>JARDYH010000001.1:330927653-340927653 GCA_029215795.1 Anniella stebbinsi
AGTCAGTGCCTGGATAGCAGACTGACCAGGCAGCCACACAGGTCGCCAGGTCACACTGTGGTGAGGTATACTGTATTTCTGTTCAAATTATAATAATTATTTCAAAATCTGCATCTATACATATAAATTAGCACATGCACATTTTCTGCAAATTGCTGTCCTATTTTTGTCGATTCACAAGTGGCCGCCCAATACTCATACAAAATTCTACCAATGCCAGTGGTTCTTCCCTAATACACTTGCTGCATCATTCTTCCCTAACCATATTTTTGTAAAGCCAAGCTGCACCTTTTTATATTTGATTTGCATCCCATTCTTCACTTTCTTGTAATCATGTGTGTCTTTAAAACAGAAGTGTCTCTGAATACGGTGCCTAGATAGTGTACTCCCTTTGTTATTTAAATCCTTGGTAACTGTTCTCTCTTAACTCAAGCCAATAATACCATTTACACTGGCTGGTAGTTTGATGTAAGGCAGAGTAGGTGCTACTTTTAGCTAAATACCTTCATCAATACAGATGAGAGCTCTGAGGCAGCTAGCTAAAAATTTAGCGTCAGCCTTTACATCTCAAATCTCCTTATGTTTCCTAAAAGCCAAAATAGTTTTAACTAGATTTTCTGTTTCTTAATAGCACAAAAATGTTTTTTCAAGATTGCTGTTCATTGCATTATTATCTTTTTAACTGCGTTAAGAGACGGAAGTTGAAAAAAAATAGTGGAGTGTGTAATTTTGGGGGGAAAGGATATCAACATATTATTATGAAAATGAAAAGGCTAGTAGATATGGAATTTTTCAGAAGTCTTGATGTGTTCAGCGTACCATTACTAAATGACTGAAATCTAAATAACATTTGGCATTATAATAGAAGGAAATAAGTAACTAAGCTAGCCTAAGGAGCAGTGATACTGCGCCATAATAAGAAGTGTGTTTCTTCAAGCAGGCAATTCTCTGATTGTCTTGTTTTAAATCAGCTGGGAGACAATGAAAAGAGGCTTTACCAAAAAAAAAAGTGTGCTGGACACAAAATGAAAAGACCATGTTGAGGTTTGGTTTCAATTTGGCAAAGACTGATGCATGCAAATAACTTTACTTACATAAACTATTATCAGACTCAGGCATGTAATTTCTAGTCTGTACTTGAAATGTCACCCTCCATATTGTCAGGGTTTTTTTAAAAAAACACGGAAGAAACAGTTTAAAAAAATCTAAAAACAGAATGGTAGAAATGATTGCTGATTTTCTGCTTGATATTTGAACATTCAGCTGTAGAACCTCTTCGGTAGATTCCCAGGACAATTTAAGCTTGGAACCTCTGGACCATACTGACTGAATGGTTAATTTACTTTTCACATATCTGCTTGTGTCTTTTCATTACTTTTAATGGTTCTGCAGGCTTGGGATTATGATTGCTCTACTCTCCTTTTAATAAATTCACTGTAGCTGCTGTTAAGTGCTCAGTAAATGAAACACCAGCCATTTTCAAAGACACTGCAAAAAGAGGGGGGGGGGAATCTATGTCTTATTACTGAGGAATTATTGTAACTATTGTTAATATATATATATATATATATATGCAGCATTCCTCTTTACATAATGCTATTAAACTTTTGTAACGATCAGTTTCTAGGACTATTGACAGGAATAACACATCTCAGCTGTGTCTTGGCATGAATTGAGCCAGGACAAGGGATCCTTGGAGCTTACCGAATGGGTGAGAGCTCTTAAAGCTAGAAATCAATACTACAGCAGGATTTAGACAACTTAGCAAAATATTTCAGACAGTACTTTGGGTGAAGAATAACTAGAGCAGCAATTTAACCCCGTGGAATTTCTCAAGTACAGTCTATAACGCTTCTCTAGAGCTTTTGGCAGAAAACCAGAGAATGTAATATGGCAGATACAGAGGCCCTATCTGGTATGGTTAAGATGCAAGATAGATAAAAATTGAATTCAAAATGTCAAAGGCATATTCAACACTTTGGTGAAAAATGGCTACAGCTGGTCTTTGTCCAGCTGTGCCCCAGCTGCATTATTTCAACCCCGCCCTTTGTATTTATTTATTTATTTATTTATTGTATTTATATCCCACCTTTCTTCCTCCAAGGATCCCAAGGTGGAGTACATAATCCTCTTCCTCTCCATTTTATCCTCACAACAACAACACTGTGAGGTGGGTTGGGCTGAGAGTCACCCAGTGGGTTTCCATGGCTGAGTGGGGACTAGAACCCAGATCTCGACTCCCAGTCCAGCACTTTAGCCACTATATCACACTGTCTGAAGTGTGATATAGTGGCTTCCACATTGTTCTAAAGGGTCCCCCAACATTCTGGAGCAAAGTTTAGGGTGCATAAGGAGCTTGCAGGGGAAAGACAGAGCGGGCACAAATTGTCTCCCTCCCTTTTGCAAGCAGAAGCATTCTATTGATAATCGTTCATATATGGTGAAACTAATTCAACG
This sequence comes from Anniella stebbinsi, assembly GCA_029215795.1. Classification (NCBI taxonomy): domain Eukaryota; kingdom Metazoa; phylum Chordata; class Lepidosauria; order Squamata; family Anniellidae; genus Anniella; species Anniella stebbinsi. Next base: position 330,930,111 of record JARDYH010000001.1, read on the forward strand.
TGAAATGGGTTTAGTATTGAGCTATAGGATTCACGTTACATTTATCAGTTGCTAACTTCTTGTGCCACTTGGAAATTATTATTTCTCATGACTCAATCAAGTTGGGAAAATGGTACATAGACAACTATTTGCCACTGAGCTCTCTGTCTCTGTATTTAAACTAGGTAGGTAAACAAAACTTATGGAGCGCTCTTTTTGCCTGCAAATTCTGACAAAGCAGTAGACAAAACTAAGAAATATGCAAGAGCAATTAGTATAGGAGTGCCTCTTATACACTCTGAGTTGGATCCAGGTATCTGTGAGTGGAGTTCCTTTCATGAAATGATCCTTCTTACAGAAAGGGGAGAGACAATTGTTGCTCATTCCTTCTCCCTCTCCCTACGGTCCCTTTAATCTCCTGAAGATCTGCACTGGGGGGTTGGGCTTAACCCTGTACCAGCCTCTGCTGGATCGCAGCATCATTCACAAACTGAAGGGGCTCTTCTGTGAATATAAGTTGCCCGAGGGTCTATTCTAGATCCAACCATATTTCAAAAACTGGAAACTAAAAAGAGATACAAAATTGCATCGAAACAAAACACCCACTTTCCATGTGAAGGTCCTTTCAGTTCTGTCTGGTATCATTATTCCTAGCTAGCTTTTTTATCTAGTCCTTCCTAACTACCTTTAGCCCAAAGTCAATCCCACCACCACCCATAAGCTCAAAGCACTGCTGTGTATAATGGCAATTTGCTAAGATACAATAAATGTTGCTTGTGCAAAGCACTGCAGGAAGAACATCTAACAGTGGAAGTAAACTGAAAGGTGAAATGCCCATTTATGAATTGATTCTGATTTGTTTGTCTTCCCTAAATTTGATTCTCAAAGCTTTCCTCCAATCAATGATTGGCGAAAATAAATAGTGTGGTGTTTTGGATACTTCCCCTGACTCCCCCTTCCTCATAGCGAAGCTGGGATGTGGTTTGTAGAAAGAAGAAATTGAAATAATGGGAAACTGAGAAGCAGTGGAGGCTTTTGTGGTTTTAAATATTAGTCTTATATCATAAAACAAGAAGGAATTGCCATATGGGTAGTGCCATTGGTTGCAATCCTGATGTAGTTAAATTTTCATAAATCCAATTTTGTTTCCATGGAATTCAAGTGTGCATTTGTGTGGAATTCCCACATATTCCAGGCACTCTTTACATGAAAACCAAAGATCCTGCCTATTTCTGCTTCTTAGCATGCTGGAAATGCAAACACAAACTTTGGGATCATGACCTACAATCCTCCAAATCAAGGTACTGATGGTAAAAGAAGCAATAGTAGCGTCCTAGTCCTACTATATATTTTCAGAGTGTAATACATATAAACATGCAAGACTCACAAAGGATCATTTCTGGAACAACTTGTACTGGACTCCTTAAGAGGAAAGACAGTCTTTGATTTATTCTTAAGTGAAGCCTAGGAAGTGGTCCAAGATGTAAATGCATTTGAGACTCTAGAGAATAACAAATATGATGTAGTCAGATTCAACATTCTTCTAAGAATCAATGCCAAAATTGCTTCATAGTAACATTGAATCTCAAACAGAGGAATTAATTGAAGGGGTAAAAAAAGTGAAGGGTAACTAGATGTTGCACTGCCTAGATTCCCCCCTCCTCCAAAATCAAAGAGGTCAGATGCTTTTTCCAGATCATCACTTGGGCAGGATCTACATTACTGCTTTATAATGGTTTATAATGGTATTGACAACTGTTGGGGCCCGTGACACATTTCATATACAATTTTCAAACTGCTTTTAAAGCGTTATATCCTGCTTGGTGTAGATCTGGCCTTGGTCTACAAATTCAGTCTTCATCTGGATTGAAAAAGAAATTTTTGGAAGGTATAAGTGAATGCTGTTTAACATCTACATGAAACCGCTGGGAGAGATCATCCGGAGGCATGGGGCGGGGTGCTATCAGTATGCTGATGACACCCAAATATATTTCTCTATACCTCTGACAACAGCATCAGCTAAGGATAGTGTGTCTCCTCTGAATGAATGCTTGGAGGCGGTAATGGGCTGGATGAGGAAAAACAAACTGAAGCTGAATCCAGACAAGACGGAGGTGCTTACTGTCAAGGGCCACAACCTGGGGTTGGAGGTGTGTCAACCAGTTCTGGATGGGGTTGCACTCCCCCTGAAAGACGGTGTTTGCAGCTTGGGGGTGCTCCTGGATCCATCGCTCCAAATGACAGCCCAGATAGATGCGACGGCCAGGAGTGCCTACTATCAGCTTCGGCTGATACGCCAGCTGCGCCCCTTCCTAGAGTTGGAAGACCTAAAGATGGTAGTGCACGCGCTGGTAACTTCGAGACTCGACTTCTGCAATGCGCTGTACATAGGGCTACCTCTGTGCCTAGTCCGGAAACTTCAACTAGTTCAAAATATGGCAGCCAAGTTGGTCATTGGTACACCTAGGAGTGACCATATTACACCAGCTTTGAAATCTCTCCACTGGCTGCCAGTTAGTTTCCAGGCAAAGTACAAAGTGTTGGTCATTACCTTTAAAGCCCTACCTGGTTTGGGTCCAGGTTACCTGCGGGATCGCCTTTTCCCATACAATCCGCCCTGCACGCTTAGGTCCTCTGGGAAGAATTTATTACAGTCAACAAGAACTAGACTGACAACTGTTACCCAGAGGACCTTCTCTTCTGCCGCTCCCAGATTATGGAATGACCTACCGGGAGAGATCCGTGAACTTACCAGTCTCCAGGAATTTAAACGATCTATAAAGACTGAGTTCTTCCGGCAGGCCTACTCAGATGAATTTTAAGTGTTTTATTGGTGTTTTATTGGTATTTTAATGATATATTGGTTTTATGTATTTTTAATCAGTTTTGTGTGTTTTATGATGATGTTGTTCCCTGCCTCGATCCGTTGGGAGAGGCAGGTAATAAATAAATATATTATTATTATTGTTGTTGTTGTTGTTGTTGTTATTATTATTTACAGGACTTAGCACAATTTATCAGTGCCTGTTACTATTCTTCTGTACACCTTTTTAACATTTATCTTTTGGAACATGACAGTAAGCTAGAAAGACCATTACATAAATACAGTTGAGCATTCAGACCTACATTTATTCCTTTTGATGATGGTGCTGTTTGTACTTGCAATAGAGGAAGGGGGAAGCACTTTACACTGACACTGTGCTGGGATTAAAACACACACAACATACTCATCATATATTAGATGCAGGCATATTTAAAATGAAATGGGCACAACATGGGTGCTACTGGATACCTAACTGGACTGCCTAACAGAAAGTGCAAATGGGAAGAGGCAACACAAAGCCACAACAACTGTGTATCCATGAATAAAGCTCAAATATTCTTTCTAGATATAAGACTTATTAAAGATCCCCATTCTATTGGTGTTCCTGCTTGTTTCTCTCTGACAGTGCAAATGAAAATGACAGTAGTGAATCAACATATTTTTTAATCCTTTAACTAGGAATCACTGTCAGAAGGACATGAGATAAATAATCCAAGAGCTAATTAGGAAGTGTATTCTTCTATGGTCTTATTAACTAGTGGTCAGTGATAGACTCAGCTATGGACTTTCTTATGTAAAACCACACTAAGGTATTAATGAGCCATTTATATGAGGCTTTTATTGTGCTTTGGCGATTGCTCACTTATGGCAGTTTGCGGGTCCTTAGATGAATCATCATCTTCCAGGTCCTCTCCGATGCTTTACAATCATTATCAGGTTTTTCCTCCTAATGAGGAAAATGTGGTATTTTTCTGAATGGCACTATAGAAACCTTGTGTAATTATGCAATTTCACAATGCCACCTAGTGGTTATATAATGGAACATATAGAAAAGCAGAGAAAGAAAATCCCTGGGGGGGAAAAAGAGTAAAGGAGCTGATCTTAATCCCGCAAAGAATCAAGAAGCAAAAGCCTCGGTAAAAGTGTTGGATAAAGACTCATGTAGAAAAGCCCAACGTATGTAATAAAGATGAAATTCCTGGGGTGTAACCTATTTAGGTAACAGCAGTGGGGAGCCCATGAGGCCTCCTTTCAGGGCCCAACTTGACATACACCAATCATGCAATTAGATCAAGGCCCTGATGTGTATGTGTGTGTATGTGTGTGTGTGTGGGGGTAAATTAGGGACTTTAACTGTTGCTCTTTGCTATGGTCCTGACTTGCATTGGTAGTGGGATGGAGGTGCCTGCTACTTGGATTGGAAGAAAAGTTCCCATTTCCACCAATGGGAGGTTTTCTTCTAATGCAAATATCAGAGGGCTTGATCTGGATCAGTCCCAAAGCAGGGCTTAAAGGGTTATCAGTGTGCCCCCTGCACTTGCTATCCTGCTATTTAAGAAGCCTTTCATGCTAATTGCATGAATGGCATCTTGTCTAGTTTGGCCCTCACATCCCAGGGTATCCTACTAATGATCCACAAGTGGGCTTAAACTAGAAAATTCCCATTTAGGTTCACCTCTTGCTAGCAGAATTTTCATGCTATGCGGTCCCTGGGGTGTAAATACATATAATAAGAAAGCAGCTGGTAGGGGGATACTTGGCTCTGTAACAGATTACTTTTCTGTCACTATTTTGTCTTGCCAGGAATGGGCAACTCATGACCCTCCAGCTGTTTTGTCCTACAACTCCCATCAGTCTAGTCAGCATAGTCCTCCAAAACATCTCGAGGGTCGCAAGTTGCTCACCAATGGGCCTGTTCTGAGTAGATAGTTAGCTTTTACATCACTGTGCCGATGTCATTGGGAACTTCTTTGGTGGCCCATTGCAACCAATTTGATGAGTACTTTGCAGATTAATTTGCCTGTATATGCTTTGATTTGGATGCTACTACATTGCATACAAAATGTATACTGAATGTTTCTTGGGTGCCTGCTTGTCCTGTTGTATTGTCCTGTGCACAAGATCCTTGGAGAGATGAAGGTTACCATATGCACACTACTCTCTTGCTTTTCCTGGCTGCTTTGATCTTCCATATGGTCCCAACTGCCTCAAAAGGGGCACTTTTGAAACCACTTGATAAGAAAACTTCTCTAGATCCTTAATATGTTTCCAAATATCATTCCTTTTAGGGGCAAAATGCTTGAGCAGGTGATTCCCATGCAGTTCCAAACACTCTTGAATGACACCAATTCATTTCTGTCATGGTTTTGGCAATGAAAGAGCTTTGGTTGTCCCAAAGGATGACCTATGCCAGGAAAAGGATAGCAGAAGTATAATCCTGTTAATTCTCCTGGAACTCTTGATGGCTTTTAGTAGCAACCGTTGATATTCTTCCGGTACAGCTGTCTGAGATGGAGTTCAGGAGAACTGTATTTGATTTTGTTCCTACCTACCTAGATAGCGATTTCCAGAAGGTAGTATGCCAGCTGCTGTGTGTTTTAGATTTTAATTATTTTTTTATGATGCTGTGTCTCCTAAACTGTTGTATTGACGGTTCTGTTCTCCATGCTGCTGAGGAAATGCAACACTCTTCTTAAAAAATTGCTAGCATTTTCAAAACTTTCTGCTTTCTTGAATCTTTTGCCTGAGCAAGAACTTCCAAATTCGCCTTGAAAGTTTGCTTTAGGCAAAATTCTGTGGCAACTCTAGTTTTATGAACACTGCATAGGATTGTTGAAACCTGTTATTTACTAAAGGACCAATATGAGACTTATTCCCCTTGTAAAATTCACTTGTAGAAACATTTCTCTAAAGATATTCTAATACATTTTGTGATAACTATTAGAATATGTAAACATGACAATAAGTGAAAGTTCTAGTCTGTTTGTTCATTTATTTCAGAAACTGCAGGATTGTAGAATTCTTGAATTTCTGACAAATGAATAATTCCAGTACTATGGAATAGGTAAAGTTTACTATCAGTAAGATGAACTGAGAAGTTATTTTGATGAAGGAAACCATTATAGTAATTGGAGCATCATCAACCTCATTCAAAGTCAGCAAGGCTGTATCTGCAGCCTGTTTTCTCCACTGCACTTGTCAAACAGGATGGCATAATGGATATAATATTAGTCCTAGCCAAGGTGTTGAGGGAGCTGTTAATATTGTCGCTCCTTTATTGATCCAAAGCCTTTAGGGATGAAAGAAAACTGTACGATCTCCAGTTGGGAAAGGCAAAATGTTGTCTATCTCTGTCAATCCACATGCGTACATGCATGAATGCATTTCCTTCTTTAATTTATGCCCTCATTTTTTTGTACTGTGTCCCTCTCTCCCTCTCTTATCTGTATAGGTTGAGCAAACATTACAGGGGAATGGAAGAAGTAATGATTTAGCCACAGTAAGGCACATTTAAGTCCACTTGATTTCAGTGTGACATTTAAGCACTCACTTAACTTTTTTTCTGTATTGAAATCAATGGGAGTTAAAAATTGAGATGAAAGGATTTCCCCTGATCTATTTCTTTATTGTTGCACAGAATCATTCTGACTTGCACTCCATCATTCCCTCTATTTCTGAAATTCAGAGGTGAAGGTGGATCCTCATATAGTCAAAACAGAGGAAGGTATCAGCATAGGGGATCCTGAAGATTTGCAAAAAAAAAAAAAAAGCTTCTGAAAATTTTAAGGGGAAAAAACCCTAAGAAGAGGAACCTCATGAACAGCTCAAGGAGGACAGAGTGTGTCGAGGACAGAAAAGCAGAGGTGGAATGAGGAATGGAATGGAGTGGCTGGGAAACCTGAACAGGGACACTCTGCACTGCAACATTTTATTGCAGGTCCCACTTGTTTGTTGGTTTATTCTAGGGATATGGTATGATATCCTTTGCTATCGTCTGTCAGTGGCAAAGTGGTGGAACTAAGTCCCAGATTTGTCTGTTCACTGGAACAGACAAATGGAATCTTTGATGCTATCATGCAAGTATCATTCCATGTTACAAGTACCCAAATGGCAACCAGTATCAGCCAGAAAGAGTGATAAGAGTTTGAAGCGGACCTTGAAAGACATCTGGTTCACCCCCCTCCCACAGGTAAAGCATTTTAAAGTATATTTCCTTTTAGCTAATTAAGAGTGATAGAAAGGTGCCAATATCATACTGCCTTTATACAAAATTGTGGTGCGACCACACTAAGAATATTGTGTACAGTTCTGGTCAACATATGAATGAATTCATTTCATTTGTCTATGGCACAAAGGCCGTTACAAACACAACAATAAAACAAGGTGTCTACGTGACAGCCTTAACTCTTAAAAAACTCAGAGGGAGAGAATTCATATAAAAGAACCAAACTGAGAGAAAAGCCTGAGATTTACACTGGTGAAAAAAAAATGATACAGATCCCAGTAGCAATGATAACAGGAAATTATAGCAAGTGGTCCCCTATGAAATCTATGCCTGACTTCTTTAGAAGATTTCAGCAGATTTTTTGAGCTGCTGCAGCAAAAGTTACAACCTTGATCATAATAGCTTTGCTGTAATCTGCTAACAGATCACAGATAATATCAGCAGTAGGCCAACCCACCCTTGCTCTCAGAAGATCTCCCAGAAAACGATCCCTAATATCTTTATCAAGGAACAGCGTAACAATAATGCCCTACATCTTCCACCTCCCCCACACCACAGATACATGTCCACTGTGTGTAGGGAATCCCTTTGTACTTCCCCTCTAGATAAACTGAAGGCATTGTTTGGAAATGGAGGGTAGTAAAGGCCTTTCTGAGAGCAAAGAAAACTGGGTCTTGAAAATACTGTGGTAAGTATTGTTCCCTCTTAACACAGCTAAACCATGGGGAAAAGGCCTGCAGCTGACTGGCACATACATGGCCCCTGCCAAACATGACACACAACTTTATGGAACGTTCTATATTTGGGGAGGGATTTGCTCTTCTCTCCCAGGCAGCAAAATGTTTTAAGCCAGCCCTGTGACAACATTGTTTTTTGTGTTTGTTCTAATGGATGATTTATCGATCATTCTGTTCTTTTGCAATTGATATTTAGTAAGCCGCCTTGGGGGCTGAAAGGCAAGTTATAAATGATATATATATTACAGATCTGGAAAAAGTGCAGAAAAGGGCTACTAAAATTATCAATGGGCTGGAGCATCTTCTGTATGAGGGAAGGTTACAACAGCTGGGATTATTTATCTTCGAAAAAAAGTGAATAAGGGGGAGGTGTACAAAATCATACATGGTGTGGAGAATGTGGATAGGGATATATTTTTAAGAACATAAGAGCCATGCTGGATCAAGCCAAGGCTCCATTTAGTCCAGCACTCTGTTCAGACAGTGGCCAATCAGGAGTTGACTAGGAACTCACAAGCAGGATACAGTACAACAGCAACTGGTGTACATAGGCTTATTGCCCCTGATACAGGAGGTAGACTGTATCGGGGTGAATCGGGGTGATTCGAAGGGCTTTGAAACAGATTAGAAGTGAATCAAAACAGATCTAAATCAGTCTGGAATGAATCGGCATGGTCCAAATTGATTCGGATTGATTCGGACCTTTTTTCAAGCACAGACAGCCTGTCTGTGCTTACAATATTTCTTTTGTTAGAGTATGGAGGGGGGAGGAGGAGTTTGGAGGGGGAAATTGGCTGTTAAGTGACAGCTTAATCCCCCAATCCTCCTGAAGTCTCCCAATTCTCTCCAACAGTCTCCAATCACAGCACATATTTAAACTATGGAATTCGCTAACACAAGATGAAGTGATGTCCATCAGTTTGTATGGCTTTAAAAGGGGGTTAGATAAATTCCTGGAGGACAAGGCTATCAATGGCTACTAGTCCTGATGGCTATGTGCTACCCCCAGCATCAGAGGCTGGTAAGCTATGTACAGCAGCCACTGGGGAACATGGGCAGGAGGGTGGTGTTGCACTCGTGGCCTGCTAGTGGTCTAAAGTTGGTTGGCTGCTGTGTGAACTAGATGGACCCTTGGTCTGATCCAGTATTGCTTTTCTCATGTTCTTAAGAGACAGGCCTGAAACTAGCACTCTAGATTGAGAGAAGTCTTGAGAACATCATTTTGTCTACCATCTCTATGATATACAAATCATGAACAAATCACATGTTGCTAGAGACTTCACAAGCCATCACAAAATCTCTTAGCTGTATTTATGTATATTTATATATTATTTATTTATTTATTTAATATATTTATCACACACTTCTTAGGGTATAACTCTTACAAAATTAAGACTTACAAGCCACGTATAAGGTGGCTTACAAAATTTAATAACTACAAATAATGCTAAATTATATATCAGTAAATTAAACAACTAAATGCAGTTAAAACCTTGCATCTTAATGAAGCCAGCATTAAACCGCCAATAAAAAGCTAAGCAGATCAAAAATGTTTTAGAAAGTTGTTTAAAGCCAGAAATGAAAGAGCCATAGATATTTCCTGATGGAAGGAGTTCCAAACATCTGGCGATGCTGTTTCTGGAACCCTTAAGTCTGATGGTCGTTGATGGCAGGCCAGGGAGCAGAACCTCCAAGGCCAATCTCAGAGCCTGGAGAGGTTCATACAGGTGAGGGTGGTCCTTCGAGCAATCTGGTCCCAAACTGTTCAAGGCTCTGGAAACAAATAGGCAACCAGTGCAGGTGCCACAGTATTGGTGTGATACAATCCGAATGTTTGGGCCCCCGACAAATATCCCATTGGCTGCATTCTATATCCACTGAAATTTCTGAGCTGTTTTGAAAAAGCATCTGTACATTATGATAATCTTGTCTAAAAGTAACCAAGGCATGTGTAATTAAAGCCAGGTCTTTCTCAGGATAGGGTTACAGCTGTCAAACTAGCCCAAGCCAAAGGCAATCCTAGTCACTGATGCCATCTGTGCCTGTATAGATCATGCCATGTCCAGGAAAACTACATATCTGGCATTTCAAAGGGAGTCCAATACTGTCCAAAGCTAGTTGCAAACCTCATATCAGCAACATATTACAATATTGATTTGATTAATAATAATTCTTACCTATAATTTTCTAGTTTTGTTAGCTTTAGATCCACGGTTGTATGTCCTGTACACTTCCTTGCCAGCAACTGTTACTCTGTATCACCTTGGTGTTCCAAATTGAACTGAACAAAAAGTGCAAGCTTTTTTGTAGCAGGGCTGCAGATCCTCAGGCCCAGGGGCCAATTTAGCCCTCCGGAGTTCACAATCTGGTCCTGTGGGGTTCTCCAGAAGTCCCCACCCCTTCGCCCCAAACACCAATGGTTGGGGGGTTTCTCAGCTTCTGTGAAGTTTGAAATGTTTCTCCTAAGGTTTAGTTGGTTTAGTTACTGACACTAAGAGATCTAAACTAAAATATGCTGGTATTTTTTCTCCTGCCCCTTGAGAACTTTTCCAAAATGGAATTTAGCCCTTGGGTTGAAAAAAGTTCTGCATCACTTCTGCTAGGAAACCTTGTTCTTTTGCTGAATAAAGCCCAATTTTTCAAACAGAATAGCAATATAGATTATTGCCATGGACAGTATGTTGTCCATAACACACAGTGACTATATGAAATTAAAATGTATAATTTGTTGAATTTCTTTCAAATTACACATTTCATATTCTTGCAACATAAGCTAAAACATTGCAGATAACTTACAACGTCTATTTTTAATTGGCTATATATCAAATTCATCTCTACTAAAGATATCAAAACAAGGAAACCCCCCCAAAAAACCATCCAACACAAGGCATAGCTTACCAAAAATATGCAGGGGCATGTTTGGATGTGCATACAATTTCAGAATGTGTGAACAGGCCTGATATCTATTGCAATTGTACTTATTTTAGCTAAACAAAGTTACTGCTTTTGTCAAAGCCCTGCCATGCCAACCTCACCACCACTGTGTTGTCCCTCTCTGTCTGCCATTTGGTAAACCTGGCCCAACTGGGGGAGGGACCTGCTAACGCTTCGTGCTCCCACCAAGGTTACTTTTCCCAGTCTGCCAAGCCGTTTTGAAATAATATTTCCTTAGTCAGCCTACATTTTCTTATTAGTTTCCTATTACGATTCTCTATAGAAACCTCTGTGCCAAACTATGCATTATGCTAAACACATGCCTCTTTAACATCTAGTAAAACTTACCGATGTCATTGTGGCATTTTACATTTTCCTGCTCACGTGCCACTTCATTGAGTGGTGGGAGGCAGGGAAATGCAGATCTTTGTAACATCAATACACAGGTCAATTTTACTGGATGTTATGGAGGAGGAAGGCAGGCATGTGGTTGGTATCCCAGCAGAAGTGGCACAATGTTTTTAGTAAATGTTTTAGCTTTGGGCCAAGCTAAAACTTTTAGTAATGTTTTCGCTTGGCCCAGTGATACAGTTTCCTTTTTAAACACTTTAGATGCTTCTGTATTATTTTAGGCCATGGTGGTTATCATACACCACCTCCACACTCAAATCCATGTTCTTCTAGTACTGTACTACAGTCTTTGCTTGAGGGTGGGATATGCTGAATGATATGTAGCTGAGTGCTGGGATTTGTTGTGCCAAGGAAATAGTTCTGACAGCATGCACAGATCTTTTGTGCATGAACAATGGGGGCCATTAGATAGTGACCTGGTGTTTGTTTTTTTTAAAAAAATCCTCTATACATTCTCTACACTTTCCCCAGCAAGCTCTTTTATCTTACACAGTAAAGTTTAGATGAAGTTATTTTATTTTATTTTGCTGGTTGTGTATATGTTTCAGAATTTTTGTATGTGTTAGTTATTGAATGGTTTTTGAGATTTTTTATAGGAAAATGATCCCTCCCTACTTTCCATTATATAATTGGGAATACAGGACATATGAAAATAAGCCTATCTGTCTCATGGTTCCCTCCCTCCCTCCAGATCATGGACATGTGTTAGGTTCTGTGACTTACATATTAAACAATTTACAATTATCACTTGCCCATATAGTGATTAAATCACAATTGTTTTAGATATATACATCATTATCCTAAGTATGTTTATTTAAACTTGAGTCCCAATAGGTTTGGTGAGACTTACTACCATTGACTGTAGCCTTAATTGGCTAAAACCAGACAATTAACCAAAATGTTTATCAAAATGGCATTCTAACAAGTTTGTTCCATATCATATTTCAATTTCTGTCTATTATTTCCTCTGATGGCATGGCTCATTTGAGTGCTCTCCATTCCATTGTTTCTGCTTTGTTTCATACTTAGAGTTTTATGATTCCATGGGCAGAATCTAACAGGGTGCTTCTCTTCTGTCCCACCATTTGTGTTGCACAAGCAGACCCCACTGCTCGCGCAGTGGGGATTTAGTGCTTCCAGGGCAACCCGAAACAAGTGGAAATGCTTGTTTCTGGAAGGAGGCAGGTCATCGGAGTTTGCATAAGTGAGCTCCATCAACCTGCCTCCTTCCAGAAAAGAGTGTCTCTGCTCAGTTTGGGGCTTCCCCTAGGAAGCGCTAAATTTCCTTTGTATAAGTGGTGAGTCCCACTTGGGCAACATAGTCACCGGGACCCACTGCTTGCGCAACAGAATTGATGGGACAGAAAAAAAATAAGTGGAGGTGGAAGCACCCCACTGTGTATTGCCTCATTCTGTTATTTTCTGAAATTAGTAAATATCAAGAACGTTAAACTTCAAAAATTCTTTGACATATTTCACAAGAAATCTTTATTTGATATTTGTTACAATTTCAGATGACCCCTCTTATTAAATATTAGCATTTTCTCAGGTTTGCTTTCTCACCTGGGGGCTGGCTTTGTGGTGGTGTGTTGCCACCACGATGATCCAAAATCCTGGACTTTTGTTGTTGTGGGCAGCTGCAGCTAATCTTGATGCCGCAGGGAAAGCACAGGGTTTCCTGTTCCAGCCATGTCCCCTGTCCTCTGCCTGGGTGAACGGCAACCAATCGGGTTGCCATCCGCCCAGCCATGTCATCACTGTGACTCCAGATGCAGACTTAGGGGTTGTCTTGATGTCACCTTGTGCCTTCCTCTCCGCACTCTGGAGAAAAATGGCAGAGTCAGTCCCTGACTTTTTTCTTTGCAGCTTCAAGGAAAAGCCCTGGGGTGGGTGCACGATTGCTGCTTTGTCATATAATCAACCCCAAGCATCCATGCTGGGGCTTTCTGAGTGTTTAGACAGCCTCCCTGGGCACAGCAATTCAAAGTAGGGTTGTGGGGGAGCAGACCAGTGGACTTACCACTGCATTCCAAGAGGTGCTGACTTGCACTGGCAAGCGTGGAAAGTGGATAGTTGTAATATGTCTATTTCACTATACCAAAGGCCTGAGGTTTGGGCTCCTTGGGGGATCAGCATGGTCTTCCATCAGCTGCCTCCAGTAGGAGCACCACCAGCAGTAGTTTTCACTCTGTGGACTATCTGCAGATGGAACAGGGTACAGAACCCTGTGGTGGGGAGGCACCAGCAGAGAGATACCTCCTCCCAATTCTAGGCTCCTCCAGCGAGCTAGCTCCAGGGGTTAGGATTACACTCTCAGTGTTATACCATATTATACCTAGGTTGGCAATATGGAAAGGAGGACAGGTCTCCTGTATTTTTAAAAGGGAAGTTCAGCAGGTGTCACTCTCGCTATACTAGATATAAAAGAGGGCAGGGCTCCTGCAGCTTTAACTGTTGTGATAAAGAGGGAATTTCACCAGGTGCTGCATTCATACAAATGACACCTGCTGAAATTCCCTTTCCTATACAACTGTTAAAGATACAGGAGCCCTGTCCTCCTTTCCATATGGTCACCCTAATTATACCCAATGTTCTGTTCAGATACAGGATAATTACTTTTTCTTCAGAGTATCACTGACCTTTCAAGAGGCTGCATACAATGGATAAACCTCAGCTGTGTATAACTCTGTTAAAACTCATCAGACCTATAGCCCCAGCAGGATAACTACTATTAATCTAGTATAGGTGAATCAGCTGAGACCTACGTTACAGGCAATCAACGTGGTTCCTTAGTCAACTAGAAGGATTGCTTCACAGCAGCAATAGCTTGACTCCCATCACAAACATGATACAATCTAATAGGATGGGGGTGGGGGGAGCAAAACCAAAACACTAATCTTAGATAGTATATTTGTGTTAATTTTTAGGGAGGAAATGTTTAATCACAATGTGTTGTTCTTTGCTGTTTTATGGAATATTGAATTACAATGTAGCTGTGTTATTTTAATCAGTATGAGAAAGCATCCTTCTATTTCTTAATGTGAATTTTGTGCTCATGAAGGTTTCCAGATGGGGACAGCCCTGGGGATATAAGTTGTTTATTTTCACAACATACTGCAAATGGGCAGAAGCAATGCAGATTTCCCTCTGATGTTCCCCGAGGTTCCCTCAGCACTGAAATACAAAAGATGTCTTACCTGTTGTGGGGAAACAGTAGCTCTATTTCTCTTCCTATTGAAATTCTGGATTCTCTCCATTAAACTCAACAAGTGTGCACATCTGTGGCCACTTTGATAATTTCTCTGTATGCAATGTGAATATGTGCCCATTAAGAATAGATACAAGATCAACAAATCATTTCACATATACCCACACACCCATTGACTTACAGCAGCTGCTAACCCAGGCCAGCTTCTAATCAATGACCTAGGCTGTGATGCGCTGTATCTCATTACAGATATAGCTGGTCTTCATATGATGGGGAATCCTGAACTTCCAAATATGGGTGAAATTTCATAGTATTTACCGTGCCATCAAAATAAAGAGAATTTAAAATATTTCTTAAAAGAATGCTTGAAATTGCATAGATCAATTTGAAAAGTAAAATCTTCAATTTTACACAGAATAATAATTGCAGTTTAAGATTTTGATGTTAAGGGGTTGAGTCATCCTGTAGCTTTTTGCCAGCTTCTTCTCGAGTGTCAGAAACAAATGACTTAAGTGTCCCAGAAGACAAATGTTCTTTAATCATCTAATGCACTCATCTATCCTAAGCCTTAACCTTAGTCCTAAATTAAATCTCTTGCAAAAACATAACTTCATCAAGAAACAGCCATCAATCGTATGCGATTTTGATAAGCACATTTAAAAAACATAAAGAGGCAGACAGTTGTCAATCTGGAAAAAGTTGCATCCCATTTTATACTAGCATGTTTCAGTGGTGCACTGGTAATAGAATTTTAAAGTGAGATGGACAATGATCTCATATTTTTATTGAAATTATTTCTCCCCCATTTGCTATAGCTCATCATGGGTAACATCAAAATGCAGATCAGGCAAAAATATAATCCTCAATTTGGATCCAGCAGTTTTTATGTTAATATGTTTTTCTGGAAATATTAAAATTTATTATAGTTTAGTTTCCATTAAAGTTTAATGATGATGTGTGTAGTGAAGCCTATATCATGTCTTCATTTTAATTTTGTTTGGTTACTGACTTCCTCATCTGCTGAAGAATCTCACTTCTTCAGGAAGCTAAGTGCTAGGCGACAAAAAGTTGGCAATAGAAAGATGGAGCAGACAGACAAGGCAATTCTACGTCCATTTGTAGTCCGGACGTCAGCAGGATTGCTAAAGAAAGTCATTCTATATGTTACAAAAACATGAGGTGTCAGACTGGGGTGATTCTAGACTGTACTGTTTCAGTCTTCAGCTGGGAATCACATTTTTGTATAGTTCTTCAATATAAAAAGTTCCCTGAAGATAGACAACTAGCACATAAAGGAGAGGGTAATACTAAATATTTCTATCTGATTGAAACTTGGAGGATGTCTGCTTACCTTGTCTTCTCCCCCCATCCCCCAGCTTTCTTGATAACTTTTGGCAATACAAAACATGTAATGCAACATCATCACGCTCAGACTTTCCCCACACCGGTGTATCGGAGAGTGGTCAGGGAAACTCAGCACAGTGACATCAGACCACACATTTTGTTAATACAAACAGACAGTTCAAGGGAAAGAGAGGAGACACAGGGCTGCTATCAGTGATGGTGGCCAACTATCCTTCGTCATGTCTAGTTCTGGCCTCTGATGTGCTAGTTGACGAAGGCGTTATTGTTTATTACATGAAGAGGCATTCAAAAATATCTGCTGCAGCCTCACCTGCTTCAGCCTCAAGTGTTACAGTGCAGAATCTGCCACTTCGTTATTCACAATCTGTACAATAGCTATATGCGCTTCCAGGTGGTAGACAAACTTTTGGGGCTTGTGAAGCCATCTGTTTACTGTTATGTTAAAAAAAATGGAATGAGTAATGTTACAAAGCCTATTCAAATGATCATGACTCCAATTCCAGAGTACTACACAATGTTCCGGAATACCACAAAGGCTGTACACATAATAATCTACCAATGAACAATATTGTGCACACAATGTTACATTGGATCCAAGTATGTTACTATATTGCCAGCTATAGTCTTTTGTTTTTTACAGAACTGGCCGGAGTATACTTGAAACACTACAGAAATCTGGATTTACAAGGAAATCCATTACAATACAGAAGTAACACAGTCTATATTGTCGTTATGCTATCTCGCCTCCTCCCAAAGCAGAGTGCTCAAAGCATTCTCACATCTCTGGGTTCCCCCTCCCAGAATCTTTCCTTTAGGATTGGCAGAAATAACATTAGTACACTTGCTAGGATTCTTTTCTCACTACGGCTTTAAAGTTCTAAGGGCGAGATAAGAGCCAACAGCAAATAACTGGATTTAGAATAAACTCAGAAATTATCGCGAAGGCCCTTCCTCTCCCACAATTTGTCAAATCTGCTGATAGGAAACAAATTCTATTCATAAAGATTTTATTTTGGGGGGCTCTCTTGTGACTTGGTAGCAATTCAATTATAGTTTTGTGAGATAGTGAGCCCGGAGAGGGAATCCAGACTGACAAGAAATATGACAGGACAGTTACAGAGTGTTTATGCAATTAAACTTTCACTGACAATACCTGCAGAATGATGAATGCGTGGGCGGAGGTATGTGTG
Source organism: Anniella stebbinsi (assembly GCA_029215795.1). Classification (NCBI taxonomy): domain Eukaryota; kingdom Metazoa; phylum Chordata; class Lepidosauria; order Squamata; family Anniellidae; genus Anniella; species Anniella stebbinsi. The sequence continues at coordinate 330,946,984 of JARDYH010000001.1, forward strand.
CACAAGCAATGCCCCACAAGTATTGCACATTTTTCATTATTATACAACTGTTCAGCCCTTGCATGAATAGCCTGGAGTGTGGTGGAAAACAGAGCACTCTTCTCCAGCATGTTAACCAAACGCTTTCTTTTCTTTTTTCCAGTGGGGCTTGACGTGCCAGGTGATAAAAGAACATCTATTTTAGTGAAATGTTTCTAGAAGATTAAGATTTAGCATGAGTTTGACATGTATTAATTTGGAATTCTTAAACAGGTTTTATTCTTTTTCTACCTGAAACTTTATATCATTTCAAAACTGAATGAATATTGCATAATTAAACTGAAAGGTTATTCATTTTATGCATATAAGTGCAAAGGGCACCGTAAATGTGGGATTTTACTGATTGTAGATTAAGAAAGAAAGGAGAAACTTAAAAGCCTTTTGTAGCAAACCACAAAAGCTTACAGACTAGATTAATACGGTTAGTCATTGTCACTATTATAGTGTGTCTGTCTTCCAGGGATATATAAAATCAGAAGGCTTATTTCAAAGGCGCTAAAAGATTATGCTGAGTTTGCTGAGCTATTACAATAGCAATTTTCAATTTTCATGTGAAGAGGCTAGTTTGTTTTTGATGTTTAAAGCACACCTCTAAAGTGTGTTGACCTGGGCTAGTCTGTTCATTAGAAAAACTATGTACAGTGGTTCGTTAATTTATACCAGCCCCTATCTCTTTTCAAAAGTGGGAAATTATAGAGATGGAAGTTGTTCCTGTAATGGGAATTCTCATATCATACATATCATACAGGACTAATCTACACCTGACTAATGCCTTGAGTGTACACAGCATGTTAAATAGTCCTTTTGACAAGAGAAATTAGAAATATATGCCAGGCCACAATTCCTAACTTTTGCTAAGTACTAGGGGTTGAAAGCACCTTAACTATTTGCACTCATATATTGGGACTTCATATAACTGGCCTTCACTGCAACGTTTGTACACAACATTGAAGACTGCATGATTATTTTCAATGGATGCAGTTGAGTCCAAGCATGCTTCCAAAGTCTGGCCACCATCCTTGATGCAGGTATTTGGTGCTTAGGAAGTGCTTTCTAAAACTATTGGCTTGACTCAGCTGAAGTAAATAGAGCTGATGACCCTGGATGGGGTGCATCCACTCACTGATGCACCCGCTCATTCAGTAGGGCTCAGCGTAGATGGCATGTACATGTATTGAATATGTGGCATGTAGATGGCATGTATCATTAGCTGAATATGTGGAAATCTACTTACATATGTGTAAAGTTGCTTATATGCACTGACTTCCCTTAACAGACATTACCTTATACTTCAGGTCATGAATAACGAGCAAAAATGAATGTGAAAAGTCACAAAAAAGATCTGAGCTGACCAATATAGTTTTTCATTGCAGCTGCTTAAATATCTCACTTTCCATAGTTAGGATGCTCAGGGAAGTGATGCCTTTATGTTGCCAAGCACCCAATTGCATGTGAGTGACTAGAGATCGCTTCCCACTATGAATGCAAGTGAGACTGGCATTGGGAATAATAATTCCCCAACTTTCCAAACCCCAAGTGGCATTTTACTCATGTTGTAAAGGACCATTTTCTATACATTCCTCCTGAATGTGTGATCACATCAACTCTTTTCCAAAGGAAGAGGATACCAATCAGTCCTTCAGTCAGAGGGAACAACTGAAAAATCTGCCTTTGGAATAAAAAGTTCTAATGTATTTTAAAAGATTTTATTTCAAGAAAGAGACTGTATTGCCCACTAAAACTGATCTCTTCCCCCCCCCCCCAATATTGTTTTCACATTGCTTAGGTGTTAAAATTACATGGCAGTGTTCCTTTATTTTCAAAAACCCAACCTAATCCTGTTAATTCAAAGTGAATAACAAACAGGACTAAGACTTTTCCCAAGTTGTTACATTTATTCAACCTGCTTGTGTTTTGTTCTTCATCATAATTATTTCCAAGTCAAATCTGTGCTGATTTCCTTGTGGACCCGCATACCTCTGACTAACTTAAAGAATTGAGCTGGGATAATTCACACTATTCCTCGGGGGTCATGTTCTCTGTTTTTTTTCAAGGACATTTTTATTACAAAGCTGATGAAATTTGCATATTAATTCATTTCTTTCAATTTTTTAAGATTAAATGTTGTCAACATGTATCAGTGCAAGGCTCTGACAGTGCTGATGAAATGGGTCAGTCAAGCTTGAACATTTAGAGTAATGCAGCCATCTGCAACCTCCAAGCCCCTTGTGTAGTTTAGTGCTACCAATGCAACTTGATTAAAAAAAAACTTTTATTCAGTGCAGGATATTAAAACATTATCTGTGAAATGATATGTGTTACTCTTGCCATTTGCAGGAAAAGTATATTTGACAACAAAATGGATCTCAGGATCTCCTTGCTGACTTGAAGTTAGTGCATTGTCAGTCATAATTAAACTGTGGTAGGGAAAGTTATACGCTCACACACATACATACGCGTGCGCACACAAATACAATAAAAGCAACCCTTTCTGTACCAGGCTTAGATGCCATTAAACTGAGCTTAATTTCTCCTGCTATGTTTTTGTTGTTTCAAAAGCAATGGGTTTTTAATTTTTGTGACCTGCCCAGAGAGCTTCAGCTATGGGGCGGTATAGAAATGTAATAAATGAAACAAAATGTTGTTTATATGAAAAGAATGACCTCAATTTCAGGGGTCCTTAGAAACAGCAAATTCCCACTGAAAAAGGCTAGACTGAATAGAATAATAGAAATCTGAAATGGAAAAGACCTGCTAATGTCAGTTGAGTTACCCCCCTGCTAGTGCCTGCTTTACTATACTGTTATTGCTTCCTATGCTATCCTCCTGCTAGCTATGCTATAGCGTTATTGTAAATAATCATATGTTCTGAATTGCTATTTCTGCATCTCTTGATAACTGTTTCCAATACAGCAGAGGTTGTGCTAATGAGATCTATTATGGCATCATCGGTGTCTTTGATCTTTTGTTTGGTCAGATGGGACTAAGTTAATGTCCAGTAGTGCCTTCACATACGGGCTGTCCTGTTGCTTCCAGGGTGCCAACTCCTGACAGGGTATAAATCAGTGTAGTTCAGTGTGGTACAATTTATGCTAGATGAGAATCTGACCGAAAGTCAGTGGTGCAATTTTTAATCCATTAATTGGTTATGTTGATGGATTAAAAATATTTTGATTGCCAAATGTTTGCCCACTTTTATTCGGGCAGCAGATTTTAAATGCTTTAAGGCTGTAGTCCTATACTCACTGAGAATAAACCCCATTGAACTCAATGGGACGTGCATTGAATAGACATGTGTAGAATTGTACTGTTAATTGTTTTAAATAAAAACATGCATAGATACTGTAGATGACACACCATCTTGCAAGAGGGATTCCCCCCTTCTATTTCACACAGGAGGGAATGTGTCTTCTAAGTTGACGTCTTGTATAACAAACAAATATGCAGGAAACATGAGGAGATTTTTGTTTCAAAACTATTGTTTATATTCATATTAATAAACTAAAACTCATATTTATAATCTGTGGGAGTGCTTGCAGAGAAATAGTGCCAAGAAAGAAGACTGCTCATAAATTCCTCAGCCAAGAATGTTAATGTAAAACAAAAATTGATACGCATATTATCTTTTCATGTGATCCTGATATTTTCCCCAACGATTTATTTCTGAAATCAAAAGAAAAAGCAGGGGACGTTCCCAGATCCTACAGCTCTCCCTCTTTCAGAGTTACTTGTCCATTATGGTCACTATCGCATAACATTCTCTACGACCTTCATGCATAAATAGCTTGTGAGAGTTCAGAAAGAACATTTGCTTTAATGGTTCTGATCTCGTAACAGTGCTGCAGTGGCACTGATGAGTGTGATGGATTTTCTGAGATAGTTACATATATGCAACATTTTCAAAAGGCATGTTCTTCATACTGGGCAGGAAACAATAGTTAGGTATTTGAGTATTGAGTGTTTTTTATTTCAAAATATAGAACATCCCACCCCCAAAAGGAATATGGGATTGGAAAAACAAAATCCAGCTTCACATTGTAGACTTTGAAAATGTCAGTTATGAAATATTTAAACTGTGCAACACAGTCTTCGACTTTGGGTTATAAAACTTTAATTTTGTGAGTTGCTAGCTTTCCAATTCTTCAATATTTTTAATTCTACAAATCCATGTTTATTAACTCCCAAGGTTTAAACAGTGTTACTGAATCTATTAAAACTACATTTTAGTGTCTTGTCAGAATTACATCTTACTGTAATTTGTTATCTATTTCTGCATTATTAAAAACATTTAAAAGATGAAATAAAATACATTGATTACCCAACTATCTGTTTCCATAAATCAACCTAAATATATAGCCATACGCTCTTACACAAACTACAAAGGCAAATGAGAATCATTCAGGTTCTTATTTGATGTTGTTGCTGTTACAGTTGTTTAATCAAGAGGGTATTTATTTATGAAAAGGTATAACAAAGTACTACATTTACAGTCAACAGAGGAATATTCATCAATTTCTTAGTCCAATTTAAAGGGCTTTCTTTCTTTCTTTCTATCTATCTATTTTCTTTCCATCATTAAATTAGTAGCTGAAAATCTAACACTAAAGCCCAGTTTGCATGCTTCCCCAACCAAAGACCCTCTTTGCAGATGTAGGAGTAAGTGTGCCCCTCTATCCATGAATAGAGTCATAGACACATAAGCTCAGAACTGGGCCATTATGCACAAATAGAGGTTTTGTAAAGCAGAACCAAGAGGAAGTGGCATACACCCATTTTGTGTATTTTCCTGCTGTGTATTTTAATCACCTGTACTTACTCCACTGTTTTCCCCTATCAAACTATGAGCACAGATGCCATAGGGATCTCCTAAGACCCAGGATGGCATCCTAATAAGTTGGTTATTTCTCCTTGGTGAAGCCTTATATGTATGACTAAGCCCTTTGCAGTGGTGGCACCTTCAGCTTTCTGCTTAATGTTGTTCCCATTGTTCGTGCTTATTGCTGTCCCCCACTTTTTTGGGGGGGTAATGTGTTGCCTCCCTGGCACTTCTGTGTTGTCTAGCTGCCTTCAAGTAGACACCACCCATTGTCTGGATGTCCGCTGCCCCACTCAGAATTATTCTTTCCACAAACAGAATATTGCAACATTCCAGAAGGAGAAACCTGCATGGAATTCCTTGTACGTTTCCAAGCTGCTATGTAACTTCAAATTCTGTTAAAGGGGTAGGGGTTATATGCTGGAATCCAAAGCACTATGGGTGATTTTCTGTTTATAAATAGGACTATTTTAGTTTCCCTTCCAGAGGTAGCATCTCCATGCCCACGAACTACCTGCTCAGGTTAGGGGCTCTAAAGTGGCACTTACTGAACTGTAAGGGTCTGTTACCTGAAAAAAATACCTTCTCCCTCTGCTCAGTAGTGCATGGGGCAGGAGGATAAGAACCTAAGAAGAGCCGTACAGGATTAAAACCCTATCTAATCGGCATTCTGTTGCCATGGTGGCCAGTGGGATGCATATGGGACATAAGTGCAATAGCACCCTTTTGCTCATTTACTGGTATTGAGAGGCATACTGCCTCTGATACTGGAAGTAATCTATAGCCTTTGATAATGACTCTCAGCCATGAACTCCCCACTAATGCAACTGTCAGAAATGATTGTACTGGGTTTCAATTCCATGGATATTATTCAGGGTCTCTTTGTTATGCAACTCTTAAAAATACAGAGCCTTGGAGATGTCTATACATGGGGAAAGCCCCGGGGTCGCTCTGCAGTGGTGCTGTGTTGTTTATATGATGTAAAAGCCACTGCAGAGCCATCCCAGGGCTTTCCCCCGAAGATCTGAAATAAAAAAAGTCGGGGACTTATCCCTACTTTTTCCTCTGCAGCGAGTCGACGACGGTGCATCTGCATCTGTTGCTGCTCCGGAGCCGCAGCAGAGGTGTGGTCAAGAAGATGGCGACCCCTTATTGGTCGCCATCTGCAAGGACAGGGGGGAGGGGAAGGGCCAGTGAGCCAAATGGCTGATGGAATGCCTCCGTGCTTCTCCAGCATGAGGAGGACGCTTGGTGGGAAGGTGAAAAGAAAAGGTAAAAACAAAACAAGTGGAGGGGTGGACGGACACGCAGTGGTGTCCATGTGATGCGCAGTTGCATGGTAGTGCACGGGCGTGGTAGTGCATGGGCGTGGCAGCAGCTCCTCCAGTGCAAACCCCACGCTCGCTCCTTAGTGTGGGGACACCCCACAGGAGCGTTAGCGCAGGGTTTGGGGGGCTTGCGTTGCCAGTGCGTAGTTGTGAAGAATTTGGCCTTAGCAAATGCATTATCATTTATTGGTGTATATGAAGCCAACACCTTAACCCCAAGGAACTTACTTCCACATAGTATCTATGATTTGAGTGTTAGGGTGGGTCCTAGTATTACCAAGCAAAAGACATTGTGTAGCTAGTCCATCTTTTCATCCTAAATGGATTTTCAGTGCTAAGAAAAAAGTCTGAAGAAGCAGTAGGTTGCAAATGGAAGTTGTCTTTGTCTTGACCCTTTGTAAAATTCTGCAAATGAGACAAGGTGAATTCACAATAAAAGCCTCATCTGGCAGCAACATTAGTTGACTTTGTTTGGACTTCTCTTAAAAAGTGCATTGTTATGGATGTGTTCTTCTATCATAATTAATATTTCCTATGAATTGTGTTTAACTTACTGAAAAAAGGGGATTCCCTGGCCAGTTTCCACAATCGCTGCAACCCACTGTGGCTTATTTAACCACTGTGAGTTGCAGTGTGCGATAGACACCCTTTTGAATATTCAAGCCATGATGGGCAGGTGCAGTGGCTTATCATGACGTATGAATCCGGCGAAGGTGGCTTATGCGAGGGTTGAACAACCTTCACATAACCCATGAGTTGCTTAACCCTCTCATAAGCCACCCTTGCTGAGTTTGCATGACATGATAAACCACAGTGAACAGCAGCCACAACTTGACTTTACAAAAGGGCAGCTGGCTTGCACCTCAGCTCACTGTGGCTTAAATAAACCATGGCGATGGGCTGTGGTAACTGGGCAAACCAGTCACTGTTACCTTCCATAGCCTCACAACTGTGCTTTCTATCAAGTGTAATTGATCGGGTGCTTTTACACCAACATCTACACTCGCTTAAAAATATGCATAAAATTCTCTGTTTGAATTCTTCTGATTCCTTAGAAGGATCTCTGATGCCCTTTCCACTACCTCTCATGACAAATACTGTGATCATTGAGCAAATCAAGGTGTACTTCATTGCATGTAACAAAGGAAGAATGCTCCACATTTAAGCAGCTTTGTTTGTGGTAAATAACTGTTTCTCTGAGGTGCAGTACTCTACCAACAGCAACCACTGCTAGATCATTTAATATAGCTTTGATTAAATTCACTTCTTTCCATCAAAGGTAATTGTTTTATTTAATATTTGTTTCTTGGGATGAGTGAAAGTAAATTTACTTACAATGCATTACCCTACATGCTAGGAAGGAATTCCAGAATTTGTTTCATATATAAGTGTTTTTCTAATGTTCTATGGGCACAATTTATCTAGGAAGAAAAGAGAAGGCTATTCTTTCACCTGCAATCTGAACAGGTTACACGAACAAACGAACACACTCTTATGTTGTTTACATTAAGATGAGATACTAAGAAGATTTGGGTAATATTAAATACCACTGTACTTATGAATATAATTATGTTCATCTTGATCTGATGCATCATTGGTGGGTTCCAGCGGCATTATTACCAAGTTTTGGGGCTTCTCCATATTTAGTAAATATTTCGCAGCCTTACCGGGGCTTTGACGTCCAGAGTGTTCGCGGGTTTAACAATCAGAACAATACACAGGCTCCCCCTCCCCTTGTTTTTGCCAGTTTCTTCCAGTACGTTTCACTTATACCGCCAGCAGATGGCACTGTTTTATTGTGTAATTTTGATTTATTTCCACATTTTTTGGGGTCGGGGGTTATAAAATGGTGGATTCCCGTTTGAAAATGGCAAGAGAGGCATTGGAGGTTGACGACATCATGGAAAGAACCCATAAACATCTGTGAGTGACCAATCACAAGTGTACAGTAAAATGCTCATGTGGCATTTAATGACATACGAGCTTTGGCTATTGGGCAGTGTAGAAATGCAATAAATAAATAAATTAGATGGGGGCTTTTACTTTGCTTCCTTCTTTGGTACTGAACATTGCTATAGAGCAAGTGATAATTAAAGTGGTACAGTTTATACCAGGCTGAGCAACCACAGTAACAGTATTCTGTCACAACTCTTACTGCCTCCAATATAATTTTACAGGGTCTAGCACAAATAAAGCCCACTTTTTACAGTTCTTATGTCCATCCATCATAATATTGTGTTATTTTGAGATGTTAATATTCCATGTGCATCATTTCTTAAGCTCTCTTCTGAGACAAAAGCTGCAGTTTACAAACATATCTTCATTTATGATATCTTTAGAAACTAAGACAAATTTTATTTACTCTGATGGATCTGAAGGACCAAGAGCTTGCTATGAGACATATATCTAGAGATTATATTGTTTCAGTAGCAGCAAAGACTTTGGGACCTATGAAAAAGCAGAAACCCTAACTCCATCAAAGGATCTGCTTTGAGGCCAGATGTCCTATCTTGTAAGACAGAACTATCAACATCACACTTGTGCAGCACACAATCATTAATGTTGTATTGTATAAACTTGCATTTTGTTCCTAAGGGATGTGGCAGGATAGAAATTTCCTAAACTTTCCTTTTGGGGGAGAGCAACATGCAACTGATTTCTTTCTGAGTCAACATTATTACTGCAGTTAAAAAATCTCTTTATTTACTTGCAATGCACGCTAATTTGTATCTGTAGAAACCCATTCTAGTATGAAATGATTAATCAGATTTTGTAAAAGCAACAAAAAGTCAATGCCTTCCCCATCTCTTGTTCAACATACTTTTTTTTAAAAAAGTTATATTTATCCCCCCCCCCCCCAGTAGAACGTAGGAGGGCAGGTATCGTGGAGTATCTTTTCTTTGTTTCTTTTTATGCCACGTATGTTAAATAAGTAAACCGTACTCAACACATCATATTCATGTCCAAGTAAACAATGGACATAATTCAAGTGCTTTTGTTTTCCCTGTGCTCCATAGTTTATGTGGCATGAAGTACACTGATATTAAATTGCAAGGAAACACACCTCAGTGTAAAGACTGGGACGGTACAAGTACTGGCTGAGGAACAATAGTATAGGTTGAGGGAAGTTCAGCTAATGAACTGGATGAAAAACCTTACACATATATTCCAGTATACCAGAGGGATGGGGAAAAGAACATGGGATGCAGGAATTCAGGAGAACTTAGAGTCAATAATCCAGAAAAAACTATATTATTATTATTATTATTATTACAAATAATATTTTATTAATCCTCTGTAGCAACATAAAAAAACTTATTCGGGTAAAGCAAGGCTTCTCCTATATTAATTCACAGGGAATTTATGCTATGTTAGATAAAAAAACTTTATACTAACTTGTTCACTCCAGGGAAGGTTCATATTTTGGTTTGGTTCCCTCCCCCCCCCCCCAGTGTTTTTTTATGCAATAATAGCCTTCTAGGATAGCTGCAGTGTCAGCATTTATCTTGAACCCCTTGGATATTAGTTTTGACTGCAGTCACCTTTCTGACAAGTGTTATTGCGAGTGTGGTTTATATCCCTGTTCAGGATGATTTCTAATGATAATGCTGTGTCTACCTCACTGCTTCACACTAAATTATAGATGCCACGATGACAGGACAAACTATATTCAAGTGCTAAACTCTACTCCCTTTGTGTGATGTCAGTGCCTTCCCCGCACTGTGAGAGGAATTAAAAATTAGGAAGGGAAAATATGCAAAACATTTCTGCTAAAAATAATGTTCTGTCAGTTATTAAACAAGTGATATTTCATTTAATCAGCTCCAGGGGATTATTTCAAATGAAAAGGCAGAAAGTACAATTTTATTAACACATTCCTGCCCTAGAGTCTTTAGATTCTTTCCCTGACTAAATTAAAAAGTTATAATTCAGTGTGTCGATAGCATAGAGTTATGAATCATCATCTTTCATTATAGTTTGTTTGATAAAACAGGTTTATATTTGCTTTAGTAAATGCTCAAAAAGCATTAAAATTAGTTGAAAGATCTTTCTATACGGTGCTGTAAACAGGGATTTACAAGACATTTTAGCTGGCCTTGCTCACTAAACCACAAATGGGGGCCGCCAGTCACCTCCACTGAGTGGTAATCAAGGAAGTCCATGATTTCCCTTTCCTGCCTCAGCTTTGGGAAAAAGCGGTGAAGATGTTGCTGGTTGGACCTTATGCAGCTGAAGTAACAAAACAGCCAAACCACTCCCAGCCTCCCTCTCAGTCTCGAAATGGGGTAGGGAGGTGGGGAGAGGATTATTGCACAATTATTGCCTATTCTGTAGCTCAAAAAAGGCTCAGCTCCTCACATTCATTAGACATTGGTGGCTCATGCAGAACTGCAAGCATGATGACCAAAGGTGAAGAAACCTGATAATGGACCGCCTGCGCTCATATCAACTCATCCAAACCTTGTGATTGGCCACTGAGGCCCTGCTCCCTGAATTTTCAGTAAGAGTTATTTGGTTATTAGGACAGGGACTGTTCGGTGGTAATCCTATCACATTGGAATCTTTTCTCAGAGAGATAGTTATAACCCATTCTCTATAGATATTTACAAGTACCGTAAATACTTTTTTAAAAAATCTGTCAGCTTTTTTATATTCTGTTCATGATATTGGGGTTCATTTTATAAACTTTATATCTGCTGATGTTATTTTATATTTTATATGGTTGAATATTTTATATATAATTGTTTTGATGTTTTCATTGGTATATTGATTATTGTAAGCCATCTTCATCTAATAAATAAATAAATAAATAAATATCTTGCTGGATCAGCCTGAGAGTCCATCTAAACCATCCTTCTGTTTCTAACAGTGTCCCTTCAAATGCCCCTGTTGTTTGTTCCCAGCTTCTGGTAATCAGGGACCTTGTAGGCAGTATCCAATAGGGGTGTGCATCGGATCGGATCCGATCCACGATCCGAATCCGATCCGACCCAAAATCGGGAAAATCCGATCCGATCCGATCCGGCCAACCTCCGATCCGATCCGATCCGATCCGATGAGGTCCGATCCTGATCGGACGCCATTTTGAATGCTTTTTCCCATAGCCAAGTATTGTTTTACAAAAACGCCTATAACTTTTTCATTTTTAAAGATAGAAGGATGAAACTTGGGCACATTGTAGACTGGTTAGGGGTAGTTATCTGTGAGAAATTTCAGAATGATTGGTGCATGCATTTTGTGGCAATTAATATTTTAATAAATACCCAGGAATGCCTATAACTTTGTCATTTTTAAAGTTACACACATGAAACTTTGCCACATTGTAGGGGGTACCTTGGGACCTATGTGTGTGAAATTTCAGAAACGTAGGTGCTTGTCTTGTGTGGCAATTAATTTTTAGAAAAATGGGTAGTAGTGGGGTAAATACAGTTACGCCTCCCATTTTTTTATTTTTGAAGATACAAACAGGAAACTTGGGCACATTACAGGTACCACTTGCCTTGATATGTGTGTGAAATTTCAGAAACATTGGAGCTTTCCTTGTGTGGCAATTAATTTTTGAAACAATGAGGAAAGAAACACCTATAACTTTGTCATTTTTAAAGTTACACACATGAAACTTTGCCACATTGTAGGTGGTACCTTGGGACCTATGTGTGTGAAATTTCAGAAACATAGGTGCTTGCCTTGTGTGGCAATTAATTTTTTAATAAATACCCAGGAATGCCTATAACTTTGTCATTTTTAAAGTTACACACATGAAACTTTGCCACATTGTAGGCGGTACCTTGGGACCTATGTGTGTGAAATTTCGGAAACGTAGGTGCTTGCCTTGTGTGGCAATTAATTTTAGAAAAATGGGTAGTGGTGGGGTAAATACAGTTACGCCTCCCACTTTTTTATTTTTGAAGATACAAACAGGAAACATGGGCACATTACAGGTACCACTTGGCTTGATATGTGTGTAAAATTTCAGACAGCTGGGTCCAGGCATGTGGTGGCAAGGTATTTTTGAAACAATGAGGAAAGAAACGCCTATAACTTTTTTATTTTAAAAGTTAGAAGTCTGAACATTGCTCACTTTGTAGATGGGTTAGGGGTAGATATGTGTCAGAAATTTCAGAATTATAGGTCCAGGCATTTGATGGCTATGGAATTTTTAAATTACATGTTTCAAAAAAATTTCTACAGAGGCCAGGTCTTCCCCTCCCGCTTCCCGCGAAGAAAAGGAAACACTCTCTCGTCTCGATCCCTTTGATCCTTGCTAGTAGTATCCATTACAGGGCTCGTGTTTCCTTTCCTACTTTCACTTTTCAAGCAGAACGGCTGAGCCTAGCTGAGTTTTGCAGCCATGCGTGCAAGGAAGGATCACTCTGGTCTCGATCCCTTTGATCCTTGGTAGTATCCATTACAGGGCTCGTGTCTGCTTTCACTTTGTACTCAAGCAGACACGAGCCCTGTAATGGATACTACCAAGGATCAAAGGGATCGAGACCAGAGTGATCCTTCCTTGCACGCATGGCTGCAAAACTCAGCTAGGCTCAGCCGTTCTGCTTGAAAAGTGAAAGTAGGAAAGGAAACACGAGCCCTGTAATGGATACTACTAGCAAGGATCAAAGGGATCGAGACGAGAGAGTGTTTCCTTTTCTTCGCGGGAAGCGGAAGGGGAAGACCTGGCCTCTGTAGAAATTTTTTTGAAACATGTAATTTAAAAATTCCATAGCCATCAAATGCCTGGACCTATAATTCTGAAATTTCTGACACATATCTACCCCTAACCCATCTACAAAGTGAGCAATGTTCAGACTTCTAACTTTTAAAATAAAAAAGTTATAGGTGTTTCTTTCCTCATTGTTTCAAAAATACCTTGCCACCACATGCCTGGACCCAGCTGTCTGAAATTTTACACACATATCAAGCCAAGTGGTACCTGTAATGTGCCCATGTTTCCTGTTTGTATCTTCAAAAATAAAAAAGTGGGAGGCGTAACTGTATTTACCCCACCACTACCCATTTTTCTAAAATTAATTGCCACACAAGGCAAGCACCTACGTTTCCGAAATTTCACACACATAGGTCCCAAGGTACCGCCTACAATGTGGCAAAGTTTCATGTGTGTAACTTTAAAAATGACAAAGTTATAGGCATTCCTGGGTATTTATTAAAAAATTAATTGCCACACAAGGCAAGCACCTATGTTTCTGAAATTTCACACACATAGGTCCCAAGGTACCACCTACAATGTGGCAAAGTTTCATGTGTGTAACTTTAAAAATGACAAAGTTATAGGTGTTTCTTTCCTCATTGTTTCAAAAATTAATTGCCACACAAGGAAAGCTCCAATGTTTCTGAAATTTCACACACATATCAAGGCAAGTGGTACCTGTAATGTGCCCAAGTTTCCTGTTTGTATCTTCAAAAATAAAAAAATGGGAGGCGTAACTGTATTTACCCCACTACTACCCATTTTTCTAAAAATTAATTGCCACACAAGACAAGCACCTACGTTTCTGAAATTTCACACACATAGGTCCCAAGGTACCCCCTACAATGTGGCAAAGTTTCATGTGTGTAACTTTAAAAATGACAAAGTTATAGGCATTCCTGGGTATTTATTAAAAAATTAATTGCCACAAAATGCATGCACCAATCTTTCTGAAATTTCTCACAGATAACTACCCCTAACCAGTCTACAATGTGCCCAAGTTTCATCCTTCTATCTTTAAAAATGAAAAAGTTATAGGCGTTTTTGTAAAACAATACTTGGCTATGGGAAAAAGCATTCAAAATGGCGTCCGATCCGGATCGGACATCTGGTCCGATCCGATCCGACCAGCCTCCGATCCGATCCGATCCGATCCAACCCCCCAGGTCCGATTCCGATCCGCTATCCGATCCGATCCGGGGGGTCAGTGCACATCCCTAGTATCCAATACTGCCACTGCATCTCTTCTGTTGTGTGCATGGGACCAACTGCAACCCCAACAGGAAGTTAATACTTACTAAAACAATTCCCGAAACAAGTGGAAGCACTAGTTTCGGGAACAAAGCAGGTCAGCAGAACTCCTTTTTGCAAGCTCTGCTGTCTTGTCCCATTCCAGAAAGGAGCATTTCCACTTGTTTCTGGTTGTTTCAGGGACCATAGCTTCTTGTTGCACTAGTGGTGGATCCTGTAACGTGCATTCATCATTGGATGTTGCCCACTGTATTGTGAACATAAAGGTTCTTCTTGTAGATCTCAAGGAAAATAGCCAAAGGTAAATATACTCCCATGAAGTGCCTAACCTATATAAAATAAGCCACATACGCTATTGGGCATTGTAACATGTGGTAATGAATTCCATTGCTTAATAACGTTTTGCATGCAGAAGTACGCATTTTCTTCGACCTACTGCTGATTAGTTACATCGGCTTATCCAAAATTCTAGTGTCTGAGTGACACAGAGAATATTTTCCCCCATTTCTTTCTCTCTAAAACTTTACTGTAGGGATTTACATGTTGACAACTGAGCAAATTTACTTCTGTATTTATTAAAGAATCTGTAGATCACAGCACAGGAAATGGTTAACAATATTATATCTATTATCAATTCAAATAGAAAGTGTATTGAAAATATTACAAGTGAATGACAGGCAAATGGAAGGTGGCTAAATATTGTAAACAGAAACAGAGAGATTTGTGTGTGTTTTTATAACATTTGTCTCTGAGGATTTTTTTTCATTTATCTTTTGAGAGAGACATTCTTATTACAAGAAGTGTTCACTAAAAAATTAATTGTTTATTAAGAATTAATTAAAAAGGTTTGCATTGGTCTAATTGAATTGGGAATATCTTTCGCACTACTTTGAACTTGCAGGTGCTGCTGTGGTTGTAGTTAAGATGTTATATTATTGCTTTACTCCATTGCAAAGAGTTGTGTCAAGAAAATCTTTAATATAAAAATAAAAAGCAGTTCATGCATAAAGCATGACGCCCTGAAGCATATTAGATCTGTTTATCTCTGTGTTTAAAATGAACAGTACCTGGTATAGTTTACATAACAAGGCAGGGATCAGCTTGATAAAGCATTTATATCACCAGGGGAACACACTGGCTCATTTCCTCAACACCTTTCTGCATGACTAGCTTGCCAGCTAGTATAATAGCAAACAAAGTTTTAATAGGTCAAGAACAGGGTGGCTGGTTGTATTAAATAAAGGCTGTTTCAGATTGCCCTATTGGTAAAAAAAAGAAAAGAAAAAGAAAGAAGAAATAATTTTTCCTGCCTTATATTATGAGATTATTGGATTAATTATTGGTTGATGCTTAGATACTGTGGTCTTGTTTGTCTGTGGGAACAAAAACAACAAGGAATCTTGTGGCATCTTAAAAATTAAGGACTGTATCCAAATCAACACAAGTGTTAATGTAAATTACGTTGTGCTAGCATAAGAGATCACTAGTGCAACATCAAAAACTTCAGTTGGGTGACAGGTTTTCCAGGGAATCCCATTGTACTTGCAATTGCTATTGGTGTTGCGCTAGATATCCTTTATGGTAGTGCAACATAATTTATATTAGCACTCATGTCGACACGGATACTGCCCAAAGAAATGTACTAAAGTATAAGCTTTTGTGGGACCAGAGTCAATGTAAAAAAGTACAATTTGTGACAATTCAATGAAAATTAGATATTTGCAAAATGGGAAAAATGGCCATAAAAACAGCCGTTATTGGTTATCTGATAAAGTGGGATGCACAAAAGCTTTTGCAGTTGCTTGAGCAGATGCTCAGAATTGCCCCTGAATAAGACGAATTTGATGGACTAGGGCAACCTTGGCAACATGGAACATACCAAAGTTTAGGAAGAATTGTTTATAAAATCTAAGAGACAGAGGTCGCTTGGAATAGCTTAAACATATTGCACAGCAAGATGAGAAGGAGGGGGCAAAATTCTGATGAGATAGAATGGACTTTCTCACTTTAGATTGCAGGAAGTTTTTCCATGTTTCCTTGCAAGTAGAGAATTACCACAATAGGTTATTCCATTTTATTACAAGTGAATCCAGGTGAAGTGAACTTGAAAAGAATAACCAGAAATCTGGTTCTTTAGATAGCAAATTTACACAAAACCCCTTAACTAGTATTCAGAATGCTGGATTTCTGAAAATAGTATCCATAATTTAGGCTGCAATCCTGTAACCACTTGCCAAGGAGTAAGGCCCATTGAGCTCAGAGGTGATTACTTCTAAGTAGACATGTATAGGATTTTGCTGTTAGCCTCCTTTTTGAAGTCTTCTGACTCTTGTGATTCCAGTTACCAAAGCTGAGGAGATTCTGTAAATCAACATTGTAGTTTCTCCTGAGAAACCTATAAAAACATACTGATTTTCTGAAGTTTTTTTTTCTAATTATAAATTCACTTAATTGTCTTGATGTCTGGCTTCTGAAGTTGCTGAGCCTTTGTAATTATACTTTGGAAAGGCTGTTACTGTACACAAGGAAATACTTTCTAAATTACTTACGCAGGAAGAATCAAAATATCTGACTTTAAGGACACATATTTTGTGTCATACTTCCATCAGCTCATCTGTTTGCATGATTAATTTCTCTTCTAATGAGGAAAGTTGATGGCTCATGATTTTCTATCAAAAATTAATCGTTGTGTTGTGGTTGCATTAGTGTTGTGTAAAACAAGACTCTCATAGGGAGTTTTTTGTAGACGTGAATGGGAGTGACACATTGCACACACATTTATATTATAGTTAACAAAGGGAAAAAACAGACAAGGCATTGTTTACATGTTGATCATTACCTTTGATGGCCTACTGAGATTTTGGTCTCTTTGCACTAATCTTATGTTAGTGACTGTCATATTCCATTAGCAAATTTAATCTTTGCTAATGTGATAGAAAGTTGCTAATACAATGAGACTCATTAACAACTTTTGCATCATGTTAGCAAAAGCCAAATTTGCTATCAGAATGCAAAAATTGTAATATAAGGAGGTCATAATTATGCAAATGCCTGATTTTATTAAGTATGCTTCCTATACCTCACCCCTGTCATGCAAGATTCTGCACAGTCAGCCAAGGACTTGGTATGCACAATTATGGTGGCTGAAACAAGCCACTCTGGCTTGTTGCAGCTGCTGCACATGCTGGCCAAGTTTCCGTAATTCCCCATCCATGTCATCTGAACCCAGGCCGCATGGCTTTTTGAGGGGTGGTCACCACCCTCAAATAACCCAACAACAGCCCATAGGTTCATCCCTGCCATAATCTTGAATTTTAGGAGATGTAGCAATTTTGTGATTTGTGTCAAAATTATAGCTGTGCAGTAAATGTTCTGATTTTC
Organism: Anniella stebbinsi; assembly: GCA_029215795.1. Lineage (NCBI taxonomy): Eukaryota > Metazoa > Chordata > Lepidosauria > Squamata > Anniellidae > Anniella > Anniella stebbinsi. The sequence continues at coordinate 330,964,505 of JARDYH010000001.1, forward strand.
ATATCTTATCTTCACAGTCATGAAAAGTAGAAACTTGGATAAAAAACATCTGCGAATTGATCCCAACATTGTAGGAGTGATTTGGCTGAGTAGAATTCTCAGAATTTGTAGGATTCTCCAGATGTCCAGGCTACAAGTCCATGTCAGCTGTTCAGAAGAGGTCTGGCAGTGCCAGTGAACATGTGCTACAAATGGTTGCACTTGACTATTCTCTTTTTATCATTCAAGAAGATGTATTAGCAGTCCCAAGGAATGCTCAGATTGGGTGGTCCAGATGCTAAAAATACCATCAAGCAAACCAGGCTAGGCCTACAGTTCTAATCAATTTTACAGTGTTAATTTCTATGTAATTTGTTTACTGTAAAATTACTAATGTATATTACATGAAGACTGTGCACCATCTCAAAGGTCTACGGATCTTCGTAATGCTTTTTTCCCTGTAACACACAAATCATGAGGTGATAATACTTGTCACAGCTGGGATCTTTGAGCTCCTAGGTGATAAATTACTGTTAAAATTGAACAGTAGCAGCCCAGGCAGTCTGCTTATACTAGTCTAGTGGTCCATGAGGGATACTAGTGGGCCCTGTGCAGGTACACCATGTGGATCAGATTCACTCTGTCCCTTTATTTGTCACCTGGCAGGATTGTGGGTAAAGTGAAATCACCCTGACCCCTCAGCAAGGGAAGAGCAGTACACACTGTGAGTACACAGTCTGCTTCTGAATGTGAAAAACAGTAAACATCCAAAGTGACATCATGGCTGTGGCCCTCAAACCACTGTACACAATGTAATGAGTTTAAATGTGGTTACCTTCTGTGATATTACTGCAGAGTGAGTTGTTTCAAGGTGAATGAGATGGTGACTCCTAACAGTGCAAATCTCAGCTTCACCATTTTACTGAAATGTATCTTCATATAAAGTATGAGTTCTTTCTCCCCAGACTGTCTCTAGTACAAAGTTGATAATGTTAATTGTATCTTGGCAGTCCTAATAAAATAAATGTAAGACAGCATTACCCATTATAAGAAATAGTTCTAACATGCTTTAAAATGCCCAACTGAAATTACAAGCTGGGGCTGCTTTTCAAGGACAGAAGGGTGAGTTGGCACACATGTGGGAGACAATTTGCTCATTAGGGAAGGTTTTTTATTCAGTAACGTATAATTAAGGTAATTGTCACAGCTTGCATGACAGAAAACACTCTGGCAGTTGTTTGATTGCTACGTGGGTCAGAAGATCAGGTTTTTTGCTACAAGATGTATCCACATTAGTGTGGTGGCGAACAGGTTAGAAAGTAAATTACAGCTGCCTTTTTGCTGTGTATTACTGTCGAGTCCCATTGTTTTGGTTCTTTTTCTACTGTACATCACCAGCAATATGGCTTCTGAAGGCTGCATGTGACAGGTTAGGCATTTTATCCTTTGAGTAAACAGTAATCGTGGTGTGAAGAAAGTGGGACATTGGAGAATTTTTCCCATTCTTTGAGAACTCCACTCTTCCTTTTTAGTTTGCTCCAAGGGCTCTTTGGGGATACATATATTAAGCCCTTTAAATAGTTCATAATAAATCTGTGTCTCAGGCTGATTCTGACAGGTTTTTAAAGAGTCTTTTAAGAGAGAATCCTCAATCATTTGTTAATCCATGGGGTGATCTCCAGGCTTGGAGGAAGGGAAAAAAACCAACAGTGCAAGCTCCTGTGTAGTGAAAATGCAATGTCGAGAAATGATAAATATGAGCAAAAAATGAAAGCACATAGTGCTGTAGGAGTTTTACAAAATGTGGTACGCTGAAATAGTTTTCTTCTCAATTAGTCCATTTCCAGGCATAGAGGCCTGACTAGTAAAAAAAAAAGGGGTGGGGGGGGAGAAAGATATCATAATTGATTGTCTGGCACATTCCCTGCCTACTGTTGTCTTAAGGTGTGCTATAAACCAGAGCTTCCCTGAAGGCGGGAGTGCCAAAGAGTGTTAAATGTGCACAAAAATCATTTGTGTACATAAGGAGAAAAGTTAAAGCAGGTGCCATTCAAAGCTTGTGACGAATTCTGCTAAAATACCTGCATGGTAAGCTAATTTTAAAAGGCCTTTCTTGAGGGATGTGTTAGCTGCTGATTGGTTTTGTCAAAAGTCTTGTGAAAATCCCTAGTAACAAAACAACCTTGCTTAGTTTGACAGATTTCCCCCCCCAATCCAAATAATGTGAATAGGTGTTTTCCAATAAATGGATAAAGCACTTATGGAGCATGGAAATATTACTACTGAAATAGAAAGGGATTGATCGAGTCTGTTATACATTGCCATAATGCCCAAGAATTTGCACAGCCAAAGCATCTGAGCTGGTGTAGTATAGTATAATGCCTAAGACTGTGAGCTATGAGCCAGGAATCATCTGGTTCAAATCTTACCTCAGTCATGAATTCATTGGCAAGCTATTGCCTCTCAGCCTCTTTTCTGCTGCTGGGAGATCATAAAAGCTCATGTCCTGCTTGTGGGCTTCTTCTATGCATCCGGTTGGCCACTGTGGCAATGGAATGCCAAACTAAGGGCATGTCTACACCAGCCCTATATCCTGGGGTAGTCCCTGGATTGTTCCTGTGCATCCAAATGACACACGGGATCCTGGGGGCAACCAGGGACTTTCCCCGGGATATAGGGCTGGTGTAGACATGCCCTTAGTCTGGCATTCCATTCCCACAGTGGCCAAGCAGACGCATAGAAGAAGCCCACAAGCAGGACATGAGCTTTTAACCCAATTTTTCCATGGTCCCAGGACCATCCAGTGGCGTGCGGGCCATGTGGCCACTGCTCCTGGGTTGTCCATCCTCCCAGCAAGTAGGAGGACACTTAAAATGGGCAAAGAGTTGCATGGGGGCTGTCCGTGCCCATTGGGGTGGGGAGCAATTTCATTTTTTTTCTTTGTTACCTTTTGTGGAGGAGCGCAGTTGCGCTCCTTCTCCTTCTTCAGGAAAAAAATGGTGCCCGCGATGTCCTTCCAGGACATCATGGCAGCGATGTAGATGGTGGGGGAGGATCTCGGAAGCAGGTAAGTCCATGATCCTCCCCCTCCCTCCCTAGGGCTTAGATGAGCCCTAAGTTGGACACTTCTTACATTCTTAGTATTGCATGTTTGTAAGGATTACCGAGATAATTTTTTATTTTTATTTAAAGGTTTTATATTCCACCTTTCCATGTTGATTAGAAATGCTCAAGGCATAAAATAGTTTTTAAAACAATAAAAAGCAAAAGCAAATACATTTCAAAAACAGTGCCTTGCAGCTTGCCTTCTGCAAGCAGGATTGGAGTGTCTTAAGTGGGATCCCCATGGCCTTTCAGCCCCCATGGGCAAGGTTGGGTTCTGTGGAAAGCTATGCACAGTTTTTGTGGTAAGCAGGGACACTATGGGAAGTAGCAAATTTTTACCTGAAAGCATGGCAGCACTGGGGAAAAAATACTGGGAGAAGGCACAGAAGGGACAAAATGTCAGATTTCTGGAACATAAATAATGGTATATTTCACATAACATTTCCATCCAAAACATATTTTCTCTTAAATAAATCATGGATTTTGATGGAGTTAGTTTTTCAAGTAAGCATGCCGCTTAGCATTGTAGCTTTATTTTAATTTCCATTCTATTCTTTGGTTATAATTTACATTTGAAAAGTGCCTTTCTTTAATCATAGATTAAGGAAAGACAATGAGATGATGTGGGGGTTTCAGGTGTTGCCGCTACTGTCACCTTTTCCTGGAAGGAACAGATCTAACTGGATGTCACAGTGTTTGTTTGTTCATTCATTTATTTTAATTCTCTGTCTTCCTTCAATTGTCAGGGTGGTTTACGCAATGGTTTACACACACACACACACACACACACACACACACAAATATAAGAAGATAGTAACAAAATTTAAAAGCATAGAACAGTGGATGAAAATTGGCAATAGCATAATCCTATACATGTTTACTCAATAGTAAGTGCCATTTTGTTCAACAGGACTTACTTCCAGGTAAGTGTGTATAGGATTGCAGCCCAGACTACTGAAGGCTTGCAGAGCTAGTTAATAATAATATAATAATAATAATATTTATTTATAACCCGCCTCTCCCTTCGGATCAAGGCGGGGAACACAATGTAAAATACAAAAATCACAAACAGTTAAAAAAAATTAAAAACAAGAGAAAATGCATCATTAAAACATCTTAAAATTCATCCAGATAGGCCTGCCAGAAGAGAGCAGTCTTCATGACTCTCTTAAATTCATGAAGACTGCTAATTTGTCTAATCTCCTCCATCAGACCATTCCATAGTCTGGGAGCGATGGAAGAGAAGGTCCTCTGGGTAACACTCGCCAGCCTAGTTCAGGCTGGCTTGAGTAAGTTCTTCCCAGAGGACCTAAGTGTGCGGGGCAGATTGTATGGGAGAAGGCGATCCCACAGGTAGCCTGGGCCCAAACCATGTAGGGCTTTAAAGGTAACAACCAACACTTTATACTTCACCCGGAAACTGACTGGCAGCCAATGAAGTGATTTTAAAACTGGTGTAATGTGGTTACCCCTAGATGTACCGGTGACCAACCTGGCTGCCATATTTTGAACAAATTGAAGTTTCCGGACTAGGCACAAAGGTAGCCCTATGTACAGCGCATTGCAGAAGTCAAGCCTCGAAGTTACCAGCATGTGCACTACCGTCTTTAGGTCTTCCAACTCTAGGAAGGGGCGCAGCTGGCATATCAGCCGAAGCTGATAGTAGGCTCTCCTGGCTGTCACATCAATCTGAGCTGTCATCTGGAGCGACGGATCCAGGAGCACCCCCAAGCTGCGAACACAGTCTTTCAGGGGGGGGTGTAACCCCATCCAGAACTGGTTGGCACACTTCCAAACCCAGGTTGGGGCCTTTGACAGCGAGCACCTCCGTCTTGTCAGGATTCAGCTTCAGTTTGTTTTTCCTCATCCAGCCCATTACCGCCTCCAAGCATTCATTCAGAGGAGACACACTATCCTTAGCTTTTGATGTTGTCGAAGGCATAGAGAAATATATTTGGGTGTCATCAGCGTATTGATAGCACCCTGCCCCATGCCTCCAGATGATCTCTCCCAGCGGTTTCATGTAAATGTAAAACAGCACTGGGGAAAGGATGGCACCTTGTGGTACACCACACAGCAACTCCTTTTTTGAAGAGCAGCTATCCCCAAGCATCACCATCTGGAACCTGCCCGAAAGATAGGATCAGAACCACTGAAGCACAGTGCCCCCGATTCCCAATTCCCCCAGGCGCTCCAGAAGGATACCATGGTCGATGGTATCGAAAGCCGCTGAGAGGTCCAGGAGTACCAGCAGGGACACACTCCCCATGTCAATACTAAGGCGTAGATCATCCACTAAGGTGACCAAAGCAGTCTCAACTCCATATCCTGCCCTGAAGCCTGTTTGAAATGGGTCTAGAAAATCAGTGTCATCCAAGACTGCCTGGAGTTGAAAGGCAACCGCTCTCTCGATCACCTTGCCCAAAAATGGAAGATTTGATACTGGCCTGTAGTTATTAAGGTCCAGGGGATCCAGGGAGGGCTTTTTTAGAAGCGGCCTTACCACCGCCTCTTTTAAACATGATGGAAAGCTCCCCTCCCTGAGAGATGCATTAATGATATGTTGTAAATGTGATCTAACTGCATCTCCTCCCTGGACAACCAGCCAAGAAGGACAGGGATCGAGAGGGCAAGTCGTCCTCCTCACACATCCAAGTACCTTGTCCACATCCTTGGTACTCACCAACTGAAACTGATCCAGTGTAATCCTACTCGCGGTGTCGCTGGACACTCCACTGTCAGCCTCTGCTATAACAATGGCATCTAAGTCGGCTCTTATCCGAGAGATTATATCTGAGAAATGATCGTTAAAGGCATCACAGCGAACTACCGAAGGCTCTAAAATTGGATTCAGGGGAGAAGGTGCCTGGGTTAGACCCCTCACCACCCTGAACAGTTCTGCTGGACGTGAATTCGCAGACGCAATACGTGCAGCGAAGAAAGCTTTCTTCGCCGCACATATTGCCACCCCATAGAAACAAAGATGTTCTGTATGTCGTGTCTTGTCGGATATAAGTTGAGTTTTCCACCATCGGCGCTCCAGTCGTCGTCCTTTCCGCTTCAACTCCCTGAGGTCTTCTGTATACCAGGGTGCCCTATTAGAAGCGGGCTGGAGAGGATGTTTGAGGGCGATCGTGTCGATAGCCCTAGTTAGGTCTTGATTCCATCTATTGACCAGGGCTTCTACAGGATCGTCGACGATACCAGCCATAGAACCCTCCAAGACTTTCTGGAATCCAGAAAGATCCATCAGCTTACGAGGGCGGACCATCTGAATAGGTCCGCCACTCCTGCAGCGGCGGGTGGTAGCAGTGATACTAACCCTGACCAGAAAATGGTCTGTCCATGACAATTCGGACAATACCTCCGCCCACAGATCCGTCTATTCGGAACTGAAAACAGCATCGAGGGTGTGACCTGCTGAATGTGTTGGTCCAGAGACCAATTGGGATAGGCCCATGTTTGTCATGGATGCCATGAACTCCCGAGCTCCACCTGACAAACAGGCCTCGAATGGGATGTTGAAATCGCCCAAGACCAAAAGCCTGGGCGAATCCAACACCAGCTCCGAGACCAGTTCCGTGAGCTCGTCCAGGGAGTCTGATAGGCAGCGGGGTGGCCGGTACACTAACAGAATCCCTAGTCTATCCCTGGCCTTCAGACTCAGGTACACACACTCGATGTGATTCAATTCCCGGACAGGATGTCTGGTCAGGTTAAGATTGTTTTTGTAGACCACAGCTACTCCGCCCCCCCCCCCCCGCCCACTTTCCCTCACCTGCTCACTAACACAGTACCCAGCTGGGAGAGCCTGAGCCCATGTCGGACCACTGTCATCTCTCAGCCAGGTCTCTGTGAAGCAAACCAGGTCGGCCTCCTCTTCTTTGAGGAGGTCATAGATTATGTTTGTTTTGTTTTTAACTGACCTGGCATTGCATAGGAGCAAGGAAAGGTTCTGTAGGTGGCCTGGATCGTTCCCCAAGATCCCCGGGGTAGCAGGGCGACCGGAAGGCAAGATGGGTGTTAAATATCTATCTCTCCTTCCCCTGTAACGGCATTTCACCCTGCTATCACCATATCTCCCTCTGCCCCACACAACAGATATTGGTGCTCCCAGACACATTTCAGTCGCCTTAAATTGTCCCGTCATCTCTCCCCCGCGCGAGAGAGAAAGAGAGGGGGTGGGGGAAGTGCGATGGTAACTGCTGCACTGTCTGTTTGTTTCTCCCCCACTCACGCCGTCAGTTCTTCAGCTATGGCTGCCTCCAGTCGTCCTGTCCCGTCCCGTTCCGTCGTCTCTCTCGCGCGCGTAAAAGTATATGTGTACAATAATAGATCGTAAGCAATTTTTATGCCACCAAAGCCACGTGGAAGACTTGTGTTCAGTCTGTTAGATCTTTCAGACAAATACATCTTTATCTTTTGATCAGTTAATGAATGAATGAAAGTTAACTAAATCTGCATATTACAAAACCTTCGTATAAATGACATTGTATGTAATATTTAAAATTTAATTTAATAAACAAGAGCTACTACTCAATGTCAGAAGGAAAGATAATCTATCAAGACTTATTTTTCATTCCCTTTTACTGTAACATACCCAAATAAAAATAGCATAAAATATTGTTTTGCCAGTGGTTTTGCCAAAGGCAATACTTTGGGGGAGGGGTATTAGCTAAAATAGGCTAATAAAGTGAGAAAAAAATACATTAAAAGCAAGATCATAAAGCATATGTTCTTTCTGCCACTGGGAATCCCCGCATTTGACCTGATCTCTTGTGGTCTGGCTGCACGGTGCTGTCTAGATCAGCCTGTGCCCAAGGGTATCATATATACTATTCCCTTGATCTCTTTCATTCTGCACATAGTCCAATCACGTCAAGAGTTTTTCGTCCATTCTTGGAAACTAGAAAAATACTGGCCCTAGCACTTGGCAGGCAGCCAATCCAGAAGATAACTAATTTCCACTACCCTGGCTGACAACAAGTAGCCTTAACCTTGAGATGTTGCCAAAGGCTTATCTACAAGCCTTGAGCCATTACAATGTCAACAGAATTAACCCTGGGGACTCAGATAGCTATCCAAATTATTAAACATGTTTCAGACATGGACAAGAGAATTCTACACTTCACTAACTCCTTGATATACAGTGGTCCTTCAAGTTTTCACTACAACTATTAAAAGCGTGCCATGAATTTTAGCCCCCACTGATTCAAATTGGCCCCACTGATCAACCAATTAATTTTTCATAGCACAATCCTATACATGTTTACTCAAAGGTCAGTGTTGTTGTGTTCAACAGGACTTACTTCCAGGTAAGGGTGAATAGGATTGCAGCCTAAACTAATGAAGTCTTTTCAGGAGCTAGTTAGCCTAAAAGTATGTGTGTATAATGATAGAAGGCACATTCAGAGGCCCAGAATATTTCACTGTGCTGTTTGCAGTAAAAACCAACACTCGTAGTCCGAATGGGATGCTGGGGCTTGCCATCATTGACACTCTCCATCACTTCCTCCTCCTGTTGAGGAAAAATAAGGAAACCAGCAGTGAAACATCTACCATGGTAAGAAGAGCCCACCCCCTCTGAACCGTACTGAAGCCCATCTGTTTCTTAGCTGGGTGGAACCCAGGGGAAGATGCCAGTCACTCACTGGGCTCCAGTACAGAGGCAAGACTCATGTATAGTAGGCCACATCACTTTCAATATAGCTGGACATTAACAGGACCTCAGACAGTTCTCTGCAGGAGTTGCTTGGGTGAACTGCAAGAGACCGTCAGCAACTGTGCCTCAGCAACTAAATAGGTTGGTAGTTCTAGCCCTTCAGAAGCTCCACCTCTGCTTAGGGCTGCTGAAACCTTAAAGGGCCCATGCTTATTTTCATAGCCTCAAGCTCCTATGTGGCTGAGGGACATGGAAGGCTTTAGGAGGCTCATCCTTGGATGCTGAAGTTGACAGCTGAATCCTTGGGCCAAGAAGGTGCCAAGGGTTCTCCCTGGAGTGGGGTGAGCACTGCTTCACTAGGCTCACAGTCCTCTTCAGGGTAATGCCGAGCCTCTCAGACAGGAACCATGCCAGGCTGCTGTGGCTCCTTGGAATACAGCAAGGCCAACACTGAGCTTAGCTTTGTTTTTAGTCATTTATTGGCCTGTTAATTTTGATCTTGTTCTATTATGTATCAAGTTTAGGATATTTCATTGCGATATTGAATTTATTCTATATTTATTGAATTGCTGATTTCGCCTTATTTGAATTTTGTAATGTTATGTATTTCAATAAATGAATGTCTATTGTAAGCTCCTTTGGACACAGGAAAGGCAGCATATCAATAAACAAAACTTAAACTATAGTTTAATATTAGAGCAGAAGGACAGAAGAGAAACAGGGCTATTCTGTTGATTACTGAGACCAGCTCTATTTGGCCGACCCTCAACTTTCATCTAGCAGCAGTTATTCCATCAGGCTAGCTGAACTGTTTCCATCCCAGGGCACCATTAGAAGAACTACAATTTTAAGAACTGGTTCCTGAGCTTGTTTTTTCCTCTCTCCCATCCCCTCCATCCTTTTTTCCTTATGCGTTCCTGACTTTTAGGTAGTATGCCTGAAGGCATGGATTGTCATATTACTGATCTTTGTAAGCCACTCTTGGAGTCTTTTTCAGTTTTAAAAAATGAGATACAAATACTTCGAATAACTATTTTTTAAAAATTATTTCTGATCATTTATAGGCCATCCTATAACAAAAGTTCCCTTAGTTTATAAAATAAAAACAAACAAGATAACACAGCATCAATAAAATAGTCATACAGTAAAATATGGTACAATATTAAAACAAACTCCAAATCGACATAAACAACCCCAATGAGCAGAGAATATAAACATAAGGCTGCAATTCTATGCGGGTTTAGACAGAAATAAGTCCTATAACTCCCAGCATTTTGGCTGGAGAATGCTTGGAGTTGTAGGATTTTATTCTGGCCAAATTTACATAGGATTGCACCCTAAGAATTAAAATTGATTTAAAATAGCAAGATTTAAAAAGCCTGGGAAAATACCCACCCTCTTCAGTTTGGCCATTTGTTTATTTCTTTTCTTGCTAACTTTTACTGTTGCAGAATTTGTAGAAAATGTTCTGGCTTTTTTGGAGACTTCTCTAAAGCTAAAAAGAACAAATGTGGGATTTCCCCCCAAGGATTTAATTTTCCTCATCCCTCCTTCATGCCCAGCTAGCCAAGATGGAGACTAAAATTGGGGCCCTGCACTTTTCAGTTGACCAGCACAGAACAACTGAGGAGTGGAGAGAGCCCAGTTTTGATTCCAAACACAGTGCATTAGACAGAGAGTTTTAAACTTCTCCCCACCCGCAACATGCAAGGATTAAAATTGGGACAGGGGATGACGCGGGAGAGTGCTGCAAGTGAGATTGGTCTGCGTTAGGTCCATGGGTCAGAGGTTCCCCATGCTTGCTCCAACCAACCTATCTATGGACTCCCTAAACCAATTTCCTGTCCAACCCATTCTGTGATGTAACATTTTGTTGAAAGTTCTAAGTAAAATGGAGATTTTTTTAAAAGCTCTTAAATGTCTCTTTTCCATACTTAAAGTGATCAGTCACTTAGCAACAAAATCATTATAGTTCAATCATGGGGTGGGAAGGAGATGAAGAGTCATTACTTGATCAGCAGAGATGGTGAGGGTACACCAGATTGGCCTGTGTAGATGGTAAGTGCCTGGTTTCTTTCACTCTTCAGCAAATCCTTAATAGCCCCAAGGAAAGATGAGAAGGAGATGTCATTAGCCAAATCAATAGTACGTACCTAGCTCATATTTAAAATATTTGCATCTTTCTTCTCGAAGAGAATTGCAATAAAATTAATCAATAAAATATGAAAATTGACAAAGAATGTTTTAAAATTACTGAAAACTCCTCAAACTTTAAGAAATAGCACAAATAGATCTCCACTCTGATGCCTATTTTGAAACACAGTACAACTTGTGCCACCTTCAGGATTTATTCTGGGGTAAATTGAGGGTGCAGTTCTATGCATTCTTGCCTGGAAATATTAAACCCTGTGGGGCTTACTCCAGAGTAGACATGTACAGGATTACACTATTAAACTCCTTGCCAGTTAGCTTGTGTATATGTTCATAAATTTTGCTTATTTAAAAAAATGTTTGATGAGATATATTTGGAGTGTGTATGTGTAGATGTATTGATATCAATAGGAACTATTTTCTCTGTCATCTCATATTTCAGAATTACTAAGCTGATTTTGTTCACAAGTAACATTGTAAAAGGATGTTTTGAGAATTTCAGGACTGGAAGTGTAAGCCTGAGTGATAATCATTTTGAACTATTTTTTGTGCTTGAAAGATGGGAGATGGGGAGGGATCCAGTCTCACATCTTAAATTGTCGTAGTAGTCGCTATGATAGCATTATTATAATAGTGGCCATAAAAACCCTCCTCAAATGCTACAATCAACTGTACTCCCCCTTCCTCCAGTTTACATATGTAGAAATTCATAACACAGATACCACAGTGTATTAATTCTTGGTAAATATTTATATCTCAATGGCATCCACTCTATGCATGTAGTATAACCTCTAGGTAAGATATACATATATTTATCAAGTTACTAGCATAAATAATATGTAATAGAATCTTTCAAAAATAATACATTATGTTAACACAATTTATGATAAGGTATTTTTTTTAACAACAGACATAGATAGAAGAATCCAGCTTAGATACTTACAGCCAGTTACTCCCCTTGGTTAGGCTACACAGACAATTCATGTATATAAAATAGTGTATTAAAGTAAACTTACAAAAGCAAAGAGCAATCATTGCAAATGTAATTTTTTTCTTCCTCTTTGGGATTCTAATTTTAAAAGCATTAAAGGAGACAGCTGCTCATGCTGTGATATGCGCTAAACAGCCTGAAGGATGGAAAAAAATATATTTGTAGCTCATAATAACTATTGACCTTTCTGATATACAATGTTCTCCGTGTTAGCTATTCTGTTCTATCAACAGTGAAGATTGAACATGACTTCTTAATAGAAAACATGGGGTTTCAAGCTGCCTTCACAAAGGTGTTTATGTATTGTTATTTTGTACTGTAGTACAAAGTCTAAGTCCTAGTGCCCTTTGTCTGACATCATGTTGTTGTAAAAAAAAAAGTGGGGGTAGAAAAAAGGGCCTCACTCTTATGGACTGCTTTCTAAGAGGAATTGGCTCATAAAAGCATTGCCACACTTGATCCTATATGGAGATACAGAAAGTTGAATCCTAGAGCATTCCAGGAGCACAAAGAGCATTTTTCTCAAGACTGAGATCCCTCAAGTGGCTGTGTTTATAGGTGCTTTACAATAAGATTGAAAATGTTCACTTTTTTAGTGTAGTGGAATTCATATTGTTTGTTCTTTGCAATGCTACAGCTGCCTCCATAATACCGTATGTTGGATGTCATGTACTTTCAAAGGGTAGCTTTATGATGCCCCATTTTTCCTCTTGAACTCTCTACCACATAGGAGCTGTGTGCAAAAACACCCACTGGTAGCAGCTTGACTTTGATGATATGCATATTTTCTGAGAGTGGTATCTTCCAAACTCTAGCTGTGAGAAACATGAGACAGTTTAAATGCTCTTCACTTTCTCAAGAGAGAACCTCACCAAGAAGCAAACTCCTGCTTGGCATATGAAAATCTGGAATGGAAGCTCATTTAGTACATCCTGTAAATCGCAAGCATAGTGCCAATGGTAGGCAACAACATGAGGATTTTGTGGGTTTTTAATGTTCTTTTCCTCATCCCCTTTTATGTTTATTGTGTTTTTATGCTGTTTTTAGTGGTCCAGTAGTGGCAATTCCCAGCTCTGTTCTAGTCCAGAGTGCTAGTTAATGATTCACAAGATACTAAATAAAATCTGCAAAACTCCCAAACATGATGGGATCCTGTTTGTTCTAATCCTGTTAGGGACAAAGCATATGTTTATTTGGGTATATCCTAAGAACTCTTTGGGTGCCTCTTCAAGAGCGATTTAAAGCTTTTTCAAGGCACATTACCAAATTTACCTCTACAAGAGTGGAGCGTAAATCAGGGGTCCAGGTGCGATTTATCTTCGATTATTCACATTTTCGCAGTCGTGTTAAATAGCGACTTTTAATTTATCACGGGAGTAACAGCGCCTTATGTCCATGTAAACAACTTTCTGAGGAGGTGCATTAAAGATCAGAGTGGGTGGACTGTGGTCCTGATGTCATGCATAGAACTGCCCCTTCGCTGGGAAAACCTCCCACTTTTTCGTTTAGTTTTATTTCCTGTCTCCTGCTTGCAACTTCCTCCTTGTTCTCCGTCTCTCTGGATGGAAGCTCCAGGAAGAGGTGACCCAATATGAACTGAAAATAAAGTTTATTTTACCTCCCCTTCTAGAATATTTCATTCATGGAGACACGGGGCCAGACAGAGGTGGTTCACGAGAAGTAAAGGTGTTAGTAAGGATGTGCGGATGTGCGCATAATTATCAATCAGCTTAGACATATTGTCCACTCGCTGCTTGCTGGGTTCCTGACATGAGCTCTGTGTGTGTGTGTGTATGTTTTACAATGGTTGAGCTCTCTGGGAAGAGGAGGGGGGAGGAACGAAGCAGCATCCCCCTGTCTGTTTTGGTGTGTGTGTGTGCAAGGCACATTTCCATTTACTCCTGAGCAGTTCACTTCAAATGGCAATCGGGCGAAAGGGGGGGGGAGAGGTAGCCGAACAGATTTCCCAGCAGGTAACCTAGGTGACCAAAGGCGGGAGATTCTGGTGGGTGGGGAGAATAAAGGGTGGAAAACCTGTTTGGGCAGTTTCCCAGGACAAAGCGCATTACTTTCAGCAACATTTGCATGCGATTATCAGCATGTAAACAACTTTAAAGTGCGTTTCATACAGCCGGTAATGCACTTCAATGCCTCTTGTATATAGGTATTAGGCATAAAAGTGATTGTCAGGATATGCGCATAATCGGGGAACCGGGCAGCAAAGCGAAATCTTGTAGAGGGGGCCTTTGTAACCACATCACTGTACTATAACATAAAGTAGTCACAATTTATGAGAGTAATTCCAAAGAACAAAGTATCCCATATCCTTGTTCAGCTATCTACAAGTCCAAGAAAAATAAACCAAGTTGCATCTTATCACTAACATTTATTTGGGTCCTAAACCTGAGATCCTTTGTGTAGGGACAAAATTAACAGTGAATTCAGTTAGAACTTTGCTGACTGAGAGTCAGTGACATCACCCATGAGATAAATGAAGGGGAAGAGAGAATTCTTATTAGAACCATATTATAGTGACAATGTTTTGTCACTGAAACCAACCAGCACTAAAGTGAGGCAAAGAAAGCACGATGTTAACAGGGGAATCCAACATGTTTTTGTTTTTTTAATTTTGCTTTCTGTCACCAAGGCAGATGCTCTGATAATTTCTGTTTTCCGTTTAGAATTTGTGGTATGTTAATTTTACCAGGAGCTCTCTAATTTTACTCTTATTTGAAATGATACATTTGTTTTTTTCTATTCACATTTTAAAATATGTTTTAAATATCTGTATTTTATATACACCTTTGTATGTCACTTTCTTGAGCTGTATTGTGCGAATAGAGAGTATATTATTATTATTATTATTATTAATAATAATAATAATAATAATAATAATATTTATATACCGCCACATAGCCAATGCTCTCTGGGCGGTTTAAAAAGATTAAAACATTGAACATTAAAAACCGATATACAAAATTTAAAAACATGAAAACAGTTTACATACCAAGACAGTATCCCTTTAAAACAACTATACTGGGGTTAAAAAACTCGACATATGCTGTTAAATGCTGTGCCGAAAAGATAACAATGTTGGCGCCAGGCGGGCCTCATTGGGGAGATAATTCGATAATTGGGGGGGGCCACCACTGAAAAGGCCCTCTCCCTTGTTGCCACCCTCCAAGCTTCCTTTGGAGTAGGCACCTGGAGCAGGAGCATAGTTGTTGAGCATAGCATACAGGTAAGTTCATGTCAGGAGAGGAGTTCCATCAGGTATTGTGATCCCTAGCCGTGTAAAGCTTTAAGGGTTAAAACCAGCACCTACAAGTCAGTCCATTTTTACTTGACCATGCCAGTGTGTAAATTGACCACATTTGGGAACTGTGACCTCCATCACACCTAATCCCCCTCTGCTTTGCCTCTGCTTTTTTTTTTCTTTTTTTTTTACCTCTGAGGCAAAAGCACGTCAAACTTATGATCCCTTTCACCTGAATAGCTGCTCTTTCGCTCCTTGGCTCATTAGCTCTTTGGCTCCACTCCACCCCTCCCCTTCTCTTTCTCCCTCCGGTCAGGTCCTGGCAGATGAGTACTTCAACCAGACCGCTTTTCTCCCAGGCAAAAATGGAATGACCCTTTAGTCTGGCTCTTTGGGGGCATTGAGGGAGTACAATCCTGTCTCTGCAGAGATTCAGGTGTTGTATGATTTTAAAAAACGCTTTGGAGCATGGGATGCAAGGTTGGGTTTTATATTGAGGCATGGAGCCGGCTGCTGGGAGAGATTGCTTTTCCCTGCCAGGACCTGCTGCAATCCATTCAAGACCCCAGTTCCTTTAAAACTACACGGAGGCTCAGGGAGCATTACATGCACTTAGGGAAAATAATCACGACTTTTAGCATTCTAGGAAAGGCTGGGGAAGAGGCAGAGTGTCAGCACGACAGGCACAGCGTCATATGAGTACCATGCTGCAAATCCGCACACCAGGCATGGTGAGAGTGCACTAAATCACTGGTGTGATGGAGCTCCATCTCTTGATGACTAGCCTATTTGCAGGCAAAATGTTATGCATAGAGTCTTCACTTTAAGGCTGAAACTGAGGCATTTGTTGAACTAGAGCTTGAGTACCTTTTCAGCCAGTAGTACAATTCTGTTCCTAAGCTATTCCTCTGGCTGCCAGGATCATTTCAAGACTGTTGTGCTTCTCAGCCTTGTCCATATTTATTGTCATGGTTATTGTTATGGGATAGGTATGATTTCCGTGGTCAGATTTATGACATCGGTGTTGCTTCTCATGTGTCCAGTAGTCTACACACTGATTTATTGCTGTGACGGGTGGTAAATTCTGAATAGGGCAAAATTCAGTAAACATATATTTCATCTTGACTTCATTGAGATTATCATTTTAAATAATGATGAGACATTATTAAATTAATTGAATAAAATTAGCACTTAGAATACATTCTATAATGCTTGCAGTTTTCTATTTTCCACCTTTTATCTCTCGGCAGCATGTTAGTGTATTTCTTGACCAGGACACTGCAGAATGCAGATGTATTTTGATGACCATAGTAGAGAAGGGAGAAGCACACGTTGTGGAATCTTCAGAGCTGGCAGGCTAAAAGCACAGCCAAGGCATAATCTTGAAGGAGAACATGGGACGGGGGCGGGGGCGGGGTAACCAAGTAGACAGTGCATATAGGGGCAAGGCAAGGTAGGTACTGAACAGGCAGGCAAAAGTGTTAATTACTCAAATAGCAGTAGCTCAGTTTTTATTGTAGGCACAATTTGCTCAGATTAAGACAAGAATGGGAAACTGAGGTAATCTGTGGGGAGCCACACAACAGTAGGACGGTCTGGAGTTTGCAGTGGGCGAGGACACCTCCTTTCCTCTATCTTTTTGGCACCTCCCTCTTTCTTTTTCTTTAACCTCCTTCTCTCTCTCTCTCTCTCTCCCTCCCTCCCTCCCTCCTCTTTTTCTCTTTCTGACACTCCTGTTTATCTCCCTCCCTCTCTCACCTGGTGAATCTGCTTCACAGATGAACCAGAATTTTCAGCCCTTTTCTCCAATTGCTCGAATAGGTCTGGTTCTATTTTTCTGATTGGCTGACGTGCCATCACTTGCTGGGTGGATCTTACAGTTTTGCAAGCAGTCTTACAGGTCTGGAAGAGAGTTCTGCATTTTAAAATGAATAAATGGAAAAGTGCTTCTGATGATTCCTCATGGAAAGCTTTCCCTCCCCCCACAACTTTCAGTCCACTATTTCATTTTATTCCTTCACTTTTTTTAAGTCAAGGCTGCTCACCTATTTTATTATTATTTATTTCTGCTGTTTCCACCACCACCCAGTCTCCAAAATGCACTATTGCCTGTCTTCGCAAGGTTCAAGGATTGCATTGTTAAGAGTGGTTGTCAGTTGTGATGACATTAAGTGAAGAAAGGCAGCTTGCAAGCTCCAGTCCAATGTCTTCCAGCAAAGGGTTCAACACCAATGTGCTGAATTTTGCCTGAGACCCTGAATAGTGTCATAACCTCCCAATAGCTGTCCACCACTGAAATTTTGTATATATTAATGGAGGCACAGCTGTACCTCCATTGTTAAGGGCCGTCTTGAATGTCGATAATGGGGAAATGTATTTAAATGTAATCAATTCATCAATCATTTAAGGGAGATAACAATTGTTCAATTAAAATTATTTAATCGGATCAGACCTTACATGAGATAAGCAGATAACATGGCTCAGGAAAACCTTTTCTAAAGAGGGTTTTTTGAAAAGGGTCTTAAAGGAAAGTGTTTATCCCTTTTGAAGACCTTGGCTATGGCACAGTCAAACCACAGCTTGAAATATATTTTACAACAGAATTTTGTATGTTTAACTCATGGAAAATAGAACACTTAATGGCTCTTAGCCATGACACTTAAAATGGAACCTCCATGTTCCATAGCATTCTATCTCTGCCATTTTCTAGTCATATGTTGTTGGGTATATGTTGTTGCTTTCTTGCCATGTTTACTGGAAATACCTGGCTAGCCACTGTTGAAAACAGAATGCTGGGGTAGGTAGACTTTTGGACTGATCCAACAGAGCTCTTCTTATGTTCTTAATTAACACTACTTCTGTGTATTTAGAAGTAGTGTTAATTAGGAACACATTGCAGCATATTTTACTTGCCGCCTATGTTAGGTCATAATGTACTGGACTATAGCTGCTGCATGTGTTAAGCTGATTCTAATATTTACTCACGCAGCAGGAAGAACACATGCTGTGGTTTCCTAATGTACACTTTAAGCACTGTACTGTAGAGTACTGTATAATAACAGTAATAATTAATGGTGAGCCTCTTGCTGCCAGTACTGCTCATGACCCTTTTTGTGGTTCCAGGGTTCCAGTAACCTTGATCCTGATCATACATTTCCTTGCTTTGAAAGTTTCATTTCTTAGATGTTGCAAACATGATATTGCTGAATGGAACTGAAATGCTGAGGCCAGGTTTGTGGCATGGTTTTTCTGATGGCTTCAGGTTTGTTCAGGTCTCCAAGGACCAGCACCAATAAATGTGAAAGAGACAAACAGCAGATTGGCATACTTTTCCATTTCCACCAGGATGGAGAAAAAATGCACTAAATTCAGTCTAACCTTAAATGTATAATCTGTCCTTGGGAAGAAAAAAAAAGGGTGATATAGCATCTCCAAGCTCTCAGCATCCCTTACGAGAAAAAATTGGTTCTAAGGGTCTCTGATCTTGTGTTTTAGTAAAATAGAACTGCACGGCTGACTGACAGTTCTGATCTAAAGCATTTACGTTTAAGTTTTGATCTCTCTGCTTTTGATTAAAACTAATGAGCTCATTTAATTCAAAATGGGAATCTCTGATAAGAGAAATAAGGTTGATGTGATTGGATTAGAGGGGCAAATTAAACTCTTAGAGCAGAAGTTTGTGCTTATATAGTGTATTAAAAAGCTGTTGGCGTATTATGGCGTGTTAGATGATGAGAAAAATTTCATAGTAATTCATATTTAATCAGAAGAAATGAAACTACTAAATATAACATGGCTCTGCTTTTCCCTCGAGTGATAAAGAGCTGTACATTTAAAATGACATGGAATTCATGCTCTCTAAAACAAAAAAAAATTCTTAGGAAAGACACTAACGAAAGAAGCATTCTTGTCAGTGGATTGATCACAACAGAGTTGAAATGCCATAAAAACAAACTACATGTGACCACATCAGAACAAGGTATAGGCAAGTTAATAGCAATATCATAGGATACCTTTTCTAAAATAAGAAAAGCCTTGGCTAGTAATGAGTGATACTCTTGAAAAGACACCAGTAAATCATTTTTTTTTATCGGTTTAAACTTCTTAAACAGAAATCTGCTTTATTGCTAATATGTTTTTGGAAGCTCACGCTACAATTAATTATTTTAGGCAATTACAGTGTGGCTGCATTTGATATGAAAATAAAAGCACTCAAGTATGTAGCCCTTACACATTTTCAGGTAGACTAATGAGTGCCGCCATTATCTCTTCTCCACTTCCAAACCATTTCCAGCTCATATTTGAATGAAAGAGCAAAGGGAGAGGCAGACTTCAAGTTGGTGGTAAAAAGTCAGGATTTATATTTGAAGGTTGTCCAAAGTGAACAGTGGCTTTCCTCAAGGGCATTGGAGAAGGGCCATCAAAGCTTGTTGTGCAGGCATCTCTCTAACACCAACTTGTGACCATCTTTTTTCTTTGCTTTGTTGGGTTTTTTTTATACTGTCTTACTTACGGGAAAGATTCCTAAGGAATCACCTGTGATATTCTCCTGTCGTTTCTCCTCCCACTGTATCACAGTGGCTTGCAGACCTAGAGATAAAGGCTAAAAGTAGCAATGGTCTGCATTATCTCAACGGTATTGACATCAACAGCATTAGTATCATCCATCATCCAGAGTGAGCGTTTGTTGCTGGAGGAAGTTGTATAATATTTTCCTTGTTTGCATATACTATTTTTACTCAACCAGGCATATTATACAACATGTTCAGTGTAAGCCATGAATGAGCTTCGCTTAAGTCATTTGCCCTCCATTCCCCTACCATCTTCCCAATGACACCAGTAATCCTCACATCAAATGGACACAGGGACAAAGCATGTAGGCCTCCATCACACCAGCGATTTACTGCACTTTCGCCATGCCTGGTGTGTGGATTTGCAGCATAGTACTCACATGACACTGTGCCTGTCCTGCTGACACTGAATAAAATTTCTCAAAGCTGTCATTTGGCCCATGGGGGTGGGGGGTGGGGGAACAGACAGGTACCGTGCTGTCTGGGGCAGTACCTTCTAGGGCAATTATAATTGGGAAAACATCATGGAGAGATGGTCCCAAGCTGATTCCCTTCCCCAATACTGCTATCCTGATCTAATTCAGGGGTGGGGGTCCTACAACTACTGTTAATAATAATAAAAAAATGGGAAACCCATCTTCTATGCCACATCTAGTTTTGCACCTATATTAGCTCAATAGTTGTATATATGAAATAATTCAAATGAACTCTGTAAAAGCCTAAATGATCTATAAGTTATTTTGTTGTTGTTTCTACTCTAGTGGAATCCACAAGCCCCAGCCTACTAACAACGGACAACAATCTAGAGCGTTCTTTTTTCATCCGGATGAAATCTACCCTGACCAAACGAGGTGTACACATAAAATCTTCGGGATATAAGGTAAACTTTGGTTTTACCTCCTTAAGACTAATTTCTCTCCACTCTCTAGGGGGGAATATGGTAGTTAAAATAGCTAGCATCCTTATCCATTCCATATACCTTCTCTCTTGAGGTCTGCCAAAGTCTGAGCCTGACTAGTTTGCCAAAGATTGTGTAAGACTAGCCCCTGTAGTTTGAAAAAGTCAATACTTTTAAAGTGCTTGCAAAGTCTCTCCTTCGTGTATCATAGTGAGTAAAAAAGAAACTAGCTTTTTTTAGTCTAACTGATTGCCTGGGGCAGTACTTGACTTAACGGTTCAGAAAGATATAAATAATTAAGGGTGTACATGTTTTGCTGGGAGTAAGCTGCTTTGAACACAATGGGACTTACTTCTGAGTAAGCATCCTTAGGCTGTGCTATGGGATTGAAGGTTTATCATCACTTTTCTGTCACTGCTGATTCATTGTACCACATCACAGTTGTTTTTGAAGATGTCCTAAGCTCCCATCCTGCTCACTAGAATCACTCTTGGCTTATGCATAATCCTAAAGAACTGTGTAAATGAAGTTAGGAAGGGTATTTTCAAAATCTCATTGGGTTTGATAATAAACACCTATTTCCCACCCCCATCCTCCGCATTAGTCACTGGCCACCAGTGATCAGTGGGGATAGCCATTCCTTATTTTCCTTGGTCTTTTTCCACTACCCCTTTACAAGTACCATTTTTTCCCATTTGGATTCATACACTTCATTGCAATGTGTTCTGCTTTCCTACTTTTTCTTGTCTTACATGAGACAGCAAGTCTTGCCCATCCACCCTTTTGCTCATGCTCTACCTGGCTGTCCAATACCTATTTAAAGCCAAATGCAAACCTCACATATCCTTTTGTTTTGATTTTGTTGCAGACCATTAAAGCAAGAATCTACTAGCACACACAAAACTGGTAACATTAGATGGTCTGTTGACTGCTTGGGTTGAGCAAGCAAGGAATACAGCAACAGTTAAGAAGCAATCATAAAAAAAATGTCCAGACTTTGAAAATAATAGCAACGGAGATGGCTGACTGCTGTCATGGATGCATTTTGGAAGAGTGTATAAAACCAAAGCTCTGTGAAGAGACTTTGGAAAGATCAAGAATGTATAAGATCAAGAGTATATAAAGCCTTTCTATGAGAAGCTTGATATATCTTGGCCAGAGATGCCAGCTGAAAGTCTTATAGAACACTTCATAGTACTATCATTTCTGAGGTGCATAGCATGTGCAGTTGATGTTATCATACCAAAACAATCTTGCATATGTCTGAGTACATTCATCAGCTTTGGTGTTAATTCTCTATAATGATGTTGTATTGTGCTAAAGCTAAATATATAAGGAGGAATCAATTGAGGAGTTGAAAGAGTGCAGAGTGCTATATGGAATACCTTGACAATTGTTTTAGACCGGGTCCGCTGTGAAGATGAAAAACCTCTTCAGTTTTTCTGGTTGTGGGATAGGGGAGGAGAGAGGACTGAGTTTCTGCTCTAGAACATGTGTCTGATATGAATGTAAATAATGCTCCTGAAGGTTTTAAAACATATCCAATAGCAAATCTTTCAATGCTCTCTCAAATGAATTCCAGAATGAAGCCACTTTTTTCCTTATTGCTAACCATTGCATGTTTGTACATGGTACAAAAACTTGCAATATAGTCCCATTTCTCTCATGAGGCAGACTGAAGTCAAGCCAAACAGTTAAATGCTTGCTCTGCTACTTAGCCGCAATATACAAACTAAGATGAGAAAAGATAGCCCCTCCTATATTTGTCCAGTGAACTCATATTAGGTAACATTTTTTGCAGAGTTTAATTAGGAGCACCAGGAGGCCCAGCCACTGACATAACAATGAATGAAGAGGAGAGATCCAAGAGAACAACTGAAGGCTGGGTGGAGAGGAGTTCACGGGAATCCTGTAGGCCTCTGGGTGCTGCTAGCCATAGGGCAACCTTGGGAAGTTTGTGCAGCAGGCAGGAAGGCTTCTTCCAGTATCATACAGGCCCTGTGAGAGCCCTAGACATGGACTCTGAGGACATCTGAACCCCAGGACCAGCCTTGCATGTGTATTTTGAATGTATTTTCAGGCCGTAAAAATGCTGAATGTGCATGCAATAAATATTGAGTCCCAGATTTTAGCCCATATCAGAAACACTCTCTGAATTGACAGAAGAAATTACTTTACTGCTGACCCTTCATTTCAACTGAGTAAACAAGTACATTAGCGATCATGTTCTCAACAGCAACTTACACATAACCTCAGGCATTTGTGAGTGTGTTTTCTTGAAAGAGAAAATAGTTGCTACGCTGCAGAGATTATTCTGGCCTTCAGCTCAGCTTCTGGTGGAATAAGAAAATGCCTTGGGATATTTAGCCATCATGAAGACAACCTATGAAAGAGGACACCAGGGAGATTTTATTTTAGCAATTTATCCATAACATAGAAGATCTAAATATACAATTCCTCACCTATGTCTTAAAACTGTGTATATCCCAGTGTCACAGAGTGCTTTTCCATACAGGTTGGTTTACTCTTAGGCAAAATGTGAAGAATTTGATTTCAAAGGAATGTTATAATTGTAGTATCCGAAACACATTTGGAAGTATCACAGAAATGTTGGTCAATAAACTTGGCTTTTGTCTTTTTAACTGCCAATTCTTACCATAGCCTATTATCTTGAGAGAGAGAAAAAGAATGAGAAAGTTGTGGATCTAATAAGCTGAGTGAAAACTAGAAATGCAAATCACAGGCAGTCATCCAACATTTTGCAATGGAGGCTGAAATTTGATTAATTTCTTTCCTATAAATCATCCTCCATATACAGCATTTTTGAGGGAAATATGTAACTTCACAAAACTGAAAGATATGTAAAGCTCCAGAAATGTTTTCATAAATGAATCCTTATACACTGAATTTAATTTTGTGTAATGCTAATCTAACTTCTTAAAACTACATATTACCTTTTTATGGAGTGATGTAATTCCAGATGTCCTAAAGACTTTAATCTGTCACTCTCATAAAGCTGAAATAAGAACATATGGGTAGCATTACTGGAGCAGAGCAAAGGCCGAGTGTGCCATGTCATGAAGTGCTGAGTGTCAGTTGAGGGGGGGGAGGGGGGGAATATATTCAAGATAAAATGGGGGACACAGTATATTTTAGGAACACATGTTGTGGTTCTTTTCTTCTCTATACTTACCTTATTATAGCAATGTTTTCAGACATGGCAGCCATTTAAAATAAGAAAGATATTTGTGACTTTGGCATCCCTACATAGTATATAACCCTATGCCTAGTGAGCTATCCAGAGAAAGATTCTGAGAAATAATCACAGATTGTTTGCCCCCAAACTCTCCTGGGCTCCCATCTAGATCACCACTCAAGGGCTGAATCATGCCTCAGAAGCAAATGATGATGGCCAATCCCTAAGTTCAACTCTAGTAACTGGTAATGAGAGGTATCCTCGCTATTAATATGGAAATGTCCTTTTTACTTTCTTGTCCTATGCCAGTCAAATTTGTTTAAACTTTTAAAAAGTAATCTAAGAGTAAGTGGGGCCATCACAATTTCTCACATTGCCTCTGATGTAGCATTGCTGTAATGTTTCCAACCTTCAAGCCCCCCTCTGGTTCCGAAGAGGACTCAGAGGCAGAGGAGACTGCCTTATTTAACCTAACCCCTGCTCTGCCAGGGCCTTCCAGACAGGAAGACATGGCTCTACTTGATTTCTCAGATGAAGAGAATGTTCCCCATTACAGTTTTCACCAGCCCCAGACCCTAGGAGGCAGTGGCTACAAAATCAGGCAACAATGACCCTTAAAGAAACAAACTGCTTCTTTGGGGGGGGGGGGGTTAACTGCAGGTCTAGAGCTGTTGGCTTTTATAAGCTTCTGAAAGACTTGGACGATTGATGAGTAAACAACTGTTCCTGACTGAGACTCAGAGCTCCATCAGATGAGTGTGTTATTGCACACTCGTTACTGGGCACTCATGGATTTTCGTGGGTCCCTCTCATGACGTTGTCTGCCTCCCACGCGCCTCCCACCCCTTCTAGCCTTCTTCACGTGACAAAAAACACACCCCAGTAAGTCTGACTTATGATAACTTTCTACTAGAGGAACTAGAGGAATGGGTATCCTCTAATGGGACTTAGTGGATAAAGTGGCAGTTATGGGAACTCTAGGGGAAAGTGACCACATCATACTTGAGTTCCTGGTTTTGAAGCAAAAGTGGAGTGTAGCCATATTCGTACTCTGGATTTCAGGAAAGCTGATTTTAATTAACTCAGAACTATAATAAGTAAGGCCCCATGGCAAGTGACCCTAATGAGAAAGGGAATGCAAGATGGGTGGGAGTTTTTAAAAAAGGAAATTGTAAAGGCACAATTACAAACAATTCCAACAAGGAAAAACGATAGAAGACAACAGAAAAAAAACAATGTGGCTCCACAAAAAGCTTAGAGATGACCTGAAATTTTTTAAAAAAATGATACATGTAGGAAGTGGAAGGAAGGCCAAGCTATAAAAGAAGAGTACAAACAAGTAACACAGAAGTTAAAGCTGAGAATGAGCTGAGGCTAGCGAGGGATGCTAAAAGCAATAAAAAGGCTTTCTTCAGATACATGGATAGTAAAAGACAGAGGAAAGAAATGGGGGGTCAACTGCTGGTAACAGATGACAAAGAAAAGGCTGAAGTGCTCAATTCCTACTTTGGCTCAGTCTTCTCCCAAAAGCAGGTCTATGACCACCCCTGGAAAAAGCGAAGTACAAGCTGAAGGGGCAGGATTGCAGTTTGAGGTTGATAAACAACTGGTCAAGGAACACCTACATTCTTTGAACAAGTTCAAATCTCCAGGGCCTGACGATCTGCATTTTAGAGTAATAAAGAAGCTGGCAGAAGAACTGTCAGAACCACTGTCTATTATCTTTGCGAAATCATGGAAGATGGGTGAAATGCCGGATGACTGGAGGAGGACTAATGTTATCCCTATCTTCAAAATGGGCAAAAAGGAGGAACGTGGGAACTACAGACCACTCCGTCTGACATCCATCCCTGGGAAAATTTTGGAACAGATTATAAAGAAGTCAATCTGTAACCACCTTGAAAACAATGCAGTGATTACTAGAAGCCAGCATGGATTTGTCAAGAACAAATCCTGTCAGACTAATCTGATCTCATTTTTGATTGAGTAACCTCCCTTGTGGACTGTGGGAATGCTGTGGACATAGTATATCTTGACTTCAGCAAAGCTTTTGACAAAGTGCCTCATGACATTCTGATTAACAAACTAGTGAAAAGGGGGCTAGATGGAACAACTATTAGGTGAATCCACAGTTGGCTACAGAATCCGGCAGGCCTATCCAGTTTAATTTTAAGATGTTTTTAATAATGTATTTGTTTTTATCTGCTTTAACGGTTTATCTATTTTATTGTTTTATATTTATATTTGGTGTTGTTCCCCGCCTCGATCTAGATGGAGAGGCGGGTTAGAAATGAAATAAATAAATAAATAAAATAAATCAGACTCAAAGAATGCTTATCAATTGTACCTTTTCACACTGGCGGGAGGTAATGAGCAAAGTACTGCAGCGCTCAGACCTGGGCCAAGTGCTGTTCAACATTTTTATTAATGATTTGGACAAGGAGGTGCAGGGAATGCTTATCAAATTTGCAGATGACACAAAATTGGGTGGGATTGCTAATATCCTGGAAGACAGAAACAAACTGCAAAGTGATCTTGATAGACTAGAGCACTGGGCTGAAAACAACAGAATGAAATTTAATAGGGATAAATGCCAAGTTCTTCTTCATGGTCTCTGTGCATCTCACATATGGGCTCTGCACCTGTGCGGGCCTTCGAATTGGGAAGATTTTCCAAGCTGAGGCATTTTGGGTGGGAACCCCTCCCCCACACTGTATTGAGCATGCGCGTAGGTTCTCGCCCAACCCTCAGTTTTCTTTCATCCACCATTGGGGCTACCTCATCAGGAATATCCTAGGGTGTCCAGATCGCCTGGGGTTTCCCGGTCCTAACCGGGAAACCTAGGCCGATCCAGGCCAACCGGGGGGCGGCGGGGGAAAACTGGGGTGGCGGGGGGGTCATGCGGCGGTGGCAGCGAGTGGCAACGAGTGGCGGTAGACCCGGCGGCGGTGGCGGCGGAGGAGCCCGGGAAGCGGCCACCCCAGCAGGTAAGTGCCCCCCCCTTGCACCTCGCACTCCTTACCTGCAGGGGCGTCTGCTTCCCTCCGGAGCGCGAGGCGCGAGGGGGGACACTTACCTGCTGGGGCGGCCACTTCCCGGGCTCCTCCGCCGCCACCGCCGCCGGGTTCTCCACAACCGCTGGGTCCCAGAGGCCGCGCGGAAGAGACGGGAAAGGGCCGGATCCGGAAGTGATGTAATTGGCCCTCTCCCACCTCTTCCGCGCGGCCTCTGGCCTTACGAGCCCGGCAGCGGTGGCAAAGGACCTGGCGGTGGTGTAGGAAGACCCAGCGGCAGTGGGGGACCTGGGGGCGGTGGCTGACCCGGCGGGGGTGGCAGCGGAGGACCCAGCGTGGGCGGCTGAGGAAGAGAACCTGGTAGTTCCAGGCTGGTGTTTTGGGGGGGGGGCTTGGTGGGGGGGGTTGTTTTGGGTGGGAGAGTGGCGGGGAGGGGACCGGGATTTTGGTTTCCAAAATCTGGTCACCCTAGAATATCCTCTCAAGAGAATTTTAGTATTTAGGTGTTTCTTCTTTGTTTTCTTTTATTATTTTATTTCCTTTTTTCTTCTTATTGCTTGCTTTCCGTTAGTAGTTCGTATGGCCCTATGGGCACCTTTCCCTAAATGTTTAGAAAGTGGGAGTAAACTTCCACCAATAGGTGGACAATCCCTGTGTCTCATATGCCTTGTAGAAGGACATGTGGTAGAATCGTGCCCGGTTTGTAATTTTTTTTCTAAACAGACACATAGACACAGGTCGGACAGGCTTAAAGCTCTGCAGGCGGAGATCAAACTACTACTGCACTGCACGCTGTGACTATGACCGACACAAATCTGAAGTCTCCCTCCAATGAGATAATAGGATTTTCCAATAAACCCTCTACCTCTGGAACAGCATCTACTATCCCTTGTGCAAAGAGAATATTGAAACAGGCAAAATCTAATCCCTCCAAAACTCAATCTTTGGATAAAGGCAAAAATTAAAAGTCTGAGAAGACTCCCCGTACGGAGTCCTTGATTGCGAAGCGCTCTAGACAGATGCCAATGCCACCAGTTGATTCTCCCTCATCAGCATCTCCCGATGACCTGCAAATCATTATTTCTCCATCTCGGGAACCATCGACCGCAACACCTGGCCAAAGTGCCTTATCGCTCCTGGCGTCATTCTCGCCTTCGACATCACGGCATTTGCCTTCATTGCCACCCCCAATCTCTCATAACGACGTTTAGCTCGGTACCGCTCCAAGACGAATGGCTACCAACTTCAATCTCTGAAGGGTAGGGTGTCCAGATCGCCCGGGGTTTCCCGGTCCTAACCGGGAAACCTAGGCCGATCCGGGCCAACCGGAGGGTGGCGGGGGAAAACTGGGGTAGCGGGGGGTCAAGCAGCAGTGGCAGCGAGCGGTGACGAGTGGCGGTAGACCCAGCGGCAGTGGCGGCGGAGGAGCCCGGGAAGCGGCCGCCCCAGCAGGTAAGTGCCCCTCCTCATGCCTCGCGCTCCTTACCTGCAGGGGCGTTCGCTTCCCTCCGGAGCGCGGAAGAGACGGGAGAGGGCCGGATCCGGAAGTGATGTAATTCGCCCTCTCCCGCCTCTTCCGTGCGGCCTCAGGCCTTACGAGCCCAGCAGCGGCGGTGAAGGACCTGGCGGTGGTGGAGGAAGACCCGGCGGCAGCGGGGGACCTGGGGGTGGTGGCTGACCCGGCGCGGGTGGCAGCGGAGGACCCGGCACGGGCGGCAGTGGAGGACCCGGCGCGGGCGGCGGAGGAAGAGAACCCGGTAGATCCAGGCTGGTGTTTTTGGGGGAGGGGTGGCTTGTTGGGGGGGTTGTTTTGGGGGGGGTGGCGGGGGGGACCAGGATTTTGGTTTCCAAAATCTGGTCACCCTACTGAAGGGGAGATCAGAGATTCTTCTCCTCCCACTTTGCATGCACTTCAAGAGCTACAGCGACTCAGATCACTCCACGTATTTCACGAAGAGTCAACTCACCTGCTTCCAATTTCTCTTACAACTCACGAAGGGAGTATTATACTCAACAATGCCCTCCTCGATATGCACCTCGATCACCAATGGATCGACATCAATCCCAATCACCAAGAGAGTGGGATAGAAGGTCTGAATGGGAACACTCCTGTTGTTGATCTCGATACCGAGCTCTGTCCTTGTTCTTACACCTCGTCAGGCCAGCATTATTACAATGAAAGGGGACGAGACTCTCCTCCTCTGCATTGACACCGACAACTGACCGCTTCGATCTCTATTCCAGCTGTCTGTACCCTTACAACCTACATTGAGAGATACTTCACCGATATGAATATCTCAAACAACATGATGACCTGAACCTCCACAGGTGTCGGGATTGGAGTCGTTGGGCCCGATGACAAGACTGCAGACTGCACAAGATCAGCTGCAGCCTCCTGCCATGAACACTCTCCCACTATCTCAGGAAATTCTTGGAAGACCTCATGACTCCCAGGTTTCAGAAGGAGAAGATTATCAATCAGATACATCCTCCTCTCCATCCATTCAATCATCTATAGCATCGCCAGATGCCGAACTGAATCCTCACGGCGCTGTTTCACCATCCGAGGACTTCGGTCAATTTTCAGACCAGATCCGTCGAATGACTCAAGCCCTGGGTATCGTGATAGAACAAGCAACTTCTATCACTCAAGACCCAGTCTTCGACACCGTTGCTACCGACACTTCACATCCGGTATTGATACCCATTCTTCCAGCACTACTCGATACAATTAAACAGTCTTGGAAGACACCTTCCTCTATGCCACCGATGTCAAGATGTCTAGAGGGACTATATTAAATACAACAGGCCGATGCTGAATTTTTATTCCAACACCCAGCATCAAACTCCGTTGTTGTCGAGGCAGCACAGGGTAAATCCCAAAGGCAACATACGTCTCTGGTCACAAGGAGGGTCAATGTCTAGATCTCTTTGGTCGATGAATCTACTCCTCTACAGCCTTAGGTATCGAAGTATCCAATTATCAAGCAGCCATGTCTGGATATCAACTGTTATTTTGGGACAAAGTAGGTAGACTCTTAGATCACCTCCCAGAGGACAAAAAGAATTTAGCATGCCTTTTTCAGCAAGAAGCGCTAAAACTTTCTAGACAACAGATTCACACATCCAGACACCAGTTTGACTGTGGATCTAAAGCTTTAGTAGGGGCCGTCGCATTGCGACACCATGCCTGGCTTCGCTCTGCTGGACGTTCCCAGGAAGTACAACACCGCTTTGAAGACCTAGAATTTGATGGACTGGGTCTCTTCAACTCAAAGACGATGACGCACCGCCATCCACAAAGCATGTACAACTGCTAACGGCATGGGTTTTGCTCAACCTTAACAACCTAGACAATGTAAATGGTACAGATCCCAATCGTCTTATTCCTTCTCTACCCATCCAAGACAACAATATCAACAACAACAGTCCCTACGCCAACAGAGGCAATCTTTTCAAAAGAGACAATTTCAACTTCCTAAGCCCAGAATTCCCTTTCACAGGAATGAAGGACAGGGAAGACGGCATCTTTGACTCCGTCATATCACCACCGATACAGATCACGACACCGGTTTTTGGAACTCTCCTGTCAAACCATTTCCTGAATTGGACGCTTATTACTACAGACAAATGGGTTCTTGTGATCATATTAAGAGGCTACCAAATCGAATTTGATGTCCTCCCTCCTTTCAGTACTGTGTAGTCCACAAACCCCTCTCCAACGCTACAGCGGGAGGTAGACATCCTTGTCCTCAAGGGTGCCATCGAAACCGTCCCCATCAACCAGCTGAGGAGAGGTTTTTATTCCAGATATTTCACGCTAACGAAGAAAGATGGAGGACTTCGTCTGATTATGGACCTCAGACTTTTAAACACCTACCTCACTCCAAAGAAGTTCCGTATGGTCTCCCTGGCCTCGATCTGTCTGATGCTAAATGAAGGATATTGGTTTGTGTCAATCGATCTCCAAGATGCATATTTCCACGTTTCTATACACGAGAGTCACTGAAAATACTTACGCTTCCTCATCGCAGACGTTATCAACCAGTACCATGTCCTCCCCTTTGGTCTTGCAACAGCTCCACAAGTATTTTCAAAGTGTATGGCAGTGGTGTGTGCTCATCCCCGTCTTCTAGGCGTCAAAGTCTTCCCTTATCTAGATGGCTCAAACAAGAACTCTCAAAAGCCATCACGTGCACCATGATCCTGCTTCTACAGTTGGGACTATGCATAAACCACAAAAAGTCAGTATTAACCCCGAGCATCTCCATCCAATTCATAGGAGCTCATCTAGATTCGCGGATTGGCCGTGCATTCTTACCAAGCGATCAATGTCACAGAATTACATCGCTTGCCACAAACATTCAGCATTGACGGTCGACCTCTGCGTTTTCCATCCTATAGCTCCACAGCCTCATGGCGTCAACAACTGCTGTAGTGGAGTTTGCTCGATTCCACATGAGGATTCTCCAAAATTGGTTTCTCCGATAATTCAATCTGAAACACAATACGAGACGTACTTTTCTACAACTACCGGAAAGAGTATGAGATTCTCTTCAGTAGTAGACAGTCTCCTCACATCTTATGCACAGGATTGCTTTTCAACAGCCAGCACCATCAAGGACGGTCACTATGGATGCATCCCTTCAGGGCTATAGCCACTGTACTATAGTCAAGTGAGAAGACCTGAATCTGTAGGTTTCCATTCACCATGACATAGGACCAAAGCACATGTTCCTTTCCTTTTTTCCTCTAGAATACATGCAGAGGCCCTGATCTTTATTGGTACCCTAGTGTGTGTGGGGGGGGGGGGTAAGGGGGCTTTAACTCTTTCCCCCCATTGCAGCCCCAATTCAGATTCTTCCAAATATGCAATAGGCTGAGATATAACATTGAAAAGTGTATTGCCGTGACATCCAATTATCATTTGCTTTAGAAGAATCAAAATAATCTTTAGCTAGTTGTGATTCAGCATCTCAAGTTAAAACTCATTCCATGTGCAAATAATTTGGACTGGGTTTTGTTGTTGTTGACTCTTTTTTTCTTACATGAACAGAATGCCATGTTAATATGTGATGACAAAGAAGATGCTATTCCATTGTTTGACACTTCCTAAAATTTCTGGCCAAGCCGTATCTCCAATATATTGTAGGCTATTAGCAGAGTGACTTTTAATTTTTCTTAGGCACACTTTCTTTTATTCAACAAAAAATCAAGTACTATCTGATCTGATAATGGCCAAGTGTATTCTTATCCTTATCTCAGTTGGTAAGAATTATTCCAAATAGTCCTTTGTTTTAAATTAGCTCCTATGAAAATAGTATTGCCACATGTCATTTTTCATCAAGTGTAAAGGTTAAAGAAAGAGAGAGAGCTGAACAACTTTCTTTCACTGAAGAAAAGAGCTGATACACTATAAACAAACATGCATTATGGGTTGCCTTCAGTCACTTTATAGTCATATGCATTCATAAATTTTGATACAGTTGTAAGAAGCAGACTTTGATGGTACAAAACTCGCGGAAGAGTTTTAGATCACACGAGTAACCAAAGACAAAGTTTATGTTGACAATTCTCTGTCTTCTCTGTCAAGAAAAAGTGTTTTTCGTGTCTTCCTATTAGTAACGGCATGCATATTATAAAATTGTGTTTGGGATCTTCCTATTAGTAACGGCATGCATATTATAAAATTGTGTTTGGGAAAGGAAGCTTGCCATCTGTCTTTTCTTTAGGTTTTCCTTTTCTTTTTATACTTTATCAAGCTAAAATTACAAATGTCTGTATTTCAAAGCAGAATAAAACATGTGATGTCCATTACACGAACATTAACAAAGAAAAACAGTCTGAACAGCAATGTAAATCTCTTAAATTGAAATTTTAGAAGCATAGAACAATTGATGCTTGTGTGTATTCTCTGTTCGTGTTATTCACATTTTTCATTAATAACATTATCAGCTAAAAAGCTATTTCTCTTATTTCATTAGTCCTGAAAAAAGTAATTAATTCATAACTCAAGAAAAGTTAAAAGGATTTCTTAACAAGGACTGTTTAGAAAACAATGTGTTTTTATTACATGAGAACTGGCATAGAGAAAGGAGAAGATGTATTTAATATCTCTTTCTGGTTCGGATGTGCCAAGATTGTATCAATAACGCTGTTTTTCTGCACCGATACTTGTCGCCAGGAAAACATGCTATGTGTGGCTGTCTGGATTATAGCTCTCAAATATGAATGTCATGACTCTGTTGAACTGGCAGAAACAGTGCGCACTGCCATCTGAAAAAAACGTTCCCAGGCTCTTCCTTGTATGGTCATGTTTCTATGGCAGGGCATTTATTGTGCTATAAATTCCATCACTGATTTTGGCCAGTTGAGATTGATTCTGCAGTAACTGTAAGTAATGAACCCTACAGGCAGAGCCAGAGGGGAAAACACGCCAGCAAACTTTTGGCTGTATAAATACAAACTGTAGAGTTAATTTAGCCACAGCTTTTATCAGATTATGCAGCCAATACTCTTCAAAACAAAACAAAGAATGTATCCAACAGACTGCACAGTGCCAAAGCCCTGCCTTGCCTTTAATTTAGCTGTTGAGCTGGGTAATCAGTTTATGCATGCCCCTCCCTACCCCAAACCCTTTCCTTTTGCCAAGCAAATCTTATTTTGAATCCACCGAAACTATATGAAGGATTTCATATATGTCATGGGGGGGGGGGAGATAACATAGAAGAAATAGCAAAAAACATAATTTAATCAACGATTGTGTTAGCTTGAATCCTCTGTAGTTCCTTTCTGGGTTGCCATTATTTTTTTCCAGACTGAGGGCCTATGCCTTTAACATTTCAAAGGGACAGCTTTCCCTTCTCTACATCTCCATGATGGGGAAAAACAGTATCTGTTAGATATATGCCTGTCTTACATAGGTTGCAAAGGAACAGAGAACTTCTGTCAGAAACAAAAGTTTCAGTACCTACTCCTAATCCTACTTGAACAGGGCACTAAGGATTTCATATTGCAGGTGGCAGCATATGGATTCTGGACTAGTGTCATGATGAGGGGAAAGCCCTGTGGTGGATCTGCAGTGGTGCTTTGTCATTTATATGATGCAGCAGCCAGCCATTGTGGAGCCATCCCAGGACTTTCCCCTGAAGCTCCAAATTTAAAAAGTCAGGGACTGACCCTGATGTTTTCCTCTTACGGTGAGGTGATGAAGGCATTGCCGACTGTCTCCATCCTCCAGCTTTGCGTCAGAGGCATGTCCTGGCCAAACGGGTCTTTGCCAGACAGGGAGGAGGGGCAGGCCAGCGAGCCAAATGGCCGCTGGAAAGCCTCCGCGTGTAATCCGTCACCCTGGCACAGCCGAGGGCTCCTTCTCGCTCCCCCTGCTACTTTCGCGTGGGGGGGAAATGGGGGGAGAACCTGTCCTTTGCCTCGTATCCCCCTTTAAAGCGTGGATCTCACCCCTCACATGGGGTGCATGGGGAAGCGGTGGCCCCTCCTCCTCCCCCCATGAAGTTTCCAGCAGGAGCGCAAGTGCAGGATACTGGGGGCTCAAGGCTCAAGACATGGCCTAGGTTCAAACTAGGAGCGGGAGAGAAATTCTTTCAGTTCTCATTTTTATACAAATTTAACCAATTTTGCATTTTTTAACCAATACATGAACCAAAACTCCATTCTCTGGAGAACTGAATTCTCCAATCCAAACATACGTATACAAATGTGTATATTAGGGGAAAGTGCACATACAAATGTGTATGTTAGTGAAAATAATGTTTAAAAAGTAATTATAATAGGAAAATTGTTTGGAAAGGATGTATATTAAGCAAAACTATTTTTAAAATGTATGTCATAGGAGAAATGCAAGCAAAAATGTAACCTAATGTTCATGCAAACTTTTAAAAATAATTCTCAAAATTCAGGATGATCTGAATTTAAGAATGGAAAAATGGAAAACTGAAATGGGCAGATTTGTCCATTGGCACCCCAAACTACTTTCGTTGGTGTGGTAGTGTGATATTAATTAGAATTATTACATAATTATTTAAGGTGGTTAAAACAAAAAGAGATTGCAAAGAGCTCCTAAAGGATCTCTCCAAACTGGGAGAATGGGCATAAATGGCAAATGCAGTTCAATTTAAGCAAGGGTGAAGTGAGGAACATTGGGGCTAAAAAACTCAACTTCATGTATATGCTGATGGGATCTGAACTAATGGGTGACTGACCAAGAAAGAAATCTTGGGATTGTGCTGGACAGCATGATGACAATGTTGACCCAGTGTGCAGCTGCTGTGAAAAAGGCAAATTCCATGTTAGGCATAATTAGGAAAGGAATAAAAAATAAAATTGCCAATATCACACTTCCCTTATACAAATCTATGGTGTGACCACAGTTAGCATACTATGTACAGTCGTGGTCGCTGCACCTTTAAAAAGAATACTGTAGAGTTCGAAAAAATGCAGAAAAGGGGGGGCAACTAAATGATCAAGGGACTGGAGCAATTCCCATCTGAAGAAAGGTTACAACATCTGGAATTGTTTAGCTTAGAGAAAAGGAAAATGAAGGGAGACATGATAGAGGTGTCCAAAATTATGCATGGTGTGGATAAAGTAGATAGGGAGACATTTTATCCCTTTCTCATAATACTAGAATCCTGGGTCACCCCATGAAGCTGATTGGTAGGTAGGAGATTCAGGCCACATAAAAGGAAGTACTTCTTCACACAGTGCATAATTAAACTATGGAATTCACTACCACAATAAATAGCAATGAACACCAGTTTGCATGTTTTTAAAGGGGAATTGGACAAATTCCTGGAGGATACAGCTACTAGCGACAGTATGCCTCTGTACATTAGTTGCTGGGGAACACGCATGGGTGGGTACTGGTGTGCTCATTTCCTGCTTTTGGGTCTCCCATGAGCAGTTGATTGGCCACTGTGTGAACAGAATGCTGGATTAGATGGACCTTGATTTGATCCAGCACAGGTCTTTTCTTGTGATCTTATGTTATTAATCTGCCTGCTTGAGAGGCTGCCTGGACATACTATGATTACTGCATGATAAAATGCTTTGGGAATGGAATGGCATCCTCAGATGTAGACAAAAATGTATATGGATTTTGTTACACAGGCTCATGCAAAGAAAAGCTGGTAGATGTCAGCCTTTGGTATGAAAATATTTGTTGTTTATTTATTAATATATATCACCTAGCAGAATAAACAGCCAACAGTTGGACTGCTTAGTCTTGTCCAGCCAATCCACCTCTGGTGTGGGATGTACTGCCCCTTGGGGACCCATAAGCAGTTATGTAGGCCATTTATTCCTCCACATCTTAAAGTGTGTAGTGAAATGAGACTGAAGCATTTTCTTTTTGAAAAGAAGTCCCTGAGGTAGCATCTAGAGGTGGTTAGGAGAATAATATGAAATAATAATAATAACTTGTTCACAGTTGTCCTCGAACATCACCACTGTATTCACATATAGTATGATTAATTTGAGAACAAATTTCTGGTAACCTATTCTAGAAAACCATATTTTAGGTGGCATATTAGCAATAGAAAATTAATCTCTCTGTGCTAAAATTGTCAGCTTTAGAATTAATTAGCTGGAGCACAACAATCAATTAATAAATGTTAAGCAAACAAGGGAAAGTTGATCAATTAAACTGATTAAATTGATTCCCATGCAGATAAAACAGGAGACTATCATAATTTTTCAGTGAAGACCCAAGCATGTAACTTTGTGCTGTTTCCCTACTTTTGGCATTTAAATATATGTTTTTATTATGATTTTTTTAAAAAGAAGCCGTTAACTGCCTGATCCTGTTAGCCACTGCACTAGCAAATAAATTGAATGTGGCACTATGAGCTGATTTGTTCGTGCCTTGTCCGTTGGCATCCATATTGTAAACAACAATGTCTGGAGAAGAATAGGATCACAACAGCAGGCCTTGACCCTAACCTACACATGAGCACTAGATAACGGGTCTAGATGCAAAACCCACCTCAGACTCCAAGCCTGCAACATGGGACCCACTTTCAAAATTTTACTTTCGAATTTTACTTAATAGTCCTAATGCTGCAGCCCATCCAGACTGATTCACGACACACTTTTGGGTCGTGACCCACTGGTTGACAACACTACACTACACTGTATGCACAGCCCCTGTACTCATGCAAAGTGTACATAAATCTGTTGTGTATGCGCATTTGGGAATGAACAGTTGCGCAAAGCAATTTCCTTAATTGCCCAGGCAGCCCTTTGTACACACAGACTATGCAGACAGTATAGTGAACATGCATCAGTTGAGGGCAGGGGCTGCAACTCTGATTCCATTTTCCTCCCTCCATATATACGCTGTGTACGTATATGAGTCATTTAAACAGGGTTACGGTCTTGACCTCTAGTGTTTTGTTCCCTAACTTTATCTGGCAGCTCAGCTGGACAAGTTGGATCAAGGCTTTAGGAGACACAGCAGTCCCACAAAACGGAGGAGAAATTCTCTTGGCTCCAAACAAAAAAATATTTTAAAAATGGAGACAAGTTCTCAAATTCATTTAATCCATGAGTTTATAAAATGCAATGAAATTTTTCACGAAAAGGATTATGTATTCCTGCAATCGTCAGAAAATAGAGCTGTTGTAGAAATCAAAACCTCGGCTGTGAGGCTTAATGTGAAATTTTAAGATCTTCAGATGCAAAAAACTGTGCCCTATGCTGGAAAACATATAAAGTCAAAATCCATAAAGTGTAATACCTTTATTAGGCTAACTCAAAAGTCACAAAAAATGTGCCTACCTTTCTCCAGATCTTTTCATCACGTAAGATGTCACAAAAAACAGGTTTGCGGGGTGCAGGGGGTTAAGGCTGACTAAATGTTGTCAGGTTGTCTGCATGATAATGGAGGAGGAGGGATTGCAGACATATGTTTGCCATACATATACTACTCATACAATAATATTGTACAATAGGCTGTCAAGTTTTCCTGTAGAACCAACACAAGGAAAAATTACTCTTGATCTAATCCTACACATTGCCCACAATTTGGTGCAAGACAGGAGGGTTTGCAAATCCCTTGGAAATTGTACCCCATCAGGCTATCAAAATCAGCACCTATGTGTGGGAAACTGCCCAAGAAATCTAGCACAGTTGTATTAAATTTCAAAAGAAACATTCTTATGAATTATAGGATTAGTTAAGAGAAGCTTTTGGAACTTTGGAAGTTATTCAAAAAATCAACAATAACTCATAGTTAGATTAGATGGATTAGAAAAGACACAAACAGGTTGAAATTGTCACCAGCATAGTTAAAGAGAAGAGTCAAGGAAATTGTCATCACAAGAGTAAGAGGTGCTTAAATGCAGAAGACAAAAAATAGCAACAAATACAAATCTACAATAAGGAAAACAAAAAAGAAACTACAACAAAAATCTAAGGAGCCAATTCTTATATATTTAAAAGTTAATAATAAAAGTTCATTGAAATTAGCAGTCATGGCATAAGAAGACATGTCATTCCATGGATTGTAACTTGTTAAATAGAGGAAGTAGATGCCAGACAAAAACTGTCCATTTCCATTAAGAAGGAAAGTAAACATTGGGGTCTCTCAAGGATCTGCTTTGGAACTGGAGCAATGTAACTTACATTGAAATGCTCTAGGACCAAAAATGAACAGCTCTAGGATCAAAAATGAACAGCAAGATACAATTTAAGACACTGGGTACTTCCAGACAAGGCTTTTGTCATGCAAACAACCTGCCTCATTCACAGAATTTTACAAGAGGTCCAGATGATGTTCATCTTGTAACCTTCCTGTGTTTTCCCACTACTTCCTCTGTCTTTACACACACACACACACACACACACACATACCGTTAAGGAGGAAAAATGAAATAGCTGCTCAATATATTTTGATTAGTAGTGATAGGAGCCCTCCATCTGAAAATGCCAACTGGGAAGGAGAGATACAATAGATTCTCATAAAAAGATGTCGCATATGGAGAGAGTAATGTTTTTTTTTCTCCATCAGAAAAATTAATACAGTTTTTAAAAAGATGAAATTGGTAATAAGTTCAGGACAAAGTGACAAAGAGCTTCAAGTAGAGCCTAATTCGCTTAACGAATTCATTGCTTCAAGAAGTATGTGATGGCCATTAGTTTACACAGCTTTAAAAAGTATTAGGCAGTTTCATGGAAGATATATCTAGTAAACAGCTACTTTCCATGAGAGCTAAAAATCACACTTCCATATTCAGTGGCAGTAGACTTCCAAGAAGCTAGGGACAAATAACCAAAGATAGGTACCTCCATGATGTCTGTTGTTTGCAAGTTTCTCAGTGGCATCTGTCTGTCCAGTTTGGAAGACAAAATGGTGGATTAGATAGGCCTTTAGCAAGCCATTCTTACTTTCTTAAAATACAGGCTCATAATTAAGACACTTATGCCCCTTTTATTTAAGTGGCCTTCATTCATTTGTAAGTTTAAGGATACTAATCCATTTGCTTAGTATTATGGAGACCATTAGAAAGACCTTTTAAAATGAAAACAGTAGTATTGGTCTGGAGCATTGCAGACTTTCTGTATTTTTCACAAAATGAATTTTATACAAAATGAATTAATTATACAAAATTGATTAAGCTGCAGTTTAATCAATATGGAAGATGTAAATTCATTAAATAGCAAAATAAGATTTGTTTATTTATTACATTTTTAATGGCCAATGTTCTCTGCGCAGATTGCAAACAGTTAAAAGCCTAAAATGCCACACAAACAGCTCAAAATATAAAATACAATATAATATATATTGTATATATTTAGAAGAATACAATACAAAACAAACAACACAGGAATGAAACAGCCATAAATGCCTAGGAGAAAAGAAAAGTCTTTGCCTGACACTGAGTAGATAACAATATAGGTGCCAGGCCAGCCTTATTGGGGCGGACATTCCATAAAAGGGGTACCACAACTGACAAGGCCCTCTCACTTGTAGCCACCCACCTGGCTTACTTTGGCAGGGGCACCCAGAGGAGGGCCTCCGAAGATTACCTAAGAGTTCGAGCAAATATAGGGTGACCATATTTGGGAAACCAAAAAAGAGGACAACCTGTGGGCAGGGCAGGAAAGTGACTTTTCAGGGCCTCTGGAAAAAGCGTCATCCCCCACCCCACCACCTTAAAGGCCCCAATTGGAGTGGAGGAGGGGAAAGTGTGTCATTTCTGCCCCCCCCCT
Source organism: Anniella stebbinsi (assembly GCA_029215795.1). Classification (NCBI taxonomy): domain Eukaryota; kingdom Metazoa; phylum Chordata; class Lepidosauria; order Squamata; family Anniellidae; genus Anniella; species Anniella stebbinsi. Next base: position 331,004,558 of record JARDYH010000001.1, read on the forward strand.
ACTCCAATCAGGGCCTTTTCTATAATCTTCAGGAATGACACACTTTCCCATTCAAGGTCCTGATTGGAGCAGTGGGAGGGAAATGATGCGCCTCCAGAAAGCACATCATTCCCTCCCAAAATGCTAATAGCGGCCTTAAAGGGGAAAGTGTGTCTTTCCAGGACAATATAGAAAATCACAGAAAATCCCCCCTGACATCCAGAATAGAACAAAAACCAGGACAAATCCGGGGAAATCCTGACAGTTGGTCACCCTAAGCAAATACATATGGGAGGAGACGACCTTTACTCCAAGCAGTTCCAAGGTCAGTTCCAAGGTCAGCTTGGATATGGACTGGAAGTTAGGCTGACCATATGAAAAGGAGGACAGGGCTCCTGTAACTTGTACAGAAAAGGGAATTTCAGCCAGTGTCATTTGTATGCAATTACTTCCTGGTGAAATTCCCTCTTCATCACAACAGTTAAAGTTACAGGCACTATACTAGAGTGACCATATACAAAAGAAGGCAGGGCCCCTGCACCTTTAACTGTTGTGATGAAGGGGGAATTTCACCAGGAACTAATTACATACAAATGACACTGGCTGAAATCCCCTTTTCTCTACAACAGTTAAAGTTACATGAGCCCTGTCCTCCTTTTCATATGGTCAGCCTACTGGAAGTGAGTACAACTGATGAAGCACTGGCATTACATGATCATATCAGCCAGTCCCAATTAGCAAACTGGCAGCTCTGTTTTAAACTAACTGATGTTTCCAAACCATCTTCAAGATTAGCCCCACATACAATGTGTTGCAGGAATCCAAGGATACAAGAGCATGGATAAATGTTGCCAGGCTATCTCTGTCCAGATAGGGTCACAGCTGGTATATAACCCTAATCTGATGAAAGGCATTCCTGGCTATTGAGGTGACCTGGATCCAGAAGCACCCCCTGGGAGAGTGCAACCTCCTCCAGAACAGTTTGAACACCACTCAACCAGGCAGACTAGCACCTATTAACAATACCTCCATCTTGTCTGCATTCAGCTTCAGTTTATTGGCCCTCATCCAGCCTATTACTCTGCCCAGGCACCAAATCAGGACATCCTCTACCTCACCTGGTTTAGATGAAATGGGTAGAGCTGAGTGACATCAGCATATTGATGACATGTCAGCCCATATTCCCGAATAATCTCCCCCAGAGGTTTCATGTAGATGTTAAAGCCCATATTGTTATGGCATCCATGAAGTCATGAGCTGGACCAGACTGGTTGTTTTTGAAATATCATTGGGTAGAATCCAGTAGTGACACAGCGCTAGTGCTAATGATATGCATTAGCATAAACCCGCACTAGGGCAACATCATCGGTGGCAAATCACCACTTTTTCTCTTTGCATTAGCAAGCATTAATGACATTGTGCTAGTATTGATTTATGCTGGTTAGCGTTAGCACTGCACCCCCAATGGATATTACACAAAGTATGTTATCGTTCTGTAGTGGCCTACAAAATACGCACAATTCTAAAATCATTCTGTATTATACAGCACTTAACAAAATCAACATTTCAGTATAGCCATGACTATAATAGCATATCTACAAAAGTGATTTCCTTTCCCCAGTAAAAACCTTCCCCTTCAGCTCCTACCCACTTAGGTCCCAAGCTTCTACCATCCGTGGCTCTGCCCTTCCAAGCCCCAGTGAATGATCTGTGAGCTCATGATGCTACAGTGTATTGTTTTGAAGCTAAGCGAATGTGAACGTGATCAGTATTGGATTGGATTCCTCTATCAGCCCCATGCAAGATTTCTAAGGAACGGCATGCTAGCAGTATGAAAAATAAAAACAAAAACATTAAATGACGAAAATCCCTTCCTACTGCCTTCATCTGCTATCCTCATGCTTTTAAATGCAAGCATAAAAGGTTCTCTTGCTTTACACATAAAAGAATGCTTTGTAAATAGAAATTAGCAATCCATCAGGCAACACGGACTCCCTATCAAGCTCGACTTGAATAGAAACCCAGCTCTTGTAAATCTGGAAGCAACATCAGAGAGTTCCAACACAGCAGCTCAACATTGAGCTGGTGGAGAAAAGCAGTTATTAATCCACCTTTTAACCACTTTCTTCCATTAGAGTGTGTCACTCTTCCATTATTCCACCTCCAACACCCTCGATTTAACCACCCACTGTTTCATCAACTCATCGCTCTTTACTGTGTTTAGAAAAGGACAAGGGGAAATACCCCCACTGCTGTTGTTGGTGATGATGCATGGGGGGGGGCCTGGCCAGCTGTGTTGAAAGTGAAGTGAATACACACAAGCTATCAGGAGCTCCAGGCAGCTACAGATATGGCCAGTCCACTTTCCCACCTCTAAATAGGTATAGCTTGTTCTTTGCTCACCACTCATTAATAACAACCAACACCCACCCACCCAGCCCCAGGCACATGCATATATGTGTCTGGAATTAGAGGTCAGAGATGGTCTTTGGGCAGAGAAGGCAGAAGTGGCAAACATAACTGAACTGTGAAAAGAGAGTCATTTCTCCTCACCAACCAGTAGCCCCAAACACCAGCCCAGGACATCGTGGTGCCACAAAAACTTCTCTGCGTAAGCCACATTAAAAAGAATGGGAGATGCACAAGAGCACACTCGTGGTCTGTTCCTATTCATTGCAACGGTCATGCACAAGAGAATCTCCCCAGTAGATTGTACCTGGTAGATGAGATCTGTGTCATGGGAGGCTCCCTGCCTCTTCCCAATTTGGGGTTATATATTTGCTTATAATTGCATTTTTTATTCTTTTATTATTATTATTATTATTATTATTATTATTATTATTTGCATTTATATACTGTCCCATTGCCAAAGCTCTCTGGGCGGTTTACAAAAATTAAAAATATTGAACATTAAAAAACTGATATACAAAATTTAAAAAGCATAAAGCAGATTATAAATACAATATCCATTTCAAACAATTATTCTGGGTCAAACAACAACAACAACAAAACCCTTAACATACTCTGTTAAATGCCTGGGAGAAGAGAAAAGTCTTGACCTGTCACCAAAAAGATAACAATGTTGGCGCCAGGCGAGCCTCATCGGGGAGATCATTCCATAATTGGGGGGCCACCACTGAAAAGGACCTCTCCATTGTTGCCATCCTCCGAGCTTCCCTCGGAGTAAGCACCTGGAGGAGGACTTTAGATGTTGATCGTAGTGTGCGCGTAGGTTCATGTCGGGAGAGGCATTCCGTCAGGTATTGTGCTCCCAAGCCGTGTAAGGCTTTAAAACCAGCACCTTGAATCGTGCTCGGAAACATACAGGCAACCAATGCAAGTGGGCCGGAGTCGGTCCTATATGTTTGAACCTTCTGGTTCTTGTTCTCCATCTAGCTGCTGCATTTTGCACAAGCTGCAGCTTCTGAACTGTCTTCAAAGGCAGCCCTACGTAGAGCAATTTGGAGATTACCAGAGCATAGACAACTGAAGTCAGGTTATCCCTGTCCTGATAGGGGCGCAGCTGGGCCACCAACTGAAGTTGGTAGAAGGCACTCCGTGCCACCAAGGCCACCTGAGCCTCAAGTGACAGAGATGGTTCTAGGAAAACCCCCACGGTATGAACCCACTCCTTCAAGGGGAGTGCAACCCCATCCAGAACAGGTTGAACACCCTCCATCCAGTCAGAAGAACCACCCACTAACAGCATCTCAGTCTTGTCTGGATTGAGTTTCAGTTTGTTAGCCCTCATCCAGTCCATTGTCGCATCCAGGCACTGGTTCAGCACATCCACAGCCTCACCTGGTGAAGATGAAAAGGAGAAATATAGAGTTGTGTGTCATTAGCGTACTGATGACAACACACTCCAAAATTCTGGATGACCGCACCCAATGGTTTCATGTAAATGTTAAACAGCATGGGGGACAAGACTGACCCCTGTGGGGCCCTATACCGGAGAGTCCATGGGGCTGAGCAATGTTCCCCAAGCACCACCTTCTGGAGCTGACCCGCCAAGTAGGAGCGGAACCACTGCAGTGCAGTATCTCCCACTCCTAACTCAGCCCAGAAGGATACCATGGTTGATGGTATCGAAAGCCGCTGAGAGATCAAGGAGAATCAACAGAGTCACACTCCGCCTGTCTTTCTCCCAACATAGGTCATCATACAGGGCGACCAAGCCTGTTTCCATGCCAAAGCCAGGCCTGAAACCGGACTGAAATGGATCCAGATAATCAGTCTCATCCAAGAGTGTCTGGAGCTGGCCCACAACCACTCGCTCAAGGACCTTGCCCAGGAATGGAACATTTGGCACCAGCCTATAGTTATTAAGAGTTTCCGGGTCCAGGGAAGATTTCTTCAGGAGTGGTCTTATTACCGCCTCTTTCAGGCGGCCTGGGACCACTCCCTCTCGCAGAGAGGCATTAATCACTTCCCTGGCCCAGCCGGCTGTTCCATCCCTGCTAGCTTTTATTAGCCAAGAGGGGTAAGGATCCAATACAGAGGTGGTTGCACGAACCTGTCCAAGCACCTTGTCAACATCCTCGAGCTGTATCAACTGAAACTCATCCAAGAAAACAGGTCAAGCCAGTGCTCTGGACACCTTGCTGGATTCACCTGCTATAACACTGAAGTCTAAATCTATAACACTGAAGTTTATTCTGGAAGTGCCTAGCAAATTCAATACAACAGGCCTCAGATAGTTGTACCATGTCCTGGGGCCGGCATGTAATAGCCCCCGGACTATTCCACCTTTTTTTCCTCCAAGGAACCCAAAGCAGCTTACGTGATTCTCCTCCTCTACATTTTATCCTAACAACAACCCTGTCAGGTAGGTTAGGTTGAGAGTCAGTGACTCGCCCAAAGTCACCCTATGAGCTTCATGGCTGGGTGGGTACTAGAACCTGGATCTCCTGAGTTTCGGTCCGTCACTCCAACCACTGTACAACATTAGCTGTCTGTTAGCCTGCATTTCCACCAAAAATGGTACTCAAGGTGGCAAACAATAATACAATTGAGATTAAAACAAAATAGTAATTAACACATAACGTTAAACAAAACATTAGAAACACAAGAATAAAAAATAAACAGATAGCCCCCCATCCATTCAAATCAGATAGAAGGGCTTTCATACTGGGAGGGATAGAAAGCACATTCAGCAAGGGGGGAAGGGATTAGAAGGCAATTTGGGATGGGGGTGAAAATGAGGAAGAGAAGACTGACTGAATGTTGGATTAGGACCTTGAAGAGGAAAAGGGGAGAACTCAAATCTGGATAGAAGCAGCCCACAGCTTTGGTCTCAAGCAGTATCAAACTTTAACACCCCCCCCCCCAAACTTGGGCTTTTAGGAACCTTTGATTCTTTTCCCATCTGCTGGCTCAAGATCAGCTCATTTGGCTCGGTTCTGCTGTCTTCTTTCTGAAGATTAAAGCAATCAGATTAGACAAGCAGTTTCCAAGAAAACCCCAATAATCTCCGGTAGTTTCCGGTAGGGGCTCGCTTTCCTGTGGCACTGCTCAATGTCTCCCGTTAGGCTCAGTTGAAGGCCTCACAGTGCAGTGAGCTGTGTACAGGATTCCTCTAAATCTGAATGTGGTCCCCTTATTTTAATTTGTTTTCCTTTTCTGGATTTTATAGTGACTCTCTGACCTTCCCCCACTCTCCATACTAAGGTGTCTCCTCATTCACTGTTCATTTCCATTCTATGCAGCCAAAGGGCAGTAGGTGTGGCTGTGTCCTTTTCAAATCACTGGGAAAGGAAGGATAAGCTCTGGTGATACAGTCTAGGATACTTCCTTTTCCCTTCAGGATCTGGGGATATCTGAAACAAGACTCAGTGCCGGTGGAGGAGGTTAACAAGCTCTTAATGTATGGAAACAAGTTTGAGAAATCTGTATCTGTAATTGCAGAAAACGGTACTCATCATTTTGTTTTCCCTTCCCGGTGTGTGGGAAATGCATTCATATCAAATATTTTTGTTTTATCTGGCTGTTGCTCGCTGTGTTGGGAATCACCTAAGGTAATGGTGGGGCTGTGAAGGACTACATCAAATAAAACCATTAAAAAGGTTTATTTCTTTCTCCCATGATAGAGATAAAGATGATACTTCTGAAGAATACTTATTATTGGTTATCCTTCTGTGAAATAAGAGTACGTAGGTACACACACAAAATTCTGCTACTGATTTCCTTTTTTTACTTTTTTCTCTAAGCTTTGGTGTTCTGGAGTCTTACATACATACATACATACATACATTCCACACTACCCTAAAGATGATTATGCAAGTTGTGATGGAGGTTTGCATTGTAGCAGATAAAACAAGGACCCTTCTGTAAAGTTTATTTTTGCTTTGAAAGATCTGTCAAAGACCTGGCAGCAGAAGCTGCTGCAGTGAGCCTCTGAATGTCAGAGTTGATGATTGCTTCATTAGAAGCCTCCAAACTTCAAGAGCCAAAGGCTTTCAAGTTTCTTGAAATGGTATTAGGGAAAATAACCTCAAGGCATTATTTTTAAAACAGGATTTCAAACATTCCCTCTGGAAAATAAAATATAACTTGTTTGAATGCTAGAGAGCTTGTAGGGGGAATCTGTCTTGCCAAAGATAGAAAACTTGGTCCTTCGCTTGGATTTTCAATTGTGGTTGCAAATGAAGAATAATTTGTACTGCACAGGTTAGAATTCAGAGGAATAATAGATTGAGAGATTGTCCAATACCCACTCCTTGGAATAAATGGGAGTTGTTTCCATTCATTTCAGTGGAACATAGGAAGACCACTGGTCATTTTAACCCAATCAGTTATTCTAACTCCAGCGTCATTGGCAGACATCTTTCACATCACCTGCTACCTGATCTTTTGACTGGAGATACTAGGAATTGAACGTGAGACCCTCTGCAGCAGACTACTTCCTCCTGAATTGTACCCAGATTGGTGTAACTTCAGCAAGATAAAGATTCCAAGACTACTTGAATAATATTTCAAGTAACATTTCAAAAATAATATGCTTGCTAGTAGTTCTTCATGTGACTCATCTAAGCAGCAACAAAATGCAAGTTTCACATGCACAGGTTTTTGTTTGGCCCTATGATGACACCTTAATAACTTGACATTAGACATATCAGTTCATATTTGAAAAGCAGAGAAATGCAGAAATCGGATATCCAAGTGTAAATCTGTTCCTCTTGAATCCTTCTGCAAATGGTCTGCTCTAGAGGTCATAGCAAAGCGATTGTTCTTCCAAGTTAAGACAGTCTATTCTCAATTGATTTCCACCCAATCTCATATGATGCATTGTTGTCTCTTTTTTAAGGGCTTTGATTCATAATTCTGGAGAAATCCTGTACTCTACTCTCCAGTCGAACTAGTCCAAAGTAAATGCTTTGTGGGCTGTAGCCACAGACATCATTATATTTGCTGTATTATTAAATATCCAAGCAGCCTTGGAAAAATCCCCTTGAATTTTTCGTTCTGATTTCCTATGTATAACTTAGACTACAACCTTATACTCACTTACCTGACAGTCAGCCCAAGTAAACTTAATTGAACTCAGTTCTGTGTAGACATGTATAGACATTATTATTATTATTATTGTTGTTGTTGTTGTTGTTGTTGTTATTTCATTTCTATACCACCTGATAACTGAAGCTCTCTGGGTGGTTTACAACAATTCATAAGACAATAAAATACGTTAAAAATAAAGCATAAAATACAACCTAAAAATTTAAATATCCAAAATTTAAAATCATTTAGACATCTAAAAACAGTTTCAATAAAATACTAGACCTGTTTAGACAACTGGCATAAATGCCCCATCAAATGCCATTAAATGCCTAGGAGTAGAGGGCTGCCTTAACCTGGCGCTGAAAGGATAACAATGTTGGTGCCAGGCGGGCCTCTGGGGAGATCATTCCATAGTTGGGGTGGCCACCACTGAAAAGGCCCTCTCCCTTGTTGCCACCTTTCAAACCTCTCTTGGAGGTGGCACTCGGAGGGAGGGCCCAGATGTTGATCATAGTGTCCAGGCAAGTTAAAACCAGCACATTGAATTGGGCTCAAAAACATACAGGAAGCCAATGCAAGCAGTCCAGAATTGGCATTATGTGCTCAGATCTTCTGTTCCCAGTTATTAATCCAGCTGCTGCATTTTGCACAAGCTGCAGCTTCTGAACAGTGTTCAAAGGCTCTAAACCATGAGTTGTAAACTCTGGCTTGGACCCATGGAAGTCTTCTGATCCAGTGGAGCATTTGTGATGGTGGATTGGAAGATGAGGTGATCTTTGTCAATTTCCCAATGCCCTGAAGCTCTCTATTCCCCCTCCCCCATCTGTTCCAGAGGGTTGGGGGACCCTCCAGAACAGCAAAGCTGGGATCTGAAGAGGGAGAGGGAAATCATCAAAGATTACCTCCTGCCCCTTTCCTCCAGTAGGAAAATTCTCTGCTCAAGAAATGCTCCCACTAGTGCAAAAGAAGTTGGATCCAACCCATATATAGGTGTATCTTAAACTGAGATACATGTTGTTGCTTTTTTGATTTGTTGCTACGCTTGTGTGCTGATCTCAGTTTGTATTTGTCTGCTTAAGCATATATTAAAGTGTTGCTCCTTCTGGTGTTTTTGCCAAGAGCTCTCTTGAAGTAATCTGCACTAAAATAGTGTTTGTTCCAGCTACATTAAAACCCCACACACTAAAACCAATTTTTAATGTCTGGTTCAGGTTCAGGTTGCACTGTGTTTTATTCTTTTCCTCAGCTCCTTTTTAAAGAATTGGTAATCTGGAAATGCTTATTTGCATGTTTTGGAATCTGAAAAAATAAATAAATTCATTGCTAGCAGATTTGTTGTTTAGATTGTCAAATAGAAAGGTGTTCTATGGTATTTTAAAATAAAAAATGGCATGTAAGATTACCAACAAATTCTGAATGGAGAGTTTTAAGAGAACTGATTTGATTTGTGGCTGTGATGGTGAAGAAGAATTATTACTCTGGTCTCAAATGTAGTGAATGATATCATAAACAAAATGGTGTGAGTTACGATTCCACGGCAATACCTATCCTATTAGATTGCCATAAATCCATGTTTTGCTATCTGGGTTCAATTTCTGTAACACAAATTCTGTATCATTGTTTATTTGCAGAAAGTGAGATGGTTTTGTTTTGTTTGTTGTAAATTTGATTTATAGGAAATAGGAAAGAAAACACACATTTCAAAATCGATTAATCTTACAGCAAGTAGATAACATTCTTCCAAGATAAACTGAAAAGCGGGACCTGTAAAAAAAAAAGAATTATGCTTGAACCTGCAACCCATCCTTAAATGTATTGGCCCATCCCAGCATTAGGGCCCAATACCTGTGGAAAATGTTACTCCATTCTGATAAACCATGTTCTTCCAATATCACTCTATGCATTCAAAGACTTAGTGGTGTGTTAGATATAGTTCAGGATTCAGATTGGTGGAGCCTTAGTATAACTTCCTCTCTTGCATAAAAAAGTTCTCTGGGTGACATTGGGCAAGTCACGAATAGTTGCATGATCGTGGGGGTGAAAGAAGCCATAATGGCTTCTCCCCCTACCCGCATGTGTTCTGCACACATGCCTTTTATTTACATAATTACTCATGCTACAGTGCTGGGTGTCGTGTTGTCCAAACCTGGTGTGCAGCACAGCAAGAGTGCTTTGATACCCACCTTACACCCCTTACTGCACATCATGGGTTGTAAGGTGGGCCTGAAGCCATCCTCGCCCCGCCACATGCAGACAACATGCAGGTAGTTATGTAAACAATGGGTGTGTAGAAGCAGGGGGAAAGCCACAATGGGTTCCTTTGCCCTCACGATTGCGTGAACCCAGTCACTGTCTCTTAGTATAACCCACCTTACAGTTGCTGTGAGGATAAAATTCCCATGTATAGTTCCCTGAATTCTGTGGAGATAAGATAAATTATAATAATGGTGTGTGATGGGGAATCCAATAACCTATAAAGTAGTTTGAAAGTGCCAATTGACATGACTGTTTCTCCCATCTCAAAGTGATTGTGGCAGTTTGTCCGTGATAAGATCCCCAAGAAGACCAGTATTTTGTGATGTTGAATTGAGAAACCTTTCTAAATGTTGTTGTGCTTCTGTAATGATGTACTATTTAAACATTTGTTGTAAACCACTTTGGAATGTTTTAAATGGGAAGCATATATAAATATCTTAAGATAAATAAATAAATGTAAAAATGAATAGAATTATGAAACTTGCATCCCAATGATATGCATGTTTATTTGAAATAAATCCTGTTGTGTTCAGTGTGGAGCTTACTCACTGGCTCAGTTCGGACTACACATTAGACAACGGAGGAGGGGGGGAACAATCGTCAGTTGTGTTGCTTATTGTGTCGTCTGGAAGGCAGCACACAACGCACACACAACTGACAGTACGTTAATCAGGCACTTTAAACAACGGAGCGAAACAACGGGCTTGCACATTGTTTAGCCTGAAGCCCCATTGTTTAAAGTGTCGTCCGAATTCAGCCCCCCTCTCTCCGTGGACTATTCCATTTCGGAATAGAGTTCTGCTGCCTAGAGCAGCCAAAAAACCCCAGCTGCTCTATGCAGCTGGCAGAACTCACGGTGCATGCTGGGATACGGCTGGGGGATACATGGAGGAGAGGCTGCAACCAAAATGGCCACCGCAATTGCTTGCAGCCGGGGCATTTGCCGGTTCTGAGCAGCGCCGGCTGCAGTGTGTCGTTTGTGGAGCTCCTCCTTCCTAACGCATGGTCAGTACGTTATTTACCCTTCCATTGCTTAATATGTCGTCCGAACTGAGCCACTGTGTTCAGTGGAGCTAAACTGGTTTGTTAGTATCTAGTTTGTGTCCACTCATTGGTCATGTGTTCACATAGAAGGTTGCCTGGCTTATCTTGGTTTATTGCAAATGAGCAGTGTTCTGGTGCATGCAGCCTGTTTGCTCCTTCTTTGTACCTTCTTTCTCATGAGCAGTGGAGCTGACAAGGAGGAGATAGCTTAACATGATATCTGAACCCAGGATCTTGATTTGTTGTTGGCTTGTTGGGTTGCAACGAATCAGGATTGTGGGTTTGAACTCCAGAGTAAGCGATCTCTTCCTGTTTAGTTAGTTTTACTGGCTCACATAGGGAGCAAAGTGAGAGTGAACAGGCAGTATGCACCAGCACGCTGTTCATTCACAGGAAGCCAATGTAAGCCAGGAATCATGGTTTATTGTTATGTGTGAATGCAGCTTTCTCTTAAGAAATAAGAACTGTCACATATCACAATGCAAACTACTGAATAACATTGCTCATAGATGATAGCATAAGATGTCATTAATGGGCACACAGGTGAATGAACTCTTGACAGTTTTTAAGTCTGATGTTGTCAGGTTCAGAATATGTGTTACTAGAGAATATTGGGCAATAGAGTTCACTGCAGGTCTGGGTTCCATGATGTGTTTCTCTGTTGGGTAATGGGTATCTGTTTTAGTTGGGAGAGAGCTATCTTTAAGCAAGGATTTTTTTTCACCCAGACGAGAAGCCAAAACTAATGCCACATTGTTACAGGTGAAGGCTGTACCAGGATGTAGTGAGATTAGACAGGCAAGAGAACAGATGGGAACTGAGAAACTAATGGAATGGATGGAGAGCAAGAAAGGAGGAATGTAGGGAAACAAGCACCCTTAAAGGTGGCCTAGAAATTATTTTACATAGATAGCAGAGAAACACAAATGTCTAGAGAGGTTCACCTAGCGCCTACGTTGTATTACTTTCAGTGCCAGGTGAAGGCCTTTATATTTTCCTAGCATTTTGGCATTCTAGTCTTTTAGTTCTTCTGTTTTAAACCTGTATTTTAAATCTCTGCATTGCTGCTAGGTTTTATTCTGGTTGTACTTTTATATTATAGTTTTAAGCTTTTATATTTTACATTGTTTTATTCTAGACCTTGAGTTTTAGGGGTTTTTTCATCACCCAGAGAGCTTCGGCTATGGGGTGGTATGGAAATGTAATAAATAAATAAATAAATAAATAAATAAATAAATAAATAAATAGTTATGAAGAGGGGCAGCCTAGTAGCTTCCCTCATTGTTGAGTTGCTAGGCATTGGCACCTGGCATCCTGAGGCAACTTCTCTGGCAGGTTCCACCAGGATACCTGCCCTGGTTCTAAGGACCACCATTTTCAATTTCTTCTGTGTAGTATCACTCCATGGCATTACTGGAAATTTACAATGGTGGTTCATCACCTCCTGCCATTAATGGGAGGTAAGCCAGTGGCCATAGGGCCAGCAGAGCGCACGTTGCCAAGGGCACCTTCAAGTCTGGATTTGGCCCTGGCTAATGGAATACAGGTAGCCTTGGAGCGCTAGAATGAAGAGGGACTGCCTGAGTTCTAATCTCCAGTGGGGGAGGGATCTGCCGCCAGAGGCCTTCTCAGTGCAGTGGAATGAACCTCGGACGCCATCATCTGTGTGCTGTTGCCACTTATGCAGCACCAAAAAGAGGAAATGCATTTCTAACGAAGAGGACAAAAGAGGACACTGATTTGCATAAAGTTTCATGTGCTGGTTTATTTGGATTAGTAAAGATTTGGAATTAATTACTATTATTTAAATGGAAATGCGATACATTTCACCATAGTGGAGTATGGAAGACTGTGACCAGTTGACCGGGTCAGTCTGCTCACCTCAGTCTGTTGTCCAAGTGCTAACTGTTGATGGGCAACTTCAGATCCCCTGCTCTCCCTTCTTATGGTTATTTATCGTTAACCCAGTCTTAGACCGGACAGCTCTTCAAATAAAAAACACCTTTAAATAGAGGACTGTTGTTTGTAAAGTAGGACACATTGAACATAATCCAACAGGCGCATATGCCCTCATCAGTTCCTTTCACCCCTCTGATTCCCTTCCACAAGCAGTGGGCCTCGCCATTTCCATTGCGCAAGCGGGACCCTGCTTACACAACGAAGATTTAGTGTTTACTAGGGGAAGTACCGAAACAACCAGAAATGTCTGTTTCTAGAAGGAGGCAGGTCAGCGGAACCCCCATATGCGAGCTCCGCCAACCTGACTCCTTCCAGAAATGAGTATTTCCGTTCATTTTGGGTTGGCCCAGAAGCACAAATTTGCCATTGCACAAGCAGTGGGGACATAACAGAATTGGCGGAGACATAAGTGTCCCATTGGATTCTGTCTGTGACCCCTTAGATGTTGGTGCTTCCACAGCTGTAGGGCATGCTGAGAGAGGATCATGGGAGGGCTTGGATTGGAAGGATCCAAAGTAAGGCTGTGCACAGCCCCCCCCCCCCGATTAACCTTGGAACTTCAAATCAGCCCCAATTCAATTCGGAACCACCCCGGCCACTTGTGGTGGGTGTAACCTGAAGCGAGTTGGCTGTTGTGGCTTCCTAGGATTCCTCTATAGTTTGCCCCCTTCCGCTCACCCTGTGGACCCAGTGAGCACTGTCCCCCACCTGGGGGACTTACCTGAAACCTCTGTTTATGAAATCAAACCACATGTCCTCCAAGAGAGCAGCTCTGGCCTACCATAGATATAAACTACAGCAGCCAGAAATTGCCTTTTCCATTGGCTTCAAGTAAGTCCCACAGGGGGCAGAGGGCAGGGGGCAGCAGCTGGCCTTCGGGCCGAATCGGCCTGAAGTGCTTTGGCCTCTCTGGGATGAAGCAGCCCACTCCAGTCCCGAACTGGATTCAGGTTGAGGCAGGCCGAATCGTCCCAATTCAACTCAGATTCAGGGTTCAGGACCAAGGCGAAGCACACTCCAAATCTAAAGCCCCTTCATTTCCATAGTGGGAAAGCATTTGTGAGGGGGGGGGGGCTCCCACAACTTTTTGTCCTGGTTCACACAAGGCAGGTAGGGCTTTGATATGGCTGTTCCTCCACCATTGGTTCTCCCCATCCAACTCCATATTGCAGAGTAATTGGACAGCAATGAGAGAAGAGCTTTCAGCAAAGTGTAATAGGAGCATTCCAAGCATACGAGGATCCCTATTTTGTGTTGTGAAATGTCGGAGGGTATGAAGTGCTTGTCACCAGCTGATGGCAGACAGAGCATATGGAAGGGGAAAAGATGTACATTTGTCTAAGAAATGCAGCTTGCTAGCATTCCCACACTCATCATAAACTGTATTTATGTGCATATTCAACATCTTTCACATTTGCTTTTGCATCAGAGAAAGGGGGGAGTGAAACTATGATTTCTTCAGTATGTTTGTATCAGGTGTAGTTAACTGAAAGTTCTTTCTAACTGGGGAATGAAGTATTTCAGCACAAAAATATGTAATGAATTACATTTTACTTCTGCATGACATTACGCAGATGTTCCATCATTAAATTCTATCTAGTTAACATGCATATGCATCCCCATATTGGTTTGATTTAGCTGGATGGCACCATGATCAATAAAATAACACCATCCTAGGTATGTTTGGCATTGTTTCGAACCTCTAAGTGGCAGAGCAGCACAATTCACAAAAAGCATCCAGATTTTTCTGGTAAGGCTATAACCTTGTTTGTGCAGTCACAGTGGGGGAAATAACCCTGTTTGCATGACCATGGTGGCATATTTCCCCTTTGCATAATTACCTTTGCTGGTGCGTCTTGCCGTGTTGTGCAGACCTGGCAAGGATGGATTATTGCCATCATTAGCAAGCCACCCAGAACCCTCTGGCCTGGTGCGAACCAGGCCATAGTAACATGGGAAGCTAATACTAAGTCAGACTATTTGTCCATCTAGTCCAATATTTTCAACTCTGACTGTAGGTGTCTTTCCCATCACCTGCTGTTTGAAGAGATGCCGGGGATTTAACCAGGGACCTTCTGCATACAAAACATTATTGCTCTACCACTGAGCTATGGTCCCTCACCTAAAGGTATTGCCCCCCTTTCCTAGGCTGACCATATGAAAAGGAGGACAGGGCTCATGTAACTTTAACAATTGTAGAGAAAAGGGAATTTCAGCCAGGGTCATTTGTATGCAATTAGTTCCTGGTGAAATTCCCTCTTCATCACAACAGTTAAAGTTGCAGGCACTATACTAGAATGACCATATACAAAAGAAGGCAGGGCCCCTGCAGCTTTAACTGTTGTGATGAAGAGGGAATTTCACCAGGAACTAATTTCATACAAATGACACTGGCTGAAATTCCCTTTTCTCTACAACTGTTAAAGTTACATGAGCCCTGTCTTCCTTTTCATATGGTCAGCCTACCCTTTCCCCTCCCAGCAGGAAGAGGCCCACTGGGGTGGCTCCAGCTGGGAAGGCACAAAGTTGATTGATTGATACCCCAGTCTGGGAGATAGGCCATGGGTCTCATGCTGTGGACATCATCAGAAGGGGTTGCAGACTATGCAGTTTAGATTCTTCGTGTCGTAGAACAATCATACAACATGTCATACAAGTTTGTAATTTCTCTTTGCAGTTTCAGATTCAATCCTGCAGTAAGATCTGATTCAGATACCACTTAACTGTTTTTGAAAAGGCCAGGCAGGGTCAAAGAGAGAGAATTTGGAACAAATTGTGATGGAAACAATTCTAGAGATGGGAATATGTTCTAGTTTATTTTATATATCAACACAAGTGAACTGACATTAGAGTCAATGGGAATTTCAGATGTAGCTATCCTAAGCTAATGTCGATCTGATTAGCCTCCAAATAAAAAATATATAAAGAAAACACTACATAATTTGGATTGTCTTTCTAACTGCTTCCAATTGTAGTAGAATCTGATGGAATTACTTTGGCAGTGAGTATAAATTAAATTTGGGGGTCATTTCATAGGACACTGGGGCCAAATCAGACTCATTATAGGAGATTCTCAATAGTTTCTCCTGATGTCTTTTTCTTGGTTAAAAAGAGCCATTGAGGAAGAGGCATATTTTTTTCTTTGGGGGGCATTAGGGGAAAAGGGCTTCTCCGCCTAAGCCATTTGCCTATTGGAATTCCCCCTTGAATCGGCTATTAGCTGCAGAGGGTGAGAAAAGACAAATAAAAAATTACATGACTTTTTTAATAAAAGAAAAAGATATTGGGAAAACCAATCACGGATCCCCCAAATCATATCAAGTTTAGTGCTTATGTGCAATGAATCAACAGAAGTGAAAGAACTTAGCTATGAAATTAAGTTCCATTGAGGTCAGTATGGTTTAGGCATGTTGGACTGTGCACCAGATGCCTTTGCTGTGGAATCAGCTAGAGCAGGCTGCTCAACACTGAATAAATAAGCACTTGTTCAAAATCAAATCTGTTTGATATTAAGCAATAGATGCAGGAGATAAGTAGACTTTAAATATGGCATATCTTAGAGTTTTGCCCGTTGGTGTAAACGCCAACTTCAAACACATAGTAACTCTTCATAAAACAATGTGTTGCATCGTGTGTTTACTACAGGATTATTTATCATGTTATTTCTAGTTAGCCATTAAAAAACAGTATAATTTCAAGCATTTACAAATTTGTATTTTTTCCCATAAAGCTGAAGCATGATAAAATAAGACAGATAATGATAAATAAGCATATGAGTAAGCCTAGCTGGAAGGAGCAAAGTATACTATTAATGTCCCTCCTGTGAAGTTAAATCCTATTTCTCTTAGCTATTTCTTCATTAGTTAATGAGGTCTCACAAAAATGGGTTTTTAAAATGGTGTTTTTTTGCATCCTTGCCTCTAGAAATATCTTAAAATATTCATAAGGATCATTGCCATCAGAAGGTGCATTATATATGAATTTAGGCAATAATTACCTCAGTGATGTTTTGTGTGTGAGAGAGAAAGAGAGGGCTGTGTGTTACAAAATGACAAGTAAAATGGACTGAATATCCAAATAATACTCTCTCTCTCTCTCTCTCTCTCTCTCTCTGGGTGTGTGGGTGTGTGGGTTATGGGTGGGTGGGTGGGTGTATACAGTCCACAAATTTTTAGATTGTTTTAAAAAATGAAGACTATAATGTCCTTTTTAAAACATGATAAAAAAAATATTAGTTTCTAGCTGGTTCTCATAACTTTAATTATTTGACACCGGGTAGTTGATCGCTTAAGAACTTGCTAATGGAAAATGGAGCTTTCCAGCTCCTAGTCAACATTGATAACCTGCACAGATTAGCAGTAACTAACTTCTCCTGGCTCTTGCTCTGCTTTGGTAAAAATTATCAGTGGAGGAAGCATCCATCTCCTGGAAAATCCCTATTGTATTTGGCACTGACAGCTTCTGTGTTATCATCTCATCATAAAGGTCCTTGATTGGATGAACTTCAAAGATTAAACTCTCCCTAATATACATGAGTGTGAGAGTTTAATATATAATAGACCACTCTTTTCAGCTCAGTGCAAAGTTGTCCTCTTGGATGAAAGAGGTATTTAAATACAGATGATTTCTTACCATTTAACTAGGTAAAACATTTACCAAGCTTATGCATACAGGATTCAGAGCTTCATCTTAAGTCCATCCAAAAAAAACCTATACTCCACTTCACCCCCTGAATAACTTTTTACTTACTCCAACAAAACTCTGGGAAAGCTAAATTAGAAATTACAGGTTTATTTTCCTCTATTGCTTTATACCAATTTAGCTTTTGAGACCAGCATAGACTGGAACATCATAAATGAAAAGGGTTAGGGTTAGTCCAAACAAGATGGAGGTAGTTGTTGGTCGGTGGTTCATCCACTCTTGTGAGGGGCGTTTCACCTGTTCTGGAAAGGGCTGCACTCCAGTTGCTGCACAGTACTTTTTTGCTGCACAGTACATGGGTAGTGTTAAACACACTGATCTGTGGCTGAATCATGTGTCCTGTATCAAAAGTGCATGCAGATATTTAAGACTGTAAACAGCATCTCTGTGATATAAATTGCTGGCTGTCTATTTAAACATTGGCCTTGAAATCTTTCAGAACTACTGCTGAACATGTTTTATAATTTAATCCCCAAATGTTTTAAAATCCGTGTTCCATCTCTTCCATCATCACTTCAATTGTAGATCTCTTTCTTACATCTCTTCATGTTGCAGTTTGTTCTTTTTAAATAAAAATAAAAATAGTAGAGGCAGTTCTGAATTTTAGATTTGATAAATGTGAAGCATTTGGATATTATGTTCTTGTTCATCATAATCTTCTTCCTCTTCTCTTTCTTAGCGTGAGGACATTCAGGACATGTTGACAGCCAATATTAATAAGCTTAATACTAATACTGACGGTGGCTAAATAAAATTCTGGCAGAGTTAAGTGCTCTTTACAGTAACAATGCTGTCCTTTAAAAGGATTGCTTCCACATTTGTATTATGCATTTACTGAGATTTCCTTTTACTGTTTGCTGTTTTGCAGGTGATTCATATAACAGGAAGGTTACGCCTGAGAGTGTCGCTGTCCCATGGGCGGACAGTCCCTAGCCAAATCATGGGGCTTGTAGTTGTTGCTCATGCTTTGCCCCCTCCTACGATCAATGAAGTCAGAATCGACTGCCACATGTTTGTCACAAGAGTAAACATGGACCTCAATATCATTTACTGTGAAAATAGGTACAGCATTTTTGGCTTTTGTTTGGATTTTTTTTAGTGTTGCACATTGAAATGTCCTGTTTTTCTACTCAGAGCTACTATTGTACTGCAATATACCTTTTGGAGTAGGGCATTGGTTTCTTATGAAGATCATGATTCCAGCTGCACAACTATGTGTTCTCTTTCAATCAGACTTCCAGTGTTGCACACAGGAAGGCAGAACTTCATTTTGAGATTTGGAAAATTGAGCTGGAGACTGGCTGATTGATGGTTGCCTAGAGAATCAACTAGGGGGAAAAATTGAAATGTAAATGCTGCTTTTCTGACTGCAAAACTACTTTGGTAACCTCTAGATCAGCGGTTCCCACAATGGGATACTGATACCCTTGGGAGATTATCAGTGAGTGCATGAGAAAAATCATAATAGAATCCACCTTCTCCCACCACATCTCCAACATCTACTCTCACAAACACAGACACAGACAGATATATATATATTCCCAAGAGCATTCCCGGAACAGTGAATCATCTTTACCTGAGGCTCTGTGAGTCATTCAAGTGTCTCTTAATTTTTTTCTCAAGGCTTATTCAGCATTAGATCATCCTCTAACACCCACCCAAGCCCCTCAATGAGGTATAACACCACTGATAAAGTTTGTGGTGCTACATCACTTTTGTTGTTCACAACGACTATTGATTCAAGTCACTGTTTGTCCTGGCAATACAATGAAGGGATGTGGTCCAATATAAATATTGGAATTTGCCTTTAATCAATTACGAACATTGATCAAGTAGTTCTTTTTGCCATGGAGCTTTATTTTAAATGTTAAATCATTGAAGGTGATGTGCTGTCACTTCTAGTCAGAATAGCTGCTTTACTGTGGCTTTACTGGACCTTCAAGAAACAGGCTCAGTAGGTCAGTAGGAGATGTGTGCTTGATCTTATTGTGAAAGCATGTAATATTGCATGTAAAAATGGGAATGTTACCAAGAAGCCATGGGGAAGGGGAGAGTCAGTCATATTGATGGTAGAATGTTGGCAAATATGCATGGATGGTAGAAATGACTAGGTAAAAGGAAAACAGAAAAATATGTTTTGGGGGGGGGGGGATATGTTTGGGCAGTAGATTACAACGTATTTGTTATTGTGTGATTCATACTTATTTCCAAGCTTCTGTTGTGGATCTTTCCCATAGTGAAATCCATGAATTCTGGAGATAGTCTGGATATGTCAACATGTGTGCTTCATCTTTCCCTTTTCTTAGTATTCTATAGATATGCTTTTAGAAATTTGTTGAGTTACAAATATAAAGAGAACTACATGACTAAACATGCAGAGTAAATACTCATGGGGTGATGACTGGGGCGACGGCACAGAGTCTTATTTCTTGTGGGTCTTATTTCTGCCCCATGTGCATTCAGTTGGTTGGGTGAGAGTACAAAGGGTATTTGTATATTTTTGTATTTTTTTTAAAAAAAATCTTGAACACCAAGATGAAAAAAACCATACAAAACCATAAAGGAGGCCTAAAAATAATTTAAAATTAAATGAATAAATAAATATAGATTGGGGGAAGGCTGCTATAGTTTTTCAGATATGCAACTGAACAGAGTTGAAAGACCCAAAGCAGCAATTCAGAAATAATGTATGTGGTGTTCTTCCTTTCTGTTGCCTGTAATTTTAGCTGTATTTCAAAAATAAAATTTTGTGGGGAGAAAAAGAATGTATTATGTACCTGAATGTCTTCACATTTACCCCATGAAATAAGATAGTATTAAGTATCACTGTTTTATATTTGGGGGCATTAAGGTACAATGGATAAATTTCTCAGGAGATTCTAATATGGAAAATCTAAACAACTCCCCATTTGCCAACACTATATGCATCACACTCGCACAAAAAGGGGGGATACGCAACTGGATACAATTTTCTCGGGGCTGTTGCTAGGTCCAGTACCTCTTTATCTTCTATGACAGCCTTATGAACTGACTCCATTCCCAATGGCCCCCTCTACAAGATTTCGGTTTGACGCCCGGTTGCCCGATTATGCGCATATACGGAGAAGCGCATTTACTCCTAATACCTATTCACGAGAGGCAGTGAAGCGCATTACGGGCTATATGAAACGCTCTTTAAAGTTGTTTACATGCGGAGAATCACATGTTTACATGGCCATAAGGCGTTTTAACTCCCGTGGCAAATTAAAACTCACTATTTAACGATTATTCGAAAATGCGAATAATCGGAGATAAAAAGCACCTTGACCCCCGATTTGCGCTCCGCTCTTGTAGAGGTAAAATTGGTCATGCGCCTTGAAAGAGCTTTAAATCGCTCTTGTAGAGGTACCCAGTGTCTCCTATGGATAGGGTGCAGAGGGCGAGACAATGCCCAGCCTCCAGTCCTACAAATGCCAAATATTCTGCAAACCCAAAAGGAACAAAACTGCAGTTCTGAACCATATATAGGCAGGAGACTGTTTACCACATTCTTTTCCTCCACATCAACTTGCTGATACCTAGCACCTAGCACTACCCACCTTACAACACCTCCAACTCAAAGGTAGAGAAATTCCAGCTACAGCAAGTGTACCCTATCCATTCTGGAAGAAGAGGATAGAGGTAACAGGCTCTCCTGATTTCTTGTTCTTCCAGATGATGTGAGCAAACAGTCATTTAAAAAAATAAAAATAATCACTCCAGTAACCTATTTTTGTCTGATAGTAAGAACTTCACAGGTAGTTCCCTAATTTGTTATAATATTTTTATCACAACTATTTCTTGCTGTCTCTTAGTGACTGCAGGGAGTAGCACTCTGCCGGTAATCTCTGCACTCTAAATGTGCGAACCCTGTTTGTACTTTGATAGCTCTATCTCTTCACTAGTATTAACCATCTAACGTATGGGAGCAACCCTGCAAAGAGTTCCCTTGGAATCCTAATGGCTAACGGTTCTGATTACCCTCTAAAAGAGACATTTGTGACTGGTAGAAAACACTGGATTTAAAACCTAAAAATGAATTATGTCTTCTAAAGGGAGGGGAGAAACCCCTGTTTTGCAGACCAGGCTGGTCCACCCAACTTGTTCTTCAATTGGGGGGAGGGGTGTGTGGTTTTTTTGTTTTTTTACACTGATGCCTGAGGACATTGACATCTGGACAATCAATAAGAGAAACACACTTACATCGAGAGACTGAGCAAAGCATAGAGCAGGACGAGCTACTGAACGGATTTAAAAGTTTCTGTGTGGAGTAAACCATAAAGTCCCAGTTGAAAGAGCCAGGAGTGAAAGCGGAGTTCCCAACTGAATAAGACTAAAAAAGATAACGCCCCCAGGCATCTGTATGTCTTAGCATTTAAATTATATCGCTTGAAATGTCAGTTTGGAATCTGTGCCAGGAAAGAGTTGAAGAGGCTTTTTTCATGAATATACCCAATAGAAGACCAATCTGTTGAAATGAAAGGTGTCTCTAATCATTTAGCCGAAGCATAGCATGTTCTTATTTTAGTATGTAACCTTGAATTATCTTGCTCTTTTTAATGAGGAACTTTGTATTTTAAGGAAATATATGATCTTAGTTGCTGCTGTCAAAACTGGACCCACTAAAGAATAGCTTTGCGTGTATTTTAGAATGCCTTCAACAGCTTTCTTTAAAAGCAACAGCAACAAACCGCTGCATTCTTAATTTTATTTGGTGTCTTATTTGGATGAATGTTCTATTTGAATAAATAGCGGCAATATTATGTGTGTGCCAGATTGATGAAAAGCATTTCTGAAGATGACTGCTTCTAGGAACTGAATTTAGGATTTCCTTGGCCAACATAAAACAGCAAGGGATGGGGGCATGCCAGTGTCTGTGTCATCCCAGAACAATCATGTGAAACTGGCATTACAGGATTGGCTTTGCGGACCGATTCACAAATAAAAATCTGTGTGATCAGAACCGAAGACATTTCACTGTTCCTGTATTTTTCCCCTTCTCAATTTATAGGCTCTGTTTTTCCTTTATAGGATTAGTGATTACATGGATCTGACCCCTGTAGATATCGTAGGGAAGAGATGTTACCACTTCATTCACGCTGAAGATGTGGAAGGGATCAGGCACTGTCACTTGGACTGTAAGTACTCTAGCCTTGTAAAAATGATCTGACTTACAACTGTTACTGAACTATTTTTTGCATTCCAATACTATAGGTCTTTGTATTGCACTTTTCCTTTGGGTTACTTTGAGAGTGATTCAGATGTAGCATGCTTTTTTTCTTCTTCTGCCGTTTAAGATAGTCAGTGAATGTTGGAATTTGAAACTGGTAAATTCAAAATTACACCAAATCTGCATTCGTGGCCACAGAATTTAGCCTTTTGTGGCAGAGACTTTGAAACTCCTTAATGAAAGTTGAACCCAACAGAAGTCCATTCTGTTGAAATGAAAAGTGTCTCTTGTCATTTAGTGATGAACAAACTGGAAAGCATTTCCTAGAAATCCACAAAAAGAGAAGACATCTCAGGATGCTAGAAAAATTGTTTTCTTAAGTATAAATCACTCTTATAATGTAACATAAACATAGCACATTCTTCATAGGTTATGTAAACATTAATTATCTAGTTATTTTCATGAGTTTTTATTGAGGAACGGACCGAAAAGCCACTATTGCTAGGGTGGGTAAAATGGTTAACTAATCCAAATTCCTGCCTATCCTAAGAAGTGACTCAGAGACAAAGGTACAGGATTTGGCATCTTAGGCTAAACAAAATGTCCAACTCATTTAAGGCACAATCCTATGCATATTTAGACAGAAAAAAGTCCTACAACTGCCAGCATCCTCTAGTCAGTCATGCTGGCTGGGGCATGCTGGGACGCCTTTCTATCTACACATGCAAAAGATTGTGCCCTTAGTCTCCAACTGAACGCTCTTGGAAAAGCAGTGTGTGATGCAGACAGTCATTGCCTATTCTTTGTCCCTGCATCAAAAGTAATCAAAGGTATACTGCTTCTATACCCCACTAAAAAGAACATGGAGGTTCTTTTTAGTGGGGCTGCAACCTTTAGTCAATATAATCTTTAGATTAAGCAACTAAAGGTGCTATTGCTTAAATGGCACTTGCAAATTAAAATTGGTAGGGCTG
Source organism: Anniella stebbinsi (assembly GCA_029215795.1). Lineage (NCBI taxonomy): Eukaryota > Metazoa > Chordata > Lepidosauria > Squamata > Anniellidae > Anniella > Anniella stebbinsi. Next base: position 331,028,156 of record JARDYH010000001.1, read on the forward strand.
CTAATGAAGAATGCAGCTTGTTTTATGAAGGCTATTTTGGTTCTGGTGTATTACTATAATAGGAAATGGAAAAAAGTGTTACAGAGCAAGCTTTTGTGAATTAAATTGTATGCCATCCCATAATGTCTTCAGTATTTCAAATGAGCAGGAGTGGAATTCGGGTTGGACCTAGCCAGGGCTGGTTTACCTAGTTATTTTAAAGGGCAGGCCCATCCTACTTAGTTATTATTACCTCAGGTTCTTGGGCAGCTGTATTTCCCCCACTCCCTGTGTTGTGGCTGGGACTAGGGACTGCAAAGGCTTTGGATCTGCCCCCCCTTTTCCACTCCTGATGTCAGAGCTGCCCTTTAGAGAATGGTTCTCTCCCTCTCTGAGTTTGGGGGGGGGGGAGATCCAATAGATTATATGGTCCTTGAGATACCCTCCCAGGGGCCATAGGCTTGCAGACTTGGAAAATTAAATTTCATTAGTGTAGTTCATTTGTAAAACTGGTATAATTTTCTAGCCTGTCAACTGAGACAGGCAAGACAAAAATACCTATTTTACAGATGCTTAATTCTTTGATAATGTGCTAGATATATGTGTGTTATATTTTTGATGTGTAGTCTGTGGATGAGATCTTGTGCTTGAGTTATTGACTCTACACATATTTCTAGTTCTTGTTTTGTTCTTGTGGCACATTGTAAATGTCTGAATTATGATAAATTTAATTATAATCATAGCTAATATCTGTTTTCCATGAATTTATCTAATCAAATTGCTTAAGTGATTATTTATTTATTTAAAATATTTCTTGGCCGCCTTTTCAGGCAGAAGCCCTCCCAGTGATGCTTACAGCAATACAATTAACAGTTAAAATGTTAAAAGCGATGAAAACATGAACACAGTAAAATGGCAATAAAAAACAACAATAAAAGCCAACAATAAAACCAGCAACAACAATAATAATTATTATATAAATTTATATACTGCTTTCCAGTGGACTATCAAAATGGTTTACAGATATGATCAAAACATAACAATAAAGGCACAGTAAAATAATCACTGCCCAACTACTACCTTCTTGAGGCCCAGTATTGGGAAAAAGGCGGGATACAAATTAATAATAATAATAATAATAATAATAATAATAATATACTGGCTAGGTCTCTCTTTAGGAAAAACCTGCATGAAAAGGTGGGTCTTGAGCAGACATCTAAAGATCAAGATTGCAGATGCCTTCCTAATGACAACGGGGAGTGTCTTCCCGAGGGTAGAGACTGCAATACTAAATGCTCTATTACCTCAGAAGCATGCGGCACAATCAGAGGTATTCCTCCTGAGGACCACAAGGGCTGGGCAGGGACATAGAGGGTGAGGCATTCCCTGAATTGTTAGGACTATCACATCACAAGAGCCTGCGGCATTGGACTCCAAAAGTTAATCATCTGTTCCTTGGAGTAGTACTTGTTTGATTTTGTCTTGACCCTCCTACCAATCCGTTTTGATTTATAGTATTGAGAGAGAGACAAAGAATTTTTCATATTTTGATCAATCTATGTCACACATTTCTTCTATGATACTTTTTTCTAAGCTAAAAAGCTTCAATTTCTTAAGCTTTCCACCATAAAGAAAATAATTCTGTTTCACTCATTTGATTGTCTGGTTTGAACCTTCCTCAGCTGAATGATATCTTGACAAAAACTGCAGATAATTTTATAAATATGGGCATACCACAGTTCTCCATAATGTTATTATGATATGCTGTTTACTTTCAATCCCTTTCATAATGATTCCTGACACTGAATTTGCCTTTTTCATGCCCAGCACAGAGCTAATGTTTTCAGTGAGTTTTCTGCTGTTCTTCCAAATCTCTTTTCCGGTTGTTATAGCCAATAATCCTACCTCCATTTCTAGCTGGTTACATTTTGTGTTGTGTGTGTCCTATTGTGCTTCATTTGTGTTTTGCTTAGATTGGGTGTCATATATTTTATTTGTATTAATTTGAAAACAACAAGTAAAAATAATAATATCTGGTCATTCTTCAGTCAACTGTATCAGCGACAGTGTGAGAGAGAAATAAATCAGAAAAATAGTGTAAAAAAACCCAGATCAAATTTAGAGTTAAAACTTATTTGTTTTTTACAAAGCCTGAGAAAATCAAAAGAGTTTTGTCTGGAGCTGACAAGATGACAACATGGGAGCAAGGCACACCTCCTTGGTGAGAGCGTTCCATAAATGGGGCACCATCACCAAGAATGTTCTTTGACTGGACACCATCTGCTCCACCGTACTTCTATCTCAATTTCAATTTTAAAATGTCAAGGGAGTTTACAATAACAGTAAACGTTGTAAAACATATAGATTATAAATGCAACAGAATAAGGAAGACAGCAATGTCTAAAGAAAAACTATGAATGACCATAAAACACTCTGCAGTCCCTTGTGTGCCCTCCAAATCTGTTCCAGAGAATCCACCAATTATCCAGAGGACATTTAGAGGGGGCGGGGGTGGGGGGAGAGGACATGGAAGTCCTATTCCACAAATAGTATCATTCAGCTGGTGCAATAACAGATCTGGATCAAACCCCAGGTGTGGTGCTCTCAATCAAGACTGGGACCCTAACGTGGAGGATAGAGGGTTTTGACACTTTGTCCCCTACTGCAGTCCAGATCCAGATTCCCTTCCTGCTGCGTGCATCCCATTTCCATTTCTCCCTCTGTTTGCTTCCTGTCTCCTGAATTTACAAAACTGAATTTCTAACACTTCATTTGCCTTTTTTCATGCCATACCACTGCGCTGATATTTTCAGACATTCCTATTAAAGTTTCCATGCAATCAGCAAGTGCAAGAGTCCCAATCCCGACTGGTACCACAGTAGGAGCAAATGGTTAAAATCCCCCTACCCCTCACACTAGAGTCCTAATCAGGATTAGAGGCCCCACACCTGCAATTTACTGTTTTAGAGCCATTCACCCACTTCCTAATTGTATGGATGGCATCTCATCTAGTTTTGCTCTAAAACTCAGAAAAGTAGGCACTAGGTGAAAAGCCCTGCAGAAGGTATGCCAGTGTAGACCAGTTGCTGGGACACATGGGTGGGAGAATGTTGTTGCAGTGCTGTCTTGCTTGCAGTCTTCCCGTGGGCATCTGGTTGGCCACTGTGTGAACAGAATGCCTTTGGTCTGATCTCGCAGGGCTCTTCTTATGTTCTTAGGTACTTCAAACCTGGGGCCTCACTATGAAGTAGGCCCAATTCCCAGTCTTCACCCCTAGGTTGTGAAGGTGGGTACTCCTGGAGAAAGCCCTTCCCAGAGGTTCTCAATGTGAGGGTTTCTTTGGGAGCAGACTAACTCTTGCATTTTGGTCAGGTCATTTTGGTAACTTTTATAAACTTTGGAGGATTTTACTGTCCTAGACAATTCTGGAATCTTGAACATGCTTGGTTACTTCATTATTCATCCATTGTGCCATATAACTTACATATAAATTGAATGGAAACAAATCAATCCCTCCTGTTTTACTTGGCTCCTTAGGTCCAAACTTGATGGGATGCTGGAGATCCATGATTAGATCTACCATCTCTTTTGATTAAAACAGCCATGGAGGGAGGAGATGAAATGAATCAGGACAGTAGCATTGAGGGAGGGGGGTTATCCCTTTCCCTCTGTGCTATTTCCCAGACTAAAGTGAAATTTATGTGTATCCTAGAGGAACAGGCTTTATTGGGCCAAGTGGAGAAGAGGCTGAGAACTCCCAGGATTGGTGTAACAGGTGATCCCTGACCCGTAGTGGGAACAGTCCAAAAATGGGGAGGGAGCAATAAGGCCACAGGTAATGTGACCTGGAAAGTGCTGAGAACAGTGTTGGTTAGTGTTAGATGGGGCCTAGAAAAGACTCAAGATCCATTTATTTCTACCAGAAACTTTTCAGGGGGAAAAACATACTGAACCAGATATGGCAATCAGCCCTACATTGCTTCCTCGTAGTATAGAAGATGGACACCCCCACTAATTGTGAATGCCTCTTGAGATAACAAGTCAGAAAATAATGAAGACTTTCATAGCTTACCTTTAACAACTATTGAGTAGTTATTGCTCCACCTATTATTTTCTGGGCAGGGTGTGCCTATGCTACATGCATAATTTTACCAATGAACCAGTTTAAGTGTAATGCTGTGCCCATGAGATATTTCACTAGTATATATATATTATATACCCGGTATAACTTTTATCTCAGCCTGTGAAAGAATACATTTGCATGTCATCTTCATCTCTGGTATGGAAAGGGGGAAATGTTGTGCAGGACACCCATGGTGGCAATTATACAGTTATGCAATATAGCTGTGATTAATGCTGGGGAACTACTCTGGGTGAAATTATTTGAGGGTTGGGGCCTCTTTACCATCTCCATGCAAAGCCTTTGCTAAATGAATTTCCCCCTTTTAAAAAGGGACAAAGATAATTAAGACACTTTTTAATCACTTTCATATATGTAAAAGCTTATTTAAAAGACATTGTTCTGGGATATTTATTTATTTATTTATTTATTTATTACATTTGTATACCACCCCATAGTTGAAGCTCTCTGGGAACTCAGACTGGATGCAGAAGAGTCAAGACCCCTAGAGGATGTCATGAATATACTTCTGGACAAATATAGGATGATATACCAAGATTTTCAAAATGGATCTCTATTGCTTGTAGGAACACTTTCACTCACATTGTGTAGCTACAGATATAATATGTACTTTTTCATTTTGGAATCTTAATTGAGGTCTACATTCATAAGCCTGACACTGACAAAAAGATACTTGTCACCCTCAGTTATTGCTTGGAGGAGATCATCCTATTTTTTCAGGACTTGATTTACAGCTATAAGAAACACAATTCTTTAGGAATAGCAAGCAAGGGCAGTTCATTTCCCACAAAGCAAAGGTCTCTGATGACTATGTTCGGTAACATTCTCTCTGATGCACTCTTACTTGTTTTCCAGTAGCTGAAATAATCCAGACTTTTTTGAAAACAAACTATCACTTTATTCACTGCCTCCTGCTTTCCACAGGATCATTCCCTTCAGTACAGCGAAGACTTTTCCCCTCCGAAATCAGTTACACATACATGACTGCTTTTGTGTACATTCACTTGGAAATTTCTATTGACACACTTAATATTACTTAGTGGTTCAGTCTCCCAGCTACAAATGAACTAAGCCTTTTAACTTGTACATATCAATTATATATTTTTTGTTCTTTTAATAACCTTAAGCCCATAAAGAAAAACCCAGATAGAAAGACTCGATAATTCTTGACAGTAAAAATACACTTCACAAGTTTTGCTATCATGCTGTGGAATAACTCCACAATGTCAAGTAGCACACAATTAGTAAAACTGTAGGGGGAAAAAGGAAGTGTTTTGATCCTGAGGAATTTTGATCCTAATCAGATCGAAATTTCAATGCTCTTGTAGTGCTTAATATCTTCAATCATGAAAGAAATCAAACTGATTCCAATGCCAGGCTTTTGCATTCTGTGGCTGCTGTGAAATGCTAAAATATACAAATGAATGTCACTGTTGTACAAGTTTATGATAATCACCAAAGCGAGAGAGATTGATTTTAAATTAGTGTGATAGTACATCTCATGTTTAGATGATTTTTGTGCAAGCTAACTTAGAAGCCAGCCTAAGAATAGAGAGAGAATATATCTTAACAGCAAAAGCATTGGCAAGAGTAGCTAACTGCTGCAATTGATCGACCTGATGGCTACAGCATGTACAGCCATTGGCCTTCTGATGTAAAGTATTATATTGTTACACTTCAAATGAAAAGGAAGAATGGTACATCAGTGGACAATAGAATCTTAAAACCAATGCCAGCCCAATATACTTTTCTTCCTGAACAAACCCTAAGACTTCAGGGGTATGGGGGCTTTAGGGGGAAAGAGAAAGATTGGTTGTGTGAACAGCATTCAACTGATACAATGACTGAATACAACCCAAGTTTTGTAAAAGCTGTGAAAGGAGAATAAAACAAAAACAAAACACTAATGTACATTTTTAAAAAAACCTTTAAAATGCTTTATATAACTAACAAAACATTCACATCAATGTCCGTATATGTATAAAATATATCTATTATCTACAACCTAAACTCTACTGACAGCAGAGAATTTAAAAACTAATTCGATTAAATATAAAACTCTTTGTCCTCATTCGGTGTGGAAATTTGCAAGTAGTCAGCAAAATAATGTAAACTGCAATTCTGTTCACACTTAGCTGGGAATTAAACACCTTGAACTCAATGGGACTTATTTTTCACTAGACATGTATAGGATTGCACTACTAAGAAACGTGATCAAACCTTCAGATACCTAAAAATGTAGCAAGTTATTTTAATGTTCTTCACTACTTGATGATTGCACTTTTATCATACTTCCTTAGAAAATTCCCTCATTTTCCAAATTTGCTCTCTGTTGGAATAGGTAAATTGAGATATTCACTGTTGGACCCAATGGCTGATATAATTTCATACTATAGACAATGAAAATATATACTTCTAAAATCTCATGATCATTAAACAATTAGGAAGAGAAGACAGAATGAGAGCTTATAAAAATATAAATTAAAGAGGTTGAAAACTCTGAACTGATAAATTCAGAATACTCCTATTTATTAAGTGTCACTTTTTTAAAAATAATTGCACATCACAACCATGGAACCTGATACATGCTACTTGGGCAGTGACTTGTCTGGGACTAGCACACGTTCAGAAACGGAGCTGGAAAGGTCTTCTCTTGGACTATATCATTCTTCAGTGAGATCCAGATTGCATTTATGAATTATCCTTATGCAGAGGATACTGAGCTGAGGGGTCAGAAGTTGTTGTATGTTTTCTTACTACCTGCCTACCTACCATAGCTCTCCAGTCTATTCTTGGAGGAGCCAATTGGTCCATAAGTAATTTGTTGGTAGGTTTGTGGGGAAAGGAAATTATACATAGTTGAATCCACCAGCTTTTGAACTAATAATTCACTTTAGATATCATGCATAACATAAGTTTGCTAAATATTGTGCAGTAGGTTTTTATTGCAGGAAGCTAATTTGTAGGTGACTACTATTTAAAACATCTAGCTCAGTCATTGCAAAATCTGTAGAATAGATTGACATCAAAGGGTCAGTTGATTCTGGGAGTTGTTATAAAAGTAGTTCTGTCTCTGTTTCAAGCAAATAAAGCACTTAAAGTACTCTTTCTGTCTGTGATGCTCTTTTCCCCATGGGTTTGAAAAATGACCTTCCTGTAAGCATCAAGGACTATAACTTTTCAGATAAAGAAACTTGTTCCTGTTTTAAGTCAGTGCCAAGTTTATTCCCCTATAGTCCACAGTTTTCAAAAGCAGAAGAAAAAGTAATCCAGAATTTTTCTTTTAAACACACACACACTACTCTGTTTCCAGAATGAAGTTACCCTGTCAGCTTGCCTTGGGCCTTAGGTGGAGAAGAGGAGATTAAAGAGTCAGTATTCCTTTTCATGTTTCATCTGCCAGTTTTGTGAATGTAAAAAGAGAACTGGTATTTACAGCTAAGTGTCCAGCTGTGGTACTAAGTTTAGAGCTGCTTTTCCTCCCTCTGATAAATTAACAATATTTTAATATCAGGATAAACTGAATATCAATCTTCCCTACTCATTGATAAGATTATTTTTGCAAAAGCGGAAAAGAGCACAGATGCCGCCTCAAAATTTCCCCTACTATAATGAGGCTTTTTATGGAGCTGCAAGGATGTGAAGACTTAACTGTAAGCTGATCTCATTGTTTGCTATTTACCCTACACTTACCTGAATACACAATATATTGTAGCTTTTAAATGCATTTGTACCCTAGTGAAATGTTCTATTATAAGCTGATTCACTTTAAAAGGCTGCTTTTGCTATGAAACATCTTCATTTTCTCTTCGAACTGAATTAAACTTTCTTCTTATAAAACATAACTCACTGTTTAGAAGCTTTTGGCTTTGATTTCTCAGAACACTTACAGGAAGTCTGTAAGATTTACAAACTTACTTCTTTTAAAACATCTTTGCAAACAAACTTGTACTGATCTGGTTTGTTTTACTCACAGAATTAGATTGCCGGGAAGAACACTGTTACATCACTGTAAACAAACTTCCAAAACAAACCTGGCGTCCCTTTGTTAGAAATGGTGTCCCATAGAACACAATATATTTGCACAAAGATAAATCAGTCAGAGTTTGAAAATTCTTCATTAGACATAAGACATACCTTTGACATAAGGCATACCTTTGCCATTTGCACTGGGGCCAAACAGAATAAGTGATAACATGGAAAAATTATTCAATAATATAGAGCTGCCAATTTTTACAGAACAGAAATGTTTAGGTACTATAAAGGTCCCTTGCAATAGTAAGCTAGCTCTTGGTGATTTTCTTTTGATTATATTAGTTTTATTTGGCATTCTTTTTGGAAGCAGGGTAGTGGGGGGGGGGGTTGGTCATCCCATTGTCTACAGTGACACTCACTGGTGATTTCCCCCATAGTAAAAAATATTTATGTCATCTATAAAGCAAAAGCTTACACCATGCACACAAATCATGGTTTTGCTTTATCTCCTGTCCTACCCAATTTGGTATAGTCAAAAAGGGCTCTTCTCTCCCTGCATATGTGTAAATCTCACTAACTGACATACGTGTGACCAGCACTGTATCTGAACCAAGCTAGAGCTTTTCAGCAGATGGATAACTGTCGGTAGTACAACTTCAGTGGTGCCAGCAACAAAATGGTTTTCTAAAATAAAAGGATGCATATGCTCCAGCATTTAAAAAAACAAAACTTATGCAGAAGGCAAGTAAGCTCATTTCTCCAAGGAATGTCAAGGAAGTCAGTGCCTTTGCCATTATGTCTCCACAATAGCCCCATGAGGTCAGCCAGGCTAAAAGATGGTGACTTGCCTGAGGCAACTCAGCTAGCTTTAAAGCCTGATAGGGTGGCAACTTATGTGTTGACAAAAAAGAGGAAATGCATCACCAAAAAAGGATAAAATGGGAGTAGAGATATGCTAATGTGCATGTATAGATGTAAATTAGAAGCAATTTCTATAATTTAAATAGAACTACAATGCAGCTCACCACAGTGGGGAAGACTATGACCAGGTGCTAACTGTGGATGAGCAACTTCAAGGCCCCTCCCCCCTCTCTTCTTATGGTTCTTTATCTTTAAACCAGACATGGACTGTGCAGCCCTTCAAACAGGGCTGCCCAGATCTCCCTGGTCCAAACTCCGAATTCTCTGTCCACTATGCACTTTGGCTGTCAGATGTACCAGGGCAGATGTTTAATGTGGGTTTGCTTACCTATCAGTTTTAGTGGGCATACATAAAGTGATCTATATTTTGAAAGCCAGGTTTCATACTTTCTAAATGTGTTTACATGTTGTTTTCAGTGTTCCACACAGAGCAACCATCTACATATGGGATGGTGGGAGGAAACAGCTTTCATTTGCTTAGCAATTCCTTCATTCATATTTCCCCCTGCTCCCTTCAAGTTATGCATCCCCCACAGAGTAGATCACAAATTTTAACGCTCAAAAGATAAGGTGAACTCTAAATAATCAACCAGATAAAAATCTCACCACAATATTAAGCTTAAAGTAAAAACCAAACATACCAATAAAAATAAATCCTCCACCACCCCTGAATTCTGATCATCAAAAGCCTGACCAAAGAAAGATTTTACGGCACGTCTGGAAGATGTTAGTGTAAAAACACAAGAAACCGAATAAGAACCGGTAAAACTTTCAGTGATTTTTCTCCTTCTCTGCCCATTAATGACATCTATCAGTCTCACTGGCAGGCTTTGGTTTGCTCATCAGCTGAGTGACTTTAATTTGTGGGGTATAATATACAGTCACGGCTTAAATGTAAATGGTTGGGAAGGTGGATGTGGTGTCCACATGACGAAGATACAGCATGTGATGTTTGGAGAGGATGTAAAACAGTAAGAGCACTTGAGGGAGGAATAAGCCAAGGGAGTGTTGGATTCCTGGCATAGTTTGGCCATAAGACAATACACCATCTACCTCCCAGCTGGCTGAGATGGCTCTTTTGGGTTGAGAGCCATAGCCTGGAGAAAAGCTGGGCAGAGCTGAAGAAAGAGAGATTGTTAATGGGATAAGATTATTGTTTGGGGAACTACAATGAATGAAAATGTTGAACAGGACAAAATTAATGGTTCTTGAGATCAGTTTCGTCTGATTACCGGAAAATCAAGGATGGTCATAAGGCTAGCTCCCTAGTTTGAGCCCTTCCTCATTCCCACTCTGCATCACAAACTCCCGTTTCTTGTGTTTCCCAGCTGTGCAGTCTCATTTCCAGTACTCATAGGCAGCTGGCTCAGCCACTTTCTGCAAAACTCAATGGGGCTTCTTCTCCATCTAGACACTTTTTGTCCTCCTTCTCTCCCACTGGTTGCATAGCATCTGCTTCCCACTCTGATCTGAACTACTTCCCACTAGGCTTCATTTTATGCCACATCTATTACAAGATTCAACCAGCACCTTTCCCCCTTCCATTGTGCCCATTGAAAGTAAGGTAGGGTGACCAGATAAAATCCCGGTCAGGGCTCATGTAACTTTAACAGTTGTAGAGAAAAGGGAATTTCAGCCAGTGTCATTTGCACGCAGTTAGTTCCTGGTGAGATTCCCTCTTCATCACAACAGTTAAAGTTGCAGGCACTATACTAGAGTGACCATATACAAAAGAAGGCAGGGCCCCTGCAACTTTAACTGTTGTGATGAAGAGGGAATTTCACCAGGAACTAATTGCATAAAAATGACACTGGCTGAAATTCCCTTTTCTCTACAACTGTTAAAGTTACACAAGCCCTGACCTGGATTTTATCTGGTCACCCTAAAGTAAGGTGTATTGATATAATGGCTGGGTTCGCAAGATCACCGCAGCTCACTGATGGTCTGACATAGGGTAATTTGTGGGTTTTATTTTTGGGGCAGGGAAGGTAGCATTATCAGGAAGTACTAACCTGAGCGTATTCCAGAAGGGGCAGTTGTCTATCCCTTTAAAAGAGCTCTGAAAGAGAACAACATGCAACATTTTATTTGTGTGGTTTTAGCAGTCACTGCAACACTCTGGAGAGATGTTGCACCTGTGGAATGACTGCCCTCTTTAGAGCTCTTGAAGAAAAATCAAACAGGATAGTCCTAGCAGGTACTCAGCCTCATATTACCTCTGTTTCCTTATGTTATGAAATATGTATTTGAAAGGGAAGGTATGAGCATTAATCATTTAAAATACAATGCTGTTTTATTCCCACTTAGAAATACGTACCATTGAGATCAATGGGACTTAATCCCAGGCAACTGCAACCTTAACCGTAAGGAGGAAATTGAAATCTAAAGCATAAGCATGGAAGGAGATGCACATTTGCTGCACTCCAAAGGTCCTGTTTTTCAGCAAAGGTGCACATGATCACCTGATTATTTCATCATCAAAAATTAAATCCAGGCCCTTTTCTACTGAACCATTTTGCTGAATTGAGAGATTCTAATAGAGTAAAATAGTCTTCCCCTAACCCAACACATCTGGATGGTACCCGGTTTTGGAAGGGATGGCTGGAAAAAGCCTCTATCCCCCAATTCACTCTTCCCAAACCTCCATCAGAAGAATTTGCATAAAATTGTTGCCTCAATATGTGTTACAGCAGTGGGTTGACTGAAAAGCCATATCCTAGGTAGTTAGTATTTTTTGCTTATCCATTCAGTTTAGCATTCTGTAACTCAGAATGCTCCTTAGACATGAATACAAAAAAGCAAAGAGCCTTTTGATTAGATATAAATGCAGAAATCTGGTCAACTTTAGCTTGTTTACAAAACATTATAACCTAAATTGCAAATGTTTGCTGCTGCTACAAAACAGAACTGACTGAGCTTTCGAAACTCAGTTGCTGACAATTTAGTGTAATGTCAAAACACTTTGGCATAAAATTTTTCGGGCCAAAATAAAATGTGTACACTAGTATGTCAGTTTGGGTGCCTTTCTATATATAGTTATATGGAATATACATATCACTTCCCACTTCCCCTGTTATGAAAGTTGGTGACTGCATGTGGATGTGCTGGCTGTAAAACAGGGGAAAGTATAGGGCTGGAAGGTAGGGTTCCCAGTTCGCCCGGGGTTTCCCGGTCCTAACCGGGAAAACTGAGGCGATCCGAGCTGACCGGGGGGCGGCGGGGGCAAACCGGGCCTCGAGGAGCCCAGATGGCAAGTCCTCCGCCGCCACCGGGTCCTCCACCGCCACCAGGTCCTCTGCCGCCGCCACCTCCACCAGGTCCGTCGCCACTACCGGGTCTTCTAGCGCCGCCAACACCGGGTCCTCCACTGCTGCCAGGTCCTCCTCTGCCACCGCCAGGCTCGTGACGCCAGAGGCCGCATGGGAGAGGGCCGAATCCAGAAGTGATGAAATTGGCCCTCTCCTGCCTCTTCTGTGTGGCCTCTGGCCTCCTCGGGGTTTGTTGTGATGGTGACGAGCCCCAAGGATCCCGGATGTCCGCGCGGAAGATGCAGGGGAGGGCTGATTCCAGAAGTGATGTTGGACTCCCCCGCCTCTTCCGCATGGGCATCCGGGCTCCTCGGGCTTGTCGCCATTGCGACAAACCCCAAGGAGGCCAGAGGCCACACAGAAGAGGCAGGAGAGGGCCGATTACATCACTTCTGGATTTGGTCCTCTCCCGCCTCTTCCGCGTGGCCTCTGGCCTCACGAGCCCGGCGGCGGCGGAGGACCTGGCAGCAGACCCGGTGGCAGCGGCGGACCCAGCGGATCCAGCGGCAGGGGACCCGGCGGACCCGGTGGCGGCGGCGGACCCAGCGGCGGTGGTGGACCCAGCGGCAGAGAACCCAGTAGGTCGGGGCTGGTTTTTTGGAGGGGCGGGTGGCTTGGTGGTGGGGTTTGTTTCAATTGAGGTGTGTGGCATCTGCTTGTTGGCCGCATGGCAGGCAGCCTTTTTAATTTTTTTAATTTTATGTTGGGGGGGGTCTGCTTTGGTGGGCACGTCCCCTTTGGGCGGCCATTTTGAACCGGGATTTTGTTTTGCAAAATCTGGTCACCCTACTGGAGGGGGACACCTAAAATATCCAAGAAAACTCTTATTTTTTGTAATTCACTATTACAAGATGTAGAAATGGCAACCAAGAGGTACCACAAGATGTATTGATGGCCACCAATTTGGATGGCTTTAAAAGGGGGTTGGAGGAGGAGAAGGCTATCAATGGTTACTAGTCATGATGGCTATGTGCTACTTCCAGTATCAGAGGCAATAAGCCTATATTTGTTGGGGAACATGTGCACCCATATACTGCTTGGGGCTTCTGGTCAACAGCTGGTTTGTCACTGTGTGAACAGACTGCTGGATTAGGTGGATCCTAGGTCTGATCCAGTGTGGCTCTTCTTATGTTCTTATAACAAACTCTGTAAAAGTCCCCAAACTGGACTCAGTAGGACTGGTCTGGCCTTGAGCAGGGTGAAGCAACTTTTTTCAGTTGGCAACCTGAAAGGTAGAGTGACCAGATCACCAGGGGTTTCCCGGTCCTAACCGGGAAAACTGGGCTGATCCGGGCCGACTGGGCCTCAGGGGCAAACCTCCGGGGAAACGGTCAGCTCGATCTGGTGCCCTACACCATCTTTTAGAGCGGGGCATCAGGTTGCCCAAGGAGCAAAAAGCTTCCACCCCAGCGTTCACTCGCTCTCCCTCCTCCCTGTTCAAAGCACCGCCGCGCCAAGCCTCTTGCGGGTGACACCCACCTGGGCTCATGTCGCTCGCTCGTGCCACCGCTGTTGCTGTTGTTCCGCATCGCCTTGTAGGAGGAAGTGAGGGCGCCTTCGTCGGCGTCCCCAAACCAGCCCTGGAGCCAGCGCGCTTGGGGCGGCGCCGAGGAAACTTCCCCCTGGGTGGGCAAGGCAGGCAGGCAGGCGCCCCCCCTCAGCACAGTTCCTCCAGCACCTCCCCCGGGCGATCCGGGAGGCTTCTTCTAGACCAGCACGACCATGCAGGCCGCAAATTCCAGCCCTTCCTCCAGGCTGAGCTGAGCAGTTTCTAGTCCTGCATGGTCACGCTGGCCTAGAAGAAGCCCCAGATCGCCCGAGGGAGGGGCTGGAGGAAGTGTGCCGAGGAGGGGCACCTGCCTGCCTGCCTGGCCCGCCCAGGTGGAAGTTTCCTCAGCGCGGCCCCAAGCGCACCGGCTCCAGGGCTGGTTTGGGGGGGGGGACAATGGGACACCTGAACTGGGCGCCCTCACTTACTCCTGCGAGGCGATGCAGAGTAGCGGCGGCGGCGCTAGCGAGCAAGTGACATGAGCCCAGGTGGATGTCGCCCGCAAGGGGCTTGGCGCGGCGGTGCTTTGAACAGGGAGGAGGGGGAGCGAGCGAATGAGCGCTGTGGTGGAAGCTTTTTGCTCCTTGGGCAGCCTGAGGCCCCGCTCTAAAAGATGGTGTAGGGCTCCAGATACCATCATCACCAAGGATGATGGGGGTTGTAGTCCAACGCCAACCAGGGTGGTTTGGGCATGTTGCTGGGGGCGATGGGACTTGAAGTCCCAACACAATTTCGTGGGCGCCGCATGCCCCCTTTGGGCGGCCATTTTGGAATGGGATTTGGGTTTCCAATATCTGGTCACCCTAATGAAAGGGGGACGGGGATAGATTAAGGCAGGAATTCTGGATGATGCAGCAAGTCCTTTTAATGTGTTGGCCCTGTCAAATGGGGGGGGGGTGGAATTTGGGCTCCACTTCAAGTAGCAAAATGTCTTAAGCCACCACTAGGTCCCAAAATGCTGCCCCAGTGCAACTTGGACAACATTGAGCATGTGCAGGCCCAAGCCCTCAGCTGCCCAGGACTGGCAGTTAGGCTGAAGGGAAGCAAATGGCATTCTGCTTTCCTGCCTTGAGCCTGGAGACCAAGACAAGGAAGGCTAGGCTGACCATATGTAAAGGAGGACAGGGCTCATATAACTTTAACAGTTGTAGAGAAAAGGGAATTTCAGCCAGTGTCATTTGTATGCAATTACTTCCTGGTGAAATCCCCTCTTTATCACAACAGTTAAAGTTGCAGGGGTCCTGCCTTCTTTTGTATCTGGTCACTCTAGTATATTTCCTGCAACTTTAACTGTTGTGATGAAGAGGGATTCTCACCAGGAACTAATTGCATACAAATGACTCTGGTTGAAATTCCCTTTTCTCTACAACTGTTAAAGTTGCATGAGCCCTGTCCTCCTTTTCATATGGTCAGCCTAAGGAAGGCTGACGCCCAGTTATCCACATACAATATGACTAGGAACCTTAAATGGGAACGGCTCCTTTGTAAGTTAAATAAGCCAGGGGAGGAATTGCCTTGGGGCGATGTGTCTCTTCAGAGGCCAGTCTCCTCCCTCCGTCTGCCTAGCACACATTGAGGCGGGGCTTTGGGGACTGAAAGGAGCTAGTTCAGCCCTCCCTTCAGCCCTTCTGTGCCTTGAACTCAGGGGATAAACACGGCTTGCTGTATATCTCCCCTGAGCCCTGGGGTGCAGGTGTGGGTGAAAAGCAAGGGGGGGGGGGGTAGACAGCTGACACTGCAGCCCCTCAGCTTGAGCTAGGCCCTGAGGCACCAGCGGTTCCTGGAACTGAGACTAGAAAGAATCCCATACAGCCCTTCTGCTAAAGGTAGGAAGGTTGAACAGAGGGGAAGCTATGGCAGCTGTTTCCAGAACCATTTGGGAAACATGGGGTGTGCATGGGAAGGAAGAGTAAAAGTAAAAGAAAACTTCCCCTTTGCCAAAAAGAAAAAAAGTTCAGCTCCACACTTGACTATAGATGCTAACATGCATCTAGGTTTATATGGTCATACGAAGGGTTAGATACTACTATATACAGTTTAGTTGTATATTATATTCTTGATTTTGAAGTATAGATTCATTTTAAAAGTACAGTCCCACTTTCTAGTTGGAAGTTTAACAGGTTTAAATATAATTTCCCCTCTCTCCCCCACACAAGTGACTCTTTTCTTCCTCTTTCCGCACCTCTCCTCCCCACCCAAAATCAAAATGTACTTCATGAAACTATTGTATATGAAGTACTTATTAGCCATAATTAAATGGACAATATGAATTTACTACGTCTTTAGGACTCTGGCTTGTTCTGGTTTAGAGCAAGATGATTAATGCAAATACATATTACTTGAGATAACCATTTAGCAGCTAATTTAGCCAAATTTATTACAGCAGTTAGAGGTTTTTCATTTTAGCAGACGGAGACAAGGACATGCCAAAAGCGGAGATGTATGTGAATGCACACTGCCCTCTAGTGCGCACGATTTTGCAGGATCAAGAACAAATACAGGCCAGAGAAAGGCAGTGAGAGCAGGAATAATAAGAATAGCAAACACATTGACTAAATTTGTGCCAAACACACACTTCCTTTATTTTTCCAGAGAGTGATATACGGCTTTTCCCCTTTTCACTGAGACAAAAGTATCCAGCAACAAAGCCAGTTTTAGCTTGGCGAAATGCTGATTTGAAACAAATTTTAACATCTGTATGTTTGAATGTGTTTAAGCAGAGTTTCACAGGACGGATTGTTTTCACTTGCCCTTCCATTTCTGAACCTGTTTCAGACACCTCACAGAGCTCTTGGCTTTAACGTGCTGGATTCCACAACTAGGCTACAGTTTCTTCCGCTGCTCTTTGGTGGATTTATTTTGCTCCAGCATTAAGTAAAGTCTCCACAGACATCCCCCCTACTGACCATTGGAGATTTGGTTCATCTGAGGACTGTAAATTCTGTTTGACAAGATCAAAAGAAACAGATGTGTAAGTTCAGTAGTTGATATCGCCTGCAATGAAGAGGAATGATCAAAGAACTAGAGTACAGTATCTTCCAAAACCTTTCAAATAGCCAGAATCTCAAAGAGGTTTACCCAGGAGCTATGAATAAATCACACAGAAATTTAACTTTTTTTGTTGTTGTTTTTTAAAAAGGTGTTGCATGCATTGGAAATGTCCACACAGGATTTGGTTCTTCATGAGCCACAGAGCTTTGTACTCCTTATTGCTTTTCCACACTTACTTGAGCTACCAAAAGCAGATTAAAATCGCACTACAAATAGAGGTAAACCCTGCTTGACTGCCAGGGCTCTAGGAAATGGCTGAATTTATTTGTCATTGTAAGGATGATTTCTGTTAAATCTGGGACAAAGGCCTTTCATTTTTCTGTACATGTGTCATGCTCTCTTTGAAGGGAAGGGCTCCCTGTAAGTGCAATGCTAATGCTGTTCCTTACTTCTTTTGTTTTCCTCAATCCAGTGCTGAACAAGGGTCAGTGTGTAACAAAATACTACCGCTGGATGCAGAAGAATGGGGGTTATATTTGGATACAATCTAGTGCCACCATTGCTATCAATGCCAAGAATGCAAATGAGAAGAACATCATCTGGGTGAATTACCTTCTGAGGTACATCTTTCTGTCGGTTCCATTATATGCATTCTTTGTTGTCACTGTGTGAGTCATATTGAATGAGTAATGTAAAAGAAAAAATGCAAGGAATTTAATGAGATTGTGCTCAGAATCAGTGCCTACTAATTGATAAGAGGAAGGTGATCATGGTGTTGCTAGTTTCTAGACCTCTCTCAAATTCAGGTGTTGTATTAAGTTACTAATCGCTTCATTACAGAGCTGTTTTACAACTATCCCTTGCTAGCATGCTATTTTTGGATATCTGAGAATTCTGTATAAACACCTAGAGTGATGTTCCTATCATATTTTTTGACAAATGTCCTAGAAAGATCATCTTTATTCCCTTGCAGCTTCAGAAAGCCTGTTTATTGTAGGCGTTGTTAATTGGGAATTTATCTTAAAACTCTGTGTCCCAGATACATTGGATGGGTTGACTAAATGCTAGTTTGTAAATTTTAAGTCTGAAGAATTGTATATAGGAGAACACTAGGTACACTGCTCCAGAAGAAATATAAAGTTGGCAGCTGCCTGAACTTAGCTCTTGGTGGATGACAAGAGCCAGTGCACCCTCTGGCATAAGCTAGTTTCTCAATCTCAGTTCTATTATCTGTAAAATGGAAATATTAGCGACCTACTTCTCAAGGGGAGATGCACTGAAAATTGCCAAGTACTTTGCTCAGTAATACTCCAGTCCTAAGCATGATTACTCAGACATAAGTCCTGTTGATTTAAATAAGGTGTATGTCCACTAAGTGTGTTTAGGACTGTCATTTTAAATAGAGTAGTAAATCAAGTGAGAACCCACAAGCAATTGTTGGGGCTGGCAGGGGGGACATACTTCTTTTTATCGTTTCATCTTGCAACAAGTAGAACCTCATGTAGGAACTGGACTCAGAGAGATCTCCCACTGTGCCCAGTTTGCCTGTCTCCCCCTCCCCCTAAAATCACGTTGAAGGAAGGCTCAGCTTTCTCTCATCCCTGAAGCAATGGTTGGGGGAGGACTGCGACCCCAATTCCCCCCTCTCTCCACCCTGTAAGCACTTTGGAAGTGAATGGGAGTTCAGCATACCACTCTGCCTAAGAGCCCAATTCCCACCATGACCAGTTCTGCAGTTAAGGGAGATGTACTTCCCAGAGGACTATCCTGAGGGGACAATATCTCAGTGTTGAACATAAATACATAAATACATACATACATTCTATTTCAGTGCCCCTGCAGTTGCTTGCTTGCCCAGTAGGTGAGGACCCATGCATACATGCTCTCCTATGGATTCTTCTAAGCAACTTTGAGAAAGCAATCATGTGCAACATTTTTCGATAGCACTTTGGGGAGAAGATAAGGAAGTGTTTCCATTACTGTAGACTTTTCCTATACTGTTTTCTGCTCCCCACCTTGCTCTTTAGCACCCTCAGTGGCTGCACATTAACAACTACTTTACAATACACCAAAATGTGTTGGACCTGCAACAAAATATTGCAGTATAGAATGGTCCTGTTGGGGGTTTCAGCTAGCCAGTCTACTGACCTTCTCCTGTACACTCCATCTCTTCCTCACTCTCCCCCGCCCCCGCAGTTTTTGGTTACTGTTTTCCAGCTGATAGTCAACATTCCAGAGCTGCTGAGCACGGTTAGTCCTCATTATCCAAATTTTGCAGGGATTTTGCAGATATGTTTTCTGCCCCACACAAATCCCCCACTTTCCTAGGTCATCTATCCTTGCTTGCCTTCCAAGCGAGGATAGAGTTTGAATTTAGCTTATGCTCTGAACAGGCAATTTGTCTGAGCTGCCCCTTTACTTTCCAATTCAGTCTCTGATTCTCCCTTCCTCCCTGTTCCACTATATGATCACATGCCAGCAGGGTCTTGCAATTTTCTGTTTTACATTTTTTTAATCCCATAAGAGTTTGTTTTCTCCAGAACTGCAGGGTTCCCCCTGAGCATGCTGACACCTCCCTCTTCTTCCTGGGTGCTGCCGTTTTGGCTCCATGCCTGTCAATATGCACCCCGAACTTAATTATCAGTTAGAATGATTAGATTATCTATTATCATCAGTTCCTAACATTCTTTTCTACTTATTCAAATTTCCATCACACTCTAGTACACAGGCATCAGTATGGCTCTGGACACCTTTCTTTGTGTCTGCCAAGGGTGCACCTGAATAATATGGGCTGAATCCAGACTTAGTCATACTTAGAGTAGACTCATTGAAATCATGACTAACAAAAAACCCATTTATTTCAATGGTCTGCTCTAAGTATAGATCCAACCCTGTGTTTGGGGGAGCGGGTGTGAGAGAGGTGTGAATAGGAACAATTTAGTCTGGAGGCTGTATATGTGTAATTAGAAAAGTTAACATGCAGGAGAAGAGGGAAAGCATGGCTCACCCTGTTGCAGAAAATCCCACATCTATTCCTGTTACCAGGTGTGTCTATATCCAGCCTTTATTAAAAAGGTCTATAGTTGATATCCGTATCAATTATAGGAAACAAGAAGGTAAAGCCAAGTATATGTTTTTTTTGTTTTGGTATCCCACCTTTCTTCCATTGACAAGTGTTACCCAGAGGACCTTCTCTTCTGTCGCTCCCAGACTGTGGAATGCCCTGCCGGGAGAGATTCTACAATTCAACAGTCTTCTTGAATTTAAGAGAGCCGTGAAGACTGATCTCTTCCGGCAGGCCTACCTAGTTGAATTTTAAGAGGTTTTAATAATGCATTCATTTTATTTGTTTTTAATGTTTTATCTATTTTATGGTTTTTGTATTTATATTTATTGTTGTTCCCCGCCCTGATCCAGAGGGAGAGGCGGGTTAGAAATAAATATATTATTATATTACTATTATTGTGGAACGCAAGGTGATTGCATGGGATTTCCAGGTGGTCTCCTCCAAGCACTGAGCAGTCCCAATTCTGCTTAGCTTCAGCAAGGTGATTACCTCATGTGCCTTCAGACCATGCATCGAGACACCCTGATAAGGAGTAGATGCCTTGCCAAGGCACTTTTGTCCTAAAGTGATTTCATGTTAAGCTTTCCTTGAACACAGCTGAGACTTGCCATTAATTTGACAACTGGAGGGATCGGTGGATTACTCAGCAGGAACAAATGTTAAGTGTTCGTAGACAATGGTTTTACTTTGCTTTCTAGCAATGTGGATATTTGTTTGTTTTTATGAAATATCCAAATGAAAGATCAGTCATTCAGTCTGTGACCATCACTAATTCTTTCAGATGCTTTCAAACATAAGTTTTTGGAGAGATTGTAAACTCTAATGCAGTATAAGTGTACTTGGTTCCCTTTGTAAATATGCCATATTCAGCTACCCTGACAATCACTTTTAAACAGCAAAAGTTTTAGAGCTGATTCATACATTACAATTAATCACAGAAACTCTTTGGAGCAATATTAGGCAAGAGGAGACAACTCATGCAGATTCACAGATAAACTTCCATGAGTACAGAATTCCATCTTTCCAGCACTCACTACTCATGGAAATGGATTCTCAGTAGCAACTGGGTTTTATTTTCATATTATACACTGCTTGTGTGAGTAGATATCTTGTTTGCCCTGTTAAATAAGTGTAACAGTGGCCAAATGAAAACATCTAAAATGACATTTTTTTTCAAAATGCCATCTGTTCCCTGCATTTCCATAGTTCAGGAGTGAGTGTCTATCTTCATGTAGCCAAAACAGCACTAACTCTGCTCAAGAAGGAGGGTTCCCCCCCCCCAAGGTTTGCAGAAATAGAAAACAAATCAAAAGGAATTTTTAAAAAGCCACAGAACAGCCCAGTGAGGACTGAGCATGTTCAGTGGCCACAGAATTCTGAATGACTGCTGGAAGTGTGTGTGGTGTGGAAAACCATAGGAGAGGGGAATAGAATGGATTATCCTGGAAAAGGATGTGGCTTTCTGGCTTGGACACTGAACAGGAGTACTGCTCATTGCAACATTTTGATGCAGGTTCCACTTGTAAAATTCTATTCCCATTCTGATTGTACAGGTTTCTATGTGCAGCCCTGTTTAGTGATGATGTATGTCATGCATGAACACTGAAAGAGCAGTTTATAATGGCTGCCTTGACATCTATTTCTGAACTTTCCCGCGTATGCATTGTATGCCTACTACGGATTTTTATGTGTGTGTTTTTAAGAACTTCACTGTTGCTCAAAAAAAATCAGATGCCCATCAAACAATAATTTCCATGAATTCCAATGGTAATGCTACTTAATTAAGACATGTATATATTTCATTTTATCTCACCTTTATTTGATGATGGAACTTATCCATCACACATAGGGTTGTAAGCAATCTCTTACCCAGGCACTAGACCTGCTTTACAAAGTTGCCGCATTTTGTGTTCTCAGGCCATGCTGTAGGAAATGCAAGAAGCTCAGTTTAGAAATACCCTATACATTGTCACAGATTTTAGCTCCCATTTATTCATTTGTTTTGCTTGCTCGCTGGGCTGGTAAAGTGTGAGTTTAGTCTGGTAGAGTTAACCCCATACATGAATACATTACAAACTAGTCGGTGATCAACTTGCCCATTATGTCTTACGCAGAGAAAACTCCGTCACAGAGTTTTGCAAAAGGAGAGACGGGATCATCATGTAATGCTGAGTAGATTTTAAAGAGCAATGAACAATCCACTCCAGATATGGAATGGCAGAACATGATGTTTGTGTGTCCATAGCACTGGTTACAGAATAGAGATTTATTCTAAGGTGGCAAGTAGAATGTGCTGCTTGAGTAACCACAAATATGCTGGTCCTGATACTGGGGCAGCAGCAGACTTGGGGGAAGGGTATAAATATTTGATGGTAGCATTAAAAGCAGTCTCCATAAAATGTCTGCTATAAAGAACTGGAAGAAGATATGTATGTTTTCATGTGTGCTGTGCTGTGCTCTCTATTTGCATTTTTTGCTCCAGAGATTTGAGAAAAGAAAGCGAGGAAACTATCAAACTCCAAATCATACGTTTGTGTTTATATTTGCCATCTCTTCTTTAGCAACCAAGAATATAAGGACACTCCAATGGATATTGCACAGCTTCCTCATCTGCCAGAGAAAACCTCAGAATCCTCTGAGACCTCCGATTCTGAATCAGACTCAAAGGACAACTCAGGTAACGTAAACATTCCACTTTTGTGTTCCCTTGCTTCCTATAAGAGTGTTTTGTTTTGTTTTGTTCACTTCACCTTGTGCCAGCCAAGTTAGGCGTTGTATTTATAGTTTAAGTGCATCTAACAATTATCAAAAATGATACTAATGTCACAGCATTCTGGTGGGGTTTTGGTTTTGTTGTTGTTGTTTTGGGGTTAAGTAACAAAACCTTGGATGGATCTCTTCGTTCACTGTGCCGATGCTTCCTTGAAAGAGGTTATCTCCATATTGTGTGAGCTTGCCCATGTGAGTATTACATCAGACTTTTGAACACTATTGACAGCTCTTTACTCCCAGTGTTTATTTGTGTCTTTTCTGTATCAAATGTTTCACTCCAGCAGAGTTTGGGGATATTGGAGTTGATTTAGAGCTGTACCAAAATGTATCAGATAATATTTTGGGTTTTGGGGGAGAAAATGTCTGAGACTTTTTTTGACTGGGCCTTGTTGAGGTGTCCTTTGAGGCTGAAAAAATGGAAAGCAGAGGATGAGGGGAGGTAAGCAGAGGGAATTGACCTGCTTATGCCCCTAACAGCTTAGAGTAAGCATCCTGGAAGGGGAAACTGGGCTTGCTGGGGGCGGGATGCAGGCTGTGAGGTTAAAAAAAGACTTCCTCTCCCTGCACTGTATAAGGATGTTTCAGGAGTAAAGAAAGGAAAAAAGGAATATGTTCCACTCTCCAGAACATACCCCCTCCCCACACAATATATCCTTGCCTGCCCCTGCTTACATCCTCTCCCCCTGCCATGCAATCTATGGTGCTGCCATTACTGTGAGAGGAAGGCTGGCTTTCCAAAGCCAGACGTAGGCCTGGAAAAACTGCTGCCCTTGTTCCTGTCTGCAACAGCTTCGCCATTGCTGTCACAATAGAGTAAAGACCAAATCATAGGGCTTTTATGTATATAATTTATTGATATGGGCTACTCAAAGCATTAGCTGTTGTGACAAAAACTTTCACCCAGTACACTGCCATTCCTGAACTTGAGACAGATTAATGATAACCAAATCCCTCTTAGCTTGATACTTGCTAGAATTGTGGTTTAGTGCTTGAAAGGAAATGCACTGTGCCAGATGCGTTTGCCAGGGATATTAGTAGTCATAATATCTCACTGGCAACTGGGACTCTGAGAGGGTTTTAAATCGTATGTTCTTATTCTTAATCGTGTTTTTCACTTTCCTTTCTGTTCAGAGGACAATGAGAATTCAAAGTCGGATGAGAAAGGAAACCAGTCAGAAAACAGCGAAGACCCTGAGTCAGATAGAAAGAAGTCTGGGAATCAGTCGGATAACGAAATGAACTGTAATGAGGATGGGAACAGCTCCAGCAACCAGGACAGCAGAGACAGTGATGACAGCTTTGAAAATTCTGACTTTGAGAATCAAAAGGCCCCAGAGGATAGTTTTAGCACTCTTGGTTCTATGCAGATTAAGGTGGAGCGCTACGTGGAGAGTGAATCAGACTTGCGGTTACAGAACTGTGAATCATTGACCTCGGACAGTGCTAAGGACTCCGACAGTGCAGGAGAAGTAAATGCCCAGTCTTCCAGCAAACATCAAAAGAGGAAGAAGAGGAGGAAAAAGCAGAAAGGAGGCAGCATGACCCGCAGAAGGCTATCAAGCACCTCAAGCCCAAATGGACTTGACTCAGCGTTGGTGGATCAGCCCCAGCTGCTCTCGTCACCAAACAGTGCCTCAGTGCTCAAAATCAAAACAGAGATCTCAGAACCTATCAATTTTGATAATGATAGCAGTATTTGGAATTACCCACCCAACCGGGAAATCTCAAGGAACGAATCGCCCTATAGTATGACCAAGCCCCCAAACTCAGAGCACTTCCCCTCCCCCCAAGCCAGCAGTAGTTTACATGTCTCCATTCCAGACTCTGTTCTCACCCCACCAGGGACTGAAAATACTGCCAGCCGCAAATCTCAGTTCAGCACCTCATCCAACTCCGCCTTGGCTCCCGTATCCTCTGACCCTTTGTCACCACCTCTGTCAGCATCTCCGCGGGACAAGCATCTGGGAGGCCCCAGCACTTCCAACTCTTTGTTGTACACTGGGGATCTGGAAGCCCTCCAGAGGTTGCAAGCAGGCAATGTGGTCCTTCCTTTGGTTCACAGGGTAACTGGAACCCTTGCTGCCTCCAGCACGGCTGCTCAGAGGGTCTATACCACTGGCACTATTCGGTATGCTCCAGCTGAAGTTACTTTAGCCATGCAAGGCAACCTCCTCCCCAACACCCATGCTGTTAACTTTGTGGACGTTAACAGCCCAAGCTTCGGCCTAGATCCTAAAACACCGATGGAAATGCTCTACCACCATGTTCACCGACTCAATATGTCAGGGCCGTTTGGAAGTGCTGTGAGCGCGGCCAGTCTGACCCAAATGCCTGCAGGGAATGTGTTCACAACTGCCGAAGGACTCTTCTCCACTCTTCCGTTTCCTGTGTACAGCAACGGCATTCATGCCGCACAGACACTGGAGCGGAAGGAGGATTGAAATATGACCACATACTGTGTTCAGTGTTAAACTCTGAGGCATAGACTATATTTTAATTTAGACCTTTAATTCTAGCACTTTGAATTTGAGCAGGTCAGCTTATTCTCTCAATATGATGGTCCCCATTACATTCCCTTTCTCTTTAACTTGACTTATTCTTTAATG
The DNA here is from genome assembly GCA_029215795.1 of Anniella stebbinsi. Lineage (NCBI taxonomy): Eukaryota > Metazoa > Chordata > Lepidosauria > Squamata > Anniellidae > Anniella > Anniella stebbinsi. The sequence goes on from JARDYH010000001.1 coordinate 331,053,465, forward strand.
TCAAAGATATTTTTTTTATTTTTTGCCTTCAGAGAGCTGAAGTACCAGTGGCCTGCCATTTTGTCTTCTTCCAAGATGTGTATTTTTTTTCCTTTGCATCTTTATTAAGATGCCTTTAATATGTGTATGCCTCTGCCATAGAATACTCAGTGTTGTGGTAAAGAGATTTTAAAAGTGACAACCATTGGGTTTACTTCGAAATGATCTTGATATGATCAAGATTATAAGAAACAAGCATAAAACAATGTGCCCTGTTTGACTAAGTCAAATGAAAAGGGTTTTTTGTTCCTAATTCCTTTAAAAAATAGGGGATAGTATTTTAGAATTTTATGCAGAGTTTAATTCACTTTTTATGGTTAAGATTTTCTTACTTGCACATACAATAATTTGGGTTCTTAAAAAGTTAATTTTTGGCCTGTGCTTAGAATATTAAGAAGATGGACTAAATGTTAATTACAGAAACGTTAACTTAATTTCTAAAACCATGGTGCTATCATTTATTAATCTGTAATGTCTTCACACAATATGCAGCTTGTGGGCTGGGTTTTTGAAAGGAATGTCTTCTGTACTAGTCTATAGTCAGGTGCTGCAATCTCCTTGGTTAGTTAAGACAAAAGCCCTCATTAACATTTGCTGCAGGACTTAATTTTTTTACCTCCAAACTAACAAACATAGCCTCATGTTAAATTTTAATGGATCTGGAAGCCTTTTTGTGTGTGAATGTACTTAAAACGAACAAGAAAACTCGGTTAAATTGATGTGAGGATCCGTTGTTTAGGTGTGTATTGTTTCTCTTTGTTTTATTTTTTTCTCAGTGTAACTGAGGCTAATTTTACAACTTCCAAATAACACTTCAGAGTAAGGAAATATATATATAAATATATATTTAACATGTTTTTATTTTTTCATTTAATGTTATAGAGGGAAGGTTGTATTTTTATTTTTTGCTCATTGATTGGTCTTTTGTAAACCCCCTCCTCCTTCTAGTGTTGAAGCCAATATGTTTTAACAAATGGGTTAATAAGCTTGAAATAGATAACTGCAACTAAAAACTGCACATTAAGTAAAAACAAAAGAAATCTCCTATTTTGTCTTTGTTGCCAGAAATCAATGTAGTGTCAAACACTCCAAATGACTGTCAAGTATAAATTCTTCTTCCACTCCATCTTTGGCAGCTGTTTGTTAAGGCATCTAATAACAGATGTGAGAACTGTAATGTGTACAATGTGTAAGTGTCCTTGGCTGTCAGTCCCATTGCAGTTTCAATGTGTGTTACTATATGCAGTATATACTAAGCTAATGTAGTTGTTTTGTCCTTTGTCTTCTCTGTGCTTTATCTCTAGTCTGGAGTGGTAAAGTCCCATTCCTACAGTCCTAGTGAACCAGTGATTCTTGGGGGTTAGTGGTTTTTGTGTGGTGACCTTCCTCCGTAATGTCACCTTATGCTGCTTCCACTGTCTGTATACCTTTTCATTTCTGCTGTTGCTTTGCTGTTGTGTATTCTCAGATCTCTCTCTCTCTCTCTTTCTCTCTCTCTCTCTCTCTCTCTCTCTCTCTCTCTCCCTGTCCCCTCACCTTTTCCCCCCTATTTCTTCCTCTTTCTCTCTTTTTTCCATTCTCAGAGATAAAATACTCTTAACTAGCTCAAGGTTAATGGAGCCATTTTTCCCCACAGAGGAATTCTGGGTATGTCTTACTCTTACAATGTGCATTACACAATGCACTAAAGAGTGATACTCGGATATATTAAACAAAGTGATGCCATATAGCCTCAGTTGTTAACATTTCCAGAGTCCCTTGTGCTCTAACTGTAAGTAGAGGGTGCATTTCTTTGGTTTTCTCCCAAGTAGGTTAATGGAGTAAAACATAGAGAGCGATTTCAAGTGAAATAGAAAATTCTTTCAAAGGTCAACCAACGTGGTTAAAAAGAGAAGCTGAGCTTAGGATTGTCATATATCTATATCTATATATTTTTGCATATATGTGCAATGTTAATGTATTTTAGCTCAGTTGTTCTCTACGTTTTGGATAACACACTGTGTTGAACCTATTCCTAGTACAGTTGGTTTAGAATCTGAGAGGTAGGACTGAGAAAGAGTGGAATGGAATAATGTCTCAAAAGGACATTGATCGTTGCAAATTTTAATAATGAGCTTTTAAAAGGTTAGATTTGAAGGATTTTTAAGTAGATTTCAAGGCCAAGGGAAGCTGATTTGGGTTTACCTTTGGAAGCTCTACTCTAGCTATTGAACAATCAAAGGAGTGCACCTATCAGCTACAAAGAACAGCTAGACAGCTGTTGTTGTTTTATTTTTTATTTTATATAAATGTTTCTGTGTTGTGTCAAAATGATTTCTGGTGATTTAAACTAACAGATAATCACAGCTGCTGTCTAAATTCATAGTGTTTAAAATTACAAAATGGAAAAAAAAACTTCATTACCTGTGAAGACTGTGTCTGTGTTTTTAACTATTTCTTGTACAAATATATGAAAACTTTTATGAGGAGACTGGTGCCAAGTAGCTGAATAAAGGGGAAAGGGATTCTGTTCGTATAAATCTTAGCAGTGTTACCAACTCTACAATATATAAAAAAAATTAAAATGTTAAAAAATGACAGCTATGGTACATTTATTTTGTGTTAAGCTAACCGAATCTAACTTCTTGAGTGCCTGGCTTATTCGAAACATTTTTTTCATTGATCATTGATAATGCTGCAAATCAGAAATGTACATACTTCATTTACAACAGGGTTCTTTTTATACTTTTGTAGATTCTCATACATGTCATACATGGTTGTCTTTATGTAACTTAATTTTTTTTCATCCTGCAGGTGCCATTTTCATAATAAACTTCTCTTGGATTTGTTACTATCTGGCATCATTTCTTTTACATATGATCATCCTGATTAATTAATGCTGGTAGTATTTGTTTGAGCAGGGTACCTTCTTTGATCATTTTCTTTTAAAATGCTAAAAGTTTAAAAAAAAGAGGGCATAACTAGATTATTTTTAAAGCTTACGGGCTATTAAAAGAACCGATATAGATGCAGGCTAACAATGCTAATCCAAATACTACAATAAACGTGCCACCATCCTAAATTCTCAGCTACCCCAACTCATTATCATACTGAGCATTTTATGCACATTATCAAAGCTGAATAATAGATCTGCATTAACAATGATAAAAGGTGTGTATTTCTTTGATTATTGCACACCAGAAGAGGGCAGCTTACATACATTAATCACGAAAATGCACTTTATATTTTCATTTATTACACTCAACATTGTTATAACCAAACTCTTCCGTCACTCATGTTCTATCTAGGTGCTTGATTTTTCTAACAACTTTCTTCCTCCAGAATGGAAAAACAACTAAGTCATTGATTACATATGTTTTTATTGGCCAGTCTTTCTGGCAAACAAACAGAGGGCAGAAGAGTTTGCCTGCACACAAAACACGGCCCTTGATTTCAAAGCAAAATCACATGGAATTGGCCACAAAATCCTATGGAATGGTTGCCATTTAACAGATGAATAACAGCTACCTCAAAAAAATCAACTTTTTTTGTAAACATTGCAGAGAGTGACATGGATTTTCCTGATTCACTCTTCTCTTCCAGTGAAATTCCACTGATCTTATTTGTGTATTTCTTTACATACTCTGCACTGCAATAAAGTACATATGATTGGTTCTTATTCTTGGCAAATATGATCTTCATCTTGCTGTACAGGAATGCATGAGAAAAAAACAAAATGAAGGATTTGTATTATTATCGTATTGTATTTTACTTAATAATATATTACATTTTTAGTTCACCCGTCCCCCAAGGTGTACTTCATCCTCACAATTATCCTCACAACAACTCTTTAGATAGGTTAGACTGAGAAAGATTGGCTGGTCCAAAGTTTTTCGGCGGTTAAGTAGGAATTTGAATCTGGGATCTCCAGGTGTAAAGGCCTGTAGATACACACACACAATTTCAGCAGTAAGTCCACAATGGAAGTGCACTCAATGCATTTTGGGTGCAGATAAAATCTTCTCTCCTGGGTAAAGATCAGGGAAAACCCTGAATTGGGCTGCCCTTGTGTCAATCACAAAGCCAGATAATACAGTGGTGATTGGCTGACCTTCATGCCAGTTATGAAACCACATCTAATTTCTTAGAGCAAACTTTTGAACAGATATAACAGGAAGACTCTTGAAAACAAAAGCAAGAACACCTGAAACATGGGAAGGGCAAAGAGGATGACATTCAGTCCAGAGGCTGTATGAGTGCCCACTAAGGAGTATAAGCGGAGGAGAAGCAAAGCTCACCACGAAGCAGAAAAACCTGCAGCCGCTCCTGTTTCAAGCTAGATGTGTATTCAGTCTGAGTCCAGACCTCTATATACCACCCAACACTGGTCCTCTCATGATTCTGATTTTTGTCATTCATCAAATTTAAACGGCTGGCAAAAACATTTTAATGTAATACTTCAAGCCAGATTGGTATTACTTTAGATATATCCAATTAGTTTCTAGTACCTACTCTGTCCAACTATAAAGATTTGGGTTCAACTCCTTGAGTCATCAGTGCTCTCAAGTGGCCTAGTTCAACGCTCTTGCCTACATGGAATTTAGCTGAGGTGGCCACAGCCTTCGTTCCTGGTTGGCAGAACTAAAATATTCCCGATTGCTCTTTTTCATAGAAATCTCATGTGATGTGGGAAGGAGTCCTACTTGTGGGCTTCCCACAGGCAGCTGTTGAACCACTGTAAGATTTTTTTACAAGAGGCTGCTAACCTGCTGCATCTACTTGCTGTTTCATCGCATAATTGAGATCTGAACTATACACAAAGAGCTTTTTGTTTCCTGCTTTTTCTGCTACATAACCATTAGGGGGTGCTGTGCTGTAGTGTAATAACTCTGTAACTCAAGTAAGAAAATAAATTTTCTTTTGCTTTCAGACATAATACTCCATGTCCTCTACTCTAAAAAAAAAAAAAAACCCAAACAGAAAAAACAGAAGCAACAGTGGAAGGTCATAACATCATCTAAAGAACCAGTAAACAAGTGTGTGTAAGGAATGACAAATGCACAATAAATGCTTCATGTATGCTGGACTAGATATGCCTTTGGTCTGATTCAGCAGAAAACTTTTGATTTTCTTACATGCACATGGTGTTGAGCTGTTCATCTCTAAACCATTGCTTCAGCTCAGTCTCATTTTAATCTATTTTGCTTCATTTGCCATTTTCTGATCTAGTCCTTGAACCCTGATTTTGGAAAGCTTTGTTAGGTGTCCACTGTCCAGCCTGGAAATGTTTTAATCCTTGGACTCCCTGACAGGTAAGTTTAGATCTTAAAAAGTAGGACCACATAGAGACTCACTGCAACTTTCTACATCCCTGTTGTGACAATTTCCCATCCATCCCCATGCTGTCTTCCTGTGTGAATACCTGTCCTTGGTTGGATCCAGCTTTAGGTGTGTGCAGCTGGACTGCTGGAAGCAGACTGCCCTGCCACCTTTGTCCCATAAGCTTCCTGAAAATGCTGTACAGAGGTTCATGGGGCCCTGCTAAATGCAGGAGGAAAGGGGGGATTCCTCAAAAATGGGCAGAGGCACCATCCATGAGCACCCATCTGTCAATGGAAGGCAGATCCTGAATCCAATTCCTCAGCTTTTGTTTCTAGGCCTTGTTCTGTCCTGACACTAGTTCCTGCACCTGTTCCCAGCCTGAATATGTGCCACAATTGTAAACTTAATTTCCATGAATGAGTGCTACTTTTTAAGTCATCCTTAGCTCCGCTTTGTTGGCAGTTGCAGTGTGATAAATATTCCATTCCTGGGTTTCTGAGGAGTTTAAAGCTGCAATCCCATGCCTGCTTCTTTGGCATTAAGCCCCACTCAATAAAGTGGTAATTACTTCTGAGTCCACAAGCCTAGGATCAGGCTTTATGACTCACACTTCCTAGTGTTAACCAAGACTGAGAAAATTGCTGCATGGGAAGTTTAAATCATCACTCCCATTTAATTCAATTATAATCATAATGTGAATTGTAAAACATAATTATACAGGTAAGATTGTCCATTCTGTTTCTTTCCAGCTTTGTGTCCAACATGAACAATTTCACATAATGTGAGAGGGCTCAACGGGGCTCATGTGAACAGAGTGTCTGAATTTGTCAGGGTCCAGTGGCAAATGCCATGGATCAAATAGTTGGGTTCCAGACCAGGTGGACAAGGCAAGCCAAAAAGGACCAGAGGCAGATAACATGGTCTATGAGCCAAACTACATGTTACACTAATTGCATAGCGTGTCACTCAGGGTTATCCTATCTATCGAATCTATCTATTGAATCTATCTATTGAAATTATCTATTGTCTATCTATTGTCACCAGTGCACCCAACACAGTTGCTCTACTTTATTGTTGTATTTTTCAGGGTTGGGAGAAAGGACTGCTTTTTATACTTCTTAATAACTATAACAGTGTTATCCAATACCGATTCAACCTCACTCCCCCCACCACCTCGCTCTGAGTCTGTGTGTGAGACAGAAGGCAGGTATGCCTTGGAGTCCATAGGGCCCCATTCACTTCAAAACAGCCCTGTTCAGCATTTTGAGCTAAACATTATGGCTTAGCATGTCATGTGAACCATTCCTAACCATGGTGGCTACATAACCACGGTTTAAACACGCTCACTAAGCATTTGCTGCAAAAGGGTTAGTGGCCTAACCATGCCTTAGCATGTTGTCTGAACAGGTTCTATGTGTAACAGTCAAAGGAGAATCCGTGAGTTACCTGGAGATGTGCATGGTTTGAGACATGGGGAGAGGATATGGCTGCCTCTCTCCTGCCCTAAAGGGGACCTTTCATTGCCTCTGTTTCCAGTTAACATCTGACCTGTTTCCTCAAAATTGTTCTAGTTTCAGCTCAGTTCTCCAACCCACATTTGCTTCTGATTCTTTTTATGACGAACTACTTCCAGCAACGAAGATGGACAAGGAATGTATTTCTTTGGGATATATCACCAAAAAAACCCCTCAGTAACATGTTATAATTAAGCTTTAATACATATTAACCAAAATTCGGAAAGTTGCTAAAATAAAAAAGAATCCGAGAAGAAACCACATTGGCTCCAATCCAATCCTGGGTGTGCATTCCACACTGCCCACCTGCAGGACGCATGTGCGGAGGCTTCGCTTCTGTGTTGGACATGGCTCTGTGCATTCCGTGAGCTGTCAGTATCATAGAAATGAATGGGAGAAGAAACACCTCACCTACCTGGGAGTTCTGTTTACATATTGCAACTTCTGTGTGAGAAAGGAGCCATATGGGGTCGGCTGAAAGGCTGGAAATTGGATCCTACCATGCATGTGGTTTTGTAAGAAGCTGCCTAATGCAATAAGAAGCCACACCCACCATGGAAAAATAGAGGAATGAAATAAATGCAGACATTTGGCCCACAATTCACTTTGGTTGACAGCTCCTATCTCCTACTATCTGTGACTTGATTTTGAATAGCTGCCGGTGATGGCACTGATATACTATCTTGTAAGACCAGGCTGAAGCGGTTGCAAAAGAAGCTAGACAGGATGGTCTTGGCATCTTTGAAAAACTGAACTGGGGAAAAGCTTCAGGAAGATTAAAAATACAGCTTCTTGCCACATCCTCTGCAAGGTGATTGTATCAGCAGTGATTGTGAAACACTACAACTGACAGTGAGCTTATTGGTAATGTTCTCTACCTTGTCACTGCTTCCTATGCAATCTGCATAGCATTTCCATTAATGCTGATGCAGGGGGGGGCATTTAAAGGGTGGGAAGTGGGGCTGGCTGGCAATCAGCATAATTTAATTAACTGTCACCCGGATCATGAGCTTCTTGTATGAACCTGAATTTTGCAAGGAAATAGGATGCCAAGGGAACCTCAGCATTTTAGGTAAGAGAAATGCTGGGAAACAAAAAACGCATATATTGAACACTGCTGGGCACATGATATTATGAAAGCTGACACAAGAAACATGAGGCCAAACCCACACATAATTAAAGATAAGGTTAACAGTAGGCTCCCCTTTGACTATTTTCTTGTTTCAGTTGTTGTTGTAGTTGTTTATCTGTGGCATTTGGAAATGTGACAGGCTTACAGAAAAGTATGAATCGGCTGGGCTTGATCCAGATTTAAGAGCGAGCAACTGGACTTGCAGAAGGAGACTTCCCCACCTCCTTTCCATTGCAGCCCCTTAAAAATGCTACACAGGCAGTGAGGAGACCCTGCTGAATGGGGTGAAAGCGGTTGCATAGGGGAAGAGGGTTCCCAAAAATTGAGCGCAGAGATCTTCCCCAAGCGAAGCCATGCCTCTGGATCCAACCCGATTTCGATACCTTGTCCTCAAGGGGACATTTTGCCCATAGAGCAGCCTTTTTCCTGTTCTTGGTCCAACTCAACAGGTTCCCTAAAGACCAAAGGAAACTGCGAAAGAGAATTTGCAAAGGGGAGAAGCAGCGTGTACTGACAGTTTCTGGTGCTTAATGCTGATTTTGTCCAGGAGGATTTAACAGAAGAACAGATGCAATTCAATCCTTCTCATTTCATGCAGGAGAATGGAAGGAAAGTTTAAGATACCAAAATCTCAGGACAGCCTCCTCAAGCTGTCCCTGTTGTCCAGATATGGTTCAAAGCTAACATTAGCTTGTAGAAGGCAGAGAAGCAGCTTTTGCTTTTTTCCGTGATCTGAATGAGTCCATAAATTGTGAAGGAAATGACAGGAACAGGGTGCAACAGTGGCCTTCCCCCAACAAAATTAGCATTCTCTTGATGGATTATTGATTTATGTTTTATCTGTGTGCTCTGCATAATAACAGAAGTTCAAATCCTGGGCCTGTTAAAATCAGACAGCACCATTCCAGTTTTGACATTAATGGGCTCTAGATTTTGCTAAAAGTTTACACAATTTTTTCCCTTAAAATTCAAACATGCAAAGTAAAATTTAGAGGCACAGTCTCACTTCTGGATTTCACTGAAGTTAGTCCCTATGAAGTTGATAGTAAAAATGTTATTTTATGGTAAGACACTTTAAAATAAATAAGGTTTCGCAGAGCACTTCCTTTTGTCTATGAGCTTTTCTATTAAGCTTAAAGACAAATTCAGAAACAATCCACAGAAATATTGTGCCAGTCATAATACACAAATCATAATATAGGATTCTACTATTCCCAGTCACCACCTTTCTAAACCTATAACCAAGTTTGTATAGCTCACAGGTACAAGTTATATAATGAACAGTATAAATCTATAGGGTAGCAGTGGACAATGTGCATCTGCAGAGTTAAGGACAATAGCAAGAAGAGAGCGGTGACATGAAATAAAACAAATACGAAAGAGCAGTCATGAGAGAGAGAGAGAGAGAGAGAGAGAGAGAAGCAGAGTGTAGGATAGGGGTGGCATTTAGGGCAAAATCCCATGCATGTTTAGTTAGAAAGAAGTCCTACGACTCCCAGCATGCCCCAGCCAGCTATGCTGGCTGGGGCATACTGGGAATTGTAGGGCTTTTTTTTTGGTCAAAACATGCATAGGGTTGCATCCTTAGACAGCTAGGCTAGGATCCAAATTTAGTCATACTAAGAGTAGAGCCACTGAAATCAGTAGGACTTAAGCCAACTACCCTAAGTCTGATTGATTTCAATGGTTTTACTCTAAGTATGACTAACTCTGGACCCTAGTCTCGAAATGTTCCATGAAGCAGACCTCAAAAAGTATTACCAGCTTCACCTTGTGTCCTAAGCACCATCTTGCTTGTCTATCGTCAAATCAGTTAGTTATGCAGTTAATTCTAGGAGTGGGGCAAAGGCCAGAACCCTGAAGCAAGTGATGCTCCATGGGTGGCAGGCATTTGCCGGGGCTGTGCCACTAGGAAAAGGATAGAACTATCATAATACATAGATAAAATAAAAGAGGATAGCAATGCCATCCTCTCTTTGCATATAATAGTTGAGGTCAGAGGCAATATGAGCTATTCAACGGTTCATTTTCATAGTTAGTAGCCAGACAATCTGTAGAACTTTGGGAGGAAAGCTTAACGATAATGGCTTTTTCTTCTTCTTCTTCTTCTTCTTCTTCTTCTTCTTCTTCTTCTTCTTCTTCTTCTTCTTCTTGTCTGAGCTCACTGCAGGCAATACACCTGACAAACAGTGAGCCACTCAACCCAGCTGGGTTTCCCTTTCACCTTGGTGTCCAGAATGAATGCCCAGCTCACCCATGCCTAGGGCCAGCCCTGACTCTGTTTCAGATGGCCAGGCTGTGAGTGCTGATGTAACCAAGCTGGCACTATCCACACAAAAATGGAGGTGTAATAGGCTTGGGGGAGACCCAAGGTTTGCAGAAGTACAAAAAATTTTAGGAACAAAAACCCAATGGCGAGGGGGCACAGAAAACAGCTCAAGAAGGACTGACCATGCTCAGTAGCTAAGGAATGGTGAGCACCTGTTTGTGGGAATGGAAAATGAGGGGAGGAATGGAATGGAGTGTCTAGAATCCTGGTGTCTAGAATGGAGTGTCTAGAATTCCACACTGCAACATTTTGTTGCAGGCTCCATACGTTCCCATTTTTAAAATCGCTTATGTTCTTTGAAGGCTGTGGCAACAATGTAATTAAGAGTTATTCCACTCAAATGACTGGGACTTCTGCAGGACTACTCTGGAGTAAGGTACTTGAGACTTAGGTATCTCATCCTTTCTAATGAAAATTAGGAAAGGGTGAACTTACCACCAGATAATTTGTTATTTATTCAGAAGTAATGAATTTATCCATGTGAGTTTAGATGAGAGTTCTCCTTTAATGCAAAATTTCATTCCATGCATACTGGGTTTTTTGCACATACACAATATCAAAGTGCATCTTGGGAGTTATAGTTTTGAATTGTGTAATGAGACATGACATCATGTGTCATCACAGTATGTGTCCCCCTTCCTGACTGGTTGTTTCCACATGGTCTCTTTGCATGATATCGTGTGTTGTTTGCTTGCTGATTGCCAGCATATGAAAGAAGAAGATGGACCCGCAGACAACTCCTCCTTCTTGTGGAGGCAGAGCTGCAGCAGCAGCAATTATAAGGGAAGCACTGGTGGACAAGCCAGATAATTCAAGGGTTAGACCAAATTGGTGGAAGCATGGAAACAGCATTGTTTTGATGCAGATGATGCATGCTCCAAAGCTCATAATGAATTCCGAATATAATAGCGAATTTGTAATACACTGATCCAGGCTTGCTGTAAAGTTTAGCATTACAAATGGACGAATGACCAATGAGCTGACTAATGACAAAATTTGGTGGCATCACTTTGGCATTGTGGACTTTTCGGTTGGATACAGGATCTGTGAGCAGAAGGAACCTTCTGCAAGCGTAAGGACTCTGCTCTTGGAAGGTCCTTTGGCCTGATTTTGGGAGATCCTCTCCTCTCACTCCATTCAGCAGGGGCTTCTACACATGTTGCATTTTCAGGGGTCTGCTGTGGGAAACATGGGCTGGGGATGTCCACTTCCACCAGGGCAGTTGATCCAGCTTAAATCTGGGTCCAGTCCTAACAGTTGATTCATCCCTAATGCTTCAGCCCAAATATACACATTTAGAAGCTTTTGTGAATACTGCAGTGTTAGCAGTGAGTACTCATGGAAGACAGTCTGGCTACAGCCTCATTCTCATTGATGTGATAAACACCTATCACCTCAGAGTACAGGTACAAGTGCAATTGATTAAGTGCTCCTCTATACAATCTATCCACAGAGAAAGCTTATATATTAGGGACAAGCTAAGCTTGAACACACCTATTTTCTATTTGAAGGCATTTTATTTATTCACTTTGGCCCAGAAGAGCATTCAATCATGTGAGCTCCTCCTGTAGTCTGGATAGGGATCATCCAGAGCCAGACACATCTCAGTGAGAGGTAGGATGACTTCCATGAACTGGGCATGCTAAAAAAAAGTGGGCACTGAATGGGCTCTTCATTTGATGGCATTCCAAGTGCTTGAAATTTGAGGCTGAATCTAATGATGAAAGCCAGCTGCCTCATTACTTGATTTCTGTATAACTGAATTATTGGTTGCTTGGTTTCCCCATGTTTACTTTTGTAAAGCACTTTCCTTATGTTTTCCTCTAACTTTCTTGAGTCAACAATTGCCTATCCATACTAGATTCATGAAATCTTCAGTTGTCTACCCCATGGTGCATATTACACACTCCTGTGTGATCTGTAACCATTACCACCATCTCCAGTGCCTATTACTGAGCCAATTTGATATCCAATTGAGTATTTCACCATCAATGCTCTACCTGCTAACCTTATAAATGAATCTGTTACAGGGTACCATATTGAAAGTCCCTTCAAGTCCAAGTGAATTATGTTTAGTTCTTCACTCTTGTCCACTCTCATTGCTACTTCCTCAAAGAAATGAAGCAAGTTTGTTAAGCATGACAGCCCTTTGGTAAATCCATGCTGACTATCTCTAACCAATCTATATTAGATTGGTATTAAATCCAGGCTCAGAGGGGACCTGCTATGTAAGTATGTCCTGAGGATGCTTCACAAGTAGCTGAAACATGGGAAACACAGCCAAACAAGCTAAGCTTGGTTCTGGATAACCCTTTAGGCCATCTAGGCCTGTAAACTTCAATCAGTTTGATTGGTAGATTAATCAACAGGAGCTTATGGGGGCAATTTTCATCAGGGGGCAAAAAGTTAGGGCACAATGCATTTTTAAATGCCATTTTGGTTGTGTGGCTGTAATAAGGAATGAAAAAGAAAATATTAAGTATGATCTTTCCTTCTAACCTCTAACAGTCAGTGGTAACCTTTTGTTTATTTTATTTTGCAGTGCAATCCTAAATGTGTCTACTCAGAAGTAAGCCCCATTGATTTCAATGGGTTTTACTCCCAGGTAAGTGAGTATAGGAATGTAGCCTTACACTTCCTTCAATATCTTAATTCAGTTTTAATACTATGTTGGTTTAAATGTCATTGATTGAAATAAATTGTACAAGTGGAAGACAGATGATTAATCAATGTTTTTTAATTGGTTGATAGCCCTAATATTATTTTTCACAAAGGTAGGCTATTTCATTTATTTATTTTGTTTGCTTGTTTAATTTATATCCCAGCTTTCCACCAAACACTGGCACTCAGGGTAGCTAACAATAAACTACAGATTTAAAACAAAATCTTAATTAAAACATAACATTAAAAACCAATAAATCAAAAACACAATAATAAAAGAAATAAAAAGCACACAAACAATCGAAAAAGCCTTCAGCAACATGCCAGCATACATGCCAGAGGCCTGCCTGAATAAAAATATATTTGCCAACCAATGGGAGGACAACAGATAGGGGAGGACAACATTGCCTCCCTTGGCAGGGAGTTCTGGAACCTGGGAGCAGCCACTGAGAAGGCCCTCTTTCATGTCCCCACCAATGTGCCTCTGATGGTGATAGGACCAAGAGGGAGCTTCCTTATGCTCTCTAGGGAAAAAATGGGCATCTCTCTGTGACTATCCATAATAAACCAACAAAGGTGATTGGAAGGTGAAAGGAACCTAGTATTTCTATCACAGACATAAGATTAACTAATATATTTCACACAGAATTTAAATACTTGTCCTTTTTTCTTGAAGTACTTAATTATTATCATGAGTCAATTTTAGCCTTGAATACACTGGGATACAAACCCTAATCAAAATGAGTTTTATTAGGAAGCAGCTAGGACTTCAACCCACTGCAATATTCTTTTATGATGAATTCCTAGCAGTGAAACTGCATGCTTACGTCTAACTTGTAAAATCCTAACTTTATTACTGTTAGCTGCCTTGATCACCATTTTGTTTGGTGGAAAGGCAGGGTACAACTTAATTAATTAAATACATAATAGTTGGCTACTCACTCCTAGGGCTCCTCTAAACGAGTGATTTATTGCACACTTGTGATTGGCCACTCATGGAAATTTTTGGGTTGATTACATGACATCGTCAACAATCAGGACATCTCCTGCAGAATCCTCTGGAAATCCCGGTATGAAAAGAACCACTTTTAAAGGGGTAATAGCTAGGAAACAGCAGGCTCTTCTGCCACTAAATGAAATTCTTCTGCTGTCTGAATGAAATTAAATGGAGAGGAAGCATTCAATTCAAAGCATGCAATGCAGCCCATGAAAATCACACCAATGAACCAGGAAGCACAAAAGCCCCAGGTTAAAGTGTGATTTCCCTTAATGTAAAGACACTCTTAGAAAGTCATTCTTTTGAAAGACACACAAACGAGCTTTATTATTTTCAGCCCTCAATCAATCGTCTTGCTTAAGTGCAGACGAATATATTTTGGGCTGAAGACTGGAAGACACGTATAACAGTTTTGCAAGGGTGGTCTAATCATTACATTAAGACATTTCAGAGTTGATAACAAGAGTGATGGTTCTCTGAACAGGAGTCTCCAAAAGCTGGATGCTTCCTTTTGAGTAATATTGTTAACAAGCCTTTATATTAGAGCCCTTGAGGGCTGTTGTGATGAGTTTGCAAGACACTTCAAGGATAAAATCACCCACCTTCATGCTGTGTTGAATGCTGCTTCTGATACAGTGTCTTTTGGGGTGTCTTATCCTGTTTTGTTGGATCACTTTCAGTTTTGGGAGCCTGAGATTGTGGACCAGATACTTGAATCAGTATGACCAATGACATGCTACACTGCCCTTCATAGCTTTTTTGAACTAACCAGAGGACTAACCGGATGGATCTGGGGTGCGGTGAATGCACCATTGATGTCACGGTTCCTACTGCCTTAATGGAGGCAGTGGTGCTACCACTTCTGAAAAAATCCATTCTGGATCAGAGAGATATGCCAGCTTTCATGCCTGAGTAAGGTGCTTCAGAGAGTAGTGGTAACTCAACTGCAGGCGCTCTTGAATGAAACTGATTATCTGGATTCATTCCAGTCTGGGTTCAGGCCCAGTTTTGGGATGGAATCGGCTTCGTTCGCCCTGACACATGGCCTTATTCAGGAAAGCAACAGAGGAAGTGTGGCCCTTTCCGCACCAGCCATTTTTCCCGGGGCTGCCCCTGCCTGCTCAAGGAGAGTTAACATGACGCACAGAGCATCCTGCAAGCAGGCTGGGGCCAGCCCTCCATTTTTGCTGGGGAGTAGGGAACGCTATTATCCCGGTTTGTTCCCTGCTCCCGGGTAGGCAGCGAGATGGGCGGCTGGTGTGGCCCGCAAATAAGCGCGGCTGCACCTATGGCCACAGAGCCGCACCGTGCGGCTCCGAGGCCATCTGGAGAGAGGGGACCCAATTTTGCCATCCCAGGGGGGGCACAATCGCATGCGGGTATTTTTAAAAAAATATTCACAGTTGCGGAGGAGCCATCGCATTCGTGATGTAGCTTCAGCGTGCTGAACCCAGAAGTGGCTACTTCCAAGTTTGCCCACTTCCCGCCCTCTCCACCCCTATGGTGCAGAAAGGGCCTGTGCTTCTTGATCTCTCAGCAACTTTTGATACCATTTGACCACAGTATCCTGTTGGACCACCTCCATGAACTGAGAGTTGGAGACACTATTCTACAGTGGTTCAGCTCCTACTTGTGGGGCTGGTTTCAGGGAATAACATTGGGTGATTGCACCTTGGCCCCATGGCAGTTGAACTGTGGTGTGTTACAGGGTACTTTTTTGTCCCCAATGTTATTTAATATCTATCTGAAGCCATTGAGAGTGGTCATTAGAGATTTCAGGCAACATGCCACCAGTATGCTGATGACACCCTGGTCTGTTTCTTTGTGATATTTGGAAAAGGAGAGGCTGTGCGGGGTCGGAACCAGTGCCTGAATGCAGTCATGGCTTGGATGAAGGCTAATAAACTGAAGTTGAATCCGTATAAGTCAGAGACTCTATGGGTGGGTAGTTTTCAGGTCCAAGAATTGTGGTTCTTGCCTGTTCTGGATAGTTCCCACTCCCTCTGAAGGAACAGGTACATAGTTTGGGGGTGTTCCTGGATCTGTCTTTGTCACTAGAGGCCAAGGTGACCTCAGTGACTCAGAGCACTAATTCCCAACTGAAATTCAGCAGCAAGCTCTGAGGGAGGATGAAAAGGGACAAATGTAGCTTCTTTTCAAACTACATTTGTCCCTTTTCAGCCTATAGACTCGTTTGCTGCTGAATTCCTGCTGCAAAGCCACTGGGGTTTTTTTTTGCCGCTGCCATGCCCCCAAATTTTGGTTACTGCATTTTTAGGGGGGGGAGTCCTACAAATTCCCTTATTTCCACAAATTCCCTAAACTGCTTTCTCTGTCTAAACATGCATAGGATTGCACCCTACTTAATGTATGTTATCTGTCCTTTCAGAATGTGGTCTTTTATCATTTAATTTCACCTTGTAAAACATCTCTTTATGTCACACACACTTGCAATTTTCTTACTTGCTTCTTTTCTGGGATTTGACAGAATTCAGAAGTTGTACAACCTGTATTGGTATAGGAATATCTTTCTGTGATGCCACTATGATTGTGTGGGAAGGTTGGAGCTACATGGAGAGGATCCATCACCCAAGTCTTTCCCATCTAATTGTTGCCCTCCCTTCCTGGCTGGGTAATAACAGTGGGAAGGACACACATAATTAGCCTCATCCTTACAGTTCCAATCTTTCAGACACTGTGGGATGAAACCATGGAAAAGCAGCTCCTACGCTGCTGTAGTTAACATATGAAGGGACCCTAAATGAGATCAATTGGACTTGCAGTCATGAATAGTTTCTGGAGTTGAGTTGAGTCTTGCATGTCAATTTAGCAGAATTCCCAAGAGAAATCAGGTGAAAGCCCCACAAGAGAAGTTCCGTTTGGAAGCTTTCTCTCCATAATAGTTTTGCTCAGCAGTTGGTTACTGTCGTACATGGCTAGCTTCTTGACATTTGCGATTGGGATGTAACCCTTTCTCTTTTAAACTTCAAGAACTCTCTAGTGAAAGTGGAAAATAATTTATCCTAAATATGCTATCTTGAGTTTCTTTTGCAATATATAAATTGAGTTATCTGAGACATAATGTAGTTCAAGAATTCTTTGGGCAATACTAGCCTTTGACCTCACAGTTCACAATACACTCACCATGTACACCGGCAGCTTGCTAATGGCCATGCAATTGTGGCTTGTTGCAAGAATGAAAGTTTCAATTTCCCTCCTGTTTTGTATTCAGAAATAAAGAAGTAAATGTATTCTTGACATACGTTGCTTTGAAAGATAACGAAATCAGACGAGTTGGCTGTTTTAATGAGTCTGGCATCACAGTCACTGGAAAACAGGAAATGATCCAATGGAACAATTTAAAGAGGTCCCAAATCAGTTTGACCTGAATACAAGGGCTTGAACCTTTTGACAAGCAGCAGTTATGTGCCCAGAAAATAAAATGAAAAACAATAGATGAGTCCAGAAATGTGTAATTTGAATAAGGATACAGAAAAACCAGCAGTCTGCCTTCTACTGCATTGTTGCTTTGCTCTCTGTAACTTTATTTTGTAATAAAAATAAAGACCTAGGAGTTTTGTTAATCTAGCATGTATATTTTAGACAAGTACATGAATAAATCTAAAAGCAAAGAATAAGTAAAAGCCACAGGTCCAGTGAGAAATGTCATTACGTGGATGTTGAAAATATATTAATATGAAGATAATGACCATTGTCATCAGCATCTTCACAAACATGCGTACATATCTGTGAAAAGTCTATAGAAAAAATCAAGGGCACCTATAGATGCCAGTTTGGGCCTGGTCCATTAACATTGATTTATTCTGGACCAAATTTGTGATGCTTAAAAATAATTGTTCCTTGATAGGCCTAGGATGGAAATCTGCTCTATACTCAGCAAACAGACAATATATGGGTATTAAGAATCAAATGGTTTCTGATGTGCTTAGAAAGTCATTGTCAACTTCATAATATCTGAAATCTGGCTAAGAAAAGATGTTGCAAATATGCTACAAATCCAGCAGACTTTTTTGGGGAACCACTGGTATCATAACAATCACGTGTAACCAGGTTTGAATACATGTCTAGTTCAAGAGCCAGTTACTCCATGTGATTGTGGACTCATCCAGGATGCCCACTGGAGGATCAGTCCTCAATGTATCTGATACGGGGTTTCTAAATATAATTCCCCCATCCAGGAATGAATTAGAATTATGCAGTCCCTGATGTTTCCCAAAGAGCTCCCCAATCCACCAGATCTTCCCAGATGGCCTTAACAGATGGCCTTAATTTACATGACCAGAGGAATACATAGACAGAGTAGGGACCTCTGTTGAAATAACTGGGGTAGACTACATGTACAAGAGTCTGTAGCCCATGTGTAAGGTGAGCAGGAGCACAACCATACACCAGTTAAATTCACATAGGATCCTCCATACGATTGGGAGCCCTGTGCTATTGCGTAGGTTCCGATTCAGTGGAGGAGCTTACACAAGTACAGCCAGCTTCCCCTCCAGACCTTCTCCTCATGCACAGACGTGTGTGTGGGAGGGGGGAGAGTTAGGAGCGCATGACATTAGGGGGGGACACTGGAAGCATCATGGCCTCACTCCCCCTTTTTCATGTGTTAGTTCTTCATGTGGTTAACACATGAATCGGGCAGCTTTTTGCATCAGAGAGTTATACATAATCATTGCCTCGGAGTGAACACATAAACTCAGCTAACACATTAAAAATGAGCTGCTACAAATTACTAATTAGAGCCACAAAGAGGATCAACCGGTAGCAAATTATACCTTCTGTTCACAATGAAAAAAATTAGTCTATTTTATGCAGAGGATTTGAGAGTAAGGACAAACTAGTAATTTGTCCTTGCCCAAATATATCAAGAAAAAAGGCATATGTCCTAATTCTTTGATTAAATTATGCTTCCCAAGAGACGGTTAATCTTCGGGAGGATATTTCTCAGCTTCCTCCCCCACTACCCCCTTTGGGGATAACCCAAAATGAGTTTGTTCCCCCCCCCCCAAACTAGCCTGGGGAACTGAAAGGATTTTGTGTATACTAAATATGGTGTTGGGTACCAAGATCACACAGTAGTAGACACCCCAAAGAAAAATGATGAAGGTGATAATTTAATAATATACTAATTACTTTAGTCCTGCATCCTTTACACAAAATTTCTTCTGTAGATACTTTCTCTGTTTCTCAGTTATCTACTGAGAAATAAAGATGAGTGGGACACGCTTGGTGAACCTGACCTGAACAATGAAACGGTTTATGAGAAATTATGATATATGATGAAAATACAAAACCCTGATGTTAATGGCCTTATTTATTGATTGCAAATAAAATTCATGAAGTGTGAAGCCAAAAACGGTGCTGTGGGGAATTGGGCCAGAAGGACATTAGCCAGTGAGTGTGTATTACACATAAATGAAGCGAAAGGTTGCCTAAAGGCTTGAGACTCTAGGAGCAAAGCCTCTGAGGATACAACAGGAAAGCCTTTAATGCAGCTAAAGCTCTGTCAAGCCACTATTTGCATATTTTGCCTACAAAAGGGAAATGCTGTATTAATTCGTTTTTATTTACCTTTTTGAGCCTTCCAAAAGAAACCTCACAGGAAAGCCATTCATGATACAGCTTTACGAGATAATTTCGAGAGAGGCTTTCTTTGCAGGTAGTGTCTGAAAGGGATGGGGAAATGTAACTCAAGTTTAGATTATTAAAGCATAATCCTTCAACAGATGGTATCTTGAAATCTAAGTCATCTTCAAATTTGAATGTACAAATGACTTGAGCCCTTCATGTTACTTTTCATTATCCCACCCCACTCCCCATCCAAATAAGAACATAAGAACAGCTGTGCAGGATCAGACCAAGGTCCATCTAGTCCAGCACTCTGTTCACACAGTGGCCAACCAGCTGTTGACAAGGAACCCACAAGCAGGACACAAGCAGGTACAAAAGCACCTCCCACCCATGGTGTACATAGGCTTATTGCCTCTGATACTGGAGGTAGCATATAACATCCAGACTAGTAGCCATTGATAGATAGATATCTAACCCACTTTTAAAACCATCCAGCTCGGTGGATGTTGTGTTTTCCTCAGTGAGAATTCCCTTTCTGTAAGGCCTTTCTCACCCCCAAGCAGGAGCCACCTTCTCTCTCACATGGAGTTTTGCTGCCACCAGGACCTTTAAGGTTCAGTCCCAACTCTTATGCAGTCCTCTCTCTGTGAAGAGTCACAGACATTACTCTTTAATCTTATTTTCTCCCCTTTATTACTGCCCTCTTATGTAGCCAAGAGCAGAAGGTGTAGAATTTTATAAACAATAAAAGCTTTATTAATTACAATAATATGTTGTTAAATAATAAAGAAGTGACTCTTAAATGGCTCAATACAGGTTCTCTCATACTTAGTACTCAAATCACTCTCCCAATCACTATCCAGTCACCACAGACCTTCAATGAATCCTTACCTCACTCTCTTTCAATTCTCAATCCTAAAATCCCAACCTCATCTTCTCCCTCTCCCATCCTATTTTGATCTAAACCATCCAGAGAGCTTTGGCTAAGGGGTGGTATATAAATGTAATAAATAATAATCATCATCATCATCATCATCTCTCTTCAAATCCCTGTTTGCCTCACACAGGAACAGCACCTGGTTTATATAGCACAAACACATTCACCCACTCCTCTTCACAAGCTCTTCCAATCACTGTACGTATGCAAATCCAACATTCTCACCCTAGAGATACTTACCAATAACAAGAATACATAGTTATAAACATAAACTCAATATGGACAGATGTGTAACCTTACAAGGGCCATCACTACGTCTTGTGGAAGTTAATTTCATAGGTCAGACTAAACCGAACAGGATATAGCAGTATACAAAAGGCAGGAGCCACACTACTGCTTTATAGCTGTATTGAAGTGCACTGACAACACTTGGGGACCATTGACACATACCATATGCCGCTATATCCTGCTTGGTGTAGATCTGGCCATAGTCTATCCGCTGTGTGAAGAAGTACTTTCTTTTTTCCGCGTTGAATCTCCCACCAATCAATTTCATGGGATGACCCTGGGTCTTTTGAGAGAGGGAGAAAAATGTCTCCGTATCTACATTCTCCACACCATGCATAATTTTATACACCTCTGTCATGTCTCCCTTTACCCTCTTTTTTCCCAAGCTAAACAATCCCAACTGTTGTAACCTTCCGTCATAGAGGAGTTGCTTCAGCCCCTTGATTATTTGCACTTTTCGGCACTTTTCAAGTTCCACAAAACCATTTTTAGGTATGGTGACCAGAACTGTACACAGTACTCTAAGTGTGATTACACCATAGAGTTGTATAAAGGCAATATGATATTAACAGTTTTTTTAATTATGCCTAACATAGAGTTTGCCATTTTACACCACCTCTGTATTTTTTTTATATTTGAGGTAAACATTTTAGGAGATACACTTTTGTGGCTTCTGTTACATTGCTGTTTCACAATATGCCAACCACAAAATATCAATTTGCTATTTGGATAAACCAGGGAGAAATTTAATTTGGGATTGGCCTTGTGATGAGATGTTTCTTTCCTTAATTTGGGGAATATGGAGGAGAGTATTCATTAGGTGAGATGACCTTACAAATGCCAAGAAGGAGCAAGCATCAAGGTGTTTTCAAGGAAAATACACAAATAAGGAATTTAGCAGCTTGGACTTGCTACCCAAACAGTCTAAGGGCCAAATTAACATTCCCCTAATCAAGCATAGTGGAGCTATATGTGATTATTTCCCCTCCTCTCCTGCAAATGAGTGCAACCCTAGTTTGGATCAAGACCATGACCATTTCAGAGGGGACAATTTAAATTCCCTCCTTGTTCATTTCACCCACAGAAATTCCACATGGAGGAAGGTAGGCTGACCAGATAAAATCCAGGTCAGGGCTCCTGTAACTTTAACAGTTGTAGTGAAAAGGGAATTTCAGCCAGGGTCATTTGTATGCAATTAGTTCCTGGTGAAATTCCCTCTTCATTACAACTGTTAAAGTTGCAGGGGCCCTGCCTTCTTTTGTATATGGTCACTCTAGTATAGTGCCTGTACCTTTAACTGTTGTGATGAAGAGGGAATTTCACCAGGAACTAATTGCATACAAATGACACCGGCTGAAATTCCCTTTTCTCTACAACTGTTAAAGTTACATGATCCCTGACCTGGATTTTATCTGGTCACCCTAGAGGAAGGGGAAGCTTCCATCCTTCTCTCCCAAAGTGCCATGGTCCTGATCCAAACCGGGGCCAGACACACTTGCCAGAGAATAGGAACAACAATCACCCATAGCTCTACTATGTGTGATTAGGAGAACGTTTAATTTGGCCCTAACACATCCAAACCCATTCTAGATGGATCATGCAGAAAACCACATCCACCCAAGGAAGAGGGGATGTCTCTTACAATTACAATTTAGGCATGCCTCTTAAAGAGACAAGCTATATACATACCACAACTACTAAGCCATCTTGGGATGGCACTGAGTAAACTAAGCTACCCATCTCTCTCCCCAGGGATGGGTTATTATGCAACTCGCAAATGGTTAGGAAGTATTACATTTTTTTGAAGATCATGTAAGCATCTAAAGGATTGTCTCTCCCCTTTAATCTATATTGAGAAGCCATTGAATTTGTGGTTAGACTTGTTCACCACCCACCACCCCCATATAACATTAAGGAAATGCTGCATCTAAAAGACTTCAAGCCAAGGTCAGTTAGCGCTCATAGCAATTCGTCTTACAAGAAGCACTCTTGTGATACAGTTAGCCAGATCATCTGCAAAGCTGATTAGTACTAAACCCTGAAGACGTTTCAAATAGACTGCTACGCTACTGGTAGAAAGTTAAAATAAAATCTCTGGTAGTAAGACTTAAAAAAATCCACCTAATGAAGTACATGTGGGGGGGGGGGGTTTCACCTCAAAGAAATTCTGTGGAAAAGGAAGAACAAGGAAATTGATTAGGGTGAATGAAAGCAGGAATCACGACATTTCATACATGCAAATAGAGTAGGAAATAGTGCTTATCTGTTTTGCTCCTTAAAATTGCATTTTCCCACTCTGTTTGACACATGAGTGCGATGACCAAAGAGGTGCACCTAAAGTTTCTTTGTGGGTGGTAGCCACTATTCTTGTGTACAGCACAATTTTATTTGTTGTTTATTTAGAAGATCTTTACACATTGTCCATTCAAATGATCGAAGGGAGTTGCAGTCATTAAAAGAGCCTAGTAAACTACATCATCACAAAAATAAATACACTTCAAATGCAAAAATGGTACGATATGATAGCAGGCATACAAATTATGTCAATAATAATAATATAATAATAATAATAATAATAATAATAATAATAATAATAATAAACTGTGGCCTGGTAGATTGGGCCTTTAGAATGTGCTTCTAGTAACCTATCTCTGCAAGGAAACAGATTGTTAACTTTTGCCCCAGCTTTTGAATGGCCATCAACATATCATGTGTGGTGTAGTAGTCTTGCGCTTGAGATTTCAAGGACATGAATGACCTGTGCTTTAGACGAGACGGGATTGCTAGCAAGTATATAGGTATGTTTGCTACAGGTGGATAAGAAAATGTGCAGCAAGTCTTTCTACTGGTTTTCATTCCAGATAATTTAAAAATGATATTTGTTTTATAATCCTTTAATATATTTTAATTACTTTAAAACTCAGGACTGGCAGTAGATTATTTTGCTTGATTATTTAAAATTTAAGCCTTTGCTGAGATGGCAACAGGGTTTTTGTTTTTTTGCAAATAGATTTAAATATCTGTCCACATGCATGATGGATATTTGACTAGGTTTTCCTTTGACATTTTGTTCTATAAAAATAGCAATAGTGAATTCATCCCCAAACACAGTAAATTGAAAACATGGATTTCAATTACCAAAGAAAATCAAGAAATATTAAAGTTTATGGGATCAATCCAGAGAACCAACAGAAGGCTGCAGGCCATGATGTTGATGGTGGTGGTGAAGACAATGATGAACATAATACCATTAATGTGGATGGCACTTTACAATGTCTATGACGTTTTATTGTTGTCATAGGCATTTGGAGCTGAAAAGCAGTAAATCTAGAATTGTCACCCAAATTTAATTTGGTGGTCTGGGGTTGGAGGAACTTTCTATTGTCATGGACAGATCACTATCTGGTGGGGTTTAGACCTGCTGGGACTAGGAGGCTCTGCAGGGGTGGGGTGGGGGCAATTGAAATGGTCTGTTTGAGGAGACTTGTTTTGATGCCTCTTGGAGATTTTCCTGTCACCTCAGTAGGCATTCTGGCTCTGGAATGGAAAAATGGCCCAAGCAGTTGACATGATCACTCCTCAACATCCTCTTCCACAGAGTGGAATATTGACTAGGACAATGTTGGTGGAAAACTTAAAATGAGTCTGATTGAACACAGCAGCTTGAGCTCATTTGAAAATCTACTCAGTGGCAGTAAGAGCAACAAAAAATTGTACTTCTCTGTTACCATTGTGTCTGAAGAGTTGCCAACAGGTTTTTTTTGGGTGGACAAAGACCTATTACACTGTGGCCTGCAAGAAGAAGAAGTGGACCACTTGATAACTATTGTGACCAATTTGTGTGACACTTTGCAGATAAAATCAATCATACCCATGCCATAGCTGATACAGGTCCAGTGGATGTAACTTTGGTCCCTGCTTGCCTGGTTATAACCGATTCTTTTCAATTTGTACAGCCTGAATATGTGAACAGGATCCTTGGAGAGTTACAGCCTACCACTTGTACACCATACCCTTTTGCCCTTTCTGGTTTACAAAAACAGTGAGGTGAGGAGGACTACTTGAGTGGGTAAGGGTAGTTGTGAATGCCTCTTTACAGTAAGGTATGATTCTGTCTTGTTGAAAAGAGGTGGTGGTAAGACCTTTGTTTAAAAACCCTCCCTGAATCCCACTCTGTTGGATAAATTTAGGCCGGTTTCCAATATTCTATTCCTGGACAAGGTGCTGGAGCATGTGGTGTCTTCTCAGCGCCAAGAATTTCTGGATTAGGCAGATAATCTAGATCCATTTCAACCTGGTTTCAGGCCTGGTTATGGGACAAAGACTTTTTGGTCACCTTGGTGGACAATCTACGATGGGAACTGGACAGGGGGAGTGTGTCCCTGTTGGTACTGCCTGATGTCTGTAATGGACTGGAGGATGGCAAACAAATTAAAGTTTAATCTAGACAAGGCAGAGGTGCTTCTGATTCACTGGAAGGTAAATTAGGGAATAGGAATTCAACCTGTGTTGGAAGGGGTTACAGTTTGGCTCATAGTTTGGATGTACTTCTGGACTTGGCCCTGAACTCGGATCCCCAGATATCAGTAGTGGCCAGGGGTAGGTTTGTGCAACTGAGGCTATCATGTCAACTGCATCTGTTCCTACACACATCTGCTCTGGCCATGGTCATGCTTGCTTTAGTTACATTTAGACTACTGTAATGCATTCGATGGGTTGCCTTTCAAAATTGTTCAGTTGGTCCAGAATGCTGCAGTCAGACCATTGACCAGGGCTAGATACAAGGAGCTCATGCTTCGCTTGTTAACACAGCTTCAGACTGGCTACCAGACTGTTTCCAGGCACAATTCGAAGTTCTGGTTATGACTATGAAGTCCTATACAGCTTAGGACCAGGCTACCTAAAATACTGCCTTTCCCATACAAACCTGCACATGTCTTACAATCTTTGAGAGAAGCCCTTGTTTTGGTATGGCCACCTTCAGAAGTATGTTTTATGGCAACACAAGAGAGGGCCTTGTTGGTGGTTGCTCCCAGGCTGTGGAACTCCCTGCTGAGGGAAGCTAGGTTGGCTCCCTCTCTACTGTCGCTCTGCTAGAAGGAAACGATAATTTGATTCAAGTAGGCCTTTCGCATGTAATCAGACTGTTGGGTTGGGTGCTGTTTTTATTGTCTTATTGTTATGTTTTAAAATTATTTTAATGTATTTGTTTTATTATTGTTCTAAACAATTTTTATTTATCATTGTAAGGGTCCTTGAGTGCTATTTTCTTGGAAGAAACTTAGGGTACAAATCAAATAAATAATCTAAAGTCAATAATCTAAAACCCAATTTGACACAAATTTGGGGGTTATCCTCTGGCAGAACATCTGAAAAATTTCAAGGGAATAATAATAATAATAATAATAATATTTTTATTTCTTACCCGCCTCTCCCTCTGGATCGAGGCAGGGTACAACAACAAATACAAACCACCATAAAATACATATAACTAATTAAAAGCATGTAAAACAAATACATTATTAAAAGACTTTTGATACTATTTCTGAAATTCCTCAGTTGGCGCTCTGCACATTCATATTAAGTAAATTGGAAGAGTCTTGTGTTGCTGAATCATCTGAGGAATGTCAGGGAAATAGTTTTAATAAGGCTGGCAAAATTGATCAGGACGGGGGTGGGGCTTTGTATTATCCCTAATTTCTCTCACACAGTCACCCCCTGTCAGTTCCCAAGTAAGGAGAAAGGGAACCCAGGTCAGTTTGATGTCCTTTCTTCTCCCAACATTCCTCCAATAACAGAAAGGTGTATGTGTAACATTCCTCACATTGCTAAGTTGTTAGAGGTTAGCAATGGGGTATCAGATTGAATTCAGGCACTTTTCCCTTCATCCCTGCCCCTCCTAATGGTGCTAGTCTTTGTGTCCCTAAACATCATAGGAACATAGGAGGCTGTCAGACTATTAATCCCTCCAGTCTAATATTGTTGACACTGACTGGCAGCTGCTCCCCAAGGTTTCAAGCAAGAATCCTTCCTAGCCCTACTTGGAAATTGAACCTGGGACTTTCTGCATGCCAAGTGTATGCTCTACCACTGAACTGCAGCCCCTCCACAAAGGAAATTAGGTAATTTTCATTGGGTGAACAACCTGTCTTAGAAACACAGGAATCTGTCTTATACTGAGCCACAACAATAATCCATTTATTGTCTACACTTGCAGCCATCTTGCATGTTGAAGAATGTTGCCGGATAGTTTTCACCCCACCAGACAATTGCCCATAGCATACTTTGACCCATTTCCCCACCTTGGTGAAATGTAGGGCCTTGTTGTGCCCCACCAGAGCAGATCCATGCTTAGAAGCCCTTTTTCTACATCTTGTTTTTGTGTGGCTGAACTGGGACATGTATTTCTGTAATCAGGTAGATTTGTCTGAGCATAAACAAATGGAAATCTATCCACAATGTTCTCAAATTGCTTAACATAAGCCCACTGAGGTCCATGGATTCCATGGAGAAGGCTACATGGCAGATCTCCAGATCATTCACTTTTGTAGTTTTTTGGTATATTGGGCATTGGTTATATTAGCAAAATTGTATGCAGCAAACCAGCATGAACTTGATCCACTTCCAACTATGTGATGCTGCCTCAAGTCGTATTTATGGGATAGAGTGCCAATTTCAGTTTGTGCTTACGTTAGTGGCTTTACTTAATGTTGATTTCCAACCAAGAATCAAAGCATGGTTTAATTTGGCTGATTATAAAGGAAAGGAACTGTAAAACAGTGGGGTCACTGAAATATGTGGCTATGATATCCCACTATTCTGCTCCATTTATTGTTGTATTCATTTGTGTTTCAGATTTATATACCTCTTAACATTAAAAAATAACCAAATCATGTACAACAAGTAGGGCTGGGGAACATCCCTTTCTGAAACCCTGGAGAGCCATTAGTAGTCAATGTAGACAGTACTAAATCAAATGGGCCAATGGTCTGTCTCAGTCTAAGGTCACTTCCTATATTCTTAGGAAGTAGTAGAGGGCTACGGTGGCCAAATGGATTGTGCCATTTCATACTGTAGGTGGTGAGTCGCATTCATGAATAATCCCTTTGAGAAACAACTCCACACATGTAGAAACCTAGAACAACAGGGAGCAGGCTGGGCTAGAAGCATTCTCCCGGATGTACTACTGTGTTTTTGTTTTTACATGCAGGGAAGTCTTTTGCATGCAGAGAAACGTTCAAAAATGGTACCTCCACCTGCAATCTGAAGTGATATAGCTGATTCTACAGCCTCATCGTGCAGCATATATAAACCAGGTCATAAATAGCTGCAGAACACAGCAAATGGATGGTACTTCTCCACACTTCCCCACTATGTACATAGTGACCGTAGTCAGTGGAGGCTGGTGTCTCTGATGTCAGTGAGCAGTAAATCTGCTACAGGTTTCAGTGAGAGCTCTAAAGGAGATATCCCCTTAGATAGCTCCTTTCAAATTCTGATTAGTTCTGACTGAAACCTGGAGCGGATTTACCAGCCCACTGACATTGGAGCCACCTGCCTCCATTGACTGTAGTGCCAACATGAACAAGCTGGCACATATTCGTGGGCATTTATGTTTTTATGAGTAGGTTAATACAGAACCTGCATGTATCAAAGGATCCCAAAGTTGGAACCATAAGTTCAGGGTTTCAGCAGAAAGCAACAGATTCTTCTTTCTTCCCATTCATTGTTGTGCTGTTTGAGGTTGATAGGGCAATTTCTGTCTTTCTTTGCAGCTAAAGACAGCACTTTATGATTGGCGACATTGGAATATGTAGATGCTGACATTGGTGCCAACAAAGAACAAGATATACAAAGAAATGTCTAGCATCTAAAGGGATTATGTTCCCCCCCCAAAAATATATATTTTAATCACTAAATTAAAAGCGACTAACCCATCTTGCACCACTTGGTGGCAACACTTCCATATTTGATTTATTGAATCTTGTCAGTATTGCTGCTGTTCTGATAATTGAAAAAATAAGTGTGGGCCCTAGACCAGAATACTGTACAACTAATTACAGCAGATATCAATCCCATCACCACCACCAGTCCCCCCATCCCACAAAACCATAAGGCTCCCCCTTCAGTTCTCCAAAAGCAATAAATAATGTGCTATAATGCTACGCTGCCTGAGTATTTTAATAAGAATTTTTACATGCCACAGAAGTATCATTAAAAGGCTTGTTAGGCTGCCATCTCATCATAAACAGAATCCCGAAAATATTTTCAGTGGATTTAATTTCCTTCTCAGCAGACATACTGCAACAAAGTAAAATTGCTGAATAACTTAATACACAACTTAGATATTCAAATATTGCAAACTTTGAATCAAATTGTTTGCAAAGCAAAGTTTGAGCAATTTTTATGCAACTTCTTGAGCTACATTTTCTCTGAACTGTGTCACAATTTAGGGCATGAGTCTTCCTGCTGAACAGATGAGGGGGCCTTGCCTGAACAGTTCCCACCCACAACAGCTTTTCTCCTCCATCTGTGTCTGTCCTCCTAAGCTAATAACACCCTCCAAAAAAACATTGACAGTGCTGTGCTCTCTTCCCCATCAGCAGCATCATACCGTATGCTCCTAATTGGGGGCACGTTATAATATCGCCAATGGCTGTATTTATGAATCATTGTATCATAGCAATTATAGCCAGTAATCATAATCAATGGTCCCTCTGTAAACTTTCTTATTTGTCCTTATTTGTGTATCTTACTCAGAGAAGTTGCCTCTACTCTAAAAAGTATAATTGTTTCTCCAGACCCATTCATTTCCTGTGGCCCAAAACCATGAGCAAAGTGACCTATACCTAGTTTCAGCCAAGGGAGATTGTTAGGGTTCCACTAATGATGTGGACCCCCTCAGCAACTCCTTAAGGATCTCTTGCCTCATTAAGAGTCCCACCTTCTTTTCATTACCTTCCCCTTCCCGATAATGTGAATGACTCCCTGCCCCTTGGTACACATGAGGCTGCCCTTGAAAATGGTTTGGAAGCTTCAACTAGTATGGAATTTGACTGCTAGAATTCTGGATGGATTGTCAAAGTGGAGGCATGTTACATCAGTTCTGAATGAAATGCATTGGCCACTGAGCCTAATTCAAGTGCTGGAGTTTAACTTTAAAGGCCAGAAACACTGGTGCCACCAGAAAAAAAATCAGTGGGGTGGGTGGGATGTATCCCACATGTTAAGATCTCTGAAAGAAAAATAATGGTATGTCTCACACTAAAACAGCCATCCTAACCATATTTCTCTCTCTCTCTCTCTCTCTCTGTGTGTGTGTGTGTGTGTGTGTGTGTATATATATATAAGCAAAATTCTAATTACAGTAGGGAAAAAGGCTTTCAAACAAGGTAGAGTCACAAAAGCATTTCCTTGACATACAGATTAGACACACAGAACACTTTCTTTAGAAAACAGTTACTTTGAACCAGTGCAGGCAGAACCAGGAAGGTAGACTCTTAGTGTAAGGAAAGTAAGAGCAAACTGTGACACCTGGGCCATGTACACCTAGGAAACCCAGTGCATGTTGTTCTGTATCTAAATTATAGCCATCTCCGGGGCAGGGCTGGCCCAAGACATTTTGCTGTCTGAAACGGAATACCAAATGATGCCCCCCCCCCGCTCAAGTCAGGCTGCCTCTACAAGAGAGGTTTAAAGCTCTTTCAAGGCGCTTAATTTTTTTTACCTCTACAAGAACGGAGCGCAAATCAGGCGTAGAGGCGCATTAACTCTCCGATTATGCGCATTATCGAATGCGCGTTAAATCACGAGTTTTATTTTGCTCCAGCCGTTAAAGCGCATTTTGACTATGTGAACAAGCAGATCCTTGATTCAACTAACTATCTTTAAACTATATAGAATAAACTATGGCATTTCCACAAATACTCATTTGATCCACAAAACTCTGACTCAATAGACATAGGAGTCAATCAGAAGTCTCACTATGTTTTAAAAGGAACAAATTCAGGAGGGGGATGTCAGAAAAAGAGACGTTTGGTAGCATTCTGTTCATTTAATACCTCCTAAAGCAACCAGATTTGGCTAAGAGAAAATCAGTTGCTATTGTGCAATCTCTAATCAAGTTTTATTTGTTACATCATGCAAATGTCACCCCATATCTTGTTAATAATCACATGTGTTGAAACTACTTTAAATTTTCTTTGACTTTAGATAGTCAGTGTATTCCCCTGACTAAGGCTTGGTTCACATGTGAAGGACAGCCATGGTTTCCCAATATGAGAATAGTGTTGGTGAGCTTTAAGCTCAATTGCTCCAAGCCTCTTCCTCTCTCATGCCCATACTTCTGCATTTGATTTTAAACTAATCGGCGTTCCCTGTTTGGAAACAACCCAGGATCCTAGTATGACTTCACTCAATGGAAGCTGGTGGCTCTGATGTCAGTGGGGTAGTAAATCTGCTCCAGGTTTCAGTCAGAACCAGTCAGAATTCTAAAGGAGCTCTCCAAGGTGTTTTTCAATTCTGACTGAACCGATTCTGACTAAAACTCGGAGTGGATTCAGCATCCCACTGATACTGGAGCCACCAGCCTCCACTGACCTCATTAATTGTAGTTTAAACAAGCCACAACTCCCTGAGTTCAGACATCAGAGAGAACTCAGGTTAGTTTTAAAGCAAAATCAGAAGTTCGTAATCTCCTCCTCATAGGCATGAGAGGGGAGGGGAGCATGTGACCCTGAGGTTTGCCATGTCTCGTTCTTGTAGGGGGAAACCATGATGCCCCGTTATATATGAACTGAGCTCAAGTATCTAGCATGTGACATGCTTGTGTGTGCAAGGGAATCTGCTTACTATGCTACATTGGGAGAAGTTAATTGTAATGGAGAATATGATGCTTAATCCTCTGCCCTCACAGTGCCAGTTTCATCTGCAAGCGGCTTCTTCCACTTGTGGGTTTCATGATGAGCACACACGCACACATTTGCCATGGGGTGCGGGGGTGGGAAGCGGGGAGCGGGGCTAGTTCTGGGAAAGGCGAATGGATGGGGAGGGTTGTGGGTGAGGAAATGGTTCAGTGCCCCTCCCCTTTTACTTCCCCATTTCCATGCAGCCTCTTCTGACGCTGCTTTGGAGCAAGGAAGCGTGTTGTGCTGGTTTTTCCATTTTGCTGGCTGGCAGCGTGATAGTGAAATCAAATGAAGGGAACAAGATGTTGAGGAGCGGGGTGGGGGGTGGGGGAACACACACGAGAAAGCCAGGAAACTATTTGTATTGACACTTGTTTTAAAACTAAGGACATAATTACCCTGTTGCAAGCATGTGCTGCAGAGAAAGCATCTTGTTGGGAACTAATTAAAGAATTATCCAATGTTTAGCTTCTCATAGATAAAGAAGCATAAGCTTTGAAGCAGAAGTGTTTGCAGTGAGCTTTTGAAAACTCTCTAAAGACTGAGGAGCTTAAGTCAGTTAAGCCTTTTCCTTTGCCAATTAGACTGCTTTTGAACTGTCTTTAAAAAATGATGATAGAAACTGCCAGGACCTCTGAAATGTGAGCAATTTACTTCTTAAGCTCTATCCAGTGACACATTATAATATAATGTTATCAGCCCAGAAACTAGCATCAGGTGGGGCAGTCAGAGAAGAAGGGCTGTAGATATCACATCCTGATGCAGGTTACTGGATGTGTATTTGTATGCGCCTCAAAGTTATCTCTTGCTGAATTTACTCCTTTCCCACCACTATTTACAAATGTCATTAATATGCAGAAGTTATTGGTGTGGGATTTCACTGCTATCCACAGTAAATGTGGAAAGTAGAGGAGTACACATCATGGTGATGGTGTTGGTGGGGTGGGACCAAGATCTGCCTTTCATGGACAGAAGGTAGATCTGCCCAAATTTGGGGGGATCCCAGTTCCTCCTCTTCATCACAGTCCCCATTCAGCAGGGTCCCCTGGCCCTTTCTGTGGCATTTTTCAGGAGCTGCCCCGGCGAAAAATGGGCAGAGATGTGCACTTCAGTTTGCACATTAAGTTGTCCCATTATTGTTGTTGTTCAGAGACTAGTGTTCAAATTTCACTTCTTGCATCAACTCTTTGTGTGATCTTGGGAAAGCCACGATCTTTCAGCCTCATCTCTTTGGGTGAAGAAATGGGAATAGTATTTATTTGCCTCACAGGGTTGTTGTGAGGATATGCAATTTGTTCTGAAGGGGGGGGACACTTGACAAAATTAAAGGTAAAATTATGAGTAGCAGTAAATTTTTCATTCCATATTGAGGCTTAAACCAGCTTCAGTATATTTGCTGGGATGAAAATTTTATCTGTTTAAAAGTTGCTTGTATAAAAATTCTGGATGGCAAGCCAGATGGTATAGGATTCCCTATACCTGCACAGAACTCAGTGGAAAGTTTGCTAGGTGGCTACGTCTCCAGTACAAAGCCATTTCATTGCAAATCATGGGAAGCAAAGAAGAGAGAAACTCCCTTTGTTCAAAAATAAAAGGTACTCTCACAAGCTACCAGCTGCCACTGTTTGCGCTCTTCTTTTGTGGGCGTGTTGCAACTACTGCAGCTAATTAGGAGGTATGATGACTACTTGTCATCTCTGAGTTAGCAGAATCATGGTGGCCTTGATGTCCTCATCAGCTTGTGCTTGCCTTCTGCTGCGTGGGAAAGAAATGTAATAAAAGAAGTCTATTCATGCTTTGGAATGCCAAGAGGTGGAAATAAGTACAAGTTCAGATAGCATCTCAGGACATTTATATCTGTATAGGTTTTCTAATGAAGCCACCATGGATACATCTACTCTGATCTCCTATGGAGAAGGGAGGTTACCCAATTGCCCCCCAGCTAATGTTTGCCCTGGAATGAACAGAGCAAGTTGGGACAGAATTAGTTGCAGAACAGAACTAAGATGTCAGTAGGAAGGTCTGTATTAGAGGCCTCCAGGGTTTCTTAGGGTGCAGTGATGTCACATGCATCTCCCTTTGCTTTTTCATTGGACCTCAGAGTGTTAAGGTAGATAACATTTTTGGCTATGTCAGGTAGGGGTCCCTGAATGTTTTGCATCATTTGGAATATTGAGGGTGTGCTGTGGGCACTCTCTCAAAATGGATGCTATGGGGAAGGGCTTGCCCATTCACAAAATGGCTGCCATGGTTGGTCACAAAATAGCCATTTCTCAGAGGGTAAACTGGTGAGATGAAAAGAAAAGTAACTTGCCCAAAAAACCCCTAAGTGCAAGAGGTGGTGTCTGAGCACCAAAACACAAACCACTCCTTTGAAACACAGTTTTCTGCTCCAACACTCATTTCACAGAATACAAACTGCTGGGACTTAGAGATGGAGGCCTCAGGGTCACTTTTGGGAATAAAGATGAGGTTGCCCCCAGGGATACTAGAGAAATCTGTAAAAGAATCAAATGAGTTCGCATTTCTAGGAATCCAACCCATGGATTCTGCAGCAGACCAACTTTTTCCAAGTTAAACAGATTTCACAGACTTGCGGACTGTTTTTTTGTTTTGTTTTTTGTTTACTTTCCAATATTTTATGCACATTTAGTCATAGAATATATCTATATCTATATCTCTCTCACAGGCTGAATGAGTGCATTTCCCCCATAGGCTAAAGCATGAAAATGTGCATTGGGAGAATTTGTGCATGGGGGGGGGGGGCATTTTGGCAAGTGTGAATTTGTGCAAATGCGAATTTGTGTAAATTTTGGGAAATCGGACAAAATCTGATTCCGTCAATGAGCAGGCAATGGAATGAAAGGCATCTGACAATTTGCAAAATGCAGACATAAGGGATTTTACAAAATCCTTGCATTCCTGGCTGATGCTTTACTTTGCAGCATATCAGCTTCCCCATTTGTTGTTTTTTAATTAGAAAAATAGATAAATTAAATAAATTAATAATAAGGAGAGGCAGGGAGGCTGGTGGGTGCCAAGAGAGGTGTCTGCAAGCACATTGCTACCCACAGGCACTATGCTGGAGACCCAGATGTAAAGAGTCACCGTAAGGGGTAAGGAATCTCCATCCTATGAGCCAGCTGCATATGTCCAGACCCCTCAGTATACTGCTCCAGACTTTCTCTAAGCCATGCGCCCTGCCTGGCACTCCTGTTGGGTATAGGTATTATTTACTTTGTCCTGTTCTGTCTCCCAAATGCAAAGATGATGGAAAGAAGCTTGAACATGTTGGGGGAAAGAGACTACTTGGACGCAAATATCTCTTTCCCCCACCCCCATTGTGTACTGAACAAAGTTAACTGTCACTTCTATAACTCCACCCATTTTTGGCTCTGGTTCTGCCCACTGCTGCAGTGCGGAGCCTGACAAGTTTTTGACCACGGTAATGCAGAAAAAGATTTCCCACGCCTGCTGTAAATGATTTATTCTGAGAATCCAATACCCTGTTTGTTTTGAGCTAATGTTCTTTCTTAGGGGCAACTCCTTTATAAGCTAGCTCATTCAACAAAAAGATGTGTCTACTTACAAGGACTGATCAAACGATCAGTTTGGTTTATTTACATACAGTTGTTAGACCATCACAAAACAAACCTTTAACAAGAGACAGCAATAAAAAGATAACATATTTATATAAAGTTAACACAGCCCCAGATCAAAGAGAGAACATATTACAGAATAAACCTAAAATTCTGGATCTCTAGCTAAAATGCATGAAATTACAGAAATGTCTATAAAATTATATGAAATCACTCACAAGTGTAAAGTACTGAACCACTTGGCAAGGCACAGCATGCTCCTTTAAGAATTTTCCCCTAGCACCAGTTACTGTAGATAGAATGTGCAGTCTGTGCAGTTAGATATTCATCTTTCCCACAAAGCAGATAGATTACAGTTTTGTGGACAGACCTTCCCAAATATCACTCTAAAATCTGAACCAAATATTGCTTCCTGTGTCTGCTTACAGGGACTGAAATTAATAATTGATTCCAAGAGACTCTAGACCTGGTCTGCACATAATGCACGTAACAATATCACATGGGTGAATTAATCCATGCACATAACAATATCCCATAGGTTAATTAACACATAATTGGTCAGGGCTGCACGCAAGTGAGTATGCTGAGTCCCATCCACTTGCTGCTTCTGCTTTGCATCTGATTTATCAAGCACCCAGGAATGCCCTGTTCCTGGGTTGTTAAGCATAATGTGCGAATCCAACATGCTAGACTGTTGAGGGAGAAACAACCCATGCAAAACACAGGTTAAAATTCTGGGTTTTTCTCCCTCAACAACTCAGGATTCTGGGTTCAGTCATGGCAGCAAACAACTGGACACAAGCAGGCGGAAAGCCGCTTGCCCACTCACCCCTGGGTTGTCATGTCTGAACTGAGCCAGTGATAGTATGATGTTCTACTGTTTGTAGTTGTAAATATATTGCAAAGTTTATTTCTTGTGATATGCATTTGTTTATATCTTTAAAAAGAAGTAAGAAGTAAGAGAGAGAGAGAGAGTCTGAAGCAGGATTATTAGATGAGAAGAGTGTTTGATTGAGAGATTGAGATAAGATTTTAGAGCATAGATTAAATAAGGAACAGTTTGTTAAAGTATAAGAGTTCTGACAGAAACCACTAAGCATTGAAACCTTGTAACCGATACGCAATTGAACTGAAGTAACCATTAAGCTTGTTGACACACAATTTCTTATTAATGAATTCTTGTTAATTCTATCTGCTGGTGTGGTCTGTGGGTGTACCTGTGAAGGTACTGGTGGCAGGGGAACAAAGAAGTTACCTAGAGGCCAGGTTGCTGGGCTGTGGTGCTGTGGGGCCTAAATAGTAAAGGTGAGACAGAAGCAGCAGCAGCAAGTGGTCGAGGATAATAATAATAACAATAATAATGATGATGATTGATTGATTGATTTCTAACCCGCCTCTCCCTCTGGGTCGAGGCGGGGAACAACAATAAATATAAATACAAAGACCATAAAATAGATAAAACATTAAAACAAATGAAACTGTGAGGATAACCTCACAGAGATATATTTCATGGCTTAATGGGATGGATTGTATAAAAGTTGTTCTTGAGAAAGAGCAATAGCTCAAAATACATATGGCATTGGAATCTCAGAATAAATCATATTAAGACGTTACTCTTATAAGAATGTATTCCTTTCTGACAGGAGTTTCGCTGTTTTACTGTTTTATTCTGTACAATCCCTTGTGCATTGAGGGTGCTAAATAAATAAATAAAGGTGGCCTAAAAAGGATTTAAATAAACAAACTATAAAATGACCATTGTAGTTCTCGTTCTCCTCCCCTCCCCCCCTCGCTCTTGTATGATGATTTTCTGCTGCTATCAAGAGACAGCCCTTTTGTTTTTCTTCGTAGCACGGACTACTGTACATATGTAGCGAAGTCTAGCAGAGCCTCAGGGGTATCTCGGGCCACAGTAGACACTCAATACATTATACGTTAATACTGTTATTCTTACCCTGCTTAGAGTGGTGAGATGTTTCACAGAGGTGCACCTACCCAGGTTTAGTTCCCTTTGGAAGGAGATCCTGGCATGCCTTTCCCCCAAAATAGCTCTCACCTTCCATTAGTAGCTCTCACCTTCTAGTCATTGTGGGGCATTCACCTGTCATTCCCTAACAAACTGAGATATTTGGCAACTTTGCCAGGACTTTTAAGGCAGCCTCCAATGGTACTCCTGAACCCATTAACCTTCTCCTATCCAAAGTTCCAATCTTACATCAATATTATAACCCTACATAGTGCATGTGTACCAAGCCCAGCTTCTAGAGGCCTTGCATTATGCTTGTGGTCTGAAGGCAGATGATACAGTAAACTTGCTGAAGCTAAGCAGGACTGAGCCTGGTCAGTGCCTGGATGGGACAGGATCTGGATACTGTTTATATGCTGCGATGGAGACGATAGAAGAAAGGCGGCGTATCCATATACTAAATAAACAAATGTTACAGTAAACAGAGAATACGTACAGATTTCATCATTAGCACTGAATATTCAGCTGCAAAAGATTGTTTCTGCAGGAAAAGCTTCATTTCTGTATGGTTGTAGCACTCTCTATTGAAATAAATCTGTTGTTGTTTTACCTTGAGCATTCCTCTCAGAAAACAGAGCAAGGGGAGTTCAGCTTTCTGAAATTAATTCCCACAGGAAAAGCTCCTTTTCTCTTGCTACAGTGAGAAACTCCCATGCAGACAGAAAAGAAAAAAGCGGGGGACCCTCAGAAATTGCCACATCTTTGGACCCCTTTATCCCAGTGCTGCCTGGTAGAACTTCACAAACAGAGGCAATTAAATCTTCTGCTCAACTTCAGTGTGTGGCAGGTTTTTCTGCAGAGGTATTAGACCCAGGGCCAAGTTTGAGGGGGTTTGGGGTGCAGGGCCCTCTGTGGTCTTCCCCCACATAAGTGGGCCATGCTCAACTTATTGGGCAACAGGACATGAGGAGCAGCAGTGGTGACAGAAATGAGAGTCAGTTGCACTGAGGAAGGCATCATTTTATTGCCCACTTCCCATGCTCCCACATGGCAACTGTACATAAGGGGCATTGGGAAAAGAATCAAAAGACCACTTGCTCATTGTCACCCAGGCTTGCTTCTTAAGCAGGTGGCTACTCTGAGCAAGTGAGTGAGGTGTCTTTTTACTCCCTTCTATGAGCCCAAATGGGAAGAAGATTCAGAGACAGGTTGTCCACGCACTTGCTTAGTGCAGGCACTTGGTGCATCTCCCGGCATGGAGCAGGCAAGGTTAGAAGGTTTTCAAAGTGGCCCACCAAGACCCAGTGAAGACTACTTGGAGATGCCAGGGACTGAAGCTCAGACCTGATGCAGTGTAAATGAAGTAATTGTCATGTGCCATCATGGTCCCTCTGGAGGATGACCTAGAGTTACCCAAGCTGAACATTGTGGAGGAGCTCTGTTGAGGTTGATCCTGGGTCCGTGGGGGAGACAACCATTAACCCTAACTGTCATGACCTCATTTACTCCCTCCTGGACTCGGAGGCAGACTCCAAGTGACTACCTTGCCCTAGGGAGCTCAGGTATCTAAAGGTCAAGACTCAGCCAGCAACCAGACACAGAAGTGCCAGCCTGAGGAATAGGGAATCCTCATGAGTAAAGGTGTCCTTGTGCACAAGGCCCTGCTCACAAGTAAACATTTCCTAAGATAACAATGGAAACAAGCACAGGATTAAAAATCTTTAATTCCGTTCAATAGATACTGGCACAATATCTGAACACCGTCTCCCTGTCTCTTGCCTTGTATTTTCCTGTTAACCTAGCTCTTCTCTGGAGCTCCTTATGTTTAACTATGGGCCTTTTAAAATGGGGAAAACCCCCCACAAAAAACAGGAAATCACGAGATGATCAAGGGTCAAGGAAAGGGGTGTGGCCTGGGGAACCCTGGTTGGGCTGGATTTGGCCCACAGGTCTGAGGTTCTGCACCCCTGCTCTATGGGGATCTGCCAGCATGCAGGAATTGTGCCCACATGGATAAACATCATGTCCCATGTTGTTATATTTACTCCTGATGTGATTTATAGGTAGACCTTAAAAGTGTGGTGTATGACCTGAATTTTGCTATCTTTGCTTCATCGTGAGAATATTGCTCCTAGCTTCCAGTAATTTAATGAAGACAGGATGCAAATCTATTATTAACAACTTTGAGGAAGACCGTTGAAGTTGGGACCACTAAATAAGAATCATTTTCAAAGCTCTGGTGATTTCAGACGATGATGGAAAGGTTGGAAAAAATAGCTAGACTAAGTTCATCCAGCCACTGCCTTTGTAGAAGTCAAGTTTAAACGTACCAGCTACTAAAGCCAAGTTCTATCGGATTGTGCGGCCTACAGATTTTCATGACATTGAAGAGGGAGGGGGAAGCTTGGGCAGTCAGTCAAAATGTGCCATCTGGCATGTCTGCTCATGATACCTTGTAATTATTGTAATAATTGTTGATCTTCTGTAAACACTAGGAACAACAACTAGGCTATTAATACTGGAGGCTCCATCAGAAACATGGCCACTCCAGATACGTCAACATAAAATATGACTCTTTCGTTCTCTTTCTCCCTCGTTTTGACATTAACCATTTGTATCGATTGATTGATTTAATTTATTCTCTTCCCCTTAGAGTCCCAGGTGGGATACAGACAAATCAATAGAATATTATAAACAACCACTCTTGAAAGCTCAGCTTACATTCATTCAGTACAGAGCTTCACTACAGGGGGAAACAACATTATTCCACATTATTCCACTAGGAAACAACATTATTCCACTAGGATCCTGGGTTGTTTCTAAATGCACCTTAGATAGTTTCTTCAGAGTTCTGACTGAAATCCAATCTTTGTCAAATTACTACAAGACAAAACAGATGGAGCTGCTTTATGCTGAGTTGGACCAGTGGCCCATCTATCCCAGTTCTGTCTAGTCTACCTGTGGCTCTCCAACTTCTCAGGTAGAAGTCTTTTGTTTCCTAGCCTGCTGCTAGAGATGTGCTTCAGTGTCCTTGTGATACTTCATAATGCATGGAATAGGTGAATATTATTATCATAACCTGAGCATTACTAGAGAACAACCAATTCCTGAAATGTGGCCACCTTGAATTATTTACCTTGCCTGACCTGCTTCCACACACTTCGAACCAGAACCCTTCCTATACTCTATGCCAGTGGTCTTCAACCTTTCCACACTCAAAACTTACCCCTAACTGAGTGTAGGTTAGTGTGCTATACAAATCCAGTCTGTGTGTTTCACCTAAGGTAAAGACAGTTCTGAGTAACAGCTCGGAATTTTCAAAAACCAGGGGAGGTGTGTGTGTGTGTGTGTGTGTGTGTGTGTGTGTGTGTGTGTGAATACCATTGTTTCATTTGTTTCTTCATCCCAGCAGTTTTAGGGGCACTCTCAGATGCAACCTAATCCATCACATCACCCGGGACAGCCTAATTTGAATGTCTGCGGCTTCCTCTGCATTTCATCTCAAGACAACCATGCAGACTTTATGACTTTAACATCAACTCTGTCCTTTCCCTCCTTTTTCTGCTCCCACCTTTTGTAACTTCTTACCTAATCTAGATATTTTGAAAGCTTGCACATTTTGGGTGATCTTTCAATTAGCCTAATAAAATTGGCCACCCTAATATGGATTTTGGCATTTTTGATCTTACTGCCTTTCTCCTTCTCTGTCTTTGGCAGGATCTACACTACTGCTTTAAAATGGTTTATAACAGTAGTGACAACTGTTGGGGCCCAGGACACACTCCATATCCAGTTTTCAAACCGTTTTCAAAGTGTCATATCCTGCTTGGTGTAGATCTGGCCTTTCTCTCCAACTGACAATCAGGAACAAAGATTAAAGGGGAAAAGTCATGTGGGTGGGTAGGTGGGTGGGTGTGAATAATAGTAGATAATAGTATAGGCAGTCCTGTTGTGTTTGTGGCCAAGGCTCAGGGTATTTGCCAAAATCTGTTGACCTGGGAAGCTACTGTATGCTGCAAGAGATTAGTATGCTTGCACATTGACCCTAACAGCGAGTCCTGAATTAATCCTTTAAGGGCTCACTTGTTTGGGGGTCAACTAATGTCAATACATCTACCCTGACCCATTTTTAACAGAACCGACTCAGGATTAATTAATTATACTTTAACTAGCTGATGTGCTGGCTTGCCACCTAGGTCATCTGGAATTAGCTTTAAAGTGTGGTATCAAATGCTATCTGAACTCTCCTCCATTTTGTGTGCCATCCTAATAATATAAAAAGGCACACACCAAGTATACTGAATATCCCTCAGAGTTTATAAGGAAAATAAAGTGGAGTGGCACACACGTCAAGGTTTTGTTCCTTCTGGACTGAAGACACTCTACTAGAAGGCACTCTAACTTCCACAAGTTCCCACCATGATTGCTGGTACAAGTTCAACTTA
Source organism: Anniella stebbinsi (assembly GCA_029215795.1). NCBI lineage: Eukaryota > Metazoa > Chordata > Lepidosauria > Squamata > Anniellidae > Anniella > Anniella stebbinsi. The sequence goes on from JARDYH010000001.1 coordinate 331,095,172, forward strand.
GGGCACAATCCTATGCATGCTTATACAGAAAAAAGTCCTATAATTCCCAGCATGCCCCAGCCATCATGTCTGAGCAGGCATAGGACTGGGCTCTTAATAGATCATCTTTCTCTCCTCTCTGGTCCCCTCTACAAGGATTCGCTTTTGCGCCTGGTTAGGCGATTATGCGCATAATCGCAGGAGCGCATTTACGCCTAATACCTCTGCATGAGAGGCGGCGAGAGGTGGCGAAGCGCATTAATGGATGACCAAAATGCGCTTTACAAGTAGTTAATGCGCATAAGCACTTGTTCACATAGTCAAAATGCGCTTTAATGGCCGGAGCAAAATAAAACTCGCTGTTTAACGCGCATTTGATAATGCGCATAATCGGAGGGATAGCGCGCCTCTACTCCCGATTTGTGCTCTGTTCTTGTAGAGGTAAATTTTTTAATGCGCCTTGAAAGAGCTTTAAATGCCTCTTGTAGAGGCAGTCTGTCTCTCACCCTCCTCACTCCCCCAAATGTAAGACAACTACAACAATGCCTACGGTATGATTGTGTCATGGGTAGAGGGGAAAATGCTTTGGTTTTCATGCACTGTATGATCTGGCTGTATTAAGCTTCCTCCAAAAGATTTGCACTGAAGTTATAGGAATGGAGCAGAACTTTCAGAACTGAAGACAGCAAGAATAGTACCATACAGAAAGGGCAATGATCGTTGCAACGAGTCTTCAGCCTGGACTAATCCTCTCAGCGGGTGGATGTTCTCCATCCTTAATCACAATCCGCACATAGATTCTTCCAGATGCAAAGTATCACCACAGCAGATCTGAGACAAACCAGTCACTCTCTCATCTCTCATTCCTCTCCAGAGAAATCAGACTCCACTGTGTAAAAGCCCCTTCAGCTAGGATCAAGGACCAAAGTCTCTTATCTCTTTGCTGTACTGGGAGGATTTGCCTCTGTGGGAGTCTAGCAGAGGAACTGATTAAGATGTTGGCATTAACTAGGGTTGTCAGCATGAGAGAATTGCTATACTGAGATCTTTCATTCAGGGGCTGTAATATTACATATAGTCTCTCTCTCTCTCTTTTAAAAAGAACTCTTGCTCTGCCTTTTTTCACAGAATGTTTCTACCAGTGAGCAGTGAAAGGCATTCTCTATTCTGAGGACCGCTTTTATATAGAACTAACTCAACAGAGTGCTACCTCAACTGTGGAAAAACTTTTCTGTACTATTGTAACTCTGTGTGGGGACGTACTAAAAGGAAGGACACCGAATGGCCATTGAAATGCATTGGGTCATTCCGAATGGCCATAGGAAAGCATTGGAGAATCTTAGGGATCATCTACAAATCAAAATACTCAAATGAGATAAACATTTATTTTTCATACAAAACAACACAGAATCAAAATAAAAACTAACAGAGAAGTTTTAGGGAACAACTCCTATGACTCCCCAACACAGTGATTTCTAGGGATCATCTCCAAATTCAAAAAGAAAACAGAATGCTATAAACAGATGCTAAAGTAAGTTTTGTACAATGCTTTCTTAGCACCGGTTTTAAAAGACTCACATATGAGGAGGAAGATTTGCGAAAAACTGCCAAAAGTTATTTCCGTCATTCCTGTAGGAGGTATGATCCCTCAGACTGGCCCCTCCTTGCGAACAGCTACATCAGGTACTCTTTGGAATGCCTGTAGGAAAGCATTGGGCTGTAACAGGTGCCCCACAGGAAAGCGTAGAAGCCCCCAAACTCCTCATGGAGGTTCAAAATAGTACCCTAGGCATCCTGTCAGTGTCTACCTAAAGGATGCTGCATTGGAATTGACCCCTCCACGCGCACGGCTACACATCAGGTGTTCTTCCGAATGGCCATAGGAAAGCATTGGGCTGTAACAGGTACCCCACAGGAAAGCGTAGAAGCCCCCAAACTCCTCATGGAGGTTCAAAATAGTACCCTAGGCATCCTGTAAGTGTCTACCTAAAGGATGCTCCCTCGGAATTGCCCCCTCCTCGCGCACGGCTACACATCAGGTGTTCTTCCGAATGGCCATAGGAAAGCATTGGGCTGTAACAGGTACCCCACAGGAAAGCGTAGAAGCCCCCAAACTCCTCATGGAGGTTCAAAATAGTACACTAGGCATCCTGTCAGTGTTACCTGAAGTATGCTCCCTCGTAATTGCCCCCTCCATGCGCACGGCCACATATCAGATGTTCTTCCGAATGGCCATAGGAAAGCATTGGGCTGTAGCAGGTACCCCACAAGAAAGCGTAGAAGCCCCCAAACTCCTCATGGAGGTTCAAAATAGTACCCCAGGCATCCTGTCAGTGTCTACCTAAAGGATGCTGCATTGGAATTGACCCCTCCACGCGCATGGCCACATATCAGATGTTCTTCCGAATGGCCATAGCAAAGCATTAGGCTGTAACAGGTACCCCACAGGAAAGCGTAGAAGCCCCCAAACTCCTCATGGAGGTTCAAAATAGTACACTAGGCATCCTGTCAGTGTTACCTGAAGTATGCTCCAATGGAATTGGCCCCTCCTCGCGCACGGCCACACATCAGATGTTCTTCCGAATGGCCATAGCAAAGCATTGGGCTGTGACAGGTACCCCACAGGAGAGAGTAGAAGCCCCCAAACTCCTCATGGAGGTTCAAAATAGTACCCTAGGCATCCTGTCAGTATCTACCTAAAGTATGCTCCAATGGAATTGCCCCCTCCTCGCGCACGGCCACACATCAGGTGTTCTTCCGAATGGCCATAGCAAAGCATTGGGCTGTAACAGGTGCCCCACAGGAAAGCGTAGAAGCCCCCAAACTCCTCATGGAGGTTCAAAATAGTACCCTAGGCATCCTGTCAGTGTCTACCTAAAGGATGCTGCATTGGAATTGACCCCTCCACGCGCATGGCCACATATCAGATGTTCTTCCGAATGGCCATAGCAAAGCATTGGGCTGCAACAGGTACCCCACAGGAAAGAGTAGAAGCCCCCAAACTCCTCATGGAGGTTCAAAATAGTACCCTAGGCATCCTGTAAGTGTCTACCTAAAGGATGCTCCCTCGGAATTGCCCCCTCCTCGCGCACGGCTACACATCAGGTGTTCTTCCGAATGGCCATAGGAAAGCATTGGGCTGTAACAGGTACCCCACAGGAAAGCGTAGAAGCCCCCAAACTCCTCATGGAGGTTCAAAATAGTACCCTAGGCATCCTGTCAGTGTCTACCTAAAGGATGCTCCAATGGAATTGCCCCCTCCTCGCGTACGGACACATCATATCTTTTTCAGAATACCCTTATGAAAGCACTGGGCTTCTACAAGCACCTCATAGAAAAGGGCAGGAGTCCCTAAACTGGCTATGGAGGGTCAAATTAGCACCCTAAGCATTCTAAGAATCCCAAAGATCATATGGCTAACAGAGGAAGTACACATAACATCCCAGGTGCACGAGCCTGATGCATCCTCCATCAGTCTGGCCCCCTCCCTTCACATGAGTATAATTATCAAGTGTCGTTTGGATTTGCCAGTTGTATGCATTGTTCCAATATTAGAAGCCCCTCAGAAAGGAGTAGGACCTGCAAGGATTGCCAACGAACACCTTAAGCATCCCAATTTGATTCAGTGGCGTTAGGAATCTGTACCATTGATTCCACATGGACTCCCTCTCTGATATGGTTGATGCGGCTTTACGTTCTGGTGTTCTAGAAAGTGTTTAACACTAAGTGAAAGGTTGTAAAATAGCTGGTCAAATTAGATCCTGCCCCAATACACTAAGCAATATTCCCTGACATACAGTGGGGCGGGCAGCTTGATGTCCTTTAAACATTTTTTGCCTATCTCTTTGCTAGTTTCCATTCTTGGTATAGCCTGCTGGGAGGTTTACAATAAAACATCTGGAAGGCCTCAGGTTGACTACCTGTTCTACAGGATCACCTGCTTTGTAAGGACCTTATCCATTTCTAATCATTGCAGCCTGGCTTGAGATTGCCAAATCTAAGGAAACGCTAGGTGTCATGGCATCCTTAGCCAGCTATCTAGTGTATGGCATATTTGCAGAGCTTAGAACTTAACACATCCAATTAGACAATTGAAAAGGTTATGTAAATAAATTTTATTTATCAATATATGGCTGCATATATTTGTTTTGTGAATACGGATTCTTCTGTGCTATGACCACAATTGCATCACCTTTTTTTCTGGAGAGACAACACCACCTGAAAGGAGAAACAAAACAATTTATTTTTAACTGACTTGTATGAACTCTAAATTTACGTAATGTATGGCACTACCCAGATTGGTCCCCTTACAAAATATTATTGCTTTATTGTGCTGTATTTGTACACCTTTAAGAGCAGGAAAAATAAGATAGCTTTTGTAAAAATACAGAAATCCCTTATACTGTATATCATCGATTCTAAGACACACTTTTTCTCCCATGTTTACATCTGTAAAAATGGAGTGTGTCTTAGAATTGATGGCGTCTTGCAGTCGGCACTAGGGCTCTGCATGCCCCCCCGCTGTGACTTGCCCTAGCAGACCCCACAAGGCCAGTCAGAAGTCCCCCTCCCCACTCACCTTAATCGCTGCTGCCTTGGCCTGGGAAGGCTTCAGTACTGAGAAGGAGGCCACGATCTCGCAAGATCTCACAAGATCTCGGCCTCCTTCCAGTACTGAAGCCTTCCCAGGCCGAGGCAGCAGCGATCAAGGTGAGTGGTGAGGGGGGACTTGCGAGGGGGGACTTGCGGGGCCGTAACTCTCCCCCTCCATTCACCTCCATCACCCGTCCTCGCTGCTGCCACCTCTGCTCCACACTGCTGGCAATGCTACCCTTGGCCTAGCAAGGGATCGTTACTGGGAACCCAGTAACAATGCCTTGCCAGGCCGAGGTGGCAGCAATCAAATTAAGAGGGATGGGGGAGAGGGGAAGAGGGACTTGCGGGGCCCTAACCCTCCCCCCTCCCCCCTCCCCTTCATCGCCATCGCCCATCCTCGCTGCCGCCACCGCCGCTGCTCTGCACCGCTGGCAATGCTCGCCTTGTTACTGGGAATGATGCCTTGCCAGACCGAGGTGAGTGCTGGCAGCTGCGTGGAAGGGTGATGGCGAGGAAGGGCGATGGCGATGGAGGTGAGTGGGGAGGAGGGAAGGGGTGCTAAAATTAAGGTGCGTCTTAAAATCGACGCAAAGCTTTTTCCCTGTTGGTGGCCCTGAAATTTAGGTGCGTCTTACAATCGATGGCATCTTACATTCAGTGAAGTATGGTAATTACTGATAACCCATGTACGTGTATGCATGAAAACATGTTGAGGGTCTCAATGGGTGATGCGTTGTGTGTCTCACAGGGTCAGCATTAACATTAGGCAGATTGAGACAGTCACCTCAGGCAGGAAATGCCAGGAGATGACAGTGAAATGTTGGAAGATAGAGCAGAGTGTCATGTGGCCTACTCTGTGCCCCCTAACCTAGCTCATTGCCTTAAGTGCAATGGAGGATGCTATTCTGTCCCCAATACTGAAGTAAGATTAAACTTCCAGCACAGTTGACTTTTATACATGGAAGGTGAAGGGTTTCCATCTTCATCTTCTCAGGCTGTAAAATGTCTCATGCTGGCCCTGGGGTTACACATCCACAAAAGTCTTTCTGGACATCAGACTATTCTTGTATTATTTTTAGGGCTGTGAACGGACCCCCTGATCTTATCCATATCCTGATCTGTCAGATCCGTATCAGGCCCAATCTGATCCATTTCAGATCAGGCCTTATCTGGATCCCATCTGGGTATGTCCATAGCACTCCCTCCCACTTTCCCCAGAAAGATCTCCCTCTCCCCACTCTCCCCACTTACCTGCTGCCTCATTGTCACCGCTGCCACTGCTTCCACCGCTGCTTCTGTCCCCTGCCATCATCTCAATGCGTCTGGCGAGAACCAGGCCTTGCGACTTAGTTCTCATTAGGGTGCCGCATTTCCTGATCTCGCCGATCACTCTGCGTGACCAGGAAATACATCACCCTAATGAGAACTAGGCTGTGAGGCATGGTTCTCGCCAGACACATTGAGATGGGGGGGGGGGGGACAGAAGCAGCGGCGGAAGTAGCGGCGGCAGTGATGATGACGCAGCAGGTAAGTGGGGAGAGGGAGGACATTCTGGGAAGAGCGAGAGGGAGTGTTGTGACTGGATCCAGATCAGATCCAGGATCCGGAGGTTCGGATAACCCCAATTCAACATGGATTCAGGATCCGGATCCGGTGACAGCCCTACTTTTATCCCCCTTTCATTTTAACTCTAGAGAGAGCACATGCTGTTACCTTACACACCTTAAGTCAAAGACTGTTAGGTTTCCATCACACCAGCGTTTTATCTCACTCTCATAATGACTAGTTTGTGTTTTTGCAGCACGGTTCTCACATGATGCTTTGCCTGTCCTACGCTCACCCCACCTCTTGCTCTCCCTTTTCCATCTTATTTTGGAGTGGGAAAAGTCTGGTTCATTTCCTCCATGCAGGATTTAAGTGTCCTTCCACTCCCGCGTATTGCTATCCTAGGGTTTGTCCTTTTGTTGGGGTCATGTGCTTTGAACGTGTGCTTGCTGACAAAAGAGGAGTACAGGGCAATTCTCCTCCAGCACACCATGTCAAATGAACTGAGCCAGTCGAACGGGCTTTTGCTGCTCCAACCCCATCCTCCTTGCCTCCTTGGCTGCAGAAACGTCACCCAGCCGATTAAACGTTGAATTGGTAAAATGCTAGACAACAAAGCCAGAGCGAGTGGGGAAGGCTCACACCTCCATCACCTGACGAGAACCAATGAAGAGGCGGGGGAAGGAGAAGGTGAGGCAGGCACAATAACAGGAGAGCAAAAAGGTGAAAAGAGAGCCCCCCTGTATAGTTAAAACCATGAAAGGGACATGGAACCATGGAAGCGGACATGGAAGTGGACAGCCTGGCCAGGTGAAGATCGCGGGAGGGGGAGCTTACCCGGTGGGGCGTCCTCCTCCGTCGCTGGCTGTAAACTACTGCAAACTAGGCCTCGTGGCCTAGTTTACAGTAGAGCACTGTCCGCTTCCATCGGCGGGCGCCAGCAGGCACCTGCCGATGGAAGCAGACAGCCCGGCCAGGTGAGGAGGGGGGGAGGGGCCCCTTCTTACCTGCTGGGGCATCTTCTTCCTTCACCTGCTGGAGATCTACTGAGAACTAGGCTTCGCGGCCTAGTCCTCAGTAGAGCACCAGGTGATGAGATCATCACCTGGCACTCTACTGAGGACTAGGCCATGAAGCCTAGTTCTCAGTAGATCTCCGGCAGGTGAAGGAAGAGGACGCCCCAGCAGGTAAGGAGGAGTGTGAGGGGGGGCTTACCTGCTGGGGCCGTCCGCTGCCATCCGCTGCCGCCTGGGCGGCAGCAGATGGCAGAGTATGACCCCGGCAGGTAAGGTGAACCGTGAGGGGGGGTTACCTGCTGGGGGCATCCCCGGGCACCCACGGGCACCCGCAGATGGCCCTGGGAAGTAACCGCAGGTGGGGAGGGACAGGGAGGGGGGAGTCAGGCCCCCAGTCACCCATCCGCCGCCATTTTCCCCCCATAGACTTACATTGGGAGAAAGCTTTCTTTCCCCCAATGCAAGTCTATGGGAAAAACAAAAATGGCGGCCGATCCAAAAATCAGGTGTCCGATTTTTGGATCGGGATCGGGCTCGATCCAGTCTGGGGGGCCTCCGATTTTGTCTGATCCGATCCAGGACAAAATTGGAGGTCCCGATCTGGGTCCCGATCTGATCTGAGGGGTCCCTGCACATCCCTAATTACAGACATACAGTAGAGAGCTCCATCACATCTAATTCCCCCCGGTTTGCCTGCAGGTTTTCTGTACCTCTGAGGCAAAAGCACATCAAGCTTATGACCCCTTTCACCCTTTCACCCCTTTCAAGCCTTTCACCCTAACCCTAACCATAACTCTTTCGCACTTTTGTTCCTTTGCTCGTTTGCTCTTCCACTCCTCCCTCCCCTTCTCTTTCTCCCTCCAGTCAGGTCCTGTCAGATGAGCACATCAACCAGACTGTGTTTCTGCCAGGCAAAAAGAGGAAGTCTCTTTAGTCTGGCTCTTTGGGGGCATCGAGGGAGTACAATCCTGTCTCTGCAGACATTCAGGCATTGTATGGTTATAAGAAATGCTTTTGAGCCTGGGATGGAATGGTTGGGTTTTATATTGAGGCTTGGAGCCGCTGCTGAGAGAGATCCCTTTTCCCTGCCAGGACCTGATGCAATTCATTCAAACCCCCAGTTCCTTTAAAACTACACATAGGCTTAGGGCACAATAAATGTGCTTAGGGAAAATAATCCAGCCTTTTAGCATTCTAGGATAGGCTGGGGAAGAGTACCGTGCTGCCAAATCGCACACCAAGCATGGGAGGTGTGCACTAAATCGCTAGTGTGATGGAGCTCAGAGAGAGCTATGTTTGGGGTTTCATATTTACAGAAGGACTTCAATCCTCCATTTCATTTGTGTGCACAGTGAGAGCATACACATATGCAAATGTTTCCTGAGGGTTAGTAGTACACAGAGTTTTCACACATTCACCTTACATAAGAACTCCACTCATGGAGTGGGAAAGCCATCACCAAAGCTCATGCTATTTGTTGTGCTCTTAGCACAGATGTTGCAATGGAGAATGCTCTGTACTTAACTGGATGTAGAGAACAATTGAGGGGAGAAAATTTCCTGGTCTTTCTGTGAATTATCTCTTGCCTTTAGACTTCATAGTGGTGTGGAAGGTTACACGCACAATGTGTGTGTGCTATCTTGCACTCTTCCTGTTCCCTTACTGAAACCATACTGTCAATAGGCAAGTAATTGTCTTCTTGAAAATAATGGATCCACAACCTCCCCCTCAAAGTTCAACTACAGCCCAATCAGGCACACTCCAACCCCATCTCCAGAACTGTGCCAGCTGGCAAATACCATACCTTTGGGCAAATTACTTCATCCATGAAGTTCGGAGGGGGGCAGGGGAAACAATGACTGTTATATGCTAGGCACAGGATCACACTTTCACGGTCAAGGAAAGACTATGTGATAACCTTACTAAAAATACCAAATGTATTAAAGGCTTCAAGACCCAATTTTACCTTATTGAGGACTGCATCCTGTGCATATAAAATATGGTGGAAGTTCTGCACACAATGTCTGCACACAATACAAAAGACTAATTTGTCTGGTGCGGTACTACCAAGGCATGATGGTGCAGGACAGGTAGACAAAACACTTTCATGTGAATCCACTAATTTTAGTAAGTACTGAACTAATGGTTGTGCTTGTAATGTGACCTCACTTTCCATTTCCATTAGTTTTCCATGCATTTTTCTATAACTTTTCCTCAGGATAGGTGTCCTCCAATGAATTCTCCTGCAAGAGCACATGCTGTGCTTTACCACATTCACTCCAATCCATGTGCGAGCATATGAACTTATGATATGTAAGCATTCCTGGCCAGACACCACAGAGTAGGCATTCAGAACTGTAAAGACCCCACAATCATAGGTGTTCGATTGTTGCATTGCATCACTGCACAGCAGCATTGCCCATGCTGTTCCATGAAATGAAATCCCAGCCAATTGATGGCATGCAGCCGCAATGGAAAGGAGTACTTTTCCATTCTCTTTGGCACGTGCTCGATTTATACATGAATCTACAATGATGACCTTTTTTTCATTAAAAACAATGACACAAAGGCACCAGTGCTGTCCAGAGCCAATTGTATCTGTGTTGTAAGGAACAATTAGAAGGTCATGATTCAATGCTGTTTTGCGGTCAAGGAACCGGTAAAACATATCATAGTTACATCTTGCCACACTCTGATATATATATACTGGGCAAATTAAGATCTTGCTGGTGAGTTTTTTCTCACATACAAAGTTCATTATGGCTTCTTCTATTACCTCATCACAAAGCCATTTTCCTGATTCCAGTGATGTCATCAGTCCTGGCTTCCCTTTTTTCATGGTTTGTAACTGAGCTTCAGTAGGTGTTGAGTTTGGGGGCTTCTACTCTTTCCTGTGGGGTACCTGTTACAGCCCAATGCTTTGCTATGGCCATTCGGAAGAACATCTGATATGTGGCCGTGCGCGTGGAGGGGTCAATTGCAATGCAGCATCCTTTAGGTAGACACTGACAGGATGCCTAGGGTTCTATTTTGAACCTCCATGAGGAGTTTGGGGGCTTCTACGCTTTCCTGTGGGGTACCTGCTACAGCCCAATGCTTTGCTATGGCCATTCGGAAGAACACCTGATGTGTGGCCGTGCGCGAGGAGGGGGCAATTCCATTGGAGCATCCTTTAGGTAGACACTGACAGGATGCCTAGTGTACTATTTTGAACCTCCATGAGGAGTTTGGGGGCTTCTACTCTCTCCTGTGGGGTACCTGTTACAGCCCAATGCTTTGCTATGGCCATTCGGAAGAACATCTGATATGTGGCCGTGCGCGAGGAGGGGGCAATTCCATTGGAGCATACTTTAGGTAGACACTGACTGGATGCCTAGGGTACTATTTTGAACCTCCATGAGGAGTTTGGGGGCTTCTACGCTTTCCTGTGGGGTACCTGCTACAGCCCAATGCTTTCCAATGGCCATTCGGAAGAACACCTGATATGTGGCCGTGCGCGAGGAGGGGGCAATTCCATTGGAGCATACTTTGGGTAGACATTGACAGGCTGCCTAGGGTACTATTTTGAACCTCCATGAGGAGTTTGGGGGCTTCTACTCTCTCCTGTGGGGTACCTGTTACAGCCCAAATGCTTTGCTATGGCCATTCGGAACAACATCTGATATGTGGCCGTGCGCATGGAGGGGTCAATTGCAATGCAGCATCCTTTAGGTAGACACTGACAGGATGCCTAGGGTTCTATTTTGAACCTCCATGAGGAGTTTGGGGGCTTCTACGCTTTCCTGTGGGGTACCTGCTACAGCCCAATGCTTTCCAATGGCCATTCGAAAAAACACCTGATATGTGGCCGTACGCGAGGAGGGGGCAATTCCATTGGAGCATACTTTAGGTAGATACTGACAGGATGCCTAGGGTACTATTTTGAACCTCCAGGAGGAGTTTGGGGGCTTCTACTGTTTCCTGTGGGGTACCTGTTACAGCCCAATGCTTTGCTATGGCCATTCGGAAGAACATCTGATCTGTGGCCGTGCGCATGGAGGGGGCAATTCCGAGGGAGCATACTTCAGGTAGACACTGGCAGGATGCTTAGGGTACTATTTTGAACCTCCATGAGGAGTTTGGGGGCTTCTACGCTTTCCTGTGGGGTACCTGTTACAGCCCAATGCTTTGCTAGGGCCATTCGGAAGAACACCTGATATGTGACCGTGCGCATGGAGGGGGCAATTCCGAGGGAGCATACTTCAGGTAGACACTGGCAGGATGCTTAGGGTACTATTTTGAACCTCCATGAGGAGTTTGGGGGCTTCTACGCTTTCCTGTGGGGTACCTGTTACAGCCTAATGCTTTGCTAGGGCCATTCGGAAGAACATCTGATCTGTGGCCTTGCGCGAGAAGGGGTCAATTCCAATGCAGCATCCTTTAGGTAGACACTGACAGGATGCCTGGGGTACTATTTTGAACTTCGATGAGGAGTTTGGGGGCTTCTACTGTTTCCTGTGGGGTACCTGCTACAGCCCAATGCTTTGCTATGGCCATTCGGAAGAACACCTGATATGTGGCCGTGCGCGAGGAGGGGGCAATTCCATTGGAGCATACTTTAGGTAGACACTGACAGGATGCCTAGGGTACTATTTTGAACCTCTATGAGGAGTTTGGGGGCTTCTACTCTCTCCTGTGGGGTACCTGTTACAGCCCAATGCTTTGCTATGGCCATTCGGAAGAACATCTGATCTGTGGCCGTGCACATGGAGGGGGCAATTCCGAGGGAGCATACTTCAGGTAGACACTGGCAGGATGCTTAGGGTACTATTTTGAACCTCCATGAGGAGTTTGGGGGCTTCTACTCTTTCCTGTGGGGTACCTGTTACACCCCAATGCTTTGCTATGGCCATTCGGAAGAACATCTGATATGTGGCCGTGCGCGAGGAGGGGGCAATTCCATTGGAGCATCATTTAGGTAGACACTGACAGGATGCCTAGGGTACTATTTTGAACCTCCATGAGGAGTTTGGCGGCTTCTACGCTTTCCTGTGGGGTACCTGCTACAGCCCAATGCTTTCCAATGGCCATTCGGAAGAACACCTGATATGTGGCCGTGCGCGAGGAGGGGGTAATTCCATTGGAGCATACTTTAGGTAGACACTGACAGGATGCCTAGGGTACTATTTTGAACCTCCATGAGGAGTTTGGGGGCTTCTACGCTTTCCTGTGGGGTACCTGTTACAGCCTAATGCTTTGCTATGGCCATTCGGAAGAACATCTGATCTGTGGCCGTGCGCGAGAAGGGGTCAATTCCAATGCAGCATCCTTTAGGTAGACACTGACAGGATGCCTGGGGTACTATTTTGAACTTCGATGAGGAGTTTGGGGGCTTCTACTGTTTCCTGTGGGGTACCTGTTACAGCCCAATGCTTTGCTATGGCCATTCGGAAGAACACCTGATATGTGACCGTGTGCATGGAGGGGGCAATTCCGAGGGAGCATACTTCAGGTAGACACTGGCAGGATGCTTAGGGTACTATTTTGAACCTCCATGAGGAGTTTGGGGGCTTCTACGCTTTCCTGTGGGGTACCTGTTACAGCCTAATGCTTTGCTATGGCCATTCGGAAGAACATCTGATCTGTGGCCTTGCGTGAGAAGGGGTCAATTCCAATGCAGCATCCTTTAGGTAGACACTGACAGGATGCCTGGGGTACTATTTTGAACTTCCATGAGGAGTTTGGGGGCTTCTACTGTTTCCTGTGGGGTACCTGTTACAGCCCAATGCTTTGCTATGGCCATTCGGAAGAACACCTGATATGTGACCGTGCGCATGGAGGGGGCAATTCTGAGGGAGCATACTTCAGGTAGACACTGGCAGGATGCTTAGGGTACTATTTTGAACCTCCATGAGGAGTTTGGGGTCTTCCACTCTTTTCTGTGGGGTACCTGTTACAGCCCAATGCTTTCCTACAGGCATTCCAAAGAGTACCTGATGTAGCTGTTCGCAAGGAGGGGCCAGTCTGAGGGATCATACCTCCTACAGGAATGACGGAAATAACTTTTGGCAGTTTTTCGCAAATCTCCCTCCTCATATGTGAGTGTTTTAAAACCGGTGCTAAGAAAGCATTGTACAAAACTTACTTTAGCATCTGTTTATAGCATTCTGTTTTCTTTTTGAATTTGGAGATGATCCCTAGAAATCACTGTGTTGGGGAGTCATAGGAGTTGTTCCCTAAAACTTCTCTGTTAAGTTTTTATTTTGATTCTGTGTTGTTTTGTATGAAAAATAAATATTTATCTCTTTTGAGTATTTTGATTTGTAGATGATCCCTAAGATTCTCCAATGCTTTCCTATGGCCATTCGGAATGACCCAATGCATTTCAATGGCCATTCGGTGTCCTTCCTTTTAGTACGTCCCCTCTGTGTGCTCATTTTAGCCCATTCTTTGTTCATCCCTTTCTTTCTTGGGGACACGGAGAACACTTCCTTCACTCTCTGCATCACCACAGGCTGCTGTCTACTTTGTGAAACTTCCCATTTTCTCTCTGCACTCCATAGTACTGCCTCCTCTCTCTCTCTCTCTCTCTCTCTCTCTCTCTGTACGTGCGTGTGTGCGTGCGTGCGTGTATCCCCATCTCTCAGTTCCCCCTTTTCTTTGTGTTTCCCCATGACCCACAGGTCTTTATACATTCCCATATCTGAATTATCTCTTCTTGCAATCCACAGTATTCTGCTGTCTTCTACTCTGTTCTGCTTTCTCATCTCTTAGCTTTCTGCATCCCCATCTCTTGGCTAATGTTCTTTCCCCAGGCATAGATCTTTCTCTGCACCTCAGTCTCTCTGCGGTCTCCTCTTCCTCTAATTTCCCACTGCTCAGGTCTTTATCTCTCATGCGATTGTCTCCTTTTACTATCACACCTCATTAGAATGTCTCTATTCTCTGCACCACCATGGATAATTCGTAACTCCATCAGTTCGCCCCTTATTCTGAAGTCTCCCCCTCCCCACACACTTATTCTTCCTGAACACATGTTCTCTTGACTCTGTATCTGTCTCACCCATGTCTACATTCTCATTGTCAAGGTTGGTGGCAGCATCATACAAGGCCTTCACTCTTCCAGGAATTCTTACAGTTAGTGTGGGAATCTCAGATGCAGGTGGGTTTTGCAGCAAGGGTCAATAGCTGCAATAGATTGGTGTCGGGTTCAGGGAATGGATGTCAGCTCTACCACACATCTGTGAATCCTGGGGCAGGTGAATCAATGCACGTTTAATGATGCAGATAATACAACCATCTTGAGATGATTGAAACATTCCAGGATCTTCTATGAATAGATGCCTCTGCCAATTTTCAGGGATGATCCCTACCCCGCCCCCAAACACAGCTCACCCCATTCAGCAAGGTCCCGGGCCCTTAACCCTTTGGGGCTGGAAGGGGTGCTGTGGAGGGAGTCCACTTTGCATGGCCTAAATTTGGACATAACTCTCTCTCTCCCCCTTTGTCTATGCACACACACGTGAAAGATCCTCCACATGATCAAATAGCCTCCACACGATGATCCCTGGGTACACAGAAAAGTGTAGACAAAGTCCCAATTTCCCCTTTTTTGTGATTACAGAAATAGCAGCAGGAGTGCATTCATCCATGGAACATTGGTTATGTTGTTGTTATTTATGAATAGTCAAAGGATTTTTTTTAAAAAAAACAGGAATAGGGGGAACAATGCTAGAGTAGTGAGGTTGATAATATGATGGGTAGGGAAAATAATGGGAGATGGCAACCAGGACCGGGGGGGGGGGGGTGCATGAGTTCAATGAGGCACATGTCCTTGGAGACTTTTAAGGAGACTATAGGCCAATTTGCATGACACAGGAGTCTATTGTGGGTTGATGAATATGCAAGCCCTGATGCCATGGCTTATCATATCATCTGAACCCAGGCAGTGGGGGTTATTTGAGGGTTAAAGAACCCTTGCATTACACTAAATCAGACAGTGGGTTATGCAAAGGTTGTTTAACCCTCAAAAAAAACTCCCAACCAGGTTGAGATGACACAAGCCACAACAGCCCCCAGCTGGGACTTGCATATTAATAATTGTGGATGGCATGTGCAGCACCCTGAGGGTTAATCAGCCCAAGATGGGCTGTTATGTTGTCTGAACCAGATCTATGTAATGCAAAATGATGGGTGAGGCGTTTCATCCAATTCAAATGTAATTGATTAGAAAACATCAGCCCCAAGTATGGAAATGTATTGACATTTTGATGTGATAGTAAGTAGCTAGACAAACACAGATTAGGAGGGCAGAAGCAGCTTTTTCCTTCCCCCTTCTTGGGTAAAAATGGGAGAGTGGAATTCACTATGCCAGGTCCAAGACTGGCAGTTCTTCTGTAGCCCCTTGGGGTGGGGAAGCAAGCATGCCTCTTTAAATTTTCAGAGCAGTGATGGTGAAGGAGCAATGGCAGTGAACCTTTCCATGGCTGCACCAGCAATGAACCCCCCTTTCTACAGACAGAGGAGTTTTGCTTCTTCGTATGTCCCTCCTCGCGAACCTAGAATTGCTTTCTCAGTGATACAAGCTTTTTTTATTATTATTGGCAGCTTCACTGAGTTGCCTATCAACCCAAGGTTCAACCACAATGGTCTATGATAAATTGATTATTATGAATGACAGCTTCATGTGTCATTAAAATGTCTAACACTATAAATCCAGGTATGCTCCAGGCTTCACAGTAGACACAACACAGAAAAGAATTATCAAGCCAGAACAGAATATGATGTTACCCAGTGTTTATTGACTCCTACAACCCTTTATTTCATTCCATTTTTTTAAAATAACATGAACACAAAATGTGGGATGGATGTTAAAATACCACAGTATGTTTCAGTATCCATCCCATCCGCCAGCAACAATGACCAGCATGCAACCTGGCAAAAGGTATGCCAAAAAAATGCACTCCCAGAGAGATTGTTGGGGAGTAAGTTACAGACGAAGTAAAAAGAGATATTTGCCAGCAAATAGATGCACTTCCATGCAATCAGTTTTAGAACCAATTAAGTTGAAAAGTTACACCAATACTATCTAATTGACAGGGTTGAAATACAAAAACAAGGATAGAATTACTGAACTTTTTACAGAAATCACTACCTTGTGGAAACAAAGGAAACACTGAAGAGAATTTGAGATTTGTAACAGGCTTTTCAGCATATTTAGGCAGGATTTACACTATTGCTTTAAAACGGTTTATAACAGCAGTGACAACTGTCCAGGACACACTCCATATACAGTTTTCAAACCATTTTCAAAGTGTCATATCCTGCATGGTGTAGATATGGCACAAGTCTCCAAGTATGCATCCAGTTTTTTTAAAAAATACACATGAATAGCCTTTTTTTGACATGAGCCTCTTTGCATGATCACAGAACCCTAAGACAGCCCATGGGTTTGGGTAGCTTATTAATCAAGACAGCAAGCCACCTTTGCCAGTTTCACAAGATGCAGCAAACTGCCCTTGTGAGGGTAATTATGCAAATTCACCTGGGACATGACCAACAAGACAGGGGGAGGGGAATAAACCACCATGGCTCATTTCCCCCTCCATGATCGTGAACCTGGTTGGCCTTTTTTGCTCAACATTTATTCTACTGTAAACATAGTTTGTTTTGAACAATGATGTTGCTTAATGTGCAAAAGATCAGATTGGGAAAGACACTTATTGGACTGCAATCTTTTAATTGAGTTAACCATTAGATAATCAATAAAGGCTGCAATTCTACATTTTTTTGGACACAGAGGCCTATGGTGTCACTCCATGTCATTTTGAATTGCAATACTTTACCTTAGGCAAGAGGATCTGATCTGAAACAAAACTGTCTAGTAATCATAGACCCTGTTCGGATGACGCACTAAGCCATGGTAGTTAAGCATTTTGAACTAAACATTATGGCTTAGTGTGTCATGTGAACCATGGTGGCTACATAACCATGGTTTCAACATGCTCACATAACCATGGTTTCAACATGCTCATTAACCGTTTGCTGCAAATGCTGTCTGAACAGGGCCATACTTTATTAATATTATTTATTCAACTCAGCTGTCTCAACCCCCACACCCCTTCCAAGTCCAGCCTCCAACTGATGGCTACAAGAACAGTGACAGTATAAAGTACCTTTGAACTCTAGACTCTATAAACAAGGGAATCAACACTTTTTCTGTTGATCCAACAATTTCATTGGAGCTTTGTTACAATTTCCTTAATAGTCTGCCTTTTGAAACTGGACATGGAAATATTTTACTTTTTTTTTTTTGCAATAATCTGGAAATACGTATAAATATATCACAATAAAACATTCAAAAAACATTTCACTACCCCCAAAACCTGATGAGCACACCAGCAGTTCAAGTTCCAAAATGTGTATGGGGATGAGCAAACAGGATTTTGCTTATCTAGGACTGGAAAGGGTAGTCATTTTAGAGAAATGAAAAAGTGGCTACATGCCTTTCCACAGGGTGATATTACATAGTTATTGTATACAAATAGGCCTCCAGCAAACCACTCCAGAAATGCGGTTCTTCTCCCTGACAAGACATGAGCAGTTGCTGAGAGGCAACCCTCTTTCACAACAATTCTTCCATTTTCTGTTTTGATTTGTATTTAGATTAAACCAGGAACATTAAGACTGATTCACAGTTGACAGTTTCCTTATACAGGTGCATGGCTGGCTGGCTGGCTGGCTGGACGAATGCCTGCCAGCATGTGATGTGGAAATAATAAAGGCATTCTGTCACATGCGGATTGGAAGGCAACTTGTTACCAACCCTGGGTTTGCCCTTCCTATGCTGTCTCATTGATCCAGTTTCCACAAACTGGAGAGGGAGGGAGACGGTGTCCACAAATTCCTTTTACTTCAGCAGCACGCCAACCTCTCATGCCATTCCAGTGGGTCTCCCAAAGAGTTTGAGCAGAGTTTTGGGGTTACAAGGGCTGCAGAGGGAATAGCAAAAATTTATCCCCCACCTTCCCTTCCATTTACAGAAGCCTCTACTAGATCAAAACCCCTTGTGTGAACAGATGGATGCCATCGGATACAACCTATGGTTTCTCAGCCCACAGAGATGTATCTGTGGTCTTCACATATGCTAGCACACCCGTCACGTGCAAAGCAGACCTGAGTGTTGCCTGACTCCAACCCATTCACTGCAACACAGGTGCCTGCAAAGGGCTTCTCAGATTATGACTTCTACTCAGTCTTGGCGTTGCTGACATCTAGTGAGATAATCCTTCATCATTCCCTGGCTTTCTGCAGTTCCCCAAAGATGCCTAAAGTGTATCACAGCCACCAACCCCCAAAGATCCTGCCACGTCCCAGAACAAGATACACTGAGCTCTTTTTGGGGGGCACCTCCGACACTGTACTTGACCATAAAACAGCTTGGGAACCCTGGCATAAGCGTAATAGACTTAAGCATGCCTTTGTTGGTGACTTTGAACTAGTTTCCAGAGGGGTAGCTGAGTTCGCCTGTTGCAGCAAAACCAACAATGGTATCTGTGGCACTTTTAAGATTATCAAATTTATTATCTGATAAAGGAAACAGCTTATGCCATAACAGACACAAGACTCTTTGTTGTTGTTTTTCTTTGGATTAATACGCTAATCTTCTCTTGATTCATAAAGCTTCACTCTGATGCCTACAGAACTTTGCTGGTGCAGGTAGATGCAGAATCTACAGCCTTCCACAATCGTGTGCCCACAATTTCAAAATATTGGTGTTTGGGGTGTAGTGCACAAGGTCCCAGGTTCAGTCCCCAGCATCACTGGGTAAGGCTAAGAAAGAATCCTGTTTGAAAAAAATCCTGCAAAACTGCAACCATTCAGTGTTGACAATAGTGAGCTAGATGGACCATGGTCCAATTCGGTATAAGACAGTGCCTTATGTTCCTAACTCTCAGGATTCCTGACAGTTGGCTAGGGTTGATAGGAACTGAAGTCCAGAACATCTGGAAGGCACCAGATTGGGGAAGACTGATATAAAATGTCATGATACAGTTCCAACTGATGTGAGCTACTTAGGCATCATCCACAAGAGTGGGGGAGGAGGAGTTTGATTACTCACTAACACAAACTTAATGAATTGGCTCCCATGCCTTATCTATGGGAGTCTCATCTGAGCTGATCGATTCTCCCTGAAATGAAACAGGCTCTGCGTGCCAAAGTCAAAAATTAAAAATCTACACTTCAAGCGCAGACAGGAATAGATTCCCTTCTTCTGAATGGAACAACTGTAATTTTGCTATGGAATGTGCTGCTTTTACATGCTGTGTGGCATATAAAACACAAATATGCGGCGCTGCAAACAGCTGTGCTAAGCCCGGACAATGCTTAAATATTAGTTTTGCTTACTAGCTCAAATGCTGGGGAATGGGCCTGCTTATCCAGAAAAAAAGGGTTATAAATAAGGCCATCCCTTCTTTAGCTACAGAAAGGGTAACATCCGGAAATGAATTGGCTGAAGCAAATGTTGGTTAGCATGAGAAAGAAAAATTAAAATTGCCAGAGTAGATTAAGTTACTGGAAGAATCTGAAACACGGAGGAAAATATATATTCATGGAAGAACAAAGCAGAATCTCCAATACAATGTGCACAACATCGCTAGAGACGAGACATCAATGGAGAGTGAATTTATCCCCAGAGGTTGCTTATATTACATGTTTTAGTGAAAACAAGAATACTTCATGACATAACCATTATACTTCTCCGATCCTAAGTATGATCCACGCTAAGTGCAGAGTGTTTAGATTTCTGTTACTGAGAACAGAAAAGTTATTCACTAGAGTTGGGTGTTGTTTTCTTTTTTATAAAAAAAGTGTGACTAAGATAAGAAATTATGTGCTTGATCATTACTAACCTGTACAAATCATGGCTCAAATGCAGGAAGGAGAGAAATATTTACCTTTTTTTCAGTCAAATTACAAATACATCGAGTTACAATTACACAAACATCTCACTTGCAGCGGGGTTCTGACGGCAGTATAGCGACTGGGCATTTTATGCCACAATGTTATCATAATGTGTCTGCCAGCAAAGTAATGCTTTATCATATTGCATAGGTACAAAACTGGTATATCCCCTTTGGTCATTTGTTTTTCTGGCACAACCAATCTTAAAATTGATCTGCAAGTCTGCAATACTGAGCACACTTTCTCAAAGATTCACAAACAACATGATTAAGCTTGAGATTCAGTTGTACAATCCTAACCTTTTAATGCCAGATCAGAAATTGACAGTGCAATCGTATACACGCCTCCTTAGAAGTAATTGCCATTGGGTTTAATGGGGCTTACTCCCACGTAAGTTACTCCCATGCAGGAATGCAGTGTTAATCACAGCTACAAAGTGATTCAAAATGGCATCTCACGTCTCTCAGTTGGCCGCAGTTATCCATCATCCATTTTGCCAGTCTAACACAGACACAGAGTTATTAGAGTTCCATTTCTCACATACAAAATGTGGCTGGTGGAAGATCAGTTAAAAATAGAAATAAAAATAAAGATTGACTAGATGAATTCTTGGCATACGTGCATTTAGTTTGTCATCAACTTCTCCTAAAAGTTTACAGATGTGGGCAGGAGTTGGTGGGCCTGGCTGCTTCGTAAAAAAAATGATGAAAACCAAACACCGATCCATCCCACACCAAGAAGAAAATGCTCTGCACACAAAACAATGGACAGCTGCAGTACTGCCTCCACCTCTGTTCTGGGCCTCTAAAAGGCAAGTGACGGAACCGCTGCTGCTGCTTGACTTTAGGAACATGGATAAAATCCAGGCAATTTTATGACAAGCGGGAGTCTCATCCTTTTTAGAAATTAATGACAGAGGCCAGCGAAGCCAAGAGTCTGTGCAGCAAAGTGACGAGGCAGCCCATCAAAGTGCCCCATGTTGAGCATAAGGAACTTGGCTCTTGACAAGTGCATAGTTCCATTTTTCAGCTCTAATTGCTTGTGTTGCCCATCTGCAGTCTTACCATAGAGGATTCTTTGTAAAGCTCCTTCCCATTGAACTAGAACATGTAAATAAAGTGCAAATAAGACTCAGGTTTCCCCAACAATTTTTTTTTTTTTGCAAATTCTTAGTATCTTTATTACCAGTATATTGCCAACTTGGTCTTGACATTAGCGGGAATCTTGGTGGTAAACTTTATTTCCTAAAACCCTGGTGGCATTCTTCACTTAAAGGCAAGTAGAAAATAGGGGTGCTTTATGCCAAAGAGGTGTGATACGAAGCTGCCATGAGTACCATCATTGTAATATGAAAATACTAGACAGTGCCAAAAAATAGTGCATTTCTGCAAGTAAGAAGAGTGTCCAATAATCACCAGAAACGGACCGTGTTGTCTTTGGATCTTATTGCTTGCAAACAGTCCCCAAAGCATCATGACAGAACAATTGCATTGGGTAAAAAAAATAATAAACCCACTCAGTCTTCATTGAGAACTGCTTCTGTCTTCCCTGCATCTACAAAGAAGAATTGAAGACATAGTTACATGCCAGAAGAAATACTGGGGACAGACCTATGCCATGTTTACAAGCCCAAATGTTCACAATATCCTTGAACATTTATTTTAAAACTTTTAACACTGCTCCTTATCATCAAAGGTGTACATAAATAAAATAAAACCTAATGCTGTGCAGAAACCACACGTGATGTTTGCAATCTCCTTGTTTCTTTGTGAAACAGGAAGGTGTTTTTCTGCTGCTTTCTGAAAAGGTGCATCATTTATTATTATTGTTGTTGTTGTTGTTGATTATATTTTATCCTGCCCTTCCTCCAAAGAGCTCACAGCGGCATTCGCAGGCTCCCTTTTATCTTCACAGCAACATTGTGAGGAAGGTTAGTCTGACCTTTTATTACTGCTCAAGGTAAGTTTTGCAGCTAATCAGAGATTTGAATCCAGGTCTTCATGGTCTCAGTCCCACACTCTAACTACTACATCATACACTTGAAAACCACTAAAACCTGGTCTTGTTTTGGATTATGGCTCTTTTCTCATTACTAGTTATAAAAAATTATCAAATGCTAGTTACCCAGGAGAACTGCAGCCACACATTCCTTGCAATGTGTACTTTTGAAGTCACTTGGAAGAGAAATATCATCTCAATTTCTTAAAAAAGGTCTTATAGAGAACTGCAAGCCCAGCACAAGGTTGCATGCACGCTGTTATTTCTGAAGATGCAAATAGTGCAGTGAAACTACCGCACAGGAGATCCATATGAGGTAGATGTATCCCATTCCGAAGACACGAATCAATTGCTATCTGCCTGCAGAAACCAGTTTCCACCATCTGGACTGCATTCCTGGATCAGGACATAGGTGTGCCCCTGTGTAATTAATGCCTCGGAGCCCTTAATATCACAATTTGAGGATATTGTAAATAAATTATCATACCAACTAAATTCCTGAATTTCTTTTTGGCTTCTGCTCTTTCTTCAGCATCAAAATACCACACAGTCATGGCATATCTGCAAAGGAGAAGAAATTGATTTACTTCTCTGAATGGTACCCTACTGAGAGCAGAATGCTAGACCTCTCTCCCTCTCTTATTAAAAACAGGCAACGGCAGAAACAGTGATTTACTGCTGCATTAGAAATATATTACTAAACAACCAAATTGGTCAGTAGGTGACAGTCTAGGCATGCACATCGTAACTCTGCTCATCTGCATGCAAGGCACGCAGCTACAAATAGGCAGGCAAATATAGCTGGTTTTTATGCCTTCATCTCCCTCCCATGATAGACACCTCCAGAGATTAATAGAGCACACAGCAACTTACCTAAGTTGTCTCAAGGTTTTACATGGCAATATTCTGAAGCATGAAGACAATCAGCTAAAGCCACTTGGTACAGTGTCTAAAGCAAACCTCCCAAGATGCCAGGTGTCATTTGCATATTATTATGTAAAGATAGCATCAGAAAGCACCTAGGGAGGAGCTATAGCTCAATAGTAGAGCACACGCTTTGCATGCAGAAAGTGTTAGGTTCAATACCTCCAGGTAGGACAGGAAAAACTCCTGCCTGAAACCTGGAGAGTTGCTGCCAGTCAGTGGGACTGGTTCAGACAACATGCTAAGCCATGGTTAGGCCGCAAACTCTTTTGCAGCAAGAGGTTAGTGAACATGTTTAAACTGTGATTATGTAGCTGCCATGGTTAAGGATGGCTCACATGACACTCTAAGCCATGATGTTCAGCACAAAACACTTAACCACCATGGTTTATTGTGTTGTCTGAACAGGGCCACTATCAACAATGCTGGACTAGATAGACCAATGGTTTGACTCAGTATAAAGCAGCTTCCTACCTTCACATGGCCAGACAAAGATAAAATCTCTTGATTTCCATGGGAGACTACCGTTCACAGTTTCCTCTCTGGATCTATTTTTATGGGGTTTCATTTAACGCATCCATCACGCGACGGCTTGTTTGCATTTACCAGAGTTGGTTATGAAAATCTCCCGGCAGAGGCGCTTTTTTGAACAGGGCTGGACAACATGTTCAGCATCCAAATCCACAATGGAAACATATGTTGAGCCAGCAGGCCAACACTAATTTGCATACTATTTTACACAGTCATGCATATGCATATCATTTCCATGAGAATACTGAATGCCAATCAGTAGGTGGTCAACATAGCAGAATTATTCTGCAATACCTTGCTTCTGGATATATAGATCCTTAAGCACTTATTTATTTATTTATTGCATTTCTATACTTCCCAATAGCCAAGTATGAATATTTGGGAATCATTTCCTCATAAACAAAAGTCTGTCATTAAAAAATGATTTTTTTTAAAAAAAAACAACACAATGATAATAAAACAAAAAGTGTTTTTAAATTAGCTCCATAAAAGTTTCTTTTCTGCTTAAAATTTCTCCTGACTTGAATGACACCGCCAGAATATTGGTTCATATAGCCTGGCTTTATCTGGTCCAGTCTTTCCCAACTTGGTGCCCACCAGATGTGTTGGTCAACAACTAGGATTTGGGGAGAAAATATGTCAGTTCACATTAGCACTTAGCAATTAGCCTAAATTAGCACTTTCAAACTACTATGGGAACCGAAACGTACTTATCCTTCAAAACACACACTTTCTGTAATGAAGTTCTCCAGTCAAAATATGCACACAAAAATGTATATATTAAAGAAAATAATCTTCCAATTTGCATTATATTAGGAAAACTGCTTGCCAAAAAAAGCGTATTAGGCAAAGGTGCATACAAAAATGTATATATTAAAGAAAATAATCTTCCAATTTGCATTATATTAGGGAAACTGCTTGCCAAAAAAAGCGTATTCAGCAAAGGTGCATACAATAATGCATGTATTAGGTAGAAGAAACATACACAAAAAAGATTATGAATTTTCATGCAATTTTCTCAGAGTTTGGGACACACCACACTTAAAGTGCTGTGTCCTAAAGTGTTGGACTAGGAGTCAGGAGATCTGGGTTCTAGTCCCCACTTGGCCATGGAAACCCACTGGGTGACTTGGGGTCAGGCACAGACTCTCAGCCCAACCTACTTCACAGGGTTGTTGTTGTGAGGATAAAATGGAAAGGAGGAGGATTATGTATGCCGCCTTGTTCCTTGGAGGAAAAAAGGCAGGATATAAATGCAATAATAATAATAATAATAATAATAATAAGAAGACTTAAAAACTGCACTAAAGACCTTAAGATTGGAAAATTGAGAAACTGAAATTGACAGGTGCATCCATGCCTACTACATCCCCCACCAATGGCCATGCTGGTTGGCAGATGATGGGAGTTCCAGTCCAACACATTCGGAAGGCACCAGGTTGGGGAGGGCTGATCTATCCTGACTGGCAACAACTCTCTAAGGAGAGAAAGATCCTTCCCAGCTCTGCTACCTGAGATCATGTAACTCGGGATGCTGGGGAGTGAACAATAGGCTCATTCCTTTGAACACATGCAAACAAAACCCACCCACACCTTCTTTACCTCGTTGCATAGGAAGGCTGCACTTCATGTGGATTTCTTCGGTCTGACCAGAAAAAAAGTAATCTGTCAAATATGGGTTCAACATCCGCTACATAGGACTTGCCCTCGGGGAATATTCGTAGAATCCCACCATGTAGCTTAAATAGAGGGGGTGAAGAGAGAGAGAGAGAGAACAGTGTTCATTTTACATAACATATCTTAAAATGGCTAATTTTCCTCTTTGTTTTACAAAAAATGCTACAATTTTACATTTACAGCGGCTGGGAGACGGACAACATCTGCTGGCAAAGCAAGCATTACATCCATGGCCCTGTTTTGATGTGGGTAGGGCAGGATGTGGGGTTTGGCAGCTTTTTCTTCTTTCTTTCTGTTGACTATAATGGGAAGGAATAAACTAAGCCAACCACAGGGGTGGAATAGAATTGAGTTGTTTCGATTGGTGCCATGAAGAAAGGGGCTTTTGGTGTGGCAAATCCACGCCCTTACCAAGCCCTACTTGCCCCTGCTCTGCTAGTAGAGATTTCCAGTGGCACATGGGGGGGGGAGGTGCCATGCCATTCTGATGGCGCCCTTCTATCTCTGCTGACAGAACAGCACGTGTGCCATGTCCTAGGGCCTCTTAGCCAGCTTTCTGGCGGGGCTTGGACTACCATCCTTAGTATAAAGTGAGAGCAAAACTATTTCTGTAGAAAATTGATGGAAAAGCTACACAGAGAATGCCTGTTCTACTATTGACGTTGTTCAACTTCACTTACCTTTGCAATGCTTCATAATAATGTGCACATTCCCTCAAATGAATAAACTATTAATAGAAAGAAAGAAAGAAAGAAAGAAAGAAAGAAAGAAAGAAAGAAAGCTCCTTC
Source organism: Anniella stebbinsi (assembly GCA_029215795.1). Taxonomy (NCBI): domain Eukaryota; kingdom Metazoa; phylum Chordata; class Lepidosauria; order Squamata; family Anniellidae; genus Anniella; species Anniella stebbinsi. Next base: position 331,121,171 of record JARDYH010000001.1, read on the forward strand.
TGCCAAGCCTTCAGAACATGATGTTGCATGCTCCTCAGAGATATTCTCCCGTAAACTTCCAAGCTGGCTACAGTGAGTTGTATTTAATGTGTTATAACGAAGATTCCTCATAGTTTTGTCTCTGGCACACAAAACATAAGTAATTTATTTATACCATACTTCTGTTTATTGCTCTTCACTTTTGCCGTTGGTACTTCTGCAAGCACTCAGTTGGAGACCTTGGAGCACACCCACAAGGCCACTGATTATGAATTTGGTTCTGGGGCTTTACTTCACAAGGAGTGAGGGAAGTATCAATGGAAAAGATAGGTACTTTCTTCCGAGAGACACCTACACTGATACCGGGAATCTAATCATGCAGACTTCAAAGCCAGCTCTGGTTCCACAACCCCCATAGTCAACCAATGGCACCTCAGGCCTTTAACACATATAGACCATAGAGTTTGCAGGCATTTGATGGCCACCTATGAACCTCCAAGATAAGGCCAGGTTTACTTCCAAATGCTCATTTAACAGGAGATCACAGCCAATTATGGCTCCCACATGTATGAACATGTTTGTCACATTCATACTTTTTACTTTTAAAGTAGAAACTTTGAAATATTTTAGAAAATTGGAAGTTACAATCAAGTCTCCAGGATGTAGAAACCTATTTCCTTTGCTTATTTGTTTGCTTGCTTTTTTATTTTAAAAGGAAAAGGAACGTATGGATCTCCCTTTTCCTACTTGGAGACACATTTGGAATCTTATTGTGTCATATAAAAAAGCAGATGCTCCAAGATTTCCTTGGCATCTTGGAGGGCAGGGTGTTCGCATTCATTTTAGTAGGCACTTTTCCAAATTTAGGCCTTTGAAAAGCAATGCTTTTGACAAGTAGCAACCCTAAGGGCGCAATGCCAACTCCTTTCTCTTCAGGTGTATCACAGCAAACCGCCTCCAATCCCCAAACAGGTATGATGCAAACAAATACATTGCTATTTATAAGGTTATGGTATGGGACAGGAAAAGATGGCTTAGACAGGAACAAATACAAGTTTGCATGACCTTCTTATACAAAGTGCAAGATGAGGAGAGAGAAAATACCCTTTGTAAGCACAGATGTTCCTTTAATATTTCTCTTCAAAGGTTGTCTCATGGGAAGGAGGGATAGTTCAAAGGATGAGAGGACCCCAAACTATGCAGTCATTCCTTAATTAATCTGCTTATTATTTTCACTGAGCTAAAGCTTTCATTATCCATATCTTTAAAACAATGACTGCCACACTGGCAACCCAGAACCTCTGAACAACAACCTGTCTTCCATAAGCATTGTGTCTAGTAGAACTAATAAAAATAAGATGAATTTTAGCTTCGCTTTTCCAAGGTGCTTACTATCAATGGTGATTAGATATCCGACAGTGATGGTGCTGGAATTATAAATTCCACGTTGTCAGGTAAAATATGAAAGACTGAGAAGGCAAGTGGTTTCTGGAGCAATCTTCTTGGGATCTACTTCTCAAAATGCCATGCCTACATACCTTTGAGTCCCAGTTCTTGTTCAGGTAGTAAATGCAGGTGATACAGCGCCCATCACCATTGGGATTGTCCACATGACGCACATAGCCAGTTCCATTCCCAGGGTAGCAGGCTACCATTGCCTAAGTGAGGAAATACAAAGAGAAAAAAACACCAGTCAGATTTTTCATAACTTTCACAAGCTTTCTATTTACTCTTTTGGTGCAAATCAAAATACAAAGCTTTTTCACACTGTCATTGAATGGTTCCTGTAGGTGCTAACATGATTATTCATACACACCCTATTTTCCAAGGTAATCCTGCTCCTGTGAAATTAAGAGCAATGCTCTTAAAGAGTAATGCTCCTGGTGAAGAATGTGAAACTAATTCTTATTTCAATTGGTTCACTAATAAATTTAGATTGGAGATTAGAGGCAGATGAAATTGAGGAATAGTCAATGAAGTGGCTGCAGAGGTCTGAAACCATTTTTTTAAAATCCAGCGGATTAATTTAGGAATAATTGTCTCTGTGCAAGCCTCCAATGGGATGAATGAGACAAAAGCGAACACTGTGTGAGGGCGGGTGGTTGGCTTGCAATCTTCTGGCCTATTCCAGTCATACAGTGCTATGATTCGAAGGGTCAACCTACACATTACACACACATGCATGCAGTAAACCCACAACTGTCTTTCCCCTCCACCAAAAAGAAATGATTGGCCTCATGAAACAGACACTGGACAAGGGGAAGTGGTATCAATAAAACAAATACTTTAACAAAACTCAAAAGATAACAGAATAAAAGCAACCAACTCAACAGATCCACTTACATGCTGAAATTGCTTTAAATAGTGAAAACAGGGTCATCCAAGATTTTTTTACACACATTTCTTTCTAACACGTAGTTTAGCCTATTGGAGCGATTTTTAATCAAAGGACACAGCCCACTAAGGCAGACTTTCTCAACCTGGTGCCCTCCAGATGTGTTTTGATGTGCAACTCCCATCACCCTATCCAGCATGGCTAGTGGCCATGCTGGGTGGAGGTTATGGGAGTTGGAGTCCAACACATCTGGAGAGCACCAGGTCGAGGAAGGCTGCACTACTAAGTTCTCCTGAGAAAACCCTGTTGAAAGAGATTGCAGCTGTGGAAATCTTTATTTTTACTGGGGTTAGTGTAGGAGAAATTCCAAGATCAGTACTCAAACTGTGTGCTAACAGAGCATATAAGTGAAAGTCCAGACTAGTGTGAATAGCCATAGTTTAACTTTTCTTATGGAAAACAGGCTGTGAACTCAATTCTCTAAAGCTCAGATTTATCTCTGTTTCTTTTATCAGCCTCTGAGCTTGCCAGTTGTCCCGTGTTTGAAGGAATATCCCTAATCTTCAAGACAGAATATTATGAATGCCACTTATTTCAGGTACCATAATGCCAGATATTTTTCTCCCATACTCCCATTTTTTTTAAAAAAAAAAAGTGCTGAGGCAATCCAGTTTCCCTCACTCAGGATGTTTTATATCTAATGCCCTAAGGGAGTAAAACTCCACCATCTTAGGTCCTAGCAATTCTGCTAAGTTATGCAAACCTCTCACACTTGTGGTTGCATGGGACTCTACGTGTTTGCTGCCAGAGACCAAGCCACAGAATTAGGCAAAGACTTTTTCAGAAGTACATTTCTTGTTCTGAATATTTCTTCAGAATATTAATTCTCATTTGGTTTAGTTTATCAACACAGCGAAAATGAATCCACCCGCACTAAGAACCACAAGGCACCACTGAAGATGACAAGAAAGAATGCACGTCGTCTAGCATAGGGCGGTGGGGAGGGAGAGAGTTCCTCACACAGCACGTACACATTTAGCTTGTTTTCACAACTAGGAAGATATTGGAGGCCTAGGGCCACCATTCCCGGTGATCGTAATCACCGCCACCAATGACTGGAGCTCAAGGGCCTCCTTGTCTGAGGAGGCAGGTGTTAGTAGTCACAAGGGCATAATAATAATAGTAATAATAATAATTTATTTCTTTCAACGTCAAATATAAAATACATAAAACTGATTAAAGTACACAAAACTAACACATTATTAAAATGCCAATAGAACTCTTAAAATTCAACTGGGTAGGCCTGCCGGAAGAGAGAGGTCTTTATGCTTTTTAAAGTCAAAGAGACTATTAAATTGACGAATCTCCTCCAGCAGGCCATTCCACAGTCTGGGAGCGGCAGAAGAGAAGGTCCTCTGGGTAACAGTTGTCAGCCTAGTTTTGGCTGACTGCAGCAAATTCTTCCCAAAGTACCTGAGTGTGCGGGGCGGATTGTATGGGAGATATTGTCACCTCACCTTTCTCTGTGGGGGAACATAAACCATTGCCCCTGAGGCAAGCGGTGTTACAACTATACACCATCACCTGGTGGGCTGGCTGTGAAAGAAGTTGTAGTTGGAGGGATCGTAGCTCAGTGGTAAGAGCACGTGCTTTGAGTTCAGAAGGTCTCAGGTTCAATCCCTGGCATCTCCAATTAAAAGGTTCAGTTAATGGGAAAGACCTCTGCCTGAGAGACTCTGCCAGACAGAACAAGCCACACTGGGCTAGATGGGAGGGAAATAATCTGAGCTGGTATAATATGGCTTCCTATGCTCCCTCTCTTCTTCATAATGTCTACATCAGCCTTCCTCAACCTGGAGGTCTTGAGGTGTGTTGGTCTGCAACTCCAAACATTCTCAGCCAGCATTAGCCATGGTGGCTGGGGATGATGGCAGCTGCAGACCAACACATGTGGAGACCACCAGGTTGGGGAAGACTGGTCTACACATACAACTTGGTCTTGTATGCCAAGCCAATACCACAAATGTTCCCTGTGCTAGTCCAAACATACTGGTAGATAGTCAGTCCTCCTAACAGTGGTTTGGTAATGGATTAAAACAACCAAGGTCTTGGTGTCTTATATCACTACATAGAATGGGGAAGGGGAAAGTGTGGCTCTCCAGATGTGGCGGGACTGCAACTCCCATCATGCCTCACCATTGACTATGTTGACTAGAGCTGTTGTAAGTTGTGGTCCAAAAACATTTGAAAGGTCACAGTTCCTCATGCCTGACTTAGAATATAGTTGCCTAGATTGGTAATAGGCACAGGTAATTTAAACGTGTATTTTAGGATACCTCAGGGCAATCTGGGCCAACATACAGTCCACCGGCTATACAAAGAAAAACCTGCCCCACAGAGGTGGTGGTGGACTCATATTCAAAAGCCCTTTGCTTTAGAATTCTAGAAAGCATGCAGCAGCCGAAATAGCCCTTCCGCCCTTCCTTCCCACCCAACCTCCAAATAAAAAAACAATAGTGGTTTAGTTAGGCAGGTCTGCTATCTCCAATTCTGCTCAGAAATCACCAAAGGATTTCTGAAATGCAAATAACAGAGAGCAAAACCAAAATTGCTTTTGGCAATTGATATACAGAGAATGAGAGATACATACACAATACGCACGCACGCACACACGCAACACACACACACACACACACACACACTTTTGCAAACAAGAGCCAGTAAAGTCTGACTCTTTGTTGTGAGATAAAATCACCAAAACTCTTAGAAGATAATACTTGAAAGGAGGACTGCAAATCCAATTGATCATTATTCTACTATTTATTTCACTCCGAAGTCCCAATCCACCAAGTTCCACATGCTCCTGCACATGTTCCTAGCTGAACAGATGTTTGGCTATATACCTTAAGCCTCTGCTGATTACATAAAGGAGGAAGAAAGAGGGCCTCGATTCAGAAGAGGTGACTGGTGTATTCACAGCTAACTTCACTGACAATCTGTACGCTGAGTACACATCAAGATCAGGTTCCTCGTGTATGTGAACCCTGGATGAAAGATTTTTAACTCTGTTCCCCATCCCTGGGTTAGAGTGCCAGATAAGGACTTGCTCTCCGTAGCCATTCCAGACGCCTTTAAAAAGGACACATCCATGCTGCAGGATGGAGGGGGAGGTGTGGCACACTGGGGAGGGGAGTATCCGTGGGGCAAAATGCCCTACCCTGATGTGTAGGATTGCAAATGCCATTTGAAGCCTGGGATTATGTCTGTAAAGGTTGGGTTTTAGGACACATTCTAGTTTATAGCCCTTCCATTTGAATTTCTACTGTAATTTTAACAGGACGCACACACACGTATTTCCATTCTTATTATCTGCCCCTCACTTAAGGAAAGGGGTGGGCTATATATTTAAATACATACATATTTTGCGTATTAAATATGCAGCTTCACAAAGGATGGATAAATAGAACAATCATCTGTGTGCGCGTGTGCTTGTATATTTATGCTAAACAGTGACATTCAACCCTGGCAGGAAAATGAGAGCAGGCAAGAGCAGTGCTGAGACGTTATATACTTTCCCCAACCACTGGCACTGTTTGGATGAGGTCTTGAACAATTAAGGGAAATCATTGTGGCCCTAGCCTATTGAAGCAATTACAAGTCCAGGTCTGGCTGGACTAACTCTAGCACAGAATAAGCTGACTTCCACGTGGGGCTTCTAGCTCTTAGCACCTCTTTTTATTAATTGAGAAGTAAATAAGGAAAAGAGGAAGAAAGAGGACTAGTAGAATGATCAAAATGCAATGTAGACGGGACTAGACTAGTTGCAAAAAACAAAACAAAAAAGGTGACTCAGTTGATGGGATACACATAGCATCGCTGCCAGAAAACACACATACAGTTAAGCCAAGACTCAAAGAAATGACTCACTTTGACTTTTTGTAGCTGTAATTACCGGCGCATAAAACAAGTCTTACTATAACCTTATCTCCTGTTTATCTTTGTGTTTTATGCCATTACTGGAGCTCTGTTTTTAATTGTTGTATGCTCATGAAGTGCCTTAGAATCCATTTTTGAGATAGGATTGCATAGATTTTTTTAAAAAATGAGACAAGAGGAAGGGTGCAACCTTATTCTAAATACCTGTGTCCATTTAAAAAGGGAAAAAAGTGGAATGTAACTGAAACAGATTGGGGCTGTGTTCTTATCCTAGATCAGGGGTGGGCAACTTATGCCTCCCAAATATTTTGTCTTACAACTTCCATCTTCCCTTAACATTGGCTAGGATGGGTGGGGCTCATGGGAGTTATAGGCCAAAATATATGGGGTGGAGGACATGAGTTTCCGACCCGTGTTCTGGATCAAGGAAGTCAATGGCAACTAGGGGTGTCACCAGAGTTTGTCTATTCCTGCCTTGGAAAAGAACTCCCGGGGCTCCTAAAAGCCCACCTCAAAGGAGAGATGGTATTTATTCCTCCAAAACACTGCTGCCACACCAAACCCTTTTCTGTGTCAGATCAATATCCTGATGGTCTGGGGGATGGCAGAGAATGCCTGGGGGGGGGGCTCCCACTCATAACCAGAGACCCTTGACTGGCCTGAATAATGAGACAATTTCTCATGAATTTGTTCAGAGAGAAATTGGCTCATTTCCAGGGTCATCACCCAGGGAGGGGGAAGTTTGTTTGCCCCCAGTAGTAACTAAAGCAAATTTCAGCAGAATGCCTCATTTTGAATGTAGTCCAGCGACACTGCATGCATTCGTTTCATGCACGTGCCATATGACAGATAAGCATGGTCATAGTAAAGGCTTCATCCCCAAAGCTGTAAGGTAGTTCTGTATAACAGAAACAGGTCTCCCTTGTGGTTCCTCCCTTCTGCCAACGCAAGGCTGGTGCTGAGATGGGAAACAAGCTATGAGGCTGTTCCAGATGTAGCACTGGGACCACAACCTAATTATCTAACCCAGCCTTCCTCAACATGGTGCAGCCCAGATGTTTTGTTTTGGACTACAACTCCCACCATCTCCAGTCCATTGGCTATGTTGGCTCAGGCTGATGGGAACTGTAAGCCAAAACACCCACAACGGGGAAGGCTGCCCTAAGTCTGCTCTCAACATAGGCACAACCATTTATGGCACAGCACCTCACCAATGTGGGGGGGTCTCCAAACCTTATCCTAGTCAAACTCTGCCATCTCCAGTTAAAAGGATCTCAGCCAGGAGGGCTAGGCCCTAAGACTTTGGAGACCTGCTCTCAGCTGGAGCTCGCGTACTGCGTTGACAGGCCAGGAACCTGACTCAGAAGGACTTGTTTGGCGGCTTATCCCCACATCCCCTCCCAGGGGTCTCCAGGAAATGCAAGTAGTATTGTGAAAAACAAATTTAAAATTGGGGAATGATAAGACACTGATCAAGGTCTAATGCACATGGAGGGAGAGGCTTATTGGACTGCGGGTGGGAATTTCCTCTTGAACTCATCCTGCACAAAACACATGCTTGGGTGAGTAGCAGTATGTGTGGGGGCGGGGTGTGTGTGTGGAGAGGAAACAAGGCTCACTGAAGGGCACAATCAAGATCAAGTTAAAAGCTCACTGATTACAATGGGAAATAAGTGAGCAACACGCTTAATTCGCCCCGTAAAATCACTGAGACTTGCATTTGCTTAGCTTAAGCGAGAACACATCCCAAGCTTGTGGGTTTATTTTTAGGTTACAAGGCAAATGGGTAAAAGAAATATATAAATAAAGTTGGCAACCCCAGCTGTAAAACCGTTTCCCCAGACCGGCTGCGTTTGGTCCTTTTGTATTAGCAGCACAAAGCGAAATGCTCAAGGCTACAAAAATAAAACTGAGGCGGGGAGGAATTCGCTAGTAAAAGACTCATAATTTTGCTTGCCGTGAACACCACTGCCTCCTCTAATTATCAAAACAATTAATCTTTCTTTTGTCAGAAGGGTATTGTCTTGCTCTTTTAGCCCCACGAATTTCGGCATAGATAATGATGAATTATTGATCTGCAAGCATCCTACTGTTTGTGTATTCTCTCAACTGCAGTTTTCCCGCAATCCCAATGGTTAAAACTTTTCTTTTTTAAAAAAATGTTGAAACTGCATGCAGTGGATGTCCCTCTCAAGTCCAAAGAAGTGCACATAATTTCAAAGCCCACCTAAGTGAACTCCGAGACCAGCCGTGTCGTTGCAACCACAAACGTAAGAGGCTGTTGAAAAATTAATTTATTTTCTGTCGGGGTAGTCAGAGTTAACCTCCAATTAGCAGAAGTAAACATTCCTGGTGCACCAATGTATACACGCACACACACACATCAATGGGAGCTCTTTCGGTTTAGGGAGACTTCCTCGGAATTGCTATGTGATCTGGCTCTCTGCCAGTGAGATGATGGCTTAATGACAGTGCTACGTGCAGAGCGTGAGGCTATCAGCAATCAAACACAAACTTCACTCCAGAGTACACTTCACAGAGAAACTTCACAGAGGGAAGGAAAAAAGCCCATACAACACATAGAGCACTTCTGATTGCTGATTCTCGCTGAAAGCTGCCTGTTTTAAATTCCCTCCACCCCCCTACCCCCCGAAAAGCACACGCATACAAAACCCTTCAGTTCCTTTGTGTTTCCCACTTGCTTTTAAAGCCAAATCCAACCAGGGCGGAGGGAGAGTGAAAAGGGGCGATTCCAGGAATGGCGTTGCCAATTTCTGACTTCGACGTTATTTTAAGCATTCCGGGGAGAGTTGCCGTTTTTATTTCTCCTGGCAAGGATCATGTGTCTTTAACAGCTGCATGACAAACTCAAGAGGGAAAACTTTCCCTCTCGTTGCCTTTCCCAGCAAGGAAAAAAAGCCGCTCCTGTTGAATGCCTTGCCTGTAGCGCAGCTGCAAGAGGACTTGTGAGAAAAACAGGTGGCAATTATTTGCCAAACACACAATGCTGCTTCCCCCTCCCCCCACCGCCACGATGACAAAGCAGCTGGGGTGGAGGCTAGAAATGGGAAAAAATATTATTTCTAGATCTCCTTGGAATAATAATATTCACAGGGAAGTTTGCATTTTTAAAAAATATGATTTTAAAATAAATCCAATTAAAAAAACACAAACACCATTTAAAATCACATTAAACACACACACACACACACACAAATCCATAGTAGGGCAATACCTTTATTAGAATAGCCAAAATGTTACAAAATCGTATGCACGCTTTCAAGTCCTCCTGAATCCAGCTAGATGAGAAACAAAGGAAATGGGGTGGGGGTGGGGTGGAAGCTGGCTGATGTTGAAGTTACAGTCTTAAGTTGGAATTCAAGAGGATGTAGCAGACATTCAAATTAGGCTGTATTGGTGGCTGTGATCATTTCCAGAAAAAAATAAATGGCTGGGGGCATGCTGAGAGTTGGAGGAGGTTTTTTTCTGTCTAAACATGCATAGGATTGCTCCCTAATCTCCAAATTAGTCCCAAAATGCCTTGTGGAATAAAAATGGCTCTGTCTGCCTCTGAAAAGGAAAGAATACACATGAGGGGGGAGTGCATCCATAGCTCTTAGGCCACCACAGAAAAGGCCCCGCTCTTGCTGGATGACTGACGTTTGTTCCTAAATCTGGAGCAGGGCCTTGCTGACTGATCTTAAAACTCTTGTGGGCCGCAGGACTAGGTCATTGAAACAGAGATGGAAGAGGACTGTGAGGATAATCTAATCCACCCCTGATGGATGGCCACCCAGCCTCTGCTTACGTACCTCCAGTGAAGGAGAGCCCGCCATCCCCTGAGTCAATCTGTTCCACTGTCAAACTGTCCTTGCCAGTAGCAAGTTTCTCTCGACTAATGTTTAGACAAAGTCTGCTGCCTTGCACTTTCCACCCACTGGTTCAAGATCTGCTCTCTGGAGCAACAGAGATCAGCCCTCCTTCATCTTTTCTATAATCGCCCTTCAAATAGTTGAAGACCACTATCATGTCTTCTCTTAATCTTCTCTTCTCCAGGCTATCAATACCCTGCTTTCAATTATTCCTCATAGAATACGGTTTTTAGACTCCTCACTATCCTGTTTGTCCTCCTCTGAACACACTCTAGATTATTAAAGTCCTTCTTAAAAATTGGCACTCAAACTTGGACTTAGTACTCCAGGTGTGGTCTGACCAGCACGGAATAGAGCAGAAATATTACTTTCCATGATCCAAACACTATGTAAACTAAGATTTCATTAGCTTTTGTAGCAGCTGCATTACATTGCTGGCTCATTACACTGTGAGGCCTTCTCTGGAGTGGCACCTCTGTCCCAAGAGACCATACCCAGAACCCTATCTGGGCACCTTTTTAAAGACAGGTGATTTTTTTTTCTTTTTAGGCAGGTAATTATGCTATCACAACTTTCTCAAAGTTGCAATCCTAAAGTCACCCACCTGGGTGTACATTCCACTGAACTCAATACTTCTTAGTAAGGTATACGATTGCACTATAGGACATGTGTTTTTTACACATGCATTTTATAACTTATTCTCAAGTATACAAAATAGTCCTAAATACACAAATATAAACTGAAGTTAACAAACGGGGGGGAAATTAACAGATACCTAAAAAATCACTGAAAGGTTGTTTAACATATTGAAGAAAAATCCTCTAAACAAAATGAGGAATAAGACTGATCAACAAACAACATTTTTTAAAATAAATAAATACTTGGTATAGTTGACAAACAAAGGGTGGGGTGGAACATATTACGTATATTTCCTCAGATTTAAATATACACACCCCTGTCTTAAAAGAATGCACTTATTGGTTGGCAATTACTCAATGTCTGAGATGAAGGAAAACCATGAAGCCAAGGCATTTTTCATGTCAGAAAGATTCCTAGCGAGTCGGCCTTGATGAGTACATTCGTACATAACCATCACCTCTCATATCTTATCTAGTCATTGCTGCCTGGAAGGCTGATGGGTAGATTTCCATTTCTTACCTATGCATGGTTTAGCCGTACTATCACACTACTTAAGGATATCTTTCCTATAGGAAGTCAGGTTCAATTTACTCAAAATGGAGTAGTGTGGCTTTAGGTTAGCGCAGTTCTTGGCAACAGTCAGTTGGTAGCTCACTGGCACAGCACAGCTGCTCTATGCAAAAGGTCCCAGGATCAATCCCTGGTATCTTCAGATTGGGCTGGAAAAGACATACTGAAGCTGTCATCCCCATGATGGTGGATGATGGGAGCTGTAGTCCAACACATCTGGAGGACACCAGGATGGGAGGGATGCTCTAGACAGTGGCTGCAATACAGAAGTAGTGGGCTAATGGTCTCACTCAGTACTTTCTACATTTCTAGAACTGTTGCACAGTAGAACATTTCCACCAAAAATGCAATGATTGCCTATTTGGCCAGAACCCTTCCATCACATGTGGCAGTAGTCCAAGTGCATCAAATTGAATGCCCTGATATATTATTGCATTTATATCTCACTCATCCTCCAAGGAGCTCAAGGTTCCCCTCTAGTCCATTTTATCCTCACAACCACCCTCTGAGGTAGGGTTAGGCTGAGAGATAGTGACAAGGTCACCCAGTAAATACCATGCCTGAGCATGGATTTGAGCCTGGTCCCCAGCCTTAGTCGGACACTACACCACTATACCATGCTATTTTACAGTTTTTGCTATATTTTAATCGTGATATTTTTAACATGTGGTAAGATAGCTTTGGGCTTGCCTTTTGGAAGGAAAAGTAGGACGAAAAGATTTTAAAAAATGTAAAAAGGGCAGGTTCTCCTGCATAGGATCCTGTGAAATTTATGATCTTGTGCAGATCCCATTCATTCCAGTTCCCATTCATTCCAGAAAAGAGATTTTCCCAGTGGATTATGTCTACCATAGTCACCATTAATATTCAATGTAGACAGAGAAGGAAAAGAGTCTTTTGTGATGAGGCACAGGAGAAACAGTGTCCAAGTGCTCAGCTTTGCAGGAAAATAACTGCATAAATATCCAACAATTTTTTTTAAAGTGGTTTTTAGGACCAGAGTTAAGGCTATCGCGTGTTGGCTGTACAAAGCCAGGAAACTGGAAGGTAAGGCTAGTGCATTAGATTAGAAGACATGTTCCGTGATCAGTAATTATGGTGTGCAATGTCACAAATTGTGCTTGTTTGCAACTTACCCTCCATGTACATACACTTTTCCTTGGTCTTTCAGTCCCAAATCCAGATAGGGAGGGTGGATGGCCAAGGACCAGAAAAGATGACCCACTAGTCCTGCATTGCCTTATGAAACATCTGAGCCTTAATGTGTTGGAAGGCTGAAGGTTCAAGAGGGCTGGTTTAACCCATCTTCCCAGCGACTGATGTAAGCCAGGAACTGCCATGGGTCAACTCACAGCAGGATTCCTCGAGCAATACAGTAAGGCTCAGATACTCCATAAGGCAATACAGGACTAGGACAATGTGGGGTCATTTTTCAGCTATACCAGAGGTCAACAAACTGTAGCCCTCTGGATGTTTTGGCCTACAGCTCCCATCAGTGCTAGCCAGCACAGCCAATGATGAGGGATTATGGGAGTTGTAGGCAAAAACATCTAGAGGGCCCCAAGTTTCGCACCCCTGAGCTATATAGAAAGTCAGCAAAAAGACTGAAATATGGAGAAAGAACATAACAACAAAATGACAATCCAGCTGCTCAGCTTCGAAATCTTCAAATTCAGGATGCAACATAAATACAAAGTGATTCCCAAGGGCTTCTCATGATTGATCATCATTAATCACTTCAGAGGTGTGAAGGAACCCAGGGAAAATAAGCGATTTTTCAACAAGCTAGTGACAAGAGTCTAAAAGCAAACCAAGACTGGCTGATTCCTGAAACACGACTTTAGCCACTGGGCAAGATTACAAAATTCAACAGCACGTTTTGCACATAGTAAGCTACCCAGAAGATATCACAAAAAGATTTATATTTGTAGTGTTCACAGATACTCTGCGAATAGGCACTGTCCCAACAATTACTGCCCAATGCAGACATAATAGTCAATTCACATTTTACTTTTTAAAATTAGATGCAATGTACCTAAGTTTTAAATGCCAAAATATATGTGCAGTGGGCAAACTGAAATTGTGAACAGCCATAGCAAACGTGGACACAGCAAACAGGAAAGGATAGGAACCTCCATTCTCTGTTTAAAGCAAAGAAACCTGGACATTTAAATGCACAAGCAACATTCACAACTGACATGTACTTTTTGTGTTCCATACACACAAAAAGTACATGAATTTACACAGCAGTATTAATCTCTAACTTGACTCAGTTTAAAATCTTTAACTCTTTTCTTAAATCCCACTTTCCTTAGAAGCTGTGCTAGGCGGTTTTTTGTTGTTTTTTTGTTTTTTTGTTTTTGAAGAATCTTAGAATCCTTTACTTATTCCTTTTTACCTTTCTTCTATCCATGTTCCTAAGTTCTGATCCTAAGAAGATGTATTTGAAAGTACATTGTATTGATTTAAGTCGGATTCGCTTTAGCAGTTATATGATTATATGAGAAGGGTCCAAATCACAACTGTTTTCAGTACAGTACTCATTACTGCAGCTGAATAAATATAAAAGTAGCCAATATAAAACTATAAGCCACTTAGTCATATTGTAGCGTGAGGGTACAGAATCACTTTTAGTCCAAGTGATTTTAGTCCAATTCCATTCTTGGGGGCCACATTCCATTGTTGGGTGGGGGATGAAGGCAAAAGGGGAAAGGCTAAAAAACACCCCAAATGCTAGCATATTTCCTACTGCCAGTAACCAAGGTTTAAGAGAGACATTTCAACCTTCAAGAACGAGAAAAGGATGCACAAAGTCAAGAAACCACGAAATGACTGGTGGTTGAGAGAACTGGGCTGAGGGTAGAGGAAGAGGGTGTGGCCTTTTAGGGAAGCCCTTGCGGCTGCATTTAGCCCCTGGGCTGAGGTTCTGCACCCCCTGCTGTAGGGTGACCAAGACAAAGAGCTCAGGATGAAGGTATATAGACAAAAGGGTGGGGTGATGCACTTAGATTCTCACTGATGGGAGCAACGTGGTCCATGGAAGAAGTTTAGCCTCAACAGTATCCCAAGTGCATCGTTTTACTCTCTCCCATATGAATGAATTATTGCCATTCAGTCTTATGAGGAAACTTAAAGTCGTGTCCTGCTTATTGGTTCCTGGTCAACAGCTGGTTGACCACTGTGTGAACAGAATGCTGGACTGTATAGACCCTTTGTCTGATCCAGCAGGGCTCTTCTTCTTCTTCTTCTGAGATACATTTGGTGAGGACAAAACCTACCCTCCACCTCTGATGCTGGATGGCCTGACCTTCCCTGACAGGATCATGCAAAGGGATGAAAGGCATCTCTCTGAGTTATACAAGATCTTCTGATGTACATATGTCCTAATGACAGGCATCTTGCTAGCTAATAATGAACTTCTTCAGCTTCAATTACAAATAGTGTTAATTGTGTTAAAGCCACACTACAAAATCCAGCTCTAGACTAGATAGGGGGTCAAGTCTGTTGCTAATGCAATGAGATTTATATCAATGGCTCATTGGTGTTACCTGTGTAATCAATGAGAAATAAATGTCTTAAGATGTATAACCTACCATGGAGGAATCCTGATTATTTCCTAGTTCATCGATCACACTGGAAACTGCTACACGAGGAAAGCAAGAGTATTAATCTCCCAACCAAGAGGCAATGCCTCCCAACCTTTTTTCAACGGAGATGTTTTCCCCACCCCCCATGTATATATGCATGCTTTGTCCTTTGGCTACTGACCCTGGAGAGATACTGCCACCATCTGACAGCAATAACTGTGTTTTATGTGTTCAGGCTGCATCCGCACTTCAGAACAGGATCGTGCCATGGGTTAAAAACAGAGATCACATTAGAATAGCCTTCCCCAATCGACTGTGTTCCAGATGTTTTAGACAACAACCCCCAACATTCCTGGCCATTGGCCATGCTGACTGGGGCTGATGGGAATTGGACTCCAAAACATCTGGAGGGCACCAGATTGGGTAAAGCAGTATTACAACGAGGACCAGTCAACCAAAGCTTCGACAAGCCAAAGTGTGCAGGGAGAAACACTCTCCCATACTCCACAGATATGGTGAAGTGAGCCCAGTGAAGAAGGCTCCCATTCTCCTCTTTATGTTCAAACTATTCAGAAGAAAACATTTGTGACAACTGAAATGAACAATTCAGTGAGGCTAGGTTGGCTAACCAGCTACAAGGAATGCACAGGGGTTACACATGAGGGCTAATTTGGGAGAAACATGGGCTGCTTTGTAATAGTTTTCTTGGGTGCTGGAACCAGAAGCCTGTTAGGAAAGGCTCGCAGTTACTGTAGTTCATTGGTCTGATGCCACTTTGCAGTGGCATTGCCTGTGCTAATTGCTGCTGCTCCTTAACTTGTCAATGAAATTTTTTACAATGGCACCAAAAAGTCTAAAGTGTCCCATCATCCAATGGCAATGGAACTTCCAAAGCTGACCAGACACTCTCATCATTTGGAGAAGGAAAAAAGCATATCCACCACATTCAACACTTGTTTCCTTGGGGGCCACTTAAGCCAACACTTCACTTTGGGCCAGTTTGCATGACACGACAGCCCACAGTGGGTTCGTTTATTCATGAGGAGCTGCAGCACATGCCAGCAACCATTATGAATATGCAAGCCCTGGCTAGGGGTTGCCGTGGCTTGCTGTGTTGTCTGAACCCAAGTAGCAGGGTTATTTGAGGGTTTAAACACCCTCCCATAACCCTAAAACATACTGTGGGTTATGTGAGAGTTATTTAACCCTCAAATAACTGATGCTGTGCAGGTTCAGATGACACAAGCCACAGCAACCACCACATTCATCATGATGGCACAGCAAAAGCCTCAGTGCTCTGAGGGTTAATTAACCCCAGGTGGGCTTTCATGTCCTCCGAATCAGGTCAGTATAACTCCCTGAAGGCTTAGGGGAACTTCCAAAAAGCTCTGCTATCAGCAAACCTCTTGAGAAGCAGAGGCTTCCCCAGGGGGCAGAACAGCTTATCACATCAAGGCCTTGCTTCATACTTAAGTATCTGACAATTGTTCATAGACTTACAGAAACAGACAAAGCAACAAAGCATGTCTATCTATCTCTTTGTGCAGCACAACCCACCCACCCACCCCAAATCTATTCTGCATCCCGGGCACTACTGCAAATGTACTACCTATCTATCTGGTAATCAAGCATCTCTAATCTAAGCTGAACCAAACACCAAGTTGTAACTAAACACTGTAATCAGTGAAACAATTATTTTAATGAAAATATTAGCTAGCTGTCAGATTTGGCTTTGTTGCTACCAATCTTACATGGATCAAGTGGAATTAAGTCACGGTAGTTTCAATAAAACCTTTTATGAAATAGTGCCTGCAATCTAGCGTGCCCGTGAAAGCATGAAGAAGGGCCCAGATGCAGAGTGGACCTTGATTTTGATTCCTAAGTAGAAGTAATTCCACCTCCACTGTCCATGATGTATCGCACATCACTGCTGTTTGGAAAGCAGAGGTGAAAGTAACATGGAATTGGAATGTCACATTTTTCTGGATCAAAATCAATATATTAAAGGGGTTCCTGCATCCAATTACACATGATCACATTTGAACGAGATGGGGCGGTGGGGAGGCGATGAGCAGGACATCTAGTTTTCAACATTAGATCTATGGCAGCCCAAGAAGAAGCTAGGCAGCTCACCAGTAAACGAGGCTTTAGGTAAGTTGCACACGTGGGCGCAGGGAATAACAGCTGGCTATTGGGCCAAATCGGCCTGAAGCGGTGCAAATGCTTCGGGCCTAGGTGGTCCATTCTGATACCAAAGCTGATTCAGGCCAAGGCAGGCCAAATTGACCCACGTTGACTTTGATTCGAACTTCAGGATAGTTGTAGCAGGCAACAGATACACACTAGTTATTCTGAACTTGTGTACACACAATATTCTATGGACTACATCTCCTTGAACAACTTTTTTTTTAAGGTGGAAGAGTGGAGTATAATTTATTTAATAATTAATTAAAATTATGTTTAGGCTGCCTTTAAGGGTGGAAGTTATTTCGGCCCCTTGAGGCACAACCACTTCTCCCGTTTTCTGACAATAAAAATAGTACAGTCATAATTAAAAATTAGTTGCCCTTTCATGACACTCGAAGTCAGCTGCCTGAGGTGGGGCCTCACTCTTCCTAGCAGTAGGACCGGCTTTGTACTATGTTCACTGTTTCCATGTAAATATGCAGAAGACTGCATTCTTAACTACTCAATGTTTTCTCCCACTGACCTTGCTCAGAAAACATGTACAAGGATGCTTAGGATACACAATACAGGCAAATGTAGGAAGAGAAGTCCAGGGCCATAAATGCAGAGCAATACAGGCAGGACTGTCCTTTCTTTCTTTCTTTAATTTATATCCTGCCTTTTTTCCTCCAAGGAACCCAAAGCAGCGTACATAATCCTCCTCTCCATTTTTTCCTCACAACAACAACTCTGTGAGGTACGTTGGGCTGAGAGTCTGTGACTGGCCCAAAGTCACCCAGTGAGCTTCCAAGGCCGAGTGGGGACTTTCTATTCAAGCTGCCAATGACATCCATCTCTGTAACAACACTGGCTGCAAAATCAGAACTTAAAATAACAGAACTATTAATTTTCACCTGCTACTAACACCCAATTAATTCTTGTCTGACCCAAGATGAAAGATCTATGCAGAAACAGGTGCCCCTAGCAAGTCTTGTTTTCCCTCACACCCTCATGCCCATAAGCCTGCAAAGAAAGAATGACATTTACCAAAGGCACCTGATTCGAGAAGGAAATAAAGATACCAAAGTAAATTGTTAACTCAATTAGACACCTGGAATTCCTTCTGCAAACAAACAGGTTTGCCTTTCAGCAGACGCACTTGCCTGCATCAATCAGTGTAATGAACATCCATGCCTTTCCGTTCATTAGGGACATTTTTAATGCATTATTCATTTCAAAAAGATTTCTGGGGTGTGTGTGAAATGAATTACATTAAAATATATAAGCAGAGCCAAATTATCCGTGTTTGGGAACATAGGAAGCTGCCTTATACCAAGTCCATTGGGCTTAGCATTGGCTACTCTACCTACTGACTGGCAGTAGAGATCTGGGAATTCAGGCAGGGGTCTTTCTCAGCTCTACCTGGAGATGCCCAGGACTGAACCAGGGACTTTCTACACCAACCTTTCCCCAAAAGGGTGCCCTCCAGATGTTTTGGAGCAGTGGAGGCTGGTGGCTCAGATGTCAGTGGGGCGGTGAATCCGCACCGATTTCAATCAGAACTCTAAAGGAGCTATCCAAGGTGTTTCGTGAAGGATCCTTTAGAATTCTGACTGAAACCTGGAGCGGATTCACCGCCCCACTGACATTGGAGCCACAAGCTTACACTGTTTGGGCATACAATTTCCATCAGCCTCAAGCCAGCAAGGCCAATGGGCAGATACTATGGGAGTTGTCACCCAAAACAATGTGGATCGCTATTCTACATGCAAAGCATGCACTTTACTACTGGGCTACACCCTTCCCCTGAAGGTTTTTGGTGGGGTCTGCATAGCCTAGTAAACATAGGTTGCCAGATCTGGAAGATCTAGGTTCAAACCCCACCTAAGGGCACATGCCTCGGCTTTGGAACTTGGTTACAAGAGAAGCTGTCTCCAAAAAGAGAAGATACGCCATGATGATGCAGGGCTTTGCATATTTTTACTTTCTGTAGACTGCGGTACCCCCCTCTCCTCCAAGGGATTAGCACACACTATGCACTGGGGCTGCTGCATGACTTGTGAATATCTAATACACTGAACTTACAGATTTGTTTCAATTGAGAAGCGGTTTAAAAATATTGCAAGTAAATAAATTAATGGCCCCTAAAGTGACTGTTTCTCAGACTAAACCTTAATCTTTGGGGTTTTAACAGTTAGGAATTCTTAGCAGTGCTTTATACACAGGAAAACCCTGCCTACAATAAAAATAAATGGATATGGAAGCTCTTCAGAAAGGAGTCGAATATATCAGCAAATTCTGCAAAAGGCAGGCCCCCATGAAATGGATTATTGATGCAGTCCTATGCATGTTCATTCAGAAACAAGTAAGTTCCACTGCATACAATGGGGTTTACTCCCAAGTAAACAAGTACAGGGCTATAGCATATATGTACCGATTCAAAACATATACACATTGCTGTGTGGAAAGTGGACAAATAAATCCATATTGCACTGGTATAATTTCACTGGATAATTTCAACATCACTTAGTATCACTAAAAAAAGAACTTTTTTAAAGAAAATGTTCAGAGTATATGAATAGTTTTCATGAATTCAAAATGGAAGAGCAAGGCTGCAAACCTATGCACATTTAGCTGGGCCTCGCCTGAATACAGTGGGACTTACTTCAGAGTAAAGATATATAGGATTGTTCTGCATATCATTCTTTTCAACACTTGGCCTCAATCCAAGTGTTGTCATGTGCCAAAAGATGCTGTGTGCTAGTAGTCCTGTGTGCTGAAGAAGGTAGGCCCGCTGATCAAAGGCAGATAGGGATTTGCTATGGGAAGTAAACATCCACGTGCTAAGCAGACTGGAGATAGCAGGGTTGTTTGAGATTCCACATGAGCAAGGGCTTGCACATTTAGAGGGGAAGCAATGGATCTTCTATTCCTCATCTGTATGGAATGCTCTTGTTTTCCATACACATCGGACATCCTACAGGGCAGCAAGGGCAAATGGTAGATTAGTGGTGACGGGCAGGGACAAAATCAGCCATTGTATCCGCATTCAACAAGATTGAATGTGTATTATAAGCCTCTGAGTTGTCAACTAAATATTATGAAATCATTCCTTCTACTTTCAATGTTCAGGCAATGTGCCAGTGGTTGTGTAGCCAAAACAGAACCATCCACACACAAGAGGGAAGCATCAGTAGGCTTGTGGGGGCACCATGGTTTGCCAAAGTGCAAAAAACTCTTTAGGAAAAACCCGTCAAGGAATACTGTGGAAAAGGAAGGCATGGCTGACTGACGAACACTGAACAGGAGCTCTCAACACTGCAGCATTATGTTGCAGATCTGACTTGAAAAATAAACAATTATCTTTGCTCTAATAGCTTTGAGTAGCAGAAATATTCAGTAGATTGGCCAAATTCTTAGTTGTGATGGAGATATGATTCTGTTCAAATGAAGTAGTTCCACATATCAAAAGACTATTTCCCAAAATAACTGGGGTGTGCTTGCATTTTGATCTATTGGTTATATTACTGAATCTCCTGGATGAGACCTTTCAGTGTGCCACTTATCTTTGGGGGGGGGGGGGGAGGTGGATTAGAAACCAGGTTTGTACTGGCTCAATAGATGGGAAAAGACTGCAATTCTAAAAATAAAAGAGTGGGTCATTAAAGTTTCTGAGTTTGCTGAAACTGACAACATTAGCAAAAAGAAACAAAGGATCAAACTGGGGTTGAATTTGGGAGAAAAATTGAACTTCCTGTACTGTATACAGAAATGTGTGTTGTAATTAGATTAGACAGGAATATCAGTTTGGAATTTAAATTCTGATTTTAAAATGTTCATATACATGAAAATAAAGGCTAATATCCAATCATACTCCCAAACTGAGTAAACTCATTGAAGTGAATAGGCCTAATCTAACTAGGACTAGCCTTGGATATTGCTCAAAGTAATTAAGAATGATCTGTGTGACCCTTTGCACTTCAAGATATTCAGGGTTGTAGCAGTAATGTGGGGTTGCTGGGGCAGGGAAGGCATTTGGAGGGAGGAAATGTGTGGGAGGAGAGCAGCTTAACCATTAGCCTGCCTGCCAGTGCTCCCCTGCAACCTGTCTTTCCCCTGTAATCTGCCATTTTTCAACAGTTTTCCCCCCAGCTGAGCTCTGAGACTGGAAGTAAGGCAAGCACGATGGCCTGGAGAAAGAGATTGCAGGGCAGAATCAGAGGCCGCAGAAGGCACCCCCACTCTCTCACCTGCCATTTACTCCTTGCACATCTATGCCCTTGATTCATGTTTCCTCAAAAAAAAGGGGGGAAAAAGAAAACCAAACAAGCATGGGTTTAGAAACTCATATTAATTAATTTATTGATTATATTTGTACCCTGCTTTTCTACCAAAAATTGTACGCAAGAAGGACTCAAGTCAACAGATGTATGTAACTACAAGTCTCTGCATAATATGTAGTTACTTACACATATTTAGATGAGCCCTTCTGGATATACTGAGAATTCTGATCTTACAAGCATTCAGGAGTCCATTACTGCTCTTATTTGCTTTTTCCTGCATTTCAAATTGCCATCCATTAGTTCACAGGAAAGGTCACCTAGAGTTTAAGCAATTTACCCAATTCCTTTTCACAGGAAGGCGGAAAGAAGAATCATCAATGGCAATGTGACTGATCAGGGCCCTGATTAACAACCTGATTAAAAACAAAGCAAGCAAGTAGATGGAAAGAGTCCAGAGTCTTCCTGCTTCAGTTGAGACCTTAAGGCAATCTATATTTTGGATCTAACAAAAACAAAGTAGAAAGCAATGCATATTTGCGAACCCTTTAATGGCCCAGTTCAAAATTGATGCCCCAAAACATTTTAGAGTGGAACCAACTGGCATGATAGTAAAAGGGTGATTTATGATGGTGAGACACCCAGAGTGTTGGGATAATCAGTTCTACTCAAATAACATTCCATTGGCATGGAGCTTCTTGGAGGGCAGACTATGAAGATAATCAGATTTTGGGGAGATTCTTCTACACTAGTGCCAGCATTCATTTTTCACAAGTGGTTGACATACAGAATGTTCCACGACAGAACATGATTCTGTGACTTATATCTATCAATCATTTTATAGCAAATGCTACCGTACACATTCCTTTGCAAATTATAATCTCATATATCATTCACCACAACACTGTGAGGTGGGTCAGGCTGAACGGTAGAGAGATGTGCCCAAGATTCACCCATATAACTCAAATTCCCTCCCAGGACTTCCAACATGGTACAACAAATCCCCATTTTCTGTGAAGTTTTCAAATTAATCCTTCAGTCCTCATCTCCTACAAAAACTAAGTTTCAATATGTGTATCCGTATTTGTCCATGATGTCCTGTTAGCCTTACCTTTTCCTATTATCTCCCACTCTCCTCAAAATTAAGATCGTAATCTTCTTGGGTCAGGAGCCCGCCATTTTTGTTTATGTTACACTGTATACAGAGCATTTACTGATATATGTGTGAGTATGCATATATATGTATGTTGCACAATATATACATACACACATGTCGCTGCCCTGGCATTTCTGGAATTTGAACATAGATCTCTTTTATCTAAATCTAACATTCTAACTTCCGCATTACTTTAAATAACTTCAGCTCCACTCACCCTGAAAAAAGATGCTTCTGAAAAGCTAAATGTACAATGTTATCGCATAAAAGAACTGGGAATAAAAGTGCATGAAATTGCACACCGTGTTAATGCCTCAACTGTTACTGCTAAAAAATAATAATACCAACCCCCCCTTCAAAACCCCCCACCAACCCCTATTCCTGCATATAATCAACCAGGCTAACTAATCTTGCTTGACAAACATAGATATAAACATGGGTTCTGACACAGAGCCATGGCAACTGCTCCAGGATCTCTGCCAAGGCTGAATTCCTCCGTCTGATATCATAAAATGACTTGTCTGTTGTATTTACAGTTCCAGTGGCTCTGGACCCAGTCTGATGAACACTGGGCATCCTGGCAGTCACCCAGGAGAACAGATTTGAACCCAACCATTATGCCAGAACATGTGCATTTGATTAGAAAAAAGAAAGACAAATTATGCATATTTCTCCAGGATGGCAGTTTTCATCAGACCTTCCATTGTAATCTAATTGCAAAGCATGCTGCTTTGCAAGTATCATCAAAATCCTTTGTAACTTTTAATAAACAATTATAGTTCCAAAGGCGGTACTCTTCAACAACCCAATAATAAATCTCTCTCACACTGCTGCTGAGGTTTCAGGCCCAGAACAGGAATCTGTTTGCACTTCTGCAGCATATATTTTATGTGACTAAACATTGACTCTGTTCAAACAACATGCTAAACCATGGCGGTTAAGCATTTTGAGCTCAAAATTATGGCTTAGCGTGTCGTCTGAACCATTCCTAACCATGGGGGCTACATAACCACAGTTTAAACATGCTCACTAAATATTTGCTGCAAAAGGGTTAGCTGCCTAACCATGGCTTAGTGTGTTGTCTGAACAGGGTCATATGTTAATAGTTATTCCTCACTTCCAAAATTAGGATAAATATAACTGCCACTATGAGAGGCAGACATTATGGAGTAGATCCAAATTAACTTAGTTGTACTTAGGTCAATGTGAAAAGTTAGTCCTGATTAACGTAAATCCAATTGGTTTTGGTGGGACCATAGTGCAACTAACTAATCCTATATGTATCCACTCAAAAGTACCATATTTCATCAATTCTAAGATGCACTTTCCCCCCCCCCCATATTTACATCTGTAAAAACAGGGTGCATCTAAGAATCGATGGCAACTTAGAATCACTGGATTTCTCCAGTGTTTTGCAGAAGGCACTAGGGCTCTGCATAAGCCCCCCCCCCCCCCGCGACTCACCTTAGCGGGTCCTGAGGGTCCCTACAAGGCCAGTCAGAAGTCCCCCCTCCCCACTTACCTTGATCGCTGCTGCCTCAGCCTGGGAAGGCTTCAGTACTGGGAAGGCTTCAGTACTGGGAAGTAGGCTGCGATCTCGGGAGATCTCGCGAGATCTCGGCCTACTTCCCAGTACTGAAGCCTTCCCAGGCCGAGGCAGCAGCAATCAAGGTGAGGGGGGAGGGGGGACTTGCGGGGCCCTAACCCTCCTGAAACTCCACTGAAATGGATCCAGATAATCGGTCTCATTCAAGAGTGCCTGGAGCTGGCTTGCAACCACCCGCTCAAGGACGATGTTAGTAAATTTACTAAATTCATTGCAAATGATGTATCCTGCAAAAGCGTATTACAGCCAGAATCAATGAGCTACTACGTTGAGGCCTGGTAAAGATGTAACATTGTCCCATCTCCTACCCATGCTTAGGAGCACCCAGTGATCATACCCACCATTTCCTCCCTTCTCATGCATGAAGTCCACCTCCCTTCCATTTTTAGGGTAAACCATGGTGTAATGTTAAATCTGCTCTGAATTTTTTATTAATCGATGGTAAGATCGAAAGCAGTTTTCTATCACGGTTAGAAGTGGGTTTGCAAACAGTAACGTGATCTTACCATGGTTAGTAAAAATGCTGGTGCAAACATAAAGCTGCACCACAGTTAGTTCTGATAAAAGAAGGGACCTGATATATAATAACAGCAATATTTAATTCTGAAACAGGTTGGAAGAACATACGAATATGAGATTAAGGAGGTTATTTGCATTGTGCAATTCAATTGTGGTTATTTGTCCTCATTATTTGTTCACATGCTCCACCTATTCAGACACAATGATCTGTGGGAAGCTGTGATACACAGCACATTTTATGACAATGGAATTGCATTGAAACATCTGATCAGCAACAACTAGTTGGAACAGATGGATGAACTGTTGTAAACAGCCAAATCAATCAAATGTATTTGGACATTGTATGCACAAATGACTGCAGATCAACTACTCATCCATTTACTCAGCAAGCTTAAGAATTATTTTCAGGTAAGTAGCACTCCATATGACACATAGGTATATAGGACAGATCTTTTTGTCAATTGGAAAAAAAATTTGTTCACTGGGAAACTTTATCTGCAAAGCTGCTGTACGTTGATCTTCCACCTCCCATGCGGTATTATCTTAAGCACCTTTCCTCGGGTGTAAGTCCCATTTAATTCAATGGGTTTCATTCCCTAGTAAGTGTACTTACACTTACCACCTTAGCTAATTCTCCATAGCTGAAAACATAAATAGATTGTGGCCATACTGGCACAAAGTTAGTCTGAGAACTTATGATTTTAAGGGTGCAATCCTATGCCTGTTTAGACAGAAAAAAAGTCCTACAGCTCCCAGCATATCTCAGCCATCACATCTGGGGAATGCTGGGAGTTACAGGACTTTTTCTTATCTATTGTGCCTTAATTTAACTTCAGTTCTACTCCTACAAGTAGACGTAAATCAAAGAACCCCATTTACTAATAGTGAATTCATTCTCCAAGTATGGATCCTTACGACCCCAAACAGCACCAACCATGTACAAGGGGGAGGAATCAGAAGGAAAACCCCAAGATTTGCAAAGTACAAAACATCTTCAGGGGAGAAAATTCCTAAGGGTAGAGGGGGGGACCTCATAAACTGCCCAATCAAGATCAATGGGAACCAAATGCTGGCTGATTTTAAGGATGGATATTTTTAAATAAGGATGGGGACAGTGGTGGGGAAGGAGAGAAAAGTATGGAAAATCCTGGAAAAGGGCATGGCTAGCTGAGACACCACCTTGAAACTTTTTGTTGCAAATTCCACATGTGAGTTTAAGGGCATAATCCTATGCATGTTCAGACAGAAATCCTACAACTCCCAGCATTCACCTAAAAAATTACGGCTAAATAAAAATTACGGCTACACTTCTGCAGACTTAGTTACTACATAATTAAGAGTTCCAATAACTCCTTTTTGTTCATTCATTGGCACATGGATTCCCAAAATGATAAAACCATACAAGAGGAACAAACTCCTGACTAGCTTCTCAACAACTAACTAAGGTGGGTTATGTTTGTTCAAATCTCTATGTGATCCTCTTCAATAGTAAAATTAGTAATTTATCTAATACTTTCAACAAAGACTGAAATAAACAGAGAAAGTTGCCAATATAGCTACTATTATAAGCCTCTTTCTCATGCCCATTTAATCAGAAATTGTGTTAACCCTTTCTAGGTATCTTTTAACATTTTCTGACTGCTATCCTAAACACACTGTTAAGAAGCACCATTGAATTCAGTAGTACTTACTTTTGAGTAAACATCCATAGTCTCACATTGTTAGATAATAGAAGTTTGAAGCAGTGCAGTAGCAGCTCCATGAATGCAAACATCAAACCCAGAAGCAATGCATGCTTTGGACCTACACTTCTGTCACTTTTCAGCAGAAATTAATTTATTAATTGCTGTGGATTTTGTTTATTTACTCAGCTGTGCAGTGGCCTCTGCTGGTACATATGTGCATAAATTAGGGATTAACTTTATTACCTCTCTAAAGACAAGATAAGCTGCTCAGGAGCCAGACAAGCAGTCAGCATATGAGCACCACAATTAACAAACCTGGAACTTAGTGGAAAGTGACAGGAAAGAAATTTGTTAATCTAATTATGCAATGGACTTTTACAAACTTTTGACCCCATTCAAAATGTTGCTTTCCCAAAGCAGTGCTAGAAAAACCTTCTACTGATTTATTAGCAAAGCTACATTGCAATTCCTGCTAACTATGTGAAAGTTTTTTGTTTCGTTTTTTGTTAAACACCCACACCCACACACACAGCATTTGTACTTCTAGGAGAGAGATTGTCAATCACACTAGTATAGTCTCACTAAAATCCACTTGGTTGCCCCAAAATGAATTGTGAATTCAGTTCATTTCTACACATGTGCTGCACTTAAAAAGTGGAAGTTTCTAAAACTCCTAAGAACATTTATTTGGAAGTAGTCCTACTGGTTATAATGGAGCTTATTTACAAGAAGCTCTTTAGGATGGTGGCTTCAAGGGTGGGTGGGTGAGGAGGAAATTTATTTATTTATTTATTGCATTTCTATACCACCCAATAGCCGGAGCTCTCTGGGCTGTTTACAAAAATGGATCATTATAAAGATTTCTGGTATTACAGTTACCTGCATTTGGCACCTCAGGATGGAAAGATTAATTCCAGCAGCAGCATTAAAGCAAACAAAGAGAATGACCCCCTTAAACCAAGCATTCAAGAAGCCCATTTAAAACTCTTACCTTGGACCTTTCTTGGACATAGTATTTGCCCAGTCTACTTCCACAGTACATCACCAGCCTGTCTATCAGTGACAAAAGGAAGTTGATGGCCTCGCATCCCTCCTCAGTGCCCACGATCCACTTTATCTGGTCTCCCCTCAAGTGCCTTTTGGAGATACCATTGTGCTGGCCGGCCAGCTGGCCATCCTGCAGCTCCCCGTTATAGTGCATCTGTTTCACGCGCTCCAGGACACAGCCCCCTACCAACTCGCCCAAAAAATTGTCTAGGTAACAAAAGCCGATATCATGCAAACAAGGTACAATGTAGTCCAGGGCAATTTTCTCTAGATCTAACCTCATGATATGTCCCAAAAGCATTTTAGGAAATGAGAACAATTCCTCTACCCCTCTATAAAGGCAAGAGAGCAACCAAGCTGTGGACTGGCTGCCCAGAAGCTATTGGATGCGTGTGTATTTGATAGTCTAACAAACCGGACCGGCCACACACGCCGGCATTTCTGAACTCTTGGGATTTCAAAGAAAAGCAAGCCAGCAACGCGAGTCTGCGCCGGGATAGCAAGAGCTCGTGGGTCCAAAAGTTTTGCTGAAGTTAATACTTTTTGTCTTCAGCGCAGTCCGCAGTCGCCTTCTCAGTTCCTCCCAGACCCTGGCAACACAAGGCTGGTCCTGGCGTGAACGGTGAGTACGCTCCTCCCCAGCAGGCAGGAGTAGCACCTTGGCGGAGAGATAATAGTTGCAGAAGGCAGCTGCTGAAGCTCTTTTCTATTTGCGCGGAGGCCGGGAGATCATTGTGTGAAGTGAACACCCCGTTTGCTAATGGGATCACCACCACTTTCCCCCTCTTTTTTTGGAGCCGTGACCGGCAAACTCCTTTCAATTTATTTACCAAGGCAGCAGATGGCCCCTCTCTGATTAATACTTCTGCTACGTGCAGGATGTGTTCCCACTTCAACCGCGAGCGGCACGTGGGTGGAGCCCCGACCTAGGGACAAGCTCTCTCCCTGCGCCCGCCTCCCAGCTCGCGGGAGCGTGAGCCCGGCCAATCAAAGGGGAGACGGGACGCGGCTTGGCCGCAGAACGTCCAGCCCCCGCAGAGTTCACGGCTGGAATCAACGCGTAAGGGAGAGGGAAGAGAAAGCCGCGTGTCTGGGAGAGGCGTGGCTTATGGACCAGCAGGCACCGCCCTCGCACACAGAGGGGGTGTGGCCTCCGCCATTGAGGAATTCTCCCCCAGCATGTACGCTTCTACTACAGTCACATACTACAGGCCAATGTAAACAAACGGCGGGGGAAAGGGTGTAAAGTGCCCGTGGAGTTTCTCTTGGCAATTTAACTCACACTGTGAAGGGGAAGGAATTGACAAGTGCTTATTGTCATTTTCTTTTTCGGGAGGCGTTTTCACCCTTCTCCACACCTGTCTGTAGACGAAACATGTTAGGCGGGTGGAAATTGCTTTGCAAACAACGACAGCTGTCCGTAGTAACAATTCTCAGCTTTAAAAAGTTGCTCGTTACACAATTTGAAGGCTGCTCTTCAATTGTAACCGCTCGGGTTCTTAAATCTGATTCATCCCACTTAAAAGGAAGGAAAATATGCTCACTTCCATAGCCCGAAATAATAACAACCGGTGCTACGTACCAATACAAACGTTAGCAAGAGTCTTTTATATACGGTGGCTTGGGTTCGGTTTTCTCCCCTTTAAGCTATTCTTCATAAATTTTAGTAACATTTGCTGTAGCGGCGTGGGAGAGAGAACCAAAAAGCAATAGCTGTTCTCAGTGTCTTGTCCAGTTCACAAATACGAAATCACACGTGTCCTCCTGAGACGTCGTGTGATCGTTGCCAGTTTAAAATGTATTTGACAAAGCGATCGAACTAAAGAGAGATTTAGAAAAAGAAGACGGCGCGTGGGGGGGGGGGGGGAGGAGAGAGAGAGAGAGAATGTCAGACATGCAAGAGTGCCCAGAAAGTGCCCAGTTTATCTTGAGGGCATGGCATGGCAGAGAGTTCGGAAACTTTTCAGAAGCTAAGAAGTGAACTTTGCACAGGTAGACCTGGAAGTCCTGGTGCCTGAAGCTACTAACCTTGTGTCTTCCTCTAATTTTGTACTGCCCCAGCTTCCCATCTGCGTGCATGATGAGCTTATCCATTCTTTTCAGGAGGTAGCCTATGTGTTCACAGCCAGGTTCATTGCCCTCTACCCACACAATCTGGTCCCCGCGAATGGCTTTGCTGCCGCCTGCTTTCTGACTCGCCAGGGCGCCG
This sequence comes from Anniella stebbinsi, assembly GCA_029215795.1. Lineage (NCBI taxonomy): Eukaryota > Metazoa > Chordata > Lepidosauria > Squamata > Anniellidae > Anniella > Anniella stebbinsi. Next base: position 331,150,757 of record JARDYH010000001.1, read on the forward strand.
TCCTGTAATTTGTCACTCAGGTGCAAAGCCAGGACTTCTTGGAAGATTTTCTCGGCCATCCTGTGCCCCAGGAAGTGGTCGACAATGCACAAGCCATAGGCGTTCATGCAAGGCACTATGTAGTGTAAGACTAGCCTCTGAGCATCTCTGCGGGACTCACGGAGAGGAGCCCGCTTAGGAGGCGGAGGGCTGGAAGGCAACGCGCCGTCGGCGTCCAGGGCCTCTCCCGAGCCGGCGGGGCGTCGGACAGCTCCCACGGAGCCCCTCGGCGGCCCCTCGGGCTGCTCCTCTCGGCCGCCGCGGCCGCCATCGTCGGGGCGACGGATGAAAATCTTCCTCATGCTTTCTACTGAGTCTCCACTGAGCTCGGCCGGGGATTCCTCTGCCGCTTCTGTTGCTTCCCCGCCGGAGGCCATCTGCGGGCAGATCAGATCCCCTTGGCAGGCGGCATCGCCTCACAACGGCGACCACACGCTGCTGCAGCTGCTGCCTCTGAGCCCGGCCTTGCCCGAGCGAGCTCCACGCGGGAAATGCCATGTTCGCCCCTCACCGCCGGATACTACAGAGGACAAGCCGCTCGGGAGCGTGCACACGTACCAATGAGAGCGAGCGGCGCGTCCCCACGCCTCCCTCCTCCCTTCCTCTCCTGCTGCCTCTTCCTCCTCCCCCAGCCATCCCTTGGGGACACGGGCTGGGAACACGCGAGATCCAACGAAGCGCACGAAAAAGCTCCCGGGCAAGTGCTGGACGTGCAGGGAATGACTGGAGTCTGGGATTGTTACGTGCCCTCTCTTGCTGGGAACGACAGACGTGAGTCACAAAGAAAGCTCCAAAATACTGGAGCTGTCTCCATTCATTCACCTGGATGAACCCGGCCTTTGTCCCAGAAACATGTTCCCCCAGGCGCCACCCCCTCCCCATCCCGGGCCGTTCTTTCTGGAGATCAACTGCCCACAATTTACTGCTCCTCCTCATGTAGATGGAGGACCAAAGTGCCTTTAGGGCGCAATCCCATGCGTGGCTGGCTGGAGAATACTGGGAGTTGTAGGACTCCCTGACCCCGTCAACAAGCATAGGATTGCGCCTTTAATTACTTTATTGGTGGACTTGAAAAACCCAATACTTCTGGGCACGTCTTCGCAGTCATGCTGCCGGAGTTAAAGGGAAATGAGGCAGTTCTCGATGTCTAGAAAGAAAAGGGCATGCATGCTGGACTGGAAGCCATTCTCTCAGCTTGGCCCACTAGGCCTAAGTGCATGAACACAGCCCCTAGTTTACTCTGTTATTAAATTGCAGTCTGCACATGCACAAAGGCACTCTTCCTTATGACCTCATCTGTGGCCTTGAAGATTCATAGCTTTTTCTTGGCATTCAAACTCATACCAGCCTCACCAAATAAGTAACTCCAGTTAGTAATGCTGTTTCACTGTAAACAAGTCCAGGATCTGACACGTCCTAGTATAAGAGCATATCAAACAAACACACGTTTTGTTGAGTACCACAATGCTTTGGTTACCAGACTTGAATAAAACTGTATATACTGCAACATAGATAATCCTATTTTACCGAATATCAAAATGAACAAAACAAAGAAGTATCAAGGCCTCAGCAGGGTTGCCAACCTTTTAAACAAAACAAGCAGCATATATACTGCTTTCATTTTGCATCAAACAAATTGATATCCAGTATGAAATAAGTTTCACAACTACTTTTTTTTTCTTTAGTGAATGATGGGAAGCTTTTAGGGTACATTGGGGGAATCTCTGTAGTGGGGTCCATAGCAGAACATATACATTCCCCAACTTTTTTCTACATTTTCACTGTGGTGAATTTACTACCTCCACAGTTTTTAATATATGAGCTTTCATACATAAAGATGCTCATGCTGTAAGTAGAAACTTTAGAGCTAAGTATTTAGAGAGACTATTTCCTTTGACACTATTACTCTTCAACTACTTTCTGGAACCTCTTATGTCCTGTTCGCATTTCAGAACTCTGCTATGCTAAGCATTGCTTAAAATAAGGCTGTGAATGTAACAGGCATATCCCATAACAACTAGGTGTACAAATGTTCTTATCTATAGTGGTATGCTCCAGGCTAGTAAAGTATCAGCACATTAAATAGGGGGAAAATCTACAATTAATAAATCATGTCTTGTATGTAAATAGTGTCAATTTGGAATCTGAGCAACTGAAATTCAATAAGTGTATTTCCTTGTCTTTGAAGGGTTTTGCCTGTCCTTCTTGATTTATAGTGGCAACTTAAAGAACAGGTCCCAGCGCTGGTGCTTAAATTTGAAAAGAGAGAAATAGAGACTTGCTATAAATCATATTTGATTGTGTTAAGATCTAGGTTTCTTTTTAAATATGCTTTTCTTCAATCTCCTTGTCTTCTGTATTGTGCACTAGTGTTTCAGAAACTGAACACTAAATCCTACTGATAGATATATGGCGCAGCATACAAACAGTCTGCTGGGATGCATACATACTTCACCAATGAAAGCCTCTATTTATAAGCATCACAGATAGCGTGATGGAGCTGAAGATCACTTCAGGTGCTGAAGCCTGGTAGTTATAATTACTGGGTATGTTTGTTGTTCTTTTAAATGCTTTTTAACTTTTCAAACTTCTTTTTAAAGATCAAGCATTGATATCGAAGCACCACAAATTACATACTTAGCATGTGTACTTGGTACAAAATACATTTCGTATTAGTTGTCTACTTATTTTTAAATCTTAAAAACAAACCTAAGCGATGCCTACTTCTCATCATATGTTAATTTGGTAACATATTAGGTTTTGATGTTTCTCTGGCGGTCTCAAAATGAGATTCCCCAATTAAGAGAAAATTGTTTGGGCCTCCTTGATATAAATCGACTTGAGCCACAGCAGTGTGAACTGAGGTGTGCACTTAGTAGCTAAAGCAGCATCCTGAGTTTGGCAAATAGGGCATAGCTGTCTTTCCATTTAACCCTCTTACTATTCTGGTACAGATCAATTTGCTTCTGGGACACTCAGTGTGAAGAGAGAGACATATATTCTAAGGTGGTTTCAAGACACATTCTCTGCATTCCAAAGCATTTGTTTTCATTGCTGAGAATACGTGTTGAAACCACTTCCTCCACACATAGAATGCCTCTCTCTCGGTATTTGCCCTCAGAATATCCACTGTGGGGAGGCTGTTGCAGATTCCAAACAAATTAATCTACCCCAGTATTGTGCAAGTACCTTTGTATGGTACCCTAATTACCATGGTTAAAGACAAGCAACAGTACCAGGGCTGACAGCAGCAATTGGCATTGCCTCAAATTTACCAAGAGGTGCATCAGGTGGGTAGGAAGCTACCACTTTAATATTCCCACAATTCCCTGCAGCAACACCATGTCAGGGCATTGTGGGGATGTCAAAATGGTAGGCAGCTTGCAAATGCCTTCTTCCAATTAAGGTGCTGCTGCTGCTACTGCACACCATATCACCAGTGCTAAAACCTCTGGCTGGATGAGCTTTTTCCTGGCTGGATGGGCCTGCTCTGAACTGAATCGGCTCAAGGAATGGCATTTTGCAAAAAAAAAAAAACCTTGCCTTGAACAGCATCAATGGCTGATACTGTGGCAAGAATTGTGTCTTTGCAGAGTAGTTAGAACAAGTACACTCACTACACACTCTGTTAGTGAAGCAGCAAAGCATAGAGGTAAGATACAAACAAGAATGTTCAATTAGTAGTAGTTATTATTGCTAGAAAGTATGGGACACTAAGGCCTTCCTTGGGGCTTGAAATTCCCCAAGGAAGAGACTATAGAGAAAAGGGGGGGGGGGGGGAAATCCACAGCAAATGTGGATTCCCATTGGTCCTCAGCAAAGTCAATAGTCAAGTGGCGCCAGTGTGCATAAATATCAGTGCAAATCTTCATGTTATGCTGGGAGATCCAGGATTGATTTCCCAACTTTTCTTATTAGTAAATGCAGCCATTGTTAACTTGATTGGGAAAGCGGTGTGAGGGCTGGGAGTGTCTTCTCCCAGTACAGATTTCCCATCCTAAATTGCCCCCAAGTCACTGTTTCCACCTCAAATACCAGTGCTTGTGCAGTTCCCCCTCCCCCCACGTTCTAAAACATTGAAATGCCTCTCCTAAGGCTTAGTTACTGTCAATAAGAACTTTAAGCTAAAATATGGTGGTATTTAAGCCCCACCCCTTTTGCCTTTGGACATGCCCCTTGATCACAGCCACCACTGGCATAATCAAAGGGGGGGGGGAAAGGAAATGTAAGGAGAGGAAGAAAAAGGATTAACATTTCCATTTCAAATATATACGTTAATATAGCTAGGGTTATCATATTTGGGAAACTAAAAAAGAGGACACCCGGGGAGGAAGGGGGGGGGCGGGAAAGGGCATTTTCCAGGATCTCAGGAAAGCATGTCATTCCCCCCGCCACACTATTGGCAGCTGCCATTAGCATGGCTGTTGTGAATTACATGCTTTCCAGAGGCCCCAGAAAGCATGCTTTACCCTCCTCCACTCCACTTTACCATGTGCCAGATTCGGACGACACTCCAACACGTGCAGCAGCACGGGGAATAATGCAAATGCCGGTCCCATGCACAGGGGGAGCAGCCACCTGGTCATAGTTTCTTTGCTACTGTAAAAGTTTTCACATCACAAAGATGTAGTTTAAACGTGGATGTTGCATCCAGTTCTGGGCACCACACTTCAAGAAGGATGCAGACAAATTGGAGGGGGTTCAGAGGAGGGCAACGAGGATAATAAGGGGTCTGGAAACAAAGCCCTATGAGGAGAGACTGAAAGAACTGGGCATGTTTAGCCTGGAGAAGAAAAGACTAAGAAGAGACATGATAGCACTCTTCAAATGCTTGAAAGGTTGTCACACAGAGGAGGGCCAGGGTCTCTTTTTGATCATCCCAGAGTGCAGGACACAGAGTAATGGGCTGAAGTTATAGGAAGCCAGATTCCTTCTGGACATCAGGAAAAACTTCCTGACTGTTAGAGCAGTATGATAATGGAACCAATTACCCAGGGAGGTCATGGGCTCTCCCACACTAGAGGCCTTCAAGATGCAGCTGGACAGCCATCTTGCAGGTATGCTTTAAGGTGGATTCCTGCATTCAGCATGGGGTTGGAGTCGATGGCCTTATAGGCCCCTCTCCAACTCCACTATTCTATGATTCTATGTCCATCCAGTATTATCACAGATTTTTCTAGAAAAAGAATTAAATGAGCAATGACTTCCAACAAAAAAGAAACCACTATGTGACATACCCATATTATATGCTTCAGTGAGGCATTGTCCTCATTACATTGCCAGGATCTGGCAGAGCTATGCCACCCACTTCTTAGCAAGTCCCTGTGGTACTCAATATACACAAAACATCATTTTTTGTTGAATCACTCTTAATTTTATATCTACAGAAACAGTACATATGGAAGCTAAGGGAACTTTCCATTGATTAAACTGTACAGAGCATTCCAGTTCCTTACTCTGTTCTATCTCTGACCTTCTGAACATTTACTTTACTACATTCCAGAAGACTTTTATAGATTTCTGAGCACCTCAGTTTGGGCTACACTGCCTGTTATACATTCTGTAGTGGCCTTATGCATGTTTATGTCTTTGGTATAGTTGGCCACATAATCACAGCATGGATCTGTTACCATGTCTAACCACAGTAAAGACACAGTGCAGTCTTCCAAATACGTGCTCCTCTGCACACATCGAGTTCTTAGGAAGAAAAAAAATGTTGTGTCATAAATACTTCCTTCACAGCATACTAAAAAAAAATAGTTTCTTCAACCTTTTGGAGAATAGAGCCTGAATTACCAGTAGAGAAGATATTATGGCAACTTGGGGGTTTGTTGCTTTCTTTTGAGTTGCAGAACTTCTAAAATGCTCTTTACTGCAGACTGAAACTGATATGGGATATTATCACAAGCTTATTATAATGGTTGGGCAGAATACGTGACTGTCTTTAGTAAGAGCCTGTTAGCATAGGCAGCCTGTGAGCAGCTGTAAGAGGCAGTGATGAATGTCAGGGCTTATTTATTTATTACATTAATATCCTACCTTTCCTTTAAGGTGGTCAAGACAGAACCCATGGTATTCACCTCCTACCCTCCATTTTATCCTCACAACAAGCCAATGAAGTAGATACAGTTAAGAGACAGTGGCCTAATCCACACCAAGCAGGATATAGCACTATGAAAGTGGTATGAAAGCAATATATAAAAGGCAGGAGCCACACCAAGCAGGATATAGTACTATGAAAGCGGTATATGGTATGTGTCAATGGGTCCCATCAGTTGTCAGTGCACTTCAATGCCGCTATAAAGCAGTAGTGTGGCTCCTGTCTTTTATATACCATTTTCATAGTGAAATATCCTGCTTGGTGTTGATAGGCCAGTGACTACCCCATGTTTACCCAGGGAGATTGATTTTGAGTGGAGATTGGAACCTGTGTCTGATACTCTAACCCAGAATTCCCCAATCTGGTTCTCTCCAGATGTTCTGGACTGTAACTCCCTTGATTGCCATCCATGCTGAAAATAAATATTATTCACTACATCTGGAGGAAATCAGGATGGGGGAGGTTGCTCTAACCACTACACACACTGACTCTGAAGCTGAGTGTGCAGAGGAGCAAGTGGTCTCATTGTGCTGTATTTGAGGACTCTTTCACTGAATCTTTGGAGGTGCTATCTCAAGCCAAGTCTATACATGTATAGATTAAAGTGGTAAAGAGGAGGTAGAATGAGGAGAGACAGTAGAATGGAGTGTACCACTTTAAATTACAGTGGGGGATACTATTTTTGAATGCACCTCCATGTAAAAAACAAAACAATCCACTCCCACCCCATACAAAAGTTTGCACAGATTTAAAACTAGCACATCAGGGGGAAAGGTTCTGGCCCAATCCTTTGCCTGCACAATTTTTATTTGCTTGGAGTTTTTAGCACAGGAGAACATTCAAAAATCCCCCTCCCCTGCATTGCAGCTTGCAACCACCTCATTTTTGGTTGTCCAGACCAGACCAAGCCTCAAGAGAGCATAGCATCAGGGCAGTCATCTATTTCCCTTCCCCCTCCCGCCGTATCTGTTCCAAATGGGTACCAATTTATGGATACTAAATATGAATAGCTGTCCTTAATAATCACGTACAGTCTAAATGGAGCTTACTGTGCATAAATGACAGCAGCGTTGGTTTTAAAATTAAACCGCATTGACTCCAGTTAATGAAAAGCCTGATGTCCTCACACAGTAGTTAGTACTCTGTGGTGTGACCAAAAATTCCTGGATTGAAAGTAAGGCATCATTTCTGCACTTCAGAAAATTCTGCTCTTGGCCCCCCCACTGTTCATAAATGTGATCTTTGATAGCCAGGGGGCTTGTTCCCCTTTTAATCTTTTCTTGTCTCAAGAGCTTTAACAAATTGTCCTATTAGCAACAGAAATCAATTGGTTATTAGGTAATTATCATAAGTAAAAAGTTAGCAATGAGCACTTGGGGCCAGCTATCACAGTTTTGCAGCTTTCAACTCACGCTGAGCAAATATTACACTTTCAAAAAATAAGAAACCTCAAAGTTCTTATCCTAATGTTTAAACAGTTTGGAAACAGCATTAGAGTTTCTGACATTTGGTTCACAGGTTGTTGACTTTCCAAATGATGTCACCTTTCAGCATGTAGGCCCCAATATCCTTAGGAAATGATTGATGCTAATCACAATCTGGCTTTCATCAAATAAATTCTGTGGTTCGTTATAGTAAGAAATGTCACTTTCAAAAGTGATTAAAAAAAACCCCAACCCACTCCTAGTAATGTGGATTATTGAAATCACATACACACACACACACACCATATATTCCATGATTGATTTGTTGGTGTCAAGTAGCTTTTTGTAAGTGCTGAAATTATTTATTGTGTTCTCTAATAACTTGAAGTGGAATAGACATGCTACAGACAGGATTGGAACAACTGTAGAATAAATGGAAAAGTTCAAAAATGAGGCTTTGAAAAATAAATACTTTCTAGAACAACAGTAATGACAAGAAAAAACACCACTAATTTATTTGATGATGTCCTTATTCAAATAAGAATTAATCTATTTTTATTAAAGTAAAGGGATATTATGTAATAGTTAATCTAACTACCCCATGGATTTATTTAAGCTGATTAGAAAAGAGTCGTATTCGAATCAGAAATAGTTTAGTTGTTCAAACTGTTCTTAAAATGTGCACTCATAGCTGTAGTACTTTACAATATGCAAGTTATTAAGAGTTTGAAGCTGCCCTTGAGATCAGACCACTTCAACTGGTGGTTCATGACCCAAAAGTAGGTCGCAAAATTAGTCCAGGTGGGTTGGAGCAAAGCTGTTGCCACCATGTTGGGCAATTGTGAAATTGTGAAAGTGGGTCCCATGTTGCAGAACAGGAGTCTGTGGTGGGTCTTGGGTCTGGACCAGTTGAAGACCCCTGAGTTAGACTGTGTTGATCACAAGTTATGCTAATACATATTTTTGTTTATTTATACTGGAGGCTGGGAATCTGTGACCCTCCAGATGCTGTTGAACTTCAACTCCCATCATCCCCGCCATTTTGCCTAATGGACAGTGATGATGGGAGTTTTAGCTCAACCTCTGGAGGGCCACAGGTTCTTGTCCAGTGATTTATACCCTTCTTCCAATATAATATTAATAAGCCAAAGCCCCTCATTAAAGGCTCCTGAGTAAACTTAGCAGTCATGGGTTAAGAGCATGGATCCTTTTATGAATCAGTAACTGGTAAAAGATTAGGAAGCATACATTAAGAATAAATGGGCAGTTCTCATAATGAAAAGGTATAAGAAGTGAGGTCCCCTCAGGATCTGTATGGAGACCAGTGATTTTGTGTGTGTGTTTTTAATTGTCAAGAAATGATCTGGAATGAGAGATGAATAGTGTGGTGGAAAAATCTGTAGGAGATTTAGGATTTTTTAAGATTGTGAAGCACTCAAAAAGGATCTCTCCAAACTGGGTGAATGGACAACAAAATGGAAAATGCAATTCAGCGTACGTAAGTGTAAAGTGATGGGGTGTGAGTTGGCGGTGACTGACTAGGAAACTAGTCTTGGGGTCATCCAATGAAGTTCAATGGTGGGAAATTCAGAATAGGCAAACGAAGTGCTTCTTCACACGTCACATAGTTACACTGCAAAATTCGTGGCCATGGGGTGTGGTGGCCATGGGGTGTGGTGATGGCCACTAAATTAGATGGATTTAAAACAGGATTAGACAAATTCATGGAAGATAAGGCTATCAGTGCGTACTTATTTTAATAGTCATATGCTGCCTCCAGAATCAGGGCAATATGCCTCTGAATACTATTTGTGGGGGGTTTTTTGGAGTTATGTCCTTCTTCTGTGCTTCCTATGGGCATCTAGCTGGCCATTGTGGGAAACAGGATGCTGGACTAGATAGGCCTTTGGTCTGATCCAGCAGGGGTCTTCATATGTTCTTAAGTAACAGACAGGAGCTCCTTAAAGGAGCAAAGCACAACTAAGTCCAGAAGGTTTCTTTTAAAAATCAACAAGGAAGAAATTATTTATTTTCAGTTTTCACTACCACAGAAAGGCCCAGCTCTCTGTGAATCAGCTTCAAGTTGATTTGCAATCTTGGTTTGTTGGGCAAGCACAAACTGTGGATCCTTCATGTGTTCAAACTATGTTTTGAACACATGAAGAAATAACTCACTGAAGTGGTGCCATGAGAGGAGGAGGAAAGAGGACATGAGTAGAGGGCATATTCTTGTGGTGCCTAATCATGGTTTCATGTTTTGTATGAGCCAAGCCATTATCTCTGGGCAGCAAGACCCAGATGTAAAACATCTTTGCTATAATTAAAACATCCCCTTTATTAACTTGAATTGATCACATTCATCTAGAGTTTCAAATTTTAATCACTAGAGTTCAGACAGGTAAGATATTTCTCCTGTTATCATCCTTGATCACTACAGCTTGAGCAATTAGCAAGTCTAAGAACATCAGTTTGTCCAATAGGCTGTTGATTACATGTTCTGGCTTAGAACATATTTGGCATAGCTTGTTTTGACGTTTACATTTGCAATTCCCAGTTTCCTTGATCCCAGGTGGAAGATCGGAAAACCAGGACAAATTTGCATCTATTTCACAGCTGCTTTAACTTGTATGAAAGATCAAAGTGTCTTCTATTGTACTTTCAGAACAGACTGAGAATGGGAATATACCTTTGCCTTAGGGGCTGGCAGTGAGGGCAGCTTTCCAGGTGTGCATCACATTCTCTTAGAGAAGATACAGGTATGTATCACAGTCTTTTAGTAGGTTTGAAGAAGCACAAGATAACATGTGTGCTCCTTTTCCAGAGAAGTTGAGAACGAGGCAGATATGTAGAAGAGGATCCAAGTGATCTCTGGAAAACAGACATGTTATGTTACCTTTTCTTAAGCAAATTCACACATAACAGGTGGGCAGTGGACATGCTTTGAACTGATGTTTATCAGTAGTTTTGTGCTACTTTTAATACTATAGAATTGCAATTAAAATAACCTTTACAATTGTAAATCTTTGCATACTGAACACTATTGCTAATGTTTCTCATTTCTGACCCTATTTCTACTGTTAATCCAACATTTTAAAGAGTTAACTAAAAGACCACAATTGGCTGGATCCATTCAGATACCATCCTGTTTCTCATGCAACATGCACCAGAAGGCAGGAAGAGAACTTGGCTATGATTCATCTGATCCAGATAAATAGTCCTTCCTTATACCAAAATGTTTCCTTATTTGGTTACATCTTGATTATATTAGCATATCCCTACTCCAATGAGAAAATGTTCTTAGAAACTTTGTTACCTACAGTACTCAATTTATTCTGTCTATTTCTGGTTAGAGCAGATAATAATAATTTCAAGTGTGTTCAGATGAGTGGCTCATGCTAAGCTTCATTTTCATTTCAGGCACAATCCAGCGAACGTTAAGCCCTTTGGGGTCCTGTTGATTTTAGTGAGAAAGTTATATGGGTGTTTGAGTCTGCAATCCTATACATGTTTATCTGGAAGTAAGTCCCATTAATGTGATTACTTCGGAGTGAACATATATAGGATTGCATTGCACGTTTCCTGTTGAAATTTTAGGATATAAATATGTTTATTAATAAGTCATACCCTTATTAATTTATCACAGTGGCATGAATAAAACATGCTTTCTCTAACATGTAAAGATGAATTCAGAGATGCATACAATTTCTGTTTGCTTCATAATTTGAAAAATTGCACCATGAGTTCATATTACATTGCCTGTCAGTTCGTATTTTGAATATTCAAAATTCATGGTGATTTATATTAGGTACAATATATTACATTCCTTGGCTATGTACAAATATATGCATAAACTGATACTTTGGTATAACTAAAAAAAGCCAACGGAAATTGGTTAAAGCTTTGAAATGACAATGATCCAAAAGAACCTGTAACTGGGAAAGTATCTGATAATTTTGAAATATCCACTCATATATGCTGTAAAAGGAAGGCTTAGTTCCTCAATAGAAGGACAGCCCCCCAAAGAGAATTTCCTGCAGTACTTAAATTTGCACCAAGAATGCCTTGGTTCTAGTAAGACTGAAAATAATTTTTAATTATTTGCCTAGACTTTTGACACTTGGTGCTTGCACTGGGGCATTGCCTGTGGCCCCAGGTATATGTAGGTCTTTGCTCAAGTCGCATGAGACTAGCATTAGGCCTTAATTCAAGGCAGAATTATTCATGTCACTTCTTTGCTTATTTATAGAGGTTGTCCATTCAGTCATGCCTGACAGAAATAGAATGGATGGATTTGCAGATTCCGTGTGGGATACATTGAGTCAACAATGTACATTATTTCGTGTCTAATATTAGTGTTTGAATTATAAAAGCAGGAGCAGGTTAAAATGAGACTATAGAACTTCATAAATGGGAGTGGGGGTCATCAGGTAGCCATCTTGTACACTCCATAATTTCTAGAAAATGATAGTTCTAAAGTTATTGCCTTTTCCTTTCCAATACACTACACTTTATATTTCACCTCATCGTACCTGGCAAGGAAAAGATAGATTTTTAAAAATTGATCCATAACTTGCTTCTGTGCATACTCAGAGACAAGTCTGACTTTGATGAGAACTACACTTACGTAAAAATGCATAGGATTGGGGCCATAGCCAGCCTGAGCTAAAATGCTGACAAAGGCAAGGTGAGCTCCTGCATATATTTGAGAGAGGAGGATTTAATATTCAAATTAGGGCTGCTGTACTAAATTGATTGATTGGTTAGATTAATGAATTGAAAGCCTATTGATCAACGTAAAAAGTTGCCTCCATCCATCCGGGTAGCAAATTTTAATTAAAAAAAATATATAATATGTGCTTATAAAAACCTCAGAAGGAACATGCTGTTTCTAAGATGGAGAACATGTCTAAACACAGTCTACAAAACAACTGATGTTATTCATATGCAAATGTTTGCATATTTAATCACTGAATTAACTAAAACATGCCTGGATTCTAGGATCATCCTCTGAGGCCCTTCTCTGGGTGCTTCTTTGAGATGAGACGGATGGCTACTAAGGAGAGGGCCCTTTCAATGGTGGCGTGCCCTCCCCAGAGAGGCTCGCCTGATGCCTACGTGTTGTCTGATTGGCGCCAGGTGAAGACCTTTTTATTTCCTCCGGCCCTGTCTAGGTACCAAAATTTAAGCTGCCAACCCCCTATATCAGCTTTCTTTTCACCACCCAGCCACTTTTGTGGACCTATCTTCCCCCGAAACAAACTTCACTTCATTAGGCCTCTCACTTCTCCATTTGGTGATTTTGCAACCTATCCCAGAGTCTACCTGGGCCTATATCCCTGGAGCAAATCCCACCAGACCTCCTCGCCCCTGTCCTAGGATGCTAGACATTCCCCCATGACTCTTGCAAAGTAAAACCACCAGTGACATAACCATTCAGGTGTGTAAGTCTCACCTGTTGTAATTTATACCTACTGTCATTCTTCTGAGGTTATAATGAAAGTTATGTTCATTTAATGATAACTTGCTACCACACCTATTAGGTAATAGCTCTTTTCCTGGAGAATCAAGTGAGCCCTGCCCTTTCTGAAAAGCTGAAGTAGCAAAGTACATTTCATACAATGCGTACGTGTGAAACTGCCAGCAATCATTGTATGAGTAGGCTACCAAAATTTCAGTTCCACATTCTGAAACAGTGTGTGTGTGTGTGTGTGTGTGTGAGAGAGAGAGAGAGAGATTGTGATGAAGGAAATAAATTGGTTGATCCTGCAGAAACTTCACCTTTGGGACCATCTGTAAAGTCTGTCCTAATCAAAGAAAAGGAGAAAATTATGATAAAGGAGTGTTGAAGAATTGGACAAAACAAAGGATATGTTGTTTGGGAATTATGGAAACAGAAGAACATAAGAAGAACCATGCTGGATCAGACCAAGGGTCGATCTAGTCCAACATTCTGTTCACACAATGGCCAACCAACTGCCCACAGAAACCCACAAGTAGGACATGAGTGCAACAGCACCCTTCCATCCATGTTCACTAGCAACTGGTATACATAGCATACTGCCTTTCAAACTGGAGGTTACAGAGCCATCAGGACTAGTAACCATTGATTAGCCTTCTCCAGTAATTTCTTTCATCCCTTTTTAAAACCATCCAAATTGATGGCCATCACCGCATCTTCTGGAAGTGAATTCCATAGCTGTGTGAAAAAGTTCTTCCTTTTAGGTGTCCTGTATCTCCCACCAATCAGTTTCATGGGATGACCCTGGATTCTAGTATTATGAGAGAGGGAGAAAAATATCTCCCTATCCATTTTCTCCACACCATGCATAATACTGTATACCTCTATCATTCGTCCCTGACTGGAAGTTGAATCTTTTGTTTTTTGCTTTTGATTTTTTATTGTGAATTTAACAAAACAGAACTGAAAACAGATGGGGGGGGGGGACAAACAAACATTAGACACATAGGAATGTCTTTTTTTCATCAGATACACCTTCATAAAAAAGGAGGGAAGAGTAAATCTTCAATACTGGTGAAAAGATAGCATCCTTCACTGAATGTGAAGGCAGAAGGCTAGCTTGGGGGCACACAGCCCTGTCCTCAAACACTCAGCGCAACTCCCTAGCACCCACAGTTCTATCCTCAAACACCTCACTACTGCCTCCCACCACATCTGAAGCCTTCAGTAGCTGCCTCACTCTTCCTAGTTGTAGGACCAGCCCTGGAGTTTAGGCCACTAAACTCTATGCCCAAGACTTCGTTACTGAACACAGAACTGGATCTTGCTCTTCCCAGTCCCAAGTGTAGCGGTCAGCCATGTCTGTGGCTCTCATATGAGTGTTTTCTGCCATTAATTAATTGATTGATTAATTCTTTATTGATTAATTTAAAAATATTTTTAGGCTGTCTTTAAGGGTAAAACCCTCTCAGGGTGGCATTTAAACAAGATGCAGATTTAAAGGAAAGGAATAGTATCCTTTGAAAAATTTAGGCACGTCAAAAGCTGAAGGCTATATTGAATCAAACCATTGGTCCGTCCAACCCAGTATTGTCAACACTGACTGGCAACGGCTGTCCAGGGTTTCAGGCAGAATTCCTTCTTAGCCCTACCTGGAGATGCCAGGGATCAAACCTGGGACCTTCTGCATGCAAAGTACGTGCTCTGCCATTAAGCTACAACCTCTCTCTAAGATGGTACTAGATGATACCAAAGTTAGACTGTTGCTCAAGATTACAGTTAGTGCAAAAATAGCAATACTTTCCTGCTAGCGGTGCAACACTGTAAATATCCATACATATTGGGTATGTAGAGAACAGCCAGGGGAAATTAATGCCAAGGAAAGGCCAGACTGTGGTGCAGCAAAGGGTTAATTTAAGCCTGAGAAGGTTCGTGAATTCATATTGGTCCAAGGATCTATAGAGTCCGTGGAAAGGCCACTGTCGCTCAAACTACATTTGAACTTTGGAGTTGAAGCAGCACTGACAGAGTGAGAAGTCATGAATGTTAAGCACAGCTTCTGCCTTCCCTCGCTTGCTATTTTATTTCACAATGTTGTCTACCAGTTGCTTCTAGTTCTGTCCGGTGTCAGGCTGAGACATTGTCTGCCCTTTGGTAGAGAACGAATAAGAACAACGCAACAGCTTGCTTCAGTTCTGCTACACTTGTTAAGATAGAAAATATTTGTTTTTGTAGGAACACATCAGAAACGGTCGGAACTCACCCCTGTGACTAAATATCTGAGGTTCATGTAGTCCAGGCCACTGTGCTGGCTAACATCTCTATGCCAAGTTTAAATGAGAAGGGGCAAGAAACAGGGCTTCTATTAATATTATTTTTAACCTTCAAGGTTCAGTGCAAACATAATCCACGTTACTGTCCCTTTAAAATATCTTATGAGTTCATTTTCTTATTTAGAAAATGGTTTTGGAAGATAGCTCTGGTAAACACCAGAGACCATGGAGGTTATACCAAGTTCCCTGCAATCCTATTGATAGGAAAACAATAATCAAAGGATCAAGAAAAGTGGCACAATTTTGCACCTGCAAATATACTGTCATAAACTGTGAATCTTTGGAATTGTGTAACAGTACAAGGCATATGTGCATGTACATATAGGCAACAAATGTGCACACATAGTTTTTTCCCCCTTGAAGTTCAGGCTGCCTTGGTTTGAATAAATTCCATTGTTGGTGCCGGATAATGATTGTGAATCAGCTACCACTGAACCAGCTTTAAGGAGCCTTGGTCAGAGTGCCAACCTCAGGTTGTTAAGGGCCTTTGAGCAAGGCCCCCTCCCTCAGTAAGTATATCTTCCCGCCACCATTGTAACCTGTTGCAATTGCTCTTTGCCCTCTTTCTCATCACTGCTACCTCTTACATGCTTGACAGCAGAAAGCCAGTCAGCAAATAGGCAGTGGATCAACTGCTCCTCTTTCTCGCTACCACCATTATCTGGACCAGAGCGAGAGACGGGTGAGCAATTAGGTTGTAGTGGTGAAGAGGAGGAGCAACTCCAGGAAGCTCTTTTCAGTAGGCCCCTAGTAGGGTGTGGGCCCACGTCAAGTGCCCAATTATGCCTATTTTTGATGTGACTCTGCTTGATCTTGGAAACAAGTTCTCCAAAGTATATAAGCCTCTGTACTAAATATCTGTGCCTTATTCTACTCTGTGTAGGTTTTATTTCCAGTCTATATAGTTATGTGGTACATGAGTGGTTTGTCAAGTAATAGTTAATGTGAAATAATGGGTAATCAAGGCCAGCAGAGAATGCATATAATACCTACGCGGTGTGGGCTGAGAACAGTATTTTCCATTTGGATTTGTGTGTGGCAGTACAGAGAAAGAAGCCATACTGAATGCAGCTGGTAACAAAAACACTCTGTGTTTTTCAAAGTAGCTGGCAAATCAGGGTTTGTTTACGTGTGTGTGTGTGTGTGTGGGGGGGTGGCAGCAGGGTGCATGGATATACAGAAATTATAGGGAATTAATGCCATAGGAAACCTTGTAATGACTGCCCCTAGAACCTCTCATTAATCGGGGGAAGGTAGGGAGAGTGAAACAGTATTGCAACAATACTAGCTTTAGTTTATATGAAATGTACAGCTCTGTATTTAGTTGCTATCACCAGAATTTGTTTAAAAGTAGAATAAATGGTGCATTTTAAAAACACAAACCTGTCTCCCTGCTTTTGTCAAATGATTTTGGGTTTGCGAGTTTTGTGCTCACGATTTGCATAATTTCTAGAGCCTTATTGATTAATCCTGAGAATGTAATGGTTATCTGCTTTCCAGGATCCATTTAAGGCCAGAAGCCAAAACCTGCAAATTAATTAAGGGCGCAAACCTACGCATGTTTAGACAGAAAAACGTCCCACCAGGAATCCCCAGCCAGCATGGTTAGCTGGGGAATGCTGGGAGTTGTGGGACTTTTTTCTGTCTAAACATGCATAGGATTGGGACTAAATGGGCTCAAGAGGGGATTTATATTTTATTTTTGTCAAACTGCAGCCCTTTGCCCCCACCCTTCCAAATGCCACATGAAACTGAGAGGAAACTGAGAGGAGTTGGCAAAGCAATTTGTGATGTGGATATGTCTTTAGGCAGCACGTTGATCAAAGAAAAATGTGAAAAAAAATGCCCTTGGGTGAGTGCTAGTGTATTGCGTAAGGTGGAAGTACACATTTCCTGTAGTTCCCTGGTTCTTCTTGCTCCCTCCCTTGAGCTTTCTTTTATTCTGTAAATAGTTGTTTCAGGTTGGGTAGGGTAGGGTAGTCCAACCATTCCCAGTAGTTTGTTTGCTCAAATTCTGCCACCCGCCCCCTCTCACCACATTTTCCTCCTAGTAGTCTTGCAGGGAGAAAATGCCCCTTTTGGAGTATAAAAATTGCCTATGAATTCTTAAATAAAACAGCTTGAGGGCAATTTGGAGTGGACAAATGACAGGGAAAGAACAGCCTCTTTCTCCTCTGCTAGTCCTCTACTCAACCAGACACCACTCACAACTGCTTTACATGATAAAAGAAAGCCCAGGGGCAAAAGAATTGTGGAGGTATGCAAAGTGTGTAATTCCAACCTAATCCAGTCTTTGCTTCCCCAAATACTTGCATCATGCTTGGTTTTACATGAACTTACATTTTAAATGCAAATCTAATATAAACCTAATAATAATGAATGGGCCAGTTTAGACAACACATGAAGTCATGGTTAGGCTGATAACCCTTTTGCAGCAAATGGTTAGTGTGTTTAAACCATGGTTATATAGCCACCATGGTTAGGAATGGTTCACATGACATGCTAAGCCATAATGTTTAGCTCAAAATGCTTAACCACCATGGCTTAATGTGTTGTCTGAACAGGGTCAGTGAGTTAAAAACCCTGCTGGTTTAAGACCAGAATTAACACTATTTTAGGGTGACCATATTTTGGAAACCAAAAAGGAGGCCAACATGGTTGGCCCTCAAGGGAGCGTTCCCACCAACATGTCCACCTTCAGGGGGCATGTCCAGCACCAAAGGGGTGTGCCCACCTGAACATAGCTTTGGTCACTTGTCTGATTTTACAGCACACAATTAAGACAAATCTGTTCTACATAACATCTTAATATTAAAATCACTGAAAGGACAAGTGAGACATCCAATGTATCTAAAATTAACTTCACTCACTCCTACTTTTGCAGCTTTTGCTGTACTTTGTTGCTATACTCGATGTGATACATTCTCCCCTTCCCTGAAATATCTTTTCTGATTGTATCATCACTCTGCTGCAAGCTGCTGCTTAACAGGGTTTGCTGCTGGCCAGCTGGCTGGCTTTGGTTTTTTTTAGTTTTAAAGTTCAATTTTGTTTTGAAACTTGCTAAAAATCAACAGACAAACAGATCTGCTTGAAACTTGGCAGGGCTAAAGCCCAACTTAAGAGCTATCATGATGCCAAGTTTCAACTCCTTCTCTTTAAAAATGATGTTGTTTTAAAAAAATAATGTTAAAACCTCAAATTTTAAACAATTTCTAAACACCAATGGATGAACAGATCTGCTTGAAACTTGGCATGGCTAAAGCCCTATTTAAGATCTATCATGATGCCATGTTTCATCTCCTTATCTTTAAAAATGATGGTTTTAAAAAATATATAATTTTAAAACCTCATTTTAAAAAAAAATCCTAAAAATCAACAGATCCAAATGTGGCTAAATCCCTCCTTGAAAGCTATTATGATGCCAAGTTTCATCTCTTTATCTTTAAAAATGACACAGCTGTAGCTTTTTTGTTAATTCCCATTGACTATAAAGTAGACCTGCCCTTTGGGTGGGGGAAGGATGGGGAAAATACGGATTTTTCTTCAGATTTCATAATTTACCCCCCCTTCCCGGATTTGTTATCAAAAATCTTGACATGTTCCTGGATTTTCCTGACATATGGTCACCCTACGCAGCTATTTCATGTTGGCTTAAGCTCCATACATCCAAGAAATTGGAAAATGATATTTTAACTGACGTGCCCTGGGATCAGTGATAACATTGTGCAATGTGCTTGCATGCAACTTACCCTCCATGCACCTACACTTTTCCTTGGTCTTTCAGCCCAAATCAAGATGGAGGAATGCCTGGGATCAGAAAAGATGCCCCATGGTGTCCTGATCCACGTTGCTTCCTGTTTTGCTAAAGGAAACCTGTGAGTTGACCAAGACCACTTTATTGCTTACATCAGTAGAAGGCACGATGGGTTAAACAGTGAGAGGGAGCCCTCTTTTAGCAGTAAAGCTCGAAGCTTCGTAAGGCAATACAAGACCAGGACAACATGGGGTATCTTTGCTGACCAGCTGGCTATTGGATTGCAGCTTTAATCACTACATTAGACCAGCTCAAACAATGTTTTGGGTTGGTCTTGTTTTTTTAAGGCTCATGATGTCCTTAGGTAGCTCCATTCATTTCAGTGGGCTTTGCACAGCATAGCATCTTTGAGGATCATGCACTATGAGCAAAATGTTAAAAGTAGTCAGGGGTGTTTTGGCCTGCATGTCCCATTATCCTTCTCCTGGTTATGCTGGGTGGGACTGATGGAGTTGTAGGCCAAAACATTCAGAGAGCCAAAAGTTGCCCACCCCTACTTTAAGTAGTAACTAAAATTTGAAGTTAATAATATAACCTGTGTAACATATGTAGGGAAAATGCTAGGAAAAACACTTCAGTAATTCATTATATATCAAAGCTAATGTTTAGCCCAGTTGAGCCAGAGTTTCACTGGGTACTTTGTGCAGTTTGTCATATTTTTTAAAACAAACAAAACAAAAATATCACTGCTAAGCAGATTTCTCTGCCATTGATAATCAACTGCTTTATGTTGGTGGGTTTGATAAAGAGAGGTACAGTAACTTTGGTCAACACACAGAGACACTATCTCTGACCTGTTCAATGCCCCAATCACAGTATCCTGATCTAATTTTTGGTAATCATATTTACATAGAGAATCCTATCAGTATAGAGGTGTTGATTGAGATAGAGCATACAATGATAAAATCTGCAGACTGTCTTCATCTTTATCTTGATTGCAACTAAATGGCTGCCTTGTCATATGGGCAGTTAATTCTTCCCCATATGTGACTACCAATAGAGACAACAGAGGCTCAAGATCAGCCCATTGTAAGATTACTTGAATGCTCAAATGAAATATTTGCTCCTCAAATTTTTTTTATTATTATTAATAATAATAATAATAATAATTCTTCCTCTAGAGTAATGCTTTTCCATAGGCTTGCAATGCTTTTTTTTCCTTATCACCAAATAAGTATACCCTGCCTGCCTCACAACACAGTTGGAATTAGAGGGCAAGGCTCCCAGGATAGAGGGGTTGGTGCCGAAACAGTCATGAGGCCTGGCATCTTAGAAATGAGCCATTGCTAATCACGTGCGTAACATCAGTGACATAAAAGAAGCCTCCTCTTGGGAGTAGTTACATATTTATTTATGACTTGCCTAACCTGGTGTCCTCCAGATGTTTTGGACATCAACTCCCATCATCACTTATAATTGGCCATGTTGGCTGTAGCTGAAGGGAGTTGTAGTCTAAAACATGGAGGCTTATTGGGGAAGGCTGATAATTGTGGATGATCTTAACTGTGAAACAGCTTCTAATAAATTATGCATGTTTTATATTTCTAAAACATACATATTTCTGTACATAAACATGTTCAAAATGTATATCCATAAATGCACTTCTGTATAGGACAATACAAGAAAAATGCTTATGGTTCAACATTTTGTACACAGGAGGACTTTTTTTTCTAGGAAAAAAATAATATGCAGATATGAATGTGAACTTTTGTAGGTGTTTATGAACATACTTACAAAGTATTGGCATTATCCATATTCTGTTGCATGGGCCACTCTACATCCCCATAAAGAAGTAGTATCCAGAGGCACAGTAGGCACAGGCAAAATTTAAAATAAGTAGCCCATCCAGAAGAAGAAGAAAGGGTAAATATCTCTTTCCTTCTACCTGAAAGGCAGGTTAGGGTGAATTTTCCACTATTTCGAAAGGTCATATTTGTTAAATGTATGACTCAAAAGTCAGGGAAAGGCCTCCCTTTCTTCCTTCTGTCTGGCTCCATCTCATTTTCTCTCTGCCTTCATATTATCAATTAAAGATAAAACATTTTCTAAAATCTTAGTAAGTAAAACATAAAAGAAAATAAAGGAAATGTAAGTACGCGCACACATACAGACACATAAAAAGTTAAATATTTTGCTTTATTTAGTGCTTGGTGTAATTATTTTCTAATTGTACTTCTGAAATTAACTTTAAAAGTATAGCAGTGAAACAGTAAAAAAAAAAAAACCCTGAAAAGTTTTAATAACTTTAGATACTTGTCCATCCTGGTTTGTGAAATTGTCAGAACTTGATGGGTACCTGGACCTCTGAGAGCCGATCTACACTGTATCTTGGAACGTTTTAAATAGTATTTTAAAACATTCCAAATAGGTGTGTTCTAAAACGTCTTAGGCCACATTAAGGAGTACTCACGTTACAGGGTAAAATTCTTCAGTCTTCAAAGCGGTGTGTGCGGTCTCACACTCTTCTGTCCGTCCCTTTCTGTTTCGTTTTTACAATCAGTTTAGGGCAAAGCATTGTGGGCACTGTACTTCAGTCACCAACTTCCTCCTTAGTTCCCCTTTCATTCCCTAGCTTCCAATGAGTATAGGGCTAAGCATTGTGGGTGCTGTAGTTCACTCACCCACTTCCTCCTTAGCCCTTATTTCTTCCCCACCAATCAATGGTCAAGCAATTGAGCACCGGTAAATGAAGCACTGCCCCCACGAATCACAAACGGTATGGAAGGACATATTATTTTACTTAAAATGATTTATTAAAAGTAAAAACCGTTGTTTATAGCTGAAGTGAGTTTTAAAAAACCTCGGGTATACATCATTCAAGGGAGTGCGTCATGTGGCCCAAAGAGTTTTCGTAACCCTTATGAAACGTTACAAAGCTAGAGTGTAGATAGGCTCTGAGATGGTCAATGCCTCTTTGAGGGATGGTGAGTTCCCTGCAGCTTTAAAAGAGTCAGTGGTGAGGCCCTTGTTGAAGAAACCAAACGTGGATCTTATGATTTTTGATACCTACCACCCTGTGCCAAAACTGCCATTGTTGGCCAAGGTGCTGGAGTGGGTGGTGGCCTCACAACTCCAAGCAATGTTGTATCTGATTATTTAGATCCATTCCAATCAGGTTTCAGACCTGGTTATGGCATAGAAGTAACCTTTGTTTCCCTGGTTGATGATTTACATCGGGGAATGGATGGAGCAAGTGCACCCATGTTGGTTCTTCTGGATCTCTTAGCAGCTTTTAATACCATCGGCCATGGTATCTTTCTGGATTGTTTATCCTGGTTGGACTTAGGAGGCATAATGTTAAAGTGGTTCTGGTCTTTCCTGGAGGAGCAGTCTCAGAGGGAACTTCTGCCTCACCCCATGGCTATTAACCTGTGCTGCAAAGTTACATCTTGTCACCCATATTTTTGAATATCTACATGAATCCGCTTGAGAAAGTAATTTGGCAGATTGGGCTGAAGTATCATCAGCCCAACCCTCATTTCCTTCTACACATCCCAGGGAGGCTGTGGAACTTTTGAACCAATGTCTGGAGGCTGTTTGGGGATGAAGGAAGGTAGAAAAGCTGAAACATAGTCTAGACAAGATGGAGGTACTGTGGTTTGGGAAACCAACTACTTTGGATGGAAGTTTACAACTGGACTTAGGTGAGGTTGCACTCCCCCTAAAGGACCAAGTGCTTAGTCTGGGAGTCCTCCTGGACTCTGCTGTAACTGGGGGAGCTCAGGTGGCTCCAGTGTCCAGGAGTGCATTTAACCAGCTTAGGTTGGTATACCAGCTGTGGCCCTATCTGGACAGGATCGACCTTGCCTGAGTTATCCATGCACTAGTGACATCCAGGCACTGTACGTGAGGCTGACTTTGAAGACTGTGCAGAAAAGTCAGCTGGGGCATAATATTGGTGTGGGCAAGGCAATCAGACAATATAATGCCTATACTGCTCCAGCTACGCTGGTTACCGGCTTGTTTCAAGCACAATTTCAAGTGCTGGTTTAGACCTTTAAAGCCTTAAATGGTTTGGGACCAAATTACTTGAAAGACCACCTTCACCCATATCAGCCTGCCTACACTTTAATATCAGCAAGAGAGGCCCTTCTCACTTGTCCAGTTGTGAATGCAGTTAGGTGGGCAAGTGCATGACAGAGGGCCTTTTCTGCAATGGCCCCACACCTCTGGAACAAGTTGCCATTGGGGGTCCACCAAGTCCTGTCATTGCAGGTTTTCAAAAAGGCCCTGAAGACATACTTGATTTCCCTGGCCTTTCCTTGATTATGTTTTATCAGATGGAGTTTAGTTGCATTTATGTTGTAAATTCTGTTACGTGCTGATGTTTGTTGTTTTGTTGAACTTTTGCTGCTTTATATTAACACATTGGTTCTTTTATTATTAATTTTGTTATGTGCATTTTGATGTGTTTGCTGTCTTGGGGAAAGGGGGCTCCTGCCCTGAATATTTTAAGTAAATAATAAATAAATAGGAATAATTGTCGTTTTTCTGTCCAGCAGTCTTGATGTATGAAATAATCTTTAGTCCTTGGCTAGATTCCATATAATGTTATGTCCAATGGGCATGATCCACCCAAAGTTAAGTACTCTTAAGTTTCATATTCCAGATGAGCAGCTGTGATAAACTGTTGCAGCAAAAACAACAGCGTTTTGTGGTGTCTTAAAGGCTAACAATTTTATTGTGGTGTATGCTTTCATGGGCCAGACACTTTTGTGCATCTGATAAAATGAACTCTGCCCTGTGCAAGTTTATGCCATAATAAAATTGTTAGTCATAACGGCAGCACAAGTTTCTTTGTTGTTTAAGTTTCATGGACTGCATTGAGAGAGTATAGCACATTACTTATACCTTCCTGCTGAAATAAATGATGCTTAAACAAATTAGGTTTGGCTGGATTCCCCTCTTGGGCCACCTCATGTCATATTAATATGATCCCAACGTGTTGACGCTATATCTCTCTTGCACATTTATATCTCGTAGGGTATACTGTTGTGGTATTTTGGATAATACAGAATAAAAAGCAGTAAATAATACTAGAAAAGCAATATACAGAATGTGTAATGTGCCCCATCAGTTATCAGTGCTAAAAAGCACTGGGATAGATCTAGCCCTAGATTCTGTGGATATATAGCTAACACATGAATACATAAATGGATAAATCTTTTGATTATGGCTTAATTCTGATATCTCTCACTATTAACACATGACTGACTCCTCAGCTGATTTTGTCCACGTTTGGTGGAATTTTAAGGAAATTATTAGATTCTGTACACAAATTATGGATTTTATTTTTTTAAAAAGATAATGGATTGGAGCAGCCTGTGAACCCTATGGTTCTATTAGCAAGCAATATTAAAGGGTTTGTAAAGAAAGAGGAGAGTCAACCAATTGCTAATATGTTAGTTGCAGCCCAGATTCTTCTTGCAAAAAATTGGAAAAAGAAACAAACACCATCATTTAAGTTATGGGGAAACAGCATATGGCAAAGAATATTAATTTATAAAATAACTCTTATTTTTTTAAAATGGGAAGGTAGAGCAACAAAGGAAGACGAAGTGAGACAGTGGAGTAAATTTATTATTTATTGGAAAGGGAGAGATAATCACGATAGTTTAATTGAAGAAGTTCTGGATGTAATTTAATTATTGAAAAACAGAGTATTCAAGTTAGGATAATAACTTGTTGTTATTGATCTAATCTATTGTTGAACATCTTATGTAATGAGAGTGAATATAAATGGACAATAATTTTTATTATTATGACTATGGTTACGATTGTGTTACCTCTAGCTCCTTTAGTACTTGACTCTGACTGTATATTTGTATATTGTATTGTTCTTTATTTTTAATAATAATAATAATAACAACAACAACAACAACAACAGGAACATTTCAGAACAATATAGGAACATTTCAGAGAGCCATGATTGGTTTCAACTCCTTGGCAGATGTCTGCATGGGTCACAAGCATGTATTCAGAAGAAAAGTGTGAAGTGGCCTTAGCTGCTTGCAGAATCTGGTAAAACGGAGTTGGGTGCAAGTGTAAAATTAGGGTGAGGTCAGTACCAAGTCTTGAATCTCAAGGTTAATGTTGACTAATGCATTCTTGAGGCATTCTCACAGAGGTGACCTCATAGAACAATGGAAAATACCAAATTGTATGTAACTGAAGCAAAAGCCCTCCACTGTGCAAGAGCTTAAAAACAAAGTCCTAATTATACAAAAAAACACAAGATCCGAAGTTCATTGTTAGCAGGGAGGGGCAAGCACAAACAGCAGTTAGCAAATGTTAAATGGGACATGCAAAAATAGTTCTGTCATGTAAACAGGGATAATTACATGGTTACTGACAATTCCCACAGAGCAATAGACAATTTCTGAAAGGCGCATTAGGACAGAGATGACAGCCTGTGTTGAGAGAAGATTTCACCTTGATACTAATCTGAAGAGTACGAAAATTGGAATCTCAGCAGAAATTTCTGCTGTGCAATGCCTTCCATTATTTTTTAACAAAGGGCAGCAGTGGAAACAATAACAGGAGAGGGCCTTAGGGACACAGCAACATAGGAAGTTGCCTTATACCAAGTCAGACCATTGGTCCATCTAGCCTAAGTATAGTTGACACTGAATGGCAGTGGTTCTCTAGGGTTTCAGGAAGGATTTTCTCCAACCTGGTTCTCCCCAGACATGTTGGATTACAACCTCCATCATCCTCAGTGAGCATGCCTATGCTGGGGAGAAGGGCTCTGAAAGTTGTAGTCTAACACATCTGGAAAGCACCAGGTTGGGAAGGCTGTCATGTTTAGGGAGGCTAATCTGGATAAGGGAGATGAGCAATTTAGGTTAAATATAGCTGTATTTATTGAGAACCAGTGGTTAGAATGGGAAGGTTGTAAATCAAGTGAAGGGCCAAATTCTGAAGTATTCTCCCTAAAGTAGATGTGGGAGCAAAGAACCTCATTTGGGTCAAGACAGAATTACATACATTCATGATGGTTTATTTATTTATTTATTTATTTATTTATTTATTTGATTTATACCCCATCTTTCCTCCAAGGAATTGACATTCAAGGTGGCTAACAATAACACACACCAAAATTTACAATAAAAGCTTTGTTAAAACGATAATAAATTCAATACATTTAAACGCATACAACAATAAAAGAATAAAAACAGCATCCAACCCAACAGACCAGCTTACAAGCCAAAGGCCTGTTTGAATAACAATGTCTTTGCCTGCTGGTAGAAGAACAGCAGAGATGGAGCCAACCTGGCCTCACTCAGCAGGGATTTCAACAGCCTGGGAACAGCCACTGAGAATGCCTTCTATTGGGTCCTGCCAAACATGTCTTCGATGGTGGTGGGACTGAGAGAAGGGCCTCCCCTAAAGATCTTAAAATAGGGTGACCATATAAAAAAGAGGACAGGGCTCCTGTATCTTTAACAGTTGTGATGAAGAGGGAATTTCACCAGGTGCTGCATGC
The DNA here is from genome assembly GCA_029215795.1 of Anniella stebbinsi. NCBI lineage: Eukaryota > Metazoa > Chordata > Lepidosauria > Squamata > Anniellidae > Anniella > Anniella stebbinsi. Next base: position 331,177,411 of record JARDYH010000001.1, read on the forward strand.
ATACAAATGACACCTGCTGAAATTCCTTCTTCATCACTACTGTTAAAGGTACAGGAGTCCTGTCTTCCTTTTCATATGGTCACTCTACTTAAAACTTTAATGAATCATGTGATTTGTCTGTGTGTGCAGCTTTGGTTGTGATATACTGGGATTAAGAGTTTTCTTACACGACACTGCTAATTGCTGTATTTACTTTCTGTTTCATCACAGAACTGAGATCCGAGCTCTACATAAGGAGCTTTTCCACTATATAACCTCTAGGTGGAGCTGTGTTATAGTGAAATAGTGCACATACATAAGTAGAAACAACACTTTCAGAATAAAATATCCAATTTTCCATATTCTTAAAAGCCACAGGTAAGTGCTTTGAAAAAAGCAATGGAAACCAGTAGATCGCAACATCATCTAAAGAACCAAAGACAACCATGAGTAAGGAATCATGAGTGCACAATAAGTGCCTCGTATTGAAAAGCTTTAAGAAAAATAGGCCCCATTCTCTTCTCAATTCCTGTGGAGCATTAAGAGTTGCTGGTCTTTACAGCATGTTTAACTTCAGGACACAGGATCTTTGGTGGCATGGACATAACTAAATTACTTTTAGGGATGGGTGAGAATTTAATATCAACTTTGTAGAATGTGAGATTTTAAAAACCGAACGTGGGAGAAACTTAAACTGAGAGATTTGTCCATCAGAGCAGAGGGCTTTGGGTGCTGAGCTCTGAAGAGTCTGGGCTTGAATCCCTGTGTATCAACTACAATGGTGCGGAATGAGGGTTGCCACCTCTTTTTTTCTGACAGGCTCCTCATCTTTAACAGCTATATGGCAGGCAAGTGCAACATACTCTTCTCCATGCTGATTCAGATGGGCAAGAATTTTGTTTCAATTTGTTTTTTTATATGAATTTACCAAAATTTTGCAAATGTCTTCATATTGGGGATAGAAAGAGCTTGAGATTTAAAACATTCAGATGAGGTAGAAAGCAAAACGAACAGATTTATTTGTCCCTAGTTACATTTCCTTTGGAATGGCTTGACAAAATGGGCTTGCTGAAGGTCTAACTAATCACCACATTTCTGATCAAGAAATAAGCATCCACCAAATAAAATTGGCACTAGCTGATAGTAAAATGGGGTGGTGGGTGTGAGTGGGAGGGAGATTTGCTAGATTTTCCTTATAGCAAAGAGCTGTGCTAGTTTTAATTTTGGTCTCTTCCAAAGCAGTGAATCTACGGTGGTTTGAGCAACCCATATGCCTGAGAAATATGTGAATTGCATTTGAACAAGGAACTATATGAAATTTTATTTCAGCCATGTATGTGTGTAGGCAATGCAGTCACTTCTTTCCATGGGTTGGATCCAGATTTACACTGGATCAACTCACTGGTAGAAGTGGACTTCCCCATGTCCTCCTTCCCATGACAGCCCCATCAGCTCCCTGAAAATGCTACACAGAGTCAGAAAAGCCTGCTGAATCGGGGGAGGGGGGAGCTTGTTCCCCAAAATTGGGCAGAGTGACCTTACACAAGCAGAGCCCATCCTCTAGTGGAAGATCCCTTCCTCTTGCAAAAGGCATATCCTGGATCCAACCCAATATCTGCAATAATAGTAGCACTTTATACAATAAAAAGACGCCTGGTCAGGAACCTCTAGGTATTATATCAAAATACTACAGTTCCACGGAACTTTCTAGAACTTTTGTTGGTACAATCCTATGTGGCAAGGTGCATATATTAAGAGACTCACAGTCATGAATCTCTTGTTAAGGCCGATGAGTACAAAACACATTCCACCATGTTAAAGGGATAGTTGGGGGGTGGTCATTCTCCCATTCATAAAATTGAAAATGTTTCACCAATCTTCCTGAAATTTACATGTGCCAGAAAGAAATGTTGATTTTACATAACCTGAAAATTTCAGGAAGATAGGGAAAGATGAGGGAAGGAGGGCAGTTTAAAGTCAAAGGGGGGGGGGGGGAGACCTCACAGACTAACTTTGATAGCTGAGTTTTGTATTGGTGACCATTTGTGCCCACCTCTCCTTATGAATTCACAGATTAAATAATTAACATTCCAACGAGGTCCTCTTCCTTTTACCTTACAGTTGTTGGAATAGGTCTTCTTTTCTTAAAATTCCCTTTAGTTTCTTTTTAAATACAATTTATGTATGAGCTCCCATTGAAACCAATGGAACTCCCTCAGAGTAGCATCTCTCTCTCTCTCTCTCTCTCTCTCTCTCTCTCTCTCTCTCTCTCCCTCCCTCCCTCCCTCCCTCCCTCCCTCCCTCCCCCTCCAACTGGATTAGAAAATTGAGAGGCCAGGGGGAGTGACTGCCTGCCTCCTGGATTCCCTTAACAGTGCTGGCAGTCTACTGAGAAGTAAGTTCCATTGAATGCAATGGGTCTTACTCCCAGGTACACATGCAGATGATTGCAGCATTTTTAAACTTGGAGCCTGGGGTATGTGGAGGGGGATCCTGGAGGTAAAGATTTCCTTTTCTTTCCAGCACAACAATTACAATTAAAAGTTTCCTTGCTTGCTTGCTTTGTGTGTGTGTGTGGATTTCCTTAACAGTGCTAGCAGTCTACTCAAAAGTAAGCTCCAGTGTGTGTGTGTGTGTGTGTGTGTGTCTGTCTGTCTGTCTGTCTGTCTATGTTCTCTTACTCCACTGCTTGATTTTCAATTCAATTCTATGTGTGTCTACTCAGGAAGTTCCATTGAGTGCAGTGGATCTTACTCCGAAGTCAGTGTGTAGAGGATTGCATCCTTTTCAAAATTGGAACCTAGGGGGTGGGGGATGGGACTGCAGCATTTCCTTTACAAACGAATTGTGCATTCTACAATTAACAACGTCCTTGCTTGTTTGCTTTGTGTGTGTGTGTGTGTGTATATGTGTGTGTGTGTGTGTATGTGTGTGTTCTTTTATTCATTTGCATTGCTACTGCTTGATTTTAAATTCAATCCTATGCATGTGTACTCAGAATAAGTTGTTTTAAGTACAAAAACTACAACATGTGTAAATGCTGAGTGTGGAGGATCCTATTTGGATCAATACCACAGTGCATGGGTAGGGTAGCTACACTTAGGTAGGGTGACCAGATAAAATCCAGGTCAGAGCTCATGTAACTTCAACAGTTGTAGAGAAAAGGGAATTTCAGCCAGTGTCATTTGTATGCAATTAGTTCCTGGTAAAATTTCCTCTTCATCACAACTGTTAAAGTTGCAGGGCCCTGCCTTCTTTTGTATATGGTCCCTCTAGTATAGTGCCTGCAACTTTAACTGTTGTGATGAAGAGGGAATTTCACCAGGAACTGATTGCATACAAATGACACTGGCTGAAATTCCTTTTTCTCTACAACTGTTAAAGTTACATGAGCCCTGACCTGGATTTTATCTGGTCAGCCTACACTAGGGCGGGGGCGGGGGGAGGGGAGTCCCTTTGACATAAATGGAATATATCTTCCTAGTTGTAAAGTGCTGTGCAGCCTGATTAACATGCTCATCGTTTGTACATAAAGCTTTCTCAAATTCAGATTTTATACATTCAAAGCCCCAATTTTTTTTATCTATCTTATAAGTATGAGAACCACTGACAAACATATCCTTCACTCAATAATCCCTCTCTTGATTTCATTTTAACATCACCTTCTATTGTTCCTAATATTTCATTATATATCAACCATTTATTTGTACTTGCCAGTTCTCTTCTATGAAAGGCCTCCTGTGACGAAATCCATAGTGGCGTTTTCTGACACAATCTAGGTTTATGTTTAATCCATGTTCTCAAAATTGCTCATCTCACATAATGGTTATTAAATTCTGCATTCACTTTAGCTTTATCATACCACAAATACCCATGCCAACCAAATCTTAAATCATGACTTTCTAATTCCAGTAATCTTGCATTTTTCATCAACATCCATTCCTTCATCCTCATCAAGCAACAGGCAGAGAAATACATCCTCAAATCTGGCAAACCAAGGCCTCCTCTCTCTTTAGCATCTTTTAATAATTTAAACTTCACCTTTGGTTTTTTGGATTGCCATATAAATTTAGAAATCTCTCTCTGCCATTGCTTGAATGGTAACTCCGAAGTTACAATAGGTATTGTCTGAAATAGAAACAACATTCTTGGTAAAACATTCATCTTAATTGTTGCAATTCTCCCCATCAAAGACAATTGAAGTTTATCCCATCTTATTAAATCTTGTTTGACTTTATTCCAAATCTTAACATAGTTATTGTGAAACTACATACAATTCATATTTGTCAAGTTTATACCCAGTATTTAACCTCCTTTTCTACGTTAAAACCTGTTTTTTCTGCCACCTTTAATTGATCTTGCTTATTCATATTTTTTGTAAGAGTCTTTTGTTTATTAACCTTGAAACCTGCTAATACTCCGAATTCACTCAATTTATTCATTAAAATTTCAATTCCTTTCAATGGACCCTTCAAAGTAAACACCAGATCATTTGCAAAAGCTCTTAACTTGTAAGATTCTTTTCAAATTTTATTCCTCCAATTTTTTCTTCTTGTCTTACAGCTCTGTTCAATACTTCCAACACCAAAATAAATAACAGGGGTGACATTGGACAGCCCTGTCTAGTCCCTCTTTGAATCTTACATGATTTCGACAAATCTCCATTAATAATGATCTGTGCACTCTGTTCAGTTTACTTCCAAAACTTTAAAGAGAAAGTCCCAGTTAAGATTATCAAACACTTTATCCACATTAAAAAAAAAATCAAAGCCGCTTGTTTTTCTGGATGTTTGTCCAGATATTCTACGATATTCAATACAACTCTGATGTTGTCTGTTATCTGTCTTTTCGGTAAAAAAACACATTGATCTTCATGAATGAATTCCTGCAATACTAACTTAAGTCTTTCCGCCATTATCGATATAAACAACTTATAATCATTGTTCAACAGCGATATTGGCCTGTAATTTTTAGTCAGAGTTAGATCCTGACCTTCTTTAGGTATCAACGTTATATATGCCGTTTTCCACATCTCTGGTATCTTCCCCTCTTTCAAAATAGAATTTATTGTACTTTGCAGTGGTAATAAGAGTTCCTCCTCAAAAATTTTATAGTAAGAGCCTGGGAGATCATCTGGTCCTGGCATTTTCCCCAATTTTATTCTTTTTATAGCTGCAACCATTTCAGCCATAGTGATATCTCCATTGATTATTTGTTTCTGATCCAATGAAATTTTAGGCAACTTCTGTTTTTGTAGGTAACTATCCATTCTCTCCAATGGCATTTCATGTTTCTTATATAAATTCAAATAATATTGCCAGAATGCTCTTTGTATCTTCACATCGTCCATTATTTCCATATCACCGTTCTGGATTTTAACTATTATCTTTTTTTTCTTTTTCTTTCCTCAATTTATAAACTAGCCATTTTCCTGGTTTGTTTGCACCTTCAAATTCTCTCTGTTTTACAAAATTTAACTTCCATTCCATTTCTCTGACCATCAACATGGACAATTGCTGTTGCAATATCTTGATTTTGTAGCTAATCCCTGCCTTTCTTGGTATGCTCTTTAACTCCGCCTCCTTCTTTTTAATCTCATCCATAAAGGCTTTCATTTTCTCCTGTCTTTCCCTCTTAATTTGACTGTTTTTCTGAATAAAATATCCTCTTATGAAGGCTTTACTTGTGTCCCAGACCATGCTATGGTTAACATCTTTATTCAAGTTCAGCTCAAAAAATTCCTTAATTTCTTTCCGGCCTTCTTCCACCACTGCTTTATTTTGTAGTAAAGATTCATTTAATCTCCATCTGAACGTACGTATATATATATTTCAAAACCATCAATACTGAATTATGATCCGAAAAAGATTTTGGCAGGATCCCTGTTTTCTTTATTTTTGTATGTATTGTCCTGGACATCAAAATCATATCTATTCTTGAAAAAGATTTATGTCTTTCAGAAAAAAAGTATATTCTTTAGAACCACCATTTCTGTGTCTCCATACATCCACCAAAACCAGATTGTCCATCAGATCAAAAAAACTTTTTGGAAGCTTTCCCTGTTGACTTTTGATATCTTTCTCTGAATGTTTATCAATTTGTGGTGATATCACACCATTCCAATCACCCAATAAACACCAGCCATTACTTGAAATACTCACCAATCTACATAGCAGTCATTCATAAAATGTTGCTTTTTGTTCATTGGGAACATACACCCCCAATACCAAAATTTCCAATCCATTTACAATAGTTTTTACACCCACAAAACGTCCTTGTTCATCAGATATAACTAATCCTGGTTTTAAATGGGGTTTAATATATAAAACCACCCCTGACTTTTTCTTTGTGCTTGCAGAAATAAATTCTTCTCCCAAGCCTTTATTGTGCACATATTTTATATCTTTTTTTTAAATATGAGTTTCTTGTAAGCAAATAATATCTAATTTTAACTTTCTTAGATGGTAAAAAAAATCCTCTTTTGTGGTGAATTTAGTCCATTTATATTCCATGATAGATATTTGTAATCCATATTTAAGTTATTATTATGTATCAATAAAAGTCTTTTATTCCACAAATTTTACTTGTCTGAAATTTCTACCTCTTCTCTTGGGTCCCTTTCATCAACTTGTATTTCCTCCAATTCTTTTTTATATTTCTTCATAAAGTATTTTGCTTTTTCCATTGAGTTCAGCTTATATCTTTCCCCAGCAAATGTCAAAGTCACACCTTCAGGTATTTCCCATCTGAAGAGAATATTTTTCTGTTTCAGAATCATTGTCAAAAATTCGTAGTCCTTCCTTCTATATCTTACTCTGGTTGGTACTTCTTTTAGAACAATAAGATCCTTTCCATCAATTTTCACTTTCTCCTGACTATGACATTGTAAAATCTTTAGTGGATTTTCTCACAAAATATACCATAATATCTCTTGGCAGTTGCTTTGTCCTTGCATAAACAGAGTTTCTTCTATATACCCTGTCTATTTCAGCTTCCATCCTGTCCTCCTCCCAGTCCAATAATTCTGCTAATATTTTTATAATCTCTTCTCTGAGCTCACCTGGTTTTTCTGCAATGTTTCTCAACCTTAGGCATTTTTCCATTTCCCTCTGTTCCAAAAGAGCTACTGTATCCCTTTCCCGATCAAGTTGAACCTGTAGAATTTGTGTTTTATGATCTAAAGTTTGCACTTTATCCTTTATCTCTTTGGCATCTTCCTTTAATTGTTTGACTGCCATATCCATTTGATTAATCTCTTTAATCAAATAATCTTTAGTCTCCTTAAATTTTCAGGTGGGCAAACATTTCCCTCATTGTCGTCGTGATTCTATCCAATGCTTTCTTTGTTTCATCAGCAGGTGGTGCCATAGCTGCATCAAATGAACCTTTTCTAGTTGCATGTTTACCACTCATGTTTCCATAGCAATCTTCTTATCAGACTGTTTGGAAACAGCCGAAGAAAGTGAAAGTAAATAAAAGCAGAGCAGACTCACAATTCAAAGCAAAACAACGGAAACCTCTTTTCTCCACTTTTTAGAATTAAATCTTCAAATACACTTATCATAAGTTGCTGTGACTCCCTTCTCCCATACATGCTTGCTGTTTTGATCCCTTATAAAGAAAGTCTGTTTCCACTCACCATAAAAAGGTTTGTAGTTTAATCTTGATTCTGTTGCGTTGAAATCCCCCCGTCTTCCATTAATTTTTGTTGTTATATAGTCAATCAGTCTCAGGGAATGGATGTTGGTGGATCTTAACCCTTTTCCCAGGGTGACAGTGCAATTCAAGTGCAATAAATATCTGGTCTCTTATCTTCCCGCTGTTCCCTTTGTCAAAGCTTCTGCCTCAGCTAGTTCACAGCTCTGGAGATTAATGAGACAATTTACGACCTGCTCCAGCTAAGACCCCTTCATCTGGGGTCATAAATTCCATCCAACAGTCACTTAGACAGTATTTAAATCACACTGTTCTGTTCAGCTAAAAACTCAGCAGCGTCAATCCTCCATTACTCCACCGGAAGTCCCTCTTAGTATTCCTTATGATTGTTGGGTTTTGGTTTAACCATAAGCAGCGTGGTTTCCTCAGGGCAAGTGCAGCAGCCTTAAACAAATTGTGAATAGAGGAGACATGATAAAGGTATGTGGATTCTTTAATCTTACTACAGTAAAAATAACATATTTTAGTATTAAATTCATGACTGTATTAGCGGTAAGTTAGTTGGGAAACAAATGTATTAGGAAGTGCAAAAAGTGAGTGAATTGCATCATTTGTGACAGACTTCTCTATTCATACATAGTTTATGGTATGTAGTAAGTAAAGAACAAACCTAAGGATGCCTTTCTGTATGTATATATGAGAGAGACAGGCACACAGACATAGACAGATAGTGGGCCAGACTACATATATATACTGATAGGATCTGAGTTAACTATTGGTGCCTGACCAAGAAAGAGTTTGGGGCGGGGAGGTGGACAGCTCGATGAAAATGTTCACCTGGCTGCTGTGAAAAAGGCAACTTCCATATAAAGCATAATTAGGAAAAGAATCCTAATTCTTGAACAGTAATATGAAAAATGGTAGGTTCTCTGATTTGCACTTGATGTATGTGGATTCTTTAATCTTCATATAGTAAAAATTACAAATTTCAGTATTAGATTCATGACTGTATTAGCGGTAAGTTAGTTGGGAAACAAATGTATTAGGAAGTGCGAAAAGTGAGTATATTGCATCATTTGTGACAGACTTCTCTATACACACGTAGTTTATGGTATGTAGTAAATAAAGAACAAACCCAAGGATGCCTTTCTGTATGTATATATGAAAGAGGCAGGCACACAGACATAGATTGACAGTGGGCCAGGCATAGATTTCCAGCTTAATCTATTTTACAGGTTTATTGTGAGGGTAAAGTAGCACATGCCATACACCCAAACATTATCAAACATTTGTTTTACATTTCTGTGAAAGTGAGCAGGAGAAGAAACTCACTAGATGGTTTTGAGCCAGTCATATACTCTTAGCCTAACCTACATCATGGGTTTTTGTGGGGGGAGATATGGTACTTGAAAGAATGATCAGCCCAGGGCTTTCTCCTTCCTCCTTACTAGAGAAGCTTCTTTGCAACTGATCAACTAGGAGTCTGAACATCTTCTTATATCACTACATCTGACCCAGTAGCAAGAATAGCCATGTGGCTGTTTAGAAATATTGCCCAATTTAATTTTAAACTATCCAAGTTTGGATTTTTATTTTTATTTTTTTGCTCTAAAAATAGCCTGTGGTCAATGAATCCTATATTAAGCCTGACAAAGATGTTGGTACTGGAGAAAAGAATACACAGTAGTTTTGTTCAGCCTGATAAAAAAATATTAGAAAAGCTAAGAGAATTCAAAATGTCACTGACTCTTCTACCCTATAGGGTTGTTGTGCTGATAAAATGGAGGAGGATCATGTAAGCCACCTTAGGTTCCTTGCAAGAGAAAAAGAGGCAGGGTATAAATGAAATACTAATAAATGTATTACTACTTCTAATTATTATTATTATTATTATTATTATTATTATTATTTGATCTGGAACTAGGAGTGAGCAGTGAGATGGCCAAATTTGCTGCTGACCCCAAAATATTTAGGGTTTTTAAAATGAAGTGCAATTACAAAGAGCTCCAAAAGAATCTCCCCATAGTGGGAAAATGGGCATCAAAATGGTAACAACAGTTCTATGTAAGCATTTGTACAGAGATGCACACTGGAGCAAAGCATCCCAACATCACATATACACTGATGGAATCTGAGCCTGCAGTGACTAAGCAAGAAAAAAAAAACTTGGTAATGTGGTTGACAGCTCAATGAACATGTCAACCCAGTATGTGGCAGCTGTAAAGAAGGCAAACTCCATGTTAGGTAGGGTGACCAGAGAAAATCCAGGTCAGGTCTCATGTTACTTTAACAGTTGTAGAGAAAAGGGAATTTCAGCCAGTGTCATTTGTATGCAATTAGTTCCTGATGAAATTCCCTCTTCATCACAACAGTTAAAGTTGCAGGCACTAAACTAGAGTGACCATATACAAAAGAAGGCAGGGCTCCTGCAACTTTAACTGTTGTGATGAAGAGGGAATTTCACCAGGAACTAATTGCATAAAAATGACACTGGGTGAAATTACCTTTTCTCTACAACTGTTAAAATTACATGAGCCCTGACCTGGATTTTATCTGGTCAGCCTAATGTTAGGCATTATAAGAAAATTAATTGAGAATAAAACTGCCAGTATCATACTGCCTTTATACAAATCTATGGTGCAGCCACACTGAAAATACTGTGTACAGTTCTGGTTAACTATAGAATTTAGTATCACAAGATGTTGTGCTGGCCACCATTTTGGATGGCCTGTCTTCCTTTCAATATGGTCACCCTATAGAGGTCTGGACCTCAGACTACTAATAAAGACAAACAAAGTGGCAGACCATAATAACAGCGTTTATATTCCCATTTGCTTTATGAGGCTTCTGCAGGCTACCAAACAGAGGACTATCAGGCCATAAAGTTGCCTAGATGGGTCTGCTGGAAACCTAGCCTCACCGTTCCTGTTAGATCCATGTTCTACAGCACCTGCTCTCAGCTGTATTTGATGGAATCCCATCCTTCATCCCTGGGTTTAATTTACTGACTTCCCCTGGCTGGGCCTTGCAGGGAACAATAGGGCAGACGGAATAGGCATACATAGCACATGCAGAGTGCTGAGATTGGCAAATCTAAAAGCAAATACGTTGCTTTTAAAGAACCAAGGAAATTCAATGAATGGAAATGCAGCCCATGCAGGCTTGAAACTTGACCACAAACATGATCACAATCTGCTACTTTAAGATGCAAACAGGAAGAAAAAGCATTTAGCATATAATGAGCTCTAATAATTAATATAGTAAACTGTAACTTATTCTAATATAGGATATTTTCCTGTATCATCTTGTGCGCTTCCAGAATTAATCAGGGATTTTTTATTCCAGTAGAATAATTTTTCAAGTTGTCTCCAAATACAGACACAAAACATGAAATGGTTCTTTTCATGAGTCAGTCATAGAAAGCTTTAATCTCTGGACAATGGCTACTGAAAAATTCAGATGAGACCTCTCAGATTTCAAGTGAGAGAGCATAACTTCTGGGGTTCACTTATGATTTTGAAAAGTGAGTGCAACACATATCACTAGCTTTGATTTTATATTGGATGTCAAAATGTTGTAACATCCTAGCTGATGCTGGCTTGCTTGTCAACTGTATAACATCCAGTCATCCGTTACACAACGCCATGAAATTCATTAAACAAAAAACCTATGATTTACAAAAACAACATTAAGGCTCCACAGTTTCCAACCAAGCACCAAAAAGCAGGGAAATTGGGAGTTAAGGCTCACAAGCCTTAACGCCACATCCTCCCTAAGGAGGCAGAAAGTGCAAGTGAAATTCTCATTCTCCCAAAGCAGATAAACCATGAAGACAGGATGGAGAATATGATATGCAGAGGTGCCTGTGGGGTTGTGGAAAACTTAGGGCCACCTACTTCTCTTTTTTTGTTTAGGGTAGCCCTTCCCCAAGCTGGTGCCCTCCAAAGGTGTTGACTACAACTCCCATTTGTGCTCATAACCACGCCATAACCCCCTCCCCAAAGAAATCCACCACCATCATCATTTTTGTCGATATTACTTAACTCCTTATTCCAATACATTTCATCTGCCTTTTTATGCTTGACAGGTGGGAAGGAAATGCTTCAAATGGCTGGCTATTATTTGTCTCCTGTGCTATAATTAAAAGTGTTTTAATTCTTTTAATTAATTCCCCTCCTTCCTCACAGAAGATTAGGAGCATGTAAGAGAAATTGAAAACAATTCCCCTCAGGCCAGAATATGTTTGGTAACAGAAGTTCAATAAGTAAAGCAAAAAAACATGTCCTGTAATTAGTTGATGATATCTATGTTAGCTTGTCCCAACCCTTTTTTCTCCCAGAATATAAAAAACAACATTGAGATCTCTGATAACTCAGGTTTAATTAAAAGGCAAATAAAGGTGTATTTTTACAGTGTTATCTACATGAGAAAGTACTAGGCAGTGAAGTCTAACATCCTATATGGAGGAAGTGTAATTCTTAAAATAAATGCTATTATTCAATCCTCACCTAAAATAACTGTATAATATGAATTAAAACACACACACACACACATTTAATTCAAATCCTAAACCATTCACCTTTCATATATGTCCATTGATATTAATGGAATGTGCCAAATTTTCCCGGCCATTTATATGCTAAGAACATCCTTCTGTTTTAGTGCTTACAATGTTTGAACTTAACACTTGATTTTGGACAGTTATCATTTGTTTTTTGAATGGCCTCCAACAACTATTTAGTTTTAGAGATAAAGTAAACTAATCTACCCTTTATCACTCCATGTTTTAACTTGCAGTCCAAGAGAGGGAGGGCCAGTTTTGTCAGACAACTTCCACGCAGGGCGTTGTGAAAGTGATACTACGAGCCACATCTTGTTTGTTTCCCAGTAGCTCACGTAGCAAGGGTTGTGAGTCAGCATGGTCTACCACAATTGTAAACTGGGATAGGATTTCCTTCATCTATTGATAAGTTTATGCACATATTAGCCTTCTGACTCAAGGTGCTTATCGGTCAAATGAAACTCCCTCTGGGGCATGAAATACCATCACTCAAAGCACTTCTGCTTTCCCTCTTTCAACATATTTATCCACTTTCTAAAGCCTCTTTCTCTCTACACATCAGATGTTGAAGGACATAAGGGACCTTTCTATAACTATTTCTATTCCTATATTTCTATTCCTATAACTTTTTCACCTGTATGCACCCTTTTCTTTTTAGGCACCATGATTCCAAAACATTAGGATGTAATGTTTAGGTGAACCACACTGTCTAGGTGACCATATGAAAAGGAGGACAAGGCTCCTGTATCTTTAAAAGTTGTATAGAAAAGGGAATTTCAGCAAGTGTCATTTGTATGCATGCAGCACCTGGTGAAATTCCTTCTTTATCACAACAGTTAAAGTTGCAGGAGCCCTGCCCTCTTTTGTATCTGGTCACGAGTGCAGGCCTCCTGCAGCTTTACCTGTTGTGATAAAGAGGGAATTTCACCAAGTTCTGCATGCATACAAATGACACCTGCTGAAATTCCGTTTTAACAACTGTTAAAGATACAGGAGCCCTGTCCTCCTTTTCATATGGTCACCCTAAGTCCACTGTCAGTCTTCAAAAAGCATTCCTGGCTATTAACCGCTTATGCCAACTATGAAGTTGGAGCACCAGTGCTTTGAAGAAGACTATGATAGGACGGGCTTTCCCCTCAGAAATAGAGTCTGCCTCCAAGTAGAACATTTCTTCACTGATACTGGCTTATTAATTTTTTAGCTTTACATGAACTACACTCCGAATTATCAGGAAGCAAACTACAGGGGAAACTAATAAGATAGGCAGGTTCTTCTGACACAGCAGTTGTTTACATGCTAACTTTGATTAAAGTTAAAGTCATCAACGTTTCTTTTCTTCATTTTAAGAATAATCTGGCAATGGGCGGTATCAGTGGGTTTCTTTTTAACCAAGTTGTATCAGCTCTCTGCAGTCAACACATGATAGAAACCACGTGGAATTGAGTCATCTGAAGGAGAATGAGTTCCAAGAAAGGCTATGTGGCATTGCATATTGGACTCACTCAGGTAACCCAGTTGAGTGTCAGTCCTGCTGTATGGTAGAGGTAGTGCGGGGAAGAAACCAGTTATTTGAATTCACTCAGAGCTCCTTCCTTGGCACTTTCTGATATCTAAGGCTCTCTTCTAAGCAACTGCTCCAATAACTCCTAATAGTTATGACTGGCGTTTTATTGAAAGAATTAAGTATCTATGCTGAAATTTTGTTGTAGCATCTTCCAGATTAAACAGTTACTAATGTATAGTCACAATCATACCTCTCATAACTTTTTAAGATGCACTGCAACCATACTTAGAAGATTAATCTCATTTGACCTGCTGATGCCAAAAGGCTCTTTACCTTTGCAAGAAACATGTTAGATTGTATCCAGATTAGCACTTAGTGGAGTTCTGCTTGCATTGGAGGCAGGAGGCAGGGAGGTGATGTCTGTGATTCTGCCTCCTCCTCCTCCTCCTCCTGAAAAGTTATTCAAAGGGTTGGGGAACCTCTGGAGAATTACATGAGGTGCTGCAGGAGACTGCAGTGGGAAGAGGGAATTGGCAAATATCACCTCCCCATCCACTTTGTCCAGCAGGGAGCCTCTGCTGGATCCTGGTGTCAATCTGGGGGCTATTACATGCCAGCCCCAAGGATGTGGTACAACCATCTGAGGCCTGCTGTACTGAATTTGCTAGGCACATCCATAATAAGTGCCTAGCAAATTATATTTCTTAAAATGATTTCATGGTTTTAATTTTGTGAACTGCCCAGAGAGCTTCGGCTGTAGGGCAGTATAAAAATGCAGTCAATCTATCAATCAATCAATCAATCTTGGGCATCTGCCAGGACTTAGACTCCAGTGTTATAGCAGGTGAATCTAGCGAGGTGTCCAGAGCACAGGGTTGTCCTGATTTCTTGGATGAGTTTCAGTTGATACAGCTAAAGGACGTTGACAAGGTGCTTGGACAGGTTCATGCAACCACCTCTATATTGAATCTTTGCCCCTCTTGGCTAATAAGAGCTAGCAGGGATGGAACAGCTGGCTGAGCCATGGAAGTGATTAATGCCTCTCTGCGAGAGGGAGTGGTCACAAGCTGTTTGAAAGAGGCAGTAGTGAGACCACTCCTGAAGAAATCTTCCCTAGACCCTGAAAATCTCAATAACTATAGGCCAGTAGCAAATGTTCAATTCCTGGGTTGCGGGCCAGCTACAGATCCTCTTGGATGAGACTGATTATCTGGATCCATTTCAGTCTGGCTTCAGGCCTGGCTTTGCCACAGAAACAGCCTTGGTTGCCCTGTATGATGACCTACATCAGGAGAAAGACGGGGGAGCGTGACTCTGTTGATTCTCCTTGAACTCTCAACGGCTTTCGATGCCATCAACCATGGTATCCTTCTGGGACGACTGGCTGAGTTGGGAGTGGGAGGTACTGCATTGCAGTGGTTCCGCTCCTACTTGGCTGGTCAGCTCCATAAGGTGGTGCTTGGGGGACATTGCTCACCCAGTATAGGGTCCCACAGGGGTCAGTCTTGTCCCCCATGCTGTTTAACATTTACATGAAACTGTTGGGTGCGGTCATCCAGAGTTTTGGAGTGTGTTATCATGATGACACACAACTCTATTTCTCCTTCTCATCTTCATCAGGTGAGGCTGTGGATGTGCTGAACCAATGCCTGGCTATGACAATGGACTGGATGAGGGCTAACAAACTGAAACTCAATCCGGACAAGACTGAGGTGCTGTTAGTGGGTGGTTCTGCTGACCGGATGGAGGGTCTTCAACCTGTTCTGGATGGGGTTGCACTCGTAGTTTGGGGGTTCTCCTAGAACCATCTCTGTCATTTGAGGCTCAGGTGGCCTTGGTGGCACGGAGTACCTTCTACCAACTTCGGTTGGTGGCCCAGCTACGCCCCTATCTGGACAGGGATAACCTGCCTTCAGGTGACTACGCTCTGGTAATCTCCAAGTTGGATTACTGCAATGCGCTCTACGTGGGGCTGCCTTTGAAGATGGTTCAGAAGCTGTAGCTTGTGCAAAATGCAGCGGCCAGATTGATAACAGGAACCAGAAGGTTTGAACATATAAGACAGACTCTGGCCCACTTGCATTGGCTGCCTATACGTTTCTGAACCCGATTCAAGGTGCTGGTTTTTAACTTATAATGCCTTACATGGCTTGGGACCACAATACCTGATGGAACGTCTCTCCCGACACAAACCTATCTGTACACTATGATCCACATCTATGGTCCTCCTCCGGTTGCCTACTCCGAGGGAAGCATGGAGGGTGGCAACAAGGGAGGGCCTTTTCATTGGTGGCCCCCCAATTATGGAATGATCTCCTCGACGAGGCTCACCTGGTGCCAACATTTTTATCTTTTCGGCACCAGGAGCCTATCTACACTACTGTTTTAAAATGCTTTAAAACGCTTTAAAAAGGTTTATAACAGTAGTGACAACTGTTGGGGCCCAGGACACACTCCATATACAGTTTTCAAAACTTTTTCAAAGTGTTATATCCTGCTTGTGTAGATAGGCTCATTGTCAAGACTTTCCTCTTCTCCCTGGCATTTAACAGCATATGTTGAGGGTATTGTTGTTGTTGTTTTGACCCAGAATAGTTGCTTATAAGTGGATATTGTATTTATAACCTGTTTTTATGCTCTTTATGGTTTAAAATTTTGTATATCAATTTTTTAATGTTCAATGTTTTTAATTTTTGTAAACCACCCAGAGAGCTTCGGCTATAAATGTAATAAATAATAATAATAATAATAATAATAATAATAATAACAACAACCCATTGTCTTTTTCTTGACCAGCCAAAACAGTTCAGTTTTAGAATCATTACCCCCCAAAAGCTACACTGAGTGCCAAGCTACACATTATGCTAATCGTGTAGCTGAGGCTTCTCTCTTTTTTTACTCTAGTGTAAGTGTACCCTACCCCAATTTGGATTGGGACCAGCATGATATGGGAGGGAAGTTTTCTCCCTGAAATCCCTTCTGTGGATGGGGGAGGTAGAAAAAGAAAAAAAGTCTCCATTGGAGGTTTAACCTTTGTGATGGCCCAATCCAAGTTGGGACAGTGCATGCTTATATTATAGTAAAATATAGACAAGTCTCAGCTATACACTACACCACCCAGAAATCACATATAGTAGCTCACCAGGGGCTCAAGAAATTACCTGTTTTTCCTGCCTTCCTGGGACTGCAAAATCAGGAATCCATAATGGATTGCCATGCGTGGTTAGTGGGCTACATTTGGCTTGATGAATCATGAGTCCTGTGGTTTAAAATCCAAACTAAATACATAAACAGTACATACATAAACTAAATACAAAAACAGTTATAAAACTGTTTTTTGAAAAGTGTGTGTGGGGGGGTAAGTTCTTTCTGAGAAAAGTTATTCAAGTGATAAATATTTCACTGCTATAGAATTGCATGCATGCTTTCAGAGATCTTTTTTCCCCCTGAAGCCATCATTGGCCTCTCTTTAGAGATTTCCTTCTATGGTAACTTCATCATCATTTATTTGTCAGGGGTTAAACGCCAACCATAAAATTCACTGAAATGTAGTAAGAGAAAGAGAAAAGAATTTTGCTGCGTCTTAATCACAGAACCCCAAATTAACTGTGAAGAGCAATTAAGGCAGGAAGGGATCAAAGGAACTGTCACACAGGCAACAAGTACAGGGAAATAAGGTAGGAGTCATGTATAAGGATCCATACAGTAGGCAAGGCAATGGTGTGGGGAGGTATTTGAATTTGAGGAATCTTGAATTATATGTGGAAGATATGAAAACACTGGGAAACAAAAGGTTGTCTCCAGTGGTGTCATTCTGTCAGTGGGAGGGAACCTGTGGTGGAACTCTCTCCCCCTGCACCCACCCCACTCTCATCTCAAAATCTACTCCAGAGGATTGGGGACCCATCAAGCAGATTTGGGGCATGTGCAAAGGGCTGTGGGGAGGGATAGGGAAGTCCTGTCATGTGAGTGGAAGTCCCACTGTGTGAACAGACTGCCACTCTTACAAGGGTTGGATCCAACCCAAATCCCGAGAAAGAGCACCGTAACTACCTAAATGACTGGACTCTGAGATCCATAAGAATATAAAAACTATAATTTTGAGCTAGAAATACAGCAGTTTAAGGAGCCAAGGTGACATACCTTTCAAATGCAACAGCTATGTCCCAAAGCTATTAGGGCTACGGGGGGGCTGGATTAGTTAGTAGAGCTCATGGCACCATTTTTTTCTACCTTTGCCTGATGTTAAACAACCAAACTGTCATTAAAATTAAATGAGGCAAGCATCCAAATCTGAGTTTGTGTTTGCCCACCATTTAGATATCCAATATTCTCAGTCCTCTTCATGGGAAGAAACAGTTCTAAGCTCATATTTCAGTTACACAGGATGGTTTTTGGAGCATATGAGTGAAAAAATTTCATTCAAAGATGTCATCCATAGATCTTACTTAGAGACAGTCCTGTGAATTGAGGTTGGATTTATGATTAGATATAGTTCATGGAATTGTGTGCAAGAATGGATGGCAAATCTGATCGAGATGTCACCACAAATATACACCAATGCCAATTGCTCCAACACTTATCCCGCTACTGCTAAGTAATATTACATAGGAACACAGGAAGCTGCCTTGTGCCGAGCCAGACCATTGGTCCATCTAGCCAAGTATTGCCAAGACTGACTGGCAGCAGCTCTCTAGGGTTTCAGGCAGATGTTTTTCCAGCCCTACCTGGAGATGCCGAGGATTGAACCTGGGTCCTTCTGCATGGAAAGCAGGTGCTCTGCCACTAAGCCACACACCACTTCCCTGGATTAAGTGCAGACATGTGAATGAAGTTCTCATCAGGCTCAAGGTTTCTGTGCATTAACAGTGACATTCTATGTATGTCTACTTAGAAGCAAGTCCCATTGTATTAACTTACTCCAAGGTAAGTGTGTATAGGATTGCAAAAAGGAAGTCGTACTTCACACAGCACATAGTTAAATTATGGCATTCACTACCACAAGTTGTAGTGATGGCCACCAATTTGGATGGCTTTAAAAGGGGGTTAAATAAATTCCAGGAGAAGGCTATCAATGGCTACTAGCCCTGATGGTTATGTGCTACCTCCAGTATCTGAGACAGTAAGCCTGTGTGCACCAGTTGCTCGGGAATATGGGTGGGACAGTGCGTTGCACCATGTCCTGCTTTGTTGGTCCCTGGTTTACAGCTGGATGGCCACTGTGTGAACAGAGTGATGGACCAGATGGATCCTCAGTCTGATTCAGCAAGACACTTCTTATGTTCTTAACTTGAAATACCCAAACTTGGCTTTGTTCTTCTATTGCATCTGCAGTAATTCTGTGTCCAACCCTTGCCTCTTCCAGTCCCAGATCTTGTAGGAAGATACCATATTCCTTATCTGTACAGAACCTAGCATAAATATGGTGGAGGAGGGGCTGTGGCTCAGTGGTAGAACACATGCTTTACAGGTTCGATCCTTGGCATCTCCAGGTACTGTTGGAAAACACCTGCCAAAATGTAAGAAGGAGCTGTGCTTGATCAGACCAAGAATCCATCTAATCCAGCATTCTGTTCATACAGTGGCCTACCAGCAAACCCACAAGCAGACGTGAGTTCAACAGCACCCTCCTGCTCATGTTCCCCAGCAACTGGTGTACATAGGCATTCTGCCTCTGATACTGGAGGTAGCATACAGCCATCAGGACAAGAAGCCATCAATAGCTGTCTCCTCCATGAATTTGTCCAATCCTCTTTTAAAGCCATCCAAATTAGTGGCCATCACTACATCTGGTGGAAGTGAATTCCATTTTTTAACCATGCCCTGTGTGAAGATGTACTTCCTTTTATTTGTCCTGAATCTCCAACCAATCAGGTTCAATCAGCCTGAAACCCTGGAAAGCTGTTGCCAGTCAGTGTTGACAATACTGAGCTAGATGGAGCGATGGTCTGATAAGGCAGTCCTATGATCCTATGGTGCTACATAAACATCATATAGTAGTCAAATTAATGGAGGCACAGTCATGCCTCCATTGTTAAGGGCCGTCAGTAAAAAACACATTCCGCCATGTTAAAGTGATAATTGGAGGGGGGGGGGCCATTCTAACAGCCATAAAATCGAAACTGTTTCACCAACCTTTCTGAAATTTACAGGTGCCAGAAAGAAATGTTTGTTTTACATTACCTGAAAAATTCAAGAAGATTGGTGAAAGATTGAGGGAAGGAGAGCAGTTTAAGGTAGAAAAGGAATACAAACCTGTCTCCCTGCTTTTGTAAATTTACTTCCGGGTTGAGACTTTTTGTGCTCATATTTTGCATAATTTCTAGAGCCTTATTAATTAATCCAGTGGCGGGGTCTTCTTCCTCCTTGACTGTAGTTGGTGGAAAGCTTTTCGTTTTTTAAAAATTCCCTTCGGTTGACTTTTAAGGACTATTTTAACCTCTCATTCAAGTCAATGAGGCGGCCATCTTCCCTCATAACGTGACACTGACACATGCTCAGTAGTGTCGCTCTCCCCCCTCCCTCCTGCCTTAGAATGTGGGGTGGATGAGTGAAATGGCCGCTGCCTCTAGCACAGATCTTTTGAGTGAAGAAGAAGAAGAGTTTCTCTTTTCTCTTCTGGAACATACATTCCTTTGGCTCTGAGAGTATTTTGGGCTATCTTCATAAGGCCAGTTTGCTCTTTTGCTCCCTGGTGAAGCAGGGTGTGGCTCCTCTGGATCCATGGTAACCTGATCTTCAGATCTCTCCTGGGAATAGGTAGCTATACCTTTCTTTTAATTTCCCTCTTTTCTAAGAGTTTGGTCCATACTGCTATAAAGTTGAAAGCTTCAAACACTTCATTTAATTAGTTTGGGCCGGTGTAAGTTTTAAGTACAATGTTGAAACCTTTCAAAGTGCTTCTGGGCCTACAACGTTGGTTTCGGCCTAGTCACCCTGTTTTTTTCATAAGGTTTAGAAACAGTTGAGGTGTCGTTTATTTTGCATAGTGTACACATGGATTTTCTTTCTAATCCTTGCAATCTACACTGGCTCCCTCCTTGATGTGTTTTTGGAAGCAGACAAACCCTTTTTTGTTCCAGCAGGCCTTTGGTAAATCATCTGGACCTCTGTCTATACCTTTGACTTTTAAATTGTTATGTATTTAAAATGTTTAAAATGCTTTAATATTGAAAAGTATTTAATTATATTTTAAACTTTTGTATATTTAGGCTGACCATATGAAAAAGAGGACAGGGCTCATGTAACTTTAACAGTTGTAGAGAAAAGGGAATTTCAGCCAGTGTCATTTGTATGCAATTAGTCCCTGGTGAAATTCCCTCTTCATCACAACAGTTAAAGTTGCAGGCACTATACTAGAGTGACCATATACAAAAGAAGGCAGGGCCCCTGCAACTTTAACTGGTGTGATGAAGAGGGAAGTTCACCAGGAACTAATTGCATACAAATGACACTGGCTGAAATCCCCTTTTCTCTGCAACTGTTAAAGTTACATGAGCCCTGTCCTCCTTTTCATATGGTCAGCCTAGTATATTCCTATTTATAGGTTTTAGCTGTATATGTTTTAGTTTTGTAAGGCTGCCCTGAGGCCCAGCATTGGGCAAAAGGCAGGATACTACTACTACTACTACTACTACTAGTAATATTTCAGATTTCACTTCTGCATCTGATGTTCTTTTGCATTTACTTTTGTTTATAAACCAATCATATCTTAAGACTTCTTGTGTGGCATGTTTTCATTGGTTTAACAAGTTAAAAGGGGTATTCACTGTTTTCATGCTTATGTTATAAAATCTATTTTCAACAGGCCTAGTAACTTCAAGAGTAACAGAGTTGGGGGAAATCCTCAATCTCTTTGCTATCAGAGGCACTGAGTAAGGTACCCCTGGAGATAATTTAGACTGACCCCAACCACAAAACACTATTCCCCCTTCTGAAGAGATCTGGACCACAGACTACTAAAGACAAACAAAGTAGCAGGCCATAATAACAGTTCTCATGTGGCCATTTGCCTTATGAGGCAGGTGCTCTGCAGGCTACCAAATGGAGGGCCTAACAGGCCATAAAGTTGCCTGGCTGGGTCTGCCAGAAATCCAGCCTCAACACTCCTGGAAGGTCCATGTTCTATAGCACCTGCTGTCAGATGAACCTGAGGGAATCCCACCCTCCACCCCGGGTTTAATTTACTGGCTTCCCCTGCTGGACCTTGCAGGAAACTATAGGGACAGACAGAGCAGGCATTCATAGCACACATAGAATGCTGAGACTGGCAAATCTAAAAGCAACTCAATCCCTACTTAAGAGCTACCATGCTGTCAAGTTTCATCCCTTTATCTTTAAAAATGATGGAATTGTAAGCATTTTAGTTAATTTTAAAAATTTAATTGACGTTTTAAACATTTCTAAAAATCAAAGGATGAACGGACCTGCTTCCAACTTGGCATGGCTAAATCCCTACTTCAGAGCTACCATGGTGCCAAGTTTCATCTCTTTATCTTTAATTTCATTTTTTAAACTTGTACTGCTCAAGGTCCTGGGCCCCAAAGAGATTTCTGTTTTAACTTTAAAAAATTCCTAAAAATCAAGGCATGAATGGATCTGCTTCATACTTGGCATAGCTATATCCCTACTTAAGAGCTACCATGATGCCAGGTTTCATCTCTTTATTTTTAAAAATGAGGGAGATGCAAGCATTTTGGTTGATTTATTAATGTTAAAAGTGAGTTCAACACATAACACTAGCTTTGATTTTATATTGGATGTCAAGATGGTATAACATTCTGGCTGACGCTGGCTTGGTTGTCAACTGTATAATATCCAGTCATCCATTACACAAAGCCATGAAATTCATTAAACAAAAAACCTACAGTTTACAAAAACAATGTTAAGGCTCTACAGATTCCAACCAAGCACCAAGCACCCGCCTCGATCCAGACGGAGAGGCGGGTAAGAAATAAATTGTTATTATTATTATTATTATTATTATTATTATTATTATTATTATTAAAAAGCAGGGAAATTGGGAGTTAAGGCTCACAAGCCTTAACGTCACATCCTCCCTAAGGAGGCAGAAAGTGCAAGTGAAATTCTCATTCTCCCAAAGCAGATAAACCATGAGAACAGGGTGGAGAATATGATATGCAGAGGTGACTGTGGGGTTGTGGAAAACTGATCAGGAACAACTTAGGGCCACCTACTTCTCTTTTTTTGTTTAGAGCAGCCCTTTCCCAACCTGGTGCCCTCCAAAGGTGTTGGACTACAACTCCCATCATTGCAAGTCAGTATGTCCCATGGTCAGTAATGCTGGGGCTTGTCATCTCAAATACCTGGAGGGCAGCAGGATGGGGAATGCTGCTCCATTCCCTTACCAAATACAGGGTCTGCCCAATACTTTTCTCTCACACACATCTCACATATAGCAGCACTCTTGATAACAAAAGGGGCACTATTCATTACCGATCTAGAACCAGAGCATGTGCCAGGCACTTCCAACTTTTGGTCAATATCCTGCCTTTCAAAGAACCAATGTTTTTTTTTTCTTTAAATGTATTTATAAAAAATATACTGTTCACTCCCCACAATCCCTGCACAATACATCATCTCATCAAAGCAACAGTGGAGCAGAAGAGGTTTAGTTTGGCTGTCTTGAACACCTTTCAGATGAGATTAGTGTGCAATCCTATACCTCTTGGGAGAAAGCTCTAGTGAATTCAGCGGCACTGGCTTCTGAGAAGACATGTATAGGAGTCAACCTTCTCCAGCCTGGTGCTTTCCAGATGCGTTACACTGTAACTCCCATGTTATGTGTTATGGGGAAGACAAAAATCAATTCATACTTAATTTTAAAATAATACTTACACATGAAAGTATTAGGTGGTAGCTCTGTCTTTGATCTCACACTGCTGAACAAGTAAGAGAAATCCTTTATCTGATATTCAAGAAACAGACATCCTATGCCATGTCTTGAAAACTAATGTTGATGTCTGAAGGGCTATCTGGATTAGGTATTCAAGATTCATTCATTGTTGTTTCATTTGGTTTTGACAGTTTATTTAAAGTGATGCAGCTCTTTTGGAGTTCCTTGATTGATCACATATCTTAATGCTGGAAAACATCATACTTTAGTACAGATGTGGGCAGAAAATAGATCTATCCTGATGATTTGGACATCAACTCGTGGCATTCCTGATAACTGCCCATGCTGATAGGGGCTTTTACAAGTTGAATTCCAAAACATCTGGAGATCTACATTCTGCCTTCCCTTGTTCTCGAACAACATTCCCCAACCTGGTGCCTGTCAGATGTGTTGGGTTGCAACTCTCAACATAAGGAAATGCTCTAAGAAATGAGAAGTAGCTGGTCCTAAGTTGTTCATCATCATTTCCCACAACCCCACAGTCACCTCTGCAGATCAAATTGCATATCTAGTTTTTTGAGATGACAAGTCCCAGCATTCCTGACCATGAGACATACTGACTTGCAATGATGGGAGTTGTAGTCCAACACCTTTGGAGGGCACCAGGTTGGGGAAGGGCTGCTCTAAGCAAAAAAAGAGAAGTAGGTGGCTCTAAGTTGTTCATGATCAGTTTTCCACAACCCCACAGTCACCTCTGCATATCATATTCTCCACCCTGTCCTCATGGTTTATCTGCTTTGGGAGAATGAGAATTTCACTTGCACTTTCTGCCTCCTTAGGGAGGATGTGGCGTTAAGGCTTGTGAGCCTTAACTCCCAATTTCCCTGGTTTTTGGTGCTTGGTTGGAATCTGTAGAGCCTTAACATTGTTTTTGTAAACTGTAGGTTTTTTGTTTAATGAATATACTGCATATAAGGAATCTACATCACATTTGTCCAAACGAATCTCACTATCCATATTGGTAAGTACCTACCCATGCCTTAAGGTCATCCATGGAAGCCCTTCTTCAGTAATCCCTCTGTTTGAGGCTCAGAGGGTGGTGACAAAAAGGAGGTCTTTCTCAGTGGTGGGCCCATGGCTCTGGAATGCTTTCCCTAGGGAAGCTCACCTGGCTCACCGTCTGCTCTCTTTTCGGCCCTAGGCTATGACTGTCCTCCCAGGCATTTTAAACATTTTAACATTTTCAGTATTTTCTACTATTTTAGCCCATGGGGTGTGACTTTAACTCTTCTATCTGACAGTGGGTTTAGTTTTTGTATCTGTATTACATTTTATGCTATGCCAGGAAATGTCTACTGGTTTAAAGTTGTGTTGCTTTGTTGTGATTTTGTGGCATTTTTATTATATTTTAAATTGAACTGTACAATACCTAGAGAAATCTATTTTATGAAGTGTTTAATAAATATAATAAATAAATAAATAAATAATCATTATGATTTAGGGAGAAGCCAGTGATGGAAAGTGAGATAGATTTACAAAAGAAAAGCAAAATATAAAATGGCAATGGGGCGGTATTCTGACCGCATGCTATTGAAAGGGGTCAGTATCTATAGAGTTATTACACTGCCTGGTTGCCTCCTGTCCTGAATCCACCTATTCCATAAACTCTCTAATTAAGCTTTCTGAGTGATCCAGATGTTAGGCCATAAAATGAATAAGAAGTACAAATGCATCTTTATCCCACCCACTAACTTACATTCTAAGCATAGAGAGAACTAGACGTTAGATACAAGTATATGCAGCAAAGCCTCAAACATTTTTTAAAAAAATGAAAAGCATCCCTAGGAGGTTGCAATGTTTAACAAATGAGCAGGAGGATAGAGAGATGCTTAATCCTCCCCATGCCATCCATTTTCCTGTTCAGTATCACCCGCCCTCCCCCACCAAGTTGCCTTGCTCTAAGCACATACAGGGAGACAGACAACTCCACAGCTCAAAACTGCAGCTTCCTATGGCTGCTTTTCATTTTAAAAAACAAAAACCTGTTGGGACTTCGTTATATATATTTACATGTAGCACCTAGGTTACTCCAGAGATATCCAATGAATAATTCAAAACTTATCCTTTCAAATTCCTTTTCACTGACTGGAAGTGATGAAGACCAAATGTATGAACAGCTGTTTCTAGTCCGAGTAAGCAAATAAAACTCCCAAAGGTTTCTGTATGGTTTGTCTACCACACGTAGGCAATTTTAGATTGAAAACTTTATTTGTCTTCTGTACAACTAACAAAAGCTTGTTGAACTGTATCTTGATTGGCCTCCACCCTGAGAATGGTGAGCAGTGCATTTACGAGACGTGCAAAATGTCAGGGGAACCTAAAGAAGTGTTGTGTTCAGGAAGCATATGATGTGACTAATGAAGGGTAGCAAGGGGTGTGGCTATCATGAGATAAGAATTTCCCTTCAGTGCCTCTGTGAAAAGTGAGACTGTAAATATCTCCTCTCTGTCTCTCTGGGGCATGTTTACTAGGGATGTGCACTGGATCGGACCCGATCCACGATCCGAGTCCGGTCCAGTGGGAAATCGGATAAATTATCCGATTTCCGATCCCGCAGCTGGATCGGCCGATCCAATCCGAACCGGTCCGAAAAAGCTCCGAACCGGTTCGGCGGATCGGCGGATCGGCGGGCGCCCACTGGCGCCCACCGCCGCTTCCATTGGCGGGCGCCAGCGGGCGCCCGCCGATGAAAGTGGACAGCGGGGGGGGGAGGAGGGGGGCACTTACCTTCTCGGCCCGGCGGCTCCCGTCCGGCGCCGGCGCCTACTACTACTAGCAGGCTCCGCGGCCTGCTCTAGGGTGGCGCGCCGGGTGATGTCATCACCCGGCGCGCTACTCTAGAGCAGGCCGCGGAGCCTGCTGGTAGTAGTAGGCGCCGGCGCCGGACGGGAGCCACCGGGCCGGGAAGGTAAGGAGGGGGTGCGTGGAGGGGAGGAGGGGGCGCGCGGAGGGGGGAGGGGGGCCCTTACCTTCCCGTCCCGGCGGCTCCCGTCCCGGCGCCGGCGCCTACTACTACCAGCAGGCTCTGCGGCCTGCTCTAGGGTGGCGCGCCGGGTGATGTCATCACCCGGCGCGCTACTCTAGAGCAGGCCGCGGAGCCTGCTGGAAGTAGTAGGCGCCGGCGCCGGACGGGAGCCGCCGGGCCGGAAAGGTAAGGAGGGGGTGCGTGGAGGGGAGGAGGGGGCGCGCGGAGGGGGGAGGGGGGAGGGGGGAGGGGGGCCCTTACCTGCCCGGCCCGGCGGCTCCCGTCCGGCGCCGGCGCCTACTACTCCCAGCAGGCTCCGCGGCCTGCTCTAGGATGGCGCGCCGGGTGATGTCATTACCCGGCGCGCTACTCTAGAGCAGGCCGCGGAGCCTGCTGGAAGTAGTAGGCGCCGGCGCCGGACGGGAGCCGCCGGGCCGGAAAGGTCAGGAGTGGGTGCGTGGAGGGGAGGAGGGGGCGCGCGGAGGGGGGAGGGGGGCCCTTACCTTTCCGGCCCGGCGGCTCCCGTCCGGCGCCGGCGCCTACTACTCCCAGCAGGCTCCGCGGCCTGCTCTAGGATGGCACGCCGGGTGATGTCATCACCCGGCGCGCTACTCTAGAGTAGGCCGCGGAGCCTGCTGGAAGTAGTAGGCGCCGGCGCCGGACGGGAGCCGCTGGGCCGGAAAGGTAAGGAGGGGGTGCGTGGAGGGGAGGAGGGGGCGCGCGGAGGGGGGAGGGGGGCCCTTACCTGCCCGGCCCGGCGGCTCCCGTCCGGCGCCGGCGCCTACTACTACCAGCAGGCTCCGCGGCCTGCTCCAGGGTGGCGCGCCGGGTGATGTCATCACCCGGCGCGCTACTCGAGAGTAGGCCGCGGAGCCCGCTGGTAGTAGCCGCCGGCGCCGGACGGGCCGAGAAGGTAAGTGGCGGGGAAGGGGGCTTACCCCCCCCCCGGAGCCGTCCGCTTCTATCCGCTGGCGCCCGCGGGCGCCAGCGGATGGAAGCGGGCGGCCCCAGGGGGGGTAGGGAGCGCGGGGGAGGGGGTTTACCTGCCGGGGCCGTCCACAGCGGACGGCCCCGGGGGGGGGAGGGAGTTAGGCCCCCCCTTACCCACCCGCCGCCATTTTTTCCTCATAGACTTGCATTGCAATGCAAGTCTATGGGGAAAAAAATGGCGGCCGATCCAAAAATGTACGATTTTTGGGTCGGGATCGGACTCGATCCGGTCCGGGGGGCCTCCGATTTTGTCCGAACCGGTCCGGGACAAAATTGGAGGTCCCGATCCGGGTCCCGATCCGATCCGGGGGGTCCGTGCACACCCCTAATGTTTACCCATTTAGAACTAAATTTCCTAGGTCTATTTGCATAGTTGGTATTAAAAACAAAACAAAAACCACTTCAGGTACAAATTTGTCCAGGAAAGATAGAGACAGCAGTAGCTGGTGGTTTTTTGACTTGATAAGGGTACATATTTTTTTTAAAAAAAAACACCCATCCTTTCCCTACATCTGGATTTTCTCCACACCACATGTTCCTAAGTCCTTGGATTCATGCATTTTTAGCAGAACTTCCATTGTCAACCCCCCATGCCTTTTAATATTGGCAATGAAACCACTGGGTGAGGCCATCCCAGGATTTGGACTGAACTGTCATGACTCATCAGAATGCTAATCAGTGGAGGCTGGTGGCTCCGATGTCAGAAGGGTAGTGAATCCACTCTGGGTTTCCATCAGAACTCTAAAGGAGTTGTCCAAGGTGTTTTGCCTTGGATTATGTACCTTCTCTGTGATGGGCCTTCTCTGTGATGGTATCCCAACTCTGGGATGCCTTCCCGAGGGAAATACAGCTAGTGCCAACTTTTCTTTCTTTTCTTTCTTAAATGCCTGAGCAAACGTGCCTGTTTGATCAGGCATTTTAAAATGCTAAATTTTAAGTTCAGTCGAAATTGATTTTAGAATGAAGAGTTTTAAGGCTTCTTATTATTTAATTTTTTTATGACTTTTACTCTGTTGTATTTACTTTTATCATTTTATATATACTGCCCTGGGATCTCTTACATGGACAGTTGGCCCTTTACATTTAGTTGGGTCTTGACATAAAAGCCACATACGCCCTTCAAACTCAGTCAAGGAAATGGCAAGTCTGAGTGATTAATCTTTCTGAGCTGACGAAGCTTCCTCATTTCTTGTTGCAGCCTGGCAACATGGAGCCTATCTACGTTACTGCTTTAAAACGGTTTAAAACGGTTTAAAACAGTTTTGAGAACTGTTAGGGCCCAGGACACACTTCATATACAGCTTTCAAAATGTTTTCAAAGTGTTTTATCCTGCTTGTGTAGATAGGCTCATGGTCAGTTGCAGTGAGCAGGCAACGAGTTTGTTTTCTATCAGCACATGGAGGCACTTCTTTGTATTTTTTTAATTTAAATTATTTCTATGCCTCCTTTCAGGACAGGAGCCCTCCAAAAGCACCATGCAACATAAAATGCATATAATACAATTCATAAAATTCAGCTATTGTGTTAACTTTGGCTGGGTGGGTGTGAGGAACTAACAAGCTGACAAGAGCCAGGATTCTAGCTTGAACTGAGAGAAAATAGGTTCACTACATGGGAGAGATTTGTCTAGGCCCATTCCAATTTGTCATCACAGCACTGACAGTAGAGCCTCCTCTCCCCTGTACCCTCCTCCCATTCTCCTCCTCCCATATGAACCTGTCCATTGATTGTGATCATATTCTACAGCTCTGTTGTGTGTCCCACCACCCAAAGAGATTTGGTTGATGGGGACACGGGACAGGGCCTTTCCTGTGACAGCACCCTGGTTAAGGAATATCCTCCAAGGAAGGTTAGGTGAGCCTCATCCTCAGTGATCCCCAGGCAGAAAAAGCACACACACACATACAGACACAAATATATTAGTTACTCTTTATCTAAGAACTCTAAGAGAGCCAGTGTAGTGTAGTGGTTACAGTACTGGACTGGGAGTCGAGAGATGCAGGTTCTAGTCCCCTCTCAGCCATGGAATTTCACTGGGTGACTTTGGGCCAGACATAGACTCTCAGCCCAACCCACCTCACAGAGTTGTTGTTGTGATGATAAAATGGAGAGGAGGAAGATTATGTACACTGCCTTAGGCTCCTTAGAGGAACAACGTGGGAAAAAATCAATTTATGTATTTATAAAGCAATCAATTAAAAGCAGCAGAGGCAAAAACTTGCATTACACACACAAAAATTTGATCAGCGGATATAAAGTAGAAGCCATCATTATCCAGCCCACCAACTATCTGAGATGTCAGTTCCACACATGCAAGCCTCCACTTCAGGTTTCAGTCACTGTATGATAAATTCTAGGGGTGTGCACGGACCCCCCCAGATCGGATCGGGACCCGGATTGGGACCTCCAATTTTGTCTCGGATTGGGCAAAATCGGAGGCCCCCCGGACCGGATCAGGTCCGATCCCGATCCAAAAATCAGATATCCGATTTTTGGATCGGCCGCCATTTCCCCCCCCCCCCCATAGACTTGTATTGGGGGAAAGAAAGCTTTCCCCCAATGTAAGTCTATGGGGAAAAAATGGTGGTGGGGGGGCCTAACTCCTCCCCCGGGGCCATCCGCTGTGGACAGCCCAGGCAGGTAAGCCCCCTCCCCCGCACTCCTTACCCCCCAGGGCCGTCCGCTTCCATCTGCCGCTGGTCGCTACTGCGCACAGGCTTCACGGCTGGCCCCTAGGTAACGCAACAGGTGATCACCTGGCGCGCTACCTAGGGGCCGGCCGCGAAGCCTGCGCACAGTAGTGGCCAGCGGCGGAGGGGAGTGGACGGCCCCTGAAGGTAAGCGGGCCGCGGGCCGTGGGTCCCCCTCCCCCCTCCCCCCCGCTTACTTTCGGGGCCCGTCCACTCCCATCCGCCGCCGGCCACTACTGTGAGGAGGTTTCGCGGCATGCTCCTGAGTAGTGCGCCAGGTGATGTCATCACCTGGCGCGCTACTTGGGGCAGGCCGCGAAGCCTCCTCACAGTAGCGGCCAGTGGCGTACGGGAGCGGACGGACCCCGAAGGTAAGTGGGCCATGGGTCCCCCTCCCCCCCTCCCCCCCCGCTTACCTTCGGGGCCTGTCCGCTCCCATCTGCCAGCGGCGGCGGAGGGGAGCGGACGTCCCCCGAAGGTAAGCCCCCTACCCCCATTGTCCGCTTCCATCGGCGGGCGCCCGCTGGCACCCACCAATGGAAGCGGACAGCCCTGCCAGGGAAGTCCCCCCTGCTTCCTTCGGTGGGCACCCACTGGCGCCTGCCAATGGAAGCGGCGGCAGGCACCAGCGGGTGCCCGCCGATCCTCCAATCCACCCGATCTGGATCGGACCTTGCCGAATCATATCGGGTCGGATCGGCTGGATGGGTGGATCGGATCGGATCAGATCTGATCATTCCGATTTTGGGGGCAATCGGATATGGATCGTGGATCGGATCCGATCTGATGCACATCCCTAATAAATTCACCCACAGACAGACATATTTCTGAGCAAGCCAAATCATTGTGTTTTAAAAGAGCCTTTTACCCTTTTTCTTAGAACATTATTCTAGAAAGAAAGACCCTGTGTTGCTAATATATACTGTTTTAACAGATATAGGAGTCAGACTATCCTTTTATTTTTCTTAGGACCAGTTCATACCAAATGTTCACATTTTCTGGAGATCTGATATGTTGCATGGTTACTGTGAAGGAGTTCAAGCAAATATTTAAAATGTTATCAAGAAGATTGTTTGTTTTTGCCTTGGTCTAGGCTATCTTCTTGCTTGGGAAATGGTGCTCTGTGTATGCTGCCTGAATCCCTTGCTTCATATTTTATTTTTAGATACTTTGTTCACTCCTGGGAGTTGCCTAATTGTGTGAGCTGCAGGCCACAGAGATCTCAACAGCAGCAATTTCCCCATCTTTGAGTGTACCTTCAGAATGTGGAAGCTGATGTGTCTAAAATACATGCGTTCCTAACTCACACGTTATGCAGTTCATGTGGAGTAGACAACTCTTATGAATGAAGGAAGTGGCTAAAAATAACATCTGAGGATCAGCTCACCAATATACTGTATTCACAATTGGGCAACAGGTCTACGCACACACATCCAAGACATCTGTGGCCCCCTCCACAAGGATGCGCTTTTGCGCCCGGTTCCGGGATTATGCGCATTATCGCAGAGGCGCATTTACGCCTAATCCCTCTGCACGGGAGGCAGCGAGAGGCGGCGAAGCGCATTAATTCATGTCCAAAAAGCGCTTTAGAAGACGTTAACGCGCATAATCGCTTGTTCACACCGCGATAATGCGCTTTAACGGCCGGAGAAAAATAAAAGTCGCTATTTAACGCGCATTCGAAAATGCGCATTATTGGGGAAATAACGCGCCTGTACGCCCGTTTTGCGCTCCGCTGGTGTGGAGGTAAAATTTATAATGAGCCTCTAAGGCTCATTAAACGTCTCGTGTGGAGGAGGCCATTTTCACTTCAGTTCCTTCTTTTGGAGCTGTTTTGCCATAGAAATAATACAGTGCCATAGAGCTTAAAGGATATTACTTCTTGAAAGTCTGTTTCCATCATCATCTGTGAAAGGTAAAGGAAGACCTAATTAAAATATCAGGAAATCTTGTAATTAAATTATCGGAGTAAGTAAACTGGAAAGACAGATACCCAAAACTGCAGTAGCAACTTGAAAAACTGTAATTTGATTCTATTGGATTGGATCCAGACTTAATTATACTTAGTATAGACCCACAGAAATCAATGGGACTTAAGTTAGTTGTGACTATTTTAGGTCTCATTGATTTCGATGGGTCTAATGTAAGCATGAGTAAGTCTGGATGCAATCAAATGTAACCTAGTGCGAAATGTGAGTGCTGTTGAACCAGTTGGAAACACTGACAAAGTTATCAGATTTAATATATATTTAAGTGGAAAATTGCAAAGGAAGTCCAACACAGTCACATTTGACTTCAAAAGAGGAAACGTCTCTAAAATGAGGAAACCGGTAAAAAGAAAGTTGAAAGGGAAAGTTGAGAGGGTTAAATGGCTCCAAAATGTTTTG
This sequence comes from Anniella stebbinsi, assembly GCA_029215795.1. Classification (NCBI taxonomy): domain Eukaryota; kingdom Metazoa; phylum Chordata; class Lepidosauria; order Squamata; family Anniellidae; genus Anniella; species Anniella stebbinsi. The sequence goes on from JARDYH010000001.1 coordinate 331,210,060, forward strand.
TGGGAACTCAAAATCACAATAATAGAAGCTCAGCTAGAATGTTTGCCACAGATCAGGAAAGGTAGCACCAAGTCCAAGACTTCACCAGCATGATTAATGAGCAGTGTCAAGAAAGCTATTAGAGAAAGAAATATTCTTTCAGAAAATGGAATTCTTGCCCAAACAAGGAGGACAAAAAGGAACACAGAATTGCACAAATGAAATGCAAGCAAACAATAAAATTTCTAACAACAACAATGAAACATTTTGAGGAGCATATTGCTAATATCACCAAGGACAACAATACAAGCTGTTTACTGCAGTTGAACTGTGGGTGGGGTCCAGCAGGCTCAAGCCCTATTCCTATATTATCCCATGAATTAGTGTAATTTCACTTCATTAGCAGCACAATCCTATGCTGCACTGGTTATCAGTGTGTTTCTGAGCCCAATTAAAAGTGCTGTTTTGACCCTTAAAGTGCTAAATGGTTTGGGATCAAGTAATTAGAAAGACCACCTTCACCCACATCAGCCTGCCTGCACTTTAAGATCAGCAAAAGAGTTCCTTCTTATTTGTCTACCTGTGAGAGCAATTAGGTGGGTGATCACATGTGAGAGGGCCTTTTCTGCACTGGCATCACACCATTGCAACAAGTTCCCATCGGAGGTCTGCCATGCCCTGTCATTGCAGGCTTTTAAGAAGGTCTTGAAAACATTGCTGTGCATTAAATATTTATTTTTATTGTGTTAATATTTATTGTGTTTACATGTTTATTGCTTTTAATATTTAAACTCTTTTTATGTATTTTATTGTTTAAGCCACCTTGCGAGTGCTTCTGGCCTGAAAGGCAGCCAAGAAATGTTTTAAATAAATGAATAAATATTTATTCAGTAGTAAGGCCTATTGAGTTCAATAGGACTTACTTGCAGGTAGGTGAGTATAGGATTGCTGCTAGAGATTTTATTATATTAAGCAGTATAAAAGTATTATAAAGATATAAATAAATATTAAAATATAGAGAGCTATAGCTATTGGGAGGAATAGAAATGTAATGAATGAATTAATTAATAGTATGAACTAGAAATTGACATGTACTCATGTTTCATTATCTCTTAATAATTTAAATAATTAGCATTTGAGCTTTGCTATTAACCTGCTGTATCTATTTTCAGCTTTGTCACCGATTGAGATCCGAGCACTACACAAGGAGTATTTCTTTTCCTGCTTTTTGGCTCCATATCCTCTAGGTACTGGGGTATAGAAGAATAGCACAAATACACAAGGGGAAATTGAGCTTTCTTTCACTTTTGCAATTAAGTCACATTTTCTCTGCTCTAAAAAACCTCACTGGAAGTGTTAGACACAGAAGGAAGGCTGGAGGGTCACGTCGTCATCTAAAGAACCTGGTAACAACTGTGTGTAGGAAATAACAAGGGCATGATAAATGCCTCATGCAGAAAAGCTCTTAATGTGACGTGGTTTTTCTGTTTGAAGTATTAGTCTGGATTTTTCTGCCTATTTGGTATCTTGCAGATATTAAGATGGAGTTGATGGTTAGGAACTAATAAAAGAAAGAAAAAAAAGGAAAAGGAAAGGAAAACATACTGCATCACAACCTGATTCTACTGCAGAGCTTTTTAGCCTTAGGGATGGCACAAACTGTGATGTTTCCTTGATGAGACTCCCTAAATGGCATTTTGCTCTCCCAAAATCCAGTTTGTTTATACAGCCATGCATCTCCTATAGTAGTGGAAGATTTGCACTTGAACTTTCCTATTTTCTTTTGGCTTCAAGACAAAAGGCCTTAGGAAAAGCTCCAAAATCTATACAGGCTCTCTGGGCTAGTATTCTTGCACCCTAATGGCTCTGTTATCCCTTTGGAGCCTACTAGGTGCTCTTTGCTATTATTATTATTATTATTATTATTATTATTATTATTACTATTATTATTAATTCCATTTATATACCGCCCCATAGCTGAAGCTCTCTGGGCAGTTTACAAAAATTAAAAACATTGAACATTAAAAAAAACCCCGATATACAAAATTTAAAACCATAAAAAGCATAAAAACAGATTATAAATACAATAGCATTTAAAAACAACTATTCTGGGTCAAACAACAACAACAACAAAACCCTCAACATATGCTGTTAAATGCCTGGGAGAAGAGGAAAGTCTTGACCTGGCGCCGAAAAGATAACAATGTTGGCGCCAGGCGAGCCTTATTGGGGAGATCATTCCATAATTGAGCGGCCACCACTGAAAAGGCCCTCTCCCTTGTTGCCACCCTCCGTGCTTCCCTCGAAGTAGGCAACCGGAGGAGGACCTTAGATGTGGATCGTAGTGTACGGGTAGGTTTGTGCTCGCTATGGTATCTTCTCAAGTGATCTGTTTTGGTAGAACAACCACATCTTATTATTAACTATCTGTAAGAGGTGTTTTTTCACAGATATGTGACAGAGTGAATTTATTGTAAGTTTTACTGAATTTATTCTGCAACCACATCACAAATTTAATTTCATTTAAGTTCCAGTTAAGTTTATATAAAATTGCTAATGGCTAAAATGTCCTATCAGCGATGTTGGCATGATCTGGTCCACATATGCATTTTCATCACTTGACTAGCATCTAGTGGTGACTTGCATGTATGAATGGGCCATTCCTGATTGAAGACCACAGGCAGAGCTTTCATATCCCTTCACATCATCTCAAACCAAGTCAGTTTTAAGTGATGAGAAATAAAATGATATCAATGCATTTACAAGCTAGGTCTTCATCTTTACTTCCCTAATTCATCAACTTCAACAACAAAAAGAGCAAACTTTGAGTCCAAAAGTAGAGTAATTTGTTTTTAAAATATAGCATATTTTAAAGAAAAAATACAGCATCCCAACTACACTAATATTATGTGTCCATTGTCGTCAATCAAAGCATGCTACTGATTTCTCATTATTTTCGGTTGCATATCCAATTATGCACAAATAAATTTCACTCTCCAATTTCATGCCCTGGACTAAAATTAATCACAAATGAATCGGTATTGCCCTTGATTGCCTTTGTCCTCTTTGAGACTATGAGACTTAATGCTAATACTACATTGGCTTACACCCATCATTTGAATCAAAATGCACTACCTTTCAATACTTTTTTTTCTTTTTCAAAAGGCTTCAAGCTCTTCCAAGCAGCAACACACTTATCGTCAAATCCAAGTATTTGCAGAACCCACGTGGACATTTTCAGGAACTTTGAAAGTCAGGACGCTGAACTATAGAAATGGCTGGTAATATTCCAAGGTTTATTAATTCCATGTCAAAGGTATCAGATATTCTTGTATCCTTTGCGAATCACCTTTTCATACAAAAGAGGCAACAGCTTATTCACAACCACATCAAAGGCGCGTGCATGACTCACATCTACTAAATAAACACTAATGCCCAATGGCAGTAATACAGCTATTTATATTCACTGCTTGATTTAACCAGTAGAATTCCTTTAATACAATAATAAGCATGAGCGCTTTGCTGCAAAAAAAATAAAGACTTGTGTGTTAGTGGTATTCAGGGCTGTTTTTAACACCACATCAATTTCTGACATTGGTTGGCTAGAGCATCTTAGATACGCTGATTGTCTTTCCATAATGACAAAATAGAGCACTTAAATTTAGATTAAGTCTTTGGAGGCTGGCAGACATATACTGTTGGAGTGCAATTTATATATATTTATCTGTTTTCTCTCTCTCTCTCTGTGTGTGTGTGTGTGTGTGTGTGTGTACACACACACACACACACACACACACACACACAGAGAGAGAGAGAGACTGTAAACATGTAATGACAATGAGCCAGCAATTATTCATTTGAAACACAAATAATACTACTCTAGTTCAGGCTCTGTATCAAAAGGAACAATACGGTCATATAGAATTGTGTTATTCACAATTTTTGTGGTCCACCGCCTTCTGCCAGTTGTACCTTCCACATTCCTCAGTGCTATTCATCATACATTGGAACACTACACCGTGTTTCCTTATCTTCTATTCATTATTTTTCTCAAGCAAGAAGCATCTTTCTCCTCATGTGAATGCATGAACATTTATAAACATTGTTTCCTTTTATTATAGAGGGAGCTTACAAAGGTTGTAGATTAGTGTTAGTAAATTTCCAGCAACATGATCCTTCCCAGATACTGTGAAATCCCACAGACATTGCATGAAGCATGGTCGATTGGAGATTTAGCTTCTTCCCTCAACCTTCACCCGCATCTGGTTTTTAGCTTTCCTCATCATTTACATCCATGTGACCCGTTCGTAATGCTTAATCTGATTTGGATAAAGACTTTGCTTGGATGGTACAGTATGCCATAAAATAGCAGAATTCTATTTCCCACTATTGCTGATAAGGGCCGATTCGGCTCAGACTTGTGCTTTGACTTATTTGCTGATTTGCTTGATAAACTGCTAAGCTTAAGGCCCTGAAGGAAGATGGATGCATGTAGAGCTAGAATAACAATGAAGAATATTTGGGCATTAAGTACAGGGACTTTCTTTGAAAACTACACACACTGTTATTGATTTGAAAGCTTTGAAAGATGTGGGCTTATACCCCCCCTCAAGATTTGTTAAGAAAAAATATATAAGAGCTATCACCATTATATACAATATTTTAGGGCTCAACACATATCTCCCAAAAGATTATTTTCTTAGTTATTTGGGGGCAAGGGGGAAAAGGTGTTTGAATTGGAAAGATTGATTTATCTATTTGATAATGCCTGAGAGATACTCCCTATAATTCTCCTGTCCTTCTCTGAACAACATCTGTTGATTCTGACCTACTTTGCTGAAGATAGATTTGACACCATAACATGGTCCTTCATAAGATATTTAAACAGCAGCCCGTATGAGTGCGAGAAACTGGTGCCTTGCTTCATGCAATGGTGTCTCATAGGTACAATTTGTTTCATGGATATATTAGCAGGGACATGTTGGCATTAGTAAGAACTCTCCTCCTCCCTGAAAAAAATGGAAATAGAATCAAAGCAAGGAAGGAAGATAATAGGGAATTCAACATTTATTTGAGGATTACAACTACTACTTCATCAACAATATAACTGCTGCAATTTTGAGGAGGAAACAATTCTGGAAGGTTTATTTTAGAGATGTCTCCAGTTCTAGTTTTATCATAATGCTTGCTGTGAAGATTTGTTGATACAGCTACCTTTTGCTACTTATAATTATGAATTTAAAATACCTCCCCATAATAGTCAACAAATTGACTTATGAGATCACATTTCCTGGAGACACATTAATGAACTGATGTTTTTTAGTATATGTTTTTATGGGGATAGGCGAAGGTGATTTTAATCTAATATTTCTCCTAAGTGAGCTGTACCAGCCCCTAAATTCACACTGCTATCTGTCTTCCATTCATACTAGATGAATGTCTAGTTACCAGGCTGTGTCCCTAAGGAATGGGCTACTTCTGGTGGGTCTCAGGGCCTCTGTTGTAATTGGAAGGCCAACTCAGAATTTTAAAACACCTCAGTTGGTTAGCAGAAATGTACTCTGTTCAGTGAATACCATTTGTAACAAAGCACCACTGTCTGATTTTAAATGATTTGTTTCACGTTTCCAAACAGCCACATGAATAATTATGTGAAAATAATTATGTGAATATGCATCTGGGCCAGCCCAAGACATTTTCTCACCTGAGGCAAAAGACAAAATGGCACTTCTCCATTATTTATTTATTTATTTATTTATTACATTTGTATACCGCCCCATAGCCGAAGCTCTCTGGGCGGTTTACATAGGATTAAAAACAATTAAAAACAATATACAAAAATTAAAACAGCAAAAACATACAACATACACACAATCTGTACATTTAAAACCACTTGAACACTTCAAAAAACTACAAAAACAAAACAAAACAACCCCAGGCTCCTCAGATATTGCCAAATGCCTGAGAGAAGAGGAAAGTCTTGACCTGGCGCCGAAAAGATAACAATGTTGGCGCCAGGCGGGCCTCGTCAGGGAGATCGTTCCACAATTGGGGAGCCACCACAGAGAAGGCCCTCTCTCTTGTTGCCGACCTCCGAGCTTCCCTCGGAGGAGGCACTCGGAGGAGGGCCTTAGATGTTGAACGTAGTGTTCGGGTAGGTTCATGTCGGGAAAGGCGTTCCATCAGGTATTGTGGTCCCAAGCCGTGTAAGGCTTTATAGGTTAAAACCAGCACCTTGAACCGGGCTCGGAAACATACAGGCAGCCAATGCAAGCGGGCCAGAGTAGGTCTTATATGTTCGAACCTACTGGTTCCAGTTATCAATCTGGCCGCTGCATTTTGCACAAGCTGCAGCTTCCGGACCACCTTCAAAGGCAGCCCCACGTAGAGTGCATTGCAGTAATCTAACTTGGAGGTTACCAGAGCATGGACAACTGAAGCCAGGTTATCCCTGTCCAGATAGGGACGTAGCTGGGCCACCAACCGAAGTTGGTAGAAGGCACTCCGTGCCACTGAGGCCACCTGCGCCTCAAGTGACAGAGATGGTTCTAGGAGAACCCCCAAGCTACGAACCCGCTCCTTCAAGGGGAGTGCAACCCCATCCAGAACAGGTTGAACACCCTCCATCCGGTCAGCGGAACCACCCACCAACAGCGTCTCAGTCTTGTCTGGATTGAGTTTCAGTTTATTAGCCCTCATCCAGTCCATTGTCGCAGCCAGGCACTGGTTCAGCACATCCACAGCCTCACCTGATGAAGATGAAAAGGAGAAATAGAGCTGCGTGTCATCAGCGTACTGATGACAACGCACTCCAAAACTCCGGATGACTGCACTCAACGGTTTCATGTAGATATTGAACAGCATGGGGGACAAAACTGACCCCTGCGGAACCCCATACTGGAGAATCCACGGGGCCGAGCAATGTTCCCCAAGCACCACCTTCTGGAGCCGACCCACCAAGTAGGAGCGGAACCACTGCAATGCAGTGCCTCCCACTCCCAACTCAGCCAGTCGTCCCAGAAGGATACCATGGTCGATGGTATCGAAAGCCGCTGAGAGATCAAGGAGAATCAACAGAGTCACACTCCCCCTGTCTTTCTCCCGACATAGGTCATCATACAGGGCGACCAAGGCTGTTTCCGTACCAAAACCAGGCCTGAAACCCGACTGAAATGGATCCAGATAATCAGTCTCATCCAAGAGTGCCTGGAGCTGGCTCGCAACCACCCGCTCCAGGACCTTGCCCAGGAATGGAACATTTGCTACTGGCCTGTAGTTATTAAGATTTTCAGGGTCCAGGGAAGATTTCTTTAGGAGTGGTCTCACTGCCGCCTCTTTCAGGAGGCCTGGGACCACTCCCTCTTGCAAAGAGGCATTAATCACTTCCCTGGCCCAGCCAGTTGTTCCATCCCTGCTAGCTTTTATTAGCCAAGAGGGGCAAGGATCCAATATGGAAGTGGTTGCACGAACCTGTCCAAGCACCTTGTCAACATCCTCGAGCTGCACCAACTGAAACTCATCCAAGAAAACAGGACAAGCCTGTGCTCTGGATACACATTTAGAAGTCAACTGGAATCTTACTTCAATAGTAGTGATGGGACTCAGGTACACACGCTCTCAGTGTTATGCAGCCTGCTTTGTACCACCTAAACTAGCAGGCTGCATAACACTGAGAGCGTGTGTACCTGAGTCTGAAGGCCAGGGATAGACTAGGGATTCTGTTAGTGTACCGGCCACCCCACTGCCTATCAGACTCCCTTACCGAGCTCACGGAACTGGTCTCGGAGCTGGTGCTGGATTCGCCCAGGCTTTTGGTCCTGGGCGATTTCAACATCCCATTCGAGGCTGGTTTGTCAGGTGCAGCTCAGGAGTTCATGGCATCCATGACAACCATGGGCCTATCCCAATTGGTCTCTGGACCTACACATTCAGCAGGTCACACCCTAGATGCTGTTTTCAGCTCCGAACAGACAAATCTGTGGGCGGAGGTAACAAATACCTCTGCATTGTCATGGACAGACCACTTTCTGGTCAGGGTTAGTATCACAGCTACCACCCACCCCTGCAGGGGTGGCAGACCTATTAAGATGGTCCGCCCTCAAAGGCTGATGGATCCTTCTGGATTCCAAAGGCCTTGGAGGGTTCTATGGCTGGTATCATCGATGATCCTGTAGAAGCCCTGGTCAATAGATGGAATCAAGACCTAACTAGGGCTATCGACACGATCGCCCCCAAACGTCCTCTCTGACCCGCTTCTAATCGGGCGCCCTGGTATACAGAAGATCTCAGGGAGTTGAAGCAGAAAGGACGCCGACTGGAGCGCCGATGGCGGAAAATTCGACTTATATCCGATAAGACACGACATAGAGAACATCTTCGTTCCTATGGGGTGGCAATACGCGCAGTGAAGAACTTTCTTCTCTGCATGCATTGTGTCTGTGAATTCACGTCCAGCAGAACTGTTCAGGGTGGTGAGGGGTCTAACTCAGGCACCTTCCTCCCTGAACCTGATTTTAGAGCCTTCGGTAGTTCGCTGTGATGTTTTTAACGACCATTTCACAGATAAAATCTCTCGGATAAGAGCCGACTTAGATGCTGTCGTTGTAGCAGATGCTGACAGTGGAGTGTCCAGCAACTCCGTGAGTAGAATTACACTGGATCAGTTTCAGTTGGTGAGTACCGAGGATGTGGACAAGCTGCTTGGACGAGTGAGGAGGACGACTTGCCCTCTCGATCCCTGTCCTTCTTGGCTGGTCGCCCAGGGAGGAGATGTAATTAGATTACAACTACAACATATTATTAATACATCTCTCAGGGAGGGGAGTTTTCCATCTTGTTTAAAAGAAGTGGTAGTACTGCCACTTCTAAAAAAGCCCTCCCTGGATCCCCTGGACCTTAATAATTACAGACCAGTATCGAACCTTCCGTTTCTGGGCAAGGTGATCGAGAGGGCGGTTGCCTTCCAACTCCAAGCAGTTTTGGATGATACAGATTTTCTAGACCCATTTCAAACCGGCTTCAGGGCAGGATATGGAGTTGAGACTGCTATGGTCGCCTTAGTGAATGATCTATGCTTGAGTATTGACAGGGGGAGTGTGTCCCTGCTGGTACTTCTGGACCTCTCAGTGGCTTTCGATACCATTGACCATGGTATCCTTCTGGAACGCCTGAGGGGATTGGGACTCAGGGGCACTGTGCTTCAGTGGTTCCGGTCCTACCTCTCGGGTAGGTTCCAGATGGTGATGCTTGGGGATAGTTGCTCCTCAAAGAAGGAGCTGCTATGTGGTGTACCACAAGGCGCCATCTTATCCCCAATGCTGTTTAACATTTACATGAAACCGCTGGGAGAGATCATCCGGAGGCATGGGGCGGGGGGCTATCAGCATGCTGATGACACCCAAATATATTTCTCTATGCCTCTGACAACAGCATCAGCTAAGGATAGTGTGTCTCCTCTGAATGAATGCTTGGAGGCGGTAATGGGCTGGATGAGGAAAAAGATGAAGGTGCTTACTGTCAAGGGCCACAACCTGGGGTTGGAGGTGTGTCAACCAGTTCTGGATGGGGTTACACTCCCCCTGAAAGGCTGTGTTCGCAGCTTGGGGGTGCTCCTGGATCCGTCGCTCCAAATGACAGCCCAGATAGATGCGACGGCCAGGAGTGCCTACTATCAGCTTCGGCTGATACGCCAGCTGCGCCCCTTCCTAGAGTTGGAAGACCTAAAGACGGTAGTGTACGCACTGGTAACTTCGAGTTAACTGGTAACCAGCCAGGTTGGTCACTGGTACACCTAGGGGTGACCATATCACACCAGCTTTGAAATCTCTCCACTGGCTGCCAGTTAATTTCCGGACGAAGTACAAAGTGTTGGTCATTACCTTTAAAGCCCTACATGGTTTGGGTCCAGGTTACCTGTGGGATCGCCTTCTCCCATACAATCCACCTCACACGCTTAGGTCCTCTGGGAAGAATTTATTACAGTCAACAAAAACTAGACTGACAACTGTTACCCAGAGGACCTTCTCTTCTGCCGCTCCCAGATTGTGGAATGACCTGCCAGGAGAGATCCATCAACTCAGCAGTCTTCAGGAATTTAAAAGATCTATAAAGACTGAGCTCTTCCGGCAGGCCTACTCAGATGAATTTTAAGTGTTTTATTGGTATTTTAATGATATACCGGTTTTATGTATTTTTAATCAGTTTTGTGTGTTTGTGATGATGTTGTTCCCCGCTTCGATCTGGAGGGAGAGGCGGGTAATAAATAAATAACTTTTTATTATTATTATTATTCCCTCCAACACCTCACTGCTATCCCCCCACTGCATCTGCTGCATGAACAGGCTGCCCCATTCTACCAAATTGGAGGGGCAGCCCTGATTTTGTAAGACTACTCCAAGGATGGAGAAACAAAAGGAAATCACTTGCCTCCAGTGATATTGAAGGCACTGACCAATAGGTGCCCACAACGACTGAACACGCATCAGTCATGTTTCTGAGAGGAGGAATTGGATTTTCCCAAGGAATATTCAACAGTTAATAAAACTCACAAAACTAGTTTGACCAGATACTATAGAAGGGCAGAAGAAAAATGAATTTGTGTACCCGGGTTGAAGGGAGCACTAAAAGACCCCCTTTGGTTAATGAAAGAAACTGTTTACTGACTGACATTTTTTAAAAAAAAATACAGATATATATCCCACCCCCTTAAAAACTGAATGCCATAGGCCTCTGGCAAGGTGTAGAATAATGCTCCTGACTTGGTGTAAATTGTCAGACTCTCTAGCTTCATACTCTGCACTATACACATTAGTATTCTCTGATCATGAAATGCTCAAGATATTCATGTGGATGGGCTGCTCTGTACTGCTTCTGTCTCTACTGCTCCTGTCTGTATTGTTCCCCACTGCAAATGATCATGACTGTGATGAACAGGGCCTCACCAAGACCATGATGTTCCTTAGGCTAGCAAGACATAGTGAGCAGAGCTGGCTTCAAGGATAGGCATGGTTGGGCACTTGCAACCAGTGGTGCCCACTGACAAGAGCCCCCTGGACTTGTTCCTCCTCTTCACCATTGCAACCTGCTTGTTCACCTGTGTTTTGTTTTGGCCCAGAAAACGGTAGTAGTGAGAAGGAGGGGCAGTTGATGCTGCTGCCTACTTGCTCACTGGCTCTCAAGCAGGCGAGTGGTAGCAAAGATGAAAAAAGAGAGAGAGAGAGAGAGAGAGAGAGAGAAGCAATAGCAGCTGGTGACAATAGCAGGGAACAGATTCAAAATGAAGTCCCTTCTCCAGATGGGTATGTCACTCTATCTCTATTATCTCTAGGGGCGGATCTACACATGAGGTTTTTGACGTTTTATAAGGGTTATGAAAACTCTTTGGGCCACGTGACGCACTCCCTATAACGTTGTATATCTGAGGTTTTTTAAAACTCACTTCAGTTATATACAACGGTTTACTTTTAATAAATCGTTTTAAGTAAAAGAATGTGTCCTTCCTTACCGTTTCTGATTCATGGGGGCAGTGCTTCCTTTACTGGTGCCCAAATGCTTAGCAGTTGATTGGTGGGGAAGAAAGAGGAAGTGGACCAGTGAACTACAACACCCACAATTCTTAGCCCTATACTCGCTAGGGAATGACAGAGGAACTAAGAAGGAAGTGTGTAACTGAACTACAACCCCCACAATGCCTTGCCCTAAACTCATTGAAAAACAAAAGAGAAAGAGACAGGGCAGAACAGCGTGTGACTGCACACACCGCTTTAAAGACAGAAGACTGTTCTCCTGTAACGTGAGTACTCAGTAATGTGGCCTAAGACATTTTAGAATGCACCTATTTGGAACGTTTTAAAATACAATTTAAAACGTTCCAAAGGACTGTGTGGATTCCCCCTAGCACTGCTCCCCTAAACATCAATCAGAGCTGTGACTTCCCTCATTGGCTAAAACACTGGGAAATGGGGGCAGGCTTCCTTCTTACAAAATAATTGAACAGTTTTAGTACCTGAATATTTTGTCTCATAACTCAGATTCTACAAGGACTAGAGACTTGCTTTCTAAAATGAAAGCTGGAAAGCAGCGCCAACAAATAATGCAAATGGGCACTGAGTGGTGTGGCTAGAATCCAAGTAAAACCCAGCTGATGGGGCAATATGTGAATCCTAGCTTGGAATGCCAGTGGGCCCCCGAAGATGGTAGGTGAGGAGCTGCAGCCTGCTTAAAGCACACCTAAATCTGGCCATGGTGACGAAAAATATAATGATGGGTGTGGGAATGGACAATGTAATCCCAAAATATAGGTAGTCCTTCCAAAGTAAAAAGCAAACATTAAGGCTTCATCGCAACAAATGAAGGAACGTGTTTGGGGTTTCCAATGACATAGAAGCCTAAGCATTTATAGTTGCATATGCATAAACTCCCCTTTGCAGGCATCTCACTCAATATGCCAGCCCTAGCACAAGCTCCCTTGCCATCTGTGGAGGGAGAGAACATGCACCACTATGGCACCACAACCCCTTGTCGCCTCTGCATCATGCCCCCTTCCTCTTCCCCCATCATGCCTCCCTTAGAACATAAGAAGGCCCCTGCTGGATCAGACCAAGGGCCCATCTAGTCCAGCATTCTGTTCACACAGTGGACAACCAACTGTCCAACAGGAACCCACAAGCAGGACATAGGTGCAAAAGCACTCTACCACCAATGTCCCCCAGCAACTAGTGTATATAGGCTTCTGCTTCTGATACTGGAGGTTCCTTTGCTGGGGAAACTCTTGTGAGATCCCTGCAGCCACTTCTTCTGGCTGCATGGCCCTCCATAGAGCTGACATGGCAGCAGCAAAAGTAAAGGGAGGTTACATGATGAGGGAAACACAGGGCAGGTGACTGCTCCAGAGATCCCCACCAGCCATTCTACCACTGTGGCAAATGCCACAGCTGGAGGGTGGCTGGCAAGGCTCTCCAAACCACCTGCTGGAGGCAGTGATGGCAGGTCCTTCAGGCGGCGGGGGGAAGCACCGCAATTTGCTGCTCCTCCTACTCCACCACCTGATATGGGTTCTTCACCTGCTTCATGGGAGGGCCAGTCCTGCAATGTATAAATGTTTGGGGCAGGGCTGGTGACCCTACTCATGCATTTCATTTATTTATTACATTTCTATACTGCCCAATAGTTCTATACCTGCTCTCTGGGTGGTCCACAATATATGCATTTTGTAGGGCTCAATGCACCCATGCATTGAGCCCTTAGGTGGAAGGCTTTTCTTTTTTTATAAGGAGGAGAGAAGTTTGTGGCCAGAATAACAGCAAACAGAATGTGCATTAAGAGAATGTGCAACAGATCATGTCCTGCATTATATGACTAATGGTTCAACTAGGTAATTTTACATCCTGGGCTTAATGGGTTTGGGAGGGGAGGTGCTTTAGATGGTCAAATGTATTATAAGTAAAATTTCTCATCTCTTCCACTTCCCCATGCACCCCACTACTTCCCAGTCACTGTCATTCCATGGTTTACAACAACTTTTTCATTCCTGATACATTAAAGCAAAAAAAAAATCAAACCAAACAGTTTGCCAGTCCTGATTAAAAAAGAAATACTCCGAACGTGTGCAGTTTTTTGCAATTTAAATCCACTTAACTTGTAGCACCATCATAAAATGGAGTTTACTTCTACTGCCCTGATGCTAAACACATTTATGTAAGAAAAAGCACCATTTTGTGATAGAAAATGATTTCCCCCCCCCCTTCAAATAAAACCAAATCAAGCCAAACGTGCATCCACAGCCATGTACATGCCTGGTCTCTAGTGTCCCCCATTATAAAATGTCTTTTAAGAATAAAAAAGATGCTACAGTGACCAATGTATACCCTGGTGGACCCCAGCTTCCTCAAGCCAGCCCAGGTAATGACACCAGGACTGCTTGACGGTGCCTTGACCACTTGCCGCTCTCTGGGTAGCCATTTATAGGCTGGGTAGTGGTGGTAGCTAGACCTAGATCTTAGAGGGCCAGCACTAGCTGCCCCAATGTATATAGCACTCTTGCTCTTGTATTATTTTTACTTCATATATATATATATATATATATATATACACTCTTTTATGTCTCCTATAACTTTTGCCGTTTGGAATGCAAAACTGAATGGAGGATGGTAGTTTGGGTATTAATTTGCAACAGATGGTGCCCAGTGACTCTGGGCGAACTAGCAGCAGACCCGGGGAAAAACTGATAGTTTACCCTCTTCACTCAGGTTTGATTAATGAACCAGAAGAATTTGCCAAGCTCCTAGAAAGGAGACCCAAAGGAGTTATGGTGCATAACTTTTTCTTTTGTGATTTCCCTTTTTCAATTATGTTTGACATTTTTGAGAGTGTGCTAGGCTACAGACCATTAATCTGTGCTTGGAAGCCAAAAAGGAGAAAATGCTTCCATGGAATAAAAAGAACAAATGAACATTGAAATGCCATGTTGAATATATTATACTGTGTTGTTTAGGTCACTGCATCACGGGTTCATGCACAAGTCAAGTCTAAGCAATTAAAAAGAACCAAAAGCTAATACTATTAGGCAGGGATATCACCAAATCCTCCAAACACATTTCCCCATTATGCTACAGACTTTCAAGAGCTTATAAAATTATTAAAGACCTAAATTATTCTTGAGCCAACAACAAATTCCTGATTCAAAGCAAATAAGAACACAAGCATAGAGTTTCAGGCTGAGCATATTTACTTGAAAAATGATAGGTCCAACAGAAAAAAGGACTACTTACCCCTTAATGCTGCTGTGGCATTAGCCTTGATTGATTGCTGCAGTTCAGTTGAAAAGGGGGTGCTACCTTTTAGGGGGAGGGACAGCACAAGGTGCTTCTCTCTGATTATTTGCTATTTGCTCCCAATATGCTCAGCTTGCATAATTGTAAATGAAGCAAAGATTGCAAAGACACCATAAGGAAACTAAACTTGGTTCAAGGGGTGGTGCCACTTGTTCGCATTGCATAAAGTATTGGAGTAGAAGGAATTCTCAGGGCAGGACCTTTCCTGCTGCAGCACTCCGATTATGGCATTCTCTCCCTTGGGAAATATCGAAATCCCCCTTTGCGCATTTAAAAGCACCTTTGAAACATTCTTATCCAGCAAGGTCTTCTATGATTCATTCTTTATTTGTGCATGCTGACTCATTATTGCAAACTTTTTGCTGTGCTGTTTTAATATTTGTATTTTATTACATGGCTTAGGGCCACAATACCTGATGGAACGCCTCTCCCGACACGAACCTACCCGTACACTACGATCCACATCTAAGGTCCTCCTCCGGTTGCCTACTCCGAGGGAAGCACAGAGGGTGGCAACAAGGGAGAGGGCCTTTTCAGTGGTGGCCCCCCAATTATGGAATGATCTCCCCAATGAGGCTCGCCTGGCGCCAACGTTGTTATCTTTTCAGCGCCAGGTTAAGGCTTTCCTCTTCTCCCAGGCATTTAACAGCATATGTTGAGGGTTTTGTTGTTGTTGTTTGACCCAGAATAGTTGTTTTTAAATGCTATTGTATTTATAACCTGTTTTATGCTTTTTATGGTTTTAAATTTTGTATATCGGCTATGGGGCGGCAAATAAATGGAATAAATAATAATAATATAATAATTGTTGCTATTGTTACTTTTATTGTTTTTACATGTTTTATTTAACACAGCAAACATATATAAACTAATATTAGGACAGTGCACCACCTCTGGCCAAACTCCCAAATCCGAGCCCAAATACAAGGTGGTACCAGGTCAGCCCAAGGCATCCTGAGGCAAAGCAGATCAGGCCTGAAGCACCACAGGCCCATTCAGGGTGGTGTTGGGCTGTTCCCCTTACTCCCCTACACAAGAAAGGCAGCATGAGTTCAGCCATGAATCCACTGGACACTCTTGGTTCGTGAGCAACAGCTCCAGGTTCAGTGGGGGAGTCCTGTGGGCGGCAGCTCCGAGTTCAGGGGAGGAGCAGGAGGGGCAAGTGAGGGACCAGGGAGTCCCATGGACGACTCCCAGTTGGCCTTATGCCCTGAAACCCACAAGGGCTGACCTTGTGGGTTCAGAAGATCCCAAACAGCCTCCGAGGTGAGGGGGGGGGGGTTGTGCACAGCTCTAATGAATATATATCCAACATGGCAAGCATTGTGACATTGTCACACCTTCCTCTAGAGAGGCTCCAGTTTGTAAAAGTGTTAGTTGCATGTCTAGAAATTAGTTCTTGTTTTCTTTTCTAGTTTGAAAATTGCAGAACTATAAAAGAAATGAACATGTGGGCGCAAACTATGTCAGTTCTGCAATGTTGCCTCCAAATCTTTGAAAAGCTATCATTATACAGCCTCAGAGAAATACCAAACACTCCAAGGGTCCTTTATTGAAAGCATCTGCCAAAAGAACTAGAAAGGCCAGGGTACTTGTGCAAAAGCAGAAATAACTTGTCAATCTACACATACAGCACTTACTTCAGAATGTGGTCACAATATGCTTTCAAGTACTTAGGCTTGTTTACCTTCTTCGTGTATAATTCATGCAAGGTTATCAGGAAAGTTATACAATTCCATTCCAATGATTTTTTGTAGATCTGAAATGCAGGCCAGTCTTAGTTAAAAACTTTCCAAATTTAGAGAAAAAGATGCCCATGTCAAGAAATCCATTTTTCTTCTGTGTTTTAGCAGACTGTACAGTTCCATTTTGTAAGGCTTGTGCCTGCACGTATTCATCAGGCCACCTGGGTGTGTTTATCTTATGGCATCCCTGACTTCAAGCAAGACTTCAACTCGCTAAGAAAACGGAGGGGGAAAGTGCAGGCGCAAACCAGTGTGTGTGTGTTGGGGGGGGGGAGTAGGTGTGATGGAGCCTTTAGACATGAGGAAAAGCATACCTTAGCATTCATCATTTCCAATAGGTAATGCTGAGCACAAGTTTCAATATTAACGAGAGAGCAACAATGGCTTTTAGTACGAATGATATGGCTATTAATATATTGTAATGAATATTGTAAATACATATGAATTATTTAGAGGGTGTATAAACACAATTCATTAATATTTATTAATGTCCATAGTACACTAAAAACAATGATATTAATTGTCTTAATAATAATAAAAAAATACTTTAAAAAATAAAAGTAATGAAAATGTGATGGTCAGATGGAAATACAGCCAGGAATGCTCCAGTTTGTCATTCAACCATAAGAAATCTTGGGGAGTTCAACAGAGAAGTCCATAGCTACAAAGAAAACTTTCAGAAGCATACAAAAGCCAGCACAAGTTACAGCAAAAGTATAAGTTGAAGGTATGAGTCTAGTAAGTGAAGAACTAGTAAGACTTTCCAAGAACAAAACACAAGAATAAAAGAAGCCCCAAGTCACTGAGAAACCAGATACAATTAATCATTGACAATTAATCACTGAAAATAATCTTAATCCTTAATTGATTAACTCAGTTGATTGAGCAGTTTACACTACTGGTTGACTATATCACTTGAAAATGCACTTAGCAATAAAAGAATACTAATGGGAAATAGTTCCTGGAACTTGGAAAGACCCACCCAAATAGGAGATCTCCTATAAGCTCTTGTGGTTTTCTTATCATAATAAAAGATTATGCCTTATCTCTCTTCTCTTGAGTCTTGTGGGTTCTGTTGTCTACATGTACAGGGGGTGGGGGGAGAGAACCAAAGCTCAGCTATGTATCTGTATTTTCTGACAAAAGGTAAAGGAGTCTTCTCTATATTAATACTTCTGTTTATTTCAGCATTATCTTTATAACATTATCTGATGCTTCAAATTATATCCTACAGTAGTTTATCCAGCTGATCCTACATATTGACAAAAAGATGCCCTGAATGGAAATGTGATTTCACTGTAATAAAATAGTTCTAAGCACAATCAAATGAAGACCACTCTTTCTACTTTCCCAGTGGGGGAGGGAAGACAAAAATTGAATGGAGACTATTCTCTTTAACTAAAAAGGAGGGGGGAAGTCTACTATAATGTATTACGACCATATGATGCTAGAAGCACCAAGATCAGCATGGAAAAGAGTCAAGGGCTCACTTCTTTTAAATCACCACCTTTGACCACTCCTAACAGTTCTTGAAATATTACCTCGGCTCCATCTTTTATGACATCTTCAAGTAATCACAGAACACAATACTAGTCTAACAACAGCGCTCAGGGGTCCTTTCAGAAATCTATATTGGATTTTGTCTGTTACAAATTTGAAGCAAGGGGGCAGAAATCCTGAAAAGACAAATTACAGACTTAGGAGGCTGAAGACTCCTGACCTTGACGCCAGAGGAATGCAGCCTATTTTCATAATGTAATGGAAGCAACAATTTGGTGTGTGACGGAGGAAACGGAAAGGTTTGCAGAGTTAGGAACTGGGACAGAGGGACTGAGAGCTGCATGCAGTGTGTATTTTGTCACCCAAATTTATACAAGGCACCAGAAGGGCAGTTTGCCAGTTGTGTGCAAAGCAACAGGCCAGGAAAGCTACTTGTCATCACTGCTTCTTAATGTCAATCCACAGGCCCGAGAATACCTGAGGTTTGCCACCAAGATTCGATAGCTTAGAGAGCAGAACATTTTCTACTCGCTGATGATCCTCACAGATGGTACTTGTCACACACACACACACACACACACACACACACACATATATATATATATATATATATATATATACATTATATATGCCGAGCTTTCTGTTAAACACAATCATTCTCATCAACAAGGTGATATCGTCAGCATTCAGTAGGAAATCCAGTAGATAGATAGGATATTTATTTATTTGTAATATTTACATACCACTTAATGTAATAGATTAAGATGACAGATAAATGATTGGATGATAAAGTGTTCATATCATAACATTTCTAATCCTAATTAATATCTCAGGTTTGCACTCACAGCCATTGTATCTACATTGCCATACTATAGCACGAGTAATACAATACAACAGAAGCAATTCCCAAAATCTGAACCAGTCAGAACTCTAAAGGAGCTACCCAAAGTGCTGAACCCTGGAAGGGCTACCATGGAGAGGAAGTGCAGGGACATGCACTCCCACCAGTGCAGTTGATCCAACTTAAGTTGTGTATCCAATCCATAATTTTAGCCCACTCAGCCTCTTTTTCTACCCGCTTGTTCAGTGTTCTTCGTTGTATGATTTATCCTGCCCCACTCTGTAATCCTTTATCCATCTGCTAATTGTGTTCCCATCGCCATAGATATAAATACTAGGGATGTGTATGGCCCCTCTGGATCGGATCGGAACCGGGATCGGAACTGGAACCGAGGCCTCAGATCGCATCGGATCAGATCAGAGGCTTCCCAGTTCGGTTTGGACCCGATTCCAATCCGAAAATCGGACATCCGATTTTCGGATCGGACATCATTTTAGCTGTTTTCGCCTACCCCCCCCTGTCCCTCCCCCCACTTGCAGTCCTTACCTGCCGGGGCACCCGCTGCCATCCGCTGCCATCCACTGGTCCAATCTACTGAGAACCAGGTTGCGAAGCTTGTTTTTCAGTAGATTCGACCAGCGAGCGGCAGCAGGCGCCCCGGCAAGTAAGCCCCCTCCCCCTCCCTCACACACTACTGAGAGGCAGGCCGCGAAGCCTGTTGCTCAGTAGAGACACACACCGGAGGGAAGCGGACGCCCCGGCAGGTAAGTGGGGATCCCCTCTCCCCTCCCCTGTCATGCTCCTTACCTGCTGGGGCGTCCGCTTCCCTCTGGTGTGCGTCTCTACTGAGAAACAGGCTTCGTGGCCTGCTTCTCAGTAGTGCGCCAGGTGATGACATCACCTGGTGTGCTACTGAGAGGCAGGCCGCGAAACCTGTTTCTCAGTAGAGACGCGCACCAGAGGGAAGCAGACGCCCCGGCAAGTAAGTGGGGAACCCCCCCTCCCGCCTCCCCCGTCGTGCTCCTTACCTGCTGGGGCATCCACTTCCCTCCAGTGTGTGTCTCTACTGAGAAACAGGCTTCACGGCCTGCTTCTCAGTAGTACACCAGGTGATGACATCACCTGGTGCGCTACTGAGAAGCAGGTCACGAAGCCTGTTTCTCAGTAGAGATGTGCACCAGAGGGAAGCAGATGCCCTGGCAGGTAAGTGGGGGGGCCCTCCTGCCTCCCGCCCCTCCCGCTCCTTACCTGCTGGGGCTGTCCACTACTGTCCGCTGCCGCCCGTGGGTGGCAGCGGATGGCAGCGGACAGCCCCGACAGGTAAGCCCCCTCCCACCCCTCGCGCTCCTTACCTGCTGGGGCCATCTGCTGTCGATGGCAGCAGATGGCCTGGCCTGGCAGGTAAGGAGCTCGAGGGGTGGGAGGGGGTCCGATCCTCCGATCTTATCCGGATCGGGTCCAATCGGTTCAGATCAGATTGGACGATCCAGATGCGGGGATCGGAAATCGGATAATTGTATCCAATTTCCCCTGGATCGGGTCCAGATCTTGGATCGGACCCGATCCGGTGCACACCCCTAATAAATACCTGTGTGAATATGCAGTTCAGTTGTTTTCTTGAAGTAATTACCTATAATGATGATAATAATAATAATAAATTTATTTCTTCCCGCCTCTCCATTTGGATCAAGACGGGGAACAACAGTAAATACAAAATATGATAAAATACATAAAACTAATTAAAAACATGGCACACATTACTAAAACTGCATTAAAACATCATTAAAAACATTCTAAAAATGTTCTAAAATGTCTATACCAACATGCTAACAAATGTATGCTGTGGTCGCTGCTTTCTCTCTTTTGGGCCATTAACAATTGCTTAAAATCCCAATAAACCATCTAATTACATTGATATAGGTGATCTAATTTTAGGAGCACCCCAATCAAACAGTTTGAAAGTAGAAGCGCCTACAGGCAGAAAGGATGCTGAGCTAAAGGTAAGTGCATACAGGAATCCCTACCCTTTGCCTAAACCATCTATATTTACTTTCATGCTTCACAAGAGTTGTGCCATGCACTTCCTGGCTGCAATATAAACGAGTTTAATGTCAAGCTGGTGCGTTTCTCCTACTATCTGAAAAACTGACTGACTAAACTCTCTAACAGATGGTGAAGAAACAGCATCCTATTTTTATTAAGAGTATTATTTTAACTTTTATATCTTCCTGAAGTCAACAGCACCAATTGTGATCGGTAGCATATGTCTGTTGAGCAACTGACACTGCCAGGCTAAACGCATTTACCTGCCTGCAGTGGAGAAACCATGTCCTTTGCATATCTGCAGTTGTGTCAATTAATCTCCATTATGGATCAATCCAGATTTATGCTGGAATCACTGCACTGACAGAAATGGGCCTCCTCACTCCTCACAGCAGCCCCTCCAGCCCCCTGAAAATGCTACACAAAGAGTCAGCAGACCATGCTAGATGGGGTGAACTGTGGTGTGTGTGTGTATGTGTGGAGGGTAAGGGGAGATCTCCCCAAATTGGGCACAAGTAGGTCCTTTCCTTTTCCAGAAGGCAAATCCTGGCTCCATTCCTGCATTCTGGATTAATTAATCTTTGCTCCTTATTACTCAGCTTTTTGCTTCTAGATTTTAAAGTAAGGCCATCTGTTTGCTCACTAGCATTTCAGCTTTAGAAATGACATTATGCACGGGACAGCTGGAGAAGTCCATGTTTCACAACTGGCCCTACCACTAGGCAGAATGAGGAGGCTGCCTCAGGCAGCGGATGCTGAGGATCAAAGGGTGGTAGTGGAAGACAGAGCTGTGTGTGCAATGCGGCTTACCCTGCATCCCCAAGCTAGCTTACTGCCCTCAGGTATGGTGGAGAATGCTGTCCCGTCATCACGGTTGAAGTAAGATTCAACTGCTGCTCTGGTCAGCTTCTGTATATGGAATGGGGAGGCCGTCATTTTGTTCTTCACCTCAGACACCAAAATATCTTGGGTTGGGTTTGTCATGCTTATTCATTGTTTAATTGTGCCAAAGATTCCTAGAGCATCTCTCTGAAATTGATTTTTAATTCCAAGGTGTTCTGAAGTGTCCAAGTCATAATAAAGAAAAGGATGCCTCAGAGCCTATCTAAAGATGAAAGCCCTATCTAATGCAACATTCTGTTCCCACAGTGGCCAACCAGATGTCCATGGGAAGCCCACAAGCAGGACATGTGCACAAAAGCACCCTCCTGCCCATGTTCTCCAGCAACTGTTATTCAGAGGCATACCAAATAACTACAGCCCCCCCCCCCCGCCGCCGCCGCCACCGCCACATACCCACATTTGGGACTTGAGGCAGTGTTTTCATTTTGCGGGTTTGGCAAGCCTCAGGCCAAACCCGCATCAATTAACCACTGATGATCAGTGAATGCAAGAGATCGGAAGAAATAGTAAAAATAATATTATTTCAGAAATCCACAAAACCTCCGTTTTCAATTGATGATAATACCCAGAGCTGCTCTAGGAAATATATCAATGAATAACACAATGGGTAAAAAAAAAAAATCCTATTGTGACGAGTTTCGAATAGGTGCTCATCTTTTCTTATGACTACAGGACGCCTTCTCTTAGACTGTTTATCCTTCTGCCAGCATCATATTTCTCTTAGGTCAGAATCTCAAAGTAAAGCAGAAGGCCACTTTGTTTACCTAGCCTATTTACTGCTGTTGATGGATTGTACACTAACATCATAAAAAAAAAGTCTTGAGGGAATAAAGAAAACAACCTTTCATTGGAGTCCTGTTGTGTTCTCTTTCTTTCTTTTTTTTTTTTGTAGGAGACATTTCTTTTCTCCAGTCCTCAAGGTAAAAACTAGGAAGCTTTTGTACTTTTGCATACATGTCATTGTGTCTCAATAAAATAAATAGTAATTCTCTAATTAAATTGACTTGAATGCACAGTCTAAGTGTGAATGCTGTTTCTCCCCCACCCCCGTCTTCTAGTCATTTGAGAGTGGCAAAGTGGCTACTTTATATAGTAATTAGAAGACTCTTTTCCTCTAAAAACCACAACATTTCATTTGGCTGAAAAGAAACCTTCATGATGCAGTTACATAATGGACACCTGAGCTGCCCAATTTAAGAAATTGAGAAGATTCCAAATGGCAGCACCAATGAAGCAGCTCTTCAAGAACTTCATTACATGATTTACCTCATTTGGTAAATATTGGTGAGGCTCAAACCCACAAGCTATAGTTCAGTGGAAGATCACATTGATTTTGCATGCAGAAGGTCCTAGATTCAGTCTCTGGTTGAAAGAAACAAGCAGCAGATGAATGAGAAAGTCCTCTCTCTGAGCACCCGGACTCATGAACCAATGCCAGCCGGAGGAGAAAATTCTGGGCTAGATAGGCCAGCGGCCTAAGTCAGTTCCACACAGCTTCCTATATTCTGGCCAGTGTAGGCTGGCTTGCACCTTGGATCACTCCTTTAGAGTTCTGACTGAAACCCAGAGTGGATTCACTGACCAACTGACATCAGAGCCACCAGCCTCCACTGATTCAGCCTTACAGCATTTAGCCACTATGCTACCTAAGTGTCTATGAAAGGTCATGCAACAATGCATCTAATTAATCTTTAAAGTGCCATAAGACTTCTTGTTATTTACATACACAGGTTGGGAAGCTGATGTGTGGCTGTAAGGGACAACCACCAAGAAAGCCTGCCCCGTGTATCCTCACATCATGTGAAATTAAAGACAGAACTGGAAGTCCTGTGGGTGTTTGGGATCATTGTTCGAGATATTGATGGAAGGGGATGGGGGGAATGGAAGCAGATGACCTCTTAGGTCTAGAGGGCCCCAAACTAAGAGCCTATCTACACTAATGCTTTAAAACGGTTTATAACAATTTAAAACTGGTTAATAACCATTATTGACCGGTTTAAAACTGTTATAAACCATTTTAAAGCAGTAGTGTAGATAGGCTCTAAATCCCAATCAAGAGTCTTAGGGGTTCTTCATACCAGGCTTTTATTATGCACTTACGGTGCTCACTCATAGAAGTTTGTGGGCCCTTTCCACAATGTCACCAACCTCCAGTGCCTCTCCTGTTGTTTTAAAGCTTTATTCTGCCATTTTTTAATTTGGCAAAAATGGAGTAATAAATATAAACTGTCATCAAAGAGGTGGTGTGTTTCTGGAATTGTGCAATATTGCAGCACTGTATAAATAGAACATATGGAACTTGCCCACAATGCAAATGCCCCCCCAAAAGGTGGTGGGAGCATGTATTGTGCCTATCGTAATACATAGGCACAATACATAGGCACATTACATGCTGTAATACATAATACAGACGAAGTCCCAGTGAGGGTGCAAGATTTTTGCTTGAATGTAGAGAAGCCCATAGGCCTTCACAATGAGCTGTATCAAGCCTATTCACCATCCCAAAAATAAATACTATTGCAAGTGAACAGTAGAAATAGAAGAGAAACTGGGACCACCTTATTAGTATACAGAAAACACAAGTAGCTATTATAATCTACTAAAAGAAAAAAGAAAAAAAGAAAAAACCTAAACTTGGACAGTAAAAACAATACCTTAATTAGGATCACCAGACCAAATAATAATAATAATAATAATAATAATAATAATAATAATAATAATTTGCAAGAAGAAATCTTTCTCTGCCTGGATGTTAAGCATAAAGAAAAGGGGGGAAAAGGAGGGCGGGCGGGAGGTGCTTCTGACAAGACATGTTGAAAGCCCCACCTGTTTCCAGTTTCTAGTAGACTTAAGAGTGAATGGGAGAGACATTTTGCCATCTAAATTAGGTTGCATTGTGCCTGGTACAAAAGAATCCCAAGTTCCAGCTACGCATAGTGACAGAGAGCTTCTTTAAACGAGTGTTTTATAGCATGCTTATTACTGGTCACTCACGGATGTTCGAGGTTCATTCTGACAACACCGTCAGCCTCCTGTGTATCTCCTGCTCCATTTTCCTGTTCTAGCACTAAAAATAAAACTTCAGAAAACCTGACTCTTCTGGAATAAATTGATATTTGTGTTTTCCTGCAGGGTGCAGGAAAAGTTGCATTATGAAATGCCCACTAGAGGGCACTGTCCCATTCACCTGCCTTGAGGCTGTACAAACCAGGTGGTCTCTGCTCTCTTCCTCATGTAATTACAGCTTGTTGCAGAAGCAAAAGAGATGCAGGAAGTAGAGCCACAGTAAGGGAATGTGATTCCCCCCCTCCCATCTGAAGGAGCTCAAAGAGAAGCAGTGACAGCTCATTCCTTGAAAATATAATTAACTGTCAGTTATTTGATTGGAACGTATTGGTTCTCCCTTGTAAGGCTGAGAAGAAGAAAAGGATAAAGAAAATCATGCTACACTTTATATGAGCAAAGAAGGCTAGTTTAGAGTCAAGGGATGTTAAATTGGGTGGTGTTACCTAATGCTAGGAGGGCTGAATGTAGTTCGTTCACCCTTAGTGAATCAAAGTCCTATCAAAGAGTAGAAGATCTGGAGGGCACATTCTTGACTGTATGTGAGCTGAAAGGCATACTAATACGTGAGCAGAATGCACCCTTTGATAATATTTGCCAGGCTTCTTGCTGATTCATGGACTGGGTTCTGCATGGACTTAAAACTGGTGTAAGATGATGATAATGATGATGATGATGATGATGATGATGATGATGATTTTATCCTACAGCCAAAGCTCTCAAGGCAACATAAAAAATGCATTTAAACCAATGATAAAGCACATTAAAATGTTTTTTAAAGTACTAAAAGCAGCAATAATAATTTTAAATGATTTTTTAAAAGATATAAATATCCAAGCAGCTAAAACATGGACAGAGATTATTTTAAAATGCAGCAAAAAATATCATTAAAAATTAAAACAACTAGCAGTTTAACATTTTTAAAAGGTCTTTTAAAAGGCCCAAGAGAATAAAATGGTCTTTGCCTGGTGTTATAAAGTCAACGAAGTAGGAGCCAGGCAGATCTCTCTAGGGAGGGCAATTGGCAATTTTGGAGCCACCTCAGAAAAGGCCCACTCATGAGTAGCCATCCATTGAATCTCAGGCAGGATTTACACTACTGCTTTATAATGGCATTGACAACTGTTGAGACCCAGGACACATTCCATATACCGTTTTCAAACCACTTTCGAAGTGTTATATCCTGCTTGGTGTAGAGCTGGCCTCAGTTTGTGAGGGACACTTGAAACAGGGCATCAGATGTCATAACCATTAACTCTAGGACAGCATACTTGGACTTACCTGACCATAGATGAGTTACGGATAAGAGCAATGTCAATCATCCTCCATTACATGTGTTTGTTTTTCTAAAACAAGAAATACAGGAAGACTGGTGTTCCTTTAACGGGAAATACTAAAAAGTAGGTCACACAAACTACAGGTGTAAGCAGACATGTTTGTTCAAAACACTACAGGAGAAAACTGCTTTTCAAATCTGTACACAAATTTGGCATCGTATGAGTAATTAATATATGCCACATTGGAAGAAAGGGCATCTTAATATCCTTTGGATATTGCTGTATACAAGTTTCATGGATAATAATTCTTGAGTTGTTAATTCCCTGGTAAATGAACATTGGTTGGGATATTTGCTGTTCCTTTAGTGCCATCTCTAATTGTCAAAATCTATAACTTCTGGCCCTTTTAAAGCTCTGAAATGGGACAACATTCCCCAGGCATTGTAACACTATGATGGAAGTACTGTGATGATTAAGAACGTAAAAAGAGCCATTTTGGATTAGACCAAGGATCCATCTAGTCCAGCACTCTGTTCACACAGTAGCCAGCCAGCTGCCCACAGGAAATGCACAAGCACTGAATGAGTGCAACTACACCCTCCCGCCCATGTTGCCCAGCAACTGGTCTACAGAGGCATTCAGCCTCTGATACTGGAAGTAACACAGAGCCATTAGGACTATTTTATTTATTTTATTTATTTATTTATTTATTGCATTTTTATACCGCCCCATAGCCGAAGCTCTCTGGGCGGTTCACAAAAATTAAAACCATGAAATCATTTAAAAATATATAAAACAAGGCACAATCTAAAAACACAGAATAACATACAATATAAAAACACAACCAGAATAAAACCAAGCAGCAGGAATTAATACAGATTAAAATACAAATTTAAAACAGCAAGGATTAAAATTGAGTTAATTTAACTGTTAAAATACTGGGAGAATAAAAAGGTCTTCACCTGGCGATGAAAAGAGTACAAAGTAGGTGCCAGGCGAACCTCTCTGGGGAGCTCATTCCACAGCCGGGGTGCCACAGACTAGTAGCCATTGATAACCCTTTCCTCCAGGAGTTTGTCCCCCCACACACACTTTTAAAGCCATCAAGATTGGTTGCTATCACTGCATCTTCTGGTAGAGAATTCCATGGTTTAACTACCTGCTGTGTGAAGAAGTACTTCGTTTTATATGTCCTGAGTCTCCCACCAATCAGCTTCATGGGATGCCTCTGGATTCCAGTATTTGAGAGAGGGAGACAAATGTCTCCCTATCCACATTCACCATACCATGCATAATTTTGTACGCTTCTATCATGTCTCCCCTTAGCTTCCTTTTTCTAAGCTAAACAATCCCAACTCTTGTAACCCTCTTTCATAGGGGAAATGTTGATCATTTTAGTTGCCCTTTTCCAGACTTTTTCTAGCTCTACAATGCCATTTTAGGTGCTGCGACAAGAACTATACACAGGATTCTCAGGAAGTCCATAGGCAGGAGAAGGAATAGTGCAATAATGCTTTTAAAAATAAAATAAAAGAAACAAAAAAAAGATGATATCAATCATTTAAGTTCCAATTCCAGAGGTAAAGAAATGGAGAATCAAACAACACACTAGCTAATTGTGTAGCATAGGCTGACCATATGAAAAGGAGGACAGGGCTCATGTAACTTTAACAGTTGTAGTGAAAAGGGAATTTCAGCTAGTGTCATTTGTATGCAATTAGTTCATGATGAAATTCCATCTTCATCACAACAGTTAAAGTTGCAGGGGCCCTGCCTTCTTTTGTATATGGTCACTCTAGTATAGTGCCTGCAACTTTAACTGTTGTGATGAAGAGGAAATTTCACCAGGAACTAATTGCATTCAAATGACACTGGCTGAAATTCCCTTTTCTCTACAACAGTTAAAGTTACATAAGCCCTGTCCTCCTTTTCATATGGTCAGCCTAGTGTAGCATGTAGCTGAGCTTGTCACTATATTACAGGGGAAAGCCCACATCCTTACTAGGATTTCTTCTTCTGAAGTCTTTCTGCATTTATGACATGCTCCTTTAGATGGTTATCACAGGATTTTGAATTGAAAACTTCCCCTCTCAGTAATGACATTAAGTTCAATGAAACAGCACTACCGAGTGCCAGAATTAAAGCACTATGCCAGCTTTATATGCTGGAGATATCCCATGATTATTTTGAATACTACATTATCTGTTGTTGTTGTTTTTAAGAGAGATTACAGGGAAAAGCACATGAGATATCCTGGAGGTTGACAGCATTGTGTAAAGGACCTGCAAATGTCTGTGAGTCTGTGAATCACAAACGTGCAATAAATTGCCCATGTAGAGAAGCTCTTAATTTTTACTACCATTGAAGCAAATGTAGCCCCAGATTTGGATCAGGACTATGATGCTGTAGGAGGGTAGTATTCCACCTCCCATGCCTGATTTTTTTCCCCAAATCCCCCTGCCCCCTGCACAGAAAATGTTTTTTTTTAAAAAGGGGGGGGGAATCCTCCATTGACTCTAATGGAGACTTTAAAAAAAACAAATTAAGCCCCCTGTAAACTGTGTGTATGGGACGGGAGCATTTCAGGGGGAAATGGGTTAAGGGAAGCATTATGCTCCTGATCCAAATCAGGTCTGTGCATGCTTATATAAGAGTAAAATGTAGCTCAGCTACATGATACGTGATTATCGTAACGTATAGTTTGGCTGAGTCATAGGACAATTAAGAGACTATTGGCCATTAATCCCTCAACTGTGATCAACAGAAGAAATAAAATTAGCAGGAAGCTGTTTGTTTAGAGGCACCGGAGCACAGAAAATTTCCAGTAGTGCTGGTTCTGAAATTACATTTTAGTGCCAATAAATAAATAAAGGTCATAAACCAGATCCAGGAAAAGCTCTAGGTTAGGCTGTCCAGATGGCTCGGGATTTCCCGGTCCTAACCGGGAATCCAGGGACGAACTGGCCCAACCGGGGGGGCAGGGGGGCGGGGGGTCATGCAGCGGTGGCAGCAAGCAAGGAGCGGCGGTAGACCCGGCGGCGGTGGCGGCGGAGGAGCCCGGGAAGGGCCGCCCTAGCAGGTAAATGCCTTCCCTCGCGTCTCACGCTCCTTACCCGCAGGGGCGTCCGCTTCCCTCCGGTGCTCGAATCTACTGAGAAACAGGCTTCACGGCCTGTCTCTCAGTATCGCGCCAGGTGACCTGGCGCGATACTGAGAGACAGGCCGTGAAGCCTGTTTCTCAGTAGATTCGAGCACTGGAGGGAAGCGGGTAAGGAGCGCGAGGCGCGGGGCACTTACCTGCTGGGGCAGCCAGGTCCGCCGCCACCGCGCCGCCGCCGGGCCGCCACCGCCGGGTCCGCCGCCGCGCCGCCACCACCGCCGGGTCCGCCGCCGCGCCACCACCGCCGGGGCCGCCACCGCGCCACCACCGTGCCGCCGCCGCCACCGCCGCCGGGTCCGCTGCTGCGCCGCCGCCGCCGGCTCCCCCGCCGGCTCGTAAGGCCAGCGGCCACGCAGAAGAGACGGGGGAGGGCCGATTACGTCACTTCCGGATCCGGCCCTCCCCTGCCTGTTCCGCGCGGCTGCTGGCCTTACGAGCCGGCAGGGGACCCGCCGGCGGCGGCGGCGCAGCGGCGCGGCGGCAGCAGAAGAGAACCCGCCCTGGTAGGTCCGGGCTGATGTTTTTTGGGGTTGGGGGGCTTGGTGGGGGGGTTGTTTTGGGTGGGGGGGTGACTTGGGGGGTTTGTTTGGGGGGTGTCTTGGTGGGGGGGTTGTTGGCGGGGGGGACCGGGATTTTGGGTTCCAAAATCTGGTCACCCTACTCTAAGTTGCAATGATTTTGCAACAGCATTGACTCTCGGATGACTTGCATATACAAGCACGCATCTATCTCTGAGTTAGTTCAGACCAGGCTGAAGAAACGTATTTGCATGATGGGGGGTCTTTTGTTGTTGCTGCTGCTTAATAATTGGGAATCAGAAACTCTTGGCAATCCAGCAATACCAGTAGATCCAGATTTACCCTCTGGCCACCCCTATCCTAAAAACTTTCTGGAAATAAACCCCATTGAACTTGATGAGATTTACTTCTGAGTAAACTTGTTTAGTCTCAGTATGTGGGTCTGAAATCACTGCACACATTTAAATGCTCTGCACACATTTCCAAAACAGCTGGCCTTTCTTTCTTCTAATGAAGTGTCCCCTAGAGCCAGGTTTTCATAGGCATTCAGCATGATGGATAAGTAAAACTCCTATTTTTGAAGATCCAATTCTATTTACATACACTGAGCTTATTTAGGAATCTGGCCTTTGTGAGTCTTACAAAGACTGACCAGTCAGTATTATATACATGATTCAAACATGATTTTGACAGTGGTTTCTCTAAGGGCTGCTTGATATGCTACTTTCCCCCTTTCCAAAGCACATTAAGAAAAACTAATGTAGCACATCCAAATATCCAGCATATGTGTGTGTGTGTGTGCTGAAGTGATATGGACTAAGGTTCTGGCAATCTGCTTGAGTATAATCATGCAGCACAGCATGAAGTCTGGTATCTAAACAGAAATTACAGCAGTTTAAGCAGAATCCCAAGACTGAGCTGCTGCTTTTTTTTTAAGGATCAAGTTCCTAGTCCTCATGGCCTTAAACAATTGATCTGAAATGATGTTGTAATTGTTTTGCTTGGCTACTAGGGCTTTCCTACATGAGACTTTTAACCCACCACTTTACCGAGACTTCTGTTTCCAGATTCTTTATATGATTAAGATCGGCTCCATTACACATGTATTTTTTCCTGAGGGGTTTCTTTCTCTTCCTTTCTTTATGTTCCATTACGCAAGCACTAGGTGGTGCTGTAGTATAGCAGAATTGCAAATTGCCTAGGCTTTATTCTGTAATTCACAAATACCACCAGACTATCCTCATTAGAAAAACAAACACTAAAATGGTTGCAAAACATGGGAGAGGCCCTGGAGGATGACACCATTGTGAAAAGAACCCGCAAAGTACTGTAAGTGAGGAATCACAAGCGCACAATAAATGCCTCGTATAGGAAGCCTCCTAGGCCAGATCTGCACCAAGCAGGATATAACACTTTGAAAACGGTTTGAAAATTGTATATGGAATGTGTCCTGGGTCCCAACAGTTTTCACTACTGTTATAATATCTAATCACTTCACTGGCTGCCAATTACTTTCCAGGCGAAGTACAAAGTGTTGGTCATCACCTTTAAAGCTCTACATGGTTTGGGTCCAAGTTACATGCGGAATCACCTTCTCCCATACAATCCATCCCGCACACTCTGGTCTTTTGGGAAGACTTTGCTACAGACAGCCAAAACTAGGCTGACAACTTCTCTTCTGCCACTCCCAGACTGTGGAATGGCCTGCCGGAGGAGATTCGTCAACTTAATAGTCACTTCGACTTTAAGAATGCCATAAAGACTGAGCTCTTCTGGCAGGCCGACCCAGTTGAATTTTAAGAGGTTTTTTTTTTTTTGGTGTTTTAATAATGTATTAGTTTTATGTGCTTTTAATCAGTTTTATGTATTTTATATTTGATGGTGTTCCCCGCCTTGATCCAGAGGGATAGGCGGGTAAGAAATAAATATATTATTATTATTATTATTATTATTATTATTATTATTATTATTATGGGCCTCAACATCAAAGGCCCTCCTCCGGGTGCCTACTCTGAGGGAAGTTCAGAGGATGACAAGGGAGAGGGCCTTTTCAGTGGTGGCCCCTCAATTCTGGAATAATCTCCCTGATGAGGCTCACCTGGCGCCAACATTGTTATCTTTTCGGCACCAGGTTAAGACTTTTCTCTTCTCCCAGTCATTTAACAGCAAATGTTGAGTTTTAACTGACCCCAGAATAGTGGTATGTAATCTCTTTCTACGCTTTTATGGTTTTAAAATTTGTATATCTGTTTTTAATGTTCAATGTTTTAATCTTTGTAAACCACCCAGAGAGCTTCGACTTTGGGGCAGGATATAAATGTAATAAATAAATATATAATATAATATAATATAATATACAATTTTAAAGCAGTCGTGTAAATCCTGCTCTAGTCATTATTAGTCATGATGGCTATATTTAACATCCTCCAGGTTCAGAAGAGGTAGAGTTCAGAGGTTTCATGTCATGGTTGGATTTTCTTATGTTCCTATGCTGCCGAAATAAAGAAATGTTCATCAATGAATTGCATCTAGGGGAAGAGCACTCTAAAAAAGGACACCTTTAAAAATGTGATGACATATGCAAAACCAATAGTTCTGAAAAGAAAAGCACAGGAAAAAAAGCATAGTTTCTTTATATTCGTTGCACACGTGTTGCACCTAGTAGCATCTTAGAAGAGAAATTCCCTTCTCCCTTGCATAGAAAGGAATGCCTTTTTAAAGATCAGACAAGTCACACACACACACACTTTTAGAAAAATAAAAATTGGCTGCCTAATTAATCAGAAGCATATATTTTTATGTTTTATGCTGCAATCCTGAACTCACTTACTAGGGAGTAATCCCCACTAAACAAAATGGAACTTACATTTGAGTAAACATGTATAGGAATGTGCTGAAAATGCTGCAGCCCTACCTGAAATATACAGTTTAAATCACACAAACATATGCACACAAACTCCTTCTACACCACCTCCATTGGACTATATGACATTTACAAGTAAGCCTGTGCTGTTCCAGAGCGTATTCATTTCAGTGGAATTAGCACAGGACCTGTGTTTTTTTGCCCTGGAAAATAAGAGACATTGGCTGAGGGGGATATTCATGGCCAATGGGTGGGCTTGTTTCGTTTCTCCTACCACACCTATCAGCTATTCCCCATATAGCTCCCCTGTAAAAATCTTCCTGCCTGTATAGACGTTTCCCCTGCTTGCTTGACTGTTCCTTGAGTCCAGACTTCTAAGCCTTCTTTCCCAATTTCTCAAGAAAACAACTGAACTCAAAATTCCCAGAACTATGCATTGTGTAAAGCATGAAGCTTGTAAATGTATGCAAATGTACACGATTTGCATACTTTGTCCTGATTGCAACATTTCAGATTTATCACCGCAGAATCAGGAGCATTTGTTGTGGTTGATCTTGTTCAGCATTGCAGATCCTGGAACAACAGAGAGCCTGGGAGCTGACTGATCATGTCTGGCAAAGAGTAATTGTGGAAAATATTTTCAAAAAAGGAGGGAATGTTGAGGGTGGCCAGCTTTTGAATCAGCTTCCTCTATCACCTTCCTTTAACCGCAGCACTTAGCAGGTGATCTCCGCTTTGGAAAGCTTGCTCAGCAGAGTTCTCCACATCAACTCTCTGTTACAGGGACAAGAGCTGGCCAAGAGCTGTTTTTTCCTGGCCCGTTGGCCAACCTTAGCAGGGTATCTGGGTTTGACATTAAAACCTGGCTCAGAGACTGAAGTAACTATCTGGCATTCACAAGATTGGAGGCTGCTACCTAGCACAAAAAAGAGATGGCATGGCCACTTGCCACTTGCTTAGTCTGGCTACCCAGGACTGAATATATGTTGAGGGGCATCCATGCACTTCCAAGTCTCTGCGAGAAACAATCATTGTGCTGCCACCTTGTGTGCAATAAGTAAACATCAGGAAAGTTAAGCCTTTTTTTAAAACAACTCTCTCTCTCTCTCTCTCTCTCTCTCTCTCTCTCTCTCTCTCTCTATATGAATCAGTTGTATGAGCATGAAAAGAACAGTCAATGTGCCTACATGCTCTGGTGCCTTACAGATGGTTTGGATCACAGATTCCATCATCCCTGACCCAGGTTGGCAGTTGATGGCAGTTGTAATCCAAAACAGCTGGAGGGCACCAGGTTGCCTACTGCACCCTATTATGTTAACCCCATTACTTTCAAAACTGTGAGTACTGCTAAGGGAATAGTGAAATGGGTGCAATATTCTTTATGCAGAAGTTAAAATACTGAATAATCCTGATACTGGAATAGATACTGAAGACTTTTCTCATGTTGGATTCCTCAGGATTTAACTAAAAAGGTCTTGCATTATATTTTAGAAATTGCTTTAGTTCTGATTAGAAAAGTTATTATTTTTATGCATGCAGCACCTGGTGACATTCCCTCTTTATCACAACAGTTAAAGCTGCAGGAGCCCTGCCCTCTTGAAGAGGGAATTTCACCAGGTGCTGCATGCATACAAATGACACCTGCTAAAATTCCCTTTTCTATACAACTGTTAAATATATAGGAGCCCTGTCCATCTTTCCATATGATCACCCAATGTGCTACAAGTGGACACCATCTATTACAAATGGATTATCTGGATAACAATAACAAAAATTGAGAATGGCTGGATCAAGACAAGAAACTGGGCTTGATTCCTTTTTAAAAAATCTTG
The DNA here is from genome assembly GCA_029215795.1 of Anniella stebbinsi. NCBI lineage: Eukaryota > Metazoa > Chordata > Lepidosauria > Squamata > Anniellidae > Anniella > Anniella stebbinsi. Next base: position 331,244,615 of record JARDYH010000001.1, read on the forward strand.
TTTCCCCACCAACGGCACCATTTTCAACATATATATATATATATATATATAGTTTTCACTTTGTGGATTAGGGTTAGGAGAGGATTCGCCACCTCACTGACATCAGAACCACCAGTTTCCACTGCTGGAAATATATTCTAGCAATGCACTAGGCAGCTGCTGTTGGCGGTCTCCCCAGGGAGGTTTGTCAGTACCAATCAGCCTCAATGTTTCCCCAGAAGGTAAAGATTTTTAAAGAACTCTTTCCTATTTGGTTAAGTTTTTAAGGGTGCATGTTTTGAGAAAATGTAATATCCTTCATATGCCTCCTGAAAACATATCTTTTTAGATAAGCTTTCCCTGGACTATAACTTTTTCTGGTTTTATATTACATATTTAAATGTTTAAAGTTTTAAATCTTGATTTTTGTCTATTATGATTTTAATTGTAAACTGCCCAGAGAGCCTTGGCTGTTAGGCAGTATAAATATGTAATAAATTAATAAATAAATAAATTAGATGTAGCATCTAGAGCAGCTGCAAAACACCAAAAGGGTCCAAATTAGCTTGTTTTCAAAGTAATTTTGCCCCCATTTAGTGCTTTGTAGCCACTGTAGAGCATTAAAAGAGTCAAACTTAGCTTATTTCCAAGCTAATTTTGACATTTTGGGCATTCTGTAGCCACTATGGATGCATTTTAAAAAAAGATTTTATGGTGCCTGCAAGGAGGGGTGAAGCCTGGGGAACTGGGGGCAAAAATGGACCCCAAATCCAGATCTCCTAACTTTGCCGACCTCTCCTATAGAGAAACCCATTGGGCTACTTTATTGTCCCTAAAAGAAGACAGTGAAATAGCCATACTGGTCTCCCTTGGGAGACAGTTCAAGCAATGGGATGCCTGTACTAAGAAAACTCTGGTGTGGTGGTAAATTTTGAAGTACAGGCACTAATCAAGTCATTCCCCATAGTTATGCTCTAACAAAGAATCCAACAATTCAGGCAGCCGTGTTGATCCATATCAATATCTCCACCAGCCACCCCAAAATACAGCAGGGATAGCTCACAACAATATATTGTTGCTGGGGGAATATATTTTTTGTGAGGATTGCAGCTAAGGATTGCAGAGGGGAAAGGGAATTCTGGGGCGGTGGGGGGATGACATCAGCAACCCTGCTAATCAAAAAGTGCCAGTGCTACATTTCTGTGAGCCTTGATTCCACTACACCAATGGGCTCTAGGGATCACTGCCAGCTGATAGCCTTATGATCAATGACAGAACTGTGGCCTTATCTACACCAAGCAGGATATTGCACTATGAAAGCGGTATGAAAGCAGTATATAAAAGGCAGGAGCCACACCAAGCAGGATATAGCGGTATGTGGTATGTGTCAATGGACCCCAACAGTTGTCAGTGCACTTCAATACCACTATAAAGCAGTAATGTGGCTCCTGCCTTTTATGCACCGCTTTCATACCACTTTCATAGTGCAATATCCTGCTTGGTGTAGATGAGGCCTGTCAGTAGCAGGCAGCATCCTCATTGGGTGAGTTTAAAGCATGAGCTGGGACATAAAAGAGAAGGCAACGTGAACTAGCTTTCTTAGTGATGGTGTCCCACCACTAGAACTCTCTGCCTAAGGAAAAACTGGCCACTTAATTGTCCTGTCTTAAGAGATGAGTAAAAACTATCCGCTTTAGGAGGGCTTTCTCGCTCTCCTCCTTGTAAATGAGTGCCAGATTTGTCCGTCTTTTAAAGTCAAAACACCACTTTGAATAAACAGATTTTTGGAGACCAAAAGTATAAGTTATCCAAATAAACTAAATAAATTTAAGATGGAGTATTTTCATTCTGCTGGTGGGCGTTTGATTTCACCTGGTTTTAAACTTGAGTTCTTAGCATGTGGTTTTATATCTTAAATCTGGATCCACATCACCTTGAGCATTTGAAAGGAAGGCACTGAATTACTGCAGCAAGTCAATCAAGCGATCGGCTTGTTTTAAAGCTTCAGCCAACTGCTTGTTGTCCATTGTCAAACGACACATAACATTATCACAAAAGCCTCTGGTGTTTTCTGCTGAACATTTGGGCATCAGGAGTCCGGCAGCATTGAGCGAATAATGCGAATGAAAGGGATCCTTTTGCATTCACTTCCCACAGCACGCACTGGACAAGTCAGCACAGCATGTTTCATCTGGAACAATGAACTCTCCTTTTCAACTCTCTGGCATTTTGGCAGAGCTGCTGATGGATCAGAAACCCAGAGTACAACTTGTTTGCCATTCTGAAACCTACTTTTGTTTCATCAGGCAGATACTGCTGAAACTGTGCCTGCCGTCAATAGCAAACTTTCTAGGGCACATTTACATGTCAGCATGCGTGTACGTGAGCCTTTGCTCATTCTGTGATTGCAAATGTAAGCACCTACTATTTCCAGCCTGACAGGCTGCCAAAAGCCTTGTATATAAGTTGGCATGAGAGACTTCTCCCGTGCCCGTTCATCGTATTAGCAAGGCTCAATAAAAAATGACATCTGAGGCCAAACACGTTTAATCCTCGCCTCCTCCTCCTCTTCTTTTTTTGTGTGCTGGTTTTCTAGCGGCTTTGAACTGGTGGCTTCACCAGTCTTTCCATAAATCCCCATTGTGGAGCATTTCACATAGCATACTTGCTTGGTTTCCAACTCCTTTGGAGCTGATGGTAAATCGTACAAAACCTCAGACCAGAAGAGATGCAGTTTAAAGATTCTGGAATAAGTGAGTGGCCGAACCTCTCCCTGAAATAAAGGACCAACTCAAATCTAAAAGCTAAGTGTGTTCTCTTGCTGGAGTCCTAGGAGGTTTCCCCTCATATTTACATATTTATTATATTGTACCTGCTGTTTATTTTATCATTTTATTGATTTTCTGATTGTTTGTAATATTTGTATATGTTGGGAACAGAAGAACATAACAAGAGCCCTGCTGGATCAGACCAAAGGCCCATCTAGTCCCAGATCTGGCTTGCCACAATGGTCAAACAGATGCCTATAGCAAGCCCACAAGCCGTAGATTTTTTCCTCTGTGATTCCTCAGTGGAGGCATGGTTAGGGTTGCCAGGATTGTCCTGGATTCCAATCAGTTCCAAAATGTCCCAGCTGGTTGGTCAGGAATCCTGGATTTGGAGTCAGAGAAATTCAGACCTCCAAAATGGTGCCTTGAGCCTGCTTAGTGGAGCGGCAGCAGCAGAGAAAAAGACAGATCAATCTGCTGCCTTTTCCAGAGCACCACTGCTCCTCCACAGGCTCAGATGAGTCACTCACCATGACTCACATTATTGTGCCTGTGGCAGTAGAGCAAGAACAACAGCAGGGAAAGGCACATGTGCTCTCCTCAGGCTGTATGAGTCCCATGCACTGCGAAGGAGTTTGTGGTCAGAGCTTTGGGGTAAGCGCTGGAGCCGCTGGGTTGTTTGTGGGGCAAGAAAGAGAGTTTTGTGGGGTGTGTGAGGGAGGGAGAGAGGAGGTGGAAGGAAAGGAAAGGAAAGGAAAGGAAAGGAGGGAGGGGAGAAAGAAAAGTCCATCCCAACAAAGCACAAAAGCAAATGTTCATTTTAACTGAATAAAATACAGTAAAGGAGATTTTAATTTGGATTTTAAAAACAAAAATAAAAAATATACATATAAGGGCGTGATCCAGTTACTATAAACACTTTTAGCTACCTAAACTTATGCATGTTTAATTAGAAATAATTTCCATAGAACTCACTGGAACTTACTTCTGAGTAGACATGCAGTAAGTCCCATTGTCTGCAGTGGGGCTTCCTCCTAGGTAAATGTGCAGGGAAAAGCAGGCATTTAACATTCTCCCATTGAAACCAATGAGATCGTAGAACCCTATGCATGTTTGCTCAGACATAAGTCCCACTGTGTTCAAAGAGTCTTACTCCCAAGTAGGCATGCATGGAATTGCAACCTTAAAAGTACTTAACTTTTGTTGGATCATGCCTTAAGTTTAATTTGGTCTCTGTGTGTGGGAGGGGGGGGTGCCTTTTAAATATGTAAGAAAATCAACATTATTTACAATTCATTTTGATCTTGTCAGCTAGTGGCACCGAACAGTCCATATTATTGCTGAGTCACCACTTGAACATGAAGTTGATGGCTACTTTGGGGTTAAATGATATCTTTTAATATTAATATTCTATGGTAGCTACTTGGGCAATTGGGGTGGGGGTAAGTCTCCGTATTGAATTCTCCTCTAGCTTTTGAGAACTAGTGGAGAAATGTAATTTAGTGTCATTTTTCTGTTCAGTTGCTTAAATTGTTCTTTGCCTATTGTTTATTTGCAGATGCTTAAGTTCTTTAGGTTGCAATCCTATACAAATTTACCTGGGAATAAGTCCTATTTAACTCAACAGAATTTATTTCTGAGTAGACATGTATAGGATTGCGCTGTTAGATAACTAAAGCTTAGATAGCTTTCTTCCTTTCCCTAGACCTTTACATATTGCTCAGTTTTTTAAAAATCCTCCCCCCAAATTGTCCCAGTTTTGTGGATCCAGAATATGGCAACCCTAGGCATGGTGCCTCTGATCCTGGAGGCAGTATAAAGACATCATGACTATTATGTACTGCAAGTGCAGGGTATGCATGTAATAATAGCATGTATTACTCAGGCCTACTTAGTGTAATACTTGGGATGCTGCCTCTAAATCTGCCAATGAAATTCAGATCAAGTTGAATTTCAGCTGGAGATTTGGAATGTCACCTTGGCTGAATATCAAATGAATGGAGACCAGGACGTACCAGATTAGCAATAGGTTCGGCAGTTCCAGAATGTAATTGGACTATTCTAGATCTCACAGTACATGAGTAAGAACTTAAGAACAACCGTGCTGTATCAGATCAAGGTCCATCTAGTCCAGCATTCAGTTCACACAGTGGCCAACCAGCTGCCCACATGGAAAACACAATCAGGACATGAGTGCAACAGCACCCTTTCCCACCCACATACCACAGCAATTGGTGGATATAGGCATAGGTGAGGACAGAAGGAACTGAAATGCAGAAAGTACAGTTAGTAATAATTATCTTAACTGTGGGCATTTACAAAACGGTTGTTGTGTAATAATAACAAAGACATCCTTGCTCTGGTGAGCTGATTGATATAAGCAGTGTACTAAAAAAACTTGTTCAAGTCTCAGGATGTGGTGTTGAATCCCTTGATGAGTTGTAGCTCAACACCTTTAGGTTGAAATCTGTCTTTGAAGTGCCTTGGTTTGAGAATGGCCATTTCAAGGTCATTGACAAAGTATCCTGGGAAAGTGAAGTTTTAACCAATGGTTTTGAATGTTGCTATTCTGGTGTCAAATTTGTGTCAATTTATTCTTTTGCGTACAGAATTGTCTCCTTGTCTTACGTACAATGGCGTAGGGCATTGATGGCAAATGATCACAAAATAGGGATGGATGAACTCCCCCATGCCTGCCTTGAGTGCCGCACACTGGACCCCTGGTGCTTGCCTGACCCTGGTGGGAGCATGGGGCAAGTCTCTGAATGGTCCACAGGTGCCCAGCAAGCAGCACGTGGAGTCCCACTTGACTGCAAGCCACCAATTTATGCAAAATTGTGGGTTAGCTTTTCATGGAAATTGCCAATCTGCGTAAAATGGTGGCTTGTGGGCCAGCAGGAAACCACGAGTTTGCCTAACCCAGCATGTGCTGAGTCGGACAAGCTTGGAAGTCCACAAGCTGGCGGACAACTCACTGAGTTTGAGCTCCAAACCAGATTCCTCCAACATCCCCAATATCACATTGGAAGATGAGCAGGTGGAGATGCCCTTGATGTTGTGAATAATATTATTCAACCCTGTAATCATGATGCTAGAGTAGATATAGTTCCATATCCTTTCTCAACAATACCTTTTCCATTGTGCTTCCCATCAAATTACAAGCTGTAGACTTGGACAAGACACACTTTCCACTTATTTCTATTAGTTAGAGATGCACAAGTGTGAGTGGGCTTGAAGCATGGCCAGTATATAATTCTGAAGATGCTATTCAAATATCTATAATGTACATTCTGCACTTTATAGTAGTCTGTTGGTGTTCGCTATATTATACATTAAAAAACCCACCTCCAACCATTATTAGATACATTGACTTGATGATCTCTTCCACAAAGATTTAAGATGCAGGCCCTGGGGTCAATCAGCCAGTAATGGGAGGCAAGAGATAATTAAAATCCTTGTATCTATGCAGTAAATGCTTCACCAGATTGCTAGAGAATATTCCATATGTTTATTTGCTTTTATCATTTTCAAACTGCATTTTCCATCCAGTATTTTATAGTGGCCAGCTTAATAAACAAGCTAAAATGGTTTTCAATCCTTTCTGGAAGAGCAAATAATAACGACTCCTTTGTAGCCATGCAAAGTCCAACTACGTTTGCTGCATTTCTTTAAAGGAGATGGCTCTTGCCTATATTTCTGGGATTTCTCAAAACAGGAGCAGGCAACATGTGGAACTCCAAATGTTTTGGCCTACAATTTCTATCATCCCTCGACATTGGCCATGCTGGCTAGAGCTGATGGGAGTTGCAGCCTAAAACATCTGGAAGGCCAGAAATTGTCCAATCTCTGCTTTAGGATATTTCTTGCTCTCATAAGTCAGCTGATGAAAAGTGTTACAATAAGCTAGGGATGAGAGAATCAGCAATGTTTACGCTCACTGACAATCTCCGAGCTCCACCTGGAAGATGAAACTGCCTTCCTCCCATTTTTTATTACAATCTGTTTTTCTTTTCATCTGAATGAAAAGAATTGCACATTTTGGTACACGTTTTTTGAAAGAGTGCACCCAAATGTATTTTCCCATAATAGATTATAGCATGAAAACACTTTTTTAAAACTGCCTTTTTAATTTTGCGTTTTTCTAAAGTATGCATTTTGTGGATGTTTAGGAATATGTGTATTTTCTCCGAAAACTGTGCTCTTATTTGTGTTCGAGATGGCAAACAGGGTAAAGTTGTGTTGAAAATCAATCAAAACAAAATTCTTATACATCCCTACTATACTCGGATTACATTATCAGAATAAGAAACTATTTGTTTCTGATGCAGTTATCAAAGAGGAAATACAAACCTCCTGCTGTCTACTTGGTACAACCATAATTTGTGTTGATCTATATTTAAGGCATCTTACAGATACTAATACTAAATATTAATACTAATTGAACTTGGGCAAGTTGGACATGAAGTTGGGCAAATTACTTTTCTTTTAGTGTCACCAATTTGCTTTCTGGGAAATGGGTGTTTTGTCACCATGGCAGCCATTTTGTTAATGACCAAGCCTCACCATGGCAGCCATTTTGTGAGAGCACCCAGAGCAGTCTCAACATTCCAAATGTGCCCACCAATCCAAGAAGCTTGGGAACCACTGCTTCATGTAAACGTTTATGACATATAGGTTGGGTACGGAAGATCAGCAGGGAGAACTATGCAGTATGGGTACTGCAAGCCATGGGTTATGGTGGGTTAGAATCCACTCTCTCTGCACCACATGCCAGGTTTGCATGACACAGGTGGTGCAGGTAATAAAGCAAATGACGGGTATGCCCAGGGGCAGGGAAAACAACCCATTCTGTGATACTGTGTGTTTTCTCTAGATGATCATACGACCTTGGCCATTGTTCTAAGAAACCACCGGCCTCCTGGCAATTTACTAAAATGGCCCAAGCTTTCTTACAACATGGATATCTTTGGTATAAAACATTTCTGTTTCCACCTGCAGCTTGTATAGCACCAGGCTTACTATCATCATCGTCATCATTACTATTACGTAGATATATGAAAACTGTACAGGCAGGGCTCAGGGAACCAACATTTAACAACCCACCTGGATTAAAATGAAAGCATCATCTGCCAGAAGTCATTAGCATTTATAAGGATGGCTAAACAGATTCTTTTCTTCGTGCTTCAGCATACGGGGTAGCAACAAAGCGTGACACTCATTAGCCTTGAGTTTTTCTGAACAGCTTGGATCAATCTCTTAGGTAAAAGGAGAACAGAGTTGAAAGTGAGGATGGGTGAGGTTGGGTGGAATAAGTGATGTCAATCAATACCAGTATGACTACTGCACAACTGAGGGTAGAGAGCAATGCTCCAAGGTTACTACTTAGGAAGCAGAAATGAGATGTATGTGTATTCTGCAGATCAAGTTCCCTGGAGAATGGTTTGGAATATAATTCTAATTCCTAATGAATTGTGTAGGAGTACTGTTGTTAATTTACAGAATTTGCTAGCTTAAAGATGCAATTATATGCATGTTTAAACAGGGAAAAAAGTCCTACAACTCCCAGCATTCGCCAGCCAGCATGTTTGGCTGGGAGGCTGCTGTAAGTTGTAGGGCATCTTTCTGTCTAAACATGCATAGGATTGTGCCCTAAATGACTTCAAAGTATTATTGGGCAAACTCATGGATGACAACAATAATGAGTCCTCCATATTCAGAGGCATTCTACCTCTGAGCAGTAAATGTTGGAGACAGATTACAACTGTAGCTTTCATGCCCTACCTGTAACTTTCCGCAGGAGTGCCTGAACAGCTACTCTCGGACACATAATGCTGGACTGGGCAGGGCAGTTCTTCCCATGTTCTCATAAGAATGTAAGATAAACCATGCTAGATCAGGGCCAAGACTTATCTAGTTCAGTATTCTGATTCCTACAGGCCAACCAGGTACCTATGGGAAGCCCCACTAGGTGTGTTCTGTAGCAACTGTTATTGAGGGCATACTGCCTCTGATACTGGAGTTAATATTTAGCCATCATGATTAGTAGATATTCTCATGAATTCAAGCAGGTATTGATCTAATCAGTGCCTAAACTAGTGCAGCAATCCTATATATAACAGTTGCTGGGGAACATGGGTGGGAGGATGCTGTTGCACCGTCTCCTACCTGTGGATCCTGGTCAACAGCGGGTTGGTCACTATGTGAATAGAGTGGTGGACTAGATGGACCCTTGGTCTGATCCAGCATGGCTCTCCTTATGTTCTTAGGGAAGGCCCTTGTCTTCTACTTTATCCTAATCTTTCCAAGTTATCATCCATATCCACATAATTTAGGACTGATTTACCCTGAATAATGGTGATGGCACATCAACATTGAAGTTGGTTGGGAAGACTGGGGGCAGGAAGTAAATGAAACCTGCTGACGGGGCCCTTTTCACGTCCCATAATGACCGTAATTTATGGGAGGAGCTGACAGGAGCAGCTGAGTGGCTGGTTTGGGATGAATCATCTTTGCCTTTCCATGCTAAGCTTACATTTGTTTTGCTTCAGGCACTTCAGGGCATTCTCTTAAGGAGCCAGGCTTCTGTAAGGAAATTACGTTGAGTGAGCAACAACACAGTGTTAATGGCAATGTCAAGCACCGGTTTTAAATATTATTTACAGTTGGGGAAGGAAGGCAGAAGCTCAATACTTTAATCAAAGCATTCTTCAGCTGCTAACTCAGCAGGCTCAGGCACCTGACTGTTTCAAAGCAATGGATGAAGCAAGAGTACCAGCCCATCAGTCACAAGCAGGAAGTGTGCCATCTTTCAGAGTACACCATGTATGTTTCTAAACCACTGAGAAACCCTGTGCTTTTCCTTAAAACTTCAGGACGTTTCCTAGTACATGTTGTTGATTTTCAGGACTTACAAAATCAGGACTTGTTTTGTAACCATAATCTGGTATAGAAGGGTACACACTGTATTAATTTGCTTTTCTTCTTTTTGCTGCATAGGACATCGACAAAAGAAGAATATTGAATACCGACCTTTAACAACACAGGAGTTTGGCTTCAGCTCCATTGGTGCAGAACAGGGACATGGGCCACTGCAGCCAAAGCACACTCTTGGGCCAGGAACTCCCAGTCCTCATTGTTCCTAGAAGAAATAACTGCCGGAGAGCTGGACATATTGTGGAGGCCTGAGATCAAGTCTTCATACAAGCAGGAACTCACAGGATGGCCTTGGACAAGTCTCCACCTCAGTGCCCCATCTGTAAACTGGAAGTATTCCTGACTTGACTCACAGCATTGTTGTCAGGGCAGTCAAGATAACGACTGAAAAATACACCAGCCCAACAAAGGACATGATAAACCACCATAATTTATTGTAATGTACTATAGATAGTCTACAGAGAAGCTTATTTGCAATGTGAAATAAAATAGATTTCTGAACAATAACAAAAAATGTAAGCTCTTGTTTAGAAAAGGAATCATCCCGGTTATATATGTTCCCAGTGGAACAAATCCACCGTGAAACCTGCATTAAAAAGAGAATGCAAAAGAGGGCCCTGGAACACAGCTTCCTGAGTCGAATACTATTGTGTAAATTATTTGAGTTTGATTTTTGCATCTGTCTCTGCATCCCATCTTCACTTGGCTTCCTTATTTGCCTGGCTTTCGTAAGCCCACATGATGTGCCTTGATGATCACACTGAAATCCATCTAATTCAGACCTTTGCAAGAGCAACAGGTTTGGGTAATCTTGCAATAGTGGAGCGTAGTGGGGGAAAAGAAATGGGTGGTGGGAAGGCTTAACCCCCCCCCCTCCCAGAGTGCCATGGTCTCAATCCAAATTCAGGCCATGCACACTTACATGAAGGTAAAGAATATTATTGTGCATAGCTCTACTATGAATGATTATGCAGATATTTAGCTTGGCCCTCAGGTGTTCCTGGGAAGCTATTAAGGTAGAGCCTAATGGGAAGAGTAGATAATAACTTGGTATACAAAATTCTCTCTGAATATAATTATGGCTAATAGACATCAATAAGAACTATCCCAGTTTCATGTAGAAGAGATGTGTGGAGGGTCTGGCCCAGCCTTTGATTTCCACATGTTGATCAGGTCTTTTGAAGAGAACCCTATGCACATACAGGCTATACGATGTGACCTGTAACCTGCATTTTTGTACACTGCACATTGAATTGTAATCTGAACAAGGTTTATGCTGTTTACCATCACCACATCTTGTGACAAATCTGTAAGGTAATTGTACGTTGCATAAAGAAATGCTTTCTTTCATTTGTCCTGAGTGTCAAGTCAGTTTCACTGAATCGCTCTGCATTCTCGTGTTTTGAATTAGAAGGTTTCTGCTTCTTTCCTCCACTCCACATTGTTCATTATGTTATAAACCACTGTTGTGTCACAAAGACGAAGGTGACACAGAGATGAACTTCTATCCTGTCATATATTTAAAGTGTGTGTGTGTGTGTGTGTGTGTGTATATATATATATATATATGGAGGCACAGTCGTACCTCCATTGTTAAGGGCCGTCAGTAAAAAACACATTCCGCCATGTTAAAGTGATAATTGGGGGGGGGGGTCATTCTAACAGCCATAAAATCGAAACTGTTTCACCAACCTTTCTGAAATTTACAGGTGCCAGAAAAAAATGTTTGTTTTACATTACCTGAAAATTTCAAGAAGATTGGTGAAAGATTGAGGGAAGAAGAGCAGTTTAAGGTAGAAAAGGAATACAAACCTGTCTCCCTGCTTTTCTAAATTTACTTCCGGGTTGAGACTTTTTGTGCTCACAATTTGAATAATTTCTAGAGCCTTATTAATTAATCCAGTGGTGGGGTCTTCTTCCTCCTTGACTATAGTTGGTGGAAAGCTTTTCGTTTTTTAAAAATTCCCTTCGGTTGACTTTTAAGGACTATTTTAACGTCTCATTCAAGTCAATGAGGCGGCCATCTTCCCTCATAACGTGACACTGACATATGCTCAGTAGTGTCGCTCTCCCCCCTCCCTCCTGCCTTAGAATGTGGGGTGGGTGAGTGAAATGGGCGCTGCCTCTAGCACAGACCTTTTGAGTGAAGAAGAAGAAGAATTTCTCTTTCCTCTTCTGGAACATACATTCCTTTGGCTCTGAGAGTATTTTGGGCTATCTTCATAAGGCCAGTTTGCTCTTTTGCTCCCTGGTGAAGCAGGGTGTGGCTCCTCTGGATCCATGGTAACCTGATCTTCAGATCTCTCCTGGGAATAGGTTGCTATACCTTTCTTTTAATTTCCCTCTTTTCTAAGAGTTTGGTCTATACTGCTATAAAGTTGAAAGCTTCAAACACTTCATTTAATTAGTTTTTGCCGGTGTAAGTTTTAAGTACAATGTTGAAACCTTTCAAAGTGCTTCTGGGCCTACAACGTTGGTTTCGGCCTAGTCACCCTGTTTTTTTAATAAGGTTTAGAAACAGTTGAGGTGTCGTTTATTTTGCATAGTGTACACATGGATTTTCTTTCTAATCCTTGCAATCTACACTGGCTCCCTCCTTGATGTGTTTTTGGAAGCAGACAAACCCTTTTTTGTTCCAGCAGGCCTTTGGTAAATCATCTGGACCTCTGTCTATACCTTTGACTTTTAAATTGTTATGTATTTAAAATGTTTAAAATGCTTTAATATTGAAAAGTATTTAATTATATTTTTAACTTTTGTATATTTAGGCTGACCATATGAAAAGGAGGACAGGGTTCATGTAACTTTAACAGTTGTAGAGAAAAGGGAATTTCAGCCAGTGTCATTTGTATGCAATTAGTCCCTGGTGAAATTCCCTCTTCATCACAACAGTTAAAGTTGCAGGCACTATACTAGAGTGACCATATACAAAAGAGGGCAGGGCCCCTGCAACTTTAACTGGTGTGATGAAGAGGGAATTTCACCAGGAACTAATTGCATACAAATGACACTGGCTGAAATCCCCTTTTCTCTACAACTGTTAAAGTTACATGAGCCCTGTCCTCCTTTTCATATGGTCAACCTAGTATATTCCTATTTATAGGTTTTAGCTGTATATGTTTTAGTTTTGTAAGGCTGCCCTGAGGCCCAGCATTGGGCAAAAGGCAGGATACTACTAGTACTACTAATAATAATAGTAATGTTTCAGATTCACTTCTGCATCTGATGTTCTTTTGTATTTACTTTTCTTTATAAACCATTCATATCTTAAGACTTCTTGTGTGGCATGTTTTCATTGGTTTAACAAGTTAAAAGGGGTATTCGCTGTTTTCATGCTTATGTTATAAAATCTATTTTCAACAGGCCTAGTAACTTCAAGAGTAACAGAGTTGGGGAAAATCCTCAATCTCTTTGCTATCAGAGGCACTGAGTAAGGGGTCCCTGGAGATAATTTAGACTGACCCCAACCACAAAACACTATTCCCCCTTCTGAAGAGATCTGGACCACAGACTACAAAGACAAACAAAGTAGCAGGCCATAATAACAGTTCTCATGTGGCCATTTGCCTTATGAGGCAGGTGCTCTGCGGGCTACCAAATGGAGGGCCTAACAGGCCATAAAGTTGCCTGGCTGGGTCTGCCAGAAATCCAGCCTCAACACTCCTGGAAGGTCCATGTTCTATAGCACCTGCTGTCAGATGAACCTGAGGGAATCCCACCCTCCACCCCTGGGTTTAATTTACTGGCTTCCGCTGGCTGGACCTTGCAGGAAACTATAGGGACAGACAGAGCAAGCATTCATAGCACACATAGAGTGCTGAGACTAGCAAATCTAAAAGCAAGTGTGTTGCTTTTCAAGAACCAAGGAAATTCAATGGGTCTTACTTTTGAGTAAATATCTAGGGATAGCTATGCAGCCTGTGCAAGAACTGAGTAGGGTGACCATATTTGGGAAACCAAAAAAGAGGACACCTGGGGGGGGCAGGAAAATGGCTTTCTGGGGCCACCTTAAAGTCCCCAATTGGAGCGTAGGAGGCGAAAGCATCTCATTCTCACCCCACCCCACCGCTCCAATCAGGCCCTTTTCTATAATGCCTGGGAATGACACATTTTTCCCTTTTAAGGCCTTGATTGGAGCAGTGGGAGAGAATGACACACCTCCAGAAAGCATGTCATTCCCCCCTGCCACGCTAATGGTGGCCTTAAAAGGGAAAGTGTGTAATTCCAGGTCATTATAGACTATTGCATAAAATACCCCCTGACACTGAGGATAGAACAAAAACCAGGAGAAATCTGGGGAAATCCTGACAGTTTTTTATTATTTATTATTGCATTTATATCCCACCTTTTTTCCGCCAAGAAACCCAAGGCGGCATACATAATCCTCCTCCATTCTATCCTCACAATAGCAACCCTGTGAGATGGGTTAGGCTGAGAGTCTGCAACTGGCCCAAAGTCACCCAATGGGTTTTCATGGCTAAGTGGGGAGTAGAACCCAGATCTCCCAGCTCCCAGTCCAACACTTTAGCCATTACGCCACACCTTAGTGGTCACCCTAGAATTGAGCCATGCCAAGTTGGAAGCAGATCGGTTCGTGCCTTGATTTTTAGGATATATTTTTTTAAAGTTTGACTTTAATTTTTTCCCCTAAAATTCAAGGCATGAACCAATCTGCTTTCAACTTAGCATGGCTAAAGCCTTACTTAAGAGGTACCATTAGGGATGTGCACTGGATCGGACCCGATCCACGATCCGAGTCCGGTCCAGTGGGAAATCGGATAAATTATCCGATTTCCGATCCCGCAGCTGGATCGGCCGATCCAATCCGAACCGGTCCGAAAAAGCTCCGAACCGGTTCGGCGGATCGGCGGGCGCCCACTGGCGCCCACCGCCGCTTCCATTGGCGGGCGCCAGCGGGCGCCCGCCGATGAAAGTGGACAGCGGGGGGGGGGAGGAGGGGGGCACTTACCTTCTCGGCCCGGTGGCTCCCGTCCGGCGCCGGCGCCTACTACTACTAGCAGGCTCCGCGGCCTGCTCTAGGGTGGCGCGCCGGGTGATGTCATCACCCGGCGCGCTACTCTAGAGCAGGCCGCGGAGCCTGCTGGTAGTAGTAGGCGCCGGCGCCGGACGGGAGCCACCGGGCCGGGAAGGTAAGGAGGGGGTGCGTGGAGGGGAGGAGGGGGCGCGCGGAGGGGGGAGGGGGGAGGGGGGCCCTTACCTTTCCGGCCCGGCGGCTCCCGTCCGGCGCCGGCGCCTACTATTCCCAGCAGGCTCCGCGGCCTGCTCTAGGGTGGCGCGCCGGGTGATGTCATCACCCGGCGCGCTACTCTAGAGCAGGCCGCGGAGCCTGCTGGTAGTAGTAGGCGCCGGCGCCGGACGGGAGCCGCCGGGCCGGAAAGGTAAGGAGGGGGTGCGTGGAGGGGAGGAGGGGGCGCGCGGAGGGGGGAGGGGGGCCCTTACCTTTCCGGCCCGGCGGCTCCCGTCCGGCGCCGGCGCCTACTATTCCCAGCAGGCTCCGCGGCCTGCTCTAGGATGGCGCGCCGGGTGATGTCATCACCCGGCGCGCTATTCTAGAGCAGGCCGCGGAGCCTGCTGGAAGTAGTAGGCGCCGGCGCCGGACGGGAGCCGCCGGGCCGGAAAGGTAAGGAGGGGGTGCGTGGAGGGGAGGAGGGGGCGCGCGGAGGGGGGAGGGGGGCCCTTACCTTTCCGGCCCGGCGGCTCCCGTCCGGCGCCGGCGCCTACTATTCCCAGCAGGCTCCGCGGCCTGCTCTAGGATGGCGCGCCGGGTGATGTCATCACCCGGCGCGCTACTCTAGAGCAGGCCGCGGAGCCTGCTGGAAGTAGTAGGCGCCGGCGCCGGACGGGAGCCGCCGGGCCGGAAAGGTAAGGAGGGGGTGCGTGGAGGGGAGGAGGGGGCGCGCGGAGGGGGGAGGGGGGAGGAGGGGGCGCGCGGAGGGGGGAGGGGGGAGGGGGGCCCTTACCTGCCCGGCCCGGCGGCTCCCGTCCGGCGCCGGCGCCTACTACTACCAGCAGGCTCCGCGGCCTGCTCCAGGGTGGCGCGCCGGGTGATGTCATCACCCGGCGCGCTACTCGAGAGTAGGCCGCGGAGCCCGCTGGTAGTAGCCGCCGGCGCCGGACGTGCCGAGAAGGTAAGTGGCGGGGAAGGGGGCTTACCCCCCCCCCGGAGCCGTCCGCTTCTATCCGCTGGCGCCCGCGGGCGCCAGCGGATGGAAGCAGGCGGCCCCAGGGGGGGTAGGGAGCGCGGGGGAGGGGGTTTACCTGCCGGGGCCGTCCACAGCGGACGGCCCCGGGGGGGGGAGGGAGTTAGGCCCCCCCTTACCCACCCGCCGCCATTTTTTCCTCATAGACTTGCATTGCAATGCAAGTCTATGGGGAAAAAAATGGCGGCCGATCCAAAAATTTCCGATTTTTGGATCGGGATCGGACTCGATCCGGTCCGGGGGGCCTCCGATTTTGTCCAAACCGGTCCGGGACAAAATTGGAGGTCCCGATCCGGGTCCCGATCCGATCCGGGGGGTCCGTGCACACCCCTAGGTACCATGGTGCCAAGTTTCATCTCTTCATCTTTACTTCTTCTTTTTTTTTAATGTACTGCTCAAGGCCCTAGACCCCAAAGAGGAGTATTGGGTTTGAAGTTTTAAAAATTCCTAAAACTCAAGGCATAAACAGATCTGCTTCCAACTTGGCATGGCTCAATCCCTACTTAAGAGCTACCATGCTGTCAAGTTTCATCCCTTTATCTTTAAAAATGATGGAACTGTAAGCATTTTAGTTAATTTATAATAACATAATAATAATAATAATAATAATAATAATAATAATAATTTATTTCTTACCCGCCTCTCCGTCTGGATCGAGGTGGGGAACAACAACATGATAAAATACATAAAACTGATTAAAACATAACACATATTATTAAAACTGCATAAAAAATCCTAAAACATCCTAAAAACACCCTTTAAAAAATTGAAGTTTTAAACATTTCTAAAAATCAAGGGATGAACGGATCTGCTTCCAACTTAGCATGGCTAAATCCCTACTTCAGAGCTACCATGGTGCCAAGTTTCATCTCTTTATCTTTAATTTCATTTTTTAAACTTGTACTGCTCAAGGTCCTGGACCCCAAAGAGATTTCTGTTTGAACTTTAAAAAAATTCCTAAAAATCAAGGCATGAACGGATCTGCTTCATACTTGGCATAGCTATATCCCTACTTAAGAGCTACCATGATGCCAGGTTTCATCTCTTTATCTTTAAAAATGAGGGAAATGCAAGCATTTTGGTTGATTTATTAATGTTAAAAGTGAGTTCAACACATAACACTAGCTTTGATTTTATATTGGATGTCAAGATGGTATAACATTCTGGCTGACGTTGGCTTGGTTGTCAACTGTATAATATCCAGTCATCCGTTACACAAAGCCATGAAATTCATTAAACAAAAAACCTACGGTTTACAAAAACAATGTTAAGGCTCTACAGATTCCAACCAAGCACCAAAAAGCAGGGAAATTGGGAGTTAAGGCTCACAAGCCTTAACGCCACATCCTTCCTAAGGAGGCAGAAAGTGCAAGTGAAATTCTCATTCTCCCAAAGCAGATAAACCATGAGGACAGGGTGGAGAATATGATATGCAGAGGTGACTGTGGGGTTGTGGAAAACTAATCACGAACAACTTAGGGCCACCTACTTCTCTTTTTTTGTTTAGAGCAGCCCTTCCCCAACCTTGTGCCCTCCAAAGGTGTTGGACTACAACTCCCATCATTGCAAGTCAGTATGTCCCATGGTCAGGAATGCTGGGACTTGTCATCTCAAACACCTGGAGGGCAGCAGGATGGGGAATGCTGTTCCATACCCTTACCAAATACAGGGTCTGCCCAATACTTTTCTCTCACACACATCTCGCATATAGCAGCACTCTTGATAACAAAAGGGGCACTATTCATTACAGATCTAGAACCAGAGCATGTGCCAGGCACTTCCAACTTTTGGTCAATATCCTGCCTTTCAAAGAACCAATGTTTTTTTTTCTTTAAATGTATTTATAAAAAATATACTGTTCACTCCCCACAATCCCTGCACAATACATCATCTCATCAAAGCAACAGTGGAGCAGAAGAGGTGTCTTGAACACCTTTCAGATGAGATTAGTTTGCAATCCTATACCTCTTGGGAGAAAGCTCTAGTGAATTCAGCGGCACTGGCTTCTGAGAAGACATGTATAGGAGTCAACTTTCTCCAGCCTGGTGCTCTCCAGATGCATTGCACTGTAACTCCCATGTTATGTGTTATGGGGAAGACAAAAATCAATTCATACTTAATTTTAAAATAATACTTACGCATGAAAGTATTAGGTGGTAGCTCTGTCTTTGATCTCACACTGCTGAACAAGTAAGAGAAATCCTTTATCTGATATTCAAGAAACAGACATCCCATGCCATGTCTTGAAAACTAATGTTGATGTCTGAAGGGCTATCTGGATTAGGTATTCAAGATTCATTCATTGTTGTTTCATTTGGTTTTGACAGTTTATTTAAAGTGATGCAGCTCTTTTGGAGTTCCTTGATTGATCACATATCTTAATGCTGGAAAACATCATACTTTAGTACAGATGTGGGCAGAAAATAGATCTATCCTGATGATTTGGACATCAACTCGTGGCATTCCTGATAACTGCCCATGCTGATAGGGGCTTTTACAAGTTGAATTCCAAAACATCTGGAGATCTACATTCTGCCTTCCCTTGTTCTTGAGCAACATTCCCCAACCTGGTGCCTGTCAGATGTGTTGGGTTGCAACTCTCAACATAAGGAAATGCTCTAAGAAATGAGAAGTAACTGGTCCTAAGTTGTTCATCATCATTTCCCACAACCCCACAGTCACCTCTGCAGATCAAATTGCATATCTAGTTTTTTGAGATGACAAGTCCCAGCATTCCTGACCATGAGACATACTGACTTGCAATGATGGGAGTTGTAGTCCAACACCTTTGGAGGGCACCAGGTTGGGGAAGGGCTGCTCTAAGCAAAAAAAGAGAAGTAGGTGGCCCTAAGTTGTTCATGATCAGTTTTCCACAACCCCACAGTCACCTCTGCATATCATATTCTCCACCCTATCCTCATGGTTTATCTGCTTTGGGAGAATGAGAATTTCACTTGCACTTTCTGCCTCCTTAGGGAGGATGTGGCGTTAAGGCTTGGTTGGAATCTGTAGAGCCTTAACATTGTTTTTGTAAACCGTAGTTTTTTTGTTTAATGAATATATATATCAGACACAACTATGACAGTAGCACTGTCCAAGGTATGCTATCATTTCCCTCCTCTTTCACCTTCCTTCAAAGGGGAATGGGAAAAAAAGATCTAGATGAATACAATAGGCTTTCATATTTACCAGTGTAGTCAAGGTGCTAGCATTTATTCATTGAAGGCGAAGGATATAAGAAGGACTCTAAAAACAACTTCTGATTTCAGAGTTTGGGCAAAAGCGCTTGCAAATACAGAGGCAAAAATAATACAAGATTGCAGGACTTACCATGTGTTTTCTTTCAAGGAATACAGGGTGACGTTGAAGAATTTAAGGCTGATACCGATTGCTTATAATTGGATATTAATCATCGGGGTGTCTAGGTGCTGCTAAAGTAACGAAACCTTGAACATGCACTTCATGATTGATGGTTATTCATAATGCTCTCCACATTGTTTTTGAACAGCATCGTTTGGTTATACAAAGGGAGTGGAGCTTTAAATCTGTAGCTGAAAGGGACAAATAGGATCCTTAAAGGTTAAAGAATGCAATCATTTGCTCAAACTCTTGAAGCTTAATACCTTTGGCTATTCAAGAAGCTAATTAAAACCCAGCTGGAACTAAGTCAATAGATTATATTTCAAAAGAAAACACATCACAATAGAATGTGTAATTTGTGATGATTGGTGCAGTTCATAGCAGATTGAGCATTCGAAAGTTTAAAGACAACAGCTTTAGAGAAAAATCTGCAATTCTGGAGTGGGTGGGTTACAGTAAAATTGTAGACACTGCTTGCTGTTCAGTGTGTTCACAACACATGCACAGTGCCAATGCAACCCGCACACATCCCTCCCCCAAAACCATTTTCAATTCAACCATGATGTGTCATATGGGAGGAGTCTAAGGGAAAACCAAGCCGTTGGATTGACCACCCATACACACAAAATCCAAATTATCTAGGATCATTTGGATTTAGGGGCTTGAATCTCTGAATATTGATTAGAAAAAAATTAAAGACGGCTGTGATTCTGAAAGTTGCATGCAAGCCACTACATTGCCAATTTGAATGTGCATTGAAACGCTGGTCCAAAATTCACAGAACCCATGCTTGGCATGCCAGCAATCCAGATTCATGGAAAATCATTCAGAAAACCAGCTCAACATACATAGGGTGATCAGATAAAATCCAGGGCCTCCTCCACACGAGATGTTTAATGAGCCTTGAAGGCTCATTAAAAAATTTACCTCCACAAGCACGGAGAGCAAAACGGGCGTACAGGCGTGTTATCTCCCCGATAATGCGCATTTTCGAACGTGCGTTAAATAGCGACTTTTATTTTGCTCCGGCCGTTAAAACGCATTTTCGCGGTGTGAACAAGCGATTACGCGCATTAACTGCTTGTAAAGCGCTTTTTGGACATGAATTAATGCGCTTCGCCGCCTCTCGCTGCCTCCGGTGCAGAGGGATTAGGAGTAAAAGCGCCTCCGCGATAATGCGCATAATCGCGGAACCGGGCGCAAAAGCGCATCCTTGTGGAGGGGGCCTAAGTCAGGGCTCATGTAACTTTAACAGTTGTAGAGAAAAGGGAATTTCAGCCAGAGTCATTTGTATGCAATTAGTTCCTGGTGATATTCCCTCTTCAGAACTAGGCTGGCGGGTGTTACCCAGAGGACCTTCTCTTCCATCGCTCCCAGACTATGGAATGGTCTGTTGGAGGAGGTTAGACAAATTGACAGTCTTCATGAATTTAAGAGAGTCATGAAGACTGTCCTCTTCCGACAGGCCTATCCAGATGAATTTTAAGATGTTTTTAATGTTGTATTTTTCTCTTGCTTTTAAGATGTTAACTGTTGTGATTTTTGTGTTTATATGTTGCTGTTCCCCGCCTCGATCCGAAGGGAGAGGTGGGCTATAAATAAATATTATTATTATTATTATTATTATTATTATTATCACTACAGTTAAAGTTGCAGGCACTATACTAGAGTGACCATATGCAACAGAAGGCAGGGCCCCTGCAACTTTAACAGTTGTGATGAAGAGGGAATTTCACCAGGAACTAATTGCATACAAATGACACTGGCTGAAATTTCCTTTTCTCTACAACTGTTAAAGTTACATGAGCCCTGACCTGGATTTTATCTGGTCAGCCTAACCATACATAAATGCAAACGATACAGTTAACCATCAGTCCAGTTCGAACAACTCTGCTGTCTATGGATCAAACATTTGGCCACCTGAGCTGGTCAACAGGGCATATGGACAGAACAGCCAAGCATCTGCTACAACTAGAGATGTGAAGGTCCGGGAAAAAACTGGAAAAATTTGTGGGGGAAATGTTTTTTCCATTTTTTTCTGAAGCCTTTTTTGGGGTTTTCCCAAAAAAATTGGAAAAATTGAAAAAAATGAAAAAACAGATTATGGAATGTTTATTTTAGCATGATGCATAAAATGTGTAAGACAAGGTGTTTATATAGTTACTTCTCCAAAAGATTTCTAAAAACTATGTACAGTATCAGATTATTACAATTTCTGTGCACCGAGGACAAGCAAGTCCTAAATTGCAAACTGAGACTACAGCTCTCAAATACAAGAGTAAGATGCATTTCTGCCTCTAGGGGGCACTGCCATTGAAGCAGAGACTGAAACTGATAGTGATAGCTATAGCTCAGAAAAGGAGTCTGATTAAATGTTATGCATATTCATTGAATCTTGGTCCCCTTTTTTCTCAGTTCTTTTTATGGGAATGTGTGCTTTATGTCTGCTTAACACTGTGGAAGACTAGCAGAGACATAAATAATTTTCCTTGTTACTAATTTTAATGATTTCTTCTGTTTGTTTTTTTAATTGTTTTTTGCCTGCTCCTCATAAACTGGCAAAATCAAAGTGGTTCCTTACAGTTCAGGTATTCCTTACAGTTCAGGAGCTTGTAGCTCCATTTGTTTTTGTTTGTTTGTTTGATTGTTTTTTTAAAAGGTAAAAATTTAAAAAAGTAAATCCAATTTGTAACAATTGCTTGAATGCACTATACTTTTAATATATCAAATGTGATAATTTTATGCCAAACCAACTTGTACATAATTACATTTTATATTCCTAAAGTAACAAAGTGACTTTCAATCTGTAAAAAGTGCTAATATTGCATGTTTTCAATTTCTGGCTTCAAAATTTGGCTTCAAAATTTTTGGAAATTTTACATTTCTAGCTACAACCAGTCTTGCCTTCACATTTCATCCAGATCACTGTTCAGCACATAAGATAGAAAGCCTGAGTACATTTAGGGTGACCAGATAAAATCCAGGTCAGGGCTCATGTAACTTTAACAGTTGTAGAGAAAAGGGAATTTCAGCCAGTGTCAGTTGTATGCAATTCGTTCCTGGTGAAATTCCCTCTTCATCACAACAGTTAAAGTTGCAGGGGCCCTGCCTTCTTTTGTATATGGTCACTCCAGTATAGTGCATGCACCTTTAACTGTTGTGATGAAGAGAGAATTTCACCAGGGACTAATTGCATACAAATGACACTGGCTGAAATTCCCTTTTCTCTACAACTGTTAAAGTTACATGAGCCCTGATCTGGATTTTATCTGGTCATCCTAGTACATTCCACCTCACCCACGTGTCATTGATAGGCCTTTTTCTTTATTTTTTAGTGTCAAGTGTATAAGCAAATGACCTCAAGGATTCATAACTTCATAAAATACTTATGAATGACTTTTTGTATAAAATAGCTGAATATTGAGGATCTGACGTTTAAAAAAATCACAAAAACTATGGCCTCTTGGAAAGATTGAATGTTATCTTGTAGTGATATGGTTCAGTGATATGGCCCTTGAAGAAATGTGCCCCTGCTGCGAATATAGGAAGACTGGATGAGGCCTTGGATGAGGGGTGGCTATTCGTATGTTTTGGCCTACAACTTCCATCACTCCTAGCTAGTATAGCCAATGATGAGGGATCATGGGAGTTGTAGGCCAGATAATCAGGAGGGCCACAAGTTGCCCATTCCTGGTTTAGAGGAAGAACATATGCTCCTATCTTCAATCCTTGGCATCCCCAGCAAAAGGGCCTTGGATGGTAGTGTTGCACATTACAAGACTGTACTGATCAAAAGACTGATGTCGTGTAAGAGACAATTCCTTATATCTTTACTTCCATACTCCAAACTTTTGTGTTGACAAATAGCCTCCATATTGAAGATATATTATCTGGTGTAAGTTCAAGTTTAAAGGCTCCATTTAATATAAGGTAACAATACTTCACATCTGGTGTTCAGAATTTGTACTCCCTATTGCTGACATAACTTCAATATGAGCACACTATGATTTATAGCCATATTGCTTGGATAAAGATTCAGTCAAACCTGTGGGGCTGCTCGATACGAGAAGAACAGGCTTGAACAGATAAAGGTGGCGGTGTACTCACATGAAAGAGAGACACCAACATCCTTCACAGGGAAACTGCAATGCCTTAAGAATATGATCACAGGCAAACAAACAAAAGCCCAACCAGCCTTCATCAACCTAACTGTAGTGAAAAGTAAACCAAGAAATACTTTCAACTGATCTTCAGTTGAAATCAGACAATGCATGGTCAAACAGCCCACAGGCCTGTGTAGGTGGCTATTTTCAATATGCAAGCTGCAGCTTGTCATGTCACTGAACTCAGGCAGTGGGGGTTGTGCAAGGGTTAAACAACCATTGCATAACCCATGGCCTTTTGTAGGGTTGTGCATTTCCCCCCAAGTCCTAGCACCTCATGTTTATGTGTGTGTTTTTCTGACTGGGCAGCATGCAGGTGCACATTGCTATGTGTTGGGGAACCGGCTTTCATGCAGGGTGACATGAGCAGTGCTCTCACAAAAGCCAGGAAAACTCAGAAATTGAGAGGGAAGAGTATTTTACTGCCATCAGCCAGGGAGAAAAATCTGATTGGCTGCTCCCTCACTCTCTTCCTAAAGGTTGATTGCTGCCAGGATATCATGGACCCAGCCCCAAAGCAATCATGCACAGTAAAGAAAGGATATTATTACTGGGCAAGCTCTATGGAGCAGGAAAATTAATGGCCATTTCCTCTCCCCCACCCCTGAGCAAAATGGATGGGGGGGTCAAGAGGATACGGTGTGTATGCATGTAATAAGGGAAGCAACAGTAGCCAACAGGTAAGGGCATTTCTAATTGAGAGGGAGGGGTATTTTTCCACTCCTCTATTTAATTGTGGGGAGGTCTTGAACTGATTTTCATCACTAGGGTACCATGATGATGATAAAGACCAGGACCTTCCCGCAGCTCAGCTGACTTGCAGAGAAGTCTTCCTGCTCTGTAAATGTCTTGGTACACTGGACTGGAGAGTTTGAACCTTCCCATCCAACGTGCCACAAGTAATGGGGATGAAAATAGATCATCTGAAGGGTCAATGTTTCTGCAAAAGGGGCCTGGGTGTGAATGTATGATTGGTGTATATGAACTAGCTGCTGTGCCATTGTTTCTCACTACCATTATGCCTTGGAGAACTCTACATTAAAGGAAAAAGCCACACCTTTATTGGGTTTCCTCTTCTGGAATCTTTCCGCAATTACAACTGGCTCCTTTAGATGGCAATTATGCATTTTGAAATGAAAAGTTCCCCTCTTGGCAATGCTATTATGTCCAATAAGACATATCACTACACACTATGGACATCCTGAGATAATTTAAATACTGCATTATCTCCAATCTTTTTAATAGCAAGATTACCGGGGGAAAGTGTGGGAGATGTCCTGGAGATTGATAATGTCTTGTAAAGAACTCAAAAATCTCTGTGAGTGACCAATCAAGAGCATGCAATAAAATCACTCATGAAGAGAAGCTCTAGCTATGCTGTATGGAAAGCCAATTTTATGCTCCTCTGCTTTTGTTTCTCCAGCACAATGTTGACCCCTTGGCTCTGTCTCTGTCAGTGATTCACCTTCTGCCCTCCCAGATGTCACTGGAAGGGACTACTCCTCTCCCATCCACCCCACCCTATTCAGGGTTGTTTCAGGAGAAAGGAAACCCTTTCTACACCATAGGGGTGTAGAGGGAGGGAGGGAGGGAGGGAGGGAGGACAATCCCAGAAATACCTAATACACACCATAAGCACACAGGGATCAGCCTGAAACCATCCCAGGTAAACAGCCTGGTGTGGAAAGGGCCAAAAAGAACAATTACCCCTTTCCTGTTCTCCAGAACCTCACCATATAACTATAAAATGCTCAGATTGGGGCATATAACATAGCAGGTATGATGGTCACTTAAGCATCTCTAAAAGAGGAAATTCATCACCAAATAAGAGGACAAAAGAGGAGGCAGTGTGTTGTAGTGGTTAGAGTGTTGGACTGGGACTCCAGGTTCTAGCCCCACTGGATAGGCTGACCATATGAAAAGGAGGACAGGGCTCATGTAACTTTAACAGTTGTAGAGAAAAGGGAATTTCAGCCAGTGTCATTTGTATGCAATTAGTTCCTGATGAAATTCCCTGCTCATCACAACAGTTAAAGTTGCAGGCACTATACTAGAGTGACCATATACAAAAGAAGGCAGGGCCCCTGCAACTTTAACTGTTGTGATAAAGAGGGATTTTTATCAGGAACTAACTGCATACAAATGACACCGGCTGAAATTCCCTTTTCTCTGCAACTGTTAAAGTTATATGAGCCCTGTCCTCCTTTTCATATGGTCAGCCTACCACTGGATGACTTTGTGCCAGTCACTGACTCTCAGCCTAACTACCTCACAGAGTTGTTGTGGGGATAAAATGGAGAGGAGGAGGACCAGGTAAGCTACCTTGAGTTCCTTGCAAAAGGAAAGCAGGTGGAATATAAATATAAATGTAATAATAATTTTTAAAAAGAGGACATATTTCCTAACAATCTAAACAGGTGACCTGTGTGCCTTCTCAGTCTGATGATGAACAACTTCAAGACCACTGCTCTCTCCATTCTTATGGTTTAAATCAGAATTGGGAGGAACAGCCCTTCAAATAGAGAACAGTGCTCTGACAGTCCTTCAAACAGAGGACTGTCCTCTGATAACGTAGATCACATGGCCACCCTAACAGCAGGGAAGGTTCTTACGGGGGAGATGTCCCTTTTCCTTTCTCAATTCCTAAAGCTCCCCCTCCACTTAAAAGCCCAAGAAGCACTAAAAGGTACTTCTGGTCTGTGGATCCTGAAATAGGAGCATCCCTTTTAGCAGGTGGGTATACATTGCAGGTCTCATTTCTTATTTGTCTTCTGCTCCTACATGGGACTCCCAATGATTTCCCATTCAATGGACTGATTAGAATCATTTGATCCATACTTGCTTAGTTAGGATGACCATATGGAAAGGAGGACAGAGCTCCCGTATCTTTAACAGTTGTGTAGAAAAAGGGAATTCCAGCAGGTGTCATGTTTGCATGCAGTACCTGGTGAAATTCCCTCTTCATCACAACAGTTAAAGCTGCAGGAGCCCTGACCTTTTTTATATCTGGTCAAGAGAAACCCTGTCCTCTTTTTCATATGTTCACCCTAGTTAGTTTTAGCAATGCTGTATCATCAGCGGCTTCTATCCACTGGGTGTGATCTGAGGACACTTGCTACAGCAACCTTCCTGGAGCTATGTGGGTGCACATCTGGCCAGTGCTTAGATGGAGCACCACCTGGAAACCGCATGTGCACCATCTTAGGTTCCAGTGTGGACAAAACATGGGGCATAAATGTACAGATTGTGTACAGATTGTGTGTATGTTGTATGTTTTTGCTGTTTAAATTTTTGTATATTGTTTTTAATTGTTTTTAATCCTATGTAAACCGCCCAGAGAGCTTCGGCTATGGGGCGGTATACAAATGTAATAAATAAATAAATAAATATAAATAAATGTAATAATTACAGCACTGGTCCTGGAAATATTCTAAATCAATATCTATAATTACTTCGATGTTTCTTTACATTGCCTCTGTTACAAAGTTCACGAGTGCAGCCCTGTGCCTATTCACATTGCCCTTAAACAACTTATATTCTATTTAAAAACATGGTTTTTAAGTCGTTTCATTACGTGATAGGACACACTGAGCAGTACTTACGTTTCATAGTGACTGCTTCCTCCGTGTTCACTGGTGTATTACAGGGTTAATTCTGGGTCTCTTCTACTTTCATTTTTGTTTTGCAGGCTGCTTGACCCTCCCACTTCTGTCTCTGTAACTCAAGCAGCCTGCAAAACACAAAAATAACCCTGTGTGACACAGTGAACACTTTGAGAATGGAGGAAGCAGAACATAAGTTATTTTAAGGGCAATGTGGATAGTCTTCCTGTCATGTCACGAGTAAGTTTCCTATATTTCATAAGATCCAGTTCCAAGGAATGGAAACGGCGTCCGGGGAATAGAAGCGTTTTGCCAAACTATTTCTGACAGCGTAAGACCAGCTGCACACATGCATGGTCACTGCATACCGCCATCTGCACTTTTCTGAGAAAACACATTTGGACAAAAGTTGGCCTTCTTAGTGTAACTGGAGCTCAAAAGGATGTGTGATAGCCGGAGTAAACAAACAGAACACAATAACTATGAACTCAGTCCATTCTCCTGCAGTGAATCGCTGCACTTGAGAGTTCTCTGAGCCAAGGCTCTTTGTGGCCCAGCGATGCTTTGTTTCAGCTTCCTTTATCTTGCCACTAAGCTGCCATCCATGGGTACCTTTGCAGATAGGGAAAACTCAGGCAGCTTCTTGTGTCTATTTTGCTATCAGATAAAATATTTCCTAGGATGGTTGCTTTGCTTCTTACAATTTGTCATACCAAAGCTCTTCTCTTATGCTTCTGTCTGAGGGCAGGGGCTTTGATACCTTAATTATGCATTTCAGGGCTTTCATCTTGCATATCAGTGATAAAGTGCTTTACGGTCTAATTTTAAGTTACAAACAATTACAGTTTTGAACCCAAAGTTCCTCTCATCCAAAGCACAGGAGTCCCAGGCAGGATCTACACTACTGCTCTAAAATGGTTTATAACAGTTTTGACAACTGTTGGGGCCCATGACACACTCCACATACAGTTTTCAACACATTTTCAAAGTGTTTCATACTGCTTGGTGTAGATCTGGCCCCAGTATTCTGGGCTAATAGTTTACTCACATAGGCATCAATGGAAACTCCCTACACACTCCTTAAGCATCAGTGTAATACTTCTACCACTTTTAAAGTTCTTTACTTCTCTGCCATTGACCACAGCTGGTCAACTTTGCCTCTACCTCCTGAGCACCGAGAAGGCCAGATAAAGGCCTATTGTATTTACACGTTCCCCCTACAATGTTCTAAGGTGGAGAGTTATGCAATGGCAAAAAAGAGGGAAATGCACCACCAAAACAAAAGTCTAAAGAGGACGTATAAGAACATAAGAAGAGCCCTGCTGGATCAGACCAAGGGTCCATCTAGTCCAGCACTCTGTTCGCACAGTGGCCAACCAGCTACAAGCAGGACACGGTGCAAAAGCGTCCTCTCACCCATGTTCCCCAGCAATTGGTATATATAGGCTTACGGCCTCTGATACTGGAGGTAGCACATAGCCACCAGGACTAGTAGCCATTGATAGCCTTCTCTTCCATGAATTTATCCAACCCCCTATTAAAGCTATCCAAATTGGTGGCCATCACTACATCTTGTGGCAGTGAATTCCATAGTTTATTGCATGAATTCTGCAAGTGCTAATTTATATGTATAAGGGCAAATTTTAGATGCAAATACATATTGATGCAATTAATTACTATAATTTAAATAAAAATCATTTACAATAAATCTCATCCTAGTGGGAAAGAGTGTGACCAGATGGCCAGTGTGCCAACTCAGTCTGCTGTTGATGGGCAATTCCAAGACTTCTGCTCTCCTTTCTTATGATTCTTTATCTTTAAACCAAACTTGGAGAGAACTGCTCTTCAAAATGAGGATGCCTTCAAATAGACAACTAACCTCTGACTGTCCTTTAAATAGAAGACTGTCCTCTATAAAGCGGGACACCTGACCACCATTCTATAATCTATGCTTCATAAGCACTATAAACACCTACTTGACTGGAGACAACAGTGGCATGGAAGAAAATGTACCACAGGAGAGGATGCCTCCAAATCTCTGAAAATAATGTTGACTCAGGGACTCAGTGCTGGCCAGCCAAGTGGCAGTCATTTTAATTTCCCTCAATACTATACCATGGATATTGTGGGGAATTTAAATGGCAGCCACCCATCACCCATCACAGGAGTGCTGCCACCACTGGGTAAGCCCTTGATTGCTTGTGTGTGTAGCAGGGGGCTCACCCAAATTCCAGATGTTGAGAACCCCCTCAAGCCTGGAGCTGACCTTCCTCTCCAGTATGCACAAACTCAAATATCACCAGGCTCTACTTCCTTGTTCTCCCATTTTTGTCTCTGTACTTTCTCTCACACATCTTCATTCTATTTGACCAAACAATTTCCTTTCCTCCTTCTAATCCTTCCTAAAAGGCCCACTTATTCCTTTCCTTAACCAACCTACCACCTCATTTTCTACAACAGCCACTTGACTCTTCCAGCCATTTCCATTGTCACTCTATAACCGGTCGTCACTTCCCTATTCTGCACAAATATAGATTGCAATTCCTCTGGGCAAGTGCCACTTCTCCAGCACACCTGCAGCACAGGTGGTGAATCACGTGAAAAAAGCCATGATAGCGCCACGAGAAATTACATAGCAAATGTGCATCCATGTCCCCATTCCCATCCCCTTCCCTCTTCCTTCTCCCAAATTCCTATGTTTAGTGTGGTGGTAGAGGAGTTTGATGCATTGCCCTATGGACAAATAAAGAAAAGACTGCCATGCACAGCCAGATTCACAGACTGAAGCATGGGAGAGGCAGTGCCGTGACCTCACCTACCCTATCTCCTCCGCTACCCCACCTACTTACTTGCTTGGAGTAGGAGATCATTTATCATGTTGCTGTTCCTCCACAC
Source organism: Anniella stebbinsi (assembly GCA_029215795.1). Classification (NCBI taxonomy): domain Eukaryota; kingdom Metazoa; phylum Chordata; class Lepidosauria; order Squamata; family Anniellidae; genus Anniella; species Anniella stebbinsi. The sequence continues at coordinate 331,274,536 of JARDYH010000001.1, forward strand.
CCAAGCCCAGATCCTGGACTCTGAAACAGGAGAAGCATGGGGAATTGCCCTTCCTGGTGTGGCCATGTAAGGACATGCCTAAGTCAGTGAAAAAACAAATGACTTCCCCACCCCAAATTTAAATACTCTTAAGTAATTGCAGTTATTAGGCCAGGCAAAAATCCATTTGCCGTTGTATGCCAAACTTGTACATGTAGTTACTAAGGTTGCACATGCAAATTACAATTAAGAACATGATGATGGAGATTATTGTTGGTAGTCTTTTAACAGACAACTTGAACTAGCTTCAGGTGGATCATGAGCACTGAAATTAATCCACATGGGTAGGAAGGAGAAAGGATCTTCATAAAATAGAGCAGTCACCTTCAATCTGGGACCCTCTAGATGTTTTGGACTTCACCTCCTATCAGCACCAGCCAATATGGCCAATGGTCACAAATGCTGGTAATTATAGTCCAAAACATCTGGAGCGCACCAGGTTGGGGAAGGCTGATACAAGATTTGTTAAAAGGCTTCAGAACGTTAGGAATATTTTAAAATTATTGACTATGAACTGCAGGGGTATTGAAAATAGGTAGGCATCTGGCATTTATAGGTTAGGCTATCTTGACAAAGGGTTGCAATAGAATGTAGGAATTTGGAATTGTCATTATTAGGGCTGCAAACTTTCATTAGCTCAATTCATAGATTGATCAGCTAAAGGGCTGCCCTTCAAGACAGCTCAAAAGCTGCAGCTGGTGCAAAATGTAGCAGCCAGATTCATTGGCTGCCTGTATGTTTCTAAACCCAATTAAAGTTCTGGGTTTAACCTATAAAGCCTTACACAGCTCGGGACCACAATACCTGATGGAGCACCTCTCCTGATCTGAACCTATCCAGTCACTACGATCAGAATGTGAGGACTTCTTCCAAATGCCGCCTCCAAGGGAGGCTCAGAAGTTGACAGCAAAGGAGATGGGGGCCCTCCTCTGGCTTCGGAAGGGACACCAAAGTTTGCCTATGCTTACTTCCAAGGTTGTCTTGCAATCGATCACAAAGGTTAGTGATGTTTGTTTTATAATGAAAACTGAGATTCTTGGGATTCTATATTATGTGCCTAATGACTAATTTCCAAACTTGCAGGTTGTGATCATGGAATCGTACAATACATAAAGCCCTGCTTACTGTGTCTTTGTGAAAGAATGATAGTACGATCAATTGAATTCATGTTCAAATCCCCACTAGGATATTTACTCTAGGTCTAGGGGATTTACTCTCAAATAAGCATTCACTGTACTGCAGCTTTAAAATTTAGAATCATCTGCAAATAGGTCTAGTCTGGTCAGAGGTGGGTAATACCTTGCCCACAGGCCAGGTGCACTCCCTTGGAACTTTTTGCAGCCCCCACATTTTGCTGCTGAAATTTTGCATGACAGCAAAAAAAAAGGGGGGGGGCTAATTTGCTTGAAAACATCAGAGCTAAGTTTTCAAGCAAAATTGCCCTTCTGGAACTCTCCTAGGAATACAACTTTGCTTGAAAACCAGTCATGTGGTCCCTCTTTGTTTTGTTTTTTGTTTGGGGGGGTAAAGCAAAGGCTTTTTTGCTACCACTGTCCTCTGAATTTGAGCTAAAAATTGGTAAGGTGGCAGCAGTAACAACAGCAGCAATTGTGGTGGAGGAAGGAAAGGATGTGGTGGGGGGAATGGTCCCCGGACCCACTAGAGTTGCCTACCCCTGTGTTAGATTTTTGAAATTTGGAAGCTTCCGCTATTCAGCTATGGGTGTCTAAACTATTATTTTGTTCCTGTATTAACAATAAAGACAACTCAGCAATTTATTCTTACAAGAAAAGGAAAAGAAAGGAAAGGAAGTGGACTCAAAACCATAAAATAAACACTGCTTTCTTTCTTGCATATTCTCTTTTTCTAGCAACTTGACTTCATTTTAATAAGATCTTTAAAATCAGGTCTTATGTTTGCCCACATGACTATTCTTCTTTGATTTAATAAATTATATTACGGTGTGTCAATGGTTAACAGAGCATATAAATTAGCATTTATAAAAAATCAATTACATTGTCTCATAAGACAGAAGGAAGCCAAGACCTTCATCGTGGGTTCATTTGTATTTATCTGTTAATTATAAGCCGTAATTGTCTCTTCTTATCATTTTAATTTGCATAAATTGCATAACTTTAGCATTTAACAGGTTTTGATACTTGGATACAATTGTACTTTAAGCATTCTTTCTTGAAATGTTCGTTATTAATTATAGCATTTTAATTAGCAGTTCTGATAATTGACCTTGGTTTTTCCTTGCTTTCTCCTCATCTGGCCTTTGAGGTCATTCATCTGATGATTATGCATGCTTTGTAACTTCTTATTGCTTGTGTGCTAAGTTTTTAATTGTACTTTATAGCCTGTCAGCTTTTACAGGGTTAGGTGTTTTTTGGTGTTTTTTTTACTGAGAATGAAACATGCTCTTGATTCTTTCAGGAACTGTCTAAAATAGATTTAAGTCTATACAGAGACCAGTAAGATTTTTATTTAGAGCTTCAAACTTTCAGAGGAATAGCCATGTCAGGGTCAAACTGCACATTACATTAAGTATGTAGCACGTAGCTGTCCCCTCTTTTGTTTTTACTCTAGTGTAAATCTACGGGGCCCCAATTCAGATTGGGGTCACAATGCACCAAGAAGGGGATTATACTTTCCTCTACCCACTATTTGCTTCCCAAAGCCACCCCCCATTGGAGGGTTGTTTTTAAAGCATCCTTTTAATCAAATGGAGTCCCCTTTCCTTCAAATATCACTGTGCTGAAGAAATTCCCAGTGGACAAAGCCTCGAGGGAACAAACATGGTTCCCCCCAAATATGATCATTATATTTAGAACTGTTTCCCTGCAATATACACCCCAGCTAATCACTCGATGTTCATACCTGACAAAGGAAATTACAAAAGGCCATGCGTCCATTGAAACGGCGCTCTCTCCACGGCTTCACTATGCTCTTCCCTTCTAAAGAAACATATCTACACGGCAGGTGTTACAAAGATCACTCTGCTGCAAGACACAGGATTGCAGTAACGTTGTACTGTGATACACACATGATAATTGAAAAGGTGGTCAGCTCAACAGCTGTTTATCTGCAGGAAATGTAACCTTATCAAACAACACAGTTCTCTCCATTTGGGGCAACATACCTGCCAACCGGGTTGGATGGCTTCCAGTCACCGGGTTCGACGTGAGGTGGTTTCTAAGGTTCTGTGTAAGAGGCTGTTCAATGCAGTGTGCAAGTGTGTGCGGGCAGAGTCAGCCTTCTTTTAAAAATAAACACATTTTTGCCGTGCCGGTTTAGGATGGCTCGGAAGGGGCTGGGAACTGCTTGGCAAAAAGTAAAATAATAAGAATGTGTTTAGGGAAGCTCCTGTTTCCTAGCTGAACATATGAAAAGGAGGACAAGGCTCATGTAACTTTAACAGTTGCAGAGAAAAGGGAATTTCAGCCAGTGTCATTTGTAAGCAATTAGTTCCTGGTGAAATTCCCTCTTCATCACAACTGTTAAAGTTGCAGGCACTATACTAGAGTGACCATATACAAAAGAAGGCAGGGCCCCTGCAAGTTTAACTGTTGCGATGAAGAGGGAATTTCACCAGGGACTAATTGCATACAAATGACACTGGCTGAAATTCCCTTCTCTCTACAACTGTTAAAGTTACATGAGCCCTGTCCTCCTTTTCATATGGTCAGCCTACTGTTTCCAAGACTTTGCATACAGCAATCCTCTCCAAGCTGTTGCCCTCCAAATGCATCTTCCAGTCAGCTGGAGGACACCAGGTTGGGGGTGGGGTGGGGTGGGGTGGGGGGGTGGGGGTTTACAGGAATGGGCGACTTATCACAGCCAGACCTAGGAGCCTTCTTTACCATTTCTCTTCTCTGTTAAAAAGCACAGGGCTGATTTAAAGGTGATGCATGTGTGCTACCCAAAAGCTTTTACCAATGGCAATATTCCAAACGTCATGTTACAGGATGGTAACCTATGCACCAGGCTGTAGACATGCAACACCTGCAACCCAGCCATAAATGGTCAAGATTAAGCTGACCATATGAAAAAGAGGACAGGGCTCATGTAACTTTAACAGTTGTAGAGAAAAGGGAATTTCAGCCAGTGTCATTTGTATGCAATTAGTTCCTGATGAAATTCCCTGTTCATCACAACAGTTAAAGTTGCAGGGGCCCTGCCTTCTTTTGTATATGGTCACTCTAGTATAGTGCCTGCACTTTTAACTGTTGTGATGAACAGGGAATATCACCAGGAACTAATTGCATACAAATGACACTGGCTGAAATTCCCTTTTCTCTACAACTGTTAAAGTTACATGAGCCCTGTCCTCCTTTTCATATGGTCAGCAGCATAGTCAAGATGGACCGCAGCCTACCATGCAAGCATCACTGTATCTCTCTAGAGTTGCACATGGAGATAGAAATCTTTTAATTATAGCAATTGCATGGAACTGTGGCATAGGAACAAAGGAATATAGGAAGCTGCCTTATACTGAGAGTCAGACCCTTAGGGCGGATCTACACACGAGTTTTTTGACGTTTTATAAGGGTTATGAAAACTCTTTGGGCCACATGACGCACTCCCTATAATGTTGTATATCTGAGGTTTTTTAAAACTCCCTTCAGTTATATACAACGGTTTCACTTTTAATACATCGTTTTAAGTAAAAGAATGTGTCCTTCCTTACCGTTTCTGATTCATGGGGGCAGTGCTTCCTTTACTGGTGCCCAAATGCTGAGCAGTTGATTGGTGGGGAAGAAACAGGAAGTGGACCAGTGAACTACAACACCCACAATTCTTAGCCCTATACTCGCTAGGGAATGACAGAGGAACTAAGAAGGAAGTGTGTAACTGAACTACAACCCCCACAATGCCTTGCCCTAAACTCATTGAAAACGAAAGAGAAAGAGACAGGGCAGAATGATGTGTGACCGTACACACTGCTTTAAAGACTGAAGACTGTTTCTCCTGTAACGTGAGTACTCAGTAATGTGGCCTAAGATGTTTTAGAACGCACCTATTTGGAACGTTTTAAAATACAATTTAAAACGTTCCAAAGGACTGTGTGGATTCCCCCTTAGTCAATCTAGCCCAGTATTGTCAACACTGACTGGCAGCAGCTCTTCAGGTAGGATCCTTTTCTTGCCCTACCTGGAGAAGCTGGGAATCGAACCTGGGACCTTCTGCATGCAAAGCAGGTGGTCTGTCACACGGAGCTATGGCCCCTCCCCTGGACGTGTAGAGACATTTTTGGTGGTGCTACCGATGGAAGGAGTCATGTTTTGGTGGTCCCAAAGTTGCCAATGTTTAAAAATCCCAAAGAGGGAGATTTAAGGCTCAATCCTATGTATGTTTAGACAGAAAAAAGACCTACAACTCCCAGCATGGGCCTTCCCCCCTGTCTAAACATGCATAGGACTGTGCCCTTAATCTCCTTCCATTTGTCTTCAGATTCCCCTCTCTTTCCCCCCAGTATTAGTGCAACAGCGAATGTAAAGCCCCATGGAACAGACTTCCTCAACATGGTATTTTGGATCTCAGCTCCCAGCAATCCTGATCACTGCCCATGCTGGCTAGGGCTCTGGATGAAAGATGGAGTCCAAAACATCTGCGGGGAATAAGCCTGCTCTAGAGAGATGTTTTAATATTTGCGCTCATTCAGATCACATGCCTAAATGTATGCTATAAGCAAGCCCATTAAAATGCTTCCTATTGCCATGCTTTTAAACCAGGTGAATTGAAGCACGAAAGATGTTGCAAGAATTTGCAGAGCAATGCTCCCAAAAGAGGACCCTTGTTTGAATGCTGGTGAGGAGGAGGAAGGCCAGTAAGGACCCCCATCTTGATCCTGCGGGTGCTGCCACCACCTCCCCTTGTTCCTGCCCCAAAGTCCAGTAACTTACTGTGGGGCACAGGGAGGAAGCGGGGGGTGGCAGCATTGGCAGCCCACCCTCCCCCCGGGAGGTGGATTGGTAGATCATCTTCCATTGCTGGAAATGGGAATGGAATAACAAGTCCCAAGATATCCAGTACGAAAATGATGCAATTTATGTCATTTCTGCTGAGAGAAGATTCAGGGGGCAGAAATTATTCAAATGCCTTCAATTTCTCACCCGGGTGCAATTTCTACTTCTGCCATCACTTAACCCTCCCCTGGACCTGAAGATACTGTTTTTGGAGCAAGGGGATGATAGTGGCGGCAGAGGAAGTGGGCACTTTGAAAGCATCCCCGAGCCTTTTGCAAAAACAAAGATTTGGTGACTGCAAAAGGCTTGAGCTTCAGTATGTGTGGTGGGATAGAGTAGTGTGAGTATCAACAAAAATCAGAAGCCCCTGCTCATGCAAGTGCTTTCTGTTTACACTTGGGCTTTGCTGGATCTGAATCTATGGATGTCTCTACATTACAGGAAATCACGTTGTTTACTCAGGGACTTTTGTGTTTCCTGGTTCTTTGGCACGATTGTTATGGACTGAATTACATGGGGGGGGGGGAGAGGTGGCAAGGGGGTTGCATTGAATCCTTCCCCTCTGTTCAGTTCCATTGAGTTCTATTGATACAGTGCCACCTAGTGGCTGAAGAGTCTGCTGTATCCCGGCTATTGCCACTTTAAAAGTGGCTCTTTTTATCCCAGGATTTCTGGAAGATTCAGCAGGAGACATCCTGTTTGTTGACAGCATCATGAAATTGACCTGAACACTTTCATGAGTCGCCAATCACGAGCGTACAACAAATTGCTTGTTTAGAGGAGCCTTCTATCTCAAAAATATAGACTTGGAATATAAGTCTACAAGAAAAGACAAGCAGAGAAGAAAACTGATCTGCGAAGGAAATTCCACTTTCCGGCACCGGCTTGTATCCAATGATGGTCTAACTTAAATCCTGTTCATTTCAATTGCTCTGTTCGAAGTAGGACTAACATTAGGCACCACCCTATATGTTAGGCCATGCCTCCCCATCCTGGTACTCTCCAGATGGTTTTGACTACAATTCCCATCATTCCTGACTGCTGAACATGCTGGCTAGAACTGATGAGAGTTGCAGTCCAAAACATCTGGAGAGCACCAGGTTGGGGAAATATAGAGTGTCATCAGATGAGCATTTTATTGCATGCTCGTTCCTGCCCACTCACAGATTTTCTTAGGTCCTTTTGACAATGCCCTCAGCCTCCCACACATCTTCTGCTTCTTCTGGTCTTTTTTTCAACCACAAATAAGACCCTGGTAAATCGTTTTTGGTTTTTTTGGGAAGCGAAATATGCTGCCATTTCCTGTTGTGTGCAAGAAAAGCAGCGCAATAAAAATGCCCACTGAATGGGCCACGTGGTCATTGTTTATTTCCTCTTTCCTCCCCTGTGTGAAGAGGAAGTATTGTGGGACAGAAGCGGGGGGAAAGTGATGGCAAGAAATGTGATTTTTCCCCCTGTCTGATGATGCTCATAATCACTAAAGCTTTTCCCAAGGTGCAGTGTGTTCTTGCAAAAGGAAGAATCAGTTTCCTTCCATTCCTACAGAATTCCTTAGGACAAAAGTCATTTATTTGTTTATATGGGTTCTGTTCAGAGAGAGCAGACTTGGCCTTCAGGGTATCTGAGGTTTAAAGTGCCTCATTTGGAGGTTATTACTTGTCAGTAGCACAGCATAATAAATGTACCAGCTGTCTTCAGAATAAAATCTGCTCCTTGTGAATATCTAAAATCCTGTGGTGTAAATTTATGAGTAACCAAAATCCAAGGAGATGCATGAAAAAATAAACCATACATGGGCTTGTTTTCTAACACGTGTATCGATATGTCAGAGACATTTAATCCCATCTTTTTAATGCATGAAAGTGGATTTCATGTTCACTGTGAATATTTTTTAAAAAAAGTAAATTACTGTCTTGCCATCTTAGATTACTGGCTGGGGAATGATATTTTTCTTCCTGCTTTTCTTTGTCAATGTAATTATTACAATTGCAGCTACACTCTGCAAACAAAAGTCATGAGTACTTATTTTACAAGGGGTTTCTACTTGCTTGAACACCATCCAAACAAAGTAGTTCTGGCTATTTTAATTGATGATGATGATGATAATAATAATAATAACAACAACAATAATAATAATAATAATAATAATAAAAATAATAATTGAAATGCCACTTAAATTGAAATGGTGGCTTCTAGGGCCCCTTCAGACCTGGAGCTGACCCTGACGCAAGACAGAGTCTGGGGTGGATAGCAAGAGCTTTGAATGCAAAATCCAGGCGATCAGACATTCTATTTGGCATGGCAAGTCTGGAGGCATCGTACTGCTTGCCAATAGCAGAGGTTGATATTGGACCCTCCCTATTCCCACTTGTATTTGAAGCACTCTTCAGGCCTGAGCAGCCTCGGTCCAGAGTAATTCACTAGGCTTGGCCCCAGCCACAGACCATGAGTTTCATGGTCAGTGGTTTAGTGGAGCCAGGGCCCGCAGGCATGCAGCGCTGACACCAGTGGAGGCTGGTGGCTCCTATGTCAGTGGGACAGAGAATCTGCTCCGGATTTCAGTCAGAACCAGTCAGATCTCTAAATGAGCTATTAAAGGTGCAGAAGTCCAGAGAAACTGGAAAGATGATCATGATGTGTTTTCCTTTCTAGGTCAAACTCTTTCTCCATGATAGCTTTCTAGCTGTTTCCATTACCTTGTACTCAGCTTTGCCCCTTTCCTCTAAGTATTCTGATGGACTTTTACTAACCTAATTGATCTTCATTACAGACATATTGAACCGGTAATTTTTGTATACAATCTTCCCTCCAAGGTATTGTTATAAATTGGGCTGCTTGGATTATCAGGATTTGGGCCTATCTCTACGATGGTTTTGTTTGATAACCCTATTAGACAATGAGGGACTAAACCAAACTGCTACATAGCTGCACCATAAATCCAACCAATTCTCATGGATCACCAAATAATTGGGTTAAAAATTATTCCCCCTCCTCTGAAAATGTATTTAGCCTTGCTTTCTCATTTTGCATACTATCTAAAATGGAATTCTGTTTATGAATGGGGTTTCTTAAGAATATTCCAGAACTCGCATCATCTCTATATTAAAAATGCGTCTATCGTTGTATTCTATGGTCACGTATAACAGCAGAATTAAGTGATACAAAATATATCATAAATACAATCTAAGCTGCAGTCAATATCGTCTGTCTCTCGTACATTAAATGATTTCATTCTCAAACGCTATTAGGCCCATCTCATCAGGATTCTGCACTGTTCATTAGAGCTTTAATAATTTAAACTGAAACAGGTTACTCCCTGGTATACTGTTTTCATAAAGAAAGCAATTAGGAATGGGATATTTATGGATGCCTCTAACATTTCAAAAAGTAACACAAAATGCAGTTACAGGTCAATGAAAAGCATAGAGATTTGTTAAGTTGTGGATTGTGGAACGATCTCCCCGAAGAGGCCCACCTGGTGCCAACATTGTTATCTTTTCGGCACCAGGTCAAGACTTTTTTCTCAGGCATTTAGCAATATCTGATGAGCCTGGGTTTGTTTTGTTTTTAGGCTTAGAGCTTTTTAAAGTTATTATAGTGGTTTTAAATGTATGTGTATATTGTGTGTATATTGTATGTTTTTGCTGTTTTAATTTTTGTATATTGTTTATAATAGTTTTAATCTTATGTAAACTGCCCAGAGAGCTTGGGCTATGGGGCGGTATACAAATGTAAATAAATAAATAAGTTCTCAGAGGAGAAAACAATAAACTGACTTTCGACATGTTGCCATTCATCAATACATCCAGATGTGTGAATCTGTCCATTTCAGTTTCACTTTATTTCTCTTTTTTTCTGATCTTAAGTTTCTTTTGACAAAATTCTGCATCAATGTATGAATGTTTGTTTTAAAAGTCTGCATGAAAATTCTAAAACATGCCTTTCCCCCCATACTTTCCCCCCAGTGTTTGTATTTTTGTGCACATGTTTTGCTAATGTTTGGAAGCTGTTTTCCCAACTATTATATTCTTCAGTGCACAATTTTCACGAACGTGTGCATTTCTGTGTGCACTTCCTCCTAGCATATGGAATTTTGTCCAAAGTTTGGACAGAATGAGTTTCTCTGCCATCCCTATCAGAAACATATGCTCATGATAATGGAAGAAACATACCCTTTTGGGGGCCCATGATTATCTCTGCTCAAATAGGCCGTACAGCTTTTTGAAGCGTGACAAACACCTTGTGAAATAGGTTGGAACAGTGCAGGGGTCGGGAACCTCAGGCCTATGGGACAAATCTGCCCTTCCTGGGGTCCCCCAGTTGGCCATTATCCTTCCCCTGGCCCCACCCCCTTTCCCCCAGCCACTGATCATTGGATGGTTTCCTGGCTTTTGTGCAGTGTTTTCCCCATTCTTAAAGATTGCAGTGCCTCTCTTAAGGTTTTGTTACTGGCAGCAAGAGCTTTAAGTTACAATATGCAGATATGTTTTCTGTTTTGCCGCCACCCTTCTTGCCTTTGGCCATGACCCCTTTTCTTTTGGCCCTGCCCACCTCTGGAATGCTTCTCCAAAATGGAATTTGGAGCTTGATGTTGCAACCTGATGTCCCAGAAACGAGTCCCAATTCACAGTAAAGCCTTTTACTTCCACAACCCAAGTAACTTGGTTTATGCCTTTACAGCTAGGGTGACCAACTGTCAGGATTTCCCCGGATTTATCCTGGTTTTTGTTCTATTCTGGATGTCAGGGGGGATTTTCTGTGATTTTCTATATTGTCCTGGAAAGACACACTTTCCCCTTTAAGGCCGCTATTAGCATTTTGGGAGGGAATGATGTGCTTTCTGAAGGCGCATCATTTCCCTCCCACTGCTCCAATCAGGACCTTAAATGGGAAAGTGTGTCATTCCCGAAGATTATAGAAAAGGCCCTGATTGGAGTAGGAGGGGGGGGCAGAAATGACACACTTTCCTCTCCTCCACTCCAGTTGGGGCCTTTAAGGTGACGGGGTGGGGGAATGATGCTTTTTCCAGAGGCCCTGAAAAGTCACTTTCCTGCCCTGCCCACAGGTTGTCCTCTTTTTTGGTTTCCCAAATATGGTCACCCTATTTACAGCCCCAATGAAGATCCACAGGTTGCAATTCACAACATATGATTTTGACCAGGTTCAGATCTCACGAGCACCAAAGCCAAACCCCAAGGAGCCCTGGATCAAGTTGAAAGAATAAATTGCAATAAGTTCAGAGAGTCCAAGGCAAAGCAGGGAAGCGTGTTTTCTAGCAAAGTCTACTCTAACAGGCTCTGGCTTAAATACAGGGGAATGGCCACTAAAGATCAGTATCAAACATTCAATCCTGGCAAAGAAAATTGCCTCTTAGATGATTGCTGTGTCTCACAGGATGCCTCTGCTCTGCCATCTTTAATTGTAAAGGAGACACCCCTGAACCACCCTCTCCCAGAGACACCTCTTGCTGCTATTCTGTTCCCATGGAAGGCTCCCCTGATGGAGAAGCAAGAGCCTCCATCAAGGTCAGGTCTCCCAGCTGTGGAGACAGATAGACCGCATCCGCACCAGCATCCTGTATCTCCCTATCTCCTGGCTGGCATGCCAGTAGGAGGCATGGTAGACCTAAGTTCTCAGGCTCCTGGGCCTGATTCTGCAATGTCCCTTTCTGATGCAGAATCAGTGTTGGAGGCTATAGCGCTCTGTCCTGAATTGGGACAAGGCCTCCCACTGGGACTGAAAGAGGTTCCTCACCCCTGCCATGGAGGGACAGAAACAATTAATGTCCAATTTGTGGGAAACGTGGCTCTATGATGTTGCCTTCAAGTCTCTGGAAAGTTATTGTCAATCACTGACTGTTCAACAGGACTTATTCCCAAGTAAATTGCAGGCTTTACTGCTTTACTGCTTGAGTCTATGCATTCAGAAGAATATCATACATCAGGCTGGACTTAAACCTCCAAAGCAGAGTGTGGGGAGGAGAGATGGGAGACATGTTTGTGAATGATATCCCAAGAAATACCCAGTAGGTATCTAGAACACCTGTAAAACCACACATTTGTACAGCCATCACAATAGCAGTGTCTGTATTAGCAGTGGAGACTGATGTGTCCGATATCAGTGTGGCAATGAATCTGCTCCGGATTTCAGTCAGAACTCTAAAGGAGCTATCCAAGGTGCAAAGCAGTTCTGACTGAAACCTGGAGCAGATTCACTGCCTCGCTGACATCGGAGCCACCAGTTTCCATTGCATATTAGCTGCTGGAAATGCCAGATTTTCCTTGGTACAAAACACTGTGTTTTGAGTATCCCGAAAATGTGGTATTTCCAAAATTGAAGTATTGAGAGAGGAACAGCATAAAAGAAACAAATATGCAAATATACCCACACTAAACTGTAAGGGAAAACCCTTGTCTGCCGCCCCCAAGAAGTGTTGGTAATAATCAAGCTAGAATTGACCTTGCAATCTTCAACTGCTAAGTTGAGGAAAGTAGATGTCAAACATTAGTAATGCTGAAGTAGGTGGAAGAATATTTTATATTTCTCTAGCACCAGGAAAAACAGACTCCTCTCTCCAATATGATCTCAGTCAATTCATGAGCCATGAAGTCAGTAAATGGATGCCTGAGAAAGCCATAGATGTACCATCCATGGTCCACACTGGCAGACAGCGCCAATCCTGCAAATCCAGGTGGATTCTGGTACTCAATTGGATTCTGGTAGCTCAGGATTGTGAAAACAAGGATACTTTTTTTTTTTAAAACAAAACTGCAGATGGTTAAAAAAAAAAACCGCCCCTGGCAGGAAACATGTAGGGGCTGGGACAGAACCTTGGCACCTTCTTCAGGAATCTCTGTTCACGTTGGAGATCAATCTTGGTTGTTTCTAAATGTGGGACTTATTTCCCACACAGGCCAAGAAAGCCTGGCATAATCTATGAGGAACTCTTAGAATGCCCACAGGGAGACCCTAGCAGAAGACAGATTTCCACATCTCTGGTTTTAATTGAAATAGCCAATGGTAAGAAAATTTGCAGTCATGTCCTCCCTCTGAAATAGTATAGTCATACATGTGCAACATTTTAAAAGGGAGCTACCTGTAAAATGACAGCTACAATGTTTCAAGCATCCCCCTCCCCCGCCAAATTAAAAAATCTAACTTAAAAATAAATATTGCTCATGGTATGATATGGCTTCTATTAGCAGGTAAGTGTTGTGGCTGTTGTCTTTCACTTCAGTCTGTAGGATTTACATCACTCAATGGGCCAAAAGAGAGGATATATTAAATGTGTGATTACATTTAACATGTCTGTTTTTTACCCTATAAAAATAACAGAGGTAGGGAGGCTGAGCAGAATTGGGATCATGGCATGCAGGCGGGGGGGGGGGGATCCTTTCTTCCTCAGTGGTGGTCCTATCAAAAAATACTTCCCTTTTCCTAAAGCTGCAGTGCTAATTACTCCTGGTGGAAAGCTGCCACTAGCTTAATTTCAGAATTTTTAAAAAAATATATGTTTTCATTGGCCCCATTACTCATGAGCAAGAAGGTCAAGACTGTTCATTTAAAAAATAAATTATGTATCAGTGGTGTAATTATGGGGCAATAGGATACTAAAATAATGGAGTTTTACCAGAGGAAATAGAGTCTGGGAACATCAATATCTATAGAGAAAAAGTTTCATTACAATGTATGCATAAGACAAAATTTTCCCAAGACATGTATAGGAGTAGCAGCATTCTTATTGATAGTGTAATAAACCCATTGGTTAGCAGATGAGTGATGTGGTCTTTGTTGTATTTCAACTTCAGTTCATAGCATTCAAATCACTCTAAGAGAGTCTAACTCAACAAATATTAATATTCAGCTTTTCCTTTTGCTGCACCACATTTTAACCGTAGGCACAAGGTTTCTGTTAAGCAACTTGAATTTTATTCCTTTCCTTTTTGCTTCAGAGACATTTTCTAGGTGGAAGGTTGCTCTTTGGAGGTCAAAGTGATTAACTTTGTCAAGGGTGCCTTTTCTGGAATGAAAGCAAAAGCAGTTACAAGTTAACAGGTTTTAACGGGAGGGGATAGGCCTGCCTGACATTTCATGACCTTTGTTATCTAACACGGAGACTGAATAGAGCTGATCTAATTAGTCAGGAAAAGTAGAAAATGGACGGTGGTTTGCTGGCACAGCTGACTGTTAGCTGTAGTTTTAAACAGGTCAGTTAAAGACAGTTTCCCAACATCCACGTAGTAATTGTAGCCAACAACTTTCATTTCCTTCACAGAGTTTGTTTCTGAAAGGACAGAGTAAAATCATTTGACGCCCCATAAATATCTGGGGCAATCGTTTTCTGAGGTTGGACCTTCTTATTCTACAGTTTATCTTTTCTTTCTACACATTTCTCATTTCAACTGTTAAAAGTGTGTAACATGATGATATTCCTTTTCCAATAGTCAGTTGTTTTTCCTGTGCTACTGATATATTGTTTTTGTTTTAAGGAGATCCCCTCTCACTGGACAAAAAAAGGGCAAGAAGTTCACAGAGACACCCAGATTCTCGGGAAACCTCTGAATACTGAATATAAATGTTTTGAAACTTGGCTGTGAGCCCAAGCAACACAGTGGCAGCCAAACCCTTTGACATCATCCAGGAGCACCTCTTATGCTGCATTGTGAATTGTATGTACAACTCTTGTGCTCTGTTCCTGTGATTTGTAATTGGTACAACTAAAAGAAGAATTAGGGAAGATCTGTGGTAGCCTTTCTGTTTCCTTTTTCAGTTCACTGTAAATTATAGAAAATGTCAAAACTGTTAGTCAATTTGAGAAAGTCATGCTTAGGAAAATTATGGGGTATCTACATTATTGCTCATTAGTTAGCAGGTAAGTGGTGTTGTCTCAACTTCACCTGGTAGTGTTCAATTATATATATATATATATATATATATATATATATATGTCAGAAAGTATGTGTGTGCAATGAAAGTCCGAAAATGTTTATCCACTTCCAGATGAGTTAGAAACTTGAAATTTGGCATGCTGATAGGTCTGGCTGTACAATATACTCCCAAAAATCTGAAAACACACAATTTTGCATTTTAAGTATTTTTTAAGGAATTTAATTAAAACTAACTTATGCTTACAACTCCCAGTATGTCTTGGGCAGAGCTCCCAACATGCCTTGGGTGGGAGGCTTACTGGCCTTTGGCGGCAATTGTGAGTGCATGGGTGGGTGGCCGCTGCGTGTCTTTCACAACCTCGACTCCTAAGGTTGGTCTTGAGTAGTCAACTCAATTCCACATAAAAGGAAACTCCCCACATAAATGGGCTGCGTCCATTTGCAGTGCCTCCTCCCGCCCTCTGCATGGTTTTAAAATCATAACTAGATACAACAGCGTGACTTTCAGGGGCCAAACATGCTGTTTTCTCAGAATCTGGGGAAGTGCATGCATGGCCTTTGCTCTTAGGAAGGAGGAAAGGGAGGCACTCTGTGCATGCCCAGAAACAGGCCTGATGAAAGCGAGAAGTACACGGCCAGTGCCAGCCTTTCAGTACAGGCTCCTGATAGAGCACTTGGTGGGCGAGAAGCACAAGCCGAGACAGCAGGATTTGGCCAGAGCTGGGTGTGTCCACTCCTCTGTGATGCTACTCTTCAATGCTTTACTGAAGAGCAGCATTGGCAATGAGTAGGCTGACCATATGAAAAGGAGGACGGGGCTCATGTAACTTTAACAGTTGTAGAGAAAAGGGAATTTCAGCCAGAGTCATTTGTATGCAATTAGTTCCTGGTGAAATCCCCTCTTCATCACAGCAATTAAAGTTGCAGGCACTATACTAGAGTGACCATATACAAAAGAAGGCAGGACCCCTGCAACTTTAACTGCTGTGATGAAGAGGCAATCCCACCAGGTGCTGCATGCATACAAATGACACTGGCTGAAATTCCCTTTTCTCTACAACTGTTAAAGTTACATGAGCCCTGTCCTCCTTTTCATATGGTCAGCCTAGCAATGAGAGGAGGGAAGCACCTCTCAGAGGATGCATGCTGGGAGGTGTAGTACTGGCTTGTAGAGTGGTGGATTTTAAATTAAGTATGGATTAGCAAACCAGGTCACTATGTGCAAACCAGGTCACTATCTCTCAATCCTAACTCAGCTCCCACTTTCCTGACCTTCATTAAAAAGTCTTTGTTCTCATTCTACCTGACTATCTGTAACTGCCACTAACCCCACCCATCAATCCATTCTAGTCTCAGCATATGCCTACAACTCCCTGCATGCCTTGGGCAATTTAATTTGTTTAAAAGTTAACTCACAGGCCTAGCACTGGCCTACTACTTTAAGAGGATTACCTTGCAGGCATATATCTTAGGGGGCCCGAGCAACACAGGATATATCAGCTAGTATATATATTCAGCTTTCTCTTTTACATCACCACAGGGTTTCTTTTCAGCAACTGGATTTTATTCATATATCAGAACAGAGATGCAGAAAACATCCTAGCTTGATACTTGTGTTATTAGTGATATGGTAAATATTCAATCAGGAACGTGGCTAGCATTTTCAAATATGAAATACTGTAGTTGGAAGAAATGAAATGAAACATAAAAGGTCACGTTTTGTTGTCCTTGGCAGAGACATCCTGGAAAAGATTGCCCCATAAAGGACTTTTTTCTCGAGTTTTCTACTATAATGAAATCCCTGAGTTCCTCTTTCATATACACATAGCTATGTATGATTCATTGGGCAGAGAACATTGTGACAAGTGTGTGTGTGTGTGTGTGTGCGCAGAGGGGGAAGAGGAAACAGAACAAGTGACCTATACAGTTAGATAAAGTGTCATTCGTTGTGATAGGGAAACATATGCTAACAAATCTCATTTTGTTAGCAAAAAAGCTAACCTCCTAAAATAATCAATATCTAAGGACATGTCGAGACATCACATAATTGCTTTTCACTCTTCTCATAAGTTATACTGCAAAAAAGCACAACTGTGCTGCGCATGTTCAGCTTGGCACAGTAGGAAACAAAGTCCCTATGATCTCACCAAGTGGTGACGTTTTTTACCATGGAATCCATGAAAAAAAAGTTTAAACAATTTAATATATATAATATAATTATGTAATTATGGCTTTTCATTTGAATATTTCTCTAATGAGAATCCAACTGAGGCAAAACATGACTTCAAAAACAGAGTCTGACTCCAAAATCACCCCATGATATTTGAAGTTTAAATATAAACATGAGCTTGAATCGTATTTAGTTAGTAGAGTTATCTAATTTCACTGTTGGGAAGGTTTTCATGCTGCTCAGAAGGCAACACATGCCATCTGCTATTATTGATGGGAGGCAAGGATTTTTTGTTTGTTTGTTTCTTTGCCCCTCAATTCTGTTTGTGTGAGTTTGTGGTGGAAGATACATCCAACTGTTTATTGAAAAGACCCAATTCTGAGGAGACATGCTGTAAGCTTCTCTAACAATTTCTTAGGGGTTATTTTTGTAAACCATTTAGAGAGTGCTGGCTATTGGGTGGTATAGAAATGTAATAAATAAACATATAAGTAAATAGGGGTGATTTCGCTAGTCAGGCTTTCAAAGAAATGATTATTTATTGGCAAGTTTAAATAAGGACACTAGCAATAGAGACTGGTGACTCGAATGTCAGTAGGGCAGTGAAATCTTTCCAGGTTTCAGTCAGAACCAGTCGGAACTCTAAAGGAGCTCTCCAAGGTGCTTCGCAGAACTTCAACTGGTTCTGATTGAAACCCGGAGTGGATTCACTGCCCCACTGGCCCTGGAACCACTAGCCTCCACTGGACACTAGCAGATCAATATCTGGCTTTGCATTCACTGTAGCCAAGATGCTAAATTGAATGTGTTTGACCATCATTATTACCATCACACAGCAGCTCATCTGAACCTTAGATAGGGATGCACATTTTTTCCATTTTCATTTCTCTTAGTTTCTCATTTTTTTCATTCTTACATTTAGTTTATCTTGAATTTTGAGGTTTTTTGAAAATTTGCATTTTTGTGTACATGTCTTTTGCATGTCTTTTTGTATGCCTTTTGCCAAATATACTTTTAAAAACACACACAATATAATGCCTTTTTGGAAGTTATTTCTGTGAATATACATATTTTTGTATGCATTTTTTTGACTGGGGAACTCCATCACAAAATTCAAAGGACTGTGAATTTCAGGAGAAAACTGAGTTTCATGTTGCATGGTCATTTGAAAGTCCAACAGAAAGTTTTTTTTAAAAGTAGGGAAAATGAAGAATTTCTCCCCCATCCCTACAAAGCTCAGCTAGCTTCAGGACCTGAGCCCTCTGCTGGAAGAGGGTCTTTCCTATTTTGAAATGAGAACCAGAGGAAAACAACAACACAAATCTCTGCAATGTAACCGAAGATCTCGTAGATCACCCCTAAATAAATTCAATAATATCTCACTTTACAATAAATGTTATCTCACTGCATTCTCTCTCTCTCTCTCTCTCTCTCTCTCTCTCTCTCTCTCTCTCACCGAAACAAATGCCACAAGAACCACAATGAGTGTGCAGAATCAAGGACTGGCATTCCCTCTCCCAAACACATCAATTGGAGGAGAACAGAACACAGTCACGGACAGCGCTGTGGCAATTCCTAATTGGTTAGCCACAGATGTCAATATCAATTATCAAAACTACCCCACCCCATCAACCCATGTTCCTGATTGGGAGGTTTTCAATTAGACACACCCACACACAAAATGGTAAAATAATTTAGGAGATGTTAGAAGTTCCGATTGGGCACATCTCTGCTCTGAAATGATTTGATTGGTTTAGAAGAGGCCAATCCCTGCTCTGGAAAATTGAACGCACCACAGATGTTCATGGTTATCAGATAATTCTGGGGTGGAGTGCACACCCTTAATCTGAAGCAAGGTTTGAGATGGTGCTTCCCCCCCTCTCCCATTCCACATACAGAAACAAACTGGACCGGACATTAAATCTTAATTCAATACTGGTGATGGGACAGAAGAACCAGTTCCAATTCCTACTCAGGGCCTGCTCTCTCTCCTACCACTTCTCCCAGGGAAGAGCAAAGTTCATGATGGGAGTAGAGGCAGTCATATTCTCCACTGTAGCATGAAGAGAGGGATCTTTTTCATACATAGTTTCAAGTTGAGCAATAGAACAGAGAGAGTTTAAGAACAGGAAGAGTGAAAAGGCTACAAAAAAAAGTCAAATTACATTTTATCATTGTTGACAAAACTTGTTACATGTGTTTCCTACCAGAATAAATGAGATCCCAGTCAACTGATTTTTCAAATTACTACATCTATTGTTTCAAAAATACAGGGTGTAAATAATTGCCATGCTGTCTCCTGTGTCTGGACCCTTCTCATCTGGAACTCTTATCAGGATTAGCATAAATTACCGTGCCATCTAGTAATGAAATCACTGAGCACTGATTGTGCCAACTCTTTAAACCTGTAATTATTACACATTAGAAACGTGTTACATATTATTTGCCCCTTACAGACCCAAATTTGTTCTCAAAGGGAAAACCAGGCAGGATGGAATTAATCAAACCAAACCACGAACAGAGCAACACTTTGGGCTCACAGGATATAAAATGCTCATAATTGGCTATTGGTAAAAGAAGAAACATTTAAACCAGACCAGTCAGTAAAGAGCATCAAGCAAGCGATTCCTTCTTGTCTCTGCAATAAATACAGGGTACAGATGTTGTGAGCACGCTCTGATGGGAAGCTTTGTGTGACATTTGTAAGGGTATTGATTGTATCTCCAAAAAAAGGTTAAGCGGAGTAGGCTATAAAACCTCTAGAGAGGTCAACTGAGCTGTTTACCTGTAAGCTAATAGTGATGGCATGTGTTTGATGGGAAAACATGTGGAAAATAAAGGCACAACATCAGGAAGAGTAAGTAGAAAGTTTCCTACCAGGGTCCCAACAATAAGATTCCTCTCCCTCAACGCAAGATAGTTTTCCTCTATGGTCTTATGGCTTTTGATTCCCAGCACAATGTTAATAAAGGCCCACCAAAAAGAGACACCTTGAATGACAAGGAAGAAAGTTTTAGCTTACAATAGTGGCTTGTCTGGATTTACCATCCTAGTGCATTTTCTTGATGTCAGTCCAACAAAAAACAATGTAAGAATTGCCTATAGTAACAAGTACAAATTGGAGCAAGGCTGCAGCTCAGTTGCAAGAAACATGCTTTGCATGCCAAAGGTCTCAGGTTCAATCCCCGGCATCTCCAGATAGGTTAGGGAAATACTCCTGCCTGAAACGCTGGAGAGCTACTGCCAGTCACTGTACACAATAATGAAATGGATGGACCAGTGGTCTAACTTAGTAGTTAGCTTCCTATATTCCAAATACCGCAATAACTGTTCTAATGCCAGTATAACCATGAAAAAACTGTTACTGAGAAGATCAGTCATGATGGCTTTTACACATGTTATTGTTATTTTGAAGGGGTGGGTGGGGCATCATCTTAGCACCTTGACGAAGTTATCCATTTTATTCCATCAGGCTGTGTAAGCAAGAGGCTTGGAGGCAGCCAAGAGCAGAAACTTACTGGTGACAATGGGGAAATGAACAGCATCAAAGGCTGATATAATCTGTTGGCAAGAGTCTCCTGGACTTGCTCCTCCTCCTCCTCACTACAGCAACTGACTTGTTCACATGCCTCCTGCTCTGGCGCAGGCAATGGTGGTGGTGAGAAGGAGGGGCAGGAGAGGCCACTGCCTGCTTGCTCCCTGGCGCTCTGCCTGACATGCAAGCAAATGGTAGCAATGATGATAGAGAGGATCAGGAGCAATGGCAGTGAGAAAGTAGACTCACTGAGAGAGGGAGCCCATTGAGCCCAAGGGCCCTCAAAAATCTGGAGCTGCCAGTGCTTGTGTGTTCTCTAATCAAATTAATAGTTGTCCTCATCCTACTAATCAAACAATGGGAAGTCCATTTATGTGCAAATGCTTTCCTAATAATAAGGTCCCCATCACAGCAAAGTAAACTGAAAAGTTATTTATCCTCCAATACAGAAATGTCTTCACTTCCAGATAGATCATTAGCTCAAGACACTACCAGGCCTGGATGGACCAGCAAAAAGGAGCAATTCTCAGTTAAGTTTCATTAGATTCTTTTCGTCCAATCCCAAGTTTTTCTATCTGGGGTTTTCTCAATATCTTGTAATATTAAAACACTGAATTTCCAGAAAATGTCTCATATGTGCTGCTGTTCTCAAATATACAACATGGGTTTCATTGATAATGGTTTCAGGGAAATGAACTCATGAAATCCAGTGCCTGAATTTCCTTCTC
Organism: Anniella stebbinsi; assembly: GCA_029215795.1. NCBI lineage: Eukaryota > Metazoa > Chordata > Lepidosauria > Squamata > Anniellidae > Anniella > Anniella stebbinsi. The sequence goes on from JARDYH010000001.1 coordinate 331,295,865, forward strand.
TGAATTTGAACTATGGTGACATCTCAGATGGTGAAAACAAATAGGAGGAAGAATGGTTATGTACCTCCCCTGCTTGTGAGCCACATGCTGGACTAGATGGGCAACATGTTCTTGCGATCATTAACTGATTAAAATAAAGAGTGTTGTTTACATCAGTGCCATCAACAATGAACACCTTTTCGTGGTGGAATGTATTTATTAATGAAGTAATTTCTTAATCTACTCACCAGTCTTCAGGAATTTAAAAGATCTATAAAGACTGATCTCTTCCGGCAGGCCTACCCAGATGAATTTTAAAGTGTTTTATTGGTGTTTTATTGGTATTTTAATGATGTGTTGGTTTTAAGTGTTTTAATCAGTTTTGTATTTTGTGTTTGGTGCTGTTCCCCACCTCGATCCATTGAGAGAGGCGGGTAATAAATAATTTTATTATTATTATTATTATTATTATTATTATTATTATTAAAGCTCAGGGCTAGTTCTACACTACTGCTTTATAGAGTTATTTACGTGCACTAACAACTGTTGGGGGCATATTACACATTCCGTATTCCACTTTCATAGTGATTTCCTACTTTTTATTCCATGTTATTCAAAATACTACAACATATGTCATTGTGTGTCCTACAAGTTATAAATGTGTAAGAGGGATATAGTGTTATCATGATGGGGTCATAATGATTTGACACGAGGTGTAGTTCTGGCCCTGTGTGTCCCCTCCACTATATAACTATAAAATGTTCAGTTTGTGAGCTGGGAATCCTCTACTGCTTGTTGCCCTGAACCAACAAAATATTCTGTTAACATGGCCACTGATCACAACTTTGACTTGCTGCCAAAGAAATGGTGGCTCCCCTCCATCTCTGGTCAATCTTAGATGACTGAAATTGTATTGTTAGTCCCTGACCCAACAGTTGGATGCTTTCACTTTAATTGTAAGGGCCCTGCCTGAGGTATCACAAGTCACTGACCCTAAGGGGCTGGGGGAAAGGCTATAATAGTCCCTGCTTTAAACAAATGTCAAACTGGGCTGAACTTCCCTACCTCTGGACTTTTATATATTTTACTGGATGTAGTGAAGAGAAAGAAAAAAGTCAATGTATTGTTTACTACTCATGCTTTAAAAGATGCTTTCATTGATTACAGTGACTGCTCTCTTTTCCTAGAATATTCTTGTATCTGGACAGCCCTTGTTTCTAACCAAACATGAGAAGGGAAGAACATTACAATATTATTTGCACAAGGATTTTTTTTTAAAAGGCTTGGTTCAAACTGCTCTAATCCTTTAAATGTCTTCTAACTTATGACAGAAATTGGTTTCCTTTAACATCTAACAAGGTAAACTGTTTCTCTGTTCAACCCATCATTGAGGTTTTTATTTCCTAGCTGTGGAAACCAGTTTCCCCCCTTTCCAATTGGACTGCAAGATCATATTTAGTATTTGTATGTTGTTTTGTACAAATCGAAAAGGTGACTGGTTATGACAGGAAGAAGGCTTCATGTTGATACATCATGGAAGGAGAAGAGGCAGGTTATGAATATAGTTTACAGCACTTAACGCCGATGAAAAGGGAAGGCATCAAAATTCCCGCAATTATCTTCCCTCTGCCTATTTGTTTACACGAATGAATTGGGACACACATGCATACACACAAATGCAGAAATCAACCCAAGAGGGAAGATCAAAGAGAACAAAAGAATTTCAAGTAGCAACAGTGTGTAAAATTCTGCTTCCAAGAGGTTTACCAACTGCGCAAGTGAGAAATCATGGACAAAGCTTTTTCATGACAAGGTGTGTTTGTCACACAATCACCCCAATTGTGTAGCAAGGTCACAATCAAACCACGAACTTCTCAGTGGAATGGTGACAAAGACAAAGCCTGTTAAACACAGGTTCCCAGACCAGTTACGAAAGAGGACAGGGCTCCTGCAACTTTAACAGTTGTAATGAAGAGGGAATGTCACCAGATGCTGCATGTATACAAATGACACCTGCTGACATTCCCTTTTCTATTCAACTGTTAAAGATACAGGAGCCCTGCCCTCCTTTCCATATGGTTACCCTACATAGATGCATTTACAGTTTTATTATATGTATTTGAAAGTAGTACAAATTCACTTAAATTTTACATTGTGCTGTAGATGTGGCTTGCTCAATGCCATCACCTATCCTCAGCCTTAAAGATCGGGGTTGGTTGGAAATCTTAAATGAAACAATAATTTGTTCTTTATTTGTATCCCACTCATTTGCTAAGGAGCATATGGCAGTAAATACAGTTAGTTTGTTGCAGTTGTTGTAAATGCCCTCGCAATATCCATCTGAGGTAAATTCAGATATGGCAGGATCAAATGTGATGGAATGGTTTAGAGCACAGGTGAAGAACCTCAGGTGCAGGGGAGGCAAATCTCTCTCACACACAGACACACACACACACACACAGATCCCAGTTCGACTTTTCAGGGTTCCCCAAATGGCCACACCCCTTTCCCTGCCTCCACCCCCTTTTTCCTAACCATCAATTGTTAAGGGGTTTCCTAGCTTTTGTGCAGTGCTTTCCCCATTTTGAAAAGCTGAAATGCCTCTCCGAAGACTTAGTTACTGGCAGTAAGAGATTTAAGCTAAAATATACTGGTATTTTGGCATGACCCCCTTTGCCTTCGGACCACCCACCACTGGAATGAGGTACCTGAGAATTTCTCTGAATTTGAATTCAGCCCTCAGGCAGAAAGAGGTTCAATGACTCTGGTTTAAAGAATTATATACATTATTTTAAACCCTATGGCACAGGTGTGTGTGTTTAAAAAATCAATTTTGAATAAATAAAAACAGGAGACAGGCTAGATGCAGAGAATTCACACCTCCCATCATACCTGAACAGTAACATCTCTGAAGTATTTCAGTATGTATATGTGCCATCTTAACCTCACCAGAGGAGATAAATGTGGTATCAGACGCTAGAGTATTACATATTCTTCCAGTCCTTGTTCCTTTCTCTCTGTATATATTAATTTTATAGATCTTTTTATTGTCTGAGCTATACTGGTTGCGTGGGAAACAGTACAATAGGCCAAGCGCTTCCATTTCACACATGTCACCTCTATAATTCAACAAAGAGTAGTAAAAAAAAAATAGATCTATAAACTTGTTATAAATCAGTGCTCCAAACTAAATTAACCATTGAAATAGATTATCATAAAATAATGCCATAATGACATTTTTCACCTTTGTGGCTCAGGTGTGTATATGTGTGTGTGCGCAGGCATGCACATGTGATGTACACAGAGCTCAAATTGCAATGACAATTCTAAAGATGTGTAACTTGTCATATAGTGTTAAGGGGGAGAGTAAAGGTGAGAAAGATGGAGGGGAAGAAAGAGAGAGAGAGGCAGGACTGTGAGAATGAGCTTTAATACCTCTGTGTCTGGGAAAGTAACTCATAAACAGATCCACTAAAATATAATTACTCCACATAACTCACCTTTAGTGTTAGTGAGTCATCTCTTTTCTTATTAGTAGTGAAGCTTCTCACTTGCATATCTGGGCCTCTTGTTGGAGAAATTCACTAGCAAGCATGTCAGGATTCTCCAAAGAATGCCATAATTAAAATATATCTGCTAGTGGAATATAGCTCTCTTGGATTTTATATTCAGTCCTTACACTTAGAAGATCTTTCCTTCTATTTCCAATGTTGAGGCATGAATGACATTGCTTATGTTGACAAATAGCATCACCCATGCACAAGAAGGTGGTATCAGCAGAGTTGGAGGAACCCCAGTTTTGCAGGAGTACAAAAAGCTTGGGGGTGGGGGGGGAGAGGCAGGAGCGACACCAAAAACAGCCCAATGAAGACTGAATATGCTCAGTGGCCATGGAATACTGGCTGACGGTTGGAGAAAAGCAAAATAATCCTTCCTGAAATTCTGGTGATCCATTGCCAGTCAGTGTCAACAATACTGGGCTAGATGGACTAAGGGTCTGACTCAGTATAAGGCAGCTTCCTATGTTCCCATATAGGTGTCAGCCTCAGGACTAGTCCTGTTTGTTGCCCATTCCATAAGGCAACTCTTCAACTGTTCTCCAAGACTCTACTGTGGTGCATACTCAAAGTGCCATCACATGAGTACAAGGGAGCTTCATAAGAATATTACAGTCTATTTTAGGAATTTGTGATTCTTCTTCTTCTTCTCTTCCTCCTCCTCCTCCTTCCTCTTCTTCTTTTAAAAACATGCATGCTGCTGTTCTCCACAGTTGTCATTCAAGGTGGCTTAACAAAATCTCATAAAAACCTTAGTGTAATAAAAACATGGAACAACAGATAAAATCAGAAAGCATGCCATTGTACATTGATAACAACAACAATAAAAGCAGCAATTAGCTAGTCAAACGGCCCAACCCAAGATGAAACCCCAAAAACAAACCAGAAAATTCAACAGGTCAGTTTGCCTACCAAAAGCCCAAGTAAACAAGGCAGACTTTGTCTGGTAGCCAGCAGTCTAACATCTGGAGAAAGGCCCGTAATGATGACCTCATTCATCATTTCCGGAATTTACTCTGTACAGGGCTGCCCCAAGGCATTTTGTTTCCTGAGTCAAGGGGCAAGATGGCGTTCCCTATCCATTCCATGTACAGCAGCTGACTGATTGGCAGTTGGATCTTACTGCAACACTGGGGTCAGGACAACCTTCTCCACTATAACTCAGGGCAGTAGGCTTAATGGATGCAGGCCACATCATGTGGTACACACAGAACTCTATTTGTATTCCAGCAACTCATCACTGCTCCTTACCCTTCACATCTTTCACCTGAAGCAGCTGTCTCACTCTGCCTAATGGTAGAGCTGGCCCTGACTCTGTAAATTGTATGTCTGGGAAAAAGTCATACAATACCTTCCAAAAAGAGACAACTGCCAGCTAGCAATAAGCAAGTGCCACATGTTTAGCAGATTGGGGGTAGGGCGGGGAACATCTTTGAGGATTATCCGACAAGTAATTTATAAAACAAGATGATATAAGAGTTGTGTTTTGTACTAAGTGTGATTGACCCTTACTGTTTTCTTTACAAGAAATGGAAAATCATTTGGGCACTGAATTATATTAAGAGCATTTCCAAATTAATTACTGGATTGCTTGATATGCATTGACTGTACACATGTCTATGTACAACTATTTATGAAAACCTATTTTCTTTTTAAAGGTACTGTTATTGGATATTGATCATTCCCAGCTCATCCTTTAGTGCAGAAGGGAAATTGGTCCTTTAGCTTTGAAGAGTGGGAAGGTCCCAAACAGTCCCAGCCCAACCGAAGTTGCCATCTCAAGCGAGCTGCCCCCAACACTGCCCCCACCCTGCTTCTTCTCCCCATGCCTCCACCTCCCTGCTCTTGTATGGCAGCAGTGGCAGCTCCCAGCTCCTGGCTTCCCCCTCCTGCACCATGGCATGGATTCGCAGTTTCCCTCTCCCTGCTCTCATGGGGCAGCAGCTCCTCCTCACTACATCGGCCAGCTGGGGCATTCTGCCAAAGTAGCCAGACTTGAGAGCCGCTGGCCAGGGGAGGGAGGAGGAGATGCCACTGCCAGGCAACTGCAAGCAGGCAGCTAGGGAGGGAGGTGGAAGTGGCGGACAGAGGGAGAGAGTGGCCAGCCAAGCAGCGGCTGGCCCTTTGGGTGGGCAGGGTGGAAGACTTCACTGCTCTTTCCAGTCCTCACCACCTGCTGCACCAGCTTCCTCCTGATTAACGTTAAGACTGGCCCTGGTCTCAAATAGAGGCAGTCTGAATTCCTCAGTCCCTTCAATAAAGACATTTGAATGGGAGGATATGGGAAGAAGGGTCACTACCAACCAGACAATTATAAATCACTAGTAAAGGTTCCTTATTTGGTGGTGGTGGGTTTTGGTTGAGTAACCTCAGTACTTATTGAAGTTTTTATTCTTCTTCTTAAAACCTAGAATTGGATTAATATTCCAGCATTGTTGTAGTGCAGAAGAGCTTTTCTTTCTTTCTTTTTAAAAGAAAGTTCATGAGGAGGGAGTGTTGTCTCACTCATGATGTTCCAGTTGCTATCCAATAGGTCCTGATAACATAGCATTCAGCACAGTGTTATCAATAGCAATGGGTGTGCTCTCTGAGGACATTTTTCCAGCAACAAAACACAGAATACTGGGAAATATGAAATCTACTTAACTACTACCATGAGGGAAATGCCTGCATCTTGTGCATCAAATGAGTAACAACTGCATATTATTGTACTATAAATTGATTGCACAACTGGACAGCTTTCCTGACTGTGTCCTATTGCTGTAGAAGCCATAGGTAATGTGAGCATTGAATGCATACTGAAGAGGCATTTAATTAACCTTTCCTTTTATTGAAGACGTCCAGGGTAGATTGATATCAATTACTGCTATAGGTCAGAGTTAGGCTAGCAGAGTGTTAAATTGAATGGGTTGGGTGACTAAGAATTGACTACTAAGGAGTTAGCACTGTTAGTGTACAAAATCATTGGTCGTGTGGAGAATGTGGATAGGGAGACATTTTTGGATAGGAAAGCATACTAGAACTGGGGTCATCCCATGAAGTTGATTGGTGGGAGATTCAGGACAAAAGGAAGTACTTAAACTATGGAATCACCCACTACCACAAAATGTAGTGATGGCCACCAATTTGGATAGCTTTAAAGGGGGTGTGGGATAAATTTCTGGAAGAAAAGGCTATCATTGGCTACTTGTCCTGATGGCTATGTGCTATCTCCAGTATCAGAGGCAGTAAGCCTATATATACCAATTGCTGGGGAACATGGGCGGTATGGTGCTGTTGCACTCATGTCCTGCTTGAAGGTTTCCTGTGAGCAGCTGAATGGACCCTTGGACTGATCCAGCATGGCTCGTCTTATGTTCACTATAGTTATGAGGGGATTTTCTGCAGTTGAACAGATATGGTATATGGAAAGCTGAAAGAAATGAGCTTTTGAGGTTTGAAGTATTTCTGATTCGTACCCACAAATCAGTTTGACAAGAATAATTGCACTGATGCCAGTTTAGTTAAATGGTCAATCCAAATACCACAGCTTAATGGGCATCTGATGAAGTACTAGCTATAGTTCCATCTTGGAAACATGACAGTGTTGAAGGTAAAAACAACGAAAAGTGAACATATTTGTTATGGCATAAACTTTTATGGACTAGAGGCTATTTCATCAGATGTATGAAGTGTTACCCCAAGCTGCCAAATATATATACAAATGGTTGGGAATGGGGGCAAGGAGAATTGAAGATATAGTGATGGCATGAATATGACCAGTGTTATAAATAAATAGTGCCTTTGACCCCCTAAGATGGCCATAAGGCTAAGGGTGCTTCCAGACAAGGCTTTTATCGCACCATCGTTTCGCCTTGTCCATGGAATTTTACATTGGTTCAGACAACATTGTCTTCTATTTGTAACCCTTCCATATTTTCCAACCACTTCTTTTGTCCTTTTTCTTATCCCATTAAATTTATTGAGAAAGCAAAGACAGAATATCTGTATGCATTCTAACTGGCAGCGCTAAGACCCATGTGTTTGAAATAAAGATGTACAGATTGTGTAAAATTCATTCTGTCTGCATTTTTCAGATTGTCAGGCACATTTCATTCCATCGTTTGCTCATTGACAGAATCAGATTTTTTTTGTTTCTGAATTTGTGCAAATTCACACTTGCACAAATTTGTGCTTGTGAAAATGTGCAAATCCCCCCAAAATGCAGGTTTTTCTGCTTTAGCCTATGGGGGAAATGTACATTTTCAGCCATTTAAAAATATGTGTATTTTTCTATTGCTATATTTGCAACAACAACAAAATCTGGAAAGTTAGAAAAATGATCCTCAAATCACAGAATCCACCCAGGGAAAAGCGGGTCCACTGTGGAAACCATGGGTCAGATGATAAAAATCCAAACTCATTTGATTCCATTGCAAATTTCTTTGACATCGCTTTTCTCGAAGCAACCTAGGATGGTAATCCTGCAACCATTTACCTCAACAGAACTTACTTTTGCATAAACACGTATATGATTTTACTGTTATATTACATATAGTACAGTCCTATCCATCTCTACTCAGACATAACTCCCTTTGGGATTTCCTCTGGGTAAGTGTACTTTTAATGTGTATAGGATTGCCAACCTATATACACATTTGTCTGGGAGTAAGTCTCTTTGAACTCAGCTGCGGGAGCCCTGCCCTCTTTTTTATCTGGTCAAGAGGGCAGGGCTCCTGCAGTTTGAACTGTTATGATGAAGAGGGAATTTCACTAGGTGCTGCATGCATACAAATGACACCTGCTGAAATTCCCATTTTTATACAACTGTTAAAGATATGGGAATCCTGTCCTCCTTTCCATATGGTCACCCTACCTTTGAGGAAAGGGAGGACTCTCTCACCATAAGATACCAAAAGGGGAAGGGGCTTATCCAAAGCAATAAATAAGTTACAGTCTCTCCATTTGTTCTACCAGAATTTTCTAGAAGCTGAAAAGCCAAGCCTGAGGCACTCTTATCTGCAGGTTCCTTCTTAAAAAAGACGCAGAGTTGATAAGACAATCTTTTAGACCAGATATTGGAGAAATATCAGTTCTGCTATTGGAAAGGAAGGAAGGAAGGAAGGAAGGAGGGAGGAAGGGAGGGAAGGTAGAGCAGAGGCCATTTCCAAGCTGGATCTGTGTGTGTGTGTGTGTGTGTGTGTGTGTATTCAAGACACTCTCTCATTCCTCTCCAAAATAAAGAGATGTTTCACATTAGAGTTATTGATGTTTTAAACAAAAACCAAAAAGACCCAATTTCAAGCTTCCTGTCAACTGCAGCTGTGTTACGCTTAGCTTCAAGTGAAAACAGGGCAATTTAGACATCAGCAATTTTAATCTTGATTTAAGTCCACAGTAAAAAGCTGAGCTACTCTTAAGATTTGTGCTTTGGTTTATTTGTACTAATCGGATATTCCCAGTTGGTCAATCTGATTTTATAGGAAGTGTAACAAATAAAACATGCCTTGGTGAGATAGCTGTGGATTCTATGGCATTTATTTGGATTTTCTCATCTTTACAATGGGTTTATAAAATTGACCAATTGTTACATTTCCAAAGCATGTCAGATTCTCTCCTCCTCCCCCTGCCTTTATCATTGCATCCATGCAGCTGTGCCAAAAGACCTCTTCAACATAAGAGTCTATGAATGCATTTAGCAGAGCTCCAGCAGATAGAATTTACTTCTGACATCCTATGAGAAGTGACATCAGTACAATCTTATCCTTAAAACAATCTTATCCTTAAAGCACAGAAGAAATGTTCTCATTTTCACAGAATGTTACATTTGCATCTCATCTATTCCACAGTCACCAAGCAAATATTGTTATTCTAGATCATGAACAACACTTCTGTTCTTGCTTTTTTCTCATGATCAGCAACATTCTTTTGTGTCATCTCTTCATACCATTACATGCGTTCCAATTCTCCAAACACTGAGATTTCAGAGCTCACAGTTTTACTGTTGTGTTGCAGTATTTGCATTTATTTACTAGGCTGACCATATGAAAAGGAGGACAGGGCTCATGTAACTTTAACAGTTGTAGAGAAAAGGGAATTTCAGGCAGTGTCATTTGTATGCAATTAGTTCCTGGTGAAATTCCCTCTTCATCACAACAGTTAAAGTTGCAGGGGCTCTGCCTTCTTTTGTATAGGGTCACTCTAGTATAGTGCCTGCAACTTTAACTGTTGCGATGAAGAGAGGATTTCACCAGGTACTAATTGTATACAAATGATGCCAGCTGAAATTCCCTTTTCTCTACAACTGTTAAAGTTACATGAGCCCTGTCCTCCTTTTCATATGGTCAGCCTACTATATGCCCTATTTACCCCATCGTGACTGCGCAGTGGCACTGCATTGTTTATATGACACAGCTGCGAACTTGCAGCCATGACAGGCTTTCCCCCTGAAACTATGCTTTTTAAAAGTGTTGACTTACCGTGACTTTCACTTCAAGCTCATTCCGTTGTTTTTCATGTGTCAGTGGTGGCCTCAGTTTGGGTTATACAAGTGGACTGATCGGTAAGCATTTCCTCATCAGGGCAGGGGGCAGGGGATGGGCTTAACAAACTGAATGGCTTCCAGGGTTGCAGTTTATAGCCTGTGCTCCCTCCTACCGTCTAATGCTATCACCTCTGTGTCGCAGCAGTGGTTTTGAGAGAATGAGACACCAATGCTCTTTCCTTCCAGAAGCTATTGAGAACCATATCCATAAGGGTACTTGGCCTCAATGCCAGGGCCATTAAAATAATCTCCAGTAGTCCTACTTGTTCAGACAATTAGACTTTAACACTTTGCTTCCAAATCTAGATCAGGCCACCTGTGCCTGTAATTTCTATTGCCAAAAGGTAATCCTTTACAGTAAAGTAGAAGGTGGCTGCCTAAATACTTCTGAGAGCCTGTCTTCTATTTGGGAGACTTTTTTGTGGAATCGATTTTGGGGAAAGTATTGCACCCTTGTTTTGCACTTGTAGTATACAATGTACTCAAGTTGTGCTTTTGCTGTAAAGGCATCAGATGATCAGAGTGTTTTGAGAAGCCAAAATACAACACTTTGTACTTGGCAAAATGTAATGTGTTTCTCAAATTTGTAGGTATAATTTTGATTGTGTGTTGTGGACATGTAATGTGAGTTTCGTTGGCCTAATTTTACATTATCTTCAGCCTAGATTTCTTGAAGGGTGGAAGCCCAAAGGGAGAGAAGGAGCACAGAATGCCAAAATGGATGGAGTGAAGGAAGGATGGGGAGAAGACCTCTGCAAGGTGGGCAGGAAGTGTGTTGGGATAAGGAGAGAAGAGGATGGCAGAAGAACAGAAAATGGTGGCCCCACTTACTTTTGAATCTGTTCTGTCCACTTTTGGCTCTAGACCCATCCACTGCCTGCATGTTACCCCACAACAGATTACCCTTGAGCAAATGTGGTCCTCAAAAGTTTGCCCTTCTCTGGTTTTGATGTTGAGCTCCAGTGGAGGCTGGTGGCTCCAATTTTGATGGGGCCGTGAATCCATTCTGGGTTTGTCAGAACCAGCCAGAACACTAAAGAAGCTATTCAAGGTGCAGGACTGATTTTGGGGTTAGGCTTCATCACCTTGAATAGATCCTTTGGGGTTCTGGCTGGTTCTGACTGAAACCCAGTCAGAATCCCAGTTGGGTTCTCTCCTCTTCCACCCCCCACCCCCAATTTATATAATGGAGTGCACATTTCAGGTGGCTTTTTGAAGGAGGTGACAAACATTAGCAAGATTATCTCTGCAGCCTACCTCTTCCACTTTCACCTATTACATGTGGACAGGATAATGCACTACTGTTACTGAAGCATCACTTGTGCAATTAATGTGGAATGGCTAATATGCAGTTGGGGCATGCTTTGATTATCCATAGGGAGATTATCTGGTCCAGGATTCTGAGGCTAATAAAACAATATCTCTTATTTATATTTAAACCTTGTGTATTTTTTTTCACACTTTAGTAGCTTCTCTTCCAATCAGATTCTTCCAGGATTATAGTCAATGGATTGTAAATTATGTGTGATTATTATGTTATTCAAGTTAGTTAAGTTACTTGAGCAATGTAATCATTGCACAGGATTTACAATTTGACTTAACTACCTGGCAAAAATGTGTGAAGTTGAAACTTTCAGTGAATTAGTACATGATACACTGGGCAAGAGAAGCCAAAGGAAAGAGGCTGTGGTCCATGCCATTTCCTTGTAAACTGTCAAAGTTGCTGAACCTAAACCATGGACTAACCGCCATGAGCTATATGACTCAAGAGTGGGGGGTTGAACACTATGGCATTGGAATACCTTAATGTCATCAGGGCCACGTTTGTCTTTTGAGAGAGGAACTAGGGATTGCATTAAGATGGTAATGTTCAAGTATGAACTTGGAGATTTCATGGCTCATCCCCAAATCAGCTAAGTATTATTTCCCCACAGCTGGAAACCCTGGAGGAATTTCTGTAAACTATGCCAACACTGAGTGGGAGCAGGGAGAAGCAATGAGCAGGGAATGACCCTTGACTTGCTAGGTTTCTGTCCAGAGGGAGATTTTTTTTATGGGGTAGGATTCAGTCATGCAAACAAGCATACGCACAGGCCGCCTCTTTATGGTGCGTCTTGCCACACAGCAGCGGCGACAGGCGGCACCCCCCAAAGTGATGGCTTTTCCTGGGGCTGCTGGCACCACAGCGCACGCTGCAGCCCGGCGGTGGCTGGAGGGGTGGCTGGGAGCATCATTCAGCTCCCCTACTCTAAGGTAAGTTGTTTTTTGGTTTTTTTAAAAAAATGGGGGGGGGAAGAACTGCAGAGGCGGTGCAGCGAGCTTATGGCTGGCTGCTCCACCCCCTTCCCTGGCCAGCCCGCTCTGATCTAAAAAAAGTCAGGGTAAATGGCCAACTTTTTTAGATCAGAGCAGATGGCTTGGCACTGGCGGCAGCATCATGTAACACAACTGCCACCAGTGCGAAGCCATATTGACGGAAAGTGTCTGTCTAGAGGTACCCACAGTTACAGCCTAAAGTGGTGCAGTCCAGAAAAAGTGATACCACTTGATTTTGCTTGATTTTGTATATACCAAGGTTAGGAAAACTCAGGCCTGCAGGCCAAATTCCCACGCTGGCCCTCCAGTAGTCTTCCTATGGCATCACCCGTGTGCAATGAAATGGCTGAAGGGGAAAGCATTACACCACACCTTCTTACCCACGGTGATCATGATCCAGATCAGGACCTGACATGCTAGCAGTAAAGATATAATGCTAAATAAATAATTAACATGAAGTGTAGTTTGAACCTCAGAGCACAAAAAGAACAAATGACTTGCTCAAGGACAGACAAAGCAGAGATAGCCTGGCCTTGGTAGATTAGACTACTGTAGGCTGACCATATGAAAAGGAGGACAGGGCTCATGTAACTTTAACAGTTGCAGAGAAAAAGGAATTTCAGCCAGTGTCATTTGTAAGCAATTAGTTCCTGGTGAAATTCCCACTTCATCACAACTGTTAAAGTTACAGGCACTATACTAGAGTGACCAGATACAAAAGAAGGCAGGGCCCCTGCAACTTTAACTGTTGCGATGAAGAGGGAATTTCACCAGGGACTAATTGCATACAAATGACACTGGCTGAAATTCCCTTTTCTCTACAACTGTTAAAGTTACATGAGCCCTGTCCTCCTTTTCATATGGTCAGCCTAGACTACTGCAATATGTTGCACATAGTGCTACCTTTGAGGACTTTTTGGTAACATCAATTAATGCAAAATGCAGCTGCTGGGTTACTGCATCAACCGTTTGTAAGCAGTTACACTGGTTGCCAGTCTGTTTCTGCATACAATCCAATGCACAAGTGATTACCTAAATGCAGGGGTGATGCCGGGGGGGGGCACGGGGAGCAAGCGTCCCCCCAAACAAGAGCTTGCCACCCCAGTTGCCACCCCAGTTGCTGGCAGAGCTGGCTTTACCAGGAAAGCAGCCTTGGCAAGGCACAGTAAGGGTTAACAGTTAGCCTTGCTGGAAGCCAGGTGCCTGTGCTGTCGCCTTTGTTTGCCTAGGTTTCAGAGAAGGAGCAAGAAGGAGCCACGTGGGCCGAGCTTGTGGCTGCCTTCTCACTGCTTTCTCCAAGGCAAAGCTCAGCTGTTTTAGAGGAAAAAGAGGTGGCCTCTCCTCTTCAGCCCTTTAGCCCTTTCCCCTCACTCAGCAGCAGGGACAGGGAGCCAGGCAAGCCCAGGCGCCGGTTGGTTTTTGCTGATAATAGTCTACACTTTCCATGTACTGGTAATCATATTTTTATATTCCTCATGACTTGTTAGGGCTCAGCTTTCAGAACGAGCACAATCTTTAAAAATTTCATAGAAAATCGAGGGTTTGAGCAATTGCTCTGACTTTTTTTCACAAATGACCAGCCAGATCCCATCTTCAATGTCCCACAAGTTTCACGTTTTTATCTTTAAAAATGAACAAGTTATAGCGGGGGTGGGGCTTTTGGGGGACCCCCTATAACTTTTTAATTTGAAAAGATAGAGACATTAAACTTTTTGGACTTTGCAGATTGGATCGTGGTAGTCCTGGCTCCCCAAGTTTCATGTCATTATCATTTCAAATAAAAAAGTTATGCACGCATTTCCCCCAATGCAAGCCTATGGGGAAAAAAGCAGAGAACAAGATGACAGCAAGGAGGCCCGGTCAACCAACTGTCAATAAAGTTGCATGATCTTTAATAAATTCATATAACATTGAGGGTTGGAGGGATCGATCTCAAATTTCATACACATGTCTAGCACATGTTGCTACAACATATGTGACAAATTTCAGATCAATCCCTCCACCCCTGTATTTTATATGAATTTTTAAAAGATCCTGCAACTTTTTAACAGGTCTGAATGAATGCACGTGGCAAGCTGCCATTCTGACCTGTCAGAATCTAAACGATCTTTAATAAATTCATATAAAATCGAGGGTTGGAGGGATCGATCTCAGATTTCATACACATATGTAGGCATACCCCATAAGCACTGTGACCACGTTTCAAGCCTCTAGCTTTGAAAATACAGACGTTATAGGTTTATTAATATGGCGATCCGGTAATCCGAAAAAAATCCGATATAATCAGGGTGAAAATTTTCGGATTGGATATTTATCAGAGGTTTTTCTATCATATCATTATCATTATTTGGATGTCCGATAACGACCTTATTGTATCGTTATCAGACATTTTAACGATATGATACACATCCCTAGTAACCCAAACTCACTCACTTACAGCCATTGATTCTTATTTTCCTGCTGTCTCAGTTTGCCTATGCATGAAATGAGTTTCGTGGTCTCCCATCTCCCTTTAATTTAAATTTTAGAGGCTTGGCTTTAATGCCTTTCTCTGTTTTGTGACATACCCTGCATAAATGGTTTTTTTAAGACACTTAAAAAAAAAAAAAAAAGCCTGATCTCTGTTGGTTCTGGGAATTTAGTATGCTGCAATTTTGTAACTGAAACACACACTGAAACTTCCAGAGCAGCAAAAACACCCTCAGAAGAATTAATCTGCTTCTTCCATGGATCTCTTCCTTTTTTTCTCAGGACAGTAGGCCAGGAAAAATGACAGGGAGAGGAAAGAATTAATCTGTACCTTTTCCACATCTTCCTTTTTTTCTCCTCAAGAGAATTAGGACAGGGATTGGGTGGGAAGAATTTACTCACAGTGCAAGCCTATGAATGTTTACCCATGATATTCAATGTCTTTTATTTCTTTTATTCCGTATTACAAAGGCAATGGGTTGCAATTAAAAAAACACCCAGCTTCATCAGGAGCTTCATCTTCAAAAACTTCATCTTTTGGATCTTTGGACTAGTACTTCACATGCTTTGAGTTTCCTAGGTGTACAGGGCCCAGATGACTCAGTTTGCTCTTTCCTTACACTAAGAGTCTACTTTCTGGTTCTGCCTGCACTGGTTTAAAAGAAAGTGTTTTATCTGTTTAATCTGTAAGTCAAGGAAATGTTCATGTAGTGACTGTACCTTTTTTGAAAGCCTTTTTCCTTACAGTAATTTGAATTTGGCTAATACATGCTATCAATATATGACTTATTTCAGAATATATGGTTAGGATGGCAATTTTAGTGTGAGATATACCATTATTTTTCTTTCAGAGGTCTTACATATGGGATACATCCCACCCACCTAGAAATTAGGGATGTGCAGGGACCCCTCAGATCGGGACCCGGATCGGGACCTCCAATTTTGTCCCGGATCAGATCGGACAAAATCGGAGGCCCCCCGGACCAGATTGGGCCCAATCTCGATTTTTGGATCAGCCACCATTTTTGTTTTCCCCATAGACTTGCATTAGGGGAAAGAAAGCTTTCCCCCAATGCAAGTCTATGGGGAAAACATGGCAGCAGGTGGGTGAGTGGGGGCCTAACTCCCCCCTCCCCTTTGCGCTTCTTACCTGGCGGGGCTGTCTGTTGCGGACGGCCCTGACAGGCAAGCCCCCACCCCCACAATCCTGACCTGGCAGGGCTGTCCACTTCCATCGGCGGGCGCCCGCTAGCACCCGCCGATGGAAGCAGCCAGCCCCGCCAGGTAAGCCCCCCTGGCGATCCTCACCTGGCGGGGCTGTCTGCTTCCATCAGCGGGCGCCCACCAATGGAAGCAGCAGCGGGTGCCAGTGGGTGCCCACCAATCCTCTGATTTTTCCGAACCGGATCGGGTCCTTCTGGGCCGGTTTGGGAAAGATCGGACAATCCAGAGGGGTGATCGGAAATCGGATAATTGTATCTGATTTCCCCTGAATCGGCTCCGGATCGTGGATCGGACCCAATCCAGTGCATGCCCCTACTAGAAATATACTTTGCCCCTTCTGTGCCCCCCCCCGGAATTTTTTTTTCTGTTGCTGCCACTGCCTAAATGGCTTGTGATCTGAGGATCTAAAAGGCCACATTCTACATACGACACGAACCTGCACAGATTTGTCACTGCATGCCCTCTTTTGGTTCTCCCTGCCAGGCAACGTTAGACAGCTGGTGACTGAGGAGAGGGCTTCCCAGTCATGGTATCATGACTATGGAATATATCCTCTCCCAGGATGCTTTTCTGATGCCAACTTTGATGTCATTTTGACACCAGACAAGGAATGTTTTTCTTCTTAATTTGCCCAGGCATTCCAGCATCTAGCAGAAGCTGCTTTATATAAGTTTTATCTATTCTGCTGAATTCTATTGCTTAGTTTATCACTACTTTCTGTATTTTGATATTATATGGGGTTTTAAAAAATCTATCGATTGTATTACTTTATATACATGGCCTTGAGAGATAAATACTGAAGGGCAGCAGAGATATTTTTGAAAGACAGACTGGATTTGGATGACATGATATCCAGTGGTGGGTTAAATAGACAACGATGGGTTAAATAATCAACAGTTGGTTATTGTGTCATCTGTCAGGACTTTTCACACCACAGTTGGTTATTTTGTTGAAATAACCAACGCAAATAACTAACACTGTGCAGAGTTGATTATTTGAACAACTGTTGGTTATCGTGTTGTCTGTCAAGCACCACTGACTATTTTGCCACACAGTTGGTTATTTTCAGTGACTACAGAGTCCCCTGGCAAGAGCAACCAAAGTGGTGGCTGCCACTCTAGTCCAGCCAGCAGAACTCACAATGGCTGATGGGATACTAGTGGGAGAAATGAGGGGAAGAGAGAGGGTGGGGGATGTGTCAATCAACACACCATTGATGAATAGTTAACTCGACGCTGCCTTAATGCACACCATGGTTGATTATAATCATGTCGTGTGGAGCATGTCCCCTCGAAAATCAACCATGGAGTTGACTATTAACCCACCACTAACTATTATTAATAATTATTATTATTATATTTATTTATAACCCGCCTCTCCCTTCGGATTGAGGCGGGGAACACAATGTAAAATACAAAAATCACAAACAGTTTAAAAAAATTAAAAATAGAGAAAATGCATCATTAAAAACATCTTAATGTTTAATTAACCCACACATAGCAGTGGATAGGAGAGATTTTCTTTGGCTGGCCACTTACGAATGCCAAAAAAGAAGAGGAAATGCATCACCAATAACAAGACAAAAAGAGGACACACATTTGCATTAAAATGCATGTAATAACGTATATGTATAGATGCAAATTTAGAAGTTTTCTTAAAATTTAAATGGAATTACTGTACATCTCAACGTGATGTGGAACATTGTGACCAGGTGATCTATGTGCCTTACTCAGTCTGCTGTCCAGGTGCTAGCTACAGATGGACAACTTCAAAGTGCAACTCTTGCTTCTGACAGTTCTTTATCTTTAAATCGGACTTGGATTGGACAGCCTTTCAAATACAGGATGCCTTCAAAATAGGGGACCGTCCTCTGGCAGCCGTTTAAATAGAGAACTGTCCTCTGTAAAAGCAGCAATATCTGTAGAAAACATAAAAACTATCCATGTTTTACATTCCAGAAGATTCAGTAAGGCAACTCTGCATGGCTACACTGTAGATCTAGCTTCTCCTGTTAGTTCACAGCACCATCTACAGGCCAGTCAATTTCCAAAGTAGCATTCTTCTATCTGCTCCTTCGTGTTGGCCAATATAATATGGCAATATGAATTATGCCTCTTGTTTAGTCTTGTTCAGAATAAGTAGACTGATGAGATACTTTTACGTTTGTAAAATGAGCACAAAATATTGGTAAATTTCAGGGGGGGGATGTATTTTTAAAAAGATATAAATATTTTAAATGTTAGCACTTGCAGTTACCGAGAATATTCATAGATTCCAACGGTTGCAATATGAAATGAATTGATGAAGGACATAAGAAGAAGCTCAACTTAAACTTACGAAGCTATTTCAAAGGAAGTTAATCTTGTTGATTTTATAACATAAAGTACAGCAGCAAATTTTTTATAAAATATAATATTGTAACAGATTAACCCTATAAAATGTTCAAAAATGCTAGCACAGTATTTGTGGGGAAAATACTCTACCAAATCATCTGTACGTGTGTGCATGCATATGTGAAAATGGATTCTTGCTGTAGGGATGCAAATTTCAACTGTGGTTTACTTTGATCCATGTAGTGTGGTCCAGGAAATACCCTACACTGTGTTAATTGACTTTCCCCCTACATTATAAGGTCTACAGCACAATGAATGTACAATATAGCTAAAAACAACACTGCTACTTTTATATCACAAGATGTGATACAGAGCTGTTAGCTGACAGGAGTGGTGATTCCCCTGTTTTGCAGGAGAATAGGAAGAGTCACTGCATGCCACATTGCTTTATGGCCTACATGGGATGATAATCAAACTCTTGTGTTTCTTTTCTTTCTCAGTCCAGAGAGACCTGGAGGTTTTGAACTGATGGAATAGATGTGGGCAAATGAATAGAAGCTTACTCCAGACAAGGAGTGATCCTTCCTGGTCAACAGGAAGACCAACCCAGCTATAGGGATGCAGCCTGGTAGGGATGGAGTTGCACTCTCCTTAGAATGGCAGGTTTGTGGTATAGGAATGTTCCTGGATCTGGCTATTCTCCTGGACTATCCAGGAGTGCTTTTGTCCAGTTTCAGCTGATGTGCCAATAGCGCATGTTTCTGAAGAAGGTGGATCTGGCCATGGTCACGCATTCCTTAGGTAAATCAAGGCTGAAGGATCAAAATGCGCTGCACTTGGGGCTGTCTTTGAAAGTTGTCCAAAAACTTTGGCTGGTGCACAACACAGCTGCTAAAGTGCTGAGCCAGGTCTTTGGAGCATGTGGCATCTCTTTTACATCAACTTCACTGGATTTCAGAATAGATCCGAGTTCAAAGGGCTGTTTTTACTTAGGAACAGCGTACTTGCAGAGCAATCCTTCAGTTCAGTCCAACATTTCCAAAGCCCTGCCTGGCTTTCTACTGCTCTTCCTCTGTTTGTTTTATTTTCCATTGATAGGAGGAAAATCATTTAGACCAGCTCCAGCTCTGCCCACGCTGCCCAGACACACCCCTGATCTTCCCCCTTCCCTCCCCCACCTTTCCAGTGTTGGAGCTCTGGCATTGGGAAGGCACAGGGAGGGGTAGATGAGGTTGATTTTTCCCCCTTTGAGGTTGGAGCTCTGTCTCCAACCTTGGTGGGGGAGATCCAATCTTTCCTATGACCCCAGGGATGATAGGATTGCACTTTTAAACATTTGTTTCCTCCCGTATGAATTTGTCTGTCAGTGAGATCATATGGGAAGGCCTTTCAATGCACCACCACCTGAAATGTCCTATAGGGACTTCCTTGTTGCTGCACCTGGATTGTGGAACTCTCTGCCCCAGAAGTTCTGTCTGATATTATGGGTTTTCAACACCAGCTGAAGGCTTTAATATTATTCTGGGCAGTGGAGGCTGTCAGTGGGGCAGTGAATGTGTTCCAGGTTTCAGTCAGAACCAGTCAGATCTCTAAAAGAGCTATCCAAAGTCCTTCACACTTTTAGAGTACTTCTGACATGTTCTGACTGAAACCTGGAGTGGATTCGCTGCCCCACTGACATCAGAGCCACCAGTGTCCACTGATTCTGGATGGCATTTGTTTTGATCAGTAGATTATTTTCTTCTGCCTGCTCCCAAAGTTTCTTCCTCTTCCTCTTCCTCCTCCTCTTCTTCTTCCTGATTTTATTATCTCCTTCTTCTTTGTGTTTTTAGTGTTTTATGTTTTTAATTCTTGTTTTTTCAGTTTCAGCATGAGCTGCCTTGAGCATTTTATTTCATTTTTAAAACGTAAAGACAGGATAAAAGTAAGTTAATAAATTCATAAAATAAGAACAATGTACATTTACATTAGTCACATTGAAATTAAAGAAGAGAAATCAGATTTTCGTGTCCTTTTGGGCAGAGCCAAGTACAATTGTTGTGTACCCCTCTATGATATCAAAATGTGACATAAACCCATAGCCAAGTTAATGTTAATCCAATGGACAGGAAGGGGCTACACTGTATTGTTAGTCTGTGCCTACCTTTAGAAAGCTGGAAACCTTCCTTGTATGCTGGAATTATGATTGAGCCAAATGTAAAGGTATGATCAAAGCTAGTATTGATGTTATAACAGAATGAACTGATTGGATTAAAAAATAAATACCTGCCATGCTATATAGAGACAGGACTGTTTCTGTCTATTTAGGTGAATGTGGATATGTATGTCTGTTGTTATACTTCTATCTCTGTCAAGAGGTGTACAGAATATTACATGATGTGGAGAATGTAGATAGGGAGACATTTTTCTCCATCTCTCATAATACTAGAACCCGGGGTCATCTCATGAAGCTGACTGTTTGGAGGTTCAGGACAGATAAAAGGAAGTACTTCTTCACACAGCAAATAGTTAAACTATGCAATTCGCTACCACAAGAGGAAGTGATGGCCACCAATTTGGATGGCGTTTTAAAAGGGGGGTTAGACAAATTCCTAAGGGCAAGGCTATCAATGGCTACTAGTCCTGATGGCTATGTGCTCCCTCTAGCATCAGAGGCAGTATGGCCTATGTACACCAGTTGCTGGGGAACATGGGTAGGAGGGTGCTGTTGCACCCATGTCCCGCTTGTGGGTTTCCTGTTGACAGCTGGTTGACCATTGTGTGAACAGAATGCTGGACTAGATGGGCCCTTGGTTTGATACATCGTTGCTCTTGTTTTGTTCTTATGTGCTCACATTCACAGATCAAGAATCCTGAAAAATAATAATATATGATCTAAGCTATAATCATATATGGTGAATATCACCCATGAGTAAGTAAAGTATTAGGCTTTGCGGAGGGGAGTGCTGGGGGGGATGAGGTGTGGGTGTGCCCGTTATTTCCCTGGTAGCTAGCTGTGAAAGGCCATTGGACTTTGTTTGCGCAGACCTTTTACAAAGCACAATGTCCCATCTCTGAAACAAATGGGTCTGCGTTGTATGATTGCTATGTAGTCCCAGGCTTTTGTTGACAGAAATAATACAGGTGTCAAATAATTCAGGCCATGCAGATGTACAGTAGCACGTTGCATACGCGGACTGCTTTGGCTTAATTGCACTTCACAAAGCTGATTTCTTTGGGAAAAAGTCTTGCGTGCCGATAAGAAGGCTCCTTCATTTGACTTGAAGTGATTCCCACACAGGATATGGCGCCTCTAACAAGCTCTGCCAATTGTTTAGCACAGGTGTTTAATCCAAGTGCTCCACTGCACGTAGGGGGCAGTCATTTTGCAAAGGAAGATCACGACATGCCAAGTGCCACCAAGCCGCAAGGGGTTGATTCCTCCAAATCAGCAGACACCTTGGGAGGCTGCTCATTCTCGTCAACAAGAGCCTGAGTTTTATGGGGCAAAACCGAGCAGAACACACTGATGCACATGAGAACCAAGCCGCTTCTGCCAAAAACCTCTTTTATTACAGCGCTGAAGCACTAAAACTTGCCATACATAAACTGATTGCTCATTTCTACCTCTCCCTGCGTCTGTAACCAGGAAAAAGCAGCAGCAGCAGCCTTAAGTGGAGCTCGCTGAGATAGGAAATCTCTCTTGAAGGTCACGCTCAATTTTATTTTTAGTTTGATTTGAATTTCTTTATTCACATGGAAAAGAAAACAATGTATACACATTTAGGATGAAAGCTGCAATAGAGGCACCGGAAATGGTGGTGTACACAATGCAGACAAATCCATCCTTGGCTTTATAAGGCAGTTTTGTTCACATGAAGCTGCTGCAGTGGGAGCGGAAATGTAAGTGGCGTTCAGGTAATGTAAGGGGGCAGGATCCTGGTATGGCTCCCGTTGAACTGTTGAACCCATTAGAAGCTGGACAGAAGTCACATGGGCCAATGCTCTTGGGCCCCGTTCACGTGCGCTGGAGCACTCAAGCCTAAATGCTATAGGCATCTGTGGCTTTTCCTCAGAATCCTGCAGACTCTAGTTTCTTGGAAGCGCTGAGCATTTTCTGCCATGCTCTTCACCTCCTCACATAACTAATGTTCCCAAGGTCATTTTCCTTCTGGAAAAATCATATAATTCAAATCTGCCCTAAGAGATCTCAAGACCACCCACAAAAAAACTTGTAGCCCTCCAGCTCCCATGAGCCCTAGCCCGCATAGCCAATGGTGAGGGATGATGAGAGTTGTAAGCTAAAAGATCTGGAGGGCCACATGTTGCCCACTGCTGGTCAATCGGCTGCTGGAAAGCCATTGTTGCAGAACTCTCCGTTCATAGGGGCATCACTGGGACCATCCTAAAAAATCTTTTTTAAAAAAAGATTGTATTAGTTTTCCAAAACAAAATCAACAGAGAAAAAAAGAGAGAATGAAAGAAAAAATAAAGAGTAAGAAAAAAGGAAATAAATAAATAAATAAAAAGAAATACATTGAATTTAAATGGAATTATTGACAGAAGGTAGCATTCTTAAGTTCTATTCATATTTTCTCAGCATTACTTTACAATCCAAGACATACATGGAATCCATGCGCTGCTTAGAAGTTTTCTTTATAATTCTTCTGTCTGTCAGAGTCATGCTGAGAGGGAGCATCCTAAATTGATCAGCAGGGAGGCAACAGGTTCAATGTGTGTTGCCGTCTACATGATGTGGAACTACTGCATATTTTGAGCAGCATAGTTCCAACCTGGGGCCCTGCAGATGTGTTGGCCTACAACTCCCAATCACCTCCAGACAGCACTTCCAATGGCCATGATTAGGCTGACCATATGAAAAGGAGGAAGGGCTCATGTAACTTTAACAGTTGTAGAGGAAAGGGAATTTCAGCCGGTGTCATTTGTAAGCAATTAGTTCCTGGTGATATTCCCTCTTCATCACAACAGTTAAAGTTGCAGGCACTATACTAGAATGACCATATACAATAGAAGGCAGGGCCCCTGCAACTTTAACTGTTGTGATGAAGAGGGAATTTCACCAGGAACTAATTGCATACAAATGACACTGGCTGAAATTCCCTTTTCTCTACAACTGTTAAAGTTACATGAGTCTGTCCTCCTTTTCATATGGTCAGCCTAGCCATGATGGCTGGGGATGATCAAAATTGTAGTCCAACAAATATGGAGGGTACCAGTTTGGGAAAGGCTGGTTCAGAGACAGTCTATGCAGAAGACATCCCCAGTACTCATCATATTGGGCCACTGTGAGGATACACGGTTGTCCATACTGAGGTTATGCTTATAACTGTGTGTTCTTGTTATAGATCTATGGTTTGGTAACTATCTCTCAGGTGAGAATGGTGGATTTACATGTGTATGCTGATTGGCTAAGAGAGTGAAAAGGAGGGGTGAAGTGTGTGTGTGTGCTATATAAAATGGATACACTGCTTGTGTGTGGCAGGCAGGAATATGATGTGAGATGGGTTAGAGTTAGGGACATGATGAGATGAGATGAGATGAGATTGAGTTTAGATCAAAATTAGGATTTTAGAACTGAGAGTGTGCTTTTGGAGTATTATGTATGAGAGAACCTAATAATAATAATAATAATAATAATAATAATAATAATAATAAATTTCTTACCTGCCTCTCCGTCTGGTTCGAGGTGGGGAACAACAATATAATAAAATACATAAAACTGATTAAAACATGACACATATTATTAAAACTGCATTAAAACATCCTAAAACATCCTAAAAACATCCTTAAAACATTCTAAAATTCCACTGGATATGCCCGTCAGAAGAGAACAGTCTTTATGGCTTTCTTAAATTCTAAAAGACTGTTAAGTTGATGAGTCTCCTCCGGCAGGTCATTCCACAGTCTGGGAGCGGCAGAAGAGAAGGTCCTCTGGGTAATGGTTGTCAGCCTAGTCTTGGCCGATCACAGTAAGTTCTTCCCAAAGGACCTGAGCGTGCGGGACGGATTGTATGGGAGAAGGCGATCCCGCAGGTAACCTGGACCCAAACCAGGTAGGGCTTTAAAGGTAATAACCAACACTTTATACTTCGCCCAGAAACTAATTGGCAGCCAGTGGAGTGATTTTAAAGCTGGCGTAATATGGTCACCCCTAGGTGTACCAGTGACCAACCTAGCTGCCATATTTTGAACTAGTTGAAGTTTCCAGACTAGGCACAGAGGTAGCCCTATGTACAGCGCATGGCAGAAGTCAAGCCTCGAAGTTACCAGCGTGTGCACTACCATCTTTAGGTCTTCCAACTCTAGGAAGGGGCGCAGCTGGCGTATCAGTCGAAGCTGATAGTAGGCACTCCTGGCCGTCGCATCTATCTGGGCTGTCATTTGGAGCGACGGATCCAATCAATATAGGCTCTATCAACCTATATTGATAGAGCCATTTAAGAGTTACTTGTTTATTATTCAACAACATATTATTGTAATCAATAAAGCTATTTTGTTTATAAAATCCTACACCTCCTGCTCATGGCTGTGTAAGGGGGAGGTAATAAAGAGAGAATGCAAGGTTAACGAGTAAAGTCTTTGTGTTATCACAGAGAGAGGGATGTGTAAGAGCTGAGCCTGAGCCTTAAAGCAAAACCATCTATGGCTATGATTGATGTGCAACCATAGTGCAGCAAAACTATGTATGTGAGAGAAAAGATGCTTCTGGAATTCACACTAGGATAGGGGCAGGAACACCACAGCCACAACTTAGAGAAACTTGGTCCTTTTGAACAAAAACATATCTTTATAGATATGTGTAGAACAGACATCCCCATCTTGAGTCCTGCACAAAAGCCAGGAAACCACCAAATGATTGATGGTTGAGGGAAAGTGGGGGGTTGCATGGCCTTCTGGGGAGCTGCAGAAGACTGGATTTAGCTCCCAAGCTTCAGAACCCTTGGCTTACAGGATAGGGAAAAATAAATGCAGAAATGTTGCATGATAAGGACAAAATAATACTGAACCTATCTACACAGGCAGGATAAAACACTTTGAAAACATTTTGAAAACTGTATATGGAGTGTGTCCTGAGCCCCAACAGTAGGCTGACCATATGAAAAGGAGGACAGGGCTCATGTAACTTTAACAGTTGTAGAGAAAAGGGAATTTCAGCCAGTGTCATTTGTATGCAATTCGTACCTGGTGAAATTTCCTCTTCATTACAACAGTTAAAGCTGCAGGGGCCCTGCCTTCTTTTGTATCTGGTCACTCTAGTATAGTGTCTGCAACTTTAATTGCTTTGATGAAGAGGTGATTTCACCAGGTACTAATTGCATACAAATGATGCCGGCTGAAATTCCCTTTTCTCTACAACTGTTAAAGTTACATGAGCCCTGTCCTCCTTTTCATATGGTCAGCCTACCCAACAGTTGTCACTACTGTTATAAACCGTTTTAAAGCGTTTTAAAGCAGCAGTGTAGATAGGCTGACTCACGCCACAACTGACACATAACTGTTATCAAGAGATGCAACATACGTATATTTGTAAAATGCAAATCTCAAGACCCACATCATTTCCCCAAAATTCTACATCAGACGCACCTGTTGAAGAGAAGGGGACTGTGCGTGAGGGCTTGTACAGGAACACTGTACAAACTGGAGGGGGCTCAGAGGAAGGCAATAAAGATGTTCAGGGGTCTGAAAACAAGGCCCTATGAGGAGAGACTGAAAGAACTGGGCATGTTTAGCCTGGAGAAGAGAAGTCTGAGGGGAGACATAATAGCACTCTTCAAATACTTTAAAGGTTGTCACACAGAGCCTATCCACATTGTCCTTAAAACGACTTATATTCTGTTTAAAAACGTATTTTTTAAGTAGTTTCATTATGTGGTAGGACACACTGAGCAGTACTTACATTTCATAGTGACTGCTTCCTCTGACCTCAAAGTGTTCACTGGTGTATTACAGGGTTAATTCCTTGACTCTTCTTCTTTAGTTTTTGTTTTGCAGGCTGCTTGAGTTATGGAGACAAAAGTGGGTGGGTCAAGCAGCCTGCAAAACAAAACTGAAAGAAGAAGAAGAATCAAGGAATTAACCCTGTAATACACCAGTGAACACTTTGAGGACGGAGGAAGCAGTCACTATGAAATGTAAGTACTGCTCAGTGTGTCCTACCACGTAATGAAATGACTTTTAAAAAAAAACACGTTTTTAAACAGAATATAAGTCGTTTTAAGGGCAATGTGGATAGGCTCACAGAGGAGGGCCAGGATCTCTTCTCAATCATCCCAGAATGCAGGACACTGAATAATGGGCTCAAGTTACAGGAAGCCAGATTCCGGATGGACATCAGGAAAAACTTCCTGTTAGAGTAATACAACAATGGAAACAATTGCCTAGGGAGGTAGTGGGCTCTCCTACACTAGAGGCAGTCAAGAGGCAGCTAGACAGCCAAATGACTGGTATGTTTTAAGATAGATTCCTGCACTGAGCAGGGGGTTGGACTTGATGGCCTTATGGGCCCTTTCCAACTCTACTATTCTATGATTCTATGACTGTGTGGTCAGTCAGTGGGTATGCTCCTCAAGGAATGGTGGAAGAGGAGATCTTCTGAGGGCCCATTTGCAATCTTGAAAATAAGCCCCACAAAGTATTATAATTCATGGTGGGCATCACCAAGACCCGGATGGGTGAGTTGGGTGGTGTAGACATGACCCAGCTTTGTCCACCCCATTATTCATTACAGCACCATCCCAAGCTGGAGGGCTGGAGGGGGCAGAAGTCACCATGATCCATAAATCTCAATTTCACTCACCTCTCTTTCCTGGAACAGGCTGTGAGGACCTGTACCTTGTCTTAGGCCAAAGAGACAGATTGAGGCTGCTATTGGTATACACCAACCCTGCTGCCCAATGGCCTCCCTGACTGAACTGGTTGATGCCATCTCAGATGTGGTGTTGGAGAACCCTTGGACTCCACATCCATGTAGAGGCTGCCTTAATATGACCAGCTCAAGGCTTCATGAAACCGGCAGGTAGTTTAGAAGGGCATGCACATCCTTCCATATGAAAGATTGATTCAGAACAAGTTTTAACCTTATTTTAACCTCCTCCCAAAGGAGGAGACTACTGAGCATTGCCAAAACATGTGAGTTAAAGAATTAGGTGCATTACATCTCCAACAATTATGTAAATTAGATAAAACCTCGTTGAAAAGGCATTATGGGGTCCAGTAGACCAGAACAGGAATTTCTGCTGAATAAGACATAGCCTAAGATCCATAGAAACTTCAGATACAGTGTCTAAGGCAACAGTCCATTGGTTGGGCAAAATAGGATACTCCAATTCTCGATTCCAATCCTGTCTTAAACTATGAGTCCCGTATTTATTTACTACTACTAAATATTTATATATATATGGACTGTGGGTCTACGTGTCTGCTCAGCTGCTAAAAGTGTTGTAACAGTAATGGAGGCTCTGAGGCCATAAAAGCAGCCAGCCCAAACCTAGATTTCAACAAGTGTTGCAATTGTAAGTATTGCCATTCCGCCGTAGCACAAATGGATTTTCAGAGCCCTTATGACAGCTAAAAGAGTTATATTATTATATTAGAAGGATAAATGCTCACCTCCCATAATGCAATGGATTGAGGACTTAATAACGTTATCAACATTTGAACAGGTGATATACAGGCACAGCTTGTGAATGGATAAATATATGGCTATATGGTCCGATTATTTTGAAACCTATGTATAATTCTCTCCCTTTTTTAACATTCGATGAAAAATGATGATATTGCTGTATATGTAATATGTGTTTTTTCCCTTTTTTCATGATT
Source organism: Anniella stebbinsi (assembly GCA_029215795.1). Taxonomy (NCBI): domain Eukaryota; kingdom Metazoa; phylum Chordata; class Lepidosauria; order Squamata; family Anniellidae; genus Anniella; species Anniella stebbinsi. The sequence goes on from JARDYH010000001.1 coordinate 331,324,085, forward strand.
TCTTTTTGTTTTTATTGTTCTGTTTCTTTGATATTCACAATACAAAAAAGAAGAAGGGGGGAAAGCTCAAGGTTTCATGTCCTCCGTGGCAACCATGACAACCCTTGATATGGCTGTTGCCTTGGGGCATGAGTGGGGTGCTCTGTGGGGGGAATTCACCGTTTCATGGTCAGACACTTCCTGATGATGTTTGGTTTCCCTGCAGAGGTGGGAGACCTATCAAGATTGTTTGCCCCTGGAGACGTATGGAATCTGAGGGATTCATTAATGCTCTTGAGGGTGGGGGGATTTTTCAGTAGGCAGAGCTGGTGATTCTGTGAAGGCCCTTGTTGCACAATGGAAGGGTGAAGTGTAATGGACCATTGACGCAATCACTCTTGAGTGCCCTCTTCAGCACAGTGGAGTTCAGTTGGCCCCCTGGTCTACTGGGGAGCTTCAGACGATGAAACTGGTAGGAGGACAGCTGGAATTTAAATGGCATAAGATTGATCATGAAGGTGATAGAGCACACATAAGAGCGCATATTCATGTCTAGTGTGTGGTGGTGGTGGTGAAGGAGGCAAAGCAGACTTACTTTTCTGCTTTCATTGCATCTTCGAGTAATCGTCTAGCTATAAAATCACCCACCTTCATGCTGCATGGTGTTGGACTCCCTCTGAAGGAACAGTTCTGAGGTATGAGGGTGCTTGTAGATCCATGTTTGTCACTGGAAGCCCAGGTGACCTCAACAGTTCATAGGTGAACACTGTACACCTAGCCTAGCCCCTGTACACTGGTAGATTTCTGTAATGCACTCTATGTGGGTCTGCCCTTGCACCTAGTTCAAAAGCTGCAGCTGCTGCAAAATAGAGCAGGTAGGGTGTTCAGTGGAACACCCAGCCATGTTCACATTACACCTGTGTTAAAAAAAACTGCACTCACAGCTATTAGCTACCAAGCCATGCTCAATGTTATGTTATTGTCATGCAAAACCCTAAACAACTTGGGACCAGGATACCTAGCAGACCACCTTCCCCTATATATATCCACCCAACCTTTAAGGCCTTCAGAGGAATCCTTGCTCATCATTTTACAATCAACAGAATGTTGCCAGGAAATATTTTGAAGGCAGGCCTTCTTGGTGGTAGCACCCACCCTCTGGAACACCCTCCCCTGTGCAGTATGGGAGGCAGAACATGTGCTATGTTTTAAACACCATCTGATTTATAATTAATTGCAATTAATCATATGCTGCTCCATCTTACTGTTCCTTGTGTAACTTTTATTGTTATTGTAGTTGAAATTGTTTTAATAGTGCATGAATATAAATATAATATTATATTAAGCACTCTGTAAGTATTATTTATTATTAATAAATAAGCAATAATAAATTTGTGGCATATCAACAGCATAAAAGGGAGAGAGAGAGAAGAGCCATTTCTCATCCATTATAAAAAGCCTTCCTTGTACCACACTTGGAAGTTGTTCTTACTCAGCACTGGGCAGCTGAAGTGAACTGGCTATTTTACAAGCCTGTCTGTGTGTGGCCATCTCTTATTTCCCTTCGCTTATGTTGTTATTAGGGAAAATAGAGAGCTTCAGCTATGGGGCGGTATATAAGTGTAAATTAATAATAATAATAATAATAATAATAATAATAATAATAGGCAATGCAAAACACAACATGCAAATTCCCATGATTTCCCACAAATCATAGCTCTAAAGGTGGAAGAGAAAGTATCTCTGAGCAAGGTGAGATGGAAGTGTACATCCAACTATATGGCCATTGATAACAAAGGGGAGAACATTAAAAAGTGATGCATAGGCTAAGCCAAGAAGATGCTTGCGTTTGACCTACAGGTCAAGCCTTAGGCAGAAAGGTTTAAAAACTGCTTTGAAGAATCATGTCCTATTTTCACATAACATATACAGCCAAGGAAGACAGACACACAAGACTAGTACCTTATTCACGTACAACAGGATTAAATAAATGGTGAGGAATCTGATATCAATCTCACTCAGGCTTTAAAAAAAACAACAACCATGCACAAGGGAACATAATTCAAATGATTCTGTGCAGAGTCATTATATACAAAGCCAAGTTGAGCTACCACTTATTAAAGAATATTTAGGGCTCCTTACTCAGAAAAACCGAGATCAATGGAGTCCCCCATTCTTAATCTCACACTGCTCTTCCTAACAGCGTTGTTACTCTAAGACTGTCCCTAATCCTCAAAGAAGAGAGGATATTGGAGTGGAAGCTGATGGTTGGTAATGAAATCTGATGTAATAAATCTCCGTTTCCAGCAAAGCGCTTATGTGCTGTCATGAAATCTGAAACTCAAAATGTGATTTCTAAAATAAACTCTGTGATCATTCAAACGTCACAACATCAGGTTTGGCCGCATGAAGACTGAAGCAATTATCATAGACACAACATGCAGTGATGTTGATCCTGCAAGGAAATATAGCTATTAGACAACACACTTACCTAGTGAGAATCAGTTCCTACATTCTTAACATTTAGAATGAATTTTAAATAAATAAAATAGTTCAGTGTCTTGTTCTCTTTTTAAAAATTAAGAATTAAAAGCAGAAGGCAAAGCCGTATGTCTGAACACCTTAAAGTGCCAGGAGAAATTTTATTTACAGATGAATTATGAAACCATAAGAGCGTGTTTATACCACAGTAATGAGAGAAATATGCATGAATGCAAAAATATGGCTCAACTGCTTTTAGTTTCTGATTAGGGATCTTTTTGCAGTTCTTTAATTCTAAAGGTTCTTCAGACTGGGGGGAAATCGCTTTTCCCTCCCGTAGCTTTGAATTGTGCTCCTGTCCCACAATAGGGTCGAGCAGCTTCCTTTTTCTAAAAACGCTGAAGAAATGGGAAGTAAACAAAGATCATGTGGCCCATTCAGTGGCCATTTTTTTTTTGCGCTGCTTCCTGCACACAGCAGATGGTGGCACGTTTCTCTTCAAACAAAAAAAGACGGATTTTCTGGGTCTTATTTTTTCATGGAAAGAAGACTAGAAGGAGCAGTAGATACATGCAAGGTGGACGTCATCATCAAAAGGAGCCTCGCACATCCATAAGTGGCCAGTAATGAGCATGCTATAAAACGCTCATCTTATGATCCTCCTAGTAAAAAATCCTATGAAGGATTGTCTCTAAATTCTATCAGTAGGACTTCAGGTATCATATAGCACAGTGGTGAGCAACATGAATCCCAAAGGCTGCATGGAGCCTTCAGTACCCCCACTACCCCCAAATCAGTGGGGGGGGGGAGGTCAAGAAATACAGCAGCTGTAGCAAATACAATGCACCAAAAGTGCCAAAATTTGCAAGCTAAATATGTCACTTTGGGTGCTCTGTAACTGCTACAGACTCTGTTTTAAAAACCTTTTCAAAAAATTCAGCACCTATGGTGGTGGTGGGGGTGGTGGGGGTTCTAGTCAGTGAAAATAACCCCCAGACCTCCTGCAGTTGTTTCCCAGCCCTGGTCTAGCACCATCAATAGGCCATAATTCACATGCTGAAAAAAGTTAACTGGTATGAACTGCTCCCTTCCGGGTGGGAATCCCCCCACCCAAGATATCAACTAGATAGCCTTTGGCATGTCACAGAGGTGAATTTTAGTGAGCCTTCTCTGTCCATGCACAAAAGATTTGTGTGTTCGTTTTTACATGGGGGGACATTTGAACTTGCAATCCTCCATTTGTACCAGTTTGGGACAGTTCGAGAAGTACTATACTAGATGCTATTTTTGCAAGCTTGAATTGGCCTGCAAAAAAAGACGCTTAGAGGCAGGCAGTCTGTTAGATATTTGATGGCATCTAATGTGACTGTGTGAATTTTCCCCCAGACCAAAAAAATAACAAATAATAATAATAAAATAACAACGCCTTGGTCAAGGCACAATGTGCTTTGGTGATGAAGAATTGTGCCAAGTAGAACTTCAAGAACTACAAAGGACTATGTTGTTGCTGAGAACCAAATTAAATTCCAACATGGGGAAAACACACACAAAAATAACCACACTCTAAATCTGGAGATCAGGGCTGGCCTTAGGGGTGAGAGAGCTGCGTGGTCGCCTGGGGTGCCAAGCTAAACTGAAGGGGGCATGAAGTTGAGCTGAGAAGGGGATCCCAAGCACAGACTAGTGGCTGGGTACTGTCTGCAGTGAGCTAGGGCAGCAAAAAGCAAGTGTCTATAAACTCCCCCCCCCCAAAAGGTTCTACAGGTTGTTTGGGTACTAGCTACAAAACTGTTCTTCCTTCAATTAGTTTTAAAGTGTTATTTTTTTGTTTTGTTTTTAAAAAATCCACTTTGATGTTAGTTGCGCTAGGTAAAAACTAATGGAACACAGCTTTTCTTTGAGGCAATGTTACTGAGCATCAACCACTTCAAATGCTGTCCATGCATGCAATAATTCTCACATTTGCTCCCCAGCTTTGTACACATATGCATGGGTCCTTGTGGGGGGCAGCAGCAGGGCCCTCAACCTCAAACCTTCACCAGGCTTCAAAACTAACTGGGGTGGGGACCACAGCTACTCCTTGCCTAGGGTACTTTTTATCCTAGGGGCAGCCCTGCTATTGATGCTCTCTATAATTCAGTGAAAATATATTCGACCAACTACAATCCTTAGAAATACTTAACACAGTTGCCTGTGTGAGTTTGGTGTGTGCGTGACCACATTCATTTTGGATTTGAATTAGCAGTTGTTTTTACTAATTTACAAGCCTGATAAGAAGCCATACTCTCACCCTCTTTTTCCAAAAACACAACTAGTTCCATCTCTCACAATCAGCAGCAATGGATGTGATCCATAAAAACAAGCGTTTGAGAAAGCAGGTGTCTTCCGGAGAGACTAGCGTTCCACAGATGGGAGAGATGATTAAGCCTAACAGGAAGTGCTCTCTTGCCCTACGACAAAATGTAGTGACAGATTGATAATTGAGCTATTCTCATGAGAAAAGCGAGGTCATTATTAAATGGATGGAAACTGTTGCTCATAAAAGGCATCGGTACAAACGCTTTCTTCCAGGCACGTTAAATTTATCACAAAACAAAGAGCTGATCGTTCTTCTCACTTCCTCCCCTTCAATATACACCCTCATGCACTTCACCGCCCATTTAAAATAGTAGATATTAACTGTGGAAGAGTTGGCTGAAAACGTTATAGTTGTCCACCACTCAAAAAAACCAACCATCCTTACTGCCACTATATAATTCCACCTAGGATTCCCTGCATAAGATAACTGAAACAATCAAAATATATGCTCAGGTAGAAAACAAAGTAAGGTTGATGCCTTACTATGTGGGTTTGTTTGTTTGTTTGCATATTTGTACCAGGCATGCTACAAATGTGATGTCTACTACATACTAACATGCCATAGTGCACCCCTGTAGCCCGCCTGAGAGAGGGGTCTGTCTACTCCATTCCCCTGGGGAGCCCTGCCCCATAACAGGGGAGAGAGGCAGCCGTAACTCTCTTCCTCAAACTACTCCCCTGGCTGCAAACTGTATTGACTGCAAAGCTATAGGCTGGTTAAGGAAGTCTGCCACCAGAAAATGACAATTGTCCTGTAGGCTAGATCTATCATCTATCTATCTATCTATCTATCTATCTATCTATCTATCATCTATCTAAGAGGATGTGTGTCTGTCTGTGCCATAACTCCAAGGCCATGAAACCTAGGGCTCCTTCACACAGAGCTTGTGTAGTGTGATCAAGATCAGTTACTCGCTGACGTTTACAGGTCCTTTTCACAATGTCATCAGTGCCTCTCCCATCATTGTTTAGCTTTATTCTGCTGTTACTCGCTGAAAGAGGCGTAATACATATACAGTACACTGCCATCAAAAAGCTGATGTATTTCCAGGATAGTGCAATATGGAACTTTCCCACAAAGGAAACAGCCAAAAATAGGGGGAAGGGGGAGGCACATATATTGTGCCCATCATAATCCCACAAAAAAGAAAGTCCAGTAAGTAGGGGTGTGCAGCGGATCGGGTCCAATCCACGATCCGGATCCAATCCAGGCAAAATCGGATACAATTATCCGATTCTGATCCCCAGCATCGGGATCGTCCGATCTAATCCAATCCGATAGAACCTGATCCGGATCAGAAAAGATAGGAGGATCGGACCTCAGACCTCCTCCCCCCTCCCCCCCCCACGCTTCTTACCTGCTGCCTCGTCGCAGCCGTCCACTGCTGTCCGCTGCTTCTGTACTACTGAGAAACAGGCCTTGTGGCCTGTTCCACAATAAAGCAACGGCGCACCGGGTGACATCATCACTCGGCACGCCCTCGCTCTACCGTGGAACAGGCTGCAAGGCCTGTTGCTCAGTAGTACTGAAGCAGTGGGCAGCAGTGGATGGCAGCGAGTAAGCAGCAGATAAGGAGTGGGAGGGGGAGAGGGGGAGGGAGGGGGAGGTCCCCCGTTACCTGCCGGCGTCCCGCGCTGCCATCTGCTGCTTCCATACTACTGATAAACAGGCCGCAAGGCCTGCTAATCAGAAGTACGGAAGCAGCGGACAGCAGTGTGGGACAACAGCAGGTAAGGAGCGTGAGGGGGAGGGAGAGGGAGGTCCCCATTTACCTGCTGGGGCCATCCGTTGCCGCCCGCTGGTCCCTTCTACTGAGAAACAGGCTTCGCGGCCTGCCTCTCAGTAGCGCGCTGGGTGATGACATCACCCAGCATGCTACTGAGAGACAGGCCGCGAAGCCTGTTTCTCAGTAGAAGGGACCAGCAGGTGGCAGCGGACAGCCCCGGCAAGTAAGGAGCGCAAGTGGTGGGGAGGGGCAGGGAGGGGAAGGTCCCCACTTACCTGCCGGGGCCCTCATCAAATCTTATAAGACCCATCATCAAATCTTATAAGAAAATATTTGTGGCTGAGGGCAGACCTCCTATGCCAACAAAGAGCATACCTAACTTGGCCATTGTGAGCAACACCCAGAAATGGCATCAGAAGTTAGTTCCAGTGGACGGTGACTGATGGACAGAAGGAGAACAATTGAGCCAAGCACATAGAGGCAAGGAATGAGAGGTTGGGAAAAGCTTCACTTCTACCCCAGCCTCAAAAAGCAGAGAGAGGAGGCTGAGGAGGAATATACAAAGATATAACACATCAGACATGAGAATAGAACATATTACAGAAACGTCACATCAGTTAAGTTTTGAAACAGTGTGAGACACAATGAGTCAGAGAAGTAGAGATAGATAAACAAATATCAAAGATTCTCTCTCTCTCTCTCTCTCTCTCCCTCTCTCTCTCTCAGCATAGTGTCCCCAGAGGCAACCTTTTTCAATTTGGTATTCCCTGTCAAGTTCCTTTTGTACCATTCTTGTTTCTCATAATATTCTATACACTAACATATACCTTTCTCTTACTTGATCCCATCTCCTGTGTATCCAGGAACAGCTGACCATTTTCCAACCAGAACATGGACCAAGACATGCTACGATTTCCAATATATAAAATCCCTCTCTGCATTATTGTTCTAACTTCAAATACATTGTTTTCTTCTCACCCACAGATGACTTAAACCATGATGTGGCCCCACAAAGGTGGATTGGTCTGTGACTGGTTGATGGATGAAGGATCCTGTGTTAAGAAAGTGGGCTTATTTATACTTTATTTCCTTATATTCAAAACATTTCCGTATATTTAAAACATTTCTATATGGCCCTTTATTACATCTGATTCCAGGATAGTGTACAGCAATAAAGATAATAATGATTTAAAACCTAACACAATACAATAAAATATTAAAATTAACCACCGTAATAAAAGACATTGGATAAAAATTACAAGACAGACTGATGGGTTATAGAAATTAAAATGTCTGGGCAAATACCTTGGTGCTGAAAAGATTGTAAAGTAGATGCCAGGTGTACCTCTTTAGAAAGAGCATTCTGAAACTGATGCATCACCTCTGAAAAAGCTTTTGTGATTATATGACACATTTTTCTGATAGGGGAGGCACTTCAAATAGGGACTCAATGGAAGAATGCTTGGATTTGGCCACCTACTGGCCTCTCCTGGCTTTTACAATGTTATGATCCATTTATGTGTTGTGCTCACCAATTTAAAGACATTCTTTAGGTAGTTTACTCATCTGAATCAAAGAGTATATCAATTTACAGTGCACAACTGTGAGCAAGCTAAGACATCTAGCATTTATCAACACATTTTTCCACCTTGTCTCCTGGCCTGTACATAATCTCTTCTAAGGACAATCACTAATTCAGCCCACAGTCATGGGTGTCTAAATCCCATTGACTTTAATGGTACATATAAATATACAAAGCTGTGGGTTGGGTTACAGCCAATATGAGGAAATCGTATTTTATGTGTATTTTAAATAGATACTCATTGGCAGAGAGCCTATTGCTGGGGGGAAATATGATTACTATGGAAATGAATCTGGCACTAGTTGAATTGTACAAATATTTTTTCAATGCAAACATGGCCATTTTTTCCAAAGTTATTTCACCAACAAAAAGATAAACAGAAACAAGCTGACCTTGAATTGTTAGAATACAATATTCCATGAAATTCAGTAAAAAACATAGTATTTCACAGATAATTTTTGCTGTAGAAAACAAATCTTCATTTATCTCAATGTATCAAAGAGTAGCAATTCAACATCTTCACTTAAAATTGAATTGTCTTTCTAGTTTTGTTACTTTCCAGCTTCTAATTAAATGTATACTCAGAAAGGTATCTGTTTAGCATGCATAGTTAGACTGTCACTCAATAGCCACTTCTTGTACTTCCCAATGTGTTTACATACTGCCATTTTGTTTATTTGTCTTTATATAAATCTCCAAACCATCCACTAAACACCATCCATTGGTGACCTTTTGGGTGCTCCCAGACAAAAAAAGGAAGAGCTGCACAATGCTTTTTCACAGAATCATAGAATAGTAAAGTTGGAAGGGGCCTATAAGGCCATCGAGTCCAATCCCTGCTCAATGCAGGTGGTTTGACAGGTAGCACTAAAAGCCATCTGGAAGCATCCCTCCAGATTGTATGACCAGCCCATCAACCAGCTCTTTGCCTCTTACCCTCCTCTAGACACACTTCCATAGACACACATCCCCTGCTGCTCTCAGTGGTCCTAATATTCCAATTTTGACTACCAAGTTTCCAAATGTATTTGAGAAAAAAATACCCCCCGCACATGTAGAAAAATATGGAAGCTTCTGGCATGTTCAGGCTGCTCACTCTCAACAGGGGCTTGCTAGCTTTGCCTTGTTCTTAGCTTTAGCAGTGGGCCTACTGCTGTGAGCTGGGATACCAGAGAAGCCTTTGGGGTTGGAGAGTCAGGAGCCCTTCCCACTCACCAGGTATAGGGGGTCTGGGGTAGAAGAGAACCCAGGAGCAATGAGCCAATTTGTTGTGGTGAGGGAGGAGGTTTAAAATGCAAAAAAAGTAGCTAGATAGGTCACCACGCCTGTCTAGCTGGCTTACCTTTCGGTGAGATAGGAGACTGGAGAGCCTATAGAATATTGTGTATCACAGCCTCTCCCTCCCCTCCCACCACCACATCCCCTTTTCTCCCTCTCTTACTTCTCTTATGAGGTCTACAGGCATGGAGGAAGTGATCCACAGCTTTCTATGGTACCCCAGATACTGTTTTGGGGCCATAGGGTCAGCACCTTGGATAGCTCCTTTAGAGCTCAGACTGGTTCTGACTGAAACCCGGAATGGATTCACAGCCCCACCGAAATCTCCACTGGCCATAGGATTGCTCTCCTCAAGAGCAAACTTAGGGGTTGGAGGGAAATCATACCTGGTTATATCTTTTATTACATTGAGTATTTCTTGCCAAGTTAGTAGTACTTGAGGCCATAACCATATATTATGTCATATGTCTTCCCTCAAAGCCAGACACCTGCAACATTAATCTTCTTATAGATTGTAATTTTTTTCAGATGGGCTAAAGTGAAATACTATCTGAATTGTAGCCATCTTTATCAGGACCTGGCACCAAGCCAGGGCCAAGAAACCCGTGGTGCTCCAGATGTTGTTGGTCTACAACTCCCATCGTTTCTGATCATTGACCATGTTAGCTGGGGCTGATGGAGTCCAGCAACACCTGGAGGGCCACAGGTTCCTCACCCCTGCAGCAGGCAAAGAATATCCCTCCTTCAAGATTGACATCCATAGTTAATTTATTGCAACAAATGAGTACCAAAAAGTCTCTCTTACATGAGTGTAGCTAAGTGAAGGAAAATGGATGGGTTTTCCCTATCAGTCTGAAGGACCAAGATTGATTCTCTTTTCTATTATCATGATGCTGTCAGGAGTATAGAAACAAACAAACAAACAACACCTAATATACTCATGATTTTTTTAAAATAAAGGAATTCCTTCAATTATCCAACTTCTAAAATGTGTGATTTATCAGAGCCGCTACCGTTTAGAACAAATTCAGGTTGCTTAACATCGCCTGGACTGCAGAAGAAGGCAAATCACAATGAAGAATCTTAAAATTCAAAGGCACAAAATAAATAGCTGAAAAACACATAAACTCACATCTTCTCTCCTTAACACCCACACACATTTGGGTCAATGGGAGTTTTGCCCTTGACTGTAATGTGAAGAGTAGCAAATCCGTCAGTTTGTAGAGTGTCTGTTGTATCACAGAGCATGCTTTATAGTGCATTCCCCAGGTTGGCATTCTTGCCTCTCGGTCCCTTTATAGCCACAATAGGAAGTGGAGTGACACCAATTTAAACTTTCCTCAGCAAGAATGATTTATTTGTATGGCAGCGCCAGGAGGCCAAGAAGGCTCTTCCTGGCTTGTAAATATCCAATAGTTCCTTAACTAGCACATGTGATCCTTTCCTTTCCCATCCATGTGCATTTCAGTACTTTACATTGTTTCTTAATACTAGGGAAGTGTGTGAATGCAGCCAAAACTATTTCATTTCCAAAGGTTTGTCAAAGTGTGTGGGGAAGGGGAATTGCGGTTGCGATGGGAGAACCAGGGACATTCAAGCTCGCCAAAATGCTCTGAACTTCATTTTGAAAACCAGTTCAGCATGCTCCAGTTTTCATTTGCAGTCTGTCTTTGGTTCATTCAAATGGGGAAAGTGCACATTTCTAGAAGGGAAAATGCACATTTCTGCACACATTTTTCAAAAGGGTGCACTTTTCCCCAGTGCATTTCACAGTACTCATTAAAAAAAATACTGCATGTTTTTGAATGCAAATTTTTGTAAACTGCCCAAAGAGCTTTGGCTATGGGGCGGTATAAAAACGTAATAAATGAAAATGAAATGAAATTGTACGTTCAGGTATGCACAAACGTTTTTTTAAAAAAATGTTCACATTCGCTCTCTAAGTTGTGAATAGAGCAAGTCTGGAAGATTTGTGAACTGAAATAAGATTCTTATACAACCCTAGGTGTTAGCAGCAGGCTGTTTTGTTGTTGCAATTTGTTCCCAGACCTACCAGGTGCTCACCTGTAATGAACTTCATCTTGACCAAGTGGGCCCTCCATGTCCTTCTCTCATTGGCACCGGCCTCACAGGATCTCATGAAAATGGATTGGCACGAGGCCACTGAGAGGATGGTCAATCCTTGATCCATGGAGAATCTGACTGCTTCCCAGGGAGAACATTTTCCCTCTTCCCCAGTTGTGTGTCTGAATTGTTAAATCCAGCCAGCCAGCCAGCCCCTTCCCCATTGCTTTCCTAGTCTTCTACTGCCAGGTTTCCTGCCCAGACATAATTTTCGGTTGTTTGCAAACTAGCCCTTCACTCTGTACTTGCCATCCTTTGCTCACACACTTTTTTTACAGAGCATGTCACAACATCATTCTTAGGCTGCTGCATTCTAGTCTTTTCTGTGTTGCCCTCCCATGTTTTTCCAGACCTGATTTGTGGTGGTGTTTGTGTGGTAACAAAATGCAGATAGAGCACCGGCCTTTTTAGCGTGGACAGTCTTTTTCCTCTACCTCTTCTTCACAAAGCATGGCTAGAAAAGAAAGGGCCCACTCCTGCCACCTTCTGGCTATAACGTTACACTTATAGCATTCCCATTTCGAGGTGGTTATAAATTCTAGTAACCTGTAAAACCCTCCACATTCCACAGAATCTCTGGCACAGAGCCCCAAAGACTCTGTCAGAACACCCAGCTCATTCAACTTGCAGAGGAGACATTCTCTCTCCTCCCTATAGTTCAGCCAATCCCATAAAACAAAAGCCCCACCAATTATTTTCAAAGTCAATAGCATCTAATTTCCATAGCAAAGATTCTGAAGCAGATGTGTAAGCCTGACAACCATAGTCCACAATAGACCAAATAAATACAAAATAGAACACCAGAAGCATCCTCCTGTGTCCGGTGTGGACAGTCAAACTGCTATTAAGGCTTCCTTTGCCTTTAGTTAAAAGTCTCCTGTTTGCAGGCTCAGCCCTTTTTATTGCTTCTTCCTGTATGCAAGTGAAAGGATTAATTATGAATACCCTGTTAGATGCCTCCAAAGTAGCCTTAATTGTTCTGATGTCAGCTGCTGTTCCCACAGGAGGGGAGGCTTTACTTACTGGTTACCCTTCATTATCACTTTTTTCTTCTTGTTTGATTTTGTTTATAGCAAAGTTTTTCTATTCTTCTATAAAAAATGAAAAGAAACAAAAAATTATGGGACGAAAACAGTAAATAAAGCCCCTCCCCATAAACAGACATGGGGGCAACTAAGGACTCCTTTAAACAAGCAATTTGTTGCAAACTCATGATTGGCCACTCACAGAAGTTTGTGGATTCATTACATGACATCATCAACAACAAGGATGTCTCTCACTGGAAATCCCACTAATAAAAGAAACACTGGTAATGTGGTAATATCCAGAAAAAAAGTGAGATCTCCAATGTGAAACTCTAGTGTTGTGCAACAATTCAGCAACTAGATGCCACCATCTCAATGGAAGTGAAGCACGCAGAGAAGGAAGTATTCAATCCAAACTACGTGGCCACCCATGGTTGCCCACATAATTGAGCTGATTGCAATCCCTGAAAGAAAGCAGAAGCAGAAAGCCCTGGCAAACCTCTGAAGATGCTATTCAAGAGGCAAATAACATGATGTTCATCCCTATTTCCCCCTTCAATAAAATAAAATGGGCTGAATATACAAGCAGAAAACTTTTAATTAATGTTGCTGGGAACCTTTGTTGAATGGGACTTATTTGTAGTAAACATTGGCCTTGAGGAAGAGCATTGCTGGATAATTTAGCACTATATTAAGTGCTTGTGTGGAATTTCAGTTTTAATTCTGTTTCCAGCGAATTACAAGGAAATGATGTCTCAGCAGAGTTAAAGGGCTCTAGCATGGAAGCAAACCTACTTAGCCACCTACCCCTACCCAATCCTGCAGAACCTCTGTATTCCGGAGACCTGTAATCCCTCGGCTCCCAGATGTCTACTAACAACTTGGCCATGCAGGCTCCATCCCAGACAATTTCTATGTCCCAGCTTGCTTTACAAAGAAAAAACACTGCGACTGCGAAAGAGAATTAGCCTGCTGGCTAGCTTGCCCACCACAGGATCAATAATTTCCTTTGGCACAGACTCTGCAGTTATGTCTCATTTTCTCTAACACAGACAATCATTATCTGCATGCGGGTGCAAAGGGGAGCAAGGTGGATGCTTGGAACTCAAGGTCAAGGAAAAAAGAAAAACTAACTAATTTTTTTTTGTCCTGTAGAGCAGTTATTTTATTCTGCAATAAGTTGGGGATAACAAATAATGTAATAAAGATTGGCATGCTGCCAGGCTAGCTGAATTGATTCCTACGCTGCACAGCACAAATCTCTTGATCTCAACATAAAGAATGGGAAATTATAGCCAGAGAGGATACCTCATAGGAAAAGCAAATAAAAATGAAATGAACATTTCTAGCAGTTTTGACCTTGCTTTGGGGGATACTGCTTTAAATTTGATTGCCCTGCCCACTTATTATTTCAGTAGAAGACCCCATCAAGTAACAAAGCACTTCTTTCTTTCTTTCTTTCTGTCTAGTATTCTCTTACATGAGCTAGACAAATTCTGCACTTCTGTTTTTCCCTCCTTCCGGTGTGTGTGTGTTTGTGTGTGTGTGCGTGAGAGAGAGAGAGAGAGAGAGAGAGAGAGTTCGCAGTACAATACTCAGCAGAGTGGATCTTACCCAGGCTTTGATTTGATTTTCATGATTTCTGGTGAGAAAATCCTTACAACAGATCCATTTGCTTCCAGTGGGGTTTATGAAACTGTCTAATTATTTTTGGCATTTTGCCCATCAAATTGTGAGTTTCTACAAAGAAATGGAAGACGGGAGGCCTCCTTTCAAGCAATCAATTCTTGGTGTTTGGATCTTGTTGTCTTGGAAACAAGCTTGTCACTGAATTATATTCATAAAAATAATGTCTGGGGTTACAAAAAAAAAAACACCAGACAATTGTGTACTTACTTGACAAAATATTTGGACTTTTACGAACTTTGCATCCAGAAGTGTTGTTGAAATTTCAACACATATTGAAATTACTTTTTGCATTAATGCTGACTGGCAGGACTGGCCCTACCATTAGGGAGAGTGAGGCAGCTCCCCGAGAGGTAGATGTTGTGGGATGAAGTGTTGCCGCCTACTGCTCTCTCCCTTAGCTAGTCTACTCCTCTCAGGTATTGTGGAGGACATCGTCCTGTCATCAGTGTTGAAGTAACATTCAGCTGCCAGTCCAGTCAGATTTTACACATGGAATAGGATGGGACGGGGGGGGGGGGTGTCTCGTCTTTTTCTCAGGCAGGAAAGTGCCTTGGGCTGGTGCTGCTGGCTCGTATAAAGAGCACCAGAAATGTCCTTTTGAGTCCTCCATGTCATGATTCAACCTAGGCCATATCTACACCAGCGTTTTTCTCTGGGTCATCTCAAGGTCATCCCTGTGCACAGGGGATTCCAGGGTCAATCGGGACGACCCAGAGATAACCCCAGGGTAACCAAGACTGTGGTTATCCCAATTTTTCCCATGGTCTCAGGAAGTCCCAAGCTCCGCAGAGGTGTGGACACCCATCCCAGCTTCCCTCCTCCTCGTGAGTAACCACAGCTATCAAAACTGGCACGGAGCTGTTCTAGGGGCTCCATGCCCTTTGGGGGTGGGGGCAGTAATTTCACCATCCTTGGGATGACGGGGATTCGGCGCACAGTTTTTGTTTTTAAACCTATCTTTTCCCCCAGATTGGGGTCACGCGGCTCCTCTTTACCCCCCCTCCCAAAAAGCGACCCTTCTAGGACATCGCACAGCCGTATAGACACTGGGGGAGGATCGCGGAAGCAGGTAAGTCCACGATCCTCACCTCTCCCTCCTGCTAAACCCTTAGGTGTACATGAGCCCTTAGAGCCAGATTTGCAATTAAACTAAGGATGGGGGATAAATCTGTGTAGCAACTTTTTAAGCAATTTTGATTTTGGACCTTACAGGAAAAGAGGAAGCAGACTCCCTTGAAGAAGCAACCATCTTTTTAAAGAAGCAAACTGTTGTGCAGACCACAAAGGATAGTCCGGATTGCTCTGTCTTACTGCCTTGTTCAAAAATGTTGTTTTGTGACAGAATGCCACAAGTCTCATAATCTGAATTTTATTGTTAGCCACTTTGAGTGCCACTTGTTGTTGTTGTTGTTTTTGAAAGGCATGATATAAATACATATTTAAAATATTTGCACTGATGCTAGGTTTTATTTTGGGTTTGTAGTTTTATGTTATATCATAGCTTTAAACTTTAATAATGTATTTTATCATATTGTATTTCATGGTTTTAATTGTTGTGAACTGCCCAAAGAGCTTCAGCTATTGGGTGATATAGAAATATAATAAATGAATGAATAATACAAAACAAACAAACAAACAAAGCCTACCTAGAAGTAACAGTGAGAAGCAGCAGAGTACAAAAATCTAGTGTATACATTTATACTCACAAGTAAGAAGGACTGGATTACTCAGGAGTAAACATGGGCAGAAAGTTCTGAGCATCCAAATCTTTATGAGTTGTTGTTCCTGCTGATGCTGCCTTCATGAAAAATCAATGTAATATACACTACTCTGGCTAAAGAAAAAAGGAAATGAATGGTACAACAGCCACTGCCCCACCCAACCATTTCCTTCTTCTGGCAGATGTGACAGCCTAAAGAAATGACTTCTCTGTTTGGCTGTGGGCATTCTTCTTACTGCCCATTTCTTTTCCATAGCCCTTGGATCCTGAGTCTCTGAGGTAATGGTGGTGGTGGTCTTTATATGGCAGCCAACAGTGTGGGGGAACCCAATGAACTACCTGGTATGTTGGAGACTGACAAAGAGAAAGGAACATTTGCTGGCCTCCATTTCTTTTTCTGAAATGTGTCAAATGTTCCAGAAGCTGGAGTGCAGTTGGAGCGCTAGCACCGATATTGGGTCCAGGTCGGTATATGTGAGAGGAGCATGGCTCCTTCCTATGCCATTCATGTGATATCAAAAAACCTCAGGAGAAACTTGGGCAATGGCTGGCATGGGAATAGAGTCACATTGTTGATTCCTCCCATGTGCTCCAGGGCAATCTTTGAAGGAGCCATACTGGGTCAGTTTCCATGCCACAAGATGAGATTCGAAAGGGTCCCCAGTTTCTGTGTCATCATCTCATGGATATAGGATAGGGTGGCCACTTAAACATCACCAAAAAAGAGGACATGCATCACAATAATAAGAGGACAAAGAGGACACTGATTTGCATGAATTTTCATATGCTAATTGATATGAATATATGCAGATTTAGAAATAATTACTTTAATTTAAATATATAATACAGCTCAGCATAGTGGAGAAGACTGTGTCCAGGGATCCCACTGTTGATGGGAAGCATTGGGGATGGGCAAACTCACCCGTGTCTGTTTCGTCAGATGATTGCCATGCTGCCACCATTCACCCCTGCTCATGGCACTGTGCAAGCTTCTGTCCCAGCTTGTAAAGGCTCTGTTCATGCCTTTACTCTTATGTAAATAAGGCCTTTACGGCCACCATTTACACAGAGAGGAAATTATATAATTTCCAGAGCCTCCATTGTCTCACACAATGGCTGAATTCGGACGACATATTAGGCAACGGAGGAGGGGGAAACAATCATCAGTTTTGTTGCTTATTGTGTCATGTGGGGAGTAACACACCACACACACACAACTGACAGTATGCTAATCGGGCAATTTAAACAACGGAGGGAAACAACGGGCTTGCACGTTGTTTAGCCCAAAGCCCCATTGTTTAAAGAGTCGTCCGAATTGAGCCCCCCCTGTTTCCTTGGACTATTCCATTTGGGGATAGAGATCTGCTGGCCAGAGCAGCCGAAAAACCCCAGCTGCTCTATACAGCCAGCAGAACTCACAGTGCATGCTGAGATGTAGCTGGGGGACTGACGGAGGGGGAGGGAGGAGACGCTGCAACCAAAATGGCCGTCGTCCGTTCTTAGCAACCGGTGCATTTGCCGGTGCCGAGCAGCGCCGGCTGCAGCATGTCGTTTGGGGAGCACCGCCTGCCTAATGCACAGTGAGTACGCTATTTCCCCCTCCGTTGCCTAATATGTCATCCGAATTCAGCCAATGTCAGGCACCTACGACATCCCTAGAAAGCATTAAGGCTGAACGCTCTCTTTTGGTGGTTCTTTGCCTTTAAACTGGACTTGGACTGGACAGTTTTTCCAGTAGAGAGTGACTTCAAATAGAGGACTGTTTCACATAATGTAGGATGTATGGCCACCCTAACACAAGACTCTGAGCTATCCAAAGGGAAAACTTAAGTAACCAGCTATTCATAAATAAATGGTGTTTGATAGCACAAATATAGATTCTGTCCTGGAACTTTCAGGAGAGTTTTTGAAACAAAATACTTTTTTTTCCTGTGTATTACGGGAGTATCTCAGAGTGCTTGGCTGTCCTCACCAAAAAAGCTAAATATTGCACCTTCTTATGGTGTAAACCAGCAGGCAGCGTACTAGGTGGCTACTAGGAGAAGGGCCTTCTCTGCTGTGGCACCCCAGCTGTGGAATGAGCTCCCCAGAGAGGTTCACCTGGCATCTACATTATACTCCTTTAGACACCACGTGAAGACCTTTTTGTTTTCACAGTGTTTTAACAGTTCTTCAGTTTGATTTTTAACCTTGCTGTTCAAAATTGTATTTTAAATCCCTATCAATTTCTGCATGGCTGCTCGGTTTTTATCCTGGTTGTGCTTTTATACTGTATTTTAAATTATGTTTTTATACTGTCGTTGTTTTATATTTCAAACGGTTTTTATGGTTTTAATTTTTATAAACTGCCCAGAGAGCTTGGGCTATTGGGCGGTATAGAAATGCAGTACATTAATTAATTAATTAATTAATATTTGAATTAGTCAGCCTTGTATATGAATATTGAAAATGAAGACTATATGCTTTCTTGACTGAATATTGTTGCAAGAGCTGTCACACATGGTTTGTCATGGGGACAACAAACCATGCCCTTGAAATCAGTCCTGGCTACACACACACACACACACATACTAATTAAAATAACTACATTAGAAAGATACTGTTTAGCCACTCCTTAATGATGCTATGTGTTCTTGGAACTAGAGACCCTCAAAAGCTGGCTACCAGCCTCCTTGTAGCTGAGCCTTACAGGCACATATTATTACTGCTCTGTTTCTCAACAGTTCTGTACCAGATGGCTCAGGATCATCAAAATGGCACCCAGCATGGATAATTCTGTTTGAACTGTGCCCATTGAGGGGAGGATGTATATTTCAGTCTATACAGATTCCTAGTTGGCATGTAGGATGTTCGTAGTCTTTGCCAAGGGATCGTACCAGTTTCACAGCAGGTACCAAGCTTTTACAAACAGATGGATATTTATTGACAAATGCAAGCCAGAAACTAAGTACAGCATGAAGTATGACTTTCAGCAAAGCTGCTTGACAGAAGAGCTTTGCCATTTTTGTTCATTTTTGAGTTTGCATATTGGTCAGTCTTTGGTCCTCTCTAAGTTGCTTTTTACTGTTAGACCAATGACCCATCTAGCCCGGTATTTATTTATTTGCTTATATATTATATTTTTAAATAAACTTCCAATAATCCACATTCTCTTGGTGGCGACCAATACAGTGTCATCTACAATGTCCAGGGCTGATCAGAAGATGGATCTTCCAATGATTTGGATGTCAACTCCCAGAAGTCCCTTCAAGCATGGCCAATGGTCAGAAGGAATGCTGGGAGCTGAAATCCAAAATATCTGGAGATCTGCTTTCTGCCAGCCCCTAGCTTATTCTACTCTAACTGGCAACAATTTATTATTTATTTTTTATGCTTATATGTCATTCATAATAAACACATGTCTGAGAGGTTAACGTCTAAATATTTAAATACACTACTAGAAACACCATTGAAATTATTTTAAATTACAATAACATACAAATACATTTAAAATACACTATTTAAACCATTTAAAGCTACAATTATAATAATAATACAGGACAGTACAAGGAACAGTAAGGTCTTCAAGGTCTCAGACAGAGGTCTTCCTCAGAAACTTTTACCTGGAATCCTTTACTTGGAAGTGCCAGGGATGAAAACTCAGATCTTCTGCATGCAAACACATGCTCCAATACCGAGTTATAGCCTTTTCATACATTGTGCTTTTTAGGCAAGCACCTCATGGAAACTTGAGGTGTGAATATGAGCGTCATCAGATGAGCGCTTTATCACATACTCGCTACTGCCCACTTACAGGTATTTGTGCATCCTTTAGACAATGTCGTCCACCTCCCACGTGCCTCCCGCTTGTTTTTCCATCTCAAAATAGACCCCTTTTAACCCATCTTTTTTGAAAAAATGGAATGTGCCGCCATTTCCTGCTGTGTGCAGGAAAAGTGGCGCAATATAAATGGCCCCTGAATGTGCCATGTGGTCATTGCTGCTTCCTCTTTCTCTCCCTGTGTAAAGAGACTGTCACTATTGTGGGACAGCAGCAGGAGGTCATAGCAACGGTAGGGAAACGTTAAAACCCAGCTGTCTGATGACACTCTATGACAGGGTTAACTGATTCACATGTTATATTTGACCATATAGTTTTTCTCCAACAGATAGGGATATTGGAGAAATCTGTAACAGAATCAAATGAGTTTGGATTTCTGTTAATCCAACCTGTGGATTCCACAGCAGACTGGCTTTTCCCGAGTTGCACGGATTCTGTGGATTTATGGACCATTTTTTAACGTATTTTTTTTTACTTTCTGGAATTTTATAAAATTTAATCGTAGAAAATACATAAAATAAAATAAAAAATACTGACCTATCATGTACATTTTCCCCATAGGCTAAAGCATGAAAATGTGCATTTGAGGGGGATTTTCTCATTAGGGCAGATTTGCACACATTTGGGAAATTGGTAAAAAAAAAAGCAAAAAAATCCAAAAATATCCAATTCTGAACATCCTTACTGCAGAGCTAAAAGAAACTTTGAGATGGGGGTGATTTGCAATGGAGAAACAGAATGGGAGGGGAAAAATAAAGCACCCCCTCCCCTGTATTACTTTCTTAATCTTCCTTGATCACAAAGCCAAAATGTGATTTCCATGGGTGTTGAATGTGCCAAAAATTCAACAGTGGAGATGTTGAAGGATGGAGTTATGTGTGCCATACCTGCCCTGAACCCGCTAAGCTAGCCTGCAAGACTCAGGTAGAATGGAGGATGCTGTTGCATTACCACTGTTGAAGCCTTAGTATGAATTATTAGTGGATTGTTTCTTGGCATATATTTATTATGAAATGTTTAGATTATTTGTATAACTTTTTAAAGCTGGTTATGACTTGTTAATGAATTATAGCTTCGGCTATGGGGCGGTATATAAATGTAATAAATAATAATAATAATAATATTTCATTATGTATTTTTTTTCTGATGTTGCTGTAAGCTACCTTGAGCACATTCTTATCACGGGAAAGTGGCATACAAATAAACTGATGCCGATGATGGTGCCAAACACAAGGATTTGTTCTGCATGATATTTAAAATGGCACCAACACAGGTTCTGCTTTGCTTTCATGTGTTCAAAAAAGATAAAGCAGCAAAATATTGCTGTAGTTTCTGAATGATACTGAGTTAAATCTGGCTGAGGACTGCACAGAATGTGATCAGCTCATTCTCCTGGCTCCTGCCAAGAGACACCTGTGGGATAAGCCATAAAAAGTCTCTATCCTGCCAAGTTTTGTAGGAATCATTTAGTTGAATACAGCAAGCCTGTGGGACAATAGAGGAAATTAAAACCCTAAATTATTACTGCTGGGACTAGCTATAATAGATCTGCTGTGAGTATCCTACTACTGGGATTTGAAGGTTTTGTTGCTTTGCACACCATTGTATGATGATCCTCAGAAGCCTCACAAGGCCTTTTCATACAGCTTACTGAGCAGGTGCATTTTTCCTGTGGAATTTCACTCTTTAGCATGATGGTTCTGCAAACGACTCATCATTTTAACTAGATCTATATCCTTTCTCTGAGGATCATTTCAGAAGGAGCCCTATGTGCAGTTTAAGTCAGGGGTGGGGAACCTGTGGCCTTCCAGATGTTCTTGGACCACCATTTGCATCATCACTGGTCATTGGTAATGCTGGCTGGGACTGATGGGAGTTGTAGTTCAACAACATCTGGAAGCCCACAGGTTCCCCTATCCTGGTATAAGTTAGGGTGACCAGATAAAATCCAGGTCAGGGCTCATGTAACTTTAACAGTTGTAGAGAAAAGGGAATTTCAGCCAGTGTCATTTGTATGCAATTAGTTCCTGGTGAAATTCCCTCTTCATCACAACAGTTAAAGTTGCAGGGGCCCTGCTTTCTTTTGTATGTGGTCACTCTAGTATAGTGCATGCACCTTTAACTGTTGTGATGAAGACGGAATATCACCAGGAACTAATTGCATACACATGACTCTGGCTGAAATTCCCTTTTCTCTACAACTGTTAAAGTTACATGAGCCCTGACCTGGATTTTATCTGGTCAGCCTAGTATAAGTAACAAGGTTAGAGGCTGAGATCCAAATGAATTGCATGACTAATTCCAAGCACCTGAGGGTGCCCTGGGGCTACTTTTCTTGGGCAGCACCCTGTCCCTGGCACCACCACCAAAGGCAGATTGAGGAGGCTTTCAAAAGTAGATTGTCTCTTTGGCATAGGAATGTGCTTTTCCAGGGGGTGGAGAAGTAGAAATAAATCCTATTGGTGGGCCCAAAACCTTGAATGTGTCTAAACCAGGGATGGGCAACTTGTAGATCAAAACACCTGGCAAGCCATAATTCCTATCTGCCCTAGCCAGCACAGCCATATGTGCAAATGTCTGGAAAACCATAAGTTGCCCATCCCTGATCTAAACAAAGTAGCTCTTTGAATGTAATCCCTGTTGTTTTTGAGTAGGCCCACTGAAAAGCATATCCAGGTGACCGGTGCTGAGGGAACTGACAACGGGAGAGGGGGAGGAGGAAAGACGCGGGCAAGACAACGTTGTCCCACCCCTCACCCCCCTTCTTCTTTTGAGCCAGCTGACCGGGGACTGGAATGTGTCTTGGAGCGGCAATTTGTGTTGTGCAGGGCAAAGGGAGCTATAGCGATAGCAAGGCGAAATGCTACTACAGGGGAAGGAGAGATAGATATCTAACACCTATCTTACCTTCCGGTCACCCTGCTACCCCGGGGATCTTGGAGAATGAACCAGAACCTCTCCTTGCTCCTATGTAATACCAGGTCAGTTAAAAATAAAACAAACATCATCCATGATCTTCTTCTAGATGAGAAGGCCGACCTGGCATGTTTCACAAAGATCTGGCTGGGAGATGACAGTGGCCCGACATGGGTCCAGGCCCTCCCAGCTGGGTACTGTGTCAGTGAGCAGGTGAGGGAAAGTGGGCGGGGGAGCGGAGTAGCTGTGGTCTACAAAGACAATCTTAACCTGACCAGACTTCCTGTTCGTGAACTGAATCACATCAAGTGTGTGTACCTGAGTCTGAAGACCAGGGATAGACTAGGGATTCTGTTAGTGTACCGGCCACCCCACTGCCTATCAGACTCCCTGGCCGAGCTCACGGAACTGGTCTCGGAGCTGGTGTTGAATTTACCCAGGCTTTTGGTCCTGGGCGACTTCAACATCCCATTTGCGACCAGTTTGTCAGGTGCAGCTTGGGAGTTCATGGCATCCATGACAAACATGGGCCTATCCCAATTGGTCTCTGGGCCTACACATTCAGCAGGTCACACCCTCAATGCTGTTTTCAGTTCCAAACAGACAAATCTGTGGGCAGAGGTACTAAATACCTCTGCGTTGTCATGGACAGACCATTTTCTGGTCAGGGTTAGTATCACAGCTACCACCCATCCCTGCAGGGGTGGTGGACCAATTAAGATGGTCCATCCTCGATGGCTGATGGATCCTCTTGGATTCCAGAAAGCCTTAGAGGGTGCTATGGCTGGTATCGTCAATGATCCTGTAGAAGCCTGGTTAACAGTTGGAATCAAGATCTAACTAGGGCTATCGACACGATCGCCCCCAAACGTCCTCTCTAACCCGCTCCTAATAGGGCACCTTAGTATACTGAAGATCTCAGGGAGTTGAAGCGGGAAGGACGTTGACTGGAGCGCTGATGGCGGAAAACTCACTTGTATCCGACAAGACACGACATAGAGAGAACATCTTCGTTCCTATGGAGTGACAATAAGGGCAGCAAAGAAAGCTTTCTTCTCTCCAGCATTGCGTCTGCGAATTTGCGTCCAGCAGAACTATTCAGGGTGGTGAGGGGTCTAACTCAGGCACCTTCCCCCCTGAACCCGATTTCACAGCCTTCAGCAGTTCGCTGAGATGCATTTAATGACCATTTCACAGATAAAATCTCTTGGATAAGAGCCGACTTAGACGCCATCATTACAGCAGAAGCTGACAATGGAGTGTCCAGTAACTCCACGAGTAGAATTACACTGGATCAGTTTCAGCTGGTGAGTACTGAGGATGTGGACAAGCTGCTTGGACAAGTGAGGAGGATGACTTGCCCTCTCGATCCCTGTCCTTCTTGGCTGGTCGTCCATGGAGGAGATGCAGTTCGATCACATCTACAACATATTATTAATGCATCTCTCAGGGAGGGGAGTTTTCCAACATGTTTAAAAGAGGTGGTAGTACTCCCTGGACCCTCTGGATCTTAATAACCATAGGCCGGTGTGATGATACCCCACATTTCTATCCCCTTAGGTATGTCTGGTTTTAGTATGTCTGGAGAGTGCGGAATGTTGGACTGAGTAGGTGTGACTGATGATGCTGGGAAAGGAACGGGGAGGAGTATATATATAGTGTGAGGGAGCGTTTCAGTTTATCCTTATTGTCTTGGTTGGGTGGAGGGTAGTTGTGTGGAAGATAGCTGTGTGTGATCTAGTCAGGAGTGTGTATGAGGAGATTATTAGGATTTAGGATTATTAGTAAATTATTAGAAGTGTTAAGAATAGGCAGGTGTTAAACTGATTTGAAAGAACTGTTAACAACAATAAACGTTTTCTTTTATTTTTTTGCTACCACAAACCACGTGTCAGCTTGGCTTTGTAACCTGCTCTATAAGTATAATAAAGAAACATAAATCATTACCCTTTCAGCCAACACACTCACAGGAGAACCTTATTCAAAACCCTTAACACCCTTTTTCCTCTGCTATAAGGGAAAAGTGGTGCATCTTTTACCCTTCCCTCAGGCTTATTCAAGTGGTGGCGCTTGTCCTGAGAAGGGTGTGATCATCTAGGCCTGGTGTTTGAAGCTGTGGCGGCACAGCCAGTATCAAATCTTCCATTTTTGGGCAAGGTGATAGACAGGGTGGTTGCCTTACAACTCCAAGCAGTTTTGGATGATACAGATTTTCTAGACCCATTTCAAACGAGCTTCAGGGCAGGATACGGAGTTGAGACCACTATGATCGCCTTAATGGATGATCTACGCCTCAGTATTGACAGGGGGAGTGTGTCCCTGTCGGTACTCCTGAACCTCTCAGCATCTTTCGATACCATCGATCATGGTATCCTTCTAGAATGCCTGAGGGGATTGGGAATCGGGGGCACTGTGCTTCAGTAGTTCCGGTTCTATCTCTCGGGCAGGTTCCAGATGGTGATGCTTGGGGATAGCTGCTCTTCAAAGAAGAAGCTGCTATATGGTGTACCACAAGGTGCCATCCTTTCCCCAATGCTGTTTAACATTTATATGAAACTGCTGGGAGAGATCATCCAGAGGCATGGGGCAGGGTGCTATCAGTACATTGATGACACCCAAATATATTTCTCTATGCCTTTGACAACATCGTCAGCTAAAGATAGTGTGTCTCCTCTGAATGAATGCTTGGAGGCAGTAATGGGCTGGATGAGGAAAAACAAACTGAAGCTGAATCCAGACAAGACGATGGTGCTTGCTGTCAAAGGCCCCAACCTGGGTTTGGTTGTATGTCAACCAGTTCTGGATGGGGTTATGCCCCCCCTGAAAGACTGTGTTCGCAGTTTGGGGGTACTCCTAGACCCATCGCTCCAAATGTCAGCCAAGATAGATGTGGCAGCCAGGAGTGCCTACTATCAGCTTCAGCTGATATGCCAGCTGCACCCCTTCCTAGAGTTGGAAGACCTAAAGACGGTAGTACACACACTGATAACTTCGAGGCTCGACTTCTGCAATGCGCTGTACATAGGGCTACCTTTGTGCCTAGTCTGGAAACTTCAATTATTTCAGAATATGGCAGCCAGGTTGGTCACCAGTACACCTAGGGGTGACCACATAACACCAATCTTAAAATCATTCCACTGCCTGCCAATTAGTTTCCGGGCGAAGTATAAAGTGTTGGTTATTACCTTTAAAGCCCTACCTGGTGTGGGTCCAGGTTACCTGTGGGATCGTCTTCTCCCGTATAATCTGCCCTGCACACTCAGGTCCTCTGGGAAGAATTTACTCCAGTCAGCCAGAACTAGGCTGACGAGTGTTACCCAGAGGACCTTCTCTTCTGCCGCTCCCAGACTGTGGAATGGCCTGCCGGAGGTGATCGACAAATTAGCAGTCTTCTGGAATTTAAGAGAGCCGTGAAGACTGCTCTCTTCTGGCAGGCCTACCCAGTTGAATTTTAAGATGTTTTTAATAATGTATTTGTTTTTATCTGTTTAATGGTTTATCTATTTTATGATTTTTATATTTATATTTATTGTTGTTCCCTGCCTCGATCTGGATGGAGAGGCAGGTTAGTAAATAAATAAATAAATAAAATCCAATGGGTCAAAATCACCCACCTTGAAAGCTCAGAGAATATGAGTTGAATCCAGATTTATGCAGGAACAACTGCACTGAGGGAAGTGGATTTTCCTTTCCCATGGTAGCCCCTCCAGACCCCTGAAAATGCTACACAGAGTCAGGAGACCCAGCTGAATGGGGTGAGCTGTGGTGTGGAGGGGAGGGGAGGAATAATCCCAAAAAGTGAGGTGGAGAGACCTTCCTCTTGCGGAAGTTTCCTTCCTCTCATGGAAGACAGATCCTGTATTCAGCCCAAGGTATTCTATGATCAATATTAGGCACATTCCAGATTCTTTTGTCTTGCTCCAGCTACAAAATTTCATTTCAACATGTGCAGGAAGCTCCCAGTTACCTATGACCATCGTCAATGGCATCAACTACAGCTCTATAACTCTGAAGTTGCATTAAATGATGAGGGGCAGAGGGAACAACTCTTTTCCCAATCTGTTCTTCTTAAGTTGATGAGCTGTTCTACATGAAGCATTGATTGTAGGCTTGTAATGGTTATGAGTTTGATGACAATGTCATCCTCCAGTTTTGCTTCTGTTTTTAAGAGCACTATCCTGCTTTTATTGTTGTTGTTGGAGGTGATGGTGATGTTGAGCAGGGAAAATAGAGTATTGTTTCTGAAAGCAAGTATTTTCCTACTTGTGTAATTGCATTGTTCTGCTATAGAATAGCAGCACCTAGAGGTTATGTAGTGAAAAAGCAGGAAAGGAAAAGCACTTTGTGTAGAGCTCAGAGCTCAGTGCTGTGATGAAACCGAAAATAGATACAGCGATTAACAGCCTTGTGTAGAAAAGCTGAATGATTATGAATTTGATATGTAATGAAGCGGTAATAGGAATGATAACTAAGTAAAGTAGCGAATAAAGCTGATTTATGTGAAGCTGAATATTTTCAGTGCTGTGCATTAACACAGGCATAGTAGCCCAGCATATTGGAGATGATGAAGTTAGTCATGCTTCCAGCATCTAGATATGATCATGGTATTAGGTGTGCTGAGTTCCTGGATCACAGATAATAAAGAGATATTTTCCTTAGTGATGATAAAGGAAAGATGCAATTGATTCCCCACCACACTCTGGCCACTCTCATCACAAACCACCTCTGCATAGTTCAGGTAAGGAAGAAACAATCAAGAGGGAAGTACAGAGGAGGAAGTTTGACAAATTACTTGCTTCCTCTTTTGTATGTGTAGCCCAGCTTATCCTAAGAGCACAGAATTGGTAAATATGTTGAACAAAATAAATCAAGAGTCCCATTTTACAAAAGCTCGCAGTCTCAAGCTGAAATCCTATACCTACTGACCACTGAGTAGGGCCCATTGAACTTGATACTTTTGAATAGCGACATATAGGATTTCATTGTATGGGTGGAATCCTAAACACACTTACTAGGAAGTAAGCCCCAACTGAACACAGTGGGAATTACTTCCAAGGAAACATGCTTATTATTATTATTATTATTATTATTATTATTATTATTTACACTTATATACCGCCCCATAGCCAAAGCTCTCTGGGTGGTTTACAAAAATTAAAAGATTTAACACTAAAAAGTCAATATACAAAATTTAAAACCATAAGCATAAAACAGCTGACATTAAAACACTAGGATTGTATCATAAGGTTACTATCCTATAGAAAATTACTTGATACCAGTCCGAAGTTCCAGTTTCAAACAGATAACCTTTATTTGCTAGCAAAGACCACGGTCTGGGATCGTTCCACAGACTGCAGCCCCACCCTTTGGGTGACCCAGTCTCTTATACATTTCAAGCAAACAGGAAAGAGCACGTCATACAACAGGATCATGCGCGCGCAACATAACGTTATGGTAGCCTAGGTGTTTCCTTATATGGTCTGGAACGGTCTGTTACTTCTTACTAGGCCAGGTCACATGGTCTGTGGTCTGCATGCAGTTACAACAGCATAGAAGCTACTTATAAGAGACAAGGAGAGGGACAATAAAAAAATCATTGTTAGGAGAACAATTAGGTTAAGGCCATACAAAATGGAGTCAGTTAGGTTCAAGTTCCTCCTCATTCCCCCCTTTGAAACTCCTTTAATTACTAAGGAGTTTCACTATTTTCATCTGCTATAGGCACAGGGTGGTAGTCGCGCAAAGCCATTAGGTGGACAGCTGTGCGCCGGTCTGCTATCTGTTTCACCATTCCGCGGAAGCTCTGTAACAATAAAGGCAGATTAAATTTTCCACACACACCGCCTTCAGTAGCAAGCAAGTAGTCAAGAGCTAAGCGGTTCTGATACACAGCATTTCGCAGTTGGGTCTGGGTTTTGGATAGGACATTTAGTACTCTTGCAGTTTCATTGGTTATTAGTTCTAGAACTGCTTGCAAACGTATGATTCTGTTAAGCATATAAATGGGGGTTCCGTACCCCGACATTCTATCTTGTGCCAGGTGGCAGGGCCATAATACTGAACAATCTTCTCAGGGGGGCCACTCATCATCTTTCCAGTTTCTAATTTTACCATTAGGGGATATGCTGCGTTTGTTGTACGCTGGGTGGCCCAGACGCACACCATCTGACAAGGGAACCAGAAAGAAGGAGGGGCGAATCTCTCCTAGGGTGCAAGTGCCTGCCCAGGGTTCAGGGAGTTCAGAATGAGCATACTGCCCACAGATCTAATACAGTCCCTTGGGGGCCGGCCAATTAGAGCTCTGGGTGACGTTTATTCGGGACTGGAAACTCGCTGGCCACAACTGATTGTTGGGAATTACGGACTGGTTTGGCCAGTAGGAGATTTCGGAGCCATTCAGGGTGGTGAGTGATTCACAGGGGGTTTCTCTAATCTTGGGGGCTGATGGATGCAGACGCTGGAGACACCACTGACCCACAATAGTGTCTTTCAACATCTACTGACTGTGAGGATTTGGCTCATTATAAGGCTGGCTGACATTTAATTCAGCTGCCTCCCATGGCAACTGGTTCCCAATTGAGTACCTCCGCATACATAACAGTTACTGACATTGAGGGAGCTAACAACAGTCTCAGCAGAGGTGAAAAATTACTAAATTACATCTCTGGGCGGTGCAGGGACTTAGAACTGGAACTTTGGTGAGGCAGGCATGTGGATTCTCTCGTGTTCTTTTTCTCACGTGGCCCATCATACACAATTCTAATAGGGACATTCATTGTAGTACTGTCCCCTGTCCACTGGGGCCTCTGACTTCGAGACTCCACTGGGCAGGGGCCTCCTTCGGGTTGAAACAGGTGATGGCACTGTCTTGTATGCAGGCGGAGTAAGTGACGTTCTGAAAAGTGCACGGTTGCACTTTGCTCTTACACTGGAGCCTATTCTGATAAATGAGCATCTGTTTGATCTGGTTATGCAATTTGACAGTCTGAATACATGACTGACAGGGAGTGACATCACTTGAGGCAGGGGCAAGGATTAATAGGAGTATTAATACTGAAAGTCTTTCAGGAGTCTTCGGGCGGTGTCCACTTCCTCTATCCGGGATGGGAAGGGATGCAGCGCCCCCAGTCACTTCGCTCCCTTGGGCACCGGCCCTGGGGAGGCTTCTCCCGGTAGGCAATTTCTTCAGCATCATGTTCAGTCGGTGTTGCTTGGCAACTTGCCATTGGTTTGTATGGGCAGCTGCTGCTGCTTTCACACGGCTCTAATGGATCCAGATGGGGTTCTTTTAACTTTTGACATGTACTTGGTCCCTGGGCTTAATAGACCAGTTCATAAGGGGTCAGTCTATTGGTTCTTGATGTACAACGCATGTGGAGCAGGGCCACGGACAGCAAGGGACTTCTGCTTGAAAGGCTGCTCTGTTGTCACTGTTTATCTGCAGGTTTTTTAATAAGTGCTTTGTGACTTCTTTTGAGCTTCTGCTTTTGCAGGCCAGGCTTCTACTCATCCAGAGAAAGTGCAGACGGCGCTAGTAGGAGGAGCTTGTAACCAGCAGCTGGTGGCATGTGTGTGAAATCTAGTTGAAGGGACGGCTGCCTCTCAGTATTTGACCAGGCAATGGGACTGGGCCTTTTCTTGGGTTGTTCTTATACATCCTCTAGAGACGTCTGTGCAGAGGCTGGCCAGCTTATCAATGTACATGGTTTTCTCGATGAGATGACGGAGGGCTTCCTTGCCTAAATGGCATTGGTGATGCATATTGGAAACAGATGTTCTGGCCAGACTTCTGAGTACCCAGATTCGGTCATCTGGGAGGACATTAATTCTGGCTGAGGGCTTCCTTCTTTTCTTCTTCATTTTAAGGCACATTTCTGGTAAAAGGATGTGGTTTCAATATAATACGCTGACAGGAAACAGCTTCGTTGTAGTTTCTTTTTGATCTCGCTCTGCAGTAAATAACATCTCTGGTTTTCAAACAGCCTGGAGGAGCTTCTGAATTTTTGTAGAATAGGCAATGTTTTTTCTCTCAGCAGTCAAGAATCTTCGCTCTCGGTATAAAATCAGGTATGACAAAACTGCTTCTCTTTTGCGTTACTAGTTCTGCTTTCTGGGCAGACACGCGTTGGGGCAGGGACTCTGCCAGTAGGATCTCATTTTCAGTGACTACTGCGTAGTCAAAGTATCTGGTTTCATTTCGGACAAAACTGCTTCCTTCTGTAAACAGGGTTCAGAGTGGCACAGTCTTTCACGTGTACATTTGGATTTTCACACAGCAAGGCACGGTACTTTCAATAGGTTGGCCATATGTGAGCTTTATGGCCTTAGTCAGGAGTAGGCATGCAGAATCTATGCGCTGAGTTAGGACTCCGACGGCAGTCCCTTTCTTGCTCAGATACATACAAGTGGAAAGGCTTGGAAATGTCTGGTAGGGCCAGGGCTGGTGGGCTGGTCAGGGCAGTCTTCAAATCTCGGAGGCTTGAAAGGGCTTCTTCAGTTCACATTTGGGGACAAAACTCTGACTGATTACTTTTCAGGAGTTCATAGAGGGGCTGTGTTAAGGCTGCATGATTCAGGATTCAGATGCAACAATAGCTGGCCATGCCGAGGAAACTCTGAGTTCTTTTTCACTGTTGGGCTGTGGTACGCAGTTGATGGCTTGGGTTCGGCTGGAATCTCATGGATTTTCTGCATGTTCATCATTGTACGCCTGCCTTTCTTGATGGCATTAATAAATGCTTGCTGGTAATCACGCTGATATCTGCGTCCTTCTGTAGTCTAATCTTGGGGCATAGGCGGTGTTGCTCTGGTTGGGGTCGGGGATGCCTTCTCTCTGGCCCCGTTCTGTGGCTGCATTTTCGAGATTAGCCTGGGTCTGTAGTCTCTGTTCAGTTGTCAGGAGATATCTCATTAGTTGTTGGATATCAGTCCAGGT
Organism: Anniella stebbinsi; assembly: GCA_029215795.1. Taxonomy (NCBI): domain Eukaryota; kingdom Metazoa; phylum Chordata; class Lepidosauria; order Squamata; family Anniellidae; genus Anniella; species Anniella stebbinsi. Next base: position 331,355,719 of record JARDYH010000001.1, read on the forward strand.
TGGCAATTATGTCTACAAACTTCTCGGGCTCTTCTTCATAGGAGGGTCCGTGGTTCTTCCAGTTTAGGAGTTCAAGAGCTCAGTTCAATTCATTTCAGGAGTTTAAGAGCTCAGTTCAATTCACGAATTCAGTTCAATTCAGGCAGTTCAGTTCGGGAATTCAGTAGGAGAGGGGACGTAGGTCTGGTACGTGGACACATTCGTGGCAGGGTCAGTGACGGCAGGAACGATGGCGGAACTCTCACGGACAGGGAAAATTCTTGTTTCAGTGCCTGTGTTAGCAGCCAAATTTCTGAGGTGGAGCCGGCTGGTGTGGCAGGGTCCGGAACAGGCGGGTCAGTTTCTCGACTCTCACATCAAACAAAGAAGTGGGTCCACAGGTGCAGAGGTGACGGCTGATGGCTGGGCAGTGGAGTCTTGGGACATCGGAGAGGGAGCCAGGATGTCTGGTCCGGACCTAGGGACGTCTGGGACATCAGGAGGTGGCAGTCACAGGAGCCTTGCGTCTTGGGGTCTTTTTTACTTGGTTCATCATGATAAGAGCTGCATCTTCGGCCAACTTTTTGTGCCTATGGTGGGAGGTGTTTGGCTACTTTCAACTAGCTCTCTGTGCATGGATTGTCCTCTGAACTGAGGGCCCCCCCTTTCTATGATGGCAAGGTTCTAAACTCGGGAATTATAGGGGTCAGAGGAAGTACCTTGGGGGGGCAATTTTACAAGGGGTCCTAGAGCAGGCCAGTCATAGTAGCACTTAGCTTCCATAAAATCTACATTGCACTTCGTTTGATCAAAAACTTTACTGAAATGCTTAATCATCAGGTTCAGTGGGGTCAAAAACCCTCCCTCCATCCTTTTCTTGACTAATACACAATATAGTCAACCAGACAGACAATACACAGCAGGGAAGATTGACAGGGAACCGTCTGACTGTAGGAATTGGGGGAGTCAGGCGGCTGATACAGAGGAATACAGTCTCTTCACTACCAGCCCACGCTGCCGGCAATTCAAGACACCCAGAGGCGTCCCAGGGCTACTGCCCAACGGTCAGCAATGGAAATCAGGCAGTCATACACACATCAAACATCCAGGACGACACCCGTCCTCCCAGACCTCCCAGTTCAAAGAAACAGAAACAGTCTACCGTTACGGGGGGTTAATCAGACCCCCCCTTCGACTCAGAGGAGTCGGTCACCTCTATGGGGGTTGATTAGACCCCTCTTCGACTCGTAGGAGTCGGCTGATACAGAACAGAATAGGAAGCTTCCCCTTATACTTGCCTGATTCAGATGTCCCAGCGCTGGGCAGAAGGGTATCTGCACTGAACTTCCGCTCGGTCCGTTTTTGTTCCGCGCTGTCCCCGGACCTGCCACAGAACCTGAATGGGCACCAGCTAAAGGCTGGAGGCGCGCTCCCAAGGAGGGCCACGGCCAGCCGGGGGCCGCGGGGAACCAAGCGGAAGCGGGGGAAATCTCCCTGGTACTTCTCCGATTATCAGGCGGGTCTCCCAGTGAGGGATGATTCCCGGCCAATGCACCAAAATGTTACAGTAAAATAATCGGAGACCAGTCCGAAGTTCCAGTTTCAAACAGATAACCTTTATTTGCTAGCAAAGACCACGGTCTGGGATCGTTCCACAGACTGCAGCCCCACCCTTTGGGTGACCCAGTCTCTTATACATTTCAAGCAAACAGGAAAGAGCACGTCATACAACAGGATCATGCGCGCGCAACATAACGTTATGGTAGCCTAGGTGTTTCCTTATATGGTCTGGAACGGTCTGTTACTTCTTACTAGGCCAGGTCACATGGTCTGTGGTCTGCATGCAGTTACAACAGCATAGAAGCTACTTATAAGAGACAAGGAGAGGGACAATAAAAAAATCATTGTTAGGAGAACAATTAGGTTAAGGCCATACAAAATGGAGTCAGTTAGGTTCAAGTTCCTCCTCAATACTAAGGTCAACTGAATTTCAGGGGCAGATATCTACACATGCCATTATAAAAGATAGAAAATAATTTGCATAAATGATCTGCAGCAGTAACTAAAAAAAGGCATTAAAAATATTTCAAGTGGCCTACTCAGTCCTCTACTCTGGGGAGCTGTCAGAGGACAGTCCTCTGTTTGAAGGTGTCATCCATTTGATGGCCTGTCCGCTACAAATCTGGTTTGAAGTCAAAGAACTGTAAGAAGGGAGCACAGGGACCAGGAAGTTCCCACCAATAGTGAATACCTGGGCAGCAGTCTGAGCAGGCACAAAGGTCTTCTTGTCTTGGTCTTGATGGTGAGATGTATTGTATTTCTATTTAAATTATAGCAATTGTTTATAAATGTGCATCTTCTATACATATAAATTACCATATTCAAATGTTATACAACTTGCTTGACGATCTGCAAGCGCTCAGCTACAAACACCACCTTGTCCCAAGCACAACTGCTGTGATCACAATCAGAATCATCAGTGGCTGCTTTAAAGTTATTTAAAAGCCAGCAGATTTGATTACACACCATTTTTTAATTTTTCTGATATCCCCCCATTTTTTCAGTCATTCACACACACACCCTCCTGCCTACCCCAGGCCTTCACATCTCTAGGTGTGTATCAGCATGCTGTGAACAGTGAATAAGTAGTTGCAACTGAGTGGGGCTGTTCACACAACATGCTAACCCACACACAGTGGTTGAGTATGGGGTGTTGCTGAATCATGGTTTAGTGTGTTGTCTGAACCTAGGACATTTTACGAAGGGTGGTTTGTTGGCCATGCAGTTTAGCTTGTTAACTACCCTGGACAACCCAACAACAAACCATGGGTTCTCAAGGTGGCTTGTTTCAGAAAAATAAGCCATACTACATGGTTAACAAGCCACCCTGCAGAAAATGTCCTGGGTTCAGACAACACGCTAACACACAGTTCAAAAAACAACCTATGGTTCAACAACAACACACACTCAACCAACCCAGTCTACACATCCCATTAAACTCTGTAGAAAATACTTCCAAGTAAACATGCTCAATATTGGGTTGTTTGGAATATGTAAAGTGAGCAATAATCTGGGTCCCAGACAGCTCTTCACCAGCGGGTTTCTCATCTCAGAAGCTCAGCTGCAGCATCATATTACTAACCCTGTTACTTAAATGATTACAAATCACTTTAATGCAATTTGTTCTTTTTCTTTCATTCATTCCTTCTTCTTTCAGAGATTCAGAAAATTAATAGACATAAACAGGCTTGCCAGAAAGTTTGAAAGCAAAGACAAATTAAGGGCCTTGGAGCCAGAACACATGCTACCGAGCTACCAAGCTGGTTATGTGCTTCTGAGAGAGGAAATATATAGAGTGATAGATTTGTTCACTGTGACCAGCAGGAAGCTCTGCCAAAACAGTCTGGGGAGTTTGGCTTCAGCTCAAGTTTTTCATCAGACACAAAGTCAAACCAAGCTGGGCACACTCACCATTCAAGCTCGCTTCACGCTGTCATTGGCTTGACCACTGCTAGAGACAAGGACACAGTTTTGACAAATCATAAATATCAATTAGGTAGAAACCTATGCAACTCTGATTGCCAGGCCCAGAAGCTGAGCAAAATTGGCAAGGAGTACCCCTCTCCATCATGGAAGTCAGACTATTTCACATTCAGCCAAATCAGGCAAGAATACTCAAAGGCTGATCCACGTGTTACCTGTTCCATGCAGGTGTGGTTTTGTGCAGCAACTCTTCCTGGGCCCAGCTGGAACTTCGAGAACCATCCACCACAAGAAATCGCCCCATCAGTTGGTGCTGACATGGAAACTCTTCACACAGTGAGGAGGACCAGAGCCATCTGATGAGAGTGGTCATGTGTCATACTTTACAGAGGTCAGTCCACTGCTTGAAGACATCTTCTCTTGAAAGGGCTGACTTGTCCAAGTCTGGTTTAAAGATCAAGAGCTATCAGAAGGAAGCTATCAGATGGGCCTTGAAGTTGCCCATCAAGAGCACTTGGACAGGAGTCTGAGCAGCAGGACCAGCCAAGGCAGGCTGCTACCTCAAGCATGTGCCCGCCCATCCACCTACCCTCCTACCCACGAGACTTCAGCTGACCTCATCCCGGAAGTCTTGTGAGACTTGAGAATTCTGGGAGAGGCGGGGAAGCAAGCAAGCGGCCGACTGCCTCTTGGTCCTGCTGGTGACTTGCATTGTCAGCCAGCTGGCTGGCCATGCAGGTGACTGGCCAGAAAAAGAAGCAGCAGGAAGGTGAGTGTGCCCAGTGAACTGCCCAAGCAGTCTGGGTGAGTGGATGATGCATGAGTGAGCAGTCACTTCTTGGTCCTGCTGGCCGCATGCAGGTAGACGGCGGGACCAAGAAGCAGCCAGCTACATGCACAGCTCCAGCCAACCTGGATTACTTGCTTGGGCAGCCGGTAGGCTGTGCCTGCTGGCCATACTCACCACTTCTTGGTCCTGCTTGCAGCCCAGGTGGGTGGCAGCCAGCCAGGAGGGGTGCAAGAGCTGATGCTTTTTGGTCCCGCCGGCCACATGCAGGTGGCCGGTGGGACTAAGAAGTGGTGAGTGCAACCGCAGGTGCACTTGGCCAGCTTGTCACGCCTCCACAATTTTGCCGCATCATGCACCCAAATCAGGCTGCTTCATGGACGGGCTGGCCCTGCTGAGCAGACACACAGATCATCTGGTGGTACTCTTCACCACTAGAGTGAGATGTCTTGAATTTCTATTTAAATGGCAGTAATTATTTCCAAATTTGCCTCTATACATGGATGCCAAATGGGGCCCCTTCAAACCATTTCTGGTTCTTCCCAAGGCAAAGCAGGCTTCCTTCCAAACTGACGAAAACCAAAGCTGGTTTCTTGTTGTCACTGCCTATTCACCTGCTTTCTCTGTATGTTGAGCAGAGGCAAGAATGAGAGAAGCAAAAGCCTCCTCCTCTGGGCAGCGGTGCAGACTGGGTCCAAATGGCAGTCATGACCAAGGCAAGAAGGATGTGAACCAACTCAAAAACTGGGTTCCAGTGATCACAGCAGGGAAAATAAACCATGATGGCTGGTTGCATGCTGGGGAGATTTGCATAATTGCCCTTGCCAACCTGGCTTGCCATGTTGTGTGGGTTGCAAGGGTGGGTTGTTGCCATGCTTAACATGCCATCCAAGATCCAGGAGCTGCTGTAGGTTTGAGGAGTGGCATGTTAACCATAGCAACCCTGGCAAGGTTCACACAATATGTCAAGCTACCTCAGTGAGAACAATTATGCAAAGCCACACACCCCAGTGCACGCAGTGGGGGGAATAAGCCACCATGGTTTATTTTCCCAAAACCTGGACCTCGTACTGACCAAAGCAGCAATCTTCAACACAATAGGGTTTGCTTATATACTGAAAGCAAGAAAGAAAGATCTATAACCCAATTAAGCCAGAGCTCTTAAATCTAAGCTAAATCTCAGTTTTAGGGCCATTGGATCAATAGGACTTGGTTTGCTTAAATTCAAGCCCTATTTCACACAAACAACAGATGAGGCAATAAAACTGTTCCTGGACTGTACCACTTCAGTGTGCAAGTGGAAGAATTGCATGATTGTATTCTCTCTCTCTCTCTCTCGCTCTTCATATCCCCTATTTGTCCATCAAAACAAATAAAAATAAATGTCAGGTAAAACAGTTCAAGCCACATCTTGTCCCTATTAATATGGAAGTTGTGGATTTGCATGAAATTCTTTCATGAGGAAACATTCCTAACGTGGTATACTCCAGATGAGATTGTCAACCCACTGGAAAATTGGCCTGGACAAGTTGGGGCCTTCCCTCAGCACCCTGGTGAGGCAGGTGAAAGCCAATTGTCCTGTCCCATGCCCAGTTTTCCATGTCACATTCGTGTACGCTGCATGCACAAACATGCATACGGAGGTGGGAGAGACCCAGAAGCAGCTGTGTATGGGTGTGTGTACAGCACTGGGAGAAATTCAGGCTACTTCCACTTGTCGCACCAAGCCATTGTCTCCTGAGTTGGGCTGAGCTTTCCAACTGAAAGTGACAGCAGTGAGAGGCTTGGTTGGCTGCCTCATTCACATTGTGGTCTTCAGCCCCATTCAGACCCAGCTGAGACCACTGTCTGGGCAAATCATTACTGGGGACCCAGCAAGTATTGGAACACAGTCTTTTCTTGGATCCTAAGTCACCGCCCAAAAAATAACAAACACTGAGAGGAGGAAGGAAACTTAAGGAACAAAGGCAAGGAAGTTGAGCTAGTACAAAGCCCTTTGCACAGATGTCTACCGATTTTCAATATCTCTACAGTTCACAGTCAATACTTTTCTGATACTCCTATTGTTTTGATGTCCTCTAAGAAGGCTTCCCCAACCTGGTGCCCTCCCCCAGGTGTTTTGGATGACATCTCCCTCCATTCCTGACCATTTGCCCTGTTGGCTGGAGGTGATAAGAGCTGAAGTCCAAAACATCTGGAGGGCATCAGGTTGTCCTTGCACAACACCCCTGACTCTTAGTATGGCTACAGGAGCAATAAATCACTGTATTATGAGTCAACAACTGTAGCAGCCACATCAGTTTCTCTCTCTGCAAGGTGTGGTTCCCTGAGATTCCAAGACTCCTGCAGAAGCTCAGTGGCCCCAGCAGTACATAATCTATTCAAAACAGAAGTGTCTTTATGTATCCCAGGCACATAAGTGAGATACAGCAAGATTGGGTGACCACACCAAAAGAGGAGTGGCTTGAAGACAACAATAGGTGCTTTACAGGGGTGAAGCTCTACCTGGGTTTACAATGCAGTCTGGTCTCCATCCAGGTACACAAGGCAGCAAGCAAAAGAGACAAATTCTGGCCCTGGAAAGATTAATCTGGCACATAGGCACATAAGCACTGAATTGAGGGGGCCATTGAGTGAGGATTCAGAGGGGGATCCAGACACAGTGGGAATGGTCCTCCGGATGCTCCATTGCCATCATCCCCAACAGTGTATCATTGATCCTCGCAGCAGGAGCAAAAAGAAATCACTCTACTAGGAGCCTCTCTGTTGGGAGCCACACTTCAAAGAGGACAGGAGGAGGGCCCCCAAAGGCTAATATCACCTCGTAAGTCCCTCCTCCAGCCAGTGTCACCACAAAGCCCCACCAATGCTGGGGCTTGAGGAGCATCCCCTCATTCCCCACACACACCTGAAACAGCCCTCCCATGGTCACGCAAGCCGAATGTGGAGTGTCTACAGTGTTTAATAAATAAAAGAATAAAAATAATGTCATTTATTATGGAGAATTCAATAAATGATCACCTTTTTTAAAAATCCCTGAGTGCACACCCTAATGAAATGTGCTGTGCATGCCTATGATTTAGCATCATGGGAGGGAAAGGGGGAGTGCTAGGAATGAATAGGAGCAAGCAAGGCAGATCCCAGGCAGATCATGGAGCTCTGTGCGAGAGGATCGGTCCACAACAAGACCCTTGGTCAAAAAAGTGCACAGGGTGGCTAGCCCCAAGGGTAGTTATAGATTTCAGGTTGGGAGCACAAAGAGACAATTTTGGAGGGATTCAGGATAAGGTTGAATAACAGGTATAATCATGTGGCTCTGCCTGAATTTGGCTGGCTGACCAAGCATTACAAAAGCCACGCTTCTAACAGATAATTCAGTAGAGGGACTTAAAACAAAGGGGACCATGAGAGGTGCCCAGATGGGGCTCTAACCTGCTGGTCTGTCTTGAGATGAGGCCACTTCAGAACCACGTTTCCTGCCAAGGCTGCAGATTGATCAATTTAAAGGTGCCCTCCTGAGTTTGCTGGACAGGGATGGTGAGCTGGTAGTCAAGAAAGTATCTGCATTGCTCCCCAGTTCCAAAGCTTTGCATACTTCAAGAGGGCAAAACTCCTCTTAATTCAATCAAGGCAGAGGACATACAAGTCATGAACTAGCTAGGCTAGCATATTCCTCTTGTTCCCAGCTGCCATGAAATTGTTGCCCATATAGCCTTTAACAGAACAAAAGACAAATGAGACAAGATGCTAGGGATGGGATGGGCAACGCCTGGGGGTCAGGGGGCTGTATCCTCCCCTGCCCCAAAACCCAGTAGGGGCCACAAACAGCCACCAATGAATTTTCTGCTAAATTTGCTGCTGCCATGACAGCAGTCAAAATTGCAATGATTTGGCATTGCAACCCTAGTTTCAATTATACACCACGTTTGCAAGCAGAATTGTGCTTCTCAGAGGCTTCCAGAAGAGCAATTCCGATTGCTAACAAGGCACATGCATTTCGCTCACTTTCTTTCAATGTAAAATCTTTGCAAAGATGGCCAATGTCACAATTTCGGCAACTGTAGTGGTGGCAGCAAGAGAAGAGACAGGGGGTGCAAAAATGTCAACGGGGCCCCTGCTGCCCACCCCTGTACTAGGGTGATGTGAACACAAATCCAAACTATACATGTGCAAATGCCATCATGGCTGAGTTTCTCAGAAATATGTAGCTCTGCTATTCTCAGATGTTTTTTCAGTCTTGGAGCAGAACTACATCATGTGTGTTCCTGAGCTTGGTTTGGGGGATATTTGTGGGGAGAAATCAGCAGTGTGGTGCTTCATCCTTTCCATCAATTTTTCCCTGCTCATGCTCTCCTAGGCCATTTCCCTTTTCTCTTCCCTGCCCAACCCATCAGTCCCATTTCTGGATGATATACAAGCTTTTCTACACGAGGCATTTATTGTGCGCGTGTGATTCCTTACTTACAGCTGTTTCTTTAGACGACATTATTTATTATCCTTCAGTTTCACTTCATTTTTGAAGAGCACTTTCCCAGGAGTTTTTTAGAGCAGGGAAAATAGGATATTATTTCTGAAAGTGTTCTCTGTACTTGTGTATTTGCACTATTCCACTATAGCACAGCTCCACCTAGAGCTGTAGCAGGAAAACAGGAAAGAAAAGCTCTTTGTGTAGACCTTAATTCTGCAATGAAACTGAAAGCAGATACAATAATAAACAGCCTCGGCTCTGCATTTCTGGTCAGTTCTAAACTAATTTGATGGCTGGAGATGTGTGTGTGTGTGTTTAAAATCAGCTTCCATGATAAGCAAAATGCCTTTTTAAAACTACTTACATTTAAATGAATAAACGCATGCACAGGAACGACTTTCCAATTGCAAAGCTCCCTTCAAGAGTGGCAGCCTCCTTATTAGCAAGTAAATTTAATAAGTATCTCACCGTCCAAAATGATGTCACCTTGATTAAGATGTAATTCAGAGGCAGAAATCATATGCCGGAGGCATTTCCTGGCTAATATTTCTGAACACACTGACGTTTTATCACTTATCATTTCTCCTCAGCCTCTCTCTCACTCCCAAGCACTTCCCGCCCCCTCTCTGGCTCTGTCTTAGAACCTCCTCTCCATGAAATTGAAAGATTTCTAGTAGAAATGCCTTTGTTGTATTGGGATGCTATTGGAAATATGGATTACAGTATTCTGTGAAAAACATTTATTACTCTGAACTGTGACTCAGACATTGTTGCATTTCTAAGGTTATAGATTTTCTTTCAGCTAAACTAAGGCTGTAAGTCACTGTGACAAGTGTAATGTGTGTAGAACCATAGTACCAGATTCTATTACATACATATTTTTGCTAGAGGTTTATGATGTTAAAAATATTTCTTCTTCTTCGCTCCCCTACCCCATACCTTTCTGTCCCTGTTGTGTAAATATATATAGGACACTACAAACAACACTGAAGTCAATTTCCAGATGAAATCCTCTCAGGAACACTAGTTTGTCCTTTTTAAAAAAAAGAAGAAAAAGCAGACTGGGGGGGGAAAGGAAACACAGCACACAAACTAATTATATTCAAGCACAATATTGAATTGTAATAAAAGATGAATGACAGAAAGTCTGTGTCATTGTGAGGAATGAGGAAGGTTACAGAAAGCTGAGGCTGGGAAAAGGATTTATCATATGCCATGGCTCTGGGCATTGTGTCGAAAGATCTGCAGGCTTATTTGCAAGGGTGTTTGACGGGGAAAATAGAGCAGGCTCCACTAGAAAGAATGGTGACAGATTTTTATCCTTTATATACAGCAAAGATAGAAAGATGAATCAGGTTTTCTTTTTCAAAGAAAATCTATGGGAAATTGCAAGGCAGGGAAAGCAGGGTGGGGGAAAGTCTTCAAACTCCTAAGCCCAAAGCCCCAGCAATTCCCTAAATTTAGAGAATAGACAGTTGCTAAAGTGCCACTGATCCATATATATATTTCTCATTGTAAACCTAATAGGTTCTGCTGGGTTTGAAAGAAGAACAACAACAAATTGGGGACTGCGGAAAGATCTCAAGCTTTGCTTGTGAAAGCTTCTGCATTGCATGTCTATGCAAAAAAGCCTTTTAGCTATTCCTTAGAATTCAGATCTAGTACTACAGTCATAACGCAGCTGGGGAAGGGGGGGAATAATGGCTTTCTGGGTGTATTAGAATGCAAAACAGTGTGTCAACAGCCCTACTTTGTTTCCAGAATTTCTACAGCCAGCACAGATAGTATTTCAATCTAAGCAAGCTTTAAGATCTATTAGGTCAAGAGCAGTCAACATGTTTTCTTCCATTATTGCTCTTTGCCATGATGCAGTAGGTAGGTTGGACGTGAATGGATTTGTGGTCCTTTACATATTTAAATTTCTACTCAGGCATGAAGCTCATCGGATGACCTTGGACCAGTTGCTCTCAGCTTTACTTACCTTGAGTGGTTGTTTTGAGGATAAAGTTGGACAATACTCGTGTCTGTGAGCTCACTGGAAGAATTTGGTGGAGGGTGGTGGTTCCGATGTCAGTGGGGCAATGAATCCGCTCTGGGTGTCAGTCAGAACCAATCAGACCTCTAAAGGAGCTAAACAAGGTGTGAAGCATTCTGACTGAAAACTGGAGCAGATTCACCACCTTACTGACATCGGAGCCACCAACCTCCACTGGGAAGGATAGGATACACATATATACAGACAGTTGTGTGTGTGCATTTTTGTGTGTGTATATATTCATGATTACCACTAGGTAGTACTCAGATAGGCCCCTGTCTAAAATCCTGGAGAGATGCTTCTAGTCAGTGTAGACAATACTGAGAGATGAAAAGTCTGACTTGATATAATGCAGCTTCTTACGATCCTATGTACTTCAGTCCTCTGATCATAACACACACAGGCCACATCTTCATCATCATTGTACTTCAAGTAGACTATTTCCAATTTATTCCAGGGCCAGAATTAACTTGTGCTTCCTAATGTTGCCTATGATGGGATGGGAATTATTGTTAGTGATTATATTTAGCTTTTCCTTGCAGTTTCATATTGCTAAATTCTCACATGTTTACATAAGAATTTACATTGTATTGGCATCTGCTTATCTCAGAAGGGTCTGCAAAGAAGACACAATAATAGAAAATGCCCTTAACAAATATGATGATCAATGACGGGATCACACACACACACATACAAACACACTCCTTGACTTGATGCTGACCAATATAGTTACTTGATAAAATGAAAGTAGCAGGAACTTTGGGGAAAGTAACCATGCAATGCTTAAGTTCTTGATTTTAAGAAAAACCAAAGCTGAGTATAGTCAAACATGTCCCTTGGATTTCTGGAAAGCTGATTTTAATAAACTCAGTGATAAGTAGGGGTGTTCAAGAGGGATAGGAGTTCCTGAAATATGAGATATTAAAAGCTTAATCAGAAACAATCCCACAGAGCGGGGGGAAGTAAGGCAACAAAAGAAGCTAACGTGCCTACAGAAAAAGCTTAGTGTTTATCTGAAAATAAAAAAAGAGAAATATAAGAGATGGAAGGAGAGACAGATCACGATGGAAGTGTATGGAAGTGTACAGGCAGATAACTTCAATTGCAAAGATGGTGTCAAGAAAGCTACTGCTCAAAATCCGCTGCAGTTGGCAAGGGATGCTAAAATAACAAAAAAAGGTCTTCTTGTAAAAGGAGGACAATCATAATGGTAGATCAGCTGCTCAGCAAAAATGGCAAAAATGCTGACAGGTGACAAAGAAAAGGCAGAACTGCTCAACTCCTGCTTTGGCTCGGTCTTCTCCCTAAAGAGGATCTGTGACCCATCTGGGATACATGATAAATACACTGAAGGGAGAGGAGGTCAGCTTGAGATTGACAGAGAGATGATTGGGGAATATCTAAGCATCATACATTATTTCGTCCCCTGGTCCTGATGAATTGCATCCAAGGACATTGAAAGAGCTGGACTGTTGGAACCACTATCTATTATCTTTGAGAAATCTTGGAAAATGGGTGAATGAGAACAAATGTTGTCCCTATCTGTAAAAAGGAAGATCCAAGCAATAATAGAACAGTCCATCTGACATCAATACCTAGGAAGATTCTAGAGCAGATTATAAAGCGCTCAATCTGGAGACACCTTGACACTAATGCAGTGATCACTGGAAGCTAACATGGATTTGCCAAGAACAAGTCCTGCCAGACTGCTTTTATTTCATTTTTCATTTGGGTAACTCCCTTAGTAGATCATGGAAATGCTGAGGACATAATATATCTTGACTTCAGCAAGGCACCTGACAAAGTGCCCTGTTATATTTTGATTAGCAAACTAATTAAATTTGGGCTGAATTGCATAACTATGAGGTGGATCCACAGTTGGCTGGAGAACTGAACTCAGAGAGTGCTTATCAATGGTTCCTCATTGAACGTTGGCATTGAGTGGGGTGCTGTGGGGTCAGTCCTGAGCTCTGTACTCTTCAGCATTTTTATGAATGTCTTGGAAGAAGAGGTGGAAGGAATGCTTATCAAATTTGCAGATGACACAAAATTGGGTGGGATAGCTAATGCAGGTAATAAAGAAGACAGAAACCAACTTTAAAATGATCTTGATAGGTTAGAAAACTGTACAGAAAATAACGGAATGAAATTTAAGAGCGACAAGTGCAATGTTCTTCATTTAGGAAAGAAAAATCAAATGCACAGCTATAAGATGAGAGATACCAGGCTTGACAATAATATGTGTGAAAAAGTCTTGCAGATGTAGTTGATCACAAGGTGAATATGAGTCAGCAGTGTGATGTGGCTGCAAAAAAGGCAAAGGCAATTTTAGGTTGCATCAATGGAAGCATTGTTTCTATATCACAGAAAGTAATAACTCCATTCTACTCTGCACTGGTCAGACCTCACATTGAATACTATATCCAGTTCTGGACATCAGACCTTAATGATTCAGGCCCCCTCCACAAGAATTCGCTTTTGCGCCCGGTTAGGCGATTGGGCGCACTATCCCTGAAGCGCCTTTACACCTAATACCTCTGCACGAGAGGCGGTGCTCCCCTCCCCTTCCCTCTGGCAGGCTGTCAAGTCCGTTTCTCTCACTCTCTCGCTTTCTCTTCCCCCACCACCCTCCCGATGAGCTGTTCTTGAAGCGCCCCCCGCGTTTTGCGTTTGATATTTTTGAACCGTCAGTGGGGGAGAGCTTGTGATCGGGCTTGGCAGCGCTGGGTTTGGGGAATGGGAAGGCAGGAACCTTGAGGGCAGAGCGGAGGGAGGACGGACGGACGGAGGGAGGGAGGAGCAGGGAAAGCACACACACACACACACACACTCGGCTTTAAATGACTGCAGCAGCAACAGACAGACCTGCCAAGCTTTGCCATCTGGCTCCTTGCTTTGGCTGCTGCAACGCTGGGGGGGGGGGAGGAGGAGGCGGAGCGAAGGAGGGGCCTCGATCACATTATTATTAGAAGTATTCGTGTTATTCTTGCGAGGATTTCTCTCTCCCCCGCCGCCCCATCCTCGCAATTCCCTATTCCTCCCGCTCTCTTCCTCGCCAACCTGAGCTCTCTCTCTCTTTCTCTGCGTGGGGTGGGCTGTGGGGGGCGCCGCCAGCACGCTCCGCATCCCTGTTGTGAATTGCTCGCTCGCCCCCCCTCCCGGCCCTGCAGAGGCTGCTGCTGCCGGGGGCGAGGAGGAGGAGGCGGCAGAGAAAAGTTGAGCCTTCCTCACCCCGCGAGCCGAAAGACAGAGCGAGGAGCGACCTCCTCGAGAGCTCGCTCGCTGCACGTCCGCCACGACTGGCTGATCCCCCAATCTGCGCCGTTGCAGCTGGGGGAGGGCTTTTGACAGCGGCGGCAGCAGTCAAAATGCGCTTTAACTGCCGGAGCAAAATAAAAGTCGCTATTTAACGCGCATTCGAAAATGCGCATTATCGGGGAGATAACGCGCCCGTACGCCCGTTTTGCGCTCCGCTGGTGTGGAGGTAAAATTTATAATGAGCCTTCAAGGCTCATTAAATGTCTCGTGTGGAGGAGGCCTCAGATAAATTGAAATAAGGTCAGAGAAGGGCAACAAAGATTATCAGGGGACTAGAAACTAAGGCCCTTTCCACACCAGGCTTTTTTGCCTGGGATGGCCCCCAGCTGCTCCCTGTGTGCCGATGGCGTGTATTTGGTACTTATTTGGTACTTCCAGGATCGCCCGCCCTCCCTCTACACCCCTACGGTGTAGAAAGGGCCTATGAGGAAAGAATGCAGGGATTCGGTATGTTTAAGCTTGGAAGTGAAGACTGAGGGGGGAATATGATAGCACTTTTCAAGGGTTGACACACAGAAAAGGGCTGAAACTGCTCTCCATCATCCAAGACTGTAGGCAGATTTTGATTGAACATCAGAATTTTTTTTCTAGTGGTCAGAGCAGTCAGGTAATGGAATCAATTGCCTATGGAGGTGGTGAGCTCTCAATCACTGGAGATATTCAAGCAAAGACCGGGCAGCCACCTGTCAGAGATGCTTTAAACTGGATTCCTGCACTGAGCAAGGAGTTCAGCTTGATGATCTAAGTGGCCCCTTCCAACTCTATGATTCTATAAATGCTAAAATACAATACCTGTTTCATCTGCCTTGCTCAGACACATAAAGTTCCATCTGCCTCCAGATGCTCCCATGCTTCCCTGGGACATCAAACACACTTTTTCAGGTGTCCCTCATCCCACCCAGATGAGTCTAACCCAGAGTGAGGGAATCATTGTTTGAATTGTCCTGATTTCTGAATCATAAAGCCAGCTTCTTCTCTTTATGCCAGGTGGGGATAATCTGAACCCTCTAGATCAGGAATGGACAATTTGTATATAAAGTAGGAGCAGGGAACCAATGTCCCCTCAGATGTTGGACAACATCTCCATCATTGGGCCAACAGGAGTTGCAGTTCAACAATATCTGGTGGGCCACAAATTGCCCATACCAACTCAAGGGTTTGCTAGACTCCAATTCCCATTACCCCCCCAGACAGCATGAGCAACAGCTGGGACTGATGGGAGTTATAGTCCAACACCTGGAGGGACACTGGTTGCCCACCCTTACTTCATATACTATTATTCAAGCAATTCACACTTTACCCAGGCAAACCACAATTTATCTCTCTCAACAGAAAGTCGGCCAGTAAATGTCAGCACATTTCCAGGCAATTCCTCGTCCTACAGTGTGTGCTTACTGTAGCCTTTCAAATAACTCAGAATAAGGACGTCTCTGATGTTTCAGATAAGCCCTCATGTTTCACCTTTATAACTGATATCAGCTCGGTAAAGTCTGGTTCATGCTAGCCCTCTTTGCACTTGCTCTTGAAGCCAAAGACCTTCTCAGCACATTGGCAAACCTAGTCATTTCCATCGTCAAGGCAGCCTTCATAGGCACATTGGGCACTTCTAATGCACTCCCAATAGTGGAGGAAGCTTTTCTAGTGATCTTTTATCTTGAGCGTTAGAAAGGTTTCTTGCTGATTTGTGTTGGTGTTTACACACAGAGTCTTAACCAGCTCTGATTTGAATCTTACCACATGCCAAAAATGAATCAGTGTTAATTAATGTGAAAAGTGGGGAGGGGGGGTGCAATCACCTTCTTGCAGATTTTTCATACGATTAATGATCAAATATAGTTGGTGCCTGTGATCAGTTCGCAGATGTGTCTATGACACTTTGTGACAAATAGGACCACTTAAGGAGTGCTTGTGATGCACAAAACTGTTGTAAACAGTATTGCCTCCTTCCTCCCAATGTCCTGCTGATTGAGGCAAAATGGCCAAAGCCACAAATTGCACCAACACTTCCGTTAAAATCACCCAGAATACAAAATGGCTTTTAGCAAAATGGCTCAACTGCAAATAAAAACTGATCTTATCCACAGAATACTCTGGCAATGAATTCATTTTTTAAATGCATTTGTTTATTAAAAGTATTTCTATAGCACTTTTCTGTCCACCAGGACCATCAAAGCGATGTATGGTAAAAATCCAATAAAATCATAGTAACAACAGGACATGTTTTAAAAGCAGACAAAATACCATTTTAAATGGCAAACATGTGGTGAAACCATCCAGTTTTGCTGTCTGTCCAAATTTTAAAAGGGAGGGAATCAGCACGACCTCCCTTGGGAGGGAGCTGCACAGCTGAGGTGCTGCTACAAAAAAGGCCCTATCTCACTGATGCTGGGGCACACAGCAGGGTCTCTCATTAAGATCTCAAATTAGAGGCAGGCTCATATGGGAGGAGGTGGTCCTTCAGATATTATAGCCCCAATCCATTTGGGGCTGTATAGGAGCATCATCAGATGTGTTTTCCTACCGTCACTTCTCTATCCCACAATAGAGACGAACAGCTTCCTCTTTCTTCACACGGGGATCATGTGTCCTTACCATCGCTTCCCTTCCCCCATTTTTGTCCCACAACACTTCCTCTTTCTTTACACGGAGAAGAAAGAGGAAGTAAACAATGACCACATGGCCCATTCAGTGAGTGTTTTTATCCTGCTGCTTCTCCAGCACAGAGTAGGAGATGGCGGTATGTTTCGCTACAGCTGAACGAAGTTGGATTTTCCAGGTCTATTTTTGTAACATGAAAATGAGCAGAAGAGGCAGGAGATATGCAGGAGGTGGACAGCATCATCAAAAGGACCCGCGAAAAACCATGAGTGGGCAGTAATGAGTGTGCGATAAAACGCTCATTTGATGATTCTCTAAATGAGAGGTAAGTTAGGCATGGCTCATCATGACCTAACTTCATCTAGATTCATCTTCCCTAGAAAAGGTGTAGCTGGCACTTCCCTTCAAAGGTGCTCCTGAGCAAAGGTGCTCCTGACCACAGCAACCACCTTTCCCCCCAGAACCATTGGTAGGTTCAAGAGTACCCCAAGCTGCGAACCTGGTCCTTCAGAGGAAATACAACCCCCTCTAGAACAGGTTGTACCTCCAATCCCAGATTGGTTTGTCTACTGACCAAGAGAATGCCTGTCTTGTCTGGACTGATCCTCAATTTTTTCACCCATATCTAATCCCTCAGTGCAACAAAACAATGGTTCAGAACTTCCAATTCTTACTTGGCATCAGTTGAGAAAGAGAGATAGATTGTGGTATCATCAGCATAATGAGGATACCCAGCCTCAAACTCTGAATGAATTCCCCCAGTGGCTTCATGTAAATATTAAAAAGTATAGGAGACAATATTGAGCACTGAGGAACCCCATAAGCTAACAGCTATGGAGCTGGGCAATAGTTCATCAGCATCAGCTTCTGAGAACATTTGGCCAAATAGGACTGGAAGCATTGCAAAACGGTGTCCCCAAAGTCCCATATGAGCCAAACAGCCCAGAACGATACTATAATCAATGGTATTTAATGTTGCTAAGAGGTCCAGCAGAACCATCAGGGCTGCACTCCCTTTGTCCAGTTCCTGGCATAGTTCATTCACTAATGCAACCAAAGCTGCTTCTCTCCCAAAACCAGGCCTGAATCTAGATTGGAACGGATCCAGATAATTGGCTTCATCCAAGAAAGCTTGGAGTTGCACTGTTGCTGCTTGCTCTAAGAACTTGTTTAAAAAGAGAAGATTGGAAACTGGCCAGTAGTTATCTAGGGTAGTAGGATCCAATGAAAGCTTCTTTAGCAAAGATCTTATGACTGCTTCTTTTAGAGGAATTGGAATATAACCCTCTGTCAAAGAAGCATTTACAGCTTCTATCATCCAATTGACCAGCCCTCCTCTGGCAGCTCTTATCAGACAAGACGGACATGGGGCCAAAGAACAAGTAGTTGGCCTCACTCCTCTAAGCAGCCTGTCCATATCCTCAGGTTGAACAAATTGAAACTCATCCATCAAAACTAGATGAGTGGTTGCCTCAATTACCTCACCAGAAAGAAAGAAAAAACACCCTTGATATGGGGTCCAAGTCAGAGCAGATATGAGCGATTTCATCAGCATGGTGTTTTGCAAGTTCACCACAGCAGGTTTCTGAGAAGTAAATGGCACTGATTATAGTTAGCTACCCCTTCAGGCAAGGTTAGATGAACAGATATTGTTTGGCTATTGTGTCACGCATATTTACAAGAAGTCACTCATACTTACAAGAAGTGTGCTCTTAACAGTATATATGTCACCATGACAGTATGCCATGCCAAAAACAAATATAAAGTTTCAATCATAATTTCATTTACCAGGGAGTAAGTTCCAAGGAATTCTGTTGGATTTATTTCTCAGTAAGCATACTTAGGTTAATTAATATACTTCATACTGGGAAAATTTGCTTTGAATAGTGTGGTAATGCCTATGCTTTGCTGGGAAAGCTAAACATGCAGATTACTAAAATACAACCAGTGCATGCAGTGCGTTCCACTTTAAATGATTTTTTTCTTAATAGATATGTGCTACACATGTAGGCAGATGGTCACAGAAGGAAAAAGAGCTGAAACTAACTTTGCTCTCAGAAATTTTCCCATGCAACTCTTGAGGTCATATATTCCTCAGATTGTCTGAATATTCACATACCTTTTCACACCCAAAGATATTTGATACTGGAGAGTTTGGGGAAGGTGACATTAAATGCTCTTTAATATTCAACAGGATTTGTACAATAGTATTTAGTGTTTGATTATATTTGATAGCCAGCATATTGTAATAGTTAGAGCTAATCATACCTCTCAATCTAGCCCACCACATGGCAAACAGCCCCAACGAATTACATATGAATGCCACACAAAGCCCCTTAGAAGAAGGATAGGATATACATGTGATATAAAATAAATAGAAAATACTTCAAAGCTAGTGTTTTTCTATGCTAACAGCAATATAACGCTCAGAACAAACAATGTACAAAAAGAATGTCAAAGAGAAAATACCAATAGATCTCCGCTCCAGCTTTTGTATTTCTAGTGAATTAACTAACCCAGCCTCCCCCAAAATGGTAGCTTCCAGATGTTTTGGACTACAACTCCCAGCATTCCTTACAACTGGCTATGGTGGCTGAGCCTGATGGGACTTAAAGTCCAAAACATCTGGAGGGAACCAGGTTGAGGGAGGCCAAACTAATACACAGCAGTAAAGATAAGGGCTTATTCTGGCAAGATGAACTCACAATGACAAAGCAGCAAGATCTTCGTACCAAAAGACCAAGCACCATGGTCAATTTCCTGTTTTTCCAATGCCAGAATTGGCCCTGTACATTTTGTCAACTCCTGATGGTTCACTGTAATCTGAATGCTACAGATGAATCCACCAGGGTGTTTGCTATGTAGCCTCATTTCTCAGTACACCAGCTGGATTACACAACCTTCAGGTGTTGTTGAAGCCTGTTGAGTCTATGGAAATACTTGAAGAAATTCCAGAGCATCATATAAGAGAGCTATTGTTAAAAGACCACAATGTCATGAGGTGCTTGCTATTGCCACTGTTCCATTCCAACTCACTTTCCATGAAGAGCAATATTTTTTGTTACAATTTTCAGTGGGGAGCAGTCGCCGGACACCTTATTACAAACTTACTGTGGTGGGACAGTTTGTGTTGAAAAGATTTTCCATTTGTACCACCTTCCCACCTATCTTGTTCTTCACACATCATTTTGTTTTACCAAAAAGGAAGGTGGTATTGAAATTGAAAGGAAGAAGGAGATGCTAAAATAACATACAGAGGTGGATTCTTGTTTTTTAATTATTTCACTTCCTTTGGTTCAAAAACTAGGACTGAATAATAAGCAATAATGTATACTAGCACATTAGAAATACATGCATTTTGAATAGTTTAAAAAACAGTCTTTCCCTTTCAGGTATTAGAAGGGAACAGATGGTCAAAACTTCAAGGACACCAATATTTCCCATCATGCATGTTTGGACTTTGACATTGCAACAGCTTCCCAAGGACTGAGGCATTACGCTACCTCATTGTGGTCAAAGAAGACACATTTATTCAAATATAAATCAAGTCTTCCACTGGCTATTTGTGTTTCATATCTTAAATGGTGATTGGGTTTCTAAAGTCTCAATGCATACACAGTGCTGCTAATAAATAGATGCCTTGTCTTACTTCATTCTGTACTTCACATCCTGTCCGTGTCAACTTCCAGGCATGCTGCCCATTGCAAAAAGCTTTAAATCTTTAAAGGGAGTAACTGGTGGGTACATTTATCCTTCTTGAGGTCATTTCAAAACATTCAACATCTGGTGAGCATTTATTCCCTAAAAATAGCTGGATTGAAAGGGCTGTAGCTCAATGGTAGAGCATCCACTTTGCATGCAGAAGGTACTGTTTGATTCCTGGTTTCTCTAGGTAAGGCAGGAAAAACTCTTGCCTGAAATCCTGGAGAGCCACTGCCAGTCAGTGGTGTCAATACTGGGCTAGATGGATCACAGGTCTGACTCAGAATAAGGGAGCTTCCTATGTTCCTATGTAACCTATTCAATAATAAGCCCCCCAAAAGCCATTACTATGGACATTTGGTGCAATTAATTGGTGCTCTAATTCAAGAATGCCTTGCATATAGTGGGAGAAGGAGGCTCCGGTATATATGAGGTGGGCATTCTCACTTCACTGAGGATCGATCTACACCAAGCAGGATACAACACTTTGAAAACGTTTTGAAAACTGTATATGGAGTGTGTCCTGGGCCCAAACAGTTGTCACTACTGTTATAAACCGTTTTAAACCATTTTAAAGCAGTAATGTAGATCCTGCCTGTGTACAATAAAAGAGCTAGTCCTGTGCATGCATCAACTGTACACATAGAGCTTCCCCCTCTGTTGAGTTACATGAGGAGGCTCACACATGCAAGAGCTCCATATGTACATCCTAGCACATGAGGCTCTGGACAGTATAACGGCATATATTATACTGAGTTCACGCCATTTTTATATATGCAGATATGATTCATTAAGGATTTAATTAGCAAACAAGTCATGCAAATATTCAAACAGCGTAAAATAGAATACCAAGTCCTCTTAATGAATATTAATCTTGAGATCAAGAGGGCCAAATTCATTTCACCCCTACTGATTTCTCTGGTGACCTTTTATGATAGAGGAATACATAAATTTGGGGTAAGAAGCATGAACATATGCTAACAGCAATTAATAATGAAGAATATGCCATCTTTTCTTACACAATACTTCAGCCAACTGCCATTTAAATCAAGTGTCAACCAGGTGAACTCTCTGTTGCCATCATATCCATAATTCTGTTTTGAATTGCTATCTCTCCCTGCCTTCCTATGGTGATTGTAGTGATTGTTCTACATCAGAGGTGGGAAGAAGGCAGATCTCCAAATGTTTCAACTCCCAGAAACCCCTGCCAGCAAAGCCAATG
This sequence comes from Anniella stebbinsi, assembly GCA_029215795.1. Lineage (NCBI taxonomy): Eukaryota > Metazoa > Chordata > Lepidosauria > Squamata > Anniellidae > Anniella > Anniella stebbinsi. The sequence goes on from JARDYH010000001.1 coordinate 331,377,311, forward strand.
GTCAGGGAATACAGGAAGTTCCGAGTCCAAAACATCTGGAGATCAACTTTCTGCCCATCCCAGGCTATACAGAATTTATTTGCCCAAACAAAAAAAAAACCTCAACCCAACACCAGTTAAACCTTGCTGGTATATTTTACCTGCTAATATGCAAAACAGCTGGTAATATTGATGGAGTTCTTAACAACATACAATTGTAACCAAGAAATGGTACATTGGCTGGGTTTTTGTCCATTTTGCTAGACATATTCTATGATCAATGGCTAATGATGTTTCAGTGACTGAAGAGACTTTGCAGATAACTTCAATTAGTGTTTGACCATTCACTTTATTAAATAGATCAGCATTTTCTAAGTGATCAATCAATATTACTACTACCACTAATAATAATAATTTTATTGATTGATTTATTTGATTTGATTTGAACCTTACCTTTCTACTGAGAAAAATGGCAGTCAAAATGGCTATTTTAAGCTTTTAAAGGGTTTTGCATATATTCCCTCAGGAAACTTTAAAACAGTTCTGTAAGGGTTTGACTAAGGTCATATTGAAAGTTTATAGCCTGTTACCAAATATCAATGACAAGATCCTTGTAGGTCATCTTCTTAGATTGTTGACAATGGACACTTGGGAACCAGACAAAAGGGGTCCAGATGAAAGACAACATGCCATTATCAAGCACCCAAAGAAAACAGAATAGGAGTTACAGACTGGTCACCTGTCCCATAATTGCAGTGTTCCAGTCATTTTTATGGAACATTTCTGAGGAATCCTATTGTATCCTTTGTCCAAATCCTATCATCAGATTTGAAGAAAATGGAGATGGGTTCTACTGCATTCACTTCCTTTCTGGATATTGCTGAATCCCAGATATCAGCTACTGGGCAAAAAGTTGGGTTTGGAAACATCATCTTCCGCTATATGATCACAAGGAGATCATGGCCATGCAACCCAGCGGTGGCCACTCTGAATCCATGTACATGATGGCCAATCCTACAGAGCAAGATTGGAATTCTAGGACTAAAGCTGCAATTCTAATCCTACTTATCTGGAAGTAAGTCCCATTGAACTACTTCTGAGTAAATGTACCTCGGGGGTTGTCTTGGCAAGGGGAAAGCCCCAGGATGGCTCCACAGTGGCACTAGGTGATTTATATGACACAGCAGCCATTGCAGAGCCATCCCAGGGCATTCCCCCAAAGCTCCAGTTTAAAAGTCGGGGACTTACTTTTTATTGTGAGCAAGGCACAGTCATGCATTTTCCATCTGTCACCTTGCTTCGATGTTGCATCGGAGGCATGTCCTGGCCAATAGTAACCTGATTGGTTGCTATGGCCGGACAGGGGGGAGAGGGGAAAGAAGGGGGCAGGCTAGTGAGCCAAATGACCGCTGGAACATCTCCACGCTTCTCTGGCTTGGGCAGAAAGACGCCCACGCTGGAGAAGCCCATAAAGATTTTTTTTAAAAGGTAAACAAAAGGTTTTGTTTTGTGCAATGATGCGCACTTGCGCGGCAGTTCACGGGCCCAGCCATGCATGGGTGCAGCACCAGGGGCTCTTTCTGAGGCAAACCCCACGCTCACTCCTTACTGTGGAGACAACCATCAGGACCACAAGTGCGGGATAGTGGGGGATCAAGGTGCCAATGTGACCTCGTATAGTGTAGTGGCTAGTTTGTTGGACTAGGACATGGGTGGGGGTATGGTCAAATCTCCCCCCCCCCCCGGAATTCCAATTTTGCCCTCTAGGATTCCACAGATGGCCCCACCCCTTCCCTTGGCCCTGCCCCCTTTTCCCCAAGCACCAGTCGTTCCTTGGCTTCCTTGCTTTTCTGCAGTTCCCCCACACACATGGTCTAAAAGGTTGATGTCTCCCTTAAGGTTAGTTACTGGCAGTAAGAGCTTTAAGATACAATATGCTGAATACACACACACACACACACACACACACACACACTTGGCACTGCACATTTTGCCCTCAGTCCTGCCCACCACTGGAATCCAGCCCCCAAGAGCTTCTCCCAATGGAATTTAGCCCTCAGGCTGCTTGAGGTTCTATACCCCTGGACTGGAGCCAGGGAGTCCCATGTTAAAAATTCTCAAGTTCTCTGGTTGACCTCAGGCCCGTCATTCTCTCTCAGCCTAACCTACCTCACAGGGTGGTTGTGAGGATAGAATTTAGGGAAAACTTTGCAAGGCCCCCACTCTGAACACCACGGAGAAAGGTAGGATTTTTTAAAAAAGCAAGATTTAGCTGCAAATTAGGGCAAATCTAAACATGACGTACACATAGCTACTGCTATCCTGCATTTCCCTGGTAATGACATCATCACATTCAGAATGTCCACCCACCCCACTCTGCCGCTGCCAAATAATTTACAGGGGGCGGGGAAATGCAGATTGCAAGAACATCACATATTTCTTTTGCTATATTTTAACCAGGAGACATTGTTTTGTGACAGCCACACACATCCTTCATAGGCTGACCATGTGAAAAGGAGGACAGGGCTCATGTAACTTTAACAGTTGTAAAAAAAAGGGAATTTCAGCTGGTGTCATTTGTATGCAATTAGTACCTGGTGAAATTCCCTCTTCATTACAACAGTTAAAGCTGCAGGGGCCCTGCCCTCTTTTGTATATGGTCACTCTAGTATAGTGCCTGCAACTTTAATTGCTGTGATGAAGAGGGAATTTCACCAGGAGGAACTAATTGCATACAAATGACACTGGCTGAAATTCCCTTTTCTCTGCAACTGTTAAAGTTACATGAGCCCTGTCCTCCTTTTCATATGGTCAGCCTAATCCTTCAAAATGTCTAGTTAGGCCCTCTCTCAGTACATTGAGAGGGTTTCACAGCACATGCAGTTTGGGGTCCGAAAAATTATTTTTAGCACATCTAATTATGACACGAAGGAGATCTGCTCCTCGTCTTACAATTTGCTATTAGTTTCATTAAGCACAAGGTAGAATTTGGGCCTTTGTTGTGAAAGGACGCTGGTCAATCTCTATGTAAGATAAGAATTCAGATTTTATTGTGTTGCACTGCCCTCTAGAGTTAACTCTGAATTATTTTCATTGCTTCTGTATTGATTTTTCGTGTATAAAAGCAACACACGGAGCACTGATCCTAACAAAAGACGTTATGATCATTTAATGATGATTCCCCCACCCCTTTCTTTCAGGCAATAACTAGGGATTTGTTGGTTTTGAAATTCCCAAGTTTTGATTAAGCTGTCAGTGTAGAGAGGAAACAATCTATATTTTTTAAATGTGTAATTACAAATAAATATTTTTGTTAGCCTTTGTCAGTTGCCAAACATCTTTCTCCAGAGATTCTTCCTCTCTTCGTGAGAAACAAACTTGGGGAAAATAAGTCATGAAATATTTGTTAACCTACCAAGCAAAGGAAAACAGCATTACGAAGTAGCTGTCAAAGAACAGCAGTATCACTACTCACTTCAAAGATGCTGCTTCCCAGTAAGATAACACATGCAGAGTCAAGGGCCAAACAAAAAAGGTAGAGAGAATGGACTCCGCATGCAGCAGATTACACAAACACAGCTGCCATTTTGTGTAGCAACAGACAGAGTACAGTCTCACCAACATGGAGAGTAATGATGACAATTTTCAAATTGAACAGGGCAATTCCAGAAAAATCATTTGAGGAATGAAGGGGAAGCCAATGCAGTTATAAGGAAAACAAGATATCTCCCCACCCTGTATTAAACAGAAAAACAATGCTCCTAACATTTATTTTGAAGATAAATTTTAACAAGGCTGAAATGGATAATGAAAAATATTTTTAAGGAATAGGGCGCTCCAGGCACCTGGCAATTATTCCTGGAAAGCTCCCTTCTGGGACTAGGATGGCCACTACTCTTTGCCAAAAGAGAGGGAAAAGGAAGACAAAGGAGGGTAGAGATTTGCATAACATTTGCATATGCTAATGTATGTGTATAGACGTAAATTGGAAATAATTATTATTGTTGAAATAAAAATACAGTCCATCTAACCCTAATGGGGAAGTGCGTGACCTGGTGAGCTGTGTGCCTGCTCAATCTACTGACCTGGTGCCAACTGTTGATGGGCAAATTCAAGGCCCTATGGTGCTCTGTCTATAAATCAGACTTGAACTTGAAAGTTCTTCAAACAGAAGGTTGTCCTCTGCAAAGTATAGCCATCCTACATGGCAATAAGATGAAATATGAAGTGAGTATAGCTGCGTTTTAGGGAATCTGGAGCTTAAACTGGAGCCTTGGAGTCATACTGCTTTATACTGAATCAGGCCATTGGTCCATCTAGGCCAATATTCTCTACAGCGACTGGCAACAGCTCTCCAGGGTTTCAGCAGGAATTTGTCCTAGCCCTAGAGATGCTGGGTATTGGACCTTTTGCATGCCAAGCATGTGCTCTCCCATGGTCCCTTCCCAGTCTGAAGCTGGGACCTAGGACTGAGGACTATATGTGCTCAGGCCTCAGAGCCCTCTCCATCTGCAGAAGGAAATATGGGTGCTCACCATCAAGGGGTTAGCAAGCAGCCCTCAAGCCTCTGGCCTGGCCAGACCTTCCAACTTCGCCAGCTCAAGCCACTGATTTCAAAGATACTTCAGTTGGAGACACTCCAGGTCCAGCCTAGAATGTGCCCTATGCTGATCCTAATAGTATTTGGTGGAGGGACTAGCAAGCATCCTCACCTGCCCAATTCTTGGGTATATGGCATATGATGCTCATCGTCCACTTCACTGTATGTTCCTGTTGCATGTAAACATTGGAAAACAGACACGTCTGTGTGCTTGCTGAGGGTTATTTACCTATAGAAAAGCATTAAAGTGCTATTTCCAATTCATTAAGATCCTATTATGCCAGTGCTATACCAACTGCCTTGGCTCCCAGTTCAGTTCTAGTCTAGTTCAAAGTGTGGTATTGACCTAAAGCTTTTCTTGGCTTAGGATCAGGGAACTTGAAGGATGGCCTATCTCCATATGTCAGGCCCGCAGAATCTATTTCAGCCCGTGGGCCTAATTCCATTTCAGAGAAGCTCTTGGGGGCCACATTTCATTAGTGGCAGAGGCTGACAGCAATTGAAGAGAAGGCTAAGCAAGGGGAATCCCCCCATTATCTCTACTCAATGATCAGAGGTAACAGGAGGATTCCCCTCTATGCCCCTATCCAGACTTTGGGAGGGAGTGGGAGGGGCTGGTAGAGGAAGCCAAGATGGGGAGCTCAATGGGTTTGATTAGGCCTGCAGGCTAGAGGTTCCCCATCTCTGATCTAAGGTAAGGTGGGTGGGTACCAGAAAGAAGGGGCCATCTCAGTTGTGCTACCCCCATTGAGGATGCTGTCCCCAGAGCAGTTTACCTGGCTCCTACTTTCAGGCCAGGCAAATACCCTTTGAAAAACAGCCTTAATCTTGCTGACCAGCTTATGTTGCTTTGAGCATTTTAATTTATTATGTTTTGGAATTTTTACATTTTAATTGTTTTATTCTTTCTTGCAAGCCCCCCTGGGAATATGATTGAAGGGTGGTATAAAAATACCTATAATTACTTACTTGATTAATTAATTAATTGAATGACCAGAGACAGACAACTTCTTTGTGAATCTAGGCCTGGTGATACATAACTTACATGCAACGCAATGCAAATAGCGTGACAAGAATTTTGTTTAGATGAGTACAATCGGGATACATTTGGTACCACTGTTTTATGAACAAGCTACAAGGATGATTATTCTCGCAGTACAACCTATCACACTCGTCTCTCCAGCCCAGTTCAAAAGCACCACATTATCTCCTGCAGTGGGAACACAGATATTGCTTGTGAAGAGATATTTTGCCTTCAATAAAAACCACAGAAGACTTTTAATAACAGCTGTAGTTATATAGAAATTGAAAGATGCCTCACCTCATCCGCTTACTGAAACCTAACAGACAGATGACTATACCAATAAGAGAGGGTAGCTGGGAGCTATATCTTTTCTTGAACAGGGAAGCATTATATATTAGGTGTCCTCGAGGCTTTTTCTTACACTATTTATTTGTTGCATGTTATTACCAATATGCTCAGCAGCGTGCCTGGCTCAATCATCTTGCTAACACCTGCCTGTCTAGTATCTTTATCGCTAAAACAGTATTGTGCCCTTCAGAGCTGACTAAAGACCATTGCATTTTCACATTTTTAATGGTCTAAAAGCTATTGTATTTTTGTTTTTTTACAGTCCCTTGAAAGAATCATTTGCATAAATGGCATCATCATCATCTCATAAATGAAATGACTAATTTGTTAAACAGTGGCTATGTCAGTTTCTTTACCAAAGACATTTCCTTCTTCAATACTACAACAATTGCGCCTCTGATTAAATAAAATATTTTTTCATTTTGAGTTGGAATATCCTTTCTCCCATAGTTCAGTGCCGGCTTTTGCTTTGGTTACTGCTGTACTTCCCTTTATAGAGGGGAGGTCATGTTGATGCTTGTAGGCTTTTCTCACTGTGGCATTGCTGCCACTATTTCCCTGTGTTTACGGGGCTTTCCCATAGTTAACAGAGATAAAATCCCCATAGTTCATATATGTGCCCCCTGTGAGAGAGTGGCTAGGTGGGTGGGTCCATGGGACAGGACAGGACCTCTTCAGCCATTGCACCAAGGCTTTGGGTGGCCAGTGACACACTGAGGGAAAAGAGTGGGCAAAAGAGGGAACTGGGCTGCACAAAAAATACACATGCTAATTTATAGATATAGATATAGATATATAGATAGATAATATAGTACAAATTTAGAAATAACTATTTAAATTTAATTTAAATAGAAATACCTAATAGGAAAGACTGTGACCAGGTGATCTGTGTGCCCACTCAGACTGCTGACCAGGTGCCAACTGTGGAGGGGAAACTTGAAAGCCTTCGCTCTCCTTTCTTATAGTTTCTTCTGCTTCTTTATCTTTAAACATGACTTGGACTGGACTGTCCTTCAAATAGAGGATGCCTTCAAACAGAGGACTCTGTAAAGTAGGACAACTGGTCATCCAATGCAGCTCCACAGCTGGCATATGTTTTTTAACATTTCTTTAGGCATGGCAGGGGAATGTGGAGAACCAATCTAATCCCGTATTCTGTTCACACAGTGGCCAACCAGCTGCCCATGGGAAACTACAAGCAGGACACGAATGCAACAGCATTCTCCTACCCATATTCCCCAACAACTGGTGTATATAGGCATATTGCCTCTGATACTGGAGATAGCATAGAGACATCAGGGCTAGTAGCCATTGATAGGCTTCTCCTCCATGAATTTAAACTTTGGACATTAAAAATCGATATACAAAATTTTAAACCACAAAAGCATAAAAACAGAAACATATATAGACATTATACATTTAAAACAACTGTAAACTTTCAGCCAGGCCTAAATATAGTTCTGGGGTCAATTAAAAACTCAGCATATGCTGTTAAATATCTGGGAGAAGAGAAAAATCTTGACCTGGCGCCAAAAAGATAACAATGTTGGTGCCATGCGGGCCTTGTCAGGGAGATTATTCCACAATTGGGTGGCCACCACTGAGAAGGCCCTCTCTCTTGTTGCCATCCTCTGAGCTTCCCTCAGATTAGGCACCCAGAGGAGGACCTTAGATGTTGAACGTAGTGTGCGGGTAGTTTCATGTTGGGAGAAGCATTCCGTCAGGTACTGTGGTCCCAAACGGTGTAAGACTTCATAGGTTAAAACCAGCACCTTGACTCAGACTTGGAAACATACAGGCAGCCAATACAAGCAGGCCAGAGTCGGTTTTATATATTCAAACCTCTTGGTTATTAATCTGGCTGCACATTTTGCACAAGCTACAGCTTCTGAACTGTCTTCAAAGGCAGCCCCACGTAAAGTGCATTGCAGTAATCTAACTTGGATGTTACCAGAGAATAGACAACTGAAGCCATGTTATCCCTGTCCAGATAGGGGCATAGCTGGGCCACCAACCAAAGTTGGTAGAAGGCACTCCATGCCACTGAGGCCACCTGAGCCTCAAGTGACAGAGATGGTTCTAGAAGAATCTGTAAGCTACGAACTTGCTCCTTCAGGGGGAGTGCACCCCATCCAGAACAGGTTGAACACCTTCCATCCAGTCAGCAGAACCACCTGCTAACAGCATCTCAGTCTTATCTGGATTGAGTTTCAGTTTATTAGCCTTCATCCAGTCCATTGTCACAGCCATGCACTGGTTCAGCACATCCACAGCCTCACCTGAAGAAGATGAGAAGGAGAAGGAGAGCTATGTGTCATCAGCGTACTGATGACAACGCACTCCAAAACTCCGGATGACTGCACTCAACGGTTTCATATAGATGTTGAACAGCATGGGGGACAAAACTGACCCCTGCGGAACCCCATACTGGAGAATCCATGGGGCCGAGCAATGTTCCCCAAACACCACCTTCTGGAGCCGACCCACCAAGTAGGAGCAGAACCACTGCAATGCAGAGCCTCCCACTCCCATCTCAGACAGTCATCCCAGAAGGATACTATGGTTGATGGTATCAAAAGCCGCTGAGAGATCAAGGAGAATCAACAGAGTCACACTCCCCCTGTCCTTCTCCCGACATAGGTCATCATACAAGGTCACCAAGGCTGTTTCCGTACCAAAACCAGGCCTGAAACCCGACTGAAATGGATCCAGATAATTGGTCTCATCCAACAGTGTCTGGAGGTGGCTTGCAACCACCTGCTCAAGGACCTTGCCTAGGAATGGAAGTCCTTCTTTATATCTGTCTGAAATCTCTTGCCAGTCAGCTGCATGGGATGATCCTGGGTTCTAGTATTATGTGAAAGGGAGAAAAAATGTCTCTCTATCCACTTTCTCCATACCACACATAATTTTATATACCTCTATTAGGGATGTGCACTGGATCGGACCCGATCCACGATCCGAGTCCGGTCCAGTGGGAAATCGGATAAATTATCCGATTTCCGATCCCGCAGCTGGATCGGCCGATCCAATCCGAACCGGTCCGAAAAAGCTCCGAACCGGTTCGGCGGATCGGCGGATCGGCGGGCGCCCACTGGCGCCCACCGCCGCTTCCATTGGTGGGCGCCAGCGGGCGCCCGCCGATGAAAGTGGACAGCGGGGGGGGGGGAGGAGGGGGGCACTTACCTTCTCGGCCCGGTGGCTCCCGTCCGGCGCCGGAGCCTACTACTACTAGCAGGCTCCGCGGCCTGCTCTAGGGTGGCGCGCCGGGTGATGTCATCACCCGGCGCGCTACTCTAGAGCAGGCCGCGGAGCCTGCTGGTAGTAGTAGGCGCCGGCGCCGGACGGGAGCCACCGGGCCGGGAAGGTAAGGAGGGGGTGCGTGGAGGGGAGGAGGGGGCGCGCGGAGGGGGGAGGGGGGCCCTTACCTTTCCGGCCCGGCGGCTCCCGTCCGGCGCCGGCGCCTACTATTCCCAGCAGGCTCCGCGGCCTGCTCTAGGATGGCGCGCCGGGTGATGTCATCACCCGGCGCGCTACTCTAGAGCAGGCCGCGGAGCCTGCTGGAAGTAGTAGGCGCCGGCGCCGGACGGGAGCCGCCGGGCCGGAAAGGTAAGGAGGGGGTGCGTGGAGGGGAGGAGGGGGCGCGCGGAGGGGGGAGGGGGGCCCTTACCTTTCCGGCCCGGCGGCTCCCGTCCGGCGCCGGCGCCTACTATTCCCAGCAGGCTCCGCGGCCTGCTCTAGGATGGCGCGCCGGGTGATGTCATCACCCGGCGCGCTACTCTAGAGCAGGCCGCGGAGCCTGCTGGAAGTAGTAGGCGCCGGCGCCGGACGGGAGCCGCCGGGCCGGAAAGGTAAGGAGGGGGTGCGTGGAGGGGAGGAGGGGGCGCGCGGAGGGGGGAGGGGGGCCCTTACCTTTCCGGCCCGGCGGCTCCCGTCCGGCGCCGGCGCCTACTACTCCCAGCAGGCTCCGCGGCCTGCTCTAGGATGGCGCGCCGGGTGATGTCATCACCCGGCGCGCTACTCTAGAGCAGGCCGCGGAGCCTGCTGGAAGTAGTAGGCGCCGGCGCCGGACGGGAGCCGCCGGGCCGGAAAGGTAAGGAGGGGGTGCGTGGAGGGGAGGAGGGGGCGCGCGGAGGGGGGAGGGGGGCCCTTACCTTTCCGGCCCGGCGGCTCCCGTCCGGCGCCGGCGCCTACTACTCCCAGCAGGCTCCGCGGCCTGCTCTAGGATGGCGCGCCGGGTGATGTCATCACCCGGCGCGCTACTCTAGAGCAGGCCGCGGAGCCTGCTGGAAGTAGTAGGCGCCGGCGCCGGACGGGAGCCGCCGGGCCGGAAAGGTAAGGAGGGGGTGCGTGGAGGGGAGGAGGGGGCGCGCGGAGGGGGGAGGGGGGAGGGGGGCCCTTACCTGCCCGGCCCGGCGGCTCCCGTCCGGCGCCGGCGCCTACTACTACCAGCAGGCTCCGCGGCCTGCTCCAGGGTGGCGCGCCGGGTGATGTCATCACCCGGCGCGCTACTTGAGAGTAGGCCGCGGAGCCCGCTGGTAGTAGCCGCCGGCGCCGGACGTGCCGAGAAGGTAAGTGGCGGGGAAGGGGGCTTACCCCCCCCCCCGGAGCCGTCCGCTTCTATCCGCTGGCGCCCGCGGGCGCCAGCGGATGGAAGCAGGCGGCCCCAGGGGGGGTAGGGAGCGCGGGGGAGGGGGTTTACCTGCCGGGGCCGTCCACAGCGGACGGCCCCGGGGGGGGGAGGGAGTTAGGCCCCCCCTTACCCACCCGCCGCCATTTTTTCCTCATAGACTTGCATTGCAATGCAAGTCTATGGGGAAAAAAATGGCGGCCGATCCAAAAATGTACGATTTTTGGGTCGGGATCGGACTCGATCCGGTCCGGGGGGCCTCCGATTTTGTCCGAACCGGTCCGGGACAAAATTGGAGGTCCCGATCCGGGTCCCGATCCGATCCGGGGGGTCCGTGCACACCCCTAACCTCTATCATGTCTCCCCTCATCTTTTCTCTAAGCCAAACAAATCCTACATGCTGTAATCTTTCTTCATACGGAAGTTGCTCCAGCCCCTTGATCATTTTAATTGCCCTCTGCTCACTTTTTCCAGTTCTACAATATCATTTTTGGATCTAGCAGTTCCAAGGCCGCCTCTGAATGCCCTACTAGTCACTCAGCACAGCAACAGTGATGGAGCTTGTCTGCACAGTACTGAGAGGCCACTGGTGGCAGACCGTCCTCTACTGGTGCAGCTAGGGCTGGATCTCAAGCTCAAAGTTCAGGGCCCTAGCAACCCAGGGGGACCCCAAATGACTGTGCAGAGAGCTGCAGGTGATGGGGGCAGTGGCAAAAAGGCCCTGTATCAGCACCTGGATTGGCATAGGCACAGCAGGCACCACAAGGGATGAGGTGACTCGCTGCAGCATCCTTTCTTATTTTAAACCATTTTAGAGTTATGAGGCAGCCAAATGGGTGAGTCCATGGTTACAGATGCTCACTTTTTATTTTTACTTTAAATATATATTATTTTTCTATACCCAAATGATGCTTATTCCCAAGTGAATGTATTTAGGATCAAGGCAGCAAAAGCAGATTCCACTTTATTCTTGTAGTCCTGATAATGCTATGATTTAAGTGAGTTGAAAATGCAAAACTGCATGTGCTCAACGTATTTCCTTTCTACCTTAGTTGACAAACAGCGGTTCCTCCACCCCAGTCCAGCCCAATATATCAGAAGCATAGAATGGAGGCGACAAAAGAAATGTTAGTTGTGTGCTTCACAACTGCATAAAGTTGATTTAAATTAATGGGACTTATACAAAAGCATGGCTGTTTCCCTCTGAAATGTTTGGGAGTTGTTATTTCACAATTGCCAGTAATTTCTATGGGGGGGTTCATAAAGGCAGTGTGACAGCAACCATGCTCTGAAGCAGCAGTGGGTATGAAGCAATTAAGGGTGCAATCCTATGCGTGTTTAGACAGGAAAACATCCCACAACTTGCAGCGTGGCTGGCTGAGGAAAGCGGGGAGCTGTAGGGATTTTTGTGTCTAAACATGCAGAGGATTGTGCCTTAAGTCATGATTGATCAAACGAGAACTGTAGAGTTCTCTAGATTTTGATGGAGAAGAAATGTCGTATTATGGCAATTGCCACATTTTCTGTGATGGTCCCTGTGCCAGTACTATCAAAACCTTGCAGATTCAATTAACATCCCTTAAGCAACTTGTCTAGAAACAATAGAACGTTTTCTGCCATGTACACACTGCTTCTTATAGAGCAAAAAATATAGCCCCAACACACCCACCCACAATAAGCTCCAGGCATTCTAAAGCAAAAGGAATAACCAAATACCTCTGAATATTTAATTATCTAAGCTGGAAATGAGAAACAGGTGTAATTAAACTAACACTTTTTAAATTAAGTGACCCCTCTTGACCAGCCATCTGTGAATAATTCAGATTCCCCCCTCCCCATTATTACTGTAAAATTAAAACTAGGACATATAAATGGCTAGATCCTCTTTAACTATCTTTAAGCACCAGCAATATATATTTTCCACCAGTTAAAATCCTTAATGATACCAAAAAATCTGTCAAGCATAACTCCCCCAATTCATTTGCCTGAAACCATCAATATTTTATCATGCACTTGCAGTTGGCTTTAATTTAACAGTCCAGGTTACTAATCAAACAAAACACCCAAGTCATTAAAAGTTAGCGTGCCATTTAGAAAGTGCATTTCACGTTTATTAAAATATCTTTCATGGAGCCATTAGAAGGCTAAAGTTTTAATTACAATCAGATATTTAGTTCTACTTCAGTTATGCTTTTGGCACTCTCTTGCAACTGCCTTGATTAATCTTCCGGACAGAGCTCATCCATTACCTCCTGAAATTATTTTCCTCTTTACTTCTTCATAATTCATCTCTTTTTGCCCCCTCCCCTCCCGCAACATCTACTTTGCTCCAAACATGTAAATTGCATTAAGGAGGTGTGTACCATATTTACCTGGGAAATAAGTCACTAGAGAAGATTTCATTTCAGATGCAATTTTGCCTCAAAAATATGAAATATAAATCAGAGAGGGGTGCCAAAACAGAATCACAGATTCAAGCTCTCTTTGTTGTTGTTTTTAATTTTTTAAATTGTTTTCAAATAGACAAAATACTAATAGGAGCTTCCCCCTCCCCATATCTCTTGTAATTTTTCAGTTCAAATTTCTCTGGTTCATTCAGAGAACATTTTGAATTCCACCTTGTCTCCCACCTTCACAGAGCAATGCTAGGACAGGGTTGGGAAAGAATCCTTCGAGAAAGAACTGTCACTTTCTCAGCCTTGCTAGCCAGAGCAGAATTTGGGGAGATGGCTTTATGCCACACAAATTAAGAAAAACAGCTTTTCTTCTTCATTTCCCTCACTTTAACAGAAGTATTGGTGTAGGTCCTGGCCCTTGTTTTGGGCATGTTGGGGGAATGAGGAGGCACAGATTCCTGTGAATCCATGCTGCAGCTGACACAACCTGGACACATCCTTGAAATGGCCCATTTCCAGCTTCGTCATTTGGTGGAGCTGCATCGGCAGCAGAGTTTTCTGCTGCCATATCACGGAAGCCTCCACCTGTGGACCTCCCTCTTTGCCTGCGCCAAGGGAGATCCACAGCATCCTATGGCCCCTCAGCCACCTTCAGATGGAGCATAGGATTGCTCTATGAATCAGTATTTAGCATTTGAACTAAAATAGCCGATAACACAGCAGTTAAATATGATGCAAACTAACTTGTCTAAATGGCACGGGCAACATGGTTCATATAAATATCTTCAAAAGAGGTGGGGGTATTGATTAAGAACAAGAGGATGAGTTAAAACTAAGCCAAAAGATACAATTAGGAAGATCAAGTCCCTGCAGGAGTCTATTTAAAAACCATGGCAGTAGAGGCTCTGTTAAAATGTATACTGCTCATCAGTGGACAAAAATACAAAAAGATGCCAGAATGGCTAAGAAGTATGGCTAATACATTGTTTTATATAGTGCCCCCAAAAAGAGAATTTTAAAAGAGCACAAACTCTACAAACCAGAAGCATGTTTACAATAGGGCAAGCCAAGAAGGAATTTGAGGAGCAAGTTAATACTGGGGGTGGAGGGGTAATCTAATATTAAACATTTATTGGAACATATCGGAAGCAAAAAACCTGCCAGACAGTTTATTGGAGGGCTGGATGATAAAGATACATAGAAGACAAGCAAATTGCAGAGGCATTGAGGGAGCCATCCTATGCATATTTAGATGGGGGGACGGGGACTCAAAAGTCCCAGCATGAGAATTGTAGGACTTTTTTCTCTCTAAACATGCATAGGATTTGCATTCTATGTGAGTTCTTTGTCTCAGACCTCACTACAAATGTTAGACACAGAGCCTATCTACACTACTGCTTTAAAATGGTTTAAAATGGTTTATAACAGTACTGACAACTATTGGGGCCCAGGACACACTCCATATACAGTTTTCAAAATGTTTTCAAAGTGTTTTATTCTGCTTGTGTAGATAGGCACAGAGCCTTTCTACACAGTACCTTGAAACGTTTTAAATAGTATTTAAAAACGTTCCAAGTAGGTGCATTCCAAAATGTCTTAGGCCACATTAAGGAGAACACACGTTACAGGAGAAAAATTCTTCAGTCTTCAAAGCAATGTGTGCGGTCTCACACCCTCCTGTCTGTTTCTTTCTGTTTTGTTTTTACAATGAGTATAGGGCTAAGCATTGTGGGTGTTGTAGTTCACTCACCCACTTCCTCCTTAGCCCCTCTTTCTTCCCCACTAGGCTGACCATATGAAAAGGAGGACAGGGCTCATGTAACTTTAACAGTTGCAGAGAAAAGGGAATTTCAGCCAGTGTCATTTGTATGCAATTAGTTCCTGGTGAAATTCTCTCTTCATCACAGCAATTAAAGTTGCAGGCACTATACTAGAGTGACCATATACAAAAGAGGGCAGGGCCCCTGCAGCTTTAACTGTTGTAATGAAGAGGGAATTTCACCAGGTACTAATTGCATACAAATGACACCAGCTGAAATTCCCTTTTTTCTACAACTGTTAAAGTTACATGAGCCCTGTCCTCCTTTTCACATGGTCAGCCTATTCCCCACCAATCAACGGCTAAGCATTTGGGTGCCGGTAAATGAAGCACTGCCCCCACAAATCACAAAAGGTAAGAAAGGACACATTATTTTACTTTAAATGATTTATTAAAAGTAAAAACCGTTGTATATAGCTGAAGTGAGTTTTAAAAAACCTCAGGTATACAATGTTCAAGGGAGTGCGTCATGTGGCCCAAAGAGTTTTCGTAACCCTTATAAAACATTACAAAGCTAGTATGTAGATCAGCTCTCAGAGACTCACAGTTGAACATTTGTTTTCATGCAGTGCTTCTGAAGAATTCTGCCATATAGAAGTGACAATGGCAGAGGTTTTAGAATGAAATGATCAATGAGTCTCTAGGAGTAGATGGCATTGACCCAAGCATTGACCCAAGCATTGTTCAATAGCTCAAATGTGAAATTGTTGATTTTTTAAAAGAAATATGTATATGCAAAGTCAGCCTTCATACCAAAGGCCAGGAAAATAGCTAATGTAAGATCTAAAATAAAACCTGGATCCTGAGAAGACCTATCCACCTAACATCTGTGCCAGAGAATCAGCGGAAAGCATTACTATTAAAGAATCTGTACTGGGACTGGAACTATTCATCATTAATAAATGATTTGGAGTCAGGAATGAGCAGTAAGGTAGCCACATTTGTGAATGACACCAGATTAGTGAATAAACAGACTGTTAACAGCTCCAAAAGGAGCCCTCTTTAAAGTTCACTGTACCATCACTCCTTGCTTTATTGCAGCTCTTGTGTATCTCCAAGAGGTGATACACAAGTTTTGGTTCCAGCAAGCAATTCTGGTCCCATATCAGCAGGTGGCATGCCCACTGCTCAGAGAATCCCACTCTCTCCACATCTTTTCTTCCTTTCTTCCACCTTCCAATCATCTTTTCCACTGAGGGAGATGGAAGAATACATAAGCACTAGTTTTCTCACACACTTCTTGGCTACAATGATTTTTTAAATACACGTCATGTATTAAACACCCATCTTATCAGTGTTCATGATATGGATTACAGAGACATGTAACTGAATGCACGTATTTTCATTTATGGTGGACTTGCCCACATATACAGGGATTCTGGAAATTAGTACATAGAGAATTAATGGTTATTACTAGAGAAACGATTGTATATGATCCACAATTTTTATTATCAACATACAAAGGATCCAATGTAAATTTGAAATGTAAAGATTTATTATTATTCTTACTAACTGCCACCTGCCAGACAATTACACAACAGTGGAAAAAAACTGGATGATCTGAACCTATCTGCATGGTACCGAAATATACGGTCTGTGGCAATATCAGAAAAAATAACTCATGACCTGCTTCTAATTCAAGGAAAAATGGAACCACTCTTCTTTTACGCTATATGGTGATTTATCCAACATACGTCACAACTGGACTTACAACAACATATGGTCACTTCACCTTTAAGCATTTGGATATTATAACAAATGAAGATCACACAGCACATCTATTAATTAGTATAATTGTTTATTTAGTTTTTTTAGTCTTTCATTTTCCTTTCCTTTTTTTTTTTTTGTCCCCTAAAAATGTATTAATCCTTTTTCTTCCTTTTATATAGCAGTTGTTTAGACATCAATTGTTAGGGGACTGATCGCTTTTATTAAGAAGAAAAAAAGAAAAAGAAAAAAAATTGCAACTGGATGCTAGATCCAAAAGGAAAGGATTCAACAGAGGCTGCAGTTTGCTGACAGAATTGAAAATATAGTGTCATCTAGTGTTGACCGCAAAAATAACACTGCATGAATAGACAGCAACTGTGCGAGCATCATCTGTCCATTCTATCCAAAGGCTCCAAAACTGCACAGCCAAGACAACATGACTCACAAAGTGTCATTGGATAGTCTATGATGTCTAGGTTATACTTACATTTTAATTAACAAAAAATGTTCATAGACTTGGAAGGTCATCCATGTTCCCTTTAGCACTCAGTTGCCCATTCCTTGTAGAATATCAGAACGGCTCTGCCAATGGCAGCTAGAGGGACTGTGACACATTGGCCTGCAAAATTCTACTGCTTGTCAACCCACCACTTTACCGAGGCTTCTGCTTCGGAATTCTTTGTGGGGTTACGATTGGCTCCTTTGTACAATATTTTAATGAGGTTTTTCTTTCTCTGCCTTTCTATATGTTCCATTACCCAACTACTAGGTGGTGCTGTGGTATAGCGGAATTCCACAAATGCTCCAGGGTTTTATGCCACCATTGACAGAAATACCAGCCTTTCGTCATAAGAATAAAAAAAAACCCACCCCATCCCACTATAATGGTTGAAAAGAATGGGAGAGGCCCATTCTTTTTTCCCAGGGTCTTTCTTTCTCTGCCTTTCTATATGTTCCATTACCCAACAACTATGTGGTGCTGTAGTAAAATGGAATTTCACAAATACACCACAGTTTCATGCCACCATTCAAAGAAATACCAGCCTTTCCTCATTTGAACCTCCGCGCTGCCCCCCCCCCCCCACATAATGGTTGAAAAGAACAGGAGAGGCGCTGGAGGATGATGTCATATAAAGCATTCACAAACTACCATGATTGAGAAATCATGAGGGCACAATAAATGCCTTATATAGAAAGACTCAAAAAAGCTATTTTGCTGTGTCACCACCTGAAAGTCACCAACTGAAAGATTTGACTGGTTACGGTTTTGTGAAACAGAAAGCACTTAGAGTAATTTAGGGTGGTGTAGTAGTTAGACTGCTGGACTCCATCTAACATTTTGCTAGTGGGCATTCTTGTATTTTTGAGGAAGTTTTTCCCTTCTTGGGTTGAATCCAGAGTGATTATTCTGCCAGGGTATTTATTCAAGCAAAGTTCCACTCAGAATGCTCTTGCTGGAGAAAAGGGAGGGAAGCATTTTTCACCAATTTGTCCTACCATCATGCCACCTCCCCCTGGCCAGTGTTGCAGAGGATCCCCCAACCCACCAGAACAGATTTTTCAGGGAGATGTGGGGATTGCAGGGGAGAAGAGCAAATAAGCAAAGATCACCCCTCTCCCATTCAGCCGCCAGAAAGCTCTGTCAGATCAAAAGCCTCCCCCTGATAGGAGGAACCTTTTGATCATGGGAGGGTTTTGCTGGAACCACCCTTTGCATGGAATCAACTATGTGTTCTGAGTATTAGAAGATAGGTGCACTATTAATAAATAGGAACTGAACTGACCTAGGGCACCCAGGTTCAAATCCCCATGTAGCCACAAAGCTTCAGGCGGTGATGTGGGGTGGAAAATTTTCCGGTACTTTATTTTTCCACAGGAAAAAAAATGTTTCATAAGTTCATGAGTCAAAATGAATGTATGCTAATTGCAGATAAAATATTAGGCAACCATGGCAGTTTCAAAGTTGTAATTGAGGTATTTCAGGTGATTATCCCCAGTAAGTATGTGAGAGAATACGTGTATGTCCTTGAAATATAAATATGGCTGCCTCTACAAGAGAGGTTTAATGCTCTTTCAAGGCGCTTTAAAAAATTTACCTCTACAAGAACAGAGCACAAATTGGGCGTAGAGGCGCGTTATTTCTCCGATTATGCGCATTATCGAATGCGTGTTAAACAGCGAGTTTTATTTTGCTCCGGCCATTAAAGCGCATTTTGCCTATGTGAACAAGCGCTTATGCACATTAACTACTTGTAAAGTGCATTTTGGTCATCCCTTAATGCGCTTCGCTGCCTCTCGCCGCCTCTCTTGCAGAGGTATTAGGCGTAAATGCGCTTCAGCGATTATGCGCATAATCGCCTAACCAGGCGCAAAAGCGAATCCTTGTAGAGGGGACCTATGTCTCAGAGTGAAACGAAACTAATAAATAGTGACAGTGAAACTGAAGGTGCCCCAACAACCTTCATGGAAGAGAGCTGAACTCTGTTGAATTAGACGAATGATTGTCAGCATATCATGCAGAGTTCTTTGAGTTGCTAAACTTAATTAGTGTGTCAAAGTTTTCACTGCCTATTGTTTTTGTTTTTTAATTTAACCAATGTAAGGGAAGTATATGCTATTGTCCTTACATTTTTAAGTAATCCAATAAAATGTAAACATAATATATTATTTAAATCACATGAATTGTTCTTTATTTTTTTCTCATATATTTCAGGCCAAACATTTGTGATGTATTGGGACAAAAAAATTAACATGAGGAACTTTTTTTTTAGCTTTGTTTACTAAATTCAAGTAAATGAATATGCTAAATGAGATCTTTCTGATGCAAACTGAAAAACACCCTATGCAAATGAACCTAAATTGCATAAAAGATTTTTCCAAAAATCCATACCATTGGCTTCAGGGGCTTGTTCTTAGGGCAAAATGAAAGAAGGGAGACTCATTTATACCCCCTTGAGTTCCTTGGAGACAATGTGTGTATATATATATATATATATATATATATATATATATGTGTGTGTGTGTGTGTGTGTGTGTGTGTGTGTGTATAAGCATGGTAATCTTAATCATAGAATGATTACGAATGGGAGGGGTCCTAGCACTAACAATTAGAAGGCATTATGCAACTGTTCTGTCTTTTCTTACTTAATGGATTATCCATTGTAAGAAAAAAGTAAAAAGAAGTGGTGAGAAAACGCAGGAGGGCTATGAGTGAAAAATGACACCTGTGAATGAGGCAAGGCAATGGTACAATAAAAGCATAGTCTGGAAGCATCCATAGAGTAGATCTACTCATTCATGCCTTGTGTGAGCAGCTTTATCTCAGCAAGGTGATTTAAAAAAAAAAAAAAAAAAGTAATAGGGATGGTGTGCAGCCAGCCAGCAGCAAAAGAATTACATTGGACTAGGGAATATTAAGATCTGAATGGGCCCTAAGCTTCAGCAGGTGGCTATATTTGTTCTCCCAGCATAGCCCTTAGCTAACACCCACACTAGTGATTCTAGGCCCAGACTAGAAATGTTCACTTTGATTAATGTGCACCGATATTCTGCAGCAGTTGGTGTTTTGGAAAACTTTCTTATTCAGCAGATAGGCAAATATTATGATATGGTATGTATATATGTAACCATTGACATATATGTGTGTGTGCACAGTGGCCTCCAAATGAATAAACTGAGAAGAGGAGCTTGGTTCTTTGGCATAAGTGATTGTTTGGCTGTTTTTTGTGAAAGGCTGAGGTGGTGCTCTAACAAAGCAAGCCCACCTACACGGAGAGGACAGGTGAATGGTGCCTCTGGTCATAAAAGCATTGGTCTGAAGCCTTTCTCTGATATTTCTGCCTGCCAGCTATTTAAGCAGCATGCTAAGGACAAGGAGAATGAGTCTGAAAAAGCCTGAGGAAAGCTACAGCACAAGAGCAAAATTCAGCTTTTGAACTAGAGGTGAACATCGTCATTTAGAAGTTTAGGAAAGGGGGGATTAGGAGAAGGTTAGGCTGATTAAAGAAACACCCATGAAATGTGGAGGAGCAAGAAAGAATGTGTCCAGGATAATAGAAGTCTGTTCTAATAGAGCAATATTGTCTATGCACTCCATGGGGCAGGTACTGATAGCAATGCATGAGCTCCTCTACATCTGTAAAAATATTTGGAGAAATGGAAATGGCAACACCCAGTGCTCTTTTATTTTATGGCACATAATCAATACACACAAAACTCAGACTAAGAGAGCCATCTTAGATAACACAGACTAAAAATACCACATAAAACTCTGGCTTTATTAAAGTGATCAAGCCGAGCACCCTGAAATGGGTGGAAGGGAGATGATAAAGGCTTAGTGGTCTAGTTTGGGGTGAAAAGTTATTCTTCTTGTCAAAAAGCATGAGATCCACTTTTAACACAGCCCAAATCCTAAAGGGCTTCAATGATCCTCAGCCATTGGTAAATCAGACAATGGTTGTTGACTCCTTTCTCATTCCAATCAAACTGCTGCACTCTGTGCCTACAAGTTACATGGCCTTCTTCAGCTTGTCACTTTCCAAGCCCAGAAAGTTGATTAAGGCCAGATGAGGATGTACAGCAACATGTGAGAAGATCCTGATAATAATCCTGCTGGCAAGGACTGAATGAGCATTTCATTTTTTATTCAGAAGGTGCAGAGTTTGAGAGGAAGCTTAACCTTACAACGGGGGTTCCCAAATATTTCAGTATGAGGACTCAACATTATGGCACCAATTTAGAGATATTTACATGGAGCCATGACTACTCCTACTGTTGAGGAAGAACTTCATTACCCAGTGCCCACTTTCCTAAGTTTTGTTCAACACTCAGGCATATCCATCCCTTCTTGGGGGAGGAGAATGCCATAGTAAGAAGGATACATGTATGACTGTGTGGTATGTATGTGTGTAGATAGCAAAGGGGTGAAGGATGCATGGCTTCCAGATGTTTGTGCACTGCAACACCCAGCAGCCCCAGCCAGCAAAGCCAATGGTAAGGTATGCTGGCATTTGGAGTCCAACCCAATCTGGAGGACCACACAATCCACATCCATGGTGTAGTGAGTATGAGAGACAGGGGTTGAGCGGTGAGTGGTGTATATGTGTAAGAGATACGTGTGTAAAAAAGAAAGAATTGTTCACAAAGGAGGAAACATAACCTACAATCCTGGTCTAATAAAATCTGTAGCAATGTTTCCATAGATTCCACTTCGACAGAGAGCCTGTAAATTGGTTAGCTGCTTGTGCTGCACAACCCACAGTAGAAATTTTGACACAAGGGCTACCACAGATGACCTGTCATGTGGAGAACCTTCACATACCTGGTCATTTACCATTTGATTGGACTTGGTACTGAGAAACACATTGAAGGAACAACTCTAATTACCTGGCATGGGGGCAGGGGACATAGAAGAACTGGATGACTTGAGGTTGTTCCCATCTCTAATGAATTTGATTCTAGCAATGAGAGAATGATAGTGCATTGTCCCTTGCTGAATGATTAGAAGAATATGGCAACAGCACTTCCTGAATTCAGACAACATGTGGGTAAAAGGTATACTTGATGGAGAAGGGGTGATGAGCTACCAGCAGGCAGCCTGACAAATTGGATCATTTAATCCCAGCAAATACCTCCTGTCTGGGGACTCTTTATTTTGGAGCCTCTAAGCAGCAGGGGATTTGGCTGAAGTATTTGATTAAGCTAAAGGGAGTCAAAGATTGTGTACGGATGTCAAAGAAGATATTTTTTTAAAGGTCAGAAAGGTTTCTGAGAACATGCAGAAAAGTCAAAGCTAGAGGAGGCAAGAGGAGGAAATGCAGAAAGTAGTGCCAGCTCTGGGATTTTGAGGGCCCTTGGGCGGGACACCCTCAGTGAGTCTACCTGCTCACCACCACTGGCTCCAGCTGCTGTCACTCCTCATCCCCTTTCTCGCCATTACTACCATTCGTTTGCTTGTGTGAGCCTATCTACACACGCAGGATAAAACTCTTTGAAAACATTTTGAGAACTGTATATGGAGTGTGCCCTGGGCCCCAACAGTTCTCAAAACTGTTATAAACCATTTTAAACTGTTTTAAAGCAGTAGTGTAGATAGGCTCTCAGGCAGAGCACCAGGGAGCAAGCAGGCAGTGGCCTCTCCTACTTCTCACCACCACCACCATTGTCTGGGCCAGAGTGAGAGGCAGGTGAACAAGCAGCTTGTACTCTGGAACACAGACAATGAAATTACAAAGTGCTACTAAGTGTAAGTTCTAATTTTTTTTAAAAAAAGTTCAAATTCAGTTCTAATACCACAGAGCTGGAATAAACTGTTGTTTATCTATCAGTCAGGACAAGAAAGCAAGGCAATACATCCTTTATTACAAAGTCTTGTTCTTAATGCTGATGCTATGCCATGCACTTTACAAGAGACATCACTACACACATTCAGTGATTTGTTTTTTAAGCAAATAAGAGGTGCACAGCGGGCACCATTTTTTTCATGGGTCTATATCCAAGGGGGTCATTCTACCAGCAGAAGGGAACCAGTGGCGGAACTGATTTCCCCTTTCCCTGCAATCCCATGTGCCCCCCCCCAAACCTTCTACAGAACAGACTTGGGGTATGGGGGCTGCAGTGGGAGAGACTTGGGGTATGGGGGCTGCAAGGGGAGGGGAGGATGGGAAAGTGTTGTCACTGGAATGGAAGTCCAATTGCGTGAGGATTGAACCCAACCCACTGTGTGCATACGTCCTTCTTTTGTCACACTGTTCTTTATTGTTAAAATAGATGTTGCAGGTTAGTGAAACATGTTTTTTAAAAAACCCTATTTAATCTATTTCCTGGTCTGCTTACCATATGAAACGATGCCTCTACCATGCAAAGCTAGGGTGACCAGATAAAATCCAGGTCAGGGCTCATGTGACATTAACAGTTGTAGAGAAAAGGGAATTTCAGCCAGTGTCATTTCTATGCAATTAGTTCCTGGTGAAATACCCTCTTCATCACAACAATTAAAGGTGCAGGGGCCCTGCCTTCTTTTGTATATGGTCACTCTAGTATAGTGCCTGCAACTTTAACTGCTGTGATGAAGAGGGAATTTCACCAGGAACTAATTGCATACAAATAACACTGGCTGAAATCCCCTTTTCTCTACTACTGTTAAAGTTACATGAACTCTGACCTGGATTTTATCTGGTCATCCTATGCAAAGCTCTCCAGAAATAATTGTCCTCTGGTCTCCAGTCCAATGGTTGGCATGGAGAAACCACTTGTTTTTAGCACTGCAGAATAACTTACATGGGCATACAAGGCATTGTATCATTTTATTAACCATTTGTGGGATACCTTAAAAAGTGCAAGAATTTATTTCCCTGAGAGAAACATTTCTGGTTAACAAATTTCATCTTCTCATAGGAACCTGTGTTATACCAAATCAGACCATTGGCCTGCCATCTAGTTCATCTATAGTGAGTAGCAGCAGCTCTTTTCTACAGGAGTTTTTTCCTGCCCTGCCTGGAGATGTCAGGAACAGAAACTGGGACCTCTTGCACGCAAAGCATGTGGCTCTAACACTGGGCTACGGCCCTTCCCTTAAATGTCTTGGCAGTTTCCTTTTTGAATGCAAGAAACTCTTTGCACTGCCTGAAATGACTTTATCCAGGGACGTTTATAGGTTTCTCTCCAGCGCTCTCCAAATCTCTCTCCACCTGCTCCCAGCACAAACTGCTCCTGCTGTTTTTAAGCAGACCTGCCAATTTTATACAAAGTGCTGCTGCTGATACGACCTTTCAAAGATGTTGCAATTGAAGTCAATTACAGGAGAGTGCACCGAGGTTTCAGCACTCAATGGGAGCAGAGCATAGTTGAGCAGATGCTTTTGGTTTGCAGGAAAATTGTAGTATCTGCCACACTGGAATCTGTTCCTTCATCTTCCTTTAGACCCAGGACCTTTTAGCTTATGGACAGCTCTATAAAGGTGCATGCACAACGTTTATAATTTAATCCTTACTGGACTTACTCAGAAGCAAGCCTCATTGATTTCAGTGAAATCTATTTCCAATGAACGCTCTGATCATAAGCATGACCAACGAGAGAGAGAGAGAGAGAGAGAGAGAGAGAGAGAGAGAGAGAGAGAGAGAGAGAGAGATTTGAGCCAAACTTTATTCTGTTTCTCTGGGTTATGATTAGCTGCCTACAAACATTCTGAGGCACATCAAAACAAAGAGAACTCCTTCGCTACACAAGAGTCAGTTAAGCCAGCTGCAACCTCTTCTGGTGAGATCTGACCTGTATGTCTTGGCATTGGTAACATCCAGGTTGGAGTAGTGTAAACTGCTCTGTGTGCAGCTGCCTTTGGCAAGTATTTAGACTGGAAGCTACAACTGCTACAAAAGGCAGCATCTAGAGTTCTAAACAGAACACACTCCAGGATCACATACAATCGATCCACTGCATTGGCTCCCCCTTTGCTCACAGGCCCTATTTAAAGTGCTGTTATTGACTTTTAAAGCCTTAAACAGCCTGGGATCAAGATATATTTGAGATCAACTTTTTCTCCCATAAGATCCTGCCCACTGTTGGTGAGCCATTGTACATGGTTAGATGGGAGGGTCTGTGGGACAGGACCTCTTCGGCCATTGCACCCAGGCCTTCCTAGGAGCATATGAAGAGTCCTGCTGAATCAGGCCAAAGGCCAATCTTGTTCAACGTTCTGTTTGCACAGTGGCCAACCAGCTGTTTGTGGGAAACCAACAAATAAGACATGCATATAATTGCACCCTCTCAGTGGTACAGGGGGCAGTGGGAATCAATGGGCAGCTGCAGCTCTGAACCACAAGGTGCCTCCCACTCTGCATAGGATACTTGGAAGTCCAAGTAGCCAGGTGCATCTCAGAGGATTGTGCCCTAACAGAAACTGAAAGACTAAAATGCCTGGGAAAATAAGGTCTTCATGTGGTACCATTACATCCCTTCACGCTTAACCCCACTTTCCCATCATTTCCTCCTCCAACAGTCACCATAATAACTGACCTTGGCTAAAACGGACATCTTCACTCAACATTTGCCAATTTGGGGTTTCCCTCTTGTGTCCTGCATTGGCTGTAGCAGACTCAGTTGTAGGGCTGACCACAAGGCCAAATAATAATCCAGCCCAATGTTCCAGCAGACAGGTTTCTGTTCTAGGGAGTTCAGGCAAAGCAGGAGTGGTCAAACAGGAAAAGGGTCAAAGCACAGTTAGGCTGTCCAATACATACACAATTCAGTAGCAGAGTCAAGCAGGAATCCAAGGTCAAAGCACAGGGATTCAAGCACAAGGCAGGGTCAGGAAACCAGAAGACAAGAGAAGCTGGTGAAACATTGTTTCCAGAAAATAGCAAGCTCTGAGAGCAGGCTTTTAATCTCAAAGGTTGCTGAGCCCCACCCAGGCTCAGCTCTTGTCCATTAGAGCTCTCTGGCCAAAGCCCTACTCAAGAGGAGCTGCTTTCTCCTGCTTTCTAAACAAGCACTCATTCTCACAGGAGGCCTACTGGCTTGTTGCTTGAGACAACGGTGCTCCTGGGGATTGGGACGGGGTTGCCCAGCATCTGCTCCAGAGTCAGAGTCCCCTCCCCGTGACAGGGAAGGACCTGAACCCATCTCCCCTGAAGGCCCAGGCTCCTACTGGGCTAGTGCCAACAACTAATGTAATGTCCCCCTGGTTTCTGGAGGCTCTGTTTCTTCCTCAGAGGAGTATTCTTCTAGTGAAAGCATGACACATTGGGTAGGGTGACCAGATAAAATCCAGGTCAGGGCTCATGTAACTTTAACAGTTGTAGAGCAAATGGAATTTCAGCCAGTGTCATTTGTACACAATTAATTCCTGGTGAAATTCCCTCTTCATCACAACTGTTAGAGTTGCAGGGGCCCTGCCTTCTTTTGTATATCGTCACTCTAGTATAGTGCATGTACCTTTAACTGTTGTGATGAAGAGGGAATATCACCAGGAACT
Source organism: Anniella stebbinsi (assembly GCA_029215795.1). Taxonomy (NCBI): domain Eukaryota; kingdom Metazoa; phylum Chordata; class Lepidosauria; order Squamata; family Anniellidae; genus Anniella; species Anniella stebbinsi. Next base: position 331,403,787 of record JARDYH010000001.1, read on the forward strand.
AATTGCATAGAAATGACACTGGCTGAAATTCCCTTTGCTCTACAACTGTTAAAGTTACATGAGCCCTGACCTGGATTTTATCTGGTCAGCCTAACATTGGGCTTCTTGCAATCCTAAACATTTTCACCTGAAAGTAAGTCCCACTTTGTATAGTGGGTCTTGCACTTAGGTGACTGTGCATAGAATTACAGTCTTAAAGGGAATAGGGTTTCATTTGTTGCTTCTAACTGAACTATCAGCTCATGTTGTTTTTATTAATATTTTATTTTTTGCTAGGCTTTTCCCATGGCAACCTTTTCTCTCTGCCCATGGTAACCTCTTGGCTCTGCCTCTGCCAGTACCCATTATCCATCCTTCCAGCTCCTGAAGTTACAAACCACCACTGAACTGGTATATAGAGCAAAACTGCTTCTCATACTGAAGGTAATGTAGCCATTCCTATTCCCACTCCCTATAACTTCCGGCCTTCTAGCATTATGTTAAGATTCCTTGTTTCAGAGAGTTTTTGAAGATTAAATTTTTACTTGGTACATCCTCTTCCACTAGGTTGTGTATTTGTTTTTCATTTTACCTGTTTTGTTCCTGTAGACAATTTAATAATATTTATATTATTATTTCAACTCTATCTTATTGCTCCTATATTTTAGCCACTTTGGATATTTCCTTTTTGACAGAGAAGCAGGTTATAAATATTTTTAAAAAAATAAAATTACATCCAAACCAGTAAGCATTTGCTAACCTATGCGGGTGAAGAGAAACACTTCCTCTGAGGCAGAAATTCTGATTTTTAAAAAAGTCGTTTTGAAAGAAAAAGTCTTATTTCTGCATTGCACTTACCTACACCAACCTGTCAGAGCAGCATAAAGATTTTGTAAGGGAAGAGACAAGACACACCTTACCTAATGAAAGGCCCTTTGCAACATTGGGACTAGTTGGAGAACATTCCTCTTCCCTCCCTGTCAGACAATCAATCCCAACTTTTCTAAAATAGCTTTATTGGCAAAGCTTACTTTTGAGCTAGTTGCAAGGCCTCCCTGAATTGCAGCCAGCAATTGCCGTCAAGGAGTGGGGAGGTTTGGGATGGCGCCTAGAGGCAAACCCAGTTTCTTGGGTCTCTCTGAGGCCAATCTCACAATGGTCTAGGCATTGGAAGCTGGTGGCTCTGATGTCAGTGGGATGGTGAATACGCTCCAGGTTTCATTCAGAACTCTAAAAGAAGTCTGACTGGTTGTGACTGAAATCCAGAGCACATTCAACACCTCACTGACATCAAAGCCACCAACATCCATTGGACCTAGGGTAGCTAATTTGTCCTCTTTTACAGTGGACAGTCATCTGGATAAAGAGCTTCCAAAAGACTATCCTCTGTTTTGAAGGTGTCCTCTATTTGAACCGCTGTCCAGTCCAAGTCCGGTTTAAAGATAAAGAACCATCAGAAGGGAGAATTGGGGCCTTGAAGTTGTCCATCAACAACACCTGGACAGCAGACTGAGCTGGCACACAGATCACCAAATCATGGTCTTCCATAGGGCTGTGCATGGACCCCCTGATCCAATCTGGATCCCAATCTGGGAGGTCCGGATCGGGCCTGATCCGATCCACCTTGGATCGGGCCTGATCTGATCCACCTCGGATCTGGATCCAGATCCGCTCCAGGTCCATGCAGAGCCTTCCCTCCCGCTCTGCCCGCTCCCTCCTTCCCCTCAATCGCCCTGCTTACCTGCTGCCTCCTCCGCCATCGTCCTGCCATTGTCTTCCATCTTCGCTGTGGGCTGCTGCATTTCCTGGTTGCAGCGGGTGATGTCATCACCCGCAGTGAGCGAGAAAGCGGCCGGCTAACATCGAGGAGGCAGGACAACGTGGGACGATGCGGAGGAGGCTGCAGGTAAGCAGGGCGATTGGGAGGGAGGAAGGGAGCAGGGAGAGTGGGAGGGAGAGCTCTGCACAGACCCAGATCGAATCTGGATCACGGATCCGATCCACTCCAATCCGGCCCCAATCCAATCTGGTTCGAATTGGTCCCGGATCGGCCTGATCCGGATTCTGTCACAGCCCTAGTCTTCCACACTAACGTGAGATGTATTGTATTTCTGCATAAATTATAGTCATTACTTCTACATGTGCATTTGTATATATAAACTAGCATATCCAAATGTTATGCAGATCGGTGTCCTCTTTCGTCCTGTTTTTTGGGGAATTGCAAGCGGCCCCCCTGCAATGGTTAGAGGACGCCAGCCATTACGCGACAACAGGGAGAGCTGTGGTTTTGTGAGGGCTGAAAGTTTGGCCTTATATCATTATTTTGGGTGTGGTCTGGGGCAAGTTATTGATGTTTTCCTCTGGTAGGTGGGACTATATGAAGGAGGAACATGAAATGCTCATAAACTTCCTATATACTCTGTAATGATTCTAAGCCCTTCCACTGAGGTGTGATACAATAAAGAAGTCTGCTGTGCAATCCACAAAAAGCTTTATTCTGTAAATAGACACCTCTTCACACCCGAAGGGAGCGAGAATGCTAGGAGATGTCATCTAAGCTTAATTAGACTAACAAAGCAAGATAGTTGCCTATCAACTAAAGGGATGGTTTCCTGCCGTGCCCAACAGGCTTTTACGAGACTCCTCCTTCAGGGAGGGTCTTCAAGCTGTACCTTCTGCCTTGTGGCTAGTCTAGCTGACTACCTCCTATCTCCTCTCAACTCCACCTACTTGACCCTGTGGCAGACTCTGGGATCTGTCAATTCCAATGCTCCCTCCCCCTCTGACAAAGATCGAGTTCCCGGGGTCGGGGGAGACAATCTCTGAGTCTGGGCCTCCTGTCTGATAAGCTCTTGGAACGATTCCTCCTTGACTCCTGGAGAGTCTTGGAGAATTTCCACTCCCACTTCCTCTTGGCTAGTCTTCTTCATCCTCTGAGTCTGATTCGGGATCCACACCAGGGAGATCCTGATCCTGATATACTCCTGTCTTAGTTAGGATGGCCAGGTTCACAGGGCTGCACTAAAATTGCACATATGTGTGTAGATAGATAGCTAGATAGCTAGATAGATTAGTTTAACTAAAATTTAAATACAATATATCTCACCGTAGCAGGAAAGATTGTGACCAGGTGAGCTGTGTGCATACTCAGTCTGCTGATCAAATTCCAACTGTTGGTGGGCAACTTCAAGGCCCCTGCTTTCCCTTCCTATGGTTCTTTATCTTTAAACTATACTTGGATTGGACAGCCCTTCAAACAGGGCTGTCCTCTGTAAAGCAGGACACATGGTCACCTGGTTCTAGTCACCAAAGGACAGGAGGGCTGCCCCCCCAGGTAGGTGGAGTCACCTGTACTTAGCTAGTGAGTGGAGCAGTAGAACAAGGGCTTGTCAGCTGCTGATCTTGGCATCAGTTAGAGTTGGCACCTGCTCACTGCCTAATCCTCACACCATGCTGAAGGCTTCACTGTGGAGTTTTAGGCTGAAGTGTGAGCACAGCACCCAAAGGATACACATGCCATGGACAACCAGGCTGGTTCCTCAATACAGAATGCCCCGCTCTTAACACACACACACACACAATTTTTTCACCTGCTCCAGTTCACTTCATGCACTTGAATTTAATAATGTTGCAATGGCATTTATCCAACATCAGCATCCACCTTTTTGTTGCCACAAAGTTGTGGCTTCATTTTAAATGATATTGTATTTATAACCTGCTTTTATGCTTTTTATGGTTTTAAATTTTGTATATCAGGGTTTTTTTTAATGTTCAATGTTTTTAATTTTTGTAAACCGCCCAGAGAGCTTCGGCTATGGGGTGGTATATAAATGGAATAAATAATAATTGTGTCTCAACTTAACCTCTACAGTTGCTATCTTGATTGCCTTGTCATTTCCTATTAGCAATTTCCCTCTAGCCTGGGGACACTCCTACCCCATCATTTCAATTGACCTGTATGGGGAATAAGGGTTAACACTTGAGTCAATAACACATTATTGACTGTTACCCATGTGAATAATCCATAACAGCACATCCAGATCTCCATTTCTGGTTCTTTCTATACAGGGAACATTTTTGAGTCCCCTCCCCTCACTGAAGATATCTATATTCTTAAGATCCCCCTCTATTCTGATCCAAAGCCCATTCAAAAAAGAAATCTCTATTTGAACAGTATGTAGCATGCAAGGTTATAGGCTCATGCACATGAAGGCTTCAGGGCAGCAAAGCAAATAGCCTTCAAAGATTTAAAAAATCACTTCTATTTTAAGAAGTTAGACTCACTAGGTTCAAAAAGATTTACCCCTGTGTAAGTGTGCATTGGACTATAGCCTTAAAATAGCATAAGCCTATATATATATATATATATATATATATATATATATCACAAAGGATTCTATTTCCTCATTCTGTGTCTAGGAAGGGGATTTGGAAATTGTCCGTTTGATGTCTCAACTTAATCAAGATGTTTAAAACATGACTAGTACAGCAGGGAGAAGATGGGCTATAAACCCGATTTTGATTAGAATAGCTAACATTCAGAGGTAACTTTGAAGCTTCATTATATGAGAAACTGGAGTTTGTGTTGAAAGGTGATAGGGGCTTGTAGGATGTGGAGTGCTTTGAAGTTACCCTTTTTGTAAAACTCTACATTCTCCATTCACTACATTGAATTACTCAAGAGCTTTATGTAGTGCAGTATAGATGCAAGAGAATTTTCTTCCCTAAACTTTTTGAAAGCTCCGCTACTTTATGCTATCTGAATTTCTTTTCTCATATTTTTCTTTCAGTGCAGTTATTTTCCTCTGGTGGTAGGTTACCTATTGCAACTATATTATACATTTTATAAAATAAAACAATAGACCAGTTCTCACAACACACCGGGGTCACCCCCAAATGAGCCACAGCATGTACTGGGCATGATTTTGAGGTTGCCATTGGGGGTTGTTTAACCCTCAAATAACCCTCGGTGGCCAGGTTCACATGACAAAATGTCTCAACTCTCATACAAAGACATCAAAAGGAGGAAGGGAGGTGGTGGCACTATTATAGACGTGCTTCCTCAATCAGTTAGACAAGCACTACAGTGGCCATGAAAGACCAACTACCGTGCATGAGAGTCAAGAGTGGGAGGAACACATGCTGGCTGGTGCCCACTGCAGTTGACAGGGCAGATAACAGGCCCAAAGAGGAAAAGCCACTTGCCATCAAGGTTGCTACACAACTTTCTCCCTTGCAAGTTCTAAGTATGCTTAAGCAATGCATAACCTAAAGAACAGTGCCATACCTTGATTCAGAAGGTTTTGGTGTTGTCACACTTGGTTCTGTGCTGGGAGAAAAGGTGTGTGGCCTCTACCTCCCTTTACAGCCACCCCATTCTCCAGTTATGCATCCCATTCCTTGAATGAGGGGTTTGATCCCAACCAAACCTAACCTTGAGAAAGGTGTTCTGGCAGAAAAGTAGTGTCTTGGGGGGGAGGGATAAATCCACACAGTAACACAGAGAACAAGAACTTTTCTAAATGATTTATTGCACACTTGTGATTGGCCACTCACAGAAGTTGGCGGACCCATTACATGATGTCATCAACTGCCAGGATGTCTCCCGCACTGTCCCCTGGAAACTGTGCATTTTAAAAAACCAGAGATAATGTGGTATTCCAGGATATCACAGGATCTCTCCTCCATTAGATGGTAGTGTCTAATGGGGCTTTTCTGAGAAGGGAAGTTTTCAATTCCAAACCATGTGGTCACATTTGAAGGAGCATGTCATGATGGTGGGAATACTGCGAGGATGAAAGACACAGTAAACTGAGGGATTTTTCCTGTTTTTCCTTGTGTAGAGAAGCTCCGTCCTCCACAGCAACTTAAAAGTCATGCCACAGCATGAGCCACACTAGAGCTCATGAACATATAGAGAACAAATACAAAGCACAACATGATAATAACAATAACATCAACAGTAATGATAATGATAATCTCCTGTAACACAGAAACCATGCTTAAGCCACAGCTGCCAGTAAGCCATACCAGAAACAGACAAAATGGGGTACATGGAACTCTAGGTTATGAACTCACAGAACAACATAATGATGATGATGACTTCATAAAAAGTTCTCAAGAGATTTTTAAACACAAAAATAAACATTGCCCGGTACAGCCAACTCCACCCCACAAGCATTTTTTTTTAAAAGCTAATTTCCAGGCACATCATCTTCCCTGTCTTCATTTTTCCTCTCGATTCCTATTTCAGAACCCTGTTTCTCACCTTGTGTTATTGGCTGATTTACTTCTCTGTATGCATGCACAACCTCAATTTGAATAAGGACTGGAGTATTCCAGGAAGGGGAGGGGGATTTCAGCTTTCTACTTCATGTTTTCATTTGGAAATTCACCTACACCTACACACACACACACACACACAGAGGAGAGATTTTTTGTTTTTTAAGAAAAGAAAATATGCACATTGAAATCCATAGCAGAGGTATGCGTGATTTGTAGAATATAGTTTGGCCTTCAATCCATTGTCAACGGTGTCTCCACCCCTCACCTTTCTAGGTGCCATTTCTTAAAACAGCCCTACTTCTTCTGAGCTGTCTTCCCCAACCTCTCAACCCTCTGGATTTTTTTCCAGCTGGTACAGGTGGAAATAGAAAAATGATAACAGAGGCTCTTACCTGACTACTCTTACCTCTCCCCAAGCTCAGACAAGCCTACATGGCTATTTGCTTCCAAATCATGCCAACCTGCCATGATTGACAGGACATATCAACGGATCCCGTTAGCACAGCAAATGTGTATGTGTGGAGCTTCTGAGTTTGAAAGCCTTTTCCACTATGTTCTTCTGCTCTTTAGACTCTGAAAAAATGCTATAAATTTCTTGGTGCTATTTTAGTTTCATTTTTCTGTTCCAGAAAAATTCAGCTATCTGCTCATGTTTATGAGCTCCATCACACCAGCGATTTAGTGCACTCTCACCATGCCTGGTGTGCAGATTTGCAGCATGATACTCACATGACACCATGCCTGTTCTGCTGACACCCCGCCTCTTCCTCAGCATTTCCTAGAACACCTAAAAGTCTGGATTATTTTCCCTAAGCACACTTAATGTGCCCTAAGCCTCCATGTAATTTTAAAGGAACTGGGGGCTTGAATGGATTGCTTCAGGTCCTGCCAGGGAAAAACAATCTCTCCCAGCAGCCGGCTCTATGCCTCAATATAAAACCCAAACCTTGCATCCCGGGCTTGAAAGCATTTTTTAAAATCATACAACACCTGAAACTCTGCAGAGACAGGATTGTACTCCCTTGATGCCCCCAAAAAGCCAGACTAAAGGGTCATTCCATTTTTGCCCAGCAGAAAGGCGGTCTGGTTGAAGTACTCATCTGACAGGACCTGACTGGAGGGAGAAAGAGAAGGGGAAGGTGGAGAGGAGCGGAAGAGCTAATGAGCGAAGGAGTGAAAGAGCAGCTATTCAGGGGAAAGGGATCATAAGCTTGATGCGCTTTTGCCTCAGAGATAAAAAAGCGGAGGCAAACCAGAGTGGGGGGGAATTAGGTGTGATGGAGGTCATTATGTCACCCAAAGAGTCTCCCCACAAGCCATGGCATCCTCAGGAATCCAAGCAAAAGCTGTTTTAGACTTGGCAGTGAATTAACATGGCGTTGCTCTAATTTGATGAAACCATCAGTTTATTTTGCCAGTAAATTGAAAACAAACTAAAGGTGTCTTTTCTGTTTATAATCTTGCTCATGTTATTTTACTGCTAAAAAATAAATGAGAGATTCTGAGAAGTTTGGTCAGATCTGATTGCTTGCATCAAACATTCCCATAACAACCTAATCAAAATCTAATAATGGAACTGAGAATGTATTTACCTCGAGAAAATTAAGAAATTGTAGCTTAAGAAAAACATAGCCTTTGTAAAACCAACAAGTTAGTATATGTCAAACAGAGTAACCATTCTTGCATTGCCAGCATAATGATCAAGGTTACATTGAATGGAATAAAGACAACTCCCCAAGTGCTTCTTATCTTAAGTTTTGATGACTGGAGAGCACTGATCATGGGGTCGCAATAATTCAAAGCGAAACATTTTGAACTCCATGAGTACATTGAATATTATCCCTCTGTTTCCAGAAGCAGTCTACAAGCAGCCCCAAACCCCAAGAAACAGAAAAAGCACTCTCCAAAAAATAAAAGGGGAAAATGCATTCATACACACATTTTGCACATACAGATCTGCTAGCTGAGAGGCTCCCCTCCTACAGGTCTACATTAAGTGGCAACCTGGGCTACTTGCCTATACAAACAGACCCACGATCCTCATGATACTTGGAAGTGGAGCTTTAATCAACAACTGCACTTCAGATGAAATGCGTTTGCATCAACTTTTTCCTTACATATCCTGGGGGAGAAAAAATGGGTACAGACACAGTTAAACGCACACTGCTGCAGGTGAGGCTGGAACAGGCAAGGAACAAGAAGCAATCACAATTTTTATTTTTAAACTTATCCTACATCTGAAAATGGAATGAAAAACCACGCTGCCTAGAACATATTTCTGTTCTATTCTTCTACTTTCTGTACTAGATCAATGTTCAAAAGTGACATTTTCCGGACCAAAAATAATATTGTTCTACGATACTTTAAAAGAGAATACTGCAGCAGGGTAGGGAGAGCAGGAAAGTAAAAGGCCACAGAGGAATGAAGCGACGGGTAAGTAGCATAGGATTAAAAGCAAATGGTTTTCTACATGCCTGTGTGCTTGAACAGAACTCATATTATTTCATCAAGATACTCCCATCTGAACATAAAGGCTGAAGGACTAAAGGAGATGGCCTTTACATTACATGGGGGCAAGATGTAAATGTTTATGCCCAGAACGTACTGGGAAGCTCATAGAGGTACTCCGATAAACATGCTCTTAGTAATCTATCCTTGTTAGGAGGCAGGTGTCAGATTCAACACTAAATGAAATTTCCAGAGCCATCAAGGGCAACCCCATGTAAAGGAGTGGACATCAGGTAGACTGCACGTATACCAAGTAGCATAGAAGGGGTTAAATGGTTTGGGTAGTTTTAGCATGGCATTTTTAATATGTAGAAGGGCACCAGCCAGGGGATTTAATGTCAGGACACCTGGGGAGGGAAGTGGATAGACCAGGCCTCAAGGCCATAAACCAGCAGGGGGTGGCAGGAAAGAGGTGCTGCAGCATGAGAGGTGTAAAACAGGCCTCTGGGGCTGTGCCGGAGGGAGGAGGGAACACAGAGGGAGATGAGAGCTTTGAGGGTATTAAATTTGGAGGACTTCTCCCCAGGCTTTGCCTTGTCTTTCCATACAGTTTTGTTGGAGGTGTCCGTGGCTGGCTCAGACTGCAAGGCCCTACTTTGGAGTAAGTAGATAGTCTAGCTAGGTTTTATTGTTTTAAGGTACTGGGTTTTCTATGTTATGCGTGCTTGCATGGTCGTTTTGCTTTTCGTTCTTCCTCAAACCCCTACCCTTACTTATAAGCAAATTCCTTCTACCTCAATTGTTTGAGCTGCGATCTTCTTGCTACTGGGTCAGTGCTAAATCCAGGACTAATGTGTCTGGGGTCTGATGGTGCTAGGAGGCCCCTGGAAGTGGTGGCAGCGGAGACGAGGGTGTAAGCTAGCTACACACTCTCGGGCATACATGGCACATTACAGTACTCTAGCCTCAAAATTACAAGGGCATGAATGACAGCAACAAATCCTGACTGAATAAAGGGCCACAACCTTGTCACAAGGTAGTGCAGGTAAAAGGCACATCTAACTACTGCTGTAACCTATGCTTTCAAATACAGCTGTGGATCATTATCCCCAAGTGTTCTAGGTTTATCATCTCCAAGCAGCTTACCTACATACTAATTGATATTAGGGCCAAACATGGGGTAAATGTGCTGCTTTTAAATACTTTATTTTGATATTAAGATTTTGGTTGGATAACTTCATGTTTATTGGGTATATATAGCATATTAAATTATAACCAGGCTATGCGGAAAGTTAGGATAAGGAGAACAAGCCTACCAATCCACAAACCTTATTGGGCAGGGCCAAACTAAACATGAAAGATCTGTGAATCAGCTCACATTTTTAAACAGAACCATTGAGTGAGGAAGGGTTTAACACCTTTTCCCTCAACTTTTCTTAATAAAAATAATATTAAAACCAAGCTATGTGTCCTGGGGACTGGCGTCACTATGAAGGGGGGCAGATTTAACTAGGATATGGAGAGCTTTCAATAGCATTTTTTCAAGCTGGTTTTTTGTCTAGAAATTGCCAGGAATTCTGCACAGATTGCCAGGAGAAACACAGATGGGGGGCAACTCCTCCCCATCTGCATACACATACTTTTTAAAGCTCCTTCTACCTATCTTGTAAGGGATTGTATCCTCTCACAAAGACCTCCTGCCATCACATCTAGTTGTGCCCAATTTTCCATCTTAATGTATCCCTGTGTAAGCACCTTATTCCTACATATTAAATCTAGCTAAAGTTAGATTAAATTCCATAGAAAACAGTGGGACTTAAAATTGCAATTTGCAAGTAATTTGTTCCATTGATTTCAACAGGATTTCATCACTAAATTTAGCTGGATTAGCTATAGTATTTGTATAACATCTTTCCCTAAATGCTTGAAATACTTTACATAAAATGTTTATATTAAGTATTCCTCCCAATAAGCCTACAAAGGAGATTAGTACTATCCTGAACATTGGAAATTGAGGGCTGAAGGCAAGATGGAGTAGTTTGCTTTCCTAAGGCAATTTATTGAGGGCACATAGATGAAGTGAAATTTGAAGCAGCTCACAATTTAGCTGCTAGACTATGCTATCTGTCCCAAAATAGTGAGTATTTTGTGTCTTCTATAGCATTGTTGAAAAAGTATTATCCAAAACAATCTTCTAAAATTAAGGAGACACATTAGGCATCAATTCCGCTTTTATTCTTGGGGGAAAAATAACCCCCACCTTAAAAAATTGTCATCTTACATTTCAGAATACAAATCTGAAAAAAGCTATAAAATTAAGACAAGACTTAAGCCTAGCAGACAGCTCCTTATTGCTGTAGGTTTTAATTCGAGTCCACGTCAAACTTTATAGGTTGGGTCATTTGATGTAAGTATTCAAAGGAGTCTGAACAATAGTTACAACAATAGGTTTACAATACAGACATGATTATACTATAGACAACAGCCATAGCCACGGTCTTTTTACTCAGTCTATATTAAAATATGCTCCTTGAAAAATAAACATATGCTAGTTCAATTAGAAGCTATAATAGCAGCATTATGGTGCTATCACAAAACTCCAGAATGGCATGCATTAAATAAACTAAAACTTATGTGCAGACAAAGGTTGGGTCCAGTACTTTTCCTTTACACAATGTTGTTCTATACATACAGTACTCAGTTGTCACATTCTTCGCCAAATAGGACACACACAAAAATCTATTTATTGCTAAAGCAAAACAGATACCACATATTCTGTTGAACAGTCCGGATAGCAATTGAAGCACCTGAGTTAGGTCTTACAAACAAAGTTTTGTAAGAAAGATTCCATGAATATATCCACATCTCCATATGATTCTAAACACTTTTTTCTTACAAAATATGTTACTAGAAATATACCCAGATGGACATATAACTATACAATAGCAAAAGCTTTAAGCCCCATTTAATTAGATGATTTTTGATTAAAAATAGAAGGCAAAATGTACTCAAAGTTACATTAAGAATAGTTTTCAGTGTAATACTGAGACTGTCACAAAGTTAAGAAAATACTGATATCAAAGGTACAAACAATCACAATGTTAATAGACAAAAATTACTACAGAAGGGAATTTCGTAAAGGAAGAAAATGCCACCAGAACTCAAGGCATATTGCACCTCTCTGTGTGCACACTGGCAGTCACCACCACGTCTTGTTTGTTTTATCATCTGTAGAAATCTTTAATTGTAGACGGTCCGTTTTTCTAAGCAGTCTGGTCCTTAGCTTCTGACTGATCACTGCTTGTAATGTTCATCATTGCACAATTTCAAAATAGTGTAATATGGCCATAATATGCTGAGGCATGAAAACATAACCAGTGTAAAGAGCCATTCCAAGGATGGACACTAACATGGAATCTGAATGACAGTAAAGGAAAACCACATGTTGATAGCGCACAATACTATACATGTCTAGAGGTCTCAGTTGAGTTAAATGGGCTTACTTCCTGTGGGTATAGGATTGCAGCCTGAGTTTAGTTGTAGATAGTCAACTGGATTAATACTGGATTAATACAGAATATGAACATTCAGCAACTCAGCATAACTATGAAGACAAAAGTACTACATTTTGAGACCCAACACAATAACTGAACCAGTTAATCTGAAATAACTGATTTTAATTTGGTTCCATTAAAGGATTTAGCTTCTGATTGGATCCAATGCCTACAAATTCCCAATTTATTACCACTGGAAAGGTAATAGACAATTAAGCTCATTCACAGGAAGAAAATCTTAACTTCCTAATCTGTCACTTTTCCTTTTTGCACGTCAAGAGATTCACATCTCCAACACACAGCCCTTGTGTGCAATTATGTCCACAGGGACCCCCCAACAGTGCCCATAAAGCTATCCACTCCACTTAATTAAAGAAACGTGAAAAATGTTAGGGCACCAGGTTCTCCTTCCTCTTCCTGCTCCTCATCACCTGTTCGGTGGGCAGGAAGAGAAGCAAAGAGCTGCTTCCTGGCCCCATCCTATCTTCTTCCACCCATACAGACCTTTCTCTTTTACGTGCTCTCTCTCTCTCCCCATCCGCAAACCCTTTCCTCGCTATTTCTTTCTCTTCCCTGTCCCTAGCCTTGTTCTTTCACTCCCACTCACCCCTTTAGCTCACTGTTTCTCTCCACTCCCAGCCTCTACCTTTGCTCTTTCTCTCCCACCTTTTTACCTTGCTCTTTATCCCCCCCTCCAAGCCTCTAGCCTTGCTTTCCCTCCCCTATACCCCCTTGCCTTGCTATTTCCTCCTCCCTCACAGCCTCTAGGCTGGGGTAAAGGAAGGAAGGGGAAGAAAGGGAAAAGCAAGATAGAAGTATAATAAATGTGTATTGAAAAAAACACACCTCAAGCTTAGCCATGACCTTCTTTCCGGGACGGAGCAGGTCAGGCTGACAACTCAATCTCTTTTCACTAGTCAGGTCCCCATAGCAGCCATTATGGGCCTAGACACATCTTCCATGGGAGCCATTTTGTGGCAGCACCTACAGCAATTTCACAAATTCCCAAATGTACCCTCAGGTCCAAAAAGGTTGAGGCCCCTGAGCTGCATACAACATGCCGTAGAACTCTCCTTCTCTATAAAACGCAGTCCTCCAAACCCTCATGCCATAGACCTAGACCACAGCAATGTTAACCCCTCAAACACACACCTCCTGTCCACTGCCTCCATTCAGTGAAGCCTCACAATGACACAATAAGGCCCTTTTAACATTCCCTCAAAATACATTATTATCACAAGCTACATGCACTTGAAGTCTCTTACCCTCAAAACCCCTCTCCATTTTATTTTCATCTCATCCACTAAGAAACTGGGGGAATGCCCTCATTTTCCTCATTGCTCCTCTTAGTCAAGCACTCCAGAGAATACTCATTCAGAGCTTCCCAAGTACCTTGTTGATCAAAACTGGATTTTCCCAGCACCATGGACTAGGTAGCTTTGATAGAACTCACAGCCCCTTAGCCTCAAAATCAGAAATGTACTATACGAGATGCCGCCACTAAATAAACATCGCTCAGGAAACAAACAGTGAAGGCTTCCCATCTTGGCAGAGAATCCAGCCTAAGCAGTTAAGTGAAGATGAAAGCCAAGTGTCACTTGTTGGTTCCAGGTTCCACCCCATGCCTTTCCTTCTACTATCAACAGTGATTAGCCATGGAGTACCATAGTAATGGAAAGGCTTAAGAGATATAACTCTGATTAGCACCTGGATGAGCAACCCACCCACCCCCAAAATCGGGAACTGCTCTAAACTGGGGCGGGGGAGGGAGAGGAAGGGGAAGAAAGGAACAGCGAGATAGAAGTATAATAAAAGTGTATTTAAATACCACACCCTAACTTAGCCATGACCTCCCCTCCACGAAGGAGCAGGCCTGGCTGTCTGACAACCCAAGATATATAGCCACTCTCAACCACACCGAAGAGTCCTGTGGCACCTTAAAGACGAACAAATTTATTTATGGTTTAAGCTTTGGGGGATTAGTCCACTTGCATCTTTGTTGCTGATGAACACGGCTACCCTAACGTGAATTTTCCTCGGACATCTCAAACCACTTCGCCCTCAAGCCCAACCCCCCAAAGCTAACTGCGCGCACAGCCGACCGCAGGAGGAAGGAGCCCAGCAGCGGCCTTCTTCCTCGTCCGAAACCAAACGGCGGCTCCCTCCCACTGTTCGCCTTCTGTCTTCCAGTGCCTGCTCGCCCCGCCCCGCCCCGGCGCGCCGCACCCAGTTTAAACAGGACTTTCTCCACGCTGGCTGCTGCCCTTCCCTTCCCGATCCCCTCAGTCGAAAGGATACTGAACACCGTCCGCTCCCAGGGCTCCAGCATGTAGAGCGCGGTAACCAGGAGATACTGGTAATAAAGCCACGACATCTGCTTCCAGGCCGAGCTCAGCGCCATCTCCGCGGCAGCGCCTCCGTGCGTGAGAGTTGCGCGAGACAGACAGGCAGTTAGAGCAGCCAAGCAGAGGCACAAAGGCGGCCGGGACAGGCGGAAAAGCGGGACGGAGCTTTAACACCAGCTTCTTCGCGGATTGGCTGGGCCTCTTCCCCGGTAGGGCGGACCGATCCCCTCGGGAGCAACTGACGCGAAGTTCTCCTGTGTCGATTCATAACTCTTGAGGCGGGTTTCTTTCGCCTGGGTGTTGCTATAGGCTGAGGCGACGACGGGCCTGTGCTTGTCAGCAGGGATGGGCGTACGAAGCAAGGAGGAAGCTGTTGCCGTTGCACACTTGAGGCCCCTGACGTAACTGTTCCTCTTCAGAGACTGTAATGGGCGAACTAGTGTGTTGGGCCTAGAGCCAGAAGGTTCACGCGCAGAGCCCTTCTCGAGCTCGAAGTTTACTGTTTGGCTCTTGGGATACCTCCCTCTCAAAAAGGTGGTGTCATGATTACACTGACACAGAAACGTTTCCACTTCTTATCTGGAAAAAAAGAGTCCCTCCTTCAGGCGTTGCTGGCCTACGACTCCCAGCATGCCTCACCATTGGCCTTGCTGACTTGGGCTGATGGGAGCTGGAGTCCAACAATCTCTGCCCATGGCAAACCAAACCACTTCTGAAAGGAGACTCAGAAACTGATGCAGATGCACCACGGGGACCTATGCTTCAAGGAAAAACCCTTCACACAAGAAGGCTTTTTATTTAAGCTGTGTTTGCTGCCCAAAAGTAACAGGCTCTTTTCCTAGGAGATATGCCAATTCCCACAAAGAAGCACAGACTCCAAAGATCTGATCCAACGCACTTTTATTACGTTCAGCTGAGCAGGTGCACTCTAGCAAGCTGCCAGCTCACCAGAGTCACACCTAGGGGCATGCAAGCCCCCCCCCCTTTTATACTATACAGCATAAGGTCTACGTCATCGCTTTATACAGCGCAAGCAAAATCCAGTGCATTCCAATGAGAGAGTCACTGCCCTTTGACACTGTTGAAAGCTACTGCGCATGTTTCAATTGTTATTGGGGTAGATTTTGTAGCTTCTGATAAGGTGTGCTGATGGCCTTGCATTAGGACAAATGCTACAACCAGATAAAACCAGGCTTGTGGCAAGGCCTTCCACATACGCACTTTGAATTTTCCTTCAGCCTTGAGCAAACGTTCCCAGCATTCTGTACTTATAAGCAAAGATGGCTACACTTTGGCTATCAACACCCTCCCTTAAAAACATTTTGAGATCTCTAATATTCTTTTACCTCCACTTTTTGGTACAACATAAGCATTTGGCGATGCAGTACAGCCTCTTGCATATGACGAATTAAAACCATTAGACAAGGAAAACAGCAGATTATACATAAAAAATCAGAAACACTCTTATTATTAGCACAACTATATTTTCAAGACATCCAAAGTTAGGGAGTCAACCAGTCAGCCAATCCTACAAATTCCATGGTTTTGGGACCCCAATGTCATGGAACATTTTAACAGAATCTTTAATGATATTCTCATCTTGGCTGATTTGTCCAGACTGATCCACCCAAAAGCAGTAGCACAGGCTCCGCCCTCCTGGGTTGTTATGATATCCAATACCATTCTATTTTGAACTACTACCACATCTAGTGATTTAATCTCTTGTTGAAGCCATGTAAGACCATCCAAAGTTACAGTAAATGCAAGTTCGAGTTCTCGGGATATATTTTTGATTGCCCGTTCCAATTGGTCCAATCCTAGCCAGGGCAAAAACCAGCGGCCCCAAGAATAGAATCCACTGCTCCTTTTGACCAAAGGATTTTCCTCTCTTGAGGTATCCCGAAGTACTCAATGGCTGTAACTTCCCAGATTAAGCACATGCTTTGCAGTCAAATCTTGATGAATTTCAACCCGGGGAACTGCTGAAGCTAGGGTGCACCTCCCTTTCCATCCCTGAGGTAACACCTTGTAGAATTGTTGACCACATAGGAAGAACACACCAGGTTGATTTAAGATTAGATTCAGAAAACTTCCTCTCATGCGATTTCCATTTGATACAAGCCAGCTGAATCCACCCTTTGAGTTATGGGTGTGATTAAATCCTGCACATCTGGCTGTCATGTTAGTCTCTGTCCATTTTTGAATTGTGGTGTTCCATTTAGAACTATTTTTGTAACCACAGAAAATGGAAGCATGTATGTTTCTCAAGATTGCCCCTTGTACTATGTGGGGTCTAGAGGTGTTAGTACTAGGACATCCTTTTTCCTGTGTGTAGTTATATATATATTCCAGTCATGGTTTCCCATTCTCTGTGAAGAAATACAGGCTATTATTATACAGTTCTGTACTCTTATTCCTCCATTCACCACTGGTGAAATTCAAATTCTCTAGAGTTAGGTTATTTAATTCATAGAGAGGTAGACCAGGGAATCCATATGGGCCAACACAGTTAGTCACATTACTTTCCTCATTATACGTTTCCCCTATGGTTCTATTCTCCTATCCTCAGAATCAAAATACAACACTTTTTCACAAGAGGATTTGGGGAGCCATCCTATGTTTTTACCTGTTCCATTTGCATGTTCAAAACAGATGGGATGTTTGACCTCACTTGGGTATGCCTGAAACTCAGGCAATCCATCTGCCAAGGGGTTTCGGTCCCACCCTCCTGGTTTTCTGTTTGACCCTGTGGTGTCTCCCCACTGATAGAAATGTGAGGCAAGCCATCCAAGCTGCCCTGGCTGCACCCACAAATCTAAGGGCAAAGGGATTGGGACAAGTTGTAGGTCTATTTCTGGAGATCCCAGTTGATGACATATCCAACAGGAACTGAGATTGCCAATTGTGACTAGTTGCTGATATGCTTTGTGAAAGGGATGACTAATTTTTAATTTCTCTTCATTGTTGCCTCCCACAGGGATTGGAGCAAGGAGGCTTAACTTCCATCCCAACCAAATCCACCAAATTAATTTCATCATGTTCTGTTCTTCTTTGTCCTCTCAGCCAGGGAGTATTTTTACAAATCCAAACCAAGATACCTAGGACTAGAATGACAAAGATTAGTATTTCCCACCACAAACCAGTCATATGTCTCTTTCCAATATTAACAGGCTGAATTAGGGTCTAATAAAAAGCAACAGCCTCTTTCAGGTACAGGGATGCAAAATGGTTGTTCTACTTCTCCCGCTCTATAGGGAAGTACAAACCCTGAGGCTCTGCAAATAAAGGTTCAGGCAGCTTTTGACTAACTACTGGCTCCTGAACCCAAGTTTGGTACTGCACTTTTACACACAAACGAGCCAAGAATGGAGGTATTAGTGGCTTAGGCCTCTGGATAACAATGGTATGTCCCTCTGTTATTCTGGCCCCACCTGTCCCTCCCATTCAATGTTCAATGTTTCCTTCGGAACAAACCCTTTAGGCCATCCAGGCCCTGAAATTCCGACGACTCAGTATTTTCACCTGTGGCTCCCTCAGCTTCTGGAGTGGGGGAACACAAAGGATTGGTGCCTGTGGCCTCCCGAGATTCCAGAGTCGGGAGCGCAGAGGTTTTTAGGAATCTTGTATTTTTTCTCAAGCTATGGTGGGTCCAGCGAACCCACCCCAACAGTTTTACAGCTGTGTGGCTCACCAAGGCAACTGAATAGGGCCTTCCCCTTTTGGGTTAACGGATCACGCTTCCACTTCTTCACCAGCACCTGGTCCCCAGTCTGGAAGGGATGCACCACCTGATCAAGCGGAAGGGATTGGTACTCTGCCGCGTCTCGATGAAGCTGAAACAAAACAGACTGCAAGCCAGTGATATAATTCCACAACATTTCACTTTCCCACATCCAAGTTACAGTTTCCCAAGTTACAGTTTCCCTTAGTCTTGGTGGTAAGATACGTGGTGGAACCCAAAAAGGAATTCAATAGTTGACAATTTAAGACCCCTGTGAAGTGTTTTCCTAATTTTTGTCAAAACTATTGGGAGGGCAACTACCCATTTCAAATGAGTCTCTGCACATGTTTTGACCAATGACTCTTTTATGGTCCTATTCATTCTTTCTACCTGTCCAGAACTCTGTGGACACCAAGAAGTATGTAAGTCCCATTGTACTCTAGGC
The DNA here is from genome assembly GCA_029215795.1 of Anniella stebbinsi. NCBI lineage: Eukaryota > Metazoa > Chordata > Lepidosauria > Squamata > Anniellidae > Anniella > Anniella stebbinsi. The sequence goes on from JARDYH010000001.1 coordinate 331,422,564, forward strand.
CTCTTGCAACTTATTGCGTTACTTGTGACACAAAATGACTGCCTCTGTTATTCTATGACTTCTGATAGGGAAAAACGGGGTATCAGATCTGTTAACAAAGCTTTTGTGACCACGCTGTTAACTGGTCAACAAAAACTAGCATGTACTTATAGCCCTTGCAAGGGGCATCTCTGCAAAGTCTAATGCACTTGGCTGTAATCCTCTGAGCTTCTGCATGCATGTTCAGGCCGTAGACCATTCTCTTTAAAAAGTCCACAAGGGCTCCTGCCCCTATATGTCCTTGCTTGTTGTGCAGGTCCTCCAAGAGATGCAGGGCTCTTGGTACAAAGACGATTCCATGTTCCAATATCCACAATCCTGTAGAATCTTTGGTCCCTCTGATCTTCAGGGCGTATTCTTCTTTTTTAGTATACTGGGGCTTTGGGCATGGCATTTCTTTCGCCAAACCTATCCACGTTGTTCCTGTCATGGCAGCCTCTTTTGCAGCCTCATCTGCTGCCTGGTTTCCCTTCCAGACTTGGTTCCTCAGCTCATTCATAGGCTCGGACACTTAAGGCTCCTATTAAGTGTCCATGAGCCATCCGTTGTCCTGAGGCCGTGATGAATCCTCTTTCTTTCCTCTGGTCTTCTTTCAGTGCTTCTGTGGCAGCTATCAGCTTCGGCTCCACTGACTCACTTTCTTTCTTTCACATAACTAGATCCATCCACGAAGAATTCCTCACCTGGGCTTTGTGCTGCACTTGCCCTGGTTCAGGTAGTAGGGTTGCAGGGGCCACTTCGCACGCTCTCATCTCTGCCTCTAAATCTAGAAGGGGGGCGTCCAAAATCTCATCAGGCGGAGTGGGTTTCAAAACTGGGATCGGGGCACCGCCTTGCGTCTGACCACCAAAGCTTTACAGTTAAAAGCCATCCAGGGGGAGGGGATTGTTTAGAGGTTAAATTGGTCCCAATGCCCATCGACTACATTCAGTTACAAAACTTCACTGATTTAAGGCCTTTTTGTCTTTTTTCTCAGACAATAACAACACAAACACTACAACACCAAACATTAAAATAGACTTCTGAATTTCACCATTTTTGAATTTACTCTGTTTAAAACCATAATCCCCATAGCTTTGAAAGCTTTGCTCTCTACTAGAGACTGTCCCTCGCGACGCTGCTTCTTTTCCAAGAGCTGCCTTTTGCCAATACACACCACAGAGGCATTTCTTTGATTGATTGTTCTCTACTAGAAGTAGTCCCTATGACCTTACTCCCTTTCCAAGAACCCCAGATAAAGAATTGCTCTTACCCGTTTTCTGCAGCAGTCATGTCCGACTTGATTGGCACCTGGGAGTGGATCAAGATCGTCTGTGTCTATAAGGGACTCTCTCTAGAATCTCCAGGACGGTTGGCACACTCCCATGCCCCAAAAGTCGACAGGTGCTCAAAAGAGGCACCAGGTGCGCACATCGTTATCTTTGGCTGCAGGGGCCGTGGTCGCTGGAGCAACTAGGATAAGTCCAGGCGGATGTCGCCAGTTTTGCTGCCCAAAAGTAACAGGCTCTTTTCCTAGGAGATATGCCAATTCCCACTAAGAAGCACAGACTCCAAAGATCTGATCCAACGCACTTTTATTACATTCAGCTGAGCGGGTGCACTCTAGCAAGCTGCCAGCTCACCAGAGTCACACCTAGGGGCATGCAAGCCCCCCCCCCTTTTATACTATACAGCATAAGATCTACGTCATCGCTTTATACAGCACAAGCGCAAGCAAAATCCAGTGCGTTCCAACGAGAGAGTCACTGCCCTTTGACACACTGTTGAAAGCTACTGCGCATGTTTCAATTGTTACCGGGGTAGATTTTGTAGCTTCTGATAAGGTGCGCTGATGGCCTTGCATTAGGACAAATGCTACAACCAGATGAAACCAGGCTTGTGGCAAGGCCTCCCGCATACGCACTTTGAATTTTCCTACAGCCTTGAGCAAGCGTTCCCAGCATTCTGTACTTTGCTTATAAGATGGCTACACTTTGGCTATCATGTTCATTCTGCCCTAATCATTATTTTATTTAACTTATTTTCATGCCGTCCTTCATCTCAAGTGCTCTCAGGGTGACGAACAAATCCAAAGATTCTCCCCAACCCTTTTATTATCATAACAACAACCCTGTGAGAGTGGTTAGGCTGAAAAATGACTTGCTCAGGGTCACCCCTGTTGCAATCCCTAACCACTACACTGCAAGGAAACACTTCTATGGTCAAAAACTATCAGGGATTGCCTCCAATTTTATGAATGACTGTTCTTTCCTGTCCCTTAGCACCAAATAAAAAACACACACACTGCTGACAGATTAAAATCCAATTTAAGCCCTACTTAGAGTAGACCATTGAAATGAATGGGAATTTAGGACTAACTTAAATTCCATTACTTTCAGTTGGTCTACTCCAGATAGGAATTATGTCGAATTTTATCCACATTCCCCATCTCCAAAGAGACAAAATCAGTGGAGTAGCCAGATCAGTTTTATTGGTGATGGGCCCTTAATGGTGGAAAAAACTATTGTAGTTACAGAGACCTGCCTCAACCTGGGTCTGCAAATTTATGGAAACAAGACATCTTAGGCTGAGAGAGGTGGAAGAGTTAGGATAGTCTATAGCAGTTCATATTTTTTATTTTAAAAATTCAGTAGGGGGGGCGCAGTGGATAAAGAATTAATTCTGCCCATAAGGTAGGTGATATAATTCAAGAGGCTATAATATCAAAATAGCATCAAGACCATTTCCATTACAGGTAATCACTACACTGTAAGTGATGAGATCATTCCAAAATCTTAGTAGTTATTAAAAACATTTTTATGACACCCTTCAATTAAAAATTTCCAGGGTGGTTTACACCCACAAAACAATAAAACAGTTGGAAGCAGTAAGCGGCAGATCTAAAGATAACCACAGTAGAAATAAATATGTATCTGAGGTTAAAGGACTGGGTACATTAAAAGACATTTGTGCATGTGTCCAGCAAGCCTCCCTGGGAGAGTTCCACAAGTCAGTTGCCACAATCAAAAAGACTGCTCAATTCTGTGAGAGGTCTTGTGGTGTTTTTCATTTAGGTAGGGAAAAAGTATAGGGTTTGGTCAAGCCCTTAGATAATTATGTCTGGTGCATTAATTTACCCAACTGTGGTTTAAATGATTCTGTATCCAACATTGAGCAATTTTCATGCACACACCTAGAAAGAGGTGTGGTATGTTGCTCACTTTGTGAAGAGTCATTGATTTCAATCTAGATTGGCTATTCCATAAATGGAAGTGTTCGTTCTGTTCACAGAACGCATCAGGATCCAGCATACTCCCTGTTGAAGAGATAGGTGATCTTTGCCGATTCCCTGTGTTGCCTCACTCTGTTTCAGGGAGCTTTTCAGCAAGCTCTGCAGCTGAAAGGGGGGAGGAAAATGACTAATAGCAACATTCTGGGATCAGGAGTAACATTTGGATTTGTTTTCTTAATCTGAAAGACCCAATCCCAGAATTTGGCCTCTACCTCACAATTCCACTAATATGGTAAGAACATTTCCCCCTACATCCCAACCAACAGAAGGGGAAAACGGTCATATCTGTGGTGGAGTTTGAGGATGCCGTTAGAATACCAGTGCTTCGTAAGCTTTAAAACTTCTCTTTTAGAGGAAGCAGTCCTTAGTGACTGTATCAGATGTAGGACTGAAGGCAAGGTGATTTAAAGCAACCAATCACTGCTTGCCATAAAGTTAACAGAACATTTATTTATTGTTTTATTTATAACATTTTCATATCACTGATCAAGCAAGTCCTCTGGGCAGCTTAAAATGGTTATCAATAAAATACAGTTAAAATGTTTTTTAAAATTATCAATACAACAGAAAACCATTAAAAACCAGCATAAAATCAGTCTAAAAGACCATCAGTATTACGTGATTACTCTTTCATGTGGAATGCTATTAATACTGGACACCAATCTTTTGGATTAGTATTCATTGCACAAAACTCAGACAAATTCAGTAAAGGTTAAATGGCTTGTAATAAAATGCCAATTTGGTAAATCTGAAACAAGTTGTTTTTATATGCTAGTTTTATAATTTAGTCACCGGGGAGGTTAATCATTTACAAAAGCAATTTAGTAGTGATTAGTTCATTTTTATTCTAGTTTTACCCCTTTTATATTTGAGATCTTATACTGTTTTAATACTATGCTATTATGTAATGTGGTGTGTTTCTTTTAAGCCTGTGAAGTGAGTAATTTGATTCTCAAGTCAATAAAGCTAGTTTGTACATTTCTTTGTCATTAGGGAAAGGAAAATCAATTATTTATTTTTGCTTTGTGGAAAGTTTACCCTTTTAATCTCAGAAATATGAGAGAATCCCAAAGCCACACCAGAGAATAGGAGAACATTTTCTGCCTTTTTAGCATAGCAATTCTATTTTGTTGCCAAGATGCAGATACTGCCATTGAAGAACTCTGGGCTAGATTACTGGGTCTGGACACACAAGATGGAAAGTTCAGCTTACTGCTTAGCCTTGAAGCTTATTATGTGGCTTCTGGAAAGTAACTCTCTGAAAGGGCTGTTCTATGGGGTAAAGTTAAAACTTAAGAATGAGGTCAGATTAAAATGTTAGAATTGTCTAACATCCCAATTTTAACAGAATGCCAAAGGCTAACATTTCTAGGTTGTATTTTTCATTAGCTAGGGCTGCAAGTTTTGCAGCCTAAACAATCTCACAGAGTTATGAGGAAAAGGGGGGCATAATATAAGCCATTTTAAGCTTTTGAAAATAGAATAAAAATCAAATACATATAGATCAACCTTCCCCAACCTAGCCAATGGTCATGCTGTCTTGGGAGGGATGATGGGAATTTTAGTCCAACACATCTAGAGGGAACCAGGTTGGGGAAGGCTGATATAGACACTTCTACCACTAAGTGGTAACTGAAACTGTCCTTTAAATGTCCTTCTTACTTAATTCTGTATCTTACTTAATTCTGTCAATTATGTATCTTTACTATTTCTTTTTTTATAGTTTTGAAGACGTGGCAATAATTTTAACAATCTTTTAAAATATTCTTGTAACAGATTCTAACAACTCATTGGCATTTTATAATGTGTTCAACTTCTTCCCAACTACCAAAAGTATGTTTGAATTACAATGTTCTTACATAGACTTTAGAAAAGATCCAAGTTTCTTAGTTAAAGTATGGTTAAAGTCTAAAATGAGACCAAGAATGCCTCTATTTGTGATTTTATTTTTTATTTGATATTTAGATGCCATTGTCAGGAAGATGCTATTGCAGACTGCAGCAATTGTGATGCTAAAGGGAGAAGGCAGTCTTGATATGAACAAGATGCATCTCAATAAACTGAAATTACAAGCAAGAAACAAGTACACTGGGTTTCCAAGATATTTGAGAAGAACAAAGAACGGGGTGGGAATCAAAACCACAAGTCTTGAACACAGTTAAGTAATACCAATGTCTGGCTTACGTTACTCAGTCGCTGAAACCGTAACCTGATCTCTCTCTAGCTCCAAACATTTTTATGCTACTTAACAGGATAGATAATTATCCACATAAACAACTGTTTGAAAAAGAAACTATATACATAAAGTTCACTTGTTTTGTCAATACAGAAAATGGCAAGGATATAATTTCCACATCAGTTTGATTAATGGCCATTTGAACAAATGACACAAAAAGGAACAAATAAAACAGCCCAGTACTTTGGAACTTTAATACAATGTCAAATAATGCAACATTTTGTGTCTTAGCAATGGCTTGCTAGAACATTGAAAAAATGAAAGACTTCATCCTTATCTAAGACAGCCACTTCTGTTGAACATTCAGTACATTTTACTGGATGATATATCTCCTCTTCTTCCTGTTTTTCCAGGCCAGCATTGGATTCACTACTCTGTTTAATTTTCTTGTGCCCTCTCTTTGTCTTCTTGTTGAATGGGCCTTTGTATTTCAAAATCTCTTCTCTGATAATAGTGCAGTTCATCACAAACATTGCTCTGTACTGAGTTTTGTATGATTCGTGCCTAAAAAGGGGGGTGGGGGAGAAATGCAATTACCTTTGACTCATAAAATATACTACAAAACTGGTAACTCTTGAAATCCAGGAGATTTGCAGGTGAAGAAAAAGCAAACATGAAAAAGCAACCAGTTTGTCTCAATTCCAAAGCCTAGCATAGCAAGAAAAAGATAAGAGTACTACAGCACACTAGAATCTATCTGGCTTATATGACGTGGCCTTTTGTTATCAACAAGGTATTGTATCTGATGGTACAGGTTGTTATCAATAAAAGTCATGCCACAATAATCCATTCTGTTACTGTCTCCCAAGAGTTGAACCCACATCCAATTTCAAAACCAATCTGCCTCAAATTAATTTCGGCCACAATTAGCAACAAAAAGCCAAAATCCTTCCAAGGAGATTGTGGGGGGGAGCTGCATGGGGATAGGAAAATTATATACACACACAGCCTTCTTCCCCCGTCTGCTGGCAGATGCCTTTCACTGGATGAAACTCTAACTATGTCATGACACAAATAGTCACTATGTTCAAACCAGACTATGGAGGTCACACTTTAGTCCCCTCAAAATCAATGGGACAATTCAGTCATGACCAATTAAAGCATGACTTAGTTGGGATCCAACACAAAGGTAGTTTGCTGAGCAAAATTGAGAATATTAGCAATTGCTATTCAAGCAAGATCATCTGCAACGAAAGATCAGCCTGACCTGAACTGGATATAAATGCCCTGCTTATAGGTCACCACTATGCTCTGGCCTCAAAAAACTGATCTCCCTCCCCTATCTTTCCCCTCTATACTTCCCTTCTGTTGTATTTCTTTTTTCTTTTTCTCTTGCTCTTTTTAAATTGATGTGATTTGCTTTGGGAGACAATAATTATCTGAAAAGTGGGATAAAAATACAGTAAACAATATCTTTCTGAAGGGGGGAACCTCTCTTTCCTCCATATCACTAGAAAGTGATGTTTCACTGACTACTTGAAGCAGCAACGATCAACAAGCTTACCTGTCTCTTACATAAACATAGTGATAAGCTTGCCTCTCTTATTTTGTGAGTAATGCCCTAGTTCATGAAAACTAAACTGAGAGAACTGAAAATACAGTGCAACTATGTGAACAAGTACTAGTTTACATAATCAGCGGGCACTGACCACATACCACAGATTGCTTAAGGTTCAAGTAATTACCTCTGACAGTCAAGGCACAATGTTGTCATGCAAGCAGGACAGTTCAAAACAGCATCACTGCTGGGAATGGCAGGAAGTTTGGCCTGCTGTTGTGCTGACTGTGCACTTCTTATATTGTGATACCTACAACAAGACAGAAAGAGCTGTTACTGGTCAGGCAGGTTTAGTGAAACTTTGATGTGTGCCAAAAATCTGAACCTCGTGCATGAGAGCTGCAAGCACCGCATGTTCTCAAATGACAGAATCATTTCAACCCAGTCACCACTAGTTGTTTATTAATCAACAAATAAAAACAGAGAACAAAACTAGGTTTATTTGTTTGTTTTAAAAAAGAAAAGGTTTGTTGGCAGAGGTCAGAACTAGAAATGAAGGATCTGCGCGTGGAAGGTATCACAGCCCAATAAATGCCTTCATTTATTTCTCCACACACTTGTGATCAGGAATTTAACACACATTCTAGTTTCTCTCCATTTTATCCTCACAACAACCCTGTGAGGTAGATTGGGCTGAGAGTATGTGACTGGCCCAAAGTCACCTAGTGAGCTTCTATGGCCGGGTATAAACTAGAACCCAGATCTCCTGACTCCCATTCCAACACTCTAACCACTACACCACACTGGCTCTTATTCAGGTTGCCACTGTGAATAAATAACGTAAGCCTATTGTAGCCATTGTATGAAAGTTAAGCAACTGGTGTAATGAAAATGCAAATTCTGAGTACCCCAATGACTCAAAATACTCAGCACTCTTACCCCCTTCTCTTCATATCTACCCACTCCTGGTCTCTATTGTCTTCTTCTGGGTCATAGAACAACTCATCATTAGTTGGAATTCGACGTTGTTGGTGTTTCCTTTTTTTCCTGACTTCTGGCGTAACTGTCAAATTTACACATTCATCATTAGAACAACAGCCCAAAAATGTGACTCACAGAGAAAACTGCAAACTCTTGTTGTATCCATTTCATAATTTTATAATCCATGAATTTGTCTACGATGCTTTAAAAGTAATCTAAGTTGGTGCCCACCACGACATCTTGTTTTAGTGAACTCCATAGCTACATGAGTGCTTAAATACAAATTGCAAACAAGACTCACAAGATAAAGATGCTACTTTCACTTTAGAACAGGGGTGGGCAACCTGTGTCCCTCCAGATGTTTTGGCTTACAACTCCCATGATCCCTCACCATTGGCTATGCTCCAGGGCCGGAGGGAGTTCTAGGCTAGTTCTACATCTGAAGGTGCACAGTTGTCCATCCCTACTTTGGAACAAACTGCAACTCCATTTTCCTAGTTATGTACTCTCTCAGGGAACTGTGGATGGTTCTAACCACAGCTATTTAAAACAATCCAGCACCAAACTGCAGTTTGATATTCTAGTTTGTCAACTATGGCTGGAACAAGTCACAGTTCCTTGAGATAATACAGAACTAGGAACAGAAGTCTATTCTAATGTAAAAGTGGAATCTCTCTCCTCTTCTCATATATGGGGGGGAGCACACATGTCCAAGGCTCATTTGCAATCATATAAAGCAGAGGCAGGCAATTTGATGTCCTCCAGATGTTTTGGACTACAACTCCCATAAGCAACAGCCAGCATAGCCAATGACCAGGGAGTTGGGGAGTTGCAGTACAAAACATTTAGAGGAGATCAGGTTGCCTGCCCCTGATCTAAAGTAAATCATTAGGGCAAGTAAGTACTCTGTCATGGACTGGATATACTGCTGCAGTAATACTGATTAGTCAAATTACTCCAAATTTAGCAACAGGCACAGTGCAATTTAAAAAAACCAAGAATGTAAGATAACTGCAATAATTCAGTGGCACATTGAGGAGACATGGCATATCTCATCAAATGACCTTTGGTAAGTTTTAAAAACCAATATTAAATGTTTTCTAATTAATTGTTTCTTTCTCTCCAGACGAGTTCCTCTCCCATTCCCCTTCACACAATAAATACTCACCACCTACTCTCCCAACTCACTGGCTCAATTCAGACAACACAATAGTCAATGGTGTGGTAATAGTCAACTTTACAGTTGTTCAACTAGGGGGTACTCCCACACAACATGGTAATAAATAATCAACTGTGGTGTGGATTAGGATCAGCGCTGAGTTGACTATGGCAGCATTCGGATGACACAATAGTCAAAACAACTGACGATTGTTTCCCCCACACCAGTTGTTTATTGTGTCATCCGAATTGAGCCACTCTTTCCTTACCACATTAGACCTTAAACACTTCATTTGGAACAAGCCAGGACATTAAACACACTTCAAACCATAGCTTAATATCCCTGCTTTTTACAAAGCTGGTAGCTATAGTTTCCTGATACAGAGGAAACAGGAAGCTATGGTTAATTATGGGCTTTTTGGTTTGTTTCCTGGCATATGCAAAAGAAGGGGCAAGAGGGTATGTGTGAGGGGGCAAAAACCTTGTTCATATCTCAGCTTCTTATCATTATCCAAACCAAGCCAAACTGTAATTTCCAAAGGCCAATAACCCATGCAAATCAAGGCCATTTTCAATTGGGGGGAATGACACATTGAAGCGGTGTGCAGAACCACTTTGTAGGCCAAAGTTGAAAATCTTTCTGGAAGAACGAAGACATTTAGTAATCTCAGTCACAAGGGCAATTGCCTCCATCCTAAATAGTATCCATGATGCAAACTACTATATATTTAATTCACTTAACTTACTACAGTAGAAAGAGTTCCCTCACTTTCATGAAGATCTGTTTCTGACAGAGGCTAAATTAGTATGCAACCATTCTGTTCAGTTTATACCTATATTTTTATTTAATATTCAAATAAAATAAAGTTAACCTTTCAACCCATTATTCTCTTTTGAGAGTTCATTTACTGTTAAATTCTTGTGGATAAAAACATTACACCAACGATTCTGCACAAGTGAGTGTTTATGCAGAGAAAGGGAGAAATATTAGAATCATTATCGGTTATTTACCTACTTTGTCTTCATCCTCTGAATCAGAATCAAAATAAATGTCATCATAGTACTTTGAAGTGGAGACAGTTGCAGATTGCCCAGCACTGGAAGTGCCACCTAAGTCACAAATTATATAGTCATGGGATCACTATACAGAAGCAGACATCTAAATATCTTCTCAGAGATGCATTTGAAATTCCTTATAATGTTCTGTAGTTACTTCTATGTTTTGATTCATGAGAACAAACCTATTGTAACAAACCAAAGACCTATCTAGTCCAGCATTCTGTTCCCAGTGGCCAACCAGATGCTTGTGGGAAGCTTACAAGAACATGAGCACAACAGTGCGCTTGTGAAACTGCTCCCAGCAACTGGTTTTGAAAGGCATGCCACCTCTGATACAGGAGGTAATACATAACCATCTTTACTAGAAACCACTGATAACCTTAATTTGTCCAAAGCTGTCCAAGTTTATGGTTGTCATTACATTTCAGGAAGTGAATTCTATAGCTTGACCATGCTGTGTGAAGTACAGGACCAGACAGTATTTATTTATTTATTACATTTGTATACTGTCCCATAGCCGAAGCTCTCTGGGCGGTTTACACAGGATTAAAAACAATTAAAAACAATACAAAAATTAAAACAGCAAAAACATACAACATACACACAATCTGTACATTTAAAACCACTACAACACTTCAAAAAGCAAAAACAAAAAACAAAAAAAAACCAAACCCAAAACAAAACAGAACAAAAACAAACCCAGGCTCCTCAGATATTGCCAAATGCCTGAGAGACAGTAGCACCTGCCCCCCAATTTGTACAATGTAACATGTAAGCTGGAGCAAGGGAAAGTACTTCAAGGAAATGCAGCTACCTTTGTGCCTAATATAGACATGCACTAACTGGAAGTAGTTTGCATCCAAAGTAGCCCTGAGCAGGCACAGGTCCACATCACCTGTACGGACCAGTCTCAGCTAAAACACCTCACACATCCTGACTGTGGGAATTAAGCTCCCAAGCTGCCTTCAAGCTTTTTAAAGCAGAGCTGCCCATATTGGACCTTATTTTTGTTTTAAAGGTATAATTTTACACTTAGCAGTGCTACTAAAAATTATTTTGTCTCCTTGAGGTAAGAACTAGTAACCATTTACATCAACTAGATTGTTCTGTAATATTACTGTAGGGAAATTTCGCATCAAGGAAGAAAACAGTTTGTAACGAAGATTTAAAAAATGGCTGAAGCTGCTGATGTTCATTTTAGGGGAGAGGCTGCAAATTAATGATAGAGTAGACACTTTGCATATAGGAGGTCCCAGGTTCAAGCCCCAGTAACTTCAGGTAGGGCTACGAAGGGATCCTGCCTGAAACCCTGAAGATCTGCTGCCAGTCATTGTCGACAGTACTGGGCTAGCTGGACCAATGGTCTGACTTAGTATTAGGCAGCTTCCTACATTTAATTTTTTGTCCCATGCAACTACAACAATGGGAAAGGAATGCATTGCTTTAAGGCTTTGGTAAATAACTTGTTTTTCTGAAGGACCACTCTGAACACAGGAGGAGTGGGAGGAGGACCTAGTCTCCACTTACAAAACCCCATTGCTTTAGCTTTCCACTCTCTCCACCCCCTTCTTTCTATATTGGCAACTGAGTACCCCTTAAGGGGCTGGATTTGGTCCAGGGATCCAGCTGCTGCTCTCTACTCTAAGATCTCTAAAAAATGAGCTGAGGCAATAGCACAAAATTATGCTAGACAATGCCAATATACGGGAGAGATGTTTGTCAAGGTGCCAACTCATATTCTACAATTTTATTAAGATATTTACCTGTGAGCTGTGACTTCCACTTGCCCTCCATATTTTTCATGGTGCAGGCTAGTTCAGCTTCCATTTCTTTTTGGAATTCATCTTCACTTGAAGATTCGCTTTCTCCAGTCAGGCACTCCCTTATCAGTTTACGCTTCTGTTCAGGGGTGCCATGTAAGAGCACGTCCACTTCATCTTCAGAGCTAAAAGATTGTGCAATATTAAAAAAAACATTATTCAAGGATGAATGCGGCAATCCTATCACAAGCACAATAAAAACATTTGAAAGGTACTTTTTAGATATTGAGAAAAATGCTTAAAAGCCTTTTCATTGCAGAAATGAACTTTGAGACAGACAAACAAAATCCTGAGTTCTGTACAGTGATCATCCTGTTTCAGAAATGTAAACCATAGAAAATTACATTGAGATACAAAGGAAATGAAAAGGCTAGTAAAAAGGGGCAGAAACAGCAAGATTATAGGAAAGATGAATGAAAAAAGAAGTGTAACATTGGAAATGTGGAGAAGAGCAAGCAGGGAAAGCAGATGTGTGGGGAAAGGCAGTGAGCCTATATGCTGGGGAACATGGGCAGGAGGGTGCTGTTGCACAGTGTCCTGCTTGTAGATTCCTGGTTGACAGCCGGCTGGCCACTGTATCAAAAAAATGCAGGACTAGATGGACCCTTGGTCTGATCCAGCAGGGCTCTTCTTATGTCCTTGTGAAGGGGATTAACTGAAAGGACTGAATGCCCTTGGACTGCACCCAATAGTATAATTCACTTTGACAAGCCATTCATTGGCTCAGTTCGGACGACACATTAGGCAACAGAGGAGGGGGGGAACAATCATCAGTTGTGTTGCTTATTGTGTCGTCTGGAGGGCAGCACACAATGCACACACAACTGACAGTACATTAATCAGGCACTTTAAACAATGGAGCGAAACAACGGGCTTGCACGTTGTTTAGCCCGAAGCCCCGTTGTTTAAAGTGTCGTCTGAATTCAGCCCCCCCTCTCTCCGTGGACTATTCCGTTTCGGAATAGAGTTCTGCTGCCTAGAGCAGCCAAAAAAACCCAGCCGCTCTATGCAGCCGGCAGAACTCATGGTGCATGCTGGGATCCAACTGGGGGACACACGGAGGAGAAGCTGCAACCAAAATGGCCGCCACAAGTTCCTAGCAGCCGGGGCGTTTGCCGGTTCCGAGCAGCGCCGGCTGCAGTGTGTTGTCTGTGGAGCTCCTTCTGCCTAACGCACAGTCAGTACATTATTTACCCCTCCGTTGCTTAATATGTTGTCCGAACTGAGCCAGAATGATGGCTTCTGTGCTCCTAATTCAACTCCAGAAAGCAAAGAATAATCAAAGACTACTTCCCACACAATCTTTAATACAACATTTTATATTAATATAAAATTAAAATATTAATATATTAAAATCAGCCCCAACCTGATGCCCTTCGGACATTTTGGAGTTCAACTCTCATCAGCCCCAGATAGCATAGCCAGTAGTCAGAAATGCTAGGGGTTGTCGTCAAAAAGGTCCAGCGTACATCAGGTTGGGGAAGGCTGGACTAAATAATCATTGGGTGATGTTGGCACTTGCAGAGAGACAGAGCGGTACTGGCAAGTAGCTTGATTATCAGACACAAAGGCCACGATCCAGCACAGCTCATTGATTCAATGATCAAATTTGACATCCATTTCATGGTTTGGAAAGAAACAAGGCCAAGACACTTGATTTTTCCAGTCACCCAACAAAAATAATATTTCTGCTATATTTAAAAGAGTTTTGGCAGCTGGGACTGATTGCCTCTGAGTACCTGTACAGCTGTCCCCACCGCTAAACGCACCTAGAGAGGAAAAAAGTATTTCCCCAAAAAGGGTCCTAAAGACAAAGCACACCAGAGCCCATACCAAATAGTTTTCCTTATGCTTTCCCTATTTGGAGACTGCCCTGATGTGGGGTGGAATGCCCCTCAACCTTCCAATCTAGGGCAGCTGTGTCTCTAGATACATACTACAGCTATGGCTTGGTGTCATGACAGCAGGTAGCCTCTCAAGGCAGTAGTTTCAGGCTCCACCTTCAGTTTGTTGCTTCACCTGCAAGTAGCCTCCTGAAGAGTCCACTGGAAACGCTGAATGCCACCCTCCTGTCATTAAGGAATAGAGCTCCATGCAGTGCCATAGGATACATACATGTTCAATAATTCCTCATGTACTTAAAGTTAAGCAGCACAGTTATTGATGTATGGTAAAGCTCATGTTTGGCTGCTTCCACAGGAGGAAAAATATAACACCAAAGTCACCGGATAGATATGAATATATACAAATTACATCCACACACATACCCTGCCTGCCTGCTTAGAGAATACCAACCCTCTTAGGGTGCAATCTTTGAGTTCAATGTCTGTGTTTCAAAGCTAGGGTGACCAGATAAAATCCAGGTCAGGGCTCATGTAACTTTAACAGTTGTAGAGAAAAGGGAATTTCAGCCAGTGTCATTTGTATGCCATTAGTTCCTGGTGAAATTCCCTCTTCATCACAACTGTTAAAGTTGCAGGGGCCCTGCCTTCTTTTGTATATGGTCACTCTAGTATAGTGCATGCACCTTTAACTGTTATGATGAAGAGGGAATTTCACCAGGAACTAATTGCATACAAATGACACTGGCTGAAATTCCCTTTTCTCTACAACTGTTAAAGTTACATGAGCCCTGACCTGGATTTTATCTGGTCAGCCTATTCAAAGCCTTTGCCTAACAACCGTAGAGAAATGTTTGGAAAGCTCAAGTAAGACAAGCGCTGCAAAACCAGAAGACGACAGAAAGGAGGACTTCATTTTTCAGACTTTCAGAGGCGCTCCCTCTCAATGGCAAGCAGAAGCCCTCCACTCTCTTCGCACTCCGTTTCTACGTTCACATGCATGTCCGCCCCGCAAACACAAGCCCGAACGGGAGGAACTGCCTCCCTCCCCACCCAAAAGACCTGCTCTGCGCCGGCTCCTCATCGCTGGGCTCCTCGACCACGTAAGGATCCTCCTCCTCCCGCAAACGGCTCATGGCGACCTCTTCCCAACCAACGATCCCACTCCCACTTCCACCTCGGTACAGCAGGAAACCCTTTCCCCGCTTTTTCCAGTTCCGCCAAGCTTTGAGTTGGTCCGACTTGCCACTGAGTCCCGCAAGGCACAGAAAACAGCGGTAGCGCACTTAGTTCCGGCTTCCAGATTTTTGTGCCAGCAGATCTGCAGGAGGTCTGCTCCTTAAAACATATAGGCAAGCTAATAGGTCCAGGATGACTATCGCACCATGGCTCTTCGAAGACTCCCCAACCTGGTGCCCTTAAGTCCCAGTCAAGGGGCAGGGATGATGGAAGTTGTAGTCCAAACATAAGGAAAGCACCGTGTATGGGAAGACTTAAATCAGCTCCCCTTCCTTCTCTGTTACCAGGGTAGAAGAAAGCAGGGCTATTATAGGTTTCATCGTTAGATAGACGAGGGAATTTCAGCAAGCACAACCTTTTCTCTTCCCTGGCACAGTAATGGGGTTAAATTTGTTTACTTCAGTTTATGCGCTGGTGAGACAGGATATGTGATTCCTTCACATTTTGATAATCGCTTCATTTGGGGAAAAGGCATTTTTATAGAATTATCTAAAAGAATGTCATAAAACTACCACAGAATAGATACATCTTGTGATTGTTGTCTTACTGCCCAGGGTTTTGCTGTAAAAGCCAAAGTATTTTGGTTTGATTGCAGTGTACTAGCTGCGCCCCTTCCTAGAGTTGGAAGACCTAAAGACGGTAGTGCACACACTGGTAACTTCGAGACTCGACTACTGCAATGCGCTGTACATAGGACTACCTTTGTGCCTAGTCCGGAAACTTCAACTAGTTCAAAATATGGCAGCCAGGTTGGTCACCGGTACACCTAGGGGTGACCATATTACACCAGCTTTAAAATCGCTCCACTGGCTGCCAATTAGTTTCTGGACAAAGTACAAAGTATTGGTTATTACCTTTAAAGCCTTACATGGTTTGGATCCAGGTTACCTGCGGGATTGCCTTCTCCCATACAATCCGCCTCGCATGCTCAGGTCCTCTAGGAAGAATTTACTATAGTCGGCCAAGACTAGGCTGACAATTGTTACCCAGAGGACCTTCTGCCACTCCCAGACTGGAACGACCTGCCCTGCCAGGAGACATCCGCCAACTTACCAGTCTTCAAGAATTTAAGAGAGCTATAAAGACTGATCTCTTCCGGCAGGCATACCCAGTCGAATTTTAAGACTTTGTTGATTTTAATGATGTATTAAATTTATATGCTTTTATAATTAGTCATGTATTTTATATTTTTTGCATTTATGTTGTTCCCTGCCTCGATCCGGAGGGAGGTGGGAAAGAAATATTATTATTACCACTGCTAGATTCCTGACTACATTTGATGAACATAAATCTATTGTGCTACCCTATCCTACATATGTTTGCTCAGAAGTAAATCCCACTTAATTCGGTTAGGATTAGTTTTTATGTAATGTGCATAGGAATACAGCCTTACAGGACAATAATTGGCATGCCTACTCAGAAGTACGTCTCTCTGAGAGGTGTATTTTAGGCCTGCGACTGTAATCTCTTACCTCTTGGTGGTGTTCCCTCTCTTCCAGTAGTACAGATTGAGTGATTATAATGAATTTCTTTTACATTTAGAGTTGGCCAGAAACAGCCTGCTTCTTCAAGAGCTCTCAGTGGTGCATTCAGGGGACTTGGGCACAGATGTCCAGGGCCCCACTCAACAGAATGAGGGACACCCCCCCAAAGAAGGGTCCTCATAATGGCAAGACCATTAAGCAGTGGTGCAGTTAGGCCATTTTAGGCCCTGGACTTCATGTGGCCAGGGGTGAGGAGAGCTCTTTAGAAGGCATGCACATTAGTTCAGTTATGAGTCACACAGCTAACATTCCTCCTAGCCACCCCCATCATTCCATGCTTTATAACGGTTTCACTCATGATATGTTATAGCAAAACACAAACAAAATGCACTGTTTGTCAAGTTTTATTCTCTTCAAAATACTGAATGTGCAGCTTTGTATTTTAAATTCGCTTAAATCATAGTATCATGATGACCATGGTGTTTAAAATGGAATTGACTTCTACCTGATTCTAAACATATTTACTTGTTACTTTAATTTTGTTGCAGAAAGTTGTATTGTAAATAAAAGTAAAATGAAATAAACATCTGCAACCATGTACATGCCTGGTCACCATTGTAATAAATTAGGGTTTCACTCATGACTCCGTCTAAAAGATCCCTTACACATGTGTTCACCCTGAACGTATGAAGCCCAGGCATGCAAGTCAACAAGCACAAGTTGATCTGCAATAAAAAAGATATTACTGCCATGCTTAAAGGACTTAAAGTCATAGACAAGCCTCCCTAACTACGAAAATATATGAAGTTAACATAGCAGACGAGTGCATGATTTTTATAGAATTAATACAAGCAGTATCACCTCAAGCTCAGGATGCAGTTAAGACAACACTATGTGAATGTTGTACTTAATTCTGTTCCCATAAGAGACTGTTGTTTTTGAGGAGCATGTTTTCTGGTCTAAAAACTAGAATATATGTAGCTGTCTCATACGTAAGTCAAAGGAAGCTACCTTATACCACATCAGTTCATTGGTCCATCTAACCCAATATAGTCTATATTCTGTTGTGCAGTGCATCTCCAGGGTCCATGACAAAGATCTTTTAAATCACCTGCTATCTGTTCCTTTTAATTGGATGTGACAGGGATTGAACCTGGAAACATATGCATGCAAAGTTGTGCTCTACTACTGTGGTATGTGCTTCCACCGGAGGATGGTTATTACCAGGTCTCAAGAAATTCAAAGTCTTGTCCGAGAGGGAGGCTGCAGGTGTCCATAGCTAATGTGCACTGTAACATGGAACATGATGTAATGTTGTTGTTGTTTTGCCTTTTCTTCCACCTAGGATTTCATGCGTCAGTACAATGGTGAATGCAGCAGCATTTCATGGAACGTTCCTTCCTCTGCAACTCTTAAAAACGTTCAACAAATTTCAAGGTCTAAACCTGGAAATGTCAGTCACAGCCTAAGTTGACGTTTTCACATGCTTTTCACGAAAAACCCTCCCCCTTTTAAAGCTGAAATCCAAGTCTCTTAAATAGCATTTCTACAAAACAGTAACAATGTTCTCTTTCTACAGAACTGTGTTTTTCAGTGAAATTTTTTAGGATATGCTTATTTATTTCAAAGGAAGGGAGCAGCTGCTCTATTAAGATGAACGGGAAACTCAAACACAGGGAGTTGCATCCTTTAATGTATGTCTGTCAGCACAATGGCAGTTGCAAGTGGAGTGGATTCCCTGCTAGAGGCACATGGGGCTGCAGTGGGGAAGGGAAAGTCCACTTGAATAACAATGGATAGGGACCAAAAGCTCCATATGTGCTTCTGTGTAAACGCTGGATTATTTGGGTAATTGTGGCTTAATTTATTAGTGTCTTTTTTTTACAAAATTAACTGTTTTGTATAAAGCAAATAAAATTATAAATTCACTTGGTTTAAAAATTACAAGACAATGATACGACAACTACAGAATTTTAGGAAAAGAATTACTGATTTCACAGTTTATTTTACAATAATTGGGATTAGTCTACAAGTTAAGGCAAACATACTAATGCATTTGCTTTTCTTTTGAAGTCCTATTATAAAGATTACATAAAGTTTGCTCCAAAATGTCTAGGAAATGTTTGTTATTTGAAAAAAAAAGTTAAGATGCTTTATAACATTATGTGGAATAACCAATACAATGCTTTATAGCAACAATATTCAAACACCTAGTGGCAATATTTAATCAATTTGAATCAATTTGTTTCAAATTAACTTCAGAAATTACAAAGGTAGTAAAATAAAGAGTGGCAGCAATAATTAATACTAGCCTTAAACAAGAACATAATTCTATTGGTGACTTCCACCGAAAAAAAGAAAAAGAAAGAAGACCTAGAATGTTTGGTTTTCTGAACAATAAGAGCATACAGTGATTAAATTAATGTGTGAATATTTGTGTATAACAAATATGCTGTTGCTTCATTAATCTGGAATTACTCTGATGGGCTTATACTTTTTTCAGGAAAAAAATAATGAGGAGCTTGTTTATGCGTCCTTTGTCAACCAATTTCTCCAGCAAATTGTAAATGCCAATTCAAAGTCATAAAGCAAACTCCAGTGGAAGGCAGCCCTTATTAATGGGAAGACAGATTCTGGTTTATGTGTCTCCATTTAACACTGCCAGACAGCTCTGCAGCAGCTGTAAGTTACCCTGTAGTAACAAAAAAGAACATATAAGTAGAAGTTACTGACATTGTTTAGTTTTATATAGTCCAAAATCTGGCATATTAAATGAAGATGCAAAGTCAGGTGTGCGCTGTCTTAACATTACATTATTGTAATGTATTGTGCAGTTTATTAGATGCATCTCCCACTTTTTTTTTCTTTTTTCTTTTACCCAAAGCGGCTCACAACTTTTGTACAAAAGCAGAGCCTTCTGAGAGCTTCAGCTTCTTCCCCGGCATTTTTAAAAAAACACTTCTAGTTTTATGACTGAGTAGAAAAGACCTCAAAAACAGAAAACGACACCTATGTTTGCCCATATAAGAGGAAAAATATATATATAGATGTAGATGCAACTGGAACTACCAATATTTCCATTCATTTCAATTGAACTTTCTGCATCTATGCAAATATAAATGCAATTAATTCTGATGGAGGCATTCAGGATTCACCATATATTAAAGGTAGAATAACTATGTTATTGTTTCAGATTGAGACTGGATATGGCCTATTTTTCAAAAAGAGATGACCATCTAGTTATCACTGATTATGCTTTATTTCCACTTTATTTGGGAGGGGGGAAGAGCACCTGTTCTATTAAACCATATTTTTGTTGATTCTGGCTTCTACAGTATGAAGGTGGTTAAGCTACAAGGAAAAGTATTACCTTAGCATGCTTCAGTTCCAATTCTGCCAGTTCTACTAGATTCTTCCGGAATGCAGCAACTCTTCTAGTTTTAAAATCTATAAGTTCTGCAGGAAATAAAAGGGATTGGCATTCTATTTCTAAAGTTTAAAAACAATACTAAATGTACACGACTGAGTTCCACTCTACTGCTTGAATTCAGAGTTCCTGACTGATTTAAGGATGCAATCCACAAACCACTTTATCGATGGGCCTGAGGTCTCAGATCCTACAGTATTAAATGTTCAAATCATATAATCTGGAGTAATAGCCTGCAGAGTTGTTCAAACAGGTACAGGTTTTTCTAGTTCTCATACACGTATGGCTTTTATCAGATTTTGGAGATAAAGAACCATTTGACATTTAATTTAATTAGCTTAACTTTTCCAGTCTCGACTGCCCAACAGGGTTAGGTTTCATTTCTGAAAAAGCAGTTGAAGACTTTCAGAGACGTCACATGCATAATACACTGATTCCAGTTGCACTTCTAACATACTTCTCTGATACTGCTGACTACACTAGCATTGCAACATCTGACTTACAAACAGAATCTCTAGCCACTGAGGGAGGAGACTCCACAGATGTACAAAATTCTATAATGAAGTATTTTCATACAGAAACTAGTAAGAAACTAACGTTCACCAATTTGTTCTAATTGATTTATATCTGAGATATCTGATATTGTTCACTCTACTAATTTTAAGTGTCCTCAAGTACCTTGTTTTGCTGATTCAGATATTTTTTCAAATTTCTGACAGCAAATTTGCTGAGTAGTTTCAGCCTGCAGCACATCTTTGTTCTTGGCTCTTGCTTTGTCCAGTGCCTTGTTAGCATTTTCATAATCCACTAATGACCTAGATCTTCTATACAGAAGGTCCTGTAATACATAAAATAATAATAAAATCTACAGATGCATACATTAGTTTTGGAATAAATACTGTCCCAAAGTTGGTTTAACGAAATTTAATTATTTTTATGCATGTTTTAGTAAGCTTAATGTTATTTTTATTAAGCCAAACAAGATTTTCTCATTCAATTGCTTCTTCCCAAAATGAATTGATGGGCTCACTTGTATAGTAAAAACTGGAATAGAAAACAACCATTGAAGTATGACTAATCCTACTGTTCCTTATTTAAAAAGGAATAATTGTAGCACAAGAATGCTTCTGTTTGTGCAACAGGGATTTCTTGCTCTCTTTTATGAAGGTTGGCAGCAACCTTCATAAAACTCCAAAAAGTCAAGAAACCTTCTAGAATGGGTTTGCCACAAGTATGAGGGATGAAAGCTGGGGTGGGGGATGGGACACCAATTACCCTATGTGTGTGCACAAGGTTATATGGGAATCCAAGCTTTTTAAAAAAAAAAAAATTAAAAGTACACTTTTGGTAGTTCTACCAATGAGGAAGTATTGTTGTACCAAATAACTATTTTGCTAGAGGCAAAAGCTATTCATATAGTGAATGTTCATATTAGATCACTAGCTAAAACATATGAAATAATGTTACCAGTTTTCACTGAATTACACATATTTTATTTAGGATATTAATACTCATATGCTAATTTTAGCAAAATTCTTAAGGCACTCATCTGTTATTGTACCAAACAATATTTTTCAACATATTGTTATTGCCCGGTAATTATCTAATAATATAAATACCTAAGAAATTGACTTATCCTCCAAAATGCCTTTTCATAAAATACTTCTAAAACAAGTACACAAATTCACCTTGGCAGCTTGTGATTCTCTTAGGTAATATTTTAGAAGGTCTGAAAGCTTAAGGTCCTCATCAGCAGACACACGTGCCTCTATTTTCTAGATCAGAAAAAATGTATTTCAGAAGTAGCACTTCATATAATACAACTAGAAAGATCATACTGGGAATGCTCCAACCACATTGGGCACCCACTTCTGTTGCAATGGCAGAGCCACAATGTGGGGTTGAGAATTAAGTTCAACTATCTTAGTCTGGATTCAACCCTCAAGGTTCTCTTACGTCCTGCACTATAACCTTGTTTCTGCCCCCTCCCTTTCTCAACATTTCCATTTAAAAATATACTTCTATAATGGATCCATTTTTGTTTAAAACCATGCCACTTTAACAAACAAAAGCCCCTGCCCAATCTGTGAAGATTAGCCAATCAGCTGGCTGTGTTTTTCCCATAGATAGTATACGGTCTTTTAATAAAATGCATAAATAAAATAAAACCATATTGCTGCCTAACCAAATTTTTTTTGAAAGAAACATTTTTAATTGGAAGTACCAATATATAACTGTTTACACAACTGTATTTACACTCAAAATTACACAGCTGCTGTTACTCAAGGCCCTAACTGAACCAGAATACTCACCCCAAAGTGTGGGCTCAGCTGGGATGGCAAGAACCTATTGTCCCAATGCCATAAAAGCAAGCAATTGAAGCACTATACTGGCGAAATGAGAAATAGAAGCCTCTTTTTCAGTCACAGTGGAATTACCACATCCCTGTGCCTATTCCATTTTACCAAATGTCCCATCAAGATCTCAGATGTAAATCAATTGTAAATAAGCTGATTGTCTCTGTGTTACTGAAACATGTAAAAGTTGATGAGGCCCAAATTCTCATGCAGGAGGCGAAGGTGCCAAATGTTCCTTTGCCCCAAGTCAGCCTGGCAATTTCCGGAGAGGCAGAATTTGCTGCCAAGAGATGATGTCAATGCATTGAAGCAAAGCATTCTGTTCCAGGACCGGACATAATGTATTATAACAAAAGTGTACCCCGGCATCCTTCTCACACCCCCACCCTCGTGGCTACAAGCCCCAAGAAGAACTAAAACTATAAAAAGCCCAGCCTTTCTTTATCTTGGGAGGTCATGGCATTTTTTTGGATAATTCCAGGTGCATCTGTGAATAAAACCTCCATCCAAATCTTTTCAGCTCTGACTTCCTTTTTTTTTTTTTTGCCAAGAGGGAGAGTTATCTGAAAAAAACCTGTGAGTATGCAGTGGGTGAATCTCAGGGGTGACATTCACTGCCCAGGGGCAAGGGAACCGCCTTGCCTTTGTCATACTGCACAGCTGAGAATCAAAGGGGTATCTTTGTTGGTGTGAATCCTACCTACCTTTGGGCAGGCTGGATCCAAGAAGTGCCACCCTGACACTCAGTTGGCAGAGATTGTGTTTTTTCATCAGAGACAACCGGATAAACAGTGCCACGATAACCAGGGGCAAAATAAAGCTCCTTAGGAGCTGCACTACCAACTTGGGGGTGAGAAGAGAGATCTTCTGGCGTGAATTTCTTTCTTGCCCGTTAAAAGTAAGAAGAGATCCAGGGGGCTATCTGGACAGGGATAACCTGGCTTCAGTTGTCCATGCTCTGGTAACCTCCAAGTTAGATTACTGCAATGCACTCTACGTGGGGCTGCCTTTGAAGGTGGTTCGGAAGCTGCAGCTTGTGCAAAATGCAGCGGCCAGATTGATAACTGGAACCAGTAGGTTCGAACATATAAGACCTACTCTGGCCCGCTTGCATTGGCTGCCTGTATGTTTCCGAGCCCGGTTCAAGGTGCTGGTTTTAACCTATAAAGCCTTACACGGCTTGGGACCACAATACCTGATGGAACGCCTTTCCCAACATGAACCTACCCGAACACTACGTTCAACGTCTAAGGTCCTCCTCCGAGAGCCTCCTCTGAGGGAAGCTCGGAGGTCGGCAACAAGAGAGAGGGCCTTCTCTGTGGTGGCTCCCCAACTGTGGAACGATCTCCCCGACGAGGCCCGCCTGGCGTCAACATTGTTATCTTTTCGGCGCCAGGTCAAGACTTTCCTCTTCTCTCAGGCATTTGGCAATATCTGAGGAGCCTGGGTTTGTTTTGTTTTGTTTTTGTAGTTTTTTGAAGTGTTGAAGTGGTTTTTAAATGTACAGATTGTGTGTATGTTGTATGTTTTTGCTGTTTTAATTTTTGTATATTGTTTTTAATCCTATGTAAACCGCCCAGAGAGCTTCGGCTATAGGGCGGTATACAAATGTAATAAATAAATAAATAAATAAGACTTAGTTGGCTGGATTGGTGCAACTTCATGGGGTTGTCCTACTAATCAGAGAAGGGGTTAGAAAAGTGGATCTGGCGTGACTCACAGTTTTGCCCATTTTTAGCAGGGCTGCGATCCAGAGAGCTTTGTTCCCCACTTCCTGATTGGCTAGGCTTGCACAATTCCAAAGCGTTTCTGCCCTCATTGAGTTTGTGTGACTTTATGAGTCTTCTTAACTAAGTCTTTCTATCCAGAAGGGGTGTGAGACTCTCTGGCTCAGTTCGGACGACATATTAAGCAACGGAGGGATAAATAACGTACTGACCGTGCGTTAGGCAGGAGGAGCTCCACAGACAACACACTGCAGCCAGCGCTGCTTGGAACCGGCAAATGCCCCGACTGCAAGGAACTTGCGGCGGCCATTTTGGTTGTAGCCTCTCCTCTGTATGTCCCCCAGCCGTATCCCAGCATGCACCATGAGTTCTTCCAGCTGCATAGAGTGGCTGGGGTTTTTTGGCTGCTCTAGGCAGAACTCTATTCCGAAACGGAATAGTCCATGGAGAGAGGGGGGGCTGAATTCGGACGACACTTTAAACAACGGGGCTTCAGGCTAAACAACGTGCAAGCCCATTGTTTCGCTCCATTGTTTAAAGTGCCTGATTAACGTACTGTCAGTTGTGTGTGCGTTGTGTGCTGCCCTCCAGACAACACAATAAGCAACACAACTGACGATTGTTCCCCCCTTCCTCTGTTGCCTAATGTGTCATCCGAACTGAGCCTCTGTGTAACATTTGCGTTTGCTTATCTTGTATTGTTATATTGCATTGCTAATCCCCTCCCCAATTCCTCTCAATAAATTATTTTGTTTGCTTCTCAAACTGGTTGCATTTCCTGTCTTCTCTCTCATAAGGTCCGAGTAGTATCCGCCTGATCAACTGATCCACTCAGGAGTTATTTAAGAAAAATCTCATTTTTCTCAACATGGCCATGGAACTATGAATTCCATCAATTTCTGTTTAATAAAGTGACAAAAAGCAAATTCAAATACATTAGCATTATGATTTCAATTGTTAGCTACTTTGGACTAGTGTGAACAGTTTAACAGAAAAGTATCATCACCCATATTCTCTTTGTAACTGAGAGATGATCAGAGCTTTATATGATACTAAAGCAAAATGCCATGCTTAGTGAACTGGCTGTCTATAAAAGCAGACTAGACTGAAGTATACGGATTTTGTGTCTCCATCTCTTCCCACATACAGTAGAGGTGCAAACTGCTAAAGGAACACACACACTCACACAGAGAGAGAGAGAGAATCCTGCTAAAGCTATTTCATTATCATGTTCATTGAATTCTCCTAATGGGCAAGAATCAACCTCAAGCAGAAAGGCAAATACATCTCCTTTGCAGCTGTGTGTGTCTAGATTCTCCAAATGCAACTACAAATGATACACCTTGTCATCAGCAGTAATAACTATCACTAAATGGATTATTAGCTGCAGATTATTTTTTTAAATCCCCTTCCTTTCCATCCAAAGTGGATCCCAAAGGAAATACAAGCAATTAAAACCCCCCAACAACAATTGACAAACATCCCCATTCATAGATCACCATCTCCCAGCCCATCATTAGACACAAGAATCAGGCTATGATCCATTAAAAGTGCTAAACCAGATACTGTCTGAGAAAAGCTCGTGGTTGGCATGGAGGCCAGGAACCTCTGAACCACTTTCAAACCCACAACAGGCAGAGAGACTTAGGCAGTCTCAAAGCACTAATACATATACTTCAAATTTGAGGTTGCTGGATGATACCTATAAAGCAAGATAAAACGTATCAACCTAACCCACCCATGATGTCTAGGACACTATTGCACTGAGAACCATAGCAGATACAACTGGGAGAGGCTGCCCTCCACCCAAACCAGAATCTAACAGTAGTGCAATGAGTAATTTAGACTCTGGATTTAGTGATCTTACAGGGGGTTCACATTAGATGGTAATGTGCATTACTTCAAAATGTGGGCCAAAGACCTGCTGTGATGGCACTATGGAGATCAAATCCTGGTTAACACATTTACTGATTTAGCATCTAGTAGCAATACATCATACGATACTAAAATGACACTCAGGGAACTTTTGGCTAGGAGGAGGACTGAAGGGCGGGGAGAGGGCAGAGAGAAGAGTTCAGTGTTGTCTTACATCCCTTCCCCTTACCTGCCTGTCTTCATCCCTCCACCCTCCATGCCAGTGAGACATACACTCCTAGCTGTGGCTCCTAAACCCCTTCCCCCAATTAAGTCTACCCTCCCAGTTCTCCAAATACACAGCTATATACCCAATACAAGGTATATAGTGATAACAATACCTAAAAACTGACGAACTGTAAGCTGCCTCAATTTAAATCTTATAATAATCTTTCATAATACATACCCTTGTTTTGTCAAACAACTCTGATACTTTCAGGAAAAATCTGTGAATGGAAACATAGTGAATAATTTTAGTTCATATCTTTACTTCTAGAATATCATTCTTCTTCTGACTGCTCCGTACAAATGATCTTTTGCCTGATGAGCAGCAAAACCAATTTTACACATATGCAGGTCTTGTCATCTAGAATAAAGATCAACCTATTCAAAACACTGTTATCAACTTAACATATATAACGTACATTTATGCACCACCTTTTCTCCACAGAGCTCAAGGTGGCGTACATTTATGTCTCCCCATCCTAATTTTATCTTCACAACCTCCCTGTGAGGAACATTAGGCTGAGAGATAAGTTGATGGTGAGCTTTATGACTAGGGATCTGAACCTGGGTCTCCACATTCCTACTCTACTACACTCTCTCATCTAAATGTTAAAACACAGCTTAAGAATTAAAAGTTGTAGCAGCAGTTTTTCAGATTGCTCTGTTCTCCCCAGATCATAGCTCCCACTATAAAACAACTTTCCTATTGTGGTTAGTCCCTGCACAACTAGGTATTTCTTTGTATGCTTCTCGGTTCCCCCCAAGCATACTCATCACTACTCTACTCAAAATAAGATTTCTTCAGCATGGAACGCAGATCCCTACCTGGTTTTACACATTTTCTGCATTTCTATGCAAAGCTCTTTCCACTAGATTCACATAACACCCATGTTGTAAAGGAAGAGAATGTCTCCCTTCCCCACCAACTGTTGCTATTGCACAGGGAAATATGGCATTAAGTAGTTGTAGACGTGAAAAAGAAATGTGGCTAGATTTGCATCTAGAAAAGTACTAGACTAGGAAATTTTACTCCAAAATGTATGTTTGGTTTTTAATGTGGACAATGTAGCAGGCATTTTCATTTTAGAGCTGACACATCTCCAGTTTGATTTCATTTTTAGGTTCTGCACATTGTCTAAGTGTCATAGCACTGAAGTGGATCTATACGCAAAATGAAAGTGGCTGCTTAACACTATAGTTCAGGGCAATGTAGCGATAAATCTTATGTTTAGTTTATTTTTTATCATGTATATTGTTTTATGCTGGAATTTTTATTTTTATCATGTAAAACTGTTCTGAAGGCCTTTTTGGTTAAAAGAGCAGCCTAAAATATAATTAAATGGTCTCATCTATTGAACAGCTCAAATACTATTTTTATGAACTACTCAAGTACTATATTTATTGTATTGTCTATGGGTACTACAACAAAGTATTGATAATAATTATAATGCTACCAGTACAGTACTTTATCTTCACTTATGATATGTGTTTATCCATTGAAGGACAAGCCCCACCCACATGCTATCTAGCCAGACAGACATAAATTAGGCAAGGGTGGTATGACACAAAGGAGACTGGGGAATAGAAAAGATGATCTCAACATCTCCCTCTCTGTTACCCTATCCTATTGCAAACTGATAAAATGTGAAAAGAGGAAAGACTTGAGTAAAGAGAGCAAAATTTTAACTATGTGTCAAGTGTAACAATTTATAGCTATATCCGTAAACTGGGAGCAGAGCACAATATACAGCATGAAACGACGGAGCTGGGGATCGATGAAATTGTAGGCAGGAAGCCAACAGAACAGGGCATGACTGAATTTTAAGGCAATTTTTTAAGTACTTCACAAGTTCAATGATGATTTATATTCCAAAATGATACCCAGTTTTCAGAGCACTTTGCATACATAGCTTATTCACCTATAGTCCGATTTACTGCAGTTGACCAAAGCAGCCCTATGTGTAAGTGATAGTTACATTTTAGAGTTAATAGGTTCCAAGCTGCACATAATCTTCAAGCCAAGATAACACATTAGGAAAAGAATATTATTTTATTAGCTTTTGTATGATCTTAGCTGCTTTGGACTTCCTTTTCAAAAGGAAAGTGTGGTGCAAATAACCCTACTAAAACTATATATTTTCAATCAATAGGCTGCAGCTTCTGCCCTCTGTTGCTTTTCAGGTTTTTATTATAGATAAAACTACAAATAAGTCAGGGTTGATCTTCATTTCATAAAATAAAGACAAGATACAAGAACAGTGATGCAAGCTTTTTCTGCTTGGAGGTCTTTGTTAGACTTGCAATATCTGGTATTATCTAGGGGTGTGCACGGACCCCCCGGATCAGATTGGGACCCGGATTGGGACCTCCAATTTTGTCCCAGATCGGACAAAATCGGAGCCCCCCCCAGACCAGATCAGGTCCGATCCAAAAATCGGACATCCGATTTTTGGATCGGCCGCCATTCCCCCCCCCCTCCCACAGACTTGCATTGGGGGAACGCTTTCCCCCAATGCATGTCTATGAGGAAAAAATGGTGGTGGGTGGGTGAGGGGAGGTCCTAACTCCCTCTTCCCCCCCCCCCCGGGGCCGTCTGTGGTGGACGGCCCCGGCAGGTAAGCATCCTCCCCCACGCTCCTTACCCCCCCGGGGCCATCCGCTTCCATCTGCTGGCGCCTCCGGGGGGGTAAGCCCCCTCCCTCTGCTTATCTTCCGTGGCCGTCCGCTCCCATCCGCCGCTGGCTGCTACTGCGAGCAGGCTTCGCGGCTTGCCCCTAGGTAGCACACCAGGTGATCACCACCTGATAATGATCAGATGATTATCACCTGGCACGCTACCTAGGGGCAGGCCGCGAAGCCTGCTCGCAGTAGCGGCCAGCAGCGGACGGGAGCGGATGACCACGGAAGGTAAGCGTGCTGTGGGCCGCCCGCCCCCCTCCCCACCTTCCGGGGATGTCCGCTCCCGTCCGCCACCCGCTGCCCCCATTGTCTGCTTCTATCGGCGGGTGCCCGCTGGCGCCTGCCGATGGAAGCGGATAGCCCTGCCAGGGAAGGGCCCCCCCCGCTGTCCGCTTCCATCGGCGGGCACCCTCCGATCCATCCGATCTGGATTGGAACCTTTCCAGATCGGATCGGATCAGACGATCCAGCGGTGAGATCGGAAATCGGATAATTGTATCCGATTTCCCCTGGATCAAATTCGGATTGTGGATCGGACCCGATCCAGTGCACACCCCTAGTATTATCTCAGCGGTTTTATAACATTCAAGTGTTTTCTGCTGTAAATTACTGTTTGTGGACAAGTAAACAGAGTTGAGAAGCTTAGAATTATGGACTTTGAGGTCAAATCTTTTTTAGACAGGGGGAGTGTGACTCTGTTGATTCTCCTTGAACTCTCAGCGGCTTTCGATATCATCGACCATGGTATCCTTCTGGAAGACTGGCTGAGTTGGGAGTGGGAGGCACTGCATTGCAATGGTTCCGCTCCTACTTGACAAGTCGGCTCCAGAAGGTGGTGCTTGGGAGACATTGCTCAGCCCCATGGATTCTCCAGTATGGGGTTCCGCAGGGGTCAGTTTTGTCCCCCATGCTGTTCAACATCTACATGAAACCGTTGGGTGCAGTCATCCGGAGTTTTGGAGTGCGTTGTCATCAGTACGCTGATGACATGCAACTGTACTTCCCCTTTTCATCTTCATCAGGTGAGGCTGTGGATGTGTTGAACCGGTGCTTGGCTGCGACAATGGACAGGATGAGAGCTAATAAACTGAAAGTCAATCCAGACAAGACTGAGATGCTGTTAGTGGGGGGTTCCTCTGACCGGATGGAGGGTGTTCAACCTGTGCTGGATGGGGTTGCACTCCCCCTGAAGGAGCAGGTTCGTAGCTTGGGGGTTCTCCTAGAACCATCTCTGTCACTTCAGGCTCAGGTGGCCTCGGTGGCACAGAGTGCCTTCTACCAACTTCGGCTGGTGGCCCAGCTACGCCCCTATCTGGACAGGGATAACCTGGCTTCAGTTGTCCATGCTCTGGTAACCTCCAAGCTAGATTACTGCAATGCGCTCTACGTGGGACTGCCTTTGAAGACAGTTCAGAAGCTGCAGCTTGTGCAGAATGCAGCGGCCAGATTGGTAACAGGGACCAGAAGGCTCGAACATATAAGACCTACTCTGGCCCGCTTGCATTGGCTGCCTGTATGTTTCCGAGCCTGATTCAAGGTGCTGGTTTTAACCTATAAAGCCTTACACGGTTTGGGACCACAATACCTGATGGAACGCATTTCCCGACATGAACCTACCCATACACTACGCTCAACATCAAAGGTCCTCCTCCGGGTGCCTACTTCAAGGGAAGCTCGGAGGACAGCAACAAGGGAGAGGGCCTTCTCTGTGGTGGCCCCTCAATTGTGGAATGATCTCCCCGATGAGGCCCGCCTGGCGCCAACACTGTTATCTTTTCAGCGCCAGGTCAAAACTTTTCTTTTCTCCCAGGCATTTTAACAGCTCAAGTTGAGGTTTTGATTGACATTGTGGCTAGGCTTAACAGTTAAAATGTTTTAAAGTGTTTTAATGTCAGCTGTTTTATGTTTATGGTTTTAAATTTTGTATATTAACTTTTTAGTGTTAAATCTTTTAATTTTTGTAAACCGCCCAGATAGCTTCAGGTATGGGGAGGTATATAAGTGTAAATAATAATAATAATAATAATAATAATAATAATAATAACAATAATAATAATTTAGATGCAAGATCACGCAAAAAAGACACATAGTTCAGCTACTTGTTTTGCAGCATGTAGGGTTCTCGGGAGACCATTTGCATGTATGTGTTACTGCAGAAATAGTGTTTTGTTTGCATTCTGCTAAGTAAATGTGGGTGACTGCACCTTATTTGATGAAAAAAAGGTGGGGATAATAAATGGATTCACTTATATCGCTAGCCAAATAAATAATGCATTCTCAGATTCTGATATATTTAAAGAATTATTTATTGTTGGCCTTGATGTTGTTAGCTTCAGCTATTGGATGGTATAGAAATGTAATAATACCAATAACAAAATGCTCCTCAAAATGTTTTTTTCATCTCTTATTGTCTGCTTGCATCTCCTTTGTGCAAGCTTGTGTTCACTTTTGTTTACCTCATTAGGGCAAAACTTCCACGTCCTGAAGAAAGCCTTTTCTCTAATAGCTTCCTTGACCCTGGTTGTTAAACATGTTGAAAAACGCTTGGACTTGGTGCTACTTTCTTTAACCTGAGGTATACATTCTAACTGAGCATCTGTTACTGTAGATTTAAGTAACCTCCAAGCGTTTTGAAGGGATTTAAGCTTCTTGCTTCCCCCTTTCAATTTCCTTTTTATCAGTTCCCCATTTTACAGAAATTTCTACTTTTGCACTTCCCATGTTGGACCTCCTTGGCAATTTCCCAACTAAATTACACGTTAAATCTGATAGCACTGTCGTCATTGTCTAGTACTTCTAGTATTACATCTAGTAATACATCCTGGGCAACACTATTTAGGATTAAATACAGGGTTACTTGCCCTCTGGCTGGTTCCATGACCAACTGTTCTAGGGCACAGTCGATTAGGGCATCGAAAAATTTAACCACTTTGTTGTGACTGGAACATGATTATTCCAGTCGATGTGGGGGTAATTGAAGTCATCCATTATTACATCAATTCCTCATCTGGAAACCTCCCTGATGATGTTTTTCATCTCAAGCTCACCCTGAATGTTCCGGTGTAGGAGACAATAGTATGTTCCTTGTACTAAATTAGTTTTGGAACCCAGTATTTTTGCCAACAGTGTCTCTGTGGTAGTCCATCCCTTTTAGATTTTCTAGTCTGCTTGACACTATACCCTCTTTGATGTACAGCGCAACTTCTCCTCCAGAACACCTCCTCTGTCTTTCCTATAGAGTTTATATCTAGAGATGACTGTATCCCACTGGTTCTCTCCATTCCCCACATTTCTGTAATGCCCACTATAGCGAGGTTCTCCTTTAAAACCAGGCACTCCAACTTTCCCATTTTGGCTTGGAGGTTGGTTCACCCTAGCTATAGTGAAATCTAGCAGTGAAACACCTATACATGATGTCCCTCCCCAGATGTCTGTGGCGCATGGTTCTTCTGCTATGGCACTTGGGCCCCTTTTACTGGCTAACATGTTTCACCATATGCTCATGTCATGGCCTATTTCCTCCCCATCTACATTGTAGCCCTCCATTTTATAGTTTCACTACCAAGAGGAGACTTTAATTACCCTTGTGAAGACAGCAAGTACTACAATATCCTGCATCAATCACTGCTGCATTAAGAAGATATTTCCATTCCTAACATTCATGATATTAAGGGAGAGAAATATACCATGTATGTAGGAAACTAAAAAAATAGATTCCATTTTTGAAAAGGTTAGATACCATGGATATTACACAGATTTAACATACAAAATCTTGTGCTCCAAGCTGTTTTATTTTCTTCAAGTCATGTAACTTTCTAAAAGGTCTTACTTGCATATATCTGTGGAGTCCTGTGTTCCCAACGTATATAATGAAGAACCAATTCTATTGCAGTCATCTGCAACACCTGGAAAAGAAAAAATACTTAAGATTCCATTTGTACCATTATGCAACAGAAGGATTCCAATCACACATGAAGTTCAAATGTTGCACAAGGGCCTATATCCCAGCTTACAACAGTTGCAAGACCCATGGGTGTAAATCATCAATATATAGAAGTAAATTCATTTTATATTGCTGGAAATTTCCATATTAGCAATTACATATATTTGTGTGTGTGATATGCACCCCGCAAAGGAAGGAATTTGGAGGGAAGCCACACCATTTAGGTTTCTGGCCATCCCATCTTTTTTAAAGCCCACATGGTTATGTAACTCTCAAGCTTGTTGGTAAGATCTGAAATAAGTACAGACAGTGTCTGCTTAAGACCATGAAACCCTGTAGTCGGGGACTTCTGTCTTTATTTATCAGCTGCTGGTTTTGGTCCCTATCTATTCACCTCCATACCAAGTCAATTGTCCTAACCCCAAATACTCTTATCCTTGCACAAATATTCCAAATTTACCATACACCACAATACTATTATAAAAATACAATCTACAAATTAAGCCGATTCATGCAATTTTGTGTCATTTATGTCAAGGACTAAAATAGGGTTTTTCTAAAATACATAATCCAACATGACTTCTGCTCAGACGAAAAACAAACTTACTTTTGTGGGATCTTGTCATTTTATCAGATTTGATAGAGGAATCCTTGACACGGTTGTGGTATTCTACAAGGAATGTTCTTTCATGTTCAAAGAAGTCATCTACATCCTGTATGGCAACACAGAAATGTAGAAAAAAAATTTAAGGGGTGCAGTTAGCGACTGACCTCTTAGGTTCATCTGCCTCCAATGAATAAACGAAGAAAGCCCAGGACAGAAAAAGCAATAGTGCTGCCTTAGCTGCAGCTATGTGCAACATACTACAGGCTTTAAAGGACAAGGGAAGCAACACTAGCCAGTGCAACAAGACCAATTAGCTAAAACATTTCTATGTCACCCTTCATATCAACAGTCAGTTACAAACATTTGATTTACATTTTTAAAAAATAAGTGATTATTAGAATCCATTTCCCACCTATCTTACACTTGTTTCTTCATTACTTTCCCCCCCCCCCAAAAAAAATCTTAGTCTGTAAGGTACTTGGGGGAGGGAACCTATATTGCTTGTAACCCTATAAAATGCCATGTGCAGTCATGGATTTGTATAAATAAGAATGAACTATTCAAACTTGTTTGTGGAACACACTCCCAATGGAAATGTGACTGGCACTGACTTTGCAATCTTTTCAGTGCCAAGACAAAAAAAAATCTGTTTTCCTGGGCATTTCAAATCAGTTAGTTTGTCCTTTTGTATTTTGACGCATTTTAAAAAATTTAGTTTCTGATTATACTTTACAGTTTTTATTGTATTCAGTTGTTGTATGCCCATTTGTAGCTACTGCTCACCAGCCTATCTATTTGATGAAGGGTGGATTTAAACATTTAAATAAATAAAGAGTTCAAGATTCCAGATGTGCCTCACTTGTTTATTTGGTACTGTAAAGCCAATTCTACACATTTCACTAATAAACATTTTAATCCATACATGTTGATGTTTATAGTTACTATTTATTAGCTAAGAGGTAGGAGAGACAGTGCATTTTACACAATGGGAAATTGTCGATGGTTGTCTCTTCACTTTTGA
The DNA here is from genome assembly GCA_029215795.1 of Anniella stebbinsi. Classification (NCBI taxonomy): domain Eukaryota; kingdom Metazoa; phylum Chordata; class Lepidosauria; order Squamata; family Anniellidae; genus Anniella; species Anniella stebbinsi. Next base: position 331,457,090 of record JARDYH010000001.1, read on the forward strand.
TGAGTCATAACAGGAACTATACAATAGGTTAAAATGCATTTGTAAAATTCCCCATGCACTTCTAATTTTACTGTTAGAACGTCATACCTTGAAAGCCAGCACATATGTCACAAAATACAGGAAATGCACTCACTTAGCGCATCCAATAGTGTTCATCTCCCAGCAGAACCACATCTGCTAGTGGAACAGAATACACACACCCTGCAGCCTGCTCAAATATATTCTAGAGAATTGGGGGAGCCTCCACAGCAGATTTCAGGAAGGCTGCAGTGGGGAGGAGGGGAAGGGAAAGTGAGCAGACCATTGGATGTAGCCCCTACTTAACTAGGACAACTAATCATTTCAGAGTAGGGAAGCAGTTTTTGTAAAACTGAACCTTATTAAGAATGGCTTGTATAGGAATTCTAGAGACAATCTTTTCAATGATTAGGTTCCAACTATCACAGTTTGTGAGCCTTTGAAGGTGGGAGTGCAAGAGGAAAGTGGGCAGAAGAGTCCTGGGTGTTCATTCTGCACATGGCCACTGAAATTTCAATTCAGATAAGGAAAGCTTAATATTACAGCTATTGTGGGATGCTTTTGTTTTGTAAGCACGTGTCATTTTCACAAGAAAATCTAAAATTACTGGGGTTATTTGCTTAGCAAGCATTTAAAGATTAGATGGGTATACTGCTCACAAGGAAGAGTTTGGGAAGAGGAGATATGCACTTAAGCCGTATACTCTGCACCTCTCTAGAAGACAAAACAGCTGCAAGAGCCAGTCTGCCGTTTCGATACCTTGAAAACCAGGCAAGTCTAAGGAAAGCTAAAAAGATCCAGCACTACGAGAAAATGCCTCTTCCTAGCAATGTTCCTTCTAAACTCCCAAACCAGCCTTTATACATGGGCATGTTGCAAGCACAATTAGATGACTAAAGACTGAAATCACTCCTGTGTATGGAGATGTTCTGCAAATTGCTTTTACTTGTAAAAGAAACAAATATGCACAAACTACTTGAATTCATTTGCTGTTAGCATGCCACCCTTTCACCAACAAATCTGTAGAATATTAACAAACAAGGTATAACATTACTTAAAATGGCTTAATAAAAATCACCTTTACTCCTGAAACAATGACACCATCTGCAGACTTAACCATGTTTTTAAAGAAGTCTTCAAGTTTCTCTTTCTTATTTTTTCCACGGACACTCAACTGAAATACAGACACACACTGTTAAGTTACTTTAAAAAAAAATCAGAATTTGATTTCACTTTCTCAGAGCAGATATCAGAAACCATAACTAGAAACTCCCTACAATACTAGTTTCATTTCTGCCTGTTTATTGTAACAAGAAGCTATTATAGCTGTATGACTCTGACAGTTTGAGACTTACAATGGATTTGCATACATCTTTCTTCAGTATACCTAGATCTGTTCTTTTGTACTATCTTGGATCCATTTTATTCTCAAAAATTGTTTTCTTATTTAACGCATTTAAATACTTTAGGCAGAAAGTGCGATAATTTAATTATGCTTTGTTTGAAGTAGTACTTTATCTTGGATCTACCACTGATCAATTTCATTGGATGAATCCATGTTCTAGTATTGCTGGGGGAAGGCGGGGGCGGGAGGGAGAGAAAACAGTCTCTATTGATCTTCTTTATATCATGTGTATTAGAAACCTTTATCAAGTCTTCCCCTCCTGTCAAGTCACCTTTTTCTAAACAAAAAGACCAGAAATGTGTTAATGTTTCTTGATAGGGACCCTCCTTTTTCACCTCTACAATATCCTTTTGGGATGAGGTGACCGGAAATGTATATAGCTTCCATATGTTGTTCTACAGTAATCTAAGAGGGAACTACAATACAGACCATGTTATTTTCAATTTCTTTTCTAATAATCCCCAACATGGAATTTCCCTTTTTCCATTGCTGTGTCACACTGGTCCCATTTTTCACTGAGCTGCCCATCACAACCCCAAGATCTTTCCTTCAAAATCACAGCCAGTTCAGACCCTCATCAGTGTATACAAAGTTTTTTTTTGCCTCATTGTGCATCACTTTACACTTGCTTCCACTGCACTGCACTTTATTTGCCATTTTGTTACTCATTTACTCAGTTTGGAGATATCCTTTTGGAGTTTTTCAGTCTCCCTGGATAACCTGAATAATTTTGGTGATGGTCACATGCTGATTTTATTTCAACTAGACTTGTTCTTCTACATGCTTGAGTCTTTCTTTAATAATGTTTTCCATCAACTCATCCATTAGTTTTCCACACAAAAACAATTGTATTTGTAAAGAAAAGAAAATTGTATTTCTACATCTATATCCAAATGTGTTTAGAAAAACGTTAATTAGTTGCTTCAAGGAATAAGATACCACATACACTATTTTCAATATTAAGAATTATCTTGCGCATTGGGTATGCACAGGCTGCTTCTGTCACACATTTCAGTACTCACATCCTGATTATATTCCAAGAAAACATGGAAATTTAAATCCTTTCTCAGAATGGGATGAGCTGCTACACGACACAGGAAGACTTCATGCATGGCTACTGTCTTCTTGAAGATTGCCAAGTACTCACTAGAAATAAAGAAAAGCAGAGCTATATAATTTTGTAAGTTGCATTTCTAAATGAAGAGCAGTAAGTTTCAACTTGAAGCCTGCAACAGAAGATTGGCTTATTAGTTCAATGCAGTATGGTGAATTCAGTATCCAGTTTCTGCACCATTGTTTTCTGGCCCTTGTTGCTAGATCACAATGCTGCAGTTATAATAGAGCCACAACTGGCAGAGTTCCCTATTTAGGGTTTTACTCTTAAGACTAGCAACTCTATGTTCCTGATTCGCAGTCTCTAGACTTTTCAAACCTCCCTTGCTTGCCCATTTCATTTCAAGCTATGGTATACAGCCCCTCCTGTTTCTAACCTTATATGCCACAATCCTTTCTTCAGTTCCATGTCTCCATCAGCCATTGTTTGATGACGTTTCTACTTTTCAGGCTACTGTCTATTTTGTTCTAATTTCTTTAGCTATTATGTGTCTTTCCCCTTCTCCCACAAAATATGCAGCCCCTTCAGTTCTTAAACACTGTGAATTTTCTTCAAAGCCCCCCAATTAGCTGCTTTTGCCTCAATTGCCTGCCTCTTCTGCCCTTTTCCACAGGTCAAAAGGATAGAGGAGCCTATTCTATGGCCTTCCTTTAACCTTCCAGGATCACTGTGCGAGACTTGAATTCCATTCAGCTGACAATCCTCCCTTCTTTCACAGAAAATAGACTGCAAACTTAACATTCAGTGCTATCATAGAAACCCAGCCATACTAGAGTCTTCATCATCACCATACCCTTTGGATTAAACCAACTGTTGATTATGTTAACCATCTCTGTAAACCAGATTATGTAGAAAGCAAGTCAATTTTGGTATGAGGCCAGGAAGGCACAGGCAAAACCAGCTATGGTCAAATGCTTTGCTCTGGAAGGAAGATAGGAACTTACAAGCAAATAAAGATGAATCAAGGAGAGAAGAAGGAGTTAAAGCTTCTCTAATTAGACAAGGAAGGAAAAGCAGGAGACAAGTTAAAAGTCCCTAAGCCTATCCAATGAACATCACACATAAGCAGAGTTTTGGACTTTGTTTCAGAATTTGGGTTATCCATAAATTCTATGTACTACTATGTACTACAAATTCCACACTACATTCCTATCAGCAAATGTCAGATCAGCAGTTATGGAAATAATTTGTTCTCCATGAATAGTAGTATTCATTCAGCAGAGTCGGGTTGGAGGGAGGAGGGGGCGACAAGAAAGTTGGGGTGTTATTTAACTTCAAAGCAAGCTACAGACGAATCATGATTGGGTCCAAGCAAATACCATGAATTCCTTGTCATTTACTATACTGGGCCAGAGTCCAGGCTTTTTTTCTTCTCATAAAGCATATAGATCCTGCATTGCCATTCTATTACACTACAAAGCACTTGCTCATAGAAAATAGGAGGAGAGTGTGCTTTTGAAAGTGCTCCCCATACTTTGCTACTAGTGTCCCTCTGCTGACAGAAGGTATCCAATCAGCAGGATAAGGAAGGAGACCATTTTTAGTCACTCCACACTATGTTGCAGTCACATTGCTTGTTATTCACAAAATATTGAACTTTATAGTCTCTTACATCATGTAAACAGTTTGCATATAGTTTGCATTTTCAGTCACTACTTAGCCTGTGTAGGAAAACGGAACATCTCCTTTTTTTCAATGACACAGTTTAAGCCAGGTTCACAAATGCTGGCTTGGCTTACTAGCCAGCCATTAATGTCATTTTCCCTGAGCCCTCTGGTACATGCACATAGTTTGGGAGAGAGCTAAGGGTTTTCTCATTTACACTGCAATATGGAGAAGAAATAGATTTTCCCCCACTGCTCAAAAGAGATTCCACCTGTTTCTTACCTTCTCCAAACCACAACACAAGTGAGCGCTCTGGGGAGGAATCTGTGTGCTGCTTCAGAGGTCAAGGGTATTTGCCCTTGATGAGAGAGACATCCATAGATCTACTCACCAAGTTTTAATACAAATGTGCTGCTAGGAAAGAGTAAGAGGTGATGAAGCAGACCTCTAACTTAAAATATTTAACAACAGGCCTTTACAGCTCATTTTGGAAAAACAAGAGGTTGGTACAGAAATGAAAGAAACTGGGTAACCTTAGCCAATTTAGTATGTCTCAGTCTAACTTACTACTTCACAAGACTGTTGCAAGGATAAACATACTGCATTGAGTTCCCCCAGAAAAGCATACTGTCCAAATTATTTGATTTATTACAATAAACTTAAAACTATCATTTATTGTTTTCCATGCTTTTTCCCCCTATCAACTTCCCACCAGTTTGGCCATTAGTGTTGCACAAATTTCCTCATGTTAATTCAGGTGAAAGTAGTTATGTGGTTTTGGATGAATGCTCAAATCTGCCTCTTACAGTAGAAATGAAACTATACAAAATAATGGAAAGCTAAAAGCACATAAAGAACTAAAATATACACATACGCTTCTAGTTCTTGCTTCATTTTGGTGAACTCTTCCTTAGTCATCGATCCTTCGCCTTCGCCAAGCTTCTGCAATTTCTCTCTTGAGGCATCAAAATCAGGCCTGGGTGGTGCTGGTGGAATCTGTCAAATGAGTCAATCAGAATGTACTTTTGAATACTTGCCAAGGGGTGAAAAACCTTTGAACAGAGATACAGTAAGCTGTTTAAGAACAATGACATGGCCTGTGTTTCAGTTCTGCCCAACTCAATGTTGCCTCATGAAAGATTTAGCTGAGCACATTACTTAGTGCCCTATGTTAAAATGTTATTATTTCCTTGCACAATACTTTAAGAAGCCATGTTTCCCTTATTACAAGGCTTCCGAAAGTTATAGTTTACTAATATTACTGTTTAGCCCCCCCCCCCAAAAAAACACCTTTTAAAGTTTTAGAACACTATGAAGAATGTTCTAAATTTAATGAGAATTTTAAATAGGAATATTTTTTCTCGGCAGTTATGAATTACACAAACAAAAACAAGCAGGATTATTGGAAAGTCTAAATCGGGGTCCCCAAAGTTTCTCAGTTGGTGGGCACATTTGAAATTTGGGAGTGTTATGGCCCCTCTCACAAAATAGCTGTCACCAGGGGACTTGCCCATATAATGGCTACCATAGTGGGTATGGCCAGTCACAAAACACCTATTTTCCAGAAGACAAACTGGTGAGAATAATAATAATAATAAGCAATCTGCCCAAGAACCTAAGTATAACTTGAACTCTTAAAACACAAAATCACTTTTTTGAGCCCAAATAAAGATGGTGCTGCAAGACAGCACTTCATTACACAGCATACCAGCCTGCCAGTTAACCCCCCTTTCTTTAATTAAAAAAAATCTTAATAGAATACAAATTAGGAAGGGCAGGGAACCTGGCAAGCACTAAGAGGGGAGTCTGCTGGCAACACGTCTAAATCAAGCAACTTCAAGCAACTTCAAGAAAGTATCACTAGAATTTAAGCCCTACATCACTTACTCAGATAGATTAATCACAACACACACAAACATACATACACACATACGACTAGTCAAATTCTTATACATTGCCCATACCTAGATAAACAAATTGTATTAATCAACAGTATATGCTCTGCAGAGTAAAATTAATAAGGAAATGCATAATATTAACTTCATAAGCAAAATACAGATAAAATGCTATGCCCAAGCAGCAGAAGGCAGATAAAATGCTATGCCCTCAGCTGCTTGCATGGGCAGTTTGAGGCAACCAAGCCTTCTGTCCTGGGATAGCAGCCACTAAAAATGTTATTATGAGCTATTTTGGGGAAGAAACTGTGCCATCCAAGAAGTTTTGAGAAGAGATGAAGTCACCAACATCTTTTTAGGGCAACCTTTCCCAATCTTAGGTCCCTCAATTGTTGGACTACAACTATATCTGACCATTGGCTATAATGACTGGTAGGAATTATATTCCCACTATCTAGGGACTCATGGTTGGGAAAGGCTTAGAGTGTGAGGTACAAGGACTACTACAGTAATCCTGCTCTTACTACTACAGTAATCCTGTAGCAATGTTTGACCTGTTGAAATACTGCTACATGGAGTTATTCAGCAGTTTTAGGGAGTGCCCAGTGCTACTTAGCCAAGTGTGACACTTCTGCTTTTAAGTTGTGCCAGAGTTGCAGAATTTAAGAAGAAGGGATACAATCAGGTTGTTTGTTAATCCAATGGGAGAAAATGCAAGTATGATGCTAAAAAGTAAAATATTCCCACCCTGAAGCACCACTTTTTAAGCTCCAACAATCAACTCTTTAATTTCTTAATTATTCAGGAGACAACGATCATTCCCACAAGACCTTAAAACAGCTTCCACCAGCTTCCATCTAAATTATATGTTGGTTTTCCTTCACACTAGTTCATTTTCCATTTTCTTACCGAGAAGAAGTGTTATGTTCCTACTTTTTAAAAAATTAGTAATACAACATGTTGCTATACTGTTTTAAAGTGTAGTGTTGCAACTTTTCCTTGACCTCTCACCTTCTAATTTAGTTGAAGAGATTTTGGGTGCAATCCTATATATGTTTAGACAGAAAAAGAAATCCTAAACTTCCCAATATAGCTGGCTAGAGAGATGTCGGAAGTTATAGGACTTTTTCTGTCCAAACTTGCATAAGATTGCTGTTTAGATCATAATTGCTTAATTATTATCAGCTAAAAGCATGAAAAAAATCACATTCAGCTTCATGCTTCAGTCTAGCTAGTTATATTTATTAGTTGTAAGTCAGAAGTGAAATTTTGCCATGCAAAATTCATGGGTGAAAATAGCAAAGAGGTAGATGCAGTTAAGTGGAAAATTACAATACAGATTGCAATGAAATCATTTCAAACATCTGGTTTTTAAAAGTTACACAGAACAACTTCATGAGCCACTCTGAAAGTAAAATAGTACCAGCTTTTCAACAGATCCTTTAAAAAAATAAGCACTTACAATATAGCCTGCATAGTCTTCATTCTCAACAAAGGAATCATGAAGCCAGATAAACTCTTCATGTTGCCGGACAACTGAAAATTCATTTTGTTTAAAATTTGGTAAAGAACTCTGCAAAAACAAAATGGGAGGGAATGAAAGAATAAATCAGAGTGAAAGTGTAATACTTAAGTTTTACTACAAAAATTAAAAACAATTATATGAAATACACAATAATCAATAACGCTTACCCCTCCCCACACACACACCACAAACAAGAACAGTATTAATAATAATAATAATTATTATTATTATTATTTGTAACCCGCCTCTCCCTCCGGATCGAGGCGGGGAACAACAACAATATAAACATAAAAATAACAACAGTTAAAAATTTTAAAAAGCAAGAGAACAATACAACATTAAAAACATTAAGAAATATCTACTGACATCTAAGGTGTGTGCTTGCAGCCTTGGATGAGAAAGAATTATTTACCTTTTGTGATAGACTGTTATATGTAAAAATCCAAGCAAACAGCACAAGTAAAATATCAAGACACCAAGCTGGATTTACCTTTGTATGGACGGTAAATTTGACTTTATCCCTTTCACTAAGAGCATCTGAGATGTCCACTTGCAAGGCAGCATCAGTTTGCAGATCTACAGTAACTGCTCTAAGCTAAAGGGGAAAAACACCTCAGTTTTATTAAAACTCATTAAAATATTCACAGAAGTCCAGATTATAGTTTTGTATATGTGCTTCAACTTAGAAATACTACAACGATAAACACCATTAAAACTTTTATAAAACATTACAGATCAGCAGTAATTAGTGTGACAACATAAACGAAAACTCTTCAGGTATTTATTAGCTTTTGTAAACTAATATAAAATGAAATCCTGTTAAGAATGCTGTCTAACACTCAATTTAAACAAGATGATAGGCACACAAATCACTTGCCTATGCTGAATTCCAGCTGGCTCAGTGATTGATTCACATGCAGGTCCTCATAACCATTATTTTGCAAGTCAACATCTATGGCTTGCAAGGAAGCTGTGCTGGCAACCAAGCACTGATTGTATAATAAGAGCATAAGAAGTGCCATGCTGGATCAGACCGAAGGTCCATCTAGTCCACCACTCTGTTCACACAATGGCCAACCAGCTGTCGACCAGGGACCAACAAAGCAGAACATGGTGCAACAGCACACACACACACCAGCCTTTCCATCATAATTAATGCCATTGTTAACCTCCTTGACCCAAAAAACCTATAGTTTAAAGCCAAAATCACATTTGTATGTTGATTTGTCAAGTAAATGAGAAAATGAGATAACATTTCAGCGCCATCTTCGAAAATGGTGGAAGGAGTACTCTGAAAATTAAAATAACGTATTCTTTGAACTCTTTAATCCCAAAAACCTATAATTTGATACCAAACACAGGATAGTTACTTCTGTGGTTGATGAAAGCTAGTGAAATAAAGAAAATTGTCCGCCATTTTGAAAATAGTGCCTAAAAAAGTTTTGCACAAGAATCAGATTGACTACCCAAATTATGATGTTAATCCAATACCTCAAAATCACATATCAGCAGAGAAAATCTCTGGACCTCAAAATTTTTACAGGGGTATATTGTGGGGACAGGATTAAGACAGGACTTGCCTTTGTGGAAGCCATGTTGATTCTTCTTCAGCAGGGCATGCCCTTCTATATGCTTCCCAATTTTGTCTTTAATAATGCTTTCAACCAATTTACCTGGAACAGATGTCAAACCAACGGGCCTATAATTTCCCAAATATCCCCTGGATCCCTTTTTTTAAAAATGGTGTTATAGTGGCCATTTTGCACATACCAAGACCATTTTAAAATGAGAGAACTATCCATATGGAACTCAGTGTGGGTAGGTTTTATCTACCTATTTCCCCATGTCAGTAATTAGTTATGGGGCACCCCTGCCCTACTCCCCCATAATGACCACGCACAAGAACATGCTGCACTACTCTTGCCCAGCCAATAACAGACACTGACTGTTAAAACAAGAACATTCAACTCACCCACCCACAGCCACCAGATGATAAAAACAAACAAACCACTCTCACAACATCCTCATACTACTACTAGACATAATAAATGTTGCAATTTTAAATGCCTGCCATGTAAAAGGTAATAGTGAAGGCACCTGCTAGGTCTCCTTTTAGCATGTATTCTAGAACTGGGATACAATAGCCAAAAAACGCATGTTAGGCTAATTATTACATGCCCTTATTGTTATTAATATTTGCTCTTAATCATTCATTGACTGTTAACCTTCCATAAGAGCAACTCCTCCCTGGTTGCTGAGATTTACGTTTTCAAATACTACACACAGAACAAAGAAAGGTTCAAAAACAAATAGGTATCTTAACTGGTCTAACGAGTATTTTTTTATTCTGTATTTGGGCAGCTTCTGCCCTTGAACAAAACAATCCACTGGGAGAGCATAAATTCCCAACACACATTTCTAGTACAGAAACACCTGTAGCTGTTTCAATTAATGTTGCCTTGCACTCATGCACTGCACATGTAATTGCACCTTACTATGGTGATGATTCTACCTAGGGAGTTTTCAAGGGAAGATTCCGATCTTACAAACAGTTAGGAAGCACAGGTGGGACAGATAAGGGGGAGGGGAGAGAAATGGCATCATTTCTGGGTTTCTAGCTGTATACTATACATGCCCATGGGAACCTTATAAAAGGGAGATATCCTCATCTTCTAAAGCAGGGGTGGGCCACATGCATCCCATTGGTCTTTTCTGTATCCCCTGCACTGCTGAATATGCCTCTGAAATTTGGCCACAATTTGTTAAACAAGCCTTGCTAGGTGCATGAGCCTTGTTTTAAACATAAATTACACTCCCCAGTGGCTTCAGGGAGTGCAATTTTGCTTTAAAACAAGCTGCATGCTTCCCATGTTTTGTTTAAACAGAAAAATCAAGTTCTCTTTCATACCACTGAATTTCATTAGGACACTCATCGGCACAGTGGCAGCAATTCTAGGAAGGGTATACTGCCGTTAAATTCCGGAGGGGGGGCAGAGAAATTGGCCCCCAGACCTGCGGAGGTTACCCACCCGTTTCTAAAGAATCCACAGCAGACTCAAACACTTGCAAAAAAACCCTTTTTGTTGTATTTTATATTTTTACCTCAGCAACTCCATGCACATAACAGTATACTAGTTTGGATTTTTATTTTTTTTTACTGCAGGTACTCTTGTTGGGTTCTTTGGTTTATAGTTTGAACTTTTATTGTTCTTGTTGCTAACCAAGGATAGTTATTTTTCAGTTTTTGCAAACCATTTTATTGACTTGTTTGAATCTGCTTTTCTGTCCCAAAAATATGAACATGCAAGGAGCAGCAATACAGTAAATTAAAGAGGGGTGATGTAACCATACATATCTTTGTTAAATATATCAAATTGTTTGTTCACTGGTTGTATTTATATTGTGGTGGCCTATGGCTTTAAACAATAAAAGTTATTTACATTTTTTTTTAAAAGCACCTAGTTAAAAGATAAAAACAACACAGAAAGGTCCGTGCTTTGCATTTGTAGATCAGGGGTGCACAAATCACTCCAACACCCACTTTTACATTTTTATTATCTCAAAAAAGTACATTGCTATATTAACCCTACAATTGTAGAAAACACACTTTCCCAACTGTTATCTTTATAACCCAATCTTGGTTAACCCCCTTTTCTCTCCGCATGATAGTGCTCTGTCTTCTTTCTCTCCACCACCATAAATCTCTCCTAACCCTCTCTTAATCCTCCCTGCATTTCTCTCCCCTCCATAGAGTGCTCTTTCCGCTCTTAGTTACTACTGTTTTTCTGTTTGATCTCTTAACGATCTCTATAACTTAATCTCTCAGCAACTTCCTTTTTCTCTGCAACCCATTATGCTTTTAACTCTGTACCGCCCCTCACTTCCAACTCTTGTATTTCCCCATTCCTCTGCACCACTATCTCTCAGTTTCCCCTTTCTTCCCCTATCAGGCTCTTCTTTGCTATCTCTGCCCCCTTACTTCTACTCTTCAGAGTTTTGCAGCACACAAAGCTTTCACTGTTCCCGTAATTCACATATCAAGGGTGTCTCAGATGCAGCATGGCTGGGTACAAGCTAAAAAAAGCAAGCACCAATGCAACATGATTCTAAATTTAGGGAGAAGAGAAACATAAGCGTAATGAGAATCTTTCACCCAGCTCCACCCCTGGCTTTGAACAGGCACCAAGCCCCCTTCTTATATTATAATGGCCAAGCAAGAGTTTTCAGCTGCACCACCAGTGTAACACAAGAAGCCCTACCCTATGTAAGAGGAGCCTATATTGTGGCTCCTAAGCATACTAGCACTGGCTTCTTCAGAAACAGAGGCAACATGGCATGATTAACCGCCATTGTGTGGGTTCCTTCCATGGACAGGTTCGTGCAACCACTTCCATATTGGATCCTTGCCCCTCTTGGCTAATAAAAGCTAGCAGGGATGGAACAACTGGCTGGGCCAGGGAAGTGATTAATGCCTCTTTGCAAGAGGGAGTGGTCCCAGGCCTCCTGAAAGAGGCAGCAGTGAGACCACTCCTAAAGAAATCTTCCCTGGACCCTGAAAATCTTAATAACTACAGGCCAGTAGCAAATGTTCCATTCCTGGGCAAGGTCCTGGAGTGGGTGGTTGCGAGCCAGCTCCAGGCACTCTTGGATGAGACTGATTATCTGGATCCATTTCAGTCGGGTTTCAGGCCTGGTTTTGGTACGGAAACAGCCTTGGTCGCCCTGTATGGTGACCTATGTCGGGAGAAAGACAGGGCGAGTGTGACTCTGTTGATTCTCCTTCATCTCTCAGCGGCTTTCGATACCATCGACCATGGTATCCTTCTGGGACGACTGGCTGAGTTGGGAGTGGGAGGCACTGCATTGCAGTGGTTCCGCTCCTACTTGGGGGGTCGGCTCCAGAAGGTGGTGCTTGGAAAACATTGCTCGGCCCCGTGGATTCTCCAGTATGGGGTTCCGCAGGGGTCAGTTTGTCCCCATGCTGTTCAACATCTACATGAAACCGTTGAGTGCAGTCATCCGGAGTTTTGGAGTGCGTTGTCATCAGTACGCTGATGACACGCAGCTCTATTTCTCCTTTTCATCTTCATCAGGTGAGGCTGTGGATGTGCTGAACCAGTGCCTGGCTGCGACAATGGACTGGATGAGGGCTAATAAACTGAAACTCAATCCAGACAAGACTGAGACGCTGTTAGTGGGTGGTTCCGCTGACCGGATGGAGGGTGTTCAACCTGTTCTGGATGGGGTTGCACTCCCCTTGAAGGAGCGGGTTCGTAGCTTGGGGGTTCTCCTAGAACCATCTCTGTCACTTGAGGCGCAGGTGGCCTCAGTGGCATGGAGTGCCTTCTACCAACTTCGGTTGGTGGCCCAGCTACGTCCCTATCTGGACAGGGATAACCTGACTTCAGTTGTCCATGCTCTGGTAACTTCCAAGTTAGATTACTGCAATGCACTCTACATGGGGCTGCCTTTGAAGGTGGTTCGGAAGCTGCAGCTTGTGCAAAATGCAGCGGCCAGATTGATAACTGGAACCAGTAGGTTCGAACATATAAGACCTACTCTGGCCCGCTTGCATTGGCTGCCTGTATGTTTCCGAGCCCGGTTCAAGGTGCTGGTTTTAACCTATAAAGCCTTACATGGCTTGGGACCACAATACCTGATGGAATGCCTTTCCTGACATGAACCTACCCGAACACTACGTTCAACATCTTAAGGCCCTCCTCCGAGTGCCTCCTCCGAGGGAAGCTCGGAGGTCGGCAACAAGAGAGAGGGCCTTCTCTGTGGTGGCTCTCCAATTGTGGAACGATCTCCCCGACGAGGCCCGCCTGGCGCCAACATCTTTTCGATGCCAGGTCAAGACTTTCCTCTTCTCTCAGGCATTTGGCAATATCTGAGGAGCCTGGGTTTGGTTTGTTTTGGTTTGTTTTGTTTTTGTAGCTTTTTGAAGTGTTGAAGTGGTTTTAAATGTACAGATTGTGTGTATGTTGTATGTTTTTGCTGTTTTAATTTTTGTATATTGTTTTTAATTGTTTTTAATCCTATGTAAACCGCCCAGAGAGCTTCGGCTGTGGGGCGGTATACAAATGTAATAAATAAATAAATAAATAAATAAATCTGGCCTAGCACTTCTCACCTGACAGCACAGGAGAGCTGCACTGGATTGGCTTTCTTACTCCAGTGTAGAAAAAGGGGCTTAGATGTTATCCACAAAGGAAGTGGGAAAGAACCACAAAGAATGAGTGTTTGCGTCTCCAAGGAGATCTTAAAAAGCCAGGGAGGGGACTGCAATCAGCCTGTAGGCATTCCGGTAGTTCCCGCAACTGGGTGCCCTCCAGATGTTTTGGACTACAATTCCCAGCATTCCTGATCATTACCATGTTGGCTGGGGCTGACGGGAGCTGGAAGTCCAAAACATCTGGAGGGTACCAGGCAGAGGAAGACTGCGTTGTGCTATGCAGCCCAACCCTAGAAATGTACAGAGATACAACCATTTGCCTATCTTCTCATTGCAGCTTCTTTTAACACTTGTACCAGAAACCATGAGAAAGAATAAGAGAACTCATCTACACATTGCCTGTAGTTCCTTTTTCAAATTTCTGGCACAGAAAAAACACAGGGACTAAGGTGACATAGGAGCTGGATGGCCTGTAGTCAGAAGAGGGAAGACACAAGTAAAAATTTGTAAGAGCTGTCATTTTAGCTACAAATCCAGATTCTCCAGATGCCTAGATTTTCAGGCTGTAGCATCTGTTCAGGTATTTTCATATATTATGCTACATAGGTGTAAACCTAAAAATGCAGTGTCCGACTGAGAAATATTTACTTAGAAACATATACGTCATACAGGTACACTTGTCTGTAACTCCCTGTCAAGTGCATATTCGTTCACAACTCAGCCTTGCTGCTACCTGATAATTGTAAATTAAATCCAATTTGAAGAAAGCACATTAATATATTCCATAGAGTCTGACAAGCCAACCTTATGTTTATTTAGCCTGCTGATTTTCATAAGGCACATTTATACAAAACATCTACCCTTGAGAAATTGAGAAGGGTAAACAGCAACAATTGCTTAATAATGTTGTCCTGTTTTGATTCTGGAAACTGAACTGCTATATAAATATTCCCAATACATTCATACTGTGGATCAGGGTGGATTGATTTAAGTCAATGATTCAAATCAACAACAACAAAATACCAATTTAAAGCATTGATTCTTGCAACTTGCATCTCTTTGTCACACTGAATACACCTTACAGGCTGTCTTTTTTACCTATAGAAGTATTCTCATTCTTACAACCAACCCCCATGATAGTTTGGGAATATAAGAACCGGTGCATCAGACAATTTTATTTTGGTCCTGTTCAGAAGACACCTTAAACCACAGCTTTAACCATGGTGAATATGGCTTTTTGTCTTATTCACCGTGGTTAAAGCCATGATTTCAGGTGTCTTCTGCACAGGGCAAATGTCTTGTCTCCCCCACCACCCCCATGGTGCTCCTTTCTGCTTCACTCTGCCTTGGCCCTCACACAAACAAAGTAGTAGACAAAATGAAATGCTGGTTGAAGTAAGGTCTGATATTTACTGCCACTAGGAAGACAAGAACAATTTATTTTGATCAAGTGAGAATGAAATATTTAGGTTTGATAGGTAGTGTATAAATATTCATATTTGAGAAATTATGAAAATAGCTCTTCATTGCCATAAGAAAGCACCTTTTCAATCTATCTGATAGAAGGCATTGATTCACTTTAGAGATAAATTGTAGGCTAGCTTTCTATACCCATATTTAATATTAACCTAGTCATTAAGAGAAATTAAAAATGATTTAAATAAAAAGATTTTATTTTGTTTTTAATATATTTTTATCCATCCTGGTCCAAAAAAGGGTTATTGCCAAGTAAAATCCTCCTGCTGGCAACTGTAAGTATACATTTCCTACAGTTCAGTTTTCCAGAATGTCACCTACATTTTAATTTTCTAGAATATCACCTCCCCTTCGCAACAGTGCAGGATGTAACTTGAACATGCATTAAACATTCCCAGAATTAGGACCTCAACTTCCTTTTTCTTCTGAAATAAATGCACACTCTTGCACTAGCCTTATTTTCTAAAAAGTTACCACATAAAGCATTACATTGAGTACATTTTAGAGAACTGCACCTCTAGTCCAGGACTTTTAATAAGTACCCGGATTATTTTTCTTCCAAACTAGGCTTC
The DNA here is from genome assembly GCA_029215795.1 of Anniella stebbinsi. Classification (NCBI taxonomy): domain Eukaryota; kingdom Metazoa; phylum Chordata; class Lepidosauria; order Squamata; family Anniellidae; genus Anniella; species Anniella stebbinsi. The sequence goes on from JARDYH010000001.1 coordinate 331,472,875, forward strand.
GTGTATAAATCAGACTTGACATTTTACGGTATGTGGGCTTTGTTTTTGCCAAGGAGTCAACTTCTGATCCCAACTTCTACCTTCTCATTCCCATGAAGTGTCTGATCATATAACAAAAGATTTATTTTGCAGCATATCAATAAAAGCACATTTCAATGGCAGTGTTATTGCAGCTTTTAAGGATAAAAATCCTGCATTAACCATTTACTACAAACTATTGTAAATAAACTTCTAAACAAAGGCTCTCAAAAGTTTACGCAGTCCCCCAAATCGGGGAGAGGCGGGATTGAGCCTCTCTAAGGCTGTAATCCTAAAAACATTACGAATCCCATTGAACTCAGTGGGACTAACCTCTGAGCAGATGCTTAGGATCAGCCTATAAGCAACAGGAAGCATCACCCTGAACAATGTTTCTCTGTTCTCAAGAGCTCTTAAGTAAGACATCGAAGAGGTGTAATCCAAACAGGGCCACAGTTACTACACTTTTTAACAACCTCTCTTCCACCACCTTTAACAGCAATGCAATCTACACACATTAGTAGGTAATAATCCTGACCTCCATGCGAGGAAAAGCTTCACTTGCTTTCTGCAGAACACGTTGCTTTTAAAAAGCTCAGCGTCTTGTCAGCCCAGATTTTATCCTGATCAGTTGGCAACGCTTATAGTCAGGACTAGCTAGAAAAATCCCTAGAACTTTTGTTCTCTCATAACTGAATTTAAAAAAAAAGACAGTCCTGACAGCAGGTTAATAGATTAAATTAGTGTTTATTGTTAATGTAAGGTACTTATCAAGAACTTGATACTACATAAGCCCATATTTCTAAAACAAACATAGATCCATGAATAGCATGGAAGCACAATCTATTACATAGTGGGATATCCTAACCATGCTAAACTTTTATGGTCACTTAAAAACTCATTGATTTGTTGTCACATACTCTTCTGTGGATTCGAATCCACTTTGTTAGATTTGTAAGGCACTACTCACAACTGGCAGATATATGCTTACAGAATGTATTAAATATTTCAGACAATTAGCCTATACCCCTCTACTTATTTGTACCAGTGTGTGTGCTTTTATGTATTAAATATTTCAGGCTAATCGTCTGAACTATTTAATACATTCTGTAAGCATGCTCCATGGTTTTTCTTTAAACTGTTAATAGTCCTTAAATGAAACACTTTTTAATCAGCATGGAAAGCAAACTGAAAGTTGAAGGAATTCAGTGAACTGTTAAGGAGTGGAGTAAGTTACTGTTATACTGAGTATTGACTTTATTTATTTATTTATTTATTACATTTGTATACCGCCCCATAGCCGAAGCTCTCTGGGCGGTTTACATAGGATTAAAAACAATTAAAAACAATATACAAAAATTAAAACAGCAAAAACATACAACATACACACAATCTGTACATTTAAAAACCACTTCAACACTTCAAAAAACTACAAAAACAAAACAAAACAAACCAAAACAAACCCAGGCTCCTCAGATATTGCCAAATGCCTGAGAGAAGAGGCAATGCAATCAGACCATACTATGGACTTGGAAACCTCTTTCAAAAGAAACAACCCAATAGACGGTCTAGAAATACAGAAGGAAAAACAAAAATACAACAAAAAGACTTGGAGGGATAGGCGAGAAATACAACTATGCAAGCCTATCGATAATGTTAGCAAATATGTTTAAATAATGACAGAACAGCAGCATTTTTATTGTCTTAAGTTTTTCTCACTTGACATCAATTTGCTTATCCCCAGAACTGATAAACTGGAGCTGTAACACTCTAGTATTCTGTACAAACATGTGACCTCTTATTGAACTGCTAAAAGTAATGTTGACATGATAATCTTGGAATTAGAACAAGGAAATGGGATGAAAAAACAAAACCAGAAGCAACAGTCAAAGTCTGGCAAGCATAAAACTGAATAAAACAGATCTGCTTATTTTATGTTTAGTTGATTAGAATAAACAGATCCTGGGTCGTACTGCTTACACGAGAGCTCTTAAACATTCTCAGAGAACAATTAGTTTTAATAAGTATAATTTATGAAGGAATTGCATTTGCTACTTCTATTTGCTATTAAAACTTGGCAAGTAGGTTCTTAGCCTGCAATATAGGTTTAGAGTACGACAGAAAAGAATTTGCAACAATATAAGTTAGTTTTTTCTATTACATTTTATGAGATTATATTTTACCATCCAAAATTAATCCAAAATCTACAGTTGGATAATACTTTTATTAGGACCAACCAAAATGAGCACAAAAGATTGTGCAAGTTTTCAAATTCTCCAGAACAGAGGATGGGAGATACATTTTTTAATATCCTCTTTTAAAGCCTGATGAAGAGTTCTGGAGAACTCAAAGACTTAAGCATTTTTTGGTAGCATTCTGATTGGTCCTAATACAGGTATTGCCCAATTGTAGAATGGATTTTCCCCCCTTATAAAACAGCACAGCTATCTTAGATCATTCACAAGAATTTTGAACAACTGTGTAAATTTGCTGAGTAGCTTGAAAGAAGTTTCTTGTAAAAAAACCCAGCACTGAAATATTATGTATCCAAGAAATGCCTGTAACACTGCAGAGTTCTCAATTTGGGCCAGTTTATAGTATTGATTAATTTATACAAAGATAGTCTCAAATGCACTGGGCCAACCACACATACTGCTGGAATTTCAAAGCAATTCCAGTGACCATAACAGCTGAAAGCTTTGTACCCTCAGCTGGGAAAATTGCTTTTAAAAAGTGTTATGTCCATAAAACACCCATTTAATTAACTAAGAGTGCAATCCTATGCAAATTTAGACAGAAAAAGTCCTACAACTCCCAGCATGCCCCAGCCAGCTCTGCTGGGAATTATAGAACTTTTTTCTGCCTAACATGCATAGGATTGTGCCCTTTTTATCAAAGATAGTAACTATGTAAAATATGTAAGTTATGGAAACCATAACAAAATGTTTATCTCAATTTATGAAGGAATAATTTAATGAAGGAAATCCATTATGAAATATTTATTAGTAATGGCACTTAAGATAGCTTTTGATTAATATTTGTATTATGATAATCTATCTGTATTATATAACAATTTTGTAATGAGCATAGACTAGCCTTCCTGGTGTAGTCCAAAACATCTGGAGGGCACCAGGTTCAGGAAGGCTGGCACAGACCATAGTATGGGGCAATATCTACGCATACATAGACATTCTCTTTGCAAAATGCTCAGAGAATGACGAACTTGAATCTGTAAACCGGATAGAAGTTTAATGACAAAAATTATATGAGTTATCACTGGTATTTACAGTAGTACTCATGAAAACCTAAGGGAAACCAGCATTCAGGGAAAAGTGGAGATAGATGGAATATGAATTACTTATGTTGCCTCAGATACAAATAGTTGGCTTGATTATAATAATATGTAGCACTTTTCATGCATGTATTACATTGAATGCTCATTCCTAGCATGAAATGCAGGTGGGGAAAATATAGTCTATAGAAGACAATGACAGGCTCATCAAATATCCATGTTCCAACTCTACCTGTAATTTATTACATTTTTATACCTCCCAATAGCTGAAGCTCTCTTGGTAGTTCACAACAATTTAAACCATAAAATACAAGACTATATACTTTCAGATACCAAAAATAATTTAAAGTTGAGGGTCCTAACACTTAATGGAAAATACATTCTTAATCACGACTTAAATCTCTAAATATTTACACCCACAAGTAAGAAATCTTGCTGACACAATTATGCACGAATATGTGTCTCCTACATGATTTGTCAGCACTACACAAATCTCAGCTCGGGTAGAGCTAACCATCACATAATGCTACAATCTATGAGTCTAGGTTGCCATTACAGAGAACATTCTCTGGCATTGCCAGTAGTTCTTCTGAAACAGATTTTCAGGTATGTGGTATGCTTCTAAAAATCCCATCTTTAAGGCTGAGTGAAGCAGCGAGTTTTAGAAACTGTATGGGAGGGGGAATTACAAGTATTAAACTAATATTTGTAATCCTCCCCTTTCAAACAGCATCTGATAAGAACCAGGGGCACTCCAATTCAGTTTAGTCAATTGCTATTGGTCAGAATAGTTTACCTCAGTTTAATTGGTTTATGGTTCCACTATGTTCCTTAGTATCCCAGTTTCTATGGTTTACGTAGCTTGACGTTTCTTTCCCATGAATTATTTCTTCTCATAATTTTCTGATAGAAGTGATGTACACCTTGACTCCACCACCAGGACTCTATTATTATTTATATAGCTTCTTCAATGTACATACTTTCTTTGCCTTTGAGAGTCACTGTGGTCTAGTGGTTAGTGCGCTGGACTTGAGCTGGGGGGAGTCATTAAGCTCACTGAGTGGCTTTGGGCCACTCACCATCTCTCAGCTAACTTAATTCACAAGGTTAATGTGAAAATAAAATGGGAAGGGAGAGGGAAGAACTCTATTTGGCACCCTCAGCTCCTTAGAGGAAGAGAGGGTAAAAAAAAATGTTGCAATAAAAACAATAGCTTCCTAGTAAAAGGGTGCTAGGCAATGCATTCAAGGCACCTCAAAAGATACATTTAGTATTTTGAGGTGTTTATGCCTCTCTTCTAAACAAAAGGATCAGCTGGTGATTAAGAAGAGATACATAGCATACCCAACCAAACTTACTAGGTTCAACCTACACACAGCAGTGTAAAGCAAATCATTACACAAAACTGACCAAAAAAACTAAACAAAAACCTAATGTAACCTTTGATTGTGACAGAAACTATATCAATATTTGAGTATATTTAGCCAAATGTTTCAACTAATAGGGCAGTACAGTGCCTCAACCAACTGCAGTAATTTAAATAAAACACAGTTAATAATTAATAAATTCCAAATGCGAGAAAAAACTCCCAAATAGCCACAAAGAGAAACCCAGGATGATTCTGCACCCAGTCCACCACTGACAGCCAGGAGTTTTCAATGAGGCAAATGGGAGCAAATTACAAGGAACGTGACCCATTGCTGGTTCAGAGGGGCGAAACATCCGAAGAGACGCTGACGCGCCCCCTCGGCGACCAGTCTTCCCCACCCACCTTCCCATCCGCCCAGCTCTGACAGGGGTTGGAAGCGAGCCCCACACATATGCCTCTCCGCCACCCCCACTCCTGAACGGAACCTGAAAGGGGCGCATGGAAAGGGGTGCGAGGGGGGGGGGACAGGCTCCCCTCAGTCAGGGGCGACAACACTTACACCTCGGTCCTCCTCGGAAAGGAAATCTGGGCCGTCGTCCGAGCCTTCCTGCTCCGAGAAAGGGCGGGGGCGGGAATGAGAGAGACAGGAGGAGACATCCACCGAGGAAAAAGAGAGAACAAAGCACGCAGGTTAGTGAACCCGCCTCAAACGGGGCCTCGCCCGCCACCCCTTCCCCTCAGCCCAGCACCTTCGGCGGTGGCAACAGCAGCGCCCTAGGAACCTACCATCATGGCTGCTCCCAGCCCTCACTCTGCTCCCTCAGCAAACGCAGGCCTAGCCCGCCAGGCAGCCCAGACCGAAGGGGCGGGATTAAGGCGGGGACAGGGGGCGGTGGCTGCGCCTGAACAAGCGGGGCTGAGCTTGCGCTAGCTAGCCCTTCCGCGTGGGGACGACGGCCGCCGTGTTTTCCATGGGCGAGTGACTGGACTCTAAATGAGGTCCGGGAGGGGAGCAGGAGACCCTCATAGCAGGTCAAGGGTAACCGACAGAAGTCTGGTTGTGAATTTACGTTCTTTCTATATAAATCCTTGGGATGGTTCAGACTGCAGCTGCTTTGGATCAAAAGCCTTGTATCTTGAATCTGTACTTGGGCTCCAGTACCACCTGTGTCATTGACTCACTGAACTAACTAAATAAATTGATCATAGGTTGTGCCAGGCGGGGTGACGGGGGGTGACGGAGGGTGAACACCCCCCCACACACACGCAAGTAGCTTTTGGGGCCCGCTTGCCACCATTGGTGGACCCCTCTGGGTACCTGAAGGAAATGCACTTTTCACATACCAATTATAACTCGATCATTAACAGAAAATTGAAAGAAAGCTGTAATTAATCCTGTCGAAATCAGTCGGCCTAATGGCTTGGTTCCAGATATGACTTGTGTGAGTGGAAACAAGGCAGTCCCATCCAATTCCCTCGATTTCCCATCCTGCTGCAGGTCTCCCATCACACGCTGTCACAGAAGGTCCATCGACACTTTAGAGTAGCTGTGGGAGAAGGTGCAGGGGATATAATGGGGGGGGGGGGAGATCCCGCCAGTGCTGTTCTGCTCACCTATCTCTGGATGTAACCTAATATGATTAGGATGGGAGGATTAAAATTATATTTAATGTTATTTCTCTTTCAGAATTCTACTATGTGGGACAAAGCTTGCCCCCCACTTAAAGAATTAGCCCCATCTGCATCCCTCCCCATATTTTTCCTAGGGTTGCCACTGGAACCAATCCAGGCCTTGTATCAGCATGTGACATCTTCAGGCATCTCCCAAAGTCCCAGCAGAACCTAGCACTGATGTTCCCACCACTGATGTCTGCCTGTTCTGGGTCATTTTTTAAATTTTTTCCCAGTGCCCCAATGACTGACCGACTGGTCTGGAGAAACCACCATTTTAATTCTCACAGTGTTCCAGATTGATGCTATGTTGGGAGCATGGTAGGAAATAAAATATCAGCTACTCCAGACATAGCCAGAGTGCTCCTGCTGTTGCTGCCTCTACCAGGTAAGCCTGCCAGGGAGGGAGTGTTTGCCAACATAGGAAGCAGCCCACAAGAGGACACTTTGCCAGGGGCCCACTCAAACCTGGAGCCATGTTATGCTTGGCTATGGGGCGGTATACAAATGTAATAAATAAAAATAAATAAATATATTTTAACAATATTTTAGTACATATTCAGGCATTTCTATATTAGGGTGGAATCCTATGCATATTTAGACAGAAAAAAGCCCTACAATTCCCAACATGCCTGCAATGCTGGCTGGGGCATGCTGGGAATTGTAAGACTTTGTTCTTTCTAAACATACATCAGATTGTGCCCTTAATGTAGGGTGACCATATGAAAAGGAGGAAAGGGCTTCTGTATCTTTGATAGAAAAGGGGATTTCAACAGGTGTCATTTGTATGCATGCAGCACCTGGTGAAATTCCCTCTTCATCACAACAGTTAAAGCTGCAGGAACCTTGCCCTCTTTTGTATCTGGTAACAGTTGTGCTAAGAGGGAATGTCTTCACCAGTCACCTGAAGGCCAAGAGAGGAAAGCAACCTGGCTTTCAAAAGAAGATATTTATTCTCATGCTACTATCCAAGACACTGTTACAGGCCCCAACAGGCCCCAAGTCAGCTAAGCCTTTGAAGGCTAAGGGACATGGCACAAGGCATAGTTCTTGGGCTAGGCGAGAAGACGGTCCTTCAAACACTCTGGTTCCAAGCCGTTTAGAGCTTTATAGGAAGTAACCAACACCTTGAGTTGTCCCCAGAAATGAACCAGAAAGCCAGTGAAACTCACAAAACACCAGAGTAATATGTTCCACAAAGCTGCCCCCAACAATTTTGTCTGCTGCTTTTTGCATCAGTGAAAGTTTCCAAACACCCCCTCATAGAGAACATTGCAGTAATCTAATTTGGAGGTGACGAAGGCATGTGTAACAGTGGCTGGATCTGCCTACTCCAAGGAAGATATATTTCCCTGCAGTGCAAGGAAACAAGTCCAAAATACTAGGGGCAGAAGACTTCCCCTGCACAAAAAAACCTTATACTCATTCTTTGGAAATTTTGCAAGTTACCTGGGGAAACTTCTATGACATGTTATTTTCATACTAATTTCCCACAAAATACAAAAAGGGATAAGTGAACCCTTTTTTTAAAAAAAAAAAAACAACCTCCAAACTTTAAGCCAGGATGGGCAATTTGTGGCCCTCCAGATGTTTCAGCCTATAACTCTGTCAGCCCTAGCAGGCATAGTCAATGGTGAGGAATGAGGCAAATTGTAGGCCAAACTATAGAGAGCCACAAGTTGCCCACTCCTATTTTAAAGATTTCCCTTGCACAAATGCCACAAAATCTGTCTGTTTGAAATTTGGTAGGCTTCATCCCTTTGCAAAAGGCAATTATCCAATTCTGCTAGTAAATAAAAAAGTCATTAAAAATATCAAAAATTTAAAGGCTACTTGCAAACGCTCCTGCACCAATCTGTTTGAAATTTGGTAGTTTCAAACAGTTAAAAGGAACTACTCTACTTTCAAATTTCATCCAGTTTTGTCACAAAGCAAAAAAAAAATAAAAATGATTGCCATTTGTTGATTTCCCTATTATAGTTAGTGGGGAGACATATTAACATTTGGTATTTCCAAAGCAAGATTCTGATTCCCTATGAATTGATCCAAATTGAATTGGGTCTCTTTCTAAAACATCAAAGCAAGATCTGAGCCGAATTTTGCCTTTGGTTTATAACCCTGTTAGTTGGGGTCCACAATGTTTTTTAGCCTATCAGTTCATGTTAGTGCTTCGATTCGTTCTGTAGTTGACAGTAGCATTATGCTCAGTACATTATGCTCATTTGGCTTCCTGTTTTCAGCACAAGTCCCTTCTGGGGGGAAGAATACCTTACTTTTCCAAGGTTAGTTCCTGAAATGCCAAACCATGAGTACTATGTCAAACTGCTATGTGACCAAACCTGTGATGGAATGTTTGGGAGAACATGAATATCTGACCTCCCTCTTTTGAAGAGCACCTTTGTGGGGGAGTAATTTTAAAAAATCTTAATGCAGAGCTTCTCTTACAAATCCGCACAAGTCTTGTTTTCAAATTTCAGGTGTTCAAAGTTCAAGAGTCAGGGAGCAAGATCATGAGTTTGCCTATTAAGCAAGCTTTTAATAAATAATTTGTGACTCTTGTTGTGAGAGAAATCTGTGAAGGTATGCTTGAAAACATGACTGGAAACATAACAGCTACAAAGCCTCATTTTAAAATGTAGCTATGACTAAATTTTATTTCCTCTGCTTCAGAGGATTGCAAAAAAAAAAATACTGTCCTATAAAACTGGGCAGTCCTGAGCAACAGTTAACACAAGAGGAGGGAAGAAAAACAGAGTGCCTAGCACTACAGCAAACAAGAATAATACAATTCCTTTTATTTAAATATTATTCATTTAGGTACGTGTCTGTACACATTTAGCCAGTTAAACATTATTTTAACTGCCACACTACTATGTGTTATAGGTTAGAGGGAGAGATATTTAGTTCAGCTTTAGATCAATGGCTTACAGAGAAGTAATGGTACTTTACATTAAAAACTGCTGAAGTGTCATGCTATGTTAAAAAATGCTGTCAGGTTCATCTTAGCCACCAATTCTGGGGATGTACCGCCCATCCCACTTCTTAACAGTCTCTGGCCCTGGATTCTAGATATCTCGTTCTGGGGGATTTCACTTGTTCATGTTGACTTTGCTTAATTAGGAGTGGCTCAGGATTTCATGTTTGCCATGGTGGTGCACAGTTACGCTTGGTGCATCAGCTGTGACCCTTCTTGAGTTGGTCTGACTTGGCAACAGTTATGCATGCCATGGTTACAGCCTGCTTAGACTATTACAATGCATTCTGTGTGGGGCCACCCTTGAAGAGTGTCCAGAAGCTTCACTTGGTCCAAAATGCAGCAACTAGGTTGCTAATTCAGCATATGACCATATTACACCTGTCTTGAGAGACCTGCACTGATTGCCAGTTGCTTTCTGGGCTCAATTTAAGGTATTGGTTTTAAGCTGCAAATGGACCTGGCTATCTAAAGGACTGCCTTTATGAACCTGTCCAGTTATTAAGATCTGCAGGAGAGGCCTGTTTGTTGGAAAGAGCTTTCTCCTGTATTGCTCCCAAACTGTGATGTGCTCCTTCAAAGACTATGATTGGCCCCCACCCATTTGGCTTTTAAAAAGGGTGTGAAGACACATCTTTTAAATGTAACCTTTTAAATTATGGAGTTTTACCATTTGTAATGTTCTGGGAGGGTATTGTTTTAAATTGTTTTGTACTGCCTTAATGCTTCTTTAGCAGATAAGACAGTATAGAAATTCTAATCATAAATTAATAAATAATAATCATAGAAAAGGTATCACACTTTTTGGGAGATCAAAATGATGTACTAGAATTGTGAAAAATGCTTCTTTTTAATTTGGCAGCACAGGCTGAACACACAGAATTATAGGCTGCAATCCTATGCCCACTTACCAGCGAGTAAGTCCCATTGAACTTAATGGGGCTCACTTCTGAGTAGACATGCATAGGATTGTAATTTTAGTAACCAAGGGAGGCCAAACACTATTAGTGATAGGCATTCCAAATCTCTCCACATCACAGGGACTTGCAATCATTTTTTTCAATTTGGCTGAATTCAGGTTTTTTTTTACCAAAGTCTGCATATAAGGAAGCTCATAAGCTCTTTATTTCTATACCCTTACCTCTGCCCATATGGTTAGATTCTACTTCTTTTCTCGTAGCAGTAGCAGTTTCAGTTATGGGACCTTGGTTTTATGTTATATTTCTAATATTAAAATATCCATAATTATTTTGTAAATTTTGGTCTCTTTTGTGGATATTTGCAAACTGGGTTGTCTTCCTTAAGAGCTTTTCCAATGTTACCTCACTGGTATCTGGTAACACTGGTATTTCCTATGCTGCTCCAGAAATATAAGATTTACAAATACGTAATAGTAGTATTTAGCCATCAGGACTAGTAAGCCTTGCCTCCTACTTTGATTTACAGGCAAGGAAATAGTTTCTCTTAAGGTGAATGTAGGCAGTAACAAACTGTATTTCAGCTTCTGTATACTGCTCTTAAACTAAGCTAGGCTGACCATATGAAAAGGAGGACAGGACTCATGTAACTTTAACAGTTGCAGAGAAAAGGGAATTTCAGCTGGCGTCATTTGTATTCAATTAGTACCTGGTAAAATCACCTCTTCAACAAAGCAATTAAAGTTGCATGCACTATACTAGAGTGACCAGATACAAAAGAGGGCAGGGCCCCTGCAGCTTTAACTGCTGTAATGAAGAGGGAATTTCACCAGGTACGAATTGCATACAAATGACACCGACTGAAATTCCCTCTTCTCTACAACTGTTAAAGTTACATGAGCCCTGTCCTCCTTTTCATATGGTCAGCCTAATAGCTAGTACCTATAAACGTTATATATGCTCTAGTCTAGGTGTTTTATTGACTCATATCTGAGTCTAAGGGCTTCACTGCATGAGGCTAAAATCTCACATCTTTACTGGGGCTTCTGCTTCCAGATTCTTTGCAGTTATAAGATTGGCGCCTTTATATGGGCAGACGTGTGGTTTGAATCAAGGACTTCCTTTGTTGGCCAAGTTCTATATGTTTCATTATACAACCGCTAGATGGTGCTGCCGATATATTGGATTAATGTTCTTTATAAGTGGGATAAAGGTCATAAACCGCAGGAGGGGCCCTGGAGGTTGACAACCCACAAACATCTGTGAGTGACCAATCACATTTGTGCAATAAAAGTCTCATGCAGAAATGCTCTAAATCTAACTGCTAATGCTGAAACTATGCAAAGGTCTGAAGTATAGTTTCTTAGTGTTGGCTTTGCAAGCATATGTTAATGAAAATGGTCTGGTTTGAGGCAAGAGGTAATAAAGTAAATAATTAGGTATCCACCTAAAGGAAGTGGTGGAAAAAGTACATCCATGATGAAGGAGATGGCTGCCAACCTTCTGTGTACAGCCCATTCTCCTTGCATTTGTGTATATGATACCATGGAGAAATTTATAAACATAGGCAAAACTAGTGGGTTGTCTGCTGTAGACACAGTTTGTCATTAGACTGTAAAAAGAGCCCTGCTAGATCAGACCAAAGGCCTATCCAGTATAGCATCTTTTTTCCCACAGTGGCTAATCCAACACCTATGGGGTGCTCATAAGCAGGACACGAGTTCAATATCCTTCTCCCAGTGTTGTTCCCCAGCAACTGTTATTCAGAGGTATGGCACCTCTGATCTTGGAAGTACTTTTTGTCAGCTTTATTGGAACCATTGATAGCCTTACCCTCCATGATTTAGCCTTATCCCATTTTAAAGTCTTCTAGGTTGGTTTCCATCACCACATCTTGTACCAGCAAATTCTATAGTTTAATGATGCACTACATGAAAATTATTCCTTTAGTCTGTTCTGAATCTTCCGCCATGCAGCAACATTAAATGACCAGGTTCTAGTATTGTGAGAGAGGGGAAAAAACATATATGTCCACTTTCTGTCACATTCTTTATTTTACTTATTTATTTAAAAATGTAGCTGCCTTTCCTAAAAATAGCTCACAGCAACATTAAAATGGCAGAATATCTGTGAAAAGGCATTGAAATATGTAAAAACTGGCACAGCCACTTGTAAATAAAACTACTTATTAAACTGACACCATAATACTATGCAAATCTACTGCAAAGTAAGCCCCACTGAATTCAGTGAGACTTATTCCCAGGGAAGTGTGCATAGTATTGTAGACTAATTGTAATACATGTAATAAGTGTGAATATTATATTTTTTATTATTATTACATTTATATCCCAACTTTTTACCTCTTGCAAGGAACTGGAGGCTGCTTACATAGTTCTCTTCATTTTATCCTCACAACAACACAGTGAGTAGATTAGGCAGAGAGTTAGTGACCAGACCAAAGTCACCCAGTGAGCTTCATGGCCGAGTGGATACTAGAACCCAGTGCAGTCCAACACTCTCACCACTATAGCAAACAGGCTCTCATATTTGTGACTGGTTGTTTTGTATGATCTGTCAATAAGAATCAAGGAATTTGTGCTATTAATACCAAGTTCTGTCACTGATTATTCCTGGTTATTGATCCACTCTCATTTCTTTCCTGCTACATAAAATTAGAACTTTGTTAAAGAGCTTCACGTTTTCCCATTATTACAGTTTTATTTGATAAAAATTTTTCCTCTAAAATGGAGAGCAAGGAGAGATACCAAGATCTTCTTTCAAAACAACCTTTAGTTCAGGCATACAGGATGTTCCTCAACAATAATTCTAGCTTGTTAGTTAAACAGAGTTTCCCTTTGCAATGCTCTTCAATTACTTGCATATAGAGCAGCCTTCTCCAACCCAGTGCCTTCCAGATGTTTTGGCCTACAACTCCCATCTGTCCCAGATAGCATGGGCAATTGTCAGGAATGCTGGGAGTTATAATTAGGGATGTGCACTGGATCGGATCCGATCCACGATCCGAGTCCGGTCCAGTGGGAAATCGGATAAATTATCCGATTTCCGATCCGACAGCTGGATCGACCGATCCAGTCCGAACCGATCCGAAAAGGATCCGAACCGGTTTGGTGGATCAGCGGGCGCCCGCTGGTGCCCACCGCCGCTTCCATTGGCGGGCGCCAGCGGGCGCCCGCCGATGAAAGTGGACAGCGGGGGGGGGGCGCGGAGGGGAGAAGGGGGGCGCTTACCTTTGAGGGACGTCCGCTCCTGTCCAGCGCCGGCGGCTACTACCAGCGGGCTCTGCGGCCTGCTCCAGGGTGGCGCGCCGGGTGATCACCCGGCGCGCTACTCTAGAGCAGGCCGCAAAGCCCGCTGGCGGTAGCCGCCGGCGCCGGACGGGAGCAGGCATCCCTAAAAGGTAAGCAGTGGCAGGGGGGAGGGGGCTTACCCCCCCCGGAGCCGTCCACTTCTTTCCGCGGGCGCCCACGGATGGAAGCGGACGGCCCCAGGGGGGGTAGGGAGCGCGGGGGAGGGGGCTTACCTGCTGGGGCCGTCCACAGCGGACGGCCCCGGGGGGGAGGGAGTTAGGCCCCCCCTCACCCACCCGCCGCCATTTTTTCCTCATAGACTTGCATTACAATGCAAGTCTATGGGGGGGGGGGGGAAATGGCGGCCGAGCCAAAAATTTCCGATTTTTGGATCAAGATCGGACTCGATCCGGTCCGGGGGGGGCCTCCGATTTTGTCCGATCCGATCCGTGAATAAATTGGAGGTCCCGATCCGGGTCCCAATCCGATCTGGGGGGTCCGTGCACACCCCTAGTTATAATCCATAGCACCAGATTGAGAAAGTCTTGCATAGAGTGAGGGAACTGAGGTCCAATGTGTTAACATCTGCAGTAAGAGGATAGGAAAGATATCTTCTGTATTAGTCCATCCATATCTGTGTTAATGCAGCAATTTTGCATAAGTAAAGAAAAGAATTCTGCACAATATAGTACTGGCCACAGAATTCAGCTTCCTAAGCATATTAACTTTCATTTTAAAAAAAGTTTCTAGTAATTGTGAAAATGTGTTTGAAAGTAAATGAGCAATGGCTGGTGAAATCAAAGAAGCTAGGGGATTCGTTGGCTGTGTTCAGACAACACTTTAGTCAATGGCTGAATTCGGACGACATATTAGGCAACGGAGGGGTAAATAGCGTACTGACTGTGCGTTAGGCAGGCGGAGCTCCACACACAACACGCTGCAGCCGGCGTTGCTCGGCACCGGCAAACGCCCCTGTTGCTACGAAGGGACGGAGGCCATTTTGGTTGCAGCATCTGCTCCCTCCCCCTCCCTCAGTCCCCCAGCCATATCCCAGCATGCACCGTGAGTTCTGCCAGCTGTATAGAGCAGCCGGAGGGTTTTGGCTGCTCTGGCCCGCAGAACTCTATTCCCAAATGGAATAGTCCACGGAGACGGGGGGGCTCAATTCGGACGACACATTAAACAACGGGGCTTTGGGCTAAACAACGTGCAAGCCCGTTGTTTCCCTCCGTTGTTTGATTCTCCTGCTTAGCATACTGTCAGTTGTGTGTGCGTTGTGTGTTACCCTCCACACGACACAATAAGCAACACAACTGACAACTGTTCCCCCCCTCCTCCGTTGCCTAATATGTCATCCGAATTCAGCCAGTGTTGGGTTAATAGTCAACTCACAGTTGGTTATTTTGCTGGTACTCCCCACACACTTTCCTACACAACTAGAGATGTGCAGGCCCGGAAAAATTCCCGAAGCCTTTTTGTTGTTGTTTTTCCCAAAAAAAATTGAAAGATTGAAAAAAATGAAGAAAAAATGGATTATGGATTTTTTTATTTTTGCATGATGAATAAAATGTTTTAAGACAAGGTGTTCATATATTTACTTCTCCAAATGATTTCTAACAAAATATGTACAGTATCAGATTATTATAATTTCTGTGCACAGAGGACAAGCAAGTCCTAGGTTGCAAACTGAGGCTGAGTTCGGATGACACGATAATCAACGGCAACCATCCACTGTGTTGATTATTGTGTCGTGTGTCAGGCAACACACAATGGGCACACAGCTGACGGTATGCTATTTTGGTGAATTAAACAACGGGGGAAAACGGGCTGCCCCATTGATTAAAATGTCATGTGTTGGGCTCAGTTTCTGATTCCCCCGCTCCGCGTATACTCTTCCATTTGGTCATAGAGTTCTCCGGCAGGAGCGGCCGAAAACCCCCGGCCGCTCCTGTACAGCCAACAGAACTTGAAGTGCATGATGGGATAGGGCCAGGAGGACTGAGGGAGGAGTACCAGCTGCCCAGAAGGACGCCGGGATTTTCAGCCATGCAACGGAGGGAGAGGCAACATCTCGTGTGTCGGGCACTGGGAAAATAGTGCTTGGTAAGTGTGCTGTTCCCCCCTCCATTGCCTAATATGTTGTCCAAACTCAGCCTGAGACTACAACTTTCAAATGCAACAGAAAGATGCATTTCTGCCTCTAGGGGGCACTGCCATTGAAGCAGAGACTGAAACTGATAGTGCTAGCTATAGCTCAGAAAATGAGTCTGATTAAATTTCATGCATATTCATTGCATCTTGGTCTCCTTTTTTCTCAGTTCTTTTTATGGGAATGTGTGCTTTATGTCTGCTTGATACTGAAGGACTAGCGAAGACATCAGTAATTTTCTTTGCTACTAATATTGATGGTTTCGTCTGTTGTTTTTTAATTGTTTTTTGCCTGTGCCTTATAAACTGGCAAAACCAAAGAGGTTCCTTATGGTTCAGGTATTCCTTACAATTCAGGAGCTTGTTAAAAAAAAAAAAAGAAGTAAAAATTTTAAATAGTAAATTCAATTTGTAATAATTACTTGAATACACTGTACTTTTAATATACCAAACATGATAATTTTATGCCAAACCAACCTGTACATAATTACATTTTATGTTCCTAAAGTAACAAAATGTCTTTCAATCTGTAAAAAGTGCTAATATTGCATTTTTTCCCCAATTTTTCCAAAAAATTCTGGTTTTTCTGACACCCCCCCCCCCCGAAAAAACATTTTCTCCCCATGGCTTCAAAATTTCCAGAAATTTTACAACACTATTCACAACTGTGGATTGGTTGGTGGCTGGCATTGAGTGGACTAATGGTCAGCCCGGCGTTTGACTGACATAGCCCCTTCCCCTATGCCCTCCCTCCCTCAGTCCTCCCGGTGCTATCCCAGCAGCCTTTGTGAGTTGTGCTGGCTGGACTAGAGTGTCAGCCGCCGCTTTGGTCGCTCTTGCCTGGGAACTGTGCAGCCAGCCGAAATAGTCCACTCAACCCTGCAAAATAGTCCACTCAACCCGACAGACAACATGCTAACCAACGGTTGTTCAGATAGTCAGCTCTGCAGAGCCTTCGTTATCTCAGTTGGTTATTTTGGGGAAATAGTCAACCGTGGGGTGGCTTTTGCCCAACAGATAATACAATAACCAACTATTGACCACTCAACTGACGGTTGACTACTTAAACCACCGTTGGTTATTGTGTTGTCCGAACCCAGCCATTGAGTAAGCTTTCTAATGGCTGCGGGCAAGACTTTAGTACCTAGTATAGCTCCTTACCCCTTCCTGTGATTTGCATGATCTGCTTGTATTAAACAGTGGTCATTGCAGAATTACGCACAATAAAATAATTCATACCATATAGATTTCAGAATAAGTGCTTTTGTTTTTGCAGATTTTTTTTTTTTTAGCACAGACAGACTACACACAGGCACAGGTTTATGAACTAAGTAATGCTTAGTGCAGAGCTCTGTTGCATAAACAACTTAATTGCCTACCTTACTGGCATACACATATTATTATTAAAAGACTTAAACAGAAGATGTTGTACAGTTAGCAGTATAAAGGATTGCTACACCAAGACAATACTTTTTAAACTGGATCTCGCACAAAACGAAGAAAAACAAACCTAAACAGCTCACATCTGTGAGGCAGAAGACCTTATTAGATTAGGGGTGGATATGTATATTAACATTACGATTAATACCAGCATGCATAGCATAAAACCCAGTAATAAAAACAAGAAATCTCTAACTAAAATACTTACTCCTAAACAGAGCTTGACTCTTGCCCCCCACCACAAGTTCTTGTCCACAAGCAGCACATCTGCATATTTAAGTTTGGTCAAGGATAGTTGTTTTATTGTCTTTTCTTGAATAGTAGCTTGTTTGTATTCTCTCATCTCGCTAACATCTATAGAAGGAGAGCATAGGTTTACCCCTGTCCTCAACAACAACAACAACAACCCTCAGCAATAATGAAAACAGGAATGGTTGCCTCTGGAAGAAGTATTCAGACTTATCTGGCATCTTTTCTAGGGATTTTCCCTTAAAAATAATGACATGTGACAGATGTTGGAAACAGGCAAAACACTAATAGTTCTCTTACAAAAAAAATGGAAGGGAAGCTCGTACTTCAGGCATCCTTCCACATAAAGTGGCCCCTTACCAGAAATAATCATGCCTTTGTCTTGCTCTGTAAAGGGCAGCACGGTGACAAGCCATGACAAGCCAAGTCAGACTACAACCTATTACACTGATCACAAACTACAACCTATTACACTGACCACTCCACAGAAGACACAATGCTTGTAACAGCCATTGCTGAATCTCTCCTAAATAGTAAGCATGAAAGATTGCAACCTGGGTCATCATGACTTGGATTTCCTCAGAGCTGCGTGAAACAATATGCACAGGTAGTAGATTTTTATGCAGTCCATTTCCATTAGATTTCATCAAAGAGGGCTCCATGTGAAAAAATACAAACCTATATCCTAGGGATGATTAATGAATAGAGAAAGTTCACTATGCATATTCAGAAAAAGAACAAAACGTGATGTAAATTGATGTGTTTATCTACTTTCCATAAGTCTTGTGCAAATTAGTTACAAATTTTAAGCTGCAAGCCTCTTTGTTGTCAACAGATGGTGCTAGGGATATAATTTTAACATTGCTACCAATTCAGGCAACATCCAATTATTAAGTGAATTTCTCTTGTATGTGTGACATTATGAATCATAAAAGCTTCCAACAGTGACCAATGCCAACTGCTAGAAACCAAGAAGACCATACAAATTAAGACATGTTTGGCTTTTAGGAGAGAAGCACTGATGTAAATGTTTGAGAATGGTTCTTTGGATTTATGCTGTAGCATTTTAAAAATATATATATAGCTATATCCAAGACAGCAAGACGTTTATTTTATCTACAACTACCAAACATGCCTGGCTTCACACAGGTTGGAAGAGCACTTAGTTTGATTGAGAAAAGCCTTCAAACAAACTCACATGCCCACATGCCTCCCTAGGCATGGCCCTTGCCATGGTGCATCCCTATAGCCCTCTGAGGAAGAAATCTGTCCACTCTGTTTCCCTGAGGGGGGCTGCCCCCTGGCAGGGGAGACTGTCATATAATTCATCCTTCAGCCTACTAATCTCCCCTGTAACAATGAGGTATTTATACCCATGGGGTCCTTTAATATCCATGCCAATTTTCAGCTGTCTGTTCCACCATCTTGGAGCTATGGTGCAGGCAGGAGGACAGACAGACATCCTCTTAATATAGATTAAGGATACACAAACGTTTACTTATTTTGTAGTGAGGATGGGGGCAGGCTCCTGCCAAATCTTTGCTCAGCTCTAGAACAGGTGCAGAAGCCATGTGTGTGTGATGCACAAATGCCACAAAGAACATTTCCTTAACACCTGATTTTCATATGAACAGGAGGAAATTATATGAGTGATACCTACAATGGGTGGTGTTCAATTAACCTATCCTGCTGATAGAACACCTTTCATAGGGTGACTATAAGAAAAGGAGGACAGGGCTCCTGTATCTTTAACAGTTGTGATGGAAAGGGAATTTCAGCAAATATCATTTGTATGCATGCAGCACCTGATGAAATTCCCTCTTCATCGCAACAGTAAAAGCTGCAGGAGCCCTGCCCTGTTTTGTACCTGGTCCCTCTAGCTATACTGGAGTGACCAGATACAAAAGAGGGCAGGGCTCCTGCAGCTGTTTGAAAAGCCTTTTCAGACAGCTGTATCTGATACTGTAGATATGTCACTGCACAGAAGTGAGACAGGAAAAACAAACGTGTGCTGAGGGCAAAATAGCATTTCAATGTTGGTAACATTTCAAACAGTCTTTGGGAGCCAAATCAAGCTCACAGATGAGCGTACCTTTTGGTGGGTTGTTACAGACACCGATTTGATAGAGCTCATGAAAAGTAACACACACACACCATGCCTAGTATATGGCTGGAGCTGTGTTAAGATTTTAAAAAATCTATAAGAGAAAACATATCTACATATCACAGGGGTAGATAGAAAGTAGAAGTGGATCCAGTGGTAGCTTTCTGAGTAATTTGCGATAAATGAGCAAGGATTTCTGACTCCTAAATGTTTAACAATTGCAGCTCCCCTCCCACTTTAAATTATATTGCTAAAAAGAAAAAATCTTGGGTACCTAGAAGTGGATTTGTATGTGAGCTGTGTTCAGTTCTGGTACTCAAAACGAATTCCTGAGCTCAGAATTCTTTGATTCTACATATGTCTTATGCACCAGCCTCCAGTTGATAGATTTCAGGGTTCTGGGGTGGGGAGTACATCTCACAAGGCTGAAGTCTGCACACCCAATTAGGGTCAGCGGTGAGTAGTGAGGTAGCTGTGTTTGCAGGTAATACTAAATTTATCAGAACAGTGAAATCCCAAGCAGATTGTGAAGAGCTCCAAAAGAATATCTCAAAATGGCAGACGAGATGTAATGTAATTAAGTGCAACGTTAAATATACTGAGGCAAAATACCCTATTTTTTTCTTATTCATTGACAGTAACTGAACCAGTTAACTACCAGGAGGGCAATCCTGTGGTCAGGATGGAAAGATATCTGAGAATATCAGTTCAGTACTCTGGAATTATTACAAAACAATTTTATAATAAATCCACAGCACACTGAGCTAAAGTTGCCAGTGAACTTTCCATCCTAACTACAGGATTACTCTCCTTGGTAGTTAGCCAGTTGTACTATGGGGTTGATGTACCCAGTGTTAGACTGGTGGAAAGAACTTACTGGAAGGTGACTTCCCCACCCCTCTTTTCTCCAGCAACTCCAAATCCCTGAAAAGCCTCTCCTGAGGATTGTGAGACCTCCTAAATAGGGCCCTAAGAAAAATGGGAGTATCTGTTGGGTTGAGGAACATTCTGTGACCAGGAATCCTTCTTGCATTTTTCCCTTCCCTCCTGAAACTCTCCTCATCCACAAGCCAGAAGAGGATCACAAGGCTCCTGTTCTAGGCTGGCTGGAACTCAGAAAATGTGCACTCTTGTTACAGCCTAGGGATATACTGCAGCATCTTGTTTCAGGTCCCATTTGTCAATAGAGTTGATTTGATTTAAATCAATTCGATTTAATCATGATTCAAATCGCTTCTGAAGGACTCAATTTTAATGATTTAAATACAGTTTAAATCACTAGTGGGGAAGATTCAATTTAATCATTTTAGTAGCCATCAATTATTGTTTAATATAACTTTAATACATATTCAAAGATGCAGGTTTCATTAGATGGTAGGTACACACTAAGCAACCATTCTGAATTGCTTTCAGATTAATTTTCATCAAAAAATGGAATGATAATTTGGTAATTTTAATACGAAAGCAGAATGAACTTGTGAAGTCATTCAGAAGATGAAACAGCTCCAACTGTTCAATTAATCACGACAGTTTTGTCATGATTTGCCAGAATCACTATCATCAAACAGGTTTTTAAACTGTACTAATAAGATTGTTTATTATTCTGGTTAGTTTTCTTCTTCAACAAACAACATTAACAAAACATGCACATGGCCTTTAGACTGTTTGTTTCAGTTTTTAAATAAATGTAAATGTTCTTTAAAAAATATAATTTAGGCAATTTCAACTATAGCAGGTACAGAAACATAATATTCCAAATGCAGTCTCTTTTATAACTTGCTGCTGTCAGGATCGGGCCTGGTTACCCTTGTGTGTATCCAGAATCAGATGCAGAGTCTGAAGACGTAGACCAGCCAAGACAAGAAGTGGGGGAGGAAATTCTCCAAGACTCTCTAGGAGTCAAGGAGGAATCTTCTCAGGAGCTTATTGGACAGGAGGCCCAGGCTCAGAGATCATCCTCCCCACCCCTGGGAACACAGTCTTTGTCGGTGGGGAAGGGAACATCAGAATTAACAGATCCTAGAGTCTGCTACAGGGTCAAGCTGGTGGCATTGAGGAGGTGGGAGGCGGTGCGTTAAGTTAGCCACTCACCAGAGGTTATAACTTTAAGATCCTCCATGAAGGAGGGGTTCGGTAAAAGCCTGCTGGGCACTGCAAGCTCTCCCACCAAGATGTGAGACAATAAAGAGGTCTGCTGTGCAATCCACGAATCTTTATTCAGTAAATACACATCTCTTCACACCTGAAAGGAGTATGAATGCTAGGAGTTATCCTTTAAGCTTATTTAGCCTAACAAAGCAAGGCAGTTGCCTATCGACTAAATGGACAGTTTCCTGCCGAGCCCGACAGACTTTTACCAAACCTCTCCTTCAGGGAGGGTCTTCACGTTGTAACCTTTGACAAGTAGCTAACCAAGTGGACCACCTCCCACCTTCTCTCAACTTTGCCTACTTGATCCTGCTGCAGAAGTTCCTGGGAAGATTCTTTCTTGACTCCTGGAGAGTCTTGGAAAATTTCCTCCCCTGCTTCTTGTCTTGGCTGGTCTACTTCTTCAGGCTCCAAGTCCAATTTGAGCTACACACCCGGGTAGACTGGGCCTGATCCTGACACCAGCAGCCATACTAGGTATTTCCCTTCTACAGTGGAGGATACATGGAGCAGAAGCTTACTCAGGAATCAGGATTGCATGAATATGTTTTGTTCACTATTGTTTTCACTTTCTATTCCTCTACCCTACCCCTTGCATTTATATCCAGACTCCTCCTCTTTGTTCCATCTTCCCAAATTCTCTATTCATTGACTTTCTTTAGCTTTGCACTTACAGAGAGGCAAGGCCTGGGGTGGGGGGGAGAGAATACACTTCTGTATACCTGTAGCGAAGAATAGGACTGATCAGGTTATCTCCAATCTCTATAAACTGCTGTTAACATATTCATAGAATATAATTAGAAGTTTATAATTAGTATTCATGATAACTTTGACCTAGACTCTTTTTTACTGTCTAAGAAAATTTCAAAATCTAATTTAAATTTAAAGAGTTGATTTAAATAAAAATCCATTTTTTTAAAAAAAAAGTATTTTTACCAACCCTGTTTGTCAATTCTAAGAATAATTGCCCCCCCCCTACGAAAATAGAACACTTTGTAACAGTTTGGGCTCTTATACCAGTTTCACCCTTTCCTAGAGAAGTTGGACTTGCCCAGTCAATCAATGCCCTAGTCACATCTACATTAGATTATTGTAATAGGATGCCTATGAAGACAGTTTAGGAACTACAGCAGCTTGGATCCAAAGTTGTCTGTCCACTAGCAAATGGAAAGGCTCTTTTCCCAATGGAAGGGTTGCTTCCAGCCTAGTGAAAGAGTTCAGTGTGCGACCAATGTATGATTCCGAATGAGTATGTAAGAATGGGTATTGTGTAGGTGTTGATGGCTTTGAAAATGTTTTTAGAGTTGAGTTTAGATTTTAGGATTCGTGATAGGTGAGTTTAATATTGCATTTTTAGTTAAGTTTTTACTGTGGAGTGATTGATTTTTGTGTTTTGTTGGAATCCTAAGTATTTGTATGTTTCCTTTTTTCCATGTTATCTAATATTTCATTATTAGTGTTTCTGCTGTTTCTTCTTCTTTCCATTTTCCTCTTTCTATGTGTAGCATCTTGCATTTTCCCATCCTGAATTTCATTTTCATGTCTGTTGTCAGTTCCTCAGTGATTCGCAGGAGGCCTTTCATCTGTGTCAAGGTTGAAGCATAGATTTTTGATGTCATCCATGTACAGGAGGTGATTGATTCTGTGCTTTGCTTGTTTTTGGTGTTTTATGTTGATGCCATATGTGGTGTTGTTAAGGGTGTTGGATAGTGGATAGAGACACAGGCAAAACCATAGAGCGCTGAATGCGTATTCTTGGAATATGCCACTATTTATTTTTTCTATCTGTATATGATCCTTGTCTGTTGTTAGGTGTATTGTCGTTCTCCATGTCTCCATGATTCTTGTCAGAAAGTTTTGGATTGAGGGATGTATTTTGTATATTTTGAGTACTTTTTTCAGCCAGCTGTATGGGACGGAGTCGAAAGCCTTTTTATAGTCTATGTAGCAGGTGTGGTTCCTTTTCTGATTGCTTCATGATGACACTGTCTATTAACTGTTCTTTGCATCCTCTGCTGTTCTTTTTACATCCTTTTTGTTCTTCTGTGAGTATATTATATTGGGTGAGATGTGCTTCAATTTTCTGTGTGGTTGTGGCGATTATAATATTGTAGTGTTGGAAGGCATGTTATGGGTCTGTAGTTATCTGGGTTTGGGGTATCTGGAGTTTTTGGTTTAATGTAGGTTTTGCCTTCGGTTAGGAATAGAGGGAATAGGTGTGGGTGTTCTATGACTGTGTTGATCTGTTGAGTGAGGTATTCGTGTATTGATGTAAGCTGTTTGTACCAGAAGTTTTGTATTTGGTCCGGGCCAGGTGCTTTCCATTTGTGTGTCTTTTGTATTGTTTCCTTCGGTTCCTCCAGAGTTATTGTATACTCTATTTGCTGTGGTAGTTGTCTTTGTCTTTCTTCTTCTTGTCTTATCCAGTTTGTGCTTTCTTTGTGTTGTACCGGTTCTGACCAGATATTTTTCCAGAATGTGGTTATTTCTTCTTTAGTTGGGGGTGTAATGTTGTTTTCTTTCTTCTTGCTTATTCTTTGGTATAATAATTTCTCATTTCTTTTAAAGAGAGCATTTTGGGCTTTTCTTTCATTTGATTCTTTGTATCTTCTTAGCCTGGTGGTCTGAACTGCCAGTTTTTTTATCTTGGGTGTTTTTGAGGGTGCTTTTTGAGCGATTTCCACTTATGTATTGCATCATTCTTCCTATATCCTTTCATAGATTTTCAATTTTGTTTTCAATTCTGATTTGCCATTTTGGTTTGGTTTCTAATCTTCTGCTTGTGTTGTTGTTTGTGGGGAGTTCTTGTTTGTTACAGGTGAGGACTGCTGTGGCTGCTGCATAGATGACTGTGTGTATTTCTTCTAGGTTGCTATTGTTGTTAATGTATGTCATGAGTTTACTATTCATTATGTTTATGGGTTTCTGCGTGTCCTTGTTAAACTTTAGTCTAAGTAGTGGGTTTCTTTTCGTTGGGTCAGTTTCTCTCCATTTTGTTAGATTTGTCTCAATTTCTTCCATCAGTTGCTGCTCTATGTTCATGTTTGTTGTGGCGTTGTGTGTTTCAGGTTGTGGCATTGTCCGAGAGTCCTCTGGTGGGGTTGTTGTGTCTAGGATTGCTGTTTCTTCTATGGATGTTTGTGTGCTTGTTGTTGGTGCATCTGTGCTTTTTATGTTGGTGTTCTGTTGTGCTATTTCTTCCTTGATTTTTTGAGTTTCATGTTCCGTTAGCCTTTTGTTATTGATTATAACTCTTTTTTGATCTATTAGTCTTTGTTCTGTTACAGTGTCCATTAGGTGGGGGTAGATTTCCATAAATAGTCTGTGAAGTTCTGTTCGGTATCCTGATGCTATTGTTTCAAGTTGTGTGCTTTTATAGTAACAACGCATAATGTTATGGTTCATTTCATCTGACCAAGCTATGCGTTGCCATGGGTGTCCCCCCTTGGTGGTTGTCTGTGGAACAGGCAAAACACGTCTGGGGGAGTTTGGGTGTTGTGCTTTTCCTTGTTCATTGCCTGTTTGTTTCTGTTATATTATTATTATTATTATTATTATTATTATAATATTTTACTGGGAGGTTAGCATGAAGCAAACTGAAGTGCTGCCCTCCACAGCCATCTTTATTTCAGTTCAAAAGAGCAGCCATGTTATGTACTGGCAGGCTTCCACCAAGGCAGCTATTTTGTGAGTGTGTCCACAACACTTTCCAAATTTCCAGATATGCCCATGAACCCAAAAAGGTTGGGACCTCTGACACAGCCTACGCTATAGCTTCATTATTCATCATTTTTTTTCATAATGCAATTGTTTTGAGCACTATAGGTTCCCGTCATTTTCCCTAAACGGCCTAGGCACAGGATAACTCAGAAATCACCTCACACCATATGAACCTTCCTGAACATTCAGATGAATATCTGAACCCTTGTTCCAGATCCTCCGCCATTGGAGGTAGCACAGCTAGACAAGTTTTAAAACGTTACTATTATAAGGCTGTTAGTTGGTTTGTGTATTTAGGTTTATGGTTATTATTTTAGAAACTTTTAATTTGTTATTTTGGGACAATTTATTCTTTTTGGATTGTTAGATGTTAAAGCAAGTTATAAATATGAAGAAATAAGCCCTTGTAGCAACTGCTGTCTATATGTAACCACACACCTAAAGAAACTATCCTCTTTGCCAAGTGGCCAACCTGTTTAAATAAAGACTTTGAATCATATTTTAATAATGTAGTCAGCTTTTAATAATGTAGTCATTTTGTAATTCATTGTAGATAGTTTACTCTCACTGTGAAAAAGTATTGTCATATGACAGCCAGTTTCAGTGTCAAAGAATGTAAAGAGGCTGTTCGGATTACTGGAAGTACAGGTAGATTTGTTCTTGTCTGGCAAATACACACATAGTACTAGTTTCTTTTAAAAACTGAGGGTCCTATCATTCCACTAATATAAAGCTTTTACCGCTTTGGAAATCTTGTTTTCATCCTAATCCAATATTTTTAAACCTCATTACAACTTCATTATGCTGTTCCACTCGCTCTTGTGCAACTGCTAGCAGAACATGCAACTACTAGCAGGACACCACTGTAGTACTTTTTCGCTAGCATTATGTTGGATCCCTAAATTGATTAGTGTAGGATAAGAACATGCCACTATGCCCCTGTACAATGCCTTTCTCACCACTTTCATCTAATCTAGGTTGGTGCTTACAAAATCGTATGACGATATGACGATGTTTGTCTGAGAGGAAGCCAGCATTACGCAGAGAACACTTCTACCCAACTCACAGCAATTACGTCAGTAGACATTTAAATTAACTCTTAGCATATAATAATGATTTCTCACACTATTACTTTGAGAATACAAAAAATCAAATATTTAATGTCAGTTCATACTGCTCAATTTCTCCATACAATGTACTCAAATGCAGAGAAAAGTTAGAATGGGTTGTACACACAGCAAGCTGGCAGCCATCTCGATTGTGAATGTATTTTTTCCACCCCTTCCTTTACGTGGACACCTAAGCATTTACTACATTACCTCTTACCCCAAGTCAGATCATTTTCACAAATACATGCTTGAAAAAAACCATACTACAAAACTTTTAATGGTTCCAGCAGTTGGTACACTTATGTATTCACTAGCACAGACTGGTTTATTAGTCACTAAAGCAGCTAGACTGGAAATGGTCCAGAGCTGAGAGATTTTGTTTTAAATATTAGCTGAGTACAGATAACACTATACAGAAGTGGAAATTCAGTTTGTTACTGTCTACATTTGTCTTAAGAGAAAATATTTGGAGAGGATGTACAGAGTTTGGAACAAATTTGCATATGTGGTGGGAATGTTATAGAGTTAGGAAATTTTGGGATAAGGTTTTTCAAAAAATAGAAAAGGTCACTGCTCAAAGAATTAATAGAACATCACAACTAGCTCTTTTGAATATGTTTGTTAAAGAAAATAGTGATGTAAAGGATAAAATATTGATTGGATTCATGCTGACCGCAGCAAGATAGCTAGTAATTGGAAAACAGCTAGGATGTTAACAATTAAGGTGTGGGGGGGAAATTGTGGAATATAGCAATGAATGAAAAATTAACACAGAAACTTAGAGTCTATAGAGGAAAAAAGAAGAGAGAGACATTTAGAATGGAATGGTTTGCATATATAGATTATATGGGAAAAGATCCGAATAAGAACAATATTGCGGAAGCATATAAAAAGTTATGGGACTCCTAAAAAGAAAGAAGAGACAGAGAAGAATTTGGAAGAAGAGAAGAAGAGAACGGGCAAATTAACCAATAAAAGAGAGGAAGAGGCAGGGGGAAGGGGGGTAAATAATAGTAATGATGTTAAAAGGGTGGTTGAATGATGTAAGATATGAAAAAGAAATAAAGAAGTATTTTTTAAAAAAGAGAAAATATTTGGTTGCCTGTAAATCAAAGTAAAAAGCAGTGGAAATGGAGGCACTGTATGGCCATATCCTAACAAGGAAAGAACATGTATTGTCTTCTCTCCTCTGGAGCATATAACAGATCAGATTCACATTTTTCCATCTTCAACAATGAGGAAATTAAGTACATGTTTGAAACATTGTTGGAGTTGGGATGGTAGCAATATTAGTAGTAGTATTTATCATCCAACAAGATAAATGAAATGGAACCACTTATAGAAGCACTTACTTTACTACAACAGTATTTCTTACAACCTGTTTTTCCTGACATTTCATGAAGAAGATATTACAACATTAATACTCACCTTTTATTTTAAGATCAATAGCAGTAGGAAAGAAGCAAACCAGATACAGAGACAAAAATAAACAGAGCAACCATGCAATAAAAAAAAACTTATCTAAGGATTTCCCTTATTTTTCAGTTCTCTTTCATCTGGAACTCTGCTTCCACAACCATATTTAGCACAAATATTTTGATCTTACCTTTTCTCTATGGCTTCTCTGCACTTTTCCATCTACACTGATTTCATGATATATCCCTGAATGCAATATCCAGATACCACCCATAAATGCTTCTTCGCTTAAAATTATGAAATACATTGGCCCTGTTCAGAAGGCTCCTTAAACCACGGTGGTTAAGGCTTTTTCGTTTATAAAAAAGCCTTAACCACCATGGTTTAAGGTGTCTTCTGAACAGGGACACTCCTATGCATGGAACTCCCTGTCAGAACTCTAATGCTGGGAAATCTCTTTTCAAATTCGGCCTCAAATTTTCCTGAAACTTTGTCACAAGCCATTGGTTCTTATCCCCAAGCACGACAAAGCTCAAGTACTGGTAGCTCACAAGCACTCATTGTTATTCTCCCATTCTCTAACCCATCACCATCAAATATTAGTTCAACGTTCCTTGGGACAAGGACCTATATTGTTTATATTCTTTGTTAAAGCATCATGTAGAGTAGTAAAAATATGGACATAAAATAAAATGACACCTTCCTCTAAGGTCTATAACCCTGTATATATGACAATAGTAGTTTGTATTTCATTCACTATGTTTCTCCTATTGGCAAAACCTTTTCATTAGGGATTTGGTTAGGTTGCCAAATAGGGTGACTAGATATAATAGAAGACAAGGCTCCTACACTTTTAATAGTTGTGTAGTAAACAGAATTTCAGTGGTTGTAGCTTATCATGCAGGGTTCCTTTTATAAATGGCCACCTTATTGCCAAAATAGTTATTCATCAGCTAACATCTCTTGTTTTACTGTAATTTCTATGAACTGGAATTATGCCACTAATTATTTTGATCAGCTTGCCAATTACTCAAACTGGTTTGCTTTGGTGAGTAATTGATAGTGCAGTCCTATGCTACTCAGAGGTCAGTCCCATTGAATCCATGAGATGCACAGGTGTGTATAGGAGTGCAGGCTAAGAAGGAAATCCTTGACCTGAGAAAAAACTGATGAGCTTAAAGACAGAAATGAACAAATGGCATCTGACATCAACTTAGTGGCACTATTCAAGGTTATTACTAAAGTCACTCTTTGTGTCTTTACCTATTTCTTACCTTATTCTATTTTTTGTACCTTGTAATTTCCTTTAATAATGAACCCTTATGTTGCATCTTCATGTTTTCAGTATTTAAGCTAAACTTGCTCACATTTTCATAAACAAAAGGGACTTTTAAAATAAAAATGCAGTATCTGCAGAGACTTTCAGTACTGTCATCAAAACCTTTATTTAATGTTTCTTCATCAATAAAGTAACTGAAAGTGACACCCAGTGTCCAGTCTACAATGGGACACATACAAGATGCTTAGATTGTGAAGCTTTCCTTCAACCTTTAAGTCACAATGAGGCCTTCATCATTTTGCATGACAGAAAACAACAGCTGACCGCCTGTTTGGAACACATGCCAGCTGTCTCTCATTTGTTTTATTGTCCAAGCAGTAAGAGTTTTGTAGCAGCATTTCCAAAAGCAAGTTATACTTTACTGGATTGGATCTCTGTCAGTACTTTTTCAGCAGTAAACAAGTTTTAAAACTTTTGGATCAAAGGTATTATGCAGAGTTTTGTCCTTCGTCAACATAAATAAGCTTTGATTTTACAGAAATCCTTGTGGAATTTTGACTGAATACATAACAAGGCTCAATTTTAAAGTAAATGTACTCTTCAATATTCAGTTCTTAAGCCTCAGACATCTGTTCAACACTATTTGCAAGCACCAATGGCATTACTAGCAGAGGATTACATGAACTGAAAACAGTACTTTACGCTGCAGATGGGATAACATTACTCTGTACAGATTTTTTTTTAGTTTAACATTCATTTTAAAGCATTTGAGTTTTCTCCAATAAAGCACTAAGACAGCACATTATAGTTTTAGAAGGGAAGCAGTGCAGTTCTAGATATTAGAATTATTGAGCTAGGAATAGGTTTTTATACCAGCCAGGCTATTATACGTACACATCAGAATATTCGAGAAAGATGTGGGATCAACATACTTTCCAATTTCTTTTTTTACATGTCTGTTAACTATAAACTTTCCATTTCTGCTACAAAACCATACACATTTAGCAATAGTCCGCATGCCTTAAATTCTACAAGTTTGTTCAGTACTCTAAAAGATATACATTTCACTTCTAATAAGCCAGAGACAGCTGAAAGCTTTCAATAGTCAAAAGTTCTACAGAGGAACTATCTGTAAATTACGGCATTCAATTTATAAACCTATTTAGTATTGCTGCCCATTTCTTCCCCAGACATGAGTAAAAACAAAGTTTACACCTGATTAAACTGCATTTCTGTTCTCTGCCACTTTTAAAGAAACTGTAACTGTTTTCAATTTCTATCCTTTGATGAAAGCATTCCTCGTAGCGGTATGTACACTTCAACAGCGATTGGCTGCCTAACAGAGTTCCTTTACGCATACCAGTAGAATCATGTCCAGTTTTGCCATTTGTGGAGAACTGATGACAAGATACAAAAGCATGTGTTTGCCATAAATAGCTCTGGCTAACGGACTGCTCGCACAGAGCAGATCAAATTCTCTATAAGGAGAGCTGTGTTTGGCCCGTAGCCAAATCATGTTCCTGATGCAAGACTTAGTAGCTGCAAAATCTTTCCAGTCCTATTAGTACAAATGTTAACTGAAGAACAGTTGTGCTGCAACTAGACAAAAGGTGGTATGTGCAATACTAAACTAACATGTAGAACTGTGAAGAGTGTTCAAGTGTTCTGTAATAATACCACTATGTAGCTAATAATTTCCCTTATAAGTTTCAGACGTAAGCTACTTGTAGATTGCTGGCCTAATTGTTCCCTAACAGTGGCAATATATTAAGGTAAGTAGAGGTTGGAAAGGTCCCTTATTCAAATCATTCTTACAGTAGTATCGGGAATAATTTCATCAAGACCCATTATTGAAGTTGAGAACAAGTGTTGCATATCTATGAAACATACCACTGGAAAAAAAGCTGTGCAAAATGTTTAAACATATTTCATTCCATATTTTCCAATGAAAACAAGGCAACATTCTGTAACAAGCCACAAGTTTTATTGCAACGTGGCCAATATATTTGATCTCAAAAACAGTGTTCCATTTAAGGCTCTTTATACAGAAATTGCCATTATGACGGATGTTTTACAAAACATCTTCAGTGTTGCAAGACTTGCATGGTAAACAGATAGCCCCTACTCCTGTTCAGTAGTGTACATTCAATGGAAAAACAAAAAGGCATTATTACAGCTACTTAATTTATAAAGATATGCATGTAACAGGAGTGAAGACTGAGGTACAACAGTTTGATGACACTATTACAGAAATTAATTGGCATGGGGGGGGGGAGAAACCAAAGGTATTACAAAAAAGTGCTTTAAATGCATAGTGTTGTGTGTTGCCATCTCACAAAAAATAGGCTTGTCAAGGCAGGTGAGGTGTATGAATGCACAAGAGCCTCATGGAACTGCAATCAAGTGCAACTGTTAAGTAATACTGAATAGTGTCTACCATTTGACCATTGGACAATACTTTAAAGGCAATCAATTAGCTTAAACCTTTTGTTGCTTGGCTAGACTATCCACATCAACTATCACATTCATTGTACACATTTGCAAGGAATGCCCACATCATCTGTTTTGGCTAAGAATATGATGGGAGGCATTTCTCGGATTCTACATAAAACTATTAAAAACAGTCTAATGGTGATCATTTATAGACTGTTATATCTCCTTCAGGTGGTTGGGATCTGGGAAGGTGGGGCAAAAGGAACTAATGCTATTCCAATTGAATGAGCTGCAGAAATGGAAGCTCCTGATGGCACTTGTCTGTCCTTCTATAAGGGTTTTCCTTCAAGTGAAACTACCACGTTGCCTCCTAGTTTCTCTCCCAGTGTTGAACGATCTTTAATATCATCCAAACCATTTACTTGCCATTCATGTTTAATACCTGAAAAAGACAAATGAACACACATATATATATATATACACACACACACATATATGCTGGTTCAGTATTTTAGTACCATGAAGATAAATACATTATGTAGCCTTACTGAGAAGTATTAATATGCACCAACCCATCTGCCTACTTGACTGGCAGCTTAAACAAGGTACTTGTCCAAAGAGAACTGTTACTCACTCTGAGCAAGTGACTAAATATGAAGTTGTGTTGTAGAATATTTTCTGCTCATACCTGTGAATTTCTTTTTAATGGCATCTTTAGAGCTTGCGTAGATCATCTTGCTTTTTAAAGGAGCACTTTCTGGAGCCCTACAGATGGGGAGGAAAAACTCATTATTCAATCCACTGAAGTTTGGTAACTAAATTCTGTTTTAACAATAATCCCTTGATTTACACACCAGAATATAAATACCAGGTCTTCTTTTTTAGACTCCTTTGTTTCATACGTTGCATCATACAAAGCATATCGGCAATCATTTAGAGGTAACAACTTCACAAAGGATATATAAGGGTCCTCCACTGTATCACCAATGTCACCAACTAGTATCTGCTTTGCTTCTTCTACAATTATTTGTCTTTTGTCATCACTTAAACAGAAGAGAACTGCTTTCTTTCTTTTTTTAATCTCTTCTGGCGTTGAAGATTTTCGGACTTTCATGTCATTAAAAACTTTGATAACTTCATCATTCACTGTTACTCCAGAAGCCTATAAAACAAAGTGAAACAGCATTCACTAGAATAATTTCAGTCTATAACCCCCAAAAATTATGTAATGGAAAATGGAAGGCATATTGACTAAATATAACCTGAAGTATCAGATTTATCAAGCTATCCTATACACATTTGCATGGGAATAAGTGCCATTGAACTCAATGGTGCTTGCTTCTGTATAGGTATGTATAGTAAGCACTGTCAGACGCCTACAATCTGGTCCTCAGCCAACTTTCACAACATTATTAAACTTTTAGACCAGTCTAACATGACCAATTACCTACATTTATGATAAGCTCATAGTTTTTTAAAAATTTATTTAGGCTGTAATCTTGAGTCAATTAAGGCTGAAATTGATATGTGCATTTACTTGAGAGCAAATCCCACTGAAGTGGGCCTTAATTCTAAATGGGTATGCTTAGTAGTACATGGAATATTCCCTTGAAATAATAAAATGCAATAGTAGTAGTTCATATCCAGCTCTGTCATTATTCTAGTTCAGTTCAGTGACATAAGCTGCTGGGAGCAGAAGAAATGCCATCTGTATTGTGTCAGGTTTAATGTTATATATTTAAAATTCCTAGATTTTATTTAATACTGCCCTATAAATATTCCAGTGAAGTTACTACATGATGTAGGAATCAAGGACAGAATGTACAATTCCTCTGAAGAGCACTGAGCCTTGCAGGAGTTGAGCCTAAAAGAATGTTAACAACTCTGTCCATTCTGATTGGACAGAGTTGTTAAAGTTACAGCAAAACCACGGGAACTGGTTTTTTCGTTTTCCACTTTTCATCTGATGGTACTGTTGTAAGCTTGCGATGGAGGATGAAAAACTGCAGAAGACCCATGCACAATTAGCCTCATCTATGCTTCTGGGCATTTATATGTTACTATGGGGTAAACCCTTAGAACATCAGCTACCACGGCACTGCTTTAATATGTAAAGGGCACTGAAAGATTTAAAAAACCTTCAAAATAATGAATAACTATATTTTCAGTGATCTTGCTTTCAGATAAACATACCCCTTAACAGAGAAAGAAGATTTTAGGTACATTAGAAGTTAAGGGAAGACTCGTGAAAGCTGTAGAATGAAGTGATAGGCTAAAGTTGAAAATGCTGTTTATCCATTTTTGACTTGTTCCTTAAAATGTTGTTTCTTCAAACAAGAAATCTTCATTTTTAAAAATATTTCTTACTATTAAAAAAACCCTCCAATAATTCAGTTTTATATCCCCAATTTTAGAAATTATTCTGTTCTGTAAACAAAATGTAAACTGGCACATTTTATATCATTCATTTAGATAAAAAGTTGAGACAAAACAGCTCCTTTATAATTTCTCTTCCCCACCCCCCAGAAAGGGAGCTCATTTTTTTGTGCCAATGAGACAGTCATATAGCAATGTTGCCCAAATACAGCCAGGACATTCCTGCCCTTCTGCTGGATTTTCAGCAACATATTCCCAGTGGACAGGCTCCTAATGGTCTACTGCAACCAGAAGAGCAGTGTTTTCTGTAGATCCAAGGAAAGTTGCCCCCCCCATGCCTGTGTAACGTTAAATTACAGCCATAAACTGGATGAATAAGCCACTCATGATTAATGGTATATAACACTCAGCTTCATGCTTACCCAATGAAGGGGTGTTCTGTCCGCAATTTATGTTTAATTAAAGCACTCTAACAAAGGTAATAGCTTGGTGCTTCTCAGGGTTCTTGACACAGAAGGGAAAAGCTATATACACAATGGAGAGGGGCTAACCCAACCAACTATGCGTCATTGCACTACCACCGATTCCAATTAAGAGAATTGCTTCCCAGTTAAGAGAGGCAAAGGCTACTATATCCTTCCAAAATACAGTGAGAAACAGGACATTTCGCTACTGTACTTCACTCCAGAATAAAAGCAAGGCCAGCCCCACTATGTAATATGCTATTCTGGAGAGATTCTCCCTCATAAAGGGGGAGAATGAAGGAGGCAGAACCTGCTATGCTCCCCATTACTAGGCAAAGGAAAACAGCCCGAATCTTTCTATACGGTCCGGGGCTCCTTCATATATCACTCCCATCAATAAGGGATACACATGTGATTTGTTATCTTTAGCTTATCTTTAGCTTATCCTCCCAAACGCAAAAGGGATACAATGCCTGTCATTTCTTTTTCCTGCATATACCCAAAAGAAAAAAGTGGGAAAGGGTGAGGAGAGACATATCTTATTGAAACTCAGAATAGAGATAATCCCTACACACCGCGTTATATCCACCCCCTTCATCCCAGGCAGTCGTGCCCTATGCCTCCACAGAAGGTAAGGAGAAGCGAGAGACCGCTGTTTGGTACCAGCTCCGCGAATACACACTCTGAAGGGCCAAACCCTGCCATCTTACAAGGAGCTTTCCCCCCGCTACATCTACGGGGCAGCTAGGCACAAAGCCCCCTCCCTCCTCTCCTTTTACCTCTACACACGCATGTGGAGTGGCAAGGTTGTAAAGTGAAAAGAATTTTTAAAAAACGACAAGACCTATTGGGGGGGGGGGATTCTCAAGCCCCAATGCCCCCTCTTTATCCGTGCGCGAACACTCCTAGACACTACAGCCTCTGCCACCCCTCGCAAGTCAGTCGCCTACCCTGTCTCCCTCTCCCACCCCAAGAGTTGAGGGGGGCGCCCCTGCCTCCCCCGAACCGAAGCTATATTTAGACTAAAATGGCTGCCAGAGGCCGCAGGGCCCGCTCAGCCCCTTTCACCCTAGGGGGCTTGGTCTCGCTGTTCTGGCATCGCCCGGCAGAAGCCGAGCCGGCAGGGTCACGCCAAGCCTGCCCCGCCCTTACCATGGTGGCGGGTCCCTGTTGCGGAGGTGATGGCGGCGGCCGCTACTGCTGGTGCTGCTGCCTATGGAACGGAGTCTGACTGACGCTTAACAAGCGCAGCTCGGAGAGCGCAGGCTGGGCTGAAGAGAGGAGATAGGCGGGGGGCTCGTGGGGGGGGAAGAGAAAGAGAGAGGAAAGGCCGGTCACATGGGCGCAGCCTTCTCTCACCACGTGCTGCAGGCCCTGCCCAGCCCTGCGGAGGAGAGAAAATGGGAAGAGGGAAAGGGACCGCCTTTTAGTTTTTCCTAATAGTGAGTCGTCGTCCCTCGTGCTGACACACACCTCTTTTTCTGACTGGGAATCTTGCGGAGAGGGGAGGGTTGATGAGGAAAACTGGAGCCGTCCAGCATCACGCTCTGGCCCATTGTCTAGCAATAGGGACAGCTCTAGGATTGTTCTCCGCTCCACATGCCCTTGGGGCAGACTGGCGGGGGACGGGACGGGACCCGATCGTCCTCTTTGCTCCGACCGCGGACCCATTCCTTCTCCGCCCCTCCGCTTGCCCCAAAGGCGATAACAAGTGAACAGGCGCGGCGACTTCGCTTGGCGGCTTCCTTTGCGGCTTGCTCGCGCGAGCGAGCGACTGAGCAGTTGCCGCCGTCTCGGCTTTCCCTTCGGAGGAGGGGAGCGTAGGGCCAAATCTTCCGTATTCACAGACCACAAGGGAGAGGGAGAAGGCGAATGACAAGGGCTACTGTTCCTGCACAGCCCGCTTGCCTCCGTTCGCGCTTAGTTGGATAACGCTGCCGGGCGGGCGGATAAGGGCGGGAGAGCGCGAGCGGAGGCGGTGGCTGCTCCTCGTAGCCTCCTCTGCTGCTTGGTCACCCAAGTAGGTGACGGGGCAGCAGAGATGGTTGCAGAGAGCAGCTGCAAGCCGCTGTGGCCACGGGGACTGAGCGCTGCGTCGGCTCCGTCTTTCTGGACATTTCGTGGTTGGGATTGAGACTGCCTTGTTACCCAAAGGGAGCGGCCAAGTGTGAGGACGGAGCAGCGAAAGCAGCAGGCGAAAGGTGCAGCAGCTTCCGCGTCTCCCCTCTCTGCGAGGCTTGGCTACGGGATTGGGTCCGGTGGGGCCAATTGCCGCAGCTGGGGAGGCGAGGAGCCTATGCGTCCTGAAAG
The DNA here is from genome assembly GCA_029215795.1 of Anniella stebbinsi. Taxonomy (NCBI): domain Eukaryota; kingdom Metazoa; phylum Chordata; class Lepidosauria; order Squamata; family Anniellidae; genus Anniella; species Anniella stebbinsi. The sequence goes on from JARDYH010000001.1 coordinate 331,509,620, forward strand.
GCTTTAGTCCCGGAGAAGAAGGGGATCCTGGGCAGGGGTGTGTGGAGGAGCTTTATTCCCCAACCTCCATGTTGGGAACATAAGAAGAACCATGCTGGATCAGACCCAGGGTCCATCTAGAGGAATCCACCAGCAGGACATGGCTGCAACGGGTGTGCATAGGTTTTACTGCGTCTGATACTGGAGGTAGCACATAGCCATCAGAACTAGTAGCCATTGATAGCCTTTTACCCCAGAAATGTATCTGACCCCCTTTTAAAGCCATCCAAATTGGTGTCTATCTCCACATCTTGTGGTAGTGAATTCCAGAGTAACTATGTGCTGTATGAAGAACTTCTTCCTTTTATCTATCCTGAGAGCTCCATCAGACTAGCATTTTATTGAACACTCGTTACTGGGCACTCATGGATTTTTGCAGGTCCCTCGCTCAACCTCTGCCTCCCACCCCTTCTTGCCTTCTTTGCACCACAAAAAAACACCCCAGTAAGTCAGACTTAAAATAAAGATGGAAGCTTGATCAAAACTGCCCACTGAATGAGCCATGTGCACATTGTTTACTTCCTCTTTCAAAAGAAGAAGTAATGAGGGACAAAGGAGTGAGTGGAGAAGCTATGGTAAGCAAAGTGATTTTCCCCTGTGTGATTACACTATTGCCCACCAATCAACTTCATGCAATGATCCCAGGTTCTAGTATTTTGAATGAGGAGAAAAATGTCTCCTTATCCACATTCTCCACATAATTTTGTACACCTCTACTATGTCTTCCTTACCCTCCTTCTTTCCAAGCTAAGCAATTCCAGCAGTTGTAACATTCCCTCATAGGGGAATTGCTCCAGCCCCTTTATCATTTGAGTTGTCCTTTTCTTCTCCTTTTCCAGCTCTGTGATATCGTTTTTTAGGTATGGTGACTAGAACTGTTAGAACTATACACAGTATTCTAAGTGTGGTTGTGCCATAGGTTTGTATAAAAGCAGTGTGATGTTGACAGTTTTATTCTCAATTCCTTTTCCAATTATGCTTTACATGGAATTTGCTTTTTTTACAAAAGCTGCACACTGGGTTGACATTTCAACTAGCTTTTTAGCACAACCCCAAGCTCTCTTTCTTGGTCAGTCTGTCACCGCTAGCTCAAATCTCATCAGGTTATATTTGAGGTTGAGATTTTTTTTCTCCAAAATGTATCACTTTACACTTGCTTACACTGAACAGCATTTGCCATTTGGTGCCCATTCTCCCAGTTTGGAGAGATCATTTTGGAGCTCTTCACAATCCCTTTCTGTTTTAACCACCCTAAATGTTTTGGTCTCATTGGCAAAAGTGACCACTTCACTGCTCACTCCTAATTGCAAATCATTTATGAACAAGATGTAAAGCATTGTTCTTAATACAGATCCCTGTGGGATCCCACTATTTACTTCCCTCCATTGGGAGAATTTACCATTTATTCCTATTTTCTGTTCTTTAATCAGTTACTGACCCATAAGAGGAGCTCTCTTATTCCATGACTCTCTGACTGCTATGTTTACTCAGGAGTCTTTGGTAAGGGACTGTCAAAAGCCTTTTGGAAGTACAAGTAAACATTGTCCAGTAGACAATGTCTATTGGATCACCCCTATCTACATGTTTATTGACACTCTCAAAGAATTCTGAAAAGTTAGTGAGACAGGACTTAACTTTGTAGAAGCCATATTCCTTTCCTGCAGGGCTTGTTCTTCTATATGCTTCCTAATGTTATCTTTAATAATGCTTTCAACCAATTTACCTGAAACAGATGTTAAGCTAACGGTCCTGTAATTTCCCAAAATCCCCCTGGATCTCTTTTTTATTTTTAAAAAATGGTGTTACATTGGCTATCTTCCAGCCCTCTTGTACAGAGACTGAACTTAGGGACTTGTTGAACATTTTGGTTAGAAGATCAGCAATTCCATATTTGAGTTCTTTGAGAACTCTAGGATAGGATACCATCTGGGCCCTGTGATTTATTTGCTTCTCATTTTTTGTTACCACTATTTGCCTCAGTTCCTCAACTCCCTTCCTGAAATCATCATTGTAGTACAGATCTTTGTTGTAATCCAAAACAGCTGGAGGCCACCTGATTGGGGAAGCCTGGTGCAGAGTTTTGTTTTGATTGTGTATCAAGATGATGATGATGATGATTTATTGCATTTATAACTCACCTTTCTTCCAGTGTGGAACTCAAGGTGGCTACATGTGGTTCCCAGGTGGTCTTCCAAGCACTGATTTGATAGAGATTGTCTTAATGTGCAATCACCTGCTCTATGACTTTCTTAATTACAATCTGAAAGGGGGAGGGGGAAAATAAGAGTTTCTAGATATAGGCAGTGAACAGACATTTAGTGCCCATAACAAATTGATTTCTTTTAAGGATCCTGGCAATTAACAATCCTGTTTGGTTGTGTACCATAGGCGTGTGCAAAGGGTATGTCAGGTGTGCCCAGGTATACCTTAGTGTCTCAAGCAAGAAGCACTGAATTGAGTGGGCCATTGAGTAGGAATCCAGAGGGGGATCCAGACACAGCAAGAGTAGTCCTCCAGCTGCTCCACTGCTACTGCCCCACCCCGACAGCGTGCCGTTGCTCCTGGCAGCAGGAGCAAAAAGGAATCACTCTGCTGGGAGCCACACTTCAAAGAGGCCAGGAGGAGGGACCCTGAAGAGTAATATCGCCTCATAAGCTCTTCTGGCTAGTGTCACCACAAAGCTCCACCAGTGCTCGGGCTTGAGGAGCATCTCCCCATTTCCTCACCCCTCACTTGCAACAGCCCTGGCCAGGCAAGCCAAACATGGAGTAGGGCATCAGTGTATACTGTTTTTAATAAGTAAATGAATGAAAATGTCCTTTACGATTAAATAATTAAAAAAAATCTCTGGGTGCACACCCTAATGTGCTGTGCTCGCCTATGTTGTACACACGGGGATAATGATGGCTGTCTCAAGTTCAAATGAAATAGGGATTAATGACCCAGTATTAGGGATTGTTAGGATGAAGTTTTAGGTCAAGATGTGCCAGCATTCCAAGGTTTGCTAAAAGATTAATCCATTTCACATGTGCTAACATTGTCAAAAATAAAGAGTAGAGAAGGGTTCTTGGAGCTGGATAACTCAAATTGCCAAAATGATTTCCAGCCTACCGTATTTCCTCGATTCTAAGACGCACTTTTCCCCCCATGTTTACCTCTGTAAAAATGGAGTGTGTCTTAGAATCGATGGCGTCTTAGATTCGCCGGATTTCTCCAGTGCTGGAATGAGTTTGAAGCTACACCCACCCACCCATACAGCCTTCACAAAGGGGCTCTGCATGCCCCCCCACAAGCGACTCTGCCTCCCCGCTCATCTCCATTGCCGCCCTAGTCCTCGCTGCCAGCGCCACTTGCAGCAGCCTCCCCAGCCTGGAAATGCGGCGTTACTCCAAAGTAGGGGCAGGTAATCCTCGATGTGCCCTCCCTGCACCACAAGCCGCTTTGGAGTGCTGCACCCCACCCAGTGTGGATCAAGCCTCGGACGCTCCGCTTGTGCCCTCCCCGCTGCCCTTTCATCCCAGCCGATCTGGGGAGGGAGGAGGGAGTGTTGTCCTTTCATCCCAGCCAGTCTGGGGAGGGAGGAGGGAGGGATGTCCTTTCATCCCAACCGGCTTGATCCACACTGGGCGGGGTGCAGCACTCCAAAGCAGCTTGTGGCGCAGGGAGGGCGCGTCGAGGACTACCTGCCCCTACTTTAGAGTAATGCCGCATTTCCAGGCCAGGGAGGCCACTGCAAGTGGTGCTGGCGCCAAGGACGAGGGCGGCAATGGAGGTGAGCGGGGAAGGCCGTTCCTCACTGGCAGCGGCCTCCCCAGTGCTGGTGCTGGCGGACCGGGGCGGCGCGGACTGGGGGGAGGACCGGGGGTGCGGCTTAGAATCGATGCAATGCTTTTTTCCTGACGGTGGCCCTAAAATTAAGGTGCGGCTTAGAATTTATTGACATCAAAAGCAGAAACATGATGCTTTTCTACATCACAGATCTGTGGCAGAAAGTCACAAATTTCCCCCAAACCTGTATTAGATCCTTTTTACTCTTCAGTGTCACACAGTGTAAAAGATGCTAAAGTTCCCTGTTGGCTACTATCTGAAAGCAGCAAGGGTTGTTAGGCCAAGTTCCCACTCTGGTGGGGGGCAATTTGTCCTGGGCTCAGTGGCAGTGCTAGGTACCTAAAAGATCCAGGTACAGGGCCATAGGACAAAAAATTGCAAAAATTTACATATGCTAATTTACTTATGCAATATAGGTAATTAATTTGAAGTAATCACTATAGTTTATACTTTATAGAAGGCTAGCTAATTAACTTCTTGCTTGCTTTCAGGACAAGACTGTTCAATGTCCCAAACTGTGCTTGCTTAAAACTTACCCTCCTTGCACCATACACTATATTAAAAGAAGTAAAAATAAATGAGCAATCCTGGCCCTCAAATGAAGTAGAATGATTTGGGGGTGGGGGTGGTAAAGTGGTGCTGTGTGTTTAACCTTTAATTGTCCAATCTTCAGTGGCCAATTCCTATGTTCAGATTTATGGCCCATAAGTACTTTAGTGATCTTGAGATGGAGAATGAAATCAGGGAGGCATCCGAAGGAGAAAGTGTTGGAGTAATGGACAAACTGGATAAATGCATGTTCTGATAATGACAAAGTAAACTTTCTAGGTACCAACTGTTCTAGGGCACAGCTTATATAGGGTCATGGAAATGACATATTTAACTAGGGACAATTCCTTCCATCAATTCTCAGTTTTATCCTAGCACAAAGAGAACAAAGTAGTACTTTGAAAAAGGTTTCATTTCATTTTATTTTTACACTCAAAAGTTGTACAAATAAACATACGGTTATGTAAGTTATTTTTGCTGGAAGAACTGCCAGGTAGAAAGAGGACAATTAACTGATCATTAAGGTATAAACATAACACAAAGAAAACAAAGTTAAGGAATTTTTTTATCCTCGAAGTAAAAATTTTATAAATACAAAAACAAATTCACAAATTATTTGAATGCTAAATAAATATCTACTTAATAAAGTCAGACCGAATCTTTTCAACCAGCACTGGCACAGTAATTTAAAGAATATAAAATTGTACTCATTCACGTAGTGTCAAAAACTTGTGCTTAAGTGACTTCAGACATTTCACTTGTCCACTGTGTTGCAGATGATGATTTTAGCCTAGGTAGAACCCTCACAAAACTATGTCACATCTCCTACAAAATCTAAAGAATATGACAATATATTCTGGTGCTGAAGAAAAATATTTCTGGAAGGCATTTGGACACAAAAATGGTCTTTTAAAGTACAAAAACTACTGTAAACCAGCACTGTATTCAACACACTTCTATCAAAGTTATTAGACACAGAACGAAACTGTAGCAAAGGTAATCTTTCCAATATTCTCCTGAGTGCTTAATAAATTGAGAACATAGTGCAGGCCACACTTTCAAGGTGTGGCAGATGTTATTGCTTTGTATGGCTGCATGATTTAAGTTTTTCATTTTCCATGAAAATATAGAGGATTCCTCTCTTTAAAGTCCTTTAGAAGGAAGACGTTAGATTCGGGACTTTTTGGCTGCTGGAGCAGCATGGTCCATGTAACCAGATGCAACAGGAAGTCCAAGCTTTTGAGCTTGAATGTGGAAAAACGCTTGCAGTCTTGTTCCAGCTTTTGCTTCACTTGTATTCCGTGGATTATACTCAAAGCAGTTTGAAAACATCAGCTCAATGTCTTCAATGAATTCCGCTATAAGGAAAAATACAAATATCTCTTTTGTGCATAATGTCATAACATCTATAGAGACATTCCCAATAATCAATAGTTCCTAAATGAATAACCAAGTAGGGAAATTCTATCTGTATTTTGGGATTCAACTATGTGTTCCAACATTTTACCTAGAAGTAAATTATACTTAGCTAAAAGTGCAATGTCCTGAACACCCAACTGCTCTTAGGGTGCCTCTACAAGAGGCATTTAAAGCTCTTTCAAGGCGCATTAAAAAATTACCTCTACAAGAACGGAGCGCAAATCGGGCATAGAGGTGCGTTATCTCCCCGATTATGCGCATTATCGAATGCACGTTAAATCGCGTGTTTTATTTTGCTCCATCCGTTAAAGCGCATTTTGACTGTGTGAATAAGCGCTTATGCGCATTAACTACTTGTAAAGCGCATTTTGGACATCTGTTAATGCGCTTCGCCGCCTCTCGCCACCTCTCGTGCAGAGGGATTAGGCGTAAATGCGCTTCTGCGATTATGCGCATAATCGCCTAACCAGGCGCAAAAGCGAATCCTTGTAGAGGGGACCTTAGAATGCACTGGACATTTGGGAATAATGTTCACAATTCTAAAACCATTGAGATGCTATGTAAATTCAAGTGTGTTGAAGGGCACAGTCCTATGGGATGTGCCCTGGATTCAATGTAAGCCGCTGAACTCAGAAGGCTTATGAGTACCTAATGCAGAGCAGGAGACACCTTGCAGCTCCCACTCTGCATTTTAGCTAGTTGGACGATTTCGCCTGTCTAGCGGAAGCTTGGGGGAGGGAGAGGGAAGAAGTCCTCATAGTCCCACATCCCCAGTCTCTTCCCCTCCTAATCCCCTTTCACCCCTTACGAGATTGCATTTGTGAGCTGTAACAGCAGCCAGTGCAGTTCTCTCTGCGCTAGCTGCGAGGGAGCAGGGAGCGTGGTTTCCTGGCACTGAGAATAGAGCCAGGAAACTGAAATATCCTTTGTCCCACAGACACTGTCTAGGGGAATAATAATAATAATAATAATAATAATAATAATAATAATAATAGTTTAATGAACTCTACTTACAGGCTAATTTGTATTCACATTTGTTCACTTTTTCACGGATTATATTTAAGGCAATAGGTTTTTTTATGATATCATAGTAGTCTGGTACCTGCATTTTGGTACAGAAGTAAAAATAGTTAATAGTTTTAAATTGTAATAAAATAATTATAAAAAATACAACAGATATTAGAAAATCAAGGGAACTCTTCACATTGACAATAAATCTGATGAAGTGGACAGTGTCTATGAAAGCTTAGTCCTTAATGTGCCACACAACTCTGTTAATCATGGCAAAATTAATGAATTTCAGAACTTTGATGAACTTTCCACTAAACATAATATAGTATATAGTTGACTTTGTAACCTCACATACAATTCTTTGATTTTGCACCCACATTACCTATCCAAATTAGTCTGATCACTCATTTTACAATCTAATGGCATACAAGTCACTATTTAAAAATTAAGATCCAAATAGTGATTTTCCTTAATTTACTTCTATTACATTTTTTCTGCATCAGTCCAAGGCAACTAAAGTTTGCAAAGCAAGATCTGGCCTATCTAAAGCAACATTAAATATTATTTCAATCTCACATATACGTATTTTTGTCTCACAATAAAAAGAAAGATATTAGCTATATGATGTGAAGTCATAGGCTCAGTTCAGACAACACGTTTCTCAGTGGTTTTAGAACTCTATGGTGGAGTTTTTTTTGGAAAACACTCCACGCAGAATATCCACTGTACAGAGGAGCGTTCCTGCACAACTGTTCTGTTGCGTGCTGTGAGTTCTCTGACAAGAGTGGCGAAAGGAGGGAGCGCCATTCTAGGACAGCCGTCAGGATTGGTTTTTTACAGCAATGGCTGATGGGATACCATCAGGAGGACCGGGGGAGGAGAGAGGGCGGAGGAACTGTCAATCAAACATCACGATGGATTTTACTCAACTCCACGGTAGCCCACAGTCACACAACGGTGGAGTTAGAACATGTTGTGTGGGGAGTACCCCCTAAAAACTCAACTGCTGAGTGGAGTTTTCACACTGCACTGACTAACGTGTTGTCTGAACTGAGCCATAATGTGATCAAGAACAGCCATTATCAATATCCTTACCACTTATACACTAATTAATGAGTCCTGTGAATAGTATAAGCAATATTCCTTTCTACAATTATGAACATTCTATTTGTGAATCTCATTACAACATTGCCCTCTACCTTAACGACTTACCTTAATGACTCACTCTAACCTTATGATTGAAGGAAAGAAGGGAGAACCACAACAGTTTAATCAAATTAATTCTGAAATAGTGCTAGAATTTTGTGCCATTCATATTATCATAGCACTCAAATATATATATTTTTAAAAAATCAATACTTCAGGTGTTAACAGTAATAGCACTTTAGCTCAGGTAGTGTACAAGCTTTTCATTTTCACTGTCTTTACTGAGTAGATACGAGGCATATCCAATTATTACAGTAACATGTTAATCAGCAAACATTCTTTCCATATATGACATAAGTGCAGAGACTGAAATTCAACTGCATGCTGCTATTCTCCCTCTTTGTGACTATCCCTAGGTTGCCAGTAAATATCAGTTTTCAAGTCAAATTTTTTACTAGTTTAGTTACCTGGATTTTGGACACTAGCTTCATAAAAGGCCAGCTATCATCATGACGCACCAGTTCCACAACAAGCTGCTCAAAAGCAGACAGTTCATGGACTCCACCCTGACGTCCTGAACTCCTCCTATTCAATGGCATTTGAGAGGGTTCTGAAAGAGACAGGGTTGCAAAACTATTTAATATATAATCCTGAGGATACAGGAACATAAGGAAAGATAATACATTGACGTGGTATGAAAACAATATGATTTTGTTTACTGATAACTTGCTTCTACAATCACTTTCCTAACCCAAGTGCTCCAGCCAAAGATAAGAAATAACAGAGCTGCAAAGTAATCTCAGAAGAAACAACAACTGAGTCAAACACACCCATCCCTCTGGGCTTAACAATGGGGTGAGGAGGAGGAGCAATTAACTGTTTCACTACATAGTGAAGGTCTGACACCCCAAAATGAGTGGAATCCATTCTACAGTACATATTATTTTAATTAAAGGATTCAACTTACCTATAGATTGTCGTTTCCTACCCCTCTTTTTGGGCTCTGTATCTTGAGGAGAATTTTTTATTATAGAACTTGGAGGGCTTTTCGGTTTCCTTGAGTCCATAGCATCAACAATTCTGAAGCCAAGAGAACTGGAAGGACTGCTATCTGTAGCATTATCTGTTGCCTTCCTTCCTCTGCGTTGTCTTCGGTGACTGGTTAACTCTATAAATGCATCTGCTTGTAGCAAGCCTCGATTGTGACGGGTAGTACGACTATTAAATCTTGATGATTTTGTTACAGAGGGAGGAGCAGACTTTGTCTTTCTTATACCCTTTCCAGTAACTTTACATGAAGATCCAGTTTGCTTAGGTGTATTCTGCTGACTTCGAGAACTATACCGTCCAGTACCTGGCCGCAGGATACATTGATCTGAGATGGTGGTGGTAAGTTTTGCAGCTCTTGTTCTTAAGGAAAATTTTACCGGAGGTTTTCTTGATTTGGATAAACTGTAAGAAGGTACATAAGTATCAATTTCTGTGATACAAGCAACATCTTTAGTCCTTTCTGTTTTTTAAAGTTGCAAATTCAATATCTACAGGGTAACTTATATAATTAAAAATAAAACAAACAAACAAAATTTAAGAAGCATAAATAGCAGGTAAAAGCCATCACAGTTTAACAATTAAAAGCCTGGGAAAATAAAAAAATGTCTTCACCTGGAACCAAAACATAGCAAAGGAGGCAGCCAGCAAGTCTCCCCAAGGAGATAATTTCATAAACAGGGCATCACAACTGAGAAGGCTCTTTCCCTAATCAGCAACTGATGGTGATGGCACCCAGAGAAGGGCCTTCAGTGATGATTATCTCAGTGCATGGGTAGTCCAACGTAGAAGTGGGTGTTTCTTCAGGTATTTTAAAGGCAATCACCAGTACTTTGAATTTTGCTTGGAAATGGACTGGTAACTAATGAAGATGTATAAGAATTGGTGAAATATGATCCCAGCTATTTGTTCCAAGCTTGCAGCGATATTTTGAACTAGCTGAAGTTCCAAGCATTCTTCTAGAGGCAGTCCCATGTACAATATATTGCAGTACTCTAACTGGTGGTTACTAGGGCATGGAAGAATGCCACCAGATTATCTCTAACCAGGAAAAACTGCAGCTGGCATACCAGCATTACATGGTGTAAGGTACTCTGAGCCACTATGCTACTTGGGCCTTCAGTGACAAATCTGGATCTAGGATAACTCCAGGCTGCACACACCTTATCCTTCAGGGGAACTAAGAATTAAGTTCCACTTTCCTGGCTAGATTAACCATCTATCAACAAGTTAATGGCAACAACCTTACTAAATGTGTTGGATATAGCCATGTAGATGTACTTGTTCTTATTTTACTTGTTGGTTGAAGACATGTATGCAAAAATATTGAGACAACACAACAATTTCATAACTATCAGATTACCAATTCTAAAATGCCAATGTATCCTTGCAAATTGAAAATGCAAAGCTACCCATAAAATAAGGTTGCAAACAAGGGGATTCATCCCATCTTCATGCAACTATACACCTAATAAAATAGGAATCTGCCTTCTACTGAGTCAGACCATTGGTCCATCTAGTTTAGTATTGTTCCAAATTACAAATACTAAAACTATATCAGGGCATTTTAAATAAAGAACATATTTTAAATACATTTAAGTGTTAAAAGGTAAAGGTTCTGTACCAAAGTACACAGAGCTATTATAAAAGTGATCTCTCCTGTTCACTCCCATGACTGGAGAATTTTTATATATGATGAGATTTGCAGGCAAGACATCCCCCAATATTGAAGTCAATGGGGAAATCCTTGAGAATACGGGAACTTTTTATGCAGCTTCTCCATAGGGCCAACTTAGTTCCTGATTTACCTTTTTTCATCTTCTTCTTGAGAATCAGAGTTATGATCATCATCTTCCTCTTCATAATCTTCTTCACTTTGTCCAATTTCCTCATAACTAGCTTCATCTTCCTCTTCTTCAATCTGTTCTTCAGCCTCTTCATCACTTTCCACAGAAGGTCTTTGTCGGGATGAGAGGCGCCTGGAGCGCTGCTTTGGTCGACATTCTGGACAAAACCAGTCTCCATCAGGAACAGCCTAACAAAAAGCCAGCATCCATTAGTAAAATGCAATTACTATTTCAAATAAAAAATATTTTGTTTTTACAAAAATGAAACTCCTAGTTACCTTAAGCTTTGGCCTAATACAATAAATATGATAGCCTCGATCACAGCTATCACACAGCACCATGCTTTCAGCATCTCCTTTCTTTCTGCACATTTTGCAGCGAGCATTCAAGATGGATTTAGACCAGATTACACTTCGTTCCAGTGTCGAAAGATGAAGGAAGATTTGGGACAGGCTAGCCGAAGAAAGCAGCGACTCTCTCCAGCGGTCCAGGACTGTTTTATGCGAGCGGCCACCATCGCTGGTGTCTTACAACAGAAAGAGAGAGAAGAAAACAGCAGTTACACTATATACTACACTCTCTCCATAGCACAAAATATGCAGTACGAGCAGTATTTCTGACACAGAATCATATTGGGTTTTACTAAGGTAATTCATGTTTTGCTATCTGTTTTGAATTATTTGAGATTGTGGGTGTGGGTGTGGGTGTGTGATGATCTCTAGTAAACATGGAACGCCTAGACTCCCAAAACATTTTTGACAAAGTCCCTCAGAGGCTAAACTTAGTCACTGGATTAAGAGAACAGGTCCTCTTATTAATTTGAAACTGTTTAAAGAACAGGAGGGAGAGAGTAGGAATAGAAGGACAGTTCTCCCAATGGAGGGAAGGAACAGGATTCCCCAATGATATGAACCGGGTTTGTGAACTCCACCAAGATTATTCAGATTAGCCCAAGGAGACTATGAAGAGCTTTCTCCAAACTGGGTGAATGGATAACAAAAAGTGCAATGTGATACTCATCAGGGCAAAACATCCTAATTTCACATATGCACTAATGGGGTCTGAACTGGTGGGAACTTTCCAGGAAAGAGATCTTGGGGTCATGATGAAGAGTCATTTCAGTGTACAGCAGCAATGAAAAAGGAAAATCATGTTGGGGATTATTTAGAAAGAGGTTGAAACTAAAATGGTCAGTACTGTAGTGCCCTTATATAAGTCTACTGCGTGACCACTTTTGGAATACTATGTACAGTTTGAGTCAGCTCATTTCAAGGAGGATACTGTAGTGGTGGAAAGATGCAGAAAAGGACAACTAAAATGAAGGTTTGGGGCATGTTTCTTATGAAAAAATGCTAAAATGTTTGAGGCTTTTTGAGGCTTTTTAATTTAGAAAAAAATAACAAGAGAATTCAGGGACACCTAATGAAATCAAAACCCAAGGGTTATGTGGTATCTTAAAGATTCACCAATTTATTATGGCATAAGTCTTCATGGACCACAGCCAATTTGATCAGATGCATGAAGTGTTATTGAGAGTTTCAGGTAGTATACATAGTTGGGAGGGGAAGAAACTGTTAACAGTAAGGCTAGATGGAAACTAAATGCAGGAAATATTGACGGTGACAATCACATTAATAATAGTGGCCATTCACAAAATTGTTATTGCTGATAACATAAATATCCTGGCTCTGGGTAGGCCAGTTAACACATGTAGTCTGTTATCCTGACTATCAGTCCTCTAGTGATATAACTGAACCTCTTGATGAATTGTAACTCAGCAATCTCTCGCTCTGATTTCTCTTTGAAGTTTCTTTGCTCCACAATGGCCACTTTAAGGTCAGTGATAGAGTGTCCTAGGAAGCTGAAGTGTTCTTCACACAATGCCTAGTATATTTGTGGAATTTGGCTTCACAAACTATAGTAATGGCCACTGGTTTAGACATAGATGTGTATCTACCCATCCATACAGTCAAGAGTTAAAAAGATTATTACAAATATGCAAAAACAACAACAACAACAACTGGAACCTGCAACAAAGCACTGCACCCTAACCTTAACCCACCCCCATTTTCATTCCCACCCCCCAGACTTCAGCTTTGTTTGTTTTGTACTTCTGCAAACTCTGGAAGTCCCCCTGAGCATATTGATACCTTCCGCTCGTTTCTTAGTTTTGGTTCCAATTCTGTTGGCATTTGCCACATGGAGTTCACTGTTAACAGTAGTGTTTATTAAATCAATCCATATAAAATCACAAAAGATACTTGAAATCCATTTACAAATATGTCACTGGGCTTAGAAATAATTTGGGTAGTCATAATAGAGCTAGTATGGTACCCTAAACCATGAAAATCAAATGGTGAAATTACAATTTGCCCAATACTTTTTGGCCACAAGTCCTCTTCACTCTTCAGCAGCATAAAGATTGAGAATATTCTTATTCTTCCAAATATATTCACACTGGACCAAATTTTTCCTACAATTTATCCATTTCAGGAGTTCAGGAAATGAAGTATAATCCCTTTGATGACAAACTTTCTCATTCCTGAAGTCTTGGTACATTCAACAACATGGCTTTAGCTGCATATAGTGAAATTCAGGCATCAAGAATTACCAGATAATCTTTATAAAGTTATGCTTTTGTATTTCATCGTGAAAAGGGAATTAGACAAATTCATGAATATTGGCCATGATTGCTAAATGAAAAATGAATATTCAGGGGGAGCGTACACCGCTGCTAGGGTACCAAAATATCAGGGAGCTTTATTGCCCCTATGCTCTGGATTTCAGAAGCATCTAGCTGGCCACAGGCAGAAAAATAATGCCGAACTAAATTTAAATCTGATCTAGCAGTGCCTTTCTTTTAGTTACAAAAATAAATAAACCCAAACTCCTTTTTGAATATCACTACTGGCCCATCTCTAATATTCCATTCTTGGGCAAGACGCTTATGTGTGAGCTGGTATCTCAACTGATTATATAGAAAATATAATACTGATTATATAGAAAATGTCAATTTGGTTTTGGACAGTTTTTGGTCTGAGATGGCATAAATTTTCCTGCTAGACAGCCTATACTGGGAACTAGATAAGAGGAAATAATTTTGTTTGTTCTTCTGGCTTCTCATCAGCTTTCAGTACTGTAAACCACAGAATTCTTCTGGACTGCCTGCCTTGAATGGAACTTGGAGTAGTTTTGCAATGGTTCTGGGTTGGATCCAGAAGGTTGTTCCAAGAGACTGCTGCTCTACTCCGTGTCCTATAATGTACTGTAAAGTTCCATCCTGTCCTCCATGCTATTTAACATCTGCTTAGAACTGTTAGAAGAGATCGTGTCAAGTTTGGAATTAATTTTCATCTGAATGCTGGTAACGCCCAGTTCTTTCATCACAATCCAGGCAGGTTATGGTGGTTCTGAACCCCTGGTTGGAATCAATAATGGGCTGATTACACAAGAGCTGGAGCACTAGGATTTGGCAAAGCTAGCATGACTGGCAAAAGGGTGCAAATCTGCCAAGACATCCAGAACTGCATCCCCAAATGAGCTTCCCTAAAAATCATGCATGTAGCCCACCTCCCCAGAGGAAGTTTATGTAACTTCATGCAATGTCTGCCTCTGGGAAATGCTCATCTTGGGCACGTCTTTGTAGATGGTAAGAAGACAGCCTCCAAACTGACAGATGGGAGGCTATTACTCTGGGTCGGAGATACTCTATCCACCAAAGAGCACTAAGGATGGGCATGGGTCGGCCTGTGCAGGTGGGTAGAGCTGGAATGGTGGCCAATGGCACTAGAAAGCTGTGGTGGTCTGGTCTGGTCAGAGTTCCCCAGCTGTTTGGCTGGAGGTCTATTATTATTATTATTATTATTATTATTATTATTATTATTATACCGCCCCATAGCCAAAGCTCTCTAGGCGGTTTACAAAAATTAAAACCATTGAACATTTAAAAACCAATATACAAAAATTAAAACCATAAAAGCCTAAAAACAAACTACACCTGCCACGGATATTTAGGCCTCATAATCCTGACATGCTTGATCCTATTCTGTTTATTCTTTCTATATTTAAACACATGCTTCTGTAACATAAATATGGACAAGAGGAAATGCTGAGGAAAGCAAGGCAAGAAGGAAAGTTTTATTTTTAAAGAAAGGGAAAGATACAACAATAAGAGAAAAGCAGGCAGGTAAAGGAGAAAAGGGTGAAAGAGTTATGTAAAACTGGGGTCTCCTATGGGATGCCTGTGGGCATCAATGTGCCTACAGACACCTCTCAGAACACCTACCAGGCTACCTGCTCCTCCTGATTTCAATTTTATTTTAAGATTAAAAAAAAAAAACCTGGGAGGTTACCATGCTGCAAAGCACAGTGCTGCCCTCCACCATCTTTATATGGAATCAAAAAAGTTACCATGTTTTGGAGCTCAAACCCTACCTCTGCCTTGTTCTTGGGTAGTCTGACCATCTGAAAAGGAGGACAGAGCTCATATAACTTTAACAGTTGTAGAGAAAAGGGAATTTCAGCCAGTGTCATTTGTATGCAGTTAGTTCCTGGTGAAATTCCCTCTTCATCACAACAGTTAAAGTTGCAAGGACCCTGCCTTCTTTTGTATATGGTCACTCTAGTATAGTGCCTGCACCTTTAACTGTTGTGATGAAGAGGGAATTTCACCAGGAACTAATTGCATACAAATGACACCAGCTGAAATTCCCTTTTCTCTACAACTGTTAAAGTTATATGAGCCCTGTCCTCCTTTTCAGATGGTCAGCCTATTCTTGGGCATGTTACTTTTCTTATAATCTCACCAGTTTGTCGTCTGGAAAATGAGTGTTTTGTGACTGGCCATGCCCACTGACAGTCATTTTATGAATGAGCAAGCCTTGGTTATGGCAACCATTTTGCGAGCGCACCCACAACATTGTGTCAACATTCCAAATGTGCTCACCAACCCCAAAAAATTGTAAGGAAGGTTAAAGTGTTAAGTAAAGATTGAAATTGTGAAATAAAGAAACAATTTCTGTCCTAGATGAAGGCAGGGAAAGAACTGGAAGATACGTGCAGGGACCGCTTGGCCTAGGTCAAACACCTTGGTCAATGTGTTCCCTGCCTTGCCCAAGATGGTGGGAGGACATAACCAAAGAGAAGATCCAACTGACATCTCATTCTAACAAGCTTTCGGTTTGTTAAATACTTGAATGTAAATTGCCTAATTTCCTATTTTGCTTCCTGGTCGTTGTTGTTCAACCATCTACTTTGTTATTATTTTTTTCATTTTATTTTAAGAGTTTTGAATTTTAAAATATTTTTCTTTGTTGTGAGCCACTTTGAGTATCTCCTATGAGGCAAAAAGTGATCTATAAATATTTTTTAGTAAAGAGGAGAGGAGCTGAGAACATGAACACTCCCCCTTGGTGCAAAGTTTAAGCTGTAATAGAAAACTTGCTTAATGCCAATAGTGAGACAGATTTTCAGTAAGGGAAACTTGTGTAAAGACCATAGCTATGCCTTGCTTTTAGGCCTGGTTTGCATATGATGCTAACTCATGTTATGGGAAGAATTCTGTGTTATTGTAACGTGTGAATGTGGCTACACTTACAAAACATGGTTTGTTACCACGAACAACCCAGAAAGAGAACCTGTAGTTTGTTATTGGGTTGTGAACTTTAAGTACATGACTCTACATGTAAGTACTACCAGTGCCACAAAGGCATTTGGGATAAAAGGAGGGATTGGGCAGAGAAGGGAAACAAACAACCCAGGGATTGAGAAATTTCTCAATCATCTGCAAGACAAACCCTGGGTGGGGCAACAAATCATGGGTTAAATAAACCATAGGTTAGCATTATGTGCAAACCAGGTGTATCTTTCTAGTTACAATCAGAGAGAAAGTCTGATGAGGCACTGAGCTGATTCAAGGTTATGTGGTTGGATTTTAGTTCAGTTATGGACATTTCTTTAGAATCTCCACTTGTCCTTTTTCATAAGCATCAAAGTAATTACAGGTGTGGTGCAATTTAGAGGTCAAGACACTAAAATCAAAGCAAATGTTTGGTAAAATTTATACTTAAGCTCTTTACGTACACACCATTCCTTATTTCGAAATTTTATAATTATGATTTTGTGGCTTCAAAGCTGCATTTGCTATGCTAAAAAGATGGCCTTGGGATTGATATGCCATATAAACCTATAGTAAATTAAATGTAATTTTCCAATCTTATATATGGAAGAAGGTCAATAATTTACCATCTTTCTGACTAGACTGATCTTCTCTTTTCTTCCTTTTATCCCCTTTTTGGTCTCTCTTATTTTCTTCTGCATCACCTAGTGTTAAATGCATAGAGTTATTTCAAGCTTGCTTTGGAAATACAAGGGAACCTTTCACCAGCACGCTCACCCTATTTCCCCAAAACTAAGCAGATTTCATTGATATAGGGAGAGAAAGAGAAAGACAAAACAGTGAGGCTGAAAATACGGAAATCTTTACTTTCAATCCAGCTATATATAGGACCTTTATTTAAATAACATTTTGTGTTTTGTTAAGCTTCAAATATTTTTGGCTACTCTATTTCATGAATTTTGTTTTGCCTCCCTATTCCAAGTTACACCTCAGCACAAGCCCCTCAGTAGGGGCTTGCACTTAGTATAAATATACTCCCAAATTAGTGATGATAGCATGAAACAGAATGCAATAGGAAGAAGTACTTCCCATTCTGAAAGTAATTGTGCATTCTAAGGGCTAAGTTCACTTCCTCAGTTTGCATTCTTATTCTATACTCCACTTGAAAGTTGATCACTCTTTGCACAGCATATATTTCACACAGTAAAGCAAGGAAGTGAATCTTAGGTTCAGGCTTGGCAAAAACCTTTGCACAATCCATTCACCCCGTTTTGTGTGGAAGGATGATTGCACCAATGGTCCTGATCTCCTAACCCTAGAGTAGCAATTTTTGAGGGCAGCCCCAGAATGAGCTTTTCAATTTTTCCAGATTTTCAGCTGTAAAAATTGTTTAGTACAATCACTAGATAATCTGTCAACACACCCTTTGGACCTGGACTACTCTTTCCTTGATAAATCAGATTCAGCTGAGTGAGCACAGTGTCCTAAAAGTTGGTATTTACCAAGTGGGGCTTTGAGGAATTTGCGTTCAATGCCTTGCTGTATTTGAAGCAGTGCTGATGCTAAGTAATGGACTGCATTATTCACAGGTTGTGGAGTGCTTGTATTAGTTGAAGCAGTGCTTCGAGGTTCAAGTTTTAATCCAATCAATCTAAAAAAAATTAAAAAAACGTATTTGTAAAAGTCATATATATGGTTTACAGTGGTAAAGACAGGAAGGACAAGAATTCACAAACTGTTCGCTTTTAGTTACAATGTTACAATAAGTACTTCATGCGGAAGTACATACACAAGTTTAAGAAGCTTGTGTGCATAACAATGCAAGCATGGAAATCTATATAAACAATTGCATTTAAGGCACACTGAAATACATTTATATTCAAAAGAGAGAAAATCACCTCTGGATTCTGGGCACAATGCATGAGCAACTTCTTCTGCATAAGCCTCAGAACTCTCATTTGTTTTAAGTACTTTGTACACTGAGGAAGTTTTGAAAGGACTGTCACCTGCAATGTGTAATGTCATCTCAAACACACTCTCATATTCCAAGAGCTTTAACAAGCAAGGCTGCTTCACAGAAGATTAATTTCTTACACAAATCACTTCTATCTAGGTAACAGTATATAACCAGTATGCACACTTACTTGTGATTTGCACACATATATTTTGGCACATGTACAAGCCACAGGAACAAGCCACTAATCACAGTTTCTCACTATGAGTACATATGACAAAAGAGATCCTGTACTTATTCACATGTCATGAAAGAATATCTGTGTAGGAAATCTTGTGTGAAGGAGACCTCAACAGAGCAGCTAATATTTTTGAAATCAAATCTGATATGCCTTCAGTGTTCCAGTCAACCAAGTTTTCACAATATGTCAGTCGCAAAAGCTTAACACACATACAAACAGCTCAACCATCAAGCCATTTGAGCAAGTTATATAAAAAAAACAGTTCGCACTCAGATACCACACCAAGAAACAGAACTTTGAACAGGTATAATCAGGGCTACAACCTAGGCACTTAAAATTCCAAAAAAGAACCTAAATTATAGCACCAGAGTAATATAGATATATATAACTACAGTACTTGGAAATTCCATCAAAGAAATTGTCATAAATCAGAATTACAGAATACCAACCTTTTAATTATATTGTCTAAAACTTTCGTTGTTTTTCTAGTTAAAACTCTTAAACCTTCGCCAATTGCCTAGTCCATATTCCCGTGGAAAACTATACAATTCAGCTTCAGGGCTGAATTGTATGGCAGGATGCTGCAGCTGCATCCTCTAGCACAAAACCTGCACTGAGAACAGGGATGGGGGATCTTCGACCAGATTAGGGATGGGGATGTGTGATCCTCTAGATGTTGTTGGACTGCAATTCACATCATGCCTCACCATTGGCTATACTGCCTAGGGTGGATGGGAGATGCAGTCCAACAAGCCTGGAGGCCAACAAGTTCCCCATCACTGGACTGGATAATCTCCAAAGCCCTTTCCAAGTCTATAAAATCCAACTTCTATTTTACAATGAAAACTGTCTAAAACACCTTGCCCAACCCTACCCTACCCAATCCTGGTGCCTTCCAGATATTTTGGACTTCAGCTCCAGTTAGCATGATTCATGGTCATGAATGCTGGGTTTTGTAGTCCAAAACAACTGAAGGGCACCAGAGTTGGGAGGCTTTCAAAACAATCTTGTTTTTCTTTGTTCCAAATGACTAGTTTTAATTTTAGGACTACAACATTAAATTTTTTTAATTCTGTTAACATTTAATTTCCAGAGATAAAGAAACTCTTAATAGGAAATAAAATGGTTTTAGAAATCCTAAAATCCACATGTGTATACATGGTCTTTTTGAGTACACCTGGTCAAAAGAGCAGATGTTGGACACTGCTCAGCTGCTGGCTAAAAAGCAGCTGACCTGCACAGGGGAGTGGGGAAGAGATCCCCTTCCCTAGTGCTCAGCTGAGTGGTAGAAAACAGCTGAAGAATGCCTGAGACTGGTGCGATGTATGTGTTTTATTAAGTAAAAAAGACTTCCTTTTTACTTAAAGAAAAAATTGCTCAAGTCTCAGGCCCTCCTCAGCAGTGTGTGTATCTGTGTTGAAGCACCCATAGTTAGCCATGGCTATGCCTGAGCATGCAGATGCATTGCCTCCCGCACACTTGTCACTTCGCTTTACATCCAGCTTTGTAAAGAACCCAGCATTCAGATTGTTTAGAATTAAAGAATCCAGAGTTTTAACCCAACAATCACCAATGGCTCATTTTGGGTTAAAAAAAACTGTGGGCTGTTTAGACTTCTGGGTTCTCTTGTCATGGCTACAACCCAGGAACCCTGGGTTGTTCAAAAAGCTGGATGTAAAGCGGAAGCTATGAGCATGTGGAAAACATCATGCTTGCTTGCTCCTACTGTACCCTGGCAATTCATGGGTTGAACAACAAATTGCCATTATCTGTGAACCAGGTCTGTGGTGGTGGTGGTGGGGGGGGGGGGTTATGAGAGAGAGAGAGCATGTGTATGCATATGAGAGAGAGAGAGAGAGAGAGAGAGAGAGAGAGCAGGAATTTCCTACCGCTGCACAGAGGTGGCCACAGAGGGAAAACCTCCTCTCTGCAGGCTTTCGGCTTTGGTTAACAAGTTAAAGAAACTATTTCAGGCTTTGTTAAATTAGTAAGTGTAGCTAAGAATGAAATGCAAACAAGCCAATCCAATATTAATTGAAAATTTACAAGTCTAAAACGTTGAAGATATTACCTGTCTTTTGCAATGACCCTGGCTTGATCATCTATCTCCAGCTCTCCATCTTCAGTCACAGATTTTATGATGCCATTTTCTTTATTTTCCTCATTTAACAGCTCATATTGCCCATTTTCTAAGGATGTCCTCCAAGTTTGCCTATCTGTTACCTTTAAACATAATACATTTTACTGAGAGGCCTAACACAAAGGAAACATTAAGACAATTTTAAAGTTGTATTTTCCAAGCAAATGAAAATATCATGTCCAGAGAGTTCAGCAGCTCTATAGACACCATTCTCCATGAAATACAAAGAGTAAAATACCTTAATGGAGCCCAAAGTTCCTTGGAAGATTCTGTCTTCAATGTCCAAAAGAAAGTCTCTGAGCCTCAATTCAAGCTGCTTTTCTGCAGACATTAGAACTACATCATTTACAGTTTGTGTTTTTCCCCGTCCTGGATGCGGCTTGCTTTCATTCTGAAGCTTTTCTATAACAGGAGACAATATTTTAAGTACCGGTAACATTTATAATTTAAATGACCAGCAGATACAGCTCCTTCAAACCATGACTAAAAGCACACCATCTAAACACATTTTCTAAGCTGTATACTAGTTTCAGCGTTAACAGCTTTCCTCACAATTAAAGATGGCTATAACTAAGCCCAAATACGTATTTTCCTCAAAACGAAACAGTTTGACCTTAATATCTCCTCAAGTGAAAGTGGACTAAAGAAAGACTGCATCAAAGTAGAAAGTTGTCATTTTGAATATAGTGGCAATTTACTTATTATTGCCACTATAAGTAATATCCATAAATTATATTCTTTAATTTTATTTTCTGACAGATAACTTTTGTTTTCAGAGGAAAATGATAATTGAGACAAGAAATGCTAGAAACAATTTAAAAGCAACAGAAAAAGCAAGTAAAATAAAACTAGGAAGTTTTAGTAACGGAATTAAAGTTGGCTTTGCCTATTTTAATAGCTAAACCAGATAAAGCCAACCGTTCAGAAGCATCAACTCCCTGCTTTCCTCATAGCTCTATGATTTGGCTGGGTGACTAACAAAACTATTCCAGATGAAGCAGCGCAAGAATGGTACAGCAAAATTAGCAGCAAGAATGTTTTGTTTTTGTAGGTTTTTTTTTTTTTTGTTTTTTTTGTTTTTTTTGTTTTTTTTTTTTTTTTTTTTTTTTTTTGTTTTTTTGAAGTGTTGAAGTGGTTTTTAAATGTACAGATTGTGTGTATGTTGTATGTTTTTGCTGTTTTAATTTTTGTATATTGTTTTTAATTGTTTTTAATCCTATGTAAACCGCCCAGAGAGCTTCGGCTATGGGGCGGTATACAAATGTAATAAATAAATAAATAAAATAAATTGGCAAGGAAGATAAAATCTTTTTGTTTTTGGCCAAGGAAGATAAAATGATTAAAATAGTTGGCTGTATCCACTATTGCAGCTGCCATTTTGAACATGCAACCCCCACTTGGGGGTTGTCATGTCATGCAAATCCAGCAAGACTGAATTATGCAAGTGTTAAACAACCTTCTAATAACCAATGGTTTGCTTTAGGTTTATACAAAGGTTGTTTAACCCTCAAGGGTTGTTTAACACTCGCTTAGGTTCACACAACGCCAAGTGGGAATTGCATATTCAACCTGGCGCCCACAAGTTTCACAGCTCGTCATGGGTTACACATAACCCATAATAACCACAGCATGTCATCTGAGGTGCTTCTTTCAGTCAGTCTGAAAGAAGCACCTCAGCACAATGGATACACAGGAAATAGGGGGTGTTTTATACTTTCAAGGTATTTTCCATATTTAGTTTGTGGAAGCATTTGAAAAACCCATGCAATATACTTAACAATGAAATATACTAAACAGCAAGAGTACTTGCAAACCATTTTTTTCTGCAACACAAGTGAGTTCAACTGTTACGACAGGCAGAACAAATGCTATAGAAAAAAAACAAAAACTGCGACAGCCAGTGGTCATTTGAAGACTTAGGGAAACAAGAATATTTACCTGAAAAATGAAATTTTTCTACAGGAAAACTTTTCAGATGTTCACATATTCTGTTTTTCTCCTGCAAAAGAATGTCCTTTAAGGCACTCTCCCTGTATCCTCGGGAATTGAGAGCAATTAGGAGTTGGTCCAGTTGGTTCTGAGAACTATAAAAGCACCAGCGGTTTGGCTTAAGTATTGGCTGTGACACCTGTACAGTAGCACTAGCATCCAGATCTTGGTGAATATTAGAGGTAGATTCTGTCTTCAAAGACTCTCCAGTTTTAGCGGCTCTCTGAGATTTATCTGAAATATGACCCTGTACGTTATTTTGAAATGAAGATGGCCGAGGCAATAACATGTCTTCTGTAAGACCAGAATAATCTTCTTCCACAAATAATCCAGGAACAGATGGGAAAAGCCAGTAACGTCGGTAAAGGCGGTCACGGCCCAAATGAGAGATATTGGTACAGGCTGTGGCATTCTGAATCTTGTCAGTGAGTTCCCTTTCTTTGGCTTGCTGCTCCTCTTTTAAAGCTTCTTCCTCCTCTGGAGTGAGCAGCTCACACTTTTCACCAGTAGTCTCTACTTGCCTTGTAAGATCTTTAAAGCCATTCTCTCTTCTTCCTAAAAGAGGCACAACCATACATAGCAGAAACAGCTTGGAAGCCCTTTGTCTGAAAACAGACACATATTTGCCCAATTAAAAATAATTATAGACAGAGCTTGTGGTCGCATTCACAATTTCCAAGGAGCTCAAGGCAGTTTAGATGGTTCTTCCCCTTTTACACTTAAAACAAGCATGAGAGGTAATTTAAGTTGAAAGACGGTGATGTACCTTAAGTCACCTAGTGAGCTTCTAGGCCAACAATCTACCACTTCACTATGCTGGCTCTCTTTGCTAACCGGTATCATGCGTTTTAAATGCTTAAGTGAGAAAGTTTGTAGTCGCTCGTAACTTAACTATAAGATACTTAAAAGAATATATTATAACTATGCTTCCAAAAGTCAAATGCAGGGCAACCTGCATATGTAGTCACCAACACACAGGAGATGACCAAGGAGAGATGTAACATTTCCGGAAATTTTGAAGCCATGGAAAAAAACACATTTTTTTCTGGGAGGTTTCGGAAAAAACGGAACTTTTTGGAAAAATTGAATAAATGCAACATTAGCACTTTTTACAGCTTGAAAGTCACTTTGTTACTTTAGGAATATAAAACGTAGTTATGTACAAGTTGGTTTGGCATAAAATTATCACACTTGGTATACTAAAAGTATAGTGCATTCAAGCAATTGTTACAAATTGAATTTACTTTTTAATTTTTTTCCCTTTTTTCCCCCTTTTTTTTTAAACAAATGGAGCTACAAGCTCCTGAACTGTAAGGAATACCTGAACTGTAAGGAATACCTGAACTGTAAGGAACCTCTTTGGTTTTGCCATGTTATGAGGAGCAGGCAAAAAACAATTAAAAAAACAAACAGAAGAAACTATTAACGTTAGTAACAAGGAAAATTATTTGTCTCTGCTAGTCCTCCACAGTGTTAAGCAAACATAAAGCACCCATTCCCATAAAAAGAACTGAGAAAAAAGGGGGACCAAGATTCAATGAATATGCATGAAATTTAATCAGACTCATTTCCTGAGCTATAGCTATCTCTATCAGTTTCAGTCTCTGCTTCAATGGCAGTGCCCCCTAGAGGCAGAAATGCATCTTGCTCTTGTATTTGAGAGCTGTAGTCTAAGTTTGCAACCTAGGACACACTTGTCCACGGTGCACAGAAATTGTAATAATCTGATACTGTACATAGTTTTTACAAATCATTTGGAGAAGTAAATATATAAATACCTTGTCTTAAACATTTTATGCATCATGCTAAAATAAAACATTCCATAATCTGTTTTTTCTTCATTTTTTCTGAATTTTTCAGGGGAAAAAAAGGCTTCGGGAAAAACCATTTTTTCCCAAATTTTCCGATTTTTTTCCGGGCCTTCACATCTCTATGGCCAAGTCCTATTTTTGTTTTGTTTTTAAAAAAGAATTACAATAAGTTCTAAAGACAAGTTTTAGGACTTTTTCTAACTCTGCGGCTTTATTACATTGCCTGCATTCAGACAACACGATAGTCAATGGGGATAATAATCAATTCGACAGTTGTTTCTCTAGGGGATACTCCCCACATAACATGATAATAATTAACCATGGTGTGGATTAGGATCAGCGCTGAGTTGACTATTAGTTCACACTGAGTTGACTCACTCATTCCCCTTTCTCTCCCCCTCTCAGTCCTCCTTCCAGCATCCCATCAGCCACTGCTGCTGAAAATCTATCTTGCCAGCTGGACTAGAGCGGTAGCCACCACTTTGACCACTCTTGCCTTGCGTCTGTGTGGCTGATGAAATCACCAATGGTGGCTTCCACACAATATGATAACCAATGGTGGTTCAAATAGCCAACTCTGCACGGCTTGGTTATTTTGGTCAAATAACCAACTATTGGTTAAAAAACTCCCTCCTAACAACACGATAACCCCTTGTGGGTTAAATAACCAACTGTCAACTGTTTAAACCACCATTGTGAAAGTTACTCAGATATTAGGAAAATTTATATTCTCCCATTGTTGACACAACTAATTGGAAGAACAATTGCTGAAAAGTTGTGTTTTTTATTGCGTGATTTTAGTAAATACGTAACTTTTAGAACAGCGAAATTTCTGGTTTTAGCCATGCATGTGAGAGTAAATAGTGTTGACTCTAGGGATGTAATTTCATGTATATGAGAAGTGTATAAATGGCTGGTGGCTATATACAATAAAATTTACTGACTGACTGACTATTGTGTTGTCTGAACCCAGTCATTGTCTTCTAATAGTCTCACACAAGTACACATATCTTGTCTGAGAAACCACTACAGTTATATGATCCCTACATTTTCAGGGAATGAGATAAACCAGATGGCAACCAGAGGAAATAAAAATTAATGCTAATATAGCAGGGGTATAAAAATAAAAAATATAGCTCACTTCACTCTGCAACTGGCAAGGTGCTCTGGGACCGTCTGCAGGCTGAAACCTGACACTTCACAAATTACAGATTTTGACACAAGTAATCAGAAGAATGTGTACCATCTTATAACATGTAAAAAAAGGTTTTGTACCTTGGATACAAGTATCAGGAAGCCAAATAAGATTTATCTCAATGATTTAAAAGTAATGAGTAAAGCAGCCTTTAGTATCAAAGTAAATCAATGGAATGATTAATCCATCTAAAATTATTCTAGCTCTCTACAATAGGATGAAAGCGCAAGTAGTGCTGAAGTTTCAACTCTATTCTTGCTTTCCATTTAAAATCCTAGAAGCAAGAATTTACATCAATGTAAATCAATACTTAGTGATAGACATACATTAAAAATGAATTTACCTCCTCTTCTCTTTTTGTTCGGTACTAGGTCATCTTCATCATCAGTCATAGCATCTTGGTCTTGCTCCTTTGTGTAAGTATCTTTGCTCTCTGTACTTGTATCAAGCTCTTCCCGTTCCTCCTCCCTGATACAATACAAACACCAGAAATATATAGAGAGAGAAGAAGCCCTCTAAGTTCAAAGAATTATATGGAATTGCATGTGCACAGAACATATTCTGCAAAGTTGTACTGTGCCCATCTGTGCACCATATGCACACAGTTATTGTCCCACAATGACAGAATTTCAAGGTAAAGAAAATTTTGCAATGCTCACACTTGCACATTCACTGGAGATGCAAGTATATCTGTCTAGGCTTCCTTTTGGTAGGTCAGTTTTAACTGCTCAATGTTAACTGCTCAATGTGTTTTACATTATAGGTGTTTGCACATGTGCACATACATCACATTTAAACATGAGCTCTGCCAGTTTTTATACATGATCCCATCTAGTATAAAATAGGATATATACTAAAGTAGTTATCTTTCTCTTTTGCATTTCTTTGACAGTACTCATTGAGCATTACAGGCCAGATATTTAGAGGTAATTTGAGAATTCTTTATATTGATGAACAGTTTATAGAATTACCATGTATATTAAGACCAGCATGTCAAGGAACCTGACTAAGCACTAGAATAATGTAAGTGTGAACCTTAAGTAGTAACTAATCCTACCCAACAGATACTTCAGTTGCAGGATTTTTCTGCTCTTCTTTTAATTTCTCCTGTTTCTCTTTCATCTTTTGTTCTTGCCCTTTTAATCTTTCTTCTTTTCTCTTGCGGATTCTGAAGTTACATAGTATAAACAGCCTGTTAGTTTCAAATATTTCCTCTAATCACATCACTACTGAAAAGAATGGAGATATCTGGATCTGGACCTCAGTACATAATAGCCTTAAAAAGTCATTGTTGATGGGGAAAGACTGTAGGCTCAGTGGTAAAACTTCTGATCTGCAGGCTAAAAGACAGGTTCATTCCCTGGAATCTCCAGATAGGGCTAGGAAAGAATCCTGTTTGAAACCCTGGGAGCCACTAGCAGTCAGTGTAGACAACTAGTCTGCGTTGGTATAAGACAATTTCCTACGTTTGTTCTCAAGGGCAGATTGTTAATTCAAAACTACATTTTTATCTTGACAGTTAAAAGACATACTGTAAAAATTGCCTGAAAAAAGTATAATTAAGTTAACCATAAATAGGCTTAGCTAAATTATGATAGAAGGATCTAGATACTACATAGGATACTATATTTCCAGTAAGCTAGTTTTTCAATATTAGAAGCTATTCTTCTGGAAAGAGTTACAACTTGGCTTTATCTTGGTCGTATTTCGTCCTATGCATTCTTCACACCTTGCTGCTGCGGCTTCTCTTTCTTTGCGATGCTGTTCTGCTTTTAACTCTCTGAATTCCTGTTTTGCCTGTCGCAACACATCAACAGAGTCCTCAATGAAGTCCCGAGTAGAAACAAGAGTCAGAAGCTTCCCACAAAGAGCATGAAGAATCCTCATCTTCTCCCCTAATAAAATTAAAATAAAAGTTGATGCTTCATTACAGAAGTCAGAGGGCCATCCTTTGAATTGTCGGTCTCATCAGTAAGAGAAGATCTCTCTCCTTAATCCAGAAGTGACATTTGGTTCATTAAATCATGTGACCATTGCAAGATATAAACTTGGGGGAGGGGGATGTCAATGTCTGTGGATGATTATGCTACATGTAATCTTGTTTGTGTGCCTATGAACTTCTGAGGTAGAATGTTGGCCTAGAAGCTCACTAGGTGACTTAAGGTATGTCACCATCTTTCAACCTACATTACCTCTCAGGGTTATTTTGAGGGCAAAAAGGGTAGTAGGAAGAACCATCTACACTGCCTTAAGCTCCATGGAAATTGTGAATAATGCAACTGTACCTTGCACTAAGGAGCTTTTGGCTTCAGTTTATTTAACATCAACATCCCTCCCCCACTTGTGAAACCGAGGGGTCATTCAAAAGCAATTTATAATATACACAGATGTCTAGTTTTAAAGAAAAAAGGAGCAGCAAAAAATCCCATTGTATATACATTTGGACACTCCCAAAATAGTTCTTTGATCATGTCCATTAATTCTTAGATAGTATTAGACACAAACTCAAGGTGGAAGTCACTCTTTTAATTTACATAAAATTAAAGCACTAACCTAAATCCTATCTTTTTTTATAAATTAATACTTAATCCCATGTATGCCCTGTCTAACACTGATTGCAATATTTCTGGGCATTATAAGCGGCATCTGTACAACTGCTAGTGCTAATATATTCAAGTATCTGTGATCGTGCTTCAAGAACCTCAAGCAAGTTTTCTTGACTTTGTCCCAATAAGCATTTCTAATTCTGAGAACCTATTGCCATGTAACATGACAAATTCTTCCAGCTCTATTACCCGATGATAAATCATATACTGAGGTATATGAGAGTTTCTTCAACAACCCAGGATTGCTCAATCTTAGCTCCATACAAGCATCATCTGTAGCATCAAATCCTCCTCGCTTCTGGTAACGGTATTTAGCATTGGCTGATGTTACATCTGCACCCGATGCTAGGATATGAAGTCTGAGAATCTCAGAGAGTGTGCAGCTATCAAGATCCAAGTTTTTCAGATTGCAACCTACAGTTAACAATAGAATGAGATTAGACTATTTGGCTTCTAAGAGTATTTAGCAAACAATGTGAATTATACATTTGTAAACTAAAACAAAACAATGTAACAAAAAAAGTGAAACCCACACATACCCTGATGTAACTGGGGCCATGCAGCTGCCAAAGTTGCAACTGCAGATAGTGCAGATTTTGTGGGGTCTGCATCTTCATCCAAAGCCTCTGTTAAATCTTTAAGGAAATAAAGACTTTATTCTAGTGTAAATTAAACTTGCATTTGGGAGGCGAAGCAAGCAAGCCTTTTTAAGCAACATATAAACTCAATATTCATATAAGCTGCAGTGCAACAAACAAATGCATACTACCGAAAGCCAGAGAAAGCATGCAACACTCACTAAAAGCATCTTGCACTGCACATAAGCTGACTGCAAGAGTACAAACACACACATGCAAAGAAGGATAAACTGAAGAAATGATCTTTTAAAACGCAGGCAGTCAAACAGCATTGTACTACTGCATTCCTTATAATGATTAAGCAGTGCAAGTCCAACAGAAACAGATGCTAGCAACCAGTCAGTGCTGATCAGCCATACTGCACAAAATATTCTATATTGCACACAGTTTATCAGAGATGCACACCAATAAGCCAGCTCTAAAGCAGCTTTGGGCAGTTTAGATGCAGCAACATCAAGGTTTTCCAGAGGGACAAAACACAGAAATGTCTACAAGTCATACTTTGTCACTGAAGAGACACCAGTACTTGTTGGGGAAATACAAACAAACACTAGTTAGATGGAGCATAGGAAACCAACAATAATCCTATGTAAATCATTTTGCAGCATCAGCAAGTAACTATGACCACTTTAACACATATTGTTCTTTCAAGTTAACACACCTTAAGGCACTTTAGACTTCTCTCCTGTTCATATGCAGGAGTTGAAGTGAAGAAACAACAAGCCAAAATTTCTTATTCCTGAAGTATTTGTTCATAATTGTTTCCCAGATGAAGATCTTCTCTATCCTTACTCAGTATTATTGTTTAGTGAGAACTACTACATCTCCACAAAGCAGAACTGAGTTATCCTTGAATAATTACACTGAACAAAGGTCGCCATGCACAAAAGTTAACTTTTCTTCTTCTTAGTTGCTCTTACACAAATACTTGAATGCCTTTTGCTTTTATTCCTGGGAAAGGAGGCTACCCAAATCGAATAAGCTACAGCGCAAAACTATGAGCATGTGACCAATCTGCAAGACACTTCATAGATAAAATTGCTCAAATCCATTCTGATGTGGACACCATCGCTAGTATAGATCTAGTTTTTGTAGTTTTAATACATGCTTGTCCAGTTCCAATGGATACTTTTCAATTTGTACAGCCAGAGGATGTGGATAGGATTCTAAGAGTCTTGAGAATGTGTGCTTGACCCTTATCTTTCTTGGCTTATAAAATATGGCTAAGTGGGTCAGGGTGAGGTTACTGCCTCTGTACAAGAGTGGATCCATCAGACCTAAAAGAGGCATCGATAAGTCCTTGCTAATGAAGCCCCTCCCTTAATCCTATCGGACAATTTCTAGCCAGTTTTCAATATTCCATTCCAATATTCCAACATTCCATTCCTAGGCATCAACTCCAGTTTTTTTCACAGACTATCTTCTCCCTTCTGCACGAGATTCAACCCCTACCAACCCACTGTCCTCATCCAACTAAAATAGAATCCCTGGCCTGTGGTGCTCCTCTGCCGAGTTGATCTTGCTACATGGCCTTTGCTGCACATGACCACTTCTCTTCTGATTGGTTGCAGAAGGTATTTGGGGAGAAGGGTACCCATGGTGACTGAGCTGTACTTGAGTTGAGCCACTGTAGTGGGGGTCTGAAGGAGGTAAGGTAGGTAACATGGAGCAATGTGGGAGGGAGGGTAGGCAAAGCCATGTGGGGCAGAGTAGAGAAGACAGCCCCATGGAGGGAGGACAAAACAGAAGGCCAGGGCAGGAAATGGGGCAGATGTGACCATGGGCAGGGAAGAAGAGAGCAGGTGAGGACATGAGGGAGGAGACCACGTGGGGCCTGGGGAGCGGAAAGATGGGGCATTGTTTTTTCTTCTCTCTGGGTATTTTGGTGGTTCCGCCACCCACACCACACCTTTCTGTAAGTGTGTGCAAGTTTTAGGAAAGGAAGAGATGGTGTGGGAAATGGCTGGCATACACAAGAGAAAAAAAAGAGAAAGTTTTCCTCTGTGAAATGAGTGTTCTGTTGGAAGTAGAAATCAGAGTTCAAACGAGTGGTTTTATGGCTCAGATCCCACCTCTGCCTTCTAATCAGGTTCTTGTGCAAGTTAATTATTGTTCAGCCTAATCAGACGGCCTTCTCTGAAATTGGTGTTTTGTGGCCATGCCCACCATGGCAGCCATTCTATGATGTCACAACACTCTCTCAAAATTCCAAATGCGCCCATGGCTCCAATAAAGGCTGGGGATCTCACATCTAGATCCATTTCAAACTGGTTTCAAACACAGTTATGGGAAACAAACTGTTTGGGTCGCCTTGGTAGATGACTTTTGCTGGGATCTGGACAGGGTAAGTATGTCCCTGTTGGTCCTGTTGTACTTCTCAGCAACTTTCAGTGCCATCCACCATGGTGATCTGAAATGTCTCATTGAGGCAGGGGGTAGGGGAGAGGAAATCTGCTTAGGTGACGTTGGGTGGAACCCTATATTTTATATGTACTCTTATTTACTTTTTAGATGGTTTCATATAGTTGGTTACATTGTTTTTTAAATTGTGGATTTGATTTGTTGTTAGCTGCCCTGGTCATATTTTATGGAAAGGCAGGCATGAATGTAGAAATTTAAAATAAATATGCTACAATTAAGAATTTGTCTGGAATGCCTCAGTCAAAATTACGAAAAATTCAAAACACTACTTGATTTTACAGATAGGCTAAATGAGTGCTCCCCCAGGACTTCTCAGTTTAAGAGTCCTTTAAAAAATGATTATGTGTGTGGTGAGTGACACAGACTGATGTCAATAGTGCTATTAACAGCCTGCAGAAACTAATTTCTATACATTACTCTAAACAACGAATGCTTTATCTATGGGTACGTAAGAAATCTCATGTCCTCGAAGACTGCTGACTGAACAGTGGGATAACACTATATCCCACGCTACTGATTTGATAGCAGAGCAAAAAGTCATTTGGGTCCCCCCTCAACCGAATAATGTCTACACATTCCTTACACAGTGTGACAATCACCCAAGAAACCCTGAAAATTATATTTCTCTGGATGGGGGCAAGGGATTTATGCATCCTACCTTAACCACATATGCTTCCTTTGTGGGATTTTCCTACAAGCCCTCAAGACACTATACTGTACTGATTCTAGAGAAGAGAATTTTTATTAAATTCAGGGCATGCAAGTATTAGGTTAGACACACTCTGAAAAAATCAGGAAAAACATCAGCATCCTAATCCTCATTGCTGCAAATTTTAAAAAATGAACGCAAGATTTCCAATGTGGGTTTCCTGGCAAGCTGTCCCACCTCCTAAAATAGGCCCTCACAAATGACTAAGATGATATCTCCCTTGTTCCTCCAAATTGATAGCCAGTGTATTGTAATGGTCAGAGTGCTGAACTACCGGGTTCTAGTCCTCACTTGGCGACTTTGGATCAGTCAATGACTCTCAACCTGACCTACCTCACAGAGTTCTTGTGAGGACAATATGGAAAGGAAGAGAATTATCTACTCCTCCTTGGAAGAAAAGGCAGGATATAAATGTAACAAATAAACAAACTTCATTTGTTTCACTTGCTACGTACTACATATTCTGTGGATTAGAAGCAAGACATTTCCAATTAACTATTGGTGCAAAATCATGTCACATGTAAACAATAACAGAAGGAGACATAGCATGAAATCACCTCCTTCATGCTAAAAACGAAATAAGTGTTCTTCCAAGCCCTGGTACCATTTCAAGGGTTTGGCATCAAATCTTATTGAAGCTGCTTCCTTGTGGTTTGTAATGTTTTCCTAAGGACAGATTCTGCAACTCTGAACTTTAAAAATTATCTGCAGACTATCCTGTGGTATACATTTCAGCATTCCTAATGCAAGTACGGACATTAATATGAAGATAGCTGTTCATACTTTGTTAATAATTTAACAAAAGCAGGTTTCCATGTAATTCATGACAGTAGCATTTATGGGTTGTATCCAATATTAGTCCTATTGAAAATGATCCACTGGAAATGAATGGGACTTATGTTAGACTTACACTAGATACATCTCACTGGACATAACACAATCAAACTATCATTTGACTTAACGCTTATAAAAATAAATATTTTAAGTATACCTCAATTTTTAGAAGTGCATCCCTTGACAAAATAATTGTGTGCATCGCTTTCTGATCAAACAATTAAGTTAGCCAAGAAGAGTGCTATCAGCATACATGCCTGGATCAAGTACTCCAATATGTGGGTAACACTGCTACTTGCCACAGAAAAAAAAACAGTAGCAACGCTAAGTGCTTTTATGATATAACTGACAAAAATTCTTGTAGCACTATCTTAAAAGACCAACAAACGTATTATGATGTAGGCTTTCATCTGATGAAGTAGACTGTAGTCCACAAAAGCTTTAGTTATAATAAATGTTATAGACTTTAAGGTGCTAGAGGACACCTTAGCACTTCAGTAAAAAGAATCCTGCATGGCAGATTTAATTTTAAAATGAAAATTTTGAATTTTTTGGAAAACATACCAATATGATATTCTTGATATGTATAATAAAGGGAACATCTATCTGTCTTTTTAAAAAGACAAAAACAAAATACACCAGGATGACCACTGCAGCTTGCACCTAAAGCACCTTCTCTTTTCTACACCAATTATGCAGAGTGAAGCAGGGCAATGTTAATTGAAGAAATGCTGCCATGCATGCAGAATTAGTACACTTTAAGAAGCACAGTATGTTCTGCTGTACGAAGTACAGTTGAAGTCTGACCTTTGGTCTCAGCATCAGCTATTTGGTCTTTGGCCACTTCTTCTTCTTCTTCAGTCATGGCTTGAAAAATGGCAGTCAGGAAGAAAAACAGCAATTCACATAGTGGGCCTTCACTGTCATTTCCTACAAGAGCTTCCTCTAAAACTTCTATAAATAATAAGTGAGAGAAAGTCCTTTTAGTAAAACTGCTACAAATCACAGAGGGAAAACATGAAAGCAGCTCGGCAACACATACTTGTCAAATTGTTTATCAAGTTATTGTATGGGATATTTTCAAACTGGTGTAGGAGAAATATTTGCCCCGATTCAGCAATTTATTTCTCGTAGTAGAACTGCAGATGGATCAACTCTGCCACTTGAAAAAACTCTCATTTTGTTTCCAATAAGGGACAAATCTATGTGCAACATTCGTTGTGCATAATCCCATAGGTCAACATGTGCAGGTGCACTCCAGTTTTGAAATGGGGACACTTGAGCACATGAAACATTTATGCATACACACACACACATCATGATTAGGGTGACTGTTGACACACAGCAAACATACAATAAAGGGCAATTTTGATAAGATACAATATCAATTGGAGGCTTCTAAGCAAAACTGGACCATAGCTGTCCTCTTACTAGTCCACTATTCACCTCCAGTCAACCCTTTGGGAGAAGTCTCTTTGACTCTTTCTTTGCAAAACAAATCCCCGCCACCCCACCCCAGATATGCTACGTATGTTTCCAGCAGATTTTGTTTTCAGCTAAGCAGGGACAAACATTTGGACCTGGAGATTTCATCCATGGAAAAGTATGAATATATGGCAACCTGGCTTCTTTGGCCAATGTACTGGTGAAGTACTGTAAAATTTAAAATTAATATTCAAAAATGCTTTATATAAAAGGTTTCATAAATGTTATGTCAGATCACACATATAAACCAAATACATGTACAGAGAAGCCTCCAAATGTACTGGGCTGTATACAAGAGAGCTAACAGGCATTGCAGTCACCATGGTGGCAGTTTTTGTAGCCATCACCATGATGGAAACAGATGTGTGCCATCTCCACATACAGCTGGATTCACACAAACCCTTTTCCATGCAATCCAATACACATTGAGGAAAACATTTTTCAAACAGACATCCAATTCATGCATGTGAACTGGCTCTAAATTTAAGTGAAACCTTTAGGAAATGATGATGAATGCCCACACATCAGAAGCACGTAGAAAGTCATAAACCTTAAAACAAACAGCCAACCCACCCCCCAACAAACACTTGCCTAAAGTCACTCCATCAGGAAACTCATCTTGAAGATCAAAGAGTTCTCCAAAAGCATGGAGAAACTCCAAGACCATGACAGCATCACCAAAGATCTCAGGAGGTAGTCTAGTTTTCACTGGAGTTGGAACTGGAAGTTCCTATGATGCAAAACAAAAAACAAATATGAACAACCAAGAATATAAGTGTCACAAATTTTGTTTATGTTTATTATGCTGAATATAAATATTTGCGGTAGCTTATGGTGCAATCCTATGCATATTTAGACAGAAAAATATCTTAAAAATCTCAGCATGTCCCATCCAGCCATGCTCCATTGTTATCACCAGCAGCCATTCAAGCGGTTGTACTGAGGGAGATGAGAGGGGGAAGGAGAGCCATTCCACCAGCCCTGCTGAAAGACTTAATTCCCCCCTCCCCATTCCTTTTTCCTTGTGTGTTGTGTCTTCTTAGATTGTAAGTACATGGTCAGAGTCTGTCTTTTTTTACGGATTATATCTTAGTCACTCAGGGAGGCTTTTTGGCTGAGTAGCAGGATAAAAATACTTTAAATAAATAAATAAATACACTTGAGCTAGAAATAGTGTTAGCTCTTAAACAAGAACTCTGAAACAAGAGTCAGAGATCTGATGAATGTGGCTCCTTGAAATAAAATATATGAGGAATGCAGAAAATAGGAATGTGAATTTATCAGTTCACATGCACCAATAAACTGAGGTTTTGCACTCTGT
The DNA here is from genome assembly GCA_029215795.1 of Anniella stebbinsi. Classification (NCBI taxonomy): domain Eukaryota; kingdom Metazoa; phylum Chordata; class Lepidosauria; order Squamata; family Anniellidae; genus Anniella; species Anniella stebbinsi. The sequence continues at coordinate 331,545,467 of JARDYH010000001.1, forward strand.
TCTATATAGGAAATAGCTAAGATAGACACTCTGTGAACTGAAGGCAATACAAATTTTCCTATACAAAATGTGGCTGCCCAGTTAAGGAAACCATGTTGCATTTAATTTTATAAGATGTAATTTCCGTCCTTACTTACAACTGGAGTAAAAAAATAGGTATATCAGTAATTAAAGTATTTCATCCTTTTCTATCAATAATCTTTCCCAGAAACAACTGTTTGTCTTGGCTCACTATTGAGAAGGGGCAAAATATCCCTCATTTCAATAGCAAGCCAATCCACACTCATCGCAAAGAGCTGCGAGCCGACCAGTAAAACAGTAGCTTGGCCTTGTTCTACTAAATGACTGATTCTAGATCTAATCATTATGTGTGACAATTTGATCCATCCCAGAGGATGGATCTTTGATTAAAAACTGATTTGAAAGGAGAAAAAGTTCTGATACCCAGCCTTTTAAGTGCAAGCTAAAAAAAGAAAAGAGGATCAAAACTACAAATCTATCTTTTATGAAGCTGTGTAACAAACTCCCAAATATTAGCCAAAATGTATTCTATCACAACATAACACACCTCCAATACTGCACAGAAAAAATGAGAAGACTCCATTTTAAAAAAACACAAAGAATGAACAATACACGTTCTTTATTCTTGATGGAGCATGGGCATATTACAGAATACTAACCTCCTAGTAACACTACACAACAGCAAGTCTAAAATTAGGCAAATAGAATACTTGCTAGAACTCTGTATTTTCTATTATTATTATTATTTAAAATATTAAAATTAAGGGCACAATCCTATACTCAAGATCCACTGGCTGAGGGACAATAGGATTTGGTGGAAGTTTTGCTATTCCTTTTTTGTTTGGTGCTGTTTCCCGTATTCCCTTGTGCGGAGTCCAAAAAAGACCGTGTTGTGGGTCACATTGCAGTAGTGAAGGTACTTTCATTTATAGGATCACTAGGACCCTCTTCCGGACTGGTCATTTTCCCCAGATTCACTACAGAAGGAAACCGATTTTTTAGGGGTATAGAATGTCTTTTGATTTTTTCCAGTTATATACTCTATTTGCCTGATAATCCCTAAGGTCCCTTTGGAATTTTTTGAATTTAATATCCTTAAGTTCTTGTGCTCCCTTTTCAATGTCCTTACTGAGATGGTTTATCTTTTCTTGTAGAGATACCTCCGCCGTAGTAGCTTTAAGGTTCTCTGTTATCTTTTCGATCTCTACTTGGTTTTTAAGCATCTCATTTTTAGAAGTTTCTATCAGCAGAACCATCAGATCTAAGGCATTGGTTTGGAGAAACGGAGGTCAGGAGTATTTCTCAAGCACTCGCTGTAGGCTTTTGCTGGTCTGGGGGAGTGATGCAATTCGTATTTTTTCCATGATATTGTCAGGCAGCCCCCGTGCTCAGATAAACAATTGAACTACTGAACAGCTTGTGCCGGAATTTAAAGGCCACTGAGGAAGACCCATATCGTCGAAACGCGTTTGGCCTGCCTCTTTTATAAATTAGTGGAGCAATTTGCTTCAACAATATTGCAGAGAAACTATAAAGTGTATAGCAATTGCTCTCATTGTGTGTGTACATATTTGTATAAAATCTAATTTTAAATTTTTTTTTGTAAACCTTAACTTTTTTGGAAATATCTCGTTTGTGGTTTTGGTTAAGGCTAGCACTTAGTTTTGCTATTCCACCTTAACGAGTTACACTGCCATAAAAAATACACCACCAGAACATTTCATCAGTGGAACTGCCAAAACAGGACAGAGTCATGGATAAGACATGGATGGCATAGGGCAGTAGTTGTATATTCCTTCAATCCGCTGTGATGCCACCATATTTACACACTAGACCCAGACCTGGTGAAAAGAATTGTCTTCCCATTGACTTCAATTAGAAGGGAAAAGTTAAATAGCCATTGATGACTGACTGACCCACATTACCACAATAGAGCAGTGAATATGGTGTAACTCAGCTCAAAGCACACCACCATCAATATATAAATCCCATGCTGCGAGACTAAGATGATGGGGCAAGGGGATTATCCCAACTCCAAGAACTATGTTCCTGGAGTTGCTTGTTTTTTGTCTCCCTTTGCTCCCCACAGATGACTCTCCAGTAGGTATAGTCAAAGGGAACAAGAAACCACTCGGTTCCATGCAACCATGAGGGTAGGGGACCCTTTCCCCAGCACCAAGCAGCATACTTCAGTACTCCCTGCAGGGTTGTCAACCTATTTGTACCTGGTAGTTTCCTGTGCCAATGCAAGTTCCATAACAGTCAGACAATAGGTGATGCTGTCACTAGGATGAACACCACACCTGGCCCTGCAGAACAGAGGAATCCTTGGAAACCTCTCCCTCTTGGTGCTCTTTCCCAAAGACACTAACTGCAATGCCTGATGCACACTTCTTGTATCTCGTTTTGACAAGAAGGAGTGATGAAAACATCACTTGTGCCCCCTCCTATCCAGTGCCTCATAGTCTTGCAAGATCCATTCAACATTTTCTCCAGCTCAATTATTTGTTCCCAATGAACCAGCGAGAGGATAGTTATCAGTAGGCTTGATGAGTCTTGGTAGCCTCTCATAACAACACATGCTCCAGGAAAGCACCACACTTTCTAAGATGGTATGTCTAGTCTGCACATGAGTGCCTCTGTCTCACTCGGTAGGAGTCTGCAACCACAAGGAAGAGTCTGCTTCTCAGGTTCGTGGTGAAATTCCTCCTATCTACATGGGTCCAACTGTCCTCCTTGATGTTCTGTGAAGCATGGGATGGTGTCTCATCTGCAAGTGGCTAAGGATCACCCCTCCATGGGAAGATGTGTAGTTCCAGGGGCAAAGAATGTCTCCTGATTTTCTTGGTCCGATGCTTTATGCAGTTCTGCTCCCCTGCCTCTTGACCTTTGTTTTCTTCCTCTTCCTTGGAAACCTCCCCCATCTGGTGCTCTTTCCAGAGGTTCTTCGGCCTCCCATCCAAAAACCTTTCACCATCCCTGATAAGTTGAAATGTATAGAAGTATGCCTCAAGCCCTTTCACCTTCTCTTCCAGCAGAGCTACTAGGTTGCATTTGCTGCAGGTATAGTTCATGTTGTCCTCAGATAGAAAGGCTAACATGGCACACACTCTGCAGGTGACTGGAGCACTCCCTCAGTGAACATGGTGCTACGATCTCCAGATGACTGTATCATTTTACTGAACTCCCTTCAACTTTCCTCCACTAAACTCCCCTACAAAATCCCCCTTTTTGCCCACTACAGTCGCTTACTCCCAGGACACAGAAAGCCTTCCAACAGAGCACATCTGCTCTAATTACTTCCAGCTTCTGGAATATTTACTCACAATTGGAGTGAAAAATAGGTATGACAATAATTATATTAATAATATAAAATTGTTATTGTTCTATTACATATGGAAAATGTTGAGAGTGTACATGACATAATCTCCTCAATATATGTTTTTCAAAAGGCACTATTGGGAATGTATGCAAAAACCATATGCTAGATTTACAAACTACATATCTCCTTCAGACAACTTTCTGTAACCACACGTCAAAGAGGGAGCTGGCGCATAGAAACAACCATATTGTTAAACTTGTCACATAGAATAGATTGTCTTACTATGATAACATGTATGATGACCATCTAACATGCCAAACCCAAGGACAGTAATGTGGCAGGGGTTCAAGAAATTTAACATGTACATACAACTCTCAATTTACATTACCTTAAGATCATCACATTCCATGTCTTCTCTGCGCTTACTCCATTGTTTTAGATGTTCTAGATATTTTCTTTTTTCTTCACGTAGTTTCTCTCTTTCCTGCAAATACAAAGAAAATTACTACCAATGTATTTAATCCAAACAGTAGCCTTACCGTTACCCTACAGAAAGCTCTCAACAATTCAAATTCCTAAACCCTATTAGTGTGTCCAAACTGGACAGGGATAAAAGTACTAAATTCTATTCTCAGAGAGCATGTGAGTGTTAGAGAAATCTACCATTCCAGAGGTTTAATTTAGCACATCCTTTTGACATCTGTGCGCATGATAACCTTCGCATCATCTTTGGCTGAATGTTTGTCTCCTTAACTTAATCTATAAAATCCTGTTCTTCCTCCCTTCATATCATCTGTTAAAAGTTGTAATTAACTTCAAATGTCTGCCAGGGAAGTGTTTGATCGGGAATACATTCAGTTGTATGTTAATCAGAACTACACTCTTCCAATCTAAACTGAAAGAAGTTACAGAATCAGTAGGACCTCTGATTGGAATATTTTAATTTCAGATTGGAACTCAAGTGGAACGATCTCCCCAACGAGGCCCGCCTGGCACCAACATTGTTATCTTTTCGGCGCCAGGTCAAGACTTTCCTCTTCTCTCAGGCATTTGGCAATATCTGAGGAGCCTGGGTTTGTTTTTATAGCTTTTTGAAGTGTTGAAGTGGTTTTTAAATGTACAGATTGTGTGTATGTTGTATGTTTTTGCTGTTTTAATTTTTGTATATTGTTTTTAATCCTATGTAAACCGCCCAGAGAGCTTCGGCTATGGGGCGGTATACAAATGTAATAAATAAATAAATAAATAAGAGTGAAGACATTCTCGTTGTCTTCATTTTCATTATTAAGCTGAAAGCTATGATAAAAGGTGAGACTAGAAGCTACTGAAGATTAGGAATCTTTTACCCTAAAAGAAACTTCATTGCATGCTGCAAGATAAATAGCGCAGTCCCGCTATCAAATTTCTTTTTGTTTCTGAAGAGCCTTCTGGTTCCTATGCTTTATACTCCAGAGACACAGACTAAAGGAAAGATATGTCTCTTTCACTAACCCCTATTGCCTCCCCAACAGGTCCATCAGCCAGCTGGAACTCTGTTTCTGTTTATTTCTAAGATTGCCCGGGTTTTCCTATCCTTTTACCAAGTTTTTGTTCAAGCCTCTCCACCAGAGTGCCTGCATTTTCAAACAACAAGAGAGGTTATTTTTAAACAGTTATTTTTTATTTCCCCCCCTAGTTATTTAAAAACTTAGTAGCAGAAAGGAATGACACATCTTTTAGTTATTTGGAAACGATTCTGAAGGCAGTATCCCTCTTCTTGGTAATCTGAGAATGAAATCATTCCCCAAAATCTAACAGCATACATGCTCAGTGAATCTGTATTTGAGAAATCTGCTGCCAGATAATTTCTTCCCTGAGTTTTCTTCCTTGTTGTAACTTATTTTTTCCACCTGCACCCATGAATACCCCCCTCCAATCCTCTTATAGGTTCAATCAGTGACATTATGGCACCCAAACCATGCTTTATACTCTACTACCCACATTGCCCTACAACTCACTCATTTGCAGCAACAACACCCTGAATTCCCCCAATTGGATCATAACTGTGCCCCTCTTCTTTTCCTCCCTTTCTCCTTCCCCTATTTGGATACACGCACACACGAACACACACACACACACACATAGAAACTGTACAGCATATGTCCCACTTTTGTTAGCCACTGTTTTCCCTACGCTTTCTTGGGACTGCCAATGTCTATGGTATTTTTGAGCTTTCGTTAACCTAGTAAAAGGTGGCTTTCATTAAACGCCTTTAAATAAATAGCTAATTTTTTTTTAGTTTTTAATTTTTAACAAACAGTATATTATTCTTTCAGAGTCCTTGTCTCAAGACTTCCCGATTCCTCCAATATCAGGGAATCCAGTTTCAAGTGGTACAAAGTGACTCATAGTTAAAAGATTCTTACACCAGTTCAGGATACTTGTCAGTGGCCACATGTGTGCTAGCCAGTACAAGTATTAACATTCCTATTTCAATCAGTATGAAAGAACAGCTTGTATTTGCCTAGAGAGGGGTAATGTCACAACACAACTGTTTATATTGCGATATTATAGCAATATTTATAATGCATTTTCCTTGAAAATTAAAACCAGTAACTGTAACTACAATTTACAATTACATCACACACTAGCCAGGGAGGTTGGGACAGTGATGCAACATCCCAAATAGGAAGCCACTTATCTGCAGCCTAACACTGTATCTGCAGCCTAATATTGCTAGTAGTATGTGCCTGAAAAGACACATCACTGCTGCTTGTCTGCTCCTCACCCCCTCCCCATGCCAAGATTCAAGTTCTGGCTAGCAGGAACCTCTAAGTGCAGCTACAGAATATGACTGCCACTGGCATTTCAAATCCAGAACTATCAGGATTCAGGATGAGGAGTACCTGACCTTTTCTTTTTCTATTTTGAGTCGCTCCCTCTCTTCTTTCTTCTTTAGCTTTTCTTCTTCCATAATCTTCTTTAGTTCTTCCTTCCTTTTTTCCTTATCTTCTCTCTCTCTCTTTCTAGATTCTATAGCATTTGCCTTCTCCCTTTTTGATTTTTCTTTTTTCAAAGGGTACAGAAGAACTAGAGTTATATTATTTTTATTTTACAAAAGAAATCACTTATATAAGCCGCACACAAAGATCAAGTTTTCAAAGAAAGACAAATGGCTGAATATATGTAATTTTTTCATTCAACTCAAATGTAGTATAAAACGCTAATGCAATTTAAAACAAACATAAGAACATAAAAAGAGCCATGCTGGATCAGATCAAGGGTCCATCTAGTCCAGCATTCTATTGACCAAGACCAACAAAGCAGGACATGAGTGCAACAGCACCCTCCCACCCAAGTTCCCCAGCAACTGGTGCACACAGGCTTACTGCCTCGGATACTGGAGATAGCACATAACCATCAGGGCTAGTAGCCATTGATAGGCTTCTCCTCCAGGAATTTATCCCACCCCCTTTAAAAGCCATCCAAATTGCTGACCATCACTATATCTTGTAGCAGTGAATTCCATAATTTAACTATGCGCTGTGTGAAGAAGTACTTCTTTTATTTGTCCTGAATCTCCCACCAATCATCTTCATGGGATGATCCCTGGGTTCTAGTATTTTGAGAGAGGGAGAAAAATGTCTCCCTATGCACATTCTCCACACTATGCATAATTTTGTACACCTCTATCCTGTCTCCCTTAGTATCCTTTTTTCCAAGCTAAACAATCCCAGCTGTTGTATCCTTCCCTCATAGGGGAGCTGCGCCAGCCCCTTAATCATTTTAGTTGTTCTTTTCTGCACTTTATCTAGCTCTATAATTTAAAAAAATGTTTCATATCAAGAACAAGCAAAATTATGAGGTTTCTAATTTGCCACTCACTTGTTTGGAGTGAGCCAAAATTACTCCTATGTTCCCATCCTTTCTTTTGGCTTTAAGAATTACCAGGAAATTATGCAATCCCATCTAAAGCCGGTTTTGTGTACTAAACAGGTTTTGTGTTCTGAAGGCTGTGTAAAACAAAATGACTGGCACAATGTAGAACACAGCACTATTTATAGCTCTCTGTGCTGACTCAATTCTTGTACTCTGGGAATATGAAGAGGATAAGAAGAGTGATGCTGTGAGAAAGGAGCTAGGGATGGGCAGCTACTATTTTTTATTTCTATTTGTCACCTCATAACATGCTTTCTCTAGGCAACATAGAACAATTATGTTTAAAAACAAAATAAAAACATTACAGTAATACAAAGCAAATTCAAGACTAAAATCCAGCACCAGAACTAAGAATAAAACAATCACCAACCACAGTAAGCAACGTGATCACTTAAAGAGAACTAAAATAACTTTATAAAGGCTAAAGCCAATCAATCACCATCAATACAAAGACTAGTACTAATACAAAGTACTAATACTAGTACTAATACAAAATCAATACAAAGACTAATACTAGTCTACAAAGACTAGTATTAGTCTGTAGCCCCTGAATTGATATTTACTATATTGCTTACAACCTAAACAAATGAATTATAATGCTTTGGGTCCAATCCAAAGCTCCAGGTACACTGTGACACACAGTTGGCACCTTCAGAAACTGATTATCTTCTTGACTTTACTCTTGGATGCAACTCTGCATACAGTAGGAAAATACACAAAGAGGTGCCTCTGAGGTCAATAGCAACCTTAACTCTGAGCTTGTGATCTGTCAATCAATAAAAATTAAGCAAGGCTGACAGGCAAGTACAACCTGGGGTGCTTCCCGATGGAGGGCTCCTAGTGCTGTGCAACCATTCCATCTGTTTTTGCCTTAACAGTTTTTATGAGGTAAGAAAAAAGACAGAAAAAGCAGTGGGAAAACATGGAAAGGTTATGTGTGGAAGATGACATTGTATTAACCCTCCCCTCCCCATGAATAAAATTCCATAAATGAGGTTGGGGCATGGTGTTTCATCATCCAAGGTTGAACTTACCCATGGTCATTTCTTCTTTTTCTTTTTGGAGTCTTGCCCTTTCTTTTGCTGCACTGCTTACATTTCTAGAACTAAACTGTTCTTCTGCAACCCAATCCCCCTGGGGACAAAAGCACAAGCTCATGGAAGGAAAATAATTGAAAACCTGAATCTTTCAACGGCTTTGTAAGTAAAGACATGTTCTAGTTTTAATTTACAATGAAACATACTACAAGTTAGCAAGTATATGATAAATTAAGAAAAATGGGAAGGTGCTTATTTTGTGGCGATAGTAAATGATTACTCTCCGTTATTCTAAATAGGAGCAACAGTTTAGTCCAGCATCTCTACAGCTACCTTAAATCTGGGGAGCCTGGTTTCAAGATCCACCACTGCCCATGGACTTCCAGGGCTTTGGTGAATTTCTCTCTCCTGAATCATATTCCCAACTTAAAATGGGACCAATGGTGACGTACGTCAGAGAATTATAATAAAGGTGATCACAAAGGGAGCAAGGCACTTTATACATTTACATGCTATACAAATTAAGCTGGTAGTATAAACCGTAATCCACAACTGTAATTTCTTAGAAAGCAGAGAAGCATTGCATTACTTACATGGCCATCAGATGCTTTCTTTGGAGGCCGCCTTCGTCTCCTGTTTGAAGGACTGAAGACAAAAGTAGGTGGATCATCAGGAAAAATGTAGGAAAATTTCTGGTCTTTTATCTTGTATTTTGCAATTGACATTGCCTTGGAAAAGAAAGGTGAAAAAATAATTTGTTGTGATTATGCCAGGTCTAACATGCACACACTGGCTAATAAGCTATGGTTTCAGCAGGCCAGTATTCTGTTCCCATTATTTCCTAGTCCTCGCCACAGAAATGAAGTATCTCTCTACTAAATAGAGCCACTCTTGAAAAGCACCATTGAAATAAAGGATTGGAATATTATCTTCTAGAAGGGCACATATGCAACATTACAATGAAAAAGTACACACGTCTCAAATCTTCTTCCAATTTATACTAGAACAAAATAGCACTGTACAATAACTGGACAAGTTTGGGCTAATAAATGAAAGAAACTCAAAGTAACAACTCTCTCTCTCACACACACACACACAGAAAGGGATGTCAGTCTATTGCAGCAAAACAAGCCTAGGGTTTTTTGCTGCACAATATAACATGATCAAAGCTCTATTATTTCAGTCAACATTAATGTATTGATCTAGACCCCAGAGTTATCTTCATTATACTGAATCAGAAAGGACCAATCAAGTGTTGAAGACAGGATATTTTCCTAGCTAGCTAACAAAAGAGGAGATTTTAAATACAAACTTCATAAGGGCAAGAACATAAACATACTATTCACCATACAAAAAAAACTGAAGTAAAAAAAATCCTAGATCTGCCAGGAGTATTCGATTTAGTAGAAAGGCAAGATAAGTCACCAACTCAAAACGCTGAAATTTACATGTCATAGCCACTTTCAGATAAATTCATTAAAACTGATCAACCATGTTTTTATTCTCAACCTTGGTTTCAACTTTAACTACTTTGATTACCTTAATTTTAACAATACCATCATGTGATTCACAGTGTTGCTTCAAAAACAGCTTAAGTCTGTCACGAGAAAAAAGATGTTTCCTCCGGCTATGGTACAGATGAAAAAGAAAAAAGCACACATAATTATCAAACATTATAGCATTACCAATCAAATTGGTACACTAAAGTTACACTGTTTAATTTTTAGTTTTGTAAAGAAATTCAAATTGAGTAGTCTCTTTATGCCATTACAAATACCAAATCATCCATGAAATTTAGATTAATAACCAGCCTGCAGTTTTTAAAACAGAGAAAAATCAGCTGATGACTCTATGTTTCAACTGCAGTTGTTCAGTGCACTCAGAATCAAGCTACCATGACTGTTGCTTTCTTATGTTAAGTTTTCATTAAAATTGGGGAGCAGGGTGTCACAATTTAGAGAATTTCTATAAGAGAGTGTTTCAAAGGCTCTCATTATCAGAAAGCAAATGAGCAATACATTTATTAGTTAAACTGTAGTTATTAATATGCTCATAATCATTATTTTAAAGTTCTATATCAAAATGTTTAACAATATCAAAATCCTCTCTCCATCCTCCGAACTCAATACAGCTAACTCTAGGGAAAGAGATCCCCCAAAACTCAGTACAGCTGACTCTAGCACTATACAATCATTATCATGGAAGATTTTGATATAGTGAAGAATCTTGCTGGCAGAAGAGAGATAGGAGGCAAGTTTGGGTGATTCCCCCCTCCCTCTGGACCCTCCCTTATTCCAGACGGTCCCCCAACCCTCCAGAACAAGTTTTCAGAGGGTACAATGGGGAATCTACAAATGTTGCCTCCCTGTTTCTGCCAGCAGAATCTGGATCTGACCATATGTGCATACAGAGGAAGTAGGACCACAACCAGTGGTGATTACCATATCTGGGATGCTTTCACTGTAACAGATTCATACAGTTGTTTCTTTATAGGCTTCACTTTGTACTTGAACAAAGAGGGATCAGTTATGGCTTTTTCCTTCCTAAAAATAAAGATCAATTATTATTTTCTTCCTCAAAGCAAAAACATCTGAGCTCTATATGGCATGTAAGTGGAATTAAATATTTGAGACAACAAGTGGAAAGTACAAAGCACAATCTCATTCACATAAGATTAAAATTTGGGAATTTAGAAAGCAATTTTAAAACCTGGATACTAGGAAGAAAAAATATTTAATTATATATATTTCCACACAAACACAGCACACCCAGACATATGTGCTGACATGCTCCAGATATGCAAACAAAAGCACACGATTCAGGTTACCTATCAGATTTTGAAACATTGCAGTTCTCTTATTCAATAGGTAAAAATGGCTGAAGAAGTTTATGAAGAGGTTTTGTAGCCATTAAAACTTTGTCTTTGTAGCCTTTTAAAACTGCATACATACTTTCAAAATATAAAATGATAGCATTTACCCATTTTGTGCAGAACTGGTATCCAAGTCTGAATCGTCACTATCACTAATGACAATGGTGACTCCATCTGTACTGTTGACATGGCCATTAGCCATTCCATTCTGATGTAAGGGTGCTTTAACTTCCAAAATCCTACAGTGCAATCTGAAAGAAAGAAATATAAAAACAATCTATATTTTATAATGTAGAAACGTAATAGAATATTTTTTTAAAAGTAGTTTGCAACCTAGTATCATTTTATCTCAACCAAAAAACACAAATAAAAAAACGGGAGAGAGTGCTTCAACAGCAATGACAAATAGACACACTCATCCCAGGATATCCTATCCACTTCAATTCAACTTTAACTGCCTTATTTTCATCACACACACACAGAGTTCTATAGTAATTTATTGAGATGGATCCCAAGAACAACAAGAGGAAGAAAAATTGTCAGTTGTACTGTTTTGCAAATGCTTGCACATATACTGGTGAAAGAAATTGTACTGTGCTATAATCAGTAGGTGCTATTCTTGTGCTTTTGCAAGGTCTTGCAAAACTAGACTTTTTAAATTTATTTTCATTTTTCTCATGCAATGCTCCAGTGTGTGTCATAGATTTTTGCAAGTGAAAGACATTATCCCTATGCACAAGAGAAGAGCACCTCTGAATTCAATCCATTGCAAGGGGAGGAGCAATTTCCACATAAAAGCCTTCACAAATGTACATATGCATAATACATGTACCCCATTGTTAATGGTTTGTTATGGCAGTCAGGGTTTTAAGTGATTATTTGGTAAGTTATCCTTATCTGTTTTGGCTATTGGTATTACATCATAAAACTTCTTGTTTTATCCAAATGGTAAAATGAATGTCTATTTTGTAACTTAGAAACTAAGCGTTAAAAACACTTTTCACAGGAATGAAGGAAAATTAAAGGATTTTATGTTGCTTAAGTATCTATCCTAGCAAAAGATCATCCCTTATTATTGTTGATGACCCAAATAAACAAGGATAACATGATTGCTATGTATCTAATCTAGTCTTAATGACGGCCCGCTTTATTTTAAAGCTCCATTTAGTGTATGTGCATCAATATCGCCTATGCCCACACACACACACACACACACACACACTACATGTTAGGAAGACTGTTCAATTCCAAAAAATGATGCACTAATTTCTCATCACTAATCTTGCACTTGCAAACACATTACCACTGAAAGTACAAGACAGGCCTTGCCAATTGCATAACATACCAAGCAATGGGATTCCTTTAAATGAACCCTGCATTCTGAGCTAGCTGATTAACTTTGGCTGTATAGACAGCAATCAAGTATGGGTTAATGGATGTCTAGCCTTCCCCAACCTAGTTCCATCCAAATGTTTTAGATTATAATTCCCAGGATTCCTGATGTTTGGCCATGCTGGTTGGGGATGATGGGAGTTGGTCCAAAATCTGGAGAGCACCAGGCTCAGGAATGGTTGGACTATCTAGCAGTAAGGCTAAAGTGGCTCCAGGAATGGGGCATGGATAAGTAGGCAACAAATGTGAGAAAGTAGAGAAGTCTGAATGGAGGAGTCATGATGAAGTGTTTGTTTGCTTACAAGTAGCATGGAGTTATTTCTTTTACATTTAGAAAGGTAAAGTGTTTTATTTTTAGACCTATAATGTATTTCTTCAACTCATATTGGCACGTCGCAATTTCAGGGAATACTATGCAACTGGCTAAAAGTGTTCAAAAGGATTCATACTCATCATGCTCTAATAATTAGTTTTTACCATGAATGAAGAATCAGTTCTGTGTTAGCTAAAGACTCAGAAAGCACTGAGACCTAGGCAAAATTAAGTTTAACGAATGAATGAGATTATTAATTTTCTGCTGTACTACTTTCAGTTATTAACAAAATTGTACAGATTATTTCCAGTTCGTAGAAAGATGGATTTTAGAATCTCTAATTTTCCTAATGACATACATAATAGGGGTTTTAATATACCGTTGGACTTTTAAACACTAGAGTTTAAACCAAGTTAACATGCTCAATATTATATTAACAGGTTATCAAAAGTAGATTTGTATGTCAGGCAGACTTCATATACGTATTTAAATGTGCAATCACATTTTTAAGAGTAGCAAAAAATGTTTAATTGCTTTAATAATATGCCAAATTAGGAGAAGTATGAAAAAAGATGAGCTGGAGTGGAACTGTCTCTTGGTTTTTTTCTTGAAAACCTTCAGATATACTCGATAAAGAAAAGCTTAAGACATGGCTTTTTATTAAAAGACAACCAAGAAAGACATAATTCAAGTTTATAAAATTATGAAAACTGTGGAGTGTGAAGGGAGATACTTTCTGCCGCTCCCAAAACACTAGAACTCTAGTTCATCCAAAATGGACAGGCTAAGTAAACCTGGATTTCTTAGTGTGATAAATTAATGTATGGAATGCATTGCCACAAGACGGTCACTAGCACAAATCACTTTTTTTAGAGGACTAGACAAATTCATGGGGGGGAAATCAATGAATGGCTGATCATGAAGATAAAACTTCCATGTTTAGAGGTCATACACTTCTAATTTTCCAGTTCCAGCTTGTGAACTTCTAAGACAAATCTTTCCGGTCACTATTGGAGACTGAATGCTGGACTAGATTTGTTGGGTTCATCCAGCAAAACAATTCAATATTCTGGATCTAAACTAAGTGTAGACCTTAAGTTCCTAAATGGTTAGGAGAATGGGGCATACCATGGATTCCCATGCCCTCTTTCTCCCTCTTGTGTGAACTCCCCATTCTCTTCCATGATTTCCTTTAACCATGGGCTAGCATTATATCTATCCTGGCAATAAACCTGGATTTCTTCTATTTATGTGTGCTTGAAACCAAAAAATTGATGTGGCCTTGCAAACACTGATTACAAAGGCAATTTTGTTAAAAAACAAAACAAAATGGAGTTAGGACTGATGTAGACGTATTGCTACACCATGAAAAAGAGGGGGAAATGTATGTGTAGAAGTGAGGAGAAAGTCCAAGCTTGTTGCATACTCTCAACTGCCTAATTATGCTTAGGAAATTAAGGACATAACATCAGCATTGAGGCCATTCATTTTAGAATAAAAATACAGAAATATAATACACTATTTCAATCATGCTGGCAGTATTCCTTTTATTTTACACAGACAGAATAATGCTCGTATTTCAGCAAACCAGTGCATCTGCTAGTCATTTTTCCAGATAAGGAAATGAGGAACTGGATCAAAGAATATTACTCTAGATGCTAATAAAATAAAAGATTCTAGAACACATGAACAACCAAAGCCACCGAAGTTTAAGTGGTTATAAATTGGCCCTAGATTTGTTTTCTTTTTAAAAGAGCTACAAACATATTTATTAAAACTAGCCCATATCAAATATGCTTACCTTTCACCATTATTCCTAAGCACTTCAACAATTTCACCAACAAAATAACGGTCCTTGATATAATCAAAGATGTCATCACAAGCTTCATGAAGTCGTGAGCGTTGAGTGAGTGTAACTAAGTATAGGACTGGAACAATAAGTGGCTCTGGAAAATTTTGCAGATTTTGTCTGGCTTTCTTTTCCGATTCTAGTGCTTCTTGATAGGTGAGCCCAGGTTTACCTGTGACAGCACAACTCCACACAAGGCTATTACACAGAATGGTTCGTTCAAAAAAGTCACTGCAAGAAAGAAAGTTGAAATAACTGAACTGAACTCTACATGTCTGCTACTGTACACCTAGGTTGAGATTAAGCCAAAACTAAGCATTGAAGTCCTGCTGGTTTCAATGCTTAACTCTTTTCGATTGTCAAAAGACGAGACAGGTTGGATCATACCAATGGTCTTTCTAATCCAGCATTCTGTTCACACAGTGGCCAACCAGCTGCCCACTGGAAACCAACAAGCAGGACACAAGCCATCAAGACTAGTAGCCACTGATAGCCATCTCCTCCAGGAATTTATCGAATCTCTTTTTAAAGCCATCCTAATTGGTGGCCATCACTCCATCATCCAGCAGCAATTTCCATAATTTGGCAATGCGCTATGTGAAGAAGTACTTCCTTTTATCTGTCCTGAATCTCCTACCAATCAGCTACATGGGATGATCCCGGGTTCTAGTATTATAAGGGGAGAAAAGTGTCTCTCTATCCATATTCTATACACCATAGATAATTTTGTACACCTCTATCATGTCTCCCCTTACCCTCCTTTTTTCCAAGCTAAACAATCCCAGCTGTTGTAACCTTCCCTCATAAGAGAGATGCTCCAGTTACTTGATTATTTTAGTTGTCCTTTTCTGCATTTTTTCCCAACTCTACAATATCCTTTTTAGGTGCAGTGACCAGAATCATACACAGTATTTTAAGTGTGGTTGCATCACAGATTTGTATAATGGGACTATTATACTGGCAGTTTTATTCTCAATTACTTTCCTAATCATGCCTAACATGGAGTTTGCATTCTCCCAAATTGGAGAGATCCTTTTGGAGCTCCTCACAATCGCTTTTTATTTTAACCACCCGAAATAATTTAGTGTCATCCACTAACTTGGCCACTTCACAGCTCGCTCCTAGTTCCAGATCATTTATGAATAAGTTGAAAATCAATGGTCCCGATACAAATCCCCGTGGGACCCCACTATTTACATCCTCCACTGGGAATATTTACCATTTATTCCTACTCTCTGCTTTCTGCTCTTTAACCAGTTACTGATCCATAAGAGCACCTCTCCTCTTGTTTCATAACTGCTAAGTTTGCTCAGGAGTCTTTGGTGAAGGACTTTGTCAAAAGTCTTTTGGAAGCCCAAGTAAACAATGTGTACAGGATCACCCCTATCTACATGCTTATTGACATGCTCAAAGAACTCTAAAAGGTTAGTGAAACACGGTTTACCTTTGAGAATATTTATTTATTTATTACATTTGTATACCGTCCCATAGCCAAAGCTCTCTGGGCGTTTTACATAGGATTAAAAACAATTAAAAACAATATACAAAAATTAAAGCAGCAAAAACATACAACATACACACAATCTGTACATTTAAAAACCACTACAACACTTCAAAAAGCTACAAAAACAAAACAAAACAAAACAAACCCAGGCTCCTCAGATATTGCCAAATGCATGAGAGAAGAGGAAAGTCTTGACCTGGCGCCGAAAAGATAACAATGTTGGCACCAGGCGGGCCTCATCGGGGAGATCGTTCCACAATTTTACACAAAGCTATGTTGATTCTTTTTCAGCAGGGATTGTGCTTTTATATGGTTCTTAATGTTATCTTTAATAATGCTTTCAATTAATTTACCCAGAACAGATGTTAAGCTAAGCTGCCTCTACTTTTCCAGATTCCCCTTGGATCCCTTTTGAGAAATTGGTATTGCATTGACCATTTCCAGTCCTCTGGGACAGAGGCTGATCTTAGGGATATGTTACATATTTTATTAGAAGATCAGCAATTCCATATTTGAGTTCTTTAAAGGCTTGCCTTTATTTGTTACATGTATGACCTACCATTCCTCCAAAGAACTCAGAGCACTCCATGGTTCTCCACCATTGCAAACCTATGCTCACAATGTTGTGAAGTTAGTCTGAGAGATAGTGGTCAGGTTTGCACAATCAGCGGGGAAAACTACGCAGTATGGATTGTTTCCCCCACCCATTTGCATGCCTGCCATTTGCTTAATTACCAGTGCCGTGAGTTGCCGTGTCATCTGAGCCTGGTGTGTGGCGCAACAGGGGGGCTTCTAACTCACACCACAACTCATGGCGGCTGCATTCAGACAACATGATAGTCAACAATGGAGTAATAATCAACTTGACAGTTCATCTATGGGGTACCCAACATAATAACCAGCCGTGGTGTTGATTAGGATCAGCGTTGAGATGACTATTAGTCCACGCTGAGTTGACTCACTGATCCCCTGCCCTCTCTCCCCCCTCAATCCTTCCACTAGTATCCCTTCACCCATTGCTGCCAAAAATCTATCCTGCCAGCTGGACTAGAGAGGCAGACACCGCTTTGACTGCTCTTGCCTTGTGACTCTATGGTTGATTAAATAACCAACAGTGCCCTCCATACAACACGATAACCAAAGGTGGTTCAAATGGCGAACTCTGCACAGCGTTGTTTATTTGTGTGTGTGTTTTTTAACCAAATAATCAACTGTTGGTTAAAAAAACTCCCTCAACACAACACGATAACCCATGGTGGGTTAAATAACCAAGTGTCGGCTATTTAAATCACCACTGGTTGTCGTGTTATCTGAACCCAGTCAGCTTGTAGTAGGGGCTGTTGGATGGGTTAGCAGCTACTTCTACCATGCCACATGCCAGGTTTGGACAGCGGAGGTAATTAACTGGGGAGCAGACCATACGGGGGAAGCAACCTATTTATTTATTTATTTATTTATTATTTATATCCTGCCTTTTCCCCAATACTGGGACTCAAGGTGGCTTTACAAAATTTAAAACATATACAATTAAAATATATAATTAGAAATATACAAAAGTTAAAAATATAATTAAATCATCTATAGTATTGAAACATTTTAAAAATTAAATGACAAATGTTAAATAAAAAAAATCCAGTGCATTAACAAGGTCCAAAACTATTACCCAAAGGCCTGCCAGAACAAAAAAGTTTTTGAGCTGCCTCCAAAAGTGTAACAAGAAGGGAGCCAATCTAGGCTCCCTGGGAAGGGACTTACAGAGCCTTGGCACAGCCACCAAGAAGGCCCACTTCCGCATTCCCACAAGGCATACCTGTGATGGTGGCAGGACCAAGAGAAGGGTCATACTGCATAGTTTCCCCGCTGATCATGCGAACCTGGCCATGAACTGGCCCAGTGAGCTTTATGGCCAAGTAGAGATTTGAACACAGTTCTCCCCACTATTAGACTGACTCTGACCACACTGACTCATAATCAGGTCATACTCATAGTTGTTTTGTTTATTTTGAAATAGACAAAGAAAATATACTCGGATACAACTTTCATTATACCAGGTCTATTTGTCAATCTAGCCCAGAATTGTCTGCTCTGACTGGCAGTGGCTCTCCAGAGTCTTAGGCAGAGGTCTTTCCCATTGCCTGATACCTGATTCTTTTAACTGGAGATGCCAAGGATTGAACCTAGAATTTTCTTCATGCAAACTATATGTTCTACTACTGAGCTATGGTCACTTGTTAGTAACCACAATATACCACCTGCTAACTGTTAGCCAAACTCAGATTAGTTATAATGAAACCATAAGTCCATGAAAAGTATTTCTGCATAAGGTTCCACCCACATGTATTTTCACTTATTGTTTTCCAACTGGTATTTACAAAAAAATTAATAGTGAATCATTCCAAAATGAGTTTTAAGATACACTTCAGGGCTTAAGCCCCATGACACAAACTGGAAAAAGAAAAATTAAGTGTTAAAACACTTAACAATTTTAAATATATTCATTTACGCACTGTTCTTCTCTCAGATATGTAAAATATTCACTTACTGGCTTTTACACAGAAATAGTAAATTTGATAACTACTTGTGTACTTAGAATGGCTTCTAAAATGCTTTAAAACTATGAACACATTGATAAGGGAGGAAATGAAACATATACTGAAGATTCAGCAACGGCAACCAGCAACCCCTGGCATATCGTTACATGAATTCAGAATGTTCAGCAGCTCACTGCCACTTTTGTTCTGCTGCACTTTCTATTCTCCCCCAATACTTTTTATGTTTGTTTGTTTCTAGTGTGTTTTCCCTTATGCGTTATCTGCATGTTGAGAAGTAACTTCCTCTTCCTGCAAGGGTTTTAAAGGAAACAGTGCTACTGCCCTCCCTTGTAGTCAAATGATCTGTCCTCTTAAGTGCCTGAAGGACACCTAACAGCAACATCTTGAGAGCTTAGCTATCCCCAGTCTACATACTTGGGCCAAACTATATAAAATGTTAATTGCATCACATTTAATGTTGTGTATATATTATTGTTTTTTGAGTGTAAATAGCTGCCAGTATGGGGAAGCAGGACGGTGGTCGAAAAAGAACTGAGGTAAGCGGGAACCCGAGCATGCGCAATAGGGCGGTGGGGGGAGGGGTTCCCGCCAAAAGAGTTTAGGCTATAGAAGTTTTTTTCCCGAGTGAGGCTCGGCGCCGGCGCAAGCCCATAGTATGATGCACAGAGACCACGAAGAAGAATGAATAGTAGTAACTGACATTTTATCACCAATTATCAACTCACACCAACATTTTAAAGTATTTAAAAGCCAAACAACCCCCTCCCCCCCCACACACACAAAGGTGGCTGCCCTTGCTTTTACATTTAGCTCCAGAGCCACCTGCACTATATGGCAGGCCACTGATATTAGCAACATGAAGTTTGGAGAATAAGAACTTTTAGGGTACATGGAAGATTTGATATTGTTTTCAAATCTGAAAAATTACTTAATTTAAAAACAGCTCTGGATATTTTTAGAGCTAGCTAAACAGATAACAAACCTATGAGTTTATGGAGTCCATTTGATACACTGGAAATTGAAATTATCCTACATAATAAATCCTACAACTTATTTATGACCTTCAGGATTTAAATAATTGGATTCCTCAATTTTATTTAAGAACTGACAGTATTTTTATAAAAGACCTGGCTGAACACAAAGAATGCATTTTTTTATAAATATAGATCATGGAGTTGAATCAATCCTCTACATAACTAACCTAACCCTTTTCATTTGTTAGGAGTACAATATTGGATGCGGAGTATGGGAATTGCGATGCCAAGTGGGCTAAAAGAGAGCTTGATAACACTGGAATCTCGTTATATTAAGGGGTTTCCCCCCTAAATTCCTTTGTCCAATAAGATTGGTAACTAGAACAATTTGGAAACTGGTTGGAATCTGCCTAGGTTTGGAACCCTTTCACAAATGGAGTTCTCTATGGAGGAACCAGAGGATGGTATTGGAAGTAGAATGGCAATAAGAAGGGGCTGGATAGAAAAAGGTGGACAATTTAGTCCATTTACTATTTCAGTGTATTGTCAGATATCATTTTTAATTAGTAAGAGCTTTCCTCTACCTCAGGGGGAGCTTGATTGGTTTTTATGGTACCATGTTTGCTGAAAGCATTGCCTGGTTTCAAAAATTGGCCTAGAATGCCCTGGCGCCACTTCCTCTTTTATATTGGTCTTTAGATAAAATAACTTATTCAGTGCGCTTCCGAGCCCAATTCAAAGTGCTAGTTTTGACCTTTAAAGCCCTAAATGGTTTAGGACCAAATTACTTAAATGCCCAACTACACCCATATCAGCCTGCCCGCATTTTAAGATCAGAGAGTCGCTTCTCATTTACCCACCCATGAGAGCAATTAGGTAGGTGATCACTCATGATAGGGGCTTCTCTACAGTGGCCCTACACCTTTGGAACAAGCTTCCATCAGAAGCCCAATGCTCCATCGATGCAGGCTCTTAAGAACGGCTTGCAAATATTATTTTACAATGGCCTTCTCGTGGTATGAGTGCTGCTGTTGCTATAGTTGTTGCTGTTTAATTGTTGGCTTTTATTGTTTTTAATTGCTATTTTATTTTGTTTGTTTTTATTGCATTTAATATTTTATGTATTTTATAGTTGTAAGCCACCCTGCGGGGGCTTCTGCCCAGAAAGGTGGCCAAGAAATGTTTTAAATAAAATATATATTCTTATTAAGGATAACATGAAATTGAACTTAGACCCACTATGTCTTACATGGGACACTGATTCTAGGGTATAACTATGACTGGATTCAGACTTTGCTGAATGGAAAATTCTGTTCCTACCACACATCCTCCAGCTCAGCTTCTCAAATGTAGCTTTGACTTGGGAGGGCAGGTGATGAAAATGTGAGACTCTACAAGTGGGTGTTGTGCATATGTAATAGAGCACTGATCTACATAATTATCCTCCATTCATTTATTAAACTGCATTTATTCATAGTCTGCCTTTCTATTAAAAGGCAAATGTCCAAAATAGTTCACAGCATAATAAAAATAATAATTAAAAACATTAAGAGTAATCAATAAAAATAATTCAAAAGACAAGAGAAAACAGATACATTTTTCAAAAGTGAGTAAACCAGGGAGAATTAAAGCATCAACTCCTCAGCATGTCAAATGCATTCCAGAGATGAAAAGTCTTTACATGACAATGGAAGGTAATTAGAGAGAAAGGGCAAATCAAACCTAATCATCTCCGTATCTCAAAGGGACACAATTCAGAGCTAAACAACTTACTTTTAATATGTAGCATGCTGTTACTTCTGTTATTTTTCCTTACTCAAAACTAAGTATGGAGGAACCTAATCCAGACTGAGACCCTAGTGTAGGAGTAGGGAGGGCTTTAACTATTTCCCTCCCA
This sequence comes from Anniella stebbinsi, assembly GCA_029215795.1. Lineage (NCBI taxonomy): Eukaryota > Metazoa > Chordata > Lepidosauria > Squamata > Anniellidae > Anniella > Anniella stebbinsi. The sequence goes on from JARDYH010000001.1 coordinate 331,567,118, forward strand.
CTGTCATCTTAATCCAGGTTGGGGGCCCACAGCTTGCAATTTGCATAGGAAAAAGGCCTCCAGAGGGAGAGGACAGTTAGAAGTGATTGTGAACTGACCAGGCCATTGTCCCATTCCACAAGGCATTCCAATCAGCATTTTGAATTGTGTGGAAAACCTCCATTGATTCAGAAGCCTCACCTCTTCACCCTCAAGTAAAGGGCTACAAGATGACTAGGGGCAGGGCTATCACTCTCCCTTCCTCGCATGTTTAATATTCTCAGGTGTAGAATGCCTGAATACAGCTCAAGAGTCATCAAAAGTCATCGGTATTCATTAGACTCCTTCCTGGAGTGAACCATTCTAATAGGATGTTGAAGTTCCTCAAAACATTTAGGTCTAGTGGTCTCCAATACCGCCCCTGAAACCACTCTGACTAGCTGAGGCAGGAAGATTGTTAGAAGTGGGGTAGAACAGTATACCAACAGAGTCCCTAACTGTCCCATGAAGCCAACTTTAGAAACACACTCAAAACTTAAAGGTTGACTAACTATCAGGGTGGTAGCAACTAACTACCAGTATGGTAGTACAATTAGACCTCTAATCTGTCCTGTTGCTGTGCAGACAAACTGGGAAACATTCATCTCTCCCACTTCATACAGCCAGGTCTTTGTAATATCTGCAGATTAGCAGACTAAATCCTAGATGGGCAGCTGTCTTTTCATTAACCAACCAAGCATTCAAAAGCAAGGTTTTCCAACCCAAAGGGCTTTCACCAAGATTCCATTGGTGGAGAGATAACCATTTGGTTATAATATTAATCATTTAGTTCTGCATTATACTCCATTCTTATGCTTCCCCCCTGCATTATACATCATGGGAAAACAAAAGGAGTTGATATTTCTGTGCTCAAAATCTTACCACTCTCTTACTACTGAGCAATGGGTAGAGAAAATGCTATCACTCAAGGTGCTGTAAAAGTATCTTATCAAGGGAGAGATACTCCTGAAAATCTTGCAGAATTTGTGGATAGTACTGAAGCTTTTGTACTGATTAGACAGAACTATCTAATCAGGCCTATCTCTCATCTCTCCACCTTGACTTGGCCTCTTTCTGCTACATGTTTCTTGCTAGCTCTTGGGGAAAGTTATGGTCATTTGCATTGCTTACAAATGTACAGTTTCAAACAATAAAAATTTGTAAATAATAAAAAAGATAGCTATGAGTCTCTAGCAATCCATATTATCATAATGAAAAGCAGCTGTGGGTGAATTTCCCCACACAGTTTTGCACTGCAATGGCAGCTGTAATTTTGAATATTCGAGCAATGGCAGGGGCGCACCATAGTTTGTCGTTATGTGTGAACCCATTGAGGGTGGGTTGTTGGGATGGCTGACACCACCAAGAACCCATGAACTGTTTTATGACTGCAGATGACTTGATAACCACCCCAACAACCCACCCCTTGCCAGGTTGGCAAGTATCGAAGCTATGGCACATCCTTGCCATGCCCCAAATATTCATAAATGGCAGCTGCCACCATGATGAAAAAACATGCAGGGAAATTCACCCACAGTGGCTTCTCATTACATGTGAACTAGGTCTCTGACTGCATTGTAACAAGGTAATTCCAATATATAAACTACTCAATCGCATTCCAAAATTTCCCCACAAAAATCCTTAAATTCCATCAGTATGGTACAGTTAGGGTGGCTCTATAAGGGCAGCCCTCTCTATTTGAACAGCTATCCAGTTCAAGTCTGATTTACAGATAGAGAAACATAGGAAGGGAGAACAGGCGGCTAGATTTGCCCATGACCAGTTAGCACCTTAACTTGACTAACCAAGGATACAGCTCACTTGGTTACAATCTTTCCCACTATGGCACCGCCTTGCTGGCTTTCTAATAAATAACACAGTGTACAAATGTTAGTAATAGAATAATAAATAAATAATATGATTATTTCTATTTGAATTGAAGTACTTATTTTACAGATTTGCATCTATACATATAAATTAGTATATATATAAAATAATTCTATTGTGGTGGTGCACTTCCTTTTTTGAAGGTGCGCAAGTATAGTATAGAGAATGCAGTAGCAAGAATGCTCATACGACCTAGATGTTTTGATCTGTGCCAATTACACTGGCTATCTACCCATTTTCCGGCCCAATTTAAGTTGCTGGTTTTAACATTTAAAGCCCTAACCGTATCTGTGCCAGCTTATCTGAAAGACCACCTGCATTCATATTAACCTGCTAAGCCCTGAGATCAGGCTTCTGAGGCTGTAATATCTGGCCCTTCAACAAGTGTAATTATACTGGTGAATACCAGGATAGGGCCTTTTCTGTCACAGGCTCATTTCTTTGGAATTCTCTTTCCAGGGAGATACCTATACCCACCTCTATTGTTTTTTAGGAGAACTCTAAATATTTCTTTTTTATTATCATCATTCCAGTCAGATTTTTGAGGGTTCATTTTGTATCTATTTTATCTGCTGGTAATATTTTATATGGTTATATTTGATTGTTTGGGGTTTAATTGTTATTGGTTATTGTAAGCTGCCTGGCAAGACATCTCCAGTCTTACTGATACAATGACAAAGTTCTTTGTCTAAGGAAGGTTTGCAATTAACAGAAAGAGTAACCTGGGTAAGAATGCATCAGCCTCAGGACTTCCTTATGCCACAGAATAGTTCATTTACAAACCAGAGAGCCAGCAAAGTGGATGTAATGGATAGTATTGGACCTGGCCCAGGACACCTTTTCTGAATCCCTGCACAACCATAAGATTTGCTGATGGTTACAAGTATATTATGGGAAAACCAAGTGTATATTGCTCTAAGCCACTTCAAAAAAAAATGGGATACTAATGTGAGTGAGTTCGCACTTCACAACAAGCCTCCTTGAGTTAATTAACCCTTGGGGCCACCATGGTGTGTACCAGACACTACTCTGAATATGCAAGCCAAGGGCAGCGTTAGCTGTGGCTTGTTGTACAAACCTGGGACGCAGGGTTGCAAGGATTAAACACCTCTTACATCACCCATGGCCTGTTCTAGGGTTATGCAAGGGTTATTTAACTCTCACACAACATTATAAGCCACAGCAACCACTGCTAGGGCTTAAATATTCAAAATGGCACCCAGCATGTGCCACAGTGCCAGAAGGGTTAATTAACCCACAGTGGCTTGTCATGGTGTGCGAACTGGCCCACTGTGTGTGTGTGTGATTTCACAATTCCTTTAAAAAGCAGTAGAACTTCCTTGCAATTATAACAGGGCACATTTTAGTGGTCTATTAATAAAAGGTAAGATTGACATCTCTACTGACCCTTGTGCAAGTATCTACCCTATCTTACTGACAGTGCCTTCTCTCCCCATGGCCTCCTATTCTCAAGAAGCAGCTGCTTGCTCATCCCCCGCCTCGCCACACCTTCTGATCCTGCCGGCCGGCTGGCTTACTTACTCTAGCACAAACCTGTGCGTTGCCCGTAAGTTCTTTCTACCTTCAGGAGCCGCAGGCACATGTGCAGCTGTCAAAGTGTCATGAGAAATCCCGGAAGTTCTTGCAATTGCCCAACCTTGCACAGGCAAAGCATGGCTCCTGAAGGCAGAAAGACCTTACAAGCAGCACGCAGGGGCGCTCTAGGAAAAGTAAATCAGCTGACCGGCAGGGCAAGGAGGCAGGCAGCCAGCAGGATCAAGCAGCAGCAGACCCCTTGGAGGGAGAGAGCGCTGCTCTACCCATCCTCTGCTGCCTGCTGCGCCTGTTTCCTACTGCTTCATGGTAGGGCCAGCTCTGTATATATCATAATCTCAGTATTTCTAAATTCAGCTGAATCTTCACAGGAATTTTGAAAATGTATAATCCCACTCATTCATTTCTAAATGGGAGAAGTAAATACTCATTTTCTTGGAGATTACATACTCTATCCCCAAAACCCTACTCCTACTCTAGTACATAGGAATAGGAATGGTTTCTCAAAAGTAAGGTAAAGGCACTTTTCAATTACCCTGAGGAGTGTTATCATCTGTTCCTGGAATGACATTGTTACTGATACTGAGGAGGTTCTGGGGCCTCATTCCTTTTAATAGCACAGTCAATTAAAAATAGGGGTTTTATTTGTTTGTTTTAATTATCACTTTAATACTTTCCCTGAAGAGTAAAGGACAAACCTGCTCAGTGTGATCTAACCTAACTTAAGATTTTACTAGGCAAAGTCTGTTTGAGTAAAAAACAAATAAAAAACATAAGTCTAAACACAAGAAAAGCAAGGGGTGCTCTAATTTCACATTACTAAAAACATAGTAAGATTGGATCAGGACAATTTTGCCCTGAAGACGTGTATCTTTTCCCCTTGGTATCTTATATAATATGCAATGTTAGCATTTCTCTTCTTTACTTGATGACTATGCCAATACTTAAGAGCAGGACAGAACTAGTGCATTTTATGAATGTACTATAATTAAAGCTGTAGTTTTTCAAGTAGTATTCACACTGTTCTCCTGTGAACACTATACTATAAAAATTGAGGACATATCCAAATTAAGGAAAATATTCAAAGTATTTCAAATACGGATGTTTAATTTAGTTGAAGTTTACACTTATGTTCACTAAACCTCAATAAAATATGTCCTATGTCAAAATTCTCAAGTTTAATTGATTAAGTTTTAACTAAGAAAAATGTACAAGTGCTTTTAACTAATTAATGACAGCCTAACTTCAGAGGCAACACTTTGTGGACCAGCTGCCCAATCTTTCTTTAGGTCCAGAAGGGGAGGGGGGAGAACACATTTTAAAAACCAGAAATAACTCAGGCACATAACAATTAAAGTATAAAACTGAGATATAGCTAAACCAGCATATACAACGTACAATCCCTTTGTTTGCATAAAGCTCAACTATTTTATATAGCCTTAAAAGAACCCTGAACTGTGACAGCGACTGTAAAAAAATTGCCCGAAGGGTAAGATGCTAAGGAAATACAATACCATTACACAGGAGTTCAACAAACAGGTACCGAGTAAAAATTAGGGTTATGAAGAGCCAGCAACTTCCCCAATTTGACGAAAGGGATGGCGGATTTCTTTCTCCTCCCCCCACGCCCCAAGACAAGTGTTTGGAAGGCTTGTATTATGGATAAAAAACGGGCCATTCAGTTGTACTATTGAAGGGGGGGGGGGGGGTTGAGGGTTGAACTCAATCCCAGCGGAGGAGCATTTCGGGTTGGGAGGCAGCCGTTAAGGCGGCTAAATAGGCGGTGCGTTTATTCTCCTGTCCTTCGAGCTGCTAGGAAAACAATAGTCACTGGGGCGGTTAAGAGCACCAGTCAGGCAGCCCCTCTCGCCTCAACCCAAGCCTGGCCTACATGGCGTGGCTGGCCGTTGCTTTTGCGGCGGTTTCCCCGCCCTGTCTCGGTCGATTGTGCTGGGCTGGTTCCACAAACAGATACAAACGCACAAAACACCAAGGCCTAGTAAAAAAATAAAAGCCGCGCCAGAGTGCGGCGGGGGCTCGGGATACGGGCAGAGGGCAGCGGCAAGGGCGCCGGGGGGGCAACACTCACTTGCTACAAGCTTTCCCTTCTCCCCCTCTTCCAGCCCTGAAGGGGAACAGGCGCAGTGAGAGAGGGGGCGCTAAGGGCAGCAGCCCGTCAGGGGTGTCGAGGCAGCCTGCGTAGTACCCAAGGAAAAGGGGTGGCCAGGGGGTTTCCCCGACCTGTCGGAGGGGATTCCCTCCCCCTTCCTCGGCCAGGTGTCAGCCGTTTGCCGCCGCCGCGCTTTCCCGTTCAAACCATCGCGCCACAGCCCACGAGGACGCGTGTACGTAGCGAGGAAGAAAGAAAAGTTGGAGGGGGAGCGGGGGTGGGGGTGAATAGAAGGGGTGCCTCTTACTCGTAATCCCTGAAGATCTCGTTGGTGACCCTGCAGTAGAAGACGTGCTCGTCGGGTCGCAGGTCAGCGGGGGGTTTCTCCCTCACGAAGGGCTTTCGGTGTAACAGCGGCATCGCCGGGCTCCCCTTTCTAACCGGCCCGGGGGATGTGGGAAGGAGAAAGGGAGCACGTTAAACGAAGGCGAAGTAGGAGCCCGGGTCGCGGCGGCGGCAGACGGCGCCTTTTGTGTGCGCCTGACACGCCGCTTTCTTGCCTGGGACTGACTGAGCGAGCGAGAGCGGATCTTTCTTTCCTCCCCCGCTTCTTCCCCCCCCCCCTCCCCTAGGCCGCCTCACAATGGGGCCATGACGCTGAACAGCAGGCGGCGGCAGCAGCAGAAGCGACGGCTCCCGCCCCCCCCCCTAACGTGGTGGACCGACCTGGGGATTTCCTCCATCCCTACCCCGCCCAGGTCTGTAAGGCCACGCTCCGGCTTTCCCCCTCCCCGCTGTCCGCTCACGGGGTCACCCTCTGACCTGCGCACGCTGGGCCGCACACCTCTTTCCCCTCCCTCCAAAATGCTAAACAAACAGGGAAAAGGGAGGGCAGCTCTTTGATCACTTATCTCCTTTCCTGTCCAGCTTCTGTTGGGCTTCTTCTCTAATCCCCCCCCCACCTTCCCGTTTGATGTTTAATGAGGGATCCCCTCCAGCTGGGAAGCTGCTTGATGAGCTTCCCCTCCTGTCAGGAGGGAGAGGAGAAGCCCTTTTTCGGGCTTCCCCGATAACTCTGCCGAGACAGATCGACCCTCAAGAGACAGACGTAGAGTTTGCACCATCCCCTCCTACCTGATTTGTAACACGATTGTCCTTTCCGCTTGGGTGGTATTTAATGAGGCTTCCCTCTCTTCTTCTTTCTTCTCTTGACCCCTTTCTTGTTCTTTTCCCCCCCCCTCAGCTCCTCGGAAGTTTTTGATCTACTACTTCAGCTCTCAATGAGGAAGAGCTGTTGGGAGGAGCTTTCGACTTCTTTCCCCTACATCTTTATTGGCCGATCACTGCCTTTCCAGCTTGTGACACACAGGAAGACAGACAGCTACAGCTATATTATTAATTAATGGATGAGGCTCTTATCCTCCATTTTTGAATTAGCAGCCCAAAAGATCTGTGGCTTATGGCGAGGGTCTTAAGAGGCTTGACCTTGACAGACTTATCATCATGCCTGGTACCCAGGAAGCAGGTTGTTGGTTTTCCTAGTAAAATATACTTGGAAGCTAAAAACATATCTGATGTGTGCCTTCAGAGAAGAAAATAAAAGATTTGATATAGACTCAGAGCAAGACTAGGTCCTTGGTGTGGGCTTTTTTTGTTTTTATAGAGACTCACCAACTAGGTAGTATATTTACAGAGTTTATTCCATGGCAATGTTAAGTCGTTTCAATTGGGACATGGTGAATAACTACATTTAAAACCCTGAGGTATACTTGTATATCTTCACAGATTATGATTCTTCTGTTGAAAATGTGCTATTGTACAAAAAGTGTATATAAACAACTGAATAGTCACACCCTCCTAAATAATAGCTGTTTTATCATTTTTCATGTGAAAGTAACCTGTGGCATAGGTTGTTTTAAAAACATGTTCTGACTGCTATTTTAAGCATATTCGCCAGGATGTAAATCCATTGAGATCATTGGGACTTTGAATCAATGAGATTAGGCTGGGACTGTCTATCAGATGAATTGGAATGTTTAATATGCATCTGATGAAGTGAACAGTGTCCATGAAAGCATATGCCAGAATAAATTTGTTAATCTTCAAAGTGTCACAAGACTTTTTTGTTTTTGCTGCAACAGGTTAACATGGCTACCTCGTTTTTTTCAAGCTATTCACTTTTCCAAGTGGTAGGTAGTTCCAGTGATACTTGTAATGTTTCTATAGTATTTTCTTATTTAAAAGTACAGAGGTTGAGTATGATGACCTATATCGGGAGAGGCACAGGGGGAGTGTGACTCTGTCGATTCTCCTTGATCTCTCAGCTGCTTTCAATACCATCGACCATGGTATCCTTCTGGCACGAATGGCTGAGTTGGGAGTGGGAGGCAATGCATTGCAGTGGTTCCACTCCTACTTGACAGGTCGTCTCCAGAAGGTGGTGCTTAGGGGACATGGCTCGGCCCCTTGGATTCTCCAGTATGGGGTTCTGCAGGGGTCAGTCTTGTCCCCCATGCTGTTCAACATCTACATGAAACCGTTGGGTGCGGTCATCCAGAGTTTTGGAGTGCGTTGTCATCAGTACACTGATGACACGCAACTCTACTTCTTTTCATCTTCATCAGGTGAGGCTGTGGATGTGTTGAACCGGTGATTGGCTACGACAATGGACTGGATGAGAGCTAATAAACTGAAACTCAATCCAGACAAGACTGAGATGCTGTTAGTGGGAGATTCCTCTGACCAGATGGAGGGTGTTCAACCTGTTCTGGATGGGGTTGCACTCCCCCTGAAGGAGCAGGTTCGTAGCTTGTGGGTTCTCCTAGAACCATCTCTGTCACTTGAGGCTCAGGTGGCCTCGGTGGCACGGAGTGCCTTTACCAACTTCGGCTGGTGGCCCAGCTACGCCCCTATCTGGACAGGGATAACCTGGCTTCAATTGTCTATGCTCTGGTAACCTCCAAGTTAGATTACTGCAATGCGCTCTACGTGGGGCTGCCTTTGAAGACCATCTATCATAACAATTTAAGGCAGCATGATCCACTCAAAAGATTTAAAATACTAATTTAAAAAGTCTGTATTTGCTGGTAGAGTGCAATTAGGTGGTCAAATAGAAATCCTAATATCTCTCCATCCAAACTTGCAGAGAAATGCCTTAGGATATAGAGAGCTATTTGGAATCTGTCAGAGATATGGCTGTCTAAAGCACTGGGGCTGTTCAGACAACATGCTAAGCTATGGTTAGGCCACTAACTCTTTTGCAGCAAGTGATTAGGGAGTGTGTTTAAACTGTGGTTATGTAGCCACCATGGTTAGGAATGGTTCACATGAGACACTAAGCCATAATGTTTAGGTCAGAATGCTTAACCATCTGTGAAAATTCCTTTGCCAGAACGATTTTCAGACACCTCTTCACTGCCCAAGCGAAATGGAAAGTTTAGAGCCAACTTAGAACTCAAGTTTCATAGGACCTTTACTCCTACGATCTTAATGGTATGGAAGCTGAGATCTCACAGAGACCTTCCCACCCAATTGTCTATGGCTACTATCTTGCTATTTGTTCTGGTAGTCCCAGTGCTTTAGACAACCATCTGAAATTAGCAGTTTCTATTACTCAAAGCCTACATGATGGGTTAAATCATAAGTACAATCTTCCTTGCCAGATACCAGGTCAGGCCTAGACTTTCTTTTCTTTCAAATATTCTACCTTCAGGGAATACTTTCCATATAAGTATCTGATTAATCCCTGAGCATCTGATATGTAACTGCTGCACATTGCAGGAACATTGTGAGTCACATTCTAGGATGCACACTCAGGTCATGTGACTACATGTTCTATCATTTGCAACACTCCCCTGTGCCTGCACATTGTAGGGGGAGATCAGTAGCAGTAGAAAAGCTCTCTTTTGGGCACCTTGTCTGCCATGACTCAATTTCCCATTAGCCAACATGGCCAATGGCCAGGAATGATGGGAGTTGTAGTCCCAAAAACATCTAGAAGGACATAGGTTGTCCACCCATTATATAAGCCCATTAGCTTCACCCACCCCATCTCTCCCCAGTGGGGAAAGGTATAAGGCAGGCAAGGCTGCCCCAACCAAGGTGCTTGCTAGAGCCTCAGAGCAGCTTTGTTGCATGTGGGCTTTCCCCAGGTGATGTTACCTTGTCTGTGGAGGGCTAGCAGGGGGTGTCAATTGGTCCACGGAGGGCTGGTGGGGTGGTGTCATCTGCCCCCTCCACTCCAAACCAGTTCACCATCTTTGGAGTAAAGCATTTAGCAAGGGTCACACACTTGCCTCCATATAGAAGTACGCTTGTTAGGATCTTTTACTAAGGCTCTGCACTGGGTGCATCCACCTTTAGAGGTGAGAAGAGTGACTATCAAGGCAGGATCTTTTCCGTGATGGCTTTCAGACTATGGAATATAGACCTCAGGCTCCTTTATTATGATCTTTTAGGCAAAACATTTGATTTACCTAGGCTTTCAGTGCATATTTTTTAAGGATTTGATGTTGTTTTTCCTATCTTGTCATTCTTTTTATGTTTTTAATTATTTCTGTAAACTACCTTGAGGTTGAGACATAAATATTTTAAAGATAGAAAGTTGATTGTTAGTCTGACTTCTCTACACTGAAGCATGTTTGGGAGGGAACAAAAGGCTTTTTAGACAACTAAACTGTTTTCCATTTAAATGGACAGATAACTATACTAGAATATTAAGCTACATTGTACATGATACTATTCTTCTGTCACAAGCCATATTAGCTGCTTTCCTCACTGATGCACTGTTTGAAGATATGCTCCAGGCAGCTACCTGGGCTTCAGTCACAGCATTTTACAAGTACATTCCAACTGAAAATTCATTCAGCACAGAGAGTATTTCAGCAAGTACCCATTTATTAATTTTTGAATATTTCTATTCTAAATTTGTAAAATAAATTTATATCTGTATCCCACCTCTCAGTCACAAGGATTTTTGAGCTGGCTAACAATAATATAAAATCCAGCAGTATAAAATTAGCCTATAAAGGGGGATTCCAGAGATGAGGTGCCATAACTCAAAAAGTTACCATTCGCATCGCCTTAGACGGCATTGGGCACTGTCAGGGCTGGGCCTCAATAGGCCTTCATATGGAAGCAGGCTGGCCTTCAGGTACCCTGGTCCAAAGACCATTGCATACACCAGGATTAGGTGCAACCTGGATATAAGGGGCCATTTCTCAACATGACTTCCCTCACTGACTAGAAAAGGGAAATTGGACCAGCCTCTGTTCTTAGCACCCACTGCGTAATTATTGTGTTTTCATTATTTGGGAAACTTTGGACTGAACCAATATCTAAACAAGGAGGGAAGTTACCCCTCCCCCCATCACTAGTCAGAAAGGAAACTCAAAAGTCCCATATTCCTTTCTTGATGGATGCTCCACACCTGTTCAATGTCTGTTATGGTGTAGTCCTACTCAGAAATTATATTGAAATATCAAGTTCAATATAACTTACTCCCAAGTACATATGTATAGAACTGCAGCATTAGATTGTAAGCTTGAGGCCTTTTTCATAAATGACACTTAAATCGAAAGGTAAGCAGCTGTTTTTGAAAATGTAGATCTCAACGTTTTGAATGCCATCTAGCGGTAATTCTAATAAATACAAGAAATACCTGTTGAGCTAAACTCTGCAGATTCCTGATCAGGCATGTCTGCATTTTGTGGTGCATCTGCGTTTTAGGGAATTGGGGGAGGGGGGAATAAAAATGTAACATAGATTGTTAGTTGCATTTGTCAATGTCTCAGTCATTCCTTACTAAAAGAATCTCAAACAATACATAAAAATATATCTCAAACAACGTCATAATTTCAGTTGGGAATGCTATTCAAAACAGTTTGGTTTGGCTTATGCATGGACCAAACTAGATGTGCTGGAGGAGATAAATCATTGGATCACCTGATGTCTTTTCCTTTGGTTACAAGCAACTGCAGACTCACAAGCATACACACATAATGACAAGGGAAGTCCTCTGCAAGAATTGTTTAACACATTTTCAAACTTTTTGGTACAGGTTTCACTGTGAAAGCGTGGCCATCATAACACAGAAACTGTGTGTGTATGAAGACTTCCTTCAGTTTAATAAACTCAACATACCAACTTTTTGTCCACACTGTTCTTGGGATGAAAGGTCTATATATCCAAGTAGAATTGGACAGTTGCAGCAATGGTGTATTTTAAAAGAATGTTGCTTGTACTTGCAAATACAGTCTCATGAAGAAAAACAATGTATTACTGTTAAAGATTACAAGTTACTAGGAACTAATCTCATTTCAATGCTTGTTTTAAGAGGCTAACTCAATGAATATATGACTGGTGTCGCTGATATATCTGATATTCATTAAACAAAAAACCTACGGTTTACAAAACAACGTTAAAGCTCTACAGTTTTCAACCAAGCACCAAAAAGCAGGGAAATTGGGAGTTAAGGCTCACAAGCCTTAACACCACATCGTTCCTAAGGAAGCAGAAAGTGCAAGTGAAATTCTCATTCTCCCAAAGCAGATAAACCATGAGGACAGGATGGAGAATATGATATGCAGGGGTGACTGTGGGGTTGTGGAAAAGTGATGACGAACAACTTAGGGCCACCTACTTCTTTTTTTGTTTTGTTTATAGCAGTCCTTCCCCAACCTGCTGCCCTCCAAAGGTGTTGGACTACAACTCCCATCATTGCAAGTCAGTATGTCCCATGGTCAGGAATGCGATTCTGCTGACGCCTGTCAGATAAACCACACCGGGAGGCTTGACGAGATAGTTATGAAATCTCCAGATCATCCCCTACTTCTGGGGAGATATTCCTGTCCAGGTAATCACCTTGGACGGTTTAACAGTTACTTTGTCTCTCTGCTCTACACGGAGACTTTCAGCCTGCCATAATCCCAAACCGGAAGACTAATCCCAAACTGGAAGCATTTAATGTTTTGCGTTTGTATTTGGAGTTAACTTGAAAAATTATTCTACTGGAATTAAAAATCCCTGATTAATCCTGGAAGCACACAAGATGATACAGGAAAATATCCTATATTAGAATAAGTTACAGTTTACTACCGTATTTCATCGATTCCATGACACACTTTTTCTCCCATGTTTACATCTGTAAAAACGGGGTGCGTCTTAAAATCGATGGCGACTTAGAATCGCCGGATTTCTCCCATGTTTTGCAGAAGGCAATGGGGCTCTGCATGCCCCCCCCGCGACTCACCCTACCTGGTCCCGAGGAACCCCATGAGGCCGGTCGGAAGTCCCCCCTCCCTCCTCCTAGGAAGGAGGCCGCGGTCTCGGGAGATCTCGGGAGATCTTGGCCTCCTTCCCAGTACTGAAGCCTTCCCAGGCTGAGGCAGCAGCAATCAAGGGGGGGGGGACTTGCGGGGCCCTAACCCTCCCCGTCGCCCATTCTTGTCGCCGCCGTCGCTGCTCCGCACCGCTGGCAACGCTTGTTACTGGGAATGACGCCTTGCCAGGCCGAGGCGAGCGCTGGCAGCGGCACGGAGCAGCAGCGGCAGTGACAGCAGCAAGGATGGGTGACAGCGATGGAGGGGAGGGGGGAAGGGGTGCTGAAATTAAGGTGCACCTTAGAATCGACACAAAGCTTTTTCCCTTTTGGTGGCCCTGAAATTAAGGTGCGTCTTACAATCAATGGCGTCTTACATTCAGTGAAATATGGTATGTTAATTATTAGGGGTGTGTGCTCCGCCCTGAAAATCCGAGGGTCCGTCGGAAGTCCGATGAAGCTCTGAGTTTTCGGAGCGGAGAGGGGATAGTTTCAAAACCATCAAATACCCGCAGTGCGGAGATGTGCTCATCAAAGCTCCTTTCCATTTTTGGATAACAACTTCATTATAGCCTAGGGGAATTTACCAAAATGTGTACATGTCCATCATTTTTAAATATAAAGAGATGAAACTAGGCACCATGGTAACTCTTAAGTAGGGATTTAGCCATGCCAAGTTGGAAGCAGGTGGGTTCACACCTTGATTTTTAGGTATTTTTAAAAGTTGGAATAAACAGCCCATTATAGTCTATGGAAATTAACCAAAACTGCTTACAGTTCTGTCATTTTGAAAGATGAAACTTGGCAGCATGGTATTTCTGAAGTAGGGATTGAGCCATACCAAACTGGAAGCAGGTAGGGTCATGCCTTAATTTTTAGGATTTTTAAAAAGTTCAAACTCAAAGCTCCTCTTTGGGGTCTAGGACCTTGAGCAGTACACAAGTTTTTTAAAAAAAAATGAAATTAAAGAAAGACTTGAAACTTGGCATCATGGTAGCTCTGAAGTAGGGCTTTAGGCATGGCAAGTTGGAAGCAGATCGGTTCATGCCTTGATTTTTAGGATTTTTTTAAAGTCAAACTTTTTTTAAAAAAATCCTAAAAATCAAGGCATGAACCAATCTGCTTCCAACTTGGCGTGGCTCAATTCTTGCACAGGTTGCATTTCCATCCCTAGATATTAACTCAAAAGTAAGACCCATTGAATTTCCTTGGATTTTGAAAAGCAACATACTTGCTTTTAGATTACCCAGTCTCAGCACTCTATGTGTGCTACGAAAACTTGCTCTGTCTATCCCTATAGTTTTCTGCAAGGCCCAGCCAGGGGTGGCCAGTAAATGAAACCCAGAGGTGGAGGGTGGGATTCCATCAAGTTAATCTGAGAGCAGGTGCTGTAGAACATGGACCTTCCAGGAGTGTTGAGGCTGGATTTCTGGCAGACCCAGCCAGGCAACTTTATGGCCTGTTAGTCCCTCCATTTGGTAGCCCGCAGAGCACCTGCCTCATAAAGCAAATGGCCACACGAGAAGTGTTATTATGGTCTGCTACTTTGTTTGTCTTTAGTAGTCTGTGGTCCAGACCTCTTCAGAAGGAGGAATAGTATTATGTGGTTGGGGCGAGTCTAAATTATCTCCAGGGGTATCTTACTAAGTCCCTCAGATCTCTAAGAGATTGAGGATTTCCCCCCAGCTCTGTTACTCTTGAAGTTACTAGGCCTGTTGAAATTAGATTTTATAACATAAGCAGGAAAACAGTGAATACCCCTTTTAACTTGTTAAACCAATGAAAACATGCCACACAAGGTGTTAAGATATGAATGGTTTATAAAGAAAAGTAAATGAAACATTGCTGTTGTTGTTGTTATTATTATTATTATTATTATTATTATTATTATTATTATTATATTTATTTGTGTCCTGCCTTTTGCCCAGTGCTGGGCCTCAAGGCAGCCTTACAAAATTAAAACATAAACAGCTAAAGCCTATAAATAGAAATATACAAAAGTTTAAAATATAATTAAATATATTTCAATATTAAAACATTTAAAATATATAATGATTTAAAAGTCCAAGGTATAGGCAGAGGTCCAGATTATTTGCCAAAGGCCTGCTGGAACAAAAATGGTTTTGCCTGCCTCCAAAAACACATCAAAGAGGGAGCCAGTATAGACTGCAATGATTAGAAAGAAAATACATGTGTACACTATGCAAACTACACAACAGTTTAACTGTTTCGAAACCTTATTAGAAAAACAGGGTGACTAGGCCGAAACCAATGTTGTAGGCCCAGAAGCACTTTGAAAGGTTTCAAAATTTAGGTTGACCATATTTTGGAAACCAAAAAGGAGGACAACTTGGTTGGCTCCCAAGGGGGCATGTCCACCAACATGTCTGACCCCAGGGGGCATGTCCAGCACCAAGGGGGGGGGCACCCACCTGAACATAGCCTTGGTTACATATCTGATTTTACTGCACACAATTAAGACAAATCTGTTCTACATAACATCTTAATGTTAAAATCACTGAAATAAAGAACAACGTATCTGAAATTAACTTCACTTACTCCTACTTTTG
This sequence comes from Anniella stebbinsi, assembly GCA_029215795.1. NCBI lineage: Eukaryota > Metazoa > Chordata > Lepidosauria > Squamata > Anniellidae > Anniella > Anniella stebbinsi. Next base: position 331,582,575 of record JARDYH010000001.1, read on the forward strand.
TAGCTTTTTTTGTACTTTGAAGCTTTTGCTATACTATGTGTGATACATTCTCCCCTTCCCTCAAATATCTTTTCTGACTGTATCCTTACTGCACTGCAAACTGCTGCTGCTTTTAACAGGGCTTGCTACCGGCTGGCTGGCTTTTTAATTTGTAAATTTTTAAAAAAAATTAACCTTATGTATGATTGTCACAAGTTTCTCTACTCTAACATTAGGGTGGGTGTAATGGGCGGCAGACACTACTTTGCTAATTCACACTTCTCACTTATATAGATTAGCTTCTCAAGGCTTGCACGTTGACACCACTTCTCACAGATTTTGAACCCGTCTATTTCCTGCAGAAACACGAAACTCTTTCTAATGCCCTGTGTTTCCTGCCAGCACCACAGGGCTAAGTTACAACAGGTGTCTCTGGGTTGTCTGTGCAGCCTCTGTTGTCTCTCTCTCTAAGTCATTGCAGCCAAACAAAAGCCTCCAGTCTCAAACAATCTCTCTCTCTCTCTCTTTCTCTGCAAAAGTCTCCCGATGGTCCAGCCAGGCCACACACTTGTGGCCAGGGGTATTGCTTATTGTTTGGTCATGTCTGGTGACTCTTACTTTAAAAAACTCTGCCGCCAGCCGCCTCTACCTCCTCTCCTCCTGCACACCTGCTCGAATCTGATGCACTCTTAAAACACTCTGGGTGGCAAGCCAGCCTCTCAGGGCCAAGCTACAGGTGAATCTGGGTTGCCTTCAGCCTCTCTCTGCCTTATGCCAGCCAGCTGACATCTCCAACTTCCAGCCTCAAACAATCCCCCCTCTCTCTCTGCCAAAGCCTCCCAACGGTCCAGCCAGGCTGTGCACTTGTACCCTGTGGCTTAGGGTGACCAGATTTTGGAAAGCAAAATCCCGGTCCAAAATGGCCACCCAACCAAAGCAGCCCCCAAACATAAAATAAAAAAAATTAAAAAGGCCGCCTGTCATGTGGCCAACAAGCAGACACCCCCCCCACCAAGCCCCCCCCCCAAAAAAAACAGCCCGGACCTACCAGGTCCTCCGCTGTCACCGCCGATCTCCTCCACTGCCGCGTGACCCCTTGCAGCCCCCTCACCCTTCTTGCCCTGCTCCTGGGCTCCCTGGAGGCAACTGAGGAACAGCAACAGCAGCAGCAGGCAAAGGAGGAGGAAGAGCCTGCTTTAAAATACCCACCTGCTCCCCAGCCTTGGCAGGAAAGAAGTGCTCAGCGTTAGGGAGCGTCAACAAATTCCTTGTCTGGTGGCTAAAGCAGTTAGCCACCAGACAAGGAATTTGTTGACGCTCCCTAACACTGAGCACTTCTTTCTTGCCGAGGCTGGGGAGCAGCGTGGGCATTTTAGGGCGGGAGGAGAGCTGATCCTTTCCCCGGTTTGCCCCCGCCGTCCCCCCGTCAGCCCGGATTGCCCCAGTTTTCCCAGGGCGATCTGGTCACCCTTCTGTGGCTGGGGGTAGGGTGCCAGTTTATAGCTTGGTCACATCTGGTGACTCTTGTTTAAAAAACTCTGCCGCCAGCCACCTCTGTCTGCACCAACACTGGACTCTGAGATGCTCTTAAAAGTCTCTGTGTGGCATGCCAGCCTCTCAAGGCTAAGCTACAGCCATCTCTGAGTTGCAACTCTGTCTGAAACTGATGCCAGCCAAAGCCTCCAACCAGCCAGCACCTGCACCAACATTTGATTCTGAGATGCTCTTGAAAGGCTGTGTGGCATGCCAGCCTCTCAGGGTTCAGCTACAGCTATCTCTGGGTTGTGTCTTCTATCTAACTCTGTCTCTAGGAGATATGTCTGCCAGCCCAAGCCACACATCTATTTTTCTCTGACACGCACTTCAAACATTCTGCATTGCATGCCAGCAGTGCAGACAGAGCCTAGCTCACAAGTGAACAAAGTGAAATGGAAGGGAAGGAGTAGCAAAGCAAAGCAACAACATACTAGGTTCCAACATCCGCATCAACAGGACATCCGCAGAGATGAGAGCCTCTCTCTTGACTGGCACCTCACTATTGGTCATGAGAGTTTTTCTCTAAGGATGACCCTTCATCGCCCATGATGTGGAACTCAGAGAAAAAGGCCTCTGTGGGCTTTTGACTGACCCCCCCCCTTTCCCACATTTTGATCTGGATGCCTCACCTCTGCTGAGCTCTAGGTGCCCGACTGCCCACCAAATCTGCAACAGGAAAGGTGCCCTGCGTGCCCAGCACTTCTTAGCTAAAAACTTGAGATTCCCTTGATGCCAAGGGCTGAAAATTCTCAAGGTGCAATACCCTAAAGAGGAGGTTTGACAACCTGAATTTGAAGGATATGGCTCCAGTGTTTTTTTTTTAATAATTTTAAAATCTCAAACTTTACAAAATTTCTAAAAATCAACAGATGAACAGATCTGCTTTAAACTTGGCAAGGATAAAGCCCTACCTGAGATCTATCATGGTGCCACGATTCATTTCTTTATGTTTAAAAATGACTTTTTTTAAAATGTTAAAATCTCAAACTTAAAAAAAATCCTAAAAATCAACGGATGAACAGATCTACTTCAAATTTGGCATGGCTAATGCCCTTCCATAAAGCTATCATGGTGCCAAATTTCATCTCTTTATATTTTAAAATGGCAGAGTTGTAAGCATATTTGTTAATTCTCATTAGAGTTGCTCTTTGGCTGGGGAGGATGGGAAAAATCTGGATTTTTCATCAAATTTCATAATTCTCCCTCCCAGATTTGTTACCAAAAATCCTGACAAATCTGGGTTTTTCCTGTCATATGGTCACCCTACAAAATTGTACTTAAAACTTACACCGGCCCAAACTAATTAAATGAAGTGTTTGAAGGTTTCAACTCTATAGCAGTATGGACCAAACTCTTAGAAAAAAGGAAAGGAGCACTGTGTGTATTGGGGGGGGGGGGGGGGGAGATATATATATATTTTTTAAAAGCAATGGATAGCTACCTATTCCAAGGGGAGATCTGAAGACCAGGTTATCATGAATCCATAGAAAAAATAGCCCAAAATACTCTCAAAGCCAAAGGAACGCATGTTCCAAAAGAGAAAAAAATAACTCTTCTTCTCTCAAAAGGGAGGCAAGAAGCAGGCTGAGTCTGCTTCTCAGAAAGCCAGGCCTGCTTGTGAACTAAAGTTTCAGTCCCATTCAGTTCCATAGCTTCCTTGTGGTAGGGTATGAAACCAGGCTGCTTAGTGCTTAAACTAAAACCCAACAATCATAAGGAATAATAACTAAGAGAATTCCACTAAGGCTAGAGAAGGCAGGTGGCCATTTTATTTTCAACACTGTAATTTGGCTGAGGCAGGAGGGAGGGGGCGAGCGACGCTACTGAGCCTGTGTTGATCTATGCCTGAAGAGAAGGCCTCTGCGTTGACTTGAATGAGATGAAAAAATACTCATTAAAAATCAATCGAACGGAATTTTTAAAAAAGAAAAGCTGTTCCACAAACTGCAAGGAAGGAGGAAGAAGACACTACCACTGCCTTATTCTTTTCAAAAATCCATGACATATATAATCGCCAGTCACAATTATCAGAATCATTCTTATTCAGAGAGTTTTTCTTTTCTACTTTAAATTGCCATCCTTCGCTCAATCTTTCACCAATCCTCTTGAAATTTTCAGGTTATTTAAAACCAACATTTCTTTCTGACACATGTAAATTTCAGGAAGATTGGTGAAACATTTTCAATTTCATGAACATTAGAATGACTTCCCCCCCCCCCAATTACCCCTTTAACATGGTGGAATTTGTTTTTTACTCATCACGCTTAACAAAGCAGGCACTACTGTGCCTCCTTTAATTATTCCAGGAACAACAGGATAATAAAACTTTTATGGCCAGATGGGGAAAATGCTAGGAATAGAAACTGTGGAAAAGATGGGACTAAGAAACTGGTCTTTGTTAGAGGGGCTACCTAGAACAAGGGACACAAATACATAATTGATAGGCATGTATTAATGTTCAGATGTTTGGGGATCTGGTGTGAGCCAGTATTATGAAAATTATAACATATATGATAAATATTGATTCTTTAATTTTTCATCATTTTATTACATTTATATCCCACTTTTTTTCCTCCATAAGGAACCCAAGGTGCATACATAGTCCTCCTCCTCTCCATTTTATCCTCACAACAACCCTGTGAGGTAGGTTGGGCTGAGAGTCTGACTGGCCCAAAGTCTCTCAGTGAGTTTCCATGGCCGAGTGGCAACTAGAACCCAGATTTCCCAACTCCCAGTCCAATACTCTAACCACCACACCATACTAGCTCTTTAACAATACTTTTGTGTTATATTAGTGATGAGGCTACAAAATCTCTCTATAAGTAATAAACTCATCATTAGTTTAACAGCTACCCAGTTCGTGATAGCATGAAATGGAAATCTATCTCAACACCTACAGAAGGGGACTGGGTTCAAAACTTGGCATAATGAACAAATTAATGCAGTAAATTAGGGCTCAACAGGTGAGCCATAAATCCGATCAAAGATAATGTTTATTAATTTTTATTGACTGTCTTAGTCACCTTTCTCTATTAAAAGGTACAAAATATAGCTAAAGCCAATTTCCATTAAAATACCAATACATAATAAAACAACCAAAACAGCAGTACAGACCATAACCAAAACCATTTATGAATACCCCTCCCCCCCATCATAAGATAGATGACTAGTAATTGCATATTTGTAAAATGAACCTGTGAAGTGGGACAACCCATATAAGTAAAAAACTATGGATTGGTTTCAGACTTTGCTCCTGTGAAGTGTCCAAACGGAACTCCCTGAGCAGAGTTCCGTTTGGACACTCTGGCTAGTGGGGAGGGAGGGCAGGCAATTTTCGCCATTTCTCCCCTCCCCATGAAGCCCCCAGCATCACCTATGCTTTTCTGGAGGATCTACCATCTCTTCACTGTAGAGTTTTGGGGTGTACGAAGGGCTCCAGGAGGAGGGGGGAACTGGCAAAAATCCTGGATGCTCTGAAATGCTTTGCTGGCTTCTGCAGACAGGAAGCCTTCTATTCTTGGGGAGGCGAATTCTGCATCCATCCACAATGGTTCTACTGATTGCTTCAGAAGATATTGCTTTCTGGTTGTTGCTTTTGATAATGCTAAGTGAACCAAAATAAAAACAAGCAACTGGGGCAAAATAAAAATGAGTAACTGTAGTAGTAATTATTTTTGTTATTTGTGGGGAGGGATAGGAGGGAGTTTTGTTTATTGTTTTCTCTATTACCTATTACGGAAACTCAATAAAACAGTAAGTTATTTAAATACAATCTCTGACATTCCACACTCTAACCAGTAATTTCCAGATGGTGTGGTGTGATGGAATAATTAAATACATAAATGAAAGTATCACTGCCCATATGATGATTCATGGCTCTTCTAATCACTATCAGCTGGTGATGAGTAAAATGACAGAATTGAAAGGGACCTCAAATCAGTGGAGACTGTTGACTCCAATATCACTTCCCCACTGACATTGGTGCCACCAGCCTCCACTGCTTCAACCATCATCTAGTCCAACCCCTTGCTGATGCAAGAAATCTGCTGCTACAGTATTTCTGATTGGTGGCCATCCAGTCTCTGCTTGAAAATCTCTAATAAATGAATACCACCTTCTGAAGCAGTCTGTTCCACTGTCAAACAACTTGCAGCATCAGGATGTTCTGCTTATGTTTAGTCAAAATCCCCTTGTCATTTGAACCCAGTGGTTTGGGTCCTATCCTCTGGAGCAAAATAAAACAATTCTGACGCACCTCTGCAAACACTCCTACTGCAAAGATGCAGAAGAAATACCCTCAGAGAAGAGTGCTCATTCCTTCTCTGCATGAGTCACTGCTCTAGACTTGCATCCACCTCCCAAATCACCGATTAATGCAGAGGACTAGGTTTCTTTGATGCTCAATGATTCTTATCCATTAAAAGTAAATATTGTTGGCTGGAAGAGTGAACTATCCCTCCAGGTTTAGCTCAGAAAAAATCACCTACCAGAAATTTTAGAAACTACTCTATACCCAGAATTCGCCAGAGTCCTTAAGGGAGCTTAAAGATTCAAGCTCCCCTGTTTCTTTTTCTGATGGCAGCTACAGAATGTGACAAATTCTAAACTGGAGCAGGAAACAGCCTGAAGCCATCAAAATAAAAGCTCTTGATCTTTGGTAGGTGGTCAGAGGAAGCAGACAGAAGCAACTCTTAAAAAGCATGCACAGATTCCCCTTGTTTAGGAACATTAGGAAGACGAGAAACAGTCCTTACATTTGGGAAGATTCAGTTTTTATTTGCTATGATATTTGAATACCCAGCAAAAATTCAAGTATATAATGCTTGGAATTGTTAATCTTTATGTCTATGAGCAGAATCTGATTCAATCACATTTGCTATTAACTGGTCTCTAAAAGATCTGATATAGATGTCTCAAGGCCTTAGAGAAATTCAATAAGTAAAGAAGTTAAATATACCTGACAGTAGCAGCTACAAGGAATAGTGATAAAAACTGGAGCAAAATCACAACAGTTGTGGACTTATGAGAATAGTAAGTGGGTTTTACTTGCATATTGCTGTAGCCACAAAAGCACAACTGAATAACATCATCCACACGTGTGTGTGTTTTTAATTAATAGAGCCACTGTGGTCAAACTGTAGTAACACTTTCATTCAAAATAAGATATCTAATTTGTAATGTTAAAAAAAGTCTGTCAAAATTACTTTAAATGGACTGAATACAAGAGAACTCTTAATTTCATGAGACAATCCATATAACTGATCCTACTGTGTTTTTCTGGCCTTGTTCTTAATAAGAAGTTTAAGAGTTTTATGAGAATATTTTTTATCCACATGATCTTAGTCACGGTGCTTCTGAGCGGAAGGAACGAGGCTGGGGCACACACAGGAAGCAGCATAATGCAGCTTCCCCAGTCACCTCCCCTTCCCCACGATTGCCCCTATTCCCAGTCTGCAAGCCTGGAGATGTAACCGGTATGGAGAGAACCATGCCAGTTACGAGGGGACAGGGGGTAATGTTTTTTTGTCTCCAAGCCCAGAAACCAAACAATAACCTAAGAGAGCAATTCCATTCCCCTACACATTGAATAGGGGGCATAGGATTGCTCTATTAGGCACTTTCTCACACCTGAAATATAAAGCATAGTTTGCTGCTTAAAAAAAATAAAGAGATCACTATTAAAAGAATAGTATTCACTTAGCCCAGGGGTGGGCAACCTTTTTGCCCCTAGGGACCACATATGGCAAGAGGTGGGTGGTTGAGGGTGAGCAGAGGCACACACATTTACACCCATCCATCCACTCCCCATTCACACATTTACCTTTCCTTCATCTTTTCTTCTATGTTGGATGGAGAAAAAGATATATGTGTCTCTCAGCCTAGCATAGGAGCTAATGATGGAGAAATATATGTGATTTGGCTATTCAAAAGAAAAGTAAAGTGGGAGGAATGAGCTGGGTCACTTCCTCCTTGCTCCAGAAAGCTCTACCAATTAATAATTACTGCTTTATTGCTTTTCCTCCTGTTGAGAAACCATGCTTGTCCCTTTTTGCATGCGAGTGCATGTCTTCTAGGTTCCCCCCATCCTGGCTGCTCCATTTAAGTGGGGGAAATGCACACTATCCAATCAGGATGGTTCAATAACCACCTACACTGAGCAATCTTTCAGCAATCAGACACTCACTGAAAGAAAAAGTCAGGTTAAACTGCAAGCGTCAGCCTGAATGCTGGGAAAACAGCAAAGGAAGCCTGCTCATCTGTACTATCTGCAACCAAAACACACAGGAAGGATCCTCTGTGCTATGTATTAGATGTTTAAACACCAGGGAAAAGTGAAGATAATTCTAGTCCAAAAAAGGAGAAAAATATTTCAACTTGCGGTATATGTTGCATTTCCTGTTCTTAACTGTGAAGAACAGTACTTAGTAATCCTCACTAGAAATGTACCAAGCAAATTATATTTAAGGTGCAATCCTATACATGTTTAGACAGGAAAAAAGGCCTACAACACCCAGCATGCCTTAGCCTGCTGGGGCATGGCTGGGGCATGCTGGGAGTTGTAGGCTTCTGTCTTAATATGCATAAGATTGCATCCTTAAACTCTTTTTCATTTACATAACCAAGAACATGCCTGTGGTTTTCCACATTCTTTTCTCTGACCCAAAGAGCTGCTGCATCCGCACAGTGCTCACTGAAGAACTGTGGAACCAACTTTCAATGCAGTTTGAACGTCTGAACATATTTATACTAGAGAACCTTGTATAAGTAAATTTGTTCAAGTGCTTCTCTATCAGCATCTTCTTCCAAGAATACATCATAGTGCAATGGTACTGTTTCTACCCACTGGTTGAGCCGAATATCCACCTGAAAAGAAATTAAAGCAAACGTGTTTTCATACTTGATCCTGTTCCACGGCATGTAAACCTCATGACTACTGATGAAGGCAGCTAATAACAGGATATCCTGAATGCTGTTAGCTGCCTAGAGTGCCATTTTTCTTGGTAGAAACATGGGGTATTAATAAAATCGATAAATAATATCTAAATAAAATATTGTTGTGTCATAGGACTATTATAGGCAGTCTTCAAGGAATATGTAAGGGAGTTTTAGTATGTTGTAAGATACAGGGCTGTAGCACTGGTGTTGTTAAGCTATTGCTTGCAAATACTATGCACCTGGTGAACCTAGCAAAATCATAATCACTTTTCTCCCTGTCATGGATACATGGAACCTTTTCCCTCTCACACATCTTATTTACAAGCTCTCTTATTCACAGGACTATTTTATAACGTGGTAAGAATCTGAATAGAAAATTAAGAAGGGATCACTTTATCCAGAAACTCAAACACAGCACAGACATTTAATGTAATATAAAAATCTGATTCTCTGAATGCTGTACAGCTTTCTTCCTTGATTTCCAGGTAAAATGTGTTAGTGATCAAAGTATTGTCCAGCACAGATGAAGCTATCTTAGATACTGCATGTAAGCCATCATTATTCCTTCTCACAGTGAACATGGGCTGTTGAGTGCTTATCTGTTTGGAAGCAAAACAGACCCATCTTGATATCCATCTACCCCATCTTGATATCTTTGGATAAAGGGTGGTTAAAAATGTCTTTGGCATGGGTTGAATCCAATGGTGTCATTCCACAGATGGAACTTCTTCTGAAGCAGAACCAGCAGAGTGGTGATTCCCCCTCACCCCACAGCCCTCCACCCACCCTCAGAATCTGTTCCGGAAAGCTGGGAGACACCCCCCAGCAGATTTTTCAGGTGGCATGGAGGCTGCAGCGGGGAGGGGAGAGGGAGAAAGTCCTGATGCACTAGTGGACGTCCACTAGCATTACATTGGATTTAACTCATTAATAAAAATAATGCATGGGAACTAATGTTAGGTATGAAGACATCTATAGTTTTGTAAATTAAAAAGAAAAATAAATTTAAACACCCAAAAATGCCCTGATATGGATTTGTGATCTTCCATGATGTATGGAATATTGATGTATCAGTTGAGAAGGGGGAAAATAACCCTGAACTAAAATTAACTGGAGAGGAAAGAAGAAGAGGGTATTAGTCTTCCCAAGTCCCTACTGACTTAAAGTAAGTATCCTGGAGGGGCGAAGATTAGGGTTGGAGTGGGGGCTTGTGTGCCGTAGGCTTAAGAAACACCCCACTTCCTACACTGTACAGGGATGTCTTTGGAAGAAGGAAAGGAAAGAGGACATATTTTCCTTTTCTCATTCTTCAGACCCCATCCCCCAAAGCCAATATAATGATAAAATGTCAGGTTCAGGGCTGGCAGCACTATAGAAACACAGGGAACTGCTTTATACCAGGCTATTTGTCCATCTAATCTGTTAGCGAAAATCAAAGTCTAAGTTGATTGGACAAAAGTTTTAGTGTCCAGAAGGACTGAACAAGCCAGCTGAATTCAATAAGTAAAGAGAGAATGTTTTTTCTAGGCTGAATGTAAAGGTCAATCTGATAGTGGTAATGTTTCTGCTAGGATAAGGTAATTGATCTGTGCTGAGCTAGGGTCCAGAAATGTATAAAAGGACAGCTTTAATATTAATGGCGGTGGTGGGTCAGGCTGGAGTTATGTTGGATGGAGACTGGTGTTTATGAGAGATTTATGAAGGACTGGGCTACGCTATAGCCATATGGAAATACCTGTATATATCTGGAGAAACCAGTTGTGCCTTGTATATATTTTATATTGGAACACCAAGTAAAGGACTTGTATTATACACAGCTTACTGAGTGTGAGTATTTCTTCTGCTGCTGGGATTTTACTGGACTTTATTGCTTACTCAAGCGCAGGCAGCGCTTGTTGCTTCCCCCAACATAATCTAATATTGTCTATCTTGCATCTCTCCAAGGACTCTGGCAGGAAGTCTTTTATACTACTCACTACCTTTTAGCACATTAGAAAAAGACTTCAGGGTGACTGGAAACAAAGAGGGTATCATTTTTACCTTTCCCCCTCCTGAAACTGCACCCCTCCCACCAGCAATACCTGAACAGGACTACAAGGCTGGCTGGAACCATGAAAAGGAGCACTTCTCTTAAGGGTTGAGGGGTACAGTACAACATTTTGTTGCAGGTCCCACTTGAATCTACTAATTTTATCTGGGTACTTCTCTCTGCTTTTAGGTTTCAATAGTATGGAGGTCCCTTTATCTAGACTTCTCTGACCAGACAAAATAGCTTTGTGTCCTTCAAGGCACAAAGAGAAATCTATTTATATATTAGACCTGAGGTTGGCCGTAAAGAGGAGAATAAGGGTTTATTTAGCTATTGCTATGTGTTGTTTGTGCAGTTACTTGGAGTGCCATTCATGGATCTCTTGTACTTGCTAATGCAGGCCAAATGTTACCCTTCTGGCACAGCCAGAGGAAATTTTCTTCCACTACTTTGGTCAATGTCATAATCATCTTTTATAACTGGTAGCTGTCAGGGTTACCTCAAATGCAATACATTCTGCATCTCCTAACAGGTATAAGAGCAAGCATGCCAGGTCAGGGGAGTAAACAAGAAAAGCAAGGCTGGGCAAAAGTTTCACCACCACCACCACCTTTAGAACATAAGAAGAGCTATTCTGGATCAGACCCAGGATCCACCTAGTCCAGCATTCTGTTCACACAGTGCCCAACCAACTGCCCACATGAAACCCACAAGCAGGACACAAGTGCAATAGCACTTTTCCACCCATGTTCTCCAGCAACTGCTGTACATAGGCAAACTGCCTCTGATACTGGAGGTAGCACATAGCCATCAGGACTAGCAGACATTGATAGCTTCTCCGCCAAGAATTTACCTAATCCCCTTTTAAAGCCATCCAAATTTGTGGCCATCACTATGTCTTGCAATAGTGAATTCCATACTTTGACTATGAGCTATGTGAAGAAATGCTTCCTTTCATCTATCCTGAATCTCCCAACAATCAGCTTCATGTGATGACCCTGGGTATTAGTATTATGAGGGAGAAACATGTCTCCCTATCCACGTTCACCGTGCATAATACTGTACACCTCTTTCATGTCTCCCCTTGCCCTTTTTTCCAAGCTAAACAATCCCAGCTGTTGTAACCTTCCCTCATAGGGGAGATGCTCCAACCCCTTGATAATTTTAGTTGCCCTTTTCTGTACTTTTTCCAGCTCTACAATATCTTTTTTTAAGGTGTGGTGACATTTCTTCCCAAAAATTGTGTGTGTACAAGGGGGGAACTTGGAGACATTCATGCCCTTCCCCCATAAAAATTGTTTGACTTTCAGAAGAATGGGGGTATTGTACTTACAGTAGTTTATGAGGTGGTCGAAGTCCTTTTTTGATTTTAACTTCAAAAGCCAAGTTGTATATTTGGCCACAGCCTGGCTGCTGCATGCTTTGACATGCTGCATGCTTTGACATGCATGACATTATGACATTATGTTATTCTCAGGGGCAATGAATGGAAAAAAGATGGCTGTGGGGTGACTTCAGATTTTGTTTGTTTGTTTGTTTAATTTTGTGTATTCCTTGAGCAATCATGTAAACCTGCTGGTGCTGTTTCAATATAGAAGCAATTAAAAAATATAGGGAACTGCATCAAAATTCTGCAGTGTATCCTTAGCCCCTAACAGGAATGCTCCTGTGCAGGACATCAGCCAGGTTAAAGCAACAGCCTTGTAGTACTGTTTGGGGCTTGCCAGGGTGAGGGGGAGAAGTTTCAGGAGGATGTGGGGGTGGGGGAAATCCCACTCTCTCCACACCGTTCTGAAATGTTCCTCTTGCTGTGCTATAAAATGCTGAAGAACTAAGGTTTAGGGCTGGCTGCTAGCTCAAAATCTGAATACTTTATTGCTGTGTGTACATGTGGGGAGGTTTTTGGAGAATTGGAAAAGGTGTCCTTTTTCTCCCTCCTGAAACTTCCTGATGGGGAAAGGAAACTTTTAACCTCATAACATGCATCCACTAATCCCTGTGTTCATGATACTACTACTGTGGTGATGATTGACTGATTTTTATTTTATTTATTTATTACATTTTTATACAGGCCAATAGCCAAGGCTCTCAGGGCAGTTCACAATTAAACCATAAAAAACAACAGATCAAAACATAATATAAAGTTTAAAAATACCATGTAAAATCAAAATAAAACAAACAAACAAAAACCTAAATGATGATAGTGATGATGATGATGATTCCACTTTATCTGGTAAAAAGCAATCAACAATTTAAAACAATAAGCCTTAAAACAGTAAAAACATGACAACATTAAAAACTGCACATTTAAAAGGTTAAATTGAAAAGATGCATCTTTACACCCTTTCTAAAGGCTAAGAGAGTTGGGGCCAATCATAGTTCTTATGGGAGCACATTCCATAGTTTGGGGGCAACCAGAGGCTGGCCCTTCCACATGTGCCCAACAAACAGGCCTCTTCAGGTAATGTTAGTGTGACCAAATGGATAGGCTGACCATCTGAAAAGGAGGACAGGGCTCATGTAACTTTAACAGTTGTAGAGAAAAGGGAATTTCAATCAGTGTCATTTGTATGCAGTTAGTTCCTGGTGATATTCCCTCTTCATCACAACAGTTAAAGTTGCAGAGCCCTGCCTTCTTTTGTATATGGTCACTCTAGTATAGTGCCTGCACCTTTAACAGTTGTGATGAAGAGGGAATTTCACCAGGAACTAATTGCATACAAATGACACCTGCTGAAATTCCCTTTTCTCTACAACTGTTAAAGTTATATGAGCCCTGTCCTCCTTTTCAGATGGTCAGCCTACATATGGAAAGGAGGAAAGGGCTCCTGTCTCTTCAAATGGTTAATATCTAAAAGCATAAATCTGACATAAAAGGACAAGATTCAGAAGTCACTGTGAAAGCATTTGTCTCCTATAACACTCTGCTGCTGACATAAAAGTCACCACAGTTCATCACAAATACCTTACAGAGAGGATCCAGTGTGAAATGGCTGAAATACATTTTATCAGCACATTTGATTCTATATATTTTTTATCTTGATTAAGACCACAAATTTCTCTCGCGCAACAGGGTGTTAATTTAATTTAGTGTAGCTAGAATCATAGCATCACCTACCACTGCTATTGTGATGGGGTGCACTTCTTACCTTGTATACATTTGAGTTGTAAGAGACCTACCAGACTTTTTGCATTTCAGGGCTTTTGGACCCCACCGTTAACATTTTTTTCTTCTATATTCATGTATATAAACATCTGCCAAATAAAGATAACCATTAATCTGGTGTGTGGGCTCTAGCCCATGAATTTTATGCCAGAAGAAATCTTTCACCTTAAAGGTACCATAAGATTTTTATTTATCTAAGAATCCATCACCAAGCCGCATTTTGAATCATGAGATCACATTCCCATTTCCTGTGGGTGAAACAAAATCACATCTCCTCTGTGATAGAAGTGTACTATTGATCAGAAACTATAATGATTAGTGTTTTATCTACATAAAGCAGCATTCCCCAGAAAGAGGACAGGCTTGACAGCTAAATCGTTTGAAAAACAAGTACTTACCAGAAGATCTGAAAGAGATTTTTCAAGGCTTGGGACGGTCACTAATAAGGAGCCTTTCTTTCTTACATTTTGACTGATGAATTTCCAGGATCTAGGCAAAGAGTACGTTTAGATTTCATATGAAATAACCCTTCCAGAAATGCCTAGCATATAGAGCACAGAATGCTTCCAACAAAGTGGAGTTCTCATCTATCATTTGATCTTGTGAGTTTCTGCTTGAGCTGCATGTAAAAGGGAAGGACCCTCAAATCCTGAGTAAGGGCCTGTTCAGTCAACATGCTAAACCATGATTAGGCCATTAACCCTTTTGCAGCAAATGGTTAGTTAGGGTGACCATATGAAAAAGAGGACAGGGCTCTTGTATCTTTAACAGTTGTAAAAAGAAGGGAATTTCAGCAGGTGTCGTTTTTACGCATACAGCACCTGGTGAAATTCCATCTTCACCACAACAGTTGAAGCTGCAGGAGCCCTGCCCTCTTTTGTATCTGGTCAAGAGGGCAGGCCTCCTGCAGCTTTAATGGTTGATGAAAAGGGAATTTCACCAGGTGCTGTATGCATACAAATGCTGAAATTCCCTTTTCTATACAGCTGTTAAAGACAGATGAGCCCTATCCTCCTTTTCATATGGTCACCCTAGGTTAGTAAGTGTGTTTAAACTATGGTTATGTAGCCACCATAGTTAGGAATAGTTCACACAATACGCTAAGCCATAATACTTAGTGCTTAACCACTGCAGCTTAGCATGTCATCTGAACAGAGTCTATCATACTGGAAGCTCAGCTTGGCCAGCATGAGCGTCACTTCCTTCCGAGGAATGTGGCATCAAGTTGAATTTTCCATTACATATCTATTTTCTCTGCACATCTGCATATTTATTTTGTCATATCAGATAGATAGATAGATAGATAGATATATTCATATAAATGTATGTCTCTATTTGGTGGATATATTATTCTATCATACTTGTAAAAATGAATAAAATACAGATGAAGAATTACACAAAACATTTGCAGTAACTTTTAGTAGAGTTTTTGGAGAAGTAGGGCCCATTGTGCAGTATGGTTTAATATAGGACACAAGTCATATTCCTACTTTGTAGCACATTTATCTGAACCTTCAACTAATATTTTATCTGTGATGTCTGCCTAGAGTTGTTGTTTTTTTTAAAAAAACTTATTTTAATAGATTTATTTAAATAGAGTAGCTAATCCTTCATCTGTTGGTGTACTGTCCACCCCGGTGCTCAACAGTCTCCCTTCCTGAGCTAGCCGGGGTAGTCTCGGGGTTAGTGTTGAGTCCCACCAGCTTGTTGTGCTAGAGGATTCAACATCCATGATGAGGCTGTCCTGTCAGGAGCAGCTCAGAACTTAATGTCCACCATGATAACCATGGGTCTGTCCCAAATGGTATCTGGCCCCACCCATGCTGCTGGGCACACTCTGGACCTTGTTTTCTGTGTTGGACGGGGTGATGGTGGTCTGAGAGTGGAGGAACTTTGTACAGTTCCACTGTCATGGACAGATCACTACCTGGTAGGGTTTAGACTAGCTGGTACTCAGAACCTCTGCAGGGGTGGAGGACTGATTAAAATGGTTCGCTCCAGGAGGCTGATGGATCCGAATGGTTTCCTGACAGCTCTTGAGGATTTTCCTGTTGCCTAAGCAGGCAATTCTGTCGAAGCCCTAGTCGATCTCTGGAAAGGAGAAATGACCAGGGCAGTGGACACAATCGCTCCTGAGCATTCTCTCTCACGAAGTGGAGCCACACCAGTCCTCTGGTTTTCTAGGGAGCTGGTGCCGTTGAAATGTGAAACGGCGACTAGAGCGACATTGGCAGAAAACTTGGAGTGAATCCGATTGAACATGGGCTAGAGCCAATTTGAAGGCCTACTCCATGGCAATATGTGCAGCCAAAATTTTTTTTTCCTGCCACTATTGCATCTGCAAAGAGCCGTCCAGAGGAGCTGTTTTGGGTGGTCAGAGGCCTTTTACAAACTGGCCCACAAGAGGAGAATTCAGACCTGCTGTGATCAATTTGCCCAGTGCTTTGCAGATAAAATCGCCAGGATCTGCTCTGACTTGGATGTTATAGTTGATACAGACCCAGTGGATGTAACTTTGGCACCTGCTTGTCCAGTGTTATTGGATACTTTTCAATTTGTTCAGCCCGAGGATGTGGACAGGATCCTTGGAGAGGTAAGAGCCACCACATGTATGCTAGATCCTTGCCCTTC
Source organism: Anniella stebbinsi (assembly GCA_029215795.1). Classification (NCBI taxonomy): domain Eukaryota; kingdom Metazoa; phylum Chordata; class Lepidosauria; order Squamata; family Anniellidae; genus Anniella; species Anniella stebbinsi. Next base: position 331,598,852 of record JARDYH010000001.1, read on the forward strand.
CTGGTTATAAAAGCAGTCAGAGGAGGACTGGCCGAGTGGGTAAGTGGAGTGGTTAATGCCTCCCTCTGCCAAGGAAGGGTTCCACCCTGCCTGAAGGAGGTAGTAGTACGACCTATGTTGAAAAAGCCCTCCTTGAGTCCCAATGTATCAGACAATTACTGGCCAGTCTCCAATATTCCATTTCTGGGCAAGGTATTGGAGCACGTGGTGGCTCCTAACTCCAAGGATTCTTGGATGAGACAGATTATCTAGATCAATTTCAATCTGGCTTCAAACCTGGTTATGGGACAGAAACAGCTTTGGTCGCTTTGGTGGATGACCTATGCCGGGAACTGGACGGGGGAGTGTGTCCGTGTTGGTTCTGCTGGACCTCTTAGCAGCGTTAGATACCATCGACCATGATATCCCTCTGGGCTGCCTCACTGGGATAGGACTTGGAGGCACTGTTTTACGGACCCTCTAGGAAGGTGGTACAGGGGGACTTCTGTTTGACACCTTGGCCATTGGCCTATGTAGTCCCTCAGGGCTCCGTTTTGTCCCCTATGCTACTGCATTTCTTCGATTCTAAGACGCACTTTTTCCCCATATAAACGTCTCTAAAAATGGGGTGCATCTTAGAATTGATGGCGTCTTAGAATCACAGTTTTTGTATTTTCTCGTGCTTTGCACAAGGCAAAGGTTTTATTTTTTATTTTATTTTTCTTAGAATTTTTTCTGTTGGTGGTACTGAAATTAAGGTGCATCTTACAATCGATGGCGTCTTAGAATCAAAGAAATACGGTATTTAACATATACATGAAACCGTTGGGAGAGGTTGTCTGGGTTTTGGGGTGCGGTGCCACTAGTACGCTGATGACACCCAACTCTACTACTCCTTACCACCCAATTCCAAGGTTTTGGTGCTAAACTGGTGTCTGTCAGCAGTAATGGACTGGATGAGGGCAAACAAATTGAAGCTTAATCCAGACAAGTCAGAGGTGCTCCTGGTGAGTTGAAAGGCAGATCAGGGAATAAGGATTCAGTTTGTGCTGGATGGGGTTACAATCCCCCTGAAGACACAGGTTCGCAGCTTGGTTGTATTCCTGGATTCAGCCCTGAGCCTGGATGCCCAGGTTTCAACAGTGGCCAGGAATGCATTTGCACAGTTAAAGCTAGTGCGCCAGCTGCGCCTGTTCCTTGAGATGTCTGACCTGGCCACGGTGACACATGTCTTAGTTACATCACGTTTGGATTACTCTAATGCACTCTTCGTTGGGGCTACCTTCGAAGAGCATTCAGAAACTTCAGCTGGTTCAAAGAGCTGCAGCCAGATTGTTGACTGGGCTGGGCTACGGGGAGCACACAACTCCTCTGTTAAAACAGCTCCACTGGCTTCCAGTCTGTTTCCGGGCACAATTCAAAGTGCTGGTTATGACCTATAAAGCCCAATAGGGCTTGGGGCCAGGTTATCTGAAAGACCGTATTCTCCCTTAAGTGTCTGCACATCCTCTGAGATCTTCAGGGGAGGCCCTTCTCTCGGTCCACCACCATCACAGGCATGCCTGGTGGGAACGTGGGAGAGGGCCTTCTCAGTGGCTGTCCAGGTACTCTGGAACTCCCTTCTCAGGGAAGCTAGACTGGCTCCCTCCCTGGTGTGCGTCCAGAGGCAGTCTAAAACTTTTTTGTTCCGGCAGACCTTTGGGGAGTAGTCTGGACCTCTGTTTATGCATTATTTATATATTGGATTTTTAAAAATTATTTGTATTTTAAATGTTTTAATATTGCAGTGTTTAATTATATTTTTATTTTTTATATATCTCTATCTGTTTTAACTGTACATGTTTTAATTTGTAAAGCTGCCCTGAGTCCCAGTTTTGGGGAAAAGGTGAGATATAAATAAATATGATGATGATGATTATTATTATTAATAATAATAATAATAATAATAATGAAATTGTACTCCTGTAAATATGCACCCCAATAAATGTCTTTATAAGAGAATGAGGATTTATAAACAAGGACAATGCTAAAAAGTGATCACTGGGTCAAGACCATCTTATGGTATCATCTGTTTGGCATACAATTTTTTTAAAAACGTACATGATTCTTTTGTTATAGCAATCCACGTGACCCACCCTTTCAAATGAAGATACCAAGCACACCAGTGAGCTCAAGATATAGAGTGAACGAGTAGGTAACCTTATACAAATTGCAATCAGCCGTAATATGCAAAAATACTCTATGTTCTGGAGGTCTGATAAGTGCCAGAAAGTCTTCAATGTATTTTTTTTAAAAGCAAGCTGATTTCAATATTTACCAGAACTGAATCTGGTAAATAAGAACACCTTAAGCAACCGCTCAGATCTTTGAATGATTTAGCACAACAGAGGGGAAATTGACTGGTTTCATTTTGAGGATATTGCCATTATAACTGCTGCTAAAGTTTGGTCAATTTTGAGCTTTTGTCCTTAATTTCAATTAGGTATTTGTACCCCAATAAAAAGGGGAACACATAATATCTCTAATAGTGTTTGCAACTTACATTTAAAAAATTGACTATTAAAAAGTGGGGATGGGGGACATATGCAGGGCTAGTTATATTCTAGAATACATGGCTTACCTGGCCTGTTCTGATTTCTCAAGGAAATATTCAAAGACATTATTCATTATAATAACATCTGCACTCTGAAGAAGTGAAGGCTGAGTACAAATATCTGCATTAAGCACCTGGAAGAAAATAATTTTGTAGCTTTTTAACATAAAATATTATCTAATGATAATCCCATCACTAAAAACTACAGATTAGGTAAAAATTACCTCTTCTGACCTCTCTTTCCATCTTTTTTCAGTGTCCATCACTCATCTCTTGACCAATCCATTACTAAACAATTTCCCATTAACATAAACGACCATTCATCTCATTCTTTTCTTAGTGCAGGAGTGCCAAACCAATTTGCAATGGGAGGGGGGAGGCTGAACTGCCCTCCAGTGAGCCTGCCAGGGACTGAATATCTTCCGTCATCAGCAAACAAAACATTTTGAATTGCTAGAGTATCTCTTCAATAGTATGAATATTCTTATTTTATCATCTTCCTCTGGCCTTTTAAAACTCTTCAATGTACAGGATTGAGGCTGTTATGCAGTTGTTTTGAGCCAGCTGACATTTACAGTCATATTCATCTGAAAACTATTAGAGGCATTAAACTACTTGTCTGTGCAATTGAAATGGTGCGACATCTCCCCACCACCACCAAAAAAAATCACAATCAGGCAGCAACCAACTGGATACTAGCGCTAATGTAAATCATGGTGTACTAGTGTAACAGACTTCTAGTGGAAAAGTGTTAGGTAGCACAACAGGATTTCTGGGGAATCCTGTCAGGCCAGCTTATGCTATTGACGCTGCGCTAGAGGTTCTTATGCGAGTGCAACATAATTTATGTTAGTGATCATGTCCAATTGGATACTGCCCATTGTCTGGAAAACTGATTCGCTAATCTTCAATCTCTCTGTAAATAAAACAAATGTGTTGTATCACCTTTATTCTTTCATCCAGTTGGTATTTTGCAATGATAGATTCCTGCAACCGGCAAAAGTCTGAATTCATTTCAACACCACAGATCTGAGATGCTGAGCTATAAAAAAAGGCCTGAAATAAATACAAAGAAAAGCTCAGTTGTTTTTTTTTTTAAAAAAAGTGGACTAAAATGTAAAGTTGAACTTCACTGGAACGTTAGGTTTCATTTATCAATAGGACTTGCTTCCCAACTGATATGTATAGGATGAAGTTGTAAGAGTCTTAGGTCATTAAAGATTTGCAGCCCACCTTTTTGCAGAAGGTCAGCTGCAAACACTGCTAACAGTAGTGCTTAGCCCAAGAATAGAAAGTATATCCCCCAAAAGCTTCTAACAGAAATTGGGATGAATGTTTGATTAGAGAGCCTGATAAACATCTACAGGTTTACAATAAATGTTCGAAATTACATTTAGGCTGCAATCCTATACACACACTTATCTGCGAGCAAGTCCCGTTGAACTCAATGAGACTTCCTTCTGGGTAGCTGTGCACAGGATTGCACTATTAGTCTGTGATGGAAAAGTCACAATTTTTTAAAAAAATTACATCCCCAAACAGGTGTGATACAGACTATTAAGATTTCCTTAAAATATGGTATGATATTAACCCTCTGGCTAGAAAAGCAATCTCTGCAGATGAAACATGGCAAATTGCCACTTCTATAATGGAAGCCAAGAATATGATGAAAAGAACTATTTTTAAAATAAACCAGTGTGAATGCTTTATCTTGAGGCTATCTTTCATTTTTAACATCAAAAAAGGTTTCAGCTTTCTCATACTATGGCTAATAATTAACACAAGTTTTTATTTTTGGATCCATTTTGCAAAAATTCACACTGCATCTTCTTCATTTGTTAAAATAGTTTGTTGAGGTAATGCCAGGGAATAAGTGGTTCCTGTACAGAAGTGACAAGAATATCTATATAGTATCCTTCCATGTCAAGGCTAGAGCCCAATGGGGGAAGCTGTTATTTTTATGAGCTATTTGTTTTTTTAATCATACCATGGCCCCTAATCACAATACACCAGAGTGGTGTAGGGGGTTAGAGTGTTGAATTCAAGCTTGGGGGACCCAGATTCTAGTCCCTGCAGCTCACTGGGCGACTTTGGGCAAGGCATTGACTCTCAGCCTAACCTACCTCACAAAGTTGCTGTGAGGATAAAATGGTGAGGAGGAGAATCATGTACACCACCTTGGGCCCCATGGAGGAAATGTAGAATATAAATGTAACAAATGAACAAATACAAATACATATAATGCAGGATTTTAACTTTGCCTACAATTCTGTATTCCAAAGAAACACTAAAGGTGGCTAATGTCAATAACCAAAGCATAAAACAATGCAACAAGATACAAATGCAGCAAATAAAACAGTCAAAACCTGGTGGGTTGGATCCAATGTTGGCACTGCCAGCAGAATTGATTTCTCCTCCCCCTACAGCCCCCTGTGTTCCCCCAACCAGCTCTCGAGGGCAGATATTGGGGGACTGCAGGGGGGAAGAGCAAGGGGAGGTTCCATTGTGCACTGGTGGATTTAACACTATGAGAGCAAAACTAAACCTGAACAAGAGTTTCCTGATTAAATACTTGATATATGTATGATCTATATAGCTGCTGAACAGCAGTAATTATTTTAGCTATTGTAGAGGATAAGTCCAAGTAACATAACTGAAATTACCAAAGATACATCAAAATAAGTGCCCAGCATAATCCCAGCCAAACCCCTAGTTGGCCAAAGAGATACTGGACAGTAATAACAAAAAAAGTAACTGAATATGCACCAGTTGCCTTTTGGTTTAGAGAAAAGAATGCATATGTCATATCTCTTCTCTGGGTTTGGAGTATGAAGTCTACTAAGACTCATATTATGGAAAGCATTTGAGCAAGATACATTAACAGAAAACAGCATATCTCTGCAAGTCAACACATAGCGTAGGAGAATGGGAATGAGGAAAAGGGGAGGGAGGGAAATACGTCACAGAAATTGTTAACAATTTTCTGGAGTAGATTTTACCCCAAATAAGACTGCACCAAGTCTGGAGCCGACGTCAACCACAACCTTTCCTGTCAGGTCAGGCAGAACATGTTGATAGAGAAACTTCAATTCCATGAGGGAAAAGGAATGGGAAATAAACTCTAGAAAGTAAGAATAAAATCAAAGGCATTGCTGGAACAATTATCAACCAATGTCAAACATTTAGCACAACATGGACTACCACAAATCTTTCCAAAAAGAATTATCATCTTGCTCTTGTCCACTGACAAGAATACTCCACACTCACTTGCAGAGATCTTTATCATCATCTGCTGTGACTTCTGGTAAACCTCAAAAACAGCTATGGATGTGATTCTATATTTCTTTACCCCAGTAAAACAGGATAGGACTGCAGTATTTAGACATATTGCTACTTGCATTCAAGAAGTACAGCATAAATTCAGGGGAACTACTGTAGAAATAATGCTTTGAAGATTACTTAGGCAGGTTCTACACTACTGCTTTATAATGACTTACAATGGTATTGACAACTGCTGGGGCCCATACATTCCATATACCGTTTTCAATCCGCTTTCGAAGTGTTATATCCTGCTTGGTGTAGATCTGGCCTTTGTTGTAGGAGTGGGGAAACTGTGGTCCACCTGCAGTCCAAATCTGGCCCTCCAGAGTGCTGAAGATGGCCCCACCCCCTTCCCCTAGACCTGCCCTCTTTTCCCCACAACCACCTATCATTTTGTGGTTTCCTGTCTTTCATGGAGTTTTTCCCATGCTAAAAGGTTGAGATGCCTCTCCTAAGACTTAGTTACTGGCAGTAAGATCTTTACAATACAATATGCTGACATTTTGTTGACCCACCCCTCTGCCTTTGGCCATGCCCACCACTGGAATGTGGACCCTGGGATTTTCTCTGATAAGGAATTCAGCCCTGGGGCTGCAAGTTCTCCAACCCCTGTTTGCGGAGAAGTTAACAACCATGTAAATGCTGTATGGATGCTTCACAGTTAACCAATTCCTGGACTTGAATGAGATGTTCACAAAATGACGTACAAAGAGTCCTTTTCACACATGCAGTGAACACCTGGAGGAAGTGGGGAAATCAAGACCACATCTGCAGTCCTCACTCCAGATATTCATGTTATTCAACTGAAAGTCTGAATAGATCCTACACATACACACAAGTGGAATATATTTAGGCTCTCTTTGTGCAACTGGAATCTTGCAAAGCACAGGGTTTCCAACTGCGCGTACATGTGTGTACATTCATATGCACAAGCTCCATTTAGACCAGGGATATTCTAAACCCACATTACAATTTGCACATTTGCATAGTATTTTACACTATGGAGTGTGCATGTTCTAGCTTTATGGGCCCTGCCTTTGCAGCACTAAGTGTAAGCTTTAGATCCAGTGCAGGAGGAAGAGGAGGATGTGGGGACCGCCATCCATTATTATGCGCTGAGTAACCAATTCTCCAGTTCCTGAATTTTCTGATTAATTTTAACAGTGAGACAATGTTTCCCATTACATTTGGGAGCCCAACAGCTGGCAGGTGCTTCCAGGGTCCCTCTGGAGAACACAGCCCTGATCTGATTAAACTCTGAAGACACAGCATGTTGGATTTCAAACCAAACCATTGGATGCATTACACAGACATGCATGAGGCAATGTTGTAATTTGGCCTGCAAATGTTTACCTAATGGTGCTGTCTGATGTGAACCACACGTTACACAGTAGTTTCTGCTCATCTTCCCTTCTTCACATAATGAGTCAATACAGTCATCATCATAAAGGAATGCATCAATATGAACAGTGGGCTTTGTTTGTTCATGTAGCTAAAGAAAAAACAAAAACTGAAAGCATTTTAACATTTCCCCCCAGTGCTAGTTTGAACAAAATTTAAGCCCTAGGAGGGCTTTGTGTTCCATGTATACCTGAGTAATGCATCAATTTCCCAGATAGTTTGTATTGTACCCCCTCTTTTAACATGCTTTTTCTCTCTGCAAAGGGTTAGCATATTCATTGGGTGGTACGCATGATCAAAATAAGCCATTGTGGCTTATTTGATAACACAACATGCTAACCCACCCAGTGTGGGTTGTTGTTGAACCATGGGTTATAGTGTTGTCTGGATGCAACACTTTCTCTGCAGGGTGGGTTATTGTGCTGTCAGAATGCAGCATGCTTTCCACAGAGTTGTTCGTTGACCATGCAGTATGGTTTGTTAACCACCCTGAACAACTCAACAACAAGCCATGGGGTGTCAAGGTGGCTTGTTTGAGAAAAATAAACTACACCACATGGAGAACAAGCCACCCTGCAGAAAACGCACTGCGTTCAGACTCACCCTGTGAAAAACATGCTACATTCAGGCAAAACGGTATGCCATGGTAGGTTAGCGTGCTGTGTGAACCCAGTCATGGTCTGTTGTAGGGTTATTGGAAGGTTGTTTCTCTCTCCAAAAGCTATGCTTCCTCGCGCCCCAATGCACTGCCATTTAAATAAGTCACGGTGGCTTAAATAAACCACTTATTTTGACTGTGCGAACGTCATTATATCATTATTTAAATAAATTGTAGTCATGGCCAGGCATATCACTTTGAGATCCCACATAGTTGCCTAGGGATGCACTTCCAAAGTGGCAAAGTTTTTGCAGCAGTAATTGAAATGAGCTCTTCTTCCTCCACAGCACTGCTGTTGCTTGGGAGCCTCAAGGCTGTGTATAAGGCTAATGCAACAGAGAGGAAAGGAAAGGCCAAAAGTAGTTTAAGGGTGCCAGAAGCAGGAAGGGCCAGCCAAGAATAACCGGCTGAGGGTCTGGGTGAGTGGCTAATATGCAAGGACCTACAGCACACCAAGAAAAGAGATTGATATCAATGGGGGAGCTGCAAGCTACAAGGACCAAACATGGTGGGAGGAAATAAGTGCCCTTTACAGGGGCCTGATGCAGGCTGCAAGCATATCATCATAAGGGAAAAATGCAGGCTAAATTGCATAACATTCTTGCGTACATTTTTGCAAACTTTATATACAAAATATGTGGCAAATCAATGAATCATGTAAGATTTGCTGGAGCCAATTAGAAGCAGCATTAGAAGAGAAAACGCAAGCATTTCTGCCCTTCTAAAAGAAAGTCCTCAAAATCAATTGCCCTGTAATGCTGTGTTGGCTTTTTGGACTTTCTACAGTGCTTAGGCAAGAACAATTGCCAACAGTTCTTCCCAGTACCACCTCATATTACATTGGTTCTTAAATACCTGCAAACTGAAAGAAAACTCCAGAGCATCAATCTTTTGTAACTGAAAGTTCTCTTTTTGGTTCTCCTTTCAATGTCCCCGCTTTTACTGTGGGCAGCATCCAACGTTGCCACTCCACTGAAAGCAGCACTCGGGTAAGTGAGCTCTAGCACAATGCCAACAGCATATGCTGGCATGACAGGATTTCTGGGGAGATCCATCACACCAGCATATGCTATAGGTGTTGCACTAGAGTTTACTTATGCTAGCGCTACATCAATGGTGTAAGTGGAGCAGCAGCATTGGATACAGTCCTAAGGCATTTCAAAAACCTGCTCAGTAGTTGCTATTCATATTTAATCTTGGCATTAACACCTGAGTGAGGGATGGTGGGTGTCTTCCTGCCAGCAAACCATCTTTTGGGGCTCACAAAAGGAATGAAGGAAACAGTAGCTAGTGATCACAGATGAAACTACAGCAGAAGCCACATTCAGGCCCTTGAGGGACAACAAAACATTGCTTCAGGAAGCAAAAACTGCAGGTTAGCATTTCAGAACTAGACATGCAGTAAAATGCTTTCCATGTTTCTTGTCAGACATGGGAGTGACCTTTGCAAGCACTCCCATAAAATGTAAATGTAAAAGCTGGAAGCAGCACTCTGCATTAAACTTCTTTATATAAGCAGCCTTCAGAGCTGAGCCATATGTATGCATCAAATGGGAACCAAGAACCAAGAATCATGCTAGGGATCAGAGACAGGAAAGAGTACTGATGCCCAGGCAAAATCCTAGCCTGAATAGAAAGCCTTTATAGCCCTTTGTGTTGTGAAAAACCAAATGGACACCCTGGGTGGGTGAGCTACTCTAGTACCTCACATTTCTTCACTGCCCTCCCACCTGTGAGCCTTGTGGCTCGCCACCACATGAGGCAGCTGGCAGAAAGTTTTGTTTCCATAGGGGATGGAATGCTTATCCATTCTGTTAAACAGACTATTAAAAAAACTATTAAACACAGGGATGATTTATTCAACCTTCAAGGGCCATAGCGATAGAGGACATGCTTTGCATTTGCATGCAGAAGGTCTCAGGTTCAATCTTTGCCATCTTCAGGTAGGGCTGGAAAGAATTCTGCCAGAAATGCTGGAGAGCTGCTGCCAGTCAGTGTCAACAATACTGGACTAGTTTAACTCAGTATAAGACAGCTTCCTAAGTTCCTAAAGTCACAAGTTCCTGTTTCTAGCCCAAGCAGCTCCTGACAACCTCATGAATTGCAAATAGCTGCTGTCTGATGGAAACGCAAAATGCACTTCCCATAAACACATGCACATCCCATAAACAAATGAGACGCATCCTGTGTGTCTCTCATTTGCAGCCAGTGTTACATAATATAGATGATGCACCACTTTCACAACCTGCCTCATCTTAGCAGGTTTAGTATTTGCCCTTCTGAACTACCGGCACACATTTAAGCAGTAGTGACAACTTATTTCCTTTATTTTAAGTTTGTCCACACACAGCTAAGCTAAGCTGTGAAAAGCCTGTGTACGAAATCCTAAAATGTGATGCTTTGCCACCACTCCTCTTCAGGTCTCGTATCTGGTTTGTTGACAAAGCCCAAGTATTAGATTACAACAAACAAAAGTTACTGTCAGACCTAGCTCCTGTGCAGCCAAGGGCTGAGGAAGGTGAACTAGAAGATAGCAAGAGCAGGTCTTTTTGTTGCTCAGAAGACCAATAATCAGGCATGAGCTGGAAGCTCTTACAGGAGCCTGGAAGCATCACATGACCTGCACTGGCCAATGGCTGGTAAAGCTTATTCTCTGCAGTTCTCTCCTTGGCCAGAGCAGAGCGCTGATACACAGATTGACTAGGTTTAGATGACACGCTGCAGCTCATTGTGGGAGCCAACTTGAACATCCAATCCTCACTTGGGGGTTGCTGTGTCATTCTCACCAGGTTCACAAGACATGGCAACCTCCTAGCAGGGGTTGCATATTCAAAATGGTAGCCATAAGCGCCCCACACAAACTGCAGCCTCACTGTGGGTTATATAATGGGCTGTGTTGTCCAAACAGCTCCATTATGCTTCTGGCTGATATTTCTTAGGTCAGTGGTTCACGACCTGAACTAGACTCACCAAGGTCATTCAGCAAGCCAGCATCAGAATTAAGCCTTAAGTGGCCCAAATCACAAAACCACCTGCCACCTTTATTTAGGCTGACCAGATAAAATCCAGGTCAGGGCTCATGTAACTTTAACAGTTGTAGAGAAAAGGGAATTTCAGCCAGTGTCATTTGTATGCAATTAGTTCCTGGTGAAATTCCCTCTTCATCACAACAGTTAAAGGTGCATGCACTATACTAGAGTGACCATATACAAAAGAAGGCAGGGCCCCTGCAACTTTAACTGTTGTGATGAAGAGGGAATTTCACCAGGAACTAATTGCATCCAAATAACACTGGCTGAAATTCCCTTTTCTCTACAACTGTTAAAGTTACATGAGCCCTGACCTGGATTTTATCTGGTCACCCTACCTTTATGAATGTACAGAAAAGTCTGATCAGCTAAACCTACTTTTTGAAGAGCAAGGTGCTCTGAGTTGAGCATTGCTTCAGTGGGCAAAGAATGTCGAAGATCTTCAGCAATTCCTCTGAGAACAACATCGTCATTATTGGATGTGAATTCATCAAAGTCATCTACAAAAAATAACATTAAAAATCATATGGTGGGTGTTGTTGGGCAACAACCATACTTAGCACAGAAGTGATTTGCACAGAATTCCAGATGTGCAGGATTTTTTACTAGAAGAACCATTTTTCCATTTTTGTTGCTTATCTTCTGCAAGAGACAGACTTACATGCCAATGGTTTTGCCAATCAAAATTCACCAAGCAGTAAAACAACAACAACAGTACAATTTAGGCATACATAAAATGACCAACACAGCAATATTTGCCTTCACTAAAGTTCTATTATTTCAGCCAATGATACATTAGAACATCAAAGTTGCTTTTGAAGTGTTGGAAGAATGACAAAAACTTGAAATTGCTTGCCTTGTACATTTTTGACACACATTTTGTTTGAAAGAAGTTATGAAGAAAAGTCTGCTGGAACAGAATTTGAGAAAATCATGGAAGAACGGAGTGAAAGCACAGATCAAAAAGAACATTAATGAGCCATCTTCAATCAAATGAAATATCAATGTGATTAAGTCTCCAATTTGACCTGTAGGCTACTGTTACTCATTTTATCCCCTGTAGATCTATTTTTCTACTACACAGAGGCCTCTCCAACCTAGACTATCTTCCCTGTTGTCAATTCTAGTTTTTCCCACTTAAAAACACTCCTTCTAATAGTAAGCTTGCATGGTGAGTGCCAAGACTAGAGCCACAAAGAAAGAAGAGGAAGGCATGAGCATGTATGGAAAAACCCCAAGGTTTTCAGATGTACAAAAAATCATTATAGCCCAATGAGCTCAGTAGCTATGGAATCCCAATTATCAACTGAAAAATAAACTGGGTAGGGTAATGGTACACCCAGTTTCAGCCCCTTACATCTTCTAGTATTTTGAAGGAGGAAATGGTTGCCTGCTTGATTGGATGCAATCCTGTTAGGAGTCAATGAAATGTTGCTTTGTACATTTCGACACATATTTTGTTTGAAAGGAGATATGAAGAAAATTTGCTGGAACAGAATTTGAGAAAATCATGGAAGAATGGAGTGAAAGCACAGATCAAAAAGAACATTAATGAGCCATCTTCAATCATATGAAATATCAATGTGATTAAGTCTCCAATTTGAGTTCTGGGTCTTGTCCTTTATAACGTTGACTTTCCTGCCACTATGGCCCCCTCTACAAGGATGCGCTTTTGCGCCCGGTTGTGCGATTATGCGCATTATCACAGACGCGCATTTACTCCTAATCCCTCTGCACGGGAGGCTGCGAGAGGCGGCGAAACGCATTAATAGATGTCCAAAAAGCGCTTTACAAGAAGTTAATGCGCATAATCGCTTGTTCACACGGGGAAAATGCGCTTTAACGGCCGGAGCAAAATAAAACTCGCGATTTAACGCGCATTCAAAAATGCGCATTATCGGGGAGATAACGCGCCTCTACGCCTGATTTGCGCTCCGTTCTTGTAGAGGTAAAATTTTTAATGAACCTTCAAAGCGCATTAAACCTCTCTTGTAGAGGCACCCCTAGCTACAAAATGCTTGTACATATGACATGCTGGTATTGCACAGCATCAGAATGTAATACATTTATTTTAAATTCATTTCTTGTTAGTTCAGTTTCAAGCATAATCTTTTGTGTGCATTTATGGGAAGGAAGGTTGGAACAGTATTCCACTGCAAAACTGGTTCTACAGCCCCATCCAGTTTACCACTTGAATGTTTGGGGGGGGGGGGTAGGGAAGAATGTAAAACCTTAAGATTGCCCAATATTAAAGCAGCAGACACACAGAACACAGCAAAAATTGAAAGCTTTGAAAGAGCTAAAATTAAGTCCACCTCTGTCAATCGCACGTTTGCCACTGTTATAACTGTGGCTACATGAAATACTGTCTTTATTTACCACCTCTCTTTAACCACCTATCCAAGTATGTAGAAGCAATTGTGGAGGAGTTGGGTAACAACCATCCCCAAGCCCTGGCAGCTCTCAGCCAGTCATCGAGATATATTGGGTTTGTGCCCGAGAGAGAGAGAGAGAGAGAGAGAAATGCAGGGTCGTATAAACTTGTTCCTTATTAAGTTTATTGAGTGAGCTCTTGTATCAAATTTTCATGCAAATAAGAAACCTGCCAGGGAACTAGTAACCAATTTCAGCATTGTAGTTTCGTGACCCCATGGAGTCAGCCGAAGTCCCCTGATAGAGCCGGAAACACCCAGCCTCAAGTAGAGAGGTTGCCACGCGTCTCCTCAGAGTTGGCTCAGTGGAACTTTCTCCAGGAACAGCCATTATCCAATCTATCCCTCTGGTTGGAATAGGGAAAGCGGAGAACTGTGAAAAACATTTATGGCATGTGATTTGCCTCCTTTGGGCAGAGAGAAATTAAGCCTGCCAATACCATGTTAAACACCAACAGGCTAATTCCCCATAGGCAGTCTCCTCGTAGGCTTAAAATATCCTACTGGAAAGCAGGGAAACTGGGCTGCAGGGGGTTTAGATTCAAATGTAGGAAGGAAAGTCCTTTGCCACTCCCTCGACTATTGCCTGCTTCACTCTGTTTATCTCCATCCACCTATTGCCTGCTCATCGCCCTCTGCACTAAACTCTCCTTCTATTACCCCCAACTCTCAAACTGCCAGACAAGAAAACTGAAGGCACTGACTTTGACCTAGCCAACACATTTTCCTCTTCTCTGTCTTTTATAAATTGGGGGAGTTCTCACAGCTTAAAATAGCCTCAGACGTTTTAGACTACAACTCCCAGCATTCCCAACCATAGGAGAAGTCCAAAGTATTTGGAGAGCATCAGCTTGGGGAAGGCTGGTTTAACAGATCTATGAGAGTTGGGGGAACTGTGAAGCAGGATGCATGGTGGTACCTAGAGGCCAATTCACTTCTATTTGGGTCCTAGGACGAAGGCAAGGAGCAGACTGCTTGTTTCTCTTCAGCCTAACTGACATCGCTAGCTAGTTGTGGGCTCATGCCTGCATGTTGTTTTCTGCTGCCAGCATTCACTAGCAGCAGGAGGGCATTGTACATGTACAGTATGTAGTCCCCCTCATAGGTTTGAGAGGCTTTCCTACCCTCACAAACAACAATTTATCTACATACATCACTGAGTACAACAACATCCTCCTGTCCTTTCCCCTGTTTACTTGACTGGCAGACTCTTACTTTACTATGAGGAGTGATATGATGAACCAAAGGCTATTTTTCTCTCAAGGAAAGGAGACTGCACCACTGAAAACCAGCCAAAGAGGGATGAGACCCTCCAATGTTTTATTCTGAAACCAGGAACCCAGTTTATCAGCTGCAAAATTTCTTCAAAACACATTTATTTATCAGCTGCAAAATTTCTTCAAAACAAATACATTTGGATTTAGAGCTACAGCATCATTAGCTCATAAGCTGAAATCCTATACATACTTACCTGGGAGTCAGTACCACTGAGCTCAGTGGGGCTTACTTCCAAGTAAACATCTACTGGATTGTATTCTCTGTTCCCATTAGTAAAACAGAAATCATGTCTGCAGCTCACAGGTTTCTTGAGAGGATGAATGAAATATGGAAGTGTAACCTGCCATCATATTAGAGATGGGGGTGGAAGTGGTAGGCTACATATCTTGAAGAGAAGTTGCTGACAGACAATTTTGGACTGTTGCTATTTCTGAACTTTATTTCATTTCTTCAGTGTTTAAACTCAACTGAGAATAATGAATTTACATCATCAGTAATTTAGACAATGTTTTACAGTGGCAAGTTTCACAAAATCATTGTGGCTTAAACAAGCCATGGTTTTTAAGCTGCAGCACGTGCTGATCGCCATCTGCCTAATTATATGCCCAAGGCATGGCTTACTGGAGGGGAAACAGTCCTCAAATACCCAGTGAGCTATTGTTGGAGGTGGAAACAACCCTCAAGTAACTCAACAAGCTATGCCACCTAGGTTTGGATGACATGACAAGCTGTGACTGGGCAGGTAATTAGGCAAATGGTGTCCAGCATGTGCCATTGCTTAAACAAGACACTGGCTGCGTTTGGACGACACAATATCCACCGGTGGTTTTAATACTCAACCATCAGTTGAGCAGTCACCAGTTGGTATTTGTGTTGTCTATTGGGCAAAAACCACCCCACAGATGACTTTTTCCTAAAAACAACAACAAACAATAAAAAAACACAACCGGCTGCAGAGTTGACTTGTCGCTGGTTTTTGTGTCGTCTGAGCTGAGCCAATACAGTTTTCCACCCTTTGAGTGGTTTTTTCGCCTTGCTACAGTGTTCCCAGGCAAGAGTGGCCAAAACCATACCAGCGTCTCCGCTGCAGCTGGCACAACTCACAGTGGCTGCTGGGATAGCACCTGGAGGAGGGAGGGCGGGTGGGGAGAGGGGCGGACGGTCTGTCAGTCAAATGACAGTTTGAATAGGAATCCACTCCACATGAGTGTCAACCTCTCCACAGGGGCATGGCAACATGTCATGTGGGGAGTGCCCCCCAAAACCCCAACTGTGAGTTGACTCCTCAACCCTCCATTGACAAAAGTGTTGTCCGAATGCAGCCACTGTAGTTTGTTTAAGCTGTGAATGAGGTCAGTATGCAGAAAAAACATACCAATTGTTCAATAGTAAAAGCAGGGTTGCTAAGCACCTGCCTAAGGACAGCAAGGTGCATTTCTATTATGCAATTAAAACACAGAGATTAATAGTACTCCAATTCTATGGCTAAAAGAGGGAAAAGCCATTACCACTATATATTATATTTTCTAGGCTATATTGGTCGGAGAAACTCTAATGGCAGTGGTCACCAAAGAATTCTTAATAGTAGCATTAAGGTGTTTGGATGTTCTTTCAGTTTGGCAGCCTTTTAGCTTAGGTTATGCACATTATCACAGATAAAGTAAAACATAATCATTCGACCCATGGGTGACTGCTGCAAATATCCAGAGTTGCATAGCTGATTGATCATGATAAAAAATGTCTCCCCAGTGATCATTGGGGTACAAAAAAGGTATAATCAGAAAATTCATATAAGGGGGTTTGCTGATGATTCCATATGTTTTGGATGTACTGAGTTCAAATTCATCATATGATAGTTTGTGATGCTTGGACAATTTGATCTATTTAGATGTCCAATACGGCAGCTTTTCTATAATATTTACTAGTGCTATAACCTACCTTTTGACAGTTTACAAGATATTACAGCAATGGCAACCCAACCACCCCAAAAACCTAGTATTCTTGAGCTAGTGGCAAAGACCAGAGAGTTCTCACTTATCCAGTCTCAAGACAACTAGTAGTTGGAGCAGAGTTTTTTTTCTTCCAGCGGGTGGTAGTTGGGTTGTGGGAAGCAGCACCCAGCCTCTGCCTGTTCCCTAGCCAATGGCTGAGGCCAAGCTGGTCTTCCCTCTGTGATGGCATTCTTCCTAAGAAAGAGTGCAGCCTCCCAGCTCTTTTATTCCTCCATGTGATAGTATTTCTTTTTAACCATAATTGCTTCCAGGTATAACATGAAGACAGTGGCAGAATTCGGACGACACATTAAGCAACTGGGGGAGGGGAAACAATAGTCAGTTGTATTGACTATCGTGTCGTCTGAATGCTGCCATAGTCAACTCAGTGCTGATCCTAATCCACACCACAATTGATTATTTATTACCATGTTGTGTGGGGAGTACCTCCTAGATGAACAACTATAAAGTTGATTATTACCCCACCACTGACTATCGTGTTGTCCGAATTCAGCCATTATGTCTTTACCACATTATTTACGGTAGGGAAAAATGTCTGTTTCAATAACTTGATAGAGTGGCATAGCAGTATAATAATAATAATAATAATTTATTTCTTACCCGCCTCTCCCTCTGGATCGAGGCGGGGAACACCATTAAATACAAAATAACATAAAATACATAAAACTGATTAAAAACATATAAAATTAAAACATTATTAATAGGCATCTTAAAATTCAACTGGGTCGGCCTGCTGGAAGAGATCAGTCTTAATGGCTTTCTTAAATTCCGGAAGACGGTTAAGTTGGTGAACCTCTCCCGGCAGGCCATTCTACAGTCTGGGAGTAGCAGAAGAGAAGGTCCTCTGGGTAACAGTTGTCAGCCTAGTGTTGGCTGACAGGAGTAAGTTCTTCCCAGAGGACCTGAGTGTGCGGGGTGGATTGTACGGGAGAAGGTGTTCCCGCAGGTAACCTGGACCCAAACCATGTAGGGCTGTAAAGGTAATAACCAACACTTTATACTTCGCCCAGAAATTAATTGGCAGTGAGTGAAGTGATTTTAAAATTGGTGTAATATGGTCACCCCTAGGTGTATTGGTAACCACCCTGGCTGCCATTTTTTGAACTAAAAGCACATTGCAGAAGTCGAGCCTCGAAGTTACCAGCATGTGCACTACCATCTTTAGGTCTTCCAACTCTAGGAAGACGCACAGCTGGTGTATCAGCTGAAGCACTCCTGGCTGTCACATCTATCTGGGCTGTCATTTGGAGCGACAGATCAAGGAGTACCTCCAAGCTGCAAACAGTCTTTCAGGGGGAGTGTAACCCCATCCAGAACTGGTTGACACACCTCCAAACCCAGGTTGGGGCTTTTGACAGTAAGCACCTCCGTCTTGTCTGGATTCAGCTTCAGTTTGTTTTTCCTCATCCAGCCCATAACTGTCTCCAAGCAGTCATTCAGAGGAGACAAACTATCTTTAGCTGACGCTGTTGTTGAAGGCATAGAGAAATATATTTGGGTATCATCAGCATACTGATAGCACCCCACCCCATGCCTCTGGATGATCTCTCCCAGCGGTTTCATGTAGATGTTAAACAGCATTGGGGATAGGATGGCACCTTGTGGTACACCATACAACAGCTCCTTCTTTGAGGAGCAGCTATCCCCAAGCATCACCATCTGGAACCTGCACAAGAGGTAGGACCCGAACCACTGAAGCGCAGTGCTCCTGATTCCCAATCCCCTCAGGCATTCCAGAAAGATACCATGGTCAATGGTATCGAAAATAGCTTAGAGATCCAGAAGTACGAGCAGGAACACACTCCCCCTGTCAATACTCAAGCGTAGATCATCCACTAAGGTGACCATAGCAATCTCAACTCCATATCCTGCCCTGAAGCCAGTTTGAAATGGGTCTAGAAAATCTGTATCATCCAAAACTGCTTGGAGTTGGAAGGCAACTGCCCTCTTGATCACTTTGCCCAGAAACGGAAGATTTGATCCTCTCCCTGAGAGTTTCATTAATAGTATATTGCAGTTGTAATCTAATTGCATCTCCTCCCTGGGCACCAGCCAAGAAGGACAGGGATCGAGAGGGTAAGTTGTCCTCCTCACTCGTCCAAGCAGCTTGTCCACATCCTTGGTACTCACCAACTGAAACCGATCCAGTGTACTTCTAATTGCGGACTTGCTGGACACTCCATTGTCAGCTTCTGCTATAATGACGGCATCTAAATTGGCTCATATCTGTGAGATTTTATCTGTGAAATGATCGTTAAAGGCATCACAGCGAACTACCGAAGGCTCTAAGATCGGATTCAGGGGGGAAGGTGTCTGCATTAGACCCCTCACCATCCTGAACAGTTCTGCTGGATGCAAATTTGCAGACGCAATGTGTGCAGAGAAGAAAGCTTTCTTTGCTGCACTTATTGCCACCCCACAGGAACAAAGATGTTCTCTATGTCATGTCTTGTCGGATATAAGTCGAGTTATGACGACACTCCAGTCGTCATTCTTCCCCCTTCAACTCCCTGAGATTTGCTGTGTACCAGGGTGCCAAGTAAGAAGCAGGTCGGAGAGAACGTTTGGGGGCGATCGTTTTGATAGGCCTAGTTAGGTCTTGATTCCATTTATTGACCAGGGCTTCTACAGGATCGTCAACGATACCATCCATAGAACCCTCTAAGGCTTTCTGGAATCCAAGAGGATCCATCAGCCTTCGAGGGCGGACCATCTTAATAGGTCTGCCACCCCTGCAGGGGTGGGTGGTAGCTGTGATACTCACCCTAACCAGAAAATGGTCTGTCCATGACAACGCAGAGGTATTTATCACCTCTGCCCACAGATCTGTCTGTTCAGAACTGAGAACAGCATCAAGAGTGTGACCTGCTGAATGTGGGTCCAGAGACCAGTTAGGATAGGCCCATGTTTGTTATGGATGCCATGAGCTGCACCTGACAAACCGGCCCCGAATGGGATGTTGAAGTCACCCAGGACCAAAAGCCTGGGTGACTCCAACACCAGCTCCGAGACCAGTTCCGTGAGTTTGGCCAGGGAGTCTGATAGGCAGCGGGGTGGTTGGTACACTAAGAGAATCTCTAGTCTAACCCTGGTCTTCAGACTCAGGTATACACGCTCGATGTGATTCAATTCCTGGACAGGAAGTCTGGTCAGGTTAAGGTTATTGTTATGAAAGACAACTGCTTTCAGTTTAGTTGAAAAATGAATACACCAACTGTGAACTAAACCACGCCTTTAATTCAGGCTAAACAAAGCTGAGCAACTCAGAAAACTTAAACAGAGATTTACCCAGTACTTTCAAGGTTAACTTAAACAAAGCAAGGTAAACGAAAAGTTGAAATTAACAATAACTAACAAACTAGCTTCTTCGTCAAACCTCCGTCTCCGAGGTCTGCCTGTGCTTTAATCTTAATCTTTCTGACCGACGCGGTGTGTCTCTCATTTCTGTTCTCCTCTTCAAACGCCGGCGTTCCTTAGTGTCTTTTAAAGTGTGCACTCCCTCTTCCTCAGAAGATACGGGCGCGGTTACACCTGCCGGTGAGTCAGTAAGATCAGCACTCATTTCAGAGCTTTGATTCTCAGCAGCTGGAAGAGAGGAACTGTGAAGTGCTTCCTCTTCAGCACCAGGATCCTGATCAAACTCAAGATCGCTGTCTGTTTGTGCTAGGCTTTCTGACAGCTGCTTCTCCTGCTCAGAAGCAAGAGGGTTAAACACAACAGTTATCTTTGTAGACCACAGCTACTCCGCCCCCACCCACTTCCCCTTCCCTGTTCACTAACACTGTACCCAGCTGGAAGGGCCTAGACCCATGTCGGGCCACTGTCATCTCCCATCCAGGTCTCTGTGAAGCATGCCAGGTCAGCCTCCTCATTTGTAAGGAGATCATAGATAATGTTTGTTTTGTTTTTAACTGACCTGGCATTACGTAAGAGCAAGGAGAGGTTCTGTGGGAGGCCTGGTTTTTCTCCAAGATCCCTGGGATAGCAGGGTGACCGGAAGGCAAGATGGGTGTTAAATATGTATCTCTCCTTCCCCTGTAATGGCACTTCGCCCTGCCATCGCCATGTCTCCCTCTGCCCTGCACAACACATATTGCTGCTCCCTTACAAATTCCGCTCAGCTGAGCTCCCAGCTGCCCTGAGCCTCACAAAGGCGGTAGGTATAAAGCAGGCAATAGTTAATGGTTCACATAGCAATTGATGTGAATGGTTTATATCATACGTTATGTTCTTTAATTACTAGTTTGTATAGATCTGAGTTCAATTCTAAGAAATGATGTTACAAAGTAAGCTTTTATTTAATACTATATGTTTATGGTCTATGTACATAATTCATTTTTTTAAAAAATGCACTGGAGGCTGTAGTATTTCAATTGGCCAGGCTTTAAAACATTTTAAATGTCAGTTGTTTTATGTTTACGGTTTTAAATTTTGTATATTGTCTTTTTAGTGTTCAATCTTTTAATTTTTGTACACTACCCAGACAGCTTCGGCTAAGGGGTGGTATATAAATGTAATAAAATAAATAAAAAATAAATAAAATTGACGGGTCCTTTCAGCACCCACAAACTCAATCAATACTGGTAAGAGGTCTAATGTTTTTGCCTTGCCCTTAACAGCAGTCATAGTTGAGAAATGCATATTCAATATGACCATTCTTCCTTGCCCAAGGTTTATGAATCGTTACTCAATAGAGTCATACTGAAATATTGAAAGTGTATGGGAAACCAGTTGGATCCACGTACAACTGGGCTGGTGGAAGCAGGCTTCCCTGACCCTCCTTTCACCACCACAGCCCCTCCAGCCACCTAAAAATGTTACAGACAGGGTCAGAGGACCCTCTGAATGGGATTAGCTATGGTGGTGTGGAGGGGGACACCAAAATCAAACAGAGGCACCTTCCTTGAATGGAGCTTTTCAGTCAACAGAACTAGATTCTGGATCCAACCCACAATCACAAAACAAACTTAGACTATTTTCCAGATTTAGTCCCCCAAATCAGCATTTTATATCTTGAATAATAGGAAAAATGTGCTGCTTAAGCCTGCATAGACTTTTAAACCCAATCAATAGTGCATAACTGACAAATCTTCCTGCTTGCAAGAGAAGCTTGAAGAAAATAATGGTTTAAAATGGAAGCTTTTGCCTTGCTTAGCAATTGTGATGGGATTCCACTGTCTCTCACATATTTTTATAGCTCTGCTGTCACCTGGCAGGCATTAAAATATTGTTAGGCCTTTAAAGTGAAGAACATGCATTCTTTAGTACTCTGTTGCACTCACACTGCGTCCCCCTACTTTGCTTGATCAATCTGTTGTCACTCTGCCCGACACAAACATTTGCCTTGACACAGCAGATCTTTAAGGAAGGCAATGTTGCAGCCCTTAGTTGGGTGGAAGATGGGGGCACTGAGGAAATCTCTCCCACACACTGTATTTTTTAAAGAGACCTAAGGAATGCGTAGGAGGGAGGTGAACTGATGCTGGGTAGAAGACAAAGGAGAGAATGCAAAGAGAAGGGACTGCTGGATTCAAGTGAAAGTAGAGGCCATGGAAGCTATGTAGTCTGATACATCTTATTATTCTCCCTTGTTGCAGAAGGAATCCCCCTGGGCTGGGGGGATGCAGGAAACAGCAACAGAACGGGTGGGTAAGAGAGAAGGTGATGCATAGGTGAGGACATTCCCATCAGCTGGCTCAGTCCAGAGGATCCCATCATCTTTAGAGACTCAGGATCCAAAACAGTACCACATAGACTTGGATTTAGGTAGCAATTTATTCCCCCACCCCCTGCAGTCCTTGGTCTTTAATTGTAAGTATGCTGGGAGAACCATGGCTACTAGCTTAGGTAACTTTAAAAAACTCAAGACTTAGAAGAAATCACAAAGGATAGATATGTGCCTAAGATGGAAGTTCCCTTTTGAGAGATGTATAACCAGATACTTTAGACAAGAAACAAGCAATTCCTCACACATAAGCCTTATCAGATATTAAGATCCTTGTTAGAAGCCCTTCTTCAGGTTGAGAGGGCAAAGCATCCAATTCTAGAACTTTTCCCTCCAGGGATCATTGCCTAGAGCTAAACTGGATGTCTTTCCAGTGCCAGATGAAGGTATTTTTATTCACTCAGGCCTTCTAACTGTACAAGCGACAAGAGCCTTGTGGCACTCTAAACACTAACGAATTTACTCTGCTATATTCTTTTGTAGACACTGTTCACTTCAGCAGATGCGTGAAGTATTAACCTCAAATTGGCAGTGGGAGAACATTTTAACCTTCAAGGATACTCTGTCAGTGACCTTAAAGTGGCCATTCTTGAACAAAAGAATTTCAAAGACATATCAACGAGAAATTGTTAAAGTACAATTCATTAAGAACTCTATTTGCTATGGTTTGAATATGGACAAAGATTTTTATTGTCAGTCCCACATAATGGCAATTGTAGGTTAATTAACCCATGAGTTGCTAAAATCTAATGGGAGTGAGCAAGTGTGCTGCCTCAGGCACACTTGTTGCTTCTCCTTTCAATTAATCTCTGATCGCCTCATTAGTAGATTGTTAGTATGATGTCTGAACCCAGACACTCTAGGTTGTTTAGTGGTTAAACAACCCAGAGTTAACCCAAACAAGAACAAAGCCTCACCCAGGAAGATATTCTAGCCTTCCATTGCTGCTTTTGATAACAGGTAAGTAAAACCAGAGGGCATATCTAACCAAAAAACATGTATCAGCTTTATACTAATTCAGTTATCATCGCTTCCCAGAAGAATGCTGGAAGTGTAGTCTATTGAAATTGGTGAGAATATCATAACGAGATCCTTAGCCATTCCCCTTGTACAGCTCCCAGGGGAGAGCGAGAATCTGTTACAAGTCTAGAGCAGCCCGCTTCAACATGGCACCCTCCCGATTGTTGGACTACAACAGATGATGGGAGCTGTAATCCATCACAAATAGAGGGCACTAGGTTGGGGAAGGTTACATAAAAGACAAAAAGAGACTGCTTATTAGACCAAGAAACCACCTAGTCCATCTTCCTCCTTCCCCCAGTGGTCAACCAGATGCCTGCAAAAAGACCACAACCATAGCACTTCCTATATGCTACTCAGAGGTCTATTGGCTTGGAACATGAAGGCTCCATGTGGACATCATAGTCAATGGCCATTGATAGGCAATGGAAGGAACTGTAGTTCTGTGGTTAGAACACATGCTTTGAATGCTGAAGGTCCCAGATTTGATCCCTAGGACCTTCATTGATCTCCAGGTAGGTTTAGGAAGGAATCCTGCCTGAAACCCTGGAGAGTCATTGCTGCCAGTCAGTATCGACAAGGCTGGCTAGATGGAACAATGGTCTTATTCAGTATAAGGCAGCTTCCTATGTTCCTATACAGTCTATAGGAGCTTAAGCAGCAATCTGGGCTGGCTCAGGTTTGGTGGGAAAGGGCTCCTGCAGCCTCCTCCCTGCCATAGTTCCCCAAATGCTTAGCTATGATCCCTTATCAGAGATTGGATATAAAGAAAACCCTTGCTAGAGATAGCAAGGGATGGGTAGCACTGTCATATTGGCAGATGTAGAGGAGTCTGGCATGTTGTTAGAAACAGTTTGACAAGCTGCATGCAGCCTTCACTTTTTGCACCCCTGCTATAAACCCATCTATGTTGTAGACACCTCCAAAGACCCCTGTTGTGACACTTAAAAGGCTTACTGGTTTATTATGGCTGGCATTGACTTTTTTCATACGTGACAACCTACTTCATCAGCTGCAGGTCTAACAGCACTTAACCATCAGAGTTTATCACCCACTCATATGTCATGATTCTAAAACTCATTAGGATAATTCAGTAAGACTTACTAGCAAGAGTTTCAGGACAGACAGAAGGAAGTATGTATGTCTTCATACAGCACACAATTTATGGGATTCATGGCTATCAGCACAGGTTGCTTTAAAAGAGGAAATAGGGAAATTTATGGAGAATATAACTGTAATGATACTGTGATCCTACACCACTTACCACAGAGTAATTCAATGGGACTTACTTCTGAGTGAACATGTATAGCATTGCACTGTCTGTTTTTCAATAACTACATAAAACCATCAGATTTAGAGACAGTACTAGTTGCTAGTAAGTACCAGTAGCATTTCCTGCTTGTGGGCATCTCAGATATATCTGGTTGACCACTACAGATGCTGGACTAATTTTTCTTATGCGTTCTTGCAAACCCAAGCCTCCTGAATCACACATGGCAGGCATTGTGCTAATTATGAACTTCTTCTCTGAGTGTGGATGCATATGTAGCCAAAACTGTAGTAATTAACAACAGAATTAATGGAACCTGAAAGATTTGCAGAAATATAAGGATTTATAAAAAGCCTTAAGGGATCAAGAACCTTAAACTCATAAGAACGTAAGAGAGCCCTGCTGGACAAGACCAAGTGAGGATTGAGACTATTGGGAAAGGGGAGTAGAATGGAGCATTCTGGAAAAGGTAAGGCTGGCAGGCATTCTGAACCAAAGGACCACATACTGCAACATTTTGTTGCAGATCCCACCTGTAAGAAGCATAAACCTCACCTAGCGTACAAGGAATTTAAAACAGACATGCATACGAATAAACAAGCAAGCATTTGAGAGGCTGGTAAAATCCGAGGAGAAATACTGCTTACTAGTCGTTTTCACCCAGTGAAGTAAGCGGGGCAGATCCCTCGCTCGCACACCCTTCAGCACATTTAAGACAGCAAGGCGAGCCGAGGAAAAATCCATGTTTAGCGGCTTTAAGGCACTGCGCACGCGCCTTAAGACTGCTCTCCGCGATTTAGTCGACGCAATCAAGTGACGTTATTAAAACTTCACCTCTTCGTTTGCCGAATGTCCCGATTTAAATTCCGTCTTAAGACGCATGCGCAAAATTTTCCATATCCTGCCCAACCCCCGAGACAAATCTCTCTCCATTTAACAGGTCGAGACGCCTCTTCCAAACCAATGATAGGCAAAGCATGAAGAACAAAACCCCACCCCTTACGTTGCGTGATGATAAACGCCCCTTTTAGAAACAGCTCACAACTTCTAAGGGTTTCTGCTACCCAAGAGGAACAGTACTGATGATTTTCTAGAGAGACTTCTGGCTTCCACATGGAGACAGTGGAAACCTCCATGTGCGGGGAAAAGCATGGACATATTTAAGAAGCTACTTAAAAAACCAAGCACACATCAACACGACCTTAAATAAAGCCGGCGGGGAAGTAATTGTTCTGCATCCAAGAAGCTAGATAAAAAATGATTTCCTCCCCTCCTGGTAAGATTCATTTCCCCCCCTCGCTTAGCAAGTCTCCTCGCTTAATTTATAAGCTTCCTTTTCTTCAGCATTCAGAGTGCGTCGCATCTTCTTTTCAGAAAAGTGGAAAGTAAGCCACCCAGAGTTAAAAATTAGTGAGAAGGAAAGCAGAGCTGTTATCCATCTAAAGGCTGTGTGGCAGGTAGAAATTCAGTAAGTGCGGTTTCTCTTTCTCTCCACCCCCCCCCCCCAATTTATGGCGATAGAGCAGTTTAGTTCATCTTTCTAAAAGCCCAGGAAATTGGCATCAGTTAAAGCCCAATACTCGTTTGGAGCGTTTGCTTCAATTGTGACAGGATGCAGTGCAAGTATTAAGCGCGCACCGTACAGGATAATTATATGCATGTCAAGTCAGAAGTAAGTCCAACAAAATTCAGTGAAGATTACTCTCCAGTAAGTAAGTAGAACTAAGACAGCAAGAAAACCGTTGGTGTATCAGCCAGTTGCCTTCAGGAAACCAATCTGTAATCCCGCTTTCTGTCAAATCAGACGGCCTAAATAGATGAAATGTTGCTTTAAATCCTGCTAAACAGGGTTACTTAGATCAGCAGGGTTGACTGGGGGACACTGGGAGTTGTAGTACAACATATCTGGTTGAGGAAGGCGGAAGGCTGATTTATATTGAGAAAAAGCAGGAGCACTGAGTTTCTAAAACACAGTTAGGTGGCAATCCTATGCACGTTTAGACAGAAAAAGGTCCTAGTGGTCTTTTTAAAATCTGTGTAAACATACATAGGATTGCACTCTTATAGTGCATCCCTATAAGTGCCTACTCAGAAATTACACCCACTGAATTCAATGGCATTTACTTCCAGCCTATTTATATATGTGTCTGGGGTGGGCGTGGCAGAGGTATACTTTTGCCAGTTTGAGGTAAACCGCCTTAGGCATAATATATAGGTTGGAAAGCCCGTTGGAATATATGGAGTGGAATTGACAGTGACATTGTTCTTTTTTACGAAGGGGGAAAAATAACGCCCCAAAAGCTACCATTAGATTTTCTAAACCCTCTTGAGTATTCCAAAGCACTGCGGTAAAAGGTAGCGCCTAGCCCAGCCTTCCTCAACCTGGCGACCTTCAGATGTGTTCGACTACAACTCCCATAATTCCGAGGCATTGTGGAAGCTGTTATCCAACACATCTGGAGGGCACCTGGTTGGGAAGTCCTTTCTACCCTGTTTCATTTCCAGTTTGTCATGTATTCCACCCTTGTTCTGCATATGGAGAATTCCGCTCGGAACCTGAAGCAAGAGCTATGCGTAACTCTATCGCAATTCACCCAAAGTAGGCGGTTACTTAGACATGCCCCGGAAGCGGAAGCGTGAGATTTTTCTTTCTTTTTCTTTTTTTTTGTAGAATGGTAACTTCGCAAGCTCCGTGTAGTGATGACGTGACTTTCTTCCTGGTTGTTTAGGTGCTGGGGGAGACTAGAGAGAGCGGTGGCAGTTTCTGTTTCTGGGCCTGAGTTAACGGTTTCGTGAGGGCTCTCTTAATAGCCCAGTCTAGCTGCCGCGCGGCTCTCACAGCGGGGCCAGGCCGGGCCAGGCCGCCGCTTCAGGGGCGAAAAGCTTCTGTTCTCGGTGAGTCCTCTGATGGGGGGGGGGGGGGGGTAACGGGTGAGTGTTGTTCGGAAATGCGAGTCTTGTTCAAATTCCCTCAACCCATCGCAGGTTATGCCCATCAACCCTTCTTTGGCCTTTCCATACTTCAGGGTTGCAAACAGCTGGGCTTTGAGGCAGCTCCTGTGCCTTTGGTGAGGTAAAATTCCACAGGTACAGCTTTTGTGGTGAGTCTGTAAACTCCACCGGATAAATTGTTGACGACGAGTTTTCTGGTGATGAAGTTTTTTGAGGTCATAAAAGTAATCCAGATGTCTTTCTCCCTGTGTTCAGATGTGTGGTGGTAATTCCTTAAATGCATACACTTAAAGTCACATTTAACAATTTTTTACTTCACACAACACAGGGCGGATTGAACTGTTAAACTGAAAACAGGTTATGGGCCCTCACTCAAATTAAACACTGGTTAGTTCTAAGGACTGCATGCAACTTAAAAAGTCCAGTGAACCCTACTTGAATGAGTGTATCTTCATTTGCAAAGTACTACACGCAAATATTCTGTTTTGCCACAAGTATTTAGTTGGGAATTTAGTGTGGTTAGCAGCTTTGCAGCACAATACCATTTCCGATTGTGCTGTTGAGTTTCACAACTGATAGCATGTAGGGTTTTAACCACCCTACGCAGATAGGGAAATGTCATATGTGAACTGCTGAATTCAGGATGTTTGGTCCACTATTAATGTCTTTGGGCCAAGGAGTACAGTTGGATCTTGAGTTCCTTGTTACCTGTCAAATATGTGCTTAGTTTAAATTAATCCTGATTATATTTATTTCTTGCTGTTCTATTCCAAAATAGTAATACAATAGTAAAACTATCAAAATAACAGAAAACAGCTCCAACAGATGGAGTAACTGGCACTGCAGATGTAAGCATATTTACGTATAATTATGCTCCTCTGAGTTTGATGGGACTTGCTTTCTAGCAAGCATGTTTAAGACTGCAGCCTAAGAAACAAATTAGATAGTTCCAGACTCATTTTTCTCTCATTTTGAGGATATTTCTATTCTCTTTCTGTTTTTTAAAGAATGGTAATCCTTAACTAGAGGAGTGAATGGGCAACCCCATCTTTGTTTAGTTCCTTCATATTTGCAGGTATCAAGAGGTGCCAATCAACAGGGAAGTAAGTCATAAAGCATTATTGTGATCCATGGAGAGAGTTGCTTACTCATTTCAGTAGAGGACTATAGGGCCTTTCTTGGCAGCTATAAAGCTGTGGAGTACCAAATCAGAGCCTTATGAGGCTAGCCAAAGATTGTAGATTCCTGGAAACAATAGCTAGCTACCAATCCCAGCCGACACTTGTGATCTGTAGTTATACAATAAGCATAGGCTGTTCTCTTAGACCTCCCATAATACATTTTATTGAAATTGATTCCATAACTTTTTCAAAATATCTCTTAATTGAAATTATTTGAAATATTTAGTGTACTGTTATATATTACAATGTATAGTAACTAAATCATGTTTTGATATGTTTACTTTATACTGAAGATAAAAGAAATCAACTAATGTAAAGTACACTTGTAATTTTAGTTTGAAAAGCTTGTTTCAGGTTATAAGTTTTTCCTGTTTTCTCCCAATAATGTCTGTCCTTCCATTAAAAATATAACCATGTAGTCAATCAGTCCAAAACAGAAAGAAAGATGTCTACTTCCCGCTATAATCCTATGCACGCTTACTTGGACTTAGGTCTAATTCAATTTAATAGGGCCTGTTCCAGACTAAATGGCCCATTTCACACACAATGTCAACCCAGGGTTAAAAACAACAACACTGAATTGGATTGTCTTTAACAAGCAAGTAGATTCACACTGCTCCATTGCTCCTGGTACCTGCAGAAACCATCCCTAGTTTGCTTAGCATGACAAGGTTACACCATGGATTCCAACTCTGGTGTGTTTTGGGAGGGACAAGCCAGATTTCCAGATTCAGACATTATGCTAAATAACCACTCCTGGTAGTAGCAGGAGTGATCAAGCCTCATGAACTACCAGTCTGGCTCCTTCACAACAAGAGCCAAAAAGAAAAGGAACCCCAGGAAGAAAGCCGAAGAAAGCCAAAAAAAGGCAAAGGGGTGGAACCAGAGAGAAAGATTTAATAAAAATAAAATATACTACCAACATGTTTCGGACAATATATTGTCCTTCTTCAGGTTCAGTTTAAAGTAAACATAAAATGTATGTATAATAATGTATGTATAATATTTACAGGTTACAAAATCATAAGTATTGATTACATAAATCCATTCAATCTACTCCAGAACAATAAGAATTTCAATATAAAAGGAGCAACTCTATAAAACAATACATGTAAAAGAATTAAAATATATATTTTTAAAAAAGCAAAGTTATAAGAGGTTCAAATTCAAAGAATATATATTCAACACATATAAATCACATAGAATAAAAGATCTGTCATTCTGGGCTATTGAGACAGTGAAAAAGGACTGATAGAATCCTTTTGGAGCAGGAGGTAAGGTGGATACTTAGGTTAAATGCAATTACTCCCTCTGGTCTTAATGAGTCTTTTGACTTATCAGTACTGCTCTGAGAAAACAGCTGTTTTTCAATCAATTACTGAAGATTTAAAAAACCTGAGAATTCTCTGTTATAGCTAGCAGAGCATAGGAGGTTTTCAGTCATATGAGAGGTGTTGAGAAATTAAGTGAGAATGTTTATTGGTCTAATGTTGAATATATTCTTTGAATTTGAGCCTCTTATAACTTTGCTTTTTTAAAGAAATCTTTTAATTCTTTTACATGTATTGTTTTATAGAGTTGTTACTTTTATATTGAAATTCTTATTGTTCTGGAGTAGATTGAATGGATTTATGTAATCAATACTTATGATTTTGTAATCTGTAAATATTATACATACATTTTTATGTTTACTTTAGACTGCCCTGAAGAAGGACAATATATTGTCCAAAATGTGTTGGTAGTATATTTTATTTTTATTAAATCTTTCTCTCTGGTTCCAACCCTTTGCCTTTTTTGCCTTTCATTCACAACAACCCAGGGTTCTATAAAGCCTGGGTTGCTGCATGTGAATCAGGCTATTATGTATAGAATCAAGCTCTGAGTGATTGCTTAGGAAAATTTGTAGTGTGCGGGTTGGGGGTAGATTTTGAAGCCATAGAAAAAAACAGGTTTTTTCCCAGTTTTTTTTGGAAAAAAATGAAAATTTTTGGAAAAATATTAGCAGTTTTTACAGATTGAAAGTCACTTTGTTACTTTAGGAACATAAAATGTAATTATGTACAAATTGGTCTGGCATAAAATTATCACATTTGGTATATTCAAAGTTCAGTGTATTCAAACAATTATTACAAACTGAATGTACTTTTTAATTTTTTTTACTTTATTTGGTAACAAATGGAGCTACAAGCTCCTGAACTGTAAGGAAGACCTGAACTGAAATGAGGAACAGACAAAAATGTTTTTTTTAAAAAACAGAAGAAACCATCAACATTAGTAACAAAGAAAAGCATGTCTCTGCTAGTCCTCTGCAGCGTCAAGCAGACATAAAGCACCCATTCCTATAAAAAGAACTAAGAAAAAAGGGGGACCAAGATTCAATGAATATGCATAAAATTTAACCAGACTCATTTTCTGAGCTATAGCTATCTCTATCAGTTTCAGTCTCTGCTTCAATGGCAGTGCCCCCTAGAGGCAGAAATGCATCTTTTGCATTTGAGAGTTGTAGCTTCAGTTTCCAACCTTGGACTTATTTGTCCTCTGTGCACAGAAATTGTAATAATCTGATACTGTAAATAGTTTTTAGAAATCATTTGGAGAAGTAAAAATTGAACACCTTGTCTTAAACATGTTATTCAGCATGCTAAAAGAAAACATTCCATAATCCATTTTTCTTCATTTTTTTTTTCATTTTTTCCCATTTTTCGGAAAAACAAAAAAGCCTTTGGGAAAAAAATGGGAAAAAAATGGGAAAAACTGGTTTTTTTCTGAATTTTTTTCCTGAATTTTCCCAGTTTTTTTCCCGAGCCTTCACATCTCTAGTTGGGGGTTGAAATTAAAAAGGTAAAAATCCCACCTAAAGTAGCATGAATTCTTAAAGAATACTAGGTGACAACTAAAAACTATAGGTAGGAAATGTTGAACAAATATCTACTGTTCTTTACAAACAGGATATGACTTTTAAATAAATGAAATGTTAATGATTACTCTCTTTTTTCCTGTTCTACTATAACTATGTTTTGGTATTTCTAATATGAAGTCCAGTCATATACATGTCAACTGTGTTCAGAGGGACTTATATGGTAGTAAATGTTAATAGGATTGCAGCCTAAATATTTATGTCGGTTATTTGCGTAGTGATAATGTAATGTTTAGTTCCTAACCTCTGGACAAGAGGATGTTCAGGCAATCAAACTGCTATAAGATCGTCTTTGCTATTAAGCAACATTTATATAATTAAATTAGGTAACTTACATGTACAATGGGATAGCTGAGTTTATTTATATTCAGTGTGTTAACTTTTGACTATAAAAATGGAAATTTATCAGTAGGAACAACTTCAAGGGCATGTTTATTTCTCAGTCTCTTATTAGTTTTGTAATTTTGTAACAAAACTTCTAAAACAACTTTATATGCTAGTTCTGAAAATAGTTTTATGTTCATAATACTCACAAATTATGGATAGTCTGTAGCTTTTTATAAACAAGAAATCAATAATATCCTTATGTTTCTTTACAGATCATATTTGAGCTGTCTTTGAAGCTGCCAAAATGGTTTTAGCAGATCTTGGGAGAAAAATAACCTCAGCATTGCGCTCGCTGAGCAATGCCACAATTATCAATGAAGAGGTATGTAAACTTTACATGTGTGATAAAAGGATGATAGTTAACTAGAAAGTAAAAATTACTATGGGTTGGATCCAGTACTGGTCATCCGCTAGCAGAATGGAAAATGCTAGTGAAACAGATTTCCTCTCCCCTCTGTACTCTCCCATGCACCACCCCAATCTGCTCTGGAGATTTGGGGGGTCCCCCAAAAGCCATTTTGGGGCATGCGTAGGGATCTGCAGTGGGGAGGAGAGGACAGAGCAAGTTCTGTTGCACCTGTAGAAGTTTGCTCATTCAACGTTGGATTTAACCACAGATCTTCACTGTCACACTTCATTTGGCTTTGAAAGAAAGTGGTGCATATCTACTGTGTGGCAGCTGTAACTATATAGAGAGTATTATGCAGTGAGCTAGTTCTACTTGCTAATTAGGTCAGATTTAATTCATAGCATAGTCTTAACGCTCTTATTTTATTTATGTTTTGTCCACTTATGTATCTCTCAGTTAACGTGTCACATCTATATGGTTGGACAAAATGAAATATTATAATTTTCTATTTCATTTTCCACCTAGTAAATATAATTATTCTGAAATATCCGATGCCATGACAAATTCTGGAAGCTGACATGCTCTGAATTGTGTTTGTTTTCTCCTTGCAAGGTTTTAAATGCTATGTTAAAAGAAGTATGTACAGCATTATTGGAAGCTGATGTCAACATCAAGTTAGTGAAGCAACTAAGAGAAAATGTTAAGTAAGTGAACAAACCAAGATAACATATGGTGATCTAGGTTTATCTCTTCAGATATAAAGAGATTGCTGCACTGTTGGGTTTATTTATATCAATTATGCTTGCTTATCATCCTTGAGAGGGGCACATGTGATTTTTTGTACTTCTTGATTTAATACCTGTCTTAAAGCAGTTAAATTTTATATTTTTATAGAAATGGCTGATGTCAGCCCAAAAGCTCCAAAAGTAATCTTCTGACTTATAGTAGATTTCTTTCTAAAAACCAAAATATTGTTTATCTGTTGCAAGGTAGTGTTTATAAAAATGTAGTAAATGTATTATACCTAGTTTTCAAGAATTTTTTAAAAAGTCTAAGATGTGACACTTCTATGGCAAATTGATTATTGGGAGGGAAGGCAAGTGAGATGAGTAGCTGTACTTTTGAGCAAGCTGCCAAGAACAAAATGAAATAATAAGTTGGAATCCAGCTTGCAGTGAATTTCACAGTTCATTAAGTGCCTGTTAGGCACATATGAAAGGTATTATTCTGGCTGTATATGTAGATAAATACAACAGTGTTCCAAATATAAAATAGATACACAGAAATATTTTTGCACAGAAATGTAGTACGCTAATATTGAGCTTTCAGTGTATACTTGATTAACAGTAATATTCCTAGGCTGCAGTCCTGTACATAAAATGGGGCTTATTTGAACTAAATGAGGGCTTATTTCTGAATTAGGCATGTATGGGATTGCACTGTTCATTAGCTTTACCCCCTTATTGTTAAACAGTCCCCTGGAATGTAAGTCCCCTAGAATGTAAGTCCCATTGAATTCAACGACAGTCTAAGAATACTTGTATTGATTTTGGTATTGCGTTCTCCCCCCCCCCCCCCCTTTTCCTATTTTCAACTATAGATCTGCTATTGATCTTGAAGAAATGGCTTCTGGCCTCAACAAAAGGAAAATGATTCAGCATGCAGTCTTCAAAGAGCTTGTTAAGGTAACATGTATTATAGTAATATTGGTTTTTCTAATCCATATGTCTTCAATACAATCCTGCACACTAGGCTTATTTCTTTTATCAAATATTTGTACTGTCTATCTCACATTTGCATTCCCATCATGAATGCTGAGTAGCCATTGCAAAGTCCTGCAATCTTGTCTTAAGACACGACACTGGCTGTTTTATATCATTACAGCAATGTAGATTTTGTTCTGACCCAACTATTTTAAATACTCCTTTTTGCTACAGGAACTGTCTTCTTAAACCTTGCATATTTTATAATCACTTGTTGAGTGCAGTAGATTTTTAGTCAGATGAGATCTGCCATTTATACAAATCACCCAGTCCGAACTTAGGTCTCATGCCAGGACACGGGTACTTAAGGATTGGTGTGTTGTCTGGATTGAAAAGCCATTGGTCTTCATCTTGACTCTGCTGTGCCTTAGAGGGAAGAGTGCTGAGCAGGGGTCATGAGGGGAGCCACTAGGTCTGGCCATGGCTTGTCTGTATATTTGGGAGTTGAAGTTGGCTTCAACACAATGACATTCTGAACTCCTAGTGATGGTACAGGGGGACACATCTCCCCAAGCCCAACTTCTTCTCCTTTGCTGTCAAAGGCACCAGACACTAGTGCTACTTGTACCTGCACTGAAGATGGTATACTGCCAGGGACTCGAGTGGGGCATGGAGTTGGGGTGAGGCCACCCACAGTCTCGAACATGGTATTTTAAAGGCTATGAGGATGACCTTGTTCACTTACTCACTGATTCGTTTGCATCAGTACTAGATGTAGTAAGGGGGATTTGGAGGACCTTTAAGGGTCAGATGGGGCAGAGATTGGCAACTGCTCCATTTGACTCATATAGGATGCTTGTGTAGCAGGAGTTAGAATGGGGTTATCTTATTTTCTCTCAATTTTGGAAATATTTTTTTTGTTGCAATAGGGATACTGAAATATATATAAATGAAACTGTAAACTCTGTAAATGTTGCCAATTTACTTTTATTGTGGAAACCATTCTGTGATTCTGAAGCCCGGCTTTCTAGTACATATGTATGGTTCTTTGCTTTATAGCTTGTAGATCCTGGAGTCAAAGCCTGGACACCAACAAAAGGAAAACAGAACATCATAATGTTTGTAGGACTGCAGGGAAGTGGCAAAACAACTTCATGTTCAAAGGTAACTAGCAGTCTTCACCATGTTTAGTATTGACTGCTTTCTTTCAAGGACATCCATGGCTATGAACAGGAACTGAACTGCATTTTAGAATAAACAAATCTGAGATATGTATGCTTGGGACAGTAGGCAAAGTCTTCCTTGCATAATGAATTTAATAATGATTCAAAACAGAATTGTGTCTAACAGAAAGACTAACATTTATAGAGCTGTCATATGAAATCCATTTTTCAAGAATAATCACTTGAACCTAATTGGTCCCAATAATATTCTAAGCAATGGGCATTCCATAATTAATCAATAAGAGTAATTTTGGGTGTGCTTCTGCATTTTTATAAGTTTTTAAAAATGTTTTGATTATATATGCAAATAACATATGGCGGGAGCAATCCTATGCCCCCCAGATAGCATGAAGAGGGGCATAGGATAGTTCAGTTTCCTGGCTCAGAGGTCAGAGACAGGACTTCGACCTTAGAGCCAGGAAACCACATTCCCTGTCCCCTCTTCCACTGTCCTCTCCACACCAGCTACCTCTCCGTGCTTGGAAAACAGAGCGCAGAGATTGGAAAAAGGGGGCTTCCCTGTGGGAGGGGAGGAGACTGGGGTGCCTGCGATATGAGTATTGTATGGCCACTCCAGCTTTCTTACCTCCCCCTCTGAGGTGCTGCCGATAGATAGGCAAAATCACCTGCTTAGCAAAAATGCAGGGTGGTTGAAATGTGGAGGTGAAGATTGCCTCCATTGTTCTCCCACCCTGATTGGATACTTGGCAGCCTCTTAAGTTTTGGGGCTGCTGGCAATCCACATAAGATTGCTCCCTGAGTGTATCAATGTAAAAATCAGAATAGAATAATATGTGACTAATACATGTATGTGATTCGTGCTACAGCTCCCGGATTCTCTGTTTCTGACCATTCCTCTTGAGAGAAGTACACATTTCTGAAGTGGTGTTACTTAATGGAAACGTATAACTATTGGAAATCTCTCTCATAAAAATATGGCCTGTTTGCTTACAAGACAGTTGTGCTGCCTATCCATTTTAATAGTTTGTATAGAAGATGTTTCTGGTGACATTACTATTAATATAGAAGATCTTTTGATTGCAGTACTTTTTTTCTATAGCAGATTATAAAATAGAGCTCACTATTTCATCTGTCTTTTATGGTCTTTGTGCAAATGCATCTTTTGTCAAGAAATGAACATTTTTATTGTGTATAATAACACAGAACAAAAAGGAGTCGTGGGGGGGAAGTAAGAAAAAAACAGAAAAAAATTACATACACAGGAACATTGTTAGTTTTTTTCATCAAATGTACCATTCATTAAATTAAATAAAGGAAGAGACTTATACATAGGTTTCAAGAAAAGCAGACCAAATATCTATTTATCCACTTGCAAGTTGTGCCTATATAACACCCGTTCAAATGTTGATAGCATTATTAAGTCCTCAGTCCATTGCATTATTGGAGGTGAGCATTTATCCTTCCTTCCAATGTGATAATATAAGTCTTTTGGCTGTCATATTGGCTCTGAAGATCCATTTGTGCTGACCATGATTTAACTTCCAAGAAGTTGGTAGGTAATTTAGGAGGACATGCACATCGTTCCATATTATAGATTGTTTTAGAACAAAGTTTTTCTTTATAACCTCCTCCCAAAAGGAGGGGACTATTGGGCATTGACAAAACATATGAATAAGGGAAACATTAGGTGCATTACATCTCCAACAATTGTGCAAGTTAGACACACCCTTATTAAAAAGGCGTGGAGCCCAATAAAGCCCAAACAATTTTCTTTGCTAAGTAAGACGTAACCTGAGATCCATAGAAGCTTCAGATACAGATGCTAGAGCAACAGTCCATTGATAGGGCACTCCAATTCTCTATTCCAATCCTTTCTTAAACTATGGATGTCAGATTTATTTACTGCTACTAAATGCTTATATATACGGGTCGTGGATCGATGAGTCTGTTCAGCTGCTCTAAGTGATTCTAACAGTGCTGGAGGCTCTGAGGCTGTAAAAGCAGCCAGACCAAACCTAGATTCCAGCATATGTTTCAGTTGCAAGTATTGCCATTCAGCCATAATAGGTAAATTATATTTAACACACAGATCAGAAAAGGACAGAAACTCATCATCTGAAATGAAATTGTGGTCTATAGTGTTTGCAGTTCACCTTTACCTGTGACATAGTGTGCATCACCTGTCACATGATGGGTTGACCTCAGTTGCACGGTAGTAAAGCTTTGCTATAACTGTCCTATAAAGGCAGCAGGATAATAGTATGATCATCTTCTGCAATTCAGAATTCTAGAAGTGACATACTTGGTGCTCTATTAAAATACGGAAGTGATATGTACTTGCCGAGAGAAGCTTGCAATATTGGCAAGCCAGAAATGAAAGAGGATAGGGAATGAGAAAGTTACCTAATTAAAGTTCTACTAAATATTAGAACACAAAATAATGAAAACGTTATGTAATGCTGTAGGGAATTTTTTAGATTAATTTGACATTGTAGTTACATCTTGGATTTCTTATTAACAGCTGGCATATTATTACCAGAGGAAAGGCTGGAAGACTTGTTTGATCTGTGCAGATACTTACAGAGCAGGTGAAATTAGCACTTTATTTTTAGATATTCTGTTTTTGCCAGGTGTATGCATCATACATGGCTAACAAATAATATTTGCATTCTACAGGTGCTTTTGACCAGTTAAAACAGAATGCAACAAAAGCAAGGATTCCGTTTTATGGGAGGTATGTATCCTTAACTGACTTTCATAGGAAAAAGTTATCAGATTCTGAGGTGACATAAAGCCCATGTTGCCATGGGCGCTAGTAGTCCTGCTCCTTTCCCACTTCTTTGTTCCTCAGTCCTCTTATGACTCATGTACTTGTGGGTAATGCGTAGTGAATCCCCCCTCCGAAATTTGCATGTGGTGTGGCCCCTCTCCTCCTTTGTGCCCCCGATTGGCCACCTCTTGTCACTTTCTCCCTCCCCACTGGTGGTGACAGCCTAAGTGTGCAGCTATGCCATTCTGATTGGCCAAGCAGGGCTATCCGTCATCCCGCTGGCAGAAGGGCTGCTATGCCTATTTGACGCAGAGAAAATGAATTGCTATTCAAGCTTGAGCTTTGAACCTTTCTGAACTTCCAAAATGTTCTGCACTTCAACACAGTTCAAGCTTCAGTTTAAAGCAAAAAATGAGCAAAATTGGTGTCCTAGATCTCAAGTAATATGCCTTACCCTGTTCTTATCTTATAGAATATACTTGTGAGCTAAATAACACATTTTGATAAAGCTAGAATTAACTATTATACTGTTGATCTTGATCCTTAAAATATGTCTCACGGCTCTATAGAAATGCTTAATAACTTGGAGTCAGTATTTAAATTAAGATTGGAGTCTGTTCAAGTTTCAGTAGAACTCTGTAAGAATGCATCCAGCTACTTGCACTTAATTCTGCTAAACATGTCTCCTTCCATGTGCTGTACATATATGTTGAAATCAGATTTTGCAAGCCTAGCTTATGAGTATGTTAGTGTGTCATTAGTCACTTGCATTTTCTCTGCAGTGAATACATGGGAACAATATTCTTTATTTAATTACTTTAAGATCGGTTTTTAAGATTTCAAAGTAGTTTACAAAAAAAGAGTTTCATTAACAATTAATAATCTAAATAAAAACCAGTAATCCAGTGCCAGTCACTGCAAAGATCTGTTTTTGCAGAATAGTTGTACAGTTTATCCCAGAACCTCTGAAAGAGAATAAAACAAATTGTGTATGAAGTTGATGTATTAATGGCCCAGAGCTGCTGGGGGAAAGTGCTTCACAGCCCCTCCCATGCTAGTTAACAAAGCAGGAGGACTTCAGCACAGCTTTATCTCAAGCTGTCTTCTGTTGCTGTGGCACACATGCCACACACAGTGTTTTTCCCCCTCTACTGTTGTATGCTGAAATACAACAGTATGTGCCTTTGCATGTTGTGAACAAATATTTGTCTCAAACTGTTCGGAAATAACTGAGATTTTCAATGGGCTGGAAAATACTTTATTGTGCACAAGAAAACTAGCCCAATACCTGCATTCATAGAAATTAGTATTGGAGTAAGAATAGCCGTGGTTCCTGAAGCCGTGCACTGGAGGAAACTACAGGTTGCTGCTATGAGGTAATTGGAACAGGGTGGGGAAGCCTATAATTACAGGGAATGATGAGGAGCTTGTGGCCATGGCAATGGGGGCATCTCAGCATCATGCAAGCAGGCTGCTGATGTCAGCAGGGGCTGCTAGCTGTTTGGCAACTGTGCACGTTGGTTCCTGAGATGTCCACTGCCTCACAACTGTTTCCAGGAAGGGTGGATTCCTCTGCCCCCTCTTGCTTGACAGCTTACATTAATGGTGGGTGGTTCCTATCAGAGAACTATGTAATCAACTGCTGCTGGTTAACATTGTCATTTCATTTAACTTAGTATGTGCTTGTCTGTTGGAACAGTTACACAGAGATGGATCCTGTGATTATTGCATCCGAAGGTGTTGACAAATTTAAGAATGAAAACTTTGAAATAATAATTGTTGATACAAGTGGTCGTCACAAGCAGGAAGACACTCTGTTTGAAGAAATGTTGCAAGTTGCCAATGCAATAGTAAGTACTGCACAAGTAGTAAGATACCTGACTCATTAAACAAGAGTGATACTCTAATGATGCAGCTGTTTGGAGCTGTTATAATAAATGCTTCATATTAGCTAAATATAAGCAATTTCAAACTGTCCATATTCTACCAGTTTGAGAAGTTTTCGTGCAAAAACTCAATGAACTAGCCATGCTAATAGTCTGACTCATTTCGTTTCAAAATGATGCTAGAAATGTTTCCTAGCTTGAAATGTTAATTACTGAGATGTTAAAAATAGAGAAGATTTAGTAAATGCATATGCATGCAGCATGATTCTGAGCATATTTACTTAGACATAAAGTCCTCTGGGTTGGATGGGACCTATTCTTAAGTAAGTGTTCGTTGCAGGTTCCATGTCTGTGATTAAAATGGGTCATTACCTCTTGTTTATGTAAACATTTCTAGCAACCAGATAATATTGTTTATGTGATGGATGCCTCTATTGGTCAAGCCTGTGAAGCTCAAGCAAAGGCTTTTAAAGATAAAGTTGATGTCGCTTCTGTGATTGTGACAAAACTTGATGGCCACGCAAAGGGAGGTGGAGCGCTCAGTGCGTAAGTATTTTTTCATTTAATCATGGGGTTACATAACTCTGTAATGGCTGTAAATTGCTCCATAAAGTAAAACAATTCTGAAACTACAGAGCTACCCTGGCTTTGCTTCAATATGTTTTATTACTGTGTTAAGTTTGAGGCACTTTTTATTCTGCCTTTTAGAGAGTTAGGTTGTTTTTCTGAGTAAATTCAGCGGCCATGGTATTTAACATTCATTGTGCCATAAGGCTACTTCTCCTAGTCAATATGAACTTAAGCAGGCTTATGCTGTATCAGTTGTGGTGTAATTCATACCATTTACATATTAAATTGTATTTAAACATTATCTTACTCACCAGAAGACTTCCTTTCAGTGTGTAAATAGTCTTATCTGCTCTGAGCCCAATTTGCCTAAATAATAATAATAATAAATAAAATAATAAATAAAAAAATGTTTTAAAGTTAGTTCTTACCCGCCTCTCCCTTTGGATTGAAGCAGGGAACAACATTAGTACAACAATACAATATAAATCAAATATATAAATTAATTAAAAG
Organism: Anniella stebbinsi; assembly: GCA_029215795.1. Taxonomy (NCBI): domain Eukaryota; kingdom Metazoa; phylum Chordata; class Lepidosauria; order Squamata; family Anniellidae; genus Anniella; species Anniella stebbinsi. The sequence goes on from JARDYH010000001.1 coordinate 331,639,979, forward strand.
AGCATATAAAGCCAATACAATATCAAAATAACAATCAGGACATCTTAAAATTCTTAGGTTTAAAATTCATCTGGGTTTCGTTTTCATTACAGAGTTGCAGCCACTAAAAGTCCAATCATTTTTATTGGTACTGGAGAACACATAGATGACTTCGAACCCTTTAAAACGCAGCCTTTTATAAGCAAACTTCTTGGTAAGTATTGTTGACTGAGCAAATTTTTTCTTTGAAATTGTGATTCTTTAGACTTTACTGTAATTCAGTAATTGAGATTTTATTTAGTTGAAAATGGCTTTTTACATTTCAGGCATGGGAGATATTGAAGGATTGATAGATAAAGTAAATGAATTGAAATTAGATGACAACGAGGCACTGATAGAGAAACTAAAACATGGTAAGCTATGGCAAAACAGCTCTAACATGCTATTTAGCAGCTTAACACTTCATAAATGTGTGTTGGAAAGATGGATGAATTTTACAGATGTAAAAGTTTAACCACCACCTCTTTTACACTTCAGGTCAATTTACTTTGAGAGATATGTATGAACAGTTCCAAAACATCATGAAAATGGGACCCTTCAGTCAAATCCTGGTAACTATGGCTGATATTTTATAATTTTGTAATGTATTTATTCAATTTATCACCCGCTGATATAAAAATATTCTAGGTGGCAATGTGATTTTTTCTTCTTCTGACCTCAGAACATTCTGCACTGTAATATTAAAATTCAGTGTATATTTATATTTAAACATATTTAAACATGTGACAATTGACTTGAAACTGGCATTTATTTTTCCTTATTACTATTGTAGGGTATGATACCTGGTTTTGGAACAGATTTTATGAGTAAAGGCAATGAACAGGAATCAATGGCAAGGCTAAAGAAACTGATGACAATAATGGATAGTATGAATGATCAAGGTAACAGAGGTGCTGAAGTGTATTTATTAGAAATCAGAATAATGAAAACCCTTAGATGAAGAAATGTCTAGCTTTTATAGAACTAAAATTCTAAGATCTAGGGTCCCTTCTATTTGTTGAGGGAACAAGGAACCCTCAGAGTCTTTCTGCTGAAGGAAAAGGGCAGTGCAATGGTGGCACTCAGGATTGCAGGATGAAGGTGGGAACTGAGGAAGTCACTCCCCTTCCTCTAATGTCAGTGGAATGAGCATAATAAGTCTGGAGCCAATCCTTTTTTTATGTAAGTAACCACTGCTTGATAAAGTCCTGATAATTTTAGTGTAGTAAATACTTTCAGTGATTGCTGCTTTTAAAAACTGATGTTTATGCCTCAACCTGTGGCTTACCAGCTGGCAAGAATGCCTTCTCGCCTTCCAAGTTCTGCTTGCTGGCCTGCCTGCCAGCTTAGCTGGACTGTTTTACTCTGCAGCTTGCCAGTAAGGGTTCACAGCTGGGAACTGTGGGGTGGCTGGATTGGGCCAGAGCCTCACCTGAGAGAGGCTCATAAAAGAAGCAACCCTGCCGTGGGCTTCCTTCCTGGGATCAGCATCAAGGAACAACTGGCAGTGTGGGGCTGACTGACTGGGCCACAAGAATCACAGAGCCCTCTGCCTCAACTTGTGGCTTACCTGCTGGTAAGAGTACCTTCCCATCTTCCAAGCTCTGCTTGCTGGCCTGCCTGCCGGCTTAACTGGACTGTTTACTCTGCAGCTTGCCATTGTCAGGTGCTCCTGGAGAGACTGTCAACACCTGTGGGGGAGAAGGATGAGAGCAGCTGATGGATCCTCTTGGATTCCAGAAAGCCTTAGAGGGTTCTATGGCTGGTATCGTCGATGCTCCTGTAGAAGCCCTGGTCAGTAGATGGGATCAAGACGTAAATAGGGCTATCGACCCGATCGCCCCCAAACGTCCTCTCCAACCCGCTTCCAATTGGGCACCCTGGTATACAGAAGATCTCAGGGAGTTGAAGCGGGAAGGACAATGATTGGAGTGCCAATGGCGGAAAACACAACATAGAGAACATCTTCATTCCCATCGGGTGGCAAATTGTGTCTGCGAATTCGTGTCCAGCAGAACTGTTCAGGCTGGTGAGGGGTCTTATGCAGACACCTTCCCCCCTGAATCCGATCTTAGAGCCTTCGGTAGTTCGCTGTGATGCCTTTAACAATCATTTCACAGATAAAATCTTTCGGATAAGAGCCAATTTAGATGCCGTCATTATAGCAAAAGCTGACAATGGAATGTCCAGCAATTCCAAAAGTAGACTTACACTGGATCAGTTTCAGTTGGTGAGTACTGAGGACGTGGACAAGCTGCTTGGACGAGTGAGGAAGACAACTTGCCCTCTCGATCACTTTCCTTTTTGGCTGGTTGCCCATGGAGGAGATGCAATTAGACTACAATTACAACATATTAATGCTTCTCTCAGGGAGGGGAGTTTTCCAACATGTTTAAAAGAAGTGGTAGTATGGCCGCTTCTAAAAATGCCCTCCCTAGACCCCCTGGACCTTAATAACTACAGGCCAGTATCAAACCTTCAATTTTTGGGCAGTTTTGGATGATACAGATTTTCTAGACACATTTCAAACTGGCTTCAGAGCGGGATAGGGAGTTGAGACTGCTATGGTCGTATTAGAGGATGATCTACACATGAGTATTGACGGGGAGTGTGTCCCTGTTGGTACTTCTGGATCTCTCAGCTGCTTTCGATACCATTTCTGGAACTCTGAGGGGATTGGGAATTGGGGGCACCGTGCTTCAGTGGTTCCGGTCCTGTCTCTCAGGCAGGTTCCAGATGGTGATGCTTGGGGATAGCTGCTCCTCAAAAAAGGAGCTGTTGTATGGCGTACCACAAGTCGCCATCCTATCCCCAATCCTGTTTAACATTTACATGAAACCACTCGGAGAGATCATCCAGAGGTATGGGACGGGGTGCTATCAGTATGCTGATAACACTCAAATATACTTCTCTATGCCTTCGACAGTAGCATCAGTTAAGGATAATGTGTCTCCTCTGAACGAATGTCTGGAGGCGGTAATGGGCTGATGAGGAAAAACAAACTGAAGCTGAATCCAGGAAAGACGGAAGTGCTTACTGTCAAAGGCCCCAACCTGGGTTTGGAGGTGTGTCAACCAGTTCTGGATGGGGTTACACTCCCCCTGAAAGACTGTGTTCGCAGCTTGGGGGTGCTCCTGGATCCGTTGCTCCAGATGATAGCCCAGATAGATGCAATGGCCAGGAGTGCCTACTGTCAGCTTCGGGTGATATGCCAGCTGCGCCCCATCCTAGAGTAGGAAGACCTAAAGACGGTAGTGCACATGCTGGTAACTTCGAGGCTCAACTTCTGCAATGTGCTGTACATAGGGCTACCTCTGTGCCTAGTTTGGAAACTTCAACTTGTTCAAAATATGGCAGCCAGATTGGTCACCGGTACACCTAGGGGAGACCTTATTACACCAGCTTTAAAATCACTCCACTGGCTGCCAGTTAGTTTCCAGGCGAAGTATAAAGTGTTGGTTATTACCTTTAAAGCCCTACATGGTTTGGGTCCAAGTTACCTGCGGGATCGCCTTCTCCCGTACAATCTGCCCCGCACACTCAGGTCCTCTGGGAAGAATTTACTACAGTCAGCAAAAACTAGGCTGACAACTGTTACCCAGAGGGCCTTCTCTTCTGCCATTCCCAGACTGTGGAATGGCCTTCCGGAAGAGATTCACCAACTTAACAGTCTCCTGGAAGTTAAAGCCGTAAAGACTGATCTCTTCCGGCAGGTTTACCCAGTTGAATTTTAAGATGTCTTTTAATAATGAATTCATTTTTGATGCTTTTAATTATATATATATATATATATATATATATATATATATATATGGTGTTTTGTATTTGTTGTTGTACCCCGCCTCGATCCAGAGGGAGAGGCGGGTAAGAAATAAATTTATTATTATTATTATTATTATTATTATTATTATTATTTTAATTTCATTTCTTTATAGGAAGAATAGAGGCAAAGTACAGGGCCTGTTCAGACAACATACTAAGCCATGGTTAGGCTGCTAACCCTTTTGCAACAAATGGTTAGTGAGTGTGTTTAAACAGTAGTTATGTAGCCACCATGGTTAGGAATGATTCATATAACGTGCTAAGTCATGGTTCACACGATACACTAAACCATAATGTTTAATTCAAAATGCTTAATCACCATGGCATAGCAAGCCATCTGAACAGGGTCACAGTATCCATGTTACCTATTTAATGTTAACTGAACACCAAGCTGCTAGTAGAGAATTCTGAGCTGTTGAACTTTTAAAAATCTATAATGGATTTACCAGCATTTTAACATATTATACTGCAAAATGAAAGTCTTGTTTTCTCATTGCTTCTCTGATTTATAGAACTTGATAGTACAGATGGGGCCAAAGTTTTCAGTAAACAACCAGGAAGAATCCAAAGAGTAGCAAGAGGTTCTGGTGTTTCAACTAGAGATGTTCAAGAACTCCTGACACAGTACACAAAGTTTGCACAAATGGTGAAGAAGATGGGAGGAATCAAAGGACTTTTCAAAGGTGAGAATAATGTATATGCTACAAATGCATGTTTGGGTGTTCTAAATTGAATCAGTTGCTTAACTCTAGAAATATCAGTTCTAGGCAAACTTTAAAAACCATTATTGCCATAGTGTCCCTTGTATTATAACATATTGTGCTTATGGATTCACTTATGGAGCACCTCCATGTTGAAAGTTACCAAGGTTGTCTTATGTAATTCCTAGAACCAAACCTGCTCATAGGTCTGTCCTGGAAAAGTCATTTTTGTACTTTTTGTATTTTGAAATCACTTCAGAAAATAGTTTTATCATTGAAATCCGTTTAGAGCTCGGCCAGAGATGGAAATGGTAGAGATTAATGGTTACCTCTTTTTTCAAGTGAAAACAGGAGACCTTCTAATGAGACTAAACTTCAGAGTCCACTATCAGATCTTAGCATAGTCCTAGATTTAGTTTAATGATACGGTATTCAAAAATGATTACACCTATCTTAAATAAGATGTTAAAGGTAGCATTGTGTGTGTGTATATTTTTGTTATGTCCTTTTTCACAGATGTATTAATTTAATCAATTGTGAATGCATATATAAACATGGAGTTGGATAGGGAGACATTTTTCTCCCTCTCCCGTAGTACTAGAACCCAGGGTTGTCCCATGAAGCTGATTGGTGGGAGATTCAGGACAGATAAATGGAAGTACTTCTTCACACAGCGCATAGTGTAATTCACTACCACAAGATGGCCACAAATTTGGATGACTTTAAAGGGGATTGGATAAATTCCTGGAGGAGAAGGCTATCAATGGCTACTAGTCCTGATGGCTAAGCGCAACCTCCAGTATCAGAGGCAGTAAGCCTGTATACACTAGTTGTTGGGGAATATGGGTGGGAGGGTGCTATTGCACCATGTCCTCCTTGTGGTTCCCTGGTTGACAGCTGGTTGGCCACTGCGTGAACAGAGTGCTGGACTACATGGACCCTTGGTCTGATCCAGCCAGGCTCTTTTTATGTTCTTACGCTATCTCTAGCAATTATAGTGAGACTACTGATTTTTTTCTTGTGCACAGCACTAAATTCAGAACTAATACTAAGAGACTAAAGCTCCATATAATGTTTCTGACATGTACACTTGTCATTTTCATCTCCCTACTAACCCTTTTGTTCTTTTTTCTCCTTTTTAAGGAGGTGATATGTCAAAGAACGTAAACCCGTCCCAGATGGCAAAACTGAATCAACAGATGGCAAAGATGATGGATCCCAGAGTTCTTCATCACATGGGTAATGGCTGTGTTTATAGTGTTTACTGAGAACTATGCTAATTTATTGAACAACTTTTGAATGCTTTATGATAATATATGCATGTTGGCCAATGCTGATATTTGAATTGCCTAAAAAGTAAGAATTCTGTAAAGTACTTAGACTGTGTCCAGTACCTCTGGGAGATAGATATTCAATTTTGCCAAGATAGAATTATGTTCTTGGTGCAGAACATACTGTTTTGAAACCAAAAGATATTTAACTCTTGCCACAAGACTTTATTAGCTTTATTATAATTAACTAAATTGTTGAATTTCTAATCTCATCAAATGCCTATGGTCAGTTTTAAAATTTAAATGGCTATTTCTCAGAGAAACTGAAATTTGGTGACTGTAATAGAAGCAAATTTCCTGAATAATGAAAATCTTATATTAAGAACATATTGGTGCTGAATCTCAACACTAAGGAAGCTGTATGAGCTTCAAACTGTGAAAAAAGGTTGTAAATCAGAGTCTTTCCTTAAAAACCTGAACCAGAGTAGATAGGTACTGCCTTTGGTAAATTCTCTAGAGTTCTTAAAATGCTTTAGTAACTGGATTAGTTGAGAAATTGTGCCAACCGCTTACATTTAATTCATTTTGTTCTTCTATTCTCTTAAAGCTTGCTTTTTGAGCATTCTTTCTGTAGGGCTGTGCTCGGCCTACCCGACTCCCCTCAGAGGCCATTTCAGAGCCTCCAAAATGGCCCCAGTTTGACTCGAGGTGCTTAGGGGATGCCCGCCTTGCCTCAGCACTGAAGCCGAGGTGAAATTCAGGCCCCTCAAAGAGAGTCAGCCTTGCAGGTTCCTGGGTGCTGAACACATGGCCAGCACCCAGAAAAGTAAGGAGCAAGGCCAAATGGGACTCCATTGGACTCTCTGCTCCCCCTTCCCGCCCCCTCACACCACCCCTACACACCACCAACCCAGAGCTGCCGCCACTGGGACTTACTTGCAAACATGTCCTCCTCCTGCAAGCTAGGCCGCGATTTAAAGTAATCGCGTGTGTTTGTCTTTACTTTTAGTATATCTATGCCCACAAACTACAGCAGCCATAAAGGGCCATTTCCCCTTTACAGCCGTCATACTTTGTGGCCATTACTTTAAATCATGGCCTGGCTCTCAGGAGGAGGATGTATTTGCAGGTAAATCCAGCGGTGCGGGGAGGGTAGGTGGGGAGGGACTCACGCCTGGCTTTGTGCAGGCTTTCCTGGGTGGGCTAGTATGGGGGAACGGCCCTGCATCACCTCGAATTGGCCTGAGGCTTCAGGGCCGATTTGCTTCAGCCTTGAGCTGACTCAGTGCCGCTCCGGATATGGGGCAAGGCAGGCCGAACCGGCCCACCTTGAATCACATTCAGGAATTTGGGCCGAGGCAGTGCCCAGCCCTACTTTTCTGTTACTTTTTTCTTTCTGTCTTGATTTGTTTGCATTATACAGGTTGAGATTCAAATAGATACTTTAGGCATACCCAGTGTCTTGGGAATGTCCAGTAGAATCCTTTTACTTTTTTACTTTTTTACTTTAGAACATCACATCATCATGCCATGCCACAATTGGCTTTGAAAAGTCCCCTCAGTTTCAACATTTATTGCTATGTTACATGAAGGGCTACTCTTTAAGAAACACAATCCAAAGTAACCTTGGATATGTGGAATTCCCGCAGTTTTTGGATTTCAGCTGTGATTGGCTGGTTTTATCTCATGAAGCTTCTTTCAAATATGAGGTGTCCATATTTAATTTTACTCTTTTATTCCAGGTGGCATGGCAGGATTACAGTCAATGATGCGGCAGTTTCAACAGGGTGCTGCTGGAAACATGAAAGGCATGATGGGATTCAATAACATGTAAAAGAAGCCTTAATAAACTGACTTGATTAACCATATTTTCTGGAAGTTCACTAAGAATGAGATCTCCTTTTTTACAATGGAGGAGGATATTAATGCAGCAAGCAACACTTTTGAATCTTCAATTCTGAGAATTTCTAGATTTATTTCTAGAAAGTGGTTATATTTTTGCTTAAATTAGTTTTTTGTTTTAATTTTGATGTTACATGGAGAGTTAAGTTAAAAATTAAATCATGTACAAATTTAATATTTAGAGGAACTTTTTAATTGCCTCAAATGGCAGCCATTATATTTGTAAACAATTCAGATTTTGGTTAATGCCAATATGTCACAAATATACTGTAAAATAAACTTAAGTGGTTGTAAATTTAAGAGTTGAATTTTATGACTTTGCACTGGGCTTCAAAAATAAGCTTTTTGCAAGGAAATAAACATTTGCCAGTGTTGACATGCCTCCAGAGTGGATTTAAGTGCTCTTGGTTGGCCCTTCCTTCTTTCTAGTTAGAACAAAGATGACATAATTTGGGATCTTGTGCTTTTAGACCATTCCCTGACACCCCATCTGCTCTATTCTCCTAGAACAGAACTTTCTAAATTGGCAACACTCCATAGCGTTCTAGAAATGTCATTAACTCCAAATAATGCCAATTTTTAACTACTTCCTTCAGTCAATATTCTTCCATGTGGATTTCTCATCCTGATAATTTGCAAATTGAGGCTCAATATTAAATCTAGGCTAGCAACCAGTGATACCTGTTATCATGTTTAAGCTTTTTTATTTGCTTGTGAGTTAAAAGTTAGATTCCGCCTTTCCTCCAAGGAGTCAAGGGTTGTGTTCATAATCCTCAGCTTCATTTCATCCTCACAACAGCCCTGTGAGGTAGGTTTGGCTGAGAATCAATGGCCCAAAATCACTCAGTGAGCTTCATGACAAAGTGAGGACTTGAATCTGGGTCCCAGTCCCAGTCCAACAATTTAACCACTACACCACACTGGCTCTCTTTTCTGTTTCCCTTTCATTCTGCATAACTTTACATGGTTAGAATATGCTCCATTTTTCTAGCCCAACCAGTTAAGGTTTTTTTTTTCACTTTTGGGGAAATTTGTGCATTAACTGAGTTAATGCAAATGTATGCAAATCTCCCTCAAAATGAAAACACGGTTAAAAAGAACAAATACTGCCCCATAATCATTTTCACACTTTAGCATATTGGGGGGAAATGTATATTTTTGGTCTCTGGTTATTTTCCCCTGAATAAATTTGCATACAATTCTGGAAAGTTTTAAAAAATGCTCTGCAAATTTGGAGAAATTTGTGCAAATTTCACGTTCAATTGCTGCTCAATTTGCGCAGTTCTGCCATTCAGTGATTGGACATGGGAATTGGGCACACAAATGCTGTCAGCTTGACATAAGGTAAGTGAGAGTGTGAAGCAGCAAGCAGAGTATTGGGTTTTCCGCTGCTCTTGCCAAGGCACAAGCCTTTGTGCTGGGTGTGCATGTTATGACGAGTCACTCTGAAAACAAGCCATCCTGAACAATCCAACAACAAGTCATGAGTTCTCAGGGTGGCTTGTGTATGGTTACCAAACCACACTAAAGCCACCATGCCTGGCCCAGACATCACAACAAGCCATTCTAAAATAAAACTAGTTGACAATCCGCCTGTTAACTCCTATTACAATGTGGATTATTATTTCTTTTTAAAAGGTTTTCCTTATTGGATTGAGTTTTCCTCTACTGTTTTGTGTTTATGCTTATATCCTGCTGCAGAATTGGAATGCTTGTCTTGTTTCTCCCCCCCACCCAGCAGGTGTTCAGAGGCTAAATGAATGTCCTTTTCTATGAAAGGCCATTGCTTTTAATTTGGCACTAATTGCCACACTGGCACAACAAAAGCATTAGACTACTAGAATATTAACCTGTGTGTGCCTATTGGGGAAGGAGTAAGAAGAGATCATTGAAATGTTTGCATTCAGAGAAGGAGCACATTTAAAAATAGTATTCAAAAATTTCTGCTCGCAGATAACCATAGATGATACAACCACACATTGACCTGGTTTGCATGATAATTGTGGTTTAAACAAGCTATCGGGTGCAATTTGAATAATCTCTGCTTGGATGTGGTTTATGTTGTTTGTGTCTGAACCCCAGTGGCATGGCTTGTGGGAGGGGGAAACAACCCTCAAATAACCTATGAGCTTTTGGGTTATTTAAAGGTTTGGATGACAGGACAATGCTGCCTGCGTTTGGATGACAGGACAATGCTGCCTGCGTTTGGATGACAGGACAAGCTACACCCAAGCAGTGATTATTTAAATCGTGTATGGCGCACACCGCAGCTTAAACAAGCCACCATGGTTTGTTTAAGTTGCAATGATTGTGCAAACTGGCCTGTGCTCAGCCTTATTTGATATGTTGATGCCTTATTTTGTGGGTTCATTAAGAATGAACCCACAGTCTGATTTTCTGAACAGTTGTGTAATTTTCCAAATCTTGTCCTCTCTGGAAACCAAAGCGGATGCTTTGAGTAAAAACTTATCTTTGACCTTTAATTCTTTTTGTGTTTGAGAGTATTACAGTGGGAAATTGCACATTTGCACGTACAAAACGTAGCTCTTTTCCTATAACAGACCTGTTACTTTGAGAAAAGACATTTTTACTAGTGCACCACGCAACATTTGATTTGTGCCCCACCTTTCTACCAAGAAAAATGGCACACAAGCCATGCATCTCCAGCTGCTAATAAAAAAACTACTTTTTTTTTCTTTTCTCTGCCTAGCAGGGAACCTGTGTTTTGGATTAGGTTATAGACATATCTGAGCAACAACTGGATTTTATAATTTTAAAAATTAGAGAATCTGCTGTTATCTTTTCCTTTGTTTCAAGGTGTAACATGAAAACGGCATAGCAGCTGGTAGAGCCTAATCCATCCATTTAAAGCTATACCTTCTCCATATTAAGACTGGCCATGCAGACTTCATGACTTCATCATCACGCCAGTCTTCCCCACCCTCTGATCTCCCTGCCCCTGCTTTCTGTAATATTTTGCCTGATTAAGAGCTCTGGGGGTCTTGAAAGCTTATGCTCACCATTTTGTACATTTTTGGGTGGTACTAATAAAAGTTTTGCCTGACTTTAGATTTTGGATTTTTAAAAATCTTATCAACAGGACTTTATTTTATGTGGATCCTATGTAGTGTGAATTGCACCCAATGAAGGAAAACTAGACTATAAACCAGTTATAGCACAATCCTATGCATGTGCCACATGCCATTTGTGGGGGTGGGGGAGAGGGCAATCTGAAGAAGCATGTTTGAGGAGTCTACAGCAAGGAGTAGGGGATGGGAAAGTCCCATCATGCAAATAGCATTCTGCTTGTGGATCTGTGGAGTGGGGTAATGAGGAACTACCTGAGTTTTTTGGAAAGAGGGATGCAGTGATAACTTTGTTTCTTCTTCGTGGTCTCTGTGCATCACACATGTGGGGCTCGCGCCGGCGCCGAGCCTGCTTCCGGGAAACTTAGCTAGCTTAGACTTTTGGCGGGAACCCCTCCCCCCACCATCCTATCGCGCATGCTCAGGGCTCCCGCCTCTCCTTTACCTCAGTTCTTCTTCGACCGCTTCGCAGTAGCCTCGCGGGAGACTTCTCTGGTACGTTGTACCTATTTTTGAGAGAAAGAAGAGAGAAATAGTTAGCTTAGGCTGTTCTTTAGTAAGATTAGTTGTTAGTTAGTATAACTTAGTATAACTTTAGTGTTTTAAAAATATATATATATATATTTTAGATATTTATTAGATATAAGTTTAGGAAAACTTTAAGCGGTTTGCCATCTTATGGCACAGACCGCATTATTCCGGCGTTGCTCGCGGTGTAGGGCAAAAATCGCCCTTTCCGACGGCCATTCACTCTGCCTGGTCTGCCTCGGCGAGGCACACGTCGTTGATTCATGCAGCCATTGCATGCGGTTTTCCAAACAGACTCGAAGAAATAGGGCAGACCGCCTCCGTAGTCTGTTGTGGACAAAGGCATTGTCGGCCGTTGATCAACCACGACCATCCATGTCGAAGAAAGGGATCTCTGGGGAGAGTCGAAACCTCTCAAGCCCAGCGTCTCCGGTTTCCCCCCAATTGCGGGCGGCAGCACCGGCATCTTTAACGGGGTTTTCAACTGCCTCTTCCCCGCCCCCGGCAAAAAAGGCAAAAAAACAGAAGCAGAAGAAGACGTCGACGTCGACGAAATCGGCTACACAGCCGCCGACATCGAAAAAATCAAGGTCGACTTCAATGCCGTCGTCGACATCGGTAAAGGTGGTCGCTATGGTGCATAAGTCCTCGTCGGTACCGATACATTCTTCGGCACCGACGCATCGTTCGGCATCGATTGCCTCAGCATCGCAGGCGTCGCAGCGCCAAGATGTTTCTCCGACCCCGTCGGCATCGAGACGACGAGCACCTTCGGTGTCTTCTCTGCTTCGTACGCCTTCCACTCCGGGAGTGCATCCGCAACAACCGCTGTCACCTCGCTCGCTACCATCTCCAGGACCGATGCCAATCCTTATTCCGTCGGATACCGAGCGCTCGGTACCGACGCGACAATCGACACCGAGCCGCCAGCAAGAGCGTCGACGTCGACATCGAAACCGTTCCTCGCAGTCGAGGTCTCGCTCTCGATCGAGGTCGCCTTCACGGGACTGGGAAGTCTATTCAGAACATGCCCACCGGTCCGAGCGTGATCGTTACCGATTCGACCCTTACACAGGACGTCGAATCCAGGAAGAGCAGATACCACCGCCGGTTCCTCCACGTAGGACCACTTCGTTGAGTCACACTTCCACTCGACGTCGAGGAACTTCGACATCGACGGCTGTTCGCCCTCTACACCGGACGCCGTCCAGGTCACCACGGCACCGAGAGCCTTCACAATCATTTGATGATTACCGGTCGGACACATCCTCAGCTCCGTCACCCCGTCCATCTGAGCCGTCACCTTTGGATACTGTGGGGTACGAAGACCGTGCATCTCCAACTATGGAGATGGGCAGCTTCACTGATCAAATGCAGAGGCTGGCTCAATCTTTAAATATAGAGTGCCAACAGGCAGCTGACGAATCCGATGATGGCATTTATGACGTCATGCATGCTGAGCCATCACCGCAGTTGACCTTACCAATGGTTAAGGCTCTCTTGAAGACCCTCAAGCAGTCTTGGGAACATCCAGCTACAGTGGGTCCCACTTCCAAGCATCTTGATGCGATCTATAAAGTGAGAGAGGCACAGGCGCCTTTTCTTTTTCAGCATCCAAAGCCGAATTCGGTGGTGGTGGAGGCTGCGCAGGGCAGATCTGGGAAAGTGCACTCTGCGCCGACGGATAAGGAAGGAAGGAAACTCGACTCCTATGGCCGTCGCATTTATGCTTCGTCATCGTTGGGCGTAAAGGTGACTAACTATATGGCGCTGATGGCGCGTTATCAGCTTTTTCTTTGGGAAAAGATTTCCTCACTCACCGATTACCTTCCCGACGATCAAAGAGAACTCGCTAGGGTCTTCCAGGCAGAGGCAATCCGATTGTCAAAACAGGAGTTGACAACGGCGCGTCATCTCACTGACTGTGTGTCTAAGGCCATGGTGGGTGCAGTCGCTTTACGTCGCCATGCGTGGTTACGATCAGCGTCTCTACCACAAGAGACTAAAAACAGGATCGAGGACCTTCCCTTTGATGGGGAGGGCCTTTTCAATATGGATACGGACACAACAATGGATTCGTTGCACAAAGCCCGTATGACAGCGAAGAAAATGGGAGTTCAGCAACCTCAACAGTCCTACCGAGCTAGAAAATGGTATAGGCCAGTACCATACCAATCACGGTCACAGCAGGATAAAGCACAGCGTTACCAACCTGCCTCAACACAGGCCTATCAGCAAAGAAAGTCGACGCCGCGTTTCCAACAACGCAGCAAAACACAACAGGGCAAGCGTCGTCTTTGACTTTGCGTTGCCTCTCAGCTGTCACAGCGTCAACAAATTACAGCCTTTTCTGCAAACCTGGGTGGCAATAACATCAGACGCTTGGGTATTGGACATCATAGCAGAAGGCTACAAAATAGAGTTCGAAGTCCCTCCTCCACTGGGCACCATAAAAATTACGACTCCCTCGCTGGCCCTAACGCAAGAGACTACCACCCTTCTTCAAAAGGCGGCTATCACAAGGGTTCAGCGGTGTCACCTCAACGCGGGGTTCTACTCCCGTTATTTTACGGTGCCAAAGAGGGACGGGGGACTTCGTCCTATTATGGATCTCAGAGAGCTCAACAAATTCATACTACACAAGAAGTTTCGCATGGTTACCGTGGCGTCGGTTCTACCTATGCTAAAGAAGGGCGACTGGTTCACCCTAATAGACTTAAAGGACGCCTATTTTCACATTGCCATTCATCCCACCCATCGACGCTATCTGCGCTTTGTCGTTGGGCACCAGGCGTACCAATTTTCCGTCCTTCCCTTCGGACTAAAGTCTGCGCCAAGAGTTTTCACCAAGTGCATGTCGGCAGTTTGCGCGCATCTACGGTCGCACAACATCGACTTATATCCTTACCTGGACGATTGGTTGATCGTTTCAGCGTCCAGAAGCCAGGCGCTTGCCGACGTCAACGAGGTCATTTCTCTTCTGTCATCGCTTGGGCTGCAGATAAATTACAAAAAATCCATCACTCAGCCATCACAAAGACTGCAGTTTATAGGAGTTACCCTCGACTCTACCGTGGGAAGGGCTTTCCTTCCTACAAACAGGATAACCGCCCTGAAGAAGCGAGCATTGCATTTGCACACTCATCCTCGAGCTTCAGCATTTGCGATTCTCAGGTTGCTAGGCTTGATGGCGGCCTCCGTGTTCGTCGTCCGTTGGGCGCGACTCCGAATGCGCCCCCTCCAGCAGTTCCTGCTCAGGCATTACTCGACTTTACAAAACCCACACCAACTAATACTTACCGTCCCATTGCTGGTCAACGAATCCCTCCGGTGGTGGTCGGTCTCAAGCAATCTTTCCCAGGGGATGCCGTTTGTACCGCGCGGGCCATCTCGTACAGTGACAACAGACGCATCTCTAGAGGGGTGGGGCGCTCACCACGATGACCTGCTAACGCAAGGAAGATGGTCACCTTCAGAGACTCGCCTCCACATCAATATGTTGGAACTTCTGGCAGTAAAAAAAGCATTATGCGCATTCCTACCTCGCCTACAAGGGCATCATGTCCGCATTCTAACAGACAATACCACCGTGGTGTGGTATTTGAACAAGGAAGGAGGCACACGATCGCTCCGTTTACTACGGCTTGTGATGGACATTCTAGAGTGGGCCATCTCCCACAAGATACTTCTATCAGCATTGCACATTGCAGGAAAGGAGAACACCAAGGCAGATGTTCTCAGTCAATCCTTTGCGGACACGCACGAATGGGAACTCGCCACTCGCATACTGAATCAGCTCTTTGCTCGTTGGGGCACACCCGCAGTCGATCTTTTCGCGACGGCTGCCAATGCAGTTTGCCCAGCTTATTGTTCCAGAGCAGGCATAGGGCACGCGTCGCTGGGGGATGCATTTCAATGGGACTGGTCGAGGGGTCTTCTCTACCTCTTCCCACCGTTTCCACTGCTTGCCAAAGCAGTGACTTCGCTCAGGCGCAACAATTCGGACGCCATACTGATAGCCCCGTCGTGGCCAAGACAACCTTGGTTCACGTCGCTACTCAGACTGGCGAAAGCGGAGATTTGGAACCTACCTTGCCTCCACGACCTTCTGACTCAACAGAATGGCAGGATTCTTCATCCAGATGTCCAATCATTACACCTGACGGCCTGGAGAATCCGTCGTCGTGGAGAGCCCTTGACCTCCCAGAGCGACTAAAGTCTATTTTGGAGGCGTCGCGTAGGCCCTCAACTAGGATGTCCTATAAAAGAAAATGGACGCGTTTCCAAGAGTATGCGACACTTAATGGCTTTGATTCTCACGCAGCGGACATGCCTAAAATTATCTCATTTCTGTATTCTTTGCATGCCCAAGGTCTGAAACCAGCTTCCATCAAAGTATATCTGGCAGCAATTGCAGCAAACCACGGTTTGGTAAATGGGTTTTCTGTTTTTACCCATCCGATGGCAAGAGCCTTCCTAAAGGGTTTACGAAACTTGTTTCCTTCTATTCGCCCTGTGGTACCGCAATGGAGTCTGTCGGTCGTGCTCACAGCCCTAACCTCTAAGCCCTTTGAACCATTGGCGACAATTGATATTCGCTTATTGACTCTTAAGACTATATTCCTAGTTGCCATCACGTCTGCTAGACGTGTTTCGGAGTTAGCAGCACTGCTGATAGACCCTCCCTACTTACAGTTTTTCAGGGAGAAAGTTGTATTACGTTTAGACCCGATGTTCGTTCCTAAAGTTTCCTCCTCGTTCCATGTAAGTCAAGACATTGTCTTGCCCACGTTCTTCAACTCATCATCAGATTCCTTGTCGTCTAGATTACACGCCTTAGATGTAAGGAGGGCGTTAGCGTTCTATAAGTCGAGAACTGAGACTTTTAGAAAATCTCGTAAGCTGTTCGTCTGCTATGGAGTCGTAACGAAGGGATTGGCGGTGTCCCCGCAGCGCATCTCCAAATGGGTTGTGGAAACCATTGTCCTAGCGTACAGGACTGTCAATAAAGATCCTCCTTTTCGCCCGACGGCCCATTCTACCAGAGCACAGGCTACCTCGTCGGCGTTGCTACATGGCGCTACGCTCACTGACCTCTGCAAGGCAGCCACTTGGTCCAATGCTTCTACTTTTGTAAGGCATTACCGGCTAGATGTCAGAGCCAGACAGGACTCCTCGTTTGGCAGGGCAGTCCTCTCCTCAATTTGCCAATGACCAACCAGCGTGCCTACCCACCTCCGGTAAGTCTCTGCTTGTTATTCGCCCATATGTGTGATGCACAGAGACCACGAAGAAGAAATGCAGGTTGCTTACCTGTAACTGTAGTTCTTCGAGTGGTCATCTGTGCATTCACACAACCCACCCACCGTCCCCTCTTGGCATCGCTTGTTTGTGAGTGTCAATTGGTTCGCCATGCTCATTGTCTATCGACATAATTGTGCCTTAGTCAGGGGGCCAAGCGGTCTCAGAGAACTGAGGTAAAGGAGAGGCGGGAGCCCTGAGCATGCGCGATAGGATGGTGGGGGGAGGGGTTCCCGCCAAAAGTCTAAGCTAGCTAAGTTTCCCGGAAGCAGGCTCGGCGCCGGTGCGAGCCCCATATGTGTGAATGCACAGATGACCACTCGAAGAACTACAGTTACAGGTAAGCAACCTGCATTTCTGTAGTGCCCAGAAAGTAGATTTCTAAGGAAATTTTGTGATCAAGAATCTGATTTGAGGTTTAGCAGCACAGATGTTTATCTTTAAGAACAAATTACTGAAAACAGTTACTACACTTCCCAAATTGCTATTTTGTATTTCTGTGAATTGTAAACCACCCATAGAGCTTTGGCTATGGGGTGGTATAGAAATGTAATAAATAAAAATAATGTTTAGACAGAAAAAAATCCTACTACTCTCAGCATTCCTCAGTTACTTATGCTGGCTGGGGAATGCTGGAAGTTGTAGGGACATGTTTCCTGCCTAAACATCTATAGGATTGTGTCCTTAGTGTCTCAGGTGTGCCAGCATTCTTGCTGCATGGAAGTTTACTACAACTCCCAATCCTCTACACAATTGTAACAGTGCCTGAAAGACAGCTAAAATCAGAGGGAACAGTAGTCTGAGGGGAATGACAGTTAACATAATTTAGGCACCACCAAACATTTTTGTCTTTCAGTTTCTGTTTCGAAACCTCTTGTCATTATTTTCCCCCAAAGAATGCTGGGAATTGTAGTTTGCTGAAGCGCTGAACCTTTCTGTTGCAGCTCCTAAGCCCCCACTGCTCGAACTACCAGTATCAGTGCTCCCTGAGAAGAGGGAATGAATCTTAATCCAGTTTAAGCCTATTTGTGCAGATGTGTCAAAAGATTTGCAGTCAGGTGTTTTCCCAAAAGAACGAAGTCTTGTGGCACTATAAGTGGGCTATAGCCCACGAAAAAGTATGTCAGGATAAATCTGTTGGACTTTAAGGTACCACAAGACTCTTATGCCACATCATTACACCCTTCATCCTTGTGCCTTGTGAGGATGGGGCTAAACCTGGGAAAGGGGGCTAGGCTTATTTGTTTACATTTATGCATATATTTATATGTTTGGAAACCATCCTTCATCAATGGATCCTAGAGTGTTTAAAGCCACATATTAAAATAACCAGTACTCAACAAAAATATTACATTTTATTTATAATATTATGATAGTTTACACACTACTCCACCATCCATTGTCCTATACAATATACCATCCAAGTTGAAGCCCAAGATAAAAATCACCAGTGTTTTATGAATTAAAATAAATGTATAACTAACCAGAGGGAGCACTAAAGGGTAGATAGCTAAACAAAGCACCAAGCAGAAAAAATACGTTCAGGATATGCACTTCTATGATTCTTCCACACTGAATGTATTTCTTCTGATTGGAGCTGCCTGTTTGAACTCAATAGCTATAACGTTAAGATCCATCTCCCAACTGATCTTTTTAGGTCCATGTAGAAGAGCCATGTGATTGAGCCTCGCTTGCCCCATGCTTGACAGCAGAAAGGTCTTTATTCAAGGAAGGCATGAGAATTACCTTTCTAAGGAGCATGTTGAAACCTGCATTGTAAGGCTGCTTCCTCCTCAGCTGCCCTGCACATCTCTTTTTGTAAGACAAAAGCCACTCTCCTTTTCTGTCAGGTTCAGCCTTCCCCAGATTCATTTCCTTCTACCCCCTCAGGCTTTGGAGGACAAAAGGTTTCCCATTTAAGAATTACAGTGGGGAGGGGGGAGGGGAATCCTTAATCTCTTTTAATCAGAGACACTGAGTTATAAGGGCTCCCTGGAGGTTATTTAGACTGCCCCCAAACACGTAACACCTGATTGCCTGAAGGGGGCATTGCCACCTCTGGGAAATCCAAGAGGAGGCGCTTGAACCCCGCTCGCAGTTTACTCCCCTGAGCTAGCACGGATCGCGTGGGGCAGCGTGCCTTCGGTGGGCGCCAGACAGGAGAAGCCGGCGGGCCGAGCCGCGTTACAGGCGGGTCCTCGACGTTCCACCCTCTGCCGCCAGGGGGCCGCCGTGAGGCCGCTCTGCCTGGTATCCTAGCAACCACTCGAGACGGGGTGTGACCGGCGGGCCTGCCTGCCTATGAGCTCACTTCCCAGGGCCTCTGCCCGGGGGGAGGGCCCGGACGGGCCTGGTGTGATCACCGCTGCTAGTTTTCTCTCAGGCTGGGCAGGGCGAGTATGGAACAGGGGCTTTCCGCCATCACCCTTTATTGCGCCCCAGCCGCTGTCGCCGCCACCGCCTGCACCATGGACCAAGAGCAGGTGAGTTTCCGCGGCCGCCGCCTTCTATTTCCCCTCAGACCGAGTCCGCGCGCCTGACAGCCGCATGGAGCTTCTCCGTGAAGGGGAGAAGCGCACCAGGCAGCCTCCTCCGTGCCACCCGTGCTTCGGGTCTCGGCCTTCCTCTTGTCGAGGGAGGAGGGTGAGGGTATCTTGCCTGGTGAGGGGTGGGGGTGGGGAGAGCCTTTTTCTCAGAGCGCTGCGCCCTTCCCATTTTGGTGCTGGCGAAACAATCCAGGCAGCTCTATCCCTGTGTAGCACTTACTTCAGAAAAAGGCTCCACTGAGCAGGAAGTAAGCGTAGATAGGGGGTTGTGATCCTTGCTAGTGTGTATGTCAGCCTTCCCCAAATTGGTACCCTCCAGATGCGTTGGGCTATGCTGACTGGGGGATTATGGTAATTGTAGTCCAACCTATATGGACGATACCAGGATGGGCACGGCTGGTGTATGTTTGTGCATTTCCATCTTGTGACGGGCTTGCACTTCTTGGGGGCTGTTGGACAATATCTCTGTAAATTAAAGGTTCTTGGGCAAGAGTGCTTAAGACAATTTAATTGCTTCTTAAGACACATTCTAATATCCCCTGAACATACACTTGCCTTGCTATTTGTACTCGAAATCTGGGTCGTGAAAAGTCTGCTTTATCCATGCTGTTCCAGTTTTACTTCTGCAGCGATTCCCAATGAGTTAGGCTGGCTAGGCCTAAACTTTCAAGTATTTATACAATCCTTCTAAGGTGGCTTACACGTAATAACAAAATATGTTAATATTGTTTGTTATGGTTTTTATTAATATATTAAAAGGCATTAGGATCTTTTCCACAGAGCTGTGAGTGGTAGATGGCCATATGGGGGCGGGAGGGGAGAGGCCAGCTATAGCAGCAGTAGGCACCTGGTGTTATCCTTGCCTCCCTCTTTTCTTTTTTCTGCTTGGCTCACTTTCTCCTGGAATCCTCCTCACATGGTAGTTGATAGATAAGAACATAAGAGCCATGCTGGATCAGACCGAGAGTCCATCTAGTCTAGCACTCTGTTCACACAGTGCCCAACCAGCTGTCAAGCAGGACATGAGTGCAACAGCACACTCCCACCCATGTTTCCCAGAAATTGGTGTGCAAATGCGTACTGCATCTGATATTGGAGGTAGCATATAGACTTCTCCTTCAGGAATTTATCTAAGCCCTGGTGGCCATCACTATATCTTGTGGTAGCAAATTCCATAATTTAACTGTGCTGTGTGAAGGAGTACTCCCTTTTATCTGTCCTGAATCTCCAACAAATCAGCTTCATGGAATCACCCCATGTTCTAGTATTTGGGAGAGGGAGAAAAATGTTCTCCTATGCACATTCTCCATCCCATGCATAATTTCTCCCCTTACTTGCCTTTTTTCCAGACTGTTGTAAACTTCCCTCATAGGGAAGTTGCTCTAGCCCTTTGTGCATTTTAATTGCCCCTTTTTGCCCTTTTTCCAGTTCTATTGTTTTTTAGGTGTGGTGATGGCCCCATGGGGTGGAATTATTATTTGGGTGTGTGGTTGCTTGAATAAGACAATTCATCTGTTATGCTTTTATTGCAACACAGCAGGTAATTCTATATTGGCTTACCTGTTGCCTAAAGGAATGGCATAGCTCCTCAGAGGGAGCTGATTGCAGGCAGATATTCTCAGCAGCTGGAGCATGAGAGGTTTTTAGAAACACTGCACTGCCATTTCTAAACATTTCAGTAATTAATCTCTTTATTAACCCCTGGAACATCTTAATTTTATGTTGCAGAAATTAGGAATAAAGTTGTATTAATTTCCCCTAACAAAACAGCTAGAACTATCTTGTTTTGGAGAAAGATGACCTAAAAAAATTGCTAGTGAATGTGTATCCTCTACATGCTGGAGGCTGGCTACACAATTCAAGCTTGAGTTTTTATAAATTCAGGGTGGAGTCCTGTCTTACAAGGTCTCAAGAGGCATAAATTCTGGTATTTATAATTATAGTTTACATGTCATCACTTTGCTTTAAATAAATTCATTAGTAGCCCAGTTTTTCACATAAATATGAATGAATTCACAAATACTATTTATACACATAATTGTCATGCATATCATCTTTCCTTCTACTTTGATATAGCATCTATACTTTACATGTATATCTACTGTTTTGATTTCTTCTCACTCCTCCTGTAAGCAGATACTCGTTACAAATCAGTCTGTTCAATATTAAATGAAGACAGGTTTTGACTTTCAGCTAATTGTGAAAACTTGGCAAAGGTATTGACATACAGTTGCCCTACTAGTAAGAGATGCTCTTTTAAAAGACTTTCTAAACTGACACACACTTATATTGTTCACACAGTTTTTGAAATTCTTATACTTTGCTACAAGAACACAAACTAATTGGTAATATTTGTTTGGGTTGCAACTGTAAAGGGAGAGAGATTAAAAGTGAGGTACAAATATGGTGGGGGGATGTAAACTGCTAGTATCCAATTCTGTTTACATTGGGAGTAGAGATGCTGATTTAATTTTTCTAATATTTATTGAAAGTCATATTACCATGCTGTATAATGCATGACATTTACTGGGTTAACACAACACAGTAACCTACACTCAGGGGTTGAGAGTGGGTTGTCTTTGGAATATCAGTTGTTATTGAAACGTGGATTATTGTGTTGCCTGAACCTAGCTGTGATAACAAACCATGGTTTGTTAACCATTAACAACCCACACTTTACAACCAAATGTGGATTGTTCATGTTGTCTGAACTCGCGGAACATCCCCCCGGTGTGCCCTGACTGATGACCGGAGTGGGTTGTTCTCCCTCTCCTTCCTCCTTGGACTTCCAGTTGGTACCCCATTGTGCTTTGCGGCAGAACTTGCCATGTCTGCCCATCCCAGCGCTGATCCTGACATCTTTTCGTTCCCTGGCTTTTTATTATTATTTTTTTAGTTCCAGAAATTTGTGCAAATGATACTGTAATATTTTTTCAGTCCCAGAAATTTGCATATTTTTGTTGGTCTTTTGGAGGTGCACAAGTATAGCCTTGCCTTGTCAATGCCCCTGTTTGTTTCAGCTGTCAAAAGGAACAAAGGGAAGTGGGAAACATACAAGGAAATTGACAAGATGAGACTGCATATATATGCTAAGTTGTGCACTGTTGACAGTGACAGGTCAGAAAAAGGGGAAAAGATTGGGAGAATTAAGTGCATCAAAAGTGTGTGTGTGGGGGGTGATAATATCATACACCTAGTAATGTGAGCCTCTGGGTTTTAAGTGTTGAATTGACACTTGTTAGTGTTCTGCTTCTATTCAACCCTTTGAGTCTCCAGCTATTCAAGAAAGGGAAGATCTAGGTTCCCCCCTACCTTTTCGAGGCTCCCATTCAGAGCAGTTACTGCTGCGGCGTCTGAATTATTTTTACTTCCCCATCTCTGTTTTTAATATATGTACATTGATTTGTATGAAATGCATATCACTTTCTAGCAATTATACATAATAGGCTTCAACAAAAGTGGACCAAATATCCAAATAAATATCCATTTGAAGGTGGTATCTATATGCCAGCCACCCATTCAAATATTGAAAGTGTCCTCAATCCATTTCATTATAGGAAGTTAGTGTTTAGCCTTCCAGTGTTGTCACACCAGTATTTTAGCTTGTCAAAAGGGTGCAGAACATCCGTTTATGAGGACCATTTATTAACTTCCCGGAAGCAGATAAATAATTTAAAAGGGCATGTACATCAGTGAATATTAAACACTGTCCCAGTAAAAAAAATATCTGTATACTAACCAGAGAACTTTGGCTATGGGGCGGAATGTAAATGGAATAAATAATAATAATATCCTTTATTAAAGACAAGTTTAGGTGTCCAGTATAGATGAAAATTTTTTTTTGCTGAATAAGATGCAGCCTGAGACCTATAGATGCGACAGGCAGATGCCAAAGTAGCAATCCACTGATTAGGGATTTTATGGTAGGACCCCTAGTCTACTCTGACTGGTATTGGCTCTTCAGGGTCTCAAGCAGAGATATTTCCTGTCATTTGCTACCTGGTTTTTTAAATTCATGATGCCTGTAAGGTTCCCTGAGAATCCAGTTATAAAAAATGGAAAATAAGTAAGTAAAATGCTAGGGATAGGATCAGGGACCTTCTGCATGCAAAGTATATATCTACTACTGAACAATATTCTATCCACAGAAAACATAAAGAGTTCCCTGCTTTTTCATTTTTTCCTTTGCATCTAATTAGTTAATTTTTTATCAAAACAGCTGCCCAGGGTTAAATCTAATTTGAGAAATGCCAGTTTTCTGATGATTAACTTGAAATTTAATCTACAACAGGTGTTTCTAATTTTCTTGTACTCTCTGAACTATAGAAAGTCAGTGTTAAACTGGGCAGCCCAATCCTGTTCAGACAAGGTAGAAGTGGCCTGCTCCTGCTGAGGAAATTATTCCCTGGCCTTTTTCTTTAATGAAAGATGGGTGCTGGTTTATACTGGTCCTTCTGGTTCAGAATGCTGTCATGCTCTGCTCTCTGTGGCCTGGTTTCCTTTCTATACCTGTCAGCAGGAGCAACTAGTGATGGTTGCTTGATTAGGCTGGTAGGCTTCCTCATGCTGTTGGTACAACTTTGAGCCTTGGCATACCTAGACATACTTGGAAACTGAATACCGTGTGGCCCAGTGGCTGTGCAAGTACCATCTAATGTCACCTAATTTCTGTTGAAAAGTCCAGTCCAACTTTGTGCCTTGACCAGTCTAAATGCTTACCATTATTTTTCTTGGTAGCAAAACTTTGTTTTATATTACTAGTTTATATTACTGTTTTCTGTCATCTTATCAATCAGTGACTGGTTTGCCTTTTGCTGAATCTTTTCCCTTTAAGTGGAGGGGGCAGCAATAATGAATACCGAAAAGCCCTTTTTGAATGACAGCTTCTGCTTACTTAAACTGAATGAGCTGTGACTGATAGCTGCTGAAATTGTGTCGGTTGAGTGTATGAAAGGTTGAACTCTTCTTAGCGTGTGTAAAAGAGAAAAAGTATAATTTTGCTTAAAATAATTGTTTACAGTATGCACTTTCAGCAGACTCTGTTGGATCTTATAACCTCTAGACCAAAACACAGCACAGTCAGGAATTATTGGGTGGCCTAAAGCAATTTAATTCTGAAAATTCAAAATAAGAATGACTTACCACCTAGAAGTATTGTTGGGTATAGATCTGAAAAATAAAAGTACTCAATAAATAATAATTAATTTTGGATAAGTAACAATGTGGCTGTGTTGACGTGCCTCTGCAGTTAGATATTCTTTCAGGAGAATTAAGCCAGCTTTAAGAAATAAAAATGCACAATTTAAATAAATCTTGCCTTAACGTCCAATCTGTGGTGATGCGATATACCAATTGTAAAACTTAAGGAAGATTGGTCTGATAGATATTGGACTTGTTGGAGAGCCATTCCTTCTTTCTTTATCCTATGGGTATTTTTGCACCTGACAGTTGTCCTCTACTATTGCAGCTGCATGCAAATGGTGACAGAGGCTTTGAGAATGTGGAGCTTGGAGTCATAGGAAAAAAGAAGAAAATTCCAAGGAGGGTCATTCACTTTGCAAGTGGTGAAACCATGGAAGAATTCAGCACAGATGAAGAAGAAGATGAGCAGCAGGAGAAAAAAGACCTCTTGCCTTCTGTTGACCCAGTAGGTTTGTTTCTGAAGTTTATGTGCTTCATATGAGTTATGTTCTCCATGTGACCAATTTTCTCAAATTGCAATAATAAAAATCTAGTTTGTTTTTTTATCCTGTTTTGATGAATTTATTATGTAGAAATTGAAGTAATTATATTGTCATAAAGTTGAGGAGTATTGTTCTTTGGAAGTAAATCCAATGTTGTACAAGTGTAGTTCCACCTATGCAACAGGGTTTCCACTTGCTCATGCAGGCTGCTGTTTGCCCCCTAAATCTGCTCAAGGGGATCCCCCAATAATTTGGAGCAGATTTGGGGGTCTCCTGGGGGTGAGAGGAAATCCATTTTACCAAAATTTCTCTTCCACTGCTGTATGGCTAGAACCTTCAGATCTTCCCTGTGGCATTAACTCATGATACAGCATTAGAAAAATCAGCCACAATACATCCCTCATCTTTAATAAGGGGATAATTCTCAACTACTTTTTATGGCTGTTTTTAAAGAATACTGATATAATGATTTGGATCCAGAGTAGCACAATCAGAACACTCTTTATGTAATGGTGCTTCCCCCCCTTCTGCACATCCAAAAAGTGCTTCTGAGTGACAAAAATCTCTTTGGAATAACGTGATGAAAGAGAAAGCAATGGAAACCAGATAGGAGCACCTTGTGCAAGTTGAAGCTCAGGATTCAAGCCAATGTATATGAAGTGCTTTGAACACAATGCATGTTCTAAGTTCAGAGTCTTTATGGAAAATTGACAAATTTACATTTGTAGCATGAAGGCTGTTACATTCTGGTTGGTCTATATTGCATGTCAACTTTGTTTTAAATCAATCATATTTCATGACATTTCAGTAGCATTGGTGCTGGTGGCTGCACTGACAAACTGGTTATAGTTACTCCTTAAAAGACTACAGAAAAACGTCTGATGCACATTTCAAGGATTACATGTACAGAAGAGAGAATGTTTGCTTATCATTGTCCTTGAATATACTGATTTGGATCCAGACTTGTGCTCAGCAGAGTTCTACTGGTGCTAGCAGGGTGGTGTTTTTTTCTGCCCCTTCTCCCTGCATTGTCCAGTTCCACCTCCCATGCTGATCTATAGGGTTGAGGATCAGCATGGAAAGTGGCATTGGGGGCTGGGGAAAATTGGGGAAAATTGCTACCCCACCCTTTCCTCTAGCAGGAAGATTGTGCTTGATCATGATTCCCTCCACAAACTGAGGGAGCCCTTCTGTTCATGGAGGTGTGGGGGTCTGGATCCAACTCTGTGTCTTGTATGTTCTAACCAAAGAACTATACTACCATGTGTTCTTTTGGTACTGCTTAGCTCTCTCAAATCTGAATAAGTAATATAGAACTGTACTAGGGAAGCAATTAATAAAATGGGACTTGTTGGTAGCTTACACCACATGTTGCTTACACCACATGTAGGTGGAAAATCGGCCTGAAATAAATATAAAACTAGGTCAACATCTCCTTTAGTGCAATTCAGGTTTACTTCTATATCTGTGTTTCCTTAGAAAGGACTACTTTACTGAATGTAATGATTTTTGCATGTCCTAAAGTGCAAGTCTGAGATTTGGCATCCCTTTGAATAGCACTTCTTCCTCTAAACAGAAAGAAACACTATTGACTCAGATTGTGTGGCAAGGAAGGCAACACAAGACAAATATGCTGGAGTACAGAGTGCAACTGTGTTGAAAGCATAATGAAATAAAATCTGAAGTGAGCCATTTGTCTTTTTATATTTCCATAACAATGAACCAATGTTTTCCTTGTGAGATTTTATACTGCAGATTTGAAATGAATAAAAAAAAAGTCTTCTGCAGCATAACTTGTTGTTTTGTTTTTGTTTTTTTACATTCTTTGAGTGAAAACTTTCTTAAATCACTTTGTGGTGATGATGGTGTGTGTACCCAACAGTAGAAATGAGGTGGAGAAAAATAGGAGCTCAAAGTGAGTTTTGATGTATTGGGGAAAATGTTGTAGGATTTCTATACAGGCAGTTAAATAGTCTATTTTCATGATCGTAGGATGTTGACAGCTTATTTTAGTTATGGTATAAAAAGGTTTGATTGCAAAGACTAGCACCTGTCTGTTAAATTTGCCTTGGTAAACTTTTATATTAAGACTTTTACTAGAAACTCAGCATCCTAAAGTTTTAGAGCTCAGCTGGTGTTAGCTTCTCTACAAGGGTGGATAGTTGCTGTCCTTGGAGCTTCCATTCACATACTAGGGTTTCTGAGGCTCCCTTTCTTTTGTGCCCCATTAAGAGTCCTACCAGAATGCTGGCAGGAGCAGGGTGGTGGTGGAGTAAAATGATTTAAATGAGATAAAATATAAAATGTTAGGAGTGCATGGATGTTGGGGAGGAAGTTAAGATGTTTTCAGATCACTTGTCTCGCTTCAATATTTTCCCTTGCATTGTTTTTCTATTGCTCTTGTCATAGCATTATAAACAATAAAGGCAAATAAATTGCAATTTCTTTATTATTAATACAAATTTGCATTGCAGTATTTTAACAGTCTTAGAATGTAAACATACGTTTGTTTTCAGAACTGAAGAATCCAGATGATTTTGTGCATGTCATAGATTCAAAATATGATATTGCCTCTGAACTTCTGTTTTCCTTTGTTTTTTAAAACATTTACACAGAAGTTATTGTCTTACTGTAAGCTGGAGAAGCAGAGCTCATTATCCTTGTAGTGTTGCTGTTTGTTTGCTGGTAATAAGGCTTTTTAACAGTGTAAAGGGCTTAACATTTAATTTCAGCAATTTCTGAATTGCTCTCACCTGTAACATCCTTCTGAGTGCTTTTTCTGGCTGTGCAAGTGCAGAAGTGGTTTCCATTAAAGCAATTGATAACTTTGTGCTTAGTTAGTGAACCGGCCACCCCGCTGCCTATCAGACTCCCTGGCCGAGCTCACGGAACTGGTCTCGGAGCTGGTGTTGGATTTGCCCAGGCTCTTGGTCCTGGGCGATTTCAACATCCCATTCAGGGCCGGTTTGTCAGGTGGAGCTCGGGAGTTCATGGCATCCATGACAAACATGGGCCTATCCCAATTGGTCTCTGGACCCACACATTCAGCAGGTCACACCCTCGATGCTGTTTTCAGTTCCGAACAGACGGATCTGTGGGCGGAGGTACTGAATACCTCCGAATTGTCATGGACAGACCATTTTCTGGTCAGGGTTAGTATCACGGCTACCACCCGTCCCTGCAGGGGTGGCGGACCTATTAAGATGGTCCGCCCTCGAAGGCTGATGGATCCTTCTGGATTCCAGAAAGCCTTGGAGGGATTCATGGCTGGTATCGTCGACGATCCTGTAGAAGCCCTGGTCAATAGATGGAATCAAGACCTAACTAGGGCTATCGACACGATCGCCCCCAAACGTCCTCTTCGGCCCGCTTCTAATAGGGCGCCCTGGTATACAGAAGACCTCAGGGAGTTGAAGCGGAAAGGACGACGACTGGAGCGCCGATGGCGGAAAACTCGACTTATATCCGACAAGACACGACATAAGAGAACATCTTCGTTTCTATGGAGTGGCAATACGTGCAGCAAAGAAAGCTTTCTTCTCTGCACGCATTGCGTCTGCAAATTCACGTCCAGCAGAACTGTTCAGGGTGGTGAGGGGTCTAACTCAGGCTCCTTCTCTCCTGAATCCGATTTTAGAGCCTTCGGCAGTTCGCTGTGATGCCTTTAACTATCATTTCTGAGATAAAATCTCTCGGATAAGAGCCGACTTAGATGCCATTGTTATAGCAGAGGTTGACAGTGGAGTGTCCAGTGATTCCGCGAGTAGGATTACACTTGATCAGTTTCAGTTAGTGAGTACCGAGGATGTGGACAAGGTACTTGGATGTGTGAGGAAGACGACTTGCCCTCTCGACCCCTGTCCTTCCTGCCTGGTCGTCCAAGGAGGAGATGCAGTTAGATCACATCTACAGCATATCATTAATGCATCTCTCAGGGAGGGGAGCTTTCCATCATGTTTAAAAGAGGTGGTGGTAAGGCCGCTTCTAAAAAAGCCCTCCCTGGATCCCCTGGACCTTAATAACTACAGGCCAGTATCAAATCTTCCATTTTTGGGCAAGGTGATCGAGAGAGCAGTTGCTTTTCAACTCCAGGCAGTCTTGGATGACACTGATTTTCTAGACCCATTTCAAACCGGCTTCAGAGCGGGATACAGAGTTGAGACCGCTTTGGTCGCCTTAGTGGATGATCTACGCCTTAGTATCGACAGGGGGAGTGTGTCCCTGCTGGTACTCTTGGACCTCTCAGCGGCTTTCGATACCATCGACCATGGTATCCTTCTGGAGCGCCTGGGGGAATTTGGAATCGGGGGCACTGTGCTTCAGTGGTTCCGATCCTATCTCTCGGGCAGGTTCCAGATGGTGATGCTTGGGGATAGCAGCTCTTCAAAAAAGGCGCTGCTATGTGGTGTACCGCAAGGTGCCATCCTTTCCCCAATGCTGTTTAATATTTACATGAAACCGTTGGGAGAGATCATCCGGAGGCATGGGGCGGGGTGCTATCAATACGCTGATGACACCCAAATATATTTCTCTATGCCTTCGACAACATCGTCAGCTAAGGATAGTGTGTCTCCTTTGAATGAATGCTTGGAGGCGGTAATGGGCTGGATGAGGAAAAACAAACTGAAGCTGAATCCAGACAAGACGGAGGTGCTTGCTGTCAGAGGCCCCAACCTGGGTTTGGAGGTGTGTCAACCAGTTCTGGATGGGGTTACACCCCCCCTGAAAGATTGTGTTTGCAGCTTGGGGGTACTCCTGGATCCGTCGCTCCAGATGACAGCTCAGATTGATGCGACGGTCAGGAGTGCCTACTATCAGCTTCGGCTGATACGCCAGCTGCGCCCCTTCCTAGAGTTGGAAGACCTAAAGACGGTAGTGCACGCACTGGTAACTTTGAGGCTCGACTTCTGCAATGTGCTGTACATAGGGCTACCTTTGTGCCTAGTCCGGAAACTTCAACTTGTTCAAAATATGGCAGTCAGGTTGGTCACCGGTACATCTAGGGGTGATCACATCACACCAGTTTTAAAATCGCTTCATTGGCTGCCAATCAGTTTCCGGGCGAAGTATAAAGTGTTGGTTATTACCTTTAAAGCCCTACATGGTTTGGGTCCAGGGTACCTGCGGGATCACCTTCTCCCGTACAATCTGCCCCGCACACTTAGGTCCTCTGGGAAAAATTTACTCAAGCCAGCCAGAACTAGGCTGGCGGGTGTTACCCAGAGGACCTTCTCTTCCATCGCTCCCAGACTATGGAATGGTCTGTCGGAGGAGGTTAGACAAATTGACAGTCTTCATGAATTTAAGAGAGTCATGAAGACTGTCCTCTTCCGACAGGCCTATCCAGATGAATTTTAAGATGTTTTTAATGTTGTATTTTTCTCTTGCTTTTAAAATTTTAACTGTTGTGATTTTTGTGTTTTATATTGTTGCTATTCCCCGCCTCGATCCGAAGGGAGAGGCGGGCTACAAATAAATATTATTATTATTGTTGTTGTTGTTGTTGTTGTTGTTATTATTATTATTATTAATTGGCATGGAGTGCTTCTTTACAGAAAAAGCAATTGTGTGTGCTTTACATAGGCATAAATCTTCCTTCTGCCAATTGAGCTCAGGTTTCTACAGGGCAGCTAAACATGAAGGTTCAGGATGCACCTATTCATGTGCACCCCAAAGCATTGTTCATGCTTGTAAATGCTGAAATCGCTGAACAAAATATGTGATACAGCTTTAAAATCAGGAATGGTAATGAAATGCATTTGATAGTAAAATGTAGTCTAAACAAGACATTGTACAGAAATACTTGTAGTAGTGTGTGTATTTTCAGTTTATTTAGATAAGCATTGATGTTTCAGTGCTATTTCCCCTCAGGAAATTTAGCACCAGATACTCTTCAAGTTCCTTTCATTATAACCACATGACTCCACAATTCTAAAATGATGCAGCTTTCATTATTAATGTGTGATTTCCTAATAAGGACAGAGGGCTGGATCCACATTTGAAAGTGTGCTGCAATGGGAATGGCAGAAGCAGAATTCCTTGCCCTCTCCTCCGCGTGCCCCCCCCGCAACACTACACAGAAGGTTGGGGGAACATGGTATAGGGAGCTGATGGGAAAGGGGATCCCCAAAAATTCAGTGGAGGCTCCTTCTGCAAGCTCTATTGCACATATCTAACTCTGTCTGGATCCAGTCCAGGATCTGTAGAGCTGGTTAAGAATACTCAACATGTTTTGTAAAGAATGATTAAGCTGCTCTGTTCCTGTCACTTCTGGCAAATAGTGTGTGCATACACATATACATAATAATATAACTTACTACAAGCTATATGCCTTGGAGTTTTTCACACCACGACCCCCTCTAAATGTTACAATGCCAGCATCTGAAAGCCAAGAATTAGGCATAGATGTTGGTAAACCTGGTCAGAAGTGAATCTGTAATTGTGGAGCAGATATTGAACACTTCTTTGCATGGACTTGTCAGATGGATTTGGAGTGTGGATGCTATGGCCAGAAGATGCTCAAAATGCAGAGGGACTTCTGGGATGAATGCCTGTTCTTAATCAATTTAAGAACTTAGTTGCATTCCTAAAAAGTTTCAGAATTATTGGACTTTTTTAGAGAGCAGGGTCTGCTGGTCGATGGACACAGATAGATACAACCCCCTGTACAATAAGGGCAACACTCTGGTTTATTATACAGGCTACTGCCTTTCTCTGTACAAGAATTGTTTTTCCTATAGCTACTGTGAATGAAAGTGTAATCATGAACTATTGGGTGAAGGGAGTTCTAGAATTTATTCTAGTCTGCCTGACAACTTGGCCGTAGAGAGCATTTATAGAAGGGGTAGTTTGTTGTACAAGTCTTGCAAAACAAAGTACTGTTTGCAGGGCATGCTTTGCAGGCAGAAGATGCAACAACTTTGCTAAAGTTAAGAGCTGGATCTGCTCTGTGCTTGGATGGGGTGGACGGGGTAACTGAAAACCCTAAATGTGTCATCAATGGAAGAAACACAAGATATGAATGAACTAAATTCATTGTACTTCACATAATGTCAAATTTGTAGCATAAACTTAACTGAACACTTTTTTTGTTATAGGCTACGCTTACTTGGGGGCCTTATTTCTGGTTTCAGATGCTAAGAGTAGCCACATCAACGCTGTCAGGTATGGGTTTATTCAGTTTGTGTTTATATAGACTAAGCTAGTAATAACCCTTATGGCAAACACATTCTGATGGAATGAAATGTAAACTGTGAGACAGAGTGCATATACTAGAGTTATGTTGTTTGAAGCATCAGGAATGTGTAACAAGGGCTACATGTGGTGCTAGGTGTTGGACCAAGGCACACAGATACGCATACACACATGTGCACACACTTTGCATATCTCAGCATACAGAGATGAGGAAATTTAAACCTCCCTTTCCTGCCCACTGAACTGAGGGGGTGGAGGTGAAAGTCTCTCTCCACTCCACCCAGCAATCCCAATTGAGATAGCTTTCTTTAGCAGTGGAGAACCAGTGATCTTGGATGCATCAAGCTAGCTGGGAGTGGGGGAGGCTAAAACCTCTCCTGTCCTAGCAATCCTGCTCAAGATTGCTATCTTGGTGCTGCCAATAGCGGTGCCTGAACAGTGGTCTTTTCCCACCAGCAGCTGATAGCTGATTGGTTGGGCTGCAGTGAAAAGTGGGGCTCCCTGGTCCCAAGGAGCAGCTGCGGCCTTCGTGTGCGTGTGGGTGTGGGATGCCCAGCTGTGTGATAGCTAATGGCATGCAACAACCTGAATCAACCAAGAGAAAGAACTCATTTCCTCAGATTTACCTGACTTAGCCAATGTTGACTTAAAAGTTGATAGTTGGGTTTGAATGCTATTTTCCCTCACAGAAGAATGTGGAGTGCAAATTGTTACATCCCTGTGTTGACACAATCTGCATATTTCAGTGCCTACATATTCTGACATTAGTGGGTAGGTAGCATCTTACTCTGAAAACTATTACGGTGAAATCTACCCTTCATTTTCTAAAAACATCTCTTTTGCTTTACAAATAGTTTAAAAGATACAGCACTAAGATTCAAAACTAGATAGCCATTCCTTGGAATTAATAGTACTGTTATCTGTTATTGGTTCTCTACCCTTTCCCATTTGGCTTCCCTTTGTCAATTTATTCAAGCAATTTAAGTTAAAGGAGTCCCAGGAGTCTGAAGGAACTGAGCCGAAAAATTTCCTAGTGAGAAAAATAAGGTGATTTATTTTAAATTATTTTAAAAATTTTGCTCACATTGACTATCAGGATATTATATGAAGAAATGTAATTTGTAGGAAATTATATTTAGGTTTGAAAGAGAAAAGCTTTTAGTATAGGTGTGTGTGTGTGCACTCAATTAGCGTTTGATGCCTGTAAGCTATACATGCTCTGAAATGAATGTTTGTGGCTTCCTCACTTGCCTCTCCACAACAGATAGAAATTAAAAAGCAGAGGCTAACCAAATGACCCAACATGCAGTGATGGTACAGTGATTATCCATGTGATTTCATATTTCTATTTCATGTGACGTCTATACCTTTGTATACAGGGGTTCAGGTACATTATAAGAAAAGCTAAACAGTAGAACAAACTTTCTAAAGTAGTTGTGAAATCTATTTCAGGGGAGATTTTTATGAGAAGCCTAGATGGACCTCTCTGCATGGTTTTAGGTATAAAGTCTAGGGTTGGATTACCTGGCCTTACCAGTTTGTTTGATTTCCATAGTGTGTGTGGCTCACAATTTAGCTTTCAAAGGTAGAATTACAAGCTAAAAAAGTAAACTCAACCAAGCAGTACTAACACTTCTTGTCATGCATATATATGAAGTTACTGAGTGTTAAGCAAAACTGTACTCAAGAGTTAATGCTTGCTAAGTCTGCAACATTCATAAACATATGTTTTATTCATTCAGTGTGTGACTTCCTTGGTGAAAAAATTGCCTCTGTTTTGGGAATCAGTACACCAAAATACCAGTACGCCATAGATGAATACTACAGGATGAAGAAAGAGGTGTGTGCCTTTTTGTACCAATTTTAACAGCATAGGGATTACAAACATGTTTTTTTACTAAAAAAAAAGAAAAGCATAGCATATTAAAACTAATTTCTTACATGGAATGTTAAAGATGACATTCTCCAGTTCTTTAAGAATCCTACCATAATGCCAATACACTGTAATGTACGTTCAGTTGTTTCTGCACTCCTTTAATTTGTTTAGGACAACTCTTTTATGAAAGCTTAGACCAATTCCCAATACCTAAAAGAAAAATCTTTATTGTACCTTTCACATTAGTTTTATCCTATGTTGTCCAGATATTATAAGAAATATTTCCATACCATTTAGTAGATGGGATAAATGATATTCTAAGTTATTTCATTTGAAACTAAGAAGCTACTACAGCACCTCTCTTTTTATCAAACTAACCCTATTTTTAAAAAACAATATTTTTGTTTAGCTGTTTTATAATAAGAAGTTAGGTGTAAATAGTTGCCCTCTATAGAAAAATATTTCTGTGATTTCAGTAGATGAACACTTTAGCAAGAATAAGAGGTTCCTGAAATGGGAAAAGTCCCAGGCACATCAGTTAAGAGGCTACTTTGATAGCTATTTTCTAGTTTGTAGTAGACAATGGGAAGTGTCCTGTGATTAGAATCTGAGGCTGAGGCTTGCACAGCCCTAGAAAGCAGTATTACATTACAAGCGTGTCAATTATCTCAATTTTATTATTTTTTTATATTGTTTTTCCTGTATAGTGGGTACTTGCAAAAACATTATGATACTAATAAACTGGATCAGTGACTTGGACATTTGACATTCTTGGTAGGAATAGATATTGGAGCACATTCACATGATCAGAAATTTGATTAAATTAATGTGGAGAGCACCAGGTTTTACAATATGTGGATTTTTTTCCTTAGGAAGAAGAGGAGGAAGAAGAGAACAAGATGTCAGAGGAAGCAGAAAGAAGGTTTCAAGAGCAGCAGAATCAGAGTCAAGAGGAGACTGCTGTTCAGACAGCTCAGCCAGAGGCTACAGCCTGTAGTACATTTGTAAATCTTAACTTTGAAACTGAAGATTGTCTGCCTGTTGTAGAAAATAAACAAGATATTGCTCCAGTGTCTGCTTAGAGTGAAGATGTTGCATAACAATTCCCTATTTCTTGAATTGTCAAAAGTGTGTAGGTCCCCTTATGCATGTTCAATGTAATTTATTTTACAGTATGGGCAGGGGAGAGTTATTAATGTCTTTTTAGCCAACATCTGTCTAATAAAGGCTAAGACACATTGCTTAACCTGTTAGATTATGAAATGCAAATAACTGGGTCCTAAACTGACCTATCTATGCAGAACAAGTAAAATGTCTTTCCTGAACATCTGGTGCCTTGTTGACAGTTGTTGACTGATACTTGTATTTCTGTATGGTTTGTTATGTATTTATAAGGTTACTTATCAAAATCCTAGTGGAAGTTTCTTAGACTAATTGGAACTAACTCACAAGGCATCTTTGTGACTTAGTTTAATTTATTGTCATTATTGCATGAGTATGTCCGTATCTATGATTTTAAATAAGGTGGCTTTGTTAATGCCTGTTAAACTAAAAACTGTCTCTATCTGAATAGCTATGTTAGTAAGTCCCTAAAGCACATTCTCACTGCTTAGGTGAAAGAAGCCTAATACACAGAGAATCTAGTTAATTGACTAATCTTTAGCTTTACCAAGTGTTCTGGGAAGGAATTCCAGGATTCAGAAGGCTTGACAATTAATATGTCTACATCAAGATAGTTTGGATTGAGGGTGGTATGCTGATAAATGTCTTGATGGATCTAAATACTAGGTGAAGTAAAAAAAATATGTTCAGCTGATAGTACTTAAATAAGTTAAACTAGTTTTGGGGTTCATATTCTTGTAGTTCTCTCCCACTGTTCAGAGTTTTAAAAAGAGGCTCAGTTACAGGGGTAGAATTTGGTTTGTAAAGTTTAAAATATACATTTGAGAACTATGAGAATAGGAGTGGGTTTTCTAGCAAGATATCTATGATTTACCCTGACAGAGGGCCATTAAGAATCTACTGAAGCATGTATAATGAAATTTCTGTAGGATTATCCCAACTAGTTTTCACTAAAAATCTGTAGCACAAATGTTTGTAGATACACGGCAGGATCCAAAGGGATGTGTGCATGTGCTAGAAAGGGATGTACTCAACAAAATGGCCTCCACAAGCACTTTCTGTCTATAGCTACACTGTTTAATCATTTAAGATCCCTGCCTTCCAACTGTTTTGAGTCCTTTTCTTAAAACGTATACATTTGTATAAAATAGCTAGGACTTAGGAAGAAATGATGCAGTATAGATCCATACTTTAATGCAGTACTCACAGGACAGAAAAACTCTCCCAGTACTAGCCAGAAAACACAAAGATACAGAATATACACACTTTGTTTCACTGACCTTATCAGGCGTGTGAGCAGGAGGGAGAGTTTAAGTCTCACTTGGTACTCTTAAGCTTTTCATAGTTTTAGAATGTTAAAACAGCTTTAACTAAAGATCATCAAAATCTTCAATTGTTTTTAATCTTAAAGTGGGTACATCAATTTTGGATTAGAGAAGCATGCTTTCAGTTGTAAACTATGTAAAATGTATTATCAAAATCTCTGTACAGGATAAAAAGTCCTTAAAGCATCACCATTAATAGATACGCCTTTTAATTTCTGCTAGCCAAAAATGTTCTTGCTATATTGAATGGGGAAGGGCTTATTGCTGCGAGATTCTTCTAGTCACTGTGCCTTACCTTTAATATTTCTTTCAGTATATGCAAATTATAAAAAGTGGGTTCTTTTTCTTGCACATGCATTAAAAATTATATTTAATATAATTTTAAATTACATTGAGTTAAGAGTTGTTATTGTAAGATTAGGAAAGCTATATTTTGAATGCAGCAGGTGCAGATGCTATTAGAAATAGCCAGTGGGATTCTAGTAAGCCAGAACATCACCTTACTTAGGCTGCAATCCTTTACACATCTTCTTAGACATAAACCTCTTAGCTTAGTAAAATATATTCTCAGGTATGTGTATGCAAGATTGGAGCTGTGCATGCAATTCAGACACAGGTATGTTTTACTTTTGACAACTGTTTTCTTCTAGAAACATTCAGTTTACTTATCTTCACATATTGAGATACCCATGACTTTTGAAGCCTTGTGTATTTATGGATTTGCAGCATTTATAGAAAGAAGAGTTAAATATGCTAATCATGAGCATTTACACCAACCTTCCCAAGCCTGGGAAGGCTGGTGTAAATGTTAGGGATGATTCCCATCATCCCTAGCCTGCAAGGCTAGGATGTTGGAGGTTGTAGTCCAACATATCTGGAGAGTACCAGGTTGGGGTAACCTAATTTAGACTAACAGCTGCTTGCCTTATGTCAAGGTTTGTGAATGCTGATTTGGCAGGGTATTTCACAATGGTCCATCTGACAAGTATCATGTGGTAATTTGGGTTTGTTTTTTTTAGTGGTGAGCTGTACATTAGTAATTTCACAAACATATGTGGTGTTTTACTGTTTGAGACTGCCTCTCTCTTGCACTTAATCTAGGTTTTGTTTTAGCAATGACATTGAACAGTACAAAACTGGAGTATTGTTCATGACCATAATGTCCAACACACATAACTTGTCAAAACTGGAAAGTGGCTTGCTACTGTAGGTTTGCAAATGGTTTTAATAAATGTACACTTACTAGCAAGTCTTTAGACCTTTAATGACATTTTAAAAAACAAATTTTTTGCTTCTGTGGAAATCCATCTCACAATCTTTGTACAAAGCTTTAGTTTTACTCATCTGGGGCAACATGGGAGCTTCATTGATTTAGGTAATGAATATGTTGTTTAGCTGCAAATGGTCACTGTATCAGTTGGGTACATCTCCATGGATACAGTCTATTCCTGTTAAATCATGTATCATCAAGATCTGCTGTGCTGTCATTATCACTTGCTACAAGAACCTCTCTGTTCTCATAGGTCCAGAAGCCATTAAGGTCAATTAAAATGCTAGTGACTGTGTCTCCTTGACTACTGTTGATTAAGTCCTGAAGGGAGATTTTATAAGGATCCTTAGGCTTCACCATATCAAAGATTTCATCCTAGAAAAAGCAACAACAAAGTTAACCCAGTGAATTTTACCCAGAGGCAAACTGTCAGCAGCTAAACTTAGTACACCAGTACAACGAATGTTGTGTAACATATTTACTGAATAAAATAAAATTTCATTTCCCTTTGATGATTCACTGTTCCATTCTAGTAGTATTATACATCCTTGCTGAAAAGGAGTATAAAACCATACAGCACACGTGTGTTTACACTTGTCCTCAAAACAGTGATAAATTCCTGTGGTAAAATTATTTACTGCACTACTTTCCACATTCTACAAATAAACTATTTCAGAATGAGAATGAGATCCGCTCTTTCTTAGCAGCCAAGACAGGCAACAGTGGCCATCAGTCCCTCCAACGCTTTCAAGGGGGTATCCCTGGGCTAGAGAATAAATTTCAAATATGCATACACTAAGGGCAGATGTACACATTGAATTGTTTCACATGGCAAGTCTCTCAGGTTACGGTCGCAAGTGGCATTGGATAGTTTTTCTCCCATATCACCACAGACCTCCCCACTTATTCATAGCTTGCCTTATAGATGGATTAATGTTTTTTGATAAAGAAGACTAAGGCGTGGTATACACAGAATAGCCAACAAGTGTAATCTGCTTGAAACGGCTCCATGTGGAAGCTGTCTCAAAAAGCTAAACCATTTATTTGCAAATTGGAAAAAAACCCTCTATGGCAGCATGCAGAAAGGTTGCCAGAGCCATGTGGTAAGCACTTGCACCCAGACGTCTTTTCACCACTTACTGATTGCTATCAGTTTTTGCTACTCCTAGTTGAAGGGGAGGAAGGCAACTTTTGTCAGTTCCCCCTTCCCCTGTCCTACCTCCCACACTGTTCTCTCAAGAATAGAGATTCAGATGGTGCAGGGAACTATGCTGGATAGGAGAATCAGCAGAAATCACATGCATACACACACACACACACACACACACACACTTCCTT
Organism: Anniella stebbinsi; assembly: GCA_029215795.1. NCBI lineage: Eukaryota > Metazoa > Chordata > Lepidosauria > Squamata > Anniellidae > Anniella > Anniella stebbinsi. The sequence continues at coordinate 331,678,963 of JARDYH010000001.1, forward strand.
TGACAGGAATAAAGATAGAACCATTCCAACCCAGTATTTTTCAAGCAAGCAATTTTTCTAGCTTTGTTACTTCATATTTCAGAATACCCTGAATTTCCCCCTGTGCCCTTAATATACAGCATATATGAACTTCAAAAATTTTAAAAGCGTAGGCATTGGGATAAAAAATATACTGACTCAGTACCATTAAAGTAACATTTTAGAAATAGTTTGTTTAGTGAAATGGAATCAACATTAAGCTACCAAATCTCTCTCTCTCTCTCAATTATAGGCTTCAGACTGTCAGACATACAAAAAGTCAATTTCTCACATGCTTACTGAATACTACAAACAAATACATTTGGATTAAAAATCTAACCTTGACATCTTGAAAAGAAACTGGTTCTTGGCCATGGATTTTCATTTGTTCTTGAATAGCCTATGGCAATGACATTGATTAGGGAGAAACATAAGATAAAACCAAGAAAATAAGAGATTATATTTTTCTGACAAATTAGGTCCATGATAAAACAGTGAGGGTGATTAATAAGTCACAGTGGCTTATTATCTTCCCTGCCCATGCCGGCCACATGCCGCCCGATTTCCCTAATTGTCCTTGCCGGGTGCAGTGCAAACTGGGTGAGGGTGTATGGCTGGGGTTATTAACAAACCACCCAGCAATCCTAGAACAGGCCAAGAGTTCTGGGTGATTTGTTAACCACCCCAACCATTCACCTTCATCAGGTTCAGACGTAACAATAAGTCACATCCAGTGAGGGGATTTAAGGAAATTGGGTGGCATGTTCCTGGCACGTGCAGGGGTGGTTAATAAGCCACCATGTCTTATTAACCATCTGTGCATGCAAACACAGTCAGTTATTACAATTATAATCATTGACCCTGTGCATGGTATGCACATGTATGTGGCCTTAGATTAGATGATTGGCACTGTTAACTTTGAAATGAACACATAACACTACCTTATACTAAATTGTGCTTATAATCCAGACTTGTCTACCCCAATTGGCAGCAGACGTCTGGGTCTCAGACCAATGTCTCGCCTAGCTCCTTCTACCTAAGATCCTTTAAGAGGACATGCTGGTTATTGAACCTGGTAACTTAAAACATTCAAAGCATATGGCATCTTCCCATTATCACCTGTTTGGAGAGGTATGTGGCCTGCACCTTTTGACTCCTTGTATGAGGGGTAGGATGGGTTGAATTTAGTCCTTTCCTCTGGAAAATATGTGGTCAATGCTATCAAAGGAGAAAGGGCTGACCATCTGTTCCCAACTCCTAGCCCACCCTGAAAAGTTAGAACCTAGGCAGGCAGCAATGCCTGATTGTTAAAATAGGCTTTTAACCTCAAACTTAGAGAGTAACTGGAAAGTGTATGCTGGGAGAAGAAATAATTGGAAGATGAAGGGCCAACTGATGTTTGTTACAGAGGAATTAATCTGCTTCATGCTGGTAAAAGAACACAGATCTGGATGTATTTTAAACCTGCAGAGCATTTACTATAAAAGCTTTGAAAGTGTTCCAGATTTTTTTTTAGTGTGAAAAACCTTGGTTGAATTATCCTACTCCTGAATCATTAGCAGCAGAATACTTTTGTTTAGTAGACATAGAATTGGAGGTGATCAATATTAAGGGGACATAGGTTTTACAAACAAGACGTCAAGTTGTTTGATTGCTGTGTCCTGAATGAAATGCATTATTTGTATGGGATTCTGACAGGGAAATCACTATTTTATCGCCACAATTCGCAAAAGGACATGTCCTATTAGAAAAAGATTAGACCAGAAAGGCAGGGCATGATACATTTTGTTAGCCATTTCAGTTTTTGGAAAAACAAAGAGAATCTACATTTAAAAAATATCTCTACTAGATCTAGTGGAAGCTAAGATGGTAACTGTAGCAATATAACATCTTGACCTGTAATATTTGTACCAGCAGATCTCTGAGGGACTGTGCTGATTCAGGAATTAATGCACCCCCCGTGAATTGCTTGGTAGATATAATAAACATGGTTAGTTCATAATGGTTAGAGTTTATATGAATGACTTCCAGTCAATGAGAAAGTAGAAATTAAGAAGTGCGCACCAATGGGCCGGTTCATATGATCACAAGCCACTGTGGCTTGCTATGAATTGTGGTCCATGTCAGTGAATGCAGGCCACAATTTGCATAATCACTGTCTGGCTGTGAATTACCATGTCGTCTGAATCCAGGTGGCATGGCTTATTGAAGAGTTAAATGTTTAATATGCATTTAACATGTGGCGATTGTGCAGATAGCGCCTGGGATGCGCCGGCACACACCACGGCTCACGAGCCACCATGGCTTGTTGTGATCTTGTGAACTGGGTCACTATTGTAGGAAAGCTGTCCTCCAATTAGATAGCAACCGCAGCCTTTTCCATTACTGATAATGGGTACAATCCATTAACATCTCATAGATGTTAGCCATTAGAAGTCATTAGCCACTCTTACCTTAAAAAGGAAAGCACGTTTACTGAAAATTTCAGCTTTAGAAAAAACAGATATTTAATTAAAATCTCAGCAGTGTATTTTTTTCTTTATGTAAGATGTGCTCCGAAAAGACATTCTGAATTCTTTCCCTTTTTTAATGTGAAGTTTTAAACATTTATATCTTTCTTAAAAGTTGAAAAAAAAACTTACTGTGAACACTGGCAGGTTAAAGCAATTGCCTGCTGGCCTCTAAGTAAAGGCACAATGACTGTAACAACACATGTACCAAAAAATGACCAACCTTTACAAAAAGCGACTTACCCTAAAGAAATAATTAAGGGAAAAAACATTCAGGTATCCTTTGTTCTCTATATCAAGTAGTTTAAAAATATACTGCAGAGCTGCAGGTTCCTTTCTGTTTTCTAATGCAAGTACAAAGTCCAGGTACGTCTTATAGTCCTAAAAGCAGATGCAATCATGTTTATTATAGTCCTCTTAAAATTGATTTTGCAAGCAGAACATAATTGGTGGCTATTTCCTTGTAGGGGAGCAGTTAGTTTTCACTGAAAGACAGCATGAAACACAAATGACCGCTGAGGTGGAAACAACTGTGCAAAAAACAAAACAAAAAAACCCCTTGCCTTTTATTGCATAGGCAGCATACCCATAGATTTTTATCAACTACTAGAGAATTTGTCTCTCAATTCAAATTAAACAAAGAACATTTAAACAATAGTCTATCACATTCTTCCAACTGCTAACTTCATTCAATTGGCTAAAGCAGGATTTGTGTGTTAAGACAACTTAAAATATCCATTTAGCAAGTGAATCCATAGTTTAACTATGCACTGTGTAAAGAAGTACTTTCTTTTATCTCTCCTGAATCTCCCACCAAACAGCTTCATGGAATGACCCTGGGCTCTAGTATCGTGAGAGAGGGAGAACTATGACTCCCTAACCACATTCTCCATGCAATGCATAATTCTGTACACCTCTATTATGTCTCCCTTTACCCTCCTTTGTTCCAAGCTAAACAATCCCAGCTATTGTAACCTTTCCTCATAGTGGTGATGCTCCAGCCCCTTGATCGTTTTAGTTGCCCTTTTCTGAACTTTTTCCAGCTCTACAATAACTCTTTTTTTTTTGGTGTAGTGACCAGAACTGTACACAGTATTCGAAGTGGGTCTGCACAATAGATTTGTATAAAGGCAGTATGATACTGGCAGTTTTATTCTCAGATCCTTTTCTAATTATGCCTAACATGGAGTTTGCCTTTTTTACAGCGGCTGCATGTTGGGTTGACATTTTCATAGTGCTATCCACCAGAAGCCACTGATCTCAGACGCTTCTGAGTATCCTATGCCCTGCCAGGCTGTTGCCAGCAGGGAGGGTAGAGTGACAGAAGCGATTTTCACCTTCCTGTCCTCCTTTGCAACTTTTTCCTCTAGACAGGCCATCTGCAGATTCCAGCCTCTCCTCTCTTCTCCCTTCCCCTTCTCCACAAGAATGCCCCCTTTTCTTCCTCCCTGAAGTTGTTCTGAAACCTCAGAAAGCAAGCACTATGGTCCTTTCCGTGGTGGCTGTGAGACGGAGGGAGAGGATCTGGTCCTTGGCACTCTCTCCCAGGGACCATGGGATTTCTCTCTAAATCTTATAAATTTTATTAGAAGTTAACATACTGAAGCATAACTTAATGCCACACTGGTCTTGTACGCAGTATGCAGAAATGAAAAGTAGGGCATCCCATTATTCCGTTTTCACCACCGATTCAGCTACCAGATTCTAGCTCTGCATGTACTTGCATGAATCTGTTCCCAGAAAATGAGCAATCTTTTTCAAAATTGAGACAATGGCCACTTAGCTGATTGGCTTTAATGGCCCTGGTCTCATAAACATTAGGAGGGCAGGGTCCTAGACAATTATAAGTGAATTCTGTATTAGTGGCATTATATTTGTGCATCCGAGACAGTTAGTTTTAATTTATAAGTTCCTTGTTGTTCTTTCTTTTGGCAAGAAGAGGCAAATAGTGAAGAGGCCACTGTCCTCCTATCACAATGAGATTTTTTATTCAGCTAGCTGCAAAGTCAGTTATGAATTCACAATGTGTGGGTTTTCAGCTGCCATTCAAATGAGAATGTTGCCTTCATTCTGTTAATTAACATGCATTTAATGTTGCAGGCTTTAGAAGCTGGAGTTTAAAAATAAATAAATGTTACTTTTACATAAAATTCAAGATATTACTTCTAATATGCATCTAAAAGAGGAGTACCATTTCTCCATCATAGGTTAGACACTCCTGGAAGACACGGTCCAAAAATATGTTGGTTAGAGTTCCTGTTCCATAGCGAGATAGTTCCTCTTTGCTAAGCATGCCATTGTGATCTTTGTCAAGATTTAAGTACTGGCCTGTGGCGGGAGGAAGGGAGGAAGAAGAAAGAAAAGAAAGGGAAATGAAGTAACAATTTTCTACACCACTTTAAAACTAAGAATTAATGAGCAAATACATATAATAAGCAGGTTATATTATTTATTTTTAATTTTAGGGTATAGAATACTTTTAATTTTTAGTAAGAGAATTCCTTGATTTTCACGACACTTTGAGAAGGACTTTTCTCTAGAGAAGCTTATGATACCAACCCATGTAGCAGAACTGTAGTTAGCGTTTACAAGTGGAGTCTGCAACATAAATATTCAGGATTTGAGTGAGCAAGCCAAGCCCTTTTCCAGGATACTTCATTTCATTCTCTTACCCTCCAGCAGTTTTCCGTTTCTTCCCACAGTGAACTGATTGATGTGTGTCCACTGAGCATGCTCAGTCCTCATTAGAGTGTTTAGGGGGATGGCTTTAGGGTTTTTGTTGTTGTTGTATATTGCCCATCAAGGGGCAAAAACAGGGCTGAAACTAAATAAGTTAAATTAACTGTTTGATTGTTGTTAGAGGCTATGAGCAATTTCTTTGTGAAAGGGAAAAGCAGGATTTTTTTAAAAATAGGAATAAATACAACAAATCTCAGTCCTTAAAGCAGTCCTGTAATGTAAGCCAGTATTATCCTCATATTGTACAAGGGATATGCATTATAGTCTGCCTAGGATTTCAGTGGGCCAGTTTGCGCAACAGGCTGTTTAACCCTCAGTGGGCTGGCTGCTATTTTGCATATTCAACCCTTGACCAGGGAGTGTTTAGTTGTGCGAATCTGGTCACTGTAGGTAATGCAAGGGTTAAACAGGCCATGGGTTATGCGAGTGTTGTTGTGGTCAGGATCACTCAACACAACACAATAACCCCCGGTCGGAGGCTGAATATGTAAAATGGCACTTGCAGGCACTGCAGCTCATTGTGGGTTAAAAAAAACATGGTGCGCTGTGACATGACATGCAAACCAGGTGAATGAGTTCACAGCTAAAGTAAGATTTGAACAGGAACTAACTTTCTAGGTCACAGGTTGCCACTGCACTACATGAGCTCTCAAGAAGTAGCTTTAGCAACACCAGTATTTTGTAGAGAATAAAATTTGCTTGGAAGACAAGAGGATACTCCAGTGTTAAGAGAGCCAAGATCAAAATTGGAAGAAAACATGCAATCTTTAGAAACTGGAGATATTAAGATTTAAACTCCAACCTTTGCACAGTGCTAAGAGTGAACATAACACTGATGAATGAGAACTGTTCAAGTTAGGACTGAGAAAGTTGGGGTCCAAGGTGGAATGTTAGGTTAATGGATAGGATAATGAAAGAGTAATGCTTTCAAACAGGATTTAAGCAACCAGCTTTTACAGAATACAGGGCAAGAGAAGGTGATGTAAAGCCCACAAGCCATATCTGGCCAATTAAGTCACCACATGGTGGCAGCACAGAACGATGCATTCTTGAAAGATAAGATATAGCCCATTGGCTTTGTGTTGCCTTGTCCTGGTTTACAGGAGACATGAATAAATATATACTAAGTGCTTGTTCACACTGAACAGCTCACAAAGGATAACAAGGTGACTTCAGACAAACTCATAATCTACCCCTTTCACATCAACAAGTAGATTCCCCATTTTATCAAGAACCAGTTACATTCTCATAAAAACCTCATGGGATATGTACAGGGCCCAGCCACAATATTGTGCCTTTGGTAGTTCTGAACTGATGAGACAAAAAGGTCAGTGTTTCATTCTGCCATATACAGTATATGACAGTAAAACAAACAAACGAAACCACTTAAAATGCTGTTTGTGAGGATAAAGTGCTACAATATAGTTTGATACAATAAAGTGATGAGAACATACCATAAACCCTCAATGCAGAAGGAGCAGAAAACCAATTCGTTTCTTGACTTTCTTTAGAAAGTTCTTCATCCCGTAACTGAATGAATATGGAAATGTTGAGTTAGCAATCAACAATGAAGAAATACAAAAGACAAGAATATATATATCAAAATGCCTACCTCTAATAAGTCATCTAGGAAACTGCAGGCTAAAATATCCTGTATTTTTATCTTCCCTGGAAGAAAAAAAAGTAAATAATTAGTATTTCCCCCCACTTATTAATGAATAGCTGCCATATTCTCGGGGCTTCATCAAGTATATACAAGGGAGTTCTGATATGCAAAAGAGCTTCCTCATTCACTTCAGCAGCAGGGTAAGCTCTGCATGCAGAATGCGTTGCTTGAGCGGAGCTACCCCAGTGTTGCAGTGAATGAGGAACCTGTGCAAATGCAAGTTTGGCATACATCCCAAAGCTCCTGTAAATGGCCATATTGGAACCACAATGTGTAAATATTCCCTAGAAATTGCAATACCAACACCTTGTGACATGCAGTATCGAAGGCCAAAGGAAGACATAGATAAAGCAGCTCTTTAAGCCATACACCTGTTATCAAATGATTCAGTATCCGGATGTGATAAGCTATGTGTTGGTATAGTAGTTGCAGTCCACATGAGCCAATTTGGCTAAATTGTCTGCAATGATTACCCAGCATATTACTCTATCATTACAAAATCCATGTCCGTGCACAGGCATGTAGATAAGATATACTACAAGAAGTCCCTTATGGACATAATCCCACAGTCAGAATGTTACGTTTGTGCAAAGATTGGACACATTTGGACATCATAAATAAGCCTTGATCTCATCAGCTCCCTGCTCAGCTTTCCTCCTCTAGTGTAAGAAAAAGATTGAAAGTTTCTGCTTCCATTTTTAATTAACAGTTTATTACTGCAGTCTAACTGCAGTTAGTCTTAAGATTTACTTAAACAGGCCAACTTCAAACTATAGGTTATGAAGATGGCTTGATTCAATAAACCATAGTGATATTTAGCCACAGTTAAGTGTTCAGAGTTAATGCTAAACTGTGTTCAACTGAAAACGAAACCTCTTTATGGCCATGCTGGAGGAGAGGGAAGTGGGGGACCCTACATGAGCCCAAGGTTCATTCACATATCACTAAACCATCGTCTAGGAGTATGTCTCAATGAGGTCAATATTTGCATAGCTCAGATAGCAGAATTGAAGTTTAGTTAGCAAACAAGAAGCAATTGAACCTACCTGTTCTTAGAGGATCTAAAAAGAAGAAGAACTTCCTGACTGCAGTGCAGACATAGAATGAGTAAAAGGATTTTTCTAAACCATCCAACTGTGGCAATGTGGGGATGAGTTCCAGAATATAATTTTCTAAATCCTGTAAAATTAAACAAGAAATTTCCTGTTAAACTATAGGTATCATCATGACTTGAGTTGCAGTTGTTCATACTTGTCCTGTAGTTTACAAGGGACTGGATTGGGCAAATTTGTCTCTAATTGCTTTCCCATGTGTGGTGTGAGGATGCAAGAAGGAAGTAACAGTGAACCCTCCAAATGACCCTAGCTGCTGCCCTGCATGGCACACACCACTTCCTCCCTGATGCATGCACTATTTGCATTATACAATAAAAGCTGCCAAAGTTTTGTCAAGTGGTGTTATCCTGCTTAGTACAGAGTAGTTAAAATAAGTATTGAACAGGGATTGCATGGAATTGAACATCAGGTAATTCTAACAGAATGATCAAAAATTAATATGACATGGACACAAATACGTGAACAGTGCAAGTAGACCCACACTATTACACTCTCTCTAATGAACAACTATAGTAGAATGCCACTTTTCTAAAACCTTCCAGATTATGTAATTATAAAAACACCAGATTATCAAACTTGCCCACATGAACTCACTCTCTTGCAAATGAAGGTAATTTAGACACCAAGAAGCATTTCACTCATACCAAATAAATATATTACATGCTTAACATTAATCACTTACTGATTCCCTAAGGTAACCTTGTCCAGCCACATCATATAAGCTGAGGCCTATTCTTGTCTGGTACAGCCACACTGTGAAATAGATAAGAGAAACACACGGAATCTGTTTTGAGGTAAATAAAGTTCTGGGAAAAGTAAAATAAGGTATATTAACACATTCAAAATAGATTTTTAAAAATACAAATATATAGTTATTTATAAGTTTTCCAACACATGGACATTCTAAAAATCTGTAAACCCAAATTCTGCAGATCCACAGCAAATAAAACAAAATTGATGCATTACACAGATATATGAATATGATTTCCTAATCAATAAAAAGAAATGGCAACAGTATATTTAATTTAGTTTCTAACTGGAAAAAGAGTGCAGCAAGTAGAGAGAGGGACAGAAAGTCAGAATGCATTTTAGGCAGAGAAACCCTACAAAAGGCATTTTTTAAAAAAAATTCAAACAGATTCACAGGAATCCAATGGGCCTGTTGGGTTCTAAGATAAGCAGTATAATCCTTGCCAGGCAACGGACAATAATCCCTGACTGCATATCATATGTTGAGCTGAGCCACAACTTTTGGGGATAGGTTTAAAAAGGAATTAAAATCCCAGTGTTCATTTTTAAAGGAAGTATCTAGCACTCAGAGTTCACAAACAAAGAAGTATAAAGAATCCTGAGTTCATTTTACTGCCCATCTCTCCTTACTGAATGCTTCACATATATTTTACATCGAAGGGCAGTAACTTCAAAGAAATGAACTTGTAGAGAAAATAGCATCCTGAAGATTATATGTTACCTGACATACTTGCATTCCAACACATAAATCACGTGGGATCACTAATATTGTCTTAGCCTACTAGCTAGTGGTCATCACCAACTATTTTCCCTCCCCAAAGTCATCTAAAATGCACAGTGCGCTCTGGAGAGAGGTAGGATCCTCTCTCCCTCTCTTACCTCCGCCATATCCAAGCAGGAAACCCCTTCACCTCTTCCCAAGCACTCTGCACATGCCAGAAGACTTTCTGGCACGTGAGGATATTCTTTCATTAGCACTAAGGTAGAGGACAGCAGGCATCTTCCTAGCTATTCAGAAGAGGAGGGGCTTCTTACCTTCTCTAAACCACAGCATGAACAAGAGCTCTGGGGTGGGATCATAATAAGAGCCCGTGCTATGGCTGTATCTTATTTCAAGCATATTTATGGTGTAGGTCAAAGACAGCCAGCTAGTGGTTCATGGGCAGCATCCAGGATGCCATATTATTTTTTGTGAATGGGAAAATCTCAATTTGGGGAGTGGGGAAGAAAAGGAGTGGCGCACACATGCTGCTATTTTACAATAAGTGCTTTCAGAGCAGAGTCTTAGAAGCAGCAGAGAGTCTTTTGGACTGCTTTTCTGTGTGCAACATCACTAAGTGAATGGGTGTGTGAAACAAAGTGCTCAGGCCAAAAGCACAGTGTAAGTGGCTCCCTGCTCCTTCTGACCTGGCAAACGCCCTTTATAAAGTCGCAGCATGCAGCAGCAGTGTCTCAATAGTTTTAGGCCACCCCCATAGATTTCATTCTGATTTCTAAGTTCTTAAAACAAATTGCCTTCTTGACATTTTTGTTTTCTCCCCTTCATCTATGACAGGAAGAAGATTGCTCTTCTAGAAAAATCAAAGCCAAGATTCTCATTTTCACACTGGATTCCATATTTCACAGTGTAGCTGCTCACATTTGTAAACCTCCTCTCATTATGAGACCTAGCATAACTGTCAACATGTTATCACAGTATTTGTTACCATGGGTAAAAACAAGCCCACCTTTTCTCATCACATAATTGAAAAACTGCATGATAGATATCCTTCCATAGGGATCGTTGTGAAGTAACTTAGCAAAGACTTTAGCAGTGAAGAATTGTCTGTGAAACATAAGCACAAGATTGAAGCTCTGCAGACCCAGTATAAATTTTGCTGTAATTTAAATATTTAAATAGTTTTAATAATTTAAATATTTTTCTGATCATTATTTTGTGGCAACATGAAGAGTAGAAGGTTTAGAAGGAATAGAAGGTTTAGGGAGAAAATCCCCAAGAGCTGTCAGAAAAGAATTTGGATCCATCAGCCTGCTGTGGTCGATCATCTTTATTTCTCCCTCACCCCTGCAGAAGCTCGGAGTCCCAGTAAGACTAAACCCCGACAGATAGTGATCTCTCCATGACAACAGAATTATAAATAGTTCTTCCATCCCCAGATCACCATCATCCCACCCAACACAAAATACCAAGTCCAAGGTGTGCTTTGCTGAATGAGTATGGCTAGATACCCATTGGGACAGACCCATTGTTTCTATAGAGGCCATGAAGTCCTAAATCACTCCCAACAGGACAACAGCAGCATGTATGTTGAAGTCTCTCAGCTGGGAGGATTCCAGTGTCGCCACCCCAGCGTGGGAAACTGTTGGGCAATCCCTATTCTGTCCTAATCCCTATTCTGTCCTAATACACACACACACAAAACTTGCAGTCAAAACTACAAGACTGTGGGACAGGGCACCAGATCTGGGAGATAGAACCATTGCAACTCTGAGTCCCCACCCTCAGGCCTTGCCCGCTTTAACATGGAGAACCCAGGTGGTCAAAGCTGGGAGAGTTTTATTCCCCCAATCTTGTCCAGTGAGATCTCCAGGATGGCACACTCATCCAGGATCAACTCCTGGATGGTTGTTTTCCAATTCACCAGTCTGGCATTCATCAGGTTGTCAAAACAAGACATTGGGCTAGTTCGCATGATAGGAGAGCCCACCATGAGTCATTTAACTCACGGTGAGGGTGTGGTGTGTGCGACTGCCATTTTGCAAATCCAACCCGTTTGGGGGTGTTGTGTCATGCAAACCTAGCGACCATAAACCTAGGACAGACTATGGGTTGTTTAACCCTTGCATAACCCATGCTCACTGGGTTCGCACAACACAACTAACCCCAGGCAGGGGCTGGATATGCAAAGAGGCTTGTCATAGGTTAAATAACCTATGACAAGTTGCATAATGTCATGCAAATCAGGTCCCTCTATTGCTCAATGGTCACCTACTGGAATACACGTACTGGACTTGTAGACTTACATCAGACTGGTGTTGTCCTCTGAAATATTAGTTATGGTATTTGTTGATTATGAATACTTAGCTCAGACAGGGAAAACAATATTGGATTGTGTCTACTAGATTTTTCAACAAGCTCTGTTCTATATTAGCTTCTTAAGTTGGGGTGTTCTCAGACGGAGAACCTAGCACTACTGTTCAAAAAGCATTGTGCAACTCTTTTGTATTTTTCTCATTAATGCATTTTCTGCAGTAAGAGAAAACATGGATGGGGAAACATGGGGGGTTTACAAATGGAAAACCATGTCATAAAACCTCCCTATAAAAGCCTCATCAGGAAGCACCTTTGGTTGGTAATTCCTCTTCCTTGTTTGGGTCCCACAGGTTTCACTGTTCAGCCAGGTTATTCGCTTTGCCTCAGGCTACTCATCTAATAATGCATGGAAAGCAAGGAGGATTTATCATGTTACAGCATTTGCTGTTGGCCAATGTTGTCTTTTGAATGTCACTGCTTCACTTCCACCAATCCAGCTTCGCTTACATAGCAAAATGTGTTCAGTTTATCCTTGAGCGAATTCCTGCTGACAGTTGCAAAACTCCTCTGGACTGAACCTCAGCATCTCTTTCTAGAGAAGCATTTTCTCATAGATCTGAGAGGGTTGTTACAAAAGTTAACCCAAAGTGTGTGTCGGGGGGGGGGGGGAGGCGTAGAGAAACACCAGCAACTACGGCGAAAACTTTACAGAACCATGCATGAAGTTGTTTCACGTGAATTGCTTTCCATGTAGCTGGGTTTGGGTTTGTGCGCACAAACAGCTAGCACCAAGACTTAAAAACTTTCAATTTGAATGTTAGCCCAGTCTAAAATGCTTAAATGAAGGTGCCTTACTTGCATTTTGATCCAGCTTTCTCACCAACTTTCAGGAAGCTTTCATAGTTGATCATTGCTTCATCACCCATTGTGGGTGGTGTCTGATGTTTGTCCAACAGAAACCACAAATTCTTAAAAAGGTATGTAAAATAGATTAGAGAAATATCACACAATAGCTAATAAAATACTCAAGAGATTAACCTGAAGTTACCTAAGATTACGGGACACATTTTCTATGTTTTCTTACCTGCAGTTCTTCATTATCTAACAGCTCTCTACTTTTTCTCTGTAAAAAGACTGCTCTCGATTCTTCTCTTAATTTCTGTAATAGAATTTCATCCTCTGCTGGCAGCTAAAGAAAGGAAGAAATACTTCAGTTATTATTGCCTGGCTGGGCCCTTCTGACCAAAACACAAACTGGGCAATTACAGTACAAATGCAAGCAAAAAAGGTTCATGGGCACAAAAGGAACTACAGTGTACTTTGCATCAATAAGAACAGATTTTTAAAAAAAATAATACAAGTTAAATATGTATGTCAGGTGTTCCAGCTCGTTTTAATTTATGCTACGTTATTTAGGTTGGCATAGCAATAATGAGTTCAAAACTCCAATGGAGATCAAACTCTACTTTCACCTAATATACCTTTATATTGAATATATTCTTATACAAATTGGATATATTTTCTAACATTAAAACTTCCCTCACCCCTATTCCTAGCGAAATGAAATAAGCATTCAAAACGGAATCAAAACCATTTGAAAAACTCAAGACAACAGGTTTACATCAAAATATGTTCATGTGTTAAATTTTACTACAGGAATTCTCACACGATGGTAACTTCTCATATAGATGTTTCCTTTCACAGTGCAGATATTGCATCAGAACTAACAAGCAAAACCGATCCCCTGAATTAGCCCATTTCCACTGCTCACCCATAACCAATGTAGCTTATAGTGGCCACAGCTAAGAGTCAACAATGATATGAAATGCTTAATGTCACACGACTTCCCAACATCCCTAGTTACGTAAACCTTGGGTTAGAGTTATGTGTGAACCAGGCCAGTGAGTGTGTGTGTGTGTGTGTGTGTGTGTGTGTATATATATATATATATATATATATATGTGTAATATACTCATTAAACAAAGTTGGTGACTATATTCCAAAGGGTGAGCATGAAGAAAGTTGCAATACTAAATTTAGCAGCAACTTTACTCAGATTGTACTCCACCAGTGCGTGAAGAGAAAGCACTTCCTCGTGTGTAGCCTTTTCCCTCCCAGTTTCATTCCCACATCAAGCACCATCGTGAGACTCACCCACGGCAGGTTTTGCAGGGGTGGTGGTGATGGGAAATGAGGGGCTGCTGTGGAAGTGGCAGGGGGGCAGAAAAGCCCCTGTGTGCTCATGAAGTACCTTCTGTTTATGCTTTGGCTTCTTTAAATCCAAACTTTAAGCCATTTTGACAAGCGGATAATTTTTATGAAGACAATTACGTCCAGAATATTTTCTGTTGAGGATACTAGACGAACAGTTGATACAAGGTTATGGAACTTTATTTTTATATATGATAACGGCAGCAAGATTGATATACGCCCAGAACTGGAAGAATGAGAAAGTACCAACAGAGGAGGAATGGCTGTTGAAAGTTACAGAATTGGCAGAAATGGCAAAACTCACAGCGATAATAAAAGATAAAACAACATTTGGGTTTATTGAAGAATGGAAACCGCTAATAGACTTTTTGAAAGCGAGAGAAGGGTATATTTGCAAGCGGATTCAGTTATTAAATTAGAACAAAAATAATTGATGGAGGTCGGGAAATTCACTCACTATGTAGAAATTCTTGTTTGTTGGAGAAATTCGGAAGTTCATTTTAATGTTATATGTTGTAGTGTTTGTTTTGCTTTTGTCTGAAAAATAAAAACCTTTAAATTGAAAAAAAAAGATTCTTGACCAAGGAAGATAATTACTTCCTATTGCACTGTTCAAATAATGGGGAAACATGAATTGTAGAGCATGTATGCGCAACCTGCGTGCTGGATACAGCCTTTGGCCACTCCATGCATGGCCTGCACAGCCCGAGGGATGACCCACCCACCTTTCTCCATTAGCTAAAGTACAGGGAACAAGTTATTGTTTGTCTGTAGTAGCGGGGAAACAATAGCCAAAGATGGGGAATGCTGGGCGGAGGTTTTATCTTCGCCCCCCTCTTAGTGATCCTGATGCAGAGATTGCTGTGTCAATGCTAATAGTAGCAGCTAAATAGCTAGGTGTTTCCCCACCCTCCAGCTAATAGTGTATGTACACACATGTCCGTGTATATGTGTGTAACCCTTGACCTACGACCCAGCACTGCAAGCGGCCCTTGGGGCCAAAATGGCTGCCCATCCCTGTCATAGAATTTCTTGAACCTAGCTGAGTGTGATTTCAGCCAAATAGGAAACTAGATTGCAATTTCTATTTACATTTGTAAGCCCCACTTATCAAATTCATGTGTGGTATCATCTTATATTACAGCGTATGTAAGATGATACCATCTTATGGGGAAGCATTTATTACAGAGGAAGAGGAAAAAGAAGAAAATCACAGAATTATTGGAAAATCATATAGTAAAAACAACAATTTCATAAAGACATTAAAACAAACAGCAATGTAAAGCTTAACACTGATTGAATTCAAGTACATTTTTAAAAAGTTGGTTTAAAAAAACCAGTGCTGAAAACCAAAGAGGTTGACTGTCAGTGCAGAGATAAAGGAGGTAGACAGAAGGTTAGATAGCACCAATTCCAAGGTTGCCCACCAAAAGCACTAATTCAGCCCCACAATGCTTATTCTCTGTGGACCTATTTCCTGGTAGCACCACCACGCTTTCTTGGCCTCCCTCTCCTCCCCCTCGAAGACACCCTGAGTATCTGTGGGTCTGGAAGAGGTGCCTGCACCTCAGTTACACTAGGTATACAGCCTTCCCAGTATGCTCTGGAAGGGCCAGGATTGTCCCTCCGGGCAGGCACAGGCGAAGGTGTCCTTGGTCGGGAAGCCATGGGAAAAGAACTTGCTGCTGAAAAAAAGTCCATAAAATTATGTCTAAGGAAATTGAGCTCTTGGCGGAAGCGAACAATCTCAGCCTCAGTTCTATTAGTGTCCAGTATACGCTGAGTCCTCTGCTGCTGCCACTCCTCCTGGCGAGCTTGGAGCTCAGCTTCGGCCGCCCGACGCTGTTCTCGCCTTGCCAGCCGCATCTCCCTGATGAGACTGTTCTGAAACGAGCGCTGCTGTTCAAGGAAGAGTCGGAACGTTGTATCCATGGCCTCCCTTCCAGCCCTTATCTCCTCAAGTAGGCGATCTATGGTTTCCTCCCTGGCCCGATGTCTTCTAGCTCTCATCTGTGACATCCTGTCCACAGCTGGTACAGGTGGCCTTGGCACTGCCTCTGAATCATGTCTTGGTCTTCCTGTTCCAGGGGGGAAAAGGAGAAGAACAAAAAGGAGTATTAACATATCCCTGAGAAATGAAGAAACACGTACTTAATAAAGAGAAACTGTGGGCAAACAATTTTTGTAAACAAGCCATAAATTAGTGGAGAAAGGGTTCTCAACATGAGGAAGCTTTTTCCTATCATGTCACTGCACTGACCTGAATGCATTAGCAAAACAAGATATGTTTATGGTCACCAAAGAGAGGCCAGATAAAGGAGTTTAATCCTCCTTGCTTCCCGTGCATTATTAGATGGGAAGCCTGGAGAAAAGAGAATAAAAGCTTAAGTGTGGTACCATTTCTTCCTCCAAAGAGACATGTAAAAATTACTAAGAACACTCACCTATGGCGATGCTGTCCTCGGCTCCTGTTTTCAGCCTCTGCTCTGAATTGTAGGTGGGGGACAATGGCTGTGGAGCCTGAGCAGCAGCTGCCCTGGCAGGCATTAGGGTGTCCTGTTCTTGGAAAGCACATTGCCGATCCCCCTCCAGGGCAGGTGCAATTGCCACTGTGCTAGAAGACGAAGAAGAAACAGGCTGCAAGGCCAGCTGAAAAGCAGTAGCTTCTTCAAGTTCAGATTCCACCTTAATCTTTAATACTTCCTGCAGGGGCTGTGTGGTATCACTGATCCCATCAAAGGCTGCCTCAGTCTCAGAGTTCTCTTCCACCTTCCAGGAAATTTCTGGTATAGGTTCCCAGGATGGACCTGGTTGAACTATGGTAGTGGAGGGCTGGAGCTTCATAGTTTGACTCATGGAAGGGAGGGCAGTTTCTGTTTCTCCTCCACAGATCTCATCCAGCTCTCTGAAGAACCGGCAGCGAACTGGCATCACTCCTGCCTTGCCTATAGCATCCTTTGCCTTTCGATATGCTTTCCGAAGGTCCCGGATCCGGTTGTTACACTGGATTCGTGTACGTAGGAATCCCTCTTCAGCCATCTTCTTTGCTAAGACAGCATAGAGATCACTGTTGGTGGGCATGTTTTGAACCCGGCGCTGGATCAGCAAAGTATTCCAGTGACCCAACAGGACTCTGGTCTCCTCATCAGTCCAAGTGGGGCCACGAGGGGCCCGGCCAGTTGATTTGGATTTGCCTTGCTGTTCTCCTTCCATGATAGTTTGGAATGGTTCCTGGAGAAAAAAGGCAAAGTGGTCTCTGCAGACTGTGTCCACTGTCAGGGCAGGGATCTGTACCCAGAGTATGATCATGTATCTGCAAAAGGGCAGGGCACAAACACAACTGGGATGCAATGTCCCTTCCATAGGACAGGACAGTGGAGGTGGAGAAGCATCTCCCAAGCACTCACCATATTGGATCCAATGAGCAGAGGACAGAATCCCCAAGAGAATACCTAACGAAATGAACATTTTTGATAGGGTTTTACAAAAACCTAGAATCTGGGCAAATACAGATTTCTCAGTTTTCCCATAATACAAGACTAGAGGTATCCCCCTCACTGAGTCATCTGAGATGGACATCTTTCCCATGAACAACATATTCCCAATCTTGATGTACCAAGAAACACAAGACAAGAAATGACAGAACAAACTCAAAAAATTTAACATGAAAGGAGTTTCTCCCACACAGTGTACCAGTTCATCAGAGTAGATGTGTAGGTGCACACAAATGAAGGAGATGAATCACAGGCATTTGCACAACACAGCATCAGTACAATCTCTGAAATATAAATACATAATATGTCCATTATGAAGCCAGTGCTTTGAAATCAGGAAGGGCCACAGCTCAGTAGCAGAGCACATGCTTTGCATGCAGAAGTTCCCAATTTCAATCCCCAGCATCTCCAATTAAAGGATCTTAAGAGGCAGAACTAGGAAAGACTTCTGGCTGAGACCCTGGAAAGCTACTGCAAATCTATGTCAACAATACTAGGTTAGATGGACCACATATAGAACAGTTTCATGTGCTTAAATGAGCCTATCGTTTCATGTGTCAATAAATGTCTCCGGTTTGTTATTAGTTTAACGATTACTACATTTCACAAATAAATAGTACTTTATTTAACGTTGTCCATCCACCACCAGAACAGATACACATGGAGAAACTAATTCTCATTCCTACATGCAGCCCCCACATGCCCCATAAATCTATTCCTGAGGGGCGGACTAACCAAAGCAGATCTGGGGGGGCACAGGGGTAGGACAAGAAATGGAAGCCCAACTGTGCGAGAGGAAGTTCACTTGTGCCCCTTGAATGGAATCCAATATTTTCAAATTAAAACCCTTTGTAATATTCAATTTTACTTTATAGTGAGAATAATCATAGAACCACAGAATAGTAGAGTTGGAAGGGGCCTATAAGGCCATCGAGTCCAACCTCCTGCTCAATGCAGGAATCCACCTTAAAGCATAACTGACAGATGGCTGTGCAGCTGCCTCTTGAATGCCTCTAGTGTGGGAGAGCCCACCACCTTCCTAGGTAATTGGTTCCACTGTTGTACTGCTCTAACAGTCAGGAAGTTTTTCCTGACGTCCAGCCGGAATCTGTCTTCCTGTAACTTGAGCCCACTACTCCGTGTCCTGCATTCTGGGATGATCGAGAAGAGATCCTGGTCCTCCTCTGTGTGACAACCTTAGAGTGCTTCTTTTCTCAAGGCTAAACATGCCCAGTTCTTTCAGTCTCTCCTCATAAGGCTTTGCTTCCAGACCCCTGATCATCCTCATTGCCCTCCTCTGAACACGCTCCAGCTTGTCTGCATCCTTCTTGAAGTGTGGTGCCCAGAACAAGACACAATACTAAAGATGAGGCCTAACCAGTGTTGAATAGATTTATTCCTGTTAAATTTCATTCTCTTGTTTTCAGACCAGTGCTCCAGTCTATCAAGATCACTTTGAACTTTGTTTCTGTCTTCCAGGTTATTAGCTACCCCACCCAATTTTGTGTCATCTGCAAATTTGATAAGCATTCCCTGCACTTTTTCATCCAAGTCATTAATAAAAATGTTGAAGAGCACTGGTCCCAGAACCGAGCCCTGCTATATATCCTTATAGTGATCACCTTTATAACAAGCTTGTAAAGTCATTCTTATTTTCATTTTATAGATGAAAATTGAGGTAAACTGGCAACTTAAACTGACAGCAGGTGAAATATGTTGCGTGGTGTTGGCAAGTCACTTAGGCCTAGTTTACATGAACAGCAACTGAGGTGGGACTATTGTTCCTGGATTGAACCACTTTAGATTGCAGCTGCAGGATTGCATGGTTGATTGTTCCACTATAAAAATACAGATTTCATGTTCACAGAAAACTAGCATATCAGGGAGAAAGCTAGGTAAAACATGGAATATGAAGTGGTTCAATCCAAAAATGTTTTACCACTGTACCTTCTGTAGTTTTGATAGAAATTGTGCACAAGAACCTCTCTGGATAGTTTAAAGTGTGGGTTATGATGATAAAATATCCATAGCATAACGTTTTGAAAGTGTGCTGTCATAGTTATTTCATTAAAATATCTCAGCCAAGTGCTATAGACTTGGCAGCTTTCTAAGCCACAACACTTCTTTGCTTTAATAAGCAGAAATTAAAGGATTGCAAGTGAGCAAAACGCAGATGAATTTGTTGGCCAAGGCAACATTGTATGTTCTGGGTTATATCACCAGATCATGCAAAATGAGCAAAGCTTACTGGTGAACATTTTAGCAAGCCCCACTTATACTACATGACACCACAAACCTGTACGAGCAGGACTTGTACAGTTTGTTGAAGAACTCCGTTGGGAAGCTCATGAGCAATTCACTTGGAGTAGACAATTATCTCCCCCTTCCCGACCTAGTATATGTTGACTAAAGCTGTCAAGCATTACTTCTGCCTACTAAGGATACAATTGTTTCCAGAATTTATAGGAGACAGTCTTAGTTATGGAAACGTGTTTTAAATACCTCTGCACAAAATAAAATAGCTCTAGTACCTTTCTTTTGAGCTCACCTTGGTTATTGAGGTTATCTGAAAGGGGTCAATTCACTCCTGTATAAGATTTGTGTTTTAGAAATTTGCCACAAATTGCAACTCCACCCTAGATAATAATTGGTTTTAATGAGCTTGTTGCACACTTACATTTCATTATGTTAGAAAGCTAGCCAAACTGTTCTGCCAAATGAATTCTTTCTTCTGAAATAGAGTAATACTGAAAACACCACTTACCCTATAATAAAATCGTGGTATGTTCATATAGGAGATATTGGTATTTTTTCTTCCTCCTTTCCATTCCAGGTAGTATTTGGTAAACAGCTCCATCTCTTCATCCTTCAACTCTTGATCACTCCTTTTAGCTAGTTAATATAAGACAGGATGCATTACATTTAATTCATAAGGGTTATTTTAATATAACAAATTTCCAGAGTATTTCTGCTTTTGAATCTCACATACCAATTTGATACACACACACACACACACACACACACACACACACACACACACCCCTGCCTGATTCCTCTGCCCAATTTTTCCTCAGCTTCCACATTTTGTAAAATCCCTTCTTGCTAAGAGTGTACTGTCCCTCTTAGGAGAAGATCTCATGAAAGTGTTGCCTCCCAAAGTAACCTTTCACTTTCCCCATGTAAGGTGTAGTAATCATGCTGACCAACGCGGTAGCATGATTGAAACTTAATAGCTTATGGTATCCAGTGAAGAGTGAGGATTAGAGTCACATATCCAGAATACTATATATTTTAAGGTAGGGTGACCAGATAAAATCCAGGTCAGGGCTCATGTAACTTTAACAGTTGTAGAGAAAAGGGAATTTCAGCCAGAGTCATTTGTATGGAATTAGTTCCTGGTGAAATTCCCTCTTCATCACAACAGTTAAAGTTGCAGGGGCCCTGCCTTCTTTTGTATATGGTCACTCTAGTATAGTGCCTGCACCTTTAACTGTTGTGATGAAGAGGGAATTTCACCAGGAACTAATTGCATACAAATGACACTGACTGAAAGTCCCTTTTCTCTACAACTGTTAAAGTTACATGAGCCCTGACCTGGATTTTATCTGGTCACCCTATTTTAAGGGCTCAAACTACTTTGCTTTAAATGAGTCCTTAAAGGGGTATCTCATTAGGATTAGAGAAAAAACACTTCCTATAATCCTGAAGTTCTTTAGAGCAGTGGTCTTCAACGGGTCCAGACCTCAGACCACCACTCTCAACCTGCAAAATGGGATCCACTTTCAAAATTTTCTCCATGCTCAACATGACAGCAAGAGCGTTGCTGCGACCCATCTAGACTGATCTCACGATCCACTTTTGGGTCGCAACCCACTGGTTGAAGACCACTACTTTGGAGGCACAGAGCCTAACAATGTATCCTAGGAAGAGGAGTGAAATTAGGATCTGAGGATGTATGCCAAGAACTACACAATTCTCTCCAAATTCTTCCATGCCCTATAACGAGGGAGTGATATAATTTTTTTACTATACTATTCAGGTTCATAACCCAGTGAACAGCATTATCATACTTCACTAACCCCAAAGCTCAGCAGTAAGTGGTATAGGGCAACTGCATTATAGTATAAGACTTCAGAGGTAAGTGAATAGGATGCTATTCATCTGATCCCAGAGCTTAGCAGCCTTCCACTATTGCACAACATGGGGGAGGGATTTCCCAATAGTTTATCCCCCTTCCCACAGTTCTAAGCCCCCAATGCGGCTTACATATTTCTAAACACATTCAGCAATGGGGAACTGAAAACCTTGCTTGGTAACCTGTTTCATTACCTGATATGAGTTTGAGGAACTAGTAATGGCAATGCAAGCCACTGTGGTTCTCCTACCCTGGGAAGTTACCATTTTGTGTTACAGTAAATCCTCCAGCATCAACTTGCCAGATATAGCTTTTGAAGGCAAATGGTCAAATGCAGTCAAGTTTTTCTATAGAACTAGAGCAGACCATAGTAGGTCAAGGCTTCCTATTTTTAATTTTCTATAATTGCTGCAAAAAACTATATTCTTTTAGTTAAATTCCTCAAGGGCTACGAAAAATGAGTTAACATTTTTCTCACAGAATCCATTTGCCTCTATTATGCCTTCAACATATTTGGTAATAAAGTTTATCAGCATTTTAATGAAGTGTATTTTGACAGTCACAGCTCTAGCCCTATATTTATACTGTGAGTCTTCTTATAACATGCTGTTTTAATAAAATAACTGAAAGATGAAAATCACAGTCCAAAGATGCGCTTACAAGTTGTTGTTTTTTAAATGAAACTATGCCTCACCTGTGCTTGTTTGTTGTGGGTGAAGGGGAAATTTGCATTTTTCAGCACTTTGATACTGGAATGAGCTTATTATATACTTGAATGAGCTGGATTGATAGCAACAATAAACCTGCCAGGTAATCTTAAACTGATCTTCCGGAGATAGCTTGAAAATAAACTAGGGTTATAATCTATGGTCTCCTCCACAGTTTTGATTCAAGGTAACATAAAAAGAGCCATGCCGAATCAGACCAAAGGTTCATCTAGCACAGCATTCTGTTCACACAGTGACCATTAGTAGAGGTGTGCAGAACACCATGTGGTTCAGTTTTACTGAATGAATTCCAGTTGTTGAGGCTTGTGTATGTGGAAAAGGTGCTTGATCATGTCTGGACCTGTATGCTTGACCCTTGCCCATTATGGGTTATTACATCTAATAGGGAGGGGGTGTCCAGCTGGGTCCAGAAAGTTGTCAACTCTTCCCTGAGCTACTCTGAAAAAGCCTGACATGGACCCAGAAGATGTTAATAACTACAGGCCAGTTGCTAATACTCCCTTCCTGGGCAAGGAGCTTAAGTGAGTGGTTACTAGCCAACTCCAAGCTAGCTTGTACCAAACTGATTATCTAGATCAATTTCAATTGGGCTTCAGGCCTGGTTTTTGAAAAGAAACTGCCTTGGTTGCCTTGTGGGATGACCTTTGCTAAGACAAGGACAGGAGGAGTGTGACCCTGTTGATTATATTAGACCTCTCAGCAGTTTTGATACCATCAACCATGGTATCCTTCTGGATAAGCTATCTGGGCTGGGAGTTGGAGGTATTACTCTGCAATGGTTCCGCTTTTGGATGGTCAATTCCAAAAGGCGGTACTGGGGGATTATTGCTCTATCTCTTGGCAGTTATGTCATGGGGTTCTATTTTATCCCCCATGCTATTCAACATCTACATGAAACTGCTGGGGGAGGTTATCCGGAGATATGAACTGAGGTGTCACCAATATACGGATGTCACCTAGGGGCTTTCTATACACTCTGGAAGCCCCGGGGTGGCTCTGATTCCTCACTGCATCGGTTGTATGATGCAGCTACCAATTCGGAGTCAAACTGGGGCAGAGGCAAAGATTTGCAGCAGAAAATTTGGGGTCTTACCCCAACTTTTCTTGCCTGAGTGAGGTCATCACAGCTCTTCCGCCATCTGTCCACACTCTGGCGCTGCTCCAGGGGCAGTCCTGGGCGAAAAGCAATCTCCCATTGGCCGCTGGAAGCCATGGGACTGGGAGGGCCCAGTGAGTCTAATGACTGCTGGAAAGCCCACACTGCCTCCCCCAGTGGGGATTATTCATCACCACTCCGCACCAGCGATACCACAGGATTTGGCGATGGAGCAGCCCCAACTTGGTGCAATGAATACAGTCTATTTCTTTTTGTCACATTCAGGTGAGGCAGCGGGTGTCCTGAACCAGTGCCTGGGTGCAGTAATGGACTGGATGAGGACCAATAAACTGAGACTCAAACCAGACAAATCGAAGGTACTGTTAGCGAGTGGATCATCTGCCCAGCTAAGTGATGTTCAACCTTTTCTGGCAGGGGATGCACTCATCCTAAATAATCAGGTTCATAGTTTGGGGGTGGTCTTGGATCCAGAATTGTCATTAGAAGAACATATGGACTTGGTGGCACAGAGCACCTTTGATCTGCTTAAGTTGATATACCAAGTACATCCTTATCGGGACAGAGATAACCTTGCTAGTTATCCATACTCTGGTAACCTCTCGTCTGGATTACTAAAATGCATTACAAGTGAGGCTGCCTTTGAAAATAGTCTGGAAATGTCAGCTGCTCCAAAATAGGATAGCAAGGTTGTTAATAGGGACTGTCCATTGTGATCATATTCTGCCAGTACTTTTCCATGTGCACTGGCTGCCGGTCCATTTTCAGGCCCAATTCAAAGTGCTATTATTAACATTCAAAGCCCCAAACAGCTTGGAGCTGAGTTATCGGAAGAATAGTCTCCTCACACATATATCTTACGAGATCCAAAGATCATCCTCAACGGTCCTTCTCTTGGAGCCAAAGGAAGTGAGGTGGGTGACTACTAAGAAGAGGGCTTTTTCTGTTGTGGCACCCCAGTTGAGGAATGAGGTTTCCAGAGGCACTTACTTGGTGCCTACATTGTTCTTTCAGGCCCCTGGTGAAGAACATTTTATTTTAGCAGGTGTTTCAGTCTTTCAGTTTGTTACTGTATTTTACATCTTTGCACTGCTGCTAGGTTTAAATTGGCTATTTTTATTTTATACTAAGAACATACCTTATAATGAGCCAGACCCTTGGTCCATCTAGCCCAGTATTGTCAACTGGCAGTGGCTCTTCAGGGTTTCAGGCAGGATTCTTTCCTTGTCCTACCTGGAGAAGTCAGGGTCGAACCTGGGATCTTCTGCATACAAAGCATACGTTCGATCACACTGAGCTATGCCCCTTCCCCTGCCATTTTAAATGTTTAAATTGTATTTTATTGTATTTTAATTGTTGTGAACTGGCCGAAAAGCTTCTGCTGTTGGATGGTATAGAAATGTAATAAATACATAAATAAAATAAATAAAATAAATAAAAATGTAGTGAGACGTTCGAAAACCCAATTGGTAAGAACTGGGATATGGAAGAATAGGGAGGTTTGTATGGGATGCAACGGCAGAGGGGAAACCAGATAAACTACTGTTGAAGGCCATATCACAGAGCCTTTGTCAATTAAAAAAATCATTTTAAAAAATCAGCATAAAAAAACATATTTGTGTCATGAAACATCAATGAAATTTGCTGGGGAGTCCACAATTGCTACAGGAATTCCGCTTACACTGCATGATACAATTGTGTAACAAGTGTTACGCTGGACTGGGTTTATAGGTAAAGGAGGAGTGAGTACAGCAGCACATATACCTATTTCTATTGAATGGAGCTCCAACCCAGGATATCAGACCAATTGTTTTTTTATCCCTTTCCTTTATTTCTAGTGCTATGTGGATGTGTACTAATAAAACAATGCTTAAGCCAGACAAGACAGTGGTTTGGGAGTGCTCCTGGACCCAGCTTTGCACCTGGAGGTCGAGGTGCTGGCTGTGGCCGAGAGTGCTACGGCTGATGTGCCAGCACCATACATTCTTAGATCATGCAGACCTAGCCACTGTCACTCATTCCCTGGTCACAACTGTGATCAAAATCAAGCGTGCAAGAAACTCAGCTGTGATAACTGAGGAGTGCAGCAGAGAATCAGATAATTAGTCAGTTAGAGACATGTATGTTCTATGTTCTTTAGCTGGACTGGTTAGTATCTCTGTAACTGTTTCTTGGTCTGTCCCATAACGCAATTCTCAGGTTTGCTTCCTAGTTCTATCTACTCTCTCTGAGACAGTTATTTTTGTAATGACAGCTAGTAAGAAGTCTTGATACCATAACTCTCCTCTCCTATTCTATCTTTTAATGTTTCATTTTGTTCTAATAATAAACTTATTTTATTTTTGTTCTCTATTACTAAAAGAATTGACATTAGCATTGTTCTTCCACCAATAACAATCACATTGGACAACTGCAACAGTGCACTCTATGCAGGGTTACCATGAAATGTGTTTGGAAACTCCAGCTGATGTAGAATGCAGCAGATGCAGTAGTTTCTGACAGTTACTACTTAAAAACATATAACACCAGTTCTTGTTAATTTGCATTGGCTTCTGATTCATTTCAAGCATTTTAATCTCCTCTCTTGCTTTTGCTTTAATGATTTATGGAGCGATCATATGGAGGTCAGGTGAGGAATATCCATGATGAAGGAAGTGCCACATTCAAGTCTTGCCAGTCTCATGTCAGCCAGGGCAAAAGGTGGGGTCTGTCCCTTGTTTCCTTTTCACTAGGACTGGTGCAGTTTCTGATTCCAGGAGTATATTGGCAACACTCTTCACATCAATTGATAAAACTGGCATTCTCCCACG
Source organism: Anniella stebbinsi (assembly GCA_029215795.1). Classification (NCBI taxonomy): domain Eukaryota; kingdom Metazoa; phylum Chordata; class Lepidosauria; order Squamata; family Anniellidae; genus Anniella; species Anniella stebbinsi. The sequence continues at coordinate 331,705,287 of JARDYH010000001.1, forward strand.
GGGTTGGACATCAAGTATAATAGTGCCGATATATATGAAGGGTAATCCACAGGATCCTAGCAACTATCGTCTGATAAGTCTACTGGACGTCCCTGCTAAATTATATGCAAGGCATCTACTGGAAAAATTAGAACAATGGGTAGAGGAATTTAATATTCTCTCACCACTGCAGGCTGGTTTTCGCAAAGGTTATGGTACAATTGATCAGTGTTTTGTCCTGAATTATATCATACAAAAATATGTGAATAACCTACCAAAGAAGCTGTATGTTGCTTTTGTCGATCTTTCCTCTGCATTTGATTCTATAGACAGGCAGAGGCTATGGAACAAGCTGCAGGACTTGGGGGTTGAGAGGCGTCTTCTCTCTCTCATACAATGCTTGTATACCAATACAGATGTTAAAATACGATATGGGCTAGCAGGATCTCTTACTGACCCAATTTCTACATCAAAGGGTGTCTAGCAAGGTTGTATTCTAGCTCCTCTGTTGTTTAATTTATATATTAATGATATAACTCAAAAGCTACTTAGTTCTACCTTCTTTCCCCCTGCAATAGGGGAAAAAAAGTTCCTGTACTACTCTATGCCGATGACATGGCTCTCCTCTCACTAACTTAGGTAGGCATGAGGAGACTGCTCGATCAGTTGGGACTATATTGTAAACAGGAGGGCCTAGCCATTAATTACAATAAGACTAAAGTTGTCATTTTTGCTAAAAGACGTATTCGACATAAATGGTCCCTTTGTGGGCAATCTATTGAACAAACACAAACGTTTAAATATTTAGGCCTCCAATTTTCAGAAAATACCTTGTGGCATGCCCATATTAAAGTAATTTCAATTTCAGCTAACCGCCTGTTAGGCACAATTAAAAAGCTATATTATACGAAGGGGCATCATTTAGTTGAACCTGTGATTAAAGTCTACATTGCCAAGATTGTAGCTCACATTTTATATGGTGCAGCAATATGGGGCGTTTATTACAGGAATGAACTGGAACCTGTTCAAAATAATTTTCTACGTACTCTCTTGGCAACTTCTCCTAACATTCCAGGAGCATTATTAAGAACAGAACTAGGATTACCTTCGTTGAAAGTTCGCATACATACATCTGTGATTTTTTATATTAAAAAACTTTTACAGATGCCTGATCAGTACTTGGCCAAATTGTGCTTTTTGGACCTATAGGACAGGGAGGGTTGGGTGTGTTTAGGGAAAGATCTGTTGTCTTCCTACTCACCTTCCCTAAGAACAACTCTTTGTGAGATGTCAAACCGCCTAATATGGGATATGCTATTTGGCAAGGACGCTAGGGAGGATTTAGATTATACTAAAGAATGTAAACTGTCTTATTGGTATTCTAAATGTAAGTTAGATCATAAGATGGCTATATATCTTAAGGAGATAACCTTTTACCCGATCAGAAGAGCCTTTACTCAACTCAGATTTCAGACAATGCCTACAGAACGTTTAAAAGGAAGATATTAAAATCGTCCTGTAAAAGAACATCTCTGTATATGTGGTGCAGGCCAGATTGAAGATGTGATTCATTACGTCCTACAGTGTAAGCTCTATAGAGCCCCGCGGAACAAATTTATATCTCCTCTTCTGAGATCTCTGGAAGGCCATTCGGAGGATTTCAAGATCAATTGGCTGCTGGCAGATAAGGATAAATTTGTAAGTTATAATGTAGTGTTGTTTGCTATAGCAGCACTGAAATTAAGGAAGGTGTTTTTGGGGGAGGAAGAATCTGTCTATGTGTAAAGGAAATGTCGAGGTAGGATGGTTATTCGGCCATAATTTTATAAATAATTCATCCTGTCTTAATGAATCTTTGGGCTAATCGAATTGAGGTTTTAATGATTGTATGATTTTGTTGAATGTTGATATGGCTATTGGCTTCCAACAATAAAGGTTATGATGATGATACTGCCAGGGCAAAAGGTGGGGTCTGTCGCTTGTTTCCTTTTCACTAGGACTGGTGCAGTTTCTGATTCCAGGAGTATGTTGGGAGCTTTGGTTCCAAGACTTTCATCGATCCATCCCCAGTATGCCCCTTTTCTCTCTCCCCACTGTTATCAGAGAACCAATGGCAGACGGTCAATGGTAGCAGTAGACCTCCTTCTCCATCCATGGAGGAAGAGATCCATAAAATCCTATGGCCCCTAGACATTTTTTAGATTTTACTATTTTTATTGCATTTCCATGTTTAAATCTGGAATCCATCTCGGGGCCCTTTTGGAGGCTGAAAGACAGGGTAGAAATTTTCTAAAATCAAAACTAGAACAGAAAAGCTTGACAAGCACTCAAATGTAACAAGCACTAATGGCCAAATAAAGTAATTACAGAATGGAAGGATCAGTTCTTGACACCCTTCTTTGGACTTACAAGATTGCAATGGACCAGAACTCTTTAGCTATACTCCTTTCAAATAAGGAACATATCTGCCTCACCTGAACTATCCACTGAAAGGTTCCACAACCTGACCCAAAGAGCTTTTCTAGTCTAGGCACAGGGCACAAGATCATGTAAATAGGTAAGCAACTACTTTGGGGGAAGTCAATAGAAAGGCTTATATTGTCAACATTATAAATCCATGTGTTTTGTGAGGGAAGGTAGTGGCAATATGAAAGTCGTAAGGTAATACCACGTATTTATAAATGTTGTATGACTTGAGATAGCAATCTGAAAGTCACTGTAAAACAGTGCTGGATTGGGAGATAGATTCAAGACCCAATCCATGAATTGAGGTGCTTTAAACAAATTAGGTCAGTGCCTAAATTCCCAATCTACAACACTGAGAATAAATTAACATGGTTTTAAAAGTAAATCAGCTACTAAACTATAAAACACTTTGCCTCTCAAGAGAGATATAAAATTGTTACATTCTAATAATAATTTGTTGTGAAAAGGTTGCAGCCACACTTTTACCTACATATTGTCATTGTGAAAGACAATGCAGTGTCCTGCTTGTGGCTGACAGCTGGTTTGTAACTGTGTGAACAGAGTGCTACACTAGATGGACCCTTGATCTGATCCAGCATAGCTCTTCTTAAAGACAAGGTTGACCTCTAGTTAGTGCAGGCAATGGCATTTTATCTTTATTTATTCATTTATTTAGAGTATTTTTATCATGCTCGTCAGCCAAAAAGGTTCCCAAGATGAAGTCAAAAGAATTAGGGATGGTAAATGCAGAACCAAAGACAACATAACATAATAATAACAAATAATAATTGGCTAATTTAGAATAACCATCCATAGTGCTATTCTCATAGTTAAGTTGCTGAATATAGAATGGATCCAATGTAATATAATAGATAGCATGCTGGGTTCAAGTCCTTATTTCAGTTATGAAGCTGTCTGCATGAATAAGGGCAAGTCACCATGGGTGCTTCGAGATGGAGGGATCCTAGCACTACCAATTAGAAGGCATTGTGAAACTATTCCATCTTTTCCTCTTTAATGGCTTTTCTGCGGTAAGAAAAAAAAGACGGCGGAAGCAGAAGGGAAACACAGGAGCTGTACGAATGGAAGACATAATCATCTAGAGTCCCCATAAAATTGCATGAATGAGGCAGGGTGAGGGCACAATAAAAGCCTCTTTCAGAAGCACCGAATCTCTCAGTCTAAACTACTACCTCACAGGGTTGCCATGATGATAAAAAGGGGCATCCCCATGTACCTTTTTGAATGATGGTTAAAATAGAAGTATGGCAGATAAATGCATTAAATTAAAACCAATTAAATGTTATCAAATAAGAGTGCCTAAAAAGTGCCAGGCATTTTCTGCTTCCGCTCTCTTCCCCCCATCCCCGCTCAGAAGTAGCTCAGTGCCGCGCTCTCCGTCCGTTACAAAAGCGGCTCCCGCTCAAGAGAAGCAGCAGCAGGCGTCCCTTTGGGCTAGGGTTGACCACTTCTGAAGCCACGCACCCCAGCCTTTCTGGAAGGGCTGCGCTGAAGGAACGAAGGCCCAGTGGCGCTAAACGGCACTCTCCCCCGTTCATTCATGAGGGGAAAGTCCGGCGCCGCCGGCTGGCAGCCCCTCCCCACATCCCAGTGCGCGCACTCACAGTCGGTGCTGACAGCCAACCGGCTCTTCAGCGCCTGCTTCCAATCCATGTTCCGCAGCGCTTCCGTTCTACTCAACCTCCAGCTTCAGTCCCATCGGCCGCCGCCACCACCAACATCCGGGAAACAGTACCTGCGTCACATGACCGTTCCTGTACCGTTGCCATTTGAAGTGTAGGCAGAAGTAAAACCATTGCATCGGTAATGGAAGAAGTGCCCTTAACTAACATGGCCACTGCAGACCAGACATGCTCGTTTGTGATTGAATTATGTATGCCACGTGCGCTAGTCAGCCGACCTGATAAGGGAAATTCAATTGGCTGAAAGTTCCGAGCAAGGCTTTGGAGGGTCACCGTGGTTTTGGTTGCATAGGTTATGTTTGAAGTTATTTTAACCTCAGATGATCAAGGTGTACCCAGTTAATGGCTGCATCGCGGTATGGCTTCATCGCTGAGACCATATAACTAGGAAGGACAGATAGACAAGACTGGTAATGTCCTATCTATGTGGGCAGCTGCAGTGCGTAGGGTAGGAGGCTAAGCTAGACTACAGTTCCCAGCATGCTGTGTGCTCAATTTCCCGGACAACAGTCTGAATAGCGTGGCGGTGCAGAGAGTTTGACTTGCTGTTGGCCTTTTTTCCATGGGATCGCAAGTTTGGAGATTTCAGTTTGCAGGGGTAATGCATTTGGCTATTTAAATTTAACTCTTTCATTTTTAGTTCTTTCTTTACAAACGATGAGATGGAATTGCATTAATATGGAAAGGCAAGAAGTAAAATGTAGCTAAATTCTGTGGGCTTATATTCATATCAAGATTTCCTATCCCCTCCTGCCCAAATACACAAGAGTATGCAGGTTTTTCGTGTGAGAATTAAAACATGTTGTTTTGTAGAATCTTTGCAATTATGGTGGGAAATAGAGATCGTCCTCCTTACTAAATTGACCTGAGAAGCAAAACCTGCCCTCGTTTGTGGAGCATAGATGAAGACATTATATGGTGCAGCTTGTCCTTATCTGTATCTGAGTTCCAGAAATCGCAGTTAAATATATTGATGTATTCTAAATTCAGTTCTGCAGTTTTATACTGCAATGGTCTTTTCTACATCTACTTAATACTGAGATCCTAGAGATGGTGTGCCTCAGATGGTACTCCTGTACCCTAGGAGTAATGGGTGCTTAATGGAGGCTCACTACAGAGTATACATGTACAGGATTGTGCTGTAGAGAGACTGAAATCCTTTCCTGGTCGCCTTTGTATGTTCCATTTTTATGTGTGATTTGTACCCTTTTATAACAAGAGACTTTCCCAGTTGGCTTTTGTGGACCATTGAAGTAAATAGTGTAGTAAGCATTATTATGTTCAGAGAGAGTTGCTAGAATAGATAAATGGACAGAACTGGTATTGGGGATGTCTTACAGGGCTTGGTTCCTTGATGTGTCTTTGTAAGATAGTGTACTGCTTGTGGGTATAGCTGTTTAAGATTAGGAAGCAGTGTAAGCAAAAACAGACTGTTGCCCTCTGGCAATCCTGCAAGTCCTTTAATTTTCCAGGCTAGTTACAGATCTTTCTAGAGAGCTAGGGTGGGTGACTTGTGGTCCATCAGATGTTTTGGCCTACAACTCCCATCCTCCCTTGGCTATGCTGCTTATGGCCGATGGGAGTTGTAGATCAAAACGATCGTAAGCTGCTAATGATTGAAAAACAGGAGTTTTGTCATAGATCAGCCTTCCCCAATTTGGTGCCTTCCAGGATGTTTTGTGCTTCAACTCCAGTCAGCTCCAGCCGGCATAGCCAATGGTCAGGAATGTTGGGGGTTGGGGTCCAAAACATCTGGAAGGCACGAGGTTGGAGAAGACTGCTTCAGAGAATGAGACTGGGAAGTTGTAATAGGTGGGAGGAATTTTGGTAAGAGGTTACAGTGACTTTGGGGAAGTATTAATACTTTTTTTCTTTCAATTTGTTTTATATAGCCAGATCTGATTTGAATGAAATCTCACATCATTGTGCTCATTACTCTAGTGTGCAGATATGGCCAATGAAAGAACGTCAATGATGGACCCATGGCAAACTTTTTTTTTTACATTTGAAGTAACAGATGAACTCACTTTGAAATGATCTTACAATGTTTCTTTTTTTGAAAACTATAAATATTTACTTAATTTAATTAAACACTTAAATTTACCACTGACTTCTACTATTATCTTGTCTCTTGTTTGTTAGTTTTGACAAGGTTTTCAATATACTGTTGTTCCCCTTACATTTACGACTGGATTGTTTCTTCAGGAGTTTCTCCTGCAGTTTTAATTTTTCAGCATCATGGTATTCTTTTTCCAAACAAGCAAGTGGGTTTTACAGACATTACTGAAGAAATATCAACTGCTTAGTCCTATGCCAGGCCTTCAACAATTGCCTGCTGTCTTTGGGTGCTTCATATCTACTACATCGTATCAGTGGGCCAAAGCAGTGGATTCTAAAAGTCTTCATCCAGCAAGTGGCAAATGTAGTTCTAAAGGAAGAGATGAAGATATAAGGGAGAGCAGGGCTGGGAAAGGCTATTCTTCTCCCCGTCCCTTCAATCTGTTTGCTGCTGGAGCATCCAAGAGGAGATCGATGCCCCATAAAGCCCTTGAAGATGCAGACTACACTGTTACTTCCAGGAAGAAAACACTTTGTCCTCCAGAAAAACCTTTGAATGTTGAGGAGTGGGAAAAACTGATGGAAGAATTTGAAGGACGTAAAAAGTTTGAAGAAATTATGTTTGAGCAAATGATTGTTCACAACAGTCCTATAGATGTGGCCAAGTCCTTGCTAGCTGCAGTGGCTTATCGGGATGGAAATATTCAGTATAGTCTTTTGCTGAAGTATTTGTTCCTTTGTGTCTCTCAGAAGCAGATAGAAGAGGTTTTTGATGTTTATGACATTATGAAAGCCAGATTTAAGACCTTAGAAACATCAGCTTACGGTCTTCTCATCAAAGGCCTGAGTGGTTCACCACGCTGGAGAGAGGCCTTGATACTACTAGCGGAGATTGAAAAAGTAATCACCCCTTCAAAAGTAAACTATGGAGACTGCATCAGGGGGGCGCTTGTTAACCAGGAAATAAACCTTGCATGCAAACTTTTTCATGAGATGCTAGCTAAGGATGTGATGCCAAACCTGAATACCATAGAGGTATTCTTCGACACTGGCAAGGATGTGAAAGATGACCAATTCAAAACTGAACTCCTTCACATCCTCTCCTACTTAAGAGATAATCAAATATATCCTGGAGAAGCTCTTATGCATAGCATAAAGCAGTGGTTTGAAAGGTAAATAAATTTGTTTATTAATCTGATCCACCCAGACTGTTGCTTGAAGATTATTTAGAAACCATACAGGCTTCACATACTGAGCAATGCTGGCAGTCTGCTAGCGCAATGGGAAGCTAGTGATTCATAGCGCAATTCTGGAAATTGCCCCTGCACTAGTGGAAATGACCTTCCACGAGCTCTGCTGACTTGTACTGTTCCAGAAGTGCTAGTATGGACTTGTTTCCAGTTGCGCCCTCAAGCCACTAGCTTCCCATTGCACTAGTAGTTGTTCCCACCAGTACAAGGGCAGTATTGGGTACTGCCTACTGATCACTATAAACAACATGTTAGCCATGTGTGTGTGACTTTTGATGTACTTGAGAAATCTGTGTACTGGTATTAGTTATATAGCAAATTCTGGGGTGTGACTCATAATTTTTTGTGAGGCAAGCCTCCCTGTGGAAGTGAGCAAATCATTTGCTAGTGACAGAGAGGAACTCATTTCTGATTGTGTGTGTGTGTGTGTGTATGAACCAGGATGCTAATCCCTTTCCTCTTTAATTTGACAAAGCAAGGAGACAATCGGATTGCTTCACAGCTCATGGTGGCAATTCATGGGCTGTTTAACCCAGCAATTATGGGGATGAGCAGAGTGCATGAGTCATTTCCACTTTTGATTAACAACCAACCTGGAAACTCTGGATTGGTAGAATTAACCACACAGTAAATCATGGGCTAACCTTGGGTTGTTTAACCCATAAGCAACCAAGAGTTCCAGGTTCGCACGGCACAAAACAATCTAGGGCATTCCTGGGTTCTTAATTACAAGTGGAAATGGCTTGCACACTCCATTCATCCCTGGTTATTCCTGACTAAAACAACACTGGAATTGGCAGTGTGGTGTGTGAAAGGGGTCATAGAGACGTGAAGGCCCAGAAAATATTGGAGGGAAAGCCCCTTTTTCCCCAAGGATGCTTCCTAATTTTTCCAATGGAAATTTTGGGGACTGCCAGAAAACAGCTCTTGTGGGATATTTTCTCTTTTAGAATTAATAAAAATGAGGATTTTTATGACATTCTACAACATTAGATAATCTCTATGTATGCTGTGGAGTTCAATATTTTCAATGTTGTGGTAAAGTTTAACGTGATATCCAAATATACTGCTAGTCCTTGATATTGTGACTATGTGTCTGCCTAAATCAATCTTCCCCAATCTGGTGCCGTCCAGACGTTTTAAACTACAACTACCAGGATTCCCAACAATTGGCCGTGCTGATTGGGACTGATGGGAGTTGAAGTTCATAACGATGGGAGGGTACTGTATTGTGGAAGACTGACCCAAATAATGCTTTCTTTCGTTTATTACAAAGTTGGGGGTTGTTTTCAATGTTTATTTTTTCCTACTGCTCAAATGGCAGTAACACATGTACGTAGGTACCATAAGGTGCAGCAGTTTGCTCTCTCTCTCTTGTAATGGTTTTATTTGCAATTTTGCTTGCACGTAGCCACTTGGTATCATTTCAGATCTTTATGGTGCAGTCTATTTACACATGTGCATACAATAAATTACTTCAAGGCAAGATGCAGCTTTAAAAGAAGTGTATGTTAAATGCTGTTTATCAAAACTGACATTTTCTAAGTATTAGAGTTCTGCCACAAGAATATTAACTTGAAAATTAAATTATGAAATTGGATTCTAATTTTTTATTCAATTTTTGTTGTAGTATTCCAGGAGAGAATTGGAAAGGAAACTTAACAACCATGAAAAATAGGTAACGTATTTCATATTTTAGTTCTCTATAATTTCCTTATTTCTTTGAAGGAAACGTTTTAGATTTAGTTTCTTAACTTATGTTAAACATTTTCTGACTAATTATACACAGGCATATTAACTGTTTATGGGAGATGCCAGAACAACTTCAACAAGATGTGTAGCACAATCCTATACATGTCTACTCAGACATAATCCCCATTTAACTGAGTGTGCTGTTAAACCCTATGGTAGAATAAAATAGGAATTTTCCATTCTCTAACCACCAGAAAAAGGGTTTTCAATAGTTAAGACTATTCTGTGAAATGATTAATTCTGGAACGTTCTGAAGATTTCTGCTAAATTCAAGTTACACGTAAATAGGATGTGTAAGTAACGAGCAGAAGTCGAAAATATGGTGGTATGGTAATATGGTAGTATTACAGAGTAAGAGGATACTATATTGGTGATTATAAGATTGTTCTGTGACAACACACAGCTACATAACACGAGGTAAGAAAGCTGGGAAATGTATTAAAAATGTCACTTTGGTCTAAATATTTTGAATGTTATTAATTAAATTGTGAAGACTTCTGTAAATTTTGATCAAAACAGAGGATCCAGAGGATCTTCTTCCCCAAAAGCCTCTCTGAAGCATTGTGGAACCTTCAGGAAAAGCTTGGGGTATGGATCAGGGTGGGAGACTGCAGTGGGAATGGGGTTAACTGGAGCAAATCATGTGGAGGCAGCTTCTCCTCACACATTGAACATGATTACACAGTAAATTCACTTCAGAGACACCAGGGGCATGATTAGCCATATTTCCGTTCCCCTATAATTTAGTACAGTATTATGCACCCCAGTCATTCCTTTCCTTCTGCCGTACTGATGGTTCTATTCCCCACCATCCAAAAGTCATAGAACCATAGAATAGTAGAGTTGGAAGGGACCTATAGGCCATTGAGTCCAACCTCCTGCTCAATGCAAGAATCCACCTTAAATCATACCTGACAGATGGCTGTCCAGCTGCATTTTGAAGGCCTCTAGTGTGGGAGAGCCCATGGCCTCTCTAGGTAATTGGTTCCATTGTCGTACTGCTCTAACAGTCAGGAAGTTTTTCCTGATGTCCAGTTGGAATCTGGCTTTCTGTAACTTGAGCCCATTATGCCATGTCCTAACCCTGGCCCTCTTGTGTGACAACCTTTCAAGTATTAGAAGAGTGCTATCATGTCTCCCCTCTTGTCTGCATCCTTCTTGAAGTTTGGTGCTCAGAACTGGACACAATACTCAAGATGAGGCCTAACCAGTGCTGAATAGAGGGGATTATTCTTTTTTATAAAATAAATAAATAAATAAATAAATAAATAGGTGATCGTCCCATAAGCTAAACAAACAGCACCCTTCTCTCAAGAGGGCTAGCATAGAATTCTAGTCATCTTTAGGCACTGGGTTAATCATTATATGCAGTCTTTATATTACATTGAATCAAATTTAACATGCCAATATTGTATAAGCTGCTGATAAATCCATTGTTGTGTGATTGTATTGGTATTGCAGTGGACTATGCCCATCTTGTAATCAGTCCTTGGAGAGTATTAATCTGAGCCCAGAAGAATACAGCATTCTTAAGGAAAAAATAATAAAGGATGTGATACATGGGACTGATACATTCAGGAAAACAACACCCCAGGTGAGTTGCAAGAAGATTAATGTCTTCATTGTGATTTACTTATTCGCAGTGAGGTATTTGCCAGTAACACTTATGTTGCCATTGTCCTGTTCATTGATTTGCTTATGTAGATGTTGGTCTTAAAGCTGATTGACTTAGATCTGAGGTGGGCAACATGCAGGCCATATGCAGCCCCTCGTTGTCTTTTTTATGACTCACACCACATTACAAATTTGCTGCCAAAATTTGACACCAGTAACACTCTCTGTTAAAACAAGGTGTGCAGGGAGAATTGAGCAGTGGGGGAGGTTTGGCACTGCTAGTGAATGTGAAATTTGGTGGCAGATTTGGTAGTGGTGGGCAGCCCAGGGCTGCAATTGCCCCCATTCCCCAAAGTTCCCTTCCCCTTATCTAGGTATTTTCCTGCCCATCTGCAGATACAGCAAACTGTCACTGTTAGCATAAAAAGAATCTTCAGTGTTTACTTAGTATGCTTAATTTAGAATAAAGAAAAATATATATCCTATATTGTGTTGGCATGTGAGGTGTTAACAGGTTCCTGTATAGATGGTTTTTAAACAGGTATTCCAGGTACATACAGGTTTGATACCTGTTTCTTTGGAAATCCTCTACCTGTAAACAAAACTATTGAAAATGTATGTAGATGACTAATGAACGGACCCAGCTTTGCATGAGTTTGAATTGCTTTTAGGTTGATAAAGAGAAGTCTACAAGCAAATTTAGACAGTTTTCACAGTTGGATACATTGTGCCTTCCCCACCTGAGTGAAGGCACTCCTGCTGGCACCCCTATGCACGGCCCCTTCCATGGCGCCCTGAGGGAGGGGGTTTGTCCACTCCATCCCTTTTAGATGGAGCTGACCCAAAGCAGAGAGGAAGGGAAAAGGCCCACAACCCAGCCTACAAATCTTCTCTGGCTTCAAACTGAGCTTGTTCTTTTTTTCATACTTCAACATGTTTTTTCTCCCCCAATATTTGGGGCTTGGTTTTTTAAAAAAGTGTTTAAAATATGAAAAACAAGAATCTTGTATGGTTAAAATTTGCTTGCTGAAATGTTAATTATGCCTAAAGCCATCTGAGATAAAGGTAGAACAAATCCTAAATGTTTCATAACAGTCATTTGTTAGGTTTTCGAGTCCATCGGGGAAGTACAGATAAAACTTCCTTTTATTTATATAGAGGAGGAGAAGAAGATAGAGTGGAGTCCTATGTTGTATCCAGCTCTTGTCAGTGATGACTCTGCACTTGTCTGTGAATTTGTCTACCCCATTTTTTAACAAGTTACACCATAGATTGCAAATTAAAACATCCCATGATGCTGTTGTCTTCTGATCTATTGTCCTGCTACATGGAAAGGGTCTTCTTTGGAAGTTAATAATTCGAATCCTTGTATTGTTTGCTTTCTTGGAATCGAGAGAAATGAACCACTAGATGGTGCTGGTGTTGCATCTTGGATAGGATGTTGATGGCTAAGTGATCAGAAGTTGTAAATGCTATCTCTAGTATTATCCCCCTCCACCAATAAGTGTTGCACCTTAATGCAGACGTTGGATTAGAGCTTCTTCATCAGACTCACAGGACACAGTAATATTTATAGGGCCATGCTATTTGTAAACTCTTCAATCTTACACAACACAAACCATACAGTATAAGGTATTTCTTTTTAAAATAGGAATCCTTTTAGCAATTTGGTGGAATTGCTTGGAATTCTGACAAAATTAACTATATAAAGTTTTTGTTGCTTTTATTTACTGTTTAAACTACTTATACTAGCACAGTGTAGGACTGGGCAGACTTCAAGCTTGTGGGAGCTACTTTGGTTTTTTACTAGGACCTTGAGGTCCAGCAACCAGAGTTGGTGCAAAAGACATATACTTAGAAATAAAGAATTCTGAACCCACTCCTGGTTTTACACCTCCCCCACCCCACAACACTTTATTTCAATATAATTTAGGGCAGAAGGAGAGTAATTTTGTAGTTGCTATTAAATGATTGGGAATCAGAAATCCTTGTTGATCTATTGTAAATCATTCAAAGATCTTCCAGTAGTTCCTGATTGACCTTCTGCCCACCCTGGTCTAGAATAAAGGCTAAGACTGTAGCTCAGTGGTAGGTGAATGATTTGTACACAGAAGGTTCCAAGTTTGGTCACCAGCACCTCCAATGTAATAAAGACTAGGGCCCCCTCCACAAGAATGCGCCTTTGCGCCTGGTTCCGCGATTATGCGCATTATCGCGGAGGCGCATTTACTCCTAATCCCTCTGCACGGGAGGCGGCGAGAAGCGGCGAAGCGCATTAAAAGATGCCCAAAAAGCGCTTTCCAGGTAGTTAATGCGCATAATCGCTTGTTCACACAGCGAAAATGCGCTTTAACGGCAGGAGCAAAATAAAAGTCGCTATTTAACGCGCGTTCGAAAATGCGCATTATCGGGGAGATAACGCGCCTGTACGCCCGTTTTGCGCTCCGCTCGTGTGTAGGTAAAATTTATAATGAGCCTTCAAGGCTCATTAAACGCCCCGTGTGGAGGAGGCCTAGGTAAAAGATGGTGTGGCAGACGTATGCCAGAGACCCTGGACAGTCACTGCCAGTCAGAGTGGATATTACTGGCCTAGATGGATAAATAGTCTGGCTTGGTAAAAGGCAGCTTTCTATGTTAGGGTCACCTGTGACCTGAGAAGTCTCCAGTTTAAATCTTGCCCCCAACAACTGTTTAGATGGCCTTAGGAAAAGTCCTTATTCTCTCTGCAATACCTGAGAATGCTGCTTCCCTTGCAGGACTTTCATTGGGATTGTTTATGTCAGGTGTGCACAGCCTTTTCGACCCTAATCCCCACCACCTCATGTCTGCTTGGGTGGAGTGGACATATTCACATAACATATTCATATAACATATATATATATATATATATATATATATATGGGTGTGTGTGTGTGTATATATATATATATATATATACGTTATAGCTTTAATCCGCCCAATAACCATTCTCATTCACAGACACCAGATGCACATGTGGATACGTACACACATGGGTTACTGGGTGAAGGAGGAGGCTGCAGCCTGCTCCGCACCCCAGCCACCCCATCTCAATGGTTGCTTTACCAATTGCTTCTTCTCTTTCATGGAATCTTTAGGCATGAAGCAGCTTAACTTCCAGGCTCTACAAACAGGGCTCTCTGGTTCCTGCCATAGAAATCCCATTCCTAGAGCATCCCTGGAGGATCCTAGGAATCAGCAAGAGCCTTTTGAGCACAGCTTCCTTGGATGCTCCGGGAAACTATGAATGAGGCTCCTATGGAAGAAAACATACAGCAGGTGGATGCCGAGGCTCTTTTTGCAACCCTTGCTTGTGTAACGTATGTGAAATAACTTGAAATGTGCTAAGTAAATGCTGTGTATTAGTATTTCCATTAATAGTCTTGTTTTCTGCTCTTCAAATGAGATTGCCTCAGAAAGTTATCATGCATATACAAGGGTAATTGGGTTCTAGAGTGGGTCCCTTTTAACAGTTGTTGCTCATGAAAAAGCACAAGCTGTATGAGCTTTTTCCTTAGCATTTGCAAGGTAGGCACAAGGAAAGGTACAGGGAAGGAAGAGGCTTTGAGAAAGGAATGGTTTGGTTCTAGCAGCCAATGACAGACTAACAATTTTTGTTCGTTAATTTTATTTATTTAAGAGACTTAAGCTGCTTTTCTAAAACAAAAAGTTTTCCCATAGAAAATAATACAATAAGTGAGGACTCCTCCCTGAAGAGCATCCCAGGGACCATACGATTTCTTGGATTTCCCCTCCCACAGCTACAGGCAACTTTGGGAAAGGGACCACATGATCAGAGCCCTCCCTACATGCCCTCACAGCCACTGCAGAAAGAACTGCACTAGAAAAATGGTTTTAGAGGACCTCGTAGAGGTCCAAAGGGATGCATTCTGGTGGGTGAGGAGGATAGAGGAGAGTCCTGGATATGAAAATTCCTGTTTGTTTGTTTATTTATTTATTTAATTTTAATATTTATATACCGCACCCTATTCAGAATTTTGGAGGGGTGGACAAATAAAATAAGAATAAATACAGAATAAAAACACATTAAAAGGTTCTTCATGGCGACATTCCATTTGTTTCGGAATGACAAGCAAGACCTCCTCTGAAGATTGTAAATGAAGTCTGGGTGTGTATAAAGGAAGGCGGTCTGCTAGGTTATCCTGGTCCCAAGTTGTTAGGGCTTTATAGTATAATAACATAACCTTGAACGTGGCTTAGTAGCTAATTGGCAGCCAGTGGTTGTACAGAATAGGTCTGTCCAGTAGTTGTTAGTTGTGATAGCTAAATGGAGCCTCTATGTTCAGAGGCAGTATGCTTCTGCATACCGAGTTGACCAGGAGACAATGACAATGAGGAATGTTTGTTACCTTAATCTACTACTTGGGGGCTTCCCAGAAGCAATTAACTGGCCAGTGTTGGAAACAGTATGCTGGACTAGATGAGCCATTGGTCTATTTCAGCTGGGTTGTTCGTATGTGTCATTTGGCAGGCCACTAGTGGGTGAATAGTCTCTTGGATGATTATCTGGATTTCCCTATGAATTTCAGGAATTGATTGTGGTTAGAATTTTTTGAGAACTTTACACAAATCTGGGGCTTTTCTGGAAGGAATGTGTAGTAGGAACAGCTTTAGACTTGGCCCTGATAATAGAATGGCTATATTTGGGCAAGTATTAGATGTTTAGGGAGATTCCCTTGCTAGCTAAAAACTTTTGCAGCAGCTGCATGTTAAGGAAATCAAATGCAGATTAAGGCATCTTTTAAGTTAATGTATTTCTTGATGTGAAAAAATGTATTTTAGTGTACGTCGTGCACAGAATACATAGTGGGGTTGTCCCAGTCATGTACCTTTGAATTACTATTTATTTTAATAGGAAGAGAAGTATTTTCAGGCATAGCCCCATCACCACTCTGGGTCCTATGAATTTAGAGCCATAATCTGGTTCAGATTGTGATTCAAATCTAAAGCAAGATGATTTAGGCCCCTGCTCAGTTGTGAGAAACTCAGGGCAAGAGACCTTATCTTTGCCTGTTTTCCCATCTGATAGCAGGCTAAGGGAGGACAAGACTGCATTTCAGCCACAGCTTCAAGATAAGGCATTGAATCCGATCTCAGATTTGCAAATGAGAAATCTTCTGTGCGAACCAAGCAGGGGGAGGACTCTGTAGCGGACTCGAAGGGTGTCACTCAGGTTAAGACGTCCTCTCTGACACACTGCCCACTTACGGGCCAGATTTTCCTGTCAGGATAGATCATCAGAAGGGTTTTGTTTTAGCAGCTGGGGAGCCTTTGCTGGAACAACACTGTCCAAACTGCTGGAAACATTTTCTCCCCTGGACTTCTCATGAATCTTGTCATTCATGAATTATGTTTGTTTACCCAAAATGCTTTCTTGCATGGACTTATCATGGCCCTTGGACCCTTGTCTGCCTTGAAATATGTAATGTTGAGATCCCGATGTAAAATCTATTGTTGGACTTGATCCTTGATTGCTAATCTTGCACGTTCTCTTGAACAAAGTCTTATTTGCCTGAAAGATTTTCTTTCCTGGATGCATCATGAATCTCAGACCCTTGTCTGTTTAAACCCTAGACCATGTACTCCATAATCTGAACTATCTTGCTGTACTTTGGATTTCAAACTTTGTTGCTAAATTTCAAACTATGAAATTTAGCCTTGGGAGAGCTTCTTAAACTAACCATCATGCCAATAATCATTGCTTTGCTATCCTATTTATGGAGGTTGTAATCATTAATTTTTTACCGGGGGTCTGAGAAGTTGGGTCTGTGTAACTTAATCTACCGCAGTAAAAGACCTCACTGATATTTGTGCTGCTTTGTAAGCTTACCAGCATGTAACAGAAAGCCTGGCCTTGGCAAATACTGACTTTATAAGACCACCAGCTACAGTGTAGTACCCATTTCCCAAGAAGTGTTGTTCCTGGTTATTAGGCTTATTAAACAGATAAAGCATGCTGGATCACAGGTGAAAATTCCATATCCTATTCAGGAATAGTATGGCAGTAATTTAAGACTGAATTTTGCAGTGCATGTTAAAATGTAACTTCCGTTTTTCCTATTGCTAAGAATGGAGGTGCATGCTTACTATACAAAATTGCTTAAATCCTTATCTTAAAAAAGGCAATTAAAAAACTTAGAATACTCCATGTGCTCAAGCATTACTTCCAACATCAAAGTGCTAATCTTATATCCAAAGAAAGTGATAGAATTGCTATTTCTATTGTAGTAGAGAAGGCTGCTAGCTATTTCTTGGTTTGACAGGATACATGGTTTTGTGGAAGTTGTTACAAAACTGCTGGTCTCAACTTTTAATGCCCATTGGGGTAGTCTGTATTTTCCGATCAGGTGAATGTACATGTGCCCTTCCTTGTTAAGCCACAATGACTCACTGAAGTGCATACACACTGCAGGCATTCCCCTCCCTAATCATTGATACTGTGAATCAGCTGAGGTATTTTCTTTTTATCTGTGAGTGCATCTGCATAAAATTGAATGTAGATTAATTGTTGCTGATTGTCCATGGGATCCCCTCCCTTTGTGTCACCCTTTTTCTTTTCCTTTTAAATGAAAGTGGCTATAATGTAGCAACGAACAGTGCAATCCTACGCATGTCTATTCAGTATTAAAACTTGTTAAGTTCAGTAAGACTTACTTCCTGGTAAGTGTGCATAGGATTGCAGCTTCAAGATACAACTGCTATATTTCTCAGCTTGAGTGAGTTTAAACTGAGATCACAGTGCTAAATGACAATACTGTGATCAAGATAAACTTCTTGTTGAATTGCCATATCCTTCACCACAACGAAGGCCAAATTGTGTCAGCAAAATTTGGTAGGACAAGTGGGCCCTAGTAAGAAACTCCGGCTGAGCTCCTGCCACATTGCCATAACCTTGCAAGTCATATGCATCCCACCTCTCGAGTCAAT
The DNA here is from genome assembly GCA_029215795.1 of Anniella stebbinsi. Classification (NCBI taxonomy): domain Eukaryota; kingdom Metazoa; phylum Chordata; class Lepidosauria; order Squamata; family Anniellidae; genus Anniella; species Anniella stebbinsi. Next base: position 331,723,075 of record JARDYH010000001.1, read on the forward strand.
TGTCATACAATGTTCCCCATGCAGGCTTTTGATGGGATTGGCTATAGCCTGGAATAGCACCCCTAGGCCTGCAATATGTAGGCCCTAAAACGGAGCATCAAACCTCTTCCAGGCCAAGGGCCTAATTCCATTTTGAAGAAGCTTTTGGGGCCCTCATTCCAGTGGTGGGTGCAGCTGAAGGGAAAAGGGGTGGGGCTAAAAGTACCAGCTTATTTTAGCTTGAAGTTCTTAGTGTCAGTAACTAAAGTTTAGGAGGGGCATCTCAAACTTTTAGAAAGGGAAAAACTGCACAAAAGCCAAGACATCTCCAAATTATCAACAGCTGGGGAAGTGGGTGGGGCCAGGAGAAGGGGGAGTGGTCTTCTGGGCAACTCTGGAGGGCCAAATTTGCCCTCAGGGCCTGAGGTTCTGCATACCTGGTCTACAACCTCAATAAAATCCAAATCCATAGCATGAATCCTAGGGCCAGTTGCTATAGTCTATCACACTGCCCCATGCCTGCCTTTCTTCTACATGCAATAGTCCCTCCCTTCTCGGTATTATAACCACATTGACCTTAGCACTGGCAAGTTAGCAGTAAACTAAAGTTTGAAACTGGAGTTTGGAAAGCATGGTTAGCATTGGTGTTAGCGAAGGCACAATGGGCTGTGGTTTACACTGAAAAGAAAAGGGAGGGTGGGAGTGCTTAAGCCTGCAGGAGATCATTCAAATTCTATGTACCATTCTGTTCACACCATCCCAGAAAGGATATCCTATGGCTGTTTAACATGCACGAAACAGCTTGAGGGGGAGGAAAGGGAAGGGAAGGGAAGGAAAGAGAAAGCTATGGGAGTGGGGGAAAGAAAGGATCTATCATAAATCTGGTTTCTAGGTGGGGAAGGGGCCATATGCCTGGATGGCAAATCACCAGTCTCATACTATGGAGGTTAATTACTGGTTTCATACTATGTAGACAGTCCAGGTACCATGCAGCAGATCGAGTTGCTGCTGTCTTTGATATACTATGAATTTTCATGTAGAACGGGAGGGCAAGTCTTCGGTCCACTGATGTTTGGAAGGTCATGATTTTTCTTTCCATTATTGCAGTATGAGGTTTTTGGCAAAAAGATAGCATGTGAAATTTCTGGTGTCCTAAGACAGGAGTGGGCAACTTGTAAACCAAAACATTTGGGGGACCGCAACTCCCATCAGCCCTACTCAGTGTAGCCAGTGGTCAGAGCTAATGGGAGTTGTAGTCCAAAATTTTATTTATTTATTTATTGCATTTCTGTACCACCCATTAGCTGAAGCTCTCTGGGTGGTTACAAAAATTAAAACCATCAAGTACAATTCAAGGTATTAAAAATGTGTAGGTGCAACTCTTCTCTATTTACATTGTCATTGTATGTTTAAGATTCCATCACGCACAAAGACTGAAAACTTGGATTTATTTAGAGAGCAATGCTATGGCCCCTAGAAAACATTGGGGGCTGTAATAGGATAGTTCAGATTCCTGGATCCAAGGTCAGAGTCAGCACTCTAATCTTGTACCCAGGAGTCTGAGCTTCTCACCCCAGTGCCCTCCCCTTTGCAGCTGGCATGGAGAACACTGCACCAGCTGCCCTTCTGAGGTCACAAAGGCAACCTCAGAGAGGAGGGAAAAGGGGTGGTTTTATGGGTGGGAAAGTTTGGGACTGGAGAAGCGGGGATATGAGCTGTCCCCAACTTTCTTCCCACCCCTTCTGGACAGCCCTAGCTAGATGTCAAAAATGTAGAGCGGGAGGAGCACGTCAGAGGCTGATGGGAATCCCGATAGAATTGTGCCCTTAGTTTTGTTTAAAAGGAAAGCTGAGACTCTTGATGGAATATTTTGGGTATCTGCTTATTTGTTTGGACATGCAGTTTGCCTGGATGTGTGACCAACTGGGAAGATAAAACACCTTGCTCATCACCTTGCTCATCTATCATTTAAGGTTGCCTTCTTGCAATCCAGAGACCTTGCCTAAGAACTTGGAAAAAACAGAGTATTTAGTAACAGCACATATCCTGCTTTCCTGTCATGTTGCTTTCTCTCCTGCCTGTGTCTCAGATCAAGCAGGATGAAGAGAAGGACCACTGCTGTACATTCTTTAGCTGCTTCTGAGCTCAGCAGAATGTGAGTGGCAGGCGAACCTCAGGTTAAGACCTGGCAAGTCATCAACATCACTGATCCCTCCTGACATTTGTGTTCGGCTTGCTTGTTCTGGTGCAAGTCAAGGGCAGTGATGCATACCTGCTGTCATTTGACTTTATTGTTCTATTCATCCATCCCTATTACTACTATTTGTCATCACAAGAAGGAAATAATGAAATAAATTTGGCTAATTATCACCTTTCAGCAATTTGTTGGTGTGCCAAAGGGGTGCAGTTGACAGTTTAATGAATCATTAACTCAATTCTATCTCCTTTCTTCCCCACCTCCCATTTCATTGTTAAGATTAAACCTGAAATTAACTGAAATTAATTCCAATCTAATTTAATTGAGTGTTGTTTTTAAATGACTTCTCATAGAAAATTAATTTCCTGTTTCTGGAGGATATGTCAAAAATCACACTCTCCTGAATATTCAGAGGGAAACTTTTAAGAGATTATATTAACACTCCAATTCAATTGATTGGTGAACACTTCACTTTTACATCCATCTATGGCTTCTAGTCTTGATGGTTATATGCTAATTTTAAGATTAGAAGCGGCATACCTCTGAATATCAATTGCTGGGGAAGCGGCAGGAGAGGAATATTGCTCTCATGTCCTGCTTGTGGGCTTTCCATAGGCATCTGGTTTGCCACTATGAGATGCGGATTAGATAGGCCTTTGGTCTGATCTAGTAAGGCTCTTCTTAAGCCTTGGATACAGTGTATTTTTAATTTATCTATGCAAATTCAATGAAAATGTTTACCAGGTATTAAAATATCTAGCAGTTTTCTTTGTTTTAAATACTGCTGTAGTGCAATATATCACTGAAAAGTTCCTAGCAGCTGTCTTTCCCCACCTGGAGTGGCTTCTGTCATCTATTTGCATAACCCAAATTTACCTTCAATCCGATTTGCTGCTCTTACCATACCCATTCCACCCCTTCCCTCATACTCCTGTGTTATCCTTGTCCCATATCAGCCGACGCTTGGCTTCTCAGCATTTGAGAGGTGTTTAGAAAACCATCAAAGCAAGACTTTGAAGGCTAGAAAGCTATCTCAAAGCAAATGTATAAAGATTTATTTATTTCAATTTTATTTTTAAAAGGCCTTTCAAGGCATATTGCAGACAACAATAATCTTACATGTAATATAATCCTACATATGGTAATAATAATACATTTAAACCTACTCACATAGAGTCTTTCTAATGTAACTAAAACAATTACTAAAGCAGAAAGCAAATTTAAAAACATAAAAGACATGTTAGAGTTATAAAAGCCAGTCAATTCACTGAAGCAAACATAGTTTAGCCAGCTTCCCAAAAACTGTAAGCAGGCCTAATGCCTTTCCCTAGGAATAGACTTTTGTAATGAGAGTACTCCCCGACACACACACACACACACACACACACACACACACACACACACAGTTCAGCTTTATTATATCTTCAGTTTCCCATAACTTAGGACCTTAGAATAAGGCCCAGTCATATAATGTGAACTCATAGGAGCACTCATATTGAAGATGACCATTCATAAAGTCTCCAAACATTGGGGTTATGTTGTCATCTTATATAGTAATACGATTGTGTAAGGCTTATTACTCAAGATATACCAGAACAGTTTTGCTCATTTTTGTTTTAAATTAAAGCTTAAGCAATGTAGATGCACAGAAAATTGTGAAAGTTCAAAAAAGTTCAAAGTTAATAGCCAAACAAAGTGGCTTTTCTACCATGTCCCCTAGCATCTCTTCCCCTCCCCCCCGCCCCAATTCTTTTGGCTCTTTTTCTTTAACATATCATCCAGTCTGAAGAAGAGTCAGCACAGCTTGATAATTATTTTGTAACTTTTGATTGACGGAAGCGCTGGCTCCTTGGATCAATATCCCTGATGATTATTATGGTGCTCTTACCCTCCCTCCTGCCTGTGCACAAGAAACTCTGGGACCAGTAGTTCTCAAGTAAGGTGACCATGTGTCCTACTTTACAGATGACAGTCATCTATTTCAAGGATTGTTAGAGGATGGTCCTCTGTCTGATAATGTCCTCTATCTGAAGGCTGCCCATTCCAAGTCCAGCTTAATGATAAAGAACCATAACAAGGGAGAGCAGGGAGGTGACTTATTTATTTATTTACAATATTTATATACTGCTCCCCATTCAGAATTTCAGAGTGGTTGACAAAATAAAATAGAATAAAAACATATTAAAAGTGAATTTTTAAAAGAAACAAAGTGCAAAATAAACCACAGCTGGTCATTAAGGAAAAACTTCCTAGAACAACAATGTTTTCAGGAGGCACCAGAAGGAAAACAAAGTTGGTGCCTGCCTGACCTCCAGAGGCAGGGAATTCCATAAGAGGGGGACCACCACACTGAAGGCTTTTCCCCTGGTGGACTCCAATCAGACGATAGATCTATGTGGAACCACCAAGAGCCTGCCCTCGGCTGACCTTAGTGACTGGGCAGGTTGATAAGGGAGAAGGCGCTCCCTCAGTTATCCTGGTCCCAAGTTGTTTAGGACTTTGTACACAAGTGCAAGAACCTTAAACCTGGCCCGATAGTGAATAGACAGCCAGTGCAGTTCCCTCAGCAAAGGAGTTACATGCTGGAAAGGGGCAGCCCTGGACAACAGCCAAGTTGCAGCATTCTGCACTAGCTCCAGCTTCCGGAGCAGCTTTAAGGGCAGCCCCACATAGAGCACTTTGCAGTAATCCAATCTTGAGGTTAGCAATACCTGTACCACTATGGCCAAGCTATCCCTGTTCAGGAGAGGCCGTAGCTGGAGAACCAGCCGAAGCTAGTAAAAGGCATTCCGAGCCACCATGGCCACTTAAGCCTCCAGTGACAAATTTTTGCGTATCAATTCTGTTTTCATTTTGTACTACAAAAACAGCAGGGGTAATTAGGAGTGTTGGCTGTGTGCGTGAGTTGACAGGGTTCATTTCAGGAAACATACCTGGTGTAACCCCAGCAATGTGTTTTGTGTAACAAAAATAATGGGGAGTTCCCGGCATATTTTCTGTCAGGTACTTTGACAAAACAACTAAGAACAGAGTTCAGAATGTAGATTTCGAAATGTAATGAGCAAGTGACTAATGTTGGTGACTAATGCCAAACGCTGGAACACAGTGCATTGTGTCAAGTATTAATAAAGCGGAGATCTATCTTTTCTTTTTACCTTGCAGACAATAGGTTAAAAAAAGTAAGCTAAGAAGTTTTTCTTGCTACCCTATGTTAATCTATTGATTTCAATGGTGTTACTTTACTGTCAGTCAACTTGGGATGAATGTAGTCTGTCACTTTTGTTTATTTAGCCCTGCATGGAAAACTTTAATTTTGTGTATTCTCATATTCACACATTAAAAAGAAATTACACTGCCTAAATTCATCTTATCTTTTCTTTGAAATAATGGGTCAGTTAGCTAGAAGAGTAGAGAACTTTTCCCTCCTTGATGCGCAGTATAGTTTGATCATCTTGACAACATGCTAAGATCTTGTTAAGCCGCTATCCCTTTTACAGTAAATGGTTAATGAGCATGCTTATTCCATGGTTATGATAGCCACTATGGTTAGGAATGGTTCACACAGTACGCTAAGTCATGGTTCACACAACACGCTAAGCCATAATGTTTAGCTCAAAATGCTTAACCACCATAGCTTAGCGTGTCGTCTGAATAGGGTTATTGCCAGCTATAGTGTTGAGCACCGGTGCTACCATTGTATTAAGTAAACGAATATAACATATGCACTGGGGAGTTGCAGAAAATGATTTATCAAATTACGGAAGTTCTGCTCGTTTTGACATTGCTTGTTCTCTGGCCTGCCATGCTCCAAGCCCCAAATGCTCCCTTGTACATCCATAGCCTGCAATCCTGTCTGTCTCTGGGCTCTGCGTGAGGTTTCTTCCAGCTACTTTATTTGTGCTTTCATTCTGGACCATGCATGTTTTTTTTCCTCCAGTGACTAGAGGAAAGGGAGTTGGCAAATGTTCTCTTTCTTCACTGCGCACTGAGAAGCAGCTGCTGCTGCTTCTTAGAGAATTTTGATCCTGATTTGCAATCCTAGTTAGGAGGGATCACACAAACTTCAGTTTGCCAGATTGGTTTTAACAGCAAACTCTGGTTTCCACAAATGTGGACGTAACTGCTTAAAGCAGAGCACATGGAGTCATGTACATGTAAATCACACTCCCACACCCCAAAGAAAATAATTGGCAGTGCTCTGAATAGCTTTTTGGTACCCACATTTTTAAAGAATGGAAACTCCATATCAAACATTTGTAGGGTTTAAGGAAGGATTGACATAATTAAATTCATGCCAGCAGATTGGCACCTCTCCTAAATATTTGTGCCTGTATTGCTTTTATGATGAATGTGTTTAACAGTGATGTAGCAAAAATTGGTTCTTATGTTAAGCACTTATTTTCTGAGCTAGTAATTCTTACATTTGAGCCTTAAGAGAGTGTAAGCTGTGTAGTTACTGCAAGTCTAAATTAACATTATTTTACCATTATTCCAGGGTCTGCTCCTAACAACAGTTTGGAGGCAGGTCCGATGTGTATTCCATAGTTTAAAAAAATTAAAATTCTCCAGCTGGGTTTTGCAATCTTGTAGCAAGGAAAGAAAAATTCTGTAAAGTGGCATGAATTAATTTACATAATTCTGTTTCTGGTAAGTTTAGAAAAAACAGGCAAATTTAAAAAATAATTTATGCCGATTTGCATAGACGAAAGCCAGTGGCAAAGACTTTTGCTAACAGAAGACTAGAAATTTGCCTTTAAAAATACTTTTTAAAAGGAAAGCTGAGTATCATGGGATACTGAATTCAGTACCTACTGCGAGTTTCAGCTCTTGCACAGAGTGATAATGTAATATACATATCTTTGGAGGGAACAAAAGAAGCAGTATGGTGAAGCAATTGTGTTTCATTTGTTGCTTTTCTTAATCTTTTCCTCCGAAATTTCTTTAGGAACTGGAACAATTTCAGACATTTGTGAATCGGCATCCCCCTTATGATATTGTGATTGATGGCCTCAATGTTGCCGGCATTTCCAATAAATGTAATCGATCTCAAACTGTAAGTGCTATTCCACTATTTTGATGTGTGTGTATTTCTAAAATGTCTAGGTCTGTAAGGACTAAGACGTGTGGCAGATGATTGGTTGTATTTGCAGTGAAGAAATGTTCTGAACCTGGAGACAAGATCCATTAAAATAGGATCAGAGGATTAATCCTTGCTACTATTAATTGTTTTAGTACTTACAGAATGTCAGAAACCCTATACAGAATGCTAAGACCATTCTTGCCAGAGAACTTCCAATCCTAAGTAAGATGTATAGTGGAAAGATAAAGGGGTTCCAAGGATGAGAAGCTGCAGAAGAGAATAGACCAATAGCAGATAACAAAGAATAAGGATGTTTCCAACGAGACACAATCCACTTGAGTACTTTGCTAATTGTTGCTAGTTCAAGTGAGCTATCAGGATTAGTGTAGCTGGTGCCACATGGATCTCACACGGCACGTGCTGGTAGTGCCAGCCACTGCTGCTAAATAGTGCCTTTTCTGGGAAGTACTTTCCTCCCCTTCCCAACCCATGTGCACACCTTGTGGAAGTCGGCCAACTGAAATCACCTTTTCAAAGTTTCTTCCACACGTCAGCTTCGTTAGTGATATTTGGAAGCAAAATGGGAAGTACCTCAGAGTTGTCTGGAATTATTGTTACCCCTTGTGTGAACAGTGGATGCTGTTCCCCTGGTTCTTTCCTGATCCTTCTAATGTGTTTGGGCTAATAGCCACGTCCATGGGAATTGCTGTCTGGCTGGCGGATTGCTAGCATGGCAGTCCTTTTGCAAAAGCTGTACAAATGCTGAAGAAAGCTGGCATCTGGCAAAGCCTTGACTGAAGTGATGGTTGTGAGGTTATCCTTGACCACTTGCTGCTGCTGCCCCTGTCTTGCCTTTACTATTTAGGCACCACAGCACCACAGCCCAGCAACCTGGCCTCCAGATAACTTCTTTGTTCCGCTGCCACCAGTACTTTCACAGGTATACCCACAGACCACACCAGAAGGTGAAATTAACAAGAATTTATTAATAAGAAATTGCGTGTCAACAAGCTTAATGGGTACTTCAGTTCAATTGCGTATCGGTTACAAGGTTTCAATACTTATTGCTTTCATTCAGAACTCTTATACTTTAACAAACTGTTCCTTATTTAATCTGTGCTCTAAAATCTTATCTCAATCAAACACTCTTCCCATCTAATAATCAGACTCTCTCTCTCTCTCAATACTCTCAATTCTCTCAAATCTCCCCCCAATCAATCCTGTCAGCTCTCTTTGTCAGACACATATATACACTCCACTTGCTCTCTAGCTCCTTCCACTGTTACACAGCCAGCTAATGCAGGCACTCCAACCAACCAGCCAATCAACATTCAACTTCCATTCGGGCACACAGCCAGCCAATCCAAGCACTCCCCCACAACCAGCCAATCAATCTATACTTACCAAGACCTATAACCACAAACAGTAAGTACATTTTGGCCTAGTTATTTACATTACCTGTTATTGTTCTTAAACCTTTTAAAGATATAAACAAATGCATATCACAAACAATAAACTTTGCAATATATTTACAACCACAAACAGTAGAACATCACAATGATCGTGCAAGAAACTTATAGAAAGCCTGTTTTGGGGAAGAATTATAAAACAAAACAAGGATATTGACTTAATAGCTTGGGGAAGTTTGCCTAGGAGCATCATGGCAGAAGGGAACAAAGATGGCCAGTACTATGTGAGGTTCCAAGACTAGGGACAAAACAGAGTGACAATTTTATAACCAGGGCCCAGTGAGAAAGATGACTCTGGGCAAAACTACCTGGTATCAGAAACATGAGGAAATAGCAGCCTGGTGTTGAGTTCTTGCAGTCACTCTCCTTGGCTTGTAATTCAGGGATGCAGAACTGAGGGCTCAAGGGCCAAATCCAGCCCTATTGGAGTTTTAAGCCACCCCTGGGGTCCCCGGATGGCCACATCTCCTTTTCCCCAGCCATTAATGGTTTGGTGGTTTTCTGGCTTTAGTGAAGTTTCCCCCCAAAGAGAACTACCGCCTTATCACTAATATCTCCTTTTTGGGCAAGGTGCTTGAGCATATGGTGGCCGGACAATGTCAGACATTCTTGGAGGAAATTGGTTATCTAGACCCATTTCAGTCTGGTTTCAGGCCAGGGCACAGCACTGAAACATCCTTGGCTGCTTTGACCAACTACCCACTCCGGGTGAAAGATAAGGGGAGTGCTATCCTGTTGATCTTCCTGGATCTCTCAATGGATATCATTGATCATGGTATCTTACTGGATCGGCTCTGCGAGATGGGAGTAGGGGGCACTGTGTTACAGTGGTTCTGCTCCTACTTGCAGGGCTGATTCCAGAGAATGGTATTGGGAGATTCCTGTTCCACCCCATGGCTATTGAGCTGTGGAGTACCACAGGGCTCTATTCTATCCCCCATGCTATTCAACATCTATGTGAAGCTGCTGGGTGAGGTCATTAGGGGTTTGGGGGTTGGGTGCCATCAGTATGCTGTTGATACTCATCTGTATTTCTCCTTGTCATCGGAGTCAAGCAATTTAAAGCAGTATGTTGTTTTATATTGCTTAAATTGTAAAAGCTTTAAGTTGAAACATTCTGGTATTTTTAGTATTTGGGCCCCACCTCTTTTGCCTTTGGTCTCTGCCACCACTGGAATGTGAGTTCCAAAATGGAATTCAGCCCTCAGGTGAAAGGGGTTCAACATCCCTGCTGTAGTTCATCTTGCCTCATGTTCTGATGTCATTATATTGTGTTTTCCTCCTTCTATCATATGATTGGCTGGTGGAAGCAGTGAAACAGTTTGTGTAATGATACCAGGCACAAAGTAAGTTGAGCCAGTGGTGGGTGGGACCTCAATGCAGGGCTGCTGTTATTCACAGTAACCCAGCGTTTCTAATTCAGTCCCAACTTCACGTATGAGCTGATGGGATCTGAGCTAGTGGTGACAAATCAAGAAAGAGATCTTGGGGTTGTGATGGACATCTTGATGAGAATGTCCACCAGTGTGTAGCTGCTGTAGGGGGGGAAATGGGCAAACTCCATTTTAGACATAATTAGGAAAGGAATTTAAAGTGAAACTGCCAAGATCATACCACCCTTACACAAATCTATGGTGCGACCACACTTAGAATACGGTGTACAGTTCTGGTCACTGCACCTAGCAAAAGATAAACTAAAAAGATCAAGGTGCTGGAGCTGGAGCAACTCTCCTGTGAGGGAAGGTTACAATGTTTGGGACTGTTTATCGTGGAAAAAAGGTAGAGTAAGAGGTGACAAAATTACTCATGGTGTGGAGAAAGTGGATAAGGATACATTTTCTCCTTCTCTCTTAATACTAGAACCTGAGGTCATTCCATGAAGCTGATTGGTGGGAAATTCAGGACAGATAAAAGGAAGTACTTCACACAGTGCATAAAATATGGAATTCGTTGCCGCAAGACATAGTGATGGCCCCACTTTAAAAGGGTATTGGGCAAATTAATGGAGGATTAGGCTATGGATGGCTACTAGTCCTGATGGCTATATGCTGCCTCCAGTATCAGTATGCCTATGTACACCAGTTGCTGGGGAACATGGGCAAGAAAGTGCTGTTGCACTCATGTCCTCCTTATGGGTTTCCCATGGGCAGCTGGTTGGCCATTGTGTGAACTGACTGCTGGACTAGATGGACCTTTAGCCTGATCCAGTATAACTCTTCTTATGTTCTCAACAACTATGTATATCTCTCTTTGGAGGGAATTCCATAGCAGAGGACACCAATTTGAAGGCTCTCTCTCTAGTGCTCCCAACTTTACTGATCTCGGTGACAGGCCAGGAAGTAAGCCTCCGAAGCTGATCTTAAAGCACAGGCAGGTTCATATGGGTGGAGGCAGTCCTTCAAATAACCTCGACCCAAGCCGTTTATAGCTTTTAAAGGTCAACACCAGAACTAGTGGAAATGCACTGACAACAGTGCAGCTGGTATTGAATTGGTGCAATATAAGAGAGACCATCTATCCTCAAGAGGGATACAAATGACTGCATTCTTTACCAGCTGAAGTTTAGTTCTGTCCTGTGTTAAGACAAAAAGATCATACATGAATTTGATGGGTAGTGGTGAGCCAGTATAGAGACATGTGATCATTTCACAGACTTAGCCAGTACTGTATGTAGAATGTGTTCTGTCATTGGTTACATTACCTCCACATGGACATTGATTTTATCTTTGGAAGATGGATCATTGTAGGGACAGAACCGTAGGAATATAGAATTCATGAGCCCGATCACATGGCATGTTGTACATGCAGAGGGGCCAAGCATGAGCCAAAGATTTGCTTGTATATGTGTTTGTGTATGAATAGGCCCGTGCGCGTGTGCGCGCACGTGCACACACACACATACACATACACACACACACACACACACACTATAGAGTCTATATATGGGGCTGAACTAGGTCCTACAGGGAGACATAATCATGGCAATAGTGATGATTTTGGCAGGGATACTTCACTGATTGAAGTCCAGCAAAAAGGAAGCTGTGTTCTGTTCTGAAGAGATAAGAAATTATCTAGCATCCTTTGACTTCTCATAATCTGACACTGCAAATCATAGCAGTGGTTTGACACCACTTTCTATTAGGTATCCAGATATTTCTCTTTTTAAGCTAAGAGGTCTATGATGGAAAGATCGCTTAATTAAAAAATGAAGGACTCCATTCACAACCTAAAAGGGAAACAACAGATATATTCTTATTAGATAGCATACATACTGTATTATTATTAGTTTCTATTGTAGAAAAAAATAGTAATAATCTGAAGTCCAGGATTGTCAAACAACTGTGACTTGAGAAGAAAAATATTTATATAATTTGAAGGAAAGGCTGTGTTTGAGGAACAAAAAACATCAACATGATCAGACCCACAAATGGAATTTCTAGTTTAGAATGTTCTAGCATAGAATGTTCTAGCTTAGAACATTTATAAACTAATAATGGAAAATGTGCAAACTGTTCTCTTGAATGTACAAGCTTAAAGGAAGTGTTTATTATCCTGGAGACGTGTGACATATCGGATGCCGTGCGTTTTAGTTTTGTTAAACAAATACTTTTGAGGAGTCTCAAAGGTCAGTGTAAAAAATTTAAGCACTGAAGCAGGGCCAGGCTGGATTTGTGACTACACTTGATTATAGACCTGTAGGGTATGTTCTTCAGCTCAGGGTCTCTGAGTTCAATGGGTTGAGCTGGACAAACTGGAAGCTGAATTGTGACTAGTGGAATAGATGGCTGTGTGAAGTAGGCAAAGGCAGATGGCTCTGGCTGATCTAGATGCTCGAGTGCTTCTCACCAATAGCAGGGACAAATGCAGCACATCCCTACACCCCCAACACCTGAAGAGAGCTCTGAGATCTGAGTAGGCACAAATCATAGCAGTGCACCCAAGCAGGTCTCATCTCTGACCTTGGGCTTCCTTTTTCAAGCCCAGAAGAGCAGAAAAGCATACACACAGGCTGCTGAGATCTAATTAGCTGGTGGTATTCAACAGGTGGGTCATGACTCACTCTGGGTTTTATACCCAACCTGAAGTGAGTTGCGGTAATGCTGGTTCCTCTATTTTTAAAAATCCATGAGATGGAGGAACCGGGTAGGTAAGAGAAAGAGGAGCATATAGACAGACAAGACTGTGAGGCAGGGTTGATAGACTTGATTGTCTGCCCAGCCTCTGAACTTTTTCCTTCTGCTTGTTGCACAGAGCCACCAAGGAGCCTACAGCATTGTAAGCCCCCAGCAGGAACTGGCAGTTCCGCAGAAGCTTTCCATTCTACTCCTGCTTCTTTGCTTGCAGGGATATGGGGGAAGTAACAGGGATACAATTTGGGGTTTTCCACCCGAAGCATTCAAGTGCTTTCAGGCATAACACTTCCTCTTACTTTTCCTGCCTCCATTCTAGAGATGTAAAATTTCCGGAAATTTTGAAGCCATAGGAAATAATTTTTTTTTTTCTGGGGGGTTCAGAAAAAAAAGAAATGTATGGGAAAATTGAAAAAAATGCAATATTAGCACTTCTTACAGATTGAAAGTCACTTTGTTACTTTAGGAACATAAAATGTAATTATGTCAAGTTGGTTTAGCGTAAAATTATCACATTTGGTATATTAAAAGTATAGTGTATTTAAGCAATTATTACAAATTGAATTAATTTTTTTAAATTTTTACCTTTTTAAAAAACACACACAAATGGAGCTACAAGCTCCTGAACTATAAGGAACACCTGAACTGTAAGGAACCTCTTTATGAGGTTAGCCAGTTTATGAGGAGCAGGCAAAAAACAATTTTAAAAAAACCTGAAGAAACCATCAACACTAGTGACAAAGAAAATTATTTATGTCACTGCTAATCCTCCACAGTGTCAAGCAGACATAAAGCACCCATTCCCATAAAAAGAACTGAGAAAAAAGGAGGACCAAGATTCAGTGAATATGCATGACATTTAATCAGACTCATTTTCTGAGCTATAGCTATCACTATCAGTTTCAGTCTCTGCTTCAATGGCAGTGCCCCCTAAAGGCAGAAATGCATCTTGCTCTTGTATTTGAGAGTTGCAGTCTCAATTTGCAACCTAGGACTTGCCTGACCTCGGTGCACAGAAATTGTAGTAATCTGATTCTGTACATAGTTTCTAGAAATCATTTGGAGAAGTAATATATGAACACCTTGTCTTAAACATTTTATGAATCATGCCAAAAGAAAACTTTCCATAATCCATTTTTTCTTCATTTTTTTCAAATTTTCGGGGGGGGGGGGGGGGACGATGGACGACAAAAAAGGCTTTGGGAAAACTGGAAAACCTGAATTTTCCACTGATTTTTTCGGTTTTTTCCTGGGCCTTCACATCTCTACTCCAATCTGATCTCAGCTTAGAACTGTTGGTTACTGGGTAGAGGGTGGGGTGGGAGAGAATGTATCCAATAAGAGGAGAGAGAATGGGGGCATTGACAGAACCATGTGTCTCTTGGGCAACAAGGAGGGCTTGGCATGTGTGGTAGGAGTGTGTGTGTGTGTGTGTGTGTGTGTGAGAGAGAGAGAGAGAGAGAGAGAGAGAGAGTTAATCACCACTGCACTGGTAGAGAAACATGCAGGTTCTTGGTTATAATTCTGTCATGTTAGGGTTGCGTTTAGATTTTAGAAATAACAGGTTAATTTGCCTGAATAACGGATGTAAAGGATGGAATGGAGCAGAGGAATTCTGTCATATGGCTTTGGATACAATGCCTTGCATAAGTATTCACACACATCTCTTTGACTTGTCCACATTTTGTTATGTTACAACCCTGAATTAAAATGGAGTTAATTAGCATGCTTAACATTTGATTTACGCAACGTACTTCACACTTTGACGGTGCAAAATGTTTCTATTGTGGCACAAAAGTTAATAAAACAAAAACAAGCTGGCATTTGCTGGTTGCACAAGTATGCACCATACTGAGTCAATACTTGGTAGAAGCACCTTTGGCAGCAATTACAGCTGTGAGAATTTTTGGGTAAGTCTCTAAAAACCAAATGGAGGAGAGCATCCACTTAAGTCAAAAAAGAAGAGAGAAGCGGTCCTCGGCACACCACGAGAGACTATCATTCTGTTCAGAGTTTTCTGCAGACTTCTCTTATCAACCTCCTGAAGAAGACCTTTTAAAAATACCACATAGGCCGAAACACATTGGCCGCGAATTAATAAAGTATCTCAGCATTCTGAGAACTGCTTCTCTCTTCTTTTTTGGGTAAGTCTCTACCAGCTTTGCATATCTGGGTCCTACAATATTCATCCATTCTTCCTGGCAAAATTGCTTGAGCTCTGTCAGGTTGGATGGGGACTGTTGGTGAACAGCAATTTTTAAGTCTTGCCACAGATTTTCGAATAGAATTGACATATAGGCTTTGACTGGGCCATTCTAAGGCATTCATGTTCTTGTTTTTAAACCACTCCAGTGTATCTTTGGCTATCTGTTTAGGGTCATTGTCCTGCTGAAAGGTGAACCTCCACCACAGTCCCAGGCCCCTTGCAGACTGAAACAGGTTTTCCTCTAGAATTGCCCTGTATTTGGCTCCACCCATCTTGCCCTCAATCCTGACCAGCTTCCTAGTCTCTGCTGATGAAAGCATCCCCACAATATGATGCCGCCACCACCATGCTTCACTGTGAAGATGGTGTTCTCAGGGCAATGAGCACCATTGGCTTTGCGCCACACATAGTGTTTTGCGCTAAGGCCAAAAAATTCGACTTTGGTCTCATCAGACCAGAGGACCTTTTCCCACGTTTGGAAAAAACCAAATGGTTGGTTTTTTTCCAGCAATAACTTTCTTCTTGCCTCTTCCATAAAGCTCAGCTTTGTGGAGCGTATGGGTGATAGTTATCCCTGGACAGTTTCTCTCATCTCAGCTGTGGATCTCCCCAGCTCCTTTAAAGTTATCATTGGCCTCTTGGTTGCTTTTCTGACTATTGCCCTCCTTACCCGGTCACTCATTTTTGGTGGACACCCTACTCTAGGTAGTATCACAATTGTGCCATATTCTTTCAATTTTGTGATGATAGATTTAATGGTGCTCCAGGGGATGTTCATAGTTTGGGATTTTTTTTATAACCCAATCCTGATTGGTGCTTCTCTGGAACTGTATCCTGGACTTGTTTTGAAAGCTTCTTGGTCTTCATTATGCTGTTTGTTTAGGTATGCTCTCCAACAAACTCTGGGGATTCCAAAAACAGGTGTATTTTATCTGAGGTGAAACAGGTGTATTTTATCTGAGGTCATGTGACACTTAGATTGCACACAGGTGTACTCCATTATACTAATTATGTGACTTCTGAATGCAGTTGGTTGCACCATAGCGTATTTAGGTGCTGAAATTATGACAAAATAGGTGCCAGGGAAGGCATGCAACAACCAGGGCACTGCTACCACAAAGAGCCCTTTTCCTGTAGCCACCCAGCACGTCTCATTCCAGTTGTGCCTTTTGAACATGATCATACTGTATTGTCACTTGACATATAATAACATATGAATAAGATTTAGGTGAATAACAAAAACACTTAGTGCTGGATGTTCATTCGATAAGACATTACTATTGCTGGAGGCCGTAATACAGCCTTCCCCAACCTGATGTTCTGCAGATGTTTTGGACTTCAATTCCCATCAGCCCCAGCCAACTAGTCAGGAATGCTGGGAGTTCTAATCCAGAATTCTGGGGGCACCATAGGGGGAAGGCTGCAGTAATATATCTTTAAAAAAATGCCACAGCTGTTATGCAGAACCACTTTTAACCCTTCTGGAAAGCAGTGTTGTTTAAGGGCACATAGCTTGTACAAGTTGAACCACGCTGAATAGCATCCCCATTCCAGGAACTGTTTATACACTGTGTTCTTGCGGTGTTAATGTGAGCTTTGCAATGGCTGGCCTTGGTCCATTTTGGGTTGGGTAATTTGCCATTCCCTTTGTGTCATTGCAGCTGAAGCTGCCAGAAACTAAATGCCAAAGCAAAATCTCTTCAGAAGTTTTTAATTTTTTTTACTTTTAGTATGATGACTATTATGTGTTTTCTTAATCTTCTTTAGACTAAACAAATCTTTCCCAGGTTCATTCTCTTCTTGTATGTCTTTCCCATAAGCTTTTAGCAGGGAAGGAGTTGGATTACAAAAGTCCAAAATAAATGGGATTCCCCTCCCCAGAACCTTGTAAAAAATTCATAATATTTCCTGTATTCTGCATTGCATAATGATGGCTATTGCAATATAGTGTTAGAGTTGTCAAGAAACTTGCCTTGTACTGTAGAAGTGGGCGGGGGGGGATTTCCTCCAGAAGGAAAAGCTATGGAGGAAATAATCAGATTGATTACACTCTCATTCCTATCGTATTTTGAAACTCAGGAAAATTACATGCGTAATTTAGATGCGTAATTTAAAGGTCTCCCCAGGCCACTCAAATCTTTGCAACAACCCATGTAGGTGGTAGATAATTGTAGGTCAAAATACACGCTTGAGTCATGTTTCTGGATGACTTTTCTTTTAATCATTTGATTATTGATGGGTGCCCAGCTTTACCGTTAAGAAAGGAAGGTATTACAACAAATGTCGAAGATTATGATATCAGGGGTAGGCTGGCAGCCTGATACTGCTGCATGAGAGAGTGAGAGGCTATAAGACTGGGGTTGTCCAATGGTGGCTTTGCCTTAGAGCAGCCTCCCCCAATGTGATATCATCCAGATGTTGTGGATGGCAACTCACATCAGCCCCAGCCAGATATGGGCAATGATCAGGAATGCTGGGAGTTGAAGTGCAAAATGTCTGGAGGGCCCCCTGTTAGGGAAGGCTGCCTTAGAAAGTGCTTCTGCTCGTGCAAGTTGCCACACCTGATTTTTATAAATCCTCCAACCTGCTTGAGCCCTTTGCTTCCCTAAAATCTGTTTCTGAAGACTGTGCCTCCAGAACACAGAATCTGGTATAATGCAAAGGGCTGTAGTAGCTAGTGGGGATTGGGAAAAACCAGGTGCCCCAATTTGTGTGAGTGGAAGTGCTTTCCACTAAGGCACAGTTACCATTGGATGCAACCCTGGGAATTTAGTTCTCAGTACTGTCATGAAGGAACAACTCTTAACCTGCCACAAGCACAAGGCACCAGGTCTACTCATGGCTCTCCTCAGCCACGTTGCATGAATAGACTTCCTTCTCCCCCTTTCCCTATCCTGTGCCCCAATAGCCATGGAAAGGGAGAAGGGATTCTTAGTGCAGGAGAATTAAATGATAGAATCCAGGAATGATAGTGTGGACTGTACCACTTCAGACTGCATATGGGGGGAATACAATTTTTGAATGCTCCCCCACATAAACATTCCCTCTATGTAGAAGATCAGCCTATCAAAGGGAGAGTTTCTCACTCAGCTTTCTCCCTGGTGTGCTAATTTTCTACTTGCAAGGAAGTTTTTTTTAAGGTAGGGGAGCATTCAAACTTGTGGTCTGAAGTGGAACAGTCCATTCTACAGCTCCATTCTGCTGCAGACGCAAGTTGTCTCTCAGTTTGCACTCAGAAGAAAGTGGCTGAGGTGCATAATAAGCTCGTGTCAAGCTTCTGTTTTGGTCACATGAGGTTCAGACTACAAGTAATGCTGGCTGATGTATGTCTGCACAAATCATGTATAAAGCAGGAGGTGGGGGCTGATTTTCAAAGCGTACTGGGTGTGCGGGTGAGGGGAGCTCCCTTAGTCCATTACCTAATCAACTTTACTCTGTAGTTGGGCTCTGATACCAGAAGTGAGTCCAACTGGAAGAGCCTGCGACAAAGGGCTGTGGAAGGAAAGTTGCAGTGTTATGCCTGTGTGGGAGAAAGCAGCATAAGTCAAATTAAAGAGGGATATCTTTGGAATAAGAGGACTGCTCTGGAGGCTTGATGTGAAGTGCCTGGATCAGCTTTCTGTAGCCTGGTGTCTTCCACGTATGTTGGACTGTAATTCCCATCATTCCCAGCCAGCATCAGAGGTTGGGGAAGGCTGCCCCCGATTGAATCCCAGAGTGGCCGGAAGCAGATCGCTAGTGTGGTTTCTTATTTCAGGCAAGGGTGAGCAACTTGTGGCCCTCCAGATGTTTTGGCCTACAACTCCCATCAGCTGTAACCAGCATAGCGGATAGTGTGGGGGCTGATGGGAGGCCAAAATATCTGGAAGACACAGGTTACCCAGCCTCGAACAAATGCTATTTTGCAACTTTCTGCAATACTGTATAGACTCAGTTTAATTCTTGACACAGAACAGACTTGCTTCAGTTGCTAAATGTTTATCGGCTGCTGTGGCAACCAAAGTTGTGTTCTTACTTGTACTGCATGTAACAACTTTCTTCCAGGTTTGATCAGGGAATCCTACAGAAACGTGACTCACATTGAGTTGTGTTGGCTGCTCTTTTACTCCTCAGATGAGGCATTTTTCTCCACGTCTCTCTCAACATTACCCTTTAGCCCAGAGCTTTTTGGAATTATTTTCTCCTACTCAGTGTCACCTCTCACCTAGTAACAATAAATCTGAGATAGAACTATCCCTGGAAGCATTTAAAGACATAAATTAGTTACGTAAGCCCAGACTAGTGTGTCCTGCCATTCTTAGAAATGTATGGTGCTTTATGATGATATTGAGGATGGGGATAGTTGAAAGTGAGAATGTGGGGGTAATGAGGTCCAGGAGGAAGTTCACTTTGGTTTCACTTGCTTACCTAACATGTTTCACTTCACTGTCTTTTTTGCAGTGGAATGAAATAGATTCATTCAAATGTGATACTAAATACTGGCAGATTTCAGCAGCCCTTATCTTCTTCTGAAGAGTAGGGAAGACCCAGAGGCATTCAGTACTCTACACAGATGGGTTGCAGATGTTTAGGCCCATAAAGAATGTGATTTCCCCTTTCTGGCTCTTTGTGATTCCTTGTGGGAAATTCCAAGTACTCATAATTTGCAGCCTTGAATAAGCTGTGTGTATCTGGTCATTTTTTTATCCAGTACCTTGATAGGGTATTTTGTACGGGACATCCACTCTTTCAAGAGTATATACTCTGTAATAGCTTGTAGTATAGCTGCTTGCAATGTAATGCTTCAGTTTAACATATTGGCATAAAAGCAAATATTTGAGAAGGAAATCCCTTTTCAGTGGGAAAGTTGTATTTGCATTTTTCTTTTGCACCAGCAGTTTATTGTGTCACTGAAAGCGTCACTTTTAGTATCTCCGAACTGAGTAAATGCTCAGGGAATTGCCTTGGTGAGTCACTGTTGAATAGATGGTTCCTACAGCAACCTGTAGAATGTTGGGGTGTGTGCTACCTGAGAGAGTTACCAGGTATCAAGTTGGGAAATATTTTGTATTTGGAAAATATTTCAAGTTTTTTGCATGATGATTCCAGAATGTTTTTTTTTAAATAAGGAAAATAATTACCTCTGTGAGGTAGAGAGATAAAGCTGGGTATCATCAGCATTATTGAATAGGAAATAAAGAAAGCCTTAGGGTGTAATGAGATCACCCAGGGACACTTTATAGAGCAGGGCTGGGAAACCTCTAATGTCAGAGTACAATTCCCGTCACCCCTGACAATTGGGCATGCTGGCTAGGACTGATGGGAGTTGTCAAAGAATGCTGTTAGTAACTCTGGGATGTTCATTCACCTGGCAACAGACCTTGTTGGAAACAGTATGGTCGAGATGTTTTGGCCTTTTTGGCTGCCGTTGGTTAAGCTACTTAGATGGTGCTCGAGGGAATTAGGTAGCTAGGATTTAGTAGAATCAGTAAGTAGAGAGAGAACTAATGAAATCTGGACTGGTAACATGATTTGAGAAAGGGAGGGATAAAAAATAGTGTACAAACTCTGCACTTGCTGAGAAGGTAGAGTGACATTGCAGATGGCTTGAAAGATTTGAAGTTCGTGTGTGTCCAGAATTTCTTTTCAGGAGCTTGGCGCATCAGGTCCTTCTCTCTTCTTCCAGCACCTGTTTCTCTGCAGTTAAGAGTGTGAGCCCATAATTGGCAATCAAGCCTTTGAATCTGAAAAACACCAAGGAAGCCCTACAAAAATCCTAAAAGATGCAAAGAATAAAGTCAACTCAAACACAATTCAGAAGCCAAGGCTCAGAGAACCATAACTCTAGGTTTGCAAGGGTAATAGGCAATCCAGTTTTGAAATTGAGGGTTCAACTTCTCCAAATGTCATTTGTGGCTTGGGGTCTGCTCCTTACTGACAAAATTCCCAGTACCCAGTACAATGTGCCTAAATTGCCTCTTTGGATCACATCCAGATTTGTGTGTGTGTGTGTTCTACAGGGAGACTTCTATGTAAATATCTGTACTTCTTAGCTGTTTGTCCAAAGTACACCGGCATGTACAAAGGAACTTAATCAGGTTTGCATATTTTTTCCTGTTTGCATTAACAACAGCTGGTTACATAAGAGACTGGGTGGGGTGTATGCACTTTCATCTAAAGCAAAAAGTACATATTTGATAGATTATTCTTGAATCAAACAATTTTAAATACACTGACTCGTAAGTAAGCTCCACAGATTAAGTTCATGGCCCTAAGATAGCAGACCCATTAAGATTTATAAGAAATTGACTTCACAGATATCCTCATGAAGTAAGGTACCCTGTGTTAGATTCTCTAACAAAGATATAGGATGATTATAAATATATCCAAAGAAATAATAATAATTATTATTATTATTATTATTATTTATAACCCACCTCTCCCTACGGATCGAGGTGGGGAACACAATGCAAAATACAAGCATCACAAAGTTAAAAAAATTAAAAAACAAGAGAAAACACATCATTAAAACATTTTAAAATTCATCTGGATAGGCCTGCCGGAAGAGAACAGACTTCATGACTCTCTCAAATTCATGAAGACTACTAATTTGTCTAACCTCCTCCGGCAGACCATTCCATAGTCTGGGAGCCATAGAAGAGAAGGTCCTCTGGGTAACACTCGCCAGCCTAGTTCTGGCTGGCTTGAGTACGTTCTTCCCAGAGGACCTAAGAGCGCGGGGCGGACTGTACGGGAGAAGGCAATCCCGTAGGTAGCCTGGGCCCAAGCCATGTAGGGCTTTAAAGGTAATAACCAACACTTTATATTTTGCCTGGAAGCTGACCGGCAGCCAGTGAAGTGATTTTAAAACTGGTGTAATGTGGTCACCCCTAGGTGTACCGGTGACCAACCTGACTGCCATATTTTGAACAAGTTGAAGTTTCCGGACTAGGCACAAAGGTAGCCCTATGTACAGAGCATTGCAGAAGTCAAGCCTCGAAGTTACCAGCGCGTGCACTACCGTCTTTAGGTCTTCCAACTCTAGGAAGGGGCGCAGCTGGCATATCAGCCGAAGCTGATAGTAGGCACTCCTGGCCGTCGCATCAATCTGAGCTGTCATTTGGAGCGATGGATCCAGGAGTACCCCCAAGCTGCGAACACAGTCTTTCAAGGGGGGGGGGGTGTAACCCCATCCAGAACTGGTTGACACACCTCTAAACCCAGGTTGGGGCCTTTGACAGCAAGCACCTCCATCTTGTCTGGATTCAGCTTCAGTTTGTTTTTGGTCATCCAGCCCATTACCGCCTTCAAGCATTCATTCAGAGGAGACACACTATCCTTAGCTGACGATGTTGTCGAAGGCATAGAGAAATATATTTGGGTGTCATCAGCATATTGATAGCACCCCGCCCCATGCCTCCGGATGATCTCTCCCAGCGGTTTCATGTAAATGTTAAACAGCATTGGGGAAAGGATGGCACCTTGTGGTACACCACATAGCAACTCCTTTTTTGAAGAGCAGCTATCCCCAAGCATCACCATCTGGAACCTGCCCAAGAGATAGGATCGGAACCACTAAAGCACAGTGCCCCCAATTCCCAATTCCCCCAGGCGCTCCAGAAGGATACCATGGTCGATGGTATCGAAAGCCGCTGAGAGGTCCAGGAGTACCAGCAGGGACACACTCCCCCTGTCGATACTAAGGCGTAGATCATCCACTAAGGCGACCAAAGCGGTCTCAACTCCGTATCCCGCTCTGAAGCCGGTTTGAAATGGGTCTAGAAAATCAGTGTCATCCAAGACTGCCTGGAGTTGAAAGGCAACCGCTCTCTCTATCACCTTGCCCAAAAATGGAAGATTTGATACTGGCCTGTAGTTATTAAGGTCCAGGGGATCCAGGGAGGGATTTTTTAGAAGCGGCCTTACCACTGCCTCTTTTAAACATGATGGAAAGCTCCCCTCCCTGAGAGATGCATTAATAATATGTTGTAGATGTGATCTAACTGCATCTCCTCCCTGGACGACCAGCCAGGAAGGACGGATCGAGAGGGCAAGTCGTCTTCCTCACACATCCAAGTACCTTGTCCACGTCCTCGGTACTCACCAACTGAAACTGATCAAGTATAATCCTACTCGCGGAGTCACTGGACACTCCACTGTCAGCCTCTGCTATAACAACTCCCTGAGGTCTTCTGTATACCAGGGCGCCCTATTAGAAGCGGGCCGGAGAGGATGTTTGGGGGCAATCGTGTTGATAGCCCTAGTTAGGTCTTGATTCCATCTATTGACCAGGGCTTCTACAGGATCGTCGACGATACCAGCCATGGAAACCTCCAAGGCTTTCTGGAATCCAGAAGGATCCATCAGCCTTCGAGGGCAGACCATCTTAATAGGTCCGTCACCCCTGCAGGGACGGGTGGTAGCCGTGATACTAACCCTGACCAGAAAATGATCTGTCCATGACAATTCGGAGGTATTCAATACCTCCACCCACAGATCCGTCTGTTCGGAACTGAAAACAGCATCGAGGGTGTGACCTGCTGAATGTGTGGGTCCAGAGACCTATTGGGATAGGCCCATGTTTGTCATGGATGCCATGAACTCCCGAGCTCCACCTGACAAACTGGCCTTGAATGGGATGTTGAAATCGCCCAGGACCAAGAGCCTGGGCGAATCCAACACCAGCTCCGAGACCAGTTCCGTGAGCTCGGCCAGGGAGTCTGATAGGCAGCGGGGGGGCCGGTACACTAACAGAATCCCTAGTCTATCCCTGGCCTTCAGACTCAGGTACACACACTCGATGTAATTCAATTCCCGGACAGGATGTCTGGTCAGGTTAAGATTGCTTTTGTAGACCACAGCTACTCCGCCCCCCCCCCCGCCCACTTTCTCTCACCTGCTCACTAACACAGTACCCAGCTGGGAGAGCCTGAGCCCATGTCGGGCCACTGTCATCTCCCAGCCAGGTCTCTGTGAAACGTGCCAGGTCGGCCTCCTCTTCTTTGAGGAGGTCATAGATTATGTTTGTTTTGTTTTTAACTGACCTGGCATTACATAGGAGCAAGGAAAGGTTCTGTGGGTGGCCTGGATCGTTGCCCAAGATCCCCGGGGTAGCAGGGCGACCGGAAGGTAAGATGGGTGTTAGATATCCATCTCTCCTTCCCCTGTAACGGCATTTCGCCCTGCTATCGCCATATCTCCCTCTGCCCCACACAACACATATTGGTGCTCCCAGACACATTTCGGTTGCCTTAAGTTGTTTGTCTCTCTCTCACACGCGAGAGAGAGAAGGAGTGGGCAGAGTGCAATGGTGGCTGCTACACTATCTCCCCCACTTGCGCCGTCAGTCCTTCGGCTGTGGCTGCCTCTGTTGTCCCATCCCGACGTCTCTCTCGTTTCAGACTTTATACACTGGGGAACATATTGGCTTGTCTGCAGAGGCACTCCAGAGTGACTGCCGTAGAACCCTGGTATGCTGCAGAATATTGTGGGGCACTGGCCAATTTTCTCGGGCATTACTATCATCGCATGGGCAAAAACTAGGAGCAAGGCCTTCAAGCTGACTTAATGTTTTTCTTAAG
Organism: Anniella stebbinsi; assembly: GCA_029215795.1. Lineage (NCBI taxonomy): Eukaryota > Metazoa > Chordata > Lepidosauria > Squamata > Anniellidae > Anniella > Anniella stebbinsi. The sequence continues at coordinate 331,747,696 of JARDYH010000001.1, forward strand.
GAACATTCAGAAGGCACATTTTTCTCAGTTGGTGTTAGTTTATAGCTGTGCCAGTTGCAATATAGCAACTGCCAGTAACAAAGTGCAAATACTTTATTGTCGGTATCACTTATATAGTTTATTTCATGACTTAGTGCTTCACTGTGGGGAGGTAAATGGTTAATGATAAAACGAAGCTCACCTAAAAATTAGAATTATATTTTGACTTTTAAAATAGCTTCATCAGATTGCTGATTCAGTCTTGTGATTGGCTAATTGCATTGGATATCTTTTTTCTATATGATTAGTCCCCGTGCGATATCTGCCCCCAAATTCTAATTAATCCCCAAATAGATAAATTTGTGCTTTGTGCTTTGAAATCCTTTTCTGTTACTCCACTTCATGAAGTTACTGAGTTCATTCTGCATAACTTCTACATCCTTTTCTGTATTGGCAGTATTTAATTTCCACACACTTCATCAGCATGCTTCATACTTCCTTCCTGTTGATTACCATAAAAAGACTAAATAAAATATGGGGCTGTATCAGTGTTAGTCCTACTTAGAGTAAACCCATTGAAATGAATGGAACGTTAGTTAGACTAACCCTGGATGCAATCCACGGTTGACGGCTGAGAGACTTCACCAGTTGGATCACTTTTTTATGTAACTATACTAAACGGAATCTTTTCCACATTTTGGGGTGATTCTCACTGTATCATGTTTTACTAAAATGCCAATTGATTGCATTTCCTTTGTTCAGAAATTCAGTGGGCTATATCCAATGGTGGCTTTCCACTAGCAGAAAGCACTTCCAATTGCCTTTTGCCATTTCTCGCCTACCCCTTGAAGCCCCTTGCACCCCTTGACAAGTGTGCATTGGAGGATCCTCCAGAACGGTATGGGATATGGTACAGAAGGCTGCAGCAGACATGGGTGAAGTGGTCAATGAAAAGCAGGAACCCCACCTTATGTTAGCAGAAGTGCGTTCCTGTAGTGCAAAGCTATAACTGGATGCAGCCCGTTAGTTAGGTTCTTTTTTATTAGAGCTATTGGATTATTTTTCCTATGTGAAAGGAATTTATTCCTTCTCAATTGTCCTACACTTGTGTAAAGAAAAAAATAAAGAAAGGTAAAAACAAACCCCAAACACTTTACTATCTTCTTGTTGGAATCAAGTAGACCCCAATTAGATCTTAGTTATTTTTTTAAAAAAAACAAACCAATGGAAAGTTCAGCTATACAAGGAAGATAATTGGGGGGTGCAACTATACAAGGATGTTATCTGGGATCTGTAATGGTCCCTACTGTTAATTCCAGTAAGGTTTTACAGTTTCCAAATACTTTACTTATAGATCCAGTTTGCGTGTAATGACAACCCATGGGTTATTTAAGCCATGGGTTATAGGGGTCACATGTGAGCACCCTGCCTCCCATCCATTTGTCACTTCTGCTTTGCATCTTGTTTCTCAAACAATCCAGAGTTTTAATCCAACAACAAATCGTGGATTCAAGCTCTAGTTTGTTTCTCCCTCAACAACCCAGAGTGCTGGGTTTGCACATCTCAACCATCACACCAGTTGTTTGCTAAACCAGATGCAAAGCGGAAGCAGTGAGCAGATGGGAAGCAGTGTGTTTGTGTCTGTGCCAACCAACCATGGGGCATTATTATCTAACTTATTATTATTTAGAATATTTCCTGGCTGCCGTTCAGAGAGAAGCCCATCCAAGGCAGCGTACAACAATAAAACTCATAATAAAAACAGATGCTGTAATAAAGACAATAAAAACAGCAACATCAACATGAAGTAACATGTGACTGGGTAATATACCCCAGCTTAAAAACTTTTCAGAGTCTGAAAAAACAATAATATATGGCTAATATACCTTGTCTTAATTGCTGTATCAACATAAAAGTAGTGGTTTGTGTTAATTGGATGTTCCAGGGTCTTTTTCCCCTCTGCCTATTCTCTTTAATTGGTCCCAATGATCAAAGAAACCCTCAAATTAAAAAAAACCCTGAGGGTGGGTTGAATGTTCTTTGGTGTCTACAGTCTATCGGAATGTTATTGTAGCAAAACATATTGTTTTATAAACTAGTACAAGTTGGGGTGACTGGGATGTATTTTTTATATTTTTCTAGCCCTTTGGGTTTGGTTAGGACTCCAAAGGCATGGGATGGCAAAGTAGAGGAAATTACTATTTCTGACTGTGAGTCTTACAGCACAGTTCCTATACACATCTACTCAAAAGTAAATTCCATTGAGTGTGTCTTACTCCAGAATAAGCATTTATAGAATTGCAACCTAAGTAAGCAGTTCAGTCAATTAGTAATGCCAGTACCTCAGTATGGCCACAAGAGGAAGCATAGGTTATGATATGTGCATCAAGAGATTCCGCCATCACTCATTGGGTGCTTTTTTTAATGGCCCTGTATGGTGCCAGGCTACATAGTAAGACTTAAGACTGTGCTGGCACTTTCCTCTCCCCCACGCGGCTTCCCCCAGCCTAATCAGAACAGTGAAATTATGCAAAGCATGCAGATATCAGTCTGAGGATTTTCAGAGGTCTACATAAAACCATGGGTGGTTTGGAAAAAGTGAATGGGAAACATTTCTCTGTCATTTCACAAAGTATTCAAACTAGAGGGCATCTGATGAAATTTAGCCCATAGGTTTAAAATGAGTCAAGGAAAATTATTTCCCCCCCTACACAGAGTACTACTTACACGCTCTCTCTCTCTCTCTCTTTCTGTCTCTTGGTTAGTCTAGCTGTGCTAGGAAACTACATCTGGTCCTGGGACTGTATTTTATCCTAAGCACAGCTGAAGGGTGTATGTAAGGAGAAGCAAATACTAGGCTGCAATCCTGTACCAATTTACCTAGGAGTAAACTCCACTGAACTTAATGGGACTTGTATCTGAGTAGATATTTATAGGATTGCACTATCACTGCACTAAGATCCTGCCTTCTCCCAAGTCCTACATACTGGTAATTTGCAAAACACCAACAGAGAGTACACTAGTACCAAAACCTGAAACCTGGCCCAGTAGCCAAGCGCCTCTGATGCCTATCCCACGGAGTCAATCCAGGAGGATACCATGGTCAGTGGTATCAAAAGCTGATGAGATATCAAGCAGAATTAACAAGGTTGCACTCCCCCTGTCCCTCTCTCAATAAAGGTCAACCATCAGGGTGACAAAGGCTGATTCAGTCCCGTAACCAGGTCGAAACCCAGATTAAAATGGGTCTAGATAATCAGTGTCCTCCAAGGGTGCCTGCAGTTGTTCCGCCATGACCCTTTCCAATACCTTCCCTAAAAAAGGGGTATTTGCAACTGGGCAATAGTTGTCTCATGCCATTGGGTCCAGAGTGAGCTTCTTCAGAAGTGGTCGCACTACCTCCTTTTTAAGGATGACAGGGACCACCCGTTCCCGTAGAGAAGCATTCACCACATCTTGGACCCACCCAGTCAAATTCCCTCAGCTAGCTTTTATTAGCTAGGAGGGTCAAGGATCGAGACGACATGTGGTCAGTCGCATTGCTGCAAGTGCCTTGTCAATATCATCAGGCTGCAGCAGCTGAAACTGATCCCACAAAATTGGGCAGATGGTAGTGTCAGACACCTCGACTGGAGCTGCGCTAATAACAGTGTCAAGTTTGCTGCAGAGACAAGCGATTTTGTCATCAAAGTGAGATGCAAAAAGGTCACAGTGGGTCCTTGAGAGAACCAGAGCCCCATTCTCTGTGGAGAGTATTAACAACCCCCGGACCACTTGAAAGAACTCCGCTGGACAGCTACTTGAGGATGCAATGGAAGCAGGAAAGTAAGTCTTCGCTGCTTGCACTGCCACTCAATAGGCACAATTATGTGCTCTAGAGTGTGCTCGGTTATCTTTACTTCGAGTGTTGCACCACTAACTTAAAACTTTACTGCCAGTAACTGTGCCTTGGGAGAGGCATTTTAAAACGGGGAAAAAACTAAACCAAAGCTGGAAAACCAACAAACAAAGTTCTGCATCTCTAGTGTAGAGGCATCATGGGTAGGAAGAATATCCTACTCTGATAGAGACATTATCTTATTTCAGTAAAGGGGAAAATTCAAACAAGATTGTATTCTCCTAACCTTAAAAGGCAGGGAGGAGTGCAAGAGTTGGTTTTCTGGGACCAAGCTGTTTATGATCCTATCTTGCAGCATTAGACTTGCAGGATTTGAAAGTGATCGAAATATTCTGTTAGTGCTGTCCTACGCTTTTCTTCCTGTGTAGCATCTTTTACTTATCACTCTTGTAGATAAGAATATGAGGCTAGGTGACCTATTTCTCTAACCCATTTAAATGTTTTTAGTGTGGTAGATGTTTTAGGCTGCAATTCCACTTACTTAGGAATAAATCCCATTGAATTTAATGGCCTTTACTTCTGAGTTAACCTGTATAGGATGCATTGATTATGGGATTTACATCTGAGTAGACCTTATATGATGTGCTAATTAGGCTTTTTAAAGACTTGTACACCCTCAGTAAACATATATTTTATTACATGAACAGGAAATTCAGACATGTTAATAGCAGCAATGTAGTAACCGTATAATTAGCTATGGTGTATTTTTGTCAACTAAAGCTGGCATATAACCCATCACAAGTTAGGCCAACTTTAGCTTCAAACGAAACACTACAGGATTTCCCCGCCGTGGTAGATATGGAACATACACTTTGAAGAAGTGGGCTTTTGGTAAGTCATTTATCAAATAGGAAATTCCCTGCCAGCAGAGCTCATACTGGAGTAAAATTGTCCAGTCCAAGCCTAAATACACTATAGAAAAGGAAAGGCAATTGAAAATTATGCTTTTTTTTAATGAGCTTAGGGACAACTGCAGGTCTGTGTTTATTCCACAGTTTCAGAATAGGGCAAAGCTGCAGAATTTAGTACTGAAGTAAAAAAAAAAATCAGAATCCTGAGGCTGTAATCCGGTGTACTCTTACTTGGAAGTATCTCCCATTGAAATAATTGGGACTTGCCTCTGTAGTATTGGACTCCATGAATCTCCGTTGTCTTTTATTTTTTTTTAAGCCCTTTTCAGACTTTCATATGGGGTAAAATGAGTGCACATGACTTTGCCACTGACCTTTGAGCTGTTCATTAGAACATCTGTAGAGAGCCTGATCACATGATGAGAGCACTCCAGACATACATTACAACTGTATGCCTGCAGGCTCTCTACAGACGTTCTTTTGAAAATGGTAGAATGGGTCATACTGCAGTGCTGTTCCCTCACCCATGAGTGTTCATTTTAGTCCATATGAATGTCTGAAAGAGGCCTTTTCCTTAACCAGTGGGTGGTGTTCCACCAGGGCCTTTGTAAACTTCCTGCTTTTATTGCCTGCCTAAGACTGCAAAAATAGGGTAGTTGTGAGGTTCCTATAAAACCTTAATACATGCAGTGTTTGGCTTCCTGGGTCCCAAGTTGCTCAGGCCTACTTTAAAGTTCATGGTTAATGCCCAATCCTAAACCATTGCATTGGATGCACAGCAAATAAATCATACCTGAATCCTTTAAAATCAATGACTAACTTTTCACATTGATTTCAATGGAACCTTAAGTGCTCTGGATTCAACCCAATGGTTTCATTGTGTTTATGAATATTTAATTTTGCATTGGATTAGGCTGAAAACCTTCAGAGCAGAGTTCTATAGAACAGGAGTGGACAGAAAGTGTTTTGGACTTCAGCTCCCAGAAGCCCCTGCCAGCATGGCTAGTAGTCAAGTATGCTGGGAGTTGAAGACAGCTGGAGAGCTACTTTCTGTCCACCTCTGCTGTAGAATTTCCAGTGGTTAGTGTGTTCAGCCAGCTTCAGGACCCTGCATAGCTGATTGCTTCTCCTTATGACTTAGCAGAAGCAAAATAATGTATATAGATCAAATTATTTAGAATAAAAATGGTATTGGAAAACAGTTAAGCAGTGCTTCATTCAAATGAGGTTCTGGGCACTTCAGAGGATATGCTCAGTCACAGAAATTTCTGAATGAAAAAATGTTGCATTCCAGATGGGATTGCAGTTTTAGTCCTTTACAACAGTGTGTGTGTGTACTCATGCAATCCTATGCATGTTTAAGCAGAAAAAGTCTTATAACTCCCAGCATAATAAAAACAAAATAGCTTTAAAATTTTGGGTCATTAAGTATTAAAATCTTAGATGTTTAAAGGCCTGGGGAAATTTAAAAGTCTTTACCTGGCTCCCCCAAAAACATAAGGTTGGCACCAGGGGAGTACCACTCTGCCCTTCAAGGCTCATCACATCCATCAATGATGGCATTGGCCTAGGAAATGATTAATATCTCTTTACAAGTGGGAGTAGCCTCTGTTGCCTTAAAGGAGGCTATGATAACACCATTAATCAAGAAACCACCACTTCTTAGGCAAGATATTTGAGCATGGAATTGCTGGGCAACTTCAGTCACTCAGGGGGAGTCAACTTGGTGGCCTCCAAATGTTTTGGCTGACAATTTCCATAATCCCTGACCATTGGCCATGCGGACTATGCCTGATGGGACTCAGAGACTAAAACATCTGGACAGGGGCAGGTTGCCTACCCCTGTATCTTGATTTGTTTCAATCTGATTTCACAGGCCTGGATTCAACATCGAAAGTACTTTGGTCACTGGAGAGCAACAGAAGTACCATAACCCTGCTCAGTCTCTTGGTCTCTTTGATGGAGGATTGTGTGGTGCCAACAACGTTGTCTCATTGTATTTGCCCAGGCTTACAATGGGGAATGTGAACTGGCTGATTTTACTATGCTGCTGTTCTGTTTTGTGTTTGTTTAATTGTGGTTTTATGCAGACGTTGCACACTCCCTACTTCCCTGAGCAGTGATCAGGTTTGAGGGGTAGTGCTTAACATTCATGACACTGTTTTATTGTATGCTGCCTATATTGTTTTACTGAAGGGTGCCCCCAAATCTTTTAGGTATAATTTTATTTAATTGTGTGAGAAAAAACTTTATGCATGTGTTCAGCCTAACACATGAGGGCTTAATTATATGTGGAATGGCAGAAGGAAGGGGATGGGCAAAGCCAAGCCGGCCATGATCCCATTGCTCCTCCAACGGAGGCCTTGGCCAACTTGGCTTTGCTACACACAAGACTTCCATGACATGCAAAGCCTGTGTGCAGCAAAACAATAACACAGGGAAACCCATACTGTTATCTATGATGTGAGGGTTTCTCTCCCTGCCTTCTGCCCATTCCCCAATAGGTTCTTTTTATTGTTGTTAATACTCGAATATCCACAATGCTCGACGTTTTGGAGAACAATCCTTCGTCAGGAGCTGGATATTTCTCGATATACTGCCCAAGAGTTGTTTTTTAGGAGATAACCGTTGTATTGCTTTCTCTGTTTGTATGTCCTTCTTACTACAATCTTTAAAGATAACAACCGTTACCTCCTAAAAAAACAACTCTTGGGCAGTATACTGAGAAATATCCAGCTCCTGACGAAGGATTGTTTTCTAAAACGTCAAGCATTGTGGATATTTGAGTATTAACAACAATAAAAAGAGTTTATAAGAATTTATACAACACCAGAGTTTATCTCTTTTACATCCACGCTGTATGGTATTTTTTACTTTTTTCTTCACTACCATTCCCCAATAGGGGCAGGACTTATGGAGGGGGTGGGGCTTGCACCACCAAGTGGGTGGGGTATTTGCTGGTGTAGAGAATGTAGGGGCCCACCCTAACATTCCCATCCTCTTCAAGGTTCGCAGCCAGGCTTCTAAGTGTATTCAGCCAAGCACATCTAGAATCCCACTTTGCACTGTCCATATCCTCATTGGAAAGTCAGAGCTGGAGGGGCAGGGCTGGCGTACCTCTGAACTGCCTACACTACCCTTCCCCAACCTGGCTGGCTGATGGATGGATGCAGGGAGTTGTCCAACACATCTAGCGGGAACCTTCGCATGGTTAGGTTGAATACCTATTAAATTTTTCAGCTTCTGCCTTCATCAGCAACTTGATGTCCAACAATTCTTATTAGTGTACAGATTGTTTTAATACCCCAGGAATGGTTTCTTATTCGAACAAAATGTAACTTTTCATTTGCTATAAAATAACAATTAAATGTTATTCCTCTGAAGTCGTAATTAGTATATAAAGCATTAACTGGATGTGAAGCAAAAATTGAATTGGAACTGGAGGTTTAAGTAATGTATGCAAAAACGTTTAGGAAAGTACATATCAGGCTTTGGATAAAAACTCAAGGTAATATTGTGGAGTACTAGTAATATACTCTGCACTTAAATAAAGGAATTCCTGACACCATAATGAAATAAAATTACAGCTGAGCTGATTCATGTTCTTTCCTGACTTGTGAAATTTGCACCCATCCATCCAGAACAATCCTAGACTGGCAAGTCAAAGTTTGCATAAGTCTATAGCTTGAAAAAATGATGAAGAAAAGCTGGTGCAACATTTGGAAATATTGCCTAGGAGTTGCTAAACAATTAATAGAAAACAAATAAACCTGATTATGCATACCAAAGAGGCAGATACCTAACAAACTGACAAGAAAGAAGAACTGTTGATGGATGGTTTATCTATTCCAAGAAGATGTTACCATGTTCTAGATGGGGTTGCATTTCCCCTTTGGATTAGATTTGTTAATGCTCATAATCCAGCATTACGGTGGTTGCTCCAAAACACAGATAGCTTGTCCAGTTACCCATGCTCTGTTAACCTCAAGGCTAGATAACTGCAGTGCATTGTATATTGGGCTGCCTTTGAAGATGGTTCGGAAAGTGCAGTTAGTTCAGAATACAGCAATCAGACTGCTAACAGGACCCAGGGCAGTGAGATCAGATCTCACCTGCTCTGAAAAAGCTGTCCTGGCTTCTGGTCCGTTTTTGAACTTGGTTCAGAGCAAGTATTCCCTGTCTAAAGCCTTTCATGCCCTAGGACCCAGGTTCCTATTGAACATATCTTCTCCCTAGATGTGGAGATTAGTATCTGGAGTGCTCTTTCATCTTCCCCTACCCTCTATGGTGTAGCAAGTTGTGATGGTGTGTGTGTGTGTGTGTGTGTGTGTGTGTAGGAGAGCTTTTTTGGCACTACCACCCTACCTTTAGAATGCCCTTGTTAGAGATGTTTGCCTAGCACCCATGTACCAGGCAAAGGCCTTTTAGACCTTTGAGTTTCTAGATCTGTTGAGATGTTTTAGCTCTCCCTCAGTTTAGTTAATTACATTGTTTGACTTGGTTCTGTTGCTGCTGTTTTGTCATTTTACTGTCTTTTGTATTAATCAGTTGTGTTTATATTGCCTAGTAGACATCCTGGGAGCCATGAATGTGCAGGACATAGATTTGGTTAACAAAATAAAGTTCCTATCACTCTTTAGGCCAGTTGGGCTGCCATCCTCTAACTTGAGAGTAAGTTTCATTGAGCTCATGTAAACGATTGAACTGTTAGTTCCATTCTAGTGCATCTTTAAAATTGGATGACAAAGAGTATATACGTAGCATTCCAGGTTTGTATGCACACATCTTTAATTTTTCCTTAGTGTCCTTGATGAATCGGATCTTTTTACCTATCTACAATATAGGGATCATGCCACTTGTCAAAGTCCTTTTTAGTAGGAAGTGATATTTTAATTTATAATTTGTTTACCAAGTGCTCTGAAGGTGAAAAGTGCTCTCTAAGTGTTCCCAATTAATCTAATTGCTAGTTGTTCTTGGGAAAGATTTTGCCTAGTGATGTCATTGCACTTGTACCATGTGTGTCCTGGGGTGTGGCTGGGAGATGTGTTAGATGTCACGTTCGCCACTGCTCCAGTTTCAATAATAGCTTTGTTTAGCTACTTGTGTTTTATCCCTTTGCTTTAAAAAGAACAGCCTTAAGTTGTCCCTCGCTTGAGGTGTATTCAAATAAATAAAAAGGAATGCCACATGCATGTGCTAAAATTAAGACCTTTTCATAGCTTCGTTTGACTTTCTGTAGAATATTCCCTCACATAGTTAGTAATGTTATGCCATACACACAATTATTAGAGAGGATTTTTTTCATTAAAAGTCTTAATCTCAGGCCTTACTTCCGATCAAGAGAAGATAGTGCATAGTTAAACTATGGAATCCACTACCACAAGATGTAATGATGGCCACCAGTTTGGATGGCTTTAAAAGGGGGTAGATAAATTCCTGGAGGAGAAGGCTATCAATGGCTACTAGTCCTAATGGCTAAGTGCTACCTCCGATATCAGAGGCAGTAAGCCTATATGCACCAGTTGCTGGGGAACATGGGCAGAAAGGTGCTGTTGCACCTGTGTCCTGCTTATGGGTTCCTTGGTTGGCCACTGTGTGAACAGAGTGCTGGACTAGATGGACCCTTGGTCTGTTCCATCATGGCTCTTCTTATGTTCTTATGACTTGGGAGGGGTATGATACTATGAGGATCATTCTGCAGGCAAGGAAGCAAGTCTTCCTGGTCCCTGTTGGATTAGACTTCGTGATTCTGCCTCCTCTCTTCTCTCTTTGCTTCATCTTTGTAGTGTAGAGCAGAACTGCCAACCATACAAGAGAAAATCCTGGATCAGTTGGAGCAGAGAACCAAATTACACGTTTACTAGGACAGCATTCCAGACACACACACACACACACACACACACACACACACACACACACCCTAAATCTTAGACAGAGCTCTGATCTCAGAGGGTTTTTTTCCGTTGTCAGAGCTCCCCTCCTCCCAGCCTTCGCAGAAAGATGTATGTAGTGGCTCCCTCTACAAGATTGGAAACCTGACCTTGTAAAGGGTGGGAATGAGTGTGTTGAGGGCATGCTGGTGGGCAGGGAGGGAGTGGCTGAGAACACAAGGGATCCTAAACCCTCCCATCCCCCCAACCATGCCCTAGCACAGAGTGAAAGTTAAATGAGCTCTGAGGCACATCTAACTGGTTTTTCCTTTTTGAAGGAAAAAGAGGCAAAAATGCCTCCGGCTGTTCCTTCTGTCCTGCTGGCAAGAGCCTGGTAGGGCTTTAGATGGAATGGAGCCTACAAGATCAGAGCGCTCCATCATTTGTGCTCATCACCCATAGGATTGCTCTCGAAGTGTATTGAATATTGTACACAGCATGTCCTTGCCATAATTAGATAAACTGGTAGGCAAAAGGAATCTGGTGCTTATAGGCCTATGTGAGGCAAAGCCACTTCGAATTTGAAAGAAGTGACAGTCTTCCAAGGAAAAGGGGCTCAGTCAGTTCTTAGGTGTTGGTGCTAGGGTAGTCTTTATGGAAACAGGACAAAGCAAGGAGCTCTCTTGACACCTTGATAGGAGCAATCGACAAATCAAAAGGACTGAAGAGGGGGTGGGGAACTTTCTTACTGCTGGGTAGGAGGCTTCAGCCCTTATGTCAGACAGGGCAGTTTCTCTATTGCTGTCTTAGCTATGCATATCTCACACCTGTCTACGTGGGAGCAGACCAATTCATTATGGGACCTGAAAGGCAACAGAATCTTAAGGCAGCTAAGGTCAAAATTTTCTTATTAAAGAATTGATTCTTGTACCTAAAACTTGCAGGGGGAGTACGGGTGTTTCTTCACAACTTCATGCTCGGATTTTAGCTGATGGACAGTATCAAAGCACCCAGTAAATTTTATATACTGCTTTGTGTTATTGTTTAAGTCAGCCTTCCCCAGTCTGGCACCTTCCAGAGGCATTTGATTACAACTCCCATCACCCCTATCAGAATGGTCATTGGCCATACTGACTGGGATGATGGAGATTGGAGTTGAACTCACCTAGAATGCACAAAGTTGTGGGAAGCCTTTTTAGGGGATTGCATCATTTCCATTATCAATTTCATTTGTTTACTTAATAGATTTATATACCTCTGTCCATATTTAATAATATCTTTAAGTGGCTTACAAGAAAATATTTAAAAATCAAAGTACACTTATGATAGGTATTAAAATACATAAGAATTTCTAAAACATTGATATAAAACATTAATAAAACAAAACCAATTAAACCATTACAACACATAATTATAAACAGACTGGGCCTCTCACTCAGAGAAGGCCTAGGTAAAGAAATGGGTTTTTAGTTGATGCCTAAAGCATGTTACAGTTGGCATCTCCCAAATATCAATGGGGAAATCATTCCATAAATTGGGTGCCACCACAGTGAAGGCCTGCTTCCTGGTTGTTGTGAGATGGCAATCTGCAAGTCATGGTGCAATCATCAAGACCTTCTCCAATGGTCTTAATGCTCACACAGGTCTGTGTTGGGGAAGACAGTCTACCAGGTAACCTTGTCCTAAGCTATTCAGGGTTCTATATGCCAACAGCAAAACCTTGTACTTGGTTTGGTAGCTAATGGTTGTGCTAATAAGTAACTAGTGCAGTTGTGCCCCACAGCATAATTGCCAGGGAGCAAAGGCACAATTTCCCAATGCTACTTTCTGGAACTATCACTACAAGTAGGAGCAGAACCACTGTAGCACAATGCCCCTGATTCCCAACTCACAGAGACGATCCAAAAGAATAATGTGGTTACTGGTATCAAAAAACTGAGACTTAATCCAGACAAGACGGAGGTACTGTTTGTGGGTGGTTCATCTGTCGGGCTAAATGATGTTCACCCTGTTCTGTAGGGGGTTGCACTCCCCCTAAAGGATCAGGTCCGTAGTTTGGGGGTGCTCCTGGATCCAGAACTGTCACTTGAGGCACAAGTGAACTCAGTGGCAAGGAGCACCTTTTATCAGCTTAGGCTGATATACCAACTGCGCCCTTATCTGGACAGAGATAGCCTAGCATGTTCTGATAACCTCTCGTCTGGATTACTGCAATGCGTTATATGTGGGTCTGCTTTGAAAACGGTCCGGAAACTTCAACTGGTGCAAAACAAGGCAGCCAGACTCTTAACGGGGACTGGCCAACGAGACCACATTATGCCAGTCCTTTTCCAGCTTCACTGGCTGCTGGTCCAGGTTCTGGCCCAATTCAAATTCTGGTATTAACATTCAAAGCTCTAAATGGCTTGAGGCCAGGTTATCTGAAGGAACGCCTCCTCTCATATATACCTAAGATCATCCCCAGGGGTCCTTTTCCGTGAGCCCCTGCCAAAGGAAGTGAAACAGGTGGCTACTAGGAGGAGGGCCTTCTCTGCTGTAGCACCCCGGCTGTGGAATGAGCTCCCTAGAGAGGTTTGCCTGGCATCTGCGTAATACTCTTTTCAATACCTTTTTATTTTCCCAGTATTTTAACAGTTTATCATCTTAGTCTTTTAACTTTGCTGTTTTTAAATCGGTATTTTAAATCTCTATCAATTTCTGCATGGCTGCTTGGTTTTTATCCTGGTTGTGTTTTATACTGTATTTTAAAATTATGTTTTTATACTGTTGTTTTATATTTTGAATGGTTTTTATAGTTTAAATTTTTGTAAACCGCCCAGAGAGCTTCGGCTATTGGGCGGCATAAAAATGCAGAAAATAAATAAATAGACACTGAAAGATCATGCACGATATACAGAGTTGCACTTCCTCTGTCTCTCTCCCGCAAGAAGTCATCCGTCAGGGTGAGCAAAGCTGATTCTGTCCCCAAACCAGGCCTGAACAAAGACTGAAATGGGTCAAGATAATAGTATCCTCCAAGAATGTCTGCACTTGCCCAGCCACCACCCTCTCAAGCACCTTGCCCAAAAAAGGGGTATTAGTGACTGGGCGTCACAAAAAAGGGGTATAAACTGCCAGACCCAGAGAGGGCTTTTTCAGGAGTGGATGCCCGGGCACCTCTTCATGGCAGTGGGCACCATCCCATCACACAAAGACGCACTCACTCCTTCCTGGATTCACTCAGGCAACCCCTCCCAGGTAGCTCGAATAAGCCAGGATGAACAGGGGTCAAGAGTGCAGGTCATAGTGTCTTGTCTAGATCCTCAGGTCTCATAAGCTGAAACTGATTCCACATAGCTGAAATGGCTGGTGCATCAGACACGTCACCAGATACTGTACTAGAAGCAGCTTTCAAGTTGGCAAGAAGCCAAGCAAGTTTATTCTCAAAGTGCCTCCCAATATTATCATAGCAGGCTGTTGAGGGCTCCAATGTGGGATTCACTGGGGAAAATGACAACAAACCCCAAACCGCCCAGAAAAGCTCTGCTGGATGGCTACTTGAGGATGCAGTGGAGGCAATAAAGTAGACCTTCTTTGCTCCTCTCACTGCCATATAATAGGCACGATTATTTGCTTTCACACATGTCCTATTGGCCTCAAAATGAGTCTTATGCCAGTTGTGCTCTAGTCATCTCCCAGCCTGTCTCATTGGCTGGAGCTCACCAGAGAACCAGGCCATATCTATACCAAGCAGGCTATAACACTTTGAAAACAGTTTGAAAACGGTATATGGAATGTGTCCTAGGCCTGAACAGTTCTAAAAAATGTTATAAACCATTATAAAGCAGTAGTGTAGATACTGCCCCAGAGAGCACCTCGCGCTCCACAATACCGGCGAGGGTGCTCAGGAGCGATTGTTTCAATAGCTCATCATGTCTTAACATTCCATAGTGTGACTAAAGCTTTGACAGGATTGCCACCTCTGGCTCCTGGAAATTCCCCAGCTGCATTCATATATCCATCAGATTCCATTAGGTACCAGGGGTGGACCATCTTAATGGATCCCTCAGCCTAGCAGGGGAAGACTGGCACTGCAGACCCAAACTTTACCAGATAGTGGTCTGACTATGACAATGGGGCAACTTCAAACCCCCCCCCCCAATATATGGACTGTGACGCCCTGCCTGTACCTGTGCTACTCACCAGGCTACACCACAGGGCTGTCCACGGCACTCGCACTCAGGGCTTACTTCAAACCCCCCCCCCCCCCCCCGTGCTTATGACGTGGTTGAAAATTTAGGGCTGCTGCTGCTGCTCCCATCCCGCCTTTATTCTTCTAGGCCCCACGGCTCCACAGCTCAACACCCTAGCCCTCAAATCCCCCTTCTTATGTCCGCTGCCACCAGTACCTTACTCAGGTACAATTCCAATGATCACACCAGGTGTAAATAAACAAGATTTATTAACAGAAGTATATGCAGGTCAATAAGCGTGATGGTTTCCTCAGGTATAGACTTGTATTGGTTACAGGCACAATGCTTTATGGTTTCAGTACTTTCTTCTTATAACATTGACAATAGAAACTCTAACGTTCTAATTATCCTGCCTACGCTACCCACTCTACACTACTCTTCACTCTCTCCCACAAACTAGTTCCCCCAAAATAACAAAACACGTTGGTCCTTCCTATCTCTAATCTATTCTCCCTCTCCTGTCAGCTCTCCCTCTCCTCTGTACTAACTAACTAACTCCCTTCTCTTAAGTGACTGACTAACTGTCAGCTCTTGTCAGCTCCCTCAATATATGCACAGACACTCTCACACAGCCAGCCAATCCAGGCAATCCCCCGCCACCATCCAATCAGCACTCACACATGAACTTCCCCCCCTTATTCTTACCTAGTTACAACATAACTGTTCTCCTATTTACTTTCTTTTATGGCTTTCTATATACAACTACTTACAGTTGTTGATATAAACAGTTCTCCCAGCAGCTGAACATCACATGGACCCCCCACCCCACATCCAGAAGCAAAGACTAAACCAGGAGTATGCCCTGCCCTGTGTGTTGAGCCTATGACAAATTGAGACATCTCCATGGCTGTCATAGAGGCCATGAAGGCAGTGATGTTTTCTGACAGAGTTTAATAGGAATATTAATCTAGATTGAAAATTACTTTATATTTGGATTCAGAAAATGTCATTAAAAGCTGGGGCTTAAAGTCAGGGAAACCCTGATAAAGGTCTGTATTACTGGAACTCCCCAAATTTCATGTTTACTAACCTACAAAAAGGTATGAGTGTTTCTGGAATATTTTTAACCCACACAATGGAAAATGAATCTATTAATGTCTGACACTGATTTATAATCTAGAATTTTGAGCTTTGGCCTTATAAAGACTATTTTTAACTGAGCCTGAACTGGGGCGGGGTGGGGGAGAAGAACCATACCTCAGACCAAATCTTTATCTCACCTCCATCCCCAAACTGAAATGTAACTGAAATGAAACCTTTCTCATTCTTGACCTCAAGAATATTGAAGGTTGTTTACTAAAAAGTGAAGTTCCTTACAGATAGAAAGTTATCTTTGGTCAGGTTTTTAGTCTCAGACTGATCACGCACACACACACACACACACACACACGCCAGTAAAAGCGTGTTTAAGCCTTTTTTCCATTATTGGTATACATGTGTGAAAGATAGAAATTCAATTTTAAAGGTGCTGGCCACACATCACGTGGAAAGGTGGATGTACAGCTCTGTTTAAACTTCCCTGTGATTTTTATCATTTGAGAACAAATGTGTCTGAAGCATATTTTTAGTCCCCCGCCCACCATTTTTTTCATAGAATTGTACAGAGTTGAGGATGGCACTTTTGCATTTTAACCTCTCTTCCATATATGGAAGTGACTTTTTGGTTACTATTACCAGACATCACACTTTAAAAGTTCGAAAATTATGTAAGTACTGATTGCATGAGGGGTTATTGGAAAGAAATGCTTCACATTCAATTAAGGAAAAGGGAAAATACAGAAAATGCCACACTCCCGTGGTGCTAGCTTTGCCTTCTGATAAGATACACACACACATACACACACACAGCCTCCACTAAAGCAGGGATAGGCAAACCTTTGGCTGTGGCACATTTGGCAATTTGAGAAACTGTCCTTGGCTGCTATGGGAGGGATATCCCAATGGCTGCCATGGGAGGGATATCCCAATACAGGAGGCAACAGCTGAGATTATCAAACAAAAATTATGCACATGGCACATAACTGCTAGACATACAACAAATTGAAAAACTGGGGTGAAAGGATGTTTTTTATCATATATTTATATATGTACCGGTACTTATATTTTTCTATATACAATATCACCACTTAGGTGTGAAGTAACATTAAATGTACTATGGTAGAAAAATATGTATACAAGTCGTTTAACCTAGATTGAAGACAGGCCTCCGATTCTTTTAATCTGTTTCGCATAGGAACTTACCACTCCTGAAGCTTTGCATTTTTCGGCCGCGACTTTAAGTGAACCTTTTTGTTTGAAGGACTAAATATGTTATTTTGGAATTGAGGAACGAACTCTAACTTCCCTCCACTCACCCACAGCAGTAGCTTTGTGATGGTGCTAATAGTTGAAATACTCTGAAGAAGTGTTTTGCGAAACAGGTTAAAAGAACCGGAGGCCTGTCTTCAATCTAGGTTAGCTCCTGGCGATAAGGCTTTAAACTAAAGTATACTTGTATTTAGAGGGATTTGTTCCTGCCCCTTTTGCCTTTGGCCCCACCACCTATCAGTGGAACAGGGCCCCCAATGCATCTCCAAAGTAGAATTCAGACTTGGGCTGAAAGTGGCTCTGATCCCTGCCATTGCACGTGAATTGTGCCTTTGTTTGTATCCATTCATTTTTATGGATTAATGTTTTACTGTTTTATTGTTGATATGTTTAATTTTTCTTTGCACACTGCCTTGGAACCCTCTTTTGTGAGTGCATGAAGTTAGGTACATTTTTAAACAAATAAATTATGGATCATCTGTGATCATATCTCCTGTCATATCTCATTTGATCCTTGGAGACTTCATCTGGAAGCTCCAGTTTATACAATTATTGTAGTAGGAGGTACTTCAGATATGAGTACTGTCCCTGTAGTTTGTCTTGGCCTTGGCAGCTATTGGAAGCATCACACAAATGCTCTTATGAGCATCTCTACATTAAGGGAAATCATGTTCTTCACCCGAGACCTACCTGTTCTTTAGTGCTATTTTTATGGGCTGCATTACATGGGTGGATAGGGATACCCACATGCTTTGAATTGAATACTTTCCCTCCCTTCACTTCTGTTGAGAAAGGGCCATCTAGCGGTGGAAGATCTCGATTTTCCCCAGCTATTACCACTTTAAAAGTGGATCTTTTCATACCAGGATATCCAGGGAATACCACAGGAGATGTCCTGGTCGTTCATGACATCATGTAATGGATCTGAAAAATCCATGAGTGACCAATCACAAACGTTAAATAAATCACTCATTTAGAGGATCCCCATGCCAGCCAGCTGCCACAATTGCCTGTACAGAATAATAGAAAGTTGGCATATGCTGTGGTCTCAAAACAGTCCTCAAGAAGTGACTAGAAATTGAGAACTTTTAGACACAGAACATCTCTCATTTGATAAGATTGTAAAGCATTTGCACACAGCTTAATTTTTAACTTTGCTGTTTAAATTTGTATTTTAAATCTGTATTAATTTCTGCATGGCTGCTCGTTTTTTCCTGCTTGTGCTTTTATACTATATTTTATATTATGTTTTTATAATGGTTTTCATGGTTTTAATTTTTGTAAACCGCCCAGAGAGCTTTGGCTATTGGGTGGTATAGAAATGCAATAATAAATAAATAAATAAATAAATTGGATGAAATAATAATAATAATCCTTAATTACCAGGGCTAGTGGCTTATTTAAATTACAGCCTGAAGGCACGGATGTTTTTGTCTTTCTAGCATGAGCTGCTTGCTGCTGTTGTGTTTGTAAATGCTGAAAGGACTTGTGTGATCTCACTGGGCGCGTTCGGATGACACAATAGTCAACCACGTGTTAATAGTCAACTCCATGGGTGACTATTTAGGGGGTACTTTCCACATGACATGATAATAATTGGCCGTGAGTTGACTGTGAACACATTGTTGCTTATTGTAGCTGACCCCTGCCCATCCCCACCACTTTCCCACCAAATTACATGGTCAGCCACTTTTGAAACTGAGGAGAGTTTCAAAAACAGTTTGATAGTGTGTCTGTGTGTGTACGCGCGAGCGTTCGTTGATAGGGTGTGGATGTGAGTGTGTGAAGGAGTGAGTGTGATTGTGTGTCTGCTACTCAAAGTTATCATCCTCCACGGTGGAAACCCATTGATGTGCTAAAATAGCTCTTTGGATCTAGACCGCAATGCATACATTGCATAGGTAGTCAACCTGGTGCCCTTCAGATGTGTGTGTTTTGAGGATCAGAATAAAGGGGAAGAGGGGGAATTCTGGAATATTGTATCCTGAAATCTGAAATGCATCTTCCTGCACCCTGTCAGGTGTAGGGAGGTGTAGGATGGGGGAGGAAATGGAGTGCCCTATGGGTGGCCCTCTCACCCTGGCATGAAGGGGTATTCCTCCTCCTCCTTCTGGAACCCCTTTTGTGCAAAAGGGTTTTCAAAAACAAAACAAAAACAAAAAAAAGCGGAAAATCAGGAGTAGCAAGGCGAAATCGAACCCCTTACCAAGGACTGTAGGAGCAACACAGTCCTTGGCAAGGGGTTGGTATTTGTCCCACCCCACCTCCAATTTTCCAGATGGGGCATCTTTAAATCCCCAATGCAAGTCAATGGAAATGATCTCCAATTACTTGCATTGGGGATTTAAAGGGCTGCTCTTTTCTTTTTCTTTTTTTTTGTTTTGTTTTCCTGCTGCTGTGCTGTAGCAGGAAAACCAAAGAGTGCCATTTCCCTATATATGCAAATGGGAAGCCCTATTTGCACACATGGGGAAAATTACAGAGAAGTGCTGGCAATGTTCCCAGTTCTGGTTTTGCGCAAAAATGGGACTGGAAACATTTTAAAATGTTATCGTGATTGGAGCTGGGAAAGGTGGGGTATGGGTCAGCGGCTTGGGCATGCTTGCAAATGGCGATCACGCCCTGCTGGGCAAGAGTGGCAGGGGTTTCTTCTGCTCTTGCCGCATGACTCTGCAGAGCACGTGTTATCAGAGATGGTTATTTTGGCCAAATAAGCCATCATGGATTTTAAAAATCCCACCAGATGACATGCTAACCTATAATAGCTACATCATAGCTCATTTAAACCATCGTGCGTTATGGTGACATCCGAACCCAGTCAATATGTTCTAGCTATGAAATGGCCAGAAAGTTGGTTTCAATACAAGGAACAGCCTGGTAATTTGTTCAGGGACAAACTACACATTCACATCAAACACCTGTAACTATAGCCAAAGCTTGTAACTATAGCCAGAGCAATCCAGTGCAGATAAGTGGCAACTGGGGAGAGGGGTGCTAAACCATTTCCACACTCACTGTTTCTCTTCTCCAGATTCCCCCTTAACCCACCCAACTGCCCAGCTTTTTGCTGGTGACCCCACAGTTAGTTAAAACCTGTATTTTTAGAAAAGTGTTGTGCATTGGCCAATGACAATTAGAGCCGATGGTTGTTTTTACTAGAGAAATCTTACTGACAGTTATATTTCTTTTAAAAATATCAATCCCTTGATAACTGGGTTTTCTTGAAAGTGCTTTGTTGTGATTTATTGTTATGTACACCATTTCAAGTGAGGCTTTTTTGGCAGAGAACATGGTATACAAATGCCACAATACATAACTTTCAGGGAACAGGGACCCTAGCATCTCGATTTATGGGTATCGCTGTGTATATTCCTGCCCAGACACACTCACTCTCTCTCAAAATTCTGCACCTAGAAAAGCAAAATGCTGAGGCAAGTATACATTATGCATATTTGCAATTTCTTTTATTTTGCACAATTCTGCTCTGCTTGTCATCAGACAAGGCAAGGGCACCAAGGCCCTACCACTGGACTACTGGAAGTCTAACTCAGCCATCACTGTGGGTTCTGCAGTTTCTTTCACCAGGCACTGCTCACATATTATCAAACATATCTTTGCAGCCATAGGAACTAGGAACTTGCATTGTTGATACAGAGAGAGGGAGTGATCCAAGATTCTCAGAGAACTGAATTCTGTCTCCAGTATACCACTGTGCCACATTTTTTGCACAACCTTGGAATTGCAGACCTGGTTATTGGGTCCAAGGAAGCCATACAGGCATAGACCATGGCAGAGATGCATTGTTAATTGGATGGTACTAGATAGCCTCTGGTCTGGTTCTGTATCAGGCAGCGTCTTATAACTAACTGAGGCATGAAGGAATGGAAGTGACTAGCCCATGGTTGGGTGGCAGAATCTGCCTCCACTCCAAATTCCGCTCTATTGCAAGTCAGAGCTGTGTATTCCACGCAGTGAGCCAATTTGCACAGCACAACAGCCCGTTGTGGGTTAATTTACTCCCAAAGGCCTATGGCTAGTTTAAGCATTCTAAATATGCTAGCCCCATGGGTTAGGCGATGGTTGTTTAATCCTCAAATAATCCCCACTGCCCAGGTATGGATGACATAACAAGCCATGGCATAGCAAGCCATGGCTGCCTGGGGCTTTGCATATTCTTAATGGTGGATGGCATGTGCAGTGGTGTCCTAAAGGTTAATTAACCCACAGTGGGTTATTATGTCATCTGAACCAGATCATTCAGTTCTGGGCCTTCTAATCTAAGCTGTTGCCTTAGGTATGGGTGGAGGACACTATCCACTTGCCAATGTTGAAGTAAGATTCAGCTGCCATTCCAGCTGACTTCTGCGTGTGGAAAGGGGAGAGGGTGCCATCTTGCCCGCCTCAGGCAGCAAAATGTCTTAGGCCAGTCCCGATTTTAGGAGAAGGTTTGCAAGGAGAAGTGAAGCAGTGTTCTTATTTATGGCTGCCTTGAGTGTCATTTTTTTGGTAGAAATTAGGTACATATAAATCAGATAGATAGATAGATAGATAGATAGATAGATAGATAGATAGATAGATAGATAGATAGATAGATGTAGCCATAGCCCGAAGAACTGGTACCTGATCCTTGTGTATTTTAAACTGTTATCCAGTTTAAAGTAGTCTCCAGCATGAATCCTGGTCATCCTTGGCCATAGTTTGAAGTTTTATTTCATACTGGGGGAGCCTCTGAAAAGAGAGAGAAAGCGGGAGCATTTCCCCATGAACTGGCTCTTGAGCAGCAGAGGCTTTGAGAGGTGGTGAAGACTCTCTTACTTTCCTCATAATAACCCAATGCTCCCCCTTCTATATCCTTATGGTCTCTGTTTCTATGCTTAGTATATGTATGAGAACCAATCCAGCGTTTTTGAACCTATTGGCATCTTTTGTGCATTTGGACCCAGAATTGAGTGCTGCTTGATCATTTTTAGAAAAACCCATTTTAGTCAGTAGTGTTGCAAACAACATTATTTCCTTATCAAAAGATTGCTGCAGAATAAATTTCCACAGAACATGACACTTTATGGATTGTGACATCTATTTACTACTATGAGACTTGTGGCATCTTAAACGTTAAGGCTTCAAGACTAGCAAATGTATTATGAGATAAGCTTATGTGAACTAGACACAGACTTTTTGTTTTTGCTGCCATAGCCTAATATGGATTCTGTGGGAGAGGTGCCTTTTGGGTGTGTGTAATATTTTGTGGCATCATGAGCTCATTCAAATTGCTCATAGTTTAAATCCCCACAAAAAGCAAGTGGAAAAATGATGCATTCCAGAACTCATCCCTCATGTCTTCCTTTTGAAGTCCTTGCAAAAGTCTTGCAAAATATAGTTGCAAATATTGTTATAGAGTAAGTAAATATAGTTCTTCATTTAAATGGAACATTTGTAAGTGTGGACTGGTATGTTTTATACATGCACAAGTATGGACATATGCATTTTGGACATCCCTCCAATACTGCCTTTATTTGGCAGAAAACTGCAGGTGTGTTTGAGTCCTTCCCATACCAGGAAAGGAGAATTCACCTGAAGGTGACTTCCTTTTATGTGACAAAGCTGCAGCAGGTGAGTAGCTATTCGGCTGAGTCATAATTCGTTGTGCTTTCTTACAAAAGCATTCAGGGAATTCCCATCTGTGAAATGCTTCTGTGTTCCGAGGAGGAAGGCTGTTGTACGAAAAGCCTGACCTTTTAAAATGTGACACACACTGTACACTATGCGAACCTGCAATTAAGAGTCCATGACTGAGAAACTGGACTTTTGGATGCTGCCCTTTGCTTTTACAGTGACTAGGTACAATTTTGATTCCATTGATTGCTAAATTCCCATTGCTTTGCAGAGATGTCTGGACTGCGCCATCCCTGCTACTGGTGACATATCATGTGGTTTTCCTATGTCTATGCATTTGGGCATAGAAGTTACATCTGCACACCTGAGTTCTAAGCTTTCTGTTTCCCCAGTCAATCCTAGGGCATGACTATGTATTCTCTCACCTATGTTACTCCCTTGAGTCACCTGTCTCATTTGTTTGTGGGAGTGTCTATTCTGAAAATACGAATTCTCGATTTTGTGGTGGGGCTGTCTCTTGCCCTTTCTGTCAATTCAGATTCCTTCCTGGCCAAGGCTTTTCTTATGCTATGTTTGTGAATCTCACTAAAGCTGTTTTAGAATTCTTGCCTTTACTGCTGATGGTCTTGACAGACTTTGGCTAATGCAATGGCTATGGAACAGCACATGGAAGTTGTTTTCAATAGCTCCACATGACAGCTGTCACCTTGTGGCAACTAATGATAGCTGTCACCAGGAAATTCCCTCCACACCACTGGGAGGGGCTGTGACTCAGTAGTAGAGCCTGTAGTAGAGATCTCAGTAGTAGAGATCTTCAAGGGAAGCCCTTCTCTCAGTCCCACCACCATCACAGGCACGCCTGGTGGGAACGTGGGAGAGGGTCTTCTTGGTGGCTGCAACAGGGCTCTGGAACTCCCTTCCCAGGGAAGATGTGTTTCCGGAGGTATATAAATACTTTCTTATTCTGGCAGGCCTTTGGAGAAAAACGTAGACCCCGGTTATGTTTTAAGACTTTTAATTTTAAATTTTAATATGTATTTTAAATGTTGAAATGTTTTAATATTGAAACCTATTTAATTTATTTTTAACTTTTATATATCTTATTTATACCTTTTAACTGTATATGTTTTAATTTTGGAATGCCACCTTGAGGCACAGCATTGGGCAAAAGGCGGGATGTAAATAAAGATGATGATGATGATGATAATAATAATAATAATAATAATAATGGTTTGCATGCAGAATGTTCCAGATTTAATTTGTGGCTCCTTCAGGTAGGGCTGGAAGAACTGCCTGAAACCCTACCAGTCAGTGTGCTGGTTTGCATGACCACTGCAGCCCACCACCGCTTAAATAAGCCACAGTGGATTACGATACATGTCGACAATCATTGTGAAAATTCAAGCCATGGTGGTCGGTTGCCGCAGCTTATTGTGATGTGCCAACCCAGCGAGGGTGGGTTGTTGCCATTGTTAACAAACCACCCTCAACCAATATGCTGCTTTGGGGTTATGGGTGGTTAATCATAGCAACAACCCACCTTGCACTGGGTTCACACATCATGATAAGCTGCAGCGCCTGCCATGACTTGAATAATTACACTAATTACATACGTGGGCTCCCCGGAGGCTCCAGAAATCACGTGAACCAGCCCAGTGTCAACAATGATACTGGGCTAGGTGGAATGATAGTCTGACTCAAAATAAGGCAGCTTTCTATGTTCTTATGTTTCACTGAAAATATCCCCTGGAAAAAATTGCCCAATCCATGTGTTGAGATGATATGCACCAACTGAATCAGATGCTGAAAAGCACACAACTGCACAGAGTATAAATGACCACTAAGGACAATAGGGTAAACTAACTAACACAATAATGTAAACACAAAAGTCACAAATCAGAAGTGAGAATTACTAGTTGCACCAATACACAGCAACCTGTCATGGAGCAATTTTAAAGCTACAATTATATGCACAGCTCTCAGAGGTACTTGTTCAGCCGAACAAGACAATGAACAATTCTATTGCGATCCTGTCTTAATAGGAAGGTTTCAAAAGGTGTTGATGGGTGATTTTTCACCATTCTCCTGGTCTTTTTCGGGGTCTGTCCTATTTGCATTCCAGCTTAATAGACTGAGCGGGATCATATGGACCAGCCTTTCCAATCCTGCTGCCCTTCAGATGAGTTGGACTAAAAGTGCTATCGGTTATGCCACCTGGGGATGATGGGGATTGTAGTCCAACACCTCTGAAGAGCAGCAGGTTAGAGAAGGCCGATATGGACTATAGCTCTGTGGTAGACCACATGTGGTACATGCAGAAGGACCCATGTTCAATATTTGGCATCTCCAGTGGTATTATTTAGGTAGCAGGTAATGTCAAAGACCTCTGCCTGAAAACCCAGAAAAGACAATACTGGGCTAGATGGACAAATAGTCAGATGTGGCAAAAGGCAGGTTCCCAAGAAATCAGTGCTGTCAGTATGATGATGAAACCAAACCTCCTCTCTTTCTCAGGTTCTCCTTCTCTCTTTCTCAGGTTCTCTGAGAAACAGTACATCTTAAAAGTGTACACTCAAAAGTATAAATATGAATGTGACTGTTATGGACTGGGAAGGGGGATAACCTTTCCTCCTGGTGGACCCCTGCTTTACCAGGGTTCCCCAAGAAAAATTAATTACTGATAGGCAGCCACCAGTCTGTCCATCTGCCTGAGGAGCTTCTGAACCCTAGTGCAATTGATCCCTCCCTTCAAGCTAGCCCTAAGAAACAATAAAAAGAAAGGCGCTTTGGAGTTCCTTGCCCAAAGCCCAGGAAAACAGGACTCAACAAAACTACGTGCAAATCCTAGAAGCACAAATGGTAGTTTTGTAACCTTGCAATCCAATATATGGGTGAGTACATGCCATTGAGATCTTCAACTAAAATTACCCTCTTAACAGTAGTAGCCATGCAAGTCACTCAGGTGACAAGTACATGCAGAAAGTTGTTCCCAAATCTCACCCTGCAGCTATAGAATTCCCATTCCCTAGAAAGTCTCCAAAACTAAAGCCTAAGCATCTTTGGGGATTTTATAAGCTCTTTCTGTTAGTGGTGGTGGGGAATCAGGGCTAAGTAACAGAATGTGGTTTTAGTAATTTTTATATATTCTCCTGCCTGCTAATATTTTAATGGGATCTTTTTATATCTACCTTCTATCTTGAATATCTCATTGGGAGGTGGGTGAGTTTGCAAAAAAAAAAAGACAAAAAAGACGTGAAGCCCATCACTATCCTTTGCCTCCCCAGTAGATTGTCATATGTCCAGAAACAGATAAGGGGCAGGGGGCTGGAAAAGAGGCCATCACTGAGGCCCCCTGAATGACTGAGGAACAGAGAAGGTAGGGTGCTAGAACAGAGAAAGCAGCCAAATATGATTTGCACAGGAATAAAATAGGAGTATTTTAATATTAAATCTAGAGTCAGAATCACGAGGTGCTTTTTAGTACCATGTAATCTTGCACATATCATTTTATTGATTACATTTATAACCCGCTTTTCCTCAAAGGAGCTCAAGACAGCACACATGATTCTACCCCCCCCCCCCATTTTATCCTTACAGCAACCTTGTGAGATAGATTAGTCTGAGAGATAGTGACTTGGCTTGCATGCTCAAACAGCCCACCATTGCACATGCCAGCCCATTCGGGTGGCCGTTTTGAATATTCAACTCCCAGCCACACCTTGTAGTGTTGTGTAAACCCAGGGACTGTGAGTTATGTGAGGGTTAAATAACCCTCACTTAACCTATGGTCTGTTGGTGGGTTATATGACCATTGTTTATCCCTCGCATAACTCATGATCCCCAGGTTCGCACAATGCAAGATGCAGCCGGGCGTTGAATGTTCAAAATGGTTGCCTGCATGCACCATAGCCCTCTTGGCTCAAATAAACCATGGTGGACTGTTCAATCATGAGAACCAGCTCTCTGTCTGATGGGTGCAGTGTGAACTCACATTTGCCATTTGCAACACAAGCATATCATCTGTAGTGGTGCAACCTTCCAAGATTTTCAGAATTTCAACATAACTGGGGGGGGGGCAATTATGGAATGATCTACCTGACGAGGCTCGCCTGGTGCCAACTATATTTAGGCCTGGCTGAGAGTTCGCAGCTGTTTTAAATGTATATTGTTTTTATATGTTGTCTGTGTTTCTGCTTTTATGGTTTTAAATTTTGTATATCGATTTGTAATGTCCAAAGTTTTTAATTTTTGTAAACCGCCCAGAGAGCTTTGGCTATGGGACAGTATAATATAAATGTAATATAATAATAATAATAATAATAATAATAATAATAATACCTAGGGAATGATTACAATCTGTAGTGCTCAACTCCACCTTTTCCTCTGAGTTGCTTTTTTTCATTCACTTCCTCTTTCACAGGCACCATTTTAAACATTTGTTCTCAGATTGATTTATTTTTACTGATTTCAGCAGCTTGCACTGTTGGTTTTTCTGTTCTTTTTTTAAAAGTTGAATAACTTAAACCTACATTATCCCAGAAAAGCACATTCTTTTCTGCCCCCTTGTTTTTTTTTTCTAAATTACCATTAGTGTGCTTGGCATGCCATGGAAGCATGATGAAATCCTGGATCTTATTGATATATGAGGTGAACTGTGAGTTCAGAATAAGCTGAAAAGCACAAACATTGATATGTTCCTGAGAGTCGCTGACCAGACGGCCCATGGAGATCACAAGTGCATAGTGTTTAGTGCCATAGTAAGAATGAGATCCTGAAACTCAACTACAAATTTGTTTTGTGTCACACCTGTAATGTGTCTTCGTTGTTTCCTGATGAACAAATTATACCGTTGAACAGTGTTTTCCCCAATGTGAAGTGATGATCTTTAAATTATTCTACCAGTGCATGTTTCTGCCATTTCAATAAGTTTTCCTTGGCCTCAGACCTTTGAAGATAGGTCTATAAGTGGATGGAAGCTTTCAGACATACTCAGATCAATATAAATAAATATTGCACAGGAAATTCTTTGTGGGTTTTTAGGTTTTTCTTACAGATGTCAAAGTAGATTTCACAAAGATTTTAGCAGAATCCCACTTGCAGTAAGCAGAGAGTTGAACTCAATGGCCTAAATGACTCCTCCGACTCTATGGTTTTATGATTGAGCCACAATCGTTTTCAGAAATCTGTGGTGTATTTAGTACCTAAAAAGTATCATTTTTGCCTTTCAAACTAATAAACATTGATTGGAGTGGAGGAAGGTATATATGCAGTTGTAAAGAAAGAAACCTTTGCCTTCATTCTAACAATTTGAACTATATTCCATTTCCTTTATGACTAAAAGAAAGTGGTTTGTCTCATGCACTCCTTTTCTAAGAAGCAGTTATGTGTGGGAGTAGAATCAGACAGGAAATCCCCCTGTAGCTATGTATAGATCACCACAGTAAAACCCAAAGCTTAAATTAGATGCAGTAAATCTTTAGGAGGTGCAACAGGTAGAAGGGGTATTTAAAAGTTACTAAAACATAAAGCTTTTCCTATTTTTTCAATGCAGGTAGCTTTTGTACAAGGATGCAGGATTATTTTCAGGTACTTGTACTCCATGGTGTTGCAGTTCTTTTCAGCTGCTACAAAGCATTTGATTGATCCCTTCAAGAGTTAGGTGGGGCCATACTAAGTTTCTCTGAACAGGAGTCTTGCTTTGCGTCAGGTTAGGTCAACCATACCATCTCTGTGAGCCAGAGTGGTGTAGTAGTTAGAGTCTTGGACTAGGACTCTGGATCCAGATTCTAGTCCCCACTCAGCCCTGAAGCTCACCGGGTGACTTTAGGCAAGTCACTGACTCTCAGCCTAACCCACCTCACAGGGCTGTTGTGAAGATAACATACACTGCCTTGGGCGCCTTGGAAGAAAGATGGAATATAAATGTAACAAATAAATATTAACAGCCTAGACAGCTGACAGAAGCAACACAATTCAAAGAACTCTGATTATGCTAGAAACAATGCACAGGTGTGGCCTTTTATGCTTCTGGGATAGCCAGTTCCCCAGATAAAAGTGTGCTCCGGAATGCTCTGTGCTGTCTCAGGAGGTTCTGTGGTTCACTCTCAGTTCATAGAGGGACAACTTCATTTTGCCTATGGCAGAAAGATAATCTGAGCTGACCCAGGTTTTGTGCCCATTCTTGCTGCTGTTCACCTTCCAATCCTCGACTTCCTCTTGTGCTTCACCCTGCAGCCAACTCCTAATCAGGCTTACAACTTCAGTGCAATCTATTTCCCTCCTCTCTTCCCCACAGGTTGAAGATAAATCATGATAGGAATGTATTGGAAAAGAAAAAGAGAAACTAAAAATATAGGAGCAGTGGAGGGTGAACTGAAGTTTCAGATAAAGGAAGGAAACTGTGCAGGTTCCTATATGGATTTTATAAATTTTCAGCCTAGATTCTGCTGGTTTGTTAAATGAACTTTGACTTCAGCAGTAGCCTGCACTAATTCCATGGTTCAGATAAGTTCATTGAGACCTCAGGATGTTCTCTAGTTAGAGGTGTAAAATTTCCGGAAATTTTGAAGCCATGGAAAAACCTGGGGGGTTTTTTCGGGGGGGGGGGTTGTTTCCTGAAAAAAACAAATTTTCTGAAAAATTGAAAAAATGCAATATTAGCACTTTTTACAGATTTAGGAACATAAAATGTAATTATGTACACGTTGGTTTGGCATAAAATTATCACATTTGGTATATTAAAAGTACAGTGTATTCAAGCAATTATTACAAATTGAATATACTATTTTAAATTTTTACTTTTTTTTTTTTTAAAAAAAACAAGCTCCAGAACTGAAAGGAACCTCTTTGGTTTTGCCAGTTTATGAGGAGCAGGCAAAAAACAATTAAACAACAACAACAGAAGAAACCATCAACATTAGTAGCAAAGAAAATTATTGATGTCTTCGCTAGTCCTTCAGTGTCAAGCAGGCATAAAGCACCCATTCCCATGAAAAGAACTGAGAAAAAGGGGGACCAAGATTCAATGAATATGCATGAAATTTAATCAGACTAATTTCCTGAGCTATAGCTATCACTATCAGTTTCAGTCTTTGCTTCAATAGCAGTGCCCCCTAGAGGCAGAAATGCATCTTTCTCTTGCATTTGAGAGTTGTAGTCTCTGTTTGCAACCTAGGACTTGCTTGTCCTCGGTGCACAGAAATTGTAATAATCTGATAGTTTTTAGAAATCTTTTGGAGAAGTAAATATATGAACACCTTGTCTTAAACATTTTATGCATCATGCTAAAATAAAACATTCCATAATCCATTTTGTCTTTGTTTTTTTTTTCAATTTTTCAGAAAAAACAACAAAAAAGGCCTCAGAAAAAAACAGAAAACCCCCGTTTTCTCCCCGAATTTTTCCTGGTTTTTTTCTGGGCTTTCAATCTCTATCTCTAGTATTAACCTAGAAAGACAAAGATACAAGAAATGAGCCACATATTAGAAACTTGCTTCTGTGTTCAGTGTCCTAATTTCTGGTTCACTGAAAGTTTGCTTTTCCCCAATCCCCTTTCCTTCCCATAGCTACTTGAAGTTGTCATCCACCTAGCACAGCAGAACCTGCGGATACTTGTGCTGGGGCGGAAACACATGCTGAATGGATCTTATCAGTGGAACAGAAATAATATGGCTGCTATGCAGAAGAAAGCAGACTTCTTCTTTACTGAAAACATGTATGTTTTTTTTTTAAAAAAATAGCCATTTTCAGAGATATTTACACTAGATACAGGTTGCAGCTTAAGACACTTTGATAAGTGGATATCAAATTTGATCACTCAGTGCAACTTTAAGTATACAAAACTGTATTCTTTACTACTGCAGGGCACTGATTTTGAACCTCTTTCAAGTTGAAGGCTGAATTTGATTTTGGAGAAACTCTCAGGGCTACATTCCAGTGTTGGGCAGGGCAAAAGAAGTGGGACCCAAAACACCAAAAATACCATATCTT
This sequence comes from Anniella stebbinsi, assembly GCA_029215795.1. Classification (NCBI taxonomy): domain Eukaryota; kingdom Metazoa; phylum Chordata; class Lepidosauria; order Squamata; family Anniellidae; genus Anniella; species Anniella stebbinsi. Next base: position 331,778,435 of record JARDYH010000001.1, read on the forward strand.
AGCTTAAAGCTCCTACTGCCAGTAATAAAGCCTTAGGAGAAATATTTCAACCTTTTAAAAAGAGTGTGTGTGCGCGCATGCACACAAAAGCCAGGAAACCACAAAACAATCAGTGGTTAGATGAAAGGTGGTGGAGACAAGGGAAAGGGGTGTGTGGTCACCTGGGAAATCCTAGAGGGCCTAATTTGGCCCATGGGCCTGAGGTTCCCCACCCCTGATCTCCTCTTATCTTTTTCTTAAGTTTGGAATTTTCTGTTATTCTTTTTGGTCATTTTCCAAGGTAATGGTAAAATGAATACACCTCTTTCCTTGTTGTTCAGCATTATGGCCTTGTTTTATATATATTTAACCAATGATCAGCTGCTTTGTATTCAAAACCATATTTGGATACAGTAAGTATACCAACCTAGCCATTATGACTGAGCAACAGATGAGGTGTTTGTCAGAACAAGGTGGAAATCATTGAAGTATGTCTTTCTTATCCAGAAGATCAAGCGAATTGGCATTAGCAATTTGTCCAGAACTGCTAGATGAACTGCCCGTGATACAGAAATGGAGTTGACTAGAGCTTTGCAAGCATTCAGCTGAAAGACCTCTCATTATACATTTAATCTCTGTCTCATACTTTATCCTCCTTACATCCATATAGTTAATACTGAATGGTGAATGAAGAAAAAACGGTATCGTGTTTCAGGACTTTTATGTATTATTAAGTGCTGACAGCCACATTAAGAAAAATCACATTTCTTATCACATGGAAGTTCCTGTCAGAACAACGCGGAGATTAAAAAAAAGCTGGATACCATAGAATGCCTAAAGAACATTTGTCATAGCTTTGCCTATTTCAATTATCTTTGATAGAAAATACCATTAGTTATTTTTGCAGCTAAAATCTATAAATTAAGTTTAATGCTATTGAATTGTTCCTACTGTAACCTTTTGAAAATAAATCCACAATGAAACTGAGAGGGCAATTCCATTGAACACTTGAATTTTAAAAACTATTCCATAGGGACTAAAAATAATTCTCAGGTGCCTTAAGTTTTGATTTTGGCACTTAAATGTTTGAAATGTATTATTTCAGATGTTTTGCTGAGTTAGGCCTAAATATTTGATGCTAATACCTAGGTCCTAGATAGTTGAAACATTGTTTCTGCTTGGAATCGACCAAATACTTGTCTAAAACAAAAACTTTCCGTAAAATTTTGTTTTCTAAAATTTGGATGTTATTATAATAGATAGGAAAAGAGCAATAGCCAAAATATTAGTTGGAGTGAACAAAAATTTTAATTAGTACCTGAGTCAGTTCTATAACCCTGATATTCTTGTTTGCCTTTTTCTGATTTAAGATCTGAAGATGATCCGTTTCTGCTCTACGCCACTCTTCACTCGGGTAATCACTGTCGGTTTATCACCAGAGATCTATTACGTGACCATAAGGCTTGTCTCTCTGACAGTCTTACTAGACGCCTGTTCTTTAAATGGCAGCGTGGACATCAGATTGTGCTATCTAGCTACACACCAGGAAAGAGGATAAAGTTTGAGGTACTGCTGGTTGTATTCATGCTAATTCTGTTTAATATTTATTTAGTTTAATATTTATTTTATTTAGTTCTAGTCATGGTAAATATGATACAATATAATCTTCACAGAGTAACAGAGAATTAGATAAGTTAGATTAAATGTTAATCACAAAGGACTGAGTTGGTGATTTGGAGTAAGTTTAATATTTACTGGCAGTTTTCCTCTTAAGTAATTGCTTTGGGATTTTATTCCTTTAGTAACTATTTTGCTTATTGATGCTATCCTTGTTTCCTATCTGAAAGGAAGGGAAATATATGCTAAGAGATATGCAATATTTATATTTCTGTATGTAGTAAAACTGTGTAAAAATACTTCTTCTTTTTTACTTAACAGCCTTTATTGCAGTACGATACGATCGTACAGACTACTGGTAACACATGGCATATTCCCTATGATGACAGCTTCTTGGAAAGATCTTCTTATGAAGTACCAACAAAATGGCTCTGTCTTCAACAGAAATAAAGGATACATTTTTCCAAACTAAATATGTATGCATAGCTGTGTTATCTCATATAAACCAAACTTTATGTTTATTGGACTTGATTTTCCAATAAAAAAGACCAGAACTTGAATGAATCCTTGAAGTATATCAGCCCATATTTACTTTTCTCCATAATGTCCTGGAAATTATGAAGACTATTGGTTGTATTTCTGAATTTCAACAGCTGATTTGAAAGTAAATATTTTGTTTTATTGTTGGTTTTTGAGTTATGTGTTCAGATTTCCCTGCCTTTCAGCATAACTACATTTCATATATCATGTTCTTGTGCTCCTCTTTATCAGAAACCCCTGAACAAGTGCTTTTCTATATGGATATTGCTCAGTTTATGATAAAGAAAGATGCTCATTTTATTGTCTATGCTGCCCATATGCTCTTACATTTTCAATCTGGCATCTCTGTGCTTTGCTAATGACACCATTGCTAATAGTGCAAGGGTAGAAAAGCAACCTACACTTGTTTTATATGCCATTCTCAGCGGCCCATTACACTATCATCACACCAAAAAATGAGACACCAAGAAACTGTACAAATATGCAGATACGGGCTGACAGTTCTTAGTGCCCCTGATTTCAACCAGTGGGGAAAAATGATCAGATTGTAACACCGTTGAAAAGGAAATGATCCTTCACACCATTGACTTTTCAATGGACAGAAGAACTTACTACCCTTTCTATAATTGAATGTGCAGTTTTCTGCAGATAGCAGTCACCAACCACATATTTGGTCATCATATACTGACTGATATGCTTGAATATCAATAAGAGCTTATTTATGTATTTGAATGTGTCTCAACATATTTACAAACCCTCTCTCTGTTTTATTTATAGTGCATAAAAGAAAAGATCTAAAATGCTAATATAAAAAGAAAAGGGAATAATCCTGATCCCACATCCCAGATATTGGAGGCACCAGGCTCATGAGGCAGGTTATCCCATCCCCCAATTATGGCCAATAGGATGGACATACACATAATCCCTTCTGTCCATATCATAAAAACAGATACTTTGCTTGTTGTTTATGATTTGTAGTCTTTAGAAATTGGTGCACTCTGTTTCACAAATATTTCTAGGCTTTTCTGTCCCTTCAATGTTTCTTCCAGCTGGTTATCATATACCACAACATACAGTAACAAATACTAAGCAAGCTAGATATAATGAATACATCTAACCTCACAGCATATTCCATGTTTTTTTGCAGAGAGTAAGGAAAATTATTTTTGAGACACCTGCAGATGGGCATAGATGATCACTGGTACTATATAGAAAACATTTAGCTGTACAGACTTGGCTGTTGGAAAGTGTGTTTATAATTAAGCACCATAAACAAGGGGGAAAGTTAAAGGGAGAGGATAGTGTCAGCTTCAGAAGTTGTGAGAACAGAAAAAGGTTTACTGATGTTAGACAGTTCAGAGTGGGTGAGGTAATAGCGTTGCAGGAAAAACAGCACAAGAAATTAATTCTGAGAAGAGATTTGGTAGTTAGTTTGGCTATGGAACAGGAAGCAGCTGTAGGGATTAGTATGGGTAGGAGTCAGACACAAAGGTAGGAGTAGGGCAAAGGGCTTTAAATCCAGTGTGAATGGATTGAGTCAAGCTGAGTAATAAAAAGGGGAATGCAATCTTTGAGTAGTGAAAAATGGACACAAATGTTCTAGGCCAGTGGTCTTCAACTGGTGGGTCACAACCCAAAAGTGGATTGCAAGATTAGTCCAGATGGGTCACAGCAAAGCTGTTGCTGCCATGTTGGGCAAGGAAAAAATTGTGGAAAGTGGGTTTCACGTTGCAGGTTGGGAGTCCGAAGTGAGTTTTGAGTCTGGACCAGTTGAAGAAAGATGGAGGACCTTATGAGGATTCTCCAATTAATTGAATAAGTGACAGGTGTCTAGTATAGAGATGTGTAGCCCAATCCTGTCTACGTTTATTCAGAAGTAAATATTGGGTTCAATGGGGCTTACTTCCAAGTAGTTGTGCATAGGATTGCATTTTTAGGGCTGCTTCACTCATTCCCTGCCCCCAAGCAAGGATGAATGCATATATTAGCTGTCCATGGACTCAAAAACACACATTCCTGCAACCATTCACACATTATGACATATGCTTTCTCCCCCCCAAAAAAGTGATGCCTGTGTAGGAACAATTATTTGTAAAGACATCTTTTAGGGGTGGGCTGTATATGATGGGAGTATAGTGATGGGGAAAAGATGTGAAGAAATAAAATGAAAGCAGGAGCCTGGCTAGTGATAATGACATTGCAACAGTCTGTGGTTACCATTTGTCTGGTGTAAGTCTTTTAAGCATTTCTGATTTGTGAAACAAATGTGGTTTTTCAACAGTACCCAAGTTCCTCTTTACACGGATTCAGCAAAAGTAACCTATAAGTTAAAATTTAGCAGCTGTAGCAGAGGCCTGCAAAAAAGGATGAAAGTACTGGAGGAAAAGATGGAATGCTGAAGTGAACCCGCATGCTTAACTAAGGCACTGAAATAACAAACATATGCACTAAATGTATGAAATATATATATACAGAAATAGCAACAGTGGATGCATGTTTCTCCCACCCACAAGCTGGAGTCCTCTCAAGTGTGCCATTTTCTGGTAGTGATTCCCAAACCAAGAAGTAAAAAACCTAAGGGGAGACACAATTTTTTGCAGATGGGGGGGGGGGGGGCAAATTGTGGTCCTCCAGATATTGCTGAACTGTAGCTCTCATCAGCCCTGGCCAATGGGAGTAGCAGCTCAACAACATCTCGAGGGCCATATGTTGGCTACCCCTGCTGGCACTGGGGATTTGAATCAGCAAGCACAGAAATTATAAGACATGCCATCTTTTTCAGCACAGAATTTGTGGTATTTCCTTGACGCCTATGCTTTTAGCAGCTGCATACACAATAGGCAGAAATTTAGGCGAAGCTTTTTCCTTTTTAGTACGAAGATACTGCTGCAGGGACACAGCTGTGTCTTTGAACATTTGCCTGTCACCTTGCAGTGAAAAGCACAGCTGTGCAAATGAAAAAAAAAACAGTGGCAATCCCAGTTCGATGACATGATTTGGAAAGCAAGGGCGGCATACGCCTCCACCCCCCACCCCCAAAAAGTGTACAGTTCTTTGAGAGAGGAGTCCCTTTAAAGCGCAAGTCTATGCACATTTCGACAGAAAAACGTCAGCATGGGACTTTTTTCTGTCTAAACATGCATAGAACTGCGCCCTATTAGTTTAGGCTGACCAGATAAAATCCAGGTCAGGGCTCATGTAACTTTAACAGTTGTAGAGCAAAGGGAATTTCAGCCAGTGTCATTTGTATGCCATTAGTTCCTGGTGAAATTCCCTCTTCATCACAACAGTTAAAGTTGCAGGGGTCCTGCCTTCTTTTGTATATGATCACTCTAGTATAGTGCATGCACCTTTAACTGTTGTGATGAAGAGGGAATATCACCAGGATCTAATTGCATACAAATGAAATTGGCTGAAATTTCCTTTTCTCTACAACTGTTAAAAGTTACATGAGCCCTGACCTGGATTTTATCTGGTCAGCCTATATTAGTTAAACATTTGGGATTCTTTGCCACATACAGATCTAAGCTTTAGGGGGTGGGGTGGAAGTCGCACTTTAGATTTACGCATGCGCCATCAAGAAGGCCGACTCGGAAGCTAACGAAACAGAGAAAGCCTTGCCTTTGCGCATGCTCAGAAAGCAAACGCCCGCAGCGGAGGGCAGCGTTATTTCATGCTCTGCGAGGTGCAAGTACTGATGCCTGCTGCGCCTGCGCGTTACATACAATGACTAAGGAGCAAAGTGACCCGGCGGTTCTTCTGATCACGGTGGCTCACCGCGCCTGCGTGGAGGCAGGTGACCCCGGAAGTACTTTCGCCGTGGCTCGTTCTCCGGTTGCTGGAAATATCCCCTGCATGTTGTGTCCGCAGACGGGTTCCCACTCTGCCGCCCCCGCTCTTTCTACGTCGCCATGTCCCGAGGCTCCAGCGCCGGGTTCGACCGACATATCACTATCTTCTCCCCCGAGGGACGTCTCTACCAAGTAGGTGAGTGTCTAGCCAGAACCGCCCCGTCATGGCCCAGGGCCCCTCTTTCCTTCCTTCCTTCCTTCCTTCCTCTCTCTCCATGGAGTTGGGAAGCGGGGAGAGCAGGAGAATTCACAATAATAAGAGCAGCCGCCCCCGTTTCCCTCTCTGACGTTGGATTGAAGGAGCAGCGTTTTCCTTCTGCCCTAGTCTGATTCGGGGAGACGATGGGGGCGTTAATATTTTAAACGCAAGGGGCGCGTCAGTGTGCTCCTCCGTATCAGATGTTTGGGAGATAGACGAGTAGCATTGCGCAGCAAAAACGGCCTAATTTAAAAGCGAAAGCGAAACAAACCGCTCCGGTGCAAGCCAGGATGGTCTCTAGACACTAGGAGATGGGAAGGGCTCACATAATACCTTTTTATAACTAAGTTACACCTACTGGAATTTCCTCTTTGATACAACTGTTAAACGTTCAGATCTTAGACTTGCTCTGCAGGTTAAAGCTTAGGCTGGGGCCTGCAGATGTATTTGCTTACAAAACGCTGTATGCTGTGACTTTGTTAAAAAGTAGAATACCAGAAACTTTTACAAAACCATGTTATGATATTAATAAATTTAGGTTAACTGAAGACTCAGAAATAAAAACTTTTGTTGATTGAAGACGGGGGTGACGCAGTTGGAAACTTATGTTTTGGAAACTTGTGGCCACTCCCAGAAGTTTTGGTTTACAAGTCCCATTAGCCCTAGCCAGCGTAGTCAGTGGTGAGGGCTAATGAGATATGTAGGCCAAACATCTGGAGGCTGCCCACCATGAGACTAAATAGGTATAGTGGCATCTAGTGCACACCATTTCTGCTGTTGTGGATGAAGAAGAGGACACCTTCTACAGGACAGTACTACTCAATGCCCTTCTTAGTGCTTCTCCAAGTAGGGCAAGGAAAGAATCCTGCCTAAAAACCTGGAGAACTGCTCCCAGTCAATGTCGACTATACTGGGATAGATGGACTAATGGTCTGATTCAGTATAAGGCAGCTTTCTGTGTTCCTGAGATTTTTACTAAGTTCAGTGGCAGTTCCCCCAATGATAGGATTTTGCATATAACCACCTTCTTCCTAGATAGGGGATCTTGAAGTTGAGATGTAGAAGATGTGCAGGTTGTCTGTAGAATTTACTGGGCAATTCCTCTTTTTAACTAGACGCTTAAATATATTTTTATATTTCCAAGATTTTTCTAAAGCTATATTTCTAAAGCTCAGGTGTCCATGTTGTGATTAGGAATGCTAATGGTTCAGAGCAGGGTTAATAGTCCATGTGCTCCAAGGGAATAGGAATTTTCCTTAAGAAAACAAAAATAGTGTCAGTGCCTCATATTAAAGAAAAATACATTCTGTAAATGTGGAATAAGAAAAATATAAATTGTAGTCATCTGGATGTCTCAATTGCTAGATAGAACTGTGAGAACCTAGCACATGCCAGAATTAATTTCAAGTTGTGTTACACTTTGTATAAAGTAGTGTTATAGACATAAGTAATTGACTGTCAGTGAATTCTGAGAGTGTTTCAATGCTACCATTGCCATAACATTATTGCCAAATATCTGACTATGTTTAATGTACCATTAGAATATGCATTTAAGGCCATAAACCAGGGAGGCCTTACATCAGTAGCTGTTCGTGGAAAGGATTGTGCAGTTGTCGTCACACAAAAGAAAGTACCGGTAAGTAGGAATATCTTGGCAAAACCTGCAGTGTCCTACCTGATTTCTTCTTGGTAATATGCCTGGCGAGCTTGTATCCATGTTGATCTTTAATTATTAACTCCACTACACTTTGTTCTCATTATTGAAGATTAGTGGAGTTCTTTGGAGCATCAAGTGGGCTCATTAAGAGTTAGGCTTGGAAATTCTGGGGCAGTACAGTTGGGTAAGGTTACTTACTTTGCACTGTGTTGCTGCTTTTCCAGGTGCACAAACCCAAAGGAGAGACTGATAATTGTTCTGATAAAACTGTATGGTGGGTTAATTTTTACAAATTTAAGGACTCGACTCTTTTTTCTTTCTTGTCCATCAAATCTGTGCCTGGTATCAGTGGTTTACTGAGCTCTGAAATAGATGATCATTAAAGAAGACATTAGCCCAGTTCTAATGACACTTGAAGCCGTAGAGCAAACCACAGTGCATCTGGGAGGAAGCTTTTGCTTCTGTTCTTGCTTAACCACTGCTTGCGTTGTCCTAACCAACAAACTGAGGTTAATGTTTACCATGACTTGTTTGAAAGAAGCCAACTTGAAATCATGCTGGAATGAAGAATGCATACAAACCTGAGGCTGTTCAGACATGGCCATTCTAAAAGTTGTTTGTTCCCAGATAATGAGTATTCAGGATTTGCGTCACACCTGTGATATAGGGCAAGATACAAATGTTTTAATAAATAATAAATAAAATCTTCTTCTGTGCTAATAGTAGCGGACTGCGGTGTTTTTAGAAAGCAGTGTTGGTTGTTTTAAAGATGAAATTTGGAGTCTTTACTTAATGAAGTAAAAACCTCATTTTGTGTTAGTGATAAATGTTTACAATTGTTTTTGCTTTATCCATTAGGACAAGCTACTGGATTCCAGCACTGTGACTCACTTATTCAGAATAACTGAAAATATTGGATGCGTAATGACAGGGATGACAGGTATAAAAATTACCTAGAGAGCAAATGGCTGGGTGATCTACAATGTGGGTCTGAAGCTGACATTTCATACTTTATTTTTGATAAATACACAATTAATCTTAACGTTTCATGGCCAAGGTAATGACGCAGAGACATTGGATGAAGTTTTACCTCTGTAGTTTCTGGATGGGAAATCAACAAATAGTCCTGTGAATACTGCCCAGAGATCCCTGGGAGGGGGGAAAGGGGGGATAAAATATTACTACATAAATTAATCCAGGCTTTGGAGATGTTGGAGATTGAAAATGCTGTTGCTCTTGCAGAAAAAAAAAATAGTTTTGTATTCAGATTTAAGTGGTTTTTTCCTTGGGAATAACTTCAGTTCTTTTTCTTTACTATCAGCTGACAGCAGGTCCCAGGTCCAGAGAGCCCGTTATGAGGCTGCAAATTGGAAATACAAGTACGGCTATGACATTCCAGTGGATATGCTTTGTAAACGGATTGCGGACATTTCTCAGGTCTACACACAAAATGCTGAAATGAGACCTCTTGGTTGTTGTAAGTATAGTAAAATATAAATAAGCTGAAAGGATCACTTCAAAACTTTGGGAAACTAAGGTTGCAATCCCATGAGGATTGGGTTGTAAATGAGAAGAAAATCAAATCCTGTTCAAACTGGATGAAATGGCTAGCACAAGATTCATGTTTTAACTACAAAATAAGCACTCCCTAGTGTTCAAGTTTATTGTTGGTGCTAGGCCCTCTTCCTGTTTCTGTGGCTTCCATGCTTCCTTGCAACAATGCAGACCATCAGTAAATGTTTCTGGAAAGATTGAACCTCTCAGGAAAGTGCTACTATCAGAAACCCCACTCCCACCCCAAAGGGAGTTTCTCATACAGACACTCATTCCTTGTGTGTCTGGGAAAAATAGAACCAGGGAGACACTTTGTCTGTAAGCCTATTGCAGCTTTCAGAAGCTTCTATGAACTAGAATAAGCAAATGAAAGTGAAGGGTGAATCCAGACCAATAATCTCACATTTTTATCCCTAATTCTGTACTGATATTGGCATGCTTCTTTTGCATGAGGTATGGGAGTGACTTCAGTATTTTTTAAATGGCTTCCTTTTCTCAGCACTGCCGGCTTGGGTTTAACACTTCCCCCTAAAAATATTTACCTTGCACAATTATACCTGTAGGTGTTCCAGTGCATTTGATGTAGTGTGCCAAAAAAGAAAGATATCTCGAGAGAATGGTGTCATGTACTGTCTGTATTGTCAGAGTTAGTTGTATGTGGAGAGCATGGCAGTTGAGTCTTGAGGATACAAAGGCAGGAATTGTATCTACTAAATCTGAATAAAAATGAAGGTACAGTCTTTTTGCTAAGTGCATTGGTGAAAAGAATTTCAAATTGCATCTGAGTGTTAATCAAAGCTGCTGAGCTCTGTTGATGAGTGTGTCTGCTCTTGATTATGGTACTTACCCCCATCTTTATCTCAGTCTTGCGTGGATTTAGGATTGCCTAAAATTATTACGTTGTGCAACAGATTTGTGCAGGCCTTATGCCTGTAACTACATACTTTACTCTGCACATAACCTTCCAGTCATGACTGATCAGATGTGCATTTGAAAAGCATCAAAGTTCTGGTTGCTAGACCTCAAAAAGGAAATCGTAAAACTAAAAATGGGGCAGAAAAAGGCAACAAAATGTTCAGGGGATTGTATCATCTCCCCTATGAAGAAAGGTTACATTGGGGTCTATTTGGTTTAAATTGGTGAGTAAGAGGGGAACATTATACAATAAAGGGGTATACAATTGTGCATGGTGTGGGGAATATAGTACTACAACCTAGGGTAATCCAGAGAAGCAGAATGGTGGGAAATTTAGGGCAGATGAAAGGAAGTACTACATCACACAGCACAAAGTCAAACTACGGAATTCGCTGCTACAAGATGTACTAAGGCTACCAACTTAGATGGCTTTAAAAGGTCAAATAAATTCATGAAGGTAAGGCTATCAAGCATTATTCTTTGTGCTTCTGTCCTACTTGTTGGTTTCCCATCGTCAGCTGGTTGGCTGCTGTGTGAACAGAATACTGGACTAGATAGACCATTGGTTTGGTCCAGCATGGCTCTTCTTATGTTCTTATGTTTGTGGTGGCTATTTATTATGGGAAGATGTTACTGCACGCATGTTAGGGGTGTGCACGGGCCCCCCGGATCGGATCGGGACCCGGATCGGGACCTCCAATTTTGTCCCGGACCGGTTCGGACAAAATCGGAGGCCCCCCGGACCGGATCGAGTCCGATCCCGACCCAAAAATCGTACATTTTTGGATCGGCCGCCATTTTTTCCCCATAGACTTGCATTGCAATGCAAGTCTATGAGGAAAAAATGGCGGCGGGTGGGTAAGGGGGGGCCTAACTCCCTCCCCCCCCCGGGGCCGTCCGCTGTGGACGGCCCCGGCAGGTAAACCCCCTCCCCCACGCTCCCTACCCCCCCTGGGGCCGCCCGCTTCCATCCGCTGGCGCCCGCGGGCGCCAGCGGATAGAAGCGGACGGCTCCGGGGGGGGGGGTAAGCCCCCTTCCCCGCCACTGCTTACCTTCTCGGCCCGTCCGGCGCCGGTGGCTACTACCAGCGGGCTCCGCGGCCTACTCTCGAGTAGCGCGCCGGGTGATGACATCACCCGGCGCGCCACCCTGGAGCAGGCCGCGGAGCCTGCTGGTAGTAGTAGGCGCCGGCGCCGGACGGGAGCCGCCGGGCCGGGCAGGTAAGGGCCCCCCTCCCCCCTCCGCGCGCCCCCTCCTCCCCTCCACGCACCCCCTCCTTACCTTCCCGGCCCGGCGGCTCCCGTCCGGCGCCGGCGCCTACTACTTCCAGCAGGCTCCGCGGCCTGCTCTAGAGTAGCGCGCCGGGTGATGACATCACCCGGCGCGCCACCCTAGAGCAGGCCGCGGAGCCTGCTGGGAGTAGTAGGCGCCGGCGCCGGACGGGAGCCGCCGGGCCGGGCAGGTAAGGGCCCCCCTCCGCGCGCCCCCTCCTCCCCTCCACGCACCCCCTCCTTACCTGCCCGGCCCGGCGGCTCCCGTCCGGCGCCGGCGCCTACTACTTCCAGCAGGCTCCGCGGCCTGCTCTAGAGTAGCGCGCCAGGTGATGACATCACCCGGCGCGCCACCCTAGAGCAGGCCGCGGAGCCTGCTGGGAGTAGTAGGCGCCGGCGCCGGACGGGAACCGCCGGGCCGGGCAGGTAAGGGCCCCCCTCCCCCCTCCGCGCGCCCCCTCCTCCCCTCCACGCACCCCCTCCTTACCTTCCCGGCCCGGTGGCTCCCGTCCGGCGCCGGCGCCTACTACTACCAGCAGGCTCCGCGGCCTGCTCTAGAGTAGCGCGCCGGGTGATGACATCACCCGGCGCGCCACCCTAGAGCAGGCCGCGGAGCCTGCTAGTAGTAGTAGGCGCCGGCGCCGGACGGGAGCCACCGGGCCGAGAAGGTAAGTGCCCCCCTCCTCCCCCCCCCCCCCCCGCTGTCCACTTTCATCGGCGGGCGCCCGCTGGCGCCCGCCAATGGAAGCGGCGGTGGGCGCCAGTGGGCGCCCGCCGATCCGCCGAACCGGTTCGGAGCTTTTTCGGACCGGTTCGGATTGGATCGGCCGATCCAGCTGCGGGATCGGAAATCGGATAATTTATCCGATTTCCCACTGGACCGGACTCGGATCGTGGATCGGGTCCGATCCAGTGCACATCCCTAACGCATGTCCTTCTTGTGGGTTTCCTTTGGGCATTGGATTGTCCATTGTGGGAAACAGGATGCTAGATTATGCCTTTGTTTTGATCGAGCATGGCTCTTATGTTTCCTAGGAAGCAGATAGCTCCATCTCTGTACAGAGCCAGTACAAGCATTGAACCCACAATCTAATGCAATTAGCAGATTGTGTGTTGACAAAGGTGACTTTTCCACAGTGTGTATATGCACAGGGTTGTACAATCTTTGGCTGGCCAGGCCAAATGTTTTACTTGTCAGCCCTCCCTCCCACCTTTCAATCTCCCTGCTGTAGTTTCCCAAGGGAAGGGTTGGCATGGAGCATGCTGCTTGGGTGCAGCAATGCCCAATGCATACACACATACTCCGCTGCCTGTCTTTCATGAAGGGCAGGGTGTGTGCATTGTTGGTGTTGCTTGAAGGCACCAAAAGCACCTCCAGGTAGCAGCATCCAGCCCTCTGTCTTCCTTTCATGCTTCAGCATTAACAATTGGTGGGAGAGGGTGGTTGGTCGGGCCTTATGTGGCCAATATTAATCAGGTGCCAAACAATCCATAAGAAGAGCCATGCTGGATCAGACCAAGGGTCCATCTAGTCCAACATTCTGTTCATACAGTGGTCAACCAGCTATCAACCAGGAACCCACACGGAGGATATGAGTGTAACAGCACTCTTCCCAATCTTCTTCCCAAGTTTGGAGATGGGGGAGGTGATAAGTATCACTGTGAGTCTATCCAAATAATTCCACTCCACCTCTGCAACTTCACAGTTAGTAGGAAGGCTGGTGGTGCATCACACTCACTAGAGGGACCTCACTGCACTTACCATAGTGGGTGGAATTGTTGAAGTCTGGTATCTGTGTCTTGGCTATTAGAGTTAAAATGGGAGTGTGCAAAACCTTGACGAATGAGATTCCTGACCATTAGAAATTTTAGCTTTGTTTAAAATACACTTATAATAATAATATTTATTTATTTATTTATAACCCGCTTCTCCCTCCAAAGGTGTGATTATGATTGGCATTGACGAAGAAAACAATCCTCAGGTATACAAGTGTGATCCAGCGGGATACTACTGTGGGTTTAAGGCCACAGCTGCAGGAGTCAAACAGACAGAATCCACTAGCTTTCTTGAAAAGAAAGTGAAGAAAAAATTGGACTGGACGTTTGAACAGACAGTGGAGGTAAGTCAGTTCTACTATATCTCACTTGGATTGCAGGCCAAAGCGATGGAGAGTGTTTGATTGGGGAGTGGAACAATAACATGTTTTCCACTCTTGTTCTTCAGTGTGGTTATTGTTAAAATGTGTGATGTTTTTCCCTTAATGGTGTTTAGATTGAAACAGATTTGGCTCATGTGTTTTATTCTCATCAGTGCTTGATGTTGGTAAACACTTTTATGTATTGTGCAGATGTTTCACAAGTCTGTTCCATAAAACCTAGGAAATCCTCCCACGCTGACTCTTGATTGCCCTCTTGCTTTCATGCAGCATGTTCCCCCAGTTGTGGTCTTATGTTGAACAGCCTTCATTAGGAAAAAGAGTTAACACACAGGCAAGCTATAAGCACTTGTGATAAGTCTGGTGGAGTGGGCAACTTATGGCCCTCCAGGAATTGCTGGGGGCGAGCAGGGTACAGAAGATGCACGTGAGCCATTTCCGCTTTTAATTAACAATTCAGGAACATACTGTTTCTGGGTTGTTTCTTGATGTGAGAACCCAGAAACTCTTGGTTGTTTATGGGTTAAATAGCCCAGTTGGTAATTGAAAGTGGAAATGAGCACAGGGGAGGCAAAGTGCTTGTTGCTTTGCTTGTCCCCAGCAATTCCTGGTTTAACCTAGGAACTGCTGCCCTGACATGTGAATAAGGTTGCAGTGTCTTTTATGCCTTTAAAAACTTTACATTTTAACATTAGGCTTGTTTAATTTGGATCAGCCTTCTCTCCAAAATCATCTGAGGTAACTGCAAATGGGTTTAACTTTCATTTCTACAGTGCCTGCTTAGACTTGGCAGCAGAAGGTCTGGGAAATTAATTAGCAATCATCACCTATATCCCTGGGGCTGTTCTGCACATTCTAGCCAAAATAATTAAGCCTGAAATCTTAATCGAGTTTGTATGTGTATCTTGTGCCTCCTGAACAGTAGTATCAGAATAGTTAACTTCATGCTTGTTCATGCATGTCAGTTGTTTTACGCAACTTGTTATGCCAAAGCAAAGCTGAATGTTAGAATGAAATGCCTTGTGGCATTTTTTTTTAAAAAAGCAACCTCTGTTATTGGAACTGTTCCTAGTGGTAGTTGATATATAAAGCTGGCTCTACAATTTCTAAATTGTCTTTGAGTCCTATACTTTTATACAGAGCAAATCAAGACTTCGGCAATACTACTGCCAGCTCTTTTGGGGCTGTGTTACAGTTTGCATATGCTTGAATAACTGCATTTCTGTTATAATATGGATGTTTTAATTGATATGATCGTAATAGAGGAATAAGAGCTAGTTTAATCTCAAAACAAGTATTTTTTTATAATTAATTTAAATAGTAATCGTAACTGCTAGGATTTAAGGTTCCTCCCTTTTAGATGCACCTCTGTTCTTACTGTTAGGGAACAGGGGACTACTAGTTGGGAGTTATGATGCTTTCTGGCAAGCCCTTTAAGTCTATGGTGAATGTGTTGGGCTTGAGCCTTAATTCAAAGTTGTCCTGAACCAAAAAACAACCGAGTGACCCGTGGTAATTTTCCATCTGTATTGATGGCAAGGAATCTGTGTAGCAGGGTACCTGCAATGACTGAGAGAAGGAAATGTTGTTACCTCTACTGAGCCTTTGTTTGCATTGAGCTCTGAATCTAAATTAACAAAGCTGAACAAGAAATGCCATTTTAAAGCTCACATTAGCTGTATTTCAGAATGGTAAGCGCAGCTGAATTGTAGAGGCTACTCCAAAACTGGAAAGTAATGATTTTATCAAAATTGCCTTACACACAGTGGCTGGCTTGTAGGTCTGAATGTTGCTAGGATCTACAGCACAGTTGACTTTACAAATCCCACCTGCAGGGAATGACTCTGCAGACTAAGCTGTCTACACTACTTCTCAACAAAGATTAAATTGTGCTAGAATGTTGCATTTGAAATGCTATTATTTGGGCTTTTTGCCTGTAAGGGGCATAAATTAACACTAAAGAAAAATCATGTTTGTATGTTATTAGTGTTTTTAATTTAAACGTTACACCCCATGTTTCTAACAAATTTCCCTATATTCTTTACTTTTAGACAGCAATAACCTGCCTCTCTACTGTTTTGTCCATTGACTTTAAACCTTCTGAAATAGAAATAGGAGTCGTTACAGTTGATAATCCTAAATTCAGGTAAAGTAAATAGTTCCTACAGAACTCTGCTTTTTGTTTATGTCCAACTAAGTTCCCTCCTTTTATAGAACTAATTTAGGTATGATTTCAGTATTTTCTACTTGGCACTAGGATTCAGAGCATTTCATTTTGCTATATACTATTGGGAGAAAAGTATATGTGCCTAAATCTGCTATTCTGGTAATAAGGGAGGTATCTGAACAGCCTTAGTCACAATTCTAGTGAATGTCTCCATGCTACTAAATTTACCAAATAACTCTGAAGTAGGGGGAAAAAGCATGTTTGAGGGATGAAGTGCGGGAAGCTATCTAAATGTGTGAACAACTCTAAGAAAGGAGGCCCAGCGAAGGGTTAGTTGTGGTGAAGAATTGCATAAATACACAAGAGCCAACCATGAAAAAACAGTGGGAGACTTTAAAGCAGGGCTGGGCAACTTGTGGCCTTTGGATGTTGTTGGACTGCAGCTCCCATTATTCCTCACCAGCATCATCTGGAGGGCCACAAATTGCTCACTCTGTTCAGTGTCCAGAAAAATGTCAGCCCCATGGAAGGTAAAAACGTAAGTGCATCAGTCAGGAGAATTTATAGGCAACAACCATGAGCAAATATAGCATGGCACTGCACTAACAGAATAAGATGTGTTCTACTGTTCTGTTTTAATATTAGCAGTACTGGGTGCAAGTTGGCACATAATTGATGCCTTGCTTTGAAAGGCTCATGAACTTTCTTTAGTAGACAACCATGACTATGCCTCTCCCCTGACATGGACAGAAGCAGGTTCCCTTTTGAAGTTCCATTGGTCTTCAGAAATGCTTGGAAGCAGTGAGTGTCTTACTTCAGAGCATCTCCAAAGCCCAGTGCAACTGCAGGCATGAGCCCCTACCTTCCTACGAGGCCTGGGAAAGAGAGCTCATCCCTGTAATCACGTTGGATTTTTGAGTTTCTTGGAGGTTGTTGCTTCCAAGTGCTTCTGAATCCTAGCACAAGCTTACAGTCTAAACCCAGCCTCTCTCTCTTGACAAGCATATTTATGTTAGAAAAAATCATTGCCTGCAAGTGCTTCTGTGAACCTCTGCTTGATAAATAGCCCATGTGATTGTTGGTGTCAAACAGGCTGACCAGCTCTGTTCTGGGCTACATAAATTTTCTGATTATACAGATAACAGAGATTGCTATTTTAGGTGAAGCATAAACTGTTTCTGTTGTTTTCACCCCTCTTCTAGGATCCTTACGGAAGCAGAGATTGATACACACCTTGTCGCTCTAGCAGAGAGAGATTAGCTCTACTTAGAATTCCTAATTCTGTGACTACAGGCCAGATAATCTGGTGAAACCAAACTTTTTAATGGCTCTGGATTATGGGCTGGAAATTGAATGCTCCCTATCTGTTGTATTTCACTCTGTACAAATAAAACTGAGGTTTTGGAAAGCTTTGTCCTTGTTCATTCTCAAGCATTGAATTTCATGTAAATTTCAGTTCACAGTGTTTTTATAGCTACGAGCAGTCCTGCAGTGACCACAGGTTTTGGAAATGTAGCTTTAACACAGTAAAAATGGACTCTCTTCTGGTATTAGAAACTAGATAGAAGGTCTGCTGCAGTGTTCTTGTAACTTCTCCATAATCAGTATTAAATAAAAACCTCACAGCACAATCCAGTGCACGTCTACTCAAAAGGAGTTTATTTACCAGGTAAATGTGTATAGTATTGCAGCTTTAGTGAACGTGCCTATTTACTAATATAGTCAAGGGTCTAATAAATAGATACTAGGATGTGAACAAATTAACATCACATTCACATATTTTAAGGAATAAAAGATTCTGAGCTATTCAGCAATTTACAGCATTCAGAGAATCACAGAAATTAATGAAGGTTAACACACAAGATAAATTAGCAATGCCTAAACCTTAAGGCTCTGAATGTGAAAGACTTGCTAAAACAGGGTTAGTCAGAAGGTAGATTTGGAGTGATTTGCAGTACAACAGCAACCAATAGTTTAGCAATAGCAACAACAGAAAACTTAAAGAGTAATCAAGAGTGGACTTTCCTGTGAAAGGTCTGTGAACTCAGTGCAGTCTTAGTACTGAAAACATTCTAAAGCTCAGAATGTGCTCAAATGGAGCCTGGGTTTTTTGCACCTGGCTCTGGCTGGTGAACCTTGATGTTCTAGTAATAAACAAGATCTGCTCACCCCTGTTAAAGCAATGTAGGCAAGATTGATTTTTCCTGTTATTCTCAAAAGTTCGGGCTCCTGCTTATTTGACCCACTGGTCAGTATAATACATCTTTATGTGCTTACATTTTATCTAAGTTTCCATTTCTACCAGAACATCTGACCTATAACTGTGTCTTGTATTTCCGATGGAAAAAGCTTCAGTTTCTTTTTTATCCCAGCATGCCCCTGTAACTTGATGTTTCTAAAGGCATAGTAGTCCTAACAATTAGACTGCAAGGTGTTTTTTCCATTATAACCTTATGACTGATGTGAACTACAAAGGAAGCATAATACCTCGTCTCACTTAAATACCTTTTTTTATCTGTATGCTGATTTCATAAGGTCCTTAAACTTTTCTGTGAAGCTTGCAGTAAATGAACATATAAAAAATAAACAATCAAACATTTATCTCCCACATGCCCAATACAGCTTGAAGTTTTGTATAATTTGAAAACTTATAACTTGCTTAACATTGGTCCTAATAAAGGAATTATTTTACTGTCCCTGAGAATGTTTGTTTCAATGGATTTAACACTGCTACCAATTTTAATTCCCACTTTTATTATATTTCTTGAGTTTTAGAAGCCATTTAATGCAAATCTCTCAGGCTGTGGTTGTCTCTGAATCTTTAGAAGTGTTGACAGACAGACAGGAAGCTGAATTTACTCCATCCGCAATTATACAGGTAACCTAAGTGTAGACGCCTTGACTGAAAAGGCTGTTAAATGTAAGGTCCTGCGTGTGGTCTTACTGTGGGCAATGTCTGCTCTAGGTTTATTGAGGGCCCTGGGCAGGACAAATTCGAAGGGCCCTTCCTTTCTCACCACCATTGACATCTGCTGCTGCTCTTTCTCATTTTTGCTACCATTTCTTGCTTGACAGGCAGAAAGCCAGGGCATAAATAATGAGGTGGCATCTATTGCTCATTCTCAGCACCGATGTTGTCTAAGTCAGAGCAAGAGGCAGGTGAACAGGCAGGTTGCAATGGTCAAGAGGAGGCAGTCCTGTAGACTTCTCAATGAGCCCATGCTGGGCCCTCAGCAGTTGCGCAAACATGCTTGCCTTTGACACCAGCCCTGGTTATGGGGATTGCTTGTGGGTAGCCCTTGGAAAATTAGATGTTGGCCTTTTGTCTGATTCAGCAGTTCTCTTCCATTCGTAATGGCTGCTGTAATGCTGCCCCTTTGGTCCTCTCCTGCTAGTTTAATGGCTTCCCATATATTTTTAAGATGCTGTAGATGTTCTGGCTTAATAACTGTTTATGGCCTTGCAATCTACACAGACACATACAGTCCCATCATTTGGGAGCTAGCATCACTCTAGATGGCCGCAGGCTGAATTATTCTTGAACAACTTTCAGCTCTAGCATGCCTTGCACTTCCTTTTGGTCTCTAGCACCTTGCCATTCACTACAGTCTGTACAAGCCCCTTTTTCTTGTCTGCTGTCCTTTAATAACTCTGGCACGTATAGGTTTTCTCCTTCAGGAAATGCAGATATATGTAGGACTTTCTCCGCCCATGTTTTATACTGCCTCCATGTGTTCATATAAACAGCTCTGTCCTTAGAGTTTCCAGTTTCCCTCCAACAATACAGCGCCCTTCCCAACTGGCCTGCAATCTATTTTGCAGTCGAAGAACAGAAGCCCTTTGTGCAAAACTGTCTCTGTACTTCAAGGGAACTGCCAACTGCTTTACTGGTTCACTTCTGGCTTGGGAGTTTCTAGGTACCCATATTTGGTACAGGAACTCATTCTCCCAAACTATTTATTCCCTAACTGTGTCAGTAAAAGGTGACACAGAACTCTTAGCTTGTTCCCTCACAGCCTACAATCTGGTGTCAGCCTATAACTCCTGTTGGTATGCAGTGGAGTCAGCAAATGCTGTTTCTTCCATAGAAGATACTGTATCAGGTTTTCCGCCTTTTCTGTAGTTTCTATGGTAACCCTGTCATTTTCTTCCTTGGCCTGCCTGGCTTCTAGCAAAGAAGCTACGTTGCTTGGAGCCCTATTTTCTGTCACTGAATTTAGGTCTTTTTTACTTCGAGCGACTGTATAAATCTTTTTGGCCCCAGCTCCCATAATGTCACATCCCAAAGTGACAGGTTCTTGCTTATTCCCACTTTGAATTCTCCTGCCTGGCCTCTCCATGTCATATTCACTTTGGCCAAGGGAATCTTAACTGATTTGCCACTTATGCCTCTTGTCTGGACTGTTTCCTTAGGTAAAATACTTTTCTTCTGGACCAAATCTGCCCTCAGAAGGCTGATTCCAGCTCCAGTGTCCAGTGTGGCTAGGTAGATGCAGTTTCCCCACTAATATTTCTTTTAATTCATACTTCAGTTTCAGCACTTTATCTCTTTCAATTTGTGCTTCCTTCTTTAAAGCCCAAGTCTCTGCCATTTTTCCCCACAGAAGTTGGTTTTATTCCTTACTTTTGTTAACTTTTTCACACTACTGTCTCCTTCAAGACTTATTTGTTTAAAACTGGGTTTCTTTGAACTGCACTGGATTTTATCGTATCCTTATTGAACTGTGCTGGATTTACTTCAGATCCCACTGCTAAAGCCACCACGTGTGACGCCACCCCTTTGTTCCTCCTTTATTTCTCTCTGTAAATCAAAGGATTGCAACTATGGAACGGGCATCAGAATGCAATAAGTAAGATTATGCAGTTTATAAAGCTTATGGTTTCATCAATTTCAATACTTGTTTGTTCAATACAGTTTCACTTGCAATCCTGCCTACGCTACTCCCTAGACTACACTCCTCCCAGTCACTCTGTTCCCAAAATAGTAAAAGACGTTCCTACTATTTCTCTAGATCTTCCAAAAACAAACCCAGATTCTACCTGACTAACTCTCTCCACATATAATCTCTATTGGTTCCCTTAATTCCTCCCTCTCACTCTATTCACTCCCCCCTCCCAACAACATTATCCATTTACCAACCTTGTATTTGAAGTCCACACAGTACTTACATTATATATAACTGGCAATAAACAGTAAAACATCACATCTGCATTGAACACCATGATAGTCAATGGTGGGGTAATAATCAGCTCGACAGTTTTTTATCTAGGGGGTACTCCCCACACAACATGACGATGATCAACCGAGGTGTGGATTACGATCAGCGTTCAGCTGGAATGACCTGCCGGAGGAGACTCGTCAATTTAACAGTCTTTTAGAATTTAAGAAAGCCATAAAGACTGTGCTCTTCCGGCAGGCATATCCAGTGGAATTTTAGAATGTTTTTAGGATGTTTTAGGATGTTTTAATGCAGTTTTAATAATGTATGTCATGTTTTAATCAGTTTTATGTATTTTATTATATTGTTGTTCCCCGCCTCGATCCAAATGGAGAGGCGGGTAAGAAATAAATTATTATTATTATTATTATTATTATTATTATTGCACACTAAGTTGACTCATCCCCCACCGTCTCTCCCCCCCAGTCCTTCCACTAGTATCCCATCAGTCATTGCTGCCAAAAAGCTATCCTGCTGGCAGGACTAGAGCGGCAGCCACTGCTTTGACCACTCTTGCCTTGCAACTCTGTGGCTGACAAAATAACCAACAGTGCCCTCCACACAACACAATAACCAATGGTGGTGCAAAAAGCTAACTCTGCACAGCATTGATTATTTAAGAACATAAGAGCCATGCTGGATCAGGTTAAGGGTCCATCTAGTCCAGCACTCTGTTCACATAGTGGCCAACCAGCTGTCGACCAGGTATACAATGCAATAGCACCCTCCCCACCCATGTTCCCTAGCAACTAATGTACAACCAACCGTTGGTTAAAAAGCTCCCACCGTACAACATGATAATCCACAATGGGTTAAATAACCAAGTATTGACTATTTAAACCACCATAGGTTAGCGTGTTGTCTGAACCCAGTCAATGTCTTGTGTTTTCTCTGCATTGGGCATATGGCCTAGATTAACTTCAGAGTACCTTTTTGGTATAGCTTTGAGATGCAAAGGTTTGTAATGATTCTGGATGCAATAGTGTGCTCTTAAAAGGTGTTGATTTCCACTTTTTTTATTTATACACTTAAATATAGACAAAATGGATATGATACAGGTTTCCCTGCTCCATTTCACATAGCAATAGAAGAAGAAAAACTTATGAATACCATTGAACAGCAACCGCTTTTCAAAATCCTTAGTGGTTGAAGGGCATCTTTCACCCCTGAGCCCACAGGCATGTGCATGCTGTGTTTTTGTTCCTATTCTAATATATCGCCATTTGCTTTTGTAGTATGTCACATGAGGTTGAGATAACAGGCAGGCTGTAGTACAATTTCTACTGCTATTCTTGCCCTGTGTGGATGAGCAGACCAGGAACAAGAGTTGCAATTTTCTTTTAACCCCACCAATATCTATATAAATATTTTTCACTGTTACCAGTAGACAATAATAACTTCAATTGCATATTGTGTAAGACTCACAGATAAAGCAAACTATACCCTATAACCCAAGGGTGCAAAACATGTGTCCCGTAGGTGTCCCCACAAGACCCCCCCCCCAACATCTTCCACTGCCACTGAAAAAGCCATGGTGGCAGACTGGCAGCGAGGTGTGCTGGTGGGAGAGCAGTTTTGCTGTTAATTGTGGCAGTAAAGCAGCATCAGGTCAAGGTAGCTGGGGCTGCAGCTTCATCCCTCACACAGTGACCTTCACACAGCCCGGATCACTGCTTTGCCGCCACTATTGGCAATGGTAAAGCAGCAATCCGGGCTGCTTTTGCTGGGGTTATTGTATGCCTACAACCAATACAAAAAGTCCATTGCAATAATTTGCCCATACCTTCTATTACAAAGGATACAACAATTTCCAACTGTGAAGACCATACTTTCTTTTGCTTATATTTTATCAAGTGAGTAACTTTCATAATATAAAATAAGTTCCATGTTTGGCTTTGGGGGGGTATCATTTGTGAATAGATAAAACCATTTCAAAGCCATTTGAATCAATATAACCATGTCAAAACCATTTGTCATTATTTATAATTTATTTTTTCTCACAATATCAGTTATTGCTACAATTGGTCTCACACTCACTGTACCCATAGTAGTCAAAGGACTGTATAGGAGTCTTGTCTCATTATCTCTTTGATTACAGCTATTTTTTAACTCGTGAAACAATTTTCAGACAAGTGTACAATTCATAAACATAACAATTGGCATCATGGTGTTTTGGATCATGTTTAGATCATATTATTGTGTTTCTCCCTTAAATTATCTGATATTAAGTGCCGTGCACTTAAGCACAAGAAAGCCCATTGAATTAAGTGGGGCTTACTCCTAAGTAACCTTGGATAGGATTGTAGTCACAGTATCACACCATCTAGGGAGTTATGTTTATTTGGCAGTTTAAAAATATAAGAAATAAACATGTGGGTTAAATCCAACAGTGTCCATCCACCTATAGAATGGACACTGTTGACAGAATGGATTTCCCCTATATGCCTCTAAAATCTGCTCTGCAGGGTTTAGGAGTCCTTAGGAGTAGGGTGGGGGAGGAGAGGATGGAGACGTCTGCTCATGTGATGTCAGATGTTGTCCATTTCCCCCAGAATTGATTTGATATATTCAATAATACTGCCCAAACCTAAAACAGTAACTTGGCTAGTCTGTAAGATTTTACCAGACCTACCCACTCCATCCTTAAAAAGTAAATGAGATGGTTGAAGCAGCTGTTCAGTTAGTGGTATCTTACTGTTTTTAAATTTTATCCTGTAAACTGTCTTGAGAAGGCTTTGCCCTGAACAGTGTTATAAAAATACTTTAAATAAATTACATTTTACTTTACTCAATTAATCAACATCTTCCCTGATTTCTTTTACTTGTACACAGTAGTGTAAACCTGGCTTCCCCAGAGTCTATTTCCTCAAAACCCTAGTTTCTAGAGTATGGATATTGACTGAGAAATGACATCTTATACCTTTAAAAGTACTAAAACTAAATCTTGTTTCATTATTTTAACAGTGATATTTCCAAACAGCATGCTGAAAAGGTAACTAATGTGCCAGGTGTTCCTGCCCACTCCTTCTAGGGTGACAATATGTCAGGAAAAACCAGGACATGTCAGATTTTGGCAACAAACCTGAGAAGGGGGGAATTTTTGAAATTTGAAGAAAAATCTGGAATTTTCCATGCTCCCCCCCCACCCAAAGGGCAGCTCTACTTTATATAGGCTGACCATATGAAAAGGAGGACAAGGCTCATGTAACTTTAACAGTTGTAGAGAAAAGGGAATTTCAGCCAGTTTCATTTGTATGCAATTAGTTCCTGGTGAAATTCCCTCTTCATCACAACAGTTAAAGTTGCAGGCACTATACTAGAGTGACCATATACAAAAGAAGGCAGGGCCCCTGCAACTTTAACTATTGTGATGAAGAGGGAATTTCACCAGGAACTAATTGCATACAAATGACACTGGCTGAAATTCCCTTTTCTCTACAACTGTTAAAGTTACATGAGCCCTGTCCTCCTTTTCATATGGTTAGCCTACTTTATAGTCAATTGGAATTAACATAAATGCTTACAGCTCTGTCACTTTTAAAGGTAAATATATGAAACTTGGCAGCATGATAGCCCTTAGGTAGGTCTGTAGCCATGCCAAATTTTAAGCAGATCCATTCATCCATTGATTTTTAGGAATTTTGTAAAGTTTGAGGTTTAATTTTTTTAAATGTCATTTTTAAAGAAAAAGAGATGAAACTTGGCACTTTGATAGCTCTTAAGTAGGGCTTTAGCCTTGCCAAGTTTGAAGTAGATCTGTTCACCCATTGATTTTTAGGATTTTTTTTAAAAAATTGAGGTTTTAAAATTATTTTTTTATAAAACCATCATTTTTAAAGATAAGGAGATGAAACTTGGCATCATGATAGCTCTTAAGTAGGGCTTTAGCCATGCCAAGTTTCAATCAGATCTGTTCATCCATTGATTTTAAAGATTTTTTAAAAAGTTTGAGCTTTTAAAATTATTATTTTTAAAAAATGAAACACTGAAGCCATACCCTTCAAATTCAGTTTGTCAACCCCCCTCTTTGGGGTCTTGCACCTTGAGCAGTTTCAGCCCTTGGATCAAGGGGATTTTGAGTTTTTAGCTAAGAAGTGCTGGGCGAGCACAGCACCTTTCCTGCTGCAAATTTGGTGGTCAGTCGGGCACCTGGAACTCAGCAGAGGTGAGACATCCACAGATCAAAATGTGGGAAAGGAGAGGTCAGTCAAAGCAGTGACGTGTTTGTGCACGAAGTAAAAAGGAGTTCAAAGTCTGGGTGTGAAAAGTGGTGCCAACACACAAGCCTTGAGAAGCTAATGTATATAAGTGAGAAGTATAGCCTGACCATATGAAAAGGAGGACAGGGCTCCTGTAACTCTAACAGTTGCAGAGAAAAGGGAATTTCAGCCAGTGTCATTTGTATGCAATTACTCCCTGATGAAATTCCCTCTTCATCACAACAGTTAAAGTTGCAGGGGCCCTGCCTTCTTTTGTATGTGGTCACTCTAGTATAGTGCCTGCAACTTTAACTGTTGTAATGAAGAGGGAATTTCACCAGGAACTAATTGCATACAAATGACACTGGCTGAAATTCCCTTTTCTCTGCAACTGTTAAAGTTACAGGAGCCCTGTACTCCTTTTCATATGGTCAGCCTAGAGAAGTATGAATGGGCGAAGTAGTGTCCTCTACCCACAACACCCACCCTAATGTTAGAGAAGTATGAATGGGCGAAGTAGTGTCCTCTACCCACAACACCCACCCTAATGTTAGAGTAGAGAAACTTGTGACAATCATACACAAGTTTTTTTTTAAAAAAAGACCTCTAAAATTAAAAAAAGGCAGGCAGCCAGCCGGCAGTAAGCCGTGTTAAGCAGCACCTTGCAGCGGAGTGCGGATACAATCAGAAAAGATATTTGAGGGAAGGAGAGAATGTATCACACAACAAAGTACAGCAAAAGCTACAAAAGTAGGAGTGAGTGAAGTTAATTTCAGATACATTGGATGTCTCACTTGTTATTTCAGTGATTTTAACATGTATGTAGAACAGATTTGTCTTAATTGTGTGCTGTAAAATCAGATATGTGACCAAGGCTATGTTCAGGTGGGCACCCCCCTTTGGTGCTGGACACGCCCCCTGGGGGCAGACATGTTGGTGGGGATGCCCCCTTGGGAACCAACCATGTTGTCCTCCTTTTTGGTTTCCAAAATATGGCCACCCTACACTGTTTTGTTATCATGGCTGCTCACAGTAATTGTGTTTACCCTTTGCCTTCGTAGCAGGAGATTTTAGAATAAAAAGAAACCATCTAGCCTAAGTATGCAACTGTCCTAGTATTCCACTAGCAATGCTAAAACCTGACATGTTAAGCGTGTTGCTGTTGAGCCAGTTTATCCAGTACATAGCTTGATGGGGATAAAAGCTGCTCACTTTGTGCTGACTGACCAGTTTAGTCTTCTTAACCTTGCTCAGAGCAGCTTTGGTGGCTGTTTTTTTAAGATGATGAAAAGAAATCCTAGCATTAGATGTGCAGTCAGTATTAGCAGGGCTGGGAGAACATCTAGTCCACTAGATATAGAACCAGTTCCATTTTTGCAATGGTTTTGTCTATCTCTTATGTAGCAACAACATGTTGTTAATCTTGGAAGTATTGCATTTCTGACTGTAATTTAGGATTACTGCCTAAAGGGAGTTCCCACATTCTTCTTCTTCTTTTTTACAGCATCGCTACTGAGCTTTGGGCATAATGTCTGAAGCTAAATTAGGCTAGAACGCACAGGTCTCGCCTGTTTAGAAGGAAGCAAGGTAACTGATTTGAAATTATTCAGTTCTGTAACTAACACAAAGTTCTTTGAGGAGCAAAAACATAGAGAGGTGCCTTATACTGAGTCAGACCATAGGTCCATCTAGCCCGGTATTGTTGACATTAACTGGCAGCGACTCCCCAGGGTTTCCATTGAGCAACAGGAAAAGTATAATCTTCTCTGCAGTATTATCTGTATTTGGTATCTAGGTAATAGTTTTATCCTGTAGCATAACAAGAGCTTAATAAAGTTTTAAGTCACCATGGGGTGGTACAACTCCATTCTACAGTGTAAATGAAAATATAGCCCTTGTCAAAATGTTTAAAAATCTGTTGCTGTATTGTGGAAAACCATAAATGCATTAATCTAATATGCTTTATTAATTCCATGTGACCAAATGGTACTTAACTGAAGCCTATCCTAACCAATGCTCTGTTTAATTTGGATTTGAAGAAGTCAGCATGAGCAGACTGCTGTTCTCTTGTATGTATCCAGATTTAAATATAATTAGGTTCTACCTATGCTATAACAAATGGCTACATTTCATATTTGGCACAGCCATGTTGTAAGGGAGCTTTCTATCTGGACAAGAGGAAACTAAATGTGCCGCAACCTAGAATTTTAATCAGGTCAGCAAGACTGAGGACAACAAACAAGCTTGTTTACAAAGTACTGTGCCATCTCTCATTTTACAAGCTCATGGAAAACACAATAGGGTTTTCTTACTGTTTTCGACTGTAACAACAGAGCCTATAATTGCAACAGAAAGAAGGAAGAATCTTTGGCTTATTCCCTTCTCTCACTCTGCCATAGCTTAAGGGATATTGTACACTTAATTCACTGTGCCTTGACAAGAAGGTCAAAGAAAGGACAGGATAGAACATAAGAACATAAAACGAGCCCTGCTGGATCAGACCAAGGGTCCATCTAGTCCAGCACTCCGTTCACACAGTGGCTAACCAGTTGCCAACCAGGAACCCACAAGCAGGACATCGTGCAACAGTACCCTCTTTCCCATGTTCTCCAGCAACTGGTGTACCTTAGGCCTACTGGCACTTCTGGATCTCTCAGCAGCTTTTGATACCATTGACTATGGTATCCTTCTGGAATTCCTGAGGGGATTGGAAATAGGGGGCACTGTGCTTCAGTGATTCCATTCCTACCTCTCAGGCAGGTTCCAGATGGTGATGCTTGGGGATAGTTGCTCCTCAAAGAAGGAGCTGTTGTATGGCATAACACAAGGTGCCATCCTATCCCCAATGCTGTTTAACATCTACATGAAACCGCTGGGAGAGATCATCCGGAGGCATGGGGTGGGGTGCTAACAGTATGCTGACGATACCCAAATATATTTCTCTATGCCTTTGACAACAGTGTCAGCTAAGGATAGTGTATCTCCTCTGAATGAATGCCTGGAGGTGATAATGGGCTGGATGAGGAAAAACAAACTGAAGCTGAATCCAGACAAGACGGAGGTGCTTACTGTCAAAGGCTCCAGCTTGGGTTTGGAGGTGTGTCAGCCAGTTCTGGATGGGGTTACACTCCTTCTGAAAGGCTGTGTTTGCAGCTTGGGGCTGCTCCTGAATCTGTCGCTCCAAATGACAGGCTTAGATAGACGCGACAGCCAGGACTGCCTACTATCAGCTTAGGCTGATACGGCAGCTGCGCCCCTTCCTAGAGTTGGAAGACCTAAAAACGGTAGTGCCCACACTGGTAACTTCAACTTCTGCAATGTGCTGTACATAGGGCTACCTCTGTGCCTAGTCCGGAAACTTCAACTAGTTCAAAATATGGCAGCCAGGTTGGTCACCGATACACCTAGGAGTGACCATATTACACCAGCTTTAAAATCACTCCACTGGCTGCCAATTAGTTTCCAGGGGAAGTGCAAAGTGTTGGGTATTACATTTAAAGCCCTACATGGTTTGGGTTCAGGTTACCTGCAGGATCACCTTCTCCCTTACAATCTGCCCTGTGCGCTCAGGTCCTCTGGGAAGAATTTACTACAGTCAACCAAAACTAGGCTGACAACTGTTACCCTGAGGACCTTCTCTTCTGCCACTCCCAGACTGTGGAATGATCTGCCGGAAGAGATCCGCCAATTTACCAGTCTTCAAGAATTTAAGAGAGCTATAAAGACTGATCTCTTCTGGCAGGCCTACCCAGTTGAATTTTAAGAGTTTTATTTATTTTAATAATGTATTAATTTTATATGATTTTAATTAGTTTTATGTATTTTATATTGTTTGTACTGATGTTGTTCCCTGCCTCGATCCAGAGGGAGAGGCAGGTAAGAAATATATATATATATATATATATATATTATTATTATTATTATTATTATTATTATTACCTTTGATACTGGAAGTAGCGTATAGTCATCAGGACTAGTAGCCATTAATAGCCTTCTCCTCCATAAATTTATCTAAACCCCTTTTCAAGCCATCCAGATTGGTGGCTGTGATGTTTTGCTGTTCATTGCCAGTTATATGTAATGTAAAGTATTTGCAATGTATTGATGATTATTGATATTTAGAATGTAAGTGCTGTGTGGACTTCAAATACAAGATTGGTAAGTAGTTAAATAGTGTGGGAGGGAATGGAGAGAATGAAGTGAATGCTGATTGGCTGGTGGTTCAAAGTTCTGGATTAGTTGTTATTAGTGAGGGGGAGGAGTTAAGGGAAGCAATAGAGATTATATGTGAGGAGGGTGAGTTAGTTGAGTTTGGGGTTTGATCTATAAAGGGTCTAGAGAGAGAGTAGGGACGTCTTTTATTATTTTGGGAACAGAGTAATTGGGAGGAGAGAGTGTAGTATGGGGAGAGCGTAGGCAGGATTGCAAATGAAACTGTATGAAACAACGTGTATTGAACTTGATGAAACCATAAGCTTTGTAACTGCATAATCTTACCTTTGTTAAATAAAAGTTATTCTGTTTTATAAAACCTGGATTAGATTCTTAGGGGACCTGAGTTAGGGTACAGTGGTCAATTGTGGCAGCAGTGAAAGAGTAGGGAAAATATAGAGTGCTGGGCTGGCTGCTGTGAGACCAAAAAGGATCAGTGAGTCACAGAGTCAGTGAGCAGAATTCTGATGGTGCATCCCATCTTTGGGGTCCTTTTATTTGTAGTGAGAAATAAAGAAGGACCAAAGGGGGTGGCGTCACAGTGGCCATTACTATGGCCCTGTTCAGGTAACACATTAAGCCATGGTTAGGCCACTAACCTTTTTGCAACAAATGGTTAGTGAGTGTGTTTAAACCATGGTTATGTAGCCACTATTGTTAGGAATGGTTCACATGACACACTAAGCCATAATGTTTAGCTCAAAATGCTAGTGTGTCATTTGAACAGGGTCTGTGTCTCGGTAGCAAATTCCATAGTTTAATTACGAGATGCAAGTTAGGCAGTAAGCAACTCCCATAGACCCTCTAGAGAGTGCATTTGCACTCTTCTCCCCACCAACTCTGGTCAGGACCACAGCCCGAAATCCTCCTCATCCAGATTTATCCTGTGGTGATGGTTCTACCAAGGAATACCAGACATGGCCATGGCCAGCTATGTGCAGAAACATCATGCCCAGGCAAAGTTAAGGTGTCCCAGCAGCATTGTATTTGTGTGTACTTGTTATGCCACAGGAGGATTTTGAGCGTATCCTGGGGCAGCTAGGGCATTCCTTGGTACCAGGCATGAGTCTAGGCTCCAGCACAGGAAGTACTAACCTTGCTTACCCCTTCCAGTTTGTGTTCATAAGTCTTTGCTTTTGCATTCCTGCTACACAAAGTGAAGTTGGGGGAATGGCCAATTTCGGGGGCGGGGAGGGAATAATTCCTAGGGACTCACTCTTAGATTGGCCCTGAAATATAATCCTGGATTGCATATTGAAAACGATGGCTGCATGCACCTGGCATGCACCACAGCTCATTGTGGTTTAAATAACCCACAATGACCCAGCCATGTCATACGAACCAGGTCACTATGTCTTTAGTCAGGTTGCCAGCTGCATCTTTGTGCTGGGGAGCAGCTATGGGCTGAGGGATTGACCCACATTGGATGATGGTGAGGAGGAGGAGGATTTATTACATTGCTATACTGCCCCATAGCTGAAGCTCTCTTCACAAGGTTGTCCAACAGTCAGCCTGGACAGTCTATCCTGAGAGCAGTTGCGCTATCATAGCTTCTTTGTGATAAATAATGCTAAGTTTTGATCAATAAAGTTGAAGCGTGTTTTACATCTAGCTCTCTCTCAGCAGAATCCTAAGCCTGTCTACTCAGAAATGAGTCCTATTAATTTCAATGGGACTTAATTAAAGGTAAGTGTTTACCAGATTACAACCCAAGTGTTCCCTGTTCTCCCCCACTCACCTGCAGGTACAAATATGATGCTGATGTCTGAAAAGAGTAGAAAGAAAATGGCAACTGATGTGTTTCCAAATGCATTTGTTTTCCAATCTATTTTTTCTTAGTTTATCTTATGATACTGAGTAGTAGCATCTTCATGTTTCATATTTCAGCTGGATCTGAACTGATACCACAATGGGCCCATGTTACTGCTATGAGTGAGTCAGCTGTTTGGACCTAGCCTTAGAAGACCCAGCACTGTGGTATCTTCCTGCAGGCCCAAGCCATCACAATCTCTCTGGCTCTTATTGGTTCAACTGCTCTGATATTACAGAAGGGCAAGACAGCTTACTGCTTTATTTGGACCATAGAGAACTGAAGTGTGCACATATAACTTTAGGTTACATTAAATATCACTTGCATCAGTTTATACCCAGGACTTTCAAATGACATCTTGCTGCACTCATATAAGTGGTTTTGGAGCCTTATGGTAAAAACACGAGATGCCTGCTGCTTACTAAGTAGGATGTTGCATCAGAACTAACTCTTTGTCTGATGCAATGCTGACTGATTATCTTCTTCATCCTTTTGTCAATCACTAACAAAAAATATCTTAAGTTGTCCCACTTGCCGAAATAATTTTGTCCAAAATCCCAGTGGTAACAATTGCAATGACAGAGAGGGAAATATGTCAAAGCGATTGCCTTACTTCCAGAGGCAGCATTGAAGATGAGGAAGGAAGCAATGTTCTGGGAATTCCCAGCTTTAGCACAGGCTTTGTTCACACGAAGAACAGACCAAGGGAACAAATCTGTCTGGAATGCACCACTTCAAACTGCAGATGGGGGCCAGATCTACACAAAGAAGGATATAACATTTTGAAAACAATATATGGAATGTGTCCTCAACTCGAATAGTTGTCAATACTTTTATAAACCATTATAAAAGCAGTTTATAACTGCTGGGAACTCATTTGATTGAACGCTTCCACATACAAAAATAATTCCCTGCACATAGTAAGCTAGCATATCAGGCAAGAAGCTAGGCTGACCATATGAAAAGGAGGACAGGGCTCCTGTATCTTTAAGAGTTGCATAGAAAAGGGAATTTCAGCAGGTGTCATTTGCATGCATGCAGCACCTGGTGAAATTCCCACTACATCACAACAGTTAAAGCTTCAGGAGCTATACTAGAGTGACCAGATACAAAAGAAGGCAGGAACCCTGTCCTCCTTTTCATAAGGTCACCCTAGAGGAAGCTCAACTAGGAGCTGATCTGCATGATTGAAATAAGCAGTTTAAATTGCACAAGTGCCAGATGTGATTTCCTTAATCACTGCCTGGATGCAGTTTGTTGTGTCATCCAAACTTGGGCGGCATGGCTTGTTGGAGGGGGGGAATGTGCCAATAATTCATAAGCTGTTATAGAGTTATTAGAAGGTTGTTTCTCCCTCCAACAAGCCATGCTGTCCAGATTTGGATGACAAGACAAGCCACACCTGGGCAGTGATTATGGAAATCGTGTGAACCAATCCTAGAACTCTTCTCCCTATTAAGGCCATTGATCATCTGTCAATACATTCAAGGTTCTTGGATGGCCTTGGCAACCCTTCCTCTCCTGACAAATTGTTGTTGAGTTATCAACATCATAATAGCCATTCCATTCATTACAGCACCATGTGGTGGCCATTGAATACTGTTTTTCTGAGGCTGCAACGTGCATGCATGTGTGGTGGTGGTGGGGCCTGTGCCCAAACAATTGTGAAAAAAATCTCTACACCAGGTATGCAAAGCCTCTTTCAACCTGAGGGCTAAATTCCATTTTGGAGAAGGTGCTGGGGCTACTTTCCAGGGGATGGGGCCAAAGGGAAAGGGGGCAGGCCAAAATATCAGCATATTTTAGCTTAAGACTCTTACTGTCTGTAACTAAGCCTTAGGAGAGGCATTTCAACTTTTAGAATGAGGGGAAAAAACTGCACCAAATTTGGGAAACCACCACGATCTGTGGTTGGAGGGAACTGGTTGGAGCCAGGAACAGGACATGTGGCTGGAGAGTGAAATTGAGATCTCTAGAGGGCCAGATTTAGTCCCTGGGAAAGAGGTTCGGTCTGCACCAACTCCACACTTTCCAGTGGCTATTGGTGCTGCTATGGCATTCTTTCATGTAGAGATGGGCCTGCAAAAGTGGTGCAGAAACATCAACTCCCACCTGGAGCATGGAGGTTTTCCCCATTACCTCCACGAACGTCTTAAAACTGCTGCAGGACACCAGAAGAGATAATGATGGGGATGTTTTTTGGTTTTCCCATCACATCCTCCATCATTTTCCTTGCCATAGAAAATCTGTTAAAGAAGAAAAGACAGAATTATTAGTGTTAGGAGACCTCTGCCTGGAAAGAACCTAACTCTAGTTGGCTTAGTGGTGGAGCACATGCTGTGCAAGTAGACGTTCCCAGGTTCGATACCTGGGATCTCTAGTTAATAGGATCAGGTAGCAGATGATAGTGAAAATCTTTGCCTGAGGTCTTAGAGGGACATTGCCTGCTAGCCACAATGCTAGGCCATATGGACAATTAGTCCAGTGGGGGTTGGTGGCTCTGATTTTGGTGGAGCTGAGAATCCATACTGGGTTTCAGAAAGAACCAGTCAGACTACAAAAGGAGCTATCCAAGGTGCTGAAACCAATCTCCAAAATAGGTTCAGCACTTGATAGCTCCTTTAGAGTTCTGACTGAAACACAGAGCAGATTCATTGCCCCACTGAAATAGGAAGCACTGGCCTCCACTGAATTAGTCTGACCCTATATAAGGCAGTCTACTATGTTCTGATGATTTTTTTTTTTTTAGTAGATAAAGGGACCCCTAAGTTTCTGGGTCAGTGGGCACATTTGGAGTTATGAGACTGCTGTGGGTGCTCTCACAAAATGGCTGCCACAGATGGTGAACTTGCCTATTCATAAAATGGCTGTCATGGAGGGCATGGCCAATCACAAAACACTTATTTCCCATAAGGCAAACTGGTAAGACTAAAAGAAAAGTAACTTGCCTAAGAAGAACCTAATTATAAGCCAAAGGTGGGATCTGACACAAAATCACTCTTTTGAACCCGAATAAAGGTAGAGGGCAATTCCAGTTTTAAAAAATATTTTTTTTAAAAAAAAAATCTTAATAAATAAAATAAAAACCAGGAGAGGCAAGGAGCCTGGGGGTACATCTTGATGAGTGGCTTGCTCTAGGGTGGATTCAGAGTGGCGGCAGGTTATCTACATGACGCAGCTGCCATCGCGAAGCCCTCCAGGGGCAAACCTTCCAAAGCCCCGCTTTTAAAAAATCGGGCACTTACCCCAACTTTTTCAAATCAGCAAGGGGCAGACGTGCATCTATCCCTCTCCTCCGGCTTTGCACTGGAGGCATGTCCCCAGCCATTGGCAAACCCTGATTGGTCACCATTGGCAGCGACAGGGGGAGGGGGCGGTGCAGCGAGCCTAGTTCAGCCGGGAAGGCAGCGCGCTTGAGGGTGGGGGAAAAGGAGATGGTGAAGGGAGAGGGAGGGGGGGACAGGTTTCTTCTCCTTCCTTCCTCGAGCTGTCGGTTTTGATAGGCGCCCACAGGGGAAGGAAAAGCCGGGCTGCACTGAAGGAGAAACCCAACTAGAGAGACACACCCCACCCCTAGTGCAAAGCTTGTAACTTGCTGCCTTGGTCGTCTCCCCTTCCCGGCTTTTAAGCTTTTGTTCTTCTCTCCAGTTTGGGGCAGGAGCGAACTGCCTACAAAGTGGAGCCAAGTGTGGCGGGCCCAGATAGGTGGGCGGGATGCGCCGAGCCGCAGCAGCGCCCATTCGGTGGAGCGGCAGAGGGGCTCCTCCCTCCCCTCCTGTCATGATCCCTGTGCTCCACATTGTCCCACATGACTCCTTCATGTGGGACAATGTGAAGGAGTGTAAATGCGGGGGGTTGAGGGCTGGCAGCGCCAATGCGCCGCCATCAAGACATGGCCTGGAGCTCACCAGAAGAGATGTTTGCAGGCACATTGGTGCCCATGGGCACCGTGTTGCCGACTCTAGATATAGGCCATGACACTAGAGAGCAGATTCCTAAAACAAAAGCATTGCTTTAATGGCCCCGTGTGTGGGAGTTTTTCAACTGAAATGGGAGGAAACACTGAACAGATTGTGTATTTTTCAATCAGCAAGAGCTTCCGCCTCAGCGGCTTGTGGAGTTTGGCCATTTCTCATATACTTTTCTGTGTACCTTCGCAAATTTTAGGGACTTTTCCACCCAGTTTCTTTCCCTCTGCTGTGTCATTTCCCAAGCAGGAAGACTGGACAGAAAGTGTACTGTTGTTCCTTTGAAAGTCGCCCTGAGGCAATGGAAAACAACAACTTGGGGCAGGAGATTCCTGCAGGGCAGAGGCATCATTTTCCTGTTTCTAATTACACACTGGCTCAATTCGGATGACACGATAGTCAATGGTGGGGTAATAATCAACTTTACAGTTGTTCAACTAGGGGGTACTCCCCACACAACATGGTAATAAATAATCAACTGTGGTGTGGATTAGGATCAGCGCTGAGTTGACTATGGCAGCATTCGGATGACATAATAGTTAAAACAACTGACGATTGTTTCCCCCACACCAGTTGTTTATTGTGTCGTCCGAATTGAGCCACTCTCTCTCTTTGTGTTTTGTTGTTTTATGGCCAGAGCAGACATTTTGATCTTTTAAACTTCTTTTTTGGTTCCAGGTGTGAAACTCTCTGAGGGTAGCAGTGGGTGGGTTCTGTTCTACTGAGATTTGATAGCCTGTTTCATTGAACCAGGTCACAGATCAATAAGACACAGCATGGGCAGTGTTAAGAAGGGCCAACCGGAGCATGGGCCCAGATTTTTAGAGATGCCCCAATTGCCACCATCTGTCTTAACACAAGCCTGCTTATTCCCTTTGAACGCAGTAGCTTTGCAGTTATTAGGAGACCTTAGGACTCACTTCCTTAGCAGACTAATAGACCAGGGTATTAAACTACAAGGGAGACTGCCACCTTTCTTTCCACAGTTTGCTCATTAATTTCATTGTTCAGGGTCCAAAACTGCCTAACAGAACCACTGTCGCCTGATTTTCTCGGAGTATATCTGCCGAGAGTCAGCCAATTGCTACTGGGTAATTGCATTTGTGCCCCTGGCCATTGCAGGCAGTGAGGCCCTGACAAGAGGAAGAGTAGGCACACTGGCTGCTCATATATCAAATGGAGTGCCAGTGGAGTGCCAGAGCCTTCTTCATTTGATGATTTGTCCAACCTGGCCCAGGCCCCTTTCCTTGGGGGTAAATCAAATTGACCACATAGAGTGTGGCAGGTGATGATGGCAGCAGATGTAAACGCCATCTTATTTTTGTAGTCATGATTGGGCTATGATTTGTGAGTTTAAAAAGCAAAACTGCATGTGCTCGGAGTATTATCATTTGATAAAACTGGCGTTGGGAAACTGTTTTCTTATTCTAATATACAATGAATGTAGAAGTACTTGCAAAGCAGGGGTGGAGGAAAGAAGAAAAATGTTGTGTGTTTCATAATTGAAACACATGACCATTTAAAGGGGTCACTAAGAAAAATGAAGTCTGGGGTTTAAAATTACCCTGTGCTGCACCACCGGTTAAGAAGCACAGCTGCAGAGGGCTTAATGCAATGGTGAACGCTTTCAGGATGCAAATCCCTTAATCTAGTCCTCTACATACCTTGGGATTGCAATACCTGATGGAGCACCACCTCCAAGGGAACCTTGGAAGGTGGCAACAAGGGAGAGGGCCTTTTCAGTAGTGGCCCCCTGAATTTGGAATTATCTCACTGAGGTCACCTGGTACAAACACCGTCATCTTTTCACTGCCAGGTTAAGGCTGTCCTCTACTCCCAGGTGTTTAATGGCATATGATGGAATATTTGTGCCAGCTTTTTGAACAGGTCTAGTATTTTATTGAAATTTCTTTTAGCTGTTTATTTTGTTTTAAAATTTGTATATTTAATTTTGTATGCAGCATTTTATCTTGTGAATTGTTGTGAACTGCCCAGAGAACTTTGGCTATTGGGCGGTATAGAAATAAATAAATATACTCCCAAATGCTCCAGACATTCCACCTAGGATTTTATACACTTTTCACACCACCTTACAGATATTTCCCCCTGTTAATGTTTTAAGGCATATATCATGAAATTACTGGTAGCAAGCTACCCATATTAAATGTGCAACTTCCCAACAAGCTCCCCCCCACCACCTGGTATCACTAGAGGTAATTCCTTCCTTCAGCTTAAAATCATATGGGTAGTGGTATGTGCCATCAGGGTAGGAGTTTGGGGCAGAGGTCCAGGACCCACCTACCTTCAGCAGAATGAACAGGAGGGCCCTGAATGTGACAGGCTTGGCTTAGCACATTTTGAAGTAAGTGAAGTGATACACCTTGGCTGGGTTCGCATGATCAGTGGGAGAAACTATGCGTATGGGCTGTGGGGTGGGTTAGGAGCCACACAGGGTACAAACAACATGGCAACCTATGACACAGCATGGAGAATTAAGTAAATGGTAGCCGTGGGGGGGGGGGGGGGAGAAAGCAACCCATACTGTTTAGTTGCCCCTACCCAACCATTGCCATCTAAAGATAAGATGCCCCCACCCAACCATTGCCATCTAAAGATAAGATGCCCCCACCCAACCATTGCCATCTAAAGATAAGATGCCCCCACCCAACCATTGCCATCTAAAGATAAGATGCCCCCACCCAACCATTGCCATCTAAAGATAAGATGCCCCCACCCAACCATTGCCATCTAAAGATAAGATGCCCCCACCCAACCATTGCCATCTAAAGATAAGATAAGTCCATGAAGTGCAAAGACTACAGGTACCTACAAACTACATTTTTCTCTTGACTTGTGGATGGTCACTCACCGAAGTTTGTGGGTCCTTTTCATGACATTGTCAACCTCTGGTGCTTCTCCCATGGCTTTTCAGCTTTATTCCGCCATTTTTAAAACCACCGAAAATGCAGTAATAGATAAACCAACATTAAAGAGGTGGTATATTTCCAGAATTATGCAATGTTGCACGATATTGCAGTGCCATCCACTGGCTGTACAAATGAAACATATGGTGCATACCCCTACAGGAAATGCCCCCCCCCCAAAAGAAAGATGAACGTGTATTGTGCTGACCGTTATTCTGAGCTCTATGGGTGCTTCAAGATGAGACTTTTATTGTGAAATTGATAGTGGGGCAACTATGGGGGTTGTGCCAAAGGCTTCAGGAAAATGTGAGTTTTAAGGAGAGATTTGAAGGAAGCAAGAGCAGTGGCATTATGCAGGTGTTGTGGGAGGCAATTCCGAGCTTATGGCACAGCAAGGGAAAACAGGTGGGATGGAGTCTTTTGAGAGAGCAAGAGATAGGGTGGCCACTTGTGAATTGCCAAAAAAAACACAAAGAGAACAAAGGAGGACACACATTTCCACGAAATTTGTATATGCTAAGCTTTGTGCACAAATGCAAATTTAGAAGAAAACCTCCTAAAATTTCAATAGGAACACGGAAATACAGTATATATATTTAGAGAGGGAGAGAGAAATGCAGGCTGTGACCAGGTGATCTGTACCTGCTTTTTAAGTCTGTTCTCAAGGTGCTCACTGTTGATTGTGAACAGTTCTTATGGTTCTTTATCTTTAAACCAGCCTTCAACTGGACTGCCCTTCTAACAGAGGACACCTTCAAATAGAGAATAATCCTCTCACAGTCCTTAAAAGGGAGGACTGCCCTCTGTAAAAGAGGACACACAAACAAG
Organism: Anniella stebbinsi; assembly: GCA_029215795.1. NCBI lineage: Eukaryota > Metazoa > Chordata > Lepidosauria > Squamata > Anniellidae > Anniella > Anniella stebbinsi. The sequence goes on from JARDYH010000001.1 coordinate 331,817,502, forward strand.
CTAAAACCTTTGGATGGCTGAAGGTAACAGAGCTGGAAAACCAAAGGGTTGTTGGAAGGGCGTCCACTTGTAACCCTCCTGTTTTCCTACTGCTTCTTCTCTTTTTTTCTTTCTACATATCAAGAACCAGATTTCACAAGGTTTCTGTGCCAATGGTGATTTTGGGAGCAATCCTATGTAATCCCAGCATAGTTGGAATGCTGGGAATTGTAGGATTCCCCCCCACCCCCTGTCTAAACATGCATAGGATTGTGCCTTTAATATACAATCATAACAAGCACTGTTTTAGCAGTTCTGTATGTATTGGCTTTTTGCTGTATTTGTTGTGGTTGTACAGAGTAGTCGGATGTAGAAACCTCCAAGGAATAAATGTACTGAGAGGAAAAGAAGGGGGCAATTCATTGCGGAGAGATTCTGGAAATTCCCAACATTAACAGCTTTCGATCTAAAAACCTTGCTTCTCTGTAAGCGAGTTGGCCTCTGTTGAACTTCTCCACTCCAAAGTTAATATAGGAGGGAGAAACACATTCCATGAAGCCATTTGAAGAGATTTAAATCAGAGGCTGTTTTATTTTATGAACTGACTGATTTGATGGATGGAAACCTTGCAAGCTGAGGCTCATTATCAAATGCAAAACCTCTTTTCAAGGTGGGCCAATTTCTTGCTTCATCAATAGCAATGATAGATGCTTGAAACGGTGTTACCTAAAATATTAACTCATTTATTGTGGCTTGAATTTGACTATTTGGCATACCAAAACACAAATGAAGGAAATTCACACCAACAGCAAATGATTAATGGAGCAGAATACCAAACACAAATGGATTGAACTACTTTGGTTACTTTTTAGGATTGCTGCCAGGTGTTATTTGTTAATCCATGTATTTTGTTCTTCAATTTATATTTTTGGTGACTGGATATAGTCCTATGATGGAAATTTTAAGAGCTTAAGAAAGACACTGGTCACAGTAGGCATAAAACCATTTGCCCACATTTCAATATTCACTATTGGGCCTGTTCAGACAACACACTAAGCCATGGTTAGCCACTAATCCTTTTGCAGCAAATGGTTAGTGAGCATTTTTAAACCATGGTTAAGTAGCCACCATGGTTAGAAATGGTTCACATGACACGCTAAGTCATGCTTCACATAATACACGTTAGCTCAAAATGCTTAGGCTTTGTAACTGTGCCAAATAAAATCCAAAGGATGTTATCTGTAGTGGCTATCTCTGTAGTTTCTGGTGGTATAATGGTTGCGGGCCATATACTTTCATAGGAGACATTCTTTTCTATTTGAATTTTAAAACAAAACAGACAAAAAACACCCATAGCTGTGAAGTGTTGCACCAGAATGCCCAACATATTCAAAGATAGCGCTGTATTAATTACATGGTTACTGAGACAGACTTTCTTGCCTCCCTTCTTTCCCTTGACAGTTCAACTCCTGGTATCCCCTGGCACGGTTCCCAGTATTAGCATCTCATTCTTGTTGACAAATTGAGCATTGACGATGCCAGTTGTGACTTCCTGTTGAAGCTTTCTGCAAGCTGTCTGGGAGACAGCTTGCCTGGGCCTTCCTCTTCAATTACAGTGCAGCCGATGTTCTCGTTCAGCTCATGAGCAGCACAAATTCATTCTCCACTTTCTTCTTGGATCTCCTTTTGGTAGAATGATAGCTTGTTTGATCTATCTATCCATCGCTGTCTATCAAAATGTGCTGTACCAGAATCTTGCACATAAACATGCACAAGTTTTTGAGAAGAAGAAGAAGAAGAAGAAGAAGAAGAAGAAGAAGAAGAAGAAGAAGAAGAAGAAGAAGAAGAAGAAGAGAGTTTGGCTCATGTTTGTATGTTCAAAGCATTCTGGCAATCAAGTTAGCCAAAGCAGTAAAACAGACCTTTCTTTGTGCTTCCTCCAGCTTCACTGCAGACAGCTTTAATACATGTGCCAGACTTAAGCACTCAAAATATTATGCAGTTGGCTTTAGGCAGAACCCCACCCAGCCACCCACCCCCGAGGCTTTAAAAACAAAAATGTAGGTTTTCAGAGTTCTCTTGCTCTTTGGTTAGACTCAGCATGTCTTTGCCTAGTCTACATGCAGTAAAAAGAAGTGTCGAGGTTTGAGAGGAGGACCCTGTATCATTTTACACTATTAGAATTTCCACTGGGCCTGTTCAGACAACGCGCTAAGCTGTGGTTAGGCCGCTAACCCTTTCCCAGCAAATGGTTAATGAGCGTGTTTAAACTGTGGTTATTTAGCCACCATGGTTAGGAATGGTTCACATGACATGCTATGCCATAATGTTTAGCTCAAAATGCTTAACCACCATGGCTTAGCATGTTGTCTGAACAGGGTCACTAATTTTGAATGCTTCCCCCAGGGAAACACAACCTCCTGCAAGTAAAATGTGCATATCGGAAGAGTCTAGACCAACTCATTCTTTGTTGTACAAAAAGTACAGATAGTGATGACTACCTTAACAATTCCCGTCATAAAAGGTTGGGTGATAATAACACAGACATCATTGCAATGGTGCGGAAAAACCTTTGCTCTTACTCAAACCACAGGAAATAAAGTTGAATCTCTTGATGAACTGTGCTTCAGCATTTTCACATTGATGAACTGAAGTACAAATCATCAAGAGATTCAATTCTATTTCCTGTGGTTTGAATAAGGACATGTTTTTTTTATAAAAAATCACAGTACATATGTTAATTGACTCACTGTGGCAATGATGTCTGTGTTATCAACAAACAACGTTTTGTGAATGGCAATGATCAAGGTAATTATAACTATCTGTACTTTTTTGCATTTCACTTCCCTCTGACAACATCCTCTTTACATCCTCTTCCCACCCTGTGTGGGTATGTAAATATTCCAATTTGAGGCAAAACTTTCATGTCCATGAAAGCCTATGCCATAATAAACTCATTAGGCTGCCACAAAACTTTTTTGTTATTGTAGTGTGACCATACGAAAAAGAGGACAGGGCTCCTGTAGCTTTAACAGTTGTATTGAAAAGGGAATTTCAGCAGGTGTTGTTTGTATGCATGCGGCACCTGGCCAAATTCCCTCTTCATCGCAACAGTTAAAGCTGCAGGAGCTATACTAGAGTGACCAGATACAAAAAATGGCAGGGCTCCTGCAGCTTTAAGCTTTAACTGTAGTGATGAAGGGGGGATTTCACCAGGTGCTGCAAGCATATGAATGACACCTGCTGAAATTCCCTTTTCTATGCAACTATTAAAGATACAGGTGCCCTGTCCTCCTTTTTATATGGACACCCTACCCAATGCAGACTTTTTTCTGTTTAAACTTGCCCTAAGCCAGTGTTTGTGGCTTTTTCAAAGACTTGCCCCATCCCCTCCCTTTAGAGTTATTAATCCACTGCCAAGGTTACAAGTTTCATCTTTGCACTGGCATATTGGGATCTCTTCACAAATGTTTTATTAAAAATGTGAACACCTAAAAATGCCATGTGTGTGTGTGTGGAGGTAACAAACATGTGTCTGAAAACAAAGGTATTGTACGCAAGGTTGACATCAGGAGTTAGAAATCTCAGGCACCTGCTGAGGTCTGCACCCCATAGGGAACCTATAACCAACTCGTGGAGCTTTCTGGCTCTGCTGCTTCTCCCTCCATATCGGCTTTGCTTCTCCTGTCAGTTCACCCGCCCTCTACAAGTGAGTAAGGAATGGAATATAGGAAGCAGCCAAGTCAGACCATTGGTCCATCTAGCCCAGTGATGTCAACACTCCAGGGTTTCAGACAGGATTCCCTCCTAGCCCTACATAGGGAAGCCTGGGATTGAACCTGGGACCTTCTGCATGCAAAGCAGGTGCTCTACCAAAGAGCTATAGCCCTTGCTCCATGAGATGAGCAAGGAGAAGAAGTAGTAATCTTCACACACCAGGTCCTCCCCCTCTTGCTCTCTCTGATGAGTGGAGCCAATTGGGCCCAGAGGGAGAAGCAAGCAAATGGGAAGAAACATCAGTGGTAGGCTGACCATATGAAAAGGAGGACAGGGCTCATGTAACTTTAACAGTTGTAGAGAAAAGGGAATTTCAGCCAGTGTCATTTGTATGCAATTAGTTCCTGGTGAAATTCCCTCTTCATCACAACAGTTAAAGTTGCAGGCACTATACTAGAGTGACCATATACAATAGAAGGCAGGGCCCCTGCAACTTTAACTGTTGTGATGAAGAGGGAATTTCACCAGGAACTAATTGCATACAAATGATACTGGCTGAAATTCTCTTTTCTCTACAACTGTTAAAGTTACATGAGCCCTGTCTTCCTTTTCATATGGTCAGCCTAATCAGTGGCAAAGAAAAGGAAGGGGTCTACTCAAGGAAGCAGGGCCTCACTGAGAGCATCTGTGTCAGGGCCTTCCAAAACCTAGAATAGGCACTGATTACTGATTATATATCTGCAATCATCTGAAAACTAGGATTAGCAGTGACTTCCTATCTGTGTTTGTTGCTATGTGAATGAAATGGCCCTTAGTTATGTCACCACATCACAAAAGCTTTTTGACAGCTCATCAGCTAATAGGATCAGGCTGTTAAACTGTTCTAGCAATGATAAAAGGTAATACATAAAGTACCATGTGGCTTATGTCCTTTGGCATACCATTATCTTGACACAGGGATGTCATGTAAGATTCCTTTGAGTTTTGTGGAAGTCCTGCTGGCTAATATATTAACCAAAATGAAATGAAACAAAACGATTAAAACTTATCAGAAAATATAGACAACATTTCCAAATACATTTTCTTATTAGTAATGATGATGTAACAATGAAATGGAAAAGCAGCATCACACTTATTATCGTATGTTACCCTGTCGAGGCCACTGAGTGCAGGAGTAAGAGTTATTCATTTAGTATTCTTAGTGGTTTATCACTGACATTGCGATTACATTAATAATAAATTAATAAGAGTAGAGGTGAAGGAGGAAATGATGATCAGAATTTTCCAGGTGACATTTGTTAATCTGTATCTTTCCCCCACTTTTGATTTGTCTCTTCCATGCTCAGAAGTGTTCAGATAGATAGAGAGATAGACACATAGATGTGTTCTGGGAAACAGATGTATACTCTGAGGTGTCTAGTATTCAACAAATGGGAAGTCTGGATAGGCTATGTAGTGAACGTATGAAGTAAATAACTATGCTCAATAGTCCCTTGTCCTCCTGCCAAACAAAAGATTCTGGCACTCATGTAAATAAATACTCTTACATAGGAGCCAGCATGCTAATTATGCTAGTTTGGGTTTGGCAGATGCCTTTAATATCACACCAAGGAATTCATTGGCAGGTGTTCAGTGAGGCTGTCAGTTTCCTCCTAGGGAGGGGAGAGTGCCAAAGAAATAGCATAGCAATTAAATGCAGGGAGCGGGAGAGGTTGTCCTGAGATGCTGGGGCCTGGCGGCTGTGGGATTGTTCAGCCTTCCTGAATGGATTCTTTGCATGTAGCAAGACTCCAATGTTTTGACTGCATTAGGGACAGGCACTCTCCAATTGAGAATGGCTCTACCTCTTCACGGCTTATTTGGGTCGCCTTTACTTCGCTCTGATGGCATTTTGTACACACAAGCGGGGCGCAGATCAGACGTCTATGCGACTTATAGCCTCCATTAGCGTGCGTTTCCAAGGGGTCGATTAAATGCGACTTTTAATTTTTCTCTGATGTTCAATTGCATTTTGGTCATGTAAACCTCCACTGCCCATTTGGATTAATGCTAATCGTGGGCGTAGTTTGGTGGGCAGGGCTTGTGATAATGAGTGAATGACTGTCCCCAAGTTTACCGCCAGTTTTCCCACTTTCCTCAAGGGTGGTACTTTCAGGATACAGGGGGAGGTACTTTTGTCAAATTACCCACATTCAACCCTATAGCTGTGATCCTGCTCTACTGCAAAACTCCTCCCTCCTACTTCCTTCTTCTTCTCTGTTCAGTAATGGCTGATCTCAATTTTCTGGAACTAAAAGTAAAGTTTCTTTTCAATACCCTCTGAAATCTTTCTTTTGTTGAGACAAGTGGATACTCACATGGAGCTGGGTCTACAGGAATCAATGGGGTTGGAATGTGCGTGCTTCATTTTTAGAATAATTTGCGGTCCGCTAAGGCTACCCTTCCCTCGCCTGCTCCCTTGCTGGAATAACGGTTTGAAAAAGGAAGGGAAAGTTCTTTACGTGCAAGGCTGTTCCTGCCATTGAGTGCTGTTACTCGGGAGTAAGGAGCATTGAGCAGGTGGGGGACTTGCTCCCCGGGAAGCTTAGCGCCTGAGCATGCATCGGACTTCGTATCTACTCTCCCTTCTTTCACTGATTTTCCTGGAAGGTGTGTGTGTGTGTGTGTGCGTGTGTGTGTATCGCAACAAGAAGAACACTTATTTTATTATCATAAAGCAATGCAATATCTTTATTCTACTAATAGTTACATGTGGCCAAAATCCAATTGAAAAGTGTGGCAGAGTAATCTGAAAGGCACAGCGCAAGATGGGAAAACACAGGGGATTGGGCGGAACACGCCAAACAAAAGGGAAACTGCAACAATCGTATGGAAATTAATGTCAGTCCACAGACGCAAAGTCCAAGCCGACTCTCCCATGTTGGGGTGTCCCCTGCCGGGCCAGTCATTCAAATGGCACTGCCAGTTGCTGGAGTGGTACTGGAGAGCGGGCACGCCAGACTATACACTCCAGTCTTCTCATTCTGCGCTGAAGGCAACACAATTGGTAGAATAGCAAGCGAATTTTGTGGGGGGGGGGGGAAGAGAGAACATAAGTGCCATCCATTTTTTGGGGGGGACATCGTTCAACCCTCCCCCAATCCCACATGCCCAATCACCCACCTCTGCGATGCAGAGTTCAGATGGCATGGCGAGGCTGCACTCTACCTCGCTCAGCGTAGGTCATCCCAGAACTGTTGTGAGCTGGCATCTCGGGTCCGTGGACAGACAGAATAATAGCCAGTTTGTATGGAACTGCGGAAATCAGTGCGAAATGCAACACTGTAATGGAAAGGATACACAAAAATGTATCCTTGAAGCAGCACATTTCCAAGATGGCAGATAAGGGGAAGCTGCCACAAGCATGGTGGGGTGGAAGTCCAGTATCCAGTGTCTGATTCTTGGCAGGAGCAATGGGGGGGGTTGCTAAGTGGGCAACTGTTCGCTATGGTCGTCCAGTACCTGGAAAAATGTTGCTTTTATGGTTTTACAATAGGTTGTCCAATGATGCCCTGCTAACAACTATAATTGTAGGCACATCCAATGTTTAGAAATCGTACCCACATGCAAAGTCACAAGTGATCATGATTGGACAGGCAACGGCGAAAAAGTCAGGTGGGCGGAGTTAACGAACGGCGCGAAAGTCCGGGGAGGTACCATCAGAAGACAGGGCGGTGATTTTGTCAATTTTTCCACATTCAACCATACACCCCTGAACCGACTCTGCAGTGAAACTCCGCATATAAACAATTGTAAAGTGCATTTTATGATGCCCGCAATTTCCCTTAACGGCTCTCATCTACCGCTATTAGACGTAAATACGAATATAGGAAAAAGCACATATTATCAGAAACAGGCGCCAAGGAGACGTCGTGTAGACCCCCCACCCGCCAATAATAGCTCATTAAATGGACTCATTGACTCATCAAATATTGTCCAATAATAGCCATATATTTTGAAAACAACGAATGTAATAAGAACAGAGAAGACAAATATCAACAGGTTTGTTACTTATACTGTTTCCAAAACATACATTCATACAAACACATACAAACACATACACACACACACAAATTAGATAAGAACAATGACATTAAGTTTTTAAAGGATTTAACAGGGTTCCCTTGCTTTTTATTACCTCCTTTCCATAAGTAGCTTATGGTGGCATACATAGGGCAGTATCCAATGGGGTGCTTGCACCCCCACTGATTTTTTTGTGCCTTGCTGATTCCATAATGCTAACGATGGTACCGCCATTTCCACTGTGTGAGCAAGAACCACCACTTACGCAATGGAAATGTAGTGCTTTCTAGAAGAAGCCCCCAAACAAGCAGAAACGCTCATTTCTGCATGGGGACAGATCATTGGAGCTCCCTTATGTAAGCTCTGCCAACCTGTCCCATTCCAAAAACTAGCATTTTTGCTCGATTCAGGATTGCCCCTGGAAGTGCTAAATCGCAAGCAGCAGGCACTGCCTGCGCAAGGGAATTCATGGAGCACAAGAGAATTGGCATGGGCATAGGCGCCCTGTTGGATACTGTCTAAAGTTCCCCTCTTCTATTCCCTCCCAACCATGTGAAGTAAAGTTAGGCTGAAAGGGTGTAATGACCAGATATCACCTAATGAACTTCATGCCTGACGGAAAATGCAAATCTCAGTTTTGTGGATTCCATTGTGATGCTCTACTCACTAGACTAGGAGTGAGCAAATTTAGAGGCTCTAGGGTCCAATTCCAATTCCCAGGGACATCCCCCCGCCAAATTTCAACAACAAACTGACAGTGGTCTAAAGACACCACAATTTGCTTTAAAGCCTTGGTTAAAAGGTAAAATTGACCTTTTTAAGACACTGGTTTGCTGCCAAAATTTGTTAGTGAGCTGCTGAAATTTGGTGGTGAATTGCCAGTTGCTTTGCTGCGGTTGCTGCCACTGTGACAACAGCAAATTTGGTGGGGGGACACTTAAGGCCAGCCCCCCCTCCCCACTATTTTTATTAATGATGATGGTGATGATGATGCTGGATTTTCTCTTGACTTTCGAACATAGTGGGCAAACAGCTTTCAAATATGCCCTTACTAATAACTGACACCATAATGACCTTTTAAAAAAGGCAAGCTGCCACAGTAGTATTTTTGGAATATTTGAAAATATTTGATGATAGTCAAAATATTTGATTATGGTCATATAATAAGCATTCAGTTGATTGGCACGCCAATCGTATTTTTGACAGCCTGATCCTTTGCCTTCTAGGAGGGACAAACTAAGGTCCCCTCTACAAGAATTCGGTTTGACGCCTGGTTGTCCGATTATGCGCATCTTCTCGCAATCGCTTTTACGGCAAATCACTATACGCGGGAGGCGGTTAAGCGCATAACAGGTTGCCTTACTGGTTGTATGAATCGCGCTTGTTTACATGGTCATAAGGCACTTTAATGACCGCGGTAAATTAAAACTCGCTATTTGACGTGCATTCGATAATGCGCATAATCGCATAGAAAAAGCGCCTCGATCCTCAATTTGCGCTCCGCTCTTGTAGAGGTCAAATTTTAATGCACCTTGAAAGAGCTTTAAATCACTCTTGTAGAGGCACCCTAACAGAAGACACATGTTAACCCCCCCCCCCCCAGCATTTTTTCCCTCTCATGAAACGTTGCTATGGGAGACTGTACTTGTGAGCAGTGAACAGTTGAGAGAGAAGGCTGCTTAACCCAGTGTGACATCAGAGCAGGACTTTGGGGTACAGATCTAGAACCCCACTTAGCAAAATAAGCTGGAAGGCTACTAAATAAGCTAGAGCCCCCCCCCGCCCCCGCAGCAGAATTGGCTAATCACATTTTGAGGGAGGGGAAGTAGCAGACATTACCATCAAAAGAAAAGAATCTAAAATTACAAACGGCATCATGGGTGTAACATTTCCCCTGTAGCCATGTTCTTGCTCAAAATGACCCTCTCATGCTGCTTTTCCTATTGCAAAGCTGGGGGAGAGGAAGTAAGAGTTTAAAACGAGCTTGGCTTATGTGTCAGTAGTAGGCTGACCATATGAAAAGGAGGACAGGGCTCATGTAGAGAAAAGGGAATTTCAGCCAGTGTCATTTGTATGCAATTAGTTCCTGGTGAAATTCCCTCTTCATCACAACAGTTAAAGTTGCAGGGGCCCTGCCTTCTTTTGTATAAGGTCACTCTAATATAGGGCCTGCAGCTTTAACTGTTGTGATGAAGAGGGAATTTCACCAGGAACTAATTGCATACAAATAACACCGGCTGAAATTCCCTTTTCTCTACAACTGTTAAAGTTACATGAGCCCTGTCCTCCTTTTCATATGGTCAGCCTGGTCAGTAGATAAAAGGTTGCATTCTGGCAACCTGCGAAAACAGATCCAAAGTTCAGTTTTAAGCTGTCCTTTCCCCACATTTTCTTTCATTGGGATGTTATGAATCTATCCTACAATCTCTTCTCTCTCTTTCTCCATCTTCACCTCCAGTCAAGTAAAAACAGCGAGAAAGTGTTCTAATCACAAGAAGACAGTCACAATGAAGACTGGACTTTCCCCTTCTTTCTGTTAAATTCCTTAAATGCTATGCAGCTCCTTATTCCTTGAGAGATGGAGAAGGCTCTAAGAAATCTTGATGCCACAGTCGAGGCAGGCAATAATTAACAGGTGCCAGCAGCATTTTGTGTGATCAGCTGCTGGCCTTTGCATAAGGAAGTGTACCGTTTGCTCCACATCACCATTGCTGTTTCCTGGTTTCTTCATGCAAAGCAAGGTTCCTCTTTAAGCATTTTGCATGACAGGTGCACACAGAGTCTTACATTGTGCAGCTATAGCTCAATAGTAGAAAACATGCTGGGTATCCAGAAGGTCCCAGCTTCAATCCCTGATTTCAAGGCCAACCCTACCATTAAGCAAACTGAGGCAGTCATCTCAGGCAGCAGATGCTGGGTGATTGCAGCAAGGTGTTGGAAGAGAGACCTGTGTGCCATACAGCCTGTCCTGTGTCCCCTAAACTAGCCTGCTGCCTTGAGGTGTGCTGAAGGATGCCTTCTCATTGTTAGTGTTGAAAAAAGATTCAACTACTGGCTTTGTATATGGGATAGGAGGGGGCGCCATTTTGTCCTTCACCTCAGGCAGCAAGATGACTTGGGGCTGCCTGGTGCATGTCTTCAAATTTTAGGGGTTTCTAAAGCAGCAAGGCTGTGAAAAGCCCTAGCCTGAAACATCAAGCTCTCTGCCAGTCAGATGGGCTAAAATTTAGCTGCTAGTTGGACCAAAGTTCTGATTCTATATTCGGCATGTGTTTTTAGCCAATTGCTGACCTCGTCTCAACTTCCTTATTTTTCTTCCTCAGCTCCCCTGTATCTTTTTTTGTTTTTGAGAGAGGATGAATTATCAGAATATGCAGGTCAACTCAGAAATAAGTTCCACCTTGAATTCAGTGGAACTTAGTTGTAGGTAAATAGAGTAAAGCCTAACAACACAATTCAATCCATCTCTACTCAGAAGTAAGTTGCATTCAGTTCAGTTCAGCCTATGCTTGCAATGCTATACCCACTTACCTGAGAGTAAGTCCCACTGAACTCAGTGGGATTTACTTTTGCATAGACATGGATAAAAATGCATTAGTAATGTCTGTGCCGGGATGCAAAGAACCACATGACTAACTGAAGGTTCTAAAGGAACGTTTGGCCTTGTTTTCCCACCAACAGCAACAAGTTAAGCTAGGCTGACCATATGAAAAGGAGGATAGGGCTCATGTAACTTTAACAGTTGTAGAGAAAAGGCAATTTCAGCCAGTGTCATTTGTATGCAATTAGTCCCTGGTGAAATTCCCTCTTCATCACAACAGTTAAAGTTGCAGGCACTATACTAGAGTGACCACATACAAAAGAAGGCAGGGCCCCTGCAACTTTAACTGGTGTGATGAAGAGGGAATTTCACCAGGAACTAATTGCATACAAATGACACTGGCTGAAATCCCCTTTCTCTACAACTGTTAAAGTTACATGAGCCCTGTCCTCCTTTTCATATGGTCAGCCTAGTTAAGCTCTATGACAAGCAGCTTTTAAAACTGTAGGGAGTTTCAAAAGCAGTTCATAATACAACATGTTAATTTACTTTTTCATTAAAAAAGGTGGTGGTGGGGATCCCACTAGACATGTGCAAGGGGTGTGCCAGGTGTGCCCAGGCACACCCTAATGTCTCAAGCAATAAACACTGAATTGAGGGGGGCTCTGAGTAGGGATCCAGAGGGGGATCCAGATGCAGTGGGAACAGTCCTCCAGCTGCCCTCCAGCTCCTCCTCTGAGAGAACACCATTGCTACCAGCAGCAGGAGCAAAAAGGAATCACTCCGCTGGGAGTTTCTCTGCCAGGAGCCACACTTCAAAGGGGACAGGAGGAGAAGCCCCAAAGCCTAATATTGCCTCGTAAGCCCCTTCTCCGGCCAGTGTCACTACAAAGCTAGGGTGATGATATGAGAAGGATGCATGAACCTGGTGAAATTCCCTCTTCATCACAACTGTTAAAGTATAGCTCTCTTATATCTCTTATAAATTCTGCTGCTTCACTTTATTAGCTGTTGAGCTAATAATGTGAAACTTGCCAAACATGATCTACCTGATGAGGTCTACAGTTGTGCACAATTTCAAAGGCCATTTCTACACCATACAGGTGTAGAGGAAGGGAGGGGGGATGGTCCCAGAAATAGCTGCTTCCGGGATCATCACTGCAGTCCAAATGAGGAAGTGTGACAACCCGGCTTCCTCCTGCGCTGTCGCAAGTTGCGCCTGCCATTTTTTTCTTGAGGATCCGTGAAGGGCTGGTGTAGAAATGGCCAAAGTGATATGATAAAATTGCCACAGGTACAGCAAGTTATAAGGTGCTGAAAATTGATACATACAAACTTTTTACTCCAAAAAAATCATATATTTCTTCAAATTCTGGTGGAAACTATTGATGTACTTTATTTAGGTTTGTCGAGGAGATATGCTTTCCATTTGTTTGGAGAAGTTCTGAGTAGTAGTTCAAAAGTTATTAAATTATTTTTCTGCCCCATAGAATCCTATGGCAGTATTTGCTGGCACAGTTATGTTGAGCATGCTCAGTTTCACTCTGAAGCTAGAATGCTGCCAGTACTTCAGTCTTTTCAGTGGAATCACAGCGGTCCTGTCAGCATTCTGACACTGGGGGAAGACTAGCAGAAAACTGTGAACTGAGATAAGAGTGAGGTAATTTTGAAGACAGAGTGAATCAGAGCCTATCTACACTACTGCTTTAAAACGGTTTATAACAGTTTTAAACTGGTCAATAACTGTTATTAACCGGTTTACAACTGTTATAAACTGTTTTAAAGCAGTAGTGTAGATAGGCTCGCACTCTCATCCTGTGCAGACGTATTCAGAAGTAAGCCTTTCTGAATGAAGAGGAATATATCTATTCATTTACACATATGTACCAAACTCTGTGTGTGTGTGTGTGTGTGTGTGTGTGTGTGTGTGTGTGTGTATGAGAGAGAGAGAGAATCATTCTGCAAGATGGAAATACTGCAGGGCTGTTGTATCAATATTGTGCCATTGCTAATAATTTTAAGGATCTGTGGTAAAATGCATGAAACAGAAACTGGTGAATGAGGAGTTAATTTTCATAGGAGGGACCATTTGCCTCTTCAAGGCAGTTTGGGAAGAAGACCCCTTTGTTGCTGTTGCTGTTGCTGTTGCTGTTGCTGTTGTTTGCTGTTTGCTGTTACTGTTAAGATGGCGGGTGGAGGGAGGAGAGGGGAAAGGATATAAACCACACTCAGTCATAACTCCTATGTCTCCAGAAATAAGGATGGCAGGCTAGAACTACAGCTGCTATAAACTATAATCCTATGCAGGTTACTCAGAAGTAAGCCCTATTGACAGGGCTGGACAAGTTCTTGCAGCCACCTCACATCCTATATTTTCTTTCTCAGATGTATGTTGGATCTAGTTTAATAGTACTTACTATCTAGTATGCTAAAACAAAATTGCAGCCTCCATTTGGAATCCACACCCTTTAAATTGCAAGTCGGTTACGACATGAGCCTTAGCGTTCAGTTCCTGGCTTTGTGAAGCTTGAGCCAACATGGGATAACCATAACTCTGGTCTTAAACTGGCAGGTTTTTTAAAATTGATTATATAATATATAACAAAGGGCTTTGTTTTGGTGGCATTAGTATACATTTATCTTCTTCTATATACATAAAAGGAAACATTTGTGTGTATGTCCTTGATGGACTTGAAAACCGTACATCCGATTGTTATGAACTGTTTAGGATTTGTTCTATCTGGGATAGTTTTAGGCATAGTGAAAACTTTGACCACCATCTTGAACCGAAAAGGTGGCAAATCAAAACAATTAAAGATATTCTGTTTCAATTGCATTTGATAAATTTCAACCAAATTTTGCATCATGATTCAGCACTGCAGTGAGCACATTTTAACCATGCATTTTAACCATGTTTTTCATATTGTTAGACTTAAAAACAAAAACTAAGCCCCCAAGTATTGAAAAAACAGTAATAAAAAACATGTTAAAACACGAAGAAAAGAACTAGCACAGTTTGAAGCCCTGTTTCAAACGGTGCTTGTTCTTCTCTACATGTTATAGTAGATCATGTTATGCTAGACTGACCAGATAAAATCCAGGTCAGGGCTCATGTAATTTTAACAGTTGTAGAGAAAAGGGAATTTCAGCCAGTGTCGTTTGTATACAATTAGTTCCTGGTGAAATTCCCTCTTCATCACAACAGTTAAAGTTGCAGGGGCCCTACCTTCTTTTGTATATGGTCACTCTAGTATAGTGCCTGCAACTTTAACTGTTGTGATGAAGAGAGAATTTCACCAGGAACTGATTGCATACAAATGGCACTGGCTGAAATTCCCTTTTCTCTACAACTGTTAAAGTTACATGAGCCCTTACCTGGATTTTATCTGGTCAGCCTATGTTATGGGGCCTGTCCCCTCACTTCTGCTGTGGGGCAGCTCCACCTAAGCTGTTATTGGGGTGGACCATGGCAGGAGCCATGCTTTGGGGTGCCAGCAGATGTGTCTTCACTCAGGCTGGGCAGTCAAAATGTGTTCAACTGTGACAGCTGTGTAAGGGTGCCTCTAGACGGACACTTTCCGTTGCGGTGGCTTCAGAGTGGCGGCAGTTGGATTACATGACACTGCCGCCACTGCGAAGCCATCTAGGGGCAAATCCCCAAAGCTCCGCACTAAAAAAGTTGGGCATTTAGCCTGACTTTCTTAGGTTTGAGCAACACGACGACGGCTTTTGCCATCTGTCGCTGTTGCTCTGAAGCATGCCCAGACCATGGCGACCACTGATTGGTCACCATGGGCTGGGCAGGGAAGGGGGTGGAACAGTGAGCTATAAGCTCGCTACACCACCTCCATGCCTCCACAGTCCTACCCCGCATTTTAATAAAAAAGATGAAACCTAACCTACGGTCCTCTACAGTACTCCCCCTATTTTAAGTTAAAAAAATTAAAGCTAACCTCCGCGCCTCCGCAGCCCTTCCATACCCCTTTTTACAAAGTAAAAAACAACAACAACTTACTTTCAAGGAGGCACTGGCGCGGCAGCAGCGGTGGCAGCAAGAAAACCCGCCGTGACACTCCTGCCGCTGTAGATGGGCAGCAGGAGCGCAAATGTGCATCACGCCGCCGGCCGCTGCTGGCACGATGCAAAGGAGACGCCGTATAGAGGAGGGCTAAGTTTCTTGAAGGCTTCTCTGTATCAACCAAAAGGCAATTCCAAGCTGTTTGAAGGCAGGTCCATTCGCTAGGAAATAAATAAATATATGGACGTTTAAAATAGGGGTGCCAAACTGCAGGCAAAATCTGGCTCACCTGGCATCTCAAAATGGCCCTCCAGAATTCTCTACGTGGCCACGCCCCCTTCTCATGGCCCCACTATCTTTCCTGCAACTGCATGTTGTTTCCCCCCTGGCTTTTGCAGTCTGTCCCCCCCCCCCCCTTCTAAAAGATTGAAATTCCTCTCCTAAGGCATAGTGACTGACTTTAAGCTGAACTATGCTGGTATTTTTGGCCACATCCTTTTTGTCTTTGGCCCCAGCCATGACTGGAATCCAATTCCTGAGAGCTTCTCCAAAATTGAATTCAGCTCTCAAGCTGAACGAGTTTTGACACCCTGTTTTAAAAGAATTTTTAAATTTAGGATACAAATAGGTTTGATGATGCCTTATCTCCAAACCTGGAGCTTGCAAGTTCCATGGAATTCTAATGCAACTTCAATACTCCGGGAAAAAAGGATAATTAATTATTCCAAAGTGGCCAACTTGGGACATTAGGATTTCCTTAAAAGGAAGTCATTCTCACTCTGCTGTGTGAGAACTCCTACTGAGTTCAGTGGGACCATTCAGACTAATGTAGTGAATAAGAATCCCCCGCCTTTTAATAATAGCAAACTTGATGATATTCATGCTGAGCAAAAAGCCCTGTTCTGGAAAAATGACTAATGGTTTACTGTTCAACAACACACTTTCAAAATCAATGAGAAGTAATAAAATATACATTTTCTTTTTAATTTACCAACTCTGAACTTTCTGGCTGCAAGTGATGGGAAGGAAGCAGGAAGACAGTTGCTCATTTTTACATATTTTAATCCAGCACTATTAATCTGCATTTCCTTTTTATAGAATGGGCAATGTTGAGTCATGTATCATTCCCCAGCTGAGCTAAGCTCCAGTCATTTGTCTTTGTGACCAAGTCCCCAAATATATTTTCTTCCTCCTCTCACACTGAGCTTGGTGGGAGTGAAGCAGCACTTGACTGAATGGGGGATTTCTATGAACTGAAAGGAAATGAAGTATCGCTCTGGGTGTTGAATAAAATGACTTGAGGGGCTACCAGAAAATGCAACCTTCTCACACCCACCACCATGATGATGTCACAGAACCCATTCTATACCTCCTCCCACACACAGTGCACAAGCAGGATGCCAGGAACAGACCCCACTATCTCGGTGAATGAGACTTCAGTCTCCTGATGGTCAAGAGATATGCATGTAGAACTGATATACACCCTACATCCCAAGAAGGGGACTTTGAGCTCCACTGAGCTCCCCCCGACAGGCAATGTTCTGGAAAGTGCACACAACATGGTCTTTGTGATGAGACAAGCATTTTGGAAGGAAGAAAGCTAAACGAGGAAGAATGGAAACCACAATGGCTTGGTCCCAAGAGGTGTACCTTGACCTGACTCTTAGCTTAGTGGGAAAGAACAATGCAGTTGGAAATGAGAAGTTTAGTTGAACTCAGCTTTATTGCAATTTTCACCCATTCGTTCTAGTCCTACCCTCTGGAGCAACAGATAACATATCTGCACCATTTATTGCCATGCTGCTTGTCTTATTATATAGGCTGCATGCCATCACTGGTCTTTACATATGTTTGAAGATGTGCCACAGCTGGCTATTGACTGAGGTGGAATATTATCTTCTGATATGGCTGGGTCAGTATGCTGATGACACGCAGCTCCTTTTCATCTTCATCAGATGAGGCTGTGGCTGTGCTGAACCAGTGCCTGGCTGCGACAATGGACTGGATGAGGGCTAATAAACTGAAACTCAATCCAGACACTGTTAGTAGGTGGTTCCGCTGACCGGATGGAGGGTGTTCAACCTGTTCTGGATGGGGTTGCACTCCCCTTGAAGGAGCGGGTTCGTAGCTTGGGGTTCTCCTAGAACCATCTTTGTTACTTGAGGCGCAGGTGGCCTCAGTGGCACGGAGTGCCTTCTACCAATTTCGGTTGGTGGCCCAGCTACATCCCTATCTGGACAGGGATAACCTGGCTTCAGTTGTCCATGCTCTGGTAACCTCCAAGTTAGATTACTGCAATGCACTCTACATGGGGCTGCCTTTGAAGGTGGTTCGGAAGCTGCAGCTTGTGCAAAATGCAGCGGCCAGATTGATAACTGGAACCAGTAGGTTCGAACATATAAGACCTACTCTGGCCCGCTTGCATTGGCTGCCTGTATGTTTCTGAGCCCGGTTCAAGGTGCTGGTTTTAACCTATAAAGCCTTACACGGCTTGGGACCACAATACCTGATGGAACGCCTTTCCCGACATGACCTACCCGAACACTACGTTCAACATCTAAGGCCCTCCTCCAAGTGCCTCCTCCGAGGGAAACTTGGAGGTTGGCAACAAGAGAGAGGGCCTTCTCTGTAGTGGCCCCCCAATTGTGGAACGATCTCCCCGACGAGGCCCGCCCGGCGCCAACATTGTTATCTTTTCGGCGCCAGGTCAAGACTTTCCTCTTCTCTCAGGCATTTGGCAATATCTGAGGAGCCTGGGTTTGTTTTGTTTTGTTTTTGTAGCTTTTTGAAGTGTTGTAGTGGTTTTTAAATGTACAGATTGTGTGTATGTTGTATGTTTTTGCTGTTTTAATTTTTGTATATTGTTTTTAATTGTTTTAATCCTATGTAAACTGCCCAGAGAGCTTCGGCTATGGGGCGGTATACAAATGTAATAAATAAATAAACAAATATGTCAATAAATAAAAACAAAACAGCCATCTGAAAGACCATGACAAATGGAAAGATGATCACCTAGTGCCAAAAAGATAAAGTCAGCACCAAGCAAGCCCACTAGGGAGGGCATTTCAAAGATGGGGTGCCACCAACACAAAAAGGCATATCTACTCATCTTCATCCCTGAGTAAAAGACTTATAGCTCTTCTTCATGGCTTTGATTATCCAAGGCTCTGGAGCATTCTGGAAACTGCTGAAAACTGTCTTAGACTTCCATCACACCTAATTTCCCCCCTGGTTTGCCTCAATATTTTTTTAGAAGTGCATCAAGCTTATGATCCCTTTCACCTGAATAGCTGCTCTTTTGCTCCTTCACTCCTTTGCTTTTCCGCTCCACTCCACTCCACTCCACTCCACTCCACTCCACTCCATCCCGCCCCTTCTCTTTCTCCCCCCAGTCAGGTCCTGTCAGATGAGTACTTCAACCAGACTGCATTTCTGCCTGGCAAAAATGGAACAACCCTTTAGTCTGGCTCTTTGGGGGCATCGAGGGAGTACAATCCTGTCTCTGCAGAGTTTCAGGAGTTGTATGATTTTAAAAAATGCTTTGGAGCCTGGGATGCAAGGTTTGGGTTTTATATTGAGCCACGGAGAGAGATGCTGGGAGAGATTGCTTTTCCCTGCCAGGACCTGAAGCAATCCATTCAAGCCCCCAGTTCCTTTAAAACTACACAGAGACTTAGGGCGCATTAAATGCATTTAGAGAAAATAATTGAGACTTTTAGAGTTCTAGGAAAGGCTGCGGAAGAGGCAGAGTGTCAGCAGGACAGGCATAGCGTCATGTGAGTACTGTGCTGCAAATCCGCACACCAGGCATGTTGAGAGTGCACTAAATCGCTGGTGTGATGGAGCTCTTACTTGAGCCTGAATAATGCACATATGTGTCCTTCACAACACATGTGATGGGCAGATGTGTTGTGTACAAATAATTACATAATGAGATGCTGTGCTAAGTATATTGGGTTTACTGAGAATGTGATGTTTTCACAAAATAAAATTTAGAATTGCCAAGTGACTGTGTGCAAGTGTGTGCGCACCTGTGTTCTTTGCCATGCCTTTGTGGAAGTCCTATCTTGCCTTACCCAAGCACAGCCTGTGTCATTTCAAAGAGACTGGGGATACAGAGAAAGGAATTCTTTCCTCAAGACATTGACTATTCTAAGTGTCAGGTTGAGACACTATTTTTCATCACGCCAAGGCACAAATGTCTCACGCTCATCTCTAACTTCCAATGTTTGGTCCTGGGAGCCAGAAACCCCTAACTAGTTGAGTGTCCTTGATGCTAATGTTGACTTTACATAAGTAACTTGTTCTCTGAGCCTTTATTTCTCTAAGCCTTTATTTTCTAATACATGGAATGAAGAGCAATTACTACTTCTATGTCATGAGGTATTGCAGTTATTACCAGACTACAGTGTTGGTTTTGCAGGTGGCATTTTTTCACCTGTGAGGGCCCAAGGCAAATTCCTATCTAGTGGAGCATGCTGGTATTTCACCCTTTCTCATATCCCAGTTCTTCTCTTAAGTGACTCTTTGTGCTATGTACACATCCTATCCCCAGGGCAAGAACCAGATTCCATCCTAATTGCTGTTTTCAACCTTCACAATGGGAAGAGTGGCAGGAAGGAAAGGGAGATTGTGTTGCTGTTGCCCAGGAATATTTCTGGTGCAGTTAACATTCACACACATTTCTGAACCGGGGTGTGAGTTCCAGTGGACACAGGAAGTTCCAGTCACTTGTTCCCCTGTTTCGTGGGGGAGGGCACACAACAATATTGGCTATATGTATGTAGTTGCTTTTAAATGCATTTGAAAACATTTGCAGAGGAGGGAGAGCTGTTGCATGCATCAATAAGTAGGATGTTAGGATTAACAGCAACTGCATCTATGTCTGCTCTTCCTCCCTCCTCCCTCCCCCTTCCCTCCATCCCTTCTCCCCCTTCTCTCTTACACACACACACACACACACACACTCACACACACTCACACACACACACACACTCTCACACACAAACACACATGAGAAATCATTGTTTACTTGGACTTCCAAAAGGCTGGGAAAATTTAGCAGTCATGGAATAAGAGGAAAGGTCCTCTTATGGACCACTAGCTGGTTAAAGAACAAAAAACAGAGTAGGAATAAATGGTAAATTCTCCCAATGGAAGAATTTTATTGAGATCAATGCTTTTCAACTTATTCATAAATGATCTGGAATTAGAAGTGAGCAGTGAAGTGGCCGGCCAACTTTGCTGATGTCTACAAATTATTTAAGGTGGTTAAAACAGAGAGGGATTGTGAGGAGCTCCAAAAGGATCTCTCCAAATTGGGAGAATGGCCATCCAAATGGCAAATGTGGTTTAATGTAGGCAAATGAAAAGTGATGCATGTTGAGGCAAAAAATGGGATCTGACCTAGTGGTCACCGACCAAAAAAGAGTTATTGGAGTTGTGGTGTGTTGTTCAACGAAAATGTCAACCCAGTGTGAAAAAAGCAAACTTCTTGTAAGGCACAATTTAGAAAAGAATCTCTACCTATAATGCTGAAAGTATTTGTGTGTGATATATGTCCAGAAATGTTTACCCACTTCCAGATGAGTTAGAAACTTGAAATTTGGCACGTTAATAGGTCTGGCTATATAATGTGCCAGAAAAATCTAAAAACACAAATTTGGGGGTTTAAGTATTTTAAAGAATTTAATTTAAAAAACCTAGGCTTATGCCTACAAATCTCACTATGCCTTTGGGTGGGAGGCCAGATTTACTGGCCTTTGGCATGGACAGATGACCACTGCATGCCTTTCACAACACAGACTCCTAAAGTCAGTCTCAAGCAGTCAACCCAATTCCACATAAATGGAAACGATCCACATCAATGGGCTGTGGGTCACTATGTGCAAACCAGGTCACTGAGCCTATCTACACATGCAAGATAAAACACTTTGAAAATGTTTTGAAAACGTTTTGAAGACTGTATATGGAGTGTGTCATGGGCCTCAACAGTTGTAAAATCTGTTATAAACTGTTTTAAAGCAGTAGTGTAGATAGGCTCACTATCTCTCAATCCTAACTCACTAACTGTCTTTGTTCTCCTTCTACCTGACTTTCTCAGGTATAGAAATATAATAAATGAAATGAAATTCTTTAAGCAAACTCATTCTCCAAGTGTGTGTGTGTGTGTGTGTGTGTGTATGCAGGGGACCCCAAAACAGCTCAGTGAGGACAGAGCATGGGCAGTGGGCATGGATGGTGGTTGATTGCTAGAGAAGGGGAAATTCTCTGTGTGTGTGCGCGCGAAATGGAATGTAGCATCCTGGAAAAGGGCATAGGTGTCTGGTTGGCTAGAATCCTGAACCAGAGCACTTCATACTGCAACATTTTGTTGCAAGTCCCACATGTTTAACATAAAAACCAGTTATTCTTTTGTTAAATGTTGGAGTGAATAAATGCAGAGGGAAACATGGTAGCTCAGGGGCCTTGTCTTCCCAGAAGAGTCCACTATTTCTCCCCTTGTGTCATCTACTGGGGTGTTATATAAAAGGGCTATTTCCTAGACAGCTGCTTGTGAGGAGTACTCTTGCTGTTGCTTTTTCAAGTGCAGCTGGTTGTCAAGCAGTCAAGAGCACTTCCCTTTCCTGCCATGTCAGGCTTTTCTTCAAAAGGAAACCAAACACAGTCACTTCCTTTTTGCACCAAGCAATTTACCCACAAAGCAGGCAAATAAAAGAGAAACTGAAGGGGGTGGGCTGCGAATTTCTGATCACTTAACCTTTAACTCTCTTTCCTACTAGATTGATTCAGAAAGGAAAATTACTAAGATACGAAGTAGATATGTGGATGGAGTAATTTCTGTTTAAATAGTTGTACAAAACTCTTCATGACACAGATTCTCATCAAGTCAAATCTGCCAAATGAAACCAGACTCCTGCATACTTGTATGGTCACATAACCCCACACCACTTGAAGTTGCTGCAGGAAAAGGTCATAGAACCATAACATTTTAGGGTTGGAAGGCACCTCAGAGGTCATCTAGTCCAACCCCTTGACTAAAACAGAAATTACAATGTTGGATGCAACTGCAGCATCCCTAAGAGATGAACATTTTCTGCTTAAATACATCCAGTGAAATAGAGCCCACTGTTGAACAGCCGTCGAACATTGGAAAGCTTCTCCTAATATTTAGCTAGAATCTCCTTCTTTACCATCCACCCATTCATTCTAGTCTTGCCCTCTTGAGCAGCAGAGAACAAATCTGCTCCACCTTCTGCATGACAGCTTTTCAGACATTTGAAGCTATAGTGTCTCCCCTTCCTCTCTCTCTCCAGGCTAAAGACACTCAGACACACTCCAGTATGCCAATGTCCTTCTTAAAAGGTGGCACTCAAAACTGGAAACAGCAATCCAGATATCAGTGTGTCTCTTGAGTAGCTCTTGTCTTTGGAAGCCAGCTGGGCAATAGCTACTTATATTGGGAACCAGCTAAAATGTGGTGTACATACATGAATCCAACTGGAATTATTGTAGTGTCATGGACGTCTCTTTGCAGTCAAAACTAGAGTTTTCTATGGGTGTGGAAGCGGAAGGAAAACCTTGCATCCCTTGGTACAAGTTCTGCTATTGTGCCTGAACTTGACACAGTGAATATGAAACAAGAAAGCAACAGAACACACCATTTAATCAAGAATAAGGGCTTACATACATCAACAAGACTTGGAGATTGTTATCTTCAGGATGTTATTGCTGGCAGGAAAAAAGAGTGCTGTTGGGGCTACCTAGAGAATGCTCTTGGAGAGCACTTAGAGCTAGCAGCCAGAAAGTTTTGTGCCAATGTTCTGTCTTTTTCTCTTAACAGGTTTTCTGTGTTAAGGAAAAAGAAGAAGCAATAAGAAAACACAGGTGGGTCACAATTATTTTAATGATTGTTTATTGTTGTTCCCAGCCTCGATCCAGAGGGAGAGGTGGGTTAGAAATGAATAAATAAATATATTATTATTATTAATTATTATTATTAGATGCTGACATCTGAACCCCCCCCCCCAAAAAAAACATTTGTGAAGGAAACAGGATGAAGGCACCATAAACACCTTGTCTGGGGGAACCCTTGCTGCCAATGTTACCATTTGTTTGGGACAAAACAAAGTCAAGATCCCCCTCCCCCCCTATTCTCGGGCTGTTAACTCAGTTCACTTCAAAGTCCCTTCCACGTTAGGACTGCCGAGGCATTGCTCTTCTGCAGTCAAATGGAAGTGGGTCTCTCCACCCACCAACTGAATATACTAAATACAGGTCTATATTCCCAGTTTTAATCCTGCAATACCCAAATCCCACAGCAAAGAAAAAAGTGGATGGTGCATTAGTGTGACAGTAATCAGTTTGAACATATGCTTGTGCTTTTTTAAAAATGCACTTGCATTTGAGTACAAAAACAAAACGTTAAAAAAAAGCAATTGTGGGTGTTGAAAAGATACAGAAGAACATCTGTTAATGTATACACACATAATGCTGTTAAGTCATTGGCAATGGTTCTGACTGGATGTTTAGTGGGATGGTGGTGGCTGAGGTCCAATGTGGTGCAGTAGTTAAAATGTTGGAATGGGACTTGAGAGATCTCGGTTCTGGTCCCCAGTTGGCCATGAAGCTCACTGAGTGTTTTTGGTCTGATCACTAACTCTCAGCCTAACCTACCTCACAGGGTTCTTGTGAGGATAAAATGAAGAGTAAGAGGCCACCTTGGGTTCCTTGCAAGGGGAATAAAAGTGGGTATAAGTGTGATAATAAAATAAATGAATAAATAAATGCAACCCGTTCCCTTCCCTTTCTGAACAGACAATTGGTACTATCACTGCTTTTCTAAGAGGACTATACATGGGCAGCCCTAGCAGTTGGACTGGGAGAGGGTCAATGTAACCGATGAACATGTTTTATCACCCTGATAGATATATAGGAGAAACTTGCTTTTGCACACTTGTGACCCCTGGTTGTATCAGATTGCATGTGATTATATCTCAAGATATCTTGAGAATTATCATGAAGTACAATAATTCTCAAGATATCTTGAGAACTATTATGAAGTATAATAAAAAATGCTCTTTAAGTACACTCCTATGTTTGCCATTTAATCTTAAATATATCCAAGAGTGGGCTTTTGAACGTCAATGTGAAAGTGGACTCCTCCTCCTGATATCGCTTGTCTCCCCACCCTGACAATTTGATTTTGTACCCAGGGTCTCATTCCAGGACCGGGTTTCAGAAGCTGTGTGCATGCACTTGAGGGTAGGAGTCATGTGCTAATTGGACAATTGTGCAATAGAAAACTTTTCTGTGAGAGAAACCCAATACCGTTAGGAAATGTATGGGTGATTGTGTGGGAGATGGAAATATGGTATGGTAGTGATGTGGGCGGTGGGTGGAGTGAAGAGGCCTGCAAAACTTCAGCAAGACTAGACTTCTCATAATTCAGAGTAGAAGATTACAATGTGCCGCACCCCAGAGCTGTGTTTCCAATGTTAAACTTGAATGCATTTTTAAGTGTGTAGGAATATACAACTAATTGAATAAACATAAATACCTCTTTAAAACTAGGAAATACTAGAAAATACACCAACATGTACCTTTAAAACTAGAAAATATGTGCCTTTGAAACTAGAAAAAAGGTAAAATGCTTGCCTGAAGCATGGGAAGAAAGGCAAGGCAGTAAAGCAAGCCACTGTTGAAATTGCTGGCAAGTCCATCATTGGCCATTTGCATTGTGGGTGTAGGAGGAAGCTGTGCTCATGCTGTGTAGGAAAAATGTCTTGTGACTTTTTTTTAATGATATGTTTATATGCATCCTCATAGGTAATCAATTCTGTGACCTTAGAAATGACAGGTTCTGCGTCTCTTTCACCAATGGGAAAAAATGTAAAGCATGTCACCATTCTGCAGCCCAGGAGTGTACAGCAACCCATGTGTCATTCTTGCCAAGCTACATGCTTCTCTTCATGTCTCAGACTCAGTGAACTGTTCAGGGGCAGGAAGCATATTGCTGGTTGTGTCTGACGGGCACGTGACAGCTGAGCTAACTAGAATTTACACTGGGGCAGCACACAGAGGGTTGGATCCTGATTTGAGTGCTTGTGCAACTGGGCTGGCGGAAGTGGACTATACACCCCACCCCTCCCTATTAGGGCTGTGCATGCCCCCCCCCGGTCCAATCTGAATCACGATCTGGGAGGTCCGGATTGGGCTTGATCCGACCCATAACAGATTGGATCCGATCCGCCTTGGATCTGGATCCGGATCAGATCCGGGGCCGTGCAGAGCCCTCCCTCCCTCCCCCCAATCGTCCTGCTTACCTTCTGCCTCATCCGCATAGTCCTCGGCGTCGCCCTCCCTCCTCGATGTCGGCTGCCGCTTTCCCGCTCGTGCCGGGTGATGATGTCACCTGCCGCGACCGGCAAATGCGGCACACTAATTGGTTACAGCACCGCTTTCCTGCCTGTGTCGGGTGATGATGTCACCCAACGTGAGTGGGAAAGCGGCGGCCGACATCAAGGAAGGGGGGCGACGCTGAGGACTACATGGAGGGGGCAGAAGGTAAGATGGGCAATTGGGGGGAGGGAGGGAGCGGGACTAGCGGGAGGGAGGACTCTGCAAGGACCTGGAGCGGATCTGGATAGGAGATCCGCTCCGGCCTGATCTGGACCTCCCCCGTTCCAGTTTGGAACCGGATTGGGAGGTCCATATTGGCCCAATCAGCTTGGAATTCAGGATCTGGCTCCGGATCCATGCACAGCCCTACTCCCTATGGCACATCCTCCAGCCCCCTGAAAATGCCACACATAAGGTTGGTGGACCCCACTGAATAGGGTGAGCTGTGGTATGGGATCCCCAAAAACCAGGCAGAGGCACCTTCCATGAGTGGAACCCTCCCATCCATGGAAGACTGAGCCTGGATCCAACCCAGAGCCTCTTGCTTTCTGTACTGGCCTAAGACGTTTTGCTTCTTGAAGCAGAGCCCCAACATTTAAAGAAGTCTTGATGCATCATTCAAATGCCGATTCCTGCCTCTATCTAGCTCTTGCCCCCCTTCATGGTGTGATCTGAAGTAGATCACTTCATCCTGCTACATTTCAGGACCGGCCCTGCTTACCTTCTGCTCAGAAACTCCCCCCAGCTTTATTGAAAAGATAAAAGAGATTTTTCAATAATTATATTAAAAAAATAGATGGCACTCATAGAAATCAGGTTGCCATTATTTAGTTCATACCGATAGTCTATGTGGCTTGGGGCACCAGCCTATCAATTGCGCCCTTAATGATTAGAAGAGCTTCTGAACTTGGAGGCTTCCAATCATCCAATGCAGGGCCGGAGGAGCAGTGGAGGAGATCTTTGCTTCCCTGTCCCCCATCCTGCATTGTTTGCTAGATTAGATTTTTTGCCCCTCTAACTGGGACACTTAGGAGGGAGAGGGAAGGAGCTGGAGAGGCCTCAGATAGCTTATATCCTCGCTTCTCCAGTTTCCTTTCCTCCCCACCCACCAAAATGCCCCCTTTCCCCTTTCTGAGGTTGTTTTTCTGACTTTGGAGAGCAGCCACTGTCGTGTTTTCAAGCCCTCCCATCAGGATATGAGATAATACAGAGGTCTGCTGTATAATCCACAAAGCTTTATTCAGTAAATAGATGTCTCGTCACACCTTAAAAGAGTGTGAATGCTCAGAGCTATCCTCTAAATTTAAGTAGCCTAACAATTCAAGGAAGTTGCCCATCAACTAAATGGACCGTTTCCCCACAGTGCCAACAGGCTCTTCTGAATTCCTCCTTCAAGGAGCATCTTTGATTTGTAGCCTCTGGCAAGTGGCTATCCTAGCAGATCACCTCTCACCTCCTCTCAAATCTGCCCACTTGACCCTGTGGTGGACTCGGGGATCTCCAGAGACTGAATTCCTGGGATGGGGGGAAGAATGATCTCTGAACCTGGTCATCCTGTCTGATAAGCTCCTTGGAAAATTCATCCTTGACTCCTGAAGAGTCTTGGAGAATCTCCTCCCTCACTTCCTTCTTGGCTGCTGTACTTCTGGTTCTGCTTCTCCTTTAGTCTCCAAGTCAGCCCTTGAAACTTAGTCCCCCACACTAGGGAGAATGGGCCTGATCCTGACAACCAGCATGGTTCTTTCCATGCTGGCTGCAAAGGGAAGGTGGAGAGGGGTGCTGGATCTCCAACTCCCCCTTTCGAGGTCAGAGTGCTGTCTTTGACCTGGGGGGGGGGGATCCCAGTATCCTTTGGCTCCTCACAGGATTTCTAGGGGTTACAGGATTGTTCCCTAGATTAGAATCAGAAACAATAAATAATTGCTGTGACCATGGATATGATGTCAAAATGGCTGCGTAATCTGTTTCTTTGGGCATATTCAGATGGCACTCAGGTGGAACTTGATCTGATAATTTCAGTGTTTCTGATATTTGTAATCTAGATGTCTATGGGGTGCTTCATCCTGTGTTGACCTTTTCTCTGGTGTACATGGAGAAGCTTAAGCATAGGATAGGCTGTGCAGTCCCCCCACCCACCCATGACATCTCCAAGAATCCTTCTACAGTGTCTAGACAGGCACTGGGAAACTTCTGTCTGAGCGTATCCTTAATTTTGAGATCATTCTATAGTCAGACTTTCTTTTGCAGGCCTGCTGTGAAAGAGGAATAACAAACTGCGGTATTTTTTTAAAAAACTTTTTGTTCACTTTTTTCTATAATACAGGATGCTAACAACAGAACAGCAAAGAAACAACAAAAAGTTTCAAGTGTACCAGTTAAAATCTTCCCAGCACTCTGTATGATTTCTTTCTAATGTTAACAAAATCAAGGAAGGGGAGCCAAGTTGCTAAGGAAGTAAGCACATACTAGGAGTTCAAACCCCTAATCTGTGATTATGTTTTATAATTTTTAATTTTATCCATCACCATATTTTATCAAACAATTTTAGTCTTGGTGGGGCTTTGACACATTTCCAATTTAAGACCAGGAGCATTTTGGCAACTATTATGAATTGAGATGCAATAACGAATCCTTCCAAATAGGTGGCATATGGAGCTCCATAAAGTCAGTTGTCCAGCAGAATTACACCTGGTTCTAGTGATATTTCATATCTGCTGGTAGACTTAATTAATTATAGGATCTGCACCCCAAATGGATGGATATTGTGACGTCCACCACTTATGAAGCATAGAACCCATGGGCCTGCACCTTCTGTAGCAGACAGGTGAAATTTCATCATTAATATGATGTAGCAAGGTTGGTGAGTGATGTCATCTCATGAGGATTTTCACTGCTAGTTCCCTAACATTCAGGGAAGAAGAAGAGCATGGTGATATTTTCCATATTACTCACCAGTTCTCCAGACTGATCTCTCTCTCTCTCTCTCGATATCTTTTGCCCATTTGTTCGCATAAGGGAGGGGCTTGGACAAGCTAATTGACTGACTGATTCTATTTCTATACCAGCTTTCTGGAAAGACCAATCAAGGCAGTTTACCAACATTAAGAAAACAACAACAAAAAAATCATACACACATAAAGAAATAGTAAATAACCTTAAAAATTATAGCGACAATTTTAAAAGCCAGTATCGAAAAGATGCGTCTTGGCTCTCTTCCTCAATGCAGAGTGAGTGGGGACTGGTCGCAGCTCCAAGGGGACAGCGTTCCAGAGTTTGGGAGCAAGACAGGAGTATCTGCCAAGTGGGCCTCTGAGGGTGTCTTTAAAAGGACTTCTCCTGTTGACCACAGTAACCAAGCAGGTTCATACTTAAATAAGTGATCATTAGATTTCCAGATACTGAGCCTTTAAAGGTTAACACCAACACTTTGAACTGAGCCTGGGAAACAACTGGCACTCTGTTCAGATCTTTCAGGATTGTGCAACTGTTAGCAACCTAGCTGCTGCATTTTGCACCAAGTTGGAGTTTCTCATTGGCTTACATCTTTCTTCCTTTCTCCTACTATGGCTGTCTACATAAACCAATTTCTGAATCAACATTTTTATGAACAACTCTTCTGCTTCCTCTTGAGCTCAAGCACTGCCAAATGCTGCTATTGGAGGTGAGGTGGAGAGAATGGATATGATCCAGGCAAAAATAAGCATCCTGAACTCGCGTTGATTTCAATGGGAAAGCTTTAAGCCCGTGCGTAACTCTCTCCTATTGAAAGACATGTTCTTAATCTTGACTGGATGTTTTTACATCCATAACAAATAAATAAAGTACAACATCACAGTATAAAATGTTTAAAACATATTTCGCACAATTTGACTCCTTAGCATCAACATTCTTATTTTTGCTTGCAGCAAACTCACAATATTTGACATGCCAGATTGAGGACTTTTGCTTTTCGGCTTGCAGTGAACAGAGGTTGCTTATTTTTCCATGCCCATCCTAAGTTGCTACCATTGCATGACTGTCAATACACAACAAACGGTGTGACGGGGCCTGGAGTGCCTTAACTTACCTCCTACTGGGCTGATTGCATGGGGATCCACACATATCAGACAAGGTGTGAGGCATGAATAGCTAGCTGATAGTGTAACAGTCTGCTGCACAAGGCACACGTGCCTCCAAAGGTGGTGTGGTGATAGTGACTCAACAGCAGCAAGGTACGCTTTTGTTCACTGAGTAACTGATAGGCCGTTGAACTCAAGAAGGAAGACTGCATGGGCTT
This sequence comes from Anniella stebbinsi, assembly GCA_029215795.1. Classification (NCBI taxonomy): domain Eukaryota; kingdom Metazoa; phylum Chordata; class Lepidosauria; order Squamata; family Anniellidae; genus Anniella; species Anniella stebbinsi. The sequence goes on from JARDYH010000001.1 coordinate 331,847,496, forward strand.
AGCAGCAAGCAAGTTCTGTGCTGCAATTACAGCTGGGTCATCTAAACTAGGAAGTTGGGAGGAATGTTTAGCTACTATGTCTGCAAGGGGAAAACCCCAGTGTTACTCCAATTATTCACTGGAAAGTCCTATTTAGAAAGATACCATACATAAGAAAAAACTATTGTAAGGGTTAGGGGAAGGGACTTTATAAAATAAAGCATGGAAGGGGGACTTTTCTGATTCTTCTCCAAGCACTCTTGATGTTTAATACAGCAATGTGTCAACAGCTAGTATAATAGAGGACAATTTAGATGCTAAACACTGCAAGTCTGAAAAGATGGTATTTTGCAGACGTTCTGGAGGTGTTTCAGACTAAGAGCTCCATCACACTTTGAGTTTATTGCACTGTTGTATTTCCTCATTTCCGGTTTTAGTGTTGTTGATTCGCATGACATCGTCCCTGTCGTGCACCATTCTCGCTTCCCCCTCACACACTTCTAGCGCCTTATTTTGGACTGGGGAAAGTCCGGTTCATCTTGGAAGTGCGCAATGAAAACTCAAATGTAAACCAGTAAATCCGCTTCTGTGTTTGGGGTGTGTCTTGAAGGCCGTTTTCAGTGACAAAAGAATAGGGCGTGTTTCCAACTTATTTCCTCCTTTTAATCTTTGGACACGTTAGGAGTTGGAAGGTAGGTTTCCGGGCTCCAACTCCCTCTTTTGGTTTCCTTCCTTGTTTTGCTGAACCCCTGTCCTGTTGGAATCGCAGAACTTCACCATGAAGCCTATCCACCTTAACCTTTCAAACCACTCTGATCCTTCCTCATAGGGATATGCATCACATTGGATCCGATGTCCAATTCTGAAGCAAATCAGGGGAAATCAGACATCTGATTTCTGAATCCGATGCTGGTCCAATGAGCTCCGATGCTATCCGAACCAATTTTTTTCTACCCGATTTTAATCCGATAGGATCGGAGCATCGGACCACCATTTTTTGAGTTTTCCCCATAGGCTTGCATTGGGGGAAAGAAACGGCTATAACTTCTTTATTTTAAAAGTTAGAGACATGAAACTTGGTGACCTTGGAGAGGGGATGTTGCTAGCCATGTGTACTAAATTCCAGAAAAATCCGTGCAAGTGTGTCATGGCTGTGAAGTTTTGAAATATCATAGTTCTGGCTTTGACAGCTATCAACCACGATCTTTCAAAACTTCATAGCCACGACACGCTTGCATGGATATTTCTGGAATTTGGTACACATGACTAGCAACATCCCATCTCCAAGGTCACCAACTTTCATGTCTCTAACATTTAAAATAAAAAAGTTATCATCGTTTCTTTCCCCTAATGCAAGCCTTTTGGTGAAAATAGGCATCCGATGGTCCAATTTTCATATTGGAATCAGATCCGAAGCAATTCGAGGGACATCCGATTTTATCCGATACTATACAGGTCAAAATCGGATGTCCCAATTCTGATATGATTTTCAGGGCCTTGCACATCCCTACTTCCTCATACATCCATTTCTGTTCACTTCCATCACCCCTCCATGTGCCTTCTAAATCTTCCTAGTGGTTCTCTTCTGTTTTGTGTAATTATTCTTCCTCCTGTATTGTCCTATATTATCCTATATTATATGATCATTGCTGATATTGTTCTGTCCCAGTATATTTTATGATCTGCATTTTCCAAGATTGTTCCGCGTGACTATGTATAGTATGGTGTAGATTGTTTGATAAGGTTGAATTTGATGGCCAGTTGTTGGTGAATTATGTTTGCAGTTGTATTGTAGGGTGACCAGATGGCTTGGGGTTTCCTGGTCCTAACCGGAAAACCTGGGGCGAACCGGCCCAACCGGGGGGTGGTGGGGGCAAACCGGGGTGGCGGGGGGTCACGCGGCGGTGGCAGCAAGCGAGGAGCGGCGGTAGACCCAGCAGCGGTGGTGGCGGAGGAGCCCGGGAAGCGGCCGCCCCAGCAGGTAAGTGCCCTCCCTCGCGCCTCACGCTCCTTACCTGCAGGGGCGTCCGCTTCCCTCTGGTGTCGAATCTACTGAGAAACAGGCTTCGCGGCCTGTCCCTCAGTAGCGCGCTGGGTAATGACGTCATCACCTGGTGCGATACTGAGAGACAGGCCGCGAAGCCTGTTTCTCAGTAGATTTGAGCACCGGAGGGAAGCGGACGCCCCTGCGGGTAATGAGTGCGAGGCACTTACCTGCTGGGGCGGCCGGGTCCGCCGCCGCCGGGTCCTCCACCGGCGCTGCCGGGCTCGTGAGGCCAGAGGCCGCGCGGAAGGGACGGGATAGGGCTGGATCCGGAAGTGACGTAATCGGCCCTCCCCCGCCTCTTCCGCACAGGCATCCTGGCTCCTCGGGGGTTGTCACCATCGTGACTAGCCCCGATGAGGCCAGAGGCCGCGCGGAAGAGGAGGGGGAGGGCCGATTACATCACTTCCGGATCCGGCCCTCCCCTGCCTCTTCCGCGCGGCCGCTGGCCTTACGAGCCCAGTGGCGGGGGACCCGGCGCCGGCGGCGGTGGAAGACGTGGCGGCGGGGGACCCGGTGGCGGCGGAGGAAGACCCGGCGGCGGTGGCAGCAGGGGACCTGGGGGGGGCGGAGGAAGACCCGGCGGCGGCGGCGGGGGACCTGGGGGGGGCGGCGGACCCGGTGGGAGCGGCAGCAGAAGAGAACCCGGTAGGTCTGGGCTGATGTTTTTTGGGGGTGGGTGGCTTGGTGGGGGGGTTGTTTTGGGTGGGGGGGTGGCTTGGGGGGTTGTTTTGGGGGGGCTTGGGGGGGTGTTTTGGGCGGGTGGGGTGGCTTGGGGGGTTATTTTGGGTGGGTGGGGTGGCTTGGGGGGTTGTTTTGGGTGGGGGGGTGGCTTGGTGGGGGGTTGTTTTGGGTGGCGGGGGGGACCGGGATTTTGGGTTCCAAAATTTGGTCACCCTATTGTATTGTGTCTGTCTGATTATCATCATCATCATCATCATCATCATCATCATCATCATCATCACACTACATACATTAAGCAGGTCAACATTGCAATGGTATCTGTGTTATAACCCAACAACATTTTGTGAATGTTAAGGCAAATACCACCATTCATACTTTTTGTATTTCAGTTCCCTCTCCCCCAGCCCCAGCACCTGATGAAGTGGACAGTGTTGGTGCCAGAATAAATTCGTTATTCTTTAAGGTGTTGGAGAGGCTGATTGTAGTGGCTAGTGGAGGGACAGAAAGGCACCCAGAACAAGCTGAATCTCAATGTCCCAAATGGGCTCACAGGCCAGGGACCAAAGAAGATTCAATACACGCTTGGGCCTGGTGGGATGCCAATACCTCCCTCCTTTCCAGTGCCGGCCCTTCCTGCTCCGATGGTGGAGCTCCAGGGGGAGCTCCATCCTTAGGGTTGGGAGTGGGGAGTCTGCAGGGGGCTGCTGCTGAAATATGGAGCTAAAATAAAAGCACACAGGCACTTTGAAGAGAGCAACATTGAGCCCAACCTCAAATTAAGCCATGGCCATCGTTTTATAGAATTCTTTTATTGGTCTGAACTGCAAGCAGGAGGCCAAGGGGATCCCCCTGTTTCCTCGGGCAGCTGATATTATCTGTCTAGTTCCTGTTGAACTGTTGGTGCCAGGGATACATTCTGGATTGTTCCAACAATTGTTATTGAAAAATCCCTCATTTGCTAGGTCTGAGTGTGAAAGGAAGATTCTGGGGTTTCCTATGCTCATGTAGTCCCCCCTAGAAAGTGTAATGCCTTCTTCCCCTTCCATAGCTCTCCTGAGAAAGGGGTGGGTGAGTGGGTTCTTTGTTGCGGCAGAATCAATCAATTAAGTGCCGTTCCTTATGCTTCGGCACATGAGAGGGAGGTAACAGCAGGCTTGGGGGGAACTCCAGGGCTTGCAGAAGTCACACACACACACACACACACACACACACACACATCGTTAGGGGAACCCCCCCCCCCATGGCAGAAAAAAAATCCCTCAAACCAAATGAATGAGGACTGAGCATGCTCAGTGGGCACATCATGCTGGCTGACTGTTGGAGGAGGGAAAACTAGAAAATGGAATGAAATATCCTGGAAAGTTGGCTGGAAACCTGAACAGGTGCAAGAGGTAATGCCTTGGGCTGTGTTTTGATGGCACTGCATCAGTGCTGCAAGGCCTCAACCTCCCGCATTGGTGCTCCTTCCCGTTATCTGCACAGCAAGGAGCACAAATGCGGGATTTGCGGGAAAGAGCTTGGCGAGGCAAGTCCCGGCAGCAGCAGGGGTGGCAACCGGAGGCAATCGATCTCAGATGTTGCCCTCCGCCTCTTTCCCCTTGTGGATCACTGGAGCCGGGTGTCCTCAGCTCTCCTCTTCCTCGGAGGCTCAGCGGCGGCGGTGGAGGAGGACTAAAGTGGTGAGAAGAGGGATGTTGTGGAGCGCCCCCCCCGGGCAAAGCACTTTCCCCCAAGAGATGTTCTGATGCTCGCCTTTTGCATGGCTTCACAGTGGGAAGGAGCCTACTCAACAAGTACCCACCATGCTCATGCACCGAGCCTGTGCGCCACCGTGCGTCATTGCATGGGTGCTGGGGCACATCCGCGCCCCCTTTTCAAGTCTTTTTTTAAAATGTGAAGGTCTGCGGTGCCGCGGAGGCGGTCCAACGGCCATTTGGCTGGAGCACCATCAGCTGGGGCCTGCCTCCAACACAGCTCTGAAGCAATGCGACAGATGGCAGATGCCATAGTGGCCTCATTCCAAGATTAAAAAGTCATGTCACGTGCCTGACTTTTTAAAACTGGAACTTCTGGGGTTTGCCCCTGGATGGCTTCATGATGACAGCTGCGTCATATAGATGACCTGTAGCCACTGCAGATCCATCCCGGGGTAAACCCCACATCAAGACATGTAGCTAAAAACATGAACCGGAGCACTCTACATGGCCACATTTACTTTTAGATTCCATTTGGTGAAATGTTATTCCAGTGATGTGAAGAACTTCCATAGGAACCCCCCCCCCCCGCCTCCCCCTAAGTCCCTGCACTATGTCCGGAAGAAACTCTTGAGCAGGAATCAGCTTGTGGTAATGCTACTGCTCATGTCCTATTCCCTGCAGCTACTGGAGACTTTCCATTCACATCATGGTTTTCTTAAAATGGTTATGCCATGTCTAAGCATTACATGATCTTCTGGTGCCATCATTATGCTGGGAAGTCCTCCAGTCACATAGGCTGTTCCTGCCCCCCGAAGAGCTGATGGGTTGGAATGAACCAAAGGTACAAATATTGGGGCTGGAAAGAGAGTCGCCAAATTAAGAAAGGATATGGAGACCTATGAAAATTCATCGAAGGAGGGGAGAGAGAGAGAGGGGAGAAGTTAGACAAATTCCTGGAGGTGAAGGCTATCAATGGCTACTAGTCCTGATGGCTGTGCTACCTCCAGTATCAGAGACAGTATGCCTATGTGTGCCAATTGCTGGGGAACATGGGTGTGAGGGTGCTGTTGCACTCACATCCTGCTTATGGCTTTCCTGTCAACAGCTGGTTGGCCACTGTGTGGACAGAATGCTGGGCTAGACGGACCCTTGGTCTGATCCAGCAGGGCTCTTCTTATGTTCTTATAAAGATTCCCTCTGAAGCCACCTCCTCAGTTTACTGCAACATACACAGCATACAAACATGCATATAAACGTACATGCTGTTCATGTGTAGAAACATCATGGATTGCTTGCACTCAAACATAGTTGGTAGAAAGGATGTGTGTGTGTGGGGGGAACAGCTGTCTCAATCTGGTGCCCTCCAGATTCATTGGACTACAAATCCCACAATCCCCAGCCAGCTATGCCCTGCTCTATGTGTAACTAAATCTGAATCCTGCCCTAGTACTCCAGCTGCCTACAGTCTGATAGTGAATCTCACTGATGTATTTTTCTAAAAAATCATCAAGTTGGTTTATAAACTTTCAAATCACACCAGACCAAATCACATCAGACAGGGATATTCAGAACAAATACGACTCTCAGAATGTATGTACTTGCATATCGAAGTTTCTGATCTTGCCAGAAAGTTATTTTGTGACAATTCATGCAGGAGATCAAAATTACTCTGAAACAGATGGTTCAGATTTTGGGTCTTTCAGAGCACCTTTTCCTGTTTAATATTGCTCATGAGTACTTATGAAACAGTAGCCAAATTCCAGGTATTTTTTAAAATGGCTTTCTGGTTATTTCCTTATTTATAAAAATGGCTCTTTTTAATCTTAAATGAAGCATAAGAAGAGGAAATTAATCTCTGGGGCTGAATTTAGATTTCTGAGAATGTTGGGATTATATTGTTTTTTTAAAGGATGTTTATGGTCGTGGATAAACTGTTGGACGTCAGCTGCGCCCCTTCCTAGAGTTGGAAGACCTAAAGACAGTAGTGCACACGCTGGTAACTTTGAGGCTTGACTTCTGCAATGCGCTGTACATAGGGCTACCTCTGTGTCTAGTCCGGAAACTTCAACTAGTTCAAAATATGGCAGCCAGGTTGGTCACCGGTACACCCAGGGGTGACCATATTACACCAGCTTTAAGATCACTCCACTGGCTGCCAATTAGTTTCTGGGCGAAGTACAAAATGTTGGTCATTACTTTTAAAGCCCTACATGGTTTGGGTCCAGGTTACCTGTGGGATCGCCTTCTCCCATACAGTCTGCCCTGCACGCTTAGGTCCTCTGGGAAGAATTTGCAACAGTTTGCCAAAACCAGGCTGACAACTGTTACCTAGAGGACTTTCTCTTCTGCCGCTCCCAGACCGTGGAATGGTCTGCCGGAGGAGATTTGCAAACTTAATAGTCTTTTAAACTTTAAGAAAGCCATAAAAAACTATCTCTTCCGGCAGGCCTACCCAGTCAAATTTTAAGAGTTTTTTCTATATTTTAATAATGTATGAATTTTATATGTTTTTAATAAGTTTTATGTATTTTATGTCATTTGTATCAATGTTGTTCCCTGCCTCGATCCTGAAGGAGAGGCGGGTAAGAAATAAATTATTATTATTATTATTATTATTAAATACCATTTTCAAAATGAACCATTCCATTCCAGAAAATGTAAGTAAAATGATTCATTTACACAACCGTTACACAATTTGCTATTGAAAATAGAAGTGCAGCCTTTCAGTTTCTATTATCGTATTTCACCGAATCTAAGACACCATTGATTCTAAGACGCACCTTAATTTTAGGGCCACCGTCTGGGAAAAAGCATTGCATCGTTTCTAAGATGCACCCCATTTTCAGACACGTTAATATTGGGGATAAGTGCATCTTAGATTTGAAGAAATACGGTAGGGCTGTGCATGCCCCCCCTCGACTCGTCACCCAGGGACCTGCATAAGTCCCCCTCCTCCCTTCCCCACTCACCTCCACTGCCGCCCTGGTCCTCACCACCAGCGCCGTTTGCAGCGGCCTCCCCAGCTCATCCACTGCCACGGCAGCCGTCGCCCTGGGCCAAGATCCGCCTCGCTCCCCCCTTCGCTGCCCCATTGCGGGCGACCCTCCTCAGACCCCTGGCGAGGTGCTGCTTCTGTCGTCGGCGTCTCTCCCTCAGTCCCTCCAGGGGTGGAGTGGGGTGGGAGACAGGCAATGTTAAGAAGGCGGAGGAGGAGGAGAAAGAAACAGAGGGGCTGAGGAGAAAGGAATCAACCGAGGGGAGGCTGCCCCTGCCGCTGCCTCGTCACCCGCCCCACGCTGCACGTGGCATCTGCTCCGTTTCCTCATGAGCACACCACACACACACGCAAAAAAAGGAGGTGGGCAGGTTTGTTTCTATTTCGTAGTAATGCTGTGTTTCCAGGCCGGGGAGGCCGCTGCAAGCGAGGAGCCCCCGCCGCAGCAGCGAGGACCAGCCTTCCCCCATCACCACCCCGGTCCTCACCTCCAGTGCCGCTTGAGGGACAGACAATGATGACGGAAGCAGCACCTCGCCGGGGGTCTGAAGAGGGTCGCCTGCAACGGGGCAGCGAAGGGGGGAGGGAGGTGGATCTTGGCCCAGGGCGACAGCTGCGGGGGCAGTGGATGAGCTGGGGAGGCCGCTGCAAGCGGTGCTGGCAGCGAGGACCAGGGCGGCAATGGAGGTAAGTGGGGAAGGCTGTTCCTCGCTGGCGTGGCAGCAGCTCCTCGCTGGCAGCGGCCTACCTGGCGCTGGTGCTGGTGGACCGGGGCGGCACAGTCCGGGGCAGCTCTGGAGAAATCTGGCGATTCTTAGATGCCATCGATTCTAAGACACACTCCATTTTTACAGACGTAAATATGGGGGGGAAAGTGCGTCTTAGAATCGAGGAAATACGGTAATGCAAAAGTTAGCTTTTTGATGGCAGACTCAGGATTAGATCCAGATTTAAGTACATGCAGTTGGACTAATGGATGTGGATTTCCCCAATCCTCCTCTCCCAGCCCTTGAATCCCCCACTACTCAGCTTCATTGGATGACCTTGGATTATAGTAGTATCCAGCCCCTCCAGCCACTTGAAAATACTACATAGAGGGTTGGAGGGGAGGGCTGTTGAACAGGGTGAGCTGTGGTGCAACCGTGGGGGGGGGGGTCCCCCCTCAAAATCAGGTAGAGGCACCTTCTGTACCCTTCCATCCACCAAAGGCAGATTCTGGCTCCAAGCCTGAATTATGAAATACCTGCCCCCCGGCATATTCTTTTCTGCCAGCAGGAAATTTCAAGGCATGACCTTTGATCAGACTAACCAAAAGAAATGGAGAAATGGGAATAACCCTGACTCACAGTGACACCGTCTCTAATCATTTTCATACCACCAAGATTCAATGCAAAGCAGCATGGACTGGACGCTTCCTGATTCAGCATTCCTCATGCAAAGCTATCCTGGCTAAGGTTCAGGGGCATTGCTGGAAATGCAGAACCTGACAATACAAGCCTCTGATGTGATACCGTTATGTACATCTTTAGGGAGATAATGGCCTTGGATTAAGCATTCAGTGGAGATAACCTTACTGGATGAGAACAAGCTGCATGGCTATCATGAGACTGAGCTGGAGTAAAGGGTTGAGCTTGGCAGCTGATGGGCTCTTGCATGATGGGTCTGCTACAGTATAAGACAGGATGCATTACTAACCCTATTGAAAGCAACAGGGGAATTCCATGGGTGTATTAGACACGGTGGTATGCAGCTAGGTAATTTTAGACCCTTGACTTAACAGCCTCATGGGAAAGGCCCTTACTATGTCTATTATTCAGTTGTGAAGCACACAATTAACATTTTTCTTCTTGCCCCTTCCTGCCATTCCATTCTTTAGAATTGCTTCTTCATTACTGATATGTTAGAGCAAAACTGTTTGCCAACCCTGAGTTAAACCATCAACAAAAACGTTCTGAGCCTGTGCACTTTTGCATTTTAAACTTGCTTATACCGTAGGCACCACCATGACTATAGGAATAAAATGGAGTTTGTTTCTGCACCTGCTTGTCTCTGGGTGGGCACTTGGACCTCCCCTTCACTGTGGAGCCCTGGACTTTGCCCCCAAGGTCCAGCCCTAACTGCACCACTGCTTAGACTCTTTGGGCAGGTTTCAAGGAGTCTGGACACCAATATTTGGAAACCATATTGAGCCAAACATGTGGGGTTGGATCCAGGTTAGGCATGTTGGACTGGGCTGGTGGAAGCAGCCTTCCGCACACTCTGATCCCTATGGCAGCCCCTCCAGTCCCCTGAAAATGCTACACAGAGGTTAGGCTCACACAACATGACAACCCATACTCAAAGTTGAGTACGGGTTGAGTGTGGATTGTTGTTGAACTGTGCCTTGTTGTGTAAACCCAGCCACTCTGACAAACCATGGTCTGTTAATCACAAACAACCCACAGGTTACAAACCAACAAACCATGGGTTCTCTTTGTGGGTGATTTGTGATTATCAAACCATACTTCATTAGTGGGTTCACACAGCACAACAACCCACAGTTCATCAACAAACCACACTCGACCCATACTCAACGTCGTCACATTGAGTGAACCGAGTCAGAGGGTTGGGGGAATACTTCTGAATGGGGTGAGCTGTGATGCAGGGGTGGCAGGGGGAGGAATCCCTGAAAATCAGGTGGAGACAACTTCTGTGAGTGAATTCCTTCTGTTCATGGAAAGCAGATCCTGGATCCAACCCATGATGCAAAAGATAGCCTAGTAAAACTGAGTCAGGTAAAAACCATGAGTGGCAAACTAATAGCATGGGATGGCACAAGTGGCCCAATGCAGTAAGAATGTGTGGCATGTCTGGACAGGGATAGAGAGCCCATGGGCCTGGCTATTTCAATGTGTCAAGCCTACACTCCTGGCTGGCTATCCACCATGTGCCTCATTCCCTGTTCTCACTCAGTAGCCTATAGGCAAACCCACCGAAACTGTAGACATGACAAAGGGCTGCATATATATTGTGGACACAATATATGCTTTTTCGTGCTTTAGATTGAGATCTATCAAATTATGCATGCTGTGGAGAAAGAGGACAGAGATTTTTTTTCTTCCTCTTGTACTACAAGAACCTGGAATCATCCAATAAGTGTGAAATGTGGGAGATTCAGGACAGATGAAAGCAAATACTTCTTTACACACTGCATAGTTAAATGATGGAATTTGCTACCACACAATGTGGTGATGGCTCCCAATTTCAATAGCTCTAAAGGGGACTAGACAAATTCACGGAGGGCAAGGCTATCAATGGCTACTAGTCATTCTTCACCACTGATGTAAAGAAAGTGACTAAAAATAATAAATAAGGGGTATTCTATATCAAAATTTAAACAATTAAAGCAAATAATCTAACTATCGATTACAGAGAACAGAGAACACAAGAAACAGTGTTAGAACAGCTTAGACACTGATTTTTCAATGGAGAAACCACCAAGGCCAGTAAGGGCAACAGGTTGCTTCCATGTACATACTTTGTCCAAGTTACCCTCTCTCACCTCCCAACTTCACTTGGTTGCTTAGTCTTTACAGAACTACAGACTTTGCCATAATTCTTCCAAATACAACTGCCAATGTGTTTCTTAGAGGAGCTGGTTGCAAGTGTAACCCATGTGGAGCATTTGCTCACATTAGAACTATCATGTTAGATCTAATAACGAAGCCTAGATCCATGAGGTCCTAGGAGATTTCAGTATGTCATACATAACACTTCCTAATTGAGTTTGCAATGGTGAGGGATGATGGAAGTTGTAGGCCAAAACCTCTGCAAGAGCACAACTTGTCCAGCCCAGCTCTAGAGGGTCAGACTAGAGCTTATGGATGGCAATTGAAGGGAAGCAGAGTCCAGTTAAACACAGGGGGCTGTATCGTATGCTGCCTAATCACCACCGAAATCCACTTCTAGGGTTACATGGAGCTAGAAGTTCTTAAAGCAACTGGAAATGAGGGGAAGTGCTAGTTTTCAGATTAGCGGAGTTCTCAGAAGGGAGCTCCACTGATCTGTCTTGATACAGGAATGAACATTTATGCTCCCTTCCAGGGTTCCTTTATGAAGAGCTAATGGCCCATTGTGCTAGCTGTGGGTTCCACTGGTGGAATGGAAGGAGCAGGAGCGCAGTTGCCCAAGAGAAATTTCCCAGGAGGAATTTCCTGAGTTATTCAATAGACTGTCTTGGGACATGATGGACTCTTTTTCGCTGGAGGTAATCAGAGACTGGATGGACGTGTTAGCGATGCTATAGTAGCATCCTGCATGACCTGAAAGACTGCCTTCTAGACCTACCTGAACATTAAGAACTTCCTCCTAGTGCCCACACCAAATGAAGCAAGATGGGTAACCCCAGGGCAAGGACGTTTAACGTCTTTTGGCCTAAGGGCTAAATTCCATTTTGGAGAAGCATTCCTGGGGAACCTCATTCTAGGGGTGGGCAGGGCTGAACAAAAGAGGCGGGGCCAAATCCCCCAACATATTTTAGCTTAAAGCTCTTACTGCTAGTATCTAAGCCTTATGAGAGGTATTTCAATCTATTAGAATGAGGCAAAACTGCACAAAACCCGGGAAACCACTAACTGGTCAGTGGTCAGTGGAAAGGGCTAGAGGGAATGGGGGGCATCTGGGTAAACTCAAATTTGGCCCCCAGGAGGGCTGGATTTGGCCTCTGGGCAAGAGGTTGTGTATCAGGGAAAGGGTCATTTTCGTAATAGTATCCCAGTTATGGCATGACCTTCTCAGAAATGTTTGCCTGGCACCATCTTCATAGTCCTTTTGGCACACTTGTTTTAATTCACACAGGCCTTTAAACACGTGTTGGTCTGGTAGTTCTAAAATCCGTGGTTTGCATTTATTTATTGTGTGTTGGATCCAAATTCTGCCTCATGGAGGGATCTACAGGAGGCTTCTATACAATGGATGAACCCCACTGTGGAAATGGAGGCAGCGATCTTTGTTGACCCTCCCTCCCCAATTTGCTCCAGCAGCTTGGGTGGCTCTCTGGAACAGTGGGGAAGATGGTGCTAGGGGACCAGTGAATATCCCCTCCTCCCTTCTTTCCACAGTGCCAGAATTCTAGTTGAACTCTGCTCAGGGAATGCTCCTGCCAACCAAAAGCTGGATTGAGCCCACTGTATTTTAACGTTTCACTTATTTGTCAACTGCCCAGTGAATCTGTTATATGGCAGCTATATAACACAGTAAATAAGCAAGCAGGGGGTTGTACTAGATTACCTCCAAGACCCCTTTCAACTTTTATGATTCTGCCATGGATTACTGTTATTTTTTCCTTTCACCATCTAGTAAAAGTTAAGCATCTAAAACTCCCACATATTTTAATGGGAACATTAAGCACCTGCTTTAATCTCTCCTACAGGAACCAATGGGCCGTTAGAGTGCTTTACCTTTGGTGGGAATATGCTCCTAGTGCCTCACATATATAAGACAGTTAAGAAGGATAAATTATTTTCCTGGGAACACTGACAATTCGGTGACAGGATCTCAAAATGGTTTTAAACTAGTTTGGTTCTGCTAAGAGAAAGAGCAAAGAGATGATAGGTGGTTGCCCCCATCCAGTCCCTCCCAAGTAACTATTATGGGACATTAGCTGCTGTCTTTGGTGAAAACATATGCAAGAACACTATTGGAATTTCTTGAGATACTTGATTGCAGCTAATGGAACATCAGTGAGCAAGGTATTTTTCAGTTGCGTATGTGTGGGGAAACAGTTTCACCAATCCAGTGCGTTTCTTATATTTTTAATAAATATACATCTCACCAGTAGCAAAAAAAGAATATTCACAAAATGTACAATATATACATGATGTACATATTGCAAAGCATAGGGGCTTGCAATATAGTCTGAATGTTACTGTTATCCTTCTTGAGCGTGGACAGGCAGTCATTCTGAGGGATGCAATTTCCCTATCTGCTGAGCAGCACAGAGAACACATCTGAGCTCAGTCTCTGGAATAGATTTTTAGCAGTCAGGTAGAAACATATGGAATGTCTTCCAAAACAGATGGTGAACGCAGCCAGCCCTTTCACAGGGCACGCAGTGAATACATAGCTGGACCCTCCAAGTTCTCATTCTGCTCCTTTATTTGTACAATCAACTCTCTGGCGCAAATAGGGCCCAGACCTCTTCTGGTGTCTGACAACCAAAACTCATTCATGCTCTAACTGTGCCACACCGGCTGTTAGAACAACAAGTTCTGTGTGGTGCAGTATAGTAGTAGTTCAGTAACTGTTCACAGTTTGTTGGCTTGTTCTTTCTGCAGCTCTTCCCCTTTAACAAGGCACATGTCGTCCACCAATGACGCAGTCATCATACAGAAGCTAGATAAAGGAAAGAAAAAGAAATCAAGTTAATGGAGTAATATTTCCAGGGTAATACTCAACATTTTTTAAAAAAAATATCCAAGAAAATACTCCACTAACTTTAGCTGCCTTCATACAATGAAATTAGCATCTGGTCGTTTACACCAGTGCTTAATTTCTAAAAAACAAAGAGTTGCAGTGTCTTAACACTTCATGGAAGCTATGCCTGAGCCATTACTTCTAATTCAAGGGCTAATAGCAAGAAGTTAAAAACAATCGGGATTCTTATATTAAATATTTAAGAGGGAAGTATAGATACAAAATTGTAAGGTGTAAATAGGACAAGAGGCAGAAAATTATGTGCAAATGCACTTCCTTCCAAATAACCTTTTTGTGAATACCTTTTATTTGCGTGAATTTTAAGTAATTGTTAGTTGAGAGCCAACATTGGTCAGTCTACTCTTGTGTTCTTTCTTTGAAATCCGCACAATAATTTGCTCACTATAAATGGGCGAAATCGGCAAATTCTCTACAGATATGAGTATCCAATGGTTAGGTTTATGAGTGACTGGAATAACTCAAGTTAATTGGCATGTAGCTTCGAGGCATCAAAGGCAAGGAAACCTGCCCAACGGCATGAGTTTTCTACACTTACTTCCTCACAGTCTAATGGGAAATGTGTGTGCAAGTTATGGTAGAATTCTGGCTCTCATTATACAGAAGGAAGAGCAAATTACTTACTTCATCTTCCGTAAATTCTGATTCAGATTCACAGCTCTCTTCGTCTTCACTTTCGGGAAGCATCTGCAGGTCCAGTGTAGTAAATTGTCTCAGCTGTTCCTGTATGGAGGAGTTATTTCTTCCCCATGTGAGCTGGTATGGAGAATAACCCTGGTAGGTTACTTTGTTTACATCTGCTCTGTGTTTCAAGAGGAGGGATACCAGTTCTTGATTCTGCAGATCTACAGCTAAATGCAAGGCAGTCCTGCCATTGCACGGCTCCTGTTTAGTGGTAAACAAAAAGATGTGTTTAGTTAACATCAGCAAACATTAAAATGTTCCTTCTCAAATCATGTGATCAGGGTTGTTTTACTTCTTTGCAACTACTGATACCCACCTGAGCATTGACATCTGCACCCAAAGAAAGGAGATGTTCTACAATGGCCAGATAGCCTTGAATAGATGCCAGATGGAGACATGTGTGTCCTGTGAAACAAACACAGATTGGGGAAATTTAGTACATTATCATTCCAAATAATGTCAAATCATTCCAACTCATTAGCCAGTTTTCAAATCATTACTCTATAACTTTCCACTCAAATTAGTTGGGCTTCCCTGGATAAAATAGTTTGATGATTTACTCAAACAGAATAAAACTTACTATGTGACTATAATGCTACACAAGGAAAATTATGCATTCCCTTTCTTACTTAGCTGACATTTTGGCTGCAATCCAATGCATATCCAGACTTCCATTTGTAGGACTTTTCTTTCCCTGCCTAACATGCATAGGATTGGACCCTTAGCCAATATTAAACAGCAAGCAAGAAGCTCTCTGAACATACGGTAATAGTATAATGCCAAAGGATGGAGCACGCAGTGAGCTGGCAGGTCCTGAAACAGACTACTTGTCCAAGTATCCCAGTATTATCAACACTGACTAGCAGCCACTCTCCAGGATTTCAGGCAGGATTCCTTCTCAGCCCTACCCAGAGATGCTGGGGACTGAATGTGGGACCTTCTGTATGCAAAGCAGGGGCTCTACCACTGGTTACGGTCCTTCTCATGGTGTGCTATTATAAAAGTCAGCATTTGTGCTCACCATTGTAGTTTGATGACTGCAGCAAAGAATGGATCTGATGTTTCTGACAGTACTGTGTGAGGACCCCGACACCTCTGAGAGAACCTTGTTCGCAAGCGATGTGGAGTGGTGTGTTTCCTCGGAAATCTCTGATCTCTGCATCACATCCGGCTTTCAGAAGCATCTCAGCAATTTCTGCTTGGTCTGTGATAACTGCCAAGTGAAGTGGAGTCTACAAATTGAAAGTGGGAAAGTATTTTTAGTTTGCTGGATCAGCAAGGAAAATAGAATATACAGTCATCTTGGAGATCCTGATTCTGAGCACAATTCATCATGAGTAAATCTCATTGCTTTTTGCAGGAGGAGTTCTGGATTGTCATATGCATTCAGAATTAGCCAGCATTCAGAACTTTTTTTTTTTTAAGACTTTGCAACTTTTTTCAATGTTTTGTTGTGGGGGATGGTATTTATCAATCAGAAGTTATAGTGTTCTGATATTAGGAAGCTGAGGGCAAAGTGCATTCAGGGGGCCTTGGGAGAATAATGGCACCATTGTGCTGGTGAACCTCTTTGTGGTCTTGGGGCCCCCTCAGCAAATGCCCACCATCATGACCTTTTGAGTCACTTCCGAGTATTGCATATTTAAGGCTAGTATAGTCAGACAAATTTACTCTAAGCCTAAATAACTTTCTTGGAAGTCAACCAAGGATGATAATGGATAGGGCAGAATTCTAACTAGAGAACTTGTTCTTGTGGACACTGTTGGGGACGATAAATTTTGTGGACCACTTACAGTCTCTTATAATTTATTCCTGTACTTATTTTTATTATATTGGTTAAAACTGTTATTGTGGAAAGTTTCAAAGCCTTCCTATGGCACCATGTTTGAACATTTTCAGGCTCAGTTGATGGTGGGGGGGGGGGGGGGGAAGAGAAAAATATGACTAAGTACCTGGTTGAGGTTATTTTGGAAATTCAGGAAGGTTGTGTCGCGTCCTGCTTGGCGAATGATTTCCAAACTCAAGGGTTTTTCTTCGTGTATAATTGCCAGATGGAGAAATCTGCAAGAGGAAAGCAGTGGGAAAAACCCGATGATGAGCAAAAAATCCCAAAAGCTCTGAGATCAGCTTTCTTGCTCCTCGCCCCATGGGCAACGTGCCCTCTGGAGTCATGGAGGAAGAACATCAGTATCAGCAGGAGAGGTGATTTCGAAAGCCTGGGGTTTGCAAAGCCGCGTGCCTTTATCGCCTGGTGTTTTCCACAGTGTTGATCAGAGCTGAGTGTTCCGGGCACAGCGCCAGGGACTTTCCAGCGCACTTCCCCCTCCGCCCCGCCCGGCGCCTCACTCAAGCCCCGCCCCTCCGTTCAGAACACCCTGTCCCGGCCCCTCCGCCCTGGCAGCCCGCCAAGAGGGGAAAACCCATCGGCCCAAAAATCCCCGTGCTTTTATGTAACGGGCAGAAAGGGAACATCAAAGGCGTTTCTCTCTCTCTTTCTCCCCCTCCCTCCCTGCATTGCTGGAGATCCACTGAGGATCCAAGCCAGCCTCAAGGCAATTGCACGGCACCAAAACACGGCTATTTAGGGAACCCGTGCTGGATTTTTAAAACACATGCTCCAAAAGCTACATCAGCTTTTCCCAAGTTGACGCCGTGCAGATGTGTCGGACTGCAATTCCCACCAGCCAGCGTGAGCCATGGTGACGAGATGGTCGAGGTTGCAGTCCGGCACATTTGCAAAGCACCAGGTTGGGAAGGTTGACTTTTTAACACCGCCCTTTCTTTCTTTCTTTCTTTCTTTTCAAAGCAGCATGGCTTGCTTTTTATAATGCTCCTACTTCGTGCTAGTCCAGGACAGCCACCGAAGTTCATCGCACTCTGCATTTGCACGACTTTGCTTGTGCGCCGCCTTGCTCTAACGCACTTTAAGCTCTTTCAATAGTTGAAAGGAATTTAACCTTGAAAATTATATATATACATTTTTCAAAATGTAAACGAGGATTTCTCCCCCTCATCAGCGGGGGCGAGAGAAACACTGATCTCAGGAAACCTGAGGAACGGACAGCCTTCTCATAAGCACAACCGGGTCTGAACCATGTTTGCTTGGCAATGTGTCCTATTCCATTCTATTGGATTAATTTTCCATCAAACATGATTAGGATGGCGGAACGCTTTGCCTTGCAAATGGTATACTGACATCAGTGGGATTCGTTTGCAAGGAAACGAGGCCAATCTTCCACAGGACTAGCAACTTTAGAAAGGAGAAGAAAAGGTTCCGATTCTGACCCCCGCCAAGCCCTGTCGACTTACGTATCTCCGTCGTCAGTCATTTGCTGTTTCCAAGTCTGGCCCGGCTGGCTGGGAGTTCCTTGGAGTCCCACGGAGGCTTCCGCCGGCTGAAGGCGAATATCTTCCAGTTCCCTGACCATATTTTCGTATTCCTCGTCCTTCATGGAGTCCAGGCCGCTGTCGTGGCGGTCGTCCTGGATCAAGCTGAGCTGCCTGTCCTTCTTCAGCACGTCCCGGGGGTGGGCTTGCTGGTCCATCGCAAAATCCATCGTATAATCCAGGATGTTGGGGCTAAACATGGCCTGGCCGAGGGCTACTTGTGTGAGAGCCAGCGGGCGATAGATCGATCGATCGATAGATCCCAAGGGAGGCGCTCCCGTTCGCTTGTGCCGTGTTGTCAAAGGTGCGTGAACTGCTGGCGGGCGGCGGCGGTGCTCGAGCTATACAGCCTCGGCTACTAAGGGGATTTCTGCGAAGGGGCGGGGCTTGATGGGCTGGGAATTTCCCAGCCAAGTCAAACAGCGAGGCGCTAAACTAGTCTGGTCCTGTCTGGGCGCCGCTGCTGTGGGAGCAAAGGCTGTGGCTGAGGAATTCCCTCCTGCAAGTCACTCGCTGGAAACTTTTGGCGTTTTCCACAGAAGGGAAAGTACTTTTTGCAGCTCCCTGTGGCCAAGGCGCTCCCCTTTTCCCTGCTTTTTCTTGAGGCCCTTCCCCCTCGGTGGTGCAGGCAGCAGGGGTCGGACCGAGCGTCAGCAAAGTTCGCAATTCCTCCAGCGGGACGTAATTGGGATTTCCCTTCAATTCCTGCCTTGCGCTGGCGTGCTTTTAACTAAAATGCCTTGGTATTTTTGGTAAAGATTCCCGGGCCTCCTTCTCAGGCGGGGAGTGGGAAAGACATCAGTTACAGGGCAGGTAGGCCTTGTTCGAGGACGGTGGTGCAATCTTTGCATGGGTGCAGTCTTTGCACGAAGCATTATGAGATCCAAGGGATACCCTCCACCGCCGTATACGTTGCGACGAACTAGAGAATATAGTTCTTCATTCTCAAAATTGCATGCAGCAGCATGACCTAATCTGATGGCTCCCAGCATGGCACACTGTAGCATTTTATTTTATTTTTGCGAAGTAAACTGGCACACACTTAAAAAGTTGCCAGATTTTAGATCCCCCTCCCCACATCTTAAAAAATGTATCAGTGGAGATGTTTATGTTCAGATTCTTGCATTCTTTAAATCACCCAGCATGAAAGAAGCAAACCTCGCAACCTCAGATCTATTTAAATTATTTATATTCTGCCTTTCATTAAACATCCAAGCCAGCTGACGATCCTAAAATGCAATGCAACTGCTTCTTGGATTCGTCTCAACCATATAAAGTGCAACAAAAAGAAACTGGGTTCCTGCCTCTAGGAGCTTACATTTGGATCACTCTTTTTTTGTTTCTGACCTGGGAATTATGGGATGGGTTTTACCTGTGGTTTTCAAAGCATGTTATGTTGGAGTGTGGAATCTAATGGGGTCTGGCTGAAAGTAGACAGAATTAAGAAAGTGGCAGAATCTGGAGTTTTATTCCTTTTCAGATCCCAGTAATGAGAAAATACAGGAGAGGTCTTGCCATTTCCAAGACCAGGTCATCAATCTCAGTTGCACACTCCAGTATTACCGGATCAGGGGAGTTGCTACTGAAGGTTTCTTTTGTAGACAGTAAAATCAGGGTGCTAGAAGCTTTTGGAGAAGTCTAAAGAAACAAACCAGCCTGGATGGTGAAGATCAAGTGGTTTGGCCCTCAAATTATAAAATCAATCTATAGTCAAATGTCCATAGTGCCACCTGGTGGGCTTTTAAAAGAATAAGTAATAACAACTTGTAGGCCTTTTTCTACAGAAGACCTAACATGGATTTTCCTTAAACCAGTTTGCAATGCAAATATAAAATTTACATGTAAAAGAATATTCATCTGACTTGTCCTCTGAAAACTCTCCTACATGCCACAAGTAGCATAAAAGAGCCCCCAAAGTACTTATGTTTGATGTTAAAACAGTCTTAGGGTTGCATCCAGTGTTAGTCTTACTTAGAGTAAACTCATGCAAATAAACAGGACTTAAGTGAGGTCCCCTCTACAAGGATTCGCTTTTGCGCCTGGTTAGGCGATTATGCACATAATCGCTGAAGCGCATTTACACCTAATACCTCTGCACGAGAGGCGGCGAGAGGCGGTGAAGCGCATTAACGGATGACCAAAATGCGCTTTACAAATAGTTAATGCGCATAAGCGCTTGTTCACATAGTCAAAATGCGCTTTAACGGCCAGAGCAAAATAAAACTCGCAATTTAACGTGCATTCGATAATGTGCATAATCGGAGAGATAATGCGCTTCTACGCCCGATTTGCGCTCCGTTCTTGTAGAGGTAAATTTTTTAAGCGCCTTGAAAGAGCTTTAAACCTCTCTTGTAGAGGCAGCCTTAGACTAACAGTGGAAACAACCCTTAGTAATTATATTGGACTCCTATGCGTCTTTAGTCAGAAAATATTCTGTGCTGGGGAATGCTGGGAGTTGTTGGACATGAATAGGACTGCATCCTTTGTTACTGAGAACAGGTCACCAATATTTCTGTTACCTATACAACCCTGTAACCTAATCCAACCCATCCATCCAGCAATACCCGTTTTTATAATTGCATAGTTTGATGATTCAGTGCTTTATTGTAGATCAACCTCTGTATACATGAGAATATAAGAAGAGCCGTGCTGGATCAGACCAAGGATCCATCTAGTCCAGGACTCCGTCCACACAGTGGCCAACCAGCTGTCAACCAAGAACCCACAAGCAGGACATGGGTGAAACAGCACCCTCCCACTCATTTCCCTACAACAACTGATGTACATAGGCATACTGCCTCTGATACTGGAGGTAGCACATAACCATCAGGAGAAGGCTACCTCCAGTGAAGGAGAGCCCATCACCTTCTAGGTAATCTGTTCCGCTATTGAACATCCCTTCTCTTTAGTGAGTTTCTTAAAATGTGGAGGGGGTATTCTAGAATATGGGTTCAGAGTAGGCTGACCATATGAAAAGGAGGTCAGGGTTCATGTAACTTTAACAGTTGTACAAAAAAGGGAATTTCAGCCAGTGTCATTTGTATGCAATTAGTTCCTGGTGAAATTCCCTCTTCATCCCAACAGTTAAAGTTGCAGGGGCCCTGCCTTCTCTTGTATATGGTCACTCTAGTATAGTGCCTGCAACTTTAACTGTTGTGATGAAGAAGGAATTTCCCCAGGGACTAATTGCTTACAAATGATACTGGCTGAAATTCCCCTTTCTATACAACTGTTAAAGTTACATGAGCCCTGTCCTCCTTTTCATATGGTCAGCCTAGTTCAGAGCCTCTTTCAGCCCAAGGTTCAACTGTTATTTGGAGAAGCTTTCAGGTGCTGCATTCCAGTGGTGGGCTGGGCTGAAAAGGGTGGGGGGGATAGCATATTTCAGTTTAAGGGCACAATCCTATGTATGTTTAGACAGAAAAAAATCCTACAACTCACAACATCCACCACCCATCATTGATGGCTGGGGAATGTTGGGAATTGTAGGACCTATTGTCCTCTGAAGTTCTTTCTGCCAGTAACTAAGCCTTAGGAGAGGCATGCCAAGGTTTTAGAATGGGGGGGAAATTCACAAAAGCCGGGAAGCCGGCAAACTATCAGTGGTCGGGAAAAGGGATGAGTCTAGGGGAAAGAAGCATGGCCTTGTGGGGAACTCTGAAGGCTAGGTTGGACCCAGGAGGGCTGAAAAAATTGCCCCCCTGGCCCAAGATCCTGCATTCCTGTTCTAGAAGATGGTCATGGTTTAGGAAGTCCATTTTTGTTTGGTTTGACAAAAACTGAGCACGATTATCTTATGGAAGCAATAGCAGATCTTTCTATTTGTTTCCCAGTTTTGAATAAACAACTTTCATACTACTTCAAAACTGTTAGGATACCGGCAACGTTGGCATTGTGTGCAGATGCCTTCTATTTTAACTTTCCCTAAAAGATAGAAAACCCAGGTCTGGGAATTGGGGTGTTTGCCTGTTCTGGATGGGGTTGCAGTCCCTCTGAAGGAGCAGGTCCGTAGTTTGGGGGTACTTCTGGATCCATCTTTGTCACTGGAGGCCCAGGTGACCTTGGTGGCCTGGAGCGCCCATTATCAATTTCGGTTGGTACGCCAACTATGCCCGTTCCTGGATAGGAATAGCCTTGCCATGGTCATTCATGCACTGGTAACCTTACGCCTAGACTACTGTAATGTGCTCTATGTGGGGCTACCCATGTGTGTGGTTCGGAAGCTACAGCTAGTGCAGAATGCAGCAGCTAGGGTGCTCACAGGGACATCTGGCTCTGCTCATATAAAACTTATATTAAAAGAACTGCATGGGCTGCTTGTTAGCTACTGAGCCACATACAAGGTTATGCTGTTATTCTACAAAGCCCTAAACAACTTGGGACCAGCATACCTAACAGACCGCCTTCCCTTATATATACTTTGATGACAACTACTATCCTCACAGGAGGCTATATTGGCCATTCTGAGACGAACAGAATGCTGCCATGAAGAACTTCGGCGGCAGGCCTTCTCTGTAGTGGCACCCACCCTCCGGAATACCCTCCCTCGTGCAGTTTGGGAGGCAGAAAACGTTACATTTTTAAAACGCCTCCTGAAGACATACCTTTTTACACAGGCTTTCTCTTTTTTTTCTTTCTTTTTTTCTTTTTAATGTTTAAATTTATATTGTTATTTTTATGGTTTTTAGTTGTGCACTGCCCAGAGAGCTTCAGCTGATGGGCAGTATAAAGATGTAATAAATAAATAAATAAATAAATAAATAAAAATGTGCAGTTATTAGAACGGTGAGATACAAAGGAGGACAGGTCGCCTGCACCTATAATAGTTGTGTTGAAGAGGGAATTTCAGCAGATGTTGCTGCCATGACAAGCGACACCTGTTGAAATTCCCTCCTTTAGCTATTAAAAGTGCAGGAGCCCAAGCAGTTATCCTGTTACATGATAAGGAAGCTACATGTTTCAGTTGTGCAGAGGGTTGAATCAACCAAACAGGTAAGAAACATCTTGTTCCCCATTTGGAACCATTCTGAGATAATGATACTTATCTGGTGGTTCCAGTTTAGCCAGAGGCTTCTTGTGCTGCCTTCTTCACTGAATCCATGGGTTAAGGAAAGCCAGTGATTCTGGCTGCAATACCTGGGAAAACAGAAGGAAATGTGGCCCAAAGACAAGATGTCAGGTCTGACATGGCTTGCAGGTTTGATCTACTGACTAGAACTATGCCTGTAACCTTGCAAAAATCTGGGCTATAGCTTAGGGTGACCAGATAAAATCCAGGTCAGGGCTCATGTAACTTTAACAGTTGTAGAGAAAAGGGAATTTCAGCCAGGGTAGTTTGTATGCAATTAGTTCCTGGTGACAATCCCTCTTCATCACAACAGTTAAAGTTGCAGGGGCCCTGCTTTCTTTTGTATGTGGTCACTCTAGTATAGTGCCTGCACCTTTAACTGTTGTGATGAAGAGGGAATATCACCAGGAACTAATTGCATACAAATGACACTGGCTGCAATTTCCTTTTCTCTACAACTGTTAAAGTTACATGAGCCCTGACCTGGATTTTATCTGGTCAGCCTACTATAGCTTATACAAATCTGGAGGTCAGGTTTTCATACATTGTAATGTTTGTTAAGGGTTGATCCTGATTTAAATAGGCTGACCAGTTAAAATCCAGGTCAGGGCTCATGTAACTTTAACAGTTGTAGAGAAAAGGGAATTTCAGCCAGGGTAGTTTGTATGCAATTAGTTCCTGGTGAAATTCCCTCTTCATCACAACTGTTAAAGTTGCAGGGGCCCTGCCTTCTTTTGTATAGGGTCACTCTGGTATAGTGCTTGCACCTTTAACTGTTGTGATGAAGCGGGAATTTCACCAGGAACTAATTGCATACAAATGACTCTGGCTGAAATTCCCTTTTCTCTACAACTGTTAAAGTTACATGAGCCCTGACCTGGATTTTATCTGGTCAGCCTAGATTTAAAGTCAGTTTAGGGTGCAAATATATGCAAATTTATTTATTTATTTTTGAAAATAATTTTATTTCTCTTTGGTTCTGGTTACATAAGTCAAATAATATCACCATTTACATTTCAATTCCAATTTCTGCCTGGTTTTTGATGTTAATTAATCATTTACTTGCTTAATACACCTTGATTCATTGCTCGTGTGCAATCCTATGGATGCTTAGATAGAAAAAAAAGGCCTTCAACTCCCAGCATGCCCCAGCCAGCTATGTATGTGAGTGTGCCCTTAATCCCTTTGAAAGTCAATAACCTTTACTGGGGTTATCCCCCCTCTCAGTTTACCATTTTAAAAGGGAAAGCTGGCATAATCTAGAGATGTGTAATTACCCACGAGTTCAGCATTAATAGATATGTGTGCAAATTATAAAAATACTGGGCATATTTCAGTGAGTTTCATTCATTTCAATGGGGAACTTAAATATTTGCTTGAATCTCTTTTATTGAAATCAATGGAATACTTTACATTGGTTGGAGATTACCCCATGTATCTTTCATCACTGATAGTAGATTTGAATAAAAATATCCAACCAAAAGGGAGAAAACCCATTGAGTCTAGTTTGGCTTCAGATTTCTAGCTAATTAATCATTATAATATTTTGGCTCTGCACAATGACAATACTGGCCTTTCCACACAAGGGATTTGGCGCTGTGTAAATTTTGCAACTGACATAGTTGTGACCAAAAAGTCCCAAATTCTGTAATGAAAAGTACACCTACTTCTTAGCTGGCTGAATAAGTTATTGCCACAGGCTTACTTCCTGTACATGTGTTAGATCTCAAGCAAGGATGTCAACAATATTCTTTCCCTTTTTCAGCACCATCTGAGGAAAAAGATCTGCAGAACATGAGAGAACAACAGGAACACTCTGAATACATGGCAATTCTACTGGGACTGTACTACATCGGGGAAGATGAGGTCACAACCTTTCTCCTAGGGTGCTAGTTTTCCACATACAGAATGTTTTGAAATGGGAAAGTGCTCAAATATGTGTTCCCCTACCTGTGTTCTGAGGTAATATAGTACTAGAAGGGGCTGTGCCTCTGCTTGATTTGCAACACTGCTCTGTGTTTAGAAGTAAAGTGGGAAAAGCTTGGAGACTTAATGAAGAGGTGCTGAGAGTTGAGATGAAGAAGATATTCCCATGCACTCATTGATCCTATGTTTAGATACTTCTGCACAGAAGCGAGGGATAAAAACTTAGGGGCTGTCTTCACGGCACCAGATTTGCGCTGCCTACCTCCGAAATCTCACAGTTTCCCTCTCCTGGGGTGGTGTTGGATAAACCCGACGCTGCTTTTATGCTTTATGCTTTTAAATTTTGTATATCGGTGTTTTTAATATTCAATGTTTTTAATTTTGTAAACCGCCCAGAGAGCTTCGACTATAGGGCAGTATATAAATGGAATAAAATAAATAAATAAATAAATAAATAAAATCTGAGTACAGGAGCTGCCCCCCACCCTCTTCCTGGTGGAAAGCGACCAATTGCTGGTCATCTTCCACCAGGGACCACCGCCCAGATTGGCCCCAGAGTGACATCAGACAGTGGAAGAGCCATATTGACATTGCTCCTATTGAAAAAGTCGGGATAAGTCCATGACTTTTTCAATCCACAGCTTCACAGGAAAGCCCTGTGGTGGCTGCGAAGCTGTGCCTACGTTGGATAACTAATGCAGCACAGATATGCAGCCACCACAGGGCTTTCCCCACGTATAGACAGGCCTTTGGTCTTCAGTGTTTCAGGCTGTCCTCTGAGGTGTGACTATGGCCGGCAGGTACTTAAACAACCTCCCATAGTTTCCACACACTGCCACCTCCACCTCACTCCTGTCCCCATCTGTCCATGGTCCAGTGGATCCAATGGCATATTAGAATCCAGGGATAGCGGTGTCCAAATTTCATCTCAAGGATAAGCTCACAAAGGGTGCAATCCTATGCATATTTAAACAGAAAAAAGTTCTATAACTCCCAGCATTCCTGGGCATAGGTGGCTGGGGCAAGCTGGGAATTGTAAGCCTTTTGTTTTGACTAAACATGCATAAGAATGCACTTTAGCAGAACAAGCCTATGTATGTCTACTCAAAAGTAAATGGTATTGGGTTCAATGCTGCTTACTCCGAGGCAAGTTTATGTAGGATAGCAGCCTAAGTGGCTTTCTTGGCTGCCACTCACATGACTTCAGTTCCCAATCAATATAAGAAGGATATTAGTCATCTTACCTCCTTGCAGCGTCATGAGGCAGATGAATTAGGAGTACCTGGCACAATTAAAAAGCTACATACATATCTAAATTATAACACGTGATGTCAGGCAATTCGAGACATGTTTGGCAATTAAATGAGAAAATCCTAACTTCACTCTGTCAACAGCAGCTATAAGTAAATAACTATTGGCTGTATTATTTATAATAAATAAATAAATAATGTCCTTTAATAGCACCCATACCTTAATTTAGGGAACAGTTTTCCCCATCTTTACCCTGTTTCAAATGACCCTCCACGTGTATTGATCTCTTAAATGAATCCCAGGCTATACATTCTGTCAAGTTGGGAAGTGAGACCCACAAAGGTTTACAAAGGTCTAGGGCTTCTTGGTGGTGTCACCTCAACTCTGGCACTCTCTGGCCTAAGGAGGTCCATCACTGCAGATTTTTAGGTGTAGATTTCTGCAGAGAGTTGGACTCTAAATGAGATATTCTGGGAGCAGGTGGGGTGGCTTTGGATCATTTGATGGCTCCCAACCCCCCTGATTTTCCTAAGAGGCCCCTAGGCTGAACTCCTCACCTTCACTAGCCTTGAACTGGTATAGGAATGTGAAACCAACAGGAGGGAAATAAAATCAACAAACAAAGCTGGAAAAATAGTGGAGGCTGGTGGCTCTGATGTCAGTGAGGCAGTGAATCTACTCCAGGTTTCAGTCAGAACCACCAAAAAGAGCAGAGCATCAACTCAGGGCAAAAAAAGGTGAGAGGCAGGTTCTCAGAATGCTGAGATACTTTATTATTCACGCCCAAAGCGTTTTGGCCTATGTTGTTTTTTTAAAGGCCTTCTTCAGGGGGTTGGTAAGAGATGTCTGCAGAAAACTCTTAGCAGGATGATAGTCTCCTATGATATTCACTGGTTGGTCACTGGTACACCTAGGGTTGACCATATTACACCAAGTTTAAAATTGCTCCATTGGCTGCCAATTAGTTTCCAGGTGAAGTACAAAGTGTTGGTCATTACCTTTAAAGCCCTACATGGTTTAGGTCCAGGTTACCTGCAGGATTGCCTTCTCCCATACAATCCGCCCCGTACGCTCAGGTCCTCTGGAAAGAACTTACTACAGTCGACCAAGACTAGGCTGACAACTGTTACCCAGAGGACCTTCTCTTCTGCTGCTCCCAGACTGGAATGGCCTGCCGGAAGAGATTTGTCAACTTAACAGTCTTTTAGAATTTAAGAAAGCTATAAAGACTAATCTCTTCTGGCAGGCATATCCAATGGAATTTTAGAATGTTTTAGGATGTTTTTAGGATGTTTTTTTGCTATTTTAATAATGTGTACCATGTTTTTAATTAGTTTTATGTATTTCATCATATTTTATATTTACTGCTGTTCCCCTCCTTGATCCAAATGGAGAGGCGGGTAAGAAATAAATTTATTATTATTATTATTATTATTATTATTATTATTTTGAATTTATTGTGTCTAAATTCTGTCCAGGCTGTCTTTTCTCATTTTGATTCTTACTGGAAATGTTAACAGGTTTTGTTATCTGGTGGAGTTGTGGAGTTACCCAATTCCAGCACATGGCATTCTTCATATCATGTCCACCTCTCATTGAGCCAAGAATCATGAAGAGTTGATCTGGTAACCAAGGGCCTACATTATTATTTTAAAATGGGGACGGTTTTCTTCTTTGGATTCTTTTTGATCTCTCCTAAGGGAATCTTGGCTTGTTCCAAAAGGCTCCAGATCCTATGAGGCCAGTACCACACTGACATGAACATAAGAACATAAGAAGAATCATTCTGGATCAGACTAAGGATCCATCTGGTCTAGCATTCTGTTCACACAGTGGCCAACCGGTTGTCCAAAGGAAACCCATGAGCAGGACATGAGTGCAACAGAATTCTTCCATCCATGTTCCACAGCAACTAGTGTATATAGGCGTATGAGAATAAAATGGAGAGGAGATCATATTGGGCTTCTTTGAGGAAAGGTGGGATTTAAATGTAATAAATAAATAAATACATTTTAAATGAGGTTGCAACTTGGGTTCCTTCACTCTGAAAAATGGTCTTCATGATCAGAACATAAGAACAGCCATGCAGGATCAGACTAAGGATCCATTTACTCCAGTATTCTGTTCACAGTGACCAATCAGCTTTTGATCAGGAACCCACAAGCAGGACATGTCACAACACCCTCCCACCCATGTTCCCCAGCAACTGATGTATATAGTTTACATAGCCATCAGGACTAGTAGACATCGATAGCCTTCTCCTCCTGGAATTTATCAAATCCCTTTTTAAAGCTATCCAAATTGCTAGGCATCACTACATCTTGCAATAGCAAGTTCCATGGTTTAACTGTGCGCTGTGTGATGAAGCACTTCCTTTTATCTGTCCTGAATCTCCCACCAATCAGCCTCATGGGATGACCCCAGGTTCTAGTATTTTGAGAGAGGGAGAAAAATGGCTCCCTATCCACATTCTCCAAACCATGCATAATTTTGTACATCTCTATCATGTCTCCTCTTAGCCTCCTTTTTTCCCAAGCTAAACCCAGCTGTTGTAACCTTCCCTCATAGGGGAGCCGCTCCAGCCCCTTGATCATTTTAGTTGCCCTTTTCTGCACTTTTCCCAGCTCTACAATATCTTTTTTTAGGTGTGGTGACCAGAACTGTACACAGTATTCTAAGTGTGCATTGAACAAAGGACTTTGGGACCAGTAAGTTGTAAGCTTTGTTGGCTAAGTGCTCCCAAGACAAACAGAGAAGGAAGTGCGCCCACCTAGATAACCTTTACTCTGTTTTATGCCCCATTATCCTGCTTTTTGCCTATAATAATTTATTTTATATAATAATAGTTTGATTCGATGGTGTCTAGATTGCAATCATGTTATGTGCAACAATGTACCTGCCTAGATTGCTTAGTTACTCGCTTTCTTCCCAGAGTAGCTCAGGGGAAGCTAGAATTTGTCCACCTCTCCATGACTCAGGCTGCTTGTTTCAAGTGCCAGGTGCTCTTGTAAGGCATGAGTACAGCAGCTGTTGAGAAATAATCCTTGCTCACAGGTTAAGACTTCCGTCCTATGGTCCATGAGAGGACATTCCTGGGATTACAGGATTTTTCAGATCTCCCCCTCTGAGGATGGAGAGAGAGGTCCAGCTTTGGAGAGGGAGACCCAACCATATAAGCCACTCCCCTGTGAAGCTGCAGCTGCTGTGCCTCTGACTTTGGATAGGCTGACCATATGAAAAGGAGGACAGGGCTCCTGTAACTTTAACAGTTGTACAAAAAAGGGAATTTCAGCCAGTGTCATTTGTATGCAATTAGTTCCTGGTGAAATTCCCTCTTCATCACACCAGTTAAAGTTGCAGGGGCCCTGCCTTCTCTTGTATATGGTCACTCTAGTATAGTGCCTGCAACTTTAACTGTTGTGATGAAGAGGGAATTTCACCAGGAACTAATTGCTTACAAATGATACTGGCTGAAATTCCCCTTTCTCTACAACTGTTAAAGTTACATGAGCCCTGTCCTCCTTTTCATATGGTCAGCCTAACTTTGGAACTGTGATGCCAAAGAGCACAAAACGGAAGTGTTCCAGAGTGATTCCCTGGGCATGCTGAGAGAGGCTTTGAATCCACAGGATCCATCACCTCCATGTGCCCCTGACTCACCCTGGAGTGGGGAAAGAATTACATCAGCCCTGGAGCTGGCATTGGAGCTGGAATCAATGAGAGGAAAACAATTTAAGAAAAGAAAAACAGAAAAAGAAAAGAAAAAATTGCTGCTCCTGCCTTCCTTCTAACATATCTATATGTTCTCAAACATAATTGGAGTCAAACTTTGTTATAATTAAAGACAAACTGTTTGGAAATTGAAACTTTGTTCTGCTTAACTACTAGCAATTCATTTGCCATATTTATGAAGGCATTTAATTTCGGATAGATGAAATATATCCACAGCTTTCTAATTCTCCTTTAAGCACAGGTACATTTATTGACATCAACTGTTTCACCTGAAGATTCTCAACTTGAAGTAGGAAATAGAACTTTTGCCTGAACTGTTGGCTTCTGATAAAAACCCACACTGCCATATAACCCCCCTGAGAGTAGCCTGTGATCTCAATCTTTAGTACTGCTGATCCAGAGAAACCATATCTCTGTATTGACTCACACTACCTTATATCAACTAAGAGAGAACTTAAAACCAGCCTGGACCCTGGAGCACTGAAAAGAGGCTGCATGGGAAGATGAAATGTTCTCGTGCCACTTCTATGAGCAAAAGAATTAGAGGGCGGATTTCTTGATTTTCCAGTCTAATAGGCAGAGCTATCTAGGAGTGCTACTGTGGTGCCTTTAATTTACCAGAGGGGTCCCCCAGCTGTTACTCGTGAGATCCACCTAATTATCCCCATAGAGATCAGGTAACTCTGTTTTTCCAGTTTATCTCAAGGGCCGTACAGGTCAACCATCAGAGGAACAGGAAGAGACAACTTCACGTGCCCCTTTTATTGTCCCCATGGCATTCTGTGAGGGCACCTGGAAGGATTCCAAAGAGTATTCACTTCCTTTTGTGCTTGGACTAATTCTGAAATTTTGGCTCATGAGGAACATTTATAGGTCATGCAGACTTTAAAGCCACAAATAATTGGAAGTGCAGCAGGGAAATTCCTTTTTAAAATGTTTCTTGCTAGACAAAGCTGGCCAAAGACATTTTGCTGCCTGTGGTGAAGAACAAGATGGTGCTCCCTTCCCATTGTGGTTTCAAAATTTGACTGGACTGGCAGATGGATAGTTCTTCAATATCGATGATGGGATTGCATCCTCCATCACACTTGAAGGCAGCAAGGTAGCTATGGCGGTACAGAGCCGGCTGCAAGAGATAGCTCTCTCCTTCAATACCTTGCGGCCACCTCCCAGCATATGCTGCCTGAGGTCACGGCCTCACGCTGCTTTATGGCAGGGCCAGCCCTATTACCAGACAAGTTCTATTCTGCTTGTAAAGAACAAACAAGGATGCAAGTACAAGGACTCTGCTGGGGGGGAAATGGCAGCCGAAGGAATAAATGTTTCTCAGAAGTGAAGCCCTTCTTTCTTGTAAAGTATGTCCCATCAATGTAACTTCTGCATTGGCAGTGTGCTTCCAAAGTGTAGCTGAAAGAGCTACCCAAATTGCTTTAAAATATTAGGGTACCATATTGGGCACATGCATGAGCCAAATTCAGCAAATGCACGATGAGTGTTACAGTAACAATGGCTTTGATAGCAACCGTTGCTCACTGTTCAGGCACCCCTTAGCAGTGCCACCTTGTGGTGTTACAGGGCTATAGAAGCACCCTTTGCCATGCACATTCAACACCCAGAATTAAGTATGTGTGTAATGTTCCATAGTTGCCCTCTGGCTACAGAGCTGAAGGATGGACAGTCTTGACTCAGTGGCTAGAAGTTCAAGAGCTGCTGGGAACTGTTGGCCTCAGCAAAGGGACAGAGGCACCGGGCACCAGCCAGGCAGAATTGCCAGCTTCACATAGGTGGAAGGTTCCTTCATGTATCTAGGACCTCAACCATTTAGGCCTTCAGTGGGTGTCAAACCAAACCAAACAGGACCAGAGGGTGATGGCAATTCCTTAAATGTACCACACTACTCATGAGATTTTATTAACATGAGATTTTATTAATTCTTGTATGTAAAAATATTCATTACTGTTGATGTACACTTTTATGGAGTAGGTTTTTGCTCATTGTTAAGCTCAGATGAGCCAATAAAACATTGGTATTTGTATGAAATATTTCTACCATGAGTAGTGTGGTACATTTAAGGAATTGCCATCACCCTCTGGTCCTGTTTGGTTTGGTTTGTTTCATGCTTGTGAGGGCTCCTCTCTGTGTTTCTTTTCTTCAATGGGTGTCACCAGCACATTGAACTGGAACTAGAAACTAGTCGGAACTCGATACAATTCCTTCAGTAGATGTTTTATCTGGGCCCTTTGCTTAACAGCAGTCAACAGCTGCTCCTTTATGGAACAGCTGCAGGTTCTAAATACATTTAAAGGCAGCCTCATGCAGAGTGCATAGCATTAATTTAATGCAAACTTGAGGGTGCTAAGGTGTGCATTAGGTTAGGCTGACCATCTGAAAAGGAGGACAGGGCTCCTGTAACTTTAACAGTTGTAGAGAAAAGGGAATTTCAGCCAGTGTCATTTGTATGCAATCAGTTCCTGATGAAATTCCCTCTTCATCACAACTGTTAAAGTTGCAGGGGCCCTGCCTTCTTTTGTATATGGTCACTCTAGTATAGTGCCTGCAACTTTAACTGTTGTGATAAAGAGGGAATTTCACCAGGAACTAATTGCATACAAATGACACCAGCTGAAATTCCCTTTTCTCTACAACTGTTAAAGTTACAGGAGCCCTGTCCTCCTTTTCAGATGGTCAGCCTACATTAGGTGAAACCTGCTTCTAAGAGGAACAGTTCAGCCATGGAAGAAATTACCCAGGAGTCTCTTTTCTTGGACTCTTGTAGAGCCTCTTTAAGGGGGAGGGTGTTGTTCTTTTTTTTTTTTTAAAGGTTGGGCAGTTTGCTCTTGGGCATACTTTCACAACACAGAAATAAAAATATGTACACCATGCTTTCTTAAGTGCTCAACATGGGTCAGATTGATTATTTAATTATAATGCTTCTATACTGCCTTCTATTCAAATTATACAGAATGTCGTATCCAACTCCTGACTAAACACACACATAAGGTCCTTGCTAAGCATCTAGTAATAAGATATGAAGCCAAAAGATTTGGCATCCTCTGGCATTTGCAGGGGGCCCACTGCAAACCCCCAGAGCCATGGGTCCTGCTGCTTCTCTTCCTTGCTGTTCTTGTTGCGTCACCTCTCCAAGCAAATGAGGAGAAGGAATAGCCACCCCTGCTTGCCTTGCTCCAGGAGAAAAGGGCAAACAAACGGAAACAGCAACCGTAATGATGAGGTGGGGCTACTTGGGGTAAGTGATCCCCAAGGGCATGTGGCTCTCAAAATATATAGCTGACACCAGAGGGCAGTCAGGATTCTTTAAGAAAAACAGACCAAAGCTTTGTTTTTCAGTAAACTTATAGCTTTGTATGGTAGGATGGCATTATTATTATTACCATTATTATTCTGTTATGAGAAGGAGTCAGGATATGAGGATATGAAATAGTGGTTTGCCTGGTAGGCAAATTTGGATTTTTGAGAAATTGTCATGAATGCCGTCACAAAATGGCTGCCATAGAGGGGCAGGCCTATTCACTACATGGCTCCTGTGGTCTGTGTAGCCCATCACAGAACACCTATTACACAGAGGGCAATCTAGTGAGGCTGAAGGAACCTTGCCTAGAAAACAGAGTACAAGCAGAGGTGGGGTCTGAGTCCCAAAACACTCAAACACTCTTTTGATCCCACAGTTTTCCTGCTCCAACAGGACACTCATTCACAGAAAGCAAACCAATTAACTTATCCAAATCACCACTAAATAAATTCCTCTAAATTTAGTTTTATTTCACTAAGTTAATATTTATTTTGTCGTATTTATTTATTACAATTATTTAAATCTTTCAGGATATAAATCCTACTGAGGAGGATTACAAGTAACTTAAAAACAATAATGTCACAAATAAATAAATAAATAAATAACATCACAATAAACAGTATTAATAAATTAAAAATAAATAAATCATTAGGATCCTTCCCACAGGGTAGTTGATGAAAGTTAGCCATGGGGGCAGGGGGAGCCCAGTCAGATCAGCAGCAAATGCTTGGTGTTATCCTCATCTCTATCCCTCTCCTGGCACCTTTCCCAAATGGCCTGGTGGGTGGGTGTGGTACAGGAGACCAGCTGGGGCAGGCTCTGAGGTCTTCTTCACCTGCCTCCAGTGGTGCAGCTAGGGTTGGAGCTTGGAGCCAAAATCCAGCCCACCCCACCTCAATGACCACCCAGAGTGCAGGAGATCAGTGGAGGCTGGTGGCTGTGATGTCAGGGGGGAGGTGAATCCGCTCCAGGTTTCACTCAGAACCAGCCAGAACTCTAAATGAGCTATTCAAGGTGCTTGGACAGCTCCTTTAGAGTTCTGACTGAAACCCGGAGTGGATTCACCACCCCACTGAAATCGGAGCTGCCAGCCTCCACTGCAGTAGGTGATGAGGGCAGTCGAAGCAAACTCCATTTTGTTCTTGTGGACACGATGGCGTTATGACATAAGCGAGTTTAAAATGCCAAACTGCACAAGCTTAGATGATGATGATGATGATGATGATGATGATGATTTTATCAGGGTTGGCAACACTGTGTTGTTGTTGTAGCGTATCAGGAATGTTGTAAAGCACGGAATGATGGTTGTGCGAGAGGAAGAAAAAAGTTAGTTGTGTGTTTCACTACTGAAGTAATGTACATAGCTGTCTAAATGGGGCTCCTATAAGATCATTAACGTCAGGATCTAAAATTAACTAGGTGTCCACTGCTTGCCTCTCCCCTTCTCTCCAAGAACAGGAAGATCACCCCTAAGTCAATTTCCCCCCAAATAATTCCTGTTCAATTAACCCTTTAGGTATTAATTTTCCCTCTGCCAGCCAACTCGACCCTCCAATCTCTTCCCCCTTCCATATACATATGCGCCCCCTTTCTCTCAGGATCAGTTCCCAACCCCCCCTCTCATACATTAACACATGCACACACCTCATGCATCCACCCACTCATCCATCATACACACACACACACACACACACACACACACACACACACACATGTACGTTCCTCCAGCTCTCTCCATCCAGCTCTGCAGATCTTTCCAGCAACCTCTTGGACACTCTGTACCCTTCCCTTAACCTTACCAGGTAGTAGTGGTAGCTCTTTCTCTCTTTTCTCCCTCCTGGGTGACTAGGAAGTGAAACACTACTGTCTTCCGGCCACCTGCAATCTTCTTTTCCTTTTGTAATAATGCTTCTGGGCCCCCACTTGTAATAATGCCTTTCTTTTCCAAGAATGTGGAGGTGGCTGCATTCTGGGGGAAGAAAAGGAAGATGGTGCATGGCAGGAGGCCAGCCTGTCCCTTTGGAGTGTACCCAGCCACCCAGATGGTTTTTTAAAAATTAAGACCAATTGGCAGTGGCTGGTGCAATTCTCCAGGGTGTCCACAGCCACCACATTGGGGAGCCCAGGCCTAGGTTCACTCTTTTAGATCACAACTGATATGGGATTTAGCCAGCAATTTCCCAGCTCTAGTCTTAGGCCTAGAATTCCAATGGTTGAAGACCCCTCCATGGTCCCCTCCAAAGCCAATTAAGTCTAGTCCTCATTGGACCAGATTAATATGGCTGGCAATTGATCCCACACGGAAACTTTCACCTGCTTCCTGCAGAATACTCAGTCAGATTTTTAAAAAATGGTTAAGGAAAGCTGCTAGACAGCTGCAATTATTCAAATGTCCATTAAGTGTTTGATTGCTAGCTTTTCATAATCAGCTATGTGCATGCTAGTTGAACCTTAATGGGTTTATTAGACTACATATAAAAGAATTAATCTCCAGTCCTGAAACAAGCCTTTGCAGAATAATGGCTTCTCAGGTATTGTCAACGTTAGCACTAGCTGCTGTGCAGTCTGTCCTCACATCTATACTATAGGGTCTTGCAAGATGTCAAAAAGGGATTCTTTCATTTTTAGTGGATGATCTCTCCCTGGGGTGGAGAGCTTTCAAGCTAGGGATGTGTGAGAAATTTGCTCCATCTAGTGTTTTTGTACGGATTTATCCAATTTGCACCTTCTGGACCCAAAGGCAGATGTGAACACAATTTGCAGTTGAAAATCTTCACATTTTTGAGCTCCTAATGCCTTTTGCAAAACGAACAAATGGGTTTGATAACGTATGGACTTTTAGAAAACATGCAAAGGAAAATGCATACGTTTCCAGAATGAGCACAAACATATTTAGGCTGCATTTCTATGCACGTTTAGATAAATAGAGAGAAAGGCCTTCTGGTATACCCCAGCCAGCATATTGGGAGTTGCACCTGCATCCAAAAATGTGTAAATTTAAAAATGTGCACAAAATGTGTACCTGAATGCATACATTAAAATGTATATTACAAAACATGGATACTAATTTCTGTACAGATTGCAAAATAAAATAAAATTGCAAGCCCATACAAAAATGAAATGGAACAAACTTGACCTCAAAAAATTCACAGTCTTGGTGAGATTGAGACTGACAGATCCATCCATCTCCTTTTGAGCTCAGCTTTTTTTTAAAAAAAATTATTTTTATTTATTTCATTTCTAGACCGCCCAATAGCCAAGCTGTCTGAGTGGTTCACAAAAATTAAAACCATAAGTACAGCATAAAATATGGATGCTTAAAATCACAACAGAACAGCCAGAATAAATCCAAGCAGCAATGCAAATATTTAAAATACAGATTTAAAACAGCAG
The DNA here is from genome assembly GCA_029215795.1 of Anniella stebbinsi. Classification (NCBI taxonomy): domain Eukaryota; kingdom Metazoa; phylum Chordata; class Lepidosauria; order Squamata; family Anniellidae; genus Anniella; species Anniella stebbinsi. Next base: position 331,884,117 of record JARDYH010000001.1, read on the forward strand.
AATTAAAAGACTAGGATGCTAAAATGTTAAAATACTGGTAAATGAAAAGGTCTTCACCTGGTGTCAAAAGGAATATAATGCAGGTGCCAGGCAAACCTCTCTAGGGAGCTCATTCCACAGCCAGGGTGCCACAACAGAAAAGGCCCTCCTCCTGGTAGCCACCTGCATCACTTCCTTTGGCAGGGACTCACGGAGAAGGACCCTTGATCTTAGACAGGTACATATTGGATGAGATGATCCTTCAGATAACCTGGCCCCATGCCGTTTAGGGCTTTAAATGTTAATACCAGCACTTTGAATCGGGACCGTTTTTAGAACAGGGGATGTGTGCTCTTGCAATGAGAACATAGAAGACAAAGTCCAAAAGATACCTCAAGGGAAACAATAAAAATAAAAATGGGAGGTTCAAAACTTTAAAATCTGAAGGAGCTTGCCACAACTTATGACAATAGTTATCATTGATTCACCATTTAAACTATCTTAATGGAGTTAGAACTGACAGAGTTTTAGACTTAGGCGTGTCATATAATTCTCTGGCATTCATTTATTTAAACAGAACAGTTAGACTTAAAAGGGTTTTATCATGTAGTTCCATCATAGCACAGCAGGTGTCACTAATACATGTGCTCAAACCTGGCCAAGGTAGCTTCAGTCTGCAATAATTTTCCCATCACGGGAGGTTGTGGGGGTGGTTAGGTGAGATCCTTTTCAGGTCTCTCAGTGTCACAATTCATTTTCCCCATGATCAAAATCTTTTAAAAAATAAAATAAAATAAATGTAAGCTATTTGCTGCAATCTAATTGTGACCGAGTCGAATTCTTGTACCTAATCAAATGAAACAAAATGTTATTCGCTAGATTGCAATTAGCATTCACCAACAAATTTAATTGTGGAGATTTATCCCCACACATGGGTAATGGGAAAGCATTTAGATAATTACAAGTGTCTAGTGCCTTTCCACTGCTAATTGCTTTTACTGAATGATTCATTTCAAGGGCTGCAAGTGAAACTTTTATTAGCGATGTGATGGAAAGAAGGTCTTATGGCGAATACTTTGAAGATGTGCGTTTAGTTTCTGGCCTCTCTTTCAAAGGCATCCTGGATGACTCTGGGATATTCCAAGCTCTTTGGAATTCAGAGCTTCCCCTTCATAAATACATAAATCACACTTGAAATCTACTGTTTTTGCCACGTATTGTGTTCCCTAGAGTGCAATACATTCGTAACACTATGCATTATACAGGGGTCTCCAATGTGGGGCCCGTGGGCACCAGTATGCACCCATACACCTTTCATGAGGCCCATCAGACTCCCTGCTGCTCCTGATTTTTATTTTATTTCTTAACTGCTTTGAAAATAATAATAATTTTTAAAAAACTGCCTTTAGCACCATCTTTATTTGGGTTCAACAGAGTGGTTTTGTTATTTGGAATTCAGAACCCTCTGCCTTGTATTTAGGTTCTTAGGTAAGCTTCGTTCATTCATTTGTTATATTTCTATACACTCCATAGCCAAAACTCTCATTGCTGAAGTTACATTTCTTTTAGGCCCTTTCTACACCACGGGGTGTAGAGGGAGGGTAAGAGGACGATCCCAGACTTACCTGCTCCTGGGATCATCCTCTTCTTTCTTCACGGAGGAAACAAAAGTTCTGCTTTCTACTGGGAATGATGTGCTCGTTGCGGCTGCCATTTTTGCCCCGGAGCTTTGCGCACGAGCACTCGTGTACTGCGGTAAGTTAAACAAAACTGTGCAATCTCCCCCACCCCCTCCTGGGGATAGCAAAACTGGTGCCACCCCCTCCCCTGATGGGCACAGAGCTGCATGGTGCGGCTCCGTGCCCATTTCTGCTGCCGTGCTGACTCACAGCTGGGATGGGCAGCCACATTTTCCGTGGTCCTGGGAACTTCCCAGGACTGTGGAAAAATCAGGTTTCCCCAGTGATCTTTTATCCTGGGGAATACCAGTGCCTGTCCTGCCATCCCTGGGGGTCCCTGTGCTTCATGTGAATGCACAGGGACCAGCCAGGAGCGATTCCAGGCGGAAAGCCTGGTGTAGAAATGGCCTCAGTCTCACCAATTTGCCTTCTGGGAAATTAGCATTTTGTGACTGGTTATGCCCACCATGCCAACCATGCCAACCATTTTATGAATGAGCAACCCATCCATGGCAGCCATTTTGTGAGAGAAACCAAGACATTCTTTCAACATTTCAAATGTGCCCATTGACCCAAAATGTTTAGGGAGCCCAATGAAACTGACTGATAGTAGATTCAGAAAAGAGAAAAGGAAGTACTTCTTCACCAACACAAAATTAACATATGGAATTTGAAGCCACAAATGGCTTCAGAAAGGAAGGATGGCTAGGCCTTAGGGTGACCAGATAAAATCCAGGTCAGGGCTCATGTAACTTTAACAGTTGTAGAGAAAAGGGATTTTCAGCCAGTGTCATTTGTATGCAATTAGTTCCTGGTAATATTCCCTCTTCATCACAACAGTTAAAGTTGCAGGGGTCCTGCCTTCTTTTGTATATGGTCACTCTAGTATAGTGCCTGCAACTTTAACTGTTGTGATGAAGAGGGAATTTCACCAGGAACTAATTGCATACAAATGATCCTGGCTGAAATTCCCTTTTCTCTACAACTGTTAAAGTTACATGAGCCCTGACCTGGATTTTATCTGGTCAGCCTACTAGGCCTATAATTGGCTTTGGCCATGATAACTGTAAACTCTATCTTCAAAAGTGGTGGGCTTCTGAAAGCAAGGTCCTGCAGGAACAAACAGCAGAGGAGGGATTCCCCCCCTTCATACCTTGCATGTAGCTTTTCCAGAGGCACCTGTCTATCTGACCATAGTTGAATATAAGATGGTGACATTGATGGGCCTTTGGTCTGGTGCAGCAGGGTTCCTCTTATGTTCTTGTGATGGCAGGACCCATGCCTCCATTGCAGAATGCATGCTTTGCAAAGAGTAAGTCCTACTTTCAATCTGTGGGCTAAACATTTCAAATAGCAACTCTGGAAAAGACCTTTATCTAAGAGCTACTGCCAGAGAGCGAGAGCGAGAGCGAGAGAGAGAGAGAGAGAGAGAGAGAGAGAGAGAGAGAGCATTTCTGTACATAGAAGTTTCTTTTCTATGTTTTATGGATAATATCACTTGAAATAAATATGTTCTTCATTCATTTGTCTAATTCTCTTATTAGAACCCCCCCTATGCAAATTGCAGTCACAATATTGTGGCAATGAATTCTGTAAATGAATTCCGTATTGCACAATATATTTCCTTCTGTTTTTCCTGAGCCTATTGTTGATTAGTCTTATTGTTGGGGTGTGCATGTGTGTGTGCATGTGTGTGCGTACTCACACAAGTAAAAGAGAGAATAGTTTCTCTTCATTACTTTGCAGTGTTCATAATGAATCTCATCAAGTCTCAACTTAGCCACCTCTTTTCTAAACTAAAAATAAATAAAACTCCTTTCTAAGGGACCACAGTTCAAACTAAAGAAATGGCTGTTAGGAACATAAGAGGCTACCTTATATTGAGTCAGACCAGGGCCAGTGCAAGTTCTCCTGTTGCCTAAGGTGGGAGAGCATATGTTAGGGTGACCAGATAAAATCCAGGTCAGGGCTCCTGTAACTTTAACAGTTGTAGAGAAAAGGGAATTTCAGCCAGTGTCATTTATATGCAATTAGTTCCTGGTGAAATTCCCTCTTCATCACAACAGTTAAAGTTGCTGGGGCCCTGCCTTCTTTTGTATGTGGTCACTCTAGTATCATGCCTGCAACTTTAACTGTTGTGATGAAGAGGGAATTTCACCAGGGACTAATTGCATACAAATGACACTGGCTGAAATTCCCTTTTCTCTACAACTGTTAAAGTTACAGGAGCCCTGACCTGGATTTTATCTGGTCACCCTAGCATATGTGCACCTCCATCATGCCTGCCTGCCACCCATTGCCATGGCTGTGTCTGCCTCTGATTACTAGACTGGCAGTGGCTCTTAGGTAAAGGTCTTTTCCAGACTTTCTATCTGAAATGTTTTTAACATGGAGATCGCTCAGATTGAAACTAGGACTCTCTCCTATTTCAACTCCCAATCCTCCACTGCATTCAGGACAGGAGATTGAGGACAGATAAACGGAAGAGCGTCTTCACATGGCACATTGTTAAACTACGGCATTCACTTCCACAAGATGTAGTGATGGCCACCAATTTGGATGTCTTTAAAGGGGCATTGGACAAATTCATGAAGAATCAAGCTAATGACTGCTACTAGTCCCTATGGCTATATGAAATCACAGGCAGGATGCCAATGTTCACCGGTTGCTGAGGCACATGGGAGGGAGGGCGCTATTACACTCATGCCCTGCTGGTAGGTTTCCCTTGGGCAGCTGGTTGGCCACTGTGTGAACAGAATGCCAGACTAGATGGGCCCTTGGTCTGATTCAACATGGCTCTTCTTATGTTCTCATGTTCTATGTTCTTATGCATCTCCCCCCACCTTTCAGCCCTGCTCTGCATCTCTGTGCTCCCCCATGTCTCCCACCTATCGGTGCCCCTGCCACTGCTCTCTAAAGAGCTGCATTGCCCCCCCCCCCAAAGCAACTGGTGGAGCTCTTCAGAGAACCTGCCGGGCCCAAATGTTTGATGAGCCAGGCATTGTGGGAGGGATGTCCCTGGAGAAAACCTGCACTGTTTTTGACAGTTCATGCAGTTATTCAGGAAGCCAGCTTGCCTGCCCACCCACTCACTGGCAAACACAGAAAGGATTTTCAGAGCAAGCCAGAGGGTGGGTGGTGAATGCTCTGGAGAGCCCCACTGACCACTCTCCCACTGTGGCATTTCTCCAGAGCACCCACCTGTCCCACAACACTCACCTACACAGGCACCTGTCTGCCTGTCAGAATCTGTGAAGGGCATTCCTGGTATTGGGGGGAGAGCATGCAACTCTCCCTCTCCCTCCTCTGGCTTCAGCTTGCCTCATGGGAGGGGCTGGCCCTGAGTCAGACTAGCTCAGTATCATCCACACCAGGGATGGGCAATGAGCTGTGCACCTTCTTTCTCAGTAAGATCACTGTGAATCAGTGGGGTTGGGGTGGGGGAGGCTAAAGCAGGAACTATTTCTCTGCTGGTTGGACCTGGATCCTTTGGCTTGGCCATTTCAAACTGCTCACTGCAGCAGCCACTTTTAGATCCATCTTTCCAACAGTCAACATTATGTTACAATGCTTCACTGGCATCTGCTGGTAGCCAGTTAATCAGCAACAGACATTTCTTTAAATCTGTATCTAGCAGCTACATTTCTGACACCCATTTTACACTAGAGTAGATTCAAGGTGCCCAACCTGGATCCTAAAAGTTGTCCTGCTCTCCCCACCCTCCACCCCATACACCTGGGTCTTGATCTGGACCTACCCTAGAGTACATAGAAAGGAGGGGCATAGCTGCCAGATACAGATTTAAATTAATGTTGTGTTGTTTTGGCCCTTAGTGATTGATCCAGCTTCCCGGCACCTCCATCCTCAATGCACAAATGTGCCATTCCATCTTAAGCACATTTCCTTGAAACTCTGTTTCACTGAAATCACTGAGACGTTCTTCCAAGCAAACATTTTTAGTATCCGGGTGGCTAGATGGTGAAATCACATGGCATTGAGCTATGATGTCACCAATCCTCTCTTCCCAAAGATGCTGCTGGCACAAGAGCTGCTGGGAATATCGAGCTCCTAACCTACACCATCCATCTCAGTCCAGTTTCCATTCTTGTATTCCTGTAATAGCATCGTCTCAGGGCCTGGGTGGCACAAATGTTGCCAGGGCTAGCGTGCTCTGTTCACTCTGACTCTGCAAACGGCTGCTTGCCTTTCATGGCAGCTACTATTTCTCCACAGGGTCAAACTATATGTCTGCAAAATCTTCATGTTGGTTGGCAGCAGTGAGCCATTCTCTTAATTCTAGCCTGCTTTGCATTATGCATTGCTTTTAGGAGATCGTAGAGCAGGGATGGAGAACCTCTTCAGCCCAAAGGCCAAATTCAATTTCAGAGAAGCTCTTGGGGGTGGGGGCACATTCTAGTGGTGGGTGGGCCCGAAATACACCCCCCTTAAAAAGTCAACCAGCATATTGTAGTTTAAAGCTCTTACTGCCAGTAACTAAACCTTAGAAGAGGCATTTCAACCTTTTTGAACGAGGGAAACTGTGAGCCCACCAAATGATGGGCGGTTGGAAGAACTGGGGAGGGGCCATCTAGGCCATCCTGGACAGCTGGATTGGGATCCCAGCATGGCCAGATCTGGCCCTTGGGCCTGAGGTTCCCCACCCCTGATGTAGACCTTTGGGGATGTGGTTCAAAGAATAGTTAGTCTTAGCTTGGGCTCAGAGAATCATAGAATCATAGAATAGTAGAGTTGGAAGGGGCCTAGAAGGCCATTGAGTCCAACCCCCTGCTCAATGCAGGAATCCACCTTAAAGCATACCTGACAGATGGTTGTCCATCTGCCTCTTGAATGCCTCTAGTGTGTGGGGGAGCCCACAACCTCCCTAGGTAATTGGTTCCATTGTCATATTGCTCTAACAGTCATGAAGTTTTCCTGATGTCCAGCCGGAATCTGGCTTCCGGTAACTGGAGCCCATTATTCCATGTCCTGCATTCTGGGTTGATCGAGAAGAGATCCTGGCCCTCCTCTGTGTGACAACCTTTCTAGTATTTGAAGAGTGCTATCATGTCTCCCCTCAGTCTTCTCTTCTCCAGACTAAACATGCCCAGTTTTTTCAGTCTCTCCTCCTAGGGCTTTTTCCCCAGACCCCTGAACATCCTTGTTGCCCTCCTCTGAACATGCTCCAGCTTGTCTGCATCCCTCTTGAAGTGTGGTGCCCAGAACTGGACACAATACTCAAGGGCCTAACCAGTGCCGAAAAGAGGGGAACCAGTACCTTGCACGAATTGGAAGCTATGCTTCTATAAATGCAGACCAAAATAGCATTGGCTTTTTTTTGCAGCCACATCACACTGTTGGATCATATTGAGCTTGTGATCTTCAACAATTCCAAGATCCTTCTTGCTTGTAGCTGTGCATTGGTTTCTTTTTCCTAGGTGTAGAACTTGGCATTTATCCCTATTAAATTTCATTCTGTTGTTTTCAGCCCAGCGCTCCAGTCTATCAAGATCACTCTGAAGACATTTTGGGATTGTTTAAACCCACCTCAAAGGTGAGGTCATTTTTTTAAATCCCTGAAATTCTCTTCAGATTAAAATCTGAGAAGAATTTCTGGCTGCCAGGGTGTTTCTGGGCACATTCAAAGTACTGGCCATTGCCTAAATGGCTTGGGACCTGAGTATCCAAAGGACTGCCTCCTACCACTGGGACCTGCTTGCACGTTGCCCTTGTTATCAGAGTCCCTTCTCTGGACTCGCCCTCCACCTGAAGTTAAGTGGGTAGTGATGAGGGAGGAGGCCTTCCTGGTTGTGGCAACCTATACATGGAATGCCCTCCCTAAAGAAGGTGGCTTTGCTACAATTTTTATAACATTTTGGCTCTAAGGTGGGTATGTTTTTATTTAGCTGGGCATTCAAGTATACAGTAGAAGCTGGTTTAGGGGTGCCTGAGAATTTTGTTTAGATTCTTTGAATTTTCCCAATTCGCAACCCCAAACATCAACACAATTTTCTGAAAAAGTTCACAAACTTATGGTTTCATTTGGAAAGTTTTTTAAAAATGCTTTAGTCTGTTGGGGAGAAGTGCACATTTTGGGTGCATGCTTTTAAAAATGTGCACCAAAATGAACATCTTTTTGGCTTGAAAAGCAAAAGCAAAAAAAAAAAAAAAGCAGCTCATATTCCGAAACAGGAATGAGACAAGACAAGCAGAGTGGAAAATAGGAAAATCTCACTGAGCTCAATGTTGCTGACAGCGCTTGCCCAAGACCTTTTGCCGCCTAAGCCAAGGGGCAAGATGGCACCCCCTCCCATTATCTGTCTTCAACAATAATGGTGGGACACTGTCCTCCACTGAATCTGAAGGCTAACTTAGGGGGCTCAGAGCAGGTTGCAAGGCACACAGTTCTCTTCTTGATTACCTTGCTGCTGCCTCCCAGCACACCTGAGGCAATTTGCTCACCCTGCTTAATGGTAGGGCCGGCCCTGGTTAATGATTCTCCCATCTCTAATTTTAACTATTCTGCTTTCTTTTATTGTTCTTTCTTTTGAGTGCTTTCTTTAATGTATACATTGGATGAGAATTTTATACTGAATAGCGGCATATAAATTTCCAGTATAAAAAGGCCTGTTTAGCTAGGTTGTTGTTGTTGTTGTTGTTGTTATTTATTTCATTTCTAGACTGCCAAATAGCCAAAACTCCCTGGTTTAGGCTGCCAGCTAAAATCCAGGTCACGGCACATGTAACTTTAACAGCTGTAGAGAAAAAGGAATTTCAGCCAGTGTCGTTTGTATGCAATTAGTTCCTGGTGATATTCCCTCTTCATCACAACAGTTAAAGGTGCATGCACTATACTAGAGTGACCATATACAAAAGAAGGTAGGGCCCCTGCAACTTTAGCTGTTGTGATGAAGAGGGAATTTCACCAGAAATTAATTGCATACAAATGACATTGGCTGAAATTCCCTTGTCTCTACAACTGTTAAAGTTACATGAGCCCTGACCTGGATTTTATCTTGTCACCCTACTCTGGTTGCTTCACAAAAACCAATTAAAAGTTTGCAAGCTGATTCATGACAATGTTGATGTAGTTGTCCAGAGCTGACTAATAGCTGGAGTTAGTCAACTGTGGCTTAGTACAGACCATTTGAGTCAGCACTGGGCAGAAAAAGGACTCCATGGGCTCAGTTCAGACGACACATTAGGCAACGGAGGAGGGGGGGAAACAATCGTCAGTTGTGTTGCTTATTGTGTCGTCTGGAGGGCAGCACACAACGCATACACAACTGACAGTACGTTAATCAGGCACTTTAAACAATGGAGCGAAACAACGGGCTTGCACGTTGCTTAGCCCGAAGCCCCGTTGTTTACAGTGTTGTCTGAATTCAGCCCCCCCTCTCTCCGTGGACTATTCCGTTTCGGAATAGAGTTCTGCTGCCTAGAGCAGCCAAAAAAACCCAGCTGCTCTATGCAGCCGGCAGAACTCACAGTGCATGCTGGGATACAGCTGGGGGACACCCGGAGGAGAAGCTGCAACCAAAATGGCCGCCGCAAGTTCCTTGCAGCCGGGGCGTTTGCCGGTTCCGAGCAGCGCCGGCTGCAGTGTGTTGTCTGTGGAGCTCCTTCTGCCTAACGCATGGTCAGTACGTTATTTACCCCTCCGTTGCTTAATATGTCATCCGAACTGAGCCCATGATTCATGTTTTAGATCATTGGAAACCCACGCAGCTCTCATTATAACAGCACGGGTGGGCAACTTTTGGCCCTCTAGTTGTTGGACTGCAACTCCCATCATCCCTTACCATTGGCCATATGGCCTTGGCAAAATGAAGTTGCAGTCCAACAACATCTGGAGGGCCAAAAGTTAATTGCTAAGGTTTAGAAAAAGAACCTACAAAACCTGTGGGTTAGTTAAGACACAATGCAATCCAATCTACTCAGAAGTAAGCCCCATTGAATATAACAGGCTTTATTTTCTGGTAAGATGTATAGAACTGTTGCCATATGGTTTTCCTACACAAAGCATTTATCATGCATTCGTCATTCCATATTCACAGCTGTTCATGGGTTCTTTAGACGACAACCTGACCTTTCAGTTTTGCTTCTGTGTCTAACCCGCACTTTCGGGGGAGCGAGGGTTAGAGCTGGGAAAATGCTGCATTTAATTGTGAAAGGGAAAGAAAGCACAATTTCCTCTTTTGTATTTGTGCTATTTCACTATACCACAGTGCCACCTAGAAGTTATGTAGCAGGAAAGGAACTGCTCCTTGTGCCATGGTCTGGTCTCAATTTTGTGGCAAAAACAAAAGTAGATGTAGTGGATTAACAGACTCATGTAGAAAAGCTCTTAGTTCCAAAGGATCTAATTGCAATTTTGGGAAGAATCAGTACACATTCAGGCTTTCAGAAAACCATATAAGGACAAGAGATCAGCTGGCAGCATTAGTTCCAGGACTCTTTCCACAACCTGAATTAGAAAAACACCTCACAAAAAGCCCATTTGGACTTCTGCTCTTAAGTGGCTGACAGTGCAATCCTATGCATATCTACTCAGGATTAAATCCCATGGTATTCAGTGGGGCTCACTCACAAGAAAGTGATGCATAGGATTGCAACCTGGATCAATAATTTATCCAGATCCTTTTCCTTGTTTGTATAATCAAACTGAAGATTTGCAAACTTTAAGTAGAATTTTTTCTTTTTGTCTTGTGAGTGACTTCTGTGTGTAACTGCTCAATGGCAAGAAAGTAATTCTGTATATTCAGCATCCAATAATAATAATAATAATAATAATAATAAATCTTACATCCAAAATGTACAGCAAGAACTTCATCTTAGATTAATCAATTGTCTCCCATTAGAAAACTGAACATTCTTTCTTGCTACCGTACATTGCTCTTCCTTTGTTATGCATTATGATAAGTACATTACATTAGTGGTTTATTACATGAACCTGTCAGCATCAGGAGCAAATTGTTTTCAGAGTTCTCTGTCAATAGCCTAGCATCCTTTTGAGTGTGATAAAAGTGGCATGGATAAAAGGAACCCAAAAAATCAACAAAACAAAAACAACATTAATTACAAAAGCATTTGGATTTGGGACTTGCTAATAATTAGCTTTATTTATTTATTTATTTATTTATTATCTGAAACATTTTATCCTGCTGTTCAGCTAAAAAAAGCCTCCCAGAACTGCTTACAAAGATAAATAATAATACAGTCCTTGTCCTGAGGTAGCCACGGCCCTGCCATTTAGGCAGAGTGAGACAGCTGCCTCAGGTGGCAAATGCTGAAAGATAGGAAGCAGTGGCAATGTTTTTGGGAGACAGTTGTATGTGCCACATGGCCTGCTGTGAGCCCCCTAATCTAGCCTGCTGCTTTCTGACACAGGGAAGGATGCTGCCCATCACGCACAAGCACAGTTCAACTGCCAGGCTGGTCAGCTTTTGTACACACAATGGGAAGAGGCACTATCTTGTTCTTTGCCTCAGGTAGTTAAAATACCTAGGGCCGTCCCTAAAAGTCATGACACAGTTCAACTGCCAGGCTGGTCAGCTGTTGTACACACAATGGCAAGAGGCACCATCTTGTTCTTTGCCTCAGGTAGTTAAAATACCTAGGGCTGTCCCTAAAAGTCATGACACAAAAAGGAAAAAAAAAAAGACTGGGAGAGAGGAGGAGGAGGAGGAGGCAGCAAAGCAAGCTCATGGGCCATTTCCTAGTTACAAAGCTCTTATAGCAAGCAACTGGAATAGAAACAGCTCAAAGGGAGAAGCCAAAACTTGCTGGTCTCTCAATTGACAGGTTGGCCTTGCTTACCTTTTCTCCCTCACCTCAGCCTGATGGAATGGCTACTGCCAGGTGATGGTTGATGGAAGGAGAAGCCTGCTGGAGATGGCATCAGAAGGGAGGTCTCTATTACAAGCACAGGAGTATTTTCCTTTGGCTGCTGCTCGCAGAGTTATAATCTCAGACAGTGGAGGCTGGTGGCTCCGACTTCAATAGGGCTGCAAATCCATTCTGTGTTTCTGTCAGACTCTGAAGGGATTATCCAAGGTTCTGAACCTAATTTGGGGATAGGGCTCAGCACCTTGGATAGCTCCTTTGAGCTCTGGCTGGTTCTGACTGAAACCCAGAATGGATTCACAGCCCCACCAAAATCGGAGCTGCTAACTTCCACTGGTCTCAGAGGAGAACGAAACCCTGGGACCCTTCACACAAGCGAAATAAGGCATGGTTGCGACTGGCCACTCATGGAATTTTGCCGGTCCTTTTGACTATGTCATCATCATCATGCACGTCTCCTGCATCTTCTCCCAGTTATTCTGTTCTTTAAAAAAAACAAAACACCCATGGGTTTCCCAATTCTTATGAAATATTGTGTGATTTCTTATGTGTGCAGCCAAAGTTGTGCTACAAAGCACCCACTAGAGGGAGCTGTCCCATTCAAAGCTATGAGCACCACTTGATAGGCCACTTGGTTGCCCCTCTCCGCCTGTGTAATACAGCCCATTACAACTGTGCAAGAGAAGCAGGAAGCAAAGCCCTGGTAAGGCAACATAATTTCCTCTTAGTCTAAAGAAGCCCCCTGAAGTGTTACTTGTCTTTCAGCAACAGTGCATCATTTTCAGAGTTCTAGCACATTACTCTACCTCTCTCTCTGTGTGTGTGAGAGTGAGAGTGAGAGAGTCCCAAATACACTCAGTGGTAAAGCACAAAGGTCCCAGGTTCAATCCCTCACATCTCCAGCTAAAAGAATCAGGTAGATATGTTGGACTGCAATTCCCAGCATCTCCAGCCATAGCTAGATGGGCAAATAGCCTGGAAATATGTGAATCATGAGTGACCTGCAAATATGATTCAGTAAGTAGTACACAGAAGATAGCTTGCAACTTCCAAAGCAAACTTTAAATGAAAGAGAGAGAAAAGATTTCAATGGATTGCACATCTTAACATTAAATGCACTGTAGCAGTGAGGTCAAGTGGCAATTGCATGTTGTCTGGTACTGTAATTAAGACTCCTGAATGCAGAATGTTTTTGCAGCTAAAACAAAACTCAGGTGATACAGGTGCTGAAACATTTTATCATAAGGTTTAGAAGGTTAGTAAAGGAGGAAGGATTGTTATCAGGTGTGAATTAACTTGCATCCAGTTCACTTGAAGTTGGGGAAGGTGATAAAAGTAAGGCATGTTGGGAACACACATCCAAAGAAAGATGTGATTGTCATTAGGAATGGTCAGTGGATAACCACTATTGAGTCCAGACATTTAATTCGATTGGATGGATTTTTCTGCAATTAACACAGATATTTGTAACATCATGGCTCTTAACATTATTATCTAGGAAAACAAATTATGAAATTAAATCTACATTTGACATGCAATTTAAAATTTGTAAATTTTTAAAGGTAAATAGATTTTGTTAATTTCCTCAATGCTACTGGTACCTGGTTCTCATCTCATTTTGATCCTACTCCATTGATCTGAATGAAATTACTTTTTTTTGCACTCAGAAACTACAATGATAGTTAGGTCCCCTCCCTCTCTCTCTCCCCGCCTCTCTGTATACGTGTATAGCATATGCTGCTGTGAGACTAATCCTCAGGTTTATTTTGGAAACATGAAACATCTTTTATTGGCCACATGATACCTGTTGGTACTGAATGTATGCTAAACATACCAGAGGGTTAAAATATTTTGAATGGCTGCTAATGTATTTTTACCTGTCAGATATCTGCTAACTGAATATTATATTCATGGACATGAGATCACGTTTCTCCTACATTTGTACATCTTTTGATGAATCGCATTAGTGCTAGGGTTACTACTTACTTTCTGATACAGATTCTATGCTTTGAATAGCTTTACAATGGGCAGAGATTCATCAGGTGTTGGGATCTACACGTGGGAAGCTCATGTGAAGCTTCCATCACTGGTAATGGTAATTAAAATGCAATGTTAAAATACATTATTAAAAACACAATATTAAAACACAGCATACAACACTTCTAACTACAATAAAAGAGCAGTGAAGTGGAGTGGCATAATTAGTTTACTTACAGCCCAGAGAAAGCCTGAGTGAACAAGTGTCCCTTCAAAAGGTGTTTAAAAGATGCCACATTTTCTGTCTCCTGAACTACACAATGGAGTATTTTCCAGATGGTGGGTGCCACTGTGGAAAAGTTCCATTGTCTGGGTACATCATGGTGACATTCTGTTCATTTTGGAATGACCAACAAAACCTCCTCTGTTGATCTTAAAAGTCACCTGGGTATGTATAAGGGAAGGCAGTCTGTGAAGTTTACTGTTCATTGTCAGTTATATGTAACTAGCTGATATGCCCAGCATTGCTCGGGTCTGTGAATAATGTTTATAACATTTATTTGATAAATAATAAATTTCTCTGCAACTTATTCAACTTCAGGTTGGTTGGTGTTTTTAGTTTGGTTGAGTTACTAAATTGTTTTGTTAGAATCAATGGAAAATTGTGTTAAGAAGAACTGTATTTTAAATTAAGGCTTTGTTATAAACTACATTTTTTGTTTTACCTGAAATGCCTACACCTCCGATCATGCTTTGGCTGGAGCAGCCATCTAAACTTCAAAAACGATCAGGACACACAACACCCTTTCTACCATCTATCTAAAAAAGATGCAAACCTAAAAATATGTTTTCAAAATATACTTGGCATTGCCCAGATATCTGAATAACATATAGTAGGGAAGCAGATCCTTTAGAGTTCTGACTGAAACCTTGAGCAGATTCACCATCCCATTGACATCAGAGTCACCAGTCTCCACTTCTGGAAGGCCAGATTGGGACTGAGGTTCTACAATCCTGCACTACTGCTTTAAAATGGCTTATAACAGTAGTGACAATTGTTGGGGTCCATGACACAGTCCATATACAGTTTTCAAACTGTTTTCAGAGTGTCATATCCTGCTTCGTGTAGATCTGGCCCTGGGCCAATGGGACCCTTTGAGTGACTCAGGATAGACTTCCTAATTAACCTCATGCATAATGATATAGGTTCAGAAGCTGTACCATTGATTTGGTCCTGTTTTCCATCAGGCCAGCGAACCAAATGAAGAGCTTCCCAAGCTCAGCCTTACGCGTCACTCCTAATCCGGGTTTCCTTCCTTTAGGAGCAATGCTAATTCCTGAGACCTGCCAAAACCTGACCTTGCTCTGGCGAACCTCTCATTGGGAAACTAATTAACGGGATGGTTTTTTTTTCAAGGCAAGATCCGTTCTTGTTTCTCCCCATCAGGATGTTAAAAAAGCAGAGTACTTCTAATTAGCAATAATTAAAAATTAATTAAGAAGCTCTCTGCAATCCCCTTTCCCCACCCACGCCTGGCAGCACAGGGTTGCGGGAGCTGTTCTGGTCCCTGTGGTGCTGAATCACGGCTTAATCACAAAGCTGAGATCGCGGCTAATCCGGCAAACCGGCAGCCAGGACACGCTAATCACCGTAGCCCTCCGACAGAGACAAGCATCTCTACCCAGGCCATTAGGAAGCAGGGCCAATTAGTATGTTTAAAGCACACAAAACGTATAGATTGCAATCCCTTCTTATATATTGGCTGATTACAGATGCAATTGCTTTATTGTTTATCCTGGCAATACCTTCCATCATACAGAGGGATAACAGCATTACGAGGTTTCAGAAAGAATACTAATTGCTTAAACCCACTTTTTCAAGTTTCAGGTCTTAAAGGCAAACCGATGACAGTCCTATGTTACTTCGCATGTTCCTCCCCCCCCCCCCCCATCGTTTTGTAGGACAACATGGTGTGTATATTTCTCTTGTTACCAGCATAGGTTTTCCAAGAAGGGTATTCCAAACAGATAAAATATGCCAATAGCGCATCAGAGAGAAAAAAATGTATGAAGAAGGATAAGATATGGGCTATGAAATGATTTAATATTAATAACCAGTAAGTGCAGAAAAAGATCGCATTGAAATATACTTTTAAAAAAATCACACTAATAGTAAAAATGTGATTTCTTAGAATAGAAAAGAAGAACAAATCAGATGTAAATAAAATGTTCACGACACACAGCTAACCCAAGGATGAACTCCATGGTCAAAGCATATTCTTCCACATTTTTGTTTAAAGCTTATAGTTCCTGGTTCCCCTAGCTTCAAGCAGACTTTCCAAAATCACTACTCATTTTCACTTCAGTATCTCAATTTTGAAATAATACTAAAAATGTTTATAATAAGGACAATAGTAATTGCTTTGCCATTTTTTCTGAACAAAATAATCACTATAATGTCATTATTACATTTGCTAGTAATTAATAAAGGAACACCAAGACAGTATATAATACATATATACACACACACACTAATTGTACAAAAAGTATAAATCTCCCTGAAGCTAGGTAATTGTTAAAGGGAGGTCCCCATTATCTTAATTATGTTTCTGGAGCAAACATTATTCCAGTATGATAAAAGATGACATGACACTAAAGGTAAAGCTAGAGCAGATGTTACATGAGTAACAAGCCAATATGCCCACATTCTGGTAATTTCTCCCCCACTAGACATGTTCTCATTAATCTCTGATTAATAGGATTTGAGTATAGTAAATGATGATCATCTATTGTCTGTCTTTGTGCAACACCATGGAGAGAGCAATTTGTCAGCTCGGCTTTTGTGTGACTATTTAATGGAAAAGGGGGGGGGAGAGAAAAGACGCTAATCTTCTAATTGGCATCTATAGAGAAAGGTCTAAGAACATTGCCTGCCTGGAAATAGCTTGTGTGCAATTCCTATGTCCGTGAGACTGGGACAGGGACAGATGCAGAACTCAATGTATCTTTTTTCATAATCACTATAAAAAATACACCATGGAAGCTAAAGAAAAGAAGGCTGCAGAACAAAGCACAACTGCATAAGTCTGTTGTGTTTCAGTCCCATGCATGTCAAGAAAAGCACCTTGACTGGTATGATTTTTACAAAAGCAGAAAGGTGCCTCTTGTATAGAGATGAGAAAAGAAAGAGAGAGAAAACGGAGGGAGGGCAATTATGCAAGTGTTATTAAAAACACCCACCCACACACCACTAGGTAATGTGAAATAGTACCGAGTGCACTAATAGCTAGCCACAGATAACACTGTGTGATATTTTCTTATTTAAGCACACCATTTAGGCATGAAGGGCTTGATTTAGCCAAAGTTTAGCACATTAAAGTCCCATTCATTTCAATGGGAGGCATGCGTAGTGCAATGCTATGTGTGTCTTTAAGTCCAATCAAACTTACTACCAGGTAAGGGAGTAGAAGATTGCAGCCTTAACCATTTTCTTAGCTCTCCCATTGAAGTCAATCAGACTCTAAAAGTGTTTAACTTTTGCTGGATCATACCCTAGGAATCAATATTCTCTGGCCCTAATGTCTTATGTCATCTTATGTCACATGAATCAAATGAATGAAGTTAATTATTTACAGTATGTATGCTGCTATTATGAAGCCCCCAAAACTCTGCCACAAGCCCACCATACAGAATATGTAAAAATTGCCCACTGTAAGGGGTCTCAGTCTGGAGATTAACCTCTGGTGTAGTCAGCAGTTGCACCTTAATCAAGGAACCTTTAAGGGGGTAGGGTTTTTTCCTTGTGTTTTTCTTCTTTTCCAAAAGGTCTGAGTGAGAAAAATGTCTCACATCACCATTTGTAATGCAGAATAGTTTTGAGCTACACTGAGAGGAACTGGGTGAATGCTACAGATTAGATTTGCAATATTGATCTGAGAAAAGCAATACTATGGACAAATAGATTAAAACGCACTGTGGAGTCTAGTGTAAAACTAGAAAAAGGGTGAAGGATCGAATATGCAGTAAATCCAAATATGTGGCAAATCAACACTGTGTGCTGCTACGATTAAAGCCCTCCAACTGATGTACGACTTTAAAAATAGAAGAATGGGGTGGGGGGAAGTGTTTGCTCAAGAAGAGTAAAACAGTGATATGATGCAGAGAAGTGAGAATGGTATAATAGACAGTTCTTCTTCGTGGTCTCTGTGCATCACACATATGGGCTCGCGCCGACGCCGAGCCCGCTTCGGGAAACTTCTTTAGCTAGCTTAGATTTTAGGCAGGAACCCCTCCCCCCACCGTCCTCCCGCGCATGCTCCGGGATCCCGCTTACCTCAGTTCTTCTTCGACCGCTTCGCTGATCGCCTCGCGGGAGACTTCCTCTGATACGTTCGTATCTGTTTTTGAGAAGAACAAGTTAGTTTTTAATAGTTAGCTTAGTTAGTTGTTTCTTGTTAGTATTTTAAAATAATAATAAAAATATATATAGAAAAGTTATATTCTAGATTGTTAGGTTAGTTAGTCTGTTCGGCTGCCCATCTTATGGCGCAGACCGCTCTTTTCAAACATTGTTCTCGGTGTCTGGCTAAATTGGCCCTCACCGACAGACATTCCTTGTGCTTGTGCTGTCTCGGTGAGGCCCACATCGTTGAAGCGTGTACTCACTGCATGAGATTTTCCCACCAGACGAGACGCAACAGAGCGGACCATTTACGCAGCTTACTTTGGGGTAAGGCTCTCTCCGCTGTTGATAGACCGCATTTCCCACCAATGGAGTCGGCCCCGTCTACCTCTGGGGAGCATAAACCGCTCGAGCCCAGCAACTCCTGACTCGCCCTTGTTGGGGGTTGCAGTACAGGCTTCGATTTCGCCGTCTACGCCTCCCTCTCCACCGGCTACGATTTTAAAAAGGCCAAAAACTAAAGCACAAGTAAAGTCTTCAAAGACCGGGAAAACGGCTAAGATGACTAAGAAACCTATAATACCATCGTCGATACTGACGTCAAAAAAGCCTTCCTCGGTACCGTCCTCGATGCCGTCCTCGGCACCGACAGGGCACCCACCGGCCGCGAAGAGGTCTTCCTCGGTACCGACTTCACTATCGCTACTGAGGCACCAGCCACGGCCATCTGGCTATTCCCTTTCTTCGGCGCAGGCTACCGCCCAGCAGTTGGCTTCGACACCGATTTCTCTGCTGCAGGTGAACCGTTCTCCCTCGGCATCGCCTCAGTCACAAGGCTCCTTGTTGCCACTGACTTCGGCGATATCATCGCCTTTGCGCTCAGCTTCTTCGATGCCATCACCGGTACCGACTGAACTTACCTCTGACGTGGAGCTCCTAGACACGCTTCCTCTCGATACCGAGCCTCCATTACCAGTACGGCAACCTCTCGATCTCGAGCCCCCAATACCGGTGCGACGTTCTCGTTTGCAGTGCTCTCCTGTTTCGGTTGCCGCTTCTACCTATCGTTCTCGATCGTGATCGCGATCACGCACCCGGGATTGGGACCGTTTTTCGGAGCATTCTCATCAGTCTTCGCACAGCAGGAATCGCTACCGGTTTGACCCATATACTGGGCAACGTTTGGCTAAAGCTCCCTCGAGGGCGCCACCAGTCCCACCGTGTGGAACGGCATCGCTCACTCCTTCTTCTCATCGACATCATCCTCCATCGGTACCGTCTCATTGCGCTGACCCTCCGCTACCGAGGCGCCATCGTGAACCGTCTACACAATCGCTGGATGACTACGTTTCTGATACCTCTTTGGCACCGTCGCCTGCCCCGTCGGTACCATCACCTTCTGAGGACATCGGTACCGTGGATAGGGCTTCCCCATCTATGGAACTGGGCAGCTTTTCAGATCAGATGATGAGATTAGCACAGTCCCTTGGGATTGAACTTCAACAGCCTACGGAGGATGTCAACGACCGTATATATGATGTCATGTATACAGATCCTACGCCGCAGCTGACATTGCCCATGGTCCCAACCTTGCTTAAGACAGTTAAGCAGTCTTGGTCCAATCCTGCCATGATGGGCCCCACTTCAAAACGCCTTGATGCCCTTTACAAAGTAAAAGAGTCTGAAGCGCCCTTTCTTTTTCAGCATCCGAAACCAAACTCCATCGTGGTGGAAGCATCGCAGGGTAAATCGGGTCGAATGCACTCGGCGCCCACAGACAAAGAGGGCCGTAAACTTGACTCTTTTGGTCGTCGGATTTACTCATCAGCAGCACTGGGCATCAAGGTTTTGAACTACCAGGCCATGATGGCCCGTTATCAGCTTTTCCTGTGGGAAAAAAATTCTGCTCTCACAGATTACTTGCCCGAAGACCAACGAGAGCTTGCGCACGTCTTCCAGTCGGAAGCGGTGCGCCTCTCCAAACAGGAATTGACTACAGCATGCCATCAAACTGATTGTGTGGCTAAGGTAATGATTGGAGCCGTTGCGTTGCGCCGCCATGCCTGGTTGCGTTCTGCAACTCTCCCGCTTGAAACCAAGAATAGAATCGAGGACCTGCTGTTTGATGGGGAGGGCCTTTTCAATGCAACCACAGATACCACCATGGACACGATTCACAAGGTTGAGATGACGGCAAAAAAGATGGGTTTTGCTCAGCCGCAGCAGCAACCATACCGCACCTGCAAATGGTATCGGCCAGTACCATACCAGCCCAGGCAAGTGCAGGATCGAACCCAGCGCTATCAATCCTATCCAACTGCGTCCGCATATCAGCAACGTAAGCCTTCGTCTCGTTACAGCCAGTCTCGTCCCAAGCAGACCCAGACACAGAAACAGCGCCTTTGACTTGGCTTTACCTCCAAACGACCGAGTACTCAACAGGCTCTATCCATTTCGTCATGTTTGGGCCTCCATCACTTCAGACCAATGGGTTCTCGGCATAATTATGAACGGCTACAAAATAGAGTTCGAAGTTCCTTCTCCAACGGGCACCATCAAAATCACGCCACCTTCAGAAACCTTGTCCCAAGAGACAGCCGCTCTCTTTCAGAAGGGCACAATTACAAGGGTCCCAAGGTCACAACTGCACAACGGCTTCTATTCCCGTTATTTTACGGTACCGAAAAAGGACGGGGGACTTCGCCCTATTATGGATCTCCGGGCACTGAACAAGTTTATCAGACCCAAAAAGTTCCGGATGGTGACCTTCGCTGCAATTTTGCCACTCCTCAAAAGGGACAGATGGTTTACGCTGGTCGACCTGAAGGACGCCTACTTTCACATCGCCATCCATCCTTCTTACCGCCGATACCTCCGTTTTCTAATTGGCCATCAAGCATACCAATTCTCCGTCCTTCCTTTCGGCTTAAAATCTGCCCCAAGAGTGTTCACAAAATGTATGTTGGCAGTATGCGCGCACCTTCGGTCAAGCGACATAGAACTTTATTCTTACCTGGACGACTGGCTCATCGTCTCCCCATCCAGAAGTCAGGCCGTCGCGGATGTCAACGTGATCGCCTCGCTCCTCTCATCTCTTGGCCTGCAAATAAATCACGAAAAATCCATCTTTCGGCCATCACGAATACTCCAATTCATAGGTGTCCATCTCGACTCTCGGGTAGGAAGGGCATTCCTCCCCCAGAACAGAATGGGTGCCATACAGCAGCTTGCTGCGCGGTTGCACATCAACCCTCGTGTGTCTGCATTTGTAATTCTCTGCCTACTGGGCTTGATGGCGACGTCTGTATTCGTCGTACATATGCGACCACTCCAGCAGTTCCTCATAAGGCATTTCTCTCCCACACAAAATCCTCACAGACTCATACTCACCATTCCAGAGCAGGTCCTAGCCTCGCTGCGCTGGTGGTCCGACCCGTTGCACCTCTCCCAAGGGATGCCGTTTGTAGACCCAGGTCCATCTCGCATTGTAACAATGGACGCATCACTGGACGGCTGAGGGGCGCACCTGGACGATCTGTCGATACAAGGAAGGTGGTCACCTTTGGAGACATGCCTTCATATAAACATGTTAGAGCTACTGGCAGTAAAGAAGGCGCTCCATGCGTTCCTCCCTCGTCTACGAGGCCGTCACGTTTGAATACTTTCCGACAATACCACGGTCGTATGGTATTTGAAAAAGGAAGGGGGTACTCGCTCCCCTCGTCTTCTTCACCTTGTCATGGACATCCTACTGTGGGCTGTTTCCCAAGACATGCTCCTATCAGCTCTACACATTGCTGGATCCAACAATGTCAAGGCAGACGAGCTCAGCCACTCTTTTCAGGACGCCCATGAGTGGGAATTGTCACCGCACATAGTGAGTCATCTCTTTGCCCGCTGGGGCACTCCTCACATCGACCTCTTTGCCACGCCTGTCAACACGGTTTGCCCTGCCTATTGCTCGAGAGCAGGGATAGGACATGCATCACTAGGAGACGCCTTCCAATGGGATTGGTCTCAGGGGTTCCTCTACATGTTTCCTCCGATCCCGTTGATTGCTCAGACAGTCACACGAGCCCAACGTTACCAGTCAAATGCTATAATAATAGCCCCATGGTGGCCAAGACAAGCTTGGTTCACGCCGCTACTCAGACTGGCGCGCTCCTTGACCTGGCGTCTCCCCAACATCCCCGACCTCCTCTCCAAGGACGGCGGCAGGATTCTTCACCTGGACATACAGACATTGAGGCTCATGGCGTGGAGAATCCAGCTCTCTGGAAAAGTTTAACACTTCCAGATGACATAAGGTCCATATTGGAAGCGTCCAGGAAGCCCTCTACCAGGCTATCGTACTCTAAGAAGTGGAAACGTTTCCAGGATTTTGTGTCAACTAATAGCTTTGACTGTTACTCTGCGCCTATGCCCAACGTGATTGCTTTTCTCTACTCCCTGCACTCAGCAGGGCTGAAGCCATCTTCCATTCAAATCTATCTCGCAGCCATTGCGGTGAACCATGGGTTAATCGATGGGTTTTCAGCCTTCACACATCCTCTGGCTAAGGCTTTTCTCAAGATCCTACGTAATTTGTTCCCTTCTATTCACCCTGTAGTCCCGCAGTGGAGTCTCTCACTTGTTCTAAGCGTGTTGACTACCAAACCCTTTGAACCGTTGGCGACGGTTAATATTCGCCTGTTAACGTTCAAAACAGTTTTTCTTGTTGCTATCACGTCTGCCAGAAGAGCTTCCGAGCTTGCGGTACTGCTTGTAGACCCTCCCTACACACAGTTTTTTCGTGATAAGGTGGTGCTTCGCCCTAACCTACTTTTGTTCCCAAAGTTGCATCTAGTTTTCATATCAACCAAGATATTATATTACCTACCTTCTTCAAGGTATCGTCGAATCGGTTTTGCTCCTCATTGCATGCCCTAGACGTCCGGCGGGCACTGGCCTTTTATAAGTCGAGATCACACTCTTTTCGAAAATCTCGCCAGCTTTTCGTCTGCTATGGGGGAAAGAATAAGGGCACGGCAGTTTGCCCCCAGCGTCTATCAAAGTGGATTGTGAGCACTATTGCCCTGGCCTATCAAATTGTTGGAAGAGAGCCTCCCATCACCCTGGCAATGCACTCAACCAGGGGACAGGCCACTTCCACAGCCCTCCTTCATGGAGCATCTATTCCTGAACTCTGTAAGGCAGCTACTTGGTCTAATGACTCCACCTTTGTGAAGCATTACCGGCTGGATGTAAGAGCACGACAAGACTCTTCTTTCGGTAGAGCTGTCCTCTCATCAATATGCCAATAACTTATCAGCGTGCCTACCCGCCTCTGGTAAGTTTGCTTATTATTCGCCCATATGTGTGATGCACAGAGACCACGAAGAAGAAATGCAAGTTGCTTACCTGTAACTGTAGTTCTTCGAGTGGTCATCTGTGCAGTCACACAACCCACCCGCCGTCCCCTCTTGGCATCGCTTTGGTGATTGTCAAGATGTTCCGAGCATGCTCTTAGTTTATAGATTTTTTGCATTTTTATACTACTTAGTTACCTTAGTCGCGAGGCCAAGCAGTCTCAGTGAACTGAGGTAAGCGGGAACCCGGAGCATGCGTGGGAGGATGGTGGGGGGAGGGGTTCCCACCTAAAATCTAAGCTAGCTAAAGAAGTTTCCCGAAGTGGGCTCAGCATCGGCGTCAGCCCATATGTGTGACTGCACAGATGACCACTCGAAGAACTACAGTTACAGGTAAGCAACCTGCATTTGTTGGCATGTTTACCCTTAATTGGTAGGGGAAATACTTTAAAACATAAATATCATTTTTTAAAAAATGCAAACATGACAAGTAGATAAATCCATATGCAAAGTTTTTAGAATTTATTGTATCAGGCTGTTATATGAAGCACACTACACTGTAATCCTATACATTCTGACTTGGGTAAGTCTTATTGAGTGCAATGTTGCTTACTTCTGAGTAGACATGTAGAGGACTGCATTGTTACAAGAATCTTCCCATGTTGAAATCAGTAGGACATCCTCCAATGAATGAGGTTTGCAATGAGATATAGGTGTAAAATATGATAGTTAGCAACAGACAAAATGACCCATGAACATATGTTTAGCTGTGCAAAAGGCTGTTTGCATTCATATGGAGTTAGATTTCAGGCTTTTCTACCTCAACATTTCCTTAAGATGAAGAATTCTATTCCTAATTTCTAGGATTCTCCAGTTTGTATTTTATTTTTCCTATGATGATCAGTGATTGTTTTGTAGTAAAAGTAAATTGGGATAATATTTCTATGAATGTGGGGTAGTGAAAGCTAAGTTCAAATTCCTGCTCAGGTGTAAACTTACCTGATTTCCTTGGGTCAATTATTGCTTTATCCACACTGTTCCCCTCTATAAAATGAGAATACTAATAATTTACTCCTCCAAGTTGTTTTTGTTTTGTGTTTAGGTTAAATTATGGAAGGTTATAGAGTCACTATTATATCTCCCAAGAAAGAGTGTAATTTCTGAACACTCTGAAGTTGTATTAATGGCATTTTGTAGATTTAAAACTGCCCTGCAGAGTTATTTAGAAATACATGCATGAATACTATGTGGATAGAAAACACTGGTGTTCATAATATTGAACTACAAAGCACAATTAGGGCCTGACTTGGCATATATATGTTTCACT
Organism: Anniella stebbinsi; assembly: GCA_029215795.1. NCBI lineage: Eukaryota > Metazoa > Chordata > Lepidosauria > Squamata > Anniellidae > Anniella > Anniella stebbinsi. The sequence continues at coordinate 331,908,672 of JARDYH010000001.1, forward strand.
GATTTCAACAGGAGAGTTTGGCATACACGTCATAAAATGCAATTCATGACTAGTTTAAATTTACAATAAAAACATGCAGTGAAATAATTATATATATATATATATATATATATATATACACACACACACACACACTGCATGTTCTTATTGTAAATTTAGTCATAAATTGCATTAGTGTAAATGAATTAAATCAAGATTCACCAAAGGAATAATACTTGGCATTCCCACAGGTTATAATGGGAGCTGCCAGATGGTGTTCATGATGGGAATCTTGTCTCTAACGCTTGCTTTTGTGGACTGGAATTCACTGAGCAGCTTCCCTGGGCCTCCACACACGAATACACTGCATCTGTCCATCACCGATGTTAAGTTGTCACATATTTTCCAGCTGATTACTTCCCATCTAGTACATTGCTGGTGCTATTTTTTTTTCATGCTCTCACAATGCTTCAGAGTTGCTCTAATTCTGGAGTAATATTTTATCTTGCAGAACCCATATTATTGTTCATCTGCTGTCAACTGCAATGCTAAACTAGAACATTACCTATAAGGGCAATTTAGAACTGTGGCTTACCTTATCCTTTCCCCTTAACATTATTTGATTTAGCAGCATAAACAGACTGCATCTAAAATAGCTTCCTCTAGCAGCTGGCAACAGCATTCTATTGATATTAAAAAAAATGTCATCAGATGAAAATATGTGCAACAGCAGTAGACCTGATTGGAATATGAAACCATTACATATCAGGGTCAAACAGATGCTTTAAATCTAAATCCAAATATCAGTTTGTCAATAAATTAAAGTTTATCTTATTTTATCTTAATTATTGTTGTTAGTATGAGATTGGATATTACAATATCCTTCAGTACAAAATTTGGAGTACAAAAACAACATATATTGAAATATGAAACAAATCTACAACTTCAAAACCTTTCATCATTTCCCTCTGGAAATTAGAGAGTAACTTTCTGGTAGTTCTGTCAAAGTCAAATACAGAAGCAATTGTTAAGTGTTGATAAGCAGCAGTTAGGAGGTGTAATCTACTGGGAAGGTTTTTGATCTGAAATGAAACAGCTTTCTACCCCCGCTAGTCAGGCAGAAATCTAATTACTCTCTTCTGATCTACTATGGAGAGTTAAACCAAAGAGATGGAGGTTATGGACAGTTTCATTGATTTTTATGTCAGAAATCAACAAGTGCAGGTTTTACACTTTGCACATACTTGCTTAACTGTGTCAGGAATCAGATACTTCAAACTGGCTTCCCCTGCTTTCAAGTCAATAAGCATTTTTGGTTGTTTGTTCAAGTGCTATTGTTAGTGTCATTGCTGTGGAACCTTTTGTACTTGGAACTACGGGTTGGGGGTGACAACTGGCCCCTATTTGGACACTTGTCAATTAGGCATAAGAGTACCCTAAAGAATAGTGTACATAATTAAGAGATAATTATGCAGCCCCCTGAGCACCCCCCAAATTTGTTTCTCCAATCCTTTGAAACAGATTTGGGGGGTAAGTAGATGGCTTCAGGGGGATGGGAAATCCATTTCACCAGTGCTTTCCCCTCTGTTAGTGAAATAACACCATTGGATCCAATCCAATTTTAGGGCAGTTGTATTAGCCGTGTAAAGGCAAGGCAAATAATGTTATGAACTGCCTTGAACTAAGAATAGGCAGGATATAATTTTATAAATTAATAGAGGAATGAAGCACACACAGAGAAAAAGAAATGGGCAGCTCTGGACACAGACATGATTCTCCCCTTTCAGCAAGGCATCCATACAAATCTAGCATATCAAGAAGAAGGCTGTATGAGATCTCTTCTCCCCGACATCTCGTTTTCTGTTTGTAGGGCCCATTTATTATATGGAGGGATATTCTATCATATGATCCACACCTACTGCCTAACATAATGCAATTTTTTCACCTCATTCACTGTTTGTATGAACTACTAAGCATCTAGTTGACCAATATTTTCTCTGGAGCAGGCTATGTATTATATTATTATATTATATTATATTATATTATATTCCTATACTGCCCACTATCCAAAGTTCTTTGGGTGGTTCACAACAATTAAAACCACAAAATACAGCATGATAAAGCATAATAAAACACTTTAAAGTGTAAAAGTACAGTCTCAAACCATAGTAAAAACCAGCAGCACTGTAAACAGATTTAAAAACAACAAAAACTGAAGGTCTAAAATGCCCTGGAGAATAAGAGGGGCATCACCTGACTTTGAAAAGACTGCAACCTAAGCACTAAATAATTATCTCTGGCAAGGGCATTCCATAATTGGAGTACCACCACTGAAAAGGCACTTTCCTTAGTAACAAAAAACCTTATTTTATTTAGTGGGGGCACCTGGAGGAGGGCCTCTGAAGATGATCTCACCTCAGGGCTGGGCAGGTATATATGGGAGGAGGCACTCCTTCAGATAACCTTCCCCAGTCCATTCAGGGCTTTGAAAATCTATACCAGCACTTTGAATGGCCTTAGAAACAGACTGGAAGCCCCTGCAGCCAGGGCTGCTTGCCCTGAGAACCAGTGTAGCATTGTGGTTAGCACGTTGGTCTGGGCACAGGAAGACCCAGGTTCAAATTCTTACTCAGACACAAAACTCCGTGGGTGGCCTTGAATCAGTTGGTCTATCCTTCCCAGCCTAACCTACCTCTCAAGGTTGTTGTGAGGAGAAAATGAATGGGACAGAACTATGTATGATGCTCTGAGCTCCTTGAAAGAAGTGTGGGATAAAGAGACAATACATAAATTGACCTTGGTAAAACTACCACAAAGGTACAGAAGTGGTTGCTGGTTGCAGCTTCTTTCCCCACCTACCCAGACTCAAGCTGCTGCACACAGAATGATCATCTATCAGAGAGAGAAAGGAGGCCTAACTTTGGCTGACTGTGCTGTTGGATGTCTTTGAGGGAATTAGGGTGGTCATTTATGCATCGCCATAGAGGAGAGCATAAAATTTGCATGTGCCGATTTATACATTTATCAATACAAATCAAGAACTAATGACTATACTTAAAATAGAATGGAATGTGGACAGGACTGTGACCAGGTGAGTTGTGGGCCTGTCCAGCCTCCCCTGCAAGTCCTACCAGTTGATGGGGAACTACATAGCCCCTGCTCTCCCTTTCTTAGAGTGTCATCAGACGAGTGTCCGCTTACTGCCCACTTAGGGATGTTTGCGGGTCCTTTTGACGATGACATCCACCTCCCATGTATCTCCTGCTCCTTCTTGTCTTCTTTCCATTTTTTGGGCTGTTGTAGTGGTTTTAAATGTATGTATGTATGTTGTATGTTTTTGCTGTTTTAATTTTTGTATATTGTTTTTAATTGTTTTAATCCTTTGTAAACCGCCCAGAGAGCTTCGGCTATGGGGCAGTTTACAAATGTAATAAATAAATAATTAAATAAATAAAATAGACCCTGGTAAAACCATTTTAAAAAAAAAAAAATTGAATGTGCTGCCATTTCCTGCTGTGTGCAGGAAAAGCGGCGTGATAAAACAGCTACTGAATAGGCCACATGGCCATTGTTTACTTTCTCTTTCTTCCCCTGTGTGAAGAAAGAGGAAGTATCATGGGACAGAAGTGGGGGGAAAGTGATGGTGAGGAAACGCGATCCCCCCATCTGATGATGCTCTTACAATTCCTTATGGTACTTCATCTTTAAAACGGAGTTGAGCAGGATAGCCCTTCAAAGGGATGATGCCTTCAGGGAGAGAACTGTCCTCTGACAGCCCTTCAGATAGTAGACTGTCTTTTGTAAATTAGGTCACCTGGCCACCTAGTGTGAATACCCAGTTCAAAGGAGTCACTGATTTCACCCTTTTGCCCATGGAGACTGTTGTAGACAGATTGCCTTCATTGGGCAGGAGTGTCACATTGTTGCTGGGTGGTTTCTATTTTATTTTATAGAAATAGTTCACAAATGTAATAATAAAAAATCCTGTTATTTACCATTGTGCATGACATGGCTGCCTTCTAACGAATTACACATTTTCAGGCAATTTGAGCTGTGCTCAAGAACATACTGAGCTTTATGCTTGTCTTTTTATGATCCATGCCCACGGTGAAAGGCCCAGTTTGTCATATCTATAGCTCAGCTGCCAGCCCTGCATACAGAGACACAGAAGCTAGAAGGAGTGCAGCCTTGAGATTATTTTGATAGCTTTTCTTCCTTGTGTCCTGGGAGATAAGGCTTTTTCTCCCATAGCCGCATTTTTCCTGAGTGACTGACAGCCTCTTCAGAGAAGATCAGCCCCCTTTTTGTGCCCTTTCAGTCACTCGGAGGTTATCAACTAAAACTGCACTCAGCATTCAATCACATCTTTCCCCTGTGGCAGTAACTCCTGTTAACACAATTAACCTTCTGATGGGATTGGGAACATAAAATGAATCGGGGCAATTGGGGGAGTGGAGGAGAAGAGGCAGAAATAAACTGAGATACATTCCCATGTTATGGATTAAAAAGACATATTTCTGATTATTGTGGCTTTTATTCTTCTCCCTTCCCCCAAGATTATATAAAACAACACCTTTAACAGGATGCTAATGGCTCACTATATTTAAAAAATGACGAAGATACCATAAGCCTTCATTGGCTTTGTTAGGCTGACCATATGAAAAGGAGGACAGGGCTCATGTAACTTTAACAGTTGTAGAGAAAAGGGAATTTCAGCCAGTGTCATCTGTAAGCAATTAGTTCCTGGTGAAATTCCCTCTTCATCACAACAGTTAAAGTTGCGGGGGCCCTGCCTTCTTTTGTTTATGGTCACTGTAGTATAGTGCCTGCACCTTTAACTGTTGTGATGAAGAGGGAATTTCACCAGGGACTAATTGCATACAAATGACACTGGCTGAAATTCCCTTTTCTCTACAACTGTTAAAGTTACATGAGCCCTGTCCTCCTTTTCATATGGTCAGCCTAAGCTTTGTTATTTACTCAAGTAAAGCTTTTGCATGAAAAATGGGATTTAACTATAGCAGAGTTTGGATTCTGGTCATTTCCCAAATATTTTGAATGGAAAAACTTCAGCAATATGATTCTAAACATGTTTACTCAACTGTAAGTCACACTGGGCTGGTTCACATGATCACTGCAGTGCAGCATGGCTTATTTAACCTACCATGGGTTGTCGCATGTGCCACAGGCCATTTTAAATATTCAACACCCAGCAGGAAGTTGGCATGGTTTGCCATGTCATCTAAACTGGGTGGCATGGTCTGTTGGAAGGAGAAACAATCCTCTAATAACCCTGCAACAGTCCACGACAAGCCATAGGAGGGGCTTGAATAGGCAACCCGTGCCCATGAATGCTGTGACTCAGCATGGCTTTGTGGTGATGGTGCGAGCCAGGTGTCTGTGTTCAGTTAGATTCCCCAGTAAATATGCATAGGATTGCAGCCATGCAGATAGATCTTTTGCAGAGTTAAGATCTGGATTCCAGTTGTGCATAGGACTGGGCAATTAATGTGATACAAAAATGATAATCTGGTAGCAATACTCACATGCACACTCATACACAAACAACATACACTCACACAAAACACGCAGTCCTCCATCCTGAAAATGCCACCCACTGCCACAATTAGGCTTCTTGAAAGCTCCCATTTACACCAATGGAGGAATCATGATTGCTACTTGTACAGATCATGTAGAAAACAAATTTGGAAATTGGTAGGGGTCAAGAACAAGGGTGATGGTACAATGAACTGGCATCTACCTTGTTGAAATGCATAGAAGAAGTGCATGTGCTGAAAGCCAGTACAACCCAGCTCTAGCCCTAAATCACTGAATGCTCAAAATGACAGGATGAGATAGAGCTCCGTCAGACGAGTGTTTTATTGCACACTCGTTACTGGGCACTCACAGATTTTTGCAGGTCTCTCTCACAATGTCGTCTGCATCTTGTGCACCTCCTGCACCTTCTAGCTTTCTTCACGCCACAAAAAAAACACCTCAATAAGTCAGACTTATTTTTAAAGACAGAAGTTGCCGCTATTTCCTTCTGTGTGCAGGAGAAGCAGAAGGATCAAACCCGCCCACTGAGGGCCATGTGCATGTTTATTACTTCCTCTTCAAAAGAGGAAGATAGTTTGATCAAAGGAAAAGAGCCCATGCCACACAAAGCCTTCCACGAGCATCTCAGAATCAAGTGTTTGTGCAGGTGTTGGCTGGTTGGAGGCTTTGGCTGGCATCAATTTCAGATAGAGTTACAACTCAGATATGGCTGTAGCTTAGCCCTAAAAGGCTGGTGTGCCACACAGAGCCTTTTAAGAGCATCTCAGAGTCCAGTGTTGGTGCAGACAGAGGTGGCTGGTGGCAGAGGTTTATTTTAAACAAGAGTAATCAGATGTGACCAAGCTATAAGCTGGCACCCTACCCCCAGCCACAGGGTACAAGTGCACAGCCTGGCTGGACTGTTGGGAGACTTTGGCAGGGAGAGAGGGGGGATTTTTTGAGGCTGGAAGCTGGAGATGTTAGCTGGCTGGCATAAGGCAATGAGAGGCTGAAGGCAACCCAGATTCACCTGTAGCTTGGCCCTGAGAGGCTGGCATGCCACACAGAGTGCCTTTTAAGAGCATCTCAGTCCAGTGCTGGTGCAAACAGAGGTGGCTAGTGGTGGAGTTTTTTTTAAAATACCGCATTTAAAAACTTATTATGAGGCATATCAGTTAAAATATTTATTAGTAATAACAAAGGAAGAGGAAAATCTACAATGGGTAGAAATAGGGAGGGAGCTGATGGGATTTAAAAAAGAAGACGAAATGTATAATATATTTCATAATAAGAAATATATTAAAAAACAAATGGATAATAAACAAAGCTCAATAAAAGGAATGATGAAAGTATGGTATTATAAAAAAGGCAAATTAATGCTGGGTATATCACCATTAACGCCAAACTGGATGCATCCAGAATTTGATATAAATAAGAAATCAATAACGAAAAACAAATTAAAAGAAATAGGAATGACACAAATGATTTTTTTTTTATGAGCAACAAAATCCAATAACATAAGAAATATGGAACAGGAGAATACAAAATGTGGAAATATCGTGGATGGCATGGATGCAGATTGGCAAATTTATAAGAAATAGAAAGATAGGAAGAGAAAGTACAAGGGAGTTAACAGAGTGGGAAAATATGTAGATAAATATAGAGTGGGGGATAAAGGTATGATAACACAAATATACAGAATTTTGATAAGACAAGAGACTGGAGGAAATCAGATAATAAGGCAGGTATGGGAAGGAGATTTGGAAGAGGAAATAGAAGATAAGGAATGGGGAGATATATTGGAAAAATTCCCCTTCCAAACAACCTCAACAAGGGAAGAGGCTATAAAAATAGCACAAAAATGGTACCTGACACCAGTGAAGATGGCAAAAATAAACAGAAATCTGACATCAATGTGCTGGAGAGGGTGCAAAGACAAGGGAACCCAAATACATATGTGGTGGGAATGCAAAAAAGTTAAGAAATTTTGGAAAAAGGTATTTCAAAAAATAGAGGAAGTCATGGATCAGGAGATTAAAGGAAAGCCAGAGCTAGCTCTGTTGAATATGTATATTAGAGGGTTAGAAGATAAAACTCTAATTGGGTTCATGTTTATGGCAGCAAGGCACCTGATAGCATCCAAATGGAAGACAGCCAGGATGTTGACAATCAAAATGTGGGGAAAAAACTTATGGAACATTGCAATAAAAGAAAAATTGATGCAGAAACTCAGGCAGGATCTACACTGCTATTTTAAAGTGCTTTAAAGCACTTTATAACACTAGTGACAACTGTTTTGGAGTGTGTCCTGGGCCCCAACAGTTGTCAGTACTGTTATAAACTGCTTTAAAGTGCTTTATAACAGTAGTGACAACTGTTGGGGCCCAGGACACACTCAAAAACAGTTGTCACTAGTGTTATAAAGTGCTTTAAAATAGGGATGTGCACTGGATCGGACCCGATCCACGATCCGAGTCCGGTCCAGTGGGAAATCGGATAAATTATCCGATTTCCGATCCCGCAGCTGGATCGGCCGATCCAATCCGAACCGGTCCGAAAAAGCTCCGAACCGGTTCGGCGGATCGGCGGATCGGCGGGCGCCCACTGGCGCCCACCGCCGCTTCCATTGGCGGGCGCCAGCGGGCGCCCGCCGATGAAAGTGGACAGCGGGGGGGGGGGAGGAGGGGGGCACTTACCTTCTCGGCCCGGTGGCTCCCGTCCGGCGCCGGCGCCTACTACTACTAGCAGGCTCCGCGGCCTGCTCTAGGGTGGCGCGCCGGGTGATGTCATCACCCGGCGCGCTACTCTAGAGCAGGCCGCGGAGCCTGCTGGTAGTAGTAGGCGCCGGCGCCGGACGGGAGCCACCGGGCCAGGAAGGTAAGGAGGGGGTGCGTGGAGGGGAGGAGGGGGCGCGCGGAGGGGGGGAGGGGGGAGGGGGGCCCTTACCTTTCCGGCCCGGCGGCTCCCGTCCGGCGCCGGCGCCTACTATTCCCAGCAGGCTCCGCGGCCTGCTCTAGGGTGGCGCGCCGGGTGATGTCATCACCCGGCGCGCTACTCTAGAGCAGGCCGCGGAGCCTGCTGGTAGTAGTAGGCGCCGGCGCCGGACGGGAGCCGCCGGGCCGGAAAGGTAAGGAGGGGGTGCGTGGAGGGGAGGAGGGGGCGCGCGGAGGGGGGAGGGGGGCCCTTACCTTTCCGGCCCGGCGGCTCCCGTCCGGCGCCGGCGCCTACTATTCCCAGCAGGCTCCGCGGCCGATCCAAAAATTTCCGATTTTTGGATCGGGATCGGACTCGATCCGGTCCGGGGGGGCCTCCGATTTTGTCCGAACCGGTCCGGGACAAAATTGGAGGTCCCGATCCGGGTCCCGATCCGATCCGGGGGGTCCGTGCACACCCCTACTTTAAAACACTTTAAAACAGCAGTGTAGATCCACCCTCAGAGTCTACCGGGGTGTGTGTGTGTGTGTGGAGAAAAGAGATACCTTTAGAATGGATTGGAAAGCATATATAGAGCATATGAAAAAAGAACCAAACAGGGAAACTATGGCAGAAGCGTATAAAAAGCTATGGGACTCATGAAAATAAATGAAAGAGAGGAGAGAATGACGAAAAAGAGACAAGCCAGAAGAAAAATATGCGCGGGGGGGGGGGAATGGGGGAAAATATATATATCGGATATTGTGGTGAATATTATTGTTAAGATGGATTAAATGATGTTGGGTAGGAAAATGAAATAAAGAGGTATTAAAAAAAAACATTGACTACTAGGACTATAACCCAATGGTATTGGGCAAGTTTCATTCCATAAAACCAGCTTTGCATGCCCAGTTAGGACCTGTCTGTCTTGAGCACAGCAATATCAAGGGAATTTCAAAAGCAGATTGTAATATGCTATGGGTCCTGGTAGTTTATTGTTAATTTTGTGTATATATATATAGTATATATATTTACACACACCTACCTAAGCTATTTCAAACTTTTAAAAATGTGTGTTTGTTAAAAGCCTTAGATCATGTTTGATTATGTTGTATTTCAGGGTATTAATTTTGTAAACTTCCCAGACAACTTTGGTTATTGGGGGGAATAGAAATGTAATAAAGGAATGAATGAAGTACGGAAAAAAAATAATACAAGAATCAGCAGATGCGACCAAGCTATAAGCTGGCACCCTACCCCCAGCCACAGGGTACAAGTGCACAGCCTGGCTGGACTGTTGGGAGACTTTGGCAGAGAGAGAGGGGGGGGATTTTTTGAGGCTGGAAGCTGGAGATGTCGGCTGGCTGGTATAAGGCAGAGAGAGGCTGAAGGAAACCCAGATTCACCTGTAGCTTGGCCCTGACAGGCTGGCTCGCCACCCAGAGTTTTTTAAGAGTGCATCACGGTCGAGCAGGTGTGCAGGAGGAGAGGAGATGGAGACTGCTGGCGGTGGAGTTTTTTAAAGTAAGAGTCACCAGACATGTCCAAACAATAATCAATACCCCTGGCCACAAGTGTGCGGCCCGGTTGGACCATCAGGAGACTTTGGCAGAGAGAGAGAGAGATTGTTTGATGCTGGAGGCTTTGGTTTGGCTGCAATGACTTAGAGAGAGAGAGACAACAGAGGCTGCAATGACTTAGAGAGAGAGAGATAACAGAGGCTGCACAGACAATCTAGAGACACCTGTTGTAATTTAGCCCTACTGTGCTTGCAGGCAATGCAGGGCATTTGAAAGAGGGTCTCAGAGTCGTGTGTTTGTGCAGGAAGTAGACAGGAGTTCAAAATCTGTATGTGAGAAGTGGTGTCAACATGCAAGCCTTGAGAATGTATATAAGTGAGAAGTGTGAATGGGCGAAGTAGTATCTGCCACCCATAACACCCCCCCCCCCTAATGTTAGAGTAGAGAAACATGTGACAATTATACACAAGGTTAAAAAAATTGAAATTTAATAATAAAAAGCCAGCCAGCTGGCATCAAGCCCTGTTAATAGCAGCAGCAGTTTGCAGTGGAGTGAGAATACCGTCAGAAAAGATATTTGAGGGAAGGGGAGAATGTATCACACAGAGTATAGCAAAAGCTTCAAAGTACAGCAAAAGCTACAAAAGTAGGAGTAAGTGAATTTCAGATGTGTTGTTCTTTATTTCAGTCATTTTAACATCAAGATGTTATGTAGAACAGATTTGTCTTAATTGTGTGCTGTAAAATCACATATGTGACCAAGGCTATGTTCAGGTGGGCACAACCCCTTGGCGCTGGACACGCCCCCTGGGGCCAGACATGTTGGTGGGCAAGCCCCCTTGGGAGCCGACCATGTTGTCCTCCTTTTTGGTTTCCAAAATATGGTCACCCTACCTAATAAATTTAGGTGAAACATGTCCATTTCCCCAGCTCAGAATATGTAGGTACTAAAACCAGAGGATTATAGCACATGGTATGCACTTTTATAGTCAATTTGGAGGCACTTAGGTCAAAGAAATATAGATACATGCCTATTTTTTATAAGTCCATTAGTCCATTGTCTCCACACATGATACTTTGCAAAGCTTGAAATTATGTCTTAGAGAACCCTGAGGTTACTGCGAAGCCAAGTAGAAACAAAAGAAAACATGACATGGTCATGAATACTATGTTCAAAATACAAATGTATTAGCAGAAAGGTTGTATGTAAGTGTAGTAAACAAGCAATCAAACAAACAATTGATTACTCAGTCAACAGAATCTTTGTTCTGTTCTGTAACTGGAAAATGCAGGTTGCTTACCTGTAACCGTAGTTCTTCGAGTGGTCATCTGTGCATTCACACATATGGGCTCTACGCCTGCGTGGAGGCTGTCTCGGAAACTTCTATAGCTAAGGCAAACGTTTCTGGTGGGAACCCCTCCCCCACTGTCTACTGACTCTATGTTCCCGCCTTTCTCCTCAGTTCCAAGAGACCGACATGCTGGCCCCATAACTAGGAGAGAAACCGCTCGGTATCGACAGTACATTTACATCGACACCAAAGCGGGGACGGTGGGTGGGTTGTGTGAATGCACAGATGACCACTCGAAGAACTACGGTTACAGGTAAGCAACCTGCATTTCTTCTTCGTGGTCTCTGTGCATCACACATATGGGCGATTAACAAGCTAAATTCCTGGTGGAGGGTAGGTATAGATCAATGTTCCCTCACAAGACAAAGAAATTGCTTGCCCCAAATTACAGTTTGTCCTGGTACAAACAATCAAGTGGTAGCATGTAATGAAATTAAAGGACTTATACCAAATAGCTGCCTTACATAAGTCCAGGATCGACAATCCCCTGCTAAAGATACGGACTTCGATGTACTGCGCATCGACTTAGCTGTTACTGGACCAATGAGTTGCCAGCCCTTCAACTCGTACGGCAGTTTAATAGCATGTACAATCCACTCCGCGAGTCATTGCGACTCTTGCGTCTTATGAAATCTGTCAGTTCTAGCCCTGTGTGGAAGCCCAGATAGGTTGCATCAATACTGAGGCAGCTAATTCACTCGATCTGCGTAGTGTTGATATAGCCATCAGAAAACAACTTTCTAAGAAAATTAATGTGATATCTGAAGGTGCCATTGGTTTAACTGGTTTCAATGTCAGAGATTGTGGCATGACAGAGAAACTCCATGCCAGAATGAAACTCTTAATTAGAGGAGCCAGATTCATAATGCCCAGAGGAACCCCCTAACAACGGGGTTGGTGCAAAAACAGGTAAAGCAGTCAAATACCCGCATATCGACAACTATATTAGCTCTATAGTGTATGGAGGTTAAGTGTAAGGACATCGTTAAGGAGGCTGAATGGGGCTTGAGGCCCTAAAGATCCATGTATTTAGAAAAGAATCCCATTGTGCAGTATATGACTTCTTTGTTGCCAGGCTACAGGCTAGATGAAAAAATGGAATCGACCTCATGTTGAAAGTAGTTATGGTATTGGGATACCCCATGCCATGGGTCTGAGCATATGCAGGGGTGTAAACTACGGGGGAGGGGGGGGCAATGCCCCCACCGGGATTTCCTAAAGGGGGCAATGCCCAACCAAGTAACATCAGTAAGCTCACAGCCTGACTGACAAATTCCTCAGTCAGTCTCCAGTTGTCTCTATTCTTATGTGTTTAGAGGCAGTCTAAATTACATCCAAGCACATCCTGCTTCCTCATCAGCTGCCCAGCAGATCTCCTTGCAAGTCAAAAGCCACTCTCCTGTTGTGTCAGGGTCAGGCTTCCCCAGATTCATTTTCTTCTACCGACTCAGGCGTTGTAAGACAAAAGATTGCCCATTTAGGAATTACAGTCTGGGTACATCTTGACGAGAGTTTTGCCCCAGGCTGGGGTGCATCTGGAGTGGCAGCAGGTCATCTATATGATGCAACTGGCATCCCGAAGCCATCCAGGAGCAAATCCCTGAAACTCCGGTTTTAAAAAGTCGGGTACTTACCACAACTTTTGTTATCATCGGAGCTGCAGCGGAGCTGATGGTAACCCGATTGGTCGCCATTGGCTGATATCTTCAGAAGTAGAGTGAGCCACACCTGTCTCGGCCACCAAGGGGTGAATATGATGGAGACTGTGTGGACTACACAATATTAATATTATCATACCACAGTACTCATGGAATGAGAGGAAAAATGAGGGCTGCAAAGACATTCCCAGTTGAACAGAAAAGTGTTTGTATGAGGACTTGAGATGGGGGAGGAAGTGGGAAAGCGCATGCCCCGTAGCAAATAGTTTGTGCAAGTACACCGATGTAGGGTTGTTAGATCCAGGGTGAGTCTGGATTCTGTGTTCACTATGAGGCTCAAAGAGCTCAATAAATTGAGCAGTCACCTTGCCTTCGATAGCATTTCCTTCTAGGATGCCACCAGAAGCCAGTTGTCTAAATATGGGTAGATTTCTACCCCTTGAAGGCAAATGAATGGAAGGACCAGTGCCATACTTTTTGTAAATATTCTGGGGCAGAGCTTTATGTGTCATCAGAAATTTGTGGTTCTGATGTACGTATGGAGCCATCTCAAATCCAGAACAGGTTGAAGAGATCTGTAGAGGAGTGGACCAAATATTAAATCAGAGAGTGATATAGGTCTTCCAAAGGAGGCTCCACTCTGTACAGCTACCCCATCAACCGGCGATGCAGAAGAGAGCAATGTTGAGTCCGACTGAGAGCTCTCTAAGGATTGAGGGGAATCAGGTTTAGTTCTAAGATTAAACCCATCTTCTCCAAGATTAAATTTTTGACATCCCACAGAGTGGGGGTGGAAAGGAAAAGAGCTAGGTGGACGTACTGACGCATTCACGACGGTATCATGAGGCAATGGTTGAGCCCTGTGGACAGGTCACAATGACAGTGATCACGGTAGAGCTAGAGGGAGTTGCGAGAAAACTTCCTCCAGTGGCAATCGCGATACCGATGGAGCTGCTCAGTATCGAGAAAGGCATATGTACCAATATAGGGGTTGGTATCGATGCCTGGTACGGGAGTTACGGGTCCATTGCAAGAGGTGTCCCTCTCATAATTGATGCCAATCTCTGTACTGGTATGGCATTCTCAGGGGAGGCAACCCAGTTGAAGTTCTGTCCCTCTTCTTTTTTTTTCTTTTTTCTTTTTTATAACAGGGACCCGAGGATGATGCCCCTAGACATCGCAGGCATAAAAACTCTCTCTGTTGAAATCATAGCACTCCAATTGTAGCAGCTCTAGGGAGCAGCCCTGCAATTGGCAGCTAGCCTGTAATGGCTGTGCTAATTAACTTGGTGGAGAGATGTCTACTTCAAGCTGCATGTTAGACGTCTCTTCTTGGTACCAAGAGATTGATACCAAAAGAGGCAGTTGAGTCTCACCCTTTGATGTCGATTCTGCCTGCTAGACATCTCATCTTGACATCAAAGCTGCATGTTAGACATCTCATTTTGGTACCAAGAGCTCTGCACCAAGGAGCTCTGCACCGAGGAACTCGGCACCAAGGAGCTTGGCACCATGGCGCTTGGTACCAAGGAACTCGGTACCATGGAGCTCGGTACCATGGAGCTCGGTACCAGGGCGCTCGGTACCAAGGAGCTCGGTACCATGGCGCTCGGTACCAAGGAGCTCGGTACCATGGCGCTCGGTACCATGGCGCTCGGTACCAAGGAGCTCGGTACCAAGGAGCTCGGCACCATGGAGCTCGGCACCATGGCGCTCGGTACCATGGACCCGGTACCATGGCGCTCGGTACCATGGCGCTCGGTACCATGGCGCTCGGTACCAAGGAGCTCGGTACCATGGCGCTCGGTACCATGGAGCTCGGTACCAAGGAGCTCGGTACTATGGTGCTCGGTACCATGGTGCTCGGTACCATGGAGCTCGATACCAAGGAGCTCGGTACCATGGCGCTCGGTACCATGGCGCTCGGTACCAAGGAGCTCGGTACCATGGCGCTCGGTACCATGGAGCTCGGTACCAAGGAGCTCGGTACCATGGCGCTCGGTACCAAGGAGCTCGGTACCAAGGAGCTCGGCACCAAGGAGCTCGGCACCATGGCGCTCGGTACCGAAGGAGGCTGTTGAGTCTCACCCTGTGATGTCGACTGAGGGGCTCTCATCCATAGAATCGCTCCAAGCGAACAGTCCCCAGAAGTCCTATATAACCTGGCCTTCTTAGATATCCCTTTCACTGTAGAGACAGCTAGGGAGCGTCCAAACATTGGACGTTCGGAATGACCCATGGTCAGAGTCAGGGTCCGAGGACGCAGAGGGGCTCTCCTCCATAGAATCACTCCATGCGATCAGCCCCAGCCTTCTTAAATATCCCTCTTGCTGTAGATACAGCTAGGGAGCGTCCAAATGTTGGAAGATTGGATGAGGTATGAAGCGGCCATGTCTCCAGTAGATCGAGGAGCCTGTGCCATAAGTGTAACGATTGTCTGGAAGAAACCATGGCTTCTAGAGCTTTTATCCACAGACCTGGAGCCAACACGGTTATCTTTTCAGCGCCAGGTCAAAACGTTTCTCCCAGGCATTTCAACAGCTTAAGTTGAGGTTTTAACTGACTTTGTAGCCAGGCTTAACAGTTTAAAATGTTTTAAATGTCAGCTGTCTTATGTTTATGGTTCTAAATTTTGTAAACCACCCAGAGAGCTTCGGCTATGGGGTGGTATATAAATGTAAATAATGATAATAATAATAATAATAATAATAATAATAATAATAATAATACAGTAGCGACAGGTTTCGATGACCTGAGCCTCTCCCAAATCAAATTAAACAGAGAAAAGTCTGTCTGCTGGGGAAGCTTGCTGACGCACTTAACACATTTTGAAAAGGGGCCTTAATGGCTGTGCAATCCCCCTCAACGTGATCCAAGATCGTTGGAGAATAAAATATCTAAGAATATAATAACAATAAATTATATTGTTTTAAACGTACGTGTGTACGTTGTATGTTTTTAATTGTTTTAATCGTATGTAAACAGCCCAGAGAGCTTTGGCTATGGGGCGGTATACTAATGTAATAAATAAATAAATAAATAAAGACTAAAAATGAACTAAAAATAAAGTAAAATAACTAAAAACCTTAGCACTCTAAAGCTTTCTCCTCAGGAGAAAGATAGAAGTTCCCAACAAGACATCCTTTCAGTAAGGCGGTCGAAAAAGAACTGAGGAGAAAGGCGGGAACATGGAGTCAGTAGACAGTGGGGGAGGGGTTCCCGCCAAAAACGCTTACCTTAGCTATAGAAGTTTCTGAGACAGGCTCCACGCAGGTGCAGAGCCCATATGTGTGATGCACAGAGACCACGAAGAAGAACATAAATTTGATTCTTCAGTTACCAATTTAAACAAGCGATGGAAGCAATTTTCTAACAGTTTGACTGTTTGATCTATGTTGGGATGCAGTGAAATGTGGTGCAACTCAATTAATCTCACAATTGTTTGAAATATGTCAAGCTGAGATACCTCAAAGTCCAGAACTTCTTTTTCCAAAAATCTAAGAAGTTTTAGGGCTGGTTGTAAAGAGACACATTCTATGGGTGGCATATGCATTCTTACTTCCTACAAAATGGCATTTAAAATCCTTGCAATTTATGAACAGGATCCAAGTGGCTCTTGTCCTTCCCAAAGCCATACACATTAAATTGAGACACAAATCCTAGGAGAACACAATTCTCAGCTCATCCCATTGTTGAAAGATTACCTTCTGAAAGCTCAGGGCATTGGGGGATTATGGATCAGCAACCAGAGGGTGAGTGCACCCTGGTGTGATTTATGGCGTTTAAGGTCTTTATGCCAGATAATAGTGCAGTTCACACAGCACTTAGAGCTAGTAAGACTTCCTTTACATTGGTTTGAATGATCATAGATAATGTACACTTTAACTCACTAAGGCTTTATTAACTCTTGAGAGGTTGAAAAAAATGATTTTTTGGTGTGTGTGTATGTGTGTGTGTGTTTGCTCCCCTTCTGGAGATGAGGCACATGCAGTGATGCCATATTTAGGGAAAAGAAGAATAATCCATGGAATCAGCATTTGTTTGGGAGAGCAGTTATTTAAGTTGAAATAGCAAAGGATTTCTAATGCCATTCCTCTTCACCATAGACATGTTCACATTATTATTATTATTATTATTATTATTATTCACATATTGAAATAGCATAGTATCTATAAACACAAGTCACCACCTCTTTGCTTTTGGTCCTTATTCATAATATGTGAATAATAATAATAATAATAATAATAATAATAATATGAACATGTCTGTGGTGAAGAGGAATGGCATTGGAAATCCTTTGTATGTAGGGATAACCATATAGATGTGAACAGCTGACACTGGCATAGTGTCAAGCAATGATGTAGTTACACTGGGATTTTCTATGAGCTCCATCACACCAGCATTTTATTGCACTTTCATCCTGCCTTGTGTACCATTTTGCCCTGCGATCCTCACATGAAGTCGTCCCAGTCCTGCAGTAATTTTGCCTCTTCCTCTCCATTTTCCATTATTTTTAGGGCAGGGAAAGTGCAGTATTTTTTCTTCACGCAGGATAAAACCACCCTTCCGTCCCCATGTATTGCCATCCTCATGCTATATTGCAGAATGTCTTTCCTTGGGGACGTGTGCATTGAAAGGCGGTCTTGCTGACAAAAGAGAAGAGCGAGGGCGGTTCTCCTCCAGTCCATAGAACCACTCAACCGGGAAGGAGGAGAGAGGGAGAGAGGGTGCGCAAAGACCCTGCACAGAAGGGAGCATCATCTCACCTCTAAAGGCAGAAATGGCGCTCAGCAGATGAAACATTAAATTGCTAAAATGCTAGACAACAAAACCAAAGAGGAGAGGTGCCCACGCCCATCACAATATCCATCAACCACAAGAACCAAAGAACTGGAGGGGGAAGGAGAAGGGGATGGGGCGGGGCGGGCGCAATAGCAGAAGAGCAAATAAGTGAAAAGAGATTTCACCAATACAATGGCGATGGCAGGAAGGCATGTGAAAGGGACCAGCACTTGACACACTAATGAAATGGAGGTGGAAAAAAAGTAAGTGTGATGGACCCCCTAAAAAGCAAATTACCTCTCTCTGTTTTAACTTTTTGTAATGACCCATGGTTTATATAAATGAACTTGTATAAAGCAAATGGTACTATTCTCTCCTATTATGTGGGGTGTCAGCTGAAATCCCATTAGTATCACTTATTATAACGGGCCTGTTCAGACAACATGCTAAGCCATGGTTAGGCTGCTAACCTTTTTGCAGCAAATGGTTAGTGAACATGTTTAAACCATGGTTATGTAACCACCATGGTTAGGAATAGTTCACACGACACACTAAGCCATAATATTTAGCTCAAAATGCTTAACCATCGTGGCTTAGCACGTCATCTGGACAGGGTCAATATCTCCAGTGAGCACTTGCACGATGAAAGTGGAAAATCTTTAGGTAGCTGCAAAGTCCATAACAGGGACGCAGAAACTCAGGCCCAGGGGCCACATCTGGCTCACCTGGAGTCCCAATCCAATCCCTGGGAACCTGCCCCCTTCCCCTGGCATACCCACTTTCCCCTGACCATTGATCGTTGGATGGTGTCCTGGCCTTTGTGCAGTCCCCCCCCCCCCTTCTAAAGGGCTGAAATGCCTCTCCTAAGGCTTAGTTACTGGCAGTAAGAGCTTTAAGCTTTGTTAGTATTTTTGGCTCCATCCACCACTGGAATGCAACCTCCCCCCCGCCCAAAGAGCTTCTCCAAAATGGATCCAGCCCTTAGGCTTCAAGAGATTCAATACCCCTGGTCTTTAAAGGTGGCACATTTTATTTGTTTTTCTTGTTTAGAAGATTTATATTTTGTCTTTATGCTCTAAGAGCCTCCAAAGGTGGGTGATAAACCTTCTAAATAAATAAATTAATTCACATAAGTGATTCACATAGGTAAATAATCTTTTGTCTTGCCCACTTCATGCTCCATCATTATCCAAAAGTGTGCCATGTAACAGCTTTGTGTGATGTTGCTATGCAACATCTAGTGAGAGAGACTATTGACTAGCATAGATCAGGATTATGTGTTGCCATTGTATCCTTAGCACTTATTTGCTCTGCATGGCTGGTAGGATTATTTATTTATTTGATCCCAATATATAATATTATTTATATTGTTTTAAATGGCTGCCAGCTACTCTGATTAAGCAAATACTTCTAAACAAATGAAGTAATAAACCACTTTTAAACAAAAATGTTCTCATGATCCCAAGATATTGCACAGATAATAAAACAGTTTGAAATGAAAAGAGTTTAAAATGAAAGAAATCAATGGAAAACAATCTAAAAACAGGATTGTGCCATGAGCACATTATGGAAAACTATTATTACATTGACTTGGAGAGAGAGGGTTTACTTGTTTCCAGTTGTCTAGATTAGACCTGTTTTCATCTTGCCCTTAACTCATCTTAATCCAAATGGGTTAAAAAGCTTGCCTATAGTTTCACTCAGATGCTAAAGAATTTTGTTTTCAAAAGTTGTCAAAGGTACAGAAATGTTCAATATCCTGTATCTTGATAAGGACATAACAACACAAGAAGTGCCGTGCTGGATCAGACCAAGGGTCCATCTAGTCCAGTACTCTGTTCACATAGTGGCCAACCAGCTGTTGGCCAGGGACCAACAAAGCAGGACACGGTGCAACAGCACCCTCCCACCCATGTTCCCCAGCAACTGGTTCATATAGGCTTATTGCCTCGGATACTGAAGGTAGCACATAGCCATCAGGGCTAGTAGCCACTGATAGCCTTTTTCTCCAGGAATTTATCCAATCCCCTTTTAAAGCCATCCGAATTGGTGGCCATCACTACATCTTGTGGTAGTGCATTCCATAGTTTAACTATGCACTGTGTGAAGAAGTAATTCCTTTTATTTGTTCTGAATCCCCCACCAATCAGCTTCATGGGATGAACCCGGGTTCTAGTATTTTGAGAGAGGGAGAAAAATGTCTCTCTATCCACATTCTCCACGTTATGCATAATTCTGTGCACCTCTATCATGTCTCCCCTTAGCCTCCTTTTTTCCAAGCTAAACAATCCCACCTGTTGTAACCTTCCCTCATAGGGGAGATGCTCCAGCTCCTTAATCATTTTAGTTGCCCTTTACTGCACCTTTTCCAGCTCTGTAGTACCATTTTTTTTAGAAGTGGTGACCAGAACTATACACAGTATTGATATATTAATGTCATGCCCGAACACATGTGCCCCTGAACTGTGAAGTGCTTACCATTAGGAGCCACCAGTTTTATTATAGAATCTGAATATTTGGGAAGGGAGCCAGATTGTGCAGGGAAAAAAACCTTTACTAGTTTAGAATTTATAGCCTTCCTTTCTGCTCTGTTCTCCAGGTGGCTTAAATTAAAACAAAAACAATGCCACTTAAAACAGGGATGGGGAACATGTGCCCCTCCAGATATTATTGGATGACAACTCCCATCAGTCTTAGCTAGTATGGCCAATGGTGTGGGATGATGGGACTTGTAATCCAAAAATATATTGAGGGCAACATGTTCCCTATCTCTGCTTTTAAAACCTCAAAATCCATTGATTTACAACAATGCTATTCTAGCTCTTGACCTATGTTTGGAGGGTGGAATAGCCTATGAACCCTATAAACAGTAGCTATCTCTGATCTGGAGTGTGCAAACTTCTTCAGTGTCCTGTTCAATAGAAACTATTTCATTTTTTAAAAAATCACCTTATTCATTTTATTTTTCATAGTTTTTTATAGTAACAAATGCATTGTCACATATACCACAGTATTTGAATCATAGGGCTTGCATTTTTCAAGGCAGTATTTACTACTATTGGAGCTGCATATTATATGTACCAATGTGAAATCTTTCTATTCAGGATCCCCCCACCCCCTCCCCTGTGCAGATGTGATTGAAACCAGGTCTAAAAAAGAGAGAGCAAAGTTCACATGAACGCCACATAAATTGAAATCAATGGATTTATAGTTTACAGAAATTGACATAATTGCTTTGGAATTGCTACATATGAAGACATTTTAGGCCTGGGATAGTCTCACATCCTTGCTTCCTGCCTGGTTCTTTGAAAAACAAGTAATGGAAAGGCACAATGGGTCACATTTCAAAAGCCACATTTCAGCTTCCATTTGGAATGCTTACACTATTATGTGCTCCTTCTTATTCTGTGGCCAAAAACAGAATGTGAAACAACAGCCAAGCAAAACTAGACGCTCTAAAGTATTGGGTGTGTTCAATCAAAAGTATTGCGCTTAAATGTCAGCTTCAGGTGAATTTTTTTGACAGTAATCTTCAGCTTTTATATTTTCTACACTGACATCATTCATTTCCATTTACCACAGCAAAATCTTTTTTTCCTTTCACAGTAGTAAAACACATTAATGCTTCTCCTAACTACTTCCTTTTAAGTGCTTTACTATCTTTGGATCACTAATTATAGCTGTCTTTGACCTTTTTTTTGGGTAAACTACCTCATCATATTTCCACCTTCTATCCATCATTCTCATTTAAAAACCTCTCCCTTTTGCAATTTTAGCCTGAATTGCTCTAATTTTTTCAATCATACATACAAACCTTTGCCCTTTTCTAATTTTCAGAACTCGTGCCTTAAAAAAAGAACCAATGAGCTTTAACAAAAATATTTTGTATGATGTACATAAGAAGAGCCATGTTGAATCAGACTAAGGTCTATCTAGTCCAGCATTCAGTGCACATAGTAGCCATCCAGCTGCCTGTGGGAAACTCACAGACTGACACGGGTACAATAGCACTCTCCTGTTTCTGTTCCCCAGCAACTGGTACAGAGAGGCACACCGCCTCCGATACTGGAGGTAGTATACAGCCATCATGACTGGTAGTCTTTGATAGCCTTATCCTCCAGGAATTTGTCTAATCCCTTTTTAAAGCCATCCAAGTTGGTGGCCATCACTTCATCTTGTGGTAGCGAATTCCATAATTTAACTACGTACTGTGTTAGCATGAAGAAATACTTTCTTTTTCTCTGCCCTGAATCTCCAATGATTCATCTTCACTGAGTGACCCTGGGTTCTAGCATTATGGGACAGGGAAGTAAAAATACTTCCCTTTCACTTTTTCCACACCATGCATAATTTTACACACCTCTGTCCTACCATCATACCCACCTTCTTTCTAAGCAAAAGAGACACATGGGAGAGTTGCTTCAGTCCCCTGATCACTGTGCTTTGTTGGACTGTCTCCAGCTCTACAATATCTGTCTCCCACCCTACAATATCCTTTCTGAAGTGCGGTGAACACAACTTTACATGTAACTTCTGTCTGTGTGGGTCCTACAGGGCTTAGTTGGAATAAAAACTTGCAAAAATTTATAGTAGACAATATTTCTTTAGCCAGAACCACAATTAATGCAGAACAATGTAGCAATTGTCCACATACAGCTAAATGTATAAATAACATGTTTGAACAAGAACAATGCAGCTGTTAGTCCCTTTGAGTCCAAAAAGAAAAAGGGATGTTTCATAATGAGAATCCCTGGATTTGGTGTATTTTGGAGGGCCTTCAGGACATCTGAGTTTTGCCTCTCCCTCTGGTCAGTAGGCAGGGCCCAATGGCAATGATCCTCTCTAGGGGAGGGAGGGGCTACCTAATCCTCCCAGACCAG
Source organism: Anniella stebbinsi (assembly GCA_029215795.1). Lineage (NCBI taxonomy): Eukaryota > Metazoa > Chordata > Lepidosauria > Squamata > Anniellidae > Anniella > Anniella stebbinsi. Next base: position 331,931,294 of record JARDYH010000001.1, read on the forward strand.
AACTGGAATTGTTCAGGCTACCCCTCAACTCCATCATGCCAGTTACTGTCAGTTGTATTCAATTACTAAGAAACAAACTGTAGAACTAACATTAAACAAATATGAGAACACAAAAAAATGAAACTGGAGGAGAAGGAAGAAGCCCCGAGATTTTTGCCTAACCCCCTTGCATGTATGGCAAAGGCAGGATCCCTAAGAGAGGATCAATCTGAATAGGGCTGTGCACCGCCTTGGTCTGAATCTGGATTGGGCCTGGGTCAGGTTGAAGCAGTCCAGAGAGGATAGGCCTGAAGCACTTTGGGCTGCTTTGGTTCGATCCAGAGCGATGGTGAGCTGCTGGCCCCGCTGACCCATGGGACTTATGTGACCCATCCTCGATGAGAGCAGCCATTTTTAAGGAAAATTGTGGCTCTGAGGTTTTCTAGATCTAATGTTCAAATGGCAGCCATAAAGGGCCATTTCTGTCTTGTTATGAACTGAGGAACATGGGCATTCTCTAAAGTGGTGAAAAGATCTATGATCAGACAACTGAATCAATGGTAGATTTGAATAAAAACTTGGGGGTGTAGCTTCAACTCCAATTCTGAATCCTGTCAGACTTTGTTTTAACGTTGTTTTAATGTTAACTCAACGAGTCCACAATGGTGTTACCTGTCACTGCTAGATAAACTGCTGAAATCGACTGGATGAGTAGCTCAGCCTACAACAGAATCTCAATGGCTTTTCTGTTGAGCTTCCCCAACTTCATGCCACTTTCGCAGTCATGCTGTTGATTTGAATCAGCTCATGCTTGCCCCTATCACTTGCTTGAAGAATTGAAGGGACAACTCAGTGGCCCTCAGTTCTAACTGATTGATGCTTTCCTGTGTCTCCATATGAAACCACAGACTCTGAGCTGTTAGCTCTCCCAAGTGAACCCCCCAGCCTATCAAACTGGCATCTGTGGTGATGACTAGATGGGTAGGCACTTCCAGGCTGTCCCCTGAGTCAATCTCTGTAGAGAGCCACCATGTCTATTCTTACTGCAGACTCTGAGGAAGAAGAACTGACCTCCATGACCTGATTGCGATGTCATCCCCCTTGTGAGGAGTTGAGAGTTAGCCATCAGATCCTTGCTGGATACCTAAGAGGCAAGTTAGGGACAGCAGATCTGCCCCTTTTGTCATCTGGACAACACAGAGTGCCTCTTGGATTTTCTCCTGTCTGTCCACATTCATAAACATCTGGAATGTCAGTATATCCAGAATCACTCCCAAGTGCTCTAGTTGTTGGGTTGGGATCAACAATCTGTTCTCTATGTTTACCATGAACCCATGAGCTGCCAGCCAGTCAACAATGGTCTGAACATCTCTCTCCATCTACTGCTTGGGTGGAGAAAGGATAAGGATGTCATCCAAAAATCAGTAGAAGCAAATGCCTTGCATCCTCAAATGGGCAACAAGAGTCACTAGGACTTCGATGCCAGGGCTGACATAAGTCCAAAGGGCACGGTTCTGTATTGGAAGTGCCAGTTGTTGTACAGAACCTCAAGTATCACCGTGGTTGTTTTGGATTGGGATTTGTAGATAGACAAATCCACCAATGCAAGATAATCCCACTCCAAGATGGTCACCACAATAAAGCAGTCCAGTGCTTCTGGAGAAGGAATTTGTTAAGCCACTATAGGTCTAAAATGCCCTGAACCTGCAGGTTTTTTTTTGGGCACTAAGAAAAGCAATGAGTAGACCCTAGAGCACCATTGCATTGGGGGAACAAGCTTTTTCGTTCCAAGGTGTAATAAGTGCTGGATGGCCCCTAGCATTGTAATATGCTTCACTGGGTTGCTGAACCTGTTCTGGGGCTTCCATCAAACCTCTAAGACATACCCAAGAGATACTGTCTCTTGGACCCAGGCATCAGAGGAAGTCTTTTTCCAGGCCAGAACAAATTGATGGAGGTTACCCCCCCCCCCCCCACCCAGGTATCTAAAGGATGGGGAGTGATATCAAGAAGAAGGCTGATTTTTGGCCACGTTGCTAAAGTATGTAGAAGAAATGCCAGCTACATTTGAACTAGTCCTGATGGCTATATGCTACATCAGTACCAGAAGCAGTATGCCTATGTACACCAATTGCTGTTGCAGTCATGTCCTGCTTGTGGGTTTGCTACTGCGTGAACAGAATGCTAGATTAGATGGAACCTTGTTTAGATCCAGCATGGTTCTTCTTATGTTCTTATGAAGTTGCACCTCCACCAAGGCCTTTGACCAGAACCATTTGGGCCTATAGCTAGCTAAGGACCAGGTTTTCTGACTGAAGGAGGAAGATCTAAAAGACTGTTTATACTTCGCTTCCCTTCTCTTTCTTAGAAGTAGGCAGCATCTTTTTCTTATTCTTGTTTCCACCAGGATACAGTCCAGGGCATCCCCAAAAATCTTAGATCCTGCAAAAGAAGAACATGCAAGGCAAGTCTGAGAAGTCACAAATTTCCCCTAGTCACTATGTTAGCGATCATGGATAGGGATTTCAGCTGAACAGTATCCAAAGACAAGTCAACCAACAAACCAGAAGCCACACAAAATCTACCTTTAGACTCATGGGGCAATAGGTGCTGTTCCTGCACTCCACAAATCCCAACTCACAGCTGAGTTGGTAGGAGCTGTGCAGTGCTGACTCTGGCCTAAAGGCTTAACAGACATAGTTGTGAAAGCTCAGAGGGGGTGACATCCCTTTACCGCTGGAGCCTACACTAGTTGCTGCCCTTCTGTTTCCTTCTCCCATCCCTAACTGTGAAGTGTCACATGGGAAAGGGGAAACTTACACACACACACATACACCCCCACACACATACACCCCCACACACACACGTACGCACGCACGCACGCACCCCCCCCACACACACACCACAAACGAAAGAGCCCCAAAGAGCTCAACCTAGACCCTGACAGTTTGCAGACCTGATCTGGAGGTACTGGCTAACCCCTACTCCTGGATAGGATCATTGCTATTGGAGTCTGCTGCTCACCAAAGGGAGGGCTAACCCAGAAGTCTAGAATGCCCTTCAAAAGATACAGGAGAATTAGATAATTCTTGCTTGCAAACTTTGGAGTCAGCCAGTCCAAACATTCCTCTAACCCACAAAGGTGCTGAGCACTTCAGAGTTCTTTCTCTGCAAACATCTCTAGTCCCAAAGCAACAGGACAACCCAGCAAATGGCAAATGTATAAATAAACCAATGGTGGTTTAAATAGTCAATGGTTGGTTATTTAACCCACTGTGGGTTATTGTGTTGTGTGGAGGGCACCATTGGTTATTTCCTCAGCCACTGTTGGTTACTTTGTCAGCCACAGAATTGCAAGGCAAGAGTGGTCAAAGTGACGGCTGCCACTCTAGTCCAGCCAGCAGGATAGATTTTAGGCAGTAAAGGCTGATGGGATACTAGCGAGAGGACTGGCAGGGAGAGAGGGTGGGGGATGAGTGAATCAATTCAATGTAGACTAGTAGTCAACTCAACAATGATCCTAATCCATGTCATTATCATGTTGTGTGGGGAATACCTCCCAGATAAACAACTGTTGAGTTGATTATTACCCCACCGTTGACTATCTTGTTGCCCAAATGCAGTCATGCAATAACAATGCAAATATAACAAATACCAGGGATATAAAAATGAATTCCCCATCTCCTTGCTAATTAACTTTACACATATTCAACTTATCTTATACAAGATGATATTATTACTCCACTACATTGCATTCAGATCCCAAACAGAACAATTCTCCCTGAGGACTCCCAATTAAACCAATTAAGATTAGGGATGTGTATCGTATTGTTAAAATGTATGATAACAATACGATAAGGTCGTTATCATGCCTGTGTTTAACGATGATGATACGATAAAAAAAACCTACGATAATCATCGGAGACGATAATTTCCGGCCGATTTTATCATTTTATCAGACTGCCGTATAAATTATACCTATAACTTCTGTATTTTAAAAGTTAGAGGCTTGAAACTTGGTCACAGTGCTTATGGAGTATGCCTAAGTATGTGTATGAAATTTGAGCTCGATCCCTCCAACCCTCAATTTTATATGAATTTATTAAAGATCGTTTCTGTTCTGACAGGTCTGAATGAACGCACGTGGCGAGCTGTCATTCTGATCTGTCAAAATGGAAACAATCGTTAAAAAATTCATATAAAATCTAGGGCTGGAGGGATCGATCTCAAATTTCATACACATACATAGGCATACCCCATAAGCACTGTGACCAAGTTTCAAGCCTCTAACTTTTAAAATACAGAAGTTATAGGCATTTTTTTCTTTAAAAATAGGGCTGCAAATATATCATTTTTTTCACGATAATTATCGTGAAGATGATACGGTTAACCTACGATATGAATGAAGACGATTTTTTTTTTGGTCCAAAATGACAATAACGATAACCGACAATATTTTTTGGCGTGCACACCCCTAATTAAGATACCTTTCCAGCTCAGAATCTCTCCGCATATATGTGGTCAGGTGGTTTTTTTGGCCCCAATATGATTACTTGACACTTACTTGCATTGATCCACATTTGCCATTTTCAATATGACCATTTCCCCAGGTTGGAGAGCTCTTCACAATCCTTTTTGTTTTAAGTACCCTAAATAATTTAACTCCTTTGTTTTCCAATGGTCCAACATCTTTAACTCCTTTGTAATCCAATGGTCCAACTGACTCCATAGCCACTCCCTTACTTCTGCTGTATTGATTGGTATTTTTGCATTGCTTATTAACTGCTTACATTTATTTTGTACAAGTTCTATTTTGTTCTTCTCTGGGCAAGTCTACAGTTTTTTTAAGAAGGCCTTTTCTCTAACAGCTTCCTTAACACTTCTCATTAACTATGCTAGTGACCTCATGATCTTTGTGGTACCTTTCCTGACCTCTGGTACACATTCTAGCTGAACCTCTATTATTGTGGTTTTGAGTCACCTTCAAGCATTCTGGGTAGATTAGACCCTTTTGACTTTGACTTTCAACTTCTGATTTACCAACCCTCTCATTTTTGAGACATTTTCTCTTTTGCAGTCGAATGTGACTGTGTTGGACTTCGGCCCTTTCTGCACCATAGGGGTGGAAAGGGCGGGAAGCGGGGAAACCTGGAAGTAACCACTTCTGGGTCCGGCACGCAGCGGATGAACCAGAATGTGGTGGCCCGGGCTTCTACCGGGCCGTCACAACTTGCACCGGCCATTTTGTTTTTTTTACAGATCCATGGAGGTGCGCAAGAACACTCCTGTGCAAGGATAGTGATTTTGCTGTCCCCCCATGGCCTTGGAGCCGTGTGATGTGGCTCCATGGCCATCAGTGCAGCCATGCTTACTCGCGGGTAAGCGCGGCTGCGCACAGGATGGGCGGCCACACCATCCGCCCATCTCACTGCCCTCTCAGGAGCAGGGAAGGAAGTGGGATAATAGTATTCCCTGAACTCCCAGGAAAAAGGAAGGCTGGCCCCTGCCTGCTTGTGGGATGCTCTGTGCATCATGCGGACTCTCTGCAAGCAGGCAGGGGCCAGCCCTGGGAAAAATGGCTGGTGCGGAAAGGGCCTTAATTGCAATTTCCACTTACATATAATTTAAAAACAATGACAGTCAAATCCACAATACTTAGTAGTGTTCTCAAGTATCTCATCTATCTGAGCTCTGTATGTATATCAACTAGAATATAATATGGATGGTTGAATCTGTCAATTTCATTTTTTTGTGTTTTTCATTTTTCCAGTCTTAAATTTGGTTCTTTCCAAACTTTGAAATTTGTAAAAACAAAAAAAGCATGAAAATTAATATGCATTTTCATGCACATTTCTCTGAATATATGCATTTTATGCAATTTTGCTTAATATGCATATTGTTGCAAGCAATTTTACTAATATGATGCATTTTTGAACATTTATTTATTTATTTATTTACCATACTTTTAAATTGCCCAACCACTGATATACACCTTTTCTTGTGCACTTTTTCCTAATTTTTGTATACATTTTCTTCACTAGAGAACGCCATTGCAAAATTTGGAGAAGTGCAAATTTCAAAAGTTAACTGAGTTTTGGTTCACATATTAGTGTAAAAGTAGGCTGACCATATGAAAAGGAGGACAGGGCTCATGTAACTTTAACAGTTGTAGAGAAAAGGGAATTTCAGCCGGCGTCATTTGTATGCAATTAGTTCCTGGTGAAATTCCCTCTTCATCACAACAGTTAAAGTTGAAGGGGCCCTGCCCTCTTTTGTATATGGTCACTCTAGTATAGTGCCTGCAACTTTAATTGTTGTAATGAAGACGAGATTTCACCAGGTACTAATTGCATACAAATGACGCTGGCTGAAATTCCCTTTTCTCTGCAACTGTTAAAGTTACATGAGCCCTGTCCATAGGTCAGCCTATGTAAAAGTGCAAAATTAGCTAAGTTTGCATTAAATTGTTAACCAAACAAATTTCTCCCCCACCCTTAGACTATATTAGCTTTATTATGAAAATGAAAACTTTAAATAAGCAGCTTCATTAGATTGTTTTACCACAATAGCCTCAGATGTGCTTTGTTGGCAGCTGCCTTTGGCCAAGATTTGTGAAAAAGATGGATTGAAATCTTTCTCAAAACTAATTTGGAAGCACTGTAAGACCAGTGTATTAGGTCTGGCTTTAAGGACCATCAAAGCAACTGAAGGTTTAGCACTAATTTTAAAAATTGTATTTTTAATTTTAATTGTATTTTAGGCATATTTTTTCCCATTTGCCATGAGTGGCCTTCAGTGCACCCTCCTTCCTACTCGTAAGGGAGTAAACTCATGGCTAATCCATGATACCTCAAGAGGAAGGCCAATGCTATTTCTCTTCCAGTAGGCCTTGTGATGAAGTATTATTTTATAATGATCCTGATGTTTTTTGGTTACGGTGGGCAGTTATGCATAATTTTTTAAAAAGAGGAAATGCATCACCAAAAGAGAAAAAAAAGATGCAGATTTGCACACAATTTGCATGTGCTAATTTATATCTATAGATGCAAATTTAGAAATAATTACTGTAATTTAAATAGAAATACAATCCATTTCCCCATATTGGGGAAGATTGTGACCAGATGGCATGTGTGCCTGCTAAGTCCAGGTGGTAACTATTGATAGGCAACTTCACAGCCCCTGGTCTCCCGTCTTATGAGCCTTTGTCTTTAAAACAGATAGTCCTTCAAATAGAGGATGCCTTTAAACAGAGGACTGTCCTCTGGAATGTAGGACACATCACCACCCTATGTGGAATGGCTATGACTGTACATTTTGTATTAATTATGTTGCTATTGGGAATATAAACCTTTCAGTGACAGCCACATAGCTTCTGGCCCATGTCCCAATGTTTTGAACTCTGAAGTGATTACAAGGTCCAATATTTTGCCAAAAATGTATATTATGGATTGGCCACATATTCCCACATCTGCACAATGTAGCACATGTCTCCACCTCACCGATCTCCCTGCAAAGATTTAATAATTGCTTCAACAACCTTTGTGCAACCCTAGAACAGACAATAGGTTCTGCGAGGGTTGCTAAAATATGAAGATTTGGCTAAAATGGAAGGAAATCGCAGAACTTCCCATCCCATAATTTAATCTTAAGAGAGAGCATTTTTTCTGTTCATGCGGCTTTCTCCCTCCATTCCTCAGTAGTATGAAGACAGCTCACTGGTGGGTCTCTAAAGTCCTGGAACTGGTCCCAAAACCAATCTCTGGAAAAGATTGATTAGGAGACAATAGTGACCAATATAAGAAAAACAAGTGTAGAGTATGAAATCTATTACAGGAATTAATAGCTAAAATGATTCCTCAGGAAAGTCTGATTATTTTTCAGAGATATATGAAAGGCAGGAATTTCTAGCAACAACATCAATAACAAAGCCTGCTGATTTAATTTTTCAGTACCTGAGACTTCAAAAGAAGTTGCAGTGATGTTGAAAACTGTTATAAATGACTAATTATTAATTACTTATCTTGCCTATTTCTACTTAATTCTTTTAAAAAACAGTGTATGACCATTGCTGGGATTTTTATGTTTTAAACGCCTAAGAAATCTAAGAAGTACTTTTCATTCAAGTTTTTTGCTGACTATAGCAGTTCATAATGGTGTGATATGAAGAAATGCTCTTTTCCCGCATCCCGCCTGTGTGGCCGTGGGGAGGCTGTTGCAGGCGTGGGGGAAGAAGAGACGTGCCCTACCCTGATTGGCTGGGCACAGTGGTACCACTGGCCGGGGGAGGAGCGGCAGTGCCTATTTAAGGCGGCCGCACCCGACTCTTGGCCTCTTTGGATCACGGCTCCCTCCCTCCCAGTATGCAGTGTGGGTTTTCTGGTTGCGCCTTTGGGAGCCGAGTAGGATTTTTTTCATGTAGCTTGATTGGCTTTGGCTACATGTTTTTCGCCTACTTCACACTGTAAGTCTGGAGAGAGTGTCTTAGGTTACCTGGGTGGTATGATTTGGTCACATTTACTTAGGCGTTAGGGGTGGGCACGTTTAGAAAATAGGAATGGTGATCATTCTGTGGCACCGTTAAGTGGTGACAGGTGATGCTTGAGGCCTTCCGCTGAGGGTTCTGCAGCCCCAGCTGTGAGACCAACTCACCTCGCTCCACCTGGGTTTCATTGCCCGGGGGGAGCGACATGGGAAGGCCTCTCCTCCCTGAAAAGGGTAGGCCTGGGGGTGGCAATCAATGAGAAGCCATTCAGCAGGCTTAGAATGCTTCGACAGTTAAAATGCCTATTAGTTATGGCATAGTTGGGGCTTGTCCAGTGTTCCCTTTGCAGATTTTAATGAATGTAGCCCTGATTTGAAACCATACATGTTGTGTGTCGTGTCTTTATTTCCACCCTATTCGCCTGCAAAAAGTATACTATATACTCTTCTGATTTGATACTCACCTTTTCACATAGAGATACATTCTTAGCTTTCCATTCTTTGGCTTTTCAGACCGATGCTTCGACACACAATAAAAATCTCACTACTTGTGAAGATGAATATAGCTATTCAAAATGCATAACCTCAAATGGAGCTGTACATTAAGATAACAGTTCCCCCACCCCATTTCTGTTCATAGTTGCATAGATTTTTTATTATGAGTGTTCTAAAATGCATTCATTGTAAAGATTTTGGAGCATTTATCATAATGGCTCAGTGTGCATTTTTGTCACATTATTACACTTTCTGTATTGCACACTATTGTTTAATTTTTTTAATAGAGGATTTTGTTGTAGCTTAATGGAAATACCATTGAACTCTACAAACTGCACATGTGTCATGACATTTGTATACCATGAGTATAACAGGTTTGCTGTAGTAAATATAACAAAAGTAAAAAGAGAGTAGAAAGTAGAAAAGCTAGAAGAAAAAAATAATCAGAAAAAAAATTACACAGATCAATTTCATTAACAGAAGAAAACAGAGCTTTCAGCATATGCAGGGACTAATCAACCTGGCTACAATTACCCATGCACTAATTACAACTACAATGCACTCTATGTGGGGCTGTGTTTGAAGATTGTTGAGCAACTTCCACTGTTGCAAATGCAGCTGCACAAATGTTAGTGGAAGCTGGGAGGTCTGATTGCTCCAATTCAAAATGATTGGCAGTTTGTTTTCAGTAGGGTGACCAGATAAAATCCAGGTCAGGGCTCATGTAACTTTAACAGTTGTAGAGAAAAGGGAATTTCAGCCAGGGTTATTTGTATGCAATTAGTTCCTGGTGAAATTCCCTCTTCATCACAACAGTTAAAGTTGCAGGGGCCCTGCCTTCTTTTGTATATGGTCACTCTAGTATAGTGCCTGCACCTTTAACTGTTGTGATGAAGAGGGAATATCACCAGTTTTCAGGCTCAATTCAAGGTGCTACTGTTAACTTTTAAAGCCCTAAAAGGTTTGGTGCTGGGTGCACTAAAGAACTGACTCCACCTATATGATGCTGAACTAAGTTCATGTACAGAAGTCATCATTAAGTGTTCACAAATGCAGTTCATTAGGATGGTTGAAACAAGGCACAGGGCCTTCTCAGTGATGGCCTTGAGGTTGTAGAATTCCCTTTCTACAGAACTACGAAAAGCTCTTTCAGCACACATCTTCAGACATGCCTTGAAAGGTCATGTGTTCCAGCCTGCCTTTCTTTAATAATATTTTTTATTCTATTAATGCCTGATACTTGTATTTTTTATGATACTATATTCCTGTGGTTTTGACTATTCAAATGTATCTCAGTTGGATCTCCAACTGGATATCCTTTTATTGTACAGTGCCTCCTGACGATTATGCAGTAAAAGGTGCATATAAATACAATTACTAACTAACTAAATATCCTAAATATTAAGGCTGGCCCAAGATATGACACCCCTTTCACTAGTTTATATGGGACATAATACAGCAGGAATTTCTTATGTGCAAGCCTCACTGACAGGAATTCCTGGTTTGTTTAACCCAGAAATTGCAGAGATGAATGGAGTATGTGAGTTGCATGTGTGTTGTTTCTGATTTTAGTTAACAATCCAGGAATGCCCCATTCTTGGGTTGTTTTGTGATACATGAATCTGGACACTCTGGATTGTTTATGGGTTAAGCAACCCAGAGTTAACCCAACAACAAACCATGGGCAGTTGTTAGGTTAAACCTGGGTTGTTCAACCCATAAACAAACCAGAGTTTCCAGATTCATACATCATGAAACAACCCAGGAACAGGGCATTTTAGGGTTGTTAATTAAAAGTGGAAAAAGCAAGCATATGCTTTGCTCACTCCACTCATCCCCACAATTCATGGGTAAAACAACCCAGAAATTGCTGTTGTGGCATGCGAATTGGAACAATGTTATCTGTTCAGGGTTGGTCTGAATTTTTTAATGAAAATTGTATTTGCAAATACAACAATAACAAACAAAAAGCCAAAAAAAAGGGGGGGGGAACCACAAAAAGGAAAAAAGTAGAAAATGAAAGATGCATGAAGTGGAGGTGGGGGGAGATGAGGGAGAAAGAAGCCACGGCAAGCTGCTGAGCTGGCAAACCACCCACCTACCATGGCTCAGCGTGACGTGTGAATGCATCCTGAGTCTCTGACTTAGTTTAGACAACATGATAACCCACACCAAGGATTGACTATGGGTTGAGTGTTGTGGTCATTGAACCATGGGTTGTTGTTGAACCATGGGTTATCATGTTGTCTGAACCCAGGTGCACTAACAAACTATGGTTTGTTAACCATGAACAACCCATGAGGAGAACCCATGGCTTTTTGTCTTTAAAATGCCCTTTCTTCCTCAACATTTCACCAATCTTTCTGATACTTTCATGGTATCTTTCTGTCTCCTAAAATTTTCACAGAGATTGGTGAAACCATTTTAGATTTTATTAGGTTAAAACCCATTACCATTTTATATGGTGGAATCCTTTTTTAAAAAATCTGACAGGCCTTAAAAACGAGATACTAGTTGTCTCCTTTAATAAATATTATTATCAAGCACTTTGTGCAATCCTACCCTCTGAATGTTAAAGGCTGGAGGGGGTTAGAATGGGGCATTGTTGGCTCTCAATCAGCCTCCATTGGTGGAGTGGAGTGTTGTCAGAGTGGGCTCTACCCTCATGGGTTGGAAACAACTGATGGTGGTTCTTCCATTCGGAGTAGGTAGTGGGAAACCTGAAAACAGGGCATTCTAGGGACAGGAAGGAATTGGCTTTGCATCCACTTCTTTCAAAACTGCTCCATTCTCACAGACAGGCCATTCTCACAGACTAAAAAGTTGGACTGGGAGTCGGGAGATCTGAGTTCTAGTCCCCACTCGGCCATGGAAACCCACTGGGTGACTTTAGGCCAGTCACAGACTCTCAACCCAACCTACCTCAAAGGGTTGTTGTTGTGAGGATAAAATAGAGAGGAGGAAGATTATGTACGCTGCCTTGGGTTCCTTGGAAGAAAAAGGGTGGGATATAAATGCAATAAACAAACAAACAAACAAAGTTGGACCCATCAGCTATGCTAGCCCTAGTAAGGAAAACAAATCCATAAGACTAGTTTTCAGTAACCATGTTTAGTAATATCTCTTAAGTAGCAACAACGGCAGAGGTGTGTGTTGCTCAGGTATTCTAAATAAACTCACATTCATGTAAAGATTTCAGACGTTTAAGTCCAAGAGATGAATGTTTCACTGTTGTCTGCTATAGCCTTTAAATGCTTATTGCAAATATTAACACATCTATTCCCCCCACCCCTGCTTCAATTTCAAATGCATTTTCATTGATGTGTCATGTTGTAGAACACACTGTGCTTCTGTTTAACTATCTATTTATAGTCATAAGAGGCATAAACATAAAATAAATGCATTTTGATGCATAGCTGTGCAGGAGTACAGATGTTTTATTAATGAAAATGAATCCAGCTTTTTGTAAGTCATGGCAGTAATATAACATATCATTGTTTAGTTCTTCTGTAGACAGTCCCTGCTGTTTTTACATAGAAATTCCTGTAATACTTAATGGACATCTGGAAGAATTCAGCCAATTAATCGAATTCACACAGGAGCTAAGCTAATGGCTGTCTGAAAGGCAGTTTACATTAAATCAAACTTGCAATATGAATGAAAGTACTTAATCATACATGCAACATTCATTAGATGCAGCACAGCAAGTGTTTTGATTACTTTAATGAAAGATCAGGTAAAGTGCATCAACTGAGCAGATTGAAAAGACAGCCTGCTTACAAATGTTTGATTATGATGACTATCAACAGAAACAGTGCCAGTAATTTACAGCAAAACATATTTGTAGGTGGAGGATAGAGCCAATGAACTTGGTTGCAATGAGTGAAATTTGGGCCTTGCCTCCAAATACTTCAATAAACAGACAACATTTAAAATGTTGAAAATACAGAACCAGAAAAGAAGCAAACTTAAAGATGCTTGTGTAGGATCTGTATTAACCTGTTATTAATAATGGGATTGGAATATTACTAGGATGGTAATACCTTAAACTATGAATGCACCTCCATTTTGCATATAACTCAAGTCCAACTTGCTGAGAATTTACTTTCTCCCCTGCTCCATACATTTAAAAGGTTGTCTTGGATAGATAGGCAACATGCAGTATCTTGGGCCTGAAGGCTTTAGACTTGGAAATTAAAGGAGTAATTCTATGTTATGTGGTCAAAGTCTGTGGGGGAGGGAATGAGATATTGACACTTGGAGGTCAGAGAGAGCGCTCCAATCTTGGACCTAGGGATCCATTCTCCCCACTCCTTCCAAGAACTACACCAGCTGCCTCTCCTAACTCCAAAAGCGAGCTTGGAGAGAAGGAAAAGAGGATATGCCGGTAGGCAGGGAAGGGACTGAGGATAGGGTGACCATATGGAAAGGAGGACAGGGCTCCTATAACTTTATCAGTTGTGATGAAGAGGGAATTTCAGCAGGTGTCATTTGTGTGCATGCAGCACCTGGTGAAATCCCCTCTTCATCACAATAGTTCAAGCTGCAGGAGCCCTGCCCTGAGTGACCAGATACACAAAATGTGCTACAGTGATGAGGTTCAGACGATCAGTGGAGGAAAGGAAGTCATGGTAGCTTCTTTTCACTGCCCCATGCACGCTGCTCATGCACCTGCCATTTCCCTAATTACGCTCACTGAAGTGCGGGTTAGCGGGTTGTCCAAACCTGATGAGGTGTGCAGTGGTGGCTTCCAAACTACCCTATAACCCCTACAACAAGCCATGGCTGCTTTCCCCCATTAATCATCCAAACCCAGCCAATAACTTGTTGTGAGCCATGGTGCATGCTGGCACAATTTGCATAATCATAGATTGGACAGAGTTATGGTGTTGTCTGAACCCAGGCAGCATGGTTTATTGGAGGATTAAAGAACCCTCAAATAATTTTCATTTGAAGGTTAACCCTCCACCAAGCAATGCCCCCTGGGTTTGGACAACATGATAAGTTGTGGCTGAGCAACGATTATGCAAATAGTGCACAGTATGCACCACAGCTCACATCAAGCCACCATGGCTTGTTTTGCTCATGCCAACTGGCCCAGTCACTCAGAGGTGAGATAGAAAAGAGGCAGTGGAAAACAGCCATTGTGCTGTGCATGAAGTAAATAAGTGCTAACTATTTTTGATGCTTTTCAAACTAACCCATCCGCAAGAGCTTCCATCCAGTGACAAGCAAAAGGTACAGATAATTGTATAACTTGGGAAACAAAGAAGCTGGTATTGAAAAAAAAATTAAAAAAGAAAACACCAAAGGGAAGCAGCTGCAGCATGTTCTCAAATGTAGAGAACAAATGCTAATGATTAAATTCAGATTGCAGGGAGGAAAACTTAATGAGAAAGAGCAGAATAAAGTATATATCATGTATGTGGTTTTGGCTATGTCTATACAGTGCCGTTTTGCCTCCTGATTCCCCCAAGACCCCACAGCATCATTGCTGTGAAGCGGCAGCAATAGAATTACATGCCGGAGTGAGTGCAGGTTATCCAGCCCAGGAAAAATCACAGCGCCTGTTAAAAAACTCTTGCCAATTTCAGGCTGGAAGACAATGTGTGGTCTTGAGTAGAAAAAGAAGTCAGGCGCTCTGCTAAATTTCCCCCCACCCCCATCCCAAAAGAAGTAGTACTGAAATGACCCGTGGTTGCTGTCTGAAGAGAAGTCACAAGGCAGGTGCCTATCTTAAAAATAAAATTAACAAAAATATTTTAACAGAGAAGGAGATGGGGATGGATGAGGAAACAGCAGAGTCACCTGCCAGAGGTGAAGACCTGCAAAACCCACAGCACCGGGGGCCATTCAGCTTGTCAAGCCTGCCCCTGCCCTGTGTTCCCACACTTACCCTGCACTTCAACCCACCCCTAGTAACGTCCACTTCCTTAACCTGAACTGAGGCTACCACTGAAAGACGAAGAAATAATGTGTGGTGGCCTCAGAGCAACTAAAATAGTCACGGTGAAACAACACCGCAAAAAAGTGCAGTTTTGGGGGTGAAAGCCCGATGTGGCTGCAAGTTGGCAGCTGCGTCATATAAACAACCACAATAGGGTATACAGGGCATATAGAGAAGCCCTTTGTGTGTTTGTGTTTTATTGCCTATAATAAAATGAAACACACACACACATAGTGTGGGTGTGGGTGTGGGCACCTGCATAATATAGGCACATCTCATTTATAACATTGACTACAATAAAGTGACAGAAAACTAATCTGAATCACTCTCAGTAGAAGTATCCTAGAGGTACCCCCACCCCCTTCACAGACTTTATACAAGTACTAATACAAGTAAGGCAAGTCAGTTTCAAGGTCAGAATGTTAGCAATTAATATACCCCTAAATATTCTTGTAGTACTAGAAAGCAAAAGATACAATATATCTCCTTATAATTTTTTAGGCTATAGGCTGCATTTGGTATGCCTACATATTATTTATAGAAAGCATAAGCATGCGTATGTTTAATTAGAAGCAAAGTAAGTGTGCTTACAATTGCAGCTTCAGTGGTGACTATATGTAAGCTAAGCTCCCTCTGCCTTGTTGAAATCCTGAAGGAGGGCACAAGCTGAATCCAAAGGCCTTTCCTGAAAACAGCAAAGGACTGAGAGTGCTTGATGTGACCACCCACCTCTTGCTTCACCCCAAGAGAGCCATCCTCCAACATACTATGAGTTTTGGTAGGATCAGGCATCCCTGAGGACACCCATCAGTCTGGCATTTAATATTTATTTATTTATTTATTACATTTGTATACCGCCCCACAGCCGAAGCTCTCTGGGAACATCTGTGTCATTGTGACAAGAAATGATTCCTATAGCTACCCAACAAGAGGTTCAGTGATGAACTTCTTGCTGTGATCAGAGATAACAAGGAGTTGCCACTGCATGCTGCTCCCTCCCAGTGGGAGGGCAAATAGCACAAAGAGGAGTCCCATTGCTTTCTCTAATCACAGATGGGAGATAACAACAGGCTTGTCCTGTGGGAGGCACTGTGCCCAACTCAGCAGGCGCTTGTAGGTGCCAGTCCTACATACACAGACCAAATCAGTTTCTTCATGCAGAGAGAGGCACAGAGAAAGGAAAAGTGGGCAGAATGGAATTAGATGACATCATGAAAGGGGCAGGGCTCTGAGGTGGGGTCCTGCCCCTTTGATATCATCCAGTCTGCCCGGTTTGTTTGGGGCTGGGGGCGATCCCACCCCTGGACCAAAGGAGGTTGCCCATCCTTGCACTGGAGGAAAGGAATCCAAACTATCCAAAGGGATACTGCAAGTCTATCATAGGAAGCTGTCAGATCAGGCTATTTGTTTGTTTAGGCCAGTGTTGCCGGCTTTGACTGGCAGCAGCCCTCTAGGGCAGCCTTCCCCAACTTCGTGCATTCCAGATGTTTTGGATGACAACTACCAGCATTTCTGACCATTGGCCATGCTGGCTGGTGGGAGTTGAAATCCAAAATATTTGAGGGCACCAGATTGGGGAAGGCTGCTCCAGGGTCTCAGACACAGGTCTTTCACATCACTGGCAATGACGAGTGCACACCAAATGTCTTGTGTAGAACAGCTCCAAGTGAACATACATGTTCGGGAAAAGGGGATGGGGCCATGGGAAGGAAGCATAGTCATCTGGGGAACCCTGGAAAGCTGCATTGGTATCCCAGGTGGGCTGGTTTTGGCCACTGCCAGGCTTGAGGTTCTACACCCTTAAATTAACCACACATTACTTTGTTCCCAACATATTTTTATTTAATACATTTTTAAATCCACCCAATAACTGATGTTCTCTGGGTGGATTACAACCAGTTAAAAAACTTAAATGCCATTTTTAAACAAAGTTAAAAATATAAAATGCAACACAAATATTTAACATTATAAAATATAATGTCTATATTGTATACAGTATATGTATATAGTATACTAAGTGGCCTTAGGCTCTCATTCAGCTTCAGTGTCCCCATTTGCAAGACTGGATATACTAATGCTGATTCATCTCACTAGGTTGTTATAAAGATTGTAGCTAGATAATGCATGTGAAGTGGGATGAACACTTGATAAAGCTATACAAAAGTCAAGTATTATTTATTGAATATCCAGCTCTCCATTCATGACCCTTCCCCCCATTCATGACCCTTCCTGCCCATTAGGACTGATGCACATCTCAGTCCACTGAGGCTGTTGGGGAGGGTATCAATGATCTTTACCTTTTCATGTGCAGGTTACCTGCCAGGAAGTGATCCAATGATCCTGTGGTAAGACCCTCAATGGCAAGGACAAGGACCCTGCCCCTTCACCGGATGCAGAAGAGGAGAGGGGACCCAGAGTAAAAATTTGAAGATGGGCATCATACAGTCTGACCAATGAGAGAGGCAAATGATTTTTCACAGCACAGTTTTGGATAGTGGTGAAAGTGAAGGTCTGCCAAGACAAAGACGAAGAGAAGAAAAATGTAACCGGGGTGTGAAACAATCAGAGCATGGCTAATTTTTTTCAAATGAGATATCCTGGGGTTGAAGCTTGCCTGGATAGAGTTTGCTGTCTGAGAATACCAGATGAATAGGGGTTCTAATGGCAACTCAGTGGAGAGGAAAATTGTCTCGGCACATGCTCAGAGGCCATTTCTTCTGTATGTACATTTCTCAGGGGTGATTTTTGGCACTGAAAACAGATTTTTGAGGCAAAGCCAAGTCCTGCTAACCTAGAGGACGGCAACCCAAGCCTGTGCTGCCCCCCACTCCTGCCCAGCCCTCCACAGGCTCTGGTTTCCCCACCAGCAAGGCAAGCTGTCACAAGCATTGCTACAAGTTGTATGGAAATTATGCTGGAACCTGTAGAGAAGATGCCAAGGCAGAGATATGTCGTCATTCTGGACTCCCACCCACTCTCCTTTGGCTGGTTTCATCTCAAAGATCAAGCAAGGAGTGCTGCTGGACAGTTCCCTACCTAGATACGGCTCCAGCTAAGACAAAGTCCCTGGTTAGGTTTACCTGAGCTGGGTTGGAAGACGCTTCCCAGCAAAATTCCTGCTGCTTTTGCGGTGGGAAGGGGGGTGGGAAGAGGGAGGGGTGCGGAAGCATTTTTCCTGTTGCCTTTTTCCTCAGTGGAGTTCTTTGGGACGGGTCCGGGCTGCCAAACACATTCCAACGGGGTTTGACGAAATCGGAGAGGAACGAGTCAGGCATTTCTTTTGCTTAAGGATTCTTGTATTCTGGGGGGGGGGGGGGGGGGGGAAGCCGCCCTGAGTTTCCTGTACGAACATTTCATCCTCCATATAGGAATGCACTTGTGGGGGAGGGACCGGACGGACGACGGACTCCACCTAAAAAGCCCCCTCCTTTGGAGAAGGGAAAGGGTTGAACTTGAGGCACCTCCCCCTCCCCCCACCACGCAACCCTCCCGAGTGGAGGCACCTAAAACTCCCAGTACTGGCGCTTGATGCCTGGGCTAGACTTGCCAGTGGGCTTCGTAGCGCCTGACTTTATGAGCCGCCCGTGAAGAAGCCCATGAGGGAAAAGCCGAGGCTGACCAGAGAGGGAAGTTTGTTCTGGTCTGCCGGGGAACGAGGCTCTGCTTGGCTGAGAAGGTCAAGGACGCCAAGGCTGGCAGTATAGCTCAATGCGAGCAAGCACCTGTGAGTGGTAATGGTGGTGGGCGGGAAACTCGGTTGGTGTTGAGGGAAGCAGGAGTCTTGGGGGCCCCACCCCCACGGCTGGCGCCAGCTGGGACAGAGTCCGGCCTCCCACCCCGAGCTCAGATTCTCCCGCCTTTTCCAGCCCTCTATCCCCCCCCCCCCCTCCACATTCGCATTCTCAACTCCTCATTGGCCGCCCTGGGCCGAGGGAAGGATGACGCGCGGGCTCCCCAGAGGTGCCGGAGGTATAAACGCCCGTCGGGCACGCGGAGCCGCCGGTGCAAGTGGAGCGCTGCCGTCCGGTGTCCCGGAAGATGCCGCGGGGCTTCCTAGTGAAGCGGAGCAGAAGACCGGGGGGCTCCTATCGGGTGAGACCTCCAGGCGGGCCCCCCGCGCCCCGCATGGAGGAAGCGCCCCGTGTCCCCACGCCTTTGCCCGAGGTGCCTCGGCAGCAGCAGCAACAGCCTCAGCCAAGCTCCCCACTGGCTGCCGTCTGGAGCGCGGGAAGCTCGGACAGCGCAGCCTCAGGAGCAGGGGAGCCCAAGCGCGGCGTCCACTCTCCCGCCTCCGCCGAGTCCTTCCCGCTGGGGCCGGCCTTGGCGGCGGCAGACAAACTGCCCCTACTTCCTCGCACGCCCGTGCCCGTGCCGCTCCCGCTGCCTGCTGCGCCGCTCTGCCCCGCCGCCGCGCTCAAGCGGCAAGCGCGAGCCAAGGCGCCGCCCGCCAAGAAGCCCAAGGCCGTACGCAAGCTGAGCTTCGCCGACGAAGTGACCACGTCGCCAGTGCTGGGGTTGCGTATCAAGGCGGAGGCCGAAGGGGGCGCCGAGGGGCCCCACGGGGCCCGCCCGATGCTGCTGGGCGAGTTCGTCTGCCAGCTGTGCAAGGAGCCTTACGCCGGGCCGCTGGCGCTGGCCCAGCACCGCTGCTCGCGGATCGTGCGCGTCGAGTACCGCTGCCCGGAGTGCCACAAAATCTTCAGCTGCCCGGCCAACCTGGCCTCTCATCGCCGCTGGCACAAGCCGCGCCCGCCCACCTCTGCCGGCCCCGCCCAGGACAAAGAGAACAGCCGCGGGGAGGACGGCCGCGATCAGCACCACTCCGGCGAGGACAGCTCCTGCTGCCGGGACCCGCCAACTCCTCGAGCCGCTCAGCTCTGCCCGGCCAGCCGAGCCGGCACCGCGGACGGCTCCAGCCTGGGCGCCCCTCCGGGAGAGCTCTTCCTCTGCCCCTATTGTCACAAGACCTTCCGGCGTCAGGCGTACCTGCGCAAGCACCTGGGCACCCACCAGCCCCCCGCCCCCGCCGCTACCTACAGCGCCAGCCCGCCACCTCCTCACCCGCCTCCGCAGCAGATCACTTTCCCCTGCCACTTGTGCGGGGCGCACTTTCCCTCGGCGGACATCAGGGACAAGCACCGGCTGTGGCACGCCGTGCGAGAGGAGCTGCAGCTGCCTCTGGGGCAGCCCGAGGGCAGCGCCGCTGTCCACGGTGAGCAGCAAATCTTCTCCTGCAAGCATTGTCCCTCGACTTTCTTCAGCTCGCCGGGCCTCACGCGGCACATCAACAAGTGCCACCCTTCAGAGAACAGGCAGGTCCTCCTGTTGCAGATGCCTGTCAGGCCAGGCTGCTAGGCTGGCTCGCCGGCCAACGGCTCGAGCCTCTTCCCACTGGACTGAACGATGAGCCGTAATGGCGAATTGCTTGACTGTAGTAGTCAACTGTCGGGATTGACTGATGCTCCCGTTCATGGGAACCGCTCCATGGGTCAGAATAACCTTGTTACTCGGTATCTGATGGTGACCCGAACGTATTCTATTCAAACTGTAATTCCTATGGAAAGTCACAGTGCATAGCCAAAAGGAATCTCCACACTTTTTATGTGCGTCATGCCAAACGTATGAGCATGAATTATCCTTGCTGCCTTATAAAGGGGGTTAGAATGCACAGTGTATTCCGTGAAACAGTTTCCACATACTGAAATTCTTGTTGTTTCAGCCAAGGAAAGCAAAAGCATACCGACCTTGTTTTATGAACAGAGCACCCCTTCCGCCTTATGACTGAAAAATGTGGCATTGCATTGAGAGAAAAAACACTTTTCTGTGTGCACCTAATACTATAGCCAAACCTAGAGCCATCTGTGTGCCTACCTGTGAGTAAACTGTCTGGGGAGATTGGGACCATGAATAAGTTCTTTCATTCTGGTTACTCCTATCCCTAGGATCGAAGTACATTCTGACATTGTTTAGCAAAGTCTTATTCATTCTCCAGGGGAAGGAGAGCAAGCCAGCCTTTATATATTTAATTAGTGGAATTCATCTACCCAGCCTGTAAGGTTTTATAATGTTTAATTTGCTGTGAAGTGTTTTATTCGCTGTATCCTGTATTACAATGTAGTCAGATATTTGTAGCAAGTCAACGTCCCGTCCAATAATCCTGTGCGAAGTGTCATTTTTATCTACTCTCATTCATTACTGGCTATTAAAATTATGGATTGATGATTTTTTTTTGTAGTTACCATGCCTGGTTGCTGAGTACCTTGTGTAACACTTGAAGCTTACAAAATTCAAAAATAAGAGGGAGGATACACACACACACACACATGATGGGGAGGCTACTTTTAAATTCTGAACATTTTCCAAAGATTCACAGAAGCAACACACCCACTCTGCATGGCAAAGTGCTTTTGAAACCAAAAGAAGTTTCAAAAACAGTTTGCAATATAATCTTTTCAAAGGACATTGTACTGGATTATGTGAGCCAGAGCATCTCTTTTGATTCCAACCTTCAATTCTAATTTGTCTGTTAAAAATAGTCACCTCTTTGAAAATTCTAAGGGCCAGAACTATCCTCTCCAATCTTGTCATTGATGAATTTTCCAGCAATTCATTTTTATAGACTTGTTTCTAGATTTGGGATATTATAGATTAATTTTGTACATGCCTTCGCAAATTATTCAGTTATGCTAGTATGGAGGTGCTATTCAATGGAAGATTAGAGGAGGCGAATGGGAACACTTGAAAAATACACAGCATGCTACCTGAACAATGATTTCTACATAGAACGTATAGGAACGAAGTTGAGCAGTGATTTTAGCTTAATTTAAAATAAATAAATAAATAAAACATTCTTTAAAAGAGCCCCTCAATACATATTTTATGTAAAGCAATTATCAATCACTTCCACTGCAAGCTGGTATTTTAATGTTGGCATTTCTACCTTAGCTCTACGAAGTGTTAAAGGATGGTTTCAGCAAAATTAATTTTACATTACTTTGTGCAGCTTTATCAACCTGTTTAAGCAAGATTTAAGGAGCCAGAAGCTCAGGTTTTAGGAAAGCCACATTTGGAACTACTAAGTGGGACTAAAGGCACTGTGAACCAAATTGTTGTCACCAAGAATCTTGTTGTGAAAGCTTAGCAATCATACAACCAAATGATCGGCCATTCCATGGCTGCTCTCTCCTCTCCTCATGAAGCTAGCAACATTGGAAAGGTTTGCTTAAATCAATCAATCAATCAATCAATCAATCTTTGCAGTGGAATATAGAGTACACAGAAGGTGGTAAGAATAATTTTATTGTATTATTAAATAGCATGTCTTTTCTTCAACCATTACAAATTTGTATATACTACACGGCGAACAAATACATCAATATATATTTATATAGTTGCCCAGGTGAGGGACAGATATTTACACATGCAGTTAGTACCGGTGCCATGCTACATTTTGTTAGAGCAGAATATGGCAAATGCAATTGTATTTCTTCTTCGGTATGAAAATACCTCTGGGGGGTAGTGGGAATTTGGAGTGGAATGTGTTTGCGCATACATCTGCCTCTACAAGGGCAGTCCCTTTTTCTCCCCAGAAATGGTACAAAGCTCAGAGCAAATGACTGACATGGCAAAGTGCTTGGAAGTATGTGTGCATGTATATCTTACACAGCTAGATCAAGGGACTGTCTTGGGTTTTGGAAGAGAAAGCTTGACTGTGGCCGTAAGTCCCAAGTGGAAAGAAAATACTAGCAAGAGAGGAAAAAGCTGTTAGTACTTCAGCACTAGGATCTCGTTGTGTCTGTCCAACAATGAATGACAATAACAGAGCTGGTGATGGGCTTCCATTTTTTGAAAGGGTTTATTCTCAGCACATACATTGTACATAATTCTGTGTATTTTAGTGATCTTTGCAGACTTCAGAAATGTATCTTCATTTGAAAAGGCAGTACATTCATTTACAAATGGTACATTTTTTATTATTACTGAAAGGGTTGCACAATAAATAGAGTGAAACATGCCTGCAGTCTCCAACTCCAGGGGTGGCTAGCAATCAACCCTAGAGATTAAAATAGAATGGTTACTTTAATGTTGAACATCTCAGAACGGAAGGTAAAAAAACGTGCAGAAAGAATCCTGCACAGACAAACTATGGCAGCAGGAAGTTTGATAAAAATATTCTAACAAAAGCTAAAATATTTTCAATTTGAAATAAAATTCCAACATGGTTCTCTAAAATATACATAAGAGTGGAGGAAAGTAAGACAAATGTTCAGCATAGAGGACAGGCTGATTTCTGGGAGAAAGGGGCAGCAGGCTTCACCCCTTCTTATGTCTTGTTGGCTGAGCCAGAGGATCGCCGCAGCTTCATGGACATGCGGCTCTTGCTAGTCCGGGGAGAAATGGGGAAGGCTAAATCGGGCCCGTCCATCTGCGCTGCTGCTGGACCTTCGGACGCCTGAGTCTCTGGGTAGGAGCCTACAAGAAGCAAGAGGGATCTCAAATATTAGAGCAATCTGCTACAGCAGAGAATTAGGAAAGAGCAGCCCCCATCAAATACCTGCCCCTTTCTTGTTTGGTATAGAAGTAACACTAGCTCTGCTGCCAAAATTGTCAACAACCCTGTGTAGTCAAAGATTGTCTGTGGCTGATGGGTGGTCCAAAGGAACTAGTTCATAACAACAAAGCAAGAGGCTGAGGAAGTACTAATAAGGACTCAGTTTGGCACTTATTTTCTGCTCTACACTCTCAACACAAGAATACCTATAGGATTCAACAGGGCAGAAGCGTGAACAGATCATGCTAGTTGGATGCATTACATGGTTAATTAATTATCTTTGTAAAAGGAACAAGATGAATTTGAAAGGAACCCTGGTCGCTATTCCAAAGCAGATTTATTTCCCATAGATATTCTCAAAAGATATGGGGCAGGAACAGCAGCATAGGAGTTAGAATGGCAAAGTTATTGCAGTGACCAAACTTCTATAAGAGATACAAAACAGGTCAGCTTTTATTTCTAAGCATGTTCAATCCTTCGAGTTACATAGAACTCTTCAGCTGCTAGAAAGGAAAGATTATTCTTTCTTCATTCTGTCTGTTGAAAGAGGCGGTAGATTAGAAAATGACCACCTGCACATATGTGTAAAGGTATCATCCCATTCGTTTGTGTGTATAGACAAATGGATATCAATCCATTTATTTGTATGTATAGAAATGAGAGGATACCAACTTATCGTAACAGAGATTTGTACTTAGATACCAGTTGCCTATCATATGCACACTGCCAATTCCACTCCTAAGAGACATTCTATTGTTCTCCTACTGAAAATGAAAACATCCCTATTTCTTTACAGAACAGACAGAACCTTACTGTAGATACAATTCATTACAACTACTCCTAATATTTTCCTGATTTCTCCTTTTCAACAGTGGAACATGTGTTGATCCAAGAGTTAGTTAAATGCTCTGTTCTTAGAAACAGGCACCCCCTCCTTGTACTAAGAATATACTTGGATATACAGCCAACTGTTATAAGTACTTTACAGACACACACACACACACACACACACACACACACGAAGCCATGTTCCTTGGAGATATATATATATATATATATTCATCCATCCATCCATCCATGGAACATAGCATCCACAAAATCCTCAGTACATTTTTGCTCAAGAACTGTTTTAACAAAATTTACACATAATAAAGGATTCAAAGAAACCCATGTGCAAGAGGAAAGAGTTTCCACCATTATGGAAGGTGCCAATTTCCCCTTGCAGCTATCTCCCTAAGCACTGCATCAAATTCTGCTCTGAAGGGTTCCCTTATCTTTAGAAGTCACATTTTCAGAGACATAAGGGGCTGCAGTGGCAAGATCTCCCTCTGAAAAAATCCCCAGTATCTTCATAGTGTTCCGAGTGTGACCTCTTTGAATCCTATACCATTTTGAAAAAAATGCTTCTGAAACATTTTTTGGGACACAAAATCCACTTTAAAAATGACGTGAATGTTTATTATTATTACTAGTTCATGAAAAATGCTCTGATACTGAAAAACACTTCAAGAAAACATTTTCACTAATCTTGTCACAACCATGTCTGGGTTACTGCTGGAGGCAGTTAAATCTTAGGACACATTTCTTGCTTTCATTCTACTAGATTTCCTAAAGACGTTACTGCAAGCCATGATGGCTGGGTCAGAAGTCTAACACTGCTTTTAAAAGCATGCTGCCCTAAGCCTGATCTAATAACTCAAATGCTATTGCGTCTGCTTTGGCCAAACATTTTCTGAAACTGGCAAAATCCCTCCCTTTGCTCTCCAAACGGAGATGTTTCTCTTTACGATTCAGGTACAGTAGCTCCAAGCAACCTACAAAGGCATAGCAGAAAATATATTGTGCCTTCTGAAAGCCACATAACAAAAAAACTCTCTTCCATTCAGACAAAGATGTGTTTTTTAAGCACCCTCCCCTCCCCTCACCCCCATACCAATGTTCAGAAATTCTATCTTGTTCTAGTTTTACAAGGAATTAAAGCATTTCAAATGGCGGGGGTAGAGCATAGAAAGTAACCGTTGGTGCTCTGCACAGCATACCATTCACAGCTAGCGTGAAAGACCTTCCGTTTCAAGCCTTTGCCCTTTACCTTGAAGTGGCCAATGCTTTCTAGTGGTGGCTTGGGAAGGAGAAGAAATATCACACCATTTCTTTCTTTGTTGAGAATGAAGAAGTGATGAAGGAGAAGAGGACAGAAGTGAGGAAAAGGGAAGAAAGATAAAAAGATAACAGGTGTGAGACATGAGACACGAACAGCAGAGGTTGGGGGGCATTTACAGATGAGTACAGAAAGGAGAAAGTTAGAATTTATTATGTTGCTATTGTGCATGCTAAAGATTAAAGAGGGATGCATTAGTATGCAAAATGAACCAACAGCTCAACGATCAGGGAGAATACTCACCGAAGACTACGGGTTACCAAAATAACCAAAACAAAACAAAGAATAAAAGAAAGGAAAAAAGAAAAAAAAAGAAAGAAAAAGACTTCCATGAAAATAGTTATGATCTATCAGCTTCATTGCTAAAAATCAAATACAACATTAAGACACAAACATGTTTTTAATGTTTTTGAAATGACGTTTAGATTTCTACCCAAAAATAAAACATTCACACGGCAATAGTTGGCCTCTGTTATCCAGCTGATTTCCAAAGTCACATGAAAAATAAATGGTGTTCTTTCTAAAATGCTAACAACTAAGTGTAGTTCTAAAGAATATTCCACTGAGAACACTCAATATTAAAACCCACCAACTTGCAAAAGGAACATAAACGCTAAATGAAGTCTTCCCGTCATTTCTATATACAGAATATTTTCTTCGTATTTGTAAAGAACAGGAAATAATTTAGCTTTGGTGAAAGTAGGAGCCAGCTAAGATAGTGGTGTATGCGCAGAACAATCGTATGTAAGTTTGCCAGGAAGGAAATCCAACAGTGTTCAATTAGATTTACTGCCAAGTAAGTGTGGATAGGATTGCAGTCTTATGACATCAGAACAGTAAGATTAACAGTTTTGACTGATAACAATAGATGAGTAAATTAATAGTTTATATAGCACCTAATAGGTTTGTTTTTTCCTTCATTTTTATATTCTTTCAAATGTAATACACTAGGTTTATAAGGTATTTCTATTTAATAAGTGTTAATTGTAAAACAAAATCAAGTAGTACTAATATTACTAAAACTAAACACAAACCCTAAATACATAACAAACCTTCCACTGAAAAGTATGCACAAAGCCTAAAAACTGTAATAATATTGATTAGTTTGAAAGGTATATAATTTGAAATGGCTCAGACTTCATGGTTGATTTTATACACACACATGAGTTTGAGTTAGGTGCGTTATCATACAATAAAATCTCATAGTTTATTAATTATTCTGATGTGGAAACGCCTGGGAAAGCTTGGAAAATTTACATATCTTGAAAAGTTCAAACGTTATTAGTGGGGTCTTTTTTATTATTATTTTGAAAACCTTTATTAATTTCAAACCAGCATATGAATACAAGACTGCTTATCCATATATAAGTCAAGAAAGCAACATAGGTTGGATCCAATAGAGCTTTCTGTAATTGGAAGTAGGGGAGATATTTCAATCAATTCCATCTGAACAGATTTTCAGGGCAAAGGCAAGTCAAGTCCTGAAAGAATATATTTTCATGTATTTTGTTAGTTTTAAAAATATCTGTAAATCGCTTGCTAGCTTTGGTTATGTTCTTTCAAAAGGGTATTTTAAAATATTTAATTAAAGCCTTTATCTTTAAATAAGTGGGAGCAAAGAACTATTATATTCCACCCATTTTTCCAGGAATTTACAAAACCCAGTATCGGAACACTCACCATCTCTAACTAAGAAAGGGACTGAAATAGGGCAGAAAACATGCGATGCTACAGAACATTCAGATTTAGAATATTGTAAATTATTGTTTGCCCCAGCATAATAAGGTTAGAGGAGAGGTGGAAAAGATGTCATTGAAACAGTGTGGTTGCAGCCCAAGCATGGATGGATTGAATACCACTCTGGTAGCACCTGGATAAAGAAATTACATGGAGTTGCCAGGATAACATCCAACCTGTTTAATCACCAGAATGCTTTGATGTGATCATGGTGATACTGCATAATTTTGTCATTCAGACATTATAAGAGAGCTAATGGATCCAGCCACAGGGAGGCAGCGGCCATCCTATTCTGGTAATGTATGCATTTGGTAATGAAAACAATTAGAGTTATTTCAATAAGGGAAAACAAGATGACAACTAAGTAGATAACATGAAAAAGTTTAAAACAAGTATTGTAGGAAGAGCAAGCAGAGCAAAAGTGCTCAGTAAACACTACAAAAAATTAGGAGTAACACTGAAAGCAACTTAATTATGCTACTTTTGCCAATATGGTGAGTGACTTTTGTCAGCAATAGCATGTAGTTTATATTTCTATTGTGGTTCAAGTATCAGGACAGAGTTGTATGCCATTAGTTCACCAAAAGCTGCCTTCTTATGGTGGAAAACATACGTTGACTTTTTCTTTTCACAGGCACATGAAACAAACTACTACTTGGGCAGGTTTAAAAAGGAAACATCTCCCAGACTTCCTAAATCAACCACAGCTGGAGGATACTGCATAAATGACTTTTTAAAAGGCATTTTTAAAATCAGATAAATACATAGAGGAAATGTCTATCAGTGAGTATTAGCCATGATAACTAAAAGTACATTATCCATGTTCTGAACATCTCCGATGCTAGGAACTAATGGGATCATGGCGTTTATGAATTTCTTGTGGCATCTGAATGGCCACTGTTAGAAGAGAGAATGCTGGGCCATTGGTCTGACTTAGCATGACAGGAGCTATTTTCTTATCACCATGCAATGCTACATGGTTGCCAACGTCTTTTGTGGCTGAAGGCTAAACTACACACTACGTTAAATGCAAAGGGTATATAGCTGATCCTTTTGAAACATTAGTGGGACCCTGATTCAGATTGAGACCACTATGCATAGGGTTAAATGTTCCCACTAAACCACTTTCATTAAATTCCTTCTCCTCTGCCACCCTGATGGGGCTAGAGAAAACCTCCTCAACTGGTACCAATGGAGTTTTCTTTCTTTCTTCCCTGTATGAAGGGAGGCAAATTTAAGTGGGGGGAGGGATGCGACTGGGCGGGAAGGTGGTGTGGCGGTACCAATCCAGGTGGATGCTGTGTGCAGTTACACGAGAGTAAAAAAAAGTGAGATCAGCTAGATGCTACAGATTTAACATCATATGTAACTAATCCCAGACTTTCACTTAGCAGAAATTCAATTAACTAGGGAATGAGAAAATATATAATCACGGTGAGACATAGAGGTGTTTCAAAACAAAGCTAAATTCCACGCATATGCAAGAGATAGCCTTTTTAGACAGTGGGTTATAGGAAGCAGCTTAAACATTTTTGGGTAATCTACTTTCTTCAAAGCATTAAAGTTTACATTATATATAACATAACAATCTTCTTTTCAAAATGCGTAAGTCGCACTTTTGCCCTACCATGCTTTCAACAATCCTGGGAGTATTTCTAACAAAAATCTAAGAAATTTATTTTGGAACTCTTCCAGTAGTTGAATCATAACCAATCCTTATAGTTTAGCACCTTATATGATTTGCAAAAATACTTCCCCAGGAAAATCCTGAAGAGATCGCAATATTAGATTTTTTCCCTATAGTACATGAAAAATTAAATCTTGCCTTCACTGGATAATAGTTTTCAACTTAGTTTCAGCTAAATGGTACTTCTAAGAGTATTTTCCTGAAAACCAAATCTCCAAATATTTACATTTTTTAAAACTTTTTCTATGTCCTTCAAGAATCTATTTGTGATGAGGAGGGCATGTTCCAAAGACTACAGTGCAGTCCATTTTATCATTCACATTTAAACACTCTTTGACACACATTTCTACTGCTTGAGCAAATGCCATAGTTTAATTGTGTGGTAGAAAACAAGACCTTATCACCAGCACAGAGTAAGATGAGCAATTCATATTAAAACAGGGAAATATGCTGGTGACTGGAGAATAGAATCCATAATGTTAACAGAAAAGTTAAAACAAATCAAGTGCCAGTAAACAACCTTGTCTCATTCTACCCAGTGTCAGGAATTGTTGAGCAGTTCTTGTCTTAACTTTCATAAGTGTATCAGTATAAATACTTCAAAAGAGCCTCCTGTCTATGGTGGTATTCCAGAGTTTATACCACAGTCAACTGCAGTTAATTATACTTAAAACTGCAGTTAGATCTACAAAAGCTGCATACAAATGTCGCTTTGGACCTTGCAAATATTTGCTAATACAAAGTTTGATCAAATGTAATCTTTCCTTTGTTAAAGCAAGCCTTTCCTCCTCTTAATATCTTATTAGTTGCAGCCCACTTATCCAATTTGTTCAATAAATATCTAACATACAACTTGGAAGAAATACCTAGAAATATTATGAAGTGATAATTCATGGGGTCATTTTTTCCCTTTCTAAAGATGGTTATAATTACATTCAACTCCCCTTCGCTGGGGAATCTTACGATTTTTTTTTTTTTGCATGAAACTAATTTTGCAAGAATAGGAACACATCACTGCATGCAATCCAGAAATAATTCAGAAGGCATCATTTTTTTCTCTATTATAATTTTATTATAACTGATAGATTTTAATTAAGCTACAATCTTATGCACATTTACCAAGGAGTTAGCCCTATGGAACACTGAGATTCACATCTGAGTAAACATGCATAGGACTATACTCTTTCACTTTCTCAGGGGGATAATGCTGGCTTTCAATCCATATTCCTCAAATCTTGGAATTTATATGATAAAATCTCTCCCAGTGGCTGACTAAAGCCTGCTCAAAATGTTTAATCATGACTCTTACATTATTTGAGTTTAGAAACCAATTTTAACCCCCTTTGATTTCTAAGTCACAAGATGCCAAAATGTAAGTGTCATTTCCTACTGCTTCCAATTCAATATTTGACCTTCCCTTTTTTTTTTTAGTAAATTATAGGTAAACTTGGCTTTTACTTACTGTGTGATTGAATCAATGTTGCACAAGTGAAAGAAAGCTCACAAAATTGATCTTTCTTTTCCCCTCCTTCCGCCTTCACTCCCCCACTCCCCGTGTACCCTCCCAAAAGCCAATTTAGAGGGCTGGGGAGCCTACCAAACGTTGTATTATGTGACTTAAGGGGCTGCAATGGGAGGGGGGAATTGCCAAAAATTCGGAGGAGGAATCTTGCACTGCTCATGCAAGATTCCCATGTTGGCAGTTCCCCTCTCCCACGGCAGCCTTGTAAGTCACAGCCCACAATGTTTCATAGGTCCCCCTGGGCCTCTGGAGAGGCGTTTCTGGGGCTGCCGTGGAAAGGAGGAAAAGAAAAAGTTCTGTTGCACAAGACTGCCTTCCACTCAAACAGCGTGGATATCACCCAATGTATCAACAGTAGATAACTCATCCTGGGCTTTAATGCATCTGGCTGTTTTGTGCAGTTCTCATTTTCTTACATTTGTCACTAAACCATCCTGAGTATATTTTCCTAATTATATATTTAAGATGATGAATAAACCCCATAGGAGGTTGGCATAGCTGTTATTAGGACTTAGTCATATGAACAGTAAGAAATCAGGAATACTGCTTAGAGGGAGATTGAAAATTGATGAAACAATGTATTTACAAGATTAGAAGGGCATAGTGTGAAGTTAGTGTGGTTTAGGAGATCTGGGCCCTAGTCTCCATTTGGCCATAATGCTCAATGGGTGGCTTTATGGCCAAACCTCCCTCCCTCATAGAGTTATTGTGAGAATAAAATGGAGAGGAGGAGGACTATATAATCTGCCTTGGGTTCCTAGCAAGAGGAAAAAGCCAGGATATAAATCTTCTTCTTCTTCTTCTTCTTCTTCTTCTTCTTCTTCTTCTTCTTCTTCTTCTTCTTACTACTACTACTACTACTACTACTAGGCTTGACCCTGATTTAGAGTAAACACATTGAAATCAAAGTGATGTAAGTTAGTAATGATTAACACATTCCCATTGATTTCAAAGGTCTGCTCTAAGTGTGACTGAGCCTGAATCCAACCTAATAGAAATAAATGAGTCTTTCAATATTCCAGAACCTAATTTTCATGAGGATAATGGTCTTTATCCCAGACTCTTCTTTTCAAAGAGATTCATTATTTGATAGAACTCATTTTGCCCCTTAAGGTATACGTACATATAAAAATTACTGTCTCCAGAGGGATTTTAGCCTTATGACTCTGCCACAAAAGGAAGAAACTAGACACACAAATTATCTGCATATAGAAGATCCTATATTCAATTTCTAGCATTTCCGGTTAATGGGCATTTATAGCACGCTCATGATTGACCACTCACAGAAGTTTGTGCATCATTTTGTTTAATGAAGAGGAAGTAACTGGAAGGTGGAGTCAAGCAATCAATAGCTAAATACTGGTATTCATAGAATGCTGCCTTATACTTGGACCAATGACCACCATATTTCTATCCTTTATATACACAGGGTTCCAGAAAACCAGTCCTGGGACAGAAGTACTATGTATTACTTCAACAGATGAAGCACAAGCATAGAAAGACTGTACAACAGCTATCAACACAAAACCATGACTTTCTCCATTTAAAATCAGTTGGCGGAATTAATTCAGCCTGTAATCCTATGCCTGCTGTCCTAAATCCCACTGAATTTATTGGGACTTACTTCTGAGTAGACATATATAGGACTGCAGTGTAAGCAAGATAAAACAGGATCCTAAAAACCAATTACTATAACCTCTTTGTACTACTTATATTTTAGTTATATAACTTTTGGCTTACTTTTATCTTCCTTCTCAAATGCTGTTATTGCTTTTTTACTCAGACATTCATTATAACGTGTGCTTATTTTATTTCTATATCCTATTTACTTTTCATATAAAACTATCAGCACTGGAAGAGAGTAAAGATACATGGCTTTTGGCAATCTTCTTTGGACCACACATATTTCAATTTATTTTCTGTAAATCATATATGCTAATACAGTTTCATAAATTCTCTTCTATTGTTTTCAGGGAAAAAAACCTCTGAGATTTTTCTCTATTGCAAGTAGGTGAGTAATATCAGTGGTAATATTTTAACTTATTTTATGTCAAGACAGTATCAAAGTTTAACAGCAAACAACAAGTTAGTTCCTCTTCCATTCTGTGTTATATTGAATTTATGAAGTATCTGCTAACATCAAAGAAAGACAGTACAGGGTACAAAGCACACCACTGCTATCCAGTACTATTTGTTCATGCTGAGAAACAAAAGGTCAGACACAATCAAGTGTTACTAGCTCAACAGATGTCTCTCCCATTAGTTACCTTAATCCCAGAACTACAGTGTTAGTGTTTCATGCAGACCTGGAGTTAGTAAAGACTAAACTTGAAGAAAATGTAGTGGTAATTTCTCTATCAGTGTGAATTTATCTTTCTCTTTTAATAGTAAAAATAAGGGCAATCAGGAAAGTTTGCATACAACATGGTTACAAACTTAGTGCTTTAGTAATAAATTAATAAGAACAGAGGGGTTTTTTTGGACACTTTGTCTTACCTTCTGATAAACAGAACTGATATTTAATGATCTAAAGAGGGGAAATAAATGAAATAATCATCAGGAGATCAAGAAATTATTTGTACAGGTAGGCCTTGAGAGTTACTCTTATTCTTAGTGACTACTGATTTATTCGTAACTGAAAATGCAGTATCTTACACAAAAGATTTTAAAAAAAAATTATAGGGGGAAATGACTATGTAACCATTAATGTTTCAACATTATAAATTTGGTGATAATAGCAAAGCTTTCATGGTTCCCAAACAAAGGCTAAAATGATTCTTTATTGAAGATAATGTACATCTACTATGCTTAAAGATCAGTTTTTAGATTTAGGAAGCTTAGGTATAGGAATATTCTCAGATAATACAAATACGATAAAGCTTTAATATAGACCAAAATTTGAACAGCTGTATTAGTTGGTTTCGATTTGGTAGACAAAGGATCAAATTATATTGTATGAAATGAAGTTTCCTTAACATAGAAATCTAAATAATATATATATTTTAAATATCTCTAGTTAGAATTAATACTTCTAACTACCTAGAAATACTGCATTTTAAGTGTCATTAAATAGAAATGTAAATCGTTATTGTATTCTTACCATTTTCAGAGGGCAAATGATGGCAGGGTGCTGGGCAGAAAACCTGAGCTGCATAGTCCTCAAAAGTTGAAGGATCTAGATGGTGCTGAACAATTGTTTGCAGATACCGAGCTCTTTCTTCATAGCTAATTGCACCCAATAGTCAAGGATTAATTTAATGTTTAGAATAATGTGAGCAGTATGAAGTTGTGATCAATGACATAGTCCTGATCTTTCCTGTTTAACAAATCTATTTTAGTTTTAGTACTAGAATTTAGACATTTATCCCCCCCTCCTCTCTTCTGAAAGCTTATAGAGCAGGCTAAAATTTAAAAGTGAACCTCCATTACATAAACAAGTAAGAACGGAATCCTATGCATCTTTAGACAGAAAAAAGTCATAGCTCCCAGCAATCCCCAACAAGCATGGCTGACTGGCTGGGGAGTATTGAGAGTTGTAGGACTGTTTTTCTGTCTAGACATGCATAAGATTGCACTGTAAAAGTATTCTTAAAAGTTGCATTCAAAGTACCCCATCAATACTCCACCCTTAGCTCACACCTCCTTAACTCAAATGGATATATCTCAACCTCTTACACTGACCTCCACATCCTGGAGAACCTCTGATAATTTAGTTAAAACCTCTTTTGAATCAGTATTCTATCCTCAAAATCCTCACAATGTGAAGTAAATTTAACGAGCCCCAAGTTTCCAACAAATTCTTTCTACATGACCAGTACACTTACTTATACACCACCCTTCTGAAGCTGCACCAAAGGCAGCTAACTCTTATATCGGTTCTTGAAGGCCTAAGTCATACCATTGTCCATCAGAAATCACAGTCCTAGTAGGAACAAGCAGAGTATCTGTAGGCTTTGGTAGGAGTGGGTTACATTGAATTAGGTATTCCTCTACTTTCCTTCATCTGCACAGAGCAACTGGACCAAAAATATTGGAAAAGTTGGGCTATGTTGTGGCTGGAAGCAACAACCTTTGAAAATATGGCATTTGATTTTGAACTAGGCTAACCATCTGAAAAGGAGGACAGGGCTCATATAACTTTAACAGTTGTAGAGAAAAGGGAATTTCAATCAGTGCCATTTGTATGCAATTAGTTCCTGATGATATTCCCTCTTCATCACAACAGTTAAAGTTGCAGAGCCCTGCCTTCTTTTGTATATGGTCACTCTAGTATAGTGCCTGCACCTTTAACAGTTGTGATGACGAGGGAATTTCACCAGGAACTAATTGCATACAAATGACACCTGCTGAAATTCCCTTTTCTCTACAACTGTTAAAGTTATATGAGCCCTGTCCTCCTTTTCAGATGGTCAGCCTATTTTGAACCATCCTGTAACTTTCAGACAACATTATGACAGTCATCACATACAAATGTAATATATGGCACTTCATACCAATTTGAGATAGATTGAGCCCCAAAGAAAACTGTTCAACTTCTGATTTGAGCAAAGATTAGCTTTGTTATGTATGTATTTCTGTGTTATGCAACAGTGTTCTGGGAAGGCAAACTTTTAAAATATCAATTCAAACTGACCTTGCTTCTAACATACTACTTTTAATCAATCGCACTGCATGTTATCTTATAAACAAAATCTTAGCACTCAAGTGTTAAATGTAGTGTAATCCTATACATATCTACTCAGATGTAAGCTCCATTGAATTTAATGGGACTTACTCCCAGGTACGTGAGTACAGGATTGCAGTCTTAATGTCTAAACACAAATTTAACATTTTGCATTTAAGAAAAAAAAAAAACGGGTCAATTATACTATTGAAACAAGTAGGCATACTTGCAAAAAAGCCATAGCATCCCTGAGCACCAGCTAAGAAAGTATCTGCAGGCATCAACAGCAGTGCATTGTACTTCTTCCCTTTCCCCTACATCCTTTCTTGCTGATATTATTGACAAGAGAGTGGTATCTTGAAGTGTTGTTGCTTTTGAAGAACCCTCTCCAGGTTTCTTGTTGCAGAGGGCCTGATTTTACTGTTAGCACAGAGTGAGTGGGAAAGAGAGAATATTTCTGCTGTTCTTGAAAGCAACTATGGAAATGGCTGTCAAAACGTAGAACAGCAGGCAGCAACATACAATTATCAAGAAAAAAAATACCATGCTGACTTAGTGTCATAGGCTGATTGTGTTGGCTTAGAAATCACTTACCTTTCTCATACAACTTGTAAAAGTTATTAATCTATGCAGTAACAGAAAATCTCTGCAAGTCATTCTTAGAGTATTTTTATTTTATATACAAATAATTTCCATGTAATGTTATTTAAATTTATTTATTTTAGAATAAAACTATTTTGGAGGATTAGTGCAAATTCAGAACAAAAATTCCCTTCATAGAATTGTCTTTGAAGGAGGGGCTAAGCCCCCTTGCTGGAAACTCTAATGGTGATGTGTGTGCGTCCATGAAACCTGGAGCACCATCCTTGCTCCCCTTGAGTTCCTTTTGATGGGCGATAAAGCAGCCCCCCTATACTCCAAAGGATGTTGCGTGGCAGCAGCAGCAGCGAGGCAGAATTGGGCTTTGAAGATAAGCACCCAAACCTTTTGATGGCAAAGGAGCAGCATTGTTTATTCTGTGGATGGAAAGCCTGTTTCCGCAGTTTCCCTTTACCACCAAAAGGATCTTTGGGTAAGGAAGGGGAAATTGGGTTATAAGGATACACATCTGTTATCCCCAGACTATAATTTCCTTCTGCTCACAAATCCCAGGGGGCCAATATCTGCACTCAACCTGTTTTGACAGGGATATTCCTGTTGGAAAGAGGGAAGTGTGCATATGCAGTCTTCATTTATTCTGGTTGGGGAACAACTGTTCTGATTGTTTACTTTTCTGCAAAGGTAGAGGGTCTGTAACATGGGTAGCTACACTATCTTATCTTGCTTTGACCTGCCATTTTCTGGACTCACAGACTTCAAACATAGGGTCTTGACCTTAGAAATATATCTTACTATCCTGTCAATTCAGCTCCCTTGGCTTATACAGTCCATCTCCAGTACTGTAGGGTGCTCATTCTCTTTATTCCAACTCTTCCTTATGCCTCCTATACACCATGATAAATTCGCAACAAAATACCCTTCCTGCCACTATCTTCTCTTGCATCCAAATGAACAATTCCAGATATCCTCCCCTCTGCAGATTAATCTTCTTTGATTCAAATATCTCCTTCTCATTCTAACATTTAGCTATTGCAGTTCAAAAGGTCAAAGAATCCCAACTGATTTATAACTGGAATTGGAGATGTAACTGTCTATTCTGAATTTTGGAATATTATAGACATGTCGATAAATTATGTGCTGTAATAAATAGTATAAACATTTTAGGTGTTTACAGAAGTGCAAAGTCTTAGGACTAATGAAAGCTCTCTCATGATGGGGAGGCATAGAAGATAACACACATTAAACCCCCAATTTTCTCCATTATATTTCAGTAATTAATTGGACCATGCGGTGATAATAATTTTACCACATAGAAACCAGTGCGCAGAAAAATGCTAGAAATTAAGAATGGGCAGTCAAATCACACTACTATTAAAGATCTTCGTCATATTCATTGCTTATTCTCAACTGTCCTCTTAAAACAGGGTTGAAGTCCAAAAATTGCTCCTGAAAACATTATAAATAGCAACATTGGGACAAGGAGAAATAGAAAAGCCTTTTGTTGTGAAGGTTCTTAGGTTGTGGGACATACACAAGATTGAGCCTTAACACAGGAGAGTAATATAGCACAGTTTTTAAGAGGCTGTATATAAGTGGTAGAGGATGAAACTGATGGTTGAAGTCTAAATAATACTACATATCTCACAACTTGTTGAAAAGCACTTTTTCCATTGGGGGAGATTCACAGCTGCTGAATTTTCTGCAGTTAATAGAGTCCTTTGATTCACAGCAGTGCCCCTTGCACAAAAATACTGGCCTTTGTGTATTACCAGAAACTAATTTTCTATTTGGCTGAAAAGGGAAAAATTGGGTTATTGCTTCTCCCTCCTACAGAGCTTTTCATTATGCCTGATGCACTCAACTTCTAAGCTCTTCTGAGGAAAAAAAATAACTGAAGAGGCAAGAGGTAGAAAAATGAGCTTGTTAGCACATTAGAAGTGAAGTATCTTGGTGGGCCCCAGAAATTCCCAGTGGTGTGTTAACTTATCACTCTATGCATGCTGGCACTGATAGTCTCCCAATTGAGCACTCTCTTTTCGCACCAAAGGTGCTGCCAGGAAGCAAAGGCTGAAGGCCTACAGTAGAACAGCCTGCTATCAAAACAAGCTGTTTTTAAAAGACTGTTTGAATGGGTAAAATGCTTTATGAAAAGCAGGGTGGAGACACCTACCTGCTTTAAAAATGCTCCTGTTTCAGAGGTCTCTAAATGAAACCTTTTAGGTTTATTTTATTATATATGGTACATATACACAAATAGGACAGAAGTGAAGCAAATAGAAGTGATATTTGCAGTTTAAGTGGATATGTTCCAAAGAAAGGAAGTATACATCATCTCAAGACAGTTGTTAACTTTGAAGGATAGCAGTGTCTTTCAAAGGCAGTATTCGTATCCAAAGCAAAATAAAATACAAATCTTTCTTTCACACATCCATCTAAAATGGGCAAGAAATCGGAAGATTCTTCACTTATAACAGCAAGATACTGGGCACCCTTGCTACTCATTCTGAAAAAGCTCCATTTAAGCACCATAACAGCACTGCATTTAAATACACATTACGGTAGCAGAAGCCAATGTAACCCTTATTCCACGCTCTTCACATTCTACAGCTTGAACAGTGAAGTGTATAACAATATTGATTCTAGAAACCATCTGTCATATGGACTTACATTCAGTGCTTGACTACTGGCTTGTGTGCTGCCTTGAGGTGCTCTTAAAGGCTATAACTGCTGATGAGGTGGGCCAGTTTGGAACAAAGACCACTGTCTGCATTGTTTCCTTAACTTTCCAACTACAAAGCATGATGTTAGTGAGTGTTTGCAGACTGCCTCTTTTTTTCCTAATAATCCACTAGAAGTACAAGACTAACTGAGAACACCCTGTTATCATGCTTCAAACGTTCAAAGACACTGGCAGGCATATAACGATTCCCAGGAGTAAAGCACTGAAGAATTTACAATATAACAAATTAAAATCACTAAAACCTGAACACAATTCAAATTAACAACCAGATGAAAACAATGTAGTGGAAACTGATGATTATATAGAACATACATTTTGAGTAAAATCCTTATCTGTCGGATGGGGAAAATTGGATCCAGTTATTCTAAACTAGAAAATAGATGCACTGGTAGGGTGGCCAGTTACACACTGCTAAAAAGAGGACATGCATTGCCAAAAATGAGGACAAAAGAGGCCATAATTTAGAAATTATTTCTATAATTTAAGTAGAAATACAATACATCTTGTTGGAGTGGGAAAGAATATGGCCGCATGACCTGCTCAATCTGCTGAAGAGATGCTAACTGTTGATGGGCACCATCAAGGCCCCAGCTCTTGCTTCTTATGGTTTCTTAAGGTTATCTTTAAACCTAACTTGGACTGGACAGTTCTACAAATAAATGGGCATCCTCAAATAGACTGTAAAGTAGGATACCTAGCCACACTTCAATTGCTTACTTTCATTTTATGCTAAATGTTTAGTTCTCATTTTTCAACTTTAGGAATCTTATTGACTGAACAGATGCTGAAATTATCAAGACACTACACTTAGCAAATTAGTAGGCAAACCAAAATCCTACCACTATTTTTAGTTTTATTTGATTTTAAATAGGAGAATGTGGCTGTTTTAGATGTAATAAGAATGCAATAATATGCAGTTACTTGATAATAAGTCCCAATGAATTCAATGGGGCTTACTTTTGAGTAAACACCCATAGGATTGGCCTGGAAAAAAATTGCTCTTCAGCTCCTTTTAATTTTCAACCCATAACCAGCATTTTTCTTTTAAGAAAACAGGCCATTGTATTGTAGTAATGCACTCTAAAGTTTCAAGGTGAATTCTTCTAGAGATTTCTTGACATCACACAATACTCAAATGTTTGGTTTTTTAAAAAAAATTTAAAAATCAGCAGTCTAAGTGGTAAATTCTTCAGTACAGTTTGTTACCATCCATAAAAAAAGGTTGTAATTCATCAGAACAGACAATGCTGAGCTTTAATCCATTCCTACAAACATATTGCCAACTCTATACTATTTTACAATGAGTATCAATTAAGAAACAAGCCTGACACCTGGTACTTCTTTATCTTAGTCCCATGGGCTGCCAGATAATTCAAAATCCTTAACAGGTGCTAAGGCAATGCACGTGGAACCCCATTAATAGAGACTGGATTCAGTTAAAATACAGAACACATTATAGACTTAACTACCTAATATGCAATTGCTGAGTGGGAAAAAAAAAGAAAGTGAAATATTTTAGTTTCTCTTTCACAGTTAATTTAAAAATAAACCAAACACTGCCACAGATTTTAGAACAACAAAACTTGACTCCAGACCTCACATTGATGATTATTTCTGTTTATGAAACAATTCAGGCTGAAATCTGAAATGACTAGCCAGGCAATAGTTCTATCGACT
The DNA here is from genome assembly GCA_029215795.1 of Anniella stebbinsi. Taxonomy (NCBI): domain Eukaryota; kingdom Metazoa; phylum Chordata; class Lepidosauria; order Squamata; family Anniellidae; genus Anniella; species Anniella stebbinsi. Next base: position 331,971,531 of record JARDYH010000001.1, read on the forward strand.
TAATTAATGAAAACCACTTGAGTATACAATTTTAGAATGCATCCTAACCTGCCCCTGCCCCAAGACCTACATATCATTTTTTCACAATGTTATCTGAAACACTGAAATAGTATGCTCCTCTGAATATTAAACAAAATATTTCAATTTTTTAAAAGATTTATTACAATATGAGCTTTTGTAAGCAAAAGTCTACTATACCACTGGCTTGAAATTCACGGAATGCGCAATTTAATTGATTTTAAGGCTGTTTAAAACACATTTGCTTTCAGAACACCTCTAAAATAGATGATTGCACTACTTGATTCAAAGTACACCACATTATTTTAACGGGATTATTGTTTGGAGTAAATTGTTTAGGAACTCAAGACTGGATTTCAATCTTGGCTTTTTCAAAGACAATGTGGACACTATCCACTTACTCTAAATACAGGCACTCTTGTTGGTGGAAAACTATCACATACACACAAATGCACACATGGTGGAAGTTTGGCACTTCATGGTGAAGTTAAGGATGTGTGTTCCCTTTGGGGGCATGCAAACAGAAGAGTGGAATGAGACCAAAAGATGGGAGAATTGGATTGGTCTTTACTACCACCAGCCTGAAGCATATGTGTCTGGTTCTGAGTCAAGGCTGATCTTAACTCTCAATACCTGAAAATTCTATTTACCTGGAGACCTGAACTCTTGGCAGATGGGACTGAACTCTAGGCAGGCAGGTGGAATTCAGTCTTTCTGTGGACAGGGAGAGTGCTGCTTTCTCTCCCCTGCCCATCCAGGTGAGCCTGACTGAGACCTATTGGAGCCTATGAAGAGTTGAAGGCTGCTCTATAAAAAAGAGGTTTGGGCAGTGTTCCTGTCCCGCCCCACCACCCCGCCATCGGTTGGCCAGGAGAAGAGACAGGTTAACATTGCCACTCATCAGCCCCTACAACAGGCAGAAAAAGGGGGCAAGAAGAGAGAAATCTACTGCTTGATGGGTTACACGTAAGTTTGAATTTTTGGGTTAAAAATGGAAGCTTTAAAAAGCAAGTTAGTATCCTATTTTACTGACCATCCACACTGACAGACCTCATGAGAGGAGGGACCCCCCCCCCCTGAAATTTTACAGTGGGCAATTACTTAAGAGCTATCTGTATCTAAATGTGCAATAATTTGATTAAATTTCTATTTAATATTGTAATGATCAAGAATTTGATCAAGAATAGTGATTTTATTACCAGAGAAAGCAGTAAACATATAAAGCAAACCGTCATTTAAGACTGTGTCATACTACCTATGATAAGCTGCATATTAGTTTAAACTAATGCACTATATGCCTCTAGGGAATGGCAGGTTCAGAGACTGGATTTTAACATCAAAATCTATCCATTAATCTTGACTTAAATATAATCTACCCTGCTGCAAGAGGAAGAATGGGCATTCAATGAATTACCATTATGAAATACAGCATGAATACATTGTCTCAATAATTTTAAGCAGAAACTCTACTCTGACCACTGCTTACACGTTCTAATCTTCTAAACCAAACATATGAGTGGCTCATCTATTATGTTTGGATGTTGAAAGTGCAAAATTGAAGAGAATACTGCACACTTGAGCAGGACCGCAGTACTGTACCCATGCAGCCATCTTCACTGAAGAAAAATAAAGCTACCACCTCAGTTTCAGACCTGCCCTCATTCCACTACCCCGTAAGTTCTTAGATACTATCCTATGTTCCACTGCTCCAGTGTGAATGAGAAGCAAAGTGAAACAAGAACCTCTGTCACAGACCAGAGTTCCGCTTTTCAAAACAACTTAAACATGGAGGCCGTATGACCTTGATCAGATGATAACTTTGTACACCTGCTTTCCCTCACAGTGTGTTGAAGGTCTTGGGTGAACTAGAGGACTATTTTATCATTAAGGTAAAGAGCTTTAAATAAGACATGCCCTTGTTAAAGACCAACACAAGTTTATAATGAATAACCAATTCAGTGGATTAGGGGGCAATCCTATGCATGTTTAGACAGATAAAAGTCCTACAACTCCCAGCATTCTCTAGCCAGTATGGTTGGCATGATAATGCTGGGAGCTGTAGGAGTTTTTTTCCTATCTAAACATCATTAGATAGTGACCACAGTAAAGAAAAGTCTTATATTCTAGTTTAGTATATAAATGTACTTGCATTACTTTTCAGAAATCAATGGTTGAAGTGAATGTTGTTCCAAGTTGTGACGGTTGTATCAGTTGCCCACAAATTCAATGTTTTACATTTTTTAATGTGCCAATCGACAAGAATTACAGCAGCAAATGAAGATTTCCCCTAAATTTCAGAATCGAGTGTGCTGTTAACAGTTGTTTAGTCAACAAGTATACAAAAAGAATAATTGCTCTAGCTCTTATGGTTTTCGTTAAAGTTAATTGAAAACTGTGATAGGCAAGGATCTCTTGATTCCCAATTGTTTAACAGTAGCAACAACATAATGGTAGCCAATATTTATCCAGGATAATGTATTACCTTCATTACCAGTAACTACAGCTTGCCCATGTTTAGGCTTACAGGTTCAGGATTCCAGGACAGATAGCAATTTCCTAATTTGGGACGGGGACGGGACCATTCCATAAATTCAAGCACTGCCTCAAGCCTGTCTAGTACCTCTTTTAATCCCTAACTTGTGGCCTAAAAGGATTTTCTTGCCCCTCTCACCACCTGCCCACCTGAATTGAACCAGGATGTGAAGAGTACCAATCCACCCATCACTTCCCTCTTTCCAAAGCCCACCAACAGTAGGCTGACCAGATAAAATCCAGGTCAGGGCTCATGTAACTTTAACAGTTGTAGAGAAAAGGGAATTTCAGCCGGTGTCATTTGTATTCCCTCTTCATCACAACTGTTAAAGTTGTAGGGGCCCTGCCTTCTTTTGTATATGGCCACTCTAGTATAGTGCCTGCAACTTTAACTGTTGTGATGAAGAGGGAATTTCACCAGGAACTAATTGCATACAAATGACCCTGGCTGAAACTCCCTTTTCTCTTCCACTGTTAAAGTTACATGAGCCCTGACCTGGATTTTATCTGGTCAGCCTAACCAACAGTCCTCCTGCTCTGCATCTCCTTTGCCTCCAACCCAGGGGTTTCCCCTACAACATGGGAGACAATAAAAACCATAGACTACATGGCTTTCATGGCCTCTCCTTTCACTCTACTGGGATGCAGTTTTCTGCCTTCTGCTCTTGACCCAGAGCCTGTAGAGATGGAGGTCGGGACAGAGGGAGTTCCTCAGTGCCCTGCTCCAATCTCGTACCCAAATAAAGTCTGCAGCTTTTTCATTCTCATTAGACCTGCTGTGTTGAGGCAAGATTTTTGTGGCAGACCAAAAGTGACATTAGATCGATCAGGTAAGTCACGAGACAGACACACTAAAGTCCAGCTCAGTAACAGTAACTGGAGGGACCTCTCGCCACATCTTCCTACGCTCTAAGAGTTTCATCACACCTACTCCCCACCCCTGGGTTTGCTTCTGCTGGTTCCCCCTCCGTTTCCTATGCGAGTCTAGTGTTTTGAATCACACGTGGTCAGTATTGCTGTGATACCTCAGCTTGGCCTGTTCCAAATTTGCGTTTTAGATTTTGCCTGTTCAGGGATAACTCGAAAGAGAAATGAGCAACTGCGGGCTCAGGGTGGAAGAAAAGCATGACGGGGACGACGTCATGTGAGTCCAGCGGTGAAAAAGTAGATCAAAGTCGTGGCGGGTGTGCATCAAACCGCGCGTGTGATAAACACCTAAGACAGGGGTTGGCCGAAAGTAGATCTCCAAATGTTTTGGGCATCACCTGCCAGCATTCCAGACAATTGGCCATGTTGGCAGGGGCCTCTGGGAGTTGAAATCCAAAACATCTGGAGACCTACCTTCTTGCCCACCCCTTCTCTAAAAGACTTCAGCCTGCTCACCTTAAGAGCCTGGCAGGATTTGGGCAACTTAAAAGCAGTAACAAGAGCTATGAAAAAGCAGGAAAAAAGTGAAATATGAAACACAACAGCTGCAAAGTTTCTCAGCAATAGCTGGGGGAACAAGAGTAGTGATATCATAATCTGGTCAGCCAATAGGGGGTGTTTTCATTCTTTGCTATTACTAGGCAAACTTTAAAATACATTTTCTTGAAAAGTATAATAATTAAAACAACAATTCTTGTTCCTCTGCCAATTGAGTTTGTAACTGATTGCAATTATGGGACGGAGTCTTAGTGTTAACCTCAAGCATTAAAAATAGTAAGACTACTTTATATGTGTAAACAGATAAATCTGAAAATTGTATATGCACTAGAAAAAGAATGACATTTTAATGTTGGTCTCTCTAGTAGACTGACATCATATATGGCTACAGCATATCGTTAATTGCTTGCCAGGTGCCTCCTGGATTTGCAACCCATCTAGAGATACAAAACTGTGTGTATATGCGCACATACATATTTTCAAGCACCTGGCCTGCTGCACTATGTGGATGAGATTCCATGCGTGACTCAGTGTGTGCATGTTGTGTAGGACTGTTTTACATCAAATACAACAAGAAACAAAACAGCAAGTACACTGAGTGCAATCCTATACATGTCTACTCAGAAGTAAGTTCCATTCAGTGGAGATTAGTCCTAGGTATGTCGGTATAGGATTGCAGCCTTCAACACTGAAGAACATGTAGAAGTAAATGGACTGTAAAGGGATCAAACTGGTAGATGAGTGGCACAAACATGGCTAAAAAAAATTGGCCGTTATTATTTCAGAAGAAATAATCCCAACTCAACATGAGTCACAATCTGTTTCATTAGTCAGTGCTTGATAATGATGGGTAAATTTCTTAATAATCTAAGTTATGCAGCTATAGATTCACGACTTCATAACAGTGCTCTATTTATATATATATTACAAGTAATATTATATGGATCCTTTACAAAAGCATGTTGTAGATATTCACAGGTTAACCTAAATTTAATCTAAATTAATTATAAATTTATAACAGAGTTTTTGTGCTTCGTCCTTTCATATTGTCATATTGCCTATGATGATCATCATTAAAAAAAAAAACCTTAGCAGGCAACAGTTCAAGTATTTCACTCCTGTTTATTATTAAAAGCTATTACTCCTTACGGAAAAAAATAGTGTAAACATATCAACACTGATATATTTTTCCCATCCCTCCCTTAAACACCAATTAGCAAACAACCCCTTTCCCCCCCTCCTCCCCCAAAGCTGTCAAGCTGTTCAGAGTAGTTTGTAACATGACAATAGAACTATTGTGAACAGTGTCTGGGCTTCCTTCCCACAGAGAGTTAAAATGGGCAGTTCCTGTTGCCCATGATTGGTGTCCAGTGAAACAATATGCAGCCAGGTTTTATCAGCTCCACGCCAAAAAAGTAAAGCCAAGGAACCCAAGCCTTCATATCATGCTGAACCATATGCCAACCCTGCTGGCCCCAAAGGTTTATCGCTGAGAATCAGGATCCATCATGTCCCCTGTGAAATTTCACCTCACATACCTTCTGTGAAATACATGGCTTTGCTGAAAATTGAACCTTTTCACAATTGGCAAGAACAGATGGATGGAAACTGTGGCTTGGCAACAGGAATCAGAAGATTTTTTAAACCCATACTGGTAGTAACTAGAAGCGCTCCAACAAAATCGATGAATTTCTGACTTCACAAATTCATCTATCTACACATATACACATATGAAAAGTAGCAAATGCAGCAATTTATATATTTTAACAGCCTCAATTCCAGTAGTAATATTAAGAGGAATAATAAGAGGAGTATTCTTTCTTTTGCTAGAGGTTTCATGTGAAAATAAAGTTAGCCCTAATACACATTTGATATTATTAGAATATTCTTTAAAAAAGTGTTTAGGTATAATATGCACCGAACACATTCTGAATACAATATTTTGTTTTTGTTCCCGTCAAGCAACAGCAGTTTTAACAATTTCTCATGCAACCAGTATTTTGCAAATATTCTGCAACTCCCCAAAAATAAAGTCTTAAAATTAATTTTAAAAAATCATATCTTGTACATTTTCATTTTTGGAAAGCTCTTGCTAATTGTAGGGATACTTGTATGCAGTATTAAAATATTACAATAATATATTTAAGCACTGAAAAAGAGAGAAACAATTCTTAGCATTGCAGCAAAGACTATAGACTACCTAGAGTTTGTGAATAATGAATCAGATTATACAACCAATACATTTCACTTCATTTAATTTTTACTCTTTCTAACAAGCCTTATTTTCTCAGACAGAAAAATCAGAATTTCTGCTTGTACAGTAAGAAGTACACTTCATGATCACTTTATTTACTTCTACCTATCTAAAATGTTTCATTCTGAGTACAACCCATGCGAGTCTGGACTGTATGAGGAATATAAGACAAGAAATAATATATTTATGTGGTCCTTACTCAACTGTGGAGCAAGCACACATATACAGAAAATCATTGTACAAATCCCTAAATAAATATAATCTAGCATAAGTGAACAATTTATATGAGAAACATTAAGATAAGAGTTTAAAACCAATCACAAATCTCTACTTCATCAGTGCTCTCTATTGTCTAAAATCAAAGGCATTTAAAGTGATGTTTTGGAATTAGTCATAACCCTCCTGCCATCTCATCCTAAATCCGACTCTTTCAACTACTAATAATGAACGACTGAGAACAAGCCTACACTACAACCGAAGTGCAATTGTTAGGCAGAATATTACCTGCCTATGCTCTCCAGTGCTGTATTTTACCTCTAATTGCATGATCAAGACAATAAATTGGTCTCAAGGGACAAAAAGGGACTATGAAGTACCTACCATGACAAAACTGGAGGTTGCAAGAAAATGCACCTTAGAAATAAGTAAGGCAAGACAAGACAAATGAAGGAGAGGTAGCAAAGCTTGAAAGACAGTCATCAATACTGACAGATTACTGTAATTCTGGCTGTCAGGACAATCGATTTAGGCAGCATATGCCAATCAATACACTTGTAATTTACTGAACAGCATTAGATACATAGTTAGCCAAGATGTGCCTAAGCTCCAGACTACTTTTAATGAACATAAATCACACAATTTATGCTTTGGAATTTCAGGACTGGTTAGCGATTATAAAAATAGCTGACAAAACTATACAATTATTGGCAGAAAATGAATTTGAATCCTTTTAGGATTTTCATTATTCTGAGGCTCACTTTTTAATCTGTGATATATTTTTCAAATTATCTCTATTTCCAGATATCTGTTAAAAAGATATATTAGATATCAATGTTTAAAATATGTATTTACTTTTTCTGCCCTCATGATTTTAAAATTACAGTGTTTTGGCATTCATTTCATAAACAGAATCAGGTGCAGGTATCAAAACAAAAGTAAAAGAATTAAACAAGTCATTAATCAGAAGTGTCAAATAAAAACTCCTAGGGTTTCATCCAGCATTGTCCGAGCAGACAACAGAACTTCCTCTTCCTCTTGTCCCACCCCACCCCCCACCAAATCTGTATCAGAGGTTCTTTCAACCACCCAGAGCAGCTTTGGGGGATGCAGGGGGATAGAGAATACATTCCACTGGTGGATAACACTGTTGGATTTCACCACTACATGTGAAAAATCTATACTTTCACATACACAGAGAATAGCCACTTCTACACAAGATGAATTTCACATTATGTAGAATGAATTGAAATGGAGTTATCCACCTAACAGATCAATTTAGAAACTCCTTTTATTACTATTGCATGAATATCTAGGCTTCAGTACAAATACTGGACATACATTTCTTATTAACCACTACATTTTAAAGATTCAAGCTGAAGCTACTGATGTCATTGTTACAGCAGTCTTTTGAGTTTTCAGTGAATGGACAGACAGGAACAAACATGGGAGGAGCAAATGGGTAGGGGGTGCCCTTCTCCAAAATTAGCTTGTAGGGTGTAGTAGATCAACAGGTAGTCAAATTTATTATGGTTCTATCTGCCACTGCACAAATGAAATATTCTTGTGCACTGACAGCTGCCTTTGAGTATGGGATCAAGTCTCAGTGGGTCTCTTCAGCTGAATTAGAACTGCGATTTTATATTCTATTTCCTAACACCAGGGGCAGTGCCTATCATTATGTAACCAACATGGCAGCACTCATGCACATGAGGAAAGCCTGAGGTTTGTAGAAGTACAAAAAACTTTAGGAAAAAACCTCTCAGGTGGAACCCCTAAACAGCTGGGATATATCTACCCAACTCCTCTGCCCCCCGCAGCACAAAATGGGAACAGCAAAAAGAAGATTCCCTGCTCTTTCTAATTCTGTTCTTATCTATTGTGAAACATTTAAAAACACCCTGCAGTGTAGTTCACATTGAATACTGCAGTGTTGGGAGCCCTATATAAGTTTGGGGTTATGGTTGAAGCTGAGAGAGTACAATAACCCTGCTATGTTTTCCACTGTTTTTATCTTTACACTGAGAGAGCTACATACAACAGCCTGAACTGGAGTTCACTTGTATACCGTATTGCAGGTTTGAGGGCAGTGCTGACAGAGACAAAAGCTTACAGCAGCACTTCAACTGAAGTCCATTGCTAATATTGCAGTTCAAGGGTGGGAGCTGAGGCTTGTTTGGATTCCCAGTCAAAAATCATTTTTACATCTCAAGTTGCATCAAAGGTCAATATTCTTAAACTATTCCCTCAGACCATCCCAACCCATATCAAGGACTGAGTTCCACTGATTTGAATTCTGACCGGTTGCAGTTTAAATGGTCAGGAACATACATACACACACACACGAAGACAGACCCACGTTACAGCAGGGAGTCGTGTCTGGATGCCTCAGGCTCAAACACATGCATACAAGGCATATATGACAACATTTTGTTGTGGGGTTCCATTTGTCCATTAGAAAACGGAACAAGAATCTAGCTTTTACCACAGCATTTCTTGAATTTAAAAAGATATATGCACTTGAGTAACATCTGGAGCAGATTTGTTGAACTATCTTGAGAGGCATCATTAAGGGCTAAAAAGGTGTCCCAATTAGGTAGATGAGTAATATCAGCAGTATGAATGACACACATAATTCTGTACAGACACTGAAGTATGAAGACGTATTTTGTAGCATATGTTGATTATTTCAAAACAGTATTTCTTGAGTTTCCACTCAGCAAGAAGATGGGATACGTCCGGAGCACATTATGCATCTCGAAGGTATAATAGACAGAGTCCTCCCATAACCATTTCTCCTGAGTCATTATGACATGCATCTTACTGCTGCAAAGACATTTGCATATTTTCATCCATGATTACAGAGTAATAAAAGTATATGGCATAGGCTTTAAAAGAACTGATTTACCACATGCTTTAATTTCAGGGGGCAATATCCAACTGGGTGCAACCACTAACATAAATTATGTTGTGCTAGTGTAAACTACTCCAGTGCAATGCAATGCCAATAACGTTCACTGGCACTCCAATTCCTCAGAAATTGGCATTAAGCTAGAGTAGTTTATGCTAGTGCAATGTAATTTACGTTAGCAGTTATGCCCCGGTGGATACACCCCAATGTACGACAATTTACTAAGTTTACACATTTCCTAAACAAACTGGTGCCACTCTTTCCAGACTTCTCTACAATATACATAAACACACACACACACCTCTCCCACAGTCAACAAAATGTTTATCAATCTCAAACATCACTGGCTGCATTGAGATGTAATCCTAACAAGTCTAGGCTAGGCTCATGCATTCCCTCTTCTCCTCCAGTGCAGATATAAGGAGAAGATTTCTGTTTCAAGATTTCTGCTTCAAGTTTTATATTAACCACAGTTTAGCATGTTCTTTGAACCCTAAATTCTTAACTATGGTTAGTAAAAACAAGCCAGCTTCATAAATAATGGTTGGATTCCACTAACCATAGGTAAGTTTGACCATAGCATGTCTGGGTTTGGACAACACTGCAAGATGCAGTTAATAAAAAACAGATGTGAAAGCATCTCAATTCCTTTTCACGGCTGTGCCACAGGAGAAGTGGGGAGTGTGTAAGCCTGGTGTGAGGTTAGGCTCATTCTTGTAATATTACATCTAATCCAGCCCACTCTGCTTGAGGGGTGGGGAAGCTGCAATTTCTCTGTTAATATAGCATAAAATGGCATAATTTTATATACTGGCAAAAATTATGTCTAATAAAAGAATATTATAAAATTAATTTTACAGGAAAATATGTCAACAGCACTTCTATTAAAAGCATTGCTTTAAATCCTGCAGTTACTTTCATAGTCCCATTTATTTAATTTGTTATGAGTTGTCTTTTGGCAACTAAAGAAGGACCCAAAGGCAAGTTCTTATTTAAAAACTTTAAAACAGTATCACAAATAGATTAAGAATAATAAAAAAGTCTTTAAAAACAGAGAGCAGAATTAAATTACATTTTAAATTGTTCAAAAGCTGTGCAGAACAAAAAAGTTTTAACAGCCTGCCTAAAACTTAACAAAAATGGAGCAGGTCTTTCTGTCATGCCCTTTGGGTTTTGTATTTTATTTCTATGGAATATCTCCTCCTTACCTTTGACTTTTTTGTGCTTATTGTGTTTTAAAATTGTATTTACAGAAAACTTCAGTATCAATAAGGAAATGCAGTGAAATCCTAGACACGTTCATTTGGACGTATGTCCCACTGTGTTCAATTGGGCTTTACTTTCTGGTAGGTTGGTTTCATGTTTGAGTTAAAAGGATACAAGTTTTGGTATAACGGAATGAGCGACTTCAATGCTCTGCTTGCATTTATAGCTGTTGCACGAACCATAATAGGAAGGATTTTTCCATTCACAATAGCACCATCGAACAATGGACCAAAGAATGGGACCTGAATTCAGAAAATTGAGAAATTTAGCTATCAAAATAGTCTCTTTTACAACAATTAGCAATCAACATTAACAAAGGGTTGCTTGACCAGATCATTCTTTTCACCTCCTGTTAATCAATCATAACAGTTATTCAAAATACTCTAAGCGGTGGTGTACCTTATGAAAGTATGCTGATATGATTATTTGATATTTTCAGCAAGAGATAATTCTTCTCCTTATTCTGCTTTAAGAACAATTTGAATAATTTCTTATATTCAGGCTTAGTTTAAGGCTAAAACCTAATAATGGCCATGAATGTCATATTTCTGAAGGTCAAAGTCCGAATGAGACTAGAGAAAGGGCAAATTTCCTGAAAGGATGTGATTAGTTTGAAAGAAAACTGTTAATAATTTTTATTCGCATATTTGTTAGAGCAATCTTACATGCAGCTAATGAGCACATAATCACAATCACTGTTAGGATACAGCTACATGATTAAAAGCAGTAATGGTTTAGCATAATATGGCACAAATTTGTACCATCATGTTTTCTAACTACACAGGGTCTGATTTAGGGATATGCACAGCTAGAAATGGACTGTATCTATCTAGTAATTCAAAAGATAGTTAATGCTACAATTTGTTGAATGCTGTGCTCAGGGTCCTTAATTCAGAAACTGGTACTGTACTCAAAACCCCACTTGGTGGATATGATACGTAGTCAGGGGATCTGCACATGCAAGGACCATGTTACAAATGAAGATCCTGATTTAGCAAGGAGATCTATGTAAGGAACCCTATCCTCCTCTTTGCCAGATTAAGGCAATAGCCAACATGAGGAATGGTGTTGAATTGGATGGATGCAAGAAATCATTGTAGCCTTTGGCACTCCCGCAGTTTCCAATGCTCTACCCTGACATTCTGACACACACGAAGGCTCACTTCAGACATAATTTCCCCAGCTCGCTAAGCCATAGTTCAGCATCTGGAAATGAGCATTAGGACCTCACAGTGTCCCCCTGCTTCTCCTTTCGCCTCCTCACTTTGTTGTACCAATCCTGATTAGTTTAAACTGCAGTTCCCTGTTATATCTGAAATGGGGAACTGTGGTTTAATCTCAGTTTACAAAGGAGGCTCTTAAACCACAGTTTGAACATGGATTAAGATCCTACTTAGTACACCAACATTAAACTACAGTTCTTTGTTTCAGTTGGGACAAAGAACTGTGGTTTAAGTTAAACAATTAAGGAAGCTGGTGACAGGCAAGGCGAGGGGGAGTGCACACTAACAAATATATGTCCAAACTGGGACGCTGTGTTTGTAGCAGTTGCAAAATTAGTTTTGGATCCTTTCTTGTTGGATCTGTATGTGTTGATTATGATCACATGAAAATGCTCTTTCATTTCTTAATCATTTTGCTGTTTGGAACAGACACTTGTGAACAGATGATATAGAAATAGAGCATACAAGTAGAATAATTAGGACACTGAAGGAAGGAAAGTCAGTTTGTAATAATCATGTTGCATAGTATCTCAACTACTATTTGTAGCAGTAAAGTTTAAGTGAGTTTTGTTGAAGACAAATATAGAAATAAAAATAATTTCCCCCAGAATTCCTGTCTTCCTCCTTCTACATGCTTATCAGTGTCAGGGCAAGATACAGTCCTCTCCTATTTGAAGCAGTAGCACATTCAGTGATAAAATAAGACCATGTTGAGCAGCTGGGGGAAGAAAAGTGAAGGAAATTTCCCTCAGAGTCCAAATGCTAAAGTATAGTTCAGGAGAAAAGGGAGACATCAGAAGAGATGAGAGAAAATGCCACCTATATTGCAGAGCAGTTTTCTATCCATCCTCAACCCAATTAGTAGCGGTTTTCTTAAGAACAGCACACTTCTAATGGGCAATTGCATCCACTGCCAACTGGCAAATATTTAGCTATGCAACTTCAAGACCTATCAAACTGTTTTCTTCTCCTTGTCCTACTTGGGATACACTAGATTACATGGGGAGCCACATGTATTTTATTTATCTGCTTGCCCCCATTCACATATAAAGCAGAGGGTGGGGTAGGTTTATTTCTTTTCATGAAAAGCATCCAAAACACAAAAGGTATGGCGAGAGAAACAATCCTTTCCAGCCATGGTTAAAATTATTGCAGGGCTGCTTCTGTTAATGTTAAAAAATAACAGAGCTGCATGAATAATTTACCACCATAAAAATAAAACTAGGTTGCATCCTATTTATTTAATTTAATTATTAAAAACAATTTCTAGACAACCGAGAACTTAGCCATCAGCTGTAGGAAAAATAATAAAAACTTACCTCAGGTTTTTTCATAATCTGGATACTGAACATGTAATTCTTCATTGGATATATAACAATGAGCACATCTCCGAATTCTGTAGGAATGATTCCTCTTCTGTAGTCACGAGTATGCTCCGACCAGACAATGTGAACCTCATCATTTCCTAAATGTCTTAGCTGAAACAAGAGAAGTAGTGTATGTACAAAGATTTAATTCTCTTAACAGAGAAATCCTATGGTGGTAGTGAGATTCCATGCCAGAGCTTGCTAAGCCCTGACTTGCTAAGCCCTGTCAGCCTGGGCAGAAAGTGGCTTTTTAAAACTTGGGGGAAGGGCATTTCCTCCCAGTATGATCAATGGGAGGGAATTAACTATGTGAGCTCCAGGGGTAGTGCAATCGACGGCTTCTTATGGGGACGTGTTCGGGAATGAGAGAATTTAGGGCCTGTGGAGTCTTGGCTGCTGCCAAAAAGCCCTTTCCCCCTTCCAGCACCAGTGGAACATCACTGTTGGGACATCTAGGCCTGTGGAACTTTCCATAGGAGTAGCAGGGGTCCTCCGGTGGCCTAAGTGTTATCCCACTAGCACATTTCCCTCTCTGCTAATGGAGCAGCACTTATGCAGCATCCACAGGCCTTTCAGACACCTTTGGCTGGTTGTAGGATTGCAGCCTAAACTATGGATTAAGTTATATACAAGAACTGTGCTACAAATGCTAAGAACTGTGGAAAGCAGGGGCGGTGCTAGTTACTGAAAAGATCCGGGGCTCAGGTCCACAGGATAAAAAAAAAATGCCCCAATTTGCACATGCTAATTTACATATGCAAATATATGAGCATAATTAGAAATATTTATTATAATTTAATTTTTTATAGAAGGCAAGCTAATTGACCTATTGTTTGCTTTCAGGACAAAGTCCCAAACTGTGTTTGCTAAAGCCTACTCTCTATGCAGCTACACTTTTCCTTGGTCTTTCAGGCCCAAATCCAGATCAGCAGATACCTTAAAAATAACACTTGTGTGAGCACTAAACAGACTACTTGCAAACCCACAAATTCCCCTGTTGAAAATACTATTGACTCAGCTTGGGTTCTTCAGTTTAATTTGCCAGCTTTCAGTGTTTATATATCATGAACTAATACAGAATACACTTCTGAAGGACAAAACCTTTAAACATCAACTCTCCTATACATGCTTATTCAGAAGGATGTCCCACTTATTTCCAAGTAAATTAGTATACGATTGCAGCCTAAAGCAGTTTGGATGACTACATTTGAGAATGTTGCTATTTAACTGACTTCACACATAAACAAATCATAATTGTCATCCATTTTTTAAAAGTCACCTGCATATACAATTGATTTCCCAAGATCTTGAATTGACAAACAAAACAAAATTTTCTCTGTAACAATTGCAAAGCCTTGCAAGACTCAACAGCTTTGCTTTGAACATATTTATCCCAAATATAGAACTGTTAAACAAATATGAATGAGAATTATTCATGAGTTGAACTTCACTCTAGCACTAAGGATCCTTAATATGGTTGGTTTTAATCATGAGACTCTAAGTTCACTAAAACAGTTGCATGTTTATGATTAGAATGTCAGTGTGGTCCAGATATAGATTTTATTTTTAAAATGTATAACCAATCTTTCTACAACATTGATATTACAGATTTACTACAGAAGAATTAAAAAGACAATTGAAATGTTAAAACCAATTAAAAAAGTAGACAAAGACAAATTCAGAAAGCAGGAGCATTGACACAGAGAAAATGTCAACTGATGCCATAATTGAAACCTACCAAAGGCTTTGCTAAATAAAACAACTTCCAACTCATATTAAGGTCAGTAACAGGCTGATATGTTTGGGGAGGGCATCTCAAAGTTGTGGTGCCAAAGCTGAAAAGCCCCTGTTCATAATAGCCACCTATTTTTTTTAAAAAAATATTATTACATATATGTCCTGCCTTTTTTTCTAGAAGGAACCCAAGGCAGCTTACATTATCTACCTTCTCTCCATTTTATCTTCATAACAACCTTGTGAGGTAGGTTAAGATGAGAATCAGTGACTGTCCCAAAGTCGCCAAGTGAACTTCATGGCCAAATGGGGAATAGAACCTGGATCTTCCAAGTCCCACATCCAACACTCTAACCACTTTATGACACTGGTAACTTAGTTAAGTTCTGAAGATGGGGCATTGGATGTTACTCTGGAGTTCTTTTTGACTTCATGGATGATGCTTAGAGAGATTTTGGCAGGACAGCTGCTCCTGGGTGGAGTGACTGTGGTCTTAACCCTTTTTCATTTGTAGACTATCTGTCTGACAGTGGAATGATTCAGCCCCAAATCCTTAGAAATGGGTTTGTAACCCTTTCTAGACGGATGAGCAGCTATAACTGCTTTTCTGAGGCCCTCAGAGATGTCTTTTGATCATAGCATGACGTGTTTCCACACAACCATATGGTGAGGACTAAATACACAAAGTTTCTGACCCTTTTATAGGGTGGGGCCTCCCAAACTCACCCCTGAAGATCTACCTAATTATTTAAACACCTGATTCTAATTATTCACTTTAATTGAGCTTATTTTTGCACATACCCTGTCTCTTATGTACTCCTTGTTTGCCTAATCTATACATCTCACCTCCCCCACAGAATTGGTTAATATAAACCCTATTGGATATTATGAAAAGGGCTGGTTTTGATTCACAAAGGCTATCATGGTAACACCATGGAATTTCCTAATTATCATTAGGATTCACAAACTTTTTCTCATGACTGTATAGAGAGATATTCCTTCAAGTAGTTGAGTGCCAAGCTATTAAAGGTAAGCATCAGCACCTTGAATTGGGCTAAGAAGCAAATAAGCAAGCAGTGCAGTTCTTTCAAAATTTGCCGAACCTGCCCAGAGGACCTTACAATCTAAAATGTGCAGGGTGCAAAGAACCAGATTGACTCCATTTTCTATTAGGCATCCATTTTCTATAACAGCCCTTCTGAGCGGCTCAGTGGGAATAGGCATGAAAATGAAAGCATTTGGCTACCTGAACAGAGGATGGGGTCTGGGTTATCTCTTCTGACTCTGTCCAGCTCCGGCCTCAAAGACATAAAATGCCCTATTCCACAGGAGGGAGGGGAGACTGCTTTCAGTTGGGCCTGTGTGAAAAGTTTCACCTCTTCTTTTGACCCTTCCATCAAGGAGAGTTGGGGTGGGGGTGGAGAACCAGAGAGTGGTATAGTAGATATACTGGGGAAGGCTGCTAGGCCAGTTGCCTTTTGTTCCTGTTTGTCTTGGGGAAAGGCGATGTTCATGAGAAGGCTCATACGAAGGTATGCATAGGTCAGCAGAATAGTCTTTATTATTTTTTAGTCTGCATGAAGTTTCCTACTGTCTTGTACTTATAACATTTGTACCCATTTGGCTGGTAACATCAAATCCTGTACTAATTTGGATTTGTAACTTCCAATCTTGTACCAATTTGGCTTTTTAACTTCCAATTTCCAACTGTGTGTTCTTTCCAGTCTGGGTCAGTGCTAAGTCCAGTGTAACTCTGCAGCTGGGGCTAGTAAGTATAACTTATCATTGTCTCTGAGACTCGAGGGAACCAGTTTGGTCTCTGATTCAGCACAGCTAAGAAGGCTAAGTAAGCCCGGGGAGTCCCCTGTCTGAAGGGATGGTGGCTGCTTTACATTATAAATGGCTTGGCTTTGAATCACTCTCCTTTATACAGAGGAAACATAGGAAAAGGGGGGAAGTAGAAGCAGGGGTAAATAGAGAAAATATGCAATGGTTTCTGTTACACAGGCTTGGGGTTGGTTATAAGCTTAGTTGCAGAGCACTAGAGGGCTGAGCCAAAGGCTTCACAGAAAAGGTTGGTCTTGAGGAGGGATTTGAAGGAAGTAAGACTGTGGCATCACACAGGTGTTTTGGAAAGTAGTTCCATGCATAGAGGACAGCGAGCAAAAAAAGCAGAGGTGTTTTTGTTTTTTGGGGTTTTTTTTTTAAGGAAGCAAGAGACCTTTGAATGTTTGAGGGTGGTTTTGTTGAAGAAGCGAAGGTCATGAGCAATGTTGTATTGTTATATAAGAGTGGTGAGATAACTGGGGCCAAGGCCATGGGGGGCTCTGAAGGCGAAACCAAAGAGCTTGTGCTGGGAGCACACAGGAGGGGGCTCACGTGATCAGAACGATGAGAAAAATGAATGGTTTTTGGAAGCAGAATGCTGAACAGATATGAGGAGAGAATGGTGAGACAGAAGATGCCCTGACAGGGAAAAAATGCAGAAGTCTAGGCAAGATAACCAGGATATAGAGCAGAATTTTCACCAACACAGAGGAAAAGCCGTACTTTTTCTGGAGTAAATTGATAGGGGGATTGTGTCCCTGCTGTACTTCTGGGTCTCTCAGTGGCTTTCAATATCATCAACCATGGTATCCTTCTGGTACGGCCTGAGGGGACTGGGAATTGGGGGCACTGCGCTTCAGTGGTTCTGGTCCTACCTCTTGGGCAGGTTCCAAATGGTGATGCTTGGGGATAGCTGCTCCTCAAAGAAGGAGCTGTACTATGGCGTACCACAAGGCGCCATCCTATCCCCAATGCTGTTTAACATCTACATGAAAACGCTGGGAGAGATCAACCAGACTTTGACAATGGCATCAGCTAAGGATAGTGTGTCTCCTCTGAATGAATGCTTGGAAGCAGTAATAGGCTGGATCAGGAAAAACAAACTGAAGCTAAATCCAGACAAGACGGAGGTGCTTACTGTCAAAGGTCCCAACCTGGGTTTGGAGGTGTGTCAACCAGTTCTGGATGGGTTTACACTCCCCCTGAAAGACTGTGTTCGCAGTTTGGGGGTGCTCCTGGATCCGTTGCTCCAAATGACAGCATAGATAGATGCGACAGCCAGGAGTGCCTACTATCAGCTTCAGCTGATTCGCCAGCTGCGCCTCTTCCTAGAGTTGGAAGACCTAAAGACGGTAGTGCATTTGCTGGTAACTTTGAGGCTCAACTTCTGCAATGCGCTGTACATAGGGCTACCATTGTACCTGGTTCAGAAACTTCAATTACTTCAAAATATGGCAGCCAGGTTAGTCACCAGTACACCTAGGGCTGACCATATTACACCAATTTTAAAATCAATTCACTGGCTGCCAATTAGTTTCCGGGTGAAGTATAAAGTGTTGGTTATTACCTTTAAAGCCCTACATGGTTTGGGTCCAGGTTACCTGTGGGATCGCCTTCCTCCGTACAATCTACCCCACACACTCAGGTCCTCTGGGAAGAATTTACTCCATTCAGCCAAAACTAGGCTGACAACTGTTACCCAGAGGACCTTCTCTTCTGCCACTCCTAGACTGTTGAATGGCCTGCCGGGAGAGATTCGTTAACTTAACAGTCTCCCTGAATTAGGAAAGCCATAAAGACTGATCTTTTCTGGCAGGCCTACCTAGTTGAATTTTAAGATGTTTGACTGTTATTTTAATTATGCATTAGTTTTATATGTTTTTAATCAGTTTTATATATTTTATAGTATTGTTGTATTCAATGTTGTTTCTCGCCTCGAGCCAGAGGAAGAGGCAGGTAAGAAATAAAATTATCATCATCATATCGAACATGACAAACAGAA
This sequence comes from Anniella stebbinsi, assembly GCA_029215795.1. Lineage (NCBI taxonomy): Eukaryota > Metazoa > Chordata > Lepidosauria > Squamata > Anniellidae > Anniella > Anniella stebbinsi. The sequence continues at coordinate 331,990,306 of JARDYH010000001.1, forward strand.
CATTAATATCACCTTGAACATGATGCTATCCCTAAGGAATCTGTTTGCACATTCAGCTGTGAATCATTGTGTTGAATAATTAAATGCTGAGAGAGATTAGATGATGTACTTACATGCATGAATCAGCATTTATTTTAATTCCAACAGAAGGAAACACAATCCTCAGTCTGAATTGATTTTGAGATTTTTTTCTTGGAGTATGTTAAGTGTAATAATCTCTTGTAAAGCTAAAATGTCAATTTCTGAACGGATATGTTCCCATTCTTTATGCAAGAGGTAACATGGTCCTTGTCTAACTCTACGTATTAATTTGCACACTGCACACTCTGGGAATCTCTTTGAATTCATGTAAAGTATTCTCCGGTTGCTACACATAATGTTGCTTGCTTCTTCTTGCTATTAATATCACCCTTCTGAATATCTCTGTAGAACCTACAGTGTTCTCAAAATTCTAAGCTTATTTCCTAGTCACAGTGTACTTTAGACCCTTTCAACACTGGTGATGCATTATGCCATAGCCCTCTATCTCGCAAAAGGTAGTTAGAAGCAAGATGTCATGATAGTGAGGGGAAAAATACATTTAGGATATCTAGTCATACTTTGCCAGCAGACAAAAGAGGTACAACCATAAAGCTGGGTGGGAGAGAAGGAAACATGTGATGGAGAGAACCCACCAAATACCTGGATTCCCTAGACACAGCAATCAGGAAACAGGGCAGTTGTAACATCAGCAGCCAGTAGACCAATCTTTTCCCTTCTTTGTATGTTTTAAAATGCCAAGCTTTAAATAGCAAACTAGACCATGATAAAGATTTCAAACATGCCCACCATTTGATGGGCATATTGCTAATTCTATGCCTGGGCTTTGAATAGAAATTACACGGGTCACACCTGGGAAAAACTTTGGCAGAAGACAAACAGAGCAGGGCATCCATGCTGATTATCTTAGATCTCTCAGGAGCTTTCTGTACCTTCAGCTATGGTTTCTCCTCTGTAATGAATGCTTGGGTTGGAAATGGGAGGGACTGCTTTATGGTAGTTCCACAATTACCTTCCTGACAGGTTTCAGAAGGTGGTGTTGAGAAATACCTGTTCTGCCCCATTGAAGCAATCCTGGAGGGTTTTCCTTAATTTAAAACATCTACATGAAACTGTTGGGAGAGACTGTATGAGGCTTTGGAATTCAATGTTAGTAGTATGCTGTGATAACACATAGCTATTTCTCTTCTTAATTCCCAGTAAGGTAACAGAATCCATGAAACAACGCCTGGAATAATAATAGACTAGATGATGATAACATAAGCTGAACAAAAGTCCAGATAAGACAGAAATGATAGTGGCTGGTGGGTTCTTAGAAGGAGAAAGTGGCTGGCCTACTCTGATTGGGATTAGACTCATCCAGGAGGGGCTTGTTGGCCTTCCTGGACTAGGCTTTATTGTCAAGTAGTGGTCATAGCCAGGAATGTCTTTTTTCAGATTCAGTTGGTTTTTAATTATTGTGATCTTGTCATCATAAACTATATCTTGGTAACCTATAGACTACTGTAATACATTCTGCATGGTGCTGCCCTTGAAGTTGGAACTTACAAATGACCCAGAATATAGCAACCACAGAGTTAATGTAACTGTGATTATTTACAAGGAGCCTGAAATTGTTTAGTACTGTACAAAAATTAAACACACAGATCCTGTTCACAGTCTTACAATATTACAATTACATTAGGAAAAGAAGGTCAATGTTTACTGGTTGTTTTCTAAGCACAATGCAAGAGACTATTTTGACTTTTACAGACCTAAATAGTTTAGGTCATCATTATCTGAAGGAACATCTCCTCCCATATATAGGTTCCCATATGTTGTTATCAGACAGAAGGCTCTGCTATGAGCACCCTTAAGATCCAGTGAGTCATGATAAAGAAATAGCACCTTCTTTGTAATGGTCACCCAGTTGTGGAACTGTCTGTCTCAGAAGGTCAACTATTCTTGCATTTATTGTTTTTAGTAAGTGGGTTAAAAGCATTTTATTCCAGCAAGCTTTTAAATGAGACTGGTGGGTGCTTTAATCTGAAACTGTTTAATCTTGCATTGCTTGATATTTTGTTTTAGTGTTGCTTTTGTAGGATTACTATGTTTCTGTTTTTACTTTGTGGCAACAGTATAGATTCTGTAGTGTAAACTAGGGATGTGCAGCGGATTGGATCCAATCCACGATCCGGATCCGATCCAGCCGAAATCGGAATGAAAGGAAACGATTCCGATTTCACGACATGGAGGTCTGATTTTTTCCGATCCGATGGCCCCCCCCCCCCCGATTTTAATTGGGAAAAATCGGAAAATTGGACCTTAATTTTTTGTGTTTTCGCCATAGGCTTGCATTGGGGGAAAGAAAGCTTTCCCCCAATGCAAGTCTATGGGGAAAACACCTCCCTCCCTCCCTCATGCTCCTTCCTGCTGCCTCCTCGCTGCTACCCGCTGGTCCCTTGTACTGAGAAATAGGCTTCGCGGCCTGCCTCTCAGTAGAGCGCCAGGTTATTATTATTATTATTATTTATTATTATTATTACATTTATATACTGCCCCATAGTCAAAGCTCTCTGGGAGGTTTACAAAAATGAAAAGATTGAACACTAAAAAGACAATATACAAAATTTAAAACCATAAACATAAAACAGCTGACATTTAAAACATTTTAAACTGTTAAGCCTGGCCACATAATCAGTTAAAACCTCAACTTAAGCTGTTAAAATGCCTGGGAGAAAAGAAAAGTTTTGACCTGGCGCCGAAAAGATAACAGTGTTGGCGCCAGGTGGGCCTCATCGGGGAGATCATTCCATAATTGGGGGGCCACCACAGAGAAGGCCCTCTCCCTTGTTGCCGTCCTCCGAGCTTCCCTTGGAGTAGGCACCCGGAGGAGGACCTTTGATGTTGAGCGTAGTACATGGGTAGGTTCATGTCAAGAAAGGCGTTCCATCAGGTATTGCGGTCCCAAACCGAGTAAGGCTTTATAGGTTAAAACCAGCACCTTGAATCGGGCTCGGAAACATACAGGAAGCCAATGCAAGCAGGCCAGAATTGGTCTTATATGTTTGAACCTTCTGGTCCCTGTTACCAATCTGGCCGCTGCATTCTGCACAAGCTGCAGCTTCCGAACCGTCTTCAAAGGCAGCCCCACATAGAGCGCATTGCAGGAATCTAACTTAGAGGTTACCACAGCATAGACAACTCAACCCAGGTTATCCCTGTCCAGATAGGGGCGTAGCTGGGCCACCAGCCGAAGTTGGTAGAAGGCACTCCGTGCCACCGAGGCCACCTGAGCCTCAAGTGACAGAGATGGTTCTAGGAGAACCCCCAAGCTACGAACCTACTCTTTCAGGGGGGGTGCAACCCCATCCAGAACAGGTTGAACACCCTCCATCCGGTCAGAGGAACCCCCCACTAACAGCATCTCAGTCTTGTCTGGATTGAGTTTCAGTTTATTAGCTCTCATCCAGTCCCTTGTTGCAGCCAAGCATCGGTTCAACACATCCACAGTCTCACCTGATGAAGATGAAAAGGAGAAGTAGAGTTGTGTGTCATCAGCGTACTGATGACAACGCACTCCAAAACTCCGGATGACCGCACCCAAAGGTTTCATGTAGATGTTGAACAGCATGGAGGACAAGACTAACCCCTGCGGAACCCCATACTGGAGAATTCACGGGGCTGAGCAATGTCCCCAAGCACCTCCTTCTGGAGCCGACCTGTCAAGTAGGAGCGGAACCACTGCAATGCAGTGCCTCCCACTCCCAACTCAGCCAGTCATCCCAGAAGGATACCATGGTCGATGGTATCAAAAGCTGCTGAGAGATCAAGGAGAATCAACAGAGTCACACTCCCCCTGTCCTTCTCCCGACATAGGTCATCATACAGGGCAACCAAGGCTGTTTCTGTGCCAAAACTAGGCCTGAAACCCAACTGAAATGGATCCAGATAATCAGTCTCATCCGAGAGTGTCTGGAGTTGGCCAGCAACCACCCGCTCAAGGACCTTGCCCAGGAATGGAACGTTTGCCACCGGCCTAAAGTTATTAAGATTTTCTGGGTCCAGGGAAGCTTTCTTCAGGAGTACTTTGACTACTGCCTCTTTCAGACGGCCTGGGACCACTCTCTCTCGTAGAGAGACATTAATCACTTCCCAGGCCCAGCCGGCTGTTCCATCCCTGCTAGCTTTTATAAGCCAAGAGGGCAAGGATCCAATACAGAGGTCACCCAGCGCTCTACTGAGAGGCAGGCCACGAAGCCTGTTTCTCAGTAGAAGGGACCAGCGGGCAGCAGTGGACAGCCCCAGCAGGTAAGTGGACCTCCCCCCCCTCGCGCTCCTTACCTGCTGGGCCCGTCCACTGCTGCCCGCTGGTCCCTTCTACTGAGAAACAGGCTTTGCGGCCTGCCTCTCAGTAAAGCGCCGGGTGACATCATCACCCGGCGCTCTACTGAGAGGCAGGCCGCGAAGCCTGTTTCTCAGTAGAAGGGACCAGCGGGCGGAAGCGGACGGAAGTGGACGGCCCCAGCAGATAAGGAGTACGAGTGGCAGGGAGGGAGGGGGAGTTAGGTCCCCACTCACCCGCCCCCATGTTTTCCGCATAGGCTTGCATTGGGGGAAAGCTTTCTTTCCCCCAATGCAAGCCTATGACGAAAACACCTAAAATGGCGTCCGATCCGAAAATCGGACGTCCGATTTTTGTTTTGGAATCTGATCCGATCTGATCCGCAGGACCTTCGGTTCTGTCTGATCCGATCCAGGGCAAAATCTGAGGTCCCGATTCCGATACGATTTTTCCTCCCATGCACACCTACTGTAAACTACTAAAGAGAACATTACTATAAAAGTATAACAACAACACCAGCAACAAAAACAAAACAGTAAGAACACACAATCATTTACAAGATGTTTGAATGTAAACATAATCTATAGGGGAAGATGGTTTTATTAGGCTACTAGATTGTGTCTAGGGACTATCTAATTTCAACTCTGAGTGCAGCCAGTGTCTCTTTCACCCTTACCAAGCAGAACTTAGTGACAAAGCTCTCCAGAAAATAATAGGACTGCTATTGCTGCTGCTTCTACCACCTTTCTTTTATAACACCCTCTTTTTCACCATTCATAGTTCCCCCTGCAGGAAAAGTTGCTAACATAATAAGGACCTAGTCTTTGTGAGTATTGGTACATAGAATGGTCATAAACCAACATGAAGATTAGCTAAACTATTTCTACAGCTATAGCAGAGGGATACAATTTCTATTCCACTACTGAACAAACAAACTAGAAAAGCAGAGATATCTGAAATTTCATTTTAAAAAATCGAAATACTTTAAAACATTCTTACTTTATAGCCATCACCATGTGTCAGCTTTCCTAATAAGTTTATGTTAACTGAATACAAAAGAAATGTGAAATAAATATAACCAGAAGGGACGATCAAATCTAATTTTGATACATTAATGTCATATGCTGTACATGTTACAATACCAGCCAGAGTTAATACCAAGCTGCAGGCTACACTGAGATTTCTAAATGGCAGATTGTTCTAAGTGATACAAAGTATAATTGAAGTAATAAACGATAGTAAAAGCAAAGCACACTGGCAGGAAGAATTCAAGTATTTACTTAAAAAAATTAAACAAGTTAGTTTTGGAAAGAGAAGACAACTGAAATAATGCAGGGCTCAATTTACAGAAAGTTCCTTTTATTTATCTATTGCATTAACCCTTGAACTTTTGCCAGAATTATCAGTAATGTGTAGAACCTACTGATCTAAGAAATGGATGAGAAAGACATTACAACTTCCTGAAGGCCATGATCTAGTTGAGGGTTTGCTTTTGTCATCCACTTTAGTAAACCTACACCCTGCTAAATTGTCAAAACGCTTTTAAAACCAGGGGTACATGATTAAGAAAAGTCCTCTGATGATTTGATAGTGGGGAGAAAAAGGAGTTTGCCTGCTGAAATGGGAACAAGGGAAACAACACTGGTAGAAATCATGTACAGTGCTGAGAATTGGGTTCGTATTTAACGGCCATTTTCAAAAGCAGGAAAAGTAAAATAATAAGAGAACACAATATACATGGCAGGGATCAAAAAGTGATTTCCGAAACTGTTTGTGATATAAAATGGAAGTCTACTACTACTATACTACTCTTGGGACCATGGTCCATTTCTTGCCAAGTAGTTCCAATGGTTGTCACCTTAAATAACTTACATGTACGAATGTAACACATGTATCATTTAAAGTTAACATTTAAACTGTATTTTCTTACAAAATATAATGTCAAATCTAAACTTCCAAAATTAACATGGATTTTTGGAATAATTTTTTTACCTGCTATTTAGCAAAGCATAATAAGTACAGTAACAGAGCAATCCTACTTCTTCTCAAATGTCTGAGAAACTATAGGATGGTGTAGTTTCCCTCCATACAGGTCATAGACACTGCTATGACTTCAGGAATGGGAATCCAAATGCGGATTTCCCAAACCTCCCACCACCACTTTCAGCTGGTGCTGTGGAAAGCACTGCAGCAGCTTCTCTTCCAAGGACACACAGTATCCTCGGAAGAGATTGGGGAAGGTAAAAAGGGGTGCTACAGTGGGTGAGGAGAGAGGGAGGAGGAGACGCTTGGATCCACTCAATCCAAGAGCCTCTTTGTTGCTTTCCGTGCCCCTGCCTGGTAAGTTAGCTAGACAAGATGAGAGGCCTGTCTAGCTGAAATTTGTTCAAATGGAGGAATGAGAGGCTGTAAAAGCTTCCACCCTCTTCCCATCCTGCCTGACTTTTACTGGCAGGGATTTGGATAGACAAAAGACTCCAAAGAACTACATCCCAAGATATGGGAAGTAGTTTGGTACTGTATTCAAATTTCAAAGAAACCAGATGGTATGAGATAGAAGTCCTGATCGCTCATCCTAGATGTGACTGGACTGGCTGTGGATATTCATCAATTAGGGAAACAATTCAACATATGTACAATGTATTACTTCACTTGTTCCCTGGCATTCAAAACTGATTTCAGGCAGTCCTGTGATACCAAGCTCATATTAATGCCTGGGCAAAGAGCTGTCCAAAATTTCCTTCAGTTACCTGAAAGGAACCATAGAATTATTTCACCCTGTATTGAGTTGACCCTCTTCCCCCAACCCGTAGATTCCTGCTCAGTCACACAGCCTTCTTAGAGCACACATTTGACCATATCCCAGCTAGAAGTCTTATCAGTGCAACTTGGAAGCTACATATTGCTTTACGCAGCTTAAACAACAACTTGACTTTAGCTGTGTGAGCAAGGGGGAAAGATTCCAGCTTCAGAAACGAAGTCTGTTCTAATGATCTCAAACTCTCTGCAGAGAATGTGGAGTGAATGATGAAGTATATAAAAATATCACTAGCATGAATGCCTAGGTAGCAAGCACTGACACAAATTGTGGTTCTTCAATCAGGACTGATTCACACATACAAGTTCATAGTTTTGCATTACATTGCAGGTACATGTGTGAACCTGTCAGGACATGCCAGGACTCAAACTAGTAATCTTTGGCTCTGTCTTCAGCTGCCTCATGTGGTGAACTACTAAACTGCTGGTTAGTGTCTACCTGGAAAGTGAAGTGCCCTCAGGCTTTGGGCTGATTCTGTGCACACAGACTGGCACTGGATCCTCCTGGAAAGGAAAGTTTATAAGATGGCCTTCTTTCCAGTTATGTCTTGCTGACGACACAGTATTCCTGACCCTTGGTGTGTTACTGTACTCTTTGGTCCTGACTTCTGACTTGCTTTTTGGTTCTGCCTCCTGGTTTGTCCTTTGGTCCTGACTTGTGGGTTCATCCCTTGGCTCTATTTATCTGGCATCACTCCTGGCTTTTGGTTCACAGCATATCTCAGACCGTTGCCTGGAGCTAAGCACTGACAGAATTATTTTCATTGAAAGAAATACTATCTTAAGATAATATGAAAGCCCAGCCTATGGTATTAGATCTCTCAAAGCTGTTCCATGTGTGCAAGTCATTATTGGATGGTGCAGTCACTAAGTGATGAACAGAGCAAGGACAAAGAAAGGGAAATGAAAGGGAGACAGAAACACCACCTCACCATATCCCTACTCAAACAAGCAAGTTCACAAGTAAATAATAAATCATTACTATTTTAACAGTAACTAGATCCCAAACCTTTCAAAGCCAGGCAAATCTGGAAGCAAGAATACTAAATCTAAGCTCTTGTAAAATGTGTTGGACTAATTTTGCTATCAAAAATGTAATCCAGAGTGCTCTAAAATCAATGTCCCACTGAAATCAATAGAACGTAATGGTTTAACCGCCTGTGCTTAAGTTCTATTGGCTTCATTGAGACATAAACACACTTAGGGCACAATCCTATGCATATTTAGACATCCCAGACAGCATGGCTGACTGGGGGGTTGCTGAGAGTTGAAGGACTTTTTCTGTCTAAACATGCATAGGATTGCACCCTTAGCCTCTTAACTGTAGCTTAGGTTTTCCAGTTCACACTTGACCATTGCCCATGTTGGCTGGATGGGGAAGGCTGATCTAGTACATAGGGGAAAAGGTAGGCCAAATCGAAAAACTGATCCACTTATGCTAACATATTCACAAAGTATTCACAGCTATGTGAGGTGCAGAACACACACAAGGCTGATTCAGACAGAATGCTATACTATAGTATAGTGTTATGACAACGAGCTACAGCAAGTCTCAGGGCTTGCATACTCCACAGCTCCTTCTCCACCGCTGCCATGAGGAGGAGTTTAAAGGTTTTTGCTTCTGTTTTAAGATTAAGTGCAGCTTTCTGAATCATCCGAACCACAACAAACTATCTTAAATATGGTTAACTAAAACAAGCCAAATTCAGCCTGTGCTGCATTAGTTGTCTTCCAATCAAAACTACTGAGTGCACTTTATGAAATGTTGCCTAGTTGTAGAAGGTAATCTAGAATAGTGTTTTTTTTTTTAAAAATGAATAGTTTGATTCAAATTTTCAAGATACCAGCAAAAGATTGTAGAACACAAATTCTGTTAAATAATAATACAGATAATTATTCACAGGTTGAACATGGAACAAATATTCATCAATAATTGAAGCTTGCCAGAGGCATAGCTATTTCTCTGAACTAACGGTCGGCAATCTAATTCAATTACAAGTATTAAACTCCATGCTGAGGTCAACCGGCCTCACTTCCTCCAATATTACACTTCAACCAGTGCTCATTAATGTGTCTGTTGAATGGATTAGCACATCTGAAGATATATGTACAGAATAGAGGGGGCACAGTCTAATGATAACCAATTGTTCATTCGAAATAGGGCAAACGTTCCAGGTCTCAACTTATTATCACTAATGTGGAATGTATTAAATTTTACAAAGAAAAAAATATCAATGGTGCAAAGCAATTTACTCTTAAGATGGTTATAAAAGAACTAGTACTTGCTGAGCACACGAATCAGCTGCAAACACATGTAACTGTTAAATGCTTATGTGTTTTAGCTATGATTGTTATGTGTGAACAATTAATCTCTAATTCCAGAGTTTATTAGGTCTATGAAATCCTGGATAAAGAAACAAGCAGAAAGTTTAGAAACAGTGCTGTGATGCCTTTAGGTGTCTGGGGCTCAGCATGTGACTGCCCTATGTTGATAGGTATGGGTAACTTGCTGAATCCCATTTATAACTGAGATAAAGGATTGCAATTATTCCCCATGAACAAGGAATTTAGAACAACTATATATCATAATCCTGCACTGATTAGGACTTTGCCCTTTCTTGTCTGCCACTACTACAGAGTGAATGGTTTACTGAAGTCTCTAGCCAGGTCCCAGCAAAGCACTGAGAAGATGAGGGTGTAGAGGGAGGGAGAGAGGAGGATCTGCTTCCGCAATCCTCTCCCGGAGTCTAGATGGCAGTGCGATGTCCTGGAAGGGAAGAGGAATGTCATGGCTGCCATTTCTTTCTTTCTATTTTTTTTAAAAAAGAGGAGCCGCGCGACCCCATGTGGCAAAAGGTAAAAAAAAAAAACCGTCCAACGCCCCCCATCCCAGGGATGGCAAAATTGCTGCCCCCCACAGGCACAGAGCCACCCGTACCCGCTATGAAGGCTGCGCTACTCAAGAAGAGACGGGAGTGGTGATCACACCTCCCATGGGGAGAATCAGGATAACTGAGGAACCAGTTATCCTGGGAAAATGAAGGGGTTGTCCCTGCCTGCTCCCGGGATCCCCTGTGCATCATTTGGTCGCATAGGGATGACCCTGGGAAAAAAGCATAGTGTAGACATGGCCTCAGAGTCACTGTGGTGGCAAACAGTATTCTTACCTCCTGCTCTGTCAATAGCTGGGAAGGGGGAGAGTGTACACTGCTAATTGTGAAGTTATATTTGCAGGAAGTAAAAAGATGAATTTACATTAAGAATTCACGTGTGGAAGGTGGGATGCACTTATGTACGCATAGGCATGCAGATACTGGGCAGACATAAGGGAGACCTATTCAGTACAATTAATACAGTTCACTACGAGTCCCTATCTTATTAAAAGGGGGCTCAGCAAAGAACATGTAAAATCTTTGTAGTAGAGTTTTTTTCTGATATGAAATGTTCTTTATATTTGTATCAGACCACTATACTTCTTCCTCTTATCTAGAAGCGCACAATGCTCCTTGTGATGAAAACAAAGCCTTGATAAAATCTCAATCCCTTTTAAATAATATATATATTCTTTACTTCCTGAATTTATTACCACCTAAAGGACAAGGTTATATCAAAACACTTACCTTTTTTGTTAAGGAGTCATCCGAATCAGAAGGCATTCTGGTTGATACATGGAACATTACTTCCACAGTAGAGGTAGCAAAATATGGAGTGCTCAATCCAGTGCTTTTGTTTTTTTGCAACCCTCCCATAAAACCACAATGGTTTGTGAGGTTCACCTAAAACACAGAAGCCATTGCACCATTAGAAAAAGTATATCAACTAGGTCAGTGCTTCTGAGAAAAACATTTATCCATGTAATAGCAAAAAATTGTTACGATTTTGTTGTAATTAACTAGAACTAATAAGAAAGCGAACCAAATTTATGTAGCACAAGAACATCCCAAACTACTTGGCATAAGGGTATTTTAAATGGCAGTCAGAATCTGAAGAAATAAGATCTTGGCGAAGAGAGGGGCAGGGAATGAAGTATAGAAGTAACAGTTGTTTGTAAACACTATTGCTCATAAGCATTTGCATGATCAAGACATGTTTTCAATGTGAACTCTGTGGAGCTAAATAAAAATTCTTGTTTGAACCATGAATATATGTATAGAAAGAAACTGGACATATTATGAATTCTTATTATGTCCAGTGGCAGGAGATCAGTTTGATAGTTGAACCCAAGGTGGAGAACACATGGCCTGCAGGCCGCATATGGACCCCATGGCCTTTCTTGCTTCCCCCACCCTATAGCCATTGGATTTGCTTCGGTGGCAAAATAAAATAAAGATACAGAAATTTTGCTTGAAAACAAGGTGCAGCAGGGTTGGAGGGGAGTTGTGCCTGGTTTGGAAGCAGAGTTGAACTCTCTGAGCCTTTCCAGGAGCTTACTTCTGCTCCAAAACATGTGTGTACTCCCTGCTTGAGAATAACCACTTGGGGCTATATATATCCACTGCTCAGCTTTCATGCTATTAGTGGCAAATTGTCATAGCCCTGCTTGCAAAGGTGAGACAGCACATGGTCTGATTACACAATCTTGGTGTACCTGTAAACTCTGAGAATTCCCCAGGTGAAGGTAATGTGGATAAGGGAGGGAACGTATCTCAGTGCTACTGCACATACTTTTTATATAGAAGATCCCAAGTTACAAACATCAGCTAGCAGGTGATGTGAAAGACCTCTTTCTGAGAGCCTGGAGAACCACTGCCAGTCAGAACAGACAATACTCGGCTAGATGGACAAAGAATCTCATCTAGTATAAAGCAACCACCTATGACATATGGATATGGTAGGTACTATTGGCACTGAATGTGAGCCTGTTAACCAACCTCTTGAGACTACACCTTCAATCTTTGCTTGGTAACAACTCTATAGGATAGGAACAGACCCTCAGTCCCCAGACTAATTTTCCACCACCTAAAGTGCTACCCTGTTGTATTCCCAGGTTCTCACTGTTTCTCCAAATACTCCAGCCATGTGGTCAGCAGATACAAATGTACCAGCTTGTGACAGAACCCAATTGGGAGAGATGAGGGACAAGTAAACTAGCTTGCAACTGTGCGCCCAGGAGTTGATCCTCGAGGTGCCAGTTTAGAACTGTACCTGTTTCTCACCTTCCCAGATCTAGGAAGATGAGAGGCGGGTGAACTCAGCACCAACACAGCCTGTGCCTTGAGCAGCCACTCCTCAAGGCACTGCCGCAGAAAGCCTGATATCTGCTCTCTGGAGTCTATTATTATTATTACTATTATTATTTACACATATAATAAGTGTAAATAATACACTGACCTGGTGCTGAAAAGATAACAGTGTTGGCGCCAGGCGGGCCTCACCGGGGAGATCATTCCATAATTGAGGGGCCACCACAGAGAAGGCCCTCTCCCTTGTTGCCATCCTCCGAGCTTCCCTCGGAGTAGGCACCCAGAGGAGGACCTTTGATGTTGAGCGTAGTGTACGGGTAGGTTCATGTCGGGAAAGGTGTTCCATCAGGTATTGTGGTCCCAAACCATGTAAGGCTTTATAGGTTAACACCAGCACCTTGAATCGGGCTCGGAAACATACAGGCAGCCAATGCAAATGGGCCAGAATCGGTCTTATATGTTTGAACCTTCTGGTCCCTGTTACCAATCTGGCCACTGCATTTTGCACAAGCTGCAGCTTCTGAACCATCTTCAAAGGCAGCCCCACGTAGAGCACATTGCAGGAATCTAACTTGGAGGTTACCAGAGCACAGACAACTCAACCCAGGTTATCCCTTTCCAGATAGGGGTGCAGCTGGGCCACAAGCCGAAGTTGGTATAAGGCACTCCGTGCCACCGAGGCCACCTGAGCCTCAAGTGACAGAGATGGTTCTAGGAGAACCCCCAAGCTACGAACCTGCTCCTTCAGGGGGGTGCAACCCCATCCAGAACAGGTTGAACACCCTCCATCCGGTCAGCGGAACCAGCCACTAACAGCGTTTCAGTCTTGTCTGGATTGAGTTTCAGTTTATTAGCCCTCATCCAGTCCATTGTCGCAGCCAGGCACTGGTTCAGCACATCCACAGCCTCACCTGATGAAGATGAAAAGGAGAAATAGAGCTGCGTGTCATCAACGTACTGATGACAACGCACTCCAAAACTCCGGATGACTGCACTCAACAGTTTCATGTAGATGTTGAACAGCATGGGGGACAAAACTGACCCCTGCGGAACCCCATACTGGAGAATCCACGGGGCCGAGCAATGTTCCCCAAGCACCACCTTCTGGAGCCGCCCCCCCAAGTAGGAGCGGAACCACTGCAATGCTGTGCCTCCCACTCCCAACTCAGCCATTCGTCCCAGAAGGATACCATGGTCGATGGTATCGAAAGCCACTGAGAAAACAAGGAGAATCAACAGAGTCACACTCCCCCTGTCCTTCTCCCGACATAGGTCATCATACAGGGCGACCAAGGCTGTTTCCGTGCCAAAACCAGGCCTGAAACCCGACTGAAATGGACCCAGATAATCAGTCTCATCCAACAGTGTCTGGAGCTGGCCAGCAACCACCCGCTCAAGGACCTTGCCCAGGAATGGAACGTTTGCCACCAGCCTAAAGTTATTAAGATTTTCTGGGTCCAGGGAAGCTTTCTTCAGGAGTGGTCTTACTACTGCCTCTTTCAGACGGCCTGGGACCACTCCCTCTCGTAGAGAGGCATTAATCACTTCCCTGGCCCAGCTGGCTGTTCTAGCCCTGCTAGCTTTTTATAAGTCTAAAAATGGCTGCGCCTGCTAGAACTCCCTGAGATGGCACAGAAAGCATCATGAGCTAAAGACCCAGTAAGGAAACAGCTGGGAGATTACCAAAGGTGTGAGGTGGGTGAAGCCCTGAGCTAGAACCTATGGCGATGGCTCCTTGAGAAGTGGTTTCACTCATCCTTCACCTTCCTTGATCAGCTAAGGCAAGTGGGGAACAAAGCCAACTGAGCCACAGCCTCAAGGAGCACTTCTTGAGGCTGTGGCACAGTTGGGAGCTGCTCTCCTGCCTCTTTCTCTGAGGGGACAGAGCTTCAGGAAGGTCTTCGCAGGCCAGATAGGGATGGATTCATAGACTCTCAGGCATGTGGGCCTATGAATTTGATCCATGGGCCTGAGATTCCCTATCTGTGACTTGTAGTCATATGAGATTATTTTGGTCCTAGATTCTGAACAAGTAGGACCAGTAATCAATCAAAGACTGTTGTCCTACCACTGGAAAAGAATGGTAGATTTCACAAATACAGTGCACAATCATTTACTGTAAGTTACAGCATATTTCCGAAAGGTATTAAGAATGGTCATGTAACCCCAGTCCCGGATTTAAGTCTCCTTCCAGGACCCAAACAGAATCAGGATCTTTAAAAGAAAAGTGATCCAGGAAGACCACAGTAATAACTATGTATTTTTCTTTTATATAATTTAGCTTGCTGATGGGGAGGAAGAATCCCATGTTAAGCGGGTGGTGGGAACCCCCAATTCCGTCGATTTTCCTACAAGCTATATTGACATCCTCTGAAAGAGACATTATACCAACTCCCAGACAGAGAGCCTTTTCAGAAGGTCTAGCCGACAATACACAAGAGGTTTTTCTCTCTCCAGTCTCTGGTATGAATTCTTCAGTAATTGCTATTATTATGATAACATGTCATACTAAAAAGTACAATCTAAAAAGATGAATTAATAGAAAGAACAATCTATAAAGATACCTCCCAACCAAGGCCTGCTACAAAATCCTCGTATGCTTGGCTTCCTCCAGTATTAGTAAGGATGGAGTGTTTATCTTCTTGTCCCTCAGCAACATAAAATACTGCAATTTTGTGCGTCTCTCGGCTGTAAGACACAGGACTGCAATTACATAAGAATGTACTCTGAAGTCACTAAGGAATGAGACATACAAATAAAAAAGGGGCTATAACTTTGAAAAATGCAGTGCTAGCACATCACAAACGTTTTTCTTTCTAGTATTTTCATACTTTAACTTCCTTGTTCTCACCTAGCTATCTCCTTCACTGAAGATATGCTTGTTGGATTGGTTTCCCTGCCTAGATACATTAAAAAGTTAATCTCAGAAAAATTGCAGTAACAAAACTGTGTGTAAATAGGGAGATTCCCCAACCTTTGAGACTATTTGAGGGGAAATTGTCTGCATATGCATTTTTTGTTTTGTTTTTTGACCTGCTGAATCCAAATCTGTCTATACCTTAGCAATATACTTTATCTTTGGTCCAAAAGCTAAGGATTTTGATAGCCATTCTGGATTTTAAAATTTCAATTTTCTCAGCTTTACAGTGTTACAAAAGGCTGCTTTATACAAACTATACATCATATAAGGCTCTGTGAATAACACATTTAGTTTTGTAACGTATTTTGTGCAGGTTTTGCATTGTGGCTCAGCATAAATTTCAGTAGTCTGCCATTTTGTAATTTTTCAACTTAGGCTTTTAAAAATATTTTCGGTTAAATGTTAGGCCTAATATTAGCTAGCACTCAAAAATTTATCAAAATTGGTTGAGTAGTGCGACTCCAAATGCCTGTTTAAGCTGACAAGGCATTGGCATCAACCAATTTATTTATTGATTTTACTTATTTACTGCATTTCTATACCGCCCAATAGCCGAAGCTCTCTTGGCTGCTACCCCTGATTTTAGAGTCTAAGCTAAGTATATTGCCTAGGTGCAGATTTGGATTCAGCAGGCTGAAAAATATAAAGAAACATTCACACAAATCCCCCTCAAAATTGGAAATTTTCCCTGATTATAATATTCTTCCTGAAAAAGTATAAGAAATGTTTTGAGAGGTCAAATCTCTGAATTTGCTCTTGCCCATCTACAAATCCAGTTTGCAGATATGAATACACAGATTTCAGTAATAAATGGCTTATCTTCCTTTGATTACTAATGAATGTAATATGCTCAAATGCTGTCTATTGGTCAATTGCTTGTCAAAAGTATGGCGTTAAATAATAAACTTGATTGAATAAAGAAATAAAGTACTTTGATTTGAATAATCACTTTCCAAAGAAACTCTCTTTTAGTTGATTTTTCAGTCTTGAGGGAACCAGTTGTCTCCCCTCCCCCCTTGGAAAGCTTCTGCTGTAATCTGCTCTATTCCTTTCAGAGCACTGATGACGTAAACAATGACTTTGTTCCTCAGCTGAAATTAACTATTATTAACACTTTTTACAGATTTACGGTTTAAACAACCAATAAACTAACTTAACATTAACATTAACTACATAGCTCCAGGCACTTTAGTCCTAAAGACAATTACTTAGAGGTTAATCCCACTGACTTGAACAGAAATCAGGCAGATTTGCATCATTAGGGTGACCAGATAAAATCCAGGTCAGGGCTCATGTAACTTTAACAGTTGTAGAGAAAAGGGAATTTCAGCCAGTGTCATTTGTAGGCAATTAGTTCCTGGTGAAATTCTCTCTTCATCACAACAGTTAAAGTTGCAGGGGCCCTGCCTTCTTTTGTATATGGTCACTCTAGTATAGTGCCTGCAACTTTAACTGTTGTGATGAAGAGGGAATTTCACCAGGAACTAATTGCATACAAATGACACCTGCTGAAATTCCCTTTTCTCTACAACTGTTAAAGTTACATGAGCCCTGACCTGGATTTTATCTGGTCACCCTATGCATCATGATCAGAAACACCTTTGCTTGAAACACAGGTAGTAAAGTCCAAAATATTAAATATAAATGCCTTTTCAAATATAAAACAATAATTTTAACACACTGAAAAGATTGCTTATAACAGATAACTTGCCATTGTCTTGAATCCAAATTTCTAAGTTCTCGTAGTAGCTTTTCATTTTTTTTCAGAAGATGAAAGCTTCTTCTAAATAAGGAAAATTTAACAAACGTTTTCATCACCTCTACAATGACAGATGTAGGACAGCACAACAACACATTTTCAATTCCATTCATGCAATCTCCTACGGTTTTCTTTCCTTTTGTAAGACCTTTTCCATATCAAAGATGAATAGATCTTTTTAAAATAATATATACATATAGTTATTTTTTGTTATCCCAGGTGGTCTTCTGCATCCTTGTTAGTGCCTTGCACATAATCCCCACTTCATTCCACTTGTTCCCATTTAATCTGGTGGGCTGAACAGGACTCCCTTTGGAGCACATAAAACCTGCTCTTTAGTAGGCCAGGCGATAACTGCTTAGTGATAAAAAGGTACTTCCATGCCAGCCAAAGGAGCAAATGCAAAAAAAAAAAAAAAGACAAACAAAAAGCTGAATTGTGGACTGCAATAAAGCAGGGTAAAGCAAAACCTAGAGGTTTCCCCAGATTAGCTATAGAATTTTAAAAGCCAAATGATGTTACTATAAAATAGCTATCTTCCGCTTATTATTTGTACTTCTGCCACAGTTCATAAAACATGTGATGGGGGGACTCCTGAGAACAGTACTTAAAAAGGAAAATAGCTTGCTTTGACAACACCAACAACAACAAAATTCAAGGGTTGCAGGGCAAGGAAACAGTGGATATGTAGCAATAATTTGAGATCAATAACTCTCATATAAACACCAATGCATTTTTAAACCAAGATTTATAGACTTCTTTAAATACAGTTTTCTTTCTCCAGGGAAAATACTGATCCCTGTAAAAATCCAATTAATTAAATAAATATCTACTAACCATATTTAAAAATAAACACCTCTCATTTCATGACCTATACTCAAATAACATTAAATTGAAACAATTTCCCTCAAAAATGGTTTTAACTACTCATTTCCCAGTCAAGTTTACTATAAATCCAAAAGAAGAAAGGTTTGCTTTTGGTTTGTTTGTTTGTTTTGTGATTGGTAGGACTCAGAGAATAGTCTGTGTAATTTTAATGTCTCATGATTTTGCAGTTTTAGAAGACAAGAAAATCCCATTAAAAATATTGTTGATAAGAAACAAACAGTTAAGATTAACAGTATTTCAAAATTTGGATCAGCTAAGGAAAGGGGGTGGATCCACAGAGGAGTTCAGGCTATGAATAATGAAGAAAAAAAGGACTGGCCAGACAGAATCTTCTATTTAAATCCTAACCAAAATCTGAGAAGGGGCTCAGTACCATATCAAAATCAAAGTTCTCTCTCTCTCTCTCTCTCTCTCTCTCTCTCTCTTTCTCTGTGCTGTCTATAGACAGGGATGAAATATGGCTTTTCTACAACTTTACTCTGTGGCAAGCACAAAACAGTAAGAAAAATTCTGCTGCAAGTTGATCAAAATTCCTAGCATTAAGTCAAAATAGTCAGAATATTTAATAACATTAAAAACAGTTTCACTGTAAACTGTCCTTTAACAAGAAAGCACATAAACTATGGATTCAATGCTGTACGAAGTGGTCCCACCAACTTGAAAGGACTTACAGAAATGTATGGAGGATAAGCTATTAATGGCTGCAAGTCACAATGACTATATGCTACCTCCAGGATCAGCAGCAACAATGGGAGAGGTCCAGAGTCCTCACATTCAGCTTGTGGGTTTTCCACATGCATTTGGTTGGCCTTTGTGGGAAACAGGTTGCTGAAGTACATTCGGACTTTGGCCTGACCCAGCAGAGTTCTTCTATTATGTTCAAGACATTATGGCTGATGAATGGCTGCTGCTCAAAACAGCCATCCTATGTTTGCCCCTGCAGGATTCTCATAAAACAAAACATGTGATGTCACATCATTGCACTGAGACTTAGACTACCCCTGCTCATGGGCATGGAAAAACTTAACAGAGAAGTGATACAATGTTTTGTATTAGCTGACATTACCGGAGAGGAGAAAGAGATGTGTTGCTGTTGTTTTCACTGACAACCTTGTTTCTTTCATAACACCTAGTTCAATTCTGAATGATAAAGACCAGCTTGTATTTAACAATGAACAACATTATCCTTTTACCTTTTATCCCAAGAATTCATTCCTAGAATACTTAGAAGCAACCTGCAATAGTAAAATGCTGAATAGGGCTTTTGTGGGGAGGGCTCATCCTGTTCCATAGCCTTCATATTTAAGTCACTGAAGTGCTTTTCAACAAAATCTCTCTCTTCTGTGTGTTGTTTAAGGATTGCATTGATTACATCATTTTCCTGCTTCTCTGAGACACAAACAGGTTGTAGAGCAGGAACATTGAGTGATACACCTGTCCTCTGCAAGCACTCAGGACTCGTGATTCCTATATACTGCAAGAGCTCATCAAGGGCATCTTCTTCATCCCTAATTGTGTCCCATGTTGGCAGAGTCTCTCTAAGTCTTCTTTTTATGGGGAGTGCAAGTCCATCCTTTACACATAATTCTTCTGCACATGCAGTAGGTTCTGAGGCATCTTCTGGTTTCTCTTGATGGGGTAATGAGAGCACAAAAGAGGTTGGTTCAATTAAGCCACAGAGAGGTGGAGGCCCATAAAGAATTGCAGAATCCCATGAATATTTGCCTGACAGATCACGCACAATAATTCTGACATTTGAGTTAGCTGATGCAAGTCCAGCAGACAGGCCCCCTCCAGGCATGTTCTCTTCTGCTCGAATTTGTATACATGAAACTAAAGTTGTATTGTTTAACACAAAGAACTGGAGGTTGGGGTTCTCAAAAAGTTCAAGAGAAAGCTCAGAGTTTTCACTGTAAGGATTGTCATTGTTTTCACATACTTGACTTGTTAGCATAGCAGGTCCACCACTCATTGGATAATGGCCTAAATGGTTTACCAGATGAGTTATCACAGTACGAGCTGCCACAGAGATCAGTCCTTGCTGCATATGAGATTTTACTGAAAAACAAAGGGCAGAAGCTTAAATTATACAGATAAACAATAGAAAATTGCTAGAGCTACACACAAAAGCAAACATTTAAATCTGAGACATATTATGATCTGCATGAAACCAGAGTACACCTAAGAGTTCAATGAAAAATGCTGCTTTCCCAGAGATAGCAGGCATTCCCATAAGTAACAAGAGCAAAGAACAGCAACAAGATGAAAAAATCCAGTGGCCCAATTCTAGGACTGCTATACCAAATAATAAATGTACAGGATGACACATTCAAAGGAATACAGCACAAAATAGGCTGTTATATCGTTGTTATATCCTACCCACAGGCTTACAATCTAAAAGACAGTACAAAAAGAAAAGGGAATGGGGTAGGAAGAGGCCAAACCAACTTAGGCACTAATTCTTAATGTTACATAGTCGTTCTAAATAACTAGCTTCAGGGAGGAGAGGAGCAAAATGATGTCTGGACTCTGGAGGGGGCCCTGCTGTCCCTCTCTCCCTCTGTTGCAGCTAGATGTTGCAATTATATTTAAAAAGCCCAGCAGGCCGATAGGCCAACACAGTGGCTCAGTTCACACAGCACATTTCTCTACACAGTGTGAGAACTCCACTCAATGGTTGAGTTTGTAGGGGGTACTCACCACACAACATGTTCCAACTCCACTGTTGTGTGAATGTGGTCTCCCGTGGAGTTGTGTAAAAGTCAATACGGCGTTTGGCACTTCCTTCATCCTCTCTCTTCCCACAGTCCTCCCAATGGTATCCCATCAGCCATTGCTGCAAAAAAAAACCCAATCCCAGCTGCTCTCCTAGAGCGACACTTACTCCTTTCGCTGCTCTAGCCAGGGAACTCTGTAGCCAATGGGGAAAGTCCACTCAATGTAACAGGAAACTCCAGGGAGTCCTCCACTCAACACGGAACACAACCGTTGTGCAGTAGCTCTCCTCTGCACAGCGTTGATATTCAGTGTGGAGTGTTTTCTAAAAAAAAACCCTCTGCCATGGGACAACACATTTCTCAACGGTGGTATAAAAACTCCACAGTGGAGTTCTATAACCACCGTTGAGAAATGTGTTGTCTGAACTGAGCCTGTGATTAGGATTAGGATGCAGTTATTAATGCACCCAGTAAATGCAGTCCACACTCCACTAAAGTCAACTATGAAACACCCACAGCTTGTAATAGTGTCAGACCGGCTGCATAGTTACATTTCTTAGACTAAGCTAAACATGCATTTCTTAAATTACTCTGAAGAATTAGTAAACTACTGAGGTAATAAAATCAATTTTATAGAAAGGACAAATTCAAAAACTATGAATAATTAAAAGACTTTTAAGCACATCAATAGCCTGTCTGGGAAAGGGAAAAAGAGTGTTTACAAACAGTTTGAATTTACCCACAGCACAATCATATTCATGTCTACTCAGAAGTTTCCAGTGAGTTCAATGCGACTTTCTCCCAGGTAATTGGGTTTCCGACTGCAGCTCTAGAGTACTCTATATTCAGATGTATGGTTCCCTGGAGAACGATGCCCATTGTAACAAAAGCCTTTATCCCAATACAAACTAACAGTGCTATCAAGAGAGTCTCTGGTGAGAACTCCCTGCATAGACCAATATTGTTGGATTTGGATGCAATCTACTTTCCCAATATAATTCCTTTTATAATCCAACTGGTCTGAACTGGCTAGCTCTTTCGCCACAGAAGCTCAAACACATTAAAAAGGTGGGGCCATCCTCTAAGTAAATTTCTGATTGGCTGTCTTGACCTACAGCAGAGATGGAACTCATTTCGTCATTGGTCCAATGTACACTCTCTCTTAGGTAGGAGGCCGGGTTCTACTTGTCTCAGATTTCCATAAATATGTGGGGTATCATCACAGTCCCGTGTCTCCTTTGTTTTTTAGTTAGTTTGGGGCTTTTTACATTCAATATTTTATTATTTTATTATGCATTAAATCATAAGTATACAGGAAAACGCTTCTGCTTCTATTGGTACCCCAAATTTACTATTGTCATTTAAAATGAGTGAGATTATTCGTCTTATTTGAAATGCATCAAAATATGTGGGTAGTGATGGGGGGGGGGGAAACCCACACTCCCAGATTAGCTTTAGTACATAAAAAGGATGGTGCCAGTCTAGCATGTTTGGCTTGTAGAATATATTTATTAAAAAGTTTTTGCCAGGAGGTTTAGTGTTTTATTAGGAATAGTTAAGGGAAGAGTTTGGAAAAGCAAAAGGATCTTGGGGAGTGCTATCATTTAAGTGTGGCAATTCTCCCAAGTAATAATAAATTGACATTCCCCCAAGACTGCATTTCCATGGTTATATTTTGGATAATAGGTAAACAGCTCAATGCAAATAATTTATTAAGGTTTTGTGGAATCTGGACACCCAGGTATTGTATGGCCACCGGGCCAATCTTAATTCCAGTGAAACTCCGGACCGCTAGTTGAATTTGTAGATTAATATTTCAAAAATGTGGTTCTGATTTATCATAAATTATTTGGAGTTAAGAGATTAAGTCAAATTCTTCAATGATTCTGATTATTTTCTATATCATCTGCAAACAAGCTCAAAGTATGTGAAGTACCTTGCAAATCGTACCCTTTAATTAAAGGATTAGAGTAGAGCATAGTAGCCAATAGTTCCAGGGGCATAATGAAAATGATGGGGGACAGTGGGAAACCCCGCTTAGTACCACAGTGCATAGAAAATGGTTCAGAGTTGCCGCAGGTGGGCAGTAGAGTTTGTCTATTACTCTCAGCACCTTGTCCCCAATCCAATATTGCTATTAAATAAGGCCATTCTAAGCGATCAAAGGCTTTCAGGGCATCAAATACAAAAGAGCTAATAATATTAAGTGGTCTTCGAATAGAGCCTGCCATCTGACTCCCTGGATGGACATAAGATGCAATATATTTACTGAACCTCGCTGCTAACAGAGCTGTAAACAGTTTCTGATCCTGATTGAGTGAGATAGGTTGATAGGACTCCACCTTTTCATAGCCTTTCCCTAGTTTGGGAATAGCTACTATCCTAGTCCTCAGTCAGGATCCAGGGATGTCCCCTCCCTCCAAAATCCCATTAAAAAGGGTAGTCAAGGGATAAAAGGGATAAAAGTTATTCTTTTTTCTTTTTGGTAGAAATCGGTAGAAAATCCATCCGGATTAGGTGATTTTCAAGGTTTGAGTTTAGAAATAATGAATTTCACCGCTTTAGGAGTACTTCTGCTATTCAATAATGTTCTACATTTGTCTGAAATAGGGTGAATGTCTACCCTGTCTAACAACGCCGTGGGGAGAGCTTGAAGTGTCTCCTTCATAATCATGCAAATCAGGTGAACGAATATGCTCCCCAAGAAACTAATGTCCTCTCAGACCGTCTTTTCTGCAAGGCACTCTGCTTATGCTCTGAAATGCAGCACTCTTACCCAAGCAGGTAAAATGTAATTAGCTAAGTTTAACATTATGATTTTTAAAGCCTTTGTGTGATTTTGTTGGCTTTTTTTCTTTCCTCTTTTTTCTATAGTTTCCAAATCCTTTCCCCATTGATCTTTCTTTATAAACACTGATAGTTCATTTCAATAATTTCTCTGGAATTTCTTGCTAAAATCTTCCCTGTGTGCTTGATGATATGGTTATTAAGCTACCCACTGTTGTTCTAAGGAACTTTCACAGGGTTCTGTAGAATTCTGTATCCTCTGGTCTAAATCTAAAGCTCATAACCTTTTACTATATTATACTATATTTAGATTTTTTACTATATTTAGAGCTGGGCTTAAAAGAGAGGTCGTTGTCACTAGGGCTTACAACACTCACACCCACCCCAATAGCTGGCCACCCTAGTGTTTCTCAGGCTAGGTTCAGCATGAATGGTGATTTTCTCTTAAACTGCTTCCAGAGGATCATTTCCAAAAGCTACCAGTGGTACACTACAACAAGGTTTCTTGTTCCATTTCTAGCCTGTATGTATGATCAATTATATTTCGGTGTTATAAGCTCATCAGTCCCCCTGCATCCTTTTTTTGTTGAGTTTGCAAGGTCATTTAGAATTTAATAGACATGTGTTGTCTCTTGAGAAATTGGGACAAATTCAACGTCATTTTCATCCGTCCCTCAGTATATTTATCTGTCCATACGTATCCCTAGCAAAAACTCTCACATGATGGTAGACTAAGACCTCCTATAGATGTTGAAAGGGCATAACTGTTACGTCTATCCGTTATACTGTTTTTTCCCCACTTTCAACACTGATCTCAATCAATGAAAAGAATGTACTCAGGGTGGCTCTTGGAGAATCTGTTTTTCAGATGCCAGCCACAGGTTACAAATAAACAAAACAACAACAACAATGAAAACCAACCCAGGAGGCAATTCTGAGGCAGAGGCTGCAAACACTGTTAGCAGCTAAATGTTAAGAATCAGGGAATAACGATCCCTGAGACTATGGCTGACAGTGGCAGGTACAACTCAGACAGCATATCCTCCTCTTTCCATAATGCTTTGTCTTTCACCCAACCTTCAAATCATGCCTATATTGTGCTTTTCAAATCAGTTACCATCATGTATGACCATCACCAGTTATAACAAATTACTATTGCTTCTGGAGTCTGAAATGCTTCAAAATCATTAATATCCAACAGAAATGCTAACAAAGAAAAATGTACCATGGGTGCCAGAGCTCTTTCTCTGCGCTGACTAATGTTTATATTTTAAACAACTATAAATTGTATAAAACATTAAACTAACCAGCCTCCCTGGGCATTCATAAGACAATCACAACAAACATTAAACTAACTAGCCTCCCTGGGCATTCATAAGACAATCACAACATACATATAAGAAACAGAACAACAATTTCAGAAACAACAGTGATTGTCCCAAAAGAACCCCAGGAAAAGAAAGAAAAAAAACATAATCCTACACTTAGGTTGTAATCTTATACACACTTTTCTGGGAGTAAGTCCTACAGAACTCAATGAGACTTTATTTCTGAGGAGACATGTATAGATTGTGTTGTTACTCATTAGAACACTCAAGCTGCTTAACAAAAACTTGATAGAAACTGCTGAATAATACTTCTGCCAAACTTGATTTGATTTACTATCAGCAGGTTCCATTAGAATAGCCTTCCCCATCCTGGTGCCCTCCAGATGTTTTGGACTACAACTCTCAGCATTTCTTAGCACTGGCCATGCTGGCTGGGGCTGATTGGAATCCAAAACATCTGGAAGAAACCAGGTTGGGAAAGACTGAATTAAAAGGCAGCAGCAGCTCTAAAGCAGGATTGAAAGATGTCCTGTGTACACCTGAAGTGGTAAGACAATCCAAATGATGCCCTCTTCCCCTAGAATAATTTCTAAAATATATTTTAAGTTAAGTAACTGACAATTTGATGATGGCTTTTAATGGTGCCTGAATCCTACTGCCTAAAGCAGACCTTCTTCATAGTGAGCTCCGCTCTGCTGCTGCGATTCCCACATTTTCACTGATATTGACAGAGTATGAAGAATATCTATTCTTCATAATACTAAACTGAAAAATCTTGAAGACTTGTGACTTGGCAATCCATATAACCAATGAAACCTGGGAAACCAGGTTACTGAACTGATGAGAGTCCCTGTGCTAGCCACACTTGCCACATCTGAAAGATGAGGTTTAGGATCACTTATTTCTGTAAGCCAGTAATAGCACCAATTCTTACCCTCTTTGATATAGTCAAATGGCCAGACAATCAAATGGCTTAAAATGAGGAGGAGGAAGGGCATGCAGACTGGGGGAAGGTGGATCTAAGACCCGGGGCTCCAATGTAGGCCTACCAATCCCTATGGTTGGGTCTTATTTTGTTACATGATTACACCCCTGACCACCCAAGCAAAAACTTGCTCCCCTCAATCGCTCTTTAGAACGACAACCCTTCTATGGTGCTGTGTAGTAGTGGAAAATGCATAGTATTTAGTACAGCTAAACCAGTAATACAATTCACAGGACAGTTACATACTAAATTGTCTCAGCTAACCTTTTATAGGAATCTTGCTTGAAAATAATTTTAAAGGTAAAAAATAGGTCACTAACTAATGGAAGACAACATGGCAAGGAATCAATGACATATCTTATTTAAGATTTTAACAAGAAACCAAAAGAACCTGTCCTGTGAGGAAATGCACAAATGAAAGATAGCAATGCTAGGGTTTTGTGCAACAGACAGTCATTTGAAAAGGGGGAAACCTATTCAAGGTAGTCTTTTCAAATTGTCAAGATTAAACAAATCACACAGCATATGCTGCAAACCCATAATTACACATTATTATGGCATACAAAAGCAGCAAGGCACAAAAAGCTACTGCAATTCTCTATACTTGCAATGGAACATGTAGGGGAAGTTAATTTTGGCAAATACTTTAAATATTAGCTTTGCATAATATGTATAGGTGAAACTGTAATTAGGGCAGAATGAATCCTTCGATGCTTCTTTCTTCTGACCCTGTAGATGATTACTCTTTGCTAATAAGACCACAGCCATTTGACAAAAAGCCAACTACAGTACCTTGCTTCATTCTTCAGTAAATTTAATAATTACCGCTCCTCCTGCCAATAGTTCTCAAATCAGATTTGTTCAATCCAATACTGAGCTTATTAGAGGACAGCTCTGTGTTCAGAATTCTTTGGCCAAAAAAGTACTTGAAGATGATGAAGCATGCCTTAGACAAGGGCACAATGATTAGCCATTTTCTCCACATAAAAAAAACAGCACGGAGTCACTACAGACCACAAAATCACCTGCTGTTAGTACACAGCTGCTACAAAAAGGTTCTGCATTTATCTAGTCCTTAATATCTTTAGGGAAGCCTAAAGGGAACAGCTTAATATAGGAGAAAAATGACACTACACAGAATATTTGGTATCAGTATTAAAGCCCATCTTTTCCAAATTTCCTTCCACCAGGGCCATTTGATATTTGCTAAATGAAAAATGCAACTTAAAACTTCTTGCAACCTTTATTTCAAGGTGTTTCTATTCGGAAGGAAAATATTTCCAATATAGAGAGCTCTTTTGAAAACAACCAAGGTTTGGATGAATATTTCTGTACAAAATAAACAAAATTGTAATGATTTTTAAAAATCAATTTTAAAAGTCTATACACTTAAATAATTTTCTATTCTGCATCTGGTTGCTTGGACAAAAATTATACATCATGTTATTTGTTTACTGATGTAAATGAGGGCAGAAGGACTCATATTAAATTGATTTTTATTTTGTGGAGGATGTACTTAATTTTAGTAAACAGAGTTGTAATTACTCAAAATTACATTGATTTATAGCATATAATGGCATTAGATGCGATTTAAAATTCACACCTCAGTATTGGAAATCCACATTATTCGGTCACAAGGAGGAATTTCAGCAAGGTAAACATACCTTCTGTGACAGGCTGGAGTTTTGAAGATCGCTCTGAATCAGGTGAATGTAACGGTTCCGGCTCCTTCAAACTTTCCAAATACATAAAAGGATCATAATCCGAAGATGCCAAATCAGATAGGCTCACAGGAAAATATTTTGGGTTGCTAAAGCACTGAGATCCATAGACACATCCATGAAGAACCTATGAATAAAAATGAAGTTGACTAAAGCATATGTACACATATGTTACAAGTGTGCAAACACAGTGAAGGCAGGCCTTTTGCCATAAAATGGAACAGAATATCCTTAGGAGTCTATCCCCTGGCCAAAGTGTCTTACTAAACTTTTACTGAAAATGGTTCACTTTACTTCAAATAACACATGATTAGATATTGAAGGATTATTTTTAAAAGGTAATTCAAAGGTTTGTTTTTACCTATAACGCCCTTCACAGCTTGGGATTACCTCACCCCACATGTACTGACCCAGAGCTTGAGTTGTTTTTTTTCAGAGAGCCTTCTTTGAGTGCTCTCACCAAGTGAGGTACGGTGGATGGCTATGAGGCAAAGGAGCCTTTCCTGTAGTGACATCTGGGTTGCGGAATGCCCTCCCCAGAGAGGTCTGCTTGGCACCTAGACTTTAATGTCTTTTCAGTGGCAGGCAAAGACCTTTTCATTTCCCCATGCTTTCAAAATTGTTGAAGCTTTTAGAATTTTGTTAAAGCTCTGATCATTTTTTTATTCTTTGCTCTCAGTTTTGTTTTGTTTGATCTTTAAAATATTTTTGAGGTTTTTTAATGTTGCGTTTGATTTATTGCACTTGTAGCTGAAGCCTTCCAAATCTCAAACATGCTCCCAACATGGGAGGAAATTTATCAGAGGGAAATAGTTGAAAATAAACATCCACCGGCAGAACAGGATGCACAGGAAGAAACCGCCACTATCCCCTCCCTTCCACCCTGCAGGCCTGAACCCAGAAGGGCTTTGGATGTGGCAGCTCATCTACCTTTGACTCTACAGTCCACACTCTGTAGGATTGCAGTGTTATTTTGATTCTGAGAGCTGTCCAGAGAGCTTCTTGTTACAGGATGTGTTTAAAAAAGTAGAAAAGTAAAATAAATAAATGAATATACTTTAGAGGACATTGGCATAACAAGTAGAACAGGACCAAGGTAGTAAATGATCATCCTTTCTTAAAAATGTCAACAGGTTGCTTACCTATAACTGTAGTTCTTCGAGTGGTTATCCGTGCATTATGGGCTCTGCACCTGCGCAGAGCCACAACTTGGAAACTTCTATAGCTAAGGAGTGCTGTTTTGGTGGGAACCCTCCCCCACCATCCTACTGCGTGTGTCCAGAGGGGTTCCCACCTATCTCCTCAATTCCTGGAGACTGACTTGCAGACCTCGAGACTGAGGAGAGAGGACCCCTATCGATGTGGGTAAGGTAAGTAAACACCAAAGAGAGGACGGTGGGAGGTTTGTGTGAATGCACAGATGACCACTCGAAGAACTACATTTACAAGTAAGCAACCTGTCTTTCTTCTTCGTGGTCTCTGTGCATCACACATTATGGGAGATTAGCAAACTGACTTACCGGAGGAGGGTAGGTGTCACTTGATCGCTAGTGCAGTATAGAGGATAGGACTGCTTGTCCAAAGTTGCAGTCCTGTTGTGTTCTGGTGTTGAGGCGGTAGTGAGTTATAAACATTGATGGCTTTGACCATGTGGCAGCCTGACACAATTCAGGTAATGATACTCCCCATGCAAAGGCTGTCGACGTCGACACCACCCATGTGGAATGAGCTGTTAGTGGCCTGGGGAGTTCCAGGTTTACCAGCTGATAGGTTAATTTGATAGTGTGAACTATCCAGGAGGCGAATCGTTGGGATGAGACTAGTTGAACTGTTCTTGCCCCTCCGTAGCATATGAACAGTCTTTGGGAGCTACAGAAATCTGATGAAGGCCAAGGCACTTCTAACATTGAGAATGTGAAGAGTTCTCTCCAGCAGTGAGGGCAGAGAGGGAAAGAAGGTAGGTAAAATTATGTCTTGATTAACGTGAAATTCTGTTACAACTTTTGGAAGGAAATATTTGGATGGAGGACGACCTTATCCTTATGGATAAGGATCCAGACGGAGAGGCGGGTAAGAAATAAATTGTTGTTATTATTATTATTATTATTATTATTATTATTATGGAAGATGAGGAAAGGACCATCAACGCAGAGAGCGCACAGTTCACCTGCTGGCCGTTGAGATGGCAATGAGGAAAGTCACTTTCCAGGTGAGTAGTCTCAGCTCGGTGGTGGCCAGAGGTTCAAAGGGTCTCAATAGGAGAGCTTTGAGCACCACCGACAAGCTCCACTGCAGAATGCGGGTTCGGACAGGAGAAGTGAGATTGTTTATTCCTTTAAGGAATTGACAAGCGAGTGGATGGGAAAATAGGGAGTGGCCATCAACAATAGGCTTATAAGCCACAATCGCTGCTAGGTAGACTTTTAAGGAGGAAGGTTTAAGACCTTTCTGAAAGAGTGAGTGTAGGATGGACAGGATTTCCATGATAGAGTCTGTTTGGGGGTCGATATCATGGAGTCTTGTGAAGTGGAGAAAGGCTTCCCATTTTGCTTTATAGGCTTGTCTAGTAGCCGGTTTTCTGGCTAAGAGGATAGTATGTATCTCTTCCAGTATGGTAAAAGACTCTGGCGGATCCTCCATGCGGTGAAGCGGAGGATTTGAATGTCCGGATGGCGGAGAGTTCCACTGTGCCTCATCGCTAGGGTTGGAGAGAGGGGCAGTCGGGTATATTCTTCTCTGGCCATCTTGAGCGGGGGGAGGGGGGATGAACCTCGGTTGTCAAGGCCACCAAGGGGTGAGAAGAATGGAGTCTGTATGATCTGTCTGTATCTTCTGGAGTATATGGGGGATTAGAGGAAACGTGGGGAAGAGATAGTAAAGGGTGTGTGACCGCTGGATCTGGAATGCATCCTCGAAGGAATAATGACCCATGCCTGCTCTCGAGCAATACTGAGGGCAGAGCGTGTTGTGGTGGGTTGCAAACAGATCTATAATTGGCTGGCCCCATTTGCCCACTAGGAGTCGAAAGATGCCGAGCCTCAACTCCCACTTGTGGGACATCGAAAAATTCCTGCTGAGCTTGTCAGCTAGGAAGTTGGTCCTTCCAGGGATATGGACTGCCGAAATTTGAATGTTGTCCCTGATACACCAATTTAGAATGTCCCTGGTGAAGCTGACGAGGCGCAATGAGCAGGTTCCTCCCTGTTTGTTTAGGTGCCATAGCACTGGGGTGTTGTCGGTGTGGACCTGGACATGGTGACTGGAGAGGCGATCTCTGAAGACCAACAGTGCTTTCTGCACTGCTAGAAGTTCTAGAGAGTTGATGTGCAGGTTGGCCGCAATAGGTGACCAGAGGTGTTTACAGGTGGTCACAATGGGCACCACAACCCCATCGGGAAGCATCTGTTGTTATGATTCGGGAATGAGGAGGGGCGAAGGGTAGGTCCTGGAGTAGATTGCCATAGTTGGTCCACTACGGAAGGGAGTTTGTGATGTTGATCGGTAGTCGAATATGGAATCTCCTTGCGTTGGCCTGGGATGGGAAGCGTTTGAGGAATCAGTTCTAGAGTGGCCTCATGTGGAGCCTTGCCCGTGCGACAACAGAGACTGTCGCGGCCATATGTCCTAATAATGCTTGGATGTGGAAGGCGGTTGTGGTCGAGCGTTGAATGAGCCTGGAGGCGAGGGATACTATTATATTGGCTCGGCGTTGGGGAAGGTATGCTTTGGTTGATTTGGTGTCAAGGATGGCGCCAATGAAGGCGATTGTTTGGTTTGGGGTCATCTGTGACTCTTCTGTGTTGATGTACAGGCCTAGAGTGTAGAGAACTGACCATATGGTGGACACTGCTTTTTGAAGGGATGTTCGGGAAGAGGCTGCTATTAGTCAATCATCCACGTATGGGTATACTTTGACCCCTCAGCGCCGTAGGTAGGCGCAGATGACTGCCATGCACTTCGTAAATACCCTTGGTGTGGTGGCTAGGCCAAAGGGTAGGACACTGAAGTGAAACATGTCGGTGCCTATGAGAAAACTCAGGAACCGGTGGTGACTGGATGCTATGGATATATGAAAGTAAGCGTCCTTGAGATCGATCGATGTGAACCATATGTGCTGTAGTAGGAGTGACATGATTGTGGCCAGAGTGGTCATCCTGAATTTTAGGGTTTTGATTAATTTGTTGAGTCAACATAAGTCGAGTATGGAGCTGAGTCCTCCACCCCATTTTGGCACCGCAAAGTATCTGGAGAAAATGTCGTTGTGCATTAGGGGTGAGGAGATGCACTGAATCACCCCTTTCTGTAGCATGTTGATGTTTCCCTCTGTAGGATCTCCAAGAGAGCGGTTGTCAGAATAGTGCCAATGGGAGGTAGGGCTTGAACTCCAGAGTGTACTCTGATTGAACAATATGGAGGAGCCAGAAGTCCTGAAGCTATTGCCATCCAGTTTTTTAGGTAAGCTGAAAGATGGTTGCCAAAGATGGGAGGTCGGGGTAATGGGAGGGGGGGCCTGTAGTCAAAGCCTCCGCTTGGAGGCTGAGTCACCTTTGCCTCAGGATTGTCAGTAACGGCCGTATAAGGTTTGTTTGTGTTGGAATTGTTACTGAGTATTTCACTCCAAATACTGTTGGGGTTGGAAGGAATATTGTGGTCTGCTCCATCTTTGCTGTCGAAGAAGAGTGGTTTGCTGGTATCTCTGGGAAATGCCCATTTTCTTAACCATCGCTTTGTCCTTCTGTATTGAATCCATGGTATTGTCTGTAGACGTGTTAAAGAGGCCCTCACCATCGAGGGGCAGGTCTTCTACGCAAGGTCTGGATTTTGGAACGAGCCTGTAGAACACAGCCACACATGTCTAGGTAGGGCAATGGCACCAATCATGGCTTTTGCATCACAGTCAATTTGGTGTCTAGTAGTGCTAAGCTGTTGGAGAGAGAGCTTTATGGCCTTGTCCTGGAAGACTCAGGTTAGTTCCCTCTGGTCATCAGGGAGATAATTGCAAAGGGAGACAATCTTCTCTCAGATAAATAATTGGTAACGAGCTATAGTGGCTTGATAATTCACTACTCTTAAGCTCAGGGGGGCAGAGGAGTATATCCTTCTTCCCAATAGATCCAAGCGGCAGCTTTCCTTGTCGGCTGGTGATGCATGTATACGTTGTATCTGACCTTGTGAGGACTCACGATAATCGAATCTGGCTTGGGATGAGTGAATAGGAAGCCAGAATCCTTGTCTTGCACCTTGTATAAGGATTCTAGCCATTTTGATGTTGGCGGCACTGAGGAAGGTGAATCCCACGACTGCTTCACTGTATAAAGGTCAGGAGGAATGAGATGAGGACTGGCGCCGTGGCCTCAGTGTAGTGGATTTCGAAGATTTGGTCTTGTATCTTTTCGGCCAGTTGCTGAGTCTCTATGCCCAATGCCTGTGCCATACAAAGCACTTGGTCAGTGAAATGAAAGGAGTCTTGTGATGGGGATGTGCCATCATTTGTCTCCACAGCATCCTCCGGGGATGATATCAAGAGTTGGATTGAGACCACCGAAGAGGAATCTGAGACATTGTCATCCACTGACTGGGATGGAGTGACCCGCAATCGCTGCCCTTATTTATCATTCATTCATTCATTCATTCATTCATTTATTTATTTATTATTACATTTATATCCTGCCTTTTTTCCTCCAAGGAACCCAAGGCGGCGTACATAATCCTCCTCCTTTCCATTTTATCCTCACAACAACTCTGTGAGATGAGAGTCTGTGACTGCTTCAAAGTCACCCAGTGGGTTTCCATGGCCGAGTGGGGACTAGAACCCAGATCTCCCGACTTCCAGTCCAACATTTTAGCCACTACACCACATTGTCCTTGGGCATGCTGAAGCTTGGTGGTGGTGGTAGTAGGCGGTTTGGAGCACTATCTGACCTTGGTGTTGAAGGTTCCTGCGGTGGGACTCTCGGCAGACAAAACAAGACTCCCTTCGGAGGGAACGGTGGAGATCTTGGAGAGCCAGTCGCTCGGATGGGCGTGAAACCGTAGCAGGCGGTTGGTGGCGCAAAGCAGTCAAGGATGCACTTCGACTCTGGAAATCCCCACTAATCATAATACGAGTGCTGGTTGGGAGGGAGAGACCAGGCAGAGTCTCTGTCCCAGTCTCTTTCTCTAACCGGGACTCCTGGGAGTGGATCGACTGCGGTGAAATTGACATGCAGCGAAGGCCCTGGCGATGGGTCCCGTATCTCGCTGTCTGACGTCGACACCATATAGGCTCGTCTCAAAGAGGGTGAAGCCTGTTGCAATGCCGGGACAGAGAGTGGTCTTGGGGTATCAGGGCATGGCACTGGCAGTGTTGGTGTCGACTGTCTTGGCATCGATACATCCTGAATTGGTGAATCCAAGAAAGGAGAAGGTGGCGGAATGGCCTTTCTTGAGCCGTCTCTCATCTTTTTTGTTTCTGGACACTGTTTGGAAGAATCCTTCTTTCTTTTCTTATGTTTCAGAGTACCTGTAGAAGACTTAGGTAATTTAGCCTTACATATTTTTAATGTAGCTGTTGCTGCTAGGGAGTGGCCTGGCACCTGTGGATCCGATCAATCTGTGGTTAGAGTTGAGTTGGTGAGAAGGGATGGATTCCATGGTCGATTTCTTTGGATTGATGGCACGAAGGGTCTGTTCCCAAAGGAAAGCTCTGTGCCTGGTTTGTTTCGAAAATCTCATACAACGAGCATGTTTCAACGCTATGTCCTTACCAAACAAATTAGGCACAGTGAGTGACCATCGGCAGGGGGGAACTTACTGCCACAATACACACATTTTCTGAATGGTGCCTTCAGTGCTATGTGCTCATGAAATGAGGCCTGAAATGCCCAGTAGGGAGAAGGGGAGAAAAAAAAGGTCAAAAAAGAGGTAGTTTTTTTTATCTTTTCGTAGGAAAAAGTAGAAAGAAGAAAATGAGGAAAAGAAATGAAGATTAAGGGCACTCCAAAGAGAATTGATCTAATTGATCAGAGAGAAGCTCCTGAGTTGCATCCAGCAAGTCAGTCGAAAGAGAACTAAGGAGATGGGTGGGAACCCCTCTGGACATGCACAATAGGACGGTAGGCGAGGATCCCGCCAAAACAGTGCTCCTTAGCTATAGAAGTTTCTGAGTTGTGGCTCCCCACAGGCACAGAACCCATAATGTGTGATGCACAGAGACCACGAAGAAGAACCTGTATCACTTTTTTGCTTTAGGAGGGCCCCCAAGATGATGTATATACGTATTTCAAGGGTATATAGATTTAGGTCTGCAAATAGAGTCAAAGATATAGATAATTATTTGTACTTCAGCAACATTTTCTTCATTCTCTTTAACATCAAATAAAGTGCATTTAAATGTTGGCAATGTACCGAACTCCTGTACTTTCACCTCATATAAGCAAGAATTTCTCTGCATGAGTTGGATAAAATGTGGTATGAAAAATATATGTGCTCTTGCCCTAAAATTAGCCTTTTGAGGGTTTATAGAACCCAGTATTTCAAAAAATCATCACCATCATATCTGGATAGATCTAGTAGTCATAATAAGGGGGCTTGGCACAGAATGCATTCCAACTTTAAAGAGTATGTTGACATACTTCCATTTGTAGGCTTGATCGTGTTTTATATGGTGATTCCTTCTGATTTTTTAAAATTGTCTTTATGTGTGATAGTCTTCTGAAATTGTAGATCTACTTTGTATTGTTAGGAAAGCCTGTTAGATTCATTAATTTTTGTCTGTTTGAAAAAACTTACAAAATTAAATAAAACGTACAAAGAACAACACCATCACAAACCTAACCAAAACAGAAGGGGAAGGGGAAAGCAGGTACCTTATATATACAGTTGAGAACAGATTTTTCCATCTTATCATTTTCAGATTCTGCAGTGCGAACAGGTTGTAACAGTGTCTTTAAAGGCAAGGCCATTATCCAGTCCAACAGACACAGAAGTAGAGATACCACCAGCTGTAATAGAAGGATTTTAAAATTACAGATAGTCATAGAGAGCAGACTGCATCACACTTTATTTTTCCTCCTTCCTTTTTTAATTTA
This sequence comes from Anniella stebbinsi, assembly GCA_029215795.1. Lineage (NCBI taxonomy): Eukaryota > Metazoa > Chordata > Lepidosauria > Squamata > Anniellidae > Anniella > Anniella stebbinsi. The sequence continues at coordinate 332,025,843 of JARDYH010000001.1, forward strand.
GTCTCAGCAGAAATCCATCTCAAGAGTAAACAGTAGAACATTATTTTTGGTGTTATGATCAACAGTTTTGATAAGAGAAACATAGACACCAAATATACAGGGCCTGATCCCACCAAAATGTTAAGTCCATGAAATCGGACTTCCACATGCTACATTTTGGATAGACTGTATCCAAAGTGAACAAACAGAAGAGTGACTAATGACCATACTTTCCTACATATACATGAAATGGAAATAGATGCATATATAATCATACAGGTTGAAAACTTTCATAAAGGAAAGTTCTCATACTTGGACTGCCTTTAGATCTTGCTTTTGTGGGTGAAGTGAACAGCTTCAGTAATCTGATAAGGTTGTGATGGGAAATCCTTGTTTCTGACTCATGAAGTCTTCCCACCTGGCCCACAGATGCCCCAGCCAACACCACTCCCTGAAGCTCTATTCCTTGGGAAAGGTGAGCAAATGCAGCTCCACTGGGCGGTCACAGGGGGCGGCTTAACCCTCCTTTTCGCACCATCTCCCCTATGCTTTGGATACAGCTGAGCAGCAGTGAAAAGGGGGCTGCTCCTTTGAGAACAGCTGCTTCAGAATCTCCTCCCTCTGCATCCCCCAGCGCTACCTACCACACTTTTCTAGAGAATTCCCCAACCTCCTGGAGCAGTTTCCGGGGGCATAGAGGTCAGGAGGGGGGGCAAAAATGGCCTCCTTCTTCCAGCAGAAATACTCAGCCCTTCTATTCCTGGAAGGCAAGGTCTGGATTCAAGGCATTGTGTTATTGTTTTTATTTTGTTCCAAAACACTTACTTAGAAAAACATCTGGCGAATATGGATTTCACTGTAGGGAGAAGCCATTGAAATATATCTGTAGGAGCCCTTGTTGTTTGCACTTGCCACATAAATAGCACCATGAGAAGCAACATGTGGAGGCAGCCTCTAAGATGAATAGGCTATTTAGGGCTTTATATGTTAAGGGAGGGATCCTGAATTGTGACCAAAATGCTATAACAGCCAAGGAAGATGCTGGAGAACTCAAGTAATACACTCCACTGTGCCTTTTCCTTTAAAATATGATTTATTAGCAACACAGAAAAAAGTACAAATCAATTAAAAGGAACTTTATAAAAGAATAATTATACACATACACCAGCCTTGTATTTAACAACTTGACTGGTAGCCGTAGGCACCACATTTTCAGATAAGAGAGGAGCTGCTGTAACTTTTATCAATGCAGGATACTGCCAAAGGAGAACATATTTTTTGAAAAAGTGTTGCTAGAAGTGTGCAACTGCAGTTGCCTTACTACAGGTGGCACCTTGGCTTTGATCCCAATGAACTGGTAGCGTGCCACGCTTGATAAAAGCCACCTTTGTGCTAGATTAACAGGTGACTGCTTAGAAAGACAATTGCGAGTAAGGGCATAATCCATACAACCAGATATCTCAGGACTGACTCAAGAAATAAGACCACAAATATAATACTAAGAACATGTACAATTGGAGGATAGGGGTGACTACAAGGCAAAGTGAAGGCCCACATTCAGCAGTAACTGCTTCCTACTATAAATTGGTAACAATGGGATATTTTGAAATTTTGGATTGGGGCAGGGGATTTTGGCCTTTCCACTTTTGGCTTGGCCCCTCCCATTTTGCATTTGTCCCCACCCTCTGTTGGACTGTGGCCCCCAAGACCTTCTCCATACCTCCACCACCAGAACTCCTGGTTTCCATGCTCTGATTGCTCTGTCCTTCCTCCACTAGCCTACTTGGTTTTTTTTTTTCTTTTTAAAATCTATCCTACATTTCCATGCTGGCTGCAGAGGAGGAGGCATCCATGGCCCGCATGCGAACACAGGCTACTACACTTTTTTTTGTAGGCTACTAACTTTTGTGAGCTTATTTTCAAGGCTCACTCACTCACATATTGCACCTGGCAATGATAATGTGCAACAAGACCATACTCCTATACAGTACAGCCAGCCAAAATGTTTTTGGACATTATGCTTCCTGACCCTAGGTTTCCCCTGCTGAAATAAATTCAGCTTGAAATTTTTGATAAGCTGTTAAATTAACTAAGAGGAAAAAATCACATGTCTTTCCTAGCCAATGAATATATCAAACATTTCCAATGTTTGGCACAGATTAATTTTGCAGAAATCAGTCAATCAAATATGCATGAAGTCCTTATTCCTCTCTACTTGGCACTAGTGAGACCACACCTGGAGTATTGTGTAAGATTCTGGGCACCACATTTCCAGAAAGACATTGACAGGTTAGACAGGTTCAGAGGAGGGTAACAAAGATTATACAGGGACTTGAGAACATGCTCTATGAGGACAAGCTAAAGGAACTTGAGATGTTCAGTCTAGAGAAAAGAAAACTGAGGAGGGACATGTTAGAAGTGTTCAGGTACATAAAAGGATGCCACAGGGAAGATGGTCAAGAACTATTTTCCATGGCCACAGAAAGCAGGACCCAAAATAATGGGTATAAGTTACAGCTACCTAAATTCCGATTAAATATAAGGAAAAAAATTCCTGATGCTAAGGTCTACACAACAGTGGAACAGACTACTTATGGAGGTTGTGGGTTCTCCATCTCTGGAGGGTTTTAAGTAGAGGCTGTATAGCCACCTCTCATGGATGTTTTAATTGGTTTTCCTGCACACTGCAGATGGTTGATCTAGATGATCCTTGTGGTTCCTTCCAACTCAACAATTCTATGATTTTACTACAATGTAACTTTTCATTGCCTTTACATATATTGGCTGTATATGTACTTGAGATTTTGTAACTTTGCTTTTTCAATTTGTGTACAGCTCTTAGTACATTTCTGGCACTATGCATGGGCAGAAGGCTGCTCATGCAAGGACCTCCCCACCCCCTCCTCCCCACTGCATCTCCTATACCCTTTGAAAAGCCTGGATACAACCCATTATGTATTGCAAATTATTAAGCCAATGAAAGGTTGGTTCCCCCAGAAATAAGTGGACTTAGAAAGATGAAATAATTTGAGCTACCGTCTTCCAACAATCCTGAGTTTTATTACGGAGTTGTCAAGTGATATTTGAGGGTAATCTCTGAGTGTGCTGCACTAGTAAATTTCTGAGATTAAAAAAGCATGAACAGCTCTTCCTCTACAAGTTAAAAGAAAGACAAATAAAATAATAGCTACATCTCACAATAGTTATTAAATGGAGGTTGCTTAAAAATGCCTCCTCTATGTGTGGCAGTGTGAAGACAAGCCATCTAATGGGATGATCTGCACAGTGAACTAGTACACACAAACTTCTTGTCTATATGGCAACCCCACAGAGAGGAAGTTTCAAGTGCCTCCATGTTGCAGGCATATTATGAAAAACAGATTTTGGTCACAAACAGGCTATTGCAGAGTAGCTATTTACCTCAGTTTATTAATAGATAGACTTAGCAGTTCAATAAACAAGGGCAATATATCATTTGTAGTAATGATTAAAATAAATTTAAATAATCAATCAATCTTATTTGCAATTTGGACGTGATTGTGATAAATTGTTCATCTTTGGTAGAAAGCCCAAGTGACATAAGTTATTTGGAAAGTAATTTTTGCCGTAACATTTAAATAAGCAGAACTCTAAGCTGTATTGTACATATACAAAATCCTGCGCTTTCATTCATAACCAAAACACTCTGCCCCTCCTTAACTTTACATTACAATCGTAACTATGCATGGCATCATAACAACAACAATAGCAATAACAACAACAACAACAACAACAACAACAGTTTTATTACCCTTTTGTCCTGTTCATAAGAAGAAGCTTCTGTACTAGGCAAGAGATGAGTGATCGTAGCTATAAGTATCTGCAGATAATAAATACCTTTTAAAATATTTCTATAGTTTTTAGACTTAAAAATAACTTTTAGTATTCATTTAGATGTTTTCCTTTTGATCAACACATTGTTTCATTACATTTAAATACATTCACATATTTTCTGTTGGAAACGATGTTCTCTCACCTGTCCTTACTTTTGATTTTAATGGCGTATAGAAGTGTCTATTGCATGGGAATTTATGATACTGACAATGCAATTTGTTGTTTTGGTTCATCCTTGATTGTAAATTAACCAATACAAATATGTTATTTTTCTATTTCTGAAGTTATAATTTAGCATTGTTAGTACAGGCAAGGCAGCTATTTCGTTCTTATTCAATGTACTGATTATTCCCAGCATCACTTAGCAAGTCATTTAAAAATGTTAAGTTCTTAGAATTCTTAGGTTGCAATTCTGAAGGAGCTTATGGGTCTTAATAATGTTAGGATTGCAGTCTTTAAGAGTTGTTGCAATCAGTACTGCAAAATTGATTCTAAATACATTTACTCAGAAGTCAGTCCTCTTTATTTCAGTATAATTTACCTTAAGCAATGTCTTTAGCACTGGTGCATTTGCTTTATTTTAGTGACCTCCAGTGCATTTAGTAAGACCAATAGTACTCCACTGAAAGATATTAACACAATTCTCCTCATTCAAGTTGTGCCCAAACATATTTATTATTTTCACCAATCAATTCCCTTTTTTGTGTGCATTTATTATGAAATCTGCTTCATACTTCTGTTTTGGAGGAGAATTAATATTGGAGATATGTTGTAATAGGTGGCCACAAATAACTGTTTCATCTTAAATGAGGGACCTACTCTGTATTTATTCTGAAATGCATTTATTTATTTGCAGATGACCTACATTAGGTCTACAAATATATCTATGGCTTTCCTGGCAAAGCAGTCATTGGGATAAAATAGAATGATAACAGTTGCAGAAAGTTATGCAGAACTGTGTGAGAGCACTGTTGCATTTTGTAGTGCTACCATCACCAAATGCATTCTTGTGCAAGGCTGTTATACAGAACAGAATGAGCATTTCAGCCTGATACCATGTAAGGATCTGTTTATAACAGCCATGTAAAGCCCACCCACTCTACTTGCCTGCACAATTGTTTCCTCTCCTGCATTTTACTCATAAGAGGGGCTGGTGGACAGAGCACTCTGTCCCTCATTTGTCAGCCAGACTTATGAGTAACAGAAAAGTAAAATCAGGCTAGAAAAGCTGCAGGCTGGCTGAGGAAGCACAGAACACTTTCTGCCTTCTTCACCAGCCTTCTTGGTTTCTATCCTGAGTGAGCAGGAGAAGGACTTGTCTCCTGGGTGTCCACCACAGAAGCACAGCATATTGGTAGTGGTGGAGGAATGGAGAGATCCATGACTCTGCTCCAGCCTGCTTTATTTTCTGCATGTCCAGCACAGAAGTATGGTGGGCTAGTGGTGAAGGTGCCATCATTCTGTCCCTTTGCCATCAGACCACAGTGCTTTCTATGCTAGATGCACAGGAGGAGAAACCCCATCCTGCACGTCCAGCATAGAAACCATGTGGGTTAGTGGTGAAGGCATGGGTTATTCTGTCTCCTCCCCACCAGTCCATGTTTCTATGGTAGACATGTAGAAAAAGCTTAATCTCAAGACACAGAAATGAGGTGGGTCAACAGAGAAGGGATGGATCCGTTCTCTCCTAGCTGACAAGGGCCATGTCTACACCAGAGATATATCTAGGGGTCGTTCATAGGTCGTCCTTGTGCGTCTAAGTGACATACTGGGGGCAACTGGGGGCAACCTAGGGATGATCACGGGATAATGGAAACCGGGGATATCCCGGTTTCCCCGCCGCCCCTGGTCCTGAAACGGGCACAGAGCTGTGTGCGGTGGCTCCATACCCATGGGGGAGGGGGAAAGCAATTTTGCCATCCCCAGGATGGTGGGTAGGTGGGCGCATTGGGGGGATGTTTCTCACCTTTTTCGCTGGCTCCTCTTCTGCTTTTTAAAAAAATGGCAGGTGCAACGTCCCTTTCCTCCCAGGACATCGTGTTGCCATTTAGACGCTGGGGGAAGATCGCGGAAGCAGGTAAGTCCGTGATCCTCCCCCCCTCCCTCTACACGCTTAGGTGTAGACAAGGCCTTGGTTTCAGTGCTGGCTGTGGAGGAAAGAGTTTTACCAGCCAGCATAGAAACCAAGCAAGCAAGCAGGCAGAGGTGGAGGCTGATTTTCAACAGAAAAACAGTTCTTCTCCGAGTTCAAAATGCAGCTTCAGTGCTCAACAGGTCATTTTAAGATTGCGGAAATACACACTATGAAACTAATGAGACACAAAAAGTTCACTGTATTTTTAAGAAAACTCTGTTTTACAATAAATAATATTGCCATATAATATTATGAAATCCATTTGAATAAATTGTTCCATTTTAATAAAGTTATAGACATTTATGTTAGATCTTGTTTCATTTCCATTTGACATGTCCTGCATGGTAAGTGTGTGCATTAAATTATGCCCAAACTCACCATACTTAGGAAGTCTTAAATTACAATATCACATCTCAAAACCTGAAAGACACACTTCTAAATTTGCCAGTTTGAAAATCTGTTGCTTCATATTTCTAAAGAGCATTATATGAAAAGAAAGTTCAAAGATTTCTTCATGTATTACTTACTTGAATAATTTTTAATGGTGAATCTGTTTGATACATTCGCAGCCTGTGTGCATAATGAATCAACATATTAAGCATATTGCAAGCAACATGTGCAACTGTTTTATTTGGAAACTGTAAAAAAAACCCAGAAAAGGTTATAAATACATTGATTTAAGTATTATGTCACACTGTAAGTGACAGACTATTATACATTCAGGTGGAAATTAGACACAAAGCAAAAACAGTCCTTTGTCATTACAGGAATAAGCCTTGAGCTCTAGTCCTTCAGCAGCTTTAAATCTGAAATTGATTACTTCATTTAGGTCTAAGCCCTAATAGAGAAGACATCCAAACTTATAGGAGCACAGCCAACAACCATGGGTAGCAAGCAAACAGCTAAGATAAATATGTTATCTTTGCATTCAACCCACCATTAGTATTTAATTAAGAAAAAAACAACCTGAAAAAGTTGAATGGCAAAATATTTAAGACAAAAATTGTATAAATAAAAAAACCCAGCAGTTATAAATTAAACAAGAGTATTTTGTGGTTTTAAAAAAATGCAATACTGTGGAAAACACAAGAGCTATAGGGGCCAGTTCACACAATAAAATTGCAAATACAAATAACTGCCACACCACTTTTTACCTGTCTTTGCAATCATAGAAATAGTTGCTGGCTATAAACATAATATATCATGTTTTCTGCACACATAAACATAACACATATTGACCTGGTCCGCATGACGACAGCCCATTTTGGCTTAATTTACCCATGGGGGCTGTTGCATCAAGCACCCAGTTTGCTGTGTGATGTGAACCCAGGCAGCAGGAGTTGATTGATGGTTAGATAACTTCAAATAACCCATGGCTTGTTTTAGGGTTATCTGAGGGTTGTTTAACTCTCAAACAGCCCTTGCCGCTTGGGTTCATATGACAAATCATGGCACCCAGCATGATGTGACAGCTCCCACAGGTAAATTACGCCACTGTGAGCTGTCGTGATATGCAAAAAGGTTCACTGTATGAACCAGTGTTAGTTTGATCATGGCTAATTGAAGGTGTGGAAGCTACAACTTTACTCTGGAATAATATTTTAATCTATTATCTTTAATCTTTAATGCTGTATGTTGAATTCTTCATTTAGGAAATGGCAGTAAATGGCTAAATACTGCGAAAACTTTGGTGCAACAAAAGGTGAAACTTCTATCTCTTTTTTTTCAGCTACAAGATAATAAATGGCATTGTAAGCCTAACACTGAAGCACTTGTCTTAACGACAAAGCCTCTTGTGATCTGCCAAAGGCTACTGAGGAAGTGGTAAAGCAGAATGCAGCAGGCAGAATACACATTGTCTGCTTGAGGGCTTGGGTGGTTTCCAACATATTACGGTGAACATCAAAGAAAAATCCAGACACTCAAACAACATGATCACAGGAACCAAAATCAAAATGCAGATAGCTGGAGGTGTCCTCCGAAAACTGGCTCTATAAAAAACAACAACACTATATAAGAGAGACAATTGATGAAGAAGCAGGAGATGTGCATCTAACAATGCTCTATTGTTGGGTTTAAGGGTAAATACCACAAATATGGATCCTGCAAGGAGCATTATGTACCCAAATTGTTAGCAATTAGATGCCAGCAATCTGGGATCAGGAGAAGGATGCTGTACTCCGTGAGAAACTCGAACTGCTTATCAGAGGCAAATACGTTTTCAGTAAAAAATATTTAATTTATTTATGCTCTCTGAATTTAATAGCTACTCCTTTACATTAGTCATGAAGTATTCAATGCAACAATTTAGAAAGAAAGGTATGCAACCATTTTATGAAATAATTTTTATTCTGACTAAATAGGGAGCAGATTTGAAGCCCCCCCAAAATGTCTGAGAGATAACAGTCAGAGGGATGGGTAAATAAATGAGACGTTTAAAAGTTTAGCACATATTTAGCACTTTATATCTGTTTCCCAACAATTAAAAAAGGAAATCATCATCTTCAGACTGTTCATCTAGTGATATTATTTATCATTAAGCAAGGCCAGCTATATGTACTGGTGCGCTCTGGATTAGAACTGAAAAGCCTGGTCAGCATGGCAGCCAACTTTCATCCAGTATCTGTGATACTTCCATGGCTGCAGCAGTGCTGAGCACCATGGAGGTACCTCTCAAGTACTGTTTGGGCCTGAAGCATGAGGCAACTATCAAAGGTTGTCCAGATGGCAAATTACTTATTCTGCAATGCTGGTGATTAGAATGTCTGCCCAATATATAGGCTGTCCCTATTTCCACAAATAATAAATGCCAGTGAGAATGGCAAGTAACTGTTGGAAGTGTGGAATGCTCTCATTCAGTATTTCAGCCAGCCACCAACCACACTTTCTTTCAGGATTCTCTACTGCATTTCTCCCTGCTCGCTGACACTTAAACAAGACACCTGGATGTGCAATGTTGCATGGGTACGTTTTTTCTTGTTTACTCAGTGTCATATCTCAATTATTCTGTAGGTAGTGGATATGGCTGTGCTTGCTTCCTGCTCTTAAACCACTGGGCTTATACTGAAGTTATTCCTGCGCAATTTGTTGCAGGTTTGATGTCAAGTCAGCATCTGCTTGGAGGATTTTTGCTTTGACCCCAATTTTATTTTTCTACAAATCTCTATGACAGGAGGATTTTGAAAGTACTGAATAACTTGCCTTGAATCTCTGAATCATAAGAGATGGAGGCGATGTTGTAGGCCATGAAGTCAGGCGTAGGCAATGTGATGTTCACAGGCCCCTAGATATCTTCCTTGGCACTCACTGAGAGACCAATTCCCTCCATTTTGTTGTTGTTCTTACTGGCAGCTGGGGTTGCTTCAAAGAGAAGCGAGGGCTTCCAGCCACTACAATCTTCATTTCCCACGAATGCATGTGAGCCTCATGTGGGGTTCAGAGGCATTCTTAGAAAATGGTGGGTGGCTGCAGACTTATAGTTCCCTCTACAGCATGCTTAGCCACCAAGAAAAAGAGGAGAGAGAAAGAAAGAAAAAGGGACTCCTGTTGTTGCTGTCTGGTAAACTGGGGGGGGGGGGGCTGGCTGGCTAGAGAGCAGTGGAGGGCTAGAACAGGTAGCAGTAAGCCTGTGGGGGCATCAGGGAAGCCAGCAAAACCCCAAAGGGACTAGAGACAGTAGTAGGAAGCCAGTGGAAGGGCTGACAGAGCCCCCTGGGAGCTGCCTGACAGTTGGGAAGAGTTGTGTTGTTATGATGTGAATAGATGGTGGCATTGTGTGTGTGTGTGTGTGTGTGTGAGAGAGAGAGAGAGAGAGAGAGAGAGAGATGTAGGAAGGGGGAATGGGATTTTGGAGGGATCCTGAAAGAGAGTTGAGTGTACGTGCAGTGAGGAGAGTGGAAGGACCTGTATGCATGAATGTGTAAGAAAGAGTGAGCATGTGTGTGCATGTATGGGTCGTGATCTGGGATGAGAGATCAAAAGAGATGGGAGGAATTGGTAGTAGGGGGTGGGAAGAGAGAAATATTTTGCCTTCTGTGAAATAGGTTTCTGTTAGCAAGACAAATGTGGGTTCAAAAGAGTTGTTTTCTGTGTTGGGGCTCAGAATCCATCTGCACCTTGTACTCAAGTCTTTTGGGCAAGTTATTAATCCAATGAGACTAGCCAGGTCTCTCATGGCAGCAATTTTGTGATGGTGCCTAGGAAAGTTTCTCAATTTGCCAAATGTGCCTATGGGCCCAAAATGGTTGACAAGCCTGAACTAGTCCAACCTGCTGCTTGATGGTATTTGAAGAGTGCTATCATGTGCCTGCTTCTCTTCTCCAGGCTAAACATACCCAGTTCCTTCAACCTTTCCTTATAGGATTTGTTTTCCACACCGCTGAGCATCTTCACTGCCCTCCTCTGAACCTATTCCAATTGTCTCTATCCTTCTTAAACTGTGGCACCCAGAACTGTAGTCTAGATGAAATTGTACTAATGCAGAATAAAGTGAAACTATTACTTTTTGTGATCGACTGCAATTCAGAGATCCATTTCACATGTACTGTTGCCAGCCAGGTATCCTCCATACTACACCTGTGCATGTTATTTATTCCTTAAAATGCAGAACTTAGCATTTGTCTTTGCCCACTGAATTTCAGCTTGCTAGATTCTGCCCAACTTTCCATTGTATATTTTTTAAAAATATACAGTTATTTATTAGTTATATTTTTAAAATGCCCAACAAGTATTCTGTAGGCAGACTACAAACAGTTCAAAGAATAAAATATAATACAAAATGACAAACAGCAGAGGAATAAAATATAAAGATATATAAGAACAGTCACAAATATTTAAAAACTTAAGTCTTTAAAATGCCTGGGAGAAAAGAAAGGTCTTTGTTGGGTGTCAAAAAGATTACAATGTGAGTACCAGGTGAGCCTCCTTGGGGAGGGCATTCCATAAATGGGGTGCTACAACTGAGAAGGACCTCTATCTTATAGCCATTCCCCTAGCTTCCTTCAGTGGTGACACCCAGAGGAAGGCATCCAAAGATAACCTAAGGGTCTCAGCAGCTACAAGTGAGAGGAAACATTCCTTTAGATTCTCTGGTCAACACCAGCAATTTGAATTGGGCTGGGAAATGGACTGGAAGCCTGTGCAACTAACAAAATGATTGTATCAGCCAGTTCCAGTTAGCCTACCATCTCTAATTTGAACTAACTATAGTTTCCAAGCCATCTTGAAAGGTAGCCCCATGTACAATGCATTGCAATAATCCAACTGGGAGATTACCAGAGTGTAGATAACTGTCGCCAGGCGATCTTTGTCCAGATAGAGTCACAGATGGTATTTCAACTTAAGTTGATGAAAGGTCCTTCCTAGCCACTGAGGCCATCTGTGCCTAGAGTGACAATGATGGATCCAGGAGCACTCCCAAGCTGTGCACCTGATCTTTCAGGGGGAGTGTAATCTCCTTCAGAACAGGTTGAACACTGCTCAACAGGACAGACAAACCACCTGCCAACATGCCTCTGTCTTGTCTGGATTGAGCTTCAGTTTATTAGCCTTCATTCAGCCCTTTATCCTGCTCATGCACAAATTAAAGACATCCACTGCCTCATATGGGTTAGATGAAAAGGACAGTTAAAGCTGGGTGTCACCTGCATATTGATGACACTTCAGCCGACCTCCCAGATAACCCCCACCAACAGTTTCATGTAGATGTTAAATAGCATGGGGGATAAAATGAAGCCCAGTGGAAACCCGTAACACAGTAGCCACAGAACACAACAGTAATCCCCCAGCACCACCTTCTGGAAATGGCCATCCAAATAGGAAAAGAACTACTGTAAAACAGTGCCCCCAACTTCCAAACCAGAAGGACACCACGGTCAATAGTACTGAAAGCTGTGGAGAGGTCCAAGAGAACCAACAGGGTTGCATGACCCCGTCTCTCTCTTGGCAAATGTCATCCCTCAGGGTGATCAAGGCAGTTTCTGTCCCAAAATTGGGCCTGAGGCAGGAATGAAATAGATCTAGAAAATCAGCTTCATGCAAGAATGCCTGGAATTGACTGGCAACCATATGCTCAAGCACCTATAGTTGTCGTTCATTTTCTGGGTCCAGGTTAGGCTTCTTCAGGAGCAGCCAGATTACTGACTTTTCAAAGAGGCTGGTGCCCCCTCTCTCAAGGAGGAATTTTAAACCTCTTTGACCCAAATAGCCATCCCCTCCTTATTAGATATAACAAGCCAAGTTGTACAGGAGTTGAGTAAACAAGTGATTGGTTGAATTCGAACAATAACTTTGTCTGCATCCTTGTGCCTCAATAACTTGAAACACATCCAATACAGCAGTACAAGTTGGTGCTCTGGATATTTCTGTTAATGGAATTGCACTAATATTGGAGCCCAAGTCATTCCAGATATGAGTGATTGTACAAAGTGTCTTGTGAACTTATCACAGTGAGCTGTTGAGAATAAAAGCAATTTCCTCTCAGGGTAAGAATGTAATAGCCCCTGCACCACCCAAAACAGCTTTGCTGGACCACACTGTGAATATGCAATGGAGGTGGAAAAGAACTACTTCATTGTCACCCTCACTACCAGAAATTTCTGTAGGCTTGACAGTGTTTGGTTGGATTCAGAATGAGTCTTTCTCCACTTGCATTCCAGCTGACAGCCTGCTTGCTTCATTGTCTTCAGTTGCAAGGTCTATGAAGGACCTAATTTGGCTCTGCCAACAAGGACAGGGCACTTGGGCACAATTGTGTCAACTGCCCTGGTTAACTCTATGTCCCAAAGATGACCAGAATTTTAATAGGAGTACCAACCATACAAACTGAAAAATTCCCCAGAGCCCTTTTGAAACCACTGAGATAAATTCTAATAGGTCCACACCCTTCCAGAGGAGGAAAACATATAGGCTCAATTCGGACAACACGTTAGTTCAACGTGTCGTCCGAATTCAGCCACACAACGGATAGACAACCCACAGTTGGTTAAGCGGGAGATTTAAACAACCGAGTTAAACAACTCACTTGCGAGTTGTTTAAAAGTTAGTCAATTGACTAACTTGTCGTCCAAATTCAGCTTCTAGAGGTGTGTGGGTTAAACAACTGAGGTGAGTACGTTAACACAAAAGACCATAGAGGAGAGCGGCAAGAGTGGCAGAAAGCGGGCGGTCGCCCAGGCGCAGTTGCAACAGAGCCCCAGCATCACCACCATAGCAACCAGTATGCTCGCCTCCCCCGGCACGGAGCTCAACAAGGGGCCAGCTCCTGCAAGCACTCACGCAGGGTGCCCAGTCAGTCACCCACACGGAAAGGGAAGCGCACCAGAAGGGCACTACGGCAAAGAGGGGGAGGGGGGGACGGAATAAGCAAGAAGCCCAGGTGCCCAGGAACAAGGGGCTGCCCCCCCACACCAACAGGGAGAACAACAACCCACCCAAAGTAGACCCCCCACTGCACCGCCACCTCCACCCTCGCATCACCCATAAGCACGAGGGCAGGGGAAGCGGCGACCAGAGAGCCCCCCTCATCCGCCCAACACGGCTGGACAGCGAGCCTTTGCCAGGCCCTGAGAACCCCGTTGGGGAGCGTCACGGAAGAGTCCAGGGTGCGTGAAAGTATCAGTGCCAGGATCTGGTTGCGCTACCCCCACCTCCTGTGAGCGTCGGCTGTGTAGTTCCATCTGTGGACTGGCATCTCTCCCTGGCGTGCCGCCCCTCTCCACCACATCCCCTTGGCACGTTCCGTGCTTAGCTCCCTGGGGGTGTGACCTCCTCCTCCCTTCCCAGGGGCAACTGTTCTCTCCGTAGGTTCTGCCCTGGCATAGTGGTGCCCATGTGCCTTATTGCCCATGTCTGGTCTCCCTGATGAATAAAGTTTTCTACGCCACCCCACTCTTGACTTCTTTCCTGTGTGTGCGGAAGATGCTCTAGGCGGGAGGTGGGGGGGGGTTGGGGGCTGGGGCGTTGGTGCCAACGTTGGAATTGCAGTGCTGGGCGTGGGGTGTGACTGTTGTATTGGTGCTGCCGTTCCTCCTGGCTGCCTCTTTGCCTGAGGCTTCTGTGTTCCGCCCACTGACTGAGGCAGCCAATGGGGTTTGGGAGGCGTGTCCTGCATCGGCTGCAATGGCGGCGCCCATGGTTTTCGGCCGCAGTGTATGCTGGGATACCTCCTGGAAGACTAACGGAGTTTGGTAAGCGGGGAAAATGGTGGCCGAGCTGTTAGTCAGAGCCGAGTACATTATTAACAACCGGGGTGGTTACCGAATCTTTGCAGCGCCTGCTGCAGCGTGTCGTCTATGGATCACCACCTTTTTCACACACTGTCAGTGGGTTATTTCCCCTCAGTTGCTTAACGTGTTGTCTGAATTGAGCCATAGTCTAACCACTCACCCTTATAGTTCCAGAAAGTTTTCTAACAGTATATAGATCTACATCAGTGATGGGCAACCTTTTGAGCTTGGTGTGTCAAACTTCGCCAAAAAACTGAGCATAACTCGGGGGGGGTGTCACTTTGAGGAAAAAACATTATTTCGCGATATTTATAGTTTAAATAACATAACAAACATAAACATAAACTCTAAGACTCTAGTCGCAAATGTTTCACCCTCAGGAGCAGCAAATGTTTCATCCTCGGCTACTCGAGGATGAAACATCCTTCTCGGCATGCGGTAGGGTGACCAGATTTAAAAAATCAAAATCCCAGTTCCCCCCCGCCCCCCCCAAAACAACCCCCCCACCAAGCCACCACCCCCCCAAAAAATGAGCCTGGACCTACCGCCGGGTTCCTCCGCCGCCCGCGCGGGGTCCTCCATCGCCGCCCGCGCGGGACAGAGCCGGATCTGGAAGTGACGTAGCCGGCCCTCTCCCGCCTCTTCCGCGCGGCCTCTGGCCTCCTGGGGCTCAATCGCGATGGTGATGACCCCTGAGGAGCCCGGACGCCCGCGCCTGCCTCTTCCACGCGGGCGTCCGGCCGCACGGAAGAGGCGGGCGTGGGCGTCCAGGCTCCTCAGGGGTCATCGCCATCGCAATTGAGCCCCAAGGAGGCCAGAGGCCGCGCGGAAGAGGCGGGAGAGGGCCGGTTACGTCACTTCCGGATCTGGCCCTGGCCCTCTCCCGCCTCTTCCGCGCGGCCTCTGGCCTTACGAGCCCGGCGGCGAAGGCGGAGGAGGAGCCCGGGAAGCGGCCGCCTCAGCAGGTAAGTGCTTCGTGCTTACCTGCAGGGGCATCCGCTTCCCAGGCTCTGCCACCACCACCGGGTCTCGCTGCCACCGCCGCATGACCCCCCACCACCCGGCCGCCTCAGCGGCCGCGTGTCATCAGAAATGGCTACGCGTGTCAGTGCTGACACGCGTGTCATAGGTTCGCCATCACTGATCTACATTATTATTATGTTATCTCTTTCTCACTCGTGGCAGTTTTTCTAGACAGACATGACAGGCTTTGCCAGGTCATGCTGTCTTTTATTGATTCAGGAATTTCCTGATGATTGAGCATGTTTTAATTATGACTGCTTTCTGGATGTTGATGTGGATGTATTCTGATAGGCCCAGTGTTTGGAGGTTTTCTGTATATTTATTTGATGTGATGCCAGTGACTGATGTGACTAATGGAATAATTGTGATCTTTTCCTGTTGCTATAGTTCTTTGACTTCCATGGCCAGTTGTGCATATTTGTCTCTCTTTTCTTCTTCCTTTTCAACAACATTTTTGTCATTCGGTATTGCTATGTCAATGAGGTATGTGTGTTTTTCTTTTTTGTCTATGAACGTTATGTCTGGTCGGTTGTAAGGTATTGTCCTGTCTGTATGAATTGTTCTATCCCAGTATATTTTATGATCTGCATTTTCCAGGATTGTTTCGTGTGAATATGTATAGTATGGTGTAGGTTGTTTGATAAGGTTGAATAATAATAATAATAATAATAATAATAATAATAATAATTTAAAAGGTGTATGCATACCCAATACATTAATTCTTGCTCCTGTATTTGTGTATCTTCATATTTTCCCCAGACCTGTTTTGTGGGTTCCGTAAGAAGTTTAAGAACTCACTTTCCTGATTATGCTGCTCCTGGATTATAATACTTTTTGTCAACTGTTCCTTAAAAGAAGTCTGAAGCTCTGTTCTATTATAAAGGTTTTCTTAGATGACAATTGAGACTCCAGGTTGGTTCACTGAAGTCAATCCAAGTAGCCAGCATGCCTTTCTCTGGACTAAACTTTCAACAGTAGTTGAGCTTCACCCATTGCTTTAAAAATGGTTTGAACTAGGGATGTGCACTGACCCCCCGGATCGGATCGGATAGCGGATCGGAATCGGACCTGGGGGGTCGGATCGGATCGGATCGGAGGATGGTCGGATCGGATCGGACCGGATGTCCAATCCGGATCGGACGCCATTTTGAATGCTTTTTCCCATAGCCAAGTATTGTTTTACAAAAACGCCTATAACTTTTTCATTTTTAAAGATAGAAGGATGAAACTTGGGCACGTTATACACTGGTTAGGGATAGTTATCTGTGAGAAATTTCAGAAAGATTGGTGCATGCGTTTTGTGGCAATTAATTGTTTAATAAATACCCAGAAATGCCTATAACTTTGTCATTTTTAAAGTTACAAACATGAAACTTTGCCACATTGTAGGTGGTACCTTGGGACCTATCTGTGAGAAATTTCAGAAACTTAATCTTTCTGAAATTTCTCACAGATAACTATCCCTAACCAGTCTACAATGTGCCCAAGTTTCCTGTTTGTATCTTCAAAAATAAAAAAGTGGGAGGCATAACTGTATTTCTCAATGGGCAAGTGCTTTCCAATGATTTTCTATGGGCAAGTGCTTTCCAATGATTTCCTATAGGAAAGTACTGTCCAATGAATCCCTATGGGCAAGTACTGTCCAATGAATCCCTATGGGCAAGTGCTGTCCAATGAATCCCTCATTGTTTCAAAAATTAATTGCCACACAATACAAGCACCTACGTTTCTGAAATTTTACACACATAGGTCCCAAGGTACCGCCTACAATGTGGCAAAGTTTCATGTGTGTAACTTTACAAATGACAAAGTTATAGGCATTCCTGGGTATTTATTAAAAAATTAATTGCCACACAAGGCAAGCACCTATGTTTCTGAAATTTCACACACATAGGTCCCAAGGTACCACCTACAATGTGGCAAAGTTTCATGTGTGTAACTTTAAAAATGACAAAGTTATAGGTGTTTCTTTCCTCATTGTTTCAAAAATTAATTGCCACACAAGGCAAGCTCCAATGTTTCTGAAATTTCACACACATATCAAGGCAAGTGGTACCTGTAATGTGCCCAAGTTTCCTGTTTGTATCTTCAAAAATAAAAAAATGGGAGGCGTAAATGTATTTACCCCACTACTACCCATTTTTCTAAAATTAATTGCCACACAAGGCAAGCACCTAAGTTTCTGAAATTTCTCACAGATAGGTCCCAAGGTACCACCTACAATGTGGCAAAGTTTCATGTTTGTAACTTTAAAAATGACAAAGTTATAGGCATTTCTGGGTATTTATTAAACAATTAATTGCCACAAAACGCATGCACCAATCTTTCTGAAATTTCTCACAGATAACTATCCCTAACCAGTGTATAATGTCCCCAAGTTTCATCCTTCTATCTTTAAAAATGAAAAAGTTATAGGCGTTTTTGTAAAACAATACTTGGCTATGGGAAAAAGCATTCAAAATGGCGTCCGATCCGGATCGGACCTCGTCGGATCGGATCGGATCGGATCGGAGGTTGATCGGATCGGATCGGATCGGATTTTCCCGATTTTGGGGCGGATCGGATTCGGATCGTGGATCGGATCCGATCCGATGCACACCCCTAGTTTGAACAACAGTATATTTCTGTAGCATAGGTAAGGTTTTGTAGTCACTTAGAACTCAACCTATTTTGGAGTGGCATATAACACAGCCTCTAACTGCAGGGGTTGAGAGGAGTGATTAGGATCTTTGTGCCGAGGCTTTCAATAAGGGTGAGATACAAAAGTTGTGACTTCACACTGTCTAGAAGAAATAAATACTGCCTATACTTTGACAGAGCAGCTTGGCTGGAGTTCAGAAAGTGTTGCTGCCTCTGTGTCATAAGCCTGCAATTTGCTTTTGTCAGTTACCATTCCATTTCAATAGTGTGTGTACTGTACTTGTCAATATGACTGACAAGAAACATAGCATCTGGTATCTATACTCATTCATGTCTCTCTGCAAGAAAAATAGCCTACTCCAAGAGTCTTTGAATAAAGTGCGCTCCAGCTTCCAAGTAAGAGCCCAAGATTTGTTTCTCCTGGAAACAAAACTGTATCTGTGAAGTTTAAATCTCAGTTAAAAAATTGAAGAGAAAGGATATGATTTAATAATTTTCCAAACAAGTGAAAATTATTCAGTTTGGTGTATTTAGTGCTACAATTTATACATGAAACATTCATTTTTACGTATGCTTTAATTTAAACTATAGCTTTTGACAACTATCCAAGAAAAATAGTAGTAAATGAGAAAATTGGGATAACAAGACTAAAATTTGACACAGTTGCAGATGTTGGGTTTTTTGGGGGGGAGGGGAGATATACAGAAAGGAAAGATGCTTGTCAGTAACAATGAAACTGAGTGCAGTTAATATACTAATAATACAATAGCCTGATTGTGCACATATATTTCTCTTTAGAAAAAGTTGTAATAGAAATAGGTCTTTGAATTTAAACTACTTTCACACCTTACCCATTTTCCTATGAGGACCTCTAGAGTCTAGTAATTGTTATGGCTCACATAGATGAGTGTAGACTGCACTCCATTCATTAGTACTAAGGTTCTCGTCCTAAGCACACTTACTTTGGAGTAAGCCCCACAGAATTCAGTGTGACAGTGCCAAATAAATTTCCATAGGATCAAGCTGTAAGTCTCAGACGATGTGCTTCAGTACATGAACAGCACAATCCTATGCATGTTTACTCAGAACTAAATCCCATCATGTTCAGTAGGACTGACTCTCAGAAAAGTGAGTATAGAATTGCAGCCTACTGGAGGAAGAGGACTAGTAGGTGGCAAGTAAAATTCTGTAGCAGCCTTTTAAATCCCTTTTTCAGCAACATTATTCAACAAAAACATTCCAGTTTTTTCAGCCTCTTTCTCCAAGTAACTCATGGACTAGCAATGAGATTATATAACACATACCTGAATCAACAAGTACCTTGTAAAATAAATTAACTACCCCAGAACAGGGCAAATACTGAATCACCGCTGAAACAAAAATAGCATTCACAGTTGGAAAATATGGTCCTATGGTCCTAGACAAGACGGAGGTACTGTGGGTGGGGAAACCATCTACTTCGGATGGAGGTTTACAACTGGTCTTAGATGGGGTTGCACTCCCCCTAAAAAATCAACTACATTGTTTGGGAGTCCTCCTAGAAACCCAGGTGGTTGCGGTGTCCAGGAGTGCATTCTACCAGCTTAGGCGGACCTTGCCTCAGTTATCCACGCACTAGTCGTGTCCAGGCTGGACTACTGCAATGCGCTGTAAGTGTGGCTGCCTTTGAAGATGGTTCTGAAACTTCAGCTGGTGCAGAATGCGGCCGCCCGAGTACTGGTGGGGGAAAGGCAATCTGGCCATATAATGCCTATGCTACGCCAGCTGTAATGGCTACCTGTGTGTTTCCGAGCCCAATTCAAAGTGCTGATTTTGACCTTTAAAGCCCTAAACAGTTTGGGACCAAGCTACTTGAAGGACTGCCTTCACCCATATCAGCCTGCCCACACTTTAAGATAAAAAAGAGAGGCCCTTCTTATCTGCCCACCAGTGAGAGATATTAGGTGGGTCTCCACATGGGAGAGGTCCTTCTCAGCAGTGGCCCCACACCTGTAGAACAAACTTCCACCAACGATCCAACATGTACCATCCTTACAGGCTTTTAAGTAGGCCTTAAAAACATTTTATTTTACTATGGCCTTCTTATAATGGAATACTGTTTTGCTGCTGTTACCCTTGCTGTTTCATTACTAGTTTTTAATGTTAGCTTTTATTGTTTTAATTGATATTTTGCTTTCTATGTTTTTATTGCATTTAATGTGTATACTGTTTTATATATGATTGTAAGCCGCATTGGTAGAGCTTCTGCCCTGAAAGGCAGCTAAGAAATGTTTTAAATAAATAAAAAAATCCTTTCTTGTGGCTAAGCAGTGATCCCAGTAGGAAAGCAGTCTTAAAAGTGAATGAATACAACACTCTTTGGTCCCAGATTCAAATTCCATGCAGAAAATACATATCATAGACAGCAGTAGTACTGAAGTTGTTCTTCAGGAGAAGTTTAGTGAGAGGCAATAGTCCAGTGCTGGGCAACTTTGGGGGATCTGAGGGCTACTTTTGCCCACAGGCTGCACTTCATGGGGTACTTACTCCACATTCCACGGGAGGCCGGTCTGAGTGAAAGCATTTTGCTGCTGCATTCTGGCAGCAAACCACTTTGGTGCTCTAAAAATATCAAATTTAGCGTGTTCGGAAGCTAAATCTGATCTTTCTAGCATTCTGTAGCACTAAAAATGCTGTATGTGTGTGTGGTTGAAACGCTGATTATTATTTTCTGCTGCCAGGAGGCGGAAGGGGCCACATGTGGCCTGTGTGTCACCCACACCTGCTACAGACCATCCATATATCATAGACCAGTGTATTGTTGAAGGTCCCAACTTTATTACAGAGGGAATTAGAATTAAGTCCGTAATAAAGATTCTCTTGTCAAATATATAAATAAAAATCTGGGATCTGAGGGCCAATATCCACCTCCGTGAACCCAGCAGGAACACATGCCTCCCTTGCCAGCACTGAAATTGCTGCTGCCAAACTGCTGTTGAATTTAAGCGTCAATTCAGCCGTGAGAAAAGAGTTGCATTTTTTTGTTTAAAACAAGGCATGCGGGGAATGAGCATCTTATTAATGCAAAATCAGGCTCCTGGGAGCCCCAGAGGATCACGGTTTTGCATTGAAACAAAGCATGTGCTTCCCGTGCACCTTATTTTAAAGGGAAAATATGCCTTTTTTCTGACTGCCAATATTCAGCGGTGATTTGGCAGTGACAAGGGCCACAAAAAAAGATGAAGGGCCCCACGTGTGGCCCATGCGTTCCCCACCTCCGTCTTAAACCATGCACAGATATCCTTGGAAGTTGTAGAGGTAGCAGAGACTATCTTAGCAAGTACAGCTGTAGATTCCATGATTCTCACTGAAACTACATCTACCAATCTACCATAACTAGCATTGAAAGGGGTACCCACCTACCCACCACAAGAAAGTACAGAGAGAAGTTACCAGTATTTTTTCATTCATTCATTGGAACTGCAGGATATTGGGTGGACTAAATTATCGTTGCTTTCATAAATGAAACAAGTAAGAAATTGTAACATACTGATAGACTACTTTTGTATGTTAACAAGTTCTTTGTAATGCTAATCTTAAGAACTGAAACATTTTGCTTAAAAAAAGAAAACATTTAAAAGAAAGGCATGGTTACCAAAATTACTGGTTACTATTTCTATGGCACTTGAAGTAGTAGTTTAACAGTCGTAACATGACAGAAACCTAAGTTAGATCCAAAGGGGCCCGTATGGAAGCAGAAATCTCTTCCACATGCTTTCCTTACTGCATCCTCTCACTCTGAAGGGTCCCAGCAAGCTTTTGGGGATTGTTCATGGAAGAGGGGATGTACTGGGAAGGGAGGCCAAAAAAACTGGCAGTGTGCACAGTGAACACTTAGATCCCAATTGTAATGATTACAGGCTTACTTTTAATGAGGCACAAATCACATTCAGGGCTTCCTTAATCTGGGGATGATGAGATTCATGTACAAGTTCTTCACAGATCCATATGCCAAGGCTACAAAGTGCAACACATCTGCAAAACAATGTTAGATAGCAATTTAGAGATTTACTTTAGTCTAGCTATAACTAGAAAACGCATGGTACATAGAAAATTTGCTTAGGCAGACTTACGCTGCAATCCTATGCACATGCCTTGTTTAAAGTGAAAAGATGGCTTTACGCCTAGGAATAAGCCCCACTGAACTCTATTGGGCTTACGCCTGAGCAGACTGGTATATGATTGCGCTGTTAGAGATGTCATCTTCAAATATCTAACCAAGGCTTGTATCCAATTGCGTCCTTCCACTGATGGAAGACTCTGATCCAGGGTGGGAGGCAATTTTCACCAGTTCCTCGTCCAGCTCCCCCATCACCTTCTACATTGTTCTGAAGGTTCCCACAACCCTCTAAAGCAGGTTTAGGAAGTGCAGGGGGTGGGGAGCGTAAGAGGAAGGGAATTTGACAAAAATTGTCTCCTTCCCTGTACCAGTGACTAAAGTCTCCAGTGGATCAACAAGCCTTCTGTCAGCAGAGGGACACCACTGGATACAACTATATATATATACACAGAGAGAGAGAGAGAGAGAGAGAGAGAGAGAGAGAGAGAGAGAGAGAGAATGCCGTTTTAATGTTTTGATTCATTAAACTCACTCTACTACAATTTCCTTTTTTAAAAATTCTGGTGGTGTACCAGGATTTCAAGAACACCATTATTTCAAAATGTACTATTTAAACATGTAGCTGAACACATGAATTACATTATTTGCCAAATGCTCTGAAACAATCCTTATTTATCCATACCTTGCAGGCCCTGATGGCTCCTCTCTTGCAGAACTTAATATTGTTTTGATGATCAGTTCCTAAAGTAAGAATATTCAAAATCAGCCATTCAAAAACAACTTAATTTAATATAAAGCCATATTATATTATAGAAAAAGTTAACAGAAATGGATGGAGGGATTTGCTTACACTACCAAGATTTAGAGTTGGTCCCTCAGGGATGTTATCCTGGGAAAAAAGGCATTCCGTGGTGTTTCAATCATGCATCCCTGCTGCTTATCTTGGATCATTCAACTTTGGGTACCGTACTACTACTTAGCTGCACAAACACTCTCTCCTTTATAGTGAGGAGCCCCCAAATGAGACTTCCTTTTGTAAAAACCCTCTAAATTAGTGCCTTACTGTTACTCTGGATATCTAGGATACTATCAACCAATGAAATAATATTCTACTGAGAAAGAAGATGACTAATGCTGCAAACTTGTACACACTTATATGGGATTAAGTTCCATTGAACTCAATGGCTGCATTTGGATGCAATGATAAACTATGGTTTAGTATTCCATGAATCAACCTTATGCTCTTCCATTCCCCGCTCTTCTCTCCTCCATCAGTGTGTTCAAGAGCAAGATTGGAAGTATTTGCTTCAGTTTTTAACAAATGCAGTTAGTGTGATAGCTGGAGACAAGAAAAATGTGGTTAAAATTAAATATGGCTTACTTAAAAAAGCCAACTTCAAACTATGATTTATATAAACCACAGTTAAAATTCAATTCAATAAACCAAAAGATTAACCACATTTTAGCACTAAACTATGGCTAACTGAATATTGAAGTTCAATCGTCTTATCTCCTGCTTGTGCCTGCGGAGGGGAGGTGGAGCCTGAGGTTTGTTCACATAATGATAAATCATAGTTTATTGCGATGTCCAAATACAGCCAAAAGGACTTATTTCTGGGTAGACACACATAGGATTGAGCTATGAGCTGCTTCTCTGCTGAAATAGATGTCTTAAATCAGGGAAAATGAAAGTGTAGCACACAGCATTTAAAAACCTACCTTAACCTCTGTAAACTGAGACACAACAATGTCAGGAGTGTTTGGGTGCAGAGCTGGCAGTTCACAATATAAATTGGGAAAGCAAACCAGAGAGCCTAAGAGAACTTGTGCTTCTACTCTTGGAGCCTGAGTTAAAAGTAAAAAAATGAACAGACTATAAATAAACTTTTGTCTTCATCGCCAAATGAAACAATGCTAGGTATGAGTAACTGCATGTTCTTGCATTGATCCCATTCTGTTTGCTTCTAGTTCTCTCCTCTTTTGTTGCTGCTTGATACCCTTACTGCTCCCTCTCCTGTCTCCTTTCACTGTTACAATTTAGACTGTTAAGTTCCCTGGGGCAGGGACATACCTTTTTTTGATAATATTGTTTTGTAAAGCACTGATGCCACTATTTGAGTAGGTTACAATCAGGCAAATTCATACAGAACTGAAAGTTTATAATGAGGGTGGGCAGCACCCCGACCTTCTTTTGCGTGTCCCCCAAGTCTCCACTGCTGAATTGCTGCAAAAGTTCAGCGGTGCAGGAGTGGCAGCAAACCACCCTGCTTTTTCACTTTAAAATAAGCCATGTGGGAAGCGTGCATCTTGTTTTAATGCAAATTCCTCCTCCCTGGGCTTCCGGGAATGTGATTACATATTCCTAATGCAGATAAGATAGAGGCAGGTTCATCAACAGTTTGTGGCATACTACGTGCTTTAAGAAAAAACTTTTTCTTAAACTTATTTTTTAAAGCTGCTCTTTTTGTCACTACTAAATCTCAATGGCAATTGAAAAGCGCTGGCAATTTTAGCAGCCGGGGGCAGGGGAGGGAAGTGCAGCCTGCAGCAGGTTTCAGGGATGGGAAATTGGCCCTCGGACCCTCTGAAGTTGCCCACCCTTGATTTACAACTATGTGTCAAGGACTTAACTAGGGACAATGCAATCCACTTGTACAAATCAAATATATAGCTTTATAATAATATTATACTGTGTTTATTTAATACCCCATGTGCTAGATCATTTATACGAAGACAGGTTCCCTACTGTGAGGGATGCTAACTAGTAAACACTGCAATCCTATTAACACATTTCACACAGAAGATATACATATATATGCAACTGAAAATAAAGAAAAATCTACTTACATTGAGAAAAGATGATGCTGCCACTCTACCAGCTGCTACAATAAAGTCCATGATCAGTGTAGTAGCACCAGGCAAACCAAGCGAAAAGAACTGAGGAGAACAGTGCTTGATGATTGTATTGACAATATCCTTGGAGGGGAAAAAGCATATCACTGTTTATTTGATAAATTGCTTACGATTTCCATAATAGACACGCTGTTAGAAATAACAAAGCAACAAGACAAATAGTATGAACGTGTTTTGTGAATGTAAAAATCAATGACTGCACCCAGACATCATAGAGCCACAGCAAGCTTTGGGGCTCACATGTTCTCCCAACCCACCCCTCAGCATGGATGCACGGAGACTGGACATTTTCACTTCCATTTTGAATTAGTTGCCGTAAGTGTGCCACCCGAACCCTAAATTGGTGAACTTTAATTATGGTTTGTTCAAATAAGAGAGCTTCACAACCCATCTTTTGAAGTTGGCTTGTTTCAAACAAATCATAGTTAAGATCAACCAGAGTTGGTAAGGTTTGGACAAAACAACAAGCTGTGGTTAATAAAAAATGGAAGCAGAAGTTTCAAACACCTTAAAGCCATGACAGAGGGTCAAAATGAGATCCAAAGACATACTTAGTCTCTGTCCCATCATGATAAACCATGCTTAATTATTTACCATGACATCCAAATGCAGCCAGAGAGTCAAACCAAACTTAAACTGTTTTTCCTGCAGTTTCCCCCCATTGAACTGGAACAGAACCATTAAAACACTCACAATCTTGTCTTTTCAATGTACCATGCATATGGGAATGCACACTGGTAGAAGCGGAAGAGGACAGCATTTATGTGCTTTATAAACAAGTTGAAAAGCATTGGTCCTGCTACAGATCCCTGTGAGACCACATTATTTACTTCCCTCCATTGGGAGAATTTATCATTTATTCCTACTCTCTGCTCTCTGTTCTTTAACCAATTACTGATCCATAAGAGGATCTCTTCTCTTATTGCTAAGTTTGCTCAGGAGTCTTTGGTGAGAGGCTGTGTCAAAAGCCTTTTGGAAGTCCAAGGAAGCAATGTGTACTAGATCACTCCTATCTACATGCTTATTGACACTCTCAAAGACCTCTAAAAATTTAGTGAGACAGGACTTACCTTTGCAGAAGCCGTGTTGATTCTTTTTCAGCAGGGCTTGTCCTTCTATATGCTTACTAATTTTATCTTTAATAATGTTTTCAACCAATTTACTCAGAACAGACATTAAGCTAACCAGCCTGTAATTTCCTGGATTCCCTTTGGACCCCTTTTGAAAAAGTTAAGTTACACTGGACGTCTTCCAGTCCTCTAGTATAGAGATTGATTTTAGGGACTTATTACCTATTCTGGTTAGAAGATCAGCAGTTTCTTACTTGAGTTCTTTGAGAACTCTAGGATGGATACTATTTGGACCTGGTGATTTATTTGCTTTCAATTTATCAATAAGATTGAGAACTTCATCTTTTTTCACCACTATTTGCTTCAGTTCCTCAAGCTCCCATCCTGAAAACATCAGTTCAGGCAAGGTATGTGCCCTGTATCTTCTGCAGTGAAGACTGATGAGAAGAATGCATTCATATGATCACTTAAATTCTGGTTCTCTGCTGATTCTAGTCATAAACAAGTTTGCACATCTCTTTATCCTATGATTTGGTATCACATTCGAACCTATCTATTCGGTTCTAACCTAGATATGAAAATGTTCTAAAAACATTTCAGTCACAAACTTGTACAAGGAGAGTAAGTTTTAATGAGAATGTAGGATTCTTGTTCATGGGATCATCTTTGATTAAGCAGCATAGATTTTACATTTTAAAGCAACATTTTCACAAGTATGCATAATGGGAATAAATCCAGAACTTGTCCTGTGGATGCTTAATTAGCAAGAGGGAGTCAAAGCAGCAGCAGCAGCAGCAACAACAACAACAACACACACACACACAGTTTCTTTCTGAAATGTGAAGTATTTTCTAACTCTCTAAGAGAGGAGGAAATCTGAATAGGATTACTGGAACCAATGTCTCTGTATTTGCCACTGACCCTCAGATTTCTGGGAAGGTATCTTGTTCAGCAGTATGACAGATTCTTGGCAATTATGCTGAAAGGCATTGCTTTACCAGAACTGTTATAAATTGGTAATTATGTTGTTTTGCAAAGAGTAGAAACTGGATGTGTGAGAAAAATACTTACAGGGTATCATACTGAATTAGTCGTCACTCAAGTTGTGATTACAGTGCCTAGGAAGCTTGCACAAAAATTCTAAACGATGACTTTGGACTAGTTCTGAGAGCAGATGAGGTGGCAAACCTATCTCTGGACTCTACTACTTTAGATTGTAGATGTAGAGAAAGCTAATCTAGAAACCTTCGTGACATGTGGTATGGAGTCCCCACCTACAATCCAAAAGAGTAAAACTCACACACCAATTTACCTCCTCCTCAAGAATGAGGAAACTGTTTGCCCACCACTATCAATTTTTCCTTGCAACATGCAGCAACACGAATTACTCAGGTGCATTCCAAAATGCATTCTTAGCAACAAAAAGTCAGCAACAGCTCAGCCATCAATCTTTGAGACCTATGTACACTAGAATATTCCCCCAGTATTTTTTATAACATACAGAAATTCTATGGCAGATATATCCAGGTAGGTTCCTGATGGTAGGAAGTTTGAAAAATCACTAGTGTAAAACAACATCATTTACAATAAATAAACCCATTAGGATTGCTTTTATTAATCCTGAAAGGCATACTAACAACACTTCTAAAGATTTTTTTTAATGTCTAAAAATAAGCTTTACAATAAAGTAAGTTAGAATTCTTGAGCTGGGGAGAGAAGAGGCAGGGGGGAAAACCCTTACCTGATCAACATGAAGTAGTCCACAGTGCATTATATTGTAGAAATGAGTTAAAAAGTCCCTGTTTGGAGAAACATCTTGTCGTCGCTTCATCGTATTACAAATGAGTTTATAAGCATGTAACTTGCCTTGCTTGTACTTATCACTTAACATGGTTGCCTAATATTAAAAAATAAAATGAAACCAGAATATTAATACTGTCCTACAACTACCAATCTTTGTTCTTCTTTTTACAAAATAGTCTACTGTATTTACCTTGAAAAGCCATGGGGTTAGAATTCTCAGTGGAGGAATTAAAACTGGCGGAGAAGGTGATGTCATGTTATCAGTTGAAATGCCAAGATTATCTCTAATCTGAAATCATTTAGAAAAACAGAAACTTTTATGAGGAGAAATGTATTATTTCAAATCTACTTCAAAAGTAAACAACATTTCAGGCTGAAAAAATGAAAACATTAAATTCTCCAAATACCTTAGCAAGATTCTGCCAGAGTTCACAAAGGTAATCAAAAACCTGAGCATGTATTTCAGGATCCATAATGGAATTGACATCTCCTAAAATCCCTAGCATTCGTCTCCACATTACAGTAGCTACGTCTGCATGCCATCCTGTCAGGGTTCCTCCTGCCATCACACTACAACATTCAGATGGAAAATCACTAGTTTCTGTGAGAGGAGAAAAACATACTGTCAGGCCAACTATTCTTTGGGGGGGAAAAGATGTTAAGTAACACATGAGAGTGAGGTGTGCTCTAAAATTGAGTTTTAGAAGTATCTCCTTAGTTTAGATTTGCACAATGCTGAACCCATAGACAATGATTCATAGGAATAAAAGTGCACTCAGGTTTGTCTGAGTCTTCTTTTCCAGCTTTCCAGCATTAGCTCAAAATGCACATATATAATTTTTCCATCTTGTAAATTCTCACATCAAATCTCCAAAAAGCTTCTTGAACTTGGTGGAATTTAAAGAGCAACTTGAGAGTTCTATGGAAAAGCTTGTAAGAAGGATGAACGAGGGGGAAATGATGTATGACTACACTATGTATAGAGGGGTCACATTCAGTGAAAGGGAACTTTCCCCGCAGAAAATTCTCATACTTTGAGGGGTACAGAGAACAGTCTCAGCTCCTTAGAAAGCTCCTTGTCCTATACTGAATACAGGGGCCAAAACCTGCCTTCACTTGGGATAAGGCCCCAGACTGGCCATGTTTCATAGGATAGAATCCAAGATCCCTTAGAAACTCTGCTGAGTGTTTTTATTTTGGCAGTTTTTCTTTTTAACATTCCATCCCACCCCTGGATCTCTCCAGTGGGGTACTGGGAAAAAAGTCTCCTCAAGAACCAGGACAGACCTGGGCTCTACAGCTGGCTGTCTCACCTCCGGGCCAGAAGAGGACAAGAATCTGCATGACCAGAAGCCTACAAATCCATGCAACTTTTCCTCCTAGCTGGCAATTAGGGGGCGCTCCATACACCAACCCCTTGGAAAACAGGAAGTTTGACTAGGCTG
The DNA here is from genome assembly GCA_029215795.1 of Anniella stebbinsi. Taxonomy (NCBI): domain Eukaryota; kingdom Metazoa; phylum Chordata; class Lepidosauria; order Squamata; family Anniellidae; genus Anniella; species Anniella stebbinsi. The sequence goes on from JARDYH010000001.1 coordinate 332,055,047, forward strand.
AAACACCCCACCCCTCATGGCAGGGAATAGGAAGACTGAAGCTGTGCTAATCTATCCCAGTCCCCAGCAGATGAGACATAATGAACTGCAGGCAACAAGACCTGCTTCCAGTTCATGAGACAGGGTCAGTGTGTGGAAATCTCTTCTATTGGAGAAGCCAGAATTTGGACCTGGGCTTTAGCCAAGTGGGGAGGAGCAGATTTCTCTCGGAGGAACTGAGAGGGCAGCCACTACGATAGGAGAAAATCTTAACTGGCTCATCTAAACCATTGCTTAGACATTGGATGAACCCCTTTTGGCAAAGCAGTCAATAAGTATTTTTTTTTGTATATAAACCATTTATCCCACCATTCCACACCCAAGCCAATGCTGAAGACCACTAACAATAGTAGAATTAAGATTAACACTAAAGATTAATACAAGTATTCCTACAACTGCGGCAAACTTGACACATGTTTAAACATATGAAAGAACAATGCCTCAAAACTGCTAAACACAATTCCCTCACACTGAGTCATACAATAGACTGGTGTTTAGATTTCATAAACGAACTTTCTCAAAATGGAAATATCACAGTCTTCTGAAAATCTGGCCTACTGTAGTGAGAAGGGAAAAAGACTGCATTTATCATATTTGGTAAATCTTGAGTATGAGCACTTTCTCTAAGACGATTTCGAAGCATAGCGAGTAGCATAAGTTTTAAAAAATGGCACAAAGAATACGAAACAGTCCTCTGAGACCACCCAATACTGAAAGTAGTGAGCACTGCGGAAGAAATGAAAGCAAAAGTAGTCTTAAGTTTGCTATCTAAGATATTGCCTAGGTCATCTGGTGTCTGTAAAACGGAGTGGTGGAGCTTTTCATCCAGCTGTAAGTCTTTCTGTTCATTGTGATCCGCACTCAGAGTGGCAGGTGATGGAGTCTGGGACCGTGATCCAAGAGCAGACTGGATTGGTGAAGCACTTTCAGAACCTATAAATGACAGTTTAACTATCAGAATAAAAATGTATTTTACTCACAGTCTCTGTTCTGATTTGCAAGTAGCATTAACGATCACACAATATTCAATTATTATAAAAGGAAAACATCTGTAAAAATATCTTAAGATGGCATTCTGCACCATAGATATGTGCAGCACATTTCATTAGGGTGTGCAGCCAGGGGTTTTTTAAATTGTTTTTTAAAGGTGAACATTTATTGAATACTCAGTCATGAAGGACATTATTTTTATTCATTTATTTATTAAGCACTGTAGACATTGATGCCCTACTCTGCGTTCGGCTTGCCTGACCACGGGAGGGCTGTTGCAGGTGCGTGTGGGGGGAATGAGGACACACTCCTCTAGCCCCAGCACTGGTAGGGCTTTGTGGTGACACTGGCTGGAGGAGGGGCTTACAGGGCAATATTAGCCTTCAGGGCCCCTCCTCCTGACTTCTCTGAGTCACAGCTCCTGGCAGAGAGGCTCCCAGCAGAGTGATTCCTTTTCACTCCTGCTGCCAGGAGCAAGGGCGTGCTGTTGGGGTAGTGCCAGCAGAACAGCCGGAGAGCCGTTTCCACAGCATGGGTGATATTTCAGTGTGGTATATCATTTACACGCACCTCTGTTGGTACAAGGTTGGTCGGCGCAGCCGCTCCAGCGGATACCTAATGGCCGAGGGAGTGCAGCTCCTGGCAGAGAGGCTCCAAGCAGTGATTCTTGGAAAACTCGACTTATATCTGACAAGACATGACATAGAGAACATCTTCGTTCCTATGGGGTGGCACTACGTGCAGCGAAGAAAGCTTTCTTCTCTGTGCGCATTGTGTCTGCGAATTCACGTCCAGCAGAACTGTTCAGGGTGGTGAGGGGTCTAACCCAGGCACCTTCTCCCCTGAATCCGATTTTAGAGCCTTTGGTAGTTCGCTGTGATGCCTTTAACGATCATTTCTCAGATAAAATCTCTCGGATAAGAGTCGACTTAGATGCCATTGTTATAGCAGAGGCTGACAGTGGAGTGTCCAGCAACTCTGCGAGTAGGATTACATTTGATTAGTTTCAGTTGGTGAGTACCGACGATGTGGACAAGGTACTTGGATGTGTGAGGAGGACGACTTGCCCTCTCGATCCCTGCCCTTCTTGGCTGGTCGTCAAGAGAGGAGATGCAGTTAGATCATATTTACAACATATCATTAATGCATCTCTTAGGGAGGGGAGTTTTTCATGTTTAAAAGAGGCGGTGGTAAGGCCGCTTCTAAAAAAGCCCTCCCTGGATCCCCTGGACTTTAATAACTACAGGCCAGTATCAAATCTTCCATTTTTGGGCAAGGTGATCGAGAGGGCAGTTGCCTTCCAACTCCAGGCAGTCTTGGATGACACTGATTTTCTAGACCCATTTCAAACCGGCTTCAGGGCAGGATATGGAGTTGAGACCGCTTTGGTCGCCTTAGTGGATGATCTACGCCTTAGTATTGACAGGGGGAGTGTGTCCCTGCTGGTACTCCTGGACCTCTCAGCGGCTTTCGATACCATTGACCAATTCGCCTGGGGGAATTGGGAATCGGGGGCACTGTGCTTCAGTGGTTCCGATCCTATCTCTCGGGCAGGTTCCAGATGGTGATGCTTGGGGATAGCTGCTCTTCAAAAAAGGAGCTGCTATGTGGTCAACCACAAGGTGCCATCCTTTCCCCAATGCTGTTTAACATTTACATGAAACCGCTGGGAGAGATCATCCGGAGGCATGGGTCGGGGTGTTATCAATACGCTGATGACACCCAAATATATTTCTCTATGCCTTCGACAACATCGTCAGCTAAGGATAGTGTGTCTCCTCTGAATGAATGCTTGGAGGCGGTAATGAGCTGGATGAGGAAAAACAAACTGAAGCTGAATCCAGACAAGACGGAGGTGCTTGCTGTCAAAGGCCCCAACCTGGGTCTGGAGGTGTGTCAACCAGTTCTGGATGGGGTTACACCCCCCCTGAAATATTGTGTTCGTAGCTTGGGGGTACTCCTGGATCCGTCGCTCCAAATGACAGCTCAGATTGATGCGACGGCCAGGAGTGCCTACTATCAGCTTTGGCTGATATGCCAGCTGCGCCCCTTCCTAGAGTTGGAAGATCTAAAGATGGTAGTGCACGCGCTGGTAGCTTCGAGGCTCGACTTCTGCAATGCGCTGTACATAGGGCTACCTTTGTGCCTAGTCCGGAAACTTCAACTTGTTCAAAATATGGCAGCCATATCACACCAGTTTTAAAACCGCTTCATTGGCTGCCAATCAGTTTCCGGGCGAAGTATAAAGTGTTGGTTATTACCTTTAAAGCCCTACATGGTTTGGGTCCAGATTACCTGCGGGATCGCCTTCTCTCGTACAATCCGCCCCGCACACTTAGGTCCTCTGGGAAGAACTTACTCAAGTCAGCCAGAACTAGGCTGATGAGTGTTACCCAGCGGACCTTCTCTTCCATCGCTCCCAGACTATGGAATGGTCTGCTGGAGGAGGTTAGACAAGTTAGCAGTCTTCATTAATTTAAGAGAGTCATGAAGACTGCTCTCTTCCGACAGGCCTATCCAGATGAATTTTAAGATGTTTTTAATTATGCATTTTTTTCTTGGTTTTTTTTTTTAATTAACTGTTGTGATTTTTGTGTTTTATATTGTTGTTGTTCCCCGCCTCGATCCAGAGGGAGAGGCGGGTTAAAAATAAATATTATTATTATTATTCTTTTTAGCTTCTGCTACTGGGAACAACAGTGCTCTCTCAGAGGCAGCGGTTCTTTGGCATGGTGGCAAAGTGGCCAGAGGCCCGTTCCCGCTGCATTTGGATTCCCCTCTGGTTCCCTAATCAATATCCCTCTCAATTCAGCATTTATGGCTTGAGACATTAGGGTGTGCCTGGGCACACTCAGCACGCTCCTTGTGCAGACCTATGTTCTGCACACTGGTCTAATGTGTTCTGCACACTGGTCTAGTGTATAACTAGCTAATTTTTGCTCTTACTGAGAAGTTCATAAATTTCTTTGTTAAAGAAAAGATTAAAATCCTTTTATTTTCATTTTTAAACTTCTATACTTAATACCTACACATTCCCCCAAGTATGTAGAAACTACATTACTTTTGTGTGGCCCCCTTCCACTTTCAATCTGGTGGACGGTTGAGTCCCTAAGCTCACTATTAAAGGAAATTATGTTAACTGTGTGTGTGGTGAAGGAGTTATACAATTTGTATTAACTGTAACAACAATCCATATTCATTTCATCCAAGTCCAAACCTACGACATCAATAGAAGCTGTTCAGGAACCCTCTTACCAAAAGTTCCTAAGACAGTGCACTTCATTATTTTTCAAGTGGAAGCCACTTTGGCAAACAAAATCAGTGTGAGAGACACAATGAAAAAGGCTAGCAGAGTGAGCTCGGGTGATCTAAACAGTTCCATCCCCAGAATGGTGGCAACAACAGCAGGGTTTTCAATGTTCCATCTCTATAGAACACTGAGGAAACTAAGATTCCAGAAAGGCAGGGAAAAACAGCAAATGGCCATTATAAAATAGGGTGATGGGTTTGCCTGGAATGGATGCAATCACAGCCAAAGTAAAGTGATCACATTACTTTATTTTGGAGCAACTCCCTGCCCGCCCACCCCAATTGTGAGTCCTCCTTGTTGTCGTCATCAGGTTTTTAAAACTAATAATAAAGAAGTGCTGCTGCTTGCTCTCTCTCTCTCTTTCTCAGGCATAGACACTTTTCCACCCTTCTCCTCTCAGGAAAGGTTCCTGACCCCTGGAGTTGCCCTTCTTTTTCCTTGCAGCTGACTCCTCTCTCCACACACAGCTTTCGTGCTTCCTCATTGGCCCAGTAGGTCATCTGCTTAGTTCAGGAGATCATTTCCACAGGGTGCCCTCAAAGAAATCTTGAGCACACGTGGTCAGCAGTGGCACAAGTCAGGGCAGTGGTGTATCTCGCTAGAAAGATTGACAAGGAGAAGGCGATAAACAGGCATCGCTCCAACACACCCAATGTAAATGGGAGGAGCCATGGGGGAGCTGTGGGGCTGTCCCACTGCACTGCCTGTTATTTGCATAGATCTACCACCGAGCAAACGATTAGCAGCAGCAACATTGCCAAACATCGCAGCGAACGAGCACTGTAGCTGCAAGGACAGGAATGCGGCAGCAGACAGGCTGGCCACTGCTACATCAAACAGGGAAAGACAGAGAGCTTTTGTGAGCCGACAAGGGCCTGCAGCCCTTGCACTGAAGACCAAGGGATATGCAGGTTGCTTACCTGTAACTGTAGTTCTTCGAGTGGTCATCTGTGCAGTCACACATTATGGGATTGCGCCGGCGCCGAGCCTCATTCAGGAAACTTCTATAGCTTAGACTTTTGGCAGGAACCCCTCCCCCCACCGTCCTATTGCGCATGCTCGGGTTCCCGCCTACCTCAGTTCTATGAGATCGTTTTTGCCTCGCGAACGAGATATGATATAGACAAAAGAAATGTACAACAATGGTTTGCATGCACAATAGAAACCCTCTTGAGCAGGCAATCTACAGCAATGCCAAGAGGGGACGGTGGGTGGGTTGTGTGACTGCACAGATGACCACTCGAAGAACTACAGTTACAGGTAAGCAACCTGCATTTCTTCTTCGTGGTCTCTGTGCATCACACATTATGGGCAAATAACCAGCAAAAACTTACCGGAGGAGGGTAGGCTTGCTGGAATATCACTGAAGAATCAAAGAGAGCACAGTGCGACCAAAAGTACAGTCCTTCCTGGCTCTAACATCCAACTTATAATGGGTGATAAAGGTGGAAGTATTGGACCAAGTAGCAGCTCTACACAAGTCTGGAATAGCCACTCCACGATTTAACGCAGTGGAGGTAGATAATGCTCGAGTAGAATGTGCCTTCAAAGAGGCTGGTGGCTCTTTCCCTGCTACCTGATAAGCTAACAAAATAGTTTGCACAATCCATGTAGCGAATCTTTGAGCTGAAACTGGTTGACCTTTCTTCTTTCCACCATAACATATGAACAATTGGTTAGATTTACGAAATCTGCCCGATCTGGACTTGTAGAATGCCAGTGCATGTCTTACATCCAACGAATGGAATTTGGAACTCAAAGGATCTGAGGACGCTTGAAAAAAGGTAGGTAGCACAATGTCCTGGTTAACATGAATCTCGGACACAACTTTTGGAAGAAAAGACGGACCAGGTCTTAAAACTACCTTATCTCGAAAAAACTGAGTATAAGGGGGGTCAATAAGAAGGGCACAAAGTTCCGAGGCTCTTCTTGCAGAGGTAATGGTGACCAAAAATGCAACTTTAAATGTCAACAGTCTCATGTCAATAGTAGCCAACGGTTCAAATGGCTTTGCAGTCAAAGCAGCTAGTACAACAGAGAGGCTCCATTGAGGAACCTGGGTGATTTTTAGAGGACTTCTCGGATTTCTCCGTATGTTTTGTTTTCGTCTTCTTTTTCCGCCTGACCTCTTCCAGAGGTTGGCTAGTAGCCTTTTTAGCCTTCTTTGCCTTAACTCCGGCAGAAGTGGGAGCAGGCATGACTAGGTTAGAACGACTTACGGGCAACGGCCCACGTTCCCCAGAGTCCGAGGTGGCCACCGACATGGAGGGGATTTGAGGTGGAGTATCCACCGCCTCCAAAGCTTTCTTCCACAATAGGCCCCTCAATCTATCCACCCTGTTCCGCTGGGCATGACGAGAAAAACTCATACAGTGAGTACAAGCTTCGACAATATGTGACTCCCCTAGACAGAGGAGGCACAGCAAGTGTCCATCAGTAAGGGCAAGCTTCGCCCGACACCTCGAGCAGGTTTTAAACAAAGCTGTCTGCACCATAAGCCGCAAAAAACAACGATAAAATGAGAGAGAGAGAGATATATAACAATACTATGCTAACTATACTAAATCTAAGCTAAACTAACTATCAATCTAATTTTTTTAGAGAGGAATACGAACAAAGTTCGAAGAGAAGTCTCCCGCGAGGTAAACAGCACAGCGGTTGAAAAAGAACTGAGGTAGGCGGGAACCCGAGCATGCGCAATAGGACGGTGGGGGGAGGGGTTCCCACCAAAAGTCTAAGCTATAGAAGTTTCCCGAATGAGGCTCAGCGCCGGTGCGAGCCCATAATGTGTGATGCACAGAGACCACGAAGAAGAATAAGGAAATATAGCAGTCATGGGATAAGGGACAGATCTTCTTATGGGCTGATAAGCAGGGAGAAGAGACAGTCTGTGCAAAAATCTTGAAAGCAGCTCTCCCTGCCCCACCTCCACAACTTTTGCAATTTATTTTCTTTTAAATGCTGTTCAGGACACTGGTTTGGAGAAGGTTTGAAGGGTTGCAGAAATTAGTAAACTGTGTCTTGTCTCCTGGACTCTTAGGCTGTGATACTAGGTACATCCCACTAAAAGTGAAACTTACTTCTAACTAAACTTGTATAGTATTGGACTGTAAGTCTTTTAAAGCTGTAACGTTTAAACAGGACTAGAAATCGATTTAAGGCTGAATCCTAAGCATCCTTGCATAGAAGTAAGGTTTGCTGAAATTGTGATAGACTGGATTTTGCAGCTTCCTGCTAGATAATAAAGCTTGACTAGTAAGTCTAGCAATAGTTTGTAGACTCTGGTCAGGGGCAAAATAATCCTCATAACTGCTTTTCTTTGGGCTATCAACTTTATTTCCACTCTTTTATCAATTCACTTTCTATCACTTCTAAGAACGAGGCTGTAAACATCTGAGTGTTCAGGTGAATGAGTTCAGTCACAGCTGCCAGCTACTGAGGCAATGTATGAACTCTCTCTGAGAGGCAGTAGCAGTATAGTATGTGGAAACAGTTTACAATTGTGACAATTACAATTGTGATTTCAACTATACGCTACCCTGAGATTCCAGTGATATAGGGCAGGATACAACTGTTTTAATAAATAAATAAATAAAGTTAAGGTTGAAACGTGAATAAAATAAGCATACATTTAAGCCTTAACACAGTAGTTATGGGAACAATTCCATGTTTCTTCTCAGTACTCTCATATATACACACACACACACACACACACACACACTCTTACTAACATGGCTAAGACCTAGAAATTAGTTAAACTATATGAACAGAAATTACATCCCTTTGTTTTGCAGGACGAGGTGAAAACAGAAGTATCTACAAGTTCACTGTTTTTCTTGCTCAGCCTCACCTGCAATTGTTGCTGCTTCAGCAGACAGTGGTTGCTGATTGAGACTACTGGTCTCAGAGTCAATGTGGAGTGTAGTTAGACTAGCCACTTCCTGTTCTTCAGCACTCTGCGGAGGTCCTGAACCTGCATCAGAATCTGCAGACGTTGTTGTGCCACCTTCAGGGCACAAGCTGAAATCTAAACGGTTGAATGGCTTACTAAAATGATCCAGATATAAATTCAAACCATACTTCTTATGAATTTTAAACACAGAAAGAACTCTTGTAGAAATAGCTTGTTTGCTATTTTTCATTTTTCATTTAATGTTAGTGAGTTGTGCAGTCATATGCAGATTCCAGAAAATACAAACAGCACTAACCAATCATTTGTAATATACTGATGACTAACTACTAGCCAGAGAACAGTTAATAATAATGTGGCAGAAGTGGCTCCATGAAAGTTCTGGAGAGAAAATTTCTCTTTCCTAGAAAATAATTACCTCGGGCCAAATATTTTTGGCCATATGCCTGTCACCCCATCCTGATAGGCTTGCATCTGGGGTTGGAGCAAGATGATTAGAATTTAGGGAGATCTGATGTGTCAAGGAAGAAGCAGCTGCTGGAGGGGCTTGGAATGGAATCTCACCCAGGGAACCAAGTTTATGCAAATTCTTATGGCTGTTTGCAGCTGCATAAAGCACAAGTGATTCAGAGACCAGAGTGCCAAGATCTCTTGTTCTGCCTGTCATAGAATAGACCCTCCCCACAGTCACGACAAAAACAATTCTGAGGTTCTGCATCTGCTGAACTAAATGACAGGAGTTGTTGTTGATGATGAACCCAAGTTGTCGTACAAAGGGCAGTGTGATGGACATTTCTATGACCCTGATAGGGACCTGATAAGCAGGCTGTTTAAGTGGCAGTGGTAGGCATATAACCACTGGGTTCCAAGGTGCAAGGGCTACCATAAGCTTCATGAAGACTCTGGGGGCAGAGAAGAAATGAATCTGTTGTTCAGATACTGCCTTCTGCCATAAGATAATTTCAACAGAGTGCATACCATCTGAACAGTTGGGTTTAAGAAATATCCAGTTATCTCCAAGGAAGAATTCTGGACTTGAAATATTTGGGCCGCAATACAGTATCTTGTTTCCCACACACCTCTGAGGTTTCTTCTCTCTTTTTTCCTACACTGGTGCCTCTCTCCCCTTTCCATTTCACTTAGGGAACCATCACAACAAGCTGTGCTTGAAGTAGAAAAAATAAGTTCCTTCCCTGCTGTTGTGTGTGTTCAGGGTGCTAGTGGTGCATTATGAGGACTCTATCGTTGTCCCTTTCTTGATCAGAGGGCCAAACAAATGTGGGGAAGCCATCTTGGCAAGCAGTAATGAGGTCTAGCTGGCAAAAAATAATCGGCTGCTGCAATCCTTCCCTTCTGTGATGTCAAGCCTGGGAGGTTTGAAAGCTATGCCTGATCTAACATCTCCCTCCCTTGCCAGCATAGGGTGAGGGGAGAAAGAAGAGATCATAAGGTAAGAAAAATCTGTTTCTGGAAAAAAGAGGGGTGACAGTGCTCCCAGACAAAAGCTTTGGAACTGCAAAGAGACTTGCCTCTCTGTCAAAAGACTTAGACAAAAACTAGGATAAGTTTCCCATCTGGATGGTCATCACTTTTTTTGTCCCAAAGTTTCAATGGAAGACAAGATTAATATTTGCTCTCCTACCAGCTGAATGAGAATGAAAGCACAGTTCCAGAAAACCAACAAGGGCTGCCTCTACAAGAGGCATTTAAAGCTCTTTCAAGGCGCATTAAAATTTTTACCTCTACAAGAATGGAGCGCAAATCGGGCGTAGAGGCGTGTTTTCTCTCCGATTATGCGCATTATCGAATGCGCGTTAAATAGCGAGTTTTATTTTGCTCCAGCCGTTAAAGCGCATTTTGACTATGTGAACAAGCGATTCTCCGCATTAACTACTTGTAAAGCGCATTTGAAACAACCGGTAAGATCACCTGTTGAGTGCTCAATTACCTCCTGCATACAAGCATTTGCAATAAAGCGCTTCCGAGAAGATGCGCATAATCGGAGGAACAGGCGTCAAACGGAATCCATCTAGAGGGGGTCAAGATCTAAGCAGGCACAGGCAGTTGATCTGCAAGTAAATTTCTGAAGCTACTATAATAGTAGTCTATCCCCGAAAATCCAAGCCTACAGCCAAAGAAAGATCTGGGTCAAACAAAGGCATGTCCAGGTCACAATCTCTATTTGACAACTGGATACACGTTGGAACAAAGTTGGGTGTCCTATTCAATGCAAGGCATAGCCCTGCATTGTATATATTGCACTCTTATAGAATGGGTCAGAAACAAGAGATATTCCTTATGGATTTTTCTCTTGATTACTTCTTTAACTTACTAACAGATCCTAATCACACAAAGGGTTGTATCCAAGGGTGACCCTCCACTGATGGAAGAATCTTTGATCCGGTCGAAGGTTCTGTCAGTAGAACAGAAGTATTATTGCCAATTCCCATTTGCAGCCCCCTGTGTCTCCCCCTATCTGCTCCAGAGATTTGGGGACCTTATGGAACAGCATAAGGAAGTGGAGCAGGGGGTGGGGGAATTAGTGAAAATTGCCTCCCTCTACATTCAGCTGATGGAAATCTCTGCTAGAGCCTTCTGTCAGTGGAGGGAAACCAATGGATACAACCCTAAATCATCTCAATTAAATGTTCTGCATAAAGCTCTTTATTCCAAAACTAAGCATGCAGTAGATATTCTAGGGAGAGCCAAGGGGGGAATACTTGCTTTCAAATTTGTGGCCATCATATTGGAATGCGCTGAAGGAATCAGAATGGCTGTCAGAACTGACAAGGTCACTGCTGCCTGCACTGGCAGGAGACGTCCATTCAGAAGGCACACCTGGGTCATCCACAGGACGCATTTGACTCTGCTTGTTCAGTATATCGGGTAGATCTTTTGGAACTTCTAGGCTTCCTGGACTGCTCCCTCTTCTAGTCACATTCTAGTAAAAGTGTGGAGGGGGAATCAAATAATTTAAGGAAAAACATATAGTTTGAGAAGACTGTCATGTTTATATTTTAGAGACATGGGCTGCACAACATAAATTATCTAGCCATTAACCATTTTTAATTAAGTTTGGTTTTCTTAAAAATTCCAATTCCTTCTAAATATTTTTCTTTTTAGCTCATGTACTATATTACTGCACCATTTCAATGTGAGGACATTTCTTGTACTGAATTAAGCTTTAAAAAGAATCCCCTAGCACAACCACTTAATAAAAGTCCTTCTAGTCACAACAAATTAATAATATTTTACAAACAACCAAGTGCACACTTCAGTGGGAACCAAAGTATCCACTTATGTACTGCAAAAGTCATTTACAAGACTTTTACAACATTTTAATAACAGCTTTTAAATAATCACACATTCAGGGTAATGGACCATGCGTGTTGATGAGTCGCCCTCTTGATAGATCCACACCCCATTCCTTTCAGATTTTTCCTACTCTTAGTAAGTTAAAATTATTTCAGGAATATCTAGTTTTAAAATGTCGTCCCCACTCCCTGCTCATGCATCAGTCTGAATCCAGCCCCAGTGAATAGTTAAAAGTTTACCTCCTCCCACATGAGTTCTGCCCATTCACTCAGGTTGGCTGAGAAGACTCATTTGCACACCCCACCATTATGTGAAGTGTAGTTGGTGGAAACACTTGAGAGGCCCCTCTCTGTTGTTGTACCAAGGCTCTGGGACTCCCTGTCCTGGCTCCCACCTTGACTCCCACCCCCTACTGCATGAATATGTTTTTGTTTCAGCAGATCTTTGGCCTGGCCATTCTCCAATTTTATTTCCCCTCTCTTGGGTTAGTAATTGATCCATTGTATCTGCTGTTCCAGTTCTGTTTTAATGTTTTTTGCTCTTAAACTGTTGATGCCTTAGGCATCTCTACTGTATCAGGAAATCAGGACAGAAACATTTTAATAATTGTTCATATAATTGTAATAATAGTTTCCCTACTACCAAGCCCTGCAGAAAGCCCTCCCTGATCTCATCCATTTCCCAAACTTGCCAATGTGAGGGATGTCCCTCCCAATTCTGATCTAAACACTACCATTACAATGTACCTGAGTCCACTGACCCCAGGAACTATGAGAATAATATTTCCCATGCTTTCTGTTACATCTGGTCATTGCCATGAATGCTCACAATAATATCCAGTCCTGGATTCTGAGATCTACAATTGCCACAACAAGCCTTTTCCACTCCCCCCCCCCCTCACTTGAGTAAGTTTGAGTACTGGGGCAGAATAGAAGAATTTGGGGTGTGCTTACCATTAACATTTGCATAGCTAACATTAATTGGTGATCCTGTAACTCAACAATCATTATCATATTTTAAGAGAAAAGAAAATGGCAAAAGCTTACCAAAGCGCTGCCACTGCGCAGTCTTTCTGCTATAAACTCATCCATGAGGTCTGGAATATTTGTATTACTATTGCCATTATCACTATCAAGAGGGTTCTGCTTTTGGCTCATATCGTCTCTATTGGCTAAAAGCAAATGAATGACTGTATATAGTAAAGAACATTTTCAACAGCAAACATTTTTAAAAGTACTTAAATAGATTAGCCAATATAAAAAAATACTTGCTAAACATGCAGTTAAAATATATTTTTTGTCTTAAACAGATTTAGTTTTAGGAATTAGTACATCTACCCCACCCTTGAAACTACCCCACCAAGACCACTGAGCAAAGGTTAGTCAATTTCCAGTGTGACCCTGAAAAGAGCAAGAAAGCTTACAGATAAGCACTACTTAAAGTTGTTAATGCTTGCTTCAAGCGTACATTCTTCATTCCTCCATATCACCAAATGCATAATAACCTCCACAACTCTGTTCAGTGTATACTAATGAGAAACATGTAGGTAAAAAGTACTACTGAATTATATGTTTCAATGCAGTACTGTATTAACAGAGTACACCTAAATAAAATAGTACACAATGAAAAATGATATGGTACAAAAATGAATAAAAGACGTTTTAAATGGTCAATGGTTAATGATCAATATTGCACAGAATTTCACTGTTTTTAAAATCATTTTGGTATTTTAACTTTGAAGGTTTCATTTTTTTCTAGTTTATCTTTGTTGATAAAGTGTTATTCCACCAAAAGTAACCAGCGATCCTAATATTAAAATCTTGAGACATTAAATTTCAAAGTGTTACCTAATTACTCCTAGAATCCAGACTGCACGTATCCCCCCAAAGGGATTGTATTTAATATCATATCAAAATAAATCAGTCTGAAAGAATTTACAGTATTACTGCCCAGTCTGTTGTGATATGCTTACAAAGACTGCCCTCAGATGGCATTAACATCTCAATGCAGGATGCATTACAGAGCATTCTGTTAATCATGCCAGCACACAATGTAAAAAAATAAATAAAAATAAAACAAAGCAAAACAAAACAAAACAAAAAACAAAAACCTACATCACTGCTGAAAGTTAATTTATTGTCCCTTAAAGGTTATTGAACATGTCAACAAAGATGGTGATATTAGAATGACAGACAGCATTGCCCATTTTGATTAGCACATAGAGGCCTCATAGTTAGCTCAAGGAGAACTATCATGGTACCTTTATGCACTTCCATGATCCAAGGAAAACAAAAGCAGTGACAGATGTTGCTAGGAAAACAGTGCATCCATTCCAATGAATGCACACAGAAAGCACTAAAGCATGTTTTGAAATAGCTCAAATAAAAAGGATAAAATCCAGACTGGATTGTTATGATGAAATAATCCAAACATGAAATTTTGGTGCCTGCTTCAATTTTCTTTTTCAGGAGGAGGAGGAAGAAAAACTAATTGAACGCACAATTGGCTCAACCAAAATAACTGATAGCTAGGAAGATAAACTAGAGATATCAGAATAACATTTTCTATTAGCATAGATATGCCAATTATATATAGAAGGTTGGATTTCAAGGCCTGCCAGGAAAAGTATAAGACAGGATCCCTTGATTTTTTACCATCTCTTCCTCTTCCCTATTTTAAGTGTTCAGCAGCAAAGTGGTTCATTAAATGTTTCTTAAAGGATAATTAGTAATTTAAAGTTTGTAAATGTAACTTATGCTTGGGAAAAAATTCAGCTGGCCATATGCGCATGCAAAACCAAACAGGAAAAGCACTGATCATCCCAAAGCCTTTGGATTGCTTTATAAGAGCTCGCTTCAGGTGCATTAAGCCAAACTGTTGCTGCCTTTCTCCTTTTGTGCTCTGCACACTGATAGTGCTCACCTGCAGCTTTCTTTCCAAAATAGCCCATTACATGACTGTACAGATCCCTCAGTGGAGCCTCTGCTGGCACTCTGTTCTGCCTCTGTGGGGAAACATTTGCCTTCGGCTTCGAAAGAGCATGTACAACAGATTTATAAACACCACCCAGGGAGCCCTGCTGTTGTCCCGACTCCTGACTTGATGGCTTAGGTGGGCTACGATTAGACATCTGATTTATTCCAATATTTTCCTTCTGCAACGTGAGCGCTGGAACATCGCCTGATTCTTTAATCTGTTTAATATTAACAGAAGTTGTACTGACTGCATCTAGAGGTCTATATATTCCGGGTCTGACCAGCACAGCTGCAGCGGATGAGCTGGTGCTCGTGTTGCTGCTGCTGGCGCTGCCACTGCTCCCACTGCTGAAACCACTGAGTTTACGAAGTCTTGCTTTCCATGGGGCCTCTTTGTTTTCTAGAGGATTATAAAACTGAACTGATTCGGTAGATGGCCTAAAAGTAACATGAACACTGTTTCGCTTTTTAGCTGCTATTTTCATGATTTTAGCCTTATGGGTTACTGTTTCAGATATACTTCGCTTAGTTGGTGACAGTTTGCTCATGCCTGTAATGTGAAGCATTTCAGGGTTAACTAAGGCTTTATGCGGCATTTTCTTTGCATGCATAACACTTGTGTTGGTTATTTTTTCGTTAAAGAGGACACTTTTATGCTTTTCAGCTAACACTGTTTCCACAGATACATCTACATCAGTGGCAATTTGTCTGTACAAATATCTCCTCCTTTCCTTGTCTCTAGGGCTACTTGACCCATGATCAGGCAGATTTGGGGAGTGCTTATCAATATTTAACTGTTTAGCTTTATCAACTTGGTTTCTTGTAGAACTGTCTACTTGTGTAGGTGCAATATTACTTATAAAGCCACTTTGGTTTTGCTCCAATTGCAGCTCTGCATTATCGTCACTTTCTGGAACAGTGGTACTACTTGCACATGTAACAGTCTGGTCTGTATACTCTATTCCATCCAGTGGCAATTTACCATTCCTACTTATTCCTGCATCAATTTCATGAGGAGAAGACTCATGTTTATCTATCTCAATGCTACTGCAAAGTTCTTCTTTTTCCTTAAGATATTCTCTCAGAGAGGAAAGAAGATCATCTTCACCTTCAAGGTCAACATACTGGTTTTGTTCAAAGGCTGTATCTGTAAGTTCTACTGGGCCTACCAAATGACAGAGATGGTCATAAATACTATCCCCAACTTCCAGAGAGGACTCTCTGCTATTTGCATCAGTAACGTGACTTTCAGTGGATCTACATATTGAAGAGGCCTCTGTGGAACTCTGTAAGCTTGGAGCATGATGGGATGAACCGTCAATGACAGGAACTGCACCTTTGACTCTTTCAACTGTGAATGGTTCCAGGATGTCAGATGTGCTGCTACTTCGTGGAAGTGGCTGCTCTTCATTCAGTGCATCAAAAACTTCACTGGGAGTTTCCTCGCTCTGTGAAAAATGTCTGATGCGAGATGGACGTGGGAGGATTTGCGCATCATCCATGTCTGTAGAAAGAGCATGTACTTAGTATATATTACATCTATATATGTATCATTTATTTGTTCACTATTACAGTGTAATAATATGCTTTAAAAAGAAGTCCAAAACACTTCCTTAAATACAATGAAATATTCTCTACCAAAACGTAAAATGTTGTTAAACACAAACACACACGCATGCGTGTGTGCGCGTGCACACACACACACAAAATCGAATAAAGTGTGAAATATATATGAGTTAGACCACTGGAACACAGTCTTAAAATGTTAACATGCATGGAAACAGAGAGTAAGATCATGGGAGATTTGGAAATGCTGTTAAAGCTAGGGCTGTGCCAATAAATTATTAAATACTAATTTAATTCACAGTTTCTGAAAGTAATTATTATATTGCCTAGTTGGGGAAATGACACTTCTAGTCTCAATTCAGATGACTAAGTATGCAGAGGTAGCTACGTAAGTAGACGCTTTTATCACACAAACCTGTATCAGTAGAAATACAAAGTATAGATTTTTTTTTAAAAAGGACTTGTACTTTTTTTAAAAATTGCTGTTCCAGGTATTAGTGCATAATTAGTGATTTCCCATTCAATCGATAGAAGGAAGACTGTTCCCCTCATTCTGGGGCGGCAACCTGGTACACTCCATATGTTCTGGACTACAATTCCTAAAATTTCCATAATGGGAAAAGAAGATGGAGCGAGGGATCAGACACAGGGAGCATCAGGACCTGATCTAGTGAAATCCTCCCACCCAGGGCTAATTGACACCAACTGCCCTGTGGGGGAAGAAGGAGGAGGGAGGGAGGAGCAGACATAGGGAAGTTCAGCAAACCATTCAAATTCCATGTTAGGGATCTGTAGATCATGTGTGACAAAATGCACATACTTCACCTCACAAATGTGATCACATGGAATGGGCAGATGGCACTGGCCAACACAGCAGCTTGCTTCTTGGGATTGTTAGGCTTAAGGCCTATCTTGCTCAAGAATATTTCAATACATACTTGGCATGCTGAAGCATGACTTTGTTGAGAATGCATCAAGCCAAAAAGGATTTCCCAGGTGGCCTACTGTAATTTATTAGTAGACTACCTCCATAATGCTGTCAACGTTGAAACAACTCTAGCAGAATATCCGAGGCTCTTTTGTTCAGTATTCATACAAGTTAAACAGGCAAAGGTTGCAGGCACCAGATAAAACCTTGCAACAGATGCAGTGCCAATTCCGAGGAAGGACTACACTCAAACACAAGATGTCAAAAACAAACAACAAAAAAAAAACACTGTGGTCTGTATGTCTAGTAGAGAGCAACCAAGATTATTGAAGCTTTCTTCAGTGAGAGTTGCAATGAGGGAAAACTATGGAATGTGGCCAAGGCATCCAAAGCTATTGTCCAAAGACGTTTGTGCCCGCAGAAGTATATGCTCATTTCAAATTCAGGCTAGATGTGAATAGATCTACTTGAGATTTTTCAGCTGATTGCTTTGTGAAATGACTATTTGGAGGTTGACTGAAAACCTGTTCCCCAAGTTGACTGTCTAGGGTCTAAACTAGTTGGCCCATTATGTTTCCAATAGATGACAGATAGTATATCAATCAGTCTAACAAGTAATTTGTCTCTAAGGGCCTGTTCCAACATGCTGAACCATGGTTATGCCACTAACCCTTTTGTAGCCACCATGGTTAGGAATGGTTCACATGACACTCTAAGCCATAATGTTTAGCTCAAAATGCTTAACCACCGTGGCTTAGAGTGCTGTCTGAACAGGGTCTAAGCCTTTCCTGATCACAATATGATCTAGTAGTGCCATACTATGATTTCACCGTGTCCCAAGTCAAACCTCAAAAGGCTAAGCAAATGCTCCCCAAACTCCAGGGTATTGTATAGCAGGCTTCACTTTATAACCATCCCTCTTAGTTGTTTGCTTTGATTTTGGCTCTCATCTCTCCAAAATGAAATCCATGGCCAAATTCAGTCTCTCAGATTTAACATCTCTGATTAACTATGGGTTCTCCTCTTTTTGGCTCTAAATTCCTCTTACCTCAACCAAAGTCAGGAAATCTGCTGCCTGCCTGCAGGATAACAGTTCAAATTTTCTATGATCAAATCCTGAGATGCAGGAGGGAACTGCTAGACAAGGGCCCTATAGCACAGCAGGAATTAGCCATTACACTGCACTCTAGCGATGCTTCAGTCTTTTGTTTCCCCCAACCCTCTGAAACAGTTTTGGAGAATGCACAGGGGGGGCTGCAGGGAGGAGGAGATGATGTGGAAGTCCCAGTCCACCAGCACTATTTATTTCGCAGGTGCAATGACATTAGATCCCAAATAAGATCCCATTAGATCCCAAATAACTCGGTGGCAAAGAGCACCTTTTACCAGCTTAGGCTGATATACCAACTGCGCCCTTATCTGGACAGAGATAGCCTAGCTACAGTTATCCATGCTCTCATAACCTCTCGTTTGGATTACTGCAATGCGTTATACGTGGGGCTGCCTTTGAAAACGGTCCAGAAACTTCAGCTGGTACAAAACAGGGCAGCCAGATTGTTAACGGGGACTGGCCAGCGAGACTATATTACGCCAGTCCTTTTCCAACTTCACTGGCTGCCGATCCAGGTCCGAGCCCAATTCAAAGTGCTGGTACTAACATTTAAAGCCCTAAACGGCTTGGGGCCAGGATATCTAAAGGAACGCCTCCTCCCATATGTACCTGCCCGGACCCTAAGATCATCTACAGGGGTCCTTCTCCGTGAGCCCCTGCCAAAGGAAGTGAGGCAGGTGGCCACTAGGAGGAGGGCTTTCTCTGCTGTGGCACCCCGGCTGTGGAATGAGCTCCCCAGAGAGGTTCGCCTGGCACCTACTTTGTACTCTTTTCGTCGCCAGGTGAAGACCTTTTTATTCTCCCAGTATTTTAACAGTTAAATTAACTCAATTTAACCTTGCTGTTTTAAATTTATATTTTAATCTGTATTAATTCCTGCTGCTTGGTTTTATTCTGGTTGTGTTTTTATATTGTATGTTATTCTGTGTTTTTAGATCGTGCCTTGTTTTATATATTTTAAAATGATTTCATGGTTTTAATTTTTGTGAACTGCCCAGAGAGCTTCGGCTATGGGGCGGTATAAAAATGCAATAAATAAATAAATAATAAATAAATTATCTCAAACTCATAAGATCTTTGTTTCAGCCCTATGTAGAAACTACTTTAGGAAGCTGTTTCTAATTGAACTTTCTATTCAATAGTGATTTACTTCTGCAAATGAGTGGATCAGGCCACATACATTCTCCCAAGATCTTAAAAAGAGATTCAGCCAGTTATTTAAAATAAAAATATGAAGAAAGCACATGAATTAATATCTTTGCCAAAAATAAAGCAAGGCCTATTATGCTGAATATCAGGTTGTTGCATTTGCAAAAAAGTTCGGTGAGTATTTAAAAACTCTGAGTGCTAAAGTAACACACGCTTAATGGTAAAAGGAGCACTGCAGCACACATTTTGGTGCTGTGACTTGGGAGATCTGTAAAATTTGTGCCTTCATTGTTGTGGGATGAAGTTCCATAATGCAGCTGCTGGTATGTGATCTGAGATGAAAATACAGCACACACAAGTTCACAATACATAAGCATTTTTAGATCAGCAAATATGCCATGATTTTCATATGCGTTTCGGAAACCTATTGACTCACTGAATAAAGAAAGGAAAACTAGTTTCCCAACCTAGAAACAAGATTATCTGCATCTTGCTGCTTCAATTATTATTTCCAGAAGCAGGAAAGATTGTACTGAAGTGATCTGTTTTCTCTATCAATGCTACTAGTCCTGATGGCTAAGTGCTACCCCCAGTATCAGAGGCAGTAAGCCTACATACACCGGTTGCTGGGGAACTTGGGTGGGAGGGTCCTGCTTGTGGGTCCCTGGTCGACAGCTGGTTGGCCATTGTGTGAAGAGTGATGGACTAGATGGACCTGTGGTCTGATCCAGCATGGCTGTTCTTATGTATGTAAAACTGTGACTATTCCATAGGAGGTTTCATTTTTAGTTGGTAGATGTTGACCGGGTTTGAATGACACACCAAAGTTTATCGTGGGTTTATTTAATGTATGACCATTGTGGTGCCTATGGGAGCCAAATTGTGGGTTGTTGTGCCAGGTGAACCCAGAGTGTGTGGGTTATGAGAGGGCTAAACAAACATAAAACAGGTTATAGGTTATGTGTTTAACCCTCGCATAACCCATGATCACTGGATTTGCACAACACGACAACCCCTAAGCAGGAGTTACATATTGAAAATGGCAGCTGCCCACATCCTGCAGCCTTATCGTGGGTTAATAACCCATGGTGAGCTGTCATATCATGTGAACCTGGTGACAATCAACAGCCCCACTTTGATGCATGTGTGGATGATAGAGATCTGATGAGACCGTTCTGGTCTCAACGTATGATGGGCTGTGTGTCCATCCAGGTAGTTAAACTCACATCTAATCTACATAACTCAAAACTTCATATTTATTGAAAGGTAACATCAACAGTAAACTAATAAATATAAGATCAATACTTAGTTGTAGAAGGATGAGGAATGGATGAGCTAGATGGATGAAATGGACAGATGGATGAGGCGATGAAACAATATAAGGCCAGACCTTCAGAGTGCAATCCAGAGCAGTAGCAGAGAAGGGTGGTTTCTTCCAACTGAGGAAGAGCTGCTACAAATTAGATAGAAATTTTGTGATAGGAGTAACAACTGATTTGTGGGTTGACGCAGATGCTCAAAACTTGCCATCTCTTGTGATTGGCTTCTCATTGTTGAGGTAGGTTGCACTGGTTGTTCCCAAGGAAAAGCTTGAGTCAAGCTTCTTGGGTCATGACCTTGGCCATGTTACAGATGAACTTTGAGGAAAATGAGAAAAGAGGAAAAACACCTTGTCGTGTCTCTCTACATAATCAACGTAACAGGAACTGGTACTTCAAAACTCATTACAACTTTTATTAGGCATATGGTGAGCTTTTCCACAATATAACTTCAGTGAAACTCAAAGAATGCCCCAGGGCCTAAGCAGCTATCTTGCATAGGGAAGGCATTTGCAAGGTAGAGATGTTGCCACCCAACTAAAGATAGGCAGCTACAAAGAAATCTGAAAGTGGCTTAGATCCCTCCTTTAGGGGGCCTTCCTATTGTGTATTCTCTGGTGAGAGGCTATTTCTTTTGTAAGCTGTATGGCAATTTCTCCACGATAGGGTTCACACCACATTGGCTTTGGCTGAGTCAAGTTCCAGCAAAAGGTCTCCCAGTTCTTATAATTTGAGACTCTACTTGTTTGACATTTTAGGAAAGGGTTTTTTTAGTGCATTCTCAGTCACCTTAGGTCTCTCAACATTCCTCCAGCCTTTTCCATTCTGCTTTCAGAGCCTCTGCGGGATTGCGTGCATGTGCTGATCAGAGCCTCTCTGCATGGAGTGAGAACGCTCCTCACCTGCACTGATATCTAACATTCTGAAATGTGGGCCTCAATGCTTGGTAGTTTTCAGGACAGTCAGCAAATTTGTTAAGGCCTGTGTTAAGAAGCTCACAGTAGATCAAATATTTAGAATGATCTGTTATACTAGAGGCTTCAATCTGAGCATGTTGAGACATTTGCTCCATTCTATGGTGTGGCACAGTGATTTGTAGATTACCTGGAGTGTCAGGATTGGATAGCAGAGTAGAATTCTGCTGAAGAGATATACAGAGATGTTGCAAGTGTTGTAGGGCCTGGTTCAGTGCGGCTGTATCTGCTGCCTTGAGGGCCTGTTCCTACATCAGGGAGTGGAGGTGCATCTTCGGTTTCTTCTGATCTGTTTAGTAAAGGCCTGGCAGTGGCTACAGCAGTCTATCCTGGTATCTCATAGAGGCAGAGAAGACAGTTGGAGTGTCTGCTGGCCAACAGTATCTTCCTTTACACAGAGGGTATCATTTTTGAAGAAGGACTTGGAGGTGATGTGCCACATAAGGATGAAGTAAAAGAAGAAAACTCAGAGGGAATAGGAAAGAAGAAGGAAACGAGAGGGAAACGAGAAAGAAGAACTCTGCTCAGCATCTAAGCAGGGGACAATAAGTGATTTTTTAAATTATTAGCTGTCAGGTAGAAAATGACCCAAATGCTACTAATCACTGTGGTGGAGGAAAAAAGGAACTGAGAGGCAAGTGGGAACAACACCTGGTGTCTGCATAGGAGGTGGGCCTCCTAAAGATCTATTCAGCTCTAGAATGTTCCGAATAACTCTCCTGCACAAATGCATAACTCATATGTGTGACTCAAAGACACCACAAAGAAGAACTCCATGTTCCCCTTTAGATGTCACATGACCTCCAATGGGGGCTGACCCACAGTTGAAGAACCAGTACACTATGAGCAAGGCAAAGCACCTGGCTACAACTAAACTCACAACTGTTAACTGTGATCACAGAAATCACATTAATGATGGGTGCTACCATCCTAACAGATTAGAGGGGGTCAAATATTTTCCTTCAGTGGAAATAATGTTACGTTTCTTAAAGATTCTACATTTAGGAGAGGCAGAGATCGGCATTCCATCTAAGTATCCAATGCAGTACAGATCTTCAGCCTGGATATGTTTATGGGAAAGGCTATAGCATAGTGGCAGAGCTCATGCCCTGCGGGCAAACGGTCCCAAATGTAGGCTGACCATCTGAAAAGGAGGACAGGGCTCATATAACTTTAACAGTTGTAGACAAAAGGGAACTTCAACCAGTGTCATTTGTATGCAATTAGTTCCTGGTGATATTCCCTCTTCATCACAATAGTTAAAGTTGCACAGCCCTGCCTTCTTTTGTACATGGTCACTCTAGTATAGTGCCTGCACCTTTAACGGTTGTGATGAAGAGGGAATTTCACCAGGAACTAATTGCATACAAATAACACCTGCTGAAATTCCCTTTTTTCTACAACTGTTAAAATTATATGAGCCCTGTCCTCCTTTTCAGATGGTCAGCCTACCCAAATGTAATCTCTGGCATTCCATGTAGGGCTTGGAAAGAGCCCTGGAGAGCTGCAGCCAGTCAGTGTGTAGACTACGGGTGCAGAACTACTTTTGGTGGGGAGGTAAATGACCCCACCCACCCCTCCGCAGGCTGTATGACAACCTGTTTGGCATCACTTGCTTCCTGTCCCAAGCACTGTGTGGATCTTCCGCCTGGCTTCACTATGCATGGATTTTTCCAGTTAAGAATGCCTTGGATGCAGCAAAGCAAAACCATTCAGGTCCCAGTTGATCCTCCAAAGGAGCAAAGGGGACTCGGCCACCTTGACTTGGCTGTGCCTAGGGTTTCTCTAACTGGGAAAGCTCATGTGCAGCAAAGCCATCCAAGGAGCAACAGGGACTCAGCTGGCTTGGCTCTGGCTTTGCCTGCCCTGCTGCCTTCCTGCAATGGTTGAAGGGAGTGGGACAGCCAATGCCAAGCTGGCTGAGTCCCTGTTGGAGCTCTGGAGGAGTAAAAGGGACTCTGCTGGCTTGGATTCGCAGCTTGCTTAGGGAAGCCAAGCCAGCATAGTCTCCATCGCCCCTCTATTAGGAATTAGACTGGCTCGGTCCCATCTTCTCACACCCTGCCTACTTCCCGCAATGCGGGAAGCAGGCAAGCTGGGTGAAGTAGGACTTCTCCATGCAGACAAGAGTAGGTTGCCCTACAACCCTCCTGCTATCTCTGACCTGAGATTGCAGATAACACTGGGAATTGCGGCAGGGGAATCCCTGCTGTTATCTCCAAACTCAGATCAGAGTTAGCAGCAGGGGATGTCCTCTGAGGGGATTCCTTAAAGGGGTAGGGCTTGGAGTCTAAACCTGGCCCTCTAGAGGAATTCCAGGGGACTGCATGGGCCAGATTGGGTGACATATGGGCCAGATTATACCAGTGGTTCTGCACTCCTGATGTAGACACTACTGAGCTAGTTAGAACGGTCTATATGGCTACAAAGCATCTTCCCAAATTCCCAGCTTCTACTTTCCTGGAAGACCCTGGTCTCTTGCTAGGGGAGGTTGCCTCATTTAGTCTTAGGGAGATTCTAGCTACTTTAGAAGTAGATCTACAATAAACCTGTGGTTTCAGTCTCTGAAGATTCCTTTGGTCTGATCCAGTAGGATTATTCTTTCGATATGTTCTTTAAAATATTCTAGCTTTATGTTGCAAAAATCATCGTTATTAATTTTATGGATCTTGTTCTAAAACAATCTGTCCTTACTCTTAGAATTTAAATGAAATCTTGATAAAGCTCTGAATCTGCAACCACTCAAAGGGCTCAGCATAGGGTTTTAACAGAGTTCCCCACCAGCCAGTCAGGGCCATTACTGGAGTGGGAAAACTTTTCCATATACTCATCTAGCCCTTTGACATGAGTGGATGCACATTACTAGGGAGGGCTGGATGGAGACATGAGAGGTGAACATGGGCTTCTCACTCTTAGTAATGTTATGGCATATTGTGGTGAATGCACATCAAGGCGGGGTAGAGGAGGAGATTCACATGTATTCCTCCGTGCACACGTGACTGTGCCCATATGAGGACATATTTATCTATGATGTTTTTACTTTCACATGTTTTTGACTTATAAAGACTGAGCTCTTCCGGTAGGCCTACTCAAATGAATTTTAAGTGTTTTATTGGTGTTTTATTGGTATTTTAACGATGTACTGGTTTTATGCATTTTAATCAGTTTTGTGTGTTTTGTGTTTGATGTTGTTTCCCGCCTCAATCCGGAAGGAGAGGCGGGTAAATGCAGGTTGCTTACCTGTAACCGTAGTTCTTCGAGTGGTCATCTGTGCAGTCACACATATGGGCTCGCGCCAACGCCGAGCTCAGTTCGGGAAACTTCTATAGCTAGCTTAGAGGTTTTGGCGGGAACCCCTCCCCCCACCATCCAATCGCGCATGCTCCGGGTTCCCGCCTACCTCAGTTCTCTGAGACCGCACAGCCTCGCACCAAGGTAAACAATAATAACTAAATAATAATGCGAGCATGAGCGAGCTAAACCTCTTGCCAAACACAACAGCATTGCCAAGTGGGTGGGTTGTGTGACTGCACAGATGACCACTCAAAGAACTACGGTTACAGGTAAGCTACCTGCATTTCTTCTTCGTGGTCTCTGTGCATCACACATATGGGCGATTGATCAGCAAGACTTACCGGAGGAGGGTAGGCACGCTGTGGAATCATTGGCATATAGATGATAGGACTGCCCTTCCAAAGGAGGCGTCCCGCGCCGCCCTGGTGTCCAACCTGTAGTGCTTCACGAATGTGGAGGCATTAGACCATGTTGCCGTCCTGCAGATATCAAGGAGGGACGATCCATGCGAGAGAGCTGTGGAGGTGGCTTGCGCTCTTGTAGAATGAGCTGTAAATGGGACTGGAGGCTCCTTGCCGAGTATCCGGTAGGCAGGGACGATAAGGGCCACAACCCAACGGGAGAGGCGCTGTGAAGAAACTGCACAACCTTTAGTCCGTCCCCCGTCACACACAAACAACTTACGAGACTTCTGAAAAGTCTCAGTTCTGGACTTGTAAAAGGCTAATGCACGCCTAACATCCAGGGCGTGCAACTTGGAACATACGGGGTCATCGGAAGCCCTAAAGAACGTGGGGAGAACAATGTCTTGATTAATATAGAAACTGGAGGAAACTTTAGGAATAAAGGACGGATCAGGGCATAGCGCAACCTTATTTGCAAAAAAATTTATGTAAGGTGAGTCCACGAGTAATGCTGCGAGCTCGGATGCTCGTCTAGCAGACGTGATTGCCACGAGAAACACCACCTTCAACGTAAGTAGACGGAGATTAATAGTTGCAAGAGGCTCGAACGGTTTCGCCGATAAAACTGTGAGAACTAATGATAATCTCCATTGAGGGAACAAAGGACGCAATGGAGGGAACAAGTTGCAAAGACCTTTTAGGAACGTCTTCGTGACTGGGTGAGCAAAAACCGAAAAACCGTTAATTGGGCTGTGATTTACAGACACGGCTGCCAAATAAACTCGTACAGAGGAGGGTTTTAGTCCCGCTGCGTGGAGGGAATACAGGAAGTCTATAATATTGGATATGGGGCCTCTGTCACAAGGAAACCCTTTTTCCAAAGCAAACTCTTGAAAACGTTTCCACTTTCTGGCGTAGGAGGCCCTGGTCGAGGGCTTCGTAGATGCCTCAAAAATGGAACATATACCAGGCGGGATGTCTAGGTTCTGCCACCTGGTTGAATTCTCCACGCTGTCAAGTGTAGGGACTGTAAGTCGGGGTGCAGTATCATGCCCCTGGACTTGGATAGAAGGTCTGGGATGTTGGGAAGGTGCCAAACTTGGTGTCTCGCCAGACGCAGGAGCGGAGTGAACCAGGGTTGCCTTGGCCACCACGGGGCTATCATTATGGCGTTCACCCGGTACCTGTGTGCCCGTGCTACTGCCCGAGCAATTGGGGGAAGGGGGGGAACAGGTAGAGGAGTCCCCTGCGCCAGGGGAATAGGAAGGCATCCCCCAAAGAATTGTGACCGATTCCTGCACGTGAGCAGAAGTTCCGGCAAACGGAGTTGGCAGGAGTCGCAAATAGGTCTATGAAAGGCGTACCCCATTTGGCAAAAAGTTGAGACAGAATGTCCCGCGACAGCTCCCACTCGTGGGTGTCGCGGAACGTGCGACTGAGTTCGTCCGCCTTCTGGTTGTCTACCCCCGCAATGTGTAGTGCAGTGAGACAAATGTCCTGTGAGATTGTCCAATGAAGAATATCTAGTGTTAAGCTGATCAGGTGAGGGGAACGAGTTCCTCCCTCTTTGTTCAGGTACCACACCACGGTGGTGTTGTCCTAGAGAATTCGCATGTGATGACCGCGTAAGCGGAGCAGAAAAGCATGTAGAGCCCTCTTCACTGCGAGCAGTTCTAGGAGATTGATATGTAGGAGGCTCTCTGAACGTGATCATTTTCCTTGGATACTTAGGTCGTTCAGATGAGCTCCCCATCCTTCTAAGGAGGCGTCTGTTGTGATGGTGCGGGACGGTCCTGGAGTGTGGAACAGCATGCCCTGTGACAAATTGTGAAGGGTGGACCACCACTCGAGAGAGGAGCGGCCGTGATCCGGAACGGTAAGTATAATCTTGTGCGGGTTTTGGCCCAGCGAGAAGTGCTTTAGAAGCAACTGTTGTAGCGGGCGCATATGAAGGCGAGCCCAACGGACTACAAACACCGCGGTGGCCATGAGGCCGAGGAGACGGAGCACTGTGAAGGCCGTGGTTCGACGGATGAGTTGGGTTCGCGTGGAGAGCTCTTGAATCGCATGCCTACGGTCCATGGGGAGGTATGCTCTGCCCACAGTGGAGTCCAGGACGACGCCTATGAATTGAATTTGCTGTGTTGGATGAAACATAGACTTTTCTGTGTTTATTCACAGGCCGAGGGTGGAGAGGAGAGACGAGACGGTGCGGACATCTTTGGCTGCCTGGGACTGCGACGGAGATACGATTAGCCAATCGTCCAGGTAAGGGTATAACTCTATGTCGTTGGACCGGAGGTGTGCACAACTGCTGACATGCATTTTGTAAATACTCTTGGTGCAGATTTCAGGCCAAACGGTAGGACAGAGAATTGGTACGGCTGGTTTCCTACGAGGAACCGAAGGTACTTTCGATGCGATGGATGGATTGTAATGTGAAAGTATGCGTCTTTTAAATCGATTAGCGT
The DNA here is from genome assembly GCA_029215795.1 of Anniella stebbinsi. NCBI lineage: Eukaryota > Metazoa > Chordata > Lepidosauria > Squamata > Anniellidae > Anniella > Anniella stebbinsi. Next base: position 332,082,802 of record JARDYH010000001.1, read on the forward strand.
AAACCACCTGTTGTGTTTGAGCAATGGTAAGATCAATGCCAGAGTCACCATTCGGAATTTCTTTGGCTTTATGAACTTGTTTAGAGCTCTGAGATCCATAATAGGGCGAAGGTATGAGTTTCTCCAAGGCACAACAGACATAACGAGTGTCCATCAGTCAAAGTCAATTTTGCCCAACAGTTGGAGCAATGCTTAAATAGCGCGGACTGCGCCATAAGCCAGGAGGGCCTAATGTAGCCTGAATAGGCAACAAGAAAATCTAACCTAAAATTTTGTTTTTATTATTATTATTATAACTACAACTAGTAACAAACAAACAACAACTAAGCTAACTAAAAACTATTCTACTCTGTTTTACAGACGTAACGATACGAACAGTCGGAGGAAGTCTCCCGCAAGGCGATCAGCGAAGCGGTCGAAGAAGAACTGAGGTAGGCGGGAACCCGGAGCATGCGCGATTGGATGGTGGGGGGAGGGGTTCCCGCCAAAACCTCTAAGCTAGCTATAGAAGTTTCTTGAACTGAGCTCGGCGTCGGCGTGAGCCCATATGTGTGATGCACAGAGACCACGAAGAAGAATAAATAAATATATTATTATTATTATTATTATTATTATTTGATAAAAGCTTTCAATAAAGAAGGTTTTTGCTCAGATTAGTATATCAAAATCTGAATCATGAAGGAAAGCCCCTTTGATATTATTTAAAAGTTTTGCTAAAAAGGAGCAGAGAGCATACTAAGCAAGCATGTAGGAATACAGATTTCTATAATTCAAATTTAATGCTACCTGAATGACTCTAGTAATACTATCCACACATCAAAAATCATGAACTAGGTAGAAAGGATATATTTACACATTTGTGTGTGCAAAAGCTCACCCCCTCCCTCTGCAACATTCTGGTCACAATATATCCAAAACTGAAAAACGCAAATAAGAAAAAATAATCTAAAGAATTTAAAGGCAAGAAGAAAATAAAGATATAAAGCACTACTATCATAGATATTTTTAAAAATGCAAATATACTATGTTCAACAACTATAAAAACTGCATTGCATATTATCATGTTAGTTCAACTTATTTAATGCTGAGGAGTTCTTTTCTGTGTTTGCTACAGCCCAACAGACTGTTCCAGAAGAGCACAAAACAGAACATTCTAATCTTACAATTTTTGCAACAATACCATGTAACCAGATGAGATAACCTGATCTTAAAATCTGTGTTTCCTCACTCCTCAGTTTGAAGTCACAATGTGTTAAAATCCAACATTGTAAGAGCTGTCTTCCACTTGCGTAATATGACTTTCTCTTCCTTTTTTTCCCTGCTCCAGCCCCACACATACCTCCCAAAATCTACTCCAAAGGGTCCTCCAACCTTTCAGAGCAGATTTTGGAGAGGAGGCATGGAGGAGTGAGAATTTGACCTGCTGATGGATACCATTCCGTCAGCACCAGATGCCTATTGGATACACCCCTATAGCTTTGATTCAAAGACTACCTGTGTGAGTAGAAGGTATTTTAGCATCAGTCAAGGGTGTCCCTGATTTTCCCCAGCCCTCTGAAATGGCTTTTCAGGGGACATGTGGGGCTGCAGCTGGAGGGGGAAATCAGCAACACTCATGTGTACCAGAAGAACTGTCTATGAACTTACATTATTATTACATGCCCATTTGATATGCAACTGTATGAAAGAAACTTTCTCAGCTTTTCAAAACTGCCTAAAATTTTGTGAGCACAGAATCTCAACATTTCAGTTTAGGATGCAATGGTTTAAACGGTGTTTCAAGGACCTACCATTGTAAAGCTCCTAAGGCTTTCTCATTATTTCATTTCCACTAGGTAAAAAAAAAACTACCTATATTGCCAGTTCCGCCATTCCTTAACTGGATAATATGCCACACTAATAGATACTTAAAACAAAGTAATAATCTGGTCTTAAGCTAACACTTCAAACTGAACAGCACTAAACAGAACTGTTCTAAGAACTGGTTAAATACTGGCTGTACTGATAAGTGTTTTGAAGGAAACTGACTTATCTTTTTATAGCCAGTCCATCCTGATATAAAACAGTGCTTGCTCTTATTGCAGTTAAAAATAATTATTACAACATTGGCGGCTTCAAAAATTTCTAGAAATAGTAAAGGGTCTCATTAGCAAAACCACTAATGATCTAAAGGGCTTATATAGCTTCCCTTTTAAAAGAAAGACATACATGGTAATTAGCTCCACTTTGGCTGGGTGTTTATAGTAGTAGTATTTGCAAGACTTCCTTCTAAGTATCACTAAATGTTTTATGTTTTTGTAGGGTTTACTTATGTAAAGCCCTCTTTTAGAAATTATTATAAATTTACTGACATATTTCCCAAGACACTGATAATAAGCAGTCAAAAGAAAAAGATCACAATGCTGGTAAATAAATAAATAAATAAATAAAAACAGCAATGATGTTGACCATAAAGTATGTGGAAAATATCCTCAACATCTCTATGCTGAAGACTGTTTATGACAAATCTTTTCTTCTTCCTTCTCCTGTCCTGTCATCTCATGAAGACAATGTATTTCGAATGTATTACCAGATACTTTTGTCCAAATTAACTTTTTAAAATTCAGCTGCAGAAAATGGCATTATTTTCATTTTAATTGGCACAGCACTAGCTTCTCACAGTTCCAGAATGAGTTGTAAATATAGCATATCACATAACTCAAAGTATTCATTCTTAATCTCTTCCCCATTTCCTCCCCACCCCTAAATATTTTACTTTGAAAAATGTATTGATGATGCAGACTTTTGAAAGCAGAAGGATTAAAAAAGTGAAAGGGGGTGCAGAAATTAGCAGAGGTGGCACTACCTGAAAGCTCATCAGAAAGGGGAGTGAGAACAATATCAGGCAAGAAGGGTTTGGAAGGATGGATCAGAACAGGAGCACTTTTAGCACTGCGTATATAGGCTGAAGGCAGAGCACATTCACCAATGGATCGGCTTCTCATGGCTTTAAAAAAGGAAAAGAAAGAAGTGGGGAAGGGGAAAAAAGAAGAGTGACTATAATGAAAGGCTGTGTCACAGAAAAAGCAGCAACAGAGAAAACAAAGATCAAAAGGAAGAAAATCTAAATTAAAACATTTCAGCACGGCAGATATTGGCAGAGCTGTAAGGAAAAAATAACCAGTAGGTACATAAAATATCTGGAATTTGATTTATTTTTTTTTAGTGCAAGACAAGCATATTTTCATAATTACAGGTATTCTATATCCAAAGTAAAACACGGACAGACCAATCCTATTCACGTCATTTCAGAAGGAAGTTTCTTTGAGTTCAATGGAACTAACACCCAAGGAAGCGTGGACATAATCTTATGCATATTTAGACAAACAAACAAACAAACAAACAAACCATTCTTCAGCAAACCATGCTGGGAGGTGTAGGACTTTTTTCTGTCTAAATATGCATCGGATTGTGCCCTAAGACAAATTATTTTTCACTGCATCAGAGGATGAAAAACAGCAAATTCAAAGCCATGGTACAAATACTAAAAGTGTGTGCAATTCTACATTGTTAAAGAACATGTCTAGTATTTGCTCTTGTTTTTTGTTTTTTATGGCAGAAATTCTGAAATGCTTCTTCATATTTTGAATGTTAAGAAAATATAATTAGGTTCCTTTTTGTTCACAGAAGCTTGAGAGTTTAAGGCCAGGTTCAAACTTTCACCTGATGACCTCCAACAGTTCCTTGTGGACATGTCTGTACAAGGAATTTAACATGTGACCTAGGCCATCCACAGCTAAAGGATTGGATCCAGACAGTTTAACATAGGTCCCACTTAAATTAATGGGACAAATTACTCATGACTTACTCAACACACCAGTGACCAGTGAAAGTGAGAACTAGTTTGGACCCAGCCCATAGTTAATTTGACAATCAGAGGAGTACATTTGCAGCTACCACCGAGGCAAGAACCATTTCCCAATACCTGTAACTATAGTTATGATCAGCCTGGGTTACAAACTATTTTCCAGGGATTTCCTATTGGCCTTATATTAAGTATTTAGAGGACTAGAATTTGGGATTTTTAAAGTGGATACACTTGTCAACTAAATTAAATATACTTTTTAATTATAAAAGTCTGTGGAAGCATACCATTTAAGTAAAATATACCACGACAATGAAGAATAAGATATAAATAGCAAAATGTGTCATCTAAATAGAAAGATTACAACATGAGGCAGAAGGGGAAAAAGTGCTTTTGAACACAAAATGCTCTCCTTGGATCTCAATTAATGCATTGGTATCCACCACAACCCTCCCAAGTATCCTAACCGTGCCCTTGCTAGCTCAAAGACTTACAAGATTGTAAATTGTAGCACAGATCACTGTTCCTAATTACACCACAATCTAATAATGTGAAATTAGACTGCATAGGGTGAGCAGATAAAATCCAGGTCAGGGCTCATGTAACTTTAACAGTTGTAGAGAAAAGGGAATTTCAGCCAGGGTCATTTGTATGCAATTAGTTCCTGGTGAAATTCCCTCTTCATCACAACAGTTAAAGGTGCAGGGGCCCTGCCTTCTTTTGTATATGGTCACTCTAGTATAGTGCCTGCAACTTTAACTGTTGTGATGAAGAGGGAATTTCACCAGGAACTAATTGCATACAAATGACACTGGCTGAAATTCCCTTTGCTCTACAATTGTTAAAGTTACATGAGCCCTGACCTGGATTTTATCTGCTCACCCTGAGACTGCATTAATAACTGCAGCACTGACCCACCCACCCAAGCACAACCCAGCTTCCTCAGTTTCTAATAATAACTTGTTGAACTCTGAACTGCACATTTCATTTGAATCTGAGGAAAAGATGTAGGAGCTTGAATTCTTGCTTAATTGTAAGAAAATGAAATGGGTAAGGACAGCTTTTAATTATCTGCCATTTGACAGAAAGTATTGTTGAGTATTGTGTAGAAGCTTGCACAACTTCCATAATATCAAAAATGCTCAAAGACATTATGCAGCAACACATCAGTGTTTCTTTGTATTAAACTTGCAAAGTATGATGTCATGGTCAATCAGGATTCCTTGGCATATTTATATTTGCTCTTCATGTGGCGTTTGTGGAGAACACTGGTACAACTTGAGATTTGATTTTGAAGTATATCAAATCACGAGGGGATGTTGCCAAAAAGAGAAAAATCAGACTGAATAACTAACACCTTTAAAAGGCATACTGGCCTTGATTCCAGCTCTTAGTTCAACAAGCTAGTGACATTCTTTATTGATTCATAAAGGATCTAATCATGCTTCATTTTCTGTCAATTTTAGTGCTTCAAAGAAGGAAAACTGAATTGCTGAGATGTTGTACTCAATCAGGAAAGAATCTCTTATGCACTTTTAGAGGATTTACTGCTACGCATTCTGCTCCTGAACTGCAAAGGTACAGATGTGTATATAATGGATAACTCAATTCATCACACTTAATTCTTATTAAAGGAATTCCTCTGAAATAGCAACATGCAATGATTCTTTTTTTTACAAGATGTGTGCAGAGCAAGAAACACAAAAGACAAGGAATGGAGAAGCAACTGCAATAGTCATATCAGTTGCTCACATATCTGGATTGTTCACATATAAAGCAAGAGGTGAAGGGTCTAAATTATAACATCAAAAGGGCTGTGCAGTCAAAGACAGCTGAACACTCCCCCTCCTAACTCTGAAGTCCATCACCGCAGGCACTTCTCTCTCAGCCTAGCTCACTGCTAGTATTGAAGCTAGACTGGAGGGGAAGAGGAAGTTCAGGTGGTAGACTACAGGGGAGCAAGGCGAGGGTGGGGAAAGGTTCAGTTGCCCTTACCCATTTGCCCCTTTTCCCCATTAAAATTAGACAAATACTCCCACCAACAAACATGGCTGCTGCTGTTTCATCTAGGTTGGCCTTTAAGCAACCATATAATGCCTTGGAGGGACAATGGCTACTCTAAAGAGTTACATGAAAACATTAAACAGGTGAATAAACCCATATTATTTATTGTAGACTAAAAGACAAAAAATAGGTGAAAAAAGAACCAACTGTTGAAATGTTTCATGTTTTCAAAACATTTGAGTTTCTTCTACAGGCTAATGTGTTCATTAGCTTAAATAAAATAAGATTGGCAAAAAAATCCTTACATATACTAGGATTGTTCAATAACCTAAAATCTTTGAAAAGGAAATAAATAAATCTGTCTAAATGTTTTTATAGCGAGACAGAAAAGCCAGCTACAAATATTTCATACAAGGTATGCACAACTGTAAAAGATGTGATATTGTTCTGATAGTGCTCAAATAAACCTCGACATAGCAGGATTGAATTCGGGGCAATTCTCATGACTACTGGATCCAGGTAGCCTTGGCACATTTATTTGAAATCTTTGGGCATGCTGTTTCCCAGCCTATGTCCAGCTGTCTGTGATCATCCATTTGTTACTACACACAAGATTAAACTGGCAGCACACACTGGAAAATGCTTGAAAAGTTACACTTGTAGAGGAGTCCCAAAAACCAAACCTTAACTATAGTAATGGGGATACTCACTCACTCACTCACGCACGCACACACTCACTCACTCACTCACTCACTCACCTATCTTCCCATGGACTGGGAGGCCACACATGTAGGATTTTCAAGAGGTTTTCCCTGAGACTACCAGGTAAACAATGATCTGATGCATCACCCCAAGTTCAAGTTTATTCTATTTAATATATTTTTAAAATTACTGTCAATCTTTACCACAAGGACAATTTTGAATTTGGCCTATCTGTTCTCCAGATACTAGGGTTTGCAAGATGCAAATAGAACTGGTAACAAAATTCAATTTTTTTTGTCACAGACCAAAAGGAGATATTGCAATTGAATGCTCATCACAATCTGCCAACCAATCTCCTCAAAGTGACTGAATTATAGTGATAATATTTAAGAAATTCATCTTTTATTTCTTTTTTATTGTAACAACTAGAGGTGTGCACCGGATCGGGCCCGATCCACGATCCGGGCCCCATCCGGCACGTATCAGATCAATTATCCGATACAATCCCCTGCCCCTGGATCGGCCGATCCAATCCGATCTGAAAAGGACCCGATTCGGATCGGAGGATCGGGGGGCCCTCCCCCCTCGCGCTCCTTACCTCCCAGGGCCGTCCGCTTCTATCCGCTGGCACCCGCAGGGCGGCCCCGGGAGGTAAAGAGCGCAGGGGACGGGGCTTACCTGCCGGTGCGGCCGCTTCCCTCCAGTGGCGCCACTGGAGGGAAGCGGCCGCACCGGCAGGTAAGCAGGGGGAGGAGGAGGGGGTCCACTTACCTGCCTGGGACGTCCGCTCCCCTCCGCTCCTGGCCGCTACTGCGAAGCAGGCTTCGCGGCCTGCCCCTAGGTAGCACGCCAGGTGATGTCATCACCTGGTGCACTACTTAGGGGCAGGCTGCGAAGCTTGCTTCGCAGTAGCGGCCAGGAGCGGAGGGGAGCGGACGTCCCAGGCAGTTAAGGAGCGCCGTGGACGGGGCTTATCTGCTTGGGCCCGTCCGCTGCCATCCGCAGTGGACGGGCCCAGCAGGTAAGGGGGATCACAAGGGAGGAGGATGAGGGAGGGCCCCTCCCACTTATCTGCCGGGGTCGTCTGCTGCCGTCTGCTGGCGCCTGCGGACAGGAGCAGAAGGCCCCTGCAGGTAAGAAGTGCAAGGGGGGAGGGACAGGGAGGGAAGAGTTAGGCCCCCACTCACCCCCCACCGCCATTTTTCCCCATAGACTTGCATTGGGGGAAAGCTTTCTTTCCCCCAATGCAAGTCTATGGGGAAAAATGGTGGCCGATCTGAAAATCGGACATCCGATTTTTGGATCGGGATCAGGTCCAATCCGATCCAGGGGACCTCCGATTTTGTTCCGATCTGATCCGGAACAACATTGGAGGTCCTGATCTGATCCGGGGGGTCCGTGCATACCCCTAGTAACAACTATACCTGAGGACCATATATGAAAGGCTTGAAAGATTGCATGACTTAAACAGTATAATCAAAGGAAGTATAATTATAACCTATTCTACTTATCTCATTCTGTGGGACCAATCTAACTATAATAAGGACATAACAAGCATGGAAACATGGTTCAAGCTGTACCTTGGCACCGATGCCCCCTCCTCTTGAAACTTGTTCAAAGTTATATAAATGAAAATGTGATGCCTGCTCACAGGGCTCACATACAGGAACCAGGAGCGTGTTACTTTTACAGCCTATTCATAGGAGTAACTAATATTTAACAATCAATTTAACTGATTTTTATTGATAAGGCAGTACATAAACTTTCTAAATCAATCAATAAAAATAAAATAAAAAAATTACTGAATGCATGTGATAAGAAAACTCTCCCTGCAATATAGGGAGCTTGCACTTAGCAGTTTGTTATGTGATAAAAGTGATAATCAGATTTAGCTCTTAGGTGCTGCCTGGTAAGTTCTAAACAAAGCTGTGTTTGAGTCATGCTGGCCTTAAATACCACTTGTCTGAAGGATAAGTGGCAGAGGGATTGCACATGGGAGTACATCTCTCCTATTTGCCTGATAAAGGGAATATTTTAAGATGAATTCTCAGTGAGATAAGATCAACTTCAAAATACTTCCATTTATTTCTCTAATATAAGTTATAAAGAGTATTAACATGTAATGATATCTCTAGGATGTTTCTGTGAAATTAACGAAACTGTCACAACGAATTGTTATATTAAAGACATATTGAACGGCTCAGAACATTAATTTTACATTAGCCAGGGAAAGATTTTGCAAAGATTTTTCAACACATGTGCATACAAAGTTAAGGGGGTTCTAAAAAAATATCAGTCACATAGGTCAGACTAATTACATAAGTTGCATGCAACGGAAAATGAGAAATGTAATTTTGAGTTGCACTCACACGTAGACTCAGTTTGCAACTTGTGACTGGGTGTGATTTAACAATTGCTGAGGATCCACAAATGTAAACGAGACACATGAAGATATATTTTACTCTCATATAGTTAATAGGGGTGTGCACGGACCCCCCGGATCGGATCGGGACCCGGATCGGGACCTCCAATTTTGTCCCGGACCGGTTCGGACAAAATCGGAGGCCCCCCGGACCGGATCGAGTCCGATCCCGACCCAAAAATCGTACATTTTTGGATCGGCCGCCATTTTTTTCCCCATAGACTTGCATTGCAATGCAAGTCTATGAGGAAAAAATGGCGGCGGGTGGGTAAGGGGGGGCCTAACTCCCTCCCCCCCCCCGGGGCCGTCCGTTGTGGACGGCCCCGGCAGGTAAACCCCCTCCCCCGCGCTCCCTACCCCCCCTGGGGCCGCCCGCTTCCATCCGCTGGCGCCCGCGGGCGCCAGCGGATAGAAGCGGACGGCTCCGGGGGGGGGTAAGCCCCCTTCCCCGCCACTGCTTACCTTCTCGGCCCGTCCGGCGCCGGCGGCTACTACCAGCGGGCTAGGTAAGGGCCCCCCTCCCCCCTCCCCCCTCCGCGCGCCCCCTCCTCCCCTCCACGCACCCCCTCCTTACCTTCCCAGCCCGGCGGCTCCCGGCCGGCGCCGGCGCCTACTACTTCCAGCTTTTTCGGACCGGTTCGGATTGGATCGGCCGATCCAGCTGCGGAATCGGAAATCGGATAATTTATCCGATTTCCCACTGGACCGGACTCGGATCGTGGATCGGGTCCGATCCAGTGCACATCCCTAATAGTTAACATGTGCTCTTGTGATTCTACACTCACATCCACACTGATTGCTAAACAACCTGGATTATTGTTATTCACAGCGCTGGTTACAAATTTTAAAACAGGCATTTCTGCATAGTATACTATGGTTGGAATCCAGAGGTCTGCACACAGGTTTCTGTACAGGCTACTGGTGCTTTTCAGACCCTCATCTCCAGCACAGTCCCCAGAGCCCCTCTGGAAAGCTGTTCCTGAAGGTCAAGAGCTGCAAACTATGCTGCATAGGGGATTGAAGACAGAGGCAAAAATGATCAAGGACCCTATATGTGCAAGGAAACACTTTAAATATGCACATTTTTTGGTCTACATTCCACCCTCCCTCTCCCACACACCACCTTTGTGCAATGCGCATATTGACTAATTGCATTTCATGCTAAGTTTGAATCTGTTTGGGCCAGTACAGAATGTGGAAAATCAACACTTGAAGACTCTTTTAGCCCTGTGCTTATCCTACATTTTCTCATCAGAGTCCTACATTTACAACTGATGTTCCAAACGAACAATGCATTATCATTATGTGTGCCAAGCAGGAAGACAAAACAATGCTTGGAGAACTTTCCCCTCCCATGATTAGGAAGGAAATGAAACATAACATTTTAGGATGCACTAGGATTCCTAACATGGCTCTAGTGCAGGGGTAGGCAACATAATGCCCGTGGGCATCAATGAGCCCCCAGGCAACTTCCTTGGCACCCACCAAGGAATCCCTCCTACTTTTAAAATTCCTATCCCTCCTACTTTTAAAAAAGAATTAGCACATTTTCTTACTAGCAGATGGGAGTGCTGTGAAATTCATTTCTTTTTGGTGCTGAAAACGGAGGATTCACTCTGCATTCTACTTCTTTGTTATGCCACCCATGGCAGCCTTTTTACTGTGGTGCCCAGAACAGTTTCTCAAATTGTCAAATGTGTCCACATCCCCAAAAAGTTGCCTACCCTTGCTCTATTGAGTGTAAAATAGTTAGTATGGGAAAGGCACAAGCTACTTTGAAACCAGGACTTGGACTGGAGAAAGGCATGCTAGGAAAAAAAGGCTATATATCTATTCTGTGTATAACTGATAGCCCCACTTATGACTAACTGTAAAATTGATACTACGTTATTGTACCTTTACTAGATAATATATATGATTTGTTTTGAACACTTGAAAGGGCTATGCAAATGTATTATTATTATTATTATTATTATTATTATTGCCATCACCACCAACAACAACACTTACACTTTTCTCACATACATATAGGTTGCTAGAAGAAAAATATCTCAGAATTGTTCCCCTTTATGCTTAAATAACATAGAATCCAGAAAAGGGAATTTATGGGTTGCAAGAAATATCAGAAGTACTCATTAAAAATGGTTATAGGGATAGTTACTGAAACTAATTTAAGCTCTATTTGCATGTGATGAGATCTACTTGGAAATTGGTTGTTGTTCTTGTTAAAGATCTGGAAGATGGGAGAAAATGATTAACATTGCAATCCTATGGCTGCGTTAAGACAACACAATAGTCAATGGTGGAGTAATAATCAACTCAACAGTTGTTTATCTAGGGGGTACTCCCCACACAACATAATAATCAACCATGCTGTGGATTAGGATCAGTGTAGAGTTGACTATTAGTCCATGCTGTGTTGGATCACTGATCCTCCGCCTTCTCTCCCCACTCCAGTCCTCCCTCTAGTATCCCATCAGCCATTGCTGCCAAAAAGATCTTCTGCCAGCTGGACTAGAGCGGCAACCACCACTTTGACCACTCTTGCCTTGTGACTCAGTGGCCAACGTAAATAACCAACCGTCGACTATTTAAACCACTGTTGGTTATTGTGTTGTCGGAACTCAGTCTATGTGTGTCTACTCAGCGGTAAATCCCAGTGAGTTCAATGGAGTTTATTTCCAAGTAAGTGTGTATAGGATTGAAACATAGGACACTGCCTTATACCAAATCAGATAATTGGTCCATTTAGCTCAGTACGGTCTACAGACTGACTGAAAGCAGCTCTCCAGGGTTTTAGACAGGAATGTTTCCCAATCCTACTTGGAGATGCCAGGGATTGAGCCTGGGGCCATCTGCATACAAAGCATGTGCTCTACCACTGAGAATAGATGTATTATACAGATTTGTTTGGGAATTTCTATGAGAACACAAGCTGGCAGTAGGCCAGTAAGTTTTGAAGATGGGACTCAGAGAATTTTGTACAAAAATATAGTCTGCATGCCACAAATGTGTACTGAGGAAAGGAGAGTACTGGACCAGCAACAACTACAAATAGCCTCTTGCACATTGAGAAGCCAAAGGTTACATGACAAGGTTGGACTACTATAAAAGGTTTTGCGTTAGGCTTGTGCCTTGGTCCAAGCAACAAGGCAACTCAGATTACTCCTGTACCTTGCCACTTATTCACCTCGCCTTTGCTTCAATTTGCTCTCTAGACCTCATCTACATTAACTTGATTGATCTAACAATTTCTAGCAGTGTGTCATATGTATTTTAAGTAATTTAAACATAAAAACTTGAGGACAATATTACAATAGCCTTTCACATTATTGTTTCCACTTTTCCTTCTTTCCTCCTCAGTACTGCAATGCTACTGTGCTACAGCTCTGTTTGCTACTAGTCTTTAGTAGTTAAAAGAGGGAGAGAGAATCCAATCTTCATGTTTACTACTTTGTGTTTCTCCTGTAGCTTTAAGAGGGCTTATAAGCCTTTAAGGCTAGAAAAAATGCATCATGCATTTAGCCATAGCTCTGCATTAACATTCAAGCATTGTTTTTCAAGTTAAAAGAAAGGTAGCTTAGCCATTGGGGAAAAGAGAGGTGAAGCAGGAACTACCAGATGTCAAGGCTGGGGTATGGCATTCAAATACGACAAGCAGATTTGATCATCAGGCTGTAAATGAGTCTCATATGGCTAGATTTCAATGATTTTTAAGATTTAATGCACAGGACATCTCCAGCTTTCAAATATTAGCAAGTAGCACACTAATTGATGGTAACCCAAATAGCATTTCTTTTATGGTATGCCACCTGATGTACCAATAATTTGTAAGAAAGAACTAGGGATAGTATTCAATCACGTCTCAGCATTTGTGCTAATGATGTTGTGCTAGTGTAAACCCTTGCCTGATGTAACTAATGCAATGGGGGAAAGTGTTGATTTGCTGCTGAAAGAGTTGCCAAAGTTCATAAAGCCCATTGACACATATCCTCTTCTTCTCATCCACGTGAGAACAAATGATACTGCCAAGCAGAACTGTGAAGAAATTACGTCAGACTTTGAAGCTTTGGGAAGGAAACTCAAGAACTTTGGGGGCCCAGATAGTTTTCTCGTCCATCTTCCCAGTTCTTGGAAGAGGAATAGAAAGGGAAAGAAAGATACTCCAGGTGAATGACTGGCTACGAAGGTGGTGCCGACATGAGAGATTCAGTTTTTGGGACCACGGGTTATGCTACTTGGAAGATGGACTGCTGGCATGAGATGGGTTGCACCTCACAAGGACTGGGAAGAATGTGTTTGGCCACAGCATGAAGAACTTCATCAGGGGGGCTTTAAACTGAACCCTCCGGGGGAGGGAGACGTAGACTTGGAGGCAACGATGGATGAAGGCTTATGCACCATAACAGAGAGAACCGCTCTAATAGTGTCCCAAAATAATCTTCACCATTGTGTAGGAAAGAAGGCAGACTATAAAGCACATGGTATTCGATGTCTATATACTAATGCCCCGAGTATGGGAAACAAACAGAACGAACCTGAACTCTTAATACATGAAGGCAAATATGGCTAGATAGGTATAACTGAAACTTGGTGGGATGACTCCCATGAGTGGAATACAGCAATTGAAGGGTATAATTTGTTCAAAAAGAACAGAAGAAATAGAAAGGGAGTCACAATATATATTTTAAAAAAACTTATCCCTGCACAGAAATACAGGAGGATGAGCCTGGTAGAGAAGACTGAGGGGAGACATGATAGCACTCTTCAAGTATTTGAAAGGTTGTCACACAGAGAAGGGTCAGGACCTCTTGATGATCATCCCAGAGTGCAGGACACGGAATAATGGGCTCAAGTTACAGGAAGCCAGATTCTGGCTGGACATCAGGAAAATCTCCTCACTCACTGCAGTACAACAATGGAACCAATTACTTAGGGAGGCTGTGGATTCTTCCATGCTAAAGGCCTTCAAGAGGCAACTGGATAGTCATCTTTCAGGTATGCTTTAAGGTGAATTCCTGCATTGAGCAGGAAGATGGACTTGATGGCCTTATAGGCCCCTTCCAACTCTATTATTCTATGATTCTATTAAATTTGGCAGCACAGCAGCACAAATTGGCACTTTTTCTTCAAAACAAGGTGCAAAGGGAAATTGCCACTTTATCCCATTGCACTAGTTACATTGCACAAGCATTGGTTAGCTCTGACCCTAATTTCTTGCAAAGACCGTCCTTCCAACGGGTAAAAATAATAACTGTTTTGTAAAAACGATGGCTATCAACCACCTTAAATTTTGTATCTGAACTACTTTCCATGTGTCACAAATGTTGTATTTAACATTCGCTTCCCTGGCTCATTGCAATCTCTAATATTAAACAAGACAGTCCCGATCTCTTCATCAAATTCAGGCAATGGGGGTATACAGGTATTCCTAGCAGTTGTTCTGCAATGGAAATTCAAAAACTAAACAGCTTCTGCAATGAATTTCAGATCTTTATACATTTTGTGGCTGGTTTTAAGCAACCAGTGAGTTTTTCTATAGTTACTGCCGTAACTACTTTTTTTTTTAATGCAATGAAGTATTGTGACTAACACTGAGCCTTCAGGAGTAAGCAAAATACAAAATGAAATAAAATTATATACTATCAGAAAAGTGACTGATCTTGATGGACATTTCTGTGGCAGGTACTTCAAGCAGCCCAGTTCTATGTTATTGACACCCTGGAAACAAATCCTTATGTGGTGCCTATACAATGGTTTACAAGATTAGGGCATGGAGACCACATGCTTGGGTATATCTGTAAAAATATTCTGCAACTAATAGGCATAAAGTAATTGCCTCATCACCTAACACACCACATAGGATTGCCTAAAACACACAAACACACAGCTAGCTATGGCACACAGAAAGGATATGTAGAAAGTACAGAAGTTTCTGCCTATCAATTTTCCTTCTAACTAGGTTTGTGCAACATCAATGTTCTCTAGTACATACCAACTGTTTTTTGTCGCACTATGCTTCTGGCCTTTTCTGTTCCTGGAGATCCAGTAGTTGTTGCACTGCGCTGTCTCATTGGGGCCTGTCCAGGTTGATCACGACTCCAGCCTCTTGAAAATGACTTATCAACAGATGCCTTGTGAAATTCATGGCCAACACCTGAATGGGGAGGGGAATCACACAGCAGTGACACTTATGAATTCATCCATCTGAGAGGATAATTTACCAGTGATATCATTATGTTTTCCACTACACATTTTTACTAATGTTTAAATTAATAGTTACTCAATGATAAACATTTATTATTATTATTATTATTATTATTATTAGATTCCAATATTAAATAAGCAAAGGCTTTTTCTAGAAACAAAGTGTTATTTTATCTTCCTACCTGTTTAAATCTGCCTACAAAAGCTATATTCCCTGATAGTGACTGCTTAAGAAATATACTGTATTCCCCCTTCCGTTACAAGCTATCACTATCTTTGTTACAGGTAAGATTTAAAACTAACCTGTGATAATGTATATTTATAAACCATTCCATACAGTTTGACAGAGCTAAAACTGAATCTTCTTGATATAACATAACAAAATTTTGTTTTATTTCTCTTAACACCACTACTATTAAGCATTTACCAAAGGACATGTTTACACCAGCCAAGTTCTGTTCCAGCTGGATAATCAGTTCTTTGCTGGTATGCAGTTTGCACTTGCAAAGAGCAGAAGTGAGATAGCATCCCAGTTTGGCATGCGGGACAGTAGGTAAGAGAGCATAACCATGAGTAGATCTGCAGGTGGTGACGGTTGGCTCTTTCCAGGCATCAGTTCTCGATTAAGACCTGGGAGCAGATTTGCTCACACATAACCATTTCAAGGCATCAGACCTGCTGCCTAAGATTTGCTCCATGACAAGTGGCAAATTGGAGTCCTTCCTGTCAGCATGTCCATTCGTGAATACATAGTGGAGGGCGAGCTCAGCCAGGGCCCACTTTGTGAGAGCTCGCAAAGGTGAATCGCGCAAGCCCCCAAGCCACCAGCAACTGCCCACCATTTTCCCCTTCCGAGCTAATGGTGGCAATTGCTTGCCATTAGCCTGGAAGGGGGGAAATGTGCAATTTCTGGACACTCCAGAAATCACACATTTCCCTTCCCCCTGCGTAAATGGGGACCTTAAAGGCCCTACTAATGCAAGGGCTAACCCATCCAAGGCAGTTCAAACATGATTTCAAAATGATAGTTTACCCTGATTATTTAAGAAATGAACTGCAGGAAATTAAAACTGATTGTCAAAACATGAATGTATCTTAATGCAGTCTTCTAGATAGTAGTGTTAAAGACCATTCAATATATCGATTAACACACATTTTCAAATTTAACTAGAAAAGTTGATGAATATTGTCTGCCTCACCTTTGCCTTTATGCTTCTTTTGTTTCTGCTCACTTAATTTATCCAATGGCAGGTCACTGAGATCTAAGCTGTATAAATTTCTAGCTAATACTTTCGTTAGGGTTTCCATAGTCAGTGACCATTCTGTAGCCAGCTCCTCCCAATAAGTCAATGATGATAATACTGACAACAGGTCATCCCAAAGTTCTCTTGAGATGTAAACATTTAGGTTTGCTTTGATCCAAGCTACTATTAGAGTCTAAGGAGAAACATATAAAAGTTGGAAACAGAAATATTTATTTTATAACAATGAAAGGGAAGTGCACAACTAAAATCGTTCTCTGTCATTTTTGACTTAGCAAAACCATGATAGCTGCACGACTAGTTTAACCATGGAAAATAATTTTTGCCAAACTTTAATTCAGCTTTATTAATTCAGCTTTTTTCTCTCTCTCTCTCTCTGCATCCCTAGTGCACCTCCTCTTCTCTCTACACCAGAGGTAACAACTTTTTTGGGCCCCTGGGCACATTTGACATTTTGAAAAATTGCCACGGTGCCACCACAAATTGCCGTAGAGAGAAAATGTTGGGAGCAATCCTTCTTTGTGGGTTCTCATTTTTCTTGCCCACAACATTTTGTATTCTTACTTTTCTTACTCCAACAACAGCCCTTTTTTGCATGGAACTTTTGTGTTCACCTCTACTGAACTCTATGGAATGACATTGCTCCATTGACTTTAATAGAGGTATGGAAAAATCTGATTGCAGGCACATTCTGCGGTCTTGGCAGGCTCCAGAGTCCCCACAGATGCTACACTGCCAACACCTGCTCCACACCATTATAAATTCCATACATTAATATTGCACTGCACAGAGAACCCTTTTTGTCCATGAGCTTTTCTACATGAGGCTGTTAATCAGCTGGTAGTCCGCTGTATCTACTTTTGGTTTTGTCACAGAATTGAGATCTGAGGACTACACAAGGGGTGTTTTCTTTCCTGTTTTTCCACTACATAACCTCTAGATGGCACGGTAGCACAGCAGAATAGTTCAAATGCACAAGAGGAAATAGTGCTTTCTTTCACTTTCACAATTAAATGCCACATTTTCCCCTATGCTAAAAAAAACCTCATAGAAAGTGCTGCTTAGGCACAGAAAGAAAACTGGAGGGTAACTTTGTTGTCCAAAGAATTATAAGAAGGGAATGACAAGTGCACAATAAATGCCTCTTGCAGAAAAGCTCTGAACTGAACATGTGTCCCATGATGCTGTCAGTAACACAGAAAATATAGAACCTGGTTTTATACATTGAGGGAGTTTTGTTTGTTTTAAATGTATATTTAAATGCTATCAAAAAATACAGCCCCCCCATCTAAAGTGGCACAGTCCATAAAAGACTCTACCACATGATGTTGTTGGACATGTCATAAAACAACTCTGTACAAGCACTATTTTTACATGCAAATGAATTTAACATGCATCACTGAATATTCAGACAACATGCCCATTCTCAATGTTGACTTTTTAAAGTAATATATTATGTAGTTTTATTGCAGCTTGAACATTATTATATGCCACCTTAGGAGATCATGCTCCAAAAGGTGGCTTATGAATAAAGTAAATAAATAATCATCATAACTGAATGAATTATTGAACAAAAGTCATCTCGACTGAATGCCACCTGACAAAACTTAGAACACTTAAAACATTAGTATTTATTAAGTTGCCTGGAAAAGAGGTCCAGCTAGCCTTCCTGCTAAAGTTGAATTCTTTCTTCCTTGATACTGTAGAAAAATCTGAGAAGGTATTTTCAATACCGATTCTGTGACCCTGAGCAGCACAAGCAGCATCTGTTCCCTGCAAAGCAACATTAGACTCAGTATATTATTTTGGCTCAGACACATTTTTTCCTTAAACCTCGTACCCCACCCCCCTCTTGGTGTTTTTTTTTTGTTTTTTAAAATAGTTTCAATCTGCTTTGACGTGTCCTAACTGGTAATAAAGTTAATGACTGATTACAAAAGGACTCCAGTTAAACATAAAATATGGATTTTACTGGTATCTCATATTTGAAAAACATAGACTAACATTGGACCCCACAATGTTAACTTAAATTTCTCACTGGCTATCAGGAAGCCCTGGAGAAGGAAAAAAAGACATGCATAGGTGAAATAGTGGGCTCATAATAGATGCGATGAAAAAAAAAAGAGGAAAAAAAGAAAGAAAAGGAGCCAGATAAAATAGTGGATTCACAGTAAATAGCTTAATAGTCCCCACCCCATATTACAAACAAGAAATCAAAGTTGCAAGTTTGCATTGCGAATGTTAACTCCTGTAGCAACATGAAAACAACTTGGAGAAGAGTTGCCGTACTTCCATATTTTTTTGTACACAGTGGAATGTACAGGGAGAAAACCAAACCAAACCAGAACTCTAATCCAGTGGTCTTGAATTGGCACAAACACAAAAAATTGAATCTATGATATAGTCAAAATGCTACGTTATTTTCCCTATCCTGTTCTGAGAATTTCCAATTCATTTTAACTGGGGTAAATCAGATCCCACTGAGCTTACTGAGTTAACTTTTTTCTTAATGAACATGGGAAAGGGTGGGAGATGAAATACCACAGGACAACTGACCCCATAATTGTTGAGGAGCATGTGAAGTGTGAAGTGGTTCAGGTTTGCTAAAAAAACATTGGGAGAGTTAAGCAACTTTTGCACTTGAAATAATTATTCCTTAGAACAACTTCCATGGCAAATGGAAGCTTTAACAAAGTCATTTTAAGTTATGGTTTGTACTGTTCGTAGTTACCTTGCTCTGGGCTTTTTGAAAACAGAACCAAAATGAAAGTTTAAGAGGATTCTGAAGATCTATTTTACCCTCAGCTGCCTAACATCCACTGGTCTAGACAAAGGAAATATGTCTCATTCTGCAGAAGTCCTTCATTTTCCACACTAGGGAAAAGGCCTCTTCAAATCATGCAGACTTTATATGCTAGGAATTTTGGGGATATTACTGAATAGTTTGCATTATATATTCATCTTATTTTTTTAATATGATGTAAGAACATAAGAAGAGCTGCGCTGGATCAGATCAAAGGCCTATCTACTCCAGCATTCTGTTTACAAAGCAGCCAACCAGATGCTTTTGGGAAGCCCACAGCAGCAGATGACCACAATAGCACCCTCAGGTGTTAGGCTGAGATATAAGTGATTTGTCAAAGACCACAAAGTGAGCATCTTGGCCAAGCAGGAATAACTCCTACACACTGTTTGGTAAAATACAAATATAATGCACCATTAAAACATAAAACACTTTACCAAGTCTTCTTGTCCATGGTTACTTGCACTACCATGTAACGGTAGATATTAAGAATGCGTTTACACATATCTGTATGTTCATCCAACAGAGTTTTAATCTCATTTGCTGGTTCAAGAAGAAATATATTTGAAGAATTTGTTATAAAAACCTGTGATTAAGAAGAAATAAGAACCATTAATAAGAAATTAACTAAACTTTACACTGATTAGTCATATTATCAATGTGGAAGAAACAATGTCATCAGGATTAGTTTTAAAAAGTCTAATTTGGCATACCTTAATGAGTGAAAAAACACTTCAAACACAAGTACAAATCACAGAATTTTTAAAGTCTAGAATGGTTCCCTAAAAGATACTCAAGGCTTTTTGCATTTATTCCATAAAGTGATACTTAACATCAATGGAAACATTGGATTTAATTTAAAATTGTCCAAGACTATGCAACATGGGAAAACTATAGGGTTTTTCAACACATGCTTGCTGTCAACACTGGAATAAATTGAGCGGAAAAACTTTCAGACTTACTGAGGACTCAGAAGTTAGAACCAACAGAATGCAAAGGAACATACTCCCAAAATTACACTTGGCTCTGTAAAGTTATAAATGTATTGTGATAGATATATTCAATAGACTATTGCAGACATAGGCTGGCATCCTGTTGATAGGGTGGGATATAAATGCGATCAATCAAGCATCACAAAAAATCAAACATTACCTGAGGCGGAGCAAATCCTTCAAGTTTATGGAGTGGTTTAGTAGATGCCATGAATGACCCAGGGCGGATCTACACTGCTGCTTTAAACAGCTTTAAAGTGCTTTATAACAGCAGTGACAACTGTTTTGGAGTGTGTCCTGGGCCCCAACAGTTGTCACTACTGTTATAAAGCGCTTTAAAGCGGTTTAAAGCAGCAGTGTAGATCCTGCCCAATTCAGCTATTTGTTGCCACCCAATCTTAGTGGATGGCAACAACCTAGCTCATATGCTAGGATGAAGTATTCACAAATACTATACTGTCCCACATTCTACTGCATACTTTGGTCCATTTCATATCAGAGTAGCTATTAACTGCATAATATGACAGACTACAACCAAGGGATCTCTTACAGGAGATGCAAAAGCAAATATATTGGGGAAATGTTCAATGTGAGACAGCAAAGTAAAAGGGAAATCTAATTCTTACCTGCAGTACTGCTTGTACTCCAGCTCGTATACCTTGTTCTAAGACATCCAAGTCAGATATTTTATGTGAAACCTCTTGATAACCATTTCTTGTCCAGCTTGAATTTCGAACAAGGCCAGAATTACCCATATTTTCCTAAAACATACATAAGGCATTATTGTCTTCTAAATTTTCATAGATATTTAATTTACTATAACATCTGTATCCTGCCCTATATCACTGAGATCTCAGGGCAGTGTACAGATAAAAACGATTCAAATAGTACAAAAAACATAAATACTTTACACAGCTAAAAATGTATTAAACCATTAACAAACTAATACAAATACAAATTTTTAAAGCAGTAAAACATGATATGGTTTAAGTCTCGCACATTCCCTAGCTTGATGGGGCATGACATGTGCAAATGGGAGATGCTGGTGTGATTCCTAGAGCTGTGGTGAGTGTGTATAGCCTTTTAAACAAAGTGAAACTACCAATGATCACTATTTGGAGGGAGAGCAGGAAGCTGGATTTAGGTTGCTGTCTT
Organism: Anniella stebbinsi; assembly: GCA_029215795.1. Classification (NCBI taxonomy): domain Eukaryota; kingdom Metazoa; phylum Chordata; class Lepidosauria; order Squamata; family Anniellidae; genus Anniella; species Anniella stebbinsi. Next base: position 332,104,193 of record JARDYH010000001.1, read on the forward strand.
CTCCTTTCCTGTCAAAGAAGATGTTAACTTTATTAACTGGTGAGATGTTAACTTTATTTAATTTTTTTCCTTTTTAAAATGGCTACACATATACAGTCCCCACTGCATTTTCTCTGTTTGACCAGAACTAAATACAGGAATCTTTACTCCCAATTCCTGCTTGTTGTTGCTTTTTTAAAAGCATGGCATTATTCATTCTTTGGAGAAATACTTTTCCTTATTATAAGACAGAGCTAAAACCAACCCTGACTCCAATGGGAGGAGCACACTGTCCTCCCAGATTTGAATTAAGAAGAACAGAAGCCCCTTAACTTTTGAATCAGCATTGAATGAAAGCACCAGCGTGTTTAGTCCGGAAAAGAGAAAACTGAGGGGAGACATGATATCACTCTTCAAACACTTGAAAGGTTGTCACACAGAGGAGGGCCAGGATCTCTTCTTGATCATCCCAGAGTGAAGGACACGGAATAATGGGCTCAAGTTACAGGAAGCCAGATTTCAGCTGGACATCAAGAAAAATTTCCTGTCTGTTAGAGCATTATGACAATGGAACCAATTACATAGGGAGATTGTGGGCTCTCCCACAGTAGAGGCCTTCAAGATGCAGCTGGAGAGCTCTCTTTCAGGTATGCTTTAAGGTGGATTCCTGCATTCAGCAGGGGGTTGAACTCGATGGCCTTATAGGCCCCTTCCAATCTATTCTATTATCTCTTCTAGAGCAATTTTCAGAGAACTGTTTTAGTCAGTTGCAGCCATACTAGGACAGCTTTTTAAATGGCCACTGTCTGTACTTCATCCATTTCATTTCCCTCAGACCCTACTGTTTATAATCCACCCTGCCCCACCCATGAGTACATATGTCTGTAACAAATGACAACATTCCATGCATTTCACGAAGTGGACTGTCGTTCACAAAAGCTTATGCCATAATAGATCTGTTAAGTCTTTAAGGTACCATAAGACTATCTGTTGTTTCTTCTAGGGAGAAATTCTCTCGTTACAGTGGCCACGATCCCTCTATTGATTCATTCAGTAGTTAAAAAGTTATTCATTGTTGTGCATTTTCATAATGTTTGATCACACCAATACTATGCATTATTTGAGTCATCCAGAGATACTTTCTCTCACACACATACATTTATATATAGCCATTAGAATTTGTTGAGAACTTCTAACAATCTTATGGTTAGTCACAACTAAATAGAATAAAAGCACCCCATTTTCTCATTATAATAAACAGGGCCTGGATAAAAGAAAGGCAGCACCAGCTTCTGAAATCTATGAAACATAGGGTTAGGATTATGCATGAATAAAATGTTTTGGCCTATAGATGCCCATCATTTTGAAAACACATAGATATGCATTAATGTCTCTGGTCAGTTCCTTACCCTTTTGTGTTCATCTCCAACTGAACATGTACACGTAAACTACATTGCTCACATTTATCCTGAATTGCCTTAGTATGCCTTCTTTCCTTCTGTGTCTCAACCCTCCTGCCCCCTGTGAGGTTATCCTCGACCACTTGCTGCTGCTGCTGCTGCTGCTGTCTCGCCTTTACTATTAAGGCACCACAGCACCACAGCCCAGCAACCTGGCCTCCAGATAACTTCTTTGTTCCGCTGCCACCAGTACCTTCACAGGTACACCCACAGACCACACCAGAAGGTGGAATTAACAAGAATCGATTAATAAGAAATTGAGTGTCAACAAGCTTAATGGTTACTTCAGTTCAACTGTGTATCGGTTACAAGGTTTCAATGCTTATTGGTTTCAGTCAGAACCCTTCTACTTTAACAACTGTTCTTTCTTTAATCTATGCTTTAAAACCTTATCTCAATCTCTCAATCAAACACTCTTCTCATCTAATAATCCTGCTTCAGATTCTCTCTCAATACTCTCAAATCTCCCCTCAATCAACCCATCAGCTCTCTCTGTCAGACACACATATATATATATACTCCACTCGCTCTCTAGCTCCTCCCACTCTTACACAACTAACCAATCCAGTCACTCTAAACAACTAGCCAATCAGCACTCACTTTCCATTCAGTCACACAGCTAGCCAATCCAGGCATTTCATACTTACCTAGACCTTTAACTACAAACAGTAAGTACATTTCGGCCTAGTTATTTACTTTACCTGTTATTATTCTTACTTCCTTTTAAACATATAAACAAATGCATATCACAAACAATAAACTTTGCAATATATTTACAATTACAAACAGTAGAACATCACATTTCCCCCCCTTAAAATGAAGCGGAGTATACCTCTTTAGTCCTAAGTGGCATACGCAGCATCTAAAGTCCAAGGGAATGTGTCCTTGAGCATATGCCAAGGTCAGTGTTCTCAAGTATGTGCTCTGGGGCATGCACAGAGTGCAAGGTTTGATGAGTGTGTTCCTGGGCACACACAAAGTCCTTGCCTCACCGGAACACTTTGGAAAACTGTCTTTTTTTCTTTCTCACTCGGGAGTGTCGGTGTCGCTGATCTTGTCACCGCCACATCTGGAAAGTCCATCTGCAATTACATGATCTTTGCCTCTCACATACTGGTACTCGACCTGGAACACCTGTAGTATACAAGACCATCTCTGCAGCATGGTGTTGTGGTTGCGCATGGTCTCCAGCCAGATCAATGCTCGGTGATCAGTCATCACAATGCACTTCTGTCCCCAAATGTAAGGTCTTAACTTGTTTAATGCCCACACAATCGCAAGGCACTCCTTTTGAACTGTCGAGTAGTTCTTCTCATGGTGAGTCAGCTTCCTGCTTAGGAAGGCGATGGGGTGTTGGATCCCATCCCTCTCTTGCAGTAATGCTGCTCCCGGTCCAATCTCTGATGCATCCGTAGCCACGATGAATGTTTGCTCAAAATCAGGGGCTATTAGGATGGGGCTATTTCACAAAGCTTCTTTGAGTTGCTCAAATGCTTTTTGACATGGGCTACTCCACTTCACAGCAACTGGCTCATGCTTGCGTTTCAGCTCATGTAATGGTGCGGCTATATCGCCACACCTCTCCAGAAACTTCCTATAATATCCAATGATCCCAAGGCTTTGACTTGCCTTTTAGTCTTAAGGACAGGCCAATTTTGATCACTTCTACCTTGTCCCACAGTGGTGAGATTTTCCCACTGCCTACCCTATAGCCTAGGTAGGTGACTTCTGATAGCCAAAATTGACATTTGTTAGCTTTGATGGTCAATCCTGCCTTTTCTATCGCACTGTCTAGGTGCTCCAATTGCTGGAATATCATTCTGCTAAATATGGCTACATCATCGATGTAAGCCATCACAAAGGCCAACATGCCAGAGAGCACAGAGTTCATCAGCTGCTGTACTGTTAAGATCTCCTGCGGGCATTCAAGTCTCCTGGGGATCTTTAACCAAGCCTCCTGTGACATGCTAGGCCACTGGTCATGAGCAGTTAGCTTTCTCTTAGCTTTTCTTTGGTCTGAGGACTCAGAGCATGCATTGTCAGGTGCTCTTCTCACTACACTTTGTATTTTAGAGAGCCTACAATCTGTTTCTCAGGCTCATGTGAGTTCTTAGGTTCTTCCATTTGGCACAAGTTTTCACTCTGCCACACTAGTTGTTCTTTAACTGTGTCAACACTGGGTGTCACAGGACGCTGGACTTGCTTTATAACAGGCTCCATCTAGGCTGGTGTCTGCCTGCAGTTCCTGTTTATACTCGCTTGGTGTCTCTGCTCTAGGAGTGGCAATGACCCCTCCCAACTCTGTGGTTGCCTTGGAAACCGGGTCTCTCAGCTCCTCAGCTTGACTGGTTCCTTGTTCTAGGTCTGATGAAATCAAGTTGGAATTTTCTGTCACTGGCACTGATTTGGCTTGGCTCCTGGTGACTATGAGTATTCTCTCAGTTCCATTACTCATTACATCCCTTCCTAAAATCACTGGTTCCTCCTGTTCATCATTTAGGCCTACAGTGAACTCTCCCTCTTGGCCTCTCCACAGTATGTTCATCTTGGCCAAGGGCATTTCCTCAGGCTTCCCATTTATACCTCAGATTTGAACTGTTTGGTGAAGTGAAATATGCCTTCCCTCCACCAAATCTGTTCTGATCATGGTAATTCCAGAACCTATGTCCAAAGTGGCTAGGTATAATGAGCCTTCCACTAACACCTCTTCCTTCAGCTCTGAATTGAATTCCTCAATTCCCCCAAACTTGACACTGCAGAACTGAACCTTCTTCATAGTTTCTGCTGTCTGAGGTGTAGTGCTTGTCCTTTTAACTGGGGTTGGTGAGGTAACTCTGGGGTTCTCTGGACACTCCATGTGAAAATGCCCTGGTTTCCCACATTTGTAACACACCCTGACATTTTCCCTCTTAAACGTAAGTCTGTCACGTCTGTTCTCCTCATGACTTTTTATTTGAGACTTATATTCTTTGTTTTTCTCTGGCTCTTTCTTTATTGCATTTCTGTTATCTTTGTATTCAGGATATTTAGGGTGATAATCTTTGTAGGCTCCTCCAGCTCCACCTCCTCTGTTGATGGCTAATTGGTCTGCTATTTCTGCTGCTTCTTGAACTGTTTTAGCGACACGGTCTCTGACCATAAGCTTGATTTCTGATGGTAATTGAAATAAGAACTGATCCAGGATCTTCAGGTCCCTGATGCCTTCCTTGGACTCAGCCGTAGCACTGTGAACCCACTTATAAAATAGGTTACCTAGTTTCACACTTAAATCCAGGTATGATTTACCTGCCTGCGAACAAAATGTACGAAACTGCTTCTTAAAATGCTCTGCCCCTAGCCTGAATCTTTGATACACAGCAGCTTTATATTCCTCATAAGTTGGTGTTTTTTCTGAGGAAAAGCTGTGGTACACTTCAGCCAGTTCTCCTTTCACTAAGCTAGGAATATACCTCATAAATTCTCTCTGAGGTATATCCCAATTCTTAGCAGCTTTCTCAAAAGTGGCCAAAAATACCTCAGGATCTTCTCCTGGATTAAAAGCCATGAAGTCCCTAAGTGTTATTCTGGGTATTTTCATTGTCTCGATCTTAGTTTTTTCAATCTTTTCTTGCTTTTCCTGCCAAATCTCATCTGCCTTAAACCTTCTGTTTCCATTTTAATCTTAGCTAATTCCAATTCATGGAATCTTTTTTTCCCTCTGTTCCATGGCCCTTTGTTTTTCTCTGTCTTCCAATTCCAATTTTGCCCTGTCAGATTCTATTTTTGTCCTCTCTGATTCCATAGAGCACTGCTTTTCTCTGTCCTCCAATTCCAATTTTAGCCGTTCTGTTTCCCTTGCTTGTTGTTTTTCATTCTTTTCCAATTCTAAAAGTCTAATCCTATTTTGTTCTCTTAGGGTCTCTATGTAAGCTGGATCACTTGTAACTGGATTCTTATAACGTTCCCCCTCAGTAGAGTCAGATACTTGGTGTTTGATTAAAATTATTTTTAGTTCTTCTGCAGTCTTCCCTTCATATGCAATTCCTAAAACCTTGCACCTTTCAATTGGAGCATCCTTTCTTAATGATAATATTTCTGCCGTTTTCTGAGGTAACTTGTTCTCAGTTTCTTATTAATTTGCTTTTTATTGTCTCCCTTGAGATCTGGTGTGTCTTAATCTCAGTTCTGAGATTCCTGTCAGAACTCTTTTGTGTTTACTCTGACCAACATGCACTGGATTTCTTCATATCCCTCAGCTGTAGCCAAAACCTGTGATGTGCACTGGATCTTATCAGATCCCACAACTAGCACTGGGTTATTCGTATCCCACCACTAAGGCCACCACCTGTGAAGTTATCCTCTACCACTTGCTGTTGCTGCTCCTGTCTTGCCTTTAGTATTTAGGCCCCACAGCACCACAGCTCAGCAACCTGGCCTCCAGATAACTTCTTTGTTCTACTGTCTCCAGTACCTTCTCAGGTACACCCACAGACCACACCAGAAGGTGGAATTAACAAGAATTTATTAATTAGAAATTGAGTATCAACAAGCTTAATGGTTACTTCAGTTCAATTGTATATCGGTTACAAGGTTTCAATGCTTATTGGTTTCAGTCAGAACTTTTATATTTTAACAAACTGTTCCTTATTTAATCTATGCTCTAAAATCTTATCTCAGTCTCTCAAACAAACACTCTTTTCATCTAATAATCCTGCTTCAGACTCTCAATGCTCTCAATTCTCTCAAATCTCCCCCCAATCAACCCTTCAGCTCTCTCTGTCAGACACATATATACACTCCACTCACTCTCTAACTTTGCCAACTCTTACACAACCAATCCAGTCACTCTAAACAACTAGCCAATCAGCACTCGCTTTCCATTCAGTCACACAGCTAGCCAATCCAGGCATTCTATACTTACCTAGACCTTTAACTACAAACAGTGAAGTACATTTTGGCCTAGTTTTTTACTTTACCTGTTATTCTTACTTCTTTTTAAAGATATAAACAAATGCGTATCACAAACAATAAACTTTGCAATATATTTACAATTACAAACAGTAAAACATCACACCCCCATTGCTTATTTTAGACAGTAAATTTATCAGGGTGTAGACCTGTTTGTTTATGTTATTCTGATAAGCACCACATAAACCGATGGCATTATCTTGGCCAAATTGATGGGTAGGGGCACTCATGCAAAAGGTTCAAAAGGTCCCCCACTCCTCAAGGTTATCAAGACCTCGTTGAAGTTCCACATATGGAACCACTGTACCACACCAGTATACTAATACATGCTTTTCACCTCAAGAATCTACAAATCTGGGGAGGTTACTCTCTTTAATGCCCAAAATGCTATTTAGGGCTTTCACCACTTTAATATGATTTGTACTACCCATCTTCAAAAATTTCAAGATCCTGTATAAATCACACATATTCTTCCCTGGAGCCTTTTCTTTACTTATTGAATTATGACAAATAGACCTTCCATGTCTTGCCATACATTTTCTTTTGTCAATGCAGACACCTCAATCAGCATTGACCTTTACAGCTTGGAATATTTATCTAATAATCTTTTGACTCAGCAATTTGGCAGGGCCTTCTTTACCCTATGGGTTGGTAGAGGTCAGCTTTGGTTGGCAAGTGGGATGCCTAGGACTGGGAGGTCTGGTGACCTTCACTGCAGCCTAACCTGCTTTTGCTACCATTCTTGTTCCCACCAACCTGAAAACAGACTTTGGCCTATATACATATGGAGAAAAATCTGTCCTCTCAGCAGAGAATGAAGCAGTGGATGAACTTCTCGAGCCTTCTTGAGGTATTTTTCTCTATGCGCCACACTCCATTAACTTGGCAATGGAGAGTTTCAAAGGAGGGGACCACCAATGCTCTGTAATAGCAGGAAGCACCACTGCCTCTTCCTTGCCTCCCTCTCCAGTCTTCCAGTGGAGGCCCTAAACAAGGTGACTGTGGAGAGAGGAAGAATTTGCCTGGCTAGCTGAGATAAAATGAAACTAAAACTGAAACAAACTGAATGTACCTGACAGCTGAAAGTACTTGAAAAACTGCTTCCAAGCCATCAGGCAGGGCCATTCTAGGCACCTATTCCTTTGGAGTCAACAGAGGTTTGACTATGCCTAAGTGCCAAGGCGTGTGCTTTACAGATGATAAATGCCTATAGACACCATGAGTTTAAAAAAGTGGGTAACAATGGTGCAGCTTGATTCTCAGCATGTGTAATAAGGTGAAAGTACACTTAATCCGGAGAAACATTAAAAGCAGTATCTGTTTAGAAAGTCATATCCTAGCATATTTAAAGCAAATCAATTGATAGTTTTGAACATACATTTCATTATCCCTTATTTCACTTTTCCAATATATGCAATGAAATAAAATGCTGTTATATGGATAAGGACACTTGGTACTTGGCAACAGAGAAAACAAATTAATTAACTTGAAGGAATTCTCATTTTTTTTACCTCCTCCCTTTCTTTTCCCTTCTCTGTTGAATTATGTTCTACAATGTTTTCATCACAGTCTATGTTTGAAGATAACACAATTTCTTCTGGTTCTTTCATAAATAAGGGCTTCTCCTCTTGTTGTATCCACTCTTGGTATACTTTTACCACTTTCCTCATGGCTGCTGCTTCACATATTGGCAGTAAAAATGCCTAGTAAGGAAAAAGGCTCATTATATTTATTATGGAACATAGTGCTTCAATTATAGGTTTTATACATTTTGTCTTGAAGGATTGACTTAAAAAGCTCCCAGCTGATTACATTTTCATTCTAAGCTTAGGTTGGAAAGAACATAGGACCACCCAATCTGCTTCTGAAAGCAAAAAGGAGAAATACAAAACACAAAAACATGTGGGTTCAGGAGTACTGAACATGAGTTGCAAACATGGACTATCACCCAGTCTGCCAACTGGTCCTTAGAGCTTCCTTTTGTGAGGGCTGCTGGGAATCTTGGAGCAATGTAACCAGAGCACACAAATTAGTCAGGTGAGTTTAACTGAAAGCCAGCAAGACTAAATGGAAAGATCTTGACATTTACACTTAATCCTGCACCACGTTACCTGTAAATGCTCATTTGCAATATTTGAAGTTCAAGTTACATGCCATGCAAATGATTCTGTGCATACATGGCCATATTATAAGGGGAGCATTTTTAAAAAAATTTAAGGCTTCTAATTAAGCAGTTGCCTACATGCCTGTGACAAGTAGTCTCTGGATGAGCAAGATAGACAAGTCTATACACAGAAGCTGAGGGGGCAAGGTGGGACATTTTCTGGGGCCCACAGATTGGCAAAAGGCTCACTGTTGACTGAAGAGTGCCACAGCCTTTGCTCTGCTAACACAAACATGGATCCCATTGATGTGTACTAGGCTGAGAAATCCCCCAATGTCCCTCTGCTGTTGCTACTGCAGTGCTTCAAATGACAGATGGGGACTGTGGAGGGGCATAGCACAGTGGCAGGGGGATATTTTGTCTTCAAAAAACATACTGGCATGGGTTTTCTTGCTAGATTCCTTTAAATAAAATGTTAGGTTTCTAGTATTGGTGCATGTGCAACTGTGGCAAAATGATGCCGGGAAAGAGTTACCTTAACTTGCTTTCTAGAAGAGCAACCACATTAGTTGTACTAAAAACTATAAAGAATTTGGTAGGAGCTTAAAGACTAAGGTTGTGGTGGTAAGGTGTTTCAAAAATAAGACCCTATTTCATCAGACATATGAAGTGCATATTAAAGGTTTTGAATACACACACACACACACATCCAGTGAAAAAGGGACGTTCATGAGCCCGGATCCCATTTTTCTAGAGTGCTGAAGTAACTCAGATTACTTTAACTATTAATCTACTTGCAAAAATTAATAATTTTTGTTGGCTAGTATCTTTTATGGACTTATTTATTTGCAACATTTGTACACTGTTCCAAAATATAAAAGATACACAGTTTTTGTATAAAAGGTACAAAATAGGATAAAAGAATTAAACACCATTTGTTTGCTTAACCTAAAGTTGGCCTTTATTGTGAGCCTCTTTTGGCACAGTTTACCGTGAAAAAGTGGCATATAAATACACTAAACTAAGCTGAACATCTGGTTATAAGCATTATAAAGCACATTCTAAGAATGACTAATAGCCTAGAGCTACAACTGTGGATGGCATGTGCACATTAGACCTCAACATCCTAAGGTTTGTACTTCAGCCTGCAGCACACTGAAATTTCTGTAGACCTAAACTAATTTAGAAAATGACTTTTCTAATCAAAAGTAAAAGTGGAGGCTTTAAACTGTTGCAGTGTGTCTTGCACCCTCTATCAGGACTGCTCCTGGGCAGTGCTCAAGCTTGTCTAAACATGCGGTTTGTAGAGTTGTTTGGAAAGGATTGCACAAAACACTTAATTTTACCAGGCTCCTGTTTGAGGGTTTCCCCCCTCAGCTTCTTTCCTTCCAACTTATGAAGCTTGTAATGCTTTCTAAGACTGACAATTATAATCAGCAGATAAAGTATTCATGGAGATTTTATGAAATCACATCAGTACAGCCAACAGAAGCCAGAGGATTCATCGCTACCATGAATGACAGCCATCACAAAACCTCTTAGCATACTACCACAGAGAGTACTGAAACCTACAATTTTGCCTCTGGTTTACATATTAACTTGGGAGTACAATGGAATCAATTATGTGTACAGTATGCATAGCATGAAGCAAATGTAGAGATATTTCAAACCCACGTTTACCCAAATGAAAACATTTTTCAGAAACAGGAACTATTTACCTGACGAAAGATTTCTGTAAGAAAGTTAACATTACTTCTCTTAGAAGAGAAAACTTTGCGGACTATTTCTATATCTGTGAGATGTTCTTCATCAATACTGCAAAGGCTGGAGGAACTAGGTTCTCTTTCCGTTAGTGTGCTTGTGTTAGAATGAGACTGTTCTGGCTCTGTATTTCTATCAGGCCTATCAGTACTATCGTTTTTGCTGTCTTCTCTAGATGCCAGGCTAGCAGCTGCTCTCTGGAACCAGAAAGGAAGAGACAAATACACACGCTGGTTAGCTTTTACTGTGACAATGCAAACAGTACACTGCAGAGAGTAGATGTAGTGTGATGCAAGGACTAGAGCATGGGTGTTAAACCATTTTTTGCCTGAAGACCAAACTGCATAGTGAAAAGCATTTGGGGGGGGGGGGCATTCCACTTCTGGGTGTGGCCAAAATACCACCATATTTTAACTGAAAACTATTACTGCTGGTAACAAAGCATTAGGAGAGGCACTTCAACTTTTTAGAATGGGTGGGAACGTACAAAAGCCAGGAAACTATCAAACAGTCAGCATTTAGGGGGAAGATGGCATGCGAATCAGGGGAACCCTGGAGTTGGACTGGTACCACAGGAGGACCAGATTTGATATCCAAGCATGAGGTTCTACACCCCTGGACTAGAGTGTGAACTAAGAAGTTTAAGTCCCTCAAACAGCAAGTGCAGCGTGGAGGCTAAATGTATGACGTGTGAGTCAGTTTCCAGCTCAAATCTCACCTCAAGGATGAATTTATGAGGAGACCTTAATCAAGCCCTCTTCTCTCAACATCAAGCCCAACTCCCCATAACTTTTGGAACATGGGGAAGTACTCTGAACACTCTAAAGTGCTATATAAAAGCTATGATTATCCTGCTACCTCCAAAGTGGCATTCTGTGCAGAATTGGGTGGCTCTTCATCCGACAATGAATTTGTCATCATGAACATTTTTTATAAGAAAACCTGTGTTCTGAGTGACGGAAGCTTCACTTTCACTTCACTGAAATTCACAAATTTTGGCTGCCGTGGGTAGTTCCAAGGGGGGAAGGAAGTATATAAATGAAATACCACAACCCTGGGCATCCCCAACTTGGGGATGAGTTTTTGTCTCAGATGTTATGCTGAACTTGTCTTTGAAACACAGCACAAGGTCAAGAAGGATTCCCATCTCCTTCCCCAGCTTCAAGGTGAGAAAGAAGTCAGAGGATCCTCTTTTTAGCTCCCTCTGAAGCACAGAACAACTGTTGGGACAAATCACCTGCCCTCCTCTCCAACTCTAAGCTCAGAAGAAAGATAAACTCATCATACTCTCAGGAGGGGGGGATACACTAGAGGGACATTTACTTTGGCAAGTAATTTGTGGACCTCTGTCACAGTTGCTGGAAGGCTGATGGAATGCCAAATAGCAGTGTGCAGGACAGAACGTTGGACTTTAACCAGACAGACCTAGCTTCAAGTACCTGCTCAGCCACATAAACCTCACTGAGTGAACTTGGGCCAGTCACTCTGCCTAGATCAGACTGGGCAACATGCCTTCCCCCCAAATTCTAAAAATAATGAGGGGAAAGTGGCATCTGTAGCTGCCAAAAGGATTAAATTTAGCTTGAAAACAAACTAAATATAACCAATGTAATAGTCTGTAGCAGTTTGCTGCCAAAGTTCAGTGATTGGGCATTGTTTGAGAGGGCATCCCATGGACCACGGCCTATGCCAGGTGGTGCAGGGGGTGGAAATGGCCCCAAACCTCCAGAAAGTTGCCCACCTGTGGCCCAGATCTACCTCACAGGAATGCTGTGAGAATAAGAGTGAAGACTACACCAACCAGTGGTCCTTGGAAAAAGAGTGAGATAAAAATAAATTAAAGCAGGAGGATCTACCTCTTCCCTACACAGTCCCACCCATAACATCTTCTTGGCTCTACCTGAATATTCTTTGGCATGGTTTCACCTTCCATTCCAGGAATCTGAGGTCCTGTGTGAGGTTTTGGCTCAAGCCAGAAAGACACCAACCATCGAATGACAATAACGCGAGCTTTAAGGAAAGGTTCCTTTGTGCAATATATTGCTTCATTGGTTTCAGCATCTTTCTTTATCATTACATAATGTGGCTTTGGTCTCATCTGTGGTATCTCTGTAAGGAAGAAAACAATGTCTATATAATAAGAGGAAAAGAGGTACCCAATCAAAGCTGAGGCACTTATTTTGAACTTCTGGATACCTAAATATTACTAATATTGCAGAGCCCTTATTATTCCCTGATTTGAGATGGAGGAAATTTCTCAGTAATTATCAAACTACTATTCTCTCACTAAGCATAACATTGACCAGGATTTAGTTTAGAATTATTTACCACTGAAAAGCTTGTTTACATGAAATTTATAGAGTAACTAAATGCTAGAAATTAATTATAACTTTTTTATTATTAAAAAGGTTAAGCACAACACAGCTAGATATAACTTACACTGGACACTGCTGAAATGCAGTATCTCTTGCACTGAAACAAATCCATACTATAAACCAGTAACAACAGAGATAATACAGAGCGCCATATACATCAAATGGTTTAACAGCGTTGATACAAATTACGGAAACATACATTTACACTGCAATCCTACTCACAAATACCTGGGAGTAAGTCCTAGAGAACATAATAGGGTTTACTTCTGAGTAGAGATGCAGAGAATTGCACTGTTAGTTGAGTATGAGCAAATCATTTTCTCTGTTTTTAAAATATGAAGTGCAGCTATAAACATTTCATGTTAATTTCAAGGTCAGCCATAAAACTATATGAACAAGGAAGAGGCTTTAAAATCAGTGAGGAAAATGTAGCAAAGCAAACACTTACTTAGAACTATGTTCTGCTGAAATTAACAGGACTTACTTCCAAGTCAATGAGCTGAGGCATGTGGTCTAATATTGCAGCTTTACATTTTTTCAGGATCAAATTCATGCACTCGTAAGTATGATTTAAGATTGTGGCTGAAATAATGATCCACTTGCCACAAGGGGGCCACAAAGATGACTGACTTAAGGAAAGAAGCTGGGTACATTGTAAGATTATAGGTGCTTCTGCGATCTCTAGGACAAAATCCAACGGGGTGCTTTCACCTCTACCAATTCTCTTCCGCCCCACCGAATACGTTGCAGAAGTGGACCCTGCTGCCTCCTTCCAGAAATGAGCATTTCTGCTTGTTTTGGGGCTTTTCATAGGAAGCACTAAATCTCTCTTGCGCAAACAGCAGGTCTTACTTGTGTAACACAGTTGGCAAGGCCCACTACTTATGCAACAGAATTGGTAGGGTGGAAAAGAATTAGCAGGGTAGAAAAGAATCAGGAGTGGCATAAGTGCCTGTTGGATACTCCCCAGCATAATAAACCTGTGTGATGAAGTAGATATGAATTACATCACTTACTAGTCTTGTATTAGGTCCTCTATCAAGCAAACCCAAATACAAACATTAGGTAGACAAAGGAGAATTTACTCAAACACAGACAGAAGCAGCCTGGATTAAGGAGCATATTTTTTCTATGCAGAAGAGACATAATTTTATCGCAAGTTTTATTGCAATTCATGTCATGCTACAGAGTTTAAATGTGCATTCAAAGACGCTGAAGTACAGGTTCAATACATTGCAACCTAAAACTTTTAAATTCAAGTTCTAGTAAGAATACAGATAAGCTTCTGAAAGTTACAATAAAGCACTCTGCCAGTAACCTGCACTCTTGCTCCTATTATTTGAACTCTCACTCTACATATTGCTCAATGAAATATATACTACTTGGTTTAAGGACTATATAGCAGACTAAACACACCTGGAATAGTTAGGCAGTGCTTTCACCCACTAAAATATTGAAGTGCTCTTACAGACCTAGTTGTTGCAATCAGAGGAGCATAGGGCCATGGCTGAACCGAATGATGCCACCTTCTCAAGCCCAAGCATGTGCTCCCATGGTCAGGGAATTGCAACATACCCCCACTCAAAACTGAATACGAAATTGTAGAAAATTGCAATATTTACCCCAATAACTGGAATTACAGCATTGGGAAGACTACTACGTTAGTGTCAGACCTATGATGAATGCTCCCACAAGGGAAAGACAAAAACATGCTTCTTTTTTATTTTGCTTTTAGAGGCTATATGCTCATTCTTCCTCCTCAACTGATTTCCTTAAATGTTCTTATCTCTAGCAAGTCTGTTTTCAAACTACAAATTAATCTCATTCCCTCCCATAACAAAGGGATAGGATAGAGTTGCAGACGGCTATACTTACTATAGGCTGTCTGCAGAACTACCACTATGGAAGACCTGCCATTCAGAAACAGACAAGAAAGCAAAGTACTATGCCATTGTGTCATACATTACATTACAAAATGGAAAATGATGCTAAGAGATATTGAAATAATACTTACCAAGTACAGGGTTATACAAGCTGCTCTCCTTACACATGTTTGGAAAAATATAAGGCAAGTAATATTTCTTAAAATGTGAAAATAAGAATGAAAATCCCTTTTCTTGGTTTTCTTTGTTTTTCCATTCCAGACTTTTGACCTACAATATGAATTTTGAATTATTTATCCTTATTTCAGAGGCAAAGAAATGCAGCAGTGTACACCAAATATATAAGGTATTTGAGATATTATAAATAAAAATATTTATCCTCATTTATTGACACACTCTCAATCTCTCTCTCTTTCTCTCTGCAGTTTAATGTGCTTCTATTTTAAACAGAGCAAAAATAGTGTAGTCATTATAACTTAATTTTTGTTCAACCTCTGTATCTTCAACATAAAATACATACTATTTGTTTCTTGGCATGACTCTTTTTTGCATGCAGGATGGGACAGAGGAATTCATAATCTCTGAGGAAAATGTTGGAGACATTTGATGCAAATTAGAATGCCTGAATCTAGGGGCTACTCTATAGTTAGCACAAAACCAAAGTCTTAAAGACTAGATAACATTTTAATAAAGTGCCTTTGACACAATGCACCTTATACTGTTTGCTTCTAATTTATATAAAAGACATAAGATATACATAAATTATATCTTATAGACAAACAAAGAATAATAAATTTGGCAAATAGATGATATGGCTTTGAGGGGAAACAAGTGTGTGTGTGCCTCTCCTTCCAGTTCTGAAAGATGCATCATGGGGACCCTAGGATTATTTAAAACTCCTCATCCAAGACCAGACCTTGACAACCTATTCAAAGGTCTTGGTCAAATTTGACTAAATACAGATTGCACAATGGTTTCAATTTTGCAAAATTTTCTGCTACAGAATGCTAAACATATAAAACATTATAATGAAGGGAAGGAAGATAGTGAGTTCCAAAATGAATATAAAAAAATCATAAATTAACATAATGGTATTTTATTGTAAATGTTCTGAATAACTAAGATATACATATTATATGTACTAAACATAAAGCAATATTTTCTGTAATTAGACTGTTAAAAATAGCTTTAAACAGATGGCCTTTTTTGGCACGAGAAAGAGATTTTATTGCAGTGAAACTCATGCAGTCAATAGTAAAATTATATGTTGTTAGAAAAACATTTATGCAAGAAAATGCAACCAAGACGACATACCTGAATTACTATGTATTTCAAAAGTGCTTCTAAAAAATAGCTTGTTAGATCATCCTGTCCTTTATCTCCTGATTGTGGCTGGACAAGTGGAGTAATTTCTTCTACAGTCACTTGTGCTGTACAAATGATAAACATTCGGGCTGTCAAGTTTGGTATGTTTCATTATGAAAGCTAAAAGGCACTATTATTCTCACATAGGCATAACCACATAGCTATATTTACTTAGGGGGTGTTTTTGCTCAGTCAGAACATTATTAAAGAAAACTTATTTTCAAGTAAATGAACCAATTTTTCTATTGTGCTCAACTATAAACCACTATTTGAATGACTACAATATCCAGGGTACATTCCATTCTGTCACAACAATGCACATGAAAAAGTCACCATAAAGTTCAATGAACCCTTTTTGAGCCATTATGAGTCATGATGGCTACATATGACCTCCAATATCAGTTGCTGGGGAACATGAGCAGGAGGGTGCTATAATTGTGCTCATGTCCTGTTTGCAGGTTCCCAGTAGGAATCTGGTTGGCTACTGTGAGAACAGAATGTTGAATTAGATAGGTCTTTGGTCTGATCCTGTAGAGCTCTTATGTTCTCTTTCTTCCCCACTCCTTTCTTGGATGTGCACGAACTACAACATGACAGCCATGTGTGTGCCTCTTGAGACAATCTAGCTCCCTTTCAGGACTCCAATTCTCAAGTTACGTCTGCTCTGAGCAAGAGTATCTTAAGAAACAGGATGCTTGGGAGATCTGCATCATCCCAAGGAATACGCCCACTAGCCTCTCCTTCAACTAATGGCTGGCACACTGCAGCTTGTAAGAACCCCAGAAGGAGGCGGTTATGGAAAAGAGATCACTAGGCCCAACTGCAGTCCTTTCCTTGGGTGCAAAAGAACTTGTGAAAGACTGCATTATTATTTCTCTCTTAGATATTAGTCCCAACATTAAACATAAAGGAACTTTCTTCTGAGTAAATATGCATAGAATTGTGCTGGTAATCACAAAAACAGTGTAGGAATATGACCATTACATACTTACTTTCTTGAACATTTATCACAGGGTTAATGAGATTTTCTAGTGTTTGAGGTCCATGTTCAGAATGTGGTGGTGGAAATCCAGGAATTAAACAAGAAAACATGCACAGCTGTTCTTTACTACAATTATTTTGAAGTGCTTGTAACCATAAGAGGAAGAGACGTACACCTTCTCGCCGAATCTTAAAAAATGACATAAAATATTTTACTCTCAATTTACAGGAAAAGTTTAATATTTCAACAGCTGTATGATTCCAGTGATAAAACAAACTTAATTTCATCCCATTAAATTCAATGAGACTTGAATATGATTTCTAAATAGTACAACTACCACCTCCCCGTCCCCTAAAAATAAAAGCGCCTAAAGGTTATCAGCCATACCTTTAATGAATTCCCCGTGTGAAGTAATTTCTTTAAAATCAAGCCTGAAAAGAAAATCACACAGTATTTGACAATATTCAGTTTTTGCTTCATACTCAATCAAAGGTGTGAGAGTTCTCGGTCAGACTTGATAAAGTCTTCTCAACAAGTCCTTGGCAATCTCCAGATTAGTCTTGGTGAGCTTGATGTCCTCTGGCAACAGGCTCAATGCCAGAAGTGAGAAAAGATCACCTTCTCTATCCATTTAATCAGATCAGAACTATATTTTACCCATAACAATAAAATAATTGCACATATTACCCTCTGCATAAATAACAGCTAGTTTGCCATTAAAAATAAAATCTTCAATGGAAGAGAGTTATGAGAGCCCAAAATATGCATTATTCATAATTACAGCAAATTATTTTGTTTTTAAAAAAATTACACACACCATGAAGAAATGCCCTTTATATAATTGTTGTAGTTGTTGTTATGTAATGTTTACTTTGTATGGCCTCTGTGAAGCAATAATGTTCTGTGTAGGCCTGTGTCCTTGTTGTTGCTTTTTTACTGTCAAAGGCATGTGTAGAATTTGCTCAGTGATGTTCTGAAGTGGGAGAGACAATTGCTTTGAATATTGTTAGATGGGGCCTGGATCAAGCAAATTCAATTCTGATTGGGAATTCTAGCTAGGTAGAAAAGAGAGATTGAGAAATGTCAGTTGAGAAGTTGACAATTGATAGTTAAGTTAATCTGTGGTACTCAGGTAAGGAGAAGTTCTGCTGGTTGGTGTGTGGTGCTTTGGAAGGACTAGGTGAAAGCTGAGGACAAAGTGAATAGTTAAGGCTTGAATATAAGGCTATTCTTTCTCTGGGAATAGCCATATGCAGATGGTGAAGATCAGGACTAGGAGGAAAGCGGGTATGTTATTCCAGGAGGCTGCCCTAAGATTTTGCCAGAAAAAGGTTATACAAGCAGGCAGTAAAAACCAAGAAAAACTGTCCAAGCAACCAGAAATACAATATGAAGAGCTTTGGTGTCAGAGGAGACTGTACCCAGAAGCTGGACCTGGTTGTAAGCGTATTTGGCTGGGGTGTAGGTTTGGGGAATCTGGACTAAAATGAAAGAAGTCATCGTAGGTTTGTAAAAGCAATAGTGTCTCCTGACTCCTTAAGAAGTGTCAGCAAGCATACTTTTGAAAACCCCAAAGTAAATATTAGTATTCCTTTATGTACATAATATACCTTTCATAAATAACTTGTTTAATTGCCTCCATTATTGGTGCTCATCTCATGCCTTACATCAACTACTGGGAGGTTTTAAATTATTCAAACAAAACTGATGGCAGATGAAAAGGGTCAGCTTGTGGAACTCTGAGTTGTAGTGGCAGAGAGTTCCTAGGGCCAGAATTTATTTGCTATAAACAAGAAACCCCATAGGTGGGCTTGCCCAGTGACGGAGCAGTTTTCCCATATGTGGTGGCAATGTTGGGAAGAAGAAATCTCCCCCCCCCCCTCCAAAATTAAAATTCCAATAATGAATCTTCTATAAATTAATGGGTTTTGTTGTGTTTTTGTAACTCACTGTCCTGGTTCTCACATCATGACAACCCTGTGGTTATGACCCTGGCTTATGACTGGCTTGTTGGGGGATGGACAGGCCAGAGTTCCCGGATCATACATGACACTGAAGTGATCAAGTGGGAGTGATCAAGCATTATATACTAGCATGATGACTTGCTCATGGTAATCCAGAGTTTTAAAAAAGCCAATTGAAATTACTTATGCTAGCATCTGCTGCATACATTAGTATGCATAAGTTAGTAGAATAGCAGACATAAGGAATCTTTATTAACTTATCTTAATCAATGACAAATAAAAGAGGTTTCTTGAGTTACATATTCTAAGACATATTGGCCAATGTCTGACCTGCTGTTCTGTTTTGCAGATAGTGGACTGTAGGCCAGAAGTGTATTCTCCAGTGAAAACTGGACACTCCACACCACAAGAGATCAAACTTTTTATGACACCCTAATTAAAGTCTAGTAAGGTTGCCAGAGGCGGTATAAAGTAACCCTGAGGCCAGCTCCAGCTCGTAGGCCATCAAATAGCCATCCCCATGGCTTCTAAATCCACCCCCTCACAACAGAACATTAAAAATGGCAATAGACCATACTTTTTACGGTAGATTTCAGTTCACCATTTTTCAACTATTTTAAAAATGTAAAAGTGGTAATACTGTTACTGCATTACCAATACATACCAATACTGTGAAACTGCCATCTTTGATGAATTCTCTCTGGAAGAAGTTGTAAAATTTTCTACAAAAAGAGCAATCAGCAAATACACAGTTCAGTTATTGGAGCAAAATGGCTGCTCTCTGTCAGGCATCATCTAATGATACAGTAGACACACCACCACCAGGGATGAAAACACACACTTCTCTAATGTGATAAGAAGAGTGAGCATGTACTCATAATCTAATGTTACTAACACTGTCAATTTAAGGCTATAAAGAGCTTGCATGAACTTATATTATTTGATCTAACACAATTATAGCCTGACTTCTTTAAAGCAACTGAAGGTGGCCCTGTTTTTCTTTAGAGGGCTCCATTTCAAGATTCTTACAAGTTTGTCAACTACTTTTTCATTTGAATGAAGCTTTCATCTCGGCATTTATCATCAGAGTGAGTTTCTTACAAATTTAAGTAAAACCAATGCTGCCATTTCACAGGAAAACATAAAAGAAATGTGTTTTGAAATGACAAAAATGCCACGCTTGTAAATAAACAAGTCTCTGTAATTCCATACCCCCAACCCATGATGATCTGTAACAGGATATCACAGGTTACCTTGGAACTGTAGGTAAATTGGCACTTCAGATTACGATCGACTCAAGTTTTCTTTTGTAAAGTTATAAAAGCTTGCATGACTTCATTTGCTGAACTCAAGGATGCCAGTTAAAATGCTTAACTGATGCTTATATTTTATAACAAATTATTTGAAATTTCCACCTATACAGATCAAGTTGCAAGCAAGAATGGACTTTTCATATTTGCCCTTTTTCAAGTGTTTACCCCAGCCATAAGGATACAGAAGTCTAAACATCAGTCATCAATCACAATAAGAATCCAGAGAAATGTATGCCCAGAAGAGTTTGGAGCTTTCTTCCTAATAGTCAAACCTTCATACTGCATGGCACATCACTTTTCAAATTGGAGGAATTTCATTAGTAGCAGTATGCAATATGAAATGGAATTAAATCAAAGTCCCTCTAAAGAGGCTTTCTGGCTTGTGGCCAATTAAAATAATCTATATAGTCCTCTCTCTTTTGTCACCTGGCTCCTAATAATGCAAAAAAACTCAAACAACACAACCTAACTAAAATTCAAAGGTCTGAAAATGTGAAATCTACAGTGTAATCCTCAACTTTCCAATTTAGTTTACCACTTTATTGCTTAAGCAACAAGATAAAAATGTATATAACAAAATGATCACAATTAAGGATTTACAATACAATGGAATAAGAAATTCTACATTAGAGGAATCTTACCTCAAAAATAAAAAGTATCGCATCTAGTTCTTCCCTCTGTGACTTGTGACCTAAATTCAAAAAGAGATTGTTTTCACAACTAAAGATTAAATAGTGATAATAGATAAGCAGGATATGAAATTATGTCTTTATGCAGATGATATAGTTCTAATATTAGTTTAGCCAGGAAACTCTTACAAGTTTATTTCAATTACTTACACAATTTAGTACATTTCTGGGTATGAGATACATAAAAATAAAACTAAATGAAGAGCTTTAACATGTAGAAAACTAAAACAGATGGTATTATTCAATGAAATTCTATACCCCATGATGAAGCCTATTAAGTATTTGAATATCTAATTATAAGATAACTGAACAATATCATAACAGATTACTACCAGAAATTAATATTGGGCATCTTAAAGGATAAAGCTCAGTGGGCAAGTCTACCTCTTTCATAACTGGCCAAATTGCCCAAGTTAAAATGAATTTATTGCCTACGTTGTTGTTTCCTTTTTAAAAAATCAACTTTGACATAGGATTTAACCACTGAACTCATGGCATACACACACACACACGAATATGGATGGGTCACCTGAAGTGGTTAAGAAAAAAAGTATTTACAGAGCAATTCTGATTCCAGGGACTGCTCCTGTGAGTTTGGGGTGGGAACCCTTCATAGCTGATACAAAAAGAAACAAGGTGGTTGCTTCTCAAGGACGCAATAGCGACTTTGCATGACCTTTGGTAAACACTGAGCTTCACCACACCTATTTTTTTCTCAGTATGATCCGCGATTTTGACCTCCATTTCATTAGTGCTTCAAGGGCTGGTCCCTTTCACATGCATTTGTTGTTGCACTATTTCCACATTGTTTACCTTTACATCTATGCTGGCTTGCGCTTCCTGGTATCGCCATTGTACCAACGAAATCTCTCTTCACTTGTTCTCTCTCCCACTATTGCGTCCACCCCACCCTGCAACTTCTCCTTCCCCCTCCAGTTCACTGGTTCTTGTGGTTGATGGACATTCTGATGGACATGGGTGCCTTTCCCCCCTCTCGCTCTGGTTTTGTTGTCTAGTGTTTAGTGATTTAGCATTTCATCAGCTGGGTACCTTGTACAGCGGGCAAAAAAAGGAAGGAAGTTGAAATGGGTGGATGATAGAGCAATGAGAGTGGGGTTAGAGAAGCGAAAGTCCGTTCGACTAACTCAGCACAAATCTGTTTGTTTGACCGTCTCGGTGCACTGGAGAACCATCCCCGTCTTCCGCTTTTGTCAGCAAGACCACCCATCAATGAACATGCACCACAGAAGCGGGACATTCTGCAACATGGCACAAGGACAGCAATACACAGGGATAGAAGAGCGGTTTTATCCTGAATGGAGAAAAATTACTGCATTTTCCCTGCCCTAAAAAAACACAGCAAATGGAGGGGAAGAGGCGAGATGACTGCAGGACAGGGACAATGTCGTGTGAGGATCACGGAGGAAAACAGTAAACAAGGCAGGATGAAAACGTGATAAAACCCTGGTGTGATGGAGCTCAAATAATTTGATCTGGAGCCAATTTAGAGCAGAGGGAGAGCATATCAGGGTTGTTCGTGATAGATAACGCTGTCATATTTCTGCAACCACTCCAGCGCTTCCCTCTTGAAAAGGCACATCTTCGCAAAGTCATTTTACCCTTCCCCCCTTAAATGTGGCTCTGGAGCAGTTCTGCGGCAGTCTGCGCTGTCCCCCCACATTAAATCCTGGGCATACCTCTGTGACCTAGTTGTGACCTGCAAGTCATGTGGCCAAGGGTGTGGCTCCCCATCCCCTCTTTTTCTTCATTTGCATTAGGGCTGCTTTCATAATAAGTAGCCTCTTGTTCTGATTCATATTAGCAGTAACTGCTTCATTCACAATAGATGGTATGTGATGACTTCCCATTTAAAGAGTATTGATAATCTTCAGGAGAGATGTTGGAGGTGCCAAGCCTTAGGTGCAGATTTGCTACATATCTTTTGGCCATGCTTAAATTACACATATTTGGGCAGCACGTTTTGAAATTAAAAACATGTAACAGAGAATGAAATAGCTTCTTCTCCAAAGGTTATACCTTCAGGTTATACTAAAAATATAGCCAACGTGGAAGAGTTAGATCTGACATGTTTACTAACTATGGCAATACAAGTAATTGCTTCTAATTGGAAATTAGCTCCCTCTACAATAAGTTTATATGAGCAACTTTGGCCTATAGAATATTTAACTGAGGTGCAATCCTACACACACTTACCTGGGAGCAAGTCCCACTGAACTCCATGTGACCTTTCCCACTAGAAATGCATAGGATTGCACTGTCAACTTACATCTTATAAGTGATGTAAGGAAGGATAAACAAACAGTTCATTAATCACTGGAATATGCATTTAAGACAATACATTACCACATGTATTATTTTTTTCTTATTCAGTTTGTTTAATCTGCTGTATTACAAATGTTTACATCTTTGCTATATTTTGGATGGCATTTTCTGTATACGCTTATTGTATGGATGCATTTCTTTTGTTTGTTCCTGTTTTATAACAATAAATGAATTTGCCAAAAGAAAAAGATTAGATAGTGAAAATACCTATAATTCTGTAACAAGAAAAAATTATCCTTTCAAATGTATGTAATTTCACCTAGCTGCCTCAAAGAGCGAGATGAAACATCAAGGCCTGGTAAGACCAGCTATCACTTGGCTCCTCCCCACCTAGAAGAGATTCTATTAGTGAACTTTCCACCTCCTGCCTCACAGGTAAACAAGTGACAACGAGGACTCCTTTATTCTGGCTTGGACAATTGACATTTGGCTGCTCCCTTTCCAGAACTGTCTGTTGCCATTCTAGGTAGTCATTGTGTAACTTCATTAGGTATGAAAGTAACGGTATATGAATTTTACCTATTTTACTCTTCACTCCTTGTCCCTTTTCTCTTTTGAATTCTATCTAGTATAGTGTACACCAGGTTTGGGCAACTTGTGGTCTTCCATATGTTTTGGTCTACAATTCCCATCTGCCTTAGCCAGCATAGCCAATGGTGAGGGATTATGGGAGCTATAGACCAAAACATCTGGAGGGCACATGTTGCCCATCACTGGTGTACGCCATTACTTAAAACTGTGAACTGCCTTGAATGCTTTGGCAGAAAGGTGTTATATACATGTGGTAAATAAGTAGATAGATAAATAAATAAATAAATAAATAAAGGTGTGCTTTCAATTACTTGATGGCATATGATGAGTAGCGGCATATGATGAGCAGCTGTGAGAATAAGATCGCTATACACCCTGATTATTGTGCATCCATCTTAACTTTTGGCAGTATGCTGCTGCTCCCTGGAAAATCAGTCACGCCAGCATATGCTATTGATATAGTATTAAAGGTCACTTATACCAGTGGTACATCCATGACACAAGCAAAGCGGGAGCACTAGATACTGTCTTTTGTGATTGTTTTGTATATACCCATTGTGAGTGACAATACAATAATAATTCTCTCATTCCTAGTCATTAAGCAAAAATTCAATGTGGGCTGATGAAAAAGTCAACCCAGTTGGAAAAGAAAAGATGTTCAAGTTAGGCCAAACAAGGCTATTGTAACAGAAACAAACTAACTAACTAAATGACCTCAAATGAAATTAGAGAAACTGCTTTATATTTCACATTGGCATTAACGTTCATAAAATTTGGAAAAGTTTGAAAAAGCAGTTGAGATCTGCAAGTGTGAACTACTGAAAGAGAAGCACTCAGAAAACCCCTGGTGGACAAGTTCCCTGTATTGTGGCCATAGAGATATACTTTATTACTGCAAATAGCAGGTAGAGTCGTATCTTATTGCCAAATCAACAAGACTAATCTCAGCAGTAAATGTCTCTATAGATAATTACCTATTTGTTATTTTCAAAATCAGAACAGTACAGAAGAAATTAAAGCACTGGGTAGAAATTCTAACAATATATGCAAAAACTAAATCTACAAATCAAAGGCATATTTAATTTTTGTTTCTTACCTTTCTGTTTGAGACCGATTTCAATAGTCACAAAATTTTCAAAGAACACGTAATATATGTGTGAAAAATGTAGATCAAAAAACTGCTTAAGATCTATAGATTCTGCATTCTCTGCAAAATAAAGAAGAGAAAATTTCAACATTACACAGCGCTACAAATCATTTAACACACCGCTGAATAATGAAGATATGAGTGACAGTTAATTATTACACTACGAAAACAACAAAAAAAAAATGGCAATGACATTTGCCAGATGAGAAGTATAAAATCCAGTAAATAACATAGTAATAACAACATCAATTTCTGGTAACCAGTTCTGTAAGGTACTATAGGATGTTATAATTTTAGAGCGCTAAATAGATTAGGGGTTGAATGGCACAGTGGCACCTAGGCCCATTTAACAGTGGGGGACACAAACTATATATTGAAATTGGGATTTATTTTACCTACTGTAAAAGTGAATATACAAACTTTTATTACAATGCAGGGAATGATACTTTCACTGTAGTGAAAAGACTGCAGTGAAAAGAAATACAGAACAGCAATAAATTAAAACAAAAGAGAATGCAATAAACACAATTGAAATTACTGAATGAAAAAATGAGTTTCTAATTGACAACTTCTAATCGACACATGTGTCTGAGCGAAGATTCACCATCCCATTCATGAGCAACACATTTTGAGGTGCTGTTTGGGCAATTTTTTGGCAATGGGAAACAACAACAACAACAACAATAAGATTTTATTGTTAACATTTCTATACTGCCGTATTAGCTTATAGAAGCCATTAGGGCAGTGCACAGCAATTTAAAACAATATAAACAAGAACATTAAAACCAGTAAAAAAATTGAATGTTAAAAACTATGTAATTTAAAAGAGAAAATTCAAAAGATTTGAATTTACACATTTTCTAAAAACCGAGAATGTGTGGGCAAACCATAGTTTTTGAGCGAGTTGCATTCCACCGTTTGAGAGTGATGGAGGAGTAAAGCCTTTATGTGTGCTTTGGAGGGTAACAGTGCCATCAAAGGGGCCACTCCTGCAGTTCTTATTGCCAAGTCATGTTCCTAACCAAACAGGAAGTCCCCTTAGGAAGCCAGATCACAAATTTGCAGGAGCTTACTGGGTAGTAACAGTGGGTTTTTCTTTGCTTTGCTGCTGGAAGCGACAGCACTTCTCCTGGTGGCCACCAAGAAGAACTTTGCCACCAACACTTATGGCCTCACCTAAGAATGTTTAAAGATTTTTTTAAGGTGATGCCACTAAGCACTCCTCTGAAATCCCCCTAAGATTTTCTGGTTTGTGCCCACCCTCTGCAAATTTCATGCTGAAAGATCTCAATTGAAAGCTTTTGACTCAGCCTTAGTATTTTACAGGGTTTCTGCTGACACATGACAAGTAAGTTTTTTTTTTTAAAAAAATACTCATATTTACAGATTTTCCCTCTTTTCTTCTTTGAAATAAACAGACAAATAGACAGACTTGTTTAGTTTGCATACATATGAGCTTATGATGAACCATATTAATGCCCTGATTCTGAATTCTAAACACTTAAACACTCTTTGACTGTACTTTTTTCATTTTACTCTAGAGAATCCTTCCCCAACTTGATACTCTCCAGATAATCCTTAACCATACTGGCTGAGAACAGAGAGAATTGTAGCCCAACACATCTGGAGGGCGCAAGATTGGAGAAGAATGCTCTGAAGACTGCCACCTAAATGTCAGTTAAAGGCGACACTGAATGCGTTTGGAGAATCATGTTCCCAAAATATTAACACTTTCACTCCTTTCCTGCCTCTTTTGGAATACGGCAAAACTGATTATATGTATTTCATGGGGCTGGCTAAATTATCACTTACTATCAAAAAATCATGTTTTTAAAAATATATATTATTGATTTTTATCTATCCTGCTTCATACAATGTAGGTGAACTCAATCAATGTAAGGATTGACTTGATTTAAATCACTTTGCTAAAGGACTCAATTTTAATTATTTAAATCACAGTTTCAATCATTAGTTAAGAAGATTCTATTAAATCATCATTTTTAGTAGAAGTACATTATTGTTTCATATAACCTTAATAAATATTCAGAGATGTAGGTTTCATTAGAAGGTAGGTACACACTAAGAAATTATTTTGATTTTTTTTCCTGACTAATTTGTATCAAAACTGCTGGGTAGTTCCTTTCAACAGTGGAGGATACATGCAGAAGAAGTTTCATCAGGATTCAGGACTGCATGAAAATGTTCTGTTTACTTTTGGCTTAACTTTCTATTCCTCTCCCCATCCCTTGCATTAATATCAATACTCCTTCTCTCTGTTCATATCTACTCCATGTACCCAAATTCTCTATTCATTGACCTTCTGTATATTTGCACTTAAAGAGAGGCAAGGCTGAGAGAGAGAATGCACTTCCGTACTTCTGTACACCACATGCAGTGCAGAATAGGGCTGATCAGGTTATCTCCCATTTCCATAAACTGCTGTTAATATATTCATAGAATATAATTAGAAGTTGTATAATTAGTATTCATGATGATATCTTTGACCTAAGTTCTTTTTTTTTACTAATTGTGTTAAGAACATTTCAAAATCTAATTTAAATTTTAAAAAATCAATTTTAAAAATCATTTATTTTTATCAACCCTGGTACATATATAAAATATACCAGAACACAGCAGAAGACAAATGTGGACAATTGTAAGACTTTTCATCCTGTCTCCTTCAGACAGGAATACTCACATGACCTGCACACACTTTAAGCTTTTAGGCTGGTACTCAGTTGGACTTCCTCATAGAAGAATCCAACAGCAAGAAGCAAACATATAGGCACTAGTGCAGCTTCAGTTAATTGTGGCTAAGGATCAATCTACACATGACCATTTACCTTGAACTCAGGTCTGCCCCAACACATATAAAGAGAGGGGCAGCTTTTTATAAAACAGGTATATAGAAAGTTGCTAAACCCATCCCTGTGACTTGCCTTCGAACAATCTGTTCCCCTTCAGGTACTTTCCTTTTCAGCCAAACTCTGATAGTCAAGAAAGCTTGGTTAGGAGAAAAACACTGGGAGGAAAGGCTACAGCAGGGGTGAGGAACCTATTTCAGCCAGAGGCAAAATCCAATTTCGGAGACGCTCTCACGGGCTACATACCAGTGAGTGGAGCCAAATGCAAAGGTGGCGGGGCCAAAGACAAAAAGAGTGGGGCCAAAGACTACCAGCATATTGTAGCTTAAAGTTCTTATGGCCAGTAACTAAGCCTTAGGAGAGGCATTTCAGCCTTTTAGAATAGGGGTGGGGGGAACTGCACCAAGTTTGGAAAACCACCAGACGATTGGTGTTTGGGGGAAAGGGGGTGGCAACATGGGAACATAAGAACAGCCATGCTGGATCAGACCAAAGGTCCACCTAGTCCAGCATTCTGTTCACCCAGTGGCCAACCAATTGCCCACAGGAAACCCACAAGCAGGACACAAGTGTAATAGCACTTTTCCACCCATGTTCTCCAGCAACTGGTGTACATAGGCAAACTGCCTCTGATACTGGAGGTAGCACATAGCCATCAGGACTAGTAGACATTGATATCCTTCTCCGCCAGGAATTTACCTAACCCCCTTTTAGAGCTATCCAAATTGGTGACCATCGCTACGTCTTGTGGTAGCGGATTCCATAGTTTGACTATGAGCTGTGTGAAGAAATACTTACATTTATCTATCTTGAATCTCCCTACAATCAGCTTCATGGGACGACCTCAGGTTCCAGTATTATGAGAGACGGAGAAACGTGTCTTCCTATCCACATTCTCCACACCATGCATAACACTGTACACCTCTTTCATGTCTTCCCTTGCCCTTTTTTCCAAGCTAAACAATCCCAGCTGTTGTAACCTTCCCTCATAGTGGAGATACACCAGCCCCTTGATCATTTTAGTTGCTCTTTTCTACACTTTTTCTAACTTTACAATATCTCTTTTTAGGTACACAGGATTCTACATGTGGTTGGACCATAGATTTGCATAAAGGCAGCATAATGTTGGCAGAAGGGAGCAAAGGCACCTGGAGAATGCTGGAGGGCAGAATTTGGCCCCTGGGCCTAAGATTCCCCACCCCTGGGCTACATTATTCAAGCAGCAAGCAGGGGGAAGATTCAGCTCCTCGCACCCTTGCACCCACATTTGCTTTAGAAATTGGAGCTCCATCCCATACTTTATATGTTGTTTTTGCTGAAACACACTTGGCCACCGCTCTGGAAATTGTTACATAAGGATAACACACTTCATTTACTGCTATCAGTAATCAATTCAGGCTTGTGAATAGAGAACCAGCAAGTGTTTTTTATGATTATTAGGCAATCACACAAACTTATTTTTTCCTTTAACAAAAGTTTGAAGCTCTCCTGCTTACAGAAAGGAAAAAAAACCACTTTGAAAAAACATGACTGCAGTATAAGGTTGACACGGAAACATTATGATAAATACTCAAATTAAGATAGTATGGGATTACAACACAACCTGTCACCCTATCTGACTCTGACATGTAAGTAATAACCCATCTCACATGGCTCAGTTAGCAACCTACTCTTCCACTTGGAGTTTCAGTATTCAATAATGTCTGTAACGTTAATATGCAATACTATCTCATTTCAAATTTACCAGTTCCAAATAATTATGTTAGATTTATCTTCATATTTCTTAAACTTTGAAGTATTGCCTACATCCATATGAACCTGCCCAGGCTCTAAAATCAAAGATGCCGCTCTTAGGGCTGACACAAAGATCAACCAGGTTGGCCTGGGTCAGTATCTTTTCAGTGGAATGTCCTCCCCTGATAACTATGCTTGGCCCTTTCTTTTGTAGCTTTAAAAAGGATGCTAAATTTTGTCTTCCCAGCAAGCTTTTTATTTGTTTTTTGCTGGCCACCTGTATATGATTTTTAACTGAGGCTCGTTTTATTATTATGTTATTTGTCAATTATTTTGTTTTTAACATTTCTGTTGTAAGCCACTTTGTAAGGGCAAAAACATATTTCATTAAAACACAGTTTGCATTAGTAGAAATGAAGACAGAAAGGGATCCCAGGCAACATAAACAATACTTCAGAGTTAGAGGACTATTGCATTAGGGAGCTGTTAACAAGATCTCACACTGTGCTTGGCAAGAGCTTTTGTTTATGCAAACATTCAAGAGGCATATGCAGATATTAATAACTGTTTCTGAAAACCTTTATTGTTGCCATGCAGTCAGAGGCAGACTTCAACCTAGATTCCAATATAATCTCTAGGTTTTCTAGCCCGTAAGGACTCTTTTATGATGAAAGCCTCTGTCCCAAACACTGAATACCATAATAAAGAAACATAGGCTTCGGCATTTTATGTAAGAGTTTAGGGTGCGTATAAACAGGCATTTTTTCTAAAACAAACTTTCTCCTCAACGCATAGCCTTTATTTTCCCTTTGTTGCAGTTTTGTCACAGGCATTTGCACTGTTCTAGTTTCTCTTACTACTATGATGTGTAATATTAAAAAGTTGATACAATAGTGAAGTTCGCTTTTGTACTATGGTGTGGATTCATAAGAAGCTGTCTTATACCAAGTGCTACCATTAGGCCATCTAGTTCAATATTGTCTACTTTAAACTGATTGGCAGCAGCTTTCCGGAATTTCAGGCAGCCATCTTTCCCAACCCTACCTGGAGATGGTGGGGATTGAATCTAGGATCTTCTGCCCACCCGCAGCCCCGCGAGCTCCAACTCAATACTTGGCACTGCAAACTCTGTCCTCACCTATCCGTCAGAGAATCAGGGGCTTCAGAACGAACATCACTGCAAGGGGGATACCAACCTGGCCCCAAACATTGCTGCAGGGAGTTTGTTTTGCCCCTCCCTGCCAGAAAGAAAACCTGTCAGAACATTGTAACTAAAAACTAGTGCCTGACTTAGTTTTTTCCTTCCTCCTCTGAATTTTTGTGTTGTTGTAATATGTATTTTAGATTGTACACCTGAGGGCAGGGGCTATTTTAATACTTTTTGTAAGTCTCTGGGAGCTTTTTTCGGCCAAAAGTGGGGTAAAACGCTCTAAATAAATAAATGTACTCTACCTAGAGATGTGCAGGCCTGGGAAAATGCCTGGAAAAAATTGGGGAAGAACAACCCCCCTTTTTTTAAAGAAAAATTGAACAGCTTTGGATTATGAAATATTTTCTTTTAGTGTTTAAGACAAGTCTTTTCTCCCTCCCCTGCAAATGATTTCTTAAAACTATATAATAAGAAGACTTTTAGAGATTTAAATATGTCTGGAAGTAATGAAGCCATGGGGGAAAATGTTTTTTAATCCTCTCTGTAAGAGTCTCAGCATAGTTATTTCTTATTAAAATTATTGATGCAAAGTATCTATTACTGATAAACATTTTGGGATGCTCTAAGTCATGCTCAGTTTCCCAACAATGAAATGGAGTCACCATATCACAATAAGGAAGAAAATGTACGTTTTTGACAGTTTGGATTTTGTTCTACAGAGCCCTGCGTTTCTGGACTTGTCTTTCTCTGCCTCCAGTCCTTCCTGTTTCTTCTGACTTCTAGAATGATTCAGACATAAGCCAGGTCAGACATAAACTAGGAACTTAAAATGTTATATATAACTTGGTCTAATATAAAATTACTTATGTTTGGTTTATTACATTTTGAAAATATCATTTATTCAGACAAGAATGGTATTGAAAATGGCAACTACTACAAAAAAAGTACTGCCTATATAACAAGCTGAAGGAAACCTGAAATGAGATTCGGACAATGTTTTTCCAGAAAGTGTACTGGCATAGATGGCTACACTCCCCTGGAGTATACATGGCAACATGCCCATTATTATTCTTTGATGAAGCAGCTTCAGAATTTGGTAAACAGGAAGATGTAGCACTGAAAAAAGCCTGAGGTGCCTCTGAATTGTAAGTATGCATCAGCTAGCTAGCTTTATGTATTTCAGTATGTCAGGGGATATTACAAATATGTCCCCTAGGACCAGATTTCAAGACACGCTATTTTAAAAAACAAAACAAGAAAACAAGCACACTCTTCCTGCTTAGGTATATGCTTTCCTTAAAATGTGTATTTGCCTGTGTGCATGCATGACAAGAGTTACAGTGGGGGGGGGGGAATATCAAACTATCTTTGAGACACCTTTTGGTTGTTCAAGAAAGAATGTGTGAATGTCTCTGAGGAGCACCTGAACAAACCATACAACATCAACATCAACATCATCAACAACACAGGGTAGGTGGGAAATCACACCTTAATGACAACGTAGTTTCACATCCAAACCAAGGCTGGAAAAAATTCTCACAACAGGTGCAGTCTAAAAACTTACAATGGCAATTTCCCACTTGCCTGCAGAGAAGTCCCTACTGCTCCCTGACTAACACCTCCTCTGTGTCAAACTGTCTTTTACATGGCAAGAGTCAAATGCAAAGCTGGCATAGCACAAGTCATTGCATTTTACACGCCCCCAACACAGAAGTTTTCTGGGCAGTATACAGATACAATGTTGACTACAGGAATATATCTTTCCACCCACCTCCCTGTATTCGATATAGTAATTCTTTAATGCAAATGAGAACAAATATATCTGGGGAAAGTGCAGAAAGGACAATCAGAATGATCAAAGAGCTGGAACAACATTTCTATGAGGAAAACATTTCAATATCTGAGACTATTTAGCTTAGAAAAGGGTGTGTATGGAAACTCTTCTTACAATCGCTTCTTCAATGGAAGAGAATTCTCATGGCATTATGGTAGTGTTCCAAATAAACGTTTCTGCACCTCTCCTTTAAAAGAACCAATTAGTTAAATGATCACTGTGGTAAATTGCAGGGAGCTTATTAAAGATAAAAGACACACCAGCAGAAAGCAAACACAAAAGTAAATCAACACTTAAATGATATGCATTGTTTCTAACATTATCACTAACCAAGTGATTCACATGCAGACTTTCTGTCATGCAGGTTCAACATGATTTGCCAAAATAACTGGAAAAATTAGATTACATTTTTCTATAGCAAGAGTGCAAAACCCCTAGGCCATGAGCCTCCAAGCCCCACCCACTTGGAGAAAGCCCAGCTGTTATCTCCAATCAGAGATCACAGTGGAAATTCCCCTGTGCTCTGCTCTCTCTACTAATGGGTTAAAACAGCAGGGATGTGGGCAGTGGAGGGATATGACTGATGCTGGGAACAGCTTCAGCTCACTTCAGCTGAGCAGCTTCACACAGCGACCCCACGGGGATGACAAGTGCGAGGGCAGATGGAAATGTAGGCAGGGCAGGGCTTTGAAACTGGCTGGGAAGTGGGAAGGTGACATAGTGGCGGCCCAGGGCACACCGGGACTTGATTTTCAATGCAAAGGAAACTGGAATACCATCCTGGCCAAACGGGAGGACTGTAGAGTAAGGAGGGTCAAGGGAGGGGAAATAAGCTACACACAGTAGCTTAGTTGTTTGACTGTGTGAGAGATACAGTAGCTTATAAACTACTATGAGTAGCTTATAAACCATCATGGCTTAAAGTGACATGTGTTTCTATTGGGAACATCTTTACAAATTTACTCTTTTCAGAACTGTAACTTCCAGTTTATCTGATCGTTATACATACAATAAAACATGATCATTGTTGCAGGCACAGATAAATATTCCCAGTGGGAGTTTCAAAATAAAGTAACTCTCTTTTCCAGAGCCTTGATAAAGTCTAAGCCTGTGCCTCTTTTGGGACAGCCTTTGATGACCAGCATTAAACCTTTAACTATGAATATTTTAGAAAATGCCTTATTTATCTTAATTTTTAACTAACATTTTATTGTGGTTTAACATTGTGGCTCACTCTGAACATTAGGGATAGAGTCACCTAAGAGACCAACTAACTGAATAAGACTATTCATTTTTATAAATATCTCCCTTACAAACTAAACATGCTATACCCTACATCAAACTGCTCCTAGAAAACAAACATGATTTAGATATGTGTTCTAAATTGCTGGGCATGTGTTTCTCTCCCCCATGCCCACCCCAGCACTGCATTGGAAACTGGTTTTGATTTTAAGATTTCCTACTTTAAAAGTACATTGTCAAATGGCAGGCCTTTTGTGTTAACACCTCTGAGGGGTTTTACCTGAAAAGGGGGATAGGCATTTTTTAAAAATAAATATTGTGCGGAAGTCTTACTGGGCAAACAGGGGTCATTATTATGCAGCCCTTTGAACTGCACAATGGACTGGATACTGAGATGCCCTCACATAAAGGAAAACATGTTTCCTGACTTAGCACAACTTCTTTGCTTGAGAAAAGAACTAAAATCTCTTGCACAACATCGCGATGCATATTAGCACAAGACATCATGCACTCTCCTGCGCATCTCAAGATGCATAAAAAATACATTGTACAAGGCCTTGTGCAGGAGATTTCACATTACCTCAAGATGTGTTCTTGAGCCAAGTCGCTGTGTGATCTTTCCCAAATGTTCTTCTGCAACAGTTTGCAGAATAGCATTACCGCCAGAATTTCTTCTGCTGGCATATCTCTGGATCCCAACTAATAAGCTTCTACTTTAAATAAGCTCAAGAACTGAAATTTGACCCACAATACAATCTTGTCATTTTCACAGTACATCTAAAGCAAAACTATTTGTTTATTTATTAGTTTATGCACAGTGATATGATAAATGCAGAAGTTACAATACTGAATAGAGAATATTTGCAAGGTTCTTTTCAATAAATACCATTATATATTTGCAAGAAATAAATAAATGGTAAGGAAATATTGTACAAGTTGTTGTATAAGCCCTGCCTGGCTTGAGCTCTCAATATCTAAAGGAACAGCTCTTACCATATGTACCTTCCCATGCCCTTCTCTGAGTGCCTCTTCATTCTGAAGCCAGAAGGATAGCCACAAGGTAGCCTTTGCAGCAATCCCACCCCCACTATTCGTAGAAACCTCTCCTGAGAGAGGGTCACCTGGCATGCATTTTAATGTATTTTTGGCATTAGGTTAAGACAGCTTTATTCTCCCAGGCCTTTTATAAATCATGTTAATATCAATTTATTATTAATTTCTGTTGAAGATGGTCACGACTGTTTTTTTGCTTGCTTTATCTCATTTAGGTTATTAATCAATGGGTATTAGTGCTGACTTTTTATCCTTTTATATTCAGATTCAGTTTGGTTTATCACATGTGCATATTTTATAGATTGAATTTACCCTGAATTTACCCTGATGCAGACCTGAGTTTATGAAACATTAAATTTCACATGTTATCATATACTTATCAAAAAGTACTCATGTTAGAGAAGACATCTGCAAAATGAATAGGGTTTTTAAAACTCCACATCAAAACAATTTAATCAAGTATGAGTGATTGTCAAAACTGTAGTAAAAGGTAGTTAAATTCAATGTTATCAAATTCTTTGATTTGAAAAGCCAGACAGCCATACTTTTATGATCCAAACTAAAAGTCAAACAATTCAGGCCAGAATTTTTGGGGGGTTTGTTTTAACTGAATACAGCTTTCTAATTAAAAGAAATAAAATCATCATTGATCTCAGTGGCTCAGTGAGCTGTTAGTTCACAGAAAGCTTCTCATAATTTGCCTACTAACTCAGTACTACTAACATCAGTGTAATTTCAAGGATATTCAGATGACACTTACCAGTATGAACATTTATCAAAATAAACTTTGTGAATCTGCAGTGATTCTACCACAGATGACAATGATAAAGGGAAAAGAAAAGACAAATATGAATGAAGCTACTTTTAAGGAGTGGGGGAAACATACTGACAAATGTTGAGTATCTAAATTAACTCTGAAGAATGGAGGACCATTGGTGCACCCAAGTCAAAAGAAAAATAAATTATTTTATGGAAGCAGATTTAGAAAGGTCTAATCTTTAACCTGACTGCATGAAAATCTGCACTACGGAATCTCCCTTAATTAAGGTTTTCAAGAAAATATTAAATCATTTTTTGATTTTGATATAACAGTACAGGGAAAGGCTGCAGCTCAGTGGCAGAGCACATCCTTTGCGTGCAAAAGGTTCTAGCTTCAATCTTTGGCACTTCAAGATACAGCTGGAGCCCTAGGAGAGGCACTGCCACTTCATGTGTAAACAATGGTAAGCTAAATGTACCAATGGTTTGACTCTGCATAAGGCAGCTTCCTGTATTCACATCTATTGAAGATGCTTAAATACATGACTTCCTGCTACAGGGCAGAAACTTGGTCTAGATAATCCATACTGTCCCTCAACCCTACAATTCTATGACTGTATAATATGCAGTGTTTATTTTAACAACTCTCATCAACCAAAAACAAAGAGTTTTGTGTCAACTTGAAGACTAACATATTTATTATGGCATAAGCGTTTGCGATGAACTGGACTCCATCATGAAAGTTTATGCCTTAATAAATTTGTTAGTTTTTAAAGTGACACAATATTCTTTCTTGCTTTTGCTGCAACAGACTAACACAGTTATCCCTCTGGAAATTGTTACAACCAAGCAATCCCAACACATGCTTTCATCAAACTGAATAAGGAAGTGAGTAAGAACATACAATACAAATAAAACTCAGTGTAAGGGCCCATTCTAGTGATTGCTTCCTGCAACTTTCTACCATCTTAGTTGGGTGCTGGAGTGCACAAGCAGGAAAGCGGAAAGTTTCCTAGGAGCAGGTTACATCCAAAACACTGTTGAGCTCAGCACAAGAAACCAAACTGCATAGATTCAACAGTCAGTGTCCTAACTTGTCAGCTATATGGACTGTCAGAGAGCAATGGGTACTGCAAACCATAAAACATTACACCAGGTACCCCAAAGTAGGTCCTTCTGAAGATGCCCAAACACAAACTAAAACAGAGGGATGACACCTCCCCAATTGTGTCTATGAAACCTTGCTTCAGTGCATCAGAAAGTCAACACATTACACAACATCGCAACACAAGGTACAAACAGGCTGCCTTGTTCTGGCATGCTTCATGCAAAATGGGCATGGTTTGGTGTGGGTGTGTGCAAAACAGACAGTGGAGGATTCCAGCGCTCTCCAGGTATCCCTGTCATTTCCCACAGTGCCATCAGTGTCCTGGTTGTCATGCCAACAAAGTATTGGGTTGGTTTTAGCTTCTCCAGCTCCCATCCTCTTTCCTCACCTCTGGGTGAAATGTAGCTGCTTTCCTGCAACCCCAGTGCTCCCCCCGCCCAAAGCCTCCTAGGGAAGAGAGGAAGCGAGTGTTTTCGGAAGAGCCCTGCGCAGAGCACGCCCGGCCCTCCCCTCAAAGAAGGCGGCTAAAACCCTGCCTCCCTGCAACAACGATTCACACCCACCCCACCCCACCCCGTCCCTCAGCCCAAAGGGCCTCGGGCCGCCGTCGCCTTCTCACCGATAACGACACGCAGGTGCTTGAGGCGGGTGAGCGGGTCCTTGCGGGTGTCCAGCACCTTCTGCGTAGATTTCCGCACATCGCCGTGCGGCTTCTTGGAGAACATCCCGCCTGCGGGGCCCCCGGGGCTGCCTCGTTGTTGTCCTCCTCCTCCAATCGCCGCTGCTGCCGGGACCCCCCTCCCTCGAACGCTCGGGAGGAGGCGCGTTGCGGCCTCCGGATCCGCGCCCCCAGTGAAGGCTCCCTACATAGCAAACGGCGCCGCCTCGAAGCTCCAAAGCGGCGGGTGCGGCCGGCGCACTCTCAGCTCTCAGGCGCGCGGAACTGGGAGAGGGACGGAGGGAGGATTGGTGGCGCTGAGGCAGGGCTGGCTTTGGGCTTCTCCCCCCGCAGCACCGCGTCGCTCCTCCTTCCTTTCCCTTCCCTTCCCAGCTCTCGCCCTGCTGCTTCACGACAGCCGTCAGGTGCGAATTCCAGGGTGCCCGTAGCAACCGCCTTCGCTCTGACGTCATAGCCGAGGGACTCGAAGGGATGGAGGGGGGGGGTGTTTTTCCGGCCGGTCGTGTGTAAGGCTGAGGAACAGGAGTCGCTTGTGGGCGTCGTCCGTGGGGTCCCTCGGCTTCTGCGTTAGTTGCTCTAGCCAGTGGCCTGTTTCCGGTTTTCTTTCGGATCTTTATTCGAACCCGGACTCATACCAAAGTGTGCTGAAGCAGCGCGTGTGTGGCCAGGAAGTAAATTATAGCCTCGAATGTAGAAGCTCCCACACAGTTTTTGGAAATGCAGCCACTGGCAAAAGTGATCGCTCATAATCAAAAAAAATTCGGGATGGTGAAGCCGGAATGGAACGGAACAGGCCGGAACTACCCCTTTATATTTAAAAAAAAAACACGCAAAAACTGGCATGCGTTAGAAACACTTGAGAACAATATTTTTGGACTAAAACCCTTCCAATATTATAGTACCATTAACCCCATAACTCCCAGAACAACATCCAGAACAGAATGGATGGCCCAGAACGGCCACTTCCGAATGGCTGAAATCAACCAAACCCACCAAGCACACGTAACTCCATGGCAGGGACGCAATAAGCACCAAACTTTCCGCAGAAACCACGTTCTGATACCTGTTCCAGGCCATAGTACATATTGCACAAAACAGGCCGGAACAGCAACTTCCAAGTGAGCCAACATAACACAACTCACCACTCACACAGATTCAAGGGACTGATACAATAAGCCACATAACAGCCACAAAAACCATGTTCCGATATTTGTTCCAGGCCATAGTCCATATTATCCAAAACAGGCCAGAATGGCAGCTTCCTAGTGAGCCAACTCAACCCAACTCACCAGTCACACATTACTAGGTGGGACAGAGACAATAAGCGACCAAACATCCACGAAAACCAGGTTCTGATACCCGTTCCCGGCCATAGTTCATATTCCCAAAATAATCTGGATAAGCAAATTATGGGTGACCAAAATGAGGCACAGTCTATTGTTGGGAAATTGCCCAGAATGGCAATTTCTCTGTGCATGAAGGCAATCAAATATACCACTCTGTCCCACCTAGT
This sequence comes from Anniella stebbinsi, assembly GCA_029215795.1. Classification (NCBI taxonomy): domain Eukaryota; kingdom Metazoa; phylum Chordata; class Lepidosauria; order Squamata; family Anniellidae; genus Anniella; species Anniella stebbinsi. The sequence goes on from JARDYH010000001.1 coordinate 332,142,972, forward strand.
GATGTGTGAGTGGTGAGTTGGGTTGAGCTGGCTCACTTGGAAGTTGCCGTTCCAGCCTGTTTTGCTTTATATGGACTATGGCCCGGAACAAGAATTGGAACGTCGTTTTCGTGGATGTTTGGTGGCTTATTGCATCAGCCCCTTGAATCAGTGTGTGACAGGTGATTTGGGTTGAGTTGGCTCACTTGGAAGCTGCCGTTCCGGCCTGTTTTGCTTTATATGGGCTATGGCCCGGAACGGGTATTGGAATGTGGTTTTGTGACTGTTTTGTGGCTTATTGTATTGGTCCCACCTAGTAATGTGCGGGTGGTGAGTTCAGTTGAGTTGGCTCACTTGGAAGCTGCCGTTCCGGCCTATTTTGCATAATATGAACTATGGCCTGGAATGGGTATCAGAATGTGGTTTTTGTGGCTGTTTTGTGGCTTATTGTATCGGTCCCACCTAGTAATGTGTGAGTGGTGAGTTTAGTTGAGTTGGCTCACTTGGAAGCTGCTGTTCCAGACTGTTTTGCTTAATATGGGCTACGTCCCGGAACGGGTATCAGAACATGGTTTTTGTGGATGTCTGGTGGCTTATTGCATCAGCCCCTTGAATCAGTGTGTGACAGGTGAGTTGGGATGAGTTGGCTCACTTGGAAGTTGCCGTTCCAGCCTGTTTTGCGCAATATGTACTATGGCCGGGAACAGGTATTGGAATGTGGTTTTCGTGGAAATTTTGGTGCTTATTGCATCCCTGCCATGGAGTTACGTGTGCCTGGCGGATTTGGTTGATTTCAGTCATTCGGAAGTGACTGTTCGGGGCCATCATTCTGTTCCAGAAGTTGTTCTGGGAGTTATGGGGTTAATGGTAGTATAATATTGGAAGGGTTTTAGTCCAAAAATATTGTTCTCAAGTGTTTCTAACATATGCCACTATTTTTGGCATGTTTTTTAAAAAAATATAAAGGTGTCGTTGTGGCCCGTTCTGTTCCGGCTTTTACACCATCCCAAAAAATCCAGAATTATTAACAATTCCCAGGCTAAAAAACTGTCAGGAAAAGTTTGGAGCACTCCTTATTTCAAGGATGGGGCTGCAATGCCTCCAGTTATGAGTGTCTGCAGGTATTTTTGGCCTGGCCAGGGGGTGGGAAATGTGTATACATACATAACTAGCAGGGCTTTTTATAGGAAATATTGAACTATATACTGGTTTGTAATTGTAATTTGTATGCATAGTGTGCACTACTACTACTACTACTACAATAATAATAATAATAATAATAATATATTTATTTCTAACCCACCTCTCCCTCTGGATCAAGGCAGGGAACAACAATACACCTGTGCATTTTCACTGTGTGTGCCCATGAACATGTGCCTGCTTTGTGCTCTAAACATGAATGATTGGTTGAACGCTCAGTACTTGAAACTATTTTCAATGTTGGGACTCAGTCTAGAACTTGTAGTAAGATGTTAATGCACTTTCATTGTTGTCTTCTTTGGAAGGGAGACAAATCTTTTCCATCAGCATCTTTTCCAACATTACCTCTCAGACATTCTAGGACTGCAAGTACATAATCTACACATCCTAGAGGTCACTCCCCACTACGTGTATATAAATGTCTGGCTAGCTCACCTGCTCAACTAGCAAAACAGAAGAAAAGGAAAAACAAACAGTGTTTCAGTGTTTAATTTAAGCTCAGGCTTCCAAGTGTCAAGCCCCTGAAACCTATCTCAGAAGCCAGATGTAAGGTCATTTGTCTCCCATTTCACACAAATTGTAGCATTTTGCCTCTGCAAGCAAGGTTGCTAAAGAAAAAGCATTCTCATACCACTGGAACAGCACAATTCACATTCACCCACAGGAACAGCCTGTCCTCTGGGATTTGTCCCAAGTAATTTAGCTTCAAAACTCCTGTTCAGCAGTTCAGCACTTTACATAATTCAAACAGGATAGTTCTTTCGTAGGAAAGAAAAGGGACACACATTAGACATTAAAATAAGAAACTGGAAAATATATAAATCACTGGAAGTAGATTTAAGTCAAGGCCTATACTTATAACTCCCTGTAGCTGTGCACATGCTGTCCTGTACCCAGCTGCTACACTATGGGGCAGTTGTATGAAAGCGGATGCCATACACAGAACTCATTGTGGATCCACTTTTTTGCATGTTGCTCTGAGTGCTTGAAAAGCTATTTTTGAGATGTAGAGGGAAAAAACTTATTTAAAAATCCACTTGCACTTGAGGTGTCTTGGAAACAATCTAAAACATATGAAAACATAATGTGCTTTGTACTCTTCACATGGTGAGTGAGGCTGTCACATCAGAGAGAATCATGGGACTAAGTCATGGAGTAACAGTTAAACATAGCCAATAGTGTTGTATGCCAAAATATCTAGAAGGTCACAAGTTGCCTGCCTGTTGTAGAACAATAGATCTGCATCGATAAACTACAGTGTGGGCTAACTCAAGGTTGAGGCAGGAGTCGCCTAGCATGTGATCTCAGGAATTTGTTTCAAATACCAGAAATGAATGAAGTTCAATCTTTCCACACAAAAATCCACTCTTGATTACCCCAAACCTTCATTTCAGCAGTATAATTTGATGGAGGGAATGTAATTTTCTACTGGAGTCAGAAATCCTTGCCAATCTACTGGAAATATCCCCAGAGTTCTAGCAGTAGTTCCAGGATGGAAGAAAGAAGTGGAATTGTAGGTGAAACTGCAGCACTGCAATTAATTAACAACTGTAATTTTCAAGATTCTGGGTGATAGATACAATACAAAAAAAATTGCATCTTCAATTTGCTTTTATTCTAACAGTTATCAACAATTAGCATGTACATAGCACTTTAAAGTGTTCTAGGAACTTCATATACGTTACCTTGTTTTCATACAAATGTAGTGCTCCAGTAATCAGTGTGTGTGTGTTAAACTCAGATTACCTTTAGTTTCTATCTTAGTTTATCCTTCACTGTACTTCAGCTCCTACAAAAACAAATAGTACAATAAATCAGTTAGGCTCTCAATTGCCATAACACTTATTTTGGTTACTGATTAACATACCTAGAATTTGAATTAATAGGTGCTAAATATGTACATTTCTTTTCTTGCCTGTACTTCTCCCACTTGACATAATGTGATCTCCCACTTGTCTTTGGTCCCCTCTACAAGGATTCGCTTTTGTGCCCGGTTAGGCGATTATGCGCATAATCGCTGAAGCGCATTTACGCCTAATACCTCTGTATGAGAGGCGGCGAGAGGCGGCGAAGTGCATTAATGGATGACCAAAATGCGCTTTTGTAGTTAATGGGCATAAGTGCTTGTTCACACAGTCAAAATGCGCTTTAACAGCCGGAGCAAAATAAAACTCGCTGTTTAACGTGCATTCGATAATGCGCATAATCGGAGAGATAACGCGCCTCTATGCCCGATTTGCACTCCGTTCTTGTAGAGGTAAAAAATTTTAAGCGCCTTGAAAGAGCTTTAAACCTCTCTTGTAGAGGCAGCCCTAATCCAGCTTTCCCCAGCCTGGTACTCTCAGGCCAGAGAATGATGGGAATTGCAGTCCAACACATCTGGAGGGCATGAGGTTGAGGAAAGCTGTACTCAATCTTTGCATCTTCAGCTTTCTGCTTCCATTCTTAGTTATAAGAATACTAAAATGTCCCCCCTTTGTGCCCTATGTATTTTGTACAGTTACCAAGCCTAGCTTCTCTCATGCAGCCCTCTTTTCTGTTTAAATCCCTTCCAGCATTAATGTTATCATCACTGAAGCGTAATCCAATGTGCACTTCCCTGGGAGTAAGCGCCATGGAGTTCAGTGGGGCTTACTTCTGAGTAGACTTGTACAGGATTTGACTGTAAGGCAGCAATCCCATACACACTTATCTGGGAGTAAGTCCCATTGAACTCAATAGAGCTTACTTCAGAGTAGATGTGCATAGGAATACAGTGTGAAACCTTTCTTTTGTATTTATAGTTTTGTGCTTATATCCATAAAATACCAAAGATGGTAGATGGTATATGTATACTAATTAGAATTGTAGGGATTCTGTGCAATACAAAGCAAATTCTGTACATTTGCACATAAATTCCAACCTTTAAAATATGTTGTTTTTGTACCAGGAACTCCCCAATTAATTTACCTGTCCGTATTCCCTTGTACTGGTTTATGGTTGACAAAATACATTCTTTCCATGGAATTCATTACAGGCATTAACATGTTTGAGGAATGTGGAATGTTACCAGTTTGCAAGATATACCAGGGTATTAGTCCGCATTCAAATGACACATTGAAATGGAAATGACATGTGAAAAAGACTCAAGAAAGTATCTTACACACAAAAAAATTCATCCTCAATAACTCTGCTGAGGCAGGTTTAAAGATCAAGACCTCAAGCCTTTATTGGAAAGGTTAAGCGATAATAGACATATGGCGGGGAGGGGTTGGGGGATGAAAATACCCAGAGGATGAAATGCAACTTCCTATGCCTTACCAGGCTCATGCCAGCAGGGAGGGTAATACATGGGGGGGGGGGGTCCTTTGTGGGGGTTGCTTTAAATATTTTAAATATTTTCCCTCCAACTGGTTGCAAACAGAGTAGGAATGGGATAGTATTCACAATGGAGAAAATTAAGCAGCTGGATCTGCATTGGGACTGGTGCTATTAATTTATAAACAATCTGGAGTCAGTGACAGGGCTGGCCCAAGAAATTTTGCTGTTTGAAGGAGAGGAGCAAATGGTGCCTGCACCTGCCCAAGTCATAGTACCCGAAGCCACTTAAGTTATTTTGGCACATGAGGCAGAAAATCTCACTAGTACCTCTCCCCATCCCTGGAAGTAAAAGTAGAATAACAACAAATTAAACAACTAATTATTTGCTGTTCTTTCATGACACCCAGAATCTGCTACCTGAGGTGACCACCTCACTCTGCCTTATGATGGAGCTGGCCTTGGTAAATAGTGAGATACAACATTGCTAAGTTTGTGAATAGTGACTGGTAATCCAAGCAGACTGCAACGTGACATCTGCAAGTGTTAATGGACCACCTCCCTTGGTGACTGCTGAGATGCCCTCCTTGCCCCAATCCATTTTTTAAATTCTTCCCTGTGGCTGGGATCACTTCAATGTGAAGTGAGTGCTTCACACCACCACCACCACATTTATTTCCCATGAAATAGACTAGAGGCAGTATTAAGAAATAGAGATGGTGGGCAGCTAGAAGCATTCAAACAATGGGTAACAAAACAGCAAATTCAATGACACTGTTCAGGTGACATGCTAAGCTACGGTGGTTAAGCACTTTGTACTAAACATGATGTCTTAGCATGTCATGTAAACCATTCCTAACCATGGAGACTACATAACCAGAGTTTAAACATGCTCACTAACCATTTGCTGAAAAAGGGCTAGCAGCTTAACCATGGCTTAACAAGATGTTTGAACAGGCCCAATGTTAGTAAGTTTAAAGTGGTGCATATTAAAACCCAAACTCCCTATATACGCTGATGGCAATGAAAGTAACTAGATCTTGAGAGTCAGGGAAAACAACTCAGTGTGCAGCAGCAATAAAAAGAGCAAATTCCATGCCAGGGAAAGGGATTGAGAATAAAGCAGTTAATTTTATACTGTCCACATCTGAAACACGGTAGTCTGCTGTGGGTAGCCCCTCTAAAGAAAGGATACAGAGCTGGGAAAAGTGAAGAGGGCAAGCAATACAATAAAGGGCTTTGAGCCCCTCTGCTACAAAGAAAGTCATCTTTTTAAAGGTTAAGTCTAGTGTTATTATTTTTTATCCCTCACTTCAAATAAAGTTTTGTTGGGAGTTCATGCTTCTTGAATGTAACACTGTTTGCATTAGTGCTATCAAATTTCCAGAATTATCTGTGACTCTGTGAATGCTTGTAAATGTCATCGAATGTGACGCAAAGCAACAATATGCACACATCAGGAAAATGCACATGTGTGATGGATTGACATGTGCTACGTGCGTGAATTACAATCATACACTACAGGGAGGTTTTGATGCCCCCTGCTCCCACTTTGGAAATATTCCTGTGAACGCCCATCTTATCTGCTCCTAGTGTCCTTCATCATGGCTGCTGTGTAGGGGTTTGAACGCAGGCCATTCCATGCACTACATGGACACTTCCTTGACCAGTTCTAGTAGAAGAGTGTCGCTTAAATTCTTAACTCTTGTAAGGTGCAATCCTATGCATGTTTAGATAGAAAACAATCTTACAACTCCCAGCATTCCCCAGCCAGTACGACTTTCTTCTGTCTAAGCATGCATAGGATTGCACCCTTAGGCTAGAATCCTGTATCCACTTGCCTGGGAGTAAACCTCACTGGACTCAATGGGACTTACTTCTGAGTAAATATGGATGGGTTGTGGTGGGAAATTACTGTCCTCGCCATGCACTCTCAGAATCTGAGATTTTCCTCCAGATTTTGTTGTACATCTTTGGACAGGGCAAGTTTGTGTGTCTGTTTATCATCACAAGACCCAGTAGTAGCCTTTCCTCTTCTGCCAATCAGTTTTCCACCGCCCACCCTGGGTTGCGCAGCTCTCTTTCTGGGCGACTACATGTCCCAAGATGCTCCACGACACGGAAAGCTCCACCACACGTCGCTTCGGCTCCAGGCCCCCCTCCTCCGCCGGCGGGGCGTCCACCAATGAGTGGTAGAGAGGCGGGTTAGGTTGTGCCGGGCTGAGGTGGATGGCGGGGTTTCGGTGAGGCGGAGCTTTAGTGCGCCGGAGGGCTGGGCCGGCGGCGAGGTTGCTGTCCCGGTGCCGAGCGGGGTGACGCCGGGCGTCGGCGGAGCGCGGGCGCGATGCCGGTCCATTCGCGGGAGAAGAAGGAGAACAACCACGATGAGATGGAGGTGGACTACGGGGAGAACGATGGCAGCAGCTCCGAAGAGGAGGAGTCCGAGAGCTCGTCCGTGTCCGAGGAGGGGGACAGCTCAGGTGAAGCGGGGAAGGGGCGCCGGTCGCACGCGTTGGAGCGGGGAAAAGCGGACCTCTGCCTCGCTTGGCTTCGGTCGGTGGGAGGGTCAGTGGGTGGGTGAGGAGGAGGACTCCGCCCCGCCGCCAGCCCGGTGCCTCCCTTTCTGCAACCCAGACGCCCTCTCTCCTCCCAGGATGTCCTCCCCCATCCCGGGAGTTCTCTTAGAAAGCCCCCCCCCCCCCGCGGTTCTGTACCACGCACGTGGGAGGACAAGGATGTGATGTCCTTTTACTGATAGCTGCCACTCATGCCCAGAGCGGCAGGGAGCTTTTCTCTCCCCATAAACTTCCCCCATCCCAATCCTCGTCTTCCAGGCTACACCTGTGGTAGTGAAAACAACCAGAGGCAACCTGTTGGGGGAAAGAGTTGGTTTTCTCCATTATTTCACCCTCGCCAGCGTGCCACAAATGCCTGGCGAATGACATTTGGACAAGCAGGCTGGCATAAGGTGTTTGGGCTCGTCGCTTTCTCGAACACACAATTCGCAAGATGGTCCTAACTGAGGAGACACAGGGTTGGATCCGGTGTTAGACCTACTTAGAGGAGATTCATTGAAATGAATTGGACTTAAGTTAAATCAGTCTAACCTAACCTGGTGCAGGGAGTTGTAGTCCAACACATCAGGAGGGCACCAGATTGGGGAAGGTTAATTTAGACTAACGTTGAATACAGCCATTGGATACAGCCCGTAGTCCTTTCCCTCTTAAGACTGCTGTTATTTTCCCTCTCCCTTCATTGAATAGATGTCCTGTACCCATATTTCCATAAATCAGTGTTCTAGCTTTACCTTCTACTTCTAGAAGCAGTGAGTGTGAGTTTTATAATATAGCTTGTATTTTCTTTCATAATTTATTTATTTATTTATTTATGTCCTTCAAAAAAACGTTCCCTGGCTGAAAGCATCACCATTCCCTGGCTGCATTATAGACTTCTATGCCCTTCTCTTTTTTTTTTACTCCCGCTGGCAAACATGTAGTATGGTATTTTGATTAACTTCTCAGAGATGTCTTACAGACATAGGAGTTGGCTTGTCTCATACATCACTCTTGTCTCTAGTGCTGGGCAACCAAATGCATCACGGCTATCTGCTGTTGGCTCTTCCCAGCATCTGATAATTGATATTCTACCTTTGAATATAGAAGTTCCAATTTTAATTGTTATGATGAAAAGCTATAGTTAATAGCTTATCTTCCATAAAGTTGCTTACTACTTTTTTAAACCATCTAAGCTATGCATTCCATGAGTTTTTTAAACCATCTAAGCTATGCATTCCATGAGCTGTGCATTCCATCTAAGCTATGCATTCCTTGGGCAAACAGTAGTCCATTCATGCAATGGGACTTCTTCTCTCACCCACCCCACCTGCAGCCTCCCTTGCATGTCCCACTTCTGCTCTGGAGGGTCCCCCAACTTCCAGAGCAGATTGTGTGTGTGTGTGTCCCTCCTGCTGTCCAAATGACACAATTGGATACAATCCCATATATTTATGTATTGCATACATAAGTATGACTATTTTGCATCATGAACCTTGCAAGTTATTTTCAGTAAGTTAAAATGCAGTCTCTCCCCCCCTCCCCTGCATGTTCAAAATTGGATGTTACACATGACAATATCTAGAGATAAGTTTTTGTACCCACTGTATCCTACTCAACTAATGTAGAGCTGAAGTTCATCTCAAGTCATGGTGCCTAGCAATAGGCTAGTATAATTAAGGGCCATTTTGTTCTAACTTTCATACTTCGAGGCTTCCTCCATCTGTGCAATTCACCAAGCATTATTCCAGCTCATGGCGGTCAGGGCTTGGAGTGCATCTTGTCTATTCATTTCTGGTGTCTTGTGATAAAGTGTCTCTTTACTTGAAGAAATTAGTCTTTTGACAGCATATTGTTCTCCAACATTCTTCAAAGTTATTCAGAAAGAATGAATAACAGTTGTTCTCATATTTTTCCTACTTGAGTTTCAGTAGAATTGGCAAACACTGGGGTTCCTGCTTTCTGAAAATTATTCTGTGTATTCTGGTTCCAGTCCATTCTATAGAGGATGGTGAATATTTTTAATCCCTGGGCCAACTCTAATGTGGTCAATAAGTTGCTTTAAAGTGGCATACATGCTCTTGTACACTCTGGCCTATATCTAATATTAGTCCTACTTTGAGCAGACAGATTGGAATGAATGGGACTTAGGTTAGACCCATTCATTTCAATGAATGGGTCTAACTCTTAAGTAGGAGTAACACTGGATACAGCCCTCTCTTAGAGGCACTTGCATCTCCCGTCTTGGCCTAGGTGGCACTGCACCATAAAAAAAATCTACCTACCTTCATTCCTTTTACTTCCATTAACAATATCTGACATGAGAATTGCTGTTGGTGGCACTTCACTTAGATTTCACTCATCAGAATGATGACTTCATAGTATTAATTGGTCCAACTTGGAATCCATTTCTTTTGGAGGTGGGGGGGAACCTCAACTAGTGGAATTGTCCCAAGATAGTTTCTACCAGATAGTTCTCACTATTTTAATAGTATCTAGGATTCATGCTTGCTTATGAAGAGGTATTGTAAAGCTTGTTGTAAAGAAAGCACAGGGTTTATGCCACATGTATTCCCTATTATGTGGAGACTCCGGAAAACAAAGAGTGGTTCTAGTTTATAAAGATAAGTCTGCGATCTTGAGAGAGACTAAATCAGCCTTCCCTAACCTGGTCCCCCCCCCCCCCCCCAGCTGTTTGGACTTCAGCTCCCATCAGCCCGCTATGTTTGGTGTCATAGTTAAAAAATAAAAGTAAAAACTTCTGCAGGGCACCACATTGAAGAAGGCTGGGCTAAACAATTGGGAGCCAACCTTTTATCCCAAGTAAGCCACAAGCCAAGGGCAAAGTATATAATATTTCCCCTATGATGTGTTCTGCAGACTATATGCAGCCCCTTGTTCCCTTGGTTTGATTCCCCACCCCCAGCCTACTGAACCTGGCAGCTGGGCATTGTAGGAGAAGCGGACAGGAGTGAAGACCTGAGTATGCCATAGCCAGGCCCTCCTACTCCTATCCAGAAATTCAAGAACACCTTGCCTGCTTGGGGCTCAGTGCTACGTGCTTCTGTACATTACATTGAATCCAACATTAGCCATCCACCAGTGGAACGGAAATTGCTGGTGGAATAGATTTTTGCTCCTCCTGCAGCCCCCCCCCATGTGCCCCTAAACCTGCTCTGAAGAGTTCGGGGTCTCTTCGGAGCAGATATGGAGGGGACGTACCTGGCTGCAGGAGGGAGGAGTAGAAGTGGAAGTCCGATAACGTGGACAGAAGTCCAGTCACACCAGTGTTGGATTTAACCCATGGTCTAAATCTTTAAAATTCAGGATTTTTCTGTTTTAAAGACTCAAGCACTAAAATTCAGGAATTGGTGAATTCTAATCTGGATTTCTAAACTACAGATTTTGTCTCTTGTTGTTTTATGGCAGATAGTAGCCCTACTTTCTCGGCATGTTGAAAACACAGTGGTGACAATGTTCAAAGCTATTCTTTTTAGGCCTATTCAATACCTCAGGGGTTTCTTGTATGTGCTGCTTTTTCATCTTCTTCTGATAGGATGGGACTTCTGGGAGCATGAAATCTGCTATTTTAAACAAGTGGTGCTAAGTGGAAAAGGCTCCATTTCAGAAATCATATGCAAATTCCTAGTGCACTACCTTTTATTCCTAGTATATGGCTGACTTTTTTATTTCTGAATTGGTCAAACAGTTAAGCTTTGTTCCTTCTTTTCTTCCCTAGCCAATCCCAATAAGAGTGTCAACAGAAACTGTTGACAGCCATGCATTGACTCCTAGGAATACATCTGTTCAACTTCAGTGGTCTCTTAAGCCATTATTTGTTCTGTCATTGACCATTATTTGTCACTCCAAAAACATTGTCTTGACAATGCTGACTTGTAAACAAAATTCTGTAGGGTTTATAATGGCTGCATTTGGATGTCACAATAAACTGTGGTTTATCATGATGAGAATGAGCCTGGCCTCCACATTGGTCCTTTACTCTCCCCACTCCTTTCTTCTGCTCCAGAGCAGCTAGAAAAAAGTGTTTAGAAGCATTGGCTTATGTTAATGATTAGCTGCAATTTAGCATGCCATTTGAACCTGGCAAGTGGTGGTTAATGTTAACTATGGTTTACAACTTCAATACATAATTTATGAAATTGGCTTGTTTCAGCAAACCATAGTTAAGATTAACCACAGTTTAGGGTTGGATGACAAGCTAAATTGTGGTAAATCAAAAGCAGAAGTCAAAATTTCTAATCTCTTCTTCATGTCCAAATTGGAGGAAGGATGGGAAGGATGTGTGATCCTAGAGGGGTGCTGAGCGCATTCTCATCACAAGTAACCATGGGGCTTTTTGTTCTGAAACAGCCACTGTAAAATATTGCTGGAAAAATATTCCAAGAAAGCTGGTGCACACTAGTATCTATCTAAGAATGACATATGAGTCAGCAGTAGGTGGCCTGTTTTAAATCTTGCCACAACAATGAACTCTCTAAGTTCAGAGAGTGGGGTGTTGAACCTGTGGAAGTCCAGATGTTGTTAGACTCCAGCTTCCAGCAGCAAAGCCAATGGCCAGAGATGATGCGAGTTGTAATCCAATAACACCTAGAGGGCCATAGATGCCCATTCCTGCTTAAAATGCATAGTCCGAGGCCAACATCTGTCAAGCCCAGCCTTCCATCTCCAGTATGTGGGAAATAGACCTAAGTTACAATTGTGATGATTAATGAGATAGTGACTCGGTTTGGGCAACCACTATTTGCATAATCCCCTGCGATGCAATACATGTTGCTGTGTCTTCTAAACCCAGCACATGGCACAGTGGGGTTGACTTCATACCCACTCTACAACCCACGACATGCAGTAGAGGCTGTAGGGTGGTTTTGAAGCCACTCCTGTTGCACCACACACCAGGTTCGGAAGACATGCCAACTTGTGCTGCATTGCAGGGGATCATGCAAATGGTGGTCACGTGCGCAGCACACACAGGGGCAGGGGGAGAACCTACAGTGGCTTCTTTCCTCGACATGCTCATCGGAACGGGGCTATTGTATGTGAATCACCTTAAATCATGCCTGACAGATGGGTGTCCAGGTGCTTCTTGAGTGTCTTTAGTGTGGGAGAGCCCACAACCTCCCTAGGTAATTGGTTCCATTGTCGTATTGCTCTAACAGTCAGAAGCTTTTCCTGATGTCCAGCTGGAATCTGGCTTCCTATTAACTTGAGCCCATTATTCCGTGTTCTGCACTCATGTGTAGCAGTAGATGGCTGTTGCCTGATCAATTAAGGCAGCAATATAGGTCTGTTCAGATCTTCTTGATGTATGCAGCAAACACATGGAGGAGGGACTGGGATTACATCGGTAGCTATGCTAGGATCTCTTCTCGATCAACCCAGAGTGCAGGACACGGAATAATGGGCTCAGGTTACAGGAAGCCAGATTCCGGCTGGACATCAGGAAAAACTTCCTTACTGTTAGAGCAATACGACAATGGAACCAATGACCTAGGGAGGTCGTGGGCTCTCCCACACTAGACGCATTCAAGAGGCAGCTGGACAACCATCTGTCAGGCATGCTTTAAGATGGATTCCTGCAATGAGCAAGGGGCTGGACTCAGTGGCCTTATAGGCCCCTTCCAACTCTACTATTCTATTACTGCACTGTACCCACTGTTAGCCATCCCACTTGCAGTATTAGTGTAAATGGGACTTAGGCGCATACAATTGTATGCATATGGGGCTTCTTCACACATAGGGCTTCTTCTATTGGCCAAGGTTCCTGCTTGCATGGAGGAGCCAAACATACATGCATCTGGGGGAGTGGCCTAACGGGCATGGAGCGTAGTCGTAAGTCTCTCGCTCTCGTTAAGAAGCGATCGAAATAATTATAAAATCCCTATTTGGAGAGAATGGATTGTTAATCAAAGATCTGATTTCGGGTCCGGAAGCTTTGCTGTATCTGTGGAGAACGAAACTGCTGGATTGCAGCGATATCAGCAGAGAGAGAACTCTGGCAGGCGATCAGTAACGGTAATTAATGGACTTTAATTGGGAGAAGTAAGGCTGACTGATAAGACTGGAGGGAGAGACGGAAGCGATTATAAGTGGAAAAAGAGACATTTAACCTCCAGCCGAAAGTGTTAGAAGCCGAAACGTACTTGTTTGATAAGAGCCGAGAGGATATCTGAGGCGGACAGCGAAGATTTAGGTGAGGGGTGCGGATTTATGAGTTTAGCTTTATGAAAAGAAAGCAAAAAGGTGAAAAGTCCAGGCTGTCGAAAGATCATCCCTCAGATAGGAATTGGCATCGGCTCACTAGAGTTTCTGGAATCTTGCCAGACAAAATGCCGGACAAAACGCAGCATTCAGACAAGGCCGGAAAAATATCTCCAAGTCACTCCGGAAGCTCTAAATCTGGCGTAGTTCCTAAAGTGGCAGGTGCAGTTCCTAAAGTGGCCAAAGAGAGTCAAGCAGAGACATCAGATGATTTAATGGACAAATTTCAGAAAGTGTTAGAGGCGGCCTTGCTGAAGCAGGAGGAAAGATTAATGCCAAGAATTAAGGACTCACAGATTGAATTTATGTCGGACCTTCAAACTGTGGTGGAAAGTGTGGAGAAATTGGAGAGGGAGACTGGGAAGCTGCAGGAAGATAGCAAGCAGCAGGGGGAGCATTTGAAGGAGATGGACTTGTGTTTAATTGCCTTGGAAGATAGAGACAGGAGAGTCAACATTCGAATTAGATATTTTGGAGAGAGAGAGGGGGAGAACCCTAAGGCTTTAAGAGATACAATTTTGGCATGGATTAAGGAAGTGGAACCTCAGGAAACTTAGGAGATGGCGGATATCGAGAGGATCCACAGAGTGGGTTATAAGAAGAAGGGGATGCTCCCAAGGGATATAATTGTTAAATTTGGCAATTACTACAAGAAAGAAAAGTTGATGCAAGCAATTAGACGTCAAGGCCAGCTGATGCTACAAGCAACACCAATCGAGGTTTACCAGGATCTATGCCCTCAAACCGTGCAGTGGAGGAAGAGTGTTAGACTGTGTACAGTGGCTTTGCGGAAAAGATCGATAACATATAGTTGGGGGTATCCAGTCTTTTTGAGATTTATGTGGAAAGGGAAACAACATAGAATAACATCAAGTGAGCAAGGGATGGATCTTTTGGAGAAGCTGGGTTTAGTTGATCCCATGGATGTTGGAGAAACAAAGCAGGATGAAGGCGCTGCAGGAGGAAGCAGTCAAAAGCAGGAGGAAGGCGCTGCAGGAGGAAGCAGTCAATGAAGAAATATTATTGTAATAGGGATAAGAAGAGATTATAAGGGAGGGGAGGGTCAGATTTTTGCTCCGGGAATGTTGGGTTGCTTCTCCCCCCCCCCCCGAAAAGTTCTAAAAATATTTGGGGTCATTGCCCAGAAAAGTCTGGTGAGGAGGGGGGTGAAGATGGGGGGTAAGTGTGGGGGGGAGGGGGAGGGAGGGGGGTATGTGTGTCACAGAGGGAGACCAATCCAGAGATTTGTGTGAAAGAGACAGATGGAAAATAAATTAAGGGTTGCAACTTTAAATGTTAAGGGGCTAGGAACTGTTATAAAAAGGAAGAGAATAGAAATGTTATTAAAAAAAGAGAAAGCAGATGTAATTTTTTTGCAGGAAACTCATCAAACAAAGGAGGGCGTAAATGAGCTTCGGATGAGGGAAGTGGGCGTTTATGAAAAGTCTTTTGGTACTTCTAAAGCGAGAGGTGTAGCGATAATAATTTCAAAAAAATGTGGTATTACAATACAAAGGGTGAAGAAGGATGAAGCGGGAAGAATTCTGATAATTTCTTGCATGGTGGGGGGAGGAGGAATATATATTGATCAATGTATATGCTCCAAATGGGAAACAAATGGAATTCTTCGATGAAGTTTTGAATGCGGTGGGAGAAGTGGGTAAAAAGAACATTGTGATGGCAGGTGATTTTAATATGGTATTAGACAGAGAAAGACAGGGATAATATT
This sequence comes from Anniella stebbinsi, assembly GCA_029215795.1. Lineage (NCBI taxonomy): Eukaryota > Metazoa > Chordata > Lepidosauria > Squamata > Anniellidae > Anniella > Anniella stebbinsi. The sequence goes on from JARDYH010000001.1 coordinate 332,158,008, forward strand.
TTAAGAGATCTCAAGAGTGGTGGGAGGACGGGGTTAAGCAAATTAATGGAGGGAAAAGAACTAATGGATGTTTGGAGGGTATTAAAAGGGGAAGAAAGGAAATATACCTTCTACTCACCAAGGTTTAAGAGTTATTCTAGGATTGATTATATTTTTGTGTCAAAGAATATGATGTCTAAACTTATAGATTGTGATATTGGGGTAATTAAAGTCACCGATCACGCATTAATGACGATGGATATTAAAATGAAGAAGGATTATAAACAAGCTAAGAGATGGAGAATGGATACAAGGTTATTAAATAATAAAAATATAATGGGGAAAATTAAAAAAAAATGCAGGAAATATGGGAAATTAATGAAAAGGACTCAAACTCGCATGGGTTAATATGGGACACTATGAAGGCAGTGGTAAGAGGGATTTGTATTAGGGAAATGTGTACCCTAAGAAAACAACAGGAAGCACAAAATAAAAAGATTGAAAAGGAGGTAAGGGATTTAGAGGAGAAGCTAAGAGAGACAAAAGGTCTATTTGCCCAAATTCAAGCTAAGAAAAAGGAATTAGAGAAAGAAGAGTTAGAACAAGTCCAAAGGGATTTGCTATATTTAAGGAGGGATTTTTTTGAATATAGTAATAAAAATTCGAAGATGCTGGCTAGGTCCACTCAGTCAAAAAAGGCTAAGAATATGATAGGGACAATTAGAGATAGGACAGGGAAAAGTTGTAATTTAATGAAGGATAAATTAAATATATTTCAGGAATTTTATAGAGAATTATATACATCAGATATGGGTTCACAGGTTAAGGTATTGGAATATGTAGAGAGGAATTGGAAAATAAGATTACAGGGGCAAGATAGGGATTATATGGAAGGATTAGTTACTGAGAAAGAAATAGAAGGAATTATTGATAAGTTAAAAGGAGGAAAATCTCCGGGAATGGATGGTTTGGGGCCGGAATATTATAAGACATTTAGAGGAATTTTAATACCAAGATTGAAAAAATTATTTAATAGTATAATAGAAGGAGGAAAGACCCCACCATCGTGGGATCACTCCTTGATTATATTAATCCCGAAACCAGGAAAGGATCTGACGGATCCAGCATCTTACAGACCAATATCTTCAATAAATCAAGATGCAAAAAATTTTTCAGCAATAATGACAAAAAGAATGGGTACGTTTATATATAAATATATTAGAAAAGATCAATGTGGATTTATTTCAGGAAGGCAAATACCTAATTTAATTGGAAGAGTTTTAAATATAATTAATATTATTTAAAAAAGGAATCTAAAAGCAGGTTTGTTAGCATTGGATATATTCAAAGCCTTTGATTGCATGGAATGGCCAGCACTTAAAACAATTTTGAAAACATTTGGGCTTGGAGATAAATTTATGGGAGTGATGGATCAGCGGTATAAAAATAATAAAGCAGAAATAATGGTTAATGATGGGTTAACGCAACAGATTACACTAGCTCGAGGAACTAGACAAGGTTGTCCACTTTCACCGATCTTATTTGCGATAGTGATAGAAATTTTGGCAAATGTTATAAGGGAGGATGTAAGATTGAAGGGGATAGGAGGGAAGGAGAAGATTAAAATGAATATGTTTGCGGATGACACATTATTGACATTAGAAGATCCCCTGGAGACTGGGGAGTTGATTAAGAAGCATTTGAGAGAATTTGGGGAGATTACTGGTCTACAAGTTAATTGGGGGAAGTCAGAAATGATGTTATTTAATTATAACAAAGAGGAGATGGAGGAAGGTAAAGTTAAGTTAGGTCTTAGGCTTAAAAATATAGTACGTTATTTAGGAGTTAATATTGCAAAAGATTTAGATAGGTTAGAGGAAATTAATTTTGCAAGTTTGAAAAAACAGGTAGGGGAAAAGTTAGAGGTATATAGAAAATTAAAACATTCTTGGTTTGGTAGAATAGCGGTTATTAAAATGAAGATATTACCTAAGATTATTTTTTTGTTTAGAATGCTGCCGATTAAAATATCGGAAGTAGAGTTAAAGAGCTGGCAAAATATGATTAATGCTTATTGCAATGGAGATAAGAGAGCTAGGATTAATAAAGGGTTATGGTATAAGACACAAAAGAAAGGTGGTTTGGGACTTCCAAATATAAAGAGTTATTATATTGCTAATCAGTTAAGATATGTTATAAATAGTATATTAGGGGAGGAAGACTTAGAATGGTTAGAAACACAAACAGGGGAACTAGATTTCAAATTGCAAAATATTTTTTTATTAAAATTCAAAAGAAAGATTTGAGGGGACTGGACAACCCGTTGCTGAAAAATATTCTAGAGATCTGGGAGAAAGTAAAAGGAAAGTTAATACCAGGAGACTCTCCACTCGCCCCAGTGGTAGTAGTGGGAAACTTCCCAAGGAATTTAAAAGTAGAGTTGGAAGGGAGTCTGAAGGATCAGGAAATTATTAAGTTAAGGAATTGGATGGAAAGAATGATAGATAAGGTGCAAATTAGAGAGTTGTTAAAAGGACAAAAGATAGCTTGGTTCAAATGCTTACAATTGGAAAAATGGACACAGGAATGGAAAAAGATAAATAAGAAATGTAGAAATAATACAAGATTTGAAGATTTAATTGAATCAAGAGGAAAGAAGGAAGTAATTAAAACCAGAAAAGGTTTGACTAGTGAAATATACAGAATTCTGATAGAGGATGATGAATATCGAGACTCTCTTAAAATGATTTGGGAAGATTATTTAAAGGAACAAATTAATGAATATGACTGGGGGAGGATATGGGATGCAAGAATGTTAAAGCTTTTGTCGATTAGAATTAAGGAGAATGATTATAAGACAGTATGGAGATGGTATTTAACGCCGGTAAGATTTCATCAGATAGACAAAAAAGTGTCCAAGAATTGTTGGAGGGGGTGTCAGGAGGTTGGAACTTATTTTCAAATGTGGTGGAGCTGTGAACATGTACAAAAAATTTGGGAAAGGGTGTTTAAAGAAATAAGTGAAATAATTGGAAGTAAATTGGAATTAAGCCCAAAGTTGGCTCTACTAGCAATATGGGATAAAGGAAATGAGAATATAAACAAGAGAGAATTGATAAACAACCTCCTGGCTCCCGTCAGAATAATGATTGCTAAAAACTGGAAAGGGCAAGGGATATATACTATAGAAGAATGTTATAAAGAAATATGGGACATGGCACTTAACGATAAGCTAACGTGTAAAATGAAAATAAAGAGGGGAATGTCCAGTAAGAATGATTTTGGAGATATATGGAGCCCATTTTTGGAATATGTATTAAAAACGGGGAAGGGGCAAATACCTTCAAAAGAGTCTTTACAATTTTGGAAAGAAGAATAATGAATAATTGAATGTCTCCTGGGGGGAGGGGAGCACTGGGGGGTATGTGGTTATGTATTGTATTTTATGTTGTTTATGTTGTATTATGTTTGAAAATAATAATAAAAAATAACAAAAAAAATACATGCATCTGTCCCCGTGTAAACACCCTTCATACTTAGGCAAAGCACGTGGTCAGCAGTTGCATTGCTTCAGGCATGGGACTGGAGATGCAATACTATCTGAAAGGATCTGAACAAACCAATATGTCCACCAACTTGCAGGTTTATGTAATCTAATAGACTTATGGGAATAAGTCTTTGAATGGGAAATCTCTAGTAGTAATTTAGGTACTGAAAGCCTTCCATTTTAATAGAACTGTGCTGTGCATTGTCCTGATGGCTTTTTAGCAAATAAGACAGCATATAAATGTTAATCATAAATAAATACAATCCCAACCCCATCCCCTGGGACTTTAATGGTTGCATCCTTAGCCTTCAAGTAAGTGACCTTGAATTGCATTCTTATATGTATACAGACTCAGAGAGCAACACAGAACTCTTTTTCCCATTTCTGAGCAGGCACAATTACACAGAGCGATATGTCCAAAGATTTGGGGTTATGTTTCTAGGTTTTATAAAATTGCTATTTAGTTCTAAGAGATGTTTGATTTGAAATCTCCCAGATATAAATTAATCCTCTCTGGCCAGTGCCATTCTGCTGGTGATTTGCCACACAGTGCGGAAAACATATTTAAATAATCCTTCAGATGTGTGGAGGCAATTTTTCAGCAGCAGCCGTACCACTATACAAATGTAAGAACTCGCCCTTGCTTAGACGGGCAAAAACCTTTCCACTTATTGCTGTTGTACAGGAAGTGTGAAATATGTAACCTATGTTACATTCTTGCTGATTGATTCATTCAAATTTTCTGGCTTCTTGTTGGACAATACTTTAAAATATTAATGTAGTTGGCTGTACGATGAAGTGCAAGCAAAAGTGAAGTGCAAGACTGAGCAAACTGGCTCTCTTCCAAAATCAGTCATGGAATAGAAAGCAAGCTTTGGTTTTTATTTTATATGCTGTATAAGTTTTCCATCAGTTTAAAAAGGTTGTCAAAGATTAATTCCTCTTGAAACTTGATCATTTGGAACATTAACTGTGTTTTTTAATGAATACGATAACCTGAGCATAAATTCCACCAAATAGATTGGAGGAGAGGAGCCAGTACTGATCTATACTTAAAAGTGGATAATTCTGTTCTCAGAAATGGACGATGAGGACTGTGAAAGAAGAAGAATGGAATGTTTAGATGAAATGTCCAATCTTGAAAAACAATTTACAGACCTCAAAGATCAGTAAGTAAACCAATGATGTAGAGCTTCATTTCGATTCTAGTCCACTTGTAATCCTAGGCATGTTTTGCGTTGTCTAAAGCAGAAGTGGGCATAAGATGGTTTGGGATTTACTAGTAGATCTCTGGGTGACTTGCAGTAGAGCAGCAAAGGTTTCTGACTCCCAGGGTTTTTTTTACAGATATAACAAAAAAGCAAACATATACATGTACATATATTCCTTGGCTGAACATGTGCTCAATAGCTCTCCGTTCTCAGTGTGTGTCTGCCCTCCTCACACTTTTGCACCTAACTCTGGTTGGTGGACCTCGGGATTCTTGTAAAAAGTAGATAGGCTTATACTGAATCAGACCACTGATACAGTGCAATCCTACACATGTTTACTCAAAAGTAAGCCCCACTATGTTCAATAAGACTTATTGCCAAGTATGTCTGTATAGGATTGCAATCTTAGTATTGTCTACACCAGAGATGGCGACCTTTTTGGACCTGTTGGCACATTATATATTTTGAAAAAATGTCCTGAGCGGCACCACAAATTGCTGTAGAGGATAACATGCTGGGAGCACCCACCTCTGGATTCCAATTATTCTTGCCCCCCCTTCTTTAGACAGGGGATTTGTTTTTCCACTTCTATTAAAGTCAATGGAGCATTGTGGCTCCATTGACTTGAATAGAGCAGGGGGAAAGTTCACCTGCCCCAAAATAGCTGGGAGGAGGAAGCCCACCCACTGCCAAGGACCCTGTAGACCAAAGAGGCCTTTGTTGTGATGGGCTCCTGCCAAGCCATTGTTCGGCAAGGCACCCTTCTCCCCAACTCTATTATAACCAATGGAGTGATATTGCTCCATCAACTTGCATAGAGGTAGGGGAAATGTGCTGAATGGGAGAAGGGGCAGTGGTGGTAAGTGGAGGGCAGTGCATGGGGCCCCATGGGCATACTCCAGGATCTTGGCAGGTGCCTGTGCAAGCACGGGCTCCACATTGCCAACACCTGTTCTCCACTGACTAGCAATGGTTCTCCAGGCTTTCAGGCAGGAGTCTTTCTCAGGCCTATGTAGAGATACCAGGGGTGTTTTGTATGCAAATGATGAGCTCTACCAAGCCTGGTCTACCCACCCTTATCTAAAGACTAAAGATTTGTGAAATAATGTTAAAATTGTCTGGGATAGGTGTGGGGGGGGGCACACGTATAAGGCTCGTGTAAGGTGGATAAAGTATTGAAGTGTCTTCAGATTTCCAGTCTTCTCTAGGCAAGTGTGGGTTTAATAATCTATGGATACCATGGAAACTTAGGAATTCACCCCTGTGTTACTAAACCATACATGAGTTGGGAGATGTAAGTTAGGCCCTTGGACATCGTGGGAAATTCTAAAGGCCACATAGTTGTGATGGCCAAATGTGTGTTATGCACGTGTTCTACCCTGTTTACATATAAAGTAAAAATGAGGAGTGGGTCTGCTCTTCATATGCAAAGGATAATATAGGGCAGGGGAGCAAAACTGCCCTTCTCTTGCCTTATGTAGCTCCACCCTGCTGCTTCATGTAGTTTACCTCTGATCCAGCTCCAAGGGGGACGGGCAGGAGAAAATGGCTGAAAAACAATGGAGTGCAGCATGAGAAGACCATGTTCCGCTTTACTCCCTTACACACAGACTCCCTACCCCTACTTTATATGTGAATGGGATATATGCACAGCTGCCGAGTCTTCTCTAGGTTGATCGTAAACTGCATGTCAGAATAGATGGTTTTACTTTCTAGTATATGTTCCTGAAGTTTCTTAGGACGCAATCCTGTGTCCCCTGGACAGTGTCAGGGAACATAGAATTTTTTGGTTTCTGGGATCTGAGGTTGGAACCAGTGCTCCGACCTCAGAGCCCAGAAACCGTGCTACCCACCCCTTCAGAGCCAGAGTTTCTCTTCGCTCTCAGAAATGGAGCATGGAGATGGCAATAATAATAATAATAATAATAATAATAATAATAATAATTTCTTACCCACCTCTCCCTCCGGATCGAGACAGGGAACAACATCAATACCAACAATATAAAATACATAAACTGATTAAAAGCACATAAATTTAATACATTATTAAAACCAATAAAGTCTTAAAATTTGACTGAGTAGGCCTGCCAGAAGAGATCAGTCTTTATAGCTCTCTTAAATTCTTGAATACTTGTAAGTTGTTGGATTACTCCCGGCAGGTCGTTCCATAGTCTGGAACGACCTGGAAAAGGGGGCAGTCCTGGGGCGGGGAGGGGAGGAGATAGCAGAGTCAGCTTTACGCAGCTTCCTGTGTGCTGCGTTGCCTTCCCACCTACCGCTCAAAAGCTCCCCAGAAAATGTAGGATGGCTGGAGCATGGTGGCAAGGTTTGCCTCCATTCTTTGGCCGCCCTGCGTTGGACAGTTGTCAGCCTCCGGGTTTGGAGGCTGATGACTGTCTTCATTGGATTGCGCCCATATGTTTCCTGGAATGGAAATATTTGGCAGCCTGGTAGCAGGGACTATTTAAATTTACAATGACTAGACATCAGCAACAACTGTGTTAGATCTATTTTGGTCATTATAAGTTTTGGCGCTCTCTTACGTGACTATTAATTGATTCTGTTTTATTTGCCACTATATGTTATTGTACCAATTTCTTTTTTGAAAAAAAAAATTGCCACCCTGAGAGCAGCCATGCTGAAAGTGCAGTTTCTAAATTTTATATTTAAAAAGTCACAATAAAGGATCCATTGAGAGATTATTATTTTTCGAAGTAAGCGTCCTGGCATTTTGGAGAGCAGCCCCTCATGCCCCACATAATGTCATGTCCTTTCCTGGTGTCCCTCTCACAGTCCTGTGTTCGTCTCTGACCACCTGGAGTAGATTTTTGGAGGGTGTAAGCAGCTGCAGCAGAGGGGGAATCACCAAGATTCACCTTCCCACCCTTTCTGCCAGTGGTATCCTTCTGCTGGATCAAACTCCTTTTATGTACAGAAGGAGCTTTTCCATTCATGGAATGCAAAGTCTGGATCCAGCATAAAGAAGGTGTAAATAATGAGTTGGCCATAATTTATTGTGCAGTTTGTTTTCAAGTCTTGTTAATTTCTACTGGGTTGATGGGCTTAATAGTTTGCTGGATGATGGCCAATGGCAACTGGGGAAAGGGACTCTTAGAAAGCGTTAATATACCCTGTTCTCTGCATGTCCTTAATATAATGCTCTTCATCTTCATTATGTTAAGACTTTACAAAGAGAGATTAAGCCAAGTGGATGCAAAACTACAGGAGGTCATTGCGGGAAAGGCACCAGAGTACTTGGAACCACTGGCAGCTCTGCAAGAAAACATGCAAATCCGAACAAAAGTGGCAGGTAAGTGCATGAAGTGGTGGTTGTTGACTCAATTAGATACGCCCTGCAGGGCCTGGGTAGGAGTACGATGTTAACAAAAACATTTAAATCTGTTAATTTTTAACTCTCAAATGCTTAATTTTGTAACTCCTAGTAAGGTTTTTGGCCATATGCTTGGATAGTGGTAGGATAAGGAGACCCAAATATGTGTGTGGGTGTCTGCTCAAGGCTTGGGGAAAGCCAAAGTAAACACATACAGTTTCAATAAACACCTCAGCATGCCAGCACTGAGGCTTGATGTGCGTCTGGAAGGAATCATTCCACAGGGAGGGCGCCACTGCAGAGAGAGCCCATCTCCGTGCTGTCGCCAAATGGAAATCTGTAGGCCATGGCACAGACAACTGGGCTTCCCCTGAAGACCATAGTGGCTTGGGTGGTTGGTACAGGGGGGGATGTTCCTTGGAGTTACCTGATCCTGAGCTGTATAGGCTTATGGGTGGGAAATGCATTTGGTAGGTTGATGTGGCCCTCTGTTGTCTCTCCAAACAAGGTTTAAACAGAAATGTTTGTTTGTAGGTATCTACAGAGAGCTCTGTTTAGAGTCTGTGAAAAACAAATACGAATGTGAAATTCAAGCTTCTCGCCAACATTGTGAGGTACTGTTTAGTTTTTTAGCTGGAAAGAGTGTTCATCGGTCTATAACTGTAGGGAGTTACTTCTGAGGAAACACACACACTCAATCAGGCTGTAAAGATAATGAACATAGAATATTGGGCATTTGTCCCACGAAAAATACAGCAATGCTTTCACAATTGCCCTGGTCTGTTTGCAGCCTATTTATTCAGCTTTATGCAATCCTTGATTAAAATGGAGAACAGAGTGTTTTGTACTGAGCGTAAAACTGGGAACACATAATGAGCCACATGGTTCCAGCTACCCTTTGAATGTTTTGAATTAAAAGATAGCCTGCTTAAATCTTTCACAAGTGCCGGGATGGCCAGGTGACTGCCATGTAGTGTTTCGATTCTGTTGCGCCACCTGAGCCACATTTTTGCCCTTGTGTGCAATTTCAGTTTCAAGAAGCAGTTCTGTGAGTTGAGACTTGTGGCTTACTAGGTTCACACTCAGCCATCAGTAGGCAATGAAGAACCCATAGGGTGATCCCGTGTGGGTGGGGGGGAGTAGTGCAGACCTCAAAGAGTTCCCCACCCCTGTTTTAGCTCAAGGGCCTTGATCTACCACTAGTCCTATGCAACTCACCACATGCAACAAATAGAGGCCTTGGATAGGGCTCTGCATCTTTGTCTGCATCAAAAAATGGCCCCAGGTGGCTCAAAGGGGACTAGATGAATATAGCAAGTCTGTGCCTGGATCAGTGGAAGCCTGCTTCTGCATTCAGGTACCCTTTGATGGGTTGGGGTCAGCTCCCATTTCAGTGGGGTTGTGAATCCACACTGGGTTGTAGTCAGAACTCTAATGTGCTGAACCCTATCCCCAAAATGGGTTCTGAGTGAGCCCCACTGAAATAGGAGCCACCAGCCTCCACTGGTTGGGGTGAATTTCTTTGAGAAAAGATCATGGATTCCCTTTTAAGAGATAAGTGTAGATGTGGTGTATGTTTCTGTTCTGAATTCATTTTCAGCCATGTGATTTCCTAATAAGCAACCTTTGAATAGAACTGTTTTTTAAAATTCATCCCAAGTGAACTTGGAAACTGTCAGGGTTCAAAGAGCTACTTCAGGCATGTTGAAGGATTTGGTCTTTTCCTTTGGGATTCTTGACTTTTTATTTATTTATTACATTTATATACTGCTCCATAGCCGAAGCTCTCTGGGCGGTTTACAAAAATTAAAAGATTGAACATTAAAAAGTCAATATAAAAAAATTAAAACCATAAATCATAAAACAGCTGATATTTAAAACATTTTAAACTGTTAAGCCTGGCCAAAAAATTCATTTAAAAACCTCAACTTCAGCTGTTAAAATGCCTGGGAGAAAATAAAAGTTTTGATCTGGCAGCGAAAAGATAACAGTGTTGGCGCCAGGCAGGCCTCATCGGGGAGATCATTCCATAATTGGGGGGCCACCACAGAGAAGGCCCACTCCTTTGTTGCCGTCCTCCAAGCTTCCCTCGGAGTAGGCACCCGGAGGAGGACCTTAGATGTTGAGCGTAGTGCATGGGTAGGTTCATGTTGGGAGAGGCATTCGATCAGGTATTGTGGTCCCAAGCCATGTAAGGCTTTATAGGTTAAAACCAGCACCTTGAATGGCAGCCCCCATGCCCTATTGCACACTGTGTTTCAACCCCCCCCCCCCGACTCCAAGTTCCAAGAATGGCTTGCTGTGTAGGGATGGAAGTGTAGCTGCTATTTAACAAACGCCAGTTGAATGTTTGTAAAGTCTCCGAGAGCACCCAGGACTGGTACTCTGGTCTTTTTATACTGTCTGCAGTGCTTCTCTTATTTGCTCACCGTGAGGATTTGGAAACCTTCCAGGTGTTCTTCAGGGTGTTACTTGTCCAGTAAGGGTGGCTACACATCATAGCACATTTTGAAAGGAAAACCGGAGGTCTTGGGTTTCTCCTTTTAAATAACAACATGTTAAGGGCATATCTGTTCTTTCTATTTGTTTACATTTCCACTCTTCTGAAACTCTTAATACTGGCAAAAGGACTAGACTTTGCGCACCGCATATTCAAAACACTCCTTGGGAGAAGGAAACCCCTTTTAACCCGTTGCTCTTATTATATGTTGTGCACCCACTTGAATCTTGTGCAAAAAGGTAACCCCTCTGTTTGCATTTATTGCATCTGCTTGACGCTACTGATGCGATGACCCTTCTCAGCATCAGATGCCAGCTTTTTCACATTGCTTCTTGCACTCTGAACCCAGTGAAAGAATGTATCTTGTACATCAAGTCTCTGTGTTGGAAGCTGCTTGCATTGATCTTGAGTGCCCAATCCAGGATAAGATGCATTGGGTGCTTTTAGTTGGCTAATGTCTGACTACATTGTTAACTTCTCCTTTCAGAGTGAAAAGCTCTTGTTGTATGACACAGTTCAAAGTGAACTAGAAGAGAAAATCAGGCGACTTGAAGAAGACCGACATAGCATTGACATTACCTCAGGTAACTTAAGTGCTGGTAGAACAAGAGTGTTGAACCTCTTTCATTCTGAGGTCTGCGTTCAATTTTGGATAGGCTCTTGGGGTCCGCATTCCAGTGGTGGCTGGGGCTGAAGGCAAAAGGGGATCTGGCTGAAATACCAGCATGCTGTACCGTAAAGCTCTTACTGTCAGTAACTAAGCTTTAGGAGGGGCATTTCAACCTTGTAGAATGGGGGAACACACAAAAGCTGGGGAGCCACCGAATGATTGACGGTCAGGGGAAAGGGGACAGGACCAGGGGAAGATGGTGCAGCCATCCAGAAAACCTGAGGTTCTGCATCCCTGTGGTAGAGGTTGCATGGATGGAAGATTGTCCAAATGAACCAATTACTGGCGAAATGTTTTAACAGCAACATTCTTATGTTTCCTTAGAGTTATGGAATGATGAACTTCAGTCTAGAAAGAAAAGGAAGGATCCATTTAGTCCCGATAAGAAGAAACCTGTTGTTGTATCAGATATCCTTTTATGGCTACTAACTGGGTACAACTATTCACTGAATGACAGTATTGCTGACTGTTGACACTTCACAAGACTTCCATTAAGAAACACAGGACAGTGGTCTGAAGACTTTGACTAAGAATCATGAGCAGTGTTTTTACTGGGGACTAAGAGTTGGTTTTCCCATTATGATGGTCACATGTTTTTGTTTTGGTCTGGTGTGGTTGTAGCAAGGGAATGATGTTCCTAAAAACATGAAGGTTGCAATCCTATGGTCTCTGGGACCTCCATGGGGCTATAGGACTTTTTGGATCTCTCCCTCCAATGGCAGAGAGAGAGGTCCGCCCTCCAAGCTTCTGCAGAAACCAGTGCATCCCTTATGTTTCTAATCTTGGAACTCCAGTGTCAAAGGCAAAAGGAGGATGAAGCGGGGGATGTTCCTTGGGTATGGTGAGAGATCCACAGCCCTTCCAAGCCCTCAATCCCCCCCCCCCCCCCGAACAGGTGTGGAGAACTGTGTCAGCTCTGGAGCTGGTGTAGTTCATCTATGTGTGTTCGCTAGATGAGGCCCCCCTGATGGTTCCTCATGGACCTACAGTGTGTTTGGAGTCCACTTGGAGTAAAGGCTTCAGTGTATTGTCTCCCATTCTATGGAACTCGCTGCCTGTTGATGTCAGGCAAGCAATGGCGTTGTTTCATTTCCGGCGCCTGCTGAAGACATTTTCATTTAAGCAAGCCTTCCCTGACCAACCAGTAATAGTTTTCTTAGCATAGTTTGAGTTTGAAGTTTTTAATTCTGTATTTTGATTCGCCTTTTCTTGCTTTTTGTTGCACACTGCTCAGGGATTTTATTGGTTGTAGAGCAGTATATAAAACCTTGTAAGTAAATAAATGAATTCTCTTCCCATTTACATGAATGGGAGGGGAAATTTTTAAGGAAGAACAAGCACACGCACACCACATAGCCTGGGTTAAATTTGCTAAAGAGTACATAAAACCCTCTTACAGCTCAATCAGATACATGTCTACTCAGATGTAAGAGCCATTGTGTTCAATGGTACTTACTCCCAGGTAAGTGTATGTAGTATTGCAGCCTTAACATCTTAACTTGGGTATAGTGGTGATTAATAGCCCATTTTCAAAAAATAATAAATATTAGGTTTATTAAGTTTATGTATGTTTATGATCTAATTTGTTTTGCTTGCATTTTAATTGTATTTTCCTTTTAAGTAAACCGCCTTGGGATTTCTATTGAAGGGTGATATAGAAAGTTGTATAATAAGTAAAATAAATCTGTTCCAGTGGTGCAGGACAAACCCTAATACTAGAAAATGAGCATGATCTGTGCTTGGGGCCTATCATAGCACTGCTTTAATTTCAGTTGTGTTATTCCAAGTATGTTTCAGAATGGTCTGCTAGAACTTTTATTTTGATCCAGTTTAAAAATATGCAAGTCCCTTAACACATTAACGCCCCTATATAGTGTATATGCTACAAGATCTTGATATACTTGAAGACTGGACAACAATAAGGAAGGTACAGTTAAAAGTCACTGTCTAAATGTTTTTAAAGGGAAGAGCTGATGTGCCTGTAAGTGGCTTAGGTTTTTAAGTGTTTGTGGCTGGGGAGGTGACTAGCTTAGGGATATCACTGGGCATTATTAGACCATGTTGGGAATGCAGAGGGTGGCCGTGTGGCTTTATTTTGCAGGGAGGGCACAATTGTTCATGGGGATCGTTGAGTGGATCAATCAAAGCCTATAATGAGCAGCAGTATGCAGCTTCTACGTTTGTGTGATTATTTGTAATAGGACTCGCTAGCTTAGTTTTGACAACTACAGCCAAATGTGTTATCTAATAAATGAGATATATATGGAAGGTGTTAAAGGTATATGACAGCCATGTAACACAAAAAGTATGCAAACAACAACTACAGAACTTCCAAATCACTTTATTGCTCAATTCCATACCTTTAGACTCCTGGTCATCATACATAGGATGTGATACTCTGTGGTCATAGCTGTTGCTAATTCCTGACTAACGAAGACTTGCAATAGCCTTGACTGTGTTCTTACAGAAAAACTTACCTAGGAACTAATCCATTGATGTTTGAGGATAGAACAATAGGCTAGAAAGACTGAAATGGTGATTCTGTTTTATAGTTCCTATGGGTTATTATATAGTAAAGGGAACCTCGTTCTAAAATTAAGCAACATCCAAAGGGTAATGTCTTCTCCAACCCATATAGAACATAGGGCAAACAAGCCTAGGGTTAGGGCCTAACAGGGATGATGCTCAGATATTTGAAAATATTGAGTGGGTCAAGGTGGGAGCCATATTCTGTTGCCTCAAAGTAATGTTCTTAAAGCAGTTAGAAAGTTATTTGTATGAAATTCTTCTAGTAAACTAACTCAAATCTAATTTAGTGTGGAAATGGCTATCTTCTCCTATTTGTTTAGCTACTTGCCATTGGTTTGGGTGAATGTTGGGTGTGGCTCCATTTATCTTCTGAAAGGAGCCATCACAAAGTTGCTCATTCAAACAAAGCATCTTGAGAAGTTGATTTCCTAAAAGAATGACTGATTTTTTTAAAAATCAATTTTATATTTCAGGCAATGGCTACGTTGGGGCCACATAGAGTGAAAACAGAACGTAAGGACAACTTGCTTAACACTTGCTTTACCCAATTACAGATGCTAAAAACTGAATACGAGAAGTTATTAAATGCAGGCATTCCAAAGACTGGGAGGGTAGTGAGACATTGATTCTTTCCCTGGTAGTTTGGAAACAATTTCTGCCTTTTTGGAGAGCCTGAGAGGAGACTGTGTATAGTTATGGACGTGCTCTTAACAACAAAAAAAGGCAAAATAAACTGTGCAACAAAACCAATAAAAGTTCATTCACGAATGCATGTTGTTTAGACCACAAACTAGCTTCTGCATATTTGGCCTGAGAGCATTTATTTATATAAGTATATTTTCAGTACGAACCTAATATCTATTATGGGCTAAGAGCTAAAAGTAAAATCACTGATGCATGTTGGCCTCTGTATAAGCAAGAACGAAACAGCCCAAAGAGCTTCGGCTGTTAGAACATAAGAAGAGCCATTATGGATCAGACCAAGGGTCCATCTAGTCCTGCATTCTGTACATACAGTGACCAACCACCTGTCGACCCAGAACCCACAAGCAGGAAACGGGTCCAACAGCCCATGTCCCCCAGCAACCAATCTATATAGGCTTACTTATTGGGCAATAGAGAAATACAATAAATTAAATTACTAGAGATAGACCAAAGTTGACATCTCTGATCTAGTGTTGTCAGCATTGTCTGCACTGATTCTTTTCAGCCCCTGTCAAGTTGGAAAAACACCTGCACAGCACGAGATCTGAAGAGGGAAGGCTCTATTATAATGGGGAGTGGTATGGACGTGGACAAACAATAAGTATTGATAGGAAAGATGAATGCCCTACAAGGTAAATAGAATCTACTCTTAAGTTTTTTACTATCTTATTTATGTATTTGGTGTTAGAGAGGAATACACCCTAACTCATGGATGCACCGGTGTACCCCTGGACACCCTTATTGGTACCCACCAGGGTACCCTACTCTTCCCACCTCTTTTTTTAAAAAATTAACACATTTTCTTACCAGCATTTGGTATTGCTGTGAAATAGGTTTCTGCTCGTATTGATAACTGGGGGTTTAAAGTCATTGTTTAATGTGTTGGGGCTCAGACCCCAGCTCTGCCTTGGATCCAGTCTTTTGGGCAGGTTACCCGCCATGTTTTTTATGCTTTTCCCAGCCTGCCAAAGACATAGAAAGAGCACGATAGTCGTGGAGAGGATGGTGTGTGGAGACAGAGCAGAGAAGGCTCTGCTTCTAGCTCTAGCTTTTCTCATCTGATGCAGCAGTGGAATGGAAAGCAGAGCCAGCTGACCTGACCATAATTAGTGCACAGGCTGATACAAGGAGGCGGCCGTTCTTTAGGCATGTGCGTACCTTCTTGTATCAGGGCTTCTCATGCAACATGAGCTCTAGTTGCCAGTTATAGGAGTGTGAAGGGCTTAGGTGATGAGGACAATTGCATGTATTTGTGTTTAATATAAGTGAATGAAATTATGCAATGGGCAATATCTGACAGGATCGCTGAGCTCCTGCTGATTGTGTTGCACCAGTGGTACCCCAAAGTTAGTGTTTCACAAAGGAACCCCAGAAATGAGTAGAAACACTCTTTTCCAAATCAGGACAGGTCAATGGAGCTTTCTTCTGTGAGTTCTGCTGATCTGACCTGTTCCAGAAACAGGCATTTTTGCTCGTTTCGGGTTGCTTCTATAACTGCTAACTCTCTGTTGCGCTAATGGTGTGGCCCGCTAAAATGCAGGCAGCATAGGCCCAATGTATTTAATGATGCATTTGTATGGATAAGATCGGAAAGTGCATGATATATATGATTTCTTTGAGAATCAGTCTCTCGCTACACACACACACACACACACACACACAGATGAGTGAAGCTAGGCAAGCATCTCCAGTTCTGCCCTATGTGCCACCATACAAGAACTTTGATCAACATGGAATCATTTATGTTTTGTTTGTAAAACCCACATAATGTATGCAGTTTTTATTGTGTGATTGCTACTGATAGGCAGCATAGCAAACCAAAGTCACCTCTGCGGTAGCTACATGATTGCCAGCCACTCGATCTGCTGTTGAACCTATGAATATGGCTGTCTTTTTTTCTCCCTTAACAAAAGGGAGCTGTTAAAAGATGTGAATGCTTTGTAAACAAATACAGTGATGTTTAGTATACTTTCAGTATTGGAGTTTCAGTATTCTATTAACTATCCTTAATTTAATGAGGCACTTCTTATAATGCTTGTATGCTATATTACCAATAATTACAGTGCTGTTTATAAATGGCAATGCCATTTAGGGTGATCCTGTACTTTTATATGGACACTAATATACTCCTGATTTCTCCCCCTCTTTCTTTTCAGTGCCATAATTACAACAATTAACCATGATGAAGTGTGGTTTAAGAGGCCTGATGGAAGCAAATCCAAACTGTATATTTCTCAGCTACAGAAAGGAAAATATTCAATCAAACATAATCACAACTGACCATTAAACCAACCAGACAGTGTTATCCTGCTTGAAGTGCCATGAGATGAAAGATGTATTTACTCTGTATCCTCATCTATTTTTGTGGCAGTATCTGTGTATTTGTAGTAGTGTAAGTTATCGTCATACAGATGTCTTAGAATAACTGACACATAATCATCACGTTGACCATGACGTCTTGCTTCTAATTTGGGTCCAGCACCTAACATAGAAAAAAGTCTTTTGGAGAGTCTGGGAACATCTGACTAAGGCTCCAGTCCTAAAAAGCCATGTGCATGCCTAGAAGAAAAGTATACATACAGCTGCAGGGGCCCTTTAAGTTTTTCTGCATCTGTTTTTGTGGCTGAGTGCACATGCCAATTTTAAAATTGCCTAACAAGTTACAAAGGAAATGGGGAATGATGTTGTAGAAAGACACTACCTGGATGCGTGTTTAGTTCTCCATCGTATAGGCCCATGGGCTTCTAGGATTGTAGTCTAAAACTATTTGTGTAAAATGGAAATAAAGTGGTATTTATCATTTTTTAAAAAATAGATCATGTAATTGTAAAGTTTATCACTACTTATAACAATTCCTGCATTTTAGAGACCATGTCATGCTTGTCCTGTGAACATAAGTTAACTTGCACAGATATTACTTTGATGTAGTCTATTGGTGAAATATGCTTAAATGGACAACTAAAACAAAAGCAGAAACCCCAGATAGTTGTTCTAGCTCTGTTACTCGAGATAAAGTGTTATCAGTTTTCTATTAATCACAAAAAGCTAGCATCAAGCAAAGTGTTTGCTTGGTAAAAAAGAAAAAAGGTGCACATGAAATAGCACTATTTCTACTAGTATTAATCCCCCCTCCTAAAAGGGTAAAAGTACCTGTTCTGTAAATAGTGAAATAATAAACAAGTATTTCTGCATATTGATCTGTAGTGAAATATATTAGTAGTCAAATGAAGTGTAATCCTTAGACACTGTATATTGGGCAAAAAACTTGGTATTTGCTGCTTCAAAACATTAGGAAGTTTGCATTTGTAAGATTATTATCAGGAATAGGATCTCTGCATTTTGCCATTCATGTTTGAAGCATGTGGAAGGGATTTGGGGTGGGGTGGGGAGAAGACATGACTTGGTGGTTATGTGCACTTTAATATCCATTCAGATGAGCCTTTGAAGAAAGCCTACATCTGGTGGAACAGACTGCCAAAAGTTTTTTTTAATGTTCTACGTTAGATTAGTGCTAAAAATGGAATATTTAACATGCAGCCTCCTGAGTTAGAATCACAGTATGTAAAAACAAATCACTGTATTTGTGACACTCCCAGCCTCGTACCCAGCAAAAAGGTGTAATGGCGGGCGAGGATTGGGTAGCTTTATAAAGCAAGCGATAGCCTTTTTTTTTTTTTTTAGAGTGGAGCCTGTTTCACTTGAAAATGGCAACCTGTGGAAGACCCCAGGACAAGTAAAGCAGAAGCATTTTTGGATAAAACTGTTGGAGCTGCAGGCAAGTATTTTTCTGCCTCATCCTTTTATCTTGAGCTTAAAATGCTCTGGAGGGGAATAGCACTAAAACTGGATTCAGCAACCTTGATTCTGACAACTTGCTTTGGTTTCAGATTCTTAACCCTGGTAGTTTTTTCCCAACCAGGTCAGTTTTAGCTCAGCCTCACATGCAAGAGCCTGTCTCTGCTCTGAGAAAGCTTCATGTGGATTGGGATTTTTTATTTTTGGAATGAAGGGTTGGTAGCATTTGTCCCTTGCATGGATCCACAGGTCATGTATACATCTGTGTATACATATACCTTGCACCAATCTGCATTACAGGCCAAGTTTGGGTGTACAATGCAATGCATACAGGGATTGCAGAGTGCCAGCCCCTGCTATTTAAACTATTTGTTATGTGCTCATGTTATCCCACTTCACTGTGGCTGGAAATATGACACATCCGTGTGTCGGGGGAGTGTAGTCTCTTGCTTGCCAATTTAATTGGTTCTCGTTAATAAAATGCTTTCATGTTTTTGTGGAAATGTGTTTGCTGATATGGGGAAACTATCTGACCATTGCCAAAGCCTCTAAAACACTAGGCTACTGAAATTAATCTAGAGCAGTACTCTTGTTACTCTGCATGTCACACATAATAAGCCAGATGTATATAAAGTAATAATGACAGGTTGGCTTTTGACAAAACCTACTGTATGTACACAGTTTGATAAAGCTTTTTTGTAATGAAATATTTGTATTTTTTAACCTAGTGTATAAATAAACAAACCTGTCACAACGCATCCAAATTGTTGTGCATAGTGTGTGTGGTTTCTGTAATGTAATGCTTAAAAACAGGACTGTATTCAAGGGCCACCTATGAGGAACTGTTTTGAAATTCTATTGCCCAGTATAATGGTCATGGGAAGCTGCCATATTATACCTTCAGACCCTTGGTCCATCTAGATCAGTATTGTCTGCACCAGGGATGGGCAGAAAGAAGATCTCCAGATGTTTTGGACTTCATCTTCCAGAAACCCTTGTTAGCATGGCCAAAGATCAGGAATGGTATGAACTGAAGTCCAAAACATTGGAGAGCTACCTTCTGCCCATCCCTGGTCTACTCTGAGTTAGTGGCTGTCCATAGTTTCTGATAGGAGCCTTTCCCAACCCTACTTGGAGATGCCAAGAATTAAACCAGGGTCATCTTGCATGCAAAGCACATGCTCTCCACTGATCTATGTATTTGTGTCCACAAAACCACTGGCTTGAGTCCATACTTAGGGTTGAAAGAAGAGACAGGCTCTGGTGCTATGTAAAATGCTAAAATCCTCAGATTTTTTATTGTTTGGAAAAAGCTCGACGTTTCGGATTATACAATTCTTCCTCAGGAGCTGACAAATGCAGGGGGAAAACAGGAAATAACAGATTTCAAAAATATAAACTGTTTTTGTTGGTAATACGACCTGCGCATTCTTTTTTCTATGCGTTCTCCATTGAATCCATACTTAGTCATGCTTAGAGTAGATACAATAAAGTCAATGGGATGTAAGTTGGTTCTAAGTCCCATTGATTTCAGTGGTTCTAGTGTAAGTATGGCTAAGTCTGGATGCAACCCCGTAACTTCACTGTGCACTAAGGAAATTTTAAGTATCTTGCTGGTGAAGCATTGCATATAGATGACTCCCTAAATACTTAAACATAGAGAAGATCAAGAGAAACATGAACCTGTAGCCCATTTTTGGGCTGGTGTTGTGCCAGCCTGCCTATTACTCTGAGCCAAGGATGGAGGTGTGTGTAGTGGCGGGAAGCGGATTGCTTAAAAAACTGAAGGACAGACATGGATGGAGTATCTTCATCTTCTTTTAGTGCTGCACTCAAGGAGTCACCACAAGTTAGTTGAAAAGTTCCCCCTCAGCCCCTATACATGACTATCCCAATCTCAGCTCATCAATCAAATGACTGCTGCAGTAGCTTTAGGGGTCGATTATCTGTCTTGCCTTTTTTCCTCCCTACTGAGAATCGACCACAGGAGGCAAGTGGGCCTGCAACAAAACATTTCAGAGTAAAGTGGTCCTGTTTAGTGTTCCAGCCAACCATACCCACTTCCAGAACGCTCTATTCCATTTCCTCCTTCCTAGTTTCCTCCCCTTTTACACAAACATAATAGTCTGTCAATGTTCTTTGCTCACTGGGTATGCTCAGTTCTCACTGGGCTATTTTTGGATCCCTGCCCTTTATGTTGGGGTTTCCCCTAAAGACTTGTTCATACTTTTGCCAACCTTGGGGTTCCTCCAAACAAGACACCTCCCTTTTGTGCATGGATGGTGTTTTGTCTACATAAGGGTAGGCACATATAGCATTAGTTTGCTCTTAGTATGTTGGATACTGTGGCTTTCCCATCCTTTGCTCATGATGAACATTCTCATGCACATGTTGGAAGCTTGACTTGACTTAAAGGATGGCAGAGTTACAAGGACTTTCATTTATGCGATATGAAAAGAAAGCAAGAATGTCAAAGCCATTCTTATATTGATGTCTGCTGTTGGTTTTAAATACAATTCATGATTGATTGGAGTATTCAATGCACCAAGGTATTACAGTTATGGAGATATCTGTCATTACTGCTGACAAAATTAGTTTTGATTAGAAGCTGCAACCCAAAAGCAATGAATTAGGAAATATTGTATAATAGAATATGCTGGGAATTATTTTGTACATGTGTATGTATTAGGGCACCATATTTGGACAACACTAAATGGGTCCTTTTGGTCCATTTCTGGTGCTACCAGAGAAGAAGTGGACTTCTCTCTGAAGTGACCAGAACTGAAGCTGGACCTTCACGTGAGGCTTCGTTCACAATTTGGGCTTTGGAAAGGCAGACAGTGTGTCTCCAAAATAGTGTATTTTGCTTCTGTTTCTCTAAATGCTGATGGAGAGAACAGAGCAGGGTTGCAGCAGGGTTGTGTGGCTGACATAAGGCATGCTTTACCAGGGGCTCTCCAATCAATATGCTTTGGGTGAAGTCAAGGATGGATCTGTGAGATGGCCATTCTTCCAATGCCACCATAATTCATTATGAAAAAGAACTTAAACTGTTTTTAATCATAACTCCCTAGCCTTGCACCTATTGTTTCAAAACTTTGCAGGTTTCTTGCCTGGAAGCACCTCAGTGATTTGTGCCATTTTCATACAAATTGCCCTCCTCCCAAAATAACACACACACACACAAACACACACACACACACACACACACACACACACACACACACGGGAAGTGAATCACTCACTCCATACCCCAAATTTGAGGACACCCCTTCCACAAAAACGGCTGCACCTAGCCTTCAGAAACTTTGCCGTTTTGTTACTTAGGAATACCTTTAGGTTGTTTGTCAAACATAGGAGGATAAGTGCACTCTCTTTTGGATACCTTCAAAATGTAAAGCCTATAAATGTAAAGCACAAATATCCCTGGACCTGTTCATCTGAAACTTAGCATGCTCGATCCCCTCAGAAGGGGCAACTATCCCTGCAAATGTCATCCAATTCTGCAAAGAAAAAAAGTTATTGGCAACCCCTCTCTCACACACAAATAGGACAAGAAACACTGCCGCTATTTTTCTGAAACTTGGCAGGCATAATTCACTTCTAAGAGGCTACTATACACTTCTGATGAACGGGGGCGGGAGGGGGAAGAGCTCTAGCCATTTCATAATTTTTTTCATGATAGTCAATGGGAGAGGCATGAAGCCTCAGATTTCCAAATGTTGCTTCGGATTCAGTATCCATGTTTTTATTTATTATTTTTTACAATTATTTCAGGATACTAAGGCAACCTACAAGTAACATAAAAATAGTAAAATCACAATAAAGAAAATATTGACAAATTACAAAGCAAGCAAACAAATAAGACATCAGGAGCCTTCCCTCAAGCCAGTTGGTGGGAAATCTGGCCCTGGGGGGCAGGCAGAGTTTAGCTGGAAGAGGTGTCTAGTGTCATCCTCATCTTCCTCCTTCTCTCATGGAGCTCTTCCCATAGGGCAGTTGATGGGAGATGGCACTCTGGGGATGGGGGGTACAGCTGGAGCAGACCCTGAGACCTTTGCCTGCCTCTCTCTCTCTTGGAATTCTTCCCACAGGGCAGATGATGGTAGAGTTGCAGTGGATAGCCTCTGAATTAGTCTGAGCAGAAATGGCCCATTTTAACTGGGTTCTGGGTTGAATCTTGTCGGTGTACACCTCTAGTATGTATATAATAAATCAGGATCAGTAGTTGGTACAATTCAGTAAAGTTGGGCAAATCCAGTTTTCCTCTATGGCATTCAATGAGGCTTTGCAAATTTGATTTCATTTACTTTCCTATAGAACTGACAAGTTATTAAGATGTTTGAGGCTGTATTTTATACACACCTATAATTATGAAGCAGAATGTGGAAACTTTATATAGGCAGAGAATTGAGTCTTGTGCTGCTTTATTCCAAGGTCATTTTTTGTGATTTTAAATAATTTATCCGAATTGAAAGAAGAATGTGGGAGCTATGCATTGTTGAGTGTTAACATCTGGCTACCTGTAATGGATTTTTATGCTTTCAACTGTATCAGATAATAAGAAAATTGCCAACATGATAGCAGCCTCTTGTTCCCTATGCATCAAGAGAAAAAGATGGGGAAAGGAGAAGAAAGTAAGAAAAAGCAAGGTGAATGATATTGAATATCTCTAGCTGCTGCAGTTTACCTTAGTCTACCTTAGAATTCTTTATACTTTAAATCAGGGCCATGCCTCTGAATTTTGTGACAGCAACATATAATGATTTTTAACCAAAAATGGCCACTTTTAGTGCTAAGGAGTGCTAAAAAACTCACATTTAGCTCATTCTGAAGTGAAATTTGACCTTTTTAGTACTTCATAACCACTACTGAGTGGTTTGTTGCCAAATTTTGGCAGCACACCACCATGGGTTTTTTTAAAAAAATAAAATAAAATTGGGGACTGCAAGGCACCCCAGAAAGTGTGGCCCACGAGGAGGTGGGCAGCAAAAACAGCCCCTAGACCTCTCACAGTTGCCCAGCTCTGCTTTAAATGAATCCACCATGCCAATAGATTAAGTGCCAAAAGGTATTCAATCTACTGAGCACTGATGCTGATAGCTGAAGTCAGTGGAAGTTGTCTTACAGAAGTGCTTGATGAATCATACTTTTAGAAAATTATATTTGCTCACATACATGCACAAATTGCAACATATTAAATATGCAAAACAAGGCACAAGGCTGTGCTTTGCCTTATTGTTCTATTACTTATTTTGTTCTGTTTTTTTGAAGGGGAGAATTAATTTCCTTATGTTCAAACAAAACCATCAGAAGGATAAGTTATACTACTGTGCATGCATTTTGCGTAAAGCCTGAAGATGGCAGCAAATTCCTGTCAGTGTGCCTAAGCAGAAGAATTGGATACTCTCACACTCTGGATTGCTCTCCCCCCCCCCCCCCCCATATCTGCTCAATCTTAGTTATTTCATTTCTTGTAACTGCAAAAGATTTATAACTGGATTTAATCCTATGGCATACTAATTAAGGGATATTCAGGAGAGAAAACATTCAGAGTTCTAAAGAAGGATTATTTTTACTGCCCTTTACTAAAAGAAAATCACTATCCTGAAGCTTAAGAACTGGAAATGATTATGTTTATAGTTGCCATTAGTTACAAGTATGTAATTAAAAAAAGAAACATACTGCAACAGTATGGCACCACTCATGATGAACTAAGAAAAAAGTAGAATGAATTTATTCTAGATCAGAGATATTATCTCTATCCAATCCTTACAGTCCCTTCATCAACACTTTGAGATTCTGCTGTCAACTCCAACTAACTGGTGTTTAGTATCATTTTGGACTGCAAATAAAAAGCTTCCTGTTTTGTTTGATTGTTTTTAAAATCAAATGGAGCAATCTGACATCTCAAGGCTATGTGATGATCATTAAATGTAATAATGTTGAATCGTTCCCAAAAATTGGAGCGGGATGAGGTGGGTGGGTGGAATCCCAAACATTTAAATAAATGCTAATAATCCCAAAATAACAATTTGCTCTAACCCAAGTGCTTTGATGTTTCTGTTTCTAAAGTGGTGAAATATTCTGTTCTGATTCAAACTTTGCTACAGATTTTGTAAATTGCTCCAAATAGGGGGTATTTAAGCATTTGTTTTGATAGCTATCTTGTCTGTCATGTAGAGTGTTGTGTACACCAGCGTACCCCAAACTGGTACCCTCCAGATTAACTCCCATCAGCCCCAGATATTATAGCCAATGGGCAGGAATGCTAGGAGTTGTAGTCCAGAACAAATGGAGGGCAACAGGTTGGGAAAGGCTGGTATACATACACGTACACCCTCTTGGGCCTCACTCATGGGGGTTTCAACTATGGTTTTGAGCCAAAGGTGCCTGTCTATTAAAGTTAAGCCACTTCCACTCATTAAAGAGCTGTTTCTGATTTACCACGAGAATGTGAAAACTGACCCCAATTGTAGCTTACATGTAGCTCTCATGGAAGACTTTGCGCCGGAGTTATACACTACAGGCTATATTTGTCTTATTCACTGTTTCTTATACTGTCATGTAACTCCTGATACATTGTGGCACTGCACGGTGAGTTGCCTTCCACTAGCTCTTAAACAAAGGGTACACAGACCAGCACTAACTCATTTTCTTCTTCCGCTCCTGGTTCTTTGGATCCCAGGCAGTATTTCAGAAAGCTGAGGTGTGGTACACATGCAGTTCTAATAAAGTCTGAAAATGGCACATTAATATGTGTCCTTTTCAGAATCTCACATCAGCCGCTATCCGTCCATCAGAGAGCTAGCCTAGCCACATAAGTGATGGAATGAAAGGACATGGGCATCCCTTCCTCATACGTTTGGAACAGGTTTGTCCTGCGGAAGTTTGTTCCCCATCCTCCCCACTTAATCCCAGAAACAGCCATGGATCTTATCTGGGCAAATCCTAACTGTATTTACTAATATGTTAAATATGAATTCACATTGCAAGCTCCAACTTTTATTTAAACAGTGGGAATGACTTGACAGAGAATAACATGTAAATTCTGGCTTATAAGCTTTTCATACTATTACATGAGACTGTATGTTGTATAACTTTCAACAACTAGATCAAATTTACTTGCTATTACCAGCTGCCAGAAGAGGGCACTGAGGTTTTTCTCTCTTTTCAAGTGCCAATTCACTTAGAAAGTTTTTGACTACTTTAGTTCTTTATCTCTTCCTCTTTACACACACACACACACACACACACACACACACACACACACACTTAATATCTTATCAAACAGCCTAACAAGATCTCAGTTTTCATTCAAGCAAAACTTACATTAGAAGTTAGATATTTGAAAATTACTAAGCTTAGATCTTGCATTGAAAGAAAAAGTTTTGGCACTAACATGTTAGGAAATTATATGAAGGAGACAGTGAAGGATATTGTTGACATACATTTTGATTGGATTTTTTTTGGTGGTGGTGGTGGTGGTGTCTTTTCTGGTAAAATGTTACATGATAGTTTGTTGAGGTTTATATTTATTAATTCCAGTAATAGATCTTAACACATAGCTATCCATTGGAGTTGCCAGTCTTACAGCACAACCCTACACATGTCTTCTCCAAGGCTGGTATCAAGGGTAGGCATGGTTGGCCACTTGCTGAGGGTTCACACCCTGGCAGGGGCTTGCTGACAAGAGTCCCCTGGAGTTGTTCCTCATCTTCACCATTGCAACTTGCTTGTTCACCTGCCTCTCTCTCTCTGGCCCAGTAGTGGTGAGAAGGAGGAGCCATAGATGCCACTGCCTATTTGCTCACTGGCAATCTGCCCATCAAGCAAGTAGCAGGGAGCAATGAGGAGAAAGAGGATGAGGAGAAATAGCAGCTGGAGAACATGGCAGTGAAAACGTAGACTCACTGAGGGAGGGGGCATTTCCATTCGGATGATCATATTTTGGAAACCAAAAAGGAGTTCAACATGGTTGGTTCCTAAGGGGGCGTCCCCACCAACATGTCTGCCCCCAGGGGGCATGTCCAACACCAAGGAGGTGTGCCCATCTGAACATAGCCTTGGTCACATGTCTGATTTTACAGCACACAATTAAGACAAATCTGTTCTACATAACATCGTAATGTTAAAATCACTGAAATAACAAGTGAGACATCCAATGTATCTGAAATTAACTTCACTCACTCCTACTTTTGTAGCTTTTGCTGTATTTTGTTGCTATACTCTGTGTGATACATTGTCCCCTTCCTCTAAATATCTTTTCTGACAGTATCCTCACTCCACTGCAATGCTGCTTAACAGGATTTGTTGCTGGCTGGCAGGCTGGTTGGCTTTTTAATTTTTTTTAGTTTTAAAGTTTAATTTTGTTTTGAAACTTGCTAAAAATCAACAGATGAACAGATCTGCTTGAAACTTGGCATGGCTAAAGCCGTACTTAAGATCTATCACGATGCCAAGTTTCACCTCCTTATCCTTAAAAATTATGTTGTTTTTTTTTAAAAAAAATAATTTAAAAACCTCCATTTTTTAAAAAAAACTCCTAAAAATCAATGGATGGATGGATCTGCTTCAAACTTGGCACGGCTAAAGCCCTACCTAAGAGCTATCATGTTGCCAAGTTTCATCTCTTTATCGTTAAAAATGACAGAGCTGTAAGCTTTGATGTTAATTTCCATTGACTATAAAGTAGAGCTGCCCTTTGGGTGGGGGAAGGATGGGAAGAATCCAGATTTTTCTTCAAATTTCATAATTCCTCCCCCCCCCCCAAAAAAAAATCCTGACATATCCTGGTTTTTCCTGACATATGGTCAAATGACACCTGCTAAAATTCCCTTTTCTATACAACTGTTAAAGATACAGGAGCCCTGTTCTCCTTTTCATATGATCACCCAATTTAAATAAATTCTCTTTTAGCCTTGTAAAGGTGTGTTGCTGAGTATCAGCTACAGACATTTAAAAGTTTAATGCTGTAATTTAGTGAGGGGGGATCATAGATTAACAATGCACTCCTTTGTATGTCTTTTCAGAATTTCTATTTCACTCCCAGTTAAGTGGGTATATGTGGCATTCCTGCCTATTCTCGCTGAGGGTACTTCTTCAAATAAGCCTTTCCACAGAAGGTAACACCTTCTCCACATACAGCAATGCTGCCACCAAGACCTTTAGGCTTTACATTTCTCCACAAGTGTCTCTTTCTTCATGCTCATAAATTCTGCCATTTTTCCTCACACCTTTCTCTAGTGTTTCAAAATCAACAATGCTTTCTGAATTTCAAATTCAGGGAAATGGGGTATGTGTGTGCTCTCCCTATGAGAGCATCCCACCCCAATTTTGCCTCATTAGAACAAAAAGTCAGGGAACATAGCAGATCTCTATTTTTTATAAACTAGAGATCTAAGTTGCAATCCATATATACACATTTAAGTGGGTATGTGCTCTGCTTAGAATTTACCCTCCATGCACTCACACTTTTCCTTGGTCTTTCTGCCCAAATACAGGTGGGGAAGTTGGAGTACCTGGGACCAGCAAAGTTGTCCCATGTTGCCTGGTCCTATTTGGTCTTATGGAGCATCTGTGCTTACTATATTGCTAGAGGAATCCTCCTGTGAATTGACTCACATCCAGATTTTTACTGGGTGAGTTGACAGTGAGAGATAGGGGTCTCCTTTGATGCAGCAGGGCTGAGACTTGGGATGATTGCAATTGTATTTTTTTTGCACCACTGAGCAGAAATAGGTTGCTTAATAATTTATATGGAAGTACATTTATAGGCCAGTGCCCTTTCCCCTCTAAAAGCTGCTTACAGTGATTTGCATAGAGAATTAAGTTAGACAATTGCACTCACAAACCAGAGCCCAAGAAACAGAGCAGGCTGCTATTGTTTCTTTGGATGCTGAAAAGACTTTTGACAAAATTCATAGGGTTTTTTTTCTATATTGAGTAATTTTGGCTTTCCTGTAGAATTTTTTAAATGGGCCAAAATTTTATATTCAACCCCAAGAGCTAGAGTTATGACCAGTAGTGCATGATAGTTTAGAGTTATGACCAGTAGTGCATGATAGTTTAGAATTTAATATCATTCTTTATGCTTATGATTGTTTATTTTGAAATGCGAATCATCTGTTCCAGCTTTGAAGCAGTTGATCAATACTTTTGGTGATTTGTCTAGCTATTCAATTAACTAGTCAGTCTGAATTGATGACGATTGTTAATTGGCAATTTCAGTGTTGCCCAGATCTTATTTCTTTGGGAATACTTATTCCTAGAGATATATCTCAAATGATTAAGCTAAATTTGAATAAATTGATTAATGAGATCTCATGGGATATAGATAGATGCATCTATTAAAGTTGAATTTGTGGGGCAAGGTGAATACACTTAAGATGAATATTAGGCCTCAGGTTGTTTATGTTATAGGTGGGATTCCTCTATATATGCATGGCAAATATTTCCAAAACCTCAATGCTCGTTCCATAATTTTTTTGGGGGGAGGTATTCCTACCTGCTACAAATATCCTTGAAAAGGATGCAACTTCCAATTAAAGAAGGTGGCTTCAATTTTCCAGACCTTCCTTTATATCATCGGGCCTATTTGTTGACCTTTTGGTCTTTTCCACTTAGATTAGATTTTCCACCTTGGTGGCATTAGCTTCTCAGCACTTTAAAATGGATAGATTTCCTTCCACGGTTACAGCTGTTAGAGATGTATGGTGTATGTCACGTCATGTCATGAGATGTATGTCATGTCAATTCCATTTGATCATGATAAATTTACTTTATGGAGAAATCCAGATTTAAAATTTGCTAAGAAAATGTGATTGTGGTTGACTTGGAAGGATAAGTTGATTTTCACCTTGGATCAATTAGTGCGTGCTGATGATGAGTTTTTGTCATTTTTGGTTTTGTGTGCCAAATTCAACTTGCCTGCTACAGCTGAATAGCAATACTTGTAACTGCAGTATTTGTTAGAATCTATGTTTGGCCCTGCAACTTTTACAGCTTCAGAGTCTCCCTTAGCATTGTTGGAAATACTCATTGAGGGTGATCAGTTATATCTACCCACAATCCATGTGTATAAATACTTGAGAAAACCTTTAACATCCTTAGAGAATTTGACCCCAATATGTTTAATGTTTCTGTATATCCACATTCGTATATATAACCTTATTTCTATTTTATTGTCCAAGTTTATATCAATTCTTAACAGCTCCACTTCAGTTTAATTACTTTGTGTTGTGCTACTCATCCATCTCCCAGTACATCTATCGATCATTCCAAAAGTATTCTAGGAGTCTTCTTAGAAAAAATACAATTTAATATTAATTCTCCATTACAGGGATGGGGAATGTATTTAGGGTGGAGGACTGGATGATACCAGGGGGCATGGCCACAGCCCAAAATTAGTGGGTGTGGCCACATCCCCTGATGTCCAGGAGAGTGGCCATGCCCCCTGATATCACTTGGTGGCCAGTCAAAGTGCCAGGTGGATTCTTCAATTGGTGCTTTGGCCAGGGACCAGGCTTCATTGTACACAGGCTTTCTCAGTCAGGGAAGGCAGGCATGCAGCAAAGCCACTGCAGCCAAGAGGCTGGGTGGATAGGGTGACCAGATAAAATCCAGGTTAGGGCTCATGTAACTTTAACAGTTTTAGAGAAAAGGGAATTTCACCCAGTGTCATTTGTATGTCATTAGTTCCTGGGGAAATTCCCTCTTCATCACAACAGTTAAAGTTGCAGGGGCCCTGCCTTCTTTTGTATATGGTCACTCTAGTATAGTGCATGCACTTTTAACTGTTGTGATGAAGAGGGAATTTCACCAGGAACTAATTGCTTACAAATGACACTGGCTGAAGTTCCGTTTTCTCTACAACTGTTAAAGTTACATGAGCCCTGACCTGGATTTTATCTGGTCACCCTATGGCTGGATGATCCACCCGGTGATTTAGTTAGGTTAGCTTCACCTGCCCTGCTCCTTGCCCCATTGGGGTGGATGCGGGGCAGGCAAAACCAAGCCTGCTCAGACCCCCACCCCTTTAGCATGAAGCTTGATACAAATGTGCAGTTGGGGGGGGAATGCAGTTGGAAAGTTTATAGATGTGCAGTAGGAAAAATGGGGAAATATTATACTTAAGTTATGTGTAGGTGTTTATTAAGAACAGCAGGCAATGTCAGGGATGGCATGTAACACAAATAATATAAGGGTAGAATGTATTCAGCTTCCATACTTATATCAAATTGCCCAAACCATATTACAACAAGTTCTTCTTTTGTACCAAATCCCCCCTAATTCACCTTCATCTTTGGGCAGGTCACACTTCATAGCATCCTTATAAATACCCTAAAAGTACTCCTATTCTTGTGCCTTAGGCCTGTTGTGTGCCATATGTTCCTTCTTCTTCAACAAATGCAAACCGCTGGTCTGGGGTCTCAGTCAGTCAATGACTGGGTTCAGATGACACGATAACCAACAGTGGGTTAAATAGTCAACGGTTGGTTGTTGTGTCATCTGTCGGGACTTTTTCATGCCACGATGGTTATTCGGCTGAAATAACCAATGCAAATAACCAACACTGTTGATTATTTTTTGTAACTAGAGTCCCCTGGCAAAAGCAGCCAAAGCGGCAACTGTCACCCTAGTCCAGCTGGCAGAACTCGTAATGGCTGATGGGACAGCAGAGGGAGGATGTGTCAATCAAACACACCATTGACTAATAGTCAACTCTATGCTGGCCTTAAACCACACCATGGTTGATTATAATCATGTCGTGTGGGGAGTACCCCCTCGATAATCAACCGTGGAGCTGACTATTAACCCACCATTGACTACTGTGTTGTCTGAATGCAGCCCTTGATAGCATGTTGTAGTGAATGTACAGATATAAGGTTTCTGTTTTCACAGAGAGTCAGGTCCTGCTTTTGAGCATACATCCTGATTTACAGTCTTGGCTGATGTGGCTTGATTTACCAAGTCAGCGATATTTCTCTTATTTATTTATTTATTTTCTACATTTCCAATAACTAATGTTATCTGGGCATGATATAACTCCATCATGGATGTCAATACATAATATAATGTTTCCAGCACAGAATCTTTATTGGCTGCATAAAATCACATGGCATTATTAAAGAACGTCTTTCCCAGCCATGGTGAACCCAGAGGCAACAGCAACTGTGGCAGCATCTTGACTCCAAGGTGAATTGACAGCACACATTCAATGGGGCCCATGGGTAGAATTCTGCTCACAGGTTGCTCCTGCTCACAGAAGGGGGAGAAACTATTTCTGCTAATTCGCCTTTCCCCTGCAGCCCACTGTGCCACCCCAAAATTATGCTCCAGAGGGTTGGGGGAACCCCAGAAACACTGTGCAAGGGTATACAAGAGGCTGTAGAGAGAAGGAGAATCTCCTCCACCCACTTCTGTCCTCACTGGATCACAGCTCTTTTTGTTTGTAGAGAGGCTGTCTTGGCTGCAAGCCAATGACATTAAAGGGCAAACAAAAATTCCTCGTGGATTTCCCTCCCCCTCAGGAAACATGAAGTGACATTGCCTCTGATAAAAAGTTACTCTACATTCAAAACACATCAGAGATAACCAATGTTGTGGAAAGCTTATATATAAGGTGTTTTAGCACCTTTAAGTTTCACTTCACATTGTTTGAGGGTATTGGAAACTGGTGTTTCCCTCCTTTTTATCTATACTTAAAAATCCCCAATTGTATTGTCTGTATCACAATTACACAGCTGCCATCTTAAGGAGATGAGCATCATATATATTAAGCCTAAAGAGATCCCAGCTCTTGCATCTCAAAAGTCTCTATAGGCATTGGCCTTGATAACTGCTATTTTACTCATCCAAGAAAATCTATTCTAAATACTTTAAACTTAAATTGCAGTCTAGTAAAAACTAAATATCCTTTTTAGAAACAGAATGTAAATGTGTGTGTGTGTGTTTTTAAAAAAATGGTTAAGAGAAAAAAGAATAATCCAAAACCGAATTGTTTGTCTCTCATGCAGTGTGCTAGAAAAAGAGACAATAAAATTTAATTTTGCTCCAAATGAGAAGATAACCATTTTGCATGAAAGACTACGATTTATTTTAAAAGTTATCAGAAAAGTGCAATTGTGTAAGTCCATCTCTTCAGCATGGAATATATCAGAGAGAAAGGGAGAACAGCTTTGCTAGAATAGACCAGCTGGTCCACAGCAATGGGTATTCCGTTTGATTGAGAATTGAGTTTGGAAAATGGAATTAGAAATGGCATTTTTCTGAGCCCAGTATCAAACTATAAGAATATAAGAGCAGTCCTGCTGGATCAGACCAAAGCCTATCTAGTCCAGCATTCTGTGCACACAGAAGGCCTACCAGATGCCCCAATGGGAAGTCCACAAACAGGACTTGAACGCATTTATAGCACCCTCCTGCTCATGTTCCCCAGTCTCCAGCAACTAGTATTCAGTTCCAAAGTATGGACCATATCACAGTACCAATGACAACATCAAGAGCCTAATGGACTCTAATCACCCATAAGCTCTTGCAACTCCCTGAACTCTGTCCTGCCTACTTATCTGTCAGTAGCCAAAACAGGGAGATGCCAAAGGGAGATATGGAATTGTCTGTGAAGTCTGCCTGCCTGCCTGCCTTCCAACCAGAAAAGGGGATGAATGACAATGTATGTTTCCCTGAGCTTCTTAGAGCCTTCCTACATGAGTGGTTTATTGTGTGCTTGTGATTCTTCATTCATGGTAATTTATGGGTGCTTTACATGATGTCATCCTCCTCTAGGGCCTCTTCCATGCTTTGCAACAGGTTTAGCAGGTTTTTTCCCCCCTAAAAAGGAAAGTCTGGTGTATCCAGAATGGCAGCATGAAACCTTAGGGTATTTTTGCAATTCCATTATACCACCGTGCCACTTAGTTGTTCTGTAACAGAATATATAGAAAGGCAGAAAAAGAAAAACCCTGAAAAAAACATGTGTAAAGGAGCTGATCTTAATCCAAGAAAGAATCCAGAAGTAAAAGCCTTAGTAATGTGATGGGTTCAAAGCCTCATGTAGAAAATCCATTAAAGGGAAGCCAGGATAACAATGCAATAAAGAAATAAATAGATAGACATGTGCTGGGTATTACAATCCTGTTCAGTGCCTAGAAGTGAAGGTAGATGTGGTTTTATTCTGCTTTAAACTTTTAAAGCTTTTATACGTGTTGACATGTTGTATTTTAAGTTTTGATATTTTTAAACCTCCCAGAGAGCTTTGGCTATTGGGCATATAGAAATGAAATAAATAAATAAACAAACACAGGTGGGACCTGCAACAAAATGTTGCAGTTTGGGAGGTTCAGGGTTCCAGCCAGCTATGCCCTCTTCTGAGTTATTCTTTTGAATTCCCCTTCCTCCCTGATTTCCCATGCTCCCCACAACAGGCACTCAGCATTTTGTGGCCACAGAGCATGTTCATTTCTCATTGGGTTATTTTGACGTTTAGCTTTGCCCCCTTAGTTTCTGCTCCCTAAAGATTTTGTGTATTTCTACAGACCTACACATGCAGAACCCTAAGCATGTTGACAACTCAGTCTTGTTCCTCAGTGGCTCTGTTTTGAGCCTACCGCTACATAGTTTGCTGTTAGAGGGACAGATAGGAAACACATGACTGTCAGTGAAAACAGTAGTAGTGAATCTTTCCCAGTCACCTTGTGACTGACATAACATCATTTCACTCCAGGTTTCCTTGTTTCCTACTCCACTTAGTAGTGGTAGTGGTGGTGGTGGTGGTAGTAATAACGTTATTGTTTAGCTATAAGCAGAGAGGATATTTAGAGTTCAGCAAACAAATGTAGCTCTCAATTTCCTGACCACCAGTGCAAATACGGAAACACGCAGGGTAACATAATTGTCATTAGCCCATTCCACTTCAGCTAATAAAGTGGAAAAGGGGTGAGGAAACTCTGAGCATGATGCCATTACCAGGAAGTTGTGGGGTGGAGACCTTGGGCTGCTGTTTTTGGTGGCAGTAACAGATCTCTTATAATGTCTTGTTCTTCCCTCAATAGACAGCATTCTCTTGTACACTGTAAAGTACATTGGTGATTGTTGTTAGATGATGATGATTAACATCACCATGGTAATAGCTTAGCCAAGCAGAGTCCTGATATTACGCAAAATCCACCTTTCCCCGATTCACTTTTTGCAAACTTTTTGCATTTTGTATATATACCTCATATATTTCATACCTAACCCTAAGCAATTCAACCAGTAAACTGCAGTTTTGATCTTTCAAAACTCTTTTATATAAGGTTTAGCACACTCTCCTTAAGACAATTAGATCATTAAGTTTTTGAAAAAAACTTTTAAAATCACAAAAACCCTGTTTCTAATCTTACTTTTTTAAAAGCTCGCAGTTTTATTGTTTTTTGTAAAAAAAAAAAATTAAACCACTTCTTTTTGAGAGTCTATATATAAACATGATTTAAATTAACTGCCTAATGAACAAAATGCAACGCAACGCAATGCCAGAAAGAACAAGTGGCATTGCCAATTATACACCATGTAGGAAATTTAAATCACAAATACAAGATTTCTGTTAAGCAAAGTATGTTGAGCATTATGAATGAGTTAATAGTTAAAGGGCTTTAAACCACAGCTTGATGTTGTTTGTTGTCAGTTGTGAAATGAAGAGGCTTAAGATACTCTGACAATGAAAACATTAGTCTGTTGCTTTGTATTAGGAATTGAATGGTTTATAATGCCAAGGTTAAATACATATGCTTGGCTCTTCTAGCAATTATGTTGTGTTGCCACTGTGTAATTCACACCAATATATGAGTGCAGTGGATACATTGGTATGACCTTCCTGTGCTGTCTCCATGCTTATGTGCCTTGCGTATAGGCACTTTTCAGCCACGTAAACTAGGCTGACCATCTGAAAAGGAGGACAGGGCTCCTGTAACTTTAACAGTTGTAGAGAAAAGGGGATTTCAGCCAGAGTCATTTGTATGCAATTAGTTCCTGGTGAAATTCCCTCTTCATCACAACAGTTAAAGGTGCAGGCACTATACTAGAGTGACCATATACAAAAGAAGGCAGGGCCCCTGCACCTTTAACTGTTGTGATGAAGAGGGAATTTCACCAGGAACGAATTGCCTACAAATGACACTGGCTGAAATTCCCTTTTCTCTACAACAGTTAAAGTTACAGGAGCCCTGTCCTCCTTTTCAGATGGTAAGCATACGTAAACGCAAGCCTTTTCTTTAAATCCAACATTTTTTTTATTAAACAGTCTTCTTTAACAAAACAATAAAGAATGGTAACTTACATTCCACAAGAAACTAAAGAGGTAATCTAGGCAGAAATAAGTAATGGATACTGGTTAAAAAGGGGTGAGGCCTGGTTTAATTTTTTTTTTAAAAAAAAAGGAGTGTGCTCTGCCAGATCCTCTGGGCCTCATTCCTCTTTGCTGTCTAAACCTAAAATGAGAAAAATCTCCCGCCCAAAGGGAAGTCCTTACTAATCTATTCCAGATTGCTATGTTCCAGCTATAGCAAGCCCGGCTAGCAGATCCTTGATCTCTCTACTTTAAAGAGCTGGGGGCAATACACTCCCATTTTACCAATATCATTGTCTTAATTAGGGTGACCATATGGAAAGGAGAACAGAGTTCTTGTATCTTTAACAGTTGTATAGAAAAGGAAATTTCAGCAGGCGTCATTTGTATGCATGCAGCTCCTGGTGAAATTCCTTTTTCCTTACAACAGCCTTGCCCTCTTTTGTATCTGTCAAGCAATTAAAGCTCCTGTGTCAGCACAATCCTATACATGTCTACTCAGAAGTAAATCTCATTATATTTAATGAGACTTATCCCCAGACAAGTTTGTATGGGATTGCAATCTGTGTGAGTCTGTTCAATGTGAATACATTAATGGCAATATGATTTTTAGAATTGCAATAACTAATATTTAAATGTGAGCTTTATATTTTATAATGGAAAGTACAGGTAATAATACTGATTCTGATATCTATCTATTTATTGAATTTATAACACCTTTCTATGGACACACACAAGGCAGCTAGCAAATCAGTATGGTGGCAGATTTTTATAATTATGTATGTGTTACTCACAGGATGGTTCCATACAGTGACTAGGGAGCAGACCAGAGCTACTGGTGCATCACCCCAATGCCCACGCATTAGCCTGGATATCTACACATGGCATCCATTTTCACTGTCAGGGCATAGACATGTAGCTTGTGTTGTGATGATAATGTGGTGGTGGTGGTAGTAAGAATAGTAGAATATGAGGAGAATCATGAGTATTTGTTCTATACCAATGGGCGTCATGAAGGTTGGTTACCTGAAACCAACTTGATATTATACTCAGTTCTAAAATGCCTGAGCCAAATTGTTGCCGTGCATCCATTCTTCATCAACACACCTGTTTATTTATTTCTTTGGTTATTATGTCTACTTAGATCTAGCCTTTCTGAATGTAGCACCCAAAGCAGCTATCAGCAGTAGTAATAACAATGGGAATGCGAATTTTACAATGACTGTATGTTAATAATAATAATAATAATAATAATAATAATAATTTAAAATGAACATAAGTACATTTAAAAGTGCAGCCCTAAATTCCTATTTATTAGATGTTCATACACCTCAGTAACTAGGAAAAGTATATCAGAGGAATATCAGAGTATATCAAAGTTCCTAAAACTAGGCTGGTTAGGACTGCAATGCTGAAAACACTAACTAGGAAGTAAGACCAATTGGATACAGTGGGTGACTTGCTTTTGAGGGCATCTTCAGACAGGCGTTCTTTCGTGTGATCATGTTTTGGTCACTGGTTTTACCACAAGCCTTACAAAATGCCATTGCCATGCAGTTGTTGTCTCATGTCTTTCCCCCCTTTTCGCATATTATTTTGCTATGGGGAAAATACGGTATTTCTGGCGGTGATGCAATGAAACTGCCATAGTTTCCCCATGTAATCCTTCAGTCATGCTATGTCCTGCTTTGTGTGAGCAGGTGTCGGGCGGTGCAGTGTTGATGTCAGTACTGACGAGGATCAGTTGGGATCCTCCTGCCCCTCCGCCCCTGCTTGGCTCCAGATTTCAGGATTGCCTAAGCAGATGGACAACGGGGAGGGGATGGTAGTGGTTGCAAGGGATGTGAGCAGACGCAACCCATTTCCATTTACTCAAATGAGAAAAGTGTTACTGTTGCTTTTAGAGTGTTTTCAGATGGGAAGGAAATTGCATGGCTCGGAAGCATGGTCATAGCTGCAAAGACACTCTTACAGGGACAATATGCACGTGGGGTTAGGGGAGGTGGACTTCTGAAGATGCAGACTTCTGAAGATGCAGACTTCTGAACTTGCGAAGAATCAGTGCTTAGCAATGAGTTGGGGGCTGCTCTGCATGTGCTGCTTGGAAAACACACAGGAGAGAAGTGTAACCGTCTTCAACACAATCCCCTCTCCCAGTGTATAAACAAACAAGGAAAATGTTACTGTTGCTTTTATAGGGATATAACTGACTTGCATGGGGGGGGGGGCAGAGCTCCAATGACGCAGACTTTTGAACTTGTGAGGAAGTGTTTCATTTCACACTGAGAGAGGAGAGGGGCTACACCAGAGGGGTGGACAACTGATAACATCCTGCAAGGCTCCACCCACCATTGCAACCGGCATATCGCATTATGCATAAAAAGAAAAACTGGCTGTATAAAGACCCCGTTTAAATCCCGAAAAGAATCCAGAACAGGAAGAAGTGGCAAATCACAGGAGAAAATGTCCCATCTGAAGACACCCTGAGTAAACATTTATACGATTCCACTGAAAAACAATCTGATGAGCCAGGTTAGGCTGGAGACCTCCCAATTAGGATTTTTTTTTTCATTTTCCATCATATTTTTCTGAGAGGCGTCCAGCTTCAAAACCTGTTCTCTCCATTCACAGACCAAAATCTTCACCTCGCTAGCTGAGAGATCACAAGTGAAACCTAATCAAATGGTTGCCTATTATAAAATAGTAGTTTTCTATTCAGGAGGAAGGTCAGCTATGCAGAACAGAAGCAGGAAGGTTTCCCATTTTTATTCCACATATGGAAATGTATTTTAATTATTAGGTGTTACAGAGGGGGGAAATGTCTGAACCCAGATAAAAACATTATCTGCCACTCAGATTTAACCTAAGCGTTATCACATTAAATACTTAATCCTAATGGATCAAAACTGTGCCCGAGGCCACACAGTCTAGAAAGAGCACACAGAACATAGCCGGTGTCCTTGAACTCTTTGGTCTGCTTCATATTTTACATTTTCCCTAAATGGAGATCAGCTTCCTGACCTGTGTCCTTATGGCAAAATAGGTACCTGAATAATACTTCACTTCTGCTGCTTTCTTTAGAGACGAGTGGTGAAGTTCTATAAAATAAGATACATCTGCAAATGATTCCATTGTATCTTTCTGATTTGCTCAGGTTGTTCTTTCTGACCGGCCTCCTTCTAAAGCTGCAACCCTACATACAACTACCTACAAGTAAGTCTCACTGAACTCAGTTGGAGTTACTTCTCAGTAGACATGCACTGTAATTAGATGTTTAATTTGGAACAGATGTACTGTAACAAAAATGAGTAAGGATTAAACAGAATATCACTATGTCCTTAACCACCCGGGTGTCAACGAAAATCTTTTCAGCTGCATATAACTTATTGCATATAACCTGAAATAATCTTGCCTTCTGTTTTAGAATTATTTAGGTGCAATCCTATGCATGTAGGAAAAAGCTCCTACTTCTCACTTCATGTTCTAGCAATGGCTGGCTGGAGCTTGCTGGGAGTTGTAGGATTTTTTTTCTGTCTAAACATTCATAAGATTGAGTCCTTAAAATATTTTATAAGTAATGGCTTCACTAAACAAACCTTTGGGTTGCATACAATGTTGATTTTGCCTTATGAGAAAGCACTTCTTACACAAATTGGAGCCCTTGAATTTTACTGATTCACCCAAACCACTTAACCTCCTCCCACTCCTAAAGTTGCTCCTATCAGTTGGGGAACTCTCTGGAATAGAACAGGATCTGGCGTGCAGGTCTAAAGTGGGAGAGGTGGGATTGGCAAAAATCAGGTCCCTAACTTTCATGAGCAATTTCTGCTAAGGCAAAGTCACCATTCAATATATTTTTCAAAAGATTTTTTTTAATATATGGAAGGTTGATTTTTTGCATGAGAGAGAAAGAAAGAGAGAGAGAGAGAGAGAGAGAGAGAGAGAGAGAGAGAGAGAGAGAACAAAAGAGCATGCACATTTTATTTTGGCAGACATTGAATACACTTTTCATTCACTGAGGAGTAAGGTAATTGTGATCAATGCACATTTAGTTTTTATGTGTGAATCTGGCCCTGTGGAGGATGCTAAGCTTTGTGGGGGCAATCTATACAAGCGATTTGGTGTGAAGGGAGAGTAGTCTGAGGTCCTTTGCGACATATTATCAATAACCCATAGCTAACCAACTACTTCCCTCTTCAAAAGCCGCATTTTCTGAAAGCCTTTTTACTCAGTCTTTTTTATTTAAAGTGGCTCCCAGGCAGTTCCCCTGCAGTATACCCTGTCTCTCTGCATCAATTCCTGTGCATGCCTCTGTGACCAGGCAGTGATGTGGTCAAAGGGTGGACTCACCTCCCCCCATTCACTCTTTTTCTCTATAGACACTAATGTCAGCAGCAAGCGTGTGATGTTCTACTGTTGTAGTTGTAAATATATAGCAAAATTTATTGTTTGTGATATGCATTTATTTATATCTTTAAAAGAAGTTAGAATAATAACAAGTAAAGTAAATAACTAAGCCGAAATGTATTTACTCAGATCCTCTGGGAAGAATTTACTTCAATCATCCAGAGCTATGCTGACGAGTGTTACCCAGAGGACCTTCTCTTCTACCGCTCCCAGACTGTGGAGTCGCCTGCCGGGAGAGATTCGACAACTTAGCAGTCTTCTTGAATTTAAGAGAGCCGTGAAGACTGATCTCTTCCGGCAAGCCTACCTAGTTGAACTTTAAGATGTTTTTAATAGTGTATTAGTTTTATTTGTTTTTAATGTTCTATCTATTTTATGGTCTTTGTATTTATATTTATTGTTGTTCCCTGCCTCAAT
Organism: Anniella stebbinsi; assembly: GCA_029215795.1. Classification (NCBI taxonomy): domain Eukaryota; kingdom Metazoa; phylum Chordata; class Lepidosauria; order Squamata; family Anniellidae; genus Anniella; species Anniella stebbinsi. The sequence continues at coordinate 332,198,422 of JARDYH010000001.1, forward strand.
CCAGAGGGAGAGGTGGGTAAGAAATATATTATTATTATTATTATTATTATTATTATTATTATTATTATTATTATTTGTGGTTAAAAGTCTAGGTAAGTATAGTGCCTGGATTGGCTGGTTGTGTGCCTAAAGGGAAAGTGAGTGCTGATTGGCTAGTTGTTTAGAGTGCTTGGATTGGTTAGTTGTGTAAGAGTGGGAGGAGCTAGAGAGCGAGTAGAGTGTATATATGTGTCTGACAGAGAGAGCTGACAGGGTTGATTGGGGGAGATTTGAGAGAATTGAGAGGAGAGAGAGAGAGAGAGAGAGAGAGAGAGAGAGAAAGTCTGAAGCAGGATTATTAGATGAGAAGATTGTTTAATTGAGAGATTGAGATAAGATTTTAGAGCATAGATTAAATAAAGAACAGTTTGTTAAAGTAAGAGTTCTGACTGAAACCAATAAGCATTGAAACCTTGTAACCGATACGCAATTGAACTGAAGTAACCATTAAGCTTGTTGACACGCAATTTCTTATTAATAAAGTTTTGTTAATTCCATCTTCTGGTGTGGTCTGTGGGTGTACCTGAGAAAGTACTGGTGGTAGCGGAACAAAGAAGTTATCTGGAGGCCCAGTTGCTGAGCTGTAGTGCTGTGGAGCCTAAATAGTAAAGGCGAAACAGGAGCAGTAGCAGCAAATGTTTGAAGAGAACCTTACAGAGAGTAACTAGCCTTCCTTTCCCATTCATAAAAGCAGGCTAGCTACTCTCTTTTTCTAAAGCAGTAAGTGCGCAATTTCGAAGGGGAGTAAAATCTCTATTGCACATTTATGAATGGGAAAGGCAGTGAGAATAACCAGCCTGCCAGGGATTGAAGCAAAACCAAAAGTCTTCTTTTGATAGAGTACTGTTCTAGTTTACTCCAGGAACGTATAGAGTCAAACACCGATTTTAGGTTGATAAAAGCTGTAAAAAGTTTGCCTTCTTTTGGCAAAGAGTATTTATGAATCTAGTGAGTCAATACCAAACAGTGATTGAGAATAGAGCAGTCAGCTTTAAAACTGATCTGCTCTTCTCCAAAATATTTTATCATTAATCCAGGCTTTAATTTAGGACCTAAAAAAACTAGCGTAAACCCACTTTAATGTGAATTCCTGCACTGAGCAGGGGGTTGGACCCAATGGCCTTATAGGCCCCTTCCAAATCAACTATTCTATGATTTCCAACTATAGATAATTGACTGATGTGGAATTGCACTCTAGGTAGAGAAGCGTTTTCCCATTGCAGTCTGTGCCATGCAGATCCTGCTAGAACCTGGGATGCTATTTGGACAAGCAGTGATTAGTTTGAGTGTCAGCAGTCTCGAAAATCATAGGTAGTTGTGTTAATCCATTAGAAAAAAATTCCAAAGCAAACAGTAGTGGAGTCCTAATAAAAGCACAACCTTCTGATGAGAAGTATGCTGAATCAGTATATGTGTCTCTTAAAAAATCCCATGTGCCTAAGTATTTTAAGAGACTGAAAGTTTTGAGGATGTACTAAAGTGTTGCATCTAGAGCTGTCAGCCAATGACTCATCCACCTTTTAACAGATTAAGTTGATTAAATGGATTGATTAAATTTAATGAAATTTGCAAATCATCAAACCCTCAGAATAGATCACTTTTAAAGATACTGGGATAACTTACAAAATACCACTCACGATTAGCAGAAAGGCCATCTTTAACATGATCTTTCCCCATATTACAGCAACACAGTGTGACCCAATTAGCCTCAAAAATACACAAGTGTGCCCTTAACATTCAACCCCATCAATTAAAATTTGTCCATACTGATTAAAATTGGCCCTTTAGGAGGCAGTAATTGTGCTATTTGACATCCTGAGTAGTCTTACATACATTGGTCCAACAAGAAATCCCATTTTACCTGTATGTCTCTCATTCTTTAGGACCAGCACATCAGTTTATTCCTTGTTCTCCTTATATCATACAATGAACAACTGACATTTGGCAATTGTTGGCATTTCTGTGAGAACATCCCAGATGATTTCGTGAATGCTCCAAAATCAGAAAGACACTGGTAAATGTGTCTCTCTGATTTTCGGGAAGGGGCATAGCTCAGTGTGATAGAGCACATACTTCTCCAGGTAGGGCTAGGAAGGAATCCTGCCTGAAACCCTAGAGAGCCACTGCCAGTCAGTGTCAACAATACTGGGCTAGATGGACCAAAGGTTGACTCAGTTTAAGGCAGCTTCCTATGTTCCTAGGTGAAGGTCACCTGAAAGTACTTGTCACAGGGTGGTGACCACTTAAATAGGCTCGTCACTTACATCTCCCTCCCCCAATGACAAAAGAGGACATCAATTTGCAAAAGCAAATTGATAGGTATAGGTGCAAATTTAGAAGTAATATCTATAATTTTAATAGAAATACAAGACATCTCACCAAAGTTGAAAAGACTGATCAAGTGAACTATATGCCTGCTCTGTCTGCAGTTCAAGTGCTAACTGTGGATGGGCAATTTCAAGGCCCCAGCTTCCATTTGGCCATAAACTAGACTTAAACAGAGGACGGGTCCTCTGCCAGCTCTCCAAATTAGAGGAATCTTCTCTGTAGAGTAGGACACTTGGCCACCCTAGGAAAGGCCTGTGACCTGCTTCTCCCATATAATCCTCGTGGAGATTTGCACTCAGTTTCAGGGGCCTTCCTCATCACTTTGCCAACAGAAACACAACTGGTAGGGATGAGAGAGAAGGCCCTTGCAGTGCCTACAATATGGAAGAGGTCCCCCCCTCTTTTAAGCAGATTCTTAAGGCTATTTTATCCCCATTAGCTTTTTCTTTCTTTAAGTTGAACCTTTGGTAATTTTCCCCTTTAGCCTGCTGTTGTTGAATAGATGTTGATGACTAGGGTGACCACATTTGGGAAACCAAAAAAGAGGACACCCAGTGGGATGGGGGTGGGAAAGCAGCTTTCAGGGGCCTCTGGGATGCATGTCATTCACCCCCACCACCTTAAAGGCCCCAAATGGCATGGAGGAGGGGAAAGTGTGTCATTCCTACCCTCCACTGCTCCGATCAGGGCCTTTTCTATAATGTCTGGGAATGACACGCTTTCCCCTTTCAGGCCCTGATTGGAGCAGTGCGAGGGAAATGACCCACCTCCAGAAGGTGTGTCATTCCCTCCCACCATGCTAATGCAGCCTTCAAAGGGAAAGCGTGTCTTTCCAGGACATTATAGAAAATTACAGAAAATCCCCCCTGACACCCAGAATAGAACAAAAACCAGGACAAATCCGGGGAAATCCTGACAGTTGGTCACCCTATTGATGACTATGTTTTATGATGCTGTGTTTTAAAGGCAATTTGCTATACTGTTAGGTTTGCTTTTAATTTTTCTGAAATTTATGTTTTTATTTTAAGCCACCTTGCATTTGATTTCATCAAGCAAAGAAATAAAATAAAAACCTCTGCCTGAGATCTCTATTGCCAGTTGTAGCAGCATACTATACTGGTCTACACAAATCAATGGTCTTAATGCAAGATAAATTAACATGTTCCATTTATAGAACTTCCCTGCTTGGAAGCAATTCTAAATTGCCACAAGCAACCAGAGGATGAGAATTTTAATAAGTTTACAGGGATGGGCAGCATTCCTGGGTTGCCATATTCTAAATCCTCAAAACTGGGACAATTTTAAAAAATGTGCTTATTTATTTATTTTTGCTGAAAGCAAAACAAAAAGTAATGGTGTGGGTGGGAGTTAGACGAGGAAAGACTGGGAGAGGGGAGGGCTCAAAGAGGGAATGCTGGTGGGGGAATCGCCTAATGCAATCAGGAGAGGAGCAGCAGCAGCAGCAGCAATGCAAAGCCATATTTGCTAAGCAAGTGTTCCCATTAATAAAACAAAAACACCCCCCTCCCCGCCCCAAGTTTTCCTTAAAAGGAGCTATGAAGCCTGGGCTATATGGGGTCTGGTCTAGAGCTGAAAGGATTACTGACCTGGCTGAAAGGGGGAAAGCACCGGCTGTTTTTCTTTCACTGAGTCACTCGGGTCTCTAAACAGGCAGTAAGTAGCCCTACTGTAAGCAAAATAAAAAGAAATGGTGTGGGTGGAAAGGAGTTAGAAGAGAAAAGGGCTGGAGGAGAGAATGGGGGGAGGAGAAAGTGATGACAAGAGGGGCAGCCATAGGAACGCAGAGCCCATTTTAAACCACGTGTTTCCCATGGGTAAACCCCCTTCCCCCGAGGTTTTCCTTAAAAAAAGCTATGGGGTCTAATCTGCAACTGAAAGGATTACCTGGAAGGGAAAACACAAGCTGCACAATAGCAGCGGCTGGTCAGGATACTTTTTCTTTCTTTTATTGTTTGACTAAATCACTCAGCTCTCCTAGGCTCAGCAGCAATAGCCCTATTGCAGAAGGCAGCGCAGCAGCCTGAGGAAAGCAAGCACTACTTTTTCTGCTGCTCCTCCTCCTCTGCACAGGTGCAATAACACGAGTCACAGGGAGTGACTCAGCCGAGCCTGTGCAGGAGCAGCAGTGCTCTGAAAAAGGCGCGCACACTTTTTTCTCTTCTGCTGCAGCTACGCAAGGCGCCATTTTAGAAATCAGCCAGCCAGACTGGGAATCTGGGATTCTTGCCCAGCTAGTCGGGACATTTCAGAATCACCTGGAAATCGGGACATTCCTGGTTTTCCAGGATGTATGGCAACCTAACAAGAAGAATCTCTTGTATGCAAAGTATGGGCTGTGTGAAGCATGCAATATGCATGCTGAAGCTAAACGGCCTTGAATCTGGTCAGTGCCTGGATTGGAGACCGTTTTCCCCTCTTATTTTGTGAATGAAAGCATTACACGCCAGATATGACACAAAAACCATAGTTCCAATGAAGACTTCTTTAACAGATATGCCTTATGAATGTTGTCTTCAAAATATTTGGGTCTCAGTTCTTTCCTCAGCAGCCTTACATGCCATTTCGTTTTCATTCCCTTGAAACTCTCTCGCACCGTTTAATGGCAATTCTTTTATTCAAAAGTGCTGTAAATATGCCATTGTTCATATTTAAAGGGTATTTTAAAGTTGCATTATACAGTTATTGTGCTGGGTGACCTCTGTCACACTTTATTTGTTGGATGTCACCTTTTCATTTGTATTGCAGCCGTGCTTTAGAGTAGTTTCATTTTTCTATGAAGGGCAATGAATGCATGAAACCTTCAAACATGGAGCAGTAATTAGTCTGGGAAAGATCAAAGTGTGCTCTTCTAAATCCAGCCAATTTGCTGTGGTTGTGCAAAACCAATAGTCTTTCTTTTGCCTCAGTCTCTTATTAATTTTCACTCTCATTTGTTGCAATGCACCTGCTTTCCTGTCAATCCACTGTGGCACTTTTTAAAAAATCCATTTTGAAGTCACAAATGCAATTTCAATGGGCCTTAGGAATAATAACTAGCATTCTAAAGATTTGGGCTTTTTGAAATGGAAACTCAAAATGAAGAAATTCCTTGCATTATATATTACTTTTTCAGCATGGAAAAATTCTTACACCTCATGAAGAAAAGACAGTATGCAGATTTTAAATTCAGCCTCAACTCCTTCTCCTCTGTCAGTTTCTTGGACAGCAACGAAACTGCCCTGATCCAGACCAACTCTAGGAGCCCCAGCATTGAGGTACTTCAGGGATTTGTTTTTAGACCCTTGCCATTCTTCCACAACCTGGTACCCTATGATGGCTATGGATGATGGGAGTGGTAGTTCTACATATCCAGAGGGTACCGGGCTAGAAAAAGCTGTCATAAGGCATAAGGGCCTCCCATAGTTTTCCTTTTTTTTTTCTTTCAAATTGACTCTCAATATCCCTTCTCCATTACATACTCAGTCCTCATTGTGTTGTTAATTTGGGTGGGAGGAGTTGCTCCCTTGGGACTTTTTTGTAGTTCTGCAAAGTTTGCATGTGCCAAGCATGCTGATTCCTCTCTCTTATTTCTCAGTGGCCCCATTTCTATCAGCACTCGCCAACTGAGTTTGCTATTAGAGGGAGTGATTGTTCAAATCTGGATCAGAGCTGCTGGATCAGAGCTATGGATTCTGTTTGCATAACCCCATAGGAAGCCCACAAATAGGACTGTATGCCAGGTGTTCTCACTACCTGGCATACAGAGGCATATTGCCCGATACTGGAGGTAATGGCCCCATTCAGACGTAATTTGGGGGAGGGTGGTTAGGCCAACTATGGTGGATGATGGCTAGCATGCACTATAGTTTTCCTGCCACACATGTACTAACCACCTTGCCTAACCATGCTTCTTCAGCGCTTATGACCCTGTTCAGATGACACACTAAGCCATGGTGGTTAAGCATTTTAAGCTAAACATTATGGCTTAGTGTGTTGTGTGAACTATTACAGCATGTTGTGTGAAACATTCCTAACCATGTGGCTACATAACCATGGTTTAAACATGCTCACTAACCATTTGCTGCAAAAGGGTTAGCAGCTTAAACATGGCTGCGTGTTGTCTGAACAGGCCTAATGGCAGCTCTATGGCAGTGCTCCATTAACCATGAGGTTAACCATGGGGGCCTGACAGACAACACACTAAACCATGGTTAGGGCCTTTTGCAATGTGTGGTTTGTGAGGGTAGCTAACCCATGGTTATGTAGCCTCCATAGTTAGGGAAAATGCTGTACACATGACATGCTAAGCAATCATGGTTAGCTCAAAATGCTTAACCATAATGGCTTAGCATGTTGTTTGAACAGGCCCATTATGTAGCCATCATGACTATTAGGCACTGTCAACCATATTCTCCATAAAACCTTTCCTTAAGTCCTATCACTACCTTCCTGTCTACTCTCATATCCAACAAAAACTACAAACTTACCTCCTCCACGGGCCTTGTCCTGTGATCAAATAATGGGAAACACAGTAGGGGAGAGCCCTACTGAAATCCACAAGCCTCATTTCCCCACCAATTTAGCTCCACCCACTAGTTCTCAGAAGCCACACTCCAACTCTATTAATCAAGGATACTATACCAATTATTCATATAGAATTAATTCCATTATGGGAAGAAGTAGGGAGGTGTTTATTAAAATAAATATTTATGTATTTTTTATAAGTTCTTATTTTAAACAAATCCACATTTTCAACCCTGACATGTAATTTGTGAATGGGAGAACTATGTCTATGTTCTGATAAGTGTGTGTTGTTGTTTTTCTTTGTTGTGTTTTACAAGAGAGAGAGAGAGAGAGAGAGAAATAAAACAATAAACCATGGACAATTGTTGGGTTAACTCTGGGTTGTTTAACACTTCCATTTCATTCATTCATTCATATATATATATATATATATATATAATGCAAGACTGGGGAGGCCTTGCAGGGCTGTAAGTAGATTTAATGAGAACTTGTTTAGAATGTCAATGGCCATGTCTACATGATGGATTTTTCCCAGGGTTGTCCCTGTGCATCCAAATGATGCACAGGGGATCCCAGGGACAGGCAGGGATGACCCATCCATTGTCCCAGGATAACTGGTTCTCCAGTTATCCCAATTTTCCCCATGGTCCTGGGACCATCCCGAGGACTGCAGGCGGTGTGGCCGCTGCTCCTGCCTCCTCCTTTCCTCCCCCAAGTAGCAGTGCTCTTAAAACAGGCACAGAGCTGCACGGGGGCAGTCCATGCCTATCAGGGTGGGTGGGTGGAACAGTCAAAAGGCTTTTTTTCATTTACAGTGCTAGAGCGCAGTTGCGTAACCGGCTCTGTTCTGAAGAGAAAAAATGGCATCTGCAACGCTGGTGACTAAACGCTGGGGGAGGATTGCGGAAGCAGGAAAGTCTGCAATCCTCCCTGCTCCCTCCCTCTACACCCTTAGACAGGGCAAATATCTCTGCAAACCTACCTCTGTCAGAGTTCTCTCACAGGAGTAGCTCTCTCACTCCCTGTTGCAGCCTTGAAGCTCTAAAGGTTTCCCTGGGAACCTGAAAGGTGGAGGGCCAACTTGTTGAAGGAGTCACTCAGATTGCATCGTCATCTTAGTGGGTTGAGCAGTGCCACCCTATTGGCACATGGGCATGATTTACAGGCCACAGATCCTGTCTGTCAAGTGGCTTTGAACAGGCCATGCCTCCATCTTATCATATTGATTCCTGGGAAGTGTAGTGGGCAAGCTGAAGAGCTTTGCTAGGTTCATCTTTTGACACAAGGCCTGACATTGCTCCCTGTTTGGATCCTTTCCATTTGAGACTTTGGGTGCCTCTTCACGAGATGTTTAATGCTCTTTGAAGTCTCATTAAAAAATTTACCTCCACACCAGCTGAGCGCAAATGGGGCGTAGAGGCGCGTTATCTCTCCGATTATGCGCATTATCGAATGCGCATTAAATCGCGAGTTTTATTTTGCTCCATCCGTTAAAGCGCATTTTGACTGTGTGAATATGCGCTTATGCGCATTAACTACTTGTAAACCGCATTTTGGATATCTGTTAATGTGCTTTGCCGCCTCTCGTCGCCTCTCGTGCAGAGGGATTAGGTGTAAATGTGCTTCTGCGATTATGCGCATTATCTTTTAACCAGGCGCAAAAGTGAATCCTTGTAGAGGGGACCTTTGAAAGCACTTTGCCCGTAGACTCTCTTCTATTTGGACTTTGGACTTCTAAGGACTGTGCCATGAAAAGTGCTGTGAGGCTTGCTTTTCATAGACTTGAACTTGCATTTGCTGTGGATTGTGTGTTTTCTTGGTCAGCTCAGTGTTCAGCAGGCTAGGTTTGACTGTGCGTTAATTTTCCCTGCCAGACTCTGGTGGCAGGGAGTTGCCAGTGCTAAGCAGAAGCAAGGGACTCCTGTGCTTGAGATGTTACCCTTCCCGTGATCTTGTAGGCATTGGCCATGTCCTCTGAGTTACCAGCATACACGGCATTTGGAGAAGCTCCCTTGGGATGGTTTGTTAAGCCTTTCAAGAATTCCTCCCCCACCCTGTGATTGCCTGAAGGATTGTATCAGGATTGGACCCTAAAGCTTTCTGGCCATCAATCAGCTTTAAGTATTTTGGAGTGTTGTAACCATTAAGCTTTTTACCATGAAATTTCCCTGAATAAAAGAAGTCTCACTAATGTGAGTGTCTCGTGTCAGTTTGCCAGCACATGTGAATGCCATAGGGAATGGACAGGCACACAACATATATATGTGTGTGTGTGTGTGTGTGTGTGTTGTGCGCGTGCGCGTGCGTGTGCATTGATAAAAGCAGTCTATTTATTTATTTATTTATTTATTACAATTTTATTCTGCCTATCAGCTGAAGCTCTCTGCGCAGTGCCCGAAGCTCTCTGAGCTATATCTAAATAGGCATCCATATGATTTTGATGGTTGTAGGAGATACACTCAAAAGTTGCAAGACCAGTGACTTCTTCAGTTCATTTGGTGATAGGTGGTGGGTGTTTTCCTTTAAAGCTTGGAGTATAAGGGTGCAATCCTATGCATGTTTAAACAGAAAAAAACAGGCAGAGGATTGTGCTGTAATAAGCTAGATCCACAGTACTATTTTATAGCAGTATTGAAGTGCACTGATAACTGTTGGGGCACAATCCACATTCCATATACCACTTTTATAGTTCTAGATCCTGCTTTTTATTCTACATTCGTAAAGATTTGACACAAGGTGTAGATCTCTTTGCAACTGTAAAGGCTCACAGTATCCACTACTTTTGCTGTTTATCTGTTCTTCTTTTCCACTTTTTGGGTATATTTTTTCTTCTCCTTTTTTCTTTCTTTCTATATTAAGAGTGGTGGTAGGGCTCCATCACATCTACTTCCCCCCCTGGTTTGACTCTACATTTTTTTACCTCCATTTCATAAGCGCTGCAAGCGCTCCTCCTTTTCATGATCATAGCTATACCGGTGAACTCTCTTTTCACTTGTTTGCTCTCTCACTGCTATTGTGCCGGTCCCATCCTGCCCCTTCTTCTTCCCCCTCCAGTTCGTTGATTCTTGTCATTGATGAACATTGTGATCGACATGGCAGCCCTCCCCACTCCCTCATTGGAGTTCCTATGGGAATTAACCAAAATGCTTACATCTGTGTAATTTTTAAAGATAAAGCAATGAAATTTGGGACCTTGAGAGCTCTTACATAGAGCTTTTGGCATGCCAAGTTTGAATTAGATCTGTTCATCCCTTGATTTTTTAAGGATTTTTTAAAATCCCCCCCCCCCTTAGACCCTTTTCCTGATAGCCCACCAATGCGAAAGTCCACCTGCTTGCATTTGTGAAAGATCTATTTTCCTTTACTTTGATGATGCAAGCTGTGCATCTCCAGTTCATAAAATAGAGATCTGCTGCTTCCCTTACTCAAGAGTAAATCCCATTGATTTCAACTGCATTTACGTCCAAGTCATACTAAAATCCGATGCATGCTTACTAGGGATGTGCATGCCGATCGGATCGGAACCAGAACCGAGGCCTCAGATCGGATCAGATCAGATTGGAGGCTTCCCGGTTCAGTTTGGACCCAATCCGAAAATTGGACGTCTGATTTTCGGATCGGACGCCATTTTAGCTGTTTTCACCATAAGCTTACATTGGGGGAAAGAAAGCTTTCCCACAATGCAAGCCTATGGCGAAAACATGGGGGCAGATGAGTGGGGGCCTAACTACCCCCTCCCTGTCCCTCCCCCCACTTGCACTCCTTACCTGCTGGGGCGCCCGCTGCCCTCCGCTGCCATCCGCTGCCATCCGTTGGTCCAATCTACTGAGAAACAGGCTTCGCGGCCTAGTTCTCAGTAGAGCGCCATCACCTACTTACCTAGAGCCTCCCTCACGCTCCTTACTTGCTGGGGCGTCCGCTTCTCTCCAGTGTGTGGATCTACTGAGAAACAGGCTTCGTGGACTGCCTCTCAGTAGTGGCCAGGTGATGACATTATCACCTGGCGTGCTACTGAGAGGCAGGCCGTGAAGCCTGTTTCTCAGTAGATCCGCACACCGGAGGGAAGCGGCCACCCTGGCAGGTAAGTGCCCCCCCTCTTGCCTCCCCCATCGCGCTCCTTACCTGCCAGGGCCGCCCACTGCCGCCCGCGGGTAGCAGCGGATGGCAGCGGACGGCCCCAGCAGGTAAGGAGCGTAAGGGGCAGGAGGAGGTCCGATCCTCCGATTTTATCCGAACTGGATCAGGTCCTTCCGGACTGGTTCGGATCAGATTGGACGATCCAGACGCGGGGATTGGAAATCGGATAATTGTATCCGATTTCCCCCGGATCGGGTCCAGATTGTGGATCGGACTTGATCCGGTACACACCCCTAATGCTTACCTTTGAGCAAACTCCATTGAACAGAGGGAGACTTACTTCTGAGTAAACAGAAGTAAGACCTCAGAAGTAAGCACAGGGTTGCAGAGTACTTCTTTGCAGTTTGTTGTTTTGGACTTTAAAAAAAGCTTCTGAGTGACCATACTATTAAAAGTCAGTTTTATACGTGTTTACTCAGAACTAATGGTTTCTTGTTGCATGCAAACCAGCCCAAAGTCTCTTACCTCACAGGGATATTGTATCTCTGACATCTACTTTGCATCCTTTGGATGGAAGGGCAGGAGAGATATGTAATAAACAAACAAATAAACAATGCTTGTAAAAACCTTTGCTAACCTTTTCCTTTAGCAACCAATCATTCTCAGCATGCAGAAAACCTAAATGATTGAAGAAAGTGGCAATCACTGCAGGTTAGTCTGCTCTGCAGACCTGTTCTGCAGGCACCTGCCCCAAAGAGTTTACAATCTAGAAAAGAACACAAAGGAGATTACAGATGAAGGAGAGGAAAATGGAGGCAGGAATGATTGGGGGGAAATATGCAGTTATTGCAGTTACATCATGTACTTAGGCCTGGTTGCAATGTGGTGAATTCATATTGTACATTCCTACTATAACATATTCCAGCTTTCCTAAACCTGGTTCCCTCCTGATGTTTTGAACTTTAATGCCCATCAGCCCCAACCAGCATAGGCAGTTGTCAGGAATACTGGGAGTTGTAGCCGAAAACATCTGGCGGGCACAGGTTGGGAAAAGCTGATACATTCCAGAAACTTTGCTCTAACCACTTCCCCTGTTCTTTTTCCTTCACAATTATTCCCCCACCCCACCCAGCCGGAAGAAAAAATAATGGTGCCGTTCTTGAGTGAGGTGAAAGGTCATGTGACTTGTTCAGTTTCCAAACGTTAATGCATTCAACATTCTAGAATACTTATTTTTTGAGAAACTCGGTCTCTTCCCGGTTTTTAAAAAGTGAGATTTTCTTGCCTGATACCAAAGGAGCATTTCCCTGGTCTATGTGACCAGAAAGAGAAACAAAAAGTCTTTAGGGAGACAGTTCAAGGAGGTCTGACACAATGCAAGAGAGAGAGGGGTGGGGGGTGGGGGAAAGGAAAGGAAAATGATGACAACTGCACACAGGAACTGGAAAGAGGATAGAATTACCAGTAAATGTTGCCCTGTGGTTTTCTGCATTGAAGTGGCTGCATTTGGGCCACCTGTTGATGGCATGATTGGAGCATTAGTTCTTGCTCGGCCTGAGCACTATTGATAACTCTGCTTAACATCGCCACAGGGGGTGCTTTGTTGTAAGCTGCAGTCACTTTGCCTGAGCAATGGTGTACATTGGCTCCTCCATTCAAGCCTTTCCTCACCCCTCCCTGACATTAGCACATTTGAATGGGCCACCGGTGAAGCCATTCAGTGAGAACATGCACCAGGGCTTCTGGGTGGCCCAGGGCTGAGCTGAAAAACTCTCGTTAATGGACTGTGAGTCTCAGCCTATTGATGTACATGAACTCGGTGACCAAAGAAAAGTGAGACAAAGATGTCCCTCACGGGAACATGTAGGTCACAATTGGACAAAGGCAGACTTTGACCAGTCAGAGCTATTTGGCTATTGAATGAAAAGCAGGATACCTATAAATACGGGAGAGCTGCTACTATAATTGTTTTGCAGAGGAATACATTTTCCTGCAAATTTACCTGTATGCTCAGAAATTCTTCAGTTATCAGTCTTTTAATTAAGCCAGCCCAGATTTTAGTCACAATTAGATAGGTATTTATTTATCAGTTAGCTTACCACTGAAAAGGATGAATACTACTTTTATTACTCTCTCTTTCTCTTCCTTTCTCTTTCTATCTCTCTATCCATCTGTGTGCATTTGTTTCCATCAGATTTCATAAAATAATTATTTATTTTTAGAATAAATAAAACTTTGGACAGTGCAAGGAACAATTGCTACACTTAATCACAGGCTTATTTTTTTTCCTCTGGAGTTCTTAATGTATTTATCTGAATAACAGAATATAATGTCAGAACATAAGAAAAAAACAAGATCTTTGCTGGATCAGACCACCATTATGTTTCCAGAAGTGGTCAGCTAGATGCCTCTGAAAGTGGACAAGAAGGCATAAACCCTTTCATGTTTGTTTGTCCCCAGCATCTGGTATTCAGAGCTACACTGCCTCAGAACATGGAGGTTCTATTTAGCGATCATGAATAGTTATGGCCAAGGGAGACTTGTGACAAAACATTGCAGTATGGAATGTGCCTGTTCAGGGTTCCAGCCAGCCAGGCCCTCTGCCAGCATATGCCATTTCATTCACCCTCCTCCAGTTCTCCACTCTGCCTCCCAACAGTTGTTAATATGGTATGAACCTGGAAGGCAGAAATTGATTTATGGACCCCCACACAAAGACAGTAGTAAATGGTGGAGAACACCATGGTCCCATCAGGTTTTCCAAGTGTTGAAAGCAGGGTTTTTTGGGTGTGTGTGTGTGTGTATACCATCTGTTTCAAGCACAAATGACAGGCCAGTTGAGCTTGAAAAATAATCCTCAATGTGCAATATCTGCTCTTCAAGAGATGGCTGTAGTCAAAGTCTTAAAAGTAAACGGCACAAGTGGGTTGGAACCCCTCAAATTGTGACTGGACCAGTAACAGAAAATGTATGGAAAGGTCCTAAGAAAGGCTAATGGAATAAATGAGGATGGAATGAATACTATTACAGTGACAATTTGAGAGACCCATACTGTAGCCATGAAGAGTGTATGCAACAACGTGGTGAGAGTCCAAGAAGAATCCTTCCATTTAATGTATTAAGTGCATGTCAGAGTGATTGTCTACTTTGGGACCTGGTAGCTCCTGAAGATGAAGAAGCAAATGAGGGTGACATCTTTCCACTGGTTATTTTGTACAGGTAAAGGTAAATATTGAAGCAGGGGTCTATAAAGACCCATATTTTGTTGTCTCCCCCCTCCCATTTCCTATCTTTTGTTAGATACTAAGCTTGATCTAAGGAAGTTTGATTGCAGGAGCTTGTGTTTAATTATGAAGTCCCAGAGACCGCGAAAGGATATATGGAAGCTCGTGTGCTGTGTTATTTTGGTCAATGTTTTTGCCCCTGTGGATCTGGAACCTGAATATTATGATGATGATGGAACCTCCTTTTTGGACTCATCAAAGAATGATTTCTGTAAACAGCAAAAACATGACGTACCCAAATATTGATGAAACAAGACCTGGGGCTAATTTACACCTACAGCCCTTTCGCAACAGAGGAGGGATGATTGCAATGGTTCCCTCCTTCCGCGATCGCTGCTCATGGGGCACACGTGAGGGAAGTTTCCAGCAATGACAGGAGTGCCGTTGCAGGAGGACGTGTGTCCCTTGATGGTGCTTCCGCATGTGGATCGGGAGAAGTGGGTGGGGCTAGGCAGATGACGTGGCTCCGGTTTTTTTTTTAATGAATTGGGAGGGATGCGCACAAATGTAAAATAACAGCTACACATGGGGTGGATAGGAGGTCCAGCGAATATGCGATGCTGCTCAAAGATATGTTTGTGTTAAAAAAAAATACACAAGCTCGGCGCCAAAACATGCTGATAACCAATTAAAAAATATGCCAAAAATGGCACTTGAGTCCACTCCCACACACCTCTGAAACTGCTGGACACACCCCTGACAGTGGGTTGGCTGTTCGGCGAGCTGGTAACTTGCACCGAACAGCAACAGCTTCGCGAAGGGGGGTGGGCACACCAGCCGCAGACTTTGAGATTGTAGCAAAAGAGCCAGAAAAAAGTGACAAAGGTCCCCTCTACAAGGATTCGCTTTTGCGCCTGGTTAGGCGATTATGCGCATAATCGCAGAAGCGCATTTACGCCTAATCCCTCTGCACGAGAGGCGGCGAGAGGCGGCAAAGCGCATTAACAGATGTCCAAAATGCGGTTTACAAGTAGTTAATGCGCATAAGCGCTTATTCACACAGTCAAAATGCGCTTTAACGGCCGGAGCAAAATAAAACTCGTGATATAATGCGCATTCGATAATGCGCATAATCAGGGAGATAACGCGCCTCTACGCCCGATTTGCGCTCCGTTCTTGTAGAGGTAATTTTTTTAATGCGCCTTGAAAGAGCTTTAAATGCCTCTTGTAGAGGCACCCAAAAACAGTCAGGAATAATCCTGAATAACTGAGGGGTCCACCTGAGATCACTGCAGGATCAGCTGTGAGTCATGTGGACTTCGATATTATCCTGGAATAAATGACTGGTGTAGATACGGCCCTGGAAATGGAAAGATGGCTACAATACAACTCGAAGTCCTAGAATGAGTGTGCAGATATAAGATCCAATGGGATGTGTATGGTGGACAAAAATGGTGATAAAAATATCATAAATGGTGGAAAAAAAACAATGCAACATTCCAATTTAGGTTGAATATAGCTAGTATGATTTTACTACTTAAATTTCACAGTGTAAATATGGAACAAGTTCTTAGAAAAATGGATCAGTGAAAGTCCTGTTGAATAACAATTGGTTAATAATAGTACGATGTGGCTAATGAGCCAATGTGGCATAGGGGCTAGAGTGTCAGACTGGGAGTCAGGAGATCCTATGGAAGCTCATAGGGTGACTTTGGACCAGTCACAGACTCTCAGCCCAGCCTACCCCACAGAGCTGTTGTTGTGAGGATAAAATAGAGAGGAGGAGGATTATGTATGCCACCTTGGGTTCCTTGGAGAAAAAAAAGGCAGGATATAAATGCAATAAATAAATAAATAAATAAATAAATAAAGGCCATTCATGTGAAAGATAACTTTCAGTTGAAATTAGAAAGTAATAACACGACCTGTAAAAAACGTTCCATTTGTGTACCATATATGTGGACATATTTTTATTTTAAAGCTCCAGTGTCTCCTATATTTAAATATGTTCCACGTGTAGCTCGCATTAACAAAACAGAGTTACAACAAAGTCTTTTGGCAACCCTTAGAATTTCTCAAGACACAGTATTGTTGTCTTTCCAGAACGTGAATGTAACTAGAACTCATGCACAGTGTAAACATTCTGCTGATCCTGTTTTTTAAAGGATGGTGGAATCAAGCTGCAGGCAAGATTCACCATAGAAAAAAGTGAGATTTATTAGGCAGTATTTTGGGAGGTATGGGAACTGGGTCAGTTATCTTAAATTCTTATGATATTGCAGCTAATAAATGATCAAAATTGGGAGAGATAATTGGAAAGTATCAGACCCCATTAACACATTTTAGAATCTTGCAGAATGAAACGGAAAAAGCAATGCGGGTACAGTGGCATGCATGGCAATTGTTGAAACAACGTATGAGTTTTTTACTGTCACAAGTTCTAGGATTAGAGAACAACATTGGAATTACTTTGGTGTGTGCTACAATGCAATTCAAAAGATTGAACAAGTTATAAATCATTTAGGAAATGGTTTATTTCCTGAGGAACTTTGGGACAATACACAGTTATGGAACAAAAGAAAGCCTTGGTGGTATAAGATTACTACATTTGATTGGAATAAGCAATACTTATCAGGAAAATTGCAAATACGTATGATTGTTGAACCAGCACCCCAAAGAACGATTGGTTTAACATATAGTAGCAATTCCCAGAATTGTAAGGAATTCCATGTGGGAACCCTACTTTGTAGCAAAATGGATTACTGGAAATAATACGTTAGAAGAACATTGTGATGAATTCTTGCTTGTTCTGGTCAGTGATGATACTGCAGTAATTAATCTTTTAAATGGGATGTGATATTCATGCTTATCAGATATTAAAATACCTGGATAACCAGAATATCATGGGAGACTGTTAATCTGGTACTGAAAGGGTTAAATAATTTTGCTAACAAAGGAATTAAGATGGCTAAATTGATGGAATGGTGAAATTATCTAATTGAGGGTTTTGGGGGATATCTACAAGAAACTCCCCTAAAAGACCAAAGATTTGTGAACCGCCCATTGGCTATTGGGAGGTATAAAAATGCAGTCAATTAATTAATTAATTAATTAATTCAGGAATCGGACTCATATTTCAGGCTCTTGACCCCTGGGCGAGAAGACTCTGAAGTTTTGATTCTATTCTAAATGATTTTATCTGACTAACTAACAGCCTATCTACACTACTGCTTTAAAACGGTTTAAAACAGTTTTCAAAACGTTTTCAAAGTGTTTTATCCTGCATGTGTACATAGGCTCTAACACTAAGACTTGCAGGATTGGCTTTGAAGAAAAGGGGGGAAATGCTGCTGACTGTACAAGCAACTTCACAGAGCTTGTTTAAGGCCATGGTGAACTAATGTGAGTACATGAACAAAATGAACAGAAGAATTGAGCATGCTCAGACGCTCACTAAGAGGAGGAAAATTACTGTTTTGACATCTCATGGTGTGCGCCTGCTGGTAAGAGACTGTCCTTACTCGACGCTAGCTGGGTGGGAAAAGGTGTAGGACTGAACACGAATGACAATATGACCAACTGAAGATGATTGTGAGTTCAAAAGAAGATGTACCAGGGAGAAATATATCTATCAAGGTAACACGCCCAGATGGCAGACTTCTAGCCATCTTTTAGGAAACTTCAAATTAATTTGTTAGTAGTAGTGCCAGAAATATCCCCAAAAACATATTGAGGGAGATAGTTGAAGACATTTTACTTCTGATTGGTGAGTGGGTGGACTGCCCACATACACGCACACCCTTGTGATTGGAAGAGGGTTGTTCATTGGGGTCCCCACTTTTGGCCAGAACAAATGTATAAAAGTATAGGTGGTGAGGGCTCATGAGGGCTCTGCTGCTATTCCACTGCATTCTGATTGACTTGCCACCAGACCCAAGGATTTGGGTAACTATGGATCTCTTTAAGCTCTTCAACTTTGGGATTTAGAACATTTTCTGAATTTAGAACTTAGAATTATTTCTGGGGTTGGGTCTTAGAGTATTTTCTGAGCTTTGGAGGACTTAGACTCATTTCTGAGGATGGGGCTTAGAATTATTTCTAAGTCTTGGATTTTTCTCTTTCATTCTAGTTTCTACTGTTATTCTTTACATGCCTAGAAGAATTACATGGCAGGGGAGCACCATGACCATGAAGGTGGTTTTCCCACAGTGAGGCTCATCTATCGCACTCCGGGTATGCTGGCTCCTGCAATTTCCCCAGATGTAGGAGACTCAACTGCATAATTGGTGGTAGTGGGGAACTGCATTCGCTCTTTCCCTTTAATTTTTTTTTTTAATGTTGTGAACCGCTGATTCTATTATATTCAGCGGTATATAAACGTTACAAATAAATCAATAAATAAATAACTCGCTTTTCATATTTAAGTAATGTGCAGGAGGTAGTACAGGAAGAGTTAACAATTTAATTTAGTTTAGTTTGGTTTTCGTTTAGCTTTATACCACAAGTAGATAATAGTGAAACAGTAAGAAGTCATAATAATTCTAGAAGCTGAAGTCATTGTTACCTGGATTAACTTAAAAATGGACTCGGATAGCAGGAGGAGGCTACAACACTATTTTATTTAAAAGCAGCGCTGCTTGCCAGCTCTCTGTGCCTCACAGCATAAAAGTTCAGGGAGTGGTCACGATCTTTGTTAGCTACTTCTTTTTATCTTCTCTTACAGAGGTACATGCGCAGTTCATGCAAGCATAGTGGAAAATTACAGCATTCACATAAGTAAAGTATAGATAAGAAACAGTTGGACCCAAGGACAGTCTTCTTGCGTCTCCAGCGCAGGAGTTAAAGATGATAAGCAGTACAGTTGGCTTCAAAGGGGCAAACATTCCTCAGAGGTTGAGTTACGATAAGAAACACACAGATGTACTCAGCTAACAAGCAAACCTTTGCAAACTAATTTAACCCTTCAGGTCTCATAATTGTCTTAGCTAAATTCGTAATACCAGCTTTGCAAATCGCAAATCTTTTCATTCACCTCATGTTTTTGTTGAATTCCCTTTCCCTGTAATAATAGAGAAAGTTTCTAACACTCATATAACCACTGTCCCACCACTTTCTTTTTTAATGTTGTAATTTTCTAAAATGAATAGATTTTAATTTACAGTAGTGTCTGTAGTAATATTTGTCCGTTTGGATTAGCTTGGTTCTTCTTTGTGGTCTCTGTGCATCACACATATAGGCTCTGTGCCTGTGTGAAGCTGCTTTTCGGGAAACTTCTAAAGCTGAGGAATGTTCTTTTGGCGGGAACCCCTCCTCCATCATCCTACTGCACATGTACTAGCGGGTTCCTGCCCACCTTCTCAGTTCTCTTTCGACCACCTTGCTGTATGTGACATGGAAACTTCACTTTGTTAGTGAACAGAGTGAAGTTGGCCCCTACTTCTTCAATGCCCCCTACTTCTAAGTGATTGGAGTCACTTTATAAAGTACAGAAGCTGTTTTACTATTTACACATCCCAAGCCTAACTCTATCATTGTGGAGTCTTCTCAAGGCAAATCACAACGAATTCATGCCTCTCCAGCAGATAAAGAAGGCCGTTGTTTAGACCTCTTAGGAAGACAATCTATTCCTCTGCAGCACTTGGACTCCCGGTAGCCAATTATGAGGCTACTATGTCTAGGTATCAATTGTTCCTTTTGGAGAAAATGGGCTCTCTATGAAATTATCTCCCAGAGGAACAATGAGAACTAGCTAGTTTCAAGAAGAGGCAACAAGGTTGTTCCAACACCTCTCATCATCAATTAGACTGAAATGCAAAAGCTATGGTTGGTTCTGTCGCCCTTCACACGCTCTGTGGGGCTGACGCTGAAGGTAAATTGAAGATTTACCATTCGATGGCAAAGGATTGTTCAACATTACCACTGATGATACTATGGATTCTATACAAAAGGCCAAGACAATGGCTAAGTTAATGGATTTATCGCAGCATCAATAGCATCCATTTTACAAGCAGCGACTGCAACTTTGGTTGGGCAGTCTTATTTGCTATTCTTTAGATGACACTAAACCTACCCTCCACCAGTAAGTCAGCTTGTCAGTCTCCCATATGTGTGACACACAGAGACCATGGAGAAACAAAGGCAGGTTGCTTATCTGTAACTGTAGATCTTCGAGTGGTCATCTGTGCATTCATACAACCACCCACTTCCATGTTGATGTCATTATATAGTCGATATCATAGGGGCTTTTGTCTCCTCCAAACCAAAGCCAGCAGTCTCAAGAACCTGCTAGTACATGCACAGTTGGATGGTGGGGAGGCGTTCCCTCCAAAAGAGCATTCCTCACAAGTTTCTTGAAGAGCAGCTCCACACAGGCATGGAGCCCATATGTATGAATGTGTAGATGACCAATTGAAGAACTACAATTACAGGTAAGCAACCTGCCTTTACCCACTGGGGTGCTTTGGATCCATTGGTGCACGTTCTGAGTTTTAATGGCAAGCAGTACAGAGTAGCATGGCTCAGAATTACTTGCTTGGGGTGGGATGCTGTTTTATCTCTTGTGGCACATCTCCTTTTTCCAGGGGATGGAATGCTTATCTACCCTTTTACTAGGAAACAGACAATGAAATGATTTATTCAGACTGAAAACAGCATCTAGGGTGTGACCTGCTGAATGTGTGGGACCAGAGACCAATTGGGATAGGCCCATGGTTGTCATGGATGCCATGAACTCCTGAGCTGCACTTGACGAACCGGCCTCGAATGGGATGTTGAAGTCACCCAGGACCAAAAGCCTGGGCGACTCCAACACCAGCTCCAAGACCAGTTCCGTGAACTCGGCCAGGGAGTCTGATAGGCAGTGGGGTGGCCGGTACACTAAGAGAATCCCTAGTCTATCCCTGGTCTTCAGACTCAGGTACACACATTCAATGTGATTCAATTCACGAACAGGAAGACTGGTCAGGTTAAGATTATCCCTACAGACCACAGTTACTCCACCACCTCCACCCACTTTTCCTCACCTGCTCACTAACGCAGTACCCAGCTGGGAGGGCCTGCGCCCATGTCGGGCCACTGTCATCTCCCAGCCAGGTCTCTGTGACGCATGCCAGGTCAGCCTCCTCATCTGAAAGAAGGTCATTGATGGTATTTGTTTTATTTTTAACTGACCTGGCATTACATAGGAGCAAGGAGAAGTTCTGTGGGTGGCCTGGTTCATTCTCCAAGTTCCTCGGGTTGGCAGAGCTACCGGAAAGTAAGATGGGTGTTATCTATCTATCTATCTCTCCTTCCCCTATAACAGCACTTTGCCCTGCCAACGCCATATCTCCCTTTTCACTGCACAACACATATTGCCGCTCCCCTACACGTTGTGGTCAGCTGGAAGGGCAGGGTGGAGGTGGCTCTCTTCTGTTGTGCTTTTCATCCAAGGCGTCAGCTTCTCTCCAAAGTATTCATGCCCATGGCTGAGAGCCTCAGACTGAGAGCCCTTTTGCTCGAGCCCACAGGCTCATGCCTCCAGCAGCCTGAAGGCTTAAATACCTGTGGAGAAGGGCGGGGCAGACAAACAAACACTTTTCAGGCTCAGACCCAGCCAGCAGCACAGCACAGCACACCTTCTATGACCACCCTCCCCCTCAGTCTTCAGCAACCTGAAGGCATAATAATAATAATAATAATAATAATAATAAATTTATTTCTTACTTGCCTTTCCATTTGGATTGAGGCAGGCAACAGCAGTAAATATAAAATATGATAAAATACATAAAACTGATTAAAAACATGATACACATTATTAAAATAGCAATAAAACATCCTAAAAACATCCTAAAACATTCTAAAATTCCACTGGATATGCCTGCCAGAAGAGACTAGTCTTTATAGCTTTCTTAAATTCTAAAAGATTGTTAAGTTGACGAGTCTTTTCTGGCAGGCCATTCCACATCCTGGGAGTGGCAGAAGAGAAGGTCCTCTGGGTAACGGTTGTCAGCCTAGTCTTGGCTGACTGTAGTAAGTTCTTCTCAGAGGACCTGGGTGTGTGAGGCGGATTGTATGGGAGAAGGCGATCCCGCAGGTAACCTGGACCAAAACTATGTAGGACTTTAAAGGTAATGACCAACACTTTGTACTTCGCTGGGAAACTAATTGGCAGCCAGTGGAGCGATTTTAAAGCTGGTGTAATACGGTCACCCCTAGGTGTACCAGTGACCAACCTGGCTGCCATATTTTGAACTAGTTGAAGTTTCCGGACTAGGCACAAAGGTAGCCCTATGTACAGCGCATTGCAGGTCGAGCCTCGAAGTTACCAGTGCGTGCAATACCATCTTTTGGTCTTCCAACTCTAGGAAGGGGCGCAGCTGGCGTATCAGCTGAAGCTGATAATAGGCACTCCTGGCCATCGCATCTATCTGGGCTGTCATTTGGAGCAACGGATCCAGGAATACCCCCAAGTTGCGAACACAGCCTTTCGGGGGAGTGTAACCCCATCCAGAACTTGTTGACACACTTCCAAACCCAGGTTGTGGCCTTTGACAGCAAGCACCTCCGTCTTGTCTGGATTCAGCTTCAGTTTGTTGTTTCTCATCCAGCCCATTACCGCCTCCAAGCATTCATTCAGAGGAAACACGCTACCTGTGGAGAAGAGCGAGGCAGACAAACAAACACTTTTCAGGCTCAGACCCAGCCAGCAGCACAGCACAGCACACCTTCTCTGAAACATGGTCTCCTTTTGCAACTTTTGAATAGGTACATCCTATGCAAGGCTGCTCCTTCTTGTTCTTTGTCATGTTCTACCTAAATGTCTTTGCTCAAAACTTTTCTCTGCTATCACTGAACCAAATAAAAGCAAGGGAAGGGAGAGTTGTAGGGTGACCATATTTGGGAAACCAAAAAAGAGGACACCCAGTGTGTGTGTGGGGGAGTGCACTTTTCAGGGCCTCTGGAAAGCACATCACCTCCCCATGCTATTAGCAACTGCCATTAGCATGGCGGTTGTGAATGAAATGCTTTCCAGAGGCCCCAGAAAGCACACTTTCCCCTCCTCCACTCCAATCGGGGCCTTAAGGGACCTGATTAGAGAGGAGGAGGGGAAAGCATGTCATTCCTGCCCCCCATTGCTCCAATAGGGGCCTCCAGAAAGCGTGTCATCCCCCCGCCACAAATCTGGGGAAATCCTGACATTTGGTCACCCTGTGCACTGATGAATCATGAAAGCCACCAGTGCCACCTCTGATAGCCTGCCGTTCTCTCATCGGAGTTATAATTTCAAGGGTTTACACAATTACCTTATTAGCCAAGTTTTTAACAAACATAACTTTTAGCAAAGGTGGTTATGTTTAGATGTAGATCTCCTGAACAATTTTTTTCCTAGGTGTGCTTGTGAGGTTATCCTCAACCACTTGTTGCTGCCGCCCCTGTCTCACATTTACTATTTAGGCCTCACAGCACCACAGCCCAGCAATCTGGCCTCCATATAACTTCTTTGTTCCGCTGAGACCAGTACCTTCTCAGGTACACTCACAGGCCACACCCGTAGATAGAATTAACAAGAATTTATTTATAAGAAATTGTGTGTCAACAAGCTTAATGAGTACTTCAGTACAATTGCGTAGCAGTTACAAGGTTTCAATGCTTAATGGTTTCTGTCAGAACTCTTATACTCTAACAAACAGTTCCTTATTAAATCTATGCTCTAAAATCTTATCTCAATCTCTCAATTCTCAAATCCCTTTCAAGGACTCCCTCAAAAATCCCCCTCAAATCTCCCCCCAATCAACCTGTCAGCTCTCTTTGTCAGACACATATATACACTCCCACTGCTCTCGAGCTCCTCCCACTCTTACACAACCAGCTAATCCAGGCACTCCAACCAACCAGCAGATCAGCACTCACCTTCCATTCGGGCACAGCCAGCCAATCCAAGCACTCCCCCACAACCAGCCAATCACTCTATACTTACCAAGACCTATAACCACAAACAGTAAGTACATTTCGGCCTATTCATTTACTTTAACTGTTATTATTCTTAATCCTTTTTAAAGATAGAAACAAATGCATATCACAAACAATAAACTTTGCAATATATTTACAACCACAAACAGTAGAACATCACCATGCTCAGTCAATTCTCTGAAGGTTAAAAGTAAAATGTTTTCTCACTTTACCCCAAAGTTTATTCTCTTCTTTTTGTTATTCTGTTGAGCATGGAGATTTAACATCTGCCCACCATTGTTCTATACCACCCATTAGTTGAGGCTCTCTGGGGAGTTCATAAAATAAAGGTTAAAACAATGACATGCACAAATATAATAATACCTAATCTAAAATCTGAAACAATTTTAAAGAGCCACAGAATAAAACCAACAACAGCATCTACAAAGTACAAACACTTTTTTTTTTTAAGAACAAAAAGGCTAAACAGCCTGGGAGAATGAAGAAGTCTTCACCTAGCACCGAAAAGACTATAAAGTAGGCACCAATCAAGCCTTTCTGCAGAGGGCATTCCATAATAGGGTACCACCACTAAAAAGACCCTCCCTCTTAGGGTGACCAGATAAAATCCAGGTCAGGGCTCATGTAACTTTAACAGTTGTAGAGAAAAGGGAATTTCAGCCAGTGTCATTTGTATGCAAGTAGTTCCTGGTGATATTCCCTCTTCCTCACAACAGTTAAAGTTGCAGGGGCCCTGCCTTCTTTTGTATTTGGTCACTCTAGTATAGTGCCTGCAACTTTAACTGTTGTGATGAAGAGGGACTATCACCAGGAACTAATTGCATACAAATGACACTGGCTGAAATTCCTTTTCTCTACAACTGTTAAAGTGACATGAGCCCTGACCTGGATTTTATCTGGTCAGCCTACTCCCTCTACTATAAAATCAAGACAACTGGTTATGTTTTATAGTCTGTCACCACCCCTGCCTTATCTTGTTTTCTTCATATTTGTTTCCTGTTTTCTCCCTCTTTGTTCTCCCTTTCATAACTGATATAGTGGGCTAACAGGCTGGATTTAAAAAGAAAGTTAGCTTCCTTGCAGCCTTTGCAATCTATGTATATAAATAGAATTACATTGCTTTAGGAACATGTGGAGTTCAAGTCAGTAGTGGCCACAAAACATTTTTTGCACCTGACATTGAAATGCTATAGACTGGAAGACTCTTTTTAAAAATGATACAAAATGAGTTGCAATGAGAGGCAGTAACATGACCCCCCTCCCCTCTGGAATCTAGCCCCTGAAGTGCACTAATTCATGTTGCTTTATGGTAAGGCCAGATCTGGGTGAAATAGCCAGTACTCAGCAGGCACAGCCACAGACATTTTTTTTACTCCAATCAAAAAAGTACTTGGGACCAAAATTATGAACATCAGGTACACTTTATTCTGAGAGCAATGGAAATTACACATATAAACATACAGTAAACCTGCTGCAGTTCAGGCATAACCATCAAAACAAATACATACTTTCACAGGCTTGAAAACCACAGGAAGCCATGTGTTTCGCCCTTTTACTTCTGCTGTAAAATGTTAGGACTTTGATATCTTAGGCCATCAGCATATAGCCTATGGTGAGGTGTATGCCATCGCCTGCTGTCTCTAATTATAATAGTTACTTTGAACCTTCAGAAAAGTGGTTGATTTCACAGTTAATTCTCGAAATATACTGGATTTTGAAACACATTATATTCATTTATTTCCAAGTACTACTTTCCCCTCCTCTCCGTTTGCTTGATGCACATAAGCCTTTGTTACAGCGCCCCTACCCCCTTTGCCATGCTAAACATATCTAAGATGGGTCTGCTGCTCAGGGTTCTAGAATGTGGGGGGCATCAAGAAAATACTCCAGCTCGAGCAGTGGGTGAACTCACACTGCAATCCTAGGCACATTTACTTAGGATGAAGTACAGCATACGTTCAGTTCCGGTTTCCGCTTAACATGACCAGCAGTGTTTTTTTTGGCTCCATGGTTTGTTGTTTTAAAATGAAATTTTAATTGTTTTTAATGGCCACAAAGTGTTTTAAATTGCCTAGCTTGAACTTACGTTGAGACAAGAAGAGAGTGTTCACCAACAAAACACAGAAAGCTGAGGATTTATTTATAAAACAAAGTGTCTATTTGGCAAGATAAAGAGCTCTGTGGACAAAGGCTCCGTTTGGTCGAAGGAATTTCAAGCTATCTTTGGAAAACAACTGGGATAACTACAGTCAACAGTAAAACAACAGCATACAACCATGGATTCTCTGACGATACCAGCAACAGCTTAAAAGAGGCTTTATAGAGGCAAGTGTGAACTACATTAAAATAATTATATTTGCTAAAAGGAAAATTTTGGAAGGACTATACTTTGATATTTTGATAAGTACAGATAAGTTTAGATATTTGGCAGAGGTGACTTAATCACGAAATGGTTCTCACTAGAGAGGGTTATCGCTCCTTGGGCATTGCCCCTCTTGAGGAAGATATTGCTATTAGAAAGAGAAAGCATCAACCAAAAATAACCGAATTTTTCTCAATAAAAGAAGAAACTCCCCTCAAAAAAAATGGAAATATGAAAGGGTCTGATGAGGTGCAGCCATACCCCCCAATCCCTATTCTTGATTGGTCTTTGGACTTCAAAGGGAATATTCTTGTTACAAATACAGAGAGTGATTCAGAGAACCTTGCAAGAGAATTGGCTGCAGCTGAGGAAACAGCTGGGGGAATAGTCTCAACAACAGCAACAGCAATGCGGCCGGCACTATCTATGACTGGGGGAGGATTACATTCTTCTATAGAGGTCTCCGGGCTGGAGGAAATGCCTCCTAGAGAGGACGCAGAGTTATGCGGTATGTTGAACAATGGAAGTAAAATCAAATCTGAAGCAGAGATGGTTATTCAGTTATTACAGCAACTACAAAATAATGAATTTAACCCCTTGGATGGGGATAGTCCCCTGCTAAAGGTGCCAATTGTAGGCTGGTGTTTTATGTTGTTGAAAGATCTGGAGAATGTTAAAGCCTTTTTGTCTGAGTGTAACAGCTTGCTTACAATTTTGGTTGAGATGCATAAGAATGCTGGCCTCGACAGCAACTATGCGAAAAGTAAATCGGAGGCAGGTGTTTTGCCGGTTGAAGCAGAGAATAAAATCCTGACACAAAGTAGTACATTCTTGGATAGTAAAGGAAATAGTGTGTCCCCCAAAAGGAAATACAAAGGAAATAAGAAAAAAGTACATGCTCCCTCTTTACTTCCACAGCAAAGAAGAAGTGGTCAAAAGATTGTACTACAAAAAAAAAGTAAAAACCAGAAAAATTTGAAACGTACTCAGAATTACAAGCGAATGAATTTTAATAAACTTTTTAAAATTTTGGAAGAATTACGTAAATTAGCATTGGAAAAAGCCCAATTGAATTCAATAAATAGCGAGGAAGTTCAATCTCGCCTTAAGGAAACAACAGTTCATGGAAAGTCATCTACACCAGGGATTATGAATCACCAGTTTAGACCTAGTCTCGATAGAGTGCAAATACAAAAACTACCTGAACAAGGGGGTGAATGCCCCCATGACGATAAGGGAAAAGAACAGATTCAAGTTCAAGTTCAAACTCAAAAAGATCCACAAACTGATAAATCCCAAGTATGGAATCTGAGACTAAATCGGTTTAAATTAGTCTTCTCAAACTTTGTGAGATCGCCTGGTCTTCTTGGTCGGTTTCAACGCAAAATGTTCATTCAGGGGGTGATTAATGAAGTATGTCCCTTTATATTAGACATTAAGGATATACGAGAAGTTGAAGATCTTTCGTCTGATTATTTTTCCCCCCGCTATGGAGTGACCTTTTGGAGCTGGCAAATTGCGAAGAAATTATATAATAGGAGGTCTATCTTTATGAGCTCGGGCTTTTGTGTGAGGAGATTTTTTGAGAACAAGCCTCTTATGCCCATCATTCAGAAAAAGCGATTGGGCAACTTAAAATCGGCTGAAGCTGGTGATTTAATAAATCTGAATATCACAGTTCCAAATGAACAACCTAAATATTCTTTATCAGCAAGCCCAATGCCCCAATTATTTAACTCCAAGCAGACTTGGGTTCCTTTCGTTGAGGAAGAAAAAGATCTTGTGGGTGTCTATTCAACTCTTCCAACTCAATCCCAAGATGAGATAATAGAAAGAATATCGGCTCTGAGAGAATTGTTGATCTCCCTTAGGAATGCGGGCATGGGACAGCCAGAATTGATAGGGAGGATCAGAGAAACCTCAGAGCAGACTCTTAAAACAACGGCAAATTGGCTGGCAATGAGAAGATTAGATGCTGAGGAATTGGGTATTCCCGATGGGGCAAAGAGAGTCTATAGTGTTCCAGTAGAAGTACACCAACAAAAGTCTAATAACTTTCTTGCTAACAACGGAGCAGTAGTAAAGGAGAGAGTGGCAGAAGAGATTGAAATCTTGTCAGATCAGTGACATGCAAATAGTGATAAGAAGGCACGTTTAAATTGCCTCTCCTGGAATTTGGCCGGCTGGAAGAATAAGTTTGAAGATGATGAATTCTTAACATATATTGGAAAATTTCAGATTTTACTCTTTCAAGAAACTTGGATGAGGGATGACATCAATCTACCTGGATATGAATCCTATTTCCTTCCAGCATCATGTCATTCTCATGGTGGTAGACCAAGTGGGGGATTGGCAATCCTAGTAGCTACGTCTATACAAGCGTCAATCATGTCCTTTAACAAGTTAAACCCATGGGCTATATCTATTTGGGTCAAAAGTAAAATGAATTCATATGTATCTGTAAATGTATATATTCCTCCTAGTTCCTCGCCTTATTTTAATGAACACTGTTGGGTTGAGCTGGATGAATTTCTCTTGACACTCGAAACCTAATATCCAGAGGCTGTGTTGGTGGTTGTAGGAGATTTTAATGCGCACATTGGCGCTCAAAATGTGGGATTGGAGAATGCAGACCTTTATAGGGAATTATGGCAAAATTTAGGTCCCAGTAAATTGAAAGATTCAAAGACCAATCGTGCGGGATTGGATTTTATAGCAATGATTATTAGACAAAACTTGATGGTTGTAAATGGTTCTGAAATAGATAAATTTGAGGGAGAATTTACTTATTTAAGTAGCTGGGGGGCTAGTATTGTTGATTATGTTTTGATCTCTCATTTTTTCTCCCAGGCAATATTATATTTTAAAGTAGGATGTGTAGCGGCCAGTGATCACCAACCATACCAATTCTCACTTGTTTGGATAGAGAATATTGCAAGTAGCTCTTATTTTCAGATAAATCCAGACAAAATTGAGCTGACAACTGATAGGCGCATCAAATGGAATCCTACACTCATCCCTGGTTTGGAATCTAGACTGTATTCTAAGGATTGTGTGGAATTAAGGAACGATATAGTAAATGCAACAGATGTGAACCAGGCAACACAGTCATTTTTCAAACTGCTGGATAGGTTGAAACCCCTTTTTTTCAGAAAAATTTCAGTTATGAGAAAGTGTTATACCCATTCGCGATATGGATGGTTTGATGAAGAATGTAGAAGGAAAAAAAACCAAATTACAAGGGTACTTAGAAGTTATCGGAAAAATGGTGAATTAAGAATCCCTCGACTCTTCTACGAGCTACGCAGATCATATAAGGAATTGATACACACACAAAAAAACAGCTATTATAGAGACCAATGGAGAGAACTGGGTTTAGCCCTGCATCAAAAGAATATGGAGAAATTTTGGGCATTAGTGGCAAAGTTAGAGGGAAGATCAGCTCCAGTAATAGATGGCTACATTTCTGGACCTAAGTGGGTATCCTACTATAAAACGGTATTTAATAGCCCAAACACTCAAAGTAAGGATGAATGTGAGGAGTTAGGTTCCAATTTTAACTGGGTCTCCCACTGGAATCCTGTTTCAAAGGATAATGCCAAAGCTCTTATAAATAGGTTGCGTAATGGAAAGGCGCCTGGGGAAAATGGTCTCCCCCCTGAATTATTTACCCATTTTCCAGACTGGTGGGCTCCGGTGTTAGCATCAATCTTTTCCCTAGTTGACCAATCCAGTAAGCCTCCAGCTAGCTGGCTATCAGCGATAGTCATTCCGATCTATAAAAAGGGTGGTAGGGACAATCCTGAAAATTATAGACCTATTAGTCTACTTGATGTACCAGGAAAGATCTATGCTAGACACTTACTAGAGAAGCTGGAGGACTGGGTTGAGGAAAGAGATCTGCTTGCCCCAGAGCAGGCAGGTTTCCGAGCAGGTAGGTCATCACTGGAGAATTGTTTTCTGCTGAAGCATATTGTAGATAAATATTTGAGGGGTCTATCTAAAAGGATTTTTGTAGCGTTTTTAGATTAAAAAGCAGCCTTTGACTCTATCCCTAGGAACCGTTTGTGGTTAAAGCTGAGGTCCCAGGGAATAGATTCTCAACTTTTGTCTTGTATTATGAGCCTGCATACAGAGACATCTGCCAAGATCAGAGTAGGTAGGAATGGCCAATTAACAGATTCAATTGCCGTAACAAAGGGAGTCAGACAGGGTTGTCTACTGGCACCGCTACTTTTTAATCTTTATCTAAATGATATTGTAGAATTCCTAAGGGGAGACTGTTACTTTCCAGTGAAAATTGGACAATACAAGATTACAATTCTTTTATATGCAGATGATGCCATCATTATATCTCAAGCCCAAGTGGGGTTGAGGAGGTTGTTAAGACGATTCAGTCTTTATTGCCATAATGAACAACTCTCTATTAACTATAGTAAGACAAAAATAATGGTTTTTGGTAAGTCAAGCCGGATCTATAACTGGAAAGTGGATGGAAATAATATAGAACAGGTCCCTTCCTTTAAATATCTGGGGGTTATATTCCAGCAACGAGGAACTTGGTCTCTCCAAATAAAAACTAATGCCCTGCTGGCAGATAAAACGTTAAACGGATTACTCAGGTTTTATCGAACAAAAGGGGGTAATCTAGTGAAACCAGCCTTAGAACTATACAGGAGTAGAGTCATGCCACAGTTGCTCTAAGGAGCCTTATTGTGGGCGATGTCTAATTTAGATCCAATAGAAAAGGCTCAAAATAAATTTTTACATAGACTGCTATACGTGCCAGCCTCAACTAAGCTGGTAACAATTAGGGCAGAATTGGGAGTATTGTCAATAAAAGTAGAAGCCCTTAAAATAGCTTTATACTTAGTTCTTTTGGCATTTGAGGAAATGGATTCCACCTCTTGGAAACAAAAGATTTCTAACATAATCTCTAGGATGGGTTTCTCTACGCCTGTTCTAACATCTATGGGTTATGATAGAGCCAAGCAAGTTTTGATAGAGCGTCTTAAAGATATAGAACTGCAATCTCAACTGGCTGAAATTACAAGTTGTGCATCAAATAAGTTGTATATGCATTTAGCCATTCCCCCTTTCTCCCTCTCAAAATATCTGATAGATTTACCCTCAAGAAGGTTGAGAGTGGCGTTTTCTTGGGCACGGTTAAATGTTCTTCCGGTGGCAGATCACATGGGTCGCCTCCAAGGTATCCCAAAGGACGTTAGAGGTTGTCATTGCAATCACCTGATACTGGAGGACGCTGCCCATTTTATTTTAACTTGTGAAAGTTACTCAGAGATTAGGAAAATTTATATTCTCCCATTGTTGACACAACTGACTGGAAGAACAATTGCTGAAAAGTTGTGTTTTTTACTGCGTGATTTTAGTAAATATGTAACTTTTAGAACAGCGAAATTTCTGGTTTTGGCCATGCATGTGAGAGTAAATAGTGTTGACTCTAGGGATGTAATTTCATGTATATGAGAAGTGTATAAATGGCTGGTGGCTATATACAATAAAATTTACTGACTGACTGACTGACATACGTCCGATCAAGGCTGGCTCCAGGCTCTGAGGGGAGCCAGCTATTTCTCACTGCTGCCCATCCACTTGCCTTCTTCCTCTGGGACCAATCCATGTGGGCCACTCAAACAGAGAGAGAGAGAGAGAGAGAGAGAGAGAGAGAGAGAATGAGCAGAAGCTACTGGTCCTTCTCTTCACTCCTGTTCCTGCATATTCACTCAGAGATGGGTGGTGAACATGCTGGGATAGAAGGATAAGGAGGAGCAGTAGGGCCATGGAAGCTTCGGTGTGTGTGTGTGTCGCAATTTGAGGTGGGGGCCTTGGAAGGTGCCCAGTCATGTTGATCCCTGATACACACATCTATGGGTGCCTCTACAAGAGCGATTTAAAGCTCTTTCAAAGTGCATTACCGATTTTACCTCCAGATGAACGGAAAGCAAATCGGGGGTTGAGGCGCTTTTTGTGTCCGATTATGCGCATTATCAAATGCGCGTTAAATAGCGAGTTGTAATTTACCGCGGGAGTTAAAGCGCCTTAGGACCATGTAAACAAGCGATTCTTTAAACCTTTTTAAACCTTTAAAGTTTCAAACCGGTTGTATGAAACCTTTAAAGCACGTTTCATACAATGCGCTTCACTGCCTCCTGTGTATAGGGATTAGGCGTAAAAGCGATTGCGAGAAGATGCGCATAATCGGCCAACCGGGCATCAAACCGAATTCTTGTAGAGGGGACCTACATCAGAGGTGTGGGACCTTTTTTTCTGTCAAAGGCTGCATTCCTTTGGGATGATGTGTCGGGGGGGTACATGCTGACAGTGGGTGGAGTCAGAGGGAAAACTGGGTGGGGGCACTTCTTTTCTCCCTCTCTTTCTGCTGCTTCTCTGTTTCTGATAGGTTCTTAAATCTCCCTCTCTACCGAGCAGGATAGTAGATGAGGCGCAGACCTTGGTCCATTATCAAGAGTAGTCATGGTTGGGCACCTGCTGATGGTCCACGCCCTAGTTGGGCCCACTGACAAAAGCCCCCTGGAGTTGCCTCTCCTCTTCACAATTGCAACTTGCTTGTTCACCTGTGCCTTGTTCTGGTGGTGAGAAGAAGGGGAAGGAGATGCCACTGTCTTGCTTGCTCCTGGCGCTCTGCCTGATAAGCAAGCAACAGCAATGATGAGAAAGTGGAAGAGCAATAGCAGCCAGTGACAATGATGGTGAGAAGGTAGACTCACTCAGGGAGGGTGGTCCTTTGAGGGCATATTACCCAAGGGGCCTGAAAACCTGGGAGCTGGCACTGCATAGATCATTCTGGCCAAGGTCTGTAGTGATTGCATGCAGAGGGCTTTTGAAATTAAGCCAAAGGTCACCGGTCGCCCACCCAACCTACATCATGGTCAATGAATATTCTATGTGGCTCTTTCCGAGGCAGCTGTGCAGACCTTATTGCTCAGATGTTTTCCCCTTGGAATACGTAGCAGATGCTGGGTGCTTCCGGACTTTGCAATTTGTGGGTGATCAGCAGTCTAAATCAAAGCACCAATCTTCTGTATGCTGAACGTTCACATTAAGGAAAGGTGAGGGGTCCCTGTGGTTGGTTCTAGTTCCGCATGGGTGAAGAGGGCCAGTGGGGTGGGGTTATTAGCACTGCGCCTTAACTGAAGACTTTTAGATTATTTATCAAGAGTGGAAGAAGACAATTCTCCAATCACTGGGCGGGAAGATGCAGATCATCAGCTTGTAAGGTGGCTACATACAAACTATTTAAATTATGGTTGGTAAATGATCATCTGAATTTACTATTAATTTAATGAGGTCTTGGTTAAAAAAATAAATACAAATATAAATGGCATGGTCAAAGGAATAAAAATCCCCCCATCAAAAAAAAGAAGGGGGGAAACGAATGCAGGCATTTACAATCAAGACTGGAAGAAGTAGTAGAAAGTTTAAATGAAACATGACTTAAAACATTTTAAAATGTTTTTAATACTGGGATCTTATGCCAGGTATTACTTCCTTGTGTTGCTACAGCTGCTGGATGACCATTCCTTTGATAGGTTGATTGCTGGTGAATAGTTCAGGATGCTTGATATTTGATTGGTGGGAGCAAATGGTAAGAAAATGGTTTCCTGGTAGTAGGGAATCTCTGTGTTTTTCAGTTAGGTGCCAATAGCATGTGGAGAAGGTGACACTCTTGACTCAAGAGGGGTGATAGAGGGTGAGCAGGAAAAAGAGCTTGAAGTTTTGAATTTGGAGACAGACAGAATTGTGAGTTGGCTGAAGGTGGAGGTGGCAGTGTCTGTATCTCTGGGGGATGGCGAAACTGCATTTTATTTATTTAATAGTAATACTTATATACCACTTAATATTATAAAATATTATATTATCTAAGCAGTTTTTAGGAGTGTTTCTTTGCCGCCATTTATACTATTCTTGTATATTTGTACAAATGCATGATGAAGCAGTGAGGAGATGGTCAAACCTACGAATCCATTGTAGAATAATGTGGGGCCTTTGCCATGGGGCATTCAACTCATCCAGGACTTGCCTGTACAGAGAGGAAGGGGCCACTTGCTTTGGAATCCTATTCCTTCCTGGAATTTTGTCACTCTTCCTGCTCACATGCCCTCCGAAGGAAGGCCTGCCCCACAGTTTGAGAACCACTGCTAGTTTGCACTATCAAACAAGCCGCCATAGTTTTAAAATGCCACAGTGACTTGTTTTAATCCCTAGTGCTTGCCATGTGTGCCATGCTCCATTTGCCTGATTACCCACCCAGGCGCGGTGGTTGTGTCATCCAAGCCCAGGCAGCATGGCATGTTGGAGGAGGAGGAGGCAACCCTCCAATACTCCATGGCTGTTGTAGGGTTATTGAAGGGTTGCTTCCCCCTCAAACAAACCATTAGGGAAATGGCGGTGGGCATGAACTAGGGATTAAAACAAGCCACCGTGGTTTATTTTTGATTGTGCAAACTGGGTTACTGGGTTTGAAAATGCAATTTGGTAGAATTGCACAGAATAAAATTGTGGAACACTGTGGCTGTAACTGATTCATAAATCTATGGGAAATATTACACCAATTATGCCAAGCTAGTTCAAGGCTGACCCATGCAGATTACAGAGGCCTCTTGGAAACTTTTCTGGGATTGCTCCAAACGTCTTTTGCTGCAACAGGTAGGCGGGGGCATGGTGGAACAGAGACAGCACATTGAAGAAATACTACTGCTAATATTAAACCCAGGGAGTGAGCAAGGAGGCGGGTAGGCAGTTGGTAAATGAGGATTTCCCAGCTGCAGAATGCTTGCACAGGACCAAGGGTGACGAGGAACCACCCCTTCCTTCCTGAGTTCATCATTTGCACCTTCCTTTACTGATTTGTAACGGGGAAGCTGATGTGTCCAGGAAAGACTTTTCACATTGTATTGGTTCAATATTTGTGCTGCAAAATTGTTTTTCTTTGATCTCCCCACTCCTGCTTCATTTCCACAGTCATGAACTGGCATACTTAACTTTCTAATGTCACTTACAGGATTTGTTAGCCAGTTCAGGGTATATTCTGACATCAGTTTCCCAAATGTGAAGGAAGAGAAATCAATTAGAATGGCAAAATGTTTCAGAGATCCGAAGGGACACACTTCAGACATGCTTAATATTACTTCTGGATGGCTAGAGATTTCTTAAGTGACTGCTCCCAGACCTGAGTGCGTTTCTCATTAGATCTTACCTGGATACTGAAATAACATTTGATTATCAAGAAGGATGAAAATGTGTAGGGTTATTTTGGCATCATTCCTTTAAAAAATGTTTCAATATTTCAGCATTCTGAGAGACTGAATGTACCACCATGAAATCGTAAAAAACCAAGGTTGCATTTTATTCTCAATAATGTCATGAAACCAAACTATTCATCATCCTTCACAAAGAGGTCATACCCTCACCTGTTTCTTTGAATTTGCAGGACGCATCCACAGTGCAACTCTATAAAAGAGAAATATTTTCATTTTAGCATTCAACTTCTGTAACCTTTGGCAACATGTGTTATCAATGGCTCTTTGTTGTTGTTTTTTAAAAAAGTGAAACTGTAAGCTATCCACAAGGATATGCAGGGCATTGCTATAGCAACACCGTCTGCCTTCCAGCACCATGAGAGAAGCTATGAATAAAAGATGGGGGCCTGAAGACAACCAAATAGAAAAGGGTGTTTCAACCCTTCTAATACCTGACATTTGCCGTTATTTTGTTAAATGCAAAAAACACAAAATCGTGGGACAAGACATAGCATGATTACGAGTGAGTGTTCATACTGGAAATGTCACCAGCAAATGCACACTTTATGCAGTTAGCATACTAAAAAAAGAAAAATAAGCCTGCAATCCTATATCCACTTATTTGTGAGTAAGACCTACCAAACTCAATGGGACCCACTTTGGAGTAAACATGAATAATTGGCACTGTAAATAAATCAGTAACTGAAATGGTCCTTGTGTGGCTGGTTGTGACCAAGAAGTATGGAGAATTTGATAAGACTTGATCTGAAAAAGCCTGGAATTTTACTGTCATATATACAATATTTTATGATATATACAATTAACTTTAAATAAAGAATGTTGATTATATATGGAAAAGTATTTTTGTAATTATATAACTTATAATGCTTGATTCATTTATGTAGGAGCTGTCCTATGCAAAAGATTTTTTTTGTATAGTGTAAATATTAGGGATGTGCATGGGCCCCCTGGATCGGAACCGGGATCGGAACTGGGATTGGCGTGTCGGATCAGATCGGATTGGAGGCTTTCCGGATCAGATTGGACCCGATCCCGATCCGAAAATCGGAAATCTGATTTTCGGATCGGACGCCATTTTAGGCAGAAAACATGGGGGCGGGTGAGTGGGGGGGCCTAACTCCCCCTCCCTGTCCCTCCCCCCCACTCGTGCTCCTTATCTGCTGGGGCCATCCGCTGCCATCTGCTGCCGTCCACTGTTCCAATCTACTGAGAAACAGGCTTCGCAGCCTAGTTCTCAGTAGAGCACCAGGTGATGATGTCATCACCTGGCGTTCTACTGAGAGGCAGGCCGCGAAGCCTGTTTCTCAGTAGATTGGAACAGTGGACATAAGTGGGTGCCCTAGCAGGTAAGTGGGGCCCTCCACCCCACTCGCGCGCCTTACCTGCCGGGGCGCCTGCTTCCGTCTGCTTCCGTCCGCAAAGCCTGTTTCTCAGTAGATTGGAACAGCGGACGGCAGCAGACAGCAGTGGGTACCTCGGCAGGTAAGTGGGGCCCTCCCCCTACCCCCCACTCATGCTCCTTACCTGCCAGGGCCGTCCGCTGCTGTCCGCTGGTACCTTCTACTGAGAAACAGGCTTCGCAGCCTGCCTCTCAGTAGTGTGCTGGGTGACATCGTAAGGACAGGTAAGGAGCGCGAGTGGAGGGAGGAGATCCGATCTGGATTAGGTCCTTTTGGATCAGATCGGATGAGATCGGATGATCTAGATGCGGGGATCGGAATCGGATAATCGGACCCGATCTGGTGCACACCCCTAGTAAATATATGTTGATGTATGATGACCCCTAGATTTACTTCACCAACTTGGCTCTATAGTTTTGAATTGAATTATTTTAATGATTTGCCAATGGTATCCAAAATTTCTGACCAATATTTTAGGAGTAATGTACTAGTAAAGTATGATGCTATTTCAGTATCAAGAATGCATAAAGACTGCTATGGGCATTTATTATATCCTGTTACATCTTTGGAAAATAATGTGATTTTCATTGCCAGTAACAAGCTATAATTGAGCAATTAGAGCATGCATCAGTCCAGGTAACCGACAGCTGTTTTTGTCTCTCCCCTCACCTGCAGCGGCTTCTTGGATAAGGTGCCTGTGCATTTAGATAGACTTATAACCTCAACAGTATTGTGTGCTATTGTTAAGCCGTACACATTTAAATCCTTGTTACTTTTCCCTTCACAATAAATTAATTATAATTGAAATTAATTGAAGTCATGTTGTGATACTGTGACAATCAATTGATTAACTTAGTTCTTCATCATAGGAACTTTTCCTTATCCCATAATAAAGAAAGAACCAAACAAAAGACAAAACAATGACTGGAAAAAGCACAGGAAGTACATCTCTCTATAAAATAAAATGGTGTGTGTGTGTGTGTGTGTGTGCACGTGCGTGCATGACCTTTTCCTCTTAGTATAAAAGGAAAATAGGTCATGGCAAAAACACAATGGTTACTAAGTGTGTTGCGGTTGTAAGTTGCCACTTAAGTGTTAAAGCTTCAACTGCCACTGAAATTTGGGATAAAGGAAATTTTGAAATGAATGGGGGGGGGCATTTCAGGGAGAGCTAAAAGAATTTTGTCAAAACTATTTGGCTAGAGCAAATATGTCTGTATTGGCAAATAATTTCCGCCGAAGTGAAATTCTAAGCAAATATGGTGGTTCCTCTTAGGAAAAACATCTGAGGAATTATGAGGAGTTCAACAAGAGAGAGAGAGCTTCGGTTATTTGGTGATATAGAAATGTAATAAATAGATAAATAAATAAATAAATAACAAGACTAATGAATTGCCTCAGAGCCTTTGGCACATTCCCAGTTAAAACACCATTTTTAACACACACACACACACCCCAGTGAGGAAACATTGTATCTATCTATCTATCTATCTATCTATCTATCTATCTATCTATCATCTATCTATCTATCTATTGTGTGTGTGTGTGTGTGTGAATAATTTGTCAGTGAGAGAAGGCTTAACTCAATTATTAGTAAGTCCAAAAAAGAAAATAACTTGAATTATATCATATATATATATATATATATATATATATATTCTAGATTCTCCATTGAAAACTTCAGGTTATGAAATCAACATCCTATTGGGTTATGGTGTGTGGGTGTGTTTGTTTCAGCATAAAAAAGTTTCCTGACAAGCCTCCTTTTTGTGGGTGCATTCCCTCCCCACTTGCTCTTGCACTCCACCATTGGTGCTCTGACAGCAGTAATGGCACAAAGGTGGCATCCAGGAAGGCTTTGGATCAGCTGGGTCCAAACCCCTCCCATTCTTGAAAAACATCCCAGGAACAGCAAAAAAGGTGCCAGACCCTGATGTGGTCTACTTATCGTCCCTCTAGCCTGCCCCCCTCACGTTTTGCTCTGTCAGCACAAGCCCAGCATGGCTTTGGATTTGGTGGTTTCTCCACCATGGATTCTCCCTCTCCTACCCTCTTTCAATTGCTGTGTAAGTCTATTCTGTTCTATTTCTTGGTTCAACATCTAAAATGCAGAAGATTTGTTCTGGTTTAAACAGTTTTAGATGAAGCCAAAAGATACTTTTCATGATGTCGTCAACTTCCGGTGCCTCTCTCATTGTTTTTAAGCTTTATTCTGCTATTTTTTAGTTTGCTGAAAATGCAGTAATATTTCCAGAATTGCACAATATCGCAGTGCTATCTACTGTGCATAAATGGAACATATAGAACTTGCCCAGCAAGCAAACAGCCCCCCAAAGGGGGTGAAGTGCATGTATTGTGCCAATTTTAATCCTGCAAAAATTCTGGAAGAAGCAGCCCTGGTAAGGGTGCAGGATTTTTGCTTCAGTGTAGAGAAGCCCACTGTCAATGCTGGATCCTGGATCCTGTTGTGACAGACCTCTGGAGATAGAGATAGTAGTAACTGCAATGTGTTGTATATGGGGATACCTTCAAAGACAGTTCAGAAACAGAGCTGTTAGGTTACCAACTGGAACTGGCTGATAGAATCATGTGATGGCAGTGCTGCACTGGCTCCCAGTCCATTTCTGAGACAAATTCAAAGTGTTGGTGTTGACTTTTAAAATTCTAAATGGCTTGGGACCAGAGTATCTGAAGGAATATCGCCTCTCACATGTACCTGCTCAAACCCTTCGGTCATCTTTGGAGGCCCTCCTGTGGGTGCCCCTCTGCTGAAGGAAGCTAGACAGGTAGCTATAAGAGATAGGGCCTTCTCAGTTGTGACACCCCACTTATGGAATGAACTCACCAAAGAGATTCACCTAGCGCCTATGTTGTTATATTTTTGGACGCCAGGCAAAGAACGTTCTTTTCTCCAAGGTATTTTAGGGTGCTGGCAGAACGCTGGGAGTTGTAGGACTTTTTTCTCCCTAAACATTTATTTATTTATTTATTTATTTACAATATTTATATACTGCTCCATATCAAAAATAGATTCTGGAGTGGTGAATATAAGAAATAAAATAGTAAAAAGATTAAAACAGCATCTTAAAATTGTTCATTTTAAAATAGAATACCAATAAAACCCGTGGCTGCTCAGTTAAGGAATGGTTCTTGGAAGACAGCTGTTTTCAGGAAATGCTGGAAATAGCAGCATGTTAGTGCCTGCCTGACCAATAGGGGCAGGGAATTTCAAAGAACCCCCCCCCCCCACATTAAAGGTTTTTCTTCTGGTAGACTCTAGTCAGGCCATAAGTCCATATGGAACCACAATTAACATGCTCTCAAATGACCTCAGTGACTGGGCAGGCTGGTAAGGGAGAAGATATTTCTCAGGTATCCCGGTCCCAATTGTTACATGCTGTACACTACTACCAGAACCTTAAACCTGGCTCTGTAGCGAATAGGCAGATGGTTCAGTTTCCTCAGCAAAGAAGTTACATGCTGAAAAAGGGCAGCTCTTGACAACAGCCGAGTTGCTGCATTCTTCACTTGCTCCAGCTTCTGGAGCAGCCTTAAAGGCAGCCCCACATAGAGCACATTGCAGTGATCCAGTCTTGAGGTTACTAATGCCTGTACCATTGTGGCCAAGCTATCCCTGTCCAGAAGTGGTCATAGCTATGGTCACTTTGGCCTCAGGCGATAATGATGGATCTAGGAGTACCCCCAAACTATGAACCGGATCTTTCAGAGGGAGTGCAACCCCATCCAGAACAGGCAACGAGCCTGTCTCCTGGACTTAAGAACCACTAACCCACAGGTCTTGCCAGGATTCAGCTTCAGTTTATTGGCCCTCATCCAGGCCATTATGATTTTAGGCACTGATCCAGGACTTGCACAGCCTCTCCTGATTCAGATGTCAGAGGGAGATAGAGCTGTGTGTCATCAGCATACTGATGGCACTTGGCTCCAAATCCCCTAATGACCATTCCCAATGGTTTCATGTAGATGTTAGACAACATTGGGGACAAGATGGTACCCTACAGTATCCCATAGCTCAATTGCCAAGGGAATGAGGAATGGTCACCCAATGTTAACTCTCTGAAATTGACCCTGCAGGTGGGGCTGGAACCACCATAACACAGTGTCTCCAATGGTCAATGGTATCAAAAGCCAATGAGAGATCAAGCAGAAGTAACAATGCTAAACATGCGTAGGATTGTGCCCTTAGACAACTAGTTCTAGATTTTTATGGCTGTTTTACGTATTCCTGTGCTGTTTATTAAGAACATAAGAAGTAGGGATGTGTATCGTATCGTTAAAATGTACGATAACGATATGATAAGGTTGTTATTGTGCATGTGTTTAACTATGATGATACGATAGAAAAACCTACGATAATCATCAGAGACGATAATTTTCGGGCGATTTTATCATTTTATCGGACTGCCATATAAATATACCTATAACTTCTGTATTTTAAAAGTTAGAGGCTTGAAACTTGGTCACAGTGCTTATAGGGCATGCCTAAGTATGTGTATGAAATTTGAGATCGATCCCTCAAACCCTCGATTTTTAATGAATTTTTTAAAGATTGTTTCTGTTCTGACAGGTCTGAATGAACGTACGTGGCGAGCTGTCATTCAGAACTGAAACGATCTTTAATAAATTCATACAAAATTAAGGGTTGGAGGGATCAATCTCAAATTTGGCACATATGTGTAGCAACATGCGCCCCCTCCCCCCAGTGATTCGGCCTCTCCACTCACCTCCATTGCCGCCCTGGTCCTTGCTGCCAGCACAGCTTGCAGCGGTCTCCCCAGCCTGGAAACGCAGCGTTACTACAAAGTAGGGGCAGGAAGTCCTCCGCCCGGCTCTCCGCGCCCTTCCCTTTCCTCCCCTTCCCATTTCTTCCTCCTCGCCGCCGCCGCCACTCCTCCCTCGCCTGAGCCCTGCTACCACCTACCATATTTCTTCGATTCTAAGATGCACTTTTTTCAAATATAAATGTGTCTGAAAATGGCCCTGAAATTAAGGTGCGCATTAGATTCGATGATGTCTTAGATTCGATGAAATACGGTAAGTTGATTAATGAAATTTCATGAGATATAGATAGATGGGCATCCTTAAGGTTAAGTCTATGGGGTAAGGTTAATACATTAAGATGAATACTATACCTTGAATTGTTTATGTTATATGTGGAATCCCCTTACTTATACCTGGCAAATATTTTCAAAAACTTAGTGCTTGGTTTCACAAATTCTTTTGGGGTTCCTCGCCAACAAGAATATCCCTGAAAAGGATGCAACTTCCAGTTAAAGAAGGTGGATTCGGCTTTCCAGATCATGTTATACACCATCAAGCTTACCTGCTGACCTGTTCCAAACTTTGGTCTTTTCCTCTTAGATTTGAACTTGGTCAGTTTTGGAATCTTCCTGTTTGCAGCCTCTTTCCAAATGGATGGCATTAGGTTCTCAGTTTATTAAGGTGGACAGAGCTCCTCCCACAATTTTGGCAGTTAGAGATGTGTGGCATATAATGATACACCAATTGCAGTTTGACCCATTTTCCCATGCTAAATTGACTTCATGTGGAAATCCAGATTTAAAAATTGGAAAGAAAATGTTTTTGTGGCACACCTGGACAGACAGATTTTTTTTTTTTACCATGAATCAGTTATTGAGTGTTAATGATGAGTTTTTGCTATTTTCTGCTTTCCAAGATAAATTTGAATTGCCTGCCACAGCTGAATGGCAGTACTTGCAATTGCAACATTTGTTAGAATCTAGATTCAGTCCTGTGGCTATTGGAAACACTTATTGAAGCTGACCAAGCATACCATCCCACAATTTATGTATATAAATATTAATTATCAGTGAATAAATATCATACATAGGGTCTTCAGCAGGAATGGAACAGGAATTAGAATGTCCTATTTTATCTAATCAATGGACTGCCGTTTTGCCATTGGTATCTGATATGTCCATTTATTTCTTATTCAGCAAAAAACGTTTGTTTCGGGTCTACTGGATGCCACAACAGCTCTTTAACAAAGGTTTGTCTAAGTCGGCTAATTGTTGGAGGTGTCATACAGTTAATGCTTCTTTTGTTCTGATGTTCTGGAAATACCCAGTAGTTGTCTCCTTTTGGGAGGAAATAATCAGATGCATAAACTTTGTATTGGAAAGCTTTTTAATATTTCCTGATGTACATGTTATCTTAAATTATGTACCTGCTTCTTGGAATGTAATTCATGGTCAGCGTAAATTGATTTTTTTGTGCTCTCTTGACTGCTAAAAGACATACTACAACATTGGAAAGATAAAAGCTCACTGCCTATAACGCAATGGATTGAAGACCTAACACTAGCAACATTTGAAAGAGTGGTATACAAACACAATTTACGAATGGACGTATATTTGGATATTTGGTCTGACTTAACAGAAGTTTATGTATAATTTACTCCTCCCCCATTTTTTATTTTATAACATTGTGATATTTGATACTGAGGCTTTTGAAGTACGTTGTTTCACTTTTTTTGGTTTATTGTTTTATTTTGTTAAAACTTATAATAAAAATTGATTATTATTTTTTTAAAAGCAAGACATGAGTGCTTCAGCACCCTCCTGCCTATGTTCCCCAGCAACTGGTGTACATAGGCATACTGCCTTTGATACTGGAGTAGCATATAACTATCAGGACTAGTAGCCATCAATAGACTTAGCCTTCATGAATTTGTCCAATTCCCCTTTAAAGCCATCCAACTTGGTGGCCATCACTTTGACTGATCTACATTAAGCTTTTAACACACCACTTTGCAGAAACTCCTGCTTCTGGATTCTTTGTGAGATTAAGATTGGCTCCTTTACACATTTTCCCCCTCTGGGAGTTTTCTTTCTCCGCATTTCTATATGTTTCATTACACAACCACTAGGTGGTGCTGTAGTATAGCAGAATTGCACAAATACAACAGGGTTTCATGCTGCTACTTGCAGAAATATCAGACTTTCCTTGTTAGAAAACAACAATGCCATAATAGTTGCAAACAATGCCATAATAATTGCAAACAGTCCTTGGAAGAGGAGGATGTCCTGTAAAGTACCCACAAACTACCATGAGTGAGGTATCCTGAGTGCACAATAAATGTCTCATATAGAAAGGCTCTGCATTTTGTGGAACTGAATTCCATAGTTTAGCTATGCGCTGTGTGAAGAAGTACTTCCTTTTATCTGTCCTGAATCTCCCACCAATCAGCTTCATGGGATGACTCTGGGTTCTAGTACGGAGAAATGTCTCTCTATTCACTTTCTCCACACCATGCATAATTCTGTATATCTCTATCATATCCCCCCTTACTCACCTTTTTTCTAAGCTAAAGAATCTCAGCTGTT
This sequence comes from Anniella stebbinsi, assembly GCA_029215795.1. Taxonomy (NCBI): domain Eukaryota; kingdom Metazoa; phylum Chordata; class Lepidosauria; order Squamata; family Anniellidae; genus Anniella; species Anniella stebbinsi. The sequence continues at coordinate 332,242,996 of JARDYH010000001.1, forward strand.
GTAACTTCTCTTTTTAGGGGAGTTGGACACAAAAAAACAGTAATATAGGAAGATGCCTTATACCAGAGGCTGAACTACATGATAACAGAAGGAAAGCACTTTCAGGTATTATCAAGATTTTCATGAAATTGGCTTTGGTCCATCAGGGGAATCCAAAGCAAAAAAAATTAATATTCCAGAGTTAATACTACCTTAAAACCTGCTCTTCAAAAACTGCAATTTAATCCACCTTACTTTGCAGTTGGTTGGTTGGAGTCTGGCTAGTAGAAGTGAACATCATCAACCTAATTGATGTTGCTCAGCCACTGAGGGAGGCTTGCTCCCGTCCCTCTCCATGCTCCATAGATCAGGGATGTACAATGGAAGAGATGAGCAACATGGGATAGTTTCCCCTACTCCTCTCTCCCTCACACCCACCTACGGTGAACCAATATTGAAGCCCGGGGACAGATAGACGGGCAGACAGGAGGCACCAAGGTTCTGTAGGGAGGGAAAGGGAGCTGCCTCCCTCTGCTAGCACTCTGGAGTCAGCAGTGGGGCTCCTGCTATTGCTGCTGCTGCCTCCACTTTCACTACCTGTACTGAGCCTTCTCCCCCTCCCCACAAACACACAGGAAAATCACACACGCAGGGGACTATTCTGAAGGGAAGACATGAATGAATTGGCTGCTATCTGTGAAAGGAAAAAGCAAACTGCTGCATTCCTTTGAAGGGGTGACCTAGCATGCTTCTGTGACTGGGGAAGCTTGTGCCCAGCCCTGTCCATGCTCCCTTGCTGTATGGGCCGCCCTCTTCCGTTCCCTTCCGGGTATTCCTTAGTTGTAGGTGTATTGTTACTGCAAAACACTGCAGCTCCCTGCCCTTTCTCCTTCCCTTCTGTGGATCCTTTATTATGCACTACATATAAGCCAGCTACTCCACTATTGTGAATGAAGCAGTTACTGCTAATATGAATCAGAACAGGAGGCTACTTATTATGAAAGCAGCCATAATGCAAATGAGGAAACAGAGGGGATGGGGAGCCACACCCTTGGCCACGTGACTTGCAGGTCACAACTAGGTCACAGAGGCATGCTCAGGATTTAATGTGGGGGGGGGGGGATAGCGCAGACTGCCGCAGAACTGCTCCAGAGCCACATTTAAGGGGGGAAGGGTAAAATGACTTTGCGAAATTGTGCCTTTTGAGGGAAGTGCTGGAGTGGCTGCAGAAATATGACAGCATTATCTTTTATGAACAATCCTGATGTGCTCTCCCTCTGCTTTAAATTGGCTCCAGGTCAAACTATTTGAGCTCCATCACACCAGGGTTTTATCACATTTTCATCCTGCCTTGTTTACTGTTTTCCTCCGCGATTCTCACACGACATTGTCCCTGTCCTGTGGTCATCTCGCCCTTCACCTCCATTTGCTGTGTTTTTTTAGGGCAGGGAAAGTGCAGTAATTTTTCTCCATGCAGGATAAAACTGCTCTTCTGTCCCTGTGTATTGCTGTCCTTGTGCCATGTTGCAGAACATCCCGCTTCTGTGGGGCATGTTCGTTGAAGGGCGGTCTTGCTGACAAAAGCGGAAGACGGGGATGGTTCTCCTCCAGTGCACCGAGACGGTCAAACAAACAGACTTGTGCTGAGTTGGTCAAACGGACTTTCGCTTCTCTAACCCCACTCTCATTGCTCTATCATCCACCCATTTCAACTTCCTTCTTTTTTTTTTTGCCCACTGTACAAGGTGCCCAGCTGATGAAACGCTAAATCACTAAACACTAGTCAACAAAACCAGAGCGAAAGGGGGGAAAGGCACCCATGTCCATCAGAATGTCCATCAACCACAAAAACCAATGAAATGGAGGGGGAAGGAGAAGTTGCAGGGTGGAGTGGGCACAATAGTGGGAGAGAGAACAAGTGAAGAGAGATTTCACTGGTACAATGGCGATACCAGGAAGCACAAGCCAGCATAGGTGTAAAGGTAAACAATGTGGAAATAGTGCAACAACAAATGCATGTGAAAGGGACCAGCTCTTGAAGCACTAATGAAATGGAGGTCAAAATCGCGGATCATACTGAGAAAAAATAGGTGTGATGAAGCTCAAGCCAAGTACTATTTCTGTTGACTAATAGCAGCTGGGGCTTTCTGCATGCCAAGCATGAGCTCTACCACTGAACGATATTTCTCCCTGATAGCCGTCATCTCTCCCCATCATGTTCTACTTGTGAATTTTCAATGTATATATGGCTGGCTTATTACAGAGGAGGAGTGCTGGACTGCGACTATACGGACCTTTGGTGTGATCCAAAGCAATTTCTTACCCACTTATCAACTCAACTCCCTCCCTCTTATATCACTTTCCATAGCTGATGGTTTCCTGTCTCAGCTGAACGGCCTCCTCCATCAAGAACTCCCTTCCCTCTTCCCCTTTTACTACCACTTTATTTAAATGTGACCTTAAGCCATACCCTTGTTTTTAGCCTGTGTCTGACATTCTCCCTGAAGTGTTTTGGGAAGGTCGATAAAAATGCTACTTCAAAAATTAAATGAGATGTATAACATGGCATGAGCACTAATGGTCTGCCTGAAAAGTGAATTCAGATGGGGTAGGAATTAAAAAACAAATGTATATTTATATCCCCAAAGTCATCTAACAGTCCTAAGACATGATCCAAAGTCAAGTGATTAATTTTGTTCATGCAAAGCTGAGGGCTGTCCTTATAAATTGCTCTACTGACCTTGATCATTGTCTCCACAACCTTTGCTAATTTAGGATGAGATATAAAATGTTACTCAATATGCACATAAAATTGAAGTTTATTAAACTTTTGACCTTCTTACACCATTTAATGAAATAGCAGGGGCTGTGGATTGAAACATATGCTGCCAAAATGCAGCGTTTTGAATTGTGTTACATCTGTAGGTCTTTGTGCTCCTGCAAATCCATCTAAATTGACTTTTGTCATGCTCATGCATGGCTCAGTGTTTTCAAATGACTTGCAATCAGCCACAGTTGTTGGTTGAAAAACCAGCCGAAGGAGAGTGATATTGTGCTGCAGTTTGTGTATATAAGAAATTCCTATGATCAACAGAGAAAAGACTGTCATTCAGTCTAATTGTGGCCGGTACAATGTGACAATTACTGGAATGCGCAGGGGGATAAATTAGTATAGTAATTTCTTTTAGGTTATTTTGTCTTCTGAGAAGCTTTAGAAAGGAGAATGCAAAGATAAGTTATTTTGACAAAAATGCGCTCGATTTTTCCATAGAATACACAATGCACAAACACAAATTGCTGACGGATTGAAATAATTCCCATGGGGTCACTAATGTCAGTAGTAACTTTCCAAATTGCTGTGTTTGGAACTAGAACATTTTGTCAGGACGTTTCTGCATATATGAATACCAAGGTTGTCTTCTTCCTTTCCTACCCAGGCACTGTTCTTTTTTAGAAATAATTTAGATAATAGTTGCTTGTTGCTCTCAGGCCTGTATTTCTCACGTTTATAAAACTTTTCCAAGACAGAAACAGCCCCACATGTTATTTTCAGAATGGCATTATGTCTTAACAGGGTTCCATGTATTTTGGTTGGCTGGATGCTTTGCAACTAAGAAGGGAGAGAGGATATGGCTACAGGTCCAGGCAACCCTGACTGGAGAAATACATTAGCTACTGACTTCCTCTGTTTATCCATTTCCATTTGTTAGACAGAGAACACAGCTCCAACTAATATCACTGCATTTGACCACTAACCTTTCTAAACTGTCCAGAGAGCTTCGGCTATGGGGCGGTATATCAATGTAATTAATAATAATAATAATAATAATAACCTCACGACACATGTCCACTGTGTTTCTCTATGTCTTTAATGCAGGAATGGAGAACGTGTGGCCTTCCAGATGTGTCCAAAGTAGAGCATGGACGATGGCTATGCTTGTCACACATGGAGGGCACCAGATTGGAGAAGGTTGGGAGAAACTCACAAAATATTAAAGCAGCTAGAGGAATAGTTTTGGATTTGGTCTCCTTACTCTTAAGTAGTTCTAAATTTAAATGTTTGGATTGCGGAAGAAAAATCTAGTTAGGGAGTTTATCCCTCCGACAAAATGGAAGCAAAGGCAGCAGCTTTCGACTTTTTCAGATCTAGATGCCCCTTTTTACCTCAACCTACAACACATTTTAGTCTCCCTTTTTAAAAATGTATTTGTTTATTTATTACAGAGAATGTATATCCCCTCTTGTCCCTTTCATTATGTAATGCCATGATAGTGCTCAGTTTAAAACATTTTAAAACCAAAAAATCCAACACAAAATAACAATAAAAAGAATAAGAAGCAGAGACAGATGTAGGTAAAAGAATAGTCAATATGAAGAAATCTGCAAATGAATGGAAATGAAATTCTCACCCATCTGCACTGGCCAAATTCAATGAGAATATGGAAATGACAATGTTGTACCTGCCTGCCATAAACCTGTCAAAATTTAGGAACTTGTCAGATTCCAACCCTCCTCCCCCCCCCCCAGTCCTAAATCAACAATAACATGGTTCATATTTTTTTAAGAGCTCAGCACTCAAAATCCTGGGTGTGGATGGATGAATCTGTCATCTTCTCCCCACATTTTTTTATTCTCAGGTCTTTTCTGTCCCAAATATGAAGAACTTCGCGAATTTTGGTAAGTGCTTATCAAAAACAAGCTGAAACAAAATTCTCACCTATCCTTAGCACTTGACGTTGCCCTTCAACAGGTGGCACCGGGACATCAGACTGCACAGACAAATAGATCAAAGGCAAATAGGAAGCCACCTGACACTGAGTCGGACCACCTTGCTCAGTATTGTCAACTAGGGACGTGTGCACAGCCGAAATTATTGTATCATTATCGGAAAAAAATTCGGATCCAATCATATTGGGGGGTACCCAGAGTTGATCGGATCTGAAATCAAATAAATATTGAAAGTTCCGATCTGATTACGGTGTTTTTCCCTATAGGTTTACATTGGGGGAAAGAAAGCTTTTCCCCAGTGCAAGTCTATGGAGAAAAACACTGGGCCTGCACTCCCTCCCTCCCCCCACTGGCGCTCCCTCCCCCCACTGGCACTCCTTACCCCCCACCCCCACTGCCGTCCCCGCTGCTGCCCCCACCCCGTACTAGTGCTAAACAGGCTTTCCGGCCTGTTTGTCAGTAAAGAGCCATGCCAAGTGATGTCATCATCACTCGGCGCAGCTCTGTACTGACGAACAGGCTGCAAAGCCTGTTTCGCAGTACTATGGTATGGTAGCGGGGAAGGCCGCAGGTAAGGAGCGTGAGTGGGGGGGAAGGGTGGGAGGGGTCCCCAGGGGTCCCCACTTACCCGCGTCCTTCCCCGCTGCCACCCGCTGCCTTCCGCTGCTTCCGGACTACTGAGAACTAGGCTTTGAGGGCCTAGTTCTCAGTAGAGTGACGACGCTCCGGGTGATGTCATTACCCAGCGCATTGTCACTCTACTGAGAACTAGGCTACAAAGCCTAGTTCTCAGTAGTCTGGAAGCAGTGGAGGGCAGCGGACGGCAGTTGGGAAGGCTGCAGGTAAGGTGTGCGAGGGGGGAAAGGGAGGGCCGGCCCTAAACTGGCAGTCCGATAATCCGATATGCCCGATAGTTATCGGACATATGGATTTCGGATCCGATCAGAAAGGGCCTCCTTAAAAATGTATCATTATCGTTAATTGGATGTCCGATAACGACCTTATCAGATCTTTATCGGACATCGGAATGATATGATACACATCCCTATTGTCAACACTGACTGGCACAGCACTCAAGGTTTCAGGCAGGGGTCTTTCCCAGGCCTACCTGGACATGCTGAGGATTGAACCTGGGATCGTTGGTGTGCAGATCATGCACTCTACAACGAGCTACAGCCCTTGGTCACAGCCTTCCCACTATGATGAAATGTATTGTTTTTATTACAATGACTATTTCTAAATCTGCATTTTTACATATATATTAACATAGGCAATTTTTCTGCAAATCTGTAGTTTCTTTTGCTCTCTCTCCTTTGCTTGTTGCTTGTCTTTTTTTTTTTTTTTTTGGTGATGTGTAACTTGCCATCTTTGGTGATACTTGAGTGGCATTTTGGTGATGTGAAAAGTGGCCTTCTCTCTCCCCCACCCCATCCTCTTTTTGCCCCTGTCTTTCTTAGTCAATCCTTGATTGCTTATGACATTTTAACAAAAAGCAAAAGATGCAAAAAGATACACAAACTATCTTGCATTAACCCCCCCACCCCTAAAAGTCACATAATAAAAGATCCCACCAAGCAAACAACATATTTATTTTCTTAAACAAATCGATCACTTTTACAGTTTACAACTATAATCTGAATATACACAAACCTTTCTTGCTGCTAAAGTGAATAATGCTGCTTGGGATGTGGTAACATAGCCACATCCGACAGTAAAGAACAGATTGCTGCATAATCAGGCCAGCCACTATAAAGTGCCAGTAATGCAGAGAGAAATCACTGTTAGGGACAATAGAAAATATGCTGCTCAATACACATACAAGGTCAATGTTCTAATGGGACATTTGAATATTCGCCATCAATGTTTGGCTGAAGGCATTGTTTGAAATGTTAGGCTTGTAAATGGGTTTCTAAGGGGCAGGAAAGTTAGATTAGAAAAATATGCCAGGCAATGATGGTCACTCCTTTTTCTATTGTATACAAAATGGGAGAGAGAACCCATGGGTGGTGGGTGGTTTGTTAATCATGCCAACAGCACCCTCCTGCCCATATTCCCCAGTAATTGGTGTACATAGGCATACTGCCTGTGATACTAGAGGTAGCATAGAGCCATCAGAACTAGTAGCCATTGATAGTCTTCTCCTCCAGGAATTTGTCTAACCCCCTTTTAAAGCCATCCGAATTGGTGGTCATCACTATGTCTTATGGTATCGAATTCCATAGTTTAACTATACACTGTGTGAAGAAATACTTCCTTTTGTCTGTCCTGAATCTCCCACCAATCAGATTCATGAGATGACTCCAGGTTCTAATATTATGAGGGTGGGAGAAAAAAGTCTCCCTATCCACATGCTCCACACCATAGAGACCACAATGGACCAGTTTGCATGACTGAACAATTGTTTTGATCATACGAACTGGGTCAATATGCAGCTGATGGACTCCTTTCAGCTTCTTGGTTCTCAAGGTGCACTATCACTCACTATACTGAAACCCATGGCCTTCTCCAGGTTTGGGAGGTGTAATCTGAGCAGGCACTAAAGTGATTTAGAAATGGTTGTATGGGGGGGGATCAGTTCTGGGTGACATCAGCAGGGAAAAATTGCTAAGGAGGGTTTGACTACTTTTTGTTATGTATATAGTTGAGTAGCAGCCCACTCTTAAATAAAGTTTGTTCTTTATAATTCAGTCTCTGTGGTTCACTTTATAACCTTGATGATATTACATGATGTCAAAAGACAAACTGAAAATAAGGCTGTGAAAAATGGACCAGCTGAAGCCTCCAGACAAGTATACAATTAAAGTTTTGATGAATACATCTGAAGCATACTGTGTACCCAGAAGAAAGGCACAAGTTCTTCACCAGAATTCAGAGTGAAGGAGAAAGTATAGATCAATATGTGACTGTTGGCTCAAACCTGTGAATTTGGGTAGCTTTGTGAATGTCTTATTAAAGATCATATACTCGGTAGAATTCAGGCAGACAGATTGAGAGTCAAATTACTGAGAAAGAGTGATTTAACTTTTGAGCATGCAGTGAATATATGCAGGGCAGAAAAAGTGGCTGCAAACAGTTGAAAGATTTTGGGCAACAGAAAAGCAAATGGCTGCCTTAAAGAGTAAAAGTACCTTTGAGAAGCTAATTTGAGGGCTGGCATTACTAACAGCCTTAGAAATAAGGAAGTGCCACAGAGGTATGCAGAAGCAGTAGAGGCCTACTATAAATGTGGCATCAGTCATGATGTAAATTTCTGTCCAGCATATGGGAAGGAATGCAGGCAATAGAATGTGTATAATTAAGGACAGAAAAATTCAATGCATACAGATATTTTCAGCAGAAGCAGCAGCTAAAAATACATATTTCTTTATTGGTACAATGAATTCTACAGCTCTGAATGATGAATGGTGTATGGATCTTGTTCTTTATAATTCAGTCTCTGTGATTTACATTATAACCTTGAAGATATTACTGGAGGTTCTTGGCTGAAATGCTGTCTGTTAGGCTCCTTTCTCTGTCAGTGGGCCCTGGTGGGTTTATTTGACATCAGCAGACAGTGGTGACAGAATTCCAAGTATGGAGGTCATAGTTACCTCATCCTACTTTTTCACATTGTAAAAACAAAACAAAAAACACCAGACAAAAGAGAACACAGTGTTGTACAAAAATTGCATATGCCAGTGGTATAGTGGTTAGAGTATTAGACTGTGGGAATCTGGTTCTTGGCCATGAAGCTTACTGGATGACTTTGGGCCAGTCAAAGACTCTCAGCCCAACCTATCTCACAGAGTGGTTGTGAGGATAAAATTTAGAGGAGGATTATGTACATTGCCTTGGATTCCTTGAGGGAAAAAGGCAGGATAAAAATGCAATAAATAAATGATAATTAAAATAAATATAAAGGCATGGGTACCAGGTGACCTGTGTGCCTGCTCAGTCTGCTGTCCAGGTGCTCACTTTTGGTGGGCAATTTGAAGGCCCAGCTTTCTGATGGACAAATCCATTTGGAGGGTAGAGCTCAACAAGCTTCCCTTGGTTTGGCCTCCCTGGATTTTGGTCTCCTTTTGCCACTGTGGAGCCCACACTTGATCTGCATTGAAGTTGGCAAATTCACAAATTTCCCATATTTTTTAATTTGCACAAATTACAGCTGAATTTTGCACAAATTTGTGTAATTTGAGCAAATTCAGCTGCAATTTGTGTAAATTCAACCAGAATTTGAGCAAATCTCTATTTGACAAATTACAGCTAACTACCCAAAACAACAACAACAACAACAAAAACCAAACCAAAACCAAAACCAGAAAAAGTTCCTGGAGTTCTGGAAAAACCAATGGTTCAGCCTGCAAATACAAGGCGAGTTGGGCAGAGCATAAATTGTATGCCTCTTTTTTAGGATCATGAGAGAAAATTAATCTTTCTAAAACCCTTCAGATCTTCTGATAAAAGGTACTGTGTAATTACAATATGCTGTCATATGTAGTTAGATATATTCCTTAGATTTTCCACTTCAGTTGTATGCAAAATGCAAACATTGTTTTCTAATGTGTTTTTATTTGAAAATGACCTCTAACAAAGTAGAGGTCATTGCTTTTTAGTATACATTAGCTAATAGAGATCCATTTTTGTTGTTTATTAGCTGGCTGTAGACAAATGCAAACAAGGTTTGCTACAAATAATGATGAACTTTTGAAATCCTGTAGTGAGAAAATTCCTCATGACCCTACGTGTGTCATGAAAGCTAAATCCTATTTCAGACCACATTCAGAAGAGAGGCTGCTGTAACCTAGTGATATTTTTACTTCTAATTGATTTAGGCTGTGATCCCATACACACTTACCAGGGCTGTAGTCCTGGCGGTCTCACCAGGTTGTCAACTCTGTACTTTTTTTGGGATCCAGGGCCTAGCCATTTCCCTCTACTTGCCAGCGAATAACAGAGTGAGCACATGTGCGTGCTGGCCCTTGGCCCTACTTTTGTTTTTCCACCTTGGCTGGGGCCTCCGGAAAGAAAAAGACAGAGGCGGGAACTGTGGGGTGAGGAGGCGGAGGAGGCACTACTGCTGCCTGGCTGCATTCAGGAAAGCCGGGTGCGAGGCCAGCCAGGAGACCACTGTATTCCCCCCCCCCAAACCCAGCAAGACACTGCTTCAGAGTCTGGATCCGGCCCGGAAGAAGTGCAGTGCCCTGCTCAGTGATTAGTTGCTGGTTTTGCAGGTGTCCACTTTAAAAGTCATATGCAATCATGAGTGTCCCTTTTTTATTTCATAGATCTTCCTTTTACTTTCTTCCTACAAAAAAATTGAAAGGATGCATCCAACCTTGGGGCGAAACCCCAGTATCTCTGTGGGAAATCATATAACAACTGGGTCTACGATTTGGCATGAAACACCTGAAAAGCCGCAAGAATAAGCTGCTCTTCTTTAGTGAAAAAGGAAGTTATGGCTTTAGTGCTATTTATGAATGCAGATTTAACTGCAGAAATTTAATGAGATGCCTAGGAAGGACGAGGGAAAAGCTTTACATAAGACCGGAATGGTGCACACCAACCCGCAGGGTACTTTAGGGATGCTGTTCCTCCTCTTCCTGCTGCTGCTGCCCCTCCACCACTTCCACTCTCCACTGGCTCCTATAGGCTACTTCCTCTTTCAGCACAATGGTTCTTATGGCTCTTTCTATTTCCGTTGTTTTGGCACCTGGAAGAGGACCGGCAGGGGCTGACACACAGCAACACTAATCCGCAGTGGTTGACAAAGGGCTGTGAGAGCATGCCAAGTGCAGAACGTGCAGTGGCAGTGCAGGCTGGATGTGCAGTGGTGGCGGTGCCGGCTGAACGCATGGCTGTGGCTGGATCAATTGGCTTTGCTGGGGGGTTCCCACAGCCCAAAGGTAGGCGGATTAGGGTGTGGTATTTGGCCCACACTGGCTGCATGATGTCCTTGTTTATCACTGCTTCCAACTATAACTAACAGTAACTGCCATCATAATTGTGATGAAGCATTAGAATCTGGTTGACTTCCAGGCCGGTCGCTGCTGCAGTTCGCCAACAGAGATAGCCTATAAGGGCCCAAGGACCACATGGGTAGGGAGAGCCTCCTGGGCTGAGACTCTGACAGGCCACTGGTGGTAACGGTGTGCTCATGGTGGCCCTCATCACCATCGCCACCTGGGAGTAAGTCCCTCTGAACTCAATAGGATTTACTTCTGAGGAGATATACCTAGGATTGCATGCATGAAACCTATGTTTCATGCATCTGCTTTCTCAGATATTCACATTCTACAAAAGAGTAGGATTATTGATATTTTGATGTGCCTTTACCAGAATTGGCCCCAGCTTTTACCAGAAGTGTGTGGTTCTCAGGGGAAGCAGGTGGCTGTGGGGTGCTCATGGAATGTGTGATACCGCTTCCAGAGACTTGCCTGTCCTAGATCACATGGGTGAGGAGGGAATTGTGCCAGTGGGCAGGAAATCACAATGGTGGTGAGGCCACAAGTGCCCACCACTCCTGGGCCCCAGTAAGTCCATCCCTTCCAGGCAATGCATGCTGGGAGTTGTAGGCTCTTTCCCTGCTATGGCTGTGCACTAAATGACAGTGGTTTCACTAATGGCTCCTCTCTGCCATGAATTTTGCACAGGTTTTTGTCATCCTGCTCACCGATCTGTAACCCTCATGTACGTATACAAACAGCCCACAAAAAGAAACACATGGTTTCTTGTTGGGTTGTGAACTGTGGGTTGTTTGTGGTTAACAAACCATGTTTTTTTAGCATGGCCTTGTTCACTCAATACAACAATCAAACCATGGTTCAACAATAACCCACATTCAATTCATCCTCTGGCTTGTCGTCTGTGGACCCAGCCACTGTGCCTTTTAAAGTAGGAGCAAGATGATGTAGGACAGGAGTAGGCAACCTGTCGCCCTCCAGATGTTGATGGAATACAACTCTCATCACCCCCAACAACTGGGCAAACTGGCAGGGACTGATGGGAGTTGTAGTCTATTAACATCTGGAGGGGCACAAGTTTTCCAGGCCTGGTATAACATGATTTTGGTGATGACATCCATTCTCATGCCATTTATTTGTTACAGCACTTTTACCCCCCTCTTCAACTGGAAAAGGCTCTCAGAATGACTTACAAAGATTAATAATAAGACAGACCCTGCCTTCAGGCTGACAATCACAGAGACACAACAAAAAGGAAGAGGGATTGGGAGGGAGGAGGAAAAAAGCAAAACTTAAGCACCAGTTCTTAATTAAAAAGTTCTTACAGGTGTACATTGCAGGAAAGGATGAAGCAAGCTCCCTGCAGCTGTTCCCTCTACAGCCTATGTTTTGGGCTGGGTTGGTCTCCCCTTTGCCATGATGTGAAAAAAACTGCACATATGTAATCACTTATATTCTCTGCTCCACTGCTCTAGGTACAGATGAAGCTATTTTGGGTGGGGGGGATATTTCTGTCATCTCAGGCAAGTTTATTCCTTCTTATACTGCCCTCCCTAGCTTTCTGTGAAATGGGAAGGTACTTAGTGTCCTTCGAGCAATGGAAGAGCTATGAATAAGAAGTAAGGGAGTGATGCTATGACTCCCAGACAGTGTCTAAGGGGCCATTGGATAGTTCAGATTCCCTTGCAGCTGGAGTGGAAAGAACCATGCTAGCTGTTCTCCAAGGCTGGGAACTCGACCTTGGGCAGGGAGGGGAGGAGACTGGAGACCAGGATATAGGTTATCCTGAGGCCTCTCCAGCTTCCTTTCCTCCCCCTCCGATGTGCCCCAGCTAGACGGGCAAAAAGCCCATTTAGCAAAAAATGCAAGGTGGGAGGATGGGAGGCAAAGATCACTTCCACTGCTTCTCCCACCCTGCATAGGATGATTGTAAGCCTCCAAGTTTGGGGGTTTATGATACTCAAGGGTGCAACCCATAGGATTACATCCTAAGAAATTCAAATCAAGGTAGGTTTCAAACTCAGTTGTTCTATAAAAATTGCAATCTGGTGTGGCATATTTTGCATCGGTAACACTCCAGAATAGTTATTTTAATTAAATATTTTAACTACTTAAAATATAGAGCAAATGAATTGACAATCTTTATAGGATCAACTTTATTTCCAACACTAGAAGCAAGCAAGATTATGAGGTGTTCTCTGGATTTTACCTTCCACGCAAGAGATTTACTTTGGTATCAGAAAGCCAAGCAACCAAGATCTGTTCTCAATTATACTTACTATGTTACCATGAACCTTGACCCAACTGACATGTAGTCTAGAGGTGAAGGAAAGGTGCAATTGAAGCACATACTTCCAAGGCCATCTAGAAATTATTTACAATTCTGCTAACAATGTGCAAGCTGCAAGCAGAGAATCTTTGGCTTCTGTTCCTTAGTGAAAAATTGTGAAAATAGTGAAAAGCAGTAAGAACTTATTCTTTGGCAATAAAAAGACCAAATATCTCACGGACCTTAAAGGCATCTATCTTTTAATAGGTTTTAACAAATTATATTTATCATATTGCAAATATACAAAACACAGACTAATACATATAACAGATATTATAAATACAAATGATAAATATTACATAAGAAACCCTTGCAAACATTAATTTAACACCAAAAGTCTAATAATTATGTAAACAGCACGTAGCACCATCCATAAAATCATTAATACAGCATCTTCATTTCAGTTTTTAAAAGTTCAAATAGTCGCCATTAATTTCACAACAGGATAAATATTCTATCACAGGCCTATACACACACACACACACACACACACACACACACTTATTTTAGCCAGTGGTAACAAATCCCAAACCTTATTTACCCAATCTGGGTTTATGATGATCTATCTATCTATCTATCTCAGGCAAACGTTTGGGATTGTGGACACATTTGGCAATTTGAGAAACTCCTGGGCACTACCATAAAATGGCTGCCATGGGAAGTGTGGCAAAGGACAAACAACATGCTCAAAAGACTGAACACAAGGCAGAGATGGGGTCTGAGCCCAACACATTAAACAACTCCTTTCAGCCCAGAATTTTTAGAACTAACACAAACCTATTTCACAGCAAGCCCAGATGCCAGGAAGACAATGTGTTAATTTTAAAAAACAATAAGTAAGAGGGGTATGGCACCTTACTGGGCTCCAAGAAAAGTGTCTGGGGATAAATTTCTCATGGGCACCATATTGCTTACCCCTGATCTATATTCTTAAAGGACAATTCTATGGCGGGCAGAGGGGAGAATCCCTGATGCGGCTCCCATTGCTTCCAAGACTGCTATCTCATTGTGGCTGAGGTAGGAGATGGTGGGGTGGTGATGAAACTTTTTTACTCCTTTTGTTTATCTTCACTTTCCATGGACACCAACTGGGGTGGGGGCTGAATTAATTACATCAGCTTCAAAGCTGGCCTTGTTTCTGAGCTGCTTTGGGAGCATGTTGGGGGACCAAAGGAGCTTAGGTCCCCTCCACAAGGATTCGCTTTTGTGCCTGGTTAAGTGATTATGCGCTTCATCGCTGAAGCGCATTTATGCCTAATACCTCTGCACGAGAGGCAGGCAGGGAGAGGGGAGGGGGGAGGGGGGAGGTAGGGCGGGCGGGCGGCTGTCTCTTTAAGGCAGGTCCCTGCGCGTTGTTATGCTGGAGAGCGAAGGAACTGACAGGGAGATTGAATGAAACGGAGCAAGGGGGGGGGAACAGGGCAAGAAAAAGGGAAAAGGGAGTTGGAAGACGGAGAGCGAGAGCGAGAGGTCAGCGGGAGCCCGGTAGGAGTGGAGCCAGGAGCCGAGCGGGGGAGCCAGCAGCAGCAGCAGCAGCAGCACTCGGGAGGCAGGGCGCCGGCTTCACATCCCGCCGCAAAATAAAACTCGCTATTTAACGCGCATTCGATAATGCGCACAATCAGAGGGATAGCGCGCCTCTACGCCCAATTTGTGCTCCCTCCTTGTAGAGGTAAATTTTTTAAAACGCCTTGAAAGAGCTTTAAAGTAGGCTGACCAGGTGGCTCGGGATTTCCCGGTCCTAACCAGGAATCCAGGGGCAAACCGGCCCAACCGGGGGGCGGGGGGGCAAACTGGGGTGGCGGGGGGTCACGCGGCGGTGGCAGCAAGCAAGGAGCGGCGGTAGACCCGGCGGTGGAGGAGCCCGGGAAGCAGCCGCCCCAGCAGGTAAGCATGAAGGGGGGCACTTACCTGCTGGGGCGGCCGCTTCCCGGGCTCCTCCGCCGCCTTCGCCGCTGCTGCCGGGCTCGTAAGGCCAGAGGCCGCGCGGAAGAGGCAGGAGAGGGCCGGATCCAGAAGTGATCCGGCCCTCTCCCGCCTCTTCCGCGCGAGTGGCGACGGAGGACCCGGCGCGGCTGCGCGGGCAGCGAAGGAGAACCCCGCGCGGCCGCGCGGGCAGCGAAGGAGGACCCCACGCGGCTGCGCGGGTGACAGAGGACCCCGCACGGCCGCGCGGGCGGCGAAGGAGGACCCCGCGCGGCCGCGCGGGTGAAGGAGGACCCTGCGCGGGCGGCGGAGGAACCCGGCGGTAGGTCCAGGCTGGTTTTTTTTGGGGGGTGGCTTGGTGGGGGGGTTGTTTTGGGTGTGGGGGGGGGCGGGGGGGGACCGGGATTTTGATTTTTAAAATCTGGTCACCCTACTTTAAACCTCTCTTGTAGAGGCAGCCTCTGATAGGTCCTTGGCTGCCCTGTCACGCTCCTAATATGCCCCATTCCAGGCCCCACTACAACAGAGCCATCACTAGTAGAGAATTACATACATTACCATATTACAGTAATATGCAAACCACTGGCAATGGATCTCTTCCATCTGTGTAGAGAGAGGTAAAATCTCCCAGGGTCCACAGACTGCACTCTTAGGACTTGTCTTGATGAGGGGTTTGCCCCAGGGTGGATTCCCAGTGGTTGCAGGTCATCTATATGACACAGCTGCTATCGCGAAGCCATCCAGGGGCAAACCCCCAAAGCTCTGGTTTAAAAAAGTCGGGCACTTAACATGACTTTTTTTTCTTGGAGCGAGGCAGCGCTGGCATCTGCCATCTGTCGCCTTGCTTCGGAGCTGCATCAGCTGGACAGGGGAGGGGGCAGGCCAGTGAGCCAAATGGTCACTGGTCCACCTCTGCGGACCATCGCTTTAAAAAAACAACAAAAAAGTTAAAGTTAAAAAAATTAAAGTTAAAAACAACAACTGGGGCACCAATTTGGAGGAGGCTGACATAGATAGATTTGTTTGAGCATTATATGGGAATAGTTAATATTATTGGGGTGTGTTCTGAAATAGACCATGATCCGATTTTACACTCTGTGTTTGACTCTACCAAGGCAGAACTGATTAAAAAATTGTCAAGGCAAAAGCAGTTTTGGTATACCTGACATAGATAGGATAGATAGATAGATAGATAGACAGATAGATGATAGATAGATATTCTCTACCTATGAGATGCATGAGGTGCCAGATATCTCTTAGACCTAAATCTTGATGGAAGGTCTGTAGCACAGTGCGCACACAGGATCTCAAAATATGAGATGGAATATTCCTATTGAGTAAGGGGTCCATGATTAAAATCTCCCCCATAAATGATCCAAGAGGTATCAAACTGCAATACATATTTATGTAAGGCATGGAAGAAATTAGAATCATCTATGTTGGGTCCATAAACATTCACAAGGAGATATCGCTCAGAGTCAATTTGTAAGCCTAATATGATGTATCTACCCTTAATGTCCAGAGATTAATGAGAACAGTGACATTTAGATTCCTATGCATAAGCACAGCAACTCCCCTGGTTCTTTTGGAGTCACCTGCACTGTACACTTCCCCCATCCAACTCTTCTGAAGTCAAGCTGAATCCTGTGCCAGCAAGTGGTTTTGTTTTTTTTGTAGAAACACTATATCAGTGTGGAATTGTTTGAGGTGGTGAAGCACTTGTGTACCTTTGTTAGGGGAGCTTAAACCCTTAAAATTCCACAAGATAAAGTGTAAGAACCCTATCAGATTGGTTGAGAGGCAAATATTAGTGGCAGCAAGCTTACCCTGGGAGATGAGCCACAGTCGTATAATACAGATGTAAGAGACAGTAGTTATTTCTTATGAGGGACGTGTCTGACTGAGAGTTTAAGTCAATGACATTGGAAGAAAAGAGTGGGTAAGACTGTAAATTTGACACAGAAGAAAAACAAAAAGTTTAAACACATGGAAGACAAGACAAAACCACTAACAATCATAACACTTCAAACAGGTCAGGAGCCTGCACTCTCCCCCCCCCCCCCCAGTATTCTTGAATTGGGGGGAATCCACTTTTTATAGATCTTACAAAGAGAAGCAACATATCTAGACTCAAAGCTGATCGACAAACAATCAGACCCTCCACCCCCGAAAATGTCATAATGAACAAATATATCAACACAAAACATTAAATATTAAAACTGTATTTAAAGGGAGCTATCACCTATTGACCACCACCCAATAGCCACTGTCAGTTAATACAACACTGACTAATGAAATATATTCTATGCTGTGGCTTAGGATACTTTGCCTCCATGCTAGAAAGCAAATATTGATGTGGAGAGAATATATTGCATCTTTCAGCCTACAGCTCTTCTAGATTTAAGCAGAAATATCTTGTCATAAAGAGGGTCAGATTTCAAGCAGTCCTCCATGGTCCTGAATTGGCGGGAAAGCAAGAGAAGGCTAAAAGCGCTGCAACAGTTTAGGTCTACAGGGAATATCAAGTAATTATTGGAGCTCAGGTTGCCCGCAAGTAGTTCTCAGCTGCCCTGGCTGTAGTAAAACAATGGACATGGCTGCTTTGCCTAACACTCAGCAGCACTGCAAGGTATTTGAAGTAGAATTTCACATGTTCTTCTCCAGCCAGCAGTTTTGCCCTTTGAAACCCGTGTCTCTGATCTACAGTGTCCTTGGGGAAGTCTGGAAACAGAAAAATCCTTTTGTTATCTTCCCCCCAATGTAACGGACCTATAGCCCTTGCTCTCTTCAGCAGATATTCTTTAATTGAAAATGGAGCAAGTGGAATATTATAGCTGGGGGACATTTTCAACTGGCCTAGCTCCCAATGCCCTGTGGGCACACTCTTTCTCCAAAGTGTGATCTTTGCTCAGAAGATGCTTAAGAAAAGCAATCATGTCCCTGCCTGCTGCTTCTTCTGCCATCCCAATCAGGCATAAATTATGTTAGAGTTATGTTTTGTTTTGGTAAACTACAGCTGCGTAGCTTCAGCGTGTAATTGGTGCAAGGCAAGGCTATAGAAAGAAACACATGCATACTGGTACTTTTAATTAAAAGATGGCATTGTTAAGAGCCTATAGCTCCTGAGAAAACACAAGTACTTTCAGAGAGAGAGAGTTGAGTGCAGCCATTATGGTTGCATGTTTCAGACAAAGAGGAAGCTAACTAAATGAGAAGGTGGAAGGATGTGAAGCCTAAGAGTTGCAATTTACATCAACAAGTGGTTACAAGAAGAAACTAGTGAAGGAAGAAACAGGTTCCCTTTCTGTCTATCGCCCCCCACTGGTGAAGATAACTTATCATAAGCATTGTTGCTCCACTCCAACAAATTACACCTTCCTTGTTGCCCCTCCAAATCTGTCAGCTTGGTTCTGAAGGTATTGACTTGCCTTTCTAATTTCTCTGTTGAACGGGCTACAGCAACACTCCATCTACAAGGGCTGAAATTCATGGTTCTGCTACATCCATTCTATATATGTAACTTGAGCAACTGATGTTTTTAATTCTGCCATCTCTGATCACAATGAGGCTTGTTGCTCCATAAGTTCTTTTGTATCTCTCGTCCCCTCCCTTAAGAGAGATAAGATGGTCTCTGAATCGCCTTTTCCAGTTGAAGAGCCAGGAGACATAGAAACTGAGGAGGTTGCCATTTTAGCAGGGCCTCAGGCCTTCTTCCCTGCCCACTTACTTTGGCCTGTCAGGGTGGATATCAACCCTCAAATAATCTCTTTAAGAAGAGGGTGCGGGATGTTACTATGACTTTTCTGTCTGAATATGGTCTCTGCTCAAATTAGAGGTCTGGGTGTTTGTGGATTCCTTCCCCTATGTCAGGTGCCTCAAGAGAGTGGAGCCATTTTCCCTGAAGGTCTTCAAAATTAGTAGGGGTGTCAAACCTCTTTCAGCCTAAATTAGGCTGACCATATGAAAAGGAGGACAGGGCTCCTGTAACTTTAACAGTTGTAGAGAAAAGGGAATTTCAGCCTGCGTCATTAGTATGCAATTAGTCCCTGGTGAAATCCCCTCTTCATCACAACAGTTAAAGTTGCAGGGACCCTGCCTTCTTTTGTATGTGGTCACTCTAGTATAGTGCCTGCAACTTTAACTGTTGTGATGAAGAAGGAATTTCACCAGGGACTAATTGCATACAAATGGCACTGGCTGAAATTCCCTTTTCTCTGCATGAGCCCTGTCCTCCTTTTCATATGGTCAGCCTAGCCTAAATTCAATATCAGAGAAGTTCTCAGGGTCTCATTCTAGTGGTGGGTAGGGTCAAAAGCCAAAGGGGCAAGGCCAAAGGCAAAAGTTTGGAGCCTTACTAAATTACAAAAAAAAATAAATCAGCATATTTTAGCTTCAAGCTCTTACTGCCAGTAACTAAGCCTTAGAGAGGATTTCAACTTTTTAGAATGGGAAAAAAATGGCAAAAACTGGAAAACTACAAATGGCCATTCAGGAAGAGGGAATGGGGCTGGGGAAGAGGCCTTGGTCATCTGAGCTGGATTGGGACTCTGGGTGGGCTAGATTTGGCCTACAGGCCTGTGGCTTGACACCCCTGAAACAGAGAGACAGATCCAAAATTTCCAAAACACTGACGGCTGTCTTTTCTATCTCATGTGAATTGATCATCTATGACTAGTTTGTCTTCTTTTGGTTCCCCCTTCTTCTTTCAAAAGATGTACATCAAATCATATTTCCATTCTTTTCCTGTAGATCATGAGCCCATGAGTAATTCTATCTAAAAGTTTGCAGTATCATCTATGGCACAGTTTATTAAGGAATACCATATTTCTTCGATTCTAAGACACCATCGATTGTAAGACACACCTTAATTTCAGTACCACCAACAGAAAAAAAGCTATGATTCTAAGTGTGGGAAAATCGCCATCGATTCTAAGACGCACCCCATTTTTAGAGATGTTTATATGGGGGAAAAGTGTGTCTTAGAATCGAAGAAATAGGGTAGGATTTTTATTTTAACCTTTGAAAGGATTATTATAGAAACTGAGTAAGGTATATAAAAGATATGTGAACAATTTGAGATGTTTAGATGCTCTGCCTCAAGAGTACCTGATAATAAGTTCCTGAGAACAGTTTAAGCCATTATCAGTGTTCCTATTTTCTAAGTAGACAGCTTTTCATCAGCAGAAATTTTGAAGGTGCTGCTACTCTGTCTTGCTCACATGGGAGTGTATATCTTTTTCCTATATATTTCTTTTAGGGCATTTGAATGAGTCCTGAATACTTGCAAGATTGTCTTTATTTATTTATTTATTTATTTATTACATTTGTATACCGCCCCATAGCCGAAGCTCTCTGGGCGGTTTACATAGGATTAAAAACAATTAAAAACAATATACAAAAATTAAAACAGCAAAAACATACAACATACACACAATCTGTACATTTAAAAACCACTTCAACACTTCAAAAAAAACAAAAACAAAAAAAAACAAAAAAAACAAAAAAAAAACCTACAAAAACAAAACAAAACAGACCCAGGCTCCTCAGATATTGCCAAATGCCTGAGAGAAGAGGAAAGTCTTGACCTGGCGCCGAAAAGATAACAATGTTGGCGCCAGGCGGGCCTCGACAGGGAGATCGTTCCACAATTGGGGAGCCACCACAGAGAAGGCCCTCTCTCTTGTTGCCGACCTCCGAGCTTCCCTCGGAGGAGGCACTCGGAGGAGGGCCTTAGATGTTGAACGTAGTGTTCGGGTAGGTTCATGTCGGGAAAGGCGTTCCATCAGGTATTGTGGTCCCAAGCCGTGTAAGGCTTTATAGGTTAAAACCAGCACCTTGAACCGGGCTCGGAAACATACAGGCAGCCAATGCAAGCGGGCCAGAGTAGGTCTTATATGTTCGAACCTACTGGTTCCAGTTATCAATCTGGCCGCTGCATTTTGCACAAGCTGCAGCTTCCGAACCACCTTCAAAGGCAGCCCCACGTAGAGTGCATTGCAGTAATCTAACTTGGAGGTTACCAGAGCATGGACAACTGAAGCCAGGTTATCCCTGTCCAGATAGGGACGTAGCTGGGCCACCAACCGAAGTTGGTAGAAGGCACTCCGTGCCACTGAGGCCACCTGCGCCTCAAGTGACAGAGATGGTTCTAGGAGAACCCCCAAGCTACGAACCCGCTCCTTCAAGGGGAGTGCAACCCCATCCAGAACAGGTTGAACACCCTCCATCCGGTCAGCGGAACCACCCACCAACAGCGTCTCAGTCTTGTCTGGATTGAGTTTCAGTTTATTAGCCCTCATCCAGTCCATTGTCGCAGCCAGGCACTGGTTCAGCACATCCACAGCCTCGCCTGATGAAGATGAAAAGGAGAAATAGAGCTGCGTGTCATCAGCATACTGATGACAACGCACTCCAAAACTCCGGATGACTGCACTCAACGGTTTCATGTAGATATTGAACAGCATGGGGGACAAAACTGACCCCTGCGGAACCCCATACTGGAGAATCCACGGGGCCGAGCAATGTTCCCCAAGCACCACCTTCTGGAGCCGACCCACCAAGTAGGAGCGGAACCACTGCAATGCAGTGCCTCCCACTCCCAACTCAGCCAGTCGTGCCAGAAGGATACCATGGTCGATGGTATCGAAAGCCGCTGAGAGATCAAGGAGAATCAACAGAGTCACACTCCCCCTGTCTTTCTCCCGACATAGGTCATCATACAGGGCGACCAAGGCTGTTTCCGTACCAAAACCAGGCCTGAAACCCGACTGAAATGGATCCAGATAATCAGTCTCATCCAAGAGTGCCTGGAGCTGGCTCGCAACCACCCGCTCCAGGACCTTGCCCAGGAATGGAACATTTGCTACTGGCCTGTAGTTATTCAGATTTTCAGGGTCCAGGGAAGATTTCTTTAGGAGTGGTCTCACTGCCGCCTCTTTCAGGAGGCCTGGGACCACTCCCTCTTGCAAAGAGGCATTAATCACTTCCCTGGCCCAGCCAGTTGTTCCATCCCTGCTAGCTTTTATTAGCCAAGAGGGGCAAGGATCCAATATGGAAGTGGTTGCACGAACCTGTCCAAGCACCTTGTCAACATCCTCGAGCTGCACCAACTGAAACTCATCCAAGAAAACAGGACAAGCCTGTGCTCTGGATACCTCACTAGATTCATCTGCTATAACACTGGAGTCTAAGTCCTGACGGATGCCAGAGATTTTATTCTGGAAGTGCCCAGCAAATGTATTACAGCGGGCCTCAGATGGTTCTACCATGTCCTTGGGGCCAGCATGTAAAAGCCCCCGGACAACTCTGAAAAGCTCCGCTGGGTGGCAGGTTGATGATTGAATAGTGGCAGCAAAGTATTGTTTTTTTGCTGCCCTCACTGCCCCTGAATACAGCTTACCATAAGCACTTACCAGTGTTTGATTGCATCCATCAGGAGTTCGTCTCCATCTGCCCTCAAGCCGTCTCCTGTTTTGTTTCATCACTCTCAGCTCTGGGGTATACCACGGAGCCGTTCGAGCTCTACACAGGAGAGGGCGCTCAGGAGCAATCGTGTCAACTGCCCGGGTCATTTCTGCATTCCACAGATCAACCAGGGTTTCGACAGGAGAGCCAGCCCTATCAGCCGGAAAACTCCCCAGAGCCCTCTGGAAACCATCTGGATCCATTAGCCTCCGGGGGCGGACCATCTTAATGGGTCCCCCACCCTTGCAGAGGGGAAAAGCCGCTGTAAGTCTAAACCTCAGCAGGTGGTGATCTGACCATGACAGAGGGGTTGATGTAAAGTTCCCCACTTTCAGATCCCCATCTCCATGTCCAGTTGAAAAAACCAGGTCTAGAGTATGCCCTGCTACATGTGTTGGGCCGATGGTATGTTGGGACAGTCCCATGGTTGTCATGGAAACCATGAAATCCTGAGCTGCCCCAGATAAAGTGCCCTCGGCATGAATGTTGACATCCCCCAGAACCAAGAGTCTGGGGGACCTCAACAGTACACCAGAGACCACCTCTGTCAGCTCAGCTAGGGAGTCTGTTGAGCAGCGGGGTGGGCGGTACACCAACAGAATCCCTAATCTGTCCCGTTGGCCCAACACAAGGTGCAAACACTCCAGACCAGTAGTCGCATGGACAGGGAGCCTGCAGAGGGGGATGGAATTCCTATAGACCACAGCAACCCCCCCTCCCCGGCCCTCAAGTCTACCCTGATGCTGAACCAAGTACCCCGGTGGGCATAACTGGGAGAGACTAACTCCTCCCTGCTCTCCCACCCAGGTCTCGGTTATACATACCAGATCGGCTGCCTCATCCACAATTAAATCGTGGATGAGGGAGATCTTATTATGCACTGATCTGGCATTTAAAAGCAGCACCCGGAGGCCTGAGGGCTGGCTGATAAGGCAACCAACAAGCCTGTGGGTGTGAGGGGGACCGGAACAAGGCACAGCCATTAACTGTCTGGGCCTTGTTTCCCTAACCTGGCAAGTCCTCCTCACAACGCCATATCTCCCTCTACCCGTCACTACCCTGATTGTGCTCCCCTCAGATCCCCTCACCTGGCCCTGTATCCTCCCTCCCAGGCACATAGCTCAAGCCTGGGGAAAGAGGAAAAAACAAAAAAAAAAAACAAAAAACAACCAAAGACAAAAACAGAAAGCCGGCAGGCAGGCACACTCCTCCTCCTCTCCTCCTCCTCCTCCTCCTCTGGCGGCAAGCCTCCCTCTCCTGCAGGTTGATGGCTTTCCCAGGCCCCCTCAGCCAGCAGCTTAAATATCCCTCCCAGGAAGGGAGGGGGACTGATGTAATTGTCCACAGCAGCTGGCTCAGTACCTGGGAGCCTGGTCCTGCAAGGAGTGGCAGTCTGCCAGGCTGAAATCCTCTAGAGGCTGGTGGTGGTGGTGGCAGCAGCGAGGCCAGGAGGCAGGCAGGCAGGCAGGCAGGCAGGCAGGCAGGCACACTCCTCTCCTCCTCCTCCTCTGGCAGCATTCTTTTAGGGCATTTGAATGAGTCCTGAATACTTGCAAGATTGTCTTTTCTTAAAGGTTATGTTTTCAGGTACTAGTTTGTCAATGGCTATTGCAAATTGATGGCCGGTGCATAGGAAAACATGACCCAGCTCAGATGACATACTAAGCCACTATTAGGCTGACCAGATAAAATCCAGGTCAGGGCTCCTGTAACTTTAACAGTTGTAGAGAAAAGGGAATTTCAGCCAGTGTCATTTGTATGCAATTAGTTCCTGGTGAAATTCCCTCTTCATCACAACAGTTAAAGGTGCAGGGGGCCTGCCTTCTTCTGTATATGGTCACTCTAGTATAGTGCATGCACCTTTAACTGTTGTGATGAAGAGGGAGTATCACTAGGAACTAATTGCATACCAATTACTCTGGCTGACATTCCCTTTTCTCTACTACTGTTAAAGTTACATAAGCCCTGACCTGGATTTTATCTGGTCAGCCTAGCCACTATGGTTAAGCATTTTGAGTTAAACATTATGACAGAGCATATCATGTGAACCATGACTTAGCATGTCGTGTGAACCACTCCTAACCATGCTGTACATAACCACGGTTTAAGTATGTTCACTAACCATTTGCTTCAAAAGGGTTAGTGGCCTAACCATGGTTTAGCGTGTCATCTGAACAGGCCCAATAAGGGCATCCTTTTTACTATTGTATAGCCCAGTTCAGCCATGAAACCATGGCTTTTGATAACTGTAGTTAAAACCCCACAGCATGGTTTGAATTTTTAAAAAACTGCTTGTCTGCTTTTGTTTTATATTTGCTTAGCATTCAGCTTCAAAAAAATCCTTCTTGTTTTATTTATTAAAATTATTTTAAAAGTCTCTTGAGACAGAGCAATGCCTTAATTGAGCCTTGTCAGTGGATTGTGAAGTCAGATGTAACAGAGAGCCACAATTTACATAAACTTGTAGTATGCACACCAGTTTCAATCAGTGGTTTTAGATTCTAGTTTGTTGACTCCAAACAAACCACAGCTGGGTTCAAATGTAATGCAAAACCATGGTTTAGCTAAATAAATCATAGTTTCATGTAACTTCTGAATCCACCCAATGATCTGCTTAAAACATAATGCTAAATCATAGTTTAGCATTATATGCAGAAGCCTGCTTCACCTCTCCTCTCTTCATTTGGTGCAGCTGCAAGGAGAGATTGGAAGTATCCATTTCCATTTGAAACTGACCACAGTGTGTTGTTTTGTCAAATGGGGAACTGTGGTTAGTTTTAACTATGGTTTACTATAGGGTTAGGGCTTTATGGAGTTGTGGTGTAAATGTTTATTGTATACTAACTGAATCTTTTAAAAATATTTTCCTATGTATTCTGATGTAGGGTGCTTTGGATTATGTAACTTAATTGGAGTGTCTGTCCCACTTTATCTGATCTTATCATTGCTTTAAGCAATTGCTCTCATTATGTTCACGTGTGTCTAGCCGAGGTATACCTTTTAAGTATTCACCTATCATACCTGTTAACATCAACCCCACTTGTCCAGTTAGAACTCTGATAAGTTTAATTTTACTTTGGATCTGAAATGTCATGCCCTAGTCAAATTCCCTATATGAAAATGTGCATTCAGATTACTGTTTTAGCTTCATATCATTTTTGAAGATCACAGTATACCCTGCATGGTAGTATAGAGATTATGGGATTTTAATTAGAAGCTATGTAAGTTAAGGGCTCACCTGTTTTTAGAGGCTATTTTTGTTCCCACATGATACTATAATAGTGAATGTAGCAGAAAATATTAAAGATGACCTTTCCTTCTAAGCATGAATAATAGATTTCGTTTAGTGTGTGTCATTTACTAATTTCTGAAGTCACTTCCACTTGAAGGCTGAATCATTATCAGCCCTCTGTAATGAACTTGCTACTTGCGTTGCAGAGAAAATTACACATACTCACCTCAACTTGAGCAGGTGTCACATTTTTAAATGCAGAGTCAGATATTGGGATCAATCTTGTCCAGCTTATTTGGATCAGTTTCCCTCTGTGTGCCTGCCTGCCTGCCTGCCTGCCTGCCTGCCTGCCTGCCTGCCTGCCTGTCTCTCTCCTGAAGATGCAGAAGATATGAGAGCCACAGGAGTTGGACCATGCCCACCCTGGTTAGTGAAAGCCAGCAAAGATAGCCCAGATCTTTTAGGGCTGAATTTATTAATGCCTCTTAAAGGCAGGGTAGGCTGCTTGGCAGCCTAAATTCTTAAATCTGCAATAGTTTATCCCCTGTCAATCACACACACATACACACCTATGCTAGATGGCCACCCCTTGCTCAATAACCTTCTCCTGAAAAAGAAGGTTTTTTATTCATTATCCAACTGTCCTTTTCAGGAGAAGGTTACTGAGCAAGGGGTGACCACCCAGCTCCGGGCATATCTATATAACGCCAACTTTCTACGACTCTGATTTGGGTCCTAGGAATGACCCTGAGACGGCACTTGTGTGCCTGCCTGCCTGACAATCTCCACCAAAAGATTAATAGGGGAAACTGTTAATCCCACTAGGTCTTTCGGCTGCCAGTGATATGGTGAATCTTGAGATGTTGATTATGTGACTGCAAGCCTTTAGAGAAAGACTCTTGAAAGACTCCAACCATTCTTAACAGGGAGGTCCCAATGGATGGTGTTAGGCAATTACTCATCATCCTTCCAAGGTGTTCTTGCAGGGCCTATCCCGTTCCTTGAGCTTTTCAATGTAGATAGATATGTAAATATAAGACTTTGAGCTTCTCCACATGATAATTTTGTTGTGCAATTGACATTCCTCAGGCACAGAATTTACGAGCTTTACATGACACCATCATGCTACCTTTTCTTTCCCAAGATATCCCTTCACTCTACTCGTTCAATTTTGAGCTGAGAAAAATGTAGTATCTTCTCCTACTCATGCCATCAGACTGCCATTTTCTGCCTATATATTGTTGCCATATTGCTTATGTGGGCGGAACTAAGGAGTGTGGTTATGAGGCGGTGACAACGATGGGCGGTGTGTCACCTCCCAATTCCAGACACTTGCAAGTAGCATTGGCATTTGCAGTTGTTTTGGCAGGTCGGCAGGTCAGTGGGATGGCAATTGCTCAACAAGGATAGATAGCGAGATGGCTGAGAATGTTGCTCATGATGTTTCTCCCGCTTCTGCTGCTCCGCATGCCCCACCACCACCTGGGTAGTTGTTTTTTACAGTGAATTTCGGCTGCCCAAACTGGAAGGCTGTGTCAATCAAGACAAGGTGACCAATAATGAGCTAGGGGATGGAAATGGATGTGAACCACAGAGGTAGATGCAAGAGTCAAACATTCGCATAAAGACTTGACTCGCAGCAATGCCTTTGCCCAGGAGAGGTGTTGCCTCTCCATGAAAAGAAAAGAAATGGAAAGTTCCAGGGTAAAACCAGCCAGTGTAAGTCCATCATTAGACGGGTGGATTTTTGTGTTTCCCTACCATCGCTATGGCCTCCTGCTGCTGTCCCACAATAGTGACAATCTCTTTATACAGGGTGAGAAAGAGGAATCAGCAACAGCCACGTGGTCCATTCAGGGGCTGTTTTTATCACACCGCTTTTCTTGAACACAGCAGGAAATGGTGGCACATTCCATTTCTTTTTTTAAAAAGATGGATGAAAAGGGGTCTATTTTGTGATGGAAAAATGAGCGGAAGGAGCAGAAGGCATGCAGGAGGCAGATGTTGTTGTCTAAAGGAGATGCGAACATCCGTAAGTGGGCAGTAGCGAGTGTGCAATAAAATGCTTGTCTGATGACGCTCTAAAGGGCCCGTAACTGAAAGAGGGAACACAAACAGTGGTACAGTTCTGGGAAGAAAAGTCTCATGTGGAAATGACCTGAGTGGGGACATAGCAGTTGATCCCAGCAGTATGCTGATGGCATGCAACTCAATAGACCTCTTCAGGAATTCACTCCTTAAGATGTGAAGTATATGTCCTGTCTCACTAACCTTTTAGAGTACTTTGAGACTGTCAATAAATATGTGGACAGAAGTGATCTGGTAGACATTGTTTACTAGGACATCTAAAAAGTTTTTGACAAAGTCCTTTGCCAAAGACTCCTGAGCAAAACTTAGGCCCTTTCTACACCATAGGGGTGTAGAGGGTGGAGGGTGGGCGATCCCGGAAGTACCTGCTTCTGGGATCGTCCCTCTCAGTGCACATCATGGGCGCAATACGCCAGGTTCCTCCTGGGTCGTCGCACATCGCGCCCACCATTTTGTTGTTGTTGTTGTTGTTGTTGTTGTTGTTGTTGTTTTACCTTGGAAGGGCTCAGGAGTGCTCCTCCGCAAACAGTAAGTTTTTTTAAAAAAAACTCTCTTGTGCAGGCCCCCACCCCACCCCATTCCCTGCCCTCCCAGAGGTGGCGAAACTGGTGCCACCCCCTCCCCTGATGGGAACAGAACCGTGCAGTGTGGCTCCATGCCCGTTTGTGCTGCTGCGCTTACTCGCAAGTGAGCATGGCAGCACCTGGGATGGGCGGCCACATGTTCCGTGGTCCTGGGAAGTTCCTGGATTCAGGATTTTCCAGGTCCCCCCCCCCCCCCCCGCTCCCAGGAGTCCCTGTGTGTCATTTGGACTCACAGGGACCAGCCAGGGGCCATCCCAGGCGAAACGCCTGGTGTAGAAAGTGCCTTAGCAATCATGGGATTAGAGCAGAGGTCTGACTCAATAACTCAACCTTTTTTTAATTTGTTTTTTGCTTTTTAAGAAGCAAAACAAAATAAGTTGGAAATTTTAGTTCAGCAACAGTGGGGGGTTTAAACTGGTGGGTGCAGAACCTCTTTATGCCCAGGGGCTGGGTTCCATTTTGGAGAACCTCTTGAGGACTCATTCCAGTGGTGGGCAGGGCTGAAGGCAAAAGGGGTGGGCCCAAAATACCAAAACATCAGCTTATTTTAGGTTAAAGCTCTTATTGCGAGTGACTTAGAGCCTATCTACACTACTGCTTTAAAATGCTTTATAGCAGTTTAATTAACCGGTTTAAAACTGTTATACACCATTTTAAAGCAGTAGTGTAGATAGGTTCTATGTCTTAAGAAAGGCATTTCAACCTTTTAGAATGGGGAAAAGCCAGAAAAGCAAACAAATGATCAATGCTTGGGAAAAGAGACAGGCTGGGGAAAGAGGTTAGGGCCTTCTGTAGAACTGCAGAAGGACAGATTGAGACCAGGATGGGGGAATGCAATTTAGCCCCTGGCCCTGAGGTTCTGCACCTCTGCTTTAAATGGTGAACAAGCAACATCCCATTTCAGCAGATCTCTCTCCCTTCCCCTCCCTCTCGCATACACACATGCATAGGCACATTCAGCAAGAAGAACTCTATTACATCTGGGTGGGATATCATGCTATTGGCTCCGGATCTGGGCTAGTAGCGTAATAATAAATGTGGGCCTTTTAATCGTCTGGAAAGCCCTTCAGTGGCTTCATATTGTGCATGTTTTTAGTCTAGAATCAGGCAATTGGTTTAACAAGTGTTTTCTGGTTGAATGGATATGCAAAGAATGTCAGGCATGCAATGTCTACACATATAATTGCTTTACAAATTATATTAATTTTCCTTTATTTAGCTGGAAAGTGCAGAGAGTTCAGTGTAGTTCAAGGAAAGCACT
Source organism: Anniella stebbinsi (assembly GCA_029215795.1). Lineage (NCBI taxonomy): Eukaryota > Metazoa > Chordata > Lepidosauria > Squamata > Anniellidae > Anniella > Anniella stebbinsi. The sequence goes on from JARDYH010000001.1 coordinate 332,272,529, forward strand.
GTTGTAAACAGACAGCTTAAATGCGAGCAGTGTAAAGAGCAGCAGCTTGCAGAAATAAAGCTATAGATATTGAGACTGTATCCTGCCTTGCTACGGATCATGCATAATTGAATCATGCTCAATAGAAGGCCATTACAAAACAGAGATGATTTGCAATGCTAATGCGCTGAAGACAGCTGTCACTGGGAATTAAATATGTTTATTGAAAGCCGGAATAAATGAGGCACCTATTATCTTCTGGCTCTGCTGCTGCCCGCTTTAGAACACAAATACATGTTACTGTCTCAATAACCAGCTCCGTTTTGCCTTTTAGTCGTAGGAATATGAAGAAGATTGAAAGGAGAGGCGAGGGCATAAGAAAAACAACAACAGCAGAGTGTCTAGTGGGTGCATAAAAGGAAACAGACAAACCTGTGCTGTGGAAATCTGTTATCAGGGAACTATTATTAATCTGTAAATACTATGTTTTTTCAACTTTCTGCCTAAAATATGGCAGCTTATTATTACATATGAACTTACACATGAAATTCCATGGGTGAGATAGGTGGGATTCGGGGGGGGGGGACACTCTAGCCCCCTCCCACAATGCTTTATTCCTGATTTTATCCCTCACGTTACTTCAGCCCCCATATCCTCACCCAACAACTTCACCCAGCCAAACCGTGTCCCCACCCCCAGTCCTCAACTCACCCCTCCCCCAATTCTGCCTCTACCGATTCATTACCACAGCTTGTCCATCCTGGCAAGCAGAGGGGATGGCTTACTCTGAAGAAGGCCTACCCCTGGCCCCTAACTTCACCTGTGGCAACAACCTCGGTGATGTGAGAGTGAGGAGGTGTCCTATTAGTTATGGAGAGGGATTAACGATAGAAGTAAAACTGACTGAGCAGAACAAAGAGATTGCCAATCTCTTGAGTGAATTTCTGTTTCTGCTTTTGCAAAAATCTGTCTGGCTGCCATGGCCTTCCTTTCCTGTTAGCCATGTTATTATGTATCACTTTCTGGTTTGCATCACATCACATCCTTAATTGTGTACTTGATTGTGTACTTTCAGGGTGATATCCAGATATTCTTTTCTGCCAGTGCAAAAGATTCTGGTGGCAGGAGAAGAGGGAGCGATTCCTCCCTCAACCCACTGAAGTTCCCCATGCACCCACAAAATTTGCTCTGGATGTTGGGGGAACCTCCAAAGTGATTCTGGGAGAGGTGATGATGGGCTTGCAGGGCAGAGGAGTGGCGAGGAAAGTTATGTTGTGTGAATGGAGGTTTGCTTGTGTGACATTGGATTTGTTCTAAGCTGTGTTTCATTCCGTGTCCTGTTTTTTTTTCATCGTTCCTTTTCCAGAGATGTGAATTCCAGGTTTCATGGTGTTGCATGTTCCTCTTTCTCAGTTCTTGTTCTTTGCCTTGACAGTGATAAATGTTCCTCCTTTAGATCCTGCCCAGGCTCATCATTTTCGGGGCAGCCTTTGTGTGGCTTTTAACCACCTGTATCTCCTTGACTATCTTGGATTTTAGTTTCCACTGGTTTATATGAGTCTTAACAATGCTTTGAAAATGGACTCCTCAGTCTTGATATCAGACCAGGTTTCTACTCATACTGAGCTCAAACTATATCCCACATTTGGAATCCAGATAAAAAATAGGCTTGTTCTATTTTGCTATCACAGACATTTTGAGATAAACTTGTAAAATAAAATAAACTTCAACAAGGTCAATATTTTAAATTTTCTCAACTATAATTTGGCTGCTCTATGATTTGAAAGCTATTTAGCTGAGAACAGCTAAACAGAAGGCAAGCTGTGCATTTCTACTAGAATGCCTTTAATGGATTCTGTATTTCCTTAGTTCCATTTATGGATTGATGGGGGGGGTTCCCTCCATTTTTTTAACGGAGAAAAGAAAGCATTCATTCTTTGCTTTTAAGATTGTGTGGGTGCCGTATGCCACCTATATAGTTATTCTGTTCAACAATTATTATTGAAAACTGATTTAGGTGCAAAGCTTAAACCATTTGCTTCAGAGAAGTCTTGTTGTCTTCAATGGAACTACTCCAAAGTTATAGGTTTTGAAACTATAACTGTGGTTTACTTCTTCAGGTGCCAGCATTTTCTATAGTTTTTTTTTAATGTAAAGAAAAAAACACTAAAGTGATTTTTCTTCTTTTTGTATGTTGTTTTCACATTTTGTTGTATCTAAGGAGTTCAAATGGCTGAAAATTATAGACTTCGCTCACAAAACTCTTATGAGAAATGCAAATTGTATTGATTTTGAAAACTAATGGTACCATAGATGAAATCTCATTGATGGCCTTCTGTTCTCCTTCCCCCAGTTCAAGAAAGTTTCTTACATAGCTCAAAAATGTATGGGGTCCAAAGCTCAATAGTGTCTCATGGAGCTTTGCACATGCTTGGTATTTCCTGTTTCCATCTATGTTGTGGAATCAGGACCAGTCTTACCAAAATGCAGAGTGAGGCAATCACCTCAGGCAGCAGATTTGGGATGTCATAAAAGGACAGCAAATATTAGGTTTTTTTTACTTTGCTATTATTGTGTTTCTACTGCCAGGGGTGGGAAGAGGTTTTTATGGGATTTTCTACTTCATGTAGCTGGCTTTGGATACTCTGCACCTTGACTTGGGTGGGGGTTGCCTCTCTCTGCTCTGCCTCAGGCAGCAAAATGTCTTGGGCTGGCTCTGTGCAGAATGCTGTGCATGCCATGCGGTTGTAGCAACCGGTGTCTAACATGCATACTGGAGCTACTGGGTCAGAGTGAATATTTTATTAGGGACTGTGAGTTGAACATAATCTAGCTCTTTCCAATGGTTTATTTATCTATTATTAACTTTTATACAGCACCTTATTTGCCCCCCAAAAGATAACAAAACAGTGTATAACAATTTAAAATAATAAAACCTTCACGCAATAAAAACAAGAACATTGAAAACTGTAAAACATTTGAACAGCTACATAATGTAAAAGGCATAATTCAAAGGATTTGACTTCACACCTTTTCTGAAAGGCAAGAGAGTGGGAGTAAGTCATAGTTCATTCCACAGTTTGGGGGCAACACAGGAGATGGACTTCTGTAGGTAATGGCGCCCTCAAGAGAGGCCTTCCTGCAGATCTTAACAACTGGGCAGGCTCATAATGAGATAGGTGGTCCCTTAGAAAGCCAGGGGTTTAGGAGTTGTCTTGTCTCTACTATTCTTTCCCTCCTGCTTATCTCTAATGGTGCTAATATGCCCTCAAGTATATTAAAAGGTGGTAATATTGTTGTAAAGATGGTAACAAGCCAACATCTCTTCTATGTTCTTAACTGCCTTTGCTTTCTGACCTTTGGCAGATCTCTGCTCTTACATCGCTTATCTCATACACCCTGTCCTTCTTCTATCCCTCATGAACTTGACCCACTTTGTCTCTGTTCTCCACACAACTTGCTTCATTGTCATATTCCATTTGGTGCTACTGAGCTATTGCCAGTGAATGCTGGGATTTTGGGGATGTTTGCAGATATGATTGCTGAAGGAAAGGGATTGGTCTACAGGCTAATGAGATCACAAAAGGACTCAGTCCAATTTATTCTACTCATTTAGTGGTGCCTTTCCCCACTGTTTTTCTTTCTTTGCAATTTGCAGATTTCTAAAACATAATTTTTGCATGCCAGAGGAGGGAGGAAACCTCTTTCAGCATGAGAGAAATGCTCAGGGACTGCATTCCATCTGCTTCTTCTCACCAACCATAGTTTAAATAAACCATAGTTTCTGGAGTTTGGACATCACAGTGAACTGCAGTTATTTTAAAACTGAATGTGGCTACTACTAAGCTTCTCCCCTGGTGTATGAAACAGGGTGACTGGAGAGTATGTGAGCTTGTGGCTTGCCAAAGTTCATTCACTTAGCAAGAAATAATGGTTTCTTGTTATTTCTGAACCAGTCCAATGTATTGTCTGTGGGGTGGTTCGTGTATGCAAGTTTACCAGTTGCTGACTGTAACTTCATGGAGAGTTTCCATTACCACCAGTAGAATTTCCATATCTTGTAATATCTCCTCAAATGCAGTATTTTTCAGTTGAGTCATTTTCCACATCCAATTGCTAGTAAATAAGTGCTGTGTAACCTTGTGATGAGGAATCAGGTAATATATACACATGTTTGAATTAGTCCTGCTTCTGTTATCTTGTGCCTACAATACTGATAACCTTGCTTGACAATATTGCCTTCTCCACAGTAATGCATTCTAGTAATAATTGGACATTTCACTTCTTCATCCAAAGCATGTCTTCTTATACTGAAAGTGGCCTGCTTAAAACTAAAGATCTGATAAATATGGAGCAATTCATACCCTTGTTAAATGTAAGTAGAGATGACCTGAATGTTGGTCTTTGATGTAGTTAATTCTGCAATTTGGTACAAGGCAGCTTTCGTGCAAAGCAGGCAAAATGAAGAAGCAGGAGTCACTTCTCTGGACAAAGTAAATTTAAATTGATCCTGTCGTACCTGTGGAACCAACCCTTTCCCCATGCATAGACTACTGTTGTACAATTTTCCTTTTAAATGCATCATGATATTTATGCAGATAAAAACAAAACATTTAGGAGCTCAGGAGAAAAAATGCAAATACAAATGCTACAGCGTTATCCATCTTCAGATGTCTGGGTGGAGTAGAAAACATGCAAATTATAATACAAATGCAAGGTGGGCTGGATCCAGAAACTGATTTATGTGGACAAAAAAGTTCTAATACTTTATGGCCTTTGTTCTATTCTCAAATGGCACAGTATGGAAGGTGCTTCTGCCCCTTCCACCCTGCTTCATTCACCCACAACCTTCTGTGTGGCATTTTAGGGTACTAGAAGAGCTGCCATGTGTGTGTGTGGGGGGGGGGGGAAGAGAATGGAGAAGTCCACTTCTGCCAGCCCAATTGCACCTGGCTAAACCCTCTATGTGTACAGAATACTTCAACTCTCAAAGCGCTTCATGTCTATTATAATAATCTTTATAGCAGCCTTGTAAGGTATGGCAGTGCGGCATTCAAATATCTCAGATGGGGGTGGGACAGGGCGCGCTGGTTTTCCTAAGGTCACCTATTGGCATGGACCAGAATCCAAAACCCTCATCTTCAGAGGATCCCGACCCCTCATCCCTACAAGAGGCTCCTGAGTCAACAGTTCAGGGAGATGACTCAGTTACAGAAAGGCATCACAAGGTTTCCACTTCCCTGGACTAAGTTCCCCAGGAAGACTCCAGGGGACCCCTCCACCCTGCATCCAGAAGAGGCTGCATTGCTATCCTTGGTCTCTGAGGACTCCAGGAATAAAGACACTAGCATGCCTCTCACGTTGCAGCCTGATGTTGCTAAAACAGTCCAGGCCCCAGTAAGAGATAAGGCCTCAGTCTGTGTGGAGATGGGGCCACTCAGCTAAAGGGAGCCAAACCTCTACTTTTGGCTCAGTCCTCTGCTTGTTGGAGCAACATACAGAGCCTTTCTACACACGCAGGATAAAACACTTTGAAAATGTTTTCAAAACTGTATATGGAGTGTGTCGTGGGCCCCAACAGTTTTCAAAACTGTTATAAACCGTTTAAAACCGTTTTAAAGCAGTAGTATAGATAGGCTCACAGACAAACTTGTCTCAGAGCTCTCTGTGGTGCTGACCTGCATCCCTGAGAAACCTGACTCACTCAAAACCTTGGTAAACCTGTCATCCAGAAGTCACCAGCACCCAACGATACTAAGCCCTTGCCACAATAGGGATTGAGCAGAACACCTATTGAGGATATGACTGGAATAAGATTTGAACCAGGAACACCTGGTCTCATAGCTACGACATCAGTGCAATTTCAGGATGACACTTCTGGTATTATGCACACACTACTAAGGAGGTTTTACATACCCACAGGTATTTTAACCAGGGATGACTGAGGCCAAAAGGTTCACTTTCTCCCACGTTCCATTAAAAAAATCTCAAGATTTTTCTGTCCCATTTATGAAAAATTATGTGGATTTTGATCTTATAAAAATTGAACCAAACAAAATTCTCACTCATCTGCACCAGCCATATATTCAAGAGGAACAGCTATTTGTAGCCTGGAAAAATCATGGAGCTGTTAAAAATGAGGAGCATGACATAAAAGGAGGTGGAAACCCTAATTCAGCACCATAAGCATGATGATGAAACTCAGAGACTGAAACTCAGACTTTAAAGAGCTAAGCACTGGAAGCCCTCTGCCTGACTGGATATAAATCTGACAATTTTGCTTTCTCAGCCATGAAGCTCTCTGAGTGACTTTGGGCCAGTCACTGATCCTCAGCCTAACCTACCCCACAGGGTTGTTGTGAGGATAAAATGGAGAGGAGCAGGACCATGTGAGCTGCCTTGGGTTCCTTGCAAGACAACAATAATAATGTGAGGTTTTTTTTTTCTTTTGTTGTATCTCAAACACCTCCCTGTTTGAGCTGCAGCTTGGGATGCCTTACTCCAAGGGAAAGGGTGCTGTTATCATTAATGTTGATCTCTGTCCTGACACATTGATAAGGAAACGTTATAAGGAGACGGGGCAACTCCAGCTCTCCTTTGGCATTTTTGCTGATTGGTTTTTGAACATGAGGAAGGATGTGTGTGTTTAAGTTTTTAATAGTCACTTTGATATTGTGATATCACTTTGATACCCCGGCAGGTAAGGAGTACGAGGGGGGAGGAGGACAAGGACCCCACTTACCTGCTGAGGCGCACGCTTCCCTCCGCTGCTGCGATCTACTGAGAAACAGGCTTCACGGCCTAGTTCTCAGTAGAGCGCCGGGTCAAACCCCATTATTCTGATACCTGAGGGAGAAAATCCCACAAGTATCTCTCCCCCTAATGATAACAATTTAAATATGTAGCAATTTGCAGCCCTTGCATAAAAACCCAAATCTGCTGTGTGAGGTGGCCGCCTCACTCTGCCTAACGTTAGGGCTGGTCCTGCATCTCCTTACACCTTGCGCTGATAGAATATATGGCTCTGCTCTGCTATTTTATGTGTGATGTAAAAGGAATCTGTTGGCCATATTTTGTTATATAAATTTAGTTGCAGAATAAATTGTATTCAGATGCAGGCTTCATTTTAATCAATGTTGGGGGGGGGGGGGAATCACTTGGCTTTTCCCTCATGAGTATGGGTGTAAATGAAATACACTCCTCCTCTCCCCACTCCACAAACAACCAGCAGTCCTCAATATGTGTATAGAAACACACTAATATAAATTAATGCCTTTTAAAATCAGTAACTCTGTTTTCTGTAATTATCACGAGCCCTAGAGTTTTAACCATGCAATAGTAATTTTTTTAGTCTGTTTGCCATTATTGTCCTTTTGATTTTTTAAAAAAACTACATCTAACTTGAGCAAACAATGTTAAGTGGGGAAACAGATGTGATTAAATAGCCTGTAATTATGCCTTTAGTCATCTGTTAGCATCACAAGGCTTCTTCTGCTAGTATGACCAGAAAAGTGACCTAACTGATTTCCCCAGCAGCTTTGCCAGAGATTGATGTAGAATAGATGGCCTTATTAAGCAATCAAAAAAAAAAAATTCAGCCATTACAGTGGAATAGTAATCAGCAGTGTTTATACTATTCACACACTTGCCCCACAATACACAATCAGGCCCATGAATTCTGCTAATTGGGTACCTTCTGCATCCAGAGGTGCCTTCTATAGGAGACAAAAGGGACTTGAAAATTAGTGCTTGCAGCAATTAGTTTCTGTGTAAAGCCTTAGCCCAGTTGAGGGAAACCCTGATTCAGACAGATTATTTTAGCAACGGTGGCATTCAAACGTCCTGTTATTATTCAGGGTAGAATCACAAACCTAATTTGTACTTGCTCTTTAAAAAAAAAAAGTACTTATCTTGAAACTGTGACTTTAAATCTCCAACTGAAAGTGATTTATTTTATGCTTCCTTATTTTCCACTGCTAAATATTCCTCGTCTACAATTTTGCATGAAACTACCTGTAAACTTGTGACATAAATATGTCTGCCATTTATGAAACTGATTGTTAAAAAATAATATAATTCGAACTGTATTTTGCCATTATGGCTATCAAAATTGAATGTGGTATGGTCAGAGGAGTTTGCAGCCCCAAAAATTTCAAGGACCAAGAGCATCCTCGTGAGGCACCTGGACACATCTGTCTCCAACAGCATAAAATACTGAAGGGAAATGTAGACGGAGAATACATTTTATCTGAGTAAACTTACAGCATATTTACAAATAGGTGTCCTTGAATGTTCAGTGGATTATGTTAAATTGGTTTCAAAAAGCGATTTGCCCTTTCTTTCTTTTGACTCTTTAGCATTTCTGACATAATAATCAGATAGGCAAATCTCTTTGCTCTGCTTTTTGCTATTATAGACTCCCCGCTGTAGCTGCTTAAAGGGCAAATTAACAGTAGCACAATTCGAATAACCTCTTCACCTCCAATACAAAGCATCAGCTGCATGTTCTTGCTCTGCTAAAGCTCTCCATATGGTTGCTGCAGGACCTTAACAAAAGGATGGGAGGGGGGTGCACGCTTAGAACCCAGACAGAAAACTAAAGAAATAGGAAAAGGGAAGCAAGAAGTCTTTAAGTCAACCCCTCGCTCCCGTTTCTGTTATTTGAAGGTTATATTGAAAAAGGCGGAGGTACCATCTGCAATTTATTAATATGTTGTAATCTTCATTAGTTAATTTTTGCTCAGTGGTAAATGTGATTAAGGATGTGACCTTCTAATGATGATTATTAATACCAAATATTGCATTATAAAACTATTAAATTGTAGGCAAATATTGGTACTTTGCAGACAATCAGAATGATAAGTGTGATAGTTTTTTAGAGAAACGGTACCAACATTTCCCTCAGACTGATTGCATTGCATATTGATATTAGCAAGTATCAGTATGTAGTGCAATCAGTCAGCAGAAAATGAGTGAAATGTAAACTAATGAGAGCTAATTGTCTCTTATAATAGCAAGAACACAGAATTCTATCAATTAAATTAGTCTAAGTTGAAACAGTGATCAAAGTAATAATGTTGTGATATCAACCAAATTAGATGCAGTAATGAATGAATGACGTACATGTGCTAGAGTGAAAAAATGATACTTTTGATTGGATTTTAAAGTCAGGGAAGCTGCCCCACCCTATTTTGCCCCTAACTTGTTTTAACCAATTAGATACTCCTTTCAGTTATAAGCTCAGTAGTAATGGGTAATGTAATACAATACATGTCTTTAGATATAAATTAACACAGGATCTGTCTTATACTGAGTCAGACCATTGGTCCATCTAGTCCATCTACACTGATTGGCAACAGCTGTTCAGGGTTTCCCAGCCCCACCTGGAGATGGTGGGCATTGCACTTTGGACATTTTGTATGCAAAGCATCTGCTTTACCACTAAGCTTCAGCCTTTCCCCCAAGGGGACATGTATTATTGTCATTAGGAATGGTGTAAGTCAAGAATGTTGAGTTTTGGGGTTCTTGGAATGTCCATAATTGCTGCAAGAGAGCAGATCACTAATGTTAAAGATTTGTTAATAATAATATGTCAAGGGGGTAGCGAGAGTTGCACCATCTTTGTTGAGAATGGAGGAAAACCCATTTTGGTTCGTCATCTCCTCTCTACTATTTGATCATTTCATAACTATAGATCAACCTGTGTGAAAGTCTTGATATCTATTGTAGTGGGATAGTTTGAAAGGAATTATCAATAGATAAAACAGAAATGGAGCATGTGGAAAAAGAAGATCCCTGAAGCGAAGCTGCTCAGAGGTCAAGGTTATATCTTGAATTTTGCCTAGCAGGATTTAGAACAGAATCATAGAATCATAGAATAGTAGAGTTGGAAGGGGCCTATAAGGCCATCGAGTCCAACCCCCTGCTCAATGCAGGAATCTACCTTAAAGCATCCCTGACAGATGGTTGTCCAGCTGCCTCTTGAATGCCTCTAATGTGGGAGAGCCCACCACCTCCCTAGGTAATTGGCTCCATTGTCGTATTGCTCTAACAGTCAGGAAGTTTTTCCTGATATCCAACTGGAATCTGGCTTCCTGTAACTTGAGCCCATTATTCTGTGTCCTGCACTCTGGGTTGATCGAGAAGAGATCCTGGCCCTCAAGTATTTGAAGAGTGCTATCATGTCTCCCCTCAATCTTCTCTTCTCCAGGCTAAACATGCCTAGTTCTTTCAATCTCTCCTCATAGGGCTTTGATTCCAGACCCCTAATCATCCTCGTTGTCCTCCTCTGAACACACTCCAGATTGTGTGCATCCTTCTTGATGTGTGGTGCCCAGAACTGGACGCAACACTCAAGATGGGGCCTAACCAGTGCCGAATAGAGGGAAACCAGTACCTCGCGCGATTTGGAAGCTCTATTAATGCAGCCCAAAATAGCATTTACTTTTGTTTTGCAGTCACATCACACTGTTGGCTCATATTCAGCTTGTGATCTACAACAATTCCAAGATCCGTCTCGTTTGTCATATGGATTAGCCAAGTATCCCCCCATCTTGTAACTGTGCATTTGGTTTCTTTTTCCTAGGTGTAGAACTTGACATTTATCCCTATTAAATTTCATTCTGTTGTTTTCAGCCCAGCGTTTCAGTCTATCAAGATCACTTTGGAGTTTGTTGCTGTCTTCCAGGGTATTAGCGATCCCACCCAATTTTGTGTCTGCAAATTTGATAAGCGTTCCCTGCACCTCCTTGTCCAAATCATTAATAAAAATGTTGAAGAGCACTGGGCCCAGGACTGAGCCCTGCTGTTCTCCGCTCGTTACCTCCCTCCAGTGTGAAAAGATACCATTGATAAGCACTCTTTGAGTCTGATTCTGTAACCAACTGTGGATCCACCTAATAGTTGTTCCATCTAGCCCACTTTTCACTAGTTTGTTAATCAGAATATCATGGGGCACTTTGTCAAAAGCTTTGCTGAAGTCAAGATATACCATATCCACAGCATTCCTACAGTCCACAAGGGAGGTTACCCGATCAGTTTAGTCTGACAGGATTTGTTCTTGACAAATCCATGCTGGCTTTTAGTAATCACTGCATTGTTTTCAAGGTGTTTACAGATTGACTTCTTATAATCTGTTCCAAGATTTTCCTAGGGATGGATGTCTGACTGGTCTGTATTTCCCAGGTTCCTCCTTTTTGCCCTTTTTGAAGATAGGGACAACATTAGCCCTCCTCCGGTCATCCGGAACTTCATCCGTCTTCCATGATTTTTCAAGGATAATAGAGAGTGGTTCTGAGAGTTCTTCTGCCAGCTCCTTTATTACTCTAGGATGCAGTTCACCGGGCCCTGGAAGTTTGAACTCATTCAAAGAAATTAGGTGTTCCTTGACCATTTGCTTATCAATCTCAAACTGCAATCCTGCCCCGACAGCTTGTGCTTCACTTTTTCCAGGGGGGTCATAGACCCGCTTTTAAGAGAAGATTGAGCCAAAGTAGGAATTGAGCACTTAGGCCTTTTCTTTGTCATCTGTTACCAATTTGCCATCCTCATGAAGCAGTTGAACCATAATTTCTTACCTCTGTCTTTTACGATTCACATATCTGAAGAAAGCCTTTTTATTGCTTTTAGCATCCCTCGCTAGCCTCAGCTCCTTCTCAGCTTTAGCCTTCCTGATACCATTCCGGCACTTCTGTGCTACTTGTTTGTACTCTTCTTTGTAGCCTGGCCTTCCTTCCACTTCCTATATGTATCCTTTTTTATTTTCAGGTCATCTCTAAGCTTTTTGTGGGGCCACAGAGGTGGACAACTTCAGACGGTTGAAACAATGTTCCACCCCCCACCCCCATTGTTTCCCCATGGGACACTCTCTTGCTGCAGTGTCACACACAAAAAAAATCAGCTTGAAAACAAGTTAAATGTATCCATAGTAAGCCTTAATAGAGATTTGCTGCTGACATTCAGTGGCAAATTCTTTTTCCTAATTTGGGAGGGGGGGGGTTAGAGGCAAGAGCAGCAGGGTCTGAGTGTTGCCCACCCCACTTTAGAAACACAGAACTTTGGAGCTCTGTTGTAATGTTGTCCTAAAGGCAACCACCTATAAAGAGGTATGTCACTGAGTTTTGCACCAACTACATGTCATAACGTTTTGAAGACCATCTCCACATACAATAACACTTAATATATGACATCATACAGGAATGAATATTGTCTGAACTCAGCTGGCTTACCTATTTCTACCTTCAGGCAAGAGATAGATGCCATTAGTCAAGAAATGGGTGCCAATTACATTCTAAAAGTACCTTAGTCTGAAGCTGAAATAAAAACACGAACCATTCTTCCCGCACAGATTTGTTCTTAGCTCTATCTAATATAAAATGTGCAGCAGCAGATTCAGGAGGAGTCCCAAAGTAACAAGATTTTGGTAAGAAGAAGAAGACACTATACCCTACTAATTCACAGGGCTAGCTCAAGGTATTTTTCTGCCTTATGCAAAGGACAAGATGGTGTTTTCCTCCATCTCACATACAGAAGCTAACTGGACTGGTAGTTGAATCATACTTCAACACTAATGGGATAGCATCCTCCATCACACCTGAAGACAACAGGTTAATTTAGGGTATGAAAGACAGGCTGTGTGACCCATACAGCTCTGCCCTTCAAGATAGGGGAATGGCCAGCAGGTTCAGGAGGGCTGCCACTGCTGCTCCTGAGCATCTACTGCTTGAATCAATTTCTTCACTCTGCCTTATGGTATCACCAGCCCTGTTAATGCCACGGGTTACATATTCTTACATCTAACTGTGAGTATAGAACAATGGAAGAGTTGACCACAGGCTTTGCATGCAAAAGATCAAGTTCCAACCCCTGGGCATCACCAGTGAAAGAAAAAGGATCATATAGAGAAGGTGATGTGAAAGACATCTGCCAGTCAGACTTGAATAACACTACATCATCTGACTTGTATAACGCGGAGAGGAAGGCTGTGTGGAAAAGGGCTGCACCTATTGGACCCTGTGGCTGTGTTTGCTTCTGTCTCTGCCCATACAGGTAGTTAAGGCATGTCTGCACCTTGGCACATGCCTTGGCAGTGCGGCAAGTGTGAAGCTAAGTGCACACAGGAGGCTATGCACATCCTTCAGCTTCTGTGGTCAGGCAGCAACTGAGTAAAAGAGGCTTTTCTTCCTACCACAGTACCTTGTTTGTGAGGAGATCCCTTCCAGCCCTAGGAACTCCAGTTTACTTGGCAAAAGTGAGGCCTCCAACAGAGACTACCTAGGCATAACATCAGCGCTTTCTAATTTTACCACCATGCTGTTCCCTGGGGCCTGTCTATATCTCCAGCCGCCGCTGCCGCCCCTGGCATGTTCCTCTGGTGTGCACCGAAGTGTGTTTGCTTAGGATGCACTTGGGAATCTTTTGGGGATTTGGAGGAGAACAGTGACTTGTATAAACACAACTTCCTATAATACATGAGGCTCAGCTGTATTTTAGTTATGCCTGTAGGAGACATTAATCAGTAGTAAATCTATGTCAGTAGATATAATCTGGAGAGATATCAGTGCATTTCTAGTATTTATGTCCCAGACACCTAGAGAATTCAACATCTTGAGATATGTTGTGTATCATCGGCGTCATCATGCACATTGCAATTCTGTTTCCGAAGAGTTCTGCAAAAAATTGTTTAAAAAGATAATGACATGCTGCAAGTTAATATTACACTTGTAAAAGGTTATGGATTAAGCTCAGCTGGGTTCTTCTGAGGCAGATACAGGATGTGTGATTAGAAGAACAAAAACAAACATAGATTGAAAATGTCGCTAACCTTTATTGGGGCCTGAGAATCTCGGAGTCTTCATGACAGGAGGCTTTCCTGTTTCACAGGATTAAGGAGACTAAAACAAAACAGCAGTGATCTTGGCCAATTAAATCTTTTAATGAATGCTGCTCACGTTTGGAGCCCTTTGTCAATCTACCAGTTTTCAGGAGTTTAGCTGTGATAGGGTGGGTAGTATCTCATACCCTCATAAACCATGGAGTTGACGGTCATCCACGATGCAGAACAACATTTTAAATTACTTTTGTGACTGTGTATGTATGGGATAGCCAATTATGTGTAGAATTGATCATAGCTTTTTATTTTACTTTTGTGTAAGTGCATAGGGTCCAGATCCAGATCATGACCACCACACGTGGCTTATGGTGTGTGTGTAAAACCTTCCAAACTAGTCACTTTTTCCTTTAAATTCTCTTCTTTCTCCCACATGGGGCCTTAAGAAAGGGAGAGAAAAAAATTCAATTGGCGGCAATCTGGATCAGGGTCCTGTGGACCTACACAAAATTCTAATAAAAAAATTATGATCACATCTATACATTTAACATAGTGTGTTGTTAAACATGTAGGAGAGTCCCCTGAAGCAGCTCCCAGTTTTAACTGTGCAATAAAACAAACAATACAACAATAAAACTAACTTCATAAAATAATGAATTTTTTAAAAGCAATCTAGCTAGGGAAAACACTTTTCTCTGATATATTAGCTTTCATGAACTTTTTGCTGTGGAAGAACATTCAAACTAGAGCTGTGTGCAAATGGCCTCTCAAAATTCTGCACCTTATTTGCAGGCAGAGAAATTTGGGATATAATCTCAGCAAATGTTTCCAGGGTGAAGATAAATTCTCTAACAGTTTCTCACAGGTAGGGCTCACCATTGGCAGTGGGTATAACACAGCTTCTGTCAGTTCTTTTCCTAAGAGCTTTTTGTTTTTTGAGCAGCCACTGCAAGTAGCTACAGCAAAACCATGTTGACAGCCTGGCTCCCAGACAGACACCAACTACAGAAAAATTGAAAAAGCCTATTTGGAGAAAATTCTTCAGTGTGGCCTTTTATTTCTGGTGCGTGTGTGTAAGAAAAGAAATCTCTGAATTTTTCTTAGGCAGCTGTTTATAATACCACTACTTAGCTGAAAACCCTGGAGTAGGTATAAGGGGAGCAATGTTGTATCTAGCTCCAGGGAAGAGATGGAACGAATGCTGTGCCAAAATCTGAAAGTTTTCTTCCCCTAAAGAGGCTTCCATTTTTCTCCCCATTCTCAAGGCATTTTATAATTTATATTGATTTTTTTTGGTGGTGTTTTCTTTCTATTATACATACCTTCATTGCTTTCAGGCTGCCTGCACTGCCTTATAAAAAGTCCTTTGCAGGTGGGGGGGATTAATTCATGATTGTCTTCCCCAGTGTAGGGAGCTGAGGAGGCTATAGGCTGCTGGAAAGGTGATTGTACAATGAAAGACAGGACACTCATGTATACTCCTCAGCCACCTCATAAACAAGAAAAGCATAAGAACCCCAAACCCAATCCATGAGAATTTCTTTTAAAAAAAATCACACACACAAAAAGCTCCTTTGAATCTCTTTTTGAAAACAATTTCTTTTTTAATCAAATTGAATAAGAATGATTGAAAAATGACCTTGTTCAGGTGACACACTAAGCCACAGATGGTTAAGCATTTTGAGGTAAACATTAGCAGGTCATGTGAACCATTCCTAACCATGATGGCTTCATAACCACGGTTTAAACACATACTAACCATTTGCTCAAGAGAGTTAGCGGCCTAACCATGGCTTAGCGTGTTGTCTGAACAGGCTGAATGAGGAAGAAATTTTAGGCACAGCATTAAACCTGTGTTTCCCCACCTGCATTCTGAAGACTTTTCCGAGCAGAACTGAGGTCTACTACCTCTCATTTCAGGAATTGTTAAACACAGACTGGAATTTTGTTATGTCTCAATCTCCTTACTCACCAAGTGATGAGAAGTTTCAGGGCAGTGTTTACCAGATTTAAGGCCAAAGTAGACATGATATTAAATGTGTCTTTGTGATACCTAACTTGAAGGTTTTTTAAAATGCAGATTGCTTCAGCTGGGAGAACAGGTTGATAATTAATAGAATCAGAGTAGGCAAAGGGAGGGCATTTACCATTCCCCTCCTGCTTTGCTCCTAGGCAAAATCCCACCTCTGAAGGTAGCATTTGTCTTTGGAAAGTATTTGTATTGAGAGGCTACTATTGATTTAGCACCAATGAAGGATTTCCTTTTCCTTTCCTCCACCCCAAGAAAATACCAAGTAGGCTCATCAAGGTCCCACACACTGCCAACTTTTGGGTGTCAGGCAAAGATATTCCTTTCCTCCTGGGTATTTTAGATCTTACTGTTTAGATTTTTCTTTTTATATTGTTCAACTAGCTGATATGCCCAGCGTTGCTCGGGTCCATGGATAATGTTTATAACATTTATTTGAAAAATAATAGATTTCTCTGCAACTTATTCATCTTTAGGGTTTTGGGGGTTTTTTTAGTTTGAGTTAATAAATTGTCTTGTTAGAATCAATGGAAAATTGTGTTAATAAGAACTGTATTTTAAATTAGCACTTCATGATAAACCACATTTTTTGTTTTACCTGAAATGCCTACACCTCCCATCGTGCTTTGGCCGGAGCAGCCGTCTAAACTTAAAAAACGATTGGGACACACAACACCCTTTCTACCAGCTAAAAAAGATGCAAACCTAAAAATAAGTTTTCAAAATATACCCAGCATTGCCCAGATATCCGAATAACATATAGTAGGGAAGCGGATCTCAGTGGATGCAGGGAACTGTTGTATGCATGTGCTCTGAAGTTATTATTATGAAAAAGGAAAGCAGCCAGAACACACACACACACACCCGCCTTGAAGCTGTCACCATGATTTTCCTTGTCCCCCACAGAAAATAAAAACTACAACTCCCGGCATGCCTTTTGCTGTGGTGCCCGACTTGCCCAGTGGGAGTCCTGCTACTGAAGCTCATGGGAAGTGAAGTCTGGCTGAGCCATTCCACACTATACTGAGGGAACTGGCTGGCTGACTCATGGGTACCCTGGCCGTTGCTGTAGGTGACAGGCCCAGAGCTGTGACCTCCGTCCCTTCTGCTCCCAATGGTGCCTAGTAACCAAGGCAGCCAGAGCAGGCACTCTCTCTTCAGGCCCAGGATGGTGAGCTACTTCCAGATGATGGCCGCCAAAGCCCAATAAATCTTCCCTCCAGCTCAAGGCATACTGGAAGTAGTAGGCGCAAGCCTAGCTCTCTGAATAGCATTAAACTTTGAATACATCTGAGGTGTCATGGGAAAGCAGGCCTTCTTAGTTGTGGCATCCTGCTTAAGGAATTCTTTTTCCCAGGCGGGCTGGCCTGGTGACTTCATTAATGGCTTTTAAGTGCCAAGTTGTTGTTATTATTATTATTATTATTATTATTATTATTTTAAAAAATCCTGTTATAACTAAACCACAACATTCCAAGACAGATGCAAAAATTACTGAATAAAGTTTATGATTTTTATGTAAAAGCCTGACTTTACTATTGAAACAGAAGAGTGAATGGAAGAATGACTGATAGCTGAGGCTAGAATGGAATGGTGTGTGTGGGGGGATGAGTGACAGTTGGGGAAAGTGAGTTAAAAGGAGAACAAAGACAGTTAGTGAGAGGTCAGGAAAGTGGGGTCTGAGTTAGGACTGAGAGATAGTGACCTTGTTTGCTAGGGTGACCAGATTTTGGAACCCAAAATCCCGGTCCCCCCCACCACCCAAAACAACCCCCCCATCAAGCCACCCCCCAAAACAACCCCCTCACCAAGCCACCCACCCCCAAAAAACATCAGCCCGGACCTACCAGGTTTGCTGCCACTACCGCTGCCGCCCCCGCCGAGTCCACCGCCCCCCCCAGGTCCTCCACCGCCCCCCCCCCAGTCCGCCGCCGCCGCCGGGTCCCCCACCACTGGGCTCGTAAGGCCAGTGGCCGCGCGGAAGAGGCAGGGGAGGGCCGGATCCGGAAGTGATGTAATCTGCCCTCCCCCGCCTCTTCCGCATGGGCATCCGGGCTCCTCGGGGGTCATCGCCTTATTCACCATGGTTAAAGCCGTGGTTTAAGGTGTCTTCTGAATGGGGCCGTTGATTTCCGTGGGTCTATTCTAAGTATAAATAAGTCTGGACACAACCCAATATTTTGTTCTCTTAAATGAGCCCTATTTGGTAGTGACATCTGGGCTGTCTAAATGCTAGGAAAGCCCTGGGGTGTGTGTGTGGTGGCACTTCGGTGATTATACACCGCTGCTGCAATCGCACACCCACCCCAGGGGCTTTTGTCAAAGCTGTGGAGGAAAAAGTCAGAGATTTACCCTGACTTTTTTTTGTGGCGCCAGGTGAGGTCACACAAGGCGGCATCAAGACAAATACTCGCTCCGGATTTGCAGTGGAGGCGTGGCTGGGCGGTGCCTGGTGGAAGGCAACTTGCGATTGGTCGCCTTCCACCAGGAAGAGCGTGGGGGTGGCTCCAGTCCCCGGATGGCTACCTAGAAACACCGTGCTTTCTGCTCAGCATTGGGATTACCTGACGCCACTCCAGGGGAAGGAAAGTGCATGGTTTCCAAGAGACGTGGCACCAACCAGGCACTGTGAAGACTGCCCTATCAAATATGCTGGTGTTACCTTGGGTTGGTGGAGCTGGGGTTGTGACCTCTTTGTAGCTTCTGTTGTCCATAAGAAATGAACTTCTTCCTTCATTATTTTATGCAACTGTATAGGCTGACATTTTATTCCTGACAAAAACTTTCTGCTTCATTGCTTATCTTTGTAATGGATGAACTTCACCAACATTTGGTGATGAAAGGGCAATAAAAGTAGTCACAGGAACTAAATTATTTTTGAGTATACTCACAAGTGGTTCAGTTCAAACTCAATTGCTTCTACTGCAGTGGCACCAGAAAACAACACAATCAAACCGCAGAGCAGAATTTGTTTGCAGACATTATTCTGCAAATCATTTTAAAGTGTTGAATACATTTCAGGGAATCGTAATCCACAGATGGATAATTTGCACATGGAAGCAGAAGCAAAAAGTGACCAATAAATGATTTGTTATTAACCTGCCAGATCCACATAATACAGGCTAAATCTACACTAGTGCTTTTTATCGGCATTGAAATGCACTGACAATTGTTGGGGCACATTACACATTCTGTATACCGGTTTTCTAGCGTTATTTCCTGCTTTTTATTCTTTATTATCCCAAATACCACAACAGATGTCAGTATAGTTTCACTATGAGGTATCAATGCGCAACTGGGATATAGCGTCACCACGTTGGGATCGTATTGATGTGACATGAGGTGTAGATCTGGCCACAGACTCAAATTAGATGCAACAGGAGCAGGGTAGTTTGTTGAACTGAAGTTTGCTCCATCATGGTTACCCCAAAAGGCCAGGGAATTATATATGTATCTGTGGGGGACAGTGCCAGCAACTCCCCATTACCCATGGCTTACCTTCCTGCCTGTCCTGGAAGTGAGAAGTGAGAAGAAAAGTTCTTCTCACTTCTGCCTGTCCTGGAAGTCCTGGAAGTGAGAAGAAAAGTACTAGAGGGCAGGAGCATCTAGAAAAGGGATGGGGAACATGTGGCCCTCCTGATGTTGGAGTCAATCTACCATCATGCCTCATCATTGGCCATATTGGTTGAGGCTCCTGGGAGTGGAGGTCTAACAGCACTTGGAGGGCCACAGGTTCACCACCTGAGCTGGAGGGAGGAAAGTGGCAAGCACAGGGAGGGTTCCATTCCCCTCACCCCTCACCCCTCACCCCTTGCTCTAAAAATCACATTGATCCCCCAGTTAATACATTATTTGGGCAGACATGGCAGATTTGCCATTGTCTACCCTTGTTGTGTGTGTGTGTGTGTGTGTGTGTGTGTGAGAGAGAGAGAGAGAGAGAGAGAGAAAGAGAGAGAATGCTGGAGGGTGAGATAAAGAGAGATGGAGAGAGAATGCCTTAAGGTCTGTTTGAGAGAGAGAGAGAGAGAACGCCTTAAAGTGTGTGTGTGTGTGCGTGTGTGTGATGGGAAGGTGTCTGTGTGTTTTGTAATGGGTTCCCAAGGGATATAATCATCACCATTCTTACTTGCGACGGGATGGACTGTGGATGGGCTCATAACTCGCTGCTCATGCTTTCTCCTGAGCAGTCCATTCTCCTTGTTTGTTATAAGATATGGGGCTTGTATTGATGAGGGGTTTGCCCCAAAATGATCCACAGTGGCGGCAGGTCATCTATATGATGCAGCCGCCATTGCAAAGCCATCCAGGGGCAAATCCCCAAAACTCTGCTTTAAAAAAGTTAGCTACTTACCACGACTTTTTCCTGTCAGCAAGGCGCATAGGCGCATTTGCTGTCTGTCTCCTTGATCCGGTGTTGCGCTGGCAGCATGTCCCAGCCAATAGCGACCCCTGATTGGTCACCCTGGCTGGACAGGAGGAGCGGGAAGGAGGGGGCAGACCAGCTGGCTGCAGGACTGCCTCCACACCTCCACAGACCTTGCAGAGCTTCCCAATACAAAATAACAAATAAAATAAACTTTGCAGGGCACACCGGGACAGTGGGGTGGTGGTGGTCCGTCTCGGTACCTCCCTATAACTGTGACACTGCGGAGTTAGAGATAACTTTTTTTAAAAAAAAATCTGAGCAATGTTTCCTGCTCCTTCTCCCCTTTGGGCGGCTAGTCTGTGAGTAAATGGGAAGTTGCCAACAAGAGGCAGCTATGCTGAAAGGGAATAGGTCTTATTCAGGATTACACTGAATAATATTGCCCCTTCTTTTTCTATCCACCCCATTCATCAGCAGAAAGGAGAAAAGATTGCCCTGTTTAAATGAACAAATGGGGCGGGGCGGAGAGTGGTAATAACTATGCTTGGAAACCCCAAATCTGCATTCAGAGTTGGTCCTGTAAATTAGCAGGTGCGACTGAGGGGATTACCCTTCCCTTCCTGAAGATCTGTATGGCAAGCAAAGCAGGGCCAGGTCTACACCATGCAGGATAAAACACTTTGAAAAAGTTTTGAAAACTGTATATGGAGTGTGTCTTGGGCCCCAACAGTTGTCAAAACTGTTATAAACCATTTTAAAGCAGTAGTGTAGATCCTGCCCAGGACACGCTGGACATGATCCACTCAAATTTACGCACACTTGAGTCCCCATTGGTTTCAATGGGAACAGATTTCAAGCAGATACTGAACTCTCCCTCCTCCTTCTTTCCCCCTCTCTCCTTGAGCCAATCTGCCCTGACCGCAAGAAACCACAGATATGATATTGCCTCTTCCTTGTCCTGCCTCCGGCACACCACAGTTAAAGAAAAACATGGGGAAAAAATAAAAACAACGAGATGAGGACTCCCCCCTCCCTGACTGCTTTCTCTTCGGCACTGGGAAGGAGGAGGAGGGAAACAACTGGTGGGGAGGAACGGGGTGCTAGGGGTGGTGGTGCCCCCTCGTGAGGTTTCGAACCCCACAGATGGGCGCTTTGCTGTGGGGACTACCCGGCAGGAGCGCAAGTGCAGAATGGTGGGGTCTCAAAGTGCCAACGTGCTCTCATATAGACAACCCCATGCATAATCTGAAATTTTGTTCTGTGCTTCTTCTGAGTAGGCCTGCTGGGGTTTTATGATGGATATTCAAAGGCATGGGTTTTCGAATGTTTTTAGAACATGGTGCTGTGTTCCAAAGGCTGCTTTTCTGTGTTGCTTTGAAGATATAATCTATCATCATCATCGTCGTCATCATGACAACCACCATCACCACCACCATCATCGTTATTATGGCTGTGTGGAATCTCCTCTCCCCCTCATGATCTTAAAGTCACTTGATTCTCTGTGCATCGGGAGATGCTACTGGAGCAGGAAGATAGGGGTCAAAAGAAGTGCTTTTGTGCAGGCTGTGTTGTCTGATGGTCTTCCCCCTGCCACTCCACACAGACTTGGCATTCATGATTTCAAAGATAGTTTATTCAATTTTCAGCTTTGTGCAGAAAACTTTTCTGCTTTGTGGGTTATTGCTGGAATGAAAAAAATGTAGCTTCAGAGGAATGCTTATGTGTGGATTATTATTACTATTTTATTGTTGTTACAACATATAAAAGGATGGATACTGAATGTTCTGAGAACTTGCGGCCCTGTCTGACTATGGATTACGTCAACACTGCAAAGTAGCCCACAGTAGTTATATCCATATTGTTGGGCGGAATAGTAGGGCATGACATCTCTACACCATCCAGATTTGTTATCTAGTCTGCTAATGGGTTGGGTTTTAAAATTATTATTATTATTAGGGACATGCAGTCAGGGGTGGGGGTGGGATTGTGAAGTATTTAATTAAAAGAAGGATACTTTCCTTCATTTTCTTCATTAAATAGTTTCTGCATGCAGTTACATTTGGACTACACTGTTTACAAGCCCCCCTCCCCACATGTACTGTATAAAAAACTGAAAATCCTATAATACTGCATGCAACTAATGAAGTGGGATATAATTCACAAAAGCTTATGCCAGAATATAGTTATTAGTCTTTAAGGTGTCACAAGACTCTTTGCTGTTTTGCTGTTAATAAAGTTTCTTGCACTTGAAGTTTATGCAGAAGATGGAGCCATATGGGTGGGGCATATGATAGTAAGTTTTCTGTCAGTCTTCAGGATCGCTCCCCGGGATCTGTATAAGATAAATTTCTAAGTGGGGTACCGGATGCATCTTGTTGCCTCTAGTACACCTTCATGTTCATGAGTGCACATAGTGATACAATGCATAGATAGTCACTATATATTTTAAGGAAGCTTATTATGGACATATTGCAAAATAACTATGTTCTGTAATATAGAATTATTTACTCTTTTATTATCTTTATTTTATTTATTTATTTATTTATTTTATTCCATTTATATACCGCCTCATAGCCGGAGCTCTCTGGGCGGTTTACATTTTACCTTTCCTCCAGGCACTAAAGAGCTCCTCATTTTTCCCTCACAACCATTCTCTGTGGTAGGTTAGGCTGAGAGGTAGTGACTGACCCAAATCATCCAGTGAGAAATGGGAGGCATTTGCTGGTCCTCCTCAGGCAGCAAAATGCCTTGGGCCAGCACTGACTGTGTTTGTGTGTCCTGTCTATGTCCTTTTTCTTGAATTTGTGGGTGCATATGTGTATATGAGAGAGCACTTCAATGTATGTTTATGTTTTCTGTGTCTGTGTGTTGTATGCTGTAAAAGGGGAAGCTTATGTTTGTATCTGAGTTCTCTACCATGAAAAGCTAACAGAATTTTGCTTCCAGGAAAGCATGGGAAATCATTTCCACTAATATATGTAGTGAAACATGTTTTTGCATTATTATTGTACATCGTTGTGTTAAAAGAACTGCACTTACTGCCTCTTAGCTACCAAGCCACATACAAGGTTATGTTATTGTCCTATAAAGCCCTAAACAACTTATTTAGGAAACTTAGCAGACCATCTTCCCTTACATATACCCAGATGGCATAAAAGTTCAGCAGAGGAGGCCTTGCTGGTCATTCCAAAATGAATGGAATGTCACTATGAAGTACCCGGACGGCGTGCCTTCTCCGTAGTGGCACCCAACATCTGGAACACCCTCCCTCACACTTGTTTACTCAGGCGTTCCCTGGGCTGTAAGTAAATTAATTATGCCGCTCCATTTTACTACTCCTTGAATATTTTTTTTATTGTAGTCGAAAATGTTTTCAATGCTGTGTTATAATATTGTGTTTTTAATACTGTATTTTAATATTGTGAACCTCTGTGAGATTTTATTATATTTAGCGGTATACAAATGCCACAAATAAAATAAATAAATAAATAAATAGACCCAATTACTCACTATATTTGCATCCATTTTATGCTATCCCTGTCTTCCTGCAGGTCCAGCAGCATGACAGGGATAGAATAGCATAGCTTGACTAACCAAAATAAGAGGATCCATTTTTTCTGCCTTGGGTTTTCCAAATGAGTTGTAATAGTAAATAGCTGAGTTTTTGGAAGAAATCTGATGCAAGTTGTTGTTTTCACATATACAATAGTGCTGACAACCGTTACCCAGAGGACCTTCTCTTCTGCCGCTCCCAGACTGTGGAATGACCTGCCGGAGGAGACTCGTCAACTTAACAGTCTTTTAGAATTTAAGAAAGCCATAAAGACTGTTCTCTTCCGGTGGGCATATCCAGTGGAATTTTAGAATGTTTTTAGGATGTTTTTAGGATGTTTTAGGATGTTTTAATGCAGTTTTAATAATGTGTGTCATGTTTAATCAGTTTTATGTATTTTATCATATTGTTGTTCCCCGCCTCGATCCAAACGGAGAGGCGGGTAAGAAATAAATTATTATTATTATTATTATTATTATTATTCAATTATTCACATTTGACATTCAAGTCAGTGGCTTTAAAGAGTTAAGCAGGAAATCTATTCCCAGAATTTCCTACAGGTGAGCTGGAGTGCTGCAGTGATTCATTGACTTGATTTGGATGACAAGATAATCAACAGGGTGGGGGTGGAGGGAATCAACCATCAGTTGTGTTGATTATTGTGTGTGTTGGGCAACACACAATGGACACACAACTGACAGTACACTATTTTGGTGGATTAAACAATGGGGGAAAACAACGGGCTGCTCTGTTGCTTATCCCAAAACCCATTGATTAAAATGTTGTGTGTTGGGCTCTGTTGCTGATTCTTCCCTCATCGAGTGCACTGTTCCAGTTGGTCATAGAGTTCCCCAGCAGGAGCAGCCGAAAAACCTCTGGCCACTCCTATAGAGCCAGCAGAACTTGAGGTGCATGATGGGATAGGGCCGGGAGACTGAGGGAGGAGGGAGGAAGGAGCATCAGGCACCCAGAAGGATGCCGGGACTTTCAGCCGTGCGATGGGGGAGGGGCAACATGCTGTGTGTTGGGCACCGGGAAAATAATGTACAGTGAGTGTGTTATTCCCCCCTCAGTTACCTAAAGTGTCATCCAAATGTGGCCATTAGCTGAGGAGTGTCAGTTGGAAGACGCAAAAGCCCTGAATAGGAGGGAAGTAGGCCCCAACGTTGTTTTGAGCCATATAGAGGAAAGGAAAAGCAGGAGAGGGCCTTCTCAGTGGTGGCCCCATTTATGGAACAATCTCCCTGACGAGGCCCACACCTGGCCTCAATATTGTCATCTTTTCAATGCCAAGTTAAAATTGCCCTCTTCTCTCAAGATTTTGAGTATTTAAAGCAAAATTGGTGGCCCAGTCTTTGTTTGGGGCCCCTATCTGGTTTCCTATGTCAAAAGGCTCATTAGAATCTATTCAAACAAATTTTTTGAGATCAGTTTTTGGAGTTCCAAGATGTGTGTCAGGAGCAGCCATTAATTTGGAGGCTGGCTGAAGCTCTATGAGCTGTATAGCCTGGACACACACGTTAACATTTTGGCTCCGCCACCTCCAGGCACAATTGTCTGAATTTTTATCAGCCCAGGTTCTGGTGGACCATTTCCAATCTACTTGAACTAGGGCTGTGTTGTGGAAATTTTCATCTTTGGGTTTGTCGCTTCCCCACTTACTAACTTTCGATCCAGGTAATGCTAAACAGACAATCAGGCAAAGACTATTGGACATGGAGATACAAAATCTACGTGGGAGCGCCTTGGGCCCTCATTGTTCTCTTTCTTTGGGTCTTTCAGATGCCATGCCTAGTGGGAAAATGGCCTATTTAGAGTGGCTCGATATCCCCAAATATAAACGAGCTTTCTCTTTGGCCCGTTTTGATGTCCTTCCTTCTAAATTGCTAGAAGGAAGAAACAACAAAATCCCTGTTGAGAGTAGGCTCTGCCCATGTAACAACTCTAAGGAAGAGTCTTTAGAACATGTGTTTGACTGCTGCTTTTATCAAAATGCTAGGAATGCCCTGCTGTATCCTCTTATACGGCATCAGGTGGGACGACCCAGGGAATCGTTAGCTGAGTTGCTCTTGAAGGGTGTACTCAAGTGTATTACAGCGCAAGTTGTGAAATTCTTATCCTCTGCGATCCAAAGTAGAGCCCTAATTTGAATGTCCTGATGTAAATAATTTGTATGTGTTGCATATCGTGTATTACTCTGCTGGTCTGTTTGACTGTAAATAAAGTTCTTCTTCTCAAGATTTGGCGCCGGCGTATGGATGCTGGGGGAGGATCGCGGAAGGCGGAAAGCCTGAGATCCTCCCAACCCCATCCCAGAAGGCTCATATGTCCCAAGGTCTCTTCCCCAAGAGACTGAAGTTATCTGAAATACAAGAGTTAGGTTGTGACTGAGGATGTAGCTTTAATATTTTAAAAAGCTTTTTACAAGGAGCTGCTTGAAATACTCATAGAGTTCCAAACGACCTATAAATTTGTCCTTTTCTTCTTGTAACCAAAATGTGGAACATTTCTCTGATCAATATCCTTGCTTCCAAAAGCATATGGTGAGGATGGATTGGGGTATGTATTCCTTCCATCCTAATCCATTTTAAAACCACTGTTTCTGTGAACGGGGGTCGGCGACAATAATGCCTATTTAAACATCAAAACATCTGGAGAAGAGAAGCGTCTTTCTCTTGAAGAGAATTTTGATTCTTTTGACTGTTTCTTCATAGTCTTCTTGCTCGCTTCAGCTATTTGGCAGGCAGGTAATAAGTAGTGAATGCACCTGATGGCTTAGCAGCTTTTTTTTTTTTGGCTGGGGTGGGGGAAGAAATCAAGTAAAGTGCTCCTCCAAAAGGGATGGCAATAGTCTTCAGACCACTACAAGTCATTCTGTGAGTCACTCCTGTTGCAAAGCGTGCACTAAAACGGCCCAGTTAATTCCCCACAATTGCCACTGCTAGCTTTTTGCTTCCAAGCCTCATTTGCCCAGTCGTAATCAGCAGCCGGGTCGTAATCGCTCCTTTCACAGTGAAATGGGTTTTATTTATTTATTTATTTATTTAAACAAACTCCTCCTCCCCCCCTTCCTCTCTCCCCTCATCCTGCATGTCGACTTAACACTGAACTTCAGCAGCTAGGTAAGATTCCTATTTGCACAACTGGAGATATTTTGCTCCTCTTAGTTGCTGAGGAATGAGAACTTTAAGGAAATATATTAATTTTACAGCTAGTTATTTTAATAAGTGCACTGAGTATGTCACTTTATCATTCAGCCAAGCTCAAACAACAATAACACTTCCAACAAACAAACAAACAAACCCCACATTTTATTTACAATACACCTGGCACAGTCTATCCACAGTTACACATGTTCAGAACCAGCATTTTTTGAACTTGCCAAAATTCTCCAAAAATCACTTGGAAGCTCATTTCGTCTTGCTCCCGTTCGAACAAGAAAAGTACACATTTTGAATAGGAAAAGTGTGCATTTCTGAGCATGTTTTTTGAAGATGTACACTTTCCCCCATTGACTAAAGCATGAAAATGCATACAATCCGCTCCGCACACTCAGGTATTCTGGGAAGAATTTGCTACAGTCAGCCAAAACCAGGCTGACAACCATTTCCCAGAGGACCTTTCCTTCTGCCACTCCCAGACTGTGGAATGGCCTGCCAGAGGAGATTCGTCAACTTAATAGTCTCTTTGACTTTAAGAAAGCCATAAAGACCGATCTCTTCCGTCAGGCCTACCCAGTTGAATTTTAAGAGTTTTATTGGTATTTTAATAATGTATTAGTTTTATGTGCTTTTAATCAGTAGTACACAATTTTAAAAAATGTGATTCACCAATTACAATATTTAACTGGAGAAAAATTATTTTATCTTCAAAATATTTTAGTGCATACCAAAATAACACATCTTCCAATCCTCTTTCAGTCGTATTTGACCACAAAGATTACAAAAATTACTCCGGCATTTTTATTTTTTCCCTGACTTTTATAGAAGAAATAGCAAACTCAATTTTAGGTAAACTATATAATCAAGATGTTATTTTTGTCTCTCCCAGTAGTGAAGAACAACAGCTAACATAAGGCCTGTTCAGACAACACTTTGGGATCTGTGGTTAGCGAAACTGTGGTTCTCTGGGGTTAGCACTAACCACAAGCCATGCTATCACACACAACACTTTAAGCCATGGTTAGAACGGCTAACTGTGCTGCAGATGGTCCGACTGTGGTTAGTGAGTGAGCAGGGTTTAGCAAAACGCATTGCACAAGACACCTTAATCCCTGCTGCTTAACCAAAAGCCTTAACCAACAGGATTTAAAGTGACTACTGAATATTAACATATTTATTTATATTAGATGGGAGTCTTCCCCTGTCCAAAGTGGAGATCTTAGGGTTTGAACCTGGGACCACTTGCATGCAAAGCATATGCTCTACCATTGTGGAGGTTCAGTTTTAGCTCAGATTCACAACAGAAAGAACTAAAAGTTGAGTTCAGTTCCAGTTTCCTGTAAAAACAAGAACACAAACAAACAAAACTGGCATTCAGGTTTGGAGTTAAGTTCTGTTTGATTCAATGGTTAACTCCCTCCTCCCTACCCACAATATTGGTTCTCTCCCCTGGAAACAAACATACAATGAGATGCCTATGGATTTTCATTTTTTGCTGCCTCAATGAAGACTGACTCAACTCTAGGCTCATCTAAGGGCCGATCTACACGCTAGGTTTTTAACATTTTATAAGGGTTATGAAAACTCTTTGGGCCACATGACGCACTCCTTATAACGTTGTATATCTGAAGTTTTTAAAAACTCCCTTCAGTTATATACAACGGTTTCACTTTTAATAAATAGTTTTAAGTAAAATAACGTGTCCTTCCTTACCATTTGTGATTCGTGGGGGCAGTGCTTCGTTGACCGGCGCCCAAATGCTTAGCAGTTGATTGGTGGGGAAGAAAGAGGAAGTGGTGACTGAACTACAACACCCACAATGCCTAACCCTATACTCGCTAGGGTATGACAGAGGAACAAACGAGGAAGTGGTGACTGAACTACAACACCCACAATGCCTTGCCCTAAACTCACTGGAAAAACGAAAGAGAAAGAGACAGGACAGAAGAGTGTGTGACCGCACACACCGCTTTAAAGACTGAAGAAATTTTCTCCTGTAACGTGATAACAGCACCATGGATGTGTCTGGCATAATTATGCTGGCTACATTCAGCTTATCTATATGTGTGTGTTGATCTCCAGATACATGCAAGATACATATAAAACTGCCAACCTAAATAGAGCAATGTGGCCTAAGACGTTTTAGAACGCACCTATTTGGAATGTTTTAAAATACTATTTAAAATGTTCCAAAGGACTGTGTAGATCTCTCCTAAGAAAATGAAGTCAGCAAGTATTATTTGCAAATAAGAGACTGCTGAATCACTTAGGGTGGCTTTTGATTGGTCAAAAACACCTGCCAAATATTTCATTCATTCAGAAAGCAAGCCTATGCTTTCCAAAGATTTGCTTTGATATTGGAGCACTCCGAATACCCATTGCTCTGCTGGCGGATGCCAGGAAGAGCAGGAGTGATGGAATATTCACCTCTTTGTCTACCTTTCTGTTGCTTTTGAGAACATCTATGGAGTTGTGGGATGGGCAAGGGAGATTTCAGGATGTTGCGGATCCTCAGCACCTCCTTCCCCTTCATTTGCATCTGCCTTCCACAGTGACTGCAAGGGGCAGGGAAAAACAATCCCTGTTTGGATTTCCCCTCCCAAGGTTGTAGCAGTGTCTAACAGCTTTGGAGGGGGAACTCTGAAATAACCTCTCCCACAGACCTGAGGATTACTTCCGTATTCATTCTTATGGAGAGAGCCCATATCTCTTCCAATTCTCTTGCACTCCACTGATTCTGTTGTACAAGCAGTGAATCCTGCCAACCCAGAGGAAGCCCTGAAACGAGTGGAAATGCCCGTGTCTCAATTTTGACAGGCTCTTTCCGGTTGCCGTGGAAGCACTAAATGTTTGTTCTGCGAGCCTTGGGCGCTGCTCGTGGACAGGAGTTGGCGAGGTGTAGGTGAATCAGCAAACGAGTGAGCACCCTGTTGGATTCTGCCTGCAGATTTGTAGCCCACCTCACTGCAAAGTATTTAAAGCATTAACTGATTAGAAAAATAACAGCAGGAGATTGTGCTGATTACAGAAGTTCCAGATTTCAGTTCTTTCCAAATGTTTTACAGAGCACCACAGCCAATCATGTGGAAGTCTTTTCTTTTCACAGCAAATAAGGAGAACTCATTAGCATTTCTGAATCCTGGGCTTATGACCTTTGTAACGTTGCCATTCTTTACTTATGAAAATATAAAGCAGATTTATGCTGACCAGCACTATCTACTCTGAGTGGCAGTAGTTCTCATCCTTCCTCAATCTGGTGTCCTCTAGATGTGCTACTCAACACGTGGCCCTCGCCTCTGCTTATCTAGGCTGATGGTGGTCCTCTTGAGTGCTGGCCTGCAGCCTATCTACACTACTGCTTTAAAACAGTTTAAAAAGGTTTATAACAGTTTTGAGAACTGTTGGGGCCCAGGGCACACTCCATATACAGTTTTCAAAGTGTTTTATCCTGTGTGTGTAGATAGGCTCCTGGAGTGAGATTGCAGGCAGCCAGCTACAGAGGATCAGAAGCCCAGGCTCTATTTAGGTTGGCAGTTTTATATGTATCTTGCATGTATCTGGAGATCAACACACACATATAGATAAGCTGAATGTAGCCAGCATAATTATGCCAGACACATCCATGGTGCTGTTATCATGGAGCAGCATATGGTGATGCAGAATGGACAGCTATGTTTGCATACATCGACACTGCATTGCAAATTTAGCTCCCCAACCATTGTAACTTTCTGGTTAAGTAGCAACTGTACACGTGTACTTCTGTGATGACTGAGTGTCCTTGCTTCATACTTCCTCCCAAATCTTATATTCTTGTCCAGAGATGCTAGATGTTAAGCAAATGGTTAGTCACATCCATGGTGCTCTTGCTACAGACATGTCATACTTATGGGTGATAAAGATCAGTGTGAGTGGGGGTCCAGCACACTTCATCCTGACCTACACATATTTGTTAGAACATATCTAACTGCATGTACAGTTGTATGCATAGAGGACTTTCTGTATGCAATCATAAATGTTGCTGGTTCTCTGTCTGTCTGTCTGTCTGTCTGTCCGTCCGTCCCTCCCTCCCGCCCTCCCTCCAATTCAATGAATATCCAAAATGTGGTGAATGTCAACATTCATATATAAATGTTAACAATCCCAGTTTAATATTCTGATATTTAGATGACTGTCAATCTTCACCAGCGGATATCTGGATTTTTGACATTCACACAATTTGTTAAAAATGTTGGATCTTCACATATGAATGTCGTAATTCACCAAGTTATGGACATCCACTGTAACACAGATAGATATTGTGTGCAGTTTGAAAGGATTAATTACATGTTGAAATACCTGTACAAGCATATAGGAAAGCAAATGAAAAGGAGAACAACTTAATTGATCTTTGTTAACAGGTGGAATTCAGAATTATGGTGATTTAATTTTGAAAAAAAAAGCAACCTTCATCATGATGCGTTATTTGTTTTGACTGAGTTTTAAATGTGAATTGGTGAGGATGACACAGTTAAAGGCACCAAGAACATATAATTATGCTCCTTTTAATTATGTCATAGTTGTTTTTTAGTATGTTCAATGATTTGACTAATTGATTCCCCTCCACCATCACCCTTGCATTTAGACAATAGCTTTATACCCATCTCTACTCTAGGAAATCACATACAACCCATTTTGGGGAATATCTGCAGTCATTTTAAATAAAGTTTCATTGGATATATACATGGACCAATGAAATATTCATGTGTTGTATTTCTTTCTTTCCAAGTGACTTCTGCCAAAGCATTGAATGCTTGGTTTGCTTACACAAATAAGGCATTCAATCAACCTAATGGATACCTTGGAGTGCTGTTGTGCTGGATATTATTAAATCAAATACCCTTGACAAATATTGAGCTGTGATGATAAACACCATTTCCATCATGTTGCACAGGTAACAAGGCAATGTAGTCTTTTGTAAATAATATTACCACTAGGACAATTCACTGTATACTTAAAGTGGAAGGTCAAATAAGTCTACACATTCCTTAACCTTCTAAAAATTATTGTGCATAGAAATGTACTGTTTGTATCCAGAGCACAGGCTTGTCCTGTTTTTTGGGATGAGTTTCAGTTGGTGCAGCTCGAGGACGTTGACAAGGTGCTTGGACAGGTTCGTGCAACCACTTCCATATAGGATCCTTGCCCCTCTTGGCTAATAAAAGCTAGCAGGGATGGAACAACTGGCTGGGCCAGGGAAGTGATTAATGCCTCTTTGCAAGAGGGAGTGGTCCCAGACCTCCTGAAAGAGGCGGCAGTGAGACCACTCCTAAAGAAATCTTCCCTGGACCCCGAAAATCTTAATAACTACAGGCCAGTAGCGAATGTTCCATTCCTGGGCAAGGTCCTGGAGCAGGTGGTTGCGAGCCAGCTCCAGGCACTCTTGGATGAGACTGATTATCTGGATCCATTTCAGTCGGGTTTCAGGCCTGGTTGTGGTACGGAAACAGCCTTGGTCGCCCTGTATGATGACCTATGTCGGGAGAAAGACAGGGGGAGTGTGACTCTGTTGATTCTCCTTGATCTCTCAGCGGCTTTCGATACCATCGACCATGGTATCCTTCTGGGACGACTGGCTGAGTTGGGAGTGGGAGGCACTGCATTGCAGTGGTTCCGCTCCTACTTGGGGGGGCGGCTCCAGAAGGTGGTGCTTGGGGAACATTGCTCGGCCCCGTGGATTCTCCAGTATGGGGTTCCGCAGGGGTCAGTTTTGTCCCCCATGCTGTTCAACATCTACATGAAACCGTTGAGTGCAGTCATCCGGAGTTTTGGAGTGCGTTGTCATCAGTACGTTGATGACACGCAGCTCTATTTCTCCTTTTCATCTTCATCAGGTGAGGCTGTGGATGTGCTGAACCAGTGCCTGGCTGCGACAATGGACTGGATGAGGGCTAATAAACTGAAACTCAATCCAGACAAGACTGAAACGCTGTTAGTGGCTGGTTCCGCTGACCGGATGGAGGGTGTTCAACCTGTTCTGGATGGGGTTGCACTCCCCTTGAAGGAGCGGGTTCGTAGCTTGGGAGTTCTCCTAGAACCATCTTTGTCACTTGAGGCACAGGTGGCCTCAGTAGCACAGAGTGCCTTCTACCAACTTCGGTTGGTGGCCCAGCTACGTCCCTATCTGGACAGGGATAACCTTGCTTCAGTTGTCCATGCTCTGGTAACCTCCAAGTTAGATTACTGCAATGCACTCTACGTGGGGCTGGCTTTGAAGGTGGTTCGGAAGCTGCAGCTTGTGCAAAATGCAGTGGCCAGATTGATAACCGGAACCAGTAGGTTCAAACATATAAGACCTGCTCTGGCCCGCTTGCATTGGCTGCCTGTATGTTTCCGAGCCCGGTTCAAGGTGCTGGTTTTAACCTATAAAGCCTTACACGGCTTGGGACCACAATACCTGATGGAATGCCTTTCCTGACATGAACCTACCCGAACACTACGTTCAACATCTAAGGCCCTCCTCCGAGTGCCTACTCTGAGGGAAGCTCGGAGGTCGGCAACAAGAGAGAGGGCCTTCTCTGTGGTGGCCCCCCCAATTGTGGAACGATCTCCCCGACGAGGCCCACCTGGCGCCAACATTGTTATCTTTTCGACGCCAGGTCAAGACGTTCCTCTTCTCTCAGGCATTTGGCAATATCTGAGGAGCCTGGGTTTGGTTTGTTTTGTTTTTGTAGCTTTTTTGAAGTGTTGTAGTGGTTTTTAAATGTACAGATTGTGTGTATGTTGTATGTTTTTGCTGTTTTAATTTTTGTATATTGTTTTGAATTGTTTTTAATCCTATGTAAACTGCCCAGAGAGCTTCGGCTATGGGGCGGTATACAAATGTAATAAATAAATAAACAAATAAATAAATAAAATAACCGTCTAAAAATTATTGTGCACAGAAATGTACTGTTTGTTTGTTTGTTTTTACCCATTTTGTTGGCTCCATATTGAAATAGTGACGCATAAGTCTGACTTCTTGACTTGAATTTGTGGTGTTTCATTCAAAAAGACTGTGACGGACTATGAAGTACAACATCAATAAAATGAACTCAGTTGGACTGTTTAAGTCCACAGTCATAATTTTTGCTTGCCATGAACTGGGCAGCGTGTTCACATAGGCTGATTTCATTGAGTGGTAAATACTGACCAGTGTATGTGCTGAAAGGGGCATATCTGGCTTGTGTTGTTGACACACATTGGCCAGAGTTCCTAGGAGCCCCAATGGCCCATTCGATGCCTCTGTTACCCTCTGGAGCCATGGACAGGCTTATGTAGAGCACAACTGCTCTCCACAGAAGAAGGAAGCGGGCAAGGATTAATGTAGTACTACTGAAGGAAGCAACAGTGCTACTCCACGGATCTAATCTAGCCCTGTAGCCAGCCTTTGTTGGAAGGTGGAGCAGCTACATTTTTAGGTGAGGTGTTTTTGTGGGGAGGCGCACAGCACCAATCTCATGCTCCCCCACTCACTGGTAGGGAGGATGTGAGGGCCAGGCCAGGGGAAGGGAAAGGCAGTGACCTCTACCCCACACCTCCTCCATGCAGAGAGTGTGGCCGATTCTACACTGGCCTTTTGTTGTGGGATCATCCCTGAGTGGTCCCTGTGCACAGAGGGTCCCAGAGTGGTCCAAATGACTCACAAGGGGGATGGGCATGGGTTTTTCCAGGGTTAAAGAAACCTTGGGAAAACCCGATTCGTCCCACGGTCCTGGGAATGTCCTGAGACCGCAGGAGGTGTGGGCGTCCATCCCGCCTGGTGCCTGCTTGCTCCCCATCAGGGGAGAGGGAGGAAGCAAGTCAGCCATCCCCAGGATGGCAGGGTGGGCTGATTTTAGTTTTGCTTTTGTTTAAAAAACAACAACCCTTACTTTTCGATGGAGCGCAAGTGCGCTCTTCGGATCCTTTTTAAAAAAAAAAAAATGGTGGGTGCGACATCCTGGAAGGAAGCCAGGATGTCGCTCTTCCTATTTCGAAAGAGGGTGACAATCCCGGAAACTGGTAAGTCCGGGATCATCCCCAGGCCCTCCCTCTACACCCTTAGGTAGGGCTATGTAAAAGTCAGGTTAATAGAAAATTTAGTATGAACATCTGTAATTAAATGACTGGCATATTTTTGTTTCATAAGAAAATAGGATGTTAAGAATAGAGTGAACAAAGAGACACCAAAAGATAGAAAACAAATAAAAAAGATTATGCTATAACTAAGAACTTAAAGCTAGTGTGGAGCTTATTTTCTCAGAAATTCAATTTTAATCTTATATCACGACAACACCAATACACCCCTCCTCTAAAACAGAGTAAGAGTGCCAGTGCAACCATAGTCAAGCATTTAGGGACAGTGGTGCTGAGAACAATATGCACAACTTCCTTGTTGAAGTCAATGTAGGCTGACCATATGAAAAGGAGGACAGGGTTCATGTAACTTTAACAGTTGTAGAGAAAAGGGAATTTCAGCCAGTGTCATTTGTATGCAATTAGTTCCTGGTGATATTCTCTCTTCATCACAACAGTTAAAGTTGCAGGCACTATACTAGAGTGATCATATACAAAAGAAGGCAGGGCCCCTGCAACTTTAACTGTTGTGATGAAGAGGGAATTTCACCAGGAACTAATTGCATACAAATGACACTGGCTGAAATTGCCTTTTCTCTACAACTGTTAAAGTTACATGAGCCCTGTCCTCCTTTTCATATGGTCAGCCTAAGTCAATGAGGCTGAATCCTTGAGCTCCATCACACCAGTGATTTAGTGCACTCTCGCCATGCCTGGTGTGCGGATTTGCAGCACGATACTCATATGATGCTGTGCCTGTTCTGCTGACACCCCACCTCTTCCCCAGCCTTTCCTAGAATGCTAAAAGTCTGGATTATTTTCCCTAAGAGCATTTAATGTGCCCTAAGCCTCTATGTAGTTTTAAAGGAACTGGGGGCTTGAATGGATTGCATCAGGTCCTGGCAGGGAAAAGCAATCTCTCCCAGCAGCCATCTCCAAGCCTAAATATAAAACCCAAACCTTGCATCCCAGGCTTGAAAGCGTTTTTTAAAATCATACAATGCCTGAATCTGTGCAGAGACAGTATTATACTCCCTCGATGCCCCCAAAGAGCCAGACTAAAGGGTCATTCCATTTTTGCCTGGCAGAAAGGCGGTCTGGTTGAAGTACTCATCTGAAAGGACTTGACTGGAGGGAGAAAGAGAAGGAGAGGGGTGGAGTGGAGCGGAAGAGTAAACGAGTGAAGGAGCGAAAGAGCAGCTATTCAGGCCAAAGGGATCATAAGCTTGACGTGCTTCTGCTTCAGAGGTAATGCAGCTATTTTGGGCTGCATTAATAGAAGTATAGCTTCCAAATCGCATGAGGTACTGGTTCCCCTCTATTCAGCACTGGTTAGGCCTCATCTTGAGTATTTTGTCCAGTTCTGGGTACCACACTTCAAGAAGGCTGCAGACAAGCTGGAGTGTGTTCAAAGGAGGGCAGTGAGGATGATCAGGGGTCTGGAAACAAAGCCCTACTAGGAGAGACTGAAAGAACTGGGCATGTTTAGCCTTGAGAAGAGAGGACTGAGGGGAGACATGATAGCACTCTTCAAATACTTGAAAAGTTGTTACACAGAGGAAGACCAGGATCTCTTCTCGATCAACCCAGAATGTAGAACATGGAACAATGGGTCAAGTTACAGGAAGCCAGATTCCGGCTGGACATCTGGAAATACTTCCTGATTGTTAGAGCAATACGACAATGGAACCAATTACCTAGGGAGATGGTGGGCTCTCCCACATTAGAGGCATTCAAGAGGCAGCTGGACAACCATCTTCCAGGTATGCTTTAAGGTGGATTCCTGCATTGAGCGTGGGGTTGGACTCAATGGCCTTAAAGGCCCCTTCCAACTCAACTATTCTGTGATTCTATGAAAACGTGGCGGCAAACCAGGGGGGGAAATTAGGTGTGATGGAGGTCCGTAACTTTGTAAAATATTTATTGCATAATAGACTTCCTTTTGTAAACTTATAAAAAATGCTTGGTAAACATGCAAGAAAGCTTTCTGAATGGTAGGTTTACAATACATGATTTCAGAGAGAGAGAAAAAGTGTAACACCTAAAAAAAAAACATACTTTAGAACAGTTGTAGCTTTCAGTTTGTCCTAGAATGAAAGGAATGTAATTTTTAAAAATCAAAACTGAGGTTACTCCTTTTTCAGAAGGTCCTATTCTTAATTATTTATTATTATTTATTTATTGCATTTGTATACCACCCCATAGCCGAAGCTCTCTGGGCCGTTTACATAAGATTAAAACATTTAAAAACAAATCGCTTCTGTTCTCAAAATAAGCTGTCTTTCTTTAAGTGGAGGCTGTCATTGTCTGTCATGATGCAAATTAAAAATACAATTTACCCAAACAATTCAGAGGCGGGGGTGGTGCACCCATTTACCCCATCCTGGCTACAGGGCTGGTCTAACCTCTAGCCTGTGGGCCAAGTCCAACCCTCTGGGTTCCCCAGGTAGCCATGCCCCTTCCCCTGGCCCTACCCTCTTCTCTGTGACCTCAAATCATGTGGGGGGGGGTTTCTTGGCACTTCTGTGGGGTTTCCTCCATTCTAAAAGGCTGAACCATCTCTCTGAAAGCTTAGTTACTGACAGCAAGAGTTTTAAGCCAAAATAGGATGGTTTTTTGGGGGGGGGGTCTTTTGTCCATCCCCGCTTTTGCCTTAGGCTCACCCACCACTGGAATGTGTTCCCCCAAGTGCCTCTCAGAAATTGAATTTGGCCCTGGGCTGAAGTTAGGCCTCACCCACTGGACCATGACATTTGTTATGATGACGGAAGAATCCTTAACCTGATCTCCCAGATACTGCTGAAACGGAATAGTGAACCAGAGGACTAGGCTTTGTACTATATACAAAGTCCCTTAGATTGGGCGTGGCTCTGATCCCATCAACTGTGCCATCACATAGCACCCCTATCGGAAGAGCCCCTTTCCTAGGATGCTCTTCCCTCTTTTTTAAAGCTCTCCTCCACTTAACACTCTTCACGTTTCCTTTGAGAAAAGTGCTCTAGTGTTAATGTAGGACAATGGCACAGAGACTACCTTAAAAAACGATTAAAGAGTGACCCTATTGGGAGGAAATGTTTGTTGTGCAGTTTGATCTTAAAGCACCAGCCTTTTAAAAGTTCCCATTAAGTACTGGGGTGTATATATTTAAAGGCGGCACAATGCCTCTGGGAAAGCGCTTGTATACTTCATGAGGCAGGGTTGCTGTGGTAAGTACTCTTTTCTCCTTGAATGCTCCAGCAGTCTCATGAAATCCCATGTAAGTGGTCAGAGGACAAGTAGGAGCTGCCTGTGGGTAGCCTTACCCTATTCACACGCTCCTTTCCTACTTTTTAAAAATACTGTTTTTGGCAAACACTCGATACTTGAAATACAAAATGCTCGGATCACCCACTGGGATGTGCACAGTGTGTGGCTTATTGAATTTAGCTAAATTGTGAGTCATCCATCAATAGTCTTCCTAGTGAACATACTTGTAATAATTTCACACATTACAAACAAAAGTAGGTATGATTTTCAAGATTTTTGAAGCTTTTTAGCCTCGGGGATTTTATTCATATATTTTTGATGATGATGATGATGCTTGATTTGCCTCTGAAGGAATCTGTCAACTTGAGAATCAGAACCACATGGTACAAGAAAAGAAAATGATTATTGGTCACTTTAAGGTGTATAGTTGTGTTGTAGTATAATTACTCACTGATTTAGTCAGTTAGGCTGCAGTTCTAAACACATCACTGGGGAGAAAGTCCCACTGAAGTCAATGGCACTTATTTATGACTAAGCAAGCTTAGGATAGTGCTGAAACAGTCCAATGCTAGGCATGACGTCTCAGAAGTAAGCCCTATTGATTTCAGTGGGGCTTACTCCTAGGAACTTACATACAGGATTGCAGCCTTACTTAAATATTTAAGAAATTTGTTAACTTTCCCTTTCTGGTGGCTTACAAATGTATATTCAAATCTGATAAAAGCTTGCCAACTCTGGGAGTGCGTCACATGTGACACATTCTCTATATGGAGGTGATCTCACTATAGGAGAAAAACATGTACGCCATCACTTGTGAAGTGCAGTTCAGATGTTCATTTTGCCATGAGGATATGGATTGCAAAACTGATATGCATTGAGTAAAGCAACAATGCAGAATATAGCGTTGAATAAAAATAGGTTTTTGAATGTACGTATAAGAATAAATCTGATGACAAGTTGTTTTGTTTTATAGAGATTTTGTGTGTGAAAGAGATAATTGATGATGGCCAATAAATTGAAATTCAGTTCTGATAAGATGGAGGTGCTGAAAATGAATGGTCCTTTAGTCTAGGAAGAGAGGGGGATTCAGTTTTGGATACAGTTGCACTCTTTCTGAAAATTCAAGTCCATAGCTTGGGAGTATTCCATGATTCAGCTTTGTCACATGAAATGTAGTTGTCTGCAGTGACACCAGCATAATTGCGACCTCTCCTGCACAGGGAGAGTCTGGCAACAGGTAACAGATAGCATGCTGTCTAGACTACTGGAATGCATTTTATGTGGGGCTGCTCTTGAAGATGGTGATCCGTTCAAAAGATAACAGCCAGGATTTTGAATGGAACAGCTTGCTGGGAAAATATCTCACCAGTTTTGAGAGATACACACTGTTTACTAATGTGCTGCTGAACTCAGTTTAGGGTGCTGATTATGGCTTTTCAGGGGCTTTCACAGCTTGGAACCCACGTACGTTAAGGACTGTCTTCTCTCATATCAACCTACCTGAGCACTAACATTTCTATTGAGGCCCTTCTCAAAGTGTCACCACTATCAGAGATTAGGCAGGCACAAGAAAGGAGAAGGCTTTGTCATACGTTGCATCCTGGTTCTGGGACTCTCTCCCCAATAAGACTCACCTGGCACCCACTTTATTATCTTTTTGGTGTCAGGTGAAGTCATTTTCCTTCTTCGTGAGCCCCTGCCAAAGGAAGTGAGGCAGATGGCTACCAGGAGGAGGGCCTTCTCTGCTGTGGCACCCTGGCTATGGAATGACCTCCCCAGAGAGGTTCGCCTAGCACCTACGTTATACTCCTTCAGACGCCAGGAGTATAATTTTTACAGTATTTTCACAGTTCTTCAGTTTGATTTTTAACCTTGCTGTTTAAATTTGTATTTAAAATCTTTATTAATTTCTGCATGGCTGCTTGGTTTTTATCCTAGTTGTGCTTTTATACTGTATTTTAAATTATGTTTTTATACTGTTGTTGTTTTATATTTTGAATGGTTTTTATGGTTTAAATTTTTGTAATCCGCCTAAGAACTCCGGCTATTGGGTGGTAAAGAAATGCAGTAAATAAATAAATAAATAATTTTAAAATTATCTCAGGCCATTTAGTGCCCTGTACTTTAAAATAATTTTGGGGGACACTATATTTTAAAATACTGGAACTTAAGTTTCTTTTACTTGTCTTTTTATATTTTTTGTTGTGCTAAGTATATTATTTATTGCCTTTAATTGGTTTATTGTATTTTTATTATTGTTTTGTTTTAAAGTACATTGTAACCACCATGGGATAAATATGATGAAGGGTGGTGTGTAAACACTGTAGATAGCTGAATTACATTTCATACGTGCTCAGAATTCACAAATTTTCAAATATTACCAGTGTAGTGGTTAAAGTGTTGGACTGGGAGTCGGGAGATCCGGGTTCTAGTCCCCACTCGGCCATGGAAACCCACTGGGTGACTTTGGGCCAATCATAGACTGTCAGCCCAACCTACCTCACAGGGTTGTTGTTGTGAGGATAAAATAGAGAGGAGGAGGATTATTTATGCCACCTTGGGTTCCTTGGAGGAAAGAAGGCAGGAAATAAATGCAATAATAAATAAAGAAATAAATTTAGAAGCTCAAATTTTGAATATGTCATTTTATAGCTCTATATTCAGTTGCTTTAGACTTATCAGCTATTGGTCTAAACTCGCATACTCTCAACTGTCAAGTGCTGAAGACTGTTGCATATCATCTATCAAATATTTCCATATTTTGCTGGTGCATATGAACTAACATAGTGCCAAAATGTTATTGTTCTATGAATAACTATCAGATACAATCAGATGTAAAATACAATTGCAGGTCAACTGCCAAGCATAAAAAACCATTTCCTGTGAGCTGTTGGTCAATTATCAAAAACTGAAATCAAATATAATTGGATGTCAATTAGCAGTAGATATAGTATGCATGGTTAAGGAACAATTGTTTACTCAGAGAATAGTCAGTGAATATTCAACACTAAAATTGGTAAGTAGAACAATCCTAGTGTGTGTGTGTGTGTGTGTGTAGGGGAGCAACTGTCACATCCAAAACCCTGCCAGCTCGCTGTTGCTGAGAGTGGGAATTGGGGGGCAGCTTATCTCCCCACTTTATTTCTTATGCCAGCTTCTGGGCTGGCAGTGTTGAGGCCTTGTTTGAGGCATGTCAGGGAAACAAGGAAACTTTAGATCTCCTCAGCCCCTATTGCCAATAAAATATTGCCAGTGGAATATATACACCAGTGGAGTTTTCCGCTGATGTGCTGTGTGTGTGTGTGTGGGGGGGAGATATCCTTTGGAGCTGTATGTGCCATCCTGCCAGCCACAGATGGCTAGATCTGTCAATCTCAGTCCTGATGAGAGGGTCAGTTTTTTGGACATCAAGTTCGTTCCATCCTGTTTTGAAGCGAATGTGCAATTCCTCCCCCCCTAAAAATATTTGAAAATTCACATGCATTTTTCATAGTGTAGGCAGTAATGTATGGATTTTTAAATGTACACATTTTGACCCAGAAGGATATTGTAATTTTAACTTGTTTTTATGCTTTATGTAATTTTGACTTGATTTTATGCTTTATGC
Organism: Anniella stebbinsi; assembly: GCA_029215795.1. Lineage (NCBI taxonomy): Eukaryota > Metazoa > Chordata > Lepidosauria > Squamata > Anniellidae > Anniella > Anniella stebbinsi. Next base: position 332,314,371 of record JARDYH010000001.1, read on the forward strand.
TTTTAAATTGTGTATATTGGTGTTTTAATTGTTCAATGTTTTTAATTTTTGTAAACCGCCCAGAGAGCTTCGGCTATGGGGCGGTATATAAATGGAAATAAATAAATAAATAAATAAATAAATAAAATGCATGCCTTTTGTACGCATGTACCTCTTGTTTAAAGTGTGTTTGTACACATTTTGGAAATGCATGCATTTTTCCTGGGGCATTTTTCAAATGTGCCCAAGTTGTCGAGTACATTTTCATTGACAACTCAGAAATGTATGGATTTGCGTTTGAGTCTGAGAGATGCAAACTGAATAAATCCGTAAACAAAAACTTGGTGGAGCAAATTTCTTGCTTATCCCCATTACCAGCAGGCCTCCTCTCCACTGGCTGTCAGAGCAGCACTTACACTGCTTGCTAAGGCCCCTCAGACAGCCTTTGGCCAGTTTAGCATTGCAGGAGAAGGTTGGGATTTTCTAGGAGCAAAATCATTCGAGCTCTGCTACAAACTGATAAGCTACAAATGGTTAAAAAAAGAGCTAAAGGGGAGATCCTCTTTCCAGTACCCACGACCCATATTAACATGTGCTTCCCTCATGCTTGGTAAATACATTTGCCCCCATCTTGCATTAGATATTGGCTCTGCAAAAGTCTCCTTTTAATTTTTCTAAACTAACATGCTAAGATGATAATTAATTGTAAGCAAGTAAGTAGGGTGACCAGATAAAATCCAGGTCATGGCTCATGTAACTTTAACAGTTGTAGAGAAAAGGGAATTTCAGCCAGCGTCATTTGTATGCAATTAGTTCCTGGTGAAATTCCCTCTTCATCACAACAGTTAAAGTTGCAGGGGCCCTGCCTTCTTTTGTATATGGTCACTCTAGTATAGTGCATGCACCTTTAACTGTTGCGATGAAGAGGGAATTTCATCAGGAACTAATTGCATACAAATGACCCTGGCTGAAATTCCCTTTTCTCTACAACTGTTAAAGTTACATGAGCCCTGACTTGGATTTTATCTGGCCACCCTACAGGTAAGTATGATCAACTCTATGAAGTACACTGTAGCAGCAGCAGTAGCCAAGACTATTAGAGCAGTGAAAGCTATTCCATAGAGAAGACACTCAGTCTGTCCTTGAAACCCCTGAGATAGCTTTCAATTGAACACCTGGCTCCAAGAGAGAGAAAAAACAAGTCCCCTTTCCAGAGAATCTTTGTAGGCCAATTCCAGATGAAGCAAGGGCATATGCTGGGAGCCTAGTTTGATTTTGCTTGCATGGCATGAATTCATCAACATTTCAAAAATTAGGGTGTTTTTATTTTATTTTATTTTTTTAAAGAAATCTCAGTATTTGAAATGTGACAAGGTTTCCAATGCTTTTGTCTTCTTGTTTTTGTTAGCTGTGGAAGGCAATATTTCAGTGTTCATTCAATAAATGTATGACAACCTTTTCATATTTTGATGTTAAGGATAAATATCAACTTGGCTTAATTTGAGCAAAGTGATCAATGTGGAATCTGTTTGGAAAGGCCCAGCTTAGCCCTGCAATCTGCGAATGAGCAGGGTGCTCCTAAGCTGGTGTACTGTGAATTACTGTCTAACTGAACAAACAAAGCAAGGCCTTGTGCTTATGGGTTGTGGACCAGGAATTCCAGTTATAGGACGTGTTTTCAAGACACAATGAAATGGACAGAATGATACCACTCTTCTTATAAATTGAACACTCCAAGCAACTGATATGAATTGTACCTATCAAACAATCCATATGCTGTCTATAAGTGATTCAGTACGATGTCAAATTGTTGTAGAATAGCAAATATTGATGGACTGTCAGCCAAATAACAGATCAAATAAAAGGGATGGTCTAGCCCCCAAACCTGAGTGTGATAATGTGTGCATATAGCTTGGTTCATGTGCAAATGACTCTGTGTGTATAGGATGGAGTTTGGTGGAAGAGAGTGACAGTGGTATCAAGATTCCATTGCATACACATACTTCTGTGCACATGAGCGCATGCAGGGCCAATGTCAACGGGAAGCATGGTCAGGCACCTGCTGAAGGCCCACACCCAAGCAGAGGCCCAATAACAAGAGCCTTCTGGACTTGCTCCACCACTTCACCATTGCAACCTGCTTATTTACTTGCCTCTCACTTTGGCCCAGACGATCGTGGTGATGAGTCAGAGGAGCAACAAATGCCACTGCCTGTTTGCTCCCTGGCTCTCTGCCTGTCAAGCAAGCAAGTAGTAGCAATAGAATCTGGTGATAATGGCAGTGAGAAGGTAGACCCTTTGACGGAGGGGGCCCATGCAGGGCAAGGGCATCTTGCCCAAGGGCCCTCAAATGCCTACAGCTAGCACTGAGTGCATGGATATGGAGAAGGACTGGCTCATCAAATACTGAAAATAAAATATCAGAAATTGCATATCCAATGCTTTGGTTTATTAAAACATCAAATGCTGACAGATCTCAAATGCCACATATCAAATATCAAGTGCTGTAAGTTGTCCGCTGTCATTCCAACTGTGATCAAATACTGAAAATACCGATGTTGATAGCTGTCTCACCTACTGCTAAATATAAAATGCTGAAAATAATACATATAATTAGATGACAAATATGAAATAGGTGGCAAATATTAAAATATTAACATTTGCAGCAGAGGATTTTGCAAATGTATTTCACAGAATTATATTGGAAGGGACCTCAAAGGTCATATAGTTCAACTACCCTGCTGATGCAGGAAACTCACCCCTGTAGGTGGCCATCTGGACTCGGCTTCAAAACTTCTAACAGAGGAGAGTCTACCATCTTCTGAGGCGGCCTGTTCTATTGTCAAACACCTAGAACCATCAGGAAATTCTTCCAAATATTTCATTTAAATTCCTTTTCTTGTAAGTTGAACCCATTGCTTTGGGTCCCACCTTCTATCTTCTGGAGCAAGAAAAAACAAATTTGTGACAGCCTTCCAAATATTTGAACATGGCGATCATATTGACTCTTAATTATCTCTTCTGCAGGCTAAAAATATCCAACTCCTTCAATCATTCCTCATAAGATTGGTATCCAGGTCCTTTACCAGCTTTGTTGACTTCATCTTAACATGTTCCAGTTCATCCTTCTTAAACTGCCATCCTTATTAAACTATGGTGCCCAGAACTAGTCACAATATACCAGGTGAGGTCTGACCAGAGCATAATATAGTGGTAGCATCATTTCTCATGATCTGGACATTATACCTTTGTTGATGCAGTCTAGAATTGCAGTAGCTTTTTAGCCACAGCATCACACTGCTGACTCATGTTTAGCTTGTGGTCTACTAAAACCCTTTGATTGGGGTGACCGCAAGTGTGCAGGCTGGATTCAACCAATGGGGACCCTCCCATCTGGCCCACCAGTCTGTTTTCCAAGCCCTGCCCTCTTTCCTCTCCCCCCCACTGCTGAGCTGTAATCTCGATCACCTGAGTAGTGCAGGAGGGAACTATGGCAAGGAAATCCCCTCCTTCTGATTTCTTCCATGCTGCTCAGCTGATTGGAGATTACAGCTCAGCCATGGGGAAAAGGAAGTGTGGCTGAATCCTACTATTGAATTACCCATGGAGAAGTAGATTGTTTCTCCCCCCCCCCCCCCCATGAGCAGTGCATTTCTATGGTGCGTGGTGAGAAAGGGAGCCTCCTTCACACTGTGCAGCAATGAAGCAAACTGCCCATGGGGGGAAATGCAGTGAACCACTCTTTTCATGGGTGGTTCACTGCATTTCCATGCTGTATCATAAGAAAGTAAAATAAACTGAGCTCCCATGGGGAAAAGAGAGTGTTCTCATGGGCAGGTGTGTGTGTGTGTGTGTGTGTGTGTGTGTGTGTGGGTCGGTGGGTGGGTGGAGAGAGAGAGAGAGAGATTCTGTGGGTAGAGCTGAAGATCACATCCAAAGTGGTAACAGCCACTTTGAAGTAGTAGTAATAATAATAATAATAATAATAATAATAATAATAATAATAAATTTATTTATAACCCGCCTCTCCCTCCGGATCGAGTCGGGGGACAACAAATATATATGTATTTGGGAGACCCAAATAGGGTCTCCAAGTAGGAGACCCACAACACTATCCCACCTCCTTGCTTAGGCCATTGGTCTGTAAACTCATTGAGGAACCCAGTGGTTGCTAGTGGTCTGATGTCATGGGGCAGTGAGAATCAGGGTTTCAGTCAGAATCAGTCAGAATTCTAAACTCTTACAGGTTTCTGACTGATTCTGGAGCACCTTGGATAGCTGTCTTTAGAGTTCTATCTGGTTCAGACTAAAATCCAGGGCAGATTCATAGCCTCACTGACATCAGAGCCAGCAGCCTCTACTCGTGGAACCTGTGGCTTTCCAGATGTGGCTGGACTATAGCTCCCATGATCTCTGTCCATTGGCCTTGGTGGCTGGGGCTGAGGGAATCCAACTACCTTTAGAGGTTCCCCACCCCTGATCCACACTGACCAGTTCCCAACAGAGGTCTTTCCCACGCCTACTTCGAGCGGCCAAGAAGTGAACCTGGGGCCTTCTCCATGCAAAGCAGGTGCTCTACCACTAAGCTTTCGGCCCTCTGCTTGCCAGGAGATCGAGAGGGATGGTGGTGGTGGTGAGTGGTGGTGGTTGGCTGCCTTTGAAGTGGCCGCTGCTGCTTTATAGGAGGGAAATGTTTTTGCCGGCTCACATGCCCCCTAGAAAGAGGGTACCCTTATGGAGGGGTGTGTGGAATGTTTCATGATATGGGAGCACCCATGTCCACACCGGCATATTAGAGACTCTATAGTAGGCTTCCCCAACCTGGCACCATCCAGGTGAGGTGCACTACAACTCCCATCATTCCCAACCAGCATGTCCCTTGTTGGCACCAAGGCTATGAAGTTAATAGGTTTGGGCTCCCCCCCCCACCAAAAAAAATGCAGCAGGCGTATAAAAAGTTGATTTATTTGTTATAGCGAGCATCCTGTCCCCAATGGACACTTTATCTTCCATACATATTGGACAGCTCTTATTGCTGTGCTTCAGCCTTGTTGTTTTTGTTGTTGTTGTTTTTGTTCAATACTTAGTCACATTAAGTAAACACCATTATCTACATGTGCACAGGCGTTTCAGGTGCATTGCTCTAAACTTGAAATGCCTATATGCGCATGTAGATAATGGTGGCTATAAAAGTCAAGGCTATAAAACAGCTCAAACGCACTCTGAAATTCTACTTTGCAGACATTAAGTATCACATGCTATTACTTTTCTGTTATTTGTATATTCAAAGCAATACAGTAATTTTTGTTATTGGTTCATCAGGCTCCTGGATTCAGGTTTGCCACATTGGAGGACCAAGTGGCATCTGTGGCTCAGAGCACTTTTCCCTAGCTAAGAATTCTGCAACCAATTGCAGCCCGTGCTAGATAGAGATCATGGGGTTCTAGGCACTTGGAACTTCTAGATTAGACCATTATTGTTGTTGTTGTTGTTGTTGTTGTTGTTATTATTATTATTATTATTATTATTATTTTATATTTATATACCACCCCATAGCCGAAGCTCTCTGGGCGGTTTACAAAATTTACTACAGTAAACTACAGTAAATTATACATGGAGCTGCCTCAGAAGACTTTTTGGAAACTTCAGTTTGTTCAAAACGTAACTGTCATAATGATTTTTATCTGGATCAGTCAGTAGAAACCTATCTCATTAGTGGTTATTATATTTTATTATTATAGCATTTTTATCCCACCATTTAGGCAAAAAGGCTCCCAAGGTGGCTTATAAAGATATTTCTTTATCTTTATAAAGATATCTTGACTCCTGGCCACATCCTTACAATCTAAAAAACATGATACAAAAGGAAATGTGACTTAACGCACCAGAGGGCTTCGGCTATGGGGCGGTATATAAATGGAATAAAATGTAAATATATTTTTTAAAAAAACAATAGATTCTTAGTTGCAAAACATCTTGATTGGTTACTGGTTTGTTTGTGAATACAATTCAAAATACTAGTACTCACATTTAAAATCCTACCTGGCAGTTGCACACATAAACATTCCAATGCTTCCTCTCCCCCTTGGCAAAGTGATGGGAAAATGTGCTGCTGCGGATGATGGCCTCTTTTTAAGCAGCACTTGCTGGTCGACATGTGATGAGTTGTGCAACCCTTCCTTCTCCCTCTTTGGGGACAAGGGCTCTGGCTACTGAGTGGGGCAAGTGGATTTTTTTTTAGCAAAAGGTGTGTATCCCCCCCCCCCCCGCCCCTTGCTTAGGGAGTTCTGATTTTTCAGAGAATATTTCATGCTTCCCTGGTCTGAAATGGCACTTTTCCTTCCAAAAAACCCCAAACTCCAAAGATTTGGTTGAGTCTGAGACTATTTCACGAACATGCTCAGTGTTACAGAATGTGCTTTGACAGCCATATGTGCTTTTGAACAGCAGATGGCACACTTGCATAATTGACTTTGCTTCTAAATCCTTTTGCAAAAACTCAGAGGAGTCTAGAGGAGAGCAGCTACTTAGAAGAGCAAACTGCAGGTCTCCCCTCCTAGCTCTTGCCAATAAAATTAGAGGACTGCCAGCAGGAATATATACTTATGTTAACCAATTGTTAGGATTATTTAAAGAGTACTAGTTGGTCTCATGGCCTGTGTGTGTGGCTAAAGAGGTATCCCTTGTCTTCCTAACAGATCATCAGTAAATACTGACCATCTATCTGACCGAGAAATTGCTTACATCAAGTAGTGGGGTGCTCAACTTACTGCTGTAAACAAGGAAGTCTAGATTGTGGCCTTTACTCTATTACATAAGTACTGCTTGTGTCGTATGATACACCATCTATTAACATTAAAAAATTATATGAGGCTAAATTTGATAGATGTTAAACCTGTCCTTTATAAAATGGTGTCCTTTATAAAATGGTATGTCCTTTATAAAATTGTATGGGGTGGGGAATTCACAAACTTTTTTTGTAAAAAAAAAAAAAGCCTCAAATATTTTTTAATACCTGTTTGTATGTCTGAGTGAATAAACAAGACTTTTAAAAATTTGTACAGTTATAACCTCCTCCTTCTCCCCCCCCCCCCGTGAAAGGTGGGTTTATGGATTAGTCCAGCCTTTCCCAGTTCACTGCCCTCCAGAAATGTTGTACTATCATTTCAGTAATCTTCATCTAACATAGCCAAGGGCCATGCTAGCTGGGGATAGTGGAATTTGTAGTTCGAACACTTCTGGAAGGAACCAGATTGGGGAAGACTGGAATAGCTTTAACAGGACCGACAGTGAATATGACAATAATTTTGAAGAGATTTCTAAAACAGAGTCAAAATGGATTTTGCAGTTATTTATTTTTATTTATTACATTTTCCCCTCCAAAGAACCCAAGGCAGTGCACATAATCCTCCTCCTCCTCCTCCTCCTCCTCCTCCTCCTCTCCATTTTATCTTCACAACAACAACCCTGTGAGGGGTAGGCTGAACTGAGAATCTGTGACTGGCCCAAAGTCACCCAGTGGGTTTCGATGACTGAGTGGGGACTAGAACTGGGATCGCCCGACTCCCAGTCTGACACTCTAGCCACTACACCATAGTATTTTTGGAAAGAGCTATGGAATTTTCAATTACTATGAAGGATTCTGTCTACACCAAGCAGGATATAACACGTTGAAAGCAGTTTGAAAATGGTATATAGAACGTGTCATGGGCCCCGACAATTCTCAATACCATTATAAACCATTCTAAATTAATAGTGTAGATCCTGCCCAAAAAAACCTTTCAAACTTTTAAAAATGTGATGTCATTTTGTGACTGATTGGGGATGTGCAAGGGTGTATGGAATTAATTTTTAGCAATTTTGCTGTGTGTCCTGTGTAAAGGGGCACTTTTTATTTTTTAAGAAGTACAAGGATATGGAAGAGGGTGGGTTTATTTTGCCTCTTTTTGTTTGTAGCAGTCATCTGGAAACACAACTGTATTTAAGAATGGGGGATGGCAAAAGCTGGAATTTGTCATGTTGACTGGGCAATTCCACTGGAAGTTCTCTTTGTTTGCAATGCCACAGTTGAACTGAAGCTATTTACATCTGGGTTCTACTGTGGTATTGATTTTGAAAGTGTTACCTTTTGAGAACTATTTGGAAGGATAGTTGAAAAATGTTCCATTGGGTGGCTCCTAAACAGCATTGGGGGAAAGATGAGGCTCTGTCTTGCCCACCTGACCTTTTCATTGACCAAAAAGATCACAGAATCATTTTATTTCTTTATTTAACATGTATGTATTTATTTAAAATTATTCTTAGACTACCTTTACGGGTAGAACCTGCTCATGGTGGCAAACCAGATTAAAAACAAAAGGCAATACAAATAGGCAATACATAATTATGCAATTAAGTACTATAAAAACAGACAACACCAATACAACCTGCAGCCGGCTGATTATAAAAAGGCCAGCAAAAACAAATGTATCTTCAGAACCTTCCTCCAAAGAAGGAACCTGATGGAACCCTGACAGAAGCTGAGTCCAGAGGTGTGGCGCCACTACTGAAGGGACCTCTCCTTTGTATCCCCCAACATAACCATTCCTGGTGGCATAAAGGTGAGAAGGGCCTCAGCTGAAAGGAACCTCAGAGGTCCTCCTGCTGATACAGGAAATTTATTTATTTATTTATTTATTTATTTCATTTCTATACCGCCCAATAGCTGAAGCTCTCATCCCTAATAGGTGGCCATGCAGCTCCTGCTCAGTTGGATAGAGAGAGGGGTTACATGGTGGAGGGTTATAAAAGTATAAATATTGTGGAGAAGTAAAAAAACAAAACAAAATCTCACCCAGAACACTAAGCCTTATGGGTCACTCATACCAATGGAATTAACAGACAGTAGATTTAGGACAGAGCAAAGAAGTATTTCTTAGCACAGCATGTAATGAATTGATGAGATTTGCTCCCAGAAAATATGTGGATGGATACTAGGTCAAATGACTTTAAAGAAAGACCTCTCGTAAAGGACCAGGCAGGCTCGTGTGGGAGAAGGCAGTCTTTCAGGTAGCCTGGTCCCAAGCCATATACGGCTTTTAACGAGCACTTTGAGTTCTGCCTGGAAACAGACTGGTAGCCAATAAAGCTGTTGTGTGCTCCATGTAACTGGCCTTGGTCAACAGTCTGTCTGCATCATTCTGGAGCAGCTGAAGTTTCTGAACAGTTTTTGAAGGCAGACCCACATAGAGCACATTACAGTAATCCAAATGGGATGTAACTAAGATATGTTTGACCGTGGCCAAGTCAGACATCTTTAAGAGTCTTTAGGACATCTTTAGCTGGCACACTAGCATCAACTGTGCAAACGCCACTAAGAGCTGGACATCCAAGTTCGGAGCCAAGTCCAGGAGTACACCTCGATTGCAAATCTGAGACTTTAGTGGGAGTGTTATGCCACCCAGCACAGGTTGAAATCCTTCTCCCTGATCTGACTTTTGACTAACCAAAAACACTTCTGTCTTGTCTGGTATAATTTGTTTGCCCTCATCCAGGCCATTACTGACACCAGGATCCAATTTAGAACCTGATGGAAAGGATTTAGATGGAAAAGAGAGATAGAGTTGGGTGGCATAAGCATACTGGTGGCACTAGACCCCCAAACTCCAGAGAGCCTTTCCCAGTAGTTTCATGTATATGTCTCTTCCAGCAGTTTCATGGAAACTCTTCAACACATGCCAAAGGTGTTGAAGAGGAATCCCCAGCACCACCTTCTGAGATCACCCTTCCAAGAAGAACTGAAGCCACAATATTACAGCGCCTCCCAGTCTCAGATAGACACCCCAGAAAAATACCATGGTTGATGGTATCAAAAAACACCAAAAGGTTCGGCAGAACTAACAGGGCACTCTCCCCTCTGTCCAGTTTCTGGTGTAGATCGTCCACCTCTGTCCCATAAGCAGGCCTGAAACCAGGTTGAAATGGATCTAGATAATCCATGTCATCCCGAACTGAGAAGCCATGACATGCTCTAGAATCTTGACTAAGAATGATTAATTGGAGACCAGACAGAAATTATTCAATAGAGTGGGATTCAGGGAGGGAGTTTTTGTTTTGTTTTGTTTTGTTTTACCGCTGCTTCCTTTAGGAAAGACGGAATCAGACCTTGCTGTAAAGTGACATTCAGCACTGCCTTTACCCACTCAGCCAGTCCCCCACCCCTTTTATAAGCCAGGAAGGGCAAGGGTCCACCACACAAGTGGTATACTTCCAAGGATCCTGGACAAGCAGGAGCTGAAATTGCATCCACCTGACTTGTATCATCAGCTACAGCATCCAAGTCGGCATGGGCACAGATGGGATTGATTTTATCTGTAAAGTGCCAAGCAAACCAGTCATAGCAGGCTATCGAGTGGTCTACCTTCTTTTTTTTTTTTTGTGGGCCAGAGTGTAACAGGCCTCTGGCCACCTAAAAAAGCTCTTCTGACCAGACGCATAGCGGAGAAGTATGATTTCACTGCCCTCATTGCCATAGAGTAGGCTTTCAAATGATCTCTAGCCTATGTTCATGCTCAGTTTTCTGCCAACATCTCCCTAGTTGACGTCCCACTCATTTGATCACCCACAGCCCCCTGGAAAGGGGACTCATTGGGCTCCACTCTGTGGGTGAAGATGACACTCAGGAGCGATCATGTCAACTTCCTGAGCTATGGTCCTTCCTTAAAGAGTCATGCCAAGGAAATCCCTTTAGTTAGTTAGTTATATACTTCCTGCATTTCTATACTGCCCAATAGCCGAAGCTTTCTGGGCGGTTTACAAAAATTAAAACACAAGACTCCTTGTCAGTTGCTCTGGCTGGACTGATGTAGCTGAGACACCAGCATGTAGCACCAATAAAAAGTTCTTAGTCCTGGTATGTCATCAGACAAGTGTTACTGGCCACTCACCGTTTTTCGTGGGTCCTTTTGATGATGCCGTCCGCCTCCCACGCATCTCCCACGCCTTCTGGTCTTTTTTCTGTGACAAAATAAGACCAGGTAAATCTGATTTTTAAAAAATCGAAGTGAAATTTGCCAGCATTTCCTGCTGTGTACAGTAGAAGCAGCGCGATAAAAACGCCCACTGAATGGGCCACGTGGTCATTGCTGCTTCCTCTTTCTTCTCCATGTGAAAAAAGTGGAAGCTGTTTGTTGTTATTGTGGGACAGCAACAGGAGGCCAAAGCAAAGGTAGGGAAACATGATTTCCCCCCATCTGATGACACTCCTGGTATTATTCCATGCTTCTGTCACAGGATAAGAAGGCTTTGAAACCCTACAAAAGCCACTAGGTGTGCTGCCACATTAGATTCTATTAGAACTAATTGGCTTACAGGAATATAGATTTTAGCTGTACGTTAAGAAAAACATCTTGACATTGAGCTATTTGACAATGAATCAGTTATCTAGAGGGATGGTCAAATCTCCCTTCACAGAGGTGTTCAAACAGAGGCTGGAGAGCCATCTGTCAGGGATGCTCTAGCTTTGGATTTCCTACATGGAGCAGCGGGGTTTTCTGCAGAGCAACTCTGTGTAAGGTTTTTTGGGTTTTTTTTACTCTACTGCATGCAGGAAGGGTATCCTCAAAATCAGCTCTCAGTTGAGTATAGTTTTTGGTAGTTTTCAAACTTTGCCCAGGTTTACTGTATTGAACACAGTACTTTTATTTCTTAATGTACTTGTTTTCTGTGACAATAGTTTGCTGTCCCCCAGCCCCCAAATTTCAAAAAGCCATGTTTCAAATGAAATAGAGCAAATGCGGCTCTTTGAAAATGGACTCCAGAATGTTTTAACTTCAGATGTCTGCTTCAGATGTCTGCCCCATCCCCAGAGAGTATTTTTCTGGGGATAGGGCCAGGGTGACCAGATCACCAGGGATTTCCCAGTCCTAACCGGGAAAACTGGGGCGATCTGGGCCAACCGGGCCCTGGGGGCAAACCTCCGGGGAAATGGTTGGCTCGATCTGGAGCGCTCCCCCTCCTCCCTGTTCAAAGCACCACCGTGCCAAGCCCCTTGCGGGCAACACTCACCTGGGCTCAAGTCGCTGGCTCGCTGGCTCGCGCCGCTGCTGCTGCTGCCCCTCGTCCAGCACGACCGCGCAGGACTAGAAACTGCTCAGCTCGGCCTGGAGGAAGCACCGTCGCTCTGGCCTAGAAGAAGCCCCGGATCACCCGAGGGAGGGGCTGGAGGAAGTGTGCTGAGGAGGGGCGATAGCTGCCTCACCCACCCACCCTTGCCCATCTGCCTCGCCCACCCAGGGGGAAGTTTCCTCAGCGCCGCCCCAAGCACGCTGGCTCCAGGGCTGGTTTGGGGGGGGAGGATGGGACACCTGAGCTGGGCGCCCTCACTTCCTCCTGTGAGGCGACGCAGGGCAGGAGCAGCAGCAGCGGCGCAAGCGAGCGAGCGACATGAGTCCAGGTGAGTGTCGCCCGCGAGGGGCTTGGCGCGGCGGTGCTTTGAACAGGGAGGAGGGGGAGCAAGCGAGCGCTGGGGTGGAAGCTTTTTGCTTCTTGGGCAGCCTGATGCCCCGCTCTAAAAGATTGTTTAGGGCTCCAAATACCATCATCCCCAAGGATGATGGGGGTTGTAGTCTAACACCAACTGGGGCGGTTTGGGCATGTTGCTGGGGATGACTTGAAGTCCCAATACAATCTCGTGGGTGCTGCACACCCCCTTTGGGCGGCCATTTTGGACCTGGATTTTGGTTTCCAAAATCTGGTCACCCTAGATAGTGCTATCCACAAATTTGATAGCCATCTCTCGCCCGTTAGTGCTGTATGTGGCATGCTCCAGTTTAGAGACAGAAAATTCATATGAGTAAAGGCCTTGGAGTCTTCACAAAGAGTAGTGGTCGGTGACTCATTTTTGTTTTTAAACAAAATCTCTAACTAATGTATCATAGTGCAAAGCTATATTATGCATCCAGTGTCTGGCAGAAAATGTGTATGTTGGAGCATCCTTAACATTTGGATAATATGAAGATGTCTGGTCCTTACCCATTAATTACGACTAAGCTATTTGTGTGGGAGTTGATGGAGTGGGCATTTTATGCAAAGAATGTCAATTAATTTATCATTTTGTTTTTCTTTCCTATAACCTCTTTGGTAAGGGTCTCATATAAGAAGCTGCAAGCCATTCTCTAATTGTGCCTGCCAACTCTTAGAAAGACTGATCACAACAGTGCTGTGGGAGTTATTATTATTATAATAGTAGTAGTTGCAGAAACAGTAACAGGAACACACCATCAGTAGTAGTAATAATAGTAAAAGTAATAGAACAGACCATCCATGCACATGATGCCTTTCAGATAGGGATGTGTATCGTATTGTTAAAATCGCCGATAATGATACGATATGCTCTCTATTGTGTCTCCGTTTAACGATAATGATACTATAGGAAATCATAAGAAATACAACGATAATTATCGGAAACGATATGAATTCCAACGATAAATATCATATTTTATCGTGTTATCAGAAGGCGCTTTCTCTTTTGCCACCACATGGACGGAGCTAGAAGGTGGGGTGTGCTTGATGAGACTGACAGTTTCAGTGACCAATCGTGCAGCAAGGATTCCAGCAGGAGCCAATCACAGTGTTGGAGGAGGGCGGATATCCCTGCATAAACCCCCCACACTTGGTGTTCCAGGCTTTGTTGGGAGTTAGGCGTTGAGGGGAGAAGGGTGGATTTGTTGGAGCTCTGTCTTAGCTCCTGGGTCTTGGTGGCGAATTTTTGGAGATTCATTGTAATTTTTTGCAACTTTGTGTCTCAGGTTCGTTTGGCTGTGCGTTGCTGCCTGTGTGTTTGAGACTTTGAGTTATAATTTTCATTTTTATAGTACGTTTTCTGGTTGGGGTTAGATACTTAGCATGAGTGGGGGTACTGTGACTGAGGGGGAGTGTGTTTGTCCTCTGCCCTGTTGAACTTTCTTAAAAAAAACCAGAAATCTATTATATTTTTAAAAATTATATTTATCTCCCTCTCTGTCTCTGGGTGTGTGTGTTTGCTTGATTGTCTGTGAGTGTGCTGCTGCTGTGTCTAGCCTGCTACACAGGATCTGTGTGGTCAAAGCAGCACACAAAGTCACAAACTGTGGGCAAAGCATACTTTTTTGTTGCAATCATTTTCTGCTTTGTAGCAGTATGAAACGCGGCTCTAAGACGTGCCTTGGATGAGGTGGCTCTGGGTAGGGGCAGTTCTGGGGTGCCTGTCTCTCCCTCTCATACATTTTTTATTTCTTTTTGAAAGACACTGCTCCAGCCAATGGTTCCAGTCTGGACTGGAGGGACTGCTTTAGGGAGGGGGACTGTGCAAAGCAGAAGCAGCATCCCTCTCTCACACATTTTATTCTTTCTTTCTTTCTTTTGAAAGACACTGCTCCAGCCAATGGTTCCAGTTCCTGCATGTTGGCATGCTTCCGGGGTATCTCCTGGCCTAATAAGGCCCAGCCTGCTAAGGCTGGCTCTAAAATAATAACTGTTACGCCCATGCTATTCCCCTACCCCCCAATCCTTTTAATTTATAAACATGCGTGGATGAGACAAGGCATTTTACTTTTATGACTGCATGTGGAAGGCACTGCCGCCTAGGTTTATCCACAGGTTTTGAATGTTCACTGTATTCATAAAAATATACCTAACTCATGTGACTTTAATTTGCCAAAGTGCCTACCCCGAACGTGAGTTTTCTTTTATTTGGCAAAGTGCCTCCTTCTACCCCGAACAAACGTGACTTTAATTTGCCAAAGTGCCTACCCCGAATGTGAGTTTTCTTTTATTTGGCAAAGTGTCTACCTCAACCCCAACGGGGACTTTTCCTTTATTTGCCACTGCTCCAGCCAATGTGTGCAGCTCTGGCATGAAGAAATGCCCACTACCACCACTGCCTGCATGGGGATGGCAGGCAGACTGGGTTGTTTTCTACGCGGTGGAATGCGGCCATCCACTCACTGTGCCAGGCGTAGGCACTAGTGGGATCTTGCAGGTTTCTTCGCTTCCTCCTGCTGGGTATCTCCTCTCCTGGCCCAATGAAGCCCTGCCTGCTAAAGCTATACATGTTACACCCGTGCTATTCCCCTACCCCCCAATCCATATGACTGCATATGGAAGGCACTGCCAGGTTCATCCACAGGTTTGGAAAGTTCATTGTATTCCATCCAGGAATACATCCGCTCACTCTCACTGTGCCATGCATGCATGCGTAGGCACATTTCCTCCTCTCCAGCCAAAGAGCCAACCTCAACCCAGAGGGGGACTTTTATTTGCCAAAGTGCCTACCTCAACTCAGAAGGTGACTTTTCATTTATTTGCCAAAGTGCCTACCTCAACCCAGAAGGGGACTTTTCTGTTATTTGCCAAAATGCCTACCTCAACCCAGAAGGGAACTTTTCATTTATTTGCCAAAGAGCCAACCTCAACCCAGAAGGGGACTTTTCTTTTATTTGCCAAAGTACCTACTTCAACCCAGAAGGGGACCTCTATCCTGAACGTGACTTTTTATTTGCCTCTGCTTCAGCCAATGTTGTGCGCAGCTCTGGCATGAAGAAATGCCCAATCTGCCTGCACGGGGATGGCAGGCAGACTGGGTCATTTGAAGCACGATGAGGACAAGGTGGTGCGTGATGGTTGTTTTGATGGCATTCTCACAGTTGTAAAAGCAGCACATGATATGCTTCTGCTGGGATCCTCCAGGGGTATCTCTCCTGGCCCAATGAGGCCCTGCCAATCTACGGCTGGCTAAAATAACTGTAACACCCGTGCTATTTCCCTACCCCTCAATCCTTTCATTATTTCATTTGACATGCGTGGCCTAATCAATGAGACAAGGCAGCAGCAGTTCACCATCTTCTGATTAACACATTTTACTTTTATGACTGCATATGGAAGGTAGGTTTATCCACAGGTTTGGAAAGTTAATTCATTGTATGTATTATTCATATAATATTACCTATAAGTCTCAGCAGCAGCAGCATGTACATGTAGTGCATTACTAGAAACAATGCATGTTGTTGAGAGCTTACTTCAGAGTAACGCCTGCAGCTGTGCATCTGAAATTGGGCACAGATGAGTCCCCTCAAGGCCATTTGTGAGATGGTCATGAGCACTGGACGATGTCTCTTGAAAAATGACCACATTTCAGCCACATGAAACAGTGTATTTGAAAGCTTACTTCCGAGTAACACTTGCACCTATTGTTCTGTAATTTGGCACACATGACTAGCAACACTCAGTCTGCACTGTGACAAAGTTTCAAACCTGTAACTTGGAAAATTAAGAAGTTTTAGGCCTTTCAGACTCAAAAGCAACTCTCTCTAGGGCAAAATGTAGAAACGATATAATATCATATTTCCGATATTTATCGGAAATACAATACGATACGGACCACCTACGATATTATCGGAGACAATAATTTTTTTGGTCCGAAATCCCGATAACGATACAATACGATAATTTCAGGCGTGCACATCCCTGCTTTCAGAGTTACCTAAGAAACAAAGATAGATCCCTATTCCATGAGTTTATAATCTAAAATAGGCAGTGCAAAAACTACAGAGAGGTAGGAAAGAAGAATATGGGTCAATGCTGTTAAAACATACTTAAATTGTGGTTACAGTTGCAAGTAAGGATTAAGAGGATAAGCCAAGGACTATGTGGAAAAGGGGTTTTTGAGAAGGGATTGAAGGAAGGGCCAGTGGGCTGGATGTATCATTAAGCAGAGTGATGTGACCATCTCAAGTGGCATATGCTGCAGGGGCAATAGCCCCCTTCCTCAGATTTTCCTATTCTCCTGAGCCAGTGCCCTGATTGTGGCAATGCTTGCTTCTGGCTTGCCTGGATTGGCTACCGTGTCACCTTCTCCCAATGCATTATGGATAGTGCCATTCGGAAAGACCTCCTGGCTGGGTAAGCAGTGAGAGCATTAGCCAGCTCAGGTCATGCACTTCATTAGGCATGTATGTACCTGGGTTGCTCTGCTTACGTGACACATTCTTGTGTCTTCCATTGCTGCCCTTTGGGATTTGTTTGAGAAGGCCGTGAGCAGGTGCCTGGCAAAGCAGGAAGAGAAAGTGGCAGCGTGCTGTAGGGCAGAGTTGAGTGCCTTATATGACTTGCCCTGTATCACTATTCTCACTTGCTGTCCTCAGGTGCAGTGGTGGATACTATCACATCATCAGTGTTCAAGAATAAGTCAACTCTCAGCCCGGTTGGGTTAGATGAATATGTCAGTTTCACTTTCTCTCAGTTTCTCATTTCCCCCCAATCTGAAATTAAATTTGTCCAAACTTTGAGGGTTTTTTTTTTAATTGCATGAAAATCCGTACTCATTTTGGAGTGCATTTTTCTGAATACATGCATTTTGTACACAATTTTGTTTAATATGCAATTTTTTTTGCGAGCAATATTATGCATTTTTGAATGTTATTTTCTTATTTTTGTCTGCACTTTCCTCATATATGAGCATTTTTGTATGCCCTTTGTGATTGAAGAACTCCATTGTAAAATCCAGAGAAGTGTGAATTTTGAAGGATAAGTGAGTTTGGTTTGTGTATTGGTTCAAAAGTGTGGAATTAGGAAATTTCACTCTCATCCCTATAGTTTAGGGTGTCCTAGGGTGACCATATGAAAAGGAAGATAGGGCTCCTATATCTTTAGCAATTTCATAGAATAGGGAATTTCAGCAGGTGTCATTTGTATGCATGCAGCACCTAGTGAAATTCCCTCTTCATCCCAACAGTTAAAGCTGCACAAACCCTGCCCTCTTGAAGAGGGCAGGGCTCCTGCAGTTTTAACTGTTGGGATGAAGAGGGAATTTCACCAGGTGTTGCATGCATACAAATGACACCTGCTGAAATTCTCTTTTCTATATAACTGTTAAAGACACAGGAGCCCTGTCCTCCTTTCCATATGGTCGCTCTATCTTGTCCTTTACCTGAGGAGGTAAACTGTCTTGAGCCTGCCCTGGAGATGACATATAACTTCAGGGAGGCAATTCCATACATGGGGGGTTGGGGGTAGGAACAGTGAAGGAGAATGGACAAAGTTACATAAGGAAGCAGGAAACCATGGAAGGGGCAGAGATCACAGTTGGGAATATAATGAGAGGTAAATGATAGGATGGGGCTAAGGCCATATATAGCCCTTTAAAAAAGCATAAGGAGCTTTTTGCTGGATAGGGAAAGGGATGGGACATTGGAAGCTGCCTTATACTGAGTCAGACCATTGATCCATTTGCCCAGTTTTGTCAAGACTGATTGGCAGCAGCACCCCAGGGTTTCAGGCAGGATTCTGTAACCATGCAGAGCCAGTCACCATAGTGTACTTTGGCATCACATGGAACATCTTAGCAACATAGGAAACATCCTTATACTGCCTCTGACCATTGTTCCATCTAGCCCAGTACTATCAACACTGAATGACAGCAGTTTTCAGGCAGAGATGTCAGGGATTGAACCTGGGACCATTTGCATGCTAAGCATGTGCTCTACTGCCTCCTTTTATTCAAAAATCCAGAGCCACTCTTGTCCTGTCCTGGTCTTGATGTGGAGACCCTGGGCTACAATCCAGCAAGGATGGCTCCCCCACTGAACACTTTACTCCAACAAAGGCTGGAGGTGAACTGGGGCCTTATGAGCCTGGGGCTTGGAGCCTAGCACTCCTTTCAATAAGTCTCTCAAGGTGCATTGCCAGATTGACACGGGATGTGGGTACGTGGCGTAAAGGGGCCCGGTTCCCCAGAGGGTGCAGGCTATGTCCTGACTCATGGGGGGGGGGGGCACAGGTTCAAGGGCCCTTGATTTGCTGGGCACAGCCTGTGGCTCAGGGCTGGCCAGGATCCTGGATTGTCCTCCAGTGCCACTGGATTGATGTATTGGGCTGGTCCTCCTTATCTGAGTCAGAATGCAAGCTCCAGCTCTGGGCAGAAGTCCTGACAGATCTTACTTTTCTCACTCTCCCCATACAATAATGCAGCCTTCCCCAACTTGGTACCCTCTAGATGTGTTGGACTAAAACTCTTATTATCCCCAGCTTAGGCTGACCATATCAAAAGGAGGACAGGGCTCATGTAACTTTAACAGCTGCAGAGAAAAGGGAATTTCAGCCAGTGTCATTTGGAAGCAATTAGTTCCTGGTGAAATTCCCTCTTCATCACAACTGTTAAAGTTGCAGGCACTATACTAGAGTGACCATATACAAAAGAAGGCAGGGCCCCTGCAACTTTAACTGTTGCGGTGAAGAGGGAATTTCACCAGGAACTAATTGCATACAAATGACACTGGCTGAAATTCGCTTCTATCTCAACTGTTAAAGTTACATGAGCCCTGTCCTCCTTTTCATATGGTCAGCCTACCCCAGCTAGCATGACCAGATGATCAGAGTCGTAGTCTAACACATCTGGAGGGCACCAGGTTGGGGAAGGCTGCAATAAAGCAAGAGTCTGCAATAAAGGACATGCCCATGTAGTCTGCGCACTCTGTGGAACCAGGCCCCCTTTACACCAGTTACCTGCATCCCCATATCAATTTGGCAATGCACACACACACACTTTATAAAGTACATGTCTAGGGAATTTTCTCAGCCAAACAGTTTTGAATACTGTTTTCCAGGAGGCGAATATGCTCCTAGAAATATTTTGAGCATCTGCTGTGAGCCATTCATGTCCAAAAAGGTTATTTTCCTTGAAAAATTGATATTTCAATCTGCAATGAGGTTGAAAGAGAAATAATATTTTTACATGTCTCATGCTCCATGCTCAAGGATAAAATGCAAAAGTAAGGGAGCAAGAACAAAATCCATTAATTGTCTATTCTGTAGGATGGAAACTTTAAAGACAAAAAGTGCATCAAGTATAAAGAACCTGTAAAAATGCAGCATTTTAATGGACCAAGTGAGAAGAGGAACATAATTTTAAAATATTCTAGATAGCCCTGAAAATAAGCTTGACACCCTTCCCCACAAGTTCAGCACAAAATGCCACTCAGCCTTGAACTTTAAATAAAATGTCTTTTATGTGTAATGAAATACACATTTGAATAACATTGCAATCTACATCTAGAATGGTAATACTCAGAAGCTACTAATGAGATTTACTAAACTACAAAAGGAAAAGGATGCATAAAAGATCTTTCAGGAGGGTCATGGCAGCTACTTGCAGGAGGTGTTTTCTACACAAAACAATTAGGCCGAGGTCTCTGAGGCAGTAAACCTGCCTTGGACTGTAGAGATTTCAGGCTGGAGCTTACATGACTGAGTAGTCCTTCATACTATTACTACTACTAATAAAAAAATTCCTGTTCATAGAAAACTAGATGGTGTAGAGAAGGAGGCTACCTTCAACCAGACCTCTGGTTTTCTCTGTGGAGACATATTCAGTGATTTCAATCCCTCTCAGTAGACTGAAGTGGTAGAGGGTACAGCATTTCTATGTTGTAGATCTTAGAAAGGTAATCTAGAAAATTAAAGGTGCAATCTTCTACCTAATTCCTGGGAGTAAACCTTGTTGAACTCAATAGGAACAGCTGTGGTTTAAATTAACTCAATCACTAGTAACGATTTTTTTAATGAGGCATATTTATGTTAGCAGTTTTTGCAGTCTATTCCTTTTGATCCTATACAATGTTGGCCTGGTCTATCATCTCCAGAACTCTCTATACCACCATATTGTTTAAACATCTTCTCTCATCCTCTTTTTTTCTTTCTTTCTCACCAACTTCAGGGGGTCCAGGGACTACTTTCCATGTCCCAGAAAGCCCCTCCATGGGCCATACTCTGAATTTAGGAGGGTGATGGCAAGAAATCTGGCAGCTTAAAGAGGTAAATGCGCCCTTTTAAAGCATCCATAGTGGTCTGCCAGATTCCATAGTGGTCTGCCAATTCAATGTTTTTACCAATGTTGGGGGCTGTACTACAGCACGGGTGTATGGAAAAAAATAAATGCCATTTTCTAAGCGGTTGTAGATTTTGCTATGAATGCCAGGGGCTGGATGGGTTTCTCTTGCATTGAGAAAGGGCCAGAATCTACAGAAATATATAAACAAAGCCCCCAAACCTTGGAAATGAAAACAAAACAAAAAGCTCAAATGTGTGAAAGACTGCAACACCACAGGGGAAAGAAAACACCACTTCTTGACAGTGGATTCCAGTCTGAATAAAATCAGAGTTCAAGGCCCGCTTCGAAGGATCAAAGAGATCAGATAACCAACAAGCAAGAATAAAAACGAGGATTAGAAGAGGCAGGTGGAAACCTGGACTGGAAAGTAAACTGAAGCTTTCTGAAGCTGAAGAAGCTCTCAGAAAAAGATCAAATTATTATGGACAGTGAAATTTTCATGCATAGGAAGTTGAAATCGTGCCTGCAAAAATCCAGACGGAGTATGATTTTTTTTAAAGTCCTAGAATTGCCTGCTCAAGCCATTTGAATACTTTGCAAGATGATGGTGCCATGGTTATGCTTTATTTATTGGTGGTGCTGTTATTAAATGCAGAAACCTTTAATTGAAGCTTTGAATTACTTTTATTTTTTGCAAAAACTACTACCACGATATATACTGTCTAGTGGAGGAGGCTGAGCTCTTCGTACATGCAAATATAATTATGTAGCCTCAAAGCTCCATTAGACGAGCGTTTTATTGCAGGCTCGTTACTGGGCACTCACAGATTTTCGTGAGTTCCTCTCATGACGTCGTCTGCCTCCCGTGCAGCTCCCACCCCTTCTAGCCTTCTTTGCACCACCAAAAAAAACCCCACACCAGTAAGTCCAACTCATTTTTAAAGATGGAAGTTGCCACTATCTCCGCATGGGCAGAGAAGCTACAGTAAGCAAACACGTTTTTCCCTGTATGATGACGCTAATTTTAGGGTTGCCAGCTCAATTTTTTAAAACCAAGAGTCCTGGTATATGGTCAGGGCCAGGGGGAGGAGCCCAGAGCACTTCTGGGGTAGAGCCAAACTGCAAAGCCTAGTGGCTTGGAGCAGGTCCAGGAGTGGAGCTCTGTGATGAGGATGGGGCCAGAGGCAGAGCCTCAGGAAAGCTATGTATTCACCTAAGGCAGAGTTGTTGCACCTCTTTCAGCTTGCGGGCTGAATTCCACTTAAGAGACGTTCTCAGGGGCTGCATACCAGTGGTGGGCAAGGCTGAAGGAAAAAGGGACGGAGCAAAAATGCCAGCTATTTTAGCTTAAAACTCTTACTGCCTGTAACTAAGCCTTAGGAGAAGAATTTGAAACTATTAGAACCAGAGAGAGAAAAACATGCAAAGGGGAACCACAAAACTATTGACAGTCAGGAAAGGGAGTGGGACCAGGGAAAGGAGCAGGCTGAATTTGGCCTGCGTCCCTAAGGCGAAAGACCTCCAGCCTAAAGATGTACAGCTAAAACAGCTTCAGATTAAAAACACGAGGTGGCTTTGCTCCCTGCTCCTCTGACAGCTGCCCGGAAAACAAGACAAAACAAACAAACAAACAACAAACAAACAAAACAGCCAGGGTGGTTGTTTTTCCAGATTCATTGGCAATTTGTTTCTCAATTATGAGTTTTCTTCAGAGGTTCAGGTGATTCTCCTCACCACTTTCACCACCAATAGGAAGTATTCTATCACTTTGGTTGTGGAGAACTCTGGCTCTGTTTCTTTATTTTTAAAGTTGTACAGAAAATGTTGAAGCAGGTCTGCGGTTCTGGATTACGTGGCTACAAAACGGGCTTGGGTGGACATGTTTATTCAGTGGCATTAGTTCTGTTAGTTCTGTAGCTTCCATTTTCCAAGATGAGGGACACACGAATGTGGTTCTGTAATAACTCATGAATGAGTGCCTTTCTGTGCCTGCTTGGTTCCATTTGTTTCAGGTTCTCTGGACCATTAAATCACCATTGCACAAGCACTGGGGGCTGCTTGTGTAACAGATTTTTTTCTGGGGCATAAGAGAACTGGCAAGGGCATAAGCACCCCGTTGGAGTCTGCCCTTAATATTTTTACTGTCATTGTCACTGTTATTTTAAGAAACGTTTTGGCTAATTGTATTCTATATTTTATTGTTTTATCATTTCATCTTGTAAATTGTCTTGAGGAGGCTTTGACCCAAAAGCTGATATAGATTTTTTTTTGAATTAATAAATGACAGATAAATATTAAATGGGCTTTGAAAACCCATTTCATTTGAGCTACCTTTAGTTGAACGAGCTGCTTTTAGCTGAGCTGAATTTCTGGGTTTGGGTATTCTTCATGTTTTAAAATTGTTTTCACTTAAATTGTTTGAATTACTTTTATATGAGTGTGCTGCTGGATTTTGAATTGTTTTAAATTGCTATTTTAAATGACTATATTTTATTGACTTGATTTATTAATATATATTTGTTTAGATGTTTCTCTTTTACACAATACAAAGAAAATAGGAGATGGGGATTAGGGTGTGTGAGCTGGGGCTAAGGTGGAAGACATTTAATGACACTTATAAACTCTCACTGATACTCAAGCATACACATCTGTGTATAATGACCAAAATATCAAAACATGTGTCTGGAGACTGCTGTCTGTAGAGAGGGCAGAAAGGTCCTCTGTCCATTGAAGAGTCGATAGTGTGGACTTGAACTTTCAGTTTCGAAGTGTAAGTCTTTTTGCTACAATGAGTGCTCTCAAAATCCACTTTCGTCAACCATCTAATACATCCCAGAGTACAGGAATATAATTTAAAAGAATATGAAGTTCAGTAAATTTCAGCGATTTTTCTAATACAAAATGAATTCACAGAAATACCTCCATTCAAAAAAAAGCCAGTACAGGACATGCCCACATCATATGGGAGAGTGATGCAAAGTCCATACCACAATGTGAACATTTACTTGGTAGTTGTGGACATGTTTTTCCAGTGTCTAATAGCAATTTATGGTGCAATCCTATTCATGTTGAGATAGAAACAAAGTCCTACAGAATTGCAGGTCTTTTTCTTTGACATGCATAGGATTGTGCCCCTAATGTCTGTATTTTTATTGGAATGAGATATTGTCATTGCATATTTTATTTTTTGTATGTAGGTTGCCTTGGGGGAAATTTTATCCTAAAAGGTGGTATAGAAATATCTAAAAGAAATGAAGAAATGGGGGTGGGAAGTGGGTGAGGTGATTCACTTAAGGAGAAAAGCTGTTCGGGGAGATACAAGAAAGGGGAGTGAACCAAATAGAAGGAGCATGGGTTGACTGAATACCACATGCTCCTAAATTGTCAGGAAATACATTTTGTCGGAATGAGCAGAGTGGAACTTCCAGGTCGATACATTTACAGTCAGGTTTTTATTTATTCATTTTGGTGACATGTGTCTAGTGACATGTGTCCGGATCGAGGCAGGGAACAACATCAATGCAAAAAATATAAAATACATAAATTAATTAAAAACATAAAATTAATACATCATTAAAATCAACAAAGTCTTAAAATTCGACTGGGTATGCCTGTCAGAAGAGATCAGTCTTCATAGCTCTCTTAAATTCTTGAAGACTGGTAAATTGGAGGATCTCTCCCAGCAAGTCGTTCCACAGTATGGGAGCGGCAGAAGAGAAGGTCCTCTGGGTAACAGTTGTCAGCCTCGTCTTGGCTGACTGCAGTAAATTCTTCCCAGAGGAGCTGAGCAGGTGGGGCGGATTGTATGGGAGAAGGCGATCCTGCAGGTAACCTGGACCCAAACCATGTAGGGCTTTAAAGGTAATAACCAACACTTTGTACTTCGCCCGGAAACTAATTGGCAGCCAGTGGAGCGATTTTGAAGCTGGTGTGATAGGGTCACCCCTAGGTGTACCAGTGACCAACCTGGCTGCCATGTTTTGAACTAGTTGAAGTTTCTGGACTAGGCACAAAGGTAGCCCTATGTACAGCGCATTGCAGAAGTCAAGCCTCGAAGTTACCAGCGCGTGCACTACCGTTTTTAGGTCTTCCAACTCTAGGAAGGGGCACAGCTGGCGTATCAGCTGAAGCTGATAGTAGGCACTCCTGGCTGTTGCATCTATCTGAGCTGTCATTTGGAGCGACAGATCCAGGAGCACCCCCAAGCTGCGAACACAGCCTTTCAGGCGGAGCGTAACCCCATCCAGAACTGGTTGGGGCCTATGACAGTAATCACCTCTGTCTTGTATGGATTCAGCTTCAGTTTGTTTTTGCTCATCCAGCCCATTACCACCTCCAGGCATTCATTCAGAGGAGACACACCATCCTTAGCTGATGCTGTTGTCAAAGGCATAGAGAAATATATTTGGGTGTCATCAGCATACTGATAGCACCCTGCCCCATGCCTCCGGATGATCTCTCCCAGTGGTTTCATGTAGATGTTAAACAATATTGGGGATAGGATGGCACCTTGAGGTACGCCATACAACAGCTCCTTCTTTGAGGAACAGCTATCCCCAAGCATCACCATCTGGAACCTGCCCAAGAGGTAGGATTGGAACCACTGAAGGACAGTACCCCCGATTCCCAATCCTCTCAGGCGTTCCAGAAGGATACCATGGTCGATGGTATTGAAAGCCGCTGAGAGGTCCAGAAGTACCAGAAGTTATATATATTCTATTTGGGGGGCTTGAAGCTTATGGGAAGGGAAGGGAATCATGACACAAAAATATCATTTCTCCATATTCCCATCCCCCAGCCCAGTTTGAGCACCAATTTGCTGAAATCAAGATTTGAGCCCAAGGAGAGCAGCTATTTTTCAACTTTGTTCATACCACATTCAAAGGAGATTTCTTGGTGACCAGAGACACTCGATATGCAAGGAAACAGTAACAGCATGGATGATATTTTGTAACTGTAATATTTGGGTTTCTAGTAACACAGACTATCAGTGATGGACTCTTCTGTCATAAGCAGAAGGTCTTGGATCATAACATTATTCTAAATGTATGTTGGGTTGATCCAATAAAATAGTTAAAACTGTCTAGGCAAGAGTTTTAAATTCACAGCTTCTTAAAAGTTCTGCATTCTTCTATACTGATATCACTCTTCCTTCTCCTTCTGTGTTGTGTGCTTTCTGATGTCAGTCTTTGATAATCCTCTATTACTAGGAATAACTTGAAGCAAGAAGCAAATAGAAATACTTCCAGTTTGGGTTCCTTCCGTCCTTTGTACATTCCACTTGTGTGGCTGTATGTTTTGTTACCTAGGAAATGGCATTAAGGAATTGATGTGCAGTTGCAATAAGTGTTGGATTTAGTGGTGGTATTAATTGGGCTAACCCACTACAATTGACCTTTCTGTAAACATTCAGAATCTGATAAAGCATTTCAAAGGAAATATTTGAAGTGAACTTGCCATGTGTCAAATTTGCCAGGCTTCCCCCCCCCCCCCCCAGACTTTGTATTGGAGTATTCAAATTGACACAATATAATTTTAAAGTGGTATGCAATGGAAGAGATCTTTTTCAAATGTAATGGAAGAGATCGCTTTCTACAAGAACCATGTGCATACTACCATACACCATTTGAAGCTCTAATGAAGTGCTTGGGTTACCATCATAAGGCATGATTCACCAAAGAAAAGTACTTTGAAGAGAACAATCCTGAGCTCTCGACACAACGCTTGGAGATCAAAATGCTCCATTCCTTACGATGCCCTCCAGCTCTTGCCAACAGGGTGGAAGTCAAGAGGGTCTACAGTATTTTTCAAGAGGGAGGCATGGATTACAGTATTTTTCTTCCATCCATGGACAGAAGAAAAATAATTCCCTTCCATGGGGTTGTGGCTGTGGTCAGGAGCGGGGAGGCTTTAGGATCCCTTGGATCCAAGGCCACTTCCCCCTGCCCCACAGCCATGCCCCCAAATTGCCCATTTCCCCCTATATAATGTTGGTGTTCCAAACTTGTAGAGGGAGCACCCACAGCAAGGTCTGCAGTGGCTGGGCAGAGCCAAAATGTGTGTTCCAAAGTTTAGAAAACTTGTTGGAGGTTGGAGCTCTGTCTACAGCCTTGGAGGGGGTTTCCCACACAATTCTATGGGCTGCTAGGAACATAGGATTGCTTTCTAAGTCCTGTTTGATTTCAGTAGAAGCATTAAGCAGGTGCTTAGTCTGTCTCCTTGAAATCAATGGGGATCAATATTGGCTAGATTGTGTCCCCATTGTCTTTATGGAAAGCCCCTCAAATTCACGTGGTACACAGGCTACATTTTTGGGGAGTTTTGACACCAACTGGTGAAAGGAACTGCAAAATTTCTTTCATGGTTTCTGATTATTGTTAGTATCATCTGGATAATTTCCCTGGGAATCTTCCAATATCACTTGCAAATCATTCCTATTCAGCTTTGTTTTATTATTTGTCTGCCTATTCACATTATACATTTGTAGTCAATTGTAAGTCAACCGCTCCAATCCAACAAGGAATATGTGGCTGAAAAACATTTCCACACACAGACCAGCTCTAATGGGAATGCGACAGGCAGCATCTCATGACAGTACATTGCATATGGAATTTCATGGGTTATCCTATTTCATGGGTAGGCAAGCTTTTGAGCCTGTGGACACATTAGGAAGTTTGAGGACGTGTCTGGGACACACAGCTGTAAAATGGCTTCCATGGGTGGCCATGGCCAATCACAAAGCACAAGTAACCTGCCCAGAGGCATTCATGGGAAATTAAGATGGCAGCAGCTAAAGTAGGGTGACCATATAAAAGGAGGACAGGGCTCCTGTATCTTTGACAGTTGTATAGAACAGGGAATTTCAGCAGGTGTCATTTGTATGTATGCAGCACCTGGTGAAATTCCCTCTTCATCACAACAGTTAAAGCCCTGTCCTCTTTTCCATAGCTAAAGGCTAGCTAAAGGCTAGCTCACCCTAGCTAAAGGCTCTCATTTGGCTTTGAAGCAATCCCAGCTGCCAGTAAGAAAATATAAAGATATTTTAAAAATAAAAATTGGGAGCAGTAGGGTGTCTTGGTGAGTACCAAGGAAAGTGTTGCCTGTGATCCCACACTGTTACCTCTGCCCTATTTAGGTATTTCGTGGCCACAGGTGTAACAGTTTATACATCTGTGTTTATAATTCCCAGTGCTGGAGCAAAATCATCGTTCCGTTGTGTTAATACTCTCCCTTTGATTAGCAGTAATCTCAGACAACATTCTTGATCCCGCAGTACCTACAGTGAAAGAAACTACAGAAGGCTGCTTCTGTATTATTTCCTCTATTAGTGATGTTCAGGGGTGAACATCAATTAAAATTAAGATAAAAATACACAAGAAAACAAAATTTGCAATGTTGGCATTGATCGTATAAAAGGCTGCAAGGTTTCAGTGATGAAAGGTATTCCAAAAAATTAAACAAACCCCGTTGTAGAAGTGTTCCCCTTATTTCTCTCTTCCCTTCCAAATCGCTGTGTGCCATTTCATTCCTCCCCCACCCAAATCTCTCACATGCTGTTGCCACTGTTGATCCTAGCGTTGCCTCACCACTTAGAGGCATTAGCTAGGAAAGCAAAAATGACTGTTCACCTGCCCTGCCATTGAGAGAGGGCATCACATTTACTGGGTGTTTCAAAGCAGGCATCAGTCTGTAGATTTCCTTTTGAGGAAGCCTCATTGAAACCAGCAGTGATTACTTCCAAGTAGTCTCATCATGCCGAAAGTATGGGGCTGGATTCAGGGCCTGCCTTCTGCAAGAGGCACAGTTCTGTTTGGAGAAGGTCTTTCCATTTCCAGGGGGGTGGAGGGGCTGCCAGGGGAAGGATGGGGTGGGAAAGTCTGCTTCTGCAAAGCCAATTGCTTGTGCTTAAATCTGGATCCAACCCATGATCTTTTTCTTTAGAAGTATTGCTTGTATGCCTAAGCAAAGTTATGCTAAACTGCAACAACATAAAGCAAAGTTATGCTATAGTGCAACAACATAATCAAAGAACCAACTGAACTCACACATTTAATAGGCTGGGTTGCTTTTAAGCAGGTGAAACTCCTAATCATATATTTCAGTTTTCAAAAGTGTTGACCAAAAATGAGGTCTGTGTTTTACTTGGATAGTTTATTTGGGAAATTTACTGTACCTGGCTGAACTTCTCAGTTTTTCAGTGATTCTTACAAAAAGCAGTGTAGTGATGGAACAATCGGTTTGTTTGGGTTCTGATAAATGTCCACCTCTGTCTAAAGCAGAGATGTAATGCTATCGCTTACAGTTAATATACACCCCACAGTACTTCCCGCCTACGTTAAAAGGCCCTCTGCTATGACACTCTTTCTTTGCTTGAAGGCCATTGTGTGTTGGTCCTTACCTAGCCTGCCCCTCATCATAATCACCATCATTATAAAAGCTCTTCATACATCTCAAAATGATTGGCTCCCAAAGATGAGGTTGCACAGACGCTCAAATGAATGGATTTATTTGTTTCTGGCATAATGTAGCCTGTTCATGTGTGTGTGTGTGTGTGTGTGTGTGTGCGCGCGCACGTCTGTCCGTGTGCTTAATCTAATTTTGCAATGAGCCAAGTACTGTGTTGCACTGAACTTCTAGTTAAATTCATCAGATGTTGTTGTTGAAATGAATTCAATGTAGATAAAACTGTGTAAGTTCTCAGCCTTTAAAGTCGTATCTGAAATAAAAGCGAGTTTGCTTTGTTGATGTTTGTTTTTGCTTTGCAGCAAGGGGGGAAATCCTGGAATTAAAACGTTAAGAAAAAATGGTTCAAATGATTATCAGTTTTATTCAAAGATAAAAGAACAGCAAGAGTCCAATATTAGTGATTGTCAAAATGCAAGCTGGAGATGGAAACCATTCATAATAGAATTGCTTCTCCATCTGTTATTTTTTTTGCTGCTAACGCACACTGGTCAAGGATCAAAATATGGGTGCCAGATTTTATGGTCTAGATTTACAATGGCAAATCTTTGGGAGAAATGTTCAAAAGATGCGTCAGCTCCAGCTGTCTTTGTAAAGATGGTAGCCAGCTTTCCCTGCTACTTAAGTGGCTAGACTGCCTTAAAAGACAGACGGAGACAAAAGCTCTTCTGGAGATCTCCCCCACCCCCTCCTTGCTCCAATTTGAGCAAGACCTTGTTCTTCTCCAGTACCAGACAGAAGCAGAGTCCACCCCTCTCTCCATGCATGTTTATTTTAATCCTGGGATCGAGTTTATGCTTTGATTAAAGCAGCATATGTATATAATGTGTGTGTGTGTTTTAATTACTTAAATAATTCTAATTTGCCCTATATCAAAAGATATAGGGCAGGTTAGAAATATACAATCAATAAAACAATCAATAAAAGCAATTTAACATAAAATCATAAAATCACAACAAAAATCCACAATCCAGTATAAATAGGCTGACCAGATAAAATCCAGGTCAGGGCTCATGTAACTTTAACAGTTGTAGAGAAAAGGGAATTTCAGCCAGTGTCATTTGTATGCAATTAGTCCCTGATATTCCCTCTTCATCACAACAGTTAAAGTTGCAGGCACTATACTAGAGTGACCATATACAAAAGAAGGCAGGCCCCCTGCAACTTTAACAGTTGTGATGAAGAGGGAATTTCACCAGGAACTAATTGCATACAAATGACACTGGCTGAAATTCCCTTTTCTCTACAACTGTTAAAGTTACATGAGCCCTGACCTGGATTTTATCTGGTCACCCTAAGTATAAAATCAGCAGCAGTAAGTCAAACTGAGCTGTGGTAACTGAAACCAAAATGCTTGGGTGAAGAGCACAAAATGAAGCCAGCGTCGGTGCCAGCCAGATCTCCAGAGGAAGGCATTCCATAACCAGGGTACCACTACCGAAAAGTACATTTCTCCTGTCTTCACATGATGTACTGCTCCCAACAGTGGGGCATAGAAGAGGGCCCACTTAGCAGATCTTAATACAAAAGAACACACAGATTTGCATAACATTTCCATATGGCAATTTATTCATACAAATGCAAAATTAGAAATAATTACTGTAATTGAAACTGAAATACAATACATATCGCCATAGTTGGGAAGACTGACCAAGTGAGCTGGGTGCCTGCTCAGTCTTGTTGAAAGGCAGCTTCAAGCCTCCTGCTCTCCCTCCTTATGGTTCTTTGGGACATTTTGCATACCATGACAACCCATGGCGAACCCTGAACTACTTAATCCTTGAGTAGCTACTAGGCTGACCAGATAAAATCCAGGTCAGGGCTCCTGTAACTTTAACACTTGTAAAGAAAAGGGAATTTCAGCCAGTGTCATTTGTATGCAATTGTATGCAAGGCCCTGCCTTCTTTTGTATATTGTCACTCTAGTATAGTGCCTGCAACTTTAACTGTTGGGATGAAGAGGGAATTTCACCAGGAACTAATTGCATACAAATGACACTGGCTGAAATTCCCTTTTCTCTACAACTGTTAAAGTTACAGGAGCCCTGACCTGGATTTTATCTGGTCAGCCTAGTAGCTACGGTGCATGCCAGCCAACATTTTGAATATGCAACCCACCCACCCCAATTGGGTGTATCGTGTCGGCTGAACACGGACATATTCTCTTTCTGTTGGAAGGAGGCTTTGGACTGGTCACCCTTTCAACTAGAGAACACTTTCAAATAGAAGACTGTCTTCTGTAAACAGGACACATGGTCACCTTAAGGAGTTCCAGAGGCTTGGCACCACAACTGAAAAGGCCCTGTCCCATATAAATCTGCACTCTCATTTTAAAAAAAACTGAGAGGACACAAAGCACAGATCCATTTTGTGCACTGCAGGCTTGGTGCAGAGATGCAAAACCAATATAAACTTTGGATAATCTATTGGAAAATTTTGGATAAGCTATTTTACAGCTATTATGCCATTAGGATATCATTCACACAGAGTTTCAAGATCCTTTTGGTGATTAAATCAGTGCAGTTCAGAGGATCAAAGAGCAAGTGAACAGAGCATATAACAAGATGGCTCTGTTCCCCCCCGAGTTCCCACCTGGTGACTGGAAAAAACACCCTTTCTGTTGTGGTGCTCCACAGCAGTGGTGGAAGGCAAGCCTCTGTAAGGGCGGCAACTACTATCAGGAAGAGTGAGGCAGCTGATTTGGCACGTCAGGAAAGGGCAGCAAAGTGTTTGTTAGTAGTTCATTCATTTTTATTGTGTTTTTACTCCCAGGGAGAAGCGCCTGTGGGATTTTCTGCCTCAAGATAAAAAATATATAAATAAATTGGCTAGCAGGAGGTCACCATTGGCTGCTCCTCATCAGGTTGTGAAATGATTTGGGCAGGCCTTGCCTACTCCTTTTTCATTAGCAAGAAGGGAATTTTATTTGAGTCTTTGATCTGTAACTGTCTTTTTTTCTTGCTTTATGTTTGTGCATTAGTATCATTCTGCTTTATGTTTTTAGAATTGCTTCCCCCCCCCCCCCTTGCGAGCTGCTTTGAAAGTCTTCAGACTAATAGAGTGGGATAGCAATATTTGTAATAAATAAATATTTCATCAACAGTACTGTAAGTGGCTCTTAAGACAGCAATAGCAAGCACTAAAAGCAACCATTCACATGGAGATAGTGCTTTACATACTTTATCTCAGTAATCATTACGACAATCATTACGACAATGTTTCATCATCATCATCATCATCATCCATCATCATTCATCACCAAGGGTAGGCATGCCTGGGCACCAGCCGAGGCCCCACACCCCAGTAGGGGCCCACTGGCAAGACCCCCTTGGACTTGCTCCTCCTCTTCATCATTGCAGCCTGCTTGTTCACCCTCCTCTCATTCTGGCCCAGACAACGGTGGTGGTACAGTAGATGCCACTGTCTATTTGCGGACTGCCTCCCTGCCTCCCAAGCAAGCAATTGGCAGCAACGATGAGAGAGAGGATGAGGAGGAATTGCATCTGGTGACAATTGCAGTGAGAAGTCACCGAGGAAGGGGGGGCATTGGGAAGGTCTTGCCCAAGGGCCCTCAAAACAACTTGAGTTTCTTTTTCTTCTTCTGATGATGATGATGATGATTCCCATTTAGAGATGGGAGGCCTGAAGCTGAGGGACAATGGTCTGTTTAATGTTTGTGAGATGCTCTAGGAACAATACATCTCTGATCATTCAAAATTCAATAAAAACAGAGGTGATTGATTAAAAAAATACAATAAAGTCAGGAGTTTACAATAAAACCAGCAGCCCAAGAACTTTTGGAAAGGCCAGCAAAAACAGCTGGGTCTTCAGAGCTTTCCTGAAGGCCTGTAAAGAAGGGGCCTGAAGAACACCCCCCCCCCCCAGCAGTGGAATGTATTGATTTGTGTGTTTGTGTGTCTTTTTTGCATGGTTTTTATCTTGCATGTCACCTTGAGAAGGTTTAACCCTTACAGTGGCCTAAAAATAATTTAAAATAAATGAATCAACCCAAAAACGACCCCCAGTTATACTACTGAAATAAAGAAAGAAATGGGGTAGGGGGACTTTTAGTGCAGAAGGTCTGAGTGCTGTTCAGTTCTGGTATACAGAACAAATTTCTGAGCTCATTCCAGAGGTGCAGGTCCAGCAGGTCATTTATTTATTACTTTTAGACTGCTTTTAGGGATAAAGCCCTTTCAAAACCACTGAGAAGGTCCTCTCACTTGCACTCACCAACCTAAGCACCCTTGGATAGCTCCTTTAGGGTTCTGACTGATTCTGACGTAAACCTATGGCGGATTCACTGCCCCACTGACATTGGAGCCATCAGTCTCCACTGGTAGTAGGCACTGTAACATAATTGGGAGCTAGAAATCCATACGAATCTTCCTCAAATCATCCCGAGATCTGCTAGTAGATCCTGATCTACTTTCTGCCCATCCCTGCTCTACACGTTATACTTGTGTCTGAGAATAAGATAGAGAGGGAAATATCTATGGGTTCCTCTAGACGATCGATTTACGGCTCCTTTAAGGCACATTACTAATTTTACCTCTTCACGAACAAGGCTTAAATCAGGTGTGCAGGTGATTTTTATCCTCATAAATGCGCATTTTTGATTTCGTATTAAATAGCGACTTTTAATTTACTTCGATGGTTCCCCGTTCGAGCATCAATATATGCAATTGATAATGCGATTAAACGCATGTAAACAACTTTAAAGTGCATTGTATGGAGCCCATAATTTGCCTCCATGCCTCTCATATATAGGTATTAGGCGTAAATTCAACTGTAAGTTAAAGTGCATATTCGGAGAATCAGGCATAAAACCGACCTCTTCTAGAAGGGGCCTATGATCAATGCTGTGGAACCTCGGCATTTCCTTCTGTGCTTTGTATTCCAATTACTTTTCATTTTTAATTTATGTTATGTTATGTATGTATGTATATATGTATGTATGTATGTATTTATTTATTTAAAATATTTCCAGGCCTCCTTCCAGGACAAGAACAATTTGTTTCTACTGAGACTAATATTATCTTAAGAATTTGCATCATTGACTGAACTTAACATTTTGAAATGATTATAGTTACTTATGAACTGGCTTGACGAATTAGGACTCAAATAAACAAATCCTCACTGGATGGAACACACATTCGTTTGCATCCATTTGTGCAAACACTTATGGGCACCATGATCCATAAAGCATTCCACCTTCCCATCTTGCTTTTATGTTGGAGGAGCAAAGATTATTTGTGTAGCATTACAGCACGCTTCCCCAACATGGTGCCTTCCAGATATGTTGGATTGCCACTCCCCATTTTGGGATGATGGGGGTTGCAGTCCAATACATCTGGAGGGCACCAGGTTAGGGAAGGTTGGGTTGGAGCATTGGACTAGGATCAGGGAGACCCAGGTTCAAATCCCCACTCTACTGCGAAGCTCTTTGAATGACATTGCACCAGTTATCGTCTTTCAGCCAAATCGCTGGGCTAAAAGGTCACTGTAAGGGTAAAATGGGAAGGGAGAATCATGCCTTGCATTCCTTGGAGGAACACTGGAGTTCTAAATTAACCAAAGAAATAATTGTGAGCAGTGTCAGGCTCTGCAGCTTGACACTGCTGTCACGTTTCTGAGGGGCTAACTAGACATGACAACTGCAGTGTATTCAATAATCATAGAATAGTTGAGTTGGAAGGGGTCTATAAAGCCATCGAGTTCAACCCCCTGCTCAATGCAGGAATCCACCTTAAAGCATACCTGACAGACGGCTGTCCAGCTGCCTCTTGAATGCCTCTACTGTGGGAGAGTCCACGACCTCCCTAGTAATTGGTTCCATTGTCGTACTGTTCTATCAGTCAGGAACTTTTTCCTGATGTCTAGCCAGAATCTGGCTTCCTGTAACTTGAGCCCATTGTTCCACATCCTGCACTCTGGGATGATTGAGAAGATATGCCGGCCCTCCTCTGTGTGACAACTTTTCAAGTATTTGAAGAGTGCCATTATGTCTCCCCTCAGTCTTCTCCAGCCTAAACATGCCCAGTTCTTTCAGTCACTCCTCATAGGGCTTTGTTTCCAGACCCCTGATCATTCTTATTGCCCTCCTCTGAACCCCCTCCGCTGAACCCCCTAATGCTGCATTACTCTTAAGTAGGGGCAAGTGGAAGAGCAATGGGTAAGAGAGAGGTGTCGAACTTCTTCTGGCTCAGTGCTTTTGCCCCTGAAGCCTGACCTCCAATCAAGTTCAAAGACTGGACATAAGCCCAGCTGGCAGAAAGGCAGCCAGAGGCAAAATCCTCAAGAGGGGGAAAGCTCAGGACACTTTCCTGCCTCCCCCTTTTCTCTACTTAAATTGTTTCCCCACCTTCACAGCTGCATGAGAGATCTGCATGCTAACACACCAGTATTCTTTTTAAAACAGGGACATTAATGTTACAAGATATACGTTCTGCCTCAGTTCTCTTTACAGTCAACCTTGGGAGCCAGGCAGGTTCTGATGCATTATTTACTTCTATTACTTCCTCCCCAGATAAAATTTATATTTATATGTAGCTAATTCCTGTGTCAACACCCAGCCTTCCCTTAAATCTGGGCTGTTGGTTTTTTAATTGATAAATTTTGTTTTTAATTATTTCAATCTTTTTTTGGGTGGATTATTGAAATAAGTTTTCATGGATTTTTTAAAAAGTGTATCCACTTTCTGTGGCTTTATCTTGTATGTCACCTTGAGATGGTTCCATATTTAATGGCGGCCTAGAAATAACACTACCCCTCTATCTACCTACGTTCAACATCTAAGGCCCTCCGCCGAATGCCTACTCCGAGGGAAGCTCGGAGGTCGGCAACAAGGGAGAGGGCCTTCTCTGTGGTGGCCCCCCAATCGTGGAACGATCTCCCTGACGAGGCCCGCCTGGTGCCAACACTGTTATCTTTTTGGTGCCAGGTCAAGACTTTCCTCTTCTCTCAGGCATTTGGCAATATCTGAGGAGCTTGTTTTTTGGGGGGGGTAGCTTTTTTGGGCTGTTGTAGCGGTTTTAAATGTATGTGTGTATTGTGTGTATGTTGTATGTTTTTGCTGTTTTAATTTTTGTATATTGTTTTTAATTGTTTTAATCCTATGTAAACCACCCAGAGAGCTTCGGCTATGGGGTGGTGTACAAATGAAATAAATAAATAAATAAATAGAGACAGAGAGGTAGTGCGCTTTGGCCCTGACATCTGCTCAAGTATGCCAGGCTGATGCTGGCCCTGTTTGTTCTAGACCAAACTCTTGGGTGTTAGTGGCACTGTTGTGGAGAGAGCAGCTTCAGATCAGAATAGGTGTGAGATATTTTTAGACTTGTGGTCAAGTTGCTGGCATATTTGGTGACAGGATGAGCCACACTGTTTCTTTTCCATTTGGTCAGGGGTGGTGAAGGTCATGGTCATGCCCATGCCCCCCCATCGGGGTCCTAATCTGGTCCTGTAGGCTTCCCCAAATGGCCATACATACTTCCTCTTGCTCTGTCCCTTTCTCCTGACCTCCAATTATTTGGTGGTTTTCCGGCTTTTGTACAGCTTTGTTTTTTCCATCGTAAAAGGCTGAAATGTCTTTGCTAAGACTTAATTACTGGCAGTTTTACACCACAATATGCTGTTATTTGGGGAAATATGCCCTCTCATCTTTTGCCTTTGACCCCACCCACCATTGTAATGTGGCCCCTAAGTGCTTCAACGAAATTGAATCCACCTCTTGGGCTGAAAGAAGTTTGACACCTATGCACTAGGTAGTTCTCTTTTCCTGAAACCTATATGGAAGAGTTTGCTATTGCTGACAATATACATTTCCTGAAGACCAATTCATATTCCATTTTATACCCCCCCTCTCTCTCTGGTATGTGTGTGTGTGTCACGTGAAGCAGCCAAGTGATTGCTTTACCATATATTTATATTTCTCGTCAGTGTGTGATGGCTCTGCATTACTGCTTTGATGAAATGAGATTTTGTTGTAAACAAGCAATACGCACAAGCATGTTGACCTGTGCACATCAGAGCATCTTCAGAGTTGAGGACTGGGATTAGCGTGTTCACATTTAAATATTCTAACTTTAAAATGGATTGGAGACTAGGGGGGCACCTTCACAACCAGGAAGGTAAGTGCATTCTGCTAGTACATTAGTCTGAATGGAAAGTAACTAGCACCCTAGAAACAGTTTATTGAAGGAAGGGTAGAGACTTGCTCCCCATGAGAGCACCCAATGAGTGCAAATAAGCCTGTCAATGAATTCATGCTCCACCCCCTTTCTCCTTTACTGCCACTTCTTCCTGCTTGCAATGACAGCCTCTCCTCATCTTGATCCTGTGGTAGATCACTACTTTGATTCAGTGCAAATGTGCAGTTGTGTAATTGTGAAGGAAAGAATAAAAGCTCCCTGTTCGCAACTCTGAAAATGCACACATTCAGAAATGTATAAATGTACAAAGCAAAATAATAATAATAAAAAAGAAATAATTGCCAAATAGGGGGAAATGGAGGGATGCAGGGGTGAAATGCCCACTTTTCCATGAAGAAAGAAAAATGCCAAAGAATCCTGAGCAGGATCTGAAGGCTCCTTTTGAGAACACCCCACCACCACAGTTTTGCCCCATTTTAGCAATCTTTCACAGAGTTATAGCTTCATACCCATTTTTACTCCAAACATCAGAGAAACAAAGTAATGCAAACATCTGAGAAGCTAAGAAAAGCAAACACCAGAGAAACTAAATAACACAAACATCAGAGGAGCTCTTTTCAAGAGTGCACTAGCCACAAGCTGGTGTGTCACAAACAACCTCACAACACACCCAACCCACAGGAAATCCCCCTTGAAGATATCCCTTAGAAAAGGTTAGCCAGGGGAGTCATAGAAGTTGTACCAGTGTAATTTATTGGTTAACCATAAAGGTTTTACCAGTAGGTTACAGAAGTTATTAATAGGACAAATATACCATTTTTAATTTAAAATCTATTTCCTATTGAATAAGGCAAACCGTTATTTAAGCCATAGAGTTTCTTTAGTTTTTGGAACATTTGGCAAAACTATGACTACTGGTTATGAATATAAATATATTCAACAGGGTGCTGCGTGCCTGCCTATTCTGTTGTGTTCCCACTGCTTGTGCAAAGGAGATTTAGCACTTCTGGGACCCACAGGCAATGCTAATTTCTGGAATGAGGCAGGTCGGTGGAGCTTGCCTAAGGAAGCTCTGCCAAACTGTCCCAATCCAGAAACTAGCATTTCCACTTCGTTTGGGGGCTTCCTATAGGAAATTTTACATCTCAGTTGTGGAAGCAGGGGTCCCACTTGCATAATGACATCAGCAGGAGAGGCTGCTTGTGCCATGTACCCATTGGATACTGCACTCAATAAATGTATTTATTTGGATTTTTAGATTTCCTTAGGGCTTAAGATGTTGTACAGGCTACTAAATGCCTCTCAATGCAGTTCTTTTACATAGGACAATTTGTACAGCAAACTGTAAGTAGTCTGGCAAATGAAATAAGATCCTGAAACATATATTTAAGAACATCAAGAGGGGGAGTTGCATTGGTCTGTTCTGGCTAAACCAAGTAATGGCATCTTAAAGGCTAACTGTGGCCTAAGCTTTCATGAACTAGAGATGACTTCATTGGAAATTTGTGCTACAATCATTGTCTTACTCTTTAAGGTGCTACAAGTTGCACACACATCTATCAGCAACAGCGCTAAACTTAAATCAGATCAGAAAGCATGGAAATATTGAGGCCTAGTCTCATCATTGCTAACTGATGACTGGCCATGTGTGTTTTGTTTCAGTCAATCCTATTGCATAGAACAATATGCATAAATATTACTACATTTATTGTGTTATTCATAATAAAGAATATGGCTGAGCAATGAAGCAAAATAATTACACCCCATTGTTTTCTTTTCTAGTACTGAAATGTATATCTCCTATAATCATTATTTTTAAGGTAATAATTATAAATACCCTCCACTTCCAGGCTGCCATCTCAGCTGTTAAAAGTGTACATGGAGCAGAAAGTATCTCATTGCCTTTGAATCAGAATATGTGAGACTGTCTCACAGAGGGATAAAATCTGTCCAGAGCTGAAATATGTTTTGGGTATGTTTTGATTAATCATCCCTAAAACTTATCTCATTGGGCTGGTTTTATTACTTACAGCCTTTGTGATCATTGTGTGGCTATAATGGTAGAAATTGAAAGAAGGCTGGCATGTGTGTAATTTTAATCAAATGTTCAAGCCCCCCTTTTTCCTTTTTCTTTTTTGCATTCTTAGAGCATTACCAACAAAAATACAAACACTGTTTTTTGCTGTTGAAAAGTGAAGTATGAACTTAACGGTAAAACTGCTGAAATGGGAAAGTTGCTGCTTTAGTGTTACTGCATATTTTTGACTTAAACCAAGTTGTTAACATAGCTGATGTAAGACTTTGATCCCCTTTTCCTAACTGGCCTAACTAAAGGACTTTGAACGGTATTGAATCATATAATAATCATATCATTAAGACCGTTTTGTATTTTGTAGTAGTAGTTTGGTATATTGCAGCATTCTATTGCAATTGACAATGCTGATTAAACTGGAATAAGATCTGCATTGCCAGAAATGAGTTTTAAAATACAGTTACAGTTGGACAAATATAATGATTAACTGGACAAATATGAAATATATAGCTTCAAATTGTGGTATGTCCTGATGGCCAGCTTGGGATGCCTTTACTTAAGCTAATGTAGTTGATGGGACTTTTAGGCTGCAATCATACACTCATGTACTTGAGAGTAACTGCCATTGATCCAAATGGCGCTTATGTCTGAAGAGACACATGTAAGACTGAGCTGTTGGTGAGTTAATGAATACTGAATTGTGAGTACAAACATATAATATTTAAACACAAATTTGAAAGTTTATTTGGATTTTCATCCTTCTTGTCATGAGGGATTAAGTGCATTAATACCAGGAAAAATACTTGTTCTGCTAACTCAAGATAAGTAAGCTAACTGTACTGTGAGAAATGGAAAATTACATCTTGGGTTTGTTTGTTTGATGTAGCTTTGATAGATTAGGGATGACGTTTATATATTTCTAAAAGTATTTAGATACTTATATACATTTAACTTGAAAGGTATACATTTCTTTCAGCAGCACTGTCAAAGTAATCCATAGTTCATGAAAAATGGCTAATTTTCTATTTTTATGGTAAGAAGACAATGAAAGTTTTAAATGTCAGTTAAGACATTTTAAAAATCTACATTAATTTTCTACAGCAAAGCATTCATGCACTGGGAACACTATATAATTTAAAATAAAATAAAGATTATTGGTACATACCTCCAAACAGTGCTGAAAACCCTCTTTCATCTGCTGTCTCATTGTCTCTCTTTGAGGCACACCGAATGCGTTGCTAATTTGTGCTGACCAAGGCAATGCAGAGATCTTAAGTGGGGAAACTATTTGCATGTCTTAGAATCCATAGAGCAAAGAGCTACTTTATACCTTTCTCCTCAGCTAGATGAACAAGGGATGTGTTTTAATTGGGATAAAGATCCCAAGAGGGTTGCAAGTCTCACTATTTCCCCCCAAATGTAAGAAATACATGCAGGAGGGTTTCCCCACTTTTAATCTATTTTTGAAAATCTCTCTTAATTGAAAAGCAAAAGTCACTAACTTTATATAGAACACAAACTATAGACTCTAACAATGTTTTCAGGATAAGGGAGTATTTAAAAACATGCTTTCCTGTCAGCAGCATCTTTGGCCCAGCTTGGAATCTGCTCTCCAATTAAAAGATTGTAGAACTTTTTAAAACCTGATAATTGAAGGCTGCTGGAGGAGTTGTAGCCCCTTTATCTATTAATTTGTCAACCTATGAATGGGAACAGCATTTGTACCAGCATATCATTTGACCATGGAAATACACCTCAATAGTTAGACATCTCTCTCTCTCTCTCTCTCTCTCTCTCTCTCTCTCTCTCTCCTCAGACCATGGCCCACAGCTACTTTTGGAGAAGTAAGAAATCTGATTACTCAACTCCCTATTAAAAAGGCACCTGGGGAAGGTGGTATCCCTGGTGAAGTGCTCAAATATAATTTGGTTGGTGGGTACTTGTAATAGCAAAACTCTTTGATTGAATAAACTCCTCTGGGGTTACATCACATGGTTGGAATTTGAATACTGTAGTCACTGTCCACCAAACAAACAAAAAGAAAACAGAAATTTGGATATTCAACTCTAGTTTAGCCAAGATATAAATTAGGCTGATAGGCCTTTACATTGAAGGTGTGTTGCTGTTCTCTCTTTTTGTGTATTGTATACATACTAACCTGAAAGTAAGCCCACTGAACAAAGCTGGACTTAAAAAGCTGAGGATAGGATTGCACTGTATGGGACAGTTTTGTGCAAACATATTTATCTCTATAGGCAAGTGTC
Organism: Anniella stebbinsi; assembly: GCA_029215795.1. NCBI lineage: Eukaryota > Metazoa > Chordata > Lepidosauria > Squamata > Anniellidae > Anniella > Anniella stebbinsi. The sequence goes on from JARDYH010000001.1 coordinate 332,356,104, forward strand.
AAACTAGCACCTTGATGTACAGTAATGAACATTATAGTCGGATAGTTCTTGATTTGATCTACCTAGTTTTAACAATGAGCTTCAATACTGAGATATAACAACTTAAGAAAATCCCTTCTGAATCATACCAAAGTTCCATCTATCTACTTCCTGCTTCCTCCAATGGCCAACTAGATTATTCTGGGAAGCCCACAAGCAATGCATGAATGCACCATCCTCTTCCACTGTTGCTCTCTAGCAAATGGTATTCAGTGGACATTTCCTCTGATTATAGAGATGCTATATTGCCATCTTGCCAGTGATAGAGACATTTCAACAAATGCCTTCTGCAGTTCTGAATGGATGATGCTATCATATAATGCACCTTTTCAGTCATGCCACTGTATTTTGGGGAAGGTACTGTTGAAGTCACACACATGGTGCTGCTCCATTATATGTTTCATTGTGCCATTTCTGAAGCTGTACATAACAGATTTCTCTACCAGCTAATCAAAGACCATATGAACACTGGTCACACCAACAACAACCAAAAATTTTTTATTTTGGCAAATGAACACAATTTCTTCAGATCACATGTGGTGGGTTGTAATTTGGATATTAGCTGTTGAATCAAAGCAAACTGTCAAACTGAAATGCAACAGCGTGCAAATCATGCTTGTGCAAAGACACTTATTGATCTTTGATTCTGAATTATTTGGCTATTGATATAAATTCTTCTAACTATTTTCTAATTAAGTATTATTGTTGCTGAGGTTTTGAACAGTGGATTTTCTAATCACATGGTTTGTTTACTCAAGTACCATAGCACAGTTATATTCCATGTAGTTCACTTATCAATAAAGATTATAGTATGATTTACATGATCCAGGTTGTTTTGTATTCTAAACATTTTTGAAGGATTCCAAAACTCACAGGTTATATAATCTAGACTCAAAGTTCAGCTTCATTTACAGTATTATGGTTTGCATTTCTGATTGACACTATATAAATAGAAATGATGTCAACTAGAAACCAAAACTATTTTTTTAAAAAGTTAATAACTATGTCTTTGTATTGAAACCATTCTGCATTTAGTATAATGATTTCCTGCACCTCATTAAATGCCCCTAACATTTTATGCCTCTGTATACACAATGTATTGAACTTTATTTTATATTCAGTTTTAAAATGTGCCATTCTTATTTATAGAGGGTTTGTGACATTCCTCTCAGCACATCGATCTTTAGTCTAATTTCCCATGAATTGCTTTCTTTAAAGAATTGTTCGGGTTGGTGATAGAGCAAACATCCTTTCTCAGGTGGAGAGAAACATTTGAGTTTTGGAATGAAAAAAACACTAGTTTATGTCCAGCTGCTAATTTTCTTTAGCATTATGTTCTGTGCTGATTACTGATGATGGCGTGGGGGAGAATGGGGGAGAACTTCCTTTTTGCAGCGAACTGGTATCTTTTAGCAATTGTCAACTTTCTCAAATGGATTTTGATGTTGATAAGAAGATGGATAATGATTTGCAATTGTTCATTGTGAATATATTAGGTTTACACAGACAAAACATGTGTGAAGTGCAATTACTGCTAGTGTTGCCATATTAGTATGAACGTTAATAGCATGTTTGTTTTTGAAATGGGTTATGCATTCTGATAAATGTCTGCTTTAATCTTGTCATCTGTGCATCACTTGTCTAAGTACTCTCATTTAAGATGCCATATCTCTTCTGGTAGCAATAAAGGGGTAAAGCAACATTAATATTAAATAATTAGAAAAACAAAAGGGGAATGATTAAACATATTTACATAATTGAAATAACACTGAGTCGCAGTGGGAAATCGGGACAATGTTGTCTCCATTCAAAGTAATTCATAATTCAGATTTTTAATTATGGCATATTCATTCATTTAAAGATGATTCTGGATGAGAGGGCCACTAATGAAATACAATCATTAGCATCTAAACAAAGTAATTTAGAAAGTCTCCTTTAGGGGAAAAGATTTTCTAGAACATCATCAATCACACAAGATATGCAAAAACAAGCAATTAAGCCGCACACAAGAACTACAACAACCTTATATATCAGTAATGTACACATGAAAACATAACTGATTACAATGACTAGACTAGGATAGTCTGGTTAATTTGTCTTTTACATTGCAGTACCACGGGGGGGGGGGGGGGATTGTACCAGGGAGGGACAGGCACATCCTTTGCCAAGTGAATTCCCCACAATTGATGTAGGCTTTTAAACAAAGGGCTACAATTTTGTTCATTGTCCAAATCGAAGTCCAAATCCTGGAAGCAGGGAGGTAAACTGAGGTCACTCTGCTCATGCTGTCCATTTTTCTGTCTGCTGCCTCCTCCCATTTGTAGTGTATTTGACTTAGCTAAATGGCAAATGTGGGATTAGCATGATATTTTATCAGAGAAGCAGGTGCTGCATTAGTTTCTCATTAGTTACTCAAATCCTGCTTTGGTCTTAGATGGACAAAAGTCCCTCGAAACCTAACTGGGCACAGGGACTCCTTCTTTATACACAATTGCAGTCCATTAAACATGCAGGAGCTGCAAATGTAGGGTATAATTCCACATGACTTTTAATGCCTGTGTACAGTGTCCTGTTAAATGAATACATAATAGGGCTGCTTTTTGAATTTCTTCTCTTCTAGGCTAAATTATAATCTTGTTGAAAACCTACACCATATTGTTGGCTGATTTTTTTTTAAGGGTGTGTGTGTTGGGTTTACAGCTCTGTATGAGGGTAGCTTGCCTGGCACACTTTGATACCGCAGTCAGAGTTGCCTTTGATAACTACCAGTCTCAGGAGCCAAAATATGTTCTATTGGGTACTTAAAGGACAAAAATACTGGTTAATTTTCAACAGTGCTCCTTCATTTGACTTTACAATTTACAGCAGTGAACATTAATGCGAGAATAGCTTGGTCGAGGAGGAATTCAAAATTAGAGCACCTCTTCTCATTAGCCCCAGCAGCCTGACCCAGGGTGAACTGAAAAGTAATTTGCTGCCAGATCCTCATTTTGCTGCTGTTATCACTCCTTGTAAATGAAGCGCAGCAATTTATTGTAGCACCTCGAGGAGTCAAGAACATAATGTGTAAAACACATACAAAAAATATATATCTTCCTTCACATTCATTAACACCCAGTGCATAGAGGCTGTTCACTTTCTCCTTTAATGAAGGAGGGGTGTGTGGGGGGGGGATCTTAAATCTAAAGCTTTTCGTCATGTGAAGAAGTCCTCTTCAGTCCATTAGACGCTGAGTTGGACTGCAGAAAGGTCATTGACAAAACACACACACAGAATGGCAATGTCGGGTGGGGTGGGGGTGGAAATAGAAAAATAGATAAAGAGACTGACAGATCTGAGAACAGAAACTACATTTTCACCATCAATGATCAACCCTTTTTGTCTCCCCATTTTCTGCTATAATTCAAGAAAAGGCTATCTAGTTTTTGATGTAGCTGGGAATTGCTCAAATATTCTGATTTTTCACCCTTGATCCAACCTTACAGAATGCAGTATTATAGGCTTATTTTTAAGGAATATTGTCTGCTGTTGTATAAATAAGTCACTCTAGATAGATAGATATAATGTATTAGAATGATGATTAATGTACTTTATTATGTGAATGTCAGTTGTTCCCTTGGAAAATCCTTTTCCAATCTACATTTGAGCTTATAGCCCTCCGTTCACACTGCATTTTGAAATATGAGGAAGCTGCAATAAACAAATTAATTCACACCAACAGTAAATAGCATAAAAAAACCTCAAGGGGAGCTATTCTTATAGTATGAATCAAACAGAACTCTTAAATTGAAGTAAATTTACCTTTTGTGTTAAACGGGGGACCCCCCCCCCCCCAGAAAACAGATGTAGACCTGTGCACTATCAGGGCTGTAATCACACTTTTTAAAAAGCAGATTTTTGCACAAAGAAAAGCAGGATCTTTCAACCTCTCTATATAAATGGAAATTGAGCCAATTTTTACCCATCTGATTATCTTGGATAATTCATTGTGTTTCTGCTATTGTGTTTCTGCTATTGGCACAGATCTATGAAGCGCATACTTTGGTTTCTGAAATTGCATCAGGGATCAGGCATTGCCCAAACACTTTCAAGCTTCTGCTTACAGCTTCAGGAGAAAGGAAGGAAGTGATCAAGATGTTGAATTTTGCACTCAGGACCATTTATGTGTCACATGTAGTTAGCCTGCTGGATCAGTGTTAGTGTCAGTGGTCAGTGTGGCTAAGGCTGGACCTTAGGGCCAAATTCCAGGGCTCTACAACCCAGCCCAGTCCCAGCCCTCCCCCCCAAAGATCATTGAGCGAACAGGAGCTAATGAGGCCAGCAGGTTAGCAGAAGCCAATTCTATTTTATTTCTATAATCATGCTGGTACTATGATTTAAGTGAGTTTAAAATGCAAAGCTGTGCATGCTGAAGGATTTTTTTCTAGGCTTGCAATTTTACTGAATATGTGTAAGGTGGTTTATAAGGGCTTGTTAGCATAGCATAGGGAAAAAAGTTTGGGGGCATAAATGGGGTCTAAAGGATATATGAGTAGTGGGGGTAACACTAAGGCTAAGGGAGCAACAGGGCATATAAAACCAATATACAGAGTTTTTAGATGTTTGAGATATGGGAAGCTTTATAGAAAATGTATGTATTTTATCTTGTTGTTGTTCCCTGCCTCGATCCAGACGGAGAGGCTGGTAAGAAATAATAATAATAATAATAATAATAATTATTATTATTATTATTATTGTTACTTGGGGTGAGGAAAATATGATTTACTGTATTAGTCATAATTGTCCTGCACTTGTTACAACTGCATGTATTCCTTTTAAAAGATTTGGGTGAATGGTCAAAGGATATTGAAAGGTAGAGTTGGGGTTTAGAAGATCCCCGTGTGTAGAAGAAAAGAGAAGTAAATCAGACAGCTGACCACATGAAAAGCAGAAGTGATGTCCAGTTTAGGGATAAACAAGTACGTCAGATGATGTGGACCAATGAACTTAGATATTTTAAAATAAGATTAGGAGGGAGGTCACTGTCTTTGAAAGGGTTTTTTAATTTGAACAGAGAGGAGGAAGATGTCTTTCCTTTCCCTCCGGCATGAGATTCAGGATGTTGCTCTGAGCCCAATACGTAGGCCTCAGTGACTCCTTAGTTTTGCCTGAGAGAGATGAAAGTTCCTTCACAGAGGCCCCCTCCACAAGAATGCGCCTTTGCGCCTGGTTCCGCGATTATGCGCATTATCGCGGAGGCGCATTTACTCACAATCCCTCTGCACGGGAGGCGGCGGGAAGCGGCGAAGCGCATTAAAAGATGCCCAAAAAGCGCTTTCCAGGTAGTTAATGCGCATAATCGCTTGTTCACACAGCGAAAATGCGCTTTAACGGCCGGAGCAAAATAAAAGTCGCTATTTAACGCGCGTTCGAAAATGCGCATTATCGGGGAGATAACGCGCCTGTACGCCCGTTTTGCGCTCCGCTCGTGTGTAGGTAAAATTTATAATGAGCCTTCAAGGCTCATTAAACGCCCCGTGTGGAGGAGGCCAGAGAAAGATCCCTTTGTAGAGTCAGTATGAGTGATGCAGAATTTAAGAGTATACAGCTACAAGATTTGTATGTCATTTTGCTTTGCTTGGGTGAAAGGTTGGTGATTGTGTTAAATTTTGTCTTTTCTTTAATAAAATACATTTACTTTAAAGCTTGAGTAGATGTTTTAAGTTCTAAGTGTAATCTGAGTGAATGCAAACATTCTATTTCGAATCCTCAAGCCCACCTGCACCTACAATACTTGGGCCAAACTGAGGCTATTTGAGTATTTAACACCGGGGACACTGGAATTTTAGCCTTAAGTTTTCCACCCTACAATGCTCAGAGGTTGTTTGTTTGTTTGTTTTAATCAGGGCAAACTATTATGTTGTTGGTGTTCTAGTATATAAGGAGCATACAAGCAGTTTTAAAGCATGGAATGGTTATGGGTGGAAAGAGAAATGCGCTTCACAGCTGGAGTAATACAAAAAGCTGTCTAAAGCTTCCCCTGCCCAAAACAGATCATTAAGTCCAGAATCCAAAATTACCCAGCTACACCACTGATTGCTTGCATCTCACTGTGCAAGCTAATGGGACCCAGAAATGCATTTCAGTGCTAGCAACTTGTCTAGCACTCCCTTAAAGTCATCCAAATTGGTGGCCATCACTACCTCTTATAGTAGCAAATTCCAAGAAGTACTTCCTTTTATCTGTCCTGAATCTCAAGCCAATCAGTTTCATGGGATGACCCTAGATTCTAATATGATGAGAGAGTAGGGTGACTATGTTTTGGAAACCAAAAAGGAGGACAACATGGTCGTCCCCCCACCAACATGTCTGCCCCCAGGGGGCATGTGCACCACCAAGGGGGTATGCCCACCTGAACATAGCCTTGGTTACATGTCTGATTTTGCAGCATACAATTAACACAAATCTGTTCTTCATAACATCTTAATGTTAAAATCACTGAAATAACAAGTGAGACATCCAATGTATCTGAAATTAACTTCACTTACTCTTACTTTTGTAGCTTTTGCTGTACTTTGTTGATATACTCTGTGTAATATTATATTAGAATAAAAGTTTCTGTATTTTTTTTATTATTATTCTTACAATGTTTTTATTTTTATGATTCCCTATGTAGTTAACAATATCTGTGATGCCTTTGGTCTGTTGACTGTAATAAAGGAATTTGAATACTCTGTGTAATACATTCTCCCCTTCCCTCAAATATATTTTCTGATCGTATCCTCACTCCGCTGCAAGCTGTTGCTTAATAGGGCTTGCTGGTGGCCAGCTGGCTTTTAATTTTTTTTTAGTATTAAAGTTCAATTTTGTTTTGAAACTTGCTAAAAATCAACAGATTAACAGATCTGCTTGAAACTTGGCATGGCTAAGTCCCTACTAAAGATCTATAATGATGCCAAGTTTCATCTCCTTATCTTTAAAAATGATGTTTTTTAAAAAAATAATAATTAAAAAACTATTTTTAAAAAATCCTAAAAATCAATGGATGAACGGATCTGCTTCAAACCTAGCTTGGCTAAAGCCCTATATAGGAGCTATCAAAGTGCCAAGTTTCAGTTCTTTATCTTTAAAAATAACATTTTTAAAAAACGAATTAATTTTAAAAACTTAAAACTTAAAAAAAAATCCTAAAATTCAGTGGATGAATGGATCTGCTTCAAACATGGCATGGCCCTACCTACTAATTTTATCTTTAATAATGCTTTCAATTAATTTATCCATTTACTAACAGGCCTGTAATTTCCAGGGTCAATGCTGAATCCTTATTTAAAAATTGATGTTGCAAGTCTGATTGGTACAGAGTCTGATCTTAGGGACATGTTGCATATTTTGGTTAGAAGATCAGCATTTTCATATTTGAGTTCTTGAAAAGCTCTAGGATGGATACCATGTGGGCCCAGTGATTTATTTACTTTCAGTTTGTCAATAACGTTGAGAACCTCATCTTTTGTAATAACTGTTTGCCTCAGTTCCTCAAACACACTTCCTGAAAATATCAATTCTGTCACAGGTATCTGTCCTATATCTTCTGCTGTGAAGACAGAAAAGAAGAATTCATTCAGCTTCTCTGCAATCTTCTTATCCTCCTTTAGTACTCCTTTGCCTCCACTGACACCCGATGGTCCAACTGCCTTCTGTTTTGTTATATGGTAGCCATATTTGTAATTGGAGGGATTTTGTTTTCAGTTCCAAAATTAGACAAAATATCCTCATGATATATATCTGAAAAAATATAATACATCAGCATCCCATGAAATATTGCAGCTGGGTCATCTCTCTGAATCATATAGGAACTGCTGGTTCAGGTAATGAATGTCCACGTCTTTTGACCAATGTCTTCCCACTTAGTTAACAGCAGGAGCCTATTATGCTATCATAATATTCTGTTCTTCTGAATTCTTTTTACTGAAGGGGTAATCATCATTTAAAGAAAACAGAATTAATTGTTTTATAAATGATATACTGATTCATGTAAGCCACCAAATATAACAGCAAGATTTATCTTTAATTATGTGAAATCTTCTCCTTTAAATACCAGTCCCAGAAGACATCGTGTAGAGGATGGGCAGTTGAACTCTCTTGAGATTTTCCTGTTGATCTGGATGCATATTTTTGAGCTGGAGTTCAAAACCTACTTACTTTAAATACCTTTTAAGTAGAATCAGTGTTGTTTTCTTTGGCCTTATTTTGTTTTTAATTGGGAAATCATGATTTTATGTTTTTTAGAAGTGCTCTTCAGCCCAAGTAATGAATGGCTCTTGCTAAATTAATAAACATAACTGCAAGACACCAAGAAGAAAGGTCACACCAAGAGAGTTCAAGAGGCACCCAGAAGGTGGGAGTAATGCCTATGCATTTTTCTTTCACTAACTGTCATCTGTATTCTTCTAAACTTTGAAATGCAAAAAATCAAGAGCACGATCCATTCCAAAATAAGCACTTTAAAGTCACATTTAATTTAGTGGGAGAGATAAGCAGGTATTTAAATCTCTCCCATTGAAACCAGCGTACAAGTGCTTAACTTTGGCTGGATCATTTCAGCCCTAAAGTTTCCAGAATAATGGTTTACACCAATTTCCCTACAAACATGGAAACCAAGGGACAAATGAAATGTGACACTAGACTTTCATAGAAGCACTCTTTCTGCCTTCTAGTGCATCCTTGCCTCAGGGATGGGCCAGGTGCCACTTAACGCCTTGCCACAAAAGAGGACACCAGTTTTTGATAACATTTGAACATGCAAATGTATATGTATAGGTTCAATTGTAGAAATAACTATTATTTAAATAGAAATATGAGACATCTCACCATAGTGCAGAGACTGATTATGTGAGCTGTGTGCCTGCTCAGTCCACTATGCGGGTTCTAACCGTTGATGAGCAACTTCAAGGCCCCACCTCTCCCTTGTCACTGTTACTGTTTCTTAAGTTTCTTGATCTTTAAACCTGTCTGGGACTGGACAGCCCTACAAATAAAAGACACCTTCACATAGAAGACTGTCTTCTGTCAGCTTTCCTAGGGAATTGCTAGATAGGCTGACCATCTGAAAAGGAGGACAGGGCTCATGTAACTTTAACAGTTGTAGAGAAAAGGGAATTTCAGCCAGTGTCATTTGTATGCAATTAGTCCCTGGTGAAATTCCCTCTTCATCACAACAGTTAAAGGTGCATGCACTATACTAGAGTGACCATATAAAAAAGAAGGCAGGCCCCCTGCAACTTTAACTGTTGTGATGAAGAGGGAATTTCACCAGGAACTAATTGCATACAAATGACACTGGCTGAAATTCCCTTTTCTCTACAACTGTTAAAGTTACATGAGCCCTGTCCTCCTTTTCATATGGTCAGCCTATTGCTAGGGCAACACCAGGCCACCCTAGCAATTCCCATCTGAGAAGCTGCAGGAGGAGAGGTAATGCTTAGATAGCACTCCTATATTCCTTTACCTGGAAGAAAACCCCATTGAACTCAGTGGGACTGCCTTCTGAGTAGACATGTATAGGATAGCACATTCCTGCTTTCTCCCCTGTGGTGCTCTAGATCCATGTTTACATTGATCAAACAAATTGGCCTATAATTTACACTGTTAGTATGATCTTTACCGGGTTTAGGAATAACAGAAATATAAGCATCAAAAATTGGTGCTGGTAAAATTCCTGATTCAAAAGCCTTAGGATATAGACAAAAAAGCTTAGGAGTCAAAAAACCAAAGTACACCACATACCATTCTTGACGAAAACTATTTGGCTCTGGAGTGTTCTCTTTCCTCATATTCTCAATAACACTTTACCTCTTCTATCCGCAAAGGCTTTTCAAGTAGTTCCTTTTGCTGCAAATCCAATTGTGGAATGATCAAATCCGAAAAGAAATGGTCAAATTCCTGTTCGTAGGAGCCCTTTCCTGTCTATATAGTTAAAAATAAAATTTCTGAAACTCTACGAGCATCATCACATGGAGGGAAATTGTGTTTCCTTACCCGTAGCTTCTCAGCACTTCCTCATTCTTCCCAGTGGGGAAAGAGGAAGTAAACAAAGACCACATGGCCCATTATTGCATCACTTTTTGTGCACACAGCAGGAGATCGCGGCACATTCCATTTTTTAAAAAGTTGGATTAAATGGGGTCTATTTTATGATGGAAAAAGGAGTGGAAGGAGTGGGAGGCATACAGGAGGTGGACGTCGTCTAAAGAACGCACACACAAGCAGTGAGCTTGTGTTAAAATGCTCATCTGATGAAGCTCTATATCTATATCCTTTGGGATTGTGTGTACATGGCTATGATTATCTTTAATCAACGGAATATAAGTCCAAAGTTTTTGTTGTTTCAACCAAAATACCAGAATCTTGCCAGACCTTTTTCACTTTCCCAATACCTTTGATGAAGAAAGGTGAACACGAATTCAGCTTTAGATGAACATCATGTTTAGCATGTTGTAGTCTCTGATAGACTCCAGGCTGAACTTGACCCAAGCTAGGACTGAAAGCAACTTATGTTTCCTGTTATCTTTCCCAATCCTTTTTCTGTCCCTGAGTCAGAAGAAAGAAGCCAAATAGCATGAGGAAATCTTTGTGGAAAGAACTATGTACATGGAAATCCTTGTGAGCTTATTCTAGAAGCATGATTTTGCACATCGAAGAGACTTGCAAAGAAGATGCCAATAAACGAGCTTGGCTACATCATATCAATAATTCTGTAATTAATATATACATTAGATAATATAATTTAATGTTATATCTACATCATAGCTTCCCCATATATAATTATTAATCCTAAAATCTATTTCTGAACGTTATCATAAGAACATAAGAAGAGCCATGCTGGATCAGACCCACAAGCAGGACATGGTGCAACAGCACCCTCCCACCCATGTTCTCCAGCAACTCGTATATACAGGCTTGGGTATCTACAGCTTTAACTGTCGGTATTTACACATGCTTTCCTCTTTTCCCCTTTTTCCATCTCTTTCCTTTCCCATTCTCAGTTTTCTTAATTTTTGATCTCACTTTTGATATTACAGTGCACATAGAAGTTTTATGTATTTTATATAATTCATGTTTGATGTTGTTCCCAGCCTCGATCCGGAGGGAGAGGCGGGTAATTAATAAATAAATAAATAAATAAATTATTATTATTAAAGACAAAAAGCATATGTAATTCAAACAAAAAAAGTCTTTTCTCCTTTGTTGAAAAGAAATGGAAAAGTTTGATGCAATTGTGTCTAGCCAATGCATTAACAGTGTAATTTTATAATGTGCATGTTATTAACATGTTATTTTAGAATGTTTTTAGGATGTTTTAGGATGTTTTAATGCAGTTTTAATAACGTGTGTCATGTTTTAATCAGTTTTATGTATTTTATTATATTGTTGTTCCCCGCCTCGATCCAAACGAAGAGGCGGGTAAGAAATAAATTATTATTATTATTATTATTATTATTAACTGGAGTTAAAATATTTTTATTTGGCACAATACACATAGGCGCTGTTCACATGTAATATTCTGGCTGATGCACCCAGGAAGGGTTTGTTTAGCTAGGCTGACCAGATGAAAAGGAGGACAGGGCTCATGTAACTTTAACAGTTGCAGAGAAAAGGGAATTTCAGCCAGTGTCATTTGTATGCAATTAGTTCCTGGTGAAATTCCCTCTTCATCACAACAGTTAAAGTTGCAGGGGCCCTGCCTTCTTTTGTATATGGTCACTCTAGTATAGTGCCTGCACCTTTAACTGTTGTGATGAAGAGGGAATATCACCAGGAACTAATTGCATACAAATGACACTGGCTGAAATTCCTTTTTCTCTACAACTGTTAAAATTACATGAGCCCTGTCCTCCTTTTCATATGGTCAGCCGAGTTTAGTATGTCGTCCAAAATGAGGATCCTGGTTTGCCACTTCCTTTATAAGCCAGCATTGCAAAAACAGGGTTTGTTCTTCATCATTCTTTGCAAACCCAGTCATTGCATCAGTGTTTTGGCAACATATATCTTATGCATCATTTCTGCTATTCCTTCTTTAGGCTTTTCTCATTTTATACTTTCATCTTCTTATTCTTACCTTATAGATTAAAATAGTAAAGTCCTTCCATTTTCTACCAGTGAGAGCACAGTGTCAAAAGTTTTTGTGCTGATTATTATCCTATAGAGCACCTGCACATCTGTAAGGAAGCGGAAACTAGATTTTGCTTAACCAATCAACATGAGCCACATGGAAATACTCCAACAATTGCCTTCGGTAATTCTCAGACTATTTTTTGACACTAAAATCCTGACAGCTTGCTCTTGTGATAAAGATGTTAACAAGAGAAGAAAATGGCACTAATTTAATCTATTCTTACAGGTCATGCTGAAATGAGATGGGGATGACACAAAATTATAATAATAAATACAGCCGTAATTTCACAATTCTTCATAAATGCGGTTCCCCCATCTTTTCAGATGCAAATGTACTAGCCTTTGCTTCATGACAGTGATTTGTGAGGTGCTATCTTGCCCTCCACTTGGGAACTGTATTCTACCTGATCCCATAATTATTTTTATACTACTAAAACAAACCCTTACAGATTACTATTGCAGTGCAGTTCTAGAGGTTTCACACCTCTTCCCTTTATGCTTTTGAGAGTCTTTACATTTGTATTAGCTTTTTGATTTTGACTTTAAAGTTACCTATCTAGCTCATACTGGACAAGAGATATGAAACACAATGCAAATGCCAGGAAGACAAAGAAGAAGAAGCAGCAGCAGCAGCAGCAGCAGCCCATAGGAGCTGTCATGAAATATGTGCATTGATAATAACTCTTGCAGTTGCTGACTAGATTAATTCACAGCTAGCTGTGCCTGCTGAAATAGTGTACTTGGAAGGAAGAGGCTGCGGTCACTGAGTTTTTTTTTCTTTCTTTCTTGGCATTTGGCCTACCTCATTGGCCATCTCTGCTTGCAAGCCTGGTATCAGGGCACCATTATCCACTGAGGCCCATTTCTTGGACAAGCGTGAAAGGACTTTCTCCTGTGTTACTCCCAAACTGGGGAATGGTCTTTTTCAAGAACTATGATTAGTTCCCATTGTCATTGCTTTCCAAAAAAGGTTTGAGGGCACATCTTTTGAGAGCCAGTGCCTGCAGGAGGAGGGGACCACCATCACCCCACCAAGGGAAGAGGGAGAGCTGTCTGCTGCTGCTGCTGCTTGTTGCTACCACCGCCCTCTCCCTGTTGGACTGCTGCTGCTCAGTGGACTACCACGCCCTGCAGGACCAGGCCCCCAGGAACTCACCCAGCTGTTGCTGGCATTCTTTCACCTGTCCCTCTCTTGGAAGAGGGATACATAAGCTGGCTGGCTGGGGTGTCCTGGGAGAGCCAGTGCCTGCAGGAGGAGGGGACCACCATCACCCCACCCAGGGAAGGGGGAGAGCTGCCTGCTGCTGCTGCTGCTTGCTACCATCACCCCCTCTCCCTGTTGGACTGCTGCTGCTCAGTGGACTGCCACGCACTGCAGGACCAGGCCCCCAGGTACTCACCCAGCTACTGCTGGCATTCTCCACCTGTCCCTCTCTTGAAAGAGGGATACATAAGCCAGCTGGCTGGGGTGTCCTGGGAGAGCCAGTGCCTGCAGGAGGAGGGGACCACCATCACCCCACCCAGGGAAGAGGGAGAGCTGCCTGCCGCTGCTGCTGCCTGCCTGCCTGTTTGCTGCTGCTCTTTTTTTTGTCCCCCCTTTCCGCCACCCCCCTTTTTTCTTTCTTTCCCTGGTTGGCTTTTTCTGGGTCTTGAGCCATGTGCCTGGGAGGGAGGATACAGAGCCAAGTGGGGGGATTTGAGGGGGCCCCAATCAGTGTAGTGATGGGCAGTGGGAGATATGGCATTGTGAGGAGGACATGCCAGGTAAAGGGAACGCAGCATAGATAGTTAATGGCTGTGCCATGTTCCAGTCCTCCTCGCAACCACAGGTTTGTTGGTTGCCCTATCAGCCAGCCCTCGGGACTCCGGATGCTGCTCTTAAATGCCAGATCGGTATATAATAAGACCTCCCTCATCCACGATTTAATTGTGGATGAGGCAGCCGATCTGGCATGTATAACCGAGACCTGGGTGGGTGAGCAGGGAGGAGTTAGCCTCTCCCAGTTATGCCCACCAGGATACTTGGTTCAGCATCAGGGTAGACCTGAGGGCCGGGGAGGAAGGGTTGCTGTGGTCTATAGGAACTCCATCTCCCTCTGCAGGCTCCCTGTCCATGTGACTACTGGTCTGGAGTGTTTGCACCTCATGTTGGGTCAGCGGGACAGATTAGGGATTCTGTTGGTGTGCCGCCCACCCCGCTGCTCAACGGACTCCCTAGGTGAGCTGACGGAGGTGGTCTCGGGTGTACTGCTGAGATCCCCCAGACTGTTGGTTCTGGGGGATGTCAACATTCATGCTGAGGGCACCTTATCCGGGGCAGCTCAGGATTTCATGGTCTCCATGACAACCATGGGACTGTCCCAACATGCCATCGGCCCAACGCATGTAGCAGGGCACACTCTAGATTTGGTTTTCGCAACTGGACATGGAGATGGTGATCTGAAAGTAGAGGACTTTACATCAGTCCCTTTGTCATGGTCAGATCACTGCTTGCTGAGGTTTAGACTTACAGTGGCTTTTCCCCTCTGCAAGGGTGGGGGACCTATTAAGATGGTCCATCCCCGGAGGCTAATGGATCCGGATGGTTTCCAGAGGGCTCTGGGGAGTTTTCCGGCTGATAGGTCTGGCTCTTCTGTCGAAACCCTGGTTGATCTGTGGAATGCAGAAATGACCCGGGCGGTTGACACGATTGCTCCTGAGCACCCTCTCCTGTGTAGAGCTCGTATGGCTCCATGGTATACCCCAGAGCTGAGAGCAATGAAACAAAATAGGAGACGGCTTGAGAGCAGATGGAGACGAACTCCTGATGGATGCAATCAAACACTGGTAAGTGCCTATAGTAAGGTATATTCAGGGGCAGTGAGTGCGGCAAAAAAGCAATACTTTGCTGCCACCATCAAATCAACTATCTGCCGCCCAGTGGAGCTTTTCAGAGTTGTCCGGGGGCTATTACATGCCGGCCCCAAGGATGTGCTACAACCATCTGAGGCCCGCTGTACTGAATTTGCTAGGCACTTCCAGAATAAAATCTTTGGCATCTGCCAGGACTTAGACTCCAGAGTTATAGCAGGTAAATCTAGTGAGGTGTCCAGAGCACAGGCTTGTCCTGTTTTCTTGGATGAGTTTCAGTTGATAGAGCTTGAGGATGTTGACAAGGTGCTTGGACAGGTTCGTGCAACCACCTCTGTATTGGATCCTTGCCCCTCTTGGCTAATAAAAGCTAGCAGGGATGGAACAGCTGGCTGGGCCAGGGAAGTGATTAATGCCTCTCTACGAGAGGGAGTGGTCCCAGGCCGCTTGAAGGAGGCGGTAGTGAGACCACTTCTGAAGAAATCTTCCCTAGACCCCGAAAATCTTAATAACTATAGACCTGTGGCAAATATTCCATTCCTGGGCAAGGTCCTTGAGCGAGTGGTTGCGAGCCAGCTCCAGACACTCTTGGATGAGACTGATTATCTGGATCCATTTCAGTCTGGCTTCAGGCCTGGTTTTGGCATGGAAACAGCCTTGGTCGCCCTGTATGATGACCTATGTCGGGAGAAAGACAGGGGGAGTGTGACTCTGTTGATTCTCCTTGATCTCTCAGAGGCTTTCGATACCATCGACCATGGTATCCTTCTGGGACGACTGGCTGAGTTGGGAGTGGGAGGCACTGCACTGCAGTGGTTCCGCTCCTACTTGGTGGGGCGGCTCCAGAAGGTGGTGCTTGGGGAACATTGCTCGGTCCCGTGGATTCTCCAGTATGGGGTTCATCAGGGGTCAGTCTTGTCCCCCATGCTGTTCAACATCTACATGAAACCGTTGGCAGCGGTCATCCGGAGTTTTGGGATGCGTTGTCATCAGTACGCTGATGACACACAACTCTATTTCTCCTTCTCATCTTCAGCAGGTGAGGCTGTGGATGTGTTGAACCAGTGCCTGGCTGCGACAATGGACTGGATGAGGGCTAACAAACTGAAACTCAATCCAGACAAGACTGAGATGCTGTTAGTGGGTGGTTCCTCTGACCAGATGGAGGGTGTTCAACCTGTTCTGGATGGGGTTGCACTCCCCCTGAAGGAGCGGGTTCATAGCTTGGGGGTTCTCCTAGAACCATCTCTGTCACTTGAGGCTCAGGTGGCCTCGGTGGCACGGAGTGCCTTCTACCAACTTCGTTTGGTGGCCCAGCTACGCTCCTATCTGGACAGGGATAACCTGGCTTCAGTTGTCTATGCTCTGGTAATCTCTAAATTGGATTACTGCAAAGCACTCTACGTGGGGCTGCCTTTGAAGACGGTTCGGAAGCTGCAGCTTGTGCTATATGCAGCGGCCAGAGTGATAACAGGAACCAGAAGGTTCGAGCATATAAGACCTACTCTGACCTGCTTGCATTGGCTGCCTATACGTTTCCGAGCCCAATTCAAGGTGCTGGTTTTAACCTATAAAGTCTTACATGGCTTGGGACCACAATACCTGATGGAACGCCTCTCCCGACACGAACCTACCCGTACACTATGATCCACATCGAAGGTCCTCCTCCGGTTGCCTACTCCAAGGGAGGCATGGAGGGTGGCAACAAGGGAAAGGGCCTTTTCAGTGGTGGCCCCCCAATTATGGAATGATCTCCCCGACGAGGCTCGCCTGGCTCCAACATTGTTATCTTTTCGGCGCCAGGTCAAGACTTTCCTCTTCTCCCAGGCATTTAACAGCATATGATGAGGGTCTTTGTGTTTTTGTGTTGTTGTTTGTGCTTTGACCCAGAAGGATATTGTAATTTTAACTTGTTTTTATGCTTTATGCTTTTAAATTTTGTATATTGGTGTTTTAATTGTTCAATGTTTTTAATTTTTGTAAACCGCCCAGAGAGCTTCAGCTGTAGGGCGGTATATAAATGAAATAAAATAAATAAATAAATAATTTTTTAATTTAGCTTTCTCCCTCTTCTAATGTTTTATGGTTTTGATATTCTTTTGGTTGTGTTTAGTTTTGATTGTTTAAATTGCTGTTCACTGCCCCCACCTTTTTTTGTTTTAGTAAGTAAGGCAATATATACATGTTAATAATAAATAAATGATGGCTATATATTACCTCCAGTATCAAAGGCAATATGCCTCTTATTACCAGTTGTTGGGGAAATGAGCAAGAGGGTGCTATTGGACTTATGTTCTGCATCTGGGCTTCCCTTGGGCATCTGGTTGGCCATTGTGGGAACAGAATGCTGGACTAGATAGGCCTTTGGTCTGTTCCAACAGAGCCCTTCTGTTCTTATAACTCATTTGAGCATTACATTCAAAATGTGGGAGCTACGGTAGCATGACCATCTCCCACACCACGAAGGTAACACCAGACAACATGAGAAGAAACCACACTACACTTCCTCCCCATGCCAGTGTGTCCTCAGTTTCTGGATGGGATGATGGTGGCATGGATTTCTTACATGTGACTCAGGGCTTCTCACATTACCCCAGTAGCTTGGGAAAGCACCACATAGAAACCCCCCTGCCCATGCCACCAGCATAACGTTGGAAGATTGAGCTCCAATGCTTACCATTGGAGAAAGGTTGAACTATGGACACAGCTGGATGGGGCATGTCTGAATATAAGCCCTGTGAATCCCTAGCTCAGTTTGACATGGTCCCTGGATCATCTGCATGTTTCATGGGTTGGCAAGGCCAGGACTATCATTTCAAGTGACAATGGTAGGGTCACACAATACAGGTATTCAAAATGAAAAGTTTATAGGTGACCCATGCGACTGAAGATTACTTATAGAAACTGTTTATGAAATATGTACAAATGGCAGAGTTATTAGAGAAAATGGGGGAATTAAATGAGCCATTTGCTAACTCAAAAAGTGCTACATTAAGAGAAGGCATGAATGGCAAAGGCAGGTTTCAGTAGTTTTGGTACAAATGTGACAACAAAGGGCCTTTATGTGCTGCTAAAATAGGAGGAAATTACTTTTTGATTTGGAACAAGCTAATGCCAAGGTGACATTACTATATGAACTTTGTTGATTCTACTGATGGAAAGTAGCTGAATAGCTTCCTTCCAGCAAACACACATGGCTTAGTAGTTGCTTCCTGGGGTGGTGAGATGCCCTGCTTTACAGAGGATAGTCCTCTGTTTTGGTGAGCTGGCAGAGGACAGTTCTGTATTTGACAAGATCCCAGTCAAGCAAATAATCTTCACCTACTGGCTTTCTGGGATGGTGGGGGGAGGATCCTGGGCTTTCCAGCTTTCAGAACGAGCACGATCTTAAAAAAATTCATAGAAAATTGAGGGTTTGAGCAATTGCTCTGATTTTTTTTTCCACAAATGACCAGCCACTTCCCATCTTCAATGTCCCACAAGTTTCAAGTTTTTATCTTTAAAAATGAAGAAGTTACAGCGGGGGGTGGGGCTTTTGGGGGACCCCCTATAACTTTTTAATGTGAAAAGATAGCGACATGAAACTTTGCAGATTGGATCTTGCTAGTCCTGGCTCCCCAAGTTTCATGTCATTATCATTCCAAATAAAAAAGTTATGCACGTGTTTCCCCCTATGGGAAGCCTATGGGAAAAAAACAGACAACAAGATGAGTATAGTTTTCAGGTTCACTTAGGCCTCCGGGACTTTGGTGTTTTATTGTTTCTCTCTTAAATGATGAGATATTTAAATCTCAGATTTTGGCTGAACTTTCGGAATATTTTGATATCAACAAGGATACTGTGAGTTCTTGCGCTATGGAATGGGAGGCCTGCAAAGCCTTTATTAGGGGTCAAATTATCACTTTCACTTCATTTAAGAAAAAGGTTAGAACAGTGCAACAGGTGCTTTTAAATAAGAAATTGAAATCTCTTCTAACCCAATTTGCTAGTTCCCCATCAACACAGTTGTATCAGGAGATGCAAAAATTTTAATGTGAGTTAAATAATATTTTTTCTCAGCAGGCAGAATTTGCTTTAACTTGTATGTGTCAGACATATTGGGAAAGTGGGAAATGACCCAGTAAAATTTTGGCACATTGTCTTAAACACCAAAAACATTGAAATGTTATTTCTGCCATTAAAGATGAGACTAAAACGATACATTCTTCTCCTACAGATATAAACCTACAATTTTTAAGATTTTACACAGAGCTGTATAGAAAGGGAAGCAAATTTTGGAGCAGGCTATGAATACCTTTTTTGCTCAGATGATTATTATTATTATTAATAACAATAATTACATTTATATACCGCCCCATAGCCGAAGCTCTCTGGGCAGTTTACAAAAATTAAAAGATTGAACACTAAAAAGACAATATACAAAATTTAAAACCATAAACATAAAACAGCTGACATTTAAAACATTTTAAACTGTTAAGCCTGGCCACAAGGTCAGTTAAAACTAGGAGTGTGCATGTTTATCGTTATCATTTCGAACCAAAAAATTTATCGTCTTCATATTGTAGGTGAACCGTATCATCTTCACGATAATTATCGTGAAAAAATGATATTTTTGCAGCCCTATTTTTAAAGAAAAAATGCCTATAACTTCTGTATTTTAAACGTTGGAGGCTTGAAACATGGTCACAGTGCTTATGGGGTATGCCTAAGTATGTTTATGAAATTTGAGATCGATCCTTCCAACCCTCGATTTTATATGAATTTTTTAAAGATTGTTTCCGTTCTGACCGGTCTGAATGAACGCACATGGCGAGCTGTCATTCTGATCTGTCAGAACTGAAACGATCTTTAATAAATTCATATAAAATCAAGAATTGGAGGGATCGATCTCAAATTTGGCACTTATGTATTTGTTATCAAGAGTGCTGCTATATGCGAGATGTGTGTGAGAGAAAAGTATTGGGCAGACCCTGTATTTGGTAAGGGTATGGAACAGCATTCCCCATCCTGCCCTCCAGGTGTTTGAGATTACAAGTCCCAGCATTCCTGACCATGGGACATACTGACTTGCAATGATGGGAGTTGTAGTCCAACACCTTTGGAGGGCACCAGGTTGGGGAAGGGCTGCGCTAAACAAAAAAAGAGAAGTAGGTGGCCCTAAGTTGTTCATGATCAGTTTTCCACAACCCCACAGTCACCTCTGCATATCATATTCTCCACCCTGTCCTCATGGTTTATCTGCTTTGGGAGAATGAGAATTTCACTTGCACTTTCTGCCTCCTTAGGGAGGATGTGGCGTTAAGGCTTGAGAGCCTTAACTCCCAATTTCCCTGCTTTTTGGTGCTTGGTTGGAATCTGTAGACCCTTAACATTGTTTTTGTATACCGTAGGTTTTTTGTTTAATGAACATTTATTTATATCCTGCCTTTTTCCCAATACTGGGACCCAAGGCAGCTTACAAATTAAAACATGACAGTTAAAACAAATAGAGATATACAAAAATTTTAAATATAATTAAACATAGTACAATTTTAAAATATTTAAAACATTTAAAAACATTTTAAGTACACATAATTTAAAATCCAAACTACAAGCAGTACCTAATGCTTCTTTAATTCATATGTTTTGGCAATGCTCAGTAGTCTCGTCCTTTTGGGAGGAGGTTAAAATCAGGATAAATCTTGTCCTGAATCAATATTTAATATGGAAGGATGTGCATGTCCTTCTAAACTACCTGCTGGTTTCTTGGAAACTAACACAGGGTCAGTGCAAATGGATTTTCAGAGCCCTCATGACAGCTAAAAGACTTATACTATCATATTGGAAGAATAAATACTCACCTCCCATAATGCAATGGATTGAGGACTTAATAACCTTATCAACATTTGAACGGGTGATATACAGGTGCAACTTGCTATATGGTCTATTTTTTTTGAAATTTATGTATAATTCTCTCCTTTTTAATTTTTTTTATGAAATACGATATCATCACTGTATATGCAATTTTTTTTCACAGTTTGTTTTTATTGTTCTGTTTCTTTGATATTCACAATAAAAGGGGGAAGGGGTCTATTTTGCAATGGAAAAACGAGCATCAGGAGTGGGAGGCGCACGGGAGGCAGATGCCGTTGTCTAAAGGACGCGCGCACATCTGTAAGTGGGCAGTAGTGAGTGTGTGATAAAACACTCATCCGATGAACCTCTTAGTTACAGCATCCAATCTTTTGTCGAGCTTAGATCAGCCACAAGGAACTCCAGTTTTGACAAGGGCAGCAGCACTGAGGAGGTTGTTTGTTTTTCAAACTTCCCATATACCATTTACCAAATTTAATACCCCCCCACCTGTTCCTAGATCTGCTGAGGCTAATAACAGCTTCAGAGGGAGTGATTTAGATTGGATAAATGACTTGGAAGGGGAAGGCTGAACCCTCAGTGACACTCCTTCAATCAAAACCAGAGACCCTTCCCTGTTACTTTACATTTCTTAAACAAACAAATGTTGGGAGATCCCTTCCATCACATCTGTTTTCTTCCTTAAGTGGCTTCGCTGAAACTAAAAGGAATATTTCACATTCTTTCTAAATGAAGTCATCGCAAAGGGAATGAATCCATATTTACTGTGAGGTGATCAGGCTTCACAGTTAATGTCAACAACTCCACTTATCTTTTCTCATGTAACATTTTGAGTTAATAAATTTTCCCCCAATTCAACTTTAGCAAAATAGGATGCATTAACCTCTCTGTGATACCTAAACCGTCCTACAATTAATCTGCCTCCTTAAGGTTGTTTTGTACCCAGTTCCCCAGATGACTGCTAATATTTAATAGATTTCCACTGAGCATCTGTGTAAAAGGATGTTTATGGACAAGGCCTAATTTATGAACACAAGTACCATTATTCGTCATTACTCTCATTATGGCACAAAAGACTTATCTTGACCTTTAAAGTAACACAATTTGTAGATGCATGTAGAAGATTACAAAGAAATACAACCCATTTTTGTAATAATATGACTGCTGAAGTTAATGGCCACATCAGTCGTCTGAGAAATGAAGAATAACTTAAGTGCAGTTTTTAAAAAATTCTGTACAAAAGCCTGAAATGGGGATTTATAATAGGAAAGGCTTTAACTCTGAAGGAAGAAGTAAATGTGCATGATATCTTTATACAGCTTTCTCGTGTTTCTTAATTCCGGTTTCCCTCCCCTATATATGCTTCTGTAGGTTTTTTTCGTTTGCTCACTGATCTGATTTTGACTTCACTGATGGCCAGAAAAGCAAAGATTTGGTGTGATGAGAAGGCAATGGTAGGGCATGTTTTCAATATGATGTACAATATGATGTCACCAACATAAAGAAGCAGTGTGTTGCAATGCTTAGAGTGTTGGTCTAGGATAAGAGAGACCTAGAGCCTATCTACACACGCAGGATAAGACACTTTGAAAACATTTTGAAACCTGTATTTGGAGTGTGTCCGCGGCCCCACCAGTTCTCAAAACTGTTTTAAACCGTTTTAAAGCAGTAGTGTAGATAGGCTCCTAGTTAAATCCCCTCTAAATCCATTGAGCTCAATTTCAGCTGTCCGTTCTCCTTCTTAATCTAACCTACCTCACAGGGTTGTTGTAAGGATAGAATGGGCATGATGGAAGATATATATATATATATATATATATATATATATAGCCAGAGATAGGTGAAGTACTTCAGATCTCAAATCATTAACACCCCCTTCCCAGTATTTGCAAAGAGTCCTAAATTGCATTGCTATTTATATTTTTATTTGGGGGGTGGGGTTTTGCCACTTGGAAATTGTACTGAGAGGGCCAGGTGTGAAAGACTGTGCATTACGTAGGCCGTGACTGGGCATACATCAGGCATGCAGGGTCTACTTGGTGTTTTACTGGAACCCCAAGATCAACCCAACCAGAGCTCAGGTACAAAACAGTAGTGTGGACAGGCAGATATACCTAAGAATGAAGGAACAGCATGTGCTCAGCCCACTAGATCTCTCCCTGATCTAGGTAACTGTGCATTGCTCCCATGCCTTCTTCATATTTTATACATCATGACTTTGCTCCATGATTGGCTACTGGCCTGGAAAAAGAAACGGTTTTCTTTTCCTCAAACAACTGAAGGTTTTTGTTTGCCCAATAGCTGGACTGAAGGGATTTGCTTTGAAAACATCACATTTACAAGGTTCATGCTGCTTACCTTTAGAGCAGCCTTCCCCAACCTGGTGCCCTCCAGGTGCTTTGGGCTACAACTCTTAGCATTCCTGACCATTGGGAATGTTGACTGGGGCTGGTTGATGATGGGAGTTGAAGTCCTAATGATCTAGAAGGCAGCAGGTTGGAGAAGGCTCTCTAAGGGTGTTCATAAGAAGCCATAATGTTGTTGTGTAAATTATATCACTTATTTTAAAATGTTCTGTCAATTTCTGTGACCAAATGAGCCAACCAACCATAACAGCACAGCAGTTTGCCTTTTCAAGTGCCTAGTTCTGAGGAATGTGGACTAGGCAGACACAATAAGGGGACATAATATTGCAATTGTCCCAATTTAAATGAAGAGCAGAAGACTGTTTTTTAGGGGAAAGGGAGCTTGCTTTTATTGCAAAGTGGGGAAATATGTGTTACGTTGGATGTTATTGAATGTTGACACCATAAAACACAGAAGCAATGAAATAAGTATCTGCTCAAGCATCAGCATCAGACGGAGACATTCAAATGCTAGCCCCTTCCTTTGGTGTGTGGAACCTTTGCCACTTGCTGAATCAGACCACTTCCTTCTCTTTGCTGGCATCGAGGTGCCATAGAGCCCTTTAGCATCCTGAGTTAAGATGAGTTCTGGTGATCCACAAGCCATCTCCACAGCATTTCCACTTGACCCCACTGGGCATCAGGACCCTGAACTCAATCGTTCCAAAATTTGATCTCTGGCATCTCCACGTAGGACAGGGAAAAGGCATGCTTTTCCTGCCTGAAACCCTGGAGAGCCATTGCTGCCAGTCAGTGTTGACACTACTGGGCTAGATAGACCAATGGTCTGACTCAGTACAAGGCAACTTCCTATGCACCACATATGGGGGGCACTACTGAGAAGGCCCTCTCCCTTAATGCCGGGGTGCACAACCCGCAGCCTCCCATGGATGCTCTGACTCCACCACCACCGCCAATAGTCTCTCTGTGTGTATTCTCCACTCAGTCCTGCAGGGATCTTCATAAAGACCATTCTTTCCCTACCATGGCTAGCAATCTGTATTAGGTGTGTGTATGTGTATGTGCAAATGTGTATGTATATGTCTGTATGCACTTGTGTGTATGTATATGTGCATAGTTTGACCGATGTTTTGTATGTTCATTTTATCTTTATATATTGGATTTAGCCACAGAGGCATGGCAAGTCAAAATCTTGTGTCATTGCAATATTTGCATTTTATTTCAGCGACATATAACCCATTTCTCGGTCGACCCATTTCTGGAGAAGATGTATTTTCATGCACTGTTCTACTTCATATAATCTGAATATTGCAGTTTAATTGAGGCGTGGTATGATACTATGCATATATGCTCATAGTTAAGTTGTACTGTGCTCAATGGGATGCATTCCAATGTAAGTGTGCATAGGATTGCAACTGTAATGAAAGAAATGAAGACATTCCAGTATATTGCATTTGCTTGATAAATCCCTTACTTTCTCTCACGCACAATGTGAAACTGCTTAATATAAGACATGCACACACAATTTGTATTTTGGCACATAACATAGTTGTATGTTCTGAATTGTTCTGTATGTTCTGATACTGTTTTGAATGGAGTGTTCTGGATGTCTTGTTCATTGATTTAATAATAGTATTCAATATTTTATTTTTCTCATTAAGGTTTTTTTTTAACTGTTCTGGGATACTTTTATGAAGAGCATTGTCAAAATTTCTTAAACAAGCAGAACTATCTTTGATAGATCTTGGTTTGATAGTCCATTCAGGTGTGGAAAGATGGGCTGCAGTTAATGCAAATTTCTTTAAGGACATATAGGACAAAAATGAATGCATAATAACAGTCTCAGAGGCATATTAAAACACGTTTAGTACAGCTTTGAAGTAATTGTAATCAGGAGAAAGTAGCTATCACAATTGGAAGATTTCACTGAATAGCTGCATTCCATATATAACACAATCAAATGTTCAGTATTGTTTAGATCTACTCCTATTCATTTCCTAGGCACACTGATTACTTTAAGACATGGTTAATTAAACTAAGGTTTACTTGGGAGTAAGTCTATTGAACTCAGTGGAGCTTACGTCCAAGTAGATAGGTAGAGGATAGGTCTAGATTTGCACCTAGTAATTTCATTGGTTAAAATGAGACATAGTCCTTGTTTAAAAAGCTGTGACAAGAAAGGAACACAAACTCCAATGCTGACAGCAGCAAATTCTCTTAATAATATATATTTTTAAAAAAGAACCTCATTTCTACAACCAAATTGGAATTAGTAGAAGGGAATCTTTCACTGTATCCAACCATTAGTGAAAAGACCATTAATCTATTCTGTTTATTATTCTTTGATTTTATCATGTCAGCTGCTTTGAGAGCAGAAAGGTGAGATATAAACAGAAATAATAAATAAAATGCTAGAAATTTCACACAGTCATTTTCCATTTGATTAGGGCATTCTGGACATTTGATTAAAAAGGAGGGTTTACTGAGCCCAAGTAAGGTGAAAATAAGAAACTGCTTTCTTATTTAGTAACGAAATAAAATCAACAATAAAAACAAAGTTCTTGTGGCATCTTATAAACTTAACAGCTAACCTATTCAAAAATAAACATCACTGAGTTCAGTGGGGCTTCCTCCCAAGAGTTATATATAAGCATTTGGTAGTGTAAGGCTTATTACTTGAGATGTACCAGAACGATTTTGCTAATTTTTGTTTTAAACTGAAGCTTGAGCAGTGCAGACATGCAGAAAATTTAAAAAAAATTAAAAATGTCAAAGCTCCGTGCCAAACAGACAAGGCAGCCCCTCCACTAGTGGGATGATGGACAGCCCTGTTTGGCCAATCAGTGTGGTGCGCAGATGGGCTCTGAGCACAGACACACAGTTAGACTATCACCGCCAACTGGGAGGCGGAAGGGGATGGAGACAGAAAACCGGGGTGCATAAGGGAGGGACTGGGGCTGTGCCACATGCACATTTCGGAGGGGGGACTCACTATGCATGAGCCCCTCTTGGTGAGGGCACTGAGGGACAAAAAAAGTTGGAAAGGAGCAGGACTTCTAGCGCCAATGGTGACATGGGTTTAAGTGTAGTTCAAGTGTAGTTTAAGTGTAGATTTTAGCTTTTCATGGACTAGAATTCAGCTCTAGATAATGACATGGGCTCTTTTCTAATAGTAGCTGTGGGAGCAAGGGGGTGACACAGACCAGGACCACTAGTGGTGAGGGGTGTCTAACCCTTTCTCCTGTGTCATTTTCCCAGTGAAAATTCATCCTGAAATTGCTATTTATTCTGCTATGGACTTTGCCCCCAAGGGGCCATTGTCTTTGCCCCCAAGGTCCTGCCCTAGCTGTACCACTGCTCAGAGCTTCCAGAAGAACGATGTTTGGTAAGATCAGGGGAGGAAGCTGAAAACAGACTTTTAACCTGGCCTTTTTAATCTCCTGGATCTGGGAACCTTAGGGAAACCCTCTTCCATATGCAGTGTTGGCTGTTCATTTTGGAGGCCCCTTGAGCAAGACATTCTTACCACCTCCCTCGGTGAGAGCCTATCTACACTACTGCTTTGAAATGGTTTAAATGGTTTATAATAGTTTTGAGAACTGTTGGGGCCCAGGATAGGCTGACAATATGAAAAGGAGGACAGGGCTCATGTAACTTTAACTGTTGTAGAGAAAAGGGAATTTCAGCCAGTGTCATTTGAATGCAATTAGTTCCTCCTGGTGAAATTCCCTCTTCATCACAACAGTTAAAGTTGCATGCACTATACTAGAGGGACCAGATACAAAAGAAGGCAGGGCCCCTGCAACTTTAACTGTTGTGATGAAGAGGGAATTTCACCAGGAACTAATTGCATACAAATGACACTGGCTGAAATTCCCTTTTCTCTCCAACTGTTAAAGTTACATGAGCCCTGTCCTCCTTTTCATATGGTCAGCCTAGCCCAGGACACACTCCATATACAGTTTTCAAAACGTTTTCAAAGTGTTTTATCCTGCGTATGTAGATAGGCTCTGAATTTAAATCCTTACCAGCATCATCACCAGCTGCTATGTCTGCTGTTGCTGCTCTTCCTCCTCTTCCTCATAATTGCTATTTCCTGCTTGCTTGCTAGGCAGAGAGCCAATGAGCCAATAGGCCTTAGCATCTACTGCTCTTCCTTTCTTCCTTCACACCACCACCATTGACTGAGCCAGAGCGAGAGGAGGGTGAACAAGCAGGCTGCGATAGCGGAGAAGAAACAAGTCCAGGAGGTTCTTGCCAGTAGCCCCCACCCCTGCTGCGGTATGAGCCCTTGGCAGGTGCCTGACCATGCCAACCCTGGAGGCCAGCTCCTCCCCACGTAATTAGTCATCATCTGAGGAACTGTTTCACATCCTCTGGTCTTACAAAGATAGGCAGGCAGCCAGGCAGTCACATGGTCTAGACATATTCTTTGTAGAGATATATGAGAAATCTGTTTCAGTTTGTTTTTGATGAGGATTTAACCCAGTTCGCACCTCCTGGACTGAATGCAGACTTGGGTGTAATCTGCAGTCAAAGTCCATACATTTGCAA
Organism: Anniella stebbinsi; assembly: GCA_029215795.1. Lineage (NCBI taxonomy): Eukaryota > Metazoa > Chordata > Lepidosauria > Squamata > Anniellidae > Anniella > Anniella stebbinsi. The sequence goes on from JARDYH010000001.1 coordinate 332,383,916, forward strand.
GCTGGAAATTTGATTCGCAGACCAAAAAAATAAAACCAATGCATTCGACAGGATGCATACATTAAAAAAATAAAATAAAATTGTTATGTTTCAAAATTAGTACATCTTAAGAATGAGTACTATTCAAAATGAGTACATTTCAAAAATGTGCACAATTGATGCATACATTTGGGGGGAAATATGCATGAAAACAAGCAAGGATTAATTCAGAGAATTTTGGTGAGCTTCAGTTCCCTGTGGTTGTGTCCACCTTGTGGAATGCTCTGGCAACCAAATTTCATTCATTCCCGGCGCTGTACTGTTTTAGAAGGTGTATAAAACTTGTCTTTTTAAGAAGACATTAGCCCTTGGATATTTTTTTAATAACCCTTCTGGTTAAACTGATGTTCTTACAAACTGTTCTTACTTCTGTTATTTATTAATTTGGGTTTTTAAGATTTTTTTAAAAATAAAAGAGTTTGAAAAGCCCTCACTGGATCCAGAGGTTGATACCAACTATTACCTGGTTCCGCTTCCAACTATTACCTGGTTCCGCTTCTGGCAAACGCTCGAGAAGCAGCACGCTGAGTAGCCAGGTGGATATGCTCTTTTAATCTTTTACTTATTTTAACTTAATTTGTCTAGTAGCTACTAGCTTTTTATCATCAGCTATTTTTCGGGGGATGGTTTGTGTGTCAGAAACTTACAGACAAACAGATAGAAAAGAAAGAGAAAGAGAGACAATGAAGATAAGATGTGAGAAGGGGGGGAAAGGGCGAAGAAGGGAGAGCGTTACCCAAGATATTTCTTCACTGCTTTCTACTGCTGCCAACAGAAGAGCTGTAAAAGAGAAGCCAGCTTGTGTGGGGAGAAAACTTTGATGCAAACGGTGAAACATATTACCTGGTCATCAACATCCCTTTTTGGGGAGCAAGGTGCTTGAAAGGATGGTGGCTGGGAATTCCAGATGTTTTTGAAGGATATTAATTATCTCGACCCATTTCAATCTAGGTTCAGGCCTGGTTTTGGGACAGAAACAGCTTTGGTCACCCTGATAGATGACCTCTTGCAGGAGAGACACAGAGGGAGTACAATTCTGCTCATTCTGTTTGATCTTTCAGCAGCTTCTGTTACTGCTGACCATTATATTCTTTTGGATCATCTACATGAATTGAGAATTGGGAGCACTATTCTACAGTGGTTCTGCTCCTACTTGTGGGGATGTTACCATTGAATGACTGTCCCTCAACTCCTTGGCAATTATGTTGTGGGGTGCTGCAGGCCACCATCTTGTTCCCCAGTGCTAATTAACACACACACACACACACACACACACACACACACACACACTGAGGGCAGACATTAGAAGATTTGGGGCAAGGTGTCATCAGTGATGACACACAGCTTTATTACTCTATGACATATGCATTAGGAGAAGCTATTCATGTTCTGAACCAGTGTCTGGATGCAGTGATGGGTTGGACCACCAAACTGAGACTGAATCCTGACAAGATTCTATAGGTGGGTGGTTCTCAGGTACAGGAACTGGGGATCTTGCCTGTTCCAGAGGGTATTAGTTTGGACAGGGATAGCCCAGCCACTGTTGTTCATGTATTGGTAACCTCACATTTAGATTACTGTAATGTACTTCATGTGGAGCTACACTCGTGCTTGGCGCAGAAGCTGCAGCAGATGCAGAATGCAGTAGCCAGGATGCTGAGTGAGGTTCCTGGCCATGCACATATTACAGTGATGTTGAAGATCAACAGTGGCTACCTATTAGCTACCGAGCCCAGTATATGGTGTTGCTGTTGACATATAAAGCCCTGAATAGCTTGGGATCAGGTAACCTGGCAGATCATCTTCCACAATACAGACCAGACATTAAGATCATCGGAGGGGGCCATTGTACTGCAGCCTGCAGATTGTCATCTGTTGACAAGTTGGAAGTGAGCCTTATCCATGGTGGAGCCCAACTTATGGAATGCTCTCTCCCCTGGTATTTGGGAGGCACCAACTGTGGTGTGCTTTAGATGCCAATTAAAGACCCATCTCTTCACCCAGGCCTTCCCTGACTGGTCATACTGCTCAGTTTGCTTCCTAATCATGGCACTGTGAATCCTTGGTTTTAATAGTTTTGAAAATGTTCAATTGAAAGTATTTTTTGTAAACTGCTTAGAGATTTTTTAAAAAATGTATATGGTAAGTGTTATATACATCTATTAAATAAATAATACATAAATAATGTTGATTCACTGCCTCTAGTTCCCTTTCAGGAGGGATATATAATCTTTTAAGTAAAAAAATATAAAAAATTGAATCAATGTTTGTGTCTCTGTGATGGTGAGCAGGCTGGTGTACCCCATGACCACTACCACCATGTAGATGATCTCATGTCCAATATGGATGCACCACACCAGCACACAATCCAGTGGTGAATCAGGAATATGGTGTGCTCACATGATATCTGAGTATCTCTGCATCGTAGAGGGGAAAAGAGTATGCCTGCTCCTTCGCCATGTGAAAATGGGAGATGGTTCAGGCAAAGCAACTTTATTCAGACAACAATGTAATTTATATGAAGTTCTGATTATCTCGATGTTATGGTGGTTGTCTGGACTGTAAAGTTACAGTATCGTTGTGATGCTTACACCTGTCTCCATACATCTAGCTCATGGGGTTAACTTATTTGTTCTCAAGATACACTTCAATGTGTACACGTGACAGAGGTTAGATCTACACTACCACTTTATAGAGGTATTGAAGTGCACTGATAACTGTCGGGCCACATTACACATTCCATATACTGTTTTCTTAGTGTTATTTCCTACTTTTTATTCCACATTATCCAAAATGCCACAACAAGTGTCATTGTGTGTCCTGTGAGGTATAAGTGTGCAAGAGGGATATAGTGTCACCATGTGTAGATCTGGCCAGAATATCTTCACTCTGCGTGTGAGAGCTTTAATTCATTAAATCTACAGAGGAGTGTCCCGTTCTTATTTTAAACTGCTTGTGTCAAACAGCTGAGAGAAAAGCAAACAGTTAAGGGGACAAACTGTTAAGGGGAAGATGGCAAGAATTAAGTCTGAGTTAAGGGGGGAATGAAGAAGGCCTCCCACAATGCTTTAAAATGTGGAAATGATTTGATAAAAGTGGTCAGTGTAAATGCCATTCCCCTTGCTCCAAATACAAGAGGTGGACAGGAAAGGACAGAATATATCCTACCACTTTGTGAGATGGAATGACGTTTGAAGACCGATTAGCTCTGTGTCTGAAAGAAGTTAACCCCCTGCCTGTTGCAACAAATGTCTGTGAAAAGGAGAGTTGATCTGAAAACTGGCCATGTCAACCATGAAGTTATTTCAATACTTTCCCTTCCTAATAAGATGATTAATCCCATTACCCTCTCACAAGCCTATTCCCGTAGAGTTAAGCACTTTCTAATAACATGTAGCTTGCAGAGGCAAAACTTTGGCTTCTTCATGTGATCTTATCAACATTTTTACCACCAACTTTCCCTTCAACTACCAATTCTATATATTTTTATTTCTCTTTGTTTCTAGCCAACCTCTCCTAGGTTCTGGGATTGCTTATGAACATGCACATAAAACACCCAACTAAAATGTAGAAAATTAAATACAGTTGCACAAGACTCCAGGGGGCTGTCTTCACAGTGCTGAGTTGGTGCCACTCCATTGCCAAACCCCACGCTATCACTTGCCATTAGGCTTGCCAGGCCCACCTCCTCCCGCAGCTTCCACCTGGGAATGTCCTCAACCACAGCACCCAAGCAATGACAAATGGGGAAGAGCTGTGCTGAACTTGCTCAGCCAGGAAAGGTCGGGGTAAATCTCTGATTTTTCTACTGCGGGTCTTTGTCTCTTTGCCCTGGGGTGGCTATGAATCGGCAGCTGCATCATATAACCAATGTGGCATAGATTCGGAGCATCCTCAGGGCAAAGTTGACATTAAGACAGCCCCCAGAATACTTTACAATATCCAGAGCCAGCTCCAGGTTTCATAGAGTCTATAGTAAATTTAAGTGCTGTGGCCCCCTCCTACATTAGTGCCTGTCCTAGTGGGCTTACCTTCTGATGGAAATGGGTGGGTGGGATGGGAGCAGTAGCAACAACACTATGTTCTGTGCTCAGAAACTGTTACTGCTTGCCATTTCAGTTACCCATAATACCTGCAACATAATGTTGCTCCAAGGCATTGTAGGAAATTGAAATGGCTACCCCAGATATCTTTTCATCTAAACTGTCAGAGGGACTGTAGTAAGAAAAGTACTGTAGTAAGTAAATTACTAAGTAAGCATGTTCTAATGATTTCTGGTGGTGCTTATAAGATCAGAAACAGGCTTTCTACTTGGATAAGTACCTAGTTCTCTTAAGGCCGTGATATAATATAATAAAAGATTTTATTCATTAAGTGGCAGGCATTGATAATGAAAACAGACAGAGGTAATTTAAATTACATTTCAGATCAATAGATTTTTCTATATCTTAGTTTTGTTTTGCTTTTCCAAAGCAAAAGATTCTTAGTTGCATCCTGGGATGATTATGTTTAAATGCATATCAGCTGTGAGCTCTGAAGGAGCCTCATGAGTGAAGACCTTCAGAGTTCAAGAATTGCATTTTTCTAATTAGCTTGAGAAATACCTATTTCTGTTCCATTTTTAGAATACGATGGGCTTTAGCATTACCATGGGCACAAAGCACCATATGTGGTGGGGTCCCCATTGCACATGGTGGAACTCTATCCCCACTCCCATCCTCCTCAACATACTGACATTAATTAATTAATTAATTGACAGCATTAATATATATAGCACATTGGGCCATTATACAGAATGGGAGGGGTGTGTGTGCACTTCCATATCCCTATATTTTAGATTTCCCCACTTGGTCAAGGAATGTGAGGTCTGAGCATTCTTTGGCCAAAGTGAAGTGGGCAAGATGGGCAAGGATATGGCTCTCCATTCCTATTGACTGCATGCAAACTCAGGGAGGAGAGGCTCTGATCTGCCCTATAATGGCCCTCCATGCTTTCAGGGGCACTTTACCTCCAATAGGACTGGACCAAGTCTTCTATTTTAAAGGTCATTATTACGCTAGCACTGCAGCATCTACACTAGTTTCCTTTTGTCTCATGGACATAATTCTGGGAGTCTCACGTGGAATCTACTCTGATGTCATTTTGGCACCCTGCAAAGGCCTTTTTATTTTCTCCGACCTTTGGATTCAATTTGCTCTGTTTAACCTTTGATGGATTTCTTATGTTTTTGTGCTGCTCCTATTAATTTTGTTGTTTTATGGTATAAATTTTCTACATTTTTAAAATTTGCTTTATTGTCTTTTAAATTTTGCAAGTTGCTCTGGGAATATTATCAAAGAGCAGAATATAAATCTGAGAGAGAACCCTAACTTGGATAGGTAGAAGGACTTAATGCTAGAGAGAAGTGCGTAGAAATGTGATGTCGTTGTGGCCATCACAGATAGGGTGGGAGAGAAAAGGAGATGCATGGGACAGCGTTCCACATCTCTGTCTCAACTTTTCTGGACTAATTTCTTCTTGACGGTACCAGATATACAACAAATATGTTGGAAGTTAGGTCTATACCCATCCATCTTAGAGAAATAAATAACAAAAGAAGACGTGGAATCTTTGCCAATGGGTTACAAGGCTTACAGCACAGTGCTCAGCTTCTCCATCTGATGTTCTTTAATTTCTACAAGAGTGCTGGAGCATTTTTCAGGGGATCACTGCATGGTGAGGGGAAGCTTACCCCTTCACTGGCAGCAGGCCAACCCCCCAAGCAACTATGAGTGATAGAAAAAAGTTCTCATTGATTCCAATGGGAATTTTCCCCCTTATGCTTGTAGCCATTGGCAAAAGGCAGCTTTAGATCTCCACATACTCCAGTCTCTTCGAAAACACCTCATCCTGCCTGTAAAGATTAAAGAGAATGCTGTGCAGTAAGCGTACCATGTAGTATGTCCCTCAGATGCTAACCCAATGGAGTCATGAATTGTTTTCATTTGTCTAAAGGGAAACAGAAGAGCCTGTAATTGAAATTCCTTTGCATCTTTACAGAGAAAATGTGACAAAAATATGACTATACCTTTGATGTTAATTAATTTTATAGCCAAGTGATTGTAAAATAAAAATACCTTAAATGTAAAAAAAAATGCCCCAAGGTCAGCTTTCCAGACTTTTTGTCCTCTGTTCTTGCACATCTACTGCAATGATTCTCACCTTTTTCTTTCCTGAATACGACTTTATTTTGTTTAACAGTCTCCTTAGGTTGTTCAAAATATCTTGCCAAACCACAAAACCTTTGCACAAAGATGCTACTCATGTTATACTGAGGAGCAGCAAGTTGGAAAGCCACCTGAGTTCAAGAAGAAAAGGTGCACATAGACTTATTTCAGCTTTGCTCCTGATTGATGGTGGAACTTGAGGAACCTCAATCTTTGTGGTATAAAAGGGTTGGATGGTGGCCTCATGGTCATACTTTAGTATGAAATGTGATTGGGCTGGTTGCATTTGTAAATTTAATAAGTTGCCACTCTTGGTTCTGAGATAAATAAACATCCCATGTAAGTCTCCGGAGCAGTCTCTAGATCTTCAGTGGAACAATATTCAGTTTTCCCAAATAAACTCCTATTTGTATGCTGAACAACTGTCATTAGCTTTAAACTAACTTGTGCATTTCTAGAATGAATACCAATCAGGGACATGTTCTTCTGTGCTACCAGTCTACCTCTTAAACTGGAGGAATGAAGCAGCGTTATAATAGCAATGAACAGAAAGGAGGCAAATAAAAGCCTAAAGTTCTAATCAAAACTCTAATCAGAAAGATGACAAATGGTGGAGATTATTAAATTTCCCTGGCTCCGTTGATGAATTTAATAAAGAACTAATCAAAGATCATTAGAAAGCTTTTGTGCTTGGCATGCATTGTAGCCGGATTGCAATCTGAATTTGTGTTTTACTGGTTACCTTGGGTTGGATTGGACATGTAAATATGAGGAAAAAATAAATTTAAAATCAGCTATATGTACCAAATGCACATGCCACTTATTGCATTTGCACATTTCTACACTTTGAACTAGTGATTAGAAGACTGAAGTTATTGTTTCATATTTTCTAATGATCTTTGATTTTCCAATGACCTTTGATTAAATTGATCTTCTCTCTCTCTCTCTCTCTCTTTCTCTCTCCCTCCATATATATATACAGAGAGAGAGAGAGAGAGAGAGAGAGAGAATATAAGCTCCAGTGGGGATGTTACAAGAAACTCAGAATGTCAAAGAATGAAGACATGACACAGCAAGGGTTCACAACTTTTATTAAAACTTAAAGGTATGCAGTGGGCAACTTATTAACACAACTCAAAGAAAGTATGAGCAACCAGAACAGAACAAGGCAGTAAGGTAAAACAATCTACATGCCAGTGAGCAATACCACCCTGGCTTGCCACAGAGGGAGGTGAATGCTTCAGACAACTGATTTGGGTGTCTTGAATGGGTAGCAAATGGTTAGTTATTTAATATCTTATATAAGAATAGTAGTGTAAGGCTTAGTACTCAAGATCTACCAGACCGATTTTGCTCATTTTTGTTTTAAAAACTAAAGCTTGAGCGGTGTAACCATGCAGAAACTTGTCAACGTTTGAAAAAGTTCAAAGCTTGAGCTGTAATATCCAAATAGTATATTTTCCCATCCTGGCCAGGAGCCTGAGGCAGTTGGGAACTACAGCTTCCACATGGCTCTGCACCACACAGGCATGCAGGGAGAAAAACACAAAGGCAGGGAAGGATGGAAGGCCTTGTGCTTTGTGAGTCTAGCCTTTTCTCAGAGTGGCTGTACTGGTGGCAGGAATAGTGGTGGAGGTGAATGTTCTGAGGCAGTGGCAGCAGAGGAAAAGAAGAGGCCCTAGGAAAAGCTGGGTTTTAAAATGTGGGGGAAGAGGGAAGGAGGAGGACTTGAGGCCTAAAGGGAAAAAGCAAATGTTGTTCAGTGGCGATGGGTGTGAGGAAGCGAAGGCCAAAAGTTCTTGGTTGTGTTGAAGGAAGTAACCTCCATACAGTTTCTGCAGGTCTGGCATAGTGGGAATCAAGGAATAGCATGTTTCACTCCCAGACAACTAGTGACCATGGCGCCATGGGCTTTACATGAGTATTAATATATTACTCAGTGTATTTACTGCAAGTGTGGGGGAGAGGTACTTGTGGAATGTTCTGCCTCAGGTGCCAAAATAACTTGACCAACCTTTGACTTGGGGTGGAGCCCTGCCCTCTTGACCAGATACAGAAGAGGGCAGGGCTCCTGCAGCTTTAACTGTTGTGATGAAGAGGAAATTTCACCAGGTGCTGCATGCACACAAATGACACTGGCTGAAATTACCCTTTTCCATGCAACTGTGAAAGATACAGGAGCCCTGTCCTCCTTTCCATATGATCACCCTAGTGGTGTGGGATCCTAAGTCAAAAGAATGTCTTGGGCTGGCCCTGCACACTTTGCATGTAGAAAGTCACTCATTCAATGCCTGACCCATCCAATTAAAAGGGTGCCAGGTAGCAGGTGAAAGAAGACTCAGGAGAATGACCTCCAGACAAGGAAGACAATACTTGATGATCTGGATAGATAAATAGTGTGTTCTGTATAAGGCAGATTCATATGATGTAGCATGGAATTGCACTATGAAGAAGTTTTTTTCATGCAGTAGTAGGGTGGCCAACTGTCAGGATTTCTCGGGATTTGTCCTGATTTTTGTTCTAACCTAGGTATCGGGGGGGGGGGGGGGTTCTGCAATTTTCTACTATGTCCTGGAATGACACACTTTCCCCTTTAAGCTTGGATTGTGAGATGACACATTTTCTGGACATGTGTCATTCTCCCCCACTGCTCCAATCGGGGCTTTAAAAGGAAAGCATGTCATTCCCAGACATCATAGAAAAGGACCCTATTGGAGCTGTGGGGTGGGTGGGAATGACATGCTTTCCCCTCCTCCGCTCCAATCGGGGCCTTTAAGGTGGTGGGTGGGAATGTCGCACCTGCTGGAGGCCCCAGAAAGCCACTTTCCCACCCACCCCACTAGGTGTCCTCATTTTTGGGTTAGGGTTAGGTGCCTCCAGACATTTTGGACTACATATCCCATCATTGCTGACACTTCACCATGCTTTCTGGAGCTAATGGGAATTGTAGCTTGAAACATCTGGAAAACCCAGTTTGGGGAATCCAGGGTGAGTGAGTCCTTATGCACTTAGGAGGCAGAGATTGGATGCGATAGGTGCCTGGATTTCTCAAGCTCACAAATACATCCGAATTCCCACCATTATCAGGCTTTCTCTCCTAGATTATGACCTTTCACTGAGGTCCTGAGCCTCTGCCTTTGCCTCTGTATTTAAACATTGCCAAATATGTAAAACTGGTGCTGCACCTCCATTACAGTAACATGATGTGCCCTTTGTTCTGTGTCCTACCACGACAAAAATGCCGCCACTGCCTGGTCATTGACATGAAATATGCAACAAAGAACTGAATCCTAATTGTGCCAAATTTCGTAATTAGCTTGTTGGTCAAAACCCATCTGTTTGTAATGCTCACCTTTGTGGCAAGCCTGGATCAATGCATTATGAATTTACTATTTACATTTAGTTTTTGAACAAACACAGTTTGTATCTAAAGAGTGCTATTCCAATGCATAGATGGAGGGAGCAATCCTATGCCCCCCAGAAGCTGCGGTGTAAAAAAGTCAGGGACTTACACTGACTTTTTTCTTGGGAGCGAGGTCACCATGGCTTTTCCGCCATGTGACCTCATTCCAGGGTCAATCCGGGGGGCATTCCGGGGGTGCTAGAAAGAGTACGGGGTGGGCTCCAGTGACCAGAAAGCCTGCACTCTCTTCTGGCAAGGGGATTCCCTGCCCCCACCCTGCAGCAGCTATAATGAGGGGTTTTACCAGTAAGGACCGGTGAAGCAACGCCATGAAGAGAGGGCCCTAGTTCTTTCCTATCTCCCAGTATTTCTAAAATATTGACACTGGGTGGCAATAACATCTTTGGGATCAAATACGCTAATTTAGAGCCAGTGACTCCATGGCGAACCCTCTCGCAAACTGTGGCCCAAGGTAAAAAGAAATATTCAATTACAATTTATTGTTGAGGCAACCTAAAATAGGTTTTAGCCCGATCTCACAATCAGCATCATACAATACATACATTACAGAATAGAATGGAAGAGAAAAAAATATACAAGTACAAAATAATTTCTAAAAATACACAGTTATAGACCCCCTTTCTTAGGTAGCATCAGTGTCTACTAGAGCTTCCCTAATCCATGCTGCTTTCGCTGCAAACCTGGCCACGTTTAGCATGATGTATTTGGCTGTATTTGAGAGTAAATATATTATTTTATCCATATCTGAGAGGTTTGTCCTTGGTGCTAAAAATCTCGTTAGATGTTTATCTCTAGGAATTTTGTATAGTTTACAATAGTGTATGGTATCCTCCACTTCCTGGCTGCCACAGGTACACAGGCGCTGTTCTCTAGGGATATTTTTATGTCTCCCCTCTATGAATTTAGTTTTCACTGTCTGAAAATGCAGGTCTATAAATGCTTTACGGAAAAAGGGGGATGCTATTTCTGGCAGATATTTTTCTTCCTCATGAGTGGATTTTAAAGATGGAGAATCTAGAGACTTTGCATCTAGAGACTTTGCAAAGTAGTGCTGCAGCCATTCTTTAATGGATACACGATTGTGGTAAATCGCTTACCATTAACTAGGGGTGTGCACGGACCCCCCCAGATCCGATCGGGACCCAGATCGGGACCTCCAATTTTGTCCCGGATCAGATCAGACAAAATTGGAGGCCCCCTGGACCGGATCGAGTCCGATCCCAATCCAAAAATCGGACATCCGATTTTTGGATTGGCCGCCATTTCCCCCCCCCCCCCTAGACTTGCACTGGGGGAAAGAATATATGAGGAAAAAATGGCGGCGGGTGGGTGAGGGGGAGCCTAACTCCCTCCTCCCCCAGGGGCCGTCTGCTGTGGACGGCCCAGGCAGGTAAGCCCCCTCCCCCGTGCTCCTTACCCCCCCGGGGCCGTCTGCTTCCATCCACTGGCGCCCGCGGGTGCCAGTGGATGGAAGCAGACGGCCCCAGGGGGTAAGCCCCCTCCCCCTCCTCCTGCTTACCTTCCATGGCCGTCCGCTCCCGTCCACCGCTGGCCGCTACTGTGAGCAGGCTTCGCGGCTTGCCCCTAGGTAGCGCGCCAGGTGATCATCACCTGATCATCATCAGGTGATGATCACCTGGCGCGCTACCTAGGGGCAGGCCACGAAAGGTAAGCACGCCACGGGCCCCCCTCCCCCCTCCCCCTGCCCCCTGCTTACCTTCTGTGGCTGTCCGCTCCCGTCCGATGTCATCACCTGGCACGCTACCTAGGGGCAGGCCGCGAAGCCTGCTCGCAGTAGCGGCCAGCAGCAGACGGGAGCGGACGGCCATGGAAGGTAAGCGTGCCGTGGGGCCCCCTCCCCCCTCCCCCCTGCTTACCTTCCGGGGACGTCCGCTCCCGTCCACTGCCCCCTGCCCCTGTTGTCCGCTTCCATCGCCGGGCGCCTACTGGCGCCCGCCGCTGGAAGCGGACAGCCCCGCCAGAGAAGCCCCCCCCCCGCTGGCTGCTTCCATTGCCAGGCGCCTGCTGGCGCCCGCCAATGGAAGCGCTAGCAGGCGCCAGCGGGCGCCCGCCGATCCTCCGATCCATCTGATTTGGATCGGGACCTTTCTGGATCAGATCGGATTGGATCGAACAATCCAGCGGTGAGATCGAAAATTGGATAATTGTATCAGATTTCCCCTGGATCGGATTCGGATCGTGGATCGGACCCGATCCAGTGCACATCCCTACTATTAACACTCTCGGATCAAATCCAAAGTTCTTTAAACTTATTTCACATCGACATAGCCAATTATTTCTGGGAGAGGAATTTCTCTGTTCATTTACACAGAGAGTTATTAATCTATTAATCGTATGTTTCATTTTAACATAGTAAAAGAACATTGTCCTCCAGATAGAGTAAGTTATTGGCATTACTCCAAGTTCCACTCTGATATAGCTAGTAGGTGTTCCTGATGGGAGGCCCAGCAATATCCTTAAGAACTTGTTTTGTATAATCTCAAGTGAACGTAAATTTGAGCCTCCCCATATCTCAGCTCCATAAGATATCTGTGAAATAACCTTTGCAAAGAAAATTTTAATGGCCGGAATAACTAACTGACCTCCACAGACCTTAGCGAATCTCAGGACAGTTTGCATTGATTTTTGGGCTTTCAGTTTCGTAGCTGTTAGGTGGCCAGACCATGAGCCATTTTGCATAAAGCAAATTCCTAGATAATTAAATTGGTTAGTTTGGTCCAGATAGTGGCCATTCAGCGTCCATTTATGTTTGGGAGGACGGGTACCAAAGACCATAACTTTAGTTTTTGAGTAATTTATACACAGTTGTTTCTTGATACAAACCTCCCCAAAAACTTTCAGCAATAGTCTCATACCTATAAGGTTCTGGGATAATAGAACCATGTCATCCGCGTATAACAGTATGTTCAATTTCCTAGAACCCACGGATACAGGGAAATTAGAATTGTCTGACAGCTGCCCAATAATATCATTTACATATATATTAAATAGTATTGGAGCTAACAAACATCCATGTCTAACACCTATGGATGTTTTGACTTTCTCCGAGAGTTGGCCCCCCTTTCTGACTCTGACTTGAATTGTCATGTTAGAGTGTAAATTCTTGATCAAGATCAGAAGTCGTCTATTCATCCCTGAATGCCATAATTTGTTGATAGTTTGCTGGAGAGGATTTGTCTTCCTTTTTATAGATAGAGACGACAATACTTTGGTCCCAACCGTCAGGAAATTTACCATTTTGGTTTATATAGGTGAAAAGCTTAGCCCAAATGGAAGCCCACCAATATTGGTTATCTAGAAAAATTTCTGGGGGAAGCATGTCTTCCACAGGTGCTTTCTGTTTGCTTAGGCTAGAGATTAAATGTGTGACCTCACTGATGGTTACGGCCGGCCACTTATCAGTTTCTGCAATGTTAGGGAGCTGAAATTGTGTCAAATAGTTTGTATCCAGAGTTATAATAATCTCTGGGTTGAAGGCTTGTTCAAAATACCTTTCCCATTGCTTAGGCATAATAGGTAAGGCCAGGCCATAGGTGGTTTATTTTAATTTGCAGGCTACCAGCTGCCAGAATTTAGTTGAGTCTCAGTTGTTTGTGGCTTGTTCGATATCTGTCCACAGTTGGGTAAAATAGGCAGTTTGCTTTTGCTTTAGTAGGTTCTTATATATACGACGTTTCACCGTTAAATCATGCATCAAGGGGTTAAGAGCTCCTTCCTGAACCTGTCTGCTCAGGGAGCAGAGGTCGCGTCTTGCTAGTCTGCATTCTTGGTTGAACCAGCCCTTCGGATGTGGTCTTAACTTGGGGGGGAAAGTAATTGAGCAAATGGAACCCAGATGATGTATCATGGTGTGAAACAAGGGCAGGAGCTCATGTGGATCTGCGCTGAGAAATCTGGTTCTAAGAGACAGCAGTTCCCTACTGAGCAGTGTGAGTTTTAATTTACCACGGCAATTAAAGCGCCTTATGACCATGTAAACAAGCGATTCTCCACATTAAACACCTCTAAAGCGCATTTCATACAACCGGTAAGGCAACCAGTTATGCACTTAACCACGTCCCGCATATAGTGATTTGCCATAAAAGCTATTGCGATAAGATGCGCATAATCGGACAACCAGGCATCAAACTGAATTCTTGTAGAGGGGACCACAGTCTCTTGTAGACATGTATTGGCTCTTTGAAATGAAGTGCATTTAAATGAAAAGGCAGCCCCCTTTGCCCGCAAGTGAACCGCATGTGCAACTGATTGGATCTCTGTGTAGGGGTAGTAGAGCAGCCTTCCCTGAACCGGAGCCCTCCAGATGTGTTGGACTAAACATGGCTGGCTGGGGATGATGGGATTTATAATCCAAAACATCTGGAGATCCCCAGGTTGGAGAAGGCTGCAGTACAGTATAAATGTAAAACCAAATCAGACTCTGAAAAGTGACAGCTAAACTTTCAGGAAAAAAAAATTATTTAAAAAATTGAACATGCTGTGGCCATTCTCTTCTAAAAACTACCTGCACAATGCTTGAGTCTTCTGGAAACAGAAAAATGAACTTGTGAATTTCAGAAAACAGGGCGTATTCCCTGCATATTATGGGGTGGTGTTCTTTCTGCCTTTCTCATGCCAGTATTTCCACATTTGTCATGCATACAACATAAATGTATAATGTAAGCTAGACCGGTGGTCATACAGTTAAGCTTACTGACAAAGACATATTTACTTGTTTACATTTCTTTTTTATGTCCTATGGCAACTCCTTCATTCAAAACACTTCCCTGCCTTGAACATTTGCTCTGAATTTACTTATCAATCCTTTGCATATCAAAATGAGATTTATTCATGTGTATTAAACAAACGAGCCATGAAGAGATGGAAAAAAACGAGCCTATTTTATGGTTAAACCCACCATTTATCATTTACTGTTTTTGTCTGTATATCAGTTTAATCCTTTTCATGTCCCATCACAGACTGGAGGCATCAGAAGCTACTTTGGTATCTGCTGTCAAAGTAATTAACTATTTGCCATTCGTACTGTGGAGAAAGTATGTTAAGCCCCCTTTTGTATTCTTATCACTTTTCAAACACAAATTTTGATGCACAAATTGCCCAGCATCTCTCTATCAGAGCTTTGATCTGCTACCTTATCAGTTGTTGGCTCACTACAAGAGACTGGAGAGTACACAAAGCTATGGGCTGCAGACTCTGATTGGAAAAAGAAGGCTGTACAAAGCCACTTGTTAGCTAAGTTAGTCAATATTGACATGACATAAGGATAATGCCTTCTTTATGTTAGAGTCATTGTTGGATTTAGCCAGTAAGAATCATCCCTTTGAAAAACACGAATAGTTCCTCCCCTCCCCCCAAATTTCTTTTCATTTCCTCAGTAATCTAAGGGCCAAACTACACATTATACTTATTGCATACTCATGTAGCTATGTCTTGTTTACTGTTTTGCATAATGTATTATATCAATGACTGGAAATAAGGCAGACTTCGAGCCCTGTTGGGAAGAAATTAGGTGGTGGTGCCCAAGGTAGCTGCCTCGCCCTGGCTAATAGTAGGGCCAGCCCAATGGTAAAAGTGGTAAATGGTTGTTGTGATGCATGCTTCCTTTAAATCTTATCCTAGGGTGACCATATGGAAAGGAGGACAGGGCTCCTGTACCTTTAACAGTTGCATTGAAAGGGGGATTTCAGCAGGTGTCATTTGTATGCATGCAGCATCTGGTGAAATTTCCTCTTCATCACAATAGTTAAAGTTGCAGGAGCCCTGCCCTGTCTTGTATCTGGTCACTCCAGTATAGCTCCTGGTGGGGGGTCCTGGAGAAATACAGCTGAAGATGACCCTAGGGTCTGGGCAGGTATATACAGGAGAAAACAATCGTAATCTGACCCAAAGCCATTTAGAGCTTTGAATGTTAATCTTTGTAAACCGCCCAGACAGGTTCAGCTATGGGGTGGTGTATAAATGTTAATAATGATGATGATGATGATGATGATAATAATAATAATAATAATAATGCACTTTGAATTGGGCCTGGAAATTGATGTGAACTAGCAGATTGAAATTTAATGTCCATCCATATAATCTTTTTGCTTTGTTTTGTTGCTTTGTTTATTTGGTGATGCATTTCCTCTTTCTTGGCAATGCATAAATGGCCAGCCTAAGGAGGTTTTTGGTTTGATCATGCCCACTGACCTATGAAAAGCAAAACACTCAGGCTTGCCGCAAACCTCAGGTGATTTGATGGTGGCTGCAGAAGAAGGACAGGACTCCGTCAGGTCAGAGATCTGCAGCAGACTCACTCACGCTTTGCAGTCATCAGGCTCCTGGGGGCTGAGGATACTGTGGAGCCAATGCACTTGATTTCAAAGTGGAAAGGAGCGGCAAGGTCCTCTCTTCAGGCAGCATCCCCTTCGTGAAGTGGCATTACTGTTGGCTCTAAAAGGAGCATGTTCTCACACTAAGAATTACGCTAAAAGCTACCATGTTTTATTTATAGAAGAGCTCCCAGTGAATGTTTCCCAGTTTGAAGGGGAAGCCTTGTGGCTTTTTTTCTTCTTTTTTGCTGACAGTGAGGAGACGGCAGCTTAGCAGTAGTACACAATGCACCTTGGTGTCAGATCTATCCTTTAGCCTCACACGCACCTCAAGAAATGAATATGGGTTGCATTGGCTGGACAGGCAGCATTGCCATGTAGGGTTCTTCAAGCACATTGCATTCAAGCTGGCATGATACAGCTGAATGTGGGGGCCCTGATCTCAATTTTTACTGTTTTCTCCTTATGGGGAACATTTACTGGATTGATCTAGAAGTTGTCTTAGGCTTCAGTTGTACATCATGGCAATTGTTCGGATTTTGCATGCAAATTGTCTAGGTGAATTAGGACTTTGGAAACCCAGGAGACTACTTTTAAGTAGGGATGAACAAACTCCCCTGCACCTGCCTCATCCCTCTGCACATCGGACCTTTGCTACTTTCCTGACTGTGGAGGGTGTGGCGTGTGTGTGTGTGTGCGCGGCCCGACAGTCCATGGATGCTTAGCTAGAGTTTGTGGCATCTTGCTTTTCCATGAACCACTATTTTGTGCAAAATCACAAGTAAGCTATTTATGGAATAAAAATGGCAGCCGTAAATAGCAAGGTTTACATAAAATTGCAGGGGTTATGCCTTCAATTTTGCATAAATCATGTTATTTTGTGTAAAATGGCAATTTCTGCAAATAGCTTCCCTGTGATTTTGTGCAAAATTGTGACTTCTGGAGCAGCAAGGAACTGCGAAATTGTCCAACTTAGCACACATAAGTCAGCATCTGGGGGGTCAAGCTGGTGAAAGGTTTGTTGAGCTCGAGCTCCAAAATGGATTCCTCTGATGTCCCTATTTTTAAGCTGACCGCATCACCAAATTATCATCTTCCAACTAGATTCTACTAAAAACAATGATCGGGTTCCCATGTATGCAGTGGTTAATAAGCTATGATGGCTTGTTAACCACCCTTGCGCATGCCATCACATGCTGCCTGATTTCCCCAATTATCCTCACTGGGCGCCGCTTGTTATGTGCAAATGCAGCAAAAGCAGGTGGCTGGGTTGGTTAACAAACCCCTCAGAAACCACACTCTGTTGTAGGGTTGCTAGGTGGTTTGTTAACCTTCCCAACTAGTTATGCTCACTGGGTTTCCATGTAACGACAAGCTATGCCCAGGGAGAGTAATTAGGGAAATGAGCTGGCGTGCAGCCAGCGCATACATGTCATGCAAACCTTTAGTAGGGTCAACCAAAAAGCAGTGAACCAGCTATAGAATTTCACACACCTCTTCCTTAGGCTTTATCTTTAAAAAGTGGTGGTGGACTGGGGACGAGGCAAGAAAAAATTGTAGCAATTGTAGAAGTCCCAGTCCTAAGATGGCGATTCAGGAGGCTGTCTGCAGGCTAATTAGGTTAGTTTGTACCCAGGGCTAAAGAATACAGGTTGTACAAAAGCACACTAGGACAAAAAAAATGGAGGAGGGAGGAAGCAAAGGCTACCTTTCCTTTGAAAATATAAAAGCCAGCAGTTATTTGAATCTGTATCGAGAAGATCTCGTGTAATCCTTTCACAAATTTATAAATGCAATGCTGCTGTGAGTCTTTGCAAATAAGGAACAATGAGTTATCTTATCCTGGGGTTTTCCTATATGTAATTCCCTGCAATAATTTAGTCCTTGTCTTCCTATGTGAAGGATTTAAGGAACCGTCTTAATTCTCATTTGTTTGCTCTCTCCCCCTCGCCCCCTCTCTTAAGCAGCTGCAACGAAGACCAAGACAAACACGTAGATTAGCTTGGTCCCTTTTATAAAGTTGATGAGTCCCTAAAATGTGCCCAGTGAAAACAAATAAACAAAAAATCATGGCATGGGGACCAACCAAGACAAAAGGGTTTGCTCTTTGTCTTTGAAATTGCTATTTCTTTCAGTAAGTCATATATTACAGTGTCTTCCTATACAGGTCTACTCAAAAGTTAGCCCCATTGAGTTCAGTGGTGCTTATTCCTAGGGAAGTTGGTATGGGATGGCAGTGTTAAGCATTTACCTTTAAAGGAAGGCCTTTCTCCTACCATGGATACATTTACAATATTAAAACTGCACAAAACTTATTTTTTATATTTCCTTATGCTCATTTTTTACTTTTGTAGGAAACCAATTAGTCTCAGGTGATGCTTGTTTGCTTGCATGGCTTATGTATATTTTTCAGCTCTTGTCATACATTTTAAACACCGATTCATTTGGATTTCAACCTTAGACATGCCTGTTCAGATGTAAATTCCATTGAATTCAATGGAACGTACTCTCAGGTAAGTATGTTGTATACAATTGCACCCTTAGATCCTACTTTTTTAATGCATTGTTTTCTAGATCTAGTCCACAGTGAAACTGTGATGCCTCACTGACATGGGGGGGCAGGGAGGCTCTGTGCTGGATTGCAGCTATTGAACATAAGGAAAATGGAATGACAATGTGCATAATAAGCACTAGCAATTGTGCAGATTCACACCAGCTATTGCTCACATTCACCTGAAGGTGTGGAGAATGTGCACAAATGCACAGAATTGGGTATTTTATTTAATATATTGCCCAGTGAAAATGAGGAATCCCCAAGTGATGTTGGCCAACTGGAGATTGGCCAGCCACTGACTCTCAGCCAAACCTACTTCTCAGGGTTGTTGTGAGGATAAAACAGAGAGGAGAGGTGGTGATGTAAGTCACCATGGGTTCCTTGCAAGAAAAAAGATGGCACATAAAGGCAATACATAAACAGTTTATACTATAAGTTTCTGCAAAGTCTCTGGAACACAGACAATAATCTTATACTGAACCAGACCCCTGGCTCTGTTAGCACACTACTGTCTGCACTGACTGGCAGTGGATCTCCAGGGGTTCAGGCAGGAGCCTCTTCCAGGAGATGTCATGGATTGAACCCAGAAACTTTTGCATAAACTGCATGTGCTCCCTCCTTGGCACCTATAAATATTTGCTGTCTGTGTACATTCTCCACACCTTCATGTGAATGTGCACAGTAGCCAATATGTATGAATATGCTCCATTCAATGCATATTAATCACTACATCCACATTAGATATTGTTTTTTTTTAGTGAGATACAATTTGATTACTTTCAGCTAATTTGGCAAGTTATTGAGGCTGCAGTTGTATAGCCACTGACCTGGAAGCAAGGCTCATTGAACTCAACGAGTCTTGTGATTAGCGGAGCAGGACCAAGACATTTTGCTGCCTCAGGAAAGAACATTAAAAGAGCCCCTGCTGGATCAGACTATGGCTACATCTCATCCAGCATTCTGTTCACACAGTGGCTGACCAGTTGCCTATGGGAAATCCACAAGTTGGACATGAGTGCATAGTACCCACCTGCTCATGTTCCCAGCAACCAGTATACATAGGCATTCTGTCGCTGGTACTGGAGGTAATATATAGCCAACAGGACTAGTTGCTATTGATAGTCTTATCCTCCATGAATTTGTCTAATTTCCTGGTGGCCGTCACTACATCTTGTAGTAACAAATTCCATAGTTTAACTAGGCACTATATGAAAAAGTTCTTCCTTTTTATCTGTCCTGAATCTCCCAACAAACAGCTTCATGGGATTACCCCAGTTTCTAGTACTATGAGAGGGGGAGAAAAACACACATAGGAGTCAATGGAGACTCACCTGCATTCTTTTTAATTTCCCCATGTGGGAGTGGAATTTTGGGGATAAATGGGTTGGTGGAAGGTTCTCATGGAATGTCCTGGTCCCAATCTGAATCAGGACTGCATGTGCACTGGAGTACGGAAGAATATCAGGCCCAGCTATCTGATTAGCAGAATGTGTGTAGCAATATATGAAAAAACATCCTGCTCAATCAAATATGAAATTCCAGGAATACAGATGAGGTTTAAATGCAGCAAATGCACATTTCATAATCCCCCAAAAGAGATGCAGTGGAATCTTTAGACAGTTAAGGGCCCCTGTAGGTGACCTGCACACCTTCCCTGAGAGGAGAAGGGTGATCTCTCTTTGCATTAAAAGCTTATGTATTCTTCAGGGGAGATGTACTATGTCCCATTTCAAACATTAATGGTATGTGCAAGGAGATGAAGGATGATCCCTTGTACTTCCTGTGTGGGATTCAGATTTAAGCACAGGCAACTGGGTTCATGGAAACATACTTCCCTGCCATCTCTTTCGATTTTCAACCCCCTGAAAATGCTAAGCAGAGATTCAGGAGATCCTGCTGAATGGGACAAGCTGTGTTGTGTGGGGAGGGGGTTCCCCAAAAATTGGGTGGAGAGACCTTCTGTGATCAAAGGCCTTCCTCTCGCAGAAGGCAGATTTTGGCAAGATCTACACTACTGCTTTATAGCGGCATTGAAGTGCACTGTTGGGGCCCATGACACATCTACACCAAGCAGGATATAACACTATGAAAGTGGTATATGGAATGTGTCTATGGGCCCCAACAGTCGTGAGAGCACTTCAATACCGCTATAAAGCAGTAGTGTAGATCCTGCCTCTATAGCACTTTCATAGTGCTATATCCTGCCTGGTGTAGATCTGGCCTCTGAATCCAACTCTCTACATTTATGCATAGGATTAACATCCCAAACTGCTCTATAGATATGGATGTGAAATCAATCCAGATCTTTGGGGATGTTCTCTATATTTAACCCTTACTCGATAGACACATTGCAATGAAGCACTCACACATTGACCTTTTATTCTCCTTTTAATGTTGTCTTTAGACTGGGGCTGGGGTGGGGGGAGGGAGACTCCTGGTTCTACAGAATTTGCAACCGTCCAGTTCTAAATGAGGGCTGAAATCATTCTAACTAGATCTTGTTCAAGAGTGCTCCAGTGCTAGGAAGCCAGTTCAAACGTTTCTTCATAGGAACCAATTACTTCAATCAGCCAGGACAGAAATGTATGGCTAGAACATCGCTTTTGTCTTTTTTCCTTTGTGTGTCTTGGCCTTTGCTTCCCCCTGCTGTATGGGATAGCTTCCCAGGATTCAGTGCTTTTGGAGAGGAAGCAAGGGGGGAAATGGACTAATTGGCTTTGAAAAAGGAGCATGTGTGTGAACAGAAATGAACTAATTAGTGCAGAATCAGTGTAGCATTCGATTTGGCAGAACTAGCCTTAACATGAAAGGGTTACACACATGGTGGCATTCTTTAATGTCCTCAGTGTAAGACAGTGGTTATGAGCCAGAGTTGGAGATTTGGCTTCTGACTTCCAATGGGATATGGCCCTAACGCTATGGTACAGCATTTTGTGGGTAGATAGCAAATCCATTTACTGGCACTTATAGCCAAGGGCACAACATTGAATATTCAGAATTGCTAACATTATTAATATGAGTGAAAGAGGGCTATTTAGTAAGTGCTATAGGATTTGCTCTTCATTAAAGTATGTCTGTTTTGATATATAACATATCTTCTCTGTATATCACACCATGGGAAAATATAAAAGAAAGACGGTATATTTTTAGAGGGGCTGACAGCATAATCTTATGCATTTTTACATAGTAGTTTTCCCACTTGCATTCATTTCAGCAGCAAACAATAATCTAATCCTTTTCAGTGTTCTAAATTACCCTGAAGCTATGTATAAAACAGAGAACAACATACCTTTGAATGCATTGCCTACATTGTCTTTTTTGCATTGTAGGTAAACCTAACACCAAGGATAGAGTCCAAAAAAGGACTGCAAATAGACATACTCTCCTTTAAAAATATTTCTGTAAACAAAACAAAACAACAAATACCAAGCCATGTTATTATTAAAAGCTTTTTATTAGGGGGCATATTTTTTCTTGTTTGTTATTCTATTAAAGGGGAAGAGAAAAAAAACAGCTTCATTTCCCCTTCAAGGTTTCCCTATAGCTTTCCTTTGGATTCATGTTATTTCTTCATGTCACTGTTCTCCAATAACTTGGAGAAGAAAACCTCAAGATATAAAGTTTGTACTGGAAGATAAATTACCTGTAATAAAAAAGGAGATTTTTATTAATTCACAAAGCGGCCTAACAAAAGTAACTGTCTAGCAATTACAACTAACAATTGTAACGAGTGATTAGATAAAATAATATTTCAAACAGTAACATCTTTGCCTAGCATTTTTGGGGGTCTTATTTCATGAGTTTTCATTTCAAAGAATCAACTAGTAAACGAACACGGAACAAAAGTGAAAAAGCAAAATAAAAAACAATTGCCGAAGAAGCTTAAAGATTAAATCTAAATTGCAAAATGGCTGGTATTTGTATACTCACATTCAAATTGTAGCAATTGTTCTCATAATAAATGTAATATCCTACAGCTATTTTCTTACTGCTGTTTTACCCCTTTACAATAACGTGCACTTTCTTTTAAAAGGGAACTTAGTTATTTCTTTGGCTGGGGCCTATTTGCTCCTTTTTTATGTGAGATTTTCAATACTCTGAAATGATGTCGAGCAAAAAAGGTCCATCCACTTCACTCGTGATGCCTCCTGCATTACCTAAACCACAACAGAACAATGAGAGACAACAGAGCTTTTCTCCTCTCTAACAATTCAGTCACCATGACAACCAGCAGAAGAACGTTTGGCCAGAAAAAGCTTGGAGATTGGCGGACCAGACTAATCAAAAAAATGGAATAACATGACAACAATTACACTGATGAGTGAGAGGGAAGCTACAGATGCATTCAGACACCTATGCCACTGCTGACTCAATGCATTCCACATACTTTTTTGTTTTGTTTTGTTTAGTGTCTTGTGTTTTTGAGAGCAGGTATACAGACAAGATCGAATTGTGTAACAGAATGTCAGTGCTCAACTTAAATAGAAAATTCCTTTCATTTTGCTTTCCTACTTCAAGCATGCTGAAGAGGGTTTTGGAAAGATGAGGTTCTGAAGTGAAATATGTAATAGATACAATATGAGTGCCACAAGGTGACTTTATTTAGCTTTATAATAAGCTCAATATGCAAATGTGGCTGTGTATGTGGCTGGGCGAGATAAGTGGAGGCAAACGGCCTGTTCTCCAAATCTGGTCAGGCAGTTGGCCCAAGGTGATGGTACCTGAGGCAGCCTATGCTGAGGGCAATTTAGGCACCCAAAACACTGGAGAGATGCAAAATGGAACAATTCCTGGGCACAAAGGGCAGCCTGTTAGCCAAGACTCTGTTCTGTGACCTGAATCAATGAAAGGAACAATAAGTCAGACACTTACATCCTTGTATTTATTTATTACATCTTTCTTCCACCTTTCCTCTGATGAAGTCAAGGTAGTATACATGCTTCTCCATCCCCCCGCCCCCATACATACATTAATTGGATTCCACGTTTTGAGGTTGAAAATGGTACAATAAAAAATAATTGTTTAAAATATACATTTGTCCTCCGCAAAATATACACAGCATGGATTTTAAAGTGGTCAGGAACATGTCCATCTGATGTGGGCTATATCCAAGATAGTACAAGTGGTCTTCTGCTCACAGAATTGGAGCTTCCCCTTCCTCTTCTCTCCCCTGCATCCCCAAGTCAACTCCAGTGGGTCTCCTAAACCTCCAGACCAGATTTGGGGCATACCTGGGAGAGGGAATCTGTTCTACCAGTGGTGTCTGCTACACTTGTAGATGGGGGCCCTGCTGGATACAACCCATAATGTCCGTTCACAGAGGAGTCAAATCTTTTAGGACCTTTTCATTGTTTTTAGTACAGGTCAGGTGGAATTTCCTTTCTTTTTGACATATAAATTTCCCTTGACTTTTGCCCCAAGACTCTGTGCTTACAAATTATTTGTGGTGGTGGTGGTGTGAGTGTGTGAGTGTGTGTGTGTGTGTGTGTGTGTTGGCACTGCATTTCTCTATGATTCTGAAGTGTCGGGTGCTAATGACAGAAAACACACACTACAGTCAAGTATATTTAGCAGAGACACCAGTTCACAGAATCACTCTGTTTGTGGTTAGCCATTTTATTTTTTTAGTTCTTGGGAATCTATTTTAAGTCGAAAGACCAATTCAGTCGTTCTCCAGAAGCCACTGCTTTGGTCATTATATTTATATGTTTATTTAAAAAAAATTCATAAGCTGCACCTGCATCCCAAAATAGGATTTCAGGGTTGTGTATGTTAGGGTGACCAGATAAAATCCAGGTCAGGGCTCATGTAACTTTAACAGTTGTAGAGCAAAGGGAATTTCAGCCAGTGTCATTTGTATGCAATTAGTTCCTGGTGAAATTCCCTCTTCATCACAACTGTTAAAGTTGCAGGGGCCCTGCCTTCTTTTGTATATGGTCACTCTAGTATAGTGCATGCACCTTTAATTGTTGTGATGAAGACGGAATATCGCCAGGAACTAATTGCATACAAATGACACTGGCTGAAATTCCCTTTTCTCTACAACTGTTAAAGTTACAGGAGCCCTGACCTGGATTTTATCTGGTCAGCCTAGTGTATGTAAAATGTCCTAAAAATAATACAATGCAAACAAACTAAATACAATCAACTATTTCACCCAGCTAAAAAAAATACTAATTGGAATTTTGAAATGTACAATTTTGAAAATGTATTTTAAAATGCCTGTGCAAATAAAAATGGGTTGACCTGGTGCCAAAAAAGAGTGTAGCGTTGGTGCCAGGTGCACCTCCTTATGGGAGGGTATTCCAAAGTCGAGACCACCATAGACAAGACCCTCTCTGTTATAGAAGATAAATATACTGCTCTTATAGAAGGAAGACAGAGAAGAGTGTCTTTGAAGATGTTAATCACAGGCAGGTTGATATGTGAGGAGACACTTTCAATATTTGGGCCCCAAGCTGTTTAGGGCTTTAACAGTAAGGTCAGTTCATTCATGGTGAAAATAACTGCAGCATCTATCAAAAGGTTGATCCATAAGCAAAGTGATTATGTCTGTTGGCTATGATTTCCCAATAATTGTATGCTGCTAAATGAACATGCTAATTTGGTCTGGGACCAGATGGACACTAAAAACTATTATTGCAGTTGTGTCCTTTAACCACATTGCTATACTTACAATCAGGGTGTCCATCAAAGATGAAATGACAGATGCGGAGATTCTACCCTACTTTAATGATTCTGCATATAGAACGAGAGGATGGCATTACTCTGGATTCATTCATGTAAGCTCTCTGTTAGGCAACCCAGCACTGGCAAAAATACCTGTGATTTTTCTTGAAAATTAGGTGCAGGGGGAGCACATGCCTTGTTTCCAAGCAAAAACATTCTCTGGAGAGGCTTCCAGGAGTGTGATTTCACTTGAAAACAATGTGCATGCTCCCTGTGCACCGTATTTCCAAGAAACAGTGCTGCTTATTTTGTTGTTGCTGCCACGTTGCCAAATATCAGCAGCAAATTCAACAATGCAGCAGCTGGAATAGGGGCTACACACACATACTCACACAAAGGCGGGTGTGTGTGTGCTGGATACAGCCAGGTGTTGCTCACTCTTGATGTAGAAGACAAGGATAGGAGCTTTGACATTAAAAAGAGCTAAGGAATTGGCATGATTCTGATTGTGTTAGGAAGAGAAGAGGTGACCCTTCCCTCCCTGCAACCTGCATTCTTAGTAAGGATCTCCCACCACCTGAACATTTAATTTAGCAAGAAAAAAGAAGATGCATAGCTGCACACTATGTATCTAACAACCATCTTGTTTGGCCCTGCCTCTGCTCCCAGATTCCTTATTAATTGGTCATTGAAACTCTTGAGTTCTTGTGTGACCTTCCAATTACTGCTGCAACACACCCACTTGGAGAACAGCCCCTCCCCACTTTTTTTGAGAAGGGTAGTCATTCATCCTTCCTTTTGTGTATCTGGAGATCTTCAATCTAGTTGCCAGATTGAAACATCACCACACAGCCTCCTTTGCTCACTGCTGAGTCAATTCTCACTCATCCTTTACTTCTTCATTCTCTCGGACAACCTTCAATAGTTAACCTGTAAAAATCTTTTTGTTTTGCTTTCTGAACAAAAGCTCAATTTCTGGTCAAACTCTGATCTCGTGTCTGTTGTTCCCTTATGAGTACCTTACAAGGGCATCCCACTACCTAGATTTATAGTGCAATCCAATGTATGAGCGTCATCAGATGGGGGGGGGGGGAAATCACTGTTCTTTACCATCGCTTCTCTGCCCCCGCTCATGTACCACAATAGTTCCTCTTTCTTCATGGAGAAAAAAGAGGATGTAAACAAAGACCACATGGCCCAATCAGGGGCCATTTTATCGTGCCACTTTTCCTGCACACAGCAGGAAATGGCGGCACATTCCGTTTCCCCCCCCCAAAAGATGGATTTTTGGGGTCTATTTTGTGACAGAAAGAAGGCAAGAAGGAGCAGGAGGCATGTGGGAGGGTGCGAAAAACTGTGAGTGGACAGGAGTGAGTGTGTGATAAAACCCTCATCTGATGAACCCCTATTTCCATCCAAACTGAGCCCCACTGAGTTTAATTGGGTTACTACCAGTTAAGTTGGTTACGCATGTTGTGCTAGTAAACATGCTAATTTCCTGGACGGTTCTACCAGAGTGATAGCAAACAACCTGTGCTCTGGCATAATAGAGCCAGAGCAGGCCACAGAGTGGAGAGACCCCTCTAGCACAAGATCTATAGTCCCACCTTCCAGAAAGCCATTTATTTATTTAAACTATTTCCGGATCACTTCTCCCCTCAATGAGTGCTCAAAACAATGTACGTTAAAATCATAAGCCATAGATCCAACAAAACTGAACAAAACTAATCAGTAAAAGTTTTGCAGAAGAATATAGTTTTTCCTAGCCATCTAAAGGCTAATAATGAAAGAGTCAACCTAACCTCCATGGGAAGGAGGGGATGCTGCTATACAGAAGACTGTGTCTTGGGTCCCCATGAATCTTCTCCAGGATGTGGACACATAGGAGGGCCTCAGATGAAGAATGTAGGCTCTGGGCAAGTTCATATGATAGAAGGCAGTCTCTGAGAAATCCTTGCCCCAAGCTGTATAGGTATTACTTGAAGACAAAGTTATATAGAGAGGCTCATTGTGTTTGCTGAAGGGTCTTTGATCCAGAGGAGATTCTCACTGGTAGACAGGTAGAGGCAATTTTCATTGATTCCTCTTCCCCATGCAGTTTCCCACATCACCTCCAACACTAGGGTTTTTTTTTGGTGTTTTTTTTAGTGGGGAGGTATTCTCCCAATCTTCTGGAGCAGATTTTCAAGGGACATCATGAGCTGCAAAGGAAAGGGAAGATTAGCAAAAATCGCTTCATTTCTTTCCACCAGCAGGATCTCAAAATCCAAGCCATTATCTTTTATTCCCATCCCATTCAAATAAAATTATCCCCCCCCCAAGGGAACCTGTTTTCAAGAACAAGTAAGGCAGTTAAATCTGTTATCCTTTCCAGTGCTCATGACACAGACAAAAAACAAAACAACAAACCCACCTTCTTCATGTCTAAGGCTGTTTCTACACCAGACATTTATCCCACAACCATCTTCGGGTTGTCCCTGTGCATGCAACTGATGCACAGGGACTCTCGGGGTGTGGGGTGGGGTGGACGGGCACAGGTTTTTCCTTGGAAAACCCTATTCTTCCCGCAATCACTTCCAATCCTCTTTCCTTTTGTACCATGTTTTTTAGATTGTAAGCCTGCAGGCAAAGCCTATGAGCTTCATCACACCAGCGATTTATCACACACTTAACATTGCCTGGTATGTGGTTTTGCAGCACGGTACTCACATTATATCATCCCTGTCCTGCACTCATCTCGCCCCTTTTCCCCCAAGTTGTGTTTTATTTTGGTGCGGGGAAAGTGTGGATTATTTTCCCCTCTCGCTTCTTCCTTTTTAGGGTGGCGTGTGCTTTGAATGGAGTCTTGCTGATGAAAGGGGAGGGTGGAGCAATTCTCCTCCAGCACATTATTGTACGGACTTGTTAGTCGGTTGAATGGACTTTTTAGTGTCTCAACACCCCCCTCATTGCCACAGAAATGGGAACCTATCAGTAAATCACTAGATAACAAAGCCAGAGCGAGGTGGGAAAAGAGCCCATGCCCATCAGAGTACCACAACCAATGAACTGGAGAAGGAAGGAGAAGGGGCGGGTGGAGTGGAAGAGCAAACAAGCGAAACCCCATGTGAAAGGGACCATGTGTGATGGAGCCCTTGATGTGCTCATAAAATGGAGGTAAAAAAAGTGGAGGCAAACCTAGGGGGGGAATAAGTGTGATGGAGTCCTATCTAAGGAAATTTCTTTGTAAACCACCTTGGGAGCCTTTTTTCTTTTTTGGCTAAAGGGCAGGATAGAAATACTATAAATACAACAAATGATAAATAAATAAACTCCCATTAGACCTAGCCAGCATGGCCAATGTTAAGGAATGCTGAGAGTTGTATCATGAAACTTGTTTGTGAAACAGGAGTCTTGAAATAATAACCATTTTGTTCCTTCATACAGCAGATTACACCCTCAATGCTGTTTTCAGTTCCGAACACACGGATCTGTGGGCGGAGGTGACAAATAATTCTGTATTGTCATGGAAAGACCATTTTCTGGTCAGGGTTAGTATCACGGCTGCCACCCGCCCCGGCATGGGTGGCGGACCTATTAAGATGGTCCACCCTCAAAAGCTGATGGATCCTTTTGGATTCCAGGAAGACGTAGAGGGTTCTATGGCTGGTATCGTTGACGATCCTGTAGAAACCATGGTCAATAGATGGACTCAAGACCTAACAAGGGCTATCGACACGATCCCCTTCAAACGTCCTCTCCGACACGCTTCTAACCGGGCACCCTGGCATACAGAAGATCTCAAGGAGTTGAAGCGGGAAGAATAAAGACTGGAGCACCGATGGCAGAAAACTCGACTTATATCCGACAAGACACGGCATAGAGAACATCTCCATTCCTATGGGGTGGCAATACGTGAAGCGAAGAAAGTCTTCTTCTCTGCATGCATTGCATCTGCGAATTCACATTCAGCAGAACTGTTCAGGGTGGTGAGGGGTCTAACCCAGGCACCTTTCCCCCTGAACCCAATCTTAGAACCTTCAGTAGTTCACTGTGATGCCTTTAACATAGGGTGACCAGATAAAATCCAGGTCAGGGCTCATGTAACTTTAACAGTTGTAGAGAAAAGGGAATTTCAGCCAGTGCCATTTGTATGCAATTAGTTCCTTCTTTTGTATATGGTCACTCTAATATAGTGCCTGAATCTTTAACTCTTGTGATGAAGAGGAAATATCACCAGGAAATTCCCTTTTCTCTACAACTGTTAAAGTTACATGAGCCCTGACCTGGATTTTATCTGGTCACCCTACTTTAACAATCATTTCACAGATAAAATCTCTTGGATAAGAGCCGACTTAGATGCCGTCATTATAGCAGAGGCTGACGATGGAGTGTCCAGCAACTCCACGAGTAGAATTACACTGGATCATTTCAGTTGGTGAGTACCGAGGACGTGGACAAGCTGCTTGGACGAGTGAGGAGAACAACTTGCCCTCTCGATCCCTGTCCTTCTTGGCTGGTCACCCAGGGAGGAGATGCAATTAAACTACAACTACAACATATTATTAATGCATCTCTCAGGGAGGGGAATTTACCATCATGTTTAAAAGAAGCAGTGGTACGGCCACTTCTGAAGAAGCCCTCCCTGGACCCGCTGGACCTTAATAACTGCAGACCAGTATCAAATCTTTCGTTTCTGGGCAAGGTGATTGAGAGGACAGTTGCCTTCCAACTCCAAGCAATTTTAGATGATACAGATTTTCTAGACCCATTTCAAACTGGCTTCAGGGCAGAATACGGAGTTGACCACTATGGTCGCCTTAGTGGATGATCTACATTTCTCTTCTGCAGCTCCCAGACTGTGGAATGGCCTGCCGGAGGAGATTCATCAACTTAATAGTCTCTTTGACTTTAAGAAAGCCATAAAGACCGATCTCTTCTGGCAGGCCTACCCAGTTGAATTTTAAGAGTTTTACTGGTATTTTAATAATGTATTAGTTTTATGTGCTTTTAATCAGCTTTATGTATTTTATATTTGCTGTTGTTCCCCACCTAGATCCAGAGGGAGAGGCGGGTAAGAAATAAATACATTTATTCTTATTCTTATTCTTATTACAACTTGTAACAATTAATGAGTATTCTTCCAAGTAGTAAAAGCGCTTTGAGGATGAACATGGCACCCATTTTTTCAAGGACAGGAATCCCATTGAGTACATTGGCCTAGATTTAGGGCCATAAGAAGAACAGTATTTTACTGCTAGCATGGTATAAAAATATGGATATTTCTTTCAGAATATACACAGAAATCTTAAGTAAAGTTTGATAGAATGAAACAGCAATTTGGAATTCTGAATCGTTTTCCAATAGCTGAAACATATAATCAGCCATGATGCATTCTTACATTGAATGAAATAGAGCTTTAAAAATAAGATGGGCAAAGAAATAATCTCCACATGGAGACCAATGGGGGGAAAAATAGGATTATTTAAGGTGACTTTGGTTTCATATGTGGAATAAAAATGGAATGTTCAAGTAATTTTCCAAATGCAAAGCTATTTTATACAATGAGGACAGCTCTAAAAAAAAAACACCATTTGCTAGCCTGTGGTGAGTGATTTACAGTCATCAAAATCCTGCAGGTAATTGTGGAAATCTGCATGAGACTGCTCTGCAAAACTGCAAGAACCTTATTATAATGAACTCTGAGAGAGAGAGAGAGAGAGAGAGGGAGGGAGAGAGAGAGGGAGGGGGACAAAGAGAGAGAGAGAGGGAGGGGGACAAAGAGAGGGAGAGGGAGAGGGAGAGGGGGAGAGAGGGAGAGAGAGAGAGAGAGAGAGAGAGAGAGAGAGAGAGAGAGAATTTGCCCTCTACTGGACAGACTTACAATATAAATTTAGGCCATAACACCTACACTGCCAGTGTTTAATGGAGTGTCTACCAGGAAGCTAAGGGATTGGTGACCTGGATGAGATGGGATGATTTGCAGCTGATCAAAGAAAATAAAGTGTCCCAGTCAACATTAATAGCCGATCTACACACTAGCTTTGTAACGTTTTATAAGGGTTACGAAAACTCTTTGGGCCACATGACACACTCCCTCGAACATTATATACCCAAGGTTTTTTAAAACTCACTTCAGCTATATACAACGGTTTTTACTTTTAATAAATCGTTTTAAGTAAAATAATGTGTCCTTCCTTACCATTTGTGATTTGTGGGGGCAGTGCTTCGTTTACCGGCACCCAAATGCTGAGCCGTTGATTGGTGGGGAAGAAAGAGGGGCTAAAGAGGAAGTGGGAAGTGAACTACAACACCCATGATGCTTAGCCCTATACTCATTGAAAGCTAGGGAATGAAAGGGGAACTAGGGAGGAAGTGGGTGAGTGAACTACAGCGTCCACAATGCCTTGCCCTAAACTCATTGTAAAAACGAAACAGAAAGAGAGGACAGAAGGGTGTGAGACCACACACACCGCTTTGAAGACTGAAGAATTTTTCTCCTGTAACGTGAGTACTCCTTAATGTGGCTTAAGATGTTTTGGAACGCACCTATTTGGAACGTTTTAAAATACTATTTAAAACGTTCCAAGGTACTGTGTAGATAGGCTTAGTCATTCTTTGACAACTACTTATTACTAATTACTTTGGTGGTGCAACCCTAGACACGTCTACTCAAAAGTAAGCCCCACTTAGTTCAATGGGACTTACACCCAGCTAAGTGTGGATAGGATTGCAGTCAAAGTGCTTTCATAATCAAAAGAGAGATGTAAAGAAAGTGGTAGGAGAAAGACCTTTGCTAAGGATGAGAACATTGGTATGTCCTAAGCATTCAGAAAAGCAAAGGCATCAATGAAGTTGCACCCAGTTTACGAATTTTGGAAATGTTAGGAAGAGCCACAAGAAGGACTGCATACCAAGGATGCTGGGTCACCCAATACCAATTTAACTTCAGACTTTAAAAAGACAGAGATGGGATGACATACTTAGAAACACTGAAATTAAGGATTAGTTTAGATTGTTCTGATGTTTAAGATGTGTTTGCAACCTCTTGTACTGTTGCAAGATGTTACTCTTGCAACAGTAATGCAGTAAACTATTATGCATTCTCTGTGAGTAATTTCTAGAATAACACTACAGGGTTTAATTTTTTTTCAATGGCTTAGGTAGGGATGCTTGACGACGTCAATCTTTGCAAATTCTGATAATAAACTGACCCTGCTCCACATCTGCTAGTCCAGCCTCTCCCAATGTACAACTTCTACGGTCATGCTGGTTGGGGGAGATGGGACTTATAGTACATCATTTCTGCAGGGCACGAAGTGGGAAGGCTGTTCTGGACTAACGTGAAGATTGGATTTCTCATGTCATCAAATGTGATGGCTCAAAAAAAGAAAGATCAAAGTGAATTTTAAAATATGGGAGATACAATACATTGAAACATGCATCTTTTAAGAGAAAATGCATGACAAAATGTATATTTCAATGCAAATGTTTGTGTAGATGTGTGTATGTTTTTAAGCAGAGTTTAATGAAGAAATAGGACAGAACAGGTTCATGAACACATGCAAAAGGGATGTGGATCAGAAACAGATTGAGGCATCCAGCACCAAAGATAGGTAGCACTTGAATGTTAAGCTATGGAAAGAAGAACAGGGCTCTTGTATTTTTAACAGTTGGATAGAAAAGGGAATTTAAGCAGGTATCATTTGTATGCATGCAGCACCTAGTGTAATTCCCTCTTCATAACAGCAGTCAAAGCTGCAGGAGCCCTGCCCTCTTTTGTATCTGCCCCGAAAAGCATCTTGTGAACTCCCATCTAAGAAAGGGGGAAGCAGGGATGCTCATGCCTGCCAAGTTTCTCTAAACTCCACTTCCAAAGTTTGGATCACCTTGCTCCCATTTTCATTTGCAACTTGTTTTTCTTTTCGCTGGGAAAAGTGCCCATTTCCATGCATTTTTTCCTTATGTGTGCACTTCCCCCCCCATTCTTAAAGGATATATCTATATAGAGATAGAGATAGAGATAGAGAGATATAGATATATAGTTATGTAGATAGATAGATAGATATTGCACATTTAAAGTGCAAATTATTCATAATAAAATGCATTTTAATGTGATCGCAAGTTCAGGAATGTGCAAACTTTTTTTTTTAATGTGCTCCTGTTTGTGTTCAGGGTTTTAAATGGGGAATGATATGACGATTTGTGAACTGAAACAAAATTCTTGTACATCTCTATCCCATCCCCTTGAGCTGCACCTACGTTTCAGCTAATTCCTGCTAGACACACTCAGCTCCTGCTGTCTGCCCATACCAGCTGCAAAGTGGCAGTTTCGCACACACTCAATTGCCCCATCTTCACCCCACCCTTGCAGGTGAATTGCCCATTCAAGTGACAGCCACAGCTGTTAAAGGAACATCAAGGCTGAAATTCTCATCACACTTACTAAGAGTATATCCTGTTAATCTCAACCTTTGTATGTTAGGACTCCAGTCTTGATGCTTCTTTTGTGCAGGGATGGGAAATGTGTTGGACAACAATACCCATCAGCCATAGCTGCGAAAGCCTATGGTGTGGGAATTATAGTCCAACAACACATGGAGGGCCACACATTCCCCATCCTTGCTTGAATGGCTGTAGATATTTCTTTAACTTTGTAAGTGGAGGCTGGTGGCTCTGATGTTAGTGGTGACTCTGCTCCGGGTTTCAGTCAAAATCAGTCAGAACTTGAAAGGATCTCATCCCTGACCCCTGCCGCTTAGGCAAAACCATAGTGATTGTCCCATTCAAGAAATCAAGAAAGGGCAAACTCAGTACAGTGATTATGGCAAAGTCTGCGATAGAGTATTGCAGTATGGAACAGGATAGATCAGTTTCTTGTCATAGATTATTTAAGTATAGGGCCTCCTGTCTAGTGACAAGGAGGCTGGACTTGGTGTTTTCCTGGGCTACTTCCAAGTTACTCTAAAATTATACAACTTGATGTTGTGGAAGCAATCCCTCACACATCTCGTGTGAAAATTCTGTGGTTGCTTTGCTAACTACATTTTATTCCTGAAGAAAGATGACCTGAGCGCTATCATATATGAACGCAACTTCATGTTGGGATGATTGTGAACTGCTCTACATGAAGCAGCCCTTTTAAAGACCATCCAGAATCTGCAGCATGCTGTTTGTTGTCCGGGACTAGTAACTGGGAACCCATCACCCAAGCAATGAAAGAACCCTGTTGGTTACAGGTGAGCTTTTGGCCACAACTTAGGGTGCTGGTTCTTCCTTGTAAAGCTATTAGACACCAGTAACCAAGGCACTTTGAGGAGTGCCTTTCCCCTTAGGAATCCCTCCCTCCACATCATGTGCAGATCTTTTCAATTAACCTTGATCCAGGCACTATGGCCATCAAAAGCCCATCTGATGGCCAAGAGGAACCGAGATTTTTTATCAATGGCTTATGTTATTTGGAACTCTGACCTAAGCAGACAGTCCAGGCTCACTCATTTGCTGATTTTAGGCATTTGGTTACAGTGTATCTGCATGTGTAAGTGTTTAGAAGCGTTGAGAGAAGACTGCAGATCCTATATTTATTTATTTATTTTATTTTATTTTATTTCTAACCCGCCTCTCCATCCAGATCGAGGCAGGGAACAACAATAAATATAAATACAAAAACCATAAAACAGATAAACCATTAAAACAGATTAAAAACAAATTCAATATTAAAAACATCTTAAAAACATCTTATATCAAGCTTCCAATCCTCCATGGTGTTCAATGGGACTTATTCCCTAATATTTAATTGTTTGTTTGAGTGATTTATACACTGCCGTTCTAAAAAACGGGGGGCACTTAAGGTGGCCTACAAACTTAATTTAAAATAAGTTAAAACAATAAAACACATTCAAATACAATAAAAATGTTGTAAATGTGTAAATGTGTTTAGCATTGCAGCCTTGATGTTTCTTTAATGGCTGTGGACATTCCTTGAATGGACAATTCACTTACAGGGAAGGATTTTTTGTATTGGATTTAATGCCATTGCATTTCAATGATTTTTAAATCTTATATTGTATATCGTTTCTGCATTAGAAAGCCACTGCAAGGACTTGCGTTTGGGCAGAAAGGTAGCGCATAAATGGAGTAAATGAATGAATGGATCTTCCATGAAGTCCAATTCTCTGTGATGTCCACATACAGTCAGAAAGCTTGACTCCGTCAGCAATTGACTGAGCAACGTCTAGAAGTTTTCTCCTGCTGTTCATTCCCTTGGCATTCAGGAGGGACAAAATTTGTGAACAGCATTGGTAAATGACTGGACCACAGATAAGTGAAGATCATGAAACTGAAGATTCATGGAAGCCCATTTGAAAGAGTATTTCTTTATTTTCAACAACAAATGTTCTCTGGGCAGTTCAAAAAATAAAAAAAAAGTCATAGATGGAACATGGCAAAGAAATAATTTTTTTCTACCACTCTTGTAGAGATTTGCTAGCAGACATGTTTCATTTAATAAATGGTTTATGAACACCTTGCGCTGGCCATCTAGACACTCCAAGCTAATAGTAAGCACATTCTCTGACTATATGGATTGTTGCCAAAATGGCACAATCAATGCAAAAGACAGGGGTATCAGCAGGCTTAGGGAAACTCCAAGGTTTGAAGAAGGATAAAAACATATTCGGGGGGGGGAACCTAATGGCAGGGGGAAGACACCCCTAAACAGCTCGACTGAACATGCACAGTAGGTACAATGTTGACTGACTGTTGGTGGGGGTCGGGGGAGTGAAAGACTAAGGAGGGGGAAAATGGAATGGAATTTCCTGGAAGAGGATTGGCTGGCTGGCTGTAACACTGAAGAGAAGCACTCCACACTGCAACATTTTGTGGCATGTCCCACACATACCATATCTATGGCCAAGTGTGGCATGTTTGCAAGGCCCTTCTGGTGGTGGTGATGCTGCTGCTGCTGATAATTTCCAATTTGATGGAGGAAACAGTTATAACAGAACCAAACCAGAGATGTCAAAAAGGTTTCTTGTTATATTTGCTTGGATGAATCTGTTGAGTCTTTAAATGTCAAAATCCTTGAGGAAGTGCATGCAAGCACATGCCGTTTCTACACCGGCCTTTCCCCACAGGAACATCCCAGTCTGCTCTCGGGGCATCCAAATGATGCACAGGGACTCCCAGGGGCAGGGGAAGATGGGCACGGGTTTTCACAGGGATCCTTTATCCCTGGGAAAACCCGATTCTTCCCGCGGTCCCATGGGAGGTGTGGGCGCCTGTCCCACCTGGTGGCTGCTTACTTGCAAGTAAGTGCTGCACCAGAAATGGGCACGGAACCACGCCGCACAGCTTCATGCCCATCAGGGGAGGGTGTGGCAGCAATTTTGCCACCCCTGGGATGGCAGGGAGCGGGTTGGGAACCCAATATCAGTTTTGTTTTTAACACAGTTTGCACTGGAATGCAAGTGTGCTCCCTCCTCTGGCTCTTTCAAAAACAAAATGGCAGGCATGACGTCCTTTTTCCTTCCGGAATGTCGCACGCTGCATGTGCACGCTGGAGGAGGCTCTCGCGATCAGGATATCATAAGCTCCTCCCTTTCCCTCCTAGAACTCTGTGAGGTGTAGAAAGGGCCATAGACTCCCGGCACTGCTCTTCATTGGTCAAAGAAGTACCTCAGTTCTTTCTGGGGTCCTTGCCACTGGAGTGACTAAACTGCAAAGTGAATGGATAGAGCATTTATAGTGGCAATCCATAACATTTGGCACATACCATCCAAAGAAACATGTGCTGTTCTAACACTAGGAAGAATGCAGGAAACTAACTTCATTGTTTGGTTCTGCTAATATCATTTATTTAAGGCCTTTATCATATGCGCTGTTTTAAGCACACTCACCACAACGTAATCCACTTCTTCAGCATGGGACTTGCATGATGTCATTCCCCGCGCTATTCCCATACCTTGAGTGCTCCGTTTTTAGTTTCTGTTTCGATTTAACCCTGAATGGGCAAAGTCCGGTTCAGGCAAGTTCAGGGCCTTTATCACACGTGCCATTTCCCCCCTGGATTGCTTCTGTGGGTTCCCCCTCCATTTCCTATGCGAATCTAGCATTTTGAATCACACGTGGTCGGGATTGCTGCTATACCTCAGCTTGGCCTGTTGAACTTGCCTGAAATGGACTTTGCCCGTTCAGGGTTAAATTGAAACAGAAACGAAAAAGGAAGCACTCAGGGCAAGAGAACAGCATGAGGGGGATGACATCATGCGAGTCCTGCGCTGAAGAACTGGATCAAAGTTGTGGCAGGTGTGCTTAAAACCGCCCATATGATAACGGCCCAACAGGCTGAGCTGAGGTATCGAAGCAAAACTGACCACGTGTGATTCAAAATGCTAGATTCGCATAGGAAACGGAGGGGGAACCTGCAAGGGGGGGGGGAATGGTACGTGTGATAAAGGCCTAAGGCTGCCGAAGGAGATTCCTTTTAAGGGAACTTCTCGCATTCTTGCTCTCTGTCTTGGCTATATCCTTGCTATGTTGTTCAAGGGACAGTGCCATCACAGAGACCAGCCTCAGCCCAAAGAAACAGATTATGACATACACCCTTTTGAGAACAAGGGCTCCATCACACTGGTGATTTACAGCACACTCACAGCGATGTACTCACATGATGTCATCCCTGTCTTTCTCTCATCGTGCCCCTTTCCCCCCTTGTTGTGATGTATTTTGGCACGGACAAAATCAGGAATATTCCCCCCCTTTCGCTTTTTCCTTTGTTGGGGGCGTGTTTGTTGCTGAGGAAAGGGGAAGGCAGGGCAGTTCTCCTCCAGCACACAGGATTCCCTCTCCTGGTGAGCTCTTTCGACCCGTCAACCCCTCCCCATTCTGCCTCCTCGAGAGTAACCCCTTGCAATGATTAGCTCCTGGTCTGCAAGTGGTTTCTGGGGCTTGCAAAGGGAGATTATTAACTTTACTTCATCCACTGCAAAAAGTGTGTGTGCGTGTGTGTAACTCAGCTTCTCATGAGCAGGGCAAGGAGACTAAAGGGTTCATGCTGATAATATAAAGTGTGCGTGTGTTTGGTGTGGGGAAGTCATGGAAGAAGCCTCTCGGTCCTCCCATGCAGTAGACCAATGAAGTGGAGGGGGAAGGAGAAGGTGTAGGGTGAGGCGAGGCGAACGCAATAATGGGAGAGCCAAAAAGTGAAAAGAGAGGTCCCAGTAGAGCTCCGATCACGAAAGGGGAATGGAGATCAAAATTGCGGGTACGTACCAATAATTTAAAAAAAGTAGGTGTGATGGCGCTCCAAGATGACCAAAAGTAACTTACAACACTGAGTATCACATTTTCTTACTTGATGTCCAAATGATATTTATCCAAACTTTTTTTCTTAATTTTATTGTGATTTATAATGATTTTTTTCCTCGTTTGCCATTTATTATTTCAGTTTATTGTTCCATATATGAGTTTGTGATAGTTGTAAACTGCCTTGATTACTCACAAATTAGTTGGTGCATGACTATAATGGAAATATCCATATCCCAGTATAGTGTTTTCAGACAAATCCTAAAATTGAACGGGTGAAACAAAAATAATTTTAATAAGTTTACAATATTTTGAAAATCTAAAATGGATTTCTGGAGAAAATCTTCCACATGAAACCAATATTGCTTATCATCAAATGATTGTAATAAAATATTACAGCTGACCAGATGGTGGAGCAATTACATTTCCCTAGTTCCAAATGGCTACTTACCTGAAACCTCTGGTGGACTGCTAATTAAAACTGAACACATGCCATTAATATGGGTTTTTAAAAAAAAAACTCAGTGCATAAAATCATGCATGAAAGAGAACATACCCAGGCATTGGAACAAAGCAGATAAATTGCATCAGTTAAATACCAACATTTCAAACAAGAACGTAGAGCAAAAACAAAACAAACCCTCAACACACACACACACACACACATCAAACAATGGTTTGGTGCTATGTGAACAAGCCTAGAGGAGTTTGGGTTTCATATGCTCCTTCCGCCACTCAAACACGGCGATTCCTTGCCAATCTATCCCAGTTTGTGGCAAAGTGTAGTTTGTGTTAACATCTGACCAGTCCAGTAATTTTTTAAAATTATTATTTTTGCACAATGCTGCAAACTAGAGTTAAACCTTGGTGCTTGTCTTAAAATACGTTTTATATTTTGTTTTTATCAAAAATTTTGTTGACTATTTACAAATCAAAGATGCAATCCTATGCATAGTTAGATAGAAAAGAGACTTTCAACTAGGGATGGGAGGGCTCACCTGTGTTGGGCGGACGCTCGTGAAGCTGCAACTACCCAGCCCTGCTCACAGTGCTGCACAAACTTCCTCACAGCTCAGCAAGTGCCCGACGAGGCTCTGAACCCACCTGCCCTGGTCCGGAGCCTCCACTGATGTGCAGAATGGAAGCTCCGGAAATTGCATATCTTCTATCTTGAATAAATGGGGCCTGTACAGCTGCCATTTACACAAGGTAGGAAATACACAATTTCTGGAGCCTCCACTGTGCGCAACAATGAACGCTCTGGAAGTACGTATTTCCCACATTGCGTATTCCCCAGGTTGTGTAAATGGGGCCTTTACAGCTGCCAGTTATGCAAGATAGAAGATATGCAATTTCTGGAGTCTCCAT
This sequence comes from Anniella stebbinsi, assembly GCA_029215795.1. Taxonomy (NCBI): domain Eukaryota; kingdom Metazoa; phylum Chordata; class Lepidosauria; order Squamata; family Anniellidae; genus Anniella; species Anniella stebbinsi. Next base: position 332,423,792 of record JARDYH010000001.1, read on the forward strand.
TGTGCACAACAGGGCAGACAGTGGATGGCTACCGGGTGCTCATTAGAAGAATGCATTGCAGCCTGGTGAGCTGGGTCAAGGGGGCAGAAATGGCGGGAGCCATCATACTTCTGACCCAGTTGGGCACCCATGACATCCCTACCTTCAATTTCCAGCATTCCCCAGCCAACTATAAGTGGGAGTTGTATGCTGGGAGTTGTAGCACTTTTTTTCTGTCTAAACATGCATAGGATTGCGCCTTAAGGGAAAAAAGTGGGAGAATGTTGTACTCCTGTTCAGGGTTGAAGCCATGTTCTCTTGAAGGATATTCCAGTCCATTCCTCCTCCAATAAATAGTCAGCATTCTGTGACCACTGAACATGATCAGTCCTGATTAGACTGTTTTGGAGTCCTGGCCTGTAAAGGTTCCCCCCCTATTTTGGGAGTACTTTTTCCAACCTTGGGGCTCCCTCAAGCTTGCTGAAACTTCCTCTTGTGTGTGAACAAGGTCATTTTAGCGACATCAGGACTGGCACGGGGAGAATGAGTTCACGATTAGTATAGAGCCGCTATATTGAACCTCTTTCAGCCAGAAGGTCAAATTCCAGTTTGGAGAAGCTTTCAGGGGCTCATTCCAGTGATAAGCATCCCAGCGCAAAAGGGAAGGCTTTTGCGGCCAGTAGCTAAGCCATATGAGAGGCATTTCAATATTTTCAAGTGGGGGAAAAACTGCACAAAAGGCAAATTCCCAAACAATCTGCGGTGGAGGAAAGAGGGGCAGGGCCAGGAGAAGGGGAGGGGCATCTGGAGAACCCCATTCGGCCACGTTGGGATCCCAGAGGGCCCAGATTTGACATGGGCTTGAGGTTCCTCCACCCTGCTATATAGGATATTTAAGACCGCTCAAATGATAGGCCGTTGGCATTTCTGATGAAGTCCAACTCTCTCTTTCTCTCTTTCTCTCTCTCTTTTGAGCATTTTGCAAATTATGCTGACAAATTCAGGGGGTTTGGGTATTGGGCCTATGATTCTGTCACATATCACACTGTTTGTATTCTATCCTTCCCAGAAATTCAGAATGGCCTATTTCCCTCCCTGCCCAACCAAAGTGGAAATATATCCCAACAGAAAATCAAGAAGTATTAAACACACTGATGAAGGTAAATATTATCCCCCAAAAATCTGATGATCTTATTTTATCTATTCAGGTTTGGGCCTTCAGACATTGGGGCTGCCTATACATGAGAAAAGCCTCGTGATGGCGCTGTGTTGCTTATACGATTCAGCAGCCACTGTGGAACCATCCTGGGGCTTTTCCCCGAAGCTCTGAAGTTAAAAAGTCGGAGACTTACCCCAACTTTTTTCTCTGGAGCAAGGCAAGGACAGCACATTCACTGGCTGAGGGGGAGGGAAACAATAATCAGTTGTGTTGTGTTGCTTATTGTGTTGTGTGGAGGGTAACACACCGCTCACAAACTACTGACGGTATGCTATTCTGCCCAAATAAGCAACTGAGAGAAACAACTCGCTTGCAAGTTGTTTAGCTCGAAGCCAGTTGTTTAAAGTGTTGTGTTGAGGGTGAGTGTGTTAATGGCGTGTGGTGAGTGGGTTAAAACACAAGCCCATAGAGGCAGGCGGCAAGAGCAACCAAAGCGGCGGCTGCCACTCTGCTACAACTGGCGCAACTTGCAGAGGCTGGTGGGATAGAACTGGGAGGACTGAGGGAGGAGGGAGGGTGGGGAGAGGGGCGGGGGCTGTGTCAGTCAAATGTTGGGTTGACTATTAGTTCACTCAACGCCAGCTCCAACCACCCACAGTTGTGTAGGAACATGTTGTGTGGGGAGTACCCACAAAATAACCAACTGTGAGTTGGCTACTCAACCCACCATTGACTAATGTGTTGTCCGAATTCAGCCATTGTCTATTGCTGGTCCAGAGTTGCAGTAGAGGTGTGGCCAGGTGGATGGCGACCCCTGATTGGGCAGGGCAGAGGGGGCAGGCCAGCGAGCTGAATGACTGCTGGAATGCTCCCGCGCTACCTCTGGCTTGGGAAGAAGAGTCTCTTTTTTGCTGGGGGAAGTTCTCCATTTCTTTGGCTGCCAATACACAGGTAAGGGGGGGGGGAAGCCAGGGAGGGATGGGCAGCAGTGGTGGTGGCTTCTCTGATAATCTATGTAAACCCTGCGCTCGCTCCTTGGCATGAGGATTACCTGCGTTACCTCGCAGGAGCGAAACTGTGGGGTTTTGGGTGCTTGTGGCGCCAATGCACCATTGTCAAGATAGGCCCAAAGATTCTGTCATGTTCTATCCTTCTTTCCAGAAGTCCATAGTGGTCTTATTTTTTCCTCATAACATCATGTGTGGCAGGTTAGGCTCTGAGAATGGTGACCGGCCTAAGGTTACTCTCATGTGATTCATACTTGACATTGGCCTTGAATCCAACACTTATATCCACTGCACCATATTGGCTCTCATGAGTCATGGCATTAGGCATGTCCACCCTGCTGCTTTCTTAAACCAGAAAAAACAATTCCCAAATCCATATAGTATAATGCTATTAGACCAACTCAAAACCATTAAAAATGTACAAGCTCTCAAGATTTTGGGCTTCTCTAAATGAGCAATTTATAGCATGCTCGTGACTGGCCATTCACAGGTCTTTTAAATGATGTTGTGAACAACCAGGACGTCTCCCATGGTCACCATTGCAAATTCTTCCATGAAAAGAACCACTTTTAAAGTTGTCCCATCCCCCCACAAAAAAGCAGGATCATCTGCCACCAGATGGCAGAGTCCCAATTGAAGTCAGCAGAGGGGTAGTATTCAATTTAAACCAGGTTATCACCCCTCTCCATCTGTGTAATTAAGCCCATAACAATTGCATCAAAATACAGGAAGTACAAATGCTCCAGGTAAGCAATGCAATTTCCCTTTAATGTAAAGACGTCCCTCTTCATTGGGCCTGTTTGTAATGGTGTCATTCCTTTCCTTTACCACAGAATGACCCAATGCTATGCCGTGATGGGGGGGGGGGGGAAGGGACCTGACCCACTGGCTACCTTGAGAAAGAAAGAAAGCCTGCCAGAGCCTGCAGTTTCTTAAAAACAAGTGTTTTATTAACTACAGATTAGAGAACTGTTCTAACAAACTCACTAGTGCTGGCTTCTCTTTGTTGTGCTTCATGCCTTCTGCTTTTAGTCTCGCCTTTCCATAAAAGACATTGTCTCTCAGTGTCTATTGAGGATCACATTTCACTACACTCTTTGCTATCTTTATTTTAATAATCGCAAGCCTTCCCACTCCCCATTAATGGATTTCTGTCCTATGACAATCTTTAGGAACTCTTTTCACCACCCCCTTAACTGATAAAAATCCAGACTGAATAGTTTGGCCCTACTTTAGAAACAAAGCACTCAGGACTGAAAGCTATGTTTTAGCGTTTCCATTCCTAGCACAGAATTCAACTGTCTTCTGGCTGAATATTTCTTAGGTTGTATTATTATCTGATCCTAGAAAAATATTGAAGAATAAGGTAATTTGAGTCCTTGCTGCGTAGGCAAACTCACTGACCCGGTTCACAGGATTGCAGTGAGGGAAATAAGACTTGGGCCTCCTCCACACGAGACGTTTAATGAGCCTTGAAGGCTCATTATAAATTTTACCTCCACACCAGCGGAGCGCAAAACGGGCGTACAGGCGCGTTATCTCCCTGATAATGCGCATTTTCGAATGCGCGTTAAATAGCGACTTTTATTTTTCTCCGGCCGTTAAAGTGCATTTTCGCCGTGTGAACAAGCGATTATGCGCATTAACGTCTTCTAAAGCGCTTTTTGGACATCAATTAATGCGCTTCGCCGCCTCTCGCCGCCTCCCGTGCAGAGGGATTAGGCGTAAATGCGCCTCCGCGAAAATGCGCATAATCCCTGAACCGGGCGCAAAAGCGCATCCTTGTGGAGGGGGCCATAGTGGCTTATTCCCCCTGCCTCGCAAGCTGGGGTGTATCTATACGACTCCGCGTTGGCTCCTGGATCACTTGAAAACCCAGATTTTCGTGGCTATGAGCCTATAGCGATAGGCTTACACAACAGCAGCCACTGCAATTTATCTGTGCTGGATAATTTGCAGCATCCTGTGTTCTACGAGCTGCAAGCAGAGCAAACCCACCCCAGGTGGGTGGGAACAATCCCCCCTTTTTTTTTACTTCTGCACAAATTCAAAAGCATGGCAGCCTGAAACTGTGCAGTTACAGAGAAACAATGTACTTTTTTCTCGCATCTGTTCATAATGAACAATATAAATGCAGCTCAAGTATTACAATCATTTTTGGCAAAGTTTGTGGTCCAGGTTGCCATGCTGATGGCAAGTGGAGACTCACCTGGTCACCTGAAAGCCCCGCCTTTGTTACCTGAAAGTCTAGCCCAACATCTTGCTAGTCTCTTGATATTTCACACCTTCATAGGTGTACAAAAGTGTTGTGTTGTATATGCACACCTTCTGTTTGAAGATGGAGCCTGCTCTTCATAGTCTTTACCTCTCCACGATTCTTGCTCTCCTCGCAGATATTGGAAGCACCATCCAGTGTATTCAGTAGTTGCATCCTGGGCAGTTTAAACCTCTGTTGTGTATTTCCAGGTATGCCTATTGATGACGACGGGGGAGAGGCAGAGGCAGAGGCAGAAGGTTAGTTCTCATTACTCATCTTTTATAACCTGATTGGTGTGTGTGTGTGGGCCCTCTAGATGCAATGTTGATATTGCCATTTTTGAATGGGGGGTGGCTCCGGAATCCATTTTGAGCTATCCATTTTTGAATGGCTGTGAAAACAGTGGGGGCATCACAAAGGAGGGTGTTACCTAGCATCCAGGTGGAGCCAAATAAGATTCCTTCTAGTCTGGGTTTGTGTATAAAAAGACTAGAATGTTCAATAAGTTCTGTAGCAGTGGTGGTTTCATTCCACTAGAAGCCTGGTCTGATTTGATTTGCAATAAAGTCTCCCAAGTCCATCACTTTCTGGATTCAGTCTGCTTTATTCAGCCGCTTCTAGTGCCAGGAAGATGAGAGAAACTGCATCTCAAGGCTGTGTGCAGTTCTCAACTTTCAGGGGAGGCAGAGATGCCCCCACTTCCATTTTGAGATGGCCCACTTAGCTATTATTTTTATTAGGTCAAAGATAGAGAGCCAATGTGGTATAGTGGTTAGAACATAGTGGTCTCCCAGCCCCCAGATCTCCCACTCAGCCATAAAGCCCACTGGGTGGCTCTCAGCCTAACCTACCTCACGGGATTATTGTGAGACAAAATGGAGAGGAGGAGAATTATGTAAACTGCCTTGGGTTCCTTTCAAGAAGAAAAAAGCTGGGAAATAAAGTAATAATAAATAAAAATAAAGCTGGGCAAAAATCAGGGGTGGGGCTTGTGGATTTCATTAAGGCGGACAAAACTGTTAGCTTTGTTTTCTTCTCACGTTCAGTTTTTTAAAATCTCAAATTCTTTCTAGCCCATACATGATGACATTTGCAAACGTTGGTCAGTTCTGATAAAAAATAAAAATAAAAAACGAACCAAACAAAATCCTCACCCATCTGCACTGACCAAATACAATAGTGCATCTGCTCCCAGCATGGAGAGTCCTATGTTGTATCTGCCTACTACGTAACTGTTAAAGATGAGGAGCCTGTCAGAAAAAAGAGATGGCAACCCTCATTCAGCACCACAAACATGGCTGAATAGGCATCAATTCGAACCCAGACTTTTAAGAGCTCAGCACTCAAAAGCTTCTGCCACGATGGATGAATCTCCCATATTCACTTTTTTTACAAGTGCAAGCCCATGCATGGTTAGATAGAAAACAGTTGTGATGGGAAGTAATAGTTCCACTGTATTCCACATTAGTCAGGCTTCATCTGGAATATTGTGTCCAGTTCTGGGAGCCATACTTTAAGGACGACACAGATAGATTGGAACAGATTCAGGATGTTAGAGTTATGTTTTGTTTGGTAAATTTACAGCTGCGTAGCTTCAGCGTGTAATTGGTGCAAGGCAAGGCTATAGAAAGAAACATACTCACACTGGTACTTTTAGTTAAGAGATAGCATTGTTAAGAGCCTAAAGCTCCTGGGAAAACAAAAGTACTTTCAGAGAGAGAGTTGAGTGCAGCCATTATGATTGCATGCTTCAGACAAAGAGGAAGCTAACTAACTGAGAAGAAGGAGGAAGAAAGTGAAGCCTAAGAGTTGCAATCTATATCAACAAGTAGTTACAAGAAGAAACAAGAGGAGGAAGAAACAGGTTCCCTTTCTGTCTATCGCCCCCCATTGGTTCAGATAACTTATCATAAGTGTTGTTGCTCCACTCCAACACAGTACCGTATTTCATCAAATCTAAGACACCATCAATTGTAAAACGCACCTTAATTTCCGGGCCACCAACAGGGAAAAAGCTTTGCGTCAATTCTAAGACACAGCCCGTTTTCAGACACGTTTATTTGGGGGGGAAAGTACATCTTAGAATAGAAGAAATACGGTAGGGCTGTGCATGCCCCCCTTCCCCACTCACCTCCATCGCTGCCCGATCCTCACCGTCAGTGCCACTGCCAGCGGCCTCCTCAGCCTGGAAATGTGGCACTAATGCGATGTAGGCTGCAATCCCACGTGTGCACGGCGAGCGACGTTTCCTTCCCTCCATTACTTTTATCCCTTTGGGGATACCATATGCGAGGCATCTGCTTGTGCCCAGGGAAGGCTTGGGGAGGGAGGAACAGCTGCACATGCAGAGCGAGAACGAGGTGCGCGCGAGGAAGAGAGAGTGAAAGAGTGTGTGTGTGTGTGTGTGTGTGTGTGAGAGAGAGAGAGAGAGAGAAGGGGAGGGCGGCCCCTTGTGAGGTGCTCTTCTGCCTAGCTGGGCCCCTCCAGTACGACGGCGCAAGGACTGCTGCTGCTCCTGCCCCACCCACCCCCGCCGCCCTCTCGGCCTCTCTCTCCTCACGACGAAGACGAGGAGGAGGAGGCGGTGGGGAAGGAGCAGAAGACCCCCAGGCAAGAGGAGGAGGCCGCTGCCGCCGCCATCCTTTCCTGAGGAGAAGGCACTCCTTCCTCAAGGTAGGCGTGGCATTTCCAGGCCGAGGAGGCACAGCCCTTAAAAACCTGCAATTCTTTGCCATCGATTCTAAGACGCACCCCGTTTTCAGAGACATTTAAATGGGGAAAAAAGTGCGTCTTAGAATTGATGAAATATGGTAACAAATATGACGGTAACAAGAGGGTAACAAATATGGTCAGGCCATCTGGAAAAACAAGTCCTATGGAGAAAGCTTAAAAGAACTGGGTATGTTCAGACATAACACGAGAAGATTGGGGTTGGGAGGTTGGTTGGACGACATGAAAACGTGCTCCAGATACTTATTTATAATATTTTTATCCCGCTCCGGAGTGGTTTACAATTAATCAGCAAAAGGGCCATCCCTGTCCTCAGGCTTACAATCGATAAAAAGCATGACCCAAAAGGAAAAGGGGATGGGGAGAGAAGGGGGGGTTTCAGTAGACTGTCAGCAGTGCTGGTGGGATGGTCCCCCTCTCATCTCCCAAAGGAGGAGCAGTCCAATTGGACAAGGCCCTGATTTTCCCTTTGCCTGCTCCTGTCTCCTCACTCCTTCTTCTTCCCCACAGGATCATGATATCAGGCCTGAAAGGCTATCCGATAGAAGGCAAAGATAATTTCTCTGTCTCTGCTGTGCTCCAGGGCGGGAGGGGACTAGCCCTGATAGAGTTAAATTACAGGAGGGTAGATTTAGGTTGAACATTAGGGGAAGTATCATGAGGATAAGAGTACAAAAATGGAACCAATTACTTATAGGGATGGGTGGGTTCTCCCTTGATGGCAGTGATGTAGCTAGGGCTGGACCTAGGCCAAAGTCCAGGGTCTCATAGCTTAGCCCCCTCCAACGACCCAGAGAGTGGCAGGTGCTGAAGCGAACACTGGCTGTATCTTGACGGCAGCGCATTGGTGCCACGAGCCCTCAAACCCCTGCATTTGCACTCCTTTGCATTGTCCCCACGTGATGGAGCGATTGGGGGGGGGGGGAAGGAGCTGCTTTGCCACCAGCAGGGAGCTCTGGGGCAACCTGGGATCAGTGAAACCATTTTCTGCTGGGTGTGCAAGCTTGCCCCAGGTCATTCTACGCGCTGACAACGAGCGGTGACTCTTCCATGAAGCAGTGGGGTGGTATATGTTTGGTGACAGAGGGGAAGGCAGGCATACAGATATAACCTTTGTGAGACGTGCACTTGTCCAGGATGGCTCCCTGGTGTTCTGTGCCTCTCATAAACAGGTGTGCGTGTTGTGGGGGAGAGACAGTCCTCGGGAGAGAAAGAAATAAAAGTCTCCATAAATCCATTGAAGATGCAGTGGTCCCCAGGCTTTCTGTTGGCCCACCCCCTCCTCTCTGTCCCTGCTGATGGTAACCAATCAGGGGTCGCCATTGGCAGGGACATGCGTCCGCTGTAAGACCGGAGCAAGGCAACAGGCAGCAAATGTGTATCAGCGCCTTGCTCACAGGAAAAAGTCAGGGTAAGTCGCTGACTTTTTAAAATCAGAGCTTTAGGGGAAATCCCTGGGATGGCTCTGCAGTGTCTGTTGCATCATATAAATGACCTCCTTCCACTGCAGATCCACCCCGGGGCTTTCACCCGATCAAGACAGACCCTCTGTTTTATTTCTGTATGATGGTGCTATGATTTAAGTAAGTTAAAATGTAAAACTGCCCATGCTCAGAATATTGGTATTTTTTTAAAAAATGTGCTTGGCAATCAGTTTTGTTGCTGCTGTTCTAGCATATTAACGATTTTGAAGCAGTTCTAAAGCATGGAATGACAGTGGGAGGGGGGAAAGAGAAATGGTGGTTGTATAATAGACATGTAGACTGAAAAAACAGACATGGTGGAGACTGGCGGCTCCAATGTGGGGCAGAGAATCCGCTCCAGGTTACAGTCAGAGCCAGTCAGAACTCTTAAGGAGATATCCAAGGTGCAAAGCAAATGTGTACGTCTAAAAATGCACAAATCCCTCCAAAATTCACAAGGCAACCCAAAAGGTGCATTTTCATGCTTCAGTCTGTGGGGGGAGACACATATTATTGGTTGTTATTTTTATATTCATTTTTGTATGGCTAAATTTATATACAATTCCGGATAAAAACTGGTGACCAAATCTATGCAACTCAGAAAAAGCAGTTCTCTGCAGAATCCACATGTCGGCTACGTAGAAATTCAAGCTCCTTGCAGATTTCTCTGACAACCCTACGCTATACCCAATGCTTTTTGAAGGAAAACCCATCTATGCTCATATTTGTATGAAATTGTTTCCCTTTCAAAATAGTTTCATATGTGGGAGACATCCTGCATATTACCTCTATGAAGTATGAGTTAACTGAGTAACAGAGTTAATAGATGACTAGAAGATGAAAACATGAGTGTGCCCATAAATGATGTGACAGGGGATGCAAAACGTGAGCTAAGTCTACCACAACTCATCATGGCTCTGTTTGTTTGGAAATGGTGTGCATGGCTTTTATGGATAAATGGAAATGCATTTTTTGCCATTCCTTATGTTCTGCAATAGATTTTTTTAAAGCACAGAATCACGCTTTCTTTGCTGTGAAATGTGAAATTTATATGTGGCTTGAATGTATGTCCTCCTAGAAAAACAGCCAAGCCTTTTAACCTAAAAGCTTCACTTTTCAGGAAGTGAATTTTAGGAATTTTAGACATTTTAAGAATGTCTCTTTCAGCTGAGACACTTCAGAGAGCCCTGTTGCTGTCACTGTTCAAAGATTCCCAGACTCTACTGTACAAGTAGTTCATTTGTACAACATCGTTGCACTTTGCCAGAGATGAGAGCTCAGCAGGAGACTTGTCAGTGCGGCGAACAAGTGCACTGCTCTTTTAAAGCAGAGATGTGATACCCAACTTCTTGTACGGCTCTCAGAGCAGCCAAGAAAAATAAACAAAGACTCTGAGTAATCAGCTAAAATGGCATATTTCTTTATAGCCCGTGCGCTTCGACAATGAAAACACTGAGCCCCAGTTTGTACATACACCAGGAGCTGTAAAACAGCCCAGTGACTGGTATGGGTGGTTATTGGGATGGAAGAGTGATGCGAGTCCTTTCTCTCCACCATCCCAATAACCATCCATGCCAGCCACACCAACAGCTGATGGCACAGAGGCCCAGTTCGCTTGAGTCTTTCTCCCTCTTTAGGAGGATGTTCGTGCAAACAGAACTGTCCTCCACATACTCAGGAATTCGCGCGGAGATTCAGGGATTCATGTGGAGCTCACATGGGAGATTGTCTGCATGATGGAGGAGAAGATACCAACACCTCCCCACTATATGGTGCAAGGGGCCCACACTCCTCCTCCATCACATTGTTGCAGCCTTCCCCAACATGGTGCCCTCCAGACAGCAGTGGTGGACAGAAGGTAGATTTTCAGATGTTTGGAACTTCAAATCCCATCAGCCTCAATCAGCATGGTCAGTGGTCAGGGATGCTGGGAGTCATTCAAAACATCTGGAGGGCACCAAGTTGGATAAGGTTGCACTATTGCAATGTTGACCTAGCTAAGGGAGCAATCCTATGGCCACTAGACAATATCTAGGCAGTCATAGGATTTTTCAGTTTCTGGGAATTGAGGTCAGAGCCAATGCTCCAACCTCGATTCCCAGAAAGCGCTCGCCCCACCCCCTCCCTCCCTCTCCTTGCAGCGGGCGCAGTTTATGCTTGGGAATCGAGTGCAGAGAGGGTGGAAAGGGGGTGTGCCCAGGGGCAAGGAGGGGAGGAGCCCATGGAAGCCACTTTACGCAGCTTCCTATGCACCTCATGGCCTCCCCTTCCCTCTCCGAAGCTCCCCGGCTTGATGCCCGAAACCGAGCATCTAGCGAAAACTGCAGGGCAGCCAGACCATGGTGGTGAGTATCACTTCTGTGCTCCAGCTGCCCTGTACTGGATAGTCGGTAGCCTCTGATTTTGGAGGCTTTTGACTATCCCAATAGGATTGTACCCTAAATGTATCAGCTGAAAATCTGGATGTCCCTTTTCCCTTTGCTTTAAGTGAAGGCATCTTGCACCAATGAGGCAGCAAGTCTGGCAAGGGTAGCAGTTTCTGTTGCAGTTTCTCATTGGCTTATTGTCCTGCAGTGCAGCCTAACACAGTAAAGTGCATTCAGTTACTACATACTCAGAGCCAGGTGACATTGGACAGCAGCAGCCCGCAGATGTTGGGAACTTCAGAGCAGGAGACAGTCTTTCTGAGCAATAACAGCTTGGAATTGCAGAAGCAGCATCCCTGAGCCCCCACTCCCGCCTCCAGGTACCAGCTTCACTGTGTATGTGCATGGAACTGGGAGTCTGCCCAGAGGAGAAATGGTCAGTACAACACTGATTAATATTGTTTGGCTTACTATTCCATTCATTCTGTTTTTGCTGCCATCCAGGAAATGGTAGGAATCTTTTGGATCCTACCAATTTGCTGTTTGTGATTGCTCTCTCTTAAATGATCACAGTTGGAAACCATAACCAGTTTAAAATGGTAGCATCTACTGCAGGGGACCCCAACCTTTTGGGCTCAGTTAGCAAATTTTGAATGTTGAGAACGTTGTGAGCACCCACACAAAATGGCTGCCATGGGGACTTGCTCATTCGTAAAATGGCTGCCATAGCAGACATGGGCAGTGACAAAACATTCATTTCCTAGAAGGCAAACTAAAGAAAAATAACTTGTCTAAGGACTTAAATACAAGGATGAGGCGGTATCTGTTGAATACCACCTGTTGAAGCCAAAGAGATATGGTGCTGGCAGGCAGCACTTTGTTTTTCAGAGTGTCAACATCCCAGTTAATTAAAAAAAAAATCTTAAGAAATAAAATTGTAATCAGGAGGGTCAGGGAGTGTGGTGGGCGCCGTGAGAGGTGTCTATGAGCACATTGGTGCCCAGGAGCACCATGTTGGAGAGCCCAGGTCTACTGTCACTGTCAAGAAACGCTGGGGTTCTGTCAGTTTCAGTTTCTCAGTTTCTCAGTTTTATAAACTTAAATTCAGTTCATCCTGAAGTTTGAGAATGTTTTACAATTTGCATTTTTGTGTGCATTTCTCCTGATATGCGCATTTTTGTATGCAGTTTGTCAAATATACACATTTTTGCAAGCGATATTCCCAATACTGTACATTTGAAAGTGATTTTCACTAATATACACGTTTGTGTTCACCTTTCCTTAATATATGCATTTTAATATGTATTTTTGTATGTATTTTTGAACTTAAGGATTCCATCACAAAATTCAGAGAAGTGCACATTTTGAAAGATAACTGAGTTTGGGTTTATGTATTGGTTTGAAACTGTGAGAATCCTTGGCCTACATGAGGTTGGAGTTGAGTGTGAGCATGGCATGGTCAAGCAGCCAGCACTGCAGAGCTCTGCCTGACCACACTGTCACCTGAAGCTGACCAAATGGGAAGCAAGTTAGAAATGAAGTTTAACTTTGTAATTAAGGTTAGTCTAGTATTTTATATAGTACTCATTACTACACCTTCTGAAGACATTTGTGTGTGTACAGCAGGGGTGCACAATATCCAGGCACTGGGGGGCTGCATTGCCCCCCCCCAGACCCTCCTGGGGGGCCACACCGCTACCTGCTACTACTGAATTTGCCATCAAAATATAGTGGTGGCAAAAATGTGCACATTTTGCTTTAGACACCCATATTTTAAAGCAAACATGGCACTTTTTTGCTAACATGGCAGCATATTTTGCAGCAGTGGTAGGGGCGGGACAGGCTCAGTGGGGGCCACACAAAAGGCCGGAGAGGGGTGGGCAGATGTGGCATGTGGGCTGTATGCTGCCCACCCCTTGAGGTACATGAATACATAGCATGATTAATTTATGCCCATCTCATTCCTGTCTTTCCTGGATATTTGTCATGATGGCTTTGTTGGTTCTCATTTTAACATCAGATGTTGACTGCTTTGGCTGCCTTCCTAAGACTGAGTCATTTCCAGATTTGAAAAAGATAGTCAAACATTTAATACCAACTCTTCTTTGGCAATTTCTTTGCAATGGGATGCTGACAGATTATTTATGGAGCTCTAAAACTGCCTGCCAAGGACTTTTTATGCTATTAAGGCAGCAATCCTAAACACACTTACTAGAGAGTAAGCCTTGTTGAACACAGTGAGACTTACTCCTGAGTAAACATACACAGGACTAGAGACTGACTTTAGTTATAGGCACATAAATTCACTGTATGCTGTGGATGTCATCAATAAAATAACATAAAGCGTAAATAAAACTGAAATAATAATAACAACAACAACAACAGGATGTTAGGGTGTTCAAATGGCTTCGTTTAGATTATTTTAGTAATCCTTACATCATCCAGCTCCAGCCTCAACAACATACAGTGAACATTGGCAGGTGCTGAGAGCCCAAAGCTGGTGACAGCTGTCCTGGATTAGGCCGATTTACCCACTTGTTCCCCCTTGCAGGGTCAGCCCACTCATGAAGCAGGTTGAGGCACCTGCTTCAGGTGACAGAGTGGGGGAATTGCGACATTCTGCCCCTGCCAGGAGGGGCCACCACCACAGCTCCAGTGCATGATCTGGAGAGCCCCACCAGGTGCTTTTACACCGCAGTAGTTGCCATAGTGGGACAGTAGCTGGCAGGCTCTCTAGAGCAGCTGATGGCCCTTTCCAGTCAGAAAAACAGCAGCAGAGCTCTCACATGAGCTCACCTCGGTCTCATGAGACTTGCCTGAACTCCTGCAACAGCCCTGCGAGCTCTTGTGAGACTGGCACAAAGCTCCATGGGTGCTCTGAGGCCGCTTCTTCTGGCTGTGTGGGTCTCACTAGGAGTGACATGGCAGCGTTGGCAGAGGCACAACTTCTTCCTCACCTCGGGCGGAGAAAGGCCTGACTTGGTACAGCAGGAAACTAAAAATTTGCCATTCTTCAGGACATGGTGGTAAATCTGAATTGTTGGGCACCTCATAGGTCCGTACTGTAGATCATATTGCTGCTGCTGCTGCCCACCACTGGTAAGTTCACTGGGGTGGGGCAAAAGGCAGTTAACTTAGAGGGAGAGCCTTGCAGGCAATGGAGAGGACATTAGAACACACACTTATTATGCAACAGGCTATGACATCGATCCTGAAAGTTGATATTGTTTATTCCCATAATGTGGGTGTGGGGCTGAGGCTGAGTGGATGCAATCGTTTTCTGAAGGGAATAGGGTTCAGCAGATCAGATAGCACCTTTAGAGTTGGTTATTACCTTTAAAGCCCTACATGGTTTAGGTCCAGGTTACCTGTGGGATTGCCTTCTCCCTTATAATCCGCCCCGCACACTCAAGTCCTCTGGGAAGAATTTACTTCAATCAGCCAGAACTAGGCTGACGAGTGTTACCCAGAAGACCTTCCCTTCTGCCGCTCCCAGACTGTGGAATGGCCTGCCGGAGGAGATTTGACAAATTAGCAGTCTGCTTGAATTTAAGAGCCATGAAGACTGATCTCTTCTGGCAGGCCTACCCAGTTGAATTTTAAGATGTTTTAAATAATGTGTTAGTTTTATTTGTGTCAAAGAAACCAAAGGCAGCTCTTTGCCGTGGTGGCTCATTCCCCACCACCCAGTCCCCAGCCAAAGGTGGACTGAGCCCAAGCTAGAAATAACCACACAGAGGTTTAAGGAAAGCAAGTTTTATTCACACACTATTCTAAGTTAAGGCCTTGGTCAATTCAGAATACATAAAGCTAGCAGAAGGGTAAATAGGAATAGGTTCGTTGGGAAGGAAAAGGAAGGGGGGAGGATTGGAAAGAAATGAGCTAGGTTAAGTTTTAGCAGCACAAACCAGAAGCAATAAAACAGTTAGGACCCCAATTAATCACACTCTTAAAAGTGTCAAGCAAACCCCAAACCGAGCAGGTTGTAAAACAATAAAACTGCTAGCTAACACCCGACTTAATCCAGCCGACCGGAGATCATCTTCAGGCAAAGCCTCTGCCCCGAAGAGATGCCGGACCGCGTCCAAGCAGTCGTTTTTTACCCTTCCCAGGCCTGGCCCCATTGCCATGGAAACCAGCCCTCCCTACTTAAATCAATGATAAATTCCATAATACTAATTTCCAACTTTTATACAAGGGATTACCTAGATTTACAAACAATAACATTGGCTTAAATTGAATTGATTATTATGTTTATGGAATGCATTGCGATCAGCTCTTGTGTGAATCCATTTGAACTCTGCAGCGAATTTTGACCTGTAGACTAATCTTGACACAATCATCTTTAGAGAAGAGATTAATTGGAACTATTATTTTGCAGTAATCGGTATACTAAACTTCAATAGGCTGCTGCTGCTGTTTTTGTTTTTGTTGTTGATAATATTGATCTATGTTCTCACAATGAAGGAGGAGCTTTCATAGAAGGAAAGTGAAGAGGTATTTTATCTCAAATATCAAACCAGAATCTTTCCGGTGAATGATTGTTGACTTTTCCAGACCTTGTATAGAACCATGTGTTTTATCTTCATTTCTGTAGAACGGGGTGGGCAGAAAGAACTCCAGAAATTTGGGACTTCAGCTCCTAGTATTCTTGACCACTGCTGGAAGGGGCTTCTGGGAGTTGAAATCCAAAACATCAGGAGAGCTACCTTCGTCCCACCCCTTTTGTAGATGCCTTGAGGGCCAAACAGTGCAAACAAGAGTATTTGGCTCTGACATCTCCAGCGTGTGCTCTACTGCTGAATTCTGGTCCATCCCTTCTGATTGCCTCAAGCTATATTGGATGGCCACTCTCTAGGCTCTCCTGACTTGCACACAGATGCTCCCTCCATAACCCCTTGGATACTGCCTGATAAATAAACCCAACCATTATTTTGCTTAGCACATCTGTAGCAACCCAGATTGTATAATGCTTGGATGAGGGAACCTGATCAACGGATGACAGGAAATAGGCCATTATCTACCTGGACTGAAAGTCGTGCTCACTTGCCTACATGGGGGACTGGAAAACCAGTTTAATCTGAGTGTCGGACTGAGGTAGATTTAATCTTCTTTTCCCTGTGCCTTTACAGGGAAATCTGGCTGGCCGGGGAAACTTTTCCCACCATTATATTAGCAGGCCAGGAATGGGGAGAGGGTATTTATGAACAGCTCAAAAGAGGAAATGAATTACCCCAAAAGAGGGCAAAAGTGTACACAGAGTTGCAGAAATATTGCATATACTAACATAGGAATAGATGTAAATTTAGAAATAACTATTATTATACTATACTATAATTATATTATACTATATTATACATCTCACCATAGTGCAGAAGACTGTAGCCAGATGATCTGCACACCTGCCTGTTCTGTCTCATGTCCAGGTGCTCTTGATGGACAACACTTCTTATGGTTATTTATCTTCAAATACAGGACGGTTCTCAGATAGGCCTTCAAGTAGAGGACTGTCCTCTATAAAAGAAGATACAAAGCCACCCAAGCCAGGAAAAGCGGCTGAAGGTTTGCACATCTGGCCTTCCAAGCACAGGAGGGGGAAAGAAGATAAACTTCTTAGTAAATAAACAGGTTCTTAGAAAGGTTAATTTACATCTCCTGTCCTCTACAAGGAAGTGGCCCATTTTATGTTGCCACTACCCATAAAAAACAAAGCATGAGACAGGCACATCATAGGTCTCACTGCATGAGAGGCACACGCGGTTGTGCGCAAGATGGCAGCCATCGTGATCACCACCTTATAGAAATTGGCAGTGGAGAATTGGTTTTAATTATTTTAAAAGAATATGTAACCCAGCTGGCTCATTTCCTAGTTGCTTTTTGTTGACTCAAGCCCAGTTTCAAAAAGCAAAATGTTGATGAAGTTTGGGAACAGGTTTTGGCTCCTAATGCAGGTGAAAAACCACGTATTGATTACTTGCAGAAAGTTAAAATAAAAGCAGTTTCTCTCCCCCCCCCCCCATTTCTACACATTGCAGCTTTTGGCCTATCCACTCATAGCTAAAAAGCATTCTTTCCTGATAATCAAGCTTCAGCTGCCTGAATTGCAGGCCGGGCCTCTCATCTTGAGCTCTGCTGAAGAGCTTCTTTAATTAACCATTATACCACAGATGTTATTGATTTTTTTTTTCCAAATCTGGTTGAAACATCATTGTGCTGGATCATCGCCAAGGCTAAGGCCTCAATTTTTTGTGTGCTGCTTTTTACTCCTTCTGCATACCTTATTAGTCTCTATGTCTGTTAAGTGCAAGCCATAGTATTAACTCAGAAAATATGAAATTGATTTTTAGCCTTGCAGCCCTGATCGAAGGGTTTCTAATTTGGAATCTGAAAACCTTGAGCTGCTCTGGGGGCCATGGGACTACATGCTACCTAGAAGTCAGATCTTGCACTCTTCCCATTTGTTTCACACTTTTCATGAGGTACAAAGCCTGCAGAATAAAATTGCTCAAGAATAAGAATATCATAAACCAATGACATACTATTGCACTTTTCTACAATGAGGCAACCAGCTTGTGATATTCTATTGGCTATAAATTAACAGAGATTTACAGCACAATCTCATGCATATCTGCTCAGAAGTAAGTTCCATTGCGTTCAATGGGACTTACACTCAGGTAAGTGTATATAGGATTGCAGACAGTACTCGATCCCATAATCGCAGTGTACTCAAAACGCTGTTATGAACCCTGTTTTAAGTTAAGCCTAATATGAACTGCTAAGACGAAGCACTAGTTCCAAAACTGGCATAATTTACATCTTCTGTCCCCCCCCCGGATCGGATCGGGACCTCCAATTTTGTTCCGGATCAGATCGGAACAAAATCGGAGGTCCCCTGGATCGGACTCAATCCCGATTCGAAAATTGGATGTCCGATTTTTGGATTGTCCGCCATTTTCCCCCATAGACTTGCATTGGGGGAAAGAAAGCTTTCCCCCAATGCAAGTCTATGGGGGAAAATGGTGGTGGGGGGTGAGTGGGGGCCTAACTCCCCCTCCCGTCCCTCCCCCCCTCCCGCTTCTTCCCTGCAGGGGCCTTCTGCTCCCATTCGCTGGTGCCAGCAGACGGCAGCAGACGATCCCGGCAGATAAGTCCCTTCCTCCCCTTCGTGCTCTTTACTTGCCGGGGTCGTCCGCTGGCGCCCACGAGCACCAGCGGATGGCCCTGGCAGGTAAGTAGGGCCCCCCTCCTTGCGATCCCCCTTACCTGCTGGGGCCGTCCGCTGCTATCCACTGCCACCCGGGTGGCAGCGAATGTCAGTGGATGGGCCCCAGCAGGAAAGCCCCATCCCCGGCGCTCCTTACCTGCCTGGGACGTCCGCTCCCCTCCGCTCCTGGCTGCTACTGCGAAGCAGGCTTCACGGCCTGCCCCTAAGTAGTACGCTAGGTGATGACATCACATGGCGCGCTACCTAGGGGCAGGCCGCGAAGCCTGCTTCACAGTAGCAGCCAGGAGCGGAGGGGAGCGGACGTCCCAGGCAGGTAAGTGGGGCCTTCCTTCCTCCTGTGATTCCCCCTTACCTGCTGGGCCCGTCTGCTGCCATCTGCTGCAGCCCGGGCGGCAGTGGATGGCAGTGGAGGGGCTCCAGCAGGTAAGCCCCCCCCTCACAATCCTCCTTACCTCCCGGGGTCATCCTCTGCCAACCGCTGCCGCCCGGGCGGCAGCGGATGGCAGCGGACAGCCCCGCCAGGTAAGCCCCCCCCAAGCTGTCTGCTTCCATAGGAGGGCGCCCACTGGTGCCTGCCAATGGCAGCGGACAGCCCCCCCAGTTAAGCCCCCCCCCACTCCTTACCTGGTGGGGTGTCCTCCTCCATCTGTTGCTGGCTGTAAACTACTGTGAACTAGGCCTCACGGCCTAGTTTACAGTAGAGTGCCAGGTGGAACTAAGCCGCGAGGCCTAGTTTGCAGTAGTTTTTAGCCGGCAACAGGAGGAGGAGGAGGACGCCCCGCCAGGTAAGCCCCCCCCCCCCCGATGTCCACTTCCATCGGGTGCCCGCTGATCCTCTGATTTTTCCCGAACCGGATCGGGTCCTTCCGGACCGGTTCGGAAAATATCGGACGATCCAGAGGGGGGATCAGAAATCGGATAATTGTATCCGATTTCCCCTGTATCGGCTCCGGATCGTGGATCGGAGCCAATCCAGTGCACACCCCTAATATATATATATATATATATATATATATATATATATATATATAGCCAGGATTAGGATGCTGCAGCAGAAGCCAGTTGCCAAAACCCACAGAGCTACTATAGTGGTTCTGGACAGAGGGAGCTTTCAGACAGAGGTTCCCATTGTACTGCTATACCGAAGTGGCCTCAAGTGCTGGTTTGGAATGTGTGGGACTGTTGAACCAGCCTGAAATTTAGAGAACAACAACAACAATAATACTTTTATTACTCATTAGCCAATCAGGCCATATGCATACAGAAACATTATAAAATACTCCTCTCAGTCAGAGGAAATCCCAGAATACAAAATGCTAATGGAGGGGTTAAAAAGGAGCAAGTTAAAACATTTTGTAATCTTAGGCAATATTTGCTAACAAATTATATTCTATTGACAAGCTTAGTCTTTTATGTCAGCCAGTGACTTTCGTTTCTCCAGAGCCCATTTCTGTACGATGTATAATAATCTTTGCCGGCCAATAGTGATATAGTTATGCTTAGAGAGGAGTTGTCCCCAAACCCATTAAGGGCTCAAGGTAATGTTTTTTCAACTCTGCGTACAATGGGTGTTCCGCTAGAAAGTGTACCATGTCCTCTGCCTAGAGGCAGCCAACTGGGCAATCTCCTTTCACACTATGGTGGGTCCTATAGCATGCCTTCACCTCTGTCAGCTGGAATGAGCTCAGTCTTCACAAGTCAGAAGCCATCTCAGCTCATATGAGCTGATGGAAGTCAAGAAAAGGAACACATTCCCTGGGAAGGTAATAATACTTTTATATATCATGTTGTGACAGCTCCCGGCAGCAATGGCCATTTCAGTCTGGATATCAACATCATGTAGCCTCCTAAAGATCTCCCTGGCACTGTCATACCCCCTCGCAAGTAAGTATGTTTGCAAAAAGCCGAGCTTAGAAATAAATATGCTTGTCTTGTCTGCCCATGAATCTCTCCCTATGTCTTCTTATGCTGATAAAACCAAGGGTGAAATCAATTGAAAGTTTAGCTAGAAAAATATGACTGCTTTTTGAACAAGCTTTTCCACTGAATGGCAAGCTGTTTCTAATCTGATAATGATCTTGGAGGTGGATCTAGGAAAATACCAACCATGCAGTGTAATTTTGAGTGAAACACTCAGGTATTTTGGCACTTGTTTAATTTTATGTATTTTGCAACTCAGATGTACCTATTAGAACATAGGACCGTAGGAACCTGACTTATACCATTTGTCCATCTAACCCGGTATTGTCAGCATTGAGTGACAGTGGCTCTCCAGGGTTTCAGGCAGGATTCCTTCTTAGCCCTACATGGAGATGCCAGGGATGGAACCAGGGACCCTCTGCATGCAAAGCAGCTTCTCTGCCACTGCACTACAGACCCTCCCCAACCTGTTTTAAATTCAGTTTGATATATGCTGATAAATCACTTGCTACAATTAATAATTTTAATTTAAAAACCTCTTGACTTTTAAACTTGATTTTAAATTGATAACATTTGATAAATATACAACCTTTACCACTAATATTCAAACTGGCGAGTGATTTTCCATGGAAATCTCTTCAAAGTTAGGGAATTGAACTGCAACGTGGATTTTTTTTTTGTCTTTTCACGGAATGTGTAATTTTATTGTCAAGTTTTGTTATATTGAATTAATTTTATTGCAAGCTGCTTTGGTTATTATTTTAATAGAATAGTGAGGTATAAATATTAATTTAAGTGAAGCTAACTAAACTAAACCAAACATGCACATTACTTTTCACTTGCTAACTTTGAACCTCATTTGCCAACTTTTAGCCAATTTATTCAGTTTATTCATTTATTTATGTATTTACTGCATTTTTATACCACCCAATAGCTGAAGCTCCCTGGGCGGTTTACAAAAATTAAAACCATAAAAACCATTCAAAATATAAAATGACAGTATAAAAACATAATTTAAAATACAGTATCAAACGCAACCAGGATAATAACCCAGTAGTAATGCAGAAATTGATAAGGATTTAAAAAACAAGTTTAAACAGTTGGGAGAGATCTGGAATTATTTTTCTTCAAAGGTTACATGTCCGTTCATGAACTGGCTTGGATTCAAAAATGATCGATCTACACCAAGCAGGATATGACACTTTGAAAACGTTTTGAAAACTGTATATGGAGTGTGTCCTGGGCCCCAACAGTTGTCACTACCGTTATAAACTGTTTTAAAGCAGTAGATCCTGCCCTGGAAGATACCAATTGCATTCAATAGGACTTCAGAGCATAATAGAGTCTGTTACCCAAAAGAGAGAACATGTTGCCTTTATCTGCAGCGACAATTAACAAACTTGTTCTCATGTAAGTTTTGAGCAAAGTCAGATAAAGACACACAACAACATATGAAGCACTGTGTCCAAGGTAGCTTTTGGGGGTGTTTCTTGACTAGCAATCACCCATGTGTCATGCGGAGTTACTTTTGAAATTGAGGAGGCTTCATTTCAAAGACAAATCATTACAATCCCACTGGGCATGCCCAGTAGATCCACCACTATCCCCTCACAGGTGCTTGTGGTGCTTCCAGATGAGGCTTTTTGTTATGCAATCACTTGATGATTCTGTTGTTGTTCCAGATGACATTTTTTCTATTTGAAGTCCTTCCATTTTCCACTACTTGTTTCATCTTTTCTCTTAGCAGAAAAAAAAACATTAAGGAAGAAAGGATGGTGTAGCCTTCACACTAGCACTGCATTGTGGGTATTCTAATTTCTAGGCTGATTATACAGTCCCCCCCCCCACAAAAGCAACACCTGAGGCCACTTTCCTATACAAGTACAATGGAATCCCCACAAAATTTCCCCATAATGTCTAAGGACAATCATATCCTGTGGAAAGGGTAAGCCCTATTTTACTTGGTACAATGGCATAGAAGCTGGTTATGTCACACCCTGTTTATTAAAACTGATTATCTAGCAGCAACAGCATAGTCTTAGGGCTGCAGAATGCAAAGTATTTTTGAACATATATAACTTTTTCTCTGAAGAAAGTGAGGGTTGTAGGCAAAAGTTAATTTCAGAAAAATCCAACAGGCCAAGGCAATTCACTGATAGAAACAGGAAAACGTGTAATCTCTCAGCAGAATGACTGTCTGATTAGTTCCTCGGTGTAGAAGAACTGTTCTGGCCCATGAAAGTTAGTCCTGCAAGTTGATGCTAAGTGTTGGGAGAATACCAGAAGAACTCACTGTTATGGTAAATCAGGAACTGATTAATTAGGTACAAGTTTCTCTACAGTGCAAACTTATCAGTGCCCATTTAACAGATACCTTATCTTTGGTTGCCTGCAGCTCTCAGCTTACCCTTGGTCTAGCTCAGACTCCCAGCAAAGATAAGTATACTGCTTATTACAACTAACTCCTGCCTGAAAGCAGTATGTGTACATACTGAAAGGCAACTGCTGCAAACCTGTTGCAAACCTGATTTGATTGAGCAGCACTGGAACAAGACATTCTGCCTTTTTATCTCTTCAGTCTTAAAAATTGTGTTAGAACGTAGGATAGTTGGCAGCCTCTGAAATCGGAGGTTGCCAACTACCCTATGCAGGGCAGCTGGAGCATGGAGATCTTCTCCTCTGTGCTCCATCTGCCCTACATTTTTGCCTAGACAGGCAATTTTGCCTGGCTAGGCATGGCTTCGTGGAGGGGGAGAGAAGGGGCCTGGAGACCCCATAGGAAGTTGTGTAAAGCTTTTGGCCCTCTAGACAGTGGGTGAATTCGGATGACACTTTAGGCAACGGAGGGGGAAATAGCGTACTGACTGTGCGTTATTTTGGCGGCGGCGCGACAGCACCTGCCACACAACATGTTGCCCCTCCCCCCATCGTGCGGTTAAAGTCCCGGTGTCTTTCTGGGCTGCTGCTTCTCCTCCCTCCCACCTCCCTCAGTCCTCCAATCATATCCCGGCATGCACCGCAAGTTCTGCTGGCTATATCGGAGCAGACAGGTTTTTTTTGGCTGCTCCAGCTGGTGAACTCTATCACCAAACGGAATAGTACACGGAGAGAGGGTGTTCCTCCACATGACACTTTAAACAATGAAATTCGGGATAAACAATGTGCAAGCCCATTGTTTTTCTCTGTTGTTTAAGTGCCCCAAATAGCGTACTGTCAGTTGTGTGTGCGTTGTGTGTCGCCCTCCACACGACACAATAAGCAACACAACTGACTATTGTCCCCCCCCCCCCATTGATTATCGTGTCATCCGAACCAGGCCAGTGTCTAGTGACTATAGAATTGCTCCTTTAGTATGTGTTTAGATCTTTGCACTGCTGCTGCCTTTTATCTTGGTTACTACTTTGGTTTTATTCTGTTTTAAAAGTTATGGTTATATTTTACTATGTTATTGTATTTTATGGTTTTAAGCTTTGCCTTGTAAAACTTTCAGAGAGCTTCAGTTCATGGGCTGTATAGAAATGTAATAAGTAAAGCATGATTGAACAAGAGAGTTGCACACATCAGGAGTAAAAGGAAATGGGGAGGGGGGGAGGGAGAGGGAAATCAGGCCAGAGCAAGCAACAAGGAAGAAACCGCAGCAGGTGCTTGGAAGAACAGAATAAAGGTGTAATAGGCAGGAAGAGGAAGTAATACAGGGGTCAAGGGACCTGCGACCAATCATACAAAGGAAGAGTGGAGGAAGGTAAAGGGATATTAAAGCTATCAAGGGAAGAATGGGGGAGGGGAGGCAATGCGTCACCAAACAAAGGACATAGGTTTGTATGAAATTTGCATATGCTAATGTATATGTATCAAAAGACATTTAGAACTAATTGCAATAAAATGCATTTCATCATAGTGGAGAGAATGACTGGGTGACCTCTGTACTTGCTCAATCTGCTGCCCAGGTTAAGGCCCCTGTTGACTCTCCCATGCTATGGTTCTTTGTCTTCAAACCAAACTTGGGGTGGAGAGCCTTTCCAACAGAGGACTGTCCTCTGTAAATGAGGTCACATGGGCCAGATCTACACCAAGCAGGATATAACACATTGAAAATGATATATGTAGGCTGACCTGTACCGTTAACAGTTGTGATGAAGAGGGAATTTCAGCAGGTGTCATTTGTATGCATGTAGCTCCTGGTGAAATTCCATCTTCATCATAACAGTTAAAGCTGCAGGAGCTATATTAGAGTGACCAGATACAAGACAGGCAGGGCTTCTGCAGCTTTAACTGTTGTGATGAAGAGGGAATATCGCCAAGTGCTGAATGCATACAAATGACACCTGCTGAAATTCCCCTTTCAATACAATTGTTAACGATATAGGAGCCCTGTCCTCCTTTTCATATGGTCAGCCTAGGTATATGTAATGTGTCATGGGCCTCAACAGTTGTCAAAAACGTTACAAAATGTTATAAAGCTGAAGGTTATGGTAGAAGGTGGGGAGAATCATTAAAAAACCCATGGGGGGCAAAAGCAACGCAAAGAAGACTGAGCATGCTCAGTGACTATAGAATGGGTTGTCTCTGTTGTGTGCAGGGGGCTGGGATGTGTGTGTGTGTGTATGGAATGAAGTATCCTGAAAGAAGACATGTCTCTGGCTAGAACACTGAACAGAAACACTTGATACTGCAATGTTCCCACTTGTAACACTTTCTAATTCCAAACATTTGCTCCTGGATATATTGATTAACTGAATTAATTCTTTAAACCTGGGGAATCAGCATTTCATTTGAACTGCAAGAAACATGGTTGTGGCCAAGCGGTACACCTTAATTCTCAATGGATGTCCCATTGGTTTTTACAGAAGTGTTTTTTTATGCATGGTTCTGTTCTTATTTTCAAACAAGTATGCATAGGATTGCGGGCTCTGTTACCTTAACACCCTCTCTCTGCATTCTTCTTCAAATATGTCTGTACATAGATGTTGAATTTAAGGACCAAGGCCACAATCCTATATGGACTTAGCGGGGAGTAAGTCCCATTGAACTCAGCAGGACTTTCTTCTGAGTAGATATGCATAGGATGCACTGTAAGACGATCACAGTGGATCCTAACATTTCTGAGAAGATTTCTGTGAGTTTAGTGATATGTCATTTAGACATAATTTGAGGGCTTAAAAATACAGCAATAAACTGTGCCTCTCAACTTAAAAAAAATTCACATGGAGCAAACAGTGGAGGAAAATGTTTATTGACACTGCTAAATCCCCCGTTCCTTCCTAGACCCAGTAGTTCTTTTTACAACAGGGAACTCATGCATGTCGCTTTCATTCTTCAAACAAGAGCCAGACAGGACTACTTGAACTGAAGAAACAATGACCTCCAGTCTATCCTATGCTTGAGCGATAAACAACAACGGAGCCCTCTTGACAAACTCTGACATGAAGTGTGGAATCTTGCCGCTCAATATGTCTGCCGAACATAACTTAGAAAAAGAAAAGATCATCTTGTAAACAATTAATTAATGTTTGCCATGAATTATCATTTTTACTTCCTCTTCGAGAGGCTCAAAGGGAATAAAAAACGCATTTTTGCAGGTGGTGGCATTCAAACGAAGGGCAATCAAATGTTTGAGAGCAGTGGCGCAGCGCTTTGAGTCTCTAACAGTGAATGATGCTAGGATTAGAGCGCAGCAGGGGGTTGAGGGCTTCAGGTGTGAAGCTTAATGTTTGTGATCAGCAAAAAAAATGTCTTGAATTTATCTAAACTGCTCTTCTGCTAACAGTACTTCTAGCACATAAATGTTCTGAAAGTGGCAAGTGTTCTCATTGCTCTTCTAAGGCAAACATGATCTGCATTTGAAAGGCGCATCCCTCTTGCCTAATTTAGAATGTGCATTACAAAGAGTTAGATGATGACCCCAAAACAGATCTTTCTCTCTCCCTCCTTTCCTCCCTTCCTCCTTCCTTCCCTCCCTCTCTCTATAGGCATATAATTCATAATAGTTCATATTGGATACAATATATATAACTATATATATATATATATATATATATATATATATATATATATATAGTTATATATATATATAGTTATATGACCAAAGCTGAACACATTCAAGTCTCTATATAGCACACTTCCCGATTTCTATATATACAGTACACTTATACAGTTCCCCATGTTCTACACAGTTACCAGAAATAACGGATTATAATTCTTGTCTAGCATCTTTTCAACTTAGGTGTGATTCACAAGTCTTCACCTTAACAACTCAAATCCTGTGTGTGGGCTGTTGGTGCCATTTTGCATTCAGTAATCTCCCTTGCGCATACATGCAGACACACCCCTCCGCTTTTATTTAGTTAACTATAATAAGAAAATCTTTATTGGGGCAGTGCATCAAAATGTTTCTAAAATATATGACCTGATCCACACATTTGCTGCTAATGCTCTGAACCTTTTGCCAGCCATGAAGGAGCAAGAGATCTTCCATTCATTCCAGTGGAGATGCAACTCTCTGCACGCATCCTTTTGTGCAAGAGGACTTGCTCCCACCATCAAGGATAATGGTGGTCTACACATGCAAGAACTCTGTATGTACACCAGAAAATATATTATTGGGCTCTTGATCAGGAACTTTGGCTGTAATCCATGAAACAATTAGAGCAAAGTACTTGCGCACACTTCAGTCTAATTTAAGTGTAAGAAAACCGGCCTGTTAGATGGAGCAAGCAGGGAAATGAAATGCAAGCATTTCACCTCTCTGCTGAATGATTACCAGGAAAAAATATTTTGAGGACACTGGGCTTCCTAATCTTGTAGCATTACTCATGAATTCCACTTGATCCATACACATTGTGTTGAAATAAATCCTATTGATTTCATTTGGATCTATATCCAAGTTGGTATGTTTGTGATGATGATAGCCTGAATACATTGAGAAATGGGATCTGGTATGTTGATCCTCAACCTTTACACACATGATTCTACCAGAAGTTCTACTATAACACCCCTGTGATGCAAATGTATCATGTTTGTAGCGCTGTATTGATGTAGCTCTTGGTATATCCAATCTTGGTATATCCAATCTTAAAACACTTACATACATGCTAGCAATGCAAGACTTAGCTTCAACCAGTGATCCTTGGTTTCCAGCAACATTTGAACTGTTTGCAAATAATATTCCCGTGCACAGAGACCCAGTTCTCATGTAACAAGAAACCACCATGGGTGAATTTCCCTGCGGGGCTTCTTGTCATATCAGTGGATGCCATTTTCAGTATTCAGGGCATGGTGGATGCATCATAGCTTCTTGTTACATGCAAACCTGATGAGGGTGGGTTGTTGGGGTGGTTCACAAGTCACCCACAACCCTAAAACAGACCATGAGTTCTGGGTGGCTTGTCAAACACCTCGTCAAACCACCATCACCAGGTTTGGATGTAACTACAAGCTAAGGTGTGCCCTCACTTCATCTCGAATATTCAAAATGGCTTCCACTGTAATGACAAAAAAACTGCAGGGAAATTCACCCATGGTGACTTCCTGTTCTGTGTGAACCAGGTCAGACAGAGCTGACACTGCCCATGATTAGGGATACAGGAATATGTCTAATACCAAGTCAGAGCATTGGTTCATCAAGCCCAGTATTGTCTACACTCATTGGCAGTGGCTTTCCAGGGTGTGTTTTTTATTTATTATTATTTAGAAAGAAGCCTTTTCCATATTTATCTAAAGATGACAGACGCCTTCTGCATGCAAAGCTAGGCCTTGCATTTTTATCACTTTGAAAGATGAACTGTTTGACACTTTTCAATATGACCTAATGTACCAATCTGCACATTGAGAACAACCACATGGATTTCTGTGCATTGTGCCAAACTGGATTCTTGCTTTCTAAGGAGAAAATGATATTGACACACCACTTCTTAGATAATCTATTTGCAAGACATCATAATTGACACCAGTAGAACGTCCAATAAAGCTGCATAAAATCCTGGGAGTAAGTTTTATTGAACTTAACAGGGCTTGTTTTTGACTAGACATGTATAGGATTATTTTGTAAAGATGCAATCCTATACATGTCTATAAAGAAAAAAAAGTCCTACAACTTCTAGCATTTCCCATCCAGCCATGCATTGCAGCCCTAGATGTTCAAATTTATGAAAGGTATCAATAGGGGTGGTAAAACTGTCCAGTACTTTAAGAGCAAGGATCTCAGCAATTACCCTAAGGACACATAGTTGAACATTTTAGGAATGCTTGAGAAATTTGTTCTTTGCAAATTCCTTTATGAAATGACCTGATTCACACCCTTCTGACTAATGTGCAGATCAGAACTTAGCTATTTACTAGATTTCTCACTTCTGCAAACATAGGGCCTATTCAGACAACACACTAAGCCATGGTTAGGCTGCTAACACTTTTGCAGCAAATGGTTAGTGAGCATGTTGAAACCATGGTTATATAGCCACCATGGATAGGGATAGTTCACATGACATGCTAAGTCATGGTTCACACCACATGCTAAGCCATAAAATTTAGCTCAAAATGCTTACCCATCATGACTTAGCGTGCCATCTGAACAGAGTCATATTTATTTATTTGTTATATTTCTATACCACCCAATAGCCAAAGATCTGTGGACAGCTCACACAAATTAAAATCATAAAATACAATGTGATAAAGCATAATATAAAATCTTTAAAAATTATTGCAACATAGTTCTCAGCAGACCATTTTAAACATATCCAAACATGCCCTGAAATACTATTTTGAGTGAAAATGCACATTTAAATACTTATTTTAAATATATATTTTGAGTGGATTTTAAAAAAAAAACTAAGATAAACATAGAAATAGATCAGAATTGAATTACATGGTGGGAGGGAATGCAAAAATGAGATGGTCTGGAAATAAACAAATTCACCTATCCCTAGAAACTATGTACCACTGAATGCATTTTCACATTGGGATTTCAGTCACTAACAGTAACAGCACAGTCCTATACATGTCTTCTCAGCGATAAATCCCATTGAATTTAATGGTCATTACACCCAGGTAAGTGTGTATAGGATTGCTGCCTAACTGCACAATCCTATATGTGTGTGTTCGGAAGTAAGTCTCATTGGACTCAATGGGGCTTACTTCCAGGGAAGTATAAGTTTGCAGCCTTAACGTGCTTTGGCAATTATATCTAGTCCACTAATCTTCAAAGTTTCAATGTTACATTTTCACTAGTTTCAAAAGCTTATCTATCTATGTGATAGCCGTGATATGTCCTTTCCTCCTCCTATGTTCCAATTGCTTAATATTTCTTTTCTTCTTCTTCTCCTTAACTCAAATAATGGGACTCCTTTAGCAGAAGCCCCTGAGATGATTTGGTTTCCTGCGAAAATGGCAGGCGTCTTTCTCCAGAACGCACCATCCCACGGCTGTGCCAGAGCCTGGCTGCAGCCGGAGAGAGGGAAGCTGTGCTGAGCCCTGGGACTTGCCCTTGCCAGTCAGCTGCGGTTTGAACTAAGCCCTGACTGCAAAATCAAAAGTAGGCCCAAAGAAAGCCGTAAACAGTGTGCAATGAGGCTTCTGAAGGCAGCTGATGCCTCATTTGGGGTGACATGTTGTGGCTGATGAGTGTGGATGATGTGGGGTTTTCGATAAGTGCCTCATCAGTATCCTCATCATGATCGTGTTGCTCAGCCACGGCGTGTGCCCTGACTTGATTGTAATTGCTTGAATCTGCTCCTGCTGCTCAGGAGCGCACAGTAATATGCAATAAAACAGCAAGAAGCGACTGTTAACCATCTGAGTTCTGACACGGCTGTTTTGCAGTTCAGGCGCTCCAGAGAGACAGAGAGGTGGTTGGGTAGATCTCCTCTGCGTACGTTTTTAGAAGCATCTCTTTACAGTGCCTGCACTGTATACATTCATACATCCGTATGCATCTGAAAATATTTCATGCATTCATGCAGCCACAAGCATTTAAAAAAACTGAAAACAACGTCAAGGTACTTCCCTTGGGGCTTTCTTTGTGACGTAAAGTAGGATCCTTTCTTTGTGAAGTACAGTAGGATTTCAAATCTATTCTCTTTGTTTATGAGCAACTCCTATTTAGTATGCTTCTGTCTCTGGATGCAATATCCATGGATAAAATTCAACTTGAGTCCTGTTTCGAGTAGACTCAATGAAATGGGTGGGATTTAAGTGAGGCATGGCTAACTTCACAAACAGTGATGTGTAGTGGCTAGAGTGTTGGACTGGGACTTGGGATTTCTGGCCATGAAGCTCACTGGGTAATTCTGAGCCAGTCACCGTCTCTCAGCCTAACCTACCTCACAGGGTTGTTGTGAAAATAGAATAGAGATGAGGAGGGCCATGTAAGCCACCTTAAGTTCCTAGCAAGAGAGGAAAATGCAGATACAAAGGTAATCATGAATAAATAATTGTAATCCCATTCATTTCTATGGGTCGAAGTAGGGTATACATTGTATTTTATCCAATAAGTGCAGCATTTCTCCTGCACTTGTATCTCATCTCCTACCAAGGTTTTACATGCATGGTTACTCGGAACTGTCTCCCAGTGTGTTGAGTGGATCTCACTTCCAGGTGAGCGGGTTCTAGGACTGCAGCCTATGTGAGAGTAAGTGCCAGAGTTGTCAGTGCAGGACTTACTTCCAAGTGTACATTATTATGTGACTGTGATTCAGGCAAGATCGACACTACTGCTTTAAAACGGTTTATAACAGTAGTGACAACTGTTGGGGCCCAGGACACACTCCATATAATTTTTTCAAACCGTTTTCAAAGTGTCATATCCTGTTTGGTGTAGAAGGCTGCATTCCTATATGTATTTAATATGCCTCATTGAACTTCATGGGATGTATTTCTGAGTAGACATGGATAGGATTATGTCATCATTCTTTTAAAAGTATAAGAATGTATTTCTCTCTTTAATTTGTTTGGATCAAGTATGCTTTGATGAGGTATGAAGCAAAGGTCTGGTGAACAGTCAAGGCTTTGGTAATTATATATGCTCCGGGTTTCAGTCAGAATCAGTAAAAACTTTAAAGGAGCTCTCCAAGGTGTAGAGCGCCTTTAGAGTTCTGACAGGTTCTGACAGAAATTCAAGAGTGGGTTCACTGCTGCACTGACATTGTAACCACCAGCCTCCACTTGCCTGTGAATATGTTTATTTTCTCTTTCTTTTCTTTGGGTGGGGTGTCGAGGGGGGGGAACAAAGTTTCTACAGAATGAGAATCCATTCTTCATTGCTGCCATCTGTTAAAAAAAAAAGTGAATTTCCTGCTAGGGGTCATCAGGAAAGGGACTGAAGTCCAACCTCCTGCTCAGTGCAAGACTCCACCTTAAAGCATATTTGAACGCTTTTTTAATGTATATTTACAAAGCTACAGTATGACCACACTTGGAATACTGTGCACATTTCTGGTCACCCAACTCAAAATGGATATTGCAGAGCAAGAAAGGGTAACCAAGCAATCAAGGGGTTAGGACAAGTGCCCTATGAGGTGAAGTCACACCATTTGGGCTTTTTAGTAAAGGGGGACATGATTGAAGATTATACAATTATGCATGGTGTGGAGGAAGTGGATAGGGAAAAATTACCTCTCTTTCCCTCTCCTCCTCTCTCTCTTCTAATACTAGACCCTGGAATTGTCCTATGAAGCTGAAATTTAGAGTCAGAAAATGATGGGAGGAGAAAGGATAAAATTCCCTTCTCTCTCTCTCTCTCTCTCTCACACACACACACACACACACACACACATGCACACACTTCTCTGTTCAAAATAATCCCTCCTAAAGCTGCTATTTCTTTAAAAATGGCTGCTGTGCTGCGTAATTGGCCCCTTGGTCATATAGGTGATGTTATTCCTGCCCTTGCATTTTTTGCATTGCTGGTTCCCCAATAATTAGCTGGCATAGGAAGGAGGAGCCTAATCAGTGGTGGGATTATTTAGTGATCATGTTAGAAAGGTAATTAGCAGAGAAAAACAAAAATGCAGACCAGAACTAGCATTTACCAGTCCCACAAGCACACGGGCCAATCTTAAAATAAAAAAGAGACCACACCCTCCTTTAGTGAAGAAAAGGGGACATGGTTGATTCATAATATTCTTTAGGGTGACTATATTTTGGAAACCAAAAAGGAGGACATCATGGCCGACTCTCAAGCAGGAGCACCCAGCCAACATGCCCACCCTCAAGGAGGTGTGCCCATCTTGACATTCTGCCCCCATGGGGGTGTGGCCTTGGTCACATGTCTGATTTATTGAATTGTAAACCAAAATCTAAAAGACAATAAAAATAGGGTGACCAGATCGCCCTGGGTTTCCCGGTCCTAACTGGGAAAACTGGGATGATCTGGGCCAACAGGAAGGCGGCGGGGCAAATCGGGGAAAGGATCAGCTCTCCTCCCGCCCTAAAATGCCCGTGCTGCTCCCCATTTACCTGCCTCGGCAGGAAACAAGTGCTCAGCATTAGGGAATGTCAACAAATTCCTTGTCGGGTGGCTAACTGCTTTAGCCACCAGACAAGGAATTTGTTGACGCTCCCTAACGCTAAGCATTTGTTTCCTGCTGAGGCTGGTAAATGGGGAGCAGCACAGGCATTTTAAAGCAGGCTCTTCCTCCTCCTCTTGCTGCTGTTGCTGTTCCTCAGGCACCTCCAGGGAGCCCAGGAGCAGGGCAAGAAGGGTAAGGGGGCTGCAGGGGGTCACACGGTGGTGGAGGAGATCTGTGGTGGCAGCGGAGAACCTGGTAGGTCCAGGCTGGTTTTTTTTTGGGGGGGGTGGCTTGGTGGGGGGGTTGTTTCAGGTGGAGGGGTGGCGGGGGTGTCTGCTTGTTGGCCACATGGCGGGTGGCCTTTTTAATTTTTTTATTTTATGTTGGGGGGGGGTCTGCTTTGGTGGGGTGGCCATTTTGGACCAGGATTTTGCTTTCCAAAATCTGGTCACCCTATAAAGTAAGATATCTTTGAACATCTCTAAATCCTACAACTAAACCAGTACTGTTATGAAATACAGTCAGAGTTCAGAAAAAGGGGAAAAGAAGGGGCAGGACTCTGACATCACTCTTCCTGTGTTTATTTTACAAACACGTCTCTCAAAAACAAAACTGGGTTACATCACCATCAAAGAACTCAAATGCTGAGATTTCAGCAGGCATTATGACTTGCTTCCAATGACATCTTTGCAGCCATAAAGGCTAGAATCCTCTTTTCAAAGAAAAGCTCAGATTCTCAGTTGGCTGAACTCTGAGAGATCCAGCAGTAACTCATTCTGCACTCCTGGCTATTACTGAAACAGATCAGATCACCAGTCCAATTGCTAGTCTCCACCAGAGCAGACACACTGAAGCAATGGAACTTAGATAAGTGTGGACTTACAACGTTTCCATTGATTCACTGTGTCTACTCCAGTTGGGAGTAGCAATTGGATTTAAGCCATTAGCTCCCTTTTAAAACAGAATCAAATAGCAGAATAAGGACATTTCTCTAAAGTACCAGAGTTTGCTACATCCCATACACCAATGAAGCAAAAGCACATTGGTGGCATCTTCCTTTCACTTCTAATATTTCTGAATAACTTAACTGCTGCCAGACACAACATCTCTTAATTTCCCATATAACTACTGGTCCCAGGCAAAGAGAATCTGGACATACTCTAATTCTTAATTTTGAAGTTCAGTTGCATTACACAAAAGTATCCGCATCAAGTGCATTACTACTGTATTTCATTGAATCTAAGACGCCATCGAATCTAAGCTGCACCTTAATTTCAGGGCCACCAATAGGTAAAAAGCTTTGTGTCGATTCTAAGATGCATCCCATTTTCAGACACATTTATATTTGAAAAAAAGTGCATCTTAGAATTGAAGAAATACGGTAGGTGGTAGCAGGGCCCAGGTGAGGGAGGAGTGGCGGCAGCGAGAAAGAAAAAGCGGGAAGGGCAGAGCGTGGAGAGCTGGGTGGAGGCAGAGGCCATGGCAGCGAGGGCCCGCATGTGCCCCCCCAGCAACTCGGCCTCCCCACTCACCTCCATCGCGCCCCAGGCCTCGCCGCCAGCGCGTGGGATCGCAGCCTACTTTGTGGAAACGCTGCATTTCCAGACCTTCTCTACTGCCGCCGCCACTGCCGAATCCCAGGAAGGGGAAAGAAAGAAAGAAAGAGCAGGTCGAGTGGGGGGCAGGCAGAGGTGGTAGCAGGCCCAGGCGAGGGAGGAGTGGCGGTGGTGGCTGCGGGGAGGAGGAGGAAGAAGCGAAAAACAAGGAAAGGGCGCGGAGAGCCGGGCAGAGGCAGCGGGGAAGAAAATTGGCGGCCACCTGAGGCAGGGAGGAGAGAGGTTGCTGCGGTGAGGGAAGGGGAAGCCAGGCTGTTGGGGGCTCTGTCCGAGCTGCCCCCCCCACGTGTCGACGCAGAGGCAAAGTGGGCTCCCTCTCCTCAGGAAAGGGGTGGATGAGGCAGGGCTGAGGAGGAGCGGCGGCGAAGGGAGGAGAAAGAAGAAGAAGCAGCCCCGGCTGAGAGCGACATGCCTCCGTGAGTGTGTGGAAGCATGTGTGGAAGCGTCCGCCCCTGCTTCTCTTCCACCTCCTCCCTTTGTCATCATGACTCATAGCAGCAATGACTCACAGCAGTGGTGACTGAGGGAGGTGAGTGGGGAGGCCGAGTCGCTGGGGGGCCTCCACACTCACCTCCCTCGGTCGCCGCTGCTGTGAGTCACGACGACGGAGGGAGGAGGTGGAAGAGAAGCAGGGTTGGAGGCTTACACACACACACACACACACACACACACACACACACACACACTCACGGAGGCACGTCACTCTCAGCCGGGGCTGCTGCTTCTTCTTTCTCCTCCCTTCGCCGCCGCTTCTCCTCAGCCCTGCCCCATCCGCCCCTTTCCTGAGGGGAGGGAGCCCGCTTTGCCTCCTTGTCAACACGGGGGCCAGCTTGGACGGAGCTCCCAACAATCCGGCTTCCTCTTCCTTCACCGCGGCAACCTCTCTCCTCCCCGCCTCAGGTAAGCGTCAATTTTCTTCCCCGCTGCCTCCGCCCGGCTCTCCGCACCCTTCCCTTGCTTTTCGCTTCTTCCTCCTCCTCCTCCCCGCCGCCGCCACTCCTCCCTCGCCTGGGCCCGCTACCACCTCTGCCTGGTCCCGCTCGACCTGCTCTTTCTCTCTCACCCTTCCTGGGATTTGGCAGCGGCGGTGGCGGCAGTAGAGAAGGTCTGGAAACGCTGCGTTTCCACAAAGTAGGGCACGATCCCACGCACTGGCAGCGAGGACGGGGCGTGATGGAAGTGAGTGGGGAGGCCGAGTTGCTGGGGGGGGCGCATGCAGAGCCTCTTTGTGAAGGCTCTTTGGGTGGGTGGGTGTATCCCAAACCCATTCCAGCAGTGGAGAAAACCGGCGAATCTAAGATGCCATCGATTCTAAGGCGCACTCCATTTTTACAGAGGTAAATATGGGGGGAAAAGTGCTTCTTACAATCAAGGAAATACGGTATGTTCAACACACTAAAATAAAACCACTTTCAGAGCAATTAGCTAAACCTATCTCAAGATAAGTTCCTTTTAAGTGCGATCTTGTAACACTAAACTACATTCCCAAGATTTCTTTAGGGGCCATGGCAGTTAAATTAGTATTCAACATGTATACATTTGTAGTGTACACATACCCCATGTCAATAAATAAACAATAGGACATTTTGTTAAGAGGCCCTTCTTTGAGGCACCAATTGGCAAGGGGGGAGGGAGATTTCTACTTCTGCATATCTTAATAATATGAAGACATGTAAAAGGCAATAATAATTGTCCATTTACATTCATTCATACCTGGTTGCATAATTTTTCATGGGACTCATTACTAAAAAAAAACAATTAGATCAGTTCCTGAACAGCTCACCATTACTTTATTTTTTTTGCATTTTTTTTCTGTCTTCCTTGTTTTTTTCAGAACTGAATAAATATGGCTCACAAAATTAAAACAAAACCCTAGGTTAGATCAAGACAAGACTTATTCATGCCCAGATCTCATTGTAATCAATGAGGCATGGCAGTCGTAACTAACCTGAGCCCCATTGATTTCATTGGGTGTACTCTGAACATGATTACATCTGGATCCAAGCAACTGTCTATAATGAATCAATAAGGGTGCAATTCCAAGCATATTTAGACTGAAAACGTCCTACAATTTATGAATGGCTAGAGCATACAGAGTTGTAGGGCATTTTTTAGTTGAAACATGCATAGGATTTGCAATCCTATACACAATTGCTTGGAAGTAAAACCTATTGAACTTTTGAGTAGACATGTACAGATTGCCAACTCAGCTAGAGTATGATCAGTTCTAGTTTTACACTCACAGTATCTGGCATTTCTTATAATTCACCCAGTCTTCATGTGCTAGGAGCAGTCCAATTTAAGCCAGGTTAACTTTTTACTTATTATCATGGCAAGATTCACACGTCAGAGGGAAGATGAAAGGAAAATGTGAAAAGGATTTTTGTTTGTTCCTTTTAATCCTATTTAAAGACACTATTTACTAGTAGGGGCTGGAATCTGCTCCAAAGGGATCATAAATCCTCAAGTGCAGATTTGGGATGTGTGGGAGACTACAGGGGGAAAGGAGATTTCAGTCAATGAGCCTGTTCAGACAATACGCTAAGCCATGGTTAGGCCACTAAGCCTTTTGCAGCGAATGATCAATGAGCGTGTTTAAACCATGATTATGTAGCCAACATGGTTAGGAATGGGTCACACTGCACACTAAATCATGGTTCACATGCACGCTAAGACGTTTCATATTTGAGGCTGTTTCGGTTCTGGCATGTTATGGTAATAAAGAATGAAAAATATGAAAAGGGGGCTTTCTTTCTAATAATGAAGGGTAGCTAGCTTCAGTTGTCTATGCTCTGGTAACCTCCAAGTTAGATTACTGCAATGCACTCTATGTGGGGCTGCCTTTGAAGATGGTTCAGAAACTGCAGCTTGTGCAAAATGCAAGGGCCAGATTGGTAACAGGGACCAGAAGGTTTGAACATATAAGACCGATTCTGGCCTGCTTGCATTGGCTGCCTGTACATTTCCGAGCCTGATTCAAGGTGCTGGTTTTAACCTATAAAGTCTTACATGGTTTGGGACCACAATACCTGATGGAATGCTTCTCCTGACATGAACTTACCCATACATTACATTCAACATCCAAGGTCCTTCTCCGGGTGCCTACTCCGATGGAAGCTCGGAGGACGGCAACAAGGGAGAAGCCTTTTCTGTGGTGGCCCCCTAATTATGGAACGATCTCCCGATGAGGCCTGCTGGGCACCAACACTGTTATCTTTTTGGTGCCAGGTTAAGACTTTTCTTTTCTCCCAGGCATTTAACAGCTTATGTTGAGTTTTAACTGAGTTTTTGGCCTGGCTGAGAGTTTAAAATTGTTAGCTGTTTTTTATGTTTTAAAATTTTGTATATTGATTTTTAATGTTCTGTCTTTTAATCTTTCTAAACCGCCCAGAGAGCTTCGGCTATGGGGCAGTATACAAATGTAATTCATAATGATAATAATAATAATTGGTTTCACTGATCAAATTGTAGATTCTTTCTCAGATACATCAATATCCCAAAACTTCAATGGATAACATCCAATACTGTGTAAGCACAAGTCTGCTAGTGCAGCAGGACTCCTCTTTTTCCTTCTGCATCTTCACAAATTAGCTGCTGAGGGCAATGCTAGGGAGACCAGACAGAGGCAAAGCTGTTTATTAGGAACTGCAGGGCCTCACAATTCGAGTTAAAAATAGATTTTGATGGAGAACCTTGCTAATAGGGTTTCTCTTCAGAGTTTCCAATGAAATTCAATGGTTGTGCATTCAGCTTGAGAATTTAGGTACCCATATTCCAGTTCTTTATGTGCTCTGCAGAACCAGTTCCATCTTTGGATTCAGACCTGAGTGCTCACCAAAAAACTTCAGCTCATAAGCCTGGACAGCGAGTCACTGACAAAACAGAAACTAAGACACCAGAATGTGCCAAGTCATATAGGCAATCATGGGGTGGTTGGGAGGAGGGCAGGGAGTGTATGAATTGGGCGACTACAGGCTGCAAATAGAACATCCTGCAAGGCACAATTAGCATAGCAGGGGGTTGCTCAAGTCCCTGACATTGACTGGACTGGCAAGACTTCAATAGGACAAATCCCATCTCCACCCCAATATGAATATGTGGCCCAGAGGGTGTTTACAGATTCCACATTTTCCTTAAACCCTTCATATCAGAAATGTGGTTTATGAGTTGCTATTTTTACAATATGCCAACTCAAAAATTCCTTTTAACTATTCGTTGTATAAAACAAAGGGTGTTTCCTCTATCTGTCGGCATCTCAAACTGATGTATTGTGAATATATGCCAGCTTTGAAAGCACAAATGACATTAGAGTTACAAAAACAAGAAATGTTTCTTTTTGAAACAACCATTTTCAACGGAAAGAAAGAGGGGATGCAGAGAATGGGGAGAGGGGAGTTATTTTTAAAAGCTGCCTTGGAATTTTGCATGTTCTCCTTAGTGATGCCTAAGGGGCTTTGACGAATTTTAACATTTTTGAGAGATTTACATAAGAATATAAGAATAAGAAGTGCCATGCTGGATCAGACCAATGGTCCATCTAGTCCAGCAGGCAAGAATCCTTCAGCAAACATGGACCTGAGTTAGGACTTGTAACAATCTGCCCCAAATAGCGCCACTGCTCCCTCACCGCCACTGCCTCCTTGCCTTGTTGCTGCCATCATCGCTGTCTGCCGCTTCTGCTACTGCTGCCACTGCTGCCACCACTGTGCAGCCTCATCCACACTGTTGCAGCTGCTATTGCCCGCTACCACCTTGCCTGCATTGTTGATATGGCCAGAGCTGCAGTCACTGACCTGGCCAGTGTTCTCTTGGTGTGTGTATGGCATACACACACCCTGCTTTTCCTGGAAGTCTTAAGTCTTGCGAGACCTCCAGGATGACTGAGACTTCAGACACTTTGTCCTGGAAGTC
Organism: Anniella stebbinsi; assembly: GCA_029215795.1. Lineage (NCBI taxonomy): Eukaryota > Metazoa > Chordata > Lepidosauria > Squamata > Anniellidae > Anniella > Anniella stebbinsi. The sequence continues at coordinate 332,462,925 of JARDYH010000001.1, forward strand.
TCATGAGACTTGAGACTTCCGGGACAAGTAGGGATGGCAATTTAGGGATCTGTGTGTCTTCGTAGCGCTGTGTCCTGCTGTGTCCTGAGCCAGCTCAGGAGGCCGTGCAAGGGATGCAGCACTCGTAGACACATCAGTCTGTGGCTTGTGGGAGAGATGGGGAAGCCGGTCAGTGAGCAGCAACTTTTCCGCCTCTCCCGGAATTCCCGTTCTTGAGGGTAACTTCTGGGAGCAGCACGTCTTTGTAGAGCTGTGTCCCACTGTGTCCTGACCTGGCTAAGGAGACAGCACATGGGACATAACACTACATAGACACGTCAGTCTGTGGCTTGCGGGAGAGGCAGGGAACCACCAAGCAAGTGGTGGCTTTTCTGCCTTTCCTGGAAATCCCTGTTCCCGAGGGCAACTCCCAGGAGTGGCGCATCTTTGTAGCACTGCGTCCCTCTGTGTCCTGAGCTGGCTCAGGAGGCAGCGGGTCAAAACGCTAGGAAGACACATTGTCTGTGCCTTCCGGGAGGGATGGGGAAGAGCAAATATCTCCCCAGGCATGCAAGCAGGCATGGGCAGGGAAGAGGTCAGAGCTGGTCACACATTTTCTGGCCTCCGGAAAGTATGTAGATTATCCACGCCATATGTGTACCTGATAGGATACCTGTGCGTGCGCAGATATTCCCCAGCCAGACTAATGGCAAAGGCGATCTGTGCACTTGCCTAAGGCCTGGAAACATGCAACCTTTCCCAGAGGATTTTAATTACATTCAAAATCCCCCCCGGAGGCCCCCCCAAGGGCATGAAAACTCAGAGATTTCCGGGGAAAGATGGCCATTTGGTCACCCTATATTCTTGGATATAAAATGCAGGCACAGTGTAGAGTTTCAAAATGGGGTTTTTGTGTTCCATTACACAGGCAAGAGCAAGAGAGCAAACACATGTGATGCCAACAATGGTGGAGGTCAGAGAGAGGACTGGGGTGAAGGAAGGGGAGGAGCAAAAGGAAGAAACCAATGGAAACCACACTGTGGGCTACAAAGATCCTAAGGCTAGCTGTGACCCAAATTCCTATGAACCAACTAATTGCAACACTTCTCCCTTCCAGCAATTTGCCTTTGCCCCAGCCAATTTGAATTGAGGGACCCTTACCTGTACTTGCAATGGGGGAAAGCTCCCATTTGTGCCAATGGGTGCCTTCCCCCCATTGCATTTAGGAGGTGTGCCCCCCCCCCCCGATTTGGATTGGGACCATGGCATGGGCAACTTCCCCTTCTCCCCAGTCCTGAACCTGCTCACCTTACATGCCAGCTATTTATGGTGAGCTGGTGTGTGGGGGGGGATCAGTTATGCAAGATGTGGATGTTGAGTTTGGCCTTGACAAATGCAGAGCGTGGGTGTGAGAGGTAGGCTTCATCCAGCATTGCAGAGTATTACTCACACAGTATAATTGTTTAAAGAGCTGGAACAGAAAAGTAGAAGGCTGTGGCCAAGCATTTTTCTACACGATCGCAGAAGCATGGCATAAATGTCAATACACTTGCAAGGGACTCGGTGCAGACAATAGCAAATTATTTGTTTGCTTGTTTGTTGGATTTGTTGGCTAATGCCCTTGGGGTGGTTTACAGTAACAACAACAACAACAACAACAACAACAACAACAATTGATTGATTGATTGCATTTTTATACTGCCCAATAGCCGAAGCTCTCTGGGCGGTTTACGAAAATTAAAACCATAAAAACCATTCAAAATATAAAACAACAACAACAACAACAACAACAACAGTATAAAATACAATATAAGAACACAAGCAGGATAAAACCAAGCAGCAATGCAAAAATTGATACCAATTTAAAATACAGATTTAAAACAGCAAAGTTAAAAATTAAACTGATCAACTGTTAAAATACTGAGAAAATAAAAAGGTCTTCATCTGGTGTCTAAAAGGGTATAATGTAGGTGCCAGGTGAACCTCTCTAGGGACCTCATCCCACAGCCAGGGTGTCACAGCAGAGAAGGCCCTCCTCCTGGTAGCCACCTGCCTCACTTCCTTTGGCAGCGGCTCATGGAGAAGGACTCCCGAGGATGATCTTAGTGTCCGAGCAGGTACATATGGGAGGAGACGTTCCTTCAGATAACCTGGCCCCAAGTCGTTTAGGGCTTTAAATGTTAATACTAGCACTTTGAATCGTGCCCGGATCTGGACAACAACAACAGCAGCAGCAGCAACATAACCAAACAAAAATACAGCAATAAAGATATCAAAGTAATACAATATTAAACATTAAAAACATGGAGACAGTAAAATTAATCATCTGAGAAACAGATTAAAGGTTAAATGCCCGCTGAAGAAGGCCTTACTCTGGCATCTACATATATATAGTGTAGACATGAGGTGGATCTTCCTGGGAAGGGTATTCCATGGATGAGAGGCCACTACACCGAAGGCTCTTTCCCTGGTAATTAACCATTGCACCATGGGGACAGTGGCACCCAGAGAAGAGCCTCTGAAGGCGATCCTAGCAATTGGGCACTCCTTCAGATAGAGTGACCCTAAGCTGATTAGGGCTTTAAAGGTCAGCACCAACATATAATATTCTCATTGGTTTTGAATTTCCAGCGTAAGATAATTTAAACTGCAAATGTGTTTTGCAGTTTAAATTATTTTAGGGTGCAACCCTATGCATACTTAGACAGACAAATCTTCCACGTTGTCGGACATTTGGCTGTCTAAACATGCATAGAATTGTAGGACATTTGGCTGTCTGCATAGGATTGCAGTCAAAGTGATAGTTATTGATATTAATGTTATTGGAAACCTCCTTGGGGGGCCTTGTTAAGGCTGAAATGTTCTTATAAATAAATAAAATAAATATATACATAACGGCTAAGCATCCACACTGGGATACATATACGTACCGGACAGGTGGTCTGTTCTGTCAGCTTTGACAATACTAAACACTTGCTTCAAAGCTGGGCTGCCCAAATCTCCTCCCTGTTGCTGGATGATGGGTATTTATTTATTCATCATAAATTTAGTGCATTTTGGCCAATACAGTCAAGGCAGTTCATGGTGTAAGACAATGGTTTCCAGCATAATAGGCACAATACAGAAGGGAAAGGAGGCAGGGCAAGAGGAGGAAAACAGGCAATTTCAGGTACTGTTGCCACTATAGGTGATATTTCTGGGAAGGGAGGGACCAAAATGGCTTTGGTGCCACTTGAGCAGCTTTGCTTTTTCTTCCTCTGATGCAGACTGGAGGGAATGGCTGCAGATGGAGACAGTTCTGTAAATGGAGGAACTAACTACAGGTGGATCAAGATACAGTTAGGCTGACCAGATAAAATCCAGGTCAGGGCTCATGTAACTTTAACAGTTGTAGAGAAAAGGGAATTTCAGCCAGTGTCATTTGTATGCAATTAGTTCCTGGTGAAATTCCCTCTTCATTACAACAGTTAAAGGTGCAGGCACTATACTAGAGTGACCATATACAAAAGAAGGCAGGGCCCCTGCAACTTTAACTGTTGTGATGAAGAGGGAATATCACCAGGAACTAATTGCATACAAATGACACTGGCTGAAATTCCCTTTTCTCTACAACTGTTAAAGTTACATGAACCCTGACCTGGATTTTATCTGGTCAGCCTAGATACAGTTGTTTGTTACCAGCAATGCAAACATTGTTTGGATGTGGTTGGCATTAGCTCAACATCATAGTGCAACCATTAGCTGCCTTGAGTGTCAATTTTGGTGGTTATACATTCAATAAATAAATGATAGGAAAGATGTTTGTTGACTACCACGGCCCTCTGTTTTCTAAATGTGCAGCTTGTCAAAACCTGATCCTGTTCTATTTGAATAAGTAAGCTCTTTGCCACCCGTTCAATTATTCTATAATTCTGCACATGAAATTTCAATATCTGACAGGATATTTTAGTACATAAAAAAGATAATGCATTTATATTTGCCAAAGCTGTTGACATGGAGTCAACAGTAAAGAAATTGTCAGTTACCCATAATAGTTTATCAGGCCAATCCTGTGCACATTTGCTCAAAATGAACAACACACTCCTTTGTATATTTACTCTGTGGGGTTTACATCAGGTACGTGTGCATAGGATTGCAGTCTTGGTGTTCCTAAATTCAATAGTACTACTTACTCTAAGTTTTTCAATAAGACTGCAATTCCATATTTATTTTAGAGTAAGTAGTACAATTAAACTTAGCACTACAGTTTCCCCATTTAATACACAAGTTTAAGTGGTGGGAGCATGAAATGGTGTAAAATTGCAATATACTCTGCTCCCTTGTTCATAGTATTGGCTGGGTCAGGTATCTGTGACGCCCAATGGCCTGAATAATTTGCTAAAATTCTAAGAGCCTATCTACACAGTACGTTGGAACGTTCTAAATAGTATTTTAAAACGTTCCAAATAGGTGCGTTACAAAATATCTTAGGCCACATTAAGGAGTACTCACGTTACAGGATAAAAATTATTCAGTCTTCAAAGCGGTGTGTGCAGTCTCACACCCTTCTGTCCATCTCTTTCTCTTTTGTTTTTACAATGAGTTTAGGGCAAGGCATTGTGGGTGCTGTAGTTCACTCGCCCACTTCCTCCTTAGTTCCCCATTCATTCCCTAGCTTTCAATGAGTATAGGGCTAAGCATCGTGGGTATTGTAGTTCATTTGCCCACTTCCTGCTTAGCCCCTCTTCCCCACCAATCAACGGCTAAGCATTTGGGTGCTGGTAAATGTAGCACTGCCCCCACAAATCACAAACGGTAAGGAAGGACACTATTTTACTTAAAATGATTTATTAAAAGTAAAAACCGTTGTATATAGCTGAAGTGAGTTTTAAAAAACCTCAGGTACACAATGTTCAAGGGAGTACGTCATGTGGCCCAAAGAGTTTTCGTAACCCTTATAAAACGTTACAAAGTTAGTATGTAGATGGGCTCTAAGATTGATGACTAACACTATAGAAGGTTTCAGATTCTTTTCCTAGGTTGTCTATTCAGGTATGTGTGCCTGTGACATACTAGATAGCTACTAGTCCTAGTGGTTATGTTCTGCCACCTGTATCAGAGGCAGTATGCCTATATACTCCAGTTGCTGGCAAACACAGGTGGGAGGGTGTGGTTGCACCTTTGTCCTGCTTGCAGGTTCCTGGTCAACAGCTGGTTGGCCACTGTGTGAACAGATTACTGGACGAGATGGATCCTTGGTCTGATCCAGCATGGCTCTTCTTATGTTCTAGATCTACAACTTATGGCCAGTATATAATTAAAAGAAATAGCTGCTTGAATATTTTTTTTCATTGGCTATCAGGGTTACGTTCCCTGTACTCTTCTTTCTTCTTTGGAGGCTGGTCTGCAGAAGAGCTGTGGCTCTGTGATCGAGCATATCTTTACATGCAGATTATCTCCGGTTCAATTCCCTGGTGTCTCCAGGGGAAGTTGTTGCCAGTCAACCATTACCCAGAGGTCCTTCTCTTCTGCTGCTCCCAGACTGTGGAATGGCCTGCTGGGAGAGATTTGCCAACTTAACAGTCTTCCGGAATTTAAGAAAGGCATAAAAACTGATCTCTTCCGGCAGGCCTACCCAGTTGAATTTTAAGATGCCCTTTAATAATGTATTAATTTTATATGTTTTTAATAATTCATTAGTTTTATATGTTTTTAATCAGTTTTATGTATTTTATGCTGTTTTGTATTTAATGTTGTTCCCCGCCTCGATCCAGAGGGAGAGGCAGGTAAGAAATATTATGATTATGATTATGATTATTGTGACCTAACTGAGTTAGTTGGACCAATGTTCTATTCCTCCTCCCAAATCTGCCCCAATAGTCTGGGGAACAGAAATAGTGGGGGTAGATGGTACTGGGGACTGCAAAGGGGGGAGTTGGCAAAGATTTCCTCCAGTCTTTTCCGCCAGCAGGAGCGTTCTGAGTGGAACTCCGCTCAAGGAATGCCTCCACAGGTGGAAAAGAAGACCCAACTCACTGACTCATTTGCTGGGGAATCAAGCACATTGCAAAGGATCCTGGGAGCCTGGCCAAGGGCACACATTCTGTTCACATGTGGCACTAACTAACCAGGCCTATTAGGCCTTTCGTTGTCCTGTGTAACCGAAGAATGTGACCCAGAACACACCCAATTACTCTCCTTCAGCTGCTTTCCTCGATAAAATCTCCTTTTAGCCATAGACACTCTATGACCAATGTCTAATTATTCCACTGTTTCGCAGATACACATCTTTGAGAAGATGGGCAAGTGTGTTCGTATGTCTATAAAGCAGTGCTATGCTGAAAAATTTTCTTATGAGACTTTCGACCTTTGTCATTCAATTTGATAGAAAATAAATTGCGTTCAAAAAGAAATTCAAAGGAGAAGAAATTTTGGAGAAATTCTTATGGGTTTGGTTGAGAGTTCTTGTCCTTACCTTACTTATGAGATGGCTAAGGAGTGTGTGTGTGTGTGTGTGTGTGTGTGTGTGTGTGTGTGAATGTCCTTTCTTTCATTGTACAAACATCTCTCTCACAGCCTATAGCCTCCTTGGCTTCCCACATTTCCCGCCTAGGGGAAGACATCATGAATGTATTTCTCCCATAGGGTCTTTTCAGATCAGGAAATGCAGGCAGCCTGGGAGACTGCAGATCAACAGTAAGACACGCAATAGAAAGAAAAATGCAGACAGTCCCCTCAGCTAGCTCACAGTAAAAAACACCACCCACACACATTCAAAATGAATTATAAAATGCCCTGAGAATAAGGCAGAAAAATGGAAGTCTCTTTCAAGGGGAAGAAAACTTTCAGGAAATGAGAGACCAGATTTTAGCACAACTTTATCTCCACCCTTTTCCTGGAACTGGATGCAACACTGCCCTACCCTAGGTTGACCAGATGAAAAGGAGGACAGGGCTCATGTAACTTTAACAGTTGTAGAGAAAAGGGAATTTCAGCCAATGTCATTTCTATGCAATTAGTTCCTGGTGAAATTCCCTCTTCATCACAATAGTTAAAGTTGCAGGGGCCCTGCCTTCTTTTGTATATGGTCACTCTAGTATAGTGCCTGCAACTTTAACTGTTGTGATGAAGAGGGAATTTCACCAGGAACTAATTGCATACAAATGAGCCTGGCTGAAATTCCCTTTTCTCTACAACTGTTAAAGTTACAGGAGCCCTGTCCTCCTTTTCATATGGTCAGCCTACCCTACCCCCCACCCCGATATCTGCTTTCAAAGAAAGGAGCGGTGTTGCCAGAACCTGCATTGGAGACAAAATGTATCCATAATCACCCCTCAGAAATGTCACATATGTAAGACCCTAGAAAAGGTGCTGAACCCTGTAAATAGCCCAGAGAGCTTTGGCTCTGAGGCCATATAGAAATGTAATAATAAATAAATAAATAATAGTGCTGAGCAGAAATTTCCCAGAATACATGTTTCTCAGAAAAATCAAGATTTTTCTTTTCTTACCCCCTTGAAATAAAAGGATACGTTGCAGACTTTCCTCCAAATTTTCTTCACCATTGTTTTTTTTTTTAATGGTGGCTGCATTTCCTTCCCTACCCCCTGTCATACTCTAGCATGATGCTAGATATATGGGGCATTGTGGAGGATGCAAAATAGGGTGGGGCAGGCTGCCAACACAGCTGATGCTGTTGCCACTTGCACTGGCAGTGCAGAAAACCCCAAAAAACCCATAGGAAAAAGAGAAAGAAGCTGTTCTACTACCCTTGCCAATGGTGATGCCTACCTGTGAGAAATTACTGGAGAATTTCTCCTCCCCTATAGAGAAATTTGGAGAAATTGTCCCCCCAATTCCTCTGCCCACAAATAGGGTGGAGTATTTTGAGAGGCCACTTGTTCACAGCTCTACTATAAAGAAAGCACATTTGGTAACAGGTTAATATAAAATGGAGATTCTCAAGACACAGGCCCTTTCCACACCAGGCTTTTTGCCTGGGATGGCCCCTGGTAGGTGCAAGTGTGCTGATGGTGTGTATTAGGTACTTCCAGGATCACCCTCCCTCCCTCTACACCCCTATGGTGTAGAAAGGGCTACAATTGAATATATACATATATTGAAGCTACATAAAACAATTCTGTTGGACTTCTTCCGAGTAAATATGTTTGCTACGGACAGACTGTGAAAACCAAGTTAATTAGGGGTTAATTAGACATAGTTTTCAATCAGTTTGTTACTGTCATGTGTGATATAATCTAGGCTTAGAGTCAGATGTTAATGCAATAGTTGCTTGATGCTGACAGAAGTACCCGGTTAAGGGGAAGTAAATCCGCTAAAGTTTTGCCAGATATCTAAGGAACAAAAACTTTCCTCTTTCACCCAGTTCAGAAGTATAGGCAAAAAAACAAACAAAATAACCAGAGGCAGCCGAAAACAAAATGTTTCACAGCTATGTCCCCTAAATTTGAACTAAACCTCCATCAATACAGACTGTCTATCTAAAGCAAAGAAAGGGGGAGGGCGTAATAGAAAGGAAACGGGAAACGTATCTCCAGAAGGACAAAGGGAATGCAAAATTAAATTCTTGATGTGAAAAGGGGGACAATGAAGCTTTATGTCTGAGATACCTTTAGAGAGGAATTCAATTTCTCTGCTTTCTTTCTTTCTCTCTCTCTCTCTCTCTCTTTCGTTCTTTCTTTTTTTATAGAGATCTACTGAAAAAGCCTGAAAGCCTTTTATTATTTCTTATTTTCTTTTCCTTTTTAATATGTGGTATAAGTTCTATTTTTTTATATATTATTTTCCTTCCAATGTTAAAGCAGTTCCCATTTTTCTGTTTGTTTCGGACACCTAGCTGTGACCAACAATGCCTCCCATTGAATCACTTCTTTCATCTATTCTGCTTCTTTTATTCCCTTCATCTCATCACCCCCTTCACCAGCTTACCTCTCATTAACCCTCAGGGTTCCAAACACATTGTATCTTTCTTAAAGATACATATTTTTTATTCAGACATAAGCCATTTCTGCTTGGTGGATTCAGTTTCCATAATTCTCTAACACAATAGTTAAGTGCACAGTACAGACTCTTTACATTGCAATGAACAATAAGCCAAGATACTAATTTATACTGGCACATTGTATACAGCTCAATTGTATATACCACTTTTTTCCCTCCAGGTTAGGTAGTGCAAAGAAAACCTTTTCTTCTCCCAGCATAAAATATGTTTGAGTCCATGTGTAGAAATCTGCTCACCAATCAGTTTTGGCTAGCATACAAAACCCATTGTTTTCTGTATGTCACCATGGGGAGTGATATAGCTAAAGGTGAAAAATGGCATTATGCTGTCATTTTAAACTTCAAGAATCAAATTAATACAGGTTTTTTTTTTATTGCTGTGAGAAAACCTTGAATTTTTTTAAGTGCCTGTGTGTGTGAGCTGCAAACTTTAATTGATTAATTACATGAATTAAACCTGTTAAATTTACTTAAAATGCATCACAAATTAATTGGGGAATACCTTTTTTTAAAGTTAATTATTTTTAAAAATATAAATGTCTATAAAACTACAGATAGCAGACAGACACCATCTCAGAAGGGGCATTTCCTTTACTCTCACACTGGGGAAAAATGCCTCTTCTAAAATGGCAACACATATATGTACCAACAAGAAACAAAGTATGAATTTTTCTTCAGAATTATTTTTTTCAGCAGATGCAAATTTATGTAAATTCAAATGGTTAATGAACTTATGGTTTAGTAAAATAACTCCCTCTAATGGCAGTATTGATGGGTGAGTGCCAACAAAAATGAAGCCAAAATGAGGCATTGTGAAATAAGGGGGAGATATCAGCATGTTCAGGAGAACTCTGAGGTTTGCAGAAGCACAAATAATCTATAAAACATAAAACCTCAGAGGGAATCCCCTCCCCCATCCCAAAGTAGCTCAATGTGGACAGAGCATACTCACTAGCCAAAGAACGCTGAGTGTCAGGTGGAAAAGAAATGTGAACAACCGAGTATGGAGAGAGAATGGAATGGCCTGATAGAGTGTATGGCGTCTACTTAGACCCCTGAACAGAACCACTCCTGTTAAGAGTTGAGAATACAATACAATATTTTGTTGAAGATCCCTCTTGTTCATTTAATTAACTAAGGGTGCAATCTTATGCAAGTTTAGACAGGAAAAACCCTTCAATTGCCAGTATTCCCTTGCTTGGTGGAGAATTCTGGGAGTTGTAGGTCTTTATTCTGTTTAAACGTGCATAGGATTATGCCCTAACTAAGATTAATTGAGTGACAGTCCTAGTATGCATATATATATATATATATATATACACACACACACACACACACACATGCTTACATACATACATACATACATACATAATATCTATGTACTTATCTATCTATCCATCCATCCATCCATCCATCCATCCATCCATCCATAGTGAATGGTCAAAATCCAGAGACTGGACAATCACGAGGGAATGCTGACAATATCATATGCCTCTAAACAACATCCAAAGTTATGGAGTTGTACTAGCAAACGTTGACAATTAACTGTTCACATCCATTAACTTGGATACCTTCAGACATTTACCAGATTCATGAGGGATTCTCATTGATCCTTCGCAATTCTCAAGAGTCTGTCCCTGTTGCATTTTCCTTGTAACATGTATATTTGGAATGACCTACCTTTACGTTCCTCATGTAAGTGTACCAATAATCCAATCAAAGTTGCAGCTATATACAGTCTGTCCAAGGCCAAAATAACTATTTTAGTTATGCCCAAGGGTCTGGGCATGCTCAGTGGGAGTTTTGACTTTTTTCTTCAAACAGCAGACCCCTATGCTCTATTACATTCTGCTTTTGAAAGACACCTTGGTTTCAGAAGTGGTTTGCCATGAGGCATGCTGGGCTGCCATTTGAGAAACTTGAGACTCCAATCCCCTTAGGTATGTAGAACTAGTTGTACAGTATTTTGGCACCTATGACTAACTCCCATTAAAATCAGTGGGACTGCCAGTCTCTTTCTTTCCATTGCTCTCAATTGAATTTAGTCATGACTAACTTTTGCTGGATTATGTTGCTTATTAAACTTTTAAAGAGTCACATCTCAGTGGTTCTTTAATTTAATTTTTCTTTGCAAATAAAAAGAACAAAAAAAAATAAAAAATCAGATTACATATCTCAAATTCAATACATTTCAAATATAAAGTAACAATAAAATCGGAATTAACTAAGAATACAAGGCTAATATACTATATTAATCGATAATATATATTTTAAAAACTTCTAGAAATATATTATTAGAAAGCAAGCAACTCATTGAAGCTAGACCAAATTACTTGACAGCCCATATATATATATATATATATATATAATATATGTATATATATATATCTCCAATTTGAACATTTAAAAACAATACGTGGGCTGTTGACAGATGCCAATCAGCAGTAAATTTCTCCTTCCAGTGTTGTATAATAATTATCTTGGCTACCTCCCATTCATGAGCAATCCATAAAGCTTGATATAAAGATAAATTACACCAGGGATATACCTTAAGAGAGCTTCTTTAACAATCAATGATCCTTCTAAAGTCATATTAACAATTAGGGATGTGCATTAGATTTGGCCAATGCCTGAAACCCGAGCCAAAATGGAACCCTTTTGGATCATTTTTGGTACTACCTGAGGTGAAGTGGGCTTCCCTTTGAAGTGACCAGAACTGAAGCTGGACCTCACATGGAACTTCATGTGCAATTCCGGCTACGGAAATGCGGAATGTCTGTATCCAAAAATAGCACCTCTTGATTTTCTTTCCCTGTAAATGCTGATGGGGGGGGGGGGAGAGAATATGAGGGAGTGTGCTTGAATGACAGATGGCTCCATCTTGTAATCATAAGGCATGTTTGGGGGCGGGGGGGGGATTGTGAGTCACGAACTGTGTCTCTTTGCTTCCTTGTCCTGTAGCATGTAGAAAGCCAGAGGTTCTATGTTGATGTTCTGTTTGTTCATGATTTCAAAAATCATTTTCTGTTCCTTTCTCAATAATTAAATCAGCCTTTTTGCTGCAATGAAAAATCTTTCTTTTCAAAGCCACCACATTTCATCGTCGTTATTATTATTAAAGCCTCAAATTGTTTTTCAATTATTACACCTTCCTACCCTCTTAACCTAATCGTCTGAAACTTTGCAGGTTTCTTGCCTGGGGAAACCTCTATAATATGTGCCATTCTCATACATCCCCCCCACCGCCAAACAAACAAACAAAACAGGAAGGGAGGGAAGGGGAAACAAATCCCCCACACATTTAAATTTGAGGACTGTACATAATCTGCACATAATATTTATTTATTAGATTTGTATACCAGTCAACGGGGCTGTATGCAATAAGAAAAGCCAGCAGTAAAATTAATAACCAAGCAACAGATCAAAGATTAAATGCTTGTTTAAGGAGGAAGATCTTAAACTGGTGTCTAAATGTATTCAGTGAAGACATTGTGTGCAATGAAGAATAATGGATTATCAAAATAGGTTTGCTCCATTGTTTGCCCCATTAAAAACAAAGAAATGTGATGTAGAAACTTTATTTCACAGAAGAGGCTGTGTGTGTACCTTTCAAAATACTACAACAGGAACAGTGTAATCCTATAAATGTCAACTCAAAAGTAAGTTCCACTGAGATCAATGGGGCATAGTTTAAGGTAAATGGGTAAGTCCCATTGAACTCAATGGAATTTACTTCTGAGTAGACAACTCTAGAATTGTAGCCAGGAAGTATAGCTTTTCCCCAGTGCTCAAAATTGCAGTTTCTCCAAAATGGAAATGCAGCCTCCATACATCTGGGCTTCAAGTATCAAATGGTTAACAACTATTGTATATTATGGCTTCAACTCACATCCCTATTAGCTACTAAAAGATTAAAAGGTTATACTTGACTTGAGCCCACATTTACAGTCTTTGACTAAAACAAAGTTATTTATTCATTTGTATATTTATTTATTATATTGTTTGGTATGTCAATAAGGAAAACGTTCTCTGGTCAAAGAACATGATAAAAGAATAAAAATGGTACACAGAAAGAAGGGTGGAGCCAAGCAATAAGTAGCTTGTAGGGTTAATTTTGGAATTATATGGAACAATGGCAAGATCAAATTCTTTGTGGAGACTTTCCCTAGTCCATTCTCCATTTTGCTTGTTAAAGGTGGAGTCTACACCAGCCGTTTATTGCAGGATTGTATCATAGTCATCATTAACAGGGCACATGACATTCACCTGCTCCTGCAGTGACCTCAACCCCACCTCTCACTTTTCCCGGAATATCCCTGACTGCTTTTGTCACATTTTCCCACGGCTCTCTCACTTCCATTCCGAAGAACATTTGAGCTGTGCCCCCCCCCCCCATTTGTGAGGTCATTGCTGTTTGCTGCGAGTTCCATTCTCAGCGAACAGCCAATCAGCTGTGAGGGGCATTGTATGGGTATCGGAGGTGTACGGGAGTGGGCTTGTCCACCATTTTCAGCATATATTTTGGATGGGTATCAGCGTGTTTTACCACTGAGTGTGTTCTCTGTGCAGGAGCGCATATTCAACGGAGTTCCTATCCCTCCCATATGTGGCTGCGCTTATGTGCATCCCTCAGGAGTCAATTAAAATAAAAACATCTGCCCCATAGCCATTTGCCTAGCCCCACTCACTTCTACCGATACACATGCAGAAGCGCCCTACACATGTGCTCTCGCAATGACACTCCTGCAATTGCAGTACACATCAATTGTGTGTGCCCCGTGTGTGCTGATAGCGGAAGTGGGGAACATTTGGAAGTATCCCTCTTCTGAAGCGATATTATTATTATTATTGTTATTATTATTATTATTATTATTTACATTTATATACTGCACCATCGCCAAAGCTCACTGTGCAGTTTACAAAGATTAAAACACTGAACATTAAAAACAGTTATCCAAAATTTTAAACCATAAAAAGCATAAAAACAGACTACATACCAACTGTTCTGGGGTCAGTTAAAACTCAACATATGCTGTTAAATGCCTGGGAGAAGAGTAAAGTCTTAACCTGGTGCGGAAAAGATAACAATGTTGGCACCAGGTGAGCCTCATCATGGAGATCGTTCCATAATTGGGGAGGGAGGTACGTTGTTGCCATCCTCCGAGTGTATGGGTAGCTGCAGCTTGTGCAAAATGCAGCGGCCAGATTGGTAACAGGGACCAGAAGGTTCGAACATATAAGACCGATTCTGGTCTGCTTGCATTGGCTGCCTGTACAATTCCGAGCCTGATTCAAGGTGCTGGTTTTAACCTATAAAGCCTTACCCGGTTTGGGACCACAATACCTGATGGAATGCCTCTCCCGACATGAACCTACCCATACATTACATTCATCATCCAAGGTCCTCCTCCAGGTGCCTACTCCGAGGGAAGCTCGGAGGACGGCAACAAGGGAGAAGGCCTTTTCTGTGGTGGCCCCCTAATTATGGAACGATCTCCCGATGAGGCCTGCCTGGCGCCAACATTGTTATCTTTTTGGTGCCAGGTTAAGACTTTTCTTTTCTCCCAGGCATTTAACAGCTTATGTTGAGTTTTTAACTGAGTTTTTGGCCTGGCTGAGAGTTTAAAATTGTTAGCTGTTTTTTATGTTTTTATGTTTTTAAATGTTGTATATTGATTTTAAATGTTCTGTCTTTTAATCTTTCTAAACTGCTCAGAGAGCTTCGGCTGTGGGGCGGTATATAAATGTAATTCATAATGATAATAATAATAATAATTGCTTTCGCTGATCAAATTGTAGATTCTCTCTCAGATACGTCAATATCCCAAAACTTCAACGGATAACATCCAATACTGTGCAAGCACAAGTCTGCTAGTCTCCCCGATGAGGCCTGCCTGGTGCCACACTGTTATCTTTTCGGTGCCAGGTCAAAACTTTTCTTTTCTCCCAGGCATTTTAACAGCTTAAGTTGAGGTTTTAACTGACTTTGTGGCCAGGCTTAAAAGTTTAAAATGTTTTAAATATCAGTTGTTTTATGTTTTATGGTTTTAAATTTTGTATATTGACTTTTTAATGTTCAATCTTTTAATTTTTGTAAACTGCCCAGAGAGCTTCTGCTATGGGGCGGTATATAAATGTAATAAATGTAATTAATAATAATAATAACAAGGGTAGGTTCATGTTGAGATAGGCGTTCCATCAGATAATGTGGTCCCAATCTTGAAATTGTTGCAGATCACAAGCTGAATATGAGCTAACAGAGTGATGTGGCTGCAAAAAAAGCAAATGCTATTTTGGGCTGCATTAATAGAAGTGTAGCTTTCAAATTGTGCGAAGTACTGGTTCCTCTCTATTCGGCATTGGTTAGGCCCCATCTTGAGTATTGCATCCAGTTCTGGGCACCACACTTCAAGAAGGATGCAAACAATCTGGAGTGTGTTCAGAGGAGAGCAACAAGGATGATCAGGGGTCTGGAAACAAAGCCCTATGAGGAGAGATTGAAGGAACTGGGCATGTTTAGCCTGGAGAAGAGAAGATTGAGGGGAGATATTGTTGTAAAAATCTGAACAGATCTATGATTTTCACCACAAAACACGTCCATTTCCCCTGACACACATCTTACATGCATCTTACACGCATCCTACATGTGTTCGCTGACATGCACACCCAACCGTCCACACACAGCACCCCAAAGCCCCATTCCCCACTGCCTGTCCATTGTATCCATTTCTGCAAAAGTCAAGCTGCTTGCAAGTGATTTGGCGGCGCAAGAACTAGGAGCTTGTCAATATTGCCATTGCTCCTTCTTCTCCAGGTCAGACTCCATTGTAATCAGGAGTGTGACTCATCCAGATGTGACCGTGGCACACCTGGAGAGACAAAATGACCATATAAGGGAATGATAGAAGTGGAGAGACGTTGCAAAGCATCTCTGGGTACAAGTAAAATAGCACATGGCTATGCAATGCCACGTCTGGCCACTACTCGGGTCTACTTGAGAGTAGCTGTAGCCGGAAATGATGTTTTTGGAGCTGTAAACCAATGAGATAAGGGCTAATGTCATGTGACATCTGATGTATAAAAGTATTTGTTTGAACCTTGGTGCGGTGTGACTCTGGAAGGCAGCGAGAGCGCCCAGTGGTCACCTATTCTGCGCAGAATAATAAATTAGTTTCCAAAGCTTCAGGAGGTCTTTCGTCAAGTGTTTCATATCTGGACTTTGGACACTTGGGAATAGCATAATTTATGCAACAATATGATAGCACTCTTCAAATACTTGAAAGGTTGTCACACAGAGGAGGGCTAGGATCTCATCTCGATCAACCCAGAGTGCAGGACATGGAATAATGGGCTCAAGTTACAGGAAGTCAGATTCTGGCTGGACATCAGGAAAAAACTTCTGGACTGTTAGAGCAATATGACAATGGAACCAATTACCTAGGGAGGTTGTGGGCTCTGCCACACTAGAGGCATTCAAGAGGCAGCTGGACAACCATCTGTCAGGGATGCTTTAAGGTAGATTCCTGCATTGAGCAGGGGGTTGGACTCGATGACCTTATAGGCCCCTTCCTACTCTACTATTCTATGATTCTATGATTCAAGCCTGTGAGGCTTTATAGGTTAAAACCAGCACCTTGAATTGGGCTCAGAAACATACAGGCAGCCAATGCAAGCAGGCCAGAATCGGTCTTATATGTTCAAACCTTCTGGTTCCTGTTATCAATCTGGCCATTGCATTTTGCATAAGCAGCATCTTCTGAACTGACTTCAAAGGCAGCCCCACATCGAACTCGGTGCTGGAAGACGCTGAGCGCCATCCCAAAGATGGCAAAAATACTCTCCTGCTCACCCCCGATGGCCACGGATTCCCCCCGCACAGCTCTGTTCCCATTTCCTGAGCTCCACTACTCATGGGGAAGAGGGAAGACCCAGGGAGGGAGAGCCACCCTGCCTGCAGAGCTCGGAATGTTGCCAAGACAGCAAAAACAAACAAAAAACAAACAAACAGGAAAACAGCAGCCCCAGCTATCCCAGGAGAACTGAGTGCTCATCCCCAGTTCACCCCAGGATCAGCTGTGCATCATTTGGACACACAGGGACAACCTTGTGACCACCCCAGGATAAAAGGCAGGTGTAGATTAGGCCCAAGTGTGTCTGGAGCTGGTCTGCAACCACTCGCTCAAGGACCTTACCCAGGAATGGAACATTTGCCACCGGACTATAGTTGTTAAGATTTTCCGGGTCCAGGGAAGATTTCTTCAGGAGTGGCCTCACTACCGCTTTTTTCAGACGGCCCGGGACCACTCCTGCTCACAGAAAGGCATTGATCACTTCCCTGGCCCAACCGGCTGTTCTATCCCTGCTAGCGAAAGTGCTGCAGGTGTAGCTTAGCCCAAAGTTTCAGTCAATTCACAGCTTTGGACACTGCTGCGTGGGACTTAAAACCGTGTATCTGCATTCTGTCCAAATGGGGCCTCTGGAAAAACTGAACAAGAGTAACAGAAACTTATCTTCAATGATTGATTCTGATGCTGCCTTATACCAAGTCAGGCCATTGGTCCATCTAACTAGCAGTGCTTCTCCAGGGTTTCAGGGCCTACAAGGAGATGTTGTGCACTGAACCTGGGACTGTCCACATGCAAATAAAGCATGTGCACTACCCCTTAACTACAGATTATGGGTGAAATGCAATGGTGTCCATCGACCGGTGGAACAGCATTTGCCAGCTGTGTGTGTTCTCACTCCCAGTCCCCCCACATAATCAGTTAGGAGGGTCGGGACTCGGGAAAGCAGAGTTTGGCAACATGTAGGGTTGTAGTGGGATAGAGAGGGTATGCAAGTCCTGTTGCATGATGGGATGTCTGCTCGCACAATGTTGTATTTCACCCAGTATCTTTACTATAGATAGCAGGTGCACAACAATAACATCTGCTAAATAAAAACGTTGCAAAAATGGACTTCACACTTTAGTTTAAAAAAAAAAAAAGGCCGGGGCTCCTCTTGCTATGGATCACAACCTCCCCTGGTGTAAACCAAAGTAACATTGTTTTTTATGCCAGCTGTGGATTGAGTGCTATGGCTTGTACAGAACTATTCTCCATGTGCTTTAAGAGCAGTCAGTCAGTTCTCCATTTGGATGGAAAGTTCGATTTGTGAAGGCTTAGACCAAAGCCTTTTTTGTGGTGGCTCCCAGCTTTGAAAATCCTTCCCGTAACAGCAGCCCAGCAAACCCCAGCTTACCAGAGTTTGTGTTGTTTTTTTTTAAAAAGAGGATTTTTTAAAAAAAGAATAAAAAGCAAACTTCTGGTTCAAGTGTTTTTTGCATGGTTCTGATCTATTGTTTGAGTATATTATGGAAATTTTGAGTTTATTATGGAGATTTTGAGTATATTATGGAGATCGTTTGTGATAGTTTGAGTATATATGGAGATTTTATGGAGATTTCAATGTGTTTTAATGTATTGTGATTTTTAAGTCTGCTGTATTTGGATCAAATTTGTTGTAAGATGATTTAGGAAGTCAATTGCTTTTGATAGATGCAGATTACATATTATATATAGGATGTATTTTATTTTATAAGAATGGCATTTGTAAGACACAAAGACCTATATATTGTCCTGCCATTGTGATATTTATTACACTAATTAGCGCTCATCTATCAGCCTGGGATTATTTCATCTCTGGTTTATGTCCACTTAATTGTCTCATCAGGTTTACATGAGCTCATTTCTAAGTATCGTGCTTGGATCTATAACATCATGCATCTGCAGTAAGTGTGCATTTACCGATCACGTACATCTTGAAACTTCACTGAAGGGGAAAAAAGACTTATACTTTATGGCAGATCTTGAATGCACATTTACTGTGAAATAAGTGAATAATAATACTAGGTTATTTTGGAAAGTGTTCTTTTATGCGATTGCTGCATTTAATACAGTCACAAAATGGCAGCCCAACAGGTGGTCTTTTCATAGTGTTAAGTCACAACAATTGGAACAAAAAGGACACCAGAATCTAATGTTCTTCAGAATTTAAAAAGCTGTTCACTTCCTTTTGTGAATTTTCAGATTTAGCCATGTTCATTATTGTTGAGCCACCAATGCAAGGCATTCTTTTTTGACATTTTGCCATAAATAGACACTGACTGAGGCTGACTAGCCAGCTAGCTGTTTTGTCACAGGCTAGCGGAAACGAGCCCATTTCACAATGAGTAGGCACTCTTGCTTCTTCAATGGCCGAGGAAAGCACCAGTTTTGACATGCGGCAAATCTTGCAAAGTCTAGGATAACAAAAGAATATTTGACAAAGGATGAAGTTTCTTTTCCAATATCCCCCTCCCCCACCCAAAAGCAAGTATTTCATTCTGGCCTAATGAAGTTGCAAAGACAATTTGGTGTCACGTTGACAGCTCTTGAAGCTCTGAAAATATACTTGGGCATTGTGGCTTGAAGCATTCAAACAGCCTTCTTTGGGAGGGCCCATTATTTAAACAGCAATTATGAACTTTGTAATGGGAATGGGAAGGGAGGGTGCAATCCCATACTTGTTTGGTAGATTTTTAGAACTGGAGAAAGTTCCTTGTTATAGCGATCATGCGGCCTAATCCTACGCAAGTTTACTTAGAGAGAAATCACACTGAGCTTCATGGGCCTTACTCACAGGTACGTTGATGCAGGATTGTCGTGGCCTTAACCCCATAAAATAGTGGCATAGTTAGCCCCACAATCATAAACCCTTTGACAGACTTCAGTTTACTTACTTAAATATCCAATTGACAAGCATAGATCAGTTGAATGGATCTGCTTGTTGAAGAGAAATACCAAGTATCGCACGGAGCTATGTGAAGCTTCTTTCAATTAGAGAATAATTAACTTAACCCAGCAGCCTGACAAAAGCTCTTCAAGCTTTCAGCCACAGTTTTGCTGCCCTTCTACCTGAAATCCTTTAACTGTTGTTTCATTTTTTGAATTGATTTAGTATTTGTATGCCAGTCTTTCGCAAAAAGGTTTATGCTCACAACAGTAACTGCTACATCAAGTCACATTTCAGTCAAAACAGCCAGAGCTATATGATAACATTCAAACTCAGAAAGAAATTATCACAAAGCAGTTCAATAGGAACAACAACACTTCAGTGACATAGTAATAGAGGTGTCACAGTAGTAACAATGGTTAGGCTTCCTAGCAAAATATCCATGAATGTCTTATCCAATAAAATGAATCTCAACAGCAAATAATATTTACTGCTCTCTCAGTAATGGTACCCGGCACAAGTAACTTGACAACTGAATCCTGTGAGCTGGGTCCTGGGCATCTTATGTGCAAACCATACCTCCAGTATCAGAGGCAGTATGGCTATGTACACCAGTTGCTGGGGAACACAAATGGAAGGGTGCTATTGCACTCATGTCCTACTTGAGGAGTTCCCACAGGGAGCTGGTTGGCCATTTTGTAAACAGAATGCTGGACAAGATGGATCCTTGGTCTTACCCAGCATGACTCTGCATATGTTCATATGTTCTTCCAGAGCCATGGCCTGCCCAATACATTTTGCTGCCTGAGGTGAAGGACAAAATGAAACCCTCTCCCATTCTAGGTAGAAACCTGGCTGGGCTGGCAGTTGAATCTTTCTACACTATCACAGAATCATAGAATAGTAGAGTTGGAAGGGGCCTATAAAGTCATCGAGTCCAACCCCCTGCTCAATGCAGGAATCTACCTTAAAGCATCCCTGACAGATGGTTGTCCAGCTGCCTCTTGAATGCCTCTAATGTGGGAGAGCCCACCACCTCCTGAGGTAATTGGTTCCATTGTCGTATTGTTCTATCAGTCAGGAGGTTTTTCCTGATGTCCAGCCAGAATTTAGCTTCCTGTAACTTGAGCCCATTATTCCGTGTCCTGCACTCTGGGTTGATCGAGAAGAGATCCTGGCCCTCCTCTGTGTGACAACCTTTCAAGTATTTGAAGAGTGCTATCATGCCTCCCCTCAATCTTCTCTTCTCCAGGCTAAACATGTTCAGTTCCTTCAATCTCTCCTCATAGGGCTTTGTTTCCAGACCCCTGATCATCCTTGATGCTCTCCTCTGAACACGCTCCAGATTGTTTGCATCCTTCTTGAAGTGTGATGCCCAGATTTGGACGCAATACTCAAGATGGGGCTTAACCAGGGCCGAATAGAGGGGAACCAGTACCTCGCACGATTTGGAAGCTATACTATTAATGCAGCCCAAAATAGCATTTGCTTTTTTTGCAGCCACATCACTCTGTTGGCTCATATTCAGCTTGTGATCTACAACAATCCAAGATCCTTCTTGCTTGTAGTATTGCTAAGTCAAGTATCCTCCATCTTGTAATTGTGCATTTGGTTTTTTTCCCCTAGGTGTATAACTTGGCATTTATCCCTATTAAACTTCATTCTGTTGTTTCCAGCCCAGTGCTCCAGTCTATCAAGATCACTTTGGAGTTTGTTTCTGTATTCCAGGGTATTAGCGATCCCACCTAATTTTGTGTCATCTGCAAATTTGATGAGCATTCCCTGAACCTCCTCTTCCAAATCATTAATAAAAATGTTGAAGAGCACTGGGCCTCCCTCCAATGTGAAAAGGTACCAATGATAAGCACTCTTTGAGTCCATTCTGTAGCCACCTGTGGATTCACCTAATAGTTGTTCCATCTAGTCCACTTTTCACTAGTTTGTTAATCAGAGTATCATGGGGCACTTTGTCAAAAGCTTTGCTGAAGTCAAGATATACTATATCCACAGCATTCCCACAGTCCACAAGGGTGATTACCTGATCAAAAAATGAGATCAGATTAGTCTGACAGGATTTGTTCTTGACAAATCTATGCTGGCTTCTAGTCATCACTACATAGTTTTCAAGGTGTTTACAGATTGACTTCTTTATAATCTGCTCCAAAATTTTCCCAGGGATGGATGTCAGACTGACTGGTCTGTAGTTCCCAGATTCCTCCATTTTGCCCTTTTTGAAGATAGGGACAACATTTTTGAAGATAGGGACAGCATGAATAAAGCAGTTTCAGAAATTTGGCAATACATATAGGGTTGGATCCAGATTTAGTCATACTCAGAGTAGACCCACTCATGACTAACTGAAATTGCATTGATTTCAATAAGCTTGAGGGGCTAGCTAGTTCTGGTGTGACTCCTTGAGGTGGTTTGAAATTTACTAGCTAGTAAAAGCTTCCACGAAATGACAGAGTAGTGAAGATAACCTAGAATGCTGCCTGCTTCAAACACACCACCATAAATCAGAAGAACGTTAAAAGAGCTGTGCTGAATCAGACCAAAGTCTTATCTAGTCCCGCATTCTATTCATACAGTGGTCAACCATCTGCCTGTGGGAAGCCCATAGCAGAATTCTGACCATGCACAGTTAGAAACCTACATGCCCATCTGCATCAAAAGGCACAGTCAGACAGTTCAGTGGAGCTTGGAAGAGCATGTTGATGCTGATGGAGATCCAGATTCGCTTCTGGATCCACATGGGCTACCTATCAGGGATTGTATCCCGAGTTCTCAAGAATGGAACTCCAAATAGGGAAGCAGTTGTCACCAATTCTTCCTTCACCCTGAAGCTCTCTGTGCCCATTGAAAAGCTGCACTAGACGATTGGAGGACGCTCCTGAACAATGTGGGAGGTGGTGGTGGTGGTGGGCTGCAAGGGGAAAGGAGAATAAGTGAAAATTGCCTTTCCTTTTTTCCTCCAGTTGGAGGCTCCACTAGATCTCAATCCCTTCCACAAAGAGAAAGAACATTTCCATTGGTAGAAGGGATGTTTTGAATCCAATCCATTGACTGAATAGCCCTGGACTCCCCTGTGGGACACACTCCCGCTGCCACCAGCAGCACCCTGTAGATTTTTATGGGGCAGCAGCAACAGTGGTAACATCTGCCCCAAAACATGATTTGCCTGTGATGTTTTGGACACCACCATGAAGTTCAGCAGCACGGCAACAGCAGTGTGCGTGTGTGTGCATGTGTGTGTGGCTGTGGGGGCCATACTGGGGGCAGTGAGGACCACATTTACCTATTATAGTTACTTAAGACTAGATTCCAACAATTCTTGAATTACAATAACAAAGATGGAGGCCTAAAGAAATCCACAATCCTCACCCTTGATTCCTCCAAACTGTGACCTCCACTGGCCTTCTATAAAAACATAGTTTAGGAGACGTCACAAAAGCTAAAGTAGTCAGGACCTCTCTGGTTCCTGTTATTCTAGAATATACCATAGGCAGATCTGAGTAGGTCACCTGAATAAGCAAAGCAATACAAAGCTGGAAACCAGACTGCCCACCTCAGCCAGGTACATTACTACAGAAAGAGATAATAATAATAATAATAATAATAATAATAATAATAATAATAATAAATAATAATAATAACAATTTATTTCTTACCCGCCTCTCCGTCTGGATTGAGGCGGGGAACAACATGATAAAATACATAAAACTGATTAAAACATGACACATATTATTAAAATGTGGGGGGTATAACTGGGGGGTAGGGGGCTTGAATAGAGAAAGGGGATCCAAATCACAGCCTCAATAGCATTCTAAAACAGAAAGGGGGCATCTCAAAGAGGGGGATCAGGAGAGACTAATGACCAACCCCATCATTTGAGCACTGGATTCAAAGTAAAATCCTGAAATGAATGACAAAGCACTTGACCTCACTGGAGCCTGGATTTCACCCAGAGTATAATTCTTTTTTAGAGCAGAAATGTGTTTGTAGCAGCTGATTTAGCCTGGCGCCTAGTTTAAGATGCTGTAATAACAGAGAACATATTGTGGAATGGTTAAATAGACCATAAAGAAGAAGAACAATTAGCAGAAAAATATATTGATAAATAATTTGCTTGTCTTCATTGTGGATTTTCTTCACAAATCTATTTTAATCTCCCGACCAAACGAATCGTGCATGCTATTGTTATGTTCCCCTCCATTTGGCATTGAATTAAAATCAGTACAATAATAGTATAAGCGGCATGCAAATAGTTATCAATAGTAGACCATCTGTATTGGACAGAAATCTCTGCCTCAATTAGGTGGTCATAAAAAGCAAAACAGATGTGGATGAATCAGCAGGAGGGGAAAAAAGAGAAACGGACTGAATACTGATGTTTGTTGTTCGCATGCAGACCTTTTCAATAACCCGAGATGGGTAAATTACACTAATTAACCTTTAAAAATTAGATGATTTCAAAATAATAGGTCTTAAACAATGCATGTTCTTTTCATTGTGGCTCTAAGTGTTTTGTCCATGACAAAACACAGTTTCATTTGAAGAATGACAAAGGTGATTACCTAACTCTCACTCTCTTCCCTTGCCAATTATTCTATGCCATGCCCACACCCACCTCTCTGGGAAGGACAACTCAGAGGGCCCTGGAAACTGTAATGAGGAGGTGATATTCAAATATTCTGCTCAGTTCTTGTTCTGGGAGGAGGTGAAAGAACACACTTTCCCCTGCAGGACATTTTGTTAACTACCGTTGGAATGGAGCAAATCTCACTAACAAGGGGACATTGCCTTTATGAAGCAAGGAGTAAGATCCTGTTTCCCAGGCAGGATCTACATTACTGGTTTATAACTGTATTGACAACTGCTGGGGCCCATGGCACATTCCATATGCCGTTTATGAACCGCTTTCAAAGTGTTATATCCTGCTTGGTGTAGATCTGGCCCAAGTCACAGTACAATTTGTAGAACTGACCTGTGATGTAAGGAGTCAGTCAACAATACATAAATTAATTGACCCTTTGAACAAGCCATTCCTTGTTCTGAGCTCCCACTTATCCAGCTTGATGATCTCATGAATCCCTGTACCATGTGCCATGACTATGCTTTTTTAAAGAAATACCTTCCATGCTGAAAACTAGGCATTTTGGACTGGCTCCTACCATTCACCACAGATCTGTAGCAATGTGTCTTGATTCAGCAAATACATTTCTGCATTTGGTTCTGCGGTGTATACAGGATTCGCAATAGACTGCTGCTCACAGATGAGAAGTCTACATCTAGCAATGAGAAAACATTGCCCCAATAGGATCTCGATAGTTGGCAGCCTGTTCTGAGTATTTAGGAGCTCATCAGGATGATGAAGTAAAAATGGTTAATGTGCTTTAGCTTAGAAAATATGTCTGGTTTCTTTGTTATTTTGAGATATTTAATATATATATACACGCACACACAGAGCTAAATAGAAATTAAATCAACCTAATATAGCATTATCAGACATAGTAGTAAATGGTACATAGGATTGTTCTCCTTGTAATGGAAAATTTTTCCATTGCAAGGAGCTTTCATTTCTTAGCATCCTGACTCAGCTTAGTACTTACTAAATATTATCAGGACCAGTGATCAGGAAGCAAAATGGGAACGTGGGATAGCTGGGTTGCTACTGGAAATAACTGATAAGAAAATTGCAAATGGTGATAAAAGTTCCTCATTTTCAGGATTATATGTATCAGGTTTACATCCAATTTCAGATGTGGAGCATCTTGGAAAATGTTGACATTCCAATATGGTAGCCATGAAAAAATTGCAGCCTTTTTGTTGTGTTTTTCTTATATGCCTTTATATCTTCCCATATCACATATGAGAGTGTGTATAGCATTGTATTTATGTTTTTGAGGTTGAGGAATCAATGCGTGAACATTAAAATGGATTTTAAGTGAAACAGAAGCAGGTTTCTTCATATCCGTATTTTAATGTACTATGTACATTTCTAAACGGGCAGCAGCATAAGCATAGTGGGTTGTTGTTACATGCAAACGAGGTCAATATATGATTAGATTCAACTTGCTAAAATAACGAGAGATGGAAAATGCTTATACAAGTAAGTCATTGTGATAGCAAAAGGCATTAAAGATACATGGTCTCCAGTCAAGTTTATTGCTTTTGGCCAATGGCCTTTGCATAAGACAAACAATAACAATACAATCACCAAAAAATTAAAATAATAAGAAAAAAATACAGAGGTTAATCATCATATAGTACATAATATGGAAAATTTGAAAAAAAATATAGACTAGTATGTCATAGGTGATCCGTCAGTGATATAATATAAATTGGGCATGGTCAAATGCAGTCTTCTCCTTTACAATTAATGGCTATCTCTGTAATGTATTTCTTTCTAATCTTTTCGGCGGCTGTGGCAAACAAAGCTACATACCAAGTCACATATTTATCCATGTCCACTAGGAGGTAACAGATCACTTCCAGCGGGCTCTGGAAAATGTAGTTTCCAGTTAAGGGTGCCACAAATCGTTCCATTGGGTCATTGTATAGGGGACAGTAAAGAATATAAAGGACAAGGTCCATAATATATGTAACCCACTACGTTAGAATTTAATGTGAAATAATATGGTGTATTTTTAGAATGTATACAGATTTCAGTTCAATAAAACTGTGTTTTCTGATTTTCTTTAAATCATGAGCATGGGTATGTTTATGAAAGCTCAGCCACTGGCAGAAGCATCCAGGAGTCAGGAGTCAAAGGGTGGTAAGAGCCTGGAGGTCAAGCCAGGAGTCAGAGCTAAGTGAGGGGTGAGAGCCAGAGAACGAACCAGAACCAGTAAAGTCCATGTTGGTATCTCAGCCCCATTGCCAGAGTTTCTGTATTGAGATCTGTAGCACCTTTCACGAACTTGGGCACGACACCTGCACAGCAGCCTCTCTTGTCAGCCTGTCAGTCAGGTGGAAGTGGGTAGTTTGCTGCATGTCAGTTTTTAAACATCTGTTTCAAACTAGGCTTGTCTATCTGCCTGCCTCTTTCATTTTTATTCCAGATTATTTGCTTAGCATTTAGGAGTGCAAAGTCCTCAGTGGTAGTGCAATTCCTTAATTAAAACCAAACAAAGAGATCACTTATGATTTATTAAGGGAAAAAATCTATTACTGTTCTAAGCAGTGTTAGACAGAATAGTGAATGCTTCCAGCTTCCCAAACCACTCACATTTCCTGCTGATGTGAGGGCTGTTCAAAAAGGCACTTCACTTTTTGGGTTTTTTTTTATTATTAAAATCCTGCACTTGGCTATAAGAAATTAGCCTCCTAGAGATGAACCACTCCTTTCAGGGAAGAACATACGGCGAAGGCAGACATTCCACAATAAGACAATAAAAGAAGCCCAAGCTTTCTGGGAATAGCATTTGGGAGATATTTTAAAATTATAGATAGATGATAGATAGACAGACAGACAGACAGACAGACAGACAGACAGACAGACAGACAGATAGATGAGGCTCTTCATGGTATGACTTTTACAAACTAACAGCTAATTCATGTGGTTGCACCGGATTATTGAGGAGTTATACAAATGTGAACAAAACATATTATAAAACCTGACCGAATAATGACCAAACAGAAACAGACTGATGCTTTTTTTACACTTACATACGAGTAACTACATAACAAGGAAGAGAACTGACTTTACATATATCTGTGAAATGTTCTGTCCCCTAGTTCAGGATGTGAAATTCTACCATGTTCTTGCGATTCTGTTACAGAGATCAGAACTACCCCTTCCATTTTCAGGCATCAAAGCAGACGCTTGAAGAGGGAATAAGTAATTATCCTCTTCTCTCCCGTCCTCTTTTTTCCATGAGCATTGAGTCACTTGTGTAGATTCAAATAGAGGGTACTATTGTATCCAAAGTAAAGAACTTTCTCATTCACTCTGCTTCAGAGAGACACCTCTAGGAGACCTGTTTATAGGTACTAACAGGGAAGTCTATAGTTAATAACAGTCTTAAAATGGAGTGCAGGAGGTGTGCAGATTTAATTAGAGTAGACTGCGTTAGCTGAAAAAAACTTTGTGTATTAGCTGCACAATTGATTGGCAGATATAATATATTTTAATGTATATACCTGTGAATACCAGAGAGACCCTAACTTTGACCAATAGTTAGACGGAGTTGGGTGTCACACTTTGGTGGCAGAGGGAAGGTCCAGTAGTAGGCTGACCATATGAAAAGGAGGACAGGGCTCATGTAACTTTAACAGTTGTAGAGAAAAGGGAATTTCAGCCAGTGTCATTTGTATGCAATTAGTTCCTGGTGAAATTCCCTCTTCATCCCAACAGTTAAAGTTGCAGAGCCCTGCCTTCTTTTGTATATGGTCACTCTAGTATAGTGCCTGCAACTTTAACTGTTGTGATGAAGAGGGAATTTCACCAGGAACTAATTGCATACAAATGACACCTGCTGAAATTCCCCTTTCAATACAACTGTTAAAGTTGCATGAGCCCTGTCCTCCTTTTCATATGGTCAGCCTATCCAGTAGCATGGGTGTAAAAGGCCCCATTTACTCCTAGGGAAAGCTTGTTGGGCACAAATAGACCACCAGTGATAGGTCCCCAAATGAGGCACCTCACAGGTGGAGGGCAGGACAAAGACAGCTTTGGATCTACTGGAGCAAAGTACCTCAATTTCTCTGACAGGGTTCCATATTAGGCCCCTCAGTTTCACCTACAAATCCCTTCATGGCTTGGGTTCATAGTATCTAAAGGACCACCTCTTGCCATATGTTCTTGCCTGTGCCCTGAAATCATCATCTGAGGCCCTGATCTAACTGCCCCCCCCCCACACACTGAGATTTAGGGGTAGCTACTTGTGAGCAAGCCTTTTTTACAGTGGCCCCCAACTTGTGGGATGCCCTCTCTAGAGAGGTCTGCCTGGCATCCACCTTGTTGATTTTTCAATGCCAGGCAAAGACCTCTTCATTCTCCTAGGCAGTTTAAGCTGCTGCTTACTTTATTTTTTAATATATGTATTGCTGCATTTTAAAAGTGTATTCTCTGTTTTTACCCATTCAGTTATTTATCTCTTTTAAATGCTGGATTGTTGTTGTTTTAAAGTAATACTTTTTCATGTGTTTTATTAGTGGTTTTTATCATTGGTTATAGTTTTTACTTTTGTTGTGTATGCTGCCCTGAGAGCTCCGGCTATAGGGCAACTCGAAGAAGAAGAAGAAGAAGAAGAAGAAGAAGAAGAAGAAGAAGAAGAAGAAGAAGAAGAAGAAGAAGAGCCTTGCTGGATCAAACCAAGGGTTCATCTAGTCCAGCATTCTGTGCACACAGTGGCCAATCAGCTGCTCATGGGAAACACATAAGTAGGACATGGGAACAATAGCACCTTCAGCAACAGCATTTAACAGCACATAATAACAATAAATAAACAACCTGCCTGGAGCTAATCCACCCCACTGAAAGATTTTTTTAAAAAATCTGCTGTGGTGAAATGTATGACAAGGGTCCCAACACACACACACACACACACACACACACACACACACACACGTACACCCCCCTCCTGTTCTGTCTTGCATGAGCCAGCCCTGCTATGGAAGCCTGCCTAGTTGAATTTTAAGATGTTTCATTGTTATTTTAATAATGTATTAGTTTTATGTTTTTAATAATTCATTAGTTTTATATGTTTTTAATCAGTTTTATGTATTTTATGTTGTTTTGTATTTAATGTTATTCCCCGCCACGATCCAGAGGGAGAGGTAGGTAAGAAATAAATAAATATATTATTATTATTATTATGATTATGATGATTATGATTATTATTATGGATCTGCTGCTTCACTTCCCCTGTCCAAAATCCAGTTAGATTGCTCTGCCAGTTGTTTTATAAATCAGGTTAATTGATTCCCCCCCAGCCCCAGCTATTGAATTGTTAGTGGTTTAGCAACATGACTGTACTCTCAGTGAGAATTGTATTTATATATGAGAAAGACCTGAACCTGTTTTGAGCTGCAATTGTATTTTTTTAAACATCATTTCCTGATCAAAACTTTTCCTATGGATCTTAATTTCTGTATTCATATTTTTTCTTTCATTTTTTTAATGGCTGCATTACTGGCTTCTTGACTCAACTGAATTCAAAAAGTAGTGAACAATATTATACAGCACAAACATATGAGAATATGCCAGGAAAGATACAAATGAAACCAGCAGCATTATCTTAGCAGCAGGGGGAAGAATACGAGGCAAACAAAACATCATATTTGGAAGTTTAAAGATGGCTAAATCCTTATAGCTCATCTGAGTCCCAGTATTGGGATAAAGGCGGGAAATAATAATAATAATAATAATAATAATAATAATAATAGGACCGAGCTCTTCAATCTGGCAAATCACAAACAGTAATGAATTCTGTAAATATGGGATAGTAAGAGTATGCTTGCTCTATAAATTGTTGATGACAATCTGGGCTCAAGGAAGGTGGTCCTTGGAATAGAGATTCCTTGGAGGTACATATAGGAAGAGGAACTCCGTTGTAGGGATCTATGGACTTTGTAAAATCCATCCTGTGTTTCGTGGATTGTCTGGTGCCTTTTGTTCTGACAGGATCAGATTTTTCCCCATTTGTTGAATTTGCACATATCTGTACTTGCGAAAATGCACAAATTCCCCTTCCCCCAAAACGCAAAAATCTCCTCAATATTTACGTTTTCATGCTTAGTTTATGGCGGAAATGCACATTTTCAGTGGGCTTTTTTATATTTTACATATTTTTCTATGATTAAATTTGCATGAAAATTCCTGAAAGTAACCCCCCCCCCAACCAGTCCATAAGTCCGCAGAATCCATGTGATTCAGGAAAAGCTGCAGACTCCATAGAAATCTGAACTCATTTGACAACCCTTGGATATCATGGACTTGGAATGTGTAAGGGAAGGGATGGTTGAAAATTTCTCCATGAATGGGATTGAAAGAATTTGAGCTTTAAAAAAGATGAATGTAGGAAAACCTATGAGAAAGCTTTTAAAAGTCTTAGTTTGAATCACTGTGTATTTAACCATGCTTCTGGTGCTGAATTAGAGTTGCCACTTGTTTTTTCTGACAGGCTCCTCACCTTTAAAAGCAGGTAGATACAACATGATTCTCTCCTTGCTGAGAATAGTTGTACTTGTTGTGTTTGGTTGGTGCAGATAGAGGAGAATTTTATTCAGTTTGTTCTTTGTTTGATAAGAATGTATCAAAAACTGAAAATTCCTTCATGAACAGGATGAAAAGAATAAGATTAAAACAAATTGAATAGGGAAGAAAATGAAACTTGACCTATTCATCCATCCCTATGCAAGGTTTTAAACACGAGAATTCGCATCTTGAAATTCACCTGGAAACAGTTTGGAGAATAGTGAAGCTCGTACACTATTATATGTCTCTGGAAGCTAAATTTTAAATGTATGTGTATATTGTAGGGGTGTGCACACCAAAAAATATCATCGTTTATCGGTCTCATCATTTCGGACCAAAAAAAATTATCGTCTTCATTCATATTGTAGGTGAACCGTATCATCTTCACGATAATTATTGTGAAAAAACGGTATTTTTTGCAGCAATTTTTAAAGAAAAAATGCCTATAACTTCTGTATTTTAAAAGTTAGAGGCTTGAAACTTGGTTACAGTGCTTATGGGGTATGCTTAAGTATGTGTATGAAATTTGAGATCGATCCCTCCAACCCTCGATTTTATATGAATTTATTAAAGATTGTTTCAGTTCTGACAGATCAGAATGACAGCTCGCCATGTGAGTTCATCCAGACCTGTCGGAACGGAAACAATCTTTAATAAATTCATATAAAATCGAGGGTTGGAGGGATCGATCTCAAATTTCATACACATACTTAAGCATACCCCATAAGCACTGTAACCAAGTTTCAAGCCTCTAACTTTTAAAATACAGAAGTTATAGATATATTTATTTGGTAGTCCGAAAAAACGATAAAATCGCCCGAAAATTATCGTCTCCGATGATTATCGTAGGTTTTTGTATCGTATCATTATCGTTAAACACATGCATGATAATGACCTTATCGTATCGTTATTGTACATTTCAACGATACGATACACATCCCTAGTTTTAACCTATAAAGCCTTACACCACTCAGGAATGCAATAACTGCCGGAGCACTTCTCCTGACAAAAACTTATCTGTACACTACTCCAGGTGCTGGCTCTGAGGGAGGCTTGGAAGACAGCAACAAGGGAAAGGAGCTTCTTGGTGGTGCGTGTGAGGTTATCTTTGACTACTTGCTGCTGCCGCCCCTGTCTCGCCTTTACTATTTAGGCTCCACAGCACCGCAGCCCAGCAACTTGGCTCCAGATAACTTCTTTGTTCTGCTGCCACCAGTACTTTCTCGGGTACACCCACAGACCACACCAGAAGAGTGAATTAATAAGAATTTATTAATAAGAAATTGCGTGTCAACAAGCTTAATGGTTACTTCAGTTCAATTGCACATTGGTTACAAGGTTTCAATGCTTATTGGTTTTAGTCAGAATTCTTACAGTATATGTCTATAAACTATTCTTTATTTGATCTATACTCTAAAATCTTATCTCAATCTCTCAATTCTCTTAAACCCTTTCAACGTCTCTCTCAAAAATCCCCCTCAAATCTCCCCACAATCAACCCTGTCAGCTCTCTCTGTCAAACACATATATACACTCCACTCGCTCTCTAGTTATTCCCACTCTTACACAGCCAGCTAATCCAGGCACTCCAACTAACCAGCCAATCAACACTCACTTTTCATTTGGGCACACAGCCAGCCAATCTAGGCACTCCCCCACAACCAGCTAATCACTCTCTATACTTACCAAGACTTATAACTACAAACAGTAAGTACATACACAAACAGTAGAACATCACAGTGCCCCCCCCCAATTATGGAATGATCTCCCCAACGAGGGCTGCCTGGTACCAACAATGCTATCTTTTCAGTGGCAGGTCAAGACTTTTCTTTTTTTCCAGATATTTGGTAGCACGTGATGAGTTTTAATCGATCCCGTATTTGTTTTACTGTTTGGCTGATTGCTCAAACTTGATTTTAGATGTATGTCTCTGTGTATATGGTCTGTTGCATGTGTTTGTTTTTAAATTTTGCATCTTTGTAAACCACTCAGAGAGCTTCAGTTATGGGTCAATATACAAATGTAAGAAATAAAAATGTAAACCAACAACAACCACTTTCATTGGTGTCAGTGGAGACTGGTGCCCATTGAGGCTGGTGGAGTAGAAGTAGGGGGAGCCAAGGGGATCTGCTCCAGAGCAAGAACTCATTGCTCAGAAAGGAAAACTGAGGCACGCAAGTGAACTTAAAGACCATGAGTGCAAAGCAAAGGGTTAGAGGTAGTCTCTTGGATGGATACAACACTACAAAACAATTCCTTTGGAACACCTCCTCCCCCCCCCCCCCCCCGCATTTGTCTGCTCCATCAGCAAGACAGCAAGGGGAAATTAAGACAATTTTCTTTGACATCATGAACGCCAAGCAAGGTGAGATTAGTATTTGCAGTATTTTTCTGCAAATCTATAATGTGTCTGTGATAAACCTGGGTACGTTAGTTATGAGAGCACTGATATGTGGCCTGCTTAAGTCATTTAAAAAAGTGCAAAACTCCACCTGGGAGATGGCAAGGCCTGCCAGCTGCAGTCACTGCAATCTGTTATTCCATTTACTTTGGCTAACCCAGTTTTTCAAAATTATCTATGGCTCAGAAGGGACATGTGTGTTTGCTGTTTCCTTTCCCACTCCCTTGAGTTTTTCACTCAGGTGTTAATAATAAGCATTGTAGCCTAGAACAAATGGTGCTGCTCATCTCTTGTGGCTGATGACACTGATGTATAAGATCCTGATCAGTCTGTCGTGCTGGAGCCATGTGGAGGCTTAATCACTCAGGCAAGAGTGGGTGTTTCGTTTTCAAGAGGAGGAAATAGAATATGCTTATTATTTCATTGTCCACACAAAGTCTCCACTGCAGTTGTGGAGCTCTTGGTCCCCACGATTACATTTATTGACCACATATCATTGCATGTGCAAGAGCATAAGAAGAGGACAACCCTTACCTGGCAGATTCTGAAGGTTTGTGACAAGGGAACGATTGAGGTACAAGTTCAGTTGCGTTGTCTTCAGTACCATTTATTTATCCTTCAAAGATTTAAAGGTGGCATGAATGGCTTAAGATCCATCTTTTCTCTTCAATGAGCCCATGAGCTAAGTTAAGTGGAGAAATAAATTCATGGTTTGCTCAAGGCCACTGCCCTGAGCTTCACTGTTAAAGAAAGAACTTTTACCCA
Source organism: Anniella stebbinsi (assembly GCA_029215795.1). Taxonomy (NCBI): domain Eukaryota; kingdom Metazoa; phylum Chordata; class Lepidosauria; order Squamata; family Anniellidae; genus Anniella; species Anniella stebbinsi. Next base: position 332,497,022 of record JARDYH010000001.1, read on the forward strand.
GATTTACCTAGGCTACATCCAATACTTTTTCTACTACTTGTGCTTACATGTTCATAACCACAGCAGTAGTATGAATCAGGGTGTGTGTGTGTGTGTGTGTGTGTGTAGGGAAGCTATTGGTTCATTTACAGCACAATCCTATGCATGCTTAGGCAGAGCATTCCCTGGCCAGTAGGATTTTTTTCTGTCTAAACACACATAGGATTGCACCTGTAGTTATTTATTGAATAACTTGATCCACATCAACGGGCCAAGGCTAGAACATAAAATTCTTCTGCCACAAAGCTGAGGTATGAAATGCATAATAGCAATGTCTGTATGCTTACTCTTCACAAAGACATAGCTTACTGTAGAGATTTGCTCACTCACTGGAGGGCATATACTGAATCTGGGTAGAAGTTCCACCCAGTTTCAGTTTGGGCATCTTGACTGAAAGGATTTCAACACAATAAGATTCAGATGCTGGGCCAGAGAATTCAAAAAGGCAATGTCAGGATAAACAGTACATGGTTGGAAGGACTAATGGCCTTATTCAGTGTACCTGATTCCTTGAAGGGAATCATTTGCCATTACTATTTTCGCCTTCCCTTGAAATAGTCGTATGAATTTCACCTCCCTAGGCATTTAGAAGGAATAAAAGATTTCCCTACTCAGTGGTCCGGTTCACATGGTGTGAACAAGCCACAGTTTGCTGTGATTAAGTCACGGTGGGTTGTGGTGTGTGCTGGGGGCTATTTTAAATATTCAACTGCTGGTGGGGGTTGCTGTGGTTTATCGTGACATCTGAACATGGATTGTCAGAGATTGCTTGAAGGTTAAAGACCCCCAAATAATCCATGGTCTGTTGTAGGGTTATCTGAGGTTTGTTTAACCTTCAAACAACCCCTGCTGCATGGGTCATTGAGAAATAAGTTTATTATCCTCCATTAGGAGACCCTTCATCTCATTAAATGCACCATCAAATTTATGTTACTGTAAGTGTTTTGTATTTTTCTGCATATCTGTCTCATTTATTTCACAAAGTTACATGAATTATATGAACAATCACATTTAACATAGCAGTCTTTGGACAGAACTATATTTCAAGAGACATTCGTCTGATCAATGACATCACATATTAATTGTGCAGTTATTTTTATGCAACAAAGCTAATGGGTTTTTTATTAACAGTTCTACAGACCATCCTTTCCAAGAGAAGGGAAGTGATATTTACAATGCTACTTCCAAAACATCCTTCATTTTGAAGAAACAAAGAAGTTCACTTAATCTAGATTTCCAATACAAATTAGACGAGTTCATAGATGCTTTGTTTAGTTTCCTTGCCATAGTGCCTAGATAAACAGCACTCAGACAGTCTAAAGAAGCTAAGTACACAAGAAAGCACAATGAAGGCACATTGCTGTACTCAAAGAAGCTGATCGACCACCTTGGGCCTCCCTTCATTTGTTTTTCTCAGCAATGTTTGCTTAAGTGCATTGATCTTCTCATCAAGTTCGGCCAACGAGTAGTTCTGTCATTCAGGAAAAATAAATAAACCAGAGTTTGACAACTTGAATGTATTGCATAAATGTTTATCAAAGAATGACTACTGTTTAGTAACCATCCCAGGAAATGTGCAGACACGGCACTTTTGTTCCTTCTACTCTTTCCTCATGTGCCAATTTCAGCACCTTTATAGTGGTTACTTTAAACCACAGTTTCCCTTTTCATCAGTAAGAGGAAAGTGTGGTTTAATCTTGAACTCTGGACCATGATATAAATCCTGGCTTTATATTATAGTTTGAAGTCTAATATTAAACCAGATTAAAAGGTAAGCTGTGGCTTAAAATAGTCATAATACAAGTAGCGAAATCAGCATGTAAGTGGAGGAGAGGGAGGATTGCATGGGTACGAAGTTAATTTGCAGAGTAATAAACCATGATTTAATAAGCTGAGGTTTTCACATCTGAACTGGCCCTATGATTACAGTGGGGTAATTATAATGAAAGTTCCAAAGGTTTCAATGCTACAATAAGAACATTCAGAGAGAAAAGGGTCATGAACAATTCAATTTACTAATAAACTGTCAAGCGAAATTGTGATATTGTGAACTGAGATCCAAGTAGCAACTTTTACAGGAATCCTATACACTTCTCCATGATCAAGGCTCCACAGCAGTTATGCAATTGTTAGATTCTGCTTTCCATGTGGGATAGCTAGATTGTGACAGAAGAACACACGCCAACCCTGTCAGCCCCAGGGAGGTGAGGTCCCACTGATTCCCATTCAAACCAGCAGACTGTGAAGCATATTCACTCTTCAGGTGCCCGGAGCCACATTTGTGTAAGAAGCAATTTTTGGAAGGCACCACACTGCTGTGCCACCCTAAGTCAAGCCCATGACCAAGCTTATCAGAGATGGTTTACCTGGACTACATAGGGATTAGCTACGTTTTGGCCAGGAGTTTGTACAACTGGGACTAGTGCACCAACTGCACCCATTCCTATAAATGTCTGATCTGGCCATGGTCTTCTTACATCCCACTTGGACTACTGTTTTTTGTTTTTTTTTAAAACAGACAAACAATTTTCAGTGTTGACTACTGATAGAAGGTAGTACATTTAGAATATTTTATCTATTTCTTTACAGGTGTAGTTAGGAGTAAAATCTGTTAAATAATTGGAGGTTATGTAGTTCTTCATAACTGTACAGTATAATTACCGTAGTCTCTCTTCCATAGTTTCAAAAAGGGCTATGACAAATTCTGCTGCATATGTCCTTGACTTGTAAATAATATAAAGTCGTACCATACACTGTGGAAATCACGAGTCTTAACTTTGCCCTCAGTTAAATTAAGTCGATGTGTCAACTTTTCTGCCATAGCTATTTGCCACAGTTCCATATACCAAAATTCTAAAGTTAACAATTTCTCGGTTTTCCAATTTCTGGCAATTACCCTTCGAGCAGCAATCAACATAAATACTACTAATTCTTTAGACTTAACATTTACATTTTGTTGCTTCCAAATTGTTAGTAATGCTAATGCTGGTTTAACATTTATAATTTGATGTGTGATCTTTTCCATTTCTGTGAATATCATATTCGAAAACTGTAACACTATAGGACAGGACCACCACATATGAAAATATGAACCTTGCTGATTACATTTTCCCCAGCATTTTGTATTATTTATATTCATTATTCTTGCTAGTCGTATTGGTGTCATATACCATTGATGTAACAGTTTTAAAGAATTCTCCTTAAGTATTGTCGATATAGTTTTCTTTGACTGAGTTATCCAAATTTTATTCCATACATTTTGTTCCCATATTATTTTCAATCCATTTAACACATTTGTATCTATTTCAATAAGATATGAATAGATTTTAGAGATTAATCCCTTTGTATTGATCATATGTTGCGATAATATCCATTCAAATTTTGTCCTATTTCTAGTCATGCTTTGTCTTACTATGGGATTCATAATAATGTATTTGATGAAAGAAGATCCAAATCACTTGTATTCCTTGAAGCATTTCCTTTAATTTTACTACTATGAGAGGAATATTATTTTCGTAAAAATCTCTCATTATATAAATTAGGGCTGTGAACAACCCCTCCCCCGATCTGATCCGGACCTCCCCCGATCCAGTCCGGAGCCAGATCCGCAGACCTTCCTTTTCCCCATAGACTTGCAAGTCTATGGGGAAAAGGACTCAACACCCTTCCCCCACTCTCCCTGCTTACCTGCTGCCTCCTTGCTGCCACTGCCAGCTGCTGCTGCTCCACAGTAGAGCGGAAGCAGTGGCGGCCAGCGGATGGCAGCAGTGGACGGCTGCAGCGACAACGAGGCAGCAGGTAAGTAGGGAGAGTGGAGGAAGGGCGGGGAGTCCAATGAACTCACTGCCAGCCTGGCGTCTCTGGGTGCCGGCTGCGCAGCTGGTACCCAGGCACCTGGAAGGCCAATGGGCCCCGGATCTCCGGAGCGATCTGATCCAGTCCGGAACGATCCAGACTTCCCCCGATCCAGTTCAGATCCGAAAGGTCTGGATCACCCCAATCCAGTCCGGATTCGGGATCTAGATCTGTTCACAGCCCTATTGTAAAGTCCTTTTTGTTTCCATTCTGCGTAATAATTTTCTTCATTCTCATAATGAAACTTTGGGTGTAACAGGAATGGAAGCAACGGGGATATTTCTGGAATTAATTTGTTTTTCCATTTCTTCCAAAATGTTAATGTACTGTGCAAAAAGAGGTCATCTACCCATTTCAAATCACCTATCCCCCCCCCCCCGCAATACTGCTTGTTCAATAAACTGTACATGTTTCCTCGTTGCTTCCATTCCTACTAATGGTCTCTCTGAAGTTCCCTCCATGTATGATACTATAGATTTCAACTGATTTGCTTCATAATATTTATGAACACTCGGCTCTCCCCAACCACCTTGATCCAATCGTTTTTGCCTCAGAGTCTTAGCTAGCCTTGATCTTTTCCCATAATAAATACAATTTGAAAAAAAAAAATTGCCACTGTGCCAAATCTTTTGGGTTGATTATTATGGGTAGGTGCTTGAAAAAAATAATTAAATTTTAGTAACGCTACCATTTTGATAGTGCTTATTCTACCCATTATTGTTAAAGTAATTGTGACCATCTTTTAATATCTTTACTTGGGTGAGCGCTGGATGCAAGTTCAATTGCTGAAGTTTTTTTAAAAAAAATTGGAATATTTACTCCTAAATATTTAAAGGACTTATAGAATATTGGAATGCCTGTACGACTTCAAATTTTGAGTTGCTCTTTAGGCTTTATATTTATATGTAAAGTTCCAGATTTGTTGTAATTAATAGGCAGTCCTGCCACTTCTCCATATTCCTTAATCTCATTAATTTAGGCAAAGATTTCCTAGGATTTATAGTTAATATTGCTAAGTCATCAGCAAACATGCTGAGCTGATGTGTTTGGCCATTTATTTCTAAGCCTCTAATATTTTCATTATTCCTTATGGCATTTGCTAAAGGTTCTAAGGAAAGAACAAAAAGTAATGGTGACAAAGGGCACCCCTGCTTGGTACCTCTACTCAAGATAAGCTCTCTTAAGTCAAATCCGTTTGCCCTCACTATAGCATTTGATTTTTGACAAACTGATTGTATCGCTCTTATAAAACTTTGTCCCATATTTAATTTATTCATAAGTGCAAATATAAAATTCCATTCCAAATGATCAAATGCTTTCTGTGCATCAAGGGGTGCAATTGCCAATGGCATCTCTGTCTTTTCACTAATATGAATAGCATTTAATATTCTATGTATTCTAAGCTATTTGCCTTTGGGGTATAAATCCTGCTTGATCAGGAGAGATATATTATTTTATTACAGTACTTAATTGAGATGCAAGGACCGCAGTGAACAATTTTGCATCCTGATTTAATAATGCTATCGGATGATAGGAATCTAATTGATCACTTTGCTTTCCTGGTTTTAAAATCACTACAATCCTGGCATCTACCCATGAGTATGGTGGTTGCTCCCCTTTCATAATCTGGTTAAATAATTTTGTCATATGTGGTAATAATAAATCTTTAAATTGTTTATAGAATTCTGGTCCTTAGCCATCTATACCAGGGGATTTACCATTTTTTAATTTCTTTATCCTGTCTTCTATTTCTTTACTTTCAATAGGTCTATTTAAAATATCTTTGTGTTCATTCTTAAACTCTGTACTATTTAATTTTTGTAAATAATCTTCAATTTTTCCCCCGGTGGCTTATCTGAAGACTATAATTTGTCAAAATATTTAGCAAATTGCTCTGCTATTTGCTCTGTACTGTGTCCATAGGTATTATTATACCCTATTGTTCCTACTTTATTTCTATTTTTATTATGTTTCAAAGTATGTGCTAGCAATTTTGAACTCTTATTGCCAAATTCATAATGATTTTGTTTTATATATAATAACTTTGTTGCTATATAGAGTCTAATTCAATAGTCTCTAGCTGTTTCCTTATGCTTGTTAGATCTCTATGTATCCTTTTGGATCCTGTTATTTTATGTTTTGTTTCCAATTCTCGTATTTAATCCTATATTTTTAGTTTCTCTTGGTTAACATTTTTTTAACCTACTCATCTCTTGTATACATTGACCCCTCACTACAGGTTTTAGCGCATCCCATATTATATTCATTGGCATTCCCTCAGTCATATTTTTGTTGAAATAATTCCATATGCTTTCTTGTAATATTCTTCTAGATTCTGATTTAGTTAATAGGATGTTATTAAGCCTCCACATATAAGTAGTTGATTGACGTCCAAGAATATTTAAATCTACCCATAATGGTGCATGATCTGATATTTTCAATATACCAATCTCTGCTTTTACAATATTTTGCATTAAAGAAGTTGATAATAAAATAAAATCTATTCTAGAATATGTATTGTCTGTGTGAATATGTAAAATCTGTCTTCATTGGATTATCTACTCTCCACGCATCAAATGAAACCAAATTCTTGCAACAGTTTTGCTAGTTTATTTTGCCCTTCCAAAGCCTTTCTATCTTTGTTGCTTCTCTTATCTAGAGTTTCTGTATGCACCCAATTTAAGTGTCCCCCTATTATAACTTCTCTATGTTTAAATTTATCCAGTTTTTTCAGAATGTCCCTTAAGAATTTAAGTTGTTTCTTAGAAGCAAAGGTAAATGCTTTGTTACCATATAATCCTTTCACGAAAATAAATCGTCCTTGTGGATCTCTAAGTGTTTTCTCCTTTTGAAATGATAATACAGTTAAAATACTATTGCTACTCCTCTTGACTTGGAGATTCCTGGGGCAGAATAATGCTGCCCACAATATCCATGTTTCAATAATCTTTTTTCTTTTTTACTATGTGTCTCCTAAAGCATAATGACCTCAGGACGTGACTCTTTTATATAATTTGCAACCCTCCTTTGTTTAATAGGGTCCCCCAGTCCTCTTACATTAAATGTATAAATTTTAACATCTCCTTCAACATCCATATTCCAATAAAATTTTGTTACTTCTAGATCTGCCCTGCATACCTTTCTTCATATAGTACTTCGAACTTTCTACCCAGTTATTTAAATTAAACACAAACTTTGTAGGTGTCATATGCAAAATCCCGCTTATCTCTAAGTTGGGATAGCATGAATTAACTTGATTCATGCTGTAATGTGGCACCTTGGGGGGTTTCCACCTCTTCTACCAACTACTTCTGCCCCACACCCACACCTGAATGCATTTACTATCTGTATATATTTAAATATATTTTTAAATCCCTCTATTACAAAAATTGTAACTTTTATAACTACTGATAGCACAGTTTACATATTACAGGTCTCATTTCTTAGTTTCTCTTTAGTGTTTTAAATCCAAATCAAATATTCTTTCATTAATTTTTTTGATGACCTTAGAAATCTAAGGCAACTTGCAGGTCCATGTGCTTGTCCCATTTTTTTTCTTCCTTTCTACTGACTTTTTGTGTGTGTGTGTTTGCCATTCACCTTGATCCTTTTCTTCTTCATCTTCCGATTCTTGATCCGAATTATCTGCATCGTTTATCGCACTTGGGGGGGTGGTCCAAATTTAAATCTTCCAACAGTCGCATTGCCTCCCTCAAGAGGTGGCAATATAAGTTAAACCTTCCCTTTGCACAATCAGTTTAAAAGGGAACCCCCAGCGATATCTGATATTTGCATTCTGGAGTTTTTGTGTAACTGGCCGCAAGACACGTCTTCTTCTTAATGTTTTGGAGCTTCCGTCTTGCAGGAACACCCCACTTGGACTATTGTAATGTACTCTATGTGGGGCTGGCTTTGAAATATATTCAGAAACTTCAGCTGGTCCAGAATGCTTCAGCCACATTGTTGACTGGGCCATCTGACTCCCTCCACCAGCTACTGTGTTTCCAGACACAATTTAAAGTGCTGATTATGATCTCTAAAGCCTTACACATCTTGGACCCAGGCTACCTGAAAGGCCACATTCGCCCAAATGAACTTCCCTGAGCTTTAACATTTTCCAGGGAGGACTATCCCTGTACTAGGTTAATACAGATAATGACAATATGCATGCGGTGGTGATGGTGGTGGGGAAATATCTATTCCAAACTAAACGAGATACAGCTCTTTACCCCACAGGGGTAAAGGAGGAAAAACTCTGAATTTGTACTTGCAAACAGATACAACTCAAAAGCACTCACTTGGTTCTGTTGGATTTTCCTTCTTTTGCCAGACAAATTCTATGAAAAAAATGCAAATAAATCCAAACATTAGTAAAGCAGAGCTGTTACTATTATTGTACCTATAAGAAAAAGTTAAGTATTTTCTGAGACCACTCCTTCACTCCAATTCTGATGGACCCCCACGTGTGCAGAAAGGGGTATCCACGCACATGCATCTCCCACTGGATGGGGAACAATATGTACAAATGGATCATCCACATGCCACACCCTTTCTGATCCAACAGTTGGGACTGTGCACAGGGAATCCTTTCACACAAGATTTTTTTTCTACCCCGTTTCCACCATATAGCTGATCAGTGGCATTTTAACTTTCTTGAAAGTATCTCGCACATGCGACCCTGGTGGTTGTGTGTGTATGTGTCCATTTGGATTGGGGCAACTGCATGTAAAAAAGCAAGCAAATTAAGGAGGAGTCTACCCTGGCTTTCTCCCTGATATGCTAATTTTCTACATGCAGGAAAAACTCTCAGCAGACTTGTACCACATATGTACCTGCTTCTTTTTTTGTCCAAATGTATAGATCAGTTCTAAAAGAGAAATTCTTTGCACCTAAATAAGAGGAAAACTGTACAGAAACAGTTTAAGGCTGGGGAATGCCTTAAACTGGGGAACTGTAGGACTTTTTTCTGTCTAATCTACATAGCATTGCATCCTAAAAAGCTAATTCATCTTCCCAAAACAGGGCTTCACAAGTTCTCCAGTGTGTACATAAAGATTATGTTATATGACGGTAGCCCAACTGTTCTTAATGGAGATCATCATGCAAAGCCATCCATTCCAATGAATTAACAAGGCAGTCTTGAAACCTCTGTGCCTGGAAGAAAACTGCTTGACTGGAGCAATTGTATTTTTATTTATTATAGACACACACACCTCTTCAGGAGATGCCTTAAGAGGCCTAGGCTTTAAGTTACTCACCATTGAGTGAAAATATTCAGGAGACATCCCTTCCAATTCAAGAATTTTATCTTCAAGCTTTTTTATCCTTTGATAAATGTCTTTTGGTACTGGACCACCTGTATTACAACATTAAAACAACAATAACCCAGATCAAGCATCAGGAAAGTGAACAAAACTAGATTTTTTCTTTAAAGGAAAAAAGTATATTTCAATACAGTTTTTAAGATTAATCTAAGTTGAGAACGCAGCAAAGGGGGCAGGGGAAACAACACAAAATGCAATGTGTTGGTCTCAAATCCTGTAATAAATCCTTTGCATCCTGAGAACCTATTTCTCCCTTCTTTTCACCTGACTTGGATACTTTCTCCCTTTGGTTTTGGGGATTTCTTCTTTTTTTCTGAAAATATAGTTCCCTCCATTGTGTTCACTAAAGGAGATTTAATGGAATGAACAGCTTCTCTGCACCCATCAAAATTTTTGCTGCACATATTTATTGTTGCTGGTTATGGCCTTCTTTCTGTGCCCCTACTTTCTACTTCAAAATTTTGTAGGTGTGCTGTACTGAAAATGAAGCATGGCTAACAGGGAATATAAAATGCACTGATTTAGATTTACAGACTATTTATCCCCAAGAGCCAAGGTAGGAAACAGTAGTTCTCTTCTTTACGAGAACCTCATGAGTTAAATAGATTGTGAACCGAGGCTGGTAGTAACTTTGCTAGGCTGTCCAGCAAGCTGATACAAGAGCTACATCTCTCCATAAACCAAGCCCAGGAGATCCTTCTGGGAACAGATGAAGAAAATAAGGAAGAAAGCAAAGGTTTCACAATCCATTTTCCATGAAGGAAATGACCACTCCAAGTGACAAGCCAGAAGGAGCCAATCTCTTTCCAAGGTTAGGGTAGAACAGAGACAGAGGATAATAGTTGCCATGTGGAATACTTTAAAGAGGCCACTGTTTGACAACTAACATGTACACCAGATCCTAGGCTGCCAGCTAAAGAGCAATGTGCTCAGTTTATCATTTGGCCCAAATAAAATAACTGAACACTTGCAAAACTGATTCTCAAGTTGGGGAGGGCAGGAATAGAGAAACAAGTGCAATCTATATTAGTTATACATCCCATGAATTAGACCAGTCAGAATTAACAATTCTAATTCATTCGTGTATGTACGTATTTATTTATTAATGACATTAATATACCACCAATAGACTAAGTTCTCTGGGTGGTTCACAACAATTAAAGACCATAAATAAAATACAATCTAAAAATGTAAAAGTTTGAATTTCCAATAGTTCTTCATCCCAGGAAACTTTTTGAATCCAAAAGCAAGATGTGTGACACGAGGGATTACTTTGAAATTATGGGATACTTTGAATTTACATTTTTACATTCTGCTACACGGGAAGAATCACAATATAGAATTCAAATACAAATTCTCTACAACCTGTTTGTAACCTTAAATGAGCTTCCATGTTCTGTAGTCTCTCTTCTATAGCTTGATTCCCACAATCCCGAGGGAGGGTGTTTGCTTTATGACTGGACCCATGAGCACTTCCATTTCTGGTCTGAGGGCCATAGGTATTTACAACTCGAGATACTAGGATTTTAAACAGTACAAAATTAAGATTTACACACATGAAAGGAATAAGCAAGGACACCTGCTATTAGAATACCTTTACAGTGTAAGTTCAAGCATTTTACTCAGAAGTCCCACTATGTTCAATGAGTAACACTCACAAATAAGTGTTTAACAGTTTTGCCGCCTTATTTACAGAACACAATGCTAGCTTATCTCAGCCTATGTTTATATACTGTAAATGGCAATACACCATGTTCGACTGTAGTAGAGGTTAAACCGTTTAGTTCACTGTGTACTCTTAACACTAACTTTTCTTTACTGATGTAAGTACTCCTGCTCTTTGCACACCTCATGCTGAGAAAAATAAGTAGAACTATCCCATGTTCCTTTGTTTTTTTCTTGTCAGGTATTCTATAGGTGATCCTGCACTAGCCGAATAGTCATTATAAATTGCATGGCAAAACACACTTTCAATGCGGTAAATTAGCAACTATTAAGCACTAAATGCTTTTGAACTGAGTGTAGATTCTCAAAGAATCTGCAGTTCTCAGCTTAATAGATGTGACTCACCTGTTGTTCATACCAAAGAACACCTTCTAACATGAGCCCCAGACTCCCACAGTAAACAGCCCATAAAAGAAGAGAGGGGGCGGCTTTCACGTAACTCTCTTGACCACCATTCTCGCTAGGATAATATTTCATGCTGCATCTATTTTTATTTTTAACAAAAAGCAGCAAGTCACTGGTTTGTTGATTTAATTAAAATATTTATTATACTCCAGCTTTCCTCAATGAGCCCAAAGTAGTTAACATTATAAGTTAAGTCATAACAATAATTTTAAAAGTAGTTTGGCAATAATAAATGCATTAAATAAAGCAGCCATAACACACAAAGACAGCACAGAAGAGATTTAAAAATATGAACAATCTTCAACAATAATTTAACCATAGCACAAAGGGAGCAACCATTTACGGCCTCAAAAAGGATAAATTTTGACCATCCTATGGAAGGCCATTAGGGGGAGGGCAAGAAGACTTAGAGAAATAGACTGCAACTTTCAGCTTCGAAGCCATTGCTAAAATGCTGACAGCCTGAACATAAGCATGTTTATTGCAAAGCAAGGCTTGTTGAGTAAATTGATTTATTTCCTAATATGTATTCTTCGTTTCATAGCCAGAGAACTAGTTTAATTACCCTCCCCACAAATTTCTAGCACTTGTTTTTGCAGAGCTCAATTTAACACAGAATGCCAAATATTTCTAATGCAGCTGAACAAGTTACCTGTCATTGGTTTATAAAGTGAACTGAAGCTGCAATCCAACGCAACACTTACGGGAAAGTCGCACCAAATGTTTGGGTCCAGCTTATCTGAAGGACCATCTACAACCTTATGAACCTGCCTGTGTTTTAAGATAATCTTCAAACATCCTACGAACTCACCCACCATTAAGATCAATAAAGCTGGTGGGCACTAGAGAGAGTCCCTCTCAGTGGTGGCCCCTATCCTATGGAATTTTCTCCCAATCTGGCTCCATCTATAGCTATCATTAAGAGAGCTTTAAAAACATACCTGATGTCTCTTTAACTGAATTTCTGTAATGGTATTTGCTGCTATTAAATATTTAAAATTATATTTAATTTTAACTAGCTTATTTTAAAACTGTTTGATATTTAAAAGTTGCTGTTTTACATTAGAGGCTCCCATGGGAAGACGATGGTCTTGAAAGGTGACTCAGAAATATATTCAACAAATAATACACTCAGTGTGGTGTTGCTTCTGAATAAACATGCACTGATGCCTCATCTAAACAAAGTAAGTTTAGATCAAGAACTTATTTAATGAAACTGACATACAAATTGTCTCTTAAAAAAATGACTTAGGGAACAAAAATCCCTCATTAAATATAATAATAAATAGTAGTGCTTACCCTTCACATGACTTTTGAATCCTGGGTAAGGTGTGAACACTGCATCAGTCCTAGCACAGCTGTTTTCTAAGGATGTTTTAAATAAGTAATCATTAGCGCAGTCATGTAAGAAGCCCATAATTCACTCCAAAGACTTGACAAAGCAGGCCAGTGACCTTAGACTGGAATTTAAGTAGATGTGGGAAGAGAGTGTGTTCATGAAGATTTTAAAATCTTTTGCTACAATATAAGGATTTTATTGAAATACTATAAAACTAATTATTTAGCAAAAAAATGGAGGAAACCCTTTTATTAAGTTATTTTATCTCAGCTTTCTACACTGAAGTGTAGTCAAGGCAGGTCATAATAACAAACAAATACTAGAGAGCATAATACATACAAAAATAAAATACAAACCATCAATGAAATATCAAAAGAGGGCAATAGAATACTTGCTGGAATTAAGGCATCTTTAACCAACACTGAAAGGCAAGAGGTGAAGGAGACAAGCCCACCTCCACAGGCAATCTGTTCCATGATCCAGTCTCCACAACTGAGAAAGCCATCTCTCTTATGCCCATTAACCATCACTCAAACAGCAAGGGAACATGGAGGATGGCCTCTGTGGTGGAACAGAAATTCTGGGCAGCTACATATGGGATGACAAGATTCCGAATGTTGTTAGGGACTTTAAAGGTCAAAGCCAGGCATTAGATGACTTATGTTTGCTCTTATAGGGTATGATAGCTAGATGGAACTTCCAGATTCAGTGGCAGTGTGTCACTGAATAGCAGTTTCCAAGAAGCTACAGCAAGAGACTCACCTTATGCAGTGTGGGGGGAACAGTGGAGGTGATCTTTGCCTCCCCATCCTCCCATCCTCACTACAATGGCTTTTTTGCCCAACTAGCAAAGGTGATTGGGAGGTGGCGGGAAGGAGGCTGGCAGAGACTCAGGATAGCTTGTATCTTGGTCTTTCCAGTCTCCTCCCACTCACTGAAACATCCCCTTTTCCACCTCTCCGAAGTGGCGTTCCCAACTTTGGGCCCCAGCCAGCTCGGGTTCTTTCTGCGCCAGCTGCAAGGGGGAGGGAGAGGATGTCCAACTCCCCCTTCTGAGGTTGGGGCACTGTCGCTGACCAAATTCTCATCCTATTCTTTTTGTTAAAAATTAATCTGAAAACAATCCAGAATAATTGCTTAGTGTGTACCTACTTTCTAATGAAACCTACATCTCTGAATATATATTAAGGTTAAGTTAAACAATAATATATTTCTACTAAATAATTTTTTCCTCACTAGTGATTTAAACTGTGATTAAAATAATTAAACTTGAGTCCTTCAAAGAAGCGATTTAAATCATGATTTAAATCAAATCAACCCTGCAACGAGTTATGCCAATTTTACCTGACAAGACATTTTATGATGGGGTAGATTAGCAACTATCAAGTTAAAAAAATAGACTAGTTTTGAAAAATCATACTCTGTTTATATATTAACTGGTACAAAAAAACCAAAGGTTTACTTTCTCAATTTTACCACATTTTCAAGACAGAAGTACCTGTTGAACACAAACTTAGACTAGATTGAGAAAATGTTTAAGCTGTAATATTAAATAATATCCTTATTTACACAAGAAATTGAGCATTCTATATCAACTAATTGCAGGGAAAATCCAAGATGATGCACAGGTGGTATAAGACACCAGTGAAATTGAGACAAATCTATTTAATACAAGATGATAGACAGTGATTATGTCAATAGTTCTGTCAATGACCTTGGAGGCGGTAATCTGTGTTCTGACCCCCCTCCCTCTCGTAACCAACATGGAAAGAACCATGCTGGCTGCCTCTCTGAGGTCAGGAATGCGACCTTGGAGAAAGGGAAAAGGGGCAATTCATTGGGCAGGGAGAGGAGACGACTATGAGCTATCCTGGGGCTTCTCCAGCCTCCTTCCATCACCCTCCAAAACACTTTTGCTAGATGGGCAAAAAGCCCATGTAGTGAAAATTCAGAGTGGGTGGACAGGGAGGAAAATATTGCCTCTGTCACTCCCCATGACCTGCACAGGATACATGTCTACTGAACTTACTCATGTATGAGTGTTTGTTAAGCATTATCATTGAGAGTCAGAGAGATTGTATGTACATTTGTTGTTATCATTTATTGTGAACCCTATAATCACTAGCAGCATTATATTTGATTATACATTTTGTGGTCCCATTGAGCTGGTTAGTGTTTTCAGCTATGGGTCCCCCTTTTTTCTTTTCTTTTATATTTTAATGTGACTCGCTTAGGGGTATTAATATATTAAGCAGTACAGAAGTAGTTTAGTAAATAAAAGTATGCTAAATTAGGTCACTTTTTATGGCATCAGGAAATTTTCCAATGCAAACTTAAAATGTTTGATGCAAATTATCCTAATTTTCCAGAAAAAAACACTTTGATGCAAATTACCCTAATGATCCAGAAAAACATTCTGATGCAAATTACCCTAATTTTCCAAATTCAAAATTTTCTGGAAAGCCCACATTGCTAGAGAAGCTTTGCTCAAAACCTGCCAGCTTCACTAGCACAAAAAAAAGATGGGTGATGATGCTAAGTCTGTTCGAAGTGTTTGCCTGGTTTCAGCTAGAAACATGTACACATAAAGTAAAATTGGAGAAGAATGGTTATACGACAGGTGAGTTGTTTGTGGTTTGGCCATTTATATACTGGGTGCCTGCCTTCATGAGATATTTATTTGAGAACATCTTTATGTACCTTCTGCTTCCATAGTTTCTCTTTGTATCACTAGTGTTTCTATTGTAAGCGTCACTCATGCCTTGTTATTAACTTTTATATTGCTAACTTTGCCTTTTAAGAACTTTTAAAAGAGCTTGTTGGAAAAAAGGGCAGTGGCGGGGGTGGGGGAATCATGCTTAAAAGGATAAGCAAATTAAAGCTCAACTGGATAGCTACCTTGATTACAATCAATAACATTGCAAAATTCTCTGACGTTGTTTTCATTGATCTCAGCTTGTTTCCTTTCAATGAAGGCTGATATTCGTCTTTCAATCTGCAGGTAACAGGACAACTTGTATTTAGATTTCATTATTGCCATTCAAAATGGAAGAATGGTCTAGACTACAAGGGGAAAATGGCCCAAAAGTCACTTACTTCAGCTTTTCCAGCTTTTATCTGGACTACTTCTGGGTCAAAATCAACGTGAGCCTCTTTCAGGTTTGCAGAACCACAGCCTATGTGTTTCACTTCCACCTGCATGTCTTTATCTATTACATTTGAATTAGTCTCACACTTTCCGTCTTCTGTCTTATTGGAATCATCAATGGGTTCAGTGCTTTCCTCTTTAATCAAAGATTGGAGCTTTTCTATAAATGGCTAGGCAAAAGGAAAAAAGATGGTGGACTCAAACTGACAGAGCACTTTTTAAAAACTGGAATTTCTAAAACAAGCTTCTTAAAATGATTGTAAAGACCATATGCTATCATTTTGTGGACGTAATCCAAATCAAACTAGAATTAAAATATAGCATCTCCAAGTGTCACTGCCCTTTTGATCAGTGCCTTTTGCTAATCCGTGTATTAAAAAAGCAACAACCTCTAGAGGGTCCAGACTATCTGAGCAAATCTGTCTGTTACTCATCTGTTTTGTACCAAATCAAAGCAGGAGCCTTTGGCACCAATGCCACTTAATTTACATGTCATTCAAATGCTTACTCAGAACATTAAGGCTTAAGTATTTTTCCTCCTTAACACAAGAGCCAGGACTCTCATTCTGTTAAAGCTCTTGCTTTAACACTACATCACTGGCAGCATCTCCACTTGAAACGGCAGCCACCCAAAATGCATGAAAGAATACAAACACTGTGCTCTAGACTCATGCATCACCCAACACAGCCAATATTCAGAGAAGCAAAATAAATGCTTTTCGTTTTCTCATCTCATCTTTCTCATCATAAAAAAAATTATTTAAATCTATTATTATTATTAATAATAATAATAATAATAATAATTTACATACGAGACATACAACAAAACAGGAAACAACAAAAGTAAGCACACAAATTCTTCTGTTACATTTTGAAAAGATCTGCATTAAAGAAAAGGCCAAATGACCCAGCAAGAAAGAGTACTTGCAATACATGCGAGCAAATCAAGCATTATGAAGTGATAACTATATCAACAATTCCTCCAGTCCCATTCAATTGTGCTTACCATGGAGCTACGAAGTGAGGGCTTTACGTTATTCATATTAATAGAAATACTTCAGTTGGCACTATTTTTTTTTTTAAGGAACGAATTGGTGACCTCAAACTACAATTTATCACATTTAGAAACCATTTCACAAGAACCATTTTTGTGTATACTATTCAGCATGTTCTTTTTTTAAAAAAAACCTTTTATTGATACATTACTTAGAATGAGTAAGTTGGAAATGTATACTATAGTTGCCCCACAAGAACAAATGGGAATTGCTAACAGCATACTTGATTTTTCCCAATAGAGCTTGCACAGGAGAGGCTGTTGACAGCTTATACCTTATTTCAATAGGGAGCAAAATTATTAAGATGTATTCTCATTAAGCACTATGCAGAGATCACAAGACTTGTGCTAGCAACTGATCCCAAAACAAGGACCGTTACAAATACTGCAACTTAATATTAAAAAATGCCAAATGAAAATGATATAACACAGCAACTGGTTACTTGACAAGATGAAACATTTAAATGTCTATGAAGTTACTTTTAAAAATATGCTGGAAATATGGTTAATTGCAGACACAGACACCAGGATGTATCATGCTGGGATAATGCCACTTCTTGATCCACTGAAAGCACTCCACGAACCGCAAAACTCACCCAACGCATGGAATCATTATCATAGCATGACACACACCTGCCGTGTTATTGCTTAATTATAACCCACGACAGATGGAAATGTACTGCATTGACGGTGGAAGTGTAGAAATCAACAGGACTACATTTGTACAATCTACTTACTCACAGCTGCTTGCAATGCTATTCCCGGGACTCTTCTAATAACTGTTTTAAGGTAACAGCATTAAACCCTTTAGGAATCACAGTGAAACCTCAGTTGTGCAATACAGTAAGTCACACCATTTCCTTAAACAGCAGACCTAACATTGAAGATGAGGGGGGGGGGGTTGCATTTAAGGATTAATTTGAGTGATTGGTTTTCTGAAAAGTGTCCAATGAGAAACATTTACCTGTAAAACTGAAATATGCTGCTGCAGAGCAGTCAAGAGCAACACGGGTTGGAGTGGTGAGGCACCTTGAAGCTTGTTCCAGTCGAAGTTAATTTTCACCATATCTTCTCCAAGATTAAGCTTCAAAAGCCAAACAAACCATGTCACAAGAGGGCACCAATGCAAAAGCCTTGTCAATCACATAAAAGGGCTACAATTCAAATGAGAAGTTCTCTTCAGTCAAATATAAGAAGAGCCCTGCTGGATCAGACCAATGGACCATTTAGTCCAGCAGCCTGCTTCCCACAGTGAACAACGAGATTCCTATGGAAACCCCCAAGCATACCTTAAAGGCAATACCGATCCCTGGCTATTACTTCTTAGCAACTAGTATTCAGTGGCATACCGCTTCTCGCCTTGGGAGATCTGTAAAGCCATCTTTAGTATGGATAAACCTACATTTTATAGCAGTGAATTCTATAAATTAACCATAACAACCCCACTCCACCAATACATTCAGAGAAGCTACAATTCTAGGCAAACTCATCTGGCAATTAGCTGTATTAATTTCACTCAGATTTACATCCAACAAATCATAGATGTGATTTTTCTACTAATAATTATTGGCATTTTGATTCTACAAACTTACCATTTGTTCCTAAGTATAACTGCTTTGAGTAACTAGGATTGTATAGAAGTATCTATCCAATGTGGAATGGACACCGCACAGGGAGGAGGAAGAGAAGGGGAAGCCCTGTTGCACAAGCAGAAGTATGCTTACAAGGTGTTGGATGTGGCCCCATTGTTTTAAATTAGACTTTGCGTTATAGTTCAGAGCACAATTGTTTGAAAATTTAAGATCTATTTAATCAATGGCTCCTTCTTTAAAAAAATAAAATAAAAGTACTTAGGATTGTAATACATTAGCCTGCATCAGATTGTAATACCAGTTATTGAACTTATTATTGGTTGTATTATCAAAGCAAAGGACTATGTGTTTGGTGGTTGCAGCTCCCATGTAAAATAGTGGAAGTTGTGGATCCTTAGCACTTTGAACAAATGCTACAGTTCACCACTGAAAGATGTACTGGTTACATAGCTTGAAATAAAAGGTGTAATTCATCTGAGAACTTATTTTGTATGCATTCCATTGGAAAAACAAATGAGAATACTGCAAGAGAAAAAATATAATTATGTAAATCTAATTCAGAGAGCAATCCTATGGTCCTTTGACGAGCTTCCCTATGATTATAGGATTGTTCAGATTCCCCCTTCCAATGTCGGAGACGGCGCTCTGAACTCAGAAAGGGGAGTCGGAGATCCGCCCCTCCTCTCCCATTCCCTTGTAGTCAGCACAGAAAGAACTGCACCAGTTCCCCTCTGAGGTTGGAAAAGAGACCTTGGAGAAGGAGTAAAGGGAGCATTCCAGTAGGCAGGGAGGGGAGACTGGAGAGGCCAGGATATGAGTCATCCTGAGCCTACTCCTCCAACCTCCTTCCCTCCCACCTCAAAGTGCCCTTGCTAACAAAATCTGCAGGGAGGAAGGACATTGCCTCTGTGGCTCCTCCTGCACTGCACTGCACTGGATGATCAGAAACCTCCAGATTCAGCTGGTTTCTAATCACCGAGAGCGCAACTGATAGGATTGCGGCCTCACCCTATCTTCCACAAGAGATGTTTCTCTTGAATTATGCCCAATCTCTCCTGAGGAAGTTGGGTCAGGAGTAAATGAAAACCAATTGCTACATTAATAATAATCAAAGTTCCCCTAACGAAATAACACCCCAAGCATGTTCACTCAGAAATTAATTCTGCTGATTCCAATGGAATTCTGATCCATACACACAGCGGAATGAGCTCAGAGAATCTTGTGGTAGCACTATAGATTTCAGACTGCACGTGCAGGGGATTTCAATTTTGAGTATTCCTCCATGTTAAAAACACACTGCAAATAAAAATGAAACAATACTAGCACACCAGGGAGAAAGGTTCTAGTTTTCTACTTCTACACATGAAGAGTCTCTATCTGCAGCCTGAAATGTAGAATTTACTTGTGACTCTCCTTTATGCCCTAATCTTCTATCATCATCATCATCATCATCATCACCACCGCATCATATTGTTTCAGTACAACTCTAGATTCAAAATCTAGTAAATATATTTGCAAGAACACACACACACATTCCTAGCTGCTACTGGAAAATCCCATTCCAAGCCTGATTCAAGTGAGTGAAGGAGAAGAGAACTCCCACTTCCCACCATAGATGGGTCTTGCTTTGCTCAGTGTTGGAATGTGTTGGTCTCTATTATGAGCATCAGTTCCTAAATTTTGACTATAAAAGCAAGTGACCCTTTCTCACGAATCTGATGCCTAGGGTTGTGTGACTACTAAGTTTTCCCATAGAATGGGGAGGGAGCTCAGATAGGCACCTGCAGATAGCTCTGTGGCATGCTTCCATTGTTCAGTGCTAATGGTGGCTATTTTCTATTTAAAATTAGAAATTTTAATATTTGTTTTACTCTTAGATGCAGAAAACTACTTCATGGAACAGTTTTTAACTTCCCCCAAATTTTAATTAAGATGCCATTCAGAATAGGAGGGTGCTTTAATTTTTGCCAAATATGTTAACTGGTTTCCTTTTCCAAACTTTACTTAATATAGCCTTTTTAGGCTGCAATCCTATACATATTTACCTGGGAGTAATTCCTTTGAGGTCAGTGGGACTTAGTTCTGAATAGACATGCATAGGACTGTACCATCTGTTCCAAAAATTGCTTGCACTCTTTATTGCAAGTGAGATAATACTCTAACAATGTCATTTTTGAGTTGGGGGAAAAAGATTTGGCCAAATAAATTCAAGACAGAGATGAAGACCTGGGCCTGCATTTCCAAAATCTAAATCCAATCATTTATCTACTGGAGAAAACATCACCTCAAGCAGCCAGTCAACTAGTTTCCATCTGTTTCATTTCCATCCACTTGATATACTTTGTCAAAGACATAACATGATACTGTTTAGTAAGTGCGAGCAATTTTGCTTCCTTCTTAAAAGTTTCTTGATCAAACCACTTCTTGAAACTACAGCTATTGAATCATTTAATTATCTATCACTGCAACAAATCCTTTCAACATTGTAAAGGATTCTTGTGGCTTCTCTCTTCATCCTCTCAAACTTTTCAACACACTTTTAAAATTTGGCTACTAGAAGTGATACTACACTCCATCAGCCATCTTACCAGCAATGTAGCTAGAAACAAACCATCTATCTACTCCTGGATCAATATGTGCTTATCTTTAATTGAAATACATGTAAAGGCTCAAAGATACAAGAGAGGATTTTGAGGATGGGTGGGACTGTGTTTGCCACACACATTGCCAAGCTTAATAGGATAGGCTTTTTGAGAGCTATTATAATCTAAGCCTTAAAACAAGAGATCCTTACCCTTTCCAAGGGTAGACTAGAAAATTTCAAACTTACATGTGTGGGTGTATGTATGTACACATGCATATAAAACCCTGACTCCATCTGTGAAGATAAGTATTTACAAGATGTTGAGTTTCACAATTTTCCCTCCCCTTATCCCAATTTGAGACTCAACCCTCCACAATAATGTCTCTGCAATAATGGAGGGCTATTAAAAAAGAAGTGAAGATAAGAATGAGTCCTGCATCACATTGGTTAGCAAATTCATCAGTTTACATTGCACACGGCTAACTATTCCATTAAAACAAAAAAGAACAAGATAGCAAACACATCGAAGAAAACTCCGGTATTAAAAACTAAACAAAACATAAAAGCAGCCGTTCTAGCAGAACCCAAAGCCAAAACATGTTACTTGAAACCCTACTGATGAGCTGTATCCAATATTAGTCTAACTGAAGTCCCATTCATTTCAATGGCTCTACTTCAAGGAGGACTAACATTGGATAAACCTTATGTTTACAAATAACCTCCGTGTAGCAGCAATTTTCACTAAAATCTACGGGAGTTACTTCCAAGTAGCGGGTTCGGGATTGCAGTAGGAAGACTGGCAACGGCCGCGGGTGCTGAGGCATGTTAAGGATGACGCAAGGCTCTCAAAGCAGGCCAAAGCGTGAATAAGCCTCATCTTTTCACCCTCGTCGCCCGTTCGTCCCTTTTGCATCCCGCTCTCCCAAAAAGCGCGGCTACGGCTTCCCTCTGCCCACTAACCTGCCCCACTATCTTAGGCAGCAAGCGCAGGCAGCCTCTCAGGATCTCTCCGACCGGCTCTTCGGAAGAGCCCCGCGGCGGGACGGAGGCCTCGGGAGGATTCGAGCCAGGCTCTCTCTCGGAGGCAGCCATAACAGCCGCCCGAACCAAACACTACTAGTCGCAGCAGGGACCATGCCTCCCTCACACCGCCCCTCGCGTCTTGTCGCCCAGAGATGACGGAATAGCCCCTGTGTTGGAGTGGCTTCTCTCCCCCGCCCATACACATGATTGACGGGTGAAGCGGCCAATCTGATATAGGTGAGAAAAAGCAGCTGTGGAGATTCTGAGGCGCGCCGCCTTTCCTAGCGCGGCTGCTGGTGTGGCTACGATCCTGCCTGCTGTAAGGGGAAAGCTGAGCCAGCGCGGCTCCTTCGCTTTCCCAGTGGCGCCTGCCGGTGCTAAACAGCAGCGCTGAGTTGCTAAACTTGGCTGTCCACGTAGCAAATAATCTGGGAAAGGAAACGATAAGTTGCTCTGAAGCCTATATCCAAAATACTGTGCTGGCAGCAGCAGATGTTGTTGCTAACAACAGTGCCTGAATGCAACGTTCTTGTAGCTGCTGCTGCTATTATTTGGTTGATCCTAATACAAATATTGCCCTGTTGTAGATTTGGGATATTATTTTTTTCTTGGACACGGTAGCTTGTGCTGATCCATGGGGGGGGGGGGGGGGGGAGCATACTTGGGCAATATTTTTATTAGGACCAACCAAATGATGATGATAATAATAATCAAATGACGATGATAATAATGATGGTGATTATGTTAATTGTATTCAAGCAATTACTGACACTTCAAGTTTGGCCCTCGGCTCTATAAATAATTATCGTCGTTGCCATGTGAAGATGAAAAAATAAACGCTTAGACTTAAGTCTCAACACAAAGGTTGCTGCCCACGTTTGTAAGGTTCATGAGATTCCACTCCTGGATCCCCACTTTGGTTTCTGCAGCGCGAGCGGAGACTGCTTCTAAAATGGCTGTGCTGTCGTTTTGCCTTTCGCAGGAACAGCCTTTATGCTCCTCCCACTCGTTCCTAAAACTGAGGAGGTTATTTATGGGTGATAGGGCTAGTCCAGCAACCTTTGAGCTATCCGTGGCCCAGTTTGAAAGTAAAAGGGACTGGGGCCAAAATACCAGCGTATTTCAGATTAAGGCCTTTAGCGTCTCAGGAGTAGCCTTCCAACTTTTTATAACTGGGAGGTGGGTCTACAGAAAAATCAGAAAACCACCAAATGATTGCTGGTTGAGGGAAAGGGGGCATCACCATCTGGTGAACTTCAGAGGGCCAAATTAGGACCTCAGGCCTGTGCCAGTTGGAGGGCTCCTAGCACTATCAATAAAAAGACATTGTACAGCTTTTCCTCCTTACCAGTTTTTCCCCCCTGGCAAGAAAATAGATGGGAAAAGCAGTGGGAAAACATGGAGGGTTGCAAATGGAAGACGGGCTTTATCACACCTACTATTCTCCCCCTCCCCCCGCTTCTGCGGGTTCCCCCTCCGTTTCCTATTCCAGTCTAGCGTTTTGAAACACACTTGGTCGGTATTGCTGCGATATCTCACCTTGGGTCGTCACACGGGCGGTTTTAAGCACACCCACCTGGACTTTACTCCACTTCTTCAGCACTGGACTGGCATCCCTGTCCTGCTGTTCTCTCCCCAGGTCACAGTTTTTAGTTTCTGTTTCGATTTATCCCTGAATGGGCAAAGTCCAAAACAGGCAAAGTTCAACAGGCCAAGCTGAGCTATCGCAGCAAGACCGAACACCTGTGATTCAAAACGCTAGACTCGAATAGGAAACGGAGGGGGAACCCGCAGAAGCAAGGGGGGGGGGGAATAGTAGGTGTGATAAAGCCCTTGGCCTGTTGAACTTTGCCTGTTTTGAACTTTGTTTATTGTGAACTTTGCTGGTAGAGGGATAAGTCAAAACAGGCACTAAAAACTGCGACTATAGGGCGGGAGAGCAGCAGGACATGGACGACTTCATGCTAGTCCAGCTGAAGAAGTGGAGTAAAGTCACAGCAGGTGTGCTTAAACCCGCCCCTGTGATAACAACCATTGTTAGTTGTACTCCCAGTAAAATTCTGTGAACAAAACAGGGCAATTGCACATTAAAAACCTCATCTGGAAGTACTCCTGGTTTCAGATTGGGTCTTAGCCCTGGGGAAAAGAGCTGAAGCTTCCTTGATATTGGTGCTAGGATTCTATTGCTGGATGTGAGGCTCTGTTTTGAAGTAGCATTTATGATCTGGCTACAGGACTTTTAACATTCCTTATTTAGGCTCTAGAGGACAGGAGCTGTTCAGGGACTGTAATGTCTTCAGTTGCTTTAAGATGAGACCTGACATTCAGAAGATATTTAGTCCTGTTCTTTCTTAAAATAAGAAACTAGAACTTTGTTGCTGTTGTCCCTGGTTATTATTTGTCTGCTTCACGTATTGATTTATCATTACCATAAACAGTACTTTACTGGATGACTCAGCTTTTTGTCCTTCTGACTGAAGCACACATAAATGAAAATAAAAATAGATCCCAGCTTAGTGAGACAAATGGAAGTAATACTTTAGAAGCATTTTATTCTAAATTTTCAAAATATTCCAAAACTAGGGCAGCAATCCCATGCAAACTTTCATGAATAAATTTATTTCTAGCTTTTTTAAATTATTATTTTACATTTCGGAGAAATATTGTCTCCCAAAATGCTCACATCAGTGTGAGAGAGAAAGAGATAGAGAGAAGCCCTTCCTTCAGACTTAAGGAACAGACACACACAAACAAGGGAACAAAGGTGGAGGGAAAAGAAAAAGGAGGGAGATCAGTTTGCTCAATGCCAGAACAAATTAGAGCATTGTAAACTGGCATTTATATCCAGTTTCGGCCAGGTTGATCTGCCCTTGCTGGGGGTCTTGCTTGGATAGAGGTGCTGCAGCTAATCCAGCAGCCCTGGTTCCTTTGGTTTTGGGGTCTCCAATGTGGTTCCCATGAGTACCAATGTGCCCTCAGTTACCCTCTTGGTGTCCACTAAGCTCCCAGACTTCCTGATTTTTATTTCTTAGGATTCTTTTTAATATATATATATATATCTGGGAGGCTGGAATTCTGCCAAGTAGCCCTTCAGCACTATCTTCAGCACAGACCCCCTCTCCCACCTCTGCCTTGTACTTAGGTTCTCAGGCAAATTACTTTTCTTTTAGTCTTACCAGATTGCCTTTTTGGGAAATGAGTGTTTTCTGATCATAGCAGCCATTTTATGTATGGGCTTGTGCCCCTCCCATGATAACCATTTTATGAGAGTGCCCATGGCACTCAAACTTCCAAAAGTGCCCACCAGAAAGTTTTGGGTCCCCAGCAGTGGCTAGTGACAGAGGCCAAAATCTGCCCTGACTTCTGCAGCCTGAACTACACGTTGTGGTTGCAGTTCAAGTAGTGTTCTTTTTGACAGGGAAGCATGCTTAGCTTTCTGCAGCTCTCCTTGTTTGACTGCTGGATGGACCTATACTTGGTCTCCCTCTTACCATGATGGTCTTCCTGGGAGGCAGGGAATAGAAATTTCCAGTGACCTTTGGTCCCCTGCTTTTGAAACTCCTCACAACTCTGATTCGTTATGGAATGGTACTACTGTCCAAACTTTCCAACAAAGGACTCCAAACTTTGCAATGGAAACAGTGATCCTAGTTAAATTTAGGAGGAATGGAGAAGTAAAGCAAATGCCTGCACAGCTAAAATGATCACACAACCATTTTTTACATGAGCCAATTAGAGTTGACGTTTCAAATGAATCATGTGAATCGTTCAGAATGCCTCTAGGTCATGGTTCACCTAAGCTTTTTTTTTTTAAAAGCAGGTTGAACCAGGAATGGGTGATACACAATCTGGACACATGTTGAACCATCCATCCAGATCATGTGATCAGGCCTCAACGTGTGAAAAGTGTAGTGTTAATTAATCCTCAGAGGAAAGCCCAATACTGCTCAAATTTTAGAAATAAAATAAAAAATCCTTGAACTTATGACTGGCTTTTTGAATGTCATACTGCTTTTGTAGCTGAACAGTTGAATTTGAAGTTTCCTTTGTATCCGTTCTATTTTTATGCATGCAGCCTAAAAGATGGACATCTGACAGGCCATAATAGACTGCTCCTTTCCCAGGTATCGCCTGCTTGTTTCCTTTATCTGTGAATAGGAAATGGCTTAAAGGCACCTGTGTTATGAAGGTCCCAGGGGCAGCTGGCTGGCTAGTGAATGCTTGATTATGTGTTAACATGCTTTGTCAGATATTGGCAGAATCTGTTCTCTTCTTTTGCCTTTTCAGCAAGGGTGCCATTGACAGACTGACTACCCATTTATAGAAATGTTGTCCATCAAACTGTGAGGAAGGACAATGGTGTTTTTCTGTGGCCAGTGACTGTGGGAAACTTTTCTTTGGCTATTCAGGCAATTTTTGTAGCTTGCTCTGAAGAGGAGAGACTGATGAGTGCAAAAAGTACAATTAAGCAAAGCCAGACTTCCATTGAAGGCTGTAGTGTAGTCTGCTGTTCTCAGTTTTTTTTTTTAATTTGCGGGGGGGATCTATGGTTTTTCACTTTGCTGTGTGGCATTCAGCAGGGGGCTATTACAATCCTAATTTTTTTTTCTTGGACCACCTAATTCTAAGTAAAAATTAAATGTAATGAGAGCCACTTGGAGTTCTGAATATTTTAATGCATAATTCCCACAGAAGGGATTCGACCTAAACTGCAGTGAGCATCAGTTGGCTAATTATAGCTGCATTTATATTACAGCAGGTGTCAGATGCAGTCATCTCAATAAAGTCCACATAATACTCAGGAGGGGAAAATAACAAAAGCTTTTCTTTGAATGTGGGTACTAATTTCTGCTAGGTGTCATATGTGCGCTGATACTTCTCCTTAGCAATAACAAGGACTCCGCAGCACTCAGAAATGCATTTTGCTTTTGGATGAATTGACACTGTAAAGCACTTGCTAGTCAGACTTGGCAGATGTCAGTAGTTAATACTAGCATTGCAGAGGTTAGAATATAATACAGAGAATCTTATGTAAATACTTTCAGATGATGTGCCTAAGTTTGGAGAAGGTGTCTGTGTCACAGCTCACTTAACAAAATCTAAAGCGACTGTAGTAGAAGGCCTGCATTTCCTTCAGATCTTCCTCTGTTTACAGAAGATCATCTTAGATCTTCCACGCCTCAGGGGTAGATGCTGAGGACTGCTGTGAGATATGTGGCAAATACTTGTGAATACAATTCACACTAACCCTTTCAAGTTATATATCAGCTGTGGCTTGGCAGAAGTAAGGAGCTGGGCTATGCCTCAAAACTACAGCTGTTTGAGGCAACCTCTCCTAACAACATATCAGTAGATATGTTGGTTCCGGTTTCCATGGGTTTGGGCAGGTAATGCTATTTAAAAATAAGTAAAACAAACAGTCTAAAAAGTGATGTAAACAGGAAAAAAAATCTTGCATAAAATGTTGGTTTGTCTTGTAGCTGCACCCCTTATCCTTTAATCACACCCATGTAGCACCACCCTATCTATCTTTGACAGTGTTACTTCCTTAAAGAAATAGCAAAGTGCCTCTCCTTAACCACCAAGCAAATGCAGCCTATCTCCACATATTTTGAATTAAGAAGGTCTTCCAAAGCTCCTCACTTTCATTCATATATATACAGTGTGTGTGTGTGTGTGTGTGTGTGTGTGTGTATATATATATATATATATATATATATATATATGCCACCATTCTCCCAAAGAGCATACACAGTCCTTTCCCCACAATCATTTTGTGGTGTACATTAGGCTAAGAGATAGCAACTGGTACTAGGTCACCACACAAGTTCCATGTTCAGGTGCGCTATTCAGATTCAGAGCCAGGTCTGGATCTCCCACAACTGTGGTATCTTTCTCAATAAACAGAGTTGTATCCTGATTGCTTTGAGAATGTTTATTCTCTGACAACAGCTAGTGCAGACTCTTGGAAACTGGTCTAATGTACTACTGGAGACTCAACACCCAATGAAATGTAAGCTGGCCCATTTGGCACTAGCAGCAATATCTGGGCAGAAACCAGTGGCAGATTGATACAGAGCGCATAACAGTAGCCTAGACTCAAAGCTAGAAGCCACAACGAGGCTCACTTAAGTCTGTACAGCTTTTGCATCAGATTAGAGGCATAGCTTGACCCTGTGCATGTTTCTGAGAAGTAAATCTCACTCAATTCAGTGGAGTTTACGCTTAAGACACCAAACACAGGATTACAGCCTTAGGGAAAATTGTATCTGTCCACTGCTGCAGCTTATGATGAATCCAGCAAGGTGCCAAAGCTGAACACCACTGTGACCAGGACAGTATTAACACCATACTGAGCTACTAAGGAATGGAAGACACGGGCACATTCTGCCACTATATTTTTACCATTTTTCAGTGTGGCTAAAATTAGCTGAGGTTGCCTATTACAAAGCAATTTACAGACCAATCTCACACTCCGTTCCGGGGCAACGGGTGACTGGGCAGTTTTGTGTTTTGCAATCAGTGTATTAGGTTCCTCAATTACCCAGAGTGTTGATGTTTGAAGGTTCTGCACCCAGCTCAATCGATCACCTACCAAATGACAGAAGTGCCTCTGAAGCTAACATGAGTATTGCCTCTTTCTGTTTCACATTTGATACTTTTCTGGTATTAGAGTCAGCACAGTTGCCGGTAGGTTTTCAAAGCAGAAAGAAAATGCATTTGCTGAATGTGTGGCTTCCTGATGAAAGTGAGCAATTTCATGATCTTTACACTTTTCCGATTTTTTCTCTCTCCCCATGCCACGTTATGAATGAGCAATTCCTTCAGCTAGCATTGGGGAACTGTGGAAAGATTACCAAACTGGTTCCAATGAACACCTCTCACTATAGAGAATACCAGGTGATTGAAACACCTGTCCTTAAGGATAAAGCCTTCCGCCCATCCCCAGTGACTATGGAAAGCTGCCAATTCAGCATGAATGTGTAATGGAATTGATAGAATATTTGTTTAAGGAACTAAAACATCTTTGTACCCTATGATGCATTTGCATGGGAGCTTTCGACAATACTATATCTACATACATATATTTTGGATATATTCTACATTTAGCATGCAATACCATGATTTTTCTGTCATTATTATTATGACATCTCATATCTCTTGGAGGGGAAAAGAAAAATTTCTTGTGTTAGAAATGCACACAAAGACTTTGCTGGCAACATTCGCATGAGCATCAGGGAAATGAGCAAGGCAAATAACTTTGCAGACTGAAATAATGTTATGTATTATGATCTTAAAATCAATTACTATAATACTTTAAGAGCAAATATTGGCTTTATTTTTTCTGATTTGAGCCATAATTTCAAGGTTATTTCTGTGATAACATGGAAGCCCTTCTACTTTCCCCCACTTCCATTCAAACCCTATTCCAAGTGCCTACATAGTACTATAGGTTATGTTAAAGGACATTTAAGAATCAGAATTCATTGCTGAACAAATTATATCTGCCTACATAATACACAGTAATTTTCATTAGGTGAACAGTGTAAGAAGCCCAAGCTCAGACTGGTCTTGACCAAGAGCACAATCATGTACAATCATATACTTTGTTTTAAAAGCTATCATATGTACAGTAAACTCAGAGTTTACTGTGTATTTCAAACATAACCCTCTATTTCTTTGATTTCCATGTTGTTTTCTCCAAAGCACCTTCAGCTGAAAACCTTGTTGTATGCATGAATCTCCTTTACAGATAATATAACAAAAATGTCCTACCCTCTTCTCAACATTAATGGTTAAGTACCATTTGGCAATTTTTTAAAAAATAGCAGTAAGTAAGAAATCACGGTTAGAAACTCTGCCTGTATGAAGTCATTTGTGGGGAGAGTAATGTTTTCACTATCCCACCTCTGATGTTTCCAGCATACATGCCAGCCTCCCAGACAATTAAAATAAAAAATGAATATAAATAAATAAATAAATACAGGCGGCAGAGAGCTGGTGGGTGCCAAGAGAGGTGTCCACAGGCACCCACATTGGAGACCCCAGTGTGGGCTTACCTGATCTGATGTTTGCTACTGTTTTTGTAATTTCTTCCAGTCCTTTTCCAGCTTCACTGGCTGCCGGTCCCGGTCCGGGCCCAATTCAAAGTGCTGGTACTAACATTTAAAGCCCTAAACAACTTGGGTCAGGATTTCTGAAGGAACGCTTCCTCCCATATGTACCTGCCCGAACCCTAAGATTAGGGGTGTGCACGGACCCCCCGGATCGGATCGGGACCCGGATCGGGACCTCCAATTTTGTCCCGGACCGGTTCGGACAAAATTGGAGGCCCCCCGGACCGGATCGAGTCCGATCCCGACCCAAAAATCGTACATTTTTGGATCGGCCGCCATTTTTTTCCCCATAGACTTGCATTGCAATGCAAGTCTATGAGGAAAAAATGGCGGCAGGTGGGTAAGGGGGGGCCTAACTCCCTCCCCCCCCCCGGGGCCGTCCGCTGTGGACGGCCCCGGCAGGTAAACCCCCTCCCCCGCGCTCCCTACCCCCCCGGGGCCGCCTGCTTCCATCCGCTGGCGCCCGCGGGCGCCAGCGGATAGAAGCGGACGGCTCCGGGGGGGGGGGGTAAGCCCCCTTCCCCGCCACTGCTTACCTTCTCGGCCCGTCCGGCGCCGGCGGCTACTACCAGCGGGCTCCGCGGCCTACTCTCGAGTAGCGCGCCGGGTGATGACATCACCCGGCGCGCCACCCTGGAGCAGGCCGCGGAGCCTGCTGGTAGTAGTAGGCGCCGGCGCCGGACGGGAGCCGCCGGGCCGGGCAGGTAAGGGCCCCCCTCCCCCCTCCGCGCGCCCCCTCCTCCCCTCCACGCACCCCCTCCTTACCTTCCCGGCCCGGCGGCTCCCGTCCGGCGCCGGCGCCTACTACTTCCAGCAGGCTCCGCGGCCTGCTCTAGAGTAGCGCGCCGGGTGATGACATCACCCAGCGCGCCACCCTAGAGCAGGCCGCGGAGCCTGCTGGGAGTAGTAGGCGCCGGCGCCGGACGGGAGCCGCCGGGCCGGGCAGGTAAGGGCCCCCCTCCCCCCTCCGCGCGCCCCCTCCTCCCCTCCACGCACCCCCTCCTTACCTTCCCGGCCCGGCGGCTCCCGTCCGGCGCCGGCGCCTACTACTTCCAGCAGGCTCCGCGGCCTGCTCTAGAGTAGCGCGCCGGGTGATGACATCACCCGGCGCGCCACCCTAGAGCAGGCCGCGGAGCCTGCTGGGAGTAGTAGGCGCCGGCGCCGGACGGGAGCCGCCAGGCCGGGCAGGTAAGGGCCCCCCTCCCCCCTCCGCGCGCCCCCTCCTCCCCTCCACGCACCCCCTCCTTACCTTCCCAGCTCGGCGGCTCCCGTCCGGCGCCGGCGCCTACTACTTCCAGCAGGCTCCGCGGCCTGCTCTAGAGTAGCGCGCCGGGTGATGACATCACCCGGCGCGCCACCCTAGAGCAGGCCGCGGAGCCTGCTGGGAGTAGTAGGCGCCGGCGCCGGACGGGAGCCGCCGGGCCGGGCAGGTAAGGGCCCCCCTCCCCCCTCCCCCCTCCGCGCGCCCCCTCCTCCCCTCCACGCACCCCCTCCTTACCTTCCCGGCCTGGCGGCTCCCGTCCGGCGCCGGCGCCTACTACTACCAGCAGGCTCCGCGGCCTGCTCTAGAGTAGCGCGCCGGGTGATGACATCACCCGGCGCGCCACCCTAGAGCAGGCCGCGGAGCCTGCTGGGAGTAGTAGGCGCCGGCGCCGGACGGGAGCCGCCAGGCCGGGCAGGTAAGGGCCCCCCTCCCCCCTCCGCGCGCCCCCTCCTCCCCTCCACGCACCCCCTCCTTACCTTCCCAGCTCGGCGGCTCCCGTCCGGCGCCGGCGCCTACTACTTCCAGCAGGCTCCGCGGCCTGCTCTAGAGTAGCGCGCCGGGTGATGACATCACCCGGCGCGCCACCCTAGAGCAGGCCGCGGAGCCTGCTGGGAGTAGTAGGCGCCGGCGCCGGACGGGAGCCGCCGGGCCGGGCAGGTAAGGGCCCCCCTCCCCCCTCCCCCCTCCGCGCGCCCCCTCCTCCCCTCCACGCACCCCCTCCTTACCTTCCCGGCCTGGCGGCTCCCGTCCGGCGCCGGCGCCTACTACTACCAGCAGGCTCCGCGGCCTGCTCTAGAGTAGCGCGCCGGGTGATGACATCACCCGGCGCGCCACCCTAGAGCAGGCCGCGGAGCCTGCTGGGAGTAGTAGGCGCCGGCGCCGGACGGGAGCCGCCGGGCCGGGCAGGTAAGGGCCCCCCTCCCCCCTCCCCCCTCCGCGCGCCCCCTCCTCCCCTCCACGCACCCCCTCCTTACCTTCCCGGCCCGGTGGCTCCCGTCCGGCGCCGGCGCCTACTACTACCAGCAGGCTCCGCGGCCTGCTCTAGAGTAGCGCGCCGGGTGATGACATCACCCGGCGCGCCACCCTAGAGCAGGCCGCGGAGCCTGCTAGTAGTAGTAGGCGCTGGCGCCGGACGGGAGCCACCGGGCCGAGAAGGTAAGTGCCCCCCTCCTCCTCCCCCCCCCGCTGTCCACTTTCATCGGCGGGCGCCCGCTGGCGCCCGCCAATGGAAGCGGCGGTGGGCGCCAGTGGGCGCCTGCCGATCCGCCGAACCGGTTCGGAGCTTTTTCGGACCGGTTCGGATTGGATCGGCCGATCCAGCTGCGGGATCGGAAATCGGATAATTTATCCGATTTCCCACTGGACCGGACTCGGATCGTGGATCGGGTCCGATCCAGTGCACATCCCTACCTAAGATCATCTACAGGGGTCCTTCTCTGTGAGCCCCTGCCAAAGGAAGTGAGTCAGGTGGCCACTAGGAAGAGGGCTTTCTCTGCTGTGGCCCCCCGGCTGTGGAATGAGCTCCCTAGAGAGGTTTGCCTGGCGCCTACTTTGCACTCCTGTCGTCGCCAGGTGAAGACCTTTTTATTCTCCCAGCATTTTAACAACTAAATTAACTCAATTTTAACCCTTGCTGTTTTAAATTAGTATTTTAATCTGTATTAATCTCTGCTGCTTGGTTTTATCCTGGTTGTGTTCTTATATTGTATGTTATTTTGTGTTTTTAGATTATTGTTTGTTTTATATTTCTTAAAATGATTTCATGGTTTTAATTTTTGTGTACCGCCCAGACAGCTTCAGCTATGGGGCGGTATAAAAATGCAATAAATAAATAAATAAATATTACATTACATTACATTTATATCCTGCCTTTCCTTTCTGCAAGGAACCCAGAGTGGCTTACACGATCCTCCTCCTCTCCATTTTATCCTAACAACAACCCTGTGAGGTAGGTTAGGTTGAGAGTCAGTGACTAGGCTTAGTCACCCAGTGAGCTTCATGGCTGAATGGGGACTGGAACCTGGATCTCCCAAGTCCCAGTCCAGCACTCTAGCCACTACACCGGCTGTCACTATACCACACTGGCTGTATTCTTTTAATTTTAATTTGAGCATTGTTTATTGTCTTGTATTTCTGTGGCTTGATTTCTCTTGATTTTGAAAAAAATGCAGAATGTATGTGGTTTTTTAATAATAATAATAATAATAATAATAATAATGGAAATGGAGCTACTGCTTGAGAAGGTCGGGTAACTCCTGGTATGAGAGTTCTGAGCGAAACAAAAAAATGTGGGGGTAATGACATGAGGATTCTAAATTGATAGTCCTTTAGTTCTTTTCACATGCAAATATCTAAGGGCATGGTCTGAAGGCACATGATGCAACCACTTTGCTGAAACCAGGTTTTTCTCTTGGTTGCCAGATGTAGGGTGACCATGTTTTGGAAACCAAAAAGGAGGGCAACATGGTCAACACTCAAGGAGGTGAGCCCACCGCAACATGCCCAGCCTCCAAGGGGGCATGTCTTGGTCACGTGTCTGATTCCACAGCTCACAATTAAGACAAACTTTTTCTACATAATATCTTAATGTTAAACTCATTGAAATAAAGAAGAAGTGAGACATTCAATGTATCTGAAATTAACATTTGATGGACTGTTTTTTTATTACAATTCCCATCAGCCCCAGCCAACATGGCCAATGGCCAGAAATTATGGGAGTTGTACTTCAAAACATGTGGAGGGCACCAGGTTACCTATCCCTTGTCAAAAATATGACAGACTAAGGGCATAATCTCTATGTGTGCCCATGTCTCGGGTGTCCCCCCCCCCAAATCCCCCCAAACACCAACACATAGTAGAAAGGACTATGCTAAACCTTCGGTCCCTGCTGTGCTAGCTTTCTGCTCGCAGTGAGCAAAGCACCTCCTCTTTAGCCTGAAGTGGCACAGTCCAGAATTTTATCACTTCAGGACTCAACTACTACCTCAGCCTCTTCCAAGAGTAGAGCTGCCCTCCAGCTTCACCATCACAAGGCCTGTACCAGGTGTGTGTGTGGGGGGGGGGAGGTGAAAAGGCAGGTGAGAGATGCAGGACCTTCCCTCCCCCCACCGCCAATGCCCCACAACCAGGTAGAACTTGACTAGGCAACAGAACAATAGCCAGAAGAGAATGAACAAATGTCTCAGAGAAAAGAAGTACACAGGATTAAAGTGAACTGCTGCTTTCACACATCTATAAATTATAGACTCATGTGAGAGGTGAGAGGAGTGGGCCTGGTCCTCAAAAGTCTTCAATTAACAAAAATGTCCAACATCAAACTTTCAAACCATGGCCTAGAGGAGAATCACCTTGGCCTAATCACAACCTCTCAGCCTAACCTACATCACAGGATTGTTATGAGGATAAAAAGTGAAGGTGGGAAACTGGTTTACCACCTTTAGTTCTTGGAGAACAGGTGAAATATAAAACTATTCACATAAAGTTAAGAGTAGATATAGCAGAAAAAAACATGACTTCTACAATATGCTATATAATTGAAAAAGTAACCCTAAATGGCCAGATGCAAAGAGTTCCTACACCTTTGTGTAGAAGAGGAAGACTCTACCTGCTGAAAAAACCTTCTAGATTTTGGTATAGCTGCCCTCAGGGCTCTTTGGGGCTGCTCCACCTCCACGTGTTCTGTTGCACTTGCGGGACCCACTCCTTTGCGCATCTAAAAACAACCATGGAAACAAGTGGTGGCCCCCCAACTATGGCACTATCTCCCCGATGAGGCTTGCCTGGCACCAACACTGTTATGTTTTTGGCACCAGGTTAAGACTTTTCTCCCAGGCATTTAATAGCATATGTTGAGCTTTTTAAACTGACCCCTGGATAGTTTAAATGATATGTAGTTTGTATTTAGTCTTTTATGGTTTAAAATTTTGTATATTGTTTTTAAAATTTCAATGTTTTTAATTTTTGTAAACAGCCCAGAGAGCATCAGCTATGGGGCAGTATATAAATGTAAAGAATAAGAATAAGAAGTAGGAACAATAGTTTTTGGATTGAGACAGGTCACTGGTGCTCCCTTCTGTGAGCTCTGTTGACTTGCCCTATTCCAGAAACAAGTATTTCCGATCATCTCCGGTTATTTTTAGAACAGCGAAATCACGGTTGTGCCAGTGGTGTGAGCACAACCGGGAACTTTAGATAAAAAGGAAATCACGTTTGCTTACCGGCACTTTGCTTTCTGCTTCTCTTGTGCAATTGTAATGATCTGAATTACATGGGAGGAAAGGGGTGGCCACATGATCTTTAACTGAAAACTTCCCCTCTTCATAGAATTGAATGGGACAGCATCCTCTAGTGGATGTTTTGTAGCACAACTTTGGCTGCACAAGGTAGAAAATCCTGAGATATTTCAGAAGAATCAGGATATCCACAGTTTTTGTTTTTGTTTAGAACGTAATAACAAGGGGAAGGAGCAGGAGATGTGCAAGTAGTTCACGACGTCATCAAAATGACCCGCAAACTTCTGTGCATGAGCAGTCAGGAGTGTGCTATGAATTGTTCGTTTAGAGAAGCCCTCAATTTCCTGACTCAGACTGACTATCTGTGATTTTGATTTAAAAATGGTCTGGTGTTAGTCATATCATTAAGTCCTGTTGCTATGTAAAGTAGACTATTTGGAATCTTAGAGAAAATTTAAAGCAACTTGTGTTAAATTAAGTCTCAAAGTTTGAACATCATATTCTGCTCCATTGGCATTCAGAGTTTTTCAGGTTGTCAGTAATCTGCAATCAAGAAGAAACAATGCCAAAACAGGACAAACATTCTGTATGGAAGGTGAGGAATGGACCAAAAATCCCTTTGATAACTGGCAAATTATTACTTTGTCTAAGGATGAATATACTGAATGGTGTTCACAATTTTGGGTCTTGATTTTAAAAGAAAATCTGTTCAAGTTGTAGGAGTATGCATGCATGTATTTAAAGCAATTATACCTTATAGAATTTTGAAATGTATGAATTCCTACTATATGTATTTCTATTGTCCCATATATTGATTAAAACTAAAAAAAAAGATTTTCAAAACTTTACATGTGCTGAATTGGAGCTTCACTTATTCCTTGAATATTCAGAGCTTAGTGTCAATAACTAAAATTAATTACTAATTAGACACACAATTGAACCACCAATACAGTAATTGATATTTCAGTCTATGTAATATGTGTTATAAAAATGGCTTATAGTGCAATCTTATTTATGTTTACTCAGAAGTAAATCCCCATATTCTTTAGGGCTTACTCTAAGGTAAATGTGCATAGGATAGCCTTATTAACAATGTGAGTCTCTTCCAGTTCAATCCTATAACATTCAACACCCTAAATGACTTGGGGCCAGGTTATCTGAAGGAACGCTTCCTCCCATATGATAATCCTCAGGGGTCCTTCTCCATGAGACCCTGCCAAAGGAAGTGAGGCAGGTGGCTGCCAGGAGGAGGGCTTTCTCTGCTGTGGCACCCTAGCTGTGGAATGAGCTCCCTAGAGAAGTTCGTGTGGCACCAACATTATACTCTTCGAGACACCAGGTGAAGACCTTTTTATTTTCTCAGTATTTTAACAGTTGATCAGTTTAATTTTAAACTTTGCTGTTTTAAATCTGTATTTTAAATTGGTATTACGTTTTGCATTGCTGCTTGGTTTTATCCTGCTTGTGTTCTTATATTGTATTTTTATACTGTTGTTGTTTTATATTTTGAATGTTTTTTATGGTTTTAATTTTTGTAAACTGCCCAGAGAGCTTCGGCTATTGGGCAGTATAAAAATGCAATAAATAAATAAATAAATAAATAAATAGTATTATGAGAGAGGGAGCAACATATGTCCCTATAATTTTGTACACCTCTATCATAGTATCCCCCTTACTCGCCTTTTTTGTTAGCTAAACAATCCCAGCTATTGTAACTTTTTCTCATACGGAAGCTGCTCAAGCTCCTTTTTCTGGACTTTTTCTAATTCTACAATGTCTTTTTTAGGTGCGGTGTGCCTATCATAGAATTTGCCTTTTTTGCAGCAGCTGCGCCCTGGATTGACATTTTCATTGAACTGTCCACCACAACTCCAAGATCTCTTTCTTGGTCATTCACTGCTAGATCAGATCCCATCAGCATATACGTGAGCTGGGATTTTTTGCCCTAATATGTAGCACTTTACACTTGCTTACATTCAGTTGCATTAAGCATTTTTTATGTCCATTCTTCCAATTTGAGAAATCCTTTTGGAGCGCACACAATCCCTTTTTGTTTTAACCACCCCCAAATAATTTGGTTTCATCAGAAAACTTGGCCACTCACCATTCACTCCTAATTCCAGATCATTCATGAATAAATTGAAACTGGGTATAGGATTGCAGCCTAAATGTGGTTTTATAGCAGTAAATAACTTTTGCTTTGAGCTTATTGAGTTCTATAGCATGAACAGCTTAGAATGCATTCTAATTGGATCAATTGTTGCACAATTCTTAAATAAGCGGTTGTCCACAGGATAGTGTGTTGTATTAGGCCCTAGTAACTAGGCAAAAATAGCAGCCAGCCAAAGCAGAGGCTATTTGGCGGCCTTGGATAAATAACATAACAGTGATCCACACCTAAGGATTTATTACAGAATGTCTTGCATCTTAAGTTTCTCATGGTTAATTTAATAATTCAATCATTACTTTATAAAATTACTTTTTATTGATATTATTTTACTCTGCCATTTTAAAGTATATGGACATGCTAATCCAGAATATCACATTATTCTTTTTAAAGTACAATTCTTTACATGCCTCTGTCCCACATATATTACTTTTAAATTCACAAATATTCTAGACCTCTTTAGTGCTGTCTGCATTGTTGTTTTTAAAAGTCTATGGCATCTACTTCATTTCCCTCATTATTCTTATCCTTAAAGAAATCCAGAAGTTAGTGAAGCATGACCATTCATTCCTGAGCTGGCATTGGCTATCCTTAATCAAGCTGTGCTTTTCTAAATGTCTCCATTTAATCTCCTAAAATGCTTTTTAAGACCTCTCCCCCCTGCTACAAAGGAATCAAAACTAAATGGTCTGTAATTTCCTGAAGTGTTCCCAGATCCTATCTTAAATAATGACATTAGGTTGGCCACTTTCCAGCCATCAGGTCGTTCCTGAATGCAGTGACTTTGTAAAACCTCTGCTGAATCTTGGATAAACTCTCCTCTGCTGTCTGCTACAATCTTGGATGTAAGTTGCTTGACAACATATATTCCACAGAATGACATTCCTAACTCTGATGTCTTATATAATGCAAGATTGTGTGTTTTTTAATTAACAAAATGTTTTTATATACCAATACCTGACATATTCAAAATTGTCAGCCTTGATCTTTTTCTTCATATACATAAAACAGCTTGTTCAAAGTACACTGCAAAATTAATTAAAAACATTTCATAGATTTAAAAAACATATATTAAATATACAACTTAGGCAGCCAGTATAATGGGCAGCATCTAACTGGGTCATTCCCCTAGTGCAAATGATGTTGCACTGGTGGAAACTAGGTTCTGAGATATTCACACAAGGAATATCCAACTATGTTTTCATAAGTGCAGTTGTGCAAATACAGTTGTGTAAAAATGGTTGTGCAACCCATTTGCAATTGCTTCCACAACTAGTTACACAAGTGTAATATACAACCTTTGGGTGACAGAAAAACGCTTTTTGAAATTGTGGAATGGCACTGTTGGATACTGTCCAGTATTCCTTTTATGTGTTTTTAAAATTCCATTCAAAAGCTGCCAACAGCAGGTAATTAATATATACATATGTGAAAGATTGGGACAATGAGATTGGGGCATTTCTCAGGTGCACTGGGATACATGGAAATGGTATAAAAATTTACTCTAGCCATGCAGTGTATACCGAGCCTTCTTTTAATCTCGTTTATTGCTTGTAATCCATTAATTTTAATGTGGAAAACCCCCACAATTACTTATTTCAGTTGTAAATGTACCATGAAGGACTCCTGCCAGGGATCTGTATAGACAATGGATCAACACAATTGAGTGAGTGATGGAAACATAATAATGATCAGCCACTGAAGTATAACCACTGTCCTTCACAATTTTGCTCTCTCAAATCTAGCATCGTTTAAAAAAAGACCTAAATTCTGTCTGCTCTGTAACACTGAGATGTTAGCCTTATGGAGATATTCATGTGAAATTGGGAGGGATTCATGATTATGGAATCAGGCCCCTTCCCTTTGTACGTCCAGCTTCACATGTTGGTCAAACAGGGTGCATGGTAGCCTACATGCACACGCAGGAATCACATGAGTGGGACACACAAATGGGGTGTAGCAATCAGGGAGTTTCCAGGCATGCAGTGTTGATGAGGCCAATAGTGCTCTCATAGGCTTGGATCCTATCTTCTGTCCCCAGTACTAGGGATGGACAAATCTGCCCACTTTGGTTTCTCACAATTTCTCATTTTTACAATCTTATGTTCATTTTGCCTTTGAGAATTTCTCCAGTCTTCAGTTCATCTCAAAATTGAGATTTTTTTTTTAAAAAAAAATCGCATGAAAATTCATAAGCTATTTTGTGCACATTTCTCCTAATACATGCATTTTAAATGCATTTTCCCCAATATACACAATTTTTGCAAGAAATTTTGCAAATACAATGCATTCTAAATGGTATTTCTCCTAATTTTTGAATTTTTTTATTGAAGAACTCCATTGCAAAATTTGGAGACGGGCTAATTTTGAAGGATAACTGAATTTCAGTTTGCATACTGGTTCAAAAGTGTGAAATAAGGTTAATTTCTCATTAAAATAAAAATAGAACAAACATCCCTACCCTGAACAGAGCTCTATTCACAAAATGGGATGTTTCCTCCTTTCCCTTCATTTTGCATCCTCCTGTGCCTCCCAGCAATAAGCTTCTCTGGAAAAGAATGGCATGTGGTATTAGGGGCTGCAGCAGAAAGGAAACATCACTGGAAATAAGGGGGTTCCCCCTTGCACAAATATGGAATTCATGATCAAAAGATGGTGTAATAACCACCAACCTGTCAGCTTTAAAAGAGGATTAGACAAATTCCTGAAGGAAAAGGCAATCACTGGCTAGTCTTGATGGCTATATATTGCCTCCAGACTTTGAATACCAGTAGCTGAGAAACATCAGTGGAAGGGTGTTATTGAACTCTTGCCCTACTTGTGGGCTTCCCACAGGCATCTGGTTGGCCACTGTGTGAACAGAATGCTGGAGGGGATCTGATCCAGCATGGCTCTTCTTCTGTTCTGACCTTTGGATCCAAGTCATAATCCTTTTGCTCAACCCATAAAGTAGCTCATCTGCCCAGAGCTGTTTCCTTCTTTAAAGTATTTTCCAAGTATTAACACTGGCAACAGATTTTGATCACAATCCAATCAAGCATTTTCAAGACTGATGGATTTCAGCAGAATGCCATAGCATCAAATTCCGTGGGAGTTCAAACTATGGCTGGATCATACCCTTTATTTGTTCTTAGCAGGGACTGATAAGTTTACATATATCACAAAACACAAGAGCCCCCAAGTTAGACTAGTATGTGTTATGCCACATACCCGATTCAGCCTATGTCGCAAACCCACAGAGTCCAGAACCAGTGCAAAGTGAAGCAGGTGTAGGGCAGTATTTGGCTTGCAGTAGGTCTGGTAATGGAGCCCAGCACAAAAGCTGCCTGTTCACTTAAAGTGGTACAGTTTTGAACAGATGGCCAATGGGAGATTAAAACACGGCATTGTCTCCTTGCTTTACTGGCAACTTGCCCCAAAACATAAAAACTTGCCGGGCTTAGGGGTGGTTGTGGTTGTGGCCAGTTGGCAACCTTATAGACTGTATTCTATTGCTGAATCCAGTCTCTGCCTTTCCATGTGAGTTAATTGGTATTAATCTGTATTTATTCACTATTCAGTACTGTTACAAGCCTAGAACAAGAGACTGGAAGAAAGGTCCTGCTTCAATTAACTAATTACGTGTCTCATCCTGATCATAAATGAATATTATCGACTCCCTTGTACTGATTGTTGAACCACTGTAAATTAATTATCTTGTTGGAATTTCCTTTGGTTATCATCTGCTGCTATCAGATGTTATTAAGAGAGAATACGATGCACAGTGGGAAATCTTTGAAGTTATAAAACAAGCATGGTCATCCCAGGGTTCTCCAATTAGGAAGGCTATTGTATGGCAAATACATTTTGTCTGTGCTCTCATGTGATAAGCTAATCACCATAGTAGTGGGAAGTATGTGCTTTTGGGCTAAAATATAATCACAGAACTATTAATAAGAAAACAGTATCAATTTCTATTCCCAGTGGAGTTTCCAGTAACCTCAGTGGAGGCAAAGGCATTCCTAATAACAAAATAATTTAATATCAAACATATATAACTGTTTTATGAATAGAAATTATGTCAGAGAAGTATCTCTTATTCAATATTGGGTACTCCATGCTAAATTTAAATATCAGAATGTATTTTTTTTTGCCATTTTTGTAAAATAAAGAAGGAATCCTGCATTCCAGCAACACACAATTTGATTAAAATATAATTGAAATATGTTTTTATGGTATTTTCCATAGACTTGTTTTTGGAGCCATAAAGTCCTAAATTGATCTGGTTGTTAGATTAACATTTGGTTGTTTAATCCATGATTAACCCATAGTGTCAGGGTTCACACATCACAGAGCAACCTCCAATAGGACCAACTGGAAGCTGTGTATTCCAAATGGCAATGGCACACTCCAGGCATGCACCATCACAAATCTTGGGTTAATTGACCCGCGATTTGCCACAAATCTCCCTTCTCTGAAGCTACAGTCATGGTTTTAACTGCACCCTCTCTGTACTCGAGAAGAGCCTGGGTCAGCAACTGCCTGTTCAGAATGTGTCTTGTTCAGCTCTAACATTGCTTCTGATTAACTCCAGCAAAGCTCACAAGATCTGGACAACAGGTACATAGATATAGAGAAATTACTTTCTATAAATATCCTCAAGTACAATATGCAATTAGCCTCATTTCCTGCCCCCGCCCCCTTATGGTCAGGGGGTTGTAGTCTAGAGCCCTAGACCTCATATGCCTGGGCTCAGTCTCTGTGATGTCTGGAGTGGCCCTACCATTAGCCAGAGTGAAGCAGTCACCTCAGGTGGTAGATCCTGGAAGGTGGCAGGAAGGTGTTGGAGGGGAAACCTGTGGGCATTGCTGCCTGCTCTATGTCCCCCTAACATATCCTGCAGCTTTCAGGGTAGTGGAGGATACTGTCCCATTATCATTCTTGAAGACAGATCCATTTGCCAGTCCAGTTTGACTTATGGAAGTGGGTTTTTAGGTAGTGTATACTCCACTTTTCTTGCTTCATGTGCTGCACATGGAATGGGAGGGGATGCCATCTTGTCCTTCGCCTCAGGCATCACGAGGTCTTGGGCTGTTACTCTATGATGTCATTAGGGAACAACAACATAGTTGCCTTGTCTTGTGCTTCATCAGTTTTGGCTTATTTAATAAGTTGTATTTTTTTAAAAAAATATCTAGAGTTTTGAGATCTTCCTTGTATTGTCTTTGCGGGTCTAGGTTGTGGAAAACTGGTAAATATAAGGAAGGCCAGCCCCTTCCCCTTCCCCTTGCATTTTTGTACCATTTGCTCTTTTTTAAACAACAACAACAACAACAAATGATTGTCTTGAAAGATGTGCACTCAGCCCCTCTGTCATGGTGAAGCGCACATCTTTCCTGATATTTTTAAAGCAGCAGAAAATCTCCCCATGGCAAGGATATTTAACTGTTGACTTTGGATTGGGAGTTTGCAGAACTACTCTGCTAAGGCTAAAAATGTGATAGCAATACAGTTTTACTGATCGTCTAGATAAGCCCCTTTATACCTGTCTTTCTTCCTTTTGAAACTGTTTACATTTTACCACAATCATAGTTTGCCTTATCACTGTCTCTGCAGGTGGGCAATCATCAGTGAGATATACTGCGAATACACTGCGGATGATGTATCTAAATGGACCGTGCACTTATAGCCAGACCTGTCAATAACCTTAGAACTATTACTGAAGATAGCTTCTCTCTCAAGATTAGTTTCTTTTTGCAAAGAATATTCAGTGCCCTATGCACAAACAACAGCAGATATTATTGCTCTGTATTTCTCACCTCTGCTTTCCACAGAGGAATGTGTCTCTATTGTTGTTGTTATTATTATTATTTATTTATTTATTTATTTATTTGAAAGAGCAATGAAGAACAGCCCAATCTTTCTCATAAATAACAATGTTAGTGTATTTTGAGTTTAAAGAACTCTACATAAGTAGTCTAATTAACTTTCAGTGCAGGTCTGGAAGGCAAGCAAAGAAGCATCACTTCTTGAGGGAATGTAAAACACTGGGCTTATTATCTGTGAGAGTGTCCAACTAAGGCCCAATCTACATGGAAATGCTGTCAGAAGCCTTTACTGGTTTTATCTGGATTTTCATAAAATCACTTTGGTCCACCAGCAGCACATGAAACAAGAAAAGTGGAGTATACGTTACCTCAAAACCCACTTCCATAAGTCAAACTGCAGTTGA
Source organism: Anniella stebbinsi (assembly GCA_029215795.1). Lineage (NCBI taxonomy): Eukaryota > Metazoa > Chordata > Lepidosauria > Squamata > Anniellidae > Anniella > Anniella stebbinsi. The sequence continues at coordinate 332,541,101 of JARDYH010000001.1, forward strand.
AACTACCTTATTTTGGAGTTGGATGGGTGGAGTCCCACCAGTAAAACTGAAAGTTAACCCCATAGATGCTGCTAAGCGAATGAGAGAGGCTTGTTCCCCGCCCCCGCCCATGCTTGTCTGCTCAGGGAAATTTAATAGAAGAGATGAATTCGGTCCCTGTAGTTTACCCCTCACTTTCTCCATGTGAAATACCAAAACAGCGCTACTGGGTTAGGGTGAAAAGTAAAACTACACAGAGCTGAAAGAAAAGGGAGGTGGAGCACTGAGAGCCTGAAACTGCGCTACTGTGAAGCGCTACTGAGATTTAGTGGAACGCAGTTCAAATCTCAACTCAACCATGACACTTGCTGGATGGCTTGAGGCATTCACTGACTCTCAGTCTAGCCGCACAGGGTTGTTGTGCACATAAAATAGGAGAGAACTGTATATGGCACTAATATAAATAAGCTTAACAGAGCAGAGTTCTTCCTAAGCACTTGCACTGGCCAGGGCAGAAGATGGTGCCGGTGGGGGAGAAGTTTCCAGCTATTTGAGGCATGTTGGGTGAATGAGTGAAACTAGGGCAGGCTCTGCACTACTGCTTTATAACAGTATTGAAGTGCACCGACACTGTTGAGGCCCATAACACATCCTATATTCTGTTTTCAAACCACTTTCATAGTGTTATATCCTGCTTGGTGTAGATCTGGCCTAGGATCCTATGGGTCCTCAGCTAGCCCTGACATCCTTCAAACTGCCCTGCACCAGTGGTGGGGCAGGTACAGGATGAAAAGGATGGACCTTTCTCACCTCCAGTGGAGATGGAGGTCTGCAGCATCCAGCAGTCTCTCAGCAGACTTCCCAGGGGGCTATAGAATTTCTGCTTTAGTTTTGGAGGTGCTGTGTTGCAGTTTCATTTCCCACTCAAATATTGCAGGTAGTACCAGTATGGTTAGGAGCCTATCTACACTACTGCTTTAAAACATTTTATAACAGTTTTAAACCAGTCAATAATGGTTATTAACCAGTTTAAAACTGTTATAAACCGTTTTAAAGCAGTAGTGTAGATAGGCTTTTAGTTATTTGCTCAAACCACAAACTGACCAGTGTTGGACCCTACCCCATCATTTTGGAATCCCTCCCCATGTCCAGTTTTCTATAACAGCTTAGTAGCTCTCAGTCACTCTCCTGCCCCTTTTCCTTTCTGAGGGGAGGGACTTCAGAGAGGGGGGCTCACTTGAAGCCCTGCAGACCAGGCAGGGAAACCTGACAGGCTGGAGGTTCCCCATCCTTGTTTTATCAGAATGTTTTATAAAAACCTAAAGATGCTTTATGCGAAAAACCCAAGGATACTTTATACATGAGCAGATGCAAAAGTTTTAAAGGTATCCTGGGCAATTTAGGGGTGGGGGATGAGAAAATCAGTGATTAACAGTGCAATCCTGAACATGCCTAATCAATAGTAAGTACCCTTGAGTTCAGTGGGACTTACTCCCAAGTAATCATGCTGAAAAAAATCAGCAAGATGATTCAGAGAAACAAAGTTGGGGAAGCAGGCATTTCTCCTTGAATTACAGGATCAATTTCATTAATTTTTGGTTGAATCAGTATTTTGTCCCAGCTCTAATTTCTAGATGAAATACCCTTCCTCGCTCAACTTTCAAACTGAATGAGACTGAGATTTCTTTGGTAGCCTTAGTCTATGATCTTTACCTGGGGATTGATGTGAAAATGCTTTCTGTTAAATCTTCTGAACCTCTCAGTGGCCTTGGATATCAGACAAGCATTTTATTGCACACTCACTACTGCCCACTCATGGATTTTTGGTTGTCCTTTAGACTCCACCGTCCGCCTCCTGTGAACCTCCTGCTCCTTCTTGCCTTTTTTCTGTCACAAAATGGACCCCTTTTAATCTGACCTTTTTTTAGGAAATGAAATGTGCTGCCATTTCCTGTTGTGTGCAGGAAAAGTGGTACGATAAAAATGGCCCCTGAATGGGCCATGTGGTCTTTGTTTACTTCCTCTTTCCTCTCCGGGAAGAAAGAGGAAGTATTGTGGGACAGGAGTGAGGGCGGAGAAGGGATGGTAGGAAACTGTGATTTTCCCCTCATCTGATGACGCTCATGGTAGATCACTAGGTTCTGTTAAGTCAGCTAGTGGGTATCCAGGGGACAGCTTTCTTATATCTCTTGTAAACTGTCGTTGTGATGTGTGCTACAAGGACTAGTCTTTTGACCTTTCGTCATTCAACCTCTGTGTAAAGCCACTAGGTGAAGTGACTTGTCCTCATTATGCTAATTATTCCCAGCTCTTTATCTCAGTACCAACAAGTACACCAGCAGCAATCTTTGTCCTGAACTGTTGTCTGGAATAGTCAAATGAATAATTAGATTGGAAATTAATCCAGACAAATCACAACTAATCATAATGGTGACAGAACCAAATGCTCTTGGAAGGCACAATCCTATGCATGTTTACACAGAAAATAACCCTACAACCCCCAGGATGCTCCCAGGATTGACTACTGCAGTTTACTGTATGTTGATCTGTCCTTGAAGATTGTTTAGAGGCTTCAGCTAGTGCAAATTACTCCAGTCTACCTGCTAGAGGACTTATTCAATTAGTTTAGTGATAACTGCACTGGCTACTGATTAGTTTCCAGGTGCAATTTCCATGTGCAGTCTGGGCCCTACATGTCTGGGGCAGCACCTCTACCTATACTAAATTCATTTCCATTAAAATCTTCTAAAGAGACAGCTGCGTTCACAGTTCCCCATTTGGGAAGGAATTTCTTAGAGAATAGATCCCAACTTCTCTAATGGAGCCACAACTATTGAGATCTGCCTGACTGGTAAGATCCTCCCACATGTTTTTAGAAGGCTATGAAAGCTTTTGTGCCAGCTAGGCCTTCTGGAATGGATTGAAATGTGCACCTGACTATATTTAGCCATTGTTATGGTAGAAACAAATATGGAGAGAGATGTATAAATAAATAAATGTTGTTGAGACATCCATTTTCTTGTTAAGATTTAACTGCCTAGAAGGAAGCTCCATTTCGTGAGGAGGGGCCTGCACGCATTTGGTAAAACACCTGTGTGCATTATCACATGTTGTTGTAATCTCCAGGTCTATCAAGGTCACAGTAGAACACTTGCCAAATTAGACTGCACGATATCAGATAGGCTGTGGTTAGAGCTCTTCACTACCCCACTCCCTTCCTGGAAGCTGAAGAAGTAATTTCATTTCATTTATTACATTTCTATACTGCCCAATAGCCAAAGCTCTCTGAGCAGCTCACAAAGATTAAAAACTTTTAAAAATACAGTCATATACACAGTATAAAAACTATTTATATATAACATATAAACCGACAGCTAGCCTGCTAGTGTTTGGCCAAAGAGACTTGTCTCTGAGGAAACTATTTAGCCAGTGATTTGTTCTGGAGGTTTGCCTGTGAAAAAAACCACTATTCTGCTAGCCAGGAATTGGCTAATGAGGCTTACCTCACAATTGTCAAAGGCCTGGCCGGGGGGGGGGGGGGGGGGCGTATAAAGCAAGGGGAACTACTGTTGGTCTCCCGCCCTAATTTTGGGCTTCATCTTCGGTTTCATCTTCACTTTGATCTTCAGTCTTCATCTGCCTATGCTAACTGGATTTCGGGCTAATGATCTTTTGGATCCTGAATTGGGGCCTGTCCTATTGGAAGACCCTCACTTAGGTAGCATATAGGATTGGGTTGGGTATTACATTGTTATTTTTGCCTGCACCATTGTTCCAAAGGGATTTCTCTGATTTCTGTACACCTTTTTACCCCTTTTCCTATGTAAATAATCTTAATTTCTACCCTTAGAGCTGTATGTTGTTTCTTCCAGGTAAACCTCAGTACTAAATTCAAAGCCTTTCTGCTTGTTTTAGGCTCATGGCTTGAAATAGAGGGTGCTGGCTTGGCCCCTTATTTCTGAAGCTCTAGGTGGGTTCTGTAAGGTCTGAGAGTATAGTAGTATACTGGGTAATTGTTTCCCACCGTTTACACCACAGGGAGTTTGGGGCAAAAGCCTCTCTCCTCCCTTCACAGAAGTGCACAGTAATTCAGGGCAATAATGACGGCTCCATTACAAGGACCAATAGACATAAATGATATATTAATAAATGTTCGTTGGGTTCAGGAAGGATTCTCCACCTAGCATATTTGGGAAACAATGGTTGAATTCGGATGACACAATAAGCACCTGGGGGGGGGGGACACAATCGTATTGACTATCGTGTCGTCTGAATGCTGCCATAGTCAACTCAGCGCTGATCCTAATCCACACCACAGTTGATTATTTATTACCATGTTGTGTGGGGAGTACCCCCTAGATGAACAACTGTAAAGTTGATTATTACCCCACCATTGACTATAGTGTTGTCCGAATTCAGCCAGTGTGTGTGATGCAGTAGATTTTCAAGCTGCTCATGGAATTTAGGGTGACCATGTTTTGGAAACCAAAATGGAGGACAACATGGTCAACATTCAAGGAGGCGTGCCCACCGTAACATGCCCAGCCCCCAAGGGGGCATGGTCTTGGTCAGGTGTCTGATTCCACAGCTCACAATTAAGACAAACTTGTTCTACATAATATCTTAATGTTAAAATCACTGAAATAAAGAACAAGTGAGACATTCAATGTATCTGAAATTAACATTTGATGGACTGTTTTTTTATTACAATTCCCATCAGCCCCAGCCAACTTGGCCAGTGACAAGAAATTATGGGAGTTGTACTTCAAAACATGTGGAGGGCACCAGGTTGCCTATCCCTGGTCAAAAATATGACAGACTAAGGCATAATCCCTACATGTGCTCACGTCTTGGTTCCCCCCTCCCCAAATCCTTTCTGCAAGTAAACACCAACACATCATAGAGAGGACTGTGCTAAACCTTCAGTCCCTGCTGTGCTAGCTTTCTGCTCGCAGTGAGCAAAGCACCTCCTCTTTAGCCTGAAGTGGCACAGTCCAGAATTCTATCACTTCAGGACTCAACTACTACCTCAGCCTCTTCCAAGGGTAGAGCTGCCCTCCAGCTTCACCATCACAAGGCCTGTACCAGGTGTGTGTGTGGGGGGGGGGGGGAGGTGAAAAGGCAGGTGAGAGATGCAGGACCTTCCCTCCCCCCACCGCCAATGCCCCACAACCAGGTAGAACTTGACTAGGCAACAGAACAATAGCCAGAAGAGAATGAACAAATGTCTCGGAGAAAAGAAGTACACAGGATTAAGGTGAACTGCTGCTTTCACACATCTACAAATTATAGACTCATGTGAGAGGTGAGAGGAGTGGGCCTGGTCCTCAAAAGTCTTCAGTTAACAAAAACGTCCAACATCATACTTTCAAACCATGGCCTAGAGGAGAATCACCTTGGCCCAATCACAACCTCTCAGCCTAACCTACATCACAGGATTGTTATGAGGATAAAAAGTGAGGGGGGGGGGGAAGCTGGTTTACCACCTTTAGTTCCTGGAGAAAAGGTGAAATATAAAAGTATTCACATAAAATTAAGAGTAGATATAGCAGAAAAAAACATGACTTTTACAATATGCTATAAATAATTCAAAAGTCGCCCTAGCATGCAAAATGACCATCAGTGCATTGATGGTTTCTTATAATGTCCATGTATGAACAAAAATAAGATGCATCAAACAATGTTAATGGCCCTAATGCATTTGTCACTTGGAGATGCCCAGGATTGAATCTAGGACTTTCTATATGCAAAGCATGTGCTCTACCCATCTCTGGCTTGAGATGAGGAGGGAAAAGACCAGGGGTGTATGGATTTTGTAAAATCTGTCCCATCTACATTACACAGATTGCCAAGTACCTTTCGTTCCATTGTCCACCCAGCGAAGGAATCATTTTTTTTCCCATTTTCCCAAATTTGTACAAATTCAGACATGCAAAAATGTGCAAATTTCACCCTAAATGCATAACTCCGTAACCAGGGTACAGCCGTGTATCAGAGGCAGTAAGCCTATAAACAGTTGCTGGAGAACATGGCTGGGAAGGGTGCTGTTGCACCATGTCATGCTTGTGTGTCTGGGTTTGAATCCATGCGTATTCATCCATATTTGTAGTCCTGAATTTGTGTTTCTGCCTTTTTTCTGACAGGCGTCTCCTCTTTAGTAGCTCTGTGACGGGTGGGTATAACTTGGAGAAGCTGTACCACTTACATTTGATCGGGATAGACAGGTGAGGATTTCATTTGGTTTGCTTTTTTATAAGACCTTACCAACATTTGCAAATCTCATCACAAACAGGAGAGAAGAAATTTGAGATTAAAAAAAAAATGAATGTGGAAGAAAGTGAAACGGAAAGGTATGTCCATCCCTGTGTATTATATAACCTGGCTGTATCAGTTAGCAAGCTGGTGGTGCATTCCCCACTAGCTGAAGTTTCTGTGTCAACTTCAAGGGTAGTTCCACATATAATGCATTGCAGTAATCCAACTGGGACTTCCCAAAGCATTGATTACCATAGCCAAATTATCCCTGTCCAGAAATGGCCACTGCTGGTGAACTAGCCCAAGTTGGCTAAAGGCATTCCATACCATTTTGCCTTGCTTAGTAGCTGTACACAGTCCAAATGTTCAAGCAGGAGATGCAGACAGGAATTTCATGTAACGTTAGGGTGGCCAAGTGTGCTACTCTACAGAGAACAGTCCTCTTATTTTGGAGGGCTGGCAGAAGACCATCCTCTGTTTCAAGGTGTCCCCTATTTGATGGGCTGTCCAATCTAAGTCTGTTTTAAAGTCAAAGAACAATAAGGAGGACAGCAGACTGAGCAGGCATACAGGTCACCTGGTCACAGCCACCCCCACTAAAGTGAAATGTGTTGTATTTCTATTTAAATAATAGTTAATGCTTTAAGTTATGATTTCTATACATATAATTTTGCACATATGTATGTTATGCAGATTGGTACTCTCTTTTTTGGTGATGCAATTTCCTCTTTTTTGGCAATGTGTAAGTGGCCGCCTTGTGTAATGGAGATTCTTTTTTCCTGCTAGAAGATATTACCATTCAATGCAACCAGCTAGGGTTCATATATTTTTATTCAGTTGTAATATTTCGTAGAGGGCAAAATCTAGTTCCTTTGAAAAGCTGATCTGTTCATGCACAGCAAAATGCATTACACGAACGCTTCCCTGAATACTTGGTGTTGCTGTTTTACCAGGCGTTATGATCCTTAATCAGTGGAATTGTGCAGCATGTAGATATTCAGCAAAAGTGCTTAATAAAAATAATTTAATTTTAAATTACAAGAGCACACTTAACTCTAAAGATAGTAAATACAGTGCCATGGGGAAGGTATTATTTGATACATTGCAGCGGGCAAAGGTAGAGGTTTAAAAATAAAAGTTTCCTTCATTTACTTTAAAAAGCACAAGGCTTGCATCCGTTACTTCAAACCATGTACTAATGCTTTGATTCCATGCAATGTTAAACTAACCCATTATGTGATTTTAAGCTGCAAATATGAAGTACTTAAATCTGTTCATTGAGAAAGAAGATGAAATTGTCCAAAGTAAGAATCTAGTATGAAGAAGGGCTGGTCACTTACATGTTGTAATTGTAATTTTAACTTGTTTTTATGCTTTATGCTTTTAAATTTTGTATATCGGTGTTTTAATTGTTCAATGTTTTTAATTTTTGTAAACCGCCCAGAGAGCTTCAGCTATGGGGCGGTATATAAATGGAATAAAATAAATAAATAAATATTTTGTATAGGACTAAGCCGAAACTATTCAACCATCTAATTTTCACGTGCTCTTGGCCCAATATACATGGAAACAGAATGAGAAGCACTTTCTGGTTATATCCAGATTTTCGTGAAATCACTTTGGTCTGTCAGCAGCACACAAAGCAAGAAAAGTGGAATATGCACTACCTAAAAATCCATTTTCCAATTCACACAGCACTTGAAACTACCATTCTTCAGGGTTGGGTGGGCGGAGTCCAGAGAGCAGAACTGAACATCATCAAGCCCATAGTTGGGGCAGGGAACAGAGTCTTGTTCCCTGCCCCTGTCCAAGCTCCCCAGCCCAGGGAAATTTAATGGAAGTGCTGCAGTTTACCTCGCACCTCTCCCCTCTCATCTACCATTGGGATATTATAAATGATTAAAAGAGGGCTATTGGGCTATTGAGAATGGGAAAAACAGGCTACATAATGTGAATGAGTAAAGCAGCTACTGCACTATTGTGAAAGAGAAAAAGAGGGCTTATGCACTATTATGAATGGGAAATACAGGCTACCAACTGAATGGGGAAAGCAGCTACCGCGGCATCGTGAATACTTGAAACAGCACTACTGTGATAATGTGAATGGGAAAAAGAAGCTAGATAGTGTGAATGGGAAAGCAGCCCTATTGTGAATGGGGAAAAAAGAGGGAAGGGGGCACCCCAACCCCTTGACCAGATCACTGCCAGGTCACAGAAATAGACAAACCCAGGATCTAATGTGATGGGACAAGGCACACCGCAGCGGAACCACACGGGAGTTGCATTTAAGGAAAAAAGATGCTCTAAAAAAACTTTCCAAAAATGCACCTTTTCCAGAGGGAAGCTTCAGGGTTGCTTCAGATTGGCTATAGCACCATCTGTCATGAACAACCCTGATGTACTGTTGCTACCGACTAAATCGGCCATGTAGATGGAGCCCATGTGTTTTTTTAATCTTCTCTCTTCAACATTTGCATGTATATTCATTTGAAATTGTTGTTTGCCAATTAATTTATTTCATTTAATTTAGGGTGCAATCTTCAGGTCCTTGGGAGAGCACTGGATGCTCTCCATTGATCAGTGGAGAGGGGGGTTTGCCTGCAGAGAAGGAAGTGTGCCCATGTAGGACCTCCCTGGATGGTGGCAACATTTTTTGCTGTCATGGTGCCCTATCAGCTCTGTGGGTGAAAAGGGTGTATGCCAGGGGCATGTCATAGAAGGATGGGGGACATTTTGGATTTACTGGAATCAAAGGCCTCTCCTCCCTTGGACATATTTGAGGAGTGGCGGGGGCAGGTGGGAATAGACCAGCTCTGAAGCTGACATTGCTATTTTCCCTTGCATTGGAACTATTGGGAAACTGTCACATTGCAGTCGCTCTCACTCCCACAGATGGATTCCTTCAATTTCCAATATTGTTTATGTAAAAGGAGGTGAAACCCATTCTTAAATTATGGGAGTCTGATGCAAAGATCTAAACAATGGTTGCTGTGTACTTCTGGACATTCATTTACAGCATGCACTCAGTGGCACAATGGGGAGGGGGGGACATACAAAAATACCTCTGCACAGCTTTGAAGATAATGTATTTCTGGAAAGAACTTTTGTGATAACTTGACATACCACAATCCCAATGAAGAACCTGTAGCACTATGGAAACAGGAGGGGAGCAGGGGAGAGTAGCCATTTTCAACTGGACTTTATGTTGCCCCATTTAAATGATGGATTTTCATATTGAAAACTGGGGGTTGTCTTCATGGCGCCACTCTGCCCTTGCTTTAGAGAAAACCCCGCAATTTCACTGCTGCGGGGTGGGGGTGGGAAATTCCCACAGCAGGAGGGAGCTCTGGGTTTTGAGCCCACCCTCTGCCCAGCTTCCAGTGACCAATCAGTGGTCGCCATCACCTGGGAACACCCCCATGGTGACCTCGCTTCAAGGGGAAAAGTCGGGGTAAGGCCCTGACTTTCTAAGTGCAGAGCTTCGGGGGGAAATTCTGTGGTGGTTGTGAGTTGGTGGCTGCATCATATAACTGACACAGCACCATCATGTAGCCACCGCAGGGCAGATAAACTGTATAGACAGCCCCAAGGACATTGTGGGTCAGCACTTGTTCTGGGGTTGACCATCTAACTGCTAGTGTTGGTTTATAATGTATCGTTCCTCATTTTGCTCATTGGTTCAGTATAATTTCAAGTCAAAGTTTGTGGGCAGCCTGGCTCTGACAGGAGACAGGCTGAGTGAAATAGTTCTAGCAACAGTCACCATATTCATTCCTCATAGGATGCCTCATAGGGCCCAGAGGGATTCTGGGAGAAATCAAGATTGTGGCAGCTGCAGCTGCTTCACCTGGTGCTTTCTGGGCTGGACCCCAAAAGTTTTAAAAGTCCAAAGAGATGTTGAAATCAGCACTGTGGACCCTGCCATTTGCCTTGTGGGATTAAATAGGCATAGGATGGCATAGGATGTGTTATTTGTAGGGATGTGTATCGTATCGTTCAAATGTCCGATAACGATCTGATAAGGTTGTTATCGGACATCTGATTAACGATAACTATACACATTCCAGGAGGCCTTATCTGATCCGATCTGAAATCCATATGTCCGATAACTATTGGACATATCGGATTATCGGACCGCCAGTTTAGGGCCGGTCCTCCCTCCCTTGTGCTCCTTACCTGGACCTTCTGGGCTGCCATCCGCTGTCCTTCGCTGCTCCAGAATACTGAGAACTAGGCTTTGCAGCCTAGTTCTCAGTAGAGCGACGACGCTCCAGGTGACATCATCACCCGGTGCACCAGCACTCTACTGAGAACTAGGCCGCAAAGCCTAGTTCTCAGTAGTACGGAGGAGCAGAGGACAGTGGATGGCAGCCCGGAAGACTGCAGGTAAGGGGGGACCCCTCCTTTCCCTCTTCCCCCCTCATGCTTCTTACCTGTGGCCTTCCGGGCTGCCGTCTGCTGTCCGCTGCTCCCGACTACTGAGAACTAGGCTTTGCGGCCTAGCTCTCAGTGGAGCGACGATGCTTGGGTGACGTCATCACCTGGCGTGTCGTCGCTCTACTGAGAACTAGGCCGCAAAGCCTAGTTCTCAGTAGTCTGGAGCAGTGGAAGACAGCGGACGGCAGCCCTGGGGACCCTCCTCCCCCTCCTGCTCCTTACCTATGGCCTTCGCCGCCACCGGTCCGTAGTACTGCTAAACAGGCTTTGCAGCCTGTTCGTCAGTGCAGAGAGGCGCCAAGTGATTACGTCGTCATTCGGTGCCTGCCTGTACTGACGAACAGGCCACAAAGCCTGTTTAGCAGTACTACGGACTGGCGGCGGTGACGGAGGTGGCGGGTAAGGAGCACGAGTGAGAGGAGGGAGGGAGTGCCAGCCCAGTGTTTTCCCCATAGACTTGAATTGGGGGAAAGCTTTCTTTTCCCCAATGCAAACCTATGGGGAAAACACTGCTATCGTATCGGAACTTCCGATATTTATCGGATTTTCAATCCGATCAAATCCGGGTATCCCCGATATGATCGGATCTGAAATTTTTTTATATTGGAATTTCTGATAACGATACGATAATTTCAGCTGTGCACATCCCTAGTTATTTGATCCGGATCCTTCAGTTTTCTCCTGAACTTTCATCCTTTCAATCATTTTTACCATTCCCCCTCCTATTGACAAGAAAAAAAAATATTCCTCAAGCAAAGCACACAAATTTAATGTGAAATTACTGCTCCTTCTCTTCCATTAGTAAATTCATATTACACTATTTCTTGTGTTGTTGATTAGGCCAAGCATCCGCTCCTTCCGTTCCCTGCCTGTCCCCCCCGCCCCGCCTCAAACAGGAGCAGTATTACATCGCAAGCAACCTCCTATGTTCAGACCTCACTGACTCTCATTTGTGTTCCAATCCCTCCAATTCCAGAGTAGGGGCACTCCAGAGCCCACTCTCGTTGGTCCTCTCCCCAGAAATAAAAAATGACAGCTCCTGTGAAGGAGGCAATACTACATCGGAGAACAATGCCACACATAAGTAGCTGAACCTTGAAGGGAATCTCTATTGAGTTGAAATACAATAGGAGAGGCTAATTCAATTAGCAATTGATGCCTGTTGCTTGAACAAACTTAAACTGCATTTTTGTGAGAGCAAGATTTTTATTTTTTTAACACCACTGACTGATCAAGTTGATGGTATAAGAAGTTTTAACTTGTATAATAATAAAAAGAAAGAAAAATGCAGAGCAACATCTCAGCTCGGTTTTGCTGAACTTATCTAAGTTCTTATTTGATTCTTTGAGTAGTGTAGAATTATTTCATGACTTCTGAGTCTTAGGCTGCAATCCCATATCCATTTACCTGGGAGGAAGCCCCACTGAACTAATTGGAATTTACTTCTGAGTAGACACATATAGGATTGTGCTATTAGACTGCCATTCCACATCCACATATACATGACATTTGCTGTATGAAGACAGATGAGAAATGCTGTGTTTCAATAAAGCAAGGATGGGGAACTTTTGACTCTGCAGATGTTGTTGGACTGCAGCTCCCATCATCCATCACCATTGGTTATGCTAGTTTGGGCTGATGGGAGTTATGGTCCAAAAACATCTGGAGGGACACACATGCCCCACCCCTGCCATAAAGACTGTTTTCATCTCTGAATATTCTTGCCACTGGGTCAAATCACTTCATGCCTTTTACAACACAGCCAATTATCCAACAATGTCTAAGAGCCAATCTACACACTAGCTTTGTAACATTTTATAAGGGTTACGAAAACTCTTTGGGCCACATGACACACTCCCTTGAACGTTGTATACCTGAGGTTTTTTAAAACTCACTTCAGTTATATACAACGGTTTTTACTTTTAATAAATTGTTTTAAGTAAAATAATGTATCCTTCCTTACCATTTGTGATTTGTGGGGGGCAGTGCTTTGTTTACCAGCGCCCAAATGCTTAGCCGTTGATTGGTGGGAAAGAAAGAGGAGCTAAGGAGGAAGTGGGCGAGTGAACTACAACACCCACAATACTTAGCCCAATACTCATTGAAAGCTAGGCAATGAAAGGGGAACTAAGGAGGAAGTGGGCGAGTGAACTACAGCGCCCACAATGCCTTGCCCTAAACTCATTGTAAAATGAAACAGAAAGAGACGGACAGAAGGGTGTGAGACCGCACACACCGCTTTGAAGACTGAAGATTTTTTCTCCTGTATCGTGAGTACTCCTTAATGTGGTCTAAGACATTTTGTAACGGACCTATTTGAAACATTTTAAAATACTATTTAAAACGTTCCAAGGTACTGTATAAATAGGCTCTAAATCTGGCTTGCATCCAGAGATATGCTTGATCAACTGGGCTGATGGAAGCAGACTTCCCCATCCCCCATCAGCCTCCTGAAAATGCTACATAAAGAGTTAGGAGACCCTGCTGAATGGGATGAGCTGTGAGGGGTGTGTGAGGGGTGCGGAGAAGGGGGATCCCCAAAAATCTGTCAGAGGGACCTTCTGCAAGAGAAGCCCTTTCTCTTCCCAAAGGTGTGAACCACTGAGGGATTTTACTATACTCAGCAGTAGATAAATGCCATAAATAAATAAATAAATAAATAAATGGGTGGCCGCTTGTGCATTACAAAAAAAGGACACCAATTTGCATAGCATTTGCATGTTATAATTTATGTGCATAGATACAAATTTGGAGATAATCAATACAATACATATCACCATAGTAGGGAAGACTGACTAGGTGACCTGTGTCAATCTTCTGTGCAGGTGTTGTTGATGGACAACCTCAAAGGCTCTGTTCTCCCTTCCTAGGATTCTTTTATCTTTAAACCAGAAATACCAGGATACAGAATGAAAATCCTGAGGCATTGCTTTCACCCTGCAGTGCAGCTTCTCTGAACCTGCCATGACACCCTGAAGTGAAAATATATTTCAGAAATATACAGAAACTACATGTACAGAAGCTGTATTTTCATGCAGACCTGAAAGATGGTCAATTCTTCAGGATTCTGTGGCACTCTCTCTGCTCCATATCCAAAACTAGGTGGAGCTCCAGGATTGATGGCATTTGACATCTTGTAAAAAAATAATAAAGGGGTGTTAGACTCTCTGTCTGAAATTGAGGAAGAATTGAATTTGAAAGCAGAAACCCTGGCCAATGTTGCAGGACTTATTGAGTGGATGCAATCCTTTGAATTCATTCTTCTGACTACAGTGAGGTATAAGATATTGCAGTCCATCGGTATTCGAAGCAAACATCTCCAAGGATCTAATTTCACCATGGAAGAAAGGGTGCAACATGTTAGGAGCCCCCTGGAGGAAAGCCAATGGTTGAATGATTCATGGGCAAGTCTTCTCATGGAAGCTAAGATCATAGCTGAGGGGCTAGGTAGCACCACTGCATTCAAGAGGACACACAGAAGGATCCAAAGGAGGAAGTGTTTCAGAACGACTCAGACAATACAGAACATACCTTCTATTTCTTTGAAGATGAATTCATTACAGCCATGGATATGCTCCTCTCAAATCTTCAAACGCTAGCTGAGACCATGGGGAAACCCTGAAACCTGTTCTCATCCATCCTTGACCCACCAGCTGTTGCAGAGGATGAAGAAATGGCAAAGTTTGCAGAATCTCATCTGCCACATAGCCATAAGGTATGAACAAGGAGGAGTGGCAAGCTGAGCTTTACTTGTTTTACAAGATCATGTAAGGCTAGAATCTGGGTACCTCTAGAGGAGTCATGAGCACTGCACTTGAACTTCTGGATTTATGGCGAAGGTCTAGAATCTGTGTCTCTCTGATATGCGTTTGCTTTTGAGAATGTTCATTACTTTGTTGCATCCAGGGAACACACTTTTTGTAAGTTTAAGATTTTTAAGAACTACCTGTGCTCAGTGATTGGGGAGGATAGGCTGAACCATGTCATCATACTCCCAGGAGAGAATGCAATTACACTTGATAATGTAACTGATGACTTTGCATCTATGAAGGCAAGAAAGAGATACTTTGCTTAGACCTGTAATTCCTGTTGCGTGGCCAAAATCAAAGAATGTGTTTCGAACTTTGCTCTCCTTATTTTGTTCTTTACCACCTGATTTTGTGGCATACGTTTAATAAATGCTTCATTTACTGTTAACTTGTCTCTGAGGTAAACTCTGCTAATCTCCCTTGCCATGGAAAAGCCCTCTTGTTTCCAAGGCAAGCAAGAGCTGCTGATGAGATTCCTATTTCTTGCATGTGGTCTGTGCATGTAAGAATTCTCATATGTGGTCCTCCAGCTTTGTATACAAATTCATGGGTTCTTGTAGCCCCTCCCCTACATTGCACCTGCTCTAGGCATGATAAACTCTCTGGATGTCCCTGTTCCTCCTGGGGCTATTGATAGTTTTACAGCACAATCCTATGCATGTTTACTTAGAGCCTATCTACACAGTCCCTTGGAACGTTTTAGATAGTATTTTAAAATGTTCCAAATAGGTGCGTTCTAAAACGTCTTAGGCCACATTACTGAGTACTCACGTTACAGGAGAAAACTTCTTCAGTCTTCAAAGCGGTATGTGCAGTCACACACTCTTCTGCTCTGTCTCTTTCTCTTTCGTTTTTACAATGAATTTAGGGCAAGGCATTGTGGGCGTTGTAGTTCAGTCACCCACTTCCTCCTTTGTTCCTCTGTCATTCCCTAGCGAGTATAGGGCTAAGAATTGTGAGTGTTGTAGTTCACTCACCCACTTCCTCCTTAGCCCTGTTTTCTTCCCCACCAATCAACTGCTAAGCATTTGGGCACCAGTAAATGAAGCACTGCCCCCATGAATCACAAACGGTAAGGAAGGACACATTATTTTACTTAAAACGATTTATTAAAAGTGAAACAGTTGTATATAACTGAAGTGAGTTTTTCAAAAAAACTCAGATATACAACGTTATAAGGAATGCGTCATGTGGCCCAAAGAGTTTTCATAACCCTTATAAAATGTTAAAAACCTAGTGTGTAGATCGGCTCTTAGAAGCAAGCTTCAGTGCAGTAGGGTGTGCTCCCTAGTAACTATGCACAGTGGTGTAGTGGTTAGATTTTGAAGTACAGGCACTCATCATGACACAGCCATGCCCCCAAGGAGAGTCCAAAAATGCAGGCAACTGTTTCGATCCACATCAACAAACCAGTTCCAGCACTTTGGTCTACACCAGTTAATAGGTCTGTAAAGTTAATGGGTCTTAACTGCCCATTCAAGACCAGGCTCAACTCAAAATAATTTACATTAGGATAAGGAACAAGTTATTGTTGTTGGGAAATTCATTTTCCCGCAGCTACTGTGAGGATTGCAGCTAGGCTCAGCGGGAACAGGGGATTCTAAGTGGGGTGGCTGATGACCTTAATGTCTCTGCTAATAATGTCCTTGTTTTTTTACTAGTATTCTTTTTTTTAAAAAACTATTTTTAATATGGCATTTTATTCTTTTATCTTTTAATCTTTTATTGTTCACCGTTCCAGAATCTGCTTAAATGTGGAGCAGTATATAAATATTGTAAATAAATAAATGAATCAAAACTGCCAGCACTGCAAACTCTGGTTCCACTACACCATTGTTTAAGCATAGAATTGTATCATCAGAGTTCCAGGAGCCAAATCAGAGAAGAGTCAGGTGCTGCACTCTGAAGGGTTGGGATACCGAGAACTAATAAGAACATCTGGTGTCCTCAACAAATGGAGAGAGTTAAGACCTGTCCTGATAGAGTTATAATTAGAGACGTTGCAGGTGTCTGGCTAGGGATCGAGACCCGGAGATTTCTTGCCGGCTCAGCCCTCTGGATGCTAGTCTGCAGATTCCCTGCTTGTCTGACTCATGTGTGATGAGTTGGGCAAGCATG
The DNA here is from genome assembly GCA_029215795.1 of Anniella stebbinsi. Taxonomy (NCBI): domain Eukaryota; kingdom Metazoa; phylum Chordata; class Lepidosauria; order Squamata; family Anniellidae; genus Anniella; species Anniella stebbinsi. The sequence continues at coordinate 332,557,699 of JARDYH010000001.1, forward strand.
GGGATCCCCTCTCTTTTGCCAATCTGTCATTTTGCTTAAAAATGGCAGGTTGGCCTTTATTTGTAAAGGGCTATTTGCATGAATGGCGACCGCAAAGGAGCCATTTATACAAAATTACAGGCATAAATGGTATGGCCCTTTATGAAAGGCTGACCCACCATGTTTACATGAAATGGTGACTTGGTGAGGAAGCAGGAGGCCACAGGCTGCCTGTGCACTGCCCAGTGGCTCAACACATGCAGCAAGCAGGGTTGGGCAGCCAGTGGTGTGCAGTGCAGACGGGGCGAGTTTGCCCATCCCTAGCTATAATAAAAAATTTAAATTACAGATAACTAATATTTACCTCTGCTATTAATAGATCTTTATTTGTACAACTATAGTTCCAAGTCTGTGCTGGCAAAATTTCAGAGCCCCTAGAGTTTCCTTTAGAGGAACTTGCCTCACTTGTGACATTTTTGAAATTAGTGGTGTGACATAGCCAACCTATCATGCACTTTTCCCCCTAGGAGTGCCAGGTTTACACCATTTCAACATTTTCAGATATGGAGTCATGTGGTATTTCAATAAATATGGTGTAAATGTGATGCTTTCATGTAACAGTGTTGATATGAAAAGTTGGGCTATGCTGCCACACTAATGGAGACAACTTACCATTTCATTCATTTTGATGATTTTCATCATCAAACACAGCGCATTAAGGTGAACTAATAACCTAGCTACCCTAACAAACGTTGCCCTCATTTTAGAGCAGGGTCCTAAGAACAAACCCCAATGAATAAGTAAATAAAAATTGTCCTTATTTCCTTAGGAAAATATTATTTGATCACTTCCAGAAACGCCTCTTACGCCGCAAATCATTTTTCTACAGTGTTGCTCTAATCCACTTTTGCTTAACTTAAGTTTGCATTTGTCTATGTGAACTCCTGACAGAAATATAATCCTACCAATAAAATGCCTTTTAAAGGATGGCAGCCATTCTTGTCTTTACCCCTTGTCATTAATGGGCAAATGACTAATTTATTTCCTATTAGAATTTATATGGTTTGCCGCAATTAAGATAAAAAGCATAATTGCAGACAAACCCAGGGCAGTATTTAAATCACTTCCTTGTTGACAACATATTTCTCCTTCTTAAAAGTGAATGTCTCTGAAATTTGATTTGTGCAGAACCCTTGTGGACTCCTCATTTGACTGCACTGCACCTGTCACCTGTGTACTAGCATTCTGCTTAAGGATCAATTTACATAACCTCATTTAATGGGTTCATAAATCATACCCATTAAGCCCAGCTAACAGGAACCAAGGGTTCTAATTTATGCTGCCTTTCATAGCGGAAAATTGGGAGGCTGGAGCCTGTGGATAAAGGACCCAGGTCTTGCCTTTGATTGTTGATTGTGATGGTAAATGTATGGATGATGAGAACAGATTTTCACTTTATTGATTTCCTGCCAAAGCACAGCATGCTTTATTGTGAAAGGGGGCCTTTTGGCAGCAGTGCTAAAAGTGGCAGTTGTTTAGGAGCCCTTTGCCAAGATGACATCTAAGACAATACAGACTGGTAAATACTAAAATAATATCAAACTGAAACGTTAACCTTTTTTTTAAGGAGCCCTCCCAAATGGTCATAAAATCAGTGATGTTTTCTCCATATGAAAGATCTATCTCGATGACACATAGGAAGCAGCATTAATATATGGAATTAAATCAGAACCCTTTTGCAATTTATTTATTTATTTTGTGCTGAAAATTATATTGCTCTCAAATCTATTCAAAACACTGGAAACCCATCCAAGAATAAATATAAATCCAGAGCTGTTTGTCCAGTCATGTTTCAGTCTCGGCATTGTTCAGTGCTGACATATAATAAAAGTTCAGTTATTTTCTATCCTTCGGTTCATGATATTATGTGGGACGCTGGCCCTCTGCCCAGAAACATGACCATGTATTTAGTCCTCTCTGAAAGCAGTGAGAAGATCTGGACTAATGTGTTTTTGTTTTGTTTTTGGTTTTAGGACTGCAATCTCTGTTGATGGTTCTTTAGGAAATTAGTCACATCTATGGTGAAAGATGGTCCCTTTGTATAACTTCTGAGTGATAAAAACGTAAGTCATAAGATCACTTGTGTGAAGGGGAAATTTTCAGTTTTCAGCCCAGTTTTACACTATTAGACGAGGGAAAGTTAGCCTGCTGGCACCCTAGAGCAGCCTTCCCTGACCTGGAACCCTCCTGATGTGGTGTACTATAATTCCCATAATTTCTATTATATCATAAACACTTAGACATTAACATTAAACCATACGTGTTTGTAGGCTGCAACCAACTTTATCAGATGCATGGAATGGAATTTTCTTAAAGTTGCCCTTTTCTGCATTTTTCCCCGCTCTACAATATCTTATTTTTAGGTATGGTGACCAAAACTGTACACAGTATTCTAAGTGTGGTTGCACCATAGATTTATATAAAGGCATATACAAATAAATACATACTAATGAAATAAATAAATACTAATAAAATCTCAGAGTGGTTTACAAATAAATATTAAAAATCACATTAAAGTACACTATGAAAAACAATTTCAGCTACAATTACAATAAAAAGCAGTACAAAGGACAAGAAGATAGAGCAGCATATGATTAATTGCAATTAATTACAAGCCAGAGAAAGCCTGGGCAAGCAAGTACTTTTTCAGCACATGTTTAAAACATACCACATTTCCTGCCTCCTGAACTGCATGGGGGAGCATGTTCCAATGGGTGGATGCCACCACTGAGAAGACCTGCCTTGGAGATAATTCGAGGTGAAATTCTGTTGGTTTTGAAATGACCAGGGAGGTCTCCTCTGAAGATCTTAAAGTTAGGCTTGAAGTTAGGAGAAGGTGGACTGCTAGGTATCCTGGTCCCAAGTTATTTAGGGCTTTGTATGTCAACAATATAACCCTGAACATGGCTTGTTAGGTATTTGTAGGTTTATAGCTTTTTAAAGTTATTACAGTAGTTTTAAATGTATGTGTATATTATGTGTATATTGTATGTTTTAATTTTTGTATATTGTTTTTAATTGTTTAATCTTATGTAAATCACCCAGAGATCTTCGACTATGGGGCGGTATACAAATGTAATAAAATAAATAAATAATAAATAAATAAATAATAGGCAGTCAGTGCAGTTCTAATGTGAACTGCACTGGCTACCTAAAGTGTAATGTGAATATGGCTGGGTGTCCCTGAGCACTGAGCATTCTAGCTCCTGCATTCTGCATCTTCTGAACCAGTTGCAAGGGCAGCCCCGCATAGAGACCATTACAGTAATCTAACTGTGAGGTTACTAGTGTTTGAACCACAGTGGCTCAGCTATCCCTATACAGGTCACCAGGGCCTCCAGTGACAAAGTTGAATCTAGGAGCAACCCTGCTCTTTCAAAGGGAGTGCAACCCGATCCAGGTACCACTCAACACTTGAATGCAGACCCTCAGAATGCAGGCCCTGAGGATTTAAGCTTTCCCTCCTATTTTCGTCCTGAAATTCAAGGTTAAAAAAAGGAAAATCAATGCAGATGTTTTTTTCTTTCTTATGCCTTCCCGGATGAAGAATTGGAATTCCAGGATGAAAACAGGAGAAGGGAAACCTTAAATCCCCCCCAAAACACCATGGTCCCAAGCTGAATTGGGCCATGTCTACTTACACTGAAGTCATTAATCCAATCACCCATAGCTCTGCATAATCTGAAGGATGTGTGGTTTAGCCCTCAGTCACAAAGCTTACTAGGTGGCTTTGCTCTCCACATACTCTACCCCCACAGTTTTATTGTGAAGATAAAATGAATGGTAGTGAAGAGAAAGCCATGTGTATCACCTTTTGCTCCTTGGGAAAAGGATATGATAAACTTGCAATTAATAAATACATCGTTCAGGTTCTTAGCTACTACATTACATCATCTCTCTCTGCAGTGGTAAGAAAATAAGTACCTTAGCTGTTAAATTTCACTGTTGCGATTATGTTTTTTTAAAACAGAGCTGCAAAAGGTGGCTGTATGTAAACAATGCTGAAGGAATATTATATATTTAGTGTTCATAGAAGTGCCAGCATAAGAAATGCAAATGTAGCATCTGACATTATTTGGCCCTACAGTGATATTATCTGCGTTGATGAAAGGGCATAACTGGCATTTCCAATTGGAAGTGATGGATGAATTGCAATGGCAGCCCGAAAGAGAGTGGGTTCACACAAAACAACTTATTTTCACTTGTAATATAAATAAGATTTCAACTGAAGTTCTCAGAGGTGAAAAGCTTTTAACCTTGTTTCACTTTTCAGCATCTCCTGTGCTGATAACATACTTAGCTGTTGTATTCCCATCTGTGATTTTGTTGTCTTCAAGATTCCATTTGACAATGTAAAGTTAACCCTGAAGACACTAATGCATTTCTTCTTAATAACCAAGATCTTAAATTAAAGCCAATTTATAGGGCTATCCTATATGCATCCACCCCATAGGAGGGAGCATTCCAATGCTGGCATTCTCCAAATATCAAAGACCCTGCTGGCCAGATCCAGGAACACTGGAGGCATTTTTTGAATTCATAGCTAAATGGACATCTGAGCCCACTTAGCTTGCTTACTTGGCAGTGGATAGAGATGGGGATGGAGAAGCTTGTGGATCCAGTGGATTGATGTTCTCTCCCCTCTCATTCCCACCCACCAGCACCCCCTTTCTATCCTCCCCATTCTTGTCTGAGGTAGCAATAGCAACCTTGGAGCAGGAGCTGCCATGGAGCTTTCCATGGTGACTGGCTGGGTGGGAATTCCCACTCAGATTCCTCCCCTCAAGATCATAGCTCTTATCTGCAGCCTTGGCAGGAGGGGATCTACCATTGCTCTGTTAGGGCTTTTGTACATGAGACATTTATTGAGTGCTCATCATTTTCAACTCATGGTTCAGTTTCGCTTCTGTGTCGAACCAGCAGTTTTAATGAGTGTTTTTAGAGCAGGGAAAATACAGTGTTTAGGGTGCAATCCTAGGGAGGCTGTCGAGTATCCAATGCAGGGCAGGAGGACAGTGGAGACGATCTTTGCCTCCATGTGCTAGCTGCCCTGCATTTCTGCTAGATGGGCAATTTCGCCCATCTAGCAATGGTGCCTCAGAGGGGAAGGAAAGGAGGCTGCAGTGGCCTTAAGATATGTTCTATCGCAGCTGCCCTGATCTCCTCCGCTCTCCAGGGAATGTCCTGTTTTCCCCATCTCCATGATCTGTTTTCTGAGCATCGAGCTGTTCTTTCCATACCAGCTATGAGGGGGAGGGGGGAAGGGGGAGGGGAGCACAGTTTCCTGGTTCCAAGGTCAGAGCCCTGTCCTACCCCAAGGGCATAGGATAGTTTGGTTTCCTGGATCCAAGGTAGGAGACTACAACGTCCAGCCAGAATGGCCATTTGCCAAATGTGAACCAGATCCCTTCATCTGTTGATTTTTTAACGAATTTTTTAATTTCCGCTCTCAAACCATTCACCCACATAAGCACATGCACATATCTCTCTGATTCTGCATTAATCCACCCTGTGCATTTATGGAGGGAGCTGTTTCTTCTAGTTCCCACCTGCTCAAACTTAGGCACACTCTTTTCTCTGCTGCTTCTGGTCCTTCTGTAGTGCTCCACCCGCTCCTGCAAAACAGAAGTCTAGCGCCTCGGATATTTTTTCTTTGATGGCAGAGGATCCCAAGTACCCCATTTAAGCCAACGGCCAGTCTCACACTGGCAGCAGCAGCAGCAGTGCTGTGGGCAAGGCTCCTGCACTCGGCGCCCAGAGGCAGGCCACGCTGGACCAGTAGGGCAAGGACAAAGGGGTCTTCAAAAGGCCCCCAGATAGGAAGGGGCTAGGGAAAGCTGATGGAACTTTCCCATTTCCATGATGTTCAGTCAGCCTCAGCCGCATTGTGAAAGAGCACTATGGGCTCTTTCTGTGTATACAATTTGCAATCCCTCCCCATAAGTAACGTAATTGGAGGGGAATGGGGAGGAGACTGTGGCTATTGGTTAGCCACAGACATCAATCTCAAAACTACCCCTTCCTCACCCCTGAGCGTCTAATATGGAAGGGTTCAGTTAGTTGTCAATCAGCATGAAACGAGACCTCATGTTGCCTAAAAAACCTACGGTTAACGGACCTCTTCAGAGTTCCGAACAATCTTCTAACTTCACCTTGGGTTTCTGACAGCTTTGAAACCGCCCCCTAACTGCACTGGGAGTTCAGAGGTCTGTCGAAGGTCCATCGAACCCCCCCCCCCCCAATTTTCAGTGTGAAGCACACACCCATATGTACTAGTACTTGTGACAGGATAATATATTACATTGTTTTATAATTACAAACATATAGTACTTTTGAAAGAAAAGGAAAAGGTTTGTAATTGTGTATAAAACCTTTTCCCACAGGGATCTTTATTGGGACCGATACTTTTCAACCTGTTTATAAATTATCTGGAAATAGGAATGAGCAGTGAGGTGGCTAAGTTTCTTCATGACAACAAATTCTTCATTGTGGGATGAGGCTCAGCAATCTTTGTGGTTTAAAGCCTTCAGTCAGAGCTTGCTAGTTGCTGGAAACAACGTCTCACCAGCTCCTCCCGCTTTGTCTCCTGACCTTGTGATTGAACCTCTGTGCTACAGATCTTGGATTCCTGCAGCACTCTGTCACTGGATTGTGTATTGCCTAACTATGGACCTGTTCAGACAACATTAGGCTGATCATATGAAAAGGAGGAGAAGGCTCATGTAACTTTAACTGTTGTAGAGAAAAGGGAATTTCAGCCAGAGTCATTTGTATGCAATTAGTTCCTGGTGAAATTCCCTCTTCATCACAACAGTTAAAGTTGCAGGCACTATACTAGAGTGTCCATATACAAAAGAAGGCAGGGCCCCTGCAACTTTAACTGTTGTGATAAAGAGGGAATTTCACCAGGAACTAATTGCATACAAATGACACTGGCTGAAATTCCCTTTTCTCTACAACTGTTAAAGTTACATGAACCCTGACCTGGATTTTATCTGGTCACCCTAGGTTAGGCCGCTAACCCTTTTGCCATAACACGCTAAGCCATGGTTCACATGATGTGCTAAGCCATACTGTTTAGCTCAAAATGCTTAACCACCATGGCTCAGCATGTTTTCTAAACAGGGTCTGTTTGACTGCTGCCTGTTTGACCATTCCTGCTTTGCCCCCCTCAATATATTGGACTGCTTGCCTGTGCTTTGACCCTGTGCCTTTTGTTTCAATCACTTCTGCCTTTGCCTGAACTCCCTTGAATTGAAACCTGTCTGCTGGAACACTGGCCTGGGTTATTACTTGACCTTGTGGTCAGCCCAATCACTGAGACTGCTACAGCCAACGTGGGACAGTAACAGATATTGTAATTGTAGATCATGCATATGTGCATATTTATGTCATAATATACAATCACAGCCCTCAATTCATGTTACTTTGTTGTTGATTCAGCAGGCAGTACAGTAGCCACTTTTGCCTCACCAAAAAAAAAAAAAAAAGAACTTTGATTTGCATAAAATTTGCATATACTAAATTATACATAAAGGTGCTAATTTAGAAATCATTTCTATCAATTTACTAGAAATACAATACATCTAATCTTAGTGGGGAATAATATGATTAGATCTGTGTGTGTGTCTGATTAGTCTCTGTCCAGGTGTTACCTGTTTTTGGGCAACTTTGCTCTCCCTTATTTTGGTTTTTTCAAATCTTTAAATCAGATTTGGACTGAACAGCCCTTCAAACAGAGGATGCCTTCAAATAGAGGAATGAGAGAATAAAAATGTTCATTTTTCTCATCATGCTCTTTTGCTGTCCCTCATCCACCTCTCCTCAGTTTGATGTCTTTTCTTTTAAGCTTTATTATGTCAGAGAGAGAGAGAGAGAGAGAGAGAGGTACAACATTTTAAAGAAAAGAGATGTATCTTTAGAAGACCATTCCTTCTTTTGCCATTATTCAGTATTCAAAGCGGAAGATTTTTCAGGGTTTGAATTACATAACATAATTAAACAGGTTACGAGCCATGTCAAAAGAAATGAATAAATAAAATATGAAGGGGCAATTCCATAGCATTGGGGTCATCTTAATCTGTGGTGCATCGTATCTCCATGGGGTCTTTTTAGCCATATACATTTATTTTGGCAAATCTTTCTGTCTTTTCCCTTCTTCACCTTGCTCCTCTCGCTAAGGGTCAGTGTAGATATTCAGCAGGATCAAAGAGAACTATTATTCCTGCCCTCTACCATAGCTGGCTCTATGTGGGGGGTTGCACTTTTGAATGCATGGAAAGAGAAAAATCTCCCTGCACACAGAAAAATAGGAAGGTCTAACCTAGCCTTCTCCCTGACTTGCTATTTCTCTACATGCAGGGAGGTTTTTTTTTTTAAACTATTACATTCAAACATGCAACATGCACATAGAAGGCCTAGAAACCTGTAACTGATATGCTATCCTACCTGTACAGAATTTGTAATGAACATACGAACGTGTAATCTCTCACCTGCAGCTGAAGAAGTGTATTCCAGGAAAAGACTTACCACTTGATTTTGCTGAATATAAAACAAGATGGTCAGACTTTAAACACTCTGATCATTGACCAGTATAGTGTTCATGCTAAATAAATGAGCAATAGTAGGTGTATAAAAAGAAATTTGAGTTTGAAATGCCATGTTATCCATAAAAAAAGTGAATTGCCTCATACTGTTTATGTCATCAGCAACTGTTTATGTCTAGTAAGTGCCAAGCATTATAAATGAGTTTGTTAACTTCCGAAATTTGCCAGAAAAAGAGAAGTTGATGACTAAAACTGGTAATGACTATTTTCTGTTCTACCCCCACTGCACACACACGCACACCACACACACACTTTTCAAGTAATTGACCATTAATTATAATATCAATAGGCTGTAGATAAACAAAACAGCCGCATGTTAGGACAAGGTTTCATTTGTAACTGTTTTGTATATATCATAAATCTCTAATATTGGGCTATTGTCACACATGATGAATTATTGTAAGCATGTCAGTACATAGTGGAAGTCAAGTACATTCAAACACTACTCAGTCAGAATTGAATTTGGCATGATAGTCTCATAAAAGGGGACTCAATTGAGAGTTTCCACTTGCCTGCTCTAAACTTGTCACTCGTAGGTGCTAAAGAGCTTGTTGTGTTGGTTTAATTAGTCAACAAATCGGTCCTTACTTGATTGCATGGTCGTATCACATATGTTAACACTTCAGCGTTTGATAGAGATATTAACAAGTAACAAGAGTCTCTTGGTCTATGGACTTTAAAGAAGAGAAGCTCTTATTTCATTTGGCCCTGCCAATATTTATTAGATCATGCAGTCAGCAGGCTGCCAGGGAGAGAAAGACAACACAAACATTTTTCAGGGTTATGCTCATCTGTATCCAAAAGGAGGGTCACTAGACAATCGATTGTAGAAGAGCATAAGTAAGATAAGTGTTCTCTGCCGCAGCTTACAAATTCATTATTTGATACAGTTTGCTGCAGACCACCTCTCAGCTTTTGTCACTTAAAGATAATTTATGACAAGAACAGAGAGGTTCTTGAAAACGCTATAGCAACTGGAGCTGAATGATGCCACTCCGGCATTAGATGCATAGTCACCAGGGGCCAGGAGAAAGGAAGTTTGCATTTGTATGAAAAACCACACGAGTTAAGCATTCATCAAGGTTGGATAAAATATTCCTATTAATTGTCACTGGAAGATTAAAGGGGGGGGTGGAGTTCCATAATTAAAATGGCTTATTCCCAGCAATGGAGTGAGGAAGAGAAAAAGAAAAAAAAAGTTGGTCCTCTGTACGTTTGCAAAAGGGCTCATTTATTCGGGATTTGTATAGCAGCAGACAAAAGAGGAGCACATACTTTACAGCATCCATTCACTTGGCCCCCATTTGGGAATCACTTTTTATCTGTGCTGCAATAACCAAGTCTACACGCCATATACTGTAATCAAAGAAAGTGTATTGCACATGCAGGAAATCCAGTTTTTCGTTTCCAGCTGCTCATGTGCAAAGGTGGATCTCAAATGGTAGGGCAGGCCTCCCTCAGAGAGCGAGGGGCAACTGGAGGGAAGAGGGGAAAGTTCTAGGGAAAACAGGCCTTCTCCCTCCCCCAACCCATTGTATGCCTCCTGGGCTTGGTAGCGGACTCCTACTGATTCCCATTGGATTTGTGGAAGCGGCTCCTGATGCGGTTTGGGAAGAAGGGAGTTCAGAAAGAGCTGCTGCTTTGTCATAATGTTTCTCTGTGTGTGGTTTCAGGATCAGAGATACTCTGTCCTAATTCCTCTCCTAATGCCAGTATGGGATGATTACCCCTATCCCGATCATTGTATGCGGCAGCAGGCTGTATGCGCACAATTGTGTGCAAGGTTCTCTGGAGGTCCAGTTATACCACATATCATTGTTGCTCAGTTGTACAGAATCAGAAGATAATGGAATTTAGAAGGGGGGCTTGAATTCAACAAACTTGAGACACTGGTGTAGTGGCAGTATCCACAGTGATTGCTATACATCAAGTGTTTATTATTTATTTTGTATATTTGTTATTACATTTATAACCCGCCTTTTCTGCCTCTTGCAAGGAACCTAAGGAGGCTTACATGGGCCTCCTCCACTCCAATCTTACCCTCACAATAAACCTCTGAAGTAGGTTAGGCAAAGAGTCAGTGACTGGCCCAAAATCACCCAGTGAGTGTCATGGCTAAGTGGGAGCTAAAATCCAGCTCTCTCTAGTCCCAGTCTAATACTCTAACCACTACACCACACAACGGCTAAGTGTGATGGGATTGTTTTTATGTATCTTAAGGAAAAGCATAGGCTACTAATTCAAAATATTTACTAGTGGTAGATTACTGTCTTGTTTGGCAAGAGGGACCTGTAACAGAAGGTGTACTGTGCAAGGTTTCAGCTAGCTAGCCAAGCCCTTTTCCAGGACACTTACCTCCCATGTTTCCCACCACCACCACCTGCAAAAGACTCAATGTTATGTCCCACTGAGCATGCTTAGTTCTCTTTGGGTTGTTTGCTGGGAGAATTCCCCCCTGGGTTGTTGTTTTTCTAACTTTCATTTTGTCCATCGGCAAGACTTGGGTTTTTCCCCAAGCCTGATGATACCTCCCTCATGGTGCCATTTTGGCTACATAAGGATTGGCACTTGGAGAATGAATTCACTATTAAGATATCAAATAGAATGAGACAGGTGACAATCAGGATTATGAGGTGTGATGAACAGCAAGGGAATCATTAAAGTCTGCTGTGGTCCTGAGCCGATAGAACATAAGGCCCTTGGGACAACTGTGACCTCCTTCCTAATAATTGTGACCCGCTAGAAGAATTCCCAAAACCTATTGTCTGTGGCCCCTTTCCACCTGTTTTTGAGAACATCTTTTTGGGAACATCAAGAGGGCCTTCTCTGTGGTGGCTCCCCAATTGTGGAATGATCTCCCCGACGAGGCCCGCCTGGCGCCAACATTGTTATCTTTTCGGCGCCAGGTCAAGACTTTCCTCTTCTCTCAGGCATTTGGCAATATCTGAGGAGCCTGGGTTTGTTTTGTTTTGTTTTTGTAGTTTTTTTGAAGTGTTGAAGTGGTTTTTAAATGTACAGATTGTGTGTATGTTGTATGTTTTTGCTGTTTTAATTTTTGTATATTGTTTTTAATTGTTTTTAATCCTATGTAAACCGCCCAGAGAGCTTCGGCTATGGGGCAGTATACAAATGTAATAAATAAATAAATAAATAAATAAACATCACTATTTTTCAAGCAGGAGCCGCTTTTGCTCCAGGCACTGCTGCTGAGGACACTCTCACATTGCTCTCTTTCTCAACTGCACATTTGGTTTTTCCTTTGCCTCCAGCGGCAGCACAGTACATCACTGCAGCTAGCCAATCACACTGCTCCTCCTCTGTCACAGCTAATTGGCTGATTGCTCCTGCATTTTCCTCTTCCCTCCTGCTCCAGCCACCTTACAGCTGAAGAGTGGCAGGTCTCCTGATTCCCCAGCCCCGAAGCCTCTTCTGGTAGCCCAGATTAGAGCAGCCCGCCTACCACTAAAGCAAACAATCAGGGAAAGTAAGAGAGGCCCTGCTGAGAATGAGCAGCTACTGCAGATAAGAAGAGAGTGAAAGAGGGAGTCAGAGAGTTGCAAGCGAGCTGACTGGGCGCCACCAGTGGTCCTCAGGCCACTGCAGTGAAGAACACTGTTCTACACAACCTATTAAAACTGTGGGCAGGCTTATTGTATATTGGAATTCACATTATAACTATATCCTACATGCAGGCATTTTTTTTGATGTGTTTTCTCTTCTCTGTATTTCATTGGTTCTATAAAAATAGAATATATTAATAAACCAAATTTAATATAGTGTGTTTAGGGATAGGAGTATGCCTACATTGTGATACTAGCACAATGGGTGCTTTTTTTGGGGGGGGGGGAGCAAACTATTGCTCGATATGTCATCTTGTGATTCTTCTTTCTCACGTGAGCTTTGAGAGAAACCGTGGATAATAAATGGGAATGGTACTTCCTCTGTTCAGTTAAAAGATTTGAGGGCTGGCGCTTTGATATCTTTTGAGCAGAATGATTATCCAAAAAAGAAAAAAGTGTAATGAACAAACAGAACTTCCATTCGAGGTATTGCATGCCTACTTGATAATAAGCCCCATTACTTCAAAGAAAATATGCATAGGATTGCACTGCATGATTCTGAATAGAATGAATATCCAAACTCCTAAGCTTCTTCAGAGAACCCTTATTTAAATGAACTACAGCATTTTTGGCGGTAAATTCTCACTAGCTTAAGATTCAACAGTAATTTCTTCTGTGTAGGAAACCCTGGGAACTCTCGTTATATGAGGGATGCTAGGGGTCTCTAACAAAGAATTCTCAAGAGCATCTTCACTGAACTGCAGTTCTGACCCAGGATTCTTTAGAGACAGGATTGGCCCTACCATTAAGCAGAGTCAGGTGGCTGCCTCAGGTAGTAGAATTTGGGTGTCATAAATTTAATTTGGTATTATTGTATATTTTTTTACTGCCAGAGATGAGGAGAGTTGCATGTGGGATTTTCTTCCTCGTGAGAAAATAACCCACCTTGACTTCAGTGTGTGGGTGGGCACCATTTGTTGCTCCACCTCAGGCTGCAAAATGTCTTGGGCCAACCGAGTTTAGGGAAACCATGACAGTTAAACTATTATAAAAGCTGATTACCTCTGTCTGTAGAGTAGATGTGACCTAAATAATAAAAATGCAAGAGTACATTAAATATTATACGATGTTAACAATATACAATATGAAATTATTATTATTATTATTATTAATTGCATTTTATTAAGGATGTGTATTGTATCGTTCAAATGTCTGATAACAATCCGATAAGGTCGTTATCGGACATCTGATTAACGATAACGATAAACATTCCAAGAGGCCCTATCTAATCCGATCCAAAATCCATATGTCCGATAACTATCGGACATATAGGATTATCGGACCGCCAATTTAGGGCCCTCCCTCCCTCCCTCACGCTCCTTACCTGGGCCTTCTGGGCTGCTGTCCGCTATCCTCCGCTGCTCTGAACTACTGAGAACTATACGTCATCACCCGGCGCGTCGTCGCTGTACTGAGAACCAGGCCGCAAAGCCTAGTTCTCAGTAGTCTGGAGTAGCGGAGAACAGCGGACGGCAGCCCGGAAGGCCGCAGGTAAGGGGGGACCCCTGAGGACCCCTCCCTCCCCCCTCGCACTCCTTACTTGTGGCCTTCCCCTCTGCTGCCGCCGGTCCGTAATACTGCTAAACAGGCTTTGCGGCCTGTTTGTCAGTACGGAGAAGCGCCGAGTGATGAAAATAAAAAGGTCTTCACCTGGCATTTAAAAGAGTATAATGTAGGTGCCAGGTGAACTTTTCTAGGGGTGCCACAGCAGAGAAGGCCCTCCTCCTGGTAGCCACCTGTCTCACTTCCTTTGGCAGGGGCTCATGGAGAAGGACCCCTGAAGATGATCTTAGGGTCCAGGCAGGTACATATGGGAGGAGGCATCCCTTCAGATAACCTTGCCCCAAACCGTTTAGGGCTTTGAATGTTAATACTGGCACTTTGTATTGGGTCTGGACTTGGACCAGCAGGCAGTGAAGCTGGAAAATGACTGTCTTACTATGGTCTCGTTGGCCAATCCCTGTTAACAGTCTGGCTGCCCTATTTTGTACCAGTTGAAGTTTCTGGACCGTTTTCAAAGGCAGCCCCATGTATAACGCACTGCAGTAATCCAGATGAGAGGTTATCAGAGCATAGATAACTGTAGCTATGCTATCTTTGTCCAGATAAGCAGTTAGTATATCAGCCTAAGCTGATAAAAGGTGCTCCTTGCCACTGAGTTCACCTGTGCCTCAAGTGACAGTTCCGGATCCAGGAGCACCCCCAAACTACAAACCCAATCCTTTAGGAGGAGTGCAACCCCATCCAGAACAGGGTAAACATCACCTAGTCGGACAGACGAACCACCCACAAACAGTACCTCCGTCTTGTCTGGATTGAGTCTGTTTGTTGACCCTCATCCAGTCCATTACCGTGCCCAGCCATTGATTCAGAACAGCCACTGCCTCAGCTGGGTTTGATGAAAAGGAGAGGTAGAGCTGGGTGTCATCCGCATATTGATGACACCTCAACCCACATCTCCAGATAATCTCTCCCAGCGGTTTTATGTAAATGTTGAACAGCATAGGGGATAATATAGAGCCCTGTGGGACCCCATGGCATAGGTGCCACAGCACAGAGCAAAAATCCCCCAGCACCACCTTCTGGAATCGGTCATCCAAGTAGCAGTGGAACTACTGTAACACAGCGCAAAGAATTTTTCTGATTGTATTACTTTGGGGAACAATCTATTTCCTATTAATGTCAATCTCAGCACTCTCAGTTTTAGTGGATCTGGATGTCATTCTGACTATTATTATACTGCTGTGTCCAGCATTATTGCCATATGTTCTAAATCTCTTGTGTTGGATATGTCATTCTGTCATAAGGACAAATATGGTTTGAGTCATTAGTTGTGTGTTTGCAGGTACTTTTATAATAAAGTGCCATTTTCTGGTACTTTCCCGACTTCATTTCCTGCTTTCTCGCCACCTCCAGAGTTTTGACATTTTGGTTTTAAAGATGTTCTCCACCATTAATTCTATTTGTTAAATGATTTTAATTATGTGCTAGTACTAGCTGCACACGTACACCCCAATTAAGTTTGAATTATTAGCCCTATCTAAGACGATGATAGAACATGCTGTACAAATGGGATTAGAGGAGAGAATGCAACATGTTGGATTAAGCTACTGTAAGAAATTTCAGTTGGCATTTTGGATTACATTTTTTCAGTGAAGATAAAAGAAACACTGGACTAAATCTTAGAGATTTCTTTCAGCTCATGCTTATATTATGCTAAATTACAGTATGCTGCTATGGATGCTGTGTGACTGACTGTCTTTTATTAAGCTAAACACTTGCTGCTGGTCAGAAATTATCAGCTGCTGTTTGATCAAGGGGAATTAAGCCAGGAGCTGTTCTCATGATAGTCTGTAATCTATCATCTTCATCAGTGGATCTATATGCCACTTTTCACGGAAGAGTTAAACCCATTTTCTCCAACTTGGTGCCCTCTGGCACTGATGGGAGTTGCAGTCCAATACATTTGCAGGGCACCAGGTTGGGGAAGGCTGGTTTACATTTTTTTTTAAAAATGCAACATTTGAAAATGGTTTACTAACAATTATAATGCAAAATTTGAATAATGATATAAATATTAAGAAATATGCACTAAGATTAAAAAACCACTGATCATTCACACTACAGCCTAACATCAGAAAGATAATCCAAACAGCAGCAAAACATAAAAATATTATTATGTTTATAATAATAATAAATAATAATAATAATAATAATAGTCTTATGGAAAACTAAATGTCACTCCCAGCAACAACTTCTGAACAGCCCTGTAACTCTGAGAGTCTCTAGGCCCCTTCAGCAGCAGGAGCAGCCTTTGTAGCTGGAGTCAGCCAAGTCTCCGCCCTCCCAGTCCAAGTGAAAGTGAGCAAGATGGAAGAACTGGGAGGGAACAGTTCTTGCAGGACCCGCAACTAGATAGTCTCTCTTCAGTTTTTGGAATGAACTGAAACTTGGAGAAATGAGAGAGACAGATAGTTTGAGGCCAATTTGCAGTTTGAATTTCTGGATGAAAATGACAGAAAGGAGAGAGCTGGGAATATCTATCTGATGATGATGATGATGATGATGATGATGAAGTACATTTGCTGAAGAAGTATATTTGCTTCCTCTGTACTCTGTGTTGTGATGCAGAGAAAATTTCACCAGGTGCTGCATGCATACAAATGACACCTGCTGAAATTCCCTTTTCTATACAACTGTGAAAGATACAGGAACCCTGTTCTCTTTTCCATATGGTCACCCTATATTGTGTAGTCTTTGATTCTTTAGTATCATGATCAAGGGTCAGGAACTGGGCTGAGCTTTCTTGAAAATGGTGGTGCTTGTAGGATTCCCCTGCACTTGTTGGCTATACATACCTATTGGCTATAACGTGGGCTGTCTCAATAGATTCACCTTTACTCTCTCCTGTACTCTCTCTCTCTCTCTCTCTCTCTCTCTCTCTCTCTCCCTCTCCCTCTCCCTCCCCCCCTCTCTCTCTGCCACTTCCCCAAGGGACTTACTTCTGTTCATAACATTACATCCACAGATTGCCACTGTGGGCATTTCTTAACAAACAAACAAAAATGGGGTATAAATATTCACAGCAGCAACAACATTTGTGATATGCACATTATAATTGCATTTATCAGATCAAGAGGCTTCCCAAATGCAGCCAATTAAAATCATGGATCAATGGGTCCAATATTTCAGTTAGATGCCACTGGCGTGGGATCTCATGAGGGCCCGAACGGCACATTCAGATCACCAAGTGTTTTTGCTTACAACGGAAGGTTGTGCAATAAGGTTCCTACTGTGTTTCTTCTTATATGTGATCAGTCTTTTGTATTCAGAAGAGCACTTTGCCTTCCAGTGTCCTACTGTGGGAGCATGACAATAAAGAGACTGGCTGGAGGGAGCTGGCTTGGCAGGGAGCCTCTCCACTCGGAGTGGGTCAGCTAATTTTGTTGTAGCTCTGAATAGGATATTACCAGCTCCTCTGGGGAATTAAAAGGTATATTAATGTCTGATCCTCCAGTTAAAATTGTGTCTGAGTATGTAACACTTTAAAAATCTGTCTTGGGCCCTTGATTCAAGTACCACATCTTCCATTACGAAGGTGAGATTTATCTCTTTACAGTGTCACAAATCTTCATTTTAAGCTGCGTAGGATCACAAGTTATCAGACGACGAGTGCGTCACTGATCTAGCGTGTGTCACTGATCTGGGACTGAACACTGCCCTTCTTGAACCTCACACCATTGGGACTCGAACAGCAATAAATACAGGGGAAAGGGGAAAATGCTTCTCTCGGTCTCTTTTGTGACTTTTACAAAGTTGAAATATAGTAGACTAAATTTAGGATATTCTCAACATTTCATACTGGAGGAACAATACTCTGGGCATTTCTGAAGTACCAAGCGTGAGAAGATGAAGAATAGTTGTTTCCTCTCATTCTTCATCTTTTATAACGTAGTTATCTTAGATTATTATTCATTCGTATATCGTTCCCTCTATTTCTGATATTCAGGTTAAGTGTTGTTGCTTCTCTTGCCAAAACAGCATGCACACGAGGAAGGCATTGGTAGGCTTGGGAAACCCCAGGCTTTGCAGAACTGCCAAAAATGTTTAGGGGGGGAACTCTTAAGTGTGTGTGTGTAAGGGGAGGGCATGAACACAACAGGAAGAGCCAAATGTTCAGTGGCCAGAGTTAACTGGCTGACTGTTGGGGTGGGAAATGGAATAGATGGTATCCTGACAGCAGCATATTACACTGTAACTTTATAATTATAATTAGGAGGCTATCTGGGATTGGGGAACCTTCTGCTCCACAACATGTAGTTTCACCCTCTGAAAAGAAATGTTAAATAATCCAATTTCCCATGTATCTCATTAACTTTTCTCCAACTGTGATGAGTTGCATTAAGTCAGTGATCTGTTCCCTGTTGTTGAGTTAATTGCTGACATTAGGAGTCATATTGGGGACAACCCAAAAGCCGAGCCCAGATGATCGCTGCAATTGCAGAGCCACCGACAGAGCTTCTGGAACCCAGTTATAATACAAAAAACTTCTGGATATTTCCCACTCAGTTGGGAATGGGTGCCAATTTTCTTAAAACAAGGGAGATAAAGCAACCGGACATCCTGATACTCCCCTGGCCCAGAAACATTTTTGCCATTCATTAAAAGTGGTGGTCTATAAAGGAATTTTCTCTCTCTTTTGGATTGGCCAGAGACTCACAGACAGACAGAAATAAGCTGCCATTCTTCCATTTGATAGCCAGACGCTGCCAGTTGTTGCTAGGGCGGTCATGCTGTTAAATTAGGTCTAATGAAGGAGTAATTGCTTTAGGTATAGTGAACCATTTGAAAGAAAACAAGGATTCTAATTGATTTGCAATTTGTTTGGCACATTGCTTTGTCTGGGGCTATTGATTAGTCTTCTGGATTTCACTCTGCATGTGTTTCCCTTTATTAAGGGAATAACAGGTTACTGATTACTTTCCTTCTGGGTTTAATGTAGCAGTTAATGTCTACTTTGTTCTTGTGTCATGTCACAGGCAAGGAAGGAATAATATGCAAGTGGGTGGCCCTTTGCTAAGAAACTCCCCTGCTGCTTAGGGCTGTGTACTCTAAGATGGGCTGAAAAGCGGATCAGAGAAAGGGTTAGAATAGCAGGACTCACAAGTTACAGCCTGAGTCAGATGAGACCCAGGCCGGCAACTTAGCTTCCCTTCACAGTCAAAGTGCACCATTGGTAAGGAACAGTTGGTGGTAGATTTGCACTTATGGTATTTGACTGCATGCATGCATGTATGTGTATGTAGTAGAGCTGTCCAATTAAATTGAAAGGAGTTTTTGTATTACTAAAACTGCAATACAGTTGTCCAAAAGCATACCTACACTGACATAACTCACAATTAGGAACCAAAATCTACCTATCTTTGTAAGGAGAGGCTTTCTGCAATATTTTATCTGAAAATCCCTATTGTAATAACACAGCAAAGCAAAAATGGCATCAGAAATAAACAAGTGCATTTTCAATCTCAGCTCCTTACAAATATATAGATATAGATAGAAAGATAGAGAGACAGATAGGTAAAAGTTGGTCTCATTGACAGACTCACTCAGATATCAATATTGTTTGGGTTCTTCCATATATTTTAAAATGCTGTAATTTGATACTAGCAAGGTCTGGAAGGATGTATTTGTATATGCCTCCCCAAAAAGTGGGGATCTCACTCCAAAGTAGTTCTGCTATGCCCATGCTACCTAGAAATCTGAAATTTGGGAGATATGTAACTCAAGACCCCTGGGTTTCAGAAAAGACTGAAATGGGGCATGTTCCCATCTATAATAGAAGGCTGCATTCAACCACAGATCCCTCCCCACCATCACCCCTCCATGAACCCTCTATGTATATGATGGAATGTTAAGCCGGTGAGCCATCATCCATTTGCACACTTGAATAGGGATGTCGGAGAAATCAGAAATGGAATCAAATCAGTTCAGATTTCTATGAATCCAACCAGCTTTTCCCCGGTCACATGGATTCCAATGACTTATGGACCTTTTTTTTAAAAAAAAACTTTCTGGAATGTTATGCAAATTTAGTCACAGAAAAATGCATAATATTAAAAATATTGCGAAAAATATGCATTTCTCCCAAAGGCTAAAGCATGAAAATGCTCATTTTGTGGAGATTTCCGCATTTTTGCACAAATTTGGGAAAATAAGAAAAAATCCAGTTCTGTCAATGAGTGGACGACAAAATGAAAGGCACCTGACAATCTGCAAAATGAACAAAATCTGTACATCCTTACACTTGAATCATCCTTGGTGGGATTTCCAGTGGCAACTAGGAATGTATCTTTCCTTGCAGGATGCAAGATGCATCTACTACTATAGATGTGAATATATGGTTGTTATGGTTGTTTTAATTAGAGTCAATCTCAAGATATTCACACAGTTTCAGGGATGAACATCACCTTCCCCATCTCCTAATATATTCTCCCCAATAAAAATAAATCAATTAATTTCCTCATGAGGATGATGAGCAGGGTTGCCTTGGGCAAGCTGGGTGATCGCCTGGGGTGCTAAGCTGGGGGAGGTGTAAAACTGAGCTAATGGGGGCGCCAAGCTGGTAATGAAGGGGGCGTCAAGTTGAGCTCAGTGGTTGTGTTGCGTTTTTTAATGCACTGTCTGCAGTGGTTCAGGATGGCAAAAAGCAAGTGTCTGTAACCTTTCTTTCACAGTTCTGCAAGTTGTTTGGGTACTATCTACAAAAGTGATCTTCCTTCAATTAGCTTTAAAGTATGTTTCTTTTTCAATTTCCACTTTGGTGCCATTTGCTCTTTGAGGCAATGTTACTGAGTAGCACTTCAAATACTGTAAACACCATAAGCACTATATAATAATAAAATAAAGCCTTAAGCTGTAAGAGGTCTGCTGGATACCTTTTTTATTTATAATTTTTCTTCACTATTTTTAAAGATAAAAATAACTGATAGTCTAAAATAAAGGATGCTTAACAAAAGATAGGAAGTGCTACAAAACAAAACAAAATATTATAAATAAAACCTGTGTCAGTTCTGCAAACTGAGAGGCAGACTTGGTATACACATTTCTCAGAGGCCAGGTCTACCTGTCTTGATAGACTTAGGCTGCCTCTACAAGAGAGGTTTAAAACTCTTTCAAGGCTGATTAAAAATTTTACCTCTACAAGAGAGGAGCACAAATTGGGGGCTGAGGCGCTTTAAACATCCGATTATGCGCATTATCGAATGCGTGTTAAACCGCGAGTTTTAATTTGCGGCGGCAGTTAAAGCGCCTTACCGCCGTGTAAACATGTGATTCTCCGCATGTCAACAAGTTTTAAAGCGTGTTTCGGTTGTCTCGTAATGCGCTTCGCCACCTCTCGTACAGAGGGATTAGGAGTAAATGCGCTTCTGCGAATAAGCGCATAATCAGGCAGGCAGGCGCCAAAGCAAATCCTTCTAGAGGGGGTCCTGGTGCCCAGGCCTTGTCATTGCTCAGTCACCAGATCTACCAGAAATATTAGATCTCTTTCTCTGACTCTGTTAGTTGTTTGTTTGTTTGTTTTTTAAAGTGCAACCATACACTAAATGTATAGTCCCAGGAAGAAATATGTTGTATTATTAACTGTTATAATAGGCTTATAGCTTTTTAAAGTAATTATAGTGGTTTTAAACGTATGTGTATATTGTATGTGTTGCTGTTTTAATTTTTGTATATCATTTTATTATTTATTGTAAACTACCCAGAGAGCTTCGGCTATGGGACGGTATACAAATGGAATAAAATAAAATAAAATAAATAAATAAATAACAATATGAAAAGCAGAGTAGTCCAGGTTTACGTAGACCCTAAATCCTGATCACATGTACTGATTTCTCCTCCCACTGCTAAAGAGATTCCCCCCAGACTCCACTGCTACTCTCTGGAGGCCCCTTCCTTAACCTGGTGCCCCTTCAGATGTTTTGGACTTCAACTCCCATCAGCTCCAGCCAACATGGGCAATTGTCAGGTATGCTGTGGGTTGTAGTACAAACCAGCTTGAAAGAACAAGGTTGGGGGAAACTGCTCTAGAGAGTGTTCACCAATGTTTCCAGGATGAATGAAATTATTCTAGGACAAGTCATATGAAGTTGTTGTCAATGTTACAAGCGCAGTGATGCTATAAAATATCTGATGTGATATATTTAAGACAGCTGCTTTCTGTTTGTGCAGTTGTTGTTTTTTCTCTTGTTCCTAGGTGTGTGGTTTTGGTTTTTTTGTCCCGCACTCCAAATAAAATTTTGTTGGAGTTCATGATGCTTCTTGAATATGATACTTTTTTGCATTAGTGGTATTCAATTCCCAGGATCTTCTGTTGCTCGGGGGGGTGGGGGCTTCTAAATGTCATGGAATGTGAATGTGATGCTAAGCAACAAAGCGCATGCACATGGAAAATGCACAGGTGTGTTGTAATGACACACGCTATGAGCACGAATTGCAACCACAAACTGCTGTGTGATTCTGCCTGCTGCCCCAGAAAAAAATCCTGTGGACACCCATGGCCACAGTTACTGAGCTTTTAATGTGCACTTGGGATTCCTTACTCAAGGTTGTTAATGGGTTATTTAGACAGCAGTTTTGCTTCTGTCTTTTCAGAGCACTTTCACAGGGTTTTTTTTTTAGAGCAGGGAAAGGGGAGTATTATTTCTGAAAGGGAAAGAAAGGGAATTTTCCTACTTGTATTACTGAGATATTTCGCTACAGCACAATGCCACGTAGAGGTATTATAGCCAAAAAACAGGGAAGGGAAAGCTCTTTATGTAGAGTGAGGATCTTGATTCTGCAATGAAACTGAAAGTATATACAGCAATTAACAGCCTCATATAGAAAAGCTCATAGTTAAGCAAAGTAATCTAATACGTAGCCCTAGATGTTCTCAAAGTGTGTTTATTCCAAATAGAAAAGAGTGTAATGCTAATTCTCTATACTTACATTGAGGGCAATCTTTGATTATAATAGGATCACAGGATTTTGAATGCGAGTAGCCCATAAACATGGTCTTGTTTTCCTTATTATGCGTATATTTATTTCTGAATGTTTCGAACTATGTTTTAAAAAGGAATTATGTAAGGAAGCTCAGGTTAAACTAAGAAAATATTTTAAATGAAGGGCCTTTGTTCCTATCCATCACAGCAGTAACAGGTTAAGTGCCTCTAACTTACTGCACTTTGCTATTGTCTGAACGCCTTTCTAAGTGTTCGGGATCATGTGTGGTATCTATTTCTCTTCACTGCAAAGTCATTAGCTGCAGCAATATGCGTTCTTTTGCAGTTCACAAATTGAGATTATAACATTTGGCACAATGTATTGTATAGTAGTAATCAAATCACTATTATACATAAAATGAAGTCTTAATAATATCTTGGGTACATAATTTATCTGTTCTGCAAATAGAATTCGGAGGGGAAATGTCGGCTTCTCTGCTCATTTGCAATGAAAACTTTCTTTCAATTGTGTCAGATTGTATTCTTTTGTGTTTCCTGATAGAGGTGAAAGTGACGGGGGCTTTGCAGTTTTACAATGCAGGGGCACCTATGCCAAGCTCCATTAGCTTTAGTAAGGACCAGGCCATATTAATATACATCTGCATTATTCATGATACCAAATCAGGTTTGATGGTTGTTCCCATTTCCCTACACAATGAGACTCCCCATAATATAATGCCTTGTTTGAAGGGAGCAAGGTGAACTCATGGCTTAGTATTAGAGTTGGAGTTGTATTAGTTGGTACTAGACAGCCTGCTACCCACAAGCACAGTTGTTAGTCTTTAACGTACTACAAGACTCCTTGTTGTTTTTAGAGTGAAGTTATGTTTTCTGTTGATGTTTCTCAACAGTGAAGGACATGTTCCTTTTGAGCCCAAATCTCTCGAGTTGACTATCTCTAAATATTTTTCTTAGTTTCCTAAAATGATTGTGGCCACCCAAAAATTTAAATGTGAAATTCAAAACACTGAGGCTATGAAAATGATTCCAATACTTTCCAAAGTTAAATACTTATTTGACCCATAATAGTTGTTTTAAATGGATATTGTATTTATAATCTGTTTTTATGCTTTTAAAATTTTGTATAATGGTTTTTTTAATGTTCAATGTTTTTAATTTTTGTAAACTGCCCAGAGAGCTTCAGCTATGGGGTGAAATAATAATAATAATAATAATAATATACTGGGACAGAACTATTCATACCTACAAGACAATACCCTGCAACCGACCAGACATAATGGTCATAGACAAAAAAGAAAAACACACATACCTCATCGACACAGCAATACCAAATGACAAAAATGTTGTTGAAAAGGAAGAAGAAAAGAGAGTCAAATATACACCACTGGCCATGGAAGTCAAAGAACTATGGCAACAGGAAAAGGTCACAATTATTCTGTTAGTCATAGGCTGACCATATGAAAAGGAGGACAGGGCTCATGTAACTTTAACAGTTGTAGAGAAAAGGGAATTTCAGCCAATGTCATTTGTATGCAATTAGTTCCTGGTGAAATTCCCTCTTCATCACAACAGTTAAAGTTGCAGGGGCCCTGCCTCCTTTTGAATATGGTCACTCTAGTATAGTGCCTGCAACTTTAACTGTTGTGATGAAGAGGGAATTTCCCCAGGGACTAATTGCATACAAATGACACTGGCTGAAATTCCCTTTTCTCTACAACTGTTAAAGTTACATGAGCCCTGTCCTCCTTTTCCTATGGTCAGCCTAGTTTGTCACCTTAGTCACCGGCATCACATCAAAAACTATACAGAAAACTTTCAGAAACTGGGCCTACCAAAATACATCCACACCAACGTCCAGAAAGCAGTCAAAACATGCTCAATTGTCAGGAAATTCCTGAATCTGTAAAAGACAGCATGACTTGGCAAAGCCCGTCATGTCCATCTAGAAAAACCACCACGAGTGAGAAAGAGGTGAAATAATAATAATAATAATAATAAAGCATGGGGTACTTTGGAATTGCTAGCACTTTATGAGTTTCATCTTCAATTAGGAGCAAAAGAGTTTACAAGTCCAGAATTGAATGAGAAGGCCTTTACAGGCACCGAAAAGTTATTATTTGCCAAATATCTCATCATAGCCGCTGTTTTATCACAGCCTTGATCGCTGTTGTGGATTTACCCATATGCCTGAACTAAAGGGAATTAAAAGATATACCTCTTCACTGCATTACTTACTGGTTACTATAGCGTGGCTGAATGATATAAGGAGGATGACTCTCTTCTCAACCTTTCAATATTGTTTCAGGCCCATGGCATTTATAGTCTGTGAGCTTGCCCTACTGGCCCCCAGCTGCAAAGGCATTCTTTTGATTGGTCATTCACAGTTCCCCTTCTATTGGCCATTGTCCAGTATATAAAGTCTCGAGAGGCAGCAGTTATCTACTGAATGCACCAGTTACCTGGATTATCTACTCCTGCTGTGAAGAAGGCAAAAACGAATTGACTGCTTTTGCACTGGTGCATTTTGGCCGAGTATTCATCCGCCTTGTCAAATACTTGTTTGAATGTGTTTCTCTTGAAAAGCTTGCTTAAGCTCCTCACATTGCTAGTAAATCTATTGATGTTTCAGTATTACATCTCTGATTTAAAATGATCAGACTGGACGAGTGCCGCAATCCATCACAACTAGAAAATATATGGGAACTCTTAGGGGCACACAGAACTCCATCGTCTGCCTTCTCCTTTTCTATCTGTTTGTGTACAGATCTGTGTGCACCCAGTATGAAATCTTTGAAATTCTAACTTTATTTTATAAATGATTACATTTCTGTATCACCCATGAGCCAAAGCACTCTGGGTGTTTCACAAAACATAACACACAGAGCATTTCTAATGTTGTACAGAGCATGTCATGATCCAGAGATCAGGGGAAGATGCTGCACATCTCAGAGCTCTGTACACATATTGTAGCCCTCTGAAAATTGCCTAATTAACTGCTCAATCTGAAAACAAGTGAGCCATGGCTGGTAATGATACTTGGGTTGGTAGGGGAGATGGAAGTTACTTAAATGTGTAGCAGGAGTAGCCATGTGGAGGCTTCTTGAAAGTGCCTTTGTCTGGTCTGGTGGTATCTGTGTAGGTTTAATTGCCTTTTGTGCTCTTGTCTGTCACAAACGGTGGGTGGGGGCTGTAATGTCAGCATTCATACTTTATCCTTTTCCGGCTGGTTTTCCCCTGCCCCCAAATTCCCACTTTTACAGCTGCATTGGGGACTTGTCAGCTACCCATTGGTCCAAGTCCCCAAGAGGTCTTGGCCATGAGAGCAGGGGTGGGCAACTCCAGAAGTTTTGGCCTACAATTCCTACCAGTCTTAGGCAAGTTGTCTACCCCTCTCTATTAGTGGCTGGAACCTGGCCTCAGAAACTCAGGAGAGCTATCTAGTTGGCTGGGGATAGAATATGTTCCCATTCCTCTTGGCTTCTTTGTCCGGGTCCAGGTCAAAATGCTGGTATTAACTTTCAAAGCCATAAGCGGCTTGGGGCCAGGTTGCCTGCCCAGACCCTAAGATCATCCTCAGGGGTCCTTCTCCGTGAGCTCCTGCCAAAAAAAGGGAGGCAGGTGGCTACCAGGAGGAGGGCCTTCTCTGTTGCGGCACCCCAGCTGTGGAATGAGATCCCTAGAGAGGTTCGCCTGGCACTTACATTATACTCTTTTAGACGCCAGGTGAAGACCTTTTTATTTTCTCCATATTTTAACAGCTTATCAGCTTAATTTTTAATCCTGCTGTTTTAAATCTGTATTTTAAAACTGTATAGATCTCTGCATTGCTGCTCGATTTTACCCTGGTTGTGCGTTTATACTGTATTTTATATTACGTTTTTACACTGTTGTTTGTTTCATATTTTAAATTGTTTTCATGGTTTTAATTTTTGTAAACCGCCCAGAGAGTTTCGGCTATTTAGCGGTATAGAAATGCTATAAATAAATAAATTGTTCTGAACAACATGACCTAGATTTGGGTTAGGGACACAGGAAGCTGCCTTTATATTGAGTCATACACTGGCTGGTAGCAGCTCTCCAGGGTTTCAGGCAGGTTTCTTTCCTAGCAATACCTGGGCTAGATCTACACTACTGCCTTTTATCGGTATTGAAGTGCACTGCTAATTGTTGGGATGCATTACACATTTAACATAGTGTTATTTCCTGGTTTTTATTCCACATTATCTGAAATAATAATAAATATAATAAAATTTATTTATATCACACTTTGTTACAAAGCACTGTACATGAAATAAAATAGGTCAGAAGTTTAAAAAATGCAATAAATACAATAATTCTAATAAAAGACTTTAACTGGATTTAAAATAATAATAATAATAATAACAATAATAATAATAATTTATATAGTGCTTTGTTACCACAACAAATGTCATTGTGCGTCCTACAAGGTATAAACTAGGGATGTACATCGGATCAGAGCCGATCCACGATCCGGAGCCGATCCGACCGAAATCGGATACAATTATCCGATTCCGATTCCAGCTTCTGGATTGTCCAATCTGATTCAAACCAGTCCGAAAGGACCCGATCCAGTTCGGATAAGTTCGGAGGATCGGACCTCCTCCCCTCCTCGCGTTCCTTACCTACCGGGGCTGTCTGCTGGCGTCTGCTGACGCCTGTGGGTGGCAGTGGACGGCCCCGGCAGGTAAGCCCCCTCCTCCCCCTCATACTCCTTACCTGCCTGGGCCATCCACTACTGTCCGCTGCCCCCTTCTACTGAGAAGCAGGCTTCATGTCATCACCCAGCACGCTACTCAGAGGCAGGCCATGAAGCCTGTTTTTCAGTAGATCGGATCAGCGGAGGGAAGCGGACGGACCCGGCAGGTAAGGAGTGCAAGGGGGAGGGGGCTTACCTGTCGAGGCCATCCGCTGCCACCCAGGTGGCAGTGGATGGTAGCGGATGGCCCCGGCAGGTAAGAAGTGCAAGTGGGGGGGAGGGACGGGGAGGGGAGAGTTAGGCCCCCACTCACCCACCACCGCCATGTTTTCCGTATAGGCTTGCATTGGGGGAAAGCTTTCTTTCCCCTATACGGAAAATGTCCAATTTTTGGATTGGGATTGGGTCTGATCTGATCCGAGGAACCTCCGATTTTGTCCGAACCGATCCAGGGCAATGATCTGGAGGGAGAGGCGGGTAATAAATAAATATAATAATTATTAGTAGTACTATTAACAGCGGAGGTCCCGATCCGGGTCCCAATCCGATCTGGGGGGTGGGGTCTGGGCACATCCCTATTATAAACACACAAGAGGGATATAGCATTACGATGATGAGAGTGTAATGATTTGACAGAAGGTGTAGATCTGGCCCTGGAGGCAACAGGGATTGAACTGGGGACCTTCTACATGCAAAGCAGATACTCTACCACTGAGCTATGGGAGGTGGGGATGTCTTGGTGGATGTGCCTCTCCAATCTTGGAACCAGTTTGTGGGCAATGGACTTTGATTTCTAGAACTTTGTAACTACACAAGTGTATATTTTATATTTGTATATATCGTATTTGTCAGGGTTTTGATGCACTGCACTCTCTGAGCATGCATGGAGTGCAAGCATACACCAATGGAAAAAACAACAGAGGTCACTGGTAGCAGGCAGATGTCCTGGTAGCCAAAAATACTCAGACACAGTAGCGTTTTAAACTACTAGGCTAAGTTTACTGTACAAGTATTTACAGAGAAGAAAAAACACCAACTGGATACAAAATTCTCTCTCAGTCTCAACATCCCATCCAACACCTGTTTCATCACATGTTATACTTTTATAGCATTGTGAACCTATCACAGTGTTGACTGCATATCTCCCTGTGTGTTGCTATGCTCTACAGTCCAGAGGAAGAAAACCAAACGACCTTGGTCTTAGAGCTAACCAGCTATACTCTATTTGGCAACTCTATTTGGCAATCTCAAATGGTTCTTTCTTTCTCAGTTCCAGAAAAAAACCTTTCACTGGACATTTAACCAAATAAAAACTTGACAGTATTGTCTCAGTTTTTACCATCTTGAGATGATTTTCTTCGCCAGTTCTAGAACACTTTTCTTACATTTATATTTTAAAGAGATGTGAGCTCCAATTTTCATGGCAATAAATACTTTCTCCTGTTTTAATAGTGACACCATACTATTCAGATTTATACTCTTTGAAATCTACTTACATTAATCAATTTTCTGTGTTTATACTACTCATAAACAGATCTGTGCAGGGGTGTGATGTAGGGCATGATTACCAGCCAGAAACAGGTTAATCGATGGCAAGAGATGAAATACAAAGCTGTGAAAACCTTTGACCATTTATTTTGTGTGTGTGTGGATTGGGGGAGGGAACTGACTACAACTGCAAGGTGAGGAGATTGGATGTGGGGAGACCATTGTTCTATCACATTCCCACTGGAGTGGCCTGGATCAATGGTATAGCACATGCTTTGTATGCAGAAGACCCCAGGTTCAATCCCAGGTATCTCCAGGGAGGGCTGGAAAAAATCCTGCCTGAAACCCTGGAGAGCTGCTGCCAGTCAGTGCTGACAATATTGGGCTAGATGGACCAATGGTCTGACTCAGTATTAGGCAGCTTCCTACTTTCCCTATTGCATGGGGAGTCAGTGGCCCTGTTCAGAAGACACTTTAAGCCATGGCTTTAACCACAGTGAATAAGACTTTTTGCCTTATTCACCAAGGTCAAAGCCATGTGCCTTCTGAACAGGGTCTGTGTGTAGACCAAGAGGGAAGTTGGCTAGGGGAAAAGTCTCTATTTGCATTTTTCTGCTCTTGTTAGTGCCTTCTGCTATATTCTCACCTACTGCTAATCTCTATAGCAGATAAATTATCAGGGGTGGGCAGACTTCAGGCTTGTGGTATCATTTATTTATTTATTTATTGCATTTCTACACCGCCCAATAGCCGAAGCTCTCTGGATGGTTCACAAAAGTAAAAACCATCAAATATGAATCAAAGTATAAAACAAACAACGGTATATAAAAGCACAATCGGGTAAAACAGAGCATCAATGCAGAGATTCATACAGATTTAAAATACCAATTTAAAAACAGCAAAGTTAAAAGACTAAGATGATAAACTGTTAAAATACTGGGGAAATAAGAAGGTCTTAACCTAGCATTGAAAAATGTATAACGTAGGTGCCAGGCGAACCTCTCTAGGGAGCTCATGCCACAGCCAAGGTGCCACAGCAGCGAAGCCCCTCCTCCTGGTAGCCACCTGCCTTACTTCCTTTGGCAGGGGCTCATGGAGAAGGATGATCTTAGGGTCCAGGCAGGCACATATGGGAGGAGGCATTCCTTCAGATAACCTGGCCCCAAGCCATTTATGGCTTTGAATGTTAACACCAGCACTTTGAATTGGGCCCAGACCTGGACTTGCAGCCAATGAAGCTGGAAAAGGACTGGCATAATGTGGTCTCATTGGTCAGTTCCAGTTAACAGTCTTGCTGCCCTGTTTTGTACCAGCTGAAGTTTCCGGACCATTTTCAAAGGCAGCCCCATGTATAATGCTTTGTAGTAATCCAGGTGAGAGGTTATCAGAGCATGGATAACTGTAGCTAGTCTATTTTAAAGCTTCATCACACCTAATCTCCCCAACTGGTTTGCCTCCGGGGGTGTTTTAAACTCTGAGGCAAACGTGCGTCAAGCTTATGATCTCTTTCACCTGAATATTTGCTCTTTCACTCCAGTCCACCCTTCCCCTTCTCATTATCCTTCCAGTCAGGTCCTGGCAGATGAGTACTTCAACCAGATATTAGGCTGACCATATGAAAAGGAGGACAGGGCTCATGTAACTTTAACAGTTGTAGAGAAAAGGGAATTTCAGCCAATGTCATTTGTATACAATTAGTTCCTGGTGAAATTCCCTCTTCATCACAACAGTTGAAGTTGCAGGGGCCCTGCCTTCTTTTGTATATGGTCACTCTAGTATAGTGCCTGCAACTTTAACTGTTGTGATGAAGAAGGAATTTCCCCAGGGACTAATTGCATACAAATGACACTGGCTGAAATTCCCTTTTCTCTACAACTGTTAAAGTTACATGAGCCTTCTCCTCCTTTTCATATGGTCAGCCTAACCAGATTGCCTTTCTGCCAGGCAAAAATGGAACAACCCTTTAGTCTGGCTCTTTGGGGGCACTGAGGGAGTGCAATCCTGTCCATGAAGAGATTCAGGCATTGCATGATTTAAAAAAAAGTTTGGAGCCTGGGATGCTAGGTTTGGGTTTTATATTGAGACTTGGAGCCGGCTGCTGGGAGAGATTGCTTTTCCCTGCCAGGACCTGATGCAATCCGTTCAAATCCTATTCCTTTAAAACTACATGGAGGTTTACCGCGGATTTAATGCATTTAGGGAAAATAATCCAGACTTTTAGCATTCCAGGAAAGGCTGAGGAAGAGGCGGGGTATCAGCAGGATCGGCACAGCGTCATGTGAGTACTATGCTGCAAATCCACACACCAGGTATGGCGAAAGTGCAGTAAATCTGCTGGTGTGATGGAGGCCTTAGGGTGACCATATATGGGAAACCAAAAGAGACGACACCCAGTGGTGAGTGGTAGGAAAGCAGCTTTCCGGGGCCTCCAGAAAGTGTGTCATTCCCTGCGCCAATTGGCGTCTTTAAGGCCCCGATTGGAACAATGCGGGGGTGGCGGGAAAGTACATTTCCCCCTCCGCCACTCCAATCGGGGCCTTTCCTAAAATATCCAGGAATGACATGCTTTCCCCTTTAAGGCCCTTATTGGAGCATTGGAGGGGATTGACATGCCTCCAGAAAGCAGGTCATTCCCCACCACCACGCCAATGGTGGACTTAAAGGGAAAGCTTGTCATTCCAGGACATTGTAGAAAATTACAGAAAATCCCTTGATACCCAGGATAGAACAAAAAACAGGACAAATTTGGGAAATCCTGACAGTTGCTCACCCTATCTCTGTCCAGATAAGGGCACAGTTGATATATCAGCATAAACTGATAAAAGGTGCTCCTTGCCATTGAGTCCATCTGTGCCTCAAGTGACAGTTCTGGATCCAGGAGCACCCCCAAACTACAAACCTGATCCTGTAGGGGGAGTGCAACCCCTCCAGAACAGAGTAAACATCACCTAGCAGGACAGATGAACCACCCGCAAACAGTACCTCCATCTTGCTTGGATTGAGTCTCAGTTTGTTTACTTTGTTTTTCACAAGAACCCCAAGATCCTGGTGTAAAAGCATAGAATTCAAGAAGTCTGATCCTAGGAATTTGTTTGGGGTATCAGAACTGAACTGAATTCACAGTTCTTCTGCACAAAAATCTACACTTGGTCGATCCTCCCCCATCTTTCCATTTAGGCAGGGAGAGAGTTATTTTGTTATTGCCATTGTTAAACAACCGGGTGTCAGAAATCCTTGCCAATCTACTTCAGGTCACCCAGAGATCACCCACTAGATTCCGATCTGCTGGGTTTACATCACTAGCAGTAGAAACATGTGTAGGGTGACCAGATAAAATCCAGGTCAGGGCTCATGTAACTTTAACAGTTGTAGAGAAAAGGGAATTTCAGCCAGTGTCATTTGTATGTAATTAGTTCCTGGTGAAATTCCTTCTTCATCACAACAGTTAAAGTTGCATGCACTATACTAGAGTGACTATATACAAAAGAAGGCAGGGCCCCTGCAACTTTAACAGTTGTGATGAAGAGGGAATTTCACCAGGAACTAATTGCATACAAATGACACTGGCTGAAATTCCCTTTTCTCTACAACTGTTAAAGTTATATGAGCCCTGACCTGGATTTTATCTGGTCACCCTAAACATGTGCAATGACTGCTTCTTTTAGATGTTTAGTTTCTTTTACAATGAGGATGAGAAGAAAAAAAGACGAATTCCATCTCATTCACTAACTACATCCAATGGACCAACCAATGGTTTGTGGACCACTGCTGATACAACCTGCTTCCAAGAGGGGTGTGTTGCCCCCAGCCCTTTGGAATGGGGAAATCAGGGATCTGCTGGCCAGGCCTGCTGTGGCTGGAACCTAGCAATCTGGAATGGATTAGTGAGGACTTCCCTTTGGGCGGGAGATTTTTCTCAGTTTAGGCCTAGACTGCAGAGGCAAAAGGCCCAAAAGACCTGGCAGAGCACAGGCCTCACCCCTTTTTATTCAACACCCATTACTTATTTCTCCCTAGATTACCTCTTTAGTTTCTTGTGGAATGTAAGTTACCATTCTTTATTGTCTTGTTAAAGAAGACAGTTTAATAAAGATTTGTTGGATTTAAAGAAGAGGCTTGCATTAATCTGGCTGCAAAGTGCCTATACGCATGGCACATAGGCATGGAGACATCACAAGGGGTATTAGACATGTTGTATCTTGACATGTTACATGGCACAGACATAGAATGTGTACTTATCCATGGTCCCTTTGCACAGCAGTTGCCGGGAACTGAGGGCCATGTATTGGTGGCACAGTGCACACATGAGAAAGAAAGAGGTTGGCATTCAAAGCCTCACATATAACATTGGAACATTTCTTTCTTATCAGTGCCAGAACTTGGCAAGCTTCCATGTAGACATGCCCACAAATTTTGTGGAAGTATTAAGTGAAATTGGTCTGGTAGTACTTCATGCTGAATTGGCAGCTTTCCCCACTTAGTTAAAAAGAAATCTCTCCACTATCTTGCTATTGTTACAACAACAAAAAATACCCACACCGCTCTAATGCTACTTATACAATCCTAGTTAATAAATGAGTTGCGGACATCTTAGTCTTATCAAAGAATTCATATGCAAAGTTATGAATAAAATACAAAGTTATGAATAAAACACGAAGTTATGAATAAAAAGCTTCAAATGTATTCTTTTGAAATTGCCAAGAAAAGCTCTTGTTTCTTAATGCCTGTTGAACCTTTGGGCAGACTGATTCAAATGTTAAAGCTGTGCCCAGACCTTAATTTTTTTTAAATAAAAAAAATAAAAATAATAAGCTGTCAGAATAATTGCTAAGAATGTACAAGGATTATCCGAAGTAAACTGCAGCCTGCAAAATGAGAATTGCATGTTAGCTAATTGTTAATTTTAGCAATTGCAATGGCTAATTAGTGTGGCACATATTGACTATTAGCATGATGCCCCCAGCACCTGCTTTCCCCAATGAACCGATTTCTTCATTGCTCGTGCAGGAGCCAAATGTGTAATTATTGGCCATCATTGGGGCGATTTTCCAGTGATTCTTTTGTGCAATGTGAATAAAGCATAATGACATATTTTATTAGAGGGCAAATAGCTGTTTGTTAATGGAAATGATTGGAAACCCAAGAAACTCTGAGTTAGGAACATGTTTTCAGTATCAGCATGAATTCAAATGTATTTCCTTTTAACCATATAAAAGAAGCATAGAAATCAAATCTAAACTTAGTATAATATATTTAATGGTATGTACAAACACAGCATTGATTAGCTACCTCAAATGTATTTCAGCCCTAAAGGATTTGGGTGGTTTTGGAGGCTGCCAACTTTCCCCTTTTTTTGTTTAAAACTCCTTTCTCTGGAATGGAGTAGTAGCAAAAGGAGGGAGGAATGCATCCCCCCTATTTAAACTCCACAAATCATTCCTATAGCATATATCAGTACTTACAACGCATGCATCTTTAGCAGAGTTATAGAGCATAATCTAATGATCCCCTAAAACACATGCTTGAGAGTGTATATAGCAATACATAAGTGTAGGGTGCCCAGGTCACCCGGGGTTTCCCGGTCCTAACCAGGAAAACTGGGGTGATCCAGGCCGACCGGGGGGTGGCGGGGGCAAACCAGGCCTCGAGGAGCCCAGATGGCGGGTCCTCCTCCGCCGCCGGGTCCTCCACCACCACCACCAGGTCCTCCGCCGCCACCGCCGCCGGGCTCATGAGGCCAGAGGCCATGCGGAAGAGGGCCGAATCCGGAAGTGATGTAATCGGACCTCTCCCGCCTCTTCTGTGTGGCCTCTGGCCTCCTCGGGGTTTGTCGCGATGACGATGAGCCCCGAGGAGCCCAGATGCCCGCACGGAAGAGGCGGGGGAGGCCGACATCACTTCTGGAATCAGCCCTCCCCCACCTCTTCCACGCAGGCATCTGGGCTCCTCGTGGCTCGTTGCCATCGCGACAAACCCTGAGGAGGCCAGAGGCCACACTGAAGAGGCGGGAGAGGGCCGATTACATCACTTCCGGATTCGGCCCTCTTCTGTGCGGCCTCTGGCCTCACGAGCCCGGCGGTGGCGGTGGAGGACTTGGTGTCGGCAGAGGACCCAGCAGTGGCAGCGGTGGACCTGGTAGGTCCGGGCTGGTGTTTTTTGGGAGTGGGTGGCTTGGTGGTGGGGTTTGTTTCGGGTTGGGGGGTGGCGTCTGCTTGTTGGCCGCATGGCGGGTGGCCTTTTTAATTTTTTTAATTTTATGTTGGGGGGGGTCTGCTTTGTTGGGCACGCCCCCTTTGGGCGGCCATTTTGAACCGAGATTTTGTTTTGAAAAATCTGGTCACCCTACACAAGTGTCACCCGCTATTTAGATTATTTAGATAAGCACATCAGTCGGCAAATAAAGCCCAAATCTTGTAGATTCAACAATGGTGAATCATATATATATCTGTATATCTATAGATATATATATGCACAAGATTCTCACACTTTTGCAATATCATGTGGATTATGGCCTAGAAATGGTTTTATCTACAAATAATTTGGTTCTATTCTGCATCACCATCATCAGCTTCCATTTATTCCAAGGCAACTTATATTTCTTTGGCCCAAACGACAATATGAGTTAGTTCTGCTATTCGCAGTCAAATTCTGCACTGATACCAAGTTTAGAGTAAGAGTAAAGCTGGTGACCTATCTACACTACTGCTTTAAAATGGTTTATAACAGTTTTAAAAGCAGTAGTATAAATAGGCTCACCTATTCACTTTCAACTAGAAGAGAGAGACAGGAAGTTGAAGACTAGGTCTCAGGCCCCTACTCTAGCTGGACTTCCCTACAGGGCCATTACCACCAGTTATGGGAAGAATTCCAGGAGATGGAGGCAAGAAGGCAGGTAAAGATAGGGTGACCAGATTTTGGAAACCAAAATCCCGGTTCCCCCCGCCACCCCCCCACCCAAAACAACCCCCCCCAAGCCACCCCCCCAAAAACACCAGCCTGGACCTACCGAGTTCTCTTCCTCCGCCACCTGCGCCGGGTCCTCCGCTGCTGCTCCCGCCGGGTCTTCCTCCACCACCGCCAGGTCCTTTGCTGATCCTGATCCGGCCCTCTCCCGCCTCTTCCGTGCGGCCTCCGGCCTCACGAGCCCGGCAGTGGCGGTGAAGGACCTGGCGGTGGTGGGGGACCCGGCGGCAGTGGCGGCGGCGGAGCCCGGGAAGCGGCCGCCCCAGCAGGTAAGTGCCCCCCCTCGCGCCTCGCGCTCCGGAGGGAAGCGGGTGCCCCTGCAGGTAAGGAGCGCAAGGCGCGAGGGGGGGCACTTACCGGCTGGGGCGGCCGCTTCCCGGGCTCCTCCGCTGCCACCGCCGCTGGGTCTACTGCCGCTCGCTGCCACCGCCGCGTGACCCCTGCCACCCTGGGTTTCCCCCGCCGCCCCCCGGTTGGCCCGGATTGGCCTAGGTTTCCCGGTTAGGACCGGGAAACCCCAGGCCATCTGGACACCCTAGGTAAAGACCACTGCAAATTAAAAAACCCAACAACAATAACATAACCAACCAACCCAAAAATACAGCAATAAAAATGTAAAAGTAATACAATATTAAATATTAAAAACATGAAGGAGACAGTAAAATTAATAATCTGAGCAACAGTATCATTACAATCAACTCAGTGACATCAGTTTACACATATGTGTAAATGCTAAAAGAATATACAAATCAAAACATTTTAGGGATTCCTGCTTTATGTTAAAGCTTACTTAAAATAGACTCACTGATGCAGCTAGATTAATTACCAGGTCTGTAAATTGCTATGGATTGTGGACTACTGAGCTATAATAAATCAGAAATCTTCTTCACACTCTCTTTTGAACTTAATTTGATCTCATCAATTGCTTACACAAGTTAGGTCTATTCCAGCCAAAGTTAAGCAGTTTTAGTCCTGTTGATTTCAAAAGGAGAATTAAGTACATATTGAGATCAATGTGACTTTAATTTTGGATGAATCACACCTATTTTTATTTAGTGCATAAAATGCACAATATAGGTTTCTGTTTCCACAAAAATACTTTGTTCAATAGAAAATTGCCAGGGGTCAGTTTGAGATGTGCAAGCCAGTCATTATGGCTCTTACCGTGGGCTTAGCTCTAGAAGGCCTTCTAGAGCTCACTCATACGATGCCAAATTAGGACTACAAAGGGCCCCTCTGTTGTCAAAACAGGCATTGCCAAAATCTGAATGTCTTTCAGTTGTATTGCCAAACTTTTTCATTAGGTCTTGATCTGGGGCACGAAGCTAGAATAGGCTGGGTACTGTTGATTGCATGTTAATACACTGCTTTTTCTTTTAAAGTATGCTTTAGGAAACTGTACCAGTTCTCAGATATAAGACCTCTCAAACCAATCATGTAAACCAGACTTCCCCAACACAGTGCTCTCCAGATGTTGTTGACTACAGTGCCCATCAACCCTAGCCAACATGGCCAGTAGCCAGTGGTGATGGGAATTGTAGTCCAAAACATCTGGAGGGGCCAAGGTTGGGGTAGGCTGATGTAAGTTCTCATTCATATATGGGGAGAGGCTATAGCACAGTGGTAGAGCACATGCTTTGCAGGCACATGTCCCTGGTATCTCCAATGAAAAAGCTCTTTGATGGCAGTGTTGGGAAAGGTAGCTGCTTGAGATCTTGAGGAAGCCCTGCCATTCCAGCTAGACAAAACTGGGCTAAGTCTGACTCAGAATATGTTCATCAGTGGAATCACTGATATGTGATTTGCACTGGTGAATATGTTCACCAGTGCAAAGCGCCTTGGACAGCTCTTTTAGAGTTCTGACTGGTTCTGACTGAAACCTGGAGTGGATTCACTGCCCCACTGACATCAGCTTCCACTGATGTTCAGCTATATTCATAGGCAAAATGACACCAAGATCTGTGATAATAAGAGCTGCTTTATAACAAGTCAGTTCACTGGTCCATCATGCCCAGAACAGTCTACTCTGACAGGCAACAGGTCTCAGGGATCTCAGACAGAGGCCTTCCACAACCTTGTTTCCTTGAGACCTTTCAACTGGAGCATTCAGAGTTTGAAGCTAAGACTTCGATGTGCAAAGCATGTCTTATACTGTGAAGTAAGGATGCTTGGGACTTCAGGAATACATGGATGTTAGGGGGTAAGAACATAAGAAGAGCCATGCT
The DNA here is from genome assembly GCA_029215795.1 of Anniella stebbinsi. Taxonomy (NCBI): domain Eukaryota; kingdom Metazoa; phylum Chordata; class Lepidosauria; order Squamata; family Anniellidae; genus Anniella; species Anniella stebbinsi. The sequence continues at coordinate 332,595,859 of JARDYH010000001.1, forward strand.
GGATTAGACCAAGGATCAATGTAGCCCAGCATTCTGTTCACATGATGGCCAAATTGGTGGCCATCACCACATCTTGTGGTAGTGAGTTCCATAGTTTAACTATGCATTGTGTGAAGAAGGACTTCCTTTTATTTGTCCTAAATCTCCCACCAATCAGCTTTATAGGATGACCCTGGTTCTAGTATTATGAATACCATCCTCCACCTATTTTTCATACCAGGTGTGATTATTCTTCTAACCAGCTCACTGTTTTACCATACTGAGCAGCAACTCCCAATTTAAACAATTAAATGGCCCTGTGTAGTAGGAACAAATGCCAAATGCACAAATCTTTTCACTTGAAGTTTAAAATGGGCAGGGGTGGTGGTCGTGGTTGGGGACTGGTTTTGTTTTTGCTTTTTACTTATGCTGTAACATTGCTGAGGGTTTAATACAAAATGGTCATTTCAGTGCTGTAACCATTGAGTTGAATCTAGGGTGTTGCACAAGAAAAATGAAAATTAACCCAGTGATATATTACCATTTGTGGACGAGCTTGCATATGAGCTTTTACAAACTCTTGCAGAAGGATGGGAACTCCTACATTAGGAACATAGGAATCTGCCCAACAACATAACCCAACAACAACCCATGGTTTGAGAGTTGCTTCCCATCCCAAACATGCCATACTGCTCGGGGTCAAATGATACAGCAACCTGTGCCAGTGTGAGTAATGAGGAAAATCCAGCCATCATGACTTGGCATGTGTGGCAGCTGTAGCAAGCCACAGTGGCTTGTTTCAGTCACCGTGATCATATGAACCGGGTCACTGAGTCAGACTATTGGTTCATCTAGTCCAGGATTGCCGACACTGACTGGTTGCGACTCTCCAGGGTTCCAGTCAGATGTTTTTTCAGTTCTACCTGGAGATGCCGGGGAGCTACCTGGGATCCTTTGCATGCAAAGCATATGCTCTACCACTGAGCTATTGCTGCTCTCCTCCGCTTAAGCTTCCCTTGATTAATAGACAGCACCTATCTATTCACATTATAGCACTTGGCAAGCCCATGCACAAACTCTTGCACAAGTGTTTGCAGGACAGCGCTACTACTTGGTTCTTTGGATTAATCCTACCCATTGAAAAGGACTATGCCTGCTCCAAGTATTTTTTTTTAAAAAAAATAAAATATGTACAAACATGAGGAAGAAACGATGAATAGGCACTTTCTTTTCTCTCTGAGGGCCTATTGCTCCTCTACTGTTTCAAGATGCAGATATACGTTCAGTATTCAGGTTCACCGTTTGACCCATTAAACTAGTATTGAGGAATAATTTGTGTGTTTTCCCAGTATGGCTGCATGTAGAATGGGGCTCATTTCCACAAGTTTGAATAAATTTATCCAGTTCAGTGAACCTGTTGTTAAGCTTAGCAAAACTCAGTAGGTGGCTTTAAAGTCCTGTAATTAGCCCATTACATAAAATCTGTACTTTAGATTTTTGCACATTGGTTAATAAGCATAATGCTTCATATATATAAATAACATTACATTAAATGATGCCGCATAAAGGAATTAAAGGCCAAAGTAGTTAAATAAAATGCTTGAAAGAGACCTTAAATTAGCATGTTTAATTCCAAGTCATTGAACAGGAAAAGACTTGCAGCCTTACTGTAACATTTCCATATGACAACATGCAATAATTGACAGGGAAACAGAAATTTGGCCGTCTTGTTTTGTATACAGTATAACTGTATTAGTGTAACTTATATATGATTTTGGATGAATTTTGTAATTAAAATATTCCCACATACCAGGAATGTACCAATAACTGTAATAAGCATCATTATGAGTTATCATAATACCTCTTGCTTAAACACTTTTTCTGTTATTTATACAGATCTGCTACTGTTAGTGCAGGGCAATCCTCAGCAGTTCCCCGGAATTCAGTGTGACTTACTCTTAATCAGTGTGCTTAGGACTAGGGATGTGTATCGTATCGTTAAAATGATATGATACGCTCTTTATCATACATCCGATTAACGATAAAGATATGATAGAAAATCCTACGATAATTATCGGATTTTTATCGTTTTATCAGAAGGCTCTTTCTCTTTTGCCGCCACATGGAGGGAGCTAGAAGGTGGGGTGTGCTTGCTGAGACTGACAGATTCAGTGACCAATCGTGAAGCAAGGATTCTATCAGGCTCCAATCACAATGTTGGAGGAGGTCTGAGTATAAAACCCCCACTCTTGGGTTCTCCATCTTTGTTGGGAGTAGGAATAGAAGGAGAAAGGTGGATTTTTTGGAGGAGGTCTGTGCGTTTTATAAATTATTACTACTGTGGCTGGCGATTGTAGATTCTTCTATCTATTTTTCTTCTTGCATCTTTCTTTCTGTTCCCCTCTGTGTCTCAGGTTCGTTTCTTGTGTGTGTGTGCTGCTTCCTGGTTTGATTGAGGGTTAGGTTAGCTTGACTGGGGGGTTCTGTGAGTGAGTGTGTGTTGTTCCCTTCCCTGTTTTCTTGTTATAACCCCCCCAATACATTTTTTAATTCTCTCTCTCTCTCTCTCTCTCTCTCTGTATGTTTGCTTGATTGTCTGTGAGTGTGCTAGTATTTCCTGTAGCCTGCTACACAGGAGCACTACAAATCTGTGGCCAAAGCAGCACACAAATTCAAAAAGTGTGGTCAAAGCAAACATTTTCTTTTTATTTGCCATTGCCATAATGAAACGCGGCTCTAAGGCGCCCCTTGGCCAAGGTGGCTTTGCCTCTTCAGGAAGAAGAGATGCTGTTGCTTCTGGGGGCAGCTCTGGGGTGGCTGTCTCCCCCACCCCCGTTAAAATCAAGCGCAAGTCTGCCTTTTTTGTGCTGAAGCAGGCAGAGGCACCAGCAGCGCCTCCTGAAAGGTCTGCCTGCAGGGCTTGCTTTGAAGAGCCACTTCCAGAGGTTGGTGGCAGCAGCACTGGTCTTGGAGTAGGAGTAACACCATCTCCTGATCCAGTGGTTGAGGCTGGGAGCCCGCTCAGGGATCTTTTCCCCGAGATCGATGAGGTCAAGCAGCCGGTTGAGGTTGAGGAGGAGGAGCAGCAGCAGCAGCAGCAGACAGAAGTGGCTCCCTCGTCACTCTCCCAAACCTCTTCTTCGAGGCCTTCTATCCCTGCTCCTGTGGTGGCATCCCAGAGTCCAGGTGCTGGCAGCGATGAGCAGACTGGCTTACCCCACAAGCGGAGTAGCATGGTGTGGGACCACTTTGAGATGGCTGTGGATCCCCTCTTTGCTGTATGTCTGCATTGCAAGGCCACCATCAGCGGGGGGGGGGGGGAAATCTGGCGCACCTCACCACCTCCAACATGCACTCCTGCTTGGGAGAGAGGCGGGCACCTCCCAGGTGAGTAGTGGCACTAAGGGCAAGCAGAAGGCTGCTTCTGCTGTCAGTTCTGCATCTCCAAACCCCAAGCGTCTTCGGCAGGCCACCATGGAAGACCTGGGGTGGGGGAAGTATGGGACCACGCGTTGGAGGTTTCCAATGCCCAACCAGCTCACCAACTGCATCGGTGAGATGGTGGCATTGGATGACCAGCCATTCAGCCTTGTGGACAATGCAGGGTTCAAGAGGCTGATGGCTATGGTGGTCCCATACTACAAGCTGCCGTCTCGCACCACCCTTAGCAGGCGTGTGGTGCCCTCCCTGTACCGGGCATGCAGGGAATTGGTGCTGGGTCGACTGTGCCAGGCAGAGACACAGAAGGTGCACTTCACCTCAGACATTTGGTCCAGCGAGGGTGGAGCGCACGCTTACCTGTCTCTGACGGCTCACTGGTGGGGAGCCACAGGGAAAGAAGCACCCATCACTTGTGGGACTGGGAAGGAGGGCTACTGCTGGGCCCTCCTTCATAATGAAGTCATGGACCAGTCCCACAAGGCAGTGGAGATCACCGAGGCCATTAACCGCATGGTGGAGGGGTGGCTGTCTGGGCATCAGCACACCCGCGGTTACATGGTTACGGATGGGGGAGCCAATATGGTCAGGGTGGTGTGTGAAGGTGGTTTTGATGGGGTCCGCTGCATCGCCCACCTCTTAAACCTCATAGTGAGGGGTGGTCTTGGTATGGGGAGCAGCAGCAGCAGCGGCCTTCTCCCTCCCGTGCCAGCAGTGTGCAACATCCTGGACAGCTGTCGGAGGGTGGCTGAGCACTTCCACCACAGTGTCAAAGGAAATCGGTTGCTGCGGGAGAAGCAGGCAGAGTTGGAAATCCCACAGCACCGGCTCTTTCAGGATGTTGCGACACGCTGGAACTCCACCTACCTCATGCTTGAACGTATGGTGGAGCAACAGCATGCTATGCATGAAATGTGCAGGGTTGGGGACATAGGTATCCAGGTACCACTGGCCAGGGAGCAGTGGGATACCATGTCCCATCTGGTGATGGTCCTCAAGCCCTTCCTTGAGGCCACAGAGACCCTCAGCAGCAGCACCGCCCTCCTCTGCCAGGTGATCCCTGTGGCCAGGCATCTCCAGACCAAGATGCAGCAGTTTCTGGAGGCCGGGGATCCCATCACCGGGACGCACTTCCTGCAAGATGCATGGGAAGTGGTGCACAGGCTGAAGGCAGAGTAGCCAAGAAGATGGAGCCCCTGATGAAAGACAGGATCTACATCTTGGCCACTATGTGTGATCCTCATCTAAATGACAGTATCTGAGATGTCAGTTCTAGGCTGGGGTGGGTGGAATTGCTGGTGAGGGAAGTTCAGGCTGCACGTGAAATCAGGCTTGGGCAGGCAGCAACAGCCGAAGAGGAAGAGGAGGCCATGGCTTCCCAAGTCAGCAGTCCCTGCAGCAGCAGAAGCAGCATTCCTCCCAGCAGGAGCAGCAGAGGCCTTGGGTTCTGGGCAAATGCCCTACAAGAAGTGGTTGGTCAGGCAGGCAACCAACCCTCCCGGCAGGATGATGCTGCAACTGCTGTGCAGTGTTACCTGGTGGAAGCCAAGGAGAACATCTCCATTGAACCCCTGGCCTACTGGCTATCACAGAGCCAGATGTGGCCAGATCTGGCTCGGGTGGCCCGAGATTGACTGAGCTGTCCGCCGACCAGTGTTCCAAGCGAGCGGGTCTTCTTGATGGCGGGCAACGTCGTGACACCCACCACTCTCACTTGGACGCTGAGTTAGTGGAGCAGCTCATCTTTCTCAAAGCGAACCTGCCCCTGCTGGGATAAGCCCTCTGGAGAGTGAGAGACCCATCTTTCGTTGAGTTGGGTAGGCTCGAAGTTTGTGTTCATTTTTTAACTTTTATTTCCTTTTTACAGCTCAGTAACTCAACTCTGATGGCAGGATTCCTTGGGATCCTGTTTCTCCTACCATAACCTATTGAGGGGATGCTAAGCATCTCACACTGACTATGGTTTAGTCCTGCCTTCATCTGTCTGTCTGCCTGCCTGCCAGCCAGTTTGCCGCCTTTGTGAAGTAGATGGATCTCTGGGTCAAGGCCCTGAGTTCTATGGCATACTTGTGCATAAAGCTAGCAACTGGCACTCCACCTGCATCTGCCCATCTCAGCCTGCCTGGATCTGCCTACACCTGCCTGCCTGCACGGGTATGGCCTTCCTCCTCCTCCTTGTGGACTCCATCAGTCAGAGACTGTCAAACATCCCTCACATCTTGACTTTTTGATTTGGGACATTGCTCCAGCCAATGTGCCCTCCTCTGGGCAAGAGAACAGCCTGCCTTATTGACTGAACCTGCCTGCATCTGTGCCCACCTGTGCCTGCTGCCTGCATCTACGTCTAGTTGATTCATTTTTTTGGTTAGTAAGTTGTACTGGGCCCGCCTTGCAGGGCTGGTTGTTGTAGCCTTACAACAACTTTGAGGACAGGCTGCCTGACAGAAGCAGGCAGCATGGGGATGGGCTTCCTTAGTGGGGCGAGTTTCTGGATTCCTCATGGATTTGATGATTTCATGTCCTGTCTCCATCCTGCCTTCCCTGGGGCTTCTGAGACAGCCTGCATCTGCCCACCTGTGCTTGCCTGCCTGCATATGCCTGCCTGACATCTGTGCCCGGGAAGCATGTGTTGGCTTGACATCTGGCTGATTCATGGTAAGTCGGAGTAGTAGGCCCACCTTGCAGGGCTGCTGGTAGCCTTTAAAATCAAGGACGTGCTGCCTGAGAATGAAGCAGGCTGCACGGGTGGGGATAGGCTTCTTCTGGATTCCTCCAAGGAACAACTCACTCATTAATTTGATTTTTCATCTGTTTTTTCAGGTGCAGCCTGAGCCTGGTTTCCTTGGGCATTCAGCCTGACTGACTGACTGACAAACCTTCCTTCCTGCATCTTCTGTGCCCACCTGAGCCTGTGCCCACCTCTGCCTGCCTGCCTGCATCTGCATCTAGCTGATTCAGTTTTTGGGTAAGTTTTACTTGGCCCGCCTTGCAGGGCTGGTTGTTGTAGCCTTAAAAAAAAAATCAAGGACATGCAGCCTGAGAGTGAAGCAGGCTGCACGGGCAGGGATGGGCTTCCTCTGGATTCCTCCAGGGAACAACTCACTCATTGATTTCGTTTTTCATCTATTTTTTCAGGTGCAGCCTGAGTCTGGCTTCCTTGGGCCTTCAGCCTGACTGCCTGACTGCCTGACTGAAGAACCTTCCTTCCTGCATCTATGCCCACCTGAGCCTGCTGCCTGCATCTGCCCACCTGAACCTGCTGCCTGCATCTGCCCACCTGATTCTGCTTGCATCTGCCTGCATCTGCCTGCATCTGCCCACCTCTGCCAACTTGCCTGCCTGCATCTTCCTACTTGCCTGCCGCCTGTGCCCTGGAATCGTCCGGCTCGATGTCTGGCTGGTAAGTCGTACTGGGCCCACCTTGCAGGGCTGTACTGCCTTACGTGTGGTTTAAAAATCTAGCTTTCTTTGGAGGAGAGGCAAACTCCCTCATCAATTCGTTGAACAAGCTATGTCACATGAGTCCACTAGTCCCCCTACAGCCCTTCAGTAAGGTCCCCAACTTTAAGGACTAGCTCTTTAAAAATGAGGATTTCTCAGCAGCAGCATTACCACCAGCATTACCACATTACCAGCTGTGCATCTGAAATTGGGCACAGATGAGTCCCCTCAAGGCCATCTGTGAGATGCCCATGAGTACTGGACAACTTTTCTTGAAAAAGGAGCACTTATGCCACCTGAAACAATGGATTTTTGACAACTAACTTCCAAGTAATGCTTGCACTGATTGTTCTGTAATTTGGCACACATGACTAGCAACACTCAGTCTGCACTGTGACCAAGTTTCGAACCTGTAACTTGGAAAATTGAGATGTTTTAGGCCTGTCTGACTCAAAAATCAACTCTATAGGGCAAAATGTAGAAACGAGATAATATCGTATTTCTGATAATTATCGGAAATATGATACGATACAGTTCACCTACAATATTATCGGAGATGATAATTTTTTTGGTCCGAAATTCCGATAATGATACAATACGATATTTTGGGGGGTGCACATCCCTACTTAGGACTGCAGACTTCTACTTTATCTATTCAGAAAAGAAAAGGTGGGTGAAGTTATTTCAGATAGTTTCTGCAGGGAAGACGTGTTGCCAATCAAATACAACTTCTGGGTGAAATTTCACAATGGTGTATTAGAAAATTACAACTTGGTATTCGTAATATACTATAAACATATATATTCTAAACCCCAATATGTAATATTTGGCATTACAAAACCACTGATGTGGGAATTCCTTACTGATGTTAGAAAAGCAGATATGGACCCTTCCACTTGTTTTGGGCTAGAACAAGATAGTCCTATTTGCCGCTGTGGAGAGCCCTGGAGCCTCAGAGATATCCAAAGCTCTGCCAGCATGCACGTGGCAAAGTGGAAGAGAGAATTCTCCCTACACACACACACACACACACACACACTCATTGGGTTTTCTTTAAAAAACAACGATTGCTCTCCCATTGTAAGCTGGCATACCCCGCTCTTATGTTTGGTGTGTGTTTGAGGATGCAAAGCTTCCTCCAATCCTCCCCCTTTTTGTCTCTCCTAACATCAGAGCTGTGATGGTAAGGACATAAGGGCTGTGAATATTTCCACAGAGACTGGGCTGGTGGTGGTGGTTTGGATTCGAGGTCAGATCTTTCCCTCTGAGGGCCAACCTCTCTCTCCACCCTTAGAAGGGGAAATCTGAAAAACTGCAGCCTTGTATCCAGTGTTATTCCTACTTAGAGTAGACCCATTTAAAGGAGCAGGACTTAACTTGTCATGACCAATGTAATTCTCATTCATTTCTAAGTAGGAGTAACATTGAGTACAACCCTAAGTTTAGATCTGACAGAACATCTGCACACTGCAATCAAAATGTTCAACAAGAAATTCATAAATACTTTAAAATCTTGGATTGTTTTACAACAGTCAGGAAAGTTGGCTTAGGATAGGCTGACCAGATAAAATCCAGGTCAGGGCTCATGTAACTTTAACAGTTGTAGAGAAAAGGGAATTTCAGCCAGTATCATTTGCATGCAATTAGTTCCTGGTGATATTCCCTCTTCATCACAACAGTTAAAGGTGCATGCACTATACTAGAGTGACCATATACAAAAGAAGGCAGGGCCCCTGCAACTTTAACAGTTGGGATGAAGAGGGAATTTCACCAGAAACTAATTGCATACAAATGACACCGGCTGGAATTCCCTTTTCTCTACAACTGTTAAAGTTACAGGAGCCCTGACCTGGATTTTATCTGGTCACCCTAGCTTAGGACATATAAGCCTAAGTTTACTTGAGAAATAAACTGATGCACATTTGGAAGCAAAATATGGTGCAATTCATCAGTTCTGATAAGTGTGACAAGAAGCATGTGGCAACCAACAATTTAAATAGGGAATTTTAGCAACCTTCTTAATTAGTTACTCACCTGCGAAAATGTTTACAGCATGCCTTTCAATGCCAGCCTCAGAAGAAGAAACTCTTCTCCTCCGCAACCAATATATAGTCTATCATCCTCTTAGCTAAGGGTGGACGAATATCTCTGTTATGGTTTCTCTTCATTTCTCATTTGTCCAATCTTAAATTAGTTTCATCCCATTTCCGCATCATTTTTATTTATTTTTTAAGAAAAGTCTGCCTCCACCAAAATTGAACACACTTTCATGCAAATTTGTCTTGTTGCAGGCAACTTCCCGTAACACAATGTATTTTTGTATGTCATTTTCACTAACATACACACTTTCCCCTAATATCTGCAATTTTTGTAGACAGTTTTTGATTGGAGAACTGCATTGTAAAATTTAGAGAAGTGTAAACAGTATTGTGGTTTGCAAAATGTGAATTCATTAAGTTCACATGAAAATGAAAGCAGCATGAATTTCTCCCCCATCCCTACTCTTAGCCAGCTAGTAAATAATTATAATAATAGGCAAGCTTTCTGGACAGGCTATTGGTGGAGGAGGGATAGAGGGTTCCATTCATCCTCTGCCAGACCACAACTTTTCTGTACTGGTCATGGAGGAAAGGGTTCCTCACTCGCCAGCATTGGGTTCCTGTTTCCTATGGTGACTAGGCCAATTGTTAAATACAAGACTGGTTTTAATTATTCATGTAAAGTTGAAGTTGACATGCACACAAATTCTGAAGAATGTCTAAGAGCAAATCCACATGTTATGCAGAATTGGGTGGTATAATTGTAGTACTATATTGTTGTGTAGACAGTGCTTAAAATATGGAGGAGGAGTTGGTTCCCTTACCTTTATTATGTATTTGTTTATTAAAAACATTCATATGATGTTTTTCCTTTTCCCCTCCTCCAAGTTGGTTTACAAACATATCTAAACACATCACAATATCAATAAAATCAAAATTTTAGATTGAAAGACACGGGGGAAGGATAGTCAGTGGTTAAAGCCATAAGCCACTCAGTGGTCAGCAAGTTCACTTTAGCCTAGGGTGACCAGATAAAATCCAGGTCAGGGCTCATGTAACTTTAACAGTTGTAGAGAAAAGGGAATTTCAGCCAGTGTCATTTGTATGCAATTAGTTCCTGGTGAAATCCCCTCTTCATCACAACAGTTAAAGGTGCAGGCACTATACTAGAGTGACTAGATACAAAAGAAGGTAGGGCCCCTGCAACTTTAACAGTTGTGATGAAGAGGGAATTTTGCCAGGAACTAATTGCATACAAATGACACTGGCTGAAATTCCCTTTTCTCTACAACTGTTAAAGTCACATGAGCCCTGACCTGGATTTTATCTGGTCACCCTACTTTAGCCTGCCAGAAAAGGTTCACTTCACTGTCAGAAAAGGAAGGCCTTTGCCAACCACCAGAAGACTTTCAAAGTGGGGGGCAACTTGGGCCTCTCTGGGTAGGGAGTTCCATAATCCTGGTGAGTCCAGAGAAAGGAGTCTCTACCATCACCACTGCCAGCCAAGCTTCAGCTACTGTTGAGGGCCATGTAGATGTTATTGAGAAGGACCTGTAAGAGAGTCTTCTCAGCAGATCTTAACTTATAGTTGAGTTCATATGGGAAGAGATGAGCCTTTGAATAACCTTTAGTACCAGTCATTTTAGCTACTGTTTCTAGAAGGCAATGGGTGGGGAGGGACAGTTACTGTTCCAAATGGGAGATGTACAAAAGGGTGGACCCCAGATATCTTTCAAAAGGACTTGCTAGAGACTTGGGGAAGTATGGAATGGATAAGTGTCAGTTCAACATTTGTAAATCAGGGGGATCACTTTGCTAAGTGGGCAATCTTGTACCCTTTACCCAACCTGACACTGTCAATGGCTGTCAAAATAGCCTAGATGTAGTCTTGTCTTGTCAATTTCCTTGTGTGCTTCATGCTGCACTTAATTCCCTTTAACAGCTGAAACATATAAGGGTATTGACAAGGCAAGGCTTTAAGTATGCACTTGTGCAGCTGCAAAAGACTGACAATAATAAATTATAAACATGTTTGCTCAGATTCATGGGGAAAATATGGGCTGTGCACCGCCTCTGGTCTGAATTTGGATCTTGAACCGAAGTGGGTCCTTTATGGACACCATGGTTTAAAGATTAGATCTAGGAAACAACAGAGCCATCATTTTCCTTAAAAATGGCAGCTGTCATTGAAGACAGGCAGCTGCTGGATCGGTCAAGTAAGTCCCATGGGCACTGGCTCACCAGGTTTAGGGGGTGAGCAGTGGGTAAGTGGGGAGGGGGGAAAGTGGAGGAGTGGAGGAGCAGGGATGGGGGAAAGTGGGGAGTCTGATGGACTCCTGGTCAGCCTCATTCCTAGCAACCTGCAACATCCAACCCATTTTGGATGTCCGGATCTTGTTCCAGATCAGGATCTGAAGCTGGTAGAACTGGCCTGAAGTGGCCCAAGGTGGATCGGAGCTGATTTGGAAACTCTTAATTGGCTTCCGAAGTGGGTCAGAGGGTCCCTGCACAGTTTTACTATATGGCCATATTTATGCAAATTTCAGGGGCCAAATTTTTGATGTTAGTATAGTTATTTCATTGTTATTATAATTCAGCTTTTTTATTGTTATATCTTTTTAGTTTTGTATGCCACCTTGAGTGTTCCCATGGTTGGTTGAGGAGATAAACAAATAGACAGATAGACTTTCAAATAAATGAGCTTAGGATTGTACATTTACACTGCTTTCAGAGGATGCTAAGATATAGGCTTTCATGGGTCTCCAGACGGATGGCCATACTTTATGTCTTCCTTTACTTTGGGAAGCCCTTTATTTGAAGGGATGACAGAGGACAGCCCTCTAGTTGAAGGAGTCCTCTATTTGAAGGGCTGCCAGGTCCAAACCTGGTTTAAAAATAACGAGCCATAGGAAGAGAGAGCAAGTGCTTCAAAGCTGTCAAATCAGCTATTAGCATCTGGTCAGCTGGCACACAGCTGGTCACTTGGTCACAGTCTTCCCAAAAGGGAGAAATGTATTTGCATTTCTATTTAAATTATAGCATTTTTCTAAATTTGCATATATGCAAATTTTATGCAAAATTGTGCCCCCATTTGCCCTCATTTTTGGGAATGTGTAAGTGACTATCCTAGTCTTCCGCCATCAGTTTATGGAAGTTTCCTAAGTCTCAGATATTCATGTTTTATGGACCTTTAAAATCAAATGGTGCTTTATAGTTTTCCATGCTTGCTATCTGGTACCAAATTTTCTTTGATATGCAGTCTGTGCGTGCTTTATTTTCTAGGTGTGAACTCATACTGAACAGGAATGAGTAATTTTTAAGCACTTGGGCTACTTTTGGAAAAGGAGGTCCATCCTTAATATGACTGTAGGATTGTATATTTTGTTGTAGGGTTGTCCCCAACCTGGTGCCTCCATATGTGTTGGACTACAACTCCCATAATCCAGTGGCCATTGGCGAGAGTGGCTGGGGATGCTGATAATTGTAATTTTAAAATGTATTTGTTTATTAATTTTCAGCTACAGTGTAAGTGGCTATCTGGGGAAGCTTGGCTTCACGCGAAACGGGTGGAGACCGGACTGTTATATTTTCTGTATTCCTTGTGTTAATTGTAGCAAAAAAAACCAGTTTGTTTTTGTGAACCAAATCCCTCTATTGCAAGTAATAGCAATTACAAAATACAACAATATAAAACAGTACAGTTTATTTTGAAAAACTTCCTTTGTATATTTTCTATTTCTTGTGTCAATAGTAGAAAAAAACCCCACTGTTTGTTTTTGTGAACTATATCTCTCAATTGCAAATAATAGCAATTATATAAAAAAAGTATTTACCTCAATTTTTGGAAAATATTTTTATGGTTTTCGCAGTTGTGTGCCTTGTGCATTATACCAATTGTTTAGTCTTCAACTGCTGCCTCTGTTTTTGGATAATTGTAGACACCACATCTAGAGGGCACCAGGTTGGGGAAGGTGAATTTAGTGCATAGCGTAGTTAATTGCCTTTGCTTCTAAGAAATTAATTTAGTAATTAAAATAAAATAAATAGCATCTCAATAGAATTAAGATTATGTGATAGTAATGAAGGGAACCTTCTCTTAACTAAGTAACAAAGACACTTCATTAATATGTGGTTAATGATTTAACAGATATGCCTGATGTAACCTTGCTATTGCTTTCAGTCATTTTGATAAGCAATGTTTTGTAGTTTTATAGGCACAGGGAATTTCCTAGTGTTTTTTTGTTTTTGTTTTTGTTTTGAGGATGATGATTCTGCCCCAGAACCAGACTGACATTTTGCCATTGGTGAGGGCATTTAATTACTATTTGTGAGTCTCTAAAACAATGCCATAATTTGGATTTCTAAGATTTTTTTTAAAAAAGGCCATATGTAAACACCCTTATAGGAAACATTAAATGTATATTGCTCATTGAATCTTATTTAAGCCATCGTTGGAACCTAGAAGACAAGAACATTTATGCAAGTGTAACTGAGAAAGCAAAATAAACGGCATGTTCTGATGTTGCTATCCCACAGTACCAGAGGCAAGTTCTGAAAGCAGAAGCAGAGGCATTTAGGGTACGGGAGGAAGAGGAAAACAGGAAGAATTCAGTGTTTCTAACAGTGCAGCCCTATGCATGTTTACTCAATGTTAAGGTCCCACTGTGTTCAATGGGACTTGTTCCCAGGTAAGCATGTGAAGTAAAATTACGATGTTAATGAAACATCTCTAACAACTTAGGCATGACACATTAATTATCTAGAGTTTTTTTTCCTGTGGGGGAAGAGAAAGACAGAGAGAGAGAGAGAGAGAGAGAGAGAGAGAGAGAGCTTGAGATCCTACTGTAGTCCCTGAAACTCCTTCATTTTCCCAGAGGGGGAAATAAACCACCGTAAGGTGCAGGGAGTTTAAACTTTTTTTTAATGTAAACATTATTAATGAAACATCCCTAAAATTTGCCTCCTGTCCAATGTTAAAGTTAGTAAGGGTACTTTGAGCCTCTTTACTTGCTATTGAAAAAAGTCTGGCTTCTTCTCTCCTTTCTTTCTTTCTTTCTTTTTTTAAATGTCGAGTTAAACTTTCAGAAAGTTAAACTTCAAAAAAGAAAAGGAGAAGAAGACATCAATCCCTAATTAGGCAGCCCATTGCAGAGAACAACAATCACCCACTAAGGATGCGGAATTATTAAAATGTATTGATCTGGGAAGCCAGTTTTAAAATCCTGGAGCAGTTTCAGCGGATGGACAGGCCTTGATTGTACTTGCGTGTCACACACCCGCTCTAATTGGAAGGGCCCCATCATCAACTGCACGCTTTCCTTCCAGGCATACAAGAAATGATCAATGGGGGGAAACAGGGTCAATCGAGCCAGACTGTGAGCAAAATTAAAATAGTCAAATGTCTAAACATTTAGCTGCAAAGAGGAAATCTTTAGACCCACCCACGCAGTATTTTCTGGCAAAGAGATCTCAGGCAACCATTATTCAGTTACCTCCAAGTAATTTGCAGCCTCTATAGAAAAATCTCATTGCCACGAAGAAATTGCTATTTCTGCACATTTATTCGTCATCTCCCTCCCTCTTTCCCCCTCCCCTCTCCAAAATGCTGGCTAATTGCTGCAATGGCCATTATAAAGAATAATTTTCGCTTAGTGGGTAAAAAGGGCGGGGGGAGGGAATGAAGAGAGCATTTTCTGGTTTTGTTCCTCTGCAGAGGCTCTATTCAGGCCTGGTTGAATGTGCAACGTTTCACTGCAAGATTGATTATGCTGAGAGGTCAAGTATTACACAGCATCTTGTATGACGCTTTGCATGCTAAGTATTTCACTTCACAAATTGACCCTTCGGTGTACTTACTGCATAATGCTTTACAACCCTGCTAAAATGCAGTACAATTAGCAATACTTTGCCTCTCACTTAACAATGGTGACACCAATGAAGGTGATTGCATTTACAGTGGCACTTTCTCTCCCCCCCAACACCCCCCCCCCAAAAAAAACATTTTTGACACATTAAAGTAATTCAGAATTGTGCAATAGATCAGTCACCTCGCTGCTTTCAATGGCTTGTTCCAGAAACTCACAGGCTAGAAGGAAGATGTAGGGCGTTTTTTTTGTTTTTTGGAAGGACGAAATTGACAAGAATTTCAGACACAGCCCTATGAAGCACCAATTAAGGGGATATTATATCATATTTTAAAAGCTGTCATATCCATTCTCAGCCTCGGGCAGCAGCCGATCCTAAATAGGGTGTGATTTTAAAGAGGGACATGCACTTTGAACCCTCGAGACTGCTATATTTTAGAAGTTCAGCGAGGGAGGAGAAGAGCTTAATTCAGAGCACGTGACCTGGGTCAGCCTCCATAACCTGGAGCAGAAGGGAGGAAGGCCACGGCAGCAAGATGCACGGATTGTTTCTTAGAGAGGTTGTCTTCTTGCAGAAAGAGGTGCTGGGGATGACCCGTACGCCAAAGTCACCCCACCCCTCTGGCCTGGATTCAGTCTTCCTCAACCTAGTGCCCTCTGGATTTTGGACTACAATTCCCACAATTCTCAGCCAGCATGGCCATTATGGGAGGATTATGGGAGTTGTAGTCCAACACATCTGGAGGGCAACTGGTTGGGGAAGCTGCATTAGCTTTTCTGATTTGTGGTCTTTCTGGATTGTTTTAATAGGGCAATAATGCATACAAAATGAAGAAGATTTCCATTGTTCAAATTGCAATGCTTTGTCACAATGTTCCTCTTCCTTTTTTCTCCCCCACAACCCCACTCCAGTGCTGTTTAAACAGCCATATGAAATACGATGACACATGTTGGGTTGTGCCTATGACATCAGCAGAATCATAGAATTATTGAGCTGGAAGGAATCTTAGAGGTCAGCCACGCAACGCCCTGCTGGTGAAGGACCTTGTAACTACAGCATCTCTGACAGATGACTGTCCACCCTCTGCTTAAATCCCTCCAGGGAAGAAGAGCCCACCACTTCCTGAAGCACTCTGTTCCACTGCTGGACGCCCCTTGCTGTTAGGATGTTTCTCCTGATGTTCTGCCAAAATATTCTTCCCTACAATTTCCACCCATTCTAGTCCTTGCCTTCTGGAGAAACAGAGAAACAGTCTGCTTTGTCGTCTGCATGACAGTCTTGTAGATACTTGAAGATCACTCTCATGTCTCTCCTTAATCTTCTCTTCTCCAGCTAAATATGCAAAAGTCTTTCAACTGTTCCTCATAGGACATAGGCTAGATCTACACTACTACTTTATAGTGATATTGAACTGCACTGATAACTGTTGGGGCACATTACACATTTCATATTTCACTTTCATAGTGTTATTTCTTGCTTTTTATTCCATGTTATCCAAAATACTGCAACAATTTACATTGTGTGTCCTACGAGGTATAAATGTGCAAGAGGGATATAGAGTTACCATGATGGGGTCGTAAGGATTAGACACAAGGAGTAGATCTGGCCTTGGTTTCCAGACCCATCACTATTCTGGTTGCCCTTTTCTAGACCCACTCCAGTTTTCCAATATCCTTAAAATGTGCCCAGACCTGGACACAGTACTCCCAATGCAGCCTGACAAATACAGAATAGAGTGGAACAATGATTTTTCTTGCTCTGGATGCTATGCTTCCATTAATACAGCCAAAGAGCACATCACATCTATTACTTCCAAGTGAGGTCTCCCTATACCCCCATCCTACATTTGTGCCTATAGTGGTAACTTCATTTTGGTGGGGTATCTAAAAAGAAGAGCTTATATTTATTTGTGCTGAACTTCATCTCATTGGTTTTGGGCCAGTGTTCCAGCCCGTCAAGATCATTTTGAACCTTGATTCTGTCTGCTAAGGTTTTAGCTACCCCTCCCAACCTCAGGTCATGTGCAAATTTGATAAGCATCACTCCACACACTCATCCATGCCATTTATAAATAACCAACAATGTAAAACATACTCATTTTTGTGCCGTTTTGAGACTTTACTTTGAGCTGATCTTTAAGAGGCTGAGCACTCCCCCTTATAGCACTCCCATGTTGCCTATAAAATGTTTCTGTGTGTGTGTGTGTGTGTGTGTGTGTGTGTGTAAGGGTGGAGGCAGAACAGCAATAAGGCTCACTCTCCTTTTCCCACTATTTATGCAGGACCCCTCTCCATCATGAGAGCACACATCTAAGCAGATTTTTTAAAAAATAAGGGGTAAGAGGGGTGAGGGGTGGCGGTTCTCGGGTGATTCTATTGCAACGCAGCTATTCCCTCCAATAGCAAAACTACTCTCAGAACAGTCAGGTTTTACTGCCAACTTCAGCACTAGCGATAGAATATTTTTCTTGATATCTAAGGATGGAGGAGAATTTCATTATGATTCATTTGTGACCAGAACTTGCCCTGTTCGCACAAACACGAGCACACTTTGCAGGCAAAGCTTGCACATTCCCGAGCTTGCGATGCTGGCTTGATAATTGTGTGCTGTTGAAAAATGTAGATGCGCATTTAGTCAACGGGGTGGGGAAAGTATGCATTGGGTGGGCACTTAAAAAAAGTTAAAGTTCACCCAAATGTGTATTTTTCTGATTTGAACGACAACAACAGCTTGCAATCAGGAATGGAAACAAGAAGGATTGAGCTTCAAGGTGGAGTTTAGAGAACCTTGACAAGTTCAAGCTTCGCTGATTCTTCCGTCTCTGTTGATATCTCGAAAATCCTCGGTAAAGACTTCAAGTAGTTCTCCAGTCACCAGAACAATGTGAGGATAGTTGACACATGACCTGATTGTAAATGCTGCCATATATACAGAGAAAGGTGCATTGGAGAGCCAATGGAATATATTGATACCTCTCATATTTTTAAAAGGAAGGATGTCAGAATGAACATACATACATGCCTGGTGCCCTGCAGATGTTTTGGACTGCAACTCCCATCTCCCCTGACCATTGGGAATACTGGCTGCGGCTGACGGGGATTAAGAATATAAAAAGAATCATGCTGGAACAGACCAAGGGTCCATCTAATCCAGCATTCTGTTCATAAAGTAGCCAACTAGCTGTTGACCAGAAACCCACAAGGAGGACACAAGTGCAATAGCACCTTCCTGCCCATGTTCCCCAGCAACTGGCATACATAGGCTTACTGCCTCTGATACCTGAGGTAGCACATAGCCATCAGGACTAGTAGCCATTGATTAGGCTGACCAGATAAAATCCAGGTCAGGGCTCAAGTAACTTTAACAGTTGTGGAGAAAAGGGAATTTCAGCCAGTGTCATTTGTATGCAATTAGTTCCTGGTGAAATTCCCTCTTCATCACAACAGTTAAAGGTGCAGGCACTATACTAGAGTGACCATATACAGAAGAAGGCAGGGCACCTGCAACTTTAACTGTTGTGATGAAGAGGGAATTTCACCAGGAACTAATTGCATACAAATTCCCTTTGCTCTACAACTGTTATTTTTATTTATTTATTTTATTTATTTCATTTCTAACCCACCTCTCCATTTAGATCGAGGCTGGGAACAACACTAAATATAAATATAAAAACACTAAAATAGATAAACCATTAAAACAGATAAAAACAAATACATTATTAAAAACATCTTAAAATTAAACTGGATAGGCCTGCCGGAAGAGAGCAGTCTTCACGGCTTTCTTAAATTCCAGAAGACTGCTAATTTGTCAAATCTCCTCTGGCAGGCCATTCCACAGCCTGGGAGTGGCAGAAGAGAAGGTCCTCTGAGTAACACTCGTCAGCCTAGTTCTGGCTGACTGGAGTAAATTCTTCCCAGAGGACCTGAGTGTGCGGGGCGGATTATACGGGAGAAGGCGATCCCGCAGGTAACCTGACATGAGCCCTGACCTGCATTTTATCTGGTCACCCTACCATTGATAGCCTTCTTATTCTGGAATTTATCCAGCCCCCTTTTAAACCCATCCAAAATGGCAGCCATCCCTACATCTTGTGGTAGCGAATTCCATAGTCCAACTATGTGCTGTGTGAAGAAACACTTCCTTTTATCCATCCTGAATCTTCCTCCAATCAGCTTCATGGGATGATCCTGGGTTTTAGTATTATGAGAGAGGGAGAAAAATGTCTCCCTATCCACGTCCTCCAGATTATGTACAATTTTGTACACCTCTTATCAGGTCTCTCCTTACCCTCCTTGTAGACCAAAACTCTTGGGAACCAAGTTGAAGAAGGGCTGAGAACAACCTAGCCCAGCATTCTTATTTCAAACTAGATGGCCCTGGGAGGGAAAATGAACAAACGTTCTCTATCTTTCCAAGATACTTCCAGAGAAGGCTTTTATCCCACCATCACCCTAACGCATCTACACAAATGTATGGGGAAGGGGTCCAGATGACAATGTCTTCCACTTGTAACTCTCCCATGTTTTCCCACTACTTCCATTATTAATATTATTATTATTACCATCGAAAATCCATTGTGCAAAAATAACAACAAAACAAACTCATGATGAAATGCCTGTGCAATTTCTTCTGACTGGTAATGCTAAGAGCCCACTTTCTGGAAGCACCCTCGGTGAGTACAGAAACATTAAGCCTCAATTAAAAGAAGATAAATGTAAGTTCAGCATTAGGAACAAAGATAAGCAGTTGATCAGTGAACAAAACTGCCTAGAGAAATGGTACAACCTTTTCCAAAAGAAAGTTCAGTCAGCATGTTCTAAGGATACTTCAGGAGTAGAACCTCCTATTTGAGGGCAGAAGATGGAGCTGTACTACAGGTTGTTTCCTTTCAACTGGAATAGATTCACACATTCAGGACAGGGATTGCATCAACTCAATATGCACGTGGGGAGGTTGCACATTTGAATGGGCCTGATCTCAAAAGTTCCCTGCATGTGGAAAGCTGGCCTACCAGGGAGAAAGCCATGCTAGAAGGCTTCTTCCTGACAAGCTTGCTTTGCATGTGCAGAGAAGTGTGTGTGTGTGTGCACGCGCACAGCACACAGGCATGCTCATATATATATCCAAACATGCAATTCTCCCATATGCATATTGCACATATTATTTCTTCTAGGCAAACATCTAGTCTGACTCATAGATCCTATGAAAAAGCAGACAGTCAAATATAGAATATGAAGCATTATAACATTAATCAGTTAATCTGGACAGCTAAGATTTCCTTCAATCAGATTTTTCAGTTATACTTGCCTTTTTAAGCAATTATTCTCATTCCTTTTATCACAATAGCTCTGACATCGAATATTTCAGATAGCATGAGCGCGCACACACACATACACAAACACTTCATTTCATAACAACAAAAATACAATGGCTAACCCATGACATTTGGCCAAACAGAAGAGGTAATATTCCTGACAAATTAAAACCAAAAGAAAGAAAGAAATCAGGAAAGAACTGTAAATTTTATATAGGAGACCAGTACTAGACTATTAAAATAATTTGTAGAACTTAGTTAAAACTTCACAACAAAAACTACAAATATAGGTAAACTGGTAAACAAAAATTCAAACAAATTTAAATTTTTGATGGTATGCAAAAAGTCTATCAGACATAACCTTGTTGCAAATTTTAAATCTCAGATTACAAGGGCAATCTACGAAAGTTAATATTGTTGTTTGCCAAATGAATTCAACCCATAGTCTTCCTAAGTGGCAGATTTACAAAACTTCAAGTGACTATTTCTGCATGGATCCAGAGATCCCACATTATTTCACACTATCCGCTCTAAATATATGGTGAGCTTTATTTGAAATAAAGTTGATGGGATCTCTGAAAACAAATGGTGAAGGACTATATATATATATATATATATATTCCCAAAAAGCACCTATCCTAAGTGGTACTAGTTTGGATATTGGGTTTTACCTATGTTTTAGAAATTATTTTAATGGTACATTACAAATCTCCTGTGAAAAATTTGCAGTTCTTTCCTGATTTCTTATTTTTCGTTTCTTTAGCCCATGACCTCTTACTAGGGATGGGGAGAAATTTGTTCAATTTTGTACTTTCGAACCACGATGTGAACCAAAACTCAGTTATCCTTCAAAATTCGAATGTGGAGTTCTCCAATCAAAAATAAAAAATGCAAAAATGAATATATTAGAGAACATCTTCAAAATGCATTATATTAAGAACATTGCCTGCTAAAATGCAGATATTAGGCAACAATGCACACAAAAGTGATTGTATTAGGAAAAACACTCACAAAAATGCTTATGCATTTTCATACAGATTTCTTTTTTAAAAAAATCTCAAGGTTTGAGACAAAACAAACTTAAAATTGGGAAAATGAGAAACCTGATAGAAATTGAAATTGACAGATTCGTCCATTCCTGTCTCCTGCAGCATCTTTAACAGAGGGTGTTGATTTGAAACACTCTTCCTAGTTATTCAGGGTTCCTGAATATTTTCTTTTATGGTTTTTATTTTGTTAAAAATTCACAATAAAAGAACTGATTGAAAAAAGAAAGAAAGAACCAATCCCTCCCCAGCTCCCTAGCTGATCTGAAACTCTAACCAAGGTCAGCACCCCTTTGATCTTCGCAAGACTAGCAAAGACTTTCCTGGATCAGTGGAGATTGGTTTTAGTCATTAGTCATTTTATGGCTGTCTACTGGTTATTTTATTCTCCTCAATTGAACAGTGCCACTTTTAAGTGGTAATTTTGTTTATTATTACATTTATATTCCACCTTTTTTCCTCTTGCAAGGAATCCAAGGCAGCTCACATGGTCCTCCTCTCCATTTCATCCCCCACAACAACTCTGTGAGATAGGTTAGGCTGAGAGAAGTGGCTGAATTCAGACAACACATTAGTCAATGGTGGGGTAATAATCAACTTTACAGTTGTTCATCTGGGGGTACTCCCCACACAACATGGTAATAAATAATCGACTGTGGTGTGGATTAGGATCAGCGCTGAGTTGACTATGGCAGCATTCGGATGACATGATAGTCAATACAACTGACGATTGTCCCCCCCCCCCCCAGTTGCTTATTGTGTCATCCGAATTCAGCCACAGACTGGCCCAAAGTCACCCAGTGAGCTTAATGGCCGAGTGGGGATAAGACCATGGGTCTCCCGAGTCCCAATCCAACATTCTAACCACTACACCGCACTGGCTCTCTTCATTGTAGTTGTTTGTATTTTAATATATGTTTAACCTGCTTTGAGAGTCTATACTACAGGGGTACAGAAACTGTGACCTTCCAGATGTTGTTGAACTACAACCCCCATCTTCCCTCTTTTGTACCTGGTCAAGAGGGCAGGGCTCCTGCAGCTTTAACTGTTGTGATGAAGAGGGAATTTCACCAGGTGCTGCAGGCATACAAATGACACCTGCTGAAATCTCTTTTCTATGCAACAGTTAAAGATACAGGAGCCCTATCTTCCTTTTCATATGGTCACCCTAGACACTGCTCCTGCACCTTTAAGCGCTACACATGCAAATTCACGAAATGATTTTTGCTCTATTTAGTCACATTTGTGTACTTGTTTTTGGCATGGAGATGCAGTCATGAGTGGAGGTTTGTGTGTGTTGCCTCTCACACCACTGTAAAAGTCACAGGAGGCCTGTGAAGTGGTGTGGGTGGTGGTGGTGTTAGCGACCCCACTACTGAGGAATATTTGCAGAAGGGGATTGCTGCTGTCCAGCCTCCCTGCACCTTGTTCAAATTTAATTTCTTTAAAATGCTTCTTTACACTGGGGTTCTTTGTTTGTTTGCTTTTGCAAAGAAAGAGCCCAATATGCTCAAACATCCACACACCCCTCTACCAAAGCGTTGCAAAGGTGGGTGCCTCATTTGTGCTTTATGTTGAAATCACTGAACTGTACTGGGAGGCCATTGTATCAAGGTAATAATAACCAACACAGAGCCTTGGAAAGGTGCAATGTGTTGGGCCGGCTTTCAGTTTGCCTAATTACCAATCTTGTTAATCTCCATTTCAGGCTCGTTTCCCACTCTCCTGGGGGGAGTCGTAATTTGCATCGCCTGCAGCAAACACACAAGTTGCCCTCAAGGGGTGGGGGAAGAGCCGGTTTCGGAAGAAGACTGCAGTAAACAATGCTTCCCTCCCCTTTCCCCCAACACCCCCCCCCCCAGGGCAATATTGTCTTCTTATTTACAGCTGCAATCATGGAAACAAACAAGCTTGCCTTGTTATTAAAAACAGAGTTTTCATTGGAGACATTTCTTAGGAGGGGGGGAATCAGGGTGCAGGCAGTTCTTACTAAGCACAAGTACCCAGCCCTAAGAGGTAGGGTGACCAGATAAAATCCAGGTCAGGGCTCATGTAACTTTAACAGTTGTAGAGAAAAGGGAATTTCAGCCAGTGTCATTTGTATGCAATTAGTTCCTGGTGAAATTCCCTCTTCATCACAACAGTTAAAGTTGCAGGGGCCCTGCCTTCTTTTGTACATGGTCACTCTAGTATAGCGCCTGCACCTTTAACTGTTGTGATGAAGAGGGAATTTCACCAGGAACTAATTGCATACAAATGACTCTGGCTGAAATTCCCTTTTCTCTACAACTGTTAAAGTTACATGAGCCCTGACCTGGATTTTATCTGGTCACCCTACTAAGAGGGCCCTGCCTGTCTGATATTTCACTTTCCGGATGCTCCTTCGAGGAGCAGCTCTTAGAAATCTCTTGGCCAAGGCCCTGAAAGTACTTTTAAATAAGCCAGCTGTATTTCTTTTGCAGCATCCTCTCCGCTGTCACCTCTCTCACATATGCATTCATTTATTTGGAAGCTTTTCCTGTCTAGGATTGCCATCTCCCTCCTCCCCCTGGAAGTTTTTTCCTGTGACATTAGCGGCTGTAACGTTGGCAGAAATGCAACAGGTGAAGCTTTCCCATCACAACATCTATATTCTGGAAAGTTAAGGATTCTCATAGGAAGACTTCACTATATTGGCCTTAACTACCCAAAGCCGGACAATGC
Organism: Anniella stebbinsi; assembly: GCA_029215795.1. Classification (NCBI taxonomy): domain Eukaryota; kingdom Metazoa; phylum Chordata; class Lepidosauria; order Squamata; family Anniellidae; genus Anniella; species Anniella stebbinsi. The sequence goes on from JARDYH010000001.1 coordinate 332,619,684, forward strand.
CAGTTTGGTTCTTTTCCACCTTTCTTGCTCTCAGCGGCCCCAGGAAAAGCTCCAGGTGAAACCTGAAACTAGCCCATCCCTTGATAGAGCCTTTCTCATGCACAGCCTTCCTCCTCCCATTCCTTCTTAGGATTGTTATCATGCAGACACCAGGACTTCGTCAAGTCAACTCCCCCCCCCCCCCATTTTTTGTAACATTTTGCCTGATGAAGAGATCTGCACATTTTTGTGGCCTTAATAATGGAATTCCACTAATATGGATTTTTAACATTTTTGTTATGGTTAACCTGACTACCTTTGCTTTCAAAAACTCCTGGTAATTCTTAATCGTGGAATCAGTCAGTCTGGTATAGCAGATAGACTTGTACTGGAGAAATGGGAGTTAATATCTCCACTCTGTTCAAAGCCAATTGGATGTCACTCCCTCTCAGCCTAACCTACCTCACTTTTCAAAGTCTGCCTGGATCTCCAGACACACTCTTTTTCTCAAGGTATATTTGACATTTCATAGAAATGCTAAAGTTTTGCAGATACCATTATTAGGGATCCGCATTGGTTTGTTTAATGCACAACGTCAATTTGTATTCAAATTCAAACGTTTATATCCTTCTCTACAGCCAGAAAATCTTCCCAAAATCAGAAACAAGGCAGTCCCTTCCATAGGCTCACCATCTAAACGACACTCAGAGCTCCATCAGACAAGAATTTTGTTGCATGCTCCTTACTGGGCACTCACAGATTTTTGCAGGTTCCTCTCGTGATGATGTCTGTCTCCCATGCGTCTTCTGTCCCTTCTAGCATTCTTTGTGCCACAAAAAACACCCCAGTAAGTCCAACTTATTTTTAAAGACGGAAGTTGCCACTATCTCCTGCTTTGTGCAGGAGAAGCAGCGTGATCAAAACAGCCCACTGAATGGGCCATGTGCACGTTGTTTACTTCCTTTTTCAAAAGATAAAGTAATGAGGGACAAACGCATGGGCAGAGAAGCGATGGTAAGCAAACACGATTTTCCCTTGTGATGACTCTCAAAATGAAAAGGAAGGAGAAAGGGGGAAAGCAAAGTCAGGCACTAGATTCTTAGTTACAAAGTTCAGCAGGTGTTGGAGTTGCATCTAAGCACAATGGAAGCTGGAAGCAGGACTGTGGCTTCCTCTCCCTCTGATGGCCTCAGCAGTGGCAGCCAGGAGCTGGCAGGAGAGGTGGCTCTCAGCTGGAGTGGCTGCTTCCTCCTTCCTCTTGTAAAGTTAATTGCAAGACTATATAAAGGAGGATAGACTGCTGCCTCATACCAGATCAGGGTATTTGTCCATCTTTCCCAGTATTGTCTACTCCAATCTTACTCAACTAGGCGTCCTTGAGATGTATTGGACTAAAATGCCCATCATCCCCAGCCAACCATGCTGGATGTTGGTGGTGGGACCTGTTCTCCACCACATCTAGACGTGCAAGGTTAGGGAAGGCTGCTCTCTGGCAGCAATTTCCTTGGATCTTTCGCAACACCTGCTAGTGAGCTGCTCTTCTTCGTTCTTTTAACTTGGAGTTGCTAACGAATGAAGCCAGATCCTTCTGCATTCAAAGTATGTTCTCTGCCACTGAGCTGTCACCCCTCCCCATACAACAGAGGCAGACTAATGTCCATTTTGTATGGTCTCCCTTTTTAATTTTTTGCTAGCATCCCCCAGTCCATTGATGTATTTTGAAACTACAAAGCCCTTTACCAAGAGTCTCTTCAACAGTTAAGGCAAATGATCCTGCATATGCACACTTGCTTAAGAACGTAAGAAGTATGTTGCTGATTGGATTACACCAAGATCTGTGTAGTCCAACAATCTTTGCAACCAGCAGATGTGAAGTGTCAGAAAATGGCTGGACCATAGTCTACTTCTGCCCATTCCTAAATTTTATGTGTGAGAGACAGTTGAATTATAGCTGCAGAAATAGTCTAAACCTGGGGTGCAAAACCTCCAGGCAAGAGTCAAATCCGTCCCTCCAGGCATCTTAATCTGTCCCTCTGGGGTTCCTCAGATGGCCATGTATCCTTCCCTTTCTGATCATTCCATGGTTTCCCGGCTTTTGTGGAACTCACCCCACCCGGCCAATCCTAAAAGGTTGAAATGCCTCTCCTTAATTTCTAGCAGTAAAAGCTTTCAGCTAAAAGCCTTATGCTGGTGTTTTTGGCCCAACACCTTTGCCTTTGGCTCCATGCACCACTGGAATGTGCCCCCTGAGAGCTTCTCCAAATGGAGATGATATTCGCCAGGTAGCTGTGATGAATCCCAAGTCACAATTTACACCAACTGAATGAAAAATTGGGTGGCTTCCCTCAGTAACGTGTTTAATGGCCGAATTGTGCTTCAACAACATAACTTTTAGTATTATGTCAGAGGGAGACATTTTCTTCCTCTCCCACAATACTAGAACCCGGGGTCACCCCATGAAGCTGACTAGTGAAAGATTCAGGACAGATAAAAGTGAGTACGTCTTCACACAGCACATAGTTAAACAATGGCATTCACTACCACAAGATGTAGTGATGGCCATCGGTTTGGATGGCTTTAAAAGGGGGATGGCTAAAGAGAACGCTATCAGTGGCTACTAGTCCTGATGGCTATGTGGTATCTCCAGTATCAGAGGCAATAAGCCTATATATACCAGTTCCTAGGAAACATGAGTGGGAGGGTGTTGTTTTACTATGTCCTGCTTGTGGGTTCCTGGTCGACAGGTGAATGGCCACTGTGTGAAGAGAGTGCTGGACTAGATGGACCCTTGGTCTGATCCAGCATGGTTCTTCTTATGTTCTTCCTGCTTTTCTGGGCCTTGAGTCTAGGGAGCTCCATGTCTCCTGGATTGCATCAGTTACATAAATATCCCACCTGCGACAGCTTTAACCTGATTATAGAGATCACAGCAACATGAGCTCTAGTATATGTATGGTGTAGCTTCATCCCTCAACCAGTTCTCTGCTGCGGGACAACATCAAGGTCAGTCCTTTCCATGGTCATCTCCTTGCATGAATTCAGAGGGCATTTCAGATTCCTCTAGCGACCTTTTCTCACCCTTGCTTCAATTAATTTTCTGCAGCTTGCCATGGGAGTTGCAGGTGGGTAGGAAAATGCTGGGTAGAGATTATTGGGAAAATATGTGAGAGATGTGTGGTTCAGTGGCTGCCACTCTCCCCCCCCCCCCCCGCCGCCAAGCTTCAAGTTAGACCCTAAACAGACTTTCCCATTTTTGGCCCCCCTGGTGTTGTTGAACTACAACTCCCATCACCCCTGATCATTCTGGCTGGGGATAATGAAAGCTGTTGTACTCTAAAAACATCCAGGGACCCAAAAGTTGGGAAGGGTGGCTCTAAAGTGGTGTGTGAGATTGTTCTGGAGTTGGCTTTCACCCTTGCTCTACCTAGGGCAACAAAGAACTGAGCCATCCCTGCAAATAAGCTTTACTAAACTGCTCCCTACGTTTCAATTTGATTGTCGCTTTTCAACAAAAACAGCTTGTGACTCTGCAAGACAACAACAACAACAAAAACAGACCTTGGATGTGATTGCTTTTCTCTTAAAGGCAAAAGGCCACAGGAAAACAGACATTTGCTGTAGTATGAAGTAACATAATTTTGTTTCTAAGGACTTAATAATAAAAAAGATTGCTTTTGTGGGCTGCTGTGCTGAGCTGATTTTCTCCCTTGAACTCTGCAAGCAGCCTATTTATTCTCTCCTTCCTTAGAACTAGTCACACATATGCTCTCAAGCCTTTCACACACTTATGCTTTTTCCTTCTTGAATTCCCAACTGCTTGTACTGAGTGTTAGGGGAGCCATCCCCAACCTAGTGCCCTCCAGATGTTTGGGATGACAACACCCAACATGCTTGACCACTGGCCATGCGGGATGGCACTGATGTGAGTTGAAGTCCAAAAAGGCACCTGGTTTGGGACGGTTGCTTTAAGGAGATGAGGTGAATAGGCAGGAAACTGCCTTCTAAACCTCTGTGGTGCTCATTGAAGATCCAGAGTCAGGCTCAGAAATGATGAGGGCTTTGGTTTACATCTGGAGCAGTGGCAGCTTTAGGAGCAGAGATCTGTATTCAGTACACGTGAAAACAGAAAGAAAAGAAAGATTGTGTTCATTTATTACATTTCTATACCACCCAATATTCAAAGCTCTTTGGGAGTTCACAAAAATTTAAACCCTGAAATACATGGGAATACAAAATGTGAAACATTTACAGTTTAAAACAAAACGAAATGAAATACAACCCAGAGTAAAAGCCAGCAGCAGTGGAAAGATTTTTTAAAAAACAACAACAACAACACAACAACAAATAACCATCTTAAAACAAAACAAGGACTAAAAACCTGGGGGAGGGGTTTCTTCAGTCCTGGTGCTGAAAAGGTGAGTCTCTCTGTAAAGGTCATTCTACAACTGGAGTGCCACCACTGACATGACCCTGAAATGAACATACATTGCAGCTAACAAATTTGTGTATATCCTAAAGTAATACATTTTTTTTTAAAAAAAGAGAAGATATGTGGGGTATTGAAAACCAGCATGGTGTAGTGCTTAGTGTGTTGGACTGGGATGCAGGAGATGTGGGTTCCAGTCCCCACTCGGCCATGAAGCTCACTGGATGACTTTGGGCTAGTCGCTGAATCTCAGCCTAACCTACCTCACAGCATTGTTGTGAATATGAAATAGAGAGGAGGAGGATCATGTAAGCCACCTTGGGTTTCTTGCAAGAGGAAATAAGGAGGGATATAAATGTAGTAACAACAACAACAATTATATTAAAATAATAATAATAATAATAATAATAATAATAATATAATAATAATATGCTCCCTAAAGGAAAATTGACCCCCTGATATTACTTGGTTAGATGCAATTTTGACAGTTGCCCTGTTCAGACATTCAGGTTGTTGATTAAATGAATGCGTATATGGGAAGGATGGTAGGCCTCACCTCTTCCCCTACGCAAGATCGTTGAATGACATCATAGCAAGTCATACGCACCAAAACCATATTAAAAGTAAAAATAATGAAATGAGCAGCTGTAACCATGTATATGCATTGCTGGCCATTTGATGACTAAAAAATAATGTATTTGTTATTTTTTAAAAAAAGAGAGGTGCTGATGCTGGGCCTGTTTGCTGGGTTGTCATTTGGGGGCTCCTGAGTTATAAGACCCTTGACTTTGGCCCAAAGGTCCAGTTCTAGCTGCATCACAGGATTTATGTGCCTCATATTGCTTGGGAGGCATTTGGCTCTAAGAAGCATCCTATGGGGCAGTATATGTGTAATAAATAATAATAATAATAATAATAATAATAATAATAATATAAAACCCAGTATAACAAATCCTTGGGCCATGCCCCTCCTAGAGTATTTCTAGAGACGTTCCAAGACTTTATGGTGCCTCATGGAGAAAATCTCTGTGGTAATTAACAATTTGCTTCCTTTTCATGGTATCATAAAATATTCCCCCTTTATGCCACTACATCTCCCTGACTAATGGTAGGGCCTACTCTGCATATTCCAGACTGTGTAATTGAGAAAAATTAATAGATCTATCTATCTCTCCTTAAGAAAGTAGTGGAGAACACAGGAATTGCCCTGTTTTAGTTTTTAAAATCCTGGCTGCAGTCATATATACCAGGAGTGGGCAGCACACAGTCTGTGGGCTACATTGGCCTTTGAAGGCCATTTGTACAGCCCACCATGTCCCGCCCTGCTGCTAAAGGTGGTGCTGCAGGTGCCAGAAACAAAATGGCCTCGCTCCTCTCCTCCTCTTCCCCTTGAACATAGGCTTTTCTACAAAAGACATTCATTGTGCATACATCATTCCTTACATTCATGGTTGTTTACAGGTTCTTTGGATAATGTGACCCTCCAGTTTCATTTCTATATCTAGCCATCACTTTTGGCAAGGTGTTTTTTTTTTTTTTAAGGGAAGGGAAAATGTGGCATATAATTGTGAAAACGGAAGGAAGCAGAAAAGGAAATGTTCCTCATATAGTGTTCAGATTGCAATTTTGCAATGAAACCAAAAGTAGATGCAGTGGATTACCAGCTGATTAACAATGTAGAAAAGCTACATAACTGTGATCATTTCCATCTGCCCTGCTTGCCTCCTCTCCTCTTCGTCCCCTCACCCACCTTGAGCCAAACTGCCTCTGCTTTCCCACCACCTCTTACCTCCTCCTCCCCCCCCCCCCATCTGTAAAACTGTCTCTCATTTCTGGAATCTCCTTCTTGGCAGGATCTACACTACTGCTTTGAAACGGTTTATAACAGTAGTGACAACTGTTGGGCCCAGGACACACTCCATATACAGTTTTCAACCCATTTTCCTAGTGTCATATCCTGCTTGGTGTAGATCTGGCCCCAGTCAGAGACACTCTGGTCTGTGTTCTCACAGTCACCCTCTAGCACAATAGAGCTGCCTGCTGCTGCTGCTCAGTTTGACCAAAGTAGGTGGATTATAAGATCACTGGGGTAGTGGTGCTGGGGAGACTTAACCAGTGGTAGTAGTGCTTATGTGCTCATGCCTGTGTGTCTCCCAGCCACCCACAGAGCACCTCATGCCGTTTCTACACCAGGCTGTTTGTCTAGGCTGGTCCCTGTGCGCCGATGGTGTGTATTAGGTACTTCTGGGATTGCCCTCCCTCCGTCCCTGTGCACTGATGGTGTGTATTAGGTACTTCCAGGATCACCCTCCCTCCCTGTGTATTAGGTACTTCCCTCCCTCCCTGTGTATTAGGTACTTCCAGGATCACCCTGCCTCCCTCTACACCCCTATGGTGTAGAAAGGGCCTATGTGTATGGTGCCACTGTAGACTTTATTGGTTTTGCTGTTACAGACTTACATGGCTACCCCTCTAGAAATTGTCACATTAACATGTGGGAAACTCTTTCTACTGTCAGCTGAATCTCATGTTTATGTTGTTAGTATTGCTGCTAAGTCAAGACATTCATTGATAAAGTATTTCAATTAACTATAAAGACTCGCACAGCTAATCAGTTACAACTGACGTACATTTGGGCTAAATACCTATAATTACAGTTGTTTCACACCTGAGTCCCTGTTATTGATGTTGTGTAACAAGCAGTCCTGATTGCTGACATCAGCCCACTTAATGCGCTTCCATTTATGTCATAATCAGATAAAATCAAATATAGAGTTAATAGTAAAACTTCTAGAACACAAGGCATAATCCACTGGCATCATCTCCTGCACAAGCTCCATTGAAACGAACAGGACGTGTACAAGGGGAGTCGTTCCAAGTTGATTGTGCCCACAGTCACTAAGATATTTATGAGGGAATTGTGAATCTCTGGAATGTTTCATGTCACAGGCAAAGGAAGAATATCCAGGAATTGAACCATTTTTCCAAGTGATTAAAGGCTCCACTTTTCACATTGGCCCCTGCCCAGCACCAACAGTGCAATTCACCACCTCACATAATGAAGAGGGAAAACTTTGCTACAGGAGTGAGCTGTAATTTTAAATAGTAAAAGAAATTAAAAGAAATACATTTTGCCTAGTGCCCAAATCTATCCTCTCTAGACACAACAATTCAGGCTGCTTTCATACACACAATTTGTGTCTTCAGTGTGAAACTGCAGTATATATGTGGATATTACAACCGAGCATGGTAGGGGAGAGCCACACCATGGAGCTTTCCCAGATGATTGGCATCCCACAGGAGGGAGAGGGAGAGGGAGAGGGAGAGGGAGAACTGGATGGAAAAGCTCGATGTGATTGGCCTGCTCTGCCCACATGATTACTTAATTCACATACATGCTACAGCTGTGTGGAAACGTATCAGCCTAAATGGCCTGAGACCGAGATATTTGCAGGACCATCTTGTCCATCATCTGTGTTCATCTTTAGAAACCCTGCTTCACATTCAGCTGCCAGGGGAGTAGCAGTTGTGGGGATGTGAGCTGGGGCTTTATCAGTAATGGCACCCAAATTGTGGAATTCCTTCTTAAGGGAAGTTACATAGGGCTCTTCACTGATTGCTCTTCATTGACTGGGGTCACTCTTCCCAGCAATGGTCAAGTCCCCTGCTGTCTATATCCCTGCTTTTATCTCTTATCTCAGAGGATCATAGGCTCTGTGGGCCAGATTGGGGAGCCCTGCAGGCCGGATTACCTTCCCATGAAAACAGTGATGAAATGGACTACCAAGTTTTTCTGGACCTTTTAATTGAGTTCATTGATCTTGCCCGCTTTCACAAGTGCTTCAAGCTTCTTCCTTCCTTTCCTGACAGTAAATGCTCCCTTTTCTGCTCTTTCCAAGAACCAGGTAAGTTATTTAGTCCATTTTCTTCCGTTTGGGATGCACAATTCTATGACCCGTGCATCTGAGATTTCCTTTGGGAGCTGAGGTTGAATCCACCTGTGTTGTTCCACTGAGGGAAATAGTTCTCTCAGAGGAACTGAGAAGGAGATGATTCCCCCTCACCCCACTCCAGTCCCTCACGCACCCTCAAAACCTGCTGGTGACCATTAAGGATGGGTGAAGCTTTTGTTAGGTTTGTTTTTTGATAAGAACTTACTTGAATTTGCAAATTCCTTCATAAATGGGACAGAAAGAACTTGAGTTTCTTAAACACCGAATGTGAAAGAAGGAGAAACGGGACAGATTTGTCCATCCAGGTAGTGCTGAGGCCTTAAAAGTCTGGGCTTGAATCCCTTTTTATTCAGACATGTTTGTGGTTCTAAATTATACTCGCCATCTCTTTTTCCTTCTTTTAGGCTCCTTGTCATTAACAGCTACATGGCAGGATGGTGCAGAAAATGGGTGAGAATTTCATTTGTTGTAGAACTTACCAAAATTCACTCCCCACCCCCACACCAAAGACAAGACAGAAAGAACTTAAGATTTTTTTAAAAAAAAATGAACGTGAGACTCAAAACACCCCAGTTACATCATTGAAGTTGCTTGAAGTTAGGTTTAAATGGCTGTGAATTACATTGCAGATCCTATATATCTCGAAATGTATGCAATCTTACTTTAATTCATTTGTTTAAAATATATAAGGAAGCAACTTAATGGAACCCTTATTCATAAGGACTTGCTATAAAATGTTTCTATTCACAGGCAAATGAAGCCTATTTAACAAAAGCTATTCTGGTATTAATGTACTGGGGCTTTGGAAAATGACTTTCGTTCCCATCCTTCAAACTTATGCTGCTCCATTTGTCTTTCTCCTCTTCTGCTTCCCAACTGCACACAGCTGCCTTTTGTGCTTTAATGTCTTCCAGACAACCATTAGCAGAAAAATACATTTTCATGAAACTCTGCCTTTTGTATTCCCACTATTTCTTTTATGATTTTTGATGACAGTTGCATTTATTGATTCTTTTTAATTAAAGATAATATACAAGCAAGAGTGGAGGGCAGTGGGCGGGGGAGGGCTGGAATGGAGAGGGAAAATTCATCACCATAATTGAAAGAGATTTTATTTACCCTTTGAAAATTTTAATAATATCAATTGACTCTCATTTGTTTGAATTAATTCTCATGAGATTGGATATAGACAAATAATACTTATATCAGAGTGAAGCCAATGTGCTATTTATATTGGTTTTTATATCAGGAATAATTGAGCTGAAGTTAACAATATATGAGTGTGATAACAGTGTATGCAGTGGTACAGCTATTTATTTATTTATTTATTACATTTCTACACTGCCCAATAGCTGAAATTCTCTGGGCAGTTCACAACAATTAAAACCACAAAATGCATTAAAAATGCAGTATAAAATGTAAAAGCTTAAAACTACAGTATAAAAGTACAAACCAAAATAAAACCCAGCAGCAATGCAGAGATTTAAAATACAATGACAGATATAAAACAGCAGAGCTAAAAGACTGAAATGCCTGGGAAAATAAAACCTGGCACAGGAAAGAGCACAATGTAGGTGCCAGGTGAGCCTCTATGGGAAACTAAATCCACAACTGGAGGCCACAGGAGAAAAGGCCTTCTTCATGGTAGCCACCTACCTCATTTCCTTTGGCAGGGGCTCCCGGAGAAGTACTGCTGAAGATGGTTTTAGGGTCCAAAAAAGTACATCTGGGTGGAGACAATCCTTCAGATCACCTGGTCCCAAGCCATTTAGGGCTTTGAATGTTAATACCAGAACTTTGAATTGGGCCTTCAGTGAACTTTGAATTGGCATCCAGTGCAGAAGGAAAGTACTGGCATAATATGATCACATTGGCCAATTCCCATTAACAATCTCACAGCCTCATTTTGGACCATTTGAAGTTTCCAGACCATCTTTGAAAGCAGCCCACATATAACACATTGCAATAATGCAGACGAGAGCTAATCAGAGCACAGATAATTGTAGCTAGGGTATCTCTGTCCAGATAAGGACATCATCGGTACATCAGCTTAAGCTGGGCCTAGATCATGGGTCCAAAGACTGGGGCTGCCCAACATATCACCCAGAGAGCAGCAGGTGATGAGCCCCATCAGAGAAAGAAGCAAACTCCATTTTATACCTCTAGTCTGGTGCTATGATTTAGGAGAGTTTAATACTACACAATCTTCAGAGGATTTTTTTTGTTCAAAAAAATCAGAGTTGACAAATAGCTTTATTGTCCTAGAACAGGGGTAGGCAACATTTATTTATTTTTATTTATTTATTACATTTATATCCCACCTTTTTTCCTCCAAGGAACCCAAGGTGGTGTACACAATCCTCCTCTGCTCCATTTTATCCTCACAATAACAACCCTGTGAGGTAGGTTGGGCTGAGAGCCTGTGATTGGCCCAAAGTCACCCAGCGATCTTCCATGGCTGAGTGGGGACTAGAACTTGGATCTCCAAACTCTCAGTTTGCACTTCAGCCACTACACCACACTGGCTGTCACTACACCACAGTCACCAATGTATCCCTAGACGCCTTTCTTTGTGCCCACCGAAACACCCCTATTCCTCCCAATGTTTTTGTAAAAAATATTTGTATATTTTCTTATGGGTGGCTGGGATTGCTTCAAGGAACCCTAGCTTTTTTTTTAAAAAAAGAACTTTTATTTGCAACACAATAAGAATAACAACAACAATAATGAAAGAATGGATAAGGGGGAAATTCATATCATAATAAATATAACAATACCCAGTAATTGTTAACATCTCTCTTGATATAGGAGGGGGGGAAAGAGCACAAAGGGAGGGAGAGGATTTAACACTTCCATTTCAAATATATACATTAATATAAGCAGTCTGTATATTTTAATAATGACTTTGATGGTTGTAGGAGATATGCTGAAACGTAGCAAAAGCAGTGAGATTTTCGGCCTACTGAGTGATAGGTGGTAGGTCAAGTGAGGGGGAGTGGGAGTGGCGGGGTGGTTATTGTGTCCTTTTAGCAACATAAATGTAAATCTTGCTCGGCTTTTAGGTGTTCAGTTGGCAGCAGTACAAGAGAGGAAGTCCTTCTTATGTCCTCTAGAGACTTTTCAGAAGGTACAAGCAGCCCGGGAGGTTGTAAAAGCACAGGAGAATGGGACTTATGGTGAAAAAGAAAGAGCACACACGCATGCACACACCTTGGTCGCCTCGTTACATTAGTAAGCCATGCACACTAAGAAATTTCTCCAATATTCTCACTGTCTCTGCAAAGAAAACCAAAAAACAACTGCCTCTTTCTCATCGAAGCGAACAGAATATGAAGGACCAGGAGGGGATTTGGCACAGCACTAGTCAGGGCCTTCTTCATCGTGGCACCTACATTGTGGTGCTTGTTCCACTGCACTCTGTCCCACTGCCCAAAGGAATCAGTCAGGCCCACTGCCTGAGCTCCTTCCACCAGCCAATAAAGATATTCTGTTCTAGTATTTTCTAGCCCTTGAGGCATAATTTCAAGTGGATTTCATTTTAGATTGATTTCCAGAGCTGGCCCTACTATTAGGTAGGAAAGGACGGCTGCCTCAAGCAGCTGATTTGGGATGTCTGGGCAGGACTCCTGCAGCTTTAACTGTTTGATGAAGAGGGAATTTGACCAGGTGCTGCATGCATACAAATGACACCGGTTGAAATTCCCTTTTCTACACAACTGTTAAAGTTACAGGAGCCCTGTCCTCCTTTTCATATGGTCACCCTAAAGTTCTCTCACCCACCCCCATCTTATCCTTACAACAACTTTTTGAAGTAGGTTGGGCTGAGAGACAGTAAACAGCCCAAGGCCACCCTGTGAATTTCATGCCTGCATGAAAATATACATGTTTGGCAGCTTGTTTTTTTCTCTTTCCCTTCTTTCTCCTCCACTCGCTATTGTTCCCCCCAGACAAATAGGTACAGCGGCAGGTTGAACAGTAATATTAGCTATTAATACATAGAACACACAGTAAGGAATTAGGTACTATACCTGTTTAATAGCAACAGTTGGAGAACTTGGATAGAACATGTTGTCAAACCAAGTTAGTGAGAACTTCAATAACACTAAACATAATACTAGTCCAAACCTTGATTTCCGCTCTCTTAGGGCACAATCCTATGCATGTTTAGGCAGAAAAAATGGTTTTATAACTCCTGTCTGGGACATGTTGTGAGTTTGTGCCCTTGCACTAGTTTCCACTAAATTAGGGCTGGGCGAATCGTTTTCCTGTTTTTGTCTTTCTTGACATTCTTTGTCATTAGAAACAGATGTGTGTGAGATACCAGTAAACCCAATGACCTAATGGTGCTATTTGACAACAACATAACATCCCCAGCACACACACACACACACACACACACACACACACACAGCTTTCTTCCAGCATAGAATGTTATTGGATGCATGATATCATACAGCATCCTATGGATGCAGTTGCCAGCTTTAGAGACCTCTGAGCCTCCCAGAACCACTGCAGTTCTTTAAAAACCAAGTTTACAGCAAGCACTTAGTGACAGGAAAAGGCGGAATCAAATGTCTCCACATCCATTTCAATGGCGCACGTTGTCAGACAGTACTTTCACGAGAGCATGAGATGTTGCAGTGCTGCTGAGGAACCTGGTGCATTATGGGAGTTGGAGTGCAAAACAAAAACACCACTTTTAAACCAAGAACAACATCTTCAGGACAATTATTTTTTGTACCGAAAATGGAACATCATGAAAATTCAACACAGTACTCAAGTATTTATTATTATTCTGGAATCTTTAATAATTTCAAAAGCCACAGGCTTTCTTTATACAGAAAAGAATGCCACTTTTGAAATGGAGTCTACCATGACATGTGTGTTCATCATCTACAACCAAAAGGCATTGATTTGTCATTCATATGTACCAGGTTGATCCATATTTGAAACTCCTTGATGTACAACAAACTGTGGGTGAGTACTACATTCTGCAATTTCTCAAAATAGTTTAAAAGATTTGTTTAGATTAAATTTGTTTGGATTGAGCAAGCGATGCTTTCTACTACTCTTCATTTCCTTTGTCTGCAAGTGAATTGTAACTATTCTTTAAAATATTAAAACTGACAAAGTTGCAAACTACTAAAATTTCCACAACCAGTGAAATCAGCAAGGCAAAACTTTGGCCTAAAACCATGACATGGGTCAGTCTTCCTCAACCTGGTATCCTCCAGATGTGTTGGACTGCAGCTCCTATCATCCACAGCAGGAGGACCATGTTGGTTGGGAATGATGGGTGTTGTAGACTAACACATCTGGAGGGAACCAGGCTGGGGAAGACTGGGGTGGTTGTATCTTGAGCTATTGCAGCTAAAAATGAAGGGGTGCCACCCAACGTCCTGCTTCTAGTTTGCTGGGACTGCTGCTATATGAATTCACACAGAGGCACAGGAGGAAACACAGAGGATGTGGTGATGGCCACCAACTTAGATGGTTTTAAAAAGGCTTTGTTTGTTGGTTTGTTTGTTTATATATTGGTTGAATCCTCTCTGGATCCAACCAAAGCTATTTACAAATTCGACAAATTCCTGATGGATAAGGCTACCTATGACTTCCAGTTATGAAGATTAGAGACAGCATGCAACAGAAGGCTATAAACCTCATTCCCTGCTTTGAGGTTTTCCATGGACATCTGGTTGGCCACTGTGGGAAATATGATAATGGATAAGACAGGCCTTTGGTTTGCTCCAGCAGGGATATTCTTAAATTCTTAAGGCTTAGTTATTCAGGATTAATGTGTCCCATCGATTTCAATGGATCTACTCTAAGCATGACTGAGCCTGGATCCAACCCTTTGTTTCTGCAGGGAAAGACTAGTGGGAAACTTCCCACATTATTTGTTTATGTACACTATTTATGAAGAAATGCAATCCAAATATTTGGACCCTCTTCCTTCTGTGAAGGACCATTGGTCCAATTAGAGATAAAGGGAGGGAAGAATACTGGCAAGTTAATAATGAAAGGAGTATGACTGCAAATGTTGCGTGCTCTGCATTCACAGCTGGATGTGTGTGTCATGCATTTTTAATTGATTATTTCTATGAATCTTGATTTTGTGATTTATATAGCTTGACTTGTTATGACCTATAGCATGGTGCCTTCCAGATGTTTGGGGCTCCCCCCCCCCCAGATTTCTGACCATTGGCCATGCTGACTGGGGCTGATCAAAGTCAAAATGCAAAATGTATGGAGGGTGTAAATAAACACAACTAATTGATGATGGCTGCAATCCTATGCACTAGAGCTTACTTTGGAGTAAACATACATAAGATTGTGATGTAACATTTCTTTATTCTAGTGATAGACCTCATTTGGATGCTTTATAAAGATTATGCATGTCAGGAACATCTCTGTTCATACCCTGGTCTGCTGAAAATTAGCTCATGGCTGGTTGAATAGAATTAAATTCTTACAAATAAAGGAAAACATACAGAGGTCCAACTACCCCAAACTATGATTTTACATTGCTTCTGTGTGCACAGATAGAGCAAAATTATGTTTCTTTAGATCAGAAAGTAATGACTCAAATAAAATAAATATAGGAACTAATACTTGTTTCTTCATTTCTGCTTTTCACCCCGTCTACATAAATATCTAAATTGGATCAAATGAGCAAGAGCTTTATTAAAGCAAACTTTTCCCTTTCTCAAGCGTTCACACTGAATGTGAAGTGTTCACACTGAATACTTCTTAATGGAATACACTTTTATTCCTATACTTACAATTCCATAGGATTATACTCTTGGTTGGCCTAATAAAGGTATTATGGTCTTATGGACCCTTTATTGCTAGTTAGTGATGATAGATTTGTCCATTGAACTCAAAAGCTATTTCAGTGATGTATATATGTACTTTCAAAAGCATATTTTGTAATTATTTTAACACTTGAATATTTAAAATTAAAACACTAAGGTTTTGCACATTAAAATAGCAGCAATTGTGCATTAGACAAATAGATCTATAGATAGTGTTTTTTTTAATGTGAAAATGCAAACAGCTGATACTTTGGAATTACACATAAAAATATAAATAATGGGCAAGTTAAAAATAGTTTAAAAAGAAAAAAAACATGAATGGGGCATCAGTAAAGCTCTCTGAATTTAATATACTTCAGTTTGAAAATTAAATAATTAGTATGATATTATTTTCTTCAGTTGTTCTTGGAAATGCATAATGGCAAAAAAAAAAAAAAGGTTCTATGCATTAGATGCTAGAGATATTCATTTACTACTAAACCAGAAATACATTTTCTTTGCCCTCCTTAAATAACAAGCAGACTCATAATGCAAAGTACTTTGTCTCTGTAAACAGAAGTCTTTCTACTCTCTCCACCTAATTAATCCCATTCCAAAACCCTATTCACATTTTCCCAATAAAAGTGGCTCTGTCCAAGATGGCTATGTGTATTTACAACTGAAAGATTTCATAGTATTAGCTGTTTTATGAGAAAAAATAAATAATTGACACATAATTTTCCTCTATTTTCCCTTGTGCTGAATAATTTGCCATCTTTACGATATTCATTCCAAATTTTGTTGCAAAAAATCCTCCTCAAACAATATCTTATATAGATTGTACTGTTTAAAATAAAACAAACTTCAAAGGAACAGAAGCAAGCCTATATTCAAAATTTTAGAAAAGTAAAAAATCTATATTTACTAGGTTTGGGTTTTAGAAAGAAAATGGGAAATACTAACCCCAAATATGGCAATAGATGTTGCAAAATTGATAAAACATATTGGAACAACCCAGACTTCATGGATTTGCATCAGTGAGACATTTTGAGTTTGAGGGAAAAGCAATCAACCAGATTTGTTGGTTGCTTTTAAAGCCATAGAAGAACAATGTATACCTGTTTGCACACTATAGATGATTAAAATTTGTGATTCGGGCTCTACTAATCAAAAACATAAAAGTGTAAGTATTTTTTGTAAAAGGAGGAAAAACTGAATGGTATTTATTCCTATCACAAAGAGCTTTTTGTAGATTATCGCAAGTGTATCTTCTTTGCAGCCAATGGTGCTGAAGCAGGGAGAGAGAATCAGACACTCTTTTTGATGGCATTAAGCAAAATAGCAATATTTCATATATCTAACTTTGCTCAGGATACCTTTAATACAGACATAATTGATGCAGTGTAGCACTTCATTATTTGTAATGCATTAACTAGACTATTTTGCATGAGGACTTGCTAGAAAAGAAAAACAATTATCCTGTAAATAAATTTTAAAAAGCAGTGCAATTGCGATAAAACGAACACAGAAGATCCACTTTCAAACAGTAAATATAGCTAGATAATGTGCAGCCTGATCACACAGTTCAGTTAATCCCGAAGTACTTGGATTTCAGCCGATTTTGTTCTGTTTATTTCATTGGGACTAAATCAACATAAGTAAATCCAACCGGTTTGGACATAACTAGGGTGTGTGTAGATTGTCCTGTAAGGATAAAACAGGATGGCAAGCAAATAAGAGCACTATCAGGAATGGGCAACGGCTTATTCTGTTCTTTAGCAAAGAGTTTCAAACTCCCTTTCACTCATTATTGGACAGATTCATTGTGATGCCTCCAGATTTTGAATGGCTAAAATGTTTATTTTCTGGCAGGTTTCTGCACGAAGCATGTGGGAAATATTTACTCTAAGGCTCAGTAAGAAAACAGGGCAGTAAGAAATGTTGCAGAGCAGCCAGCGATGACTAGAGCTAATTAACTGCAATGCTCTGCTCCTTGTTCTCATTTTAAGCAGGGCCATACTGCACAATGCCTTTTTTAAATCTGGCTTTCAATTGAATTTTTTTCTTTTAAAAAACCAGATGAACACTTTCAGGGTTCCCCAAAGTCCATGCAATCTCCTCCTGGCAATTGTTAATAACTCATGCTAAAGTTCACTTGAAGTCAGAGAGCCGTAATTTGAGAGTTTAGAAAATCTCACATGCATGCTGGAAACTGTCTGCTGTATTACTTCCAAGTCACCATTAAAGTCTTCATTTCTAATGATGCAACCAATATAGTCATTGATCCTTTGCAAGGCCTGATTCCATCTTTTCTTGAACAGGTCAATTTCTTCACCAGATAATTTCTAGCTAGAAATTAGAAATGTAAAATTGACAATCCAAGTCTGAAATAGAAATACACAGTCCTAAGATGAAGCAAAGAAAACCCTAGAAGCACAAAGCTAGGATGCTGGGCTCACTACTATGTTTTAAGTGTTGAAGCTGTGAAATATGGTGGTGCTTTCCCCCCATGTATTATTCCATGCTCATAAACATATTTGTCCCAACAAAGGGCCAGCAGACTCTTATCTGCATACCCAAAGAGGTATTCAATGGGGTAGAGATGCAACTGATATGGTGCTCAATGGAAGAAAAGGCCTGTATCTGTCAATAGGTTAATGCATGTGAAGTCCTATGTGTTGTCCCATTCTGATTTTGTGCAGTTGGACAATTAAGGGCATCTTCTGGGAGCAGCAACCTTTTCCTATCTACAGTTCCTTAAAATCAGGATGGTTACAAAGAATGGAACATCCTTCTATAGTGCTGGCTCATCAATGTTCAGGAAAACAGTATTAAAATATTTATTTATTTATTTAAAAGTATGAACTGAATAAAAATATATAACATGGGGGACTGTGAACTTTAATCAGTTTAATAAATCAGTTTATCAGCTAAAGCTGTGTAGCCCAATCCAATACATTTTACTTAGTCATTAGTCTCAGCAATTTCAATGGCCGCTGCTCCTAAGAAAGTGTAAATGAAAATATTAAAGACAGCCTTTCCTTCTGACAATGTGCGGGAGCTTTTATTCATTGAATTCTATGTAAGTAATCAGTTGCTTCTTTCAGTACCTCAAAATAGATATTTATCCAGTGGAGTCTGGTGGCTCCTATGTCAGTGGGGTGGTGAATCCACTCCGGGTTTCAATCAGAATCAGTCAGAACTATATTCAGTGAGTCCCCCCCCCTCCATTCTTCTCAGTATGAGATTGGCTTTGGGGTCTCCATGATCCATACCCACCATTGGAAAAAAGGCAACTTTTTCTTAATCTTACAGGATATAGGATGAGTAAAAGAGGTATAATTTTGTAATTTGTGAAACAACCCTATGAAGAATAGGGATGTGTATCGTATTGTTAAAATGTCCGATAATGATGCGATAAGGTCGTTATCGGACATCCGATTAACGATAACGATACGATAGAAAAACCTCAGATAAATATCCGATCCAAAAATTTTCAGCTCTATTATATCGGATTATTGGACTGCCTTATAAATAAACATATAACTTCTGTATTTTAAAAGTTAGAGGCTTGAAACTTGGTCACAATGTTTATGGGGTATGCCTAAGTATGTGTATGAAATTTGAGGTTGATCCCTCCAACCCTCGATTTTCTATGAATTTATTAAAGATCGTTTAAGTTCTGACAGGTCAGAATGACAGCTCGCCACGTGCGTTCCTTCAGATCTGTCAAAAAGTTGCAGGATCTTTTAAAAAATCATATAAAATCGAGGGTTGGAGGGACCGATCTCAAATTTCATACACATACTTAGGCATACCCCATAAGCATTGTGACCAAGTTTCAAGCCTGTAACTTTTACAATACTGAAGTTATAGGCATTTTTTTCTAAAAAGTTTAGCTCTATAGGGCACAATGGGGCTGCAAATTAAATATCTTATTTCCGATAATTATAGTGAAGACGATATGATTAGCCTACGATATTATCCGAGATGATAATTTTTTTGGTCTGAAATTCCAATAATGATAAAATATTATATAGTTTTGGGCGTGCACATCCCTAAAGAAGAATAGGATGGGAGGTTAAGGAATTATAAAGAGTCAAAGAGAGGTCAAAGTGACAATCCTATGTGCACTTCTCTGGGAGAAAGACTATTTAAACATTGTGGTTCTTGCTTCCATGTAAACATGCATAGGATTGCACTATGCAATGTGATTGGGTGAGGGAGGCTGGGTGAATGTGGTGCAGGGATTGATTAGATTAATATATACTCTATATTTGAGATTGGCCACTTTAGCTATACCTAATATGTCTTGGTTTTGTACACATTTTCAGTTCACCACTGAATACATTCAGATTTTTGGCCTACAACTCCCAGCATCCCTCACCATTGGTTATGCTGGCTAGAGCTGATGGGAGTTGTAGGCCAAAAGATTGGAGGTCCACAAATTTCCCACCCCTTGCATAAGACAGCTTGGCATAGGGAAGATGAGAGATTTCATGGGTGCAGGCATGAATGCAAGGAGAAACTTGATCTCTCTCTCTCTCTCTCTCTCTCTCTCTCTCTCTCTCTCTCCCCCCCCCCCAATGCAAGAGGCACCACAGCAAGAAAAACAACACATGATGATCTGCATCACACCCCAGAGGGCACAATCACAATCTAAATTTATAGTAAATGCCATGACTCCAACCTGCCCCAAATCCACATTTTCCGCACCGTAACCTTTCTCCCCGCATGTTGGTTGCTGAGTGCTTGGAGAAAGGCAGTTTGAAGAGGGTGCCTCTGAGCAAGGGCAGAGGGGATGTGCTTCAGTCTGATGCAGCAAAGATCAAAACAAAAAAAAAGTATTGGATGCCTTCAAGTGAAGAACAAGTGTTCATGATTATTTAGTGGGCAACTTGATATTTTGGCCTACAATTTCCATATTCCTTATTATTGGCTATGTTGGCTAAAGCTGATGGAAGTTGAAGGATAAAAGGGTCACTAGTCCCCCACCGCCCCAAGATTTAGACTAACAAGAGATGAATAAGTGAAACACCAGTCAGCAAATTCAGTTCAGGGGGGCAGGAATGAGAAAGGAAGCCCATTTCCCCTGCTGTCTATCTACTCCTCTCCCTGCTGCGTTCAAATACCTCCTGCTCCTAGAAGGAAGAGCTTCTGCTCCAGTCTTTACTTAGGTGTTGTTCCTGATGTTCTGATGGTCAAACAAGAGAGAGAATGCTGTGAGGAGTACAGCAAGTGCTGTTGCTGGGTGGGTTGCTGCTGGCCAGCCGAGGCCAGCATTGATGTTACACTGTTGCTCCTTTTTGACCCTGGGCTGGGCAGACACCACATCTTGCACCGAGCGACATGGCGTAACTCAGCATGTTCAGCTAGTTCCTGCCGGGAAAGATCCACCAATTTACCAGTCTTCAAGAATTTAAGAGAGCTATAAAGACTGATCTCTTCCAGCAGGCCTTCCCAGTCAAATTTTAAGACTTTGTTGATTTTAGTTATGTATTAATTTTATACGATTTTAATCAGTTTATGTATTTTATATTGTTGGTATTGTTGTTGTTCCCTGCCTCGATCCTGAGGGAGGGGCGGGTAAGAAATATATTATTATTATTATTATTATTATTATTATTATTATTATTTATATCTTTGCCTACTGGCTGGCACTGCTCTCCACCTCCTCCTCACTAATCAAGTTTGTGGTGGCCGCAGGCAGCACTGCAACCCAGGCCAGATTTCTTCCTTAAAGAAGACACAGGAGGGGTGTGATTAGAGGCAACAGTTTCCCCCGCCCCAGCTGTTGAGCATGGGGCAGAGCCCTGAGTTAAGCCTCAAAGCTGTGACTAGCGGGGCCACTGCATGTCTTCTTTCTGCTTATGGTTTTGTTGACATAACCTTGCCTGGTCCATAACTTCTTCCCAGCTTTAGTCCTGTCCTAAACTAACTCCTGCATTGCTTATTACTTACTTATTCAAAAGATTTATAAGATGCCTTTTAGGGTAAAGCCTCCCAATGTGGCATGCAACAAAATTTAAAACCATAAAACATTGCAGAACAATAATAAAAACAATAATAAAATAAAAATTAACCATATACACAATGGCCCTGGTATACTCCTAACCCAGTTATAGACCAAGGTAAACAGGTGAGTCTTCAGGGCCCATTTGGAGGCCTCAGATGATGGTGCTTGGTGGACATCAATTGGCACAGAGTTCCACAAGTGGGAAGCCACTGCCAAGAAGACCCTATCATTCCTGCCAACCTAATTGCTCTTACAGGTAGACACATAAGTAGGACCTGCAATATTAGGCTGACCATATGAAAAGGAGGACAGGGCTCATGTAACTTTAACAGCTGTAGAGAAAAGGGAATTTCAGTTAGTGTCATTTGTATGCAATTAGTTCCTGGTGAAATTCCCTCTTCATCACAACAGTTAAAGTTGCAGGCACTATACTAGAGTGATCATATACAAAAGAAGGCAGGGGCCCTGCAACTTTAACTGTTGTGATGAAGAGGGAATTTCACCAGGAACTAATTGCATACAAATGACACTGGCTGAAATTCCTTTTTCTCTACAACTGTTAAAGTTACATGAGCCCTGTCCTCCTTTTCATATGGTCAGCCTAAGCAATATTGATCTCTAATTGTGGGGAAGTTGCTATGAACAATGGGTGTCCTTCAAGTTATCTGGACCCAAACCTTTAGGGCTTTACTAGCCACTACCAACACTTAAAATTATGTCTTAATCCACATACAAGGAAATGGTTGGAAGCATCTATGGTTATATGAACAGGTTTTCTGATATTACTGCATAGGAACATAAGAAGATGCCTTATACTGGTCCCTCTAGCCCAGTATTGTTGACACTGATTGGCAGCAGCTCTCCAGGGTTTCAGCAGGATTTTTTCCATCCCTTCCTAAGACCTTCTACATGCAAAGCATGTGCTCTCCCATTGAATTATGGGCCCTTCCTGTAACTTACTTGCTTCCTTTAAGAGGCATTTGCTCACATATAATGACTTGCAGACTTGTTTCTTACTTGAGGCTTGAGAATTCATGTCTTGAGTTGATCATGTTGTCATCTTGTCCCATATCCATGTTCAGACTCTGTAACCTCAGCTTTATTCTTGCTTCAGCCTTGCACTTATCTCTGATCTTGACTGTACAATTACATTAAGCTTGGTAACTAGATCAGCAATCTTATACCCACTAACTGTAATCCCCATTAAACTCAATAGGATTTACTTATAAAGTATAAGTAAATACCTTATAAGTATAAGGTATAAGATTGCACTATAAATCCACTATTGCCTACAAGCTACAACATGCCTTTGTCCTTATAGTACAAGTTGGTAATAATGATGAGTTAAATATAAATTCGTAGAGAGATTATCCATCTTCCAGGTAAAAATAGAATGAGGAAAATTCCACATAATCTGAAAAAGAACTGGAAATTTGAGGATAGTGGGAGAGAGGACACATTCATAAAAAAAAAGCTTAATACATAGAATCAATTATTGAATTCTATCAAACTAGTGACGATTGAGATTAACACATCTGTCGTTTCTGTGTGGTGGATACGTTCCCCATTCTCCATGCAGAGATAGTATGTAACCAAGCTAAACTTAAACAAACAGTGTCAGCTGCTCTTATCATTTCTCAGCAGCAGCATGATAGTACTATACATAGAAAATAGCCATGGGTCACCTCTGATCCCATCCATCTTTCTCTTCTCGGGCTCTAGTTGTATTATTTTCTTGAAGGACTTCTATTTTCTCTCCTCCAATATTCCTTTTGATTTGGCATGTGCAATATATGTGCATGTGCGTGTGCATGTTACCTCTCTTTGGAAGCAGAGGAGAACTGGATTAGCTGTATAAACAATGTACATATTATACATTGTGCCTGGAAACATTCTTGTGTCTTGTTTTAGATCCTTGGACTAGTATGGATTCCACTAGAAATTATGGGGGCCTAGTCAACCAGAGATTCATCCGCCATCTTCACATTATCTCCAATCCCAGAGCTGGGCAACATGTGACCCTCCAAATGTTTTGGCCTAGACCATCATGCTTTCCAATTGGATATTCTGGGACCTGTAGGCCAGAACTTCTGGAAAGCAACCCATCCCATCCCCTCTGTTAGTAGTGTTCATTGTCTCATCCTTCCCTCTCTCTCTGTTTCTAGCTTGGCCCATCTGCTGCCCACTTCCAAACCTATGGTCTTCTCTTATGTAGTATTTCACTTTTTTAATTTTTGTATTACATTTTATTTTTTTTATCAGAATTTAATCCTGCCAAAGAATGTTTGTTATTGGCCAGATTAAAATATAACAAATAATAGTCAATCAAACTTTATTCGCAGTCAGCAGACAATTATAATAACATGTTACGTACACACATTAATAAAAATACTTGATGGTAAAAAGAAAGGATACAAAATCTGTAAAAATGCTAATCAGTAATTTTTTTAAAAAATGACAATAATGATCAAGCATCCATGAGTGGTCTAATGAGAATAGCCAGATTCAGATATTTGGCCACCTGCTCAGTGATAGACTTATTGGCACCCTGGAGTAAAATAATCATAAGTAGGGATGTGTATCGTATCGTTAAAATGTACGATAATGATACGATACGCTCTTTATTGTGCATATGCCCAGCGATAACTATATGATGGGAAGCCTACGATAATTATCGGAGACCATAAAAAATCCTACGATATTTATCGTATTTTATCGTTTTATCAGAAGTCTCTTTCTCTTTTGCCACCACATGGACGGAGCTAGAAGGTGGGGTGTTCTTTTTTTTTTTTTTTTTGATTAATATTTTTATTAATTTTTCCAACAAACACATACACAAATAAACAATAATATAACATACAATAACATAAAACCAATTCCCCCCTCAACTACCCCCCGTGGTCCCCCCCCCCTTCCGAGACCGTCTCATTATCCTTCATCCTCTTTCCAAAATTTTAATGATTCTTTTGAAGGCAATTGTCCCTTCCCCGATCTTAAAACGTAATTCAAAAGGGGCGTCCATATTTCCCCAAAATCACTCTTCCTGGACATTCCCCTCTTTATTTTCATTTTACACGTCAACATATCATTCAAAGCTAAATCCCAAATTTCTTTATACCACTCTTCTATTGTATAACTTCGTTGCCCTTTCCAATTTTTAGCAATCAGTATTCTAACAGGTGCCAGGAGGTTGTTTACCAATTCTTTATTTATTACATCCTTATTCCTACTATCCCATATTGCTAGTAGAGCTAGCTTCGGGTTTAATTCCAACCTACTTCCAATTATATCACTTATTTCTTTACAAACCCTTACCCAAAATTTTTGTACTTGTTCACAGCTCCACCACATATGAAAATATGTCCCAACCTCCTGACACCCCCTCCAGCAATTCTTGGGCAATTTTTTATCAATCTGGTGAAATCTAACAGGTGTTAAATACCATCTCCAAACTGTCTTATAATAATTCTCCTTAATTCTAATCGACAATACCTTTAACATTCTTCCATTCCATATCCTCCCCCAATTATCTTCATTAATTTTCCCCCTTATATCTTCTTCCCAAACCTCTTTTATGACCTTAAGTGAGTCCTGAATTTCTTCCTCTATTAATATTTTATATATCTCACTAGTGAGTCCTTTCTTAGCTCTAGCTTCTTCTTTATCCCACGATTGTTCAATTAAATCTTCAAATCTAGTATTGTTTCTACATTCCTTATTCTTTGTGGTCCAATCCTGTGTCCATTTTAACAGCTGCAAACACTTGAACCACGCTAGCTTTTGTCCTTTAAATAAATTTTTAATATGCTCACTATCCTTCATCTTTTCCATCCAATTCCTTAATTTAATAATATCTAGTTCTTTCAGACTCCCTTCTATCTCTGATTTTAATACACTTGGGAAGTTACCCACTACTACAACTGGGGCAAGCGGAGACTCCCCTGGTATCAACTTCCCTCTATACTTCTCCCAGATCATTAATATATTTTCCAACAATGGGTTGTCCAGTACTTTGAATTCTTTCTTTTGCATTTTAGTAAAAAATATATTTCGTAATTTATACTCCACCTTTACTGTTTGCGATTCTAACCATTCCATGTCTTGTTCCCCTAAAATAGCATGAATAACATATCTTAACTGGTTCGCAATATAATAATTCTTAATATTCGGAAGTCCTAGACCTCCTTTCTTTTGAGCCTTATACCATAACCCCTTATTTATCCTAGCTCTTTTATCCCCATTACAATAAGCATTAATCATATTTTGCCAACTTTTAATCTCAGCCGCTGATATTCTAATAGGTAACATTCTAAACAAAAAATTAATCTTAGGTAATATATTCATTTTAATAACCGCTATTCTACCAAACCAAGAATGTTTTAATTTTCTATATATCTGTAACTTCTCCCCTACCTCTTTCCTTAACCTTACTAAGTTAAGTTCCTCTAGTCTATTTAATTCTCTATCTATATTAACTCCTAAATATCGTATTATATTTTTATATCCTAATCCTAAATTAGCTTTACATTTCTCCATCTCTTCCTTGTTATAATTATACAACATCATTTCTGACTTTCCCCAATTAACTTGTAATCCTGTAATTTCCCCAAATTCTCTCAGATGTTTCTGAATCAGATCCCCGCTTTCAAGGGGATCTTCTAATGTCAGCAACGTATCATCCGCAAACATATTTACTTTAATCTTATCATTACTACCTATCCCCTTTAATCTATCATCTTCCCTAATTACATTTGCTAAAATTTCTATAACTACTGCAAATAAAATCGGCGAAAGTGGACATCCTTGCCTAGTTCCTCGAGCTAGATTTATTTGTTGCGTTAACCCATCATTAACCATTATTTCCGCTTTATTATTTTTATACATCTGATTAATCACTCCCATAAATTTATTTCCAAACCCAAACGTTTTTATTATTATTTTTAACGCTGGCCATTCCACGCAATCAAAGGCTTTGAAAATATCCAAAGCTACTAATCCTGCTTTTAACTTTCTTCTTTTTATAATATTTATTGTATTTATAACCCTCCCAATTAAATTTGGCATTTTCCTACCAACAATAAATCCACATTGATCATTTTTTATATATTTAAAAATAAATGAACCCATTCTTTTAGCCATTATTGCTGAAAATATTTTTGCATCCTGATTTATTAAAGATATTGGTCTATAAGATGCTGGATCCGTCATATCCTTGCCTGGCTTCTGTATTAAAATAACCATGGACTGATCCCAAGATGGCGGGGTCCTTCCTCCTTCTATTATATTATTATATAATTT
Organism: Anniella stebbinsi; assembly: GCA_029215795.1. Classification (NCBI taxonomy): domain Eukaryota; kingdom Metazoa; phylum Chordata; class Lepidosauria; order Squamata; family Anniellidae; genus Anniella; species Anniella stebbinsi. The sequence continues at coordinate 332,646,150 of JARDYH010000001.1, forward strand.
TAATAATCTAGGTATTAAAATATCCTTAAATATTTTATAAAATTCCGGCCCCAGTCCATCAATCCCCGGAGACTTACCTCCTTTTAGTTTTGCAATAATTCCCTCTATTTCTTTCTCAGTAACCAAGGCTTCCATACTCTCTTTATCTTGATCATCCAGTCTTATTTTCCAATTTCTTTCTACATATTCCTGTATCTTATCATTTGTAACCGCCTCTGATGCATATAGTTCTTTATAAAATTCCTGAAAAAATTTTAATTTATCTTTCATTAAATTACATCTATTCCCTAATTTATCTCTAATTGTCCCTATCATATTCTTAGCCTTCTCTGACCGCGTGGATCTAGCCAGCATTTTGGAATTTCTGTTATTATATTCAAAAAAATCTCTCTTTAAATACAACAAGTTCTTCTGAACCTGTTCTAATTCTTCTGTCTCCAATTCCTTTTTCTTAGCTTGAATTAAGGCATATAACCGCTTATCTTTAGTCTCCCTTAATCTGTCCTCTAGTCTCCTTATCTCTTCTTCAACGTTTTTATTACGTACTTCTTGTTGCTTTTTAAGTGTGGACATTTCCCTAATACACATCCCTCTTATTACTGCTTTCATTGTATCCCATAATAATCCTTGCGCATTAACTCCTTTTTCATTTATCTGCCATATTTCCTGTACTTCCTTTTTAAATTTCTCTACTATATTTTTATTTTTAAAAATTCTTCCATCCATTCTCCATCTCTTTGCTTGTTTATAATCCTTCTTCCTCTTCATCTCCATCGACATTAATGCATGGTCAGTGATCTTTATTACTCCTATATCGCAATCTATTAAATTTGATAGCATATTCTTTGATATAAATATATAATCAATCCTTGAATAACTCTTAAATCTAGGTGAGTAAAAGGTATATTTCCTCTCTTCTCCTTTTAATACTCTCCATACATCCCTTAATTCTTTCCCCTCCATTAATTTAGCTAATTCCGTCTTCCCCCCACCTCTAGCATCTCTAATAATATTATCCCTATCTTTCCCTTTATGAATTACCATATTAAAATCTCCTGCCATCACAATATTTTTGTTCCCTAAATCTCCCCCCATATCAAACACTTCTTTAAGGAATTCCATTTGATTCCCATTTGGAGCGTAGACATTAATCAACACAAATTCTTCCCCTTCCATCGTACAGTAGATTATAAGGATCCTTCCATTCTTATCTTTCTTTACACTTTGAATGTCAATACCACATTTCTTCAAGATTATGGTTGCCACACCTCTCGCTTTGGAAGTACCACATGACTTTTCATACACTCCTATTTCCCTCATTCGCAACTCATTAACCCCCTCCTTTGTCTGATGAGTTTCCTGCAAGAAGATTATATCAATTTTTTCCCTTTTCAACATTGTTTCAATTCTTCGTCTTTTAACCACCGTTCCTAGCCCCTTAACATTCAACGTTGCCCATCTCAATTTATTTTCCATCTCTTAATTTCAACCATATGTATCCATTGATCTCGGTCGGTGAACCCCATACCCCCCTTCCCCTCCCTCCCCCCACACAGACCCTCAGTATCCCCCCCCACCCCCCCCCCCTTCCCTCCCCCTACACTTACCCTCCTTTTACCCCCCTGCTCACCAGACCTCTGGGCATTGGTCCCAATTATTTTAGAACTCTTCAGGGGGGGGGAACCGGCCCAACCCTCCGAGCAAAGTCCGATCCTCCACTCCTTTACCCTTTCCCCACTGATCCCATTTCATTGACTAGCCCCTCCAACCGCTCCTTCTTCTTGGACTACTTCTCCCGGGTCGTTGGGATCGATTATGCCCAACTTCTCCAACAGCTGAATTCCTTGCTCACACGATGTTATTCTTTCTTGCTTCCCACACCAAGCAAATCTCAGAAATACTGGATATCCCCAATTGTACGTTATCGATTTCTTCCTCAATGCTGCTGTACATATCTTGACACTCTTCCTCCACTGGATGGTCTGCGGGGAAAGATCCTGAAAAATCTCAATTGCTGTTGCTTGAATCATTGGTTGAGGTTGTTTCCTGATTGCTTGCATCAATTTTTCTTTTTTATAATAATTTGCAAATTTAACAATTATGTCTCTTGGAAGCACTCCTCTGCCTTTGAAACCAACTCGATGCACCCGTTCAAGATCATCTTCCTCCCAGGCCCCCTCCGGAAATTGTGTTTTTAACCACGACAGAATTGTATCTCTTAAATCTTTTAAATTCTCTCTTTCTTGTTCCGGATATTTTCTTATGCGCAGATTTGCTCGTCTGTCCCGATCCTCCATAGCGATAATGCGTTGCTCATGTTGAGAAATTTGGTCCTCATGCTTCTTGCAAGTTTCAGCCAGAGCTCTTGTGTCTGTCTGCAGCACTCCAACATCCTTCACCACTTGTGTTAAGCCCTCCATAAGTTCCTCTTGCGTGTCTTTAATGCGCTTGGCCAAGCGCTCTTCAAGCCCAACAAGCATTTTCTTTATATCCACCTTTAACTCTTCCATTGGGTCTGGCTGCCCTCCTCTGGTAGTCTTTGGAATTACAACTGGGTCTGCAGATGGAATTTTTACTGGCGACTTCTTTGCTGTCTTCTTATCTGGAATGTCTGGCATGTTTTGCTCCTCCAGACGCGTCAATCTCTGCCAGGTACGATCCGAACCGCGCTCTTTTGAGGATCTTACCCAGGCTGGGGTGGGAGCAGAAGATTTCTTCTGTCGTCCCTCCTTCTTTCTCATGAATTATCCCCCACCCTGTCTGCTTGTTCCTCTTGTTTACGTCAGACTGGATTACAAGTTCACTGGGGATTGACTTTAATCATCTTCTCAATAATCAGTTTTATTTCCAACAGTCTCTCCCCCAGTAACCTACTCAGCCAGTCTGCCTTAAATCCTCATTTATAAGTCCATAAATCGCCTCAAATATGGCCGCTTCACTTTCGTTTCTCCTTCAAGAGCTGACGACTCTTACAACCCCTCCTCTGTCCCTCCAGAGATCAATCAGTTCCAGAGACACTAACAGACTTTCTTTTAACAAGTTTAACCCAGGCTGGAGTGGGAATAAAGCTTCTTATAACATCACTCCTTGTTGCTCGTAAATTATCCCCTCTCTCCGTCCGTCTGGGTTCTCCTTTACTTTTTCTTTTTTTTTTTGCCACAGCCAGTCAGCCCAAACTGCCAGTTTACTGTTCTATTTCAAGTCCAAAACTCTCCCCCAGTAAACTATTCAAGTGGTCTTCCTTATATCATTCGTAAAGTCAATAAATTACCTCACCGACGTCTTCCTTCTTTGTTGTTAGCTCGAAGCGCCTGGTTTCACTTTAACAACCATCAAGCTCTGTCGCTTTTCAGCTCCCGGTCGGATAATTAATCACTTCCAGCCTTTCCCTGTCAACATAACATGTCTTTATGCCTCTCTTGAGACTCTTCCGTAAGGAATTAGTGCTTAATTCAAAGCTTTTATAAGGAGCAACGAGGATCTATGACTTTACCCCGTCGCGTTCATAGCCACGCCCCAGGTGGGGTGTTCTTGATGAGACAGTGACCAATCGTGCAGCAAGGATCCCAGCAGGCTCCAATCACAATGTTGGAGGAGGGCTAAGGATATCCCCGCATAAAATCCCCGCACTTGGTGTTCCAGCTCTGTTAAGAGTTAGGCGTTGAGGGGAGAAGGGGAGATTTTGTTGGAGCTCTGTCCTGGCTCCTGGGTCTTATAGTTACTTGGTAGTGAATTGTTAGATTCATTGTAGTCTTGCATCTTTGTGTCTCAGGTTCGTTTGGCTGTGCGTTGCTTGTGTGTTTGAGTTATAGTTTTTTAATTTTTATATGTTTTCTGGCTGGTTTGATTGAAGGGGTTAGGTTAGCATGAGTGGGGGTACTGTGACTGAGGGAGTGTGTTTTGTCCTCTTCCCTGTTTAACATATATATATATATATATATATATATATATATCTCCCTCTCTCTCTCTCTCTCTCTCTCTCTCTCTGTGTTTGCTTGATTGACTGTGAGTGTGCTGGTATGTCTGTAGCCTGCTACACAGGATAACACTACACAGTCTCTGGTCAAAGCAGCACACAAACTGTTTGCAAAGGATTGTTATTAATATAAATAATAATTTCATTTTCAATCACTTTGTAACAGTATGAAATGCAACTCTAAGGAACACATTGGGCGAGGTGGCTCTGGCTCTAGGAGAGATGCTGTTGCTGGGGGCAGTTCTGGGGTGGCTGTCTCTCCCTCTCACACATTTTATTTCTTTTTTAAACACACTGCTCCAGCCAATGTTTCCAGTCTGGTGGGACTGCTGTAGTGAGGGGCTGCAAAGCAAAAGCAAGCATCCTTCTCACACTTTTTATTTCTTTTTGAAAGACGCTGCTCCAGCCAATGTTTTCCTGTCTGGAGGGACTGCTATAGGGAGCCTTGAGTTGAGAGATTCCTATATTATTATTATTTTTCGTCACTACGTCCCTGGGTTGTGGAGTCTGTTACTGAGGGACTGCAGAAGCATTCCCCTCACGCATTTCCTGTTTTTTTGTTTTTTTTTGAGACTCTGGTCCAGGCAAAGTGCCTACCTCTACCCTGAACGTGTCTTATTTTAATTTGGCAAAGTGCCTACCTGTACCTTGAACGTGACTTATATTAATTTGGCAAAGTGCCTACCCCGAACGTGACTTTTATTTGCCACTGCTCCAGCCAATGTGTGCAGCTCTGGCATGAAGAAATGTCCACCTGCCTGCACGGGGATGGCAGGCAGACTGGGTCATTTTAATTACAAGAACGATGAGGTCAAGGCGGTGCGTGAGGGTTGTTTTGATGGGATCCTCCAGGTTTCCTTGCTACTTGGGGTATCTCCTGGCCCAATGAGGCCCTGCCTGCTAAGGCTGGCTCTAAAATAACTGTAATGCCCATGCTATTCCCCTACCCCCCCAATCCTTTTAATTTGTAAACATACGTGGCCTAATTAATGAGACAAGGCAGCAGCAGTTCACCATCTTCTCTGATTAATACATTTTACTTTTATGACTGCATACGGAAGGCACTGCCTAGGTTTATCCACAGGTTTGGAAAGTTCATTGTATTCATAAAAATATACCAAAGTCACGTGACTTTTATTTGGCGAAGTGCCTACCTCTACCCCAAACGTGACTTTTTATTTATTAGGCAAAGTGCCTACTTCTACCCCGAATGTGACTTTTATTTGGCGAAGTGCCTACTTCTGCCCCAAACGTGGCTTTTTATTTATTTGGCAAAGTGCCTACTTCTATCCCAAACGTGACTTTTATTTGGCAAAGTGCCTACCTCTACCCCAAATGTGACTTTTTATTTATTTGGCAAAGTGCCTACTTCTACCCTGAATGTGACTTTTATTTGCCACTGCTCCAGCCAATGTGTGCAGCTCTGGTATGAGGAAATGCCCACCTGTCTGCACGGGGATGTCGGGCAGACTGGGTCATTTTAAGTTTCAAGCACGATGAGGTCAAGGCGGTGTGTGAAGGTTGTTTTGTTAGGATCCTCCAGGTTTCCTTGCTACCTGGGGTATCTCCTGGCCCAATGAGGCCCTGCCTGCTAAGGCTGGCTGAAACAACTGTAACGCCGTGCTACTCCCCTACTCCCCTACCCCCAATCCTTTTATTATTTCATTTGTACTTAGACATGCATGGCCTAATCTCTTGAGTCAAGGCAGCAGCAGTTCTGCTACTGTGGTGGAATGTGTCCACTCACTGCCATGCATAGGCCCTAGTGGGTTCCTGCTGGTTGGCATGCCGCAGGAGTAACTCCTGGCCCAATGAGGCCCTGCCTGCTAAGGCTGGCTGAAACAACTGTAATGCCCATGCTACTCCCCTACCCCCAATCCTTTTATTATTTCATTTGTACTTAGACATGCATGGCCTAATCTAGAGACAAGGCAGCAGTTCTTCGGCAGCGGAATGCATCCGCTCACTGTGCCATGCATGCATAGACGCTAGTGGGATCCTCCAGGTTTCCGCGCCACAGGGGTATCTGCTGGGCCAATGAGGCCCTGCCTGGGTAAGGCTGGCTAAAATAAATAACTGTAATGCCTGTAATTCCTGGCTGTCTGTGTGATGCTGCTTGTGGGATCCTGCCAGTTGGTGCACCACAGGGGTATCTGCTGGCCCAATGAGGCCCTGCCTGCTAAGGCTGGCTCTGAAATCAATGTAACGCCCGTGCTATTCCCCAACCCCCAAACCTTTTAATTTACAGACATGCATGGCCTAATCAATGAGACAAGGCAGCAGCAGTTCACCATCTTCTGATTAACACATTTTACTTTTATGACTGCATATGGAAGGCACTGTCTAGGTTTATCCACAGGTTTTGAAAGTTCATTGTATTCTTAAAAATATTCCTATAAGTCTCAGCAGCAACAGCAGCATGGAGTGCATTATCGGAAACAGTGCATGTTGTTGAGAGCTTACTTCAGAGTAACACCTGCAGCTGTGCATCTGAAATTGGGCACAGATGAGTCCCCTCAAGGCCATCTGTGAGATGCCCATGAGTACTGGATGACGTCTCTTGAAAAAGGACCACATTTCAGCCATCTGAAACAGTGTATTTGGAAGCTTACTTCTGAGTAACGCTTGCACCGATTGTTCTAAAATTTGCCACACAAGACTAGCAACACGCAGTCTGCACTGTGACCAAGTTTCAAACCTGTAACTTGGAAAATTAAGAAGTTTTAGGCCTTTCTCTGACTCAAAAATCAACTCTCTAGGGCAAAATGGAGAAACGATATAATATTGGATTTTCGATAATTATCGGAAATACGATACGATACGGTTCACCTATTATATAATCAGAGACGATAATTGTTTTGGTCCGAAATTCCGATAACAATACGATATGATATTTTTGGGCATGCACATCCCTAATCATAAGAGACTCAGGAGAGCGACCAGGGAATGTATTAGGTCTTTCCTGGCCTCTTGGTAATAACTGCTGTAGAACAGAACATGCAAGATGGACTCCACCTCAACATTATTACAGGGGCAGCATTTATTATTCACTAGGATTTTCTTGAATCTGCCCTCTAGTAGCTTGGAGGGGAGAACATTGAACTTTTGCCAAGGAGAAGGCCTTCCTATATTTAGGGATAGTTAGCCATTCCAAGTATGGCATTCCATCTCTGCTGAGACCCAATGACTGAGGGTAACATGGTCCCCATGCAGCTCCTTGGAGCTCCTGGTGGTCTATGTCCAGTAATCTCTGTTTAACAGTCCATTTGGCACTTTCTAAGGCTATGGATAGCAAGTAGGCAGGAGAAAGCCCTACAGTGGTGACTTTTTACACCACAGCTTTTTCCCAAGGAGATTCAAAGGAATCTGACAATACCTTGGAGGCCAAAGAGCTGGGCGTAAGCACAAGGCAGCAACGGAGCCAAAAGTGTATAGAATATATCCATGCTAAGCATTTTAATGAGTTCAGCCCAGCCTCCAGATTAAGAGCAGCTTCACAAACGCACCTGGGAACACCAAATATTAACCTGAGGAAAAGGTATTGAATTCCTTCAAGAGAACTCTTAGGGTGAAGAAATCAGATTGGAGCCCCAAATAGAACCTGAGACACAGTTCTGGCTTTAAAAATCTGAGTGGCTGATGGTAAAAAATTCCTACCCTTCATAAAGAAAAACTGAGTTAGCACACCCACATTTTGTTCGGCTTTGGCCTTGGCATATTTTTCATGCACTCTCCAATTTAGAGCTTCATGGAACCATATGCCCAGGTATTTATATGAATCAACTTGGTCAATTCTGTGTTTCCCCATAGACCAAGGGAATCTTACCTTTCTCCTAGAAAAGACCAATACTTTAGTTTTTGAGTAGTTAATTGTTAAAATATTATTTTTACAGTATTCAGCAAAGCCTCTTAGTAATCTCTTGAGGCCCAAATGAGTCTGAGAAACCAGAATGGCATCATCAGCATGGAGGAGAATAGAAACTTTTGTTAGACCAAGTTTAGGTGGGGGAGATAGTGATGACGCTAGCATAGAGGCGAGGTCTGCCAGATATAGATTAAATAAAATAGGGGCAAGAACACATCCTTGTCTAACATCTTGTGAGGAAATAATCTCGTTTGTGAAATGTTCTTGCTTATTGCATCGAACGTGGACAGATGTACTGTAGGACAGAGACTGAATCAAAAACAGAAGTCGTATTTCAATAGAAATCTGTTCTAGTTTGCGCCAGAGACGAACATGAGATATTGAGTCAAATGCAGATTTTAAATTGATAAAGGCTGTGAATAGTTTGCCTCCTTTTGGTGCAGTGTATTTCTGTGCCAAATGGGCCAGTACCAGACAGTGATCAAGAGTGGAGCAGCCAGCTTTAAAGCTGATCTGCTCTTCTCCCAGAATGTTATCACTAATCCATACATTTAGTTCGAGGCTTGGAAAACTAGTGTAAACCTTCCCAACTATAGATAGACTGATAGGCCGGTAGTTATGTGGATCATCTTTGGGGCCTTTTTTGTGGATTGGAATGACAAAAGTCTTCAGCCAGGCTGCAGGAATTAAGCCAGATTTGTTTATTAAGGAAAAAAGGGAAGCCAAAAGTGGGCTCCACCAGCTGATATTACCTTTCAACACCTCTGAAGGAATACCATCTGGACCAGGAGCCTTGCCCAACTTTAGCTGAAGTAAAAGTCCTCGACAGTGTTGGTGTCAACATTCTGGAGTGTCTGGAGGCAGAAATTTTATGTGTGGCAGTCACTAAAGACAGCACGGAAATTATTCTCCCAGATATCAGCAGAGATATGACATTCCATACTTCCATTGCTATTGCTTAAAGCTCCAGACACTATCTGCCAGAAAGTTTTGCAGTTATTAGTAAGAGATGCCCCTATCAATAATTGCCATGACTCTCTGTCTGCCTCACTTTTTTTGCAATGCAAAAGCTTCTTGTATTTTTTTTCTTAATTCATACTATGAGCAAGGAAGTTGGCTCATAGTATATATTCTTATATAGTATATATAAGAATATATACTATTCTTATCTCTCGATAAGAATAGTATATAGACTGGGTTGTTCTCCTGAGATTAGCACACTCCCAATCAAACCATTTATTAGTGTGGGCTCTCAGGCGTTTTGTGGTGCAGGCATTATTTTGGAGGGAGGAGAACAGATCCTGAGTCATCTCCTCATAAGCTAAGATACTCTTCTCAGGAGAAGTGTCTGCAGTAATCTGGTTAATGGCGTTTGCATAGCTAGAAGAATAAACAAGCCTGTTAAAGGCCTGTGCAGTTTCATTAGACCATTTGATCTTTTTGGAGCTCACAGTAATAGTTAGACTGGAAGATGGATAATGTTGCACTTCCATCCTTAGGGGTCCTGGAATGGTAAGGGAAAGCTCCAGAGGCAGATGGTCACTATCAAAGCTCTCTGTGACTCTAAAGTTACACCCCAAGGTTTTCAAATACTTATGGACTAAGATATAATCAACCACACTTGACCCCCTAGAGAAGATGAATGTGAACTCATCACTACAGCCATTCAAAATAATTAAGCAAATCATTTTTGAAGCAAATTGAAGCATACATATCCCCATAGGATTGATAAAAGAATCTTTAGAGTGGCGTAAATTGGCTGTAAGTTGTTCCTTGCTTACTATCAGACTGTCACAGTGAGTGGCAGGGTCCACCAGGTAAGTTCCTGTCCTTGCATTAAAGTCACCTGCAATAATGGGGTAGGCATGAGGATATTTGGCTGTCAGTTCCAAATAGAAACATTCAACTTTGAGCCAGGTGGACATTGTATCCTCCTTGCAAGCTGATGGAGCAAAATAAACATTGAACAGAAGTAGAGTCAGATTAAGGGCCCTCGGCTACAAGGCCAAGGCCAGCACAGAGGAGCCACATTTAGGCAACTCAGTTATCTTGGCATCATGGGAGGAAGCAACCAAAAAACTCAGCCCCTGACTGGCTCTACCCTTATCTCTATTAGGAAGTGAAGGAAGATATAAGGATGCAAACCTATTTACATAGAAGTGGTCACAGTACCAGGTCTCTTGAAACAAGACAATGTCATAGCCTGCCAGGTAATCAAGAATACATTGATTCCTATGTTTGGAACTCCAGCCCACAATGTTCCAAGAGCGTAGTATTAGGGAAGTATTATCTTCCCCTTCTCTTGGTCATTCTAGCTCTGTGATTGTATCCAGACATCCTCCCAGATTTTCCAGGACACAGCCATTTAGGATTAGAGGTAGGGATGTGCACGCTTGAAATTATAGTATTATATTGTTATCGGAAATCACTTTTTAAAAATTTTTTGGATCCGATTATATCGGAGGTTTATTGTATCGAATCATATCAGATTGTATTGGATATCTGATATCTGATATTTACTTCGGAGCCCTACTTTGCCCTATAGAATTGATTTTTGAAACAGAAAGGCCTAAAAGTTCAGTATTTTAAAAGTTACAGACTTGAAACTTGGTTACAGTACTTATGGGGTATTAAATTTCAGAACAATCCCTCCAACTGTGTATTTTATATGAAGTTTTTAAACATCGTTTAACTTCTGACAGCTCAGAATGACAACTCGCCATGTGCATTCAGAGATCTGTCAAAAAGGTGCATGATGTTTTAAAAATTCATATAAAATACAGGGGTGGAGGAATTGTTCTGAAATTTGGCACATATGTGTAGCAACATGTATGTGTAGCAACAAATTTGGCACATATGTGTAGCCGCCGTGCTGTCAAAATGCTTCTTGTCTGTTTTTTTCCCGTAGGCTTGCATTGGGGGAAATGCATGCATAACTTTTTTATTTGAAATGATAATTACATGAAACTTGGGGAGCCAGAACTAGCAAGATCCAATCTGCAATGTCCAAAATGTTTCATGTCTCTATCTTTTCAAATTAAAAAGTTATAGGGGGTCCCCCAAAAGCCCCACCCCCCCTGCTGTAACTTCTTCATTTTTAAAGATAAAAACTTGAAACTTGTGGGACATTGAAGATGGGTTCCGGCTAGTCATGTTTGAAAAAAATTCAGAGCACTTGCTCAAACCCTCAATTTTATATGAAATTCTTAAAGATCGTGCTAGTTCTGACAGCTAGTTGACCGGGCCTCCCTGTTGCTTTCCTACCATGATCGTTAAGAAATTCTTACAAAATTGAGAAATTTCAAAAAGTTAGGTCCAGGCATTTTGTGGCTATGAATTTTTTACTTTAAAAGTTCCAAAAGTTCAAAAACAGAGACTCTGACAGCTAACAAAAGGGGGGGGGAGGCGAGGGATCGGGGTGCGGTTTGACAGCCGTCAAAGCCTCTGTTTTTGAACTTTTTGAACTTTTAAAGTAAAAAATTCATAGCCACAAAATGCTTGGACCTATCTTTCTGAAATTTCTCACAGATAAATACCTCACTCCTATCTGCCATGTGGGCAAGTTTCATGCTTCTATCTTTTAAAATACAAAAAATTAATGGGTTTCTCTCCTAATTTCTCCCAAAATACCTTGCCACTACATACTTAAAGCTATGCTTCTGAAATTTCTAACACATGCCAACCAAAGTGCTATCTCTAATGTGGACAAGTTTCATGTTTGGATCTTTAAAAATAAAAAGTTATAGGCATTCCTGGTTCGTTAGTAAAAAAAAGAAGAAGTCATAGCCACAAAATGCCTGGAGCTATATATCTGAAATTTCTCACAGAGAAGTGAGAATGTGGCGAAGTTTCATCCTTCTATCTTTAAAAATGAAAAGGTTATAGGTGTTTTTGTAACACAATACTAGGCAATGGGGAAAAGCATTCAAAATGGTGTTCGATTCAAAAATCGGATGTCCAATTTTAATACCGGTATTGAGTCCAATACGATACGATGGACTTCCAATTTTTCCGATCTGATATTTTCCTAAATATGAAGTTCCAATTCCGAGCCGATTTTTGGCATCCGTGCATGTCCCTACTTTAAAGCATCTGTTTAAGACAGGATTATAATAACTCTTTTTAAAACAATGTCTATATGCCAGTCCTCACTGGCACTGAGCAGGCATCAAACAGGCAAAGCCCTTTAACACTACCTTCAGGCCACTGCGCAAGGCCACTTGGGCTTCTGCAGCTAGATAGCCTCTTGCTGGACCATGCCTCTGGGAGCTGCAGGTGGGAGCAGTCCTTTTTGCAGACAGACTGATGAACAGGCAGGCAAACAGGCAGGGGCAGGTAGGTGCTCACAGGGTGCAGCAGGTGGTGACCAGAATCCCTTTCCTGTCTTTCATCTTCAGGCCCAAATTACATATTACACACAAATACATATAATGGTAACCTATAAGTAGCCCCGTTAAATGAGGAAAAGGCACTTTTAGAGGGGGTTGATTGAGAGTGGGGCTTGTAGAAGTGGTTGAGCACATAAACCATTCCCCATGCACCATTTCTCTGTGCCACTTCATGCCCCCGCCCCCAAATGACTTTTCCTTTACAGGGCTTTTAATATATGTTTTCCTTCACTTCAAATCCTACAGAGGGAACAGCCACTTAGGATAGGGCAATTTAGCCTACAGAAATGAAGGGTGGGGAAAGGGTTAAATGCCTTCTCCTTCCCACTGCTTCTATGTTCCCCAGTCACTCCATCAAAAGTGACATTTCCTCCACTAAGTAGGCCATTAGGATACTATTACACCGTCTCTGCCTCCTCCCTTCTATTTTCAAGTATGTTCATCAGCAGGAAGAAAAATTACAACTACTGTTAGTCTTGTAATCTCACTTCCTTCTCCTCTAACCATGATGATTTAGCATTCTCATCCCTTAAGAAAGGCACATCGTTTCTTTAAAGAACATATATAACCCAAAAGTACTCGTTCCCTATACTTCCAATGTCCAGGTGTGAGTTCTGTTTCTCATGTAGCCAAAATGGCACCACCCACACACAGGTTGGAGGTGTCGACAGGCTTGAGGGAAACTCCAATGTTTGTAGAAGTACAAAGAATGTTTAGAAAAAAGAAGCCCAATGAGGACTGTGTGTGCACAGTGGTCACAGGGTGCTGATAGGGTGGGCACAGGGTAGGGAAACTGGATGGGAGCGAGAATGGAATGATTATAGAGGAGGGCATGGCTGGCTGACTAGAACAGTGAACAAGAGCCCTCCATGCTGCAACATTTGATTGCAGGTCCCACTTATAGCGATCTTTTATGAATACTCCTGTACTGCTGAAAACTTTTATGCCAGTACTCCCTTCTTAGCCACATCTGTTCACCGATGCTTCAGTTTCTTAAGGTTGAATCCTATGCACTCTTATTTTGTATTCATTTCTATTTTAGTTGTTCCAATATTTTGACCCTGCCTTTCTATTTTATTTTATTTTTAAAGCACAGCAACAAACAAACGAAAAACAACCCCATAAAATAAGGATACAATAACTTAAATACTAATGCAGCTTACAAAGCAGCAGCAAACAAATCTTATCTCTGAATATTAACCAGAAAAGAGCCACTGAAATAAAAGTCTCTTCCATGCCCCACTGAAAAAGGGTGCAGCAGTGGAGGTGAGCAAATTGCGCCTGGACGTCTCACTGAACACATTGACTTATGGATAAACATTAATCAGACCAGTCTGTAAGAGCCCTCCTTTGGCTTTCTCTTCCTCATCTCCTTCCTTCCATTTACCTCCAAATTCTTTGAGAGAGTAGTGTGCCATCACTGAGCCTAGTTCTGTAATACACACATAGACATATATTTATTATTACATTTATAACCCACCTTTTCTACTCCCAGGAACCCAAGGTGGCTTATATGTGTGGACTCCTCTCCACTTTATTCTCACAACGACCCTGTAAGGTGAGTTAAGCTGAGAGTCAGTGGCTGAATTCGGACAACACAATAGTCAACGGTGGGGTAATAATCAACTTTACAGTTGTTCCTCTAGGGGGTACTCCCCACACAACATGGTAATAAATAGTCAACTGTGGTGTGGATTAGGATCAGCGCTGAGTTGACTATGGCAGCATTCGGATGACACGATAGTCAATACAACTGACGATTGTTCCCCCCCCCCCCCACACACACATACACAGAGTTGCTTATTGTGTCGTCCGAATTCAGCCAGTGACTGACCAAAAAGTCATCCAGTGAGCTTCATGGCCGAATGGGGACTTGAACTCAGATCTCCTGAGTTCCACTCCGACGCTCTAACTGCTACACCACACCTCCATGACATCCACATCCAATTACATATCATGCTGCAGGGACGAGAACCTTCCTGTTAGTAAAGCACCAGAGTAGGGTCGGGAAATGCAACTACTACTGCTCTTGTAGACTCCCTTCGCCTCTAACCATACCAATTTAGCACTTCTTCTCAAAAGGCATGCCCCTTCCTTAAATGTAATCATTCCCTAGAGCGGCAAAGCTCAGGTGTGGGTGCTGTTGCTTATGAAAACTGAACTGTCCATGCAGAAGAGGAAGGTTTCAAAAGGTTTAGCTTGTTTGCAGAAGTAAAAACCAACCATCCAGGCAACTTTGGAAACCAATAGCAGTTCCGACGAGAACTGGGTGTGCTTGGTGGTTCAAACGTTTGGAGAGGAGAGGGGTGTCATTTCAGCTCTGGAGAGGTGGAAGATGAAGAACTTAAAATGCAAACAAATTTCTTGAAAAGGCAGAGTATTCCTGCATGGTGCTTGCAGACCTGGTGCTTGCTTTCAATGCTGGTGCTTGCTGTCAAAGGAGTACAGGAATGCTCCTGCCCTTGAATGATATGGTGGGAGGGATGGTCAGTCTCTGGGGAATAATTAAAATGAAACTTTGCAATGGTCAGAAAGTGGAGTGGGTAGGCGATAGAGGAAATGTGTCATTCAGCACCAATGATGTTGCACAGCCAAGAGATGTGTAACTAGGATTGTGGCGTGTGAGTGTGCTTGTGTGTGTAAACAAAAACAACAACAAAAACTATCCTTTGAGTTCGGGTTCTCTGCATAACAGCAATACTACCCTGAAAAGAAGAGGTGGCAACATCACAGTGAACAACTGTGCATTTGTAATATTTAAGAAAAAGATAAGAAATTAGAAGAGACTCATAGAATCATAGAATAGTAGAGTTGGAAGGGACCTATAAGGCCATCGAGTCCAACTGCCTGCTCAGATCAACTTTCCCAATAGATGCTAGGTTAATATTTGTCACTAACATACATGCATACTTTTTATTTTCCTAAATTTGGGCTCAACATTTCCTAGTTTTCCTAGTTAAATGCTGGTTATTCTCAGTCTATAATCCGTCCCCGTTCCCTGCCCGAATATACTGGAAGAGTGATAATAACGTGTCTGTGTGTTAAATAAAAGTGAGACACTTGCAGTCAGGGACACTTGCAACTCATCCCCAATGTAAATTGATTCGGTATGTAAAAGGATTTGTAGCCAAGGTTTCCAGAGAAGTGGTTAGGAAGGATAGCAGCTTTCGCATCCGATACATACGCATATACACGACTCCTACTCGGCCACCTTGCCCTCTGCCTGCAGTTCTTTATTCTTAGCCCCAAGAATTGGGCGGTAGTTACAGAAGCCAACAATTGAAAAATGGGGGTGGGGACGTTCATCTTTATGACATTCCGAGCTCGTTACAATTCTGTAAAGTTTTTTTTGGTGGGGGTGGAATGTCACTAGAAAGATTATTTAAAATAATCGTGAGGTTTTCCTCTTCCTTCTCTCCTTTTTTAATTGGAGTAAACAAAGTGCAAGAAATCCTAACTCCAATATGATTGCGCTGAGATTAGGGTCTAATTGCTGAAGGTCCAGGCGGAATCCGCAGGCTAAATCCTATAGGGGCTAACTGCATTTCTCAATCATTCTGTCAAAAGCGGAGGGGATGAGAGCCCACACGCTTCCTAACAAGTCATTTTAACAGTTACAAGCTCCTTACAAAGACCACACAGGGAGCCTAAGAGATGCAAATCGAATTCTAATCCGTGGTCATTCCGCGGGGCCTTCAACAAAGATGTGCTAAAGCCTAATAGAAAAGAAATCAGTTCTCTGTCACCAGCTCCTAGGAAAATCTATTAGAGAAAGTACAGATCTTGTATTTACAGCCTTGCTTTTAAAGGTTAAGGACAAGTACATAGAAAAAGGTAGCCAGAAGGTGGGGGTGGGGTGGGGGTGTTTTTTCCGTGTGAAATATTGAACAACTCCTAATGATTATCTTCTCATTTTATCCCTCAACGTGCTTTGATAATTTAGTTTGCATTCACTGGACAAAGGAATAATCCTTTCAAATCCATAGAAAATAAAAGTGGTGGGGAAAATGGTGCCCGATCCTAACCAGTTTTATTCGGAAAACAAGTCCCGTTGATTTCAGAAGAATTCTTTCCATTTAAGTTTAGAAAAGTGTAACAGCCTTGCATCAAGATTCTAAACACAATTGCGTAGGAATCACTCAAATGAATGTCAGTGACTTTAACTTCCCCGCATGTGCGCCAAGGATCGAGTCCTGGGACAAATTTGACCCCCGCAACACCTTCAAAGGGTTGCATGGGTTTAAGGATTAAATGGCAACAGATCACAGTGGAAGTTAGTTGCACTGAAACGAAAATAACATTTCCAAGTACTCTGTTTAGGATGATGGTTTAAACCTGGATTAAGTCTGCAAGCCTATGCACGTTTATGGGTAATGGAGCTTACTTTACAGTAAGCCTGATTGGTTCGGGAAGAAAGATTGCCTCAGTTCCAAATACATTTTCGTGCAGACAAGTTTCCCTGAGTTCAGTTGCTTCGAGGTAAAGGCGGATAACGCTGGATACCAAATATTCTTAAATTCCCTGAGAACAAGTTGCGTTATTCGGAGAAGTGTGTCAATCCAATGTAGTTTTGGGAATATATAGCAATCGAAAGCTGAATATAAAAGGTGGTCATCGGATTACGAGAGAGGAAAGAAGTGTGTGCGTGTCCGTCTGTCCCTCCTCTTCATTTACCTTCTCATCTTGCTCACTGTCGCTTTAAGGTAAATGGATTTACACAGACCTGCCTGAGTCCTCCCATTATTTGCGGCCTCCCACACTTCTTAAAGCACCACGTGTTAAGCCTCTTTACTTGGAAAGAAGCCCCGCTCCAATGAACAAGGCTCACTTCTGAGAAAGTCTGTTTAGGATCCCTGTGTAAATCGTCTGTACCTCGATCCGTTTTCAAACTACCTACTACAGAAGATGGTTAGAAACAAATATCTTTAGAAAAAAAGAGATAACTTGACCTGTTTGCTTGGCCTCCTTCCCCTCCTAGGTTGGTTTATTATTCTTTACATGCGAAAGTGTAGTTTGCGTCATGTGTAAATGCTCCTTAATACTGGATTGAAAGTGGAAGGGATTCCTCCCCTTCTTCATTGTACTCGATGTCCGTTTTCTATTTAAAGCAATTTTGAGTCTCTGTTCTGGTCTTGCTGTGCATGTGTGGAAGACAGAAATGCAGTTTTCTATGCGATTGTTAACTAAAACGAGTTTTCAAAAGAGCCACACACGAGGTATGTGGGAATGGTAGGACTTACTCTGAAAAACTCACCCCTACTCTTGATCTGATCTAGTTTTATTTATTAGTTTATTTATTAGTAGTAATACTTATATACCTCTTAATATGTTACAATCCCTAAGCGGTAATTTTATTATTACTTCCTTGAGAGCCAGGGCCAGCTAATCATGGACACTTATTAATAATTGTCACTCCACAGTGGGAGAGCAATGCAAGGCAGAGTTCTTCTCTTTTCCAGAACTTTATCTTCATTTGGACACCTTGAAATCTCAGTGGCCGTGGCTTGGGAGTTATGTGTTTTGGCTCTGGGAGTATCAGTCTTATACTAAAGGACTTGCCGGTGTTCTTTTAAACATACGGCTTCGTTGCCATCTTCGATGAATGTGGAGTAGCGAGGGGGCAGAGAAGTCCCTTAAAACCAGGGAGCTTTGGAAGGCAATCATGAGAGGAAGACATATGGATCTCTCTCTCTCTCTCTCTCTCTCTCTCTCTCTCTCTCTCTCTCTCTCTCTCTCATATATATATATATATATATATATATTCCTTAAACGGGAAATCCCCTCCCCCAGCAAACCAACTTCCAATTGCTCTCCATGGGATCAGTTCTCGGGGGAGGGGGACTTGATCTCCCAGAGGAGATGCGGTGATCGGATTCGCTCTGGAAAGCTTGCGGCGACCGTTCTGTGCTTGATCCCGGCGAACTTACCCCGTCTGCTTCTCTGGAGCAGGGAGGGGAAAGACTTGAACTCTATTCAATCAAGGCGTCTCTTTTATGGGGCTTTGTTTTGTTCTGAATTTATTTGGCAAGGATCCCATGGCTGAGCCTGCTGGATATTGGCCAGTGAATGACAGCTGTCACTCACAAGCCACGCTGCTCACGCAGGCACGCCCCCTGTCCATTCTTCTCCCCGCCTCCGAAAAATGCCCGAAGGGCTTGGGTAGGCTCCGGTCATCCGCCCACCCGCCCGAGCGTCAAAGGCTTCGCGCGGACAAGGATCCTTCCCAAGTTTCCTGCCTCGCAGTAGGGAAGCTCTCGGCTGAAGCCGCTTTGAATTATTGGGAGGGTGGCAGGCGGGGTGGGGGGAAGGAGGCAGGGAGAAGTCATTGTTCGAGGGCCCAGGCCACGTTCCAGGCAGCCTCGCTTTGGTCGTCCTCGACTTGAACCGGGATGCCCGAGCGCCTCCAGGCAGAGAGCTCCGCGCCACCGCCTCGGAAAGGACAGGCGTTTCATTGGGGGCGGCGGGTGGGGGTGGGGGTGGGAGCCACTGGCAGCAGACGCTTGAGGGTGTGGGTGGGTGTGGGTGGATGTTTAAAGCAGGGATGGGGTGGACAGAAAGTAGATCGGGACCTGCAGTAGATCACCAAAAGTTTCTGACTTCCAGTTGTTTAGCAATCGCAACAAGGAACATACACACACGCCACCCCCATTCTAATGGCAGAAAGCCTTGGGCGAAAAACCAGGAGTGCGTTTTTGAATGGCACGACTGTGAATTCAGGTCCGGGTTCGAAAACAAATGCCTACGTTGAGCCTGTGCTCAGAGGCACCCTTGTTCCTTCATTCTAAGATTATGTCCTGGTCTCTTCCCCCACCCTTACCCTCATTATTTTGCACCTGGCTCCGGTTGGTGGACTTGCAGGTTCTAATAAAAAAGAAGCGCAAAAAAGAAAATAGATTCCACAAGCCTGAAACCTGCCCGGCCTTTGTTTACAACGGCTCCTGTCCCCAGTGGAGGCTGGTGGCTCTGATTTCGGTGGGACTGAGAATCCTATCCACTTTGGGGATAGGATTCAGCACCTTGGACAGCTCCTTAAGAGTTCTGGCTGGTTCTGATTGAAACCCAGCTTGGATTCACAGCCCCACCGAAATCGGAACCAACAACTTCCACTGCCTGTCCCATAATTTCTTCGCAGTTCCCTAAAACTGGAGCCACAACCTAACCGGGCCAAATTCGTTGTTCATTCATTTTAAGGACATGATTGTGTTTTTCTTCTTTGAGTGTGGACACCACAGCAGGCTAGCGGTAACTTTCAGGCCCTGGTTGTTGAGCTCAGGGTTTTCGCCAATCCCAACGTTTGTTTGAAATGCTCAGCACTCACATGAATATCTGCACTAACCTCCATACGAACATTTAGGCTGCAATCCTATATCCATTTATCCATTGAACTCAGTGGGACCTACTTCTGAGTAAGCATGACCAGAATTACGCTGTTACTCTGGCTCCCAGTCACTCGCTCCTTCCCTTATTCTCGTTCACACACACACACACACACACCCCATATGTCCAGGTAATATATGTGCAACCCGAAGCAAAGCTCTATTCCACAGAGTATCGAAATATAATGATTACCATTGACTCCAGTGGAGCTCTTATCCCAGTCTTAGACAAACAAGAATGTAGTGCCAAGAAGAACGGCTGCTAGACTTGTTTACTTCCAAGTAAATCCCATGGATTTCAGCACCACAACAATACTAAGACTTTTCGAATCCTATTGAGGTCAGTGGGGAACTTAAATCTTTTCCCAGTGAAATCAGTTAGACCTTCAAGGGCTTCGTTTTAGGTGGATCGTGCCCTTTACTCCCAAGAAAAGGTACTTACAATCCAATCTACTTATCTGGAAGTACAGTCCACTAATTCTAATGTAATCGATGTTTGCTTGTGTTTTAGTGTCTAAAAAAAATAAAACTTTTATTGTCTAAACTTTAATTGTCCAAAAACTTGGAAAAAGTTCCCATCAAGTCTAGCAGCATTTTCTCCCACAGGAGCAGAACCTAAAAAGTACTGTGAAATCCAACCAGTTGGAAATAACCAGGGTGTTATTTCCATGCCTGGGAAGAATCCTCACGCTCTCCTCCATGGGTGTTAACACGGAGTACTATTTCCTCCAAACTGTGTCACAGCCACGTCAAAAGCTCGATCATATCTCATTTCGAAGTAGCTTGATTTCAGGGGCAATCCTATGCACACTTACTTGGGAGCAAGACGGGTTGGACTCAGTGGGGCTTACTTCTGAGTAGTCACATATAGGATTTCAGTCTTAATCTTTATACAATTCCATTGGACTAAATGGTTTTAAACCTCAAAGCTTTGAATTAACTGTTTTGCCATTCGACTAAGAAAGGTGCTCAGAGGCAAATTATTTAGGTCAGCAATTTAATATATATTGAAGCTTTTTCAAGAAAAGAGATTGTTAAGCAACCCAAACTATAATTTAACTCGAAGAAAAACCTTGCCCTAGATTTGAACACTAATTTATAAATGTGGGTGTAAATGGCGTTCTAC
Source organism: Anniella stebbinsi (assembly GCA_029215795.1). Taxonomy (NCBI): domain Eukaryota; kingdom Metazoa; phylum Chordata; class Lepidosauria; order Squamata; family Anniellidae; genus Anniella; species Anniella stebbinsi. Next base: position 332,666,881 of record JARDYH010000001.1, read on the forward strand.
CCCAGAGGTTTGGGATCAGAAACAATAAACAGGAATAAATAAAAACCACTGAAGTAGAACAACTCAGGCATGTACTTAATAGATAGGACCGGGTAACACCTCTCCCCTAACAATGCCCTAGCTAGAACTCTGGGGATCCTCCAAAGATCTGGGACTCCATACATGCAGTACATCAACAATGTTTATAGGAACTAAAGGTGCAATCCTATGCATGGTTAGACAGAAAAAAAACCCTACAACTCCCAGCATTCCCCAGCCAGTATGCACTCTTAGTTGCTAACAATAAATGCAACCCCACATGGAATATTCAGAGTCGAAAGCTTAGTTAATTTTTAAAAAATGTTTTATTGTTTGAGCTACTTAATGACAAGCATCTCTTCCTGAAATAGCTTAATTATATTCCCCAGTTTAGGGATGTTCTAGTGTGTGTGTGTGTGTGTGTGTGTGAGTGTTTCTTTTACATTATGGAATGATCATAATCACAAACCGATCTTTTAATTCATGGAACAGTGGTTGAGAAGAAATGCCCAAAGACTTTCCTGGTTGATTGTGCTTAGTGCGTCTGAGATGCAAATCAAGGCAAAGTTGCAAAATAATGCAAAGCCAAGTGCGAACCCCGCTATTTTCACGGAAAAGATTCCTCAGGCAGCTGGACTGGAGCCTTGGAAAGCCGTTCGGGGGCAGCATCATACGACTTTCCTACGGGAAAAGGCATTATGTCTTAAATTGCTCAGCAAAATTGATTGGATTCTGCACCGTCACAATCCCCTGGGAAGTTCTCCTGCGCAAGCACGTTAAAAGGACTGGGGGGCTGCACAGTCTCTCGTTCATGTCAATAGAGGCTGTACAACCCGGGGTGGTTGTGCTCCTTGGCCCCCTCCACAAGAATGCGCCTTTGCGCCTGGTTCCGCGATTATGCGCATTATCGCGGAGGCGCATTTACTCACAATCCCTCTGCACGGGAGGCGGCGAGAAGCGGCGAAGCGCATTAAAAGATGCCCAAAAAGCGCTTTCCAGGTAGTTAATGCGCATAATCGCTTGTTCACACAGCGAAAATGCGCTTTAACGGCTGGAGCAAAATAAAAGTCGCTATTTAACGCGCGTTCGAAAATGCGCATTATCGGGGAGATAACGCGCCTGTACGCCCGTTTTGCGCTCCGCTCGTGTGTAGGTAAAATTTATAATGAGCCTTCAAGGCTCATTAAACGCCCCGTGTGGAGGAGGCCCTTGTTAGTGACGAAAGGGCAAAGAAAACAGGCGTCGGTAGTGTGTGTGAGAGAGAGAGGGGAGGGGGAGAGGGAAGGAAGAGAGGGGAGAGGGAGACTTCCAGGCACGAAAATCGTGATTGGCCATCCAAATTGCAAGCTGTGAGTGGCGCTGTAGTTATTCAGACTCTGGACTTCATGGTCTTACAGGGGCCTCGGACTTTAAATGGTAATGTGCAGTATTACCTCAAACGTTCACTCGCTCCAAACCGTGGTATCCGAGCTCTGCAACGTTTGGGGTCCCTCCTGCTTAGCCTGCTGTGTGCGGCCCAGTCCTGCAGGCCCCACTGTCTGCGACGATGATCCAGAGGGCCGATTCCTTTTCGTTTAGGAATGACCAGCAAAAGTCTCGGGAACGAGTCTGGGGAGCTGCTGCTGCTGCTGCTGCTGGTGGTGGTGGGGAATAAAAGAGCTGAGATCAGTTCAACTGGGAGTCTAGACTAACACCAGGGAGACGGAGGTTAGCTCTGTGAGTGTGTGTGAGAAAGAGGGGGGGGGGGGGGAGTAACACGTGCATTCCTTCTCCCGGTCTGAAATCAGCACCGACACTGACAACCACAGCCCGCCATGTCCAATCTCCTGCTCCCACGGAGATTGTGTGGGTTCTCGGTGAAGCCTGCCAGGCCTCGACTTGCTTCCCTCAACCTTCTCTGCATAAATAGCGATCATCGTGATTATTAAGGAGCGGTTGGGCCTCTTAACTTTCACTTAGCTGCTGCCACTTGACTGCCAAGGAGGGGTTCTTCTTGCTACCAACACAGCGCAGAGAGTGGATGCAAAATGGAGGCGCCGCCGCGAAAGGTGCCTCGGGGGGAGAAGCGGCCCGGGGAGTCCGACCACGAGTGGGTTATTGTCATCAAGGGGATGGCGAGCCATGGGCGCCTATTTGGGGATGGACCAGACACGTCCTAAAGCAGCTTTCCCCATCCTGGCGCCCTTCAGATAATTTGGACTACGATCCCACCATCCCCAGCTGCAACTCCCATCAACCCCCACCAGAAAGCGTAAGCCAGGAGGGCGCAGGTTCGGGAAAGCTGTCCTAAAGAGCGGGGTGTGTGGATGGGTCCGGAGAGCTGCACACGCGGTGCTGACGTTGCTCTCCCTGGGCTCAGGCCGCCTTGAACAGATAGGAGGGCTTGGATAGATCCACCTGAAAGTCGTTGTCAGTTGGAGTCACGAACGACGGTGTGTTGGATCAGCTTCCCCAACCTGGTGCCCTCAGATGGGTTGAACTACAACTCTCAGCACCCCCAGCCAGCCGGATAGGAATGATGGGAGTTGTACTCCGACCCATCTCGAGGCCGCCAGTTTCGGGAAGGCTGAGATAGATGATCCAAGGGTCTGACTCAGTATAAGAGACAATTCAGTATGTTCGAAAAAGTGGCCAGTCAGGTGTGGTTATTATCGTTCAGAACATAAGAAGAGCCATGCTGGATCACACCAAGGGTCCATCTAGTCCAGCACGTGGCCAACCAGGTAAGACCAGGGATCGACAAGCAGGACATGGTGCAACAGCACCCTCCCACCCATGATCCCCAGCAACTGGTGTATATAAGCTTACCACCTCTGATACTGGATAGCCATCAGTAGCCATTAATAGCCTTCTCCTCCAGGAATTTATCCAACCTCCCTTTTAAAGCCATCCAACTTGGTGGCTATCACCACATCTTGCAGTAATGAATTCCATAATTTAACTATGCGCTGAGTGAAGAAGTACTTCCTTTTGTCTGTCGTGAATCTCCCACCAATCAGCTTCACGGGATGACCCTGGGTTCTAGTATTAAGGGAGAGGGAGAAAAATGTCTCCCTATCCACAATCTCTTATTATTCCTGGTGGTCTCAGATAGTAAGGACTAGCTCAGACCTAAATGCAGCAACTTTCTCTCTCTTTCCCGGCCCCTGCACGTTTCCCTCTTCTCTAGCTTTGCAGTACGCTCCGTGGGATGAATGAGTTTGTGAAGCAGCATTCGGCAGGCAGATCCGATCCATTCAAAAGAAACCTGCTCCTTGTAACGTCATCTTAGCTGCACCAAGCTCTGAGAGTCACCCAGCGAGGACTTCGGCGCGCGCGCGCGCGCACAACCAAGCTCTCCAGAGACTGAACTTGCCCGGCAGCATCGCAGAGACTGGCTATTCCTTGGCTGACCGGTCCTAACCATATCCTTCCTCCTTCGATTTCAACGGAACGTATTCCCAAATAAATGTGTTCCTTTGTGCTGGAGCTGTAAAGGGAAGAACGAGAACGACCTACCCAGACAGAGCACGACCTGGTCCTCTTGGCCCAGTCGAGCCAGATGCAAACCCTCCTTCCTTCCTTCCTCCCACCCACTCCCCATCTTGCACCACCTCTTTTGCAAATGTTCCTTCAGTCGCTACATTAAGAAAACACAAACCACACAATAATACAAACCAAGTTAACATTTTACACAAAACCTTTTTGCCCCTGACGTACTTACTCTTGATTAAATGAACGCTAGCCCTAAGAGGCGAGCAGGGCAATCAACATGCTTTCCCAATCACCTGATTCTTTCAGGATTTCTCTCTCTCTCTCTTCCCCCCCACCCCCACGCCAAAGAGTTCTGGCTGTGGATCACACCGCGCCCTTTTTCTTCTTAAAGCAATTAACTTAAGTTTTTCGAAAGGAATGTTAATTTTTTAAAAACAACAACAACAACAACAACACATCATGACAGGCGCATCATGTTTATAGTAAATAAATAAGGGCCTGCAGAAACGGACAGAAAATCTTTAGGGCTTGTCTGCCACTTCTCCCCCCCTCCCCCCGCGCAATTCCCCCTCTCTCCTGGGCACGTTATTCTGTATCTTTCAGCGTGTCCGGCTCTCATGATTGCAAATAGGCCTGTTTTCAAATGGAAATAAGACTTCCAAACTGATTATGTGTATTGAATCGGAGTCGCTTGCTGGAGCCTCTTGTTTAAAATGTATTGAAAAAAGGATGATGGATACAGACCTCTGGAACCAGCTCGAAGAGGTCGTTTTATTTTGCAACTTTTGGCCACGGGAGAAGATTTCAGCTAGATAATTACGACAGCATGGTGAGTGAGTGTGTCTGGGGGGGGGGGGCAGTCACACAAAGGTATGTACACATACACCCCATCACCAGCTCCTAAGCTGAACGAAAGAGATAGATAGTGGATAAGGTGGCTGGGGCTCCCCTAGGTCAAGAAGAAAGACTTGGATGAAGACTTCAGGAGATGTAACACTTTGGAGTGTCCAGAGTGTTTCACCTATATGATCTCAGCCATCCTTACAAAAGCCCTGTAACTGATGGAAGAAGAGAGTGAGATCATAGCTTGCCCAAAGACATCTAATGAGTTCTTGGCAAATGGAAGTTTTGAGCCAAAACCTTAGCAGAGGGACTATAGCTCAGTGGCAGAGCACCTGCTTTGCATAGATCTTTGCATATACAGTGGTGCAATCAGGGTGGGACTTTGGGGCAGAGGTTCATGGCCCCACCCAGCAGAACAAGCAGGCCCCTTCCAAAGAAACATGGCACGGTGGCTTACCATATTTTGAAGGGAATGACATCATACCTATTACCATCTAAAGTGCAGCCCCCACCTACCCGAAACCATAAAAGTACAGAGTCTAAAATTACCTAGGTGTACCAGTGTTTCACCAACCAATTGTACTACAGAAAATATGTTATTATTTTAAATTGTATCTTTGCACAAGTCCAGGCACATCCATTTCAAGAGTATCCATGCATGCATGCCTGTCCCCACAGGTTACCTTTTGAAGGCCAACCCTCATCCAAGCTGTCCATCTGACTAAAGTCCAACTAAACTAATTGTGGATTGACAGCATAAATGATTAGGTTACACTGTGAAGTTCCACCGCATCAAGAAAGATCACAAATAAAGCCCCAGGTATCAACAATTTGTGCCATTGGTTCCTTCCAATTGCAGGCACTCCACAATTGCCCTTCCACAAAATCCTGGGGTGCCACAGTACTTCCAACAACCCATATATTCTTAGAAAGTAATCATCCTTTCAAGTGACATTATAATTAAGTAGGGTGGATTGTGGGTCCTGCACAGTACTCCTCTTTTGGAAAGTCCAGCATCTGTATGATCTCACAAAGCATGACTATGCTTTCCAGCAGCCATTTGGAAGAGCAATATTTTAATGTTTGGCCATGCTAGAAGTGTCCCTAAAAGGACTAGTGTGAAAGTTGTTTGGAAGAAACAGCTACATTTCCGTGACCTTGCAGTGTCATCCTTTTTAGTGTGCCCTTCAGAAGTTCATTTATTTGTCTTGCACTGGCATCAGCCAGAAATGTATGGCAACCATATGCTTTGTTTTTAGCAATCTGGGTATTTTATAGAAAAGTCCCAGGTGAAAAAAAATACTGATTGTTAAAGGGAGAGCCAGAAATAAGATTTTCACCAATAGAAAGAGAGTAAGAAATGTAGCATATGGGAGTGGGGTGGGAGGGATAGGGCCCATTATATTTAATGTTAGATGACGTTAAAACAATTCATAGAATTGTATCATTACAAACAGTGGCACAAACTTTCCTGGGCTAGAGCCCAACTTCAGTTGTCTACAGGCCAGAGGGAGGAAAACATAAACAGTGGGGCCCAAAGACCCACAAAATGCAAGTTGTTGCCTCCCAGAAGCTGCAGTTCACAGCTTCCCCCCCCCCCCACACACACACACTGCAAAATAGTAAATAAGGGCACAGTCCTATGCATGTTTAGACAGAAAAGAAGTCCTACAACACCCAGCATTTCCCAGCCAGCTGTGAATGGTGGGAGTTGTAGGACTTTTTTTCTGTCTACCCAGATTACGCCTTAAATCACCCTTTCTAAGCGTGATGCGTTTTAGATGTGTTAGGCTACAACTTCTATCATCCCCAGGCAACATGGGGATGATGGGGTTTTGTAGTCCAACACGTCTGGAGGAAGGTTGAAAGAAAACCATTTGAATGAACGGAACATGCAGAGTTGAATGAGCTGTGTATTCTGGCCCTGAAGGATACACACATATCTGCGCTACTCCCGCCACCTCCATCTTGATCAGGCGGAACACCAAAACTCCAAAGATCTCATCCCTGGAGTCTTTCACTTTCCCAGCCCCTCCAGGGAATTTGGAGTGGCCTAAACTCCATTCCTTGGAACTTGTAAATGAGGCACTTGGAAAAATGGGATTTGGCGAGAAAGTGAGTCAGAAATCAGAATTCACAGGCAGGCACACACAGCAGCTTCATTGTGTATGTTTGCAGGGGGGGAGAACCTAGGACAGATATGTGCCCCCCCGCGACCCTTCATTCGTTCCTGGGTTTGCCCAGTTTTCAGTAGAGGATGGTGGCTCCTATTTCACTGGAGCAGTAAATCCGCTGTGGGTTTTAGTCAGAACAAGTCAGAACTCTAAAGGAGCTATCCGAACAGTATTCCCAAAATGGGTCCAGCACCTTGGAGAGCTCTTTTTATAGTTATTGCTGGTTCTGAGTGAAACTCAGAATGGATACACCGCCCCACTGAAATAGGAGCCACCAGCCTCCACTGCCAATTTTCCTTCATCTTCTCCCCAGCCTCCTTTCCTCCCTCCTCCCCAGAACTCCTGTCTGGCCTTCCCTCTCTTGGCTTCTCATTGGTCGGTGCTGCTCGTGTGCTTCAGAATGGACAAGTGTGTCACTGCGGGCAGTTCGGATGCATAAATGATCCATCGCCCACCCTATGAATATTAATGAATATGTCTACCAGAGCGATCCGTGTGTGTGTGTGTGTGTGTGTGGAGAGAGAGAGAGAGAGAGAGAGGGAGTGTGTGTCTCCCCTTTCCTCCAAGCGATGACCGTTTCAAACGCAGAATGACGAGGAACGATGAAAATATTTGGAATCTGTAGGAAGCAGTTCATGTCCATGCGATGACAAAATATTTTTCCATGTCATGCATCTATAGCGGGGTGAGCCAAATTCAATTAGACGGCTGTAATTATGCATGCCGATAGTATCCTGATTAAATGTGCATATAAGGTACATAAGACACCCAATCTTAATTTATTCAAGGATGATTGTGTAATTAAATTAACTTCGCGGGTTCAGATCCACATTCATGGTTATCTGGTTTACTGAAATAATATAATAAACAAGTATCACATTACATTTTTAGATCAACTAAGACAACAGGTCTAGGATTAATAGTCAAAGATAATTCCATGTATAAATGTAGTCTCATAGATATCAATAGAACTATATCGATGGTATTGGTCAGTGTAGGGTCCTTTACACCCAAACCAGTAACACAGTTATGCCCAACTCATAGGATTAAAGCTAATTAAAGCACAATCCTATCGATGCTAACTCTGAAGCAAGACTCATTGTGTTCAATTGAGCTATATAAGTGTATATAGAACTGTCATCCTATATATGCTTTCCTGGGAGTAAGCACCATTGTATACAATGGAATTTACTTTTGGGTAAACATACTTAAATTTGTGCTGTTATCGAAAATAGTTTCAGTCCAATTTCTTTTGCTGATACGGACTGTAGGCGGGGCTGTTTATCAATTACTTCTTAAAACACATAGATAGCACAATAGTTAACTAGTTTACGTTACTTGAAGGGGACAGCTAAGCACACTCACACATTTAAACCTTACACGACATTCACAGTTGATCTGTATTGCTTGGATGTAATGACATTTGAAATGCTGCAACCTGATGTAAGAATAAACAGACTGGAAGTTGAATTTTCTTCAGAGTAGTCAACCATCTATAGAACTGAATTGTACAGGTGCAATCGTACTCCAATAATAAACTGAATAATAATAATAAACTAATAAACTGAAACTCAATCCAGACAAGACTGAGATGCTGTTAGTGGGTGGTTCCGCTGACTGGATGGAGGGTGTTCAACCTGTTCTGGATGGGGTTGCACTCCCCTTGAAGGAGTGGGTTCATAGCTTGGGGGTTCTCCTAGAACCATCTCTGTCACTTGAGGCGCAGGTGGCCTCAGTGGCACGGAGTGCCTTCTACCAACTTCGGTTGGTGACCCAGCTACATCCTTATCTGGACAGGGATAACCTGGCTTCAGTTGTCCATGCTCTGGTAACCTCCAAGTTAGATTACTGCAATGCACTCTATGTGGGGCTGCCTTTGAAGGTGGTTCAGAAGCTGCAGCTTGTGCAAAATGCAGCGGCCAGATTGATAACGGGAACCAGTAGGTTCGAGCATATAAGACCTGCTCTGGCCCGCTTGCATTGGCTGCCTGTATGTTTCTGAGCCCGATTCAAGGTGCTGGTTTTAACCTATAATGCCTTACATGGCTTGGGACCACAATACCTGATGGAACGCCTTTCCCAACATGAACCTACCCGAACACTACGTTCAACATCTAAGGCCCTCCTCCGAGCGCCTACTCTGAGGGAAGCTCGGAGGTCGGCAACAAGAGAGAGGGGCTTCTCTGTGGTGGCCCCCCAATTGTGAAACAATCTGCCTGATGGGGCCCACCTGGCGCCAACATTGTTATCTTTTCTGTGCCAGGTCAAGATTTTCCTCTTCTCTCAGGCATTTGGCAATATCTGAGGAGCCCGGGTTTGTTTTGTTTTGTTTTGTTTGTAGCTTTTTGAAGTGTTGTAGTGGTTTTAAATGTACAGATTGTGTGTATGTTGTATGTTTTTGCTGTTTTAATTTTTGTATATTGTTTTTAATTGTTTTTAATCCTATGTAAACCGCCCAGAGAGCTTCGGCTATGGGGCGGTATACAAATGTAATAAATAAATAAATAAATAAATGTTCAAAAATCTGTGGGCAAAGGTCAGCTGATTTCCAGAAGCCCTTGTCTTCTGAATTCTATGAAAGAATTGAAATGTCTTTGTTAGTGAAGTGGACTGTGAACCCGACTGAAGGCAGTGAACTGTAGTAGCAACTATGAGATGCCCTCGTGGTTCACCATTATCCTTTTATCCCAAATACTAACTAATGTGTGGCCACTTTTACTCTTTATTACATTATTTAGTGCATGCTTGAAGGAAATCTCTTTTTGTTAGCAGGACAGGTAATACCTATTATTTTACTTAATAGAACTTCTGCAACTAAAACAACAAAGCTTCTCATCTGAGTATGGGATTCATTTTTTAAAAGATCTTTCAGTTGGCTGAATGTTTCTAATCCTTTTAGAACTGTGCTTGTTTAGAAGTATATTTATAGTTAGGAAATGGAAGAAAGAGCAAACATTTATCTTAAAGTTAGGGTAGAATATTCCAATGGTAATACCACTTAAAAACCTATATTTGCGGAACATGAAGTGCATTGTGTCACAGTTTGAGAAATTGAAGCAACGTGTTTACATTAATCCAGGAGAACCGAAATATTTACAATCTAGGAATTATTATTATTAATAATAATAATAATAGTAATAATAATATTAGTGGGTCTTGTTTTGTTGTTCACCAATTAAATTATAAATATTGTTTGAAAAAGACATAAAGGAGAAACCCTAGGCACTATCCAGATGGAATGAGACACATCAAAGTCCTACTGACTTCAGTGGGTGAGTTAAGCACTTCTACTATGCAAGTGTATTGGGAAGCGAGTCCCACACAGAACTCAGTGGGACTCGCCCTTAAATGAGTATGCGTAGGTGATAGTCTCAGAAGTCCTCTTCTTTGGCTAAAAGAGCCCCTTATTTTGTCATATCCCAGTTCATATTTGTCACTATATAGGTATGATGTAAATATAGGTATGATGTAGATGAGTAAATAGGTGAACTTTGCTTCCATTTCAATGATGCCATTGAATTTAAAGGGCTCCTGCACAGTCCTTCTTGAAATATGTCCCTAATCAAAGGGTGAAATTGATGAATATTGTTTCAAGCTCCTTTTCTTAACCTTACTAAGAGAGAGAGAGAGAGAGAGAGAGAGAGAGAGAGAGAGAGATCCTTCTGAAATGCTATCCACCTGAAACATTTATGGTGGAAATGTAGTGGATTTCTGCTTGCTCTAAAATTTGATGAAGTTACAAGTTTTGATTATTCTGAACGTCTATCTCATTGAGGGAGCCAAATGTAGTGGGAAATTACTCAGATTGTGCCTAAGAGAACAGAATTAGGACCTTCATTTCCCGTTCTGAGCATTATGGATTCAGAGCTGCTAAAGGCTTTGGCTGTGATGTTTTAACATGGGTTTTCTTTTTTTCTCCCTCCCCCTTCCCTCTCACTTTTTAAATGGGAGATAAATTGTAGGCTCTCACCCCGCAGCTAAAATGGAACTGAATTTCCCTAAACTTGGTTTCAAGTTTTTCCTAGAATTTGGAGGCCCCTATCTGGAGACTGGAAATCCACATTTAAAAACATGAAACAAAGAACTGCTGGAAACCATGCAACTATAAAGGCAGTTTTAAATACGAACATTTGGTCCTAATTTCAAGCACTGTTAGAGCAAAGTTAAACAAGTTTTAGGCTGTGATCCTATATACACACTAAGAAAGGAAGTTCCATTGAAATGAAAGGGCCTTACTTCTCAGACATCTTTTCAGATCCAGTTACGGATTTCAATGGTAGCTTGTTCTTGACTCCATTGGGAGCAATGGAACGTGGAAGTACTTAACTCTGAGATTTTATATGCGTCTACTCTAAAGTAACTCCCACTGAGTATAATGTTGCTTACTCCTAAGAAAGTGGGTATAGGTCTGCAACTTAATGGTGGCTGGATCTTGCCCAAGATCTGCAAAATTGCCCATGCATTTTAGAAGGGGAAACTGATGTTTATATTAATAGTGGACCATTGATAATATGTCCCACCCTCATGAAAACAAACAAAATAACACCACCCGTTTGAAGGAAAAACCTGAAACGCAAGGAAGACAGAGAAGCCCCAGCAACCGACTCATGGGTTGTTGGATCAAAAGGGGGGGGGGGTGCCACCACCTCTTGTACTACCATTAGCAACAACATCGGCCTGTTCAGAATATTCTGGCAAAGGGGGAGGGCAACAAAGAGCAAAAAAGCTATTAAAAAATATTTCAGAAGCTAAACATCATGGAGGTGAGTCCTCGAGTAACTCGATTTGATCGTTAACAAAACCAGATGGGCCCAGACACTTCAGTTACACCTTTGATATTTTACAGCCCCACTGGAACTTCCATAGCTTTCTTCTGGGTATGTGTTCTTCTGGACCCTTTCAGCATGGCTACAAAGACCCTTTCTCAAAGGGGAATGTTTCTCCTAAACCTCATCCCAACACAGTTGTGGCGGGCTAGATGGCACTAAATGATTTCTCCCCAAAAAACAGAAAGACCTTTTCTGATCAAGGTTATCAAATGGAAACAAACACGCTTTCATTTGCGATCCCAACAAAAGTTACAGACAGAAACGTGACAGCTCTTATCAGATCAATAATGCCACAGTTAGGGAATGCAGTCCTTTCGACAAAGGGAATTGTTTGGGAAGAGCCAAGAGATAGATCTAAAACATCACTAATAACCCCAAGCAGAAATAGAAAGAATCAAGACAACTTGGTGGAAATAGGAAATCAACTTCCAAACAAAAATGATGGAAACAATCTAAAACCACACACATGTTTCCATTTGAGAATATTTTGGCTGTTATTTTCATTTTTTTAAGGGTAGAAAAAGTTACTTAAGGCACTTTAGGTTGATGGAACCAAATTTCCTCCGATTTAGACTAGATCCCTGCAGGCAGGCACCAGAAATGGCAGGCATTAGAAAATTATCCGGCCCCCCTTCCCCAGCCCAGACATACACCTTTAATAAGCCTTCAAGTGAAAGCTGAGACACAACTTTTTTTTCAACTGGAAATGCTACCAAGCATATTTAGTTCGTCTTCTCCTCCTCCTCCTCCTCCTCCACCACCACCACCACCACCACCACCACCACCACCACCACCAATGCCCTTTTTGGCTCACATCCACTACATGTCCTTGGAAGCAAGTCCCACAGATTTGTCATCGAACTTGTAACCCAGCAAGAACACATTTGGGCTGCGAGCACGCTTGCTAGGAAGCAAGTCCCATGGAAAGGTTTTGCTCATGGCCAGTGCCATGAAGATGAGGGTGCCACCAGCGAGGCCTCCTTATCAGTCACCTGCCTTCTTTATCTAGTAGTGGCCCCTGCTTCCGATAAGGGGAGGAATGGACAGAACAGGATTTATAAAGTGTTTATATATACATTATAAAAGGTGTTGACCTTACCTGATTTCTCCTGCGCCTGTCTTGAGTGAGAAACAAACGTAAGTCATTTCGTGTTAATCACCAAATTGCCATAGACCAGGGCATTTCTTCCTACCTTTCAGAGCCTAGACATTTTATTTCCATTAACGGTGACCTCCCCCTCCATCCCCCTCTATCCCCCTCCCCACGGATGATGATCTGACCAACTGGGCAGATAAGGGAGATGCTCTCAACTTTGCTCCAGCTAGTACCATACAAGGACCGACCACCTTCATCAGCCACTCAGTGTTCACCTCTCCAAGTTCCTATTGTCGAAGCTGGGCCCAGAAGACCCCCACCCCCCACCCCGCGAGGCCCTTCTACTGGCTTTCCCCCTCCTGGCCGATCACACTTAACTGCTTGGAGAGATGCTTTCTCTCGGGATCAGCTTCATTTTCGAGCTGGCTTCGGATGCCATGATCTGGTCCTGGCAACTTGGACCAGGGTCCCAGCAAACACTCCCTGTGCTTCCCCCATCTACATCGCGCATGGAAGCCAAACCGCCCCTCCCCCAAATATATTGAGGCAGGAGTCTGAATATTTAATCTTTAAATAATATTTAATAATATTTATTGCAATGCAGAGGAGAGGCTGGCTATCTATCCCACTAGATAAGGTGGGCTTCACATTTCCCCCTTAAACAGGCGGTTTTTGGAGGCCTCCTCAGTTGTTGATACTAAAAAAGGATCCTTCTTGGGAACAACATTAGCAACAAAGAAAATGCTTTGTAACTAAACATAAAATATTGTGAGCCTCTGGGCAATTCACCAAAGATACCTTGTCCTTGTCTAGCCACATTTTATGGCAGCACTGGAATATGAAATCCCATTTATACCAGGGGAGAAAATGTCCTTGACACATAACATATATCATACAAGGATAGGAAGGGGAAAAACCCATCCTCAATTAGATTCCATTGTAGGAGTACTACTACTAGTTGTTGTTATAAGTATGAGGCCTCTGCTCTGGTTTTTGCCTGTTACTAATCGTAAGACTTTCATTAAAACTGAAAGCTCATTTCATTTCCATCATTTCCAGTTTTAATCACTTCCCTTTCCTTTTTTTCACCTAATTACTTGAAACCCCTTATTGATTCAGGGAAGAATTTTACTAGCCCACGAAGGTTTCTTTTATGACGTTGTGTCCATTGATGTGAATGGAACTTACTTTCAAAGAAGAATTGCAGCCTTAAACTCATATGAGTTTAAGGCTGCAATTCTTCTTTAAAAGTAAGTTCCATTCATATAAATGAAAATCCATTTCCAAATCAAATGCTTTTTGGACCTTGGTGTTAAAGGGAATAATACCATACTGGGGCTTGTTGAAATACTGCTTGTGTCTTTGGAGGAAATATCAATAAAAATATCTCCCCCCCCCCCCTTCCATTAAAAAAAATACTGGCATGGTTCATTTCAGAAATACTAGACCTAGAAAGAAAGTTTGATTAAAAAACAATGATATCATTTCTTCTTTTAAAAAGAGTAAGAACTATAATATTGTTAGAGCAGTTTTGTTTGCATTTCTCCTGACTGATCTGTAAATACAGTTTGAATTGTGTTTGCTTGGACTCTAGAGGTCTATAAAGAGACGAATTCACCTTTCTGTGGAATAAGCAAATAGACTTTAAACTAAGCCGACATCAGACAAAGTGGAAGCCAGTTTATTTAATCGAAACTAAATCTAGTTGCAGAAAGATAAGTCAGTGTACATAATCATCCATTACAGTCATTACTCCCACCACCAAATATGTGTTTATGAGCTTGCCCAGATACACTAGATCCATTTATTTCCCCGAGGCTATTTGGGGCAAACACTAGCTGTTTCCATGTTATTCTTCTAAGGCCTAGTTTAGGGCTGCGAAGGTTGGGGCCCTGGGAAGAGAGAATCAAAGTACCTCCAGGAATGTCCCCCCCCCCACAATATCCCCTGGCTGACTTAAACACCATCCTCTGCAATCAACTATTAATTTACTTGGGGGGGGGGGGATGCTATAAAATTTCGATATCTTTCAACACACTTTAAGACAGTTGTGAATGGTGGCCATTTCTCAAAAATCTATTCAAACAAGAAAGTTGGGGGGGGGGACTTGAATCGACTCGATGTCTTCATTCCAGATATACAGATTTATTTTTGATCAAGTTTTTCATGCTGGTTTCTCATTGCCGAGACCCACAGCGCCGTTATTGCAGCTTTTTCTTTTATTTTTATGGATTTATTTATTTATTTATTTATTTTTAAAAAACCGCTACAAGAAAGACACAATGAAAGTTGAAATGACAGCCTCGAGTACTCCTTTTTGGGCTCTGCGGAAGCTAATTTTAGCTCAAAGCTATAAAAGAGAGAGAAAAAATAGATTTAGCCCAAAGGGAACAGCTGGAAATGTTTTCTTTCTGCACTTGACCACTTTCTCTCTCACTTTCTCTCTCTCCCTCTGTAAACAATATTACAGGGAATACTTAATATCTCTGCTGGCTCACGTGACAACTTCAGGTTTGAAGAATTGCAGCCTGGTTGTTGTTGTTGTTGAATAATAATAATAATAATAATAATAATAATAATAATGATAATAATAATATGGCAAGCCTTCTCTTTCCACCCCACCCCACCCCCAGCCCCCAAGGGGGCGTGAGAATGGAATCCTGTGCCCGAGAGCCTTCCAGGGCTTTCTTTCTTTCTTTTGGTTGTGTCATTGTGCCCTTTCCGTCCCTTCCTGTGTGTCCATTTCCCTTGATCTATCTCTGGGCTTGGCCAGGCCTCCTTTACCTTTCCGAGATCGTAAAGCTCTAGGACTTGGTTTTTGTGCTTTGATTCTTATGTATCAGGATGAGGAGAAAACTTAGAAGGCAACGCCAAAAAGGAAATGATCCGGACCGAGGCAAGAATTGCAGATTCACAGGCCCAGCCGGGTATCAAGAGCAGATCTTTTTAAAAATACATATTCATTTATTTATTTATTTATTTACTTATTTATTGCCGATAATTATCCAGCGATGTCAGCATTTGCGCTGTGCTGCACCATTGACAGAGAGCTGCTCTTGCGCCCTACACCGTGTTTCTTACCGTGGCGTAGGCAGGCCTGCCCTTTGGAATGCGTATAATTCTTTTAAACAGTCCAGTCAAGAAGAAGCCACCTTTGCTTGGATCTAAGCCCCTTTTGGGGTTTTTAATTCTCCCCTCTCCATTGAAGTGAATGGGCACAACGAGACCTGAAAGCCTGAGTCTTGCTTGCCTGAGGGGCTTTTTCGAACGCAGCCTGTCTCCTGGTGCGTTTCTTTCTGACCTGTTAGAATTACTGCAAACAGCATCCACAAAAAAGCGAGCAGTCCATAGATGCCCTTGCTCACAGCGCTGTAGGGATCTCCCTGGCCCCCAGACGGATTTCCCAAGAAGAACAGTCGAAAGGGGGAGTATGGACGAGGGAAGAGGATTTCTATGGGTTCAACCGAATATAAACTCCTGTGTGGGATTTTTAAAGTTAATTCAAATTACACGGTACACGTCCTGCACAATAAACTATCGTTTTATTTTGATTATAAATAAGATGACTGTACTTTCCTTAAAATACAATTACATAGGAAACCTTTGTAGAAATGGTGTCTGTACAAGTTCATAAAACTGGACGCGCTTTACAAGGGTTGGTTATCACCCCCCCCTTTAATATGTCCTTTTAGCTGCTCCACCCCTGCATTAATAGCATCTTAAATACTCCCTTTCGGAATTTCGATTAGTGGGTCTGCAAATATTGTCTTTCCTCTATGAATGACGCCACTTGGATTTCCTTGTCTCTCCATGCCTTGGACAGGACTCCAGTTGGTCGTATAGTAGAGTTAATCGGGAATATATGAATCGATTGTATATCTGTATTGGCTGGATACTTTCCCCGAAACGTGGCCGCGATCATACTACTTGTTTAAAGAACCGGGCTACTTTCCTGGTTTAATTCCGCGGGCCTTGGCATGCGGGTGCGAGTGGGGGAGCGTTATTGGTGGTATTCGGCTCCCGGTTTGCATGGGGGGGGGGGGGGGAGGTGGAATAGCAAAAGGCAATAAGAAATATTTCTGTTCTTTATAATTTATTAGAAGCTTCTTAAGAAGTATATTAAAGCCAAATATATCTACATAAGTAACAAGAGGGAGAAAGGAAGGAAGGAAGGAAGGAAGGAAGGAAGGAAGGAAGAAATGGCAACGTTCGCCAAGAAAGAACAACCTGCGTAAGAATTTCACGGATCTGTGGACAGTCATATAAAAAGTGGATTATTGTTATTTTTGGGGGGATTTTTTTTAACTTAAAAAAGTTTTGATTTGTTTGGTAGATCCTTGCTTGATAGATATATTTTTAATCAACAAAATATTCAGAATACTAAAAACTATGGGTTTAGTCCAACGTTTTTGACAGCATTATACAGCTACAGGTTCACATCCAACATAAGTGTGTGTGTTTGGGTGGGGAGGGGAGGGGAGGAATGCTAAGCCGTGATCGTATCAGTGTGAATCCATCCACTGCCTGGCCTGGGGGCCCGAGTGTTCTTCGTATATGTGGGAGTATTTGTTTGGACGGGAGAGTACGCTAAAGTTATTGTTTTATTTTAGGAGGAGGGGAGAAAACACCTACCCGTCGCCCCAACAATTTTATCTGTACATACAAGCGTCCAGTGGAGTTCCACGTCACGCCGCGCGGGCACACGGTCCTTGATGGCCTGCTGCGCCATCAGCTTCTCCAGGTAATGTTGAGGGCCTTCCGCCATCGCCACGTCGCAACTTAGAAGTCTCTTTCTCTGCGTGTCTGTCACAAGGACACCCCCGCCCCCTCACTTTCTGAGAAAGGGGGGGGGAGAACAGTGGAGGAAAAAGTCAAGGGGGTGGAGGTGGGGTGTGTGGTCGGGGGATGGGGGAAGGCAAGAGCAAGGCAAGGCAGCCTGTCGGTGGCGGTGGGCCCGGGCGGGCGGGCCTTCTCACCAGGTCCTGCCGTATAGCAAAGTGGAGCAAGACATGGCGGTGCCGTAGTCCGAGCCGGACGAGTTCAGGTGGGACAAGGCGGACACCTGGCTCTGGAGGGACGAGGGGCTGCCGCCCGCGTGCTGGCCCAGGTCGGGCGACTGCCCCGCGCTGCTGGCCTGGTGGCTCTGATGCTGGCCCAGGCCGGCGCCGTTGGAGGCCACGCTGATGGCTGTGGCGGCCGCCTGCTGCTGCTGCTGCTGCTGCTGCTGTTGGTGGTGGTGGCCCTGGAGCGCCGCGGCCACGGCGGGCGCGTTGGAGCCGGCCTGGCACGGCTTGCCGTCCTTGACCAGCACTGGCACGGCCACGCGGCGCGGCGACTGCTGCTGCTGCTGCTGCTGGCAGGCAGCGCCGTCCTGCTGCTGCATCTGCTGCTGGGCCGCCTTGTCCTTGGCCTGGCGCTTCATCTTGTAGCGGTGGTTCTGGAACCAGATCTTGACCTGGGTGGGCGTCAGGTGGATCATGCTGGCCAGGTGCTCCCGCTCGGGCGCCGACAGGTACTTCTGCTGCTTGAAGCGCCGCTCCAGCTCGTACACCTGGGCCTGCGAGAAGAGGACGCGGCGCTTCCGCCGGGGCGTGCTCTGCAGCGGCGCCATGCCCTTGCCCACGTCGCCCAGCGAGCTCAGGCCGCCCATGCTGCCCATGCTCATCCCCGAAGACGGGCCCATGAAGCGCGAGACTGCAAGCGGAAGAAAGGGGCGCGTTAGTCGGGCCGGGCGCGCGATCCGGGCCGCGAGGGGGGGCGGCGGTCGCTTTGCTGAGACGCTGCGCACTCCTCCCAGAGCTCCTCCAAACCCCGAGGCCAAAGCTCAACAGGGCAACCGGCTCCCCCGTGAAGGGGGCTGAGGCGCGGGCGAAATCCTGGTCTTAAACCGGATTCGAAAGAGAGAAGTTGTTGGGCGAAGTTTGGATTGGTGGCTGGGGGCAGGCGGCGGTTGTTCTTATGCACATCTCCCCACTGTTCCCGGGGCCTGAAGGAATCTCCAGCCAAAGTCCTCCTCAAGGAGCGACTAGACAGAAGGAAACGGCTAGAAGGACGCCAATATGGAAAGAGGAACATTTTGCTGATAAAAGTTCACTACCTTCTCTCTCTCTCTCTCTCTCTCTCTCTGTGTGTGTGTGTGTGTGTGTAAAATGCATAGTTTTATATACACACAAAGTGTATATGTAACGCATAGTTTTATACACAGACACACAGAGAGTGTGGGTATATGTGTGTGTATTACACATTCACACACATGCACGCGTACACTCAGGTGGAATCCTTTAAGAATAATCACTTCTACTTCTAGAACACTGCTTATGCCTTGCAACCTGTCAAATGAATAAACGCGGCCTTTCCTCCCCTCTCACACCATTTCAGGAATGAAATATTTCCCCATGTTTATTAATTCTGTTTGATATCCTTTGGAAAGCGATTTCATATTCGTGAACCCGATCAGGGTTAGGGCCCCAATTATTCTGCACCTATCCGAATTTAATTCAATGTAATTGTCACCACCCAAATCGCCTTGCCTTAGCTCCTGTATAGGCGTGAATTTATCTGAACGATTTCTTTGCGTTTGGAAAATTATTCCTACACCTACGGTTTCGTCCGCCCCCTTCATTTCTTCTGCCCGCTCGCTTTCATCTGTCCGGGAGTCCCATCCGTCCCTCACGGGCTGAACCACCCGGACTTGTCTAACAACCCCCTTCTTCTCCTTTCTCTCAGAATGCGATTAACCGCCGAGTTTAATCGTAGGACGCAAGCGCTGTCCCGCGGTCCTCCAGCCACGAGTCCAGGAGAAGGTCAGAAACAAATTACAACAGAAAAAGAAAGAAGGGGGGGGGGAAAGAAAGGAAAAAGAAAGGGGGCGAAAGAAACCCCATGTACGCGTGGGGTGTGGGGAGGTGGGGAGTGTCCAGACCAACTTCAGGCAGCCGGCGGCTAGCAAGGGGACCCATCTCCTTTCACCCGCCTGGTGGATGCTCCCCCACGTCTCCGATCTCCCCTCTAACTGCTACTCCCTACTCCTCCTCCCCGTACCGCACCAGGGGGAGCGCTTGGGAGAGAAGGGCCAGGGCGAGCCCCGCGCACTTACTTGTGGAGAAGCGGGGGTCCGGGTTGGCCCCGTACCATCCGGTGGCGGAGGCGCTGTTCCTCATGGTGTCCTGGTAAGGCGGGAGGTCGCCCATGTTGCCGTTGCAGTAGCCCCCCATGGCGGTGTGGGAGAGCTGAGGCACCCCGGCGGCGGTCATGTGGTAGGCGGCCGCGGTGACCGTCCCGTTGTGGCCCATGGGGTGCTGCTGCATGCCCGGCTGCGCCACCTGAGACTGCCTGTACGCCGCCAGAGGAGCCCCCAAGTTGCTCCCCTCCATGGCCACTTTCTTGTAGCTTTCCTCCAAGGGGCTCAAGATGTCAGACACTGAGAAAGGAGTCGTATGCTTTGGGCTCATCGACATGATTCGGCGGCTGGGGGGAGAGGAGGGAAAAAAGGGAAAGGGGAGGCAAAACTCTCTCTCTCTCTCTCTCTCTCTCTCACTCACTCTTTTTTTTTTTTTTTTGCCAAATATTCTGGTGTGTTGCCTCCACGCCGATCTTGTTGGATGAACACGTAACCGAGTGGACCAAGTCCGCCTTAATTGGATTGAGTGGAGGCTCAGAGCTGCCTTTCGTTTGTTTTAGCCAGACGCCAGGTTTTAGGTTGCCACCAGAGGCGGGGCGAACGCTCTAAAGCAACAAGACAATAGAACCCCGCATCTCGCCCGAGATAATTAGCGTACATGCTGATGACAAGGTAAACACCTTTAAGTTGGACTTCGCAGGGCTTTCTTTCTTTCTTATTTTTTTTAATATATATATATATATATATATATATATATATGGGGAAGGGGATAGGGGAAATCCCTGCCCTCCCCCGAACCAATCAATTTTATGTATGTATGTATGTACTTATTTTTCTGGGAGGGGGCAATCCAACCCTAAGGTTGGAGAGAGGAAGGAAAGAGGTTCTAAAACGGAGGGGGCTTTATTCCTCTTCCCTCCCCCCCCCCACTCTGCTGGCGCCCCTCCCGGAGCTAAATTTCTAAAGGAAGCCAGTTCAAATTCGAGCCCTTCCCCCCCTCTCCACCCCCCACCCCATCCCACCCCCACACACTTCCGCTCTCCCCGTCCTCCTCCTACCTCAGTCTGAACGGGAAGGTCAGGACTGAAGAACTGGATTTAGCCACCGCCACTGCCGCCACCACCACCGCCCCTCCCCCGCCTCCCGTTAGGAAGGAAGAAAGAAAAGAACAGTCTCTGTAGAAAATAATACCGGGACGGAACGTTCACACATAGCCAAGTTGGCAGAAATTCTGCCTCTCGATCAGAGGGGAGGGGGGGGGCGAGGCGCGCAGGGGTTGTCTAGAGCAAACTACTTGTCCCTTATCAGGGACTGCTTAGGAGGCATAAGCTATGGAGCCTATAGGAAGCTTATCTGTCCGAGTGTCCCAACGCATCCCCCGCCCGCGCCTGGCCAAATATATATTCTCCCCCCTCCCTCCCTCCCTCCCGCTCTCCCTCTCCCTCTCCTTCTCTCTCTCTCCCCCCACATGCAATCATCTGATCGTTTTGTCTGGCTCGTTACTCTGCAGGCAGATGGAAGTTGGAACTTTTGTGGTGGGGGTGGCGATAGGGGGGCTGGGGGGGCGAAGAGAGAATGTGTAAAGCAATTGTATAAGGATGATGGGCTGCTGGAAAACACATTAAAGCTAAGAGCCCGTTTGTTATTTTCCAATAGGCAGCGTGTCACGCTCTCCTCCGGGCCACGTCTAAACCTTAAAAGCGGCTTCGCGCGTTATTTATGAATCAGAGACGCCGGGGATGGAAAAGACCGGTTGGGTCATCACCCCGCCAGTGGAGAATTGTGTCTTTCATTTCCTAATATTCCGCTCAGCCTAATTGCGGCCACATCGGTGTCAAGAGAAATAGAGAGCGCCGAGCTGCCGCCCCGCGTGACGGAGGCTCGCAGCTTAGTCCCGATCCACAAGCTGCTTAAGACAGCACTGCTGCAGGAGTGGGGGCGGGCGGACGAGGGAAGAGGCACTGGAGAAGAAGGGCCACGATCCCACCTCACCCCAATTGAAGCCGCTGGCGCATATCCCAGCTATTTGAAGGGGGAGGAGGGTATACTTGCGTGGATCTGATCGCCTCCCTTATCGAGGGGTCACCCATCCCCAACAGGGGGCTAGGCTAAGGTGCTCCTGTGAATGCAGGCCCGCCTGCTCGTCCCCAAAATATGGAAAATGTGCACGTTCCAAGGGGAAGAAAAGAATCTCTGTGTAGGAGGAAGCCAAGGGGGTGGGCGAAGAGGGGGTGGGCGAAGGGGGGGTGGGGTGGGGTGGGGGCAGAAAAAGAAAAGCAAGAGGGGGGAGGGGGAGGGTCCCAGCCCTTTTACACACACACACACACACACACACGGCCTAGAGTGTAAGTACCTAATTTAATAAAGCGATCCTTTGAAACTGAAGGAAATGGCAGCCAAGGGGGCAGTTAACCTGGTGAGTTTTAGAGCCTCAAATAACGGTTTGGTAATTTGCCCCCCCCCTCCCCGTAAATATATGCCGGCGTCTCTGGGCTGGGTTGCGCTTGTTTTAAAAAAAAGGGGGGAAAAGGAAAAAAGGAAAAGGAAAGAAGCCGGGTGGGGGAGAAAGTAAGCAAGCCAATAAGTAAATAAAGGCAAAGGCGCCCTTGCCGCTACCTGGGAATAACTAAATATCTTTGTCTAAAGTGGCTGCGTAAATGGCCCGTCGCTTTGTCACTGGCTCCATATTAGTGCATAAGGATCATTTTGCTTCAATTGGGAGCCACTCGTGGAGTCGGCAAGAAAGCGCTAAGGAGAAACTAGGTGCCCAGATGAGCGTTCACATCCTTCAAGTACCAGCGGGCGCCTTGATTATACTTTACCGCTCGGCAAGAGGTGAGCAGCTTTTTGGGCCGCCCCAATCTAATTGCAGCAACTTTTCGATCAGGGCCTCAGGCTTCCCCTAGACTTCCCCTGCGCCAGGGTACCGATCGCCGCCGCCTTAAGGCTGCACAGTCCCAAGCGCGCTCGGAAGTCCGCTCCATTGAAATGAATGGGACCGAGTTCCCGAGGGGAGGCGGATAAGGCCGGCGGGATCGCAAACGCGCCTGCAGCCTGGAAAAATAGGGTTCATTCATCGGAACGGCGCCCTAAACAGCGTCCCTTTCCGTGGAAGGAAACCCCATTTATTTCAATCGAGCTTTGTTCCCATTAAGTTCGTTTGAATCGCAATGTCATCGGGTTCTGAGTCGCGAGATGATCTTTGTGCCATGAAAGTAGGAAACTTTAAAACTGGGGAGATCAAAACCCTCACTTCTGATCCTCTTTCCTAAATTCCAACATCGCTGTTTTAAAGTAAGAGTTTGGACTTGGGTAGAGTCTGGGGTCATTCTATTTGCCCGAGTATATCAATCTGTTCTTTGGAAAATAAATGAAAATAAAATGGAAGTGCTAAAATAATTTGGTTACCTAAGGAGCTCAAAGTTATTTTCTCTTCTCAGATGTTTTTACAAGTTGATGATTTCATGACTGTGCTGTTAAGAAAAAGGAACCCAGCAGCACACAACGTCAACAACACAACTAATTAGAAGGTCCCGGAAGTGCAGGGAAAAATAATATTGGGAGTGGAAAGGATCCAAACATCTGTTATAACTAGAAATTCAAGCTGCAGTATAGACTTTGCAACCATGAATTTTACTGACTTTTGCAAAAAAAATTTAACTTAACATATTTCAAATTGTTAAGACCTGAAGTACTTATAGATACATCACCAGGAACAGAGATTGGTATATTCTTTCTTTCTTGCTTGCTTTTTTAAAGGTATATACACAAAACACGTATATATTAAGGACCTGAACTCAGCTTGCTAAAAAAATACCACCCCCGGCACAAAAACAAAATTGTTTAGCATGTTCATCATGGTAAACACAAAAACAAAACTTTCTAGTAGAAGCTCAAACTAATAGCATTACTCAATAGATTCGTATTTTAGGTTGCAATTTAGACTAAAACAAAGGAAGTAGGAAATATGGAACTTGAAACATTCCTTAATTAGTCAGATCTGCTAAGTTGTACTATAAGATGCTGCCTACCTAAAAAGAAGACTACAGCGTCATTGATCTAGGATGTTTAAAACTAATATTATTTAGTTTCTTATTTCAACAGGCCCTCTAATTTATTCCCTTGTAAGTACGAAGGTGGGTTTCCAAATCCTTTAGAGCCTTCCCACGCTCCGGCATATTCTTTGGAGCACATCTTGGGATAGAAAATTGGAGTTTCGGTTCTAGTGCGCACTCCTCTTTCGATGTACATTATTAAGGATATATATAGTCATCAGACTCTTGATCAGGAAAAGGGAACACCTCCCACATTCCAGTCCAAATTGGAATTTGGTTACTCTACCATCCGTGTCTTCACATGAGTGTCTATAGAAGGGCAGTGCAGAGAGCCATTCAAATAAATGGGAATTTTGCCACAGAACTAAAGGAGGAGTGAATCTCACCCAAAGAGAAGCATTTGTGTTATACAATCCCATCCCCCCAATGAGTTAAGCCGGAGTGTTTGAATTTTAGCCGATAGAGGGGAGGCTCGATTATACTTCCGCTGTAATCCCAAGCACCTTTACTAGGAAGTAGTTTCTTTGATTTAAAAGGAGCTAATTGTGGTACGGGGGTTCCACTGTTTTCTGTTAGAATTAGCCTAAACTCGAGGCGTTTGTCTCGCTTGAGGAGCCCTGCACTCCTCAACAATTCGATTGACTTGGACTGGACTACTCTGGAGTAAACAGGCTCTCGCTAGCCTTTACTCTAGAGCAGCCCAGTTCAGTTTGCTTGCGGATTATTCAATGAACAGCGACTTGAGGTACATTTTTCAATTGTTTTCGTTGGGACTCCGATCCCCCCCTCCACATACCCAGCCTCTGGATGCGGAATTGAGTTCCGCCGACCTGACTCGGGGTTACTTCCCGAAGGTATGTTGAGGGCGCGGGGTGTCAGAGGCCTCCTTCGCTCCGCTGCTAATCCGAGTCACCCTCCACCACCGTCTCATTCAGGGTCGGGCTTCTGCGTCCCCACTACGGCTCAGCAAGCCAACTGGGTGGAACTCGGAATAAGGGAAGGGCGCTTTTTTCTTTCTTTCTTTCTTTCTTTCTTTCTCCTATTCCTTTTGAAATCTCCCTCTCCAGCTCGATTTGGGCTGAAGTCCCTTGGCGCAGAAAGCCTGAACGCCTCCTTTTCAGCACTAGTTTAATCACTCCGTATTCTTTTACCTGGCTGATTATTTTGTATTTTTTTAAATGCGGTTAACAAGAAGTGGAGTGAAAAAGAAATGCGAGGGGGAAGGGAAGCCATAATGCCTTTGGCCTGCTGGAAGGCTCCCCCCCCCCCATCCTCTTTTTCCTTCAGGAGAGTCGCCCAAGTCTTCCCCCACCCAGCCCCCCTGTGTCTGCAGAATGCTTTTGATTTACTTCCCAGAGGCTAGAGGGACGCCTCTTCAATTGCTTCTGACCCCACACAATCTGATTGATAACACTCCAGGTTGTGGGGGGGGGGGGAGAGGAAAGGGGGGTCCATCAATCAAACGGTGCCAAACCCAACACGGAGGACGGTGGTGCCACCAACCCCAACCTGTTCCCTCGTCAACGGAATTGCGGGGAGCACGGAGGCGCCGAGGCGCTTCTCGAAAGAAGTGCACCGCGATTCTCCTAAGGCGAGCAAGGCAACAGCTCCAATTCCCCCAACCCCATGCCCCAAATCCCCGCTGTCCTTTAAATGTAAGCTGCCAAGCGCTTTCCCAGTGAAAAGAGAAAACTCACCAGCCAGTCTGGAATGAGGCGATTAAAAGTTACATCTATAGACCTTTTGGAGAACTAGAGGCGTTTCTTTGAATTGGAAAGCTAACAAGAATTCTCACCAGCTTTCCTTAAAAAATAAAACCTAACGAGACCTGCATCCAACAAATCACTCAATAGGGTGACCATGTGGAAAGGAGGGCAGGGCTCCTGCAACTTTAACAGTTGCATAGAAAAGGGAATTTCAGCAGGTGTCATCACAACAGTTAAAGCTGCAAGAGCTCTGCCGTCTGTTGTATCTGGTAAAGAGGGCAGGGCTCCTGCAGCTTTAACTGTTGTGATGAAGAGGGGATTTCACCAGGTGCTGTATGCCTACAAATGACACCTGCTGAAATTCCCTTTTCTATACAGCTGTTAAAGATACAGGAGCCCTGTCCTCCTTTTCATATGGTCATCCTACTAATTACATAATCGTGGCTTCACTATGTTAATGTTATAACATAGGTTATTATAATATGGCATCTATGAAAAGTTTGAACACGGTAGGTTGGTGCCTTTAATATTTTTAGGCATGCCCAAAAATAGAAATACAATAAAAGTCCTTCTCCAAGAAGCCTTAAATCCCCGCTGAAACCATATTCCTCCCACCTCACCCCCGTCAGATGTGTCCACACTCCCTGGCAGAAAATCCCTCCTATGTAACTTACTTCCGAGTAACTGTGCATAAGATGGCGTCCTTCATTAGAAAGACTAGAGAAGCTCTCGCTTAAATTAAGCACCCGCTTAGGCTCTTCACTCCCAAAGCTTAATGAATAAACACTCTTAAACTGACGTGGTCTCAAACAGCCTCTTCCCAAGACATGTCTCTCTTCTCCATGGGGAGGTTTCAGGACAGACAACTTTACAAATCCAACCCCATTGTGAAGTGCAGTGGCTGGATTTCAGATCAGAGAACGCACATACGCCCAATTTCCTTCTTCTCACCGTTTTCAGGAGTTCTCTTTACAAGCCAGCTCCAGAAGTCCTTCAGGAGGGGCAGCCGCACTAGCCTTGAACAAATCTAGGCGGAACATCCAATTAGCATCCACCTATAAACTTTGAGTGAGCCGCTGAGGTACCACAATTCACGGTCAGGCAGTACTTTTATTGGGACCAACTAAATACACATAAAATTGTGGGCAAGCTTTCGAGGTCTCCAGATCTCTTCATCAGACAAGATGTTACAGAAAGCAAGTGAGCGGGGGGGGGGGGTAAAGGAGAGGGGGGAAAGGATGTAGTAGTCATGATGTCTGCATGATGACAGGCTGAAAATGATGTGGACTAAGAGGCACAGACTTAAATGTATTAGGCCCCAAGATTAAGTATTATGCAGGTTTCACGTTACACATAAAACTCTTGGGGCAAGTCATGGCTGATTAACCCATTTTTGAAAATATAAAATCCAGCTGTTAGTCAGATTTGAGTTCAAACTTAGGTGAAGCATGTAGGTGCCTTTGTGGACAGAGAACAAAAGTAAAGATAAACATAGCACTATTTTATATTAGCAAAGTTGGGGATTAATTTTGGGTGTTGCACTAGGTAAAACATAAAAGTAAAAAGTAAATAGATACCAAATTAGGTTGGTGTTGCCTAGTGGTTGGAGGGAAGGAAAACCCTCAAAGAGTAAAGTCCCACCATCAGGTGGTTTTTTTTTTGCATGGGCTGCTGGGTTATACCAGGATGCTATGACTGTTTTTTTTGGGGAGGATGTACTGAAACGAGGGGAACCCATTCCAAGTTAAAATGAGCAAAACTGCTTTAAATGGGAGAGTGCTGACTACATTGAAAATTGTACATTCTGTTGTCAAGACTATTTGAGGCTGTAATTTTTCGACCACTAGCAGGAGCAGTCAATGAAATGACTGGAATGGGATTGTGCTACAGACACTTACTCTCACGATCTATGTCTGGTTTAGGGCTCCATCACACCTACTTTTTTCCCCCTGGTTTGCATCTGCAGTTTCTCCCTCTGTTTCCTTATTGAGTTGAGTTCTGGGCACTTTCATGTCTGTGCATAGTTATGCTCTTGTATCTTTTCACCTGTATTGCTACTATGCAGCCAAAATCTCTCACCCCGCCCCCTACATTCTTCTACTCCCTGCAGTTAATTTATCTTTTTATTTATTTATTTTTATTTCTGTGCAAATACAATAGTACAGCAGCCTGAAACTACCAACTATGGTAAAACAACACACTATGCTTTCCCCTAAGAACATATTAAACAAGATAAATTGTTATTATTATTATTATTAGTGTTGGTTATTACCTTTAAAGCCCTACATGGTTTGGGTCCAGGTTACCTGCGGGATCACATTCTCCCATACAATCCGCCCCGCACGCTCAGGTCCTCTGGGAAGAACTTATGCAGTCAGCCAAGACTAGGCTGACAACTGTTACCCAGAGGACCTTCTCTTCTGCTGCTCCCAGACTGTGGAATGACCTGCCGGAGGAGACTCGTCAACTTAACAGTCTTTTAGAATTTAAGAAAGCTATAAAGACTGTTATCTTCCGGCAGGCATAGCCAGTGGAATTTTAGAATGTTTTAAGGATGTTTTTAGGATGTTTTAATGCAGTTTTAATAATATGTGTCATGTTTTAATCAGTTTTATGTATTTTATCATGTTGTTGTTCCCCGCCTTGATCCAGACGGAGAGGCGGGTAAGAAATAAATTGTTGTTGTTGTTGTTATTATTATTATTATTATTATTATTATTATTATTAGCGAAGTGAAAGTATTACAATTAGTTTACGGAGAAGTTTGTGGTCAATGTTGGCATGGCAAGGGGAAGCAGACATTGTTCTGGTCAGGAAACCTAGACATGCCTACTCAGGAGTAAGAACCATAGAGCTGAATGGGACCAAAGCATGTATGTGGTGGCCTTGCCTTCTCTGTGGGGTGTTTGGGTGCCCTCTCTCCCTCCCACTTCAAAGTTGTGCAGTTGAGCTGAGAATCACCCCACCCTTCTCTTTTGTCAGCTGCCCTTCGGCACACATGCCCCCAACAAAAAAAGGGGATGGTCCCATATAGCACCAGGACACCAATACATGTGAGGGAGGAGCAGCTTTATTGCACACGGAGGGAAAAACCAGACTTTCCCCACTCCAAAATAAGATGGGAAGAGGAGGGGAAGAGGATGAGCACAGGTCATCAAGTGAGTACTGTGCTGCAAAAACACATACCAGGCAGGGTGAGAGTGTGATAAATCGCCAGTGTGATGAAGCTCTTAGAATGGTTTTGGGAAGAAATGGATTTAGTTTGGTATCCTTTTGACAGGCACTCCCTTCCACTGAAAACCAGGCAATTGCTTCCCTTTCTAGGCATTTAGGATGAGGTCTCAGGTTTTGCCTTTAAGCCCCCCCTGCTCTTTCTTTTATAGTTCAATTTGCCCCTTGACTGAGATTTGCCCCAATCGAGGTATGCAGAATGGGAAATTGTAAATAATAATAATAATAATAATAACAATAATAATAACAATTTATTTCTTACCCGCCTCTCCATCTGGATCGAGTGCCCCCCACTCAAGTTTCTCTGGTGCAATAACACAGTAGGTTAATTTTAGACATTGAATGTAATGACCTCTCTCCCCCACCCCACTTTAGATGGTAAAGTGTATTATTCAGTGTTCTTCAAAATGTGACAAGGCAGCCACCAGCCTCCTGCTCATTCTCCTGCTCATTCTCCTGGACTTTTGCCCCCAAGTCCTGCTCTGAAGGCAACAAAGCTCTGGTGTCCAAAACCACAGGCCGCCCCCTCATTGTAGTGAAACAGAGAGTGTGGATTGGTATCACGTTGAGTAAGTCAACTTTTCTGAGGAAAATTAAGGAAGAAGGGGAAGAAGCCAGCAAGGTGAACTATCCTCATTGCCTTCTCCACCTGCTGCTGTTTCACCGAGGAGGGAATGGGCCCTTGCACCCCTCACAGAGGCCATGGTAGCCAGCTGCCCTGTGAGCAGGACAGGGAAAGGAAGTAAACTGTCACCATCACCATCTCTTCAAATAAACTTCTTCCCCTGCATCACCATTTTTAATTATATGAATCCTTCCTCCCTATCCCATCTTCCTTGTATGTTTGTGTCATCAATTTACATTGTAATCCTTTATCCCTGGGAGCTTTATTGGCTAAATGCTTGAAATAAATAAAATAGGTAATAAGGGTTGAACTCATAGTGCCTGTGAGTTGGAGCAGTCCCAGAAAGAAATGGGCTCCTCCAGAGAAAAGTAGATTCAGGAGGAGGATTTTGGCTCAATAAACACCCCACTTCTAAACACCTCACTAGAAAGTATATCTCCACTAAATATAATGGGATCTCTTCTGAGTAAAGTCTGTTCATTTGTTTATTACATTTCTATTGCTGCCCAATAGCTGACGTTCTATGGGTGGTCACATAACAAGACTAAAAACCATAAAACCATAATAAAATAAAAATCTTCTGTTAATATAAACAACAGAATAAAACCAGATTAAGAACCAAAGCAAAAGCCAGCAGCTATGCAAAGATCTTACAACACGCTAACATGATGTTTAAAAATAAAGTGAAACATAACAACCAAGGGTGCAATCCTATGCATGCTTAGACAGAAAAAAGTCTGGCTGGGGAAAGCGGGGAATTGTAGGACTTTTTGCTTTCTCAATATGTATAGGATTGCACCCTAAAGGACTAAAAAGCCTGTGGGGGTGGGTGGGGGGAATATCTTCACCTGATGCTTAAAGGACCAAAATGTAGGCTCAAGTGGGTCTTTCGGGGGAGGGCATTCTACAACTGGAGTGCCACCTTCTTTAGACGCCACCTGCCTCTTCTCATTTGGTGCAGGGCACAGGAGAAGGGCCTCTGAAGATAACCTTAAAGTCTGAGCAGGTGTGCATGGGAAGAGATGGTTATATACTACATATTATGTAGACATTCCAATTGTATTTATTGTCCCATATGTTGCTAATGTCCCAGTAATCAGGATATCTTCTCAGTTCATGCCGCTAATTCTCCCTTCCTAAGCAGCAAATAACATGGCGAATCCATTTCCGGATTGTAGCACTTCAAGCTGTAGACTTCCAGATCACATGGCTGAATGCTTCCTCATGTAGCATATCAAGCAGAAGGCAAGGATGGGAAAGAAACCTTTCTGACATCTATGGGCAGTTGTGTGTGTGTGTTGTGTAAATGTGAAGAAATACCAGTTATCTGATCTCATTATCTATAGTATGAAGTAGTATAGGAATGGGAGTACCACCTCACGAAACTAGTGAATCTATATACACCCACACCACCATCTCACCTCACTCCATGCATCCAATGAAGCAGAGCATTGCTGTCTGCGGCAGCTCCTGCCACCATTAAGCAGTTCTTCTCTAAAGTGCCATGACACATTTGGTTGCTAGAGAATCAGAAGAAGGAAAGAAAAAAAGAAAGAAAGAAAGAAAGAAAGAAGAAAAGGTTATCTTCAGCAAGGTGATATATGTATTTGCATGTCCATTTAGAGAAGTGTGTTTGTATACACACACACACATATCTATATCTATGCACACACCCTGTATGTACATAGGTGAACACATACAGTGACCATTCAGCTCACAAGAAGGGCAGTGCTGGATCAGACTAAAGGCCTATCTAGTCCAGCATTCTGTTTGCATGGTGCCCAAGCAGGCACCCATGGAAAGCCCACAAGCAGGACATGAATACAATAGCAGCCTTCCATTGTATCCCCCGGCACCTGGTATTAAGAGACATCTTGCTTTGATAGTAGAAGTAATAAATAGCCATGATGACTAGGAGCCATTAATTGCCTTAGCCTCCCTGAGTTTGTCTAATCCTCTGTTAAAGCTGTTCAAGTTGGTGGCCATCCCTATATATTGTGGTAGAGAATTCCATAGTTCAACTATGTGCCATCTGAAGCTGTGCTTCCTAAATTTATCTGTCCTGAATATCCCACCATTTAGCTTCAACGGAAGACCCCAAGTTCTAGTATTATGATCCTATCTACTTTCTTCACATCATGCATCATTTTAAACACCTGTCTTCCCTTACTCACCTTTTTAAAAAAAACAAGTTAAATAGCCCCACATCTTGTAATCTTTCCTCATCGGGGAGTTGTTACAGCCCCTTGACCATTTTGGTTATCCTTTTCTGTTCCTTTCCCAACTCTACAATATCAGTTTTTGAGGTGCACTGATTAGAAGTGTACATGGAATATTCCAAATGTGGTGGCACCATAGATTTGTATAGCAGCATGATGACATTGGTACCTGGCAGTTTTATTTTTGATTCCTTACCAAATGATTACTATAACAACTGCAGTTCATCCACCTAACAGTGTGGTCTGTGTTCCACAGACGTTCCTGACACAATTAAGGCACAAGCACAACCACGTCTGTCTAGAAACGCTTGGCGGGCGAATGCATGAGCCAGTCAGTGGCTATAAAATAGCCCATAGCCAATATAACTCCACCAATGTAACTTTGATGTCTGTCGTTTGGCAATGAAAGAAGGATCTTTTCAGAAAGCCAAAGGGAGCCCTGCCCTCTTGAAGAGGGGATTTCACCAGATGCTGCATGCATACAAATGACACCTGCTGAAATCCCCCTTTAGATACAGGAGCCCTGTCCTTCTTTCCATATGGTCTAGGGTGACCAGATAAAATCCAAGTCAGGGCTCATGTAACTTTAACAGTTGTAGAGAAAAGGGAATTTCAGCCAGTGTCATTTGTATGCAATTAGTTCCTGGTGAAATTCCCTCTTCATCACAACAGTTAAAGTTGCAGGGGCCCTGCCTTCTTTTGTATATGGTCACTCTAGTATAGTGCCTGCAACTTTAACTGTTGTGATGAAGAGGGGATACCATCAGGAACTAATTGCATACAAATGACACTGGATGAAATTCCCTTTTCTCTACAACTGTTAAAGTTACAAGAGCCCTGACCTGGATTTTATCCGGTCAGCCTAATATGATCACCCTAATTGCCAATAATATATTGCAATCTACACAGAAACCACTAGCTGGATTAACCATGGGGCTAAAGGGGCTGCAACTCCCCAGCCCAATTTCTCATGGGGGTGCTAGCTAGCCCAGATTCCAGCTTTCAAATAAAAAAGAGCAAGTCTCTAGCCCTTGCAGAATCCAAGATAAGAGGCAAAATATTTAGCCACATTCCAATAATTTTGTGAGAAATGGACCATCATTTTGTCCAATTGGTTTGGGAGAAATGAGCCTATCACCTTTCTCTGTATTTAGCCAATGAGAAAAGTTTCAATGAGGATCAAGATTTGGCTATAGACATAAGAACAGAGTGAAGAGTTGTTTGCAGAAAGGATGTCCTGGTTCGTTTTGAGTCCCTCCTTCCTTTGTTGGTCTAACCTCGTAGAAGAAGAGTGATTATCACCCAAAGAAACCAATTTGGAAACACAGAATGTTACTGTAGTTGTGATTGAGCAGTAGCATTTCCAGCCCCAAAACAATGAGTCTCAGGAATGACAGGAGTTTATGTCTTTTCTAGCTGGACAGCCATCTGCCAATATTGCTTTAAGGTAGATTCCTGCACCTTCCAACTCCACTATTCTATGATTCTGATTCTAAATACTCTCTGCATTTAATTTCCTTCTGACTTTACTGTTTACAGTCCCTACCCCTCCATATGTACTATATAAACCTGAAAACCCATAGTACTCCATGTGTCTTATGAAGTGGGCTATAGTAGGCTGACCATATGAAAAGGAGGACAGGGCTCATGTAACTTTAACAGTCGTAGAGAAAAGGGAATTTCAGCCAGCGTTATTTGTATGCAATTCGTTCCTGGTGAAATTCCCTCTTCATCCCAACAGTTAAAGTTGCAGGCACTATACTAGAGTGACCAGATACAAAAGAAGGCAGGGTCCCTGCAACTTTAACAGTTGTGATGAAGAGGGAATTTCACCAGGAGGAACTAATTGCATACAAATGACACTGGCTGAAATTCCCTTTTCTATACAACTGTTAAAGTTACATAAGCCCTGTCCTCCTTTTCATATGGTGAGCCTAGGCTATAGTCTACGAAAGCTTATGCCAGAATAAATTTGTTCATCTTTAAGTAGGCTGACCATATGCAAAGGAGGACAGGGCTCCTGTAACTTTAACAGTTGTAGAGAAAAGGGAATTTCAGCCAGCGTCATTTGTATGCAATTAGTTCCTGGTGAAATTCCCTCTTCATCACAATAGTTAAAGTTAAAGTTGCAGGGGCCCTGCCTTCTTTTGTATATGGTCACTGCACCTTTAACTGTTGTGATGAAGAGGGAATATCACCAGTAACTAATTGCATACAAATGACACTGTTAAAGTTACAGGAGCCCTGTCCTCCTTTTCATATGGTCAGCCTATCTTTAAGGTTCACAAGACTCATTGCTATTTTTGGTGTTAATACCATTTCTTTGAGTTGATGTTCATGCAGAAGATGGAGGTATATGGGTGGGCCATAACAGAAGCAAGAGAATGTTTTTGTTTTTGTTTTTAATGTTTAATATGACTTATAGGAGTTGGTGTCAGTCTTCCAGGTTTCTCCCCAGGGTTTGTGTAAGATAAATTTCCAAGTGGGGAAACTTGATGCATTTTGTCTCTTCTGCACATGTATGTAAATATGTGCACCCAGTAATGCAACACACAAATGGCCATTTTACGTGCTAGGGAGACTCATTATGAACATATTGTAAGCCAATTATGTTTTTTTTTCTAGTATAAAATTATTTAATTGATTTTATTATGTTTTTGTTTTGATTTTCCTCCAGGAACTAAAGTTCTCCCCATTGTAACCCTCATAATGATACGTGAGGTAGGTTAGGTTGAAAAGTAGTGACTGACCTAGATCATCCAGTGAAAAATGGGAGGCATTTGCTGGTCCTCATTAGGCAGTAAAATGTCCTGGGCCAGCCCTGGCCGTGTATGTAGGAGCCTATCTACACTACTGCTTTAAAACAGTTTATAACAGTTTTAAACCAGTTAATAACCGTTATTAACCTGTTATAAACTGTTATAAACTGTTTTAAAGCAGGAGTGTAGATAGGCTCTTGGTGTCTTATTTGGCTGTTGTTTGAATGAGGCATGAATAAGTTGGTCTGCATTTCTTTCTTGATTGTGTGTACATGTGAAAGGGGGTGGGAGTGTGGCCTTCAACATGTGTTTATATTTTCTGTGTCTATGTGCCACAAGAGGTGGCGCTTGTGTTTGCATTTGAGTTCTCTGCCATGAAAGAGATATTAGTCTTTTGCTTCTAGGAAAAAACAGAAGATGATTTCCACTAAAAATTGTAGCAAAAAAGTTTTTGCATAATTACTGTACATTGTTGACTCTCTCTCTTTCTCTGGGTCTGTGTATGTATGCATGCACAAATGTCATGTGAGTTCAGTATTGAAGGCAGGGTAGGGCCCGCACATCAGACTGGTAGCCTTTGGGGGGCCATCATAGCCTTGATCTGGCCCTGCTCTCCCTTCCCCCCGCCACACACACATTTCTCTCAGTCTCAGATAGCTGAATAAATTCCAGAAGCCCCAAGAATCAAGGAGAGTGTGGGTGAGAAGTTGCTGCTGCTGCTGCTGCTGCTGCTGCTGCTGCTGCAGTTTGGGTCCCGGGTGGATGCAATCAAGAGCTTTCTTAGACTGGAAGTCTTGCTGCCTCTGGCCCCCTCCACAAGGATGCGCTTTTGCGCCCGGTTCCGGGATTATGCGCATTATCGCGGAAGCGCATTTACGCCTAATCCCTCTGCACGGGAGGCAGCGAGAGGCGGCGAAGCGCATTAATTCATGTCCAAAAAGCGCTTTAGAAGACGTTAACGCGCATAATCGCTTGTTCACACTGCGATAATGCGCTTTAACGGCCGGAGAAAAATAAAAGTCGCTATTTAACGCGCATTCGAAAATGCGCATTATCGGGGAAATAACGCGCCTGTACGCCCGTTTTGCGCTCCGCTGGTGTGGAGGTAAAATTTATAATGAGCCTCTAAGGCTCATTAAACGTCTCGTGTGGAGGAGGCCTCTGTCA
This sequence comes from Anniella stebbinsi, assembly GCA_029215795.1. Classification (NCBI taxonomy): domain Eukaryota; kingdom Metazoa; phylum Chordata; class Lepidosauria; order Squamata; family Anniellidae; genus Anniella; species Anniella stebbinsi. The sequence continues at coordinate 332,702,197 of JARDYH010000001.1, forward strand.
GTATAGGTCAGCCTTCCCCAACCTGGTGCCCTCCAGATGTTTTGAACAACGTCCCAGTATTCCGGAACATTTTGCCATGCTTTCTGGCAGAATTCAACGTTGTGTTGAAAACACTTCCCTGAAATTTATTGCCTCACTGGGCAATCAACAGAAAACAACACAAATTAAACAAAACCAAAACAAAATACCCCAAATACCCATTTCTACAGATTTCCCCCACACACACTCACAATTTTTTCATACTGAATAAAGCCTGTCAGATTGAAATATTTTGTTTGTTTGTTCCACAATGGCTTTTTGAGTAATTTAGAAAGTATGAACTTTTAAAAGATCGATTTTAAAATATTGTTTTTCTCCTGTTCTTAATTCTGCTCTGTTAGGATGTTTTAAAGGGATTAAAAATGTTTTAAAGTTTTAAATTGTAAGTTCCCTCAGGAGCCCTTTTCTGGGAGGAAGGGTCACTCAGAAATGATTGTATACAGCAAATACACATTTACTCATGGATCAAATAAAATATGGAAGTCATCCCCCTCCCCCCCCCCAGGTTTGAGTTGTACAGAAATGTTTTTGCTCTGTATGGAATACTTTCCTTCATCTATAAATCCTAATCCTGGAATCCTAAAGGTAATTCATAGGAAGTAAATCTTGTTAAATAGGTTTTAGTACTAAATGCACATCCAAGTACTTTACCCTAGTTGGTTTGAAATGCTTAGAGAAGGGACTGACTGGTTCACACATTTATTTATTTACTTATTTATTTATAATATTTATATGGCTCAGTAACACTGTCCAGGTGGCTTATATCCATAAAATATAAAAATGTAAAACAATAAAAAGTATATTTCAACTATCTTAATTTTGAAAAATTGAAAGTTCTTAAAAGGCAGGGAAGATTAAAATGGTATTTGCTCAGCACAGTGATGACCCAAAGTAGGCATCTGCCAAGCCTCTCTGGGGACAGCATTCTACAGCTGGGGAGCCACCACTGAAAAAGCCCTCTTTCCAGGAGCCACCACTGTACCTCACTTGGTGGGAAGCACCAGAGAAGGGCCTTTCTGAAGATAATCTCAAAGTCAAGGTTGGTAGATCTGGGAGCAGACAATCCTTCAGGTAACTTGATCCCAAACCATGAAGTGCTTTAAAGCTGCAATAAAATAATAGCAATAGCAATAGCAATAAAGAACAAGGGCTTTGAATTGGAACCAGAACCAGAAATGGACTGAAAACCAGTGCAGATGACAAAGCACTGGAATCAAATGTTCAAATTGTCCAGTCCCAGCTAACAACTCAGCAGCCTTATTCTGGCACATACTGGATATAGGCACATACTGGATATAGAATGGGAGAGAATATGTCAGATAGGCCGGCTCAGTCTACTCTACCTAAGACAGAAGACTTCAGAAGAAATCTGAAACCCATCTCGCCCTCCCAGGGAAGGAGACATTTCTCAAAAATAAAGCCCCAAATATAAAGTAAACTCTTATTCCTGTTATTCAGAAAATTTTAGAAGGGCACTATTTTTCAGTCAGAACCTACATTATAGTAAGGTTTGAACACACACACACTGGAAATATTCTCATGATACTTTTGGAATCAATGTCTGTTCTGTGCTTCACTTGAGGAAAGCTGAATCATGAAAGTCCTTGTTACAAGGAAGTCACTGTGGCAAAGAATTTAGTAAATTCCAAAGAGGGATTAGATATCAATATAAAATTAGCTTCAGGAATGCTGAAGCTAATTTTATATTGCCTGTGCTGTTGTCATAGTGAATTGCCTACATATTTCTTACTACCCCTAAATATGATCTAGATATTAGTAAAATAAACTCTATTCGTCTTCTTAAGAAAAGACCAGAAGTACACTGGTGGGTCCCCCCCCCCCTCCCAGACAAAACCAATGTTAGTCCCTTCCAACTGCATCATTCTAGGTGGATGGCATTAGTTGCCATTTGGGTATGTCTAACATGGAATGGAAGCTTCACTTGCATGATAGCTTCAATTGTATTGACTTCATGTGTCTATTCCAGGGAACGGACAAATCTGGAACTTAGGTCCACCACTCTGCCACTGACAGCCATCCAGCTCCATGGTAGGGGTGAAGCTGGAACTAACCAAGGCATGCTGTCTAAATAATGAGTCTGTTAAGGGTACAGTTAAGCTCCAGCATTTTGGAGCTTGAATGAACATTGAAAACCCTTAACACAACAAGTTAAACCAAAAGGTTTTTTGTTAATTGAATTTACTTATTTCATCAATGGAACTCAAGGAAACATATATGGGTTTCCACGCAGTTTCCCGTCCAATCACAGAACAGCCCCAAACCTGCTCAGCTTCACCAAGGTTATTTAATCATATGGTTTCAGCCCACATCCTAAGACTTCCCAAATCTTTTGTAGCAGAAGTATGGAATTGTGAGGAAAAGACACTTTGCACATGGTCAATGTCACTTATGTACTTGTTAACTTTTAATATATTTCTTGGCCAGGACCTTCAATCTTTTTTGTTAAAGGGAATTTCTTGGCTAACCCCAGGGCAAATATTGAGGTGATCTTCAGGTATGCAGGATCTACTTTGTTCCTTGCATTATTATTTTTACTAGAACCTGAAAATCCACCAACTGCAGCCTAGTGCAAAAGACACAGTTAGAATTAAAAATTTCTGAACCCAGGAATTTGTTTTGAGTACCAGAAATGAATGGAACTCACAGTCCTTCTAACAAAAATCCGTTCCAGAGTCACCCCAAACTTTCTTTATTTCAGTAGTACATTTTTTTTGAGGGGAGGAGTTTTTTGTTTTTGCGATTGTTAAACAACTGAGAGTCAGGAACTCTTGCTGCAAACCACTGAACCACCCAGAGATCTACCAGTAGATCCAGATCTACTTTCTGCTCACTCCTGTACTACTTTGACTGCATTCCACTACCAGCAACTGGAGAAGTGCAACTCTTTAGAGCTAGTTCCCAGCTCTTTTGGTTTTGCAAATGCTTTGACTTCTACCGAAGCTCTGAGCTTCAAAATCACTCTTTCTAATCTGGTTTGCATGAAATGGGCGAATTTCCTAGTGGGGCTTCTTATTGTGGTGGCGGCCATCATTTTTAATATTTGGGGCATAGTGGGGGTGCACTGGACCTTCTCATTATGTGCAAACCCAAGAAGGGTGGATTGTTGGAGTGATTGACAAGCCACTCAGAACCACCCCCAAACAACCACCCTCATTGGGTTCACAAGTAGCTACAGCATGCTTCCATCATGCCGTGAATATTCAAAATGGTGGCTTCACCATGAGAAGAACCCCCACAAGGAAATTCACTCATGGCGGCTTCTCATTATCTGAGAACTGTCCTCCCCCTTCTCATTTTCTCAATCATTACCATTCTTTTGTGCCTGAGGTTCTACAGGTAGACAAAATTAAGAAAACTCCTTCAAAGGTGTACCTTTACTCGAGGCATGTCTGCAATGATGCAGTGATGGAGGTGCTTCTTGTCCCCACCACCTCGCTTCTTCTGTCGTCTAAGCTCTCACTATACCAGATCTTTGACTCAATCAGAGAACATTTTTAACACTACATGATCCTTTCTTAAGGCTGGGTGAAGAAGTCTTTGGTAGTTTTCTATCCAAACTCCTCCCATTACTAGCACATCCACCACCACTTCTAGGCAATTTATAGTATAGAAAGTACTTCAGAATTCCACTTCAATTGATCAATGTCATGTATCATTTGTCTCCTAGCTGCCATGAAAACAAACTTGATAATGGGAGCCTTTTTACTGCTTCCATTCAATGTCACCAGAATGGGAATGGGGATGACCTATGACTCCTGCCTAAGCTGCCCATGGCACCCTTCACCCCTCCCCGAAATGAGCTTTGTACTTTCTGGAATACAGCTATACCATCAACCATTACTGAAGATATTCCAGACAGACTGTTAATGATGACTGCATTGTCTATTAAAGCTTGCCATGGAGAAGAGTTCCATACAGTGAGTTGTTTGGGGGCATTTTTTATTTTGAAAATACAATTACTAGTTTATTTAATGGTACCTCAGTCTTCCCCAAGCTGATGCCCCCTCCAGTTGTTTGGACTACAACTCCCATCATTCCTTGGAGCTGAGGGGCAGTTTAAGAACAAAACAACTGGAGGGAACAAGGTTGGGGAAGGCTGGTTTATCTTCTCCCCATCACCAATTAATATACAGCCGGTTTAAAAGCAAGCCTGGCAGGCAACAGCTTCAGGCAGCTAATTGTGCATGTCATGAAAGGGAAGCAAATTGTTAGTTATCTAACTGATTTCTATTATATTTTTATTGTCAGGGAGGGGGAGAGGTGTTTGTGAGATTTTCTGCCTCAGGTGCCAAAACAACCTGCCCTTATTAAGCACCTTGACTTGAGGTGGGAGTGGTGGATTTGCTGCTCTTCCTCAGGCAGCAAAATTCCTTGGGCTTGCCCCACTATTGGAAGCTGTATAACTATTGGAAGCTCTTTGGGATGTGTCTGACATAGACAGACTAAGCAAAACAGCTTCATGGATGCTCCAGCACATGGTCTGTACTGCATATCAGTTCTTGCTTTTGAAAAGCTCCCCAAGGGTTGCAATCTTTCAAACAAATAATTTGGACACCCAATAAACACCACAAAAAGGATTAGTGTGCTGGTGGCCTAAGGATCCTGTCAAAAGTGGCCAAGAGGCATGGCAGGGTGGAGCACTGTGGGGCATGACAGTGCAACTCATGTCTATGAAAACAGTACAGTATAGGTACCAGGCTTGCCACTCTGGAGATGGCATTCCATAAAGGGGAAGGGCCTGTTCAGACAACACACTAAGCCATGGTTTGGCTGCTAACCTTTTTGCAGATGTTTAAACTGTGGTTATGTAGCCACCATAGTTAGGAATGGTTCACACAACATGTTAAGCCATAATATGTAGCTCAAAATGCTTAACCACTGTGGTTTAGTGTGTCATCTGAGCAGGATCGAAGTGGGTACCACCACTGAAAGGCCCACCCTCTAGTAGCTCCATCATAATACTGGCCTACCTTACAGAGTTGTTGTAAGGATTACTGAGATAATGTATGTGTAATATTTTAAACAAGGAAAGTCACCATAGAAGATGAACTACTGAATCAAAAGACTCACTGGGTGGGTTTGTTGGGCAAGTGAGTATCAACCCTCCTCTCACCATCACCACCTCCCCTAGTCTCCCAATTTCTGTTCCCGTCTGTAAAATGAGAATCTTATTGTTGTGTGTCTTCAGAGTGAGTAAGAAAAGTAGGCTGCAAAGTGTTTGAAGTTATTCATAAACTTACAGTTTGTGTTTTGACTCCTCTAGGTGGGGGTAGGGGAAAATGCAGAAGAGAAAGTAATGATAGAAATTTTCTGTTATGTTTGCTATGTTTGTTCATTTTTATCTTGCCTTTCAGTCAAAAGGTTCCCAGAGTGACTTACAAGAAACAATAATTAAACAATTAATAGTTGATTTCAATTAATCAGTCCATTGAAAAGATTTTAGTTTTGAGGGGTGTTTGTAAATTTTTTACATGTGCCCTATGTTTACATGCTAGTGGCATTGGTTTATCAATTTGTACAGGTTTGCTGTGTGGCTGTTTTATTTATTTATTTATTGTATTTCTATACCACCCAATAGCCGAAGCTCTCTAGGCTGTTCACAAAAGTTTTATCAATTCTTGTGCAGTTTATTGTACTGTATTTTATTCTTTTAAATATTTGCATTGTATGTTATATTTTTAACAGTTTGTTTGGCATTTTAGTGTTTTAACTGTTTGTGATCTGCCCAGAGAACATTGGACAGATTAAAAATATAATAAATAAATAAATACATTTGCTTCCCAAAGATTTTACCCAAACCCCAAACCAATAGGAACTATGCCACGGAAGAGAGAGATGGAATAAGGGGTGGGGGAGAGAGAAATCTTGCACTAATTTTTCCTTCTCAAACAGTTGATTAATTTGATTTGTACCCCGGTTTTCTACCATGAAAATGGTACTTAAAGTGTCTGTTTATTTCATCTTCTTCTCCAGTACCTCTGCATAACTCTTAGGCTCCTCATCACGGCACCCACTGCTGAAAGCATCTTACTTGTTGTTCAGATATGATTCAAAGTGTATAAAGCCTTTACCAGGACTGGCTTATTTCCGTGTCTCTGCTTCCCATGCCTGGGATGCTCCAGCTATGCATGTGCTACATGGATCGAAATACAGGATCCACTCAAACTAACTAAGGCGTTGATACAAAGCAGAGAATACGGACAATGAAAGATGAAATGCGCATTTCTCGCTTTTTTTCCATCTTCGTCTACAATTAGTGTTGGAACTGAAGCCTTGATGCGAGTACCCCTCTAAAATCCAAAGAGCCGCCCACCCTTTTTATGTCTATGGTTTCTCCCTAGCTATTACAGACACGTGAACAGGGCTCCATGTACATTTTCCCCGTTTGGAATAGAAAGTTGCCTTGTGAACAAGAATATGGTTCTTGCTTAAAATGCATAAGTAAACAGACAAGCCAACATTTTTTTAATGAAGCGCGGGTTTTTTTTTTACTGGAAGACACAGACATGTTTTGTTGTTCTTATTTATTCATTTCTATATACAACGGAAGCGAGATCCCTTTCTGGAAGGCGTGTGTGTATGTGGAATCAAAGGTCCACCAGGTGGTCTGTGACCTTGTCCGCTGGTCACGCTGGAGTCACGCAGTAAAGTGGGGGAGGGGACCTGCTCCCTATTGATGATTCTATGGATAATGTTCTCCTAGTGGGCTCTTCCGGGAGCCCGGGGACGGGAGGTATTATTCACTGATGCACCACAAGGAAGCAGAAACTGCACAATTAGCTTCCACCTCCTTTTTAGTTACCTCTGCAAAACGTTATCCGTGCCGAAAGAAGGCCAAGGCGTTTAATCGAAGGGAGAAACCCAGCAGCGATCTGCTACTGAGCCCTTACATCCATGTCAAAATCCAGGTTGAGCACAGCAGCGTTGAAGTCAGAGATGCTTGGCTTAAACGGCTTCGAGGCGCCCTTTAGGTCTTTTTGACCGAAGGGACGAGCTTCGTCGACCTTAAAGCGCGTTGGCTTTCGCTTGAGGCGATCTACAGTAGCCTCTACTGGCCGTTAGGAGAACTGCAATCTAGTAGTACCGTAGAAAAGTGGAGCGTCTTTCCCCCAGGGACAGTCAATCAAAGCAGCCAGGAGACAGGAGGCATAAAGCGGTGGTGACTTCTCCTCCCACACTGGGTAACGGTCGTCGCTTTTGCACAGTGCAAGAAGGCTCTTGAGTGCTACCGCGGCATCGCTGATTTGACCCTTCTGTACAACTCCGTGTTTCCTCTTGACTTATATCGAAAGATGAACCCCCTTTGCCAACGCCATGGTGCAGTCAGGCTGTCATCCTAGGCTGACGTGAGTTCAATGAGTCTCAGTTCTGAGTAACAACCTCCATAGGGGTGGCGGCTCAGCAAAGAATCTCGGGGCCCCTTAAAGACGAATTTATCGGATCATCTGATGAAGTGGACTGCAGTCCACCAAAGCTGATGTCAAAAGCAATATGTGAGTCTTTAAGGGGGTCACAAGACTCTGTTCTGTTTATTTATAAGCTAAACATGTATAGGATTGTGCTGTTAATTCAGCAGCATTTGTTTTTAATGGTGCAGAAATCTCTTATTCCCACGCTCAGTTCTTTTTTTAAGAGAGAGAAAGGTCTTGCACATGAATTATGCCATCTTCCCAGGGTGCCATCTTTGCTGATAGTGGAAACTGGTGCCTGCGATGTCAATGGGACAGTGATTCCGCTCTGGGTTTAAATCAAAACCAGTCAGAACTTTAAAGGAGCTATCCGAGGTGCTGAACTTACTTTGGAAATAGGCTTCAGCATCGTGGACAGCTCCTTCAGAATTCTTGCTGGTTCTGACTGAAATCCAGAATGGATACACAGCCCCACCGAAATCAGAGCCACCAACCTTCACTGAGTTAAATGTAATTAATTAATCAGTCAAATCATTGGGTGGAGGCCAATCAACTAGAAGCGGGCAACCTGTGTCCAACAACCTCATTTCGTATGGCCTTTAGCTAGGTATGTATAGATATTGTTGTGTTTCTTGGATTGTCAGGCATCTTTCCTTCCATCGTCTGCTCACAGATAGAATCAGGACTGGGTTTTTTTTAAAGGGTGCACAAGTACTTTGTTCTTGTTTTCAAATGTGCATTTGGCTAAGTGCTCATTAATGCTAATGCATACTTGTACAAATACCTCATCACCACCAACCCCCCCTCCCAAAAAAACTGGTCTGCGAGTCCCTGGAATCCATGTTTCTTGGGGGGGAAACAGTCAGCTGCAGGTTGGATTCATAGGAAACCGATCTTATTTGAACCCATTGTGGATTTCTCTGATTCCCCTACTCTGCTCTCAGCCTAATGTCAAAAGCTTTCTGCATGAGATAAGTTCAGAGCTCTGGCAGGAGTGATCTGGTTGGAAAGGAAGACAGATAGAAAAAGGAAGTGGGTGGCAGAAAGAGAAAAGGCCTGTATTTTGGCTCTGGACCTGCCTATTTATTTATTTATTTATTTAATTCCATTTTTATACCGCCCCATAGCCGAAGCTGTCTGGGCGGTTTACAAAAATTAAAAACATTGAACATTAAAAACACTGATATACAAAATTTAAAACCATAAAGCATAAAAACAAGTTAAAATTACAATATTCTTCTGGGTCAAAGCACATCAACAACACAAAAAAACAAAACCCTTATCACATGTTGTTAAATGCCTGGAAGAAGAGGAAAGTTTTGACCTGGCGCCGAAAAGATAACAATGTTGGAGCCAGGCGAGCCTCGTCGGGGAGATCATTCCAAAATTGGGGGGCCACCACTGAAAAGGCCCTAGGGGTGTATGGATTCTTGTCAAACCATTCTGACCATGTGTCCTGGATTGTCAGGCACCTTTCATTCCATCATCAGTCCGTCGATCAAATCCATTTAGATTCAGTTTATGAACTTTGCATAAATGCGAATTTGTACAAATTTGCACATGCAAAATGTGCAAATTCCCACAAAATGCACATTTTCTTGCTGTTGCTTGTGGTGGAAATGCACATTTTTGCCCAGTTTTTTTTTAATGTTTGCATATTTTTCTACAATACAAATTGAGCAAAATTCCTGAAGATTAGGAAATAGTCTGCAAGTCCATGGACTTCCCCCCAACAGGGGAAAAGCCGATCCACTGAAGGATCTGTGGGTTGGATTCATAAAAACCTGAACTCATTTGGTTCTGTTGCCGATTTCTCTGACGTCTCTACTGCCCACCACTGGCTTTGGCCCTCCTCACCACTGATATGTGGCCCCTGACAGATCCTCTACAAGGGAATATGGCCTTTAACAGAAACACGGTTGCCTGCCCTTAACCTAAAACTTGTTGAACCAGATAACAGCCCCATTTGCATTCTTTTGGAATATAACCTAAGAGCCATCACATACCACTACATTCTTCCACATGATCACCCTGATGGCCATGGAAAGCATTCAGTACAAGCAAAAGAGGCATGTTCTGGAACTGTGCTGTGGGCGGATACAGGGAGGGCTTGGATCTGCGGGATCCAAAGCCTTCCTATTCCCTTGACATGCACCTGAAATGCTGTGCTTATTTCCCCTCCAGCCATTCCCCTATATTCCACCCTGCTGATGAGAGACCAGCAGAAGTTTGATCACATGGCCATTAGTTCTCCCTACCCTGCCTTCTTTGAATGGTGTTGCTCTTATCATTCTGTTATTCTGTATCAATTGGTGGTGTGGTGGTTATCTTAGCCTTTTTGGTCCTCCCACAGGAAGGAAAAGCTGGTTATAAACAACAAATAAAAAAAATGACATGAAATAAGCCAATTGGTGGAGAATTCTGAAGGTTTGGAGTGTCGAAATCTGAGCAGGCTTATCTCTGTCAGGGTTCTCAGGGTAAGTATAGGAGGGAGTAGTTTGGTCCCCCCTCCCTTCACCTTGGGGCTGTAAGACTCCTGTGGGAAACTGATAGAGTGTTTCGAAAGGTGGGGGGGGGGGGCTTGTTTAAGGAGTTGCTCAGATTCCAACACTCCAAACCAGTTCTAATTAAATCTACCCACAACCTGCAAGGCCTCCCAGCCTTGCTGAAACCTTTACCTGACAGAATATGTGTGTGTGTAACATTATTGAATACACTCTTTTCTGTTTTAGTAATAACACACCACTCCATTAATAGCTTTCAAAAACTTCTCTTCATATTTTGTGGATTAGAGGTTTGGTCTGAGCAGACCAAACTAAGTTTGCTTCTGAACTATGGGATTTTGCCAATCTTCTTTCTTTTGTTTCATTTCTGTTCCTATTCTATTCGGCTTCAGAACTGAAGTAGAACTTCATACAAATTCAAAATCTGCCTTTCTGATGTGGATAAAATGGAGTATAATTAAACAGAAGTGGATGGAACATATTTGTTTCCAAAGCAGGATTGGTTTTACTCTTATGGGCTACTGCTTGCCCTGATTTTTACTTCTGTCTGGCTTGGACTTTAAGAGAGTTCAGCCTTGAGAGAGACACTCAGAAACAGACTGTGGAACAGTCACACAGTGAATCATAACTGCCTAAGTGTTGATCTTTGGTTTAAACCTGGTGTTTATCTGACTGTCGGAACCATTGTGGGTTGAGTGGACTTACTGAGAGCCAACATACCTGTTTGTCCTTGACTTCCAACTCAGTAAATATTTTCCACAAAGTTTCTGAGCCCTCCAACTTTTCTGAGCTTTCTTTGGTCATTCCAATGGACACAAGAAAAACTTCTTCTTCTGCAAATGTTTCATGTGTACACATGTTGTCTATTGATATCTTTAAGACTTATGTACACAAAGGAAAAAAATGAGAATAGGCCATAACTGTCACCATAGCAACTGGCAACACATAGCAAAATCATTTTGCTACTGAAAGTTGTTAATAAAACAGGTGATAAACATTTTGACTCACTGTTGCTATTGAGGTAGGAGAACAACATGGTACCCTACCCACTGTTCCCACTAACTTTGATGTGTCATCAAAGCAAATCTGTGATAGATGAAGTGAGGAAACCAACAAGGTAGAAATGTGTTTTGTTTCCCCTTCCCAAATTACTTGGTTAAGGTAGGAATCCAAAATTCATTTTTGATGTGGCAAAGTCCTATGACATGAAGATTTTATTCCAGTTTCATGAAATGTGTATTTCTTCAGTCAATAATCATAAATGTAAACAAAGCAGCATTAAAGGAAAGGAACAAAGAGTATTATAAAAACCTAGCTACTGCTGGACTACTGAATGATAAGGGTAGAATAAGTATAAGGCTACAATATGACATCTACTTATGAGGAAATATGTCCCTCTGAAAACAATGGGCCAATTCTGAGTAAACATGCTTAGGACTGAATTTGAATGTGTGAATTACCCTTTCTGGATCTTCATGAGTCCAAGAAAGAAAGAAAGAAAGAAAGAAAGAAAGAAACCAATGTGGCTCCACAAAAAGTTTAGAGAGGATATGAAAACAAAAAAGGATACAGAGTGGAAGGAAGGCCAGGTTACAAAGAAAAGTACAGACATGTAGCACAGAAATGCAGGAATGACATCAAAAAGGCTAAAGCTGAGAATGAGCTGAGGCTAGCAAGGGATGCTAAAAGCAACAAAAAAGCTTTCTTCAGGTATATGCATAATAAAAGACATGGTGGTTCAGCTACTCAATGAGGATGGCAAATTGTTAACAGATGACAAAGAAAAGACCGAAGTGCTCAATTCCTACTTTGGCTCAGTCTTCTCCCAAAAGAGGAACACTGACCCCCACCCTGGCAAAAATGAAGTACAAGCTGAAGGGGCAGGATTGAAGCTTGAGATTGATAAACAAATAGTCAAGGAAAACCTAATTTCTTTGAATGAGTTCAAATCTTCAAGGCCCGATGAACTGCATCCGAGAGTAGTAAAGGAGCTGGCAGAAGAACTCTCAGAACCACTGTCTATTATCTTGGCAAAATCGTGGAAGGCGGGTGAAGTGCTGGACAACTGGAGGAGGGCTAATGTTGTCCCTATCTTCAAAAAGGGCAAAAAGGAGGAACCTGAGAACTACAGACCAGTTAGTCTGACATCAATCCCTGGGAAAATTTTGGAGCAGATTATAAAAAAATCAATCTATAAGCACCTTGAAAATAATTCAGTGATTACTAGAAGCCAACATGGATTTGTCAAGAACAAATCCTGCCAGACTAATCTGATCTCATTTTTTGATTAGGCAATCTCTCTTGAGGTCTATGGGAATGCTGTGAACATAATATATCTTGACTTCAGCAAAGCTTTTGACAAAGTACCCCATGACATTCTGATTAGCAAACTAGCTGAAAGGGGGCTAGATGGAACAACTATTAGATGGATCCACAGTTGGCTACAGAATCGGACTCAAAGAGTGCTTATCAATGGTACCATCTCAAACTGGGGAAAGGTAAAAAGCAGGGTTCCACAGGGCTCAGTCCTGGGCCCAGTGCTCTTCAACATTTTTATTAATGATTTGGATGAGGAGGTGCAGGGAATACTTATCAAATTTGCAGATGACACAAAATTGGGTGGGATAGCTAATACCCTGGAAGAAGAAACAAACTTCAAAGTGATCTTGATGGGCTGGAGTGCTAAGCTGAAAACAACAGAATGAAATTTAGTAGAGATGAATGGCAAGTTTTACACCTAGGAAAAAGAAACCAAATGTACAGTTACAATATGGGGGATACTTGGCTCAGCAATACTACAAGCATGAAGAATCTCGGAATTGTTGTAGATCGCAAGCTGAATATGAGCCAACAGTGTGATGTGGCTGCAAAAAAAGCAAATGCTATTTTGGGCTGCATTAATAGAAATATAGCTTCCAAATCACGCGAGGTACTGGTTCCCCTCTATTTGGCACTGGTTAGGCCTCAGCTTGAGTATTGCATCCAGTTCTGGGTACTATAAGAAGAATACAGACAAGCTGGAGGGGGTTCAGAGGAGGGCAATGAGGATGATTAGGGGTCTGGAAACAAAGCCCTATGAGGAGAGACTGAAAGAACTGGGCATGTTTAGCCTGGAAAAAAGAAGACTGAGGGGAGACATGATAGCACTCCTCAAGTACTTGAAAGGTTGTCACACTAAGGAGGGCCAGAATCTCTTCTCAATCATCCCAGAGTGCAGGACATGGAATAATAGGCTCAAGTTACAGAGTTTGGCTATGGGGCGGTATATAAATGTAATAAATAATAATAATACAGGAAGCCAAGGTCCAGCTGGACATCAGAAAAAGCTTCCTGACTGTTAGGGCAGTACGACAATGGAACCAATTACCTACGGAGGTCGTGGGTTCTCCCATCGTAGAGGCCTTCAAGATGCAGCTGGAGAGCCATCTTTCAGGTATGATTTAAGGTGGATTCCTGCAGTGAACAGAGGTTGGACTTGATGGCCTTATATGCCCCTTCCAACTCTACTATTTTATGATTCTAAGAAAGAAAGAAAGAAAGAAAGAAAGAAAGAAATCAAGTTCAAGCAAACCCTGTCTGGCCTGCCATAATTACAGTCACTGTGTGACTGATTTCATAGGGCTGATGAACTTCATCTTCATCTACAGCCAGCCAGTGTGGTGTAGTGGTTAGAGTATTGGACTCAGAGTTGGGAGATCTGTGTTCTAGTCCCCATTTGGCTATGGATGCTCACTAGGTGACTTTGGGCCAATCACAAACTCCCAGCCCAACCTACCTCACAGGGTTGTTGTTGTGAGGATAAAATGGAGAGGAGGAGGATTCTGTATGTTATCTTCCTTGGAGGAAAAAAGGTGGGATACAAATGCAATCAAGCAATCAATGTGTCAACTATCTGGACAGGAAGGGGGATCGGGAAGCTGGAGCCAGGTGGATTTTTCCTCAGACATCCTAGACAAGGGTATGCGGGTAGACCCCAGGGCTCGCTCTATCTTTAGGCAAAGTAAGGTGGTTGCCTCAGGTGGCTGATAATGGGTGGTGTGGAGGGGCATCCCCCTCATCATTCCCCTCTTTGGTAGGACAGAGCTGTGTTCAAAGTGGTCTGCCCTGCAGCCCCTAAATCAGGGGTGGGAAACTTGTGGCACTCTAGATGTTTTGGCCTACCACTGAGGGGGGTGGGATGATAGCACTTTTCAAGTACCTAAAGGATTGTCACATGGAAGAAGGCAGCAACCTGTTATCTATCAGCCAAGGAAGTAGGGCAAGAAATAATAAGCTTAAGTTACAGGAGGGGAGATTTTGGTTGAACATTAGGAAAAAAATCCTGATGGTCAGAGCAGTTAGACAACTGAAACCAAGTAGGGAGGTGGTGGGCTCTCAATTGCTAGAGGTATAGAAGAAGTGACTGGACATCTATCTGTCAGGAATGCTTTAATCATCATCATTATCATCAACAACAACAACATCATTAATAATAATATTTTTCCCTTTTTATTGTGAATTCGACAAAACAAAACAGAAAACAAAACATGGAAAGCAAAATGAGAAAAAGAACAAGAAATTATATGCATAGTAATAACAATATTCTGTCAAGTACAACATTCTTTAAATAATAAAAGGGGGTGGGGAGATTATGCATAAGTTTCAAGAAAGGCAGATCAAATATCCATATATTTATCCACTTGCGAGTGGTGCCTATATACCACCCATTCAAATATTGAAAGCACTGTGAAGTCCTCAGTCCATTGCATTATGGAAGGTGCACATTTATCCTTCCAAGATTGTAGTATCAGTCTTTTGGCTGTCATGAAGGCTTGAAAAATGTATTTGCGCTGATCATATGTTAACTTCCAAGAAACCAGTAAACAATTTAGGAGGACATGTACATAATTCAATATTAAAGATTGTTCAAATACAAAGTTTATCCTTATTATGACTTCCTCCCAAAAGGAGGCAACTATTGGGCATTGCTAAAACTGGATTCCTGCACTGAGCAGGGAGCTGGACTTGATGACCTAATTGGCCCCTTCCAACTCCATGATTGGAATTTCCATCATCCCTCACCATTGGTTATGCTAGCTAGGGCTGATGTGGGTTGTAGGCCAAAATATCCAGAGGGCCACAAGTTGTCCACCCCTTCCCTAAGCTAGCCTGCTGCCCTCAGGTGCACTGGAGGATGCTGTCCCATCCCCAGTTTTGAAGTAGACTGATTAGGCTGACCATCTGAAAAGGAGGACAGGGCTCCTGTAACTTTAACAGTTGTAGAGAAAAGGGAATTTCAGCCGGTGTCATTTGTATGCAATTAGTTCCTGATGAAATTCCCTCTTCATCACAACTGTTAAAGTTGCAGGGGCCCTGCCTTCTTTTGTATATGGTCACTCTAGTATAGTGCCTGCAACTTTAACTGTTGTGATAAAGAGGGAATTTCACCAGGAACTAATTGCATACAAATGACACCAGCTGAAATTCCCTTTTCTCTACAACTGTTAAAGTTACAGGAGCCCTGTCCTCCTTTTCATCTGGTCAGCCTAAGACTGATTGCCAGACTGATTGACTTCTGTAAGTGGAATGGGAGAAGGGGCACCATCTTGTCCTTCAACTCAGATGCAAAACGTGTTGGGCTGGCCCTGATAGGCCCTCCTTCAACAAGAAATTAACCACATGGTGGCAAAGATGCTCTCATTTTCTGTACATTCTTAGAGTTGTCGATACAGCTGACCATCCCCCTTTTAAGCTTGCTTGCTGTTTTTAACAGTTGTGTTGTAATTTGTTGTGCTTTCATTCTACTTTTCCTTAGAATTGTAAGCCACCTTGGGAGTTTTAATTGAACGATGGGGCAGGATATTAACTTTTAGAACAAAGAAGGAACAAACCAACAAAACAGAACATGGGTTTCACACACTCAGGCAGAACAGATGGCTGTGCTGACAGCTGAGACAAAGGGATTTGCATATAGTTTGATTTCTCTGTGGGAAAGAAGGAAAGGAAGATTTGTAAGAGGCTACTTATGTTTATGATGAGGTCTGGAAAGTCATTTACCCCTCAGTAGAAGACAAAATCATGCCGATCTGATCTCCATAGGAAGAATCATAAGTTAATGTTGGGTGGGATGACTTAACCTTCTAGCTATTGGCACACTTATCATTTGCATGAGCCAGGCGAGAGGGAGAACCAAGGAATGATATTCAGGAAACCACACTCCTCCCTTTGCTTCAAGAGGCATGCAAAATTTAAATTACAGATCCTCAATATGACATAACTGTATTATCTCATTGGTATTTGCCACATCAGGAGGCTTGCTGGTTCACCAGCTTTCCCTCTGACATGAGAAGCACTTACTGTAACATTGGAACAACTGGAGGAGTATTTAAAAAAAATGAAGCAAGGTTCCACTGCTGATATTTCGAATTGGGTTGTCTTCGTTGCAAATGCATTGCTTGCTTGCTTTGACTAAAGCAGGATAAAAGGGAACATGGCAAATGCAAATTGGGCAGATATCTCTGACAACCATGCTCCCACATCAGTTGAGAGCCAATGCTTGCTATCACATCTGTAGTGCCCATACATGGAGGGCAGGGTGTGAGGCACAAGGTAGACTGAGTAAAGAAATATTTTTATGTGCCAGTTAGAATATATTAACAGACATCCCATAGTGCAGGACACAGAATAATGGGCTCAAGTTACAGGAAACCAGATTCTGGCTGGACATCAGGAAAAAACTTCCTGACTGTTAGAGCAGTATGACAATGGAACTAATTACCTAGGGAGGTCGTGGGCTCTCCTACACTAAAGGCATTCAAGATGCAGCTGGACTGCCATCTTTCAGGTATGCCTTAAGGTGGATTCCTGCATTGAGCAGGGGGGTGGACTAGATAGCCTTTTAGGCCCCTTTCAACTCTACTATTCTATGCTTCTATGTAGATCCAAATTCCCCAGTAACAAAAATGTTGAGGGTTGTTTGGTAGATGTTAGAGAAAGAGGGGCAAGATTTACAACCTGTACAGTTTATTTTCAGTAGCAGGAAAGAATTGAGGCAGATCATTAAAAATTCCCATACGTCACCTACTGCAAATGTATAATGTGTTGATCACATTACTTACAAATCAGATTCAAAGATGATGGTATACATTTCATTTCAGATCTCTCTATTTTTCATTATTATAGAAAAACGATTAAAACAACACAACATGAGGCTCATTTTGCTTATTGCTTTTGGTGCTGTGCATCTGTGGCATTCCAATTAACATGAGATGGTTTATTTATTCTATTTCAAGGTCAAGATCACCAAGGAGAATAGTAATACATAATAACCTGAAACAGCGGCACCTTTGCATATGATTGCTGAAAAGGTTTGAGGTTGACAATTTCAGACCAGATCATTTACAGTGCAATCCTATAAATTCTTACCCAGGATTATATCCCATTGAAGTTCTGCATGATTGACTTTTGAGTTGACTTGCATAGGACTGCATTGGGAAAACACAAAGTGCTAATTTTTACTTTAAAAGGGGAAGGGTTCCTTCAAGTAGGGATGTCAGAGAAATCTGCAACGGAACCAAATTGGTTCAGATTTTTATGAGTCCAACCCATGGATTCTGTAGCAGACCAGCTTCTCGCCTGTTAGGCAAATTACAGGGAGTTGTGGAATGGTTTTATAACCTTTTGGAATTCTGTGCAAATTTAGTTGTAGACAAACAAACAAACCAGCCCATAGGCATAAAGTGTAAAAAAATGCACATTTGGGGGGAATTTGTGCTTTTTCACACGTGTGATTTTGTGCAAATTCAGAAACAAACAAACAAAATCTAATTCTGTCAGTGGGTGGATGACAGAACAATAGGTGCCTAACAAACAACAAATCACAGATGGAACAGATTTTAAGATATTTCATTATCAGTTGGCCAACCCAATGAACTAGAAAATTACCTTTTCATAGAAAGGTAAGGTGGAAGAAATCTTCTTCTTCTTCTTCTTCTTCTTCTTCTTCTTCTTCTTCTTCTTCTTCTTCTCTATACCACTCCATAACTGAAGCTCTCTGGGTGGTTTAAACAATTCATAAAAATACAAAATATAACATAATAAAAAATAAACTAATTTTAAATAGAAAAATTAAAACAATGTAAACAGACAAAAACAATTTAAATAAACAATAGTGCCCCCCCGACCTATCCTAAAACAGCAGACATAGGCAGGATCTACACTACTGCTTTATAATGGTATTGAGGTGCACTGACAACTGTTGGGACCCATGACACATTCCATATACTGTTTTCAAACCACATTCAAAGTGTTAAATCCTGCTCTGTGTAGATCTGGCCATAGATGCCTTACCATATGCCATTAAATGCCATGGAGTAGAGGGTGGTTTTTATCTGGTGCCAAAAAAGACGATAGTGTTGGCACCAGGTAGGCCTCAGACGGAGCTTATTCCACGGTAAGGGAGCAACCACTGAGAAACCCCCCTACCTTGTTGCCACCATCTGAGCCCCACTTGGGGGTGGCACTTGGAGGGAGGCATCAGATGTCAATCGTAGTGTCTGGGTATGTTCAGGTGAGGAGAGGCATTCCATCAGGTACTGCAGTCCCAAGCTATATAATATATAATATTTCATGTATTATTACTGTACTACTGCTGGTGTAATTCTTGCTATCTAGGGGTCACCTAGAAACTCCATCTGGTGTATTTCCATCAGTAATTTTGTGAGTCCAGCCTCCTTTTATTTAAGACAGGCTTGGAGAACTTGTGGTTCCCCAGATATTGTTGGACTCCACATTACTTATATATTGCCCATACATTTGGAAAGTAAGCTATTTATGACAATATTAAGAACTGCAACTCTCAAAACTAAGTGGTGGTTGCAGAGAGGGGACATGAAAACATGCCTGTACAGTATGCCAAAAAGATCTTTTGCCTTCATTACTGGTTCTTGGACCAGGACTACATATATGAAAAAAGACTAATTCAACTACCTTTAAAAATAAAAACAGATAAACTTATATGGTGGACTCCCAACTATTGCTATTAGAATTAGTAGTACTATTAGTATTATTTTCATTTCTGAGCTCTCTGTGCTTCTTATAGCAATTAATAAGATAATACAAAACCGCATAAAATATAAATATACAAAATTTAAAACAATTTAAACAGCTAAAAACAATTTTAATAGAGTACTAGACCTATTTAGACAGCTGGCATAAATGCCCCAGCATATGCCATTAAATGCCTGGGAGTAGAGGACAGACTGTTGTGTTTACCCCTCGTGTTTCTGAGCAGGAGAAGCAGCTGTCAGATGGCGTGGCACGAGCAGACAGGGATCGTGAGTTTGATCCAGATCCTGGTACGGAGAAGGAGGCGCTTAGCAGCCCCTCTCTGTCAGCTGATGTGAATCAGCGCTCGGAAATGAGTGCTGATCTCAATGACGATCCAGCAGGTGGAACCACGCCCGTATCCTCTGAGGAAGAGGGAGAAACTCCTTTAAAAGATGCCAAGGAACGCAGACGTCTGAGGAGAACAGAGACGAGAGTGCGACCACGCCGGTCTGAGCGTTTACAAAGAAAGGAGAAAGCCGACCTTAGAGACGGAGTTCGTTAGTTATTGTTACTTTCAACTTTTCGTTTACATTGCTTACTTTACTGTGCTTCCTGACTTGAACAGTTGTCTTGTGCCTGAAGTAAAGGCGTTGTTTCTTTCAAAGTTTAAGTATTCTTTCTTTCAAGCTACACAGCTATCAACTGCAATTCATAACAGCTTGAAAGTAACAACCTTCTAACGAACGCTACCAGTGTGTGTGTGAGTGTGACAGCTTCAGTAAAGTAGCAGTATGGAGAAAGCCATTGCCGACCTCTCCCTCGAGAACCAGGCGCTGCAAACGCAAGTGACTCAGCTAACTGCAGCCGTGAGAACGTTGCAGACAGCACCTGCGCCAGCACCGGGACTCCCCGCCCCTGTTCCTAGGAGAAAGTGCCCTGTGAGTCTACCCGAAAAGTTTGATGGGGACAAAAGAATGTTCTCTGCTTTTCGAGCTCAGGTGGAACTGTATATACGACTGAGAGCGGAGGACTTTCCTACGGACGAGTTACGTGTTGGCTTTTTTATTAGTTTACTGGCGGGGCCCACTGCGAAATGGGCGTCGGCGCTTTTGATATCTAATAGCCCCTTATTGTTGGACTATAAGGGGTTTGTGGCCTCAATAGAAGCCTTTTTTGGGGACTCTCTTAGGGAGGAGACGGCAACCCGAGCCATTCGGCGACTGCGTCAAGGTGGGATTCAGTGGCGGTTTATGCTACAAACTTTCAACTTATTATGCAAGATTTGCAGTGGAACGATGCAGCTTATAGAGTACAGTTTTTGGACGGTCTGAATGCGGATATTCTGGATGAGCTTGCACGCGCCCCATCTTCGGATACGTTGGCAAATCTGGTGGCTGCCTGCCTGCGCATTGATAGTCGTTTGGAGGGGCGGAAAGAGGCGCGCCGGGCAGTCGTGACCCGCACCCTGCAGTCAGTGGAGAAGTTTCATGAGGAATCTGCCTCTACTCGCCCAGCTCTAGAGCAGACCGGAGAGGAGCCTATGCAACTGGGAGCGGCGCGATCTCGTATTTCTCCGGCAGAAAGAGACCGTAGACGGCGTCTAGGTCTGTGCTTCAAATGTGGACAGATGGGACATTTTATCAAATCATGCCGCGCCCCTGGCTGGACAACGACTCCTTCTCAATCTTTTGTTCCTCGAGCATGACTAGGCAACTCCCCCAGGCGGTTGGGAGTGTCTAAACCAAAAGGGCCGGTGATAACAAGGGGGAGGCTGTCGCAAGTCTCCACCTCGCCTCATTTAATTTTGAAAGTACGTTTACAAACTTCCCCTGGGACAGTTGGCGAGTTTTTTGCTTTAGTGGATTCAGGAGCTTCCAACAGTTTCATGGATCTACGCTTTGCACAACGCCATAGGGTGGCTGTGGAGTCCCTGGCACGCCCCTTATATGTTGAGACAATTGACGGTCGTCTTTTGGAGGAGGGGGCAGTAACCAAAATTACAGTTCCCCTTTCTATGTCAGTGCAAAGGCATACGGAACTGATCCAATTTAATGTGACGAGGATGTCGCATTTTGCACTGGTCCTTGGCATGTCTTGGCTCACGCAGCATAATCCGTATATCTCGTGGGCGTTACATAGAGTTTCATTCCCCTCACCCTATTGTCTTCATCATTGCTTTGAGACTGGCAGTATACCGCTTGCTCAGGCGGAGTCGCGAGTGGCTCCTGAGGTCTCGGAAACTGCGCACCTCAGTTCCTCGTCCCTGGCTGTTCTTCCTTCAAAGTATGAAGCCTTTAGGGATGTGTTTGATGAGACGGAGGCGGATCAGTTGCCTCCACATCGCAATTATGATTGTGCAATAAATTTGGTCCCAGGGGCACCAATTCCGGTAGGCAGGTTGTATCCAATGTCAGGCCCAGAATTGGAAGCTCTAAGGGGGTTTTTGGATAAAAATTTGAGGCGTGGCTTTATTCGTCCCTCGTCCTCCCCTGCAGGAGCGGCGTCCTTTTTTATAACAAAACGCTCAGGGGAGAAGCATCTGGTTCATGATTACTGTTTTATCAATAGAATCACAGTGAGAGATAAATATCCCCTGCCCCTGATCCCAGAGATGTTAGAGCGCTTGAGTAAGGCAAAGGTGTTTACCAAACTAGATCTAAGAGGGGCTTATAATTTGGTTCGCATTCGTAAGGGAGACGAATGGAAAAGCGCTTTCTTGACGCGATATGGCTCTTTTGAGTATTTGGTGATGAGTTATGGCCTGGTAAATGCCCCAGCTACGTTCTGTAGGTTCATGAATGATATTTTTCGAGATTTTCTCGATACATTTTTGATTATTTATTTAGATGATTTTTTGATTTTTTCAAGAAATGCGCAGGAGCATCAGGCTCACGTGGAAGCCGTACTTGGGCGCCTGCGGGAGCATAAGCTGTTTGCTAAATTAGAGAAATGCGCATTTGACTTAACAACATTGGATTTTTTAGGATATCGCATTTCCACTGAAGGGCTGCAAATGGATCCGGCTAAAGTGCAGGCTGTTATGTCCTGGCAGGCGCCAGTCTCTCGGAAGGACTTACAAAGGTTTCTAGGGTTTGCTAATTTTTATAGAAGGTTTCTGCCGGGTTTTTCTAAGCTTACAGCCCCTCTGTCGGACCTGCTCAAGGGCCAGCGCTCCGGCATTAGGTGGTCCCCGATGGCACAGGTGGCTTTTGATAGACTGAAAGAGTTATTTAGTTCGGAACCCCTCCTTTGTCATCCTGATACACAGAAGCCATTTGTGGTACAGACGGATGCGTCGGATGTGGTGCTGGGGGCGGTCCTATTGCAGCCTGGTGAAGCAGGAGGGGAGTTAAGACCCTGTGCGTATTACTCCCGAAAGTTGTCTTGTTCTGAACGGAACTATACCATTTGGGAGAAGGAGCTCCTAGCTATAAAGGCTGCATTAGAAAATTGGAGGCACCTGTTAGAAGGGGCACGTTACCCAGTGGAAGTTAGAACAGATCATCGGAATTTGGAACATTTGTTGACAGCTCGAGCGCTGAACCAGAGGCAGATCCGATGGTCGAACTTTTTTTCCCGTTTTGAGTTAATGATTAGGCATGTCAGGGCCTTGGATAATCAACAGGCAGATGCGCTGTCTCGCAAACCGGAATTCCTCACGCCTGCGGGAGAGACCTTGGTGCCCCCTCCTCTACTCCCTTTGCACACTTTAGGGGCAGCAGGGGACTTCCTGTCATGGGAGGCTGAACTAAGACGTGCGCAGGAGCAAGATGCTTTTGTACGTCATACTGTGGAGGACTTGAGGTTGTTAGAAGGGTCGTCCTCGGGCTCCCCCTTTTCACTATGGGAGGGGTTGTTATGTTATAAGCAACGCCTATATGTTCCTTCTGTAGCATTAAGAGCAAAAGTGCTGCGTCAGTGTCATGACTCGCCGACGGCAGGACACTTTGGTGTGTACAAGACTGTTGATGCTATAGCTCGAGATTTTTGGTGGCCTCGACTCCTGAGGTCGGTGATCTCGTATGTGGGGTCCTGTGACATCTGTCAGCGTGCCAAGTCAGTGCCTGGCAAGCCTGTGGGGTTGTTACAGCCTTTGCCCACGCCTTCAGGGCCCTGGTCGTTCCTTTCATTGGATTTTGTGACTGATTTGCCGTGCTCCCGCGGCCACACTACCATTTTAGTGGTCGTGGATCTATTTTCAAAGATGGCGCATTTTATCCCTTGTGCAGGGTTGCCTTCAGCCAAAGAAACCGCTACACTGTTTTTGAGGCATGTTTTTCGTTTACATGGGTGGCCGGACAAGTTGGTCTCAGATCGGGGTGCTCAGTTCACAGCGCATTTTTGGAAAGAACTGCTCTCCTTATTACGAGTGGAACTACGTCTGTCTTCAGCGTATCATCCTCAAACCGATGGCCAGACGGAGCGCACGAACGCAACACTGGAACAATATCTGCGGTGCTACGTTAATTATCAGCAGGACGATTGGGTGCAGCTCTTACCTCTCGCAGAGTTTGCTTATAACAACGCCACTCATGCTTCCACCCGACAGGCTCCTTTTTTTGTGAATTATGGGTTTCATCCGAGGGCTTTTCCATCCTCCGTAGGTGTGGCTAGGGTGCCTGCTGTTCAAGAGTTTGTGGATGAATTGCATGCTCTACACCGTGTACTTCAGGAACAGATTGAGCATGCTAAACAGACGTACAAGATGACAGCAGACAGCCGCAGGGCGCTGGGTCCTCCTTTAGCGGTCGGAGATTGGGCTTGGTTGTCGACGCGGCACTTTCCCATGAAGGCGTTGAGCAGGAAGCTGGCAGCTCGTAGGACTGGTCCTTTTTTGATTACTGCCCAGATTAATCCTGTAGCGTTCAGGCTGGCCCTTCCTCCTTCGCTTAAAATTCACCCGGTGTTTCACCGGTCGTTGCTGTCCCCTGTGAGGTCCGGGGATCCCCATCGCTCCTCTGCAGACCCCCCTCCCCCTGTAATGATTGACGGGGAGGAAGAATTCGAGGTGGCTCAGATCCTGGATTCCCGTCTGCATAGAGGGAAGCTGCAATATTTGATACATTGGAAGGGGTTTGGACCTGAGGAGCGCTCTTGGGAACCTGTAGATTGTGTACACGCCCCAGAGCTAGCGCATGACTTTCATTGCAGATATCCTCACAAACCAGCTCCAGGGACGCCCTGTCGTACTTTCGGGGGGGGGAGCGTGTTGAGGGGGGGGATGATGTTGTGTTTACCCCTCGTGTTTCTGAGCAGGAGAAGCAGCTGTCAGATGGCGTGGCACGAGCAGACAGGGATCGTGAGTTTGATCCAGATCCTGGTACGGAGAAGGAGGCGCTTAGCAGCCCCTCTCTGTCAGCTGATGTGAATCAGCGCTCGGAAATGAGTGCTGATCTCAATGACGATCCAGCAGGTGGAACCACACCTGTATCCTCTGAGGAAGAGGGAGAAACTCCTTTAAAAGATGCCAAGGAACGCAGACGTCTGAGGAGAACAGAGACGAGAGTGCGACCACGCCGGTCCGAGCGTTTACAAAGAAAGGAGAAAGCCGACCTTAGAGACGGAGTTCGTTAGTTATTGTTACTTTCAACTTTTCGTTTACATTGCTTACTTTACTGTGCTTCCTGACTTGAACAGTTGTCTTGTGCCTGAAGTAAAGGCGTTGTTTCTTTCAAAGTTTAAGTATTCTTTCTTTCAAGCTACACAGCTATCAACTGCAATTCATAACACAGACTTAACCTGACGCCAAAAAGATAACAGTGTTAGCACAAGGCAGGCCTAAGTGGGGAGCTCATTCCCTAGTTGGGGGACCACCACTGAAAGATCCACTTTCTGGGTGCCATATCTAAGGGAAGCTCGGAGGGTGGAGACAAGGGAGAGAGCCTTGATGGTGGTTTCTGCATATGTTCAGGTAAGGCGAAGCATTCCATCAGGCATTGCAGTCCCGAGCCATGTAAGGCTTTCGAGATTAAAACTAGGGTTGTGCACGGACCCCCCCCCCCCAGATCAGATCGGGACCAGATTGGGACTTCCAATTTTGTTCCGGATCAGATCGGAACAAAATCGGAGGTCCCCTGGATTGGATAGGACTCAATCCCTATCCGAAAATTGCTTCCCCCCCAATTATTTATTACACTTATATACCTCCCCATAGCCGAAGCTCTCTGGGCGGTTTACAAAAATGAAAAAGACTGAGCATTAAAAAGACAATATACAAAATTTAAAACCATAAACATAAAACAGCTGTCATTAAAACGCTTTAAAACATTTTAACTATTA
This sequence comes from Anniella stebbinsi, assembly GCA_029215795.1. Classification (NCBI taxonomy): domain Eukaryota; kingdom Metazoa; phylum Chordata; class Lepidosauria; order Squamata; family Anniellidae; genus Anniella; species Anniella stebbinsi. Next base: position 332,727,476 of record JARDYH010000001.1, read on the forward strand.
AGCCTGGCCACAATGTCAATCCAAACCTCAACTTGAGTTGTTAAAATGCCTGGGAGAAAAGAAAAGTTTTGACCTGGCGCCGAAAAGATAACAGTGTTGGTGCCAGGCGGGCCTCATTGGGGAAATCATTCCATAATTGAGGGGCCACCATAGAGAAGGCCCTCTCCCTTGTTGCCATCCTCCGAGCTTCCCTCAGAGTAGGCACCCGGAGGAGGACCTTTGATGTTGAGCGTAGTGTACGGGTAGGTTCATGTCGGGAAAGATGTTCCATCAGGTATTGTGGTCCCAAACCATCAGGTATTTGTGGTCCCAAACCATTTAGTCCAGCATTCTGTTCGCACAGTGGCCAAGCAGCTGCACACAGGAAACCCACAAGTAGGACATGAGTGCAAGAGAACTCTCTTGCTCATGTTCCCCAGCAACTGGTGTACATAGACACTGCCTCTGATCCTGGAGGTAGCAGATGGCTATCAGGACTAGTAGACATTGATAGCCTTCTCCTCCGTGAATCTGTCTTATCCCTTTTTAATACTGTCCAAATTGGTGGCCACCACTACATCTTGTGGTAATGATTGCCATGGTTTAATTATGCACTGGGGGAGGTGTCCAGCCCAAGTCCAGTTTAATGATAATGAAACATAAAAAGGGCTGGCAGATCCGTCAATACCACCAGGACAGCAGACTGAGCAGGCATACAGGTCCCCTGATCACAGAGCACCACTATGCTATGATGTACTATATTGCTACATATTATTTCTAAACATATTAACATATGCAAATTTTATTCAAATCGATGTCCTCTTTTGTCCTTTTTTTAATGATGAGTAAGTGGCCACTCTACAATACAGGGAGGGGCTTAAAATGACTTAGGCTGCAATCCTACACGTATACACTTACCTAGGAGAAATTGAACTTACTCTCATTGAACTAAGTTGGTCTTATATCAGAGGAGATTTGCATAGGACTACACTTTTAGACATTTTGGCACTTGTTTAAATCTTTATCATTGAAACCAATGGGAACTGAAAGTGCTTTGCTTCATCTGGATCCTGCCCAGCCATTTCCGCTTATTCTGTTGGTTGTGTAGCAATACAAGATATTCACAAGTTGTGTATGATCCTATAGCGTAGACTCTACATGAAATTCGAGTAATCAGTAAGCCATATATCTTGTTCCAAGGTGACTAGTCCTAAGCATAACTACTGTTATCTTTTGTTATTTAAGTTTAATTTATTGCAGGAAATGGCTGTCACCACCAGGTGGCAATACTTCAATTACTTCTTGCCTATACACACTCGCGCGCGCGCGCGTGCACACACACACACACACACACACACACAGAGGCAAGAGGAGGCTTAAAACATATTTGTTTCATCAGCATATCTCACTCACTGGTGTAGTCCCTCGGGAAATATTGAACATATTGAACATTTAGATATGTTTAAAGTCTTGTGGAACATACCATCCTACACTCAATAGTTTCTGCTTTGTTTTGTTTTGTTATTTTAAACACTGGCTAACCCATTCTGACAATTAAACATTTCTACCTTTCTACTTGATCCTAGAAAGCTACTGCAACTACTCTGGGAGTAGTTGCAGTTGCAGTTGCAGTTGCAGCTACTGCAACTACTCTGGGAGATCCTAAATAAAAATATTTCCTCTAATATTTCACACATGAAAATAGGGATAGTTTTGTTTGATCTAAAGCTATAGTCCTATGCCCAATTTTCTCAGAGCAGGTCCCATTGAACTCCATGGGGCTTACTTCTGAGTAAAGCTGTGTCCATAATCTCAAAGCAAGAAACATTGCCTGAGCCACCCAGCCCGGCCCAAAGTCACCCAGTGGGTTTCCATGACTGAGTGGGGACTAGAACTCGGATCTCCCGAATCTCAGTCGAACACTTTAGCCACTACACCACACTGGCTCTATATCTGATGACTCCTCTGGAATCCTGACCAAAGAGGCATGCTTCTTTCTACCAATGACCAGGACAGGTAACTGGATGTGGGAAAGAAAGTTCAGCATTAGTTTTCTTCATGAGAAGGAAGAGGAGGAGGAGCTGCTCTACATCAACTGATTTGTATTCTGCAATGGCAGTAACAGCACCACCACCAAAATGTTTGAAAGTAGGGATGTGCACACCCAAAAATATTGTATTTTATCATTATCGGAATTTCGGACCAAAAAAATTATCATCTCCGATAATATCATAGGTTAATCGTATCGTCTTCACGATAATTATCGGAAATCCAATATTTAATTTGCAGCCCCATTGTGCCCTATAGAGCAGATTTTTTAAAAGAAAAAATGCCTATAATTTCTGTATTTTCAAAGTTACAGGCTTGAAACTTGGTCACAATGTTTATGGGGTATGCCTATGTATGTGTATGAAATTTGAGATCGATCCCTCCAACCCTCGATTTTATATGAATTTTTAAAGAAAGTTTAGGTTCTGACAGGTCAGAATGACAGTTTGCCATGTGCATTCATTCAGACCTGTCAAAAAGTTGCACGATCTTTCAAAAATTCATATAAAATCGAGGGTTGGAGGGATCAATCTCAAATTTCACACACATACTTAGGCATACCCCATAAGCACTGTGACCAAGTTTCAAGCCTCTGACTTTTAAAATACAGAAGTTATAGTTGTATTTATATGGCAGTCTGATAATCTGATATAATGGGGCTGACTGGAAGTTTTTCTATCGTATCATTATTGTTAATCGGATGTCTGATAACGACCTTATCATATCGTTATTGGACATTTTAATGATACGGTACACATCCCTATTTGAAAGTAACAGCTGCTCTCCGTTTCCCATTAGGCAAAGTTGCTCAACGACAGAGCAAGTGAGCTAATAATGCTTGAAAAGAGTTAGGTTCTGCTGCTGCTCCCCTCCTAGGGGAGATTCTGTTCTGATATATGGTAGGCCAGGGAGGAGGATGAACTGTTGCTGCTGCTGTCTCAGCACTGATGCATCTTTCAGACGTTCACATCAGCACGAAGTTGAGATTCTATTGGGCAGGGATGGAAAATCTCTTTTAGCCCTTGGGCCAAATGGAATTTTGGAGAAGCTCTCAGGGCCCACATTCCAGTGGTGGGCAGGGCTAAAAGTAAAAAGGGTGGGGCCAAAATGTCAAGAATATCAACACCTTACTGCCATTAATTAAACCTTAGGAGATGCATTTCAACCTTTCAGAATGCAGGGTTGGCGGTGTGAATGTAAAAGCTGGGAAATACCAATATTTCAGGAGTGTGGCCATGGAAAGGGGGCATGGCCAGCTGGGGAATCCCAGAGATCCAGATTTGACCCACGGGCCTGAGTGTTATATTTCCCAACACCCCTTGCTTTATTGGGAGACAATAAAGAGGTCTGCCATGTAATCCACAAAGCTTTATTCAGGCAATAAACATCTCTTCCCACCTGAAGGGGCTCTATAGTTCTAGGAACTTTTCTCTAGGCAAGATTATGCAAACTAAGCTAGACATCCTTTCAAGAAAAAGGGAAAGTCCTTTTCTAGTACGCTTGAACTTCAGGGAGGCTGGTTCTGAAGAAGCTTTTGGCAAGCAGCTAGCTGAGCCAACCTTCTCTCCCCTTCCTTTTGCTCCACCTGCTTTAGTCTGCGGCAGATTCTTCGGTCAGCTAATCTTTCAGTGCCCTCCCCCTCAGAAGAACATTGATTCCCAACTAGTGGGTTGATTACACCCTCAGAGATAAGGATTGGCAAAAGTTCATTCCCAGCTGGTGAAGAGCCTGCGAGAGACTCCTCTCCCACTCCCCGCACAGGCAGGTATGTTTCTGGCGCCATCTCTTCTGCATCAGAATCTGACTCTGATGGATCGCCTGAAAATCCTTCTCTCAGCCCAAAGGGAACAGTCCAAAGGGAACACAACATTGAGGTTCACTATCCCTGCTATAGGGATTTCTGCAGATGAACCACCTCCTACACCAGGCAAACAGGAACCTGTGTATATTTACCTACATGACATCTAGTATATTTTAGGTGTTATTACAAATAATAGATGGTAGCATTGTTGTCAAGGCTGATGGTCCTGATCGTATTTGGATATCAAAAATATATCTAGTTGATTTTCATTATGTTTAAGAGCTCTTTGTTGCTATTCTTGTAAAATCAAAACACTTCTTTTCTTGCAGAAAATGCAGGTCAAATGTATTTCTGGTGATCTGGGAGGGAAAGAGGAAGAGGAAGAGGAAGAGGAAGAGGAAGAGGAAGAAGAAGAAGAAGAAGAAGGAATGAGCATACAACCGTTATAGCAACCAAGAAGCACATTTAGACGATGCAGATCAGACAGTTCTGGTGTCTGAAAAGAAAAAAAGATGAATGTCTTTGTATTATTTTGTTCCAATACATTATAAAAGTTACATCTCCTCAATGATAGTTAGAGAGAGTGTGGTCCAACTTTCCATGCCGCACAGGGTTCAAAGACTGGCTCTACTTCTGCACCAGTGGAAAGACAGCCGTGAAAGAGACAGTGACACCTCTTCCTCACATTGCCCCTTCCGTTTTTCTTCTCTCTCTGCACACAGTCCAAAGGCTTTGAGAGAATTAAGTTTGAGACTGCCAGTAGTGGCAGGAATGGGGACTGGAGTAGGACATGGGGGACTAGTATGGGCATTGCTGCAGATAAGAACAGTAGAACACTTTATATATTGAAAAGTGCTAAAATAGAGGTTGGGAAATATGTGCTTAGGAAATCCACTTATCTGGATAGTTCTATGCAACTGGTTCAGGGTGGGGCCACCCTCTCCTGAAAGGGTTGGCGGCTGCTCCTGGATTCTGTACTTTCAGTAAGTGGAAGCAGAAGTGTCAGCAGCAGCCTAGAGTTCTTTTTACCAGCTCCAGCTGGCTTGTCAGCTGCAGCTTTATATGGAGAGCCCAGATATTGCTTCTGTAGCACACGCCATGGTTACTTCCAGGCTAGATAACTGAAATGCTCTCTCTGTGAGGCTGTCCTTAAAGTTGGTCCAGAAACTTCAACTGGCACAGCAAGAATTCTTGTTGAAACTAGGTGATCTGATCTATTCTCTATAGCTACAATGGCTCCGTATTCATTTCTAGTGCCAATTTAAGGGGCTAGTTTTAAACTTTAAAGCCATAATGAGTTTGGAAGCAGTTTAACTGAAGGACTGCCTGCACTCATATCAACTTGCCTGAGCCTTGAGATCAGCTTCTAAGGCTCTGGCCTCTGGTCCTTCAGCAAGGGCTATTAGGCTGGTGAGTACTAGGGATGTGCACTGGATCGGACCCGATCCACGATCCGAGTCCGGTCCAGTGGGAAATCGGATAAATTATCCGATTTCCGATCCCGCAGCTGGATCGGCCGATCCAATCCGAACCGGTCCGGAAAAGCTCCGAACCGGTTCGGCGGATCGGCGGATCGGCGGGCGCCCACTGGCGCCCACCGCCGCTTCCATTGGCGGGCGCCAGCGGGCGCCCGCCGATGAAAGTGGACAGCGGGGGGGGGGAGGAGGGGGGCGCTTACCTTCTCGGCCCGGTGGCTCCCGTCCGGCGCCGGCACCTACTACTACTAGCAGGCTCCGCGGCCTGCTCTAGGGTGGCGCGCCGGGTGATGTCATCACCCGGCGCGCTACTCTAGAGCAGGCCGCGGAGCCTGCTGGTAGTAGTAGGCGCCGGCGCCTGCCGGGAGCCGCCGGGCCGGGAAGGTAAGGAGGGGGTGCGTGGAGGGGAGGAGGGGGCGTGCGGAGGGGGGAGGGGGGCCCTTACCTTCCCAGCCCGGCGGCTCCCATCCGGCGCCGGCGCCTACTACTCCCAGCAGGCTCCGCGGCCTGCTCTAGGGTGGCGCGCCGGGTGATGTCATCACCCGGCGCGCTACTCTAGAGCAGGCCGCGGAGCCTGCTGGAAGTAGTAGGCGCCGGCGCTGGCCGGGAGCCGCCGGGCAGGGAAGGTAAGGAGGGGGTGCGTGGAGGGGAGGAGGGGGCGCGTGGAGGGGGGAGGGGGGGGCCTTACCTGCCCGGCCCGGCGGCTCCCGTCCGGCGCCGGCGCCTACTACTCCCAGCAGGCTCCGCGGCCTGCTCTAGGGTGGCGCGCCGGGTGATGTCATCACCCGGCGCGCTACTCGAGAGTAGGCCGCGGAGCCCGCTGGTAGTAGCCGCCGGCGCCGGACGGGAGCGGACGGGCCGAGAAGGTAAGCAGTGGCGGGGAAGGGGGCTTACCCCCCCCCGGAGCCGTCCGCTTCTATCCGCTGGCGCCCGCGGGCGCCAGCGGATGGAAGCGGGCGGCCCCAGGGGGGGTAGGGAGCGCGGGGGAGGGGGCTTACCTGCCGGGGCCGTCCACAGCGGATGGCCCCGGGGGGGGAGGGAGTTAGGCCCCCCCTTACCCACCCGCCGCCATTTTTTCCTCATAGACTTGCATTGCAATGCAAGTCTATGGGGAAAAAAATGGCGGCCGATCCAAAAATGTATGATTTTTGGGTCGGGATCGGACTCGATCCGGTCCGGGGGGCCTCCGATTTTGTCCGAACCGGTCCGGGACAAAATTGGAGGTCCCGATCCGGGTCCCGATCCGATCCGGGGGGTCCGTGCACACCCCTAGTGAGTACCAAGGACAGGGCCTTTTCTATGGTGATCTAATCACTTTTGAACTCTCTTTCCAGGGAGGAACTATAGCTTCCTCTATTGGTTTTTAGGAGAACCCTAAAGACTTTAAAAGAAATGGTCAGCTTTTAGATGATCTTAGGGTTCATTTCATAACTATTATCTACTCTCATTATTTTATAGATTTTATATTATTATATGATGGTTTTGGTGTTTTAATAATTTGTCATCAGTATTGGTTAGAGCAGGGTAGTGAATGTATTTAAAAATAAATAAATAAACAAACATCACAACTGTACTGATGCATGAACTGGAAAGCAATATTATTGCCCTGGAAAGCTCAGCTATCCCATTGCTCTGGTGCTGATAATGTACCAATCCAGTAAGTAGCTGTAGCATGACTCAGTGCATCTAAACATAATGGCTGAATTCGGATGACACAATAAGCAACTGGGGTGGGGGGAAACAATCATCAGTTGTATTGACTATTGTGTCATCCGAATTCTGCCATAGTCGACTCAGCGCTGATCCTAATCCACACCAGAGTTGATTATTTAATACCATGTTGTGTGGGGAGTACCCCCTAGATGAACAACTGTAAAGTTGATTATTACCCCACCATTGACTATCATGTTGTCCGAATTCAGCCAATATATCATTTTCTGATAACTGATTCAAATAACTGTGTTTCTCTTCTGGAACAAATTGTCTTGATTATTGATTAGATAGTAGTGTGGGTGGGGAGAGAAGAAAGATGTGTGTGTGGGGGGGGGACCAGAGGGTGATTAAGAAATAATGACTTGGGAACCACAAGATTCCTCTGTGGAGAAAATGTGAACTTTTCCATAAATCCTTCTGGAATTATCTGCAATGATGCCAAGAAAATACAATCTAATTATACAAGGCACATTGTCTATTAATATGTTAATGAAGCAGGGTTGCTAATGGAGAGATCAGAATTTTAATACATTTTAAGAGCTTCTTGATTATGTGTTTGTTAGTTGATATGATCATTACAAATTAGTTGTACATGGCTTTACACTGACTAAAGTCTATATTAAGCCCTGTATTCTAAATAGGCTTTAATGAAGCAGGTGAGTGTGCCATCTACATCACAAACATTGTCACTAAGAAATTCACTTTCAAAATAAACATATAATAGTTAACAAGCTAAAAGAGCTTGAGACAGGGCAATTTCTCTCTGTCACTGTGGAGCCGTCTTCCAGTTCTTCAAATGCATTTATAAAACTATATTTCAATACATTGCCACATCTAGATATACATTTTTGAGTAGCTATAGTACAAGTATTTTTATTTGATGAGATCATGTGATTTCCCCACAGTGGCATATCGTTTGATAGGGACAGACCAATTTGTCAATTTTGCTTTCTCACAGTTTCTCATTTTTCTAGTCTTCAGTTGAGTTCATCTCAATCTTTGAGAATTTCTCCAGTCTTATGTTTACTTGATCCTGAACTTTGACAATCAAAAAAAGAACAAAAAGTTTGCATTAAAATTCATAAGCATGTTTGTGCATTTATCTTAATACATGCACTTTTGTAGGCAAGTTTACCTATTATACACATATTTGCAAGCATTCTTTGTAGTACCATGCATATTTGAATGTTGTTTTCTCTAGTATATTCATTTGTATGCATTTTTGATAGGAGAACCCCATTGCAATATTCGCAGAAGTGCAAATTTCAAAGGATAATTTTCAGCTCACATAGTGGTTCAAAGGCACAAAATTAGGTAAATTAACATTAAAATATGAACTAAACAAATTTCTCTCCCTCCCCTATAGTTTGAAAGGTGGTGGAAACAACAAGAGATTCAGCTGTGATCCACAAGTTCAGTGTGTGTGTTAGTTTGTGTATAGCACGTCTGCTCATGAAGGAGAAAATAACACACTTGGGATAAAATAATATTTAAATGTGTCCCCCACCACCATATTTACTTGGGATTGAAGGAGGGCTAGATGTGATTGGGTGGTGGCAGTGGTGGGTGAAGCCAGATAAAAGGAGCCATCTTTGTTTGTGTAAACATGGTTTTATATTTCTCTTTACTTGGTCCACTACCCTCCGCCTCAGTTATCCATAAGAACTTAGGGAGAGCAGTGCTCAATCAAAACAAAGATCCAAATAGTCCTCATAGGGTGTGTGGGCAACATCCCCCCCCCAGTTATTTGCCCCACCCCACCAGTAACTGATATCCAGAAGTATACTGAATTCAGAAGTACTCAGAGGTATAAGGCTGGATCCAGATTAGGTCATCCTTAGAGTACACCCATTCAAAACAATGGGTCTGAAGCTAATCAAGACTATCTTAAGTCCCATTGAATTCAAGGCTGTACTCTAAGTATGACTAAGTCTGGATCCAACAGAGATGTTATGAATTTATTTGATCCCCTTTTAAAGCCATCCAAACCCAAGGCCATCACCACACCTTCTGGCAGTGAAATCCAGGAGTAAATTAAATGTTATTTGAAACAGTAATTTCTTCTCCACCCCTACTAATAATCAATGTCATTGGATGAATCTTGAGATATAATGTTAAGAGAGGGAGATTAAAAACACACACACATCTGCCCTCGTTTCCCACATCATGCATAGCTAGCACCCTTATCATGTTCCTCACCTTAATAATTTTTCGCTAAACTAGAAAGCCCCAAACATGTTGACTTCTCTTTGTAGGGAAGGTACTCCAATCCCCTCTATCATTTTGGTTGCCCCTTTTAGTACCTCTTCCAATTCTATTAGATTATTTTAGGATAATAAGAACTATACAGAGTGTTCAAAATTTGGATGTATCATAGATTTATATAAAAACAATATAATATAATGCATTTTATTCTTAGTTCCTTTGCTAATACTCCCTAGCATAGACTGGAATTTTCCTTTTTCATCAACAGTGTTCATTGAATAGATATGTTCATTGAACTGTCCATCACAACCCCAAGTTAATTCCTGGAGATCTCACCTGCCAGTTCTTATCCCATCAATGTCATGACCCCCAGCCCCCAGACTGTCCATTATGCAGCAGAGAATTCTGATAAGCGAAAATCACAGGCTATTTCATTGGCGTACAATAGTTAATGCCTTGTTCAGGTCCCTTACAGCCAAAAGACACAGCCCTGACATTGTCCTCTGGCTCAAAGGATGAGTCCCTGGCAGAACTGATATCTCCCCAGCCTTGCAGAAGTCTCAGACTACAAAATCAGGTGAGAGCCCCTTAACAGTCCAGTCAGATCCTCCAGGGGTGGTGGTGGAGCTGACTACAGCACAAATATTATCAGCCTACATAATGCTTTAGTTGGGTTTAGCTCCCTACTAAGACAACATCATCCTATTGTTATTATAGGAGAGAGTCCAGGCAGTAGGATCCACTTGGAGCTATCCAAGGTCCTATTTTCTCCTTGCTTTGGTCTGACTGACATCAGATGCTACCAGCTTCCCCTGTGAGCTTCAAGAAACCACAGAATGGGACAATCAGATATATATGCAACATAGGGAATTTTTGCCACAATGTACATCACTTTCCACTTACCTACACTGAATCTCATTTGCCATTTTGCTGCCCATTTATCCATTTCAAAGAGATTTTTTGGGAGCATGTCATGGTCCGCAGGGAGTTCTCCAACCATTCTGAGTAATTTATGCTGCAGTCCTATAGCTACTTACCTTACATCTATTGTGAAATTAGTCACTTTATTCTTTTCTTCCACTACTTGCTCTTTAACCAGTTTCCAGTCCATAAGAAATTCAGTCCTCTTCAGTTAAATTTACTCAGGGAATTTTGGTAGCTAATCCATCATTTAAAAAGTGGAATAGATGGTCTTATTTCAGAAAGGTCAAGAAGCCAAGCAAGAATGGATACACATTTGTTTGTGTGATGTCATTTTTTCCAGCCATTACTGGGACCATCCGCTATCTCCCTGCCTCAGCTTCCATCTGTAAAATGGGAGCAATTGTCACCTACATCTCTAGGGTGCTCTTGTGCATATACATAACTCACAGTGTGTAGGGCTTAGATGGGCTGCATCATGGGGCATTGGGGAAGATGCAAAACAAATAGTGAGGACAAGCTACTCTGCAATGTGCTGAGGTTCTCATTCCAAAAGAACCCAAAGAACGGGTAACTGAACACCTTCTTCCTCTGATTATCATCACCTCCACCTTCTTCCTCTTCCTCTATTGCCCTGTTTGTTAGATTTTAAATTGTAAGTTCTTCTATACAGCATCATGTTTATTGATGGTGTAAATCACAGATGGGCAACACACCAAGCTTATTTCTTGTTTTTACTGGTGGGGGGAGTCATGGTTTGCTGCTGAAATTCAGTGACAAACCACTACAGGGGGTTAGAATGGACAGATTTAGCTGGAAAACAAGCTACACATGTCCATTCTAAGCCTCCATAGCAGTTTGGCACTGAATTTCATCAGCAAACCAAAACTCCCTTGGTTTTTTTGACAATGCCACATCATCAATATTTGGCAATGCAGAGGTAGTGGTGGGAGTGCAGTCTACAGTGAGTCTAGGAACTGCTCCCCCCCCCCCAGTGCCAAAAGTTGTCCATCCTTGATGTAAATAATAGTAACATCACAATAATACTCTTTTCTTTCTTATTATTGCAGCATGTTCGAGGACTGAATCAAGACACTAAGAATAGATTCTATTGAATCCAGTCTTTACTCATAAATAATAGACATAATTCACTTCCTTAAAAAAAAAAACCAACTCCCACCCTGCCCCTTTGTATCCATACTTGCTTTCATGATGGAAATTAAGGCAGAGTACATGGGCTTCCCAAGTGGTCTACAGTTCAGCCACTGACAGGACCCAGATTTGCTTAGCTTTAGCAATGCTGCTATCTGATATGGCTTCCAATTATGACTCAGAACCTAAATGGGACATATTCATGAATTAGTGAATGACTCAGAAATCAATTAGCATATCAGGCATACTGGAACATTACTGAGTATATTATACATGTAATCATTTTATGAGCAATAAAAGTGAAATTCTTCTGTGAATCTTTGAGGTCATAAAGAGAAGAGAAAAAGTAAGTTCACTAGCCACTGAAGGCAGGTTTGAAAAATAAATTGTTTAACTGAGGGGTGGGAGGATGCTAATTGAATGGCTCAGCTTAATTTAGGTCATACTGCCCTCTAGGGGATCAGTCTCATATATATATATATATATATATATATATATATATATATAGATTGTTTAAAATAGTTTGATATCTTCTTGCTAAAATTTTATGTAAAGAAAAGCATGATACCTATTTCAAGCAATAACTTCACTACATCAAATCTTTTAGGTAGCTACAACTGTCCTAGATAATTTAAAATGTTCTTTATTTGGCTCTTCAGAAAATACACAAAACTGACGTTCATGATTTAGAAAGCAGAGTGGGGTATGGACCACATGAATTCATATTCAATCTCAGTAATGGACTCCTTGGGTAGGTTTGGGCAACTTGCTTTCTTTTAGCCTCATTTTTTCCAATTGTGAAATTGCCTGCTATGGTGGCTGTATGCCAAGCACTACTACATCACAAAGTTTACACAGTAGCTGTACTCAGTAGAACATGCCCTGAAACTTACCCAAGGATGCAGTCCTATGGAGATAGTAGCCTCTGAATTTGGAAGCTACTGAGTATCCAATGCAGGGCAGATGGAGCACAAATCTCTATGTTCTGGCTGCCCTCCATTTTTGCTAGATGGGCAAATTGCCCATCTAGCTGCAGCATTTCGGAGCAGGAGGGACACTGGGTTGAACATAGAAAGCTTCATAATGCAGCTTCCCCAATCGCCACCCCTCCCTGCCCCCAGAATCACTCCCTTTTCTCCATCTCTGCTCTTTTTTTTCTGAATGTGGAGTTGAAACCAGAACAGCACTGGCTATGAGGGAGAGGGGGGAATGCTGTTTCTGGACTGCAGGGTCGGAACCCTGTTTCCAACCTTGGATCCCAGAAACTGAACAATTCTATGTCCCCACAGATGCTGTCTAGGGGGCATAGGATTGTTCTCTCCATATCATTTACAGACAATTGCTATTATTATTATTATTATTATTATTATTAATAATAATAATAATAATATAGAGACCAATTTAGAAACAATCCAATCCAATGCTCACTGGTTAATGTTCAAATGACTGGGTCAAACCAGCAAGAACTGATTGAGAAGCAAGAATGCAAAAGGGCAGATTATAATTCTTAGAAAGTCAGATATATGAAAGGGCCTGAAATTAGTGACAGGTAAACCTGCTGATGGAGATGGAAGGTTGTTATCTGAAGGCAGGCCTGCCAGTATCTTCTTCACAGCTTCCAAGTGTATACATCCACTAAATTTGATCCAGAATCTGCCTCGGGCAGATGGAAGGGCTCTTTTCATCTCTAGGTGGCTTTTGGTCCAGTGGAAGAATCCCACTGGTGGAATGAAGGAGGTAGAGATCATAGTCTATTCCCACTCTCCCTGTGCTCCACCCTCACTAAATCTGCTCTGTAGGATTGGAGGACCCTCCAAAATAGTTGGGGAGGTGGCACTGAGGGCTGCAGGGGGAAGAGGGAACATGTTTTAGTTTTTATTTGTTTAAATATTTTATCTATTTTTATCTATTTTGTGGTTCTTGTGTTTATATTTATTGTTGTTCCCTGTCTCGATCGGGAGGGAGAGGAGGGTTATAAATAAATTATTATTATTATTATTATTATTATTATTATTATTATTATGCCATTGTTCGCATTCTGAGTGGAACTCTGCTCAGGAAATGCTCCTACCACTGGAGAGAAGCTGGATCCAACCTCCTGTATCAAATCCCTCAAAGTCACACCACATTTGTGACCAGTCTCTGCTCTGACTCTGCCCACAATGAAGAGCATTAGAGACCAGGAATACTTTTTGAAACCACCTCCTAGGCAAACTGAGAACAATACCAGCATAGGGATCTACCATGAAAATTCCTTCCTGCTTTAAGAGTCTTCCCTGTGCTTTTAGTGTAGGTTGATTTTTATGTGAATCATAATAATATGTACAATACCATATAATTCACTTGTATTGGGAGAGGATTGGTTATACTTTTTTGTCTTTTGCAGTGGCAAACCTAACATTCCTGAGCCTCAAACTGTACTTTAGTTGAAGAGGCTAGCAGTATTACTCAATTGTTTTATCTGTAACATTTACATCCTGCTTTTTCCTCCAAGGAGCCCAAGGTGGGGTACATGATCTTCCTTTTCTGCATTGTGTCATCACAAGAACCCTGTGGGGTAGGTGAGGCTGAGAATGAACATGAACCCAGGACTCCCAGTCAAAGTCCAATACTCTAACCACTACACCACACTCACTATCTTAGCAATAGGTCTTTTCCTGCCATTTTCTTCATGAAGTCATTGATGAGAAGAGAAATTAGCTGTTCAAGGAAGAAAGTTGATCACATCATATTCCAAACCTACGCTTCATCACTTGATTCTGTTAAGTCTATAATCATTGGCATCACCCTGTAGTTCTGTTGTGGAAACTCTGCACACACACACACACACACACACATATACACACACCAGCTTAGCAGTCACAAAAAGAAGATAACCCAAGGACTGATCTACACCAAGCAGGATACGACACTTTGAAAACGTTTTGAAAATTGTATATGGAGTGTGTCCTGGGCCCCAACAGTTGTCACTACTGTTATAAACCATTTTCAACAGTTTTAAAGCAGTAGTGTAGATCCTGCCCAAGCCACTTTTTGCAGAAAGGTTCAAAGCAGTTATATAAGTCTTTTTTGAGTTCCCATTTATCCTGATGTACATCTGGAGAAAGAATCTGCTGATTTAGAGAGTGTGTGTACAAAAGCATGCCCTTGATGACTGTGTAGCCATAGATGGATAATGTCTTATAGAACACCAAAGTACATGTCCCCTGGACTAAATAAAATGTGTAATGTCTAATTATTTTGGTATATCCAATTGATCTGATGCCACGAGTTTTATCGGAAGTCTGCTCCTTTTTAAAAATAGTAATGATTTTAATATGGTGTTCTTATTCTTTTATCCTATCTGATGTTCGCCGCTCTGCAATCTTGGATGTGGAGCATGATACAAATATTGAAAATAAATGAATCAAATGATCACTACACTGACACATCCTATGCTTGGCAAGTGCATTGTAAAACAGAGTCTGCCAGTTGATGCTGTGCAACTTGATTGTATTGATACTGACTCATACTTCTATGCTCTGGCAAGCAGTCTTAGATGGCAAGCTCATATGTGCATACACACACACACACACACACACACACACATGGAAAGGGTGGGGGGATTGTACCTGATCAGAATTTTAAGAGGGAGGGGTATAATACCTTCAAGTGCATATATGCAAATAAACCCAAACAATAGAAATAAACATAAACAAGCAAGGTCTCAAGCATCACTATCAACAATGAAAGGGACTATAGTGAGTCCAGAAGGAATTTTTGTCTCTCAAAAAGCTCCATAACCACACAAATTTGCACTCACTCAAAGGAACATAGGAAGCTGCTTTATACCAAGTCAAGCCATTGGCCCAGCTAGCCTAGTATTATCGGCACTGATGGGCAGCAACTCTCCAGGGGTTCAAGCAGGACCCTGTCAGACAATACCAGGGACTGAAACTGGGGCCTTCTGCCTGAAAAGCAAGTGCTCTTCCACTGAGCTATGACCACTCCCATAGCTAAGTTGCAGAGCTATTGCCTATGTTATAGGTAATATTGGGTGTGTTTAATTTCCATGAGTTGATCATGGACCTCAGAATCCACAGTCAAAGCTTTGCCTTAAAAGACCCTCTCTGATATCAGCTGAGGCTCAGACTGTGACATCACTGCCTCTGAATCAATGGCAGTCAAAGGGGCCAGAATCTATGACAGGGGCCATGATCACTGTGATGTTAGAACAGATCAGCTGAGCATGGCTGGAAGCAGTTAAGTCAGTAGCAACTTCGAACAGTCCAGGAGTCGAGGTTGAAAAAGACACGCAGCAGCCACCAACATGTGTACTCACAATGGCCACCAAAGGCCAGTAAGTCTGGCCTCCTGCCAAGGCATGCTGGGAGTTCTGGCCAAGGCATGCTGGGAGTTGTAGGCATAAATCTAGATTTTTATTAAATTCTTTAAAAATATTTAAACCCCCCAAATTCATGTTTTTCGATTTTTCTGGTACATTGTAAAGCCAAACCTATCACTGTGTCACCGTGTCAAGTTTCTAACTCATCTGGAAGTGGGTAAACTTTTCCGGACATACGTGACACACACATACTTTCCGCTTTATAGGTAGATATTATATAGTCATCTTAGCAAGAACAATCTTTTTAACCACTCCCTAATTATAGGAACTTTATTTCTTTTATAGTTTATATGAAGTTTTACATCCCATTTTCTGCCTTACAGTACCCATGACAGCTCATAGAAGATTAAGAAAACTTTCTCCTGTTTGCGGTATTCTGCACAGAGAACTCTTGCAGAAGTAATCATATAAACTACGATGTTTCTATAAGATCTTCGTTTAATATTTTGGGCATGATCCAGAATTGCACATTATCTCAGAAATCATATGACTTGCAAGTTGATGGTGTAATATAGAAGGAGGAATCGTCAACAGCTGAGAACCAGTGGGTGAGCAAATGTCTTACTTGCTCATTCTCCCCTGTGGCAAGTGTTTGGTTAGTACTAGGAAACATGGTTGCCAAAGTAATGTAATTCCATCTTTACTAGAGAGAAAGGCTGTGATCCTATATCTAATTACCTGGGGCAAATCCCATTGAACTCAACAGGACTTACTTCTGAGTAGACATGCATAGGATTGCACTGTTAGAAACTGATATGACTAACTGCCAAATAATCATGGATAGGATCAGGTTGTACCTCACCCATGATGCGTACTTACACTCTTCTTTTAAATGGGTATAATTCTTTATGCTGCTGTTCTTAGTATTATTACCTATACATTTATTAGACGTTTTATGTTAAAAAGTATGCAGCAACCTTTCTAAAATAAATAAATAATAGCAAGCATTAAAATGTCACTCTTAAAATCTACAGAAAACAAACCATAAGAACATACTGTCGAGAAAACGTAATAGCATATTGGTTAAATGTAACTAAAGTTGGAGGGGGGGGGGGAAGTCAACTGTATAGAATTGGCAAATCACCTTCAGCCACTCATATGTACCTGAACTCAAACACTGACACCCCAGTAAATGAGTAAATGGATTAGGAATTAATAGACAATTATTTTAAGCAATTTGCTAAATATATAAAATGTTGTCCTGGAAACAAAAAGTGTGTTGCACCGGCTGAGATCCTGAGCAGATTAAGGCATTGAGTTTAGTGGTCTTAGAGCGATCTAATCATTCATAGGATAAGATTTCAAGTCTTATAAATACCCTTTGCCACATTAACTTATTCTTTAATTGCCCTGCTAGATTAGAGCAGTGGTCCATCTAGTCCAGCATTCTGTTTCTAACAAGGGGTAGTAGATGCCCCAAGAAGCAAGGCATGGTGCTATTAGTCATTCACTCTTGTTTTCCCTGAGAAGAGAAGACGGAAGATATTAGCACTAGTATATGAGGCTAAGCAGTTCCATATGAATGAAACACAGAAATCAGCAACAATTACTCGTGTATCTTATGTTATTGTCAACACTAGTTCATGTCTTTTTCACACATTTAGTTGCGATAGCTTAAGGCATTGCACTTGAAATCACTTTTTTATTATTATTTAAACCCCAGTAACATGATTACTTTCATTTGGGAAAATGATATTCATTCCAATTAAGATGTTTCCAGACAATTAAATTGCTTCCTGATTTCCATAATTGTCTCATTTATAAGATTTCTCTCATTCCTGATTAGTCAGGTTGGGTAATCCCATTCCTTTAAAGGTGTTTAGCATTCAGAAAATCCAAACAAGCCCTCACAAATATGCTACCCCAGCCTGTTCCTCTTTTCCTGCATTGTGCTTCTTCGGCTCCCTACAGTCTCAACATGTCACACGTGCAAACCCATGTGTGATCTGGGCTCAAGCTGGCATATCAGGTTGAATGAAATCTTACTAGGGAGAAAGATTTCCTGCAAATGCCATTCTACATTTTATACTGTATCATAATGTATTTAAAAATTATTTTAGCTTTTTGCAATGGGCCTGGATAATAGTTTTTATTGGGTGGATCAAATATGCGATAAATTAATAAATACATTTTAAAACAGCCTTTCGGAGTGAAAGAAAATCAGGCATAAATTAAATCCATCATAAAATCACTTGGATTTATGGTAGGAGATCACACCATAAGGTATAAAATCCAAGCCCTTCCCAGTTTCTGAAGCCTTATACTGCTGGGGTTTGGGCACAGGAAGCTGCCTCATACTGAGTCAGACCATTGGTTCATTCAGCTCATTGATGGTCCCCCCTTTTTTGTGAATATCAATAAAACAGAACAAAAATACATAGTGAAAACGAAAAGAAAAAACCCACATTGCATACATAGTAATAGCATCATTTTTCCATCATGTGTACCGTTCATTTAAAAAAGGGGGAGTTATACATAGGTTTCAAGAAAAGCAGACCAAATATCCATGTATTTATCCACTCACAAGTTGTGTCTATATAACACCCATTCAAAAGTTGATAGTGTTATTAGGTCCTTAATCCATTGCATTATGGGAAGTGTGCATTTATCCTTCTGATGTGATAGTATAAGGCTTTTGGCTGTCATAAGGGCTCTGACGATCCATCTGCGCTGACCATGTGTTAACTTCCAAGAAGCCAGTTAATATGGTCCTTGCCAGGTTTAGGGATGACTGTAATATAAGCATCATTTAATAGGGGTGTGCACAGTGGGTGTTCTCCGCCCCTAAATTCGATCTGGTGCTCCATTGAGGCAATTCTCATCCCCTATTTCGAAGCATCTCTCCTTACCCCGCCCCATTGGATTACCCATCTGAGAACTGCCTGTTTTCGGATAACTGTTCTAGTCAATGGAAATTAATCAAATGCTACAGCTCCCTCATTTTTAAAGATAAAGAGATGCAATTTGGCATGGTGATAGATCTTCAGTAGGTCTTTAGACATGCCAAAGTTAGAACAGATCCCTTCAAACCTTAATGTTTTAGGATTTTTTTTAAAAAAATTGTGGTTTTAAAATTATTATTTTTAAAAAAACTGCTATCATTTTTAAAGATAAAGAAATGAAACACAGCATGATTTTAGCTCTTAAGCAGTGCTTCAGGCATGCCAAGTTTGTAACTAGGGGTGTGCACGGACCCCCCGGATCGGATCGGGACCCGGATCGGGACCTCCAATTTTGTCCCGGACCGGTTCGGACAAAATCGGAGGCCCCCCGGACCGGATCGAGTCCGATCCCGACCCAAAAATCATACATTTTTGGATCGGCCGCCATTTTTTTCCCCATAGACTTGCATTGCAATGCAAGTCTATGAGGAAAAAATGGCGGCGGGTGGGTAAGGGGGGGCCTAACTCCCTCCCCCCCCCGGGGCCGTCCGCTGTGGACGGCCCCGGCAGGTAAACCCCCTCCCCCGCGCTCCCTACCCCCCCTGGGGCCGCCTGCTTCCATCCGCTGGCGCCCGCGGGCGCCAGCGGATAGAAGCGGACGGCTCCGGGGGGGGGTAAGCCCCCTTCCCCGCCACTTACCTTCTCGGCACGTCCGGCGCCGGCGGCTACTACCAGCGGGCTCCGCGGCCTACTCTCGAGTAGCGCGCCGGGTGATGACATCACCCGGCGCGCCACCCTGGAGCAGGCCGCGGAGCCTGCTGGTAGTAGTAGGCGCCGGCGCCGGACGGGAGCCGCCGGGCCGGGCAGGTAAGGGCCCCCCTCCCCCCTCCCCCCTCCGCGCGCCCCCTCCTCCCCTCCACGCACCCCCTCCTTACCTTTCCGGCCCGGCGGCTCCCGTCCGGCGCCGGCGCCTACTACTTCCAGCAGGCTCCGCGGCCTGCTCTAGAGTAGTGCGCCGGGTGATGACATCACCCGGCGCGCCATCCTAGAGCAGGCCGCGGAGCCTGCTGGGAATAGTAGGCGCCGGCGCCGGACGGGAGCCGCCGGGCCGGAAAGGTAAGGGCCCCCCTCCCCCCTCCGCGCGCCCCCTCCTCCCCTCCACGCACCCCCTCCTTACCTTTCCGGCCCGGCGGCTCCCGTCCGGCGCCGGCGCCTACTACTTCCAGCAGGCTCCGCGGCCTGCTCTAGAGTAGCGCGCCGGGTGATGACATCACCCGGCGCGCCATCCTAGAGCAGGCCGCGGAGCCTGCTGGGAATAGTAGGCGCCGGCGCCGGACGGGAGCCGCCGGGCCGGAAAGGTAAGGGCCCCCCTCCCCCCTCCGCGCGCCCCCTCCTCCCCTCCACGCACCCCCTCCTTACCTTTCCGGCCCGGCGGCTCCCGTCCGGCGCCGGCGCCTACTACTACCAGCAGGCTCCGCGGCCTGCTCTAGAGTAGCGCGCCGGGTGATGACATCACCCGGCACGCCACCCTAGAGCAGGCCGCGGAGCCTGCTGGGAATAGTAGGCGCCGGCGCCGGACGGGAGCCGCCGGGCCGGAAAGGTAAGGGCCCCCCTCCCCCCTCCCCCCTCCGCGCGCCCCCTCCTCCCCTCCACGCACCCCCTCCTTACCTTCCCGGCCCGGTGGCTCCCGTCCGGCGCCGGCGCCTACTACTACCAGCAGGCTCCGCGGCCTGCTCTAGAGTAGCGCGCCGGGTGATGACATCACCCGGCGCGCCACCCTAGAGCAGGCCGCGGAGCCTGCTAGTAGTAGTAGGCGCCGGCGCCGGACGGGAGCCACCGGGCCGAGAAGGTAAGTGCCCCCCTCCTCCCCCCCCCCCCGCTGTCCACTTTCATCGGCGGGCGCCCGCTGGCGCCCGCCAATGGAAGCGGCGGTGGGCGCCAGTGGGCGCCCGCCGATCCGCCGATCCGCCGAACCGGTTCGGAGCTTTTTCGGACCGGTTCGGATTGGATCGGCCGATCCAGCTGCGGGATCGGAAATCGGATAATTTATCCGATTTCCCACTGGACCGGACTCGGATCGTGGATCGGGTCCGATCCAGTGCACATCCCTATTTGTAACAGATCCTTGATTTTTTAGGAATTTTCAAATTCCCCCCTGAAATCATTATCCCCCTTAGACACACACACACACACACACACACACAGAGAGAGAGAGAGAGTCATTAATCCCCTCCCTCCCCAATGCACATTTATGGAGAGAGCTTTATCCTTTACTTTGCTGATGCAGAGCTGAGAGGCTGCTGGTGGTGGAACTGGAAGTGTCTACTCCAGCCTTCTCCAACCTGGTGCCCTCCAGATCTATTGGACAAAGCCCCCCCCCCCCCACAGCAACCAATCTAAATAAAGAGGCTGAGCTTATTCACTCATTCAAGATGCCAGCAGCCTGCCCAGCACTTTCTCACTGCAGAACTGACTTCTAAGTGAGTTCGAGCATCATGATCCTTCTCCCCCCCCACGCCCTTGCCAGTGTTTCCCACTCCCCTGAACACTGCAATTGTAGGGACACAGTCACAGACTGCACTGTGGCAATTCCTATTGGTTAACAACAGATGTCAATATCAAGCTACCCGCCCTCATCCCACTCAGCGTGTTCCAAATATGGAGTGATTGACACCAGCAGACAATTGGTATTTCCCACTCCCCACAACACTACAATTGGAGAACACACTCCTAATTGGTTAGCCACAGATGTCAATCAAAGCTACCCCTCACCCCACTCAGCGTCTTCCAAATATGGAGAGACACACAGCATTGAAGATGACGCCTGGAAAACAGTAGGATAATTTCAGATTATTAAAAACTCCGATTGGGCCCCGCTCTGGCAGATCGAATCCTCTGCGGATGTTCAAGGTTACCAGATCATTCTGGGGTGGAGAGCACACCCCTATCATTTAACGATGAAGAAAGTGAACCCACTTCATATGTATATTTGTAAAGTTGATAAAGTTTTGGAGCTAGAAAAGTAGCAAAGGTTTTATATCACTCAATTGGAAATCCGACTGAACCTCGTGATTTCATTATTCATACTCATAATTGCTTTTATAATCTCTTTGAGTCTTATAGGAGCCATAAGATATTGCCTTAACTTGAGCAAAGAAAATATTCATACCCTGCTCCAATATCTCACTGCCCTTACTATATAACTGAGTATAAAATCTTAAAAATTGTAAATTTATCTCAGTAGGAGAAGTGTGAATCATGTTATTCACATCTGTGATGGCAGAAATGACATTTCAATGTTTGTGGTGTTTAAGACAATGTGCCAGAATTTTACAGGGACGTTCTTCAGCCTGTTGATGTTGACGCTGATTGGTAGATGCTCTCCAGAGTTTCAGGCAGGATTCTTTTCTAACTGTACCTGGAACAGTCACAGTGTGAGTGGCAGGAAATGAAGAAATCTATTAAGGCTCTTTTTGTTATGAATTTTCTCTAGCACTGTAATATTGTCAGTTTTGAAGACAGTGAAATTGGATCCATATTTAGAGCTTCCACACACACAGGAAAAATCCTGCAGCCTTACCGTCTTTCATCTTCTTCAATCTTTCCAAAACCAAGTGGTTTTGAATTGAAAACTTCCATTCTCACTCGGCAAGGCTCTATTATGTTTAATGAAACAGATCCATCTGCTGGCGGAATTATAGTGCAATGCTGACTTTACACATTGTGGAGATCCCTTATCTCCTAGCAATAACTTTAAATACTGCATTATCTTCAATCTTTTTAAAAGTGAGTTTACCAGGGGATAGCATGGGAGGCGTCCTAGACATTAACAATAACATGTAATGGACCCACAAACTTTCATCAGTGGCCAATCATAAGTGTGCAATAAATTACTCATTTAGAGAAACCCAGAATCATAGTTAGAATAGACCCATTGAAAGCAATGGGATTTAATTAGTCATGTCTAAAATACTAGTAAAATGCACAGACCTCTGCCAAAATACACCTTTCTCCTTTCAACTCCTACTCCCAACAAAGATGGAGAACCCAAGGGTGGGGTTTTTATACTCAGCCCTCCTCCAACATTGTGATTGGAGCCTGCTAGAATCCTTGCTGCACGATTGGTCACTGAATCTGTCAGTCTCAGCAAGCACACCCCACCTTCTAGCTCCGTCCATGCAGTGGCAAAAGACAAAGAGCCTTATGATAAAACGATAAAATACGATAATTTTTATCATCTCCGATAATTATCATAGGTAGTTGTACCGTATTGTTATCGTTAATCATATGCACGATGAAGAGCATATTGTATCGTTATAGTACATTTTAACGATACGATACACATCTCTAATATAAGCCCCATTGATTTAAATGGATCGACTCTAATTTACTAATTCTGGACCCAGTATATGCATATAGATGGACAATTACTCTCTCATTAAGATCATTATTACATTGTGATATTCAAAAACAACAAAAATCTTTCACTAAACAAGCCATCCCCATTAACATGAAGGTCACTGGAAATGATAAACGTCCAAAACATTCTTCATAAATATTTATGCATTGTTTGTGCCGATCATAACACTAATTGTTTTGTACTACCACATGTTCAACTATGTATTGATCCACTCAAACGTGCCAGTATGGCTGTGCATTGACTGTCAGATTTTCCCCACTTTGGAGATGAGCGAATGGACAAGGTATTTTAGGAAACTCTTCTTTCTGAAGCAATTATTGCTTTTTGCCATCATTCTGCCATCAACTCCTGTCATTCATACAGAATCCTACAGATGACATTTACAATGTCTTGAAATGTAAAATATTCACAATAATAGCCTGATGCTATAGCATTATTTCTCTTACATCAGGAACTCTTCTGCATTAACACCTTGTGGGGGAAGTTCAATGACCACTTACTCTGATGTAGTCCCATTGACTTTCACAGGTCTAAACCAGCATTTAGTAGTCATTGAATTGCATCCTTTGACTCTTTCACTGAACCCTACTTTGATCAGACATAAGAAGCAGGTTATTGATAGAGTGAAATATTTCCTTTCTACATTGCTGAGCAAACATTCCTCAGGAAACCCAGTAACCATAATCAACTATCAAACACATGTACTCTATGAATGTTGTGTATTGAATCCATTGTTGCCTTTGATCTGCAGTCTTGATATCTGTGCTTACCAGATGCTCAGAACTTCAAAACGTTTCTTGATCCCTTTGTCTGAATTTTTATGGGCCAAATGCTTGAAGGGGCCTTTTAATCAACCTCTAAATTTGTAGCCCACAATTTATTTATTTATTTATTTATTTATTTTGAAATAGAAAGAGAATATAGTAACAAGGCTGTAAGGTGGAAATACTCCCAGATTGTACATAACTCTAAAACGCATTTGAGCATCCACACACAAAAGAGCTATCCAAAGTAATTTATCCTAAAATGTATTTACCCTGTAGTGAACAATATTTTCACCTTTTGATATGCATATTTTTGTCTTCTTATCCTAATCACATCTGAATTCCAATTGTGCATTATGTGAGTTAATATCAAAGTTTTCTTTTAAAGACTAGCATAATCTGCTAGGCATCTCTTTCCAATGCAGAGTGACATTAAACATGGCTAATTATAATTTCAGGAGTTTGGAGCGCAGAAGAATCCAAAGACATCATGCAAGCTCAAACATAGGACCTGTCTTAGAAAACAGAACACTACAATATACAGCAGGAATGGGAAACATATGGCCCTTTTGCTGGCAACTATCTAATACATCCCAAAGCCCTCTGCACTGGTATCTGTTACAGGGGTGGGGGAGAAATGCATTCTGTTTGCATTGTAAGGAGAATTTACCCAACTTCTCACTTTCAAACTACTATGTAAACCAAAGCTCCATTTTCCTTCAAAATTCCTTTTTTAAAAAAATCATAAAAGCAGCATATAATAGGGAGAATTATCTGAACAGAAAATGCATTCTGTCAGAAAATTGCTTGCAAAACTTTGGCCGATTAGGTCAAAATGCATATAAAATGCATGTATTCAGAGAAATACATACAAAAATGCATGTGAATTTTCAAATCTCCATATTCAAGGCAGAAAAATGGGGAACTGTGTTATATTGAGTAAGACCCTTGGTCCATCTAGACCCAGTATTGCTGGCACTGACTAGCAGCTCTCCTACAGAGTTTCTGGCAGGAATTTTTCCAGTCCTACCTGGAGAAGACAGGAACTTCTTCAAACAAAGCAGTTGTTCTCTCACTGAGCCGTAGCCCCTCCTATGAACTAGAGAAATTCTCAAAATTAAGATTGGAAAAATAGGAAATGAAGAAAAACCCAAATTGACAGATTCACCCCTCCCTCATCTGTTATCAAGGACAGCTTTACCAATACACATCTCTTGGTGCCTGCATATGGTGGCACTTTGTACAAGTATCACTGTTGCAACAAGGGAAGGGACCTTTTCATCCCAGTACAATCTCTGTGCATGAGCTTGTACTACTCAGGCACAACAGGGGATTAAACAAGGATACATGGCCTGTTTAAGAAAAGGAAGAGGGAAGGTGGAAGAAAAGGTAGGCAAGAAACCCAATCATACCAAGGGCTAATGTGAAATGCGTGTATTCAGGTTAACAGAATAATATCCAGAGCTAAGCTGAAAGCTTGATGGAAAACATTTTTACAGTGAACTTAACACTTTCCCAAATGGTTCTCTCATTCCATCCCCATTTAAAAACAATTTCCTGCTTTTTGCTGTTTGCTGTCAAAGTGTCAGTTTTTGTATTAACACCCCCCCAACAAACAAACAAACAAACAAACAAAAAATGACCCAAGGGCTTCCTCACACCAACTATGTGATTCTAACCAATCAGGGATCACATAATGGGATCTGCTCTGATTGACCTTGCAACCTGAGATATTTTATTACATAAAGTGGAAATGCCAGAGATTGAATGTAAGGCCTTGTGCATCCAAAGTTCAGCTATGGAATGTCATCCAACCCAGTAACAGCCCACAACACATTGAAGTGAAACTCTGCAAAATCTCACAGGGCTACCTGGTTTCCCACCTGACATAAATAATATGATGTTTGGAGCACAACGTGCTGCTAAATAGTGAGAAAATTGGAGCTGCCTAACTCTAGAAGTCAGAATACCACATAGGATTTGTTCATCTTTTACACATCCTCAAATTCCAGTAGAAATCACATTCTCCAACTCTGAGTCATCAACATTCCACACAGTTCATGCTATAAGATACCATCCCATCACTCTTCATACACTACAGATGTTCATGTGAGATTCCTCACCAATGTTCTAAACATTGCCCCCACTCAACAGAAAACAGATGATGGGCTGGATTCAGATTTAAGCTGGAGCAATTGCACTGGTGGAGGTGGACTTCCCTCCCACACATTCCCATGCCAGCAATCCTCTGAAAATGCTATGTAGAGAGTTAGAAGACCCTGCTAAACAGGGTGAGCTGTGGTATGTGGGGGGAGGTGGATCCCCCCAAATTGGGTGGAAAGGCCTTTGACAAGTGGAATCTTTCTGTCATAGAAGTTCTCTTCTACTTGTAGAAGGTAGATCCTGGATCCAACCCCAAATATTTCCTTGTATGCTGACATCCCCAGCAGTACTTTAAAGAGCACAGAGAAAGTGGGGGGATGATGAACTCACCTTCAGCACAGGTAGGCCCACATTGCTCACTCCCAAAAGGTGAGCTGGGCTAGGGTGACCAGATAAAATCCAGGTCAGGGCTCATGTAACTTTAATAGTTGTAGAGAAAAGGGAATTTCAGCCAGTGTCATTTGTATGCAATTAGGTCCTGGTGAAATTCCCTCTTCATCACAACTGTTAAAGTTGCAGGGGCCCTGCCTTCTTTTGTTTATTGTCACTGTAGTATAGTGCCTGCACCTTTAACTGTTGTGATGAAGAGGGAATATCACCAGGAACTAACTGCATACAAATGACACTGGCTGAAATTCCCTTTTCTCTAGGGATGTGCACGGACCCCCCGGATCGGATCGGGACCCGGATCGGGACCTCCAATTTTGTCATGGATCGGTTTGGACAAAATCGGAGGCCCCCCGGACTGGATCAAGTCCGATCCCGATCCAAAAATCGGAAATTTTTGGATCGGCCGCCATTTTTTTCCCCATAGACTTGCATTGCAATGCAAGTCTATGAGGAAAAAATGGCGGCGGGTGGGTGAGGGGGGCCTAACTCCCTCCCCCCCGGGGCCATCCGCTGTGGACGGCCCCGGCAGGTAAGCCCCCTCCCCCGCGCTTCCTACCCTCCCTGGGGCCGTCCGCTTCCATCCGCTGGCGCCCGTGGGCGCCCGCGGATAGAAGCGGATGGCTCCGGGGGGGGTAAGCCCCCTTCCCCACCACTGCTTACCTGTTAGGGTCGTTCGCTCCCGTCCGGCGCCGGCGGCTACTGCCAGCCGGCTTTGCGGCTTGCTCTAGAGTAGCGCGCCGGGTGATCACCCAGCGCGCCACCCTGGAGCAGGCCGCGGAGCCCGCTGGTAGTAGCCGCCGGCGCTGGATGGGAGCGGACGGGCCGGAAAGGTAAGGGCCCCCCTCCTCCCCTCCACGCGCCCCCTGCTTACCTTCCCAGCCCGTCCGCTCCCGTCCGGCGCCGGCGGCTACTACCAGCGGGCTCCGCGGCCTGCTCTAGAGTAGCGCGCCGGGTGATGACATCACCCGGCGCACCACCCTGGAGTAGGCCACGGAGCCCGCTGGTAGTAGGCGCCGGACGGGAGCAGACAGGCCGGGAAGGTAAGGGCCCCCTCCTCCCCTCCGCGCGCCCCCTGCTTACCTTCCCGGCCCGTCCGCTCCCGTCCGGCGCCAGCAGCTACTACCAGCGGGCTCCGCAGCCTGCTCTAGAGTAGCGCGCCGGGTGATGACATCACCTGGCGCGCCACCCTGGAGCAGGCCGCGGAGCCCGCTGGTAGTAGCCGCCGGCGCCGGACGGGAGCGGACGGGCCGGGAAGGTAAGCGCCCCCCTCCTCCCCCCCCGCTGTCCACTTTCATCGGTGGGCGCCCGCTGGCGCCGGCCAATGGAAGCGGCGGTGGGCACCAGTGGGCGCCCGCCGATCCACCGATCCGCCGAACCGGTTCGGAGCCTTTTCGGACCGGTTCGGATTGGATCGGCCGATCCAGCTGTCGGATCGGAAATCGGATAATTTATCCGATTTCCCACTGGACCGGACTCGGATCATGGATCAGGTCCGATCCAGTGCACATCCCTACTTTTCTCCACAACTGTTAAAGTTACATGAGCCCTGACCTGGATTTTATCTGGTCAGCCTAAAGTGGAAGCACTCAGCAAATGAGTCAGAGAAGGGTATCTGAAGAGCAGCAAACACACCAATTGAGGCAGATGTCAAGAAGAAGACTAGTTGGGGAAGTGCCTCAACCAATTTGCTCAGTGTCACAACTCGCTCCCTTGAGACTCCTTTTTACTTTTCTCTTTAAAGGGTTCCAACCATGAACACACTCGGTATATGGCTGCCCACCCTGTGGTTTATTTTTTTCCTTTCTGTTCCCACCTCTGGGCACCACCTTTTACTCTCCCACTAGTTCTGTGATTCACTGACCCTTCTTAGTCCCTCAGCAACCAGCTTAGCACTCTGTGCTCTTTTCTATTCACCTTTTTACTTCACCAATGCCACCAATCCAGTGTGAAACAAAATAACTTTTATTTAACCAGAAGTAAGATCATGCATTTTATCAAGCTTGTGGTTTCAATTGTCAGTACTTGGTTGCTACAATAAATATTTCTTGAATTTTTGCCTACTCTACCATCTAAAGTCCAATCTAATTCCTCCTGCTACCTCTTATTCCCAAAATAATAAAACATAGACCCTACACTGATCTAACCTCTTCAGCAGACTAACCCCAACTCTGTCTCACACCCAAACCAACTGCTAACTGATTTTAACTGTCATTTCCCTTCACACACTTGACTCAAACAGCCAATCAGCATTCACTCCAACATTCTATTCACTCCCTCCCCTCCCAACAGAATTAACCACTTACCAGCCTTACAATACGAAGTCCAAATAGCATTTACATCACACATAAATAGCATAAATGGTGAAACATCACACTCTGCATCCCATAAATCCTTTGGTTCCAGCAGCCTACATCCTTGTACTGATAGCCTGTGCTTTGCACTTGGGCTTCATGTCCCCATGCTTGAAAGGCACCTATCCATTTGCAGCCCACAGGGAAAAACAAAACACCATCACATTTATCTGATTAGATTTGGTCACCATACTTCTGCTTCTTGCTATTTGCCATGCTTGTCAGTCAAATGTAGAGAGAAGTACTACATTTGTGTGCAGAGTTTGCTACAAAAAAAAAGTTTGATCTCTTACTCAGGTCTCAGGCTGCTGCTATTATACCATAAATGAGAAGTCCTAAGCAGGGTGGGTGGGGTGTGGGTGGGGAGCCCTGTTAAAACAGTACTAACAAAGTAGCTACTCTTTTTATCATGGAGTACGACAAATCATCCCACCTCTTGAAGCAACAAGACTCAATCAGCATGTGGTTAACCTACCAAAGCCTCCCTCCTGCTGTTGTTATCCTTGACAATGAAGACAATATTTAAATGCTTTGAAAGGTGGACAATTCCTCCATTGATGGCAGGTAACTCGCTCCAGCTGCAGGTGCATGATTTTCTGAAGAAATGATGACAGGATCACACATGCACTAACAAGCGCGTCTGAAATCAAACTGCCTTTCACTTGGTAAATGACTGTAGAAAAAGGAAGCTTTGAAAACTACAAAGGAAAGTTATCATTTAATCATTGGCAAAACAGGAGTGCCTGCCAATTTAGTGCAACATCTTCAAAAGAAAGGACTGGTGTGAGCATCATGATAAATGCAAAGCAGTTTGCTTAAGAGGAGCTAATGGCCTACTTTTCTATAGGACGAAAAAGACTGATAGAGGGATGAGAAAGTGTCTCACTAGAAAACCATTCTGTCATTCCCTTTCTTAGATTCATGATTGCATTGTCTGTTGCAACATAACTGAGGGGGTTTGGTGGTGGTGGTGGTGGTGGTGTGTGTGTGTGTGTTCTAGAAGCCTAGATCCTGATACATGTTGAGCCTGAGCACATCTTCTCAGGATTATTTTGTACACTTACAAGCCTCCCCTGCAAGGTGGGATGAGACTGAAATTGGTTAGGCAGGCTAAAAGAGGTGAGAGTGGAATACAACAATTTGGATTTGAATTGTCAGGGAACCAATGTAGAATTTCTGAGTCAGGATGGCCTGCCCATGTGCTTGCTTCTGTACACCCTAAAAGCAACTTGTGCCTTTGCACATGGAAAATTAAGATATAAATAAATAAATAAACAAATATGCTCTTCTCTCTAAAGAAAACACCCTTTAAAGCAAGGGTGCAGAAACTCAGACCCCAGGGTCCCAGTCTGGGCCTCCAGGCTTCTCCAAGTGGCCCCACCCCCTTTCCCTAATCCACCCACCTCCTTTTCCCCGATCACCAATGTACAGTCCCCTCAGCAAATGTATTACATGCTGAAAAGGGGCAGCGCCCGACAACAGCCAAGCTGCTGCATTCTGCACTAGCTTGCAGCTTCTGGACCAACCTTAAGGGCAGCCCTACAGACAGTGTGTCACATAGGGTGACCATCCGCCCGGATTTGTCCGGACATGTCCGGGAAATGGGGAGCAAATCTGCATCCGGGCGGAAAAACTGTTTTGGGGGGGCAAATCC
Organism: Anniella stebbinsi; assembly: GCA_029215795.1. Taxonomy (NCBI): domain Eukaryota; kingdom Metazoa; phylum Chordata; class Lepidosauria; order Squamata; family Anniellidae; genus Anniella; species Anniella stebbinsi. Next base: position 332,757,779 of record JARDYH010000001.1, read on the forward strand.
GGAAATTTAGCTCCCCAAAAGGGTGACCAGATGGCCCTGGGGCGATCCGGGCCAACCGGGGGGTGGCGGGGGCAAACTGGGGCAGCGGGGGGTCACGCGGCGGTGGCGGGAGGCTGGCGGCACGAGGCACTTACCTGCTGGGGCGTCCGCTTCCCTCCGGTGCTCGGAATCTACTGAGAAACAGGCTTCATGGCCTGTCCCTCAGTAGGGCATGCGCGCTACTGAGAGACAGGCCAGGAAGCCTGTTTCTCAGTAGATTCCGAGCACCGGAGGGAAGCAGATGCTCCAGCCGGTAAGGAGCGTGGGGCAGGCGGCGCGGGGGCGGGGGGCGTGGGGGGACGCGGCGCGGGGGGGCGCAGTGTGGGGGGGCAGTGCAGGGGGCAGCGTGGGTGGGGGGCGCGGCGTGGGTGGGGGGCGGCGCGGCGTGGGGGGTGGCGTGGGTGGGGGGGTGCCGCGGTGCGGCGCGGGGGGGCGGGCAGCCTGTGCGGGGCGGGCGGCGGCGTGAGGCACTTACCTACTGGGGTGGGCGGCAGCGCGAGGCACTTACCTGCTGGGGCGTCCGCTTCCCTCCGGTGCTTGGAATCTACTGAGAAACAGGCTTCGCAGCCTGTCCTCAGTAGCACGCCGGGTGATGACGTCATCACCCGGCGCGCTACTGAGAGACAGGCCAGGAAGCCTGTTTCTCAGTAGATTCTGAGCACCGGAGGGAAGTGGATGCCCCAGCCGGTAAGGAGCGCGGGGCGGCGCGGCGCTGGTGGGGGGGCGGTGCGGCGCGGGGGGGCGGCGCGGGGGGGCGGCGCGGGGCGGGCGGCAGTGTGAGGCATGCGGGCGGGGGGGCACTGCAGGGCGGGGCAGCGCAGGCGCACGGTGGGGGGGTTGCTTTGGGTGGGTGGGGTGGCGGGGGGTCCGGGATTTTGATCCTCAAAATCTGGTCACCCTAGTGTCACAGTAATCTAGCCTTGAGGTTACTAGCACCGGTACCACTGTGGCCAAGCTATCTCCGCTCAGGAGAGTCTGTATCTGGCGTACCAGTCAAAGTTGGCAAAAGGCATTCTAAATCACTGTGGCCACTTGGATAGGCTGACCATATGAAAAGGAGGACAGGGCTCATGTAACTTTAACAGTTGTAGAGAAAAGGGGATTTCAGCCAGTGTCATTTGTATGCAATCAGTTCCTGATGAAATTCCCTCTTCATCACAACTGTTAAAGTTGCAGGGGCCCTGCCTTCTTTTGTATATGGTCACTCTAGTATAGTGCCTGCAACTTTAACTGCTGTGATGAAGAGGGAATTTCACCAGGAACTAATTGCATACAAATGACACTGGCTGAAATTCCCTTTTCTCTACAACTGTTAAAGTTACATGAGCCCTGTCCTCCTTTTCATATGGTCAGCCTACACTTGGACCTCCAGCAACGTGGCTGGATCCACAAGTACCCCACATACTATGAACTTGATCTTTCAGTGGAAGGGCAACCCTGTCCACAGCAGGCAATATCCCTATCTCCTGGACTCAAAAACCACCCACCCACATAGCCTCCATCGTGCCCGGATTCAGGCTTTGACCAAACTCTAAAATAACAAGTTATTAGGTTGGGTGAACTAGGGCCACAGCTTTATAAACATAAATTTAACATTAATGCAATCTGCAATGGTGAAAAACAGTGCAGGATTATTTATCTCTTAAAGTGCAATCATCCCTGGCCCTAGGGTGGAGGCAGCTGAGCTCCCATCCCTGCCCCTTAGCCTGCCTAAAGGTGTTGGGGGGTGCCCTGAGTCACCACCCAAGTCCCCAGATTCTAGGTAGGTAACCCTCTTGAACCACCAAAGGCTGTCCTTCCCTGCCTCAAGTCCCTAGACTCTCAGTGGCAGGGGCCAGGAGCCCCCTTTTCATCTTAAAGAGTCTCCTGTGCGCCCTCCCTATTCCCCTGTCCACACTGCCTGCTTGTTGTAAGTGTAACCAGTCAACATAATTATCACACTTCAACCACTGTTAGCCAGTTGCCACACTGGTAGGTAGTACAGAATAAATGAAATAAACCCAAAGCCACTGGCCCATCAGGCTTTTAGGATTAAAAAAATAAAATCCCATTCAGCCCCTTCTGGTTACCAGCAGAGATTTCACTACCTCCTGCACCACTTTCTGCATTACAGTGGGTAGATGGGTGCCCCCCCCCCAATGCAAGTGTGTGATATAGGGAATGGAGCAATTTATCCATCCTAAGCCCTGCTCCCTTTCAGCAGCATGCTGATGCTGCATGCATCCATATGCAAGCAAGAGGGTGTCATCTTCCAGGGCTGGCTGCAAATGCCATCATACCCTGCTACTCAGCATGGATGGGAAGTGGGCTTCAGTTTATTGGTTCTCATCCAGCCTATCATTGAGTCCATGCATTGATCCAGATGTCACAGAGAGGTTGACCTGTATGCCATCAATATACTGGTGGCATTTTACTCTAAATCCCCTAATGACATCTCTCCGTGGCTTCATATAGATGTTGAAGAACATTGTGAACAAGATGGTACCCTGTACAATCCCATAGCTCAATTGCCAAGGAGCTGAGGAATTGTCACCCAATGTTAATCTCTGAAACTGATTTAGCAGGTAGGACTGGAACTACTGTAGCACACGGCCTCCTATGCCCAAGCCACAGAGCTGGACCTGCAGGACCCCATGGTTGATGGCATCAAAACTCTATGAGAGTTCCAGCAGAATTAGCAAGGTCACATTTCCTGCCACTTTCTTGGTAAAGGTTATTCATCAGGGCAACCAAAATTAATTTGGTTCCATAACTAAACTGGAATGCAACTTGAAATGGGTCTAGATAATCAGTATCCTTCAAGAGTGTCTATAGTTACCCTGCCATGACTCTCTTGAATGCCTTCCCCAAGAAAGGGGAATTTGCAACCAGAGTTGGTTTCTTCAGAAGTGGCTGCTGCCTCCTTAAAGGCAACAGACACTACCCCTGTGGGTAGAGCTGTAATTACTATTCCCTGAACCTACCCACCCCCTCCTCTCTCACACACACAGCTAGTTCTTATTAATCAAGAACATACAAATGAGCATGTGGGGAAATGGATGGTTTTTTTGTTGTTAGTGGTGTTGTTTTTAAAAAGAAAAACAGTTATCAGAGTTCCAAGGATATTAGTAATCTATTTTCAACCAAGCTATTGTTCCACTTTACAAATAAAATAAGTATCACTCATCAGTACACTGGAATCTCTAATGAAGCTTGAAATGTGCACGGAAGTTCAAATTTACTTTTAGCCTATCTACACCAAGCAGGATAAAACACGTTGGAAACGTTTTGAATAATAATAATAATAATAATAATAATAATAATTTATTTCTTACCCGCCTCTTCGTTTGGATCGAGGCGGGGAACAACAATATAATAAAATACATAAAACTGATTAAAACATGACATACATTATTAAAACTGCATTAAAACTGTATATGGAGTGTGTCCTGGGCCCTAACAGTTCTCAAAACTGTTATAAACCGTTTTAAACTGTTTTAAACCGTTTTAAAGCAGTAGTGTAGGCTGACAGTTTTAAGAACTGTTGGGGCCCAGGACACAATCCATATACAGTTTTCAAAATGTTTTCAAAGTGTTTTATCCTGCATGTGTAGATAGGCTCTTTGTATCATAGTAATATAGTGTGATATAATAACATGGGTTATTTAATAATAACAGCAGTGCAAGTCAAGAACTTCATACACTCCAGGGAATAAGAGTGATAACAATGATAATGATAATGAGGATAGTTGTTGCTGTTGTTGAAGGTACACAGGGTAAATTTCACTCAGAACTGGGAAGGGAGGTGTTAATGTTAAGAACATGCAGGGCAGGGAGCATGATCTCCCAGTAGGGTTAAGCCCCAAGCACTTCACAATTAAGCGCCACATTCATTCTGAAGTAAGGGCCAATCTATGGTCCATCTATCTATCTATCTATCTATCTATCTATCTATCTATCTATCTATCTATCTATCATCTAAATTTATTTCTAGGCCACCTTTAAGTGTGGAACCTGGTGGAGACACTTAGGGTGCAATGTGGTGGCACATTGGTAGAGATTAGTGCTGGGCCAAGTATTTCAATTCTTCTGTTTTGGGCAATTTGGGGCAGTGGGGACTATGTGTGGGGGGGGATGAAAACTCTTATTAAAGATGCTGTGGGAGATGAGAATTTTGAATAATTTTCTCCTTGGAGAGGGAGCAGGGGTTCCAATTACCCTTTTAAGGGAAGGAGCTGGCTGGGAGCACTTGTAGTGGCACGAGAAGCTTTTCCAGAGTGGCAGCTCTTCCTAAATGCCCATGACAGTGTGCAGCATCACATGGTCTCATCAGAGTTCAGGAATAACTGCTGGGCTGAGGGCCAAATGAAATGTTCTGTTTTCTTACTTGAGTCTGTGTGGCCCCTATTAGGACTGGTCAAGATGCGATTTGTGGGGGTCCTCCTTTAGCATGGGCCCACTTTCTCCTTGCCGCCATTCTTGCCAGCTGCTCTGGTCCTCCTCACCACTTTGCCTGCCTGCTATGGAGACAGCAGATAGGAACATAGGAACACAGGAAGCATCCTTATACTGACTCAGACCATTGGTCCATCTAACTCAGTATTGTCAGCACTGATTGGCAGCAGTTCTCCAGGGTTTCAGGCAAGAGTTTTACCAGCCTTACCTGGAGATGCCGGAGATCGAACCTGGGACCTTCTGCATGCAAAGCAGGGGCTCTACCACTAAGCTATAGCCCCGATGAGTAAGCAGACAGCAGATGCTGCTTCTCTTTCTTGCCACTGTCATTCACCTACTTTTGGCCAGAAGTAGGGAAGGATGGGTTAGAACTTCATTTCATCTTGTTTTTAATAGAAGTTTACCAAAATTCACAGATTTCTCCATATTCAGGACAGAAAGCACTTCAGATTTATCACCACTTTTTTTCCTGACAGACTCCTCATCTTTAGGTGGGAGAGAGGTAAAATATGCCCCTCTCCATGCTGGGAATAGCTGTACATATTGCATTTGTCCAGATGGGTGAGAATTGCATTTCTGCTGGGTTTTGATGAGAATTTACCCAAATTTGCAAATTTCTTCATATTCCACATGGAAAGAACTTTAGATGTAAAAATTCAAATATAGAAGAAAGTGAAACTGGCACATTTGTCCTTCCATAGCCAGAGGGAAAAGGTAGCCCAGTAAGGAAGTGGGAATAGTAAGGAAGAGAAGCAGCATGAGATGGGAGTTGTGGCCTCAGCCAGGTTGGTCACTGGTACACCTAGGGGTGACCACATTACATCAGTTTCAAAATCTCTTCGCTGGCTGCCAATTACTTTATGGGTGAAGTACAAAGTGTTGGTTACTACCTTTAGAGCCCTACATGGCTTGGGTCCAGGTTACCTGCAGGATCGCCTTCTCCCGTACAATCCGCCCCGCATGCTCAGGAACTCTGGAAAGAACCTACTTCAGTCAGCGAAAACTAAGTTGACAGGTATTACCCAGAGGACCTTCTCTTCTGTCGCACCAAGACTGTGGAATGGCCTGCCGGAGGAGACTCGTCAACTTAACAGTCTTTTAGAATTTAAGACCCTATACACATTGCCCTTAAAACAACTTATATTCTGTTTAAAAACGTGTTTTTTAAGTCGTTTCATTATGTGGTAGGACACACTGAGCAGTACTTACATTTCATAGTGACTGCTTCCTCCATCCTCAAAGTGTTCATTGGTGTATTACATGGTTAATTCCTTGACTCTTCTTCTGTAGTTTTTGTTTTGCAGGCTGCTTGAGTTAAGGCGACAGAAGTGGGCGAGTCAAGCAGCCTGCAAAACAAAACCAAAAGAAGAGTGAAGGAATTAACCCTGTAATACACCAATGAACACTTTGAGAATGGAGGAAGCAGTCACTACGAAACGTAAGTACTACTCAGTGTGTCCTACCACGTAATGAAACAACTTAAAAAAACACATTTTTAAACAGAATATAAGTCATTTTAAGGGCAATGTGGATAGGCTCTCTGAAAGCTATAAAGACTAAACTCTTCCGGCAGGCATATCCAGTGGAATTTTAGAATGTTTTTAGGATGTTTTATTGCTATTTTAATAATGTGTACCATGTTTTAAATCAGTTTAATGTATTTTATCATATTTTATATTCACTGCTGTTCCCTGCCTCGATCCAAACGGAGAGGCGGGTAAGAAATAAATGTATTATTATTATCCCTCATCATGGGGATGAGCTATACTTGGGGTCCTCCAAGCTTCCACTCTTTCAGAGGGTGCATGAAGAAGACAGGGTGCAGAGGTAATATCAGAGGACCCCAAACAAGAGGATGAGAGTCATCAGTAGGACCAAGATAGAAAAGGGAAACTGTAGACCGTCTCAAAGCCCCCATTTATTTCAGTGGCAGGTCCTTCCAAGTAATTAATGTGTCTGTTAGAACCATTTTCTTTTTCCTATATATAAATTAGCATCTACACATATGCCCTATCTAAATTGGTATCTTATGCTTAACCTTAAATATTACCTTTTGAGATGATATTTCATGAAACATTCAATGTTATTTATTTTCCTTAATTAAGTGAAGGATTATTGACTGTAAGAAAAATAAAATAAAGAAGTGCAAATAAAGAAACTTACTGGGAGTTCAGCAAAGCCCAGAGATTGGCACAATATACGAAGCAGCCTGCTCAGTTTTCAGTCTATCTTCCACAAAGTCCATTGCTGGGCCTGCCCCCCTCCCACCAATAATTTCTTATAATGGGGACTGTTTTTATGATACAAATTTGATAATCTCCCTCCTGCACATTTGGCAAGGTTCTAATTTGAGCCATAAGCCCATAAAATTCGAGCCCTTTGTTTTCCTGAAGGCCGCAAGGTTTTCAAAGATACCATTGTACTGCTTAAAGCCCATAAAATTGTCACTAGGGGACTGATTAAACAGTCCTGAATTGAAACAGTGCGGATTTTGTCTAGGTCCCTTTCAGGCGCAACAATGCCCTTTTCAACTCCAGGGACAAAGGGAGGTTTAAGGAGGGATTCTCTGGGAGATTCTTCCAAGATAACCCCCAACCATATGGAAGACAAGGTGGCCAGCAGCAGCTGAGACAAAAAAACAAAACAAAACAGGTGACAACAGGACTGTCCAGCACCCCACCCCCACCCCCGGAAACAAGAGGCCGGACCCAAAGATCCTTCAGCTTCCAGCTCAGATGTCTTCTCAAAATCACCACCCACAGAGCTGGGCACAACAACACAATGACCCCGGCCCTTCACAACAAAGGGGCTCGAAAGTCCTGTTGCAGCCAAAGGCACAAGCAAACACACACGCACACACGCACATACACACACACGTCAACACACCAGTGTCCCGGGTTCTGCGCCAAGACAGTCTCAAAAGGCAGAGGTGAGTGATGGAAAGCAGGGGAGTTTCAGACGGGCTTGTTTTAAAGGAGTGTGCCCAGGCAAGGGTCATTCTGACAGCCACGTCCAGTGACAATGGGAGCCAAGCTGCATCATCTCCCACCCTCTTTCCTTGGCCTAGAAGTCCTGCATCCTAATGGGTGCGTTAAAAACACTCCAAAACCTCATATTTCCTCTCCTTGCTATCAAATTAGAAAGAGGTCACACCTTCATTCCAATTGGACGACGTACATGCACGCATACGCACACACCATGAATCACCAAGAAGGACCTACAGGGCTTAGATGCCACCACCTGTGAAGCTTGTTCCATGCACGACAGAAAAATGGCCGAGACAAATCACTAGTCTAGCCAACACGTTTATGCAGCACCGGCCTTTCAATTCCATCCAACACAAAATCTGCTCAGTCGCCTAGCGGGATCAAGATGCTGCTGCTGTCTCCTCATGGAATCGAGGGCAGGTTATTCCGTATCCAGCTGAAAATCTTTTCAAAGAGGCTGGGAGTAAACAAACGAAAATGAAACCCATGGGTTTAAGGCTTGGCTTAAAAAGAAGAAGAAGAAGAAGAAGAAGAAGAAGAAGAAGAAGAAGAAGAAGAAGAGGAAATAGTTTAACAAATTAGAAGCAACAAAAACAACAATAACCTGCCTTTCATTTCAATCTAGAAATCAATTTAAATTGATTAGTTCGGCTTAAGACTTCGAGTCTGCAATCTATTTACATTGGCAATATTAGCCGATATCTAGAAAAAATATGAAAAAAATCCCCCCTTCTCAATAACCAAGACTGTTTCAAACTTCAAATGAAGACTGAGCAATTGTTTTGAAATAGGTAGTTTGTTGGTTGGTTGGTTAGTTGGTTGGTTTCCGGCTAGTTGAGCTATCATCGAATATATTTAGAAAATATTTTCCGTTTTGTCGCTCCTCCCAAACAAATGGGCAAATAGATCAAAGAAAATGGAGAATATAAAGAGGACGATCTAATTATGCATGCTTCAGTCATCGTCATCATCATTATCAACATCTACTGGCATATATGCAGCTTTTATAACGGAATAAGGAAGACATTTGAAAATAAATTCCGATGATCAGTTGTTCTAAATTCCTTTCCAAAGAGGTTGCCACAGGGTACCAGAGAAAACTTAATTCTCCTATACATCGTTTCATTCGTAACAAATTTGGGCATATTTGAACCTGCATCTCACTTTCTCATTGCAACGAATGGGGTTTTCAACTGGAGCAGCATCTGTATTATATATTATTGGGCCGGAACAGATTCTTTCACTATAATGCATTGATGACCCCGATACCCTTTTTTATTTTTTATTTTTTTACTACAGCCATTGGCTGTACCAATATTTTGAGTTTGGTATTATTTTGATTTTATATGTTAATCTTGAAAAGGCATAACAAACATTTTACCCTGAGCAACAGAATGTCCAGTAGTAAATCTATGAATCCATGACATTGATTAAAGTTGCCTTTCCTTCCCAGCACTGAGGTGGTTATGGCAGCCCGTATCAATCTGGCTACTAAGAAAAGGGCATTTAGCAGATGGCACTTAGCAGATCATGTAGCAATTTAGATTCTCCCTCCCCAATACTGCCAACCAGGCGCAGATTGATTTAATTTTTTTTGTGTTTGGAAGGATGGTATATTCGGAGAAGTAGTATGTACATGTGTGTTGCTTAACCCTTTCTCTGACTGATGCTTTTCCATGGCAACTTTAGGCCTCAGTTGCATCTCCAATCCCAGGCACGTGTTCACCCTCGCTAATAGTCCCCGGAGTCCCCATGTGGAGAAAAGTAAGTGGGAAAGAACTGCAGAGGAAAAGCGGAGGGTGGGAAGCGATCTATGGAACGATCCCTCCATAGATCGCTCCTCCTCTGAGGTTCCCTCCCTCCTCTTCAAGTTTAAGTACACGTGCTTGCGTGTTATGTAATTTAGTTCATGACTGAGGTGTCAATTGAGTGTTTTTGTTTTTAACTCACACCCAGGGTAGGAGGTGGATTTAGCGAGGCAAATGGTGGTCAGGTTTTGCAAGGCAAATGGTGGTGCCTGCGCTCTTAACACTAAACACACACATACGCACAAAGCTGTGTATTTTAAAAGGGGATGGCTTTAAAAGGGCTTTGGATGAATTCCTGGAGAAGGCTATCAATGGCTACTAGTGATATCTCCAGTATCAGAGGCAATAGAGCTTTGGCTATTAGGCGATATAAAAATGCAATAAATAAATAAGCCTATATACACGGGTTGCTGGGGAACATGAGTAGGAGGTGCTATTGCACCAGTGTCCTGCTGTGGGGTGTGAACAGAATGCAGGACTAGGTGGACCCTTGGTCTGATCCAGCATGGCTCTTCTTATGAGAGGGGACAACTGCACCTAACCTCATTAACCAAACGTGTACTTTGGCCTGTTTAAAGGCCTTGGACCCTCAAGCACTTCCACAGTGGCTTCATTTAAACCCAAGGATTCCGAATGGTAAATATTAAGATGCTGGAAGAATACAAGGCTAATGAGTAAAAGGAACTTCATGAAATCCCTCCAGAAGGGTAACCATCTTAGTCTATGGCAGCAAAAAGTACAAGCAAAATTCTTGCTCCACCTTAAGGATGAACACATTTATTAAACAGATTACCAGTTACTGCTATTGCTAAAGATCACTGTGCTGATTTAAGCTTGAACTGAATTGCGGACTGGTTTTTGGTTCCCCCTCCTCCCTTCCCACCATTTCATAACCATTTCATTTCCCTTTACTGTCCCACCATAAAATTGAAGCCTCAAATATTACTTGTGGACAAGCAGCAGAGTGAACTAATCTGGGAATTTTGAGAAGAGAAATATCCTTCCTTGTTTTTTCTTTTCTTTTTCAGCTTCCCATCACAATCACTAATGTGCGCAAAGTACCTCCAGATGCTGACCTCTTATGCCAAAAAGACACTGGTTCCTGTGGATGGTTTTCTTTTGTCAACGATCCTGTTTATTATTAATCATGATATGAAAATTCTATTTGAAAATATACTATGTCTGATACAATCAACTCACTATTTGTTTTGTTTCAAAGGAAACAAAACCAGTTATTTATTTTTTAATCCTATGTTTTCGACTAACTTTCTCAAACAAAAGGCCAAAAACAGGGTTTATGGTGGAGGAATAACCCCATGATTTTCTTCTTCCACCTTTCCCCTTAGCTACCTATGCTGAATCCTCACATTTACATGGAAGTCCTATTGAATTCCGTGAAATTTATTTCCAGATAACACCTGGGCCCTAACCATTCCTTACACGCCTGTTTCCCACCTTAATTACTCCGGAACAACTACTGTTCTTGGTTTCCTTATTCACAATCGCTCATAAAGACTATAATCCCCACTTCACTCATTAGAAAGCACCTAAATCGATAAAAAATCACTCACGTCACCCCCGCCCCCCCCCCCCCTACACGGAGTGTGTTCAGGAGGAATTAACCAGGGTGGAGTCATGTCACAATGGCACCCTTAGATTGCAACCCTATACATGCCTACTCAGAAGGGAGTTGTTGAGACTTACTCCCAGGTTAAGGACGTATAGCATTGCAACCTCTATCCACATGCTGCATTCCGACTTGCGCGTTTACAAGGAAGCCCCCCCTCTCCCTCCAAGGGGGCACACTCCCAGGAAGTGTACATAGATTCCCAGCCTATAAGATCTCCGCCCATCTTCAACACCCACATGGAGCGGACTTCCAGGTAAATGTAATGGGGGTTGGACATCCTTCACTTCGACGAAAACTGCTGGGGAGTTCATTGCATGGCTGCAATCCGCGAATCATTTACTCTAAAGTAGTCCTATTCAAGAAAATGTCTTGGAGGACGATGAGGACGTCAGTCCAAGGCTGGCGACGGTCATGCCAAGGCAGGCGGCCCGGTGGCCAGTATGTCTCTTTGCACCAAGGTAGGCGGGCGGGCGGACCGGTTGGAGTCCTCTCGCGGTGGCCAGCCGGCCTCTTTCCGCGCGGCTTGCCGCCGCCTTCTTCAGCCCCAGTTCCAGGAGACCAGGGCCGGCGGTGCTAAGTGCTGGTAAGCGGGGAAAAGGCTCAGCGTGCCGGCTTGCGGGAAGGCCGGATAGCCCGGCAGGCTGAGAGCCGCCCCGCCACCGCCGTAGTCCTGGGCCGTAGCCGCCCCGCCACCGCCGCCGCCGCTGCAGCTCTGGCACGCCTTGCCGTCGCGCACCAGCACGGGCACCACCACCCTGCGCAGCAGCGGCGCCGCCACCGCGCCGCCTCCGCCCGCCGCCCGGTCGGCGCCGCCCTTGGCGCGCTTCATCTTGTAGCGGTGGTTCTGGAACCAGATCTTGACCTGGGTGGGCGTCAGGCGCAGCAGGTGCGCCAGCTGCTCCCGCTCGGGCGCCGACAGGTAGCGCTGCTGCCGAAAGCGCCGCTCCAGCGCCAGCGTCTGCGCCTTGGAGAAGAGCACCCGCCGCTTCTTCTTCTTCTCCTCCTCCTCCTCCTCCTCTTCCTCCTCCTCGTCCTCCGCCCGAGCCGAGGCGGTGGCGGCAACGGCGGCCGGCCGGGATCTGCTCTCGGCGCCGCTCTCGTCCGAAGCTGCGGAAGAGACATGGGGGCAGGGGCAGGGTAGGTCGGTTAGTTCAGCTCTGGAACCCTCGCCAAGAGAAACCCAATCAAAAGCGACAGCAATCGAGAGAAAATCTGCGCCAGCGCGTTGAGGCATAGGATCGGAGGGGCAGCCCTGCGTGGCCTCTGTGTGGGCTGAGATTCGTAGAATAGGATAGGCATGAGCAGTGGGGGCTGGTGGCCCCGATTTCAGTGGGGCTATGAATCCATTCTGGGTTTCAGTCAGAACTCTAAAGGAGCTATCCAAGGTGCTGGACCTATTTTGGGAGTTGTTCCAGCACTTTGAATAGCTCCTTTAGAGTTCTGGCTGGTTCTGACTGAAACCCAGAATGTCTACACATCCCCACCGAAATCGGAGCCACCAGCCTCCACTGTTTATGAAGGAATGTGTCTGAATAGATGTGTGTGTAGAATCTATCTACATCCCCCGTGGGATGCTGGAAGTTGTATCCAACACATCTGAATGGCACCAAGTTGGGAAGGTTGATCTATGCTGTACTCACACGCACAATCCGTCCATTCATCCACCCATCGATCCACTTTCTCTAGAGACTTGTGAACTCCCGGGCCATTACGTCTTTAGGAAGCACTGCAATACCGTTATTTCGGATGGGGTTTAATTCCGCCTCCCTATTATTGTTATTATTTTTTGTTATGCGTGTTCTTAGTTATATTTAAATCTGGCCAGTCTACATGTAGCTTAAGGTCTTGTGTTGTCCACTGGCAGCAAAGGCTATTGAGCAAGCTGAACCAGAACCAGTTGGTCCAATTCCACTCCGGCAAGTTCTTCAAAGCAAAAATAAATAAATAACCTGTTTGAGTTGAATGAGGGATGATAATGTTATGCAGGAGAAATCTCGCAGCCCCGCAGTCCTTCCCTCCACAGAATCAGGTCCTCAGGCTGCAATCCGAACACAGTTCTAGGCTGCTCCGATGCCACTGAAGTCAATGGAAGTTAAATAACCCCAGTTGCGGACAGGTTTTCAGCCACTGTCTATCAAATATTGTTCTCATCTTATTATACTTCGTTTCTAGTGTTTGTTAAGCGTAAGATACACACACGCACATAATCGATGTATTTGGTGATTTGTAAAGGAGTACATTGCATCGATTTTTACTCTTCGGAAAGAAAAGTGAAGTAGACAATTATTTACCTTTAAAGTTGGTCTGAAAATAATTCCAATAAATAAACAATACAATAAATAAAATAATCTATTAAACTGCCTCGTTCCTCTACTGCCTCTCTCTCTTGCTTTCTGTCTCTGTTTTCCTCTCTTGCTTTCACAAACCCAGTGGAATTTTCAAACATTCTGTTGCAGCAAAAGCAAGAGGGGAAAGATCTTCTGGCACCTTTAAGACTTAAAGTACCATCCTCTCCATGCCTAACTCAGAAGTAAGTCTTAGATAGGGGGTTGGACTCGATGGCCTTATAGGCCCTTTCCAACTCTATGATTCTATGGTAGGTAAGGAGTGCACAAACCTTTTCCACCCTGTGATGCCAGCTTGGAGGTCAGGGCCACAGGCACGCATGCACACATGACACAGCACATCCATTATGGGTGTGTGCACACTTATACACACGCCGGCACATACACACAGAGAGATCCTGATATGAATTGCTGTGTCCTTGTTGCTAGAGACCTGTATGAGGATCTTCGGTTCAAAGGCCCTGGGAGGATCAGGGCACAGCAGTAAAGGCCTCGGGGGACGGGTTGTGCACTGCTGAGAAATAGCTTTGCAGCATAATGCCATTTATTGTGTTCATTCCACCAAAGGAGTTTTCCTCCAAACATTTATTATGGGCTGAGATAGCATATCCCAGAAGGTACCCAGGAGGCTGCATGGTGCAGCAAGTATAGGAAAGATCAGAACGATGGTAGCGTGAAAAAGAACTGGGGGGGAGGGGGGTGCTGATTGCATTTGCGATTCCAAATATGATTCCAAGAGGGTGTGATACTTTGCATTGTTGATGGATTTGTTAATGGCAAAAGGGCGTGAATTGGTTAGGCGGTGGCATACTTCTGGGAACCAATGGTGCTGTCTCTGGATAGTGACAAGAAGGGTGTCCCCCACGCTCATGCCCGCATTCAGCGCTAGCTTAGCTGGGAAGGAATCTGCTCGCATCCAAGTGGCAGATGAAGGAGAGGCATTGCCCAAAGAGGCCCCCCACCTTCAGGGTGTACTATTTGCTTCTTGAGAAAGCGTCTTGGAAGGCTGGGCTACGAGAATTTAAAGAAGCCAGTACACGAGGTTCATCTTACAATGTGCATAGAGTTCTAGATCATGAGCGTGAGTGTGTGGATGCCTATAGGCGCGATTGGGGTTCCGTTAGTTTGGTAGGAATTTAAGAGGCAAGACGCAAAGGAATCGCTGCTTCTCTCCTGGAAATGTAGGAAGCAAAGGAGGAAGAGGTCGGTCTCGGACGGTGGTAGCCCATTAAAAATCAATACCGCTGCTCCTGCTGCTCACAGCTCTGCGGATCTTCCCAAAGCGAGATCTGCAGCTGATTGCAATGAAATCCGGACTGTGGCTCTTAAGTAGATCCACTAACTACACTCTTGGAGTACAAGGAGTTCAAACCATTGACCGAAAAAAAAATCCGAAACAGCTTGTTGATTCGGTCGTTAAAAACAACCACCACTCATCTGCTTTCAATGGAATGAAATCCACTTCCACCTGAGACCGCTTCTCTTAGGCAGTCTTACTTGGGAATCCCTCCTCATCTAATGGGACTTACTTCCAAACGTAGACGCATAGGATCTGGCTGAATAGTTTGGAGCTACACTTCAAATTTATGGGGAAATATACAGGAACCCAATGAAGGTCTTAGAAAACTACAGGGGGTGGCCTGATTCTGCTAAAATTGGGTGTGGGGTAGAGGTTTCATTTTGCCCCACCACCATTACCAATGTTTCTCTAACAATTTGAGGTTCCATAGGAATCACTGTCCTATTGATTTCAAGGAGTGACCAGAGTGATGCTAACCTGCGAAGATCTCCCACTGAAAGCAACGGGACACTTACAAGGCAATCCTAAACAGAACAAAATCCATTTGAGTTGAATGGGGATTACTCCCACGTAAATTAGCAGCTTTAAAACACTTAACTATGGCTGGGATCCTGTCCTAAACTTGATTAGCAGTCTCTCCGAGTTCAACAGAGTAGGCTGAAACCCAAGTGTTGGGGTTTTACTGGGTTGTGAATCGAACCGAGAGTAATGAAACATGGATGGATGATGGGATCATCTGCCATCGGTACCGTTACCACTATCTGCAACATAATCTCATACCCCGTTCCTTTATAGCATACAAGCATAGAAACAGACTACATCCAGACATTTGGCGTATTTTAAAAACATTACTTAGGGATAAAATAAAGCTTAAGCTGCTGGAGGTTAGCTGTAAAGTGCTATACTGATCACCTTGCCTATGGATAACCTAAAGCATGTTTGGAACTAAACAGGAGCCCTGGGGAAATGTATGCAGCAATGTATCTACTCTTGTCCGCAAATGCAGACACATTCTACACTATAAGTACAGCAACAGCAACAACAACAATGTGAGAAATTGTGATATAGATTATATTGGGTTTTTATTAACTCGATTATCTGATCCTTTCTCCTCCTCCAGATAATGCTCTAAAATAATGTCTATTTATGGAGTCTGTTTCTCTTCTTCTATACCATTTTTTAAAATCTGAATAAAGGTTTTTTTTAAAAAAGAATTCATTTTTAATAATAATAATAATAATAATAATAATAATAAATTATTTAATAAGCTTGCATCCTGATCTAGCCGCATGTTAATTCAATGGAATTTGCTTCCAAGAAAGTTTCCCTTGGTACCTACCACAAATGTATTGTAGGATAGGGTAGATAGATAGTGCCAGTGAACCACGAACAGTGGAAGTAAAAATACACACAAAGGCAACAACCACAAAACCCTACATGTGATATCCTAACAGTTTATCTATACAAATGCCTTATTATCGTGCGTGTGTGTGTGTGTGAGCGCGCGCGATCACATGTTTATGCCTCACCTCAACTCTTATTAGTCTAGAGGAGACAATACATTAACCTATCCAAATCTGGTCCACCATTTATATGTTTAAAAAAGGGGGGTGCAGAGCTACCAAGGTTTTTCATAGAGAAAGCTTTAAGATTGGAGGAGGCATACTCAGTCTTATTTGGTGATTCCTAGTGCGTGTCTGGGGGGGGGGGGGTTACACGTCCCTTCGTGTGTGTGTGTGTGTGTGTGTGTATACACACACACATACATAAAAGCAGGATATATATGCTAGTAATCTATCGCATCTCTCTCTCTCTCACACACACACACCCCTACATAAGGCATTCGTTATCTATTTAATTTATTTCTGTCTGTTGTTTTACTAACTAGACAATTAACCGGACAATTAGATTCTCAGCACCCCAAAGCCCCGCCGCCGCCATAGGTTACCTCGGTACCGCATTATCCGGAATATTAATCTACCTGCGTAAAGAATGCCGAGCGCGTTTTCCATTCTCGATTCGCCTCCTACATACATCCGCTGGGATCTCTCTAAAATGGTGGCCGCCTCTATTTGGAGCCTCTTCCCCACACACCCCGGTATTCCTCCGGTCTTTCAAAAGCTCCACTGCCTGGGGAACCCCCCACCCCAGCCCCACACTCACACAAATAGTGGCTCCTGTCGGTCTCCATCCATTCCCGGTATGGGGAGCCGCCGTAGCCTTCGATGGGATCCTGCTCCTTGCTGCCTTCGGGTTCGGGTAAATCCAAGAGGCTCCGCACCGTGAAGCTGATCCTGCCCATGGTAGCCATGGTGGCAGAGATGCCCGCCGCCTGCAGTAGGGGGGGCGGGCGGCGGGGGGGGGGAGAGTCAGCCGGCGGGAGCGGACCTACAGGGCGCCACCAGGGAGCCTTGGTGGGAGACTCATCTCTGCTTCCCCTCGGCCGGGAGATTAGTGTCGCTTACTGAGGGGGCTCCTGTTTATATCAACAGTCCTCCTCCCCACCGTCAACACTGGCTGCTTTCAAACCGTCCCTGTCTATGGGATGCTAAGTACCTGAATTAGTCAAGTACTAAAGCCCTAATGGGAGGAAGGGCAACCGCCCCCTCCCCTTCCCCCTCCCCCTCTCCCCCAGAGAATCCCCCTCCCCTCCCCAAAGCCAGCAGGAAGCGGCCTTCGGTATTACGGATTCTGTCTGATTAGGCCAAAGTGGGGACAGATAATGGTAATTGTTAGCCGTGAATAACTTCTTGGGTGGTATGGGGGGGGGGGGGGACCAACAGCCGCCCTCGCCGCCAGCCCCTCCGCCCTTCTCCTAGCACACAAAGTGAATCCTCGCAGGAACATCCGCAGCGCCTGTCCGCGGCTCGCTCGCTCGCTGCCTCCATTCCTCCCACCCTCCTCGCCCCTTTCACGGGAACGCAGGAATTTATGCATTGTTTGTTTTCTTCTCCAAGTTTGGGAACCACTTTGGATGCAAAGTGCCACAAGTATCCAGCGTCAATGCTCCGTCTCCTTCTCCGTGCTTTTATCTTCACACCTCCAACATGTCGGGCCCCACCTTCCTACCTTTTCCCTTTCGCGGAGGCACCGTCAGCCTCTCCGCCTCCTAGTCCTGCATGCTCTTGACCGGGAAGCAAGGGAGGAAGCGCCACTGAAATGATCCCTTTCTTCTTTCCGAGTAGGCCCGCAGCCCGGTAGCTCGAGCCACGTCCCATTTCAGCCGCAATCCTGGCTTTGACCCATTTAGGCTGCGATCCTGTACTTACCTGGGAGTAAGCTCCACCGAGTAAGCTCCGTGGGAATTACTTTCGAGGAGATACGGAGAGGATGGTGCTGTTAAAGTCTTGTTCAGTCAATGAACGCCTTGCAATTTCTTTCAAGAATCAGTTCCTTCGAAAGCTGTGCTGGCACTCGGTGCAGGCGTTGTTCTCAGTGGGCTTCGGCGCTTTTGGCGCACCGATTACACAGGTTGGGTGGCAGTAGGCGACTTAAACGCAAGCGCATAGATGGAAAACAGAGTACACCTCCAGAGCAGCTGGACATGGTACCGATGAGACTCGCTTTTGACTGGGTTGCTGGCAAAGCTTCCAGAAAGTGGAGAAACCCCCACCCCGCAAAAAATAAAACAAAGCGGGAGGGGAATGGAGGTTTGTTTTTAATATTAATTAATATCATGTCATTTTTCCCCCCTTGGTCTCTAAGAAAAGAAACTAAAAATAGCAGGGCAATTTAGCTCAACTAAAAGTCTGGTTTATCATCTAGATTGATGCGCAAAGGAAAGCGACTCCCTCTTTTGCAGGAAGGCGAATGCTGCCAGGTATATAGGCAGTTGTCTCTGGAGTCAGGTGATTTTGGGCCCAATGAAAAGCTGCTTGGTTACATTTCGGTTTAGAAAATAAGGCACCATGGACAGAGAAGAAGTGGAAAGAAGGAAGTCAGCGGGGCTGGTTAAGGCTTCACTGCCTTAAGTCCAGAAGGAATGACTTCTTAGCAGCAGAATCCAGCCATGCGGAATCTTTGCAACGCACCAATGGAGGCTGGTGGCTTCTATTTCAGTGGGGCTGTGAATCCTCTCTGGGTTTCAGTCAGAACTGGACAGAATTCTAAAGGGGCTATCAAAAATGCCATTTTGGAGATAGGGTTCAGAACTTTGGATCGCTCCTTTAGAGTTCTGGCTGAGTCTGACGGAAACCCAGAATGGATTTACAGCCCCACTGAAATAGGAGCCACCAGTCTCCACTGCAACACACACACTGGCTAAGCTGCTCTAGGAGGGTGTAAGCCCAACCTGTGATTAAGCAGGGCTGTCAAAGGCCCCAGCCTGGGTTTGGAGGTGTGACAACCAGTTCTGGATGGGGTTACACCCCCCCCCCAAAGACTGTGATCGCAGCTTGGGGGTACTCCTGGATCCGTCGCTCCAAATGACAGCCCAGATAGATGCAACGGCCAGGAGTGCCTACTATCAGCTTTGGCTGATATGCCAGATGCACCCCTTCCTAGAGTTGGAAGACCTAAAGACGGTAGTACACACGCTGATAACTTCAAGACTTGACTTCTGCAATGCGCTGTACATAGGGCTACCTTTGTGCCTAGTCTGGAAACTTCAACTTGTTCAAAATATGGCAGCCAGGTTGGTCACCGGTACATCTAGGGGTGACCACATTACACCAATTTTAAAATCTCTTCACTGGCTGCCAATCAGTTTCCGGGCAAAGTATAAAGTGTTGGTTATTAACTTTAAAGCCCTACATGGTTTTGGGTCCAGGTTACCTGCGGGATCACCTTCTCCCATATAATCTGCCCCACACACTCAGGTCCTCTGGGAAGAACTTACTCAAATCAGCCAGAACTAGGCTGACGAGTGTTACCCAGAGGTCCTTCTCTTCTACCACTCCCAGACTGTGGAATGGTCTGCTGGAGGAGATTAGACAAATTAGCAGTCTTCATGAATTTAAGAGAGTCATGAAGACTGCTCTCTTCTGGCAGGCCTATCCAGTTGAATTTTAAGATGTTTTTAATGATGTATTGGTTTTTATTTGTTTTTAATAGCTCAATTATTTTGTGATTTTTGTGTTTTGTATTTGTTGTTGTTCCCCGCCTCGATCCAGAGGGAGAGGCGGGTTATAAATAATAATAATAATAATAATAATAATAATAATAAAACGGGTTGTAGTGTTGTCAAAAATCATACACAGAATAGCAAATTATGTCCATTATTAAATACTGGGAATGGCACCAGGATTCCACTAGGTAGGTTACCCGTGGGAATCCTATCAGACCGATTCTATGCTTCTTGGCCTGAATTCTGTTGCCAATGCCCAGTCATGTTCCCTTCAACACAGTGTGGCCACAATCCATGTCGGTGCATGCATGAATGGCTCTGGAACAGGATGTTCATTCCCAGCCCCATCGGAGGCATCCTGTGGAGACTGGATATAAATCCAGGTCAACGGTGCACAGGTTTCTTCCTGATTAGATCCGGGCAAGCACCTGATTCAAAATATATAGATAGTCTGCAGCAGTGATGTCCCAATTGAACCATTTTTCTAGGGGAAACGATTGGAAATATGATTCCAAGCCCACAAATTGAGTTGATAATTAAGGAAGGAATGGTTATTGAATTTCTGCCTGTATGTGGCCTGCTATAATGTCACTCTCATTGCCATCCCATAAGCTCGTTTCAGCAGTACTGACTTTCACCCTACTCTGTTTGGTTGGGAGACTTTAGGCTGAAGCCCAGGAACAATTCTTGAGACTCAAGTCTTATTGAACCCAGTGGAACCTACTTGTGAGTAAACAACATAAGTATGCATCGTACTGTTATGTGCACTCAAGTTCCATTGACAGCGGTGGGGTTTAAGAGAGCACACAAATCAATGCTGGACTGTGGCCTCATATTGAAGCCCACCACCAAGTAACAGAAAAGGAATCCTTTTAGAATCCATGTATAATTAGGTTGTATCCAATATTAGCTTAACTTAAGACACATTCATTTCAATGGGTCTGCTCTAAATAGAACTATGATTGGATACAACCCAATCAATTTAACTGTAAGTGCTGTATCTTTGTTTAGCTAGTTATTAATACCACTGATTTAATTGTGTGTTTTTTAAAACAACAACAACATTAAATCACCCACCCACCCGATTTTAATCATTTGTAGAAGTGGGCATTTACTTAGTCTAAACAATTCCCTGATCTTATTCAGCCTTAATTCTGCCTGGACAGCTAAATTTCTCTATTTGAGTCTGCCCAGTGGAAGGAATGGTTGTTCCACCAAAATGTTGTATAAACCAGCTAGATTAAACTAATGTATTTGAAACTGATATTCATCCCATTGGGCTCTATTGCCTTCATGCCATATTCACACCCCATATTAAAATCCATGTAACTCGGTACTGTGTATGTTTTTAAGGTCTGACTTCAACTCTAGATTTTTGACAAGTCAGATGAAAATTCACACCTCCCAATAAGTCCTAGTCTGCCACCCACTAAAGGGCAACGTCAAACATTCCATTGATGACAAAGATCGGGAGAGCTGACACAAAAATGCTTTCTTGTATTGAAATATTTTAGACATGGTGTTTACTTAATTTTTCATGTGCTATATGAAGCTAAAAGGTAAAGAGCCATCGTATTTCAAAATTAGCAATATTCTGTTGCAACCTAAACTGATGGTCTCCTATTAAAACCTTTTGGATTCGCTCCAGTCCACTTATGTGGGATTCTGGATCAATAAGCACATGGATGCAAAACTTGTTTATGAACAACTGAAGTTAGACTGAATAACAGTTGAAAGTGGTTGCCTGAAGGGACTGGATTAGAAACCAACATACTACGTATCCTGTTATATTATAAGAGTGGGTTGGCTAGCTACTGTTTTACTGGATCTTGCAGGATGAAATACATACAACCCAGGTGATATTTACTGGCATGGTGTCTCATTGCACAGCCCTACATTGCTAGATATGGTTTGTGTATTTTAAAAATTATGTTGAAAGCCACCATGAACAATTTGAGTGCAAAGGTGGGATATAAATCCACTAAACAAACAAATAAATAGCATTATTATTTAATACTGTAGGAGTGGGCTCTATAGATCCAGTAATTTCTTACTGTTCTCAGTATTTCAGCTTACCTGAAAACATTTCATCTTTGGGAATTTGTTTCTTTGTATTTGGCTGACACACATACCAGGATGGATTGGATTATGTTGGATGTTTTAGCATCCCACAGCTTTTATACAAGATGATACCCAATGCTACAGAATATTCTTAGGCCTGGTCCGCTCTTGTAGCAGAATAAAATGGCAGTGATGTAGCAGAGTCTTGATGTGGTAGAATGGACCTTACCACTTCAGACTGCAAGGGACTATCATATTTGTTAAGGTATTGTTCTACATTTAAACAAAGCACCTCCTTTGAGATAGAAAGTAATATGTGTTCCCCTGTATACCAGTTTCTGGGGAACATGAGTGGGAGGGTACTATTGTTCTCACATCTTATATGTCCATTTCAATTATTTATTACATTTATATCCTGCCGTTCCTCCAAGGTACCCAAGGCAGCATATGTGATCCTCCTCTCCATTTTATCTTCAAAACAACCTTGTGAGGTAGGTTAGGCTGAGAGTCAGTGACTGACCCAAAGTCACCCAGTGAGCTTCATGATCGAGTGGTGACAAGAACCCAGGTCTCCTGAATCCCAATTCAACATTCTAATCATTGTGCCACACTGACTCCACACTGGAAACCATGCTGCGGGTTTCCCATCTGCAGCTGGTTGGCCACTGTATGAATAGAATGCTGGACTAGATAGGCCATTGGTCTAATCCAGCAGGGTTCTTCTTATATTCTTGGTCTTGTTTCCAATAGCAATAACTTCAGGAGATCTGTTTCTAGCATCTCCATTGCACAGAGATGAACGGTAATGAGGAGTCTGTGAGAATATTTCTCCCTGATATGCTCTCTGTTTAGTTTTTTTTAATGGCTTGCAGTATTTTTATTTTCTTTCTTTCTTTAAGATATTTAAATATTGCTTTCAATTTTAAAAATCCCAGTGGTTTATATCGTCATCATCATCATCATGAAAAGCACAACAACATGAAGACAAGTTAATGGTTGGGAAAGACCAGGGTAAGCTAGTATTTTTAATCATCTTCAGAAGCCCATGATCGTGGGTGCTTGACATATCACAGAAGAGAGTTCATTCCAGAGGATGTAGGCCACAACACAGAAGGCCTATTGCCACGTAGCTACCAGATGGGACTCCACAAGGCCTCCCCTAAAGACTATAGTCAGTCTATACAGGGAAATATAATATTTCAGTAACCTTGTCCTAAGTTGTTTAGCCTACAACTCCCATCAGCTTTAGCCAGCATAACTAATGGATAGGGATCATGGGATCTGTAGGCTAAAGTATCTGGGAGGCCATAAGTTGACTACCTTTAGTTTAGGGTGTTAGTAATAATACCTTCTAAGTGCGGGATCATTCAAATATAACAACTCCCAACTTCAACCTAACTCGTTCCATTGCACGTGTAAACTAGGACTCAGTAACCATCTGCATAAGTTGCTTAAGGCAAGTTGATTTCCATTCTTTGGCCCAGTTTGCACAAACAGCGGGTGATGGGTAAGGCTGTGGTTAGACTATATGCCATATGCCACTTCATACTGCTGGTGGAGGCTCACATGACCGAATGTTCCTTCTAAAAAACAAACAAGTATTTCAAGATGAAGGCTAACCCAGAACTATTCTTCAGAACATCTAGATCTCTGTGTTTGGGGAATGAGATGGATGGGGAAGTTGGAGGTACATTCCATCATGTTTACATTTACCTGCAGTCTGAAGCGGAACAGTCCGGACAAAGATATATAATCTCATCTGTTGTTTGTGAGAATTAGGCCCTTAACTTGTATCTGATAGCAACAACTTGGGGAGACCACTTTCTTGTATCTAGTTACATAGAGCTGGAGATCCAAGAGACAGTGAGAGGCCTAAGGTAAATTACTACTATTACTGCAAATGACTGGATCCTATGCATTCTTACACGGTGAGATTTATTCACAAGGAACTATGTCAAGATGCTCATGGCATGCTTGATGTGCAAAACCTAATACAAATAACATATGGATCCTGCCCAGAGGACTCACAATCTACATTAGAAGGAGTAAGGGTGGCTGTTGGAGGTCAGCCTTGGGGAATGGGTGAGTAGGGAGCAAGAAGGGGATGGGGAATGATGGGCAATGGATCAGTAGGTAAAGTTAAGCTAGCTTGCTTCAGGAAATGCTTTGCTGAAGAAGAGGGTCTTGAGGAGGTCCTTCAATGGAGAGGCAAGCTGACAAAAGAGAGGGGGAAGGTTCTTCCAAGCAGCATACATGAAAGAATGCATGTGAAAGAAATGGGTAAAGAATACAAAGGGGAAAGACTGTAGAGGAGAAATGGGAAGGAAAGCAAGATAGGCATGTAAAGGAAAAGAACTAAGGATGATCGACTACCGTGTTAAATTACAGTACTTGAATAATGCCAGTGGAATCCTGTTAGCTCCATCCTTGAGATCCATATATTTCAATTGTAAATTGGACTGACAATGGCAAAGAGACTAAAACATATCTGTTGGGACTCAGAAGCTCTTTGTACAGCAATATGTGCATCAACACACATAGCACACCAAGGCCTCAATCCTACACATGTTTATTCAGATTAGAAGCAAGTTCAATTGGATTCAACTGGGCTTTCTCTCCAGGAAATGTGCAATCCTAGTGATGCCTACTTCCATGTAAGCTGCCAGACTGTACATAATACTGTACCCCCACCCCTTTCAACAGAGATATAATGATGGTCTGGAATTACATCTCTGAAGAAAGAAGCCAGGTACTTTTCGGGCTCCTAATCAAGTCTTAGGACAACTCTAAAAGCAGGAACATGTGATCAAAATGCACAAATGTGTGATACCTCTTCAGCTTTTCAACTTTTAAGGCAGAGGTAGGCAATGTGGTGCACTTCAGAGGTTTTGGATGGCAACACCCATAATCCCCAGACAGCATGGCCAATGGTAAAGGATTATGGGTGTTGTTAACCAAAATATCTGGAAGGCACTAAGTTCCTACCCTCATCTAGTGCCTTGGAAGCGTGGATGCCTTACTTTTTAAACAAACCAAGAACCAATGGGATGATCCTCATTTATGCAGCAGAAGTGGGATGCTTTATGGAACCTCCACCTCAGTATCTCCTTCTGCCATTGGAACTTTGAAGTCTATGACATTCTGTTGCGAAGAAACCAACAACTTTGGGCCAGTGGTGCAGCCAGGCCTAAAGTCCTGCCCACAGCCTACCTCCCCACCCCAATGATCACCCAGAGAATGGCAGGTGATGGGGTGGCAAAAACAAAGGCCATTGTATTCCTGCTGTGATGGTGCTACGATTTCAGTGAGTTTGAAAGGCAAAACTGCAAATGCTCAGTGTATGCATTATATATTAAATCATGTTTGGCAAACAGCTTTGTTGTGATTATTCTAACATATCCGGAATGCAGAAGCAGTTGTAAGCATGGAACAGTGATTGGGGATGGGGTGAAGAGGAGAGGAGAGGAATCTGAACTCTGTGCTGCACAATTGAAGTAATACATATGGCCATCTAAAAGGGACCATTAAAGGTGCAATCCTATGCCACCATTAGGCCATTAAAGGCACAATCCTATGCATGTTTAGACAGAAAAAAGCCCTACAACTCCCATACACACTCTGCTCTAATTCCAGGGTCTAAAATTACCTACTTGCCTCACTGCTCTGGGCAAGAGTGCAGCTGGGCCCCACAGGTTTTGACAGACCAAGAAAGTATCATGCATCCACACACAATTCCACTACCTGGGTTTGATTACAAGTTATAATAATTTAAGAAGATAACAAGAGTCATGTTGGTCCACCTAGTCCAGCATTCTGTTCACACAGTGGCTGCTCTGCTGCCCACAGAAAACTGGCACGCAGGATGTGAGACCTGGTGTACATAGGTATACTGCATCTGATATTGGAGGTAGCATATAGCCATCTGGACTAGTAGCCACTGATAGCCTTGTCCTCCAAGAATTTGTCTAACCCCATTTTAAAGCCATCCATATTGGAGGCCATCACTACGATTGTAGTAGTGAATTCCATAGTTTAAGTACGTGCATTGTCAGAGCTGGTCTTAGGGGTGAGCGAGTTGGGCATTCACCTAAGGCACTCAGCTGAAGGGGATGCCAAGCAGACCCAAGGGGCTCACCAAGAAGAGCTGGAGGGGGCACCAACATCACACCCGCACCAGGCCCCATAAATTCTCTTGGTAGCCTTGCAAAGGTGACTATGGGGAGGAGTACCAAAGGCACATCTCACCCGGGGGCACTATTGAATCTCGGACCAATCAGCTTCATGGCATGACCTCAGCTTCTAGTATTAAGAGAGAGAGAGAGAGAGAGAGAGAGAGAGATATCTCCCTATCCATTTTCTCCACACCATGCACAATGTTTGATGTCTCTGCTTACTTGTTCACAAGAGTTGAGAGCGGGCAAAACAAAAAGTGAGCTGTGGTTCCTTTGGCAGGACGACCGTCCCAGACAAGGCCTATATATCTCGGGGGGGGGGGGGCGGTGATTCTTCTTCGCATTGCCTGCGAGTTTGGATTCCCACGTTCCTGCGCAAACAGCCACCCAACCAACACGTCTCCCTCTGCGCTGCTCTTCTGAAGAGAGCGGCTTGAGCGCCATCCCCTCCTGCCCCCTACCCCCGCTCCCCGTTGCGCTAGCTGGCTGAAAAATGTAAATAGACTGATAATGGCCTAGGCGGAGGAGACTCAAAGGGCTCCTGTCTCTGGGGCTGATTTGTAGCCGAGGATGAGCAGGGAATGGGGCTCCAGTTGGCCACCTTCCCGCATCTTTCTTTGGGACTGGACAGGCTCCCGATAAAAGATTCCCAGGCGGCGATTATTGGAGCCACCTATCAAGCGTGCCCGGTGACAGTAGCTTCCCCCCTCTCTTTCTACACACACACACACTGCCTCTGCCTCTGCCCCTCCTCCTCCTCCTCCTCCTCCTCTCCCAGTTCCTAGATCAGCCTTCCTGGCTTCCTGGGTGGTCGGTCCGAAGGGAACACAAATACATGCCAACTGCTAGCCTGTGAACAAAAGGGAAATGTAGCCCTATGTCCTGGACCTGTTGGAAGCATTTGTTCCAGTCAAGATTTTGCATTTGTTCAGAGGGGGAATAATAGGTGATTGACGCCTCCTGACAATGTCCTTTAACTCGCCGGGATAAATCGGAGCTTGTTTCTTGTTGTCATGGTTTTCAATTGGGTTCAATGGGATTTGAACCACTATCGACTCTGCTTTACGTCTACTGCAGCCTACTCCATACAAATTTATTAGTTATGTCTTTTTAAATGAGATTAAATGGAAACGACTTCAGGGAAACAACTCATTCATGGGCAGAGACTCCGGACGCCCACAAGGATTTGAATGCCAGCCAGTTTAGGGGGGGGGGGGGTGCGTGTGTGTGTGCGTGCGTGCGTGCCCACGCGCGAGCGCTGAATATAAATTCATAACAGCAATCATGGAAGCTGCACGATTCCGCAAGCAGGTAAGCCGAACTCCTTGGCTGATGCTTCCTTGTACTGCTCTGAAGCGGACGGGCTGAATTGGTTTCAGTCCAAACGCCTTGGTTGAACTGGGTTGTAAAATGGGAAGTCGGCTTAAAATCTAAGCACTTCGGCTTAATAGGGCTCTGGATCGGAGCCAAAGGCCGCAAATCACAAACGATTGAAAAGGGAATGTTCGCCTTTGATAAGAAGTGAAGATGGGTCGGAGCCAGTGGAGGCTGAAAAGAGCTTACGGAGATGCCTGGTTCCTCTGTGCAAACAGCAAAGGGTTTCACAAAAGGAGATGGGAACCCTTTGTGTGTAGTTCCTCAAGGACAAGCCAATACTATTCGGAGGCCACCGATGGTAAAACCTCCCCCCCCTTAACTCATCCACTACCCCCACCCTCACACCCACCCCCAACTACTCGATCCCTCCAAAAATAAAGGTACTTATTATATTAAAAATCTTGACCCTGAAGGCAAACAGTTCCTGACTGCTACTGGGGGACTTTGAAGCAAGGAGAGAGACAAAGTATTCAAGGTAGCGCTTAGAAGGTTTGCCAAGGACTCTCTAAAGAAAGTTGGTGTTGTTTTTTAAACTTTGCAAGAGGAGGGGGAAATAAAAAGGTAGGGGAGAAAGTCTCTACTCCAGTGGCCTCTCTTAGCCTTTTAATCTATTGAATATCCTAAGCCCACAGTGCTGTGTAGAAATAAGTAAATGGTACTCGTCAGCCCTTAAGAGCTCTTCAGCATCAAATATTTGCTCTTTCTCTTATGGTTTCTCTCCAGTGGCACCCAAAAACGCTCCTCTTCCAGTCTCTGAGCCTGCTAAGTACATCAACCCTTTAATAGCTGGTCGGAATATCTCGTTGTTCTGGGGTGGGGGGCGGGGGCGGTAATACCCTGAGGGGAGTGAGAGGGAATCCGTTTGGTGCTACCAAAATTTCTTGATTTGAACTCAGGCTGGTTTACAAACACACTAATCAGGAATTGTTCCTAACTCATAGTTTCACCTTATCCTGCAAAGTTTCCTGATAGGACTCTACTCCGGGCTTTTGTCACTTTTAGAACCAACTTTTGGTCTCCTTCTTACAAACAAGAGCAGACAAGCTTATATCTGCATGGCATCATGCCAGACTGCAGGTGGGCGATCACAGACTGGGATGATTCCCCATATAATAAATAGATAAATAAATGCATGCACCTAGAAAAATAGCGTGTTAGGCGGGGCTGGAATTTTTCTTCCTGAACCCTAGGTTTCTATGGGCAGGGATGTGGTTATTGGTATGAATTCAGTCATATGGCCCTTCTCTCAATGCTACAGCCCAGGCACTGTTTTTAATCACCTCACTCACGCCTTTAGAGAGCTAGGCTCAAAAGCTTGCTTGTGGGGGGCGGGAACTCGTTTCCCTATTTTTGCAGGTTTGGAGAACAGAGGTCCAGAGATGGCGCTTTGGCCCATGAGCTGCATAATAGCAAAGCTCCCAGCCCAGAAGCGCAACCGAATTTACAAGACCACGCGCCAATTTCCAAGGTGGAGGATCGCATGAGAACATCTCACCCGTCAGTGTTTCAGCCAATACCTGTGTTTTTCCCCCTTTCGGAGCACCTACATTTCTGTGGCCACTCACCAGTTCTACTGTCTGTCTGATGTTATAAGCAGTTTCACCGGCCTGCATGCTTGCCAAAGGCGCAAAAGTCTTCGCTGGGTCAAAGTGACTGAATTGTATCGAGAACACCGGCATCACTATTATGGAGCTTAAAAAATGATGCAAACAAATGTTCTTAGATACATCTTTTTGCCATTCTATCTTGAATTAATATCTCCAAGAGTTGACCTTGGCACCTTGTAAACATTCCCTTACAGAAATTTTTCACCTGTCTCTCCCCCTCTTTCCAAAATATTAAATTGCACCCCTATCTTCCAAAGTAAACCTGAACAAACAAAGCATTCCCTGATGGGATGCGCTGAAGAGTTAACGAATGAAGAGGTCGCAAACTCCCGACATGTTTTGAGTGGATTGATTTTTCCTCTCTAATAAGGACGAAAAGGCCACAAAAGAATCAGCCTGGGCCTCAAGTCAACGAGGTGTCCTTGGGATGCCATTTTCCCTGACTCATCTGCCAATAAAACGAGAAGTATTTTAAGACCTTAGTCACAGAATTGTTATGTGCCTGAATAATGTCATGATCTGTAAAGCAGATTTCACACAAGATGGGAATCAATTTTTGCCAAAATCAATTTTAATCACTCATTGGTGTCAGTGAGGTTTACCTGCAGTAACAGCACAATCCAATAAAAGTTGCAGTCTTTTTCATTAATAAATAATTTGTTTGAGAAAATTGTGGGAGTTTCGAAAGTAATGTAAGATTCACATCGCATTGGAAACAACAAGAGCTTAGGCTTTAAGCCTATACCCATTTACGTGGGAGTGAACCTCATTCTGAGTAGACATCTATAAGGTGCTATGTCAGTATAATTCGGCTTGGTTTTCAAGCAAGACAGGATGGTGGATACTAGCCCTGATTTTATTGTTCTCTCTTGATTTTACTGTAAATAAATATTGGTGCAAATAAGTATGAACTCACGATCATACTGAAAATGTTGAGGAATGCTATCATATTGTGGGATGGAAAATATTTCTATTTGCACATGCCCTCTTCCTGTTTCTAGAATATATATTATTTTGTGTACCAAAATTAGACATATGTCCATGCAGTCTTTCTGGGGGAAAGGATTTCAGATTTTTTTTTTCAAAACCCCTCCTTTGTCTATTGAAATCAGAGGCAAAATTGATTCCTGTTAGACGACCATTAGCCTCTTAGAACAGAAAAACATTTGCGTAAATGTCTGGTTTATTTCAATGGAACATGCAGATACTGGATTTACAGCCCTGTCTGTCCTTTACAGAATCAGCTTTGCAATTCGAGTGGGATGGATATTGCACCTAGAACGAGCAGAGCTCGGTTTTCCTAGGAACGTAATACTTATTCAGAAATAAACCCCACCTTATTCAATGAGCCTTACTTCTTCCAAATACCTGTTCATAAGATGACAGCATTAACTTAACACTTAGGCAGGTTATAAAGCACACCAATCTGCAAAAACATTTGCTCCAGCATAGGTCTGTTGACACCCATTTCCAGTATTAGTGGACTTTGTTTAGCAGTCTGACAGGTTTGCTTACTTGGAAGTAAGTCCCTCTGATTTCAAGGCTGCAACTTTTACTCAAACTCTTCAGGTGGAAGTGGACTCAGTTGGTGATCCCACTGAACAAAAAAGGCTGCCTGCGGTGGGGAGAATTGAATTGTTACTTGACTTGAAGGCGAACTGTCAGTTGTCAAATGGATCAGAACCCTCATTTATTAGCTAAAGGGGTCCTATGTAGAATAACTTCTTAAGGAAGTCATATCTAGTTTAATTATTCCTCCTATCCAAAATAATGTGGTCCATGCATTTTTTCCTTTGGCGTTGAAAGGGTCTTCAGAGGTCATCTAGTCCAACCCTCAGCTTAATGCAGGAATCTTGCAACCACAGCACTGCTGGCAGATGGCTGTCCAGTCTTTGGTTACATAAGCAAACATTTCCCCAACCTGGTGTCCTCCAGATCTTTTGGACTGCAACTTCCATATGACCATTGGGCATGCTGACTGGGGCTTATGGGGGTTGGCGTCCAAAACATCTGAAGGGCACCAGGTTGGGGAAGGAAGGGTGGAAGAAATGGCATGTTTGTATTGAAATGGAATGAGGAATTTAATGCCTGATGAATCCTGGAGGTGAAATTAAGTTTGTTTGCTTATTATTTGTTAGATTTGTGTAACACTGGATACTTCGGAGTAAAAAGGAAAGGCTTCTTGCCTTTCACTGGGCGAAACTCACTAGGTAGAAATTCACTAGACGTCACCACATGGCTCCATTTGTGCATCTGGAAAAGTTTCACCAGCTGTATTTCTCTGACAGGGTGGGGGGAAATTGGCAAACCGGATTTGTGTGTGTGTGTGTGTGTGTGTACGTGTGTTTGTTTAAAGTGCAATATATCTGGGTGTGTAAGCGTGTTTCTAAAGTTGAGCCAAGTTGTGCTCCTCAAACTGCTGGCAGGAGGACATCGCTAGTTCTCTTCACCCCCTGACTTGCAGGCTTACTTGGAAGCAAAGGTTAACTGGAATGAGCAGAACTGACTTCCAAGTCTCGCCATTTAGGATGGGGGCACTTAGCATCTTCCTCAGGGCACCTTGAGGCAGAAGCCAGATCCTCCTGTCCCTTAGAGGCCTTCCACCTCCTACCTGGTGAAGGGAATAGGACAACAGGGAAGCGGAGAAAGAAGATCGCAGCCAAGTCCGAACTGAATGAAGGCAAACGTTTCCTGACAGCAATGGACGTCCACCCTCATTTTTCTTACTTTTTAAATTTTCCCGTTGCACCAGCTTATTTCTTTGTTTCATTATGTCAGTAGACCAGGACTCAATCGATATGAAGAGCAGACAATTTGTTTTATTCCGAGTAAAAGTGAGCAATAAAGGAGGTGATAAAATGCAGAGGATGAACTCCGCCCTCCTAGCTTTAAGAGCAGAGAATGACGGCGGGTGCAGTGGGCTAGGCAGGGAGGGAAAGAAGTAGCATTTGCCGAAACTTGGATTCAAGCAAAAAAAGAGGCGCAGCATCCCTGCGCGCCTTTGCATTCCCTTGCC
This sequence comes from Anniella stebbinsi, assembly GCA_029215795.1. Classification (NCBI taxonomy): domain Eukaryota; kingdom Metazoa; phylum Chordata; class Lepidosauria; order Squamata; family Anniellidae; genus Anniella; species Anniella stebbinsi. The sequence goes on from JARDYH010000001.1 coordinate 332,789,620, forward strand.
CGGGAAGCAGTTTAGCCATTCAGCTGGATATTGTTCGGATTGTTTGATGTTTTAGGGCTCCAGCGTTTAAGCAGTGAAACCTGTTGATGGATTTAAAAGATTTTAAAATATCTATGAAGTTCAGGGGAGGCCCACCACCTTAAAACAGGCATTCCCATCTTGATCTATGCGCTGTTTGACTCAAGAATATTGTCGCACAAACACAATTTTGTAGTTTGCACGAGCTGAGCTAAATCCAAGCATCTTGTTGGTGCTGTCGGGGAAAAAAGTAACTGTAGCGAGATAGGAACGGGACGTTTGGCAGCTGCTCAATCTTTACTAAACCGGCGCCTAATCTGGAAGATCTCCAAATCAGACCCAAGCAGGCAGCAGATTAGATCGCTAAGGAGCAGACACAGCTGGCGTGCAGCACCGCCAGAGGGAAAGCCATGTGTTGAGGAAGGAATACACAAACCTATGAGGGTCTGTTTACTAGCGACTGTAAAAACGACTACTAAGGCACTGACGATTAGTAGTAGGAAGGCGAAAGCCATCGGCTGAAATAATGTCCCATTTTGCCAAATACTGGAGACACTTGCTAAAGGACTACCCCACCATTTCGAAGGTTTGGTCTTTAATTGTGTGTGTGCTCCTAACTAAATACCAAAAACAAAGAAGGAATAGAGGGGCTGAATAGGCCACCGGCCTCAGAGAGCAAAAGAGGGAACTGCTGCACTGGGTTTAGAGATTATGAATGTCGCTGCAACGGGAGGACAGTTGTCCGGGCAAAGACTTAAAGCAGAGCTGGGGAACCTGGGTGGTGGTGTCCCTCCAGGGTTCCCCAAATAACCCCACCCTCTTTTCCCAACCACCAATGGTTCGGTAGTTTGCCCAAGACTTGTGCAGTTTCCCCGCGCCCCCAATTCTACAAAATTGTAAAATCGTAAGGCTTTGTCTTTGGCAGTAAGAGCTTTAATCTACAATATGCTGGTGTGTGTGTGTATTTTTGGCCCCACCTCTATGTCTTTGGCCCTGCCCACCCGTGGAATGCAATCCTCCAGAACTTCTCCAAAAATGATTTTGGCTTTTTGGCTAGAAGAGTTTCCCCACCCCTGACTTTAAAGCTTGACCACCTCAGGTGTTTGGCAGAGCTCTTATCCATGCATTGCTCAAACCCAATTCATGATGTTTGTGAAGGAATGCCATGCAAATAACTGTAATGTTTACTTTGTGTTGTTGTTCTGTAATGTTTATTGGTGTGGACACTGAGATGCTACCATGTATCTGTGTAGACATGAGACTGAGTTTTGTTACTGTCAAAGGCCTACCTAGGAATATTGCTTGGAGAAATATTCTTAATGGTGGAGGGAGGGGAAGAGAAATGATCACTTTTAATATGTATAGAAGGGGCCTGGATCAGGTAAATCCAGTTTTGATTGGTCTGGGCAACATTAGACTCTTCGTGGCTGGGGGTTCTAGGTAGGTGGAAAATAACAGTTAGAAACTACAGCTAAAGAATTGATAGTTTGGGATTCAGCTAGACAGTTGGTGGTAAGTCAGGGGGAACATCTGTTGGTTGTGTATGCCAGGAGGCTTAGGGTGACCAGATAAAATCCAGGTCAGGGCTCCTGTAACTTTAACAGTTGTAGAGAAAAGGGAATTTCAGCCAGTGTCATTTGTATGCAATTAGTTCCTGGTGAAATTCCCTCTTCATCACAACAGTTAAAGGTGCAGGCACTATACTAGAGTGACCATATACAAAAGAAGGCAGGGCCCCTGCAACTTTAACAGTTGTGATGAAGAGGGAATTTCCCCAGGAACTAATTGCATACAAATGACACTGGCTGAAATTCCTTTTTCTCTACAACTGTTAAAGTTACATGAGCCTTGACCTGGACTTTATCTGGTCACCCTAAGTAGGCTGCCCTAAAATTTTGCCGGAAGAAGGTTACATAAGCAGGCATTAAACACCAGATAAAATGACCAAGCAGCCAGTGGTATAACAGGAGGAACTTTGGCATCAGAGGAGTACCCAAGAGTTGAACTGGTTGTGGATGAATTTGGTGAAAGTTTTTTTTTAAAAAATAAATAATAAGATGCTTGTATCAGCAAAACTGTCTCTTGAGTCCTTAAGGATATTCAGAAAACAATCTTTTGAATGTCCCAAATGTAAATATCCCTTTATGTACAAAATATCCCATCAATAAACCAATTGTTCAATAGTTTGCCTTGTCTCTGGTGTTGGTGGCCATCTTATGCCTAAACCTCTTATAACAAACTACTAAGAGGTTTCAAAGTTTTCAAAGAGAATTGTTGGCAGCGGAAAAGGGTCAGCTTGTGGAGCTTTTACATTATAGTGGCAGAAAGTTCCTTAGGTTCTCAAAATAAGCATTTCCTTAAAAGAGAGAGAGAGAGAGAGAGAGAGAGAGCACCCCCCAGAGAGAGAGAGCACCCCCCAAGGTAGGATTGTCTGATGAAGGAGCAGCTCCCCCATAGCTGGTGGCAGATGTGTGATCAAGTTTCCTCATAGTGTCTAAGATGGAGAAGGAATACTTTGAGAAATAGCATATCACTTTCTGCCATTCAAAAGGATTAAAAACAAGGCCCTTTGGTTTATATGTAGTAGGGACAAAAATATTCTCTCTCCCTTCATATCACTGGGGGGTCTGCACTTCACTGCCTGGGAAGAGTCATCTGTGGAGCAGGAGCACTCCTTGTAGCCATTCTCCCAAATTCCCTGCCCACCATAATGACAAACAGACAAGTTTGTAGCAGTAAAATTATACTCTAGTTTAACTGTTTTGTGGCTTAGAGTTAGGAGAAGGGCACATAATCATGAAAAAAACAAAAACAAAATGGACCTAGGGAGAGTAGTTCACATATGTCCATGCCCATAGAATCTAACTGGATAACTCCTATGTCCCTTAAAGGTGATGTAAGAAAATTAGATGGCTTTAAACTCAAATACTTCAACTAAAATGGGTTGTAAATCAGTCAATGGGTGGTAAATTGTAGCACAAACTTGATTTATGTTGCGGTTGGTTATTTACTCATGAGTAATAATAAAACAAAAAGATGGTTTGATCCAGATTTGCCTGGGTAAATTGCCCCTTTGGTTTTAAACACATTAGTGTTTCATTCTGAAGCTCACTTACTAGGGAGTATGTCCTACCAAAGTCAGTGGAATTAACTTAAGTCCCATTCATTTTAATGGCTGTACTCTAAGTAGGCCTAAGTTTGAATACAAACCTAAGATTGTACTACACATAACTGGATGCTGATTTCAATGAAATTAGCTTCCTCTTAGTGTATTTGAAGTCATTCAGTTGATTAGTCCTATCCATTGAAATTAAATCAATCTGTTTAATTCTAATGGTCTAACTCAACACCATCATGTGCTGTATTTCTGACCAAATGCTTCTCAACCCAAGGAACTGGGTTTTTGTGTGATTGGTTGAATGCTATGCTTTTTAAATTCTGTCTTCTTTTTATGAAACTTAAGGAGGTGAAACTTTTCCCGAATTGAAGTAAGTAAAAAGAAAGACTAAATTCACCTGCTGAACATCTGTATGCTGGGTTGGCTGGGCTGTCATTAAAGGCCCAGGAAAAAGGTGGAAACTTTACTTACACCTGACTGAAAATTCTGCGATCGATAATACTAAAACAAGACAAGTCCCTGTCATTTGTCACTAACTTCCATGACTAATATATTTCCCCACAAAAGACATTTATGATTCAGAGGGAAACTATGTGTATCTATGCAGAATTAATAAAGAGACTGGATTATTGCACACTGTACTTAAAATACCCTTTTGATTCATTTGCAGAGAAGCAACGAGACTCCTTTCTATGAAACTGCAACAAGGCTTTGGAGAGGAGGACAATCTTTTTCTCTCCTCCCCCCACCCCACAAACATACCAATCACAGCACTGAGAAAAAGAAATTGTGTAAGTGGGTGGGGGACCTCGGAATAAATTGATCAACCAAGTGAGAAAAAAGAACACTTTATCTTGCCCAATTCTTTCCTTTATTCTCTCTTGGGGCTGGGTGTGTGTGTAGGGGAGAGAGAGAGAGAGATGGACCTGGGGCCTTCAAGATGTTCTGGGGCCATTGGCCCACCTTTAATGGGGCTGATGGGAGATGGAGTCTAGCAATGTCTGATAGGCTGGTATCAGGAATTTAGCAATTTTGCCCAGGCTGTGTGTGTGTGTTCCATTGACTTACTTCTGAGTCAACATCACGCTCTCAGCCTTTCAGAAGCCAGCAGGCCCAATCCTCAACATGGTTATTGGAAGTCCTACTAAGTTCAATGGGACATTTTAGTAAGCCTGCTTGGGATTGCACAGTCTTGACCCTGGACTTTTATGCTAAGCACAAGAAGTCTGCCAAACAAAATGTTTTCAGGATGTGACAACACATAAGATCTGAGAACTCACTCCTAGAAGAAATATGACAGAAAGCTCCATGGGAACTTCCATGTTCTGGGCACGATCCTACCTGGGATACGATCAGTTCAGTCCCATTGATTCCAGTGAAGCATGTTCCTGAAATCTCTGGAATCAATGAGTCTTAATAGTCTCACTTAAGGTTCCGTCCTATCCAGTGTGGTTTGGGGTACAATCCAGTTTCACTGAAGTTAGTGGCAAAACATTCTTGTGCTCTAGTGGTTCTGGGTTGCACTGAACTCAGTGGGGCTTACTTCTGTTATGGGAGGAAATGCCTCTGACTGGTATGTATATCTAGTGGAAGAAATGGTCTAAGTTGCTCTACTACGGCTGCAATCTATTGTCCATAGAAATGTTTGTTTGTTTATTTATTTGATTTATATCCCGCCTTTCTGCCATACATATATATATGGCCGCCTTGAGCTTCATATATGAGAAGCTGAAGGCGGCTAACAATAATAATGGAAAGTCACCACTATTTTGGAGGAAGTGGGGTTGCACCTTCAATTCTATAAAAGGGGTCCCAGAGAGGTCTTGCATACGTAGCAGACTTTAATTCATTCGTACAATATGAATCATCTATTTTAGAAGATGACTATTTTCATGAAACGTGACTGAAAATTTTGTAACCTTTTTTGGTAAAAGGTTGTGTTGTTCTGGAAACTTTCTGAATGGGTACTTTCGGGGTACTTCGTAGTAATAATTCACATCAAACAGACAAGTGGGGGTCTCAATCCAAAGCCACCTAAAAGGCCCATGGGGGCAGGGCAGGAGGGGGGGGGAGACCTGCATCTTAAATTCCAGGCTTTGAAATAAAGAGAAGGTAGTGGCAGGAACAAAGCTCAGCTCGGCAAGCGACGAGATCCACGTGCACAATGGCTGAAAGGACGACCACCCAAAGTGACAGCTTGTGGCATGGAGAGACCCGGAGTAGTTGACCTCCGCTGGTGACTAGCAGGGCAAAAGAGAAGACTCTATCGCTCAGGAAGCCAACAGATCTTGCTTGTGAACAGGCACCGTCGCCTTAGGGGGTGAGTGGCTGGTGGAGGGGGGGAGGGGGAAATGAAATTTAGGTTAGATGGAATTTTGGCTTTCAAACTTCTTACCAGAATGTGGATTGTAAGCCTACACTCTGTTGTTTATTTAGTTTTTTGTACAGGATCAAGTGATTTCTGGGGCAATATATTATTATTATAATTATTATTATTAATGTATTGTTTCACAATACAGCCCCAAACATTACTTGAGCTTGAGTATTTTTCATTGGAAAGAATACCTCTCTGCTCTCTCCAAGTAATTATGAGTCATAAGCAGTCTAAGGAGGGGATCCTATGCTCACTTATCTGGAAGTAAACTTCACTGAAGTCAATGGGCCTGTTCAGACAACATGCTTAGCCATGGTTAGACCCCTAACCGTTTTGCAGCAAGTGGTTAGTGAGCATGTTTAAACCATGGTTATGTAGCCACCATGGTTAGGAACGGTTCACAGGACACACTAAATCATGGTTCACACCACACTGTAAGCCATGTTTAGCTCAAAACGATTAATCATCATGGTTTAGCACGTTATGAACAGGGCTATTGGGACTTACTTCTGAGTAACATTTTCCAACATAGCCATGTTAGTCAACTGCAACAAAAGCAACCAATCTTTGTGGCACCCTAAAGATTAACACATTTCTTCTAGCATAAACTTTCCTGGACTGCAACCCACTTCATGATGGCTGGATATTGATGGGAATGGTAAAACTTTTTCTGTTCCCGCCAGCTCTTAGTTCAGCCCGCATCTGCCTCTTTGCCTTGAATAAGGGACTGCAAATGCAGAACCTAAGACCCAGCTCCAGTCTCTCAGATGAAAAGGGAGGTCGTTTGAGTCATCCCATTGCAAAAGAGAGAAAAAGGGAAAGCCGGCACTGGGAACCCCGCGGGGAAAGCCGCCGGCTGCCGGAGGCCGATTTGGATCGAAAAAGCGATGGCGGGGAGTTAAGCCCCCCCTCCCAAAGCACCTTTAACAGCAGCAAGGACAACAATATTGGATTGCCATCACCGGCATGTGCGTCTAATATAAGCCTGAAGCAGGCAGAAGATAGATCTGGATCAAAGGGTACCTCTCTGGGTGATCTGTAGTAGATCAGCAAGGATTTCTGGCCTCCAAGGATTTAAAAAGAGCACCAACAAAATGACCAGCCTCAAAGCCTGGGATAGCCAAGAGTGAATTTGTGTGCAGAAGAGCTGAGTTCAGGAGCTCACATTCTTCAGTTCCACATGTATGTCTATTGCCCTAAGCTCCAGTTGGTGAATCTCGGAGATTCCAGTAAAAACAAAACAAAACACAAAGCAGATCCCCCCTCCCTTGATATAAGCTGTACTTAGTCCTTGGCATATAATAATAATAATAATAATAATAATAATAATAATAATATATGGAGACAAACCTGAATTTAGATTGTAACTTCCTCGGAGCAAAGACTTGTTCTTTTTTTGGGTTATATTACACTCTGGTAGTCTAAACATCGAAGTCTGAAGTGTCTTGTACGTTGTCGGCAATACATAAAAAATAAGTAATGGTGCCACACATCCGCACAATCACTACAAACATGTGGGCAGCAACCAGGTCTGTGTTATTCCCGAGTGACTTTATAAACAGTGGGACTTCCAAGGTAGTTAGCAGCACAATCCTACAGATGTCACCTGCAGAAGTTCTACCTTTAAAGGCGGCCTGAAAATCATATCAAATAAATAAATAAATAAAGTCTATTTAGAAGTAAGTCCCATTGAATTCAGAGGGATTTACTCCCAGGTAAGTATGTATAGGATTGCAGCCTAAGGCCACAATCCTACTGTGATGTTCAGCTACTTTAGAGGTCCTTGTTTATAAAATGCCAAAAGTTCCAAGAAAAAAGTTAGATAGGCTCACAGTTATGTTGTAGCAGAGTAAGTATAAGGAGAGGGGAGTTCATGGGTGAGTGCTGATTAGATGGAGGTGGGGGAGTGCCTGGATTGGCTAGCTGTGTGAGAGTGGGAGGAGTTAGGGAATAGTATATATATATATATATATATATATATGGCTGACAAGAGCTAGTGAAAGGGAAATTGTTGTTGACTGGATTAGAGGCTAGGAAGGGCCAACGTTAGGCTGACCATATGAAAAGGAGGACAGGGCTCATGTAACTTTAACAGTTGTAGAGAAAAGGGGATTTCAGCCAGTGTCATTTGTATGCAATTAGTTCCCGGTGAAATTCCCTCTTCATCCCAACAGTTAAAGTTGCAGGGGCCCTGCCTTCTTTTGTATATGGGCACTCTAGTATAGTGCCTGCAACTTTAACTGTTGTGATGAAGAGGGAATTTCACCAGGAACTAATTGCATACAAATGACACTGGCTGAAATTCCCTTTTCTCTACAACTGTTAAAGTTACATGAGCCCTGTCCTCCTTTTCATATGGTCAGCCTAACTAAACTAAGGAAACCATCAAGCTTCTGCTACCTGAACAATCAATCATCTTGTTAATAAATCATTGAAACGTACCTGAGGAAGGTACTGGTGGCAGCAGATAGAACGGACAGGAGCAGCAGCAGTAAGCCTAGACCCTAAAACACGTCATAAGCACAGGGGGGGTTGAAGTAAGCCCTGAGTGCGAACGGCATGGACAGCCCTGTTGGGTAGCCCGGTGAGTGTCACAGGTGCAGACAGGGCATCACACCTACACACACACACACACACACACACCTGGGATTAAGTCCCGCTGAACTCCATGGGAATTACTTTCGAGTAAAGGTGCCTATGATGACTGCACTAGGAGGGGGGGGGGTGTTTAACTTCAGACGCAGTTAAGGATGCACATCCTCTATGATCCAGGAACAAGTGTTGGCCTTTTCTAATCTGGTCTTCCATTCTGTGACATATTTTTTTCTTAGTCTTTATTTTATTTTATGCTGAATAAAAACGGAGGTGTCGGTGATCATGGCATTTATGATGGTGGTAGCAGTGGTGGTGGCGATTTCGCCGTTCATTGGCCAGGGAAAGAAGGTCGAGGGAGTCTGTCTGTCTGTCGCAGGGTTCTTTCAAATTGGTTCAGATGCGGCAGCTGTATCGCAGCTGCAGCTCCAATGCCTCTCCACGGCTCCCTTTCGTGCACTCAGCAGCTTTGCCGAGGGTGCTTTTGTTTCTGCTCCGTCAGTCCCCCTCCTCCTCCTCCTCCATCTTTTTTGTTTTCGAGCCGGGAGAAAGAGCATTTATTTCACGTAATTAATTTATGTATATGGAGCGGCTCTGTTGGCGCTCCCGCTGTTCGTGCTTTGATCCCGACAAGAAAGCTTTAAATGTTCACTTCTGCAACACACCAGGAACCGGCTGATCCGCAGCTACCGTCGAGGCGACACCGAAGCGCCTGACAGTCAAGCCAAGCCGGGTTTCCCATTGAAGTCCGTAGCCCACCCTCACCCCAGCTTCAATCCAAGCGCACCGCGTGGAAATGATTAGTATTTCAAATCCTCCCAGCGTAAGGGAGCGGGAACCCAGGCATCATTACCATGTGAATTAGTACAGAATGGCTTTGTTGTTGTTATTGCTTCGTTCCTGACAACAGGAAGGCGGATTTTACGAGTCTCGTTTGGAAACCGGGTCTTAATGCCTTAAAATTAACGATGCCGTATTTTGACATGCCCCAAGCAACACCACGGTGTACCGGATCTAAGACGGTTTGAAGACACTACTAAGTTTGGGCCTAGTGTGCCAGCAGCACCAATTCAAACAATCACATCATGGTGTCTGAGTATCCTAATATAAAAAGCAACGTTAAAACGGATATATCCTAAAGTCAGCGTCACCTACAATCCTATACCTATTTACCGGAGAGTAAACCCCATGGGATGCAATGGGACTTGCTTCAGAGTAGACATACATAGGATGGCACTATTTGGCATGCTTCTAACCCCAGCAACGTGAAGTAAATCTATGTGGACGTCAAGAGTTTTATGTTACTGCCTGTATTTTTCATTCAAATTTATGCAAACCTTCACTTGTGCAGATTGCAGTCCACCTCTTCCTGGGTCCATGATCAATTCCCACTGATGTTAAAAGGTTGGGATTGTTCCCCTTGCTGCTGTTTTATAGACACTGCAGCATCAGGCACCAGGCCCTTGATTAGGAGCTGATAATTCTACATTACCGGTGAAGTGTTTAACTACTCTTGGGTGTTACTAGCAGTTTCATGTACAAAAACAACACTGTATTAACCAAATATGTATATTTGTGTAGAGGCCTGTTGTTTTTGATGATGCAAATTTTAAAAACTTTCTGAGTACTAGATGCTGGGGAGAAAACAACAGAAGAAGGTCATCACCCTCGAGCAGCTTCTGGAGATATCTGGCTGGACTGTTGGAATCAAAATTCTGGACAATTTGCAATGGAGGCTGGTGGCTCTGATGTCAGGAGGTAGTGAATCTGCTCTGGGTTTCAGTCAGAACTCTAAAGGAGCTAACCAAGGTGCAGAAGGGTTAGAGTTCTGACTGGTTCTGACTGAAATCAGGCATGGATTTAACACCCCACTGACCAGCTTCCACCGACTGGAGGGACCCTTGCTCTGATCTGATAACTCATTTCTGATATTCCTAGAGATATGAGCCATAATGGGCAGTTTGGGTTATGTACCTTCATAAGCACTAATGCAGAGGTATGGAACATCCAACCTGGGGGCCAGATCTAACCAGCCTGGGGTCACAATTCAGCCCTCTGGGGTTCCCCAGAAGCCCATGCCCCCCTACCCTGGCTCTACCACCTTCCCTCCAACCACCAATCATTTCGTGGTATCTTGGCTTTTGTGCAGTTCCCCCCCCCCCCCACACACACTTTCTTAAAGGTTGAGATACCTCTTCGAAATAGGAGGCAGTAGGAGTTCTAAGGCAGTTGGAGTTTTAAGCTGTAATATGCTGGTATATTTTGTATTCACCCCACTCACTATTGGCATGTGTGTGCGCGTGTTCACACACATGTGTGCACATACACCAAGTTTCTCTGAAATTGAATTTGGCTCTCAGGCTGAAAGGGTTTTCCCACTCCTGCAATTAGGAGTAACCTGTTTTATGCATTGTGCTAATATGAGGCATCCCATTTTGGGGGCTTGACAGTGGTAGCTGGTGGCTCTGATGTTATGGGTTGGTGAATCCACTCTGGGTTTCAGTCAGAACTCTAAAGGAGCTGTCTATTACACCACTGAAATCGGAGCACCAGCCTCCACTGGTGTTTGGCCTGCCTACGACCTTGCTTTCTCTTTTCAGACTCAACTATCACTACAGAGAGGACCTTCTTTGTGGTGGTTCCTGCCCTATGGAATCCCCTCCCAAGAGATATATGGCAGGCTCTCTGCTTTTGGGGGCTTTAAAACATACATATTTTCTTTGGCTTTTAACTGATTTTTTAAATTGTATTTGCTAATGCTACACAGTTGAGCTCTATTTTATTTTATTTTAATTGGATTAAAATTTAATTTTAAGGTGGTTTTGTAATCTGTTGATACTGAATTTTACAGTTTTATGTTTTAAATCACCTTGGAAAGAGTACAGTATAACTGTAAATATATAATATAATATAATAATGTTACAATCTTTCATTATTATTATTATTATTATTCACCAGAATTCAGCAAGGGTGATCAGTAGCACACTTGCTTCATTTATTATTTGCAGCTTTTATTCAACACCTTTCCAAAATTATCAAGGTGTGGACAGAAGGTAAATGTAGATCTACTGGTAGATTGGCTATGGGGCGGTATACAAATGTAATAAATAAATAAATAAATAAAAGTTTCTGACACCTGAATGTTTAACAACAACAACAACAACATTACACTCTGTCCTCTGCCTTAAAGTATACTTCTGAAATGAGGGTGGGGTGGGGTGGAGAAATACTTTTGAGTAACCATGACTGGGATTTTTAGTGGAAGGACTGTGAGCTCCATTTAATCCTGAACTCAAAACAGAATTCTGCACCAGGCTCCAGTTGGTGGATCCTAGTAAAACATTAAGTCAATTCCACAGATCTAAAATCTGCCCATCTCTGCTATAGATCAGCTATCTGGATGTGCTCTTAAGCATTGAAAAACATCTGCAGAGAGAAACTTTCCTGTGCCCAGCACCTATGCGTGCACATAAACCCTATGCAATACATGCACTGCCACTAGATGGCATTGTTAAACTGACTGCACTGACCAGGTAGGGTTAGAGAAGAATATTACAGACATTCGTTGGTCTCTCCCCCCAACAGGTGTTCAGCAGTGTTAGACATGACACTACAGGCTCTTTTATATGGGAGATCTTTTGCATACAGACTATAGTCATGCTCTAGGGCTTGGCTGGGTCATATGCATGATCTAATTTTCTCTCTGTTTTACTATTCAGTCTTGAGGATTTGCAGCAGAATAGGTGAACATACTCCACTGAAAGGTACTGAGAGGTGATTTGAAAATCCTCTCTGCGGTCCTTTACAAAAGCAAGTCTCCCCTGTGATGTATCAGGTGATGAACAGCTATGTGTGAACCATCCCAAACAAGTCAAAGCAAATTGACTCAGTATATTCCAGTGAAAACAGAAATGGTACAAGGATACAGGTCACATTATGGATCTTGACTGCATTCCAAAAGCAGCAGAGAAAGAGAAAAATTAGAATCTTACACTGAGTTTTCCATATTCTTGCAAGAACTGGAAACAAAGTTAAACAGAATTTCATCCTGAATTTAATGGATGTCTGCATAAAAGGTTGCCATGAACAAATTCATCTCTTCTGGCAGGCCTACCCAGATGAATTTTAAAGTGTTTTATTGGTGTTTTATTGGTATTTTAATGATGTATTGGTTTTATGTGCTTTTAATCAGTTTTGTATTTTATGTTTAATGCTGTTCCCTGCCTCGATCCGTTGGGAGAGGCGGGTAATAAATGATAATAATAATAATAATAATAATAATTATCTGAATGTATTTGCTGAGCATTAGGATGATGGTTCTTTGCACAAAAAGCACCTTTAATCCAGATTAGCTGCATGTCAGAGTCTGTGTGCACAGAACCTCGTAAGAGATTATCCTAACTCATCCCATCTCATGCTCTTATCATCAGTAAATTGTTGCTAACATGGCAAAATTCTGAAAATCCTTGCTCGATGTCTCTCTAGCAATTGACATCCTCAATTCAGTCTGTTTATTGCACGGATCAAGTAGCAATTGAAGGAACCATAACTCAGTAGTAGAGCACTTGTTTTGGGTACAACAGGTTCCAGTTTCAATCCTTGGCATCTCCAGCTGAAATTATAATGCAGTAGGTGATGTGAAGGATCATTGCCTGAGATCCTGAAGAGCAGCTGCCAGTCAGTGTAGAGTAGACAATACTGGGCTAGATACCTGCCTGCACATTAAGATCGGAAAGGGAGGCAATTCTCATTTGCCTACCTGCGAGAACAGTAAGGTGGGTGACCACACATGACAGGGCCTTTTCTGCAGGGGCCCCACACCTCTAGAATAAGTTGCCATCAGAGGTCCGACATGTTCCCACACTGCAGGCTTTAAAGAAAGCCTTGAAAACATATGATTTTACTCTGGTCTTCTCCTAATATGATTGTGGGTTTTATTGTTGTTTTTATTGCTGTTTTATTGTATTCTTGCTGGTTTTTATTGTGTTTCTATTGCTTTTAATATCATATGTTTTATGTGTTTTATTGCTGCATTCCACCTTGGGAGGGTGTCTACCTTGAAAGGTGGCAAGAAATATTTTAAATAATGATAAAATAATAAATAGATGGACAAATATTTTGACTTTGTAAAAAGCAGTTTCCTGTATTACTTGACACAGTGAATACATGGATCTAGAGAGGGATTCATGTGACCAAACTGATATGCTGAGAATGTGGACTTGAGTGGATGTAAGCAGGTATTGGAACACTCAGATGAGCTCAGCTTGAAACTAAACCCTATTTACTGAAACACCACAACATTGCTTAAAATGGGTACAATCAGCAAGCAGCAGGGTTGCACCCTCAGAGTTACCTGGCTCTCTCCAGGATATTCTATATAGTACATCTCCTCAAATGTTGTTTGCTTCCATTTATACAACAAGAAATTTCTAGGTCAGTTGTTCCTCAAGTTGGCACCTTCCAGATGTGTTAGACAGCAACCCACTGGTTATGTTGGCTGGGGATTGTGGGAGTTGCAATCCCATATCTGGAAAGTGGCAGCTTGGGAGAAGGCTGATCTAGTTGCACTTTTAGTTAAGGAGATACTGCAGGATTTTACCCAACAGCTCAGCAAAAAGTAAACCTACTTGTTGCTAGGAAGTTGAAAAACTGGGAGGACTGACACATACTTGACACTCACTTTTGATTTTTTGTTGTTGTATTAATATTCCTGCATTAAATAACATTCGTTTATTAAACTTCTTGGTTTTGCTGATTGCTACATCAGCTTTCAAAGCCCCTACCTGTACACCCACCAATACAAAGTTCCAAGCTATGGGGTAGTAAGAATGGGCTAAATTGCAAGGCTCTAAGGCTAATTTCTGCAAACAATAGTTTTAGTTCAAACCCACATTATTCACATACACAAAATCATGGGTGACTTTTTATCTGTCAATGGCCTCAAATCCTATCGTATCCCAGTCAATATGAATTGATAGCAGGGCATATAAAAGTTATATATTTATATGAAATTTCAGTCACAAACATTTTCACTAGAACAGCTTCTTGTGAAATTGTGTAATATTAGTTATACCATATTTCATCGATTCTAAGATGCACTTTCCCCCCATGTTTACATCTGTAAAAACGGAGTGAGCCTTAGAATCAATGGCAACTTAGAATCGCCAGATTTCTCCTGCATTTTACAGAGGGCACTAGGGCTCTGCATGCCCCCCCCCCCCGTGACTTGCCCTAGCGGGTTCCGAGGAACCCCACAAGGCTGGTCAAAAGTCCCCCCTCCCCACTTACCTTGATCGCTGCTACCTTGGCCTGGGAGGGCTTTAGTACTGGGAAGTAGGCCGTGATCTCGGGAGATCTTGCGAGATCTTGGCCTACTTCCCAGTACTGAAGCCTGCCGAGGCAGCAGCGATCAAAGTAAGGGGGAGGGGGGACTTGCGGGGCACTCCCCCTCCCCCTTACCTTGATTGCTGCTGCCTAGGCCTGGGAAGGCTTCAGTACTTGGGAGATCTCACGAGATCTCGGCCTACTTCCCAGTACTGAAGCCTTCCCAGGCCAAGGCAGCGGTGATCAAGGTAAGTGGGGAAGGGGGAGGGGGGACTTGCGGGGCCCTAGCCCTAACCCTCCCCCTCCCCCCTCCCCTCCATTGCCTATGCCCATCCTCGCTGCCGCTGCTGCTACTCCGCGCCGCTGGCAACGTTCGCCTTGGCCTGGCAAGGCATCATTACTGGTAACTAGGCTGGATCGTGACCTAGTTCCCAGTAATGACGCCTTGCCAGGCCGAGGTGAGTGCTGGCAGCAGTGTGGAGCAGTGGTGGCGGCAGCAAGGACGGGTGATGGAGGTGAGTGGGTAGGGGGGGAAGGGCGGAAGAGGTGCTGAAATTAAGGTGCGTCTTAGAATTGATGCAAAGCTTTTTCCCTGTTGGTGGCCCTGAAATTAAGGTGCGTCTTACATTGATGGCATCTTAGATTTGATGAAATACAGTAATACCAAAACTGTATGGCACAGCACTAAAATGGGTATTGAATACCCAAAAATGTATTGATGACACTCAGAATCTTAGACTCAATCCATCTGGAAATCTGCAGACATGCATTACATACTCAAAATATCAATGCACACCATAGGCAAGAGATTATGGCGCTTTCTACACCATAGGGGTGTACACACAGGGAGCAGCAAAAAGCCTGGTATGGAAAGGGCCTATGTCCCTTCTCAACGTATTCCCTATATAGGCAGGGCTGGCTTTACCATTAGGCTGAGTGAAGCAGTTGCCTCAGGCAGCAGATCCTGGGAGGTGGCCGCAAGGTAATGGAGGAGATCCTTGCACCTCCTAAATTAGCCTGCTGACTTCAGGTACAGCAAAGGATGCTGTCTTATCTTAGATTCATCTGGCATTCCAGTCAATTTTTGTACATGAAATAGGAGGGGCTGCCTTCTTATCCTTTGCCTCAGGCAGCAATATGTCCTGGGCTGTCCCTGTATAAAAGATACTGCAATACATATCCCTCATTAAATTTCTCCAGAAAATGGGAGTCTACTAAAGTTAATTATTTAAAATTGATTTTTAAACCTTAAAGTTAGCTCGTTCTTAACACTGAGAGTGATAATTTCCTTTGTAATCTCATGAGACAGGATTAGGTAAAAATCTTCTTCTAATGTTTAAATACTCCTTGATGCTGTATAGACTTTTCCTAAATATTAAGAGTCCCATCTAGCCAAAGTCAGATCTTTTAAAATTCCATTGATTTTGATGGGAATGATTTAAGCACATGTCTAGCTTTCCCTCAGAAACCACAGCACATAGCAGTGTTGTTCAACTTTAGTTGCATTGATCTCCACCTTTTTGTCTATTGGTTTCAAAGTTCTCTCCTTTCTTTGAAACAGCCGCAAGTCAAAAGGAAGGTCTTGCATCGCCCTCTAGAGGTAAAAGTCAGAAACAACTATCTTGTACCTTTAGTGATCTGAGGGCGGGTGGATGGGTGGGTTGTGTTACCAGCTTTCATTGATTCACACGTAGAGAGTGAAATTTCACAAGATGTGATGTAAATGATGTCCCAAGACACCATTTTTGGTATCTGATGCAGAAATCCAAATTCCATCCCCACTCCAAAAATATACTAAAGTAACAGTGCAATACTGTTAGGTCTATTCAAAAGTAAGTACCATTGAGTTCAGTGGAGAATACTCCTGGGTAAGTGGGCATAGGCTTGCAGCCCAAATTTATTGTCCTTTAATAGTATCACAAAGTCTACTGTGTGAAATCTAATCTAGACATGATGTTAATGTATATATACATTTAAAGTGCATGTTTTAAAAGATGCAAAATCGTAGTCACTAAGGGAGGTGATTATTATCAGAATCGCAGTATATGTGGGAGGGGGAGTTTTGACCCTTTCCTTCTCAGCTGCTGTATTAACAAAAATCACTCATTCTAAATTGTATTTGCATTGGGAGAAAATCCCACACATGGATCCAAGGAGGGAAAAATACATGTATAATTCACATTTGAGTATAATACATTATTTTTTACAATGCCAATAGAAAGTTCCCCATTTTTGTTTAAATTATTCCATCTCTGTCGATTCTTTGTTGTTGTACTGTAATGAGTTAATTTGGACATAGTAATCCAAACCCCACGTTTTAGCATTTGAATTTCAAATGTTCAATTTCAGGTCAACATTATGATCTGTTCTAAAACAAAAATATTTTGCTTTAGTTTGATGACAAGAATGAAATATTTTGGGTTAATTATTTCAGGCAGAATACATGGGCTGAACATATTTTGATGGATATATATATATATATATATATAGGGACCATATTGTCCATTAAGAAAGTGTTTTGTTGGCTATTACTTAAGGCATTTCAAGCGATTACATACAAGTGTAAGAAATTAAGCAAAGCACATTTGTTGGTCAGGGAAGTCTGGATTAGGATTGCTTTTCACCATTTAATAATTTACTTCTTCCGCAATGGTGAGAAAATACTCTGATTTATTTCATTTCATGTTTTTCC
The DNA here is from genome assembly GCA_029215795.1 of Anniella stebbinsi. NCBI lineage: Eukaryota > Metazoa > Chordata > Lepidosauria > Squamata > Anniellidae > Anniella > Anniella stebbinsi. The sequence goes on from JARDYH010000001.1 coordinate 332,806,738, forward strand.
TAGGGCTGGAGGCTAAATGAGGTGGCTGTTCTATGGTGAAAGCAAAGGAAGGGAATTACATTAGCCCACAAGGTTGATCTCATACTCTGAAGTCTAGAGATTGTTTGCATTTGGGGTTTTGATTTTATTTTTTTTAAGAGAAAGAACTCACGCATTTTATATACCCCTTTCCCCCCCCAAAAAAACATACCTACAGGGCTTAATTAGCATGTCATGGGTAAACATTCATACAAAACACACGTTCACACACCTGTCTGATGACTTTCATGTGGTAACTTGAGTGCCTGGTTTGAAAAAGAAAAATGGAAGATTTAATTGATTATGACATGGGGTGGATTTAGCCAACGGCAAAATATAGCTGGTAAGAAAATACGACCATGTGTGGAAACACAAGGTGTCACTAACCAATCAGGCTGGGAAATTTTACAAAACCTCTCTTTTAAATATGTATTTTCTATCTTGCACCCTGGAAAGCTTAAAATGTGTTTCCTGGAAATGTCTCTTAGTAGGATGTCGCTGTTGCTGCATGTGGGGTTAAAAACAATTCTGATTTAAAGAAATGAAATTAACTGTAAACAAAAACAAAGGTAGTAAATAAGTAGTAAATAAAGAATAGCAATGTACTATAAAAACAACAACATTATCCTCTATTTCTACCAACGAGCACAAAGCAACATATATGGTGCTCCCTTTTATCCTCAGAACAACTCTATGAAGTAGGTAAGGTGAGAGACAGTGGCTGAATTCAGTTAATAATGGTGGGTTAATAATCAACTTTACAGTTGTTCATCTAGGGGGTACTCTCCACACAACATGGTAATAAATAATCAACTGTGGTGTGGATTAGGATCAGCGCTGAGTTGACTATGGCAGCATTTAGATGACATGATAGTCAATACAACTGATGATTGTCCCCACCACTACCCGGTTGCTTATTGTGTCATCTGAATTCAGCCAGTGAGTGATCCAAGGTCACCCTGTTAGCTGTGAAGGGATTTAAATTAGGGATGTGTATCATATCGTTAAAATGTACGATAATAACTATATCTTGCATGCGTTTAACGATAACAATACGATAAAAAAACCTCCGATAAATATCTGATCCGATAATTTTCAGCCCAATTATATCGGATTATTGGACTGCCATATAAATAAACCTATAATTTCTGTATTTTAAAAGTTAGAGGCTTGAAACTTGGTCACAGTGCTTATGGGGTATGCCTAAGTATGTGTATGAAATTTGAGATCAATCCCTCCAACCCTTGATTTTATATGAATTTATTAAAGATTATTTAAGTTCTGACAGGTCAGAACGACAGCTCGCCATGTGCGTTCATTCAGACCTGTCAAAAAGTTGCAGGATCTTTAATAAATTCGTATAAAATCGAGGGTTGGAGGGATTGATCTCAAATTGATCTACATAACTCCTGCTTGGCTACAAGCCGCCAGAGTCCAAGCTGATTAGCCTCTTCTAATAAGCACATAGCACAGCCCCCAAGATGGTTATGCACAGGAGTGAGAGCAATCCATGACTTTGGTAAATGATCCAACCATCTTTAGGGTTGAAATATAAAAGAAAAGGAGTCATTTAAGTTCCATATAAGAGGATGGGAGAAATAAGTGTAGCAAAATAAAGGGAATCAAACAGTTCTAAATAGTCCCTAGCCATAGATAGCACTGCACTGGCCTGAAGCCAGAATCTCTCCCCTGCTTTGCTGCCAAAATTTACCAGTGGTGCCAAATTTTGGTGGCATCACCCTCCCCCCCCCCCCATTGCACTAGTTATACTGTTCAAGTGTTGGTTTATGCTAGGAACATCATTAACACTAACAGGAACTCACCACTGGATTCATCCCTGTCTGTGTGTAGCCCCCAACCCACCACCAGGCACTGTGTGTAGCCCTTGAGGTCAAAAAAGGTTGTCCACCCTTGTTATAATGATATAAGTATAATGGGAGGAACTATCTTTGGGAAGAGCTAGGAGTTCTTAAGGAGTCATCATGTAGAGTTGCTTAGCTCAGTGTGATCTATGTATATTCCCCAAAAGAAAACCAGAGCATCCCCTCAATTTATTCCTAGAATGATGGACAGACAAGGCTGGATTTTAATCAGGAGACACTTCACCTTGGCCACCTCTTCACGGCACCTCTTCTGGCACGCAGCGGTGGTGGCAAGCAACGCGCTGGTGCATTGACAGTCTTCACGGCAGGAGCGCCACGGCGGCTTTTCCTGTCACCGCCGCTGCGCCCATGCCTGCCCAGCGTCAGCTAGAGGGGCGGCTGGAGCAGCGACCCACCTACTCGCAGGTAAGTGGGTTTAAAAAAATAATAATAATTGGGGGGGGCGGACAGCGGAGGCGGTGCAGTGAGCTTATGGCTCACTGCTCCATCCCCTTCCCTGGCCAGCCTGCTCCAATCTTTAAAAAGTCGGGGTAAATGGCCGACTTTTTTAGATCGGAGCAAAGGGCCTTTGCCCCTAGATGGCTTCGCACTGGCGGCAGAATCATGTAACACAACTGCTGCCATATCGACGGAAAGTGTCCGTCTAGAGGTACCCCAAGTTGATCCTTTGAAACAGGGGAGGGGGTAAAGAAGATATTTGGAGAATTGAAGCAGGAAACTCTTCCCTGCCTAAAGAATCATCTGTGGAGAGACAAGGCCTTAATGAATTTCAGAAAGAAAAGAAGTTTTATTGTAGATGAACTCAGTAGGAATAAAATACTTAGGAAACCAATGCAAGCAATGCGTCATGCTTTTATACCCCAAGCCCACAATTGTTAACATATGAAGCAGCCTTGATTTACTGCAGCTTGAATTGCACACTAAGAGATTGATTCATGAAGTCCCTGTGCAATAACTGTGTGGCTTTTCTGTGAAGTGAACCAATAAAATAAGCAGAACTGAGGGGCATCTACTTTCTGATGGTAATTAAAAGGGCAGAGAAGATTTGCAATGTGCGAAAAGGCTGAGAAGAGCAGCTGGGATTCTTCTGTATTGATGAAAAGGCATTTTATTAACATACCTATAATGTAGTTATGCTGTATTATTCCAGTGATTTAGGAAATGAAATACAGGTTTCATGAAAGCAGAGGAATGAATCCCAATAATATAGGATTGGATACTGGATCTGTCTTCCACAAGAGGAATAGACATTCTAAAGGAGGAAGGTCTCCAATTATGGGAGATTACTCTGCCCAATTTTGGGGGATCCCTTCCCCACACACCACAGTTCACTCCATTCAGCAAGATCTCATGACCTTCTGTGTAGCACTTTCAGGGGGGATGGGCAGGCTGTCAGGGGGAGGCTAGGATGCCATCGGGTGGAAAGGGTGGGGGAAGTCCCATCAGCACAGTTGATCCAGCATAAATCTGGATTGTTCCCCATAATGTTGAGCTTTGTTTAAAGCACTTCATGTATGTAATCTTGTTATAATCCTTAAACAACTTTGCAAAGTAGGTAAGTGTTTTTATATCCATCTTTCAGATGAGAATGTCAATGGGCTGAGGTTGCTAGGGAAGACTTTGCCTAAAACTACCCAGTGTGGCATAGATTCTAAATGGGAGCGTTGTTGGACTAGGCCTTCAAAGACCTACATTCAAATCCCCAATCTTCCATAAAGCTCACTGGGTGACCTTGTGTCAGTCACTATCTCTCAGTCTAACATACCCCTCAGGATTGTAAAGATAAAGGGAGTCAGAAGAGGGCCATGTGCACTGCATTGGGATGATGACTGGACCTATCCCATTTGATGGATGTAAAGTGTGTCCAGGTTGCCAGAACTGTATGGAGTGGCAGGAATGCTAAGAAACTATAGCAGCCTTCCCCAACCTAGTATTCTCCAGATGTTTTTGGACTTTAGCTTCCATCAGCTCCAGCCAGCATGACCAAAGGTTAGGAGAGTTATAGTTCAAAACAACTGGAGGGCATCAAGTTGGGGACAGCTAAAATAGGGCTGTTATCACACGTGTGGTTTTCAGCACACTCACCGTGACTTTGATCCACTTCTTCAGCAAGGGACTCGCATGACGTCATCCCCCTCGCGCTGTTCTTGCGCCTTGAGTGCTCTGTTTTCAGTTTCTGTTTCGATTTAACCCTGAACAGACAAAGTCTGTTTCAGGCAAGTTCAGCAGGCTGAGCTGAGGTATCAGAGCAAAACCGACCACGTTTGATTCAAAAGGCTACACTCACATAGGAAATGGAGGGGGAACCCGCAGAAGCAAACTGGGTAGGTGTGATAAAGGCCTTGGAGTTGGTTCACAGATACATGTGGATCATTTGATTTCTTCCCGAATTATCACCATACACTTGATGTTTATATAAATATGTGAATTGACTCACTGGAAACGCATTCTGATGAAGGTGAGGTGAGATGCTATAAAAGTTATTTTTAATGCTATTGTCTGATGTATCGTTATAAACCACCCAGAGAGCTTTGGCTATCGGGCAGTATAGAAATGAAACAACAACAACAACAACAACAACAACAACAACAACAACAACAACAACAACAATTGTGTGCTAATAGATCTGTTATGGCTCCATCACCCATGCAAGATGTCACCACTTGATTTTGCCAACTGGAGACATGAAGATGACTCTACACAACTTTCATATTAAGAGAGATATCATTCATTCATTACATTTATACACATTTATTATAATAATAAACACCCCAAACAACAATAAAATAGCATCAACACAATAACACAAAACGGAAAGAAAATGGAGCAAGGGAGGTAGGAGCAGGCAAAGGGAGCATCAGGGCCTACTCCACCTCACCATGGGAGATGAGAAGGTAAGCAGAGCTATTATACAAACCTGCTGAAAGTCTGCTTAATAGTTTCCTCAACCCTCCTCATCCCTTTTCTTTTCTATGTAGTGTCCTTTTTAGATTATAAGCCTATAGACAGAGGCCATCTTGTTTACTCATTCATTGCAACCTTCTCTGGGAGCCATTTTTTGGCTAAGGAATGGGATAAAAATACTTTAAATCAATAATAATAATTTCCTCTGGAGCCAAAGCAACAACTTCCATTTGTATAAACGAGCAAGTTGTGTAGTTGTATATTTGTTACATACAAGTTCAAATGAACAACTTCTGAATGTATCTGAGTACTTCGTATAAACAAATCCCGAGAAGACCAGAAGACAGATACTGCATGGGGCACCTTATGACATGCTGTGGCTTCATGTTACTTGTAAATGGAAATCTGTTTGTAGAAATGATCTTGCAGGAAGTCAAAGCTAAAGCCCACTCTTGTCATACAGCTTGCCAAAGCCGAATGGTTAACTCAATGCATACCATTTCATATATACAAGAGGAGGGGTACACAAGGGAATGATAGGGGCAGCCCATTGGGAGTAACAATATGAGTCATTTAGAATTGATTGTCCAACCCAAGCCAGAAAACCCACAATTTTATGGATATGAGTTGAGCTGTGTTCTCTGCATACCAAGCAGAAATGCAAGGCAAGGGGGAGGGTGGGTGCAGATTTTAGCAGCTTATAAAAGCAACCAATGGTGAGAACAAATAGCAAGCTTTTGAGTAGCTTCAAATCCATTTTGCACCTCTGGTTTTGGAGACTGCAGCCCAATTACCTGTTTACTTGGTGGTGGAGAAGTCTTGCTCCAGATCATTATTTGCTTGTTAGTCAAAAGAACCAACAAGAACAGCAGCCCAAAGGGTAGCCATGCAGCTAATCACTGGCAGATGACAGGTCACACCCTGATTGCAAAAGCAGACTGTACATCTCCAGTGCACCACGTAAAATTCAACAATTGCCCAGTTCCCATTAGGTTTTTTGTAACCATATACATATGATACAAATGCTTCCTTACTGAGCTCACACCGAGTTCTGTTACATGGCTTGGTAATAATTTACTCACATGCACAGTTGCACATCTCTCACATTGGTTTGAAACAGGAACATTGAAAGAACAAAGAAGTCTATGCCTCTTCTCTGGTCATTCCTTTCATCTCTTGTGCTACTGCACTATTACTTTAAAAACAGTTATAAAAGCAAGTCCCTGCAATGTGATGATCTTATTCAGTAGATGCTACTAAAGGGTGCTGTTGCACTCTTTGCAGCTGGTTGGCCAGTGTGTGACCAGTATGGCAGACTAGATGGACCTTTGATCTGTCCAGCATGGCTCTTCTTATGTTCTTACCTGTCTGAATAACTGATTTCATGCTTAAAATCTGAGGTGTTTTTAGAATATTGTCCTAGAATCTTTATCTAAAAGCCAGGCAACAGTGGCATAAGAAATAGCTATTGTTCCCATACTGGTGCAGAATCAGTCCTGATTTTTGCTCCTCTCCCATGATTCAAGCAAGTCTTGGGGACGGATACACACACACACACACAGAGGCATCTGGCTTGCTTATGTGCTTGTATGTTGATTCAGCAACTTTTTAAAAAAGCATTTTTAACTTAAAACATTGGTGATTTTTGTTAACTTCAAACACCGAGGAGGGGAGGGGGATGCTTTGTGATTGCCACAAGAGCCAGCCAATCAGCACTCTGTACAACCAGCATCTGTTGGGAAAAGAAAGAATAGGCTACTTCTGAATGATTCTGTAAAGAAGGTTGACGTTATTGTTTCAAGCTTTTTGGAAGGGCATCCTGCTAAATTCCTTTGAAAATAACAGCCTTGTTTTGCCTGAATAGTAATACACCAGTGTTCTTCTATGCGGTCTCCTCCAGTGCAAAACACCATGGTTTGGCTGCAAGTTCCATTGATGCCAAAAGAATTAACTTCCAAGTAAATGTGATCAGGATCAGTGCAAAGTGTAGTCATTTTCGGTGGCATGGTAATTCCTACAGGAACAGCTCATTAATTAACAGTGGTTGCTAAAAAGAACTTTACTTTGTACATTTTACTACTAGGATTGAAGTATTTCTTCCTTTAAAAACACCAGTCTCTGTGGTCTGATGATCATTTGTTTGTAATTTGCTTCCTTATTATGTGGCTATTAAGTCATAAAGGATTATGTTTTCATAAGGAAGTCAAGTATTCAGAGATCATGCTGACTAGCAACCAGCTAATTAATCTCTTCCATGTCTGAATAAGTCACCAGAAAAATGAAATAGTCGATCAGATTGATTGTAGTCCAGATTCAAGATCAACACATTTGAATACTTGCAGATAGCTGCAGTATGAAGATATATTTAGCAATAGAGTTGTTCTGTATGTTGTTGTTGTCATTTTTAATTCATTTGTCTCAAAAAATCTCCAGATAGGATTTCCCTCAATAAGGCTGTTTATTCAACACCAGCCTTGACTTCCAAATGAATCTATATTCTGACATGGCTATCTCATGCACCCAATATACTTCTTCCTGGTACGATTACCTGAGGGCCAGACTGGATATTTCATTAAAGGTATGGTTTGCACTATATAACTGATATACCCACCATTGCTCGGGGCCCCTAAGATATATGTCTATGAGATAATCATCTTAAATTTGTAGGCCAGTGCTAGTCCTGTGAGTCAACTTTTAAATGAATTAAAAGTTAACTCACCCTCACAACAACCCCACAAGGTAGCCTGGTGCTAGGCCTGTGAGGTAACTTTAAAACAAATTAAATTCATTTCTTTTTTATCTCTCTCACCTCTGATGCAGGCAAGGCTGCCTTAAAGCCGCAGCTCTCCATGGCCCACTCAACCATCTTCTGCTCGGGACTCTTGGCAGGCGCCGGGAAACCTCCAAGGGCAGCCAGGTTGAAGGTCTACACCTGCCCAGCCTGCGCTTCTTAACCACCAAGTGCTCCAGTAGGAGGCTGTACTGAAGCACTGGGGCTGGCAAGTCTGGCTGAGCCAATCCATGCCGCACTGCGCAATTAGTGTCCGTAGGTAGGCCATGAGTAGGCTGACCATACGAAAAGGAGGACAGGGCTCATGTAACTTTAACAGTTGTCGAGAAAAGGAAATTTCAGCCAGTGTGATTTGTATGCAGTTAGTTCCTGGCAAAATTCCCTCATCATCACAACAGTTAAAGTTGCAGGCACTATACTAGAGTGACCAAATACAAAAGAAGGCAGGGTCCCTGCAACTTTAACTGTTGTGATAAAGAGGGAATTTCACCAGGAACTAATTGCATAATGACACAGGCTGAAATTCCCTTTTCTCTACAACTGTTAAAGTTACATGAGCCCTGTCCTCCTTTTCATATGGTCAGCCTAGCCATGACGGAGCCAGCTGGCTGACTGATGGTTAGCTCAGTTGTTGCCATTGGCGACGTGCCTGGAGCTGTGCCCTCCTTCCCTCCCACTCCTGATGGTGCCTAGCGATCAAGTCAGCTGGCCCCAGGCACTCTCCCTCAGGCCCAGGATAGCAAGCCACTTCCGGATAATGGCTGCTAAAGCCTGGTAAATCTTCCCTCCTGCCCAAGGCATACTGGGAGTTGTAGGCATAAGCCTGGGTCTCTGAATAACATGTTAATCTTTGAACACTCTCTGAGGTTGGTGGGAGACAGCTGGAGAGTGGGCCTTCTTAGCTATGGCACCCTGCTTATGGATTTATTTTTCCAGGCAGGATTGCCTTGCAGTGCCAAGTGATATTTTTTTCCAAGGCCTGATGAGTTTTGTTTTATGCTGCAGGTTGTTTTCCTGTTATAATTAAACCACAACATTTCAAGACAGAGGCAGGAATTACTGAATAATGTTTATGATGTTTATGTAAAAGCCTGACTATACCATTGAAACAGAAGAGTAAATGGAGGAATGATGATAGCTGAGGGTAGAATGGCATGATGGGCAGGGTGAGTGGCAGTTGGAGAAAGTCAGGTAGAAGGAGATCAAAGACAGTTACTGAGAGGTCAGGGAAGTGGGAGCTGAGTGAGAATTGAGAGATAGTGACCTGCTTTGCTAACCAATGCTTTATTTAAAAACAGCCACTCTACATGCCAGTACTACACCTCCCAGCATGCCATTGGCAGTCCACAAGTGCCTGCATCCTCTGAGATGTCCTCCTGTTGTTGATGTTGCTCCACGATAGAGCATTGAGGAGTAGCATCGCCAAGGAGGGGAGGTAAGTGGCTGTCAGTAGAGGTGCCCAGCTCCAGTCAACCCTGCTAGGACTGCCTCAGCCTGCACTTCTCACCCACCAAGTGCTCCATCAGGAGCCTGTAATGACGGGATGGGACAGGCACTCCCCCACCTTTGTCGGGTCTGTTCCTGGGTATGTACAGAGTGCCTCCCCTTCCTCCCTCACTCTTACGGACGAAGGTTGTGCACTTGCTTCCCCCAGGTTCTGAGAAAACAGTGATATCAGGACAGGGTAACTTTGAGCACGTTCAGCCTCTCAAAGTCACACTGTTGTATCTAGTGATGATTTTAAAACCACATACAGCAGGTGGCAGGAGGCACCGCAAATGGTCACAGCCCATTTATGTGGGTTGTTTCCTTTTAGGTGGAATTGGGTTGACTGCTTGAGACCAACCTTTGAAGTTGGTGTTGTGAAAGACATGCAGTGGCCATCTGCCTGCACACTCACAATGGTTGCCAAAGGCCAGTAAGTCTGACCTCCTACCCAAGGCAGACTGGGAGTTCTGCCCAAGGCATGCTGCGAGTTGTAGGCATAAGCCTTGGTTTTTATTAAATTCTTTAAAAAATACTTAAAAGCCAAAATTTCATGTTTTTAGATTTTTCTGATACATTGTACAACCAGACCTATTAGCATGCCAAATTCCAAGTTTCTAATTCATCTGGAAGTGGGTACACATTTCCAGATATACATCCCACACACATACTTTCAGCTTTATAGGTAGAATGAATGTGTGTGTGTGTGTGTGTGTGTGTGTGTGTGTATATATATATATATATATATATATATATATATGGGTCTCTGAATACGCATGCTGTGGAGGATTGATATAGTTCAGGAACTTCAGGGTCATGTCAGTGGTGGAAGGGATGCTTTCTCTTAGGTTTTTGTCTCTATGAAATTTGACCCAAATTGCCACCTCTCCCTTCCACCAAAAAATTAGGGTTGCAATTTTCATTAGGACCAAGAGTTAATACCCTTGCCATTTCTGCCTCTATGGTTCCTAGTGGTGGATGGGTGTGTTAAAGTCACAGGTGTATACCACACATTTTGTGTAACATAGTTTGCTTCTGGCTTTGGCTAGAGGGTTCATCATATGTCTAATGAATCCAGAAACCCTCCTTTGATGAGTCAAGCCCTAGCATTGTAGCGAAGCCGGGGCTCACAGGATTGAAGCACCAGGACTTTTTGATCAGCAGGTATAATGTCATCATCTGCCACTCCCGTCTGATCTTAACAGCGGTCCTCATGTTAGCGGTGTTTGTGTGTAATTTTCCCAGTATCAGTTTATTATTGTGAGATACCCCTGTGGTAATGCAAAGTACTTTGAGGTGGCTGGTCTTGAATGGAAAATTTAGACTGGTTAGCTTTACAAATGACCTGCTTCTGGTGGAGATGGAGACTTTTAGAACTGGTTTGTTGATATGGGTCAACACAGTGGCCTCCATTGTTAGACTCGCCTTGGCTGTGGGGACTGTCATGAAGAGCACTTGAAATTCAGAATTTACCACCACACCATTGTGTAGGACTTACCAATGGGTACACCTGTAAAACGAAAATCGGTGTCTTAAGCTTTCCTGTCTGCTTGTTTTAAGTTTTTCCTATGATGTTAAATGAGTCCATGGGAAATTAGTTTTATATCCCGTACATTGATATTTTTTATTTATTGCAATATATTATGTTCCATCTTTCTATAGTGAGTGTACTCAAAGCTGTTCACAATTAATTTTTGTAAACAGCCCATATATACGGCTTTGGGGCAGTATATAAATGCAATAAATAATAATAATAGAAAACAACAAACACCTAACTCTAGTTGCCCAAGAACAAGGGAACGACAGGGATTGACTAGGAACAAATAGGTTGTGATATCACAAGTCCTTCACACATGGATTCCATCTTTGAAATATGTCTTGAAAATGTCTTCATCTTTTTGCTTGAGGGTGAGTGACACTATATACCAGAGGCCTCAGAGCTGGAAACATGTCACAGCTTGAAGTGACCCCCAGACTGCAGTAGATGTTTCCAGCACAGATGCCTCTGGCATGTTGAAGGGTCAATGATGTCAGCAACTCCATAATAACACTGGGAATGTTGAAGCATGCATGGCAAGGCCTAGAGGAATACTGGAATGGCCAGGAATCGCTTTGAATTCTGGACAACAATCTGTGAAATAGAATGGAGCCTCAAATGAGGAGTGAAATTCAGGTGCCGTGGAATTTGGTAGCATCCTTAGTAAGTTGGTGATGCAGTAGATGTGGTTCTTAGCTTATAATGCGTGCAAAATCTAGAAATAACCAGCCTTCTTTCTTTTTTTCAATATATTTTTTAAATTATTTTCAAACAAAGATAAAACTTACAAAGACGCACAACATTTAAAATGGACCCCCTACCTTCCCCACAACAATAATATACAAGCCACATGTTCTCTTGAATAAATTTTCATTCACAAAAAAATATTCCTCCCTTTCCCCCCTCTTGCTAAAAATACAACTCAATTTTCTTTTCTTTTTTAATATATTTCCCCCCTCTCCTCTTTCTTTTAAGCAAACCTTTTGCTTGAGTCTCCAGATGTACCACTGGTTAGGCTGACCATATGAAAAGGAGGACAGGGCTCTTGTATCTTTACAAGTTTCACAGAAAAGGGAATTTCAGCAGGTGTTATTTGTATATATACAGAACCTGGTGAACTTCCCTCTTCATCACAACAGTTAAAGCGGCAAGAGCCCTGTCCTCTTGACCATGTACAAAGGAGGGCAGGGCTTCTGCAGCTTTAACTTTGTGATGATGAGGTAATTTCACCAGGTTCTGCATATATACAAATAACACCTGCTGAAATTCCCTTTTCTATGAAACTGTTAAAGATACAGGAGCCCTGTCCTCCTTTTCATATGGTCAGCCTATGTACCACTCTTTTTATAGAAAATTTACAAATGCATATTATTTTTTATTTCATTGATTGCATACCTAGACAAACCTTTTGCTTGAATCCCCAGGAATCCCCAGCAGACCATGCAGAAGGCTGAAAAATGTGATTGCCACATGATCAATCATAACCCGTCAAAGCAGTCCTATGGTGGTTGGGGGACATGCTGTGGCAGAGCGATCACCACTTCTTGAACCCTGTGGGTCTCTGTGGCTAGGGCAGGAGGTGGCAGGAACAGATGTTCAACATTTCCCCATTCTGTTGATTCCAATGGCAGGGAAATTACTGTGCCTTCATTTTTGGCATCGGTTGGGAGCCTTTGGGGGGTTGGTTGGTGGAATAAGGGGGCTTAGGATCTGATATGCCCCAGAACACTTTGTTTCATCCCTCACCACCAGACATGCCATGTCTGTGGAGCTTTCCACTGGCATCTCAGGGAACAGAGGCCTCCAGCAGTGGAAGTGGCATTCCGCCAACAGGCAGTCCTTTCCTCTGGCACAGCAGCCTGGGTGGGAAACTTCTGAAGGTCTGTGGGCCAATTCCACCTCCCCTTCAGAACATATTGGGCATTGCTGCTGCCACACTGTCAAATTTGCTGCTGATATTCACCAGTGCCAGCAAGGTGATCCTGCAATTTTGCTGTAAACGAGGCATGCAGGGAGCTATGTGCCTTCTTTTAAAGCAAAATTCCACTACTAGGAGGCTTCCAGAAATGCAGTTTTGCTTTAAAGCTAGGTGTGCACTCCCTGCATGCCTTGATTTATAGCAAATTCATCAGATGCTCTGCTGCCATGGCCACTACAGCAGCAAATGCAGTGTTGGCGGTGGAGGCCAGCAGGGCTGCACAGAAAGTCAGTAGGCGCCACATGCATCCTTTGAGCTGCATGTTGCCCACCTCTGATGTATGCCTACAGCTCCTCGGCCAGCCAAATGCTTCCCCAATGCCAACTTTTACCTTTATTTTCAAAACAAAATGAACAACCAACAATAGTGCATAATTTGGCATTAATCCACTTATATTCTAATATTTCAGTTTTGTTATAGATCATGATTGCAGTATCTCAGAGATTACATATCCAGGGTGAAATTTATGGAACTCATCCATCCATCCATCCATTCCATTTCAATACCGTCCAATAGCCAAAGCTCTATTGTCAAAATGCTATGGTTCATTTGACTCAAGGTCAAATGCTATTGAACATTTTTTTTCTAGGTGGGTAATATATTTCCATGAAGAAAGATTTAGTTGCATTTCTATGTTTGTTTCGTTATGTTTGAAGATCTAAGGTCGTTATCACACAGGCGGTTTTAAACACACCCGCTGCGACTTTGATCCAGTTCTTCAGCGTGGGACTCACACGGCGGCGGCCCCCTCATGCTGTTCCAGTGCCCTGAGTGCTCCGTTTTTCATTCCTCTTTCGAACGATCCCTGAACGGGCAAAGTCCGAAAGGCACAGACAGGTATCGCAGGTACCGCAGCAATACCGAGCACATGTAAATCAAAACGCTAGACTCATATAGGAAACAGAGGGGGAATCGCAGAAGCAAACCGGATGGGGGCGGGGGGAATGTACGTGTGATAAAGCCCTTATTTGTGTTTGTTTTTCAGCATGAAAATCAATGTTGCTTCATTTTCAGAAAAAGTCCTGGTTTTTAATTGGTTACTGGTATTATTAAATTTGAAAAGGAAATTAGAAGAGCATTTTATTTAGCTAAACATGTAGCTTATCCAAAAGGTTATTGGCCACTCTGCTCCTCAGATCATTAATGAGACTTTTAAGCATTTGAGAAGATTTATAGCTACATTAAATGCAATCTTTGGACAGAAGATGAAAAAAAGCTGTCAAACCTTGACAACATTTTCTTTCACAGAATTGTCAAAATACAGCATGCCAAACTCTTGTAATGACTTATAGCAACAACCGCCAGAGTGATAAAATCAAACTTTAAGCTGGAGGTGTCAGAAATGAAAGCAACCCTTTACAGTTATAATAATCAGAGGCCTGAAGCACCTTCACTATGTGGAAAGGCTAAAGCGTTTGGAGCTTTTTCGTGTTGTTGTTGTTGTTGCTTTTAAAATTAATCTGACACTTATTGTTTTCGTAAACATCCTTGTCATTGTTGTTTTTTAAGCCAACCATATGTTCTTTTGTTTACAGCAATTGTTTTTTTTAGCCTTTTACATTGTTTTAATTTTTTGGGGTTAAAAAAATTAGATTGTTTTTCTCACGTCAGTTTTTTGTAACATTGTTGTTGTGTTTTTATGAATTGTTGTAAACCACCCAGAGAGCTTCAGCTATGGGATGAAAACCATTTATTCATTAATAATAAAGGTTAAGCCCTATGGTCCCTAGGAGAGCATCCCAGGGGCCATAGGATACTGCAAACTTCCCCTGCCTCAGGTGGGAAGTACAAAGGTAAGTCTGCTGTGGAGGGCCTCCTTTGACCACCAGTGGAAACCTTACTGCTGTGACTGCTCCAATGGTGAGAAGGGCAAAAGGGGGAGTGTGTCTGGAGCAGATGGGTGACTGGCTTTGGATCTGCTGGATCAGAAGTCCTGTCATTCCTTGGACATGTCCCCAGAATTTGGGGGTGGGGGAGAGAACTACATCAGTCCTGGGGAAAACAAGACAAAGCAGCGAGATCAAAACCAAACAAAAACCATTTAAAGGAAAACACTGGAGGGGTGGGGGGCCCTGCCTAGCACAAATCCAGCAGGAAGAATTGCCTCTTCCAACACAGATTCTTCCTTCCCGGGTTCTGTGAAGGGGGATCTGATAGAGGTTCTTAAAAAAATATGCTTGGCGCAGTGAAAATTACCAGAGAGAAGATTTTCTGCACCTACCATAATAGTAGAACTTGAAATTCAGTGGCACAAGAAAATATTTCTTCACACGACTCATAACTGTAGACATTTTTTCTTTAAACAAGGGCTTGAGTCTTGCTTAATTTAATTTATTGTGTGTTAGCTTGGGCTTTTATTGTCTTCTTGCTGCTGCTGTTAGTTTGTTATCAATGTGCTTTCATGATACATACATACATACGTACATGCACATTCATTCACTCATTTACACCACCCACACAGGAGTTCCAGTGTGGAGTGCCGGGGAAGGAGGTGGCTGCAGCCTGCTCTCCCACCTCAATCACGCTGACCAGATCACTGCTTTCCCGATCATTTCCTGGGATCCTTTATGCAGGAAAAAATAAATACTCAAGGAACAGACCCTATGTTCCTTACCATAGAAGCCCCATTCCTAGAGCATCCTAGGAAGCAGGCAGGAGCCTTTGAATACTAGCAATGAGATTTCTATAGCAAAACCATAGGGTGCCTCTAGACAGCTTAATTGTGCCTCATTAAATGTGCACTGGCGGCATTTCAGGCAGACGAGTGGGGCGCAAATCAGACGTACAGCCGATTTAAAGTCTCTGATAAGGCGCATTCTCGAGGTATCATTTACCGCAATTTTACATTTTTCTCCGCAGTTAGAGCGCAGTTTCTTAATGTGACCAATGTAGTGATCATTCGGATTAATGCTGATAGTGGGCGTAGTTTGGAGGGCATGGCTGGTGATGTCATGAGTGAATGGCTGCCCCTTCTCTTCCTCTTCCTGGCCACCCCTCCCACTTCTCCATTCGTGATTTAGTACATTGTTGACCGTCGTGATGGCTGCGAAAGGAAGGGGAATTTCTATGTTCTTGCCATTTACACAGGAGTAACCGGTGTTTTTTTTAATTTCTGGTTGGATCTATGGCATGCACAATATCCCAATCTTCCCCTGTCCTCTCTGCTGCAATTCCTCCCCAGTACCCCCCCCCCCATGTTTTCCCAAGGCTCCGTTATCGGTTTTTGTTGCTGTAGCAACCGCCTCCTTAGCACGTAGTTCTGTTGCCCTTCGGTTACAATGTTGCTTTTCACAGAGAGATGTGCCGTTGCTTCTCAGTCAAGGAACAGCCTGTCGAGATGCCACCACACTCCAGTTATGCTGGCCACTTCCATGGCTGGCGTAATCTTGTCAGGGAGGCACTCACCCAACAGCACCGCCAGAGGGCTCCGCTGCGAATAGGTGGGTGAATGGCCAGGTGGGAGTCGGGTTATGGCTACCCAGAGCAACTCCCTGACACTGATGGCTGCTTTTTCTCCTCTTCCCCCTCCTTCTCTTCCCCACCCCAGTCTAGCTGATGTTCCTCCATGTAGCTATTCTCAGCAGGCAGCAGGGAAAGGTGGCGCACCGCCTCTGCACTATGGAACAAACTATGTATGATGTTATGCGTCACATTGCACGCCTGGAGTGAACAGTCTGGCGTTGCCATCTTGCAGTCCTCATGCGTCCACAGGCCGTGCCATTGGAGTGACTGAGCAGCACCCCTCCCTACCTCAGTAGTGCTTTCTCATTCCTTCTCTGGATGGTGTGCAGTAGACTTCTGCTTTTGCTCTGTTCCAGAATGCCATGGCCAGTGATTGTGTGTTTGGACAACGTGTGGTTCCAGATGCAGAAGTCCCCCTCCTTCCAATCCTCCCTTTGCGATGCTTGCCGCTTCAAAGTGCCATGCTCTGAGATGACCTAACCATTGTGCCTTACTGGTCGCCTTTGCCGCCAATGCTTTGCAAAGCCCAAGTACCCATCATGTAACCATTTCTATGATACTTCCAGAATAAAGATAGTTGACATTGCCATCAGTCCTGTGTGTCTGGGACGAGCCACTTGGGGTGGGGTGGGGAGCATTTGGGATGTGGGGAGGGCTCCCTGATGCCGCGCAGCCGATATGAAGAGGGATAGGGAGCAATTGAGGGTGGGGCAGCCGTGCATGGGGCTCTGTCGCCCGCGTGCGCAATTTGGCTGGTGCTTGCATGAACATTGGGCAAGTGCTGCCTGTGAGTAGTTACACATCTCGACGAAAAGAAGCACTCCAGTGGTGATTTAGAAGAAACTGTCCTTTAGGAACAGGTAACTTTCCATCCTGGGATACGATGGCTCAAGTCAGCCATCCCCTCATCCATTGATGAGGCAGGGAACAAGAAGAAGGAAGTAGAGGAAACAGGAAAGGACGGAGCAAAAACATCCCAGTAATCCCCTCCCACCTTGTTCAGGTACACATTAACCCTTTAGCCCCAGGTTCAGTGACCCGTAGCCCGAGTTCTGCTAACAGCATCGAGGATAGGGAGCGATTGGGGGTGGAGCTAACAGAATTTGTCTTTATTACTAAATAATAGTTTGAAAAGCAATCCAAACCAACGGTGGGAAATTCTGGTGGGCAGGGGTAACCAAGGGAGGGAATTTCAGGTGGGAGGTACAAACAGCCACTAGGACGGTCCTTTCAAGAAGTTTTCCTTCATCAAACCTACACCACTTATCCAACTCTACTGCGAAACTCCTATATAAACAATTGTAAAGCGCAGTATATAAAACCAGTAAAATCGACTTCACGTATGTCATCTGTCACTAAAGACATAGATTCGAATAAAGGAAAATGCACATATTCGGAGAGGCGGCCATAAACAGAACATAGAAGCAAGTGTTTCCCTCCCTTTTTGTTAATTATGTATTTGAGTGCTGTCGCTGTGGATGCCTGCATACTAGCAGTCTAGGGGGAGGGGGGGCACCAGACAGGGCTTGGTAGGGGCTGTCTGAAGCTCAAAGGCTTTACATTTTGCAGAGCCTTGGACTTGATAGAGGAATGCTAATATTCCAGGATATTCCATGTCTCCATGGAAGCTCATTATCAGATGATTCCTTCTTGATACAGGGCCACTGAGGGATATTTTAAACAGGATAAACCAATCAGAGAAGGAGTTCAGTGGCATTGCTCCCTACACCAGCAAATCTTAATACAATCTAAATCTGTGTTTGGTCTGATAAAGGGGGGGAATGATGCAGATTGCCATTAAAGTCTGGGAAAGAGAGTCAAGCTGCAAGCTCTGGAAGTATTGCAGGAGTGAGGCTGCCTTTCTCTGGAGATCTAATTTAGAGCAGTGGATCTAACTGTCTGTTGATATATAAATTAGTGATTCCACCTATGCTCAATCTGTATATTTGTAAATAAACAAATATTACAAATTGCCACAAGCCTCTAGTGACCTCCTTCCAAAAGAAACCAAACCTAGGTAAGTTTTGCATCCTGGAACTTCTCACTGCCCAGAGGAGCAACCATAACTATATGTGTATCTAGTAGGGGTGTGCACGGACCCCCCGGATCGGATCGGGACCTGGATCGAGACCTCCAATTTTGTCCCGGATCAGATCGGACAAAATCGGAGCCCCCGTGGACCGGATCGGGTCTGATCCCGATCCAAAAATCAGACATCTGATTTTTGGATCGGCTGCCATTTCCCCCCCCCCCCCATAGACTTGCATTGGGGGAAAGAAAGCTTTCCCCCAATGCAAGTCTATGAGGAAAAAATGGCGGCGGGTGGGTGAGGGTGGCCTAACTCCCTCCTCCCCACTGGGGCCATCCGCTGTGGACGGCCCCGGCAGGTAAGCCCCTCCCCCATACTCCTTACCACCCCGGGGCTGTCCGCTTCCATCCGCTGGCACCCGCGGGTGCCAGCGGATGGAAGCGGATGGCCCTAGGGGGGTAAGCCCCCTCCCCCTGCTTACTTTCTGTGGCCATCCGCTCCCATCCGCCCCTGGCCGCTACTGCAAGCAGGCTTCGAGGCTTGCTCCTAGGTAGCGCATCAGGTGATCATCACCTGATCATCAGCAGGTGATGATCACCTGGCGCGCTACCTAGGGGCAGGCCGCGAAGCCTGCTCACAATAGCAGCCAGTGGCGGACAGGAGCGGATGTCCCCTGAAGGTAAGCGGCGCACGCGCGCGTGGCCCCCTCCCCCCTCCCCCTGCTTACCTTCAGGGGAAGTCCGCTCCCATCCGCCACTGGCCGCTACTGCGAGCAGGCTTGGCGGCCTGCTCCTGAGTAGCGCGCCTCCCCCCTCCCCCCTCCCCCCTGCCCCCTGCTTAACTTTCCTGGCCGTCTGCTCCTGTCTGCCGCCCCCTGCCCCTGTTGTCCGCTTCCATCGGCAGGCGCCCGCTAGCGTCCTCCAATGGAAGTGGCAGCAGGCGCCAGTGGGCGCCCGCCGATCCACCGATCCATCCGATCTGGATCGGAACCTTTCCGGATTGGATCAGATTGGATCGGCCGATCCAGCGGTGAAATCGGAAATCGGATAAATCGTATAATTTTATCCGATTTCCCCCTGGATCGGATTCAGATTGTGGATCGGACCCAATCCAGTGCACATCCCTAGTATCTAGCAATATGGGAGTATCAGGCAGAATGTCTCAGAATACCAGTTGTGAGGGAACAGGAGCAGAAGGGCACTATTGCACTCATGCCCTGCTTGTACACTTCCCATGGGGATCTTGTTGGCCACTGTACAAACAGAATGCTGTATCAGATAGGGTTGTGGTGTGATCCAGCAGAGCTCTTCTTATGTTTTTTTCTTATGCTCTTGTGATTCGGGTGAAGCATGCTTGGGAATCATATTGCTAAATTTGACCCTTTAATATTTCCTCTATTGCAGGTCTTAAAGGCTATTTTTGCTATGAAGCAGGCAGAAATGTGACACACTCATACTGCCAGTCAGACAGTCATCATCATCATCATCATCATCATCATCACCACCACCACCACCACAAGTGCCCTCAGATCCGTGCCCGGCCATGCCTGGGCGCGGTGGGGGCCAATTGCGGTGTGGGGGAAAGAGCCGAGGCGTGGAGGCAGCCTATTGGCCGCTTCATATGGCGCCACGCCATGGAGGGAGCTGCAGCTATTTAAGCAAGCTGCAGGCCTCCCTCCACCTCTTTCAACGGCTGCTGCTGCTCTTCGGCTGCTCTTCGGCGACGGTGGACGCGGGGCAGCCAGGAAGAGCCGACGAGGCCTTGTGGGCCGCAGGTTGCGGCGGACCGTGGGATCACGGACCGCGGGAGCCCTGGGAGAAGGGAGCTGGGGAGGGGGGACCCATCCCACCAGACCAGGGCGCAGTAGTGAGCCGCTCGGTTGGGGGGGGCGCGGGCGGGCTGTGAGCTCGGCTTGGCGAGCGTCGCGCCCGGTGCTTCCTTTGAGTGGCTTGTGAGGGGCCGCAGAGGCGGGCTGTGGGTGGGGGAGGGAGGACCCATCCCACCAGATCAAGAGGTTTGGTGTCGGGGGAGGGTTTCGCCTACCCTGGTGTAGGCCTTCCTCGGCGAGTGTCGCGCCCGGCGCTTACTTTTAGCAGCGTTTGGAACGGCTGCAGAGGCGAGCTGCTTGGTGCGCGGGGTGTTGTGGGCGGCGCGTGAGCCCGGCGGGGCGAGTGTCGTGCCTTGCGCTTCGTTTGGACGGCCTCGGGAGCGGCCGTTGAGGCGATCCGCTTGTGCGCGAGGAGCCTCGGGCGGGGTGTGAGCCCGGCCGGGAGGGCTTCGCGCTCCATTGCAAAGGGGGGCAAGTTCTTTTGGATGTGGGCGGGGCTTCTGTTCCCGCCTGGCAAGTGCTGGGGACGGCCTGAGCAGCCTCTGAGCGGCTGGAGACGCGAGTCCCTGCTCGCGCTGGGCAATTTTGGCGCGTGTCAAGTGGGGCCTGGGTGTGACAGATTGCGCAGTATTGGAGGGGACGAATTCTACTACTGCAAACTCCCCGCCCCAACCACAATTTAGGAAGGTCCCTGTGTGGCAGCCCCTGTGCCTTCACCTATTTGTTTCTGTGTGTGAGAGGATGCAGCTTAGCCAGTTTTAAAGGCTGAATCGTGGCAGTACACGGGTACAGTGCCTTTCACAAGGATTGTGACCCATATAACTCATTAATAATAATATTACAATATCAAAAATAAATAAATAAAATAATAATAATAATAATAATAATAATAATAATAAAATTATATATATATATATATATATATATATAGCGACTAATTGGAGATTTCTGGGATATATACATATACTTACCCTTATATACATATACTGAGACTTCTTTATTAGTTGATTTGATCTTGACAAATTACTGAGAGGAGGTTATCATAATGCCCTCAAAGAAAGGTGTAAGTGGCGCTAAGGGCAAGGGAAGAGCACCTCGCCCGACACAAAAGCGTGTGAGAGAAAGACATGAATCGTTTTCTGATGAGGAAATGGATCCTCGCCTGGCAGTATTAGTAGCCAGAATGCAGGCAATGGAAGAAAGGCAAGGGATACCTGGTGGGGATCCACCTGTAGGAGGAGCACTTAGGACTAGGAGTCAAAGGCAGGAGGATTTAATGCTTTCCCTCTCTAATAGAATGGACGCCATCGAGGCATCCACAATGCAGGACAGCGGTCAGGAGCCTGCGCGAGGGGAGCAGAGTCAGGATTCAGCTGTCTTCCAGTCACTTCCGTGTGAACCTCATAGACAACTCCTCCCAGGAAGCGTGACACTGCCAGTGCTGGCGGAGCAGGGAGTTCAACCACGAGCACAGGGTGAGTGCAGTACACAACACAGTGCAGCCCTGCCGCAGACCATGGGGGCCTTTCCCTTTCCATGGGGTTGGCACCCATGGTTTGCGGGAGCAAGTTGGTCTACGCCAAACACAGGGGCAGCTCACAACAGTACTGGGGGTTGGTTTGGGTGCAATCCTAACACAGAATCACATATGACTCCTGGGCAGGCAGGCAAGCAGCAAGAACGAGTAGCACCTAGTGGACAGCAGAACTCTAATTTACTAGGATCAGGGGGTGGGATTACGTTGTTAAATCCTTCAGGGAGCGATCCCATGCCGGCCGCTGTGCCTGTTGCGGCTGGGGGTCCTGCAATGGGTAGCACCATTGCAAGTAATGCTGGGACACCTTCGCGGACAGGCACGGTGTCAGGTGATCTGGGAGCAGTTTCTCCTGAAGCCGCGTGTGTTGCAGTGTGGCAAGGACCAGCAGGCTCTGACTCTTCGAAGCCTGTAAGCATAGGGCAGGTGATAGGAGATCCGTACGAAGGGGCGGATCGCGGTGCGATCCCTTCTGGGAGCACTGCTGCCCCTTTAGGGTATCATCTCCTTGGCACCACCAGGGAGAAGATTTGGAAAGGGGAATATATGGACATATTCGCCCTGTTGTTCAGGGAACTGGAACATAATGAAAAAGATAGGACCATTGACAAAGAGGCAGAGAGATTAAGGAAAAAGAGGGTGGCAAGGACGTGGGCTAACTGGTTGCCCGGGTTCCTCATTTATATGGGCGTTGTTCAGCAACGCTTTCCCCACAAGGGCATAATTCTGACTAAATATCTCGATATTATCTATCGAGCTTATTCAGAATATGAAGGCGGGGCTTGGATTTCCTATGATGAGTCGTTCCGTAGAAGAGCGGCATTTGATCACACTCTTAGATGGGACGCCAAAGATCAGGATTTATGGCTGCAATATATGACGCCAGCAAGACCTGGAGTAGGGGAAAGAGCTGATAGTGGCCACATCGTGGCTAAAGTGCAACCCGTCACTACCTACAAGGGTAGTGCGGGGCAGGGGGTTCAATCCCGTCAGCCCTGTTGGGAGTTTACTGCGCGGGGGCTGTGCACGCGTTCACCTTGTAGGTACAGACATGAGTGTTCCATATGCGCGGGACACCACCCTGCATCCAGCTGCCCAAGAAATAAGAGTGGGAGAGGGAACAATAGAGGAGGACAAGGGCCCAGAAGACAGGGCGGACAGCCGCCTCCTCCAAAAGGGTCCCAGCCCGATCAGACTAGAACAACTTAAGCGTCTATTGGTTCGATATCCGAAGAGGCTAGATGCGGTATACTTAGATGAGGGTTTCACATTTGGCTTCCGCATCCCTTGCCAGGGGCCCAGGTTTGCCTCTGTTTCACGGAATCAAAAATCAATTGATTCTATGGGACTTTTGGTACAGCAGAAAATTCAGAAGGAAATTGTTGCAGGTAGGGTGGTAGGCCCGTATGCTAGGCCGCCACTGCCACTATTAAGAGTCTCGCCCTTAGGCATAGTGCCCAAAAAGACCCCGGGGGAGTATAGATTGATTCATAATCTATCTTTCCCTAAAGGGACATCAGTAAATGATGCTATACCGGAACACTTGTGTTCTGTAAAATATGCATCCTTTGATTCGGCGGTGGCCATGGTGAGGAGGCAAGGAGTGGGTGCCTTGATGGGAAAATGCGACATTAAGGCCGCATTTCGCCTGTTACCGATACACCCTGGGGATTTCAACCTATTGGGTTTTTCTTTTAAAAATCAATACTATGTGGATAGGACATTGCCCATGGGATGCTCTATCTCATGCGCAATGTTCGAGAAATTCAGTTCATTCTTGGAATGGGCCTTGAAGGATAGAACGGGGGGGCAGGAAGTCGTTCATTATCTTGATGACTTCCTGTTTGCGGGGCCAGGAATGACATCTAAGTGTTCATTTCTGATGCAAGAATTTCACAATTTAGCGGAGGAGCTGGGTGTGCCACTGGCGCATGAAAAAACTGAGGGTCCAGTGACGACTCTCATGTTTCTAGGGATCGAAATCGATTCTATCCATCAATGTTGCCGGTTACCGATGGAGAAATTAGTGGCCTTGGGCAACAGGCTTAGGGAAACATCACGTGCTAGAAAGATCTCTTTGAAGGAATTGCAGGAACTGGTAGGCCATCTGAACTTTGCGTGCAGGGTCATTGCTCCAGGACGCGCCTTTTTGCGTCAATTTTGCAATGCAATGTCAGGATTACGTTGTCCACATCACCGGGTTAGGATGACTGGGCCCATGCGCGAAGACATAGGTGTTTGGTTGGAGTTCCTGCAAAGTTTCAATGGGGTTTCCTTTTGGAGACGTGAATTACTGCTAGGGGCACAGATGCAGGTCCATTCGGACGCATCGGGCTCATGGGGGTTTGGAGTGATCTGGAAGGATCGCTGGTGCGCGGAACAATGGCCAGCAGAATGGAAGGCGGAGGGTCTATGTAAGGACCTGACGTTACTAGAATTCTTTCCAATATATGTAGCAGTGCATATTTGGGCATCTGAATTGGCAAATTCAACGGTTCAATTCTGGTGTGACAATCAAGCAACTGTTCATGTAATCAATACATTGACGTCACACAATCCTAGGGTGATGAGGGTAGTACGTGCATTCACCTTGCACTGTCTTCAATGTAATATCTTGTTCAGAGCACGGCACATTCCAGGCATGAACAATGATATCGCTGACGCTTTATCGCGTCATCAGGTGCAGCGGTTCCGGGAATTGGCTTCCTGGGCACGGGAAACACCCGAGGAGATGCCTCCTGCACTTTGGCAGATTGGAGGGACGAAGTAGAACAGGCGGTGTGGCAGTCATTGGCCCCCAGCACCAGTGCTGCTTACCGGCGGGCAGGTAGGGAATTTGCAGCATTCCGGACTACCACACAGTTACAGCCGGTGTGGCCGATACCTGTTGAACATATTTTACAGTTTTGCGTTTACTCCCGCAGGAAGGGCCTTGGGGCACGCACTATAGGAGGTAAACTAGCGGCATTGGCTTTTTGGGCCAAAATAAAAGGGGTACAGGATAATACGGAGGACTTTAGAGTGCGGCGTACTTTACGGGGTTGGGCACGCGGGTCCCCAGGGACCCCGGATAGGAGGTCCCCTATATCTGCGAATATACTGTTAGGACTGAGGGCTTTATGGCCATCATTGTGTAAATCAGGGTTTGAGGCTGCCCTGTTTCATGCCGCTTCTTTGACGGCTTTTTTTTGGGGCACTTCGGATATCTGAACTAGTAGTCAGGTCTAAAGAGGATCGGTCTGGGAGGGCCCTGCAGTTTTCGGACTTGCAGATTGAGGCGGACAAGGTTCACATCCGCTTAAGGCGATCCAAAACGGATCAGTTAGGTAGAGGTCTTGATGTACGGTTGTTCCCGGCATCAAGTCCAGAGTTATGCCCCGTTAGGGCTTTAGGTGAATTTATTGCCTTGAGAGGTAATGGCCCGGGAGTTTTGTTTGCGCACAGCGATGCTGCCCCATTGACTAAGTTCCAGTTTTGGGCAATAACGAAGCGTGCGCTTAAGAGTTTAGGTTTAAGCGATGTGCAATTTGGCACACATTCATTTAGGATTGGGGCTGCATCAACTGCCGCTTCATTAGGTTTTACTAACCAACAAATTCAGGCAGTGGGGAGATGGCGCTCGGGGGCGTTTAGGGCATACGTGAGGCAGCTGCCGCATGGTGGCACGGCCATGGCCGGCAAGTAATGCTGTCATGTTTCATTCTTAGATCCTTGGAGAGGGTTCACCCAGCCGAAAGTGATCATCTGCGGTCATAGTATGATATTTTGGGCCAGCAGGCGGGCCGCCACGTCGAGTCACGGAGTACATCTTGGGTTGGACCAGTACGCTGATATTCAGTGGTGTGGATGCCGTGGCATGCGGTGGGGAAGTTTACTTCCAACATTATTGCACCAGCAGCGGTTTGTGGCTCGGCCGCAGATATTGCTCATCCATCTTGGGGGCAATGATTTGGGGCAGCTGAAAGGCAAGGCCCTCATATGGCAAATACGGGCTGATTTGGAGAGCCTGCGTATGCGTTGGCCTGGGGTCCGCATCATATGGTCTTGTATTCTCCCACGAGTTACGTGGGGAAGAGGGGTTGACATCAAGGCATTGGAGCGGGCCCGCAGAAGGGTGAACACCGAGGTTTACAAGGATCTGGTGGGGCATGGAGACATAAGCCTGCGGCACCCCAAGATTGAGCGTTCCAGGAGGGAGCTGTATAGGCAGGACGGAGTTCATTTGTCCAACAAAGGAAATGACATTTTCTTAACGGATCTGCAGGGGTGTTTGAGGGAAGTAATTCTAGGTAGTGTGGGGGGGAGTGACTAAGCGGACGCTTGTCACCCCCTGTGGCGGTTAGGCGCGGGCATCTAGAGTGGGTGGAGGCTGGTAAGCATTCTCAGGCACCATTGTGGTGAGGGGTAGAGCCTGAAGCCCAAGGCTGGGAGCCGTGCGGCAACAGCTGAAAGGTTAAGGCTTACCTCTGAGGCTAACCTTACTCACATCCTCGGAGCCGTGTGGCACGGGGGTAGCGACGCAGGAATGCCTCCCTACCCAAAGGGAAGCCCCGGGAGTGGCGCGATGGCAGGCGCCACCCCACGGGGCAAGAATGGCTTGCCCTTTCCTAGGACGGCTCAGTACGAAGCCATTACTTAGATGCCCGCTTAGGTCTTCCCTTATGCAGATCCGACTTAATAAATGTGGCCCATATTTAAATCCAAATATGTTGTCTCGTCTCTTTATTTCACCCTACACTCACGCAAGTGCCCTCAGATCCGTGCCCGGCCATGCCTGGGCGCGGTGGGGGCCAATTGCGGTGTGGGGGAAAGAGCCGAGGCGTGGAGGCAGCCTATTGGCCGCTTCATATGGCGCCACGCCATGGAGGGAGCTGCAGCTATTTAAGCAAGCTGCAGGCCTCCCTCCACCTCTTTCAACGGCTGCTCCCTCCCGCCCTCCCTTGTTGGCAGTATGGGCTTTGCTGGTTGTCCCTTTGGAGACCGAGTAGGAATTTTTTGCACACACTCTGAATTGTTTGTGTGTTTTTTCGCCTACTCCATACTGTAAGACATGATGGGTGAAGTAAATAGGTTAATTCGATCATTTGTAAATAGGTTGATTTGATCAATTGGTCACAATTATTGGCGGTTAGGCGCGGGCATCTAGAGTGGGTGGAGGCTGGTAAGCATTCTCAGGCACCATTGTGGTGAGGGGTAGAGCCTGAAGCTCAAGGCTGGGAGCCGTGCGGCAACAGCTGAAAGGTTAAGGCTTACCTCTGAGGCTAACCTTACTCACATCCTCGGAGCCGTGTGGCACGGGGGTAGCGACGCAGGAATGCCTCCCTACCCAAAGGGAAGCCCCGGGAGTGGCGCGATGGCAGGCGCCACCCCACGGGGCAAGAATGGCTTGCCCTTTCCTAGGACGGCTCAGTACGAAGCCATTACTTAGATGCCCGCTTAGGTCTTCCCTTATGCAGATCCGACTTAATAAATGTGGCCCATATTTAAATCCAAATATGTTGTCTCGTCTCTTTATTTCACCCTACACTCACGCAACTGATTGACCATTGGCTTGAATGACAACTCTTTCAGGCTCCTTATTATGCAGCTCCATATGTCACTCAATACCAAAGGCAAAGATCATATCTAGTTTATCCAGTCCTGCTGGCTAAAGCAATTAGTGAACACTGGTTGTGTCAGGGCTGATTGAAGATGAGGAGAAGGTGGGAGGAAGGCGGAACAGCTTCAGTTTCAGTTGGTATTTAAATACATTGCGCTGGATCCAAATTTACACTGTATTAACTGTGCTGGTGGAAGTAACTTCCCCAGCCCCTCCTTCTCAAGGCAGCCTTTCCAGCCCCCTCAAAATGCTACACAAAGAATCAGGAGGCCCTGCTGAATGGAGTGTGTGTGGGGGGGGAGGGGCATCTGGAAGCTGTTCCTCTCGTAGAAGGTCTCTCCCTCTCACAGAAGGTAGACCCTGCATCCAACCCATTTAACGCATATACTCATCTCTCGATGAGTTCTTGATAACCTGTGTGGGATAAGCTGTGAAAAGGAGGAGTAGAGATAGACATAATTCCGTTGAAGGGATCCAGTACTTTGCATAGAGAAGCTCTGAAATGCTTTTGAGAATAAAGTCTTCACTTGGTGCTAGAAAGGCTACAATATAGAAACCAATTGAGCCCTTCTGAGGAGGGCATTCCATAACTGGTGTGCCATCACCGTAAAGGTCCTTTCCTTAGTAGGTCCCTGCCACACCTCATTTTGTGGGGTCACTTGTAGGAGGGCCTCTGAAGATGATACTTGGGTCTGAGCAATTTTAAATAGGAGGTTTATTCCTGTATGTAACAGGAGGCTTATTCCTGTTCATTCTTATAATTGTATTATTGTGATAGTGAAGGTGTTATGATTTAAGTGAGTTTAAAATATAAAACTGCATGCGCTCAGAGTATTTGTTTGTTTGTTTTTAAAAACAAGGTTAGCAAAGACTTTTGTTCTGCTTCTTCTTCTGACATATCAGGAATGTTAGAACTTAGAAGAAGTTGTTGTAAATGGGGGGAGGAGAGAAATTAAAGTTGTGAGCTTTACAACTGAAGTAATAGAGATGGTTATCTAACCCCCCTACCCCCTTCCACACACACTAAGGCCATTAAGGTCAAGGTCTAAAATGATCTAGCTGCATCACTGCTCTCAGCTTATTACTTCACATGTCCCAGGACAGGGGAGTGAATATGTCTCCTCTGAGCTTTCGCTCATTGGGCTTGTATCAACCTATGTTTGGATTTTCTTTCACCATTCTCAGAAATGACAATCGACCGGGGGGGGGGGGGTCAGAGAATAGCAGCAGCCCACTCTTTAAGCGAGCAGAACGTGGTTCCCCCCAAAAAGCGACGAAACTGCCCCAACTCATCTTTGGTGCCTGCTACGGTGCTATTGTGCGTGTTCGGCCAAAAGAGGGCGCCACAGCCCGTTGATCTTTTATTTTAGAAAGAAGGAGAACTGAGAAGAGTCAAAGCTTTTTTAGGGGAAACTGAAGGTCCTCCGACCCCACCACCACGCATCTAAAGTCCTTGTTAAGAGTGAAATATTCAGATCATAACTTAAGAGATGGTAGTTCAGGTAAGAAAGGAACAAGCGGAAAAGAAAAAGAGGGGGACTCCTCAATATTTAAAGATTCCTAAGACTATGTTCCTTTCTCAGAAAAATCATGGATCAAAATAGTGCAATTTATTAATTCTTTAATCAGAATATATGGGACGAGAGTTAAAGTGTTTTTTTAATTGGCGCTTTGACCATTGAAAGGCTTTTCTTTCTTGGACACCAAGGGAGTTAATCTGAGCTAAAAACTGGATGAAACTTATTTTATTTTATTATTTTACTGGAACAGAACCTGAACCATTCCCCCGAAATCCCAACTTCGCATATAGGCTGATGGGGTCTGAGCCGGTGGACCAGGAAATTGATTTTAGAGTTGTGGTGGACAATAGCACCACTGGAACATCTGCCCCAGTGTGCAGCTGCTGTGGGGGAGGCAAATTCAACATTAGGCATAATTAGGAATGGAATTGAAAATTAAACTGGCAGTATCATACTGCCCTTATACAAATCGATGGGGTGACCACACTTGAAATACACTTTTGGTCGCCGCACCTAAAACAAAAGATATTGTAAAGTTAGAAAGGGTGCAGAAAAGGGCTACTGAAATGATCAAGGTGTTGGAGCAACTCCCGTATGAGGAAAAGTTACAAAGTTTGGGTCTCTTTAGCTTAGTGGGAGGAAGGCAAGTAAGGGGAGTTGTATAAAATTATGCATTGTATGTGTGTGTGTGGGGGGGGGGGATACTAGGATCTGGGGTCATTCCATGAAGCTGAATGGTGGGATATTCAGGACAGATTAAAAAGTACTTCATCACACAGCCCATAGTTAATCTATGAAATTCACTACCAAAGAAGCAGATGGCCAGACTTTAGAAAGGTATTAGACAAAGCCATGGATGATAAGGCTATCAATAGCTACTAGTCAGGATGGTGTAGCAATTAGAGTGTTGGACTGGGACTCTGGAGACCTGAATTTTATGAAGCTCACAGACTGATTTTGAGACTGATTCTCAGCCTAACCTACTTCACAGTGTGGTCGTGATAATAAAATGGAGAGAGGAGGAGGAAGAGTGTGTCTGTGTTGGACTGTGGGTTCCTTGCAAGAGCAAAAAAAGTGGGATATCATCATCATCATCGATGATGAGCCTGCTCCACCTCACCATGCAAACGATCATTAGAAATAATGTGCCTTATATTTAAGTTTTCCATGTGCACCACAACGAAAACAGTTGGTTATGTGTGCTGAACCAGTTATTGAACCTTTATGGACCTGAACAGAACCAATCCAAACCGGAATAACATCAGTGGCATCTAAACCTGAACTGGAAGATTTGTACGTGGGGTGGGGTGGAGGAACTGACGAAAAAAGAAAACAAAAGCAAGAGCAGCTTGTTTGTTCCTAAGAAGGTCAAGAACTGTCTTGACTTTGCATTAGAGACTGAGGGTCCATTGAGAGCCATTGTGGTGTAGTGTCTAGAGCAGTGGACTGGGACTCGGGGGACCACAGGGCTTCTAGCCCCTGCTGAGCCATAAAGCTAACTGAGCGACTTTGATCCAGTCAACAACTCTCAGGTCAACCTACCTCACAGGGTCGTTGTGAGGCTAAAATGGAGACAAAGAATCATGTCCTTGTTCTTTGGAGGAAAAGGCAGGATATGAATGTAACAAACTGTCTAAATAAATCTTAGCCAAGCGTTCTGTGAGACTGCAATCCTAAACCCACTTATGCCCCATAGAACTCAATGGGGCTTGCTTCTGAGTGGACATGAATAGAGTTGCACTCTTCGTTTCCAACAGCAGCCACCCAGCTGCTTGAGAGGATTACAAGAAATCAAGGCATGAAGGAGAGGAGGTCCTTAAAATTAAGCAAATTCCATGGGCATCAGAGGTGCTGGCAAATGTCCTGCTGTTTCGCTAGTTAAAGCCGCTGTGATAGGAGGGGTCAGCGGCTCATTGAACATCTAACATTCAAGGAGACTCGCCTTGAGAACCTTCACTTTGGCTTAATTCTAAGAGTTTGTGCTTTTGCACTGTTCAAACTAGAGATAAGTGAAGACAGGATCCTTCTCCGTCCAGCCTTTTCTCCCCTCCCCAAAATCCACCCATCCACCTCACCCTCAGCAACTAAGCTTAAAAATAAAAACAGCAACAAAACCACCTTCCTTTGGCTCCAATGGAAGGGTTTCCATCTCCAAGTTTAATTGCTGGGGGTGGATATCGTCTGTGTGGTTGTGTATGAGAGAGAATAGGTGCAGTTTTGACCATGCCCACTTTCAGATTTGGCCCCATCCACTCCTTGCTTGCACCCATTGGAAGGTTCTAGTAGGGAATCTGCTCTTGGGGTGAAAAGAGACGGATCGGTCTTCCCAATGGAGCCAGTTTTCTTACTTCTTGCAAGCAATTATTTACAACCTCCTCTTAAAGAAACAAATGGTCCATGTAAAGATTTCCTTGAAAGAAACTTGACAATCGTGCGTAGTTTCATTTTGACAAAAGGTTGCCTTTCTCAAAAGTCTTCCTGCTGAAATCCCCGAAGTGTCCAGGTCACGTTACCCTCGAGAGAAATACCTTCTGTACGTGCTCAAGAAGCCCTGGATTCAGCCAAAGATAAGCATTTTACAATGTAACCCTGTATGTGTCACGTTTCTACTCCAATGTAATCTCAATGAAGTTCAATGGGATTTACTCCCAGGCAAGGGGGTTGCAGCCTTAAAACCATATACATGTCAGTGGGAGAGGTAAGCACGCACTTAACCTCTCCTATTGAAAACAATGGGGTTTGGAAGTGCTTAACTTTGGCTGAATTGTGCCCTAATTGCCTTGAGGTCGCAATGAGCTTTCCTAGGCAACGGGCAGCCCATTCGACTTCAACAGATGCATGAAGATGGAAGGTGCATGTACATCCAGGGAATAAAAGGGAATGGAATGTGCAGGCACCAATGCACAGGTCTGCTGGTCTGCAGAATGTGATTACACGAGTTAGGATGGGAAATCAAACAGCATTGCAATTCTCTCCCCCACTTTTCTCCATTAGGAATCTATTTCCTTGGAAAGCTCCTGACAGAATGTTTTGGGTCTTTTTTGTGGCCAAAATGATTCGCAAAGAGATATGCCTGCAATTTCTAGTTTCCCTGCCCAAAAGTCTATTGCAGAGGAGAAGTGCAAAGTGTCAGATAACTAAAGTAGCGGCTCTGTGTGATATTGGTCCTTATTTAACCATGCACATTGTAATAATAATAATAATCCTTCTCTAACCCAAGCCTCTTTACAGGAATGCCCTATTCTTGATCTAAATTTACATTCATTTCACTGTACATAATCCAGCCAGACATTTTGTGATATGGAGAAAGTTTCTTAAATCCGGAATTATTATGGTTCACTTAAAAATATATATATATCTAGTTCCCATGAATGGGTAAGGAGAAAAATGTGCACACAACCTTGCTGTTTCTATTGTGGAACCACAGGGAGGTCAAAAAGAAAGAAACCTTCTGTGTATCTACTAAGAAGTGGGCCCCATTGAGGTGCAGCCTCAGTAACATTTAACAACATCGGCAATTCCAAAATTTCTCAGTCAAATGGGAAGTGGCCACCTCCGGCACACCCTGGCTGATGCATCAGCAAAGTGAACTCAAAATGCAATTTCCTCGTAGAGAGAGACGGGGGGGGGGGGAGGATTACTCTTGCATCCTGGCTTACTAGAGAATAATTCTATAAAATGAAAAAATCGTACGGATTTCTAAGCTCCAGGTTTTATAATGACATAGGACGGGCGTCGGGGAACCCTGTGCCGGAGCCA
The DNA here is from genome assembly GCA_029215795.1 of Anniella stebbinsi. Taxonomy (NCBI): domain Eukaryota; kingdom Metazoa; phylum Chordata; class Lepidosauria; order Squamata; family Anniellidae; genus Anniella; species Anniella stebbinsi. The sequence goes on from JARDYH010000001.1 coordinate 332,839,065, forward strand.
ATTCCATTCTAGTTGTCGTGGACTTCTGCCCAAACGCAACCGACCTGCACGTCCCTTTGAAGCCCACGTTAAACCTTCGCACTGATTTCAATCCCCAAAACTAAACTAGGGCAATATCTTTATTATGCCAACTCAGAGGTCCCAAAAGAGGGAGCAAGCTTTGGTGTTCTCCAAAAGAACTCCAATGCTTGAACATTATTTGGTGACCTTTGTATGGGCCTGAGAAAACGGCATTGCCCTAATATGAATTTTGGACACCCACCCACCCCTTTCTCCTGTCTTATTAATTTCAGTGGTTTTCTTCTAATGCATTTGGACATCGTATACCATTCCTTTTTGGCCTTCGGACGGTATTATCAAAGTCTTGGGCTAGCAGGCGGTCACCAGGTACACTGCTGTAGCCCAATGGAAGTCATAGGAGTTCGCCTCCAGAAACGATTAAACGATTTCAAACAAACGGGGTTACGGAACGTTTCGATTAATTCTCTGCATGTCAATGCACGGATTAGCTCGCTTGACAGTTCCGGGCTTCCTCAAGACCTATTGGCCATAATCCAAGGCAGAATTCCGTGCACTTCACCCCCACTGAAACCGGTGGGGTGGTGTCTCTGTAACACTGGGTGGGCCATTGTGAACAAGCCGCGTCCGTCAGCTCTAAAAAGAGTCAGACACGCAGATACACCCAAGCCTAAAATGCATTTACCTGGAAAGAAGTCGCCGCGCTTTCTTGTTTAGGCTGACCATATCAAGAAATCCTCTCGAGTGAGGTTTATGGAAACCCACCTCGAAGGGGGGGAAAGGTTCACAGACAGGGGCGCACAATGCCTTATTCTATCGCATCGAGAGCTTACGAAAGAGCCCCGCGCTGGAAATGTGGATTTGGATACGGGCTACGGGCCCTGGGCAAGGTGTCATTCATTCCCTCCTCTTTGATCTTTCAACCGGATTTGGAGTCCGCCATAACAATTTTCTTGCAAAAGGGAGACGGGGAAAGGAAAAGAAAAGAAAAGAAAAGGGGGGAAAGTAATTACCCCGACCTCCACTCCACACTATATTTTATTTTTGCAAAGAAGGGATAAGGTTGAACAATGTGGACCTCTGCATCTTCCCATCCTGTACAACTGTATAGGCTTTCTTTCTTTCTTTCTTTCCTTCCTTCCTACCTTCCTTCTTTCCCTGCCAGTCACCCTCTCCCATTTTATTTTGTAAAACATACCAATGGCAGCACCAGAATTTGAGTTGAATCCAGACTTAGGCTAGGTCTACACTACTGCTTTTTAGTGATATTGGACTGCACTGATAACTGTTGGGCCACAATCCACATATACTGCTTTCATGTTGGTATTTCCTGCTTTTTACGCATCATTGATCATGATTTGACACAAGGTGTAGATCTGGCCATGGTCATACTGTAAGTAACCCCATTGGAATAAGTAGGACTTGAGTTAATCATGACTAAATTAAGTCTTTCACTGACTGTAATGGAATTACGATAAGCATGACCAAGTCTCAATCCAACCCTGTCAGTCTATTACAGGAAAGGTACAAAGGGGCCAGAGCACTTGGGGGTGGGGGAGCCTCAATTTCTGAGTAGTGCCCTTCCTTCAAGCAATGATAGGGCTCCCCTAATGCGGCTGGGGTTGGGGGAGAGATACTTTTGCGGTGCGGGAAAGTTCTTAGCCCTCTCCTCCCCTTTGGTCCCTCATATGGAATCAGGCGTTCTCTGCTGCCGCTGTAAAGCAAATTGAACTAGAACCGGTATAGGAGGAAATACCAGGGAGAGAACAACACGAACTATTCCTTGATTGGTTGAACGCAGCTTGCAGCCCAGAGCTAAATCAGGAAACAATGGCTGCTTCGTCATTCATTCACTCACTCACTCATTCACTCAGTAAAACGGAATGAAGATTAATTGCGATCACCTCCCTTCATCCCGCTCCCCTCCCGTGGGTGGTAGGTTGCTCTGAAGTGGCGGTAGCAGTGCCTCGATGCGTGTTTTTTTAAGTGTTCACACTGTTCAAATCCTGAAATGGTTTAATCATCTAATTTAATGGTCTCCCAAATATGTTGAAATGACATGGTTGCCCTCAAGGAGCTGAAAATGTCTACTTGAGAGGAACAAATGTGGATTCCTTTTATTTTCTCTCTTTTTTTAAAGAATTGCTGCAAATTAAAACCATTTTGCCCGGATCAAACGCTCAAGCCTAGAGAAGAAGGAATCAACCCTCAAGTTTCAAGTTTAAAACTTCCCCAGTATTTACTGTAACTGGAGCTGCATACAAAGAATGGAGGGTGGATCGCTTTTTCGAAGGGAGGCGATTGAGATGCAGTGCTGGGCCTGTGATCAATTTGTGTTTGTTTGTTTTGTTTTAAAGATACTTAGTAGAACATTCCATGCCCAAAAGATAAGCATTGTAACAAGGTTTAATCATTAGCAGAAGGAGGGGGCGCCTTAAATAACTAAAGGAAGAAGTGATATTCGAAGAGTAAAAGGAAAACGCATAGTAACTGTTACTATGACAACAAAAAGTTTTGTGGCATAACCTTTCAGTGGACTGAAAGCTTATGCCATAATAAATTTGTGAGTCTTCAAGCTGAGACAAGACTCCTGTACATTCCCACTTAGAAGTAAGTCCCACTAAGTTCAATGGGGCTTACTAAGGCAAATCTACACCAAGCAGGATATAGCGGTATGAAAGCAGTATGAAAGCAGAGTGTAAATTGCAGGAGCCACACTACTGCTTTATAGCAGTATTGAAGTGCACTGACAACTGTTGGGGCCCATTGATACATACCATATACCGCTATATCCTGCTTGGTGTGGCTCCTGCCTTTTCTATACCGCTTTCATACCACTTTCATACCGCCATATCCTGCTTGGTGTAGATCTGGCCTAAATGTATATTGGACGCTAAGTTGTTTTTCTATAACCAATGGATGCTGAGACCCCTCTGAAATCTGTCACAAGGAATGTTTTAATGCTGTGCTCTTATAGCCTTTAAGGTGACTCACTATAATCTGAACACTGGGCTGGTTTACTCGATCATGTACACCACATGATTTTTCTACACTGGTTTACTGTACACTTGTAAGCAAAGCTGAATGTGAGTACCATTGAACAATACTGTGTGTGAGGGGCTATAGAAGTGATGTTATCTATTTTGGATGATTCAGTACATGCAAGTCATGAGTGGCGGCCACGATCTTCAAGTGATCAATATTTTCCTATCATCTAACTCCAGCAATTGTACTCTATTGATGGAATATTTTCAGGTGCCTTCTTAAAACATACAATATACACAGAGTCCCAGGACAAAACCAGATGGGGTTCCTTTTGACTTTTTGAAAAGGTTAGTATCTCTATCCACCTTGATCCAGTCAGGAGGCCTTTGTCATCTGATGAAAGATGCTTTGTATGTCCTGGGGCCATCCTCATTAAGTCAGGCTCTTCTTCTATTGGGCTGTGGGTTGGCGACATCGTCTTCGCCAGCCAATGACCCAGCAGTTTGAGTTCAGTTCCCTCTCTTCCTGGGGGCACAGCAGCTAAAGCTTCCCCTCCCAACAAACTTGTTCATGAGAAAGATGAATGACTCATCAGTCAAGCTCCAGCTTTTGGGATTGAACTTGAAACTTGCCGAGATTTGCGGATGTGCAGTGAACCGCGGAATGAACTTTGGTAGCTAGGCCAGAACCCTGAAACCTGATGAATGACTTTTGTCAGAAAATATATACAGATACATATATAAACCTGCAAGAACTCTAGAGGTTAGGGAGAGCCAGAAACACTTATTACAGCAGCATAAGCCTCGAGTATAAGATCCCCCTTCTCTTCTACAGGGCTTGAACTGAGCAAGGCTCAGAAACTCTGTGGATCGCTATGGCTCCAGTACCGTTTGCAAAAAGTATTTTATTTGTTACATTTGTATCCTGCCTTTCATCTACGGAGTCCAAGGCAGTGTACATGCTCCTTCTTCTCTCCACTTTATCCTCACAACTACCCTCTGAGAGAGGCTAGGCCCAAAGTCACGCAGAGAGTTCCATGGCAGAGTAGGGAATTAAACCCTAGGGTGTCCAGATTCAGAATCCAACACTCTAACCACTGGACCATACTGGAATGGTTCACATGACACGCTAAGCCATAACGTTTAGCTGAAAGTGCTTAACCACTGTGGCTTAGTGTGTTGTCTGAACAGGGTCAGAGGCTCAGGAGTTGTTGGCATTGCAGCTCAAAGTGTGGACCCCTTCCAGTTCAGTTTTTAAACTTCTGGCTGAGAATATAGTGTGGATTATGATTAAAATAAAGGGTGAGCTGAAATAGGATCATGACTAAAGCCCAGTGGAGGCTGGTGCTTTATAGCCCCACCAAAATGGGAGCCACCAGCCTCCACTGCTAAAGCCTAGTTTTGCTTGGGTCATAAACCCATGTCTGGGCTGTACCTTTGCAGACTGCAGGCAGGTTTTGCATGATGGTGTTCTCTTATACTTGCATCTACTTGGACACAGAAAACTAGCATGGAGGAGAAAACTAGGCTAGAACCCTTCTTCCTAGCTTTCTATGGGCATGGTCCTCTTTATATGGAAGAGAGCTATATCATGCAAGTCCCATTCTGCTCTGTAGTTTGCTTGAAGTGGTGGTGTCCAAGCACAGCTTACCTCTCTGAGAACTCTGCCTACAAGTAGGGAGCTGGGAAGTTCTAGTTTCAAATCTGAATGCACCAGGTGGCCTTGCACAAGCCCTTATTTGTCAATATTCCTCAGCAGTTCCTGTATCTCTGTCTGGATTCATGGCTCTACACACACTGAGTAGCAGTTGTAATAAGCAATGGAGGACATTATGATTTGGTAGGCATACCAAAGGCTCAAATAAATCCCTTTGCTTAAAAAAGGATGATTGTTCCATCTGGCCTGAGACCATTACTATTGTTCTTATAAGGTGTGTGCGTGTGTGTGTGTAAAATGACATAATCAATGTTTTTAAAATACTCTGATGTTCTCAATTAGCCTTTGGATCTGGGGCACAAGAAATGTTGCATAGAGCAAAAGCCCCAGCTGTGCTCCTGCTGGATATATTCCTATTGTCCCCATGCTTGGAAGGAAGCCTTTATCTTGGGCAAAAATAGAGAGAGGCGTGCAGGGGGTTTATTTCATTTGCATATCTTACCACTAGCAGATTTTGTATTTTCTTAATGCAGATGCTGAATTAAGGTCAGCACAGTATAGGGATCTATGAGAAACTGTGGTCTGTGGCATACTATTGTCCTGAACTGGAGGGACAGTGTTAACGAGACCTCCTGCCAATCAAGGGACACGTTTGAAAGTGGGGGACAGAGAGAGCCTCTTTTGGTAGCAGAGAACCTCATTATATTTTAAATGCATTTATTGTGTTGGTTTGTGTCAGGGCAGGAAGGAAAAGGCAAGGGATTGGAGCCAGATTTAGGTTGCAATCCTATGCATGCTTAGAGACAGAAAACAATCCTACAACTCCCAGCATTCCCCAACCAGCCATGCTGGCTAGGAAATGCTGGGAGTTGTAGGACTTTTTTCTGCCTAAGCATGCATAGGATTGCACTCTTAATCATGCTTCAATGTGATTTACATTATTCATGGTGAAGTTAAGCCCCATTGATTTCAATGGCCCTATTCTAAGCACTCTGGCAGTGCAATCTTGCACATGTCTACTCAGAGAAGTAAATCTCTTTGAGTTCAGTGGGGATTGCTCTCAGGTAAATATGTTTCAGATTACAGCCTAAATCTTAATCCAACCCAGTCTCTGCCACAGCTATTCAGATGGCTGGAGAATGCTGGGAGTTGTAGGAGCTTTTTTCTGTCTAAACATGCATAGGAATGTGCCCTTAGAACTAAGAGTATATCTTTTGACGAGACTCCAGTTGATGGAATTCTAGAATTAAAAAGCCTGAAAATTCTGCCCGCCCCTGGCACAAGTAACCCATCAATCGGCCTCACAGACAGCATTTTCAAGAACACAGAGAGAGGCCTGTGAATGCATTTGTTTGGGAAATGGAAAGGCGTTGTTAGGAGGGGAGGGGAAGGAGGGAATGTACAATCCGATAGTCAAATAATAAACAGACATTCCTCTCAGTTAGGATGGTAATCATATTCTGATGGATTGTATCCGGCCTTGGAGATGATTTAGCCCAGTACAGAGTTCCTAAACAGGAAACACCCTCCTTAATTTAAATCAGCTTTCTACTGGCTGGGAATGATGGGAGTTGTAGTACAAAACATCTGGAGGGCATCGGGCTGGGGGGTGGCTGGGGAGGCAGATTTAAAGCAAACACCAAGGAATGGAGAGGTTTCAGCCTTTGGGGAAGAGATCAGTGCGGATCTATGGAAGAGAAGAATCCAAGTCTGAGGCTCAGTCAGTGATCTGGGCATTTATTTATTTTCATCTTTAAAGGCACAATCCTATGCATGTTTAGGCAGAAAAAAGTCTGGTAATTCCCAGTATTCCTCAGCCAGGTATGCTGGCTAGGTAATGCTGGGAGTTGTAGGTCTTTTCATCTGTCTAAACGTGCATAGGATCTTACCCTAAAATGTGTACATGCTCCACATTTAAAGCCCGTTTGAGACAGTTTGACTGACTGTCTTGTTGGCACTCAAACAAGAAAAACTGGGGATTGTAGTTCTGTGCAAAGACCAACATTCTGTAACCAAACCATAATTCCCAAGATTCTTTGCTGGAAACCATGACAGTCGGGCGATGTCGGGTTGAGGCTCAAGCCTAATGGGAAAATTCTCTCTAATCCAGAAGTTGTATAACCCACTCCCAGACACTTGTGGATAGTCATGATTACTCAGTGCCCCCGATAAACGTCCACTCTGCACTCGCTTTATCTCTTCCAAGCAGGGCTGAGCCATGGCACTGAAAGTCCCTGGGCTAAGGATCCGGTGTGACCCGATTCAAACTGAGTTTAGTTTCTTCCTCCCTGCTTTTCTTGCCTGGAACACCCAAATGATCACTAATTCTGCCTACCGAGGCAGGCGGTGAGACCTGTACATAATTGGGGATCGACTGGCTGAAATCCAAATTCTTCGGTTTCACAGAGATGTTGATCCAGCTGTTTACTCCGTTGTAGATCCCAGGGTGACCAACGGTTAAATCCAATGCCAGCCCTACATAGAGTAGACCCATTGAAACGAATGGGACCTAGGTTAGTCATGACTCACTTGATCCCCATCCCTTTCAATGGTTCTACTCTATGTAGGGCTGGCATTGGATTTTACCCCAAAACTGGCTTGAATTGGGATAAAGACAAAAAGATGCTAGGACAGTTTAGCGGATTTGGTCTCATAAATCAGGAAGCTCCTGGTTCAAATATTTAGCATCAGCCATGAACCACCTTAGGCAAGCCACAAAGCCAGCGTAGCGCAGTGGGGAGGGTTAGATTAGGACTGGGCAGACCTGAGTTCAAGTCCCTCCCATCCATGAAGCTCACTGAATGATTTTGGACCAATAGTTCTTTCTCAGCCTCACAGTGTTGTTCTGAGCATAAATGAGTCGAGGGGGTGAGGCGAGAGAACCACCTACATTGCCCTATATAAATGTTAAAATTGTATTGCCTCTTTGAAATTACTTTCTTCTTCCATGCTGAAGACTTATAGTACATTTATTGTTTTTTATGTTTAAAAAGCTAGGTGATAAATTCTACAATAAGATACTCATTAATTAAAGCACAAAATACTATATAACAAGAACTTTCAGGAAAGCATAGGCATCATGTGTCGAATTCTTGCTTGCACCATGAGTCAAATTTTTGTTTGCATCGTGAGTCGAATTTGCAAGAAAGAAGGAAAGGAAAGGGGAGGGGAGGGGAGGGGAGTGGGGAAGAAAAGGAAAATTATCTGGATCTTTCCAATATAAGTTGGTCTAAGAAATGCAAATTAATATATGGACTTCATTGACTTGCAAGGAAATTCCATTGATTTCAAGTAAAAGAGAGAGATTGTTTTACTCGGAATTATGTCTCCTTAAATATCCTCACCTCTGGATTTCATTCCAAATAAAATGCCTAACCACTGCCTAAATAAAACATTGTCATTGGTTCACAACTTTTGTTACGGTAGAAGAATTAACTCTTCCTAATCACACTCCTTGTGCCTATCAAAATGATAGAGATGTGGGAGGGAGGGAGACATACTTAATACAGTTAGCACTGATATGTTATTACATATTTTCAGTCACTGATGCTAAAAGGTTGTCTGCGATCCAAAGAAAAAGATGGTGTCCCGAACAAGCATGTGTCCTACACAGATAAAGACGCTCTTCTTCTGCCAAAGCTGATTGGATTTTTGCAATCCCAAGTCATACTGAATCGAAAGAGGCAGCCGCCACTAACATCTCTACAACTACTGCAATGTGCATATCAGGTTTTATTCTTTCCCATTTGATACACTTTGGATAGTTATCGACTTGGTAGATAAGGGACCAAAATGCAAATGCAATATTTATGTAACAGCAAGCGTGTAGGGATGGATCTGTATCAGGGCTCAGCACTTGTAATTTACGATTTTCAAAAAATAAATTAAAATTTTGCACTTGTTTATTGTTGCATATTACTTAAAGTAGACCTATTGAAATGAATGAAACCTAAGATTTATGCGACCAGATGCCAGAAAACTGCTTTTTGTAAAGGGAGTACCCCATCTTCCTCCAAGGAAACAGAGGCAACATATTATTTCGAATATTTCCAATACAATTGGGAAGGAGGCGTCCAAAAGATTATGTCAAATAAGATGCTTTCCACAAACTCCTCCAGATCCCATCCATTTAATAGCGCCCTTGACTTTAATTGCATTTGCTAGACAGGATATAAGAAGCCAACGTCTCCCAAAGCCAGACACAGGTGTTTGTCCCCCTTTACAGCAAATATATAAATCATGAAGTAAGCGCACAAGAGCGTTACCATTCCCTTCAATGGGGCTTGTGAGAGAAAACACACCAGTCCAGTGGATTCTGTGCAGGACAACAGATTCTGCCATACGCAGTGAAGAAACAGAAGATGATCCATGACCGCATTAATCGCTAAAGATTTCATTTAGAGTCAGAGGCAGAGAATGGTCCCCTCCGGAACAGATTTAGAATTTTTTTCCAGGGGTCCCGCACATACATATACTTCTTTTCTCTTTTTCTTAATGGAAATCTCGCTAGAAACTCTTCTGTCCAGGGCAGTACTTATCGCAGGTGTTTCAAAAACTATCTCCAAGAGCAACTCAAGTACAAAGTTTTTCCAGCTGCCGGCATTCTGTATGCATTCCTTAAACGCACTTAACCGGGGAGGATTTCCATTGAAATCGATGAGAAAAGCGCGCAAGGAATCATTCTGCAAAGAAGATAGCAATCGCCAGTGTTCAGGATTTCAGTGGCTGCTTTGTATGTACTACCTCCTCCGTGTCTGCTCTTCACACTCACTGTTGCACAATTTTCTGCTCTGCACTTCACCCCGTTTAAGCGGTGAAGTACTGGCAGCTGTCACCCCCCCCCGAGGTAAAGGGGTTCGGGCCCAAGTAACTGGGAAATTGGGCGACGTGCAGCGTGATCCTGGGCGTGATTTGGTGGAGGTAAGTCCCATTGGGTTGTATCCAACGTTAGTCTAACTTAAATCCCATTCATTTCAAATCGTCTACTCTAAATAGGACTAACATTGGACACAACCCATTGAATTCTATGGAACTCCCCCCCCAGTAAATGTGCAAAGTATACACATATACTTTGGAGTAAGCCCCATTGAACTAAATGAGACTTACGTTTGAGTAGACATGTACAGGATTGCGCTCTTGGGGCTCAATCCTATGCATGTTAAGACAGAAAAAAGTCCTGCAACTCCCAGCATCCCTCAGACAGCCATGCTGGGAGACGTAGGACTTTTTTCTGTCTAAACATACATAGTATTGTGTCCTTAATTTCTGAAAAGAGGACTCTCAAGCAGTCTGACATCCCTCACCGTCTCTGCCCTGACAGCCCTCTGCCGTAATCCCTGCCAGTCGCTCGCTCAGTATTAAGGGAACCGAGACACAACTGTTTTTTATATTTTCCCCAAATGAGGAAACATGAAATCCATGTTTGCTTTTCTGTCCCTACAGCCCTGGATCCATCTTACAACAATCTTGAGATACTAATCCAGTTATGTTGTCTCCAAAACGTTTCCTGCATTTCAGCTCAAATTTGTTATAAAGTTCCGTCTTGGGGAGCAACTCCAGCTGTCCCACTACCACCTGATGAGGAGCTCTGGAGAACTCCAAAGCTTGCTTACTATCATGCTAGTATTTTAGTCGTTCCTAACAATGAAGGCATTGGGTTATATCCGACGTTAGTCTAATTTAAGGCCCATGCATTTCAGTAGGTCTACTCCAAGTAGAACTATCACTGAATACAATCTATTGCCTTATTGTGGATTTCGGGTTCCCTCTTCCCCGCACGGACTAACTCGGCTGTCTATGTTTCTTGAGGGAAAGACAAAAATTTAACTTCTAGTACCATAATTTCATAACGCCCACATTAAAAGAAAAAAACACCAGCATTCCTATTATTGCAAATAAATCTGATTTTGCTGGCAGTCCATCCACAAGCCAAACGAACGGAAATACTTATCCTGGAACCTATTCCATCCGGTTAACTTTAATGGGACTAATAAATAATCCCGTTTTACAACCTGCTCCCATTGAAGGGTTTGCATTGAAGTCATTTCCGTGTTAGCTAGGGCACACCTGCAGCGCAAGCCCGCACATCCTCGCTACTCAAAAGAAAGTTCCCCTTATTTCATTGGGTCTTACTTCCAAGTAAGCGGCCTTACTCGCCTTAAATCAGATTCTTCCATGAAAAGAGACAGCAAAAGAAAAGGGGATTGATTTTTTAATTTGATTTTTAAAGAGGAATTGTTTAATGCAATTTGTCCACGATGAAACCGTAGGAAAAACGATGGAGAAGGAAATCAGCACATAGATGCCATGTTGTTTGGGGATTATGGGAGTTGTAATCCCACATATCCGGAGGCCACCAGGTTGGGAAACAAATGCCAGGATGATGGTGCGTTAATTCCCTTCACATCCCCTCCGACTGAAGCCAAACGCCGGACATGTCTTGTTCCATCGACAAGAGTCGCTGCTCTAGCGAAAACCCTCCCACGATCCAAGGAAGGCTTTTTAACTACCTTTGTCTTCCTTGGCAAAAAAAAATAGTGGAATTTTCCACCTCACCATCAAGAAACGAAATGTGATTAAAAAGGACTCCATCACCCCACTGTGAATCATTACTCCTGCCTCCGAAAACTGCCGTCTCAAAATTAAAAACGCAGCGCAAACTCTAGGATCATTCCAATACCAAGTTCATCAAATCAAAACTTCCGCCCAGCCTGAGACGTTCCTCTAGATGGCGCTGTTACAAGGTAATCAGAAAGCCTGGTTGAGGCCGAGAAAATTGCTCAGACATTCCCAATTGCTCGCTATAATTGGGGACAGAACAATAGAGGCATTTTTTCATTGACTCTAAATTCATATAGCATGTGACAAATGAGAAACCGATTTCTTTATTAAAACCAAATATGCTTTTAAAATCCATCTTTCCGCAGCTTTTGAACCTTCGACATTCAAAAGTGTATTTTCCTTTGTGTCGTTGTTTTTTTTTTAAAGAATACTTAAAAAAAATACAAACGCAAATTAGCTCAACGCCACGCATTTAAGTTCAATGTGTTCTCCAGGAAAACCCTAATTAGACACTGGCTAGTTTCCATTCAATGGGGCAGGCCAGGAGCAAGCGGAGGCAAAGTTTTTTAAACCAGTCAAAGCAACTAACACATCATTAAGAAAAACCAACCGATCCGCAGGTCGAGCCAAGATCAAGCGTAACTTGCGATGCGGCGCTGTTCCTCTCCCGGGCAAGTTTGAAAGCCAAGATCGCGCCAGGAGCGGCTGTCCATCTGTAATTGACAGACTCCGGCGGCTACTGCGTGGAAAAGAGGGTCTTGACCAGCTAGCGGCAGAATAATTGGGCAAGGCTGGGGCTGTGACACCGGTCCGTGGGGAGCGGTGGGGGAGGGTTTTAGTTTGCTGAAAAAATTAAATGCACTTTATTCCAGCTGTTCGTGTACTTTAAATGAATTTTAACGACAGGACTGCTTCCCGATTACGCTGCTGGGGCAGGATATAGCGTTAATAGTGATATAAGATAGACAGATAGAGATACAGATATAAATATATGATTTCTTTTCGTCTCCTGGAATAAGGAACCGCCTTGGGCTAGAACTTTCTGCTTCTCCACGTGGATACTCGACACAATCGGCCTTATTAGTTTTGAACCGACTTTTCGCGCTGGAGCCCTGAAACGGGGCTCCCCAATGAATGATCAAGTTGATTTTATGGTGCGCCATACCCCCGTCTTATAAATGAATAAATCCCATCAGATTGATATGGATTGGCCTTCCCAAGAGGGAATTAAACTAGACAGGCAACTCTAAGTAAGATTTTAAGGGGATCGCAGCCAGGCAAGGGGTTCGGTATGAGGCAGGGACTCAGAGCCGAACCTTAGCGGTTGTCCGGCTTCTCCAGAATTATGAGACCACCACCGACACTCACAGCAGAAGCGCGGCTAGCATTTTACCAGAGCCTACAAGGGAAACTTCCCCATCCCTAAATCCCGAAGAAAACGCCTGCCTCGCACCCCGCTTTGTAACTCTAACATCAGTCTCAAGCCCACAGATATTTTGTTCTCAATAGTGCTCCCCCACCCCCGCAAAAGAAAACACCCACGTTTTTAAAAGCCAGCTTCTAAACTGGTTAATTTAGAAAGCAAGCCCCAACAAGTTGAATAGGAATCATTTCCCAAGGAAACTGCTGCAGAGGAGAGGGGCCTTACAATATGCACCTGTGACATTTACTTGGGAGGAAATGCCATTGAACATAGTGGCACTTACTGGCGAGTAAATCTGCTGTTAGACGCGAGTTACCTGTCACATTAAAATCAGTGGAATGGGTCAGAGGATGTCACTGGGACTAACTCTCGTTGGATTATGGCCACGGTTGCTGTAGTGACGGCAACAGTGAGATTCTCCCCCTCCCCCAGTGTAAAAAAAAATCTTTTCCGCATAAAAGTGTCATTGACTTCAGTTAGCATGGCTCTGGAGCAGGAAAGTGGCTTTGGAATTGTTTTATTTGGCAATTCGAATTCCCTCTACTCCTCCTACCGAGAATCCTTTAAAAACAAATCTCATCACATCTTAATCGTGACTCGGCATCCAAGCGAGAGCAAATCCGTTATAAAATTTTGGAGGAGGAGAAAGAGAAAGAGAAAGGTCTTTTTCTTCAATTAAATGTATTTTAGGAGGCACAGAATACTTAAAGTGCCTTATTAAAAGCGCCTTAACATGCTGGCAACATCGGATCACAGCGAATAAATGCATTTATGTCATCTAGGAGCAAAGGGATATTTTCAAAGGGAGGGCGGGGGGGGGGAGAATGTATCATATCGGCGTTCATCGGCACAGATGGGAGGCTGTATATACAAATGCAGTACACAAGCCAAGTATTCATTTCAAAGCAGAGGAAATGCTAAGGTTGGCGTGCGCCTATCTAAAGAGCAAAGCCACAAGCCACTGAAGACAAAATATTTGGATTTAAGCCGATTGGAGGTACCCGGATCCCAAGCAAATGCTTAACAGCAAGTCCCATTCAGTTCAATGGAAGATACATACTCCCGAAGTGTGTGTTGCTTGGGGAGTTATTCTGGTTGTCGCTTAGAAGCAAAGGGCACTGAATCCTGAAGGATTTATTTGCAAATAGGGCCGCAGTCCTAGGACTGTGATCCACTGAACGCCACTGGACATATTTTTAAATGGACTTTTATGGCAAGGGTAGGCAAGGCAATGCCCTTCAGATGTTTTGGTTTAGAAGTCCCATCAGCCTCACCCGGTATGGCCAATGGTCAGGGTTTATGGGAGGCGAGCAGCCCCAATCTTTAAGGACATGGCTGTAGTATGCTGGTAGTTGTAGGACTTTGTCCTGTCTAAATATTCATAGGATGATTCCTCAAACACACTTTGGAAAGTAAACCCCATTGATCTCAATTAAATGAATGGTGTGCGTAGGGGGGATGTATTTAGTTACTGGCCTGGTGGACTGATGCCCATAGTCTGCACCCCCTGAACAGCCTAGGCAGATTTAGGTGAGCTCAAGGGAGCAATCCTATCCATGTTCAGACAGAAAAAAGTCCCACAACCCCCAGCATGGCTGGCTGGGGCATAGTGGGAATTGTAGGACATTTTTTCTGTCTATGCATGCATGGTATTGGACCCTAAATATCTGAAGCCCGGTTCAGTCAATGGGGTTCAGGCACTCCTAATTCTATGGAGGATCAGCCTCTTGCTCAAAGATGAGGCCCAGCGTCTTCTATGGAACCTGACATCTTCTGTGATACAGGATCCATCCGTTCAGAGGTGGAGGATTTCAGCTGCTTGTGAAAAACATGGAGATCGATCTCCTTGCAGCCGATCCTAAGCGCGTTGATTCTGGTCAGAAGGAAGCACTTCCGGCTCCCACGGGTTTGACTTCCGAGTGATTGTGGGGGGGATCACGACCTCCATCAAGACCAGTGCTCTGGCGAATCTTCTACCATCCTTGCAATAATCCTGACTTGCTTACTCATAAGCAAGTCCCATTGAGTTCAATGGAGCTTACTCCTGGGTACGTATGTACAGGATTGGAGGGTTAAAACGACCTGCCCTGGGTGAATAGGGTGGCTCGCTAGGGATGGTTCGGAGCACTCTGAGCTGGAGGGCTTAGTTTGGAGCAAAGAAACAGCCTCCGCCCCTCCACTGCAAAGACCAACCAAAGGACGGAACTGGGGAGCGTTTTTCTCTCTCTTCTGCTCTGCCTTATGGTGAAAGCAAGGGTCTGTCAGAGCCTCGTTTCAAATTGCACTTTGGCCCAGGGATTCGGACTCAGTTAAAAACGAAAAGGGAAGGCAAGGAGGAAAGGAGGAAAGGCTAGGGAGTTTCCAAGCTGCTCCCAGAGTGGGGTAGGGGATTCCCGCGATTAGAGGGGATGGGTGGGAGAGTGCTGGCCTCGAATCACAAACTCCTGGGTGACTCCAGCTGCGGTTTATTGATTTATTTATTACATTTATATTCCATCTTTTTTCCTTCAAGGGGACCCATAATTCCCCTCTTCTACATTTTTATCCCCACAACAACCCTGTGAGGTAGGCTGGGCTGAGAGTCTGTGACTGTCCCAAAAGTCACCAAGTGAGCTTCCATGCCCAGTGGGGACTAGAACCCGGATCTCCCGAGTCCAAGTGCAACACTCTAGCCACTACACCACACTGGATCTCTTTTCAGGGCTACTCTGTAAAGCTGCAATCCTTCCCAACCTGGCGCTTCCCAGGTGCATTAGACTACCACTCCCATCATGCCCAGTCCCTCATGGCCAGCCAATGGAGATGATAGGAGCTGTAGTCTAAATGCATCTGGGGAGGCTGGCACACACATTTCATTTGAAGTAAGTCCCCTTGAATTTAATGGGGTCTACTTCAGAGTAGACATTGGGAGTCATGGGACTGACTTCTGAATTCAGTGGGGCTTCAGTCCGAGTACAGATGGGCACTGTTAAACATCCAGGTCCACTCCAACACCTCCCAGATCCCACGACTCCTTCCCCCCACCTGCGCGCCCTCTCACATGCACACTGTTTTTCCCCTGAGACTACAGACCAGAAAGGTGTCATGAACTCTCCTCTAGGTTTGCCTGTTCAGCAGATCGGGAACCATCACATTAAAGTGTTTTGGGGGGTTGATGTGTGTGTGTCAAACAGAGGCAAGATTTCTCTTCCCCCCCCCCCCCCCGCCGCCTCCCTTGTTTTTCAAGTACACTGTGAGACAGCGAAGGTCATCATTCGCCCCTGGCTTCTTGATGCTGGCCAAACAAAAACCTCAAAGGCAAGGCTAACAAGAAGAAGGAAGGTTGCAGAAAGGCTTCTTGCTGACTTCCACCCAGAGCCTCATTCGAAACGTGCTTACACGGAAGTAAGTTTTGCTACGTGCAACCAGACTTACTTCCTTGTAAGGCTCCAATGGCTGTGCGCCCCGATCCGTGTTTATTCTAGATGGGTCGAGTTTCTATATAAGCTTGGACAGCACAGCGAAGTCCCACGGAAGTCTATGGCACTTCGCTCTAAACTGGTTCGTGAGCGTCCAAAGGTAAAGGTATTCCAGCAAAATGTGTCGCCCGTCCTATGCCAGTTTACGCAGAAATCATTCCCACTGAATTTAATGGATTTTCTGTACTTCCAAGTAAACATGTATAAAGATCCGACTAGTAACCTTGCATTCCGCCCCCCCCCCCCCAACATAAGATTAATTTGCAAGTAGCTCCAGGTTCCTAAAGGCTCTTACTCAGAAGCGAATACTACTGAAATCCGTGGAATTTGCTCCAAATACCACGGCGTTACGATTGAAGACTCGTTATTTTATGAATTTGATTACAGGAATTTAAGGGGACGGGAGTGTATAAAGTTACAGTCCTCAAAATATTTATTCTGTTAAAAAAATCATTTTGGCTCAGGCTTATTTACCCCAGAGTAAGAGATTTTCGGGCGATGCTCTAAAAGCTTAGTGCAGGCACGTTTTCGAAATCTCTACTCCCTGACTGAACGGAGTAACTTGGAGAGGCTTGTCTCAGGTCTCGCGTTCAAGCAAGTTGCGCTGCCTATCTAAAGAAGAGGCGCTGGGGTTCACGACTGTTTGAGCCTGGAAGACCTCTGTAACCTCGGGGTCCGTTGGGCTGGCTGTGGCTGCTCCTGTACCAGGGAAACTTACTCTGCTTATTCTCAGAGACACTGTACTAGGGGACCTCCCCTGCGATCTTATCTACGTCTACTCAGAAGTAAGCCCCCTTGAGTTCAGCAAGGCTTACTCCAAGGTAAGTGGGTAGAGGATTGCAGCCCTCGTACTGAAAAATAGGGCAGGGAGGGGGGAAAGCCCTGCTTGACATTGAGCCCTGCGACTGGGCCTCTGTCTGTACTCATCTTGCCGTTGGGACGGTATCACCTGAATCTTTCCCACCCTGCATTGAACCGATTGCCGGTGATGAAAGACGCGGCGAGGGCCTCCCTGGGCTCTGGAGAAACTCGACCTAAGCCGAGCTCGGCCTTCCTCGCCCCCGGCCCCCGGCCCCCTCCGCCCTCCTCGTGTTCGACCCGAAGAGTCCGCAGACGCCTCTCCTGTCCTTCCCCGAAGGCCGCGTCTCTCTCCGAATTGTTATTTTCATTAGGCGTTTGGAATAACACCCAGTGCTGCTTGGCTGCCGCGCTCGGAAAAAAGCGGCATTCCTGGGCTGCCCGGCGCAAGGCCGTCTTCTTCGCAGGCGATTCCCAAAGACACACGCATCCTTGTTAATTTCCCCAGCGCGGGAGCCCCCCCCCCCGCTTTTATTATGCAATCAATCGTCCGGAGGAGTAGCTCATTGGCCCAGCCTCGCTACAGCCGGAGTGAATATCTCTGTGTGTCTGTAAGCTCCAGGAGATCCAGCGGAGAAGAATGACCCCATATGCCAGTTGGTTTCCGCGAGCAGCCCCTTCCCGCCCCCCACCCGAGGCCGTTAAAACACACACAGGGGGACTTTGTCCAAACTTCAAGAGGGCAGCGTGGGCGGAGACGACGACGACGACGGAGGTCAGGCTTAGAGGCTTCATTTCAGCCTTTGGGGTTGTGACCCTATACGCACTTAGTTTTGAGTAGCCATGTACAGGGTCGTGCTGTTACTCTATTACAGACTGTTGCTGTATTCCTGTCTGCTTCCCGGTCCATCGCACAGAGGGGGATTTAGGTCCATTCACTTTCTCGTTAGCCCTCAGTCCCGCAGGTGTAACTAAGCCAAAGCGCATGTAGCTAAAACAACACGTATTTCCACCATTTTAGCCCTGCCTCCTTCCCCTTCCTCTGCTGTGCCTCCTGTGGTTGTAAAACCCGGGTGAAGAACCTTCTGCAGGGGGGGCATGCGACTCTTGCTGTCATATCATGTGGGATTGCAGAAAGAGAGAGGGGGGATCTTGGTAACTCTGCAACGCTACAAACTCCTCCCAGTTTGGCTCTAACTCCGCCTATCTTCAAAACTGGCTCCACCCACCAGTGGCGGCGCTTTTTCATTGGGTCAACGGCCCTTCATAGGAAGAAAGAAAGAAAAAGTCCTCATCTCTGTTGTCAATCCTGTGGGTAGATATCTGTTCTCTTGTGAAGGCCCATGCACCTGATGACACTATTGTGTAAGAATTTTGACGGTATATTGCTATATATATATATTTCTTCTGAGTAAACATGAATGGGATCTGCTGGTTAGCTGGGGATGCTTGGAGTCGTAGGAAAGGCCATTAAATGCAAAGGTGTTGGTTTAAATCCAGAGAGTTAGAACAACCCTAAGCATGTTTACTAGGAAGGAAGTAAACTCGAAAGTAAGCCCTACAGTGCCCCTACTAAGTGCGTTTGGGATTGCATACTTAATTGGTCTGAAGACATGACTTTCAGATCCTTTCAGAAGTTCAGACACACAGGCACAAGTCAAAACTTTAAAAGTGTACTTTATTTTATGTCTGATTTAATTTTGATTGCTAAGGTAGTTCTGAAATATATTATTTGATTCCTTGTTTTATATTGCTTTTAATATCAATCGCCTGGAAGCCTTATTCAAATTGCGCGGTGGAAGAAACTATCTGAATGAAGCAGTGTAAAGAAGGGGGATTTGTTGCGTGGGGAGGAGGAATGAGAGTGTGTCCCGATTGCGCTTCAAATCCTAAAACAATGGAATGAAAATAACTGCTATCTCCCCTCCCTTATGCTGCACACCAGTGGACCTCAAATAATGAAAACAGAAGGAGGTTTGAACAGAACATAGAATTGGAACCATATTTAGTCATAAAGTAAATCCAATTTATTTCAGGGGGTCTTATCTACATATTAATAGGTTTGTATCCGACCCATAGTTTGCTCCAAGGCGTGAACCACTTCCTACGGAATTGTTCAACCCAGACAGTCCTCTGAGAGATCCTTCTGCAGGACCCCTGGATTAAGTGGGTAGCATCCAATGTTAGTCCATTGAAATGAACGAGGCATAAGTTAATCAAGACTTACTTGTCCCATTTATTTCAATAGGTCTACTCTACATAGGACTAATATTGGATACTACTGAGTGACTTCTGGATTTCAGCCTTAGGTTGCAATACTGCAGAATATTTACTCAGAAGTAAGTTCCATTTGAACGTCTGAATCCAGCCCACTAATATTACATTAAGTCAGTCATGCTATATATACATGTTTGCCTGGGTGTAAGTCCCACAGTGGATTGCACTGTGCATAGGATTGCATTGTATAAATATTAAACTAATAGGTGTTTCCATCCCTGCAACCCCATACATGTCTACACAGAAGCAAATCCTACTGAATTTAGTGGGACTTACTCCCAGGTACAAGTGAATAGGATCGCAGGCAGAAAGGCCTTAGTCGCTCAGGTGGGCCAGTGCAATGGTGTTCAGCCACAGCAGATGAGCTTCAGGGATTTCTTCAAGGGAACTGGCGCTGGGGATGTTTGCTTTGGTAAGGTATACTGTCAGGCGCGCATTGCTGCTCCTTCTATAAATTGTGTTTCCTGTCGAAGGGGAAATGTCAAGAGTTTTACAGCTGCAGATTCTGAACCGCGCAGTCCACGGGATTTATGCTTGGAGAAGTGGATTGAAGCTTGTTCGATAGAATATGCCCGGATCCTAAGCATTCCACAACCGGATCCTAATCATATCTACTCGGAAGTAACTCCAGCTGAATTCCATAGGACTTACTCCCGAGTAAGCATGCAGCAAGGATCTGCCTGGGAATAAGCTCTGTTGAATACAATGAGACTTGTTTCTGATTCAACACACATAGGATTTTACTGTTAGTCACATTGATTTGGTGAGAGGGGTGTCCTCCAAGCCATTGTCATCAGAATTGGGGCCTGCTTTCAGGATTCAAGAGACTCCATTAAAAAAAAGTATGTCCCATATGAGCGCTAGCAATATTAGCTTCCACATTCGTGGGGGAGGGGGATCACAAAAAGTCTGTAATCAAAGGAGCCCATACTTTGAAGTTTGTTATCCAAACCACTTCCCATTTTGAAACATAGGCGATGTTCCTAACGATTTACAGTCCGACCTCAGAGCAATCATAGCCAGTTAGTATGGCCTGCAGCCAGTGGCAGGCAGCCAAGTCTATGTGGAATTACTCAGAAGTAAACCACCTTAAGTTCAAGAGGTGCTTACTCCCAAGCAAGTATGTGGATAGGAGTGCAGTTGTACAAATGAGGGACAGAGACAACGAAACAAGCCCTTTGGTCCTGAAATAAAGAAGAGAGATTAGAACTTATGTTTTCCCCACTGAAGTCCAATACTTAACTATGCCTATTCTCGCACTGACTCTGTTCAGAAGACACACTAAGCCATGGTGGTCAAGCATTTTGAGCTAAACATTATGGCTTAGTGTGTGATGTGAACCATTCCAAACCATGATGGCTACCATGGTTTAAAAAGCTCCCTAAACATTTGCTGGAAAAACATTAGCAGTCTAACCATGGCTTAGCATGTTGTCTGAACAGGTCCACTGTGTCCCTTTCTTCCTCTTACTCGCCCAGATATCTTGCTTCTCGATCTCTCCTGCCCCCTACAAAGCTCCAAAACAATGTTATCCAGTGACCTTAAGACCTCTCTCCTCAATTGGAAACATGCTTATTTAGAAGGAAATCAGCGTTCCATTGAAATCTGCAGGGCTTGCCTTGTTTCCAAGCAAATGTGTTCAGGATCGGGCCATGGACTCCACCCTGTCAGTGCAAATCTGAAAGCCAGATCTGGGCAGGTTTACTTAAAAGTAAAGATGCAAACGTGCATAGAATTGCAGTTCTAATGACATGGACATTGAAGATCTTTACTTGCAGTAAGTGCAGTTTTTGGCACCTACTTCCCAGTAAATGTAGCTTGGATGACAACTGTAATTAGAGAAGGCATTAGTAGTCAGTCTGACGCAGAACTCCTCCCCTACAACCTCCCCCACTAGAGTAGGTTAAACAACGCAGGGACCACCAGCCAATGGAATTAACTTCCAAATATTTAGGACGGGGCGCTAAGTATGACACTCGATCATAGGACTGCAATCCTATGCAAAATTACCTGGGAGTAAATTCCATTGAATTCAATGGGACTTGCTTCTGCAGAGAGAGAGAGAGAGAGAGAGAGAGAGAGAGAGAGAGAGAGAGAACTGTGCTGTGATTCCCAGTGGGCATAATCTAGCCAAGGTTAAGCACCTTGATCAGATACATTTACTTGAGAGTAAGCCCCAGTGAATCTAGCAGGGTTTATTCCTGGAAAAAAAAGTCTGAAATAGGATTGCACAAGCGCATAACTTCGGATTTGATTATGCCAGTATTTGGAGGAAAACCCTGCTAGAGCTTCCAAACAGGAGGTCCTACAAGAAAACAGCAAGCGCTCCTCGGATTTTTTTTTTTTTTTTGTGAGTGGCACCTAATGCAGTCTCAGGAGATCCTGCAGTAGCTATAGGTGGGGGGGGGGCGAGGGCAGGGACAAGGGCATGCAACCAATGAAGTCACCTAGACAAGCACTTCATTCAAAGTTCGAAATGTTGTGCAGAATCCTACTCATCTTTACGTTATTTTTAATAGGGGCTTTGCTAAATCCTGTGCAAGGTTGTCTGCCCACCCCCACCCCCACCCCACCCCCCATATTCCGCTCTTCTTCGTAATTGAATAAAACTGGAGGTGACATCCCTCCCCCTCGCTTCAATTCAATCTCTCAAGTGCTGAATCCATAAGTAGGGCTTATGTTGGGTAAAATCCAACATAAACCCTACTTAGAGTAGATCTATTGAAATGAATGGGATTTAGTCATGACTAATTTAAGCCCCATTCATTTCAATGGATCTACTCTAAGTAGGACATTTGTTGAATTTTATTCATTGACTCCAACAGGATAAATGGGCACAGTTCCATTAGGTTAAACCAGCGGGACTGGATTTAAAAGAATTGACACCTCACCCTACATTAACACCCCCAGCCCTGTCCTGATTTATTTAATTTATACCCCACTCATCCCACACACTTCTCAGTCCAGAGCTAGGTGGGCTTAAGCCCCTTATTTCAATGGGAGACTAACATGCCTACTCAGAAGTCAGCTCCGCTAAGTCCAATGAGACAGCCTCCCAAGTCAGTGGCTTAGTTCTGATGACACTTTACGCAACGGATTTCGGGATAAACAACTGAGCAGTCCATTGTTCCCCCCGTTGCTTATTTTCACCACAATAGCCTACCATCATGTGTGTGCGTTGTGTGCTGCCCGACACACGACACAATAAGGAACACAACTGATGATTGATTCCCCCCCCCCCTTCCTTGATTATCCTGTCGTCCAAACTGAGCCAGTGTGTTTCTCAGGTCAGCCTTCCTCAACCTGATGCCGGGCAGATGGTCAGGAATTCTGGGAGCTGTAGTCCAGGTCATCTGGTGGGCACCACCAGGATGGGGAAGGCTGCTAGTTGTTGGCTGGGGAATGCTGGGAGTTGTATGACTTTTTTGTTTATAAACATGTATAGGATTATGCCTTAATTGTCCACTCCCATTAGAGCAGAGTGATTGTTTGTTGTTCCATTTTATTAGATTGCATCTTCGCAATTAGCTCCCAAGGCGGTAGAGGGGCAGAGTCCTGTTGGAATAATCAGGGAAGGATAAACGTACCAGCGCAGTAAACTGGTTGAAATGCAGACATTTCCACTTAGCTGTGTTATAGCTCTGGCAATAAATCAGCTTGTATGCCATAGGAACTCTTCAGGTTTGCAGCCCGGTCCTTCTCCACGTTTACTCGGAAGCAAGTCTCATTGAGACACAATGAGGCTTATTCCCAGTTCACGTTTAGGATCGCAGTTTTGATTGGCTGTGTGGGCGCCCTGTCTGCTGGGCTCTTCCCCTTTCCCCATCGGTTGCATCACTATCACCATCTATTCATGCTATTGCACGTTATATTCAGAATCAGCCAGGGTCATTTCTACTGGACTTTCTACCATGCAGAGTGCTTTGCAATCCTCAACCGAGCTTGGCTGTGTAAACTTATTTTCTTTCTCCTCAAGACTTTACAGCCTGCTATTGAACATCAGGGCCAAAGGGTCTGCTGATTCGACGGCTGCTGCAGTCCCAGGCTCCCTTCCGCTGAAGTCCATGGAACGCGCTTCCCACAGGGCATCGGTAGGATCGGCCTGATATTCCTCCCCAAGTTTGACGGAACTTCTGGCAGAAAGCTATTTAGTACCAAAGCAAGAAGCTGCTACCTTTGTAATTGTTCGAACCTGTCAATATCGCGCTCGCCTTTCTCGATTCCTCAGGCCTGACTGGAGCAAGAACACTTGCCCTGTTCCCCATAGGGCTGGATCCAGGTTTAGTGATACTTAAAGTAGACCCGTTGAAATCAGTGGGTAAGAACACAGCAGCATAAGAAGTGCCATGCTGGATCAGACCGAGGGTCCATCTAGTCCAGCACTCTGTTCATACAGTGGCCAACCAGCTGCCCGCCAGGGACCAACAAAGCAGGACATAGTGCAAAAGCACACACACAGCCATGTTTCCTAGCAACTGGTGCATATAGGGTCTTAACTTAGCGAGTACTAGCTCAGGTACCATTAATCTCATTGGGTATGCTCTAGACATGATGACTAAGCCTGGATCCAACCCCATGTTTTATGGGGAAAGAAGCAGGGCAAGCAAGGCATTCATTTGATTTCCCCCAGTCCCTACAATTCCCAGACTTCAGCGCCTCCCAGCCCGGGCAAAAGAGTTTATCGATCTTTCCAAGGCGTGCATAATTTTATATCCACTATTAGATTTGCAGGAAAGGAAACCTTCTTTCCCTCTTCCTCTTCCTCCTTCAGTCTTCCCTCCTTCTCGCCCTCCTTTTTCCCTACCTCCAAATTATTTCATTATTTTGTACCTGAAATTAATCTTTTTGCCAGGCAGGTCAGCCCGATCAACAGGCTGCTGTTTATTATAATGTTTTCATATTCCTCTCGGCTCGCCTTGCCCTAGCCCGGTTCACTGTGGATGTGACCTCTGTTATTTCAGCCTACGCTCAGCAGTTCAATGGAAACAAGTTGAGCACGTTCAATCCTGATAAACATTTTCCTTAAACCGCTGGGGACTCGGACAGAGTAAACGAGCTTTTTCCGACAGGACCACATCAGGAGCACACATTGAGAAAAAGAACCCAAAAAGCAACCAGCGATGGGAAGGCGAAGTTGTATTAGCGGCGGCGACCAGGCTGCTGGCGGTGGCGGTATAGTTAGGCAGGTTGGGAAGAGAAGGACGCTGGAGAAAGCAGAAAGCAAAGCTGGGATCGCATCACCAGTCCTCGCAAGAAAACTAGAAGGAAAATTGTGCAGGGATGAGGTGCGGCGGCAGGGCCGGGGGGGGGGGGGAGACAAAAGTTGTATATTACTGCCAACAAAACTCTCTACAAGATGCATGGCAGGATTCCCAGGGATCAACAATGGGCAAAACGTACAAAGCTGATCCCAGATGGGTCCGCCAGGACATACATGAGGAGTGGTTCTTTGCATACCAAACCCAGCATGTGTACTCAGACAAACGTGTCGAATTTTATGAGGTTTACTCTGAAGTAACAGTGCATGGGGTGAGTGGGTGGTAGAGTCACAGGCTTTCAGCCTATTCAAAACGATGCATGCAGATATTTGCTTGCTGGCCCACATGAAGTCTGCGATCCACGCCAGCAGCCCGATCCTATGCACAGCTTTTTATTTTGTGGAGGAAAAATAAGCCTAATGTGTTAAATGATCCTAAATAAGTGTCCACAGGACTCCAACCTTGATTAAAAATAAGTCCCTTTGAAATCCAGAAAACTAGATTCCATGAAAATAGATTTAGGAGGGACTGGTAGCGATTAAGTCCCCACTCCTAAACACAACCCCTTCCCTAAATTGAAATACTTGAATTTACTCCTGTTGTAGGGCATGTGACTACGCCGGTATAAGATTGCAGCTGTTTGGAGGAAGTTTCATTACAATCCACAGGGCTTTCCCCCCACATGTAAACCTGATTAGGATCGAAGTATAATAAACTGAGCAAGCTAAACTCCACTGAGCTTTGAGTCAAAGAGTTTTACTCTTGAGTGGATTCGGTGGGAGCTCTGGAAGGTTAGGAGCCGATCTCCACAAAGCAGTTAAAAAGAACGATTAGGATTTCAGAGCATTTAGGCTACAATTATGGGGCCAGCAGTTGACAGAGAACATTCAATAATCCTAAATTGTTGTCTTTAAACAACAATTTAGGATTGAAGGGACAGTGTCATTCACTACACTTGCCAACTTTACTCTAAATCGATTACTTGGAATTAAGTACTTTTATAAACTTATTTTTTATTCTTATATAGTATTATTATTCCATTTAATTGATTTAGGGCTGCAGGAATGGGCAGTATGTGGAAAAGAAGAGAGAGAAAATATTTTTGTCCTAGTTCTTCAGTGCAACTGGTTTATGGGTAGGCTATGATTTAGGATTAATACCAATTGGGCAAGGTGTTACTCTATGTTAAACGGTAGTTTTCAGTAGGTGAAAGGATATGCAGATCTCTCTGTAACACAAAATTCTTCCCCGCTGTTTAGGAAACTTCGAAATGAGTTAATTATTCCCTGCCTTTTTTTTTTAATTGATCGATATAATTGCCAGATTCCAAAGTTAGCCCCGATCATAACGCCCAGTCGATGCTCCCTAAATACGGCCTCCTTTTAACCCCCAAAGCAACAGTGGGCCTCTGGTCTCTAATTCACACGGGCTTTTTCTGGAAGAGGTTCAGGAGTAAGGGGGCGATTATCACACCTCCTCCGTGTGGGGCTTCGCGAGACTATTAGCTCTACATGTCCGTGCACGGAAGGAATCTCTTTATTTAGAATATGAGCGTTGAGGTGTGAGCGGTCATAACCCACGTTCCGGAGAGCAGTCCAGAATGACATCAAGCCCCCATTCATTCTTGCACCGAGCAAAGGTTTCAGTCGATCTTCCGAGCCTTTCGGAAACAAACATCCCCCTGTAAAGCAGGAAAGACCCTCCCCGCCCGTCCCCCTTCCATCCAGAGTGGCGACGAGGCACTTCCTTTCGCCTCGGGTTTCCCTTGGGTTTGCATTGTCATCCATTCCTGCTTCGGCGCACTGGACATGGTTTTCAACAGCAGGGCTCCCGTGCACTTTAATTCTCCCCGGTTTTAATTCAGCGCCCGGCCGCTTCTAAGAGCCGAAGCAGTCTTTCCACATTCGGTTTGCTAGTGACATTGGCAAGCCTCGTCTCGCCAGATCTTCACTTTTTGCGTCGGGCGTTTTAAGTTAACCCGCCGTCGTTAATGGGCTCGACAGTATATCTTGGACGAGTTCTCCTTTAGGAGCCCGAGCCTAAAATAAGTTCCTTGCCAGGAAGGCCCACGGAAAACAGTTAAGACATGTTTCCTACAGGAGGCAGCTGTGGATCGGGGGGTTGGAGGAGAGAATGTTTCTCTTTAACAATGGGACGGGGGTGGGGTGGGGGGAGGATGCACAGAAAAGCCTGGTTCCACGGAGCACGCTGCGGATGTCTCTGTGCCATGTGTCAATAATATTCTCTGCACATTATACCTACCGATTCAGGAGCACAACTGTGCCAGCCAAAACACACAGTACAGCCTTTCACATCCACAAAAGTAGCCCAAAGCTGAGCTCACCACAAGCTCAACCAACATTTTCTCACACTTTTCCCTCCCTTTTAACTCCTACAATGTTATATAAATTTTCACATCGCTAGAGTGGGAGCCATGTTTTAAACACAGGCCGATCTTTAAAGAACCGAGGAAATTAAGGAGTCGGCGACCTTCTCGTTCTAGGACCCTGCAAGAATCACATAACGTTTTTAAAAAATGCCTACGGACGTATGGATGCCTAGGGAAAATTATACCCATCATCTAGCAATGCATCATCTGTGTGCCTTCAGGCGGTTGTAGTTTCTCCTAAACGTTTTCTTAGACTGCTGTCCTAAGGACACTTAAGGGGAAGCGATTCCCATAGAAATCCACTTAAATTAATTGCTCAATATTTCAGCGGTGAAGGAAAGGTGCGTTTGTGCGGGACAGAGTTAAATCTGCAGATAGATAGATAGATAGATAGATAGATTAGATAGATAGATAGATAGATAGATAGATATTAGCGTGAGTGGTTTAAATAGATATCCATGCTTGTATGTGCGTGACAATACCGTTTATAGATGTACGATAGATGCTTTCACTTACTGAAAAACAAAACAAAAACCGAATTGGTTTATTTTCCCTATGTACAGTTAAGAGGCCCTGCGGATTCCCCCCTTTAATAGCATTCCTAACACTTTGTTTAGTTTGGCGTCTGTGGATCTGTCTAAATTTTTGACAGGTCCCTATAGCCAATGTCATCATAGCGGAAAAGACGCTACATATTCTGCGGGGGAAAGGGAGGGGGGAGAAACATCCACCCATCAGAAATATGAAAATATTAATTGCAGCACAAATATATTTCACAAAACTATATATCTCGAAAATGTGTTCTTGGCGACCCCTAAAAGTTTGTAGATGTTGACCATAACATACTTGAAGCAAAGCTAAGAGGATAGTGAGAGGTGGACCCCTTCTATTAAGTTTTGAGCTGCTCTTCGTGGTATTAATGGATCTAGCCTGTTCCGACTTCGTTTGCCCTGGAACGTGCGTCTTACCACCGCGCAGTTCTTCACTATCTCTTAGCACGGCCCTTACAAGGGGAATCCAGGTACTGGATGCAGCACGCCTGTAAAAGCGAACGGAAGAACCTTCCAGGGCGAGCCTGCCAGTCACCCTCCGCGGCCAGTAGGGAGATAGCTCTCCCTTTAGGTCCGCCCTCCGCGGGGGCGTGCCCCTGGTGAGTGATAGCCTGCGACGCCCCAACCAGCCCAGCCCAGCCCACGTTGCTGCGAGATTGAAATGCAGAACTTAAGTCTCCTGCTTCGGGAAAGTGACTTCCTCGGGGTGCTTTTTCTTGACACCCTCGCCGCCGTCTCCCGCCGTGGAAGTCGGAGGCCGCCGGGGCCTTCTCCAGCGCGGATCGCGGGAGGCCGCCGGGCAAGACCGACTCCGTCGCCTCTCTTCCTTCGGGGATCGTAAAGGAGTCCGCTGCTCCGTGCCCCGACTCGAGCTATGGGTAAGTCCGCCTGGCCGCGCAGCGGCGGGAGGAGGAGGAGGGTGCGGGGCTGTCAGGGAGGCAGCCGCTCCCGCGTGGAGTGGAAGTCTGGCGCCCGGCTGCCTGGGCTCGTGTGCCGACAAGTCGTCGGGATGCGTTCAGGGTCAGCGGCGCAGAACAAGTTCGCTGGGCTTACGACTGAGGGGAGGGCCGGAGGGAGGCAGGTGACTCTCTGAACTGCTGGGGCACGTTGGACCCCCGAGCTGCTCCAGCGCCACTGTCTCTCCCCCTCCCCCCCTTCAGCCCCGAAGGTATTTGTCTTTCGGCGGGGAATCTCCTCCGAGCTGCTGGCGGAGAGGAGAGAAGCAAAGAAAGGAGCCCACTGCTCTCCCTCAAAACATAAACCTTGCAGACTTTTTTTTAACGCGCTTTTTGGGAGGAGAGGCGGAGCGGCGACGGACGGACCCCCTCCCCCCGTGCTCTTGTTTATCCACGACTACTACCTAGATTCTAGCATGAGCCAGCGAACCTAAACACATTGGCCAGGAGGACGTTAATGCCACCCGGTTCCAATAGGACCTTTCCAAGTAACGCCTTGGTCCGAAATCCCCACCTCCCCCACCCCGGGCACGCACACTGCAAGATTTCGATGGAAGCCCTTCCTCTCCAGCTAGACTGTTTTAGGATCGCGGCCTGGATGCCGGCCTGAGGAGCCACGCACCTTCCAAAGCGCCCGGGCGATGCTTTTAGAGGAGGAAGGTTTGAAAGAGCAGATTTGCCTTTCTTGCGGAGGGCATCGCAGGGGCTGAAATCGCGTGCAGCAGTCCGATCCTAACCGCGTTTAACGGAGCGGTAAATCACAGAAACCTCAAGGGGATTTACGCCTTGGTAAGTGTGTGCCGGGGATTGCAGCCTCCCTGGATTTCCATGGAGCTGGCAACGAGCCTTCCTTGGAGCTGAGAGCTGTGTGCTTTGGACTCAGTAGAAAGGAGGGCCTTGATGGCCTTCCCGTCCAAGGCGGTGGCATGCAGCCCTGTGGGGTGCGACAGGTCTACTCGGAAGGGAGCCACATTGAGTCCCGTGGGGCTTCCTCCCGAGTAAGCTCCACATGGACAGGCTGCCTGCCTGACCGTTGGTGCTATGTCTTTTTCCTTGCAGAGCCGGCCTTTGGGGAGGTCAACCAGCTCGGCGGGGTCTTCGTCAACGGGCGCCCCTTGCCCAATGCCATCCGGCTCCGGATTGTGGAACTAGCCCAGCTGGGCATCCGACCGTGCGACATCAGCCGGCAGCTGCGCGTCTCCCACGGCTGCGTCAGCAAGATCCTGGCCCGCTACAACGAGACAGGCTCCATCTTGCCGGGAGCCATCGGGGGCAGCAAGCCACGGGTCACTACGCCCACAGTGGTGAAGCACATCCGGACCTACAAACAGAGGGACCCTGGCATCTTTGCCTGGGAGATCCGCGACCGGCTGCTGGCCGATGGCGTGTGCGACAAGTACAACGTGCCTTCAGTCAGCTCCATCAGTCGGATCCTGCGCAACAAGATCGGCAACCTCTCGCAGCAGAGCCACTACGAGACCTACAAGCAGCACCACCAGGCGGCTCCACAGCCTGCCCTGCCTTACAACCACATCTACTCCTATCCCAGCCCTATCTCAGCTGCGGGTGCCAAGGGGCCTAGCCCAGCTGGCATGCCGACTCTCCACAGCGCTGTCCATATGCCTCGGACCTGGCCCTCCTCACACTCCGTCACGGACATCTTAGGGATCCGGTCCATAACAGACCAAGGTAAGAGCTGGAGACTCCAGACTTAGGACTAGAAACGAGAAACCCAATGGAAGAAGGCCCCCCAAAAGAGCCAGGGTTTACGTTTGGGTGGGGAGGGGGGTGT
Source organism: Anniella stebbinsi (assembly GCA_029215795.1). Classification (NCBI taxonomy): domain Eukaryota; kingdom Metazoa; phylum Chordata; class Lepidosauria; order Squamata; family Anniellidae; genus Anniella; species Anniella stebbinsi. The sequence continues at coordinate 332,869,187 of JARDYH010000001.1, forward strand.
CCCATTTCTCTCTTCCTACTTAGAATTCTCCCTTGGTTTAAAATCCCCTACAATTTACCTTGCCCAAGATGTAAAATAACATCTTGTAATTTAATTTCAGCTTCTGAAGTAACATCTTGTAAATATGTAAATATCCCCTAAAAAGATCTGTGGATAATCTTAGAGATACTTTCATTTTAGTCTTTAACACATCTCTTTAGAATAAGCTTCATTGTACTCTGAGGGACTTACTTTCAAGTACATTTCTGGCCTAAAGACAACTTAAAAATAACAACAACTGTAACATCGTGCCTGATAAATAGAACTGAAGATCTGTACTTCTGCCCTCAAATCAGTTGGTTCTAATAAAAGTAATGTCTGCCTGTGGAATTTGGAATTTTTCTCATGGGCTTACTTTGTTTTATCTCTTAAATAGGTTTCTCATTTATCCAATAGCAATTTAGCTAAAGAGGAGATAACAACTAAAATGCTTTTTTTGACAAAGCCAAAAAAGAACCACAAGTATATCTTCCTAAAAATGTGTTTATTATGAGAATCCATTATTTTGAAAGCATACAATGTGTGTGATGGTATAATAATGGAAGAGATTACTCTCCATGACATGTGATATTCCTTCCTAGTAATAATAAGCACATATATTTGGGACTCACACACTTTGTATATCACTCTTTAAATTCTTTGTTACCAAGAAATAAATACTGCACACATTTAAACTGTCTCAAATTTATTTGGCATAACCAAAATTAAATGCATGAAAGTAAATACATAATAAACTATATATATATATATATATATATATATATATATACATATATATATGAGAGACTATATAACTTGATTTATTTAAACCAATTTATAGAATAATCCTGTATATGTTTGCTTGGAAGTAAATACCACTATGTTCAACAGGACTTACTCCATAATATATATGAATAGAATTGCAGCCTTGATTCTGAATTTAAATAGAACACAATCAGCTGAAATCTAAGGCTGAATACTTGGACATGTATTTAGGAATACGTCCTGTTGATCTTAGTTGCAATTACTTCTGAATAAAGCTCTGCAGTATAGGATTGAGCTGTCCATTGACCAAACTCGGACTTTAATCCTATGTAAACTTACTTCCGAGTAAACAATGCTGCAACTTATTTCTTCTTCGTGTATGTTACTAACATGGCACTCAGGTCTTTCATAGCTGGAAATAGAGCTATGAATGTTAAATATCATCGTGCTCTGTGTCGGGAGATGAGTTGTGCATATTTATTTATTGATTGATTTTCTCAGCATAACTCCTGTCTTACCCGTTATACAACAAACATCACATTCCCAGTTAAAAATATTTGTATAAATACCCTTTCCACACCTCCGTGTTAAAATGCTAAGTGATCCTGTGTCATCTTAAAAACTAAACAATTTTATTGTGGCATTTTATTGTGCCATAATCTTCTTTAGACTAGAGTTATAGTCAGATGTAAGAAGTGTCACCCTTGGATGATATGTATGTGTGTGATGTAATCTATACTATAATACTAAATGCATATGGTGTAGTGAGAGCATATATAAGCTAAAGATATCTCTGCACACACACACACACATACACACAACCACCACCCCAGAAGTTGCCAGGTATATTGACTTTTTCTGCTGGGCCTTTGTGCCAGTTGTTTGCTTTCAAGTCAGGGATTCTGCAGGAAAGGCCATCTCCTTGAAATTGCAAGCAAATCCACCTCCAGTTCTCGCAATCAAGGCAAATTTGCTCAGACAGGAAGTTCAAATGTCACCTAATTGCTTTCTTCTTCTGCTTCACTTTGTTTTCCTCCAAAGCGGTGGTCCAGAAAACTGAAACTACTGATGTTTAACTAGCATTTAGCCCCATTGGAGGGCCTGCTGCTCTGCTCGCCTTTACTAAATTTGCTCCAGAATTCGAAACTTTGCAGTTAAAAATGCAAGGGGGATTGTCTCTAAGGATGATCTGGAATTAAAACACATGGCATGAAATATTTGCATATGCCACCCTGAAACCTCAACAGTTCTTTTTCTTTTTTTAATGCTGAAGGTGCATCACTTTTAATGGGATTTAAGCTTAGAGTAGGACTAAGGCAAAAATCCTTGTAGTCCCCCAGCCACCATTAAAAAAAGAAGATCTATCTACTTTTCATAGATGCCTGTTTGTCATCCACTGAAACAACTCCACGATCTGTCCCCCCAAATGTACTCAAATTTTTATTTTTTTAAATTGTTTTGTTGTTGATGATGATTTTGTTTTGCTAATAAAAGAATATTTCGTGTTTTTAAAAAATGTATTTCACACCGTTTTACTTCGTTGAAGGCAAAAACATAAATCCTTGAAACAAAATCTTGGCCTTTATTTTCCTTTCCTCAACTTTTTTTTTTTTTTTTTAAATCCAAATGGGAATCTTCCAGGGCTAAGTAAGTTTTGCCAGTCTTTCTGAAACTACATTGTAGTCTGTGTTTTGTTCCAGGGTGAAGGGAATATTTGCAACAGTGAATTGTGTACATGGGGTAAACCCGTGTAAGTGGGGGTGGGGAGAAAATGAGCCAAGAGAAGGGGCCCAAGTTCCCCGTTTATTGACACCTCAGTGGCCAAGGCCTCCCATCTAGGTGGGACTTTAGTGGGTGAAGACTGAGTGACAAGGAGATTCCCATCATGTCTCTTCGCCGCCCCCACCCGGGTTAGCGAGGCTGAGGGCTGCTTGCCCTTGATTTATAGGATAAGCTGACCTTGCTGACACGGAAAGGAAGCCCCTATTCATGGGAAAGTGAGAGATCAGCAGAAAAGGGAGCTCACGAGAGAGACAGCTCGGGTGCTTAAGTCAACTTTAGACATGTGCCGGGTGAGCTACCCAGGGCTTCAGGCGAAAGGAGAGGAAACCGACAGTTGGACTGATTCCCCTCTCGTGCCAGAGAGAACTCCGCCGAAAGGATTCCCCTTGCTTGGCGCTCGGATCGGAACGGCCACCTTTTTATCTGCAGGGGGCTCCACGTCTGGCTGTTGCAATACGAGGGGACCTTATGTCCCTACTGAGCACCCGTAGTGTTTTCTGCGCCTTGTAGGCCATCCCCAACGTGCAGCCCGAGATCCCCACAACTCAGCAAACGGATGTGTTTGCGTTTCAGTGACTCTGCTTCGCGCCTTAAAGTCAAGCGTTTCGGCTTAACTGGCTTGTGGCTGTCGGCCCCTGGCAGTTTCCCCAAAGCACGCTGATTTGGAAGTAAGTTCCCCAGTCGGAGTAGTCGTAAGATTGACGTGTAGCGTTTTGATCCTATGGGCGTTTGCTTGGAAGTAGGTCAGCCAGCAGCCCCGTTGGTTCGTAATAAAACAGTGGTGGCGCATAGGAAGTAGGTTCTCTGGATATCAGTGCGGGGGGAGGGGGGAGGATCGAGAGCGAAGTTATAATTCTGCTTTCTAATAACTGTTACAACCGACCAGTCTTCAAAGTGGTGCTTCTCTTATATATTTCAAAATAGAAACCTCTGTAGTTTCTTCCTCCGAGTTATCCCCCCGCCCCCCCATGGATCTCCGGCCATCTTTTCACGGAAAAATAAGTGACATATTCCAACAACTCGATTTAGGAAATAATAATGTCAAATGTAGTTATCGCTACCCAGTGGCTATCACCCCGTGAGAATACGATGGGTGAATTTCAACAGCTCTGGAGTTAGGCCCTATAATTTCCTTTTTTTCATGTTAGGATGAAATAACTTGGGGAATGGGGTGAGAGGGATGATGAAAAGTGTGTGGAAGGCGGAATGCCAGAATTTTCAATTCATTAAATAAAAACTTAATTTCCGCACATAACGTGATTAAGATCGAATGGTTTCAAACTCTCTCCATGCATTTCTGCTCTTCCTCTGGAAATGGTAAATTCAACCCTGCCACAAACTAAGGCTTCAATTCACCTTCACCAGGTGGGTCTGCTAAAATCAGTTGGGCTGCTCTGGAGTAAGTGAATTCAGCCATGAAACCACAATCACTGTGATGTGTGTTAAGAGGCAGGATATACTTCCCCAAGGACCCCCCCACCAGTTCTCAGTAGTATACACATCGATATATGTATATATTATTGATTCTAGTTTATTCCTGTAAGTGAATGACTGGAAGGCCACTCCTGTCTTCCTTGTTGTAACTAGTAGCCTTTGAAGCTAGGGAAATTGGAAGCTACCTGATAGTGATGCAAACTGATCCAAGGTAGGAAGACAAACTCTTAGGAATAAATAACTTCATTAAAATAAATGGAAATTCGGGGTATTTGTAGTGTGACATTTAACTGAATTGGAATTAGCTTGTTTGTATAGACATTAAGTTTACCCTAACTTCCTTGAGGATGCAGCTAATGGTGAGTTGCATGGCTTTCTCCTCAAAAGATCCAGCATCCTTATTGGTGGTGACACACACAACTATAATCAAATTAATATAGTTTTTAAACCTCTTTGTCTTTCCAACCAAAAGTTAAAATGAAGGTTTTGCCTAGTTGGGGAATTTGCCATGGAAGGGGTGGTGGTATTCACAGCTTGATCCTTCCCACATTTACTTGGCATTGAATCCTACTCTTTCACATGTGGAATCTGATCCTTGGCAAGCTTATTCAGAAGTAAGTACTCATAGGTATGTATCGGACCATTGTAGCCTCAGTTGCTTCCAATGAGTGGAAAAGTTTTGCAGCTTTAGTTCTTCTGAAGGGTTACTATAGACCAAGGATTGGCAGGGTTCAGGCTTGCAGGATCTACTCTCCCCCTTCAGAACTCTGAGATTCCCCAACCAGAGACAAATGCAAAAGACATACACTTTGAATTTAAAAATTCTGAGCTCAGGAATTTATTTTCAGCACACTGTCCTTCAGCAGAAAAAAATCCACTCCTTGTTTCAGTCTTGCGTATTCTGCTATCATCTTACTTTGCTTTTACTTTACCTTTTTATTTTATTTGTTTACTTAATTACCTACCCATGGTGCAACTCTGTAAATTACATTTACAAAGCAAGAGTACAATGATCTCTTAGGGTGAAGTATAAATAGTGTACTCCTACTTAGAAACGTGTGAAGTATACCTTGGTAGGCCCACCGAGTCCAGCATCCCGTGTTAGAACTCAAGCAAATAGTAGGCTTAAGGTTGGTACCAGTGGACCTTGTTCTGCCTTCTGCCCTCCCATCCTTGCTGTACTTTACTGTAAGGGAGGGGTGGAGGTTTCTTCCTAAAAAATACTTTAGTTGCTGGTGTAAAAACCAGGACTTGAATCTGTAATGGGTAGACAACGTGATGCCCTCCAGATGTTTTGAACTACAGCTCCCGTGAGGCCCAACCAGCATGGCCAATAGGTAGTCCAAAACATCTGGTGGACACCAGATTGCTTATCTCTGATGAACAAGCCTTGTTGATTTAGATTAAATTTATTCTTTGGTAAGGACCCTCAGCGTACAATCCTGTACATATCTGTTCAGAAGTAAGCTCCACCAACTCCTGTGGGTTGTTTTGTTTGATTGTTTTTAATGCATACATTGGATGGTGAAAAAAGAATCGATCCACAACCTGACTGAGTTGACTGATTAGGTTTACAGAGCGAATTTACTCAGAAGTAAGTCCTGCTGTGTTTAATGTTCAAAGCATGCATAAGATTGCAGCACTAAGCTGTTGGTTTCAGTGGCACTGGCACCTCGATTCTAAACAGGTTTACTTCGAAGTATGCCCCATTTGTTGCGGGGGAGCTTCAGTCCTAACCATTTTCGAAATTCGATTGAAATCTGTGAGGCTTAAACCGTGATCCAAACTGTATGACATAAAAATAACTGCTTCTCAAATCAAACATATCCAACTGAGACTACAATCCTATGCAAACCCATTTATTACAGAGCAAGTATCATTAAACCCATTGGGACTCACTCCCGGGTAAGCATAAAAAGCAAGTTCCTGCTGCTAGTTATCAACTCACTTATCTGGGAGTAATCTTAATTGAACATAGCAAGATTTACTTCAAACTAATGTGACTGCAGGTCGATTGCAAACAATGCAACTTATTTTCGACAACCCGAAATCCTCACCCTAAATACATTATTTAGAAATAAATATGTCATTGTTTAAATCAACTTCGAACAAATGTAATTAGTTTCACAGCTTTCCCTCCCAAGAAAAAGCTGGAGGAATGGAGCTTAGCCCACCCGCTTCTGTTTAAACGCAGCTCGAAAGTGAAGTTTCTTGGAAGTAAATCCCATTGATTTCAAGGTGGTTTAGCCCCAAGCAAATACAGTCGGGGAGAACGGAGCTGTAAGACATTCCAGCTGCCCATCCTGAATGCTCCGACTTGCAAAGACGTTCGCTGGGAAGGTATGCGACTTGCTTCCGAGTAAGTGTGGCTAGGCGTGAGTGTAAGCCTCCGTTTTTCTTTCGTGGGGAGCCGTTTGGAAGTGTGGTGTCTGTCTGCAGACCATAGTCAGCTGTGACGATTCCTCGCTCGGTCTTTGTTTCAAGAGAAAAGGCGTGTAAAGGATCGGGGCTCTAAAAGGGTTGCGAGCCCATCTCCCGGGAAGCTGCGCCGGCTCTTCTTGTGCATCCTGATGCGCATGGCTCTGAGAGGTTTCGTTCCAGCGAGGCTGCCTTCCGGGGACGTACAGGCTGTTTCCCATCGCCACCCCAAAGAAAGCTGCTTCCCCCACCCGCTCACCTCCGTTGTCTTGTGTCTGCCCGCAGTGAGCGACAGCTCGCCCTACCACAGCCCCAAGGTGGAAGAGTGGAGCAGCCTCAGCAGAAGCGGCTTCGCGAGCACGGCTCAGCACGTTGCGGTGAACGGGCTGGACAAGGGCTCCCTGGAACCAGAGGCCAAGTACAGCCAGGTAAGGGGGCCACCGCCGATGGCCTGCAAGGAAGACGGGCTGGGGGGCTTTGGGGTGTGGGGAAAGGGCTCCGTGATGGGGAGGCTCGGAAAGGGGGGGGGAGGTGGTTCGCTGAGGGGAAACTCGTGGCACCGCCTCTACCCGTTAGTCCTCGCATACAACACGTCTCCCTCAAGGAGCGCGTTTGTTTGTTTGTTTGTTTGTTTGTTTGTTTGTTTGTTTGTTTGTTTAAAGCATGTGCATCCCATCCCACAGTCAGAAAGGAACGGCTTACATGCGATCCGTAAAACCAGATGGGCCCTGCTTGAAGGCTTACAAACTAAGAGGACAGGGTACTCAAGGAAAAGGGGGTGGGGAAGGGAGGAGAGAGGGAGAGAGAGAGAGAAGAAAAGTCTCAGCAGGACTGGTGGAATGAATGGGTCCCCCTTCTCCTTCTGTACAGCCTGCTGGAATGGGTGGTGGTGGTGACAGCTGAAAGTTCTAAAATGCTGATCTAGCAGTATCCCTTTTAAAAACTTCCTCACTCAGTCTTGCCAGAGAGAGAAGGAAAACAATTTCAAACCAGAGCGCCCATTGATCTGGTCTGCTTCCGGATCAACGCCAAAATCACTACCAAAGTCAGTCAAACAGGAAAGCCAGGATCCAAATATAATTGCTTTTAAGTGAGCCCAAGGACTCCGGCACGCGTCTATTGGGGGGGGGGGGGGAATTTGTGTGCATGTGCCTATGTATACTCCCCCCCTCCTGCCACGCCACAGAACCGCATTGCCCATTATGATACTATAAACTGCTCCAGACGCTCTCCTGAATTTCGAGAAGTCCAAGGCTTCATTCTAAACATACGTAGTAGAGAGTAAAACCCATTCTAGTTTTTAGGACTTACTTCTCTGGTTCGGGGGATTGATTGCTTGGTAGCAAACCCGTTTGAGTTCAGGAACAGCAATTAGCACGGTTCTTTGGTCCTGACCCAAATCTATGTTTACAGCATGAGCCATATATACATATTTACTCAGAATCAAGTCCCACTGTGGCTATCGCTGCTTACTCCCAGGTAAGGGTGTATAGAACTGCAGCTGGAGACTGTCATGCTATCCACACTACTCTGAGACTCTCATAGCTCTCGGTGCATTTACTTTTGAGTAGACGTGCGTCGGATTGCATGCTAAAGCTGCAGGCCTGTGCATGGTTAGTAGGACTCAGCCCCATAGAAATCAGTGGGGCAGAGGCTACTGACGAAACAGAGCGCATAGGATTGTGCTTCGAGCCTGCAATCTTGGCCTCATTTATTTGGGAGTAGGCTCTGTTGGATTTAGTGGGATTTATTTCCCAGGAAATATCCTTGGGATCGGGATTGGCCGTCTAGATTAGGGGAAGATTGAGTCGACTGCTGGTTAGACTGGATCTTCCTTAAAAAAACGCAGATCAAGAATCTGGCCAGAAGGAGAGGAGATGGGGGGGGGGGGGGTAGGAAGAGGCCCAGCTCTTTCTAACTCGAAGCCTCCGAGCCAGCGGCGTTTCCTTCCCCACCAACGAACAACAGCGTCCTGTAGAAGATCTGTGCGCGCCTGCTCCAAATGCGCCAAGGAGGACAGTGGAACGATCTGGCGAGGGCCCTGTGTTGATGAACTTCCCCAAGAGCGGATCGCCCGGGTGGGAGGAGAGAATCTCGTTTTGTCAAAAACGCACCGTCGGTTTCTAGCCAAGACAGTGCAGCTCCCCGGGCGTACGTCGCTCGTGGGTGGGATGGAAAGATTGATTCAATTAGGAAGCCCGAGGTCTGGGGGAATGTATAGATCCCCGCAGCCGGGCGTAAAGGAAGGAGAGATTAGAGCGGGAGATGGACTGCTCTGATCTAGACGCCCCCGAGCTTCTGGAGAGCGCCGCGATGGCCGGGCCTTGCCCTCTTCCGCCCGGGTTACTGAGAGTAGAGCTCTCTCCCGCCCGCCTTCGCGTAAACTTAGTTGGGCTTCCCCTGCCTTCCCCACCCCTCCTCCCGCCAGCCGGCCGCCCTCCTTCCCTGCGAGGTGCTTTGCTCTCCCAAGATCCCTTTCTACACTCTGGCTCTTGTTTGTTTCTTGCGGGTGGACTGTTGCGGGGCAGGCGAGGCGGCCTGCGGGGGGAACCGGCTTCATCTACATTTCCGAGCATCCCGCATCTCCCGCTACCCCGCCACCCCAGCGCTGGAAATAACAGGCCTGGGCTGCTGCTGCCCCAACGCCCTCCAATTTTCCTTTTTCCGTAAGCGTGGCTTTTAAGATCGCGTTGTATGGGGACCTTGTCGCTTGGAGTCCCAATGGCTTTCTTTTCTCTACTTTGAGGTGCTTCGGAGATAGTTCCCCTGAGCATGGGAGAGCTCAGCTAGCCATCCAAAAAATGGCAGGGCCCAGCACCCCATAATAATAGTCCAGTTTATCAAGAGCTTTTTGCTCTATTTTATTTTTGTTAACTCTCCCCAAAATGGAACAGAAGGGATTGTGTTCAATGTTAGTCTAATTTATGGAATACTCTAAGCAGGATTTATATAAAATACAATCCAATATTTCTTTGTTTGAGGGAGGGAGGAGCGAGCAGAAGTAGAAATGTTTCCCCACAGCAAAATATTCCTCTCCTATCCCAGTCCATCATGTGCAAATTGGGTCTGTGATTGCTAGACCGTAAATAACAAACTATAGCTACATGTGTAAACCGGATAATGCCCCCTCCCTTTGGGCACCATCCAGTGAAGGGTTCTGAAGTCCTGTCAGTTTAAACAGAAGAGACATGCAGCAGGGTTACTCAGAAGTAAGCCCCACTGTGTTCAATGAGGATTACTCCCAAATAAGTGGCTGCAGTTCCTTGCTAGGGAGTATGAGTTGTAAAAACTGCAGAAAAGGGCAACTAAAGGGGCTGAAGGACTCTCCTATGAGGAAAGGTTACAACATCTGGGATTGTTTAGGTTAGAAAAAAGGTGAGTAAGGTGAGCACACTTCTATCATGTGCATAATTTTGCACATGATAGAAGTGTGCAAAATTATGCATGGCTAGAAAAAGTGGTAGGAAAATATTTTTTTCCCTCTCTCCTGGGTCATCCCATGAAGCTGATTGGTGGGAGATTCAAGATAGATAAAAGAACGTACATCTTCACACAGCGCATAGTTAAACTCTGGAATCCGCTACCACAAGATGTAATAATGGTCACCAATTTGGATGGTTTTAAAAGGAGATTGGACAAATTCATGGCGGATAAGGGTATCAATGGCTACTAGTCCTAATGGCTATATGCTGCCTCCAGTATCAGAGGCAATATGCCTATGTAGACCAGTTGTTGGGGAACATGGGTGGGAGGGTGCTGTTACACTTTGGTCCTGCTTGTGGGTTCCTGTTCAACAGCTGGTTGGCCAATGTGTGAACAGAACACTAGACTAGATGGACCCTTGGTCTGATCCAGCATGGCTGGATCTTAACTCCCAATAAACGCTATAAGAATTACTTCTGAGTAAATATGCTGAACACTGTTAAGCACCTACTTCATGTTTGCCTTGGAATCAATGAGATTTCCAAATGCAGAACTTTGGGCCTTTGAATGTAAAATTTGAATGAAGACTTGTGAAGACCACCACATTCTCTAGTTATCTCAATAAACCCTAAAGTATCCTTAAGACTCTAGCATAACCTTGAATGTTTGTTTATGTGCTTCCGTATTTATATCTCACCATATAACTCTATGGGTTCTTTTAGAATTGTTGGCTAGGTATGTCTTGATTCTTTTTCTTAAACCTCAGTCCAACTTGCTGCTCCCACTCAGTAGTGCAGCTAGGTTGGACCTCAGGGCCAAAGTCCATGGCCCCACAGCTCAGGAAACCTGCCCCTCCCCCCATGACAACCTGGGGTCAAACCAGTGTCACCACCTGAGCAGGCATGGGCATGCCAGGACCTGCCAGGACTGATGCTGCTCATTGCAACAACCTTTCTTCTTATTTTTTAAGAAATATTTTATAGCTGGGCATGTACATAGCTGCAGATGCTCATTTTATTTCATTTTAAACTTTAAATATTATCCTTTTTTATCACAAAATCATGCTTACTTGCAAGTAAATGTGTTTAACATCAGGACAGCCGAAGCAAACTCATTTTTATTCCTGTAGTCATGATGATGCTGTGATATAAGTGAGTTTAAAATAGAAACTACAAATGCTCAGAATCTTTATTTTAAATCAGGACTGGCAAACGTGTGTGTATGTGTGTGTGATGATATATCAGGAATGTAAAAGCAGTTGTAAAACATGCAATGATGGGGGGAGGGGAAGAAATGTTAACTGTGTGCTTCACCACTCAACTAATACACATGGCCATCAAAAGCAACACACACACACACACACACACACACACAAACTCCTAAGTCCAGGGTCTAAAATTACCTATCTGCACTACTTTTCTCACTTCCTTCTTAAAATTCTGTGCTCCCACTGGAGTGATCCATGTGTAGGCAACAGAGGTATAACAGCACTGGGCATGCTAATCCTGTGTTTCCCCCCATGCACTGGCATGTGTCTTCTTACATCCAGAAGGATAATCTGATTGCCCACGCTTCTTTTTGCCCATTAACCATCTTTGCTTGATTGGGGGTATATCATTCCAAACACAGTGTCACCCAATTCCCCAACTTGTGTTTGCATAGGGCAAATTCACCACAACCTGAGGAAGTAATCCAACTGCAACTGGTTGATATTTCTCAAACATTTTGCATAAAATGGGATAACTGCAGTATGCCATCCCCACTCCTGAGCTTCTTGAAGGAAGGAAGGAAGGAAGGAAGGAAGGAAGGAAGGAAGGGATTAAAGGTTGTTGCTGGTGATGTTGTTGATAATAAGCTATTACATTAAGTCAGTAAACGGATATCTGTATTGGATCAACTCTTGGTCACCTTGTTTAAAAAAATTACATTACTGATGTGTTACCATATACCCTTGAATACAAGCATGCATTTTAATGCTGTTAGTGTGATGACGACTGTTTGAAGCATCTTTTTTATTTTCAGTATTTGGATTTCCAAAAATACATATTTTTCTTTCCAAAGAAGTTGTCAAAACATGTGTTAACCAGCTTTAAAACTTTAATATGGCAGGGTATTTAAAACAAAAACCAATTGTCTTTAACTTACAATTATAAAACTCTTTCAGATCCATAGCATTTATATACTGTTTCAATGCTATCATCGCAAACAATCCCCATTTCAATCAAGCACTGTATCTTTACTATCATAGCTGTTGATCCTATTGCTCGTTGCTTATGAATAAGTCTCAGTCTTCTCTCAATGAAATTTCAGCGTGCTTTATAAGTTTAACCTACATTAGTAAAACCTTGTTTTATGGAGTGATCTCATGTCGGAACTGGCATCTATGTTACACTCCAACATGCTGTTTCACCTACATCCAGCATATCTATATGTATATAGCAGCCTTTCCCAAGTGGCACCTTCCAGTTGTGTTTGACTACAATCCCCACAATCCCTATTGTCATATTGGCTGGGGGAATGATGGGAGTTGTAGTCCAATACATCTGGAATGTGCTAGGTTGGGGCAGGTGCATCTGTAGAGACAATCCAGGCTCCCACCCTTGTAACTGAGATCTCAACTTTGGACACTTACCTGCATTTCAGACCAAGAAGGAAGGAAAGTGTAGAGGGAGTGGGTACCAGGGGTATGTGTAAGTCAACCACTCTGCCTGGCATAGTTTGGCGGCGATCATCAGTCGCGCATCCCAGTGGCCACCACAATGGAAGCAACGTTGGGTCGGCCACACCAGCTATTGCTAGGCAATCTTGGCCATAGAGATCTGTCAAGTGGCCCAGAGCATCAGTGCTGTTTTTGGCTACTCTAGGCAGCTTTCTCTCTGGCTGCTTGTGTTAGTTCTTGGGAGCTCCTACACAACATAGTAAGCCACCCCAGGGCCCTTTACCCACTCTACAGAATGTGGGTTCCAAGCGTGGGTAGTGGATCAATCGTGGGCAGGAAAACACCCCCACGCAACATGCTAACCTCTCGTGGTTTGCTCCCAGATGCTACCTATGAGGGGTAGCATGTCGTGTGTACCTGGCTACTGGGAACAAGGAAGCAACTAAACCCTTGTTTCATTCCCATTGACTGAAATTCATACATGTGCAACCAGGCCTGTGAAAAATGCGCTTTCATTTGTCCTAATCCCACAAGGGGGATAATGTCATAGCAGCTCCACATTCTGTGGATTTAGTGCAAACCATGGGTCGGTAACCTTTTTTGGCTGGAGGGCCAGATTCCAAATCTGAGAAGCTCTGAGGCACTGCATGCCATTGGTGGTGGGGATAAAGGCAAGTGTGCATGGGGCTGAAAAATCCACCCCTCCCATGTTACATTGCTACCAATTTATAGTAGGAAGCATGTCTACTGAAAAGAAAGCTTGAACATCATGTCTACTCACAAGTAAGTGGGGCAAGCCTCTGCATGTCTACTAAGAAGTAAGCAGCACAAGGCTGAGAAGGAAGCAAAATCAATGGGATTTCCTCCTAGGTAATGGATATAGGATTGCAGCTTAGGTGCGGGAAGATGTCTCTTGAAGAATGCCCTTCTTCCCTCCTAGTCTTTTCATAGCCTTTAAATAGCCCCACAACTGTGAAGTTGGTAGTTCAAAATGCAAAACCTGTACTGATGGTGGATTTAGCCCCTTTGCTCAATTGCAAGGGATTGCTACATACCAGTGCTTCCAGGAGCGTCTACTATAAAGTTCATGTATGTACTAACTGGTGCTGGTGTAGTGTATTAAGAATATGAACTAGAGCCAAAAAATGTCATCCTCCATTCAGACTGGAGCTCGGTGATGCTCAGTAAGTCTGTCTTAGGCAGGCCACTGTCTCTCTGCACCCCCCACCCCCGCACTACAATACTGGTCTATCTCCTAGGTCTTTGGTAAGAATGACTGAAATAAGAATTTCCAGAAAGGTAGCTGTGTTAGACTGTTGCAGCAGAACCAACAAAGACTCCTTGTTGATTTGAAATAAGTATGTGGAACACTTACAAAAAGGCATGCAATAGAAATGCTAAGTGGAATTATTACCAGTACAGCCTGGGTTGCTGCATATGGCCTTCCCTTTCCCTCCCCTCTTTTCATCAGCTGCATTAGTCTCTTGGAACGTATAGTGAGAGCAGCAATCCACATCTGTTAGTCTGCTTCCATGCACATATAAATTCTGGTCAGATCAGGCTAAATGTGTCCAGGATTGTGATCTTTGACAGTTATGCCTTACTCTGAGGCTGCAACACTTATTAGGCCGATAGAAGAGATTAGCTAAAGTTGATGATGAAGAATCTCTAGATCCACTCATATAAAATGTTGGAATTCGTATACACAATCATTTTTAAATGAAATTATGATTTCTATTGGCACACCATGAATAATAACTCCTTTCAAGAAAGATTTCATGATGCAGCATGCTAGCGGATATTAGGAGGGGTACTAACTGTTGTGTGCATGAGAGATTCTCTCTTTATAATCCTCTTCTGTTATAATCAGTGATATATATTAACTATTCTCTGCTTCATTTTTCTCCTCCAATCACCTTTCCTGTGGAGGGGCTCTATAAGACAGTTAGATATGGAAGGTTGAAAGGTTGTATTCATATTTCTAATCCAGAGGATTAGACCTATTCAGTGTTTTAGACAAGATATTTTATTGGGGGACTTTTTTTCTTGTGTGTGTGTGTGTGTGTGTTGTTGCTGTTGTTGTTGCTGCTGCCACATTGAGACAGTGTAATGTTGTTCTTCAGTTTTGGTCATAATTTGCTTGTTTTCTGTCTGTTAATAACTTTTTAAAATTGTAAAATAAATTAATAAATAAATTAAAAAGAAAGAAAGAAAGAAAATAGCCAATTGCACTTCAATCTTATGCATATTTACTTAGAGATAAGTCCCATTGATTTCCAGGGAAGTATAGGATTGCATCCTTAGAGAAAGAAGTTGCTTATTCATTACCATGATTGATGCTATTTCCTCTAACTTTTGTGTAGCTATTTGTAAGACTGGGATGCTTAATCAGTTGAATCAATAGACCAGCCTTCCCCAACCTGGTGCTCTCCAGATGTTTTGGACTACAACTCCCATCAGCCCAATTAGCACAGCCACTTGTCAGGGATTATGGGAGTTGTAAATCAAAACATCTGGAAGCTGCAATAGACTAATCAACTTAATAGCATAACCCTATGCATGTCTACTCAGAAGCCACCTATTGAGTTTAGTGGGATTTACTCCCAAGCAAGTGTCTATAATGATTTCAGCCTAGGCAAGTGCTGATTTTAACTCATGAAAGTTTAAATAGGGCAATATGAAAATTGTATGTTCTTGTTGCGTAGGCAATGAAAGATAGCCTTTTTGTCTAGCAGTGATTGGCAACTTTTGCTGGAAGTCATCTTACACTTCCTCCAGCATCTCAGAACACAACTGTTAGATGGAGGTTTTGATAATATTCTAAATGTATGCTAAATATGCAAAATGCTAATTTAATCAGTTAATAAATTGATTTGTCTATAAAAAGGCGAACAACTAGTGAAAAAGCTTGAATCATTTGACAGCCTTGGTTGTTACTCTCCATGAAAACAGAAAGCAACTAGCTTATGTTTATCTGCCTATGCAGAAAAATATGTTTATACTGTTCCCTGCTCAGCAGTGATATTTGGTTGCATATCTGAGCCTCTATACATGTGTAACTACTAGGACTGATTGATTATTTATTTAATTAGTTTATATCCTGCCCTTTCAATGAACAGAGCAGATAATGTGATATAGAGAAGTTATAGGCATTTTCCCCCTGCCTTCCTATAGTCAAATACGTGTTTTGCCTGTGGGTTAAGGGCTGAATGCCGTTTTCCTAATCTCCAGAGTTTCCTGAATGAAACCTGATTACTCAAATTCTATTCAGGAAGTGGTGGTTTTGTAATTGCATCCATAGAATATAGGTTGACCTGAAGTTAGTGGGACAGATTCACCACTTAAATACTCCTTAGGTTTACACCAGTCTGTCACTGGTCAGTGAAGTTGTCACCGATGGAAAAATCTAGGGAATGTGACCCTGTATTTAGTGAGATGATTACAAAGGATTTTGTCTGATACTCTGGCTAGCATCTAGCTGCTTAAAGTCTCTGTGTTTTGGTTATTTGTACTCCTTTAAGAGATTTATTCATTTGAAAACCCATCTTCTCAGTACATTTATAAGTTTGCTATTTCAAAGGTCATTGCTAGGCACTTAAAATATTTGAGGGTGGGCCCACAGGACACACGTCTGCAAAAAATTTGCACATGCAAATTTATATCCATAAGCAATTTAAAAATAATGATTAGGATTTCTTTAAATTTCACAGGAGATTAAGTCAGCCAATTAATGTCTCATCCACATAATCTCCAATAAAATAAATTCTTCAGTTAAATTGCACCCTGCCTCCTCTCTATAATCCCAAATCAATGGGAAAAGGGTTTCACCCCGCCCCCCAAGCTTTATTGCCATGCAAGACGAGTGTGTGTGCGTGTGTGTCTTTTGGAGGGATGTTGCAGCATCTGGGAAAGGGAGAGTTAACCCTCCCCCACAGCTGCAATCCCCCTTTATAATTGCCCCCTACATGGTAATTAAGCTGAGAAAATAAACCTTCCATTGGCACCAATTGGTGCTCTGGACTTTGAGGAATGCATCCAGGGTGCTGGGAAATAAATTCAGGGCTGGGGCCCCATAGGCCTAGGCCTACCAGTATCCCTAGTTGTTGCTATAGAAAGAACCAACATGATGAGGCTGCATGGTGAATAGACATGGGTGGACTTACCAACAACATCAGAACATCCTGTTCTTATAGAGGAGCAGATACCTTTCCAATCCTGAGTCCCTGACGATGACCCCATGCTCCTTCTTCTGTTCTATTCGCAGCTGGTGGTTCTAGGACTGCTTCATGCACAAGACTTTTCCAACATGAACAGAATGTCCATTCAGTGTATTTATTTTGCCACAAGTACACACAAACACACATTGACTTCCTTATCCATGTGCTCACAAGTAATATTGGTTGCCACTCCCCCCGCCTCTTGCTAGGTCCCTGTATCTGTAAACAGCTGTGTGATATGATAAGCAGAAATTCAGCTAGTGAATCTCCACCTCCCCCCCCCCCCACACACCCAATACACCTGTGTTGGAAGAGCAGGCAACATCACAAAGCATTTGCCAAAACGCATGCCATAAAAGGACCTTCTCTGCTGCCCCCCCCCCCCAGAACTCTGTTGCTTCTCTTACTTGCTGTTGTTGACCGCTCCTAACAAGTGACCAGGAGCAGGAGCAAGGAGAAGCAGCAGCAACGCCTGTTCACCTTAACATCCCCCCTTCCAGGCTGTGGTGCTGATTCGGGACAGTTTAAAAGAATGTGGCAAGCAAATGAGCCACTGCAACATGGATAAGCAGGAGGTGAGACTGCTTAGGGAGTTTTGCTTAACCGCCAGGGTAAGCGCAAGTTATTTTGCTGCCTGACGCGAAGGACAGGATCCACCCCCCCCCTCACAAATCCACTTCTGGAAGCTGACCGGACCAACAGTTGAATGTTATTTCAACACTGGTAATGGGCCAGCCTCCTTCACTGCACCTCAGACCAGCAGGCTAGCTTAGGGGTTCAGGGCAGGCCATGTGTCACACACAGCTCTGTCCTCCAACACCTTGATGCCACTCCTCCCACCTTCCCCGACACCTGCTGCCTGAGGTGGTCACTGCATACTGTCTAATGATAGGGCCGGCCCTACAAGTTGTATTCCAAAACCTCGAGCTAGCACTACTGGGAATGCTATAGTGTTTGAATTTCTGTCTGTTCAACCCCCACTTCAACTATTGAACGAATAAGGAGAAATCTTACTATTTAGGAAAAACATCATGCATATGAAGTGGTCCTTGGATAGCCAGAAATACGTTCTGGCAAGTGTTTTGTTTCTGACCTTTACTCTCCCACCTTAACTGGCCCATCAGCAGAGCGAGGAAAAAAATGCTGTCGTTAACAGAGAAGGAAATTGTCAAATTCGTGCGTAAACAGGATGAAGCAAATTTAAAATTGGAAAAACATGAGAAACGAGGAGAACCCAATATTTACAGATTTGTCCATCCTGATCTCTAAAGACAAAATCTCTCCCTGCCCCCCAAAGTAACACTAAAAGGCAAATGAGTCTCTTGAGTATTATTTGTGCCTGTGAATGGAAATGTAGAAGATAAATTAAATGTCCATCCTCACCTATGTGTGTTTTACATTTCAATTATAGAAATGTAAATTACAGAATTTCAATTACAGAATGTATGAAAGAGCAAGCCAAAGGCCATGTAGAAAGGCTCACAAAGGGCTTGACAACATACCTGGTTTTGCTATCTGTGTGAAATTACTACAACAAGGATTGTTAAATGCCTTACAGGCCACAATATATGACTGATAGGCTACATTTGGATGTGGAATGCAAGGTGTTCAGGCCTGGGGAAATGGATTTACAATAGGACTTTGCAGGGACTCCCCCAACCCCGCTTCAAAGCCAATTCGGAGCTTCTGAATTGGCCTCAATCCATCTTGGCCTGATCCGGGGCAAATTTGGGCCTGGTCCAACCTGCTTCGGATAGGGATCCAGAGCGAGATCCAGACATCCATAGCAGGTTGGATATTGTGGTTTCTTGGGAGCAAGGCCAATCAAGAGTCCATCGGACTCCCGCCCTCACCTCCTGAACCTAGCGAGTTACTGTCCCCACCTTCAGGGTTTACCTGAGCCATCTGCTAGTGCCTGGCAGCCATCCATCCTTTGGGAGAGCCTCCATTTTTAAGTAAAATGGAGACTTTCTTTTTCTAGATCAACTGTTGCAAACTACTGCAGCTGTAAAGGGTGGGGGCAGTGGCTTAGCATCGTCCCATTCTGCGAAAATATGTATAGGGTTGTGTTGTAAATTAGGGCTGTGTACAGCTTCGGTTCGGGATCCGAATCCAGACCTGAAGTGGTGCACAGCCCTAATTTATAGTACAATCCTACATGTATTTTCTCGGAAATAAGTCCCATTTCTTTTAGTGGTGCTTACTCCCAGTAAATCAGTATAGGATTGTAGCATTAAGACTAAAATGTCTTGGGTCTCATAATCCATTCAGAAATTAAAGGGTAGCCATGCTTTGGGGAGAATACAGCAGATAATTTATTTAAAGTCTTGTTTGTTTAGGTCTCAGTCGTAAATACCTCTATAATTACTGTTTTTATTCATATGAATAATTAAAATTATTTATAGAGTAAATTACGCAAAAAAAGCAAGATTCTACCCCAAAGATCTTACAGCCTGAATTCTGACAGTGAGAGGATGACTTGCTGCAACAAATAAGTGTGCCTCAAATCATGCAACCTTAGAGTAGAACTTTCTGCTTCTACATACACACACACACACACACACACACACACACAAAATGGGTAAGACTTCATTTATTTAATTCATTCATTTGAAGTATTTCTTGGCCACCTTTCAGGGCATAAGCACACAATAACAAAAACTATAGCATACATTAATAATACGGTTTCATGGGTTGTTTAAAATTGGCATGGCTGAATCTTGAGTTGATCTTGAAAGTTCACTGAATGTACACAGAACCCACTGGTGCATATGGAATACCATAAACTAAATGCCTATTCAATTATCTTTTAACATTCATGCAGAATCTCACTTTTGGCAATAAATAGGTGATGGGGAATTGTGGTATATGGTGGTATATGGATTTGGTGAGATGATTACCTTTGCTTGTATGTAACCCCTCCTCCCCCTGTGTGCTCAGGTCATCAGGAAAGACCCTGCTCTGAATATCTGGCCTCCAGAGGCTGGCGAGTGTAAGGGACAGGACCTCTTCAGTTGTGCCCCCCGTGGAGTTTCCCCCCCCCCCCCAGTAGGGCTTGTCAGGTCATGCCCTCAAAACTAGAGCCCTTTTCAAAAGTTCACCTGTACACAGGAGGGCTTAAAATGGGTAGAGGGGCATGGTGAATCCCTGAACAATGGTGAAAACTTTTGAATTTGAATCAGCCTCTGGGTCTATACAGCTTGACCTGTTTCTTTTAGAAGAACATAAGAAGGTACTTGCTGGATGAAACCAAAGGTGTGAGTCCAGGATCTTGTTTCCCACACTGGCCAACCAGATACCTCTGAGAAGCTCCCAAGCAGGACATGAGCACAACATTCCTCTCTCACTATTGTTCCCAGCATCTGGCATTCAAAGTCATGCTGCCTCTTGCTCTGGAGGTAGCTTTTGACCATCCTGACAAGTACCATTGATAGCCTTCTCCTCCATGAATTGGTCTAGTCCCCTTTAAAGCAGTCTAAGTTGGTGACCATCACCACATCTTGTAGAAGCAAATTTGATGGTTTAACTATGCACTGTGTGAAGATGTGTTTTCTTTTATCTTCACTGGATGAACCTAGTTTTAGTATGGGAGGGAAACTTCTCCCTATTCACTTCCTCCAACCATGCATAATTGTGCATACCTCTTTTCATGTTCCCCAACCATTACTTACCCAGAGAGTTTTGGCTACGGGGTGGTATATACATAATAATAATAATAATAATAATAATAATAATAATAATATTGCCTTTATAAACGAAATAAAACCAAACATTGTAATCTTCCTGTTGTACCAGATATTGTAGGGAAGGTCTTTATTCTGATATGGTTCATATGGTTGCTTGGGCATATGTAGCTACTAGGAATGAGCAGAATTATCCCACTCTCTGCAAATTTTCTGGCAGATGAGGGGTAATTAATGGGCTTGGCATTTTTCTGGTGGTCTATAATGCGGAATGTTCTGGGCTGTACTTTGCTCCTAAGCTCTTTATTAGACACACATCCTCAGCCTAATGGTAACTTTTCAGGATGAAACAAAATTGTCATTGAAACTAACAGGAATGAAGTAGGACCATCCATGTCATTGTATGTTGTGGGTGAAGGGGTATGAGCTGATCCCACCACATACACCTGATTCCTTCCCAGGTGAGCTGCACTGAACCCCATTTGAATCCTAGTTGTGAGACCTGCTTCTTACTGGCCACCTGCTTCTATGCCCAAAACACAATCCTGTGTCCGACAAGTCACACAGCTTCAGGGTACTCCGTCTGGATGAACCCAAGAAAGAAAGGCCATGAGGTGAGTGGATGGTATTGCTGTGTTTTATACTGAGCACCATCTGCTCATAGCCTGGACCTCACTGTTTTAAGACTGTGTCCCCAAAAGAGACAAAGAACTTTGTAGATCATCCGTCCCCCAGATATCAAAAGTCACAGGCCACACCAATTTCAGCCCTGTTTAATAACTCAGATTTGCATTGCCATGAAAGAGTAAGGCTGTTTTGTCACCTGCCCCCATGGCTGCTTGTTAACAGACCCTAAATTGGTACATGATTGCATGTTTCTGAAGATTGGGGGAAGAAGTAGAAGCCAGGCATCATGCTGTTGTCACTTTCGGCAAGCTTTTCCATTGGCTGCATATTTAAAAGGCTGCAAACATTTACTTGTTGGCTGGAAATTTTTGCCTCCTTCCTGTAATGTTGCAAGCTCCTAATTGTGGGACTGTCTCCACGATGAAATCCGTCTGTTGTTCTTCTTTCAGCAGGGAGTATCTGAAAATATTTAGCCCCAGTTTCCCAGGGGGGTTCCAAATTTATTACCCCTTTCTTCTGTAGCTCTTTCTCCTCATAGCCTGTTTCTAATCGAGACTGTGGTTTGGTTTTCATTGACTGGATCTCTAAGAGAGCACTTCTCACTTCTGATTGCAGTTGTATCCCACTGTTTGCACAATATTTTTGAAAGTGGGTAACTGTCAGTGGGTCAATCACATTTATGGTTGCTATTTCTAATGGCAGATTTATTTGAAACATGATTACCAAATAATTATGCAATATATTGTGCATGGAGCAATCGTACTGACAACATTCAATTACTATTCTCTGTGTTTTTTTTCCTTTGTGTTTAATTCAAAACTAAATAGTATGCCATAGCTGTTGTTTATGATGCTTCCGTAATGCACTGTAGCGCCAGTGTAGCATGTTCTGAACTGCCAATAGCATAGCTGCTGGTATAACCCATCCAAAGCACCTATGTATTGGTGTCACAAGTCTTTTGGACTATAATATATATATAATCTTAAAACTCCCTTACTGGGAACCATGTTCTGCTCATAGCAAAGATACAGATTTATTATTGTCTTAAATTGCAATGTATGATAATTTTAGAATGCCAAAAGAAATGACAGCTACAACAAATTGCTACTGTAATAGCGATCCTTCTGTTTGGTTGTTGAAAGCTATCATACTGATCAGACTGTGGCTTGTCTGTGTCTTTACTGAGCTCTGTTGGTCCATATGTTGGAAGTGTAATAATCAAATCCAGGATGTCTGATATGGTCGGAGAAATAATTTTGGCTTGGATTTAGCATTCAAAATGTGCACCATGTTAAGACAAACCATAGTTTGGAAATGTATTTGTACACTCTGAAAAACAGAACTCTTATTTTATTTATTTTAAAACATTTATACCTCGACTTTTCCCCTAGGAGTTCAAGGTAGTTTACAACAACAACGACAACAATCTGTTAAAAATATCCTTTCAATTTACAACATACACAGTAAATATTGAAACACAAAAACTTTAGTAGAAAATAACAATTATATTGTTTGAATAATTTTGAATAACAAATTATTCAAAAAATCAGATTAAAAACAACAAATTAAAAGTACATATGGATGCTCTCCTAATATATATATATATATATATATATATATATATATATATATATTGACCAGCTTCTTTAAGGTCATTAATGAGGAAATGAGATGGTCCTCCCTTGGAAGGGAATTCCAGCATTTAGGTGCAGCCACCAAAAAGGTCCTGCCTTAGTTCCAAGTAAGCATATCTCTGGGGCTGTTGGGACACACAAGAGGGCCTCTGAAGATGGTTTCAATAGGCAGGCAGGCTCGTACGGGAGAAAGCTTCCTTCAGATCTTAGGAAGACATTTGCTGTCGTTTGCCTCCAGTCTAGGTTTATTTTGATGTTAGAACACTGCTTTGTTGTTGTTTTTGTTGCTGTTTTTAAAGAACCCCTACTCTCCTTAACAAAGCCTTTTTGTATTTTGTATCAAATGATGGATAACTTTCAGGGCTACTTTCTATACTTCAGGTAACATATTATTTCAGAGAACTATAGGTGATTTGAAGAAAGGATTGCTACCTGTGATCCTTGTAGAATCATTGCATGTTCACCTCGCTTTGCATTTGCTATCCATTTGGATGATCATGACAAGTATGTCACTGAAAAGGCTGACTTATTGTTGGTAGCATCTCAAACCAGGCAGATATTTTTTGTAAGTTTTTGTATTGTTCAAAAACCTGCAAAACCTATGTGAGCAGAAAACGCAGTGGGACAACATTTTTTTTTAGGGCTGTGCACGGATTCGGGTCCTGAATCTGGAGTGGATTGGTCTGATCCAGGCTTCCTGGATCCGGATCCGAACCAGATCCGTGCACAGCACTCCCTCCCGCTCTCCCCACTCTCCCTCTCCCTCCCCCCACTTAGAGCGCCGCATTTGCCAGTCGCAGTAGGTGTCGTCATCACCCAACGCGAGCGGGAAATGCGGCAGCACAGAGCGAGGAGAGAGGACGACGGCAGGACGATGTGGAGGAGGCAGCAGGTAAGCAGGGAGAGTGGGGGGAGGGAGGAGGAGAGCGGGGAGAGCGGGAAGGAGTGCTGTGCATAGATCCGGATAGGATCCCGATCCGAGTTGGATCGGGCCCAATCCAGACCTGACAGATCCGGATCCAGATTGGATGGGGGGGGGGGGGTCTGTGCACAGCCCTAATTTTTTTTCAAGGAGTGGGTACAGCACGGGAAGTGATGCCTCTCTCAAACCACTTTCATCTATTCTCTCAATCCCCACGATCACCTCATCAGTCTTAATGCTGCATATGATTTCCTCTTGGCTGAAATTCCTTATCTGTTGGATGTTTAAAACCAGTATGTTGCCTACAGATTTGCCTGATTTCTGGCAGCAGATCTTAAAATTAGGCCTACATTTAGGACTGTTCTACATAATAAATGGTGATCTGTTGTATAAATGGATGCTCACTACATGTGTATGCCAATATAATTTGGAAAACTTTGAAAACTCTTTGTTTTGTAGTACTTTGCTAAAGCATTTCTGGCAGGGGTGCAGTGTTAATTTTAAACTCCAGACCTAATGGCTTTATTGGTTGGAGAGCTCATTAGATGATAATGTGTGTTATTTAACTAGCTTCAAAACGTACTAAGCCAAATATGCTGTGTTTGGGGACCATCCTGCTCATTCTGCTGAGAGGGGGCATGGATATTTGTCCCAAACTCCTGCCTTGAAGGTACCACTGGCTGTCCTAATTTAACTTTATGCAAGTGTGCTCTTTATCAGGAGCTTTAACATATGAAAGCCAAGCGTCCTTCTGCCTCTTTACAATGCCATTTTCAAACCTCATATTCAAAACACTCCTAATGGGTGGGCTCTAGAGCTGTTTTGTCATATTCCATTGCACGTTCTTAAGCAAATAAAATAATATTTGCTTAGAAAAAGAGCTCAATTAATTTTAATTTACCTACGTAAATGTTTGTGCTCTCTACCACTGCTTTCAAAATCAATAGAGGACAAAGATGATAGCATTTGATCTGCCAAACAGATGCATTTCTGTAGAAGTTTGAAATCAGCAGGACATGCTTCCAGAGAAATGTGTAAAGGATTGACTGCCAGTTTCTGTTTAAACAGACAATTTTATGCTTGTCTACTCAAAAGAAAGTTCCATTTAGTTCAGCGAGACTTACTTCCAGGTAAGTGTGTATAGGATTGCAGCCTAAAGAAACATCGCTATGTTAATTGCATCTTTACTAAACACCATATCCATGAATAAGATTTCCATCACGTGTACGCTGAATAAGTTGAATTTGGGCAATGTGTTAAGTCTTCTCTTGGGGTTGCATGAATTGGTTTGAATATAAATCATATTTACCATCCCATAAAGGGAAGTGATGTAGCATGTTCACATCTTGTGTATTTACACACTTGGCTTTCATTCACTACCACTCTAATATTACTCATATATGACCAGCTTCTCAGTCCTCACTCAGAAGTACAATCTGTTGAAATCCCATGGGATTTTATTTCTAATAAATATGCTTAAATGTGCTTTAAGGTCATTTCTTCTTCCCGTCAAAAATGCAAATACACACCAACATTGCCATGTTCCTTGGCTATGCAAACATACAACTTGAACAGCTATTCTGCAAATGTGAGGTATAATCTGTTGGGCACACATTTTAAAATTCTGCTGAGCTGTAGGTTTCAAATGAGTTGTGGAGGAATGATGTGTTTGCAAAGGAATAGCAAAATAAATAAAATTAGTTATGTCCCAAAAGCTAACGGTGAGGACTGAATGGCTTTCTGATGCTGAAATCTTTCTCATTTAAAAAGCAGCATTTTCCCATATTTCTATAGCTCAGTCTTTCCAGACCCAGTACCCTTTAGAAGCTTTGGACTGCAACTCCCATCATCCCCAGGTATCATGGCCAATGATCAAGGATGATGGAAA
Source organism: Anniella stebbinsi (assembly GCA_029215795.1). Classification (NCBI taxonomy): domain Eukaryota; kingdom Metazoa; phylum Chordata; class Lepidosauria; order Squamata; family Anniellidae; genus Anniella; species Anniella stebbinsi. The sequence continues at coordinate 332,894,657 of JARDYH010000001.1, forward strand.
TTGGAGGGCACCAGGTTGGGGAAGGCTGCTATAGCTCCTTGGAGGATGGTGTCCATTTGTGATGTTTCCTGCATCTTACAGTCTGATTATATGAGCCATGGTGCTGAGGCAGGGCTGTGCGTAAAAGTCCAGTACAGGCTGATTATTTTAAGAAATCTATCTTGTATTTCCATTATAATAGTACTGAAGGCAGTGTGCCAATCTGGATTAAAGCATTAAAGCATAATACCAACAATAAACAAAACAATAAATGCAAAACAGACCAGGCACTGAAAATAAACAGCGATTGCCAATTCCAGTGAAACAATCTCAGCAAATTAGTATTAATTGGTGCTAAAAACGTGGGTAAACAAACTGGACAGCCTTAGCCTGGTGTCTAGTAATAATGATGGCACCTGGGGGATTTGTCTATGGATGGGATTCCGCAACCGGGATGCCACTGTGGTAAAGACTTTCCTTCCAGTCACCACCAGCTGAACACCAGAAGGCAGAAACATCTAGAGAATGGCCTCAGATGTAGATCCCATGGAGAAGCAGGCTGTTATAGAAGAGGGCAGTCTTTCGTTATCTATTTGTCCCTCAATTGGACTGAAGAAATTTGAGTGCAGTCCTAACTCAGAATCACTGTCTGGAAGGGTTTAAGATTGGGCAAAGATGCCCCTCTGCTGGTAGAACATAAGAAGCTGTCTCATATGAGTGAGACGGTGCATCTTGCCTAATATTGTCAACACTGACTGGCAGTGGCTCTCCAGGCAGGAGTTTTTCCAGCCTTACCTGGAGATGCCAAGGATTGAACCTGGGACCTTCTGCATGCCAAGCATGTGCTCTATCACCGAGTTATGACCCTTCTTTCGGAGCTTCACCAGAGGGAGTGGGGACGTCTGCCCTGGAAGCTTGAACGATGCCCAGGGCAAGCTCTGTGGCCATTCTGGGGCGGGGGGGGGGGAGCGGGTAGAGTAAGGGCAGCTTTGGATCCACTAGTTCCAAGGCTCTTCTATTTCCCCAGGAGGCCCCAAGATCAGGCCGGCTTTCAACACCAGCCTCAGGCTAGTGTAGACATTTTCCCGCCCACTGGAATGAATCAGAGAGAGAACTGAAATAATACTGCTGTAGAAAGAAGAAAAAAAGTATGTCCCACCTTGTCTGGTGCAAAATTGGTGGATGATCCACCACTTCCTTTTCCCAGTTTGGATTATTTTGCCCCAGTGTAGGATGAACTCCCAACAGACATGATCAAGCTAAAGTGAAACAATTAATATCCCATTAATTGTGTGTGTTGGACGGGGGTGGGAATAAAGCACATACTTCAATCTGTCACATTGAAATCAATGGCATATAAGTCTGTCACTTGGTCTGAATTGTGTTAATCATCATCATCATCATCAATTTTATTACTAGGGATGTGCACGGCCACCAAAATCGTATCGGAATCGGAATTGTAACTTCCGATACGGACCTGAATTGTATTGGATAAAATTGGACTTCCCCCGTATCGCTTCGGATCCAATTCCAATACAAAAATCGGACCTCCAATTCGAGCATCGGACACCATTTTGAATGATTTTCCTCATAGCCTAGTATTGTAGTACAAAAATGCCTATAACTTTTTTATTTTTAAAGATAGAAGCATGTAACTTGGCCACATTGCAGATGGGTTTGAGGTACTTATGTGTGAGAAATTTCAGAAACATACGTGCAGGCGTTTTGTGGCTTTGGTGTTTTGAAAAATGAACCAGGAATGCCTATAACTTCTTTATTTTTAAAGATCTACACATAAAACTTGGCCACATTGCAGATGGTATGTTGGTACTCATGTGTATGAAATTTCAGAAACATATGTGCAGGCGTGTAGTGGCAAGGAATTTTTGAAGAATCGGTTACATTGGGGAAAAGAAAGTAATGGCTTTAACTTTTTTATTTTTAAAGATAGAATCATGAAACTTGGCCACATTGGAGACAGCATGTAGGTAGTTATGTGTGAGAAATTTCAGAAACATAGGTGCAGGCATGGCTATCAATTTTTACTTTAAAAGTTCCAAAAGTTCCAAAACAGTGGGGGGAGAAGGCGGGTGTGTGTGTGTGTGTTGTTTGACAATTGTCAAACCCACCGTTTTGGAACCCTATATTTCTGAAATTTCTCACACATAAGGTCTCTGTATTTTGTATATCTATGGCTGCAAATTACAGCGGCCATACAGGGAAAATGGCCCTTTGTGGCCACTGTAGTTTGCTGCCATAGATGTACTAAAACAGAGTTCCCGTGATATCTTGAAATCGTGGCCTGACTCTCAGGACGATGCTAAATTTCCTGGTCCCGGCGGCGATGTGGCAGTGGCATTGTGGCTGTAGCAATGTGGCAGTGGTGCAGTGGTGGCAGCAGCAGGTGAGCGGGTAAGACCCGGCGGCAGCGGCTCTGGGTTGTTGGGGTGAGGGAGCAGGGAGTCGGGAGTCCAATGCCTTTTTTGGGTGCCGGCTGCACAGCCAGCACCCAGGGACCCACAAGGCCGAGTCATCTCAGGGGGGCTGAATCTCGTCCGAGCTTCAGTGCCTCAGTGAGGTGGGCAACTGGGCCATTTCAGGAGCTCTGAAATGGCTTCTGAGGCAAATCAGGGGGACTGTGCACAGCCCAAGTATCTGAAAAAGGCTGCTATGTTAGATCTTCAAAATGGATGTGGAAGTTCCGTCATCTTCTCTAGCTCAATGCTTACGTATTTGAGGAGAGAACTTAACCGATTTTAATTTTATTATAAGCTCGATTACCTTGTATCCTTTTAAAACCAAAACCCCACCTCAATTTGATGAATTTGGTGTGATTTAGGGGAAACTCCCAAGGCAGGCCTTTTGCTCTGTCAATCTTGTGTCAACCACCACAGAATTGTAAAAATGCATTTTGCTAAACATACAAACCATGAAAAAGACATGGGGGTTAGAGTTGGCTCTTCTGAGGTTCCAGTTCCCTTTGACTCCTGCAAAACATTAATTTTATGCAGTTGAAAGAATTCAAAATGTCTCCCCTGTGGTTTTTGCCTCTTAGATATTGAGCAAAAAAAAAAAAAATGAACATAGGTTACATTCAGCTACAAGCGCTCCTTAAATAATTAAATTTCCTTTCATAAACAATGGCTTCAATAATGGTAGTAATATTTACAGAACTAAAAAAAAGTTTCTCAAAACCCAGCTCTGAAGAAAAGACTTCTAAGTACCTTGCAAACCCATAAACACCACAGGGTTCTCCCAACTCCTGATTTTGCATTGTGGTGTTCATTTCCGTCAATTGAAATATGCAAGATGAATTATTGACCCAATATAGGCAGGGCTTTGGAACTGAATCCCTTCCATTTCATCCTTAAGTGAATGTAGTTCTTGCAAGAAGTGCCTGAGTAGCAAATGGAATGCAATTCTACTGTCAATGCCATGCAACCTAAATTAATGACAATCCTCTCATGTTGCCACAACATGAGGTGGCTGCGATTCTCTTCACACTTCTTTGGGAGTAAGACCCAGTGGAACTTACATCTAAGTAAGCATGCAAAGGACTGTGATGCATGACCATTTTCAAAAGTGAGATTTCTGTCAGATTTTGGTCCTCATGTTTGTGATTCAAATGACCTATATTATTATTGCTGTTTTTGTGGTTCATTTATTAATCAATTTGTATGTCTCTTCCTACTGCAAAGTAGTCTTAAAGAGACTTACACACACAAACACAGAAATCCATAATTAATATAACAGAAAAAACAAACATTAATATAAACCATAATCAGCATTAGAATAGCAATTTTTTTTAAAAAAAAACACCATGAAAACATTATCTGAAACCAATGCAATATGAAAAATGTTCAGCCACAAAATCTCATCCCCCACCCCCAACCCCTCATACCCTAGAATGAACACATCAAAAGCAGCCCATAACCACTGGGCTATAACTAATATCCAGATGCCTGGAAAGATAAGTGTATCATTACTTGGTGCCAAAAAGATGACAGTGTCTTTATCAGGTGAGGTTCCCTGGGAAGAACATTCCATAAACATGGGGCATTCACAGAAAAGGACCCACCTGGCTGGAAAGTATATTCTTTTTTTTAGAATGGTCTCTCCCACTTTCTATCTTGCATAAACAATGTTCACCAGTGATGCATGCTAGGAGTTGTCTGTAAACGATGCCATGCATTAAAGGGGGTAGCAAAGTTCTGATGATGGAGGGAGCTAGTATTATTTAAATAGGACAAAGTGTGATCAGGCTGGAGTGATTTGGTTTTTTTTGTTTTGTTTTTTTAAAGGTACGTAGAATGGTACCTGTTGTTTTAAGAGAAAATCACTTTCTGGGGTGTGTGTAACCGTTTAGTCATGGCAAAAGTCTTAGGCTATTTCTACACTGGCATTTTTATGTGAGATAGCCCCTGGGTGGTCCCTGTGAGTCCAAAGGATGCATAGGGACTCCCGAGGGCAGGGGGGATGGGCACGGGTTTCCCCCGGGATACGAGATCCCTGGGAAAAAACAATTTTTCCCACGGTCCCGGGAAGGGCCCGAGACCGCAAGATATGCGGGAGCCTGTCCTGGCTGCTGCTGTGATTACTCGTGAGTAAGCACGGCAGCAGAAATGGGCATGGAGCTGAGCCATGCGGCTCTGTGCCCATCAGGTGAGGGGGTGGCAGCAATTTCACCACCCCTGGGATGGGGAGGGAGAGTGCTTGGTTGTTTTTTTACTTCTCGTTTGTGAAGGAGCACAATAGTGCTCTCCGGATTTGCTTTAAAAAAAATATGGCGGGCACAACATGCAACAGCCCGGGAAGAAGCCAGGTCATCGCACTTCTGGTCTGGATTAGAGTGACGATCCCGGAAGCAGCTACTTCTGGGATCGTCGCCCCTCCCTTTACACCCCTCTGGTGTAGAAAGGGCCTTACTCTCTGGACGGTAGCGAGGATGTACAGATTTTGTTAAATCAATTCCTTCTGTGTTTCATGGATTGTCAGATGTCTTTTGTTCTGTCATTCCTTCATTGATGGAACAGGATTTTTTAAGGGATGCGTGAGAATTTCGTTCCACTTGTGCTAGTGTGCGTTAGCTCTAGTGTGAATTTGCACAAATCACCCCCCCCCCCAATAAAAACATGGGCTGCAAGTTTGTGGAATCCACATGGCTTGGAAAAAGCTGGTCTACTGCAGAGTCTGTAGGTCAGATTTGAATTCTTTGCGGATTTCTCTGTCATGCCCAGTTATAGGCTCCATTGTTGCATTAAGAGCAGTGTTCTTCAACTGTCCAGACCCAAAACCCACCTCAGAATCTCAGTATGCAACATGGGACACACTTTAACAATTGCCCACATTGTGGCAACAGCTTTGCCGCAACCCATCTGGACTGATCTTGCAACCCACTTTTGGGTCACAACCCACCAGTTGACCACTGATTGAGAGGGTCGACTTGGATGGCAAAAATCCAAGTTCAAGTACGTGTCTATCCATAGGGTGACCATATTTTGGAAACCAAAAAGGAGGACAACATGGTCGGCCCCCACCAACATGTCTGCCCCAAGAGGTGTATCCAGCACCAAGGGGGGGGGGGCGGGGTGCCCACTAGGGATGTGCACTGGATCGGACCCGATCCACGATCCGAGTCTGGTCCAGTGGGAAATCGGATAAATTATCCGATTTCCGATCCGACAGCTGGATCAGCCGATCCAATCCAAACCGGTCCGAAAAGGCTCCGAACCGGTTCGGCGGATCGGCGGATCGGTGGGCGCCCACTGGCGCCCACCGCCGCTTCCATTGGCGGGCGCCAGTGGGCGCCCGCCGATGAAAGTGGACAGCGGGGGGGGAGGAGGGGGGCGCTTACCTTTCCGGCCCGTCCGCTCCCGTCCGGCGCCGGCGGCTACTACCAGCGGGCTCCGCGGCCTGCTCCAAGGTGGCGCGCCGGGTGATGTCATCACCCGGCGCGCTACTCTAGAGCAGGCCGCGGAGCCCGCTGGTAGTAGCCGCCGGCGCTGGACGGGAGCGGACGGGCCGGGAAAGTAAGCAGGGGGCGCGCAGAGGGGAGGAGGGGGGCCCTTACCTTCCCGGCCCGTCCGCTCCCGTCCGGCGCCGGCGGCTACTACCAGTGGGCTCCGCGGCCTGCTCCAGGGTGGCGCGCCGGGTGATCACCCGGCGCGCTACTCTAGAGCAAGCCGCAAAGCCGGCTGGCGGTAGCCACCGGCGCCAGATGGGAGCGAACGGCCCTAACAGGTAAGCAGTGGCGGGGAAGGGGGCTTACCCCCCCCGGAGCCGTCCGCTTCTATCCGCGGGTGCCTGCGGATGGAAGCGGACGGCCCCAGGGGGGGTAGGGAGCGCGGGGGAGGGGGCTTACCTGCCGGGGCCATCCACAGCGGATGGCCCCGGGGGGGAGGGAGTTAGGCCCCCCCTCACCCACCCGCCGCCATTTTTTCCTCATAGACTTGCATTGCAATGCAAGTCTATGGGGGGAAAAATGGCGGCCGATCCAAAAATTTACGATTTTTGGATCAGGATCGGACTCGATCCGGTCCGGGGGGCCTCCGATTTTGTCCAAACCGATCCATGACAAAATTGGAGGTCCCGATCCGGGTCCCGATCCGATCCGGGGGGTTTGTGCACATCCCTAGTGCCCACCTGAACATAACCTTGGCCATATGTCTGATTTTACAGCACACAGTTAAGACAAATCTGTTCTACATAACATCTTAATGTTAAAATCACTGAAATAACAAGAGACATCCAATGTGTCTAAAATTCATTTCACTCACTCCTACTTTTGTAGCTTTTGCTGTACTTTGTTGCTATACTCTGTGTGATACATTCTCCCCTTTCCTCAAATATCTTTTCTGATTGTATCCTCACTCCGCTGCAAGCTGCTGCTTAACAAAGCTTGCTGCTGGCTGGCTGGCTTTATTATTTTTAAAGTTCAACTTTTAAAAAACGTGTGTATGATTTCTAGGGATGTGAACAGCCAGAAATATTGGAATCAGATAGGAATTTTCGATATTAAAAATATAGGACCCAATCATATTGGGGGGTACCCGGATTTGTTTGGATCCAATATCTGATAAATATCGGACGTTTCAATCTGATTACAGACCGACATTCCAGGTGTTTTCCACATAGGCTTACATTGGGGGAAAGAAAGCTTTCCCCCAATGCAAGCCTATGGGGAAAAACACTGGGCCGGCACTCCCTCTCTCCCCTCAATCACGCTCCCTCCCCCCACTCGTGCTCCCTACCTGACGCTGTTGCTGCCACCCCCATACTACTGCTAAGCAAGATTTCTGGCCTGTTCGTCATCACTCGGTGTGACTCTGTACTGACGAACAGACCAGAAAGCCTGTTTAGCAGTAGTATGGGGCGGTGATGGCGGGGAAGGCCGCAGGTAAGGGGGGGGACCCCTGGGGACCCCTTCCTCCCTCCCCCACTCACACTCTTTACCTGCAGTCTTCCCTGCTGCCGCCGAGTGATGTCATAATCACTCTGCGTGGCTCTGTACTGATGAACAGGCTGGAAAGCCTGTTTAGCAGTAGTACGGGGTGGTGGCGGCAGTGGTGGTGGTAGTGGCGGCAGGTAAGGAGCGTGAGTGGGGGGGAAGGAGCATGAGTGGGGGGAGAGAGGGAGTGCCGGCCCAGTGTTTTTCCCCATAGGTTTGCAATGGGGGAAAGCTTTCTTTCCCCCAATGCAAGCCTATGGGGAAAACACCTGAAATGGCGGTCAGAATATCTGATATGTCCGATAGTTATTGAACATATGGATATCAAATCCGATCAGATAGGGCCACCTAAGGAAATTATTGTTATCGGTCATCGGATGTTCAATAATGACCTTATTGGCTCGTTATCGGACATCGGACTGATACGATACACATCCCTAATGATTTCATAAGTTTCTCTATTCTAACATTAGGGTGGGTGTTGTGGGCGGCGGACACTACTTTGCCCATTCACACTTCTCACTTATATACATTAGCTTCTCAAAGGTTGCACGTTGGCACTACTTTTCTCACCCAGACTTCAAACTCCTGTCTACTTCCTGCACAAACATGTGACTGCTTTGACTGACCTCTCCTTTCCCACATTTTGATCTGTGGATGCCTTGCCGCTGCTAAGCTCCAAGTGCCCAACTGCCCACCAAATCTGCACCAGGAAAAGTGTCGTGCTTGCCCAGCACTTCTTAGCTAAAAACTCAAGATCCCCTTGATGCCAAGAGCTGAAACTGCTCAAGGTGCAAGACCCCAAAGAGGAAGTTTGACAAGCTGAGTTTGAAGGGTATGGCTCCAGTGATTTTTTTTAAAAAAAATTAAAACCTTGAATTTTTTTAAAAATGCTAAAAATCAACAAATGAACAGATCTGCTTGCAACTTGGCATGGCTAAAGCCCTACTTGAAAGCTATCAAGATGCCAAGTTTCATCTCCTAATCTTTAAAAATGATTTTTAAAAAAAATATATTTTAAAACCTCAATTTTTTTAAAAATCCTAAAAATCAATGGATGAACGGATCTGCTTCAAACTTGGCATGGCTAAAGCCCTACTTAACAGGTATCAAAATGCCAAGTTTCATCTCTTTCTTTTTTAAAAATATATATATTTTTTAAAAAAATAATTTGAAAACCTCAAACTTTAAAAAATTCCTAAAAATCAACAGAGGAACATATCTGCCTCAAATTTGTCATGGACAAAGCCATACCTAAGGACCATCTCGGTACCACATTTCACCTCTTTATCTTTAAAAATGACAGAGCTGTAAGCATTTTTGTTAATTCCCATTGACTATAAAATAGACTGCCCTTTGGGTAGGGGGAGGATGGGAAAAATCCAGATTTTTCTTCAAATTTCATAATCCCGCCCCCCCTTCCCAGATTTGTTGCCAAAAATCCTGATATGTCCTGGTTTTTCCTGACATATGGTCACCCCTCATTAGGTAACCTTTGGCAAATCTCTGGCCCAGTTGAGATGCATTTGGGCCCCCATGCTATTGACTGCAGGAATGGACTTGCATCATGGCTGGCATCTGTTAAAGTGTGCCTGTATGGCAATGGGCAAGTGGCTGTCACAATTCTGTGCAATCGCAGCCACTGAAAATTAGGCCGCTTGGATGGCACAAACAGCCGTGGTTGTGTGCTCACCATCCAACTGCCACCTCCACATAATCCCAACTGGGTTATAATTAGCCCAGTGATGGCCCTCCATACATAGGGGTCTGAATGGGATAATCCTGCATGAACCACATTGAAATCCTTGAAGAGAGAGGATCGACTCCAAAATCACTAAGCAAAATCTTCCCATACTCCTCCATTAAGTTAAATGAAAGGGGTTTGGTAGCAGCCGTAGCAATGGATGCCCTGTGACTGTATACTGCCCAAATTTCTTTTTTAAAAAAATGATGGCTGGGATCCAGATTTCATCATGCTTAAAGCAGACCCATTGAAATCAATGGGACATAGAGCAGGCCCATTGAAATCAATGGGACTTGCGTAAGTCACAACTAAATTAAGTCACCTTGGACTGGATCCTGCAAAAGCCTCTAGCAGATGGAATGGCTGCTCCCATTCACTGCAAATGCAGGGCTGGGTAGGCTGACCATCTGAAAAGGAGGACAGGGCTCCTGTAACTTTAACAGTTGTAGAGAAAAGGGAATTTCAGCCAGTGTCATTTGTATGCAATTAGTTCCTGGTGAAATTCCCTCTTCATCACAACAGTTAAAGGTGCAGGCACTGTACTAGAGTGACCATATACAAAAGAAGGCAGGGCCCCTGCACCTTTAACTGGTGTGATGAAGAGGGAATTTCACCAGGAACTAATTGCATACAAATGACACTGGCTGAAATTCCCTTTTCTCTACAACTGTTAAAGTTACAGGAGCCCTGTCCTCCTTTTCAGATGGTCAGCCTAGGGCTGGGCAACTTCAGGCCTGTGGGACAAATAGAGGTCTTTCTGGGATCCCAATCCAGCCTTCTGGGATTCTCCAGTTGGCCACATTCCCTTTCCCGTTTGTGCTGCTCAAGTGGTGGATGTCCAGCATACGGTATTTTCCCAATTCTCAAAGGTTGAAATGCCTTTCTTAAGGTTATATTGGCAATGAGGGGGGTGTAGTCTGCCCTGCCCCTTTTGCCCCTCCCACTTTGCCCTCAGCCCCATAGAGCTTCTCTAAAATTGAATTTAGCCTTTGGGCTGAAAGAGATTCCCCATCCCTGCGCTACTACTCAGAGGGAGGCTTTTGATCCACTGGATCTTTGCTGCTGGCTGAATGGGGGAGGGGACCATCTTGGCTGACTCCCCCTGACCCAGCAGGCCCACTATGTCCCCTAAAAATGTGCTCCAGAGAGTTGGGTAACCCTCTGGAATGGGGATGAGGTGGTGCTGGGAATTGCAGGAGGAGGATTAGAATCTAGTGCCTATATTTGCTTTCCACCCCTCCGCCCTCCCAATACCCTTTCCTTTTGTGTCATGTCTTTTAGATTGTAAGCCTATGGGCAGGGACTGTCTTAAGAAATATTTTTGTAAGCGGCTTTGACAGCCTTTTTGGCTAAAGGGCGGGATAAAAATGCTATAACAAATAAATAAAAATAAATTAGTTCAGGTTGCCTCTCACCTGTCTGCCAGTGGGAGTGTTCTGAGTGGAACGCTGCTCAGGGTTGCTCTCGCCAGTGGACCATCTCTGAGTAGGTTTCGGTGGTTCTGCTCTAAGCAAGCCTCGATCCAACCCCATGAATTTAGAATGGAAAAGCCTGTGAGGACATTACTGTCTCCTGATAGCTTTCTTTGACAAAATGACAGCAGGATTGGGCTGAGAGTGGTTACCATTTTCCGTGGATGTTTGTGCAAGCTGGTGTCTGTTTGTATAAAGAAAGGAGAGGCACAGTAGGAATTCACAATGAATGGCACTTTATTTAAATAATTCTGGGCCTTTCTTCAAACCACTGCAAAATGCCTCCCACCCCACTGGAAAACATTCAAAACACTTCCACTCATGTAGTTTGCTCGTTTTATTTGTTTGTGCCAATGGGGTTTACTTCTGAATGGACCTATATAAGATTGCACTGTAACACGGACCCCTTCCATCAGCAGGAGCCTTTTGATCTAGATGAACTTTTCCACTGGCTGAATTGGGGAGGAGGAGGTGATGTTTGTCCGTCCGTCCTTCTGCCAGTGGGTGCATTCTGAATGGAGGGACACTCTCACCAGCAGAATAAAAACTCTGGCTCCAACCCAGTGTAACTAAAGCTACTGGAACTTTATCTTAGGTATGCAGGCTGGGGAATGCTGGGAGTTGCTGGACTTTTCCTGTCTAAACATGCATAGGATTACACCCTTATTGAAGTAATTCTTTTCAGCCCTTACTGAAGTCATTCATGGCTGGCTGGGGAATACTTGGTGTTAGAGATGCTTTTTCCTGTCTAAACATGCATAGGATTGTGGCCTTACTGAAGTTTGGCAGCCCAGTCCCATCCTGGAAAGTTGAAGTGTCACCTCTGGAACCAGTATTCTGTTAGAGGCTGCCTTCATGGTGCCGAGCTGGCACTACTCCGCCCCCCAATCCCCGCGGTATCACTGCTGTGGGGTGGAGGTGAATAATCCCCACTGAGGGAGGCAGCATGGGCTTTCTGGCAACCATTAGGCTCGCCTGGTGCCCCCCTCCCACGGCTTCAGTTGACCAATGGGAGGTTGCCTTCTGCCCGGGAATGTCCCTGGTGCAGCGCTAGAGTGAGGACAGATGTCAGAAGAGCCACGCTGACCTCACTCGGGAAGGAAAAGTCGGGGTGAGTCCCCAACTTTTCAGCTGCAGATCTTTGGCTCTTTGCCCCAGGGTGGCTCCAAATTGATGGCTGCATCACATAACCTACACAGCGCAGATTCAGAGCCACACTGGGGCAAAGACGATGTCTAGACAGACTTTTAGTCATTTCTTTTTTAAAAGACCATGGTTGTTGTTTTTCAAGCCATAAATATTGTCCTTCCTCATTTTTTCTCCTCCTCCTCTCTTTCAGGCACCAAGTGGCCTTCCAGCTGTTGGAAGCTTTGTCTCTGCACCAACCATGGCGCCTTATCCTACAGCGGCTCAGGTGTCCCCTTACATGGCGTACAGCGCTGCTCCTTCTGGTTACGTAGCTAGTCATGGCTGGCAGCATGCAGGGGGCACGCCACTTTCGCCCCACAACTGTGATATCCCTGCGTCACTGGCTTTCAAGGGCATGCAGACAGCCAGAGAAGGTAGTCACTCCATCGCAGCCTCTGCACTCTGATATCAGAAATATGGCAGGACAATTTCATTCCAGCCCACTCACTTCTCTGGCTTTCCACAGCGTTCCTTCTCACAGATTGACCTTATGGGCTGGTGATATTTTGAACACTTTTTGCCATAACGTTTTGCTTACACCCACACCCACAAACACACCATTGGTGTTCAGTAAATGTAAATAAGGTCAGAAAGTGAGAAGTGTGTTGTTGCCCCTTGCACTGTTTTGCATAAAGAAGATCTTACAACCCTCTGAGGGCTTGTTGGGTGACTGTTTCATTGGTAAAACCACACATATTTATTCTAAACCAACAGGACCTTCTCAAAAGTGCAATTGTTTCAGATTTGTGAAAAACCAGTCAAGGAAAATGCTACATTTCAAAGCAACAAATGCGACCAAACAGAAGTTCCCTTCTGGATCACTCAATAGTTCTTTTTAAAAATAATAATAATAATAATAATAATTGTACAGACAAGTTTTGGTTAACAGATGACTTTTTATCGTAACAAATTATAGAACCAAAGGAATACACAGCTCTGTTATTTATCCTGTATTTTATTGTGATTACAAAGAAGGCAGTAATATGTTTGTTTTCTATATGTAAATATGGACTTGGATCATAATTTGTGTTTCCACTTCTCAACTAATTTCTGTTTTTTGGGGGGGGATTGGTTTTTTGTTTTTTTGTTTTTTTGTTAAGTGGTGGCATCCTAGTCACTATTTTTTTTCTTGATTATGGCATTGGCCTTAAATGGTTCGAGTTTAGACAGTTCTTTGGGTATGTTTTGTGCACAGGGTGGGGGCACCTGCATCACATGAAAAGCATTTGATTTATTTGGCAGAGAACCAAAAATGACTAAATTTTAGCCCCAATGAGTTGGATCCAGATTGTCCCTATCTACAAATGTAAGGGTGCCTTCCATTTATGGAAAGGACTGAGATCCAGTGGAGGAACCCATTGGTAGAAGAAATGCCAGTTCCCCAATGCCACCTCCCTCAGTGTTCCAGAGGATCCCCCAAATGGGAACTTTCTCATGGGAACATTGAATCCAACCCCATTGATTTCAGTGGCACTTCAGAGTGAGTAACTGTCTCTGGATTAGGCCTGAATAAGTCTTCCATATGGTACCCAGTCTTCTAAAATCATAATAGCATCACACTTATTTGAGAGAGACATGGATGGAAAGGACATGAACAAAATGAAAGCTTGCAATTAATGTGAAATTTTGTGCAGAGATTTTTTTTAATAACCCAATGGCAGAATCCAGCAGGAAGTTCTCCTGCCCAAACATGAAAGAGTTCTTGTGCACATCCTATTTGTGCAGGAGATGGGTGAATTGTGACCCAAGTTAACAAAACCACTGTGAAAGAAAATTGTACTGTAATTTGTTGGCTTACCTGTGTTCAAGAACTCCAGCCCCAAAATTACATCGTCCTTTTAAAAACAAGTAACAAACAAAACAAAATGGCAAGAAAAAATGTCTTAAATCCCTGCTTTATTGAATGTAAAAAAAAAGGCTTTTGGTAAAGTTTACATTGCTGTACATAACCATGTTTTACTCATAGGCATATTGGTGGTGGTACTGCAGATATTATTTATAATAACAAAATTCCATTTTTATTTTATTTTTTTGCAATTCTGTATCCTTTATCAAGCATCATTTCATGGTCACTTGGATTCCGACTGCTCTCTTTTACTCTTTTCTCTTACCAGTATAATCTTTTCAAGATGGCCTGTTCTCCTGGGACAATAATAAAGTTGTGAATATAGTTTCGGAAAGCCTCCTCAAGCTTGCAGATGCGTGCTGAAGATTAACCATGAAAAGGAAAGATTTGAAAATTGACATATTTCCTAGCATTATAAGATATTAATATATTATGTATTTTTGTAAGTCTAGTGCAATACTGTAAAAATACACCATTCAATACAGATTTTGAAAGACTGCTTTAATGAAATTATCTCCATTTCTTCCTAGCCATATTACACATACTGCTGGAACTGCAAGATAAGATCCTGTCTCTTTTATGAGCATTTCATGCTTTTATTTTACAATGCCAACAAAGGTAGATTTCTAAGGCAGTGCAAAGAAAATAATGTGTGATGTCATGCCGATACTTCCTGGGAAAATTTCCAAAACATTTTCCTGCTGCAATCATTTAGTCATGACACATGTTGAATTGAGAATATTCGTGAGATGTAATCAGCATGAGCAGACAGAGTTTCTGGGTTGCAATTTTCTTTTGGCACAGAGCACCCTTACAACAGATTAACCAGGAACTAAATGCAAGCCTGCTTGAAATGAATGAAGGATGTGCAGCAGTAGTGCTTGATGCACTCAGAAATATGTGGTGCCCGTTCATGGAATCTGTAATCAAACAAAAGTGCTCTCAACCCCAATGGATCATGGGCCATTATTCATTTTGGCTGCATCCTTGGTAAATTCAACCAAAGAGCTCTTAGGACTTGCATTCTGGAATAAGAGATTTGGGCGGCAATCCTATGCATACTTACTTGGGAGTAAGCCTCATTGATTTCAGTGGGTTTGATGCCTGAGTAAACCTGCATAGGTTCACTGTTAACATCTAAAATAAGGAGTGGTCACCTTTCAACTCAATGAAGGTTCAAATGATGACAGAGAGCCCCTTCCAATTTTATCTTCATAGCACAGTGCCTTCCCAAGTAGCAAAGGTAATGGTAGAAGTGCCAGATGGAATGGGAGGAGTCCAAAGCATTGGCTCATTCCCATGGCCAGTTGCCCCTACTGCAAACTGAGTCAAAGCTGGTGAGGAAAAGAGCTGCGTTGTGGATCCCACCACCAAATGACATCCCCCCAAGAATCCCAATATTATCTGCATAGGAATGAGACACACATATTTTATTTTTGTTTGTTTTATTAACTTGGATATGCCGCTTTATTTGCTAAAAAGCCACCAAGGTGGTGCACAGCAATTAAAAGCAATGAAACCTTAAAACAAAAATATGAACTTTAAAAATAGTAAAACATTAAAATAGCTACATAATTTCAAAGGCTCAAGTAAAAAGATGTGTCTTCACATGCTTTCTAAAAGCCAAGAGAATGGGAGCCAATTGTAGTTCTTGAAGGCACATGTTCCACTGTTGGGGAGCACCCCAGAAGAAAGCCCTTTTACATGTGGCCAACAAATGGGCCTCTGTGGGTCATCGTGCCTTCAAAAGGGCCTTTCGTGCAGATCTTAGTACTCAGGCAAGTACTTAGCAAGACAGGCGATCGCTTTAATAGCCAGTCCTAAGTCGTTTCAGGCATTAAATTCTAAAACGAACACCTTGACTTGAGTCCAGAAAGCAAATGGTAACCAGTGCAGGTTTTTCAAGACAGGTGTAATATGGTCCTGATACCATGCAGCCTAGCTGCCCACCTTTTGCACCAATTGTAGCTTCTGGATGCTCTTCAAGGCTGGCCCAGTGCATTGCAAAATTCTAAATGTGATGTAACCAAGGCATGGATCACTGTTCCAAGTCAGACTGACTCAAGGTTTGCAGCTGGAACTCCCAAGTATAATTGTGCAAATGCACTCCTTGCCACTGCTGTCACCTGAAGATCCAGGGACAGTGTAGGATTAAGATGTACTCCCAACCTATGGACGTGATTCTTCAGGGGGAGCACAACTTCTTCCAGAACAGGTTGAATCCTGATCTCCAATTCATGTTTCTAGTGACCAACAACACTTCTGTGTTGTCTGGGATTAAGCTCAGTTTATTGATATTCGTCGAGCCCTTTATTGAAGTCAGGCAATGTTCAAAGCTGCCTCCTTGGCGTTAGGTGACAAAGAGCAACAGAGCTGGGTGTAATCACCATATTGGTGGCACCGTACTCCAAAGCTTTGAATTACCTCTCCCAGCAGTTTCATGTAAATGTTAAATAACATAGGGGACAAGATCAAACCCTGAGGGACACTATAGGCTGATGGCCATGAACAATAATCCTCCAATACCATCTTCTCAATATGAGCTGACAAAAGGGATCAGAACTACTGCAAAACAGCACCCCTAAGGCCCAGCTCCACCAGTAGGGCCAGAAAGATACCATGGTAGATGGTATCAAAAGCTCCTGAGAGGACCAGGAGAATTAATAGCACATAAACAATGCTTAAGTTGCAAATGTAATGTCAGAATGGGCCCATTGTGTGTGTGTTGTTGTTTTAAACAAAATTAGGTATGCATTATTATCATGCTGAATTAGGGGGAACTCATTTTAGTTTCACTAACAGTGAAGTTCAGATTGTCCCAGTTGGCTACAGCACTGAAACATATGCTCCGCTATAAACATTCAGATATTCTGTGTGCTGATGAGGCATGGCAGGGGCTGTGGCTCAGTGGTAGAGCATCTGATTTGCATGCGAAGGTCTCAGGTTCAATCCCTGGCATCTCCAGGTAGAGCTGGAAAAGTTCTCCCCTGAAACCCTGGAAAGCCACTGCCAGCCAATGCTGACCGTACTGGGCTTGATGGACCAAAGGTCTGATCCAGTCTAAGGTAGCTTCCTCTGTTCTTAATGGATATTAAGCACTTGTAAATTCCTAGGTGAAAATGAGATTTTTAACTGGTTGCAAGTTGAGAAGAATCTCTTGTGAGAATATATATATATACCACAATAATGTTCTCTTTACTTAGGACTGTCAGATGCAGCCTCATACCTGGTCAGGCTGTGTCCATCTAGCCAGTATTGTGTATTCTGACTGACATCCCTTCTCCAAGGTCTCCGGCAGAGAGGTCTTTTAGATCATTTGCTAAGTGATCCTTTTAAAAAATAATAGATGCCAGGGATTGAACCTGGGGCCGTCTGCATGCCAAGCATGTGCTCTGTGCGATGGTTTCTTCTTCATAATTGAAACCATCATGCAGAAATTCAGTTCACACATTCACACACAACTGGGGGTCTGATCCACGTAGCAGAGGCATTTGCATGCATCTTATCCAGTGTGCTATTGTGGTTACAGCAGGCGGTGGGGAAACATGATCTCACTGGACTGCATTTCCCATCAGCCCTAGCCAGCATAGCCAATGGTGAGGGATGATGAAATTTGCAGTCCAACGAGATCTGGAGGGCCATGCGTTGCCTGGCAATAAATGAACAAAAATATCCCCACTGCCAGTACAAGGTAACAACATATGATGCAGGCAGTATGCACAATCACCTGAACTTGCATAAACCTGAATCACACCATCCTTTACTTTATGCTCCAAAATGGAGGATGAAACTAATGCTCACCTGTGTTCCCATTCCTCCACTAAGTATATTAGATCTTACGCACGAGGATTTTATAAACCAGCCTTCCCCACCCAGTTGTTTTGGACTATACTTTCCACCCATTCCAGCCAGCATGGCCAATTATCAAGGATGATAGGAGTTGTAGTTCAAGACTTCTGGAGGGCTCTAGGTTGGGAAGGCTGATATAACTTAATCCTGCACTCCTAAATTCCATGTCATTTTTATCAATTCCCCGCAAAATTCTATTTCATGAAGAAAACAGCCATGAAAAGCTATCATATTGTGTAAAAATAGTGGTCTCCCACTTCCTACTAGCAAAGTTACTAAACTGATCTAGGCTGTTTAGTTTCAATACTTTTTTTTTTAAAAAAAAGTTGAAATGTAATAAAAATTCAGGCTTAAACAAGAGTCAATTGAAATTTTAAATTAAATAAATGTGCATGTACTTTACAGCCATTTTTGGTGTTTTAGGTTTTAACTCTAAGGGGTCCACATTAAGACCCCCCCCCTTTATTGAAAGCAACAACAATGATTTGTTTTTGCTTAAGTGGAAGCAAAGTCCTTAATAAAGAACACTTTACCTAGCATGTGACATGTCAACATGAATATTTGGCGAAGAGCGGAAGAAGGAGAAATCATTTAAAAAAAACCCTACGTATTACAATTCTGTATGAACTTGTAACTAACTTTCCCTTGTCTGATTAAGACGTTTTCAAATGTTTTTCACACTTGGAATAAATGTTGCCCTTTCTGTGAGTCCCACAAGGGATGAGTGCCTATAAATAATATTTAAACTAAGCAATTATGCCTCTTGTGGAAATATGAATTTAGGCACAATGTGTTTACATTGTCTACATACTTTTAGCGAAGGTCAGGCTCTGATAACCTTATTCCTGCCAGTTGGTAACAAGGGGAAATTTAGTGGGGCGGATGTTGCAAATGGTGCTGTTCCAGGTTAAGGGTCACTGGACCCCATCGGACTACTTGTAATTGGTTTCTTCTGGTTCTTTTAAAACTGATGTGAAATGTATATCATCACAAATAATTTTCCTTTGCTTGAGAACATGTATTTTAAGATATGCATAGGAGGCAAATTGACAGATGATATTTTTGCAGATTAACCATCTTGTACAGCCTTATTACACCAATCCAGAAAATTTAAAACATGGGTGAGGAACCTGTGACCCTCCGGATCATGCTGGACTCCAACTCCCATTCACCCCAGCCACCGTGACCAACGGTCAGGGATCATGGGAGTTGTAGCCCAACATCAAGTTCTCCCATTCCCAATTTCAGGGTTTTTTAAAAGGTTAATGAGGTCAGAAGTCACATTTGATTTATGAGCATAAAGCTATAAATTACTACATCTACACACAAAAAATTATTTTGATCCAAACTGGCAATAAGTTTAATGTATTCCATTCGCTTTTATCTTTTTCTCTCTCTCTTACTTACACACACACTGCATGGAGTAAAGAATAGATATGTGTTGCTGTGAGATGTCTCAGATGGGCATGATTACTTTTAAAACTTTCACTCTGATTCTAAATGTCTGAATCGTAATGCTCCTCCTTCCCACAAACCATCCTGCCTCATAGTTTCTCACTGCACAGATCACCAGTTTGGGGGTATGAGGTAGCGGCAGGGGCTACCAGTCAATATGGGTGTCCCTTCTTCCTCTCCTGAATCTGTGAAAAGCTGAACTGCGAAGCCTCTCAAATCTCATTCCTACTAGTTGGGTAAAGGGAGTGGGGACACTGGGTATTATCCAGCGGTGCCCCGTCACTAGCATAATGCAACTAGCACTTGGTAGGGCAATGGCAAAAAGCAGAGATTTGCCACCAAATTCCAACGGCAAATTGCCACTTTTTCA
Source organism: Anniella stebbinsi (assembly GCA_029215795.1). Taxonomy (NCBI): domain Eukaryota; kingdom Metazoa; phylum Chordata; class Lepidosauria; order Squamata; family Anniellidae; genus Anniella; species Anniella stebbinsi. Next base: position 332,914,007 of record JARDYH010000001.1, read on the forward strand.
CCTTGCCCTACCAAGCTCTAGCTTCCTTGTACGAGCGTTGCTTTATGCTAGCACAACATCATTCGTGCTAGTGATGGGGCACCGTTGGATACTACCCAGTAACACCACGCCCTTTACCCTAATAGCAGGAAGGAGATAGGAGTCTGCACGGTTAACCATTTCATAAATTTCACAAAAACCTGGGACCATCTGCATGCTTCATTGTAATGGAAGCCATCACACAGAAAGTCAGTTCACACATTCACACACAACTGGGGAGCTGATCCACATAGCAGAGGAATTTGATGCATTTTATCCAGTGTGATATTGTGGTTAGAGCAGGAGGTGGGGAACATATGGCTCTCCAGATCTCATTGGACTGCAACTCCCATCAGTCCTATCCAGCATAGCCAATAATAAGGGATGATAGGAGTGGCAGTCGAACAACATCTGGAGGAACACACATTCCCCATCTCAGTTGTATGTGGCTGTATTGTGAAAGTGTGGTAAAAGCAAGTTATCAGCATAAATGAAAATTGGAAATCATATCCAGCAATTACTTTGGTTTCAGCCAGAAAATCAGAACTTTCAATATAGCCATTGAAACACGCACGCACAAACACGCATATGTGGGGGGCAGGGGAAGTTGCTATAAAACAGTTCTATTTTATTGAAAGATGAGGCTGAAAATATAATTAAAAACATGTTGGAAACAATGTATAACAGAAGGCTATGTATGTATATATGGTCTGTAAAAAGCCTTTTATTTTTATATTTTGAATGCTCTAAATTAATAAAGAAAAGAATAATGGAGATGTATCTGATTTCTTAAAAGAAAAAAAATCATTCCTGCACAAAGATTTTGTCATAACTGATGACAAAATGACCCTCCCAAAGGACTTGCCTTAGGTATGAGACAAAATGAACCAATTGCTTTTTTGTTGACTTTAGCTACTGAAGCACATCTTGAAGAAGTCAGTGTGGTCAAATCCAGACAAAAGAGACATTTACGTTTTCATGTCAGTACAGGTATTTTTAAAAATGCTGAGAAGACACCTGTTTTTATTGTAAAGTGTGTGCCTCTATAATCCAATTTTAACAGAAGAAAGAATGTAAATACTGCAATTCATTCTATAGATTTTGCTTGAAATCTTGGGAACATGGAGTTGGATTCAGATTTAGTCATGTTTAGAGCAGATCCATTTATATTCAATAGGACTGAAGTTAATTGTGATTAATGTGTCCCATTGATTTCAATGGGTCTACTCTACATAAGTGTGACTAAGTTAAATCCAACCCATAGTTCTGCAAATCTTCTCAGAAGTATATATATATATATACACACACACACACACACACACACACACACGTTATTTGCAACCCAGGATCATATCATTGTAAATCAACGCCTTGCATTACCTGCATGAAACCACTTCTTTCAGGAGCACACTTAATAACACAACTCATAGCATTAGACAATCATTATCATGCACTTCTACTAATGTAGATTATTTAATTGAATGTAAAAAAAATGAATGTTGTATGCAATATGTAGGGGAAATTATAGAACATGATTCTATAACCACAAATCTGTGATTCTTAACCAAAAAACTAGAGCAGTCAGTTGCAAGACATTTCAACTCACCTTCACAATGGCTCAGTTCGGACGACATATTAAGCAACGGAGGGGTAAATAATGTACTGACCGTGCGTTAGGCAGGAGGAGCTTCACAGACGACATGCTGCAGCCAGCGCTGCTCGGCACTAGCAAACGCCCCGGCTGCTATGAACTTGCAGTGGCCATTTTGGTTGCAGCCTCTCCTCCCTGTGTCCTCCAGCCGTATCCCAGCAGGCACCATGAGTGCTGCCGGCTGCATAGAGCAGCCGGGGGGTTGTGGCTGCTCTAGGCAGCAGAACTCTATTCCGAAACGGAATAGTCCACGGAGAGAGGGGGGCTGAATTTGGACGACGCTTTAAACAACAGGGCTTCGGGCTAAACAACGTGCAAGCCCGTTGTTTCGCTCCGTTGTTTAAAGTGCCTGATTAATGTACTGTCAGTTGTGTGTGCATTGTGTGTTGCCCTCCAGAAAACACAATAAGCAACATAACCAACGATTGTTCCCCTCCTCCTCCGTTGCTTAATATGTCATCCGAACTGAGCCATAGTCTCTCTGATTTACAGTCACTTCCAATAGAACAAACAAAAGACATTGACATGCTTGATAAAAGGGGAAATTTCTGGATCTATAGACTCAGAACTCTTAGTCCCAATGGCCTTAATCTGGAGGACAATTTGTAAGCATTAAAAACAAAGGTATGATTGGTATCATTTATACCAATCATACCTTTGCTTTTTCTCCTAAAACATCTCCAGACATTCCAAACTGCTACTTCTGATATTCATTTAACAACACAGCTACTGATGAAGGCAGGAGCTGAACTGTATACACACACACACACACACACACACACACACACACACACACACACACACAGAGTTGTTAGTCTTTCTGACCCTACAGGATGCATACCCAAACCATCATGTTGCACAAAACACTTCACATATGACACCAATTTTCACTCCCAAACTTTTCCTTTTTTTTTTTTTTTTTAGGAGTCAAATCTTTGCACGCAATTAATTCCAAAGATCAAGACAAAAAACACTCACTACTGAGAACAAAGTCCTGGAATGATGGAGTTCGTTGTGGCCAATGCAGGACAAAATACTTGCCCAGATGTGAAAAAACGGAACCCCACAGAGAAAAGTCTACATCTCTGCACTAAAATCTCCCTTCCCAAACCTGCTTTTGGTTTAAAAATGGAAATTGTGGCTTTGTTACATGCATCCAGGGCAGTGCAGAGGAGGGCCCAGTAGGGCCAGTTGGCCCGGGGCCCACAATTTTGAGGGGGCACTCCGACGAGGAGGTCCCCCCCAGCTTATGCTACTACTTCCGTAGTGTATGCAGCCCATCAAGAAGCGAGGAGCCCGCCTTGCAGAAACAGCGCAGAAGCCGTCCGTCGTGAATACCACGATCAGACTACAAGCTCCAGAAGGCCACTCTGCATGCGGGGTAGGGATATATGTGCCTAAGTTGCAATGGTTGTCCTTCCTGCATTTCTTTCCTCAATCTTCTCCATGGCATATATTCTCTGGAGCTGAGGGTGAGGTAATGATGATGATAGTTATTAATGATAATAATGATGACGATACCAGGAGGAGGAGGAGGAGGAGGAGGAGGAGGATTTCTTACCCACCTCTCCCTCCAGATCGAGGCGGGGAATGATAACAATGCAAAAAATATAAAATACATAAACTAATTAAAAACATATAAAATTAATACATCATTAAATTCAACAAAGTCTTAAAATTCGACTGGGTATGCCTGCCAGAAGAGATGTCTTCATAGCTCTTTTAAATTCTTAAAGACTGGTAAGTTGGAGGACCTCTCCCGGAGGTCGCTCCATAGTCTGGGAGCGGCAGAAGAGAAGGTCCTCTGGGTAACAGTTGTCAGCCTAGTCTTGGCCGACCGTAGTAAATTTTTCCCAGAGGACCTGAGCATGTGGAGCAGATTGTAAGGGAGAAGGCAATCCCACAAGTAACCTGGACCCAAACCATGTAGGGCTTTAAAGGTAATAACCAACACTTTGTACTTCGCCTGGAAACTAATTGGCAGCCAGTGAAGCGATTTTAGAGCTGGTGTGATATGGTCACCCCTAGGTGATGTTTGATAATGATAATGATGAAGGACTGTTCTATTGTTGTTGCTTCTGTTTGTACAGCAACTAAAAATAATTGTTAATTTCAGATTCAACATTGAGGTGTTGTAGAACAGATTTAATATGAAGGTATTATGTAGAACGGACATGTTGGTGGGCATTAAAAAACATTAAAAATACTTAATGAGCAGTTTGAAATGGGGGGGGCACACACACTTCCCATCTGGCCTGGGCATATTACCAGATCTGCACGGTCCTGCATACATGTAATGTGTAGTTAGCCCACAGGATTATAAATGAGATGTTATGCCATACATGTGTTTGGTATGGAAAACAGCTGCACATGCTTAACACCCCCATATTGCCTAGTACAGGGGAGGGCAACCACCAGGCCACAAACCTAATCTGGCCTGCAAAGATTGCTCATCCAAACTGCACACACACACACACACACACACACACACATACACTGCAGTTATCATTCTGATATTTCGCAGGCTCAATCTCCTCAGAAGGGACAATGATTTCTGCAATTTTCATCCAATTCTGCCCAGAAATAAGTTTTTAAAAAATCAAAATACGTAACACAACACACACACACACACAGTGCACCTGTTTTCTGACATTCGGTAAGCAGAATCCCCTCCTGTGGAGCCAATATGCGTCCAACCATAATCCAATTATGACCTATTATTATTATTATTATGATAGTCAATGGGAAGCACAAAACCTCAGATTTCCAAACTTTGACTTGAGTACTGAGTTGAAGACGACCGGCTCTGAAATGGTCCAATTTGAATTGGGGACCTTTTCCGAAGCACCAAATTAGGGTCCGGATTGAAGCTGGGATTGATGCACATCCCTGGTATTCATCCCTTTTCACAGAAGCTGCACTTGAACTTCAGGCCACCACGAAGTTTGTCAATATAGCATATTGAGCTGCCACTCACTTTTTTCAGCTTTTCAAAAAGTGTATTTTACCTTTTCAAAATTCACCCCATTTCCCCTATATGTTCAGTAGCTTAAAAAAATATATGGATACAAAAAGGAGAGAAAATAAGGGTTGAAAGTTTATTGTGGGGAAGAAAAGCAGTTCCAGCATGAAAAGGTACAAAACTGATGGTACAACATATAAAATTAGCTCTTGTCCCTTATAGGCTACCTCGAACAGATGTGAAAAGAAGATATAGAATTAACAGAGAAATGATAGAAACATCATCATAACTGGAGAAAAGACGTTCATTTAGGGTCAGACATTTAGTTTGACGAGTGGAGGCTGGTGGCTCTGATGTCAGTGAGGTGGTGAATCTACTCTGGGTTTCAGCCAGAACCAATCAGAACTGGTTCTGGTGCAGAGAACTGGTGCAGAACACCTTGGATATCTCCTTTAGAGTTCTGACTGAAACTCAGAGTGGATTCACTGTCCCACTGACATAGGAACCACCCGCCTCCACTGGTCAAACTAAATGTTACGTTGGAAGCATGTTTGAATCCACATGTCCTTTTCTTTACAAAAAAATAAGCAGATCTCAGTCCAAAAGTGGGATATAGCAAAGGGCAGGGTTAGGGAACCTCTTGAACCTCAAGGGCCAAATTCCTCTTGGGGGCCATATTCCAGTAGTGGGTGGAGCTAAAGGCAAAAGGGGTGGGGCCAAAAATACCAGCATATTTTAGCTGAAAGCTTTTACTGCCAATAATTAAGCCTTAGGAATGGTATTTCAGCCTTTTAAAATTGGGAAAACTTCACAAAAGCTGAGAAGCCTAGTTTCAAAATTGTTCCTGGGTTGGACCACTTTAGACAGTAGGTGGGAGATTACATGGCTGAATGTTCCTCCAAAACAAAACAAAAAACAAAGCCCTCTGCATATAGAAAACTAGAAGTCAGAGACAAGATGATGTTACTGAGGTTTTTTTTCCTCCTGCAGGGCAGATAGTCGCTGAAGCTGCCTTATACTGATTCAGACTATAGATCAATCTGGCCCAGTATTGTCAACACTGACTGGCAGCTGCTCCCCAAGGTTTCAGGCAGAATAGAACCTGGGACCTTCTGCATGCAAAGCAGGTGCTCTACCACTGAAGTATGGTAGGATGGGGGAGTGGGATTTAGATGGAGGAAATGGTAAAACTCTCCCCCGCTGTCAGCCCAGGTTTTAAAATTAAAACCAGAGTCTTGCCACTCCTGTAGCTCCTTTACAGGGAACAAAATGTAAAACATCAGGAAATGTGATCAGGGATCTCTCACCACTCACGTTGTTTGGTCCAGAAATCTGTGAACACCACTACATCTGCAGATTTCCTTCCCATGCTTAAACTACGGGAAGGGGGTGAGGGAACTTGGACTTCTCCAAAACACTAAGGAAGCCATCAGGAATTCCATGTGAGTGCAGCTTCCTGGATCACCTAATAGGTCTCATGGAAGAATGAACATGAGAATTTTACCTACTTACAAATAAAGCATACAAAATTATGCATGGTGTGGAGAAAGTGGATAGGGAGACATTTCCCCCCTCTCTCATGTTACTAGAACAGGGGTCATCCCATGAAGCTGATTGGTGGGAGGTTCAGGACAGATAAAAGGAAGTACTTCTTCACACAGCACATAGTTAAACTATGGAGTTCGCTGCCACAAGATGTGGTGATGGCCGCCACTTTGTTTGGCTTTAAAAGGGGGTTGGACAAATTCATGGAGGAGAAGGCTATGGATGGCTACTAGTCCTGATAGCTATATGCTGCCTCCAGTATAAGATGGCAGTATGCCTATGTACACCAGTTGCTGGGGAACATGGGTGGGAAGGTGCTGTTGCACTCATGCCCTGCTTGTGGGTTTCCTGTGGGCAGCTGGTTAGCCACTTTGTGAACAGAATGCTGGACCAGATAGACCCTTCAGATCTACCATACACTGAGGAAACAATTGATAGAGAAACTCCCACTTCAGTCATCTTTACAGAAAGTGGGTATAGCCATCAAATATAGGTAAAAACAGTTTTATAACTACAGTTTTAGTTTTTTCTGCTTTATATATGCCTGTACTCCTCTTTCAAACTTCCTGATGGAAAGAATGGGTTGCTCCTTTATTCTTGATGAAACAGAAAAAAGATCTGCATGCCCGATGGAGGACACCCACAGAGCACAAAATACATAGGCCAATGTAAAAGAGGGCATTCCTAGCTAGCACAGAGCTCTTACACCTATAAGCCTAAGGAAGAATGAGATCCTCCCCATTTATGTAGACGTATTTTTCATTAAAATGTATTTGGGTTGTGGGTGAAAATGCAGAAACTAAAACTACAGTGTTGTATACGTTGGACTGGAGCCAGATAGCTTTTATTCTGCCAGCCCAACTAGATTTCTGGCAGCAGGAGTGTTCTGAGTGTCCCTGGCCAGATTTCCACTCAGAACACTCCTGTTTGCAGAAGGGGTGGCAGCCCTCTCCCTCTGCAGCACCCTACAAGGCACATTTTGGGCCGGGACACGGGACTGCAGAGGGAGCGGGGAACTGGTGAAAATTTCTTCTTCCATTGTTCAGCTAGCAGAAAAGCTCCACTTTATCAAAGCCCTTCCATTGATGGGAGGTTTTCACTGGATCCTGCTCATGATTATTAATGTAATATTTTGGCTTTTTTGCAGAAATTTAAGCTTTCATTTAATTGGTGGGTCCTATGTGAATTAATCAGTGGACTCATGAACTCAGGGGAGAGGGAGATACTTTCCTTCCAAAATTTGAGTGGAGCAACCTTCCATGCATGGAGCCCTTCCATCAGCAGATGGCTGATCCTAGATCCAACCTAGGGATTGCAAGTTCAAACACACTTGTCAAACTTGTTAAATGTTGTTTTGTTTCATTTGGACCATGAGGGTGAAATTGCATGTTAAAGTATAAATGGGTTGTTGCTGTTGTTGTTTTTAATGCAAATGGAAGATGGACAGGAGGGTTGCAAGGAAGAACTGGAGGATGCTTAACTCTTGACCCCAGTCAATTCTACTCTAGACATGCCCATGACCCTATTTTAAATCCATTTCCCTTCAGTTGGGTGTGGGAACAGAGTTTCTCTTAGATTTTGAGTTCTGCTTAGGGGATGCTCCTGCCAATGGAAAGGGAGGAGATGACCTTTGCTGATTCTCTCTATGGCCCTAAGCATCCCTCCCAAACATTGCTCTGGAGGGTTAAGGAACTCTCTGAAACTGCATGGAAGGTGGTGCTGGGGTGTGTGTGTGTGTGTGTGTGTAATGCAAATTGGCTAAAGTCACCTTCCCCCCTTTTGCCAGTGGGATCACCCTGCTGGAAGGTGAGGTCTGGTTCCAATCTGTGTAGTTCTGTTCTTACAATAATTTGACACAAAAATTAATATATTCAATATGGTCTTTTTATCAAACAACTGGTGGTAGTTTTTGTTTATTAAGTTGTATGTTATTGTACACTTCCTTCAGTACTTCAAAACAGTACCCAACAATGCAATCCCATACATGTCTACTCAATAGGAAACCCCATTAAATTCCATAGGACTTACTCCTAGGAAAGTGACTCTAGGTTTGCATTCCAAAATTAAAGTTTTCATTATCTATAGATTTATCTAACATTGTTGCTTAATTGTTTAATTGAACAATCAAGCAAAGACAGATGACTGTTCAATTAAACATTTCAAATTTGCTTGACAGGCCTAACTTTTTAATCTTTTGTAGCTTTTCTTTTCTTAGTTGGAAAGGCTCATATATTTGTGTCTGTTGCTAGAGTATAATCTCATTCCTGGAAAGAGTTCTGTGCCATCAGCCTTCATTAACTTCAATGATGGCAGAAAAAGAAACCATTTAGCAGAGAGAGAGAGGGGAGACAGAGAGAGAGAGAGAGAGATTATTGCTTCTAGTTTGAAACATATTTTAATGTGCATCACTTTAAATAGCCTATTGCCTTAGAAGTGATATTTTGATCACCAGTTTTCTTGAAGCCATCCATAAGCATATTCGTAAACCAGAAGCATCACTGCACCACCTAGGAAAGAGAACATTCTTTTATGAAATACAAAATTCCTGTCAGTATTTATGCAACCTTACATATAGGACTATTCTGACACTTCTACACAACTTGATGCAAAGCCCTCTTCCTATTCTTACCTGGGGTCTATTTTCACAGAGCTGAGTTGGCACTGCTCCGCTGCCAAACCCCGCGGTATCGCTGGTTTGGGGTGGCAGCGACTAATCCAGATGAAGTGAGGCAGCAGGGGTTTCCAGCAGCCATTAGGAAACCCCAGCCCAGGCAGACAGTGACCAATCAGTGGTTGCCATCCACTCAGCCATGCTTCTGCTCTGACTCTGAAGTGAGGATAGACGGCAGATATGCCATACTTGCCTCGCTCTGGAGAAAAAAGTTGGGGCAAGTCCCTGACTTTTTTTCTCTGCAGCTTTGCCAGAAAGCCCTGGGGTTGGTTGCACGGTGGCTGCTGTGTGTACAATCGGCCATACATCCTGGGATGTATGATTGATGCAGTGCCACTACATGCCACATTTAGACAGCTCCCCCGGGCTGTGAATCCTCTTCTTTTGATGGAAGAGCTTGTGTGCACTTCCCTCTCAACTCCACAAATCAGTAATGTCTGATGAAGGGCCCCTTCACTTATGTGTATATGGCCCTACATGTGAAGCCATCGTATAAGACAGGGGTGGCCAACATCAGGAGGTCTGGGGGTCATTTGTGCCCCCTCACTGACCACACTCAGTTCACATGGTCCCCCCCCTCAAAGGGAGGAAGGCAAAAACCACCTGTTTGCTGCCAAAATGTGGTGATAAACCAGTTCAGTAGCACTAAAGAGTGCTATAAGGGCTAAATTTAGCTTGTTTCCAAACAAGTTAAATTTGGCCCTTTTGACACTCTGTAGCTGCTATGGATGCCATCTTTTTAATTTTTCTTTTTCTAAATTTTGAGAGGGCAGCGTAGAGTGGTTGGGGCATCACCAGGGGTTGGCGGGGCCACATGTGGTCCACAGGCTGTGTTGCTCACCCTTGATTAAAAAAAACACTTGTTGAGTAGGACTCCTGGGTCCAAGGTTGGAGTGCTGTATCCAACCTTGGATCCAGGAATCAGAAAATCCAATACCGCCCCCCCCCAAGATGCTGTCCAGGGGCCATAGGATTGCTCTCTCATCATCATCATCATCATCATCATCATCATCATCATCACAATTGGGAGGGTGCTATTGCACTCATGTGCTGTTTGTAGGCTTCCCACAGGCAGCCGGTGGCCACTGTGTGGACAGAATGCTGGACGAGATCTTGCTCAGATTCAGCAAGGCTCCTCTTATATCCTTAGACCGTGCCCCCTCCCTTCCTCAGCTTCTTTCTGTGTTCCTGCCCCTATGACAATATTGCAACCTGAGCAGTGGGCAACTGTGAGGGACAGAGAAAAGGAACACCAAGAGCTATAAGAGACAAACAATATTGTAATGAGAATTAATTTAAACAGAAGCTTAATTTCACTATGAAAATGTTTGTCTGAGTATATTTTTGCTCTTTATAGTTACCAGATAAAAATAAAGTTTACAAACAATGTGAACAAGACAGGATTAAAAATGTATGAGTAAAAAATATTTACCTGGGCCTAGCCTCATGATTTTAGGAATTAATCCTTTGTACAAAGCTAGAAATCTGTAGAAAAAAAGAAAGATGAATGCTTTTATTTAACTGTATAGGGGAAAATGGTTGATACTTGTTTCATTGCTGAGACAATGCATGGAAAACGTTATATGGAATAACAAATGTACACATTGTCTGGATTGTAACAGCCTAGACCAGGATCTGCAGCTGATGAATGGATGAGCTGTGATCCCTTCCGCTCAAAAACATGACTTTAATTAATGAGACATTTGCAAGACGACTTTGTTAATAGCAGCTGCATTACATATGCAGTGTCATGGCTATACTCAAAAAATATTTCCATGGTAGAGATCTCACTTCATAAGAATTTACATCCATAAAGTTCAGGGTGCTGCTGCCATAGTGGCCCTGCAAATGAGAGGTCTTGTACTGGACCAGTTTGTTACAAATACACCAAAAAAATGGATGTCCTCATCCTCCAACTCAGGCTAGATTGGAATAGTCAACAAAAAAAGAACAGAAAAATGGGGAGGGAAGGAAAGAGGGAGGCAGGCTAAGATGGACGTGGTGGTCTTCATGGTCTGCATATATGGATATTTTTAGATGTTCTTCACACATTCTAGAAATTCTAATTCTCTTTTAAGTATAGGCTCACATATTAGGAAGGCTCCAACGGTGCCTGGCTGCTAGCACTACTTATGGTGTGTTACCCGCCTCGATCCGTAGGGAGAGGCGGGTTATAAATTATTATTATTATTATTATTATTATTATTATTATTATTGGAAATCAATGCTTGTGCAATATTAATAGTGCTTTAGATTTCCTACTGGTTCTGACTGAAACCCGGAGTGGATCCACTGCCCCAGTGACATCAGAGCCATCAGGCTCCACTGCCTGTTGCGCTAGCAAGCACAAATGATGTTGCACAAGCGTTGGTTTCTGCTAGTGCAATGTAAATAGTAGGGCTATGCACCACTTTGGTTCTAGATCAGAATTCTGGGTCTGAAGCACTCTGGACCAATCTGGACAATGGCAAGCTGCTACCCTAGCCTGCCAAGCTGCGAGAACAGCCGAGACTTACTGGATCCATCTGCCCGCAGCCAGCAGTCGCCCATCCGCCATGTGATCCATCATTTTTAAGAAAGATGGGGGCTCTGTATTTACACAGATCTAATGTTGTGCACAATGGCAGCCATAAAGGGCCATTAGATCTACATAAATACAGAGCCTCTTCTTTCTTAAAAATGGTGGCTCACATGGAGGACAGGTGGCTACTGGGTGCGAGCAGACAGGTTCGGTTAGTCCAATCTGCTCGCATGTGACTCGCTGGGTGGGGGTAGCGGCTCATTGGGTTTGAGGGCGGACTTTGTTAAATCCGTTCCAACTGTGTTTCGTGGATCATCAGAAAACTTTTGTTCCATCATCTGCTCACTGATGGCATCTGAATTTCGTTTTAGAGATGTATGAGTATTTTATTATTGTGTTCAAGTGCTCATTAGCAATCTTGCACACTAGTACTAATGCACATTAGCACAGGGACACTCTTGTGCAAATCTCCCCCCAAAGTTTTTTTAAAAACTTTGCAAGTCTGTGGGATCTGCACGACTCAGTAAAAGCCAATCCACTGCAGAATCCGCAGGTAAGATCCACAGAAATCCAAACTCAACTGAATACATTGCAGATGTCTCTGACATCCCTACTAGCATGAGAAGGATAATCAGCACATGCAGCTTGGTGTACAGCAGCAGTTTTTTGGGGGTAGCAGAGCTATCCAGATCCATGGTTCTGAATTGGCCGATCAGTTGTTTAGAGAACTGGGATTCTCAGCTTCCTTGTATAAAAGAACCAGCCAGGATCACAACTGCTCTCTGAAACTGGGATGACCATTATGACATATAATTCTTTCCCCAGCAACATAGCACTTCAGTCAGAGGTTATTCATTTTCATCATTCACAACCAGAACAATTAAACAGAAGATCTCTTCCCTTTCTAATTTCACTGCTAAAGACAGCATTTGAAATATGTCTACATGAGCCAAACTGATGCTAAGGTGTCTTCTATCTCCAATATCCCGTTTCTGGGCAAGGTATTGGAGCCAGTCTCCAATATCCCATTTCTGGGCAAGGTACTGGAGCGCATGGTGGCCTCCCAACTCCAGGGACTCCTGGATGAGACGGATTATCTAGATCCATTTCAATCTGGCTTCAGACATGGTTATGGGACAGAAACAGCTTTGGTCGCCTTGGTGAATGACCTACGCCGGGAACTGGACAAGGGGAGTGTGTCCCTGTTAGTTCTGCTGGACCTCTCAGTGGCGTTCGATACCATCGACCATGGTATCCTCCTGGACCGCCTCACTGGGATGGGACTTGGAGGCTTCTGTTTGACTCCTTGGCTGTTGGCCTGTGGAGTCCCTCAGGGTTCCGTTTTGTCCCCCATGCTATTTAACATATACATGAAACCGTTGGGAGAGGTTGTCCGGAGTTTTGGGGTGCGGTGCCACCAGTACACTGATGACACCCAACTCTACTTCTCCTTTCCACCCAATTCCAAGGAAGCTGTTTTGGTCCGAAACCGGTGTCTGTTGGCAGCAATGGACTGGATGAGATCAAACAAATTGAAGCTTAATCCAAACAAGACAGAGGTGCTCCTGGTCAGTCGAAAGGCAGATCAGGGAATAGGGATTCAGCTTGTGTTGGATGGGGTTACACTCCCCCTGAAGACACAGGTTCGCAGCTTGGGTGTACTCCTGGATTCAGCCCTGAGCCTGGATGCCCAGGTTTCGGTGGTGGTCAGGAGTGCATTTGCACAGTTAAAGCTTGTGAGCCAACTGCACCCGTTTCTTGAGATGTCCGACCTGGCCACGGTGACACATGCCTTAGTTACAACCCGTTTGGATTACTGTAATGCGCTCTATGTGGGGCTGCCTTTGAAGAGTGTTCAGAAACTTTAGTTGGTTCAAAGAGCTGCTAGATTGTTGACCGGACCTGGCTACAGGGAACATACAACTCCCCTGTTAAAACAGCTCCACTGGCTTTCAGTCTGTTTCCGGGCACAATTCAAAGTGCTGGTTATGACCTACAAAGCCCTATATGGCTCGGGTCCAGGATATCTGAAAGACTGTATTCTCCCTTATGAGCCTGCCCATCCCCTGAAGTCTTCAGGGGAGGCCCTTCTATCCGTCCCACCACCATCACAGGCATGCCTGGTGGGTACGTGGGAGAGGGCCTTCTCGGTGGATGTCCTGAGGCTCTGGATTCTCCCTTCGAGGGAAGCTAGACTGGCTCCCTCCTTGGTGTGCTTTCGGAGGCAAGCTAAAACTTTTCTATTACAGCAGGCCTTTGGGGTGTAGTTTAGACCTTTGTGGATGTACTGCTTATAGTTTGGATATTTTTAATTATGTGCATTTAAAATGTTTTAAAATGTTTTAAATATTTTAAAATTGTACTATGTTTAATTATATTTTTAATTTTTGTATATCACTATTTGTTTTAACTGTACATGTTTTAATTTGTAAGTCGCCTTGGGTCCCAGTATTGGGAAAAAGGCGGGATATAAATAAATATAATAATAATAAGCAGAAATATTCTGCTACAGGTATATTAGCCTATTTAAAACACACACACACACACAATGTAAAAATAACTTGTAAACAAAAAATCTAGAAAACTCAGATAAAGGAAGACATTTTCTTGTAATCTGTTATATGCACATTTCTCAATGCTAAGCTTTTGAGCACTCCTGATACGTAAGCACTGTGGAGGGTGGTTTTATGGGCCTCATCAAATCTGAAATATAACAATGTAGTTTTATGGACTTATATGAACAAACCAGAAGCCTGGATATTTATGATTGAAATAAGAATGTTTTACCCTTCTTCTTTATAGACCATTGCCATAGTTTTAAAACAGGTTCTGTACTTGATCTCTCCAGGAAGTGGCTGCGGTCCTTGAATCCTACTTTTTGCAACATCAAAAGGGATGTTAATAATTGAGGCTATTGTTCCTGAAACTAGTCCAATTCCAAATTTCCTCAGAAACTCCAAGGTTGGATCCTGGATAAACAAACAAACAAGCAAACAAACAAACAAACAAACAAGGAAGAGGGAGAGAAAGAATGAAACAAACGAACTAAAAGAGGAACAGAAGCACCTCAATTGGTTAAAGACTATAAAGTAATATGCATTTAATCAGAACGCTTGCACGACACGACACACTCCTGTTATTCTAGCGGAACACATTAGGTTTTCCTACGCTGGGGCTCGTTTTCTTGACAATCCGATTGGCTATGTTTTTACACATGGTCTAAATTGCTGAAGTACACATTTCCTCACACAGGATTTATAAACACAGTTCATAAAGCAAGACCGGTATGGCATATGGGGATGATTTGTATAATTGGGCTTCACAATGTACTTAGTATTACTGTATCAAAACGGGAGAAATCCAAGCACACTATTAGCTAATTGGCCAGAATATTTTACAAATGACAGCAACTTCCACCATGAAGCCTACTAAAATGCTCATTTGTGCGTTGGACCCCCAAATGTTAAATTAAATAAAGGCTAATCTCAGTCTGCTGCTTTCCCCTCCAGGTTTTTTACATTTAGTTTCACGTGTAGCTGATGCACTGTACTAAACAGCGTTGGCTTCCTGCTATTAAGAAACCAGCAGTGGTACAACTGCAAAGCAGACTTCAGCGCCTGGCATATTATAAACAGTAGTAACTCACTAAGCTAATTGGCTGAAGAATTTACAACACATTGTTCCCAAAGCCTACTCTTTGGCCCTGGTGAAAAAAAAGGTAGAAACTGGTTGTAAAGCCAACCTCGAAACAACGTTTTTCTGTATGGGCTGAGACAATCCAACTGTGTTTGTATTCCCTCAGATAGTCTTCCTACCCAGGTATTCTCCAGAACATCAAAGTCCTCAATTAGTTTATCTGGAAGTGAATTTTTCCTTAATAAAGTCTAATGCCATATGTGTGAATGCTGGAAACTAAAAGTGAACTCTGTCATACCAAATTTCCTGGCAAGTTTATAATAGGACTTTAAAAAAAAATCTTCCATTTTATACCATGGAAAAAAGAAATAGAGCCCCTTAATGCTAATCAGTATGCTATATCCAGAGCATATTTGTTGCAATGCATTGCAAGAAGATCCTTTAGAAATCAGGTGTTAAATCCTCATGTAGGAACATACCTGATTCAGACACTAAAAAGCTGAGCAACAACTTATGTCTGTCAGTGTAAAAACTCAAACAGTTATTTCATTTAAATACCCATCTGCATTAGAAATTCTGTCTTAGACAGATGGAAATATATATATCCATCTATCAGTCACATTCATGGGCTGCTCTTAAGATACATCAGAATAGGAACTTCTGCTTTCAGTTTTAGAGTTTAAGTGCCAAATTAAGGGAGAAGCCACTCCAAAAAGAAGTATGAGAGAACTGGCAGTAGATACAGAATCATTTGGGTGGTGGAATCTGACCTGGCCTTGGAGTATCCCCATGTGCCATGAAGACATGGGTTCAGCTCAAGACTTGTATTGCTTTCAGGAATCAAATGCACAGCATTCTTCCCCCAAAGTCCAATGCAGATGTACTCCTCTCATCAAAACTTACCCCTTTAGTTCTAGTGACACTTCTTCCATTGTTCAAATAGAAATGCTCTTCCAATGAACAATACAATACAATACAATGTTGAGTTAACGGAGTGGTAATGTTGAATTAAAGGAGTGGTTTGGTATTCGGGATTCATATCTTCAGCTTTGCCTTGTACTCATTTAAGGCCTTGAGTAAGTCTGTTGTCTCAGCCTCACTAGTTTGCCTTCTGTAGAATGGATGTTGCAGTAGTAAAGGTGAAAGCAAAAAGATGGTAGTTGGGTTCGGGACAGAGACTCCACCTCTGCTTCACATTCAATTTGTGGCCTTAGGCAAGCCAGTTGTCTCCATTTAGCCCAGGGATGGACAAGTCATGCAGCCCCCATGGCCCTCCCCTGCCCCCAAACTTACCCTTTGCAGGATAATTTGCAAACTAATTTTGACCTTTTTGGTGCTCCATAGCTGCTACAGACACCATTTAAAACAACATTTTTTCAGTGCTGTTTCACTCCTGAGCCTCCAACATTGTCCACCCTGGATCTAGTCCAACATTTTTTATTTCCAATGGTAGACTGCTAAATGCCTCTGTATTCTCCTGGCGTTGGATTCAAATTTAGTTACACTTGGAGTAGACCCATTGAGGGCAGATTGTCATGGCTATTTTAAGTCCCATTGATTTAAATGCATCTACTCTAAATATAACTAAATCTGGAGCCAACCTTTGTTTACCCGAAGAACACTATACAGCTGTTGAGATCCCATTTGGCTATCAAGGCTGATATGCCAGTTTTTTAGTAGTTGGACCTATGAAGGGAGCTAGAGGGTGCTTTAGGCAGAAGGAATTTTGGGTAGGTGGAGCCAAAGAAAGGTACTGAGGAATAGCTTGACAAGATGAATGGGACTTGGAGCACTCCCACCATTTGGAGGCACCAATCACCACTTTACCTTCAAGGAAAGGTACAATGTTAGCCATTAGCTCAGTCATGACTTGATTATTTGCTTTTGTTTTAGAGAATGAACCACTTACCTTATTGACAGGAATGATACTTTTCACATTGAAGTAGAATCCAAAATAAACCATATTAAAAACTCCATGGCGTCCCAAGGTTGCAGGTAATCCCTTGTTAAGCCCGCGGAGACCCAGCCCATTGGCCTGAATAATCTGTCGAGCTTTGGCAAAGGTGGATGGTTGCTGTATGAACAAAGCAAAGGGCCACAAGGAATGGCTTTTAAAAAGATATTGTAGCCATATTTTTAATTAACGAATTATTAACAATTAACAATTATTATATAACAAATTATAATAAAGAAATAGCACAATCCACACTGAAATATAAACCAGGACATTAATTTCCCAAGTAAAAAAAGAATACACTTTCATCACTTGCCTATTCACATATACACATATCTATTTGGAACTCTACTTATTATCATACATGTCCATCACTGATACCTGCTTATACTGAATGAACAGGTAAAATTTATCACAGATAGTGAGGGCTAACATTTTACTATGGCTGGGTTCACACAACATGCTAACTCAAACTCAGTGGGTTGTTGTTGAATCGTGGGTTGTTTGTTGAATCATAGGTTAGTTTGTTTTCTGAACCCAGGACATTTTCTGTATGGTGGCTTGTTAATCATCCTAAACAACCCAACTACAAACCATGGGTTCCCAAAGTGGCTTGTTTGAGAACAATAAGCCATACTGCATAGTTAACAAGCCACCCTGAGGAAAATGTCCTGGGTTAAGACATCATGCTAACCCATGGTTTAACAACAACCCACACTCAACTACTGAGTGTGGGTCAGCATATTCTGTGAACCCAGTCATTGTCAGAGGAACACAGGAAGCTGCCTTATGTAGAGTCAGACCATTCATCCATCTAGCTCAGTACTGTCTACACCAGATGTTTGGATCTACAACTCCCATCAACCCCAGCCAGCATTGCCAAGTATCAGGAAATTGTAGTCCAAAACATCTAGAGGGCACCACCTTGCCTAGCCCTGCTATACACTAACTGGAAGCAGCCAGCCAGGGTTTCAGACAGACATCTTTTCCAGGCCTGTCTAGAGATGTCAGCAATTGGATATTGGACCTTCTGCTCGCAAAGCAGATGCTACAGCAAAACTGCATGAAGTGCATGAAAGTGTGTGCATCATTTTATCTTTATTTCCATGTGAAGTAAGGAAAGCTGTTGGAAGCTATAAGACATACTGATCCTCTTTCAGAACTCACTGCTAACAAAGCCATACAAATACCTCAACCCACCTGCGTACATGAAGACACATGCATGCGATTTATTGAATCACCCTGGCTGTCGACGGACAGATTCTTGGCACAAAAAGTGGGAAAAGCTGAAGCAGTCCTGAAACAGCAGCTGAAGGTGCTCCTAGTGAGGTGGAATGCTCCTGGGTCATAGGGCTGCATGAGTGGATATGCCTATAGGGGAGGGTTGCCTTTTCCTGACTGCACCTGTTTCATATACGTATGAGGGTCTGCGAGGCTAATTTTCCCAATCCCTTGCTCCTCTCTGCTGTAGCAAGCAGGACTCCGGTTTTGCCACACCAGCAGGTGAGTGAAATGGCTGCCCCACCCAGGTGCATGAGACACAATTCCTATAGAATGTCTCATGGGATCTGTAGAGCCAAAGAAATGTTGCACTGGCAAGATATGATACTAAAGGTGTTTTGACACTACATTGGCCCTGCCCTGCTACACCTGATTAAAACAGGGCATTGTTTTAGCTACCGCTATACAAACATTTGTTTATGCCACAGCAGTTGAACTGTTCCCATAAGACTGGGCTACCTGTCACCTAATTTTGATGCACTTGACTAGAAACTCTCATACTTTAGCCAGTAAATGAATCACAACCGGAAGGACAGGTGTCAGTTTTCCTATATAGTTCATTCTAAGAAATAATTGTGATCATTCTAGAACTGTTCTTTAGTTAATGGTGGGGATCTTTAGATTACAGCCCATTTCAAGTATTCAAAAGGAACAAGTGTAGAGGGCCATGGGCCATGTGCACAAGCCCTGATCCAGAGTCCCCAGGTCTGTGGGATGGAGCTTAAGACCTTCATGTACTCAGCACAAAGGTCTGAAGGGAACTTCTAAGTGTGCTCAGCTGAACACATTTACCAGCCTCCATGAGATCAGGAACCCTGCATTACCACAAGATGTAGTGATGGAGCCCAGCTTGGATGGCTTTAAAAGGGATTGGGATAGGAAACTTGGTACCTTCCAGACATTTGACTACAACTCCTGTAAACCCCAGTCAGGCTGGCCAATGGTCAGGGATTATGGGAGTTGTAGTCCAAAACTTCTGGAGAGCACTGGATTGCCTTTCCTGGATTAGACAAATGCATGGACGATAAGGCCAGTAATCATAATGGATATACTGTATATTATCTCCCATTTCAGGGGAAGCACATTTCTCAATAGCAGTTGATGGAGAAGAAGAGAGGGAAGGTGCTATTGTGCTCATCTCCTGCTTGTGGGCTCCCATAGGTATCTGGTTGGCCACTTTGGGATCAGAATCCTGGACCAGAGAGGGCTTTGGTCTGATCCAGCACAACACTCTATCTATCTATCTATCTATCTATCTATCTATCTATCTATCTATCACATTTCTGTACCACCCAATAGCCGAAGCTCTCTGGGTGTTTCACAAAAATTAAAACCATAAGGTATACAAGGCTTTTCTTAAGTTGTTGTCAGAAGCTCCCTCTGCAGGGACAAGGACGTTGGGGGTAGGGATATATATGGACTTTGTAAAATCCATTCTTCCTGCATTTCATTGGCAGAATCAGATTTTTTCCCCCCATTTTCCCAAATTTGTGCAAATTCGCACTTGCAAAAATGGGCAAATCCCCCTCGCAAATGTGCATTTTCACACTTTTGCTTATGGGGGAAATGCACATTTTTAGCCTTTTTTTTATTTTGCGTATTTTTCTACAACTAAATTTGCATAAAATTCCATAAAGAAAAAGATGCACCATAAATCCATGGAATCCGTGTGAGTTGGAAGAAGCTGATCTGCTGCAGAATCCATGGGTTGGATTCATAGAAATCTGAACTCATTTGATTCTGTTGCGGATTTCTCCAAATATCCCTAGTTGGAGATGGGCTAATGTGCACAACCCTGCTTCCCTTCCCCCCTTCCCCCATTCAGTTTGAAGGAATGTTCTCTTGACAGTAAGAACTAGAAACACTTACAGTATAGAACATACTAAACTGAAGGGAACATGTTCATTTCCCTGTATAGATATTTCTAACCAGCAAACATTCTAGTACTTTCCTTTTTTAGATCATCTGGTATAGACTCCAGTCAGGGAGAAGACATTTTCAGACTAGAGAAAATCTGTATCTAAGTTGTGCAATCATTTCTAAATTATTAAACTTTTAAAATTCCAATTTGGAACAATGCATTACTGTGAATGTTTGCTTTTTATCCTTTAACTGTTATGTCTTTAGCTCTAAGTTAAAGAGTATTTTTAGTCAACTGTTTGCTGGCTTAGCTTAGCTTTTTGCTAATGTTACCTTTGTGTAAACAAATATTCAATTAGAAAGGGAAAACGTGGCTTCCGCTAGGACGCTTAAACAGGGAAATAAGGGCAATTTTGACTACAGCTCTGTAAAGGGTGCTAATTTCAATATACTTATTTGTTTAATGAACTTCCATTGCAAAATGCCAGCAAAATGATCAACGGAATCAGCCAAATGATCCTAATAATATCTAACCCATCAGGTTAGTGCTTATTCAGCTGACAGACAAGCTGAGCTTTCTTTTAATATTTTGTTTCAAGCTGATTTACATATATTGAGCAAGTATTTATGGCTTGGTCTGCAAAAGTAAGAACAAAAAACAAAACACGTAACACAGCGATAGTATACTGCTATAGTAATATTTCCCTGCTGCAGAAGGTCCAGTTCACAAAATGGACAAGTGATCTTACTTTGCTAAAACCAGTCTCACTAAACAAATTAAGCAATCTATTTAGAAAGGTCTTAAGAAAATAAACATTCAGCCGATTCTGCAGAACTTTTTAAGGTTGTGCTCAAAATGAATGGTAAGAATTCATGGGAAAAAAAGAGATGCTTTGGTTGCTTTGATTAACGTGACACATCTGTAGAATCTTAAAACATGGTCCAGGGAATGTTAAAGGATATTAACAGCACAATCTTATGCATATTTACTCAAACTGAAGTCCCACTGAGCTCAGTGGGGGCTTTTTCCCAGGTAAGTGAGTATAGGATTGCAAGCTAACAAAGCAATCCTAAACAGGGTCAGGAAGTGACTGGCAGCTCATTTGCCCTTTTCAAAGTCCTGTTTTCTTGTGCTGCTCAGAGTGGGAAGGATAAGGGAACAGGCTTACCATTTTTCTTCCCCCGTGATGCTTTAAAAAAAGGAGAAAAAACCCCCTCTGCTCGATTTCAACAGGAGGGAAAATATCTACCCCAGCATCAGAGTATCACAGGAGAGGGAGCTGATCCTGGGCCCCCTTGGAAGATGCCATTGGATCCAAGGGTCCTTGGATCCGCTGGATCCTAGGCTGCTGGAGATCCAGCTCCACTCCATGCATGATCACTGCATTTGGGGGCATATCGCTGGAGGAAAGACTACTCTCAGCAGATCAATGCATGTGGAGTTTTCTGAAAGTGAACCGGAGACTCTTAGGACAAACATACCACCACCACCACCATCACCACCACCGGAGCTCTTCTCCACCAGGTGATGGTCATTTCTGTCCCATTTTAGCCCCCTCCACCCAGCCGATCTGGGGTTTAGGATTGTTCTTTTGGGTTGTAATCTGAAACACACTGACCTGGTCCCACTGAATTCACATGGAATTCAATAGGACTTATTTCTGAGTAGGCATGCATAGGATTGTACCATTTGTCTTATAGATTTATATTGGAGAAAAAAAAGTCCTGAGTGTTTCTGTTAATCATTTCACCCATGAGTTTGCACTTTTTTATAGCATGTTATTAGGGTAAACAATTAAGGTGAATTTTATGGGTGTCTTGAAAATCTAGCTAACAAAGCTGCTGCCCAAACCATCCTGTGCTGCAGGTGTCCATCTAGTATTTAAATAAGCCCCTCCTTTATTATTCTTTTTCAGTAAAAAAATATTTCTTAGCCATTACAGAAAAAAACCAAAACCTCATATACTTAAATGAGAAAGTGAGGTGAATTTTCTCCAAGTTTTCTCCTCCTCCTCCTCCTCCTCCTCCTCCTCCTCCTCCTCCTCCTCCTCCTCTTTTTTTTTTTTTTTTACAAAGCTCTTGAGTATATTCAAACATGTCAAGGCATATTGTTCCCTAGTAGAGTCATTTCTGTTGCATTTGAAGTCAAAGACCATGTTTATTTACACAAGAGTCCTGTATAAAGGCGTTCACAATAGTTGAATAACTATGTTTCAGAAAGGACCAGGGAGGAGAAGTATGTTCCTGTGCTTTAAAGACACTTGTTACCTTTACTGTAAAGTAGAGGCTATGAGACTGAACATTTCTATTAGAGAAAACCACTGCTCAAAGGACTCTGTCTTGCAAGTGCCCACATAATCTTTAAATCAGTCACTTTGGCATATGATGTACATTTATCTCTTGATTGCAGGATTAGGGATGGGTGAATCAGTCAACTTTGGCTTCTCATATCTCCATTCTAAAGTTCGTTCCATCCCATTTCTGTGGTTAAAAAAAAAGTCTGCACAGCCAAAACATATACACTTTCGTACACTTTCCCCCTAATATATGCATTTTTGTACAAATTTTGCCCAATAAACAAATTTTACTTGCTGTTTCCCCTAACATAATGCACTTTTGTATGTTATTTTCACTAATATACTCATCCTTGTGTGCAGTTTCCCCTTATTTACACATAGGTGTATGCATATTTTGATCAGAGACTGCATGGCTAAATTCAGAGAACAGCAAATGCTGAAGGATAACTATGTTTTGGTTTGTGTATTGGTTTGGGGAGTACGATTTAGGAAGGGCAGATTAAAATGCAAACCAAATAAATTCCTCCCCTTCCCCTACTCAGGACCCAACTAGACCTGACATTAAATGTGTTTTTGCATCTAGTGTCTATTATTATTATTATTATTATTATTATTATTATTATTATTATTATTAATTGCATTTATATACCACCCCATATCCGAAGCTTTCTGGGCGATTTACAAAAATGAAAAATATTGAACATTAAAAAACCAATATACAAAATTGAAAAAGCATAAAAAGCATAAAAACAGATTATAATTACAATATCCATTTAAAACAACTATTCTGGGTCAAAAAACAACAACAAAACCCTCAACATACACTGTTAAATATCTGGGAGAAGATAAAAGTGTAGGATAGTTGTGGTTTTTAATACAAATATTAAAATACACACATTTTAATACGAATATTTGTGTGTATGGGGGGGTGATAATTAACAGGCATGGAGAGGGCATCTGATCTTTTCTTCCCCTGCTACAGTCATAAGAACATCAGAACTTAAAAAGAGCCATGCTGGATCAGACCATGGGTCCATGTAGTCCAGCATTCTGTTCACACAGTGGCCAACAGCTGCCCACAGGAAAGCCACAAGCAGGGCATGAGTGCAACAGCAGCACTCTCCTGATGAAAATCCCTCTTCTAAAGCTAAGGTTTGCTTTGGTGGCGGTGGTAGTGGGTAAATCCCTCATTGGTGCCCATATGAGATTTCTTCCCAATGGAAACAGCATTTCCAGAGGCAAGGACACAATTTGTCTAGTTTGATATTTGATTATAAAACTAAAACATATGAGGATAGTTTGGATGATGACATTGCTTCACTGGAGTAATTTGGGGAGAGCACATGCTTTGCATGCGGAAGGTTCCAGGTTCAATCCTCGGAATCTCCCAATAGGGCTAGGAAATGTTCTTGGCTGAAACCTTGGAAAGCCACGGCCAGTTGGTGCTGATAATTCTGGGCTAGATGGACCAATGGCTTGACTCAGTATAAGGCAGCTTCCTATGTTCCTAATTTCTTTGGGTACATGCAGCACACATCTGGGGTATGAATGTGTGGAGCTGGGAAATAGGATTGTGCCAACTGGTCCTATCTATGGTGGCCATATGTAAAAGAGTTTACTAGTTATGTGGAAGAAGGCATTTGAGCAGGGGTCACTTATCATGCTCAGAATCCCTTTCTATGAAACTTTTAAATGTTTAAGAGCCCTGTCCTTTTTTACATATGGCTACCCTAACCCAACTCTTGGCTTCTATGCATTCATCAGCAGCTGTCAACAGAGCCTACGTGCTTAGGATCAGTTTACAGCAAAGGTGGGGGAAACCCATACCCTTCCAAATGTTTAACTACAACTCCCCTCATCTCTCATCATTGGCCAGGCTGGCTGGGGCTGATGGGAATTGAAGTCCAAGAACATTTGGGGGATAACACGTTCCCCAGGCCTTGCTCCTATGTAATGCCAGGTCAGATAAAAACAAAACAAACATAATCTATGACCTCCTCAAAGAAGAGGAGGCCGACCTGGCTTGCTTCACAGAAACCTGGCTGGGAGATGACAGTGGCATGACATAGGCTCAGGCTCTCCCAGCTGGGTACTGTGTTAGTGAGCAGGTGAGGGAAAGTGGGTGGGGGGGCGGAGTAGCTGTGGTTTACAAAAACAATCTTAACCTGACCAGACATCCTGTCCGGGAATTGAATCACATCGAGTGTGTGTACCTGAGTCTGAAGGCCAGGGATAGACTAGGGATTCTGTTAGTGTACCGGCCACCCCGCTGCCTATCAGACTCCCTGGCCGAGCTCACGGAACTGGTCTCGGAGCTGGTGTTGGATTCACCCAGGCTTTTGGTCCTGGGCGATTTCTACATCCCGTTCGAGGCCGGTTTGTCAGGTGGGGGTCGGGAGTTCATGGCATCCATGACAAACATGGGCCTATCCCAATTGGTCTCTGGACCCACACATTCAGCAGGTCACACCCTCGATGCTGTTTTCAGTTCCGAACAGACGGATCTGTGGGCGGAGGTATTGAATACCTCCGAATTGTCATGGACAGACCATTTTCTGGTCAGGGTTAGTATCACGGCTACTACCCGCCCCTGCAGGGGTGGCGGACCTATTAAGATGGTCCGCCCTCGAAGGCTGATGGATCCTTCTGGATTCCAGAAAGCCTTGGAGGGTTCTATGGCTGGTATCGTCGACGATCCTGTAGAAGCCCTGGTCAATAGATGGAATCAAGACCTAACTAGGGCTATCGACACGATCACCCCCAAACGTTCTCTCTGGCCCGCTTCTAATAGGGCGCCCTGGTATACAGAAGACCTCAGGGAGTTGAAGCGGAAAGGACGACTGGAGCGCCGATGGTGGAAAATTCGACTTATATCCGACAAGACACGACATACAGAACATCTTCGTTTCTATGGGGTGGCAATACGTGCAGCGAAGAAAGCTTTCTTCTCTGCACGCATTGCGTCTGCGAATTCACATCCAGCAGAACTGTTCAGGGTGGTGAGGGGTCTAACCTAGGTACCTTCTCCCCTGAATCCGATTTTAGAGCCTTCGGTAGTTCGCTGTGATGCCTTTAATGATCATTTCTCAGATATAATCTCTCAGATAAGAGCCAACTTAGATGCCATTGTTATAGCAGAGGCTGACAGTGGAGTGTCCAGCAACTCTGCGAGTAGGATTACACTTGATCAGTTTCAGTTGGTGAGTACCGAGGATGTGGACAAGGTACTTGGATGTGTGAGGAGGACAACTTGCCCTCTTGATCCCTGTCCTTCTTGGCTGGTTGTCCAGGGAGGAGATGCAGTTAGATCACATCTACAACATATCATTAATGCATCTCTCAGGGAAGGGAGCTTTCCATCATGTTTAAAAGAGGTGGTGGTAAGGCCGCTTCTAAAAAAGCCCTCCCTGGATCCCCTGGACCTTAATAACTACAGGCCAGTATCAAATCTTCCATTTTTGTGCAAGGTGATTGAGAGAGCGGTTGCCTTTCAACTCCAGGCAGTCTTGGATGACACTGATTTTCTAGACCCATTTCAAACCATCTTCAGGGCAGGATATGGAGTTGAGACCGCTTTGGTCACCTTAGTGGATGATCTATGCCTTAGTATTGACAGGGGGAGTGTGTCCCTGTTGGTACTCCTGGACCTCTCAGCGGCTTTCGATACCATCGACCATGGTATCCTTCTGGAGCGCCTGGGGGAATTGGGAATCGGGGGCACTGTGCTTCTGTGGTTCCGATCCTATCTCTCGGGCAGGTTCCAGATGGTGATGCTTGGGAATAGCTGCTCTTCAAAAAAGGAGTTGCTATGTGGTGTACCACAAGGTGCCATCCTTTCCCCAATGCTGTTTAACATTTACATGAAACCGCTGGGAGAGATCATCCGGAGGCATGGGGCGGGGTGTTATCAATACGCTGATGACACCCAAATATATTTCTCTATGCCTTCGCCAACATCGTCAGCTAAGGATAGTGTGTCTCCTCTGAATGAATGCTTGGAGGCGGTAATGGGCTGGATGAGGAAAAACAAACTGAAGCTGAATCCAGACAAGACGGAGGTGCTCGCTGTCAAAGGCCCCAACCTGGGTTTGGAGGTGTGTCAACCAGTTCTGGATGGGGTTACACCCCCCCTGAAAGACTGTGTTCGCAGCTTGGGGGTACTCCTGGATCCGTCGCTCCAGATGACAGCTCAGATTGATGCAACGGCTAGGAGTGCCTACTATCAGCTTCGGCTGATACGCCAGCTGTGCCCCTTCCTAGAGTTGGAAGACCTAAAGACGGTAGTGCACATGCTGGTAACTTCGAGGCTTGACTTCTGCAATGCGCTGTACATAAGGCTACCTTTGTGCCTAGTCCGGAAACTTCAACTTGTTCAAAATATGGCAGCCAGGTTGGTCACTGGTACACCTAGGGGTGACCACATTACACCAGTTTTAAAATCACTTCATTGGCTGCCAGTAAGTTTCTGGGCGAAGTATAAAGTGTTGGTTATTACCTTTAAAGCCCTACATGGTTTGGGCCCAGGCTACCTGCGGGATCACCTTCTCCCGTACAATCCGCCCGCACACTTAGGTCCTCTGGGAAGAACTTACTCAAGCCAGCCAGAACTAGGCCGGCCAGTGTTACCCAGAGGACCTTCTCTTCCATCGCTCCCAGACTATGGAATGGTCTGCCGGAGGAGATTAGACAAATTAGCAGTCTTCATGAATTTAAGAGAGTCATGAAGACTGCTCTCTTCCGGCAGTCCTATCCGGATGAATTTTAAGATGTTTTAATGATGTATTTTCTCTTGTTTTTAAAATTTTTAATTGTTTGTGATTCTTGTACTTTACATTGTGTTCCCCGCCTCGATCTGAAGGGAGAGGCGGGTTATAAATAATAATAATAATAATAATAATAATAACAATAATAATAATAATAATTATCCTGTGGCTTTAGGGGACTGCCATGCCTTCTGATAGCTGATTTTACTCCAAATATAGGTAGAATAAAAAATACCTTGAGAGATTTTACCATGCAGTGTTGGGAAAGCAAATTGCAGGCTTACCTACACATCCTGTAAAATCTAAATGGAGGATATATTTTAAAAACAAAAGACCCTTTCCTCACTTGTTTTTCCTATCTCTTCCTTTCCCTTGGTCCAACATGAAATCCATCTTCTGCCTATTAGAGAGCAAAGGGAGAGCCACTTCCAAATAATATATTCCACCACATCATCCATATCAAATGTGCTTTCCCAGCTATTTTGAAATGGCAACCCTTAAACTGGGACCATTGCTTGTTGTAAATTGCCCCAGGAGATTGCACACACACACACACACACGTGTTGCACAGGTCTTGATTAAAATTATTGTCCAAGCGTTTGCATTTCCCAACATACTGAAAAAATATCTGTTACTGTACCTCTGTGAAAGCATCCCGATTTGCCTGGAGGCTAACCTTGACTACTTCAAAAGGGTTAACCACAACTGCTTCTGTTAGCCCAGATCCCAAGCCAGCAACTGCAAATGTCTAAAAGAGTTAAATCAATCAGTTCTCATGTGCACTACAGTAAAACATCCCGCACATCACATTCTGAAGTTGCGCATTAAGCTGACTGATATGATGAAAGTGGAGAGACCAACCCTTGTGCAGTAGTATACCATTACTAAACAGCTTTCGTCCTTGATTAGATGTTGACAGTTCATGCAGAAGAAATTACAAAAGCCACAAACCACATTCCAAATATTCAAAATAAAATGTCAAAGTCCTATCAACAACACATTCTCTCTTGCTGGGAAAAAAAATCTTTGTGACTGATTTAAGAAATGCATATGGGGGTGAAAAAAGCACGCCCTCCACATTCTATTTAGGGAGAGTATTACCCCATGAAGAATAATTTACACATTATTATGTGTATAGTACAGCCACAAAGACAGCTCTTAAAATCACTTACAAGCAGAGTATAAAACAAGGAGTTAATTAGGTAGTAAATCTAATACAAAAAAATTACAGGACTATATTGCTGTATTCCCAACTCAGTGAGCAATCTTCTTTGAAGGGCAAATTTCACCTCTGAAAACACTTAAGTGATAATAACAATAACATTGACTAATCATCATCATCATCATCATCATCATCATCATCATCATCATAATTTATTTCTTATCCGCCTCTCCCTTTGGAATGAGTCGGGGAACAACATTAGTACAACAATACAATATAAATCAATTGCATAAAACCAATTAAAACTAATTTAATAAACACACCATATTAAAAAGTTGATGCTTGTACAATTAATATAATAATGATAACATTGACTTATATATATACACCATATAAAACAGTTGATGCTTGTGCAATTAATATAATATGATAAATTGAAAGGAGCACTCAATGTATCTATACAACATAAGAAAATATACTAAAATCATTTTAAAGCAATTTTAAATTTATAAAACAGCTCTGAAATTTGGGGTGGCGGTCATTTCAGGATACGCTTCTTACTCTATGCAAGACTACTTCAATGGTCTCCACATGGGACTACCCTTGAAGAGCATCTGGAAGCTTCAATTGGTGCAAAATGCGGCAGCTAGGACACCAACCAGTAGATGGTATCATGACCACATCACTCTAATTCTGAAAGATCTGCACTGGTTGCCAATTGTTTTCCAGGCTCAATTCAAGGTGTTGGTGTTACCCTTTAAAGCCCTAAACAGCTTACAACCTGGTTTTTCAAGGGACCACCTATCTCGGTAAAAAATCTGTTCTGTTATTAAGTTCAGTAGGAGAGGCCCTTGTAAAAACACCCTCACTTGCTGAGGCCCATTTGTCATTTGACATTGCACTGCACAAATAATGAAGGAGGTTATTAGATAGTATAGTAAAGTAATAAACAATAAATCAAGCAAACATTTTTTTTTAAAAAAAATCTGTTGCTATCATTATTATAGGGAAATTTTGGTATTAAGTTCTGCAATTCTGTACTTCTCAGAACCCAAGCAGGCACGAAGCATTAGTCTTATGGTTTGGGTTCAAATCCTGATCCTAAGATTCTTGAGAATTAAATTCCACTGAAATCACTGCAGCAGAATTTCAACCAGGGGATATATTCCAGGTATTCAAAAGAGGAAGCCAGTATGTTCTTAATGATTATTTTTAAAAAAGCTAATTAGCATCTTTCCCCGTAGCCTTCCCTTAGCTAATAAGTAACATGACAATAGGTATAATCTACTTCTGGGAATTCTCTATTTAAGATTGAATGAGGGCTCTTTCTTTGCATACTAATGATGCACCAAATTCAAACAAAAAAGGCACCTGGAAATTCCTTCCCCTTCAATATTCTGCAGTGCCTGAGCCGGAGGCCTGCTTAATAGAGACCAGGGTGTCGCAGTTGCTACCAGAACCCAGAATACTTGGGTTCCTCTCTGTGAAACTAGCTGATTATGTGAAGTAGTATCCATGTGGATACTACTTTACTGATGCATTGCTAAAGGTCTAAATAGTCTAAATGTGCATCTAACAGCTACATTTTGTTTTCATTTTTACTCTAGAATAGGTGCAGGGCCCCTGATCCAGATGAGGAACCTGGCAGGGTGGTTAGGGGGGCTTTTAAGATCTGGACTGGGCGACCGGTGCCTATGTTAGAGTAAAAATGAAAAGAAGACATGGTTTCTTGAGACACATTTAAAATGTCTGTTTGGCCTTAATAGTGCTATTGAAATATCTCCTTTTTAGAGGGTTTGGTACATTTGACTTGGGCCCTTTCCGCACCAGCCATTTTTCCCGGGGCTGCCCCTGCCTGCTGGCGGAGAGTCCGCATGATGCACAGAGCATCCCGCAAGCAGGCAGGGGACAGCCCTCCATTTTCCCGGGAGCTCAGGGAACGCTATTATCCCGCTATTATCTCTGCTCCCGGGAGTGTAGCAAGATGGGCGGCTGGTGTGGCCGCCCATCCCGGGCGCAGCCACACTTACCCACAAGTAAGTACGGCTGCTCTGATGGCCACGGAGCCGCACTGTGTGGCTCCGAGGCCATCGGGGGAGGGACAGCAAAATCGCCATCCCCAGGATGGCAGGGGGGAGGGGGGAGCGATTGTGTGGCAGTTTTTTTAAAAAAAATATGTACATTTGCGCAGGAGCACTCGTGCACTCCTCCGCAGCTCTGTCCCCCCAAAAATGGCCGGTGCAAGTTGCGACGGCCCGGTAGAAGCCTGGGCATCGCATTCTGGTGCAGCCTCTGTGTGTCGGAACTGGAAGTGGTTACTTCCGGGTTTTCCCGCTTCCCACCCTCTCCACCCCTATGGTACGGAAAGGGCCTTGAACTATAAGTTTTTATATTGTATTGCTTGATTTTGTGATTTTTTTTGTTTTAATATTTCTTTGTACATTGCCCAGAGAACAACAGTTACTGGGCATCCAACAAATATAGTAAATAAATAAATAAATATATCCAGGTTTCCAGTGACAATTATGCTGCCAGAATGTGTGTGTGTGTGTGTGTGTGTATGTGAAGTGAGTCTGAGCATTTTTGGGAAGTGCTGGAAGGTCCAAGTGAATGGGGTGGCTTTTGAAGCTAATGGGCAGGTTAAGCTTTCTTACATTTGCTCTGCTCTGTTTTAGGGGTTTTCATCAACGCTTTTGAGTGAGGGGCAGTGAACAGTGAAACAAACAAATACATCCTTAATTGTTAGCTGAGAAGCAAAAAGAAACATTGCAGCCTGGAGAAAGCTGGAAAACACTACACAGAAAGCAGCCTATGGGTGGCCAGGAGTGATACACAAGAACCAAGAGTATTAAAGGAGCATCCAGTGTTAATCAAGCACTCGCTGTACCGTCTCTCAGATACAATAGCTTGTGCATGTAAATCCAATGAATGAAATGTTTGTGCTGTCAGTTTTGATAGCCCCAATAGTCTGTTTGGGGTCAAGGGAAGAAGTGATGGAGTCATTCGGTCCTATATCCCCAAATATACAAGGCTTGGGATCATAATATCTGATGGAGTACTTCTCCCTGCATGAACTGACTTGTACATTACATCAACATCTAAGGCCTTCTTCTAGGTGCCTCATCGGAGGGATGCTCAGAAGGGGGTAACAGGGAGAGGGACTTCTCGGTGGTGGCCCCCTAATTGTGGAATGATCTCCTCTACAAGGCTTGCCTGGCGTTAACATTATTTTTTTCAGTGCCAGGTTAAGAAGCTTCTCTTCTCTCAGGCATTTGGCAGCATATGATGAGATTTTAAATAGGCCTTGGATTTTTCTTATTGTTGTTTAAAATTGTTTTAGATATATGCATGTCTTTGTTTATGCTGTTTGTTTATATGTTGTACATAAATGTTTTTATCATGTATTTTAAGGGTTTTAATCTTTGTAAACCGCCCAGAGAGCTTCAGCTCTTGGGTGGTACAGAAATGTAAAATAAATGAATGAATGAGATGTGTGCTTCGTGCTGTTGGAAATGGAAGAGCCAAGAATGGGTTTGGAAGATGCTAACAGAAACCATCTATGCAATCCAAGGTTTTAGATGTGAAGATCCAGCACAATGAACTCCTTTTGCATCAGTGATTACTAATCTAGAAGACAATGCACCTGTGTATCTTTTCTGGAGTAAATTGCAGAATGTTTATGGGCTCTACAGCCCCCTTATCAACCCTTTACTCTGCTAGAAAAATAAGCATGCAGGGTTTTTTTGGGGGGGGGGTTATGCTCTGCCAAATCCAGAGTCATTCTTCCTGATTTGGACCTCTTGTTTTCCTCCACCGTCTTGCTGCAGAACACCTCTTGCATCATTATGTCATCCCTCTCTACCGAATGTATAACATCAGAAGGATCCTGCAGTCCATGAAGCTCAGTGGACCACTGTATTATTTATTCAAAGCACATTGAAAAGTTTTCTCCTTGTACCCTACATCTACAAGATAAATTAGAGCTTTCTTTGTTTAAAAGGTGTGTGGTACCTTTAAGGATTAAGGATTGATCTCATGTTGTCTGGAAAAGGTGGAAATCCATAAAAAGAAAGAGGGTGTGGGAAATATGATCCTTCAACAACTAGAGACAAATGCAGTAATAATGGTAATATAATAGATAAATGCAATAACTTGAAAAGGGATATAACATTTCATGCAGATTTTCTTTCCAATTGGCTGATTGCATACATGCTAATAGAAAACCTCTTGCTTTATATGACAAGCAAAAATATAGTTTCTGTGCTTGTCACAAAACTTCCACTGAAACAGCCAAACTCCAGAAATACTTCCAGTCCCAAATTCGTTTAACCAAGAAATCTATAATCCAGATGGTCAGGATTTGTTGTTAGTGCACTCTTCCAATTGGTTTTTTTTTTTTTTTGGTAACAACATCAAAATCAACTACATATACTTATACCTGGGTGGCCAAATTCCTAGGCCCCATGAAATACACGCCGCCTAAGAATCTCCAGGCATAATTTCTCCTCCATATTTTACATAAACAAAAAGCTGGGATGCAGACCAATAACAGTGGTGACTCCACTTATGCATGAGGATGTAAAGCTCCCCTTTCCAGGGGAAGCTTCCTGATAAGTCCCCTCCCACAGTCCAAAATACATGAGGGAGTGCCGTGTGAAAGGATGTTCCCTCCTCCCTCATGTATGAGTGGAAGCATTTTCCACTAGCGCACAGAGCATTCAGATCTGACGCAACCCATCTCATCTCCCATTTCGTAATACCACGAATCTTTACGCCATTATCTTGCCCAAGTTGGGGAGAGAAAAAGGGGAAATGTTGTCATAAAAACTGAAAATCTCTCTTCTAGTGAGCCTCTTTACTCCTTATACAAAATACAGACAGAAGCCCTCACATCCCAATGGTATATTCTCACTTACCAATGCTGGTGACAGTGAAATATTTCCTAGCAATTTCTTGTATTGTTCAAAGGTGAAAAACTGGAAAGTAAATACAGTGAAATTTAAAACTCAAGAATGGAGTAGAGATTTTACCAAGAAAACTGTTTACCTTTATTAGCCTAACAAAAGGCAAAGAAAGAATGATTTGATCTGTGTGTATGTTGTTGAGCGTTTAGTGCTACACATATGGCTTTGGTTAAACTTGAATCAAGCAAATTTTGTTCTCAGGTCATTTTAAAAACATTTATTAGAAATATACAGAATATACAAAAATATCTATACATATATGATATAAATACTCAATCCAATTTATGGCAGTTCCACACCTCAATAACTTCCTCATTCTTATACCAGAAAGAAAATAACCATACTTTTCAAACTTCTTAAAAAATCAAACAACCATCTATCATGTGTACAGTTTTTTGTCCCAAGGACAGATTTCTCCATACAGAAATCTGAAATGCTTCCCTACATATTGCTGTGGCTGAACACAGGGCAGCTTCCTCCCTTTTATTCTTATCACGTCATGTCAACATCAATGTCTTAGTAAAATCCATTGATGCTGAGATCAGCAATAAAGTATTGTATCACTATTTTAGCAGATTGCAAAACAATGCAGAATCAATGCAAGATGTTGGTGTAAGGATAATTCCTTCAAAATATCCAAAGAGCATTGATACTGGATCAAGCAGAATATAAGCCTCAAATATATCATTGGTTTCCCAAATAAACAACAGAAGTGTGTGAGCAGAAGGCTGATCATACAATGGAACGTTTCTGCTGACCCCTACATCCTGCAACTCCCTGAGCCCACTCCCCCTCAAGATATCTTGTGGGATGTGATGTGGGGAGCCTTAACCAGAGGGAGGAATTGGTAAAAATTGGGCGGAGGCATTGTACATGGCCTGAGCTTGTCAAAATTTTGCACTAATTTTCAATTGCATTAACATTTGTTGATTGACTCATCGTGAACCTCTCTCTCTCTCTCTCTCTCTTCACACACACACCCATTCATACCTAAGGACTGCCATGTGATGGGTGGCCACAAGGCCACCATTATTTCTATGACACAAACATTACTGCAGCACCTGTCCACCTTCTCATGTGGATGCACTGGTTCATACTATCAGTGTTTCCATGCCATTCTGGCAGTGTCATGAGCCTATAGAAGCCTCAAACGGTTCCAGATGCCATTCCACGGGGAACCACTGAATGTATAAACTGGCTGAAATCTCTTCTCTATGAAGCGCGATGATGGCAGCAGTAGGGCGGGGCATTTTGTGGACATTTTGTCCCAAATAAAAGATGCCGGCTTATAAGGGGTAGGTTCCCCACCCCAGGCATTTTGTCAAGTCCGCAGCAGGGGAGAAAAGGGTCCACCCAATTCTTGCATGCTGTGTTCCCAATAAAAATCAGCTCCACCTGCAATGGTTGTTTTTACAGTAACACCCCCCTCCCCAAACCTACAACTTATTTGGCCCATAGATTCTTATCATCATTCTCTTAGCTACCTGTTTACCAGACAATGTGCCACTTAAAATAAATATTTTCAAACTTGAGGCTGCTTAGTCATTTCATCAAAGATCAAAAGGTCACACTTCAGGAGTCAAATGAATTTTTAATTGTATTCCATGTTCATGGCATAGCTTCTGCAATCAGATTCTTGTTGACAACTTCTCAGCAACCTATTTGTAGTAACCATGACAACATTTCAAGATGCTACCCTATTCGCAACTGTTCTAATATAAAACTGGTAGTGTTTTGCTATACACTTTACTGACCTGCCACCAGTTAGGTTGGCCACCATGCAGACAATGCCTCCAAAGTTGATGCCGCATGACATTCACTTAAATTTGGCATCCTGTCACAACCCACCTCTTAAACTTATTCTAGACCTCTTATTTTTTTTCAAATACAAGCATAAATCATGTGACCATGATTTTTTATTTCTCCATTTGACTCTAATAGATTATATTTGAAACAAAAAATAAATGTGGTAATGGCTTCTTTACAAATGTAAGGGAATCTATGGCTTGAACCAAGTGCCTCATGGTCTCAGACCTGGTCTAGTCATCTGTGCAGGATTGTGTGTAAACTGGTCCCAGAGCCTACTTAGGCCACAAAAAGGAATGTGAATGTGCAAAGTTGCTATTGTGATTGGTGGGCAATATGATGCCTCTGCACTGGCTAGGCTGGGACAAGTATAAATGATAGGGGCTCACATTCTTTGTCATCTGAGCCAGGGGTGGACAGAAGGTAGATCTGAATCTACTGGTTGATGTCTGAGTGATTTTCAGAGTCTTTTTACACAAGGCACTTATTGTGTGTTCATGATTCTAATAGTAGTTTGTGGGTGCTTTACATGATGTTATCATTCTCCAGGGCCTCTCCTGTGCTTTGCAACCACTATGGCAATGAGGGAAATCTGGTATTTCCCTTAATGGTGGCATAAAACTCTGGTATATTTGTGCAATTCTGCAACAGCACCTAGTGGTTGTGTAATGGAACATATAGAAAGGCAAGGAAGAAAGCACTCAGAAAAAAGCATGTGTAAATGAGCCAATCTTAATCCCACAAAGAATCTGGAAGCAGAAGCCTTGGTAAAGTGAAGAGTTAAAAGCCCAATGTAGATAAGATTGACAAGGGTTTCTGGATTCCTAGTAACAGCAACAAGATGATTCATATTCTCCTGCCCTAAATTATGCTGCTGAATTGAGGGGGGGGGGAGAAGCTTGGGGTAACCAGGAATGTTTTTCTGAGTGGAAGGACTCTGTGGGTTCCATTCAGTTCTGATACTCAAAACAAATTCCTAGTCTAAAAACCCTAGTCTAAACAGTACCTCCTGCACTCCATGCCCAGTCTCCAGTCCTGTTAACTGGCTGCAGGCATCCTTGGTTTGAGAACACCCACCCTGTTTGGGTCTAGGTAAAGCCACCTGTCACAGCCTGAGCCTGGCCTTGACAATAAACCACAGTTCCTTCAAAAATAGCCAACTTTCCACTTGTCATTTCACTGCTTTATATGTGGGATTTGGACTTCATTTTACATTGCATTTGTATTTTCTAGATGGATGGTGGAAATAGACCTTTTGTGTGATCCTGTCACCTATAGTGCCGAATTCCCAAGTCTGATCCCAAAAGAGGTTTGGGGAAACAGTTGCCTGCTAGCATCCTGGAGGATTCTCTATCCTGTTAAATGTTGCAGCTCCCGGTCTTTTCCCGCTACTGCTCTCTCTCTCTCTCTCTCTCTCTCTCTCTCTCTCTCGCCATTATATCTGCTGCTAGCACTATTTTGGGGATATCTGCCTCTATAAAAACACTGTGCACACATATAAAATGTCAGATAAAGGCATGGCAGAGTGGGTGACAATGCTGCTCGGCAGAGGACAGCATGGCCAGACAGTGGAGTCGAACATTTTGATCCAATGAAGATGACAGATTGAAGTAGCAGGAAGGAGTCAGGGGAAGTTTGCTCCTCCTGAAGCAACAGCCCTCACCTTCTTGTAAAATCCACCTCAGACCTTGAGAACAGTACATTTGGTGAAGTTCTCTTTTTCAGTGTGTTGAAGCTGAATGGTATTTTATAAAGCGTATAACACTTGTTATATTTCTTTTAAACCATAGAGGTTCCATCTGCTCTAGTGTTTAACAGTTATAACAGATTGCATCCTTGGAAATGGTCCTTTTTCCAGATTGTCTTCTATAAATACCATGTTTCTGCCTGATTTTTCTTCCAATGTTTAACTCTCCATTGAAAATAAGTCCACAGTATGTCCGTGTCTGTTTAAATAGAGTTGCAGATGCAGTATGCATCTTCAGTATTTTTTAGAGAGAGGAGACAGAGGATATTCAGTTGTTCCTGCAACATGAATGAACTGGTGTGTGTGAAGTGTGTGTGTGTGTGTGTGTGTGAGAGAGAGAGAGAGAGAGAGAGAGAACGAGAGAGAGAGAGAGAGAGAGAGAGAGAGAGAGTGCACATGCCCCATAAGCAGCTCCAAGGTTTTTGGGCACCCTAACTGGTCCATCATCTGGGATGGGTATCTGTAGGGCAGCAGCTTTCAACTTGCATTACCTCTTCTTTGTCCCATTCTTACACCTATATTGTACCCAGCAGATGGGCTGAGGCACTAGAACTTCAGCTAAGGAGAAATACTGGGTGCAGTACTGCTTGGATTCAATTCAATTGCAGCCTGCTTTCACCCAGCTCTAGGCTGACCAGATAAAATCCAGGTCAGGGCTCATGTAACTTTAACAGTTGTAGAGAAAAGGGAATTTCAGCCAGTATCATTTGTATGCAATTAGTTCCTGGTGAAATTCCCTCTTCATCACAACAGTTAAAGTTGCAGGCACTATACTAGATGACCATATACAAAAGAAGGCAGGGCCCCTGCAACTTTAACAGTTGTGATGAAGAGGGAATTTCACCAGGAACTAATTGCATACAAATGACACTGGCTGAAATTCCCTTTTCTCTACAACTGTTAAAGTTACATGAGCCCTGACCTGGATTTTATCTGGTCACCCTACCCAGCTCAGTATGTTGCTCCTGACTTTTCTCCTCGTTCCCCACTGTGAGGCAATAGTACTTGTTTATATATGATTATCATGTTATTCGAAGCCGCCTGGCAACTTTTGTTAATGGGTGGTGTGAGTGAAATCTTAAAAATAGAGACTGTGTTGTACTTAGAAGAAATCTAAGATGGAGTCTGCATTGCATTGTAAGAAATTCAAAATTGAGCTTTGTGTTGAACTATGTATGTGTAATCTTACAGGGAGCTCTGTCTAGAAACAGTGATCTACACCAAGCAGGATACAACACTTTGAAAACGTTTTGAAAACTGTATATGGAGTCCCCAACAGTTGTCACTACTGTTACAAACTGTTTAAAACCATTTTAATGCAGTAGTGTAGATCCTGCCAGTATATACTTGAAAAAAAAGGCATGATCACCAATTTGTTATCTAGAAGTAACAGAACACAGGCTTCTTATCCTGAAGGCTGAGTTCATAATGCATGTAGTCAGTTCACATGGAAAAGAGACATCCACATTGAGATTGCTTTTCTAATAGATGACTTTGCTAAATTTCCCTATATGGTAATAAGTCCCACTTTTACCATTTTCTGCTAGCAATAGAAGCTAAAGGTTTTGTAAAGACCTCACCTCATTTCCCAGGAAGTGATGGTCTGTGGCTACGTATACATGGGAATAAAATAGACCCTGTGTGAATTGGAGAGACATGTTTGATTCCTCCACAGTGGCATATAAAGGTTAAAAAAATAAATAGAAATGAATAAATAATGATAAATACAGCTTGCATTCAGCAAGCCTATACCTGTCCCAGACTACCACTGGAAATTCTTTTTTTCCTACAAAATGTCCTACTTTCAGATTGTTCTGCTTTTTCTAGGAATCAAAGTGTCTTGGACTACTCGTGAAGGAAAATTTGGCCTTCTGTTTGAAAGTAACATACTTTTGATATGGAAATAAATGGAGTAAATGAAGCCCAAATACTAGTCTATATATAATAACCTGTAATATAAACATTTAGTAATGAATGAGGTACAACTATTCTGAAATCTGTCATCTTAGACTGCTGATCACATGGTACTTCCCCCCCTTTTTATAGTATTAAAATATGTCATGAATATTGTCAGTCATGAGTTAGTTCATTGAATCACGTCTAGGACTCACTATGATAAAAATTGCGCTATTTACACGTCCTTAAGATCAATTAATGCTGGCAACAATCCTTAACAACATGATCTGATACAGCTCTACTCAAAAGTAAGTCCCACTGAGTTCAGTGGAGCTTACTCCCAGGTAAGTGGGTATAGGATTGCTCTGTAATTCACCTAAGGTAAACAATCAAAGGGATTATGCAAAAAAAAAATGAGTGGGTTGAGGATTACAGCCTCAAGTAATATAAAACCTAAATGGCAGAATAAGTATCAAAACAGATCTTTATATTTCACATCAAACTCATACATGCAACATTTTCCTATTCAGTGTCACACCTAACTTTTTCACGGAATTTTAGGCATTTCTTAATGTTTTCCATGCCCTCCATGTATATTACCTAGCAATCTTTTGTTCTTAAAAATTTGCCTTCAAAATGCCAATTGCTTCCTAAAGCTATAAATTGAACTAGTCACTCTGTTGCATATT
Organism: Anniella stebbinsi; assembly: GCA_029215795.1. Taxonomy (NCBI): domain Eukaryota; kingdom Metazoa; phylum Chordata; class Lepidosauria; order Squamata; family Anniellidae; genus Anniella; species Anniella stebbinsi. The sequence goes on from JARDYH010000001.1 coordinate 332,953,430, forward strand.
ATATGGACAATTCTAAAGTTGAACAAAAGCAAAGTGAATACCAGTAAACTGCAAATAAAAAGTTCAGTTGGACAAATCAACTGAGTATGAATTAGTTTGTCAGAAACTCCAGCCATATTTTCCCCCTTCTTCACTTTATTTAAGGGCTCAAAATCACTTTATTACAATAGACTGAAGCAATTTTTAAAAGTTATTTAAAAAGTTATTTTTAAATTTTTAAAAGTTATTAAAAAAAATAGCTTTCCTCACAAAATCCACGGAAAAATAATTGCAAAATACATGTCTTCGTGTATCTAATACCCGGTGCTGTCCATCTGGCAAAGATACATGTAAATCTAAGTCCCATAGAGGGGGGAAAAGACAAAGTACTTACCATATGTCTCAATAATATTAAGGTAAAAAATCTGGGAACACATGCAAAATATGTATTTGCCCAACAAGATCATCTGTTAACCATTGTACTGGCACTGTTCATGTCTTTTCTTCAAGTCCAGACTAAACCAGGGCTATAAAGTTTGGCTTTTCATCCTTCAGAATTACCAGCTTTCTTTCAGAAAGTGGGGGAGGGAAGAAAGACAGAAAGAGGCACAAATGGACAGACAAAGGATCTGAACTCTTCAAAGTGAAATTGTCTTTGACACATGGCGTCCAAGTGACATATTACCTTAATTATAGTGGCTTTATTTTTACATGCAAATGGATTTACCAAAGGAATAGACAATTATATTTTTCTTCTCAACAGGAACTCTGCCTTGTTTGTTTATCCGAGTGATCTTTTATCAGCACAGCAGTTTTATAATTCAAGGCAGCCTTTCTCTGTAAGTTTCCGAGATGTGAATGGCAGGTACAGATGCAGCTGTGCAAAATTACCACAGTAGAACTGGAATTGCAGTATTGAATTTGAATTCCAAAGGACATCTAGTATATCCCCCTTACCCTCACCCCAAAATGAGAAATTAGGTGATCAGAAGACAACACTTTAATTTCTCTGGGTAACTTGTTCCTAGTAAATTGGGGAAATCTACAATTTCCTAGGGATTAAGTCAAAATTTAGCCCTGAAACAAAGTTCATGGAAAAGTTCTCTGAAACAAGTTTTCCAAGTTAAATCTAAAGTTAAAATAATCATTAGATGTTTGAACAGTGTGCATGCATGTGTGTGTGTCCCTGCAGTTGCATGTGATGCAAGATCAAATCAAGCAGTCCATTCCCCCTTCTTTTCAGTCTATATTTAGCAAGCAACCTCACAATTCTTTCCGAAATAAAGGGATACATTTGGAAGGGAAGATGGATCCAAGCCACTGCCATTCCAGCAAAACAGGTGGTGCATCATGTGTGCAGAGATCCACATTCAACCTCATGGTGGTCTAAAGTGGACTAAGCACTTCACCTGACATTCTGGCTGACGGAATCATCGCCTCTATTTCCAATTCAAGTCTTCCCACGCTTGCAGAGCTGTAGCCAAAATGGCACCACCCACACAAAAGATGGAAGTGCCAGCAGACTATGTGGGATGGGAATCCCGAGGTTTGCAGAGGCTGAAAACACCTTTAGGTAAACCCCTAAGGGGGGATGCCACAAAAACACTCTCATCAGTACTCAATGGCACAAAATGTTAACCGACTGAGTGAGAGGGAATGAATCAGAGTGACTAGAAAAGGAGGTGGGAGAAGGGCACAAATAAATATAAAAAGGGTAGAATGAACTTTCTCATTATTTGGATAGATCATTTCCTGATATGCCTAAGAAGCTATTTTCAAATAACCTCAGGGATGGGAGTGAAAATTGCCCATATACATCCACAGAGATATCAAAGATTTAATGTAACCACAAAAATTCCTCAAAATGGAGAAAATAAAGCAAAATGGAGAACCACACCCCCTACACATACATAAAACGGTCTAATGTGTACTGAGTATCCTCAGTGTGTACAGAATGCTGACTGGTGATTGGAGAGAGCAGAACACACACACACAGAAGGAAAACTAGAGGTCGGATGGCTAAAATCCTAAACAGAAAACTCCACACTGCAACATTTTATTTCAAAGTCCCACTTGTACTTGTTTAACTCTCCATCTATTTCATTAAAAGACCCCAAACATTTACATTTTAGGGCCACAACTGGCTTTTTAGAGGAAATTATGTAAGCACCTCAGTCCACATAGGTTCTCTGAAGCTGAATCCTGATTGTGAATCCATCCAGGAAATATTTACAGTGTCCATGAGATATTTCTGTGAGTCAGTGCAAAGGCTGAGCCCTTTCAACTTCATTTTAAACAGTCTGCATTTTATAATTTAAATTGCAGTTTTAATGTGTTCTGCTAGGAGCCATTTTGCAGAGGGAAAACAAGTTGCAAACATTTCACATGAAGAAAAAATAATAATAATTGCCTTCTCTGGTGTTGAGGAAACAGCTATTGTGAATAGTTCAGATATAACAACAGGTGAATGAAGGAAATATGTGAAGAAAACAAGTTGTATCTGAAATAGCCAGGACCCTCCAATGGTGCAGAAGCTAGAGAGGAGGGGGGAGGGGCTGGCATAATTCCCCCCCCCCCCCCAATAATTTAGTTGTTGTTGGGACAAAAAGAGGGCTTTAGATCCCATGGAACTCTCCCCTTTGTTGTGTACTCTGACAGTGGAGCAGAAGGGCAGCGGAGATTTCCATGCTTGCAATAGAAAGACCTGCAAGAGTAGGTGGAGAAGGAGAACCACTAGATTCTATGGGACACCCTCCCAGAGACTACAGGATTGCGGCCTTAATGCGACACAATTTTCACAGTGCTATTGGAAAAACAAGAAGAATCTGATTCTAAGATAACAAGCTCTTTATTATATGATTATGATTATGATTATTACTACTACTACCACTACTACTACCTACTACTACTACCACTGTTGTTGTTAAGTGTAATCAGCATTCATAGCAGTTTACACGATAGCGTAAACAAAAGATAGGTCTCTTCCCCCCCCCCCCCCGCAATGAGTTTGAAAACTAAATTTACATGGTGTGTGTGGAGTAGTAGACAACAGAGAAAGGGGAGAGGGAGGAAGGATTAGGGTACATGGCAAAGAAGCCCCCTCCTAGCTCAAACCAAGGTTCCTCTTACCCAGCATCTAGGACTTCTCAGGCTTCATTTTGGTTTGGCATGAGAACAAAGATTCAATGGAGGTTGGTGGCTCAAACGTCAGTGTGGCAGTGAATCTGCTCCGGGTTTCAGTCAGAACCAGCCAGAACTCTAAAGAAGTTATCCAAGGTGTGGAGAACTCCTTTAGAGTTCAGACTGGTTCTGACTGAAACCTGGAGCAATTCATTGCCCCACTAACATCAAAGCCACCAGCCTCCATTGCAAAGGTTTTAAGGTCAATTGGCTCAAATTCTGTAGGTGGATAACATAGGTTATTTGGTATATTATTAACTGGGGGTGGGCAGGACTAAAGGGGCAGATGATGGCCACTTTCAAATCCCAGCTGGCTCATGCTGGCCACAGCAGGAGATGTAGAGCATTTTTTTTTCATTCCTCATTCCAGCAATTCTTTATTTTTTAAAAATGGGAAATGCACTACAGCGTCTCCAGACTGCCATAGTTGAGTGGACCAATCCTGAGACTCTCAGACAAGAACATAAGAAGAGACCTACTGGATCCATCTGTTCCAACATTCTGTTCACACAGTGGTTCACAAGCTGTTTATCAGGAGCCCAGAAGCCGGACATGAGTGCAATAGCACCCTCCTGCCCATGTGTCGCAGCACACTGGTGTACATAGGCATATGCCTCCGATACTGGAGATAGCAAACAGCCATCAGGAACAGTAGCCATCGATAGCTTTCTCCCCCAGGAATTGGTTTACCCTCCCTTTAAAGCCATTCAATGGGTGGCCATCACCACATCTTGCGGAAGTGAATTCCTAGTTTAACTATGCACTGTGTGAAGAAGTACTTCCTTTTATCTGTCTTGAATCCATCACCAATCAGCTTCATGGGATGACCCCGAGTTCTAGTATTATGAGAGAGGGAGAAAAGTATTTCCCTAATCACTTTTTCTACCCATGCATAATTTTGTACACCTCTAGCATATTCCCCTTACTTACCTTTCTTCTAACCTAAACAATCCCAAATGTTGTAAACTCCAAGGCTGCCTCCAACCTGTGCTTGCCCCATATCCAGAAAACCCCACTTTTGGTCCTAAACATGCAGAAATTGGGGACTTTGGGTGAGCAGGTTCTCCTGTCAGCAGAGCTATTCCCTGCTGGTGGTGAGGCACCTTCCCCCCAGTGGGTACTGGTGTTAGGATTGCTGTGTCACAGATACTATACAGCAGCCTTTCCTAAACTTGTGCCCTCCAGTTACTGTGGATTCTAATCAGTCCCAGTCAGCATGACCAATGGTCAGGAATCCAGGGAATTGTAGTCCAATACATCTGGAAGGCATCAGGTTGGAGAACGCTGTTATAAAGCAAGAGATAACTGTATTAAGGGTTCTAAGAACATAAGAAGAGCTATGCTGGCTCAGACCAAGGATTCATCTAGTCCAGCATTCTGTTCATGTAGAGGCCAACCAACTCCCCACAGGAAACTCACAAGCAGGACATGAGTACAACAGCACCCTCCTGCCTATTTCCCCCAGCACCTGGTGTATATAGGCATACTACCTCTGACAGTGGAGGTAGCATCTGGCCATCAGGACTAGTAACCATTGATAGCTTTCTTCTCCAGCAATTTATCTAACCCCCTTTTAAAGCCATCCAAATTGGTGGTCATCACTATGTCTTGTGGAAGCGAATTCCATAGTTTTAATAGGTGCTGTGTGAAGAAGTACTTCTTTTTATCATTCCTGATCTCCCACCAACCAGATTCATGGGATGACCCCAGGTTCTAGTATTATGAAGATCCTACTTGTAAGGAATCTTAAAAATTACTTCAAATAAAATACATATATTTGTAACATTCAGTTTTTTTGCGCCTCCCCCTTTTTTGAGGGGGAGAAAAGAGAATGACTTACCTTTACTGCCCTTTTGGGTGTTTCAGCCAAGATTGGAGGGAGTATGCCTTTGTAGAAACCAAACAATCTGTTGAAGGAAGGAAGAAAGACACACACCAAAAAAGAAAAGAAAAGTTACCCCGGTATGTATGAACATTAGCCAAGTGGTAATTCTGTTTTCTTTTCAGAATGAAACAACTAATCTCAAGGCATTCTTAATTATTCAGAACAACCCTTATTGTCAACAATGAAGTTCTGTTTTCATACATATTATATAACAATTGCTGCAGTCCTTAAATTACTTATCCTGAGATAATTTGAAGTTAGTGCTGCTAACTTCAACAGGAATAAACTGGAATAAATGATTTGATGACTGTGGCCCAAATCTGACTTTACACCACTGAAACAATAGGCAGAATTGCCAACGAGTAAGCACAAATTCAACCCACACAGCCTACATAGACTGGATTACCTTTTATGCAGAGAAGGGAGGAACTGTTTTTGTGAAGGAGGAAAAAGAAAAAGGTAATTCATTCATTGTTTGCTATCTAAGAAGGCAGACTTTGGACAGACACTATTTAGATAAAAGGAAAATGCTAAAAAACAAAACAAAACACCCAACATGAGAAATGAAAGGTATATGTTTGGAGTGTGGGCAATGGCTCCTTGAAAACTTGATTCAGAACCAGCTAGTTGACAATGTAATTTACTATTAGGTTTGCGCATATTTTCCTCAAATAAATCCAGTGCGGTTCTTTATGTGGGCTTTTGTTTTAAATTTGAGTCATATTGCATTCTCCTTATGTGGCCCTTTGCCACCATTTTGTGACTGGCGTGGCTTTAGGAATTACATGTGGCTTGAATATATGTTATTTAAAGAAAACAAATGAAAGCAGATGGTAAACGTAAGTAAGCTAGTAGTGAAGCAGTTATTACAATTTCAACAGAGACAGCTCATCACCTGCCTTACTGAAAATCAGCTGATACAAATTTCCATGAGGTTGGATCCAGACTTCCCCTTCCACTAACAGAAGGACGTCTTCCATTTGCGCAAGGGACTGAGATCTGGCAGAGTAGAGAAGGGATGTGGGGAGATTTTCACTGATTCCCCCTTGTATCTTCAGACCCAACACCACTTCCCATACTGTTCTGGAGGTCCCCCACTCACAGGAAGTCTGGATCCAAGCCTTAAAGCCATATGATGTGTTGTCAGTAATGGATACTAGTTTTTTTCCCCAGAGGGTAGCCATGTTAGTCTGTTGCAGCAAAAGTAACATCTTGTGGAACCTTAAAGTGCATCTTCAGACAAGCATTTTATCGCACGCTCGTTACTGGCCACTCATGGTTTTGTGTGTGTCCTTTTGATGATACTGTCTGCCTCCTGAGCATCTCCCACCCCTTCTGCTCATTTTCCCATCACAAAAAAGACCCAGAAAATCCAATGTCCTGCCATTTCCTGCTGTGTGCAGGAGAAGCAGCGGGCCTCCTACTGAATGGGCCACATGGTCATTGTTTACTTCCACTTTCTTCCCTGTGTAAAGAAAGAGGAAGCATTGTGGGGCAGAAACAGGGGGGAAAGTGACAGTAAGGAAACTCGATCCTTTCCCCCATCTGATGATGCTCAAAGGCTAACAAATATAGTCTGGCATAAGGTTTCATGGACTGTAGCTCACTTCATCAGATACACTGAGTATTATGGAGAGTTTAAGGTTTATATACAGTGCTTATAATGTTAATCTGCTTCTCGTTGCTCGTTGCTGATGCTGCTCCTCACCTCTCTCTCGAGGCACAGCATTGCTGAGTAGTGGAGGGAAGCAACTCTCAATGGACAGGGGCAGCTCCAGGCAAGGCATGCTGAGATGTGTAGCTATTTCAGAGATCTCAGGCGATGGCCCACATGGCCGCATGTGATCCCCTGAGATGTCTGAAATGCCTATACCTCTTAGCATGCCTTCAACAATCCACAGAGGTACTTCCTCGACAGTTGCTGGGAGTTGTAAGCACACTGGGAGTTGTATGTGTCAGCATAGGATTTGTTTTAAAATGTTTTAAAACAGTTAAACTGCAAAAATACGGGTTTTGGGGTTTTTTTGGTACATTGTACAGGAAGACCTATTAGCGTCCCAAATTCCAAGGTTGTAGCTCATCTAGAAGTGGGTAAACATTTCTGGACATACAAACCCACACAGACACGTTCTGCTTTTATAGATAGATTGATAGATAGATGATAAAATCACTAACCAGTGAGGAAGTCTAGGAAAGGAGAACACACCTCCAAGATAGCATGAGATGTATGCATTGCATCTAGTTGTCTTAGAATAGTTATTTTATAGTGACTGACCAAACTGGGAGTGAGGCCAAAGAGGGGTGAGGGGCTGGAAAACAGCTGTTCAGCTGCAGCAGGGAAAAATGTTGCTGTTCTTCCTGAAAGTCAAGAAATAGACCTCCTATGCCTTTGACAAACATACACTTAAGACTAATCTACATTTAATAAAACGATCATGGTGATGACTAAGATGCAGATGGTTCTATGGATCCCATGACAAATTCTAGGATATTTTGTTTTATAGTTCCCTTAATTTTTGTTGTTCTAGGAATAGAAGAGCAGCATCAACCATATGCATGGAGTGCCTAATTTTCAGTACCAAAGAGGACAAAAGGAAATGTCACCACATCTCTACGTTTTCGCAAAAACGGAAAGAGTTAACAGCTACAACTTTAACTGAAGCCCAGTTCAAATGCATTATTTTGTTTCAGCATTAAGCAAATGAACATCACCATTCAATTGTGTTCTGGGCAACCGCCCAAATTCGTCTTTGCAATAGTTGATTTTGAAACATTACAGTCAATCATATCTTCCCAATTTGTTCTTCTTTAAGGCTTTAGGCATCCTTCTGGTTTCCATTTCTTGTTTGGAAGCCTTGAGTCATCCATTCTGGCAACATGTCCAACCCAAATCAGTTATTTTCTCCAAATTATATTGAAATTGGGATCTTGCTTAGTTTGTTGTTTTCCTCCCCTGTCTCTCACATAATTTTCCCTTTAAGGATCAAATGCAAAGCTGATTGAAGGCATGCATATAATATCCTCTTTCTTCAGTTGCTGTCAAATTCAAGCCTGTTACCCACATAGTTCTGTAATTGAAACAACGACAGAAAGTACCTTTAGGGTACTTCACTTGCTTTGCATGAATCAGGGGTTCACATAATTTAGATGAGTTACAGAGCTCTGCTAGTGAAGATGCACAGAATATTCAGTGTGAAATGCACACTATTACTGGCACTCAGAAGACTTTTTCAGTTAGGCAAACTGGAGGCAAGTGTTCTTAAAAAATGGTACCCCAATATAGGCCAAAGTGCGTAACTGTGCAAATCATAGGAATACTTCCAATAAATTTGAATAGAAGCACCCCAATTTATTTATTAAATACAGAGTCTAGAGGATTTTTTGACAGCCATTGGGAAGGTGCTTTAGCTTTTGTATGTTTCTTCCTTGTTTTGTACCATTATTACTGCATTGTAAAGCTATTCTCTCTCGCTCTCTCCCCCCATTTTTTTTAAAGGATCCACCTGCCCACACAATACTCAGAGAATCATTTGTAGCAGATTAACAGACTGAAAGGAAAAAGAAGCAACTCTGGACATTATTTATTTATTTGTCATAGTAATGGGATACCTGTTATGAGGACCAGCTAAAATGTTGGCTTTATTCATTTGGCTAGTTGTGTAGTAAAACAAAAAAAGAATTGGCTTTGGTTGAAATGGTATAGTACTGTTGCTTCGGGATTTTTTTGTTATAGACAAGCATGGCTAATAACAACAACAACAACAACAACAACAACAACATAAATTTTAAAAATCTCCTCCTACTGCTACATGTGTACTAAGTGCTTTATCCTGAACATTGGAATGAGGTTCTTGGGGAAGTTATTAGATGGATTATCTCATTTAATCTTAACAGATGTGAAAAGCATTCAGATACAAGGGAAACCGATAGATCATTGCCAGAATATAATATTAAGGAATATAAGAAAGCTCCCTTCAGTCTCTCTTTGATCTGTACTTTTAACATTTGCAACATCAGTAACTAAAACCGTAATTTAATGGCTCCACATAATTTCACTGGCAAAATTGACATGCTTTATGGCGTACCGCCCAGAATGCTCCACATCCAGTGAAACACATGTGCATTTGGGTCCTATTGCTGGACATCACAGGACATTCCATAGCTGACAGAAGGTACACCCTGGCTACATTTGTTACATTCACATCTTGGACAACAACCTATATAAATCACATGCTATTTACAGTAAAATAAAAAATCATTGAGTTTGCTGAATGTGTTTTCATTCAATTTCAATTTTTACAAGCTGTATGTAAGCCAAGTTGGAGTATGTATGAATTTACATATCTTCGTTTTGGAAATGTAAAGCAAAGGGATTATAGTGAAAATGAGTGTAATCCTAACAGTAACACTCCAAACACAGCTCTATATTTAGCTGCAAAACTTTAAAATACAGTATATAAAATACATCTTCTTCAGAAGTTAAATCAAGCACAGTTGAACAGACCTAATGTTTGAAGGTTCCCATCTTCAAAAATCTTCAGCTATAATATACTGAATTGAGGGCATTCAATACTGTCAACCATGGAACTTATCCTACATCAATCCAGGAAGCTTTGAAGTCCACTTCAGCTCATGATCTAGCGCTGAAATGGATCTACTCCCCAAAATTCAGTGAAAAATTCTCCTCTGTTAATTTTGATGTCAAATATTTTGCAGACATTCTCTGATTGTTCAAATTTACCAAACATACTTGATGTCTGTTTCTGATATCCTATAATACTGACTTCAGTATTTGGTATTTGACAGCATCTGATTGCAGACATGCCATGAAATTTAGAGCGTCATCACATAGGGGAAATCATGTTTCTTTACCATTGCTTCTCCGTTACCGCTTCTGTCCCTCATTACTTACTCATTCTTCCCAACTGGGAAAGAGGAAGTAAACAAAGACCACGTGGCCCATTCAGGGGCTGTTTTTATCATGCTGCTTTTCCTGCACACAGCAGGAGATTGTGGCACATTCAGTTTTAAAATACAGACACATTTTTTTGGGGGGGGTCTATTTTGTGATGGAAAAAAGAGTGGAAGGAGCGGGAGACACACAGGGGCGGACGACAAAGTCTAAAGGATGAACACACATCTGTTAATGGGCAGTAGCGAGCGTGCTATAAAACGCTTGTCCAATGATACTCTTAGTGTTCTGACACTATTTTATAGCTGATATACAATGGCATGTAGTATCGCACAGTATTTGATGGATGTCATGCATTAGTACTTAGAATTTGACAGAACATGAGAGTCAAGAGCTTATCAGATTTCATATTTCACGTGTGCAAAAACAACAAAAATGCCAACAAATCTAATTTCACTTGAATTTCAAATGGTAAGGTAAACGTTTCAAAATTTTCACATGCAATATCTGAATGGCAAGATTGGGAAATCTGACAAATATCACACACCACTGATTATTCGTTACAGCTCTTCTGTGACCCTATGAACATGAATTGAAGTTGTGCTCAGCAAAAGGAAGCCTGATATTTGAAATAATATTCATGCCACCATCTGCCCATCTGCCCATTAGAAGAAAAAATGCCCCCAAAATAGACACACAGGGCAATCCCAAAGAGAAAGAAACATATACTGTGCAAATAAAGAGCCCATTCAAAGAATGAGAGAATGTTAATGAAATATATTTTTAGACTACTCTTGAAGATTCCAGCATAGAGCTGGTTCAGGAACCACTAGGTTGGCTGAAAAACTGATGAATAATCAGTATCAATCTAATTTATTCAGAATGACAGTCATCACCATATTTACAGCATATGGGTCAGATTAAGTAGTAGTTGTACGCCATCTTCCATGTTACTTTGTTATTCTTGCAGAGAATCAAGCTTCTCTTCCACAGTTATTAATCACCCCTCAATCTCTTGCTCAAAACCCTTGCTAATTTTTGGCTGCCTGTTCCACACATGACACACCTATAAATAGAATTAGCAAGAGAAGGAAAGATGAGAAAGCTGTCCGTCATCAACAGAAAGCGAAACTAAGTATCCAAATGAAAAATATAATATCTACATGCAGCTTGCAATACTCTACATTTTGCTCTATGCTTAAGTATAGAGAGAGAGAGAGAGAGAGAGAGAGAGAGAGAGAGAGAAGTCTAGAGGGAAGATGGTTCTTATGACCTCAACTGTGTACTTTGCTGTATACCCAGAGTATTCATTAGTGGTTCAGAAATCCACATCTTGTTCTGAATTTTAGTTTAGAGATTTGTTTTTGCTTCCTTGCTCTTTTAACTTAAGAAAATAAAATAGCAGTGGACTTGGGGGCAGATAAATATTGAAGTAAATACAGTTAGGGCTCAAAGCAGCTACAAAATAAACAACTATTTTAGAATTTCTACCCTGGATCAGTCATCAGGATGGCTGAACTCTGTCATTTTAGTCTGCTGTGAATTAGGGTGGTCACTTATGCATTACCCCCCACCCCGCAAAAGAGGAATTGCATCACCAAAAACGAGGACAAAACAGGACACAGATTTGTATACATTTCAAAACAATTATCATAATTTAAACAGAAATACTAAATAGACATACAATTTCAAAATAGTGGGGAAGACCAGGTGACCTGTGTGCCTGCCTGTTCAGTCTGCTGCCTAGGTGGTAATAATAATAATAATAATAATAATAATAATAATAATAATTTTATTTCTTACCCGCCTCTCCATTTGGATTGAGGCGGGGAACAACAGTAAATATAAAACACGATAAAATACATAAATGATTAAAAATATGGCAAACATTATTAAAATAGCAATAAAACGTCATAAAAATATCCTAAAAACACTGTTGGTAGGCAACTGCAGGGCCCTTGCTATGCCTTCTTATGGTTCCTTAAATTGTAACCGGAATAGGACAGGACAGCCCTTCAAATAGAAGCCATATTCAAATAGAGGATGGTTCTCTTGCATGCCTTCGAATAGAAGATCGTCCTCTGTAAAAGAGTACGTGGCCACCCTACTGGGAATGCTACAGATCAGCTTGTGAACTGAGTATTTGGGCATAATAACAGGTTAGTCAACCTTTGATTAACATACATAACATATATATTCTGAACAGCAAGCTAGCTAAAAGTGGGCTAGGTGGAACAACTATTAGGTGGATCCACAGTTGGCTACAGAATCAGACTCAAAGAGTGCTTATCAATGGTACCTTCTCAAACTGGGGGGAGGTAATAAGTAGGGCACTGCAGGACTGAGTCCTGGGCCCAGTGCTCTTCAACATTTTGATTAATGACTTGGATGAGGTGCAGGGAATGCTTATCAAATTTGCAGATGACACAAAATTGGGTGGGATTGCTAATACCCTGGAAGGCAGAAACAAACTTCAAAGTGATTGTGATAGGCTGGAGCACTGGGCTGAAAACAACAGAATGAAATTTCTTCAGACCTGGTTACGGGACAGAAACAGCTTTGGTCGCCTTGGTAGATGACCTATGCCAGGAACTGGCCAGGGGGAATGTGTCCCTGTTGGTTCTGCTGGACCTCTCAGTGGCGTTCAATACCATCAACCATGGTATCCTTCTGGGCTGCCTCACTAGGATGGGACTTGGAGGCACTGTTTTACAGTAGCTCCATTCCTTCCTGGAGGGATGGACCCAGAAGGTGATGCAGGGAGACTTCTGTTCAACTCCTTGGCCGTTGGCCTGTGGAATCCCTCAGGGTTCCGTTTTATCCTCCATGCTATTTAACATATACATGAAATAGTTGGGAGAGGTTGTCCGGAGTTTTGGGTTGCGGTGCCACCAGTACACTGATGATACCCAACTGTACTTCTCCTTTCCACCTGATTCCAAGGAAGCTGTTTCAGTGCTAAACTGGTGTCTGTTGGCAGTAATGGACTGGATGAGGGCAAACAAATTGAAGCTTAATCCAGACAAGTCTGAGGTGCTCCTGGTCAGTTGAAAGGCTGATCAGGGAATAGGGATAAAGCTTGTGCTGAATGGGGTTACACTCCCCCTGAAGATACAGTAATACAATTTCATTTGGATTACTGTAATACGCTCTACATGGGGCTGCCTTTGAAGAGTGTTCAGAAATTTCAACTGGTTCAAAGAGCTGCAGTCAGATTGTTGACTGGGGATGGCTACAGGGAGCATACTACTCCCGTTAAAACAGTTTCACTGGCTTCCAGTCTGTTTCCGGGCACAATTCAAAGTGCTTGTTATGACCTATAAAGCCCTATATGGCTCGGGTCCAAGTTATCTGAAAGACTGTATTCTCCCTTATGAGCCTGCCCATCCCCTGAGATCTTCAGAGGAGGCCCTTCTCTTGGTCCCACCATCATCACAGGCATGCCTGGTGGGAACACGGGAGAGGGCCTTCTTGGTGGCTGCCCCAGGGCTCTGGAACACCCTTCCCAGGGAAGCTAGACTGGTTCCTTCCTTGGTGTGCTTTCAGAGGCAGGCTAAATCTTTTCTGTTTTGGCAGGCCTTTGGGGAGTAGTTTGGACCTCTGTTGATGCATTGTTTATATAATGGATTTTTTAAATTATTCGTATTTAAAATGTTTTAAATATTTGGATATTGCACCATGTTTAGTTATATTTTTATTTTTTGTATATCTCTATCTGTTTTTAACTGTACATGTTTTAATTTGTAGAGCTGCCTTGAGTCCCAGTATTGGGAAAAAAGTGGGATATGATGATGATGATGATGATGATGATGATGATGATGATGATGGCATAAATGTCAAGTTCTACACCTAGGAAAAAGAAACCAAATGCGCAGTTACAAGATGGGAGATACTTGACTCAGCAATACTACAAGCGAGAAGGATCTGAATATGAGCCAACAGTGTGATGTGGCTGCAAAGAAAAGAAAATGCGATTTTGGGCTGCATTAATAGAAGTATAGCTTCCAAATCGCGTGAGGTACTGGTTCCCCTCTATTCGGCACTGCTTAGGCCTAATCTTGAGTATTGTGTCCAGTTCTGGGCACCACACTTTAAGAATGATGCAGACAAGCTGGAGGGGGTTCAGAGGAAGGCAACGAGGATGATCAGGGATCTGGAAACAAAGCCCTAAGAGGAGAGAATGAAAGAACCTGGCATGTTTAGCCTTTGAGAAGAGAAGTTTAGGGGGAGACATGATAGCACTCTTCAAATACTTGAAAGGTTGTCACACAAAGGAGGGTCAGGATCTCTTCTCGGTCATCCCAGAGTGCGGGACATGGAATAATGGGCTCAAGTTACAGGAAGTCAGATTCCGGCTGGACATCGGAAAAAACTTCCTGATTGTTAGAGCAGTATGACAATGGAACCAATTACCTAGGGAGGTCATGGGCTTTCCCACACTAGAGGCATTCAAGAGGCAGCTGGACAGCCATCTGTCAGGGATTCTTTAAGGTGGATTCCTGCATTCAGCAGGGGGTTGGACTCAATATCCTTATAGGCCCCCTCCAACTCTACTATTCTGTGATTCTATGATATACACTGGCCTCCTTGGTTAGGACAGGGGATAAAGACAGGGTAGAACCTGACACTCAGGGATGGAATTAGGGATGTCAGGAAAATTCAGATTTCTGCAAATGCAAGCAGACTGGCATTTTCTAAGTCACGTGGATTCTGCAGATTTGTGAACTGTTTTTTCTATTTTCTGGAAGTGCACACAAATTTTGTCATAAGAAAATTACTGGAAAATACACTGATATGTACACTATTTTTAAAAAAATAAATCCAAAGTTTTATACATCTGTGATAGCTCTTCAGCCAAATATTGTGTACCAGCAAAAATTATGTAAATTATGATGGACATTTTGACATACTTTTCCGAAGGGGGAAAATCTGATTCTGTCAATGAGTGGAGGCCAGAAGGAAAAGCACCTGACAATATCCATACATCCCTAGGTGGAACTTGAAGAAATCTGTCAGGCTGGGCTGGCTCTATGGCAGAATCTGATAGATGAGGGTTGAGGTCTAGGTAAAGCCTGAAGTTGTGGGTGGAGCTTGGCAGAATCTGGAGTGTACCAGTGTTTCAGCACCCACCCACCCCCGTATTAATTACCTCACAGAACAAGGTTTTCTTGGTTAGACCAGTAAAAATGCAATCCTAACCTTTGGCTGGTTGTCTGAGGTCCCCTCTACAAGATTTCAGTTTGACGCCCAGTTGCCCGATTATGCGCATCTCCTCACAATCGCTTTTACACCTAATCCCTATACACGGGAGGCATTCAAGCGCATTACTGGCTACATGAAACGTGATTTAAAGTTGTTGACATGCTGAGAATTGCATGCAAATGTTGTTGAAAGTAATGCGCTTTGTCCTGGAGGAACTCCCCAAACAGGTTCCCTCCTTTTATTCTCCCCGCCTACCAGAATCTTCCGCCTTTGGTTTCTTAGGTTACCTGCCAGGAATGACCTGATTAACATGTTCGGCTGACTAAGATCATCTGATGTGTCTTCCTCTGTCTCCTCCCCCCCTTCGCCCCGATTGCCAGTTGAAGTGACCTGCTCAGGAGTAAATGGGAATGTGCCTCGCACACACTCACGCCAAAACAGACAGGGGGATACTTAGACTGACCAGACGCCCGGATTTGTCCGGACATGGCAGGGAAATGGGGTGCAAATCCACATCCGGGCGGAAAAAACCGTTTTGGGGGGCCAAATCCGGAAATTTAGCCCCCCAAAACGGTGACCAGGTGGCCCTGGGGCGAGCCGGGCCAACTGGGGGGCGGCGGGGGCAAACCGGGGCGGCGGGGGGTCACGCGGCGGTGGCGCGAGGCTGGCGGAGCGAGGCACCTACCGGCTGGGGCGTCCGTTTCCCTCCGGTGCTCGGAATCTACTGAGAAACAGGCTTCGCGGCCTGTCCCTCAGTAGCGCGCCGGGTGATGACATCATCAGTCGGCGCACTGCTGAGAGACAGGCCAGGAAGCCTGTTTCTTAGTAGATTCCAAGCACGGAGGGAAACGGACCCCCCCAGCAGCAGCAGGTAAGGAGCGTGGGGCGGGTGGGGGGGCAGGGGGGGCGCGGGGGAGTGGGGGGGCGGCGCGGGTGCTCGCGGCAGGTGGGGGGGCGCGGGTGCTCGCGGCGGGGCACTTACCTGCTGGGGCTTCCCTCGGGTGCTCGGAATCTACTGAGGAACAGGCTTCACGGCCTGTCCCTACTGAGGGATAGGCCGCGAAGCCTGTTTCTCAGTAGATTCCGAGCACCGGAGGGAAGCCCCAGCAGGTAAGTGCCCCGTGCACCCCCCCCGCCCGCCCGCCCGCCCGCCCCGTGCTCCTTACCTGCTGCTGCTGGTGCTGGGGCTTCCCTCCGTGCTCGGAATCTACTGAGAAACAGGCTTCACGGCCTGTCCCTCAGTAGCGCGCTGGATGATGACATCATCACTCGGCGCGTTACTGAGAGACAGGCCAGGAAGCCTGTTTCTCAGTAGATTCCGAGCACGGAGGGAAGCCCCAGCACCAGCAGCAGCAGGTAAGGAGCGCGGGGCGGGTGGGGGGGGGGCGGCACTGATGTGCAGGGGGGGGCGGGGCGGGGCGGGCGCGAGACACTTACCTGCTGGGGCTTCATGTGCCACGTCTCCCTCTACCTCCCAGGTGCTGCATTTCCCCTACCGTGCCTGCCCTGACCGCCTCTCCCATCTCTCACCTACCTCCCCATTGAGATTGCACTGTTGCTGCTGCTGCTGCCCCCTCCCACAATGCTCTAAGGAAGGACTTCCAAGAGTCAGGCATTTTGGCCTGTCTGAGGCACACAGGCTGCTTTTTACAGCCAGTGGAGTTTTTTCATAGAGACTGCCCCCCTCGCTCACCTTCTGAGGATCTTTGAGGAAAGCCATAGGGCGGGTGACTGCTCTGGGGAGCCCCACTGGTTATTCTTCCCCTTTGGCATTTGCTTAGGGTGACCATATGAAAAGGGGGACAGGGCTCCTGTAACTTTTAACAGTTGTGTAGAGAAGGGAATTTCAGCTGGTGTCATTTGTATGCATGCAGCACCTGGTGAAATTCCCTCTTCATCACTGTAGTTAAAGCTGCAGGAGCCCTGCCCGCTTTTGTACCTGGTCACTCTAGTATAGCTCCTGCAGCTTTAACTACAGTGATGAAGAGGGAATTTCACCAGGTGCTGCATGCATACAAATGATACCAGCTGAAATTCCCTTCTCTACACAACTGTTAAAGATACAGGAGCCCTGTCCTCCTTTTCATATGGTCACCCTAGTGTTTGAAGCTTTCAACATTATAACCATATGGTCCAAACTTTTAGAAAAAGGAAGGGAACAGTGTATGTGTGTAGGTGGGGAGGGGGAAAGATTAAAAGGAATGTATAGCTACCTATCCCAAGGAGAGATCACAAGGAGAGATCTGAAGACCAGGTTATGATGGATCCAGATGAAGGTTGAAAGAGATCTCTCCTAGAATCCAGGGTATAGAACTCAGCAAAGTCCAGGTAGGGAAAATTAAGCCACGTAGAGAGTGTAGAAAATATTTAAAAATGAAAAGATCAAAATCAAATAGAGGGTGAAAACAACACCAAGCTGCTCACACCCTAAGAAAACAACACCCTAAGATCAGTGGGCTTTTCAATGGTGACACCCCGTCTGTGGAATGCCCTCCCCAGAGAAGCTTGCTTGGTACCTATGTTGTGGTGTTTTCATCACCCGATTATTTTAATAAGTATTTTAGTGCTCTTTGCCCTATGCACCTTTATTTTCTGCTGGTTTTACTGTGCTGTTGTGTTTTTACTGTTTTGGCTGACTTCATTTTGGTTTTATTATGTGCTGTTTTTAATTATTGTTTTATTGTTTGTATGTTATTTTTTAATTATTCTACACCACACAGAGAAGTTGGGTTATTGGGTGTAATAAATAGAAAGCATAATGAATACATAAACAAGGAACACAATTAAAGTCCTATTGATTACAATGAGAAATGCCCTATCCTGTGTCCAGCTTGTGATATCATTTTAAGGTTTTCTTTTATTGTCGTATGCTTGGAGAGAGAGAGAAAGCATGCACAGACTGCTATCACTGTGCTTTAATTTCATGTATTGACAATGACAATGACATATCAACGTCCTCAGCTCCTTCCTGGAGACAGAGGCCAGCTCATGGACCAGCAGCTAATTACCTCAGAAGCTGTGGTTAGAGTTGTATTTTCATTGGAGTTCTACTGTTGAAAATTCTGACCAGCAAAATATCTCAATCTATGCCAATATGAGCGAGATTTCCTAAAACTTTTGCTGGGTCTCTCTTTTCCTCTTCCTTTTCTGCAACATTTTTGTTGTTAGGTATTGCTATGTCAATGAGGTAGTTGTGTTTTCCTTTTATATTTATGACTGTTCTTGTCCCAGAATTGTTCTGTCCCAGCATAGCATGGCTTAGCTTGAGTTTGAGTGTGTCTGGCTCTCCTAGGCTCTGAAAGCATCTTTTTGGAGAGCACCTGCTGGTTGCATGTTCTCTGCACACTGAGGCAATGTAAATTCAGTATATACTTGGATAAAAGGAAGGAAAGATCCTTATCTAGCATTGTAATAATGGGCATCTGTTCTGGCCTATCTTTGAATTGTACTGACCATGGTCTTGTTCACATGGCTAATGAATCAGAGATATAATCACACATTGTTAGATTAGTTTCTCACTGATCAACCAGAAGTTGAAACAAGCTAAGCGGCGAGAAGTGACTACAACAAGCCTTTAGTCCATTTTGTTCCATGGCTAATGTTTGCAGGGTAATCATATTTTATACTCTTCCTGCATGCTAGGTTGCTAGTTTGTTGTACTAGATTTCTCTGCACTTGTCCACTGCTTCATTTGTTCAATGGTAACAGTATGCTGAATCTGTGAGTATGGATATGAGAAAAATGATGGGGAAAGAGTGTTAAACGTTAGGAAAGTTTAGACTATTGTAATCCAGTGAAAGATTTGCAGTCAGAAAAGATATTTGAGGGAAGGGGAGACTCTGTCACACAGAGTATAGTAAAAGCTTCAAAGAACAGCAAAAGCTACAAAAGTAGAAGTGAGTGAAATTAATTTCAGATACATTCAATGGCTCACTTGTTCTTTATTTCAGTGATTTTAACATTAAGATGTTGTGTAGAACAAGTTTGTCTTAATTGTATGCTGTGAAATCAGACATGTGACCAAGGCCATGTTTGGGTGGGCACGCCCCCTTGGGGATGGACATGTTGGTGGGCACGCCCCCTTGGGGCGGCCATATTGTCCTCCTTTTTGGTTTCCAAAATATGGTCACCCTAGGGATACTGCTGTGTTCCTTCCCCCTCCTCTTCCCAGCAAGCTCAACAATTCTAAAACATACACACGCACAAACAATCTCACACACACACACACACAGAGCTCAGGTCAGGAACCCAGCAAGAAGCGAGGGGATATGTGAGCTGATCGCAAATTATGCACACATGCACACATCCTTCCTACCCCCTTTACTTCTCGTGAAACCACCTCCATCTGGCCCTGTGTCTCCATGAATGAAATATTCTATCAGGGCAGTTAAAATAAACTTTATTTTTAAAAACTAAACAAAAACGTGGGAGGCTTTCCCAGTGAAGGGGCAGTTCTATCCATGACATCAAGACCACAGCCCGCCCACTCTGATCATTAATGTGCCTCCTCGGAAAGTTGTTTACACGCACATAAGGCGCTCTTACTCCTGCCATAAATTAAAAGTCGCTATTTAACGCGCATGCGAAGATGTGAATAATTGGAAAGAAAACGCACCTGGGCTCCTGATTTGCGCTCCGCTCTTGTAGAGGTAAATTTGGTAATGCACCTTGAAAGAGCTTTAAATTGCTCTTGTAGAGGCACCCTGAGAGGGGTTAGGTGGGGCAGAGGACCTCCTCTGCTGGAAGACTGGAGCTCCACCAGTGGGGCCTCTGATCCACTGCAGAACCACACATCCGGCTCCACCCTGAAAATGTATAGGGTCCCATCCCTTCAATGTGTATGCACTAAGCATGGACATTTACAAAAAGGTGTCTACATGTGAGTAGCTGTATAGGCACTTCATGTCATCTGGGGGTATCAGGCTGAGGAATGCTGACTAAGATCATCTGATGTGTCTTCCTCTGGATAACTTTCTTGGCCAAAGTGAAGTATGCATCCACAAGGAATACTTATTCATTTATTTATATATGTATTCATTTAATTTATATTCCATCTTTCCACCAAAAATAGTGATCAAGTAAAGTTGGCTAACAATAATAGACTACAGATATTAGTTTAATTATTAAAAAGAAGTGATCAGTGCTGGCCACTCAAAATTTATTTTAGCAAATGACAGCTTAAAAGCCAAATGCATGTCTGAATTAATAAGTCTTTGCTGGCTGGTGGAAGGACAGCAGAGATGAAGCTAGCCAAGCTACCCATGGCAGGGAATTCTAGCATTGGAAAACCCACAGAGAAAGAGCAAGGCTTTCTCAGAGGTAGCACCCCGTCTATGGGATGCTCTCTCACGAGTGTTGGCTTTCTCTTGGCTTTCAGAACATGTGTGAATCTTTTTTTCCCCACTAGGTCTTAGGGCTTAACGTTTTCTGCTATTGTATATATGTATTTTAGCATGTGTATGGCATTTTATGTGATATTTGTATGGTATTTTATCATTTTTATCTGCCTTATGGACTGAAAATTGGGCGGAAAAGTAAAATATAAATGTTTTCAATAAAAACAAGTATAACTATTTAAGAAACAACTGGAGCATACATTCATTGAGGTGTCAGTTTGTACTGTGGCACCTTTGTAAATTCACACACTCACACTCACACACCTACTTGGCTTTTTTATAACCGTCCCTCTGTTTGCAGTAGGAAAAATTACATGCTTGCCAAAACAACTTTGCCTAAAGCTTATAAAACAGAAAAAAACCCATTATGTTGCAGATTACTAGAACTAACTGAATGTTCAGTATGAAGTTTTAGCTGTCTTAAACACTGGGACCAAAATTAGGGAAGAATTCTTCTGGGCCTTTTGCAAACAGGACTGGCTTTTGCATAACAGGCACAGCAGGAAACAGTCACTGATTAAATATTGCACCACACCTAGATCTATTTCAGTTGAGGAATGTAAGAAAATGCTTTCAGACTTTTTGTTGTGTGTTAAGGACATGGCAGGATTTTGTCCTTTTCTCTGACGTCACCAAAGGCAAACCTTTGCAATTGTATGCTGAGTGTATTTATCAATACTAAACAACTAAGCAGTAGACATGTTATGACTCAATGATACAGAATTAAGCTATATCTCACAGAAGAACAGATTGGGAGGAGCACTTTTCACTGAAGATGAATAGCCTTCTTTAGGTGAAATCCAATATCGCAGGAGTGGACTTCCACTTGCCCAACAGGTCTGTTCCCATCTCACCTCCTCTCACACACCCCATGTCTGTTCTGGAGGGTTCCCTGAACTTCTGGAGCAGATTTTGAAAGTGTGGGGGGTGCTGCAGAGGGTATTGGGAATAGCTCTCCACCCCCTTCTACTGATAGGAGCTGTTCATCAGCTAGAGGGGCTAATTGGCTACAACACATTGGAACTAAGCATGGTCCTTTGCATAACCATGAAGTTCATCAGATGAGCATTTTATTGCATGCTCGCTACTGCCCACTTACAGATGTGTGCGCCTCCTTTAGGTGACCTCTTCTCCCTCCCGTGTGCCTCCTGCTCATTCTGCTCGTTTTTCCGTCGCAAAATAGACCCCCCCCAAACCTGACTTAAAAAAAATGGAATGTGCTGTGATCTGCTGTGTGCAGGAAAAGCAGCATGATAGGAACCACCCCACTTGGTCTTTGTTTACTTCCTCTTTCCCTATGGGGAAGAAGAGGAAGTAATGAGGGACAGTAGCAGGTGCGGAGTAGCGACGGTAAGGAAACATGATTTCCCCCCGTGTGATGAAGCTCTATATCCACATACACTCACTATGGAAAGCTGATGGTTAAATGTATCCCCTCCCTCAACCCAAAAGACAGGAAAGATCAGTATGTGAACGGCCATTCTGGCTACCTTACACAGTGCACAATTTTGAGCGGGCCACACAATAATGGAGTTATTTGTTTTACATTTGCAATTATTGTTGCCTGTATTTTAGATTAGCTAAAATCCCCAAATTTGCAGCTGAGAGCAGTATCCTCAATGTCTAAATACAACTGACTTATAAGCAAATATAACTGCAAGTGCAAGATGCTGCTTGAAATGATTTGCACGTTCAAAAACAAAGGCATAAAGCATTTACATGTATGACAAGATAATCATGTTCCATTTTTCTTCCTTCCAAGCTCACGCCTCACTTATATTTGTTGATATCTGAATTACCCCTTAACTTAAAACCTCAATGCTCACCCCTACCCCGTTCACATTCCACGTACAACTTTGGAATTAAGTGCCAAGCATCTCTTCAATATTATACTTTCCCTTCATGGAAAAAGCATGAAAATGTGTGATGGTTGTACATGTTGTTTCATGAAGCCTTATGCATGTGGAAACGGGACCAGGCTTCTTGTTCTACCCAATGATGTGCACTCCATTAGCTTCACCCCCTCAACATCCATGTGCTCAGCATCTAACACGAATACCTGAATATGTGCAGGTGCTCCACACTATCAGGGCCCCAATTGTGCAGATCCGAATCATATGGAGCATCGATGCATGTTCAGCTACTCCCACATAGATGTCTGTGCTCAATATTGAAAGGATGGGGCCCCATGCATCATCAGAGTAAAGACAATTGTTTGGCCCTTCTTCATGAAATAGCCTGTATATCACTAGCATGCAAAGCGGGCTTGAGTAAACTAGAAAACTGCAACTGGCTGTGATTTGCTACTGTAAATACACTGTGCACTTGCACAGTAAAACAAATTGTGTGCATGGCAATCTATGCATGCTTGGCACCTTTCTTCCTACATTTTATTTATTTATTTATTTATTTATTTATTTATTTATTTATTATGGAATTTATATCCCGCCTTTTTTCGTCCAAGGAACCCCAGGCAGCGTACATGATCCTCCTCCTCTCCATTTTATCCTCACAACAACAACCCTGTGAGATAGGCTGGGTTGAGAGTCTGTGACTGTGGGTTTCCACTGTCTGTGACAGTGCGTTTCCATGGCCGAGTGGGGACTAGAATCCGGATCTTGCGACTCCTAGTCCAACACTCTAGCCATTACAACACACTGGCTCTACATGAACAAGCTTTCTGTGTAGGAAAAGTGTATATCTGAAGAGGCGTCCAGGAGTTTACACTTCACCCATAAGTGTGTGCTGAATAAGCGGATAAAGTCTGAAGGGATGGTAGTTAACAATTCTGGAGTAGAAGGGTGTGATTTTGCATGTGTTGCATAGAAAGCAGCAGAGGTATATAGACATAATTTTCAATGGAAACAAAGCCACAAATACATAAATGCTGATGTCCCCAGATGATGTTCTTCTGAAAGTCCAGTCTGGTCATGCATATGTCCCTCTGAAAGGTTTTCATTAAGGAAAGCGAGGAATGTGTTTTTGGCTAAAAGGCTGATTAGGATATAGGGCTAGAATGGAGGGCTGAAGTCCAAGGCCCTGCAACCCAGGGTCCCCCAAATGACCACTCAGAGAGTGATACACCGTGATACTAAGCCATTGGGCAGCAATGGACATGCCAGGGCTCACCAAAGCAGGTGCTAGTTGCTGCAGCATCCTTTCTTCCTTCTTGTTTTTATATACACTTAATTGTCACAGGGACAGCTGTCCAGGCATGCTCATTGATGAAGCTGAGATTTGAAGTGAGTTTAAAAGGCCTAACTGCACATGCTCAGAGTGCATTTTTTTAAAAATCAGGTTTGGCAAAGAGTTGTTTGCTTTGCTCTAATGATACGTGATGTGGAACGTTGGGGAGGCAGGAGAGAAACGTGCCTTGTGTGCTTCACAACTGAATTAACACATACGGCTGGCTAAAGCCCCCTCTCTTCTTCCCCCCCCCCAGATATAATAATTAAGTCCAGAATCTAAAATTATCTAGCTGCACAACTGATATGAGGAACATTGAACCAAAGGATAAAGTTTTGGAATTGTATGCTCTCCCATCATCACCTGTAATTTTCTCCTCCATTAATAGTGTGAAGCAGTAGCTGGGACATTGCATTCTTGTGGGAGGTGTAGGTTCAAATAGCTAGAAAACATACTGGATAAGTTTTGTCTACTTCACAAGGTTATCGCAAGGCCAAATTGTAAAGGGGAGAGAAAAACGCTAAGGAAATTATACACGCTAACAAATATTACAGGTGTGTCTCATCCTTTCTCCAAGGAGCTCAAAGTTTTATCTCTCAACAACCTCATGAGGTTGCACAGTCTAAAACCGATCCCCATCTTCACTAATGTAAGGACTGCCACATTGTTCTTTACTCCTGTCCTCTGCCTCAGAAGGGACCCAAGCATGGTTAGAGATCGAACAGAATAATTCCTGAAGGGAGATCAGTCATGTCACTGTCTGCCGGCAGGCTTTGGTGCAACCTAAAATCTTTTTTGCACCATGCATGGTCTTCTTCTCTTGGTGCCCCCATATGTATTAGACTTCAACTCCCATCATCCCCAGTCAGTATACTAAATAGGAATGAAAGGAGTAATAGTTCAATACATTTATTTATTTATTACATTTCAATCCCTTGGGCTCCACCCCTCCAAGG
Source organism: Anniella stebbinsi (assembly GCA_029215795.1). Lineage (NCBI taxonomy): Eukaryota > Metazoa > Chordata > Lepidosauria > Squamata > Anniellidae > Anniella > Anniella stebbinsi. Next base: position 332,978,126 of record JARDYH010000001.1, read on the forward strand.
GACCCAATGCAGTGGACATGATCCTCCTCCTCTTCATTTTATCTCGCAATAACCCTGTGAGGTGGATTAAGTTGAAAGTCAATCACTGGCCCAAAGTCAGCCAGTGAGTTTCATGGCTGAATGAGGAGTTGAACCCAGGTGTCCCCAGTCCCAGTACAACACTCTAACCACTACACTACACTACACTGCCCTCCCATATGGAGCTCTGCTGAGTGTTTCAGTTGCACAACTGGTTGCCATTACTCTTGTGCCACCGGTAGTGAAAGCAGTTGCACAACTGGTTGCGCAACCAGTTGCACAACAGGTATGAAGCAGTTGTGCCACCAGTTGCACAATGGGTGCAAAAGCAGTTGTGCAACGGGTTGTACAATACATTGCACAAGCATAATGCAAAACTGCTTGCACAACCACACTTGCACAACCATAACTTTAGTTGGATTCTTCTCTTGCGCATAGTTCAGAACCTAGTTTTCTCTAGCGTCAGGTCATTTGCACTCACAGAACAACACTTGGATACTGCCCCAGGTTAAGGAAGGCTGGTTGAATGTATTTATTTTAAGGCTATTATAAATGGCAGGCCAGCATCTGTTTCTCCCTGCTCATGCTTTTTGGAGGGACGGGTCCTTAACAACTAACCCAATGAAGAGTTTTTGGCCTCATCTACAAAAATTCGGCTTTACGCCTCGTTAGCCGATTATGTGCATATTCGCTGAAGCGCTTTATCGAAAATGCTTGTATACAGGAGTTAATTGAGCACTCAACAGGTGACCTTACCGGTTGTTTCAAATGCGCTTTACAGGTAGTTTATGCGAAGAATCGCTTGTTCACATAGGCAAAATGCGCTTTAACGGCCGGAGCAAAATAAAACTCGCTATTTAACGCGCATTCACTAATGCGCATAATCGGAGAGAAAACGCGCCTCTACGCCCAATTTGCGCTCCGTTCTTGTAGAGGTAAATTTTTAATGCGCCTTGAAAGAGCTTTAAATGCCTCTTGTAGAGGCAGCCTTAATCCAAAACTTGATCGCTTCTTTGTGTCTTTTTAATTAGTTCTAATAAAAGTATGACTATACTATTCCTTTTGTGTATGTGTGTGTTTTGCCTTATGGACTGATTTGGCTACCTGCAAATTTGGTCACCTCTTTAGATAGGGATGTGTGTGAGACAGAGAGAAAGCGGGAGGAAGGAGGGGGAGAGAATTTGCCCAAGACCACCCAGTGAGCTTCACAGTTGAGCAGGGATCTCAAACCCAGTTCCTCACATCCAAACCAACATTCTAGTTATTGCACTACATTGCCTTACTGTTTATTTCTTTTTCAGTCACCAAGCATTTTCAGTGCAAGTTTCCCCGCGCTCTTTCACCATTAGCCAACACTTCCTTGTAAGCATAGTGCATTAAGGCCCCTTTTTTGTGTTTTGTTAATCAAGAAGTGTCCATGTAGCTTAGCAGTGGCTTACATACTAGGTACTGTGACAGCCCTTATGGATTTAATTTTTTAAAAAACACCCTGCAATGTGTTCTTTGAACAGCCAACCTGCCTCAGCAAGTTTGATTGCCTTTTTGAAATGTTTTCTTTATCTGTGCCTCTTTTGATCAGCCCAAACGCTCCAGCTCTAGCAAGGAAGCATGGTCATATCGGCATGCAAGACAATGATGTCAAAGAATCTGAAGTGTGCAGCACCATGGTTATTGCTGTTATCGTTCCAGGTTCCTTCAAAACAGACCAACAGAGTCCAAAGGCCTTTGGGCTCCTGTCCAAAACTACAATACGGATTCTATAATAAAATAAAGAATGAAAGAAAATATTGGTCAACTCACTGTAAATTGATGTTTCATTTTGAGCCAGACTTGAGTAGATTAGCATCAGGTAGATTAGCAGGGAATCCACAAGCTGGTTACAACCATCTGGCATCATCAGACGACTATCACAAAGCCAACACAAATAGCAGCTCATTGGGCATGACTAAATGTTTATCTGTCCGCCTTATACAGTAAAGATCCAGAGATACAAAACAAACCATGCTTCCCTGCAGACTGCAAAAATGCTTTCCCATACTTTTGCCAAAAAAAAAAAAAAAAAAAAAAGACATTTGAGACAAACTTCTTCCAAGCTACAAAAGTTTGATTAGCTTTCTTACCCTAGCCTGATGGCTCACGGGAAGTTACTGTATATCTTTAACTCTTTCTTGATCATAACAACAACCCTATGAGCTAGGTTTGACCAGTCTTCCCCAACCTCGTATCCTCTGGATGTGTTGGACTTCAATATCCATTTATCCACAGTCAGCATGGAGATGATGAGTGTTGTAGCCCATCAGATCTGGTGGCTAGGTTAGGTTGTGAAGAAGAAACTGGCCCAAGCTCAACCATCAAGCCTTACAGCACAGCAAGGACCTGAACGGGATCCCTTTCCTCCTCCCAATCCATCAACTGCATCACACAAAGCCTGTATGCCATTCCTCCCAATAAAACCTGGCGAAAGTCTGAACCTGAGCTTTTCACTGGCTTGCTTTTTAAAAGCTTGTTTGGATTCAGTAGGCTGAAACTGTTATGAGGACATTTTATCTATGACACACAATAAAGCATTTTATTAGGACAGTACGAATACATAGGAAATTGTGACGTCTTTGCAATAGAAAAGGGGAAAACTCCACAATAATTTTAGCGCAGTCACCCCATGTGTACACAAACCACCTTCAGGAAAGGGTTTAAGAGACTATGACTGCAGCATGAGAATGGCTTGAAAAAGGAAGACATAAAATAATTGATAGGTTGGGAAACACAGAACATGCTGTGTATTTAACAAAAAAGAAAAGTAAAACTGATGCGCATGAAGGGGCAAAGTGTTTTGAAGGGGTTGCAGGGGCACTCTCTAGCTCTGCTCAAACGGGTCCCCACCGTCCATGCGTTCCTCCAGGTCCTGGAACCATGCATGATAAGTTGGACCCAGGAATTTCTGCATGAAAAGCATGTGCTCTACCTTAGATCTCCACCCAGGGGAGGTACTACTGGTGTCTTCTTCTGGCAAATTTCCACATTAGCATAGGGAAGAAGACCACTAGGCTCTCTGATCTGAGCCTTTTATCACCCGAATGTGCAATTCTATGCATATTTAGGCAGAAAAAAGCCCCCAGTTGTAGGACTTTTTTTCCCTGTGTAAACAAGCATGGGATTGTGCCTTTACACTCTTTTGCCGGAGCAATGGAGTGCAAAAGGCAGTGATGAAAGTGAACTGGTCTGGTCTGGCAGAGAATGTTGGCATAAAACTTAATGTGAATGCCAGTAGAAGGTTAAAAGTAAATAAATAAATCTATAATAACAAAAGAGGATATGTGTCTGTCTGTCCTTCCATCAGCACAATAACACCAAGATCATGAAAGCTAGCCACTGAGGCTTGGCATGCATACTAAAGGGAACCACGGGTGCGCACCTCAAGGTTATTTTGTTTTTAAAACACATCTGTTCAATTAAATGTCATGGCAGTAACATCTTCAGCCACTAGGGGCCAACCTCCCTAACCAGCACATAGCTTTGGAGTCCATGCGGTTTAAAGCCAGGGGAGATTAGTACCGACAGTGTTATAGGCCTGGCCCCTCTCCCCCGTGGTAGCCACTCCATTGCCTCAGGGCAATGGAGTGGAAAGAGCCCTCCTTAAGGGACTTACAGGGGTGCAACATGACAGGGGCCATGCCCAGGAATGCCAGTGGGCTTGGCTTCACTCAGATGGGGTAGGCACAATGTGTCCAACTGACAGCTGTGTCTCTTTTCTTTAAGGCTTTGTTGTATGAAACTATGGGCTATTCTAACCTGTGAGAAGCCAAGTCCATTTGCGAGTAAAGAATGCATTTGTTTGCTATTGTCCTTTCTTCAACATATGTGACAGGTCTGCTACTATTTCTCCCACTGAGGCAGATCCACACTATTGACTGGCTTCTGCTGTGTTGGTAATACTGGTTCTGCGCCTAACTCGCTTCTATTTTTTGCAAAATGTTTCCCTCCTTGCAAAAGAAGAATTTTTATTCTGCCTCTTTCACAGGGAGGGGGAGAGTTTCAGATAGTTTTCTTACTGGAGTAGGGGGAAGGATTTCCGCATACCTGTTTAAATGTGCTTTTTAAAGGTGGCTGAGGGGTCTTCTTTCTGTTTTTTAACATTACAATCACCCTGTGGCTGTCATAGAATTGCAGAGGTCTTCTTCCTAAACTCCCATGAAACCACATGACATCCCACTCTCTCATAGGGTTAGGGGAAGAGCTGCAAGTACAGGGAGTATTCTTAAAGTTAAAAGAAAAATGGAAAGATGACCCCTCAGTCACCCCACTACACTTGAAATGGATTTCCTGCCCCATTCCCAAGGACAAAACTATTCAAAATTAGGGCTGTGCAAGCGTCAGCTTCAGAATTCCGACACATAGGTAGCCAGTTTATTGAGAATCCGCCATTTCATGCACAGCCCTAGCATCCACTGAAGAAAGGTCCTACAACTCCCAGCATGTTTGCTAGGGAGGGAAGGACATACCGGGGTCCAGGCGTGTCCATTGTTCCCGGACCCCAGTAAGTCTGTTCCTCCCTAGCAAAGCATGCCGGGAGTTGTAGGACCTTTCTTCAGTGGACACTAGGGCTGTGCATGAAATGGCGGATTGTCTGTAAAATGACTGCCAAAGTTTCAGAATTCTGAAGTCGAAGCCTGCAGAGCCCTATTCAAAATTCTCACCTCCCCAGCCTCTTTTATAGGAGTTTTCTTTTTTGCCCCCACAAATTGCCAAAAATGGGGAAATCTAAATATTTGGCACAGCATTAGTTAACGCTACCACGTCTATGCAAGGATAGACCCAGAAGGATATTGTAATTTTGACCCAGAAGGATATTGTAATTTTAACTTGTTTTTATGCTTTTAAATTTTGTATATCTGTGTTTTAATTGTTCAATGTTTTTAATTTTTGTAAACCGCCCAGAGAGCTTCTGCTATGGGGCGGTATATAAATGGAATAAAATAAATAAATAATATGCAATGCATGTCCATGTCATGCAGGTGTTACAATTGGCCCCAAGTCCTTGTAGCATATATATTCACACACATTGGATGGTACACTGAGTGCGCAGAGCAAGTTCCTGCAGTATATACACACACGTGTGTGTAAGTGTGGTGTGGCTCTAAAATTCAGGTCTTAGCCTGGGTTTGTAGTGGGAGAGGATGGCTGGTTTTATATTTTGTTATGTTCCCCATTACTAGAGCTCCTGGCTATGTTTGTGTATAGTTACTTCCTTTTCAATTTTGAAGAAATACCAAGGGCAGGATCCCATGATAATGTAATGGGAATACTTCTGTTGCCCCCTGGAAACTAGCCCAACTGAACCTTGGAAAACAAAAGGATTGAAAATATTTCAGTAATGTCATTAAATGTTGTGGGAGCATGAGTTTCCAATCAGTAACTTTCAGAATTCTTGTCTAAAACACATCAAAGTATTATTACCAAAGTAAATGGCAAAGAAATATACTAATTTTTATCCTCAATTTCCTTCAGGAAGATACTGGACTAGGAGTTGGGAGAAATTAACTTGGGTGTACTATTCCAATTAATCTGGGAAAATAAATTAATTTTAGAGAAATTTATTTAGATATGATTAGGAGAAATTAATTGGTTTGCTTCAGCGAAATCGGTGTTCTGTTAGAATAGAAAAGTTTGAGTTTAAAGGAATGGTTTTCAGTTTGGATGCTCAGAAATCACTCCTACCTTGTATTCGGGTACTGGGCAAGTTACTTGTCTTTTAAATTTGCCAGTTTGCACCATCTTAATTTCCCCAGAGTGCCTCTGGGCTCAGATGGGAGCCCATGTGCGTTCAGAGAAATTCTGGTGAATTAGGATAGTGGACAGCTGGCGCATCAGATGGTGCTCTGCTCCCGAGTGTGCCCTGTTAAAAGCTTGAAAAAAATTCCAGGCCACACTCCCAAGACAGCCATTTTGTAAACCGTCCAGAGAGCTTCGGCTATGGGGTGGTATATAAATGTAAATAATAATAATAGTAATAATAATTTTGTGACAGCACCCAGAGCACTTGCTCAAAATTCTAAATGGGGCTATAGGCCCCAAATGGTTGGGGACTCCAAGTTTGCCCTGATTGCTCTCCAGGATTTCAGGTTTAGCCAGAGATGCCAGCGACTGAACCTGGGTCCTTTCGCATGGAAAGTAGGTGTTCTATCACTGAGCTGCGGCCTTCTCCACATGCTTCCCTTCCACCTGCCAACCACTGCTGGATGTGCTCTTGCTCCTGAACACTCTTCATTGCTGACAATATTTGTTCACAGCATGAGGGGACACTCATGCACAGCACTCAGCCCTGATGCCCCCCCACCCCAATATTCAGGAAACCCCTCCTGACCTTTTTTCCCCATCTCATTTCCCCCATGAGAGCAGTAACTGATACGTCAACATTCCACAATGGTAAACGGGTGAGGATACGTGTTTTCGAGGACAATCTCTTGTCAGTTAATGTATCGTTATCTGAGACCATCTGGGCTTCGCTCTGAGTTAGCTTATATGTAAACCTCAATTTCCCTATAAGTGACTGCTAAATAATATTCCCATTAATTCACAAGCAAAAGTTCATTTTTAAAAATGAAGAAAACAGACAATCCTTCCATCATGCACTTCCCACTGCCATTTGAACGGTAACGAAATGATGGATCTTCTGCCCTCCCCGTGTTCTTCTTCCAAATCTTACTGATGAATTCAAAGAAAAGCACACTCCATGGTTACCGGAACAAAGATCACTAACTTTGAATGGCTTGAGATAGGTAAACACAGCTGGGCTTGTGACTCAATTAGTAGTAATGCAACCTGCTGCCACACAAGAATCTCTGGTTCAGGTATGACCTCAGGTTTCTCACTACCCCAGGTGTTGGGAGTCTGCAGGGTTTTTTTTTTAATGGAAATAATGATCGTAGGCCAGGAGGATATGGATAAGGGTCTCTCTTTTTCCCGGACATTACAAAATGAGACTCCAGAGCCATAAATGGCTTGCCCCTTAATGCTAAATATGCTTCCTTGGTAGTAAATTTCTGAAGATCAATGGAACTTGTAAAAATGCTTAAGATCAACTGTAACTTTCCTGCTGCTTTCTAGACGTCTGTTCTTTAGGCGCTGTGCTTGCCCGTGTCACAAACTGAATGCACATTCAAGCAGCACATGTACGACCAGAATCTTTGCTCCCTTTTTAATATGCCACGGATTCATCGTTTGATTTCCGCAAGGCATTCAACCATGAGGAAATAAGGAGAAACTCAAAGTAAATGATAGAGCACTGTGCAGATTTTAGTCAATTCCAAGGGGGATTGAAAACAAGGCAATGAGTGAATAACATTAAAACAGGCTAGAAGACTGCTTGTTTAAAATATTAGATGGGCTGTACTTATGTACTCACATCATTAAGAGAGGCTGTGCCTTCGAAGAACAAAAGATGAAGAAATACTTCTGTTCAGATGTGCATGGTATCCTCTCCTCTTCCATGGATTCTATTTACTCTTGCAGAATAGGAGCAGCCTCTGAGAAAGGAGGAAGCACCATACTCTATGCCAGCCTTCCCCAACCCAATGTGTTGGATTACAACACCCAGCATCCACAGCAGATTATGGTTGGGGATGGTAGAAGTTGTAGTCTGATGTTTCTGGAGGAGAAAGCTGCTCAATGCATACCGTGAAAGCCAGCTAGCAGAACCAGAAGTGAAATTAGCTGCGTTTGGATGGGATGAGAATAAGTTTTCCCGAAAGCATGCAGCCTAGCATATCTAAGTTTCATGCAAAAAAAAAATGAATTAAAATACACCTGGCTAGTCCTAGCTATGCTTAATGTTCAGGTAATAGGTAACTGGACTGTTGGCAGATCCCACAACTCTATTTTGAAATAAAAACAAATTCCATTTGGAGATGCCACATTTTGTATGGTATGCAAGGAATTCACCCCCCTCCCAAATTTAAGGAAATTCAATCTGCATGAAAATGCAATGGGAGAAAAATCTCAATATTGGGTCAATAAAAATGATAAAGGCAAATTCTTAAATCACAGGAGAAGAGATGCTAGAAAATTAATATTTTCTTGTGAACTCTTTCAGCTATTAAGAATAAAAGGCACGATGATTGGTCCCTCAGTATGTTAGGAGCTCCATCTGGAGAAGGTGCACAGTCACATTCCAGCTCTCTGTTTCAGCAAGTCTGACACTGCCAGCGCCATGTTTTTGAGGGCCAGTTTTAAGAGTCCCACTGGCACCAAATGAGGGCTTTTAAAAGCTCCTGGCAGGTACAAACAAGTCAACAACTGAGTCCGTGGCTAAGTTTCTCTTCTCCGTACAAAGATTTCGTAAGACGATGTCCTCAACCTAATTGTAACTTCTATGTTGTTGTTTTTAATCTTTTGTATCAGGTGTTTTAACTATGCTTATATATTTTAAATATGAGTATATGAATGACTTTTTTTAGCCTGTTGTATAATAAATTAATGATTGTGTTTTTATAGTTCTAATGATGACTGCTATTGTTTTTAATGGGTCTGTGACCACATAATAAAATGATGATAAAAAGCTATCCATAACTGCTGTGCAGGGGCAGACGTTGCGAGGGTGGTGGTGGTTCATGGCTAGGGAGGGAACCTCCCCTCCTCACATGCAGTGATCCTGGTCCAGATTGGGACCTTGCACTTACTTTTGAGTAAAATAAAAACAGAAAGGAAGCTGCACACCAAGGATATACCGTAATGTTTACTGTTATCCTGACTCACTATTATAATAAACAATGAAAACAAGCCTTTGACTAGCTCTGCAAACTAAATACACTGAATGAACTAATTCCCCCTTCTTCCTCTCTCTCTCTCTCTCTCTCTCTCTCTCTCTGTTTTAAGAAATAAATTTGGGCTGCTGCCATTTATATCTAATAATGGTACAATTTAATTGTTTATAACAATAGTCACCATTTGTAGTAGCAGGGACCAAATAGCTCAATGGCAGGCAGAAGATCTTCGGTTCCATTTCCATAAATTCCAGGTAAAAAGATCAAGGCTGCCTCTACAAGAGAGGTTTAAAGCTCTTTCAAGGCGCTTAAAATTTTTTACCTCTACAAGAATGGAGCGCAAATCGGGCGTAGAGGCGCGTTATCTCTCCGATTATGCACATTATCGAATGCGCGTTAAACAGTGAGTTTTATTTTGCTCCGGCCGTTAAAGTGCATTTTGACTATGTGAACAAGCGCTTATGCGCATTAACTACTTGTAAAGCGCATTTTGGTCATCCGTTAATGCGCTTTACCGCCTGTCGCCGCTCTCTCGTGCAGAGGGATTAGGCGTAAATGCGCTTCAGCGATGATGCGCATAATCGCCTAACCGGGCGCAAAAGCGAATCCTTGTAGAGGGGACCCAAGATGCAGGTGATGGAAAACAGCCCTGCCTGAGATGCTAGAGACCAGCTGCCAATCAGAACAGACTAGGCTAGATGGACAAACAGTCTGACCGGGTCTAAAGCTGCTTCCTCGGGTCCTAGAGAGAGTGAGGTGCATTTGAGGAATAAAGACATAAGATCTGACAGAGAGAGGAGTACGAAGTCTCATCCAGGGGCATCCAAGGGTACATCATGATGAGGGGAAAGCCCGGGGTGAATCTGCAGTGGCAGCAGGTCATTTATATGATGCAGCCGCCATTGCAGAGCCATCCCAGGGCTTCCCCTGAAGCTTCGGTTTAAAACAGTTGGCTACTTATCCCGACTTTTTCGGTTTGTGGTGATGTGACGGCGGCATCTGCCGTCTGTCACCTTGATCCAGAGCTGCATTGGGGCATGTCCCAGTCAGTGCCAACCCCTGATTGGTCGCATTGGCTGGACATGACAGGGGGTGGGCCAGCAAATGCACTCCCCAGAGCACTGGGTTGCCGGGACACAGGGAAGGGGTGCCCAGATTCGCAAAGAAAAAAAAAAGAAAAAAAATTAAGGAATTATAGGTGTGGCATGTGCCGGGACATGGGGAAGGGGTACCCAGCAAGCCGAATGGGCGCTGGGTTGCCTACGTGTGATCACACAATTGCACAATTACACCCAAATGGGGAAAAATGGTGCATGGCAAGGACTAAAGGAAGCAACAAGCAGGAGGAGGAAGTGTTAGCTAGGGAGGAAAATGGACAATGATAGAGGTAGTTCATGGAATGTGAAGGCATCAAGGAGGTCTGGGCTGCCAGGCTTTATTTGGCTGAATGCTAATAATCTAAACTGAGGTGTGTGTATTTTTTGTTCTTTGCAAGATTCAGAAACATATAAACAGATCCCCTTTCTGCCTCTTGGTCGTTAGTAATGTTCTTGGGATAAATTGCTCATAAGAGGAACCAGCAATGAGCTAATGTGAAAGGTCTGGTAACGAGAGCTGTAAAAATGAGTGGATACCGGAGTAACTTTATTACTTGTGTGACTGGTGACACAATATCTCTGGGTTTTGTTTTGTTTTTAAGTTCAGGAGTTCAGCATTGATGTGGATGCCCAAGGAAATTTTACAGCTAAGTAAATAAAGCACATAGATAAAATATTTCTAAAGGGATTCTGAATTAAGGGGAAATGCATAAATAATCAAATTACAGTAATGATCCAACATCCCTCTGTACAATGCATTCCAATAATCCAGTGAGTGGTGTGTGTTTTTCCCCTGAGAATGCCCAAAATACTGAAGGTTACGTTCTCTTCCCACATATTTGCTGATTCTTCCCCTGTATTTCCAATTACCTGGCTTCTTATCAAAGAAAATACTGTATGAGAAATTAGTATACAAGACAGACAAAACTGATATGAAAAATAATCCTTCTTTATATCAATGATAATTGTTTCTGGTTTTAATTTAATCTTGACTCTTCTGGATAGGTCGAGTCATACATGACAAAACAGGAAATAAGAATTAACTAAGGAAACATTTCCCACCTCCTTTCCATTTTATTATTTGAATGGCACAACAACCCATTCTATTTGAGCCTAATGTTTTTCATTAGAACACAAAGAGCAAAATCCACCATCAGGAGAGTAGACTTCTCCTGCAACAGAACTTTCCTCTCCTCTCCTCCCCTCCCCCACCTTGCACCCCCTATCTCCCCCAAATCTTTTGTTGAAGATCCCCCAACCATCTGGAGCAGATTTTGAGGCCTTGGGGGTGTAGGGTGGAACTATCCTCTTCCTGCTCCACTGATAGGGGATCATCAGATGAGCGTTTTATAGCACGCTCATTACTGGGCACTCACGGATTTTCACGGGTCCTATTCATGATGCCGTCCACCTCCCATGTGTCTCCTGCTCTTTCTGGCCTTCTTCCCATGACAAAAAAGACCCTGGTAAGTCCGATTAATTTTTTTAAATGGAACTTGCTGTGATCAACCACTGTGTGCAAAACAAGCAGCGTGATAAAAACGCCCACTGAATGGGGCCATGTGGTCGTTGTTTACTTCCTTCCCAGTTGAGAAAGAGGAAGTATGGTGTGACAGAAGCGGGGGTGGAGAAGCAACGGTAGGGAGCTGTTATTTCCTCCCCATCTGATGAAGCTCATAGAAGCCATTTGGTCGACAGAATAGGCTACTTAGATATAGGGTGACCATATGAAAAGGAGGACAGGGCTCATGTATCTTTAACAGTTGTAGAGAAAAGGGAATTTCAGCCAGCGTCATTTGTATGCAATTCGTACCTGGTGAAATTCCCTCTTCATTACAACAGTTAAAGTTGCAGGGGCCCTGCCTTCTTTTGTATCTGGTCACTCTAGTATAGTGCCTGCAACTTTAACTGTTGTGATGAAGAGGGGATTTCACCAGGTACTAATTGCATACAAATGACACTGGCTGATATTCCCTTTTCTCTGCAACTGTTAAAGTTACATGAGCCCTGTCCTCCTTTTCATATGGTCAGCCTACGTAGATATGCCTCCAAAATTGCCCTGCTGGGTTAGGAAAAAGATCCATCAAGTCCTGCATTCAACAGGGAAAAGCCCAAGAGCTTTGGAAAGTTCACAGGCAGATAGTGGGGTTCCCGTGGCCTTTGCAAACACCTCTATGGAGGTTTCTCTTAGCTATCATGGCCAACAGACATCAATAAACACATCATCCATTAAGAAGTATCTAAGCCAGTGGCTGTCTCCCCATCCTGTAATAATTCTGAAGGGCAAGGGAAATGTCTCCTACTCTTACTGTGAACCTAGCTCTGATCCATCTTCAGTATTGGATAACTATACACAGGTAATGGCAAATATGAGATCCTGATTAAAAGAGAAAAGCTTATTAAGGCTACAGTCTTCATGCCCACTTACCTGGGAGTAAGGCCTCCTCCACACGGGGCGTTTAATGAGCCTTGAAGGCTCATTATAAATTTTACCTACACACGAGCGGAGCGCAAAACGGGCGTACAGGCGCATTATCTCCCTGATAATGCGCATTTTCGAACGCGCGTTAAATAGCGACTTTTATTTTGCTCCGGCCGTTAAAGCGCATTTTCGCTGTGTGAACAAGCGATTATGCGCATTAACTACCTGGAAAGCGCTTTTTGGGCATCTTTTAATGCGCTTCGCCGCTTCTCGCCGCCTCCCGTGCAGAGGGATTGTGAGTAAATGCGCCTCCGCGATAATGCGCATAATCGCGGAACCAGGCGCAAAGGCGCATTCTTGTGGAGGGGGCCTAAGCCCCATTGAACTCATAGAGATTTACTTCTGAGTAGAGATGCAGAGGATTACACTGTAAAAAATTCTCACTTAATTTCAGCCCCACATGTAAATCAGTGGTGTGGTGAAACTGACCGATGTGACAATAAATACTCTCTTAAAAAAAATAAGTGAGAAAAATAAACGTTCTCGAGAAGCATTTTTCAGCAGTCCTCAAATTGTTCCAAGAATGCAATGAAGGATTGCATTACTCATCATGTGCACTAGCCAATGGATGCTTGCAGCAGCCACACCAAACTATGCACCATCTATATTTTAGCAGTTCTGGCCAATCTGTTAGAATCAAGTTTCGGCTTTCCCCAGGTACTGTTCAAAGTGCTACATAAACCTGCAAAACCAGCTTGTTCAGAGAACATGGTGAGACAGAAAAGAAAGAAAGAAAGAAAGAAAGAAAGAAAGAAAGAAAGAAAGAAAGGTGTGTGTACTGTGGGCAAGGATAGCCAAGTCCAACACTTTGAGAAGTTATTGTCTATATAAAACTTGAGAGAGGCAGTATGGAGTAGTGGTAAGAGTGTTCAACTGGGACTCAGGAGCCCCGGGTTCTATTCCCCACTTGGCCATGAAGCTCACTTGGTAACATTGGGCCAGACACTAACTCTCAGGTTAACCTACCTCACAGGGTTGTGTTGAGGATAAAATGGAGAGGAGGTGGATCACATATGTGGCCTTGGGATCTTTGGAGGAAAGATAGGATATACATAAACGTAACAAATAAAGCTTAACTTTGAGACATAGGGATCTGGTAATTCTGGTAATTTTGGAGCAAGCTAATGTGCTTTTTAAAATGTTTACTCGCCTATTCAGGATACACCCAGGTCTTCTGCCATGCTGCTACAACCACCACTAGTATTACTAAGTATTTAGAAAGCATCAGCAGTATGCTGTGCACTGCAAGGACATGTATGATATGGGCCCTTCCCAGATGCTGCACAATATTCCGTAAGTGGACAATAAAAGAAAAGAGGAGAGAAGTTCAGGGACTTAAAATAATATTAGAAATATATGTTGCCTTACAATTTACTTTCATATGCGTTCAGGAAGTATACAGGCAGCTACAATTATTATCACACTTCTCCTACCCATCTCACCTGTGCCATCACACATACACACCACAACATTTACTCACACGATTGGATTAGGATTTCTGCTGTTTGAAAACCTGACCTAGGTGATTTAGGAGCTTAAGGTGCCAACAGTTCACCCTTGCCATTGTTTTATTATTACATTCATATTCCGATTTTCCTCTAAGAGGCTCAAGGCAGCATACTTGGTGTTCTTCTATCCCCCTTTTTATCCACACAATCACCCTGTGAGGGAGTCTAAACTAAGCTAGTGACTCCCACAAGGTCATCTAGTGAGCATTATGGCTGAGTGGCTGAAACATAAGCTTTGTAATTCACTGGGAAGCTTTCCTATGCAGGTGGGATTGAAATGAATGGGAACTCCCATGTACAGAAGGTCATTCATTTCAGCAGAGCTTGTAGTAGGCAACTTGCTGTTGCATCATGACCTTCGTCATACATCATTTCCAAAAGGAAATGTAGCCCTTCAAGGTGAACTTAAACACTACTGCACATGTTTGTTTGCTATCATTATTGAAAGGGGTCAGGTTAGCAAAACCTAATTACTTGCCTTAATTGTAGGGCAAAGCTATTTTACAACAATTTACTATTTAAAATCAAATGAACATTAAAACAGAAAAGAATCAGCGTGATCCATTTCATCTTCCAGGAATTTGTATTTGTTCTAAGTAATTTTTGATGTCTCCATCGCAGTAGTTCCTTAAAAGAACTTCTTCTAACAGAATTCCCTTCATGTGAAGTGCTCAAATGAGAACCTCAGTATATCTCTTCATTGATCAGACATAAGAAAACATTAATACAGAGAAGCGTTTACATTTATTTGCTTATTCAATACAGGGTGCAGGTAATTGTTGGTTTCCACTATGTGAGGCTAACAGCAATTTGACTATAGCCCACAAATTGCCTACTATGCATATCAGATCTGACTGCAGAAGATTCTGTGCCATGTTCCATTTGGGGCATGTAGAAAGAGGGGTTTGGACAAAAGGGGACAGCTGAAGGATGATTTGGATGATACATAAAACACAAAGGGTTGAATCCAATCTGAAAGCACAACCCTACACATGTTTACTCAGACGTAAACCCCATTACATTAAATGAGGCTTACTCCCAGATAAGTGTATTTAGGATTGCAGCTCCCCCAACCCTCTGAAGCAGATGTGGGGGACAGGGGGAGGAAGAATCTATTCTGTCAATGGCATCTGTTCCATTAGCAGGCAGATACCATTGGATTCAATAAAAAGTGTTCCACTGTGTGAAATGTAATATAAATATATGTGCATGCATGTGTGAGAAAAATACTTTGAGAAAGATGTTCTATTTCATTCTCTTTTATCTTAAGCACCAAAAATGTGACTATCTACTGGTGATATTTAGAGATGCAATAATCTTACACAATCAGGTGGGAAGGGGAATAATTTCAAAAGAAAGAAGCATATTTGGGATGCAATAAAGTTGTGTTGGTTTTGGACTTTTGTCCTAAGGTATTAGTACTCTGATCCAGTAAGAAAGATCCATGCATGTTCATCTGGCCATGTGCCTCCTTCTACATATGCTGCAGGTGCAGGGGAACATCCCCTTCCGAATGACTATGCTCATCTGAGCTCCATTTAGTTGTCTGGAAACATCCTATGATATTAATAGTGATGATACGCACATCTGGGAGCTGTCTAAATGTTCTCTTCGCCCTGTGGGGACTGCGAATCGGCGCTGGGTCGGTTATATGACACAGCCGCTGATTTGCGGCCACAGCGGGGCAAATACATGAAGCTGCGCATTAGAAAAGTCGGGGACTTACCCTGACTTTTCCCACTGCAGCGAGGTTACCACAGCTCTTCAGCTGTCTGTCCTCACTCCAGCATTAAACCAGGGGCTTTCCCTGTGGGAACGCGACCTCTGATTGGTCGCCGAACATTGGGCAGGGGGTGGGCCTGGCGAGCCGAATGGCCGCTGGCAAGCCCACACTGCCTCCATCCTAGGGATTACCTGCCACCACCCTGTAGCAGTGAAACAGCGGGGTTTAGTGGCAGAGCGGCACCAAAGCAGCACCATGAAGGCAGACTACTGGAGTCACCCATTGTTACACTTTACTAGTTGTTTGCAATTAAAGCTGGATCATAGCCTAGATTGTTTACAGAAAGATCCTAGGGATAATTAAAACAACACTAGTGTAGGGCATGGACAGGAAGCTAATGGGGACTCAGGTTTGTGTCTTTAGCCATTGTTAATTGTCAAGACCATACCCACCCACACAGGCCTCTAACACCATCACTATAATTTTAGACTTTTCAGTGCAAAGATGAGGGCTAGAAGCGTATTGATAAGGACAACTGTCACTTGGTTCCATGCTAGTAATGAGCCAGATTTCTTATTTTGTTGAGACATCAGCTAAACCCATTAAAATAATACAGAGAACCAGAAAATAGTCTTATTAAAATTCTTATTAGGCATAAGCCTTGTTTGTTTATTAAATATGAAATTTAATAATAATACATTATTATTATTATTATTATTATTATTATTATTATTATTTCTTTCTCGCTCGTGGCGTTTTTTCTAGACGGACATGACAGGCTTTGCCAAGTCATGCTGTCTTTTATTGATTCAAGAATTTTCTGACAATTGAGCATGTTTTAATTATGACTGCTTTCTGGATGTTGGTGTGGATGTATTCTGGTAGGCCCAGTTTCTGGAGGTTTTCTGTATATTTTTTTGATGTGATGCCGGTGACTGGTGTGACTAATGGAATTATTATTATTATTATTATTATCATTATCATTATTATTATTGATTTGCTTATAAAAGTGAATGTGGAACAAAAGATGAGCCAGAACCCGATATGGTTGATGCCGTTCTTCCTATTAATTTCAGTTTGTTTGGAATCAAATTCTAAAACTGCAGCAGCTCTGGAATACTGCTGAATGTATTTCAGTCTATCTTTTTCAAAGCATAACAGGCATTCATCACACTAGAATAACAAAGCTGTAATCTGATATATGACAAATATTACCAGCTTAGTGGCTGATGTCCATTACTGATGGGACCTGCTCACTATTTAGAAAAGTTTGGCATTGAAGGATTACTGAACAAACAGAACACCTGAAAAAACTTGCATGCAAGAGTCTGTCATCAGGTGTGATCGAGGACATTACCTGAGAAAGCTGGCTCTTATCTTAAGTTGGAAATGGCTGCAATTGCCAACAGTTCAAAACAAAGAGCTTCTGTCAAGGAAGGGTGATACACTGAGCCTCTCAGGTGGTGCTTTGACTTCCCAAGACTTCATTCCTCTTTATGGATCACCTGAGACCAAACTGTGCACCAGTCTTCAATAGATGAGCAACATCACAAACCAATTACTATCAACAGAAAACTGTTCACCCCATCCTTGAAATTCTCTCATGAGAACCAGGAAAAACACCCACACACACACTCTATATCCACCATTTTAGTTATTTATTTAATAAATGCATGAATCGCTCCCTCTGCCTAACAGGCACTGAAGGAAATACATGATAAAAATACCATTTAAAACTTCAGATTAAAAAAAAACAATAAACACAAGAGCACAGACATAAATAAAATAAAATAGGAGAGCTACAATTAACATTTGAATTAGGCCATTTCTACACTGGCCTTTTGACGTGGGATTGCCCCTGGGTGGACCCTGTGAGTCCAAATGATGCACAGGGACTCCCAGGGGAAGGAGGGCTGGGCACGGGTTTTCCCTGGGATAACAGATCCCTGGGAAAACCCAATTCTTCTTGCGGTCCCGGGAACGTCCCGAGACCGCGGGAGGTGAGGGTGCCTGTCCCGTCTGGTGCCTGCTTACTCACGAGTAAGCAAGCAACAGAAATGGTCATGGAGCTGCGCCACATGGCTCCATGCCCATCAGGGGAGGGGGCAGCAATTTCACCACCCCTGGGATGGCAGGGAGGGGTGGGGGCCCAGTTTGGTTTTTTTTTTTAAAGAAAAGTTGTATCTTAGCGTTGGATCACTAGAGCACTTTTTCCCGCTCCTCCGGGAACAACAAAATGGCAGGCGTAATGGCCCAAGAGGAAGCTGTGTCATTGCACTTCTCATGTGCATTGGAGCGATGATCCCAGAAGCAGGTACTTCCAGGATTGCCGCCCCTCCCTTCCTCTACACCCATATGGTGTAGAAAGGCCCTCTGACATAAAACATCAAGTAACATCAAAAAATGAATGGAACAAAACAGTCTTTACCGCCCATCTAAACCATAATATTGAGGGAGTTATCCTCACACACCCCAGGAGCGAATTCCACAATCAGGATTCTGCTATACAAAAGTCCCTGTACTGAATACCTGCCAATCTAGCCTCACTAGATGGTCCTCAATTATGTCTGTCTGCCAATGGATGTCCCTTCATCTGTGGAAAGGTGAGATGGGTGGGGAGATTCCCCTCCCTTTTGGAGCTCCCTACACACTCTCAAAATCTGCTTCAGAGGGTTGGAGGACTCTCTGGAGTACATGTGGTGGTGGGGGGCTGCATGAGGGAGGAGAGGAGGCTAAAATCCCACTACGTGACCCAAAGTCTGCTCGCACAAAATTGGATTTCATCATCTATCTTCCTAGGGATGTACATAGTATTAAGGATTATTTTCTTACTTCTTTCTTTTGCCAGTATTCAAAAATTATTTATGGATGCCTATGGGATATAATTGCATTGACATTAATTTCTGATTAATATCATTAATACAGGTATAATTTGATCACAGATGTTCATCAGTTTTGGTTCATTAAACGTGGGCAAATATGGGCATGCTTAATTTGAAAGCATATCAACGTCCATCTCTGAATTTGGATTAGGCTATAATCTTACAGAAACTCTACTTGAAAGTAAGGCCCACTTGGAACAAAGTATTTTGTTTAGACTCAGGATATGTTGTTTCTACATTATGACACAAAATATAATTTTAAACCAAGTCAAAACTCACTAGTTTGTTCTTTTCCTTTCCCATTTCAAGGACCTTGTATAGGTCCAACACCAGCAGAAACATATACGTGTTGGGCTTGAGGTGACCCAAGGGACAGAATTTGGTATGTAATTGCACAGTTACCTGAAAATAGCAATCCTGGAGTGCCCACCTACCTTGCCTTTGAAATTGTGAGTCATGGGACACAGGCTGGATTGGACAAACTGTAAAAAGGACAGAACACATGTTTCGATATAGCCTCCGGGATCAGCAATGCATATAAACTGCTCCTATCATTTAAGCCAACCCTATGCACTCTTGCATTCTGTTGCCCACATCCACACCACATACAACTTCAATATGAATTTGCTCTAGGGATGTATGAATATCTCCATTTTGCTGTTTAAAACTCCCACATTTTTTGAAGCACAAGTTTGTCCTGTCCCATTTCCACAACAGTTTGCAAATGGGTTTAGTTAAAAGTCCACATGAAAATTTGTACAGGCTTTTTTATACACATTTCTCCGAATGCATGCATTTTTGTCAGCCTTTATCTGAATACATAGTTTTTTTGTATGCAATTTCCCCTAATGTGGTTGCCAGGCAATTTCCCCATGTATATGCCTTTCTGTATGCAATTTTTGATTGGAGAACTGCATCACTAAATTCAGATGTGAAAACAGAAGAGCAATTGTATTTATATTAGTTCAGGAACTGTGAAGTAGGATGGTTTGTATTAAAATGCAAACCAAACGATTATCTTCCGCCACTTGTAATTAACTCACTCCGTCCAAATTGTATCATACCACAAGCAAATAACAGTAGTGAAAAAGCTGTCCTCTACCCAAGATGCCTGTCTAATGCAAAGAATCGTGAATAATCTGGATCAGGCCTGGGTAACTTGTGTTCTACCAAGCTGAATCAGCCTAGGTGGCTTGACACCCATCTCCCCCATTTTTGCAACTGTAGGCAAAAAGGATTCAGGCCCTGGTGGCCACCATACATGGTTGGTGGGCCAAGTTCAGCTTAGAAGGTCACCAGATGTGTTGGTCTGAACCAGATGTTTCACCAAGTGTGCAGGGTCTCAAAAATAATTTAATTGGATTATGTTTTTTCCGCTACAGACTACAACTGCTCATTTCTCCCTTTGCAAATGCCTTATTTTCCTTTGCTCTGATATTATAACTGCATGCAAAGAATGTAGCTACGTGATATTTGACAATAAAAATAAGATAAATGGATTTTTAAAAGAAAAAAAAATCACCAAAATAATTTTAAAAATGCTTGTAATAAAAACAGAGCTGGAAAACGACACTTTCATCTCTCCCTATTTATTCAAGACAAATCCTAATTCTTCTTGTCAGCAGCAGGCACTATCCTGTGTGAGCAGTAAGGATTAGATTCTGCTTCAGGAAAACACCAATTACAATAAGTGCTGCAATCCTGAAAGTACTACTTACTATATTTCCACCAAAGCTGAAGGATCTACTTGCTGATATGTGGCCTCAAGTCTTGGGATTTCCACAGCAGGCTACCAAAGTTTTGGCCCGCCAAACTAAAACACTACTAGGGAATATTTAATTTCTTCAACAACATTTCCCCCGTCCCCAAGTAGCTAAAGCACGTCAGTCATTCGCATAACACCAAATAGGCAGGTATTGACAAGGCACAGAATCAACCTTCTACAAAATCAGCACACGTATATGTACATTGTCCACACAGGAACTGCGCTTATATTGGTTATTATCGTTATCTCAAACACATTCGGATGGAAGTAGCACAACTCTATAAAGTTAATACTGAAATGCATATTTTTCTTGAGAAAGCAAATTTTCAATCCTGAAAGTATTTACTTGGAAGTAGAGAAGCTGGTATTAAAAAAACCCAGGCTGAATTCTGCAGACTTGCATGCTAATGGCTACAGCCCAACTGGAGAATAGGGTTGTTGACCCCAGGGGTGTAGTGGCAAATTGTGAAGTGCAGGAGCTCATCACAACATGCCCCCAAGGAGAGTCCAAAAATGCAGACACCTGTGCTGAGCCATAGCAACAAACCAGCTCTGCCAGTTTTGTCTCCACCAGCAGCAGATCTGCTGTAAAGTTCTTGGGTCTTAATTGCCCATTCAAGACCAAGGGACTGCAAACTACTCTGCATTACAACAGGTAACAATGACCCTGTTCAGACAACACACTAAGCCATGGTGGTTATGCATTTTGAGCTAAACTTTATGGCTTAGCATGTTGTGGGAACCATGACTTAGTGGGTCATGTGAACCATTCATAATCATGGTGGCTACATAACCACGGTTTAAACATGCTCACTAACCATTTACTGCAAACGGCTTAGCAGCCTAACAATGCCTAACATGTTGTCTGAACACTGCTGTTTGGAAAATGCGTTCCCCCCACCCACCCACCCTGCCCAGCTACTGCGAGGATTGCAGCTATGCTCAGAGGGAACAGGGAATTCTGAGGGGGATGGAGAGGCCCTCCGCACCCACGCTAATAAAAAAGTACAGGTGCAGTGTCCCTCTGAGCTCGGGCTCCACTTCTCTACAAGCTGAACTGCTTCCTGCCCAATGGCCAAAATTCAATTCTGGAGAAGCTCTTTGAGGGTACACTCTATGGCAGGCAGAGATGAAGACAAAAGGGACAGCCTCAAAACTACCAGCATATTTTAGCTTAAAACTCTTACTTCTGGGAGGTGAGACATTTCAGCATTTCAGAATGGGGAAAAAGTGCACAAAAACCTGGGAAACCAACAAATGATTGGTGGGTAGTTGGGGGAAAGGGGAACCCCAGAGGGCCAGATTTTGCCCACAGGCCTGAGGTTCAACACCCATGCTGTAGAGGTACACACTGGCGCACCCAGATGCACACCAGAACTGGGATCATAGAATCAAAGAATAGTATAGTTGGAAGAGGCCTATAAGGCCATTGAGTCCAACCCCTCTTCAATGCAGGAATCCACCTTAAAACAAACTTGACAGTTGACTGTCCAGCTTCCTCTTCAATGCCTCTAATGTGGGAGAGCCTACCACCTCCCTAGGTAATTGGTTCCATTGTCGTGTTGCTCTAACAGTCAGGAAGTTTTTCCTGATGTCCAGCCGGAATCTGGGTTCTTGTAACTTGAGCCCATTATTCCGTGTCCTGCATTCTGGGATGATCGAGAAGAGATCCTGGTCCTCCTGTGTGAAAACCTTTCAAGTATTTGAAAAGTGCTATCATGTCTCCCCTCAGTCTTCTCTTCTCAAGGCTAAACATGCCCAGTTCTTTCATTCTCTCCTCATAGGGCTTTGTTTCCAGACCCCTGATCATCCTTGTTGCCCTCCTCTGAACACGCTCCAGCTTGTTTGCATCCCTCTTGAAGTGTGGTTCCCAGAACTGGACACAATACTCAAGATGGGGCCTAACCAGTGCCAAATAGAGGGGAACCAATACCTGATGCGATTTGGAAGCTATACATCTATTAATGCATCCCAGAAGATGATCAGAAGTAAGCAAAAACTGCCTTGAGCATTTTAATGGAAAGGCAGGGCATTCATGTTTTAAATCAAGCAAGCATCAAATGGCAAAATCGTCTGTAATGATTTTGTATTGCAGATTGGCTAGATTATGATACAGTAGCTGTTATAGAGTATAATATGGGCACAATACAACTGAAATAAGGTATATGTACATCTCAGTGATTACTGCGAGAGTGCTATTATTTATTTGTTTGTTAAATTTATATTCTTTCTTTTTGCTTAAAGATGCACTCATGGTGGCTAACAATAGTAAAAATTCCAATAAAACAGAAATACAATTAAGACATTAAAATAGGGATGTGTATCACATTGTTCAGATGTTTGATAACAAACCGATAAGGTAGTTATCGGACATCCGATTAACGATAATGTTAACGGCACATCTCTATACTGAGGAACAGGCCAGAAATCCTGTTTAGCAGTAGGACGGACCAGCAGTGCAGGCGGAGGCGGCTAGGGTGACCAGATGGCCCGGGGTTTCCCGGTCCTAACCGGGAAACCTGGGGCGATCCAGGCCAACCGGGGGGCGGCGGTGGCAAACCGGGGTGGCGGGGGGTCATGTGGCGGTGGCAGCGAGCACCGAGCGGCGGTAGACCCAGCGGCGGTGGCGGCGGAGGAGCCCGGGAAGCGGCCACCCCAGCAGGTAAGTGCCCTCCCTCGCGCCTCACGCTCCTTACCTGCAGGGGCGTCCGCTTCCCTCCGGTGCTCGAATCTACTGAGAATCAGGCTTCGCGGCCTGTCCCTCAGTAGCGCGCCGGGTGATGATGTCATCACCTGGCGCGCTCCTGGGAGACAGGCCACGAAGCCTGTTTCTCAGTAGATTCGAGCACTGGAGGGAAGCGGACGCCCCTGCAGGTAAGGAGTGAGAGGCGGGAGGTGCAAGGGGGGGCACTTACCTGCTGGGGCAGCCGCTTCCCGGGCTCCCCCGCCACCACCACTGCCCGCCGGGTCCTCCTCCGACGCTGGGTCCTGCGCCGCCGGCGCCACCTGACGGGTCCTCCTCCGACGCTGGACGCCGGGTCCTCCTCCGACGCCAACCGACGGGTCCACCGGCGCCGCCGCCACCGGCCGCCGGGTCCTCCTCCGGTGCCGGCCGCCAGGTCCACCGCCACCGGCCGCTGGGTCCTCCTCCGACGCGACAAACCCCGAGGAGGCCAGAGGCTGCGCGGAAGAGGCAGGAGAGGGCCGATTACATCACTTCCGGATTCGGCCCTCTCCCACCCCTTCTGCATGGCCTCTGGCCTCACGAGCCCGGCGGCGGAGGACCCGGTGGGCGGCGGCGGCGCAGGACCCGGCAGGCGGTGGCAGCGCAGGACCCGGCGGGCAGCGGCGGCGCAGGACCTGGCGGGCGGCGTTAGTGGCTGCGGCAGACCCAGTGGCTGGCGGCGGCGGAAGAGAACCCGGTAGGTCCGGGCTGGTGTTTTTTTTGGGGGGGTGGCTTGGTGGGGGGGTTGTTTTGGGTGGGTGGGGTGGCGGGGGGGGGGGACCGGGATTTAGGTTTCCAAAATCTGGTCACCCTAGCGGAGGCGCAGAGGTGGAGGCAGCGGAGGCAGTCAAGGAGCGCGAATGGGGGGAGGGAGTGCGAGTGGGGGGAGGGAGGGAGTTCCAGCCCAGTGTTTTTCTCCATAGGCTTGCAGTGGGGGAAAGCTTTCTTTCCCCCAATGCAAACCTATGGGGAAAGCACCGTAATTGGATCGGAACTTCCAATATTTATCGGATATCAGATCCAATCAAATCCGGGTACCCCCCGATATGATCGGATCAAAAAAAAAATTATATCGGAATTTCCGATAATGATATGATGAATTTGGCCATGCACATCCCTAATTAAAAACAATTAAAAACACAATTAAAGCACATCAATAAAGAGAAATGACAAGACCACACATGCCTTACTCTCTCTCTCTCTCTCTCTCTCTCTCTCTCTCTGAAATCAATGGAATGCAAAATTGCTTAATTTCAGACATATACAGTGTAATAAAAAAATCATTTTTAAAGGAAAAAAACCCACATCTCTCTCCCAAACATCAAATAAATTGCAAATAAGAAAGATAAACATGATATCCACACTTCACTAATCATATTCTTTGAATCATGAACATTTGCTTGTCATTTTTTAAAATCATACAAACACCTTCTACTCATCAAAAATATCAATTCTTTCTATATAAACGGTGTTGTTGCACACACAACAAAACATGTAAAACAGGTACTCTCCACTTTACCTTCATTTGTTCAAAATAAATTCTGTAGAAAACCTACATGATTGTCAAGGATTTATGACTAATTGGATCCACATTTGGACATAGAAAGGGCTGTCACCATCTTTGCATATAGATGAATAGCTCTCTGGTGATCAACCATGTTAATTTTCAAGAATCTCATTCATCTGAGAGAGATGAGATATCAGGATTCTTCAAATGCTCTACCATTTACGTGAAGGAAATTGCAAACAGAAAAATCATTGTGAGAGTCAAAGATGAAATATTAGCAGATGCAGCAACAATCATAGCAACCTCTCTCTCTCTTTCTCTCTTAAGGAAAGGGGGTGGGGAGAGAACCCAACCTCTTGGGGGGGGGGAATGCTTGAAAATTTAATTCTCTTCCAAACCATTAACACATTGCACTTTTTGCTATATGAAATGTCAGGTTTATAACATTATGTACCCAATTTAAGAGAAAAATAGGTATATATAAATCATAGAATAGTAGAATTGGAAAGGGCCTGAAAGTCCATCGAGTCCAACCCCCTGCTCAATGCAGGAATCCACCGTAAAGCATACCTGACAGATGGTTGTGCAGCTGCCTCTTGAATGCCTCTAGTGTTGGAGAGCCCACCACCTCCCTTGGTAATTGGTTCCATTGACATACCGCTCTAACAGTCAAAAAGTTTTTCCTGATGTTCAGCTAGAATCTGGCTTCCTGTAACTTGAGCCCATTATTCCATATCCTGCACTCTGGGATGATCGATAAAAGATCCTGGCCCTCCTTTATGTGACAACCTTTCAAGCATTTGAAGAGTGCTATCATGTCTCCCCCTCAGTCTTCTCTTCTCAAGGCTAAACATGCCCAGTTCTTTCAGTCTTTCCCCATAGGGTTATGTTTCCAGACCCCTGATCTTCCTTGTTGCACTCCTCTGACCACCCCCCCTCCAGGTTGTTTACATCCTTCTGGAAATGTGGTGCCCAGAACTGGATGCAGTATTCAAGATGAGCCTTAACCAGTGCCAAATAGAGGGGAACCAGTACCTCACTTATTTTGGAAGCTATACGTCTATTAATGCAGCCCAAAATAGCCTTTGTTTTTTTTGCAGCCACATCACACTGTTGGCTCATATTCAGCTAGCAATCTACAAAAATTCCAAGATCCTTCTCGCCTGTAGTATTGCTGAGCCATATATTCCCTATCTTTTAACTGTGCATTTGGTTTCTTTTTCCTACGTGTGGAACATTTATCCCTATTAAATTTCATTCTGTTGTTTTCATCCCAGTGCTCCAGCCTATCAAGATCACTTTGAAATTTGTTTCTGTCTTCCAGGGTATTAGCTACCCCACCCAACTTTGTGTCATCAGCAAATTTGATAAGCATTTTCTGACATCTTTGTCCAAATCATTAGAAGAGCACAGGGCCCAGGACTGAGTCCTGCGCTGTCCACTCGTTACTTCCCCCCAGTGTGAGAAGGTACCATTGATAAGCTCTCTTTGAGTCCAATTCTGTAACCAACTGTGAATCCACCTAATAGTTGTTCCATCTAGCCCACTTTTAACTAGTTTGCTAATTAGAATATCATGGGGCACTTTGTCAAAAGCTTTGCTGAAGTGAAGATATATTATGTCTACAGCATTCCCACAGTCCACAGGTCTGATCAAAAAATGAGACCAGATTAGTCTGGCAGGATTTGTTCTTGACAAATCCATGCTGGCTTCTAGTAATTAATGCATTGTTTTCAAAGTGCTTACAGCCTTCTTTATAATCTGCTCCAAAATCTTCCCAGAAATTGATGTCAGACTAACTGGTTTGTAGTTCCCAGGTTCCTCCTTTTTGCCCTTTTTGAAGATAGGGACAACATTAGCCCTTCTCCAGTTGTCCGGCATTTCACTTGTCCTCCATGATATAGACAGTGGTTCTGAGAATTCTTTTGCTAGTTCCTTTATTACTCCGGGATGCAGTTCATCGGGCCCTGGACATCTGAACTCATTCAAAGTAATTAGGTGTTCATTGACCATTTGTTTATCAATCTCAAGCTTCAATCCTGCCCTTTAGCTTGTACTTCACTTTTGCCGTGTGTGTGTGTGTGTGTGTGTGTGTGTGTGTGTGTGTCATAGACCCCCTTTTGGGAGAAGACTGAGCCAAAGAAGGAATTGTGCACTTCTGCCTTTTCTTTGTCGTTTATCATTTTGCCATCCTCATTAAGCAGTTGAACCACCATTTCTGTCTTTTACTATGCACATACTTGATGTAAGCTTTTTTTGTTTGTTTTTAGCATCCCTCGCTAGCCTCAGCTCATTCTCAGCTTTAGCCATCCTGACGTCATTCCTGCACTTCTGTGCTACGTGTGTGTACTCTTATTTTTTTAACCTTCCACTTCCTTTTTTGTTTTCAGGTCATCTCTAAGCTTTTTGTGAAGCCACATTGGCTGTTTTTATTGGCTTCTACCTTTTTTCCTTGTTGGAATTTTGTATTTGTGCCTTTATCATTTCTCTGTTTTAGAAACTCCCACCCATCTTGGACTCCTTTTCTCATTAAGGTCACCTGCCATGGGACCTTACTTATCATTGCTGGGTTTATTAAAATCGACTTTCATAAATCCAGAGTACACTCATCTTTTGCTTCCTTTAAAATCAAGAACTCAAGCATGACATGGTCACTTTCCCCCAGAGTTCCTGTAACTGCCACTGTATCCACTAAGTCATCTCTATTGGTCAGAATCAAGTCAAGGACAGCCGTTCTTCTAGTTCCTTCCTCCACTCCATAATATTATAGACAGACAGACAGACTAATCGATCGATAGATTTCGCATGCCATTTATCCAAAGTATTAACTCCTAAAGAAGAGGAGTAGTAAAGTGCCTGTAATACATAAACAATATGGATTAGCATCAACACGGCACTCTTTTGGATATTAGCTGCAATCTTACACATGTCTACTCAGAAGTGTATCTCACAGAAATCAATGGGACTGGCTCCCAAGTATGTGTGTATAGGATTGCAGTCATAATCACAGAAATCAGGGACAGCCATTCAAACGATGGGGGACACTGCAGAGCATGCAGGCAGCATTTGTCTCCCCCCCACCCCCTATTATGGTAGCAGGTATTTTGTTGTCCTGGACAATAGCGTGTTCATCAGGCACACCTTTTGTCATATTGCCAAGTGCCACACTCTGAATTTGCAGTATTCACAGCTGACTTTTGGGTCACATGAATCAACCCCACTTTGTGTTGTAAACTCTTTGCAGCAGTGATCTGGAAAAGTACTATGAACGTTGACAGCACTGTAAAAATAATAAATAGAAATGGCAAGAAAGGAAGGTGATGTAATAGCTTTACTGAAAGCAAAAAACAGCCTTTACCTCTAAAATATAAAGAAAATGCTGATTAAATTTGATGCAAAATAGGGTGTCCCCCCAAACCCCCCAGAAATAATTCTGTTAAACATAATTTTGCAAGCACGTACATGTAGTATTATTTGAACTATATAAAACACTGCCAACACTTTCACAACTTAGGGAGAAATCAGTTCACTTTCAAATGCTTACATGGTTGTTCATCATGATATATTTGCTTTCCGTAATGTAAAAGGAACAGCTCAGCTTTGCATTCAGAGAACATTTTACATTTTCTGCCAGGTATTTCCTGTGCACATCCCCATCTAAATCTCCTGGTTCTTGTAACTAATGTCTGTGAAGAAAATCCTGTCATAATTATAGTCCTTAGCTTCACAAGCAGCCATTTTCTTCAGAAAACTGGTTTAGCTGTGTTGGCAATCACATTTTACACTGATTCTTTCCAGATGAAATGATACTTTTTCAAATAATGTAATAAAATGTAAAGTCAGCTGTTTTAAAGACATAAAAGTGATTTATGAGACATGTAGTACTTTCTGTGGGGTGGTGTTTTTTTCTTGACACAATGGAAGTTTTCTTTTATGGGAGAAGTTAATTATTCACAGCAATCAAAACCACAAATTACAGACAAATACATTGTTGCTCATTTTAAAAAGCAACACTACTACC
This sequence comes from Anniella stebbinsi, assembly GCA_029215795.1. Classification (NCBI taxonomy): domain Eukaryota; kingdom Metazoa; phylum Chordata; class Lepidosauria; order Squamata; family Anniellidae; genus Anniella; species Anniella stebbinsi. The sequence continues at coordinate 333,006,613 of JARDYH010000001.1, forward strand.
ACATTTGAAATGGATTCTGGGTTAAATTGTTTCTTTTTTGTTTGGCTGAAGTTTGGTGGGGGGATGTAAACACTCAACCAGTTTATATGGATGTTTTTTTATTTTATTTGCCAAACTAGTTAACAGTTTAGTCAATGACATCATTGTTAGGTGTCAGACTTATCACTTCCTTGAAATGCAACAGGGCACCACATCGCTCTGAGAATTCTTATTTGAGCTGTTTGCAGATCACACCATTTAGAAATGCTTTGGCTTCCATTTGAGATGTTTTCGTCATTCGTAACCCCAAGAGACAGAAAATATATTTTTCCCTGTAAATGAAAATGTAAAGTCTGCAAAAACAATTTGCACTATCAGAACAGTAAAGAAAAATAAACCCAGAAATAGTGAAAACCAATAAACGTTGATGTTCCTGCAGAACTCCCATTCTTTCCAGTGGGATCTTTACCAGTGGATCATCTTCTTTGCAATTGTGGTGCTGAATTAAGAAAGAGCCAGCAAACCACTGACACAGAGAAGCAATTCCCTCCTTTCCTTCCGAATCCAATTTGTATGCATGCTGCTGGGGCAAGAAACAAAGACTTAACCCATGTGCAGCAGACGACTAATATCATGTGATTGGCTGTGGGTCTAAGTCCACCATTCACATACAGTTGTGATAGTTGGTTGTGGTGGGTACTATCAGAGCAATCTCTATTAGTTAAGATATTCATTACCTCGAGCATGTCTGGAAGCCATACTTTTTTTATATACCTGGGATAGGAATTCTGTGGCCTGATCCAAGTGTGTAAGAGAAAACGAGGGATGCTTGCGGATTCAGACTTAGCTATCCAGCAGATTTCACAAGTCTTTGAATGTTGTGACAGAGTTCTCCAGGGCAGAGCTCTCCTCATCATCTGAAAATATGGAGAGCTGCTGATAACCAGCGTGGATTAAGATAAGGCACCTTCCAGGGGTTCCTAATATATAATTTTTACAAAAAACCACCTATGCAGGCAGGCCTTGGGGCATGTAAGCTGGTCTGTTGCTGGAGGGGGTTCTGTTGAGTTGGGTGCTGTTTATTTGTTGTTGTTGTTGTTGTATTTTTAATTATGCTGTTACTTTATTTGTTTTTAATTATTGTTTTAATTAAGTTTATGTTTTCATATTATCGTTAGCCACCTACTTTGCATTTTTCTGGTGGAAAGGCAGGATAAACACCAAATAAATAAAAGGTGAATTTAATGGCTGAGCAGAGATTTAAACCTGGGGATCATGGAGTTTCCCACCTCCAAGCTTGTCACCTGAAGTTCAGTGAATGGGGATGTGAAACACATCCTTTTCCAACTGTGATGTCTAGAATGTGGAAAGTCCTCTCCAGGGTGTTCCATATGGCTACCTCATTGCTCAGCTGTCAATTGAACAGCCAAATAATGACTATCTTTTCTTTGTTTTTGCCACCAGCCACTTCTCCTCATGTGAGGGAATCTCAGAAGTTACAGATTTAAATTGGCAGGACAGCCGACTGCCAGCTGCAACACCCCAAATGCTGCTGTGAAATGCTCAGCTACCATTCCTCCTTAACTTCCCTTAAACCAAAGGACTAAACGATCTTGCAAATGGGGTTTCAAGGAGGAGGTCCACCCCAGGATCCAATTTCGAAAGATTCTGGAAACAGATCAGAGAGAGAAATAAAGTATGTACAATAAATGCAAATAGACAAAATAGATTATAGGCTACGGTGAATCACTGTAAAGCTCAGTCACTTACATGCTGAGCAGAATGAGTGCCCCTCACCCCAATAGAAGTTCTAGGTGAACTTAGTTGGAGACAACTTAGTAAAATCACCCCATCTTTATTCCATGTAGCTAGGATGTGGATGATTGTCAACCAGGGGCAAAAAGGTATTGAGTGTAAGTGTCACCTATGCTGAGGACGCAGAGAAAATTGGAGTGCCATTTTTCTTCTGCAAAGGCCAGAGAGATTCAGCACCAAAAGCCTAACCTGGGGATTCAGGGAAAATTTCAGGGAACAGTTGACTGCTCCTCTCTATTGAAGAAGGGAGTCTTTGGGCAGAGATAGGAGTTTTTCCAGAACTCCATTCTGGCTATTTATCCACAGTGATTTGTTAAAGAGGCCCCCTCTACAAGATGTTGTTTTGACGCCAGTTTCCCCGATTATGCACATCTCCTGACAATTACTTTTACGCCTAATACCTATATACGAGAGGTGTTGAAGCGCATTACTGGCTGTATGAAACTCACTTTAAAGTTGTTGACATGCATGCAAATGTTGCTGAAAGTAATGTGCTTTGTCCCGGAAAACTGCCCAAACAGGTTTTGCACCCTTTATTCTCCCCACCTACCAGAATCTCCCGTCTTTGGTTACCTAGATTACCTGCCGGGAATGATGAGGTTAACCTGTTCAGCTACCTCTCCCCCCCCCCCCACACTTTTGCCCAATTGCCATTTGAACTGAACTGCTCAGGAGTAAATGGGAATGTGCCTCGCACACACTCACGCCAAAACAGACGGGGATGCTGCTTTGTTCCTTCCCCCTCCTCTTCTCAGCGAGCACACACACACATACACAGCTCATGTCAAGAACCCAGCAAGAAGTGAGGGGACAATATGTCTAAGCTGATTGCTAATTATGCGCACATGCGCACATCCTTCCTACCTTCTTTACTTCTCGTGAAACCACCTCCATCTGCCCCCATGTCTCCATGAATGAAATATTCCATCAGGGGAGTTAAAATAAACTTTATTTTCAGTTCACATTGGGGCTGCCTCTACAAGAGAGGTTTAAAGCTCTTTCAAGGCGCTTAAAAAATTTACCTCTACAAGAACGGAGCGCAAATCGGGCGTAGAGGCGTGTTATCTCTCCGATTATGCGCATTATCGAATGCGCGTTAAACAGCGAGTTTTATTTTGCTCCGGCCGTTAAAGCGCATTTTGACTATGTGAACAAGCGCTTATGCACATTAGCTACTTGTAAAGCGCATTTTGGTCACCCGTTAATGCGCTTCGCTGCCTCTCGCCACCTCTCGTGCAGAGGTATTAGGCGTAAATGCGCTTCGGCGATTATGCGCATAATCGCCTAACCAGGCGCAAAAGCAAATCCTTGTAGAGGGGACCTGGGTCTCGTCTTCCTGGAGCTTCCATCCAGAGAGACGGAGAACAAGGAGGAAGTTGCCAGGAGGAGACAGGGAATAAAACTAAACGAAAAAGTGGGAGGTTTTCCCAGCGAAGAGGCAGTTCTATGCATGACATCAAGACCATCTGATAGTTAATGCGCCTCCTCACAAAATTGTTTACATGGACATAAGGCGCTCTTGCTCCCACAGTAAATTAAAAGTCACTATTTAACACTCATTCAAAAATGCGAATAATTGGAGATAAAACACGCCTGGACCCCTGATTTGCGCTCTGCTCTTGTAGAGGTAAATTTGGTAATGCACTTCGAAAGAGCTTTAAATCGCTCTTGCAGAGGCACCCGGAAACATTTGTCCCTGTTAGGGGTGGGGGTGGGGAATTCAGTCAGTTCACATTTTTAGTGCCAACTTACCTGATTTCACACTTTTGAACTTTTATATGAACCCAAACGCAGTTATCCTTTGAAATTTGCAACTCTCCTAATTTTGCAATGAAATTCTCTAATAAAAAAAATCCATACCAAAATGCTTATACTAGGGAAATAATGTATGAAAATTATGTATACTAGGAAAATTGCTTGCAAAAAAAGTGTATGTTAGGCCAAAATGTCTACAAATACATACAAAAACATATGTATTAGAGAAATGTGCACACAAACGCTTATAATTTCCATGCAAACTTAAAGGAAAAAATTCTCAGATTTCAGGAGAAACTGAAGACTGGAGAAATTCTCAAAGTTCAAGAAGAATAAAACTTTAAGATTGGAAAAATTAGAACCGACAAACCCCGAAATTGACAGATTCATCTATCCCCAGTCCCTATTTAATTTATTTGTTGCTCCTGGAATTGTCCTTTGGGTGTTTTAATTGTTTTCTTCTTGTGGCTGTTTAAGCTATATTTTCAAACTCCCATCCCCTGTAATTTTGTACTGTTTGCTATCTTAAGGATCTCTGATAGAAAAGTCGGATGTACATGCTTTAATAAAATAATAAATAAAACAGAAGCTCTGCTTCTAATTACTTAATAACTGAAATCAAGAAAGAAACATCTGGGGGAGTATGTAGCATTCAAAAAGAGAAAGATACCACAATAATACAAGGAGGATAATGTGTGTACTTTGTAACGTAAGAGTCTACTCACAGCAGGCAAGCCGCTGAGGTGTATATGGAGAGAGATGATGAACCAAATTAGTAACATATGTAGAAAAAAACACCACCACAGCATTGTTTAATTTAGCTCAGGAAAACAAACATGAATGGTTCACAAATACAGGGCAGGCCTTTCCCCCTATCCTTTCCAATATCTGCAGGTAGGACCGTATGTCAATAACAACAACAACAACAACAACACAATGTGTGAATTACGCCTTCATAGATACTCTCTGCTCTGATCTGGCCTTATCCTTGAGGCAGCCACCTCAGATTACAGATGCTGAGAAAAAGAACTGGGTGTGCTATGCAGCCTGCCATGTGTCCGTAAGCTAGCCTGCTGCCCTCAGGGGGTATTGAACAACACGGTTACACCACTAGTATTGAGATAAACTTCCAGAGCCAGTCTGTGTGTGTGTGTGTGTTTTTTTTTTAACATGGAATGGAGGGAGGTACCATTTTGTCCTTTGCCTCAGGTACCAAATTGTCTTGGGCCAGCCCCAGGTCTCCTACAATTTTGTAAATCATGCTGGCTCCAGAAACATAGCTATGACTGCAGGCAAGTCCACCCATGACTGCTCACCGCTGATTCATTGATCCACATTTATGCTAGGGATGGTTACCATTAGGGATCGCATGGGGGGGGGGGGGGAAACATGCAGCCAACTTGCTTATGTAAACTTGCTCAAACTGTTCTCTGAAATAATACCAATTGTGCCCATTCGTTTCACAGTGGCTTACAACTACTCTGCCTGATAAAGTAGCCATTACATTTCATACAGTTCAGAAGCTGCAGTTTGTGCAAAATGCAGTGGCCAGATTGATAACAGAAACCAGAATGTTTGAGCATATAAGACCTACTCTGGCCTGCTTGCATTGGCTGCCTATACATTTCCGAGCCCGATTCAAGGTGCTGGTTCTAACCTATAAAGCCTTACACGTCTTAGGATCACAATACCTAATGGAACGCCTCTCCCAACACGAACCTACCCATACATTACGATCCACATCTAAGGTCCTCCTCCAGTTGCCTACTCCGAGGGAAACTCAGAGGATGGCAACAAGGGAGAGGGCCTTTTCAGTGGTGGCCCCCCAATTATGGAATGATCTCCCCGACGAGGCTCGCCTGGCACCAACATTGTGATCTTTTTGGCGCCAGGTCAAGACTTTCCTCTTCTCCCAGGCATTTAACAGCATATGTTGAGGGTTTTGTTGTGGTGGTGGTGGTTTGACCCAGAATAGTTGTTTTTAAATGATATTGTATTTATAAAATGTTTGTATGCTTTTTATGGTTTTAAATTTTGTATATCTTTTTTTAATGCTCAATGTTTTTAATTTTTGTAAACCGCCCAGAGAGCTTCAGCTATGGGGCGGTATATAAATGGAAATAATAATAATAATAATAATAATAATAATAATAATAATAATAATGTTCAATGGCTATCTAGATTTGGGAGGGAAATTTCTAATTCTGCACTTTTATTGAAGACCCAGATGGTCTTCCAGGTAGATATTACAAAAATTTTGAGGAGGAATTATTATTACCTTTGCAAAGTATGATGAACTCTATTTTGAAAGCGGGGAAGATACCAGAGACGTGGAAAACTGCATATATAACGTTGATACCTAAAGAAGGTCAGGACCTATCTTTGACTAAAAATTATAGGCCAATATCACTGTTGAATAATGATTTAAGTTGTTTACATCGATAATGGCGAAAAGGTTGAAGTTTGTGTTGCAGGAATTTGTTCATGAAGATCAATGTGGATTTTTACCGAAAAGACAGATAAAAGATAACATCAGAGTTGTATTGAATATTGTAGAATATTTGGATAAACATCCAGAAAAACAAGCATCTTTGATTTTTTTTGGATGCGGAGAAGGCTTTTGACAATCTTAATTGGGACTTTCTGTTTACAGTTTTGGAAGCAATGGACTTTGGGTCTAATTTCACAACTTGGGTGAAGTCAATTTATACTGAACAGAGTGCGCAGATCATCATTAATGGGGATTTGTTGAAACCGTGTAAGATTGCAAGAGGGACTAGACAGGGCTGTCCATTGTCACCTTTGCTATTTATCTTGGTGTTGGAAGTATTGAACAGAGCAGTAAGACAAGAAGAAAAAATGGAGGATAAAAATGAGAAAAGAATCCTACAAGCTAAGAGCTTTTGCAGATGATCTGGTGTTTACTTTAGAGGATCCACTGAGTGGAATTGAAACTTTAATTAATAAGTTGAATGAATTTGTAGCAGGTTTCAAGGCTAATAAACAAAAGACTAAGATACTTACAAAAAGTATGAATAAGCAAGACCAAATAAAGGTGGCAGAAAAAACAGGTTTTAAAGTAGAAAAGAAGGTGAAATACTTGGGCATAAACTTGACAAATATGAATTGTATGTTGTTTCATAATAAATATGTTAAGGTCTGGAATGAAGTTAAACAAGATTTAACAAGATGGTATAAACTTCAGATGTCTTTGATGGGGAGAATTGCAACAATTAAGATGAATGTTCTGCCAAGAATGTTGTATCTATTTCAGACAATACCTATTGTAACTTCGGAGTTACCATTCAAGCAATGGCAGAGAGAGATTTCTAAACTTATATGGCAATCCAAAAAACCATGGGTGAAGTTTAAGATATCACAAGATGCTAAAGAGAGAGGAGGTTTGGGTTTGCCGGATTTGAGGACATATTTCTCTGCTTGTTGCTTGATGTGGATGAAGGAGTGGATGTTGATGAAAAATAGAAGATTACTGGAATTAGAGGGACATGATCTAAGATTTGGTTGGCATGGGTATCTGTGGTACGATAAGGTTAAAGTGAATGTAGAATTTAATTATCATTATGTGAGACGAGCGATTTTGAGAATATGGACTAAATATAAACCCAGACTGTGTCAGAAAATGCCATTATGGATTTCCTCACAGGAGGCTTTTTACAGAAGAGAATTGGCAAGCACAAATAAATGGTTGACGTATAATGAGATTTTAGAAATAACAGAAGGAAATGTTAAAATGAAATCAAGAGAGGAGTTACTGAGTGAAGGAAATGTTTGTCAGTGGTTCTCATATTTACAAATGATGGAAAGGTTTAAGATAGATTAAAAATGGGGTTTTGAAGGTACAAAATCTGAATTTGAGAAAGCTTTATGTACAAATGATGACCATGTCATTTCAAAGATATATACACTTTTGTTAAAATATGAGACTGAAGATGAACAAATAAAAGATTGTATGATAAAGTGGGCTCAAAATGTTGGATATAATATTACTATGGACCAGTGGGAGAATATGTGGTTGAGAGGTTTGAAATTTACATTATGTGCCAGATTGAAAGAAAACTTTTATAAAATTATGTATAGATGGTATATAGCTCTGTCAAAATTGGCAAAAATGTATAAAGGGATATCGGGAAGGTGCTGGAAATGCAAAGAACAGGAAGGAACTTTTTATCATCTGTGGAGGACATGTAAAAAAACAAAATCTTTTTGGACACAAATGCATAAGGTGATGCAAAATGTATTGAAGATTAAAATACAACTACATCCAGAGTACTTTTTGTTGGGGATAATAGATGAACAGTTGACACAAAGTTGTGGAACTTTATTCTTATACATGACAACGGCAGCAAGATTAATATATGCCCAGAATTGGAAGAATGAGAAAGTACCAACAGAGGAGGAATGGCTGTTGGAAGTTACAGAATTGGCGGAAATGGCAAAACTCACTGCGATACTAAAAGATAAAACAACAACTGGGTTCACAGAGGAATGGAAGCCTTTGATGGATTTTTTAAAAGAGAGAGAAGGGAAGGACATATTTGCATGCGGATTCAGTGATTAAATTGGAAGAAAAACAACTGATAAAGATAGGGAAGTCGGGAAATTCACTCACTATTTTGTTTCATTTTTCTATTAGGCTTATTTTGATAAAGCGTTAAGAAAACGAAAATATTTTTGTTTGTTGGAGAAATTCGGAAGTCCAGTTTAATGTTGTATGTTGTATTGTTTGTGTTTTATTTTTGTTTGAAAAATAACATTTTAAATTCAGAAAGCATTCTGAGCTGGCACTTCTGTGTGCTTCCTATAAGCCTTGGAATAGCAGGCTACAGTAGAACAACTTTTTATATTAGTCTGATTTAGAGCTCCCTACCTCCATCTCACCCCTTAATTAATGGTCTTTAGGCACCAGGTGAAGGTGGATCTCTTTGGGAGGGCTTCAGGGACTCATTAAAAGGTTATGTTCATTTATTATTGCTGCTGCTGCTTTTATTGCTACTTATGCTGGTTCTTGCTGCTCTGTTCCAGACTTTCCCAACCTGGTGCCCTGCAGATCTGTTGAACTATAATCCCCATCACCTCTTGACAGCATGGTCAGAAGGAATGATGGCAAAGGGCACAAGGTTTGGGAAGTCTGCTCTATTCATTTAGTTTTAGTAATTTTATATTTATTATGCAATGCAGCTTTCCCTATTTGTGTGAATGCATAGATCAAAAGGCAGAAGATAAATCTATTAGGGCTGCGCAAGCTTTGAGCCTTGGATTTGAAGTAGGAATCACTGAGTCCATTTTCTAATGGATCCGCCATTTTATGACGGATCCGCCTCTCACAGCCCAAGGCCCCTGTACAGCCTACAACTCCCAGCATGCAGTGCCTGGGAGGGCTAAAATTATGAAGGCCCAGGAGCAGTGTCTATACATGTCCTTGCCACTGCCATTGGCCGCTCCTTGGCCTTCCTGCCACCATTGTTGCCTTTCCCGTGGGAAGGCTGGCATTCCCTCATGGGGATGCCGGCGATCATGCGATGAGATGCCTGCGATCACGCTGAGGAGTGGCCTATGGCAGTGGCGAGGACATGCATAATGGTGGATCCATCATAAAATCCAAGGCTCAAAGCTTGCACAGCCCTAATATCTATTGACTGACCAAAATAATCAAGGGGCTGGAGTAACTCTCCTGTGAGGTTACAATGTTTGGGGCTTTTAGGAAAAAAGGATTAGATAAATTCATGGAGAGTAATGCTATATGTGGCTGTTAGTTATGATAGTTATATACTGGCCTGGTTTGCACGATTGCAGGATGGGTTAAAAAGCCACCGTGGCTTGTTAACTACCCTGCACATGCCAGTTGAATGCTGGTCAGATTTGCCTAATTACCTCACTGGTCCAGCTTCTTATGCCATCCAAACTTAGCGAGGGTGACTTGTTGGGGTGGTTAACAACCATATAATGGCCCATGGATTCTGGGTGGTTTGTTACCCACGATAACAAGCACAGGCATGTGCAGCTCATTTCATTAGGGTGTGCAACTTAAAGGCCCCAATTGAAGCAGAGGAGGGGAAAGCACTCTTTCTTGCCGCCGCCTGCTCCAATTGGAGCCTTAAAGGCGAGGAGGGGAATGTGTGCTTTCTCTCTCACACACACAAGGGTTGTGGGGCAGAGATGCAGGGATGGTGACCAGGATGCCATGCAGAGCAGAAGGAGTGAGGGATCTGCAGAGCCAAACCTGCACTGGCATTGCTGATGCTGCCGCCGCCTCATCAAGTCCTCTCCTCCTGCCTCCCGTTCTGTCCCACCCTTTTTATTCGCTGCAGCCACCCCTGAGCTCTGACTCCTGACGAATCCATGGAGGGGGAGAGCAGTCAGGGAAGCAGTCAGGCAGGAGTCTCAAATGCCTTGATGCTCTAAAGAGGGAGGGGGAGCCCAGAAAAGAAATAAGGAGACCAGGCATTGCCCAAGGCTGGTCACCACCTGAAGCAGAAACCCGCCTCACTTCTCTCCCCTCCCTCAGCCACGCAATCTCTTCCCCCCCCCCCATGGCTTCCTCCTCCTCCCATGATCCCCTCCCCCTCCCATTGGACGGCTGTCCAAGCAAGCCCTGGCTGCTGGAAGGCACCTGAGTCCCATCGCCAACTTGCACGCCTCCCACTCACCTGGACTGCCTGCCTAGGCAGCCGGTGCATGTAGCTTCTGGGAGAGGCAGGAAAGCAGGCTTCCCTGCCTCTCCCAGAAATCTCAAGTTTTGTGATATTTCTGGAATGAGATTTCTGAAGCTTCACGAGACTTGAGATTTCCGGGAGAAGTGGGGCGTACATAAGTGTGCCAAATAGAAAAACGCCAGCTGACTAGCCAGGCAGGCAGCAGTGGTGTGGGGAGTAGGTGCATGGTGTGTAGGTGCAGGGAGTAGGTGTGAGCGAGCAAGCAGGTAGGAGGCAGCAGTAGCAGCATCACACATGTATCAGGCAGCAATCTGCCTTGGGCCGGGCCTGGGCAGTGACAAAGTGAGCAGTGCACGTCTTGTGGTAGCAAATTCCATAGTTTAACTATGTGCTGTGTGAAGAAGTATTTCCTTTTGTCTGTACTGAATCTCCCACCAATCAGCTTCAAGGGATGACACCAGGTTCCAGTATAACAAGAAAGGGAGAAAAAGTGTCCCTATCCACATTCTCCACACTATGCATCATGTGACGAGGCGAGCCAGGGGGGAGCAGAGGCAGCCCCAGGAAATTAGGGTGTGCCCAGACGCACTCGACACACCCCATGCGAATGCCTATGATAACAAGCCACCCTTGGCAGGTTCGGATGACATGAGATGTCGCAGCAGCAATGATAATTATGCAAATCCAGCTGGCACACGACCAGCTGGATTTGCATAGCCATCCTATGATCGTGAGAAGTGGCCCATTACCTCCAGTAGCAGAGACAGTATGCCTCTGTATACCAGTTGCATACAGAGTGGGTGGGTACTATTATTCTCATGTCCTGCTGTGTGTTTCTCATGGACATTTGGTCAACCACTATGGGAACAGAATGATGGACTAAACAAGCCTTTGGTCTGTTCCAGCATGGCTCTTATGTTTTTATCCCAAAATCTCTACCTCAGTACATATTTGCTATTAAAACAAACCTCAGAACTGGATCCCAAATGTTGGGTCTGGTCTGAAAAACCTTTTCACAGTGCTCCTATAAAGACACTAAATATTCTTTATTTTTCCTAGCTGCATCTCCTCATTCTATGTCCCAAACTGTATTTGAATTCCTCCCCCTTTCCCCTAGTTTTTTTTTTTTGGGGGGGGGGGGAAACATGTTAGTCACTATATATATATATATATATATATATATATATATATATAGTAGAGCTGGAAAAAGTGCAGAAAGGGCCAACTAAAATGATCAAGGGACAATAGCATCTCCCCTGTGAGGTAAGGTCACAATAGCTGGGATTGTTATTGTTTAGCTTGGAAAAAGAGGACTAAGGGGAAACCTGATAGAGGTGCACAAAATGATGCATAGTGTGGAGAAGGTGGATAGGGACACTTTTTCTCCCTTTCTCATAATACTAGAACCTGGTGTCATCCCTTGAAGCTGATTGGTGGGAGATTCAGTACAGACAAAAGGAAGTACTTCTTCTTCTTCTTCTTCTTCTTCTTCTTCTTCTTCTTCTTCTTCTTCTTCTTCTTCTTCTCACAGCACATAGTTAAACTATTGAATTCGCCACCACAAGATGTGGTGATGGCCATCAATTTGGATGCCTTTAAAAAGGAGTTGGATGAATTCCTGGAGGAGAAGGATATCAAGGGCTACTAGTTCTGATGACTATGTGCAACCTCCATTATCAGAGGCAGTATGCCTATATACATCAGTTGCAAGGAACATGGGTGGGAGGGTGCTGTTGCACTGTGTCCTGCTTGTGGGTCCCTGGTTGACATCTGGTTTGCCACTGTGTGAACAGAGTGCTGGACTAGATGGACCATTGCTCTGATCCAGCATGACTCCTCTTACATTCTTATGTTCTTAGCATGGAAAGGATGCCTTCAGAAAGAGAGGGAGGCTCAGATGTCCCACTGCATGAACCTCCATGTTCCAAAGTAGTGTACCAGGAATACCAGATGGCAATGAGGAACCACATGGCAGTGATAAACCACAGGATAAGTGGAAAGGACTCAATATCCCATTTGTAAGCTTCTCAGCAGCGTCTGGCAAGCCACTGATGGAGACAGGAATACTGGAGGAGACAGGCCTTCAATCTGATACAGCAGGGCTTATCTTTGGGTAAGAAGAGACAACATGAAAACAAAGCTCATAGCATGCGTATTTCCTGAGAGTGATCCCAGCTTCCATTGGGCTTTGTATTTAAGAGCTTTTCTAGATGAGGCTTTTTAACCTGCTACTTCTGCTTCCAAATTCTTTGCAGGATTAAAAACAGAACTCTACACAAAGTTCCCCCCTTTCCTGTTTTTCCATACCTTCCACTACCTAACCTTTGGGTGGCACTGTGGTGTAGTGGAACAAAGAAGAATAATGCAACTACACTGGTGGAGAGTTTCACTTTGTTTCACAATTCCAAAGAAGACTTCGTTTTCTCACGCACCACCCACCTCCACGAAACTGATTGGAAAACACAGGAGGGAAATTGGAGGATGATGTCATTGCCTAAAACACTCATAAACAACCATGAGTGAGGAATGGCAAGCACACAATAAAATCCTCATATAGAAAAGCCTTGAAATGACAGGTGTGCACATCAGCAAATCGAACACAGGCTCAGCTGTCAATCTTGCTCTTTAAAAGCATTGCACAAATGTTTATCAGCCCATTTCTCACCTGACTAACAGCGTATGTTTTTATATCTCTCCTTACTTCCAAGGAGTTCAATGTGGTAAATCTTGCAAAATAGGTTTTGCAAAATAGCTTGCAAAATAGCTAGTGAGCAGCCCAAGGCTTTATGGCTCAGTGGGAATTTTGAACCTGAAACTTTGTGGTCCAAATCTAACACTCTAACCAACTTTTCTTAACCTGGAGCCCTCCAAATGTTCTGGCCTTCAACTCCCATCAGCCCCAGTGAGCAAGGCTAATGGTCAAGAACAATGGGAGGTGTTGTAGTCCAAAACATCTGGAGAGCACTAAGTTGGGGAAGGCTGCTCTAACCACTACACCACACGACTCAATTGCTTGCTCTCCCCCCCGAGCTTTCTAAAAGTGACAACTTCTTGGATGACAGGGTGGGAGATTTCTTGTTGAGCCAATTAGCACTCTGCCCAGTGGCTTCTGTGTCCAACGTGCAGAACTAGGTTTTTTTTGTTTTAGAGTTCACTCCTAGAGAGGAAAGGTAAAGCTCAGGCTGGACAGAATGAGGGCTCTTCCAAAGTAGCCTCGCTGCTCTATAATTATGTTAGCTTTTAAAACCACTATAATTTTCCTGAAAGGTCTAAAGCAAACTTTATTGCCTAAACTAGGAATCCATAAAAATTATAATAATGAAGTGGCTAGTATCTGCTGCTTAAAATGGTACAAATGGACCAAACAGAGTAAAAGATGCCTACATTACACATGTGCGCACACACACACACACACACACACTCAGACATATGTACACACATGCACACACACACACATTCTTAACAGTTCAACTTCCAAAGCACTAGAGGAGAATACACAAGGTTGTGCAATCATAAGCAAAAATATGATCCAGACTATTATTATTATTAGAGTATCTGGCCCTGCTAAAAAGATTTGCTTTGGTCAATAGTTTTGGCTAAGCCTCAGTTTCAAGCTTTTATCACAATAAACATCAGAATGTGCTTACATTGGCTATAACTCTCCCAATCCTCAATAAATAGATATCCTCTAGGGACTCCAGCACTGCTATCAAAGGACTGTCAAAATGCACACCAACTCTTAAATTAAACTGTATCAAACACAAAGAGATTCAGTTGTAAAAGTACTATTTGGAGGAACTGAACAAGAAGTTCACCATAGCAATTGAGGATGGATATTATGTCATAGGCATCGATTGGAAAGTTCCATAGGAATTCTACAAAGGGACTGAACTGCTTCTCCTTAACAGAAAACTAATGTGACCTTTAATACTCTGTTAGGCTCCGGCCTGACTCTAGCAAGTCTCAATTAAATTTTATATTATGTGGCTCCCATTTTCTTGTAATACGTGAACAAAGTTCAAGGGATGACTCCTACTTTGAAGATTGTAATTCCCTACTGGGACTATTTATTTCTCCCCAGAGACAGTGTGTTTTGTACTGGCCAGTATATTTTGAGAATGGAAGGATTCTTGGAAGATACTGGAAAATGCTTCACCTACAATTCCTGTAATTTCACATTTCAGTTATTGAAGCTTTTAGAAACTTTACTTATTAGTAGCATTTATACTCCACCTTTCTATCATTGATATCCAAGGCTGCTAAACAATAATTCAATAAAACAGCTTTCCCTAAATAATCCAAGAAAATACCTTTCTGTCTTCAGATGATTTGGACTACAACTCCAAGTCAGCATGGCCATTGGCCATATTAATTGGGATGATGGGAATTGTAGTCCAAAACACCTAGGTTGGGGATATCAGGTTGGGGGAGGCTGTAATAAAACAATAATTAAAACAACAACAGTAACAACAACAACAACAACAACAACAACAACAACAACAACAACAACGGGTTATGCTAAACCCATTGGGGCAAGTAAGTCATGACTAACTTAAGTTCCATTGATATCAATGGGTCTACTTTAAGAATGATTCAGTCTGGTACCAGCTGAACAGTTCCAAAGTAGTGAAAGATGATATAGCCATTGCTTCTACCATTCAACTCCTATTCCAAGCTATTTCAATTGTTGTGAATCAAAACAAGAATCCTGCTGGTTCTAGTAGGTAGGAAGGGAACTGAGTGAAGGCACCATGGGAGAAGCAATGCAGGAGAAGCCATAGCTACATTGACTTTCACTCAGTGGTGTAGTGGTACATTTTGAAGTGAAAGAGTTAATCATAACAGACACATCCAAATAGTCATGCCCCAAGGAGAATCCATAGCCAGGGCCCCAGGATCTCTCTCTCTCGCTCTCATCTATCTATCATCTATCTATCTATCATCTGTCTATCTATCATCTATCATCTATCTCTATCTTTTCTATTCTTTATACTCAAAGAATCTAGCACTGGTTAAAAATTCTATCATAAAACACAGACATCCCAACTAAACCATTAATAAAACCTCACATTTACATTTATGGCACATGGCGGCTGCATAGTTATGTGGGAGTAAGCTCCATTGAACCAAGTGGTGCTTTACTTCTGACGGCATAGATTTAACTTGTAAATCACACAATGAACATTAACAAAAGATCTTCAGCTGGCTAAAATTCAAGCTTTAGTTTTTAATGAAAAAGAGAAGCAATTTTGCAAAAGAAGTGTTGCCATTTAATCTGTTAGCATGAAGTAAGAACCCCCATCAAAGAAAATATCCAGCCCCTGCTTGATTCTTTCCCTCATTCTCCAATGTCCTATATGCTAATCTGGCACAAGCAACAATAAGCTTGAAAAGCTCATTTTCACCACATCACTTGCCAGAGCAAGGATGGCTTTCAATTACTGAGGAGCAAAGCAAATGATGTCATCACTCCTGCTCTAAAAAAGTCTCAAGAGTTGCATTCCACTGTGTCTCCCCTCCACTGCACCAATGTTTTCATTGCTTTAGAGCTATTAAAGGGTCACCAGTTGTGCTTGGGAATCCTTTGAGTGTTTGCAAGTGCCTCTTTCAGTTCTGGCTATCATAACGTACCCTTTTTCTCTCCCTCGGGCACTGTGGAACCTAACACCTTTTCCTAGAAGTGCTGATGAGAGAAATAGTAATAATGAAGGTGAAAATGTGTACATATTGTCAGCATATAAGACCCTGAATAAGTTGGGACCAGGTTACGTGGCAGATCACCTTCCCCGATATAGGCCTGTGCAATCTCTAAGATCATTGGAGGAGCTCTTACTGGTTGTGGCGTGACCTACAGATCTGGTGGCTATCCAGAAGTGGTCCTTCTCTATAGTGGCGCCCACCTTATGAAATGCCCTCCCCCCAGAAATTCAGGAGGTGCCAACTGTGGCATGCTTATGTTCCAGTTAAGACCCATCTCTTTACCCAGGCCTTCCCTGATTGGTTGTGCTGCCCAGTTAGTTTGTTTTCTAATTATGGTGCTTTTAGCTTGGGTTTTAAATATTTAAACATTTTCACTGATGAATTTTTGTATTTATGATGAAAGATTTTAATATTTGATTCTGTAAACTGCTTATATAACTAGTATATAAATTGATTAAAGGTGCAATCCTATGCATGTTTAGAAAGAAAAAAAATCCTGCAACTCCCCGCATTCCCTAGCCAGCCAGGTCAGTTGGGGCATGCTGCGAATTGTAGAACTTTTTCTGTCTAAACATCCATAGGATTGCACCCTAAATAAATAATAAATAGCAACTTCAGAGCTGCATAGTTATTTAGGGCACAATCCTGTACATGTTTAGACAGAAAAATGTCCTAGGCTACCTCCACAAGAGAGGTTTAATGCTCTTTGAAGGCTCATTATAAATTTTACCTCCACACCAGCGGAGCGCAAAACGGGCGTAGAGGCGCGTTATCTCCCGGATTATGCGCATTATCGAATGCGCGTTAAATAGTGAGTTTTATTTTGCTCCGGCCGTTAAAGCGCATTTTCCCCGTGTGAACAAGCGATTATGCGCATTAACTTCTTGTAAAGCGCTTTTTGGACATCAATTAATGCGCTTCGCCGCCTCTCGCCGCCTCCCGTGCAGAGGGATTAGGAGTAAACGCGCCTCCGCAATAATGCGCATAATCGCCGAACTGGGCGCAAAAGCGCATCCTTGTGGAGGGGGCCTTAGAAAACCCAGCATGGCCCAGCCAGACTTTTTTTTTCTGTCTAAACCTGCAAAGGATTGCACCCTTAGCTTTTAATTTTGTATAGATACCCGGGGCAAAGCAGAGGATTCTATCCTCAAAGGCATCCTAAAAATATTTTAAAATTGAATTCATTCATTATATAATAATGAAATACACAAATAAAAACACACATCTCTCTCAAACCAGCCTTAATGGTGTGCATACATTTAACTCAGCACTTTTCTCAGCAAGGGTATATATAGAATTGGTGACTGGAGAAAGAATTCTACCTTTGCTCCCCTCTCTCAGGAAAAAAAATTTGGCAGTTTAAGCATACATCCACACCTGACCAGAGAAACGTATATTTTATACCCAGATGTTGGGACTCCAATACAAAAAGAAGCATCAGAGGTGTGCTGCTCAGAGGGTTAGATTTCAAAGTGCAAGAGAAGAATCATATGAAACACATCCAAGGCTGAGGCACAGAATACCGTACTTATTGCAGAAAACTTTAGGGGCAGGAAAGGATGAGGTGTGATGTTACTGAGGGAGGTTCTGGGTATGCGCATGCGTATGCTGTGCTTGAATACGTCCAGCTGTGCTTGTGACTGCTGACACGGCAAAACATGACTTATGGGTCAGATACGGCCCCCACATTTCTTAATACAGCCTATTAACCTTTCGTTCTGAACAGACTGCAGGTGGCTCATTCTTAGAGATTGTGAAAATAATAGTATATTTCCTCTAAAGATCTGTGAGCTTCAATTACTCTTTGAAAAGGGTTTTAGCTGTTTCTAAAGGAAGGAAAGTGGTGCCTCATTTTGAAAATCTGGCAGCATTTACAATTATTTTGGAAAAAAACAGTTAATGAAATTAAGCAAATGAAATGATTAAAATTAGGTGGTTTTTAGAGAGAGAGAGAGAGAGCATGCCACAGAACATTTTCTTCCTGTATTATATTTTATTAGATCTGGGAACACATGTCGCGTTTAACCAAATGTACCATTTGCCCTATCCTAATTATAATTTTTGGGAGTGGAAGGAGACAGTGTGGTGAAAAGGACAGTTGTCTACATTTCACCAGGACTGGAGAACCATTAGCCTTCCAGTAATTGTTGGACTTATCACCCTAGCCAGTATGGTCAATGGTCAGGGATAATGGGAGGTGTAGTCCAGCAATATCTGGAGAGCTACAGCTTCTCCACCCCTGCTATAGACTCACTAGCAGAGAATTACACCCTTTGGAATAGGGTGATGTGGAAATCTAAACAGAATAAAATAAATTTGGCCATCTCTTCTTCCTCTTGTTTTTTTTTTTTGAACTTTAAAGGTAAACGAAGGCAAATGAGTGCTGAAATTTCAAAGGCCTGCAAATAATGAGAGTTTATATTTTATTTACACACGCAGCTTCATTTTTATGAGACAGGTCAGATGGGAAGTACTGTCAACATGGTATTTATCAGCTAGAGGAGTGAGGGGAAAAAACTGCAGCTGCATGTTCCTGGCATCTGATCAGGGCTTGATGACCACATATTTCAACATACATTTCAATTATATACATGGCAGAATATCATTTGCAATGTAAAAATAAAATCCTTCAGCTCCACACGATAGCCAGCGTTCAATTAAGGTTGCCTGATTACGAGTCCGATGATCTCTGTTAAGTGCTGTACAGGGTAGCAAAGTCAGGCCAAGAAAACACATGGTTTAATGGTTATATAAAACAACTATGAACGAAGACAAGCTAGTGGGTTCTAAACTTGGCTGGATCACAGATTATTAGCTAGCCTGTAAAGGAAATTCAGCCCTGAGCACAGGCATACCAGCTGGCTTTCCAAGCCCTAAACAAATCCCAAGATGTGTAGTAAGGACTGCCAAGACCTTGGCTATAGAAGATTACATCTGATTTTACAGGCTGGGCCTCAAACTTTATGATTGTCTAGTCCAACCTTGCAGTTGTCAGAGCCTTTCTTTTATCCTTTCTCACCCTAGATGGTTTAAAAACAGAACAAAAACCGTTAATTGAAATGTGTATGATATACATCATGGAAAAGGTTTATTTTTTCCCCGGAGCAAGAAAAAGATCTATTTTTACCATGTTCTGAATTTGACTCCATAATCAATCATACTGATTCTCAATCTCAAGATGGCTGCCCTTCTGTAAAGTAATCATAAAGCTCAATGTTTGATCCAGGAAAGCTGAGATATTAATCCGGACACCATCTATTTCCATGGCCAGACCAAGGAACTGGAGACCACTATCTGTGGTTACACCAAACGTAACTGCTGGCATTGGTGCTCCTTCCAAACCAGCAGCAGCTATATAAGAATATACAGAAGAGCTGAGCTGGATCAGACCAAAGGCCTACCCAATGCAGCATTCTGTTTCCATAGTGGCCACGCTGGTGCCTATGGGAAAGTCACAAGCAGGACATGAGCACAAGAGCTTATATTCCCCAGCAACTGGCATTCAAAGGTATACCACCTCAGCTACTGGAGATCATATATAGCCATGACTAGTAGCCATTGATGGCCTCATTGTCCATTAATTTTTCTAATCCTATTTTAAAACTGCCCAAGTTGGCAGCCATTGCTACAGCTTGCGGCAGCGAATTCCATAGTTAACCACTGTGTGAACTACTTCCTTTTGTCTGTCTCCTTCCCCCCAGTCCAGTGTCTTTGCTCTCCCGACTACCCTTGGTTTTTCCACATCATCAAACTTCCTGCTCTCTTCTCTCTTAGGTTACGTTCTGTGACCCACTCACCCTGCAACTCAATCCCCTTCAGATCTGGCTCGCTCTTTGGACTTTGCTTAAACTTTGCCTGGTAACCCAGTTCAGCTGATTTTGGGTTTTGAATTGGCCTTGGTCTTTGCCATCTGATCTGGTATTAATTGTGCCCATGGTTACCTGATAAAATTAACTCTTGTGCTGCACTGAAGTGAGAATTCGGCTCAAGGGAAAGGAGCCTGGGGAACTTCCCTCTCCTCTACCAGCACCTAAGTACATTGATTGCCATGGACAGGGACAGATTCATTATCAGAATATATCCCACACCACCACCATATAATCAATCTGCCTATGGCTGCTTATGGCTAGTATGCCTTCTACTGGGTTCTCTGCTCCGGTCATCCTTTTGGGTTGCCTTCAATTCAATAATTCCATTAATCAGAAACTTCTCAAACAGCAGAACCCTATTTTTAACGGCTTCTTCTGTGTTATTTCAACTCATGTTTGTTCAACTGAAATGCTTTTATTTAGTAACGGTGGCATAGTCTCCATTTCTTTTCTGCCAGAAAGCAGGTGCTTGCCTGCTTAATATAGCTGGTGCATGCCACATCCATGGCCGTTCGTGCTTCCAAATACCCACCTGGAATAACTGGGTAATGTTTTTGCACTTTAAGTGTCTGCTTAATTAGCATCCACATACCATAAAGTCTATGCAGAGCTGTTTGGCTAAAAGGGGGCTAATGTTGACGGAATGTTACCTGTCAATGAGGTTGAGGAATGAAAGGCTTGTGGAGCCTGGTCAAGATAGTTGTGTGCATTTGTAGTGGTCAGAGTTTCCTGACCTAATTGCACATTTCTAAGAAACAAACATGTTGATGTTTCTCTTAAATGGCTAAGGGTTGCTTATGACATTTTGTACTGGGATGCAGATAGCCAAATAAAATATTGTATGCATAATAAGTCAGTTTTAAAGTGCACATTCCTGTAGAAATTGTCATATTCCCCTTAAAACATGCACAAACCGCAAGTGGGAAAAGACTGGGTGTATTTTTAAAATATCTTTTTGTACCTGCTTAACATAAGTAAACAAAGTCCACACAACTGCATTTATGAGAAGTTTCTTCCTCCCCTCCCCCAGTTTTAACATGCTGAATAATCATGGGAGTGAAAAGCTTTATTTTATTTTATGTTCAAAAATAGTTCAATAGTTCTAGGGACCCATGGATAAGCCAAGTGACATTTCCAACCTAGAGTGTGTCTAATGGAATTCTGCACTACAGACAGTTATAGCCCAGTCTACAGTGGAAGCAAAGGCCATTACAAATTATGTTAGCTAGACTCAATCCCCATCCTGTTTCTTTTGATATCAAAAAAGGCTTCCACCGAGATACCCAAGGTGTTCAACAGAAATGTTGTAATAAAATATTCAGATAAAGCAACCAGACATAGCAGCCAAACATAAAATAACCTGAGTTAAAGAAAAACAATTAACAGCCATCATTTGCCAGTGCAAATGCCTCCTTAAATAAGAATCATAGAATAAAATGGGCCTGTTCAGACAACAAGCTAAACCATGATAGTTACGTGTTTTGAGTTAAACATTATGGCTTAGCATGTCATGTGAATCATGACTTAGTGTGTTATGTGAACCATTCCTAACCATGGTGGCTACATAATCACAGTTTAAATATGCTCACTGACCACTTGCTGCAAAAGGGTTAGTGGCCCAACCAGGGCTTAGCCTGTAGTCTGAACAGGCCCACTCATAGAATTGGAAGGGGCCATTCAGGCCATTGAGTCCAACTCCCTGCTCAGTGCATGAGTCCAGTTTAAAGCATCCCTGACAGATGGCTGTCCAATCTCTGCTTGAATACTTCCAGCGACGGAGAGCCCACCCTAGGCAGTTGGTTCCATTGTCTGATTGCTCTGACCATTAGGACGTTTTTTGTTTTTCTGTTCAACCAAAATCTGCCTTCCTGCAACTTTCATGTCCTATAGTTTTAGTTGATAGGTATTTGGCAATTTTCTAAATGCCTCCAATAATCTAGCCAAATGTGCTTCCTTATGGAGGGAGTTGTACAGGTTGAATGCCAGCATCTTAAAGATTCTGCTCCTTATAATTATCTCAGTACAAATTCCATGTGGAATTTTATGCTGGCAGTCTTGTCACAAGAATGCAAATGACTGACAACTAATAAGCTGCAGACTTAACTTTGAATAGTTCAAAGAAGAGCACTTTTCTCATCCTGCAGAGCTCACAATTTTTCTTACAGCATCACTTGTATAACAAGCATCTGAAAAAGCACACAACTGTTTCGCTCTTTCCCTGGACTGAGAACAAGATTTGAACAAGAAAAACAAAATTCTTCATGCTTTCTTCTTGTCAACACTATGGCCTGCCAGTGGTGGATTCTCAGATTCCTAATCAGCTCTCACTCAGCCTAACACCAGTATAAAAGTTTTCACTTATTGTTTGGCAGTGGCTAAGCTCACCAAAGGGGCTTGCCGCGAGTAAGAAAGCGTTCCCCAGAAAAGCCAACGTCTGCTCTGTTAAAAGAGTAAGTGTTACATTCACTAATCTTTCGTGTTGACAGAGCAAAGTCTAGGAGCAGATGCTTTTCAAAAGGTTATTGTCCTCCTATTCCATACGAAGATTTAGCAAGTTATTTTTATATGTTTTTAAGAGACTGCTTGTTATTGCCGACATGAAAAATGACATGCCTAAAGTCAAGCTCAAGACCAAGAAATCACAGTGAGGAGGAGGAGGAGCTTCTATGCCTTGAGGAAATGCTTGAAAATGATACTGGTTATGAAACAATCTTCTGAAGGACTATGTGCTGGTACTGCAATTCAGTATGAATTCAAGTATGATTTATGAGTGATGTGGGCCATGGCAAAGCATTTACCAATAATAATAATAATAATAATAACAATTTATTTCTTACCCGCCTCTCCGTCTGGATTGAGGCGGGGAACAACAACATGATAAAATACATAAAACTGATTAAAACATGACACATATTATTAAAACTGCATAAAAATCCTAAAACATCCTAAAAACATCCTTAAAACATTCTAAAATTCCACTGGATATGCCTGCCGGAAGAGAACAGTCTTTATGGCTTTCTTAAATTCTAAAAGACTGTTAAGTTGACGAGTCTCCTCCGGCAGGTCATTCCACAGTCTGGGAGCGGCAGAAGAGAAGGTCCTCTGGGTAACGGTTGTCAGCCTAGTCTTGGCCGACTGCAGTAAGTTCTTCCCAGAGGACCTGAGCGTGCAGGGCGGATTGTATGGGAGAAGGCGATCCCGCAGGTAACCTGGACCCAAACCATGTAGGGCTTTAAAAGTAATAACCAACACTTTATACTTTGCCCAGAAACTAATTGGCAGCCAGTGGAGCGATTTTAAAGCTGGCGTAATATGGTCACCCCTAGATGTACCGGTGACCAACCTATATAAAAATTCCTCACATACAGTGCCACGTTTAAATGGACTTACTATGAGACCATGTTGTCACATCAATCTTTTCCTAGGTTGGGATACGACCCAAATTTGGAGGGGATCATAGCATTGGAAAAGGCTTTGTATGTCATCTAGTCCAAACACACAGGGCCGGACTTAGAGGCAGGCAAGCTGGCCGGTTGCCTGGGGTGCTGAGCTGAAGGGGGTGCCAAGTGTTGCTCAGTGGCTGTGGGTTTTTTTAATGCACTGTCTGCAGTGTGCTAGGATTGCAAAAAGCAATTATCTGTAGCCTTTCTTTCAAAGTTCTACAGATGGTGTGGGTACTAACTACAAAATCAATCTTTCTTCAGTCAGCTTTAAAGTATGTTTCTTTTTCAGTTTCCACTTTGATGTCATTTGCATTAGCTAAAAATCAGTTGAACACAGCTTTATTTTGAGGCAACAGTACAGAGCACTTAGCACTTCAAATACTGTAAACACTATTAGTACTATATATAATAATAATATTAATAATAATAATAATAAGCCATAACCTGTAAAAGATCAGCTGGATACCTTTTTTATTGATAACTTTCCTTTATTATTTTTCAAAATACTAATAATGGATATTCTAAAATAAAGAATGCTTACTGAAAGATAAGAATTGCTACAAAACAAACGGATATTATAAGTAAGACCTGTGATATGTTGCATAGTGCTCAGAATGTGGCTTTTCGAACTTTGGCTTGTGCAGACTGTAGCACTGTGTCTGAGAGATCGTGGCTTTGAGCAATGCCATTCTTGAGGGACGTCAAACCTGCACCAGGCACCATAAATCCTCTGGGTGGCCCTGCAAAACTGACTGGGGGGGGGCACCAAAGACACTCCTTGCCCATAGCACTTTTATACTAGGGCTGGCCCTACACACACACACACACACACACACACACACACACGTTAGATGCAGAAAACCCAGAGCCAGAACATCCCCAGTGAATGGCAGCCCAGGCTCTGCTTGAAGACCTTCAGTGAAGGATCATCCTCTTAGGAAATTGGTGCCATTGTTGAACTGCTTGTACCATTAAGGCATTGCTCCCAATGCTGCCACGGTGCTCATTGCAGCCTTATGTTTTGGTAACTGAAGGAGCCGCTACTGATTACCTAGAAGCAGTTTCTTTGGGTCCTGGGTGAGCTGGAGCCTGGCTCTAAACTAGACCTCTGAAATAACTTGAAATTTCAGGGGAAATGTCTTTAAAGGGTTTATTTTTGTTCAGACTTTACTTAAATGTATGAAGGAAAATATGTCTCATATGCAATTCAAGGGAAACAAAACTTTATCATTATCTTCCTTGCAATAAAAATCGCAAAGAAGGTTTTATGTCTTGTAGGAACACCAGCTTTCCCATTGTGTCAGCATTACCTCATGCACCTGTACTGCATAAAACTTGTCACTGCATTACAGCTAAGAAAATAAGATCCTTTTCACAGGCCCCCTCTACAAGATTTCGCTTTGACGCCCGGTTCCCCGATTATGCGCATCTCCTGACAAATGCTTTTATGCCTAATACCTATATACGAGAGGCGTCGAAGTGCATTACTGGCTGTATGAAACTCACTTTAAAGTTGTTGTCATGCATGGAAATGTTGCTGAAAGTAATGCGCTTTGTCCCAGGAAACTGTTGAAACAGGTTTTGCACCCTTTATTCTCCCCGCCTACCAGAATCTCCCGCCTTTGGTTACCAAGGTTACCTGCCGGGAATGATGTGGTTAACCTGTTTGGCTACCTCTCCCCCCTCCAATTTCGCCGCCAGTTGAAGTTGTCCCCCCTCCCAGAACTGTTCAGGAGTAAATAGGAATGTGCCTCGCACACACACATGCCAAAATAGACAGGGGGATGCTGCTTCGTTCCTTCCCCCTCCTCTTCCCAGCGAGCTCAACCATTGTAAAACATACAACACACACACAGCTCATGCCAGGAACCCAGCAAGAAGCGAGGGGACGATACGTCTAAGCTGATAGCTAATTATGCACACATCCACACATCCTTCCTACCCCCTTTACTTCTCATGAAACCGCCTCCATCTGGCCCCGTGTCTCCATGAATGAAATATTCCATAAGGGGAGTTAAAATAAACTTTATTTTCAATTCACATTGGGTCTTGTCTTCCTGGAGCTTCTATCCAGAGAGACGGAGAACAAGGAGGAAGTTGCCAGGAGGAGACAGGGAATAAAACTAAACGAAAAAGTGGGAGGTTTTCCCAGCGAAGAGGCAGTTCTATGCATGACATCAAGACCATCTGATCGTTAATGTGCCTCCTCACAAAATTGTTTACACAGACATAAGGCGCCCTTATTCCCACGGTAAATTAAAAGTCGCTATTTAACACGCATTCGAAAATGCGAATAATCTGAGATAAAATGTGCCTGGACCCCGATTTGCATTCCGCTCTTGTAGAGGTAAATTTGGTAATGCACCTTGAGAGAGCTTTAAATCGCTCTTGTAGAGGCACCCACAGTTAATTGGGAAATATTCTAAACACTTCAACCGAATCACATAAAAACTTATACACATGTTAAGAAGTTGGTTAAGAAATACTCTAATTGATATGAAGAACTGAACATTGGTTTTTCACCTCCCTCCAAACTTACATATTCACGAAATATTAATAAGGGGTTGTATCCAATAGCACCTTTGCTTCAACAGAAAGCACTCATGCAAGTCAAGGCACCAGATTTTCAGTGATCCCCCAACCCACTTAAAACCCCTCAGAGCTGGGGGATTCTCTAAAACAAAATGGGGTATGGTGCAGAGGGCTGCAGTAGTTAGGGGAAATTGGCAAAAGTTGGGTGCCCCTAATTGCACAAGCGAAAGTACTTTCTGTGGATGAGGCAGAAACACCATTTGATACCACCCTATACTTTTTATTCTACATACATATTCAAGTATTCATCTGGTTTGCACATAACGTTAAGCCACGTTGTAGTTTGTTGCAATCTAGCTTGTTGTTGTGTATGAACCCATCCCCACAAACAAAACATTTTTTTTACCTACCTACAAACCGCAAATAAAACCCATGGTTCGTTGTTGGCTCATGAAATCTGGCTTATTTAAATTATGGTTTATTGTGATGTCTGAATCCAGAACCATAGTTATTCCCTGGCTTGTTTGTACTGCTGTCTGCCCTCAAACAGAGGCACCCAGCAAGAGCAGTCTAAAAACAAATTTGCTCTTAAGGCTGGCAAAATGGGTGGGAGAGAAACAAACCAAAAATAGAGAAAACAAGCTATGCTTTCTTGATCGTCTGCAAAACCTACAAAAATGATTCACATAAACAATGGCTTAGCATTAAATGTGAAAGCAGCCATTTCCTCACTAGAACATCAACATTTTGATTTTAATTTTAAATAAATATAGCATCCTTTCAAAAATGTAGGTCCCGTGGCATAAAAAGACTGGAGGCCAATTAAAATTACAAGATAGTCATACCTATGTCAATGAAGACTGGTCAAAATGAAAGGCAGAATTTGGCTTTTCAAGTATAAAATAACAGCGGGAAGGTTTTTTGGTCACAATATTTTCAATATATCTTAAAAAGGGCACAGGACAGATTCAACAAATGTGTAAGTTGTTTATGGTTATGGTATATTATTGGATTAGTTAGTTAGTTACAATTAGTTACATTGTATTGTATGATGCTATTGGAATTTTTATACGTAAGTTGTTTATTTGGTCTAGTACCAAACTTTTTATTTATTGTGTGTTTATATTGATTGTAATTGTGATATTTTGGTACTTATTGCCAGCCACTTTTGGCTTCCTTTCAGAAAGAAAAGCAGGATACAAATATGAAATGAAATCCTGATGTGTAGCTACAATTTTACAAAAGTTTATACGGTGAAATCATAAACACATAACAATTGCATACGTTCTTACCCTTCTGTTCGGAATATCGTCCTAAAACTGTGTCTCAAGCTCTTGTAACTGGATGGATCAGTTTTGCCTCTTTGAATCTGGAACCTATAAAAATAGTTCATGATCAGTCACAAGCCATACAAGGATTTTAAAGGGCAAGTTATACTCTAGAGATTAAAATCACGTGAGTTATTCTACAACACTCTCTCTTGCAACTATTATTTAAATAGCACCTTTTATATAGTACCTTTTAAACCTGCAAAGCTTATCCCCCCCTTATACAGAGGTGGAACTGAGAAATCATTCATCCCTCTCTTGTCATTCCGATGTTGTGATGTCCTTCCTTAAATCCCTATATTGGTTTTTTGCCCCCTCCTGGATCTGGCACAAACCCCTTGCCTTCAAAACCTTTCTTGGCCCTACCTCCCTTATATATCCACTATTATATCCCAATATATCCCTGACCCTTTTCATGACTTTCACTACTCCAGCTCCACCACCACCAGTATCTAAAGGTCTTCTGGAGGCCCTGTGTGCTTGAAACTGCCTTCTAGAACACTTGCGTGATGCCACCTCTCTTGCTCCCTTCAAATCCCTCCTCAAAATCTACCTTTTTCCATTTAGTGTTTGGCTCAGCTGCCTCATTCCCATGCCCCCTGCTGCAAGTCACACTGTAACTAGGCCTAAGCATATGCAACTGAAACAACTGCATATGGCTTCCTTGCTTATTCGTACCTCCACTGGCTGTGCCAGGGCTGGCCCTAAAGGACAAGATGGCACCTCCCCACACAGACTCCAACTGGACTAGCAATTGAATCTTACTTCAACAACAGAGGGTATAGGGCAGGCTGTGTGACAAACAGCGCTCTGTCTGCTCCCCAACCCTCAGCATCTGCTGACAAGGTGGATGACTCACTCTGCCTAATGATAGGGCTGGTCCATCCCACCCCCCCACCCCCCTGTGGTTTACCTCTGTGTTCAAGTTTAGGTTGTACGCTCCTTGGGGCAGGGAACTATGCTCTTGTACTCAATCACCAAACACGCTGATTGTGCTATATGCATTATAACAAGTTAATAATCACCCAGAGAGTTTTGGCTACGGGACAGTATAGAAAGGTAATAAATAAATAAATATTATTATTATTATTATGCATAATTGTTACTAATTTTTGCCAACAGTACACAGATAATATATGGAGGTAGGACCTGAACCCCAAGCATTTCAGGTCAAAGACCAACAAGATACTACTTGGATTGCACCTGCCTATTTCACATTAGCAACATTATTTAAATTAGTTCCACAGAACTAAATGGCTTTTATTGGAACGCTGTTTTAAAACATTTTTTTTAAAAAAATGTTTAATATTTAATCTTTTATTGTTCATCATTCCAGAATCTGTCAAGGTAAGGAGCGGAATATAAATGTTGTAAATAAAAAAAATAAAAAAATAAAATCAAAATATAGCTTAAAGCAACTTTCTACCAAACAGAACAACTTTGGCAGAAGCTTACAGAAATTTGTGGGACTCATGAAAAGATGATTATAAATAAATGAAATTAAAATATATATATACCACCCTGGAACAGAAAAAGAAAATGAAAGACCGTAAGGCAAACTTTGAAATTGACCAAGCATGGGAACTGCATACCTGGAGCCGATCTACACTACTGCTTTATAACGGTTTATAACAGTTTTAAACTGTTAGTAACGGTTATTAACCAGTTTAAAACTGTTATAAACCGTTATAAAGAAAAGTGTAGATCGGCTCCTGATTAGATGAACATGGGACTGGCAATCTTATCCAACAACTTTTGCATTTGACTAACTATCTGGATCCATTTTAGTCGAAGTTCAAGCCATGTTTGGCATGTAATCAGCCCCGTATGGTGGTTTATGTGAGGAGAGAGACAGGGAGAGTGTGATCCTGTCGATTCTCCTTGATTTCTTGCTTTCGATAGTGTTGTGTCCACAGACCTGGGACCCTTGGAAGTAGGAATCTGGTTCCACACAAAACTTAGGAGGTAGACATTTATTGTAGTACTCCTTCTTTGCAGACAGCTACAGGCAGACTGGCCTTTGCATTGCCCGCCTGCTACAAAACCTGGAATGGATTATCTGTGCTTAATTGCAGGTCATTCATAAATCCTGGCCTGGCTCAAAGAATGGGCCTATCACAAACACTACAAATACCATCAACCATGGGATCCTTCTGGGATGATTGTCTGAGCTGGGAATAGTGGGTATTGCATTGCAGTGGTTTCACTCCTACTTGGATGGTCGGCTCAGAAGGTGGTGCTTGGCCCCATGGATGTATAGGTTACATATATCTCTGTGACGCAATCTAAAGCACACACAGAAATCTCCACAGAAATTATCGCTTTCCCTTCTATGTCAGGAAAAGGTCTGAAAGTGTTGCTGCATTTTCATTGGAAGCCTCAGTTATGGGTCAAGTCTGTGGAGTGCAAAATTGGACTACAGTTTAATAAGTGATTTGCAAAGGTATGGTGCGATTTAATGAACTCCTTCTCAATAGCCATAATGAAAACATGTTTTTATAAGCTTTATTTTAGTCTAAGATATACCCACCCACCCAATCAGTGGGCATGATCTATTTAAAGCAGCCTTCTCCAACCTATGGGTCTCTTCAGATGTTTGGGGCTACTGCTGCCATCAGAGCCAGCCAGTATGGGCAATGGTCAGGGATGATGGGGGTTGTAACATCTGGAAGGACCCACGTTGAGTAAGGCTGAGCTCAAGTTACCTACTTTTAAGTACTGTAGATTTCATTCAACAGGATACTTTATTGAAATGAATGGGCCTTAAATGTATATAATTTGGACTGGATGGTGCTCATTGTTTCCTAAGCAGCTTTTTAACACAACCATTTTTAACACAACCGTCCTATGTAAACTGCCCAGAGAGCTTTGGCTATGGGGCGGTATACAAATGAAATAAATAATAAATAAATAAATTTCCAAAGTCTAACAGAAAAATTACCTGTGATGTAAGGAAAATATGCTGGCAGTTACAGAAGGAAGCCCACACCTCTATTGACTGTACCTATACTGGACCCCTTCTATAGTCCCGATCAAAGTAGTTCTGGCACATCTGGAATCTCTGTCTAGGGTAACTTTTTTATTAGAGAGAAAAAATGTTGCCAAGTTGGCAGAGCAGCTAACACTCTTCAACAGCTTTGTACTCCAGTTCGAACTGCTGCATATCTTTCTTCCTTTCGTCTGTTCATTCTTTTTCTTTCATTTTGCAAAGAGCTCTTGGGAAGGTTAAAAGCCTCACATCCTCTCCAATGCCGTTGCACAAAGTACAACAGTAATAGCCGCAGAGGAATGCTGAAAAACTGCTACCTTTTTAAAGGGGCAACAAGAAAAGTGGGGGGGGGGGAATCCCCACCAAGCATTATTCAGACATGGTATATGAATTAATTCGATAACTTAATGACGTAGTCTATGGTCCCCTCTACAAGGATTCGCTTTTGCACCTGGTTAGGCGATTATGCGCATAATCGCAGAAGCGCATTTACACCTAATCCCTCTGCACGAGAGGCGGCGAGAGGCGGAGAAGCGCATTAACAGATGTCCAAAATGCGCTTTACAAGTAGTTAATGCGCATAAGCGCTTATTCACACAGTCAAAAATGTGCTTTAACGGACGGAGCAAAATAAAACTCGCGATTTAACGCGCATTCGATAATGCGCATAATCGGGGAGATAACGCGCCTCTACGCCCGATTTGCGCTCCGTTCTTGTAGAGGTAATTTTTTTAATGCGCCTTGAAAGAGCTTTAAATGCCTCTTGTAGAGGCACCCTATGTAGTTGAAAGCCAAAAGTAATGGAGCACAAGCTGTCTAGCAAGTTTCATTTAATGAGCTAAAAAAGTTGGTGAGCAGTGAACTGGCAAAACCTGCAGACAATACAAAAGTTGTTTAAGATGTGCATATGCCCCCCAAAAAACTTTGAGGAATTACCAGGGGGTGGCAGGAAAGGAAGAAAGCTATGCAACTCAGATGAAGAACAGATGAAGTTCAGTATAGAAGTATATAATAATGTGGAAAAGAGGTTGACTTTGGCCATCAATGTAAGTCCTTTGCAGGTGTTCAGTAACTATGAAGACCGAATGTGCTTGGGTAATGCAGCAAACTCCAACATGATATAAGTGCAGTCATTAGTGTGCCCCAGCATGTGTATACCAGTAAGGGCCTTTTACAAACTTTAAAATGAATGTGCATAGGTCAAGGTGGAGCTTGTCACAATCATATCCGATCCACTTCCATTCAAATGTATGTAAATGGGTCCCATGTGTATGTGTGGGGCCCTCTACAGACTTATCACTGAATGTGCATGAACATGCACACACAGTTTCCAAGGATACCAAATGCCTGAAAAGAATTATAGTTACTTCCAAATATGCAATGTAGACCTTAGCCCTATTCAGGCTTTTGAAAAGCATGTAACTACTACATAGAAGGAGGGGAAGAGGGAATGAGTGTGCTAGCTCTGCCCCCCCCCTCCATCATTGTTCTCCCATTTGGAGGGTGATGATCAGCAGCAGGAAGCCTCCTCTTTCCATGGAGACCCTCTGAACAATTTAGAACCCTGATTTTCCAGGATATATCTGAGTTGGGCCTTGAAGGCTCAGTGTTATGGTAGATCTGGTCCTTTCCGGAGATCTGGTCTCAGAATATGGTGCTGGGGGAACTTCTGCTCCACTCCATGGCCATTGGCCTGTGCTATGCCACAGTATTCCATTTTACCCTCTATGCTTTTGAGCATCTACAAGAAACCACTGCAGAAAGTCATCCAAACGGTTGAGCTGAAGTGACTTCAGTAAGCTGATGATACCTCTAGTTTCCAGCAGTTTAGAGGAAACAAGTTGAGAGTTGTACCTCCCCACCCGCAACCTACAAAGGACCAAGTGTACAGTTTGGGAGTTCTCCTGGAGTCAACCACCACTGCAGCATAAACTAGCACTTTTTAAGGCAGCCCCCATTTGTTTTTGGAACATGACTGTCACTGGAGCTTCCTTCTGCAAGTTCTGCTGCCCTTCCCCATTCCAGAAATTAAATGTTTCTGTCTTTTCCACTTCCTTCCACAACCACTAGCTTCCCGCTGTGCTAGTGGTGGGTCGCACTAGCAAGTAGGCAGATTGGATGAAGGAAAAACACAGGTAAACAAATCACCCTGAGGTGAGGGACAGAAAGGAAGCAGGGTTATTCCACTGATCTACCTGAGACATCAGCAACCTTTGGTTCTTCCTCTCCTTGGACTTTTTCTATCCCAGCGACTCATTATAAGAACTTTATAACTAAGAAGTGGTTCCTGGGTTTGCTTTTTCCTCCTCTCTCCCAATCCATTTTCCTTTAATCCTTTCATTTCCTTTTAGATATAATCTTGAGGGCCCAGACTGTCTTATTAATGATCTTTGTACGCTGCTCTAGGAACCTTTTCTGGCTGAAGAGCCTGATTAAAATATGCTTCAGGTAAATAAACAAATAAGAGGCTTCATATTACGAACAAGCTATTAGTAGTTACAATACAATATCGTATGGGGAGTAACATATACCACATTCCTTTCCTTAGGTATTTTGGGTCTGTTCTTTTCGTAGTAAATCAGTTTTATAGTTTTAATGGCAGCCCTAAATTACATGCCAAATGGGAGTTGTAATCTAGATCTGTGAATTGAGTTCTTTGATATGAAGTTGTTAGGCTCAATAAAAAGAAGCGGACTTGTTAATAAACTAGCAAATTGATTGCCAGTATTTGTTATGAGAAAGTTCACTTGACCGGGGCAAATGAAGATGAGCAGGAGGGAGACAAAAAGAGCAGTGTCAATTTAACTAGAGGTGGCAGAATTCAGTGTTCTTTCTGAAGTAGTTAGTACAGATTAAGCATAAGCTAAATTTGCAAAATAACATTTAAAAAGTGGACTAAATGTATGGTTATGCTGTGAAAGAAAGATTACATTATAATTTTGATCTTATACTTTAAAAGCGCAAGGCCAGATTTGATCCCAACATTTTCTTCCTTTCTCCCCTCTCTGACCAGTTGCCAGCAAGAGTCCATTTTGTTAGCCCCAAATGCAAATATCCCTGTTCTACTGTGGCTTAGCATGTGGGCTACTAAGCTTACCTTTCCTTCCTTACCAGACTGGTTGCCCAATCACCCTGAAGTACCTTGAATTCTCAGGAGAAGAACCTCAGGGGCCTGGAGAAAAGTGGGCCATCGTAAGATGCAGGGCACCATAAGCATCAACACATAAAGGGAGGGTTACAATACATTATTTGAGAAGTGCCTTCTCTCACTCCATTGCATGCCAGAAGGACTAGGCTGCACCATTACTGATGATTTGAGGACAACTTTTAATCTTGAAAGATTTAGGCTTTGACTAGCCCTGTTGAACTCAAAAGCACTTACTTCAAAGATGTAGTCTTAGATGCACTCTGGAGGGCATCTAAATGTTTACAGGATTGGGGGCTGGGAGGGCTTGCAGCCAGTCCCTCCCCGCACACTAGCACACACCCAGAACACCAGGTCTCCAGCCTCGCATAGGTCTCCGCAATGGCTGGGAGGAACCAAAGAGAGGGTTCTGAATTTGTTTGTTTTTTAAACCCTCCAAAGTCATGGCTTTGTCTAGGGCCTCTAAAGGGTGTTTCTAGTAGATAGGGTGACCGTATGGACAAGAGTACAGGGCTCCTGTTCAGCAGGTGTCATTTGTATGCATGCAGCACCTGGTGAGATTCCTTCATCACAACAGTTAAAGCTCAGGAGCCCTGCCCTCTTTTGTATCTGGTCAAGAGTGGAAGTCCACACATAAAGCTAAGTGTCGAAATCTGGCTTGTCATTGTGTCTGAACCCATCAATGTAAACAATATATGGTGTGGTAACCAGCTATAAACCACAATTAGCATCCATGGATTGTTGTTGACTTACGAAATCTGGCATGTTTAATTTATGTTTTGTTGTGATATCTGAATCCAGAAACATGGCATGTCCCTGGCTTGTTTGCGCTCCTCTCTGGTCTGAAACAGAGGCACCACCAGCAAGAGCAGTCTGAAAACAAAACTATTCTGAAGATTTTGCAGAACAGCCAGGAGAGAAGCAAACCAGAAATAGGGAAAACAAGTCATGGTTTATTTGCTAACCTGCAAGACAATTATGGTTAAAGCAACATATCATGGTTAAC
Organism: Anniella stebbinsi; assembly: GCA_029215795.1. Taxonomy (NCBI): domain Eukaryota; kingdom Metazoa; phylum Chordata; class Lepidosauria; order Squamata; family Anniellidae; genus Anniella; species Anniella stebbinsi. Next base: position 333,040,848 of record JARDYH010000001.1, read on the forward strand.
ATAAATCATTGCTTAGTGTTACACGTAAATGCAGGCATTGTTTGTTTTTAGTGAATTCCTGTACTGCCCTTCAGCAGTGCTTCCAGGATTAAACAACAAAATCATAACAGCATAAAGATGTTATGGGAAATATTATAGTACAATGGTAGAGCACATGCTATCCATGCAAAAGGTCCCAGGTCCAAACCCTTGCATCTCCAAATAGAATTGGGAAAGGCCTCTGTCTGAAACCCCGGAGACCCACTGCCAGGCTGTGTAGAAAACAGAGTCAGCTGGACCAATGGTCTGCTGGTGTAAGGCAGCTTCCTAGATGCCTACCATAAAAGTTCATCATATCATAAGACTATGATAAAGTGTTATAATTTATTTAGAGAGCAATCCTATGTCTGAGGTTGGAGACAGAGCTTTGATCTCAGAGCCAGGAAACCGTGCTCCCCACCCCTCACAACCAGCAGGGAGAGAACTGCATCGGTTACCTCTCCACACTCAGAAACCTGAGCACGGAGACAGGGAAAAATGAGTGGTACTAAGGGTGGAGAGGAGACTGGTGAAGGTGTCTTATGCAACATCCTATACTTGCCCCAGCCTCCTTCCCTCCCGTTCCAAAGCACTGCACCTAGATGGGCAAAATCACCCATCTAGCCATGAAATCACCATCTAGAAAAAATGCAGGGTGGCCTCTGTGCTCAGGCTACCCTGCATTAGGATACCTGGTACCTTCCAATTTTGGAGGCTTCCGACTATCAACATAGGTTTGCACCCTTAGACTGCAAATGCATTGGTCATTGAGATCTGCCTATTTTATATGATATTGTTTCTCAAGACCTTGGGATAGGAAAGGCTATAAATACAAAAATAGCTAAATTTAGAACTCTCTTAAAAGCATAACCCAATTTCCAATGAATATTCCAAGGCTATATACTTAGCGACACTCATGGTTACATTCAGATATAGCAGGGGTATAATTTAAGTGATCAAATTTAACTTGGGCATTTACTCCAATGCTTTTTCTTCATGATTTGGATATTTGCTACTATATGTATTGCCTTTGTCATTACTTATGCTTAGATTTCATTAGGAGCTTAGTTATAACAAAATGAACTCTGATAACTTATTCCACCATCTGGAACAGAATTTACAGGTTGTTTATATTACTTACCAAGGATAATAAGTAAATTGAGAGTATAATTCTGCAGTTTATTTGAAAAGTAAATCTTTCAAATCACATAAACTGTTGAAAATATTAACATTAGCATTCAAAACAAATACCTAATTATTTTAAGCCAGAGGTATAAATTCTGCCAATATGGGGATTTATATTTTAACTATTGTACTACTGCAGTAATATTTTAAGTAGAAGCCTAAAACAGAACATAGGCGAGCAGTATAGAAACAGTAAATGATCTCCTTTCCAGTAATTGACTTCTTCTGCCTCACATTTTTACTTCTGATATGGCTTTTTATCTCATATTCTTATTTGTGTTTCTGTCTTTACATTGGGTAAAGATGGATTTTTTTTAAAAAAAAAAAATCCCAACAATACCTTGAATGAAAAAATATTTTTAATTTTATTTATGAGCAAATACACTTCCCTCTTTAAGAAAAAAAAATTAAAGTTAGAGAAGGGAGACTGTTGTAATTGTTCATACACATTTATCAGTCACAATGTTCAAACATTTGCATAACTACCTTTTATTAATTCAAAATATGCAGGAATAATATATGGCAAAGCAGTTACTGCATCAGACCAAACACAAGGGTGTTACATATTTAAATTCTCCATAACATCACAAAACTCAATGAAGGATCATTCCAGTGGAGGCTGGTGGCTCCGATGTCAGTGGGGTGTCGAATCCACTTTGGTATTTAGTCAGAACTCTAAAGGAGCTATCCAAGGTATTTTGCAACTGACTGGTTCTGATATTGGAGCCACCAGCCTCTACTGGATCATTCAAACATGCGAGTGCAGAACTGCAACCTGAAACAGGTTTCAGCACCTTATTCCACCTGTGTTTGGAGTATACCACTTCAGATTAGATGAAAAAGTTCATATGATTCAATATTGTCCTGAACAAAAATATTCCCTGCACATAAAAGATTACATGTCAGGGAGAAATGTTATAGCTTAGCATTTCCCCTGACAGGCTAGTTTTCTATTTGAAACGATTTGGGAGCAGGATTTTGGGATCACATCGGCCCTGCCTGCAGTCTGAAATAGTATAGTTCTGACCCAGGTTTGTCACTTCATCAGGTATTTGTGTGAACTACAACTAAGTCTTAGTGAAACAAATGGAATTGAAGTGCAAGCTAAATACATAAATCTCACTGATTTCAATGAGATTTCAACCACTGAAATATTCTATTATATTCAGTGTTATAAAAAATGTTACAAATAAATAAAAAATAATAAAAAAGATTTTGCTGGATTGAATCAGCCACAGTTATCTGCAGCAAAGCTGCAGTCCTAGCTCCATGTATCCTGGAATAAACCTCATTGAGTTCAATAGGACTTACCTTCTGAACTCAATGGGGCTTGTTTCTGCTTAGACATGCATAGGGTTGCACTGTAATAGAGATTTTAATTTAACACCAAGCGTTTCAAAAAGCCACACTCAACTTCAGCATTAACTCCAACATCAGAAGTAAATTATTTCAGCCTGCAACGGTCACACTGCCTGTTCAATGGAGATTACACTAAATCCCCCTCTTCAGTAGGGATTAAACTACGGCTTTCCCTCTTTGCCTCCATACTGGAAAAGAATGGGTGACTTTTCCATTTTCCATGCAATGAGTAAGGAGCACGGAGTGAAAGGGCGCTTAAGCCATCATACGTATTTATTTATTTATTTATTTGTCCAGTAGTACAGAAGGAGTTTGAATTTTATCACTCCGATGGCATTTCCTCGCCTGCCTGAAGCTACTGTTGGACCTTCCCAGAGATAGTTGAATATTAAATGACTACTGGCTAAGAATAAGCCCTGGAATAGTGATTGCTCCAGCAGTAAGAATTGGTAAACCACAAGGATGAATGCAGGTTAATACAGTCACACACACTATTGTATATTTATTTATTTATTTATTTATTGCATTTTTATACTGCCCAATAGCCGAAGCTCTCTGGGCGGTTCACAAAAATTAAAACCATGAAATCATTTAAAAATATATAAAACAAGGCACAATCTAAAAACACAGAATAACATACAATATAAAAAACACAACCAGAATAAAACCAAGCAGCAGGAATTAATACAGATTAAAATACAAATTTAAAACAGCAAGGATTAAAATTGAGTTAATTTAACTGTAAAAATACTGGGAGAATAAAAAGGTCTTCACCTGGCGACGAAAAGAGTACAAAGTAGGCGCCAGGCGAACCTCTCTGGGGAGCTCATTCCACAGCCGGGGTGCCACAGCAGAGAAAGCCCTCCTCCTAGTGGCCACCTGCCTCACTTCCTTTGGCAGGGGCTCACGGAGAAGGACCCCTGTAGATGATCTTAGGGTCCGGGCAGGTACATATGGGAGGAGGCGTTCCTTTAGATATCCTGGCCCCAAGCCGTTTAGGGCTTTAAATGTTAGTATGAATGCAAATTGCAGGCTGATAGCGTAGTACAGGGGCCAATGGAGCATGATGGAGTGGACATTTATTTATTTATTATATTTCTATACCGCCCAACAGCCGAAGGTCTCTGGGCAGTTCACATGTATTTATTTCTGTGTCTTTCTGTTCACAAATAAATAGGGGAGTGCGGGCAGGGCCAGAAAAGTGCCCTCTGGAGAGCCTCCTCGTACATTGGTCAATCATGGCGGGTTTGCCTGGCAGTAACATCAGCAATCAGTGGCACTTTGGGTCATGTGTCCTGCATGGGGCGCCTCTGCATATCCTAGTCTTTGGTATTGTTGACCCTCCTACCCATTTACTTCCATTCCCCTTCCTCTCTAATGTGTCTTGGCCTGTTCAGACAACGCATTAAGCCATGGTTAGGTCACTAACCCTTTTGCAGCAATTGGTTAGTGAGTTTAAACCAGGGTTAAGTAGCCACTATGGTTAGGAATGGCTCACATGACATGCTAAGTCATGGGTCACACGACAAGCTAAGTCATAATGTTTAGCTCAAAATGCTTAATCACCGTGGCTTAGTGTGTTGACTGAATAGGGTCATTATCTTAAATTGTAAGCCCGCTGACAGCACCTAGGACCTGTATTTTAATTTAGATTCAATTAAAAATATTTTATAAAGCATCCTATGGTAAGTTTGGGGGGAGAGAGAGGGAGGGAAAGAGAGAGAGAAAAAATGTTAGCAGTGAGGTCAGAGGAAATGGTGTAAGAAATACAAACTGTGACCATTGCTTTAAAGCTTAGAGGTGCAATCCTATGCATCTTTAAATAGAAGAAAGCTCCCAGCATTCGCCAGCCAGCCATGGATGGATGTAAATGTACGACGGTCTTAAATATATGTAAAATGATTCAGTGACCATTCACAAAGCAGTGTTGATGATAACACAAATATAATGCAAGCATTGCTCAGGGTGAAACTTAAGAGAATTATGACACAATTTGTTTCCTTACAATGTTTAGGCCACAATCAGATGCAGCGCAAGTGTCATTCCATGCGCAGAAAGGAGGTCTACTGGCAGGATGACATTTATGCCACCAGGGAAGCCCACGGACATAGATGTACTGCTGGCAATGAGTTGCCGGCAGTAAGAGGTGAAAGGGAGTTGTCAAGACAGATTGTGGGAAACCTTAGATCCACAGGATCCAAAGCCCCATTGCTCCTCCACCCCCAGGATTGCTCTATAATAAAGCACATGCAAAATATAGTAGCTTTCTAAAGACAGACTTAAATACAATGTTTGAAAATAATTAAAAGACACTTAGAATTCTTGGCAAAGTCAGAAATACATAAATTAAACATGCCTGGGAGCAGGTTTAACTTGTCCATGGAACGCGTATGTGGAAATCTGCTACAGTAATTATACTAATGGTTAACAAAAATAAGTAATTATAGCTGTCTTCCTGGTGCATGACACACAAATACTTTAACACCTCTTTCAAAAAGAGTCAGAGAACCGTGCTGTTCTAGCCATAAATATTGTTGATATTCTAATTCACAAGTAGCATTTTTCAGAACTAAGTCATACACTTAGTGAACATTACCACTGTTTTATTCCAAATTAAAAATGTCAGTCAAGCTGTTTGCAATGCTGTTATACAAGCATTTTATTTTAATGAGAAAATGAGAACATTGCTCATAGTTCTGTCAAGTCGGCTCAAATTGATTATAAGTTTGGTACTGCCACAGTATAACTTCAGTGGTGTTGCTGGTGCAGGATTAGGCCTTAGAAGAATGCTGCCTTATAACATATTGCCTTTGTAAAGTTATCCTCTTGACCCCTGTTGCTCTCATTTATACTTCAACAAAGAAAAAAAGTCAAAATAGCTTTCAGTTCTATCCACCAGGCAAAATATATTCTCCATGACATCACAGAGAATCTCACAGGGCTGGACAGAATGAAGGGTGTCTAACCCTAAGGGAGAAGGACGTAGAAAGGAGGAGTGAAACTGGGGGAGAGCATTTTTAGAGAGGGGACATTTGTGATGGTTGGGAGGGCTTAGAATTTGTTGCCACTAATTTGTTGCAGCAGTGCCCCCCCCCCTTCGCTTAAACTCACTGGCAGCCATATTTTTTTCTGCCAGAAGCCCTCTTGGATGTAACATCATTCTAAGGGGCACTGTGGCAGTTGGGAAGGAATGATAGCTGTCAGGAGGCATCCATCAAGATAATTTCTTCCTGAGTTTCAGGGGATCTGGTAACTATAACTGCAATGCAGATGGTTCAAGCAAGTAAACCAGGGGTAGTGAACTTGTGGCCCTCCAGATGTTTCAGCCTACAACTCCCATCATACCTCACCATTGGCTATGACGACTAGGGATAACTGGAATTGTAGGCCAAAACTTCTGGAGGGTCACAAGTCCCCACCCCTAGTATAAAGGCACAATTGAGTCCTGGCACTTAGAAATTAAACTCTGGGAAACAGCCACTGTTAACTGAGCTGTGAGGGAATTTTGAAGAAGCCCAGTGAAAGATAGAAGATGAGCACAAGTGACATATCCCATATTGAGAAAAACAATACAGGCCCAAGTTTGGGACATTACCCTATATCAGGGGCGAAGAAACTCAGGCCTATGGTTCAAATACCGCCCTTCTGGGTTCCCCACACAGTGTCCAATTAGGATCAAGCTTGTTCTCCCTAGTATGGGGGAAGGGGTTCCAGGAGGTTAATCAGGCTCAGAATCTGAAGCAGCAGCAACAAGACTAGAAATTTACTAGCTCAGATAGAAAGTGGGGGAGGAGATCTTCTAAGACTCTTCAGGAGTCAAGGGTAAATCTTCTCAGGAGTTTATTAGAGAGAATGCTAACAACTCAGAGCACATCTTCCTATGCTCCCTGGGAACTCAGCTACTGTCGGAGGGGAATGGGACTTCAGAGTTGATAGCTCTCAGAGTTCGCTGCAGGGTCAACTGAATGGAGTTGTGAGCAGGTGAGAGATGGTTTACCAAGCTAGCTATTCATTAAAAACTTCTTGAGAAAGACTCTCCCTGAGCTAAAGTAGCTCTTAGACTGTGCAGTAAATTATTCCTTTTAGTTGAAAGAGCAACTGCGTAGATTAATTAGCCTAATTAAGCTTAGAGGAAAGCTCCTAGCATTCTCACTTCCTTCCAGCGTGAAGAGGTGTTTATTTGCTGAATAAAGCTTTGCAGATTACACAGCAAGCCTCTTTATTGTCTCACATTGCAGCTAGAGAACTTAGAATCACCACACCACTATTTCTTCCAATTTTTTTTTTGTCTTACCACAGATAATCTGTTAAGAAAAAAAATGGTGGACTAGTGGCACAATGCCTTCTCATTGGTAAACCCTTTTCCCTGACCACCAATTGTTTGGTGGTAGGCCAAAACATCTGGAGGGCTACAAGTTGCTCACCTGGAAGTAAACCATGATATGTTCTCCTAGGACAAGCAAAAATCTAATGATGGAGAAAATCCTTTCCCAGTCCTATACACACACACACACACACACACCCAAATGTGGCAAATTCTGATGGCCCAGAGGAAGAGGAGGAATTCAAGTATTTTCTCCAAGAATCATTTATAGAATGAGTTCATTTTCCTTTAGAGAAGCCTTATGAATCACAGTATTGGTTAATTGCAATACCATCGATCTGTGCCCAATTCCGAACTGCAAAGTTGTAATTTTCACAACATGGAAGAATATTCAAATCTGTTTTACACGTATGATTTATTATTATTATTATTATTATTATTATTATTATTATTATTTTATACTACCTTTAAAGGTAAAATACCTTCTCAAGGTAGTTAATAAAATAAAAAATACGAAGCATGTGCACATGCACACACACAGTTAGCTAAAACAGCAGCATAAAAATAGTGTTCCAATGCAAATATATATATCAGTGACTCTTAAAACCAACAATTGTGAAATATTGAAATAGACCAGCATCAAATGGAATGTTGACTGAAACATCCAAGTCCACTTAAAAATAGGGAGACAAGCAGGTACACCTCCCATGGCAGGGCTTTCCAAAAGATGGGGCCACTACGGAAAAAACCCTGTGTTTTGGTCTGTCAACCTGATAAATCTTACTGGTGGACACATGAGCAAGGACTCCAGTACTCCTTATTAATTCTAACACTAACAAATCTGGGAGACACTAGTTTTATTTCTCGTGTTAAACGAGTTCTAATGCAGACTTAAGCTACCTATTAATTATCACGCAGTTGCAGTTTGGTGCAGCTAAACCAGTCCCTAGCTATGCTTTTCTGAAATGTTCTTACAAAAAAAGAGCTATATGTAGTTCCAAACAATTGTTTTATGAGGTTTTGATTTCCCCTATGCCATAGCACCTTCCTTTTTGACTAGTTGAGCAAGGAAATAGCTGCTACTCTGTGAGTTTCTAACAAATGTTTTTTGTTTATTTTATTTTATTACTCTTGCATGTGGAATTAACATGTGCTATTCAATTTTCATTAGAATTTGAGGGGTGTGAGATTAACTCCCTGCACCTTGGTGCATTGCTATACTATTTTTAATGAAGAAGCAAGAAAAAAAATATTGTGGACCGCAACACACCATGCACATTAAATTAACTCCTTGGTGGCAAAGCAGCACCAAAACCTGAAAGTTGTCTTTACTTCAGTCAGGAAAGGAAGTGTAAAACATATAACATCCCAACTAAATAGCAAATTGTACTAGTACAGTTCAAATACCCTTTGCTGATTCAGCAGCTGCAGAAAAGATACAGTCATTTACCTGCTAGACAAAATGGTCTGCTAAAATCTGCTTTAACATTCCAGGTTATCACTTTTTAATCTTTTAGCTAAGATCAAGTGTAGAAAATATCCAATTAACTCCATGGTTGCATCAACATTTTGAATGGATATGCACTTCATTGACAAAAACAACCTTTGTTTGATATGTCTGGCTATAATGTATATGGCCAGGCCACAAACAGCACTATTAAAACACCATTAAAGTTTGAAATCGTATTCAGTAAAGCTAGGAAATTTAGTAGGGATGTACACGGCCCTCCAAAATCGGATTAGAATTGGAATCGTAACTTCCGATGCAGACTTGAATTGGTTTGGATCAAATCAGACTTGCCTCAAATCACTTCGGATCTGATTCTGATGTGAGAATCGGACCTCCGATTCGAGCATCGCATGCCTATTTTCTCCTATAGACTTGAATTTTGGGGAAAATATGCCTATAACTTTGTTATTTTAAAAGACAGAAACATGAAACTTGGCCACAGTACAGATGCCACATAAGTAGTCATGTCTGAGAAATTTCAGAAACATTGCTGCTGGTGTTTACTCGCAAAGAAGTGTTAAAGTGCAGGTTTTCAGGCTGCTATAACTTTCTCATTTCTAAAGATATGTACATGGACGTTGGGGATCTTACAGATGGGCTTTTGGTAGTCATCTGTAGCCAATTTTAGAGGCAGAGGTGCATACGTTTACTCTCAAGGTACTTCTAAAAAATCAGATTTTCCAGGTAATCCAGTCCATGAAAAGTGCTATTAATTTCTCATTTTTAAACACACACACATTAAAGCTGGAGTGATCAGCAGGATTGGATGATGAAGCTGTCAATTCCACCCCTCCCTTCTCCCCCCACCATGCTCAAGTTTCATGTTTTTTAAAAAAGAGAAGATATAGGCATAATGCAACCCATTTTTCAAAAATTCATTGCCACCAGTGATTCTGAAATTTCTCATACATTACTAATTACATGACATCTGCAATGTGGCCAAGTTTCATGTTTCTATCTTTTAAAGTAAAGAAGTTAAAAGCATTATTTTTCCAAGGCAACCCTTAGGGGAAAACACCTAAAATGGAGGTCAGATTCTCCAATGCAATCCAATGAGAATCAGATGGGAAAAAATCAGATCGGAAAGAATTGGAGATCCTTGGACCAGCATTGGAATCGGGAATCGGATGTCCGATTCCCCTCGAATTGTATTGGAATCGGGCATTGGATCTAAAATTTAGAATTAATAGCTAAAGTTCTATTCTGATCCACCCAACTGTGCCTCAATATTAAACATACATAGTTTTCATTATCAACTAGAAGTGAGAGTCCTTTTAAATACTTGCCCTTCTTTACTTCCATGGCCAGTAAAGAAGCATACTTAAACAGGTAGCCTTAATCTTATTTCCATGATTTATACAATAACAGGTCTAAAAGCAACAAAAACTGAAAGAAGCTTGGGAAAAAGAGGTCTTTCCATGGTGCCAAAAAAGACCACAGTGCAGGTGTCAGGCAAGCCTGTCTGGGTGCCACAACAGAAAAGGCCCTCTCTTTAGTAGCCATGTGCTTCACTTAATTGGTGGGGGCACCCAGAGAAGGGCTTCAGAAGATGATCTTAGGATCTGGGCAGATATATATGGAATGAAATGATCGTACAGGTAACCTGGCCTTAAGGTTAGCTGATTACAAGCCTAAACACTCTTACCTGGGAATAAGCTCCATGGAACACATTGGGATTAAACTTCAGAGTAATAAAAAAAAAGGGACAGTGCTCTAAGCAAGGTGCTGACAAGATGCCCTGCAACCTTTTCAGTATAATGCTAACCAATACTGTGAACAAGTATAACTATGCAAAAAGTTTAATCGTGCAATAACAGTGAAGAAGGTACCAGGGAGGAAAATAATATAGAGAGGATGATCAACTTACTTATTGCTGCTAAAATTTCAATAGTTTCCTGTTGGAAGAAAATATTATTCATCCATTATCAGATTGGATTTTTCGAATTTGGGATATCACTTCTCTAATGAAATTCATTTACTATATTCCAGCTAGGGACAATCTATTGTTTGAAAATAATTTTATAGAAAAAAAGGTTTTGGAATGGTAAATTTCAAGAAGGTGTACTCCCCTAATTCTCTTTTTCTCTTAATTTGAAAAAGCTTGCTTATGTTAATCTAATGAGGCTAGATCATTCTATTAATGTGCAAAGTATGGATGAAATGCTTAATAGAACAAGAAAAAAAGTAAAATTGTGCAAAAATAACTATCCAATTATCACTATACAAGAAGGAATACATAGAAAACAGTATTTTCAAATAAATAAATTAAATCATATTTTCATAAAAGTAAATCTGGCAAAGTCCAGGTTATACAACTCCAGTTTTTGTGTGAAAAACTGATCTTTAGCTGTTAGATATTTCTTGACATACAGGTCTGTCCGCCTGACTGGACCCAAACCCAAACCCAAACACAGGATTATTAGTGCAATTTGCCAACATTTGGCTTTGGCTTTTTTATTACTAAGTTATAGACTCCTGAAAACAGGACGTAATACCAAAATGGAAACACTAAGAGACCCGACAAAAACGGTGCTAACTTGCACCTTTATGACACCACACACTTTCCCAGCTGAGAAAATCTAGAGATGGATGGATAGTGTGTGCTGCAAAAGGAACACTGGTATTTTGAGTTGCTTGAGAATTAGCATAAAGTGGTAAAAAAAATATTTTTAAAGCTCTACCTAACTCGTCTATAAAGCTATACGCAAATCATTCATTATAACGAGTCATAACAATGATTTGTGCTTGTCCAAGTTTTTATTTTATGCCCCTCTGTTTTTCCTTAAAGACAGGAGGACAGACAAAGACTGGAAAGTTTAGGTCATATGGATCACGGCTCCACTGCTATGTCTGGAATTTTCTTATAAATATCCTATTGCTCTGAAGTTCACAGGCCTGACTGAAACAGCAGGGACAATCTCATTTGTACTTTTATAGTTGTAGAGGGATTTGCAAGAGTTAACGCAATTTTCCATAATATTTCTTACTGACTTCAGGAAGAAAAGAGAGTTCCCTCCCCCTCCCCCCCTTTTTTTTCATCGGCATCTGAAATGCTGTTAAATCTAAAGGGGAACAGGGTCTTTCTTTTAGATTTAACAAGTTTTTCAATGTGCTGATAATTTTAAAGCTACAAAGCAACATGCTTTTTTGTTAAAGGGGAAAGCATTCTAGCCAAAGGTTTGTGGGCAGCAGACATTGCTGCTGTAATCTAGAAGGCATATACTTTGCAACAGATTTTACTGCCTGTTTTGTAGCTTTGTGTTAAGGGGAGGAAGATCATTGGGGGAAAGGGAGTAATCCACTTAAATAACTGTTTCTAACCTCATGAAAATCTTCAGATCAAAGAAACATCTTAAGGCGCTGTTCAAAACTTTTAATACTTCTTTCGCCCCTGGAATTCAAAAAGTGTTATTTTAACCATCAGTTGGAATTCAGGACAGTTTCCTCCTCTCTCCCAGAGACACAAGTCTTTTAAAATTCTTCTTCAGTGGAACACTCATCCTATTCAGCTGTCCCCTTTAATTTACCTATCTTCCCTTCTATAAAGAATAACGTTAGTATTGAATCTCCATTTTCTTATTTTCTGTTATCTGGACTTTTGTCATACCCTAATTCTGTGTGTTCCCATTACATTTCCTTCCAGTGTTAATAGCACTCCCTTTATTTGGATGCCATTGTAACCACACATTGAAATATTGCCCAGACAACTTTTATAATGTTGACGTCATATCATTTGTTGGCTTCATCATCAGTACTGTTCAGTGTGAAAAAATACTCCTGTAATTGGGCAACGAGACCAAATTGAGATCATCAGTCTAAAATAAAATGTCTACAACTTTGACTTTTAGAATTTCGTTTCAGTTTGGTTTGGGTAAGAATTAAGCAACATTCATAATGTTCTCCATATTCAGGACGAAAAGAACTTGAGATTTTTTTTAAAAAAATGATTGTAGGAGAAACTGAAATTGACAGATCCATCCATCCCAGCCCAGGGCTTTGAGTGCTTAAAACATCAAAGCCTGGGTTTGAATCCCTATGTTTATTTCTGTTTCTGGTGCTAAATTAGGTTTGTTACCTTTTGATTTTTGACAGGGTCCTCATCAGCTACATGGTAGTAGGTAAGTACAATGTGGTCCTCTCCAAATGGGAATAGTTGTATCTATTGAATTTGGCTTGTACAGATGGGTGAGAATTTGATTTCAGTTCATTTTTGTACCAAAATTAGCAAATTCTTCATATTCAGGAGAGAAAAAACTTGTGATTAAAAAAATGTAGGAAAAATTAAATCTGACAGTGCACCCATCCCAATTCTGATTATCAACAATCGAAGTTGGGATGTCTGGAAACTGAAGACATCTTGAAATATGAGCAAAGGCATTACTCTTTCATATAAACCTGAGAGAAGTGTTTAGTTATTATCCCAAGCCGCTGGGAAGCCCAGTTTAGCGAGGCTGATTCCAAGACTTGATTTTATTACCCTTGCTCTTGTTTAGTATGAACAACTGGCCAGCTATTATTAGGTCAAACCTTTCCATTCCTGATCTCATTAAAAGTAAAGCCAGCCCGATTCCTGCTGTCAGCAGTCTCAATTGGTGCTAATACAGAGGCTGTTGTACTCAAAGGAGTGAAGGACACCTTGTCCGGAAGAATCACGGCATGCAAGCGGCCTGCTTCATTCTGCACATTTGGCAGATTGCACAAGTAGAGATCAACCATTCAACATGCACAGCACGGAAACGATGCCTCTCATGCGAATCACGATGAAGTATACTATTTACCAAAAAGATTAGCAAGGGAGTATTATTCATATATTCTTTACATTGTGAAAATGAAAACATACTGTAGCAGCTAAACCCATTAGTTTTTGCTTTTTAAAAAACCCATATTATTTGCTAACTGTACATGACCATATAACCACGATCGTGCTAAGAACTGCATCTCTAAAAGAAAATGAAAAACGGGGGGGGGGGGGGGGAACCCTTAAGTATGAATTTTATAAAAATTGTATGGGAAGTGACAAAACATGCATTTGGGCTGCATTTGGGGAATGTTGCTAAGTAACATCTTACAGAACACATTACTACACATGTATATGTACACACACATCCATTATGTTCTGATTACCTTTCATTGATTCACTCATTCATTCCTTAATATGTTTTACATAAATGTAAATCAGCAGACTGGCATGTGCAGCAGAGCTTAGATACCAGTTTTACACCTCTACATAAAGTTAGAGGGGAATTGCAAAATCACTTTAGATTTATTATTTCTAGAATGGGCAGACACAAGTCTTTGAGGATTAATTTCATGCTGTGGGTTAAATTTCTCTCTCACGATAGGCCAACTGTTGCCCGAGGCTCTACAGATAATGAACCTGCCAAGGGATTAGCAAGGAAACACTTGTGTTATTATAAAGCATGTACACTTCCCTTTCTAACGAAGTTCATCCTATATGGCATTAACAAATTACTTGCTCACTCTCTCCCCACGTTCCAATATAATGTGAGCCTAGGAATGACCCGGAACCAATAGGACATGAGATAAGATCTTTGCAATGTGTAAATACCTAGTAAATTTGGCTGAAAGAGACAGACCTCCTGCAGAGAAAACATGATTCATTTTATATTTCTAGAGTTCCTTTAAAGGGCCACAAACATGCGACATATGAACATGTGTTTACAATATGCAGTTGATACAATACTAAATGAAAAAAATGGCTGAAGTGGCACACAAACTTGAATGAATAAGAAAGGATTTGAGATAGATTAACCAAGACATTCTTATCTAAGGGCCTGCTCAAAGGTTACTTTCAAAGCAACCCCTAAACTCATTTTAGAATTTGTATAATAGTCCCACAAATTACATTCAAAGAAAATATAGGAATATCAAGTCCATATATAACTGAGAAAAGAAGAACAATATTCAATCTATATAAAATGGACTAGCCGTGGTGCAGGGAAAACCCTATTACTATACTATACTATATCCATACAGTTATTTTCCACCCCCATTTCCACAGGAGTTCCACAGAATTGATCTGGTGAAGCACAAAGGAAATGAATGAGCAGTTCTACAACCAGTAAGTTTATGTACTAATATAAATATTCTTACACTAAGTGGGAGAGTTGCCCAATTGTAAAGCATAAAGAATTTAAAATTTGGAAACAATGTATAACACACACACACACACACACACACACTACATCATTTCCAAATTTGAATATTAGAATTCCAAATGTTACAATCCATCTGTATCTTGGGAAACATGAAAAATTAATCAAATTCATATATATTAGGCAGGATCGAATTGTAACCTTGAATGGGTAGCCAGGTCCCCTGCCCCTGGTGCACACGCAGCCCCTACTGCTGGCAGCCACGATGCAGTGCTTCCAGGCATAAGCCCCAAAATGATGGAAATGCTCATTTCTGGAAGGGTGCGACCTGTCCGCATAAGGGCATGATTGGATCCTGCCCATTATCAGAGGAAAATGGAGCATTATTATTATTATTATTATTATTTTATTCCATTTATATACCGCCCCATAGCCAAAGCTCTCTGGGCAGTTTACAAAAATTAAAAACATTGAACATTAAAAAAAAATGATATACAAAATTTAGAACCATAAAAAGCATAAAAACAGGTTATAAATACAATATCATTTTAAAACAACAAGGTTATCACAAACATTAGGGAGCGCCCAAAGCACAGAAACACAGAATATTGTTTATGAATTATTTAGTAGTGCCAGCCACTAAAAATCTACAAGAATTCTAGATCCTTAGTGCTTTAAAGATCAACTTAGCTATGAAATGTTAGAAAGCTAGAAATAGAATGTCTGCTTTCATTTGACTTTCCTTGTACATGGTTTGTCTAAAATGTTTGTCTCTAAGAAGCCAACATTAGGGGAACATAAAACATCCAACGTTAATGTAGAGAAAAGTTGTGAACATGGCAATTCCGTCCTAACCAGTTACAAGTGCTAATTGTGAAAATTACTGTAACAAAATTCCAGGTGCTACCTAAATCAGGTCTCATGTTGACCAACAAAGCTTGCCATAGCATGCAGCAAACTACAAAAAGAAGCCATTTAAATGTCATTGTCTCTCAGTTCTTCAACTCATATGAGTGACTGAGCCAGGTTGGGATTAGTAACTTTTAACCACCTCCTCCAGTGATTTGCCACAAGTCACAAACCAGGTAGACTGCAAGGATTTAGCTGTTAGTATTACAGAACTCAATATATTTCAGCGTGGAATCAGTGAACATGACCCTTTGTGAGCAAAAGAAAGCATTTCTCATTTTAGGTTCATATTATTGCTCATTATTAACACTTATAAATAATAATAATAATAATAATGATAATAATAATAATAATAATAATAATAATAATAATAAAAATTATTTCTTACCCGCCTCTCCATTTGGATTGAGGCGGGGAACAGCAGTAAATATAAAATATGATAAAATACATCAAACTGATTAAAACATGGTGCACATTATTAAAATAGCAATAAAACATCCTAAAAACATTCTAAAATTCCACTGGATATGCCTGCCAGAAGAGACTAGTCTTTATAGCTTTCTTAAATTCTAAAAGTCTGTTAAGTTGACAAGTCTCTTCCGGCAGGTCATTCCACAGTCTGGGAGCGGCAGAAGAAAAGGTCCTCTGGGTAATGGTTGTCAGCCTAGTCTTGGCCAACTGTAGTAAGTTCTTCCCAGAGGACCTGAACATGCGGGGTGGATTGTATGGGAGAAGGCGATCCCGCAGGTAACCTGGACCCAAACCAAGTAGGGCTTTAAAGGGAATGACCAACACTTTGTGCTTCGCCTCAAAACTAATTGGCAGCCAGTGGAGTGGTTTTAAAGCTGGCATAATATGGTCACCCCTAGGTGTACTGGTGACCAACCTGGCTGCCATATTTTGAACTAGTTGAAGTTTCTGGACTAGGCACAGAGGTAGCCCTATGTACAGCACATTGCAGAAGTCGAGCCTCGAAGTTACCAGCACATGCACTTCCAACTCTAGGAAGGGGCGCAGCTGGTGTATCAGCCAAAGCTGATAGTAGGCACTCCTGGAAGTCGCATCTATCTGAGCTGTCATTTGGAGCAACGGATCCAGGAGCACCCCCAAGCTGTGAACACAGTCTTTCAGGGGGAGTGTAACCCCATCCAGAACTGGTTGACACACCTCCAAACCCAGGTTGCGGCCTTTGACAGCAAGCACCTCTGCCTTGTCTGGATTCAGCTTCAGTCTGTTTTTCCTCATCCAGCCCATTACCTCCTCCAAGCATTCATTCAGAGGAGACATGCTATCCTTAGCCGACGCTGTTATCGAAGGCATAGAGAAATATATTTGGGTGTCATCAGCATACTGATAGCACCCCACCCGGTACCTCTGGATGATCTCTCCCAGCGGTTTCATATACATGTTAAACAGCATTGGGGAAAGGATGGCACCTTATGGTACGCCACACAACAACTCCTTATTTGAGGAGCAACTATCCCCAAGCATAACCATCTGGAACCAGCCTGAGAGGTATAACCAGAATCACTGAAGCACAGTGCCCAATCCCCTCAGGTGTTCCAGAAGGATACCATGGTCGATGGAATCGAAAGCCGCTGAGAGGTCCAGAAGCACCAACAAGGACACATTCCCCCTGTCAATACTCAGGCATAAATCATCCACTAAGGCGACCATAGCAGTCTCAACTCCGTTGTCTAAAAAAAGCCATAAAGGCAGTGTACAATAATTTAAACCTTTTTTTAAAAAAGGTAATACATTGGGCCTGTTCAGACAACACGCTAAGCCATGGTCAGGTCGCTAACTGTTTTGCAGCAAATGGTTAGTGAGCGTGTTTAAACCATGGTTATGTAGCCACCATGGTTAGGAATGGTTCACATGACATGCTAAGCCATGGTTCACACAACACACTAAGCCATAATGTTCAGCGCAAAATCCTTAACCACTGTAGCTTAGCATGTCGTCTAATAAAAAAATAAGAACATTAAAAACAGTAAAACTTTAAAAGATTAATGATTAAAATAGCTACATAATTTAAAAGGTGAAATTAAAAGGTGTGTCTTTACACCTTTTCTAAAAGCCAAGAGAGTGGAGAACAATTGTAGTTCTTGAGGGAGCACATTGCAGGCAGAGTGGGAACAGGCACGTCTCCGTGTCCACTCCCCGCCCGCAACAGCCCCCTCCTGCGGCCATGTGACCGGGACGCGGGAAGGGCACTTCCACAGTTTGGGAGCAATGCAGAAGAAAGCCGTTCCACGCATTTCCAAGAAATGCCCCTCTGCATGGTGCCCCTCCTGCAGATCTTAATAACTGGGCAGCTTCATAGAAAGGCAAATGATCCTTTAATTAGCTAGGTCCTAAGCCATTTAAATTAACAGTATGTATTTTCTTTTCATCCATCAGTTCTACTGCACGTGTGTTCATTTTTAGTGTTTAACCACAATATGGAAACACCGTGAATTCAACTTTTTTTGTTGTTCTTTAAGAGGAAGTCAGAATTCCTTCCATCCCATAGCTGTATCAAACGATTGAATGGCCATTATTTTGGCATTATACACTTTGATGAGCTCTGTGCAAATGCAATAGGAGATGTGCCCCTCCAAGGTACTTTCACAAATAAACTTAGGGAGCAATCTGGGGGGCAGCGTCTGGGGGACATAGGATATTTTGATTTCCTGGCTCTGAGCTCAGAGGCAGGAAGCCATGCTGCCCACCCCCTCATAGCCAGTGTGAAGAGAACTGTGCTGGCTGTTGTTACGAGCTCTCAAATGCTCATAGTAGGTGAAAAAGGGTGTTCCCAGGGCTGGGGAGTGGAGAAAACTGGGGACGTGGGAATACAAGGTATCCCTAGCCATCCCTAGGTCCCCTCTACAAGGATTCGCTTTTGCGCCTGGTAAGGCGATTATGCGCATAATCGCTGAAGCACATTTACGCCTAATCCCTCTGCACGAGAGGCGGCGAGAGGCGGAGAAGCGCATTAACAGATGTCCAAAATGCGCTTTACAAGTAGTTAATGCGCATAAGCGCTTATTCACACAGTCAAAATGCGCTTTAACAAACGGAGCAAAATAAAACTCGCGATTTAACGCGCATTCGATAATGCGCATAATCGGGGAGGTAACGCACCTCTACGCCCGATTTGCGCTCCGTTCTTGTAGAGGTAATTTTTTTAATGCGCCTTGAAAGAGCTTTAATTGCCTCTTGTAGAGGCACCCCTAGTCTCTTTCTCTCCCCAAAGCCCCTGCGCCCAGACGGGTGAAATTGCCAGTCTAGTTAAAATGCAGAGCAAGAGGCACAAGGTGCCACTCAGCATTGGATACTTGTAAGCCACAGAGTTTTGAAGTTTATGAGTAGCCAGGGCACACCCCAGCACAAATCCCATAGAGTTCAGAGGCTTACGAGTAGCCAGGGTGCATCCCTTAGAAAACTGACTCTCCATTCACAAAGTTTAGGTCAGAGCCAGGCTACTTGCTACACTCACCCCTTAAGAGCTGCCATTGCCTGTTAAGAATTCTGATGGCTCTGCCTCCTGTGGTAAAGAGAGGTGAAGGGAGATCTGCAAGGTGAGGTGAAGGAGACCACATCCAAGCAAGGAGAAGATGCTGGCTACCTAATCTTTTCCCCACGGCAGCTAGTTTTCTCTACTCCTCAACTCGTAGGGATTATTACTTGCTATGGAGATAAATGGAGCTAAACAATGGATGGAGAAAGGCAAGCAGCAGCTCCTTCTTCGTCATGTGATTGCAGTTCTCCTCCAGGTGCTTCTGCTTGTAGGTGGGAACAGGCAGGGCTGCCCTGCTCTTTTCTGGATGAGCATTATGTCCATCAGGTCCATTATTGTTTATTACTCGTATGTGTCATTATATTGATGCCCAAAAGCATCTGTGCTGGGCTAATTCCTGGAGGTTGTTTAACTACAGGCATATTCACAGGAAAGGTTTTCTGCATTTCTAACTTGCTCTTTTATTGAAAAAAAGCTGGATGTGAAAACACATTACCTGAACAAAAGATACTATGTTGATCAGACTTTCCATGTCCCACTAGATTAATTATTTGCATTTTTTGTAGTTTTGCCATCTCGACTCCTAGGAGAATCAACGTGAGTGCTTCATGGCTACTGTGTGGTAGTCAGATACACTAAAACAGCACTAGCTTGCAAAATTTGTGGATTTTCAATAGTTCTTATGTTCTTATGTCTTACTTTTCCTTGTCTCATGCAGTTAAGGTAGTCATTACTTCCAGGAGCTTCTTGCCTGCATTTCAATCAGGTATTTTTTGCTTCAGTCCTGCCCCTTCCTTTATTTTTTTATTTTTTTATTTTTTTTATTTTATTACATTTATATACTGCCCCATAGCCAAAGCTCTTTGGGCAGTTTACAAAATTTTAAAAGATTGAACATTAGAAAGTCAATATACAAAATTTAAAACCATAAAACAGAAAAACAGTTGATATTTAAAACATTTTAAACTTTTATGCCTGGCCTTTGTCACAATGACATGCCCCTTGGATCCTAATTTACTCTTGTCATTTCCACGTCTCCATTCTAGATATCCACTAAATTTGAGACTTGGACATGTCCTTCATCCTGGTAACTTGTCCCATTTTTGCATAGTCCCCATTTACCCTCTCATTTGTATAGGCTAAGTGCCTAATATTCAACCTATACATTCTCTGCTGTTATCAATGTGTTTCCCAGTCACTTTTGCCCCTTGGCTTGACTGAAATGCAGCCAACAGTGCCCTGCTTAACCATCACCTACTTGTGAATGATCTTGCTTTGATTTTGGAAAGATACCACCAATGTGGTTGTCCGTACATCACACATGCCCTGGGTTATGACACTGAACATTAACTGGCCAGAGTTTTACATTGGCACCAATAGTGAAAGTGAAAGAAACAGGAATAGGCCCAAAAGCCTTGTTAACAAAAATATCCTCTGAAATAATGCTATTTCATTCAGCATTAGATCAATAATAAATTTGCTTAGCCAAATACTTAGTACTATTTTTTTTAAAAAATAATAATTTACAGCATTCTTTGAAAGTGAAGAACCAGCCATCAGTTGATATGAAATACAGCTCCTATCAGTTTTAAACCCATGACAGACAATGACATCTCTCCAGTAGGTAAACTACCTCTGAGACTCATGTGTCTTCCCCGATTAAGACACTCTCTCCACACCTAACCTCTGAAATGTCAAAGGGGATACATGACAAATGATCTTGTCTTCAACATAATTTAAAGCCTGCTGCCAAGCTGAATGGAAAACACAGTGAGCAAAGTCTTGTCCAAATACAGAGTCAACGGCAAGTGTCAGGAGGCAGAGACAACTCCAGGTAACCTGATCCTTCCACACACCATAATCTCCATTTTATTTTGCCTAATGAGGCAGGAGTTAAAACAGTTGACCTGATGAAAGTCAGATGGCAACCCTAGAGGAGCAAACCCCCTGCTGTACTCCTGTCCCCGACACCCTTTGTTACCTCCAAGTGAGCTGAGACAAGGCTGTGAACCATGTAAATAGGAGGTTTCTAGGTTAATGAAAAGCTGCAACACCATTTCAGAACCTGGGCTGAAAAGTTATGCCTTCTTAAGCCACAGAAATGTCCCCGTAGCTTAGACATAATAAACTTTAACAAACACTGGTCACCTGAATCGTGGAACTAAAGGATGACTAATAAAAGTAGAGTTTTCCCCACAACTCTTCTTTATCTTTTTATCAATAGCCAAGATTGGATTTCTGAAAGGTACTTCCAAACATGCACATTAGCTAACGTTTCCCATGAAATTGCACTTTTTGTGAGGTGGATTTGTTTTATTTCATCAGCTGTCCATCATGGATTTTCTTTCTACATCAAATAGGTTTATATGACATTGCATATTATCACCATGTAGCCATAAGACAAGCACATACTTTAATAATGCCTCACAGTTTTAATCCCTTCTATTTAATCAAAAAGGAAAAGGAAAAAGTGTTTCCCCCCGTGTTTATTTTAAAAAGAATCCCCTAATTGGAAGAATATTCACAAAACTTATTCCTTAAGGGATGTTCACAAATACTTTTTATGCTTTTGCCACTCAGAGCACAATCCTAAAGGAGTGCCACTCCACCCATCCAATGCCTTGCTGGCAAGAGCCATGCTAGGTGGGATGAATGGCAGAGGCTTTTTAAGCCTTGTCGTCCTCCTTTGCAATAATTTTTGCTAGATGGGCCCCCGGACCCAAGCAGCTGCTGCCAAGTTCAGGGCCAGGGCCTGAGATACCTTTGAATCTGGTAGATCCTCTCTCCTCCTCTCCCCATCCCACTCACTGGGATGCCCTCATGCTCCAGCCTTGGTTGAGGAGCCGCTTTCCACAGCAGAAGGGAGGGGCTGAGGTAGAGAAGGAGATCTGTAGCATCCCCAGATGCCATCTAGGGGCCGAAGGTTTGCTCTGTTAGTAAGTTTACTCACTTTTCGAAACATAAATGCAGGCATATAATAGGTGCCTCTGTCCTTTCAGAGGAGTTAAAGATCTGGTTTCCCTTCCCTGAAACTTCTGATCAAAAGAAAAATGAGTGGGGTGGGCTGATAAGAAATTCAGGAGACAATTGAAGCAGCAAAGAGGTACATTCCCCATAAACACCCCATATGGCCAAAAGACCATATGACAGCACTAACTGTACTTGAAAAAAAAATACTAGGATCATTTTCAGCACAGGATACAGAACTGGGCAATACAATTGTCTTCTTGATTATCTCTATATAGTTCAATACTTCTGCTAGTTGCCCATAGATAGGGTGACCATATTTGGGAAACCAAAAAAGAGGACACCCTGTGGAAGGGGGCGGGAAAGCGGCTCTCCAGGGCCTCTGGAAAGTTTATCATCCCCCCCCCACCCCCTTAAAGACCCCAACTGGAGCAGAGGAGGGGAAAACGTGTAATTCCTGCCCCCCACTACTCCAACCGGGGTCTTTTCTATAATGTCCAGGAATGACAAACTTTCCTCTTTAAGGGCCTGATTGGAGCACTAGAGGGGAAATGACGCACCTCCAAAAAGCACATCATTCCCTCCCGCCACACTCATGGCAGCCTTAAAGGGGAAAGCGTGTCTTTCCAGAGCATTATAGAAAATGACAGAAAATCCCACCTGACACCCAGGATAGAACAAAAACCAGGACAAATCCGGGAAAATCCTGACAGTTGGTCACCCTACCCATAGACCTTGACTCTATTGTTGAGTAAAGTCTTACTCTTTTCAGGAAGAAAAGATAAAATACAATGACAACAACGATTTTATGCAGCCCAAACACCTTAATGTGTGCTGCTTCATTGTAGCCAGGTGTTTGTCCTGGCTTTTGTGAGAATATGAAGCTCTGTGCAAATAATAACATAAATCCCCTTTGTAAAGCATATCTCTGAGACTAAAGCAGTAGTGACAACTGTTAGGGCCCAGGACACACTCTATATACAGTTTTCAAACCGTTTTCAAAGTGTCATATCTTGCTTGGTGTAGATCTGGCCTTGATGCGGATGCTTCCATACAACACTGAATGCAAGGTTTTTGGAGGTTTTTTTTTTTTTTTTTTTTGCTTAGTTCTATGCAAAACTACTTTATACCAGTAAATTCACCATGTTAAGCCAATTCTTCCTTAAGACACATGCACACAGTCCCCAATTACAACACACATGGAGAAAGTGGGATAATATATGTAGGTGTGGCTCACATTTGCCTTGCTAGTCAGGTATATTATTCTCGTGAGGTCATACCTGGGCACAAAAGTCTTATAGGAACCAACCTGTATTTCACGGACCTATTTTTGCAGATCACTTGTCGCATTCTCTTGAGATGTTAACACTCTTGCTTCCCAAACATCCAGTCCATCAATTGCAAAGCCATTCATCAGGATTTTAGAAGACACTTGTGAAAAATGAGATACATTGCTCAGTGTAAATGAGTATTCAATGATTCATATTGCAGGTCATTCAGAAAGCCCATGAGCTCTTCTCTAGTGAGTTGCCAGAAATCATAATTCTACTACAGGGCCATGATCTGTTTATTATACAGTTTATGGGTGGTGTGCAATGTCTAATTCATTTTTAATGTGCTACATTTTTTTGGTTTATTTTATTTTAAAAACCAGGATTCATAGTTGTTTACAGCTCAACAAGGACAGTAATTTGGTGGTTTAGCTAATAAGTTTCTCAAGTGCCCTTTCCGATAGTGTCTGCCTGTTTGCACTCAGATCTTCAAAAAAGTGGGCAGCTTTGTTTTTTAAGGCTGAATACAAAACTTTGCCATCATTTCAATAGCATGCTGCTTGCTAAGAATTCCTAAAGGACATCTCCTAAAGAAGACTGGGTCTTTGGTAACACTTTGCAGGAAGGAAGTACCACTGTGGTTTTTGTCAGGAGTCTTCTAATGCCTTGGATGTGGCTGACTCCTTCTCTTATTTTGGGAGGTGGGATCATGGATATTGCCCTTTGCACATCATTGAAAGCCAACTGAGTAAGTCTTTGGGTTACTGCTTTCCCTTTTAAAAATATCTACTCCCCAACTCTGCCTTTCCAACATCTCTTTACAAAAATGATACAGCACCAGGGCTGGCATCAAGGGGGGCATGGTTGGGCACCTGTCAAGGGCCTACAACCCTGCTGAGTCCCAATAACAGGAGGCCCCTTGAGTTGTTCCTCCTCCTCTGGGCCCCAATAACAAGAGCCCCCTTGAGTTGTTCCTCCTCCTCTTTACCACTGGAGACTGTTTGTTCACCTGCTTCTCGCTTTGACCTAGACAGCAGTGGAGGTAAGAAGGAATAGCTGCAGATGCTTCTGCCTATTTGCTCACTGTAAACATTGGGCACAACTTATGACATGGAAAAAAATAGAATTTCTCAAGTCCCAGTCCAGTACCCTAAGCATGGAAACATAATTTCTCCCATTAGGTCTAACACAGGAGTGAGGAACCCTTAGCCCCACAGATATTGGACTCCAACCTCCATCATTCCTGACCATTGACTATGGTAGCTAGGGAAGATGGAAGTTGTAATCCAACGGCATTTGGAGGGCCACAGTTTCCTCAACCTGGTCTAAAACAAGTGTGGGCAATTTCCGGGGGTTAGCAAGGCTGCATTCCTCCCCCATAGCTCCTGAGACCACCAGGGTCCACAACCCTTTCTGCCACTGAATTTGCCATGGTGGTGGCAAAACCCCCATGATTCTGCTTCAAAACAAAACACTCAGGGAGCAGAATTGGGTGCCTGAGAGGCTTCCAGGAATGCAATTCTGCTTCAAAACAATATGTGTGCTCCTCATGCATCTTGTTTTGCAGCAAAATTGTGGGGGTATGCCATTGCCACTGCAGTGGCAAATTTAGTAGGGGCAGGGCTGGGTTGAGCTACATATAGGATACAAAACAACAGAAAGTAATATGATCATAGCATCCAAATAGATGAGCCTTGTTGAATAAGGCCAAAGGTTCACTTATTTGATTTGCACCCTGCCTTTCTACCAAGAAAAATGGGACTCAAGAAGCTTACAATCATAAATAAAACTTGATTAAAACAATACAAATGCATTAAAATACAATTAAAAACACAACAATAGCAGAATAAAAACAGCATCCAAACAACAAACCCACTTACATGTCAAAGACCTGTTTGAATAAAAAGATCTTTGCCTGCCGGTGGAAGGACAGCAGAGAATGAGCAAACCTAACCTCCCTCAGCAGGGACTTCAACAGCCTGAGAGTCACCACTGAAACGGGCCTCTTTTGTGTCATCACCAAATGCACCTCTGAAGGAGAAGTATGGGAGAAGGCAGTCTTTTAGGTAGTCTGGTCCCAAGCCACCTAGGGTTTTATAGGTGATAACCAGCCCTTTGAAGTGTGTCCAGAAACAGACTGGCAGTCAGTAAAGCTGTTGTATCAATACAGTCACATGCTCAATAGAGTCACATGCACAGTTTTCATAGGGCACTTTACAGTAGCCAAAATGGGATGTGATCATAGCCAGATCAAATATATCTAGGAATGGTTGCAGTTAGCACGTCAATTGAACCTCATAGCGGCTGACCAGATGCTTCCAGAAAGCCCACAACCACAGCACAAAGGCAAATGTCCTCCCATGCTGTTGCTTCCCAAATTCAAGTTGCCTCTGATCCATATCGTCATCATCACTAACAAAAAAGTGAAGTTAAAAAAAGACGAAGGAGTAGAGCAAAATGTGTTCAGCTTCAGTTTAAGTAGAGGATAGAAACCAGTACAGCCAGAGGCAATTCTTTGCAAACTGATTAGGATTCCTTTACCAAATCTTAATTAATATGTTGATCTGCATCATTTTATGCAAACATTCAAAGGTTGTAATCCAATGCACTTACCTGAGAGTAAGTCACATTGAACTCAGTAGTGTTTATTCTAGGAAATGGGCCTATGCTGTGTTTTAAGAGAATTAGTAGTCACTTAACTTTGAAATGTGCTCCAACACTACGACATTAAAAAACGCATAACTTATTTTTCCATTATTTTTCCATTTGGAGTAGGACTGGTAATGGATAACTTCTTTTTAAAAATGTTAAGTATGCACTCATTTTCTTGCCCCCCTTTTACATTCAACAAAATTCAGTTATGTTATACTACTTTTTTTAAAAAAAGAATCTTCTGAAAATTGAAATATATTTAGATAGAAGACAGAACACATGAAATGACACGTGTTCTTGGTCATAGTTTTGGCAGTAGTTTAATAAAAAACAGTTTAAGAAAAACAACAACCAATTTCCCAGGAAAATCCTTTTTTAAGCATGAGACTTGAAAAAAAGATTTTGTGAATTAAACCCAGAAACAATCAGGGAAAAAGGTGTGTGTGTGTGGGGGGGGGGGGGGAAGGTGATAGAGTTCAAATAAAATTACCTTTCACCCTTTCTACCATTATTTTTGCAGTAACAGGGTCTGCTAAAAACTGAAAGTAATAGAAACACAGCTATTTGATGAGATAAACGAATTTATAATAAGCTTGCTTTTCTAGATACCAGTTGTGCAAACACTCCTGAGGGGCAAAATATAACAAGAAAAAGATGGAGTCCGAACTCAAAGCAAACATAAAAGCTTTACTTACAAAAAAGACCCACTTACAGTCCAATTTGTTTTTACCAGAAGGCAAAGAAAACCTGGTTAGCATGTTTCAGCATACAAACACCTTCCTTAGATCTATGCATGTTTCGCCAAACATTACATGACAGCAATTTCTAAGAAACAAACTAGCAATTAGACCCACCTGTCTAAAGTGCCTGTGCACACTTCATGCAGTATCTTAAAGTGACAGCATATTAAAATGTCAATACCATATTTTTTACGTTATATTTATAAATGTAATGCAAAAGCAACAAGAAGTGCAATTAAATTCACACCTAGAATACAATGATGTTCAGTCCATCCTTTCCAGATCGGGAGGAGGCATTAGGAAACTGCTTAGTGATGACAGAAAGCACTTTGAAAGCATCCACAAAATACAAAATAAACTGTGAATGAATATGAATCAATAAACAAGGGAAGAACACAGTTTCCTGTTAATATAATATTAGGGTGACCAGATAAAATCCAGGTCAGGGCTCATATAACTTTAACAGTTGTAGAGAAATGGGAATTTCAGCCAGTGTTATTTGTATGCAATTAGTTCCTGGTGAAATTCCCTCTTCATTACAACAGTTAAAGGTGCATGCACTACACTAGAGTGACCATATACAAAAGAAGGCAGGGTCCTTGCAACTTTAACTGTTGTGATGAAGAAGGAATTTCACCAGGAACTAATTGCTTACAAATGACACTGGCTGAAATTCCCTTTTCTCTACAACTGTTAAAGTTACATGAGCCCTGACCTGGATTTTATCTGGTCACCCTATATAATATAGATTGTCAAGATAATCAGTAACAGCAGCACAGAATGCTATTCCATTAAGTGAGTGGAATAAGGGGAGGTACTCTAAGAAATTGGCCAGATCTACACCATGCAGGACATAACACAAGGAAAGTGGTTTGAAAACGGTATATGGAACGTGTCATGGGCCAACAGTTGTCAGTGCACTTCAATGCCGTTATAATAGGCTCACCATATGAAAAGGAGGATAGGGTTCATGTAACTTTAACAGTTGTAGAGAAAAAGGAATTTCAGCAGGCGTCATTTGTATGCAATTCGTATCTGGTGAAATTCCCTCTTCATTACAACAGTTAAAGCTTCAGGGGCCCTGCCCTCTTTTGTATCTGGTCACTCTAGTATAGTGCCTGCAACTTTAATTGTTGTAATGAAGAGGAGATTTCACCAGGTACTAATTGCATACAAATGAAGCCGGCTGAAATTCCCTTTTCTCTGCAACTGTTAAAGTTACATGAGCCCTGTCCTCCTTTTCATTTGGTCAGCCTAGTTATAAAGCAGCAGTGTAGAATCTGCCATGGTCTAATTTTTACACCACAAATCATAATACAAGTTGTAGGTACACACATATTATTTCTAGGGCTTGAGTTAAAGAGGTGTGTGTAAGTTTCTGGCAATGGTGAAAAGCACCCTGCTTCTGGCAACAACAACAACAATGCTCTAAAAGCAACAGAAACATTTCCGTATTCAGAGTGAAGGCTATACTGATTCAAAAAGCACTTTTTCACTCTTTCACCTATCTTTGTTTGCCCTCTGCAAGGTCAAATCTACATGATCTCCAGTTCACTGGGATCACCCATGTAACTATTTCCCAAGGTCAGGGGGAAACAATGTCAAACCCACAGAAGAAGAGAAGTTAAATAATAGCAGTAAGCAGGCAGGAAAAGAAAAAGATGTACATTCACCAAATTTCTGGATTTTTTCCAGAAACCATTTATCCATCAAACCAAAAAAATACTCCTTTCAGCCTGAAAAACAAAACTAGAGCCCTGTTTTCTACCACTCTCCAATTTAAAAAGGGGTCTGAATGAGAAAGAAATTTGAAAGAAAATTATTTACTGGATCGGAACAAACAAGCCAGAAATGCACTTATTAAAAAAAACAAAAACCCAACCCAATCCTAAAGGGCAATTGACAGGCTCCTGTGCTTTTAACAGAAGCATGGCAGGGAAGACTTCAACAGCTGTTTCCTCCACTATGTGAACAAAAGCTGTGCCTCATGTAGCAGTTGAAGGCATATAACTCCTGCCTGCAGGGAAGGAATGACAACTATAATCAGGTAGGAAGGGGCAGGCTGGGCAGAAGCAGCCGTGTTCAGGTACACATTCAGGACAACTTCAAGGAAGGATTACAGGAAGGTAAACAACCTGTTGCTCTGGAAAAAAAAATATTGAGATTGGTTTGAAGGAAGCTGGATACAGCAGAGGTAACTCAGAACAGTAGGCAGGGTTATACTGAGGCAGAGGTCAGCAACTGCAGGACCTAGAGGCAAACCTGGCTTCATGAGAAGTGTTGATTGGCCCTGCAATGATCAATCGACAGGTGAAAGAAGTATGAGGAAAGGAGTTTCGGTGGCCCCAGAACTTGCTGGGAGAACACTATTTTGAGTTGCTGGCCCACCAACCTCTCCAGGAAAATTAGTTGCTGACCACAGTACTAGACCTAGAACAGAGCCCACTCATGTGGGGAAAGACCCCAACATCTCACTCCTAAAATATCGTCACTCCAAGTGCCTGCTAGGCGAATGGGGCAATTTTCTATAAATAAATCCATAAATAAAATGTGCTGTTTGCGAGATTAGAGAGAAAACTTGACTATCCAACAGAAATGTAGAGAGGTTGGCCCTCGAGCCACTTGGCCTTTTATAGGTCAAAATCTGCACTTTGATTTGTGCCTGGAGAGACATTGGAAGCCAGTGCAGATCTTGAGGCACCACTGAGATATGTTCCCGTTGACAACTTGGCCACTCACATTCTGATATTCCCATTGATGTTTCTCATGCTCATTTGGCAAGTTCATCCCTCTCCCACAGGGAATGCACCAACCAAAGTTGCTGAAGGTGCCCCAGGTGTCGATGTACTGTGGGCATCCATAATCTAGGCTGGATGTAAAAATGCCCCCAAGTGGATGGCTTGATCTTGAAGGGGGACTGCAACCCCATCCAAGACAAGACAAGCATAATGTCCATAGTTAGGTGCACCCTATTCCCTGACACTTCTGTCTTGTCTGGACTGGGTTTCAGTTTACTCACCCTTCTCTTTTTGCCCCCTTTTGCTGTGTACGATCCCTTACTTCCTCTCCTACAGCTGTCTTAACCAGTGGCACTTCTGTCTATCTCTAATTGTTTGGTACCCCATATGATATTTGTACCCAGAAAGCATTGACTATCTCCTACTGTCCAACAGATAAGCCTTCCCTATTGGCATGCACCATTGGCATCTGACCACCATAGAAGCCAAACAAATGGTAGGAGAGGCTGGAGTACAGGGGCTTTGATGAGCCTGCTCCAAAATGCTAGCTATTTGCTAATGTGATGCTTTGTCCTAATTTGCCACACTGGGCTATCTGTCATTGAATATATTACCTTGTAGGTTTGGAAATACAAGACCAAGTTTCTATGACTCAGGCATAGAGCAGAACACCTAATATCTCTTTCTGGAGGATTAAATCAGCCTTGTTTTAGCATAGAAAGCCCCAAATAGCTTGGGCCCTGTATTAGATGTCTGAGGTTATCTTCTTGCTTCTGCCATATAGAGCCAGTGTGGTGTAATGATTAGAGTGTCAGACTGGGACTCATGAGGTCCATCTTCAAGTCCCCATTCAGCCATGAAGCTCACTGGGTGACTTTGGGACTGTCACTGACTCTGAGCCTTGTTGTGAGGGTAAAAAGAAGAGGAGGAGAAGATTCAAGTATGCCACCTTGGGTTCCTTCGAGGAAAAGGTGGGATATAAATGTAACAAACAAACAAATGAACAAATATAGTTGTCCTTAAAATGAACTTCCTCTTGAATACACCACCATTTGGAGCTGACATGGAGGCAATGGGATGTGGAAACAATTGGCCAAGCTTGCTGCTGGTTCCCTGACTGTTGCAATAGTAACCCTGCTGTGACGAAGAGGTCAAGGGCAACTCAGTCATCCTTTTCTCAAGATTAACCCATGATCCAATTATGGGGGTGAAGGATGATGTTATGTGTAGGGATTTCCTTCTGAAACACTGATTGCCTGTAGGGATGGGGGAATCAGTGAAGCTCAAGCTTATGGAATTTCTCCAAATTCCACCTTGTTCCTGTTCCCGAACCCCTCCCCCCATTGTTCAAACAGGAAAAGTAGGCATTTGGGTGTGCCTTTTTTGAAAGTGCACATCCACATGTATACTTTTCCCTACCGAGTAAAGCGTCACATGCACATTTCCCAAAAATGTGTATTTATAAAATGCCTATTTTCCTAAAGTGTGCATTTTTCGAGCGAGTATCACAAGCGTGAGAATGTGCAAGCTTTGCTGACAAAATGCATTCACAGGTGTGAGCAGGGCACGTTCTGCTCTTAAACAACTGGAAATGAAATTCCCCTGCATCCCTAATTACAGGCCTCTAGTTCCGCCTTCTCCAACCTAGGTTATGCCGCTTAGGGTATTTTGTATATAGACGGGATATAAATGGAATAATTAATAATAATAATAATAATAATAATAATAATAACAACTTGGTGCCCTCAAGATGTTTCAGTTTTCAACTCCCATCAGTCCTAGCCAGCATGGCCAATGGTCAGGAAAGCTGGGAGTTGTAGTTCAAAACATCTGTAGAGTGCCATATTGGGGAAAGCTGCTCTAGATCCTTTTTTATTACTATAATTCTCAGACTATATCAATTGCTATATTTTGAGAATGGCACATATTAACCAGGCTAATTAAGAAAAAAAAATCAAGAATTACACCACCCTGTCTATAAAGGATAGCTTGTATTGCCATGCTTTCACTAGCTGCCACTTTAATGTTATAATTAGAGAGGGTTAAAACATTGTTACTGCTTCTTTAGAAACATTTTTTGCATCCTCATGAGAAATGAATAATAAAAATGGAACTCACTCTTGCCAAGAAAACACTGAAGACTTTAAAAAAAAAACAACAAAACACTCGTATGCTTGCTCACTGAGAGGATTCTTGTTTCTCAAAAGCCCCTCTAGGCTTAGAATACACAGTGTTACATCTGCTAGCAAAAACACACAAAAAGCTCATAAAGCGAGATGCTATCTGACTTTTTATTTATTTACACGATTGATTTGGCAACCATTAGCTTAATACAGTTATTTTTAGGGCCTTATTTAAATACTGCATTAATGGCCAACCTTTACGAGGATGATTGGCAATGCTACAGTTATACAGCACTTCAAGCATTTATTGTTCTTTTCTTTTGTACCAGCAATTTTGAAACACCAATGAACTGAAAAGCACCCCCACCACACGCTCCACCACACACACACACAACGCAAATACACGCACACTTGTAAAGAGATAAGCTGTCCCTTCTCTTCAGGGATATGTTCCACAGAGGCAGTACCCATAAATTATCGCACATGAGTTAGTGGCACACGAGAGAGAAAAAGTTAAATATAGGGGGGTTTGTATTATCTTTAAAACAAAGTGGTTCCTTGGTTACTTAATTCAGGCATGTTTCATCGCTGGTTAGAAATCAGGCATGGCAGTGGTCTAACCCTGAATTTTTGCCCATGGGTAAGAAACTAGGCATGACCACAGTCTACCCTGATTGTGATTTAATGTTTTATACCACCGACAAATCATTAACATCTGCTAATAACCCACCCAGTCACTCTGGGAAAACGTTTTGAAAGATCTTATGTGCACCATGGATGTCTCCAACTTCATCCCATTTAACCTTTCCCAACTGCTTGATCTTCATTTTAAATATCCCTTTAAAAAATGTATACATAAAAAAAATCCTTGATCCCTTGTATTCAGACTGTGGTTCTTCTCTTTTAGCTCCAACATCTGCTCACTTCCCCCCACTTCAACTTCCATTTTTAAAAAATGTATTTTTCTTGTCAATATAATCCACTGTACTTTCCACCATCTCTTCTCATTCCAAATACATGATACTAATTCCTAATGTAGTCTTAAGGTGCCTCTACAAGAGCGATTTAAAGCTCTTTCAAGGCGCATTACAGATTTTAACTCTACAAGAGCGGAGCGCAAATTGGGGGTTGAGGCACTTTTTATGTCCGCTTATGCGCATTATCGAATGCGCGTTAAATAGCGACTTAAAATTTACCACAGAAGTTAAAGCACCTTATGGCCATGTAAACATGCGATTCTCTGCACGTAAACAACTTTAAAGCACGTTTCATACAGCCCGTAATGTGCTTCACCTCCTCTCATGAACAGGTATTAGGAGTAAATGCGCTTATCCGTAAATGCGCATAATCGGGCAACCGGGCGTCAAAGCGAAATCTTGTAGAGGGGACCATATATAGACAGGGTTCGATTTCACCCCTGCTAGAAAGCATTAGCATTTTTCTATCACAGAGGCTCAGTTAAAGTACCTGAAGATAAAAAGCAGGAAGAAAAATATGAGAGAAACCTTTATTTTGGAGAGGGTGAGAAGTTCTGAACTACTACTAGGAAGAAAACAGTAAAACGCTTGTCTTGTCAGGAAATAATGGATGGAATGCCTCTTACTGTACAATTAATTTCACATCTATATTGATAGGTAAAGCCCAAGCTAGAATAATGGAGGGCTTTAGCATAACTAGCTCAGACTGAGGGTCGGAAATTATGCTCTACATATTGTGTGATAGCTTATCACCCACACTTGCGCTGTTGTAGCTTGTGAGATGCTGGATTCACAAGAACAAAGAAAAAATGTACGAGATATTCTTAAAACTACTTCATGGAGGCACCCCTTATTTCTTCACCCTTGTAGATGGGGTACACCTCCCACTTTTCCCACCCAAAGGCGGTAATTATTAGCGAACCCGAAGAGGACTGTTCCAAAGTTAGGGTGACCAGATAAAATCCAGGTCAGGGCTCATGTAACTTTAACAGTTGTAGAGCAAAGGGAATTTCAGCCAGTGTCATTTGTATGCAATTAGTTCCTGGTGAAATTCCCTCTTCATCACAACTGTTAAAGTTGCAGGGGCCCTGCCTTCTTTTGTATCTGGTCACTCTAGTATAGTGCATGCACCTTTAACTGTTGTGATGAAGAAGGAATTTCACCAGGAACTAATTGCATACAAATGACACTGGCTGAAATTCCCTTTTCTCTACAACTGTTAAAGTTACATGAGCCCTGACCTGGATTTTATCTAGTCAGCCTATCCAAAGTATTCTGTTTGAAGGTGTCCTTAGCCCTTTTTAGGTAGGGTGACCAGATGGCCTGGGGTTTCCTGGTCCTAACCGGGAAACCTGGGGCGATCCGGGCCAACCGGGGGGCGGCGGGGGCAAACCGGGGCGGCGGGGGGGTCACGTGGCGGTGGCGGGAGGCGGGCGGGTGGTGCGAGGCAGGCAGGCCAGGAAGCCTACTTCTCAGTAGATTCTGAGCACCGGAGGGAAGCGGACGCCCCAGCAGGTAAGGAGCGCGAGGCAGGCGGGCGGCACGGCGCGAGCGGCGCAGGGCGAGCGCCATGGGGCGGGCGGGGGGGGGCGGGCGGGGTGGGGGGGCGGCGCGGGGCGGGGGGCATGCGGGCGGCGCAAGGCAGGCTGGCGGCACGGCGCGGTGCGGGGGGGCGTGCGGGCCGCGCGGTGCGCGCGGTGGGGGGTTGTTTTGGGTGGGGGGTGGCGGGGGGGGACCGGGATTTTGGTTCTCAAAATCTGGTCACCCTATTTTTAGGCATCTGCATAAGTACTGAAAGTGTGGCTCCTTTAATAAGGTTGAAAGGCAATTCCAAAGCACTTGGAGTCAGGGCAGAACCTAGCAGCTCGGAGATTAGGAAACCTGGAAGAATCTGGGAGGCCAAGGGTTCAGTGAGGAAAAAATCAGGTAGTTTGGGTCAAAAGCTGGGACAGAAACTATTTTCACAAGAGAGATATTTAGAGGTGCATTTATAACTGCTTCCTGCCATGTAATATACACAGAAGGAAGTAGAGCATGGTGTTATATTATGAAAGATAACATTTTAGTCATTTCTTTTTAAAAAGCAACAACTGTGCATTTTCCACAGTGAAGCCTGCTGTAACTACCCCTTCATGGTACTGCAGCATGAGAACAGGGTTAATCCGAGGAAGCTTTTTCCACTGCAAAAAAATAAATAAATTATAATAATGTGTCCCACATTTCAAGCATCTTTCCTTTCTGTCTTCGTTGAGATACTATACAAGGGCAAGTAAGCATGCTGTGCTGGCACTCACTTTTTAAAGATGCCATTGAAATGAGGATTAGGGAAGGGAACCCTCAGGCTCTTGACTAGGGGCAAGTAAACTCAGATTGCCAAGCGGGTCATGAGGTTGCCTGAGATTGCCATGTTGGTCAAATCCAGCCCTCCTGGGGGTCCCAATCCAGACATCTGGAGTTCCAGACATTCACATACTCTTTTTCCTGCCCCCCAATCATTTGGTTTTCCAGCTTTTGCACTGTTTTTTTTCCCATTCTAAAAGGAAGAGTGTTAAGCTAAAATATGCTGGTATTTGGGGGTATTCTGCCCCCCATCCCTTTTACTTTTGGTTCTACTTCCTGCCTTCATCCCCACTCACAAATGGAATTCAGGTTCCATAGCCCTGCTCTTGACAAATGACATGTAGTACCCCACTTTCTGCTGGGGATATGTTGCTATAGCAGGATCAACCAAGTTCTGCAACTAGAAGCCATTGAAACAATACTCTCCCAGTACATTAGATGTTTGTTTGTTTGTTTGTTTCAAGGATTTAATGCTATTCTTCAGTAGAGCTTCCAAGGTGTTCTTCCAAAACAAGATAAAATATATTAATTATATATAACATATAACAACATGTTAAAAAGAGAGAAGAAAAATACATTACATTTGAAGGGATTCTTACTCATCATTTACTACTACCTTCACATTTCTCTAGTCCTCAGTTTCCCTTCAGCAGCCTATCCATTCAGGTTGGATGATTATGACCTCCACCACCACTCCAAACACTCATGACACAAGGTGAACTTTTTTTCTAATTATCTTCTAATACAAAGGTGGCTTTAGATGTTTTGGCCTACAACTCCCTCAGTATTGGTTTTACTGCTAGGGGTGATGTGAGTTAGGCCTCCTCCACACGAGACGTTTAATGAGCCTTGAAGGCTCATTATAAATTTTACCTACACACGAGCGGAGCGCAAAACGGGCGTACAGGCGCGTTATCTCCCCGATAATGCGCATTTTCGAACGCGCGTTAAATAGCGAC
Organism: Anniella stebbinsi; assembly: GCA_029215795.1. Taxonomy (NCBI): domain Eukaryota; kingdom Metazoa; phylum Chordata; class Lepidosauria; order Squamata; family Anniellidae; genus Anniella; species Anniella stebbinsi. The sequence continues at coordinate 333,076,538 of JARDYH010000001.1, forward strand.
TTTTATTTTGCTCCGGCCGTTAAAGCGCATTTTCGCTGTGTGAACAAGCGATTATGCGCATTAACTACCTGTAAAGTGCTTTTTGGGCATCTTTTAATGCGCTTCGCCGCTTCTCGCCGCCTCCCGTGCAGAGGGATTAGGCGTAAATGCGCCTCCGCGAAAATGCGCATAATCCCCGAACCGGGCGCAAAAGCGCATCCTTGTGGAGGGGGCCTTATAGACCAAAGCATCTGGAGGGCCACATGTTGATCACTCCTGTTCTATTGGATACTCAAATAATCATCAACATGTAGTCCATGTGGACATACTGAGAAAACTTCCAAAATTAAGGCTGCAATCCTATGCATGTTTAGACAGAAAAAAGTCCTACAATTCCCAGCATGCCCCAGGCAGCCATGCTGTGGACTACAGGACTTTGTTCTGGCTAAACATGGATAGAATTGTGTCCAAAGTCTGTCTGACACAGGACCAGGATCCATTCACATCTCTGCCATCTGGTAGACATAGTAATTATTCCAAATGTTCTCATCCTACAAATGGCACTTATTACCACTGGTCTGTTCTGCCTACTTCAGGAAATTCAATACATATTTCATGTGTGGCATCTCTGTGTATAACAACTGGAATCTGGGTTATCTACTTAGTTTCTCAACAACTGTCCTCGATTGATGAAAAATTACATTTCACCCACAAAAGACAAAAGTTGTCCATGTGTTTTCCATCTTACACTGAGTTCTTCCCTAAATTTCAACAGTTATTTCTTTCATCCACATTTTCAATGGATTTTGGAGGCTCCCATTACCACAGCTCATATAGAAATGAAGAAATTAAAACCAGAGTGGTTTTGATCAGGTCTGCTGTCAGGATGTGGCATTGTCAGGTAGTACTTGGGAGCCTAGTACTTTACAAGGTTCACAACTAATACCTTCTCTGGGTCCCTTTTTGAAAAAAAAAAATCCCTAGTGGCCAATTCTCAGATCAGTTCTGGGCACTGGGTCCTGTGTTTTTAACATAATATCCTGGTATAATGCTGCTTCATTGTGTGGAATTAAAATGGTGGTGCTGCCCAGTACTGATTCGGAACACTGCTGCTGCCTGCTGCTGCTGCCACCAGAGCCTACTGAGTTAGGAAGGGGGCCCATCATGGTAGGAAGGGGGGCACTTGAGGGCACTTTGTCAAGGTGCCCCTCAAATCTGGAGCCAACCCTGGTTGGGTGGTTTGTCGGAATGGTGCAAGATGCAACACTCAAGGTGCTGACACATTCAAATACACCTTTCAGAAACTCTCTCTCTCTCTCTCTCTCTCTCTCTCTCTGTGTGTGTGTGTGTGTGTGTGAAAGCCAGTTCCACTGATTCTGTTACACCGTAGTGTGATCAAGAAAGAGGAAGCTATGAGAGAATTATGAAGATAGGAGCAGACTTAATTCTTAATGGCAGCGATCATCCGGAGAAGGAACAGGCTTAACTGCCCCCCTCCTGCTCTGACTGTGTCTTCTAAATGACACCCTTTAGTTTTTCAATGTATGAGAATGTTTGCTATTCACTCCTATGGTGAATGTAGAGCACAGCGATTGGGAAGACTGTGATGGTCAGGGGGAAACTGAGCCTTGACCCATGATGGTTATTGGCTTGGTCTTCAATGCCAAGGATCCAACAAGGGGCTACATCACTGAAGTAACTGCTTTCCCTAAGCAGCTTTGCAACACACACACACACACACACACACACACACACGTCTAGAGGGTGTTTTATACTTTGATGCATCTGAAGGCACAATACTTCCCAGTTAATAAAGTGCTGTCGTTAAACAAGGCAAAATGTCCTTTCCCTGTACCAAACATACTCTGCCACCTGTTCAATATAGTCAGGGTGGAATAAAGTGGCGTAAAATTATTCTGGACAAAATCAACACACTGAACTGGGTTTGGTTCTCAATCTGAGAATCTTCTTCTATCTAAGTGTGATTAAAGTACAGTTCCGTTCACTTGAAAGGATGGAAGAATCATAACTTTGGTGTCATCTCTACAGACGATTAAGAAAGGAATGCTTTAAAATAAATCATCTGTTTAGTTTGCATATTAATAGCATACTTCACTGTGGGGGGGGGAGAATTAAATTGGAATGGGCTATTTAGTTGGTTGTATTAGTCAATATGGCCATATTAATTTCTAACAGATTCTAAGTAAAACAAAGAGCAAATGAACTAAGTGGGACTTATCTCTGAGCAGACCTGCATAGGACTACACTGTTAAGCATCCTGTTCTAGAAAGCTTTGGCTATTGGGTGGTATAGAAATGTAATACATAAATAAATGCTAAGAACAGAAGGCCAGCTAGGCTATCTCATCATAGGGTATAATAGCAATCAATAAAGACCAATAAAAGTAACAAGGACTTGACACGCGGATTATGAATTACCCTCATTACATACAATAAACTGTATTTAACTAGACCAACAAAACAGGACATTATTGTGGATCCAGACATGGTTAAAACAAAGGGACCTCTGATAGTAGTAATTATCCTCAACTTGAATAGTTTTAGAATGAATTTCAGCAGTGCTTACTTAAATAGAAAAAATGCAAAGAATCAAAGAGAAATTAATGATATAAATGGGAAAAACACTTGCAAAACAACCGCTGAAAAGAGATCAGAAACATATGTAGGAAACCGGTCTGCTCTAATAAGACCAAAACATTAGAAATTAGGACAAAGAATAAACTGGAAAAGAATAGCCAGCAGAGAAATATGAGATTAATTTTTCACAAAAAAATGGGCCCTTGCCATGGAATACACCCAGTCATGCCTGTGTTTCATATAGTACAAGAGATGTTTGACCTAGAGTGTTGTTTTAGCTAATAGGCAGTAGCAAGCTGTGAGATCTAGATAATACAAGGCACAGGGCTCTCCCCAAATTTAGGAATGTTTGCCTACGCCTAATATGATGTGGTGGAAGTCTGCCGTGATGGGTGTTCTACATACTTTGTTACTGTGCACTCTCCCTAATTTCTATTTCTTATGGCAGCCTTCTCCAACCTGGTTCCCTACAGATGTGCTAGACTACAACTTGCTGTGTTGGCTGTGGGATTATGGAAGCTGTGGTCTAACACATCTGGAGGGCACCAGGTTGGGGAAGGCTGCCTCATAGTATCCTTCAACTCGGAATATCTTTCATCATAGTTTTTACTAATGAGCCAAGATACAGAAAGCAAAATCACATGATCTAGTCCTTGGTGGATTAGAACCACTTCAGATCTGAAATCACTTCAGATTGCAGATGGGGAATTGCATGTTTCAATGCTCCCATATTTAAAAAACAAAACAACTAATCCCCAACATTTTCTTTACATAGGAAAAGAGGAAGCTTCCTTATAGTAAGTCAGACTATTGCAAGTGGAGGAGGCGAGACAATAAAGAGACTGCACAAATATATGGATTGAAAATTGGGCCACATTTATTAAATTTCATCTGCAAAGGTGGATCCCTGGGCAGCTGTTCCACTATGCCAGCATTAGCCGGTCAATGGAGTTGGACGAAACATTCTTTGTCTGCTGGACGTTGCTTTTAAAGTTGCCCCCCTCAGGATTTTCCCATTTGGGGAAGTGGGGACATCCCCTGTCACATCCCCCCATGGTGCAAAACTCTGGGTGTGCAAGGGGAGATGGACCCACAGGCAATCTTTATCTGCCCACTGGGGCCACAAAACCCTTAGCAGGAGGTCCTCAGGCATCACCTGACACCACCAGTGATGCCTCAGGATGATCCCCATTCCCATCCAGACAAACATAGCCCACCCAAAACAGCCTACCTAGGGGACTGTGACCAATTCAACCAAAAGAAAGACCCACCAAATCAATCTAAGACGCTCCCATCCCACTTACAATGTGAAGCAGGCAAAAAGATAAACAGCAAACCAATCTGACTGTGTGCCAAAAATTCCTGCTCCGCCCTCAAAAGAGAGAGGGAGGGAGCCATGCTTCCAAGAGGGCAGGAGGAAGCCCCCCGAAGGCTAGTATCGCCCTGCAAACCCCTCCTACTTTCAGTGGCACTTCACAGCCCACCAATGCTGGGGCTTTGGGAAGCGTCTCTTCATCCCCCCCTCTGCACCCGCAATGCTCTCCCCTTACAGTCAGGAAAGCTGAACATGGGGTAGGGCAATTGCGAGTGAAGGAGGCAAGACAATAAAGAGAGGACACAACTGCATGGATTGAAAATCAGGCCACATTTATTAAATTTAATCTGCAAAGGGGGATCTCACAACCTGCCGACCCTTTCTTTACATAGGAAAAGAGGAAGCTTCCTTTTAGCAAGTCAGAGTATTGTTCCACTGAACTCAGTATTATTCACAACAGTGATAGGCAATGTAGTGCCAGCAGACCCCATTGTGCTCCTGGACATCTTTCTTGGCATCCACACAAATTGACATATTTTCTGACTGGCATCTGGGATTGCTGTGAAATAAGTTTCTTTTGGTGCTAAAAACTCTGGGTTCGAAGGAACTGTACTTGTTTTGGGGGCATGTTACTTGCCCTTTGCCATACTTCCCATGGCAGCCATTTTGTGGTGGTGCCCAGGACAGTCTCTAAATTTGCCAAAGGTGCCTAATGGCCCAAAAACTTTGCCTAGCCCTGTCTACAGTGACTGGCAGCAGCTCTCCAGGGTATTAAATAGGAATCTTTCCCAGCTATGCCTGAACATGCTAGGGATTGAACCTGGAACCTTTGACATGCAAATCATCTGCTCTGCCACAGAGCTATGGTCCAAACATTAGCATATCTGGCAAAAGAGTAGGCTAGTTTAGATTCAATCTTCCTGACATTCTATGTTTATATGTACAGGATGTGGTGTGTACACAAATTCTTCTTCTACATGTGGTCTGTAAGATTTGAAAACAATAGCCAAATCACAGAGTTGCCATGCCAGTACCAGCAGACACCAGGAATATGAGACTTTTAATTAGGTGGAGTTAAGGAAAGACAGAATACTGGCTGCCGCTAGACCTATTTGGATGTCCTGAAGCTCACTTACCTCAACACATGAGCAGGACTATGCTGCATAATTCCACCCCCCCCCCAATGTCACATAGAGTGCAAAGTCTTGTGGGGGGGGGAGTCCTATGCACATACAGTTGCAAACATATTAAAATGAATAAATAAATATCTCCAATGGGGAGTCGGTAGATCAGTGTATTTCTGGACCATATCACTTCCGCATGTGTTCATTCATAAATACATTTCATCCCATTTCTGCATTAATCTGCATTTTTGTTTTGGAAAAATATTGCATTGAAATATGCATTTTGTAAGTATTTTCTCTCAAACTACACATCTACATATATTTTCCCTAAAATATTCATTTTGGTAGATGTTATGAACTGAAAACTGCATTGCAACATTTAGTGGGTATTTTAAAAGTTACTTCGTGAGCAAATGTTTATTTATTGATCATGTGTGTCCTAACATTACTATTTTTGTTCCATTTAAGTTGAATCCCAGGCAACTGAGGGCAAACATATACATACTAGCTAACGGTTTGGTATCTGAGAACACTGAAATTTCTCAGGAAACTTTATCCCTGCAAAACGAGATTGAACAAATATTTGTATACACAAACACAAAGAAAAAGGAGGAAAATTACATGATTGAAGGAAGTCTACAAAGCTGTATCTTATTTTCATTTCACTTTTTAACTGTATTTTGTCTGTTTTACATTGACTTTGCTGTTCTGTGACCATAATAAATAATTGATTGGATTGGACATGATAAATCCATGCAAATATTGACAGATGTTTATATGTCCTGATTCATTCCTCTTTAGTCAAATTGTCAGTGCTTCCAGATGCTGATTACTGTCTTGTGATGTGCTTTTTTTGAGGTACTACAATGGATGCCATAAAAGTAGGTGTTCTACCTGTGTTCAAGATTGGTCCTGCTATATTCTCACACTAAACATGCTATATTCTCACACTAAAATCAATAGGATTTAAAATTATTCAACTTTGATGCAAAAGGCTTTCCATATAACTAAAAGGGAAATTACTAGAAATCTTACATTTTCATTCCTAAGTATAAGTGAAAATTTAGCACATATTTTAACAGGCTACTGCATTTTTGTGTGTGTTTAGTCTAAAGACAAAACAAACAAACAAACAACAAACAAACAAACAACAACACCCCCAAACCCTGAAAGGGCATACAGACACACAAACCTCCCAGTGGCCTAAATTCCAAATTTGTAATTTTAGATATCCAGAGATGCAGAGGTCCTGACACACAATATCGGTGAAATACAGAACGCAGAAAAAGACAGGAGCTGTGACTGTCCCCAATGCAACTGTCCCCAATGCAACCCAGTTAACTCCCCTTTTCAAATCGTGACTGCAAATGTTATTTAGGGATACTATCGGAAAACATTTAACTTGCCAATAAACGTTATCTTTCCCCCTTTAACTTAAAACATTAAGATTACAGCTAAGGAGCAAAATTAAATGTTTAGGTTAGTGTTTTTCCCAAACCAACTGAGCAGGTGGTACTTGCCCAGCTATAAATGTATGTTTGGAAGTCACGGAACATGCCCGAAAGGTAGTTAGTGTGAAACCACCCAACTGGCATGTGCAAATACAAGTTTAAAGAATTCTCATTTTTGCTGACTTTTGAAAACATAACTGGCTGTGTCAAGTCACATTTACCATCAATATTATTTTATTTCTCAGGCAATACGACATTTTTAGTTTCAAGTCAAAACATTACTTTAGATGATAAATATGGTTGGAAAGAAAATATAACCATGCTGCGCTCCCCTCCTCCCTTGTTTTTAAAAAATAGAACAGGATCTCAGGCTGTCACCTGAAGAGAGCACATTTTATAAAGAAGTATTTAGCACCTCCAGATGACCTCCAAGCAGAAATGCATCACGCTATTCAAATTCTGCCTGTCAAATGCGCTGAAACACAGTAAGTAAATATAAATGCCATTAAAAGGAGAGGTTATCTTACTTGGACAAGTTCTAGCGTTTTGAGTTCTGACAGCTCCCAATTTGGATGCCTTCCAGTGTCAATAAAACTTGTTCAAGCAGAACCTTACCTGGTTTTCACCACATCGAGGGGGTGCATCAGGCAAATTTCTACAAGACCTGTAAGATGATAGAGAAGAGAAGCCTGGTAAATACATTTGATCTCTACAATTATTGAAATATCAAATGTTCCAGTGCAAAGCATGTTCAGCAAAGAGAACAAATATAATAGAAAGGCATGCATATTCTCCTTTTATTCCCCAAGGGTCGTCTTTTGAGACCAAGTCAAGTTTTGTGACAAAGTAGATCCAGGTAAAAAAGTTGCTGTAGAGTAGTGCCTATGACAGAGGCAAGAGGTTGCTGGTTCAAATGTCACATCCGCCATTAACTCGCACTGTGGTCTTGGGTGACCCACCATTCCTCAGTATCAGTGTCCCATCTCCTATGCTGGAATAACTATAATAGTGATGCTCGGCCTCACAGGCAGTTGTAATGATTCATGAGGTAAACACTTAACGTATGCAATAGAAATGTTAACGTTTATTAAGAACATCAACCCTAGTCCAATTTGGTATGCATTTGTTTTGATTAAATCTTGAGAATGAAAAACAAGCATTAAATAGCAACATATTGGGGCTAATAGGTATGGAAAATCGTGAAACACCACTACAGCAGGGTTTTGTAAGGTGCCAGAGACTCAAACCTGGGACTCAGGCAGCAGCCGCCCTGCTGGCCATGATAGCTATATACTACCTCCAGGATGAGCGGCAGCATACCTCTGAATGAAGCACCATAAGAATATAGGAACATGAGAAGAGCCATGCTGAATCAGACCAAGGGTCCACCTAGTCCAGTACTCTGTTAACACAGTGGCCAACCAGCTGCTTGTGGAAAACCCACAAGCAGGATATGAGTGCACATCACCCTCTTGATCGTGTTCCCCAACAACTGATGCATATAGGCTTACTGCCTCTGATACTGGAGGTAACATATAGCCCTCAGAGGTGACTACTAGTCATTGATAGTCTTCTCCTCCAGGAATTTGTCTAACCGCCTTTTAAAGCCATCCAAGTGGGCGCCCATCACTACATCTTATGGCAGCACATTCCATAGTTTGACTATGCTCTGTGTTCCTTTTATGTGTCCCAAATCACTCACCATTCATCTTCATGGGATGATGCTGAGCTCTAGTACTGCTGAGGAACAACAGCAGGGAAGGGGACTATTGCGCTCCAGTCCTGTTTGTGGGCTTCCCATGGACCTCTGGTTAGTCACCGTGGGAAACCAGATCAATCTAGTTGGATTAGATCAGCTTTTTGTCTCAGCCAGCAAGGCTCTTCTTATGTTCTTAGGAGTTCGTAACCTGATATTTCCTATGCTGCAACACCATTTGTGTTGTAGCCAGGGAAGTTATTGCTCATCAACTTGGCCAGATCAGGTGACCTGAGGTACCAATGGACTAGGAGTACAGACGGTTGGCTCTGTGGGCTCTATCCAATGTTAGTCTAACAGAAGTCCTATGCATTTAATGGGTCTACTTTAAGTAGGACTAACATTGGATACAACCTATATCATTATTACTCTGGTTCATTGATTTGTCGATCTGAGCAAGTCTTTGCACCAATTAGCAATGCAGACTCCATCTCAAGCATGGCCTCAACAATTCAGTATCTTACTACTAGCCCATCTATGATCAAGTCTCCTACCTATGGCACCTCATTTTGCTGACCTGGCACCTGGCTAACATTTAACTACGTTATCCTCCTTTGGCCTTTGGGCTTGCTGTACCAAACTGGATGCCAAACTTGACCAAGGCCTGACAAGCCACCACTCCCTCCCTGCAAGGGGCTATTTGCAGTGTCTCAAACCCACCTTTTTTGCATCAAAAATAAAATGTCATGAAAATTTGGTATGGTGTGAGTTTGAGTTTCTTATTCCCTGCAAGACAAATGTTTAATGCAGGCCTTTTTCCAGCAAATGAATCAGATGAATTCCACTTCCACTGGCAAGACATTTGTTTTGGTAACTTTAAGATTCTATTAGCTTTCTGTGTTTCCTAAAGGATAAAAATCTTTTCTTTGTTCTCATCATTTACTTATACAGTAGGTTTGCATAGTTAGTTCATTTCCCAAGGCAGCACTCTCTGCGTAATAACCAAGAATGTATGCACAGATAGGGAAAGGGAGGCCTATAAAAAAGAAAGAAGCTATGCAAAATAATGAATAACAATAATAATATGAATGAGTTCTATACAAGATTGTTCTTCTACTAGCAGAACAGATTGAAAGATTGAATTTCCTCTCCCCTCTGCAGTCCCCTGCACTGCCCTCCATTCTGCTCCATAGGGTTGGGGGACCATCCAGAGCAAATTGGGGGGTGACTGCAAGGGAGTGGAGGGGAAGAGAAACTCAAGTAGCATGAGTGGACATCTGCTCATGCAACACTGCATTTAGCCCAATAAAAACAACGATAGAACAGTTAAGGCAACATACAGCTTCCTGTCAATAGTAATAGCTAATTACAGCCCCCTACTTGAATAGTGGCCAGGAAAGTATGGTGGCCCTGTTGCATTTCTGGCATCCTGACATGCAGACTGGAACATTAAAAGTGCTTTTCAGGTTAATAGTTATCGGCTTTGAAGATCCTTTTCACAAAGTTGAGGAATGCTCCGGTACGGCATGTTGTACCATAAGTCTAGAAACTGGTGTGTGCCTACCAGATACCTTAAAATTATATTTGATGCTGACATCCAATATATTCCACAGCAAGGGAATTAATGTATATCAATAAGAAAGCAAACAACATATACATGGGCTTCCCAATAGTTTCAGCCTGTACAAATAGGATTGTTGCACTTTCATGTTAGAGCCTAAGAATTCTGTATGTTGTTCCACCATTTAGATCAAGCCTGAGGGGCTGGGAAGCAGGGGCCTGTGTCAAAGGTAGGTGTGGTTGGGCACCTTCCAAAGGCCCACACCCCAGCAGGGGCCCACTGACAAGAATACCCTGGAGTTGCTCCTCCTCTTCCCCATTGGAACCTGCTTGTTCACCTGCCTCTCACTCTGACCCAGAAGGTGGTGAGGAGGATGAGGAGCAGTAAATGCCACTGCCTTCTCGCTTTCTTCCTCTGCCTGTCAGGCAAGCAAGTGGTATGAAAGATGAGAGAAAGGATGAGGAGCAGTAGCTCCTGGTGACAATGATGGTGAGAAGGAAGGCTTGCTGAGGGAGGGGTCCCATTGGAGTTGTCTTGCCCAAAGGCCCTTGAAAACCTGGAGCCAGCACTGCTGGGAAATAGGACACATGCATTTTATTGCAGATACCCCCCCCCCCTTTAGTGCAGAAAGCATTATTCACCTTCCTAAATGTGCTTTACTCATTTTCCTGGAATAAGATAGTCACGGAGGAAACAAAACACAATGGAAATTTGCTCATAGAGAGAAACATATGTCAGGCACTGTATGCTATATAGTTGGAACTGTACATATTTGTTTTGGCATGCAAACACATACTTGTCAGAATATGCAAAATAATAATAAATAGTGCAATATGTAACTTCTGCCCCCCCCTCGCCCCCTTGTCAAGAAAGGTCTGAGTGTGAAACTGTTATATATGAATTGAGCGAATCATTATTTGGTCTTGATTTATGAAAAATAAAGGTTTTGTTTGTTTGTTTTTTACAATTTCCTCTCAAAATCAGTGCCTTTGCTGCCAAAAGAATATTATGTGACATGACAAATGCTTGAAACAGCATGAAACCGTATGCTGTCTATAAATAGCACAATTGTGTACATAATCTGGACCTGAAATAGAAAAGGTACAACTTTTATTTATTTATTTATTTATTTATTTATTACATTTGTATACCGCCCCATAGCCGAAGCTCTCTGGGCGGTTTACATAGGATTAAAAACAATTAAAACTTTTGATTGCACATTATTGTTTGTAGCAAAAGTAACAATTTGGTTTGGAATCTGTTCTACTGCATGTTTGCAGACTCAAATCTCCCCCCTCCCCCCCTTTTCTGTACTGTCACAAGGTCTTTGGATCTCCTTGTCATAGAATATGAATTTTGCTGGGGTGTGTGTGACGCATCCACATATTATTTTGCACCATCTATCTTTCAACCATAAAGATGCATCTATGCAGGAATGTTGCCCACTCCCAGTTCATTACTTGAGCCTTAAAATGCTTTGGGAGGAGTCCTCCCAGCAAGGCAGGTGACATGGGAGAATCCCGTGCCAACACTGCATCTTCTGTCGTATGATCACATTGGGCTCTTGGTAGTCATATGATCACATTGGGCTCTTGGTAGTCCCTTTCTGCCATGCAGTTTGGTGAAAAACCAGCACAAATTCAGGTCAAGGTGTGTGTAGCTTATTTGGGGCAGAGGCACAAGTAAAAGTTTCATCTGGAAATGATCGAACTATCGTTACAGCATTCCAGTAGCCATTTTTCACCTCAAGTACTCTCAGCTACTTTCCCCAGCACTGAGTCTAGGGTCCCCTCTACAAGGATTCGCTTTTGTGCCTGGTTAGGCGATTATGCGCATAATCGCTGAAGCGCATTTACACCTAATACCTCTGCACGAGAGGCGGCGAGAGGCGGTGAAGCGCATTAACGGATGACCAAAATGTGCTTTACAAGTAGTTAATGCGCATAAGCGCTTGTTCACATAGCCAAAATGTGCTTTAACGGCCGGAGCAAAATAAAACTCACTGTTTAACGCGCATTCGATAATGCGCATAATCGGAGGGATAGCGCGACTCTACACCCAATTAGAGGTAAATTTTTTAATGAGTCTTGAAAGAGCTTTAAATGCCTCTTGTAGAGGCAGCCTAGAAAGAGTGGGTTGGGAAAACAGAATAGAGGCAGAGTGGGTCAGACCTATCATTAAGCAGGGTGAAGCAGCTTCATTAAGCAGCAGATACTGAGGGGTAGAGAGCAGACAAATCTGTGTGTATCACATGGCCTGCCCTAGACATACCCCCACAAGAGAGCCTCAGTGTTGTGATTCCAAGCCCCCTTGCTGGAACAAGACAATAAAGACATCTGCTGTGGACTCCACAAAGCCTTATCCAGCAAACATCTCTTCTTACCTGAAAGGTGTGTGAATGGTAGGAGCTATGCTCTAAGCTTAATTTGACTGACAAAGCTAGGCAGTTGCCTTCAACTCAAGCAGGGCTGTTCCCAATATTCCAACATACATTTTTTATCAGGAAGGGGCTTTCTTGAGAAGCCTCTCGCGAGCCGCTACCCCTAAGAGACCACTTCCTGCCTCCTCTCAACTTTGTCTTCTAGACTCTGCGGCAGACTCTGGTATCTGTCAACTGGGATGTCCCTTCCCCCTCAAACAGAGGCTGAGTTCACGGGGGGGGGGGTTCTGGGCCATCTGCATTCTCATAGATAAGCTGCTAGGAAGATTTATCCTTGACTTCTAAAGAGTCTTGAAGAACCTCCTCCCCCACTTCCTGTGTTGGATGGTGAGTTTCTGGCTCTTCTTATTCTGATTCTTCTTCTTCAGATTCTTAGCCCGATGGACCTCCTGCAACCCCTTTCCCCACATTAGGGAGAACAAACCTGATTATGACACCCAGATCCAGAAGATGATGGTGTCCCGATGTCATTGTTGAAGCAAGCTTTAACAGCTAATCTGACTGGCTTTTGTATATGGAATGAGGGAGGGGGAAGGCACCATTTTGTTATTTGCCTGAAGCAGCAAAATGTCTTGGAACAGCCCTTGAAGAAGAGGTAAAGGGATGTGCTTTTGGGGTTTTGTCCAGATGAAATGTTGCCATGTGATTTTAGGTCAAAATGGCAACTCCCCCAAAGTGAGGGTTCTTTGCTTAGGGACAGTGAAACTGGTAAGGAGAGGGGGAGCAGAGGAAGTGGGAGAAACTCAGAGAAGATGGGATTGAGCGGCTCAAGTGTTTAAGTTGAACACATCTCTGCTCCTAGACTCAGTAGTCCCATTACAAGATTTCTAGTATTTCAAGGTAACTGTCATTCTTAATGCAACTGAAAATTATTTCATTTCTCAGGGTATGCATGCATATTCCTTTTATCTCAGTGTCATCTCTAGTCAAGCTGATGTTACAGATTTTTGAAGCACTGTAAAAACCAATTAACCAGTGGTGAAAATGGGGTAACCCTATTTTCAACACTTTGGGAAAAAACGTTATCATCTGTCTCCAGCCTAAGATGCCTACAGTGGTTTTTGAATGCTACCCATTAAGAGGATAAGCAAGGCTGCTGCTAGTTCTTCACCACAGCAGTGACGTGACTAATAAATGTTAACAATAATAAATAAATTGTATAAACTCAGTGCTCTAAATGGGACCATCCTATTTCTTTTCAGGTGGCCTAAGCATCCCTGTATAAACCTAGGATCTCTTGTTAAATGTGCACTTCTGGTTTACAACAACAACAGGGGTCATAATTACAAAAGTAGTGTGCAATGTTCATGCTCAATTAACAGAAGGCACTAGTAGTCAATGACAAGGGAGTTGTGCAACTCTCCTTCTAATGACATTCTAACGTAAGAAAAGCCCTGTTATATCAGACCAAAAGCCTACCTATGCTACCAATTCTGTTTACACAGTAGCCAAGAAGATGCCCATGGGAAGCCCACAAGCAGGTTACAAATGCAATAGCACCCTCCTGCTCATGTTCCCTAGCAAGTGCTGTTCACAGACATACTGCAATGGAGGCAGTATGTAGTCATCAGAGCTGGTAGCCATTGCTTTATCTTCCATGTATTTGTCTAACCTTTTAAAGTCATGCAAATTGGTGGCCATCTCTGAAGTTACTTCTGTTCCATGGGCTATTAACACTGGACATAACTGTTAAAAGAAATAGAAAAATATTCTACTGAGAATTTCTAATCAAAATGCAACTCCACCGGTGGAACTTTCTGCCACCAGACTGGGAAGGTGTCCACCTGTGACCCTCCCTCTCTGCTTGTGGAGAGGAGGTCTGAAGCATTCAGTGCCCCTCCCAAGGAGCATAGGATTGCTCCGCTGTAGTTAGAAAATTGAAGTTGCATTTTGACAAGAAATTCTTAACAGAATTTCTGACAAGTGTACTCTATTACTAAGTTCCCTTTAGGTCAGCCAGTCACAAAATCTGGAAATTGTATCTCAGCCAGGCTGCGATCATAAACTCACTTACAAGGAACCTAAATCCCACTAAACACACTGCAACTTCCTTCTCAGTAAACATGGTTAGGATTGTGCTACAAGTAAACATTATGTTCTTCTAAATCAGCTATGCCTTGTTCTCATGTTAGATATGTTTTATATTGTATAGATATCTTGTTAAGATTCTCCACAGCAAAGACAACATAAGCAGCTAAAAGTAATCTAAGTGACAGGTTCAAACAAGCCAATCAGAATGATTTGAGAAACAGCCAAAAAAAAATATAGCTATCATGGAACTAATGACACTTTACAATATCATCGAACCTTAGGTTATGAGAAGTCCTCAGAAAATGTTTAAGAAAAGCTGAGTGCAAGTTGCTTTATGCTAAGTGATTCATTTGTCCAGGTCTTTAACAGTCTCACCCTACCAGTGCTACATTATATCAAAGCAAAAGCCACGACAGCTTACAAATATATTGCAATTTTTATTGGTCTAAAATATTTGTGAATTTAAAATAGTTTTTCACTGAAGTATTGGGCAATTTGCAACAAAAATGAATCAATTTATGGTGCACTCTTATGCATGTTTAGACAAGGGAGGGGAAATCCTACAGTTTCCAGCATTCCCCCACCACCATGGCTGGCAGGGGCATGCTGGGAGTTGTAGGACTTTTTCTGTCTAAGCATGCATAGGATTACGTCCTTAATGCTTTTATACTATCTTTTAGTATACTATTGTATTTTATGGTTTAAAGTTTTGTTTTGTGAACTGCCCAAAGAGCTTTAGCTATTGGGTGGTAAAGCAATATCATAAATAAATAAATAAATAAATAAATAAATACATACTGCATCCAGCTTTCTTCTTTCTGATTATCAGAAAGAAGAAAGCTGGATGCAGTATATATTAGCTGAGTCAGCCACTGTATTGCAAATTATGTTGATAAACACACATCATGTCTATTAGCACACTGGTTGCCAAAATTTTAATTCAACAAAAACTGGATCAAATTCAGATGCCAAAAGGCAGTATTATTTATTTGCAGTCAGAATAATGAAATCGACCAGACCGGTCTTATCACAAGCAACAGGCAGAAGGTGCCAGGAGATGGGTCATTCCATCATCCTGCCTCTAATATCCATTTCTATGTGTTAAATAAATGAATTTGGGTATACACCGCGCGTGCCCACGCGTGTGTGTGTGTGTGATAAAATTTTGCCTAAGGTCAGCACTGAGACTTGGCTTTCTGTTAAGATTCCTACTGAAACAAGACCTTGGGAAGCTCACTAGCTCCAATCCCCAGTTTGCCATCTGCAAAATCAGAATAAAAGAAGCGACAATCAAGGGATAGATCGTAGGAGCTAATGTGCAAAGCAAGAAAATCTCATACAGAGTTCGAAATCTTGCTGAAATCTTACAGGTGTTAGATACCATCTCCACACTGTCTTATAAAAATTCTCCTTAATTCTAATCGACAACAGCTTTAACATTCTTGCATTCCACAACCTCTCCCAGTTATAGTCATTAATTTTTTCCTTTACATCTTCTTCCCAGTTCGTTTTTATAGCTTTAATAGAGTCCTGAAGATCATCGTCTATCAATATTTTATATATCTCACTAGTCAATCCTTTCTTATTTCTTCTTTTCTTCCTTTTAGTTCAATTAAATCTTCAAATCTTGTATTGTTTCTGCAGTTCTTATTTTTCATTTTCCATTCCTGAGTCCATTTTCCCAATTGTAAACGTTTGAACCAGGCTATCTTTTGTCCTTTTAATATCTCTTTGATTTGCTCATTATCTTTCATTCTTTCCATCCAATTCCTTAACTTAATTGTTTCCTGATCTTTCAAGTATGATTTCTCTATGGGAAGGTGCTATGCAATGAATCCCTATGGGCAAGTGCTATGCAATGAATCCCTATGGGCAAGTGCTGTCCAATGAATCCCTATGGGCAAGTGCTATGCAATGAATCCCTATGGGCAAGTATGGTTTCTCAGTGGGGAAGTGCTATGCAATGAATCCCTTTAAACCACCCTCCCCACGAACGTCCCTTTCTTTGCCCAGAGCAGTTGCTACAGAGAAGTAAATCAGGAAGCTGCCTCCTTCCCCTCCGTGCTCAGCTCCTCCGTGCGCGCCCCCTTCTTCTCCGCCTGCGATGGGTGGGTAGGTGGGAGACAGAGCTGCCTCCAAGGGGAAGCTCCCACCCAGTCCCCAATGTTGGACTTTGCCATTTGAATGTCTGCCTGATACTGATGCTGCTGTCTTGAAGATCCTACCTGCGAGGAGCGCGTGCCGCCCTTCTCAAGCAAGCTATGGGACTTGTGCTTTTCCCCAAGGGGAAGCTCCCAGCCAGTCCCCAACGTTGCCTTTACAACAACATGGACTTTTGACAGATAAAAAAGGGAGGGTGAGGCGGGGGAGGGGAGGTGCAATTGACAGCCCAAGCCTCTGTGGAAAAACTTTTATAACTTTTAATCTAAAAAATTCGTAGCCACCAAATGCCTGGACCTATCATTCTGAAATTTCTGACAGACAACTACCCCTAATCCATCTACAAAGTGAGCAACTTTCAAACTTCTAACTTTTAAAATAAAAAAGTTATAGGCATTTCTTTCCTCATTGTTTCAAAAATTAATTGCTACACAAGGCAAGCACCTATGTTTCTGAAATTTCACACACATATCAAGCCATGTGTTACCTGTAATGTGCCCAAGTTTCCTGTTTGTATCTTTAAAAATAAAAAAGTGGGAGGCATAACTGTATTTACCCCACTACTACCCATTTTTCTAAAATTAATTGCCACACAAGGCAAGCACCTATGTTTCTGAAATTTCACACACATAGGTCCCAAGGTAGCACCTACAATGTGGCAAAGTTTCATGTGTGTAACTTTAAAAATGACAAAGTTATAGGCATTCCTGGTTATTTATTACAAAATTAATTGCCACAAAACGCATGCACCAATCTTTCTGAAATTTCTCACAGATAACTATCCCTAACCTGTCTACAATGTCCCCAAGTTTCATCCTTCTATCATTAAAAATGAAAAAATTATAGGCATTTTTGTAAAACAATACTTTGCTATGGGAAAAAGCATTCAAAATGGCGCCCGATCCGCCGATCCGATCTGCCCCGGATCGGACCTCATCGGATCGGATCGGAGGGTTGATCGGATTGGATTTTTCTGATTTTGGGGCGGATTGGATTCGGATCGTGGATCGGATCCGATCCGATGCACACCCCTACACAAACCAAAGTACATAGGGTTGTATGCAACTGGATTCTTCCTCCCTGCTGCAGCTCATAACATCGCTCCCCCCACCAGATCTGCTCCAGTTGTGGAACTCCAGTTGTGCAGAGCAGAAGAGAGCCTGGGGGAGGAGGAGGAAGGGGAAGTCCTATCTCGTGAGTAGAGGTCTGCTCGCACAATGTTGACTGATATTAAGAACAAGATATATAAAATCAGCATAAAATCACACAGAGAAGATTTTAAAAATCTGATTTGAAGCTCAAATAAATGAGGTGGCTTAGTAAAATAAATGACACTAAAGGAGGCACCGGGCCGCAGATTTTGGATGTCCTAATAGGGCAGCAAATTATTAGTTATTTAATTTATTATTTTTGGGTTTTTACTGCCAGGGAGGTACACAAGACGCACTTCTGGTTTTTCTGCCTTAGTTGCCAAAATAACTTGGCTTTCCTTGGGCACTAAGCATCTTGACTTTGGCTGGGGTGGGGGAGTTGTCATTTGCTGCTCTGCCACGGGCAACAAAATATTTAGAGCTGGCCCTGCTGTCTGGGGTCGAAACTCCAAAGTTGGCGTGCCACCACTGAAAAGGTCCTTTCCTCAATAAACAACCCACCACACTTCACTTGACATGGGCACAGAAAGAAGGGCCTCTGATGAAGATCTCAGGGTGTTAGATACAGGGAACAAACAGCACTTTGAATTGAGGCCCTGGCAACACAAATGTGTCTCTCATATACATAGAGAGAGGGGCGGGTGGAGAGAGAGGATAGTGAATCCTTATAGTCTTTGTCTGTAGACAAGTTCTTCTCAGACTCTGGCTCAGTCATATGTCCCAAAGCAGTGGTAATATTCAGTGTTCGGGCTGAACTAAGTGCAGGGACATTACTCTCTTTTTTGACATATTTAATGTTCTCTAATGAATAAAACTAACAGCTCATGGCTGCATGGGCTGTCACTCCTTGCCCCTGAGGGCCTTAATGTCTTTAAAATAGGCCTCCTAGTTTGTATTTAACTACCTTGTCCACAGAGGTCTGAAGGGTAGAGCAGATCAAAGATGTGCTCCACACATAAAAAGCAGCTGTCCTTCATTTACTGTTAATTAACTTCATCTGACCAGATCATTTACAGCCTCCTTGTCACATATTCAGCAGTCTGTAAGCCCCATGACCTGCTCCTAAGTACTGTACCATCGCACACATTTCAACAAAATATAAATCTGAAGCTATCTACTAAAGAAGTTGTGGAAAAAGAAGAAAATCTTTGGTTTCAAGCTACAGGACCACTGCTTCAGAACCAATAAGCTTCAGGTATATCAGTGTTGGACAAGGGCAGGTAGACTCAATGCTTGTGGCATCCAGTGGTGTAGTGGTAAATTTGGAAGGGAAGGTGATCATTATGACACTCTCCATAGCTATGCCCCAAGGAGACTCCAAAAATTCAGGCAGCTGTGTCCGATCCATATCAACAAACTAGTTCCAGCAATTTTCCTCTCCACTAAGAGCAAGTATTTTAGAAATTGCCCGTTCAGGGCCATGCCACCCCAAAATACTTTGCAATGCAACAAGGAACCATATATTGTGGCTTCGAAAATTCAGCACTCTCCCCACCACAGGCTACTGTGAGGATTACAACTAACCTCAGAGGAAACAGGCAGTGGCAGATGATGTCAAAGCCCTGGCTAAAAGGGAAAAAAAATGCCAGCGCTATGTCTGTGATCCCTCACTCCACTACATCATTGGGGGCATCACAATCATGTCCTCACTACAATCATTATAGAAATGTGGGTGTCGCATTGAGTGTGTTTTTATTTTTACAGACTGGAAGAAACTACGCCTCACTGAAAGACAGGAGTCAATACATGGATATGTGCATTGACATTTTCTGAAATGTTTTGCATCCACACAACATACATAAAGTTCCTTACAGACTGTCAACCACAAGGACCAATAAGATGTGGCAAACTCTGGGTTCTAAGCAACTGTGTCCCGCTGCTCATGGATGGTTCTTTGCTAGAGTGGAGGCTTCTGTGAGTCAAAACAGACACGACTTTAAACCCGTGACTAGCAGCTACATCTCCCCCCCACACACACACACACTTTTATTTCACATTACAGTAGGTACAAGGGGGTAGAATCCAGATTGGGATTTTAGCATAGGGGCCAGGGGAACTTTTAAGATGTGGAGCCTCCAGGTCAAAAAGCCTTTGGTGAGCAGAGGGAGACAACTGAATACTATTCAGGCAATGCTGAGGACATCTAAGTTCCATGGAATGTTGAGTAGCTGCCTAAATCACTGGGCCCTAAATTCATTGTATTCATTATCATTTCACATATGGTACAAAAGACTTTAATTGATCTGCTCTATCAGTTTCTTTTCTTTTCTGTTCAGTCCTGGCTCTTGTTTGTTTTAAAAGTTTATTTGTACTGCTGCTTTTGTATTTTTGTACTGTTATTTGTTCTTTAATGTTGCACTGAAGTTTCATTGTAATTATGTGAGCTCCTTTTTGCACCTCTATTTTGGAGGTGGAAAAGTGGGAGGTACGTTCCTTGTAAATAAAAATCCTCAATGAACAATAGCAATGCATTTGAACAATATTAGATATTAGAGCAGACACGTGGCTGCTGATGACAAAAGCAGCATCGCTGTATGTCCTCCTCTTCCGCTCTTCTCTGCGAACATTTAATAGTAGGGACTGTGTGACCTGACCTGACAGCATTGTGAGTTGCTCCACCTTCCCCAATCTGGTGAGCTCCAGACATTGCAGACTTCAAGTCTCATCACACCTAGCTACCATTGGCAATGGTACGAAAATTCTGGATGTTGTAGTCCAAAACGCCTGGATGGCACCAGGATGAGGAAGGCTGCAGTAGTCAATACAGCGGAATGGAGACAGGGAGAAACGTGTCCTGTATTGATGTTATGTGACAATCATTTTGTAATGGCAGACCTTACCAAGAGGAAAGAGAAGAAAAATTGGTAGGCAGCACAGTTCCTAAAATATCTTATTCTGGCCTCTATCTTCTTTCTAGTTCAGAAAATATTTTTCAAAGGGGCATACACAAACAGTCAAGAAAATGCTTGACTGTATATCATGGTAAATATGCATGACAAGTCATTTTAAAACTCTATTTACAGCAGGCCATAGCTTGCAGTTAATAAAGCCAATGTCCATTTTTTCAAATATGTCCAATAAACTAATTTCTAGTTTTATTGTTTATTTACTCATCCAAAAGTAGTGATTTATGTTCTGGATTGTGGCCATTGAACTCTTCGCCATCAGCACATTTACATTTCAATCCTATACATACATGCCTTAGGGTGCAATCCTGTAAAATGTACACGGGAGTAAATCCTAATGAACTCAATGAGGCTTACTTCTGAGTAGATATTTATGGGATTGAAGACACAGGTAAATATTTCAGTGAACTCTTAACATAATGTTAAAAAGAAGGATGAAATGCAGGGAATTTAAACTAAAAGCATCAAGTCAATATTGACACATGATTTAAATTTGTTCCCAGGAGTTATTTTCTAAACAATTTCTTTACTTCCACACTGTCCAAGATACCAGTAAAAAGAAAACATATATGGTGTAAAAAAAAAAAAAAAAACTTGACTGCAAAACCAGAAATAAATTCAAAGTCTATCTGCAAAAAAATCTGCTGTAATATTTTTTTAAAAAAATATTTCTATCAATTTATTACAATCCACCTGCAGTATTAAGATTCTGCACACCGATATACTGCCCTGGTTGTGCAAACGTGGTGGGGTTGGATCTTAGCCAACGTTCTTTTCAGTGAGGGTTTAACTTCATGCATTCCATCATGTCATCTGCATGTGCCCAGACTGGCACACTGGTCACAGTTTATCCAGAGAAAGTGGCATTTATCAACCTTCTGCTAGTTTTCTGAATCAAGACAAAAGATTGTTAGAATAAAAGACTGTTGATCTCTCAAATGAACTAGGCATACTCATATGAAAGCCAATTATGTAAATATATTTTAAGACGGAATAAAAATATGTTGTCAGAGGATAAATGGAAATGTGAGATTATTAAATAAAAAAAAATCTCTTTGTATTGTTAATTAGAAGATTCAAAGAAATATTTATGCATCTTCTCTGAAAATAACATCTTTCTCCTAAACAGAAATGTTTAGTAAATAGCTCATTACAAATTCAGAGAATAAAATAAAATGAAATAAAATGACTAAAATGAAAAAGTGAATTATATGCTGGTTTTAATCTATAAAGCCTTACATGGCTTGGGAACACAATATCTGATGGAATGCCTCTCCCAACAAGAACCTACCCGTACACTACGCTCAACATCCAAGGTCCTCCTCCGGATGCCTACTCCGAGGAAAGCTTGGAGGATGGCAACAAGGGAGAGGGCTTTTTCTGTGGTGGCCCCCCAATTGTGGAATGATCTCCCCGATGAGGCCCACCTGGTGCCAGCATTGTTATCTTTTCAGCACCAGATCAAGACTTTCATTTTCTCTCAGGCATTTAACAACCTATGTTGAATTTTTAACTGAATTTTTGGCCTAGCTGTTTTTTTAAAAAAATCTTTTAAATGTTAGCTATATATATATATATATATATATATATAGTTTTATGGTTTTAAATTTTGTATATTGATTTTTCACGTTCAGTCTTTTAATCTTTGTAAACCGCCCAGAGAACTTCAGCAATGACGTGGTATATAAATGTAAATAATAATAATAATAATAATAATAATAATATACACACACATTTCTAATCTGCTAAATAACTAATATTCTATGAATGGATTAAAATGATTAAAAAAACTAAAATATAATAGAACAGTTAAAATATAAAATACAATATATTTTCTAAAGAATAAAATACAATATTATGCAAAAGAATAACCAGCATGGGAATTGATAAAACAGCCATAAATATCTAGAACTAGGTCTCTAAATGTCTGGAAGAAAAATAAGGTCTTTACCTGGCTCTGAAAAGATAACAACACAGGAGTTAGGTGAACCTCTTTGGACTGCATTCCATAACTGGGGTACCACAACAGAGAAGGCCCCCTCTCTTTGGCGGGGACATCCAAATAAAAGCCTCCAAGGGGTCCAAGCAAGTATGTATGGGAGTATCCTTTAGATATTCTGGCCCCAAACCATTTAGGGCTTTAAAGGTCAACACCAACACTTTGAATTTGGTTCAAAGACTGGGAGTCAGTGTGGCTGATGAAGGACTGGCATCACATGATCATATGGACCAGTCCCAGTTAGTAACCTAGAAGCTCTGTTGTGAACTGAAGTTTCTGAACTGTCTTCAAAGGTAGTCCCGTGTACAACACATTCAGTAATCCCACTGGGTGGTTTCCAGAGCATGGATAACTCTCACCCCGCCTGTTTAACTGCTGTTTATTTTTTATCTACAGTTGCTGTTTTTTAAAAAAAATGTGATTTGTAATTTTATTTGTAAGTCACCTTGATTTTGCATTCATCATGAAAGATGGGATACAAATGCTCAAATAATTAAATTAATAAACAAATAAGTTGATTGAGAGCCCCACCTACAATTCCAAGTGGTACAGTCCAATATGGACTATGTCACATGCTACCTCTATGCTTTTAAATTCATTTTGACTAAACTGGAAACTCACAGACCATGCTGTGTAAGCCAGATACCTCTCCATTTCGTAAGAAGCTGCCTTACACTGGATAAGACCTTTGGTCCATCTATCAAAGGGTTTAAGACAGGAGACCTTCCACATTTGTCACATCAGTTGGAATCAAACATGTGTTTTATAAAGAGACGTCGTTTCCTATCCTCCCCTTTCAAAATAAGTGTTTGCCAGTCTTGTTATACTGCACATCCATTGGCCAGAAAGATAAGACTCGATGGATTGTTGAGGAAAAGGCAGCCTGGTCCCACTAGCAGGATGGTGCTGAACGATCACTTTCAACCCCTAATATGTGGAGGGCCGTGGGAGATGGTCATGGGAGACCTTGTCCTTGACTGATGCCCAGTCTCTCCTGGCCTCTTTGCAGGCAGTGAGGCGAAGGGTTAAACTAAAATCAAAACCAAACATTTTTTAGCCTCTCCTTAGGGAAACTACATTTCTACTGCAAGGATATAAAATGTTGGTAAGTTGTGCCAGCATACATCTAAGAGGCAATTTCCAGATGGATGTTTCAATCTTTGAGCCTCTCCATTTGCAGCTGCTTAAGTATGAACATTACGTAAGAACACGCAGTCAGATTTTCTTCCTCTTAAATTGCCATATTGCCAGACTGCAATGGCAGTTTCCGTATCTATTTTATAGCAAAGTCTACTATATGTTTCCTTTCCCCTGGAAAGTAACTTTCCCCTCCCCCCCCCTCTCTCTCTCTCATACACACACACACACACACACACACACACACACACACAGGCACTCAGTTGGAAAAACGTGGAAGAACAGACCTTATTCAATGAAACTTTATATGCACAGGAAAGGGGAACGTCCTGAAAGAACCAACATCAAATCCCTTTACAAATTCAGAACATTACAGCAAACATTTTATTCAGTAAACAAGCAGCTATGCTCACAATGCAGAAATTCAGAAGACTATGATCAGGGTTTCGAATACATAGAGTGTGGGAAACCTAAGAACTACACCCATGAGCCAAACCATAGTTTACTTTGTACTGCGGGACTTAATGATTGCTGGGATGTATATGATTTGTTACAAGCTTGCTGTATTGTTAGCCCAAATACATACTCATATGGTAGTGTAAGACTTAGTACTAGAGATCTACCAGAACGATTTTGCTCATTTTTGTTATAAACTGAAGTTTGAGCAGTGTAGATGTGCAGAAGATTTTGAAACTTTGAAAAAGTCCAGAACTCAAGCTTTAATAGCAATTAATTTCTTCCACACTGAACAGGAAAGGCAGCACCTCCACCAGCAGAATGATGGGAATGACAGACAGCTCTGCTCAGCCAGTCAGTGCAGCGTGAAGGCGAGCCCTAGCCATCCACACAGTTAGGCTGTCACAGCCAGCTGGGAGGGGGAAGGGGACAGAGGTGGGCAATCAGGGCATGTGAGGAGAGGGTGGAGCTTCATTGCATGCACATTTCGGAGGGGGTATTCACTATACAAGAGCCACATTTATATTATTCATGAGCCTCTCTGTGGTGAGGGGACTGAGGGACAAAAACATGAGAAAGGAGCAGGACTACTTGCGCCAATGGTGATATGGGCTTTACACTAGTCTGAATATATTTTACAGTCATTTTCATAGTTATTATGTGGAGTCAAACTAGGATTGCATGATGTAATCTGTAAAGTTATTTCCCCCCCTCTGCACCTGTCATATCTTTCCAGCGTAGATAATGCAGGGGTGAGCTTACCTGCTCAACTTGCAGCTCGTCCAAGCCTGGACTGCCAAGCAAAGTCTCCAAAGCTCCTTGTTTTGTAATCTTCTTTATTATTAAAGTACTTGTATACAGCAATACCAACAGCTAGCTCTGGAGCTTGCACTCAGGAAAAAAGCCAAGACCAGCAGTCTCACCCTGGCTTTCACTCAGCCTCCAGCTAACAGCTGCAGACCTCTTGAGGACTGATAGCTGCACTCTCTTAAAGGCACATACACACATATCACATCCCCCTTTCTCCATGTGAGCAGTATCTTTCACACCCTTAACTCTCAATTATCGTTGTACTTTACCAGTTCATAACATAGTCTTTAAACCTTGCTGGTAATTTTACTTCCAGCCCACTCCTTGTCTGTCTTACTTCCCGTCCAATCCTATCTTCGTGGGTGTCCATCTCCAAAGAAGGCTCCGGCTCTGGCTCTAATTGAGATTCTTCTTCTGACACGACTGACTCTTCTTCCTTTGGCAAGACCGACTCCTCAGGAGACACCAGCTCCAGTGCAGCCTCTGGATCCACGTCTATTACACCCAAAGGAGAAGAACAGTCCCTCCTGAGATGCCCCCGATTCCTTCTATAGGCTCGACCTTGTGGAGTCTCAACAACATATGAATGTGGCTCTTTTCTTTTCTGAGCTACCTCTGCTGGCATCCAACCTGAAGCTGTTTTCAACCTAATCCTGTCACTTACTTGCAAAGGAGGAAGAGGTGCCGCATGCTTATCATAATATACTTTTTGCTGCTTCTGCCGATCTTGTAGTCTAGGATGCACTCCTTGTGGCACCTTGGGCCTCAAGGCCGATGTCGTAGCTGGTAATGTACCTCTCAGCAGGCGTCCCATGAGCAACTGGGCTGGAGCAAAATCCAACCCTGTGACTGGAGTATTACGTAGATTCAGCAAAGCTAGATAAGGATCAGCACCATCTTGTAAAGCCTTCAATAACAGATGCTTAATGGTTTGAATAGTGCGTTCTGCTTGGCCATTAGACTGGGGATAAGCTGGGCTCGAGTGTGTCACGGTGATCTCCCACTCAGCTGCAAATTGCCTCATACCCCTACTTGCAAATGGCACATGGTCACAAATCATCTCTTTAGGTATGCTATGACGTGCAAATATTGCCTTCAATCTGGTCACAACAGTCATAGCTGTTTTGTCCATTAAGTGGAGAACTTCAGGAAACTTAAAGAAATAGTCCACAACTATCAAGTAAGATTGACCTTGCAACTCAAAAACGTCAGCTGCTACCTTTAGCCATGGCAAGTCTGGAATCTCATGC
The DNA here is from genome assembly GCA_029215795.1 of Anniella stebbinsi. Taxonomy (NCBI): domain Eukaryota; kingdom Metazoa; phylum Chordata; class Lepidosauria; order Squamata; family Anniellidae; genus Anniella; species Anniella stebbinsi. The sequence goes on from JARDYH010000001.1 coordinate 333,102,601, forward strand.
GGGATCATTGGCTCTCTCTGATTTGCTGGCTGATGCTCCAGACATGGCTGACAGTTGTTGACCCACTGTTCTATATCTCTATTCATATATGGCCAATACATCAGCGTCCGAGCGTGTGCTTTCGACCTGTTAACGTCTTGGTGTGGTGAATGCAACAGCCTCAGCATGTCTTCTCTAGCACCCTGCAGGATAATAACTTTGTGACTCATCAACAACAAGTCATTTTCAATTCAAATGCAGTCTCGAAGAGGCCAATATGTCTGGAGTTCAGGCCTAATCTGTTTACGTCTCTTAGGCCAACCTTTAAGATATAAGGCCTTCAACCCCTGTAGACTCATGTCAGTTGATGTGTGTTTTTGCAATAATTTAAGCATATGGTCACTGAACGGGTATGTGCTGGACATGCTGTAAACCACTCTATCTTCTGTCAGAAAGTCCATGTCTGCAGTCCAAGTATTTGTAGTTGTTCTGGAAAGTGTATCAGCTATAAACATGTCCTTGCCCCTCATATATTGGATCTGAATATCATATTACTGCAGTTGTAATAACATCCGTTGCAATCTTGCTGGGGCCCTCCCCAACAGCCTAGCAAAAATTGCCTCCAATGGCTTATGATCTGATTGGACTTTTACTTGGACTCCAAACACATACTGATGAAATTTTGTCATTGCAAAAACGATAGCCAATAGCTCCTTTTCTATTTGTGCATAGTTTTGCTCTGCTTTAGATAGAGCTCGGGATGCATATGCAATTGGTCTGTTTTTCTGAAATAAGCATGCCCCCAAACCATCCTTGGAGGCATCAGCTTGGACCCATAGTTGCTCCTTGGGATCAAAATACTGCAAAACTGGTGCGTTTGTGATGGCCTGTTTCAATCTTTCAAAAGCTGCCTGCTGCTCAGGTCCCCATTGCCATATAACATCATTTCGCAACAGAGTTCTCAGGGGGGCCGTAAAACTGGACTCATTAGGTATATATTGGGCCAAGTATTGAATAATCCCCAGAATCCTTTGAAGCCCCTTGTCCTCAGGTGCAGGCAATCGAGTAATTGCTTCCACTTTGCTGTCGTCTGGCCGTACGCCATCCTTGGAGAAGATATGGCCCATATACTTAACTGAGTCCACTAGCAATTGGATTTTGTTCTTATTAAACTTAACACCCATCTTCCGCGCTCTATCAAGAACCTGTTTAAGTATTTTATCATGCTCCTCTTTTCTTGATGCTGCAATAATCATGTCATCGGCAATTATGTGGATTCCAAAAATATCCCCAAAACACTCATAATTCTTCTGTTGGAAGACCTCACTTGCTGTTTTGATGCCAAAAGGCAGTCTATTAAAGTGGTACCTCCCCCATGGGGTGTTAAATGTACACAGTTCCGCAGACTCCTTATCCAAGGCCACTTGCCAGTAGCCATCCTTCTCATCTAAGATGGTAAAGAACTTTTTGCCAGCAAGATTTCTCTGCACATCCTCAACCGTTGGGATTGAAAAATGCTGCTGCTTAACTGCCTTATTAAGATCTCTCGGATCAAGGCACACTCTAAGTGAGCCATTCTTTTTTTGCGTTATCACCAAGCTGTTGACCCATGCTGTTGGGTTAGTTACCCAGGTGATGACTCCCTTTGACTCTAGATCTTCCAAAATTGTTTTTAGGGGGGCTATGACTGCATATGGAATTTTTCTACATCCATGCACCACAGGTGCTACTGTAGTATCAACATAAATGTGATGCACACCTGGGAAACAACCCAGGCCTTGAATATTGTTCAAGGAGCTCATCTGTCTTTATTGGTGAATACACAGCTGCTACGTGCATACGTCTGATCAAATCAAGGCCCACACAAGCTGACCGGCCAAGAAGTGGTGGATCTCCAGTGTCTGTTACATAAAAGGTCAGATTTTGAATCTTGACACCATTTTTACAAGGAGCCACAATACTACTTCTCAGTTTAACCTTTGCTCCTCCAAAGGCAACTAGCGTCACATTTGTCTCTGCTGTGTGCACCTTGCCTTGCAAGCGTTCTGCAATGTCTTTAGGAATTGTATTGGCATCTGCTCCAGTGTCTAACATGAAAAAGACTGGAAGTCCTGCCACAACTATTTTACTGTACCAGGCATCTGCCCTTTCCAAGAGCCCAGTTTAATGGCACTTAGTCACCATTCCCAGAAATAGGGCATTCATATCTTTAGTAGAGCAGGAGATTTGGGGTTGTGTCCTGCACACTTTAGCTAAATGATTCCTTCCTCCACACTTATTGCAGATCTCTCCAAAACTGGACATTGCCTGGGCTTGTGAACATACCCACATCTACTGCAGGAATTGCCCCTTGCAGCTGCTGACTTATCTGCTGCAAAGGACTGCCTTGAATCCCTTCTGCTTTCTTGATAGCCAATAGAAGTTCCCCTCTTATGTTGAATAGCTAAGATACTTGTTTCTGTAGTCATTGCTGTTGCCTGGGCCCTAACGAGGGCCTTTGCTCTGCAGATAGTGACAGCTTGCTCTAAAGTTAATTTTGGATTTTCTAGAAGCTTTTCTTTGAGCTTGCTATCTGAAATGCTGAACACGATTTTATCTCTAAGCGTTAAATCTGTAGAGGCCCCAAATTCGCAATGCTGAGATTTTTCTCTAAGAGTAGTAACAAAACAGTCTATGCCTGCTTCCTCATTATAAGGGTGTTGCCAAAACTGGTATCGTTCAAAAACAGGATTCCTCCTGGACTCACAATAGTTTTTAAATGCAGTAAGAGCTTCTTCTAATGTCTTTTTTTCAGGATCTGCATAGATATTGGGAATGTTGTTATAAATTTCCAAAGCCTTTTCTCCTATACAATGCAGCATTACAGCAATTTTATAGTCCTCTAACTCTTCCTGAGCTTTTGTAACTGTGAGATATACTTGTAGTTTCTGTTCCCATTTTCTCCAATTTTCTCCTAAGTTCCCAACAAAACTTAGCTTGGAAGGGGGTTTAAAATGTTCCATCTTCACTAAAAAACCCTTCTCCAGTAGCTTTATGAGAAGTCCACTTCTGACACCATGTCATATCCTTCCAGCGTGGATAATGCAGGGGTGAGCTTACCTGCTCAACTTGCAGCTCGCCCAAGCCTGGACTGCCAAGCAAAGTCTCCAAAGCTCCTTGTTTTGTAATCTTCTTTATTATTAAAGTACTTGTATACAGCAATACCAACAGCTAGCTCTGGAGCTTGCACTCAGGAAAAAAGCCAACACCAGCAGTCTCACCCTGGCTTTCACTCAGCCTCCAGCTAACAGCTGCAGACCTCTTGAGGACTGATAGCTGCACTCTCTTAAAGGCACATACACACATATCCACCAGCAGAATGATGGGAATGACAGACAGCTCTGCTCAGCCAGTCAGTGCAGCGTGAAGGCGAGCCCTAGCCATCCACACAGTTAGGCTGTCACAGCCAGCTGGGAGGGGGAAGGGGACAGAGGTGGGCAATCAGGGCATGTGAGGAGAGGGTGGAGCTTCATTGCATGCATATTTCGGAGGGGGGTATTCACTATGCAAGAGCCACATTTATATTATTCATGAGCCTCTCTGTGGTGAGGGGACTGAGGGACAAAAACGAGAAAGGAGCAGGACTACTTGCGCCAATGGTGATATGGGCTTTACACTAGTCTGAATATATTTTACAGTCATTTTCATAGTTATTATGTGGAGTCAAACTAGGATTGCATGATGTAATCTGTAAAGTTATTTTTCCCCCTCTGCACCTTCTGAGTATTTATCAACTTTAATTTAAGACAATGCATAAAATATGTTTTGTTAGTATTAATGTATAAGTTTGAACTGGCAAACAAAATATAGGTTTATATTAGGGGTGTGCATGGACCCCCAAAATCGGATCAGAATCAGAACCGGAACCGGTGCCTCAGATCGGATTGGATCAGATGCTTCCTGGTTCGGTTTGGAGCCAATTCCGATCCGAAAATCGGACATCCAATTTTCGGATCAGATGCCATTTTAGGTGTTTTCGCCATAGGCTTACATTGGGGGAAAGAAAGCTTTCCCCTAATGCAAGCCTATGGCGAAAACATGGGGGTGGGTGAGTGGGGACCTAACTCCCCCTCCCTCCCTGTCCCTCCCCCCCACTCGCACTCCTTACCTGCCGGGGCGCCCACTTCCGTCCGCTGCTGTCCGCTGTTCCAATCTACTGAGAAACAGGTTTTGCGGCCTAGTTCTCAGTAGCGCACCAGGTGATGACATCATCACCTGGCCTGCTTCTGAGAGGCAGGCCATGAAGCCTGTTTCTCAGTAGAAGGGACCAGTGGACGGAAGCAGGCGCCCCAGCAGGTCAGTGGGGCCCTCCCCCCCTCTCGTACTCCTTACTTGCCGGGATGCCCGCTTCCATCCGCTAGTTCCTTCTACTGAGAAACAGGCTTCACAGCCTGCCTCCCAGTAGCGCACCAGGTGATGACATCATCACTTGGCGCGCCACTGAGAGGCAGGCCGCGAAGCCTGTTTCTTAGTAGAAGGGACCAGCGGATGGAAGTGGACGGCCCCAGCAGGTAAGTGGGGACCCCCCTCTCCCTCCCCCCCACTCACACACCTTACCTGTCGGTGTCCCGCGCTGCCGTCCACTGCTTCTGTACTACTGATAAGCAGGACTTGCGGCCTGTTTATCAGTAGGAAGGAAGCAGCGGACGGCAGCACGGGACGCTGTCAGGTAACGGGGGACCTCCACCTCCCTCCACCCTCCCCTCAACCCACTCACGTTCCTTACCTGCTGCCTCCTCACTGCCATCCACTGCTGCCTGCTTCTTCAGTACTACTGAGAAACAGGCCTTGAGGCCTGTTCCACAGTAGAGCGAGAGCGCACTGAGTGATGACATCACCCAGCATGCCATCGCTCTATTTTGGAATAGGCCGCAAGGCCTGTTTCTCAGTAGTATGAAAGCAGTGGGCGGCAGTGGACGACAGTGAGGAGGTAAGGAGTGAGAGTGGTGGGAGGGGGAGGGAGGGGGAGGTCCGATATGCCAATCTTTTCTGATCCAAATCAAGTCCTTTCGGATCAGATCGGATTAGATCGGACGATCCAGATGCTAGGATCGGAATCAGATAATTTTATCCGATTTCGGCCGAATCGGGTCCGGATCGTGGATCGGATCCGATCCGGTGCACACCCTTAGTTTATATACAGTGAAGATGAATCATGGCACAAGCATATCCAGTCAAAGTCAGGCACCCTGATTTTAATATGAGAGGTATGTAACTTTCTCTTTGAAATCAATGGGGCAAAAGTATTTACATTTCGTTGAATCACAGCTATAGTCTGTAATTTTTACACCAAAGCAGTGAAAATTCTGAACATAGGAAGTCTGAAATCTGCACTCAACATTATATGTTAATAAAAAAAGTGCATTTGTTTTACTTGGCAAAAATGATCCCAGTATGGGGGCTCCAATTTTCTGAGCTGAAAAAAAGTACTTCTACCAACAAAACTAACAATTTTATAAATTAACAAATATATCATTTTTATCACATTCCAGGTTCTCTCTATATTGTTCTTTAAAAAGCAAATGACAGAAGATTATCTTGTATTATGTTATTCCAAAACATAAGAAAAATACTCCATCTTTAAAAAAGAAAAAAGAAAGATTATCCAGTTAAGAGATGGGCATGCCGGTCTATTTCCAGTATGTGTCAGTTTCACATGTATTCCAACATAAATCCTTCTATTCAATTTCCACATCAGGAAGTTGTCGAAAGACATGTCCAGTTTAAGTGTATGCATGCGTATATATTTGTGTGTGTGTGTAGGTCTGTGTAGGTGTGTGTGCGTAGGTGTGTGTGTACCCAGAGGGAGAGAGAGAGAGAGAGAAACTTGTCTTTTATTTTAACATCATTACTGACCAATACCACATTCATACACAATGATGGAATGAATACAAAAGGGCTAAATCCTGAAAACGACTGGCAACTATTCAAAGATCTTCACATTGCACACCGTTTTGTTGAATACCATGTTGTGGAAACGGGTGATGACAGCATTATTATTTTGTGTTAGTTTAGCCTTTGCTGGTCTTCCGGATAATTTTCACCACTCCCATTTGCTGGCAGCGTATCATGGCAGAGTTTCAACAGAAATCTACCACGAGTTGTGTGCTAACTGTGAAATGTCAGCATGTAAAGCCATATCTAGCATTTGCCTTTCTTTTGGCACCTGCACCATAACAGCAGAAATATATATACTCTTGCTTTAGGGGTGCAATATTTCTTAAAATAAATATGCCGCCCTGAGATCCTTGTGATATAGGGCAGGATACAAAGGCTTTAATAAATAAAATAAAATAAAAGGCTGGCAATGTTGTCGTTTCAATGAAAACAAGAGGACCATATCGATTGTAATAATTGATGCTCTGATTTCCTGGCTGGAGAACTCCTTCACCCATGATATCTTTTAACTGCATACCTAAAATACTTTGCATTTACACCTAAAAATGTAAAATGGAATGTGATAAACAGACATTTTAAAACACATATTGTGGTATTGGCAAAGACCCTTCTATTAATGTTAAGAAACGAAAGCTGGCAACAGACTTGAAAGAACATGAGAGTCAGTGGCCCAGTTCGCACATCACAACAACCCACAATTTTGTAAAATTGTGGGTTGTCATGAACAAAGCAGTGATCTGGTACACACTGCCTGACTGCTCATACTGCAAGCAGGAATGACTAACAAGCCAGGCTTGCTCTGTCCCTGGGTTGTTTAATGTTACATTCAAACCTGAACCCAGACATCTGGCTTGTTTCTCCCCCAACAAGCCAGAGTAATAAGACATATTTTTTTCCCTTAGGTTGTTTCTCTTTTGTGTCATCTCTTGGTCGTTTAGCCACTCTGCTAACCTGCTGTACTGCACAATAATAATGGGTTGTTGTGGCATGCAAATTGAGCTAGTATTTGGAATCACCATCCAAGTATGTTGCCATAAAGCATAAAGCATTATGAGTTGAGTTTAGACGAAATAATGTAGAATTCAGAGCAACCTGAGAAACGAACAACTTTAAAGATATGAAATATACTTGAAAAGGTGGGGAACAATTAAATACTTTTTATGTTATTTGCTCTGAGAAGAAGTCTGCATCCCCTAATCCTCCCCCCGAAAGGAGAATCTGTGTCACCTTCACAAAATATAGGCTACTCCTACCAAAATAGTTTATTTTATTAATTTCCAAAATGTCTGAATCCCCTTTAGCTACCAGCTCTCAGGACAACATATAGTAAAAATACAGATAAAATCTAGGGATGTGCACTGACCCCCCGGATCGGATCGGATAGCGGATCGGAATCGGACCTGGGGGGTCGGATCGGATCGGATCGGAGGCTGGTCGGATCGGATCGGACCAGATGTCCGATCCGGATCGGACGCCATTTTGAATGCTTTTTCCCATAGCCAAGTATTGTTTTACAAAAACGCCTATAACTTTTTCATTTTTAAAGATAGAAGGATGAAACTTGGGCACATTGTAGACTGGTTAGGGGTAGTTATCTGTGAGAAATTTCAGAAAGATTGGTGCATGCATTTTGTGGCAATTAATTTTTTAATAAATACCCAGGAATGCCTATAACTTTGTCATTTTTAAAGTTACACACATGACACTTTGCCACATTGTAGGGGGTACCTTGGGACCTATGTGTGTGAAATTTCAGAAACGTAGGTGCTTGTCTTGTGTGGCAATTAATTTTTAGAAAAATGGGTAGTAGTGGGGTAAATACAGTTACGCCTCCCATTTTTTTATTTTTGAAGATACAAACAGGAAACTTGGGCACATTACAGGTACCACTTGCCTTGATATGTGTGTGAAATTTCAGAAACATTGGAGCTTTCCTTGTGTGGCAATTAATTTTTGAAACAATGAGGAAAGAAACACCTATAACTTTGTCATTTTTAAAGTTACACACATGAAACTTTGCCACATTGTAGGTGGTACCTTGGGACCCATGTGTGTGAAATTTCGGAAACGTAGGTGCTTGCCTTGTGTGGCAATTAATTTTTTAATAAATACCCAGGAATGCCTATAACTTTGTCATTTTTAAAGTTACACACATGAAACTTTGCCACATTGTAGGCGGTACCTTGGGACCTATGTGTGTGAAATTTCGGAAACGTAGGTGCTTGCCTTGTGTGGCAATTAATTTTAGAAAAATGGGTAGTGGTGGGGTAAATACAGTTACGCCTCCCACTTTTTTATTTTTGAAGATACAAACAGGAAACATGGGCACATTACAGGTACCACTTGGCTTGATATGTGTGTAAAATTTCAGACAGCTGGGTCCAGGCATGTGGTGGCAAGGTATTTTTGAAACAATGAGGAAAGAAACGCCTATAACTTTTTTATTTTAAAAGTTAGAAGTCTGAACATTGCTCACTTTGTAGATGGGTTAGGGGTAGATATGTGTCAGAAATTTCAGAATTATAGGTCCAGGCATTTGATGGCTATGGAATTTTTAAATTACATGTTTCAAAAAAATCTCTACAGAGGCCAGGTCTTCCCCTCCCGCTTCCCGCGAAGAAAAGGAAACACTCTCTCGTCTCGATCCCTTTGATCCTTGCTAGTAGTATCCATTACAGGGCTCGTGTTTCCTTTCCTACTTTCACTTTTCAAGCAGAACGGCTGAGCCTAGCTGAGTTTTGCAGCCATGCGTGCAAGGAAGGATCACTCTGGTCTCGATCCCTTTGATCCTTGGTAGTATCCATTACAGGGCTCGTGTCTGCTTTCACTTTGTACTCAAGCAGACACGAGCCCTGTAATGGATACTACTAGCAAGGATCAAAGGGATCGAGACCAGAGTGATCCTTCCTTGCACGCATGGCTGCAAAACTCAGCTAGGCTCAGCCGTTCTGCTTGAAAAGTGAAAGTAGGAAAGGAAACACGAGCCCTGTAATGGATACTACTAGCAAGGATCAAAGGGATCGAGACGAGAGAGTGTTTCCTTTTCTTCGCGGGAAGCGGGAGGGGAAGACCTGGCCTCTGTAGAGATTTTTTTGAAACATGTAATTTAAAAATTCCATAGCCATCAAATGCCTGGACCTATAATTCTGAAATTTCTGACACATATCTACCCCTAACCCATCTACAAAGTGAGCAATGTTCAGACTTCTAACTTTTAAAATAAAAAAGTTATAGGCGTTTCTTTCCTCATTGTTTCAAAAATACCTTGCCACCACATGCCTGGACCCAGCTGTCTGAAATTTTACACACATATCAAGCCAAGTGGTACCTGTAATGTGCCCATGTTTCCTGTTTGTATCTTCAAAAATAAAAAAGTGGGAGGCGTAACTGTATTTACCCCACCACTACCCATTTTTCTAAAATTAATTGCCACACAAGGCAAGCACCTACGTTTCCGAAATTTCACACACATAGGTCCCAAGGTACCGCCTACAATGTGGCAAAGTTTCATGTGTGTAACTTTAAAAATGACAAAGTTATAGGCATTCCTGGGTATTTATTAAAAAATTAATTGCCACACAAGGCAAGCACCTACGTTTCCGAAATTTCACACACATGGGTCCCAAGGTACCACCTACAATGTGGCAAAGTTTCATGTGTGTAACTTTAAAAATGACAAAGTTATAGGTGTTTCTTTCCTCATTGTTTCAAAAATTAATTGCCACACAAGGAAAGCTCCAATGTTTCTGAAATTTCACACACATATCAAGGCAAGTGGTACCTGTAATGTGCCCAAGTTTCCTGTTTGTATCTTCAAAAATAAAAAAATGGGAGGCGTAACTGTATTTACCCCACTACTACCCATTTTTCTAAAAATTAATTGCCACACAAGACAAGCACCTACGTTTCTGAAATTTCACACACATAGGTCCCAAGGTACCCCCTACAATGTGGCAAAGTTTCATGTGTGTAACTTTAAAAATGACAAAGTTATAGGCATTCCTGGGTATTTATTAAAAAATTAATTGCCACAAAATGCATGCACCAATCTTTCTGAAATTTCTCACAGATAACTACCCCTAACCAGTCTACAATGTGCCCAAGTTTCATCCTTCTATCTTTAAAAATGAAAAAGTTATAGGCGTTTTTGTAAAACAATACTTGGCTATGGGAAAAAGCATTCAAAATGGCGTCCGATCCGGATCGGACCTCATCGGATCGGATCGGATCGGATCGGAGGTTGTCCGGATCGGATCGGATCGGATCGGATTTTCCCGATTTTGGGTCGGATCGGATTCGGATCGTGGATCGGATCCGATCCGATGCACACCCCTAATAAAATCCTAAAAGCCTCTCAAAACAGAACCAGAATAATAAAATAAACAATTAAAAGCAGCAGTCAATTAAAAGCAGCAGAGGTAAAAGTACTATAAAACACAGTATAGCAGCAGAAATACAGAGGACTAAAAGGCCTGAAAGAATAAAAAGGCATTTACCTGGCACCAAAAAGATAACAAAGTAAGCATTAGGCAGGCCTACATCCCTATCTTCAGCATGTCCTTATGTGAAATTTCAGGCAAACTCACAGCTTTCCCTTCCCTCACAGAAGCTAGACAGTGAACTGCTTACTTCTCTGAGCAACTTTGCATTCCATATCACTGCTGCAGTAAAGCCACACAGTAGCAGGATAGGGCGGGGCTAGGCCCAGGGGGGCTGTGGATTTCCCAGGGCTCTGGATTTATTCGCCAGAGCCCTGAGTGTCCATTGGTGCCAACAGAAAGCAGTTTTTGCTAAACGTAGTTGCCATCAAGAGGATTTGCAACAACCCCACCCGGCTGGCTTTTTCTCCTGTGAAATTTAAATGAATCAATTATTTCTAAATGTGCATATATATATATGAATTAGCCTATGCAAAGGTTTTGCAGATCTGCGTCCTATGGGCCTGGGCCCCAAATCTTTTATGTGCCTAGCAATTCCCCTGAGCAGAGGCTTTGCCACTGCAAGCTCAATACAATATAGATGTTTGGAAACTCCTCTCATATCTCATACATCAAGGTTATTTCAAATAATCATGTCCAACTCTGTAAATAATATAGGTTTTAATAGTACCTAGCATTAGAAAAACAGGATTAGAAAATTCATCCATCATATATAACAGATTCAGGACAGATACTGGTAATTTAAAACACAAACTACACAATGTTATACTTACCCATCTCACTAGACTTTAATATTCTTGGAATTCACATCCAAATTCACATTTCCGTGCCTCTCCGTGAAAACACAATCCCTTAAAAAATTTAAATAGTGATTTGTGAAATCAATGCTACTAACATACATATGAACAAAACATGCAGGATACCTAACATTTCTGTTGCAGACTTGCTGCTTGTAGTCCTTTGTGGATAACTCTCTAGAGGTTTACCTTCCCATCCCATCATATAACACTTTGACACTAATAAGCCAGTGTGGTCAGCAAGATATTCTGACTCAGAGGCTATTCAATGAACTGCTTTCATTCAACTCCTTTTTTATTGCATTCTTTAACACTGGAAAAGAATTAAAAGTGGAGACGTACTGGTAGGATGGGAAAATATGGACTTCTAGAGAAAATATGGACTTTTGCATTAGGACTGGTGTGTAACCCTAGCTAAAGCCTGTGCAAATCTATCTTGTGGCCTAGCTTTTTTCATTTGTAAAATCTGAAAGACTAATATTGGTATATCTTTCAGGGATGCTGTGTACTTTAAGGAAATAACTGTCATGTACAAAATCAAGATAATGTACTGTGTAAAGAGTGCAATGACTGGCTGAGGCATACTGTAGGACTTTTTCTGTCTAAACATGCATTGCACCCTAAATGTCTAATTTCAATAGAAAATTGATATTTAATTCTCACCATACAAAATGAAAATGAACACCACTAATTTGTGTATGAATATGTGTTTTAATTAAACTTTCTGATTGCATTTAAATTAGTTCTATTCTCCAAAGACATCATAAGGGAATTGATTTTATAATTTATAACAGTTACATAAGAGTACAAAAGGAAATTAGGGTGTCCCCACATAGTTAGATTTCATTTTTAATTCTTTTGTGGTTTTCTATAATCATAACAAAAAATGGGCCACCGCATGATGAAAGTAGGAAAGAACCACGGGGAATTCAATGAACATTCTCCATGCTTTTATTTAAATTTCACCACGTGGTTCCATCATGTCACGGACATCCATTTGATAGTGCCTGTGACATCTGTAATGTCTAGTCTTGCTGACTTTTTCTTTTGAAAATTCTAGTCTCCCAGTCGGGCCATGGTGGGGTGTCTGGGGCAAGCCAATAGGGGACACATAAGGAAAATGGGATGAGAACTATTCTTGTAGTTGATACATCACTATATTGCTCTGATACCACACATTCTATCTCTCTTATCTCTTGTGTGTTTGTGCGTCGGAACCACACACCTGGACGCAACAGCAGGGTGTGACATGGCATATTGAAGCTGGCATTCTTGTGCATATGGATCACCCACACCAACCTTCACCAACCTGGGCCCACTAGATGTTTTGGACTACAACGCTCAGAATTCTCAACTATAGGGTCATGCTGGCTGAGGTCGATAGGTGCTGAAGTCCAAACCGTCTAGAGGACACCAGGTTGGGGAAAGCTGAGATGCACAGTTTAAGTATGCACACACAATAAAATGACACTATTGGCCTTCACTCAAAACATTCTGACAGTATTAAAAATAAATCTGGCAAGCAAGCCAAAATTTATCCCTTTTATACATGCACAAATATTCTGGCAATCTGGGTGAGAAATCAAAAACAGGCTTGGCCAGTTTTTCAGGTCAGTTTGGTGGCAACAAAAACAGCTCCTCCAACCTATGTCCACACCATTTTATTTTTTAAAAAAAGACTTGTTGCTATAAGCACCCCACAACATGCTCATATGAGGATAATGAGCAGCAAGGCAGAGAACATTACTTGGACACTTTTTCACTTACATTCTTAGGGGCCTGTGCACACTTTTGTTATGAAAAGACAGCACTGTTCAACTCTTCCACCAAAAGGGAGTTGTAAACAGTAGCATGGCTACCTCTTTGTCCCACTTGTATGGGGACAGGATGCCACACGACTGGCAATGGACTGGAACGAATGCAAATATAGCACCATGGATTAAGTCTGATGGCATTTTCATCCAGAGATGTCCCCCTCAAAAGTATTATATTTCCATGGTCAAGTTAGAAAAAATGTGTCAGCAGTCGCAGAACAGAATGTTATTCTGGGGACAAAACAAATAACTATTATCATCTTCAAAAAACAAAACAAAAACAAAAAAGGTGTCTGGGTGTGTAATTTAATTTTATCACATCTAAGACAACTGAATGCTAGTTGTTAAAAAGCAGAATTTATAGTCAAACATTTTAAGTAAGCAGATATAAAAACAGTTGTCAAAACAACCTAATACTTTGTCACATGCTTTGAGCTACCTTTAAAAATAACTAATGGAAAACACACTTAGAAATTCTCCATGAGTGAAATTGTAAAAGTTCTTTTTTCAGATTTGGCTTTTAAGTGTAAAATAACATGGAGACTAAAATTGCTCTCCTTCTTTGATGAGAGAAAGGAGAGCAATTTATCAGTACTAGCATGGTACGCCTGACAGAATGAACTAATGAAGCCCATCTGTATAAAAGTATTCTAGAAAGGGAAAGACAATAGGTCACTTCTTTAATTGCCAAACAGAGCCAGTTTAAGAAGGTCATATCAAGACACTAATTATCCAAGACACTAGTATAATCTTGGTGGGATAGACAGGTACACTTTACTCATCATAATATTGCAGTAGATTTGAAAAACTAAAGATATGGTTTAGGTACTTTTAGTACACTGTGGAAAGATGGTATATAAATCGAAATACTAATAGTGGTAATGATGGAAAGACAGACTAATAATAAAACAGATTATTTAGGTATATCCAAATTGATAAGGGGAAAATAAAATAAACATAAATTACCACCTAAAATTACCCCTCCCAAAAAATTAAGAAAATCTTGATTGAAATATTCACAAGACGTCCTGATGGGATTGTATCATTATTTATATTTAAGTTTCTACCAAATGGTGCTCAAGGTGATGAACAACTACAATACAAGTACATTTATATATAATAAAGTACAATAAGACAGCAAAAAAAAATTAAGCACACACACAAGAAGAGCCCTGTTGGATCTTTTCCTATCATGGTCAACCAGATGCTCTAATGGGAAGCCCATAAGCAAGACATGATCACCCTCCTGCTAGTGTTCCCCAGCAGTTGGCATTGAGAGGCCTCTGTTATTGGAGGTAGCATATAGCCACCGGGACTAATGTCAACGCACTCTAAAACTCTGGATGACCACACCCAACGGTTTCATGTAGATGTTGAACAGCATGGGGGACAAGACTGACCCCTGCGGAACCCCATACTGGAGAATCCACGGGGCCGAGCAATGTTCCCTAAGCACCACTTTCTGGAGCCGACCTGTCAAGTAGGAGCGGAACCACTGCAATGCAGTGAACAAGCAGGTTGCAATGGTGAAGATGACGAACAATTGCAAGGTGCCTTTGCTTGAAGCAAAACCATGAGTACCCTCCCCCACAGGGATATTTGAGGCCTCTTCCATTATATTTTTTATAATGTAAACATCTCATCCTTTTACTTATGGAGATATAAGTAAAAATGTGTAGGCAGTATTCTACCCAGTTGCTCAGTAAGACATAAGCCTACTCCCAGGTTCCAGTGTTGTGGCCAATGAATGTAAAGGCATTGAGATTACTGAGAACTACTCTTTATATTAATAAAATAAATTGAGTTTATTAATGTTTAATACAATCATATATTAAGCTATTTCTTTCCATCTGTTTTGCACTGACCAACACACACTCCTGTGGCACTTTTACTTAACATTTCTGGCCACAGGCCTTCATGCACACATTCTATTTCCCCATATTATTAGATTGATTGATTGATTGATTGATTGATTGATACATTTTTATCTCACCCTATATCACTAGGGTCTCAGGGCAGCATACAGATAAAATTATACAATATAAAACAATAAATATACCCAGCAAAAACTAAATTAAACCATTAATCATGTTAAAACCAGTATAAAATTTAAAAGCAGTAAAAGCCAATTTAAATAGTTAAAACAAGAACAATTCCTTCCTTTATGTATTTTAGCTTGGCATTTTAGATTTATTGCAATTTGATGGCTGGATTGATTGATTTAATTTATGTCCCCCCCATGATGTTCAAGACAGCTGTACTACATTTTAAATACTAATACAGGGCTTGGCAGAAGGTAGATTTCCAGGTGTTTTGGTCTTCAACTCCCAGAAGCCCTTGCCAGCATGGCCAATAATCAGGAATGCTGGGAATCTACTTTCTGGCCACCACTGTGCTAAATTGTACAATAAACCCCAGATGGCTTCTTCTTCTTAGTAAAACCACCTTAGGAAAGGGTGATTTCAAGTGGGCAACAGTGGCACCTGCTCCTTTCTCCCTGAAATTCTCCACAGCTGTTTTTACCTCTCTAGACTCCCAGATGTGCATTTGTTAGATGGGCAAAGCAGCCATGATGGCCAGCTGTAGGGACAAAGCGACGCATTCCAACCCCTGCCACTTGTACACTTTAAATCGTATCCTCATAAAACCTGCTTATCTAGAGGAAAAAAACCATCAGAGTTTTCATCACATGCATTTGCGTGTAATGTGCATTTCTGCCCTCTGAAATCCACTAACTAATATGTAGGCTCTTCTCCCACGCATCCTTAGGTTGTGAAAATGGATATCCAAAAGTATTAAATATTCAAATGAGTATAGAGGTAAACTAGCAGGATATTAGTATTGTTAATATTACACTATCAATGTACATGAAAGCGTACAGAATGAAATTAAAACAACACCAAAAAGTCCCCAAGTAGATTAAAAACTAAGTCAATGAATATTCTATTGCATATGTGAACACCTGGACCTTTTTGGTGTAGGTTTTAAGCAGGGTGAAAATTGTTACTATTTTCATTGCGGATGGAATTTTATTACTCATATGAGTCATTGCAGAAGGCCATTTCAGTTGCTTGAATTATGTGGGTTATAACCATTTTCAGATTTGAGAACTGCTTTTTTGTTGACATAGTCAGTAGTCCTGGATAAAAGCAGCATAGGATAATGCAATAATATCATTGACGTGTGTCCAAGGCAATGTAAAGTCTACAAACGGTCAATGTAACACATTGGGTAAATACATGTCATCGTTCTGCACGTGGTACTGCCACTTCTGCTTCCCTGGACCTGTGATCAAGAGTAAAGAAAATCTCTTTACTGCATGAAAAAGCATTGCAGATGACTGACCTACCAAATGTGTACATTACCACTTTGTAAGGAATCATCTTGTATATCATTGTATCCATTCAATGATTTAATCATCTGCAAGCTTATTTATTTATTTATTTTGCAGAAATGTCAATCGTGAGAACATCTAATTTTATGAAAAGTGGAACTAGCAATAAAGCACTTCCCCACAGATATTTGGCTAATGACAGGAATGTTGTCATTACAGATATTTGGCTAATGACATGAATGCTGAGAGTTGTGGTCCAAAACATCTGGAGGATACCAGATTGGGGGAAGATGATCTAAAGGAATATATTAGGTTGGCAGTACTGGATGAGATGAACTCTTGGTCTGATCCAGCATGGCTCTTATGTTCTTATATTTATGTTTATATATTGTGTTCTTATATTTATGGTGAACTGGCCACAGTGACACACACCTTAGTTACATCCTGTTTGGTTTACTGTAATGCACTCTATGTGGGGCTGCCTTTGAAAAGTGTTCGGAAACTTCAGCTAGTTCAAAGAGCTGTGGCCAAATTGTTGACCGGGGCTGGCTACAGGGAGCATACTACTCCCCTGTAAAAACAGCTCCACTGGCTTCCAATCTGTTTCCGGGCACAATTCAAAGTGCTGGTTATGGCCTACAAAGCCCTATACGGCTCGGGTCCAGGATATCTGAAAGTCCGTATTCTCCCTTATGAGCCTGCCCGTCCCCTGAGGTCTTCAGGGGAGGCCCCTCTATCCATCCCACCACCATCACAGGCACACCTG
Source organism: Anniella stebbinsi (assembly GCA_029215795.1). Classification (NCBI taxonomy): domain Eukaryota; kingdom Metazoa; phylum Chordata; class Lepidosauria; order Squamata; family Anniellidae; genus Anniella; species Anniella stebbinsi. The sequence goes on from JARDYH010000001.1 coordinate 333,119,667, forward strand.
GTGGGAACATGGGAGAGGGCCTTCTCGGTGGCTGCCCTGGAGCTCTGGAACTCCCTTCCCAGGGAAGCTAGACTGGTTCCCTCCTTGGTGTGCTTTCAGAGGCAGGCTAAAACTTTTCTATTTCAGCAGGCCTTTGGGGAGTAGTTCAGACCTTTGTGGATGTACTGCTTATAGTTTGAATTTTTTTAATTATGTGTATTTAAAATGTTTTTAAATGTTTTAAATATTTTTAAATTGTACTGTTTAATTATATTTTTAATTTTTGTATATCTCTATTTGTTTTAACTGTACACGTTTTAATTTGTAAGCTGCCTTGGGTCCCAGTATTGGGAAAAAGTTGGGATAATAATAATAATGGTGCAATCCTATGTATGTTTAGACAGAAAAAAAGTCCTACAATTCCCAACATTCCCCAGCCAGGATGGCTGGGGAATGCTGGGAATTGTAAAACTTCTTTTGTGTCTAAACATGCATAGGATTGCACCTTCAGACATTCTGTGCCAGTGTGTGCCGCAGAGTCATCCATTCACAACTGCTTAATTGCAATTTTTATTTGGTCTCTTAATGTGGAATCCAGGGGAGAATAGGGAGCTCATCGGTTAAGTACTAATATCTATTTCTCTACATCTGGCTAATCCATCAGACTGTACCTTGTGCAAATAAAATGCCTGTTCTGAAAAGTACCCCTTTTCCTGATTAAAAATCATTCTGGGAGGAAGGGGAACAATTTTCTAAGCTGCTCAAACAAGAGCTTATCTGCAGGAAGTAAAAATGGCTGATGAAAAAGATCCCATGGCTTCCTGCCCAAAGAGGGATCAAGTAAATAATTAATTAAGCACTAGCAATATATTTTTGAGCAAAGAAGCCACTTCACTAAACTAACAAAATCTAATATAAATGGGTAAAAATGAGAGTAATTTTCATTTCTCTCCAAAGATGTATTATTTTCTTTTATCTCCTCTTCTCACCATCCTATTTTTGATTGAGGACTAGGGTAGTATATTGGCAGGCAGTATAACAGAAATTCATAAAAGTTCTATAAAAAATTCAGGTAGTGGGTTGGGTTGGACAGAACTTCCAAATCAGACTGACATTCCTTCAAAGAAGTAATCAGTATTGACTTGAAATTACCATTATCTTCAATCAGATCAGGAGTTTGTTATTATTTTGGTAAATCAAAAATTTAACTCCATGAATAAAACATTACAGTCTTCTGGCACCTTATCAACTAAGAAATGTATTATGGCATACACTTTAGAAATGTTGTTTTTCTCAAACTAGCAATCTGTGTTGAAAACATTGGCTCAATTCGGCCGACACAATAAACAACTGGTGTGGGGGAAACAATCGTCAGTTGGTTTGATTATTGTGTCATCCGAATGCTGCCATAGTCAACTCAGCACTGATCCTCATCCACACCACAGTTGATTATTTATTACCATGTTGTGTGGGGAGTGCCCCCTAGGGTTAGTGTGAGGGTTAGGGTTAGTCAACCCACCATTGACCATTGTGTCGTCCGAATTGAGCCATTGTGTAGTTATCTCCTCTTCTCCACTACTGCGATACTCTTTGTGTAATAGTATTACACATATCCGACTGTTCACCTGGTGATGGGCTGCAGGATTTTTATCTGCACTGATAACTTAAACAGGACAACTGATTGTCACTGGATATGTAGTTCTCTGGATTTTGGATAAACTATAGTATCAAGTCCTACAGATCTGGCTTCCTGTGATCCCTGTGGCTTCCTGTGAAATTGCCCTTTTGGAAGGTCCCCCAACCCTTCAGGGTTGCAGGGGGAATCTGAAAGAATCACATTTCCCCCTTCTCTTAGCAGGTGCCAAAAGCACCCTTTCTGTGAGCATAATTCTGCTCATGAGATCATTGCAACTTTTAGCCCTATGCAGGTGTTCAGCCTGCTCATGTGAAAGCTAAAAGAAGCTTGGGGGTATGGCCACACACATAAGCCCTCCCCATGTCCCAGCCCCACCCATTCAGTCCATGAGCTTCCCATCTTGACAAGCATGTCTGATGGCAGCAAATACTGATGTTCACTTGTATGTGAACAGAAGCTTCCATTCAATTGAGGACGCTGTTTTATCAGGTTTCCTTCCTGCATGAAGAGTTCCACTCATGTTCAAGCAAACATGAGTAGACTTCCTGGTTCAATGTGAGAAGGTCAGGGATTGAGCAGGTGGGGACAGATAGGTTGGGGGCCTATCTGCCCCCCCATCCCCCAAAAGCCCTGTCTGAAAAGGGCTTTTGGTGATCTTGAATCTGCTATGGATGACATACGGATGACACGTGAAGTGGTCAAAAGTATAAAATGGACCTCTTTCTTATTTATTACATTTACACCCCATAAAATCCCACCTTTCTTACAGTGTGGAACTCAGGGTGGCTACATGTGGTTCCCCCTTGAAGCACTGACCAGAGCCAGACCTGCTGAGCTTTGGCAAAGAGGCTGCTTCATGTGCCTTCAGACTATACCCTAGGACCTACATGGCCTTGTCTGCTCACTTGAGGCCAAATTAGACATGTTACAACCCATTTTATTTTACTAATTAGCAGATTCATGAAGTAGTTCAAAATCAGGGAATTGCAAACTCTTTTCTCCGGTGCCTTTTCCTTATCTAAATTTCCCACTCCCACTGTTTAGGAGCAGTTGGGCAAGATACAACCTCATAGGGTTGTTGCAAGGATAAAAATGGGATAACCTTATACCATCCTGTGGATAGGTGGGATAAATAATATATTAATTCTATAAGAATTTTACTCTGATGCAATTTTGATTCATAGTGATGTAGTAAGTACTTTGAAATGTTTCAAAGAGTAATTACCCAAATCATTTTTCTCTCTTAAATTAATAAATAGTCCCTTTGTATGCAGTGTTTTTGTCTGTTGGACTGAAGGTATCAGATTCTAAAGTGTTTTCCATCTTCTCAGTTCACAAGCCATGAATCACACCTGATAAAGACCAGATAGCCACACCAGAGGGAACCAATACTGGTGGGTTACTGAACACCAAAGTAAATCTATGTCTGCCTTTACCGAGCTGAATCACAAACAGTCTCCACCCTTCTATGATCCTTCTTCAAATAATTCCTTCATTTACGTGAGGTGCACTTCCTGAAAGTAACAAATAAGCTTGACTCGATGAGTTATCTTCTCATTAAGACTTGTGAAGCTGCTAAATGGATTGGAATGCTTCTTTTAAGAAAACATTTTCTTTTTCTTTTCCCTATCTTGTTCTGATGTCTTCAATTCTCTTACTTCTATGGCTTGTAATGTAGATAAGCAACTTGAATCATAAGAAAACTGCATTAGTTTATTAGGGAGATTTGAAAATACACTGTACACATTTAGAAAAAGCACTGGATACATACAAAACAAGGGATGATTACTTTTAAAGTAGCCTGAAACTCTGGGTTTGGCAATAAATGCAATTAATGTAAGGGAACTCGGTTCCCTTAACATTATTTGTGATACTGCAGGTATCCAAACTTGTTATGGTTTCAGGTTATTTATTTATTTATTTATTTAAGTTGCCTCAACTGAAAGAGAAGATGGTACACTGCCCTTCAAGTATTTTTTAAAAAGGTAACAATTCAAATGAACTAATTTTAACTAATTTTAACTAATTTTATTATTGTTTGATTACAGGTTGTTTTTTTTAATCCACTGCCAATCCTGGTGTTCTCATTCAGGAATGTGAAAAAGTAAACTCCAAAGAGTTTAATCCTTTTAACTCAACACCTCAATTTTCACAGATATTCCTAATGGAAACCTTAAGAATGTGATTTTTTTCAACACACACACGCACACACACCTGTATGTTCAATTAAGGCTTTAAGCAAGAGTTACAATTTTCGGGAAAACATTTTCCTGTGCAGAGTACCCATTGTAAGCTATAACCATAGACCCAATCCTGTGCTTTTACTTGGAAGTAAGTTTCACTGACTGGAAAAATTGAACTTTTATTCAAGTAACACTGTAATTCTATACACACCTATTTGGAAGTAAGTCCCATTAAATTAAATGGGCTTACTCCCAGATACATCCTTAGAATGGCAGCTGTTTGATTTCTGTTCACTGAATCTGTATTTACAGCCTTAAATAGTTTCTTTCAGAGCAAAATCATTGACTTCTACAGAACTAGACAGCAGCAAAGCCTAAACATCTATCTGTCTGGTGAACAAGAGTATTTTTCCAGCAAAACATTCAAAGTCAGTAAACACAGCTTTTTCATTTGAATTGTTGACGCAATTAACACATACCCACACTATCTATCTATCTATCTATCTATCTATCTATCTATCTATCTGTGAGTAAAAACAGGGTGTTTGTCAATTAAATTCATCCTTGAAATCCTAGAATAATTTTTTCATGTGAATTAAGAAAACTAATTGTTCAAGAAAAATATATGTAGATTTAAAGTAAGGAAAGAAAAAACACACAATTGTCCCATGACAGTCATTTTGTAATTCCAAGCAATATAGAAAGAGAGCCTCTTTCTCCCACAATATTTAAGAGTATCAACTGTCATTGTTTATTTCCTTTTGTGATGTTTACAAACCGTTTTCCTTATTATTCCTTTTTGCAACACTGAGTTGTTGACAGTTCATTCCTGCTAATAAGTTTGCAGCTTTAAATGTAATCTAACAAATCCTACTATTTAATGAATGAATAGAAAAAGTTTGAAAAAGAATACGTATTAGAGTAACCCATGTGTTCCACCCCCACCCTTACCCCCAAAAGCACTCTGAAACAGAGCATTCCTTTGGTGTTTCTCCTTCTCTACCACATTTAAGAATTGTCTCCCACACAAGATATATCTTTTTCCTATTGTTATCTCACTTTACCATGAGGACATATTAATTTCTTGCTATCTAATGGAAAGCAAGCAAGTTATCATCTGGGATTCTTCAGTCTAGTCCTCATTTTACCGAGGCTGCAATCCTTGACACACTTTCCTGGGAGTAGGTCCCATTGAATTTGACAGGATTTAGTTCTGAGTAACCATGTATAGGATTGCACTGTAAATGATTGAAAAGCAACCTAATATGGACGGCACTCCTGGCCTGGCCCTTCTTTACTGAGTTCACTGAAAGTTGGCCCCTTATGAAATAAAAAATCCCAGCACAGTGTAAAAGGAAACCATGGGAAAATAGATAATGTTTTTCATGGCTAAACTAGAAGAGATTTAATAGGAAAAGAAATGTTTTTGATGCAGCCTAGTTGAGTTCTTCGTATTTATACCTAGGGCATTGCAACCATCTGAACTGTTTTATCTACAAATTCATCTCACATTTTCAGGCAGTATTCTCTAGTGGAAGAGGGTAGCAGTCCTTCACTCTCTATAATGATCAGCTAGCTGTGTACAAATTAGATATGGACTAGGGATTTAGAAAATTGGTGGAGGCCATCTCAAAATTTCCAAAGACATGGCAATCACATATGGGCCTAATCTACACTAAGTAGGATACTGAACTATGAAAGCGGTATGAAAGCAGTATATAAAAGGCAGGAGCCACACCAAGCAAGATATAGCGGTATGAAAGCGGTATGTGGTATGTGTCAATGGGCCCCAACAGTTGTCAGTGCACTTCAATACTGCTATAAAGCAGTAGTGTGGTTCCTGCCTTTTATATACCGTTTTCATACTGCTTTCATAGTGCAATATCCTGCTTGGTGTAGATGAGGCCATGGCCTGAGGTCAAGGCTGGTAGCAGTGAAGTAGTACCACTGCATCAAATGGATAAAGGAAGGCTTAGATTAGAGTCATAAAAATGAAATTCTGGTAAGACAGACAGCACTGCTGTTAATGCTGTGCATTGACCATCTTGTCGCGTCTATATTTATTTGCAGTGACTTGCTGAAAACTTGTGGCTATTTCATTGTGTACCCAATAAAATGTTGTGGTTGTTTTTGGACAGTCAGTGAATGTTTTTACTCCTTGGCTTCTTTTACACCTGGATATTTGATTCATTCCCCCACAATCTCACCTGCAAATAAAGTGCATATTTCAAACACAGTGAAGTTGTTCAGGAACATTACTTGTCTCTTATCTTTTGAAATGATGCATCTCAGAATTGCAACTTGTTCTTGGACAATTGGGAAAATATAGGTTGAGAACAACAGCTTTAAGATTTGAAAATCTACCATATGACTGATCTCAGTCGCCTAAGGAGTAGAGTTCATTGAAATCACTTTCCTTCCAGAACTGGCTCTGGATGTATTTAAACCTTGGGCGGATTATCATCCACTACGTAACCAATCTCCCTTGGACTTTTAATATACTTTATTCTCCATCACAGTTAAGTTTTCATCACTTCATATAATTCAATATATAACTTTTGAGCAGCTTGTGATCTATGAAGGCATCTTTTTTCATACATTCTATGAGGGTTGTGTTTGTGCATGTGTGTTGCATGGGGCATGGGGAAGGGGGAGGGAAATGATCCTGAATACTCAAGCATTTATTTGAAAACTCTGTTTCAAATTGTCAGGACTGCCAAGCTTAAAATTTGTACAACTCACATAAAATGTAGGATCATGATTTCTAAGCTTATATAGCAACATTTTCTTTAAAAGGCCTTCAATTGATGGAAATATTTCAGCAATAAATTATACCTGAGAAAGAATTTTGACATCATCTTTTGAGCCTTATTTTCATGCAAATAGAATATGTAAATTCAGTAATACTTGGACCCACATTATTTTTGTAATATACTTCTCAATGCAAAACTATTTCCTCCTTGTGAATTAACACATCACATCCTGAATACCACCTTACCAATAAAAAAACCCAACATTTAGATGCTATGTAATATAATAATGTATATGTAGTTGTTAAACATACATACATACATGCAAATAACACACACTCAATGCATGTGACCAATAATTATATCATTAAAGACATGGTGCCATTAACAGTAAAACATTGGAATATTCTGTCATCCAGCAGTGCAATCCCATACTAGTCTACTCAAAAGTAAGTCCCATTGAGTTCAGTGGGGCTTACTCCCAGAGAGATTGGGTATCAGGTTGTAATTTAAGAGTAGTTTTGAGTGTGTGAACTGAAAAATCCTTACAGAAAGACTATAAGTGTGAAAAGGGTTATACATTTAGATCTCCCACCAATTGGCATGGACTGGGACTAGTTTATAAATCTTAGTAGCAAACATTAGAAAATGTTCTCTGTATAACCATAATGCAGGAAATCACAAGTATCCACAGATTATGAGAGGATTGCCCTGGTAAATATTGATAGATTTCAAAAAAATAGTACAAAGATTGAGGGTGAACAAGATTAGTTTAAATGCACTTTTCTCTATACAGCATAAAAGGAACACTGGAAGTAAGAAACTACTATCTCCTCAACCTCTATTTTTCCTACTAATTCTAGAGAGGAGTTCTATACAAACCAATGGTATAAAACAGCTCACTAAATTTTTAATACTGAAAAAGTTGCTGACAATACATTGCAAAGGCTTTCGTGAATTCACATACCAAAATGTGAGTTACCATAAGTAATGATCAGGAGATGATGTATATTGTAAACTTCATTTTATAATGCAGACCACCTAAAAGTATAGGCATTTAAAACTTCTCTTTTCATTTTTATAAGGGCAAAAGTTTTTTTTTTCAAGTGAGGACTATAAATATATTGCCAAGAAGAGGCCTTACAACCTGTTTAATTCTCTCCCATACAAAAAATAGTGGATTTAGTTAGAAACACGTAAAAACGGAAGCTTTTAAGTGGAAGTGACAATGCAACTTATAAAGTGTAGTGTTCCCTATACATATACCTGAACAAATTACAAAAAAAGTCGAGTTTGGTTTACAGTCTTTTAATAGTCTTTATAAAATTAACGGGCAAATAATTTCCCTCTACAAGGAAATTAAAGACCTTCACAGGTATACAATAATTGGCCACATTTGATTAAAAACACGCACTTAAAAGCAACTCCTCTCCATGGCAACTTTGTGCAAGTTATCTTCAATTACAACATCAAAACCAGGATAAATGATGGAACATTTCAGTCCACGAGTAAGTGCCTTTTCAGAGAATACATGTGTGTACCATAAATATAAAGCTCTTACTCCTTTGCTTGAATGCAGACCAGTGTGTGCTGCTGTCAAGCATATTGTAAAATTTTCAGCATTGTTTTTATGCAATTTGTAGGGGGTTGTATGGGGGGGGGGGTTCGTCTCACTGGGAAAATGTGATTCGTCCCTCACTTAATGCAGCCATTGCTTCTTAGATTGCAGTGTGGAATGTGATTATTTACTGTCATGGCCACCTTCTGGATATTGTCTATGACAAACGATACACCTTCCTTCTCCCCATGACGTTCTGAGACTTTTTACAAGGTTCATATTTCTGAGAGGAGGCATCATTAAAATCAGTGGGACATCCTTCTAAGTCAGCATGTTTAGGATTGCACTGACATGCTTCTCTGTTGCCCCTCACCATGTGCCAATGCTCCACCATTTTCTGAGCCTTTGGTTTTCTAATGTTCTTTTATTTAGTTCTTCAAAAGTGTTGCTTTCTCTCTCTGGCATCACAATTCACATCTAACATGTTTGTTGCTTCTGGTTTTTTTTTTAAAAAAAAGATAAGTAGGAGTCTGACTATCCCCCTGAAATAATGCCCCCTCACCTCCATTACATGTGAAGAAAATACTGTGCTAATGTCCCTGAATGGGGACTTGCAGCAAAACTAAATAATGTATTATGAATATTGTCTGTTGAACATGAGCATGCACATATATGTACACATTGTTCTCATACTGAGAAAGAGAGAGGGGGGAGAGGGAGAGAAAGAGAGAGAATCTATTGATTTGGGCCACTGCATTGACCCCAATCCAGAAATCCTTGCATCCATTGGTAGCTGGAGCGTTAGCTCTCACGAGTGAAACTCTCCCTTTCAGATTTCTGATCTCCTACTACGGCAACAGGGAATTCAGTCAGGCCAGTGTACAAACAGATTATCCATGCAGTCAGAATTGACAGCACTTGTTATCTTTTCGGTGGTGCACATGCAGTGCAGGAATCCATGTACACATCTTGATGTTGGACGTGAGAGAAGCACATCGGGACTGTGAGCACCACAAACAAACCCAGTTGCAAAAAAGGAGATCTATGCTCTGCAGTGTGTTTCCATCCACGGATTGTCCTTGCTGTAGTGATGCTAGACTATATATATATATATATATATATATATATATATATATATATAAAATCTCACCTTAAAATATAAAGTGGATCTCTATAATACTGTACAAGTTTCAAAAGTGTGGCATTCTTGCACTCCGGAACCACTAAAACAACGGACGAACTTTTCTACTTTGTTGCCTCCTTTGCAAGTCCATAAGTGTAGTGTAAACAATGCTTTGAATCTACCAAGTACTGTGGAAATAACATGTCTTCGTGTCTTTTTAAAAAACAACAACAACAGTAAATTCATTTGTCTTGATAAAATGTGTAAGAGCAGATTGCGCTTTATTAAGAAAGTTGCATTAATTAGAATTTTGTATTTATAGCTGTGATATTTAACTGTTGGCTTTATATTTAAAATCTTAAATTATACATAGGTTTATATAAAAAATGGTGAGCTATAATCCAAGTAATATTTTACATATTGCTGTCATACTATGTACAGCATGATATATGACTCAGTCTGTAATGTAAGTAATATTAATGCTCTATCTGGAGCATGAGCTTCTAAATGCTTAAACAGGAAAACTTTTTATGAATAGCAACAGTACAGTTACATATTTTGCAGAAGTTGGCACTTACCATATACAGTATGATTTTAACCCCCAAGCATTTTGTGTATTTTTTTCTTCCATAAATTACAATATCAAAATATAAATTCATAATCTGAGGATACTATTTCATAGAATACCTAAATGGTTAAATCTGCGGCTGCAATCCTAAACATACTTACTAGGGAGAAAGCCCTGTTCAATTCAGTGGCACTTACTTCTGGGTTAGTATCATAAATTTCCTTTCAAAAAAGGACTTTTTTTATGGTAAAGTAACAATTCTGGTTATGTGCTAAATACTGTGGAAAATATTAAACCATATTTAACTAGTAAAAGAGAATTATATTTATTTTGTTTGGAATTTTATGTTCATAAATTGTTAACTTTATAATAAGAAAGCTCAATTATTTACCCTTCCTTTCAGAAATTGGTGCTATCATCCAAAGTACAAAACATTATACTTCTCTTACCTAACGTATGATTCATTTCCATCATTCATTTCCATTATTTATTCTTTTGCTATTGGTCTACAGCCATGGTAAAGGGACTTTTTGAATAGAGCAGAAAGGTTTTTGTTTTGTTTTATTTTAAAGATCTACTGTGTGAATCACCCAAAAAATGCTTCAAGAGAAATATGTCCTCACAGTAATATGAAAGCTAAAGATAATTTTTATACATATATTACATAATATTTATTCAACTGGACAGCACACATTCAACAAATCTTTGTTCATGTTACCTTTTTCTTTCACTTCCATTACCTTTGTCTAATAACAAAAAGGTAAAAGGGTTGTACTGTCACCTAGTGGATAAAGGTAGTAGAAGTATCTATCTACCTAGCATTTCATTTCTGCAACTTATTACTGTTTAGGAAAGTTCAAAATATACTGCATGTCAAATTAATGTCTTTATAGAAGCAGTTAAACGGCAAGGGGAAATTTATGGTGGTCTAAGTACAGTGATTGCATTGCTGTTACATAAGTTGACAGGTTCACCTTGAGTATTCATTTCAGTTATTTATCCCTTATTACAAAAAATAAAGAGTGTACATTCCTCCCCAGGGAATAACATGAACTAAATATGTAGAACTAATGGTAACTAGCACTTAGTCCCACCTGCAATGTTCTTTATACCTGTCTAGGCAATAGTTTTCCTTCTGTCCTACACAATTACTATACCCTTGGGATAAATCACTGGATTGAAACTTACTTCCTGTTCCTTCCACTCCTGCCTCAAAGATATGCATAGCTATAACAGGGTACAAAGAAGGTTGTGACTGATGACATATGGGGAAACTTTAATCTATCTGAGTGTTGTGGCTTCACTATCATTATCACAGGCTATTAGCAAAAATCAGAAACACAAGGTTTGGCAGAGGCCAGGTACACACAAGCCAGGCACATGGTATGTGGTGTGAAGAATCCATTGCAGACAGTCACATTTGCTCAGCTGGAAAGGCTTCGGCCTGCAGCAGGATGGGTGACTACATGTGGATGTTGTCTGCTATGGATTATTCACAGTGGGTCCCTTGCTTCCCATTACTGCAGGTAGACCTTGAAGGTGAACTGGACACAGAGAGACAAATTCCTATGCAACTAACAAAGGCCAGATCTACACCTCGTGTCATATCAATAAAAACCCATTATGGTGATGCTATATCCCTCTGCACATTTATACTTCATAGCACACACAATATCTTGGATAACAAGGAATAAATATTGGGAAATAATGCTAGAAAAGTGGCACATGGAATGTGTAATAGCCAATGGTGAGTAATGAAAAAAGCCGCAGTCCAACATTTGGAGGGCAGCATGTTCGCCATGCATACTATAAATCATGATTTATCATTATGGAATGAATTGTAAGAATGATTGGGCATGCACTCTCCCCTCTTTTCTACTTTTTACTCCAGAGTAGATGCAGATCAAGACCAGGACCTAGAATGAGGTGGGGTGAGGGGAGCTTTTGCGCCTACTCTAGACTCAAAAAAAAGAAAAGAAAAGGAAAAGATGTAGCTGATAGCTCTGGATTTAAAGTAATATCCACTTTGGCCCTTGGATGTCTGGACTATGAGAGAATCTGCACAAAATTGCTGTACAAATAGCAGTTCTGCTGAGAGCTCATGTGACAATTCCATGTGCTGACATTTTCCCCAGCACAGTTTGCCCTATTTCTAATTGGGTCCATATCTTCATCTATTTTTATTTTTTTTTAATTATTCTTATTATTATTGGGGAAAATGTATACTATTTACTGGTCTAATTACACTTGTTTATATGTTTCCTTTCCTTAATGGAGACATAAAGTGAATCTTTGGGGGAGTCTACACCAGCCATTTATTGCAGGATTGTATCGCAGTCATCGCTAACGGGGCACATGACGTTCACCCTGCTCCTGTGGTGATATCAGCTCTACCTCTCAGTTTTCCTGGAATATCCGACTGCTTTTGTTGCATTTTTTTTGGTTCTTCCGCTTTCATTCCAAAGAACGTTTGCAGTGTGCCCCCCCCCCCACTTTGCGAGGTAATTCTGTTCGCCATAAGTTCCAGGCTCAGTGAACAGCCAATCAGCTGTGAGGGATGTGTGCATACTCAGAGGTGTGCGGGAGTAGACCTGTCCGCCATTTTCGGCACATGTTTTGGATGGGTATTGGCGTGTTTTACCGCTGAGTGTCTTTGTTTTTTTTAATACAAACATATTTCTGCACAGGAGCACATATTCAACAGAGTTCCTATCCCCCCCCCCCCATGTGTTGTTGTGGGTCTGCGCTTGTGCGCATCCCTCATGAGCCAGTAAAAAAACCCTCTGTCCCACAGCCATCTGCCTAGCCCTGCCCACTTCTACCAATACATATGCAGAAGCACCATAACGGGGCACACATGCTCCCACAATGACACTCCTGTAATTGTGGTAATGATCAGTCACGTGTGCCTCGTGAGAGCTGATCGCAAAAGCAGAGAACATTCGGAAGCATCCTTCTTCTGTAGCGAAACAGATGCAGGTGTAGATTAGCCCTTTGTGTTGGTACCAGTGGAGGCTGGTAGCTTCCGATGCCAGTGGGATGGTGAATCCACATCAGGTTTCAGTCAGAACCAATCAGAACTCTAAAAGAACTATTCAAGCTGCACCTTGCATAGCTCCTTTAAAGTTTTGGCTGAAACTTGGAGTGGATTCACTGCCCCACTAGCATCGGAGTCACCGGCCTCTACCAGTTGGCACATTATGTAAATGTTTTGTCATTATAACTGAATTCTTGTCCTTATACTGTGATGGTATTGTTGATACCCCCCCCCCCAAAAAAAAAATTTATCTACCCATACTAAGTCATTTATCCTGTGGAGCTAACCTAATTATATGTTAGATTACATTACCACAATAAGTTATATTTGAATATTCCTTGTATTGTAATTTGTTTCATCCCTTTTAGAAGACACTAAAATAACTTCAGAATGACCCACCCAAGTATAAGTACCTTTACATGTCATTTCTTTCAATGGGAGATAGCTAAGTAGAGATCATGGTAATAGCAAGCTCACACTGACATGCCTGCAAACAGGAAAATCTTTTTATTAAGATCAAATTAGTGTTAGGAAATTTGACTAAGATGAACTATGCTAGTTCCAGACTGACATATACTTTTCATCTTCATTCTTTGCCTTATTCCCTTGAACTCAATATGAGGAAAGTATTCTTAAAATCATCATCATCATCATCATCATCATCATCCTACCAGCACAATCTTGTCCACTATACCCAAGAGAATTTAACAGAGTTCAGTTACTTTGTAATATCTGAAATAGCTTGGTTGACTGGAAATAACGTATGTGCAATGAAAACTAATTTGTACTTGATGGTGGTGGTTACCATGCCAGACTGCCAAGGTTAATGAGACCTATAATAATCTTAGGGATTAATGATTGTAACACAATTGGAAGCTACAGCACCTGAGACAGCTGGGATTTAATGCACTCAACTTTATTTGCAAGCACGGGGGAGGGGGAGAGAAAGAAAAAGAATGGGATTATGTGTCATTTTCATTCCTTCACAGGGATGTAGCTAATTTCCCAAGATGAAGTTGAAAATTAGAGTAAACGTGTCGTCATTCTCAACTGTACTGAAAATGAGCAATAATAAGTGCACATAGTAATACTGAAGGTTTTTGTTTTTTAATCTGTTGGATTCAGACTGGCCTTTCTGGAAACAGAAAGTTTTCTTCTGTTCAAGGAGCCTGGGATCCAAGAAAGGCTCCCCACTGTGGGAAGGGAGCAGGGGGTGATCTCTCCATAAATTTCCTCTTCCCTCTGCACCCTCCTGCATCACCCAGCTCTCCAGAGCAGCTTTTCGGGAAGCACCAGAAACTACAAGGGGAAGACACAATCACGAAGATAACCCTGAATATGAGGGAGTCTCTGTTGAGCGATAATCTGGCTCCAACCTGCTGTATAATACCTGTCTGGAATGTCCAAAGCAGTTTCACACCATTCTGCATGCATACTTACTGTTCTGTTGATGAATTTTACATGGGTCATAGAAGAACATGGAGGAATATGGGAAGAAAGGGATTAAGGAAAACAAGTTTCCCCAAAAAGTAAAAGGTGGAAAAAAAATGAAGTACAGCTGTAACTGGGTGGGGAAAAGGCTATGGACAAATATATTTATAAAGCTGATTACAAAAACAATTGTATGTTGAATTCCATATAAGCAATCATAGCGATATTTAATCTATTCCAGCTAGAGCAATGGAATTGTATTCATGAACTGATTTACTCTGATTTACTATTCACTTCCTCTGTCTCTATAATTGTATATATTAATGGCAGTTTCTTACTTTTGTTTCTTGTTATTGATACTCTTTTTTTGTAAGCAACTTTATACCAGCACATTGCATTTTTTCCAATACAGCTGCAGGCTCTTTTAAATTGTACATGAGACCCATTTTGATACCTGGTACGAACCACCCAGTTTTGACATCCATCAATTTTTCTTGATTAATTTTGGGCAGTCTACGATGGTATAATTGAGAATTTTCCATCTCTCTCTCACACACACACTTTGCTCTTTTCTACTTCTTTGTGTGTGTGTGTGTGTGGGGGGAAACAACTTAATGCAGTGACAAAAAGGAATATAAGCTGCTACTGTAACCTCTCTGATGATAGTATGGGTCTATTTTGAGCCACAACTCACAACTGAAGATCATTGTCTTATAACACAAATGTTTACAGCTTAGAAGAAAGATTCAAAGCATCCTTAAGTACTGGAGTTCTGAAGAGATGACCATATATTGCTCTATTATGTAAGGCTGAAGATAATATTGTCCCAGCACTAACAAAAAGTGCAAAATTATTAGCAGCATTTGTCTTTTCTAGTATTGTTTCATTACCTGGTACTGGTTATTTCCAGTACTACAATTAATTATTATTTTTCAACAGTTATTTAATGTGCAAAGTCCTTCATAGCAGAGCTGTGTGCAAATGGCCTCTCAACATTCTCCACCCTATTTGTGGGCAGAGAAACTGAGGAGGGGGGTACAATTTCACCAGATTTCTCCAGCAGGAGGAAAAATGCTCAGTTCCTCGGAAGTGGAGTTCACCATCAGCAGCAGTTGTAGCACAGCTTCTTTCTGTTTTTCTTCAGGGTTTTCATTTTTTTGTGCTTCCGCTGCAATTGGCAACAACAGCAAATGTGTTGGCAGTCTGCTCACCATTTTGCATCCTTCACCATGCCCCATACCTAGTGTCAATACAAAACTGTATATGTGTGGGGGGGCATCACAAAAATGGAAGAGAAAAAATGGTGGTAGGATCTCAAAGACATGATTGAAAAGAGAGTTGCTGATATTTAAAATTAACCCCCCACACACACCGAGGGACATTTCTACAGAAAGTTCCCAGTGAAAAGGCTTTCTCTGAAGTTTGTTAATGCAATACACTCATTATATGTTTTCCTTACCAAAAACATTCACTCTTCTTTTTATTCAATACACCTCCCCCTGCAAATTTACAAAAATATGACCAATGTACTTTTTAAAAGAATAACCAGAAACGTTGCTTATGTCTATTTTTTCAAATGCTAGCTCAACAAGTATGGCTCCTCTTGGTATCTAAATACTGAGATGCAAATAGAACATGAAATGCATTATCACCATTCGTTTGCTTGTGACAAAGGGCTCAGCCCAGAGACACAGCTGAAGCTCACTGAAATCAATGGGCTATGAGTTAGTTGCATATGTGGAAGGCTGCTTGTGCAAAGATTTTTTCCAAACTGTTGTTCCTCTCTCATACGACATGCCTCCACCCAATTTGAGGAGATTTTCCCTCATACCTACCCATTGCCCACTTTCAGAAGGCTCCCCAACCCTCTCAAAGGGGTGGAGAGGGATCCAGAAGGGGGGAAAGGATGGGAAAGGTCCATGCATGGCACCCTTGTGGACACCAAGCCTTTGAATCCAACCCATTGTGTGTTAAAGTTTTCAATTACACCCAAGCCAACTGTATTAAGCATAGGGTTGGCACAGTTAAACGAATCCTATGTTTTTTTTAAAAAAACATTAATTAGGTGATCACCATCACCATGGCACAATTTATACTGTCTATATCAAATGAAATGAGAGCCAAACATTTATCTATAGACTGCTAAAATATTCTCTCTTTCTCAATCTCCCTCCCTCCCCCCCCCTCTCTAAAACAAAACCCCACACAGATCAATGATAATCAGAGCATTTTGCTCTAGCCCGCAGACAGCTTATCTTCATGCACATAATTTATACCATGGTAACAGGTTAGTGATGGAAGACTAGACTTCATCCGTCTTACAACATACCTAATGTGCAGTCAGGGTATCGCAGTCTGGGCAGAAGTGTTCAAGTAGGACTATGATAGATGTTCTTAATGCATTGTTGACACAGGCTGACTTGCCCAGTCAGGCTTTTAATACTTCATGTATGTCTCTTCATGTTTCATTACATAACAGCTTATTTTACTCATCTCACCTCTGATGGGGCTGCCATTAAAGGAATCTGTTCCCATAGTAATAGAAAACCAGAAGGGCCCTCCTGAGTCAAAGATCAAATGGAGTCCATTTATTCTTTCTTTCTGTTTTAATGCATTCAGCTGCACATTGCTGAAGGTTCGTTTGTACTTCCCACCAAAGACTTTGGTTTTACTCCCCTCTCCCGTCCTTCAAAACAACCCGTAAATGATAACGAAATGCTTAAAGAAATACGAAAGGGTATCCAATTTCATCTACCTGGACAGTCTGGCAGTATAGTGTGTAACAATAAACGAGTGTTCTTAAGTCACAGCATTTCACTGGAAATGAGGCAGAACCTGTGTATTTTAACAGCTTTTTACAACTTATAACCACCAGCAAATTTATTTTACTTTCTCAGGGAAGTCCAGCGAAATGCCCCTAATTTAAACTAAAGGGTCTTTCAGCCTTGAAGACAAAAACCATTTCTGCTGAGCACCTGAATATGTACAGGTGAATCCAGAAGGCTGGAATGAAAGATGGTTTTTCTTCTAGCCAGTCTGACTCACTTCCAGCACTGTGATCATTTATTATCCAGAAAAGAAAGGCTGGCTTTCTGCTCAGCAAATACAGTGGTGGTCTTCGTTTCATGATGAATAGATTTACCATGTCTGCTCTTAAATGCACAATGACATAGAATTTTCCAAAAAAATTTAAAAAATAAAAAAGTCCCCCAACACCCACACCTGATGATATTTTTAATGTATGTGCCATGAAGAGCCAAGCACCTAACTCTATATCATTTCTTTTCCTCTCTTCAATTTGTTATACAAACTGAGGTGACTTGAACAAAATATATTACCTCATACACTGTTGGATCCATTCATCCTACACATTTAAGTTGCAATTTAAAGGAGAAAAAAGTATTGCTATTCTTATAGTGAATATAAGATTTCTCTCAAGTTGAGATAGATGGACAGATAGATATAATCAGTTCCTCAGAATAAATAAGTTGTTGTTTTGAAGGGGGATTTGTTGATTGCACTTCATGCAATCAAGTGCCATGGAGCCAGCCAGGACGTGACTACTATTTGTTGATAGAGAGCCTATCTGCACTACTGCTTTAAAATGCTTTATAATAGTTTTAAACCATTTAATAACAGTAATTAACCAGTTTAAAACTGTTATAAACCATTTTAAAGCAGTAGTGTAGATAGGCTCTCAGTGTTGTAGAGGTACGTTTCTGGCCAGATCTGGTCTAGAGAGACCAGAATAAACTGGTAAGGGGCAAGCAAACAGACAGGATTAGGAAAGAATTTAGGATAAACGGCACTTCCAGGGAAGAACACATGAAAGAGGAAAGATGGGACAAGAAGCATCAATGGATCAAAGCTAGGGGTGTGCCGATTTTGGTAAAGCAGTTCCATCTGTGTTTTGTGTATTGTCAAGCATCTTTTGTTCCATCATCCACTCATGAACAGAATCAGATGATTATTTTTTTACCAGAATTTCATTCTACTTGCTAATGTGCACTTGTGTAAATGTGCACTTGTCCAACTTTATTTATTTATTTATTTATTTATTATTTCATTTCTATACTGTCCAATACCCGAAGCTCTCTGCACTAATTTGTGACTGCAAATTAATGCAAACCCGCCCACCCCCAGTGAAAAACCAGAATCTACATGACTGGAGAAAAGTCACTCTAGTACGGAATCCACAGTCAATTACACAGAAAGCTGAAGTCATTTGAATCCATTGCGGAATTCTCTGACATCCCTAAAAAGCCAAGGAAATTTAGGGATGCAGTCTAATATGAGGCACAGTCAAGGAACTGCCTTCAAAAACTGTTGACTGGCAGCCTCTTCCTACTTCATTTTACAGCCTCCTCCTCCTCCTCCTCCTCCTCCTCCTCCTCCTTCTTCTTCTTCTTCTTGGGAGGCTAGAAGTAATGAGGAACCGAAGAACTGGCAAAATATAATGTAAACTGTACATTTATTGAGGTATGGCTGGTGAGGGGCTATTTTAAAGACATACTGCCAAAGAGGATTGGCTGGTTTTTACTATCTCCTTGCTTGCGTTGCTTTCAGGTTTGCCCAATAGCAAAAGAGAAATAATTTGAACATCCTTGGCACAATACAAAGAGTGGTGAAGCCGTTGCTACTGCTGCTGCTCTGCCTAGTCTTTCCATCTTCCTCTGAACCCTTCATGCCCAATTTGCAGCCAGCTGTGCATTTGGTGCTGAGTGATGACATCACTCCAGCTGTGCACTCCAGCTGACATCTCCCTCCCTATTGCTTGCCACTCCATCTGGCATCCAGCAAGTTTTTTTTACATAATGTCAGTAAGACATGTGATATTAACTATGACAGCAAGCGCATTTTCATTATTATTATTTTTAGAAATTAAGTACAATAGCATATAAAATACATGATGGGTGTTTGTTTTTGCAAAAAGTTAAACTTCTGCTTTATTCTCCATTACAAAAAATATTGTTTCATTTGGAAATAATAATACAGTAATCCAAATCAACCTGCTGGTGGTCAGGGGGATAAAGAGAACGATTCCAGAAGATAGAAAAAATAGGCTGTACAAAATCCCCATTTGATCATATAATTTTGTACAGGTCAATAAACTAAAGCACCATATGTAAATAAAACATTCCTTTCAAAATTATGTCAGCCTTTAAGAAAAAGGTCTACTAGTCATTACAAATGAATGTTCTGTGCACCTGTAAAATCTGATGTGCATTCTTTCAAGTTTTTATTTCAACAGTATGCCTGTCAGAATACCCCCCCCCCCACTATAAATGCCTAGTATTAATATTAGCAGAGGTTTTCCAAATGTCAGAAAATTGAATTAGGCTCATACTGAGCATGAATGTTATGAGGATTTATGCGCTCCCTTCAGTCGATTCAGACACATGTAAATCTTTTCCAGTTCCACTCAAAGGCTGGCAGAGATTCACAATACGTGCAATGGATGATTGTTTGAACATAGAGATCAAAGTAAAACTTTACTGAAAATACGGCAGTGTAACCAGAAACAAGACAAAACAAAAGACTAAAAGACCAATCCTACAACTGGGCTCAAGGCTCCTGCTGCCAAGATATGCGGACTTTCTCCACCACACCTGAGAGCAGCAGACTAGCTTAGGGGTTACAGGACAAACTATGTGGCACACACAGATCTGTCCTCCAAGATAGGGGAATAACTGGGTGGGACTAAGGAGGAATGACTTAGGGAGCTGCCATTGCTGTCTCCCAGCATCTGCTACCTAGGGAGCTTGCTCCACGTTGCCCAATGGTAGGGCCAGCCCTGCTTTGTTCCAGCATTGCTAGCAAATCCTGTCTCCTGCCTCTGCCCCTGGAAAGAAGCACTAACCAGTAATATGGTTGTACTAATGCTTTGAGGGAGGGGGGAATCCTTGTGAGATGCAATTAAGAAATATTTTGAGAACAAGGCAAGGGTAGGTGTCAGCCTCCTCTTGCACCACATACAAAGCAAAAGTACTGGAAATGAATATATTCTTTTAGAATGATGAATAAAACGTTTAAGACAAGATGTTTATATATTGCTGCCCAGTCTTTAAACACCACCACCCTCAAATGATTTCTAAAGACTATTAATAGAAAGACTTTTATAGAAAGACTAGAGATGTAAATCTTGGGGAAAATATTGAAGCTATGAATTTCTTAAATCCACTCTTTAAGATTAACCGCTCTGTAAATTATTAATTATAATTTTATGAGCAAACCAAGTTATACATAATGCAGTTTATGTTCCTAAAGCAGCCTTCCCCAATCTGGTGACTTCCAGATGTTTTAGACTACAACTCCCAACATTTTTGACTATTGGTCATGTTGGCTGGTGCTGATAACCGCTGATGCTCAAAACATCTGGAAGACACCAGCTTAAGGAAGGCGGTCCTAAAGCAACAAAGGGCACAATGCTATGAATGTTCAGACAGAAAAAGTTGTACAATTTCCAGCAATCCCCAGGCAGTCATGGTGGCTGCGGAATGCTGGGAGTTGTAGGACTTTTTTCTGTCTAAATATCCATAGCATTGTGCCTAAAGTGACATTAGCTGTGTAAAAAGAGCTAAAAATGTATGTACTGCACATTTTTTCATGTTCCCCCAATACAGCCATTTCCCCACATCTACCCCTTTAAAACCAGGGGGGATTTGTTTTTTTCAACAGCATAAAAAATTCTGGAAATTTTACATCGCTAAGAAGTACCCTTGTGCAAGTCAAGAGCTGTATTAAAGGGTTTTCGCCTTATAAAGACCCTGTTGATGGTAACCACTTCTACTCGTTTCAGTACATTATGGACCAGTTGAGGTTTCGGATCTTCATGAAAAGGCACATATGTAACACAGCATGTTAATCTATCCTGGTTGCTACCTGGCCATGGAAAACTGAAACCAGATTGCCAATGGCTTGGGCATGGCAGACTTTAACAACTGTGGGCAACAATTTCTTCCATTTGGTTGCTTATTAAATAAGGTCAAGAGTACACCATAGCTTTTGCTCTTGTTGCTCCTGTATATTTTTATGAGATGCAAAAGAAGGCAAGGCTCTAATTAATAGGTACTCATCGAGAGTTAAGGGAAGGCAGGAGAAGGAAACCATTTTTCATGTAATCAATACAATTCAAGAATATTAAAAGCAGAAAACAACAGTTTTGAAAGCAAGCTTTGTGGTTTTGCTGGCTCTTGGAATGGTTTCAGCTGGATTTGGTACTTGCTTTCTCTCTACAGCTGTGTGAATCCTGCAGAGCTCACTTCACAAAGCAGACCCCTGCCGTTTGATTCACAGAATTTGGAAGAGAACCAATCTTCCTATGACTGCTAAGAGATCCAGGCTAATGACCGCATTTTGATTTCTTAGTAACTCTGTGTGTGTGTGTGTGTGGAATATTTACTCCTATAATGTGCCAGCACATGGCTGCTTGACAAAACTTGTGGTTCCCTTGACATAGTTATAAGAATTATTAAGTTTAATCGACCTTTAGCTCTTTTAAAAGTTAATTGCACATGGAACCGAGTTTTAAGTTTTGTTGGCATCTCAGACATTAATGAGATAACTGGATTGACACTCACTCCTTGTTATCACCAGACAGATTTTACAGTTTAGTGGCCCGTAATAAGAAACTGTAGTTCTTCACAGTAATCAGTGAAGAACTATAATATAAAATATAGGTTCAGAAGTCAAATGAAAGCAAATATGCAAGAGAAACTCCATTAAGTTATTTGGTTTTGTTCATCAGATGTCCATGGAAAATATGGCTGCCAATTCAGATTTTGTGAGGTTTCATTTGTGCATCCGATCAACCAGAATTAGTCCTAGCATGCTTGTTTCAGTCAAAATTGCATAGGATTATGGGGATTTGTAGCTATAGTGGAATCAACATTGTTAATTATTCTTGCCTATACATGTTTTTCTTGCACAAAGGTTTGACTATATTCATAAAAGGGGATGGATCCAAATCTTCATCCCACGCATTGAAGGTTACTTTCCATCTGTGAAGGCTTCTGATCTAGCGGAGGAATCCTGATGGAGGAGGCAGCAATTTTGTTGATTCTCCCCTCCTTCTGTAGTTCTGTGCCCCTCAAAACTGCTATGGACTGTTGGGGGATCCTCAGGAAATGTGGGGAAGGTGATGCTGGGGGCTGCAGAGGGAAGGGGTAAATCGGCAAAGATCATCTACCAGTAGCTGTGTTTTCAGTAAAATTCAACTCAGCAGAAAAGAAGCTGGATCCAACCCGGCATGCCCATGTTGCAGTATTACACTATGCTTGCTCAAGTGCTCTTCAGTCATCAGTGGATTCATCAAAAGTTTTACAAAGTGGCAAAGCAGTGGGAACTCCATGGAATTCTACACAACCCCAGAACAAAGAGAAACATAGATCAACATGGAAGTTGTATGTTTGAAACTGAATGTTTGTCTAACTGAAGCAAATCTGTCTTAGGTTCAGGAAGTTCTATCTTCTGATATTTGAGCTGCACAAAGAAAAAGAGAGTCCAAAGGAATTCTTATCTTTGTATCATGACGTATGTAATTGTCTTTTGTTTTCCTCACTATGAGAGTCTGAACAAGAATAGCCGTTAGATTAAAGGAAAAAGATGTTTTGTTTATTGGGGAATACCTTTGTCATATTAACCATTAATCAACTTTCATGGTTTGATTTCTTGCTGATTCTGCTTATTTACTTTATTTTTGTTAAGAGCTGGAGACTCTTTAAAAATGATCTGGGAACCAGAAGGTATTTGGGAAAGGGGTGGTGTTACATTGCTAGCTGTCCAAAAAGTGAAGTGTTGAGGTGCTCCCAGATGAGGGTTTTAATGTGCAGTTAACCTGTCAGCAGTTGCCAGTCGCCCCTGTCCAGAGCCTCCATTATGCACGATCATGGAGGCTCCGGAATGTACATAACACTCTGTTGTGTAAATGGTGGCCGTAAAAGAAGAAGTGTTTGGGGTGCAGCAGTAGTGACTCCTGCCTCCACCAGCTGTCAAGCCCTTCTGGGCTCTCCTTCTTTTCAAGGAAGTAGAGACCACGAGGGCTTCAGAGCCAACGGGGGGGGGGGCAAAAGTCCCATGCCGCCCCCACCAGTTGTCAATCATTTTCCCCTTTTACTGCCACCATTTACACAGTGGGAGAATTACATAATTTCCAGAGCTTCCATTGTCATGCACAATGCAAGCTCCAGATTGTGGGGAGGGACAGCTACCCAGCGCTTGTCGGGCCTCGCAGGTGATTGGAGTGCCAGTCTATGAGTGTGCCAAAAGTGGGCCAGGGAGGATGGATGCAGGGGAGTTTGGTAGACTCCTGGACTCAGCCTGGGGCCTGCAACATCTGTATGTTACTGGTATATCATTGTTCTTTGACCAGCACCTATGTATATAAAGACCTTTTTTGTGTTCATATTGCTCTGATTTGCAATTCATTATGTTCGTTGAATAATACTTGACTTTTTTGATATTAAAAATAAAACTTTATAGTATATTGTTATAGAAGATAGCCTAATTTCTTAAAGAAAAAAAACCTTTATGGACCATTGTTATTCATGGAATCTGAAAATCAAGAGCTTTCCAACGGAGTGTGTTTCATGAGAATCGGTTAATGGCAAGGCAGTCAAAAATGGATTACCAACTAACTCCAGACTTTGCATTATGTATATATGTGTGTGTATGTGTGTGTGTGTATTTATGGTTTAAATCTTTGTAAACCTCCCAGAGAGCTTTACCTGTTCGGTTGCATAAAGCTGTAATAAATGAAATGAAACTTGCCTTGAGACGGGATTTTTTTGGCCTACATCTCCCATCATTCCGCACTATTGGCCTTCGTGGCTAAGGCTGATGGGAGTTCTCAGCAGAGACATTTGGAGGGCCACAAGTTGCCTGGCCTTGCTGTAGAAGAAGATGAGTAAAAGACTGAAGCTGATTGATGCAAATAGTGCCTCCCCTGGAACTTTTCACTACTTGAGGAGGGCACAACCTTGATATTTGAGGTTGGATTTTATTTCATCGCAGAGGAACTGTCTGTGAGCAGGTATGATTGCGTTATGAAGGAAGTTGCATCAGCTGTCCTAGTGCAAATCAAGGCCTAGCATTGGTTTCACAAGGACCTCAAAGCCAGCCTGGAAACCTCCCAAATGCAGCTGAGGCTCAGCTATTCCCAACATTTTATGCCTTAGGTACCCTTTTCATTAAGAACAACTACTCAAATGTCCTTTTAGCAATAGGTCAAGGTGGTGGCAACATCAGTCTGCGATCTAAAAAAATGAGCAAAATCAGCTATAATGGCACCTGAATCACTCACTTTCTCAGAGCCAATGAAGAGGATGCTGAATAAAAATCAGGCCCTTGTGTTCCGCCCCCTCCTCTGCTCTTCTCACCTTCCTGGTATTAGGAATGAAGAGGCTTTTACTTATGGCTAATTCAAATGATTTACAGTTAGTAACACACATCCTCTTTGGCTTCTGATGTTGTTACAAAAAAGGCTCAGGTTTTTAAAATAAAATTTGAAATCCCCAGTAGCTTTTTTAGATGCTACATTTTCTTCAGACCCTGGTTTTGGCAGCAAAACAAGGCTTTTTTCTGCCCCCCCCCCACGCTATTGTTTTCAATAAAGCAAAGCCAGAAATGGGCAGATGTTCACTACCTCTCCCTGCCTCTCTCTGACACATGCAGGGTACATGAGAGGTATTCTCTTTGACATTTCTCCCAGCTCACACAGCCAGGAATAACATATGGCTTCACTAGCAAGACCCTGAAGTTGCTGCCGGACCTAGGGTCAGGGGGAAAAAAAACCATGACAAAAAGCCTACGAGAACATAAATAAACACGATTGGAATGACTAACTACCATAAGGAGAAATGTAAAGAAGATTTTTTTCCTGTTCGAGATCCAGGAAATCTGCTGTAGAAATTCATATACTGTCTACCTTTGCAATTTATGCTTTGGAGCAGGCCACTTTTCAGTGTGGGTGCTTTATCTACACTAAACATACTGGGTTGAATCCAATTGTGCCCTCCTAGTCACAGAAGGGCTTTTGAGCCAGTTGATGTCATTCACCAACAGAAAGAGAGGCCATTTTCACCCATGCTATTGGTTGTGTATTTATTTGCTCCCTCCCAAAGCTTACAGCAGCATAGAAAGAGTTCTGAGTCTGACCTCCACCCAGAAACCAAACAAGTCAAGCCTACTGAACTTTGTGGAGCTTATTTATTTGCAACTCAGTTTCATGCTGAATCCTGTAGTCAATAGAGCTGGAAAACACCTAAAGGATGTTATAACATTTGCCACCAAACTAGATTTTCTTTTTGACTCAATTTGTCATTGAATTCAGCTATCACAAGCACAGGTCCATTCGCCGCAAGAGGTTGCAATTCTTTTTTTAAAAAAATTTATTATTAGAGAACTGCACTGCAAAATTCGGAAAAAGTTTGACTATTGAAGTAAAACTGATCTTCAGTTCACATATTGGTTCAGAAAGTGCAAATTAGATAAATTTGCATTTAAATGCAAAACAAATAAATTTCTCCCTCATTCCATTTTTGAACCAGAGAAACATGTGAATAGAGTTAGTGTCATGGATGCTGTTTTCCTAAACTGACAGGAATAACTGTTCTAAATCTGGTTATTTGGACATCATCCCTAGAACATTTGTGTTGCAGTTTTATTGGTAGTATTTCTTCACTCAGGGACCGGATGTTACCCTGTGTCTTACGTGGGCGGAGGGAAGCAGCATAATGTGCATTTGCAGGAGGATGAGGGGAGACAGGAGACTTGTTGCATACTTTGTTTCCTTCATGCACATGCTGCACACAGCTGGAGCTGTAGAGATTTACATATCGTGTCCAGTCACTCAGTACTTGATATAGTCCCTGAGAACAAAAATGCAGAAGACTTTACCTGTATGAATGAGGCAGGTAGAGAGCCAATTTCCCTGTTTCTGTGTATATACGTATATACGTAATTCATGTGCAATTTTTGTAACAATGGCAACCAATTTGGTTGGTTTTAAAAAGGCATTAGACAAATTAACAGCCCAGAGAGCTTCGGCTATGGGGCGGTATATAAGTGTAATAAAATAATAATAATAATAATAATAATAATAATAATAATAATAATGCTATCAATGTCTACTAGTCATGATGGCTATTATATTACCTCCAGTATCCGGGGCAGTATGACTCTGAATACCATTTGCTGGGGAACACAAGCAAGAGGGTGCTGCTGTAGTCATGTCCTGCTGTGGGCTTCCCAGAGTCATCTGGTTGGCCAAGAGGAAACAGAATGCTCAGCTAGATCGGTCTTTGGTCTGATCTAGCAAGGCTCTTTCGTTCTCATGCTTGCTAAACCCAATAGTGTTCTAAGCATTCCATTTGTGTGGGGAGAAGAGGATGGAAATAGGTGGGGGGATAATAACCTCCACAAGTGCCCTACCCCACATTCAGCTTGCCTGACCACAGGGGCACTGTTGTGTGTGGGGGAATGAGAAGATGCTCCTTCAAGCCCCAGAATTGGCAGGGCCTTGTGGTGCCATTGGCCGGAAGAGGGGCTTATAGGATGACATTAGATCTTGGGGGCCCTCCTCCAAGCCTCTTTGAAGCACAGCTCTTTTCCTCCTTCCCTGTATGCACTGTGGGGGTTTGCTGGTTGCTCTTTTAGGGGCCGAGCAGGAATTTTTGGTGCACAGTGGGGTGAGAGCATCTTAAGTTGATTTGGTGGGTTTTCTTATGGTTCAGTTGGCCACATTCCCCTGGTAGGATGGTCTGGGCAGACTGTGTTTGTCTGGATAGAGATGGTGATCATTTTGAGGCATCGTAGGTGGTGACAGGTCATGCCTGAGGGCGTCCTGCTGATGAATTTGTAGCTCCAGTGGGAGGATAAGTATTGCCTGTGGGGCTATCTCCCCTTGCCCACTTCGTATTTCACAGCTCAGAGGGATGTGACAAGGGATGCCCCGTTCCCCAAAAGGGGAAATCCTAAGGGGTGCTGGTTTTATAATCAACAGCAGGCAAAGAACGTTTCACCCAATTTCATTGATCGGCTAGTGATAGCATATTGGAGTAGCCACCCACGGATCCCCCCTTTGCAGTGAGAAATTGTTGGAGAACTATCAAGTTGAATGAGAATTGTCAAAATTTTCTTAGGAGAAATTTTCAGCACAGAATGATACTGGTTTACTGCTGAACAGGGTATTAACTCGTTGGGTGCTGTCTATTTCTTTTATTGTTGTGTTTTTAATTGATTTGTTTTATGTTATTTTTAATTAAGATTGTGGCTTTAATTTGTATTTTATTATTGCTAGCTGCTTTGAGAGCCAGAAATCAAATGCATAAAACTGTCAGATTATTTTCAGATAAAATAAAGTAGAAATCCATACTCCCAGTTTGGGAAAACCTGTTCTAGACTAAAACCCTAATATGCAATATACCTATGGCAGGAAGATAATGTCTGAAGACAACAGGGCCATATCTGAACTCTTTGATATGAAATTTCTGTATGTTGACTTTTCTGCATTAGTACAAAGAACTCTACTAGAGGTTACAAATGTGAAAATACTGTTCAAGAACAAGAGGTTATGCAAGCATATGAAAAATGATCCAAAATTGCCTCTCCTATTAAACAGCTCAGTCGCAGCCAGTGCTTGGAAATCCAGCTTGATAAAGAATATCTTTCCGTTTGCTATCTGGGGGGAGGGAGGGGGGCTAGCTGCCATGGCACAGGAAGTCCTTTCACTTTTCAGAACATCATGCTAGGGGAAACTACAGGAAAGTAACCTACTACTTCTTAATAGGCTTCTGCACAGAGAGTTGCTTTGAAGCAGCAGCTGCCCATAGTAAATTTCATTGACCCTTAGAGCCATTCTCCAAGCTTCCAACTGTTTCGTCTCCCAAGCTCAGTGTTAGGACCAAGTCACAGCACCTGACAAAACTAAGAAGCCACAACAATACAAGGATTTAAAGCTTTCAGTGATGTTATCTTTTCCATGTAGCACCAGCAGAGAGACCTGATGCCACTATGATTACCACTACTGACTGAACCTTCTTTCTGGAAAGTGCAAAGCATTAAGGGGAGTAGCATTTTGCTGTATTTACCCGTAATTAAAGCTTGCAGCAATGCACATGGTTCATTAGAATACCCAGCAATGCTTCTAGATCCTTTACCATTAAGATCTGCATAGAAGGAGGAATCAGTTGTGTCACTGAAGTAATTGGAAGGGAAAACGTGGGACAGATTATTTTCACCTGTATAGATTGTTAGATTGGTACAATCTTCTAGGGAGGTCTTGTTGTCCATTTCATCTGTTTCATCTGGCAGCAATATGGCAAGAGGTCTTCTCTGAGGTGGCACGCACCCTCTGGAATGACCTCCTTCTGTGAAACACCAGGCACCAATGATTATTAAAGACGTCATTCTTTACTCTTTCCCAAACGTTAACCTGTCCTAATGGTGTTGCAATTGTATCATGATCTATTACTGTATAGTTTTTGTAAACCAGTTTGGGATTTTTCTTTAATATTTTAGTGTGCTAATATATTATTATTATTATTATTATTATTATTATTATTATTATTATTGTGTTTGTCTACATTTGTAAACTACCCTGAGGGCATCTGCCAGTTGGTACATAAATTTAACAAATATATAAATAAACAAAATGGGAAGAGGGAAGAGGTAAAGAAAAACTTTTAAATAAAAATAAAAAGTTGACATTTGGTGAAATTCTCTTTTCTATAAAACTCCTAAAGGCGAAGGAGCCCTCTCAGAGTCTGCTTTCTGAGTATCCTATGCCAACCCATATAGATAATACTATAAACGTTTTAAAAAGCTGAAATCAAGTCCCTACAACAAAAGAGAGGATTATTTGTACTCTAAGCAAAATGCATAACATAAACTCACATGTCTCCACATCACACCAACCATGCAGATTATTTTCAAATCACTTCTGTGTGGTGACTGCTCCACACAGTGGTTCTAATGAGTACAGCCACTCACCACAAAGATGGTCCCCACCATGACACCACCAGAGTGGCAACTCTCCACATGAGGTGGCATAATCGACATATCAAGGTCATATGTTACATCCATGATGTAGAGCAGCCACCACATGCAACTTGTTTCAAGCACCCTTCACATTATGGATATAGCAAGTAGAATAACCTATAGATACAAACTTTCCCCTCAGCTTTAGTAAAGATAGACTCTTGATTCCATTAGACCAACCTTCCCCAACCTGATGCCCTCCAGATGTTTTGGACTAAAACTCCAAGCATTCCTGACTATTGGCTGGGGCTGAAGGGAGACAGATGTCCAAATTATCTGGAGGATACCAAGTTGGGGAAGGCTGTATTGGACCCCAGTTTTTTTTAGCCCATTACCATCTTGTAAGCCAGTTCATATATTTCTTGTTCTCTACTCTCGGCACAGAGTATCACTGATTCTATGAAACAAAATCCCCCTTTCTCATTACTCATGTGAAGAGAACATGCTGTGAGTAATGGGGAGCAGTAATGGTCAAGCTTATAGTTCCTTCATGTTTTACTGGTGTGTTGGGTACATTGTGTGACCAATGGGGATTGGGGCCCTGCCACCAGCTTCAGGCATGCTCACTGTCCCTGCCTATACACATCCACGCATTAGCATGCTTATCTGCAATGAAAAAGCCTACACACCACAAGTGGCTATTCACATGTAGGCCTTTGCACAATCTGGACACCAGTGCAACCAGATGAACTAATTGCCAGGAAACTTGGGTTGCGGCTATCCTACTACAGATGACAATGCTGATGTTAAGATGTCTGTAGGCAGATCCAAGAGCATGGCTGACACTTGGACTGAGCTGCCTTCAAATAGATGATGTCTTCAAAGTATGTTTTTGAAGTATTGCCCACTGGTAGACCTTTAAATAGAGGACTGGCCACCCTACCACCAACCATATGCAGCCCATCGGTCTTACATGGCAGCCTATGTGCAACAGGAAGAACTACAAGCAGGAAGTTTATCAAACCTCTTGGGAGCCACCATACATGGATATTGGGATGTGCTTGAGTTGGTAAATCACAAGTTGAACCATCTGCTCTATTTTATCTTTCAGGGGAGATACTGCTTTACAAATAAAAAATAGAGCAACTTAAACCAAAGCTGTATTTTGCTTGGCCAACTATTTGTTACTCAAATAAAGAATATACATAGATAAACTGAGCTATATACATGAAAGATTCACATTATGAACATTTGAACAAGTATCTAATCTGCTTTGTGTAACAGATTTTAGCAGATTTTTCATATCTGAAACATCCAGAATTTTGAACTTTACCATCACAATTTTGTTTTTAATAATTTTTAACAATTGGTCTCTGTACAGTCATCTTTCTACCTCTTCCTCAATACAGTATAGAAAGAGACATTCTTTCTCTAAATAGATGGAATACTAGTCCATTCAATTCCATTTTCTTCTGTTTTCTCTTCCAGACCAAAAATGAAATTAAACAATTAAATGGAGTGTACAACAACAACCACCAGAAGATCAAAGCATTATTTACAACCAGTAGGTTTATGCTCCATAAGCTCCATTATTCCAGTGCATTAAAACTGCACAATTTGTCAACTGCCCTGAAAACCTGGCAATGCTAAACTAGCCATTAAGCAGATGATTTCACAAGATTTTTCAAAGGAATAAATACTAATTTTGTAGTTTTATATGTCCCTCTGTAAAAAAGCAAGTGGAAAAAGCCTGTAGATACAGTGTCTTGGGAAAGCAGTGGGTTGACAGAAAACACATCACTAATACATTCAATATGTGCTAAAATTTAGGGAAAGTCTTATAAAATTATGTATCAATGGGGGCTGACCCAGATGGGCAACTCTGTTTCCCAAACAAAATGAATCTCTCAGTGTGAAAGAGGTTTCCGCAAAGCCCGAGCAAGATGACACTGTAGAGAGTAGAGAGAGAGGGTACTGGGTGGACAGGACACCAAAGAAAGCAACTGCAGCAATACCCAGAATTATTTAAGCCACAAGGAATCAGGCTGGATCCCGGTGTTAATATCCCCTGGTTCAACCTGGAAGCATAATATGGCTTATGGCTTAGTGTGTTTTATGAACCATGACTTAGTGTGTTGTGTGAACTATTCCTACATAACGCGGTTTAAACATGCTCACTAACCATTTGCTCCAAAAGGGTTAGCAGCCTAACCATGGTTTAGCGTGCGTCTGAACAGGCCCTGTATCTGAGTGTATGCAGAGTGCATTTCCCTCAACACAATCTACTCTCACATGCAGGGATTAATTAGATAAAGTTGGCTTTTACGTCAGAAAACGTGGCTTCCAGGGTAAGTTTCATCTGCAGTGTCTTTCATTTTAGGAATTAAGCTTTTATACTCATGGTTTTGGAGTTGCATGTACATGCCTCTTTTTCTTTTTGGGCTGCCTTTAACAGCAGACTCTTTATGAGTTATCTGGCATGGAAAAAACAGTGATGGGGAAAGTTGTACTTTTTGAATGTTTATCCACCATGCAACTTTAAGGTGCAAGTAAATCAACGTTCTTGGAAAGGTCTGGTGCTGGAGTAGGAGGCACTGTAGTGTCACTTCCTCCTGAGCAAGAAAGACATGAGAATTCTTCATGTGACCTTTATAGGAGTTCACATTGGTCCTTCTCAGACCAACATTGGCCCAGTTTCTGTAGCAACTTGAAGCTCCTCCCATCTGGTCCAATGACTTTGAAAATGGGAAAAGGTGGCACTGCAATGGTTCGCAGATTACTGTGGTAAGGAAAGAAATCACTACTATGTCCTCCTTTACATGTAGCTGCAGCAGCCAGATCTGGTTTCCGATCAGGAATTGAAAAGGGCAGTGCTTCATGTTTTATACCCTCAAGAGTGGGAAACCAGATGTTGTTGAACTACACCACTGCCAATTGGCCATGCTGGGGGGGGGGGTCAGCAACATCTGGAGAGCTATACCCCTACAGAAATCATCATTCAGGAAGCGTAAGCCATAGGTATTCATGCCTAATGGTGCAGTTCTACTGAAATGCATCTTTCACACATTATTTAGACTGAGGTGCACATCAAAACAGACAAAGTGCAATCCTATACATGTCTGCTCAGAAGTAAACCCCACTGAGTTCAAGGGGACTTACTCTGGGTAAGTCTGTATAGGATTGCCGCCTTAATAAAATAGCTTAAGCTGAAATGCTTAAAAACAGCAACATTGTGTCTGGGTTTAACTTGATTAAAAAGCCTGGCTTTTAAGACCAGAAATTAGAAAACTTCTGCAGAGATTTTTCATCACTCCTTATTAATTAGTGGGGTAATACTAAAATGAGCATTGCCAGTTCTGTGTGTGCCTCTAATTCCATTGCCATCTGAAACAAATTCAGCTTGACTAGCCTCCTCTTTAAAACAGGAAAGAGAAAGACAAGCTGTTTTCCACATCTGGAAAATGGAACAGCAGCACACTAATTTCCAATTGTCTGCAGAAGAAACACCAAAACTTTCTATTCATTCATCTCCTCCAAAAAATATTAAGACAGCGTACAGAATTCCTTTTCATATAAGGAGTGGCTTGATATAGAACTCTGGAATGGGACATTTGTCTCTGGAGGACAAATATTGAAAACATCTATTGAAAACAATTTCTTATCATGGACATTAATATAACCAAAATCACAATACAGTAATGGCATTTACTGTTGGTGCTTAAGAAATTGCTACATTTTTTCAAAAGATAAAAGTATAATCTCTTGCTTTTATAGGTGGGGCACACTGATTTGACAAGATCAGTGCGGAGACGGGGTTCCTCCAGGGGAAGAAATGTGGAATATTTAAAGTGCATTCACAAGCGTACAGCACAAAACCTCAGAACCACTGAGAAACAGGGCACTGATTGGAAGCTTCACTGCTAGCAGTTTCACAGGATGAGAGAGCGAGAGCCCAAGTCATCCAGCAATCATCAGACTGACAGGAGAATCAAACTGAAATAGCAAGTCCCAGAACAAACATCTGTAAGTACTGCTACTGCGAAGGAAAGGGCAGAAGGCACAAGATCACCCAGCAGCCTGAAACCTAAACCGAAACCAGTGATATGGGATCAAAGGCAACAGCAGTGCTATCTGCTGTTTGCTTAGAAACACCATCGGAGCAGATGGTCCCCCACGTGCTGATGCTTCATTCCTCTACTAAACAGCCACTTTAAAGTAAGCATGAAATAGCATGGGAGAAACATCTGCACATAGTACAGCAGACCACCAGTAGCGCAGCAAAGGAAAAGCAAGAGGAGGAGGAGAGAAAGGAATGCAACAATTCAGGCCTATCTGGGACTAGGTTTGGGACAGGCACCCCAGTGAGTGGCATAACCTCAATGTGTATACATATGTATAACCACTCACTGGTTGTCTTTTCCTTTCATTACGCAGCAGGAGGACGCTTGAGTTCTCACCCCGCAACTTACATTAGGCAGCAAAGTTCTCAGCATCTGCAGCTTGCGGGTTGGGGAAATAGTGTTACAGAAACTGCAAGATATATGCAGGGAAAGGACTAATTCCTATTCTCAGCTTTTTGATAGACAGTGTACTTCTGTGGCTTTTGCAGTCTTATGTAAGAATTTTGTCTCTGAGGGGCATTAACCTGTCCACTCTGCCCGTGCTATGAAGAAGCTACGTACAAATGCAAAAGAGAAATACCTGCACTGCCAGACCTTTCCCTTGAGGTTTTTGTCACAGTGAGTCCCACTGCCAAAGGGGCAAGCCACTGCTCAGTTTTAAGGAGTGACTGTGTCAGAAACGTCAAAAACGATTTATCCTATCCACCATCCCACGTATATGCTGTTTCTTTGGATTGTGGCCTATGGTTAAGAATGCTTTTTAAAACTATTCTTTTTTGTCATTGCAATAAAGTAAATATATTGTACATAGAAGTTATACACCAGTAGTTATCATTTCCTGCATATTTGTCTTCTGTTTTTGCAGGGTGGAAATAGGTTGGACAATCCAGTGCTTCAAACATCTTGAGGTTTTTCTCATGAGTGTCCCTTTTTTAAACTGAACAGTGGCTTGCCTCTTTGACTCTTCTGAAATCCCGACAATTTGTAGCTGAGGGAGGCCACCCACCTGCATTTACTAGATTATTCGTCTGCTTGCTTCTCTATTGCTTCTTTCCCATACATCCTTCCTGATATGTTCTCTGATTTGACCAGCCCAGTTGTAATCTCCCTTACCGTCCACCATGTGAAATATGATCTTGACTTTGGCTTCTCGCCTGTGATATGAACTCATATCAGACCTCTGACATTGATGAAGGAGTTACTAGCATGCAACTTTAAAAAATAAATGAACCACACCGACTTCATCCACTGTTGTTCCCCAGCAATAGGTATTCAGGGGCATGCTGCCTCTGGTACTGGAGGTGCTAAATATCCCTCACGACTAGTAACCACTGTACATCTTTTGTATGGAAAAGAAGAGTATAAATGTAACACATAACTAAATAGTAAAACCAAAACTAACACTAAAAAGATCTAAAATCTAAAAACATCATAAAAAAAATGAACAACTCCAGAATATCAAAATGCACACCATGACAAATCCCTTCCCAATAATGCAGGAGAAATTATCTTAAAATATGGCACCTGCTGTAATATTAATGCACCAGCATGCTTACAGTGTGAAACTTTTTGCTTGCACTTTAGCTCAATATTTCCAGTGTTGGAAAAAAGCATAATCCATTTAAATTTTCAGTTTTTACATGTAAGTCTTCAGATACTAGCTGTCTATCCCACAAATAAAAGCCAATTGTCATTTTTAAACATTGCTTCTGGAGAAGATGTTGTATAGACTTGTACAAATAGAAATATTCAGCAACCAGATAAGTCCAAATGAAATCCAAAAGTGATTCAATTCAACTAGGAGGCTTTTGGGAAAAGTATGAAAATTACAGGAATTTTCCATTTTGTTTTCTTCTTGGACAGTATATATTCAGCCTCAATTATCCTTTTTATTTTTCAAGAAAGCCAGCTTTTCTGCTGAATAAATTCCCCTTCGTTAAATGCTTGTTGGGTGTATCTATTTTGAACAAACAGGCCCTGCATTACAACTGTACTCCCGTAATTCATTTAATGAGACACTGGTGTGGAAACTAGACTGAAATGACTGTCTTATTCACCAATTAAGTTTCCACAACAGAAAGAAACATCTCAGGCAGGAGGGAGCCTTGCAACATATAGGTCAAATGCTATTTCAGCAATAGGAACTTACTGAGAATGAATGAGCCTAGTCTTATAGAAGAAACATGTTGCCTACACAGAAAAATAATGTATTGGTGTCTTGACTCCAGCCCCAAATCTCTTCAAAATAAAATCAGCACTGCAATTTTAGAATAAAAACTTTCACTTTCATGGGGAACTTGTAATTATCAGAGATCTAAATATAGATCTCTAGAGCTCTCTCCTTGAATCACACCTATTTCTCAGTAAAGTTGTCATCTTTTAACCTGGCAAAAGTCCACAGTCTAGCCATTCACCACATCAGTGGGGCAAAATGAGTACAATATCAAAGGACTTTTTGAAATAAAATATTATCATCAGTATCCATTAGAACTGTGTTAGTCTAACTATTAACTGTGTAGGGATGAAACAGGTCCCTAATACCTAAAGGCCATTGTGCTATTATTATTCTACATAGTAATTTCAGTGTTCAAATATAATTTGACGAACAAAATAGTACTATATTGAATTGAATTGAATTGTTTATTTACGGTCAATAAACCAACACAGTAATCAATTTACAAATACACGATATTAAAACACTCCTGTAAAACCACAACTGATTCCATTAAAATATTAAAACATTATTTGCCCATTTGCAACCTAAAATGCATAGCAAGTGAAAGAAATTTAGACACCTGCAAAGTGATTTGTTTATCTGTACCCCGCAAGAGGATTGTCTTTAAAATACTCATG
The DNA here is from genome assembly GCA_029215795.1 of Anniella stebbinsi. Taxonomy (NCBI): domain Eukaryota; kingdom Metazoa; phylum Chordata; class Lepidosauria; order Squamata; family Anniellidae; genus Anniella; species Anniella stebbinsi. The sequence continues at coordinate 333,155,882 of JARDYH010000001.1, forward strand.
GGGAGACCTGTAAAACTCTGGGTGATTGGAAATATCAAATCTCTCCTAGCTTCTATATAGTAGTTGCAACAGAACAAGACACGTTCAATAGACTCAACTTCCAGCTCATTACATGGGCAGCATCTATTCACCAGAGGTATTTTCTTATATCTACCCTCTAGGACTCTGGATGGGAGAACATTAAATCTTGCTAGGGTGAATGCCCTTCTATACTTAGGGACTGTGAGCCATTGTAAATATCTCATTTCACCTTTTGGGGCTAAGTCAGTCAGTCCTCGTGCGAGAGGGCAACAGGGGCCTTGCGCTACTCCTCTCATCTCTTGAAGGTCAATATCAGATAATCTCTGCTTGATTAAACATCTCACACTCCTTGCCTCAAGGGCTAACAGAAAAGAGGGAGAAAAACCCAAGGTACAGATTCTCTGTACTATCATCTTGGTCCAAGGTGATTCATAACCGTCCAATAAGACCTGAGTGACTAATGAGTTTGGGGTAAGAGAGTGGTATAGGCGGAACCAATATAATATGGAATGTGTTCATGCCACACATTTCACGGATCTCATTCCTGTCTCCAAATTTAGGGCAGCACCAGGAACACACCTTGGGACTCCCAGGATTGACCTCAGAAATTGTGTTTGGATGTTCTCGAGTGATCCTTTGAATGTAGGAAACCAGATCTGGGCCCCATACAACATCTGGGCCACCAACTTGGTTTTATACACTCTGAGGGCTGCTGGGGGGAACTTACCTCCCCTCACTAAAAAAAATTTCAGTAAGGCTCCTGCTGTTTGTTCCGCTTTGGCTTTGACCTGTCTGCTATGCTTATTCCATTTTAAGTTATCTTGAAACCATAGGCCTAGATATTGGTACGATTCCACCTGTTCGATTTTTCTTCCACCCATCCGCCAGAACCTACATCTTCTCTTTACAAATACCATAACCTTAGTTTTCGTATAATTAATCGACAATCCATTTTCAGCACAGTAACTCGCAAAACCATTTAGTAATCTTCTAAGGCCCAAGCGGGTTCGTGAGATCAGGACCGCATCATCCGCGTATAGCAAAAGAGGCACCCTGACTGGTCCTATCTTGGGAGCATGAGATTGGATTTTGGCCAGCCATTGTGGAAGGTCTGCCAGATATAAGTTAAATAGGGTTGGGGCCAGGACACATCCTTGTCTCACTCCCCTACAGTTTACAATCTCATCCGTAAGGTGACCCTGTCTGCTGTATCTGACTGACATAGAAGTGTTAGAATACAGGGATTTAATTAGAAATAGTAGTCTGGGTTCAATGGAAAGCTGCTCCAGCTTACTCCATAATCGGGATCGAATGATGGAATCGAAAGCCATCTTAAGATCAATAAACGCCACGTACAACTTCCCTCCCTTTGGAGCTAGATGTTTATATACTAGATGGGCTAAAACTAAACAGTGGTCATTGGTTGAACTTCCAGCCTTAAAACCTATCTGTTCTATGCCCAGAATATCTTTTTCCTTGATCCAATCCCTCAGTCTAAGATTTAAAAAACTGGCATATATCTTGCTTATAATAGACAGCTAACTGATAGGTCTATAGTTGGCCGGGTCTTCCTTTGGGCCATTTTTATGTATTGGAATCACAATGGCTTTCCTCCAAGCCACAGGAATCAACCCTGACTTGTTTATAAGGGTGAAAAGTGACGCAAGCAATGATCCCCACCAGCCAGCGTTACACTTCAACATTTCAGATGGAATCCCATCAGGTCCGGGTGCTTTCCCTGATTTCAGCTGATTAATTAGCATCTCTATCATACTTGGGTCAACATCTGGCCATTCGGCAATATAAGGTGCTAGAATGGGATTGTCAGTTTGCACCTTGTCAGCATCAGCTACCCCTAACCTACCAAAGTAGTCCTCCCAAACCCCTACTGGAATAAGACAATCTTGGGACTCACTTCTCCTTGAGCAGCCTTTCGTTACCAGCTGCCAGAATGTTTTGGTGTTATTAAGTAGCGTAGCCCCAATCAGCAATTCCCACTCTCATTCCTCCGCTTCACTTTTTTTTTTCTTTATAAGCTTTTTATAATTTTTCTTTAGATGGTAAAATGTTTCGGGAAGATGTTGATAATTGTTTATTCTATATGAATGATACGTATCCAGAAGCCTTTTCTTAGCAATTGCGCACTCCCCATCGAACCAATTTTTACCATACATTTTTTTCCCACCTGTGTCTTTAGGGGGTTTTATTGTTGGCATTAAAGTTGTACACAGGTTCTCTATTATTTTCCCAAATGCTGCAATGCCTTGATCAGGGGAGCTAGTCGATGTGAGCTGGTTGAGGTTACTTCTCACTTCTGTTGAGTCTAAAATCTGCTCAAATCTGTCTCCCATGTTATTTGTCCACCTTACTCGCTTAGAGCTGATGGAGAGTTGCTGATTAGACAATATGGGGTGACCTTGTCCTTCCTTTAATATCCCAACCATTGGTAGCCCCAGCTCCAAAGGGAGATGGTTGCTTACCAATTGTTCTGCAACTCTGAAATAATAGTTCAATTTCCCCAGAGGTTTGTGTACCAGAATATAGTCAATTACACTAGATCCTCTGTTGGAAATATAAGTGAATTCTCCTCTTTTATCATCAGATGAACCTCCGTTTAAGATGGTTAGTTTATGGTTATGTACAAATCGGAGGAGACATTGGCCAGCATAGTTAATTAGAGAATCCTTCGATTGACGTTGGTTAGCCTTAAAAGCTCTTTTCCCAATTGCATTTTCTGAACTGCTGGCTTCAGGATCTATAGTGTGAGTTCCTGTCCTTGCGTTGAAATCCCCTGCTAAAACAGGGTAAGCATGTGGTAACTTAGCTAAAAGCTTCCCAAACAGCCCCTCTATTTGGCACCAGTTAAGTGTAATCTTTTCTTTACTGGATGATGGCATTAGGTATATATTGACCAGTAATAATGTCATCTTAGGATCACCAATTTCTAGAATCAACGCTTGAGCCATTGGATCAATGTTCTGGTGCTCTACTATTTTGACCTTCAGAGAAGAGGAAATCAGGCAGCATAATCCCTGGGAGTTTCTGCCCCTACCTCTAGACACCAGAGCTGGGATACAAAAAGATATATAACCATTTACAAAGATTTTTTCTCGGCACCATGTTTCTTGCAAGAGGATAATATCGAACAACGTTACATACTCCATAAAGTTTTTTCCCTTAGATTTGGAATCCCAGCCAGCAACATTCCATGACAGCAGTTTAAGGCAATCAGTGTTATCCCTATTAATTAGTCAGTCTAATTCCATAATTTCATCTAAATGTCCTTTAGCGTTGTCCTGGATGCAGCCATTTACTGGCTGGCCTAGCCGTCTCCTTTGGTTGACTGTACCATTGGGCTCTAGAGTTTCAGAGGGATAATCTTTTATACGGGATTCCAAATCTAAATCTGTACCCGTTGGGTCTGGCCCTACAGAGTTCATAAGTTCTGGGTAATCAAAATTAGGACCTCCATTCCTTCCGTTTTGTGTTTTTTTTCAGAAATCCCTGCTCATTATTTCTATTGGGGATAATTAGTTGGCCATTTTCCTTGTCACTATCTTTTGCTGTCCCTGGGTAACTGGCCCCTAAACCATCACTAGGGAGATGTTGATGATCTTGCTCCAGCAGCTGTTTGTCATGCTTCGGTTGACTGCAGGTCCCACTTGACCCAGCTTCCTCTGAGAGTGGATTCGTGGAGTTAGTTCTAGTCTCTTCTGCTAGCCCAGTATGATGACAGATTTGGGAGGCCAGATAGTCCCTAAGGGCAGAAAATTTAGCTAAAATCTCCTGTTGGCCCTTAAGTGGTAGAGCTCCAAAACTGTGAATCAGATTGAGTTCTTCATTCATGAAGACCTCATTGATCAAATTATCATCAACTGTTGAATAATTAGAGCTTCCCTTCAGAGTAGACGTTCTTGAACTCAGTTCCACCAGGTGAGATGAATTTTCACTACCTGACATTGGGTTTGAATCAGTTAAGTTCCCTGGCAGTGTATCCCCCTGAATCTTGGTAACGATTCCCCGCAACCTCAACATTAGGGGGGGAGCCTTATTGATGAAATATCTTCTTAGTGCCAGCCCATAGCCCTGTAGATCTGAGTTACAGTGGTGGATAAGCGAAGTTACTTCCTCTGTGGCAAAAGTTACTATTGCCCGTGCCGATTTATAGTTGTAAAAAACATAATCCACGTTCCGGATATCAGCAGGGTCCACTTGGAGTTGGATAGTGTCTGCTAACAATATGCATAGATGCTCTGCTCGTTCACGTTGCGATATCGACCCAAAAGGTTTTGGATAATTCAATAGGACCAATATACGTTTCATTAGTTGTAACTGCCAGAAGTTCCCCCTACTATTGTAGAATCCGAGTTGTTTTAGCTCTTTAGTGCTGATTGTCCAAGGGGCCTCCTTGAATTCCGGTTGGCCCCGTATGCTAGTACTCTCTAGCTCTTCATCAGCCTCCAGCGAGTGTTGTAAGCCTACTTGCTTTGCCTCGGAGGATCGAGATGCTGTTTCTCTCTTGATCCCTAAGGCGCTCTTGCTTTTGGTCCTTTGGTCCATAGTACTATATTTATATTTCCCTTTTCATTCCCGCTCACCCAAATATACTTGCTGTTTATAGTCTGTTGAAGTCCTTTTTAAAGAATAGGGGTTGGATCCAGACTTAATCATACTTGAAAAAGACCCATTGAAATCAATGGGACATAAGTTAGTCACAACTAACCTAAGTCCCATTGATTTCAATTAGTCTACACGGAGTATGATCCTGGATGAAATTTATCATGTTTTAAATTGGAGGCATTCATGATCAAGGTTTGTTTAGGAACATGATTCCATCTCCTCCAAAATTATGGACAACTTTGCCACAATCTAAGAGGAACACTCTTCACAACAGTTCACTCCATATTATTCATTCAACTCTTTCTTATGTTTTCATCCATAATTCCATTCTGTTCTATTCCCCACTAAACTACATTTTTAATCCTCTTAGATTACGTATTTAAATGTGTTTCCTCTCAAAATAACATATTTGAAACTGAACGTGTATTTTGATATGATTAAATTGCTGAGAACTGCATTGTGGCATTCGGAGAAATGTGAAATCTGTTGGATAGAAAAGTTCCGATCAGCACATTAGCCTGAGAGGTGAGGATCAGGTCATTTCGTAGGAATTCAAAAAGATCAAATTCCTCAAGCATCCCTACTTTGATATGATTTAAAATCACTCTTCCGTGTCTAATCTGCACCTATATATCAATTTCAGAAATGGTAAATGATAATGATTAATTAGCAAAAGACATTCTGAATTGTTAGCTCTGGCATCCTTCATCTCTTTTTCAAATGCAGGATGGCAATGCTATACATTACATGGATCGAAGATGACAGGACTCAAGGAAGTAGCTGATGATCTTTGTAGGGATACTGGAGGATTTTGTTTTGCCTGCATGTTTAAGCAAACCAATGTAATTCACACTTTCTGGACTTACACAAATTGCCCCAATGTGAAATCATTTTATACCAGCTAACATTGAACCAAATTAGCTATTTTGATGCCCATTCTCCAAACGTCCCTGACAAAAAAGTCTTGAACAAACTTAGCATTCATGAAATAAGAGGAGAGGTCCTCTTATGGATTGGTAACTGGTTAAAGAACAGAAAGCAGAGAGTAGAAATAAATGGTAAATTCTCCCAATGGAAGCAGCAAAACAGTGGGGTCCCATGGGGATCTGTATTGGGATCAATGCTTTATAATTTGTTCATAAATAATCTGGAACTAGGCATCAGCAGTGAGGTGGCCAAGTTTGCTGATGACACCACATTATTTAAGATGGTTCAAAGAAAAAGAGATTGTGAAAGCTCCAAGGGGATGGAGCAACTCCCTTATCAGGAAAGGTTACAACGTCTGGGTTTGTGTTTAGCTTAGGAGAAAAACGAGTAAGGGGAGGCACGCTGGAAATGTTCAAAATTATGCATAGTGGGGAGAAAGTGGATAGGGAGACAGTTTTCTCCTCTCTCATAAGCATAAAAGCCAAGTTCATCCCATGAAGTTGATTGGTGGGAGAATCAAGGCAGATAAAAGACAGTACTTCTTCATGCAATGGAATTTGCCACCACAAGATGTGGTGTTGGCCATCAGTTTAGGTGGATTTAAAGGAGGAGTAGGCAAAGTTGTAGAGGATAAGGCTTTCAGTGGCTACTAATCATGATGGCTCTATGCTACCTCCAGTATTAGAAGTAGGATGTGTCCAAATACCAGTTTTTGGGGACCTTAAGGAGGACGGTGCGAATGTCTGATGACTGGACTAGCTGTTCTTAAAAATGCATATTTTTGGTGGAAATGCATTAAAATACATATCTCAGGTGGAAATATGCTCAATGCAAATGCAAAAATGTGTATTCTTTTTTATAATTGCATATTGAATCAGAAACAAGCTGGAATGGACTTATGACTAAACACATGTGAACCTGACAAGGACTGGAAACGGACTGATCATTTCATCCTTAATTCTTAGTAAATGATAATGCCCTCCTATAGTACAAAATATTATACTATTGTTGTTGTACTTTGACCCAGAATTGCTGTTATAAAGGATATTATAATTATAACTTCTTTTTTTTAATGCTTTATGGTTTTAAATTTTGTATATCGGTGTTTTTAATGTTCAATGTTTTTAATTTTTGTAAACCGTCCAGAGAGCTTCGGCTATGGGGCAGTATATAAATGGAATAAAATAAATAAATAAATAATACATTAAGTAATAGCCGTGTAGTATGACACTACCAGTATTTTCATGCAATCTGTAAGAGAGAGGTGTAGAATCTTTTTCAACCCCAAGTTCCATTTCGGAGGATCTCTCAGGACCACTGGCAAAATGGGTGGGGCCAAGAAAACAAAAAGTACCAGAATATTTTAGCTTAAATCTCTTACTAAGCAATCCATCGGCCCCTAGCCTGTGCCTGGCAGGGGCATAGGATTTTTTGGATTCCTGATCCAAGGCTGGAGACAGTGCTCTGACTTCAGACCCAGGAGTCTGAGCTCCCCTCCGCCTCCCAGCTAGAGATGTCACGAATGTCTGGTTGAGTCTACGAGGGCAGCGGACTCCCCTGTGTCCGGCCCTCATGGACTCAACCAGATGTACCTGGCGCGAGGACAAACCCATACCCAACCACTTGCGAGCCCTGGCAAGCACTCACACCTTTTGCCCCTTCCCCCTGCTGCCTTAATGGTGGTTGCCATTAACGCAACTGAGAGAAATGCACACTTTCCAGAAGCTCCAGGAAGCGCATTTTCCCACCCACCCCTGCTCCAGTGGGGGCCTTAAAGGCCCTCTTAATGCAAGGGTACCTTTCGACAATCCCTACTTGCAGCCAACGCAGAGAAAACCGCACTGGCTGCCTCTGTGACCTGTGGAAAGGGGGCAGATCTATGGGTGGGTAGGGGAGGAGACAGGGGCAATCGGCTTATGAAGAATCCTCCATCTCCTCCAGCCTCCTTCCCTTCAGCTCCACAGAGCCCCAGCTAGACAGGTAAAATTGCCCAACTAGCAAATATCCAGGGCAAGAATTGGGTGGAGCTGGCAATTCCCTCCGCTGCTCCTCCCACCCTGTGCAAGATGATCAGAAGCCTCCAAGTTTGGGGGTTTAAGAACCTAAGGTGTAGTTACTGGCACTAACTAAGCCTGAGGGCATGGCCTTCTGAGGAAGTTTGGGGAGCTAGATTGGTGAACATTAAGTAGGCTGACCAGATAAAATCCAGGTAGTGGGCTCATGTAACTTTAACAGTTGTAGAGAAAAGGGGATTTCAGCCAGTGTCATTTGTATGCAGTTAGTTCCTGGTGATATTCCCTCTTCATCACAACATTTAAAGGTGCAGGCACTATACTAGAGTGACCATATACAAAATAAGGCAGGGCCCCTGCAACTTTAACTGTTGTGATGAAGAGGGAATTTCACCAGGAACTAATTGCATACAAATGACACTGGCTGAAATTCCCTTTGCTCTACAACTGTTAAACTTACATGAGCCCTGACCTAGATTTTTCTGGTCACCCTAATGACATTAAGGGTCAGATTTCACCCCTGGGCCTGAGATTCTGTACTCTTGGTAGAAGGCATCTAGCAAAGCCTCATACAGTTCTATAAAGCAAAACACACATAACAACCCAGCCTTGCACAGGAAAAAATGGCCAATGTTTCAAATTCACTTTCATTCATGGAATATATCTGATTCTCAGAGCATGTGCAAAAAACATGCAATATAGTCATTCCAATTCAAACTCCTATGTGTGTTTACATGTACAAACACTTCTTCTTCACATATAAGGAAAGATGCAATTTAGCATATGAATCCTTTTTCATACACTGAGGCTTCTCTCCCATTGACATCAATGGAGCATCCCATGCAAAAGCAACACCATGTGTGCATTAGAGCTCTAATTTCTACAGCAAAGTGCTAGATCAGGGTTACCTATTTTTTGGATGCTATTAGAAGGATTCTTATAGTCTAATCCAATACATGTGTACTCTGAAGTAAGACCTATTGAGTTCAACGGAGTGTGCATAGGATTGCAGCCTCAGTTGTTCACTTGTTGCATTGTATAGTCAATAGGCCTCTTCAGACAACATGCTAAGCCGTTATGCAGCAAGTCGTTAGTGAGCATATTTAAACCATCGTTATGTAGCCACCATGGTAAGGAATTGTTCATTTGACACACTAAGGCAGGATTTACACTAATGCTTTAAAACAGCTTATAACAGTAGTGACAGCTGTTGAGGCCCAGGACACACTCCATATACAGTTTTCAATCCGTTTTCAAACTGTCATATCCTGCTTGGTGTCGATCTGGCCTAAGTAATAATGTTTAGCTCAAAATGCTTAACCGTCATTGTTTAGCGTGTTGTCTGAACAGGGCAAATGGGACATCTGCATCCCTGCCTTGTTACAGGATCATACAACAGTATATGTGTGTGGTGGACATTGGGGGGGGGGGGGGTCCGAAGGTAGTCCCTATTTACAGAGCTTCAGAGAGCCAAACTACACGTTATACTAAACACATAGTGTGTAGCTAAGGCTTGTCCTTTTTTCTTAATGTACTGTAAGCATGGACAGCCATGATTCGGATTAGGATGCCAATAGAGATTTCTTTTTCTTTTTTCATATTTTTTTTTACTGCATTGTGTTGGAGGGCAATTGGGGGGGGAATGGGGGATCATGATTTGAATACACTTAAACTAGAGGTTGTTCTTTTAATTAAAAAAAAGGACAAGTGATTACCATCAAATGCAATTTAGCTCAGAGATGGATCTGCACCAGGTGCTTTCCAATTGTTCTTTGTGACCAATCATATATGAATGAAAGGAATGTGAACATTTGAGCTGTGTTCACTGTAAGCCTTGCCTGCATGGCCCTGATAAACTTGTATTTACATCTGTATGTGAGTACCTGGCCAAACAATTCTTATCTAAATCAGACATGAATTTATTCTTCCTATGATTCCTATTAAAAGAACACACATCTTTGTGGACATTTATAGGACTATACAGGAAAATACCTAACTATGCAAAAATGTCTCCTTGGTTTATTGATTCATTTTGGACTTTCATGGGAAACTGAAGGATGAAAAATATCTCACCCATAGGCTTTATGTTCACATTTGACATGTACTGCGAACATCTGACTGTAGTGGGGGCCCTTGGTACCTGCTGTTGCTGTTTCTTTACTCTGTATTTTTCTTGGATTGGATTTGCAGCCAAATGGTTGTAATTGACCCTCTATTGGGACAAGTTAGGCTGTGAACATATGCTTTTCCTTTTTATTTAAAAAATGGTCCAGAGTAAAAGAAAAGGAGAGAGAAATATTATCAGTATTTACTTTAAGTTGCCTCCATTTCCAGTTTTTCTGGCACGATGTCAAGCTTCTGTCAGGGTACAGAACCATCGAAATCCCGCTCTTAGAGAAAAGACAACAAGCCAAATTCAAATTGAGAAAAATGCAAAGAGTAAGGGAGCAGCAGGATATGTTCTGTCCTTTTGCACAGGCAGACAGCACACCTGAGTATTGATTGAAGAATCCTGCATCCCCAATGGACCGCTGCCAGGCATTCCACTACAGGGCAGTCATTAGTCAATTTGTCATACACCATCCAAACACAAATGACTAAATTATAACTGCGGATATGCAAACCTCCAATGGTTCTTTACCTCAGGCCAAGTATTTCCAGGCTAAACAAACTCCACACTGGGCTTTAACTGGATCTCAAAAGGGCAACATAATAAGAATCAATATTCACACACACACACTCACAAACTTTCAACAAATTCCAGAGTCGGATTTAAGTTTTTAGCTTAAAAAAACCTTATTGATGAGAAAATGTATGACGGAAATAATTTTCAGTCTGGCATTTGTTGTTCAAATTATTATCAGGAGCCAAGAGGTCTCTTTCTGATTTTAAGGAGGGAAAATGTAACCCTCCCTGGAGCTCTTCAATTTCATGCTCAATGTACTTGGTAATTTTGACACTTCACCCTTCTTCTACTGCTGTCCATACTCAAATACAATTCAACAAGAAAGATTCTGCATAGGGTATCCATGATTTCTTTTCATGACAAAAAGAAAAAAGAAGGCGGGGTAAGGAGAAATACTACAAACTTTTTTTTAAGGTTACTTGTTCTATGATAGAAAATGATTGTCAATAAAATTTCAGCAATTTTGGCCCTGACAGGAATGGTCTAGAATTCTGTGGTAGACCATAAATCTTGCATACATAAAGTCACAGGTTCAATCCCTATCATATCTACTTAAAGCAGCTTCCTCTAGTCTGGTGCTCTCCAGATGTTTCTAGACTACAAATTCCATTGTTCCTGATCATTGGCCATGCTGGCAGGCTGATGGCAGTTGTAGCCCAAAACATCTTGAGGGCACCACTTTGGGGAAGGCTGATCTAAAGGCTACTTGATAGGAAGACTGGGAAATACTTCTGCCTGAGAACCTGTCTAGCGCTGTTACTAGTTATAGCAGGATAAAGCTGGACTCAAGGAGACCAGTGATCTGACTCTGCTTCATAAGTCTGCCTGTACAGTGCTAGTATGAGCATGCCAGTAATTGCGTAAAGCTCTAGAATTCTGAACCTGCAGTTCAGAGTCCTTCTCCAATGAAGATCCCATTGGGCGGTTGTGCATGACAATGAAGTGCAGTCCAGCCAAAAAACCATCTATACAGAAACACCCTCAAATAGTGCCCACCTGCTAGCGATGGAAGAGCACATCGACTTCAACTGAAATGCCTCGCAGAGCTTTTTCGAAACATAATAGTACCATGTAACTGAATCTTATAGCAATAATCAAGAGAACCAACTGGAAAAGCATTTTATCTGTTTTTTTTGTTTTTTTTACAGTGTAGGCAGCATAGGAATTCAGGAAAATCTTATTGCAGAAAACACTAATATTAATTTCTCTCTCTTGTTAAGGGGAACCCTAGCCAGTCCCATGGATTTAATGCCCTAATTTGTTACAGACCAGAGCTTTATAAAACCAGTGTTATCAAAGTGGGAATCATCAAGAAATTATATCAGTTTGACTCTAAGTCTAATTTTTGACTATTCGGGTGTGTCTAATTACTGCAATCATTTTTCTTTCTTTTTTTGTTTCCTCTGCATAGATCCACTTAATTCCATCTCTTAGTGTGGGCAAAAGCTGACAGTTGCATGACAAGGAATGTTTCCCTTTGTAAAAAAAAACCTACTTCCTCTCAATGTAGCTTTAGCCTAATTGAAATGTTTCCTATTAAGCTCAATCAAGGCAGCAATTATCTAATTACTCACTTATGCTTTTCCAGCCAAAAAATTGCCCAAGCAAGCATATTAGAATGGCTGGTTGCATATTTATTGTTGTTGTTTTTTACAATTCCCTTTTGTTCTTTTTTAAAATTGTCAGTTTTAACAGTTCTCTTTTGCTGTATTCTCAAAACATGTATTAGCAAAATCACTCTGTAATAAGGACATTAAAAATTTCATCTCTTACTAAAATAAAATCTATCTACCAAAGAAATATAGAAAACAAATAAAAGTACCAGATTCAAAAGTACTCTTTGCAAAAGTAATTATTTTCAAAACAGAGCACTTATGAACAAAGGAAGCTTAGCTGGACCATTAAGAACATAAGAAGAGCCATGCTGGATCACACCAAAGGTCCATTTAGTCCTGCATCCTGTTCACACAGTGGCCATCCAGCTGACGACGGGAGACCCACAAGCAAGACCTGAGTGCAACAGCACCCTCCTGCCCATGTTCCCCAACATCTGGCATACATAGGCTTACTGTCTCTGATACTGGAGGTAGCATAGAGTAGGGTGACCATATGAAAAGGAGGACAGGGCTCCTGTACCTATAACAGTTGTATTGAAAAGGGAGATTCAGCAGGTGTCATTTGTATGCCTGCAGCACATGATGAAATTCCTTTTCCATCACAAGTTAAATCTGCAGGATCTATACTAGAGGGACCAGATACAAAAGAGGGCAGGGCTCCTGCAACTTTAACTGTTGTGATGATGAGGGAATTTCAACAGGTGCTGAATTTCTCTTTTCTATACAACTGTTAAAGATACAGGAGCCCTGTCCTCCTTTCCATATGGTCACCATAGAGGCATCAGGACTAGTAGCCATTGATAGCCTTCTCCTCCAGGAATTTGTCTAAACCCCTTTTAACACCATCCAGCTGGTAGCCATCGCTACATCTTGTGGCAGTGAATTCCATAGTTTAACTATTTGATGTGTAAGAAGTACTTCCTTTTATCTGTCCTGAATCTCCCACCAATCAGTATCATGGGATGACCCCGGGTTCTAGTATTATGAGAGGGAGAAAAATTCCATTGGTCCAACTCAGTTTTGTCCACCCTGACCGGCAGCAGCTTTCTAGGGTCTCAGATAAGGTTTTTTTTACCAGCCCTACTAGAGATGGCACAGATTGAATCTGGGACCTTCTCTATCAAACCATATACCAAAAACGTACGAGTATAAGAAGAGCCCTGCTGGATTATTCCAAGGGGCCATCTAGTTCAACATTCTGTTCACATAGTGGCTGACCAGCTGTCAACAGAAAACCCACAAGCAGGACAAGAGTACAACAGCACCCTCATGCTCTACCAGTGAGCTACAGCCACTCCACTTAGACTGCTAATGTATACTCAGAAGTTTAGAAACAGATGTTCCTGGATTACATAACACAGCCTTCTCCCCAACCCGAAGACCTTCAGAAGTGTTGATTACAACTCCTATGGCTGCTAGGGGATGCTTATAGTTGTAGTCCAACATAATTAGAAGCACCAGTTTACGGAAGACTGGGATAATTTATAGAGAAGGAAGTCACTGAGTATGCACGCATTACCAAGGCTAGATAGATTAGGATGACCATATGAAAAGGAGGACAGGGCCCCTGTATCTTTAAGAGTTGTACAGAAAAGGGAATTTCAGGTGGTGTCATTTGTATGTATGCAGCACCTGATGAAATTCCCTCTTCTACTAAATTCTAACTCCTACTAAAAGTACTCAGACCTGCACATAAAAGGTACAAAATAATATAGTACAAGCAACATGTCAAAACAAAACAAAAAAGGGTAAAAGACGTTTTACATTAATTGTGGCTGCAATAAAAGGAGGCATTCCACATTTTTAAAACCCTCTGAAATAAAAGGGTCTTCAGTTTCTGGTGAAAGCAGTGCAATACTAGAATGACCAGATACAGATACTAGAGTGATCAGATATAAAAGAGGGAAGAGCTCCTGCAGATTCTGCCAATGCTTACAATTCATGGCATCAGCAACCTCAAAAGAGGGTGTGCCTCCAGTACTTTTAATAGTTTTTGCTAGGTTCATCTTGTCATGAAGGAGAGAAATTTCATAGGTTTCCTTGATGTGTCCTAATTTATGTGTGGTTATTATTATTAGTAGTAGTAGTAGCAGTAATAAACAAAGAATTTTACACAATATGTTAAAGATGTACATAGACAAATCTCGATTGTGTAATGTGTCCTACTTTATGTGTTGATGTTTTTGTTTATTATTATTATTATTATTATTATTATTTATAGTAATAAACAAATCGTAGTACACAATAAGTAATAGAAGTACATAGACAACTTAGACAGATGGGAACCCTACTCCCACGAGCTTACAATCAAAAATAGTGGGGAAACAGTACAAGGAGGAAGGGAAAATCAAAGGTAGCGAGAAAAGAATATGTGCAAATCCTGTTGTGCATACTTTAAGCATGTTTACAGTTGGGAATAAATCATCATCATCATCATCTAACCTTGTTTGTTAATATTTCAAACAAACAAAAAACTGTCACCAGATTCTGTCTGAAGAAAGTTGAAAGCAAAAATCACAACTGCTTCTTTCCCTGTTTAGTATGAATTAATTTAACTATGGGAAAAACAAACAAAAACAGTATTTATAGAATGCTGTATTACATGCTACAGTGATACAAGCCCTGTTCAGGCATTGCCCTGAACATGTGAGGGCTTGAAGTGGGTAGAGGATCAGAACCATGCACACTCGCCCCACCCCGGTGTGTCTCCTGCCACACCAGCCCTATCCCCCTCAGTTCAGGCTTTGCCATGTTGAATCGACAAGATCTGAGTAGGAATTCTACTTGCATTCGCTAGAATGTGAGTAGAACTCTCCATGTAATCGCAGACCTTGATTTATAAGGGTTCTCGATAGTTACAGTCTTGTGTTCTACGTTTTCACAGCCCACTTCTTTTTATTTAGTAACTCAAGGAGATGAATTATTTTTAGTAATCCCATCGTCGTTGAGGTGTAAATAAGAACTTAGAAATATTATAAATATATTCTTTTTTTCAAGAAATGGGTATAAGCTGGATAGGCATGTAATACTTACTGACTATACCATTCACTCATTAATGCATCTCACCAGGAGCTAACATTCCAAGCCCATGAGTATTTTTGGGCAGCTGCCATTTTAGAAGCAAAATTATTGCACCCTCTGTTCCATCTTTTAACGCTGTAACACTTTTTCTCTCTGTTTCCCCTGCCTGAAGCCCAGGTTCAGAAATAAAAAATGTGTTGTAGAGCATTTCCAAGTATATAAATGACTTGGCTAAGGCAAATATATTGAAGCTATATATACAGGGATGGAAATTGAGGTTTAACACAATCCTCTCACTGGAAAGAGATTTCATCTTTCCAACAGAAGCTTCCAGGGGGAAGCCATGTTAGTTTCTCTCAGCAAAAACAACCAGATTCTTAAAGCACCTTAAGGACTAACGGATTTATTGTGGCAGAAGCTTTCATGGACTAGAGACACTCTATCAGTGCCTGGACTTGAAAAAGCTAGGGCATTTCACTGGTTCAGTACAAAGTTGGACACATAGAAACTGTTTTAGGTTACTGATAATTTATGGATTATGTAAATGGGTGGCTTAAATGGATATTTAAAAATTTAGGGCTAATCTACACCTACAGCCCTTTCACAAGGGGGGGGCGGGTGATTGCGAGGTTTCCTGCTTCCGCGATTGGCACTCATGGGGCACACATGGGCGAAGTTTTCCGCAATGACAAGAGTGCCGTTGTGGGAGGATGTGTGCCCCGTGACAGCATTTCCACATATATCAGCAGAAGTGGGCGGGGCTATGCAGATGATGTGGCTATGGGGCTGTTTTTTATGACTCGTGAGGGATGCACATGAACGCAAAATCACAGATACACATGAGGTGGATAGGAAGTCTACTGAATATGAGATGCTGTGCAGAGATATGTTTGTATTAAAAAAAATACACACTCTTGGCACCAAAACACACTGAAAATATCTCCATGTGGCAAAAATGGCATCCAGGTCCTCAGGGAGCCTCTGCTTGTTTCCCTCCCGAATTAGTTTACTCTCATCCAGCACACATAAAAAAATAAACACAATTGTGTTTGGGTGACATACTACTACTCTAAGTCATTTTCAAATGTATCCTGAGATGATACAACGTACCACAACCTGAAATGTGCCTGTGGAATCAAAAAAGGTGTGTTTTAGACTCAAAATATTAGAAAGATATCATAAAATGTCAAGTTAAAACTTTAGGCAAAAATTTATTATTATTAAAAACTAATGCTTGTGGTAATTTGGGGTGTTTTCTAACCCCATAAGAAATCTGTCTCTGATGTGGTAAATGTTCCGCCAATGAAATCCCTTGACGTGCCAACATACTGATACCCAGATACTTAGGCTTCCTTTCCTAATGAGTATTCTTTGAAAAACCCATGGAGATATTTTCAACACCTAAAATTGTGCTTCTTTGGGAGGGGGGACATAAAGACACCCCAATGGCAAAATCAATATATTCTAGGGATATTTATGCCCCAGATATGTTTTTGTTTCCAGAAAGAAAATGGTAAGTGGTAAGTGACTGGAATTTGGGGACATTGCGCAGATGACAGTACACAACAATGTCATGGGAGGACTGCTAACTGCTAGCATATCTGAAAAGGAACAAAAGCTTCAAAGGGAAAAAAATCTTTATTTACTTATTACATTTTTATACTGCCCATTAGCCAAGGCTCTCTGGGCAGTACACAATTAAAACCATAAAAAAACAACAGTGTCTGGTAAATTTAAAATATTAGAAGTTAAAAAGACAATATATAGAATGAGTCATTGCAGTGGCATAGGCCTAAGGTTGCCATATTAGATGGGGTGGGGGTGCATTTTCAGTATAGTTCACATGTGTGCTATGAATGCAAATGTATGCACACTCTGCCATCTAAAGCCATGTGTGCCTTAGTAAGAGGCAGGTGGAAATGGCTGGAATCGTTTTGCAGGGTGTGTTTGTGTGTTCATCTCCCAGATGTAATGGAAACCTGTTTTCCAGGTCAGAGTAGAACTTCAGCTAAATAACTACCTGCTTTCTGGGCTAGGCTGTATTTTGAATAGTATTTTATTGTGGCAGGCTTACTTTAAGTTGGCTGTTTGCTAACAGTAATTTGTGGTTTAAATAATTTGTTATGTTAGAAATTGTATGTTGTTTAATTATTGTAAGGCACCTTAGGAATATTCACAATAAAATAAATAACCTAAAATGCTTTGTATTAATATGATGCTCACAAAATGAAAGAGAGAAAAAACATGGGAGAGGGCAGAAGGGAGAAGATATGGCTAGTGTGTGTGTGTATGACTTTGTCCACATGTTCAAGAAATACAATAAAGTGTTTGAATAAATCAGATGCAGTTGTAATCTCCTGGTTGGTTTTACATCCATACATCAGAGTAAACCCATGGTACATTTTGATAAAGACCAACCACAAAAGGAACAGAGCACAGAAGAAGAAGATAAAACTATCTCTCCTCCATATGTCACACCCATGGCCAGGTTTACCATGAAACAATGTGAAGTAGCTGCTTCCAGTGGCAGATCCAAGATGGAGTACTATTTTTCTGCTTCCAACCTCCATTTCTGCATTTAAAGCAAATGGTTCAAAACAGAGCAGCTGCATGTATAATTTGGACTATCAACTTCAGATGCTAAAATTTCTATGGGCCTAACATGGTCATGCAACCAATGCATCCCATAACATTGCCTATACATGATGTAATAGTAATTATGCAGCCTATATACATCACAAACTCCTTGTGACCAAGGACAGGAAGGGGAAGTCCCATTGCCTGAGTGGAAGTCTGTCTGTGCAAGATTGGATGTCGCCCAATAAACTGCAAGAATAGCATGAATTCGCCCTAAGGTAAAGGTAGAGAATCTCAGGTCTGGAGACTAAATCTGGCTCAGCTGGGTCTCAATCCACCCTTCTGAGTTCCCCAGATGATCACACTCTCTTCCCTTGGCCCCACCCTGTTTCTCCCAATCACTGCTAATTTTGTGGGTTTACAGCTTTTCAGGTATTGCATTATAAGCCTCTGCAATGGTTTGTCACCAAATTTCAGCAGCAAACCACAACATTTTCTCCTCCTTCCCCCCCCCCCCGGAATAATAACAATAATAATAGCCCCAAACACTCTTTAAAAGAAACGATAAATTATTATACCAAAGAATAAGCAAGAAAAAAGAAAACAACATTACACCCCCAACTAAAGAAGAAATAACCACATTCTGGAAAAATATCTTGTCAGAACCAGTACAACACAAAGAAAGCACAAGTTGGATAAGACAACAAGAAGAAAGACAGAGACAACTACCACAGCAAACAGAGTATTCAATAACCCTGGAGGAACTGAAGGAAACAATAAAAAGGACACACAACTGGAAAGCACCCGGCCCGGACCAAATTCAAAATTTCTGGTACAAACAGCTCACATCAACACATGAATACCTCACTCAACAGATCAACACAGTCATAAAACACCCGCACCTATTCCCCCCATTCCTTACCAAAGGTAAAACCTACATTAAACCAAAAACTCCAGATACCCAAAACCCAGCTAACTACAGACCCATAACACGCCTTCCAACACTCTACAAAATTATAACTGCCACAATCACACAAAAAATTGAAGCACATCTCACCCAATGTAACATACTTATAGCAGAACAAAAAAGATGTAAAAAGAACAGTAGAGGATGCAAAGAACAGTTAATAATAGACAGTATCATCATGAGGCAAACAGAAAAAACAGAAAAGAAACCTCCACACCTGCTACATAGACTATAAAAAGGCTTTCGACTCCATCCCACACAGTTGGTTGAAAAAAGTACCAGAAATATACAAAATACATCCCTCAATCCAAAACTTTCTGACAAGAATCATGGAGACATGGAGAACAACAATGCACCTAACGACAAGGACCATATACAGACAGAAAAAATAAATATCAAACGTGGCATATTCCAAGGTGACGCATTCAGTGCAATGTGGTTTTGCCTGTGTCTGAATCCACTATCCAACACCCTTAACAACACCACATATGGCCTCGATGTAAAACACCAAAAACAAGCAAAGCACAGAATCAATCACCTCCTGTACATGGATAACATCAAAATCTATGCTTCTACTTCAACACAGATAAAAGGCCTCCTGTGAATCACTGAAGAATTGACGACAGACATGAAAATGGAATTTGGGATAGGAAAATGCAAGATGCTACACATAGAAAGAGGAAAATGGAAAGAAGGAGCAACATCAGAACCCCTAAATAATGAAATACTAGATAACATGGAAGAAAATTAAACATACAAATACTTAGGATTCCAACAAAACACAAACATCAATCACTCCACAGTAAAAACTCAACTAAGAATGCAATATAAAACTCGCCTATCACAAATCCTAAAAAACTAAACTCAACTTGAAAAACATTTTCAAAGCCATCAACACCTACGCAATACCCATCCT
Source organism: Anniella stebbinsi (assembly GCA_029215795.1). Taxonomy (NCBI): domain Eukaryota; kingdom Metazoa; phylum Chordata; class Lepidosauria; order Squamata; family Anniellidae; genus Anniella; species Anniella stebbinsi. Next base: position 333,175,245 of record JARDYH010000001.1, read on the forward strand.
CACATACTCATTCGGAATCATACACTGGTCACACATTGAACTTGAAGAAATAAACAGACTCAATCGCACCAAACTCACAAAACACTGCATGCTCCATCCCAACTCATGCATTGAAAGAATAACAATCAGCAGGAAAGAAGGAGGAAGAGGTCTGCTGGACATTAACAGAATTCATGCTAAACAGATAAAATCACTCAGAGAATTCTTCCACACCAAAAACACCCCCACTCATAAAGCCATAGTAAAAGCAGATAAAACTACACCCCACACAACCTAACACTACAAAACAAATATTAAACACAACTACCTACACTCACCGAGAAAAAACAAAAATTGGCACAAAAAGCATTCCATGGGAAGCACTACAACATAATACAGAACCCACAAATAAACAAAGAACAATCATACGAATGGTTCAGGAAGGGTGAGCTATTTCCAGAAACTGAAGGATTCCTAACAGCTATACAGGATCAAGTTATAGCAACCAAGAGCTACCAAAATACATAATAAAAGATAACAGTATAACAACAGACCTATGCAGGAAATGTCATCAATTCCAAGAAACAATAGGCCATATAACAGGAGGATGTAAAATTTTGGCAGGAATGGACTATACGGACAGACACAATACAGCTGCAAAAATAATTCACCAACAACTGGCCATCAAATTCAACCTGATCAAACAACCTACACCATACTATACATATTCACCCGAAACAATCTTGGAAAATGCAGATCATAAAATATACTGGGACAGAACAATTCATACAGACAAGACAATACCTTGCAACTGACCAGACAACACGTTCATAGACAAAAAAGAAAAACATACATACCTCATCGACATAGCAATACCAAATGACAAAAATGTTGTTGGAAAGGAAGAAGAAAAGAGAGACAAATATACAACACTGGCCATGGAAGTCAAAGAACTATGGCAACAGGAAAAGGTAACAATTATCCCATTAGTCACATCAGTCACCGGCATCACATCAAAAAAATATAAAGAAAACCTCCAGAAACTGGGCCTACCAGAATACATCTACATCAACACCCAGAAAGCAGTCATAATTAAAACATGCTTAATTGTCAGGAAATTCCTGAATCAATAAAAGACAGCATGACTTGGCAAAGCCCATCATATCCGTCTAGAAAAAATGCTATGAGCAAGAAAGAGATAAATAATAAAATAATAATAATAATAATAATAATAATAATAATAATGGCAACAAAAGCAATGGGGGCCACACTGGGGGAGGGGCGCATACGGCCTGCATGTTGATCACTTCTGGTATACTGGAAACATTCCGTTAGGTAACTTGGTTTTCCAGCATTATGTTCACGACAATACTAATGGTGTGCAATATGATCAAAACCAAGGTCGCATTGGGATCTCCATCCAAGGTCGCACTGGCATCACGTCCAAATCACAATTTATTTATTTGGGTTTATTTTTATAGGATTTATTTTATTTATTTATTGCATTTTTATACCGCACAATACCCGAAGCAATCTGTGCGGTTTACATTATCCTCTCTGGGGATAATCACAACATATATCTTCTCATATGGGCATAATACACTGTTCCTAGTCGTGTACCACTGATAGTATCAAGGGCTACCAGTGTCCAGCTTTGAGCTAGAGGGCTTAGCCTCAAATATTTTAATAGCAGGGAATGTTGTATGCAGAGAATAGGGATGTGCATAGAAAGCATTCCCAACACTGAAGGGGAAGCAGCTCTATATGTTCACATCAGATTTATCTTCTGTCTGGATCATATGCTTTGATATGCTGAAAATCTGTATTAAATTAATTTGAATACAAAATTACTAAATAAATCATCAACCCACTTTAAACATTACAAAGCATGGGAAAACATACAATTCAGGAAGAAATGTCATTTACATTCCATTGCTTTTGTCGCTGAAGTTAACAATGATACAAAGGATGTTTTTATTGCCTTGTGTTTTCTGAAAATCTCATGCAACCCTTTCAGTCCCACTGCGATAAATGGGGTTGAAACAATTTGAGCATAATGGCTGCTAGGTTATCTTTGCTATGTAATTACTACAAGAGCTCATTAAGACTCTGTTTTCATGTCACCTGTGATTATAGCTAGACACTATGTAAATTGGACTGAGAGTAACTAAAAAACCCACCAGATATTATATTTTCAGTATTTCAGAGCATATCTGCAAAGGAAATAATGGTATTTATTAGATGCTAGTAAGATTGAAAGCTGAAACAATGCAATGGAATAGATGGATGGAAAACTTAAACCAAGTTAGATTGAAGTCATTAAGTCAAAATGCATGGAGGAGACTGATAGATATATTAAAGTCAAACAGAGGAATCCCAAGTGCATACAGTGTGTATGCCATACACAGATTAGATTAATTCTTTCTATTCTCCGAAAAGTATAAACAAATGTGCATCTAGAAAGCATTGCTGCAATTACCTCTCTTCTGCATGATTAGCAAACTGCTCACTTGTAACAATAGTAAAGGGCTGGCAAGCATGATCTGTACAATTTACCACAATGAATCTCAAAGAAAATATGATGTCAGAGTTTTGATGTAGGTGGTCTCTGAAGGCAATATGTGGATTTCATAGAACACAGATTTAATTTAAAATGTATATGGAAAGAGGCAGTGCACATGCACAGCAGAAACCACAAAGATACAACCTCTGTATACAGATGTTTAACCTGTAACAGGACACATTCCTTCAAATTAAAGTTTAAATTACTCCCAGAGGAACAGTTGTCTAGTCAATCCCACAACTGGATAACTAAATTACAGTATTAGATTGCCATTAGGTATTTATGGTATCCAAGAAAAAGTCTACTGGCTACAAAAAGATCTATTATCTTTTAACATGAGCTTGATTAGTTATGCTACATGTCCTGAAAAAAACCCAAAAAACAAAGCTGTACTGGTAGATACCCACAAGATGAGTCAGAAATCACCTCTGTGGTCATCTAGAGCCTATCTACACTACTGCTTTAAAACGGTTCAAAACGGTTTTAAACGGTTTATAACAGTTTTGAGAACTGTTGGGCCCAGGACACACTCCATATACAGTTTTCAAAATGTTTTCAAAATGTTTTATCCTGCTTGTGTAGATAGGCTCCTAGTCTCCACTTCTTCCCAATAAACATTCCTTATTGTGCATGTGGACATTTTTGGATCACTAAATTGATTTCTGCCACCCTGGGAACCATACAATTGTTATTTTCTGAAAGAGTAAAACAAGTCAGGTAAATTAACACAGGTGTCGTGACTCTGGCTAACTCTCTAAAGTTCTTGCTCACGACTTCAGGTACACTGATACACAACAATAACAGTGAGATTTCTTTTATTGTAATCACACGGAATTCAAAGCATAACGGTTTCATTTCTGCAAACACACACTTGAAGCTGAAGACGGACCACACAGCTTTCAGGTAGAACGGCTTAATGAGAACAGCACTCACTCAGGGACTGACATTTAGAGATTAACTCTAGTCCTTAGAGGGCAGGAGCGGCCACGCTGCACTGGAATCCTCTGGAACATAGAGAGACTCTAGGATTAGGCCTCCTAACAGTAGTATATCGGTCAACTGGCAACTAAATCTTCACTCAGCCTGTCAGGAAACGCTGAGCTGACCACGGAAGCCAGAAGCCAGGGAATGAACCTCTTCGACCTAGGGAGCCTTCCCAATTCACGTAGCTTTAGCTCTGAGGAAGGTCCTCTCACAGGTCTCACACACACACGAGTTTCAGAACAGCAACGATCAGCTTCTGCCTCCCTCTGCCCGTAACTTTGGCTCCATGGAGGGAGACAGCAAGCTATAGAACACGAATCCAGAACAGTAATCTCAAGTCCAAATCTATGAAAAGCCACAGTGCACTTTTCATGGCAGAGTTCTTTAGAAGTAACAAGTCCACACAGCAATAGAACATGTACAGAGTGCATCACACAATTCCACATCAGATAGTAACTCACAGCAGCAGCAGAGCAGCAAGAGGATAGACGAGATAATTCCTAGCAAAGGAATTACTCTCAGGACAAAGGTAATATAGTGTGGAGGTTGGGAGGCTGGGCAATTCTAAGCTACTTTGATAGACAGGGCTTCAGGCCTGTAATCTAAACTCACGTGCCAACAGGGCGGCACGGTTCAACCTCTTCTGATGATGCCACAGTGTGAGGAAGATAGCCCCCACCTTTGCAAAGCATAGTTTAATTCCCAGAGAACGTTCAAGGCCTTCGGCCTACCATTTGAGATAAGCACATACCAGAGAAGCAGAGATACATTTTCTCATGACAAATTGCCAAGTCTTCAGTCCACAATTCACAGGGCCAGCCCTGTGAATTGTCTATGAAGCACCTGACACCCAACAACAGGTTTCTTAATTTTTGTATAAGAATAAAAAAGGTGCTTCTGGTGATTGTTTCAGACTTAGGAACTTTTGTTTAAGTATTCTGTTACAAATAGAAGAAGGAACAGTATAGCAGGAAACACACACACACATATACACACAAACAGGAGAGGTTTGCCAGTTTTAATTCTTGTCATCTGGTTGGACTGTGTTGGCCCACCACTGTCCACAAGGCCATGGCATTGGCCTGCTTGACTCTGTCCCAAACTATACCAACTCACACATGAATGTGCCCCTACTTTTGCCTGTGAAAAGTTGGGAGCAAACGCAAACTATGGTTGAGATCAATGATGAATTGATTTTCTTCCAGTTTAGCCTGATATTTGATTGAAATATAAATCTTATCCTTAAGAATAAACTTTTTTTAAAAAGGAATAAAAATAAGTGGGCAAATATCTGATAACTGAAGATGCCTGAAAGGATAGAAGATACCTTTTTGATAAGATATTTAGGAATGCCATCCTTTTGGAGACATGGTAATGGGAACATTTGGCATCTGTCTTTCTGCTAAGTTTGCATTGGGAGTATAGGATTCCCTATATTTGATTCTAGGATTCCCCATGCTGGAAAATCAAATTAAATGTCATTATATAACAAAAGACATTAGAGCATGTGAAATGTTGCCTTCTTAGATCCTCTTATTATGCAGGCAATGAAAATAAAGGCTCTAGGCATATCCACATTCCCAGTTCATTTTCAAGGCTGTTTCTAATATTTAGTTGGTGCTCATTTTAATAGGGGAAAATAACTGGCAATTATTATAAAGCAATGACCCGCACTATATGTAATCCAGCCAATCAGTAGAAAGGATTTTAAGCTTTGTATTATTCTGTATTTTTGCAAACAGCTGCATTTCATTTTTTTCAAGATTTTGTTTTCCAAAACAACTTTTAAGGCATTCTTGTGTCCAAGAAACTCTTTAGTCCTAGGTGGTCAGTGCATTAGCAAAATCAGAAAAAACGACCAACAATTAGATTTCATGGCATATTTCTATGTACATGATATAGGTGTGTGCGCACATGCTCTCTCTCTCTCTCTCTCTCTCACACACACACACACACACACACACACAAACACACACACACACAGATTCACAGATAATAAATATGCATACATTGGGAATCATCTCAACCCAGAAAAGGCCTGCAATCCACATGTGGAAACAAGCTTTTTTGTGGCATTTATATACCCTTGAGTATAATAAAATCTCCCAGTAGTAGATGTAGATCAACATTCTCAGTCCAGGGCATATAACAAACTGGTGAACGATAAAGAAATGTGCTAGCAGGAACTAGGCTGGCTGTCATGCCCCCACTGGAGGAGTCATTCTCAGAGGAAGAATTAGAGGCTCCAGGGTGGGTCTGGTAGCAGTCCCTGGTGTTGGGTACCCTGGGCTTCTGGGGCCTCTATCTCTTCCTCCGTGGAGGACTTCTCCAGTTGGGGCATGACACTGGCCACTTATGAATTGCCAAAAAAGAGGAAATATAGCACCAAGAAAGATGACAAAAGAGGATATCGATCTGCATTAAAAATGCCAATAGAGATTTATAGATGAAATTTTAGAAATATTTTTCAGAAGTGTCTCCTACCACTTCCACAGCCTCCTGTCCATTGCTAGTAAGGAGGGAAATATCCCTCTGCCCTCAATCAGCCCATAGTGGTGGCATCTACTAGTCACTTGTTTCACAGGCCACCACTGTATGAAAGGGCATTGCCCAAGGAGAAAACTCCATTTCCAACATACCAGGGTGCATATACACATGGATGTCCTGTTCCGTACACATAGAGATGTTTGCCACTACCACTGTTGGTTGAGAACACCAACCACCTGTTTGCGGCATGGATAATCGCTCCCAGGTGGACCATATCTTAATCAAGGGTTTGGGGCAGGAAATCTTTCAGTACAATAGGCAGTAGATGCTAGTGGCATGAAGTGCTTTGGAGACTTAAGATTTTCTAAAATAAATATTACTATGTAATTATGCCACTATTGAATATCATGCTGCTTCCCTGATAATTGCCTCAAATTAACACTTAAGGATTTCCTTCCCTAAATATACAACTTGATAGATCACTTTATGTTTCACAGGAATTCATTGCTCCCCAAAGAATAGCTAGTGTCTAAACATTTAAAGCAGGCGAAGGCTACACATGCCCTGCAGGCTGTAAGCGGTTCACTGAAGGAATTGTTCCCGAGAATATCTCAATTGCCACTCTATAACTTTCTCCACAGCACAGGAACAGGGGAAACTGCCTTATACAGGGCCAGTTCACACAATGAAGTTAAGCCATGGTGGGCTGTGGTACACGTGGGTGGCCATTTTGAATATTCAACCCTAAAATAGCCCATGTGTTCTGGATGGCTTGTTACCCATGGCAAAACCCACCCTCTTTGGGTTTGGATGACATGACAAGCTGCAATCACAGCTTGAATATTCAAAAGTCATCTAGCACACACCACAACCGGTCATATGAACCAGTCAGACCATTGATACACCTAACTCAATATTGTCTACACTGATAGACAGTGTCTCTCCAGGGTTTCATACAGACAGGAGTCTTTTCCATCCCTATTTGGAGGTGCCAGGGATTTAATCTGGGACCGTTTACATGCAAAGCATGCACTCAACCACTTAGCTATTTTCCCTCTCCTCCCGCCCTGTTGGGAAGGCTCAGCATGGTCTGTAGCATAGGCTTTATGTTTTTTTCCCTATTCTTCTAAGCCAATCAGGGAATTCCCAAGATATTTTGTCATCCACACAGCAGCACAGCTATAACTGTGGAGCCCAGTCTTGCTGCCTTTCTAAGTGTTGACCCTTCGCATCTTGTCTCTAAATCTCCATTTTGTCCAGGAAGGCTAAGCCTGAGCTTAGGGTCAGCCTGGGTGAAGAAGCTATCATTTGTACTTGCTGACCTCTAACTCAATTAATCAATCAGATGGATGTTCACTGGGAATGCCGGGTATGAGACCTCCAGAACATGCAGAGGCCTCTCTGATCCTCCAGTCACTAGTCTAATCAAGTTACCCAAAGTATCTCTTGAATTAGCCAATCCAGAGCCCAATGAGAGGGAAAAAATGCCATTCCTGAAGCATTGTCACTACTGCTAAAAACATTCATAAGGGTGAACAACCATTAAGGTTGAATACCTCCACATAGGGTTTGCTCACAGAATTCCTGTTGTGCCCAATGTAGAGGACCAGGTCAGACTAGATTCCTTGTCCAGTTTTGCAAAAAGCATTAATGCCAAAAGAGCTTAGGAACCTAGATCTTCTTTTCCATTTTGCACCCATGATATAAAACAAGCCTAACCTAGAACCCTTATTCTTTTTGATCTCCCTCAGATTACCAACCTATAAAAGTTATCTCCTTTTGCAATTCAGCATTCAATCTAGATCAGCATTCAATCTAGGTAGGTCCAGCTCTGTTCTTGTTGCCCAAGTGGAGCTGAATCCACCCCAAGTTAGCTTCACTTGCCCCCTTACTGCCTATCCCAGTTTTCTCCTGCTCTATATGCATGTTTGTTGTTTTGCTCTTGGCGTAGTTAGAGCTCCAAAAGAACATACTACAACTTACCAATGCTTGCAAGCTGCTTCTATAGCCTTCACTCTAGAGGCTCATGTTGAACCAAGACAATGGGGCCTGGATGACTCTGTTGCCACCAGCTCCTCAGGGTAGAAAACCCCTGTGATTCAGTACAAGAGGATTGCTACCTGGTCAGCACAAATCATTCCCCAGAAGAAAAACCCTTCCTCATCCCCCGCTTAGCTCTATGCACTTTGATTTCTTGATTCATTGCTCGCTCTCTCGCTCTCCACTATTCAGCTTGCTGCTGGTCCAAGTGCTGCTAATCTAACAAATACTTTTATTCTGTACCAAAGTTGCATATTAATCAGTCTAAGCTTTGGTTTGTGGCTATTGCTAATTTCCTCTTGGTTTCATTATACTCCCTGTGGTACACTGTGACTCCAGCTTCAAGATCCAGAAACACACACAGTTGAGTAGATGTGTAGGTGTGCACATGTGATCAGGGAAACACAGTAACATCACAGAACATAAGAGCTGTGCCTCGCCTCATCTCTCTCTCTCTCTCTCTTGCAACATTGCAAGGTATTCTGGAACACATCTCTCATATTGCACACTTCGATGCCCTGAGAAATATTTCTTCCTCAAACCAGCTAAACTTGAATATGCTGAACAGGAAGCAAAAAGTATTGTGTCACAGCTGTTATACCAGCTTTATTTGGCAAAATACACACACACTGCGTGCCATGGATATCAGTTCAGCCTCCAGTGACAATCTGGATTAATCAGTACCACAAAGCTGTGAATCTGATTCTTTAGTGGGGGCAACCCATCTGGAGGAGGCTGAACACTACCTCTCTGGTCAGATGAACTGCCTACCAGCAGGTTCTCTATTTTGGTCCTGTTCAAATGACATGCTAAGCTATGGCTAGGCCACTAACCCTTTTGCAGCAAATGGTTAGTGAGCATATTTAAACCATGGTTATGTAGCCACTGTTGTTCGGAATGGTTCGTATGACACTAGGGCAGGATCTACACTGCTGTTTTAAAGCGCTTTAAAGCGCTTTATAACAGTAGTGACAACTGTTGGGGTCCAGGAAACACTCCAAAACAGTTGCCACTACTGTTATAAAGCACTTTAAAGCGCTTTAAAACAGCAGTGTAGCTCCGCCCTGACTCTGTTCAGATGACATGCTAAGACACGGTGGTTAAAAATTTTGAGCTAAACATTATGGCTTAACATGTCATGTCAATCATGACTTAGCATGCCATGTGAGTTTGTTGAGATAATTGGCTCTCATACAGCCCACTATCATTTCAATACAGTGGTTCATATCCACCAGAGCTTCATCCAGCTATGATGAAAAGGAGAAATAGACCCAATTGTCTTCAGAGTATTGATGGCACCTCACTCCAAATCTCCAGAAGACCTCATTTAGGAATGGGCAACTTGTGGCCTTCCAGATGTTTTAGTCTACAACTCTCCATCAGTCCTAGCCAGCAAAGCTAATGGTGAGGGGTCATGGGAATTGTAGGCCAAAACAACTGGAGGGCTACCATTCCATGGAACTGACTCCACCCCTCCACCTCTCTCCTTGAGTTTCCTTCTGGAAAAATACATGTGCATTGACAGCTTCTCTCCTTTCAGATGTTCTCATGTCTAATCCAAAATAATGTTTTCTCAATTCAGGAAGATGTAAAGGTCGGTCTGAGGGTTCTGGGAAAAGGGAAATACTGGAGGGAAATCCAGAATACATGTGGAACAATCTCTTCAGGATTCCATAGTACTGTAATGTATAAAAGAACTGTTTTGGAAATAAGATCTGTAAATGGTCCATAGTGGTTGCAAAGATCATTATATAATAAAATAATCTTGTGGCTTTTGATTTTTCTTTGATCAACAGAGGAAATCTATAGTTGAGGTTGCAAAGAGCAATGATTTCGGGTTTTTTTTTAACTTGACATCCTGGAAGTGGGTTCAGCTGAACTCCATGATACAAAACTAATCAGGATTACATAATTCTGGTTTCATAATTGTTTAGGTTCTATGTAAAATTAATCCCCCACTTCAGTATGAAAATTTGGCCCATGTGTTGGTAAAAACAGAATTTTCCAAGCACAGATATATTTTAAAAGGGGTAGGGAAGTAAAACTGCTTCATTCCACAGTCCATATCCTGTGGCATATGCATTTTCATCAGTATGTTTGTCTTTCAGACAAAATGAATATCAGATGTTGGTTTTGAAAAAGGGCAGACCTAACATGAGGTGATTAGTTTCAAAAACAGATTTTATTCTTGATAAATTATTACCAAATACAATCATCTGTTGATTGAGGATATAAAACAGATTTGTCATAGTATAACCCAATGGTTAAATGAAAAACGGAAATAATACGTTTATTTAACATGGTCTGGCATTAAGCTCCCAGAAATACAAATTTAAGGCCAATAATTAAATTTTCAATTTAAGGATATGCATTTGTTCAACCAAAGTCATTTCTTGAGGTCACCTATTTCACTTTGGTTACTTTTATTACATAGTGTGTGTGTATATGTATGCATATACATACATACTATGTATGCGAAACATTCTTACGTACAAGCAATCTTTTTGAATTGGCGGGTCTCCAATGGCAATGGAGGGGGAGAAGGATGAAATGGTGATATTAGTATAGTTATGGAACTAAAGACTAGGGCAATATAACCCCCTATAACCTGGATATATAAAATTTTGGAACAATATAATTTGAAATGCTGCATGTTTTTTAATTAGCAGTGAACTAAAACCAACATTATGCACTTCCGCTTCCACAACAGGAGTTTCATTTCAATGAGATAATATTATGCCTGTACTTTTCCAACTGCACTGGCTGCCAGTCCATGTCCAGGCCTGATTCAAAGGGCTGGTATTAACATTCAAAGCCCTAAATGTCTTGGGGCCAGGTTGTCTGAAGGATTGTCTCCTCCTATATGTACCTGCCAGGACCCTAAGATCATCTTCAGGGGTCCTTCATTGGGAGCCCCTGCCAAAGGAAGTGATGTGGCAGATACCAAAAATAGGGCCTTCTCTGCTGTGGCACCCCAGCTGTGGAATGAGTTCTCTAGAGTGGTTCACCTGGTGCTTACATTGTACTCCTTTTGGTGCCAGGTGAAGTCTCTTTTATTTTTCCAGCCTTTTAGCATTTTAGCCTTCTAGTCTTTTAGCTCTGCTGTTTTAATTGGTGTTTTAAATCTCTGCATTGCTGCTAGGTTTTATTCTGGTTGTATTTTTATATTGTAATTTTAAGCTTTTATATTTTATATTGTTTTATTCTGTACCTCAAGTTTTTCATTTTTGTGAACCACCGAGAGAGCTTTGGCTATGGGGAGATAATAGAAATGTGATAAATAAATACATTTCCCCCACTGCAGCCCCTGGCACAGCTCCTGGTATCCCACAGTAACTCCTGGTACCCCACTCTCTGGAACAGATTTGGGGGTTGTGGGGAGGGGTTGCAAGGATGAGGGGGAATTTTATCTTCCAGCTGTTTCTGTTCTGTTTATCCTTCACAACATTTCCTTTGGGAGAGCTAGCTTCAAAACACTTCTTAAGCCATACCTTTCGGCACACGGTGTCATACAAAACATACTGGAGCACAAGGGCTTTACATTCAGGAGTGCATTAACTTTTGGTATGTTGAGGGAAACACCTTTTAGGTGTAACTTTGTGTGTGTTTGGGCCAAGTACTGTGCATATTGAAAAACTACAGCTTTGTAGGGGGCAAGTGCTGTCATGGACTAGGATCTCAAACCTTCATCCTCAGAGAATCCCTACCCCTTGTCCTCTGAGAAGACTCCAGAATTAATGGAGGCAGGGCAAATAAGCCTAAACCTGGCTGCACTATGATTTAAACCTCAGTCGTGGCCTGGTCCTAGTTGGACCAACGTACAGACAAGCCCATCTGGTTTCCAGTCCCAGCACCACTCAGAGCTTTCTGTGGAGTTGATCTCTTTTCATCTTGCTTCCTATGAAACCTGACCCAATCTGACCCCTGCTCAAGATCTGATCCATAGCAGAATCCTGCAACCCAAGCTACATCACAGAAAATAATCAGAACTCATGGCCTGAAATGGTACAAGTGCACATCTGAAGCTTCTCTTAAATGATCACAATGATTTCTTACCCGCCTCTCCCTCTAGATCGAGGCGGGGAACACCATTAAATACAAAATAGTATAAAATACATAAAACTGAATAAAACATATAAAACTCATACATTATTAAAATAACAACAAAACGTTTAAAATTCAACTAGGTAGGCCTGCCGGAAGAGATTAGTATTTATGGCTTTCTTAAAGTCAGAGAGACCGTTAAGTTGATGAATCTCTCCCGGCAGGCCATTCCACAGTCTGGGAGTGGCAGAAGACAAGGTCCTCTGGGTACTGGTTGTCAGCCTAGTTTTGGCTGACTGAAGTAAATTCTTCCCAGAGGACCTGAGTGTGCAGGGCAGGTTGTATGGGGGAAGGTGATCCCACAGGTAACCTGGACCCAAACCATGTAGGGCTTTAAAAGTAATAACCAACCAACAGATGGCCTGTCATTACGACTTTGTGGATGATTAATACAATCCATGTGTAGTGGATTTAATACCGGAAGAACTGGTGAGGAGTTTTAATGAACTCCCACAGTTGAATCTTGTATAGGGTGTTGAAAGTATAGAGACTTGTGTAGCCTAACACAGTCTGTAGATTTTAGCAGGCTTTAACTAACAAAGGTAGGCCCCTTGATGGACAGATTCCGTTCTCATATACTTTTAATTGGGATCAATCAAGTGCAGTCCATATGTCAACAATTGTAAATATGCCTGGTTACCTCACCCTTCTGAGATAGGGAGTAGTGTCTTATCTCACCCATGAGCCTGAGGCTCTCACTCCTAAATTGGAATGTTGGGGCCTCTTTCTCACAGGAGACGCAATCAATTTCCCAGATTGGGATGCTTCGAGAATCTTCGAGAATATTGGAGAGCGTTATATAAGCAGGAGAACATTGGGGAGAGCTATATAAACAGGAGAACAAAGTGAACCAATTTGGTCTCGCTGTAAGGGGGGATAGCACTGCAAGCCTGGGAGAGTGTTTCGTACGTGTATCTTGGGGACTCAGACATACAACCAGTTTGTGACAAAAGTGCCTGCTCTGTCAACTGAAGGGATGTGAGATTTCCTTGTATATTCTTTTTGTCTCAGTATACAATCTTTGTGTACTGTTAAACTGATCCATTTGTGATTGTCTCACTTCAGCACCCACAAATTTAGTCTAATTGGGACCTAAGTTAATCAGGATCCCATAAATCAAGATGCCATGTCCCTATTCTTTGCTGGAGAAGAACTTCATAAAGTATCCCTGCTAAATTGCTTCATTCTACACTATGAGCAAAGGAAGATAATCTCTGAAACTGGAAAAGCCTAGGCTGTCATCTAAAAAACATCAGTGTGAGAAATCTTTAAGAAATGAAAGACAGAAAGTTATGTATTCCCATTCATACATAGCAAGAGAGAGGTAGAAAAAAGGTGCATAAATAGTATATTTTAAATTCTTCTCTCTTTACTCAACCTAATTTACTCAACCCAATTGCTGGTTCAATAATCAGTTTTAGTATGGTGACTTGGAGGTTTGCTGAATTACTGGTTTCTTTCCAAGTTCAATACTCATAATGATGGTACCATACTGAGACAGTTTATTAGATTGCCTATTATTGAAAACAAGTTGAAGTGTGTTGAATGAAGAGAAGAAAATTTGTGATATACTACTGTGTAACACACTTTTGGACTCTATTGTTAAATAACTAATTTCTTTTTCCTATGTAATGCAAGTTTTGTAATATACTAGGAGGATTTTTCCTTGGAGAGGAGCAGTACCCATCGGCAGAGCACTGTCTATAAAACTCAACAGAACCAGGATTCTCTGCTCTCCCACTCCATCCATGTTTACACACAGGTTCAGGAAGGGCCATTTTCTCCTGTAGAGGCTGCCCACCTGTTCAGATCATCTTCAGAAGCCCTTTTGTATGTGCCCAAAACCCCAGAGATACACACAGTTGAGACTAGGAAGAGGGCCTTTTCGGTGGCTGCACCAAGGCTCTGGAACTTCCTTCCAAGGGAGGCCAATATCACTTCCTCATTAATGATCTTGAGAAAGCTGGTAAAAACCTTCGTTTTTAGGAAAGAATTTGTATGTGATTTTAACTTGCTATTTTTAATCGAGCTCTGATTTTTTAATGTTTTAAATATTTTTATTGCTGTTTTGTTATTTTCTACTGCTGTTTTCCTGCTTAGTTTTCATATTGTAAATTGAAAGAATCTTTTTAATTGTTAAACGTTTTGGTTTTTAAAAATTAGTATTGTTGTTCTTAACTACTTTGAGTTTGTAGGAGAAAGGGCAGGATATAATTTTTTTTCAGATGTTTTCAAGTTCATTGTTTGGTGGTGCTCTTGGATCCAGCATTGTCACTGGAGGCACAGATGGCCTTGGTGGTGTGGAATACCATTTATCAGCTTAGGCTGCTGATACCAACCATGACCCTACCTGGACACAGATAGCCTACCCACAGTTATCCATGCTAAGGCAATCTCTCGTTTGGATTACTGCAATACATGGTATGTGGGGCTGCCTTTGAAAACAGTCCGGAAACTTCAGCTGGTCCAAAGTTGGGCAGCAATATAATTAACTGGGACTGGCTAATAAGATACTATTACACCAGTATTTTGTAATCTGCACTGACTTCCAGTCCATTTGTGGGCGCAATTCAAAGTGCTAGTATTAAATTTTTAAAGCCCTAAATGGTTTGGGCTAGATTACCTGAAGGATCATATCCTCCCATATAAACCTGCCCAGATCTTTTAATGGTTTTGCACTATGTTGTTGAATTTTATGGGTTTAAGTCTTGTTTTGTGAATTGCCCAGACAGCTTTGGCTGGACATCAGGAAAAATTTCCTGACTGTTAGAACAGTACGACAATGGAACCAATTACCTAGGGAGGTAGTGGGCTCTCCCACACTAGAGGCATTCAAGATGCAGCTGGACAGCCATCTGTCAGGTATGCTTTAGATTCCTGCATTGCGCAGGGAGTTGGATTCAATGGCCTGATAGGCCCCTTCCAACTCTACTATTCTATGATTCAATTGGGTGATATAGAAATATAATAAATAAATCTGCACAAGACATTCTGAGCCTCAGGACATTCCAGGGAATGGATGGTCTATTCACACTGCCCATATCTCCATCCTGCTCTCCTTTTCCATGTAAATAACTTGCAGAAGAGAGTGGGGAAAGAGAATCTACTTAACCTTCTCGGAATCACTCTGTTTCTGTCTTGATCTGCACTAGGAACAATCATCCCCCTGATAGTTTGTATAATATCAGTTGTCATAAGTGTTGCTGTTGTTTTTGATGATGATAATGATTTTGTAAGCAAATAAGAATTATAACTCTTTAATGCATTATCTTTAATTTATCCTGGCTGAATTTAAAAGATATCCACTAAGGGAGAGTGGGGGGGACCACTGAGTGTTGATTAATTTGAGATGATAAAACTCCACAGAATGATCAAATATGTTAGGCAGAGATTGCAGCAATAGCTCCGCAACTGTTTATTAAAACCTAGCAGTCTATATATAAAATACTATTTCAATGGGAGTGATCTAAGAGCCTAACTAAACCTAATGGAGGACTAATGGCTGATGCCAATCTTCCCAATGGATCATCCACCTCCACCCCATCCCTGCTGCTCAATAATTCTAGTAAAAGGAACAATATAATGTCACTAATTCATTGGCTGCCAGGGCTACTTGTAGGGGGCAGGGAAATGTTCAACAGGATGATATCATGCCATATGTTTCTTTTACTAGATGTTGCAAGGGACACACATGGGGAAAACATGGGTTGGCAGCTGCTATGCATTCCTCATAAAGTCTAGTTAGGCCCTTGTGCTCCTGAAAACTTCAGCATAAATCTGATGAAGCAGATTCTAGCCCAAAAAAGCTTATGCCCTAGTAAATTTGTTAGCCTTTAAGGTAATACAACACTCTTCATTGGTTTTGCTGCAAAAGAGTGACACAGTTACCCCCTCCAGAGGTTTTTTAACTGGAGTCATCGGTATTGTCCCTGAAAAAAACAAGCAAGCAACCATGGGAATGGCTCCATGCACTGCCACATTAAGAAGATATGAAAAACTGGCCCTAAGCCTCCTTAGACCTGCTTATGCTTCCTGACTAAACATTTAGTATCACAGCCATTGATAGTTCAGAAAGGGTACTTCTAGATCCAGCTTTGTCGCTGGAGGCACAGGTGGCCTCGGTGCCTTGAAGAACCTTTTACCTTGTTTGCCAGGTACGACCATTCCTGGATAAGGATAGTCTGTCCACGGTGGTCCATGCTCTGGCAACATCATGTTTGGAGTACTGTAATGTGTTGTACATGGAGCTGCCCTTAAAGTCAACCTGGAAGCATCAACTTGTGAGGCATATGGCTGCTATAATAATAATTATTATTATTATTTTATTTATTTCTTACCCGCCTCTCTCTCTGGAACATTTAATAGGTGTAGCCAGATGGGGCTATACTACACTGATAGGAAGGAAGTTACACTCATTGTCTATTTGCTTCCAGACCCAATTCAAGATGCTGGTACTTACCTTTTAAGCCGTAAGTGGCTTGAGAGCCCTATACCTGAAGCAATGCCTCTCCCTATACCAGCCTGCGCATGTCTGGACTGCAGGGGAGACTCTTCTCCAAGTACCTTCTACTCGTTATGTGGCAACTAGGGAACATCTCTGCCATGTCCCCCTGTTTGCGGAACACCCTCCCCAACAGAGGTATGGCTGGCACAGACCTCGCAATCATTCAGGCACCAGGTCAAAACTTTTCTGTTTGCCCAGGCATTAAGTTGGTCAGTTTGTTCTATTGTATTCATGTTGGTTTTTGATGCGTCTTATTATTATATGTTGCATTTTATGGTCCTTTTTGCTTGTATTTATTATTCGCCACCCTGATAGCTTTTGCTGAAGTGGAGTTTATAAATATTCAAATAAATTCAATATTATGGAGTTTTGTGAGTTCAGTGTTTGGTACAGTAATTGTATAGCAATTGCTGAAAGCAGCCCAATCCTACAGGCTGGTTAGCATAGGAGCTTTGGAAGCAAAATGTTCAGTTTGGTTTGGGAGCAATGTGTGGCTTGGTTTTCCTATTCAAGTTGGTATGGCGGATATAGTTTAGTGGCAGAGCACATGCTTTACATGCAGAAGATCCCAAATTCAATCCCAGGTAGGGCTGGAAAAAACCCTGCCTGAAACCCTGGAAAGCCGCTGCCAGTCAGTGACGACAATATTGGCCTAGATGGACCAAGGATCTGAATCAGTACAAGGCAGCTCCCTATGTTCCTGTCTTACAGTTTTCCATCCTAAAAAGCTGAGCCCATACACAACACAACAGTAGCTCTCCAGCATGCTGAATGGTTCTGACAGATCAACCATGCAATTTTATAGCAGCCTGCAAACAAGCCTGGGAGTTCAGGGTTAAAAACTGAAATGAAGTTTTGTCTTATACAGTAATGAAAGCTGACCAAGAGAGTAAATCAAATGGATCTCCTAACAAACTGAAAACAGCTGTTTGGCTGGGCTTGTCTCTGATTTAGGTTAGGTAATTATTGCTCTAGTGTGGTTCAAGGTTGTTCTGTGTTACTGAAATAGGATAGCATATGAAAAGCATCCAACTTCTTAATTTACTGTAGCATCAGAAATTCCACTGTATGGATATAAAAATATCTAGAAACATAATCATCTATGGATATACCTATAGGCTTTTCTAAATGCCAATTTATTTTGCCTTTCAAGACACAATTATACAACACTTAGTTATGTCATACCAAGGCAGAATATCTATACTAAGGAAATGATATTTTAAGTCTAAAATGCTAAGCCATTCCAGTTGTATTTTTTTGCCTTATGCATTACATATGGACCTTATGCATTACATATGGACAATCACTTTTTAAAAGATACACTAGCTGGACTTTGCAAACTAGTGATTGAATACCTACTTTCAGCATGAATTCTGCAGAAAAAAACAACATGGGTTCCTTAGGTAAATCACATTTTATAGTTTAGCGTGCAAACAGGGACTGAAAAGTTGAAACTATAAAAGCATTTAAGTTAACAAGACATTCTTTTTATTAAAATGGTTACATGGCATTTCTGTAAAATGAGTCACTCTACTAAATTTTTGATATTTCGCAATCAATACTGAGTCTGCTTTAACAATAAAAAAATTAACTACTTAAGACTGCAATCATACAGACACTTCCTGGCAGTAAGTCCCATTAAGCTCAGTGGGGACCTACTTCTAAGTAGACGTGTATAGGATTGCACTGTAAGTATGTCATTGACTTTTGGATGCCATGTAATGATGAAATGCACATGGATTTTTAAAAACATTATATCATAGCCAATTCATAATCTAAACAGTAAAGGAATACTTTACATCCTAAGATTATTTTCAGTTCTGGAATCTTACAAGTAAGTTTTGGCTCCTGGTCTCATACCAACTACAGATTTTGAATCATTATCAGCTTCCTAAGCTCTGGTGGATTGAAGCCTTAAATTTTAAATGTGGGTAAAGTAACTGTTAAAGAAGAGCTGTGAAAGAAATACAACAGAGGTACTGAAAAGTGTTTCCAGAATGAAGAGCTCATCATTTGGAGGATCGGTTCAAGAATCAAGAACTGCAAATGGTAGGAATTGTGTGAGACATGCACCATCATCAATCATCCTCTGGGAGTCAAACTACATGCTACTCCAAGGCAGGTTTGTCTCTCTTTTTTAACCCGTGTGTGTGTGTGTGTGCAATTTGGGGAAGTCCACAGCTGGAGTGAAGCTTTGATCCTCCCCTCCTGATGCACAGTGATCCCAATCCAAAGTGGGGCTGAGTGCACTTACTCTGGAGTAAAAAGAGAGGGCTCAGCTACTCACCCCATCACCGGGCTGGAAGATTCTGGGAGCTGTAGTACAACACATCTGGAGGGCACCAGGTTGGGAAAAGTGTTCAACATCCTTCACACGTGTTATCTTGTTGTAATCCTTGCAACAACCCTGTAAATTAGGTCAGTATAATTTCCAAGTGCATCCTTGTGGGACAGAGGCCCCTTATCATGTTTATACCACAGAGTGCCAGCTCCAGGTTTTCAGGGCCTTTGGGTAAGACCCCCTGAATGGGCCCCCTTCCCCTGGTGAGTCCACCTTTTCACCGCCATTGTCACCAACTGCTATTGCTCCTCTTCTTTTCTCTCATCTGCTACCACTTGCTCACTCGACAGGCAGAAATGCAGCGAGCAAGCAGGCAGTGGCTTCTACTGCTCTTCCTCCTCACCACCATCATTGTCTGGGCCAGAGGAAGGGGCAGGTGAACAAGCAGGTTATAATGGTGAAGAGGAGTAACTCCGGGGCGCTCTTGTCAATGGGCCCTTGCTGGGACATGGGTCCTCAGCAGGTACCCAACCATGCCTACCTTTGATGCTAGACTGGATACCAGAGATGACATTTAAATTGGGCTATGCCTTATTGAGAGTTTGGACTTGTAGCTGCTAAACTACGCTAAGATGAACAGTAAGCAACCAGTCCAGCTCAATCCATGGACTAAATGGAAGGATGAAATGGTCCAAGTTCTGCTCACACACACACAGTTTATGCCTGACTATTCTGCATTCAACATACTACCTTGCTTCACTTCCAGTATTGTTCATTCTCCCTGCTTTGATAAATCCAAATAATCTCTATTCAGACAAAACACCAGGAAAACAAAGGCCAACCATTTTTCTTCAACAAAACCCTTGAAAAATGTGCCTACATTCTAACTGTGTGGAGAATTAGCATGTATGTTTTAGATTCCAATAATGCAATTAAGTGTTTCATGGAAAGAAAGAAAGAAAAAGATTCCAGTGCGCTGTAGGTTATTAAAAGGATCAGACATTAACTCGTACTCAAATTCTCTTGAAATGAATCATAATCTTACTGTTAAATATATACAGGGCTACATTCTACTGTTTTGAAATGGAAACTTAATCTGAAACCCTCTCTGCATGGTTCTCAATATGGGAATGATTCCCAGATCCATGCTATTTAAATACATCAAGGGGAAAGGCCAAAAACGATGCTCTCACTATCAATTGTCATGGATTACAGCTCCCAGCCAACCATCCCCAGAAAGCCTTGCACAGCTGAGGAAGGGAAAGAAACAGCATTTGGAGGCTCCTTTTTTATTCTTCTAACCCCATCTCTACTTGGAGCTAATTTTCCCCATGTTCACCAGCTATAACGTTGTGCTTTGGTCTTGCTCCAACCACTTACTGGCACAAGGGGAAGGACAACAGGTGGCAATACAGGTAGGTCTTGCATAGGGATATGTTTGTATCATATCATAAGAACATGAGAAGATTCCCCTCCACCATCACCCGACCATCACACCTTTAACAGATGGCGGGAGTAGGCTCTACTTATATACAAATGTACAGTGGTGTTGTGAAGCCAAGGCTTGCATGGACGCAGCTCTGGCATGTTTTTATTAGCAGAGATGCTGATATCATTGGCAACTCCCCCTCAGACTTCCCAGTTCCCCCATAACATAGCTTCAATTCTCACAACAGCTAGAGGGAAATGAATTTTCCCAGCAGCAGTACATTGTTCCTTGTTGTAATGTAAAGAATTTGGGGAAGGCTTGGTCTTGAATGGGCAATTAAGACCTATTAGTGTCAGGATCACCCCTGTTATCCCTAGTGTGGGAGAGTCAAGGATGAATCTTCCAGGAGCTTATCGGATAGTTTGCCGAAAGTTCAGAGACCATTCTCCCCCACATCTGGGAACTCATCCTCTGTCGGAGGGGGAGGGAACATCAGAGTTCACAGATCCCAGAGACTGCCACAGGGTTAAGTGGGCAAAGTTGAGTGGAGGTGGGAGGCCATTCCTTAGGGTAGCCACTCGCTGGAGGCTTCTCCAAAGTGACCCTCCATGAATAAAAGTGCCTGTTGGACTGCAAGAAAACTGTCTAGTTTTAATTGAAAAATAACTGCCTAGCTTTGTTAGGTTAATAAAGCTTAGAGGAGAGCTCCTAGCATTCACACTCCCATCAGATGTGAAGAGAGGTTTATTTGTTGAATACAGCTTTGTGGATTACACAGTGGACCTCTTCATTGTATCATATCTTGGTGGGAGGGCTTGGAAGCATGACAAACCACCAGCTCCTAGTAGAGCTGAAAACTGCTAGAACTGGTTTGTGGATATGGATCAACACAGCTGCCAGAAATTTTGAACTGTCCTTGGGGGCGTGTTTGCCGGGATTGTCATGATGAGCACCTGCTTTTCAAAGTTTACCAGTGCAAATGTACAAATATTAATCTGTATTTGGCAGGAATTCTGATTGTACCAGGGTTGTTCCTGACCATACATACAGTCATATATACCTAGGGCCCATTCTAATGTGTGGAGGTATGTGCACGGCCAGCAGATGCATGGAGACTAGGAGTGGGACCAGGAGATGTGCTTTGATTTAGCAAGCTCAGGTTTTAAACATTAGTAAACATTACAGGATCTCAGCTGCTTGACCAAAACTGGGCAGTTTGGTAGCTTCAGTTGGTCCAAAATCTGGCAGCCAAGCTTTTGTCTGATGTTTGCAGGTAAAAGCATGCGAGTCCAATCTTATTTCAGCTCTTTCCTTTGGCTTCTTATTTGCTTCTAGGCTCAATTCCAAGTGCTGGTTCTAGACTTTAATTCCCTAAACTGCTGAGGACCAGGTTGCTTTGCTGACTACAGTGCTTGCCTGGCAATTAAAACAAATGTCAGATACCGTGATCTCAGTGCCATCTCGAAAGATTTGGTGCGTATGAGAGAAGGCTTTTTCTGTGGCAGAAATGCTCTCCCAGTTCAAATTCATTAGGCTCTCACTTTGCATTGCTTTCACCAGAAACTGAAGACTCTTTCATTTCAGTGGGTTTTAAAAATGTGCAATGCCTCCTTTTATTGCTTCCACATTTAATGTGTAACATCCTTTACCCTTTTTTGTTTTGTTTTGACATGTTGCTTTTACTATATTCTCTATTATTGCTTTTAGAAGGGGGTGTATTTGTACCTTTTATATGCAGGTCTGAGTACTTTTAGTAGAAGAGTAATGTATAAATTGATGATGATGATGATGATGATGATGATGCCCAAACTGGAACCTATAGAAAAGGCAGAATTCCTGATTGCATGGGGAGGAATCTATGAATTCCTGATTGCATGAAGAGGACTTACACCCTACACATCTGTACGGGTGTAGGTTCACTGCAGATCTTCAACCTGATGTGTAAGTTCCATACACTGTACAGAGCTTGAACATCTGCATACTTCTACAATTCTTCTGTAATCATACTGCTTCAGAATGTCCTGGGGACGATTAAAGTCTTGCCAACCTCAGAAACTTCCTGCACATGGAAAGCTAGCATTTCAGGGAGAAGGCTTATAACCCAGCCTCCTCTTCTCATGTAGTTGTTTTCATTGTTCCAAAAGGTTTTATTATCTGGGGAAGTATGTATCCATTCTGTTGTATCCATTCTGTTGTATCCATTCTGGAATACAACAGTCCGAAGAGAACTGTGACATATGTTATACACATGCCTAAGGGTAAGGAGGCAAATTGGACCAGATCAAAAGATTTTCAGCTCTGGTATCCTTTCCTAGACACTTTTCTTTCTATAAGGGTATAGCAAGGAACATTTAGTATTGGTGAGACTCCTTAGTGAACTGTGACAAAGGTGGGATCTGGATATTGAGAGGCAATCTCCGATCCAGTGTTGGTAAACTTTCACCTGCACAAGATACAGAAGCTAAAGCAGGAATGTAAGAGGAAACAATCTGGCCATTGGATTATTTATTCAATATTTATTAAAACATTTTACCCCACCTTTCCATCCATGTGGGACCTGCAAGGCACCTAATAATTGATCAAACATAAAAACAGGTGAAATACTTTTATTGTCATTACAAATCGGGGGGAAGGACCCTTTAAACCAGGTATTTATTTATTTTATATAAAAAATGTATCCCACCTCCCTGGTGCTTAAACACCACTCAGGATAGCCAACAACTATTAAAACCAATAATAAAATATAATAAATTCCAAAAAAGAAAAAGAAAGGCTTCACCTTAGGGCCGATTGGCTTAACTGCTTGGTCCACAGATGCATTTGCTATGCTCCGTACCCGCAAGCCAGACTTCCCCTAGTTACCTTAATCAGCCAGGGATGGCAAAGGTCAAGAACACATGTAACTGATTTCATTGCTACCAAGGATCTTGTCCACATCCTCAGGTTGTATGAATTGAAACAGATCCATTACATCAGGATAAGTAAGTGCCAACGGTATATTAGTAGGAAGGCTATAATCATAGAATCGAATTCAGAGTGGATGTGGGCAGCATTACCCACCAATGTCACAGAAGGTAAACAAGTCATCTGCCTCAACTTTCACCAGTCCTTAATGTGACGCACCTTTCACAACTCAGAATAGTTCTGCTGGGTAACTCTATGTGGATGCAACGGTGGTGGAAAAGTACAATTTCTTTGCCACCTTCGACACCACAGCATAAACTTTAAAATAGCCTCCAGCCTGCGTCCTGTCAGATTCATCCTGTGTTTTCCTCCAACATCATTCTAGTTATCGTTCCTGCTACCTGATTGCCCCATGTTCCCTGGAAAATCTACCTAGCTCCATCAGCAGGGAGAGGTCACTCCCCGGATCATTTGCCTCTCCTACACATAGACCAGGGCTTCAATAGAATCACCAGCTGAAGTAGGAGGAACCTCCCAAAGCAATCAGAAAACCCTATGGATCCATCTTCCTCCAGGTAAGAGGACCACTCAATTATTGCACAGGTTGGAGGCATCAGAAGGCAGGCAATGAGGAAGCCAACATGTTTTTCTGGGGTAAACAATTCCATAGAATATATGACACACTAAGGAAGGTTGTAGTACTAATCCTCCCTTCTGCTTTTGTAGCAATTGTCCTCAACTCCAAAGGCTTTTATAGCTGGTACATACTGGTAAGTTAGCGTTAATAATCCAGTAAAATCCAGTTTAAAAAACTGCACCATCTGCATCATTTTCCTGAAAGCAGTAAGTAAGTTTGTATAAAAATGGGTGCACATCTTTTGACAGATCATGTGGATACATCAGAGGTTGTCCGCAATAGAAAAAACCACAGCTGCAAAAAGAAACCCAGTGGTATTCAGATGCAGAGGTCTACTTCAGGTTCAGCGCTAACAGGCTGCAGACGTGTTGAAAGATTGACACACCCAGCTTATTTAAAATGTGTTTTTGGTGATCATCCAACTCACAAAGGAACAGATATGATTAAATAACTGTTTTGGTTTCTTATGCCACAGTCATTCCTGAAATCATTACTCATCTGAATGGCACTAACACCTATGCTCCACTGAAGTTTTGCAAGGGAATCCATTCGCCCCACTGGTAAGTACTTACATGGGTGGGCCTAATGGCTTCTCTGGGAATATTTAAATGAGAAATGGCTCCCAAATGAATTAAAGGCTGCATATTAGCTAGAATTGCATTGGTTGCATTTGTTTCACGAACTAAACTGGCATGCTGCTGCTTCTTTTATTTTTTTAATGAAGTCTGCATAAAACTAATTTTGTCATAATACACAAAATTAATGTCTGCAACACATCATGTCTGTTTTCTTGAAAGGGTAAGATAAAACTGATTTTCTATTCTGGATTGCAAAACAACCATTGTTCTTTATTTCTCTGGTGGCTAGTTCATATTTCTGCTTAAGTTAAAACATTGCATTTTCCTTATAGAGTACTTAAAAGAACATGCACAGAACACGTATTGACACTTAGGGCATTGTGGCTACATTCCTAAGCACTTTTCCCAGGGAGTAAGTCCTGTTGAACTCGGCGCAAACTCACCGTCTAAGTAAACACAAGTAGGACTGTGGTGTTAATAATTTTAAAGAACATCTGATACTGGGCTTTTACTTTTTATTCTGCCAAAATACCCCTTTATTTTGCAGATCTACTGCAAGTTTTTTACTATGCAGAAAACTTGGTCAAGCTGGTGTTTGACCTTTGACAGAAGCCTGCCCTCTCTTTGGCTATTCCTAACAAACTAGGCCCAAGACAATAAGCTGCTTTATAGCTATTAGCTAGGTCAGTGTGTTTCTCCAGGAAGACCTCAAGCTGAAAAGCCAACATGCCTGACAACCACAGCCAAGATACCAAAGGTCCAAGCACTAGACGTTGGAAAACAAATGGGAAAGCATACATGGCCACATCTGGAATCCTAATGGGCCACCAATGGTTCTCAGCTTAAGGAAGAATTACCACTGTTATTTTATCATCCCTAGTGCTAACTTAGCTGTTTATGTACAGCAATAAATGATTTTTTAAAAACATATTTGGGTCATTATGTCATATACCACCAGCAAGTAGGATTGTTTTATTGTGCTTGGAGTAAAAATACACGGCTATACCCAGATGTTAGGGGGAAGTTTAAAAACCTCTGGCTCTTCTGCAGTCATTCCTGTTGGCTAAATGGTACATTTTTTTAAAAAAAAATGAAACTGAGATCTTTATAGCTTGTACTCCCATCACACCGGTAAAATTTGCACTTGTGTTGTTCCTAGGTACATTTCCCTTACCAATGAGAACATTAAACATTAACATACTAACCAAAATAGAGCAGAAACAGCAGAAAGCATTGTTATATTATTTCAGTCATTTCTCCTGCTTGGTTTACATTTTTCATTAAAAAATGACTGGAAAAAAGGTTCTAAGGATGATCACCAAGCTGGAAAGTCAGAAATGGAGGTTTACCACTTCTGAATCTTGAATAACCTATATTATTATTATCATTATCATTATCATTA
This sequence comes from Anniella stebbinsi, assembly GCA_029215795.1. Classification (NCBI taxonomy): domain Eukaryota; kingdom Metazoa; phylum Chordata; class Lepidosauria; order Squamata; family Anniellidae; genus Anniella; species Anniella stebbinsi. The sequence goes on from JARDYH010000001.1 coordinate 333,201,137, forward strand.
TCATCATCATCATCATCATCATCATCATTTATATACCGCCCCATAGCCGAAGCTCTCTGGGTGGTTTACAAAAATTAAAAATGTTGAACATTTAAAAACCAATATACAAAATTTAAAACCATAAAAGCCTAAAAACAAACTACATATCATTTAAACTGTCCAGGGGTCAGTTAAAAAATACATATATTGGGTTGGATCCAGAACCATTGTTCCACCAGTGGTTCTTCTTCCCCCTGCAGCCTCCTGCGCACCCTTCAGTTCTGCTCCAGAGGGTTCTGGATCCAATGTTTGGTTTTCCCCTCCCCCCCCCCCAAAAAAAACCCTTAAGGAAAATGTAAAACCTGCTTTGAAATGTTTGGACATTCAGTTCTTACTGAAATGTCAATGTGCCTTATGTAGGATGCATGCACTGTTAACATCTTAAAAGGTTCACGTTAGAAAGCAAAGTTAAACTGATTGCCCCTACGTAGAAGAGTGCCAAAATGTTAGCGTGCCAAACAAGCATTAGAAAAAGTATACATATATTTCAGCATCGAAACAGCCCTTTCATCTGCATTCTCTATTTTGCAAATTTCAACCTCCGATTTCTGAGAGAGTAAAACAAAGCCAGAATTTGAGAATTGCTAATTATGCAAGGTCTGGGCAGGTTTATTATTTTGATCATCATCACCTTCACTGTTGTTGTTGTTGTTGTTGTTTTATTTACTATATTTATATAAGGCCATCCAGTAACAGTGTTCCCTGTGGGCTCTCAACATAAATTGATACAATTCAATTAAAAAAACAGTGTCATAAAAGAGCATTCTTTTCCAGCAGAAAAGTGGATAACTAAAAAATATACAAACAATCATTCAGAACATTTTTTTTAAGGCCTGGGGAAAATAAAGTCCACCTGGAGCCAACTGACTCACCATGAGTTTTTCTCCATCTACATTCTAGCTGTCCATCGTCTTGCTTCATATCCCTCAGCTTAAGGGTATACCAAGGAGCCACATGTTAAAAGTTCAGATAACACCAATCCAAACACACAAATCTCCTTAAGTCCCACTGGAATCAATGAAACAGGTCATGATGGTTAACTCATCCCATTCATTGCAGTGAGACTTAGGCTGCAATTCTATATACCAGGGGTGAAGAACTTTTTTTTTTATGAAGGGCCATTGACCAATTAAAAAAAGTGTATTGGGAGGGGCAGCTGATGGTGGGTGGAGTCAGAACCAAAGGTTGGTGGAGTTTGCAACATGCAAAGGTGAAGAGAATGTGATTCCCAGAGGGGTGGTCTGGAGAACCAAAGTGGACCTGTGGCTTCTAGAAGGCCAGATGATGCTGAGGTCCCATGCAGTCCTTGGACTGCAGCGTCCCTACCTTGCTATATACACATTTCCCTGGTAGTATTTCTCAGTAGATGTACATACATAGGATTGTGCTGCTAACTGCAACTTTGCTTTGTCTTGATTGGGTTACTATTTGGAAGATAGCAACCAAGAGCATATCTACTACAAACTAATACAAACCTTCTGTTGAAGTTTGGATGTAATAAACAGATAATTTCTCATGAAATAACTTAGTTTGAAATCTGTTTTTTTTCCTTCATTAGTAGGTGTCATGCTTCCACTGAAGGAATCCTTCTCTGAGGAGCTAGAGCTCCCAGAAATGGTCAGCACCTGGGAGCCACACATGGCAGGAGACATGGGGGAGCCTGGGCCCTCTGGGGAGCTGACCAGGGTTCTGTCCCCACAGGAAGAGGGGATTCAGTCTCTGAGGCAAAGACTGGGGTACCAACTAGCTCCCAAGAGCGTCATTGTTTCACAAAGCAGCCAGTAGGGCTCCTTTAAGGAGAAGTGCTCGAATACAAAGTTGGACTCCTCAAGAGAAAAGGACTCCTCAGGAGCAAAGCCTGTACCAAGCTGCAGCTGAAATCTGGGTGGGGCTCAGGAAGCTCAGGCAACATAAGCCTGCAATATCAGTCTAGCTACTGCTGTCTTATGTTCTGACTTTGCCTTGTGATTGAATCTCTGTGCTACTGACCTTGGATTCTCGCTTAACCTCTTCTTCTTGAACTGAGTATTATATCTGACTGCTTATCTGTCTTTGGAATTTAACTCTCTTTAGATCTCACTTTTGAAACTGTTTCCCCTGCCTTTAAAATGTTTGACCATTGCCTGCTTATTGACTTGCTACTGCATTGCCCCTTGATTTAACCTGAGCCTGATCTAGCCATAGCAGGATGACAGCTCAATGTCTTTCTACTAAGATGTTTTCACACTTTTTCCAGTGCCAATTTATAATGAATGTACAAGTTGGTGGGTTTTTTTATAACACATCTCTAACCATAAGGCAAAGCATGTCTTTAATTCTTTATGTGAGTAATGTAAATACACCTGCATGTGATGAAACAGAGGTATAATCATACATTTTAGACATGGAAGATTTTTAGCACTGGAAATGTATAACTATATTTCTCTCTAACTATGTGGAGGTGAATTTTAATGAAACCCTGGCTCTGGTACTAACATAGCTAAATCTAAGGGGTGGGTTGGGGTGATAAAAATATGTTGATGTTTCAAAGGAGCATAAAATTAAGTTATAAATTTAATTGATAGGCGGTATTCAATGCTGCCCATCTGTGTAGGCTGACCATCTGAAAAGGAGGACAGGGCTCCTGTAACTTTAACAGTTGTAGAGAAAAGGGAATTTCAGCCAGTGTCATTTGTATGCAATTAGTTCCTGGTGAAATTCCTTCTTCATCACAACAGTTAAAGTTGCAGGGGCCCTGCCTTCTCTTGTATATGGTCACTCTAGTATAGTGCCTGCACCTTTAACTGTTGTGATGAAGAGGGAATTTCACCAGGAACTAATTGCCTCCAAATGACACTGGCTGAAATGCCCTTTTCTCTACAACTGTTAAAGTTACAGGAGCCCTGTCCTCCTTTTCAGATGGTCAGCCTACATCTGTGGCCTCACTGCCATTTCCATTCCATGAATGGCGAGCCTCACTGATTCCCTTCTGCAGTGCCCACCACTTGCAGAACAGAGACTTTGCATTTCCAGGGACAAGGCCTGGAACGGGCAGAAATGTTTGTTTCTGGAACAGGGCAGGTTAGCAGAGCTCCCTTATGCAATCTCTGCTGGCTGCCCTTTTCCAGAAACAAGTGTTTCCAGAAGCACTAAATCTCTATTCTGCAGAGGGCAAGCACTTGTGGAAGGGAATCGGAGGTGCTGGTCTCCGCTCATGGGTGGTCTCCACTGGATACTGCCTATGTGTCACAATGTTGCATACATAAACATAAAACCAGGCTTTTATCATACGTTGCATTATCCCCAAAGTCAGATTTCGACTTCAAAGTATGAGTGCTTTTGACATGTTGGACACTGTTTTGATTTGACCAATTGGCAAATCTTTCAAATACTGATATCAGATGTGGAATTTCAAATAGCATCAGTTAATATTTGGAAAAAAAATTCAACTTTAAAACTCACAGTGATTTTGAAGGGGCAGTTTTGTTTTTACTCTAAATAAATTCAGGCTTCGAAATTTGTGTCGCATATGAATGAGTTTACACATTCATGGATGCACATTCATAGAATGTGTAAATAAACTCATGCTTACAAATTGGAAACTGAGGTTAAAAGACATTATACAGTTACTCGCAAAGTCTGCATAGTCAGTTCCAAGCAGTGGATATCAAATGAAATTTCCAAGTAGAACACCTTGTTGTTTTCTGAACAGGCTATTTGCACCTAGTTAGTAAAATCATTTGAAAGCAGATTTCTAAAATAGTATTTGGCATGTCCCTGTCTTGCAAAATAATTATGTTGTACTCTATATTACATTAAATTAAAGGAGTGCTGAAAACGGCTCCAGATTCATTAACTACAGTAAAATTAAATTAGGTGAACTTTGGTTGTGGACTTTGAAGTATTAAAGCAAGACTTGACCAACTAAGTCTGCATTTCTGTAAACCATAGCAGCAAGAAAATGTGTTTTAAAAAAATACTCGCAGTAGCTTTGGTGCTAAGGAACTGCTTTCAAAACAAGGTTCTTCTTGCTTGTTTTCCCTTTCGTAATACTCTCTAGGTAACCCTGACGTGCCTTGGAAAAACAGACATGTGAATTTGATACCTCGTACTTGTTGATGTGTTTTTGAAAGCAGAATTTGGAATGCGAAATTTCCTTTTCTATCCTGCCACATGGCAGGTCAAAAACACAACTAAGTAACTAGCTAGATGCCAAACCTCATTTCCAAGAATAGCTTAGATTGTTTTTAAAAGCTTTGTTTCAAAAAAGCCTTTTTTCTGTGTATAGAAAACAAGTGATGGGGTCAGAATAAGCAATTAATTCAAATTTAACTCTGTAGAGCTGTGGCAAATTTATGTTGTATATAGAAAAAATAAAAATGAAATAAGCTGAACTAATAAAAATCAATAACATTTGCCACTACTGCATCCCAGATGTCTTCTTGCTTTACTACATCAATATGTTTAAGAGAAAACACGAGAAATTAAAAATAGGGGGGGAGGGTGTCATTAACTTGTTACTGTACAAATCTCAACACTCTGGCAACCTTAATTTAGTCTTGATATTTTCTGAATAATTTGGACCTGAATTCAAAACACTGTTCTCATTGAAGAACTCATGTTTTTATCTGTAAAATGAAAATAGAAAAGACCAAGCTTACATAATTTACTATTATTTGTTAGTTCTCTATCCCAACTTTCCTCCAAGAAGCTAAAACTGGCTTGTTTCTCCAACCAGCTCTACCTCCACCCCCGCCCTCCCTCATTGTTATCTTCACAATAACTTTTGAGGGGTTTTAATAATATGTTTTAATCAGTTTTATGTATTTTATCATGTTGTTGTTCCCCGCCTCGATCTAGGCGGAGAGGCGGGTAAGAAATAAATTGTTATTATTATTATTACCAAGTTGTGCTTCCATGGCAGGCAGAACCCTAACAACAATAATCGTAAACTATTCCATGCATTTTCTCTTCCTTCCCCTCATATCTCCCAGAATACCCCCTACATAACACCTCCCATGTTCCCTCTTCAAAGCTCACCTCTTCCAGGAAGCCTTTGAATCATCCCTATTCTCTATAACTTATTGCAAATCAACCCAAGAACATCTAACTGAAGTAATCTTATTCTTCCCATTTCTCCATTTTCTCTCCCCCACCCCTGCCTTCTTCTGTTGTTTCCTTGCTTCTGGCTTAGATTGTAAGTCTCTTGGGGGTAGGGGACTGCCGTATCTACCCCAAGGTGAGCTGTGGCTCAGCTGGTAGAGCACATGTTGGACATTCAGAAGATCCCAGGTTCAATTGCTGGGATCTCCAGGTAGGGCTGGAAAAACTCCTGTCTGAAATTCTGGAGAGCCACAACCGGTCTGTGTTGACAATACTGGGTTGGATGGACCAATGGTCTGACTCAGCATAAGGCAGCTTCCCATCTAGGGATCTACAGATTTTGTTACATCCGTTCTGTTGGTGTTTCATGAATTGTCTTGCGTTCCGACAGCGTTGTGCTCAATGACGGAATTGGATTTTATTTTTTTTAACTAATGTGCGTTAGCACTAAGACACATTAGTTAATGCGAATTTGTGCAAATCTCCCCAAAAGTGGAAGAAAAAGAAAAAATGTGCAAATAGCCTCCAAATCTGCATTATCACACTTTAGCTTATTAGGGGAAATTCACATTTTGGGTTGGAATAGGGTTTTCTTCATATTTTGCATGACTAAATTTGCATACTGTTCTTGGAAAGTAAAAGAAAAGGTCTGCAAGTTCGACAGCTTGGGAAAAAAACACTTCACTGCAGAATCTGTGGGTCACATTCAAAGAAATTCAAACTCATTTGTATCTATTGCAGATTTCTCCAACATCCCTATTCTGATCTTTCTATCTACCTGTTCTTTGTAAATAACGATGTATGTGCTACTACTACTACTAATAAAAAAATTAACAATAGGCTGCTACTATACATTCCTATCTTCAGATCTATCTTAAACATCTTCTTTCCCAATCCAGCTAAACCAAAGTGTTTAAGTGTGCAATCCTATGCATGTTTACTCAGAAATAAGTGCCGTTGTATTCACTGGGGCTTACTCCCAGGTAAATCTGCATACATCAACTTAGGCTGCAATCCTATGCACACTTTCCTTGGAATTTGCCCCATTGAATACTGTGGGACATAACTCTGAGAGAATTGCACTGTGTATCAGTTAAATCCACAGATACGATAGGTTTGGTGGTACCAATGATTAAGGAGCATTTAGCAGCATATGAATACACATAAACAGTGACAGGAGTTCAAACAGATGTGCACTTGTATTTCAAGATGTGTCAGTTCATATAATTATCTCTGCAAAACAAAATTACTGTAAACATTACATTAACTCACAATTTAAGCTAAAGATACACCAAAGAGAAGACTAGTACTGCCATGCAGAAAACCTCTCTATGCAATACATCCATTCTTCCTCTGGCAATATATATATATATATTGCCAGAGGAAGAATATATGAAGAAAGGAATGGAAGAGATTCACAGACATCTATATCTTTTTCTTCAATCACAGCAGTATATTTTTCAGCTATAGAAATCACAGGAACTACTTCTCAGTAGACAATATACAGCTGCCTAATATTATTGGGATTCAAATGAACAGAAATATATTTGAAGGCATGTGATATTATTTTCACCCTGGATAGAGAAGTAGTTTTGTTCGAAATTTAAGGGAAAGTTTATGCTACTAAAAATCTTCCACATTGTTCTATTGAGGGATTTATGAACTATACAATTAATATGGCACTACTAACTTAAGACATCCAAAAATCATGAGTAAGACTCCCCAAATCATGAGGGACTAGTTATTAAGGATCATATTTTCAAGTTCTCCAAAAGCAGAGATTCACACACACACACACACACACACACACACACACACACGTAAATGAAGCTTACATTCTGCATGCAGCTACTGGAACTCCCCACCTCCCCCAATCCAAGTCTGATTCAACAATATGAAGACACAACAGAATTTTTAACAGCCCATCATTCTGTCCCAGATGTGGCTTGGCTTGTTCTGTGCTGGAGTGCTGGCCTCTGATATAAGGCAAACTAAATGTCCTGTTAAATGTAAAAATATCCCATTGTTCGACTTTCCTAGTAATTGGAAATGTCATGGGCCACGTACATATCAAAGCTGAGTTTGGTGGGCAGTCTGGAATTGCTTTACCATTTGGAGTGGTACACAGTTTGCTCCCTGTTTCAATGGGGATTGCTTCAAATCTCTCTTTCTATGGGGATTGCTGCAAAACTCTCTATTTCCAGTAATCAAGGATGTTTAGAACTACGTATTTGCCAAATTTCAGCTCCCTGAGTCTGACAACGAAAGTAAGGGATTAAAATAATCAAGCCCTGAGCATCAGCCAACCATGGCTACACGTCAAGGCAGCTGTCAGAGGTGAGCCAGAAGTTGAACCAGGGAGTTAGAGCCAACGGAGCATGCCAGTGAGTCAAAGCTGAGGATGACACAGAAACACACTAGAGTCAGGAAGACCTTGTTGCTCAGGGAAGCTCCCAAACCATGTCCCTTATAGCCCTTTCTGTCCAGGAGGACCCATTGGCCAACCAGGGTGGGTGGGTCAATCCAAAGCTGAGGAAGACCATTCCAAGGTGTAAATCTGATAGCTCACCACATGGGGCAGCCAGTTCTTAGTTTTATCACCCACAGCTCCTAATAACACCATCTCATCGGCTTAGTATTTTGTGAGAGCATCCTCAACACTCTCCCAACACTCCAATTGTGCCTCCCGATGCAAACGGGTGAAGGTCTCTGGCCTACTTTGATAAATGCCAACAGTGCAGGTTCAAGAGCAGGACACAAGCTCAAAATATGTCTTTGATATTCATTACAAGCAGATTTCCCAAGTAGCATCATAGCCACAAACTTCTGCTGAGTTCAATTTCCTTATATAGTCACAGACTATATAAGGAAATATAGTAAAGTATCTATCAGCAGCTTAGGTTGATATGCCGGCTGTGTCTCTTCCTTCAATTAGTGGCCACAGTTATTCATGTCTGGTAACAGCCAAGTCAGAGTAGTACTGTAATACACTGGGCTGCCTTTTAAAGGCTGTTCAGAAACTTCAACTGGTTCAGAATATGGCCACAAGATGGTTAATGGAGTGTGCCATTTTAAAGATATCTCACTGGTTACCAATTTGTTTCTGTTTCAAAGCACTAGTCTTATAATTTAAGACAGCAATTCTAACTCTCGCTGAAGACTGGCTCAGAGGTGTTAAGTAGAGGCAGACGAGCCCCTCCACTGATAGAGAGGAGCTAAATCCTGTATGCTCAAGGATCACTCCCTGTAAACACCACATTGGAGCAAAATCCATCTCATTATTCAATAGGAGGAAGTGAGTGAGACCATCATTTTCAACATGACAAACACCCAAGCCAGCAGGGCATTGGAAGTGGAGGGTTACAGTGTAAAGCATTTCCTTCCGTAATTTGCAGAAATTTTTAATTGATTGTATTTTGCTGTTTTACTCTGTTAGCAGTTTCTGGTTTGCTGTTATTGATTGTGCCTGCTGTTTGTTTGTTATTATCCTGGCTTTATTTTTAGTATTTCAATCAATTCTTTATTTACAGTCAACAGACCAATTATACATCACATTTTATAAACAGTTAATACCACCAGGAGTTTTGCGATCCCCAAATAAAATTCCAATAAATCTAAAACCTGGCCACATTGAGAAAAATAGAGATAGTGGTATGACTACTTTAAAACTTAAGGTGAAGTCATTCTCGAAAGAGTTACTACTACTTTATTGTTAAAAGTCCACAGACCGTACAACTGCGATTTAAACAGAACATAAGGGGGGGGGGGAAACTTATAAGTTAAAATGCAGGCTAAGTAAGTTTTGAATATTCAGCAAACTCTATAGAATAAGTAATACTTTCCCTCGAGTCCTAAGCATGTTGTAAGCGTGTTCGAGCTTTTCTTACTATCAATGCACCATGTGTCTCGTTAATTCTTTAAAAATCCAAAATTGTTTCATTTTTACTGGTGCCAGGTAAGGTTGTTTTGTTCTTCAGATACTTTTGTAAAGAATCAACTCATGAACATATGAATTAAGTACTGTTTACTGTTTTTGTGAGTTGCTTAGAGTATAATTTGGAGAAGCAGCATATATTGGGGAAGTGACCTGTTCTGGATGGGGTTGCGCTCCCTCTGAAGGAGTAGGTGCGTCGCTTGGGAATACTCCTAGATCCATCTTTATCACTGGAGGCCCAGGTGGACTCTGTGGCCCAGAGTACTTGGGGTCAGCTTCAGCTGATTCACCAGCTACAGCCTTTCCTGGACAGGGACAACCTAGCCACAGTAGTCCATGCGCTGTAACTTCCCAATTAGACTACTGCAATGCACTCTATGTGGGGCTGCCCTTGAAGACAACTCAGAAGATGCAGCTGGTGCAAAATGCAGCAGCTAGACTGCTCACAGGAACAACCTATAAAGACCATATAACACCAGTCTTAAAAGAATTGCATTGGCTGCCTATACGCTTCCGGTCAGAATTCAAGGTGTTGGCAATGATGTTTAAAGCCCTAAATGGCTTGGGACCTCGGTACTTGAGGGAGCGCCTCTCCCTATATGTGCCTGCCTGAGATTTGAGATCTGTTGGAAGAGCCCTCCTCTGCATCCCAACAACGTGAGACATACATTATGGTGGGACATGGGAGTGGGCTTTCTCTGCTGTGGCACCCCGCTTGTAGAATACCCTCCCCTTGGAGGCCTGACTGGTGCCGACATTGGCTTCATTTCGGCGCCAAGTTAAAACATGTTTTTTTATCAAAGCATTTGAGGGCTAAATTCTGCATGGTTATACATAGGTTTAATTGTTTTTAATTGTTTTCTTGCTTTTAATTTTTTCTACCGGTTTTAATTTGTTAACGATTTAATACATCTTTAGCTATGCATATTATTTATGCTTATATTGTTCTGATTTTATCTGTACGCCGCCCTGAGATTCTAGTGATTATAGGATGGGATAAAAATGTTTCAATAAATAAATATTATTTTCATGATCATGATAAATAAATAAACAAATGCTCAGTCATACATTGGGGAGCAGGAGATCAGTTTCATGTAAAGGACATCATAATCACAAGCACAGGCATTGGAAACATCTAGCAAAATCCCATTCATATGCATGGGACAAAAGAAAAGCACAATTATATACTACTCCCAAATATTTCAAAGGGACCTGTACAGGAGAAATTTCAGTTTGAAACTGCTAAATATTGCTGTTAAAACTATCAGTTCTGTCCACTTTACTACACTGTGCATTTATCAAGTGCCTAAACACAGCTGAATTTCAGGCTCATACTTTCAAGAAGACACAGAAAGAATGCATCAGTGGCATATAGCCTTCAAAGAGCCAAAGGATACAAAGGACCAACGTCTCGCTTTCCACAGCCATGGGAACTGGGGACTTGTAATTCCCAAACAGCAGCCACAGCCCTACACACAGAGCGATAGATGCACTTACACATGCACCATGGCACATGGCAAACCAAGGTGTATTGGGGGATGACTGCTCAAAATGATGTTACAAATTGCATTGGGCTGCTGTAAGGTCCCGGGCATACCTTTAAAGGATGCGCTTTGCATCTTGGCCAAGTATTTTATAGCACACTCCAACCAAGCTAACATTTGTTAGCCCATATCCATATGTTTCCACCATCCTCCCTGGGGGAGGGGCTATAGCTAGGGATGTTGAAGAAAACTGCAAGGGATTTCGGTGGATCTAAGCCATGGCTTCTGCAGTGGACTGGCTTTGATCACGTGGGGTCCCTGGACTTGAGGACGGGGGTGGGTGTTTTGGGTTTTTTTTGGTGTTTTTTTGTTTTGTGTGTGTGTGTGTTTTGTTTTTTTACTTTCCAGAATTGCATGCAAATTTAGTCATACAAAAATACAATACATTAAAAAAAGACAGACCTAATATGCACATTTCCACCCATAGGCTAAAGCATGAAAATGTGTGTTGGGGGGGTATTGTGCATTTTTGGAAGTGCACATTTATGCAAGCTAAGATTTATTGGCCCATATTTTCACGTTTCTGCCATCTTTCCTTGGGGAAGAGCTATAGCTAGGGAAGTCAGAGAAATCTCCAACAGATTCAAACAGGATCAGGTTTTTGTGATTCCAACCCGTGGATTCCACAGTAGACCAGTTTTGCTGAGTTGCATGGTTTCCATGAACGCGCAGACCTTTTTTTTTTTACTTTCCAGAATTGAATGCAAATTTAATCATACACAATACAATACAATGAATAAAAAGACTAACTGAAAATGTGCATTCCACCCCACCTCCCCATAGACTGTAGCATAATAATGCACATTTTGGGAGGATTTGCACATTTTTGTAAGTTCGCACTTTCCAGTGCAAACACAAGTTCGGGAAATTGAGAAAAATCTGATTCTGACACTGAGTTGATGACAGAATGAAAGATGCTTGGCAATCTGTGAAACAAAATCAGAATGGATTTAATGAAATCCATACATCCCTTGCTATAACTAAAAAGTAGAAAGCATGCAGAAGCCCTAGGCTCAATCCCCAGCACTTGCAGTTACAGGATGTTAGATAATTGGGCGATAACTTGGGAACTTCTGCCAGCCAGAGTAGACAATACTGGGTAAAGGACAGACCACTGGCCTGATGCACTATAAGGCATCTTCAAGTGTTCAAGGAGAAAAGTGGGGTGGGTAACATACATAGTGGGAAGGAAACATTTTAAAATGTGAATGTTCAGGAATATATTTTCTAATCCAATTTCTTATTTTTAATAAATCATGCTTTGCATAGCATCTGTCACTGCAATCACAACAATGTAGCAAGCTTGCCATATGTTTCGTTGGGCTTCTGAAGTTAAATTTGGACTTGCGTGTGTTTACTACTTTCCGCTCCAAGTATCTCCAGTGACATCAGAGGGAATATACACATCTGGGAAGGGACTTACATAACAGCTGGAGGCAACACAGGAGGGGGTGCTCACACATTTTGGGTGTGACCATGTAAAAATGTGAGAAGTGCTAACTACTCTTTGAGAGTTCAACTCCACTCCCCTTCTAAATGCTATTATTCTAATTTATTAGCACATATTCTTTGCAAGTTGCCATGAAATATTTTTGGCCCGCAACTGGATCTAAGAAATAATGGCGGCTATTGAATATTATACGACACACTTAATTTGCACTGTCAAATAAGATATGTTGTGCCAAAAGTACTGCAGACTGTAAAGTTGATATTATTGCAGCATATTCCCTCGCCAGCTCTTTGCAGAGCAGATGTCAGGCTCTCTTCCCAAAGCATTGCAATGTTTACTGCCACTTTCATTTTTTTCACAATCAAAATAATGCATTTAGCAGGTCTCCTCAGTAGCAATACGCAAACAATCCATAACACACATTTTCAAATGCAGCTGCACATTCTGCTCCTTGTAGCCACTTGTTTCCATGTTTCCCTCCTGATTGACCATCTGCTATGAACTGCATGGAACTGGGACCAGATTGGGAAATCTAGTCAAAAGATAATAAGAATGCTACTGGAGTACTGACTGAACGGCATATTTGAGGCTTTGGCCCTCCACTGCAATCCTTAGCACTTTTTGGCTCATACTGCAAAGTAATCCCGATATCTTTTTTAATATATTATTTATGTACATGTTTATGTATTTTAGAACATTTATATACTGCTTCCCATTTTCAAAATCACAAAGCGGTTCACAACATATTATGAAACAATACTTCATTAAAAGCATAACAGCATTTAGAAAAATTAATGGATGAGAAAAGTCAAGGAAAACAAGTATATTTTTAGAAATTGTCAAAAGCTCATGATCGCCAGTGCCTGATGTATCGCAGACAGGAGGCAACCCGGTGCCTTCCAGATATTTTTGACTATAACTCCCATAATCTCTGACCATTGGTTATGCTGGCTGGGGATGGTGGGGATTATAGTCCAAAACATATGGAGTGTACTAGGGGTAGTATCCAATGGTGTCCCAGTGCTAGTGCTAGCGACCAATGCTTGCACAACATCATTAGCGCAACAGGGGAAAGCAGCAATTTGCCACCAAAATGTGGGTGTGTGGCAGCAAAAAGGAAGGAGCCCTTTCATTTATGGGAAGCAAATTTGGATCCAACATCCTGCTTTCAAAGCTGGACACCTGCTTTTTACTGATTCCCCCGATCATTGCATCCTGTTGAAGCCTCCCAAATGCTGCTCCTGAGATTTTAGGCAACCTTTGGAACAGCATATGGGATATGCCTCAGAGGCCTTCCATAGGTAGGGGAGAACTGGTGAAAACTGGATGTCCCACATTACACAAGCAGAAGCATGTCTCACCAGTGCAAAGCCACCATTGGATACAATACATATTCTTTCCCTCTTTACTTCTGCCTCTATTTCCCTCCCCTTCCTCTGTTCTCTCACCTGTGGTGAATTTTAGATTGTAATATTCTTAAACATGAGACCTGTACTCCTTTCCTTATATACCTATAAATGGCACTCAGGCCGCATTGAGTGCTTTTTCTTGGTAGAAAAGTGAGTATAAATCAAAGACATAGATATTAATATTATACCAGTTGAGACTGTGATGTCAGTGGGGCAGTGAATCCACTCCAGGTTCCAGTCAGAACCAGTCAGAACTCTAAAGGACCTTGGATAGATTAAAACCTGGAGTGCTGACATCACAGCCACTAGCCTCCACTGTATTATACTGTAGTTTCCAAAAATATCAATGGGAGGAATCCTGGATTGCACTAGCAGAAAAAACAGTTCTGCAAGGGTTGCACTCACCAGAATGAGCAGGAGGAACCCCAAACACAGCACGCCTGGCTTACCACAATTTGATAAAGTGAAATAATACACATTATTTACCATCTCATACACAAAAACATATAAAATAATGCACATTAACACACATACCTCATAAGGCTATTTGAAATAAATGGGGGGGGGGGGAATACACACTGCCATCGAAACAGCTCCCTCTCCCACAAGACTATTAAATCCTGAGTCTAAATTACCTCTACAGCATTGTCCAAAATGCTATATAGATATAAACTTGTTGCTGTTTGTCTCAAAAAATGAAACACACATAGCAAGGATCATCAGGAGATTACGTTGTAAAACGTAGCTTTGAAACCAGGGATTCTTAGCTTTTCACTAACTGAAGTGAAAAGGCGCAGTTGCTCTATCCCCTCTCATCTTCCTTCTCTTAATGACCCCAAACCACAGTCAGACTCTTCTCTCCAGATTGACCTCCTCTGGTGGCAGCAGGGAAGCACCCCCAAGGTGTTAATGGGTATGGCTGCAGTTGCTCTAAAGTGTTGCCATTTTATCCCAAATGACACAGAGCAAGTGTAATTTCCTTAGGAAACTAGCAGGCAATGCATAGGCCCACCATTATTTGGGAGGCAGGTTCACACACGTATAATGCTTTTTCCAAAACACCCTTATTTTTTTGTTTTAAAAAGCAGACAAAATATGACACCATTATGGGTGGCGCAAAGCAGAAATATGGTAAGGCTCCTCTTGAATCTGTGCACACTACTCCCCAAGCTTGCATATTGACCAAACAGAAAATATTCCATCTTTGAAAAATGTTCACACCTCAGTATCATGAAAAATGACAGATTCTAATCAGGGGTGAAAGGACAAACTCTGAATAGCAATGACATCCACAATAGAAATAAGGTGGAATGTATTCCCCTTTTCAGGGTCTAAAATCTACCATCACTGCATGTTGAAAACACAAAAGCCACAACAGGGCAAGACCTTTGGTAGGACCATCCAAAATGTCACAAAGTGAACAAGTATTTGTTTTTCCTAGAATTCCGTCCCAGTACCTCTGTTTAACACCTAGCAGAGTCTGTACTACTCCTTCCGCACTCCATCTTAACACTGCTAATAACTATAGACTTCGGGATGTTAACAACAGGTCCCTACTCCCTTTTTGTTTTAATGCCCACCCTGAAAAAGAGTTCCGGAGAATATAACGGCTTCCTCATGACTTTGTGACATTTTGGTTGGTCCAAAGAAAGATAATACCCGACTGCAGCTCTTCAATTTTTCTAACATGGTTACATGTGATTTTTGCGTGTTGAAAAGTTAATCTTCCTTCTCTGTGTATTAAAAGGTTTCTGATATAATAAGTAGTACTAATGAGAACTAAATTCAAAGCAACATGGGGATAAAGACATTAAAACCCACATGGGGATAAGGACCAAAATGAAAGAAATCCCCTGGTACTAATAAGCTCTAAATCACAATTCTGGAAATGAACAATTTTAAGATTTATTTAGAGACATGTAATACATTTCTCATTGCTTGGTAGAAGGAATGGGTGGGCAAGTTACTGTATGTTTTCTCTTAATTTAGCTTATCGTTTGATGAGGCCCAGATTTTTACTAATGAAAAGCACATCACAAAATGTCTAGACATCAGTGATATTCTTAGCAAGAGATCACTGTGTTCCACCAGTCATGCTTCAGTTTTCCTTCTGGGATACTTTTCCAGAGTGGCAGCATCATTTTTCAGGTTCTTGAGTTGTTTGACATAGGAACGGTGAACCTTTAGGAAGCAGTGCTGCAACCAAAAGTTTCATCTTGAAATGAGCAAGAGCTAGAGCCATGCCTTTGGAAAAAATGATTAGACAGAAGACACACCATTTTTAATTCATTTAAACCAGTAGATTGATCAAACTACAGCTTTCATGGAATAACCCAAAAGGAGCAATTTTAACTAGTATGTCTGCAAGTTAAAGGGGTGCTTCTTTGTTTATTGAGGCCCAAACTACTGTAATGGAGTTCAGTGTAACTTTTTCGTTGTTGTTGTTGTTGTTGGTGGTGTGTGTTTTTAATGAGACTACTAAAAGGAGTGGAGGAAGGGGTACTTAACTCTTTCCCTCTTAAAATTGTCCCACTCAAGCTCCTTTTCCCCCCCACTGTAATGAGAAGATATAGGAACCTGTATCTTTTCCCCCTGCCGTAGGAAAAGCAGTTGGAGGGAGCAAATTTGAGAGGGAAAACGGACAGTAGGGAAAGGGTTAAGCACCCACCCTGACCACCTGCCTGCCCTTCCTCCAATGCTTAGCCTTTTCACAGATTTGCTATTGGGGGGTGGGGGAGATGAAAGAATAGACTGGAAATGTTTTCAAGCAACCCAACAACTATAAAGGGGTTTTGAGTGGAGAGGGGAAAACCGATGTTCAAACAGCAATGGGAGTTAGGCTGTTTTGAGACAACTCTAAAACTGAGTACAGTTTTTGCATATTAAAGCAGGCAAAATAGTCCTGCTCCTCACTGCTAAATTCAAAAGTATTCTGATAGGCTTTTGCAAGTTAGCATCTCAGAGCTTGCCAGCCTTTTTGCATTGTATTTGTTAAGGGATAAAGTTAATTGTTTAACCGCGGACTAAGGTATCATTTCGTCTATAACTTAAACAAGCATTGATAAAGTTTTTTACAAAAAGATGCTATCAGCAAAACAAACAGGGTATTTTGTATTACTTCAAAGCTTATTTATAATGTGTTTAGAAAAATTCAATGGAAACAGGAAAATAATGTCTTGATTTTCTAAACTTTACAACATCTGCTTTTACTTACTTGTAGCATTGTAAAGGTCTCCGGATTTCAAATGGATGTGTGTGTGTGCGTTTCCCCTTTTCTTTTGTCTACTACCCTACTCAGCTATCTTCACATTATGCTATACACAGACACACATGGTCTCCCATTTTCCACTTGTGAATGTAACCACAAGAAAATCTTTCTTTTTAATGCTTTAAATAAGATGTTGTATATTACTAAGCATAAATGACATTTTAGCTAAGCGCATTTGAAAGACAGTGGAAACTATTCTCTTTAAAAAGGCAATGATTTGAACTCCCTAATTTCCCCCCTCCCATTTCTTTTGTGAATTAAATTGCAGGTATTTCATTAATGTAGTCCTTAAAATATAAGTGGGCCATATTCAATGCTGCCGCTGTGCTGCAAGCACTTCCTACAGTAACCCCAGAAACAAACTTAAACACTAATTTCTGGACTGGTATAGGTCAGCGGAGCTCCCTTCTGTTAACTATACTGAACTGCTCCATTCTGGAAATGATCATTTGAAGCCCTAAACAACTTGGGACCAGGATACCTGAGAAAACGCCTTCTCCCTTATCCTCCTGTCCTGTCACTGATGTCGTCACAGGGCATGCTCCTGGTGGTTCCACATGGACCTATGGCCTGATTGGAGTCCACCAGGAGCCTTCAGCGTAGCCTTCTTCTCTTCAGGAGAAGAGCCTTCAGCCCCTGGAGGTTTTAATTTTTGTAACTTTTACTGTTTTAATTCTTATGTTCACCGCTTTGGAATCTGTTTCAGATACAAATTTTATAAATAAATACATACATACATACATTTCCAGTTGTTTTAGGATGCACTAGGTTTCTATTCCAGCAGCAATGGGACCCACTGCTGCATGTGCAGCATTGAATACTGATTATTTTCTTCAGCTCTACATTTACCATGTTGTACACTTTATGGCAAAAAGTTTAGGTTTGGGTACTGACCTACAAAGCACTACATAAATTGGGACAGGGATACCTGAGAGAACACCTGTTCCTATATAGCCCTGCCCAACCACTGCAATCATCATCAAATACCCTCCTGGTTGTGCCACATCCTGGGGATATTAAAAGTCTATTTTTTTTCCTAAGCAATTGTTTGGAAGAATTAGTTGTGAAGGTGTCCATTGAAAGGAATTGTCATCTAGAATTTATAAAGCATTATTGACTTTAGATGATTTAAAGTGTTACAAATGTATGAATTCTTGATTAAAAATGACAGAAACTGAGATATCACAACAAAAATGTATCATTATTAAAGGACCAGTTTAATCACAATGCTCAAATATTAGAGAGAACCAGTATAAGCTAACATAGACATGGTATCTTACTCCTGGACAGCTCTTCAAGATTTATAAGTGAGGAACAGCTGAATATTGGCACTTCCATGGATGAAATGCAAATTTTTATTGTCAATGGTGATACATTGGGGGGGGGGGGATAATAAGCACAATAACAATTACATTGTTGTCTTATTTGATGATGTGAAAAATGTAATCTTAAGAAAACATCAGGAATTTATTTGTAGCAGCCAAAATATTGCCACCAAACAGACAAATAATGAGATATCCACTGTTAAAAGCTAGTTATTGAAAGTAGGTGAAATAGCAAAAACAGTACATTTAATAGAATATGTACAATTAAAAGATAGGAAGAAGGAAGTATTTTTTCCAGTAATTCCGTGATATGTAGATGCAATAGTCACTTTAGTCCTTACATATATTGGAATATTTACCAATTCAGTAAAATGTTACTGGACTTAAAATTTATCAGGATGTATTTGTATTTCATAATATGTAATTAAACTTATATTAAAAAGGAAAATGCTCGTGGAAGACTTTTCCTAATACTTAGCCTATTGTATTCTTATTTTTCAATAATATCCTATCTCCTCCGAAGTAAACTCCCCCCCCAAAAAACAAACAAAACACGGCCCAGTTGTATACAAATCTACACAGTAAACCCCAGTGCAACAACTCTCATCCAGGCAAAATGCCCAGCTCAATTCTTTGCAGGGTATTTAAAAGTTAATTGCCTTTAAATAGCCTCTTATCTCCCAAGTCTCTAGGGCCCAGATAGGAAACTTCCACAGGTTAAATTAAATCCTCAGGCTAGAGGTTGTTCTGCCCTACACTAGACCCCCTGAAGTGTGGCTAGTCAATAGGAATTCTGCTTTTAGCTTACAATGTAAGAGCTATAAGAATGTAAGAAGATCCATCAGACCAAAGGCCCATCTAGTCCAGCATTCTGTTCACACAGTGGCCAACCAAATGCCTGTAGAAAGCCCACAAGTAGGACATGAGAGCTAATGTTCCCCAACAAGTGGTATACATAGGCATTCTGCTTCTGACACTGGAGGTAGAATACAATTATCAGGACTAGTAGCCATTGACAGTCTTATCGTCCAAGAATTGCATCACTTGGCAGTCTGGAAGCATTCCATGGACAAGAGGAGCACAAACTTAGAATATTGTAGTTCACTCTAAAGCTGCAGTTCACTCAAAAGCTTCCAACTAGATCTTCGCTGCCCTTTTTTCTTCATCTTCCATCATTTCAGTGACTTGCCCATACACTTAAAACCCATGATTGCAGCATGGTGCATCTTGCAAAACTTTTTCATTACTTCCAATTCTTTACCCCAGATTTATTCATAGAAAGATAACGAAATGGAACAAATTACTCCCATTGTATCTAAACAGTACATCTCTCCCATGTTCTAGTCTTATTTTGGACCTGGGGGTTGAAGATAACCCTCACAATCTATCTCAGTTCATAACTTCCTAGAGCCAGAGCAGCCCAAAATTATTTTACCATTATCTTTCTGATCAGAGATTAAACTGCTTATGTTGTCCACATATTGACACTTAAAACACATCATTCTAGAGATATTCAGAACTTCAGTATAGGGGGAACTTGTAGACCAATTGGTAGTTTTCTTTAGGTATTGAACAGCATGAATTTTGTTCAGTGTAAATTTCCCCTAGATTTTCTCCAGATTGGTATATTCCGCCGTTGAATGGAAAGAATTTTAACTGCAGCTGTTTTTACTTTTTAATATTTGTATAAGGTTGGATATTTTAGCGTCATCTGCTGGTTCTTGTTTGTGTTTTGAAATTTTGTATTAGTGATCACTTATTGATTACTGGAAGCTGCATTGAGAGGTTTTTGACCCTTAAAGGTGGTCGTGGTCTATTTTAAAAATAAATAAATATTATATAACTGTTTATAACCTACTCTACTGGAGGAAAGGGAGGTTTATGAAGTACAAGTTCGCCAACAGTTGTCTTTTGCTTTAGATCTGGAACTAGCTCACAAGTTTTTCCTCTTCCATGTAGAAAGCAGTTACATGGTTTCATCTTTCCTTGATTCCCTTGATGAGAGGCTGGCAGTCATGCCAAATTATCTGGTGGGTTCATAATATGCCTCAACAGTGACTGAAGACGAGACCACCAAACATACCCTCTTTTCAGGCTCAATGTGGAATTTAAATTAATGTTCCCAAGGGTGAAAGTCTATCTAACCATACCATCTAGCCACTCCAATTACATTTTTCCTCAGCCCAATCAACATTACATTGCTTAATTTAAATAATATAAACATAATAAGAGGGTTGCTTTTGCAGGATTCGACAAGCTACATATATTTTATATTTGAGGTGAGGCACGCGAGGACTCTCTGCTTTGGAGATGTGAGCTTTCTTTTTCTTTTTTTGCAGCCACTGCCAGGGCTATTCTAGATGTGCCAGGCATCCTAGAAGATTGGAAAATGCTTAGTGGTTGGCTTATACAGAGTCTCCAGCGATATTTCTTTTCCTTTGGGGTATTTTCAGGCTCACTAACCAATGCCAAACAATGCAAAAGGGAATAACTAGCAATGAGGATGTTCATTGCAAGACAATGGGCCTGTTTACACAACACACTAAGCTATGATTAGGCTGTTAACCCTTTTGCAGCAAATGGTTAGTGAGCATGTTTAAACTGTGGTTATGTAGCCACCATGGTTAGGCATAGTTCACACAACACACTAAACCATAACCTTTAGCTCAAAACGCTTAACCACATGGCTTGGACAAGGTCAATTTAAGCAATGGGTTCTGTTTTCTATATAAAAGCTTCTTCCCAACACCAAGTACCACTCTTCCAACATTCTGTCACTCCAGTACAACCCTCCCCAATCTGAAATCCTCCAGGTTTGTTGGACTATACTCCAACAGATCTAGAAGGATCCAGGCTGGGGAAGGCTGCGCTAGTATAACCAGTAAGTGGAACCCATGATGGAGCTATGCTGATAACAGCAGGCTTGCTGGCTGGGATCACCATGGGTGGGCCCAGGTTTTTAAAAAGCAGGCCTCAGGCAATGGCTTCAGTGATATGTGGGAAGCTGAGTAGATGAGAAGGAAATATAGGTGACTTCTCTCCAAGATGCTAAACTTTATGGTCTTTTAGCTAGTTCTAGGATAATCAGAAGATCATAGATCCTGTTCAGGCAACATGCTAAACCATGCTGGTTAAGCATTTTGAGCTAAGTATTATGGCTTAGTGTCATATGAATCACTCCTAACCCTGGTGGCTACATAACCACAGTTTAAACATGCTCACTATTTGTTGCAAAATGGTTAGTAGCCTAACCATGGCTTAGTGTGTTATTTGAAAAGGCCCGTGGTCTGCTTCCAAAGACATTTCTCCTCAGGCAACTCAATATTACATTGCTTAATTTAAATAGTATAAACATAATAAGGGGGTTGCTTTGGAAGTATTTGACAAGCTATATATATATTACATTTGAGGTGAGGCACGCGAGGACTCTATGCTTAGGAGATGTGAGCTTTTTTACAGTCACTGCCAAGCCTATTCAGGATGTGCCAGGCATTCTAGGAAGTTGGAATCCTAGAACTGATTATCCTAGAACTGGCTGAACAACAATTCAAATCAGTATTGGGATAAAATGATGTGTGGGCCTAAGGGGAGGAATATTCTGAGATCTTGTGACCACAAACAAATGCAGAGTTTAAGGCTGCTATCCAATGCACACCTACCTTGGAGTAAGCCCTTTGACAATACTGGAATTTACTTCTGAATAGGCAGGTGCTGGATTGTGTTGCACAAGTGCTTTTGTCTGTGCTAGGTTGTGGCAAACACAAACATAGGCTGAATTCGGACAACACGATATTCAATGGTGGGGTAATAATCAACTTTACAGTTGTTCATCTAGAGGGTACTACCCACACAACATGGTAATAAATAATCAACTGTGATGTGGATTAGGATCAGCGCTGAGTTGACTATGGCAGCATTCGGATGACACGATAGTCAATACAACCGACGATTGTTCCCCCACCCCAGTTGCTTATTGTCCGAATTCAGCCATACACACAGTGTTCATATGCTGCTGGGACCAGTTCTTTGCTCCTCTTAATTCTATACTTGAATGTTGCTTACATCTAAAAACCACCCTGAGAAGATGTGAATGAAGGACAGAATTTGAAATGCTATATATATATATATATATATATATATATATATTAGGCATGGCTGATGTATTTGTCATATGTATCAAGCTTAAATTGTCCTGAACTGTCAATCCCTTCCAAAGGGACCCACCACAATGATCACTTCCTTATACGTTGCGAAGCATCTTCTACATGAATGTTGGGCAACTTGTGGCTCTCCAGATATTTTGGACTGCAACTCCCATCATCCTTCACCATTAGCTGTGCTGGCTAGGGCCAAGTAGAGCAATAGGCCAAAACACCTGGAGCACTACAAGTTGCCCACCCCCCGTTGTACGTGCTCTATAATGAGGTACAATTTAACTGGTGAGATCCAGAAAATTTGAGGTGTGTGTGGTGTGTGTGGGGGAAGGAAATAGAAATATTTTTCAAGGAATTGTAAGTTTGTATTCTTGCCATGTGAAGAAGCATTCACATTTCACCACTCTGGGAACGAACTGCCCAGAGAGCCTTGGCTATTGGTGGCATAGAAATGTAAGGAAGAAAGAAAGAAAGAAATATTTTGTGTGAATTGTCCTTAGATATCTTCTTTGCCCCATGTTTAACAATAGTTTAATGCAAAGTCAGGGAGCTGAAGTGATAAAATTGCATGCATTTAAAACATTTATAATGAAAAGTTATTTCTAGTAGACACTTTTATCAAATGTTGATATCAAAAATGCTTATTGGACTTTATGTACCATTTTGAACTCCTATAATTAATACCTTATGGCTGCAATCCTATGTGGTCTCCCATGGGTGCCCATGTTGCCACACACACACACACACACACAAATTCCCAGAAACACACCCTTGCCACTGCTGCAATTGTACTGGGGACAAGGACTCATGGGAATGACTCCATTCTAGCATGGTTTTCCCTGCTAGACAGCTATTTGGCAGGCTGTTGGGAACACAATTGTGCTGCGGAAGAGGGCACACAAGGAGGGCCATCCCTGTGTGCTCCATTCCCCAATGCAAGCGCACTCCCACTAAACAGTTATCGGGAGTGCACTTTAAACAGCGAAGGCGGTGCACAGGGAGAGGCAAACACATATGCAGTCTTCTCCATTTGAATTGTGTACCTTCCTCCCAGGGGGAGGTATAAACTGAAATTTGGGGGGTAGAGGAAAGAGGCTTAAAGCTCCCCATCCCTGAACCCTCAAATTGGGGGGAGTGTGTGTGCACATGTGTGAAGCTGTGCCTGCAGGCATGGCCCCAGGGTCACCATCCATTGCTGCATGTGACTGTCTAGGACAAAAGGATTGGCCACCCCTTCTCTATCCCCTTACCTGAACTAAGCCTCACTGAGCTCATTGGGATTTCCTTCTGTGTAGACATGCTTAGATTGCACTGTAAATTATCCTAAATGTAACGTTGCTACTTGTCCCCAAATTATAGAATACTGTATGCATTGCAGTGGAATTGAATAAGCTGGAAGAAAAGCAAATCCTAATATCTGGCACAATTACCCTAAACACATTTTCTCTGAAGGAAGCCCACTGAAATCAGCTGAGAGTGAAGATGTAGTTCTATATCTTCTTACCCAGGAGTAGGGATGGGGAGAATTTTATTGGGTTTGCATTTTGCGAAGAACTTACCAAATTTGCATTTGCCAAAACAAAATGTGAACCGTAACAGTTATCCTTGGTATTCACACCTCTCAGAATTTCACAATGCAGTTCTCCAAACAAAAATGCATATAATAAGGGAAAGTGCACAGAAAAATATGGATTTGGGGGGCAGGTACAAACCAGCATTATAGAAAGGAAACCGATTCATATATTAGGAGAAATGCTCATTTCATTTCATTTATTACATTTCTATATACCAATAGCCAAGACTCTCTGGGCAATTTACAAAGACCTTAAAATACAATACAGTAACATAGTATAAAAACCAGTTACATACTATATATATATGTGTGTGTGTGTGTGTGTGTGTGTGTGTGTGTATATATATATATGGCCTCTCACTTGTTGCCATCCTCTAAACCTTCATCGAAGGAGGCATTTGGAGAAGGGCCTCCAATGATGATCATACTGTACAGATAGGTTCATCCTAGGAGAGGCGCTCTGCCAGGTAGTGTAGCCCAAAACATCTGGAGGGCCACAAGTTGCCGACCCGTGCTGTGAAAATATTACTATATATTCTGATCATGGACTGCAACCGTGTTTTCTTTTGTTTTTAATAGGAAGGTTAAGTACAATGAATTTAACCCTACTTCCCCCGTCTAAACAACAACAACCCATAAACAAAAATGTTCGCCCTGGGTTAGCATTTCAAAATCATCTCGTGAATCTGGCAACTAATTAAAGTCACCATTACATCTCAGAATTTTAAAATCTTTCCAAACTCAGAATGCATGGGCTTTCTTCTACTAGTTTTCTTTCTGTTAAAATTACAAATGCAAATACTTGGATAAACTCTGCTAATTCTCTTCAAACCTGGAGTTTTTAAAAAAAACTTAATTATCATAAGGTAAACAAAGAACATGTTGAAACAGAGCAGAGTTCTAATGAGTTAATGTAAAATGAAAAGCAATTTGCATGAAAGCTGGCGGCCTGTACCCTGACAGTCATCCATCAAACCAAAAGTCTCTTTAATAAATGCCAATTATAGGGCAAATATGCACAAAACGTGGATAGCATAAGCCATGGGATCATTTCCTTCCGAGAAAATTAGTGGTGAGCAAGACTCCCATGCAGTATAAACTACCAGCCTGCCCTACAGCTAGGATTGCTCCTGATCGGAATACTAAGTACTAATTGTGATTTGTCCTTGTATTTTGTTGTGTTTTGCACTTTTATAAAAGTTTATAAAGAAAGAGAATTCTCTTCTCAGAACTGCAAATTCCTTCACAATTTGTATAAAAGCCTAACCTAGCTATAAAAGGGAGGGGGAGAGTATGACATGCCTATAATGTATACAGTGTCTCTGACTTCCGCTGTAAACGAGTCTTTTTCCTAACTTAATCATACTCAAATTTCACCCCTTTTAAAGATCCTGATTCAAAAATGTTCTCTCATTCGCCACAGTCCACAAATTTATTCCATCTCTTCCTGTGATACTATATGTGCATAAATTAAAAAAGAATGGTCTTGAGTAAGGCCTGGATTTGACATGTGTAGATTTCTTCTTGCACTAAACATGGATTTTATAAACTTCTGTATAAAATGTGGTGTGGTTGAGAGAGAGAGAAGGGGGAGCTAACATTTTGAGTTTGAGCACTAACAGTTATAACCTTGACATTTGAAATAAAGGCTAATTTATTTATTTACTTGCTACTAATATTTATAAAACTAAAACGCCGTCAAGGTGGTGACACAATTTCAAACAACAACCTGAAAACAAGAATATTCAAATATGCAAACAAAATAATACAGCACATTAATGTATGCCTCTGTTCTGTCCTGTTTAAAGCAGGGATTGGCAACATGGTGCCCGCAAACACCAATGCATCCCCCAAACACCTTTCTTGGTGCTCCACATCCCTCCCACTTTTTTAAAAAATTAACACATATTCTTACTGAGAGCTGGGATCACTGTGAAATAAGCTTTTGTTGGTGCTGCAAACTATAGGTTCAAAGGAGTTCTTTAGGGTTTTGGTGCTCAGACCCCACCTCTGCTTTGTACTTTGTCTCTTGGCCAGGTTACTTGTCCTTTGTATACCTCACACGACAGCCATTTTGTGGTGATGCCCAGGGCAGTTTCTCAAATTGCCAAATATGCCCATGGACCCACAGAGGTTGCCTACCCCTGGTTTAAAGTATTGGAGTAGGTTTGGAGGGACTCAGGTTCAAATCCACCCCAACCCATGAACTTCACTGGGTAACCTTAGGGCAGTCACTCCCTCTCTCAGCCTAATTTACCTCACAGGGTTCCTGTGAGGATAACATGGAGGTGGGAACGTAAACTGCTATGAGCTCCAAGGTTATAAGTAGGGCCATCAATAAAATGTCAACACCATAGGATATTCACTTCCTCCAGGGAACTCCGGTCAGCATACAGGGAGTTGGGTCCAAACCAGGGTTGATAAAAAATCAATTATTTTTTTAAAAAAGCGGGGGGGGGGGGGGATAAAAAATCATGTTTTTTTAATTTAAAAAAAAATCTGATCTCAACAATTTCTTAAAACAATTAGTAAAACATTAACCTAGGTCAAAGATATCATCGTGAATACTAATTATATAAAATCTAATTATATTCTAGGAATATGTTAACAATATGCAGGTGTACAGAAGTGTATTCTCTCTCTCTCTCTCTCTCTCCTCTCTCTCTCTCTCAGCCTTGCCTCTCTCTAAGTGCAAAGATAGAGAAGGTCAATAAATAGAGAATTTGGGGAGATGGAGTAGAAGGAGTAGGAGTCTGGATATAAATGCAAGGGATAGGGGAGGGAAATAAAAGTGAAACCAAAAGTGAACAGAACATATTCATGCAGTCCTGATTCCTGAGGAAATTTCTGCAGCATGTATCCTTCACTGTAGAGGGGAAATCCCTAGCATGGCAGCAGCAGGTTTTAAAGGAGACCCCATTTGGGAATATTTTGTTTCTGTACCTGCTGTTGTTGAAATTGCCTACTTTTTTTTTTTTACAGAATTTTATATTTATCTAAAAACTGAAATAGTTAACCATTCAAAAATCCATGTGTGTGTTTTGTTAATGTTGTTGTTTGTTGAAGAAAACTAAACAGAAGAATAAACTAGTTATTAGTACAATTTAAAAACCTGTTTGGTAGTGGTGATTCTGGCACATCATGATAAAAATATCACGAACAATTGAACAGTTGGAGCTGGTCACCTCCTGAATTATTTCACAGTCATTCAGCTTTAGTACTAAAATGGCCAAATAATCATCCCATTTTTTCATGAAAATTAATCTGGAAACAATTCAGAGTAATTGCTTAGTGTGTACCTATCTTCTAATGAAACCTACATCTCTGAATATGTATTAAGGTTATATTAAACAATAAGGTGTGTCTACTATAAAATGTAGGTTGGGGAAGGAGTAGGTTTGATCCAGGGATGGTCTGATTTAAATCAAATTGATCACCTCACTAGCGATTTAAACTGTGATTTAAATTATTAAAATTGAGTCCATCAAGAGAAGAGATTTAAATCATGATTTAAATCAATCTGGTTTAAATACAACCAACCCTCGTCCAAACCTATCTCTTTCCCAATTGGAAGGCTCCTACTATTAGCAGAGGGGACTGGGATTCAGTGGAAGCTTTCTGGTGAAAGGGATGTGGGCAACGATTTGTACCAGTTCCCCCAAATGCTGTTCCAGAGGATCACTCAACCTTCTAGAACAGGAAGACAGGGGCCACCACCGGGAAGGAGGAGCTGGTGAAAATGGCTGCCCTGCACCATTCCACCAGCGCAAGCAGAATTCCACTAAGTTCAAATCTGCAAACCGTCCATGTTCTCCCTCGACAACAATGTGAGGTAGGGTAAACGAAGTGATAGAGACCAGCCCAAGATCATTCTCTGATATTCATGGTTAAGTAGAAATTTGAACCTGGACTTCCTTGGTCATTCCCAACATTGAAGCAACTAAGTACAGTGGCTCATCTCATTTTGCCATGTAAAGCATTCCTTTACATTCACAATGTCTATGAACAGCACACCAGCCCCCTACCACCAAGAGATTTCATTCTTCCACTAGGTTTGCTGGTGGTGGTATTGTGTTTGATTTGTCTCCCGATAAGTAGCAAGTTTTCAAGTATAGAATATCACCGGCCTATGTCTTGAGAACAAAAAATAGAAAGATGTTTACTAGACAAAGTAGTTTTCTAAGTAGCCGTCCCTTATACTAGTGTATAATGACAAAATTAATTTCTTTGAGGACAGCATTCATGTTTACTGCATTTATGCAACATGCTGCATTGGTCCCAAGTTGATGTCTTACCTAATTGACCGCCAATGTGACATCTTCCATCGCACAGGCAGGCCCGTGCTATATTCACTTATTTCCATGTTGCCTGAAATTATGATGAATGATCTGAGCTCCATTCAATTATTGAAAAAGTGCAAAGAAACAGAAACAATGAAACTGGCAAAGTGTTCTGCATTCTTAGGAACAATTTAGGCTAATTAACATCAACTTCTCCCCCATTCATCATACCCCTTTAGAAATATAAACAAACTGTCAGCTCTAACCTAACAAACAGATCACTGAGCTACTTAACACAAATTATTCTTACATGAAAAGCTCCTTCTCAGGCAATATTCTCCTCTAGGGCATCTGGGAAGCTGAGCTATTAAAATTGAAGACATATGTTTCAGTCAAACTTAACTTCCAGATTGTAATGATCACTGTTGTGACAGTTTTCCGTCAGCATACCAATTGCAGGCAGGATGTTACACACTTAAAACAAAATGATGAAACAATGGAGCTAAATGAGGCCTGTTCACTTAGTACTGTATTAAACAAGGTTAATTATCACACTGAATTTTACAAAGTTTCTTCATTTGTCATAGGCTCCAGCTTCATAAATGGTTTGTTTTATTTGCTGTTACACACAAAGAATGCCTCAGCATGTATCTGAGAATAAGACAATAACCAATCATGGGTGAAGAAAGAGAGGGAAGGATTCTTCAAGGCCCAATGGACGGCTGCAATTCACACTATAACTTTTGTTATATTGCTCCATGTTTGCGCCAGATGAAATTGCAACCGACCAAGATGGAATCCTGCCCCACAGAACAGTCTGAAATCTAATGAAAACTCCAGACTCAATTATAAAGGTATTTGGGCAGAATCCACCTGGAATTTTTCTTACAACCTCCACTGAAATTAGTGGGAGCCAGACAAGAGCACAGTAGTTGATGCATTCTCATTTTAATGGAGTTTGCGCTGGAGAGCTTCCAGGCACCTCACTTTGTTCCTTCGTTTGCTTCTACATATTCATCTCCCTGCAGTTAAAGATAATACTTTTCTAAGGGCCAAACCAGATGTGCATGTTTGACTACAAACTGGAGTTGGGGAAATCACTTTAAACACTAAAGGGAATGTGCAAGTAGACAGTAGCAAAACCCCTCTTTCCTTCTCCATGGTCTGCCGGTTGCCCCAGCCGCCAGCTGGGCTCTGATACATGAAGTGAGCCAGGTTCAAGAAAACCAGCTTCAAGCAGTGGAGTCCAGAGGAGTAAGGCAGGGGAGAAGGTGGGTTTTGTTCCTATCCGTGTGCACTCCATTTAGTATTTAAATTGATCTATGTATGCATACACTTTATAGCCAAACTGGAATGTATATGTTTAATAAAGATGCATGTGTCTGCTTTGGCCCAAATACCTTGAAAATGACTAATCTATACTTCATGGTAGGAATGTTTCTAGGGCAGCTTTCCCCAATGTGGTGCCCTCAGGTGTGTTGGACTACAACTCCCATCATACTGATGGTATAATAAGGACACCGGCTTGTGGGAAACTACTCTGAGAGAAAATTCTAAGTGGCAGAAAAGATTTTTTCAACATCAGTGAAGGCAAAAGTGGCAGACATTCCAACCATTTTGTCCTTTTTCTCCTGTTAGAAATGTGTCCTCCGTCTGCTCCGCTGCTTGAAAGGGGTGAGGAGGTGCAGGGGGAAACACTGCAAAATCCAAAACTTAGCATTCTGAGAGCTAAGAGGAAATATTCTTCCATTGCTTTCTTTGAGATTTTCCTGGTTTGCTTCTTCTTTGTCTCTCAATAGGAAGTATATTGTGGTAAATTGGGATTTGATTTTTCCCCATGTTCTTTTCATTTCAGCAGGGGAGGGGGAAGGGTTCTGCAATTGGAAGGTTCTGCAATTTGCACAAATTAGAGCTGAATGTGCACACATTATGACCAAATTTGTGTAACATGCACAAACTGCGACCATAATTTCCGCAAATTGCAGAACCTCCCCCCCTCCAATGTGCAAAAAAGTTCCCGGAATTTGGAGCAGCTCGGCTTGCAGATGCAAATAAGTCGTACATGCCACAGAACTCCATCGAGCCAAAGAAGAACTAGATTTCCCAGCGATAGGCAATCCTAGTATACACGAACCAGATTCAGAACCAGCATATGATTTAAAGGGTGGCCACTTCTGCACCACCAAAATAAAGAGTATAAAAGAAGGCACTGATTTGCACAAAATTTGCATATGCTCATTTATATGTATGGATGCACATTCAGACAGGATTGCTATAACTTAAATAAAAATACAAAACGTCTCAACATTGTGGGGAAGACTGTGACCCAGTAACCTATTATCCAAGTGCTAACTGTTGATGAGCAAACTCAAGGCCCCTGATCTGCCTTATTGTGATTCTTTAACTTTAAAGTTGACTCACTAGACACCTTTCAAATAGAGGATGCCTTCAAACAGATCACTGTCCTCTGACAGTCCATCAAATAGAAGTCCTCTAAAAACTTGGACACTTCACCACCCTTATTGGGTACCTTGAATTGGGGGAAGCCCTGGAACCTACTGATGATCCTGACTCGACTTCCCTAGCCTGATGCCTTCCAGATGTATTTGACTACAAATCCCAGCATTCTTGACATTTGTTCATGCTTGGGAGTGCGGATGGATGGAGACCCAGGGTTGAAGAAGGCTGATCTTGGTCTTATCTGTCCTGTAATAGCCTAACAGGTTAAACAATAAGGACTTGCCAAAATCTATTTTTGTCACCTCCTTCGGTTCTTATTAAAACCAGTAAGGACAAAAGCTGGTGATGTGCCCCAACAAACACACTACAATAAGGGATGCCAGAGCCCTGCTGGCCACCTGAACCTGTTCAGCATGTTGCACCAGCCACCATAAAGTCCACAGTGCCCCATAATGGCATCCCATTGCTCCAGCGACCGCCATTTTGTACAAAAGAGCAGCTAGGCATTTTACATAAATCATCATTTTGCACAAATGGCACCCATAAATAAGGCCATTTAAGCAAAATTACTGGTGTAAATGATCTAATTATACCATTTATGCCTGCTTAATGGCCCTATTTCCAGCTGCTATTTGCACAAAATGGGTATTTACATAAAATGCTTGTCCGCAAATGGCTCACGAGTAAGCAAGGATCCCTGTGCTTGCCTGACTCAGGGCGCACTGAGTCAGCAAGCATGGGGCTTGTGGACTTTTATCCAGGGGGCTGAGTGGGTGGAAACCTGCTGAGCTCGAATCCTCAACCGGATTCTTGCAACATCCGTAATTACAATCCAGCACTGTGTTTTAAATGTCTTTCCACAAAATCAAACAAAGTATACATCAGCTGCATTTTCATCTGTATGCAATATTCCTACAATGTTTGATCCAGCAACTAAAACAGCATATCCTAGCCAACCAACCAAAATAGTTTTACAGTTGTTCCTAAAAAAGTCTTGGCGCTCTTCAATGATGTATAATTGGGCTTTGCACAGGTGATGGATGATGCTCACATTCAGGGGTTGAATCTCCTCATCCCTGGTTAGAGTATTTTGTGATCCAGGAGAGGGGGGATCCTCCACTATAGACTAAACAGAATTTCCATTGAGGATATATTGTTGTGTATTTCATATATACGGACTCTAGCTTTAATCTCAGACTCCTCCAGTTAAGTGACCTTACATAGCAGCATGTCTGGGAAAGCCCCCTGCCTGATATAACGGAGAACTGTTTCAGGCTCACTGAGAAACATCCAAATTCACACAAGTGCAAATGTAAATTGTGTTGTTCTGGTGTAATTGGCCTCCAGAACAATGCAAAAACCCTTCACACCAGCTAATACTGTTGACATTGTACTAGAGGTCGCTTACACTATCACAAGTTATTTTACATTATCACTAGTGTTGACTTAGGGCTGCCTATATGTTGGTGGGTTGCTGTATCGGGGTGGCGGCAGCTAATCTCGATGCGGCAATGAAAGCGCAGGGTTTCTGGCGGCCAGGCCCATCCACTGCCATCTGCCTGGGTGGATGGCAACCAATGAGGGGTCGCCATCCACCCGGCCATGCCTCTGCTGTGACGCTGGAGAGAGGATAGACTGCGGATGCACCATAATCGCCTCACTCTACAGAAAAAAGTCTGAGTAAGTCCCCAACTTTTTCCTTCACAGCTTTGCAGGAAAGCCCCAGGATGTGTGCATGGTGGCTGCTTCATCATCTAATCAGTGCAGAACCACCGCGTGCCCACCCCGGGGCTTTCCTTGCATATAGATAGCCCCTTAGATACTGCCCAGAGTTAACAATACTGAGTTAGAGTGACCAACATAAAATAACTGTTTTTTAAACGGTGGAGGAGATTGGGCAAAATATAGTCAAAACACAGATTCCCCTCCCTGGCCATCAAACCAACAATTTT
Organism: Anniella stebbinsi; assembly: GCA_029215795.1. NCBI lineage: Eukaryota > Metazoa > Chordata > Lepidosauria > Squamata > Anniellidae > Anniella > Anniella stebbinsi. Next base: position 333,233,607 of record JARDYH010000001.1, read on the forward strand.
TAGGCCGAGTTAGCTCTGTCCTGAGGTTTTCATTGCAGTTATTCATAGTATTCCGCAGCACATGACAGCTTTGTGGGGTTTCTGAAACAACAGCGCAACCATCCCCAAATATGCACACAAAGTGTTCCAAATATTATTTTTCCCCCAGGAGAGGAACTGGGGATGGATTATCGCCAGCCTTCCCCAACCTGGTGCCCTCCAGATGTTTTGGACTACAGCCTCCAGAATTCCTGACCTTTGGCCATGCTAGCTGAGTTGAAGTCACAAACATCTGGAGGCACCAGGTTGGGGAAGCCTGGATTATGTGGCAAAGCAGGAAAATTTTCAGAAGTGACAAGCAGTTCTATTTGCCTGCCACCAGGTGGCAAGATCCATAACCTACCAATAGGAAGGCAGACAGCGAAGCTTTCAAAAGTGACACACAGTTGCCCTCACTTGCCATTGCCTAGAGGTAGCAAACCCCACAGGCAATAGTAGCATTTCTTGAGTTAGTTTTTAAAATAGAGTTTTCTCTTTCCTGGTTGTCCAGGGCTAAATTGTATAATGAGATAAACAAGAACAAAAACACAGAAATTATTATTATTATTCACCTTTCATTATTTTAGAATTTTTATACACACTCTTGTTAAAAAATATACTCTTGCCAATTAAATATTCCTCAAAATCCGAACCATGAAGCCTTTTTGTCTGGCCACCAACATTCAATTTGTTTTGGAATAGCACACCACTCGACAGCAGGAAGATGAGATGAAAAGACAATTTAAAGCCAAAGAAGAAGGCTAAATATCAGCAACAGCTTCCTGGCAGTGAAATCTATAGACTGTGAAGTAGTCTATAAAGGAAGTGGTGAAATCTTTGTCACTTGGGACACTTTAGACACACATTAGAAATCATGATAATGAGAGTAATCTTGCACGAGCCGAAGCATAATAAACAAGAAGATTATTTCCATCTCTAGCCTCGATGGCTGAGTTGTATCATAAGAACAATGAGAATATGTGTGTGATGGAAGAAGGCATGTCCAGATGTGCTCCTCCTTTTCCTTCCTGGAAAGATCAGTGGAAGGGCTTTGCATTAATGCAGCATCCGGAGGGGGGGATTCTGTAACTGTGTAGTACCCACAATCAGGCACCTTCTTCTGTACACACAACCAGGCACCTTGCAAAACACAGGATTCCTGGTTGGCTTTGCAAGAATCTACACTTGTACAGCTTGTACACGAGTAGACTGAGAAGTGCAGGCTGGCCCAAAGCCACCCCAGTGAGCTTCATGGCTGAGTGAGGATTTGAACCAGATTTTCCCCAGTTCTAGAGCTTTTTCAGTTGAGCGTTTTAAAGCACGTTCGTGACTGGCCACCCACAGACCTTCACGGGTCATTTTAATGACGCCGTGTTCCCCCTGCATATTTCCCACTCATCTCCCGCACCTTCTGCCATTTTTCCCCATTATAAAGTGATCTGCATTTAACGCAATTCTTCTGAGCTATAATGATATTTGTCACAATTTCCTGCTGTGTGCAGGAGAGGTTTTGCTATAAAATGCCCACTAGAGGGCGCTGTCCCACTAAACTGAATGGCCCACGTGGTCGCTCCTCTTCCTGCTCTCTTCCTCTGTGTAATTGCAGCTAGTTGCAGAAGTGGAAGAGATGCAGCTTAACAGCCTACACTAAGGGAACGCGATTCTTTCCTCTGTCTGAAGGCGCTCCTAATCTGACCTCTATCTACAACACTGTACTGGCCTTCTCCCTAAGATGCTAGAGCATTCTTTTTCATTCCCAATGTCAGGGAGGATGCTGGGGGTCAGGCCATCTTTTACCAGCAGAGCTGCCTCAACAAAGAAAGGAAAGAGGGCAAATTAGTGAGTTTCCTTTTGGCAAATGCTGCTATTTATACCACCATCAAGAATTAGAAGGTGACTAGTCAACAGTTCTCCTGTTGTACAAGGAGTTCAGAAACGTGGACAGAAGCAGTCACTTCAAAAGCCCTATGCAAGCGTTCTGTAGTTGTGTGCAGTAAACACATCCGGAGAGGCAATGCTCTAGAGCCCTGGCACCTACTGTCTGGAGGGCGAATGAGAATGCTGGAAAATCAGGTTTTTCAATCATGTGGAATATTGTAACCCCTGGGGATATAGGGGGCTGTTCTCTTCAAAAAGTCACATCCGTAAGTGCATGGCACAACCCTCCCTTCCTGTTGCCGCCACCATTGTGCAACTCACCAGCCCATTGCCTTTCCTTTCTGAGGAGTGGGGGCTCTCTGGGTTGGGGAGGCAAGAAGTGAGGGAGGGCTCCATGCTGGTGACAGGGAAGGAGAAATGCAGGGAGGGCTGGCCCTGGGTAGGAACTTTTTCAGGTTTTTTTATTTTATATTTTGAAAACAGTAATTTCTGCAAATATACAGAATTTACTTTTTATGGGGAGAAAAACCCTGAAAAGTTATCAGAGTTCGAGAACAAAACATGGGTCGGCTCGCAAAGGCAAGCCACGTCGGGAGCACCTTGGGTCTCCATTGGGCCCCAAAAGGGCTAAATTTATCCACGATGGACATTCTTACGTCTACTCAAAGGTCTCAAGGCACTCATTTGGAGGTTCTTTTCGCTATCACACAGGGAAGAACTATTGGGCTTCTAACACTTCAATTGCCTTCTGGTCATTCCTCCTAGAGCAGGAGTGGATAACATGTGGCCCTCCAGATCTTGTTGGTTTGCAACTCTGACCATTGCTCACCATCAGCTATGGTAGCTAGGCTGATGGGAGCTGTGATGCACGTTTCCCACCCTTGTGGTAGAGGAAAATCTGTCTGGGATTTTGTTCCTCCAGAATCAACAAATCCCACAAGTTATTCCTGAAGAATATAAACAACAACGCATGGTTTTGTTGGTGATTGTCAGAGCCATGAATCAAATTGTCTTCTTTAAAACTTGCTTATAGCTTTCCATGAAGAACTTTTCAATATTGGGAGAAGCATATTTGCATTCATATGTTTTTACATAGGACTCTGATTGTGGGAATGCCAGGGGACTTCTGCAGTATTCCTTAATCATTCTCTAGAGAGTTAACAACTCTGATTTCCTGTCTATTTCCATTACTTGATGCTTGTTCCCCCCCCCCCCCCCCACTTGCCAAACCTTCCTATGAAACAGCTAAAAACACAATCATCGCCTGATCCTATGCAGGTTTTGCTCAAAAATAAGTTCTGGGGACTTTAATAGGACCTGATTCCCTAATAAGTGCACATTTATATGTACACTCACTTCCATGAAAATAATTGCCATTGAATATATTTATTTGCTGCCATTTTATTCTACTTTTCAGATGATGAAAGCAAAGCAGCTCACATCAATCAAAACACAGACACACACAGAGAGGCCCTGCCATCAGACTTACAAGCTAAAAAGGCCTCCTCCACACGAGACGTTTAATGAGCCTTGAAGGCTCATTATAAATTTTACCTACACACGAGCGGAGCGCAAAACGGGCGTACAGGCGCGTTATCTCCCCGATAATGCGCATTTTCGAACGCGCGTTAAATAGCGACTTTTATTTTGCTCCGGCCGTTAAAGCGCATTTTCGCTGTGTGAACAAGCGATTATGCGCATTAACTACCTGTAAAGTGCTTTTTGGGCATCTTTTAATGCGCTTCGCCGCTTCTCGCCGCCTCCCGTGCAGAGGGATTAGGCGTAAATGCGCCTCCGCGAAAATGCGCATAATCCCCGAACCGGGCGCAAAAGCGCATCCTTGTGGAGGGGGCCAAAGTCAAGACACACAAGAGGAGTGGAGGGGAAAGGAAGAGGAAGGATCAGGCTTTCAAAGCCAGAAGAAGATGCTGAGCTATAAGTATCCATTCAAATGCACTTCGGGCCAGGCTGATCGTTTTGCTCAAAGAGCAATTGGTGACAATTGATGGATGGGGCCAGAGTGTTCTTTCCCTTACTTCTCCAGTCCCAGCGCTGCAGGCAGCTGGAGCAGAGCATTCTTTCTGGCAGGGAGAGGCAAGCGAGCTCCCTATAATTGCTCCCTCTCTGGCCGTGAATGGGCCAGGTCAGTCACCCCCTTGGCTTGATGTTATTCTTGGGAATCAGAGAGTGCAGCCACCCAATAGCCCTTGGTCCCCTGGCTGGTGGCAGAAGCCAGAGTGCACTTTCTTTATGCTCTCCAGTCCCAGAGCAAGTCAATATGGATAAAGTCGAGTTCCACATTATAAAACACCCAAATAGGCCTAGATTCTGTCTATGCGTACGGAAGTCCCTTGCATTCTACGTAAAGATACTTACATCTAGCAAAACAGTTGTCAAAACAGAGGAGCAGTGAATTAAAAAGAAAAGAAAAGAAAGACTGAAATTCAGAACCCCAAACTCAAAATTTCTGCAAAAAAGAGCTTTTGAAACTCTTATGTCGAAGTTCTCGGTTTTTAAGTACCAAGTATTCCCAGCAGTTGTGCTGAAGAAATGTGCAGTTATAAGAACTGCAACAGTTAATAGAGCTGAAAATGAAATATTGTATACAATTTTAAAGTGGCAAATTGTTTTCTGAAGTTCAGATTTACATTTTAAAAGTAGTTTTGGACTTGCAAACCCGAGTCTTTAAGTTAAATTCCTCCCTCCCTTGCCATTTATTTAAGAATATAGGGTTAAATCCAATGTTTCACAGCCCTCCGGAACAGATTTTGAGGTTGTGTAGGTATTAAGAATCACTGATAGAAACATTTCCATAATTAGAATGACACTGTTGGATATAATCCATTGGAAGAGCCATCAGGTAGCAGCAATAATATATTTTACTTCAGTTACGGGGGAAAGCACAAATACAGAAGAAATGTAACCGCTATGAATACTTGATACTTAAAAGCAGAGAACTTAAAAGCAGAAGTATTAGAGTTTCAAAAGCTATTTTTTTGCTTTAATTTTGAGTTTGAGATTCTGAATTTCAGTCTTCATGTGCTTGTGCTTCAACACCAAGTTCTTATATACAGAACTGAAAATTCAAAATGTGAAATCTGGAAATCCACATTCAGGAGCCAAGATTTTCATGAATTTAAAGATGTTCATAAATTTAAAATATTAATATGATTTCTCTTTAACAAAGCTACTACTGACATTCACATGGTGCTTTGCCTACATAATTTCATCCAGAGCCCAGAATGTTGTATTTAGTCAGCAGGTTTTTTGTTGTGTTTTAACTCTTTAAACAAAACCTTGTTTCAGTTCAGCCAAGGCCAGCAACACCTTCAAGCGCGTTGAATTATGCAACACCAAGCAAGTGGCTTAAGGAAATGCACCCTCATGATCCCAAGCCCTCCTGCTGTAATATGAGACAACAAAGAGTTGTGCTGTGCTATCCACACACTCTTTATTCAGTTAAAACAAACAAACAAACACCTGAAGTGAATGTGAAGGCTAGGAGCTATCCTCTAAGCTTAATTAGCCAAACAAAGTAAGACAGCTACCTATCAAGTACATGGGCAGTTTCTCGTTGTGCCTGACAGGCTTTTACCAGACTCCTCCTTCAGGAAGGGTCCCCTTGACCCAACTTCCTATGTGAGCTAATCTGGCAGACCATCTTCCACCTCCTCTCAACTTCGCCTGCTTGGCCCTGTGGCGGACTCTCAAATCTGTCTATTCTGGTGTTCCCTCCCCTTCCAACAAAGGCTGAGTTCATGTGTGTGTGTGTGTGTGTGTGTGTGTGTGTGTGAAGATATTTCTGAACCTGGGCCTCCTGTTCAATAAGCTCCTGGGAAGATTCCTCCATGACTCCTGGAGAGCCTTGGGGAATTTCCTCCCCCAGTCCCTGTCTTGGCTGGGCTTTTGCTAGTTCTACCTCAGAGTCTGACTTGGCATCTGAAACCAAACCAGGGAGCCCTGGCAGATTGCAGTTCAACAACCCTGATGATAATGACATAGTGGTAACCTGAAAGTGCAAATCAGCATTTTCTTCTCACAATGTGCTTTATTACTTTCATTGGGGCAATGTCAGACCTAGTCACACATTCCTGTAACTGTTAGGCAGCACATTTCTTTCCCCACCCCAAATCATATTCATCCCTACATTCTACAGCCAACTTTGGTGCAACTCCACTGAAAAGAACAATGGAACTTGCAACCAATGGGAGAGTAGTAGTTTTGATTAGGAAGCTAGGAATTTCATTAAACTTTAGGTCACGTTTTTGTCCTGCATTTCCACCAAAGAATTCAGACTGGTGTAATCTTGACTCTCATTTATCCTCACAACAACCCTGCGAGGCAAGTTAGGCTGAGAGATAATGACTGGGCCCAAGGTCACCCAGGAAGCTTTATGACTAGGTGGGGATATGAACCTGGATCTCCCCGCCCAGGACCTCTAACTCAGCTCTGGATAGATGCTGAGTGCAGGAAAGTGAGAGATATAAGGTGTCAAAATGAGTGTAGCATTTAGCATCCTAAGAAGCAGGCAACAAAGTGTTAAAGGCCCTGAAAGAACTGAATGCTGTTGAAATATGTAATCTAATAAGAATTTTGTTCATGTCCTAACAGTACAGTTCTCATACCTCCTGAAAATCTAGTTGTTTGCTTTTCTTGCGACACAATAATGAAATAAACTACAATAACAGTGTGATGACAAATGTTCCCAGGGTCTGTATGCTTCTGATTATATTGGTATTTATCATTTTCTTTTCAAAGACAAATGTAATCAAAAACCCTCGTACAAAAAGAAGATCTGGAGGGATATACTAGCAAAACATGCTCACCATTTTGAAACTATGCTAGAAAGGAGGAACAGTGAAACTAAGACCAAGCTATCAAAATTACAAGAGTTTAAAAAACAAAGGAAAAGAAAAAGTTAGAATTTTATCTACACGTAGATACACAGGGCTCACAAATGCAGTGGGAGGGTATACTTACTTTATTGGGCCCTGGACATCTGGGGGGGGGGGGGCAAAGCTGCAATCCCATTACCATATGGGAAAGAATCGAAAGTAAATTGGAAATGTACTTCCTGTATCTCTGTACCCTTTGTCCATATCTTGGAAGATTTGCTGGAGCCAATCAGAAGTAGTATTAGAGCAGAACAAACAACATTCTGAATAGCGAATTGCTGGCCCGATCCCTTCTCTAGAACAGAGAAACTGTGCTTGTGCACAGTCAGACTTGAAGTTTGAGAAACAGAGAGATTTGTGTTTCCCTACGCAACATGCTCTCTCAAAAACTACCAGCTCCAGAGTTCTTTATGCACAGGCAGGCGGGAGGGATAGCTGGTGGGAGGGACAAAGCTCCAGGAACATTGATCCCAAGTACAGTGGGAGCCCATGCTGCTAGTAGGATTTGCAGGACCAAAATATATGAGTAAATGTCTAGTTCACACACACACACCTCCCATACTGCCATGTCTGGCAATAAGAAGAGATAGTTCATGAGTTTGCAATGAAAAAGAACCAGAAAAATAAAATAATTGCAATATTTTCTGGAGAAGGCTGATTCTGCCAGCTACACATGACGTGGTTACTTCCAGGAAAAGCTTCACCACAGCATCAAGTGGTTGGTGCTGTGTGCAACTGGACTGGCATTGAGCCCTCCAAATTCATCTGCAGGGTTCATATGTGATGATTCAGTAAATGTGACTGCCAATGCTCATGTCAACTGAGAGGATGGCGTGTGGTCAAGAGCATTGTTAAAGGAGGCTTCACTACTTCTGTCTTTGGCAGAGAAACAGAAGAAGCAGGAAGAACTGGAGGCAGAAGAAGACCGGCGTACAGCATCTGTTCCTGTTTAAGGAAGTTTAGGGAAATTCCTAGACCTGCTTGTGTTTGTGGGGTGGAGTTTAGGGAAATCTGGTCTGAAGGGAGGGGGGGAATTGAAATGTTAGTTAGCTGGGAAAGGCTCCCTCCTCACCTATTAGGAATGGTAAGCAACCATGTTTAATTTAGGAAACTTTAAGCAATCCTTAACTATTATTTGAAGAGTGAGATTCTATTCACTTTTGTACATAATCTCCATTTAAGAATATCTCATTTTTTGTTCATTTTGAAAGGTGACTCTGGTAGCAGTATCAACCCCATACCTACACCATAGGCACCAGGCTATTGAATTACTTTTAGGTAGAGAGGGTTTGTTATAGTGACAGCAGTTAAAAGTTTTATAGCTGAGGCATAATTTATAGCTGAGGCACTTCTTTGCTGAGGGAACTGCACTGGCTGCCTATTCACTATCAGGCAAGGTTCAAGGTTCTGGTACTAGTGTACAAAGCCCTAAACAACTTGGGACTAGGATACCTGAGAGAGCTCTTTCTCCCTCACCAACCTGCCCAGCCACTGAGGGCATGTTCCTGGTGGTTCCACGTGAACATATGGTCTGATTGGAGTCCACCAGGAGAAGAGCCTTTAGTGTGGTGGCTCCCTTCCTGTGGAGCTCCCTGCCTTTGGCGGTCAGGCAGGTGCCAACATTGTATTGTTTTCAGCACCTCCTGAAAACATTATTGTTCCAAGAAGCTTTCTTGGAATGACTCGCTGTGGTTCCATCTGTACCTGTTTTTTTAAAATACATTTTTAATTATGTTTTTATTCTTTTATTCCATTTGTTCACCACTCTGAAATCATTGGATAGGGAGTGGTATATAAATATTGTAAATAAATAAATAAATTTCGTAGTGGTGTGGTCTAATTGAGAACTTTATTAAAACCTGTGGCAATGAGTTCTATAGACTCAAGCCTCAAAGCAAATTTTAAGAAAAGAAACATAGCCAGAATAAAGCACATGCAGTTCCGTTACCTCTGGCGGGAGTGGTAGAATAACCTACATTGTTTCTTTTGCACATGTTGGTTTTAGATTAGAACTACATTAAATGACTACTACAACATCTAACCAGAACAAACTCAGAAATACAGGACTCTATAAAATAGAACCCAGACAGTCAAAAAACTGTCCCCTCCCACCGCCACGCTGTCGAATTTGCCACTGACATTTGGTGGCTCAATGACAACAGCAAGGAATAACAGACTCCATTTAAAAGGCAAAAAAGCAGCTTGTTACTGAAATGTAGTTGTGGCAGCAAAAAAAGCAATAGCCCAACTGCCACACCACCAAATTTCAACAGCAGGGACGTAGGGGGCAATGTATCCCCCCCATGACATTTAGCACCTCCTCCCACCCCCATGATTTAAGTGATAATGGCATTTTGTTGTAGTTGTTGTTTAAAGTATTGCCTTTTTATTATGCTGTCACTGGTTTTGTAAGAGCCTTGTTTGGGTGAAAATGCAGGGTGCAATTTAATTTACGCATAAAATACTCAGGAAAAAGTTGTTACATGACTAATATTCTGTCAGATAAAATCAGCAGTACAGACAAGGGATAAGCTGTCATCTGACAACACCCTGTTCTTTGAAGAAAACAAACAAACAAACAAGCATGGAATGTTCAATGATTCAGAAACCATACTTGATATGCCAAACTAATTTTTACCAATTCGAGAGAGAGAGAGAGAGAGAGCGCTTATCTCAACTGCATTCTCATTGTAAAAGAACTTTGGAGTGGTTATTAAAAACCTACTAGAATCAGAGCCACAGGCTGAATGATTTTCAAGATAAGAAGAGGGACAACATTGGGAAATGGCCAAAGATTTTGCACATATGTTGAAAATTCCAGGTATGCGTCTGGCAGGTTGACTTTTCAAGGCTTGGAAGGCATGAGTCTCACATATGCAACCAACTATTCACAAGTTACATATCTGGTCATGTTTCAGCCACCCTGTCCCATGCAGAAATGGTAAACAGTGAAAGGCATTATGGAAAGCAGGTCCACCTGTCTGAACTACATTCTGATGAGGGATATACCTAGGTTAAACCTCAAATGTATCGGTATGTCTTTTTCCATGCGCACTAGTACACCATTTTAGGAAATTCCCATTTCAAAGAAAAAGAGAACTATGGGATGATAGAAACAAGACAGGAAAATTGCATCACCTGTTAATTTTCAGTTTAATATCATGCAAGGGCATATCCTGCAGAAACACCTGCAGTCGTAAATACAGTTCCAGCTGCTAGAGAAACAAATAGATAGTATAAACTCAACAAAAACGTATCATACATATGTTATTTCAGGCCCACGTATTTATTCAAAAATGTTGTAAGTGTCAAAAGATTTCACTTGCAAGGTAAAATAAGCAAATTCTGGCAGTAACATAAACTGTTCACATAATCACTTGGGGCTATGCTCTTATAACTCCAGTTGACACCATTGGAAGATTGAAAAAAATGCCTAACTCTAAAAATCCATGCCATTTTACAAATACACAGTGCATTAATCATGTATACTGTTGGCATCTCAGAACATTTCTAAAATATTCAACCTTATAAGTAATCTTACTCATGATCTGATATTGCTTTCAGTGTCATGCTCTCATTATTGGGAACTTTTTTAAAAAAAGTTATACATTTCAAAGCCACAAGAACATATCCTTCCAATAAAAAAGAGCCTGCTCTCATTTTTAAAGTTAAGGATTAATACAGACAGTGAGAGGCTACAGCTGTGAAGAATTTTCCTTTCAAAAAACACGTCAAATTTATCCCAGAACACTATGAAATCAAAGTGTGTCAAGCGTGATTCACAAAACAGCAAAGCTGGAGTAACCATACTTGGCCCCGCTGGAATCAATGGATGCAAAATATATCCTAGCTGAATTCAACTCTTGAACTCTTTTGCATTTCCAAGCAGTCTAAGCCAATTGCACAAACTCAGCAAAGGTCAAGGAGTAAATCCAATAACAGGCAAAAATTGAAATGTATTAGATAAACTAACATACTTCAAGTATTTTAAAGTTCTTCTTCTAGGAAAACTTGGTATAAAAAAACATAAGCATATTTCTATCCACCCCTTCACCAACTTGTTGTAAACTCTGTGTTCATTTGCAATAGCCAGGTTTTATAGGCTACGGACAGAACGGTTATTTAACCATTTTAAAGCATATTGGAAAACACTGTCCAGTCTACATGGAGCTATGTCATCAGAGTCATAATTAAACATTAGAATTAGACTGAACTATAGACAAGAACCGTAAGGCCTGCATTTAAAGAATTCCTCAATCTCACTGTTTTGCCAAGAAAGAAGCTATCTTCTGAACAGAATGCTTGTAATACATATTAGTTAGTTGCAAAGAAGTGGGATAATCCTTCCCTTTTATTTTTGCTTGTTCCTTGTAACTGAAGATTTCTTAACTGGTTCAAAATTCCGGCTCTAAGTATATTAAGAGTTCATAGCTTGATCCTATGCAGGCTAATTCAGAAATACTGTGTGTGTTTCTATGTGTTCAGTGGGAGTTATTTTTAAATAAACTAAAACAAATTTGGGGTATTGATTAGTAGAGAGAGAGACCCGCAGAGAAACAATGCCCGCTTGTACCTTGGAAGTGGAAAGGAAGCTAGGCTGTCTTTTAGTTTTTATGAGATGCCACTCCACACTTTGCTCCGCCACAGTGCAGGTCTGCAGCCTTAGGTCATAGAAGAGAACATTTGACTTCAGGTGGGCAGATGGTTCAGTGATCACAAAGTGGCACCAAACCATCTTCAGTGAATACCCTTCCTCTACCAAATGAAACTTAGTATAGCCGTTTTATTAATTATGCATTCACACAATTCCAAGCTTGGTTTGGTTTTAGCATGCAAGATATTTATGTAATTTTTAAAGCACCAAATTCCCTTGTCAGGATGGATTCAGATGTCTTTAAGCATGAGCTACTTCTCCTGGCTTATATACAAAGCATACTTTTAAATAAAAAAGAATGATATCTTTAAAAGACACATTGCTCTGCTTTTTAAAATGTAATATTTTACAATGAACTGTTCTGTGTATAACACTCCTCGATTTCCGATGTTCAGTCATGGGTGCTGCTGTTTATGTAACCAAAATGGCACCACCTATGCACAAGAAGGAGGTATCATCAGGCTTGGGGGAAACCCAATGTTTGCAGAAACCTTTAAAAACCTTTGGGGGGGGTGAACCCTAAATAGAGTGGTGAACTGAAAGGAGAGCCCATTGAGGACTGAGTATGCTCACTGGTCATGGAATGCTGATTGGCTGTCGATGGAAAGCCAGGTGGCAGGGGAAATAGAATGGAATATCCGGGAGGAGGGCACTGAGCAGTTATACTCTTGCAACATTTTGTTGCAAGTGCTGAAAGTGGATAGGGAGACATTTTTCTCCCTCTCTCAAAATACTAGAACCTGGAGCCATCCCATGAAGCTGATTGGTGGGAGATTCAGGACAGATAAAAGAAAATACACAGCACATAGTTAAACTATAGAATTCACTACCATGAGATGTAGTGATAGCCACCAATTTGGATGGCTTTAGAAGGCCATCGATGGCTACTAGTCCTGATGGCTATGTGCTGCCTCCAGTAGCACGGTCAGTAAAGCTATGTACACCAGTGGCTGGGGAACATGGACAGGAGGGTGCTATTGCACCCATGTCCTGCTTGTGGGTTCCTAATCGACAGCTGGTTGGCACTGTGTGAACAGAGTACAGGACTAGATGGACCCTTGGTCTGATCCAACAGGACTCTTAAGTGTCACTTGTTGAAACGATGACCAAATTAATTATTGGGAAGTAAACCATACAAGGCCATCGAGTGCAGAATGCATTTCCATCATGGAATTATATCCCCTTCCAAATGGACCTTCAGCAAACAATGATATTCACTTAGTATTCACAAATTTGATTATATGATTGTTAGGCGGTAACTTTTACAATACAGACTAAATATACCAAATCAAAGAATCAAAACTTCAGTTTATAATAATGAATATTAGAATAATGAATAGAAGAACAACATCAACAGCAGCCAAATGGAATTTCTGGAGATGATACAAAGCTAACTTTTGCTTCACTACTGCTTCGTCTAAGAAAAAAAAACCAAGAAGATAGTGAAAAGGCATAAGATCACTAATACCAAAGACAAAAATAATGCATTTGACTGAGAAAATTCATATATAAAATTCCCAGTTGTTTATAAAGATAGTGCAACACACCTTGAAATAAGATCATTGCAATTTAAATGCTGTCAGTAGGGACATAGGAAGTTGCTTTATACTAGGTTAGATTGTTTGTCTGTATGGTCTGTATGGTCTATTCTGAGTGGCAGCAGCTCTTCAAGGTGTCAGGCCGGGGCATCTCTCATTACCTGCCACCTGATGCTTTTAACTGGAGATGCCAGGGATGGAGCCTGGGACCTTCTGCATGCAAAACAAGTGTTCTACCACTGTTATGGGCCTTCTTCAATAACAACATGCTCAAGATTGAGGCTGCATTCAGGTGTCATGTTCTCTGATCCTCCAAAATAAGCCTGAGCAACTTGTGGGCCCTTCAGATGTTGGATTGCTACTTGCCTATCCCTGCTTCAAATTATGGTTTGGAGGTTATCAAATAACCCTTGTGCTCCCTATTCCCCTCCCTCCCCTTGCAAAGTAGGATAGAAAGAATATTTCCTTTGACCACTATTGTTCATTTCATCAGAATCATCAAGGTTTGAGCAAATCCTCTAAACCAAAATTGCTCATTCAAACCATAGTTTGTCAGTTCAACTGTAAAAGCAAACTGAGGTTTGATTAAAACAGGAAGTATTCTATTAAGCCGAGCATGGGAAGGGAGGAAACAGAAAGTGAGCACATGGCATGTTTTGTGATTCGGAGGACAGGAAAACAAAATGAAGCTAATGAAGGTCATGTTTGGCAACGTTAATACAACCAGCCATTTTGTTCTTATTTCCAGGTGAAGAAGCAGACTTGGGTGACATAACATAACTATCAGTTCCTTAAGCTTTTAGGTGTTTCAATTTTTAGTGGTTTGGTGGTTTCCACTAGGGCAGGAGTGTTGAACAGCTTTTGATCCAGGGACCGAATTGCATCCCAGGATCAACCCTGCATGCTGGATGATATCAGATGCTGGGGCTCTCTCCTTAATGCCCCTACTTTCCCCCCTGACATCATCCACACAGATTACTTTGCCTTTCTCCATTCAGAGAAAGGCACAGAACTCCATGCCTCTCATAGCCAGGACCGTGCCGGGGGGGGGGGGGGGGGCAGGGGGGCGAGTTGGCCCGGGGCCCATGATTTTGAGGGGGCACTCCGACGAGCAGGTCCCCCCTAGCTTACGCTACTGCTTCCATAGTGTAAGTGGCCCATTGAGAAACAAGGAGCCCGCCTTGCAGAAACAGCGCAGAAGCCGTCCGTTGTGAAATTCTGAATGTGAAGAAGTGATGTTTTAGACCTTGAATAAAAGTGCTTCCCATTACTTTTTTTTATAAATCGTTCTAGTTCATATATGTATTTAGCACTGAATCAATGCCACTGATTAAAAAATACTTAATGAGCAGTTTGAAATGGGGGGTGCATACACTTCCCATCTGGCCTGGGCATATTACCAGCTCTGCATGGCCCTGCTCATAGCACAGAAATATTCCTCCAGGTACTGCCTAAGTTGGATTCCTCCTTTGCATATTGTCCGCATGGGGTTGCAAAGTATCACTTAGATGGCACATGGAGGTGTGGTAGCCGAGACAGACACCTCCTTCATGCGCCATGCCCAGGGAGCGGCAAGTGGAAGATCACTCAGCTGGCGCAAAGGGGAGCCGCTGAGATGGACATCCGCTTTGCAGTGTCCTAATGGGATAGCACACATCCCCACTTGTAAATATCCTTGGGGATTCCTCTCACATGGACAGTGTGGGGCCTGGGAAGGAAAACTCCGTGGGCTAGATGGGGAAGCCGCACAGCTACATTTTATTTGTGATCCAGAGGTTCACCATCCCTGTCCTAGTCCTAACTAAATGCACCAAATTCAGATTCTTAGGTTTGAAGATATATTGTTAAGAATCTAATATGGAGAGAGAGAAAATGTTCACACTACTCAGCTCATATCAATAACATCTTTGCTACATGTTATAAATTTAAAGTTTAATCCAGCTGGAGGACCACAGGATACCGACTTGTAACCCTTTTGCTCATGCAGCTCCACAACTAAGGAACCACAACTGGTTCCTGTGTTTAGCGGCATCTCAGGGAAGGAGGAGCAGGACTTATAAGTTCCCTCAAACACTGGTCCTGTCTCTGGCAACAGCATGAAGTTATGCAGGCAAAGGAGGTTGTGTAGGTCAAAATGCTCCCATTGAACTAAATGGAGAGCCAAAATGCAGGATGCTCCACCTCATTCCTTGTCCAGAGAATAGCTAAAACTATAAAAATAATTAAAAGCTAAAAATAATCAAAAACTAAAAAAATAAGCTCAGTAAGGGTGCCTCTTCACGAGAGGTTTAATGCTCTTTGAAGTCTCATTAAAAAAATTACCTCCACACCAGCGGAGCACAAATGGGGCATAGAGGCGCGTTATCTCTCCGATTATGCGCATTATCGAATGCGCGTTAAATCACGAGTTTTATTTTGCTCCATCCGTTAAAGCGCATTTTGACTGTGTGAATATGCGCTTATGCGCATTAACTACTTGTAAACCGCATTTTGGACATCCGTTAATGCGCTTCGCCGCCTCTCGCCGCCTCTCGTGCAGAGGGATTAGGTGTAAATGCGCTTTTGCGATTATGCGCATAATCGGCTAACCAGGCGCAAAAGCGAATCCTTGTAGAGGGGACCTCAGTGAGCAATAAGTAGTATGCGTAATTCTCCAAATTAACGGCAGCACTTGAATGATAACTATAAATAGTTACATAGTCGTTACTACAAAACCCTTGTTTATTTTTTCTGAGGTGCCTATTACAGACAAAAGAAATTGTATTGTTTTATCTGTCAACATGCATGACGATAAACTTTTAATAGGACAAATATCATAACTGTATTCTGTTTTAATATTTTAAATACAACATATATATCTGCTACTCTATTAATTAAAGGTGAGTTACTGAACTGGCTGGAATCCTAAGCACATGTGTTCAGAAGTCTTAGTGAAAGCAGCTGGATTTACTTCAGAGTAAACAAGGTCAGGATGGCTCTGTGAATAATGAAATATTTATAGTTCAAAATCAGAAAGTCTTCTACTATGAAAAACGTACTGCAACCTTTTAGCATTTGCAGAGTGGAGGGAGGGGGCAGTTTATATGACATGGCAAATTTGCATTCAAATTCAAGTGACTTCAAAAATCTGTTTCTCATTTAACCTTCCAGCCTGAAACGTTATTTCCATATGTAAACAACTGTTGCATAATCAGAACTTTTCAAGAATATAGATAGTTGCAGAGGAGTGGAGGGAGGAATCTACAAAAGTTTTAAAAATGCCATTTAATAAAGTGGCATGCTTTGAAGATAAATCATTTATTAGTTTCTGCACTCCAATAGTCTCACTTATAAGGAAAGATTTTAAGGAAAATTTAATCTGATGTCCAAATATAACATTACTTTAAACATGAGGTCATCTAAACATCTGTCTCCAATATATCCATAGGGATTTAAATCAAAAGTCTGCTAAACATGTACAATCATTTAGAAAATAAATAACAGAACAAATTTAGTCTTGATTATGATTATCATGCATTTTAAGAGGAAACATTTATTCTAATAAGAAAAGTCTGAATTTAAAGTTTATTGACATTAAAGTAAAATAGTTTCATACCAAGAATAAGACACTGATTTATATTAACTCAGATCTTGAGTAATATCCACTACTTGAGAAACAAGACCTGTGCTTTGACAATTTTAATATTTGTTTTTTTGGGGGGGGGGGGGACTGCATTAATGTTATCTAATGGAGGAATGGATTGGGAATCAAACTTTTATTTATTTATGTTTACAGGGACTGAAAGTGCAATCCTCCCCCCAGATCCACTCACAGGATCAAGAGGTTAAGATGGGATGGAAAAGTCCCCCTGCCAGTGGAGAGTTCTGTTTGCCAGGGGAGGGGGGATACATTTATGCTGGAGATCCCAGTTTACACCCGCAGAAAGCTCTGCAAGTAGAAATCTACTGCTGGCAGTCTTTCCATGAGCTGGTAGTAGGCCTCAAAACAGTGTATTAAAGGGACAGGTCTGTCTTTGGATTCACTGCATCCCAGCGGGATCCCAGGTCTCAACTAACATAAACTCCATTCATTTCAATGGGTCTATTCCGTGAAGGACTAAAATTGGATACCACCACCCTTCATCCTGGCTGCTTGTGATTAGGCAGGCCTTTGGATGCCACAGTGGAGCTCCCCTTCCACCTCACTTAGGATTGCTCTGCCCAGCAGCAGAAATTAAGCATTTCAACAGCCGTAATTTGTTGCATCACTCTCTATCCATTTCCTAATTTCATAGCACATGGCATGACTCTACACTAGTGCAACCATTCTTATATCTCCTGCTGAAATTAATGGGACATCAGATTAAAACTCCCACAGAGTGCTTGACCTGACCTGCCACCAACAGTGGCCCCATGTCATGTTTTTCCACGCTTCCCCCATAACAGTGCCTGGATTCTCACAACACACTGCTGCTTGTTTAACTCTCACAGAACCTTGGCCAGCTGGGTTCATACGACCCAACAACTCATGGTCAAGGGTTAAATATTCAAGATGGAGCCTGTGGGCACCACAGCTTATCATGACTACGAGCTGTTTGCATGTGTGTCGTGCGAAGAGCCCGTTATTCAGACATGCCCATGTGTTAGGCATGTTCCCCCCACCAACAAATGGCATGAGGTGTTTGGTAAGAACAGCAACAATCTTACTTAATGGAGACAGTGCAGAATAGTGGCTGAGTGAGCTCATAATCAAGGGATGCTTCAAATCTCATATCTGCCTCACAATGAGAAAACCACTCTTTCAGCCTGATTCTCATCTGCAATAAGGCAACTTGAGTGACCTTTTAACCCCTTATACTCCTGCCCAGTCACTGCTGTCAATTATAGAAACCCTATTGGTAGTGCCACACGGTCCTGAGTTTGCCTTGCAACTACTTGTAGTATAGCAACTCTGTTCCTGTGGATACAAGTTGTACCTCAACAATATTGGATTTTCAGCATGTTTCATGCAAGCTTTACCAGAAGTAAGCTTGGATATGGATATGGTCAGCCATATATTGCACTTGGTTCATATTTTTCTATTTTATTGTGCTTTAACTGATGCGTAATTTGTATGCTGCTCAGGTATTCTGGGGTGTTACGTGGTTTATAAATATTGTAAATACCATACACAGCCAATGTGGGATAGTGGTTAGAGTGCTGGATTTGGAGGGGGAGATGCAGGTTCAAAGCCCCACTCAGTCATGAAATTCACTGGTGACTTTGGGCCAATCTCCATTTCTCACCTTTACTCACCTCTCAGGGGGCAATCCTACACAGTCCTACACCTCCCAGCATTTCCCAGCCAGCCATGCTGTTTGGGATAGGAGTTTCGTTGGTCTAAATATGCATAGGATTGAAGCCTTAGGGTTGTGAGGATAAATGGGGAGAGGAAAGAACTTTGAGCTGCTTGGAGGAAGGACAGGATATGAATCTAAGAAATACATAACACAGGGGCAGGATCTACACTGCTGCTTTAAAGCGCTTTAAAGCGCTTTATAACAGTAGTGACAACTGTTGGGGCCCAGGACACACTCCAAAACAGTTGTCGCTACTGTTATAAAGTGCTTTAAAGCAGCAGTGTAGATTGGTTATTTATTGCAAGGATGACACCAAAATAACCATGCAAGGCACTGTGAACATTCAAAAGCGCTATACAAATACTATTATTCATCTGATAGATTGCATTTTTTAATTCCACCCCACCCATTCTACCCTCTACCCTGTGAAGCAAATTAGTCTGAGAGATCAAGAACTGGTCCAACGTCACCAAGTGAGCTCCTTGGATGAGAGCGAACTGTAGTCTCCTAAACCCTAGTCCAACATTCTAAACTTTACACCAGGGGTGGATAATTACCAGGGGTTGGGGAACTGGCCCCCTTGGAAACCAGCAGAGGCCACACCCACTGGAAGCTGCCACTGCTAGCAAAATCCCAGCAGAATTGGGTTTCTCAGCCATTGTTTAGAAGCAATTCCTATTCTGCAGATAAACGGGTGCCATCCGAGCATGCCCTATTTCGCTGCAGAATCAGCTATTCTGCCAGAACACAAAGCATGCAGCTGAGCAGAACTGCACTCTTGAAAACCTACCATATGACTGTTTGACGGGCTTTTGGAAGACCATTTCTACTCAGAAACAAGGGGCATGCTTCCCTTGCTCCTTTTATTACAGCAGAGTCACCAGGATTGGAGTGGTGGCAGGGACAAGACAAATGGCCATAGTGGGCCACATACGGCCTGTGTGTTCCCCACCTCTATCCTATTTTAACAATGTATTAGGGTTTTTTTTATGTTTTTAATCAGTTTTGTGTGTTTTATATCATTTTTTAATGTTGTTCCCTGCCTCAATCCAGAGGGACAGGCAGGTAAGAAATAAATAAATAATATGTTATTATTATTATTATTATTATTATTATTATTAATTTGTTTAGGAAGGCCTTGGGACTATTAATTAGGATCAACTTTTGCAAGAACTGTCATGTTCTACCATCTTCATTGGCTGTAAAGGACACTACTAGTATTATTTTCCTGCCATGGATCATGGGCATTTTAGCTCAACTTGTCATGATCACCAGCAGAAAAAGCTATGGTGCTGGCAGCTTTTCCACTGCATAGTACTTCACCCCTTTTCCTAAGGGAAGGTGAAAGGTAATAGAGTGAATCATTCTTTGGAACGTGCAAGACTGCCTCAAGGGGCTTTGAGTCACTTTTTAAGTAGAAGACTTGAAGGGCTGATTCATTTTTCAGGGACAACATCAGACTGCTCACCTACTTCTACTTACCAGGCGCATCTGTCAAGAACCTGTACTGTAATTTTTTAGATGAGGGGGAAAAAACCTTTTATCCGCCCAGGCTTTGGCAACATCAAAGCTGCGATGATTTTACTCATAATTTATTGCCGTTGAGTGACAACTGTTGTAATGTTTTCATTTCCATTTTGAATTGTTTTATTAAAATTGGTTGTTTTTAATTATTGTTGTAATCTGCCGTAGAGGTGTATATTCATAGAACGGTAGGATATAAATGCTTTAAAGAAACAAACAAGCAAACAGATTCTTCTTCATAATGCAATGTTTCCTCTGCTATCTCATTTTCATCACTATACTTTTTAGAAGTTAAATAAATCTGATATTACTTTTATAAGGATTTTTTAAAAAAGAAATTGGTATGTCCTCAAAATCTTTATTTAATATATTAAAGCAGCATTACACTGCCATCCAGTGGCCAATTTAGTACACATGTGATGTACTAATATTACTGTGGTTTGCATGGATGTATGTGGGTTGACATAAATTCACTTAAGCAACTAAGAGTGCAATCCTATGCATGTTTACTAGAGAAAGAAGTCCCACTGAGTTCAGTGGCACTTATTCCCAGGTAAGTATGTATGGGATTGCAGTTGAAGAATGCTATTTTTTTTAAAAAAAAACCATGTTCTATATTGCTGAACTGGGCATTGATATGGACTTTCTACTAAACAATAGCAGTATACAATTTAAAAGAAGAAAAGAATCACACTTAATGACAGAGAAACATATTCATATAGAGTGTCATTAATATAAGTGATTCGGTTAAGTGATGAGGCAACAAGAGTTAAGAATACTTTTCATCTTCCCCAGCACGATATTATTTCTCATGCACCAAGATACACTGTCTAATTTCCAGAGACATCGTAGAGTCAACATTCAACACAGAGATGCAATTCTGTAATACAATAAAGTAAATTAGATAAACTGCATGATGCATAATAAACCATCACTATTATTGGGGTTGGAGAGGAGGAGAGAAATTCCATCAAATCTTCTCTTGTGAGAATTCTATCCGCCCTTAAACCAACTGTCTCTCAGAAGGTGATTGTTATCTGTTCCACTCCTGGATTGGTCTGTAAATTGCTCTTTGCCTGGCTGCCACCACTAAGGAATTTTCTGGAATGTAATGCCAGATGGTACTGGCCCAATGACGGTCCTCCAGAACAGATCTCAGGCACAGATAGGGTGGGGAAGCCTGTGGCTTTCTTGTAGGGCAGACGATCAACATGCAGAAGTCCATCCCAATGCAATTGAAAACAACTTTATTCAAATATGTTTGCAAACCACCTTGAAGGCCTAAATCAGCCTTCCCCAACCTGGTGCCCTTCAAATGTTGTGGACTATAATTCCCATCTGCCCAAGCCAACATGACCAAAGGTTAAAAATCCTGGGAGTTGTAGTCCAAAACATTTGGAGGGCACCAGGTTGGGGGAGGCTGACCTAAATGGTGGAAAAGCCGGATAGAATGTTAAATAAACGTTGGAAAGGCAGGATGTTAAATGAATAAGCAAACAAATAAATATCT
This sequence comes from Anniella stebbinsi, assembly GCA_029215795.1. Taxonomy (NCBI): domain Eukaryota; kingdom Metazoa; phylum Chordata; class Lepidosauria; order Squamata; family Anniellidae; genus Anniella; species Anniella stebbinsi. Next base: position 333,254,942 of record JARDYH010000001.1, read on the forward strand.
CTCTCTATAAAAGTCAGTTCACAGAGTTCCATTACGCCAAGACATGGATGTAGTTCTATGCAGATGAAAGAGTACTATGCTAACAGGATTTGGTTCAGTTCTCAGTGATTCCTACTAAGTTCTATGGGAGAAATTAAATGAGCTGTGGTACAACATCTGCCCAAATAAGACATTAATTCTGTGACTAAAAGCTACATCTTCTTCCCTCCACTTTTTACTCTAGAGTAGGTGCAAGAACCCTAATGCAGGTTGGGACCCTACTGTGGGGGAAAAGAGAGCTTTTAAGATGGCAGTTAGGAACCCTGCAAGTACTAATGAAAAGAAAAAAAAGATGTAACTACCAGACACACATTTAAAGTCTCTTTTGGACCTAGGATACAGCTGAGAGGAAGCAAAACCTGACCATGGGTGCCTCTACAAAAGCGACTTCAAGCTCTTTCAAAGCGCATTACTGATTTTACCTCCACATGAACGGAGCGCAAATCGGGGGTTGAGGCACTTTTTCTGTCTGATTATCCGCATTATCGAATGCGCGTTAAATAGCGAGTTTTAATTTATCACGGGAGTTAAAGCGTCTTATGACCATGTAAACAAGCAATTCTCCGCATTAAACACCTTTAAAGCGTGTTTCATACAACCAGTAATGCGCTTCACCGCCTCCCGTGTATAGGGATTAGGCGTAAAAGCGATTGCAAGAAGATGCGCATAACTGGACAACCGGGCGTCAAACTGAATTCTTGTAGAGGGGATCCATTACTGCAGACCCCGTGGTCATCCAGACTGGTTTAGTACTCATCCACAAAGTGTCTCCAAAAACACACCTTTCTCCCATGGAAGTAAAATGGGAGAAAGTAGTTGATTAGCTTGAAAAAATAAACCACTTTCATTGGGAACAAAATCAGAGGAAACAAAAAACTAAAATGCCACCTCAACCCAGCCTTTACCCACAAGGATCCCATGGGAGTCTTGCAATATGCCTATGGTGTCCCTGTGAAGTACAGACCAACTCTCCATACATATCATACCTTCCATAAAGGCATTTCGTTAACCCTCATGTATATGGGGGATTACATTACCAATTCCATTCACCATACTGCTATTTGGCCATATGGGATAAATAAAGCACTGTAGTTTGAGACAAAAAGTGTTTCTTCTGATATGGCTGTATATATATTCCCCTGGATAACTTTTTCCTTTCTTATTTTTATTGTTTTACTGAATTAAGCTTTCATGTGCTTAAACCATCTTTGCATAACCAGAATTGTTAAACATTCTTTGTCATCCGCTATGCAAAGCCTAATTGCTGTGAATATTTTATAATTCATAAAATAATGAGAGATACAGCTTTACAAAACACCGTAAACTCTATATAGCTTTAAAAATAAACTCCGGAATGTAGGATCAACATGTTTGTTTGTTTGTTTGTTTGTAGAGAACACGGTTGGGGAAGGCTGCTGCAGAGCATTCAAATCTTCCTCAGCCTTGATTTATGAGCAAGCAGCATTTAGTTTCCTGAATGACATACAATGTATTCTGAACTTCAGAAGTTGGCCTGCTTTAATGTTTGAGAACCTCACCTATTATTCCCAGCTATAGCAAGCAACACACTTATTGCTGAACACATAATCCCACAAATCCCTGCCCCTTGCTATCTGGCCAGAATCTTGGCATGGCCTTCAAAAAAACTGGACAGATAGATTTAAGAGCATCTTTCAACCATTACATTTGTTAGTAAGTATGCTGTTGAGACAAGAACAAGCTTAAGTTAAATACACACACACACACACAGAAAAAGAGAGAGAGAGAGAGAGAGAGACTTACATTTGAAGTCAGAAAGATCAATTCAGCAATGCACTTTTGATTCTTACATACTACTTTGAATCCAAATCCACACATTTCTGACAAATGTTCAGAAATGTGTGAATTCTGGTAGGGAAAAGTTACTTGCGGGAAGAGGTGAAATCAAGAATTAACACTCTGACATTAATCAGGAATTTGAAAGCTATGTTTGTCCCTTGGAATAAAATGCAAAGAGCAGTTGTGCCAATATCTTTCATAGGACTGACCAATATTAAAAATCCTAGAAATATTACTTGGAATTATGCCAAATTCTTCTTCCGGCATAATTAATCAAAACCGGAGTAAAAAAAATAAAGGAGATGATGTCATAAGGCAGGCACTGATTAGCATTCTTGAAAAATAAACACAGGGTTGAAAAGTAGCTAATCAATTTAAATACAAATTTCAACACTTGCTAACCCTCCCAGAAACAAGGTTGCTAAAATATTTTTGCTACCACCTTACATTGTAGGGAAGAAAATCCAATAAGCAGATGAAAAGAAACTAGTTTTATATATGGTAGCATCTTTTATCTCCAGTTCTAGTGAGACAGTAATGAACTTGCTGCCAGTTAAAATCATGACAAATCTTGTATATTTATTCATTCGTTTATTACATATCTATGCTGCCTGACAGCTAAAGCTCTTTTTGCAGTTTAGAACACGATACTATAAAAATTTTAACATAAAGATTAAAAGTTTGAAGCACTTAAAATCAATTAACAATAAAACTACCAGTCCTTGATTACAAAAAAACCCTGTTAAAAATTAAAAGGCCCATCATATGCTGTTAAATGCCTGGGGGGAGACAAATGTCCTAACTAACGGTGCTGAGAAGATGACAAGGTTGGCACCAGGCAGAACTCATTGGGGAGTACATTCCACCACTAAAAAGGCCCACTCCTTTGTTGCAATCATCCAAAACTCCCTTGGAGGAGGCAGTTGGAGGAGGGCCTCAGATGCTGATCATAGTGTACAGGTAGGTTCATACAGGGAGAAGTGCTTTGTCAAGTATTGTATTTCAAGCTGGGCTTGAGATAATGTCTTCAGTTATTTGGTCCATGAGCATATCTTTGGGATATGCGTTGTACAAATGTCCTAGATACCACACTGCAAGAAGAATGTGCTTGGCAAATTCCCAAAGACATACTCATGGACCAAATAACTGAAGACATTATCTCAAGCCCAGCCCTACTATTAGGTATAATAAGCCAACCACCTGAGGTGGTGCTCTGCTCATATGTCACCCTCTAGTGTTGCCAGTCCTGCATTACAGCATTTGTGTGGGGAGTGAGCAGGCACTAGGTGGAGCAACAGTGGGGAAAACTGCGTGCAGCATGCCCTGTGCCCCTGAGCTAGTCTGCTGCCCTCAGGTGCCAGTGTATAGGCAGCAAAATGTCTTGGTGTGACCCTGTATATTATGCCTACTTTTTGTATGACTTTCCAAACAATTCCCCCTTCCCAATCTCTATTTTTTCCTATATAGGATCTAGGAAACAAACAAACAAAACCAGAACCCCTTGCCCACAGTCTCACTACATGAAATTGCAGCTTTAAAACAACATTTCAAGCTTGTTGCATGTATTTATAACATAAAACATGCATAAACAAAAGTGGGCAAAGGATTGTGATTAATAGTAAGGAAAGATGTGGCCGATCTGCCTAAAATTTGAATGGAACCAGTAATTTCAACTTACAAAAGCATTTCTTCTTACTTGTCAGATAGAATAACTCTTAATCACTCATGGGAGGGGAAGGCTGTTTCATGCAAATGTTGCTTTACCAAACAACTGGCTAGTTTCATACTTTCATAATTCATAAATGAGTTCAGAAAGCACACTGGATAGGCAATGCTAATGAAGCTAGATCACATGGTTGCCCAGTGGTTAGCAAGATATCATGTTATGCCTTCTTGGTAATTAAATCCTTTTTCTCAACGCTTAAGCCTGAACGACACTTTGTATTCATCATCATGACCAGCATCTCTCCAGCCAGTTTCCTGACCCACAACTGTATCATTTATGAGCTCTCACATGATCAAACAGTGAGGCTTTCCCACTTCATGATCCTGGCAGCTACTGGTAGGTACGGGGAGAAAACATCCTGCCTAATTCATGTAGTGATTCAGCCATGCGAAACAGAACTGATGGGGACAGGAGGAAACTTACTACCACGACGCCAGTCACAATGTCAAACACAACATGATGGGGAAGACCTTAGTTCAGCCTTCCCCAAACTGGTGAGATCTGGATGTGTTAGGCCATGACTCCCATAATCTCCAACCAGCAATTAAAGGGGGATTGTGGGAGTTGTAGTCCAACACATTTGGGGGTTATAAAGTTAAGGAAAGCTGTCCTAGTTTGTGATCGGCAGGGGGCTATTTCACCCAGATTTCACTCCATATGGATATCATGATAAGTATCATGACTTTATCAGCTCAAAAAAAAAAGTTTGTGTGAATTAGGCCAATGTTTGCTTAAAATTAAAGAGCGTGTATTAAAGTAATGAATCTTAACATTTATATAGCACTTATAGGCGTTTAAAGTGTTTCACGTACACTAACTAATTGCATTCCTTATATCAACCCAGTATGTGGCTTGGGAGAGGATATATTTGAACCAGGAATTTTCTGATTCATAACTCAGTCATTACGCATTCTTTCTCTCAATTCTTTGCAATCACAAAACATCACAGTATAATGTATATTTAGTGTGCTGGATGCATACACATCTATAGAAACTGAAGCTGTGCCATATTGCTATCTTTTGTGACCAACTACAGAAGTCCCAAATTTGTTCTTGTATCTAGCTGCATGGCTATTTGGCAATCTGTCTACTCCTGGGATGACCTGTCTCTATGAATGAGCACAATTATCTCTGTTGCTTCATTCAAATTAATTAAAAACAAGCAAATAAACGACATCATTGTGCTCTCAAAAGTGTACACCATAGAAACAGAAAGAGATTAAACCAACCAATGTTCACAAGTTGGATAAAAGCCCTCGAATTACACAGACTCTTCCTCAGGCAGAGTGTTTTTAAGCAATTAAAACAGGGGAGACATTTCTGGCTCCGAGCTCTCTCTGCAGTTTGTTTCCATCTCAATGATATCTGAACAATCTTTGGTATAACCGGAGATCTTTTGCTCAAGGCACAGTTCTAAATTAATAAGTCTGCAAGAAAAACAGGACAGATGTTTACTGATTAAGAGAGATCCACATGTGTAAGCAACCTTCTTCACACAATGCTGATATTACCATCTGCATACACATCCCCATTGGCAATGCTCATCTGAAATTTCACTGAATTGGCTGGATGCACCTTTGGATGCAAATGAGAATGGACATCTGCCTTGTGAGGCCACATAACTTATTGTTCAGGACTACAAGTAGAGTAATAAATGTATTAACATCCTTACAGCCCACTCTTAACCATATTTATCCATTATAAGGCCTGGTGATTTTAATGAATTTACATCCATGTTAGGCATGCTCAGGACTGCAACTTCAGTATGAACACAAAATAAAGTTTTATGAAATTATGTTGTATTTCATAACATAGGATTGGTTTAGAAAATATTTGTAAGAACTGTTCCCATCACTCGGTGTAAAGAAACAAAAAAGAGGGGGAAAGTAGAATACTGACTTTGTTTTTGACTATGGAACAAGCCATTTACATTTTCCAATTTAACACTGTGGTCTAGAAACTTATTTAACAAGAACAAATGCTAGCATCCACACATTTTTACCAAGTATCTGTGGGCTGCAAAAAAGTAGCCTCAGAGATTGAGTGTGGTGTATTTTGCCAATACCTAGATTAGAGAATATTCCTTTTATTGATGTGGGGAAGAGCAATTCTAAATGGGGACATGGAGGAGAGGAGTGGCGGATCTCCTGTCACATCCCAAGCCCCGTCAGCTCCTTCCAGCCAAGAGAGAAGATTTGGGGAGGCAGTTTCACCAGCTTTTCAGGGGGGATTAGCAAAACCAGCTCCAGCAGTTCCAAAGCTGGCTCATCACCATCCCAAGAATGCCTAATTTCAGCTAGTATCAACAATAGCTCTTAATGGACAGAGCGAGAGCTTCAGTGGTGGGCCATATCCTAACCCCATCCATCAGGCAATACCAGGAAGTTAGAACTACGCTGCACCCCTTCCTAGAGTTGGAAGACCTAAAGACAGTAGTGCACGCGGTGGTAACTTTGAGGCTCGACTTCTGCAATGCGCTGTACATAGGGCTACCTCTGTGCCTAGTCTGGAAACTTCAACTAGTTCAGAATATGGCAGCCAGGTTGGTCACCGGTACATCTAGGGATGACCACATTACATCAGTCTTAAAATCACTCCACTGGCTGCCAATTAGTTTCCAGGCGAAGTATAAAGTGTTGGTTATTGCCTTTAAAGCCCTACATGGTTTGGGACCAGGTTACCTGCGGGATAGCCTTCTCCCGTATAATCCGCCCCGCACACTCAGGTCCTCTGGGAATAATTTACTTCAATCATCCAGAACTATGCTGATCAGTGTGACCCAGAGGACCTTTTCTTCTGTCGCTCCCAGACTGTGGAATGGCCTGCTGGGAGAGATTCGACAACTTAGCAGCCTTCTTGAATTTAAGAGAGCCGTGAAGACTGATCTCTTCCGGCAGGCCTACCTAGTTGAATTTTAAGATGTTTTAATAATGTGTTAGTTTGATTTGTTTTTAATGTTTTATCTATTTTATGGTCTTTGTATTTATATTTATTGTTGTTTCCTACCTCGATCCAGAGGGAGAGGCAGGTTAGAAATAAATATATTATTATTATTATTGGATCTGATATAGTACCATTGCACAGCATTTGAGCACACATGTAGCCTGCATAAGGTCCCACATTCAATCCCTGGCATTTCCAGGTAGGGCTGGAAAACACTCATATAAGAGTGCATAGACTATCATATGCTATCAGATGCCTGGGAGTAAAGGGAAATCTTTACCTGGCGTTGAAAAGACGACAATGAGGCAAATCCTCAGGCCCAGGTTCCTAATCCGGCCTTCCCCAGATGGCCACACCTCCTTCCCCCAATTACTTGGGGGGTTCTTCTACAGCTTTCATCCCATTTAGAAGGTTGAAATGTCTCTCCCAAGGCTGTTACTGGCAGTAAGAGCAATAAAGGAAAATATGCTGGTATTTTTGCTGCACCCCTTTTTGCCTTTGGCCCTGCCCCTTTCAACTTCAGCCTCACTCAGCTTCTCCAAAATGGAATTCAGTTCTTGGGCTGAAAGAAGCTTTGCACCCCTGGTGCAGACAATACCCATCTAGATGGTCAATGTCCAGCTTTCTCCGCCCCCCCCCCCCGATCCCCGCCAAATACTTTTTCTTTTTAAAGTATTTAAATGCCCCGTTTCAGAGCTAACCCTCTCAACGCAGTTCAGAACACGTTAAATTTTAACAATTAAAACATAACGTTCATATTATAAAGACATTAAAAGGTATTACGCCAGTAACAGTTAGGTCAATATAAACGAAACGAAACACTGTAGATATTAAACATCTGCTAAAATTACAGATTCGCAGCGTACCAAAGGAACATCTTATATAATCTGTTGGCTTTCCATTAGCCCACAGAAGCGAGCAGTCCATTCGAAGAGCTGTGAGCAGGGGGTACAAAACAACAACAACCCATTGTAAGGTTACAATGCTATACATGCTTACTTGGGAGCAAACCCCATTGAATTCAAGGGGACTTTCTTCTGAGCAGACATGTATAGGATTGCACAGCAGAAGGCTCAAACCAACGAGACACGATGCAAGCAAACCAGAGCACGCCGGGCTACTTCCTCTAGCACGGAACTACACCGAGTGGGAAGGGCGGATGCGAGAGCAGCCTATTGCCTTGAAGAGGCGGGCCTAAACTCAGTGCTCCAGAGGGGGGGGGGAGGGGGAGGAGGAGGAGGAGGAAGAGGAAGAGGAAGAAGCAGCAGCAGCATTCAGACGTCATGACTATACTTTGCACTTGCAGCCGTAAGAAAAAAGTAACGCGCGTTGAACTGCAGTGAGAAGGCCAGGCAGAGGAGGAGAAAGAGAAAAGGGTGCGTGAGATTGATGGACCGAGCGGCTGTGACTGACTTACCCGCGGAGCCCCCGGCCAGAATCTGGTGGGACGCCTCGTGCCAAAACGTCCTCGGTTTCCCGGCCATGGTGACCTGCGCGCGTGGGGAAAGAGGCCCCGGGGAGGAGGAAGAACCGCGTGGGACGACTGAGTAGGGGCTCGTGCTGGACGAGGAGGCACGTTGGCGGCGCGACTTCAAAGCGTGGCAGCGGGCTGGGAGTGGGTCCGCCTCCTTTTAGCGCACGGGAGAGGCGACGCTAGGCGTTCCTCGGGCTCGGAAATAGCGACTGGGCAGGAAAGGGAGGGAAGAGGAGAAGAAACAAGGAGTAGGCTTATCAGAAGACAGCTTTCCCCCACTTCCAAAAGCCTTGCCCGCTTGCTCTTCCTTCTCCAAAGCCTCTCGGCGATGTAACCTTTATACCGCACGACTGGGACCCGGGCCAGAGCCAACCAGTTCAATGGCCGGAGCCTGCAAAGTAGGAGGGAGGAGAGCTCAGCCGAGCAGCGGCTCGGAGGAACTTTATGGCAGAAAGAAATCTAGACCTATCAAACTTCACACTAGTTTAAAGAAGGGAAGGGCTCCTGGGTTCTCTTCATCCCTCTCCCTTTTAGGGTTTCTTCTTAGTTTGCACAGTAAGCCGTTCCTTTATGGTTCAGCAGCAGAACTGATTAGAAGTTCCCTCTTCTACAGCTGCCCAGCACACACTCCCTGCTCTTTCTTGAGGACAGCTGGCCCCACTAAGATTTGCTGCCAGGCTGCTTTCCGTAAGAGGCGGTGGAATCGAAGTTAGAGAGGTATTGTACAACTGTAGGGTAGTGGAGCCAGGCTTGCCTGATATCTCTGAACTTGGCTGCAGTCCTCACCATAACTGGTGGGAAAATGGCTTTTCCCCACAACAAAATATTGCTGTGAGCGGTCCCTTGTAATGCAAAGTATTTTGAGGTGGGTTGGTCTTGAATGAGAATTAAGAAAGACCTACATAAAATACATGTAATGCACACAGAGAGAGAGATGGATCAACACAGCTGCCTGTATTTTTGAACTCTTCAGCCCAGTTGGCATGACACCTGAACATGCTGTCCAGTTTCCCTATTTACCCTCACCAAGCGTGGCTTGTCATTATGTGTGAACCTGGCTGGGATGGTTAACAAACCACCAGAACCCACCCTCTATTGTCCATGCTGTATTGTTGACTGATAGACAGCAGCTGTCCAGTTTCAAACAGGAATTTTCCAAGCCCCTCCTTGGAGAAAACAGGTTGAACCTGGAGTCTTCTGCATGCAAAACATGTGCTCTATCACTGAGCTATAACTCACCCAATTTTTATATGTTTGAGTAGGAGAATGCAAAGGTCTTATCCCTCTGAGAGCTTTTGCACATTTGAAAGGTCTCCAGATAAAGCCAGTATGGTAAGAGTATCTGGGATGACCTGGATTAGAAAATCTCATCCATCTCTGAAGCTCATAAGGTGACTGTGGGCCAGTCACTATCTCTCTGCCTAAACTATATCATAGGATTGTTGTGAGGATGAAACAGAATGGGGCATGCATGCAGTCCTGAACTCCTAAGAAGAGTGGTGGAATAATAAATAAAATATCCAGTGTGCTTTCATTAATAACTTCTAATCGGGCTTCTAATCGAGCACCCTGGTATACAGAAGATCTCAGGGAGTTGAAGCGGAAAGGACGGTGACTGGAGCGCTGATGGCGGAAAACTCGACTTATATCCGATAAGACACGACATAGAGAACATCTTCGTTCCTATGGGGTGGCAATACATGCAGCGAAGAAAGCTTTCTTCTCTGCACGCATTGCGTCTGCGAATTCGCGTCCAGCAGAACTGTTCAGGGTGGTGAGGGGTCTAACCCGGGCACCCTCCCCCCTGAACCCGATTTTAGAGCCTTCGGTAGTTCGCTGTGATGCCTTTAACGATCATGCTGTTCCCTGCCTCGATCCGTTGGGAGAGGTGGGTAATAAATAAATATATTATTATTATTATTATTAAATTGGATCGAGGAGACCTGGCTTCAAATTCCTTCTCAGCCTTCAAACCAAGGAGGTGACCAGTCATCACCTTTGTGACTTTCCTCGGAGAGCTGTTGTGAGGATAAAATGGTTGTGGGCAATAGGGTTATTTAAAGGATGAGCATTAAAGATCTTGGTGGGTTTAAAATTTTAATTTGATATATTTCTTACCCACATTTCCATAATAATAGTTCTTGGTATAGTTTAAATTACATAATTGTAATTGTGTAATCTTTTATTTTCCTTTTAGAATAATTTAGCATGTTTTCAAGATGGTAAATGAAAATCCAGAGTCTTGTTAAAGGTAGCAGACCAGGCAGAAAGACTCCATTGCACCTTCTCATTGTTCTCACTGCTAACACACATTCTGCCTTTAATACTACTGGTAAGGGAGGCTAAAATTGTATTTATGTGATATTAGACTAGACAGCATCAGCCATTATGATTTTCACACAACAGTGTTGGAACAGAAATCACCTGGGAATGCAAAATGGTATTTTCTGCAGCACAGAACCCCTTTATATTATATTTGTGTTAGTTCCTGGGATGGGAGCCCTAGCCTAAGTGTAGAAATGACCAGTCTGAGTAACATGCATGGCTGATTGCATACCAGCACAATACTATGTATCTTAACTGCAACATTGGCATAATGGAAAAATGATAGGTAAAGGCTCTTGCAGCCGGGGGCCCAATATATGATTCAGCAATAATAGTTGTCAGAGAAAACAGCTCAAGGAAGAAAACTTTCAGTAATTGTAACACATAATCACCAAAAAAATTTAAACTAACTACATTTATATACACATTTCTATGTAACATTTATTGACAGGATGGTGCCTTGTAACACTCCAAGAGGAGGCAGGGTTATCTGTCAAAACAGAAAAATATGTCTGAACCATATGCTGTATAGGGCAGTGGCATTTTACCATAGCAGAAATATGAAGAGTTTAGAACTGCATCTTTATATCTCACTTTGCTGAGAATATAAACACTCTAAAACTCTGATTTTTGTGGACCTGTGCTTGCAGGATTCTTGTCTCTGTTTTCGTTTGTATGTATTTGTTCTCTAGATTCCTGTTATTTTTATTGGGTTTCTAGATACATTGGAATTAAAGGAGATTAGACTGCCATGATGGTAGTCCAACTTTCCATTAGGCATGCAGTGACTTTATCTCCATCTTCAAATCTAAATGGATGGTGTTGCTGGATGGACTCTTTTCCTTTCTTTTTTAGCTTAAACCTGCTCAAGAATAGCAAGCAGATGTCATGCAGGGAGCTGGATTTAGGCAATCCTATACACATTTACCTGGGAGTAAGTACCATTGAAGTCAATAGGGCTTGCTTCTGAGTAGAGATCTATAGGATTGTGCTGTCAGGTTTTATTTTCACCAGTATTGGCTGAATGGAAAGGCCTTAACTATGTTTGACTTGCAACATTTCCCTCATCATTAAATGTATTGCACAGGTGATCAAAGTTTGACTAAATGTTGGCAGAATTTTTTTGCAAATCCAGTCACTGTATGGGCCTAACTTTGATACTTCACATGTAAGAAACCATTACCAGCTGATGTCTTTTTAAGACTTTGGGTAATGAGTACTGGATGCCATTAGAAAAAAAAATGACTTAGAATGCAATCTACTCTTAGGACAAGATGGCTTAGATGCTGCTGTATTATAAAACTACCTGTCATCTGCAATTGCTCTATAGCTCCATTTGGTCCACTTTTCAGAAAGTGAATGGCATGAAAGGTCCTCAAAATTTCACCTGCCTTGTAATTGCTCCAAGCAGCTAAACAGTCAATATGGGGCAGCATCTGCCAATTTTTTCCCCCTCCATGCTGCTTCTGATGACTGGCAGAGATATTTTGATCTTCCTCAGAGGTTTTCTGAACTGATCGTAAGTTCCAAATGGAAGGGATGCCTGTGTTTTGCTGTGTGTAAGAATGCCCCTCCCCTGCACAGGCTCCAAATAGTTCATTGAACTTTCGCAGAAGAGAGGCTCTTCAGAGCTAACTTTTCCCCTGTAGTTTCCTTCTCTGATTTACAGTTTCTTCTTCACAACTTCTCCTGTCTTCCTCCATTTTCCAAGCACTGAACTAAGCAAAGAACAGAATTAGCCCTTTTTTTATTGTATTATTTTGTGGGGCTGGTGAATCGTCATGGAGTTCCATGACAAAGGGTCAGCAATAGATGGGTGAGTGATCCAATGTTCCTAGCTGAGGACTTCCTTTCTGCATCTTCTCTTCAACATAAATCAAACCACTGTCTATTTCTAAACTAGCCTGCCCTAAATGGTAGGTGGAGAGGGTCTCATCACTGGTAGAAATCTACCCTTTAGAAGAATACACACCCTCCTAAATCCCCAAACCACTCAGTGAGTGAGGGTTGCAGATGCACTCCCCTCATGTTCTGGGGAATATCCCTGGCAAGACCTTGCTTCCTGCAAATTCAACACAAGGGAGTGCCAGATGAGATGGCTCTGAGGAGTCTGTCACCCTATCCCAAGAGCTGTTATGAAGGGAGGTTAAGTCCTTTGAAGCAGCTGCAAAGATAGTGGAAATCAGGCCCAGAAATTGTGTGTACTTCTTGCCCTTCCTCTGTCTCATACAACAATGGTGAATGAATTGGGCTCAGAGACAGCTTTCGTTGAACCCAATCCCCCCATCCTCCATGATAAATTTGTTGCAGAGGGAGGGAGAGATGAAGACAAAGGAGTAAGAGTGTCCTTTGCTCCCTTCCCCTGTTGAACTTACTTCCACATATCCACTTGTTGACTTATACTTTAAGTATAATTGTTACATTAAAATATATATATGTGCAGATTCCCACCAGATCTGAAACTTATTTTCAAAGGCTTAGCCTTATAATCTGTATTTTATATTATGGCATCTGGGTTGTGAAATTCCCTAGAGAGGTCCTGTTGACTCCATCTCTCTCAATCTTCAGGTGAGCTGTTATAACCTTTTTATTTCACTGAACTTTATGTGTTATTTAAACTTCTGTTTCCCTGTCTTTATGCTGAATTATTTTCTCCAGGTCTTGGTTTTATTGTATGATGAAATGGATTTTAATAAATTGAACTTTTTACTGTATTTTATAATTATTTCCAGAGGGAATATTTTGCTGCAACTAGCCATGTTAGAGATCTCTCAGACGGGGGAAATCGTGTTTCCTTGCCTTAGCTCTTTCTTCCTGCTTCTCTTCCACAATAGGGATGAGAAGAATCACACGGGGGAGAAAGAGGAAGGAAGCAGCAGCCATGGGAACCATTCAGTGTAGTAGGGCAGAGCCCTCTAGTGGGTATTTTACAGCAAAACTTCTGCACAACTGTGACTATAGTTCAGAAGTGTTGCGGTTTTTGAGGATTATTTTACAATGAAAAATATGGCGGAAGGGGCGGGAGACCAGAGGGAGATGCACAGGAGGAACATGGCATCGTCAAAATGACCCACGAAGATCAGTTGCGAGCATGCGATAAAATACTCATCTAAACAAGCTCTTAATTTCCTGCAGCAAAAACAACTAAGTGTCATGTTGCATCTTGAAAACAAACAAATTGATTATGACAAACTGGAGATTACAGTTTAACATCAGGATGCTTGTGTTGTATTATCAGCAACAACTGTTTTCTGAATGAGCACTGTTAATAACATGATTGTCAAGGTCGTCAGAGTATGAGTTTAAACAAACATTTTAAAATACCCCTTTTCTTATCTGAGCACCTGAGAACTGAAGTTAAGCAGAGGAGTTCACACTTGTCTACAAGTCACTGTTTTACACTGCAATTCTATACACATCTACTTTGAAGTAAGCCCTATCCACTTCAGTGGAACTTACTTCCAGGAAAGTGTGTATATGAATACAGCCTTAACTGGACCTCTACTTCCATCTGAAAATTACTGGATGTGTTTGTATGTATGAACTTTGCATAAACACACTATTTTAACTCAAGTTTTAATTGCAAACGGCACCTGCTACAGGTCTGTCATACATCTATGTTACACAAATATGCATCCCCCAAAAGCGCCCCTAAAAATATCAGAAAATATTGGAAGATATAATCTGATACAGCAATATTTATTCTTATATTCTAGTATCCTATCCATTGTTCAGAACAGCCTGCCAAATCAATATTTTCTTTATTCTCAAACCAGGTTGACAATAAGCCCTTTTCTCCATTTTTGACAACAATTCCTTTTGCCATATTAGTCTTCCACTTTGAGGCACCCTCCCAGTGGTGGCACCAGAAAAGTGGGGGGGGGGGGGAGGCACAGTAGGGGCAAAGTACCAAGTGGTCCAAAAGTAGGTATACAGTATAGTTTATTTGCATTTTATTACATTAGGTATACAGTATAGTTTATTTGCATTTTATTACATTGTTTATTACATTTACATTTGTTTAACACTGTTTAATCTCGTAAGTGCTCGAAATGTATTCCATCAATGTTGCAACATTCCTCAAACCTGTTCAGAACACTGTGACACACAGTATGACACAAATTCCGGTCTGCATCAATGTCCATAAATGCTTCCGAGATGAACACTTTTAATTCGTTCACTGTCTGGGGATTCCTCTCAAAACCCTTATTCTTTACTACGCCGCCCCCAAAAGAAGTCCAATGGTGTTACGTCGGGTGAACGTGGCAGCCATTCAATTCTGCCACGTTGTCCGATCCAATGCTGTGGGAAGGTGTTGTCAAGATAGTCCCTTACTGCAGAAGCATAATGAGGAGGTGCTCCATCTTGTTGGAAGAGCAGTTCGGCAAAGTTAGCCCTGGTTCTGAGTTGTGGCACTACCACGTCATGTAACATGTTTAGGTAATTGTTACAACCCATAGTTGTATGGAAAAAAACCGGTCCTACAACGCCTTTGCCGGACAGTGCACCCCACACTGATGCCTGGCTGGTTCAGTTGAGATGTGACTGAAATGAGGATTTTCATCTGCCCAATACACACAGTTATGCCTGTTCACGTGGCCTGACAACTTGAAAGAAGCCTCATCTGACCAGATGATCTTATCAAGAAGGTCTGGTTCGGTAGAGATTTAGTTACACATTATCTCACAGAATTGCAACCAACAGTCTGGGTCGTCCTCCAGAAGACCATGTAACAGTCTTGGACGGTACAGCTTCAATTTCAATTTACGCTTTAAGTGTTGTAAGGACGTTCTGGGTATGGATAGCTGCTTAGACGCACGAGGTGTTGACTTTTTCGGACTGTTCACAAATGTCAGAGCGACTCTCATCTCATTTTCCAATGTCACAGACGTCCTAGGATGTCCAGATTTCGGTGCATTAGCCACTGCACCTGTTGCTTCAAATTTATCTCTAAGACGATAAATTGTCAGACGTATTGGTGGAGGAGTGTCAGATGCTTCTTGCCATGCTGTGTGCACCCGCTCGGTATTTTCAGTCTTCCAGTACAGCTTTAGAATCCACTTTCTTTGTTCTTGACTCAAGTTTGCTGCTATCATTCACAATACCAGTAATAAATAAATCTGTACCTAATTTTGGGCCTCACTCTCCACACCTGTCACCACCTGTCACTCTTCCCAACTGTCATTCTGACTCCACCCACACATCTTCTACTCACACATTCTCTCCCCCTCCCATATCTGGATGGGTGAGATGTGTCCCCTTTAAAAGACCAGAAGAAAAATAATGGTATATTTCACATTAGAACTTGCATCCTAAACATTATTTATGAAATAAATGGGGAAAAGATTACTTTGGGCCTGCACCACAGAAGGGGAAATTTATTTTGGAAAAGTATTAATTTGTGGTTAGAATTCCTTTTCTTCTTTTTTACTATTAGCACCCCATATACAAACAATAAATTAATTTTCTCTCCTGCATGTCCAATGTTTGCCAGTAGCCTTTGTTAGCTCTAGAGCTGCGACTGAACTGCAGAAGAGCTAAAAATGATGATCGACAGCAGTTCAGCAATGGGGAGGCGAGCTCCTTGTTTTGGGGAGGCACCTGACCTACCCCCCTCTAGTGCTGCCCCGGCACCCTCCTCTTTATCATGATTCCACATGGCTCAGAGGATTGAAGGCTAGCACTTCCGCGCAGAAGCCGGCGGAGGATGCGCCCGCTCCAGGCTCTCCATCCCGCTTCCCCCAAAATTCTTAAAACAAACGTTTTCTTTCACTTCCCTAAGACGTTCCCAGACGTCCCACCCCTTCGCAGTGACCGAAGAAGGCCCATCAGTCCGTGCGGGCAGTTATCAAGCTCTGCCCGCCTTCCCGGCTTGATGTCAGACAGGCTCCCTCTGGCGCTTTCCAGCGGCTGCGCGCCTTCCCTTTCGGGAGCGATTACTAATCAATGTACTCGCCGGGCTGAGCATAGAGATAGGCAGGAAAAAAGTAGATGCTCAAACCACTGTCTGAACGAGACTTCCTAGTGTCTTTTTTCTCGCGGGGAGGGCAGGAAGAGTTGCAATGGAGCAATCCAAACTTTTAGCTGCTGGGTAGGAGAACTTAATGCCTTCTTGAACTCGGGAAAGAATCTGTCATGCTGAAAAAGTTTCTACATTAAAAGTATGGAGGAAAAAACTTCTTATAAACTATTGAAACAGTTAAAACCGCCTTCCCCAACTTGGTGCCCTCCAGATGTGTTGGACTACAACTCTTAGAATTCTCCAACACATCTGGAGGGCACCAGGTTGGGGAAGTTGTCTTTTTAAAAATTACCATGCTAATACAGTCCGTTATTCCCATATTGCTCTTTGTGTTTGTGTGTGATGCGCGGGGAAATTATCTGTGCGTCTGACAGCCCTGCTTTGTAGTCCCGTTGATATTGATGCTGGCAGGCTCAGCTGGGGCTGAGGCCCGTTTGTTTTTCCAGCCCAAGGTCCCCCATACAAAACACCTCTCAGATTGAAGCAAAGGTCAAACTTCTCTCAGGCCAACCCAAATCCAGTCTCCGTTGCCCACAGAAGCCTTGTGCTCCATTGACCCGCAGGAAGGTCCGCCGTTTATAAACATTTAACACGCCCCCCACTTTCTTTCATTCCCCAAAGCCACAAATAGCAACTTGTTTTTGCTATTACCTTTGCTGTGTAAAATGCAGGGAGAGGAGGGAGAAGCACTCGGCTGCCCAGTCACAGCCCTACTGAGATCTAGCATTTCCCCCTGCTTTCCCCCATAGCCAGCTCCCACTTCCGCCCCGAGGGGAAAAAAATGGGTCTCAAGGACTCCGGAAGTCGTCGCCTTGTGCGGGTCTCTCCATTATCTGCGTACTGGGCTGAGTGCGGGCTGCTGTGTGTACCCAGCCAAGTGCGCCGAGAGAGCGGTGCCTTCTTTGCCTCCCCTCGCTTGTGTTTTGGCCCAACCCCGGGAGTCCCGGGTGAAGCAAGCAGGTAACCTCAGCATTCCCCCGCCCCCGGGAGAGTCGTCACTGCGCGCGCTGTAAGGATGGTGCCGTCCTTCGGAGCGGCGGCTGTAGGATTGCGTTGTAGCTCAGCCCTCCCCCGACCTGATATCTTCTATACGCGTTCGACTACAACTCCCATCATCCCCGGAGGTGATGGGAGTTGTAGTCGAACGCGTCTAGAAGGCACCAGGTCGGGGGAAAGATGTTGTAACCCTTGCTTGGAAACGCTTACTAGTAGCTTTGGGTGAGAGACCGTGGAGCAGTTTGCAGAGTTTAAGGGGAGACGGGTTGATTGGAGAGGCCGAGGAAATTGTAGTCTGTTTGTCGTTCATATATTGTATGGTACTTTCCTATCATTCTCCCCGCCCGTCCGCCCCGTCTTTTCTTCCGCAGAGGAATGACTTAGGACTACATGCAATCAGACTGATGGTCACTTGAGTTACATTAGAGCAGCCTTGCCCAAACTGGTGCTCTCCAGATATGTTGGACTACAACTCCCATCACCTACAGCCAGCATGCTGCAATTCAGCTTTCCCCTAATCTGGTGCCTTCCAGAAGTTCTGGACTACAACTCCTTAACAGTTGACCATGCTGGTTGGGGCTGATGGGGGTTGAAGTCCAACACATTTTGAGGGCACCAATTTGGGGAAGGTTGCTTTAGAGTAAGTATCAAAGAGTCCTTGATGGCATAAATTCTATTTATTTATTTATTTATTTATTTGATTTCTACCCTGCCTTTCTACCAAAAAATGGCATTCAAGGCAGCTATCACCATGCAGTTGAGGTGAATAAAAGGTGGCAATGGACAGATACCTATGATTCCCATCCCCACCGCCACATTTTAAAGCCTGACTCTTTGTGGAAGGCTAATGGTCAGGATTAATACAGTCTGGTCTTTTGTTCGTATACAAGAAAACAGAATGTAGGGGAGTCTACACCAGCCTTTTATTGCAGGATTGTATCGCAGTCAAACCCTAATGGGACACATGATGTTCATCTGTTCCTGTGGTGATTTCGGCTCCACTTCTCAGTTTTCCAGGAATATCCCTGACTGCTTTTGTCATCTTTTTTGGGGCTCTCTTGCTTCCATTCTGAAGAATGTTTCCAGCGTGTCCCCTTTGCGTGGTCCTTGCTGTTGGCCATGAGTTCCAAGTTCAGCGAACAGCCAATCAGTTGTGGGGGGGGGGGGTGCATGTTTTTTTTTTTAATACAAACCTCTCTGCGCGGGAGTGCATATTCAACGGAGTTCCTACCTCCCATGTGTTACTGCATGTTTGCGCTCGTGCACATCCCTAATGACTTAAAAAATCCTGTGCCCCGTAGCCATCTGCCTAGCCCTGGCCACTTCTACAGATATGCATGCTGAACCGCTGTAACAGGGCACACGTGCTCCCGCAACAGCACTCCTGTAATTGCGGTAAAGATCAGTCATGTGTGCCCCGTGAGGGACGATCACGGAAGTGGGGAATATTTGGGAGCATCCCTTTTCCATTGTGAAAGGGCTGCAGGTGTAGATTAGCCCTGTGACTCTTCTCCCCAGTCTGACATACCAACAGATGTCTGAAAGATACAACTTGTGATATCTGGAATTGCATAGGCCTGCCTGTTGGTGAGTTGGACCAGCCTTTCCCCAAGCTAGTGCCTTCCTGATGTTTTGGATTTCTGTCCCCCTTTGCATGATACCATTGGACTAGGTGCCATGACTACAAAAAGTGTCAACCTCAGACTCGAGCCCTGCCACTTCAGTGACTGTGAGAAGAGGAACAGGGTTTGACAGACACCAGTGTTCTGGTTTGCTTGTTTTGTATAGGCCACTGTAAAGCCTTCTAAATTAAAACTCCCACTTCATCTGCAGTGAGATTCAGAAGCACCCTGTGGGACATGCAGGGTTGGCCCCAGACATTTTGCTGCATGACGCAAAGGACCAGATGACGCCCCATACCCATCTCCACATACAGAGGGCTGGCCCTGAGTCAGACAGGCAGCACCGAATTCCAAAGCAGAGAAATGGCCACCAGAATTCAGTCTTGCCTAGATGCTCCAAATCAGTGGCATCTTTGTCAGTCTACATGCTACTTCCTACCTGGAAGGCCACTTGAAAAATTTCTGTTACACATAGGAGCTATAATATATGACAGCAGCTCACTGTGTGGAATGCCACATTGTGGCAAAAGAGAGGTTTTTATTTTTCTTACTATATTGTACTTGCTGAATTGTGATGTTCTCTGGAACTGTGACACACAGACACACACACTCCGATGTATTGCACGTTTGGTCATTTAATTATTTTTCTTTTTGTTCTGTTTTCTATCTGAAAATGGAGACTGTATCTGGGTCTGACAGACTGTTCCAGATGGTAGGCATTGCTTTGATCAGATTAGCTAAGAGGATCAAGGAGAAGGCCTCCTGAACACAACTAAGAGAGAAACCCTATGCCCCCTAGACTGCATCTGTGGGCATAGGATTGTTCAGTTTCCTGGCTCTGAGGTTGGAAACAGGGCTCAGACTTCAGAGCCAGGAAACTGCAGTCCCCCCCCCCTTTTTTTTTTTTTTTTGCCAGTGTGGAGAGAACTGTGCTGGCTATCTCTCCACGCATGGAAAATGGACTGCAGAGGTGGGAAATCCCGAGGGGAGGGGACTGGGACAGCAGCCATACAACAATTCCTATGCCTGCCCCAGCCTCCTTCCCTCCCCCTCCCTAAAGCCTCCACTAGATGGGCGAAATTACCCTTCTAGCTAAAATGCAGAGTGGGATGTGCAGTGTGCCTACCACTCTGCATAGGATAGTCATAAGTCTCTGAGTTCGAAGGCTTATGAGTACCCTGGGTGGATCCAATAAGATTGTGTCCTTAGGCTATAGTCCTGTTACCTGGCAATAAGTCCCATGAAATTCAGCAAGTAGTCATGTATAGGATTGTGCTGTAGGAGGAGTGGGAAGGGGTGGAGGACAAAAGAGAAACCAGAGCCCTTTTTTAAAAGATAAAAATGTTCTAGTTAACATCCAGTATAACATTGATAAAATACACAGATAGAAAAACTTTGCTATTAAGTTGAAGAAAAACTTTGCTATTAAGTTTAACTGGCTTGATCAGCGTTAACATTTTGGAGATGCAATCTTATATAAATAAAATATTGAATGCTCCACATCCTAAGTACTGCAAGTAAAACATAGTGATTGTGATGTAATTTGTGTCTTTCCTCCTCCATCAACACATGCGTGGAATTCAGCTGGTGGAGATCTGGCTCTGAACTATGCTGTAGATTAGGGGTAGACAGAAGGCTTTTTGTTCTATCCCAGTTGCTTAACAGCATCAACAAGAAATCTCTAAATTAGGCTGCTGAAATTAAGAAAGCTGTGGGAGAAACCAAGAGTGGATCTTTGTCTGAAACTCATTTTTGAAACTGAAAACAAATTCTTAGTCTGAGATACATACTCAGAATCACCCTGTGCCTTATTTCCACTAGTTCTATATCTGCCCCCTCAGATCATTCTTGCTACCTGTCTCCAGCTAGTGGTACTTAAGACAGTGAAGGGGGGATTTTTCCAGTGCTTTATTTTTATAAATAGTGGAAGAGAGTTGAACTCCCCTTACATTGTTTAAATTTAAGGGGGGGAAACAAAGATACGGTACTGAAAATTTTAGACACACTAATTATTTTTTGCAATCCAAAGAACTATGCATGACATGCCAACAGTCACTTCCCAAGGGAGTCCAAGCTATTGTCTAACTTTTTACATGAATTCCAAGAAAAAAATCTACATAATGTAACTTTAAAGTGTGCTTTCATTTCCCCCCTCAAACATTTCAAGTCAAGCCCAAAGTGGTTTCGGTGGGGGATCACTGGAACCAAAGTGGTTCCTGCTTGAAAAATAGTAAGGATAAAGGACCATGAATAAAGGCTCAAGATAAAAGGACCATGGTATTCTTAAAACCATTGACCTTCCCCTTGTGGGTTATTTTGCAATTGTTCTTCCTCCATAAATTTCCATTGCCAAGTTGCTTTCATTCTTCCATTACAGAAGCCAGAAGCCAGTTCTTGGCAGAGTAAAGTATGACAGGTTGTTAGTGTGGCATTTGGGCATGCCTGTCTTGACTGGCATGACCTGGCTCAGGATCTTTATGAGTGAGGTAGGGCCTACTCCCAACTTCCACTGACTGGATTACTGTGAAAATTCCTCAGCAACTCTGAATTTATTGGTGAGGGACACAATGCAGGGAGTCTGATACATGGTTCTGTTGGAACCGTCAAATTCAGACTTGTGTTAGAGCCAGGGTGGGGAATCTCAGGCCCAGGGGTTGAAACTGGCCCTCCTGGTGTGCCCAGATGGCCATGCCCCCTTTTCCTGGCCCCACCCCCTTTTCCCCAACCACCAGTCTTTTGTGCGGTTATCCCTCCCCAATTTTGAAAGGTTGCATTGCCTCTTCGGAGGCTTAGTTATTGGCAGTAAGAGCTTTAAACTACAATAATCTGGGGTGAGTTTTGTTACGGTAGTTTGTTTTTGATACTGGTATTTTTGGCCCCACCCTGCCCACCAATGGAATGTATCCGCTAAGAGGCTCTCCAAAATTGAATTTGCCCGTTGGCCGAAAGAGGTTCAACACCCCTGTGATAGAGGATGGCACATTTTCCTGTTTTCTATGAAAAAGTATGCTGAATTCAGTTTTTGCCTAGTATGAGTTCATGGAGTGTTTGGATGCTTCCAGTCCTTCAGCGCTCAGAACAGATGACCATAATCCTAATTTTAAATATATATGTGTGTGTATATATATATATATATATATATACTATTGTTCAATGAATTATAAAATAATTCTAAATTTAAGCATGGATATACTAGAATGAAGTATAAAAACATTGGCATGGATCCAGTATAGTCCTTCTGTTTAAAGGGTTCTTTCCCTTTGTGGAAGAAGTTTTGATCCAGCGGAGCTTCTGTAAAGACGAAAGGGAAAGGCTATTTTTGACTGTTCTCCATGCTGCAACATTTTGTTGCAGGACCCACTACTAGTTATATATCTGATGTAGCATGTTTCTTTCTCCGTTACAGTTAGTATGCCAATATGTATAGTGTAGAGCAGGGGTGTTGAGCCTCAAGTCTTCGGGCCAAATCTGGTCCACCTGGGGTCCCAGTCTGGCCCTCCGCTGTTCCCCAGATGGTCGCAGCCTCTTTCCCTGTCTCTGACTGCCATTTATTTGGTAGTTTTCTGGCTTTTGCACTGTTCTGTTCCCCGTTCTTAAAGTTTGAGTAGTAAGAGCTTTAAGCTAAAATATGCCTGTATTTTGGGTGAATCATAGAATAGTAGAGTTGGAAGGGGCTACAAGGCCATCGAGTCCAACCCCCTGCTCAATGCAGGAATCCACCTTAAAGCATACCTGACAGATGGCTGTCCAGCTGTATCTTGAATGCCTCTAGTGTTGGAGAGCCCACACCCTCCCTAGGTTATTGGTTCTATTGTCATATTGCTCTAACAGTAAGGAAGTTACTGTAACTTATTCCGTATCCTGCATTCTGGGTTGATTGAGAAGAGATCCTGGCCTTCTTCTGTGTGACAACCTTTCAAGTATTTGAAGAGTGCTATCATGTCTCCCCTCAGTCTTCTCTTCTCCAGGTTAAACATGCCCAGTTCTTTCAGTCTCTCCTCATAGGGCTTTGTTGCCAGACCCTTGATCATTCTCGTTGACCTCCTCTGAACCCCCTCCAGCTTGTCTGCATCCTTCTTGAAGTGTGGTGCCCAGAACTGGACGCAATACTCCAGATGAGGCCTAAGCAGTGCTGAATAGAGAGAAACCAGCATCTTGTGTGATTTGGAAGCTATACTTCTATTAATGCAGCCCAAAATAGCATTTGCTTTTTTTGCAGCCACATCACACTGTTGGCTCATATTCAGCTTGTGATCTACAACAATTCCAAGATCCTTCTCGCTTGTAGTATTGCTGAGCCAAGTATCCCCCATCTTGTAACTGCATTTGGTTTCTTTTTCCTAGGTATAGAACTTGGCATTTATCCCTATTAAATTTCATTCTGTTGTTTTCAGCCCTGGTCCCTTTGCTGTTGACAACACCCCCATTGGCTTCAGGGCCCCGCCACTAGAATACACCCTCTGCAATTTGAATTTGTCCCTTGGGCTGAAAAAGGCTCAGCAGTCTTGCTATAGAGATTGGGGATATAGCCTGGAGGCAAATGATACATCAACTTTGATGATCATAGAATCGTAGAATAGTTGAGTTGGAAGAAACCTAAAGGCCATCAAGTCCAACCCCCTGCTCAATGCAGGAATCCACCTTAAAGCATCCCTGATGCTAAACAGGTCTGGGTCTCCTCAATGCCTGGATGGGTGACACCTTGGAAACTTATGCACCCAATCTTGAACTCTGTGTAGGAACTGTGGGCTATAAATATAACAAGCAGCATTATCTCACATTGTGTTGAAACTTGAAATCTTATTTCAGTCAGAAGCACTGGGGGGCGGTGTTTTTCAAAATTAAGTAATGACTTACAAATTATTATTCCATTTAAAGCTCTTTTAAACCATTTATGTTTGCTTTAAAGATGGGAGCATCTAATTACCATAAATATTTTGCTGTATGAACAATACATAAATGCACAGAAAGTATTCCTGTGCCAGAGATTTTTATCTGCAAAAGAAAAGTAAACATAAAAAGTTCTTGGCCCTATTCTCAAAGCAATTAAAAAAAGAACAAATGAATGTCTATAGGTTCAGGGGGTTGTGTCTAACCATATATTATGAAAAAGGATATAAGTCCACAACTATATCCTTGTGAAATGGAATCTCCTTCTCATTTCACTGTGCTGTTTAAAGGAAGAGTACATAAAACTAACATAAGTACACATGTGGTTAACACACTTCTTCTTACCGTCAAAATAAATTGTGATTGTTATAATGCCAATAGAAGTATTCAGGTGTGGCAGTGTGATAAGGAATTCTAGTAACTTTATTGTAAGATCTTATCTGTCCCCCAGCATTAATGTTTTGCTTCCCACTTTGGTTTCCAATTGTATTTTGTTCTAAATATAAAGCAACTAGCATATCATGAAAGTAATAGACTGTGGGAAACAAAGGCAACATGTATTAGAGCAGGCCACAGATAAACATAAGGAGTGATCAACACAAAATATCTGTGCTGAGCGTAGTTGTACTTTCAGTGGTGTGTATTGTCTTGGGAGACAGCTAAAGTAAAATCATAAATCAATTGTGGATCGGTGATGTGTTTCTCCATGTATACTGACTTGCACAATACAGTCATAACGTGAATAGTTTTTTCTTCTGCTCTGAGTATATTAATGACATAAGCAAATCAGTACATGTGAATAAATGTATGCTTTTATATTACTATTTTTAAAAAAAACAGTGGTATATCAGAGAAGTTTACTCCATAGCAAATCATGAAGAGCAGGAGATGGAGAAAATGTTGCTCCAATGCCATGGTATCTTTAGCCACTAGATGGAGGTATGTGCCAACAGTTTGTATCTAATAATAGTCCCCTTGCTTAGGATCACAGGCTTTGCCTGAGATAACTTCTGTTGACATCGGCAAGGCTTGACTTTCAGGAGACATGTTCAGGATCAGGGTGTAATAATATTGTCAGGACAAGTGAGAGTATCTGGACCAAATATATCAGAATTGTATTCCACATGGGCATTGCGAGCTGAATGGAGAATGTACATAAATCCAGATAATTGTGCACGTCTGCAGGAAATAGCTTGGAGAATGTGCAGAGATTGGCAGCATACCCTTGGAATTCCATGCATTGCCAAGCTACATGCATAGTCCCTAACAGATGTTGGAGAATATACGCAAATTGACAGAATGTGCATGGTGCTGCATATTCCTATAAAGTGGGGAATGTACAAAGTATTTGTTTTATTTATTTCATGTCATTTCTGTACAGACCAATAACCAAAGCTCTTTGGGTGGCTCACAAAAGTATCTCAGATTCATCTTCAGTCTTCCCTATCTGCAACAAACAACAATATCACTTGGAGGCTATGCTTATTAACTAACCAATTCATGGATTCCCTGTTTATTTCCAATTTGTGTACATTCTCCATGTAAGTGTACATGTAAGTGTACAATCAGTCATTTTTACCTGCATGTGTAACAATTGCTTTTAAATTGTTTTAACCATATTTAAACTTAAAAACTATTTTTAAAAAAAGCTGTTTTATATACAGCACATCTGTTATGTCAGGGAATACAAAACGTCCACAAAATAATACAGCTTTAGTTCTGGTTATATTTAGAAGGAATGTCTTCTTACCAGTGAAACCTCAAAAGCCGTCAACTAAGTCATAAAACGTCTTTGAGTTGAGACTTCTGTAATTCACATCTGTCACACAGAATCTAGTGACCTAGATTTGACTAGTGCCATTGTAGTGTAATTATGCTCCTGGACTATATCTGATATCCCAGAAGAAAGGTGTAAAGTTTATTTTCAAAGGTTATGGATTTGGTTGAGTCATGTCATTGTGCCACACACACAAGAGGAATCTGCAGAAGACTTCGCTGATATTTATGCAAGTATAAACGAACACATTCAAGCTTCAAGGAACGGTGTTAAATGCAAGGCAGGGAAAGGTAATGTTTTGACACTTGTCAAAGTGATTGAACAAAACAACTTAGAATTCTGTTGAAATAGTACCTTTTTCCTTGTTCGGGTTGTCTTTGATGGATGAAATAAATTTGAGCTTCTTACTGGAATATTAGCCCTATGGGTTTTCTTTTGCATTTTTGAACTCTGTGGTATTGCACAACAGTTTTAATAGGTAGGTTTTAAGAGTTCTTTAAAATGTTTTGGAGGAGGGCTGCTGCCCAAACTGAGTCGTAAAAATGGAGCAGGGTGTGAGAGAGAAAGACACACAGGGAGATTACTCAAGGATCCCAAAATACACCCACTACTCCTGTTTCTATCCCACCCATTTGGCCAGAAAAGTATTATAAACCTTGTGACTCACGGCAAATTATTTGTCAAATGATCCCAATAGAGTAATGGCCAATCTTTTTGTTTTTGTAAGTGGTTTTAAATTCCTGCCCCTTTCTCGACCACGCCTGAGCCCAGTGCTCTTTTCCAAACCAGCAAGCAGGAGCCAGTGAAGCTAAGTGGGAGGGATGCATCTTTCCAACTAGTAGGCCTGAAGCCAGATTCCCCTCAGTCTGATGGAGTCTATCTGGTCCATTCTGCTTCTCTCATTCTCCTTCCTCTGTAGATCAGGTCTAACATTAATCAATGTTGGTATCATGAGTTGAGAACATATGTCTGCCTTCAGGGGAAACATATCTCTGAATGCAAACAATAATATGTTTATTTTTGGTAAAAAATATTAGTTGGTATAGGCTTGGATCAATCAAGCCGCAGGTGGAGTTCCACTTGTAGAATGGGGCTTTCCTGCATTTGCCCTCCTCTTGGGTTGAGGAATGTTCTGGAAAGGCACTGGGACGTCATATGGAGGATGTAGCAAGAAGAGGAAATTGGCATACATCAGTGACAGCCTCTCACCACTCATGAGGATGGGCCCTTTGATAGACATTTTAATTAAGAAATTAACAGAGCAGTCATAACTTAAACAGGGGTGGATGGGCGGAGGGGAGGCAAAGTGGTGGATTGCCTGCCCCTTTCAAAGCCCAGATGGTGCATGCTGGCCGGGGTGGGAAGTGAGTGGCTGGTTTTCCAGACTCTTTAGCCAAGTGGATTTTTTCTTTCTCCCAGAATTCTCCCCCCTGCCCCCACATTGAAACCATTTGTGGGGGAGAGAATAAGCTACGTTAACTGCAGGCTGATGTAGGTGAGGGACCCAATCTAACTGACTCCACTCCACCTCTAATGCTCTATTTTGGAACAGTCCTGTTGGTAAATTCTCTGCCCCTCCCCTCCCCTCCTCTTCACCAGTGTAGACATGCCTCTATTGCTTCCTATCTCCCCACAACTTGGATAGCTGTCTGAAGGCATTAGGAGTGCTTGGCCCATTACAATCCTATTCCAATTTACCTGGGGGTAAGCCCCATGGAATTTTATGAGGCTTACTCTCAGGTAAATGGGTTTAGGACTAGCAGCTGAATAAGATATGTATAGGATTGCATGGTTGTAGCAAGAGTTGGGGCTTCTTTTTGTAGGACTGGCTGTAGAAAAGAAACACAGATTGTATATTCCTCTGAGATCTGAATTATTAGCAGTGAAAAATGATTATAGTCCCTGTTTTCATTATATTTAAATGGTAACAGTTGGAGCAAGACTATTGTCTGAAAAAGCTCTAGTAAAAGTGTACTGAGGAAAGCTTTAGTGGGTTGAAGGCAGTGGAAAAATTGCTTTCAGTACATCCTAGTAAAGATCCTGTTTAAAACAGATGACACCCTGTCATGTTCAGTAACATATCCGTCATCAACTTCATTCTAATTCTTTAAGCTGAACAATTTCATTCAAGCTTGTAGCTTGTCTTGTCAAGCCACCAGGAGCTTCATAACTTTGCCATCAAGCATAGAGTTACACCAGCTGTTCATAAATCGTTCAGCTGCATTTTAATTTTAACTGTTTCTTCGGTTAACAATTGTGTGTGTGTACACATGCGCGCATCTGAATGGTTTTGTTTTTTTTTAAAAAGGGGGGTTACTACCAAGAAGTTCCTAATTACTTCTTCCTAATTATGAAATCTGGCCTGACTCAAAGACATGCTAACAGTCATGTAGTTCTCTTAACAATATTGGCACACCATTTCTATATAGCTAAAGTTTAGTTCTGATAGCAAAAAGCATCGTTTGCAGTAGAGTTGTGTGCAAATGCCCTCCCAAAATTCTCCAGCCTATTTGTGGGTAGTGAAATTGGGGTGACAATTTCTCCAAATTTCTCCAGGACAAGGAGAAATTCTCAACAGTTTCTCACAGGTAGGGCTCACCAAAGAAAGCTTCTCTCTTTTATCCCAAGGGTTTATTTATTTTATTTTTTAGCACTGTCTCTGCAGGTGGAAAAAGTATTAGTGGTGTTAGCAGTTGGCCCTCATTTTGCTCACACCACTATGCAGGTGTGAGGGAGTGCAGTTTTGTGAGCAGCTCCAGGGAAGAGGTGGAGCTAGTGTCATGCCAAAATCTCTCCTCAATTTCCTAAAAGTTTTCTCCCCTCATAAAATAGGCTTCCATTGTTCTGCCTCATTTTCAGGGTGTTTTATAATTTATATTTATTTACTGCATTTATATCCAACCTTTTTTCCTCCAAGGAACCCAAAGCAGTGTACATAAACCTCCTCTCCATTTTATCCTCACAACAACCACCCGGTGCGGAAGGTTGGGCTGAGAGTTCATGACTGGCCCAAAGTCACCCAGTGGAACATCACTAAATCTTGAAGTGAATTCCATAGTTTAACTATGTGATGTATGAAGAAGTACTTCCTTTTATCTGTCCTTAATCTCCTACCAGACAGCTTCATGGGATAACCCTGGGTTCTAGTATTATGAGAGAGGGAGAAAAATGTCTCCCTATCTACTTTCTCCATAGCAGGCATAACTTTGTACACTTCTATCATGTCTCCCCCTGCCAACTTCCCCACCCCCAGCTAAACAATTCCAGTTGTTGTAACCTTTCCTCATAGGGGAGTTGCTGCGGGCCCTTGATAATTTTAGTTGCCCTAGTTTTCCTGTCTGGCTGAGGAACGCTGGGAGTTGTAGGAATTTTTTTTTCTGTCTAAACATGCATCGGATTGCACCCTTAAAAGACTTTTAGGCTGTGCGGTTCTTTAGCAAAGCTATCTGGTGTCATACAATAAGGATTATAGAACATTAGTGTAAAATATAAAACTACATAAAAACAGAGCAGAGCAACAGTGTAAAACTACAGCATAAAGCTGCAATATGACATCTACAATCCTGCCCACTAAACCTGATGCACTATAGCCAAAATCAGAAGCGCGCACAGTCCTTGGATCGTTGACATGCAATACAATAAAGCCTCCCTTAATCTTTCTTTACATTGCAGCAAAGCCTTTTTTTCCCTTTTCATTACGCTGTATATTTTGGTTTGTAAATGGGAAATGTGTTTCTTTAACAAGCATGTTCCTTAAATAGAAATTCCCAGCAGAGTGCCCTATGCATAGCTAAAAATAATCAACTGTGTAGGGTTGAAGCCTCAGATAAAGTTAAAGCCTGAGTATATAAAAAAAAATGATTGTTAAAATGTCAAGGTAATGAAAAGTCAGAAAATAAATTATAGCTGTTATTAATTTTGAATTGTATTCAAACAGACATTTGTAGCATGGATGAAAGCTGATTACAGAGAGATAAAAATCAATTTTATTCAGGGTAATTGTTTTATGTATTTTACATTTATTTATAAGATTAGATAAAGGCTTGGAATTCTCAATATACAACACAGTATGGTCCTGATGGATGCCAAGGTCAGAGCATGGAAAGCCCTTCACTTAGAAAGCACATTACTTTTGAGGGAAATATAAAGTGAATAAAATGAGACTGGAAAACAATTGCCCTCCTCATGACACACATTCAGGTTTTAACACAAGTTGTAGAATGAAGCAGTTTGAATGTTGTAGAGCAGCCAAGTATATATGTAATATGGCAGCAGGATAATCCATATCAAGAATCAAAGAAAGAAGATGAATCTTTCTGCATTGCTTTGTGTCGATGCAATTCCTTCCAAGGCAACAGCTTCTCAAAAAATGGAGAAGCTATGCAGAAACATTCATTGCTACATGCACTCCAGAGTAATTTAACATTATTTAAAGGGAGTGCTGTAGTAGACCTATTGAAAATCTCCACATACTTGAGCACTAAAGAGTTTTCTTCTAGACTGTCTAATATGTCCTGATGACATACAGAGACATTTAAGTTATAGGTATAGAACCACTTTGTTCAAGCAATTTCATGAATGAGAAAATAAAACTAAAGGTTCAAAAGTTATGTCCAAAGGAAATAAAGGTGCAATCTTATGAATGCTTAGGTGTGGTTGGCTGGGGAATGCTGGGAGATGTGGGACTTTTTTCTTTCTAAACGTGCATAGGATTGCACTCAAATGATTAAGGACTGTTTAAAAGTAAAATCCATCTTAAACTCTAGTTCTCATCCTATTTAATACAATCTCTTTAATATGTTTTTCAATAGTTCTTCATAACCGTGTATGTGTGTGTGTGTGTGTGTGTGTGTGTGTGTGTGTGTGTGTGTGTGTGATGGATCCAGACTTGTTCTTCCACAAACAGAAGGGCTCCTTCTATTTACAGAGAGAACCAGGATCCAAAAGAAGCTTCCCACTGGAGGAATGGGGCAGGGTGGTGATTTCTGCCTATTCTAACTTTCCCCTCCAGCCCCCGGCACTACCTTCTTCATAATGAGGTTTGCTACCGGCATGGCTGCCGACCCTTCCTTCCCTTCTGCTAATCTTTCCTGCAGTGTCCCCTTGCCTCCCCAGTTCTCCAGGGTTTTCTCTATTTTCTATATATTCCCCCAAAACAACAAAATTATCTCAAGTTTCTTGTTAAGTTTTGAAGATAAAGAAATTCTGGATACAAATCTTCGTCCATCACAGATAGCATCCAGAAGGAGGACATACTTGTCTCCAGAGATGTGAGAAAGCCCCATCCTGCCTAATCCTTCCACATCTCCAGTCTGTCTTCCCTCTCTTGGTCGTCCCTATGCACTTCAGAATCTAGGGCATATGCATCTACTTTTACTTCAGTAAAGTGCTGACCAGATCATCCTTTCAGACAAGAATCTTCAGGAATGTTACAGCTCACCAGTCAGTGGCTAGCCCACCACCAGTATGTGATTCCCGAAAATTTCTCTGAAATGGAATTTGCCCCTCTGGCAAAAAGAGTTTCCCCCTCCGCCATAGAGGTTTGCCTGGCACCATCTTTGTTGTCTTTTCAGCACCAGGTGAAGGCCTTTTGTTCATGTAGGCTTTTTAAATAAGTCATGTAATCTCAACCTCTCAGTTTCAAAATCTGTGTTTCAACTCTGGTGTTACTGTAAGTTTTGTTTTCTGTTCTGTATTTATGTTGGTTTTGATGTTACAGTTTTATACCGTATGCAACGCATACTTAGACCTATTTATTGTAAACTGACCAGAGAATTTGATTTTATGGCATACCCAAGTTGTCAGTGAAAAAAATAATTTAAATAAATCTATTGTCAACATCCCGGAGACATGGCTGACTTAGTAGACAACACCGCTGATCAGATTGAGTAGTTGCTTTGTGAGGAAGTATTTATTCCAGTCACCTTGAGATGGAGGAGCCCGGCAACGGCCCAGTTTGCTTTCATGATAAACAACAAAACTCCATGTTTCCTTTTCAAATTGAGTGACCTAAATATAGGGGGCTTCAATTATCTTTTTTTTTTTTTGTAGCCATCTTTTCCACAACGTTATGATCAAAGCAGGTTGCAACATTTATTTATTTATTTATTTATTGCATTTTTATACCGCTCCATAGCCGAAGCTCTCTGGGCAGTTCACAAAAATTAAAACCATGAAATCATTTAAAAATATATAAAACAAGGCACAATCTAAAAACACAGAATAACATACAATATAAAAACACAACCAGAATAAAACCAAGCAGCAGGAATTAATACAGATTAAAATACAAATTTAAAACAGCAAGGATTAAAATTGAGTTAATTTAACTGTTAAAATACTGGGAGAATAAAAAGGTCTTCACCTGGCAACGAAAAGAGTACAAAGTATATTTACAGTATATTTATTTATTTATTTACAGTATTTATATACTGCTCCCCATCCAAAGACTTTGGAGTGGTGAACAATAAATATAATAAAAGAATAAAAGCACCATATTAAAAATACAATTAGTAAAATAACAAAGTTCTGATAAAACCCCAGTACTGGTAAAAAACCGCAGCTGGTCATTCCTGAAGCTTTCTGAAACAACGTTTTCAGAAGATGTTGAAAGCAATGGAACTTTGGCAACTGCCTAACGTCCAAAGGCAGAGAATACCATAGGAAGGGGGCCACCACACTGAAGGCTTTTCTCTTGCTAGACTTCAATCGGACCATAGCAATAAATATAACAATTATGGAATTATTATATGAACAGCAATTGTCAAACAAATAGCAATAAATATAACAATGATGAAAATGTAACAAGAAAGCCATCCTAATCCTGTGATGTTACCAGTTGGAGGGGGTTAGGATATGGCAGAGAGGCCCCTCTCCTGCTGTGGAGGTCCCCACTGCACTCACAGAGAACACTCTTTGTGGAAAGCTAATGTTCCCGCTGGTGGTAGCAAGAGGCCATTGTGGGGACAAAGCTGCCCCATTTCCCAGAGAGAGGCCCATTTGGGGCCCTTAAACTACACCAGCCTGGAGCTGGCATAGCTAATTCCTATCAATTGCTTTCAATGGGAGGGAGGATTTAAACTGGAGAGATCCTCTGTTCTGAAAGGCCTATCAAAACAACCATTCCACACCTTCTGTCTTGGCGGGCACAAGTCAGCAGAGCTTTAGAACTGGCAGTATATCCATAGGGCACACATATGATTGCTCTGCCTACCAGTGAGTGATGTAGCACTTTTGACTTTTTCTGATTTCAAGGTCTGAGTGTTGATGATTGCTTTTGATTTTAGAAACTCTTCTAACATCAATGCCACCACTGCCAGGTCATTCAGTTAGTTTTAGTGTTCTGAGGTGATGTCAAGACTAGGGGAAGTCAAATATCCCAGTGGTTCTCATAACAGCCTAACCAGTTGGGAACAATTTTCCCTTTCTATGATACATGGTAAAAAGCTAGAAATAATTGTGGGATATAATTGTTACTTCCTTGCTGTATTGAAGGTGACTGCTGTGTTAAGGCACTAGGTAGCATTAATTAAAAATACAGTTTTCCACTTAAAATGTAATTTGATCCAGTCCTTTGCCATCCTGGTAAGGCTAATATTTGTCTCTAACCTGTTTTTTAGGGATTTAAAGTGATATTATAGCCTTTGAAGGTTACTAAATAATAGAAGAATTATTATTCTGTTCTCCTCTCCACCCCCACCATTTATCTCTTACAAATTCTAATACTGATACTCCTCTTTCTCCTGTATAACTTCATACAGAGAAGAAGCCAGGCCACTGCAGTAGTCATGTAACACAGCTGCATTGGAAGAGTTGTGGCGATTCTGACTTCAGCTGTAAGAAAGCCATCATAATTTTGCCTGCTGCTGCCCTTTGACCCTTACTTGCCATGTCATCTCTAGAAATTATATATCTTAGCTGTTCGGGGTTTGCATGCATGCTTTCTTACTATTTCTACACAACTAAGTACACAATTGTATGAGCTGCATCATTGTTTGACAAAAACCTCAGGTCTCAGAGGTTTCTGAGTATCCATTGCCCTACCGGGCTAATGCTAACAGGGAGGGGGGTGGGGGGTGGGGATGACCTCTGTGGGCCTCTGAGCCTGTCTAGAGTAGTTGTGCTGCTAGGGGTGCGGCTGGGCTAGAGAGACCATAGGATATCTTGGGCCCCCTCCACAAGGATTCGCTTTTGCGCCTGGTTAAGTGATTATGCGCTTCATCCCTGAAGCGCATTTACCCCTAATACCTCTGCATGAGAGGCAGGCAGGGAGAGGGGAGGGGGGAGGCAAGACCCCCGGAGGCAGGAGCCGATCTCGGCCGGGGAGCAGCGGAGGGGGCAGCGAGAGTCCTCCGCCGGCCGTTCTCTCTGCAAAGGCAAGAAACCGGGGGTGGGGGGGGCGCTCAGGGGAGACAGGAGGAGTTGTCACTGCTGGACGGGGAGCGTCTCCTTCCCGGTGGGGGCGGCAGCGGCGGGGAGAGGGGGGGCGGCAGCAGGGCGACCCCTTCTTCGGCCATGCGAAGCTCTCCCGCGCGCGCTGGCTGCAGCCTCAGAGCTCCGCTCCATTTCCTGCCTGCGTGCCTGGCTGCTTCGCCCTCCCCCGCCGGAGGGAGGGAAGTCTGTCGAGGGACGTGGGCGGGCGAGGAAGGCAAAAGACGGAGCCAGAGGAGCCGGCTAGGGAAGCCAGGAGCCGAGCGGGGGAGCGAGCAGCAGCAGCAGCACATCCCGCCGCAAAATAAAACTCGCTATTTAACGCGCATTCGATAATGCGCACAATCGGAGGGATAGCACGCCTCTACGCCCGATTTGCGCTCCCTCCTTGTAGAGGTAAATTTTTTAAAGCGCCTTGAAAGAGCTCTAAACCTCTCTTGTAGAGGCAGCCTTGTATACTCGCTTCCCTCTCCCCTCCCCCCACACTGAAACATCCATTTTAGACCTCTCCAAGGTCCTCAGAGGCCACTTTGCAACCTTGGTGTGCAGACACCTCATTTCTTCCCACTGCAAGCTTCAAGGGGAGGAATCAGATTCTGGAGTCCCCCTTCTGAAGTCATAGCAGGCCTTGGAGGGGGGAATCTGAAGAATCCTATGGTCTCTGGGACTTTCTTCAGATTAATTTCTCCAATAACATTTTTGCTACCATCACTGGTACTTGAGGCAGATTTCCTTCTCAGGTATCAAAACTTGTAGCTTCTCAGGTACCAGAACATATATAGATTTTTAGGTTTCAAATTTCACCTTGCAGCTAGGTAGAGCTGTGTGTGTATGCATATGTGTTAATTCATCTTTCACATGGTCTTTGTGAATGGCTAATAATAATTAGAAACACAGTACCACATCAGACTGTTGTTATATCTCATGAATGTCTACCCCAGAGAGGGGAACTGAGTTGGGGTGGAAGTCTGGATGCCCACTCCACTGGAGGTCCACACATACCACTACAGGCTGGATAATGTAACAGGGCATGGCCATTTTATATTGGGGCTGCTTTGCCTGCACCACGTCTGGTCCTCCCCCCATGGTGAAAGGTGCAGCATAGGTGAAGCACTTAGTGCGCTGTTCGCCCTCCTAATTGGGAGGGTGAGCAGCATGCTAAGGGGAATCCCCCTGTTATCTCCAATCCCTGATAGGCGATAATGAGGATGCCTCTCCCCATGCCTCCAGGAGGCCTTGGGGAGGAAAATCAATGATTGGAGATAACGAGATTCCCACCACCTTCCTAAGCCCCTGGTTAACTCATGACTTGAGCAGTGGGCAGAGACTATGGAAGGAAACAAAGCCTCAGCAGGCTAGATGGGAATGTCTGCAGGCCTAGTTAGACCCACACAGAAGAGGTTCCCCTCCATTGGTCTACACTGACTTGTAGCAGCTTTCCAGGATTTCAGACTGGGGCCTTTCTTAGCCCTCCTACTGTCTTATTCAAATGTTCTTCTATATATGATCAACACTTGAGGATGAGAGTGCTAGTCCCTCCCCTCCCCAGTCACCATCCTCATTGGCTTACATGAATTGGAGGTACACTTCTTCAGCAGGGAGCCTTTTCTCCCCATATAGGCTTCCTGTGCAGTTTAGAGCACTGATATTCCAGGTTTCTAAATTGCCCAGGGTATCTACACATGTAGAGATGGTACCTGTTTCAGATGTTACCTCTCCAACATATGGAAGACACCAAGGATGGCAATAGAGGGGGAATGAAGTTAGCATGCTGATCCTCACACTCACCTTTCTGGTGTTATTTGTAATCGGAAGGAGAACACCATGGCTGCCTCTACAAGAGAGGTTTAATGCTCTTTCAAGGCGCTTAAAAATTTTTACCTCTACAAGAACGAAGCGCAAATCTGGCGTAGAGGCGCGTTATCTCTCCGATTATGCGCATTATCGAATGCGCGTTAAACAGCGAGTTTTATTTTGCTCCGGCCGTTAAAGCGCATTTTGCCTATGTGAACAAGCGCTGATGCGCATTAACTACTTGTAAAGCGCATTTTGGTCATCCGTTAATGCGCTTCGCCGCCTCTCATGCAGAGGTATTAGGCGTAAATGCGCTTCAGCGATTATGCGCATAATCACCTAACCAGACGTAAAAGCGAATCCTTGTAGAGGGGACCCTAATCAGGGTTGTAGAGGTGCTGGTGATTGAACCTGGGAGCATTTTGCCTATGAGGTATATACTCCCATCACTGAGCTGCTGCCCTTCCCCTAAACTTAAAACAAAGTGTTAGAAGAAGTGTGGTGACATCATTATGTTCCATTTGTAATGTGACTAAAATTGCTTAGGTGCTCTGTAATAGATTTAAATATGTGGCCTTATTTTTCACATTAATGTCTCCAGATTCTACAACTGCCTGGGATTCTCCCAGTCTATGCTCAACATTCCTTCCAGTGAAGCCCTGCTAGTTAGACAGTTCCAATTCAACCCCTTATTTCTTCCAGCCTCCCTCTTTCCCTTCCAAAAGCAGGGGCATTTTTCCTCTAATTTCATTTTTAGCATTTTCCAGTTCTTAATTGTTGCTCCTGTGACTTGATTCCCCACCCCCAGCATGAAATAAGCACCAAATGAATGCAGAATAGTATTAATATATTGCCTAGGAATTCAACTTTCAATTGATTATTTCCAGTAGCCACAGCCTATTCCTTTAACTGCAAGGAGCATTTACGTCCCTGACATGACAAATGTATCTTGGAGTTGGCCTGGATTTAAGAAGTAGCTGTTGGTGGAGGGGGGAGATAATAGGTGTATGTGTAAGGGGAGAGATGGTTTTGCAGTTTGTGGGGAAAAGAATGATAGTGCAGAACTTGATTTGTGCTTATCTGGGATTGTGGTCAAGGTTTATTTCTAAGGTAGTATGATTTTTCAATAGTCTTTGCAATTAGAGTTCTGTCAAAGTGCATGTAGTTCTTCCATGTCCATACACTGCCCATTAAGCAACGACACCTTAAACACAGACACTTCTGTGCGTTATACAGAGGTGTAGCAGGGTTATGCCTTTACTTGAAATGTTAAGTAGAATATTTCTGTTTTGTCAACTAGCGTTTTCTGTTGAATCATCAATGGTCTAATTCTAGATAGAGGTTTCAATGAAGTTCTATTATATAAAACAAATAATAGAACCCTGTGAGATGTGCACCATGGCACTTATCCTAAGATTAATTTAAGGAAGTTCATGGAAGAGGTGTTTTATGTCCCCCTCCTCCCCCTTCAGCCCCCTGCATGCCCCCCACAAAATACAACCTCCAGTGGGTCAGGGGCCCTCCTGAACTATGTGGAAGGGGGTGTAGTAAGCTGTTGCAGGTGGAGAGGGAAAACTATCCCTCGTTGAATTTTCTCAAGTTTGCTTATCTTAGGTTCCAAATCCAATTTGGGGGCAATTCACCTCTGCCCCAATTGCCCCCACCCTACATTGTTCAAGAAGGCTACCAGGCTGTCCAAAGTGTTCATTTTGGGGAGTACAGATAGCAATGGGGGATGCAAGGGGAGAAAGAAGGGACAGGAAATGTTCCTTCTCTGAACTTCCTTAAGTGAACTTATCTTAAGATCTAAGCCTATGTCTCAACAGAAACCTTTGTCTCTCTGTGTTCCTTCTGATGAGCAATTTGGCATTGTTATAGAGATCTATTTTGGGAATCTTGAATTACAGATAAGAAATTTCTGGGGAATTGTTTGACCTCAAATTTACCTGAACCCCACCCAAGTGTTCTGCAGCTTTAGAAACACCCGTGTCCCACAATGAATGCTCACTTCTAGTCTCATTTCTTATTCTGGTAATATGATATGTCTTGCATACACACATCATTTATATAAAAACTTGCAACTGTTCTTTAAACCATAGGACAAAGCCAGTAAATACATCTTCATGGATGAGGTAGCAACTTCCTAGGTGAAAGATACAAAGGTACAAAGAATACAAACAGTTGGAAGTCTGAAAACTCTTGGTGATCTACTGCAAATGACCCAGAGATATACTTCATGCTTATCCCTGGCCTGGTGCATGTGATCTTACTCTTGCTTATGCTCTGGAGAATCTATTCTGAATTTTTTATCTGACATGGGGCCTTAAGACCCTGCCTGGAAAACGTAAGTGTAGCTGTCTGCAGAACAGGGAGTCACCTGTTAATACGTGCCAAGGCAAGCGTTCCATGGAAATGACTTGGGTTTCTTCTGAATGCATCGAATGAATATATCCCCAGCCATTTGAATGTATGTGGATGAGTACCTACTAAGCTGGGCTTTGAGATGTAGGGAAGTAAAAAGTCTGGCAGAATGATAACTTCAGGTAAACTTGAGGCAGCCAAAACACATTTTCTTGTCATCAGCAAACTTCCTGAAGTCAACACTTAAACCACCCTCTGTCTGATTTGTAAAGACATTTACTTTGAGACTTGCAGTGGAGATTCTGTTGATTTCCAGATCCAGGATTTACTGAAAGGCCTCCGTCTATTCTTTCTGACATCCCTCATCCTGCCGGGTCCTCCCACCTCCGGAATATTTGCTTAGGTCGCCATTGATTGCATTTGGCATAGGAAAAGCCCTCAGGCCAGAGAAGTGTCTCTTTTTTTACTTACTCATTGCACTCCTTGTAAGGTTGACCTGAGTTGCAATCTTCAATGTGCCTTTCCTCAGTTTTGGCATTATTCCAGAAATAACTCAACGTTACTGTTCTCAAGACACATAGACTGCAGCACACAGTGCCAGGAATAGTTGGAAGCTGCCAAGCAGATGTACCTTTGTAGCAGAAGAGCTTAGCCAAACTTTCTCCTAGAGCCCATCCAACAAGCCTCCAGAAATCCATGTCCCTAACTCCCCACATGTCCCATATAATACAGCCTTCCCCAAACTGGTGCACTCCAGATGTGTTGGTACAACTCCCATAATCTCTCACCTGCAGCTGTCTGGGAGGATTACAGAAGTTGGTGAGCACCAGGTTGGGGAAGGCTGTCACATGGAGCAACATTCTCGACATGATATTGTGTGAAGTGGGAATTAAACTCCCTCTCTCCCATGGTCCTAACAAAAGCTGTTTCTCAGAAGCTGCTATTTGTATTTCAAGGGGAGCCTCCAACTAGCAGCTTTGGAGAGGTGGCTTTATTTGGGCAATGGCAGGGAGAGAAAGAGAGAGGGAGGGAGAGAATTCAACTCCGCTTCCTGTAGCCCTGAGGCTGCTTGGGTTTCCCTGCAGCTGCCCTTTACATTTTTAAAATTATGTGGTAAATTACATTCACAGAACTAATATCAGGTCTAATTTGGCCCTGAAAGGGTGGGGTTGGTGTGTGTGGTAAAGCAGGTTATCAATAGAGACCCTGAGTGGGTGAGCAGGAAAAGACACTACTTTGAAGTCCTAAATAGTCTTGCACTGAGAGTTTTAAGGGAAATCACCAGCACCTTGAGTTGTTCTCAAAAAGTCAGAAGCCAATGAAGATTGAACAATCTCTGTTGCATGCCTGGATAAAAACTATGCTGGATTAGACGAAAGGCCTATCTAATCAAGGCTGACCAGATAAAATCCAGGTCAGGGCTCTTGTAACTTTAACAGTTGTAGAGAAAAGGGAATTTCAGCCAGAGTCATTTGTATGCAATTAGTTCCTGGTGAAATTCCCTCTTCATCACAACAGTTAAAGTTGCAGGGGCCCCGCCTTCTTTTGTATATAGTCACTCTAGTATAGTGCCTGCACCTTTAACTGTTGTGATGAAGAGGGAATTTCACCAGGAACTAATTGCATACAAATGACACTGGCTGAAATTCCCTTTTCTCTACAACTGTTAAAATTACATGAGCCCTGACCTGGATTTTATCTGGTCAGCCAGTGACCAGATCTGAGTTTTTCCCCCCAGGAAAGGGTACATGCCACTGATATGCAAGCCAAAGCTGGGCAAAAGTACTCTTGCAGTCATATCGACTAATGATTTCTGTGGAAGCAGAAACAAGGGATGGAACAAGAATGATTGCTAGACAAGGGAGAATGGTTATTTTTTTAACAAGATATTCTCAATGTAGCTAGCTATTTCCAAGACACAGTTACAATTTAGAGGCAGAGATGGTATTCAAATGTATCGAAAATACAGTACCTTTTGCATTTAAGTCATTAAAATAATTGCCCTTAATCTTTTACCCTTTTTGCAACTGAGACTTCTCATAGCACCTGTTCTAGATTGTAGAGCCGTCTTTGATTTAGGCTTTGACCTTTTAATTTGCCAGTAAAATGTTCTAGTTCTGTGGAAATGCAAGCCCTTTTGTGGAGGAGTTTGTCATTGCATCAAAACTTGGCATGGATACGAAGTGCTAAGAAAACAGGCTGTTTGTTCCCTGGGGAAACTATTCTATATGCTAACTTTGCTTTTATATGCAGTACCCTCCTAGATTAAGTGATTTAGTTTAGCTTGGCCTACGGCAAAACGTTTCAGGATATTTTAAAAGATCCTGGTATCTGATAATCACTTGGAAAGTAGTGGTAGTTTTTTTCAGTCTTTGCTACTTTATCAGTTGGCCATGC
The DNA here is from genome assembly GCA_029215795.1 of Anniella stebbinsi. NCBI lineage: Eukaryota > Metazoa > Chordata > Lepidosauria > Squamata > Anniellidae > Anniella > Anniella stebbinsi. The sequence goes on from JARDYH010000001.1 coordinate 333,295,556, forward strand.
TATCTCAATTATAAATTTTAAAAACTCTTCATATATGTTATTTTGAATTGCCTCTGTATTATATTATTGTGTACTTATGATATTTTATTGCTTTATGGCGTTGTAAACCTCTTTGGGATTTGTGCAAATGAGAAGCAGTGTAGAAATATTGCTGCTGCTGCTGCTGCTGCTGCTGATACCAACTTGATTTGGTTCTGTGCCAAATTCAGAATTTGGTAAATTTATAATTTGTTTAAACTTCTAAGCTTGTTAACATTATTCACATTTTGGTCCCTTTTGTTCAACTGAATGCCCTGTCCTGGATGTCTTCTCCAGACATTTTGTCCCACCTTGTGTATAACTGACCTGGGGTGTATAAACAACACCTGGGTTGGGGAATTGGGAGGAGCTGGTCTTTCTCAGATATGCCCTCCTGGGCACTCAGTTCAGCATCAGAATGAGAGGGGCACAGAAGGGATTTTCTAGATCCCGGCAAGATGGAGGTACTATTAGTGGGTGGTTTGTCTGTCCAAGTGAGTGGTGTTCAACCATTTCTTGAACAGGTGGCACTCCCCATAAAGGATCAAGTAGATAGCTTGGAGGTTTTTCTAGATCTATCTTTGTCATTAGCGGCACAAGTCTTCTGTGGCATACAGCTTAGGCTGGTATGCCAGCTACAACCCCACCTGGATAGAGATAGCCTGGCTTTAATTAACCTTGCCGTGGTAACTTCCCATTTAAATTACTGCAATGCATTGTATGTGGGGCTACCCTGAAAGATGGTCTAGAAGGTTTAGACAGTACAAAATATGGCCGCCAGCGTACTGATCGGCCAATATTGTATCATATTCACTGGGGCTTAATTCAAAGTGCTGATGTTAACCTACAAAGCCATTTATAACTTGAGGTCACAGCATCTGAAGGAACACCTCTTCCCATATATTCCTACCTGAGCCCTGAGATCATTATTGGAAGCCTTGTTTCAAGTGCATGGTGAGGTGGCTACATGGGACTGGGCCTTTTCAGTAGTAGCACCCTACCCACCCCCAGTTAAAGTATACTCCCTGCAGAGAACTCCACCTGGTGTCTATTCTGCTATTCTATACCAGGTAATCTGCTTTCACGCCTTTTAATCCTCTGTATTTCTTCTACTGTGCTGTGTTTATCTTTGATATTTTTAGTTCAACTATTTTAGCCTCTGCTGATTTTAATTGATTAATGCTTTTAATTGATTTGTTGTGATGTTGCTTTTTTATGTGGATAAAACAATGTTGAAATATGTGTATCCTGATACTACATCTGTGACTCACAAGTTTGAGACTCTTTGAACTTACTCTTCAATCACTTCTAATGCACAGGAATGAGAGTAGGCTGATCATACTCTTGCTTAATTCAGAAGGATCACTTTACACACATATGTACATTATCTGATTTCTCATCACTTGGTCACTCAACATTCAATGACTGCCTGCTAAATGTGCGAAGTGATCTCCCTCCAAGCATAGTATTTGGAGAGATGCGAGGAAATATAAAAGTTTGAACTATACCAGCCTTCTCCAGCTTAGGTCCCTCCAGATGTTTTGGACTGCAACTCCCATCTACCACAGCCAGCATGGCTAATGGTCAGGAATGATGGGAGTTTTAGTCAGAAACATTTGGAGGGCATCAGGTTGGGTAGGCAGAGCTATACCATTGGTTTCTGTTGTGGCTTATTCACAAATGCAGATATTCACTTGTCAAACAATAAACATACCCATACATTTGGAATTTCTTAGAAGAGAAGCTACTCAAAATTTCATCAAAATAAATAAAACTGCATAATGGTATCCTTCCCAGTTCCGAGTTGATTCCAAGGTACCATCCCTAGGCTTTGCAGATGTATTTTCATGCCTATTCTTAATTTAAATTCATGTTGCGTGGATTACTTCATCAATCTCTTCCTTTTTAATCCTACTTCTTTGGGGATGTCATGAGATAACAGTCGGCCAAGAATAACTTCATCATATCTTCATAAACTTCATCCGTTTTTTTTAAATGGTTAATTATTTGTTAATTTAAATCTTTTTTTTTATTGTGTTACATTAAAATCATACAGGACACCAGATCTTATGCTGTCCAGTCCTATGCATGGTTACTCAAGCACAAGGCCAACTAAATTCAATGCGACTTTCCCCCAATTCATGGATTTTTGGCCTTCATTTCTTTACTTGTCATTTCTGTCCCACTTCCCATCCCATGTAATATGACTTAAACAATGAAGGGGAGATAAGACCCAGCTGCAGGGAAGGTGGGTGGCTTTGGTTTCTTCATTTCCAGTGGCCTGGAACATTTGCATTTACAAAGTAATCCCTGCTAATACACATTAAAAAAAATATTCAGGATGAGCAAGGTGAATACAGAATGCTGGAATGCAACCAGGAGATCTTACTTTCTGAGTTCCATTCCCTTTCCTGTTCTTGGTCGTTCTCCTTTCCTTCTGTGCTGTGCTTCAATTTAGAAAGCTACCTTTCTGCAACCAAACACAACTTTGACATGGACGCCTGCAGCTAGAAGGTGGCTCACGTTGAGAACACAGCTGTGGATTGCAATGGGAGAAGCAGCGAGGCTTGAGCTTGCAAGTTTCTGAGAGTTCCACCTGGAAGCTCAGTCTGTCTCCATTCCTGAAGGCGAACCTTGGTCGTTGTTCAGACGAGAAATGCGTACTTTCCTCCCATTGACTGAAGTGTGGAAATGCATCTTTTTTTTCTCCAAAATACACATTTTTAAAATGTGCATTTTTCTAAAGTGTACCCTTTGGGAGGATGATCACAAGCTTGGCAATATGCAAGCTTTGCCCACAAAATGCATTCACTAGTGTGAATGGGGCAAGTTCTGCTCTTAAACCATCACAAACGGAAATACTCATGCATCCGTAGCTTTGGATAGTATTGTGATTGTCTTCACACTTCCCAAACTGGTGACAAGTTCAGTGGCAATGCTACCTGAATGTGGCTTGCTTTGAAAGGGAGATCAGACGCTGAAGATGTATGGCATTTTGTATTATTTGGCTTATTTACAAATATATGAGTAGAGCATAGATGGAGGGAAGCAGCACGAATCCTCATAGTCATTCCTCAGTCCATATAGATGAGGTGCAACGAGTTCTAGGTGGGCTCATGGTCTGCCTGAAGGATCAGGTGCTTCATTATCATTGGAGGCACGTGGCCTCCATGGCATGGAGTGTCTTCTTACAGCTTTGGCTGGTGGCCTAGCTATGACTCTATCTGGATGGGGACATCTTGGCTTCTGGTAACCTCTAGATTAGATTACTGCAATGTGCTTTACATTGGGCTGCCTTTGAAGACAGCCCAGAAACTGCAGCTAGAGCAGAATGTTGTAGCCAGACTTTTGATCATAACTAGGTGTTCCAGTCATATAACTCCAGTAATGGCTCCCATGAACTGGCTGACAATTTGTTTCTGAACTCAATTCAAGGTGTTAGTTTTGACCTATAAAGCCTTGTACAGCTCAGGACCCCGGTACCTCAAGGACCACCTTTCCCAGTAGACACTTGCCCAGAACCTAACATTGACATCTGAGACCCACCTCTCTATGCTCTCTCCAAGAGATATTCAAAGGGTGGTGATGAGAGAATGGGAATTTTCTGTATTAGCTCCACTCATCGAACCCCACAATTATGGAATGCTCACCTGGAACCAGCTTCATCATCTTTTAGATGCAAGGCTAGGACATTTCTATTTTCCTGAGCCATTGGATAATTTAATATCCCGGCTTTGGTGGTTATTTTTGTTGCTCACCCCTGTGATGATGGGGGATGTTTTTATCCTTTTGGTGATTTTTGTTTTTAGATGCATACTACTGTAAATTTGTATAGTTTAAATGAAAATGTAATTCTATTTGGTGTTTTTGAAAATTTTATGTATAAATTGCTGTGGGATTCTTTTTTGGTTGCCAGAAGCTATGCATATATGGAACAAATAAGTAATTAACTTGCAATGAACTTTATTTGTCATTTATTTCTCAGTCAGGCTTTTTGGAGAAATTATTCAGGATGGAGGATCTTCAACCTGTTCTGGATGGGGTTATACTCCCCTTGAAGGAACAGGTTTGTAGCTTGGGGGTTTTCCTAGAACCATCTCTGTCACTTGAGTCTCAGATGGCCTCAGTGGCACAGAGTGCCTTCTACCAACTTTGGTTGGTGGCCCAGCTACGCCCCTATCTAGACAGGGATAACCTGGCTTCAGTTGTCCATGCTCTGGTAACCTCCAAGTTAGATTACTGCAATGCACTCTACATGGGGCTGCCTTTGAAGGTGGTTCGGAAGCTGCAGCTTGTGCAAAATGCAGCGGCCAGATTGATAACTGGGACCAGAAAGTTAGACCATATAAGACCTACTCTGGCTTTTCCGAGCCCGATTCAAGGTGCTGGTTTGAACCTATAAAGCCTTACATGGCTTGGGACCACATTACCTGACGGAATGCCTTTCCCGACATGAACCTACCCGAACACTATGTTCAACATCTAAGGCCCTCTTCCGAGTGCCTACTCCGAGGGAAGCTCAGAGGTCGGCAACAAGGGAGAGGGCCTTCTCTGTGGTGGCCCCCCAATTGTGGAATGATCTCCCTGACGAGGCCCGCCTGACGCCAACATTGTTATCTTTTCGGCGCCAGGTCAAGACTTCCCTCTTATCTCAGGCATTTAGCAATATCTCAGGAGCCTGGGTTTGTTTTGTTTTTGGGTTTGTAGCTTTTTGGGTTGTTGCAGTGGTTTTAAATGTATGTGTGTATTGTGTGTATGTTGTATGTTTTTGCTGTTTAAATTTTTGTATATTGTTTTTAATTGTTTTAATCCTATGTAAACCGCCCAGAGAGCTTCGGCTGTGGGGTGTTATACTAATGTAATAAAATAAGTAAATAAATATTTTTTTTGCTGTCCTGAATAATTTGGTGTTATTTACAAACTCAGCCACATTGCTGTGCACTCTTGATTCCAGATCGTTGACTAACAGATTAAATACAGTTTCCCAATATAGTTTCTTGTGGAAAGTCACTGTATTATGAGAACTTCTAATTTCCTCCTAGCCTCGGCTTCCAGTTACTAATCCATAAGAGCATCATCCATCTTATCCCTTAACTGCTAAATTTACTCAGAAGTCTTTGCTGAGGGACCTTGCTAAAAGCTTCTTGGAAGTAAAATTGTCTACTGCAGGGGCAGGCAACTTCGTGTCCTCCAGAGGTTTTCGACTATAACTGCCATAATACCTGACCATTGGCCATGCTGGCTGGGGATTATGGGAGTTGTAGTCCAAAACATCTGGAAGATATTGGTTTGCCTAACCCCTGGCCTACTGGATCCCTCCTATGTACACACATGTTAAGGCTCTCAAAGAACAAAAAAAAAGTGATAGAGGAGGACTTTATTTCTTGGCAAGACTTGCTCTTTTGTATGTTTAATTTTAGTTCTAATAATGCTTTACCGCAATTTAACTGGAACAGATATTGGTCTAATAGGCCTGCATTTCCTAGCTTCCACCAGATCCCTTTTTAAAAAATCAGCATTGCATTGATAACTTTACAGTTACCTGGGCCATAGCCAATTGCAGTGACAAGTTGCATATCTTTGTCATAAGTCCAGCAATTTACACTTGGATTTTAGGATCTTTTATTTATTGAATGGATTTCTATCCCACTTTTCCAATAGAATCCCCATTGAGACCTGGTAACTTTTTAAAATTTAGCTGTAGAACCTCAGCTGTGTTTGTCTCAGTTCTTCAGGCACCTTTCCTGAAGAAGTTGACCCAGGCTTGAGCATCTGCCTGACCACTTTTACAGTAAAGAAAAACAGAGAGAATCTAAGCTTTCCATCTCCTCATCTTCCTTGACCATTCCTTTCACTACCTTGATCACCTTCCTGGCCCAGCTAGCTTCTTTCTTCTGATGTATTCGATTACATGCTTATTATTCATCTTAACAGCTCATTAACTGTGGTGGCATCCTAGTTTTAAATAATCCAAGAATTCTGGAGAGATTTGACCCTCTTTGACATTCAACTTCCTTTTAACTAATCCCTTTATATTTGAGAAGAATCCTATTTTGAAATAAAAAGTGTCCCTGTTGGAGTTTTTGGGTAGCTTTCCACTTGCATATGTTAAATTTCATAGCATCATGGTCACTGTTCCTAATTGTTTCAAGAACTAGATGGTCAAGGACTAGATGGATCCTTGATCTGGTCCATCAGGGCTCTTCTTATGTTCCTATATCAGCCAAATATCCCAGAAAGATATAAAGATGGTTGGTATCAAATTCCACAGAGAGATTCAGCAGAACCCACAAGGATGCACTCCCCCTGTCCGATTCCCTGCATAAGTTATCCACCAAGGCAACCGAGCTATTTGTGTCCCATAACCAGGCTTGAACCCAGATTAGAATGATGGTACATTATCACTAATTCTGGGCCTTTTCCAGCACATTCACTATCGTTACGTTCCAATAATGAAATTGTATGGCTAATAGTTACACGGCATGTGACTTTTATATTTGGCTAATTCAGTGGAAAAATCCTCTTTTTTACTGGGTAGACTATAACTTGGTTTTTGGTATTAAGCTTGGAAGACTAATGCCCTGATACTATACATTTAAATATCTATATCTTATACCCTGTTCTCACATGGGGACCATCCAAGAAACTGATCAGTTTCAGCAGTGCTGCAGCATCAGTTATTTTCCCAGACACCTCGTTCATACCCCAAAATACATGTTTCATCAGAAGTCTGCCTAACTGGTGTATTTAAGTATGCTTAGAATTGTAGCATTACTCCTGCTGTCATCAGGAATACAGTAAAGTGCTTCATACTTTATTCACCATTCTGTGTTTCTTAAAAGCAGTAGAGGAGTTTGTGAGATCTTCTCTTCACTGCAATATATTGTTAAGGAATGTATTGCATATATTATGTTAAGACATACTAAGAAAAATACATTACAGTTTTCAGACTCATTCTGGTATAATTAATTCCATATATAATATCATTTTCTATCATGATGCTAAATCTCAGGATTTGGAAGTTTAAAGCACACTTTAAAATACAACTCACAATTCTTTCAATTTCTGGGGAAATTTTTAAAATGGTTATTAGTAGTTCTGCAGACTAGGAGACCAAAATTTAATGGAATGTTTGTGCATAAGACTTGTAACCCAAAGTATATATTTAGGTTACTGAACAATGAAAGCTAGATGGGCCACCGGTTAAAAGGGTTGGTGTGGGAACTCTTAGTTCACTTGTGGCATTTGGTTGAGTCACACTATCACTATTTTCTATCTGTAAAAATGACAAGGGGACTAAAAGGTGGTTATAAACGTGTGTGGGCTAAAAAGTCTAAAACACAAGGGGCACTAACAGATGTACCTACCAATCAGCTTGTAATGCCCTGAGTGTAAGAACATAGCAAGAGTGCTTATGGATCAGACCAAAAGCCTATCCAACATTCTGTTCACACAGTGGCCAACCAGCTACCCATGGGAAGCCCACAAGCAGGACATGAACGCAACAGCACCCTCCCACTTCCTCAGCAACTAGCATACAAAGCCATAGTGCCTCTGATAATGGAGGTAATATATAGCTATCATGACTAGTAGCCAGAGATAACCTTATCCTGTATGAATTTGTCTAATCCCATTTTAAAGCCATTCGAGTTGTCAGCCATCACTACATTTTGCAGTAGTGAATTCCACAGTTCTGTGTGAAGAAGTACTTCCTTTTTTCTGTCATGAATCCTGCACCGTTTGAGCTTCATTGAATGACCGCTGGTTCTAGAATTATATGAGAAGGTGAAAAATGTATCCCAAATCACTTTCTCTGCACTATGCACAATTTTATATAGCTCTGTTATGTGCCCCCTACACCTACACACACACACACACACACACACACACTACCTTTTTTCTCTCAGCAAAACAGCTAAGGGTAGTTGCTCCAGCCTTTTGATTATTTTTGCCCTTTTCTGAACCTTCTCCAGCTCTATGATATCCTTTTTGAGGCATGGTGACTAGAACTGTAAATTGTATTCACAGTGTGGTTGCACCATTGATTTGTGTGAAGGCATTATTATATTGGCATTTTATTTCTAATTCCTTTCCTAATGATCTCCAACATTGAATTTGCACAGCAGTTGCCCTCTGGGTAGACATTTTCATTGAGCTGCCACCGCAATACCAAGATCCTTTTCTTGGTCAGCCACTGCCAGCTCAGATCAGTATATACATTCAGTTAGGATTTTTTTTGCCACCGTTTTTGCATTTGCCATTTTAATGCCCATTCCTCCTGTTTGGAGAGATTCTTTTGGAGCTCTTCACAATCTCTTTTTGTCTTAACCTCCCTAAATAATTTGGTGTTATCCACAAACTTAGCCACCTTACTGCTCAAAAATAACTCCAGGTCAATTATGGACAAGTTAAAAATCAGTGACCCCTATACAAATCCTTGGGGAACCTCACTGTTTACATCCCTTCATTGTGATGACTGTTAATTTATTCCTACTTTCTGCTTTCTATTCTTTAACCGGTTACCAATTCATCAGAAGGCCTCTTCTCTAACCCCATGACTGCTAAGTTTGCTCAGGTGTTTTTGGGGAGGGACGATGTCAAAAGCCTTTTGAAAGTCCAAGTAAACAATGTGTACCGGATCACCCTTATATGCATGCTTGTTGACACTCTCAAAGAACTCTAAAGGTTAATGGGATTGGATTTACCTTTACAGAAGCCATGTGAATTATCCTGCAGTAAGATGTGTCCTTCTATACGCTTGATCATTTTATTTTAATTTATTTTATTTATCCTCCTCTAGTAGTCTAATTCTGTTGGCTTCCAATAGACCAACTGCCTCCCTAGCTGTTTTCCAGCTTCTGATATATTTAAAGAATTCTTCATTATTGGTTTTCATGTTGTTAGCAATATGCTCCTCAAAATGCTTTTTTACATTTCTTATTGTCCACTTGCATTTCCTTTGTGCAAGTTTGTGTTCCTTTTTGTTTGGGGGCAAGTCGTCCATTTTCTGAAGGAAGCCATCTTTTATCTAATAGCTTCCTTGACACTACTCATTAACCATGCTGGGGACCTCTTGCACTTGTACCTTTTATGACCTGTGGAACTTCTATTATGGCAGTTTTGTGCAAGGCCCAAATATTCTGGAAAGATTTGGCCCTTTCTTTTTACCAATCTGCTCATTTTAGAGAAGCTTCCTTTTTTGAATCCAAATTTGACTGTGTCGGACTTCCTTAGCAATTTCCCACTGGTATATAAATTAAAATTAATAGCACTGTGGTCACTGTTTCCAATCAGTTCCACAATTCTCACATCTCACACTAGGTCTTGGGCTGGCTCTTCTCTAATTGGTTCCACAGGACACAATTGTGTAGGATATCTAGAAATTTTACCCCTTTTTTGGGAACCCGAACATGCATTTATCCAGTCTCTGTGAGGGGAATTAAAATGGCTGACAACTACACTTTCTCCTTTGGATGCCTCCCTCATTTCTTTCTCCATCTCCATCTTAACCTGAGCATTTTGTTCAGAGGGACGATAGCATGTCTCCAGCACTGAATTACCTTTAGGTCTGATATTGTCACCCATGGGTATCTGACCTTTTTGAGGTTTCTAGTTTATTTGACACTCTGCCCTCTTTGTTGTACTGAGCATGTAGGATTGGACATTATGCATTTTCCAGCAGAGGAGGTAATCCAATACATGGCACAAGCACACAGTATCTGTTGCTTCTGTGGAAATACTGGTTGCCTCTATCCCTAGGCTGACCATATGAAAAGGAGGACAGGGCTCATGTAACTTTAACAGTTGTAGAGAAAAGGGAATTTCAGCCAGTGTCATTTGTATGCAATTTGTTCCTGGTGAAATTCCCTCTTCATCACAACAGTTAATGTTGCAGGGGCCCTGCCTTCTTTTGTATATGGTCACTCTAGTATAGTGCCTGCAACTTTAACTGTTGTGATGAAGAGGGAATTTCACCAGGAACTAACTGCATACAAATGACACTGGCTGAAATTCCCTTTTCTCTACAACTGTTAAAGTTACATGAGCCTCGTCCTCCTTTTCATATGGTCAGCCTATCTATCCCTCCTGCTAAACACATCAGTGGACCTGGCATCATGGCATATATGTGATGCCACCAACAGTGCATACTTTCACTCTCATTGGAATTGTGGACTGGGGCCTTTGAAGACCTTATTATTGGTGCAGAGCAGACACAGGTACCTTTGCTCTTTTTTTCAACCTTAGGATGGTCTAACAGCTGTAGTACCACACAGATTTGCAGGATTCATGTGTCTGGATGTGCTCCCACTATACATACGCCTAGTAGAATGATGCCCTTTGGAATCAATGGGTCTTGTTAACAAGTAGATATGTTAAGAACTGGGGTGGAAGGCTGTAGAACTAGACACCACAATGACTTTGTGTATGCATATCTCTGCTCAGAAATACATCCTAAAATTCTAAACAAATTATCATACTAAGTTTTGCTTATGCTTGAAGGTATCACTAAATGAGGTTCTGGGAAGTACTGTCTTAATTTTATTTGATAAATATAACTACAAAATAGGGATAATTGTACTAAGTGTAGATTTTGAGTCCAATGCAGCTCCATGCATCTCTCTCTCTCTCCCCCTCTGGAGACCTTCCCTGTTTAGTTACATATTGGTGATTGCAAAGCATCTATGAATTCAGATTATATAACCTATTGTATAAGGACAGACATTAATATTATTTTATAGTAGATATCCAGTCCTTTGTTCTGGGAAATGCTGAGGTTTCCATTAGAGTTAAAATACGTTGTATATGTACAGAAAGAATGAAACCTTAAGAAGTCGCCGTGTTTCTTTTAATTGTTTGAATTATGAGAAGATCTCATTTTTGCTTAAGAATACACAAATGTACCACTAGATCTGTTTTTAAAGATTTCTTCCAGCATAATGTCTGAATCCAAATTCATAAAGAGTTAGAAAAATGAGATGTCTGAGCTATAGGATTCACAGGGGATTTCATATGAAGCCTATTTAATCAGGATAACACTGTTATTAATATTCATAGAGTCAGCTGGAACACAAATGACAGACTATGGGGCCTAAAAAATTTTACTTGGTGAATTTATTAAAAGCAGCTTAAAAAATTAATGGAATTCAAGTAAAGTTGGTGAAAATGAAAATCTTGTGTTAGCAGGAAAAAAAATCTTTATTGGAACTTTCTTTAAGACCATCTTACATTGATATCTTTGACAGATTTCATTGGTACTTAAAGGAGGAGGATGCATGAATGGTCATTTAAAAGGATTTATACACATTGGCACATTAATTTTTACATGAATAATAAGTAGTTTCCAAAAGCAATTAACTTACAGTGTACAAGATTTGAATAGAAAAATAAGGACCATGACATTAAAGGGCAAAGCAAATGTGCTCTACATTTTAAAATTAGTAATATGTCTTCTAATAAAATAATTGAATTCATATCTACAAGGGGTGTAGTTTTGGTGCAGCTATTTATCCGGTCTCTTTGCTTGTTTAAAGACATTTCAAGATTAATGAGCATATTTTGTTGCCAAAAATCTCATCTATGGAGAATGACTGACACAAAGCCTTAAAAGTTCAGAATTGTGACTCAAGCTGCATATTATTGTTAGTTAAAAATAACAATTTGATTTGCTTCTGTGTGTTTGGAAGGCGTATATTCTAGCATGTTTGTGTCCTCCTTTTGCTTAAAATTTCTAAAAAAAATACTAGCCCATTAGTGGTGCACGTTCAGAGAAGTGGTGTATGTGGTTTCAGAATGGTGTAAATCTGGGTTTGTTCTGATTTTATTGCATTACAGGAAAGATTTTACTGCTGAAGATAATTATTATGTTTTTGCAGCTTCTAAAGGCAGCTATAAAAAAACTCCAATGATGTTGATTAGATGAATGAAATTATTTGATTCTGATTAAAATTAATACATAGCAAGTCCTGATTCAGCTCAAATTAGTTGCACTGAAGTCCCATTGAAATCAAGTTACAGCACAATGATATGCATGTATACACAGAAGTAAGTCCCATTGAATTAAACTCCTGGTAAAAGTGTATAGTCTGCCATCCTATGCTTGCCTGGGAGTATGTTCCATTGAACTTAATGTATAGACATACATAGCATTGTGCTATTAAGTCACAAATAATCTGTCTCATTGATTTCAATGGGTCTTAAGTATTGGACTGTAACATTGTGAATATAATTTAATATGAATTTGGTAATTTTCCTAAAATACGATATTGTGGGTGGGCTTCTTTCATTGGTACAGTACCTAACTGAGCAACTTCCATCAACTATTTATGATTTATATGTATACATACTTTAGATAGATAGATAGATAGATAGATAGAACATAATACTTTTTTTAAAAAAAAGTTCATTGTTATTTTAGTCAGTAAAATGGTACTTCGGTGGTTATTGATTATAGATGTACTGCTACCAGCACTGGATCCTTTGCTTGATGTGTTTTTTAGGTATCAGAGCTGCACAAAGATTTCTTTAAATGTATTTTCAGACATTGCCTGTATTGAGTAGTCTTGAGAAATGTTTTTAGCCAAATTGTCTTAAAATATTTTAGAGCCATCCTCGTTCATAGAACAAGCTGAAATCTTCCACGTTTGCTCAGGGAACATAGATGGGCTATCATCTCCGTGTAGGAAAAATGTGTAGAAAGCATGTACATATTCATACTGAATAACTATGTGTGTTCTATATTTCTGTGCAGATACATATTTTGGGTAGCCACTGTCTGATCCATGTACATTGGGCATTGGTCTGTTTTGCAGAATCTCCATACATGCCACTACCCATGGCTCCCTCCCCCACCACCACTTCACTACCTTCAGACAGGTTATATTTGTGTGTGAAGAACTTTGTGAGTAACACTTACCTCGGAAGTCCGAATTTTAGCTCAACAACACCCATTTTCCTGTGACTGAATATTTGAAAATGTGCTTATCCATGCTAGCAGTTTACTACAGAGACTGCACTTCATGGCTTAATTTCTGTATGCAAACTGCAGGAATGGCTTTTAACCTCCCTAGAGTTTTACTATGTTCTCACCTTGCGTTTTTCCATTCTTCAAATGAGTGTGGCTGCTGGAATAGATTTTCACACGGTCTATATCCAGGAGAGGGCAGCATTTTCCTATACCAGGTGTATAAAAGAGCATGCCCTGCTTAGACTGCCAATGTTTCTTGTAATTACTCCCAGTATATTTGTTGCTTGCTTATGAATTAACTTGCATTTATGGAACTAAATCATTCCAATCATTTAATTACACCTGAGGAGCTGAACTATAATTGCATGCTTCCAAGTAGGATCTGATATGGCTTGAGCAGTATTAATTTGGTGTTTACTTTTCTGAGTGCTAAAAGCATTAAACTGATTGTGCAGTGGGATTACATTTTACTAATTGCTGGCATTCATTAGCTGGGTAAATGGCGAGGAAGTATGACTGTATATTGTGGAGGGATAAAATTGTAGTTTTAAATAGTATATTACTAGGCACATTAAGGCCCTAAGACATGTTTTAAAATACTCCAGAGGTTATTAAAGACTGTATTTTATTCATCTCTTGCTATATGAATTCCTTATTAAAATACTGTAATTATTATGGACCTTTTTGTGCAATATGTAGGGAAAAGGCTTCATTGACTTAAATCACATTTCTTTGATATTAATAATAACCTTCCATATTTTCAACTAATCCAAAAGTAAATGAGGAACTTATAAAAAAAATTACCAACCCCAAATCAACACAGTGATACAGAATTGAAAAATGCAAAGTTACAACTTCATTTGAAGATTTTGTCAGAAACTGGGTTTGCTGAGTATGAGGTAATTCCACTCTTCCCTCTCTTTCTTGAGAAGAATGCCCCTTAAAAATGCTTGACTTGCTTTCATTATGTACTCTTAGAGGTGAAGCTGCATAAGCTATTAATTCTCGGCTGTAATTTAAAATATATAGATTCATTTTCTGAAACTGAACTAATTTTGCATTTATAACCAATTTAGCATGCACCCAGTTTTACTATCACGTGGAGTTCCTGAGAACTGAACTTTTTGCCATTTTTTAAAAATGCTACCATTTGTAACTCAGTTGCATTACTTCTAATTCTACATTGATTTTAATAAACAGACTATTTTACGTATTATTCATGTTAACATAGTGTTTCATGTACCTTAATACAACTGTGAACCTGAAAACATTGTGAGAACTTTTCTTCATGATTTTTGCATATACTGTATACGTAAGGATATGCAGAGAAAACACCAGGACATGACCGAATCCTGAAAACGTACACTGCCAATAAAGCAAGGAAAAACTAAATAGATTTGCTTTATTGGACCTACTCATTCTGTTTTGTAGTAACTGTTGTCAGGATAAGGCTTTGAGAACTAATGCATTTCTCAATGCCACCATTAAATGCAATGGAGAGCAGAATAAATCACTATCTAAATTGAAAGTGTGAACAAAAAAAATCTTCTACTATGAAAGTCAATTTAATGTCACCTGTTAAAATAAACAGATTTTATTGTCCTATTATAAACATATTTTAGTCATTTGTGTTGTAAATTCTCTGACAAATAAGGGCAAGGTATAGGTGTGCTCTGATATATTGTTTTAAGTTTATTTATCCAGACTCGGCTTTATTTTAGCTCTGAAGTCTTGGGGCAAGACACAGAGTCCTTGCCAGATCAAACAAGATCCATTTATATTTCTGCCAGATCAGAACTGCAAATGGAGGACTGGTCAAAAGGTAAAGACTTCTGAGGTGTGTATATATATAACCCCAGGGGCTATGCCAATGCTAGCCATTGCCTGGAATGCATTTGTTCTTGCCGGTAGGTAAAAGTGTCTTTAAAAAACACACACGTGTTTTCTTAAGGGTAATGTAGCTGCAAGCATGTTTCTTTTAAACCAGTCTCCCATTTTTCTGTGAAGACAATATATATATATATATATATATATATATATGTAATTCAATCCCTTCCCACCCACCCTCTGCATTTTGTTCCAGTATGGTATGTCCTTTCACATCCTCTCTTGTAAGTGACTTAGACCATAGTTTTACACATACCTTTGCTAATTGCTCTATCATCCAGTGTTGTGCCCATGCTTAGACCCAAATACAGACCCAATTACTATGTCAGCCCAAGGCATTTTGCTGACTGAGGCAAAGAACAAGATGGCACCCTCTCCCATTTCATGTACAAAAGCCAGCCAGACTTAGAGTTGGGTCAGCATCTGAACTGGCAATGAATCAGCATCCTCTACCACACCTGAAGGCAGCAGGCACAAGGCAGGCCATGTAGCACACAGCTCTCTCCTTGAACACCTTGCTGTCATCTCCCAGCATCTGCCACCTAAGGCAATTGCTTCACTCTGTCTAATGGTAGGGCCGGCCTCGACGCGCCCCCTTCAAGCCATGCATGTGTAGAACAGCAGTAATCTCAATGATCAGCAGGGCACAATGTCATGCAGTATGCACACATCCCATTTTCCCTTCCCGGATAGCTTATCAGTACAATTGCAGCTGAGCTGAAGGGTCTGTGTTTGCAGCTGTACATTTGGATGAGGCGGGAGAGCAGCATGTGCCGCACCTTTGGGCGCATGTCTTGTTTCCATTCCATATGAGCTCAAGTTAAATTGGGGCTAGATCCTCATGGAGAATAAGAGTATCAATGGCTACTAGTCACAATGGCTATTCATTACCTCCAGAATCAGAAGCAGTATGCTTCTGAATACCAGTTGCTGGGGAACATGAGCAAGAGGCTGTTATTGTTCTCATGTCCTGCTTGTGGGCTTCCCATGGGCTTCCATCTGGTCACTGTGCAAACAGAATGCTGGAGTAGTCATGCCTTTGGTCTGATCCAGCAGGGCTCTTCTTACATTTTTATGAGTGACGACTATTTTACAAGGATTTTTTTTCTGTTCAAGACCTTGTGTGGTGGAGAAAGTGATTCGAAATTTTATATAAAATAATGTAAGAGGAAATCTTCAAATTTTGGTGGGGAGTTGGAGAAGAACCTTCCCCTTCTGAGCACTGGAGAATCATATTGAAAGTTGACATCATTTCTGATTCACTATTAACCACACTACCTCCACTTCTCTCTTGCTCATTTATTTGTTCAGTACAAGGCGGATATACATGATCCTCCTCCTCTGCACTTTATCCTTACAACAACCTACCTGTGAGGTAGGTTAGGCTGAGAGTCAGTGGCCCAAAAGCAGCCAGTGAGCTTCATGGCTGAGTGAAGACTAGAATCCCAGTCTCCGGAGTCCCAGTCCAATACTCTAGCCATCAGATCACACTGGCTCTAAGGAAGAGTTATACAGTATATGGAAATAAAAAGAAAGTATATTACCAATTTATTGTTTCTTTTCCCCATTGCCACCAGCTTTTGAATCAATATCAGATTGACCGATTTATTCTCGCTGAAAAATTGTCTAGTTTGATTCAAATTAAAAACAAACCATCTCTGACCACCACAAAAAGCAGTATTGAAATGTCTCTGTCCGATCTGATGGCTGTAAATTACAAGCTTTAAAATGGGGTCAGTTTCCATGTAGTTCACCTTCATTTCTCTGCCAGTAAGCTCACTCTAACGTTTCAGGTATGGAGAGATTATTGGTCAGTAGTAGCACTGCCCAGTGCTAACCCTGGTCAAACTGAAGAAAACCAGTAGCCAGAGAAGGCATCTCTTTTGTTTTCATTTTATATAATACACTCAAGCTAAACGGAATGTGCTTCCAGAGAAAGAAGGAGCAGGGAGTAAGAGAGTTCTTCAGATATAAAACTGCAGTGGGAAATGAGCTGGAGGTGAAGAACTTGGAATTTGGGTTTAGGAACTGGATTGTGAGGGCCACAGGGTTAGCCATGATTTAAACCAAGAATTTATTTATTTTAAAAAAAATCTTGACTGCCTTTCAGGGCAGGAGCCCTCCCAAGTTATTATACAACAATACACCACATAATAAAAACAGATACAGTAGTAAAAACACAGTAAAAACAGCAACAGCAGTAAACATTCCAAAACCTCCTCCCCAAACCCATCAGCAAACACCACCATAAAATAAACCTTACAACTGACAATTGGAGCTACAACCCAGTCTGATAAAACATGATCAGGGAAAGGCCAGACCTAAATATTAAGTTTTCAGGGCCTTCCTAAAGCCTGCAACAATGGGGTCTAGTGGACTCCCAAAGGCAACTTATTCCAGAGATGTGGGGCCACTGTGGAAAAGGCCCTCCTAAATACCCTTGGAGGTGGGGAGATGATAAGGGCCTCTCTTGCTGATCTTAAAGTGTGGGCAGGCTTCCCAATCTATCTCCTGAGGTGAAATAGTGAAGTCATAAGGAGTAGAGGGAATGAATCATCTCCTCCACATCGTTTGGTGGCTTGTGCCCAGCAGTTCCTAATCTTTGAATCAGAGTTAGTCCCAAGTCTCAGCATGGCCTAGGCACCTCATTTATTCCTTCTGAATTTTTCGGAGATATAAATATTTCCAGGTCAGACTCTGCCCTAGTTTAAGCCTTGTTTAAAGTCTTTCTTTCTGTCAGCCATCCTTTTCTCCCAACTCCTTTCCATCATTTCCTGTGGTTACACCCAGAGAATTCCACTTTTTGTGGGAGCTTCCATTTTTGAGAAAGGCTCTTTATTGAATGTGGATTTGTTTTGTTGTTGTTGTGAACTCCTAAGGCTTCAAATAACATAGGAAACCAAGAATACCAGAGCTTGATAAGTTTCGCAACGTGAAGGGTGAGCAGGGTGCAGTTGTGTGGAAGAGAAAGGCTGAAGACAAGAGGAGTCCCAATGACCAGCGTAGTTTCCTATTGCCTGACCTTGCAAGCTGCTATGTTAATACATTAGCTCATGGAGTCAGGCCATAAACATATGAATAGGAATATAGATAAATTATGGGGAAGTGTATGAGATGTTGAATAGCACAGAAGTTTTGTCAGAAAGTGGTAACTATTTTTTTCCATTTCCCCTTGGAGAGTCAAGGTATAGTTCAAGGGCCATTGTAACCAATACAATCCAAAGGTGTCCTTTAATCTCCACCTTTTCCTAGCAAACTACAAAATCCTTGTCCCTTGTGCTACATTTGAGAACCTCTGCAACCAGTTCAACTTCAGTACCTTTAGGGGTCACTATACCCTAAGAAAGGTTCAAAAGGTTAACTCATTCCATGAGGCCCATTGCAAGCACTGTGTGATTACACCTTAAAAAATAATTGAAAGAATAATGTTTTGGTTTGCATAGTCCTTAAACAGGGTGGGCGATATAATCAGTTGACCAATGTTAATTATACTTTTATTCCTGTAATTCAATAATTTCTCAGTTGTATATATTTTGTATTGTTATATAGATATAAATATAGATATAGATTTGATATTGCTCTGTAATATACATTTTTGTTAATTGCATGTGCAGAACAGATCTGAAATTATGTTGATGACAGGATGTTGTTGTTTTTTTACTGTAGTAAGGCAGGGACAACATAGGATAACGTACTTTATGTTCTAATCAGTAGTTCACTTTGCAAAACCCCTAATTAATCCTGCCCATTGGAAGATTAGGAAATATACACCAGATTAGAATTGGGCAGACTTCATGCTTTGGCAATTTAATTTTTGCTTTTTAATAGAACCCCAAGATCCAGCGACCAGAGCCTGAATTAAAGAGCTTAGAATTAAAGAATTCTGAATAGTGATGTAACTAGAGAAGTCCAGGGTTTCCAGTCGCCGTCCCCCAAGCAGCATGTGATGGGGCGTCAGCACCTGGGCTGGCATGGTCATGCTGCGGCCCACCGGGGCTGACACTACCAGCTTCAGCATCTTTTCTTCTTATTCTAAAAAAATATTTTATCAGCAGGAGTCACCGGCCAGTCGTGTACATAGTTACAAATAATATTCATTTTCTGAGCGTTATCCCTACCCCATTGCATAATCTTCGGCAGTTTAAAATACTGCCGCTGTACCTATTCTCATTCTGCTGCATCAGCGAGCCCAACTGCTCGTGCAACAGGAAGCTAGCGCTTCCTAAAGCAAACCTGGAAATGAGAGGAAATGCTAGTTTCTGGACCTGTTCCTTTTTTGTGAGTTCTGCTGATCTGCCCCATTCTGGAAATGAAGTTTTCGATCCATTTGCAATTGCTTCAGGAACTGTTAATGTCCTGTTGTGCTAGTGGCGAGTCCCACTAGCATGAAGACAGCATTGGATACTGCCCTTTGCGTTTTCTTGTCCAGACAGATCAACTCTCATAGAACTGCCTAAAGCCTAGCAACCTCACAACAACGTTGGTCTCTTCTGGATGTATTTGCATATAAATCAAAAGCAAACTTATAGCTGAATTCCATCATTTATTTATTTCATATTGATAGTATGGACCCATTTTGCTCTGAAGTAAAGGAACTTGCCCTTATTTTTGGTATCTGAAGTGCTTTCTATCTTGCATTCAAGCCAAAATTGTAGTGGCTGCATAGAGGAAGATATGGGACCCTACTTCTGTCCATTTACATGGGCATCAGTGAGAGAAGATGTGCCATTTCCCATATTCCATTTATGGTTAGGTGATTAGACGTGATGCTTGGTGCTTACAGAGATAATCTGAGGGGATGTAAGGGAAGGCACAGACAATGGGAGAAAACACAGAATGATGGGTCCTCAGTGTGGCACAAAGAAGGGGGAAAGGTAACAAGACAAATGAGAAACAGGCTCCCAAAAGGGGTGCCCAGAGGTGGCTACAGGGGTTAAGAAAAATACAAATATTTTGGAATGCATATTACTTTTTCTAAAAGTATCATTTATTTATTACATTTATATCCCATCCTTCCTCACAAGGAGACCAGGGTGGCTAATTATGTTACAGCAAATACAACAAGAATGAAAGAATTTTTTGTGGCACCTTTAAAAAGATTCAAGAGATTGAAGCTGCAAGCCTAAGCATGTTTGCTGGGGCGTAAACCCCATTGGGTTGTATCCAGTGCTCTGTAAGCTGAGGACTGCCTGTGCTAAGGGCCCTTCCAGCACCTTCCTTATTCCCCCTTGTGACCCAGTAAAGCTGCACCAGAGTGTTTGGGAATCCTAAGGAAAGAGATGGAATGTGATGCTGGGGGAGGAGGAATTGCCCCCCAAATTGAGCAGGGGCAGCTTGTGTGAGCATAAAACTGCTTCTGACCAATTTTGGTCAATTCCCTACAACAGTTCTGGCAAGCTGCCTGTGCTTCAATTTGGGCAACATCCTCTGACCTTCAGAAGTTTTCAGATGTGCAGGGGTCTGGAGTTTGGAGCGGGCGGCAATAAAGCTCCCCTCACATGTAAACACTTTTCACACAGTATTGAATACAACCCCTTGAACTCAATCAGAGTTCTGAGTAAATATGATTAGAATTTTACTGTTGTGATATGGTGGACAAGAGCCCACTTCTCCAGATGAATCTATTTCATGAAAACCTATGCCACAATAAAATGTTAGGTGCCACAGTACTTGTTAAAGATTGCATTCAGAACCTGTTAGTTAAATACTAACTTTTCCACTCTCTGTTCACAATTTTTCTTCCACAGGTACATTTCTTCTCCTTTTCTTTCTTTCTTTACGCTATTTGTACTCTCCCTTTTAAGTCAGGAGGCTTCCCAAGATGGCGTACAATAATAGAAGTCTTATAATAAAAACTGATATGATAATAAAAACAGCAATTTAAAAAAAATCCCAAAAACCTAATTCCCCACAAATTTTGGCATAAACTAAATTTGTTGAAAACTTGTGAAGTATATTGAAAAGGGAGATCTGTCATTGCCAAAGGCATCCCCTAATGCTGTATTTATTCACCATAATATCATTTTGATATTCACTGTTTGGACTCACTGGACTGGATCCAGGCCTATTCATGCTTAGAGTAGACCTACTGACATCAGTGGGATACGTTAGTCATAGCTAACATCAGCCTCATTGATTTCAATGTGTCTCCTCTACGCAAGACTGCATCTGGGTTCAACCCAATAGCCTTGCACTGCAAGTATTTTACATTATTTTTAGAATGGTGCTTCCAAATGAGTTTTTGAATAATTATCACATGTAATGCAAACATCTGTCACTTTGCTTATAACCTTCACTGATGATAAAATACCATCAAGAATGAGAAAGCTTAAATTTAGATTGGGCAGCATTACTACAGATAAGATGAGCAAAAACATAAATTTTTCATTAAAAACCAGTTCATGTCCCCCCCCCACCCCCAACCCCCAGGGAGGTGCATCAGAGATGAGATGAGGATCAAAGATTTTACCTGTATATCTAATAGGCGGTTTTCCTAAGAATTAAGTTTATTGACTCATTATTGCCTAAAGTAGCCTTAACTTTATTATGATGCATGGTTAAAAGGTAAAACAAATGCTTTTAAACATAATACTTTAACAGTAAGGTGTGTGTGTGTGTGTGTGTGTGTGTGTGTGTGCGCGCGCGCGCGTGTGCACGGGCACAGATGCTTGTCTAATTTTACAATTCTAAATTTATCATATCATCACTAATACCTGAATAAATTTGGGTGACAGAGAGGATTTCTGTTTAATTAAAGGGTGTCCAGAGACATGACCCTAGTCCAGATAAAAAGGAAATTTAGATAATCATGATTTGGATAATTGATGAGAGCATATATAATAAAGAATGTGATCTGCCAAGTTTCACAGTAACAAAAGAATATAGATTATGGAAGGGTTTACTCTCCTCTCTTTCTGCTGGTTTAGACAACCTAAATACTAGTTTGTCTGAGTAAAACTTCACTAGCCCCCCTGTGTTTGGAAATTATGTAATAAATCCATATAGATTGTAATGATATCCTGAACCCCTGTATTTAAACTAGCCTGAATTACAATGAGAGATAAACAGAATATTTACTCATCCCTTATGAGCTGCTGCTGATATGTAAATTTATTCTTCTACTTTGCACAAATATACTTTTGAGCTACTGCTTAAACACTTCAAGGTCCTTAGCCAAACAGTTTTAATGATGCCTCCAATATTATGAAAGTGTGACATTTGATGAATACCTTGTGCAGTTGTGATACTGCAAGAAAATGTAAACAATGCACAAAGAAAGCCCCCTGCATTCAAGACATCATGCAACACCTAGATAATTTATAATTTTACTGTTTATATCCATCTTGACATTTTTTTTTATCTGCCAAAGGCAGGTTTCATTTGGATTCTTAATCTGAGATTTATTTGGATCTGGAAGTCATAGCTAGAGTTCCCACAGGAAAAGGTCCATCTACCAGCATTAAATGGCAGTCCTGCAGTTGTTAAGGGAGCTCTGCGTTTAACACACATGCATCCTCACTCAGACAGCACTGTGGAGAAAAATTAAAGGAGTAACCCAGGTTTAGGAACAATGTAGCTAAAAAGTCCCATATTTGCTGAATGACAAAGGGTTATATAGCAGCATTTTCATTTTATTATTCGTGCTTGAATTTCTTGTTTGCTTTGTTGAGTCTGCTGACGAATACTAATAAATGCCTGCAACAATCCAGACGGGAGATGCCTGGCAACAAAGCTATGCGGTGGACCTCCCTGATCTTCTCCAGTTCACAACCTGACCTTTTGAAAAATTGCCTGGGCTAAGCTGCAGAATTTGGGTGTAATGGTTATTGTTAACTCCAGCTTTAGGATTTATTAATTTGTGTGATCAAGACTTACCTGTACTTCAAAGTTTCAAAAGACCAAACAAAATCATCCGTCCATTAGAACCAACATTGTGTTTCATTGAATTTGCCCTCCCCCTTTTTACTATCTGTCTAGCGATACTGCTATTTTGATTGTATGTGCGTGGAATCTCAAAAATGCCTTTTAAAGCATAGGCAGAAAGATTGGTATGAGTAAAATTGAATTCTTCCCGAAATCTAATGCTGGAAAATAATATCATGTTAGTGAATGGCAAAAATTTAAGCAAATACTTAAGGAAGACAGTGATATTTACATAGTGAGTGCTTAATGATCACAGTTGACAGTGAGCACTAAAATTATGATTAACTAGCTTTGAGAAGAGGTTATGCAATGCCGTATCAAACATACAGGAGTGGGGAGGTGGGGCTGCAGTTCTAGGCATACTTACTTGAGAGTAAGCTCCACCAAATATGATGGGACTTAATTCTGAGTACGCATGCATAAGATTGCACTAACATTTCTTGAATAGGAGAAATAAAGTTATGAACTATCTGATGACGTAGAGAAAGGGTGCACAATCTATGCAAACACACCCACACCCTGAAGACCATTACTGCAGACCCGAGAGTGCCCTACCCAACCACCATGACCAAATTCCCCAACACCTGTGTTTTCCACTCCCTTCCCTAGAGATCCTCATAACGATTACTGGTGTGTACGTGTGTGTGTGTGTGTGTGAGAGAGAGAGAGAGAGAGACTCCTGTGGCAGCATTCCATTTATTTATTCATTTATTTATTTGATATACTGCTTTTCCAACAAAACAATGGCACTCAAGGCACTCACATGCAGCCCTCAGGGCCAGAAATGTTGTACACGCCTGTCTTCAGGGATTCTTAAAATTGCCTCTCTACTCACACTTCATTGGCTACCACATTCTTCATTTTTGTCTTTGTAAATTGGTTTCCATTATTATTATTATTATTTTCTCTCATGGCAGTTTTTCTAGATGGACATGATGGGCTTTGCGAAGTCATGCTGTCTTTTACAGATTCAGGAATTTCCTGACAATTGAGCATGTTTTAATTATGACTGCTTTCTGGATGTTGGTGTGGGGGTATTTTGGTAGGCCCAGTTTCTGAGGGTTTTCTGTATAGTTTTTTTATATGATGCCAGTTACTGACATGACTAACGGAACAATTGTGACCTTTTCCTGTTGCCATAGTTCTTTGACTTCCATGGCCAATGGTGTATATTTTTCTCTCATTTCTTCTTCATTATTATTATTACTGATATTCATGTACACAGTGCTTTATAGAGCAACAAAGGCAGGTTCCTTTTCCTAGGAGTTTATGTTCTAAATTTCAGTGGAGGCTGGGGAGGAAAGGGAAAAGTAAAATTGATATGAATTTGTGTGACTCAATGCAGTTACAAATATTTATCGTTCACTTTGGTAGTGGATGACCAGGATTCAAATAACTGTAAAATGTGAATGTCCTCAAAGTAGAACATCAGAGAGGCACTCCTATGAATTATTGTCATAGAATGAATTAAAACTTAATTTGAAATATTCATTTGGGGAAAGGATTGTGGTATAGACTTCTCAAGGTTCTGTCAGCTTCAAATTCAGTTTCCTTTGTACATGTAATGCTGTACATCAATTGAAGCTGATGTATAAGCTTTCACTGGGTAGGTTTCACTTGATGTAGGATCGTTTTCAAGCAAGCAATCCTAGTTGAGCATTCTTGTGCATTTTCATTTGCCCATCTGTGAAAGCAGTGAGATGGGTGACCACACATGAGAGCGCCTTCTCCACGGTGGCCCCACACCTTTGGAACAATTTGCCATCAGATTTCTGTCATGATCTGTCATTGCAAGCTTTTATTTTACCTTGGTCTTCTCTTGCTATGTCTGTTATTATTACTGTTATTGTCTTTGTTGTCGTTGCTGGCTTTATTGTTGGCTTTTATTATTGCTTTTATTGCCATTTTACTGTGCTCAAGTTTTTATTGCTTTTAACATTAACTGTTTTTATATATTTTATTGCTGTAAGCTGCCTTGGGAGGGCGGCCAAGAAATTTTTTAAATAAATAATTAAATAAAAATAAGTAGTACCAATGGTGAAAGTGGCCTTGAATAGGGCAGGTTTAGAGGAACCCCAAAACATTGACCAATTCGCATAATTGCAGCATGGTTAAGAAACCATGGTTTGTTTACCATGCGGTGATGGCCACCAATTTGGATGGCTTTAAAGGGGGGCTGGATAAATTCCTGGAGGAGAAGGCTACCAATGGCTAATAGTCCTGATGGTTATGTGCTACTTCCAGTATCAGAGGCAGTATGCCTATGTACACTAGTTTCTGGAGAACAAGGGCAGAAGGGTGCTGTTGCACTCATGTCCTGCTTGTGGTTTCCCTTGGGCAGATAGTTGGCAACTATGTGAACAGAATGCTGGACTAGCTGGACCCTTGGTCTGATGTATGGCTCTTCTTATGTTCACAGTGGCTTGTTAAACCTGCCAAGTGTACCGGTTGGATTTCCCTAAGTATTCTTGCTAGTGCATTTTTCCATGTCATCCAGACCCGGGTGGCATGACTTGTTTGAGATGGCAGCAGCCCTCAAATTACCCATGGGCTGTTGCTATGTTGCTATTGCTGCTCCCCCCATCCCAACAAGCCATGCTGCCCTGGTTCGGACCACATGGCAAGTCGCTCCAGTGAGGGTAATTAGGAAAATCTGGCCAGCATGCGACCAGCATATGTGAATGGGAAAATAAGCCACCGTGGCTTATGTCCCTTAGTTTGTTCTGCAAACAAGCCCATATGGAAATTCTAGAAAAAGATGTAATCTGCTTTCATCATAACTGAGCAGTACATTTCCAGATTTCCCCTGAATGTTTTAGCTGTCGCGCAGTCGTCTCTGCATGGAGTGTCAGGATTGTTCTGAATTTATAGGTCTCTCCAAACGTATTTCCAGTTTACAAAAAGAGCAGCATTGTGGTCCATCCTTATGGTTGGGATCAAGAGGGGCCCTTGTGTGAGTGGGAGGCTCATTCACTCATGCAAACCCTAGGATGTTTTCCCCTCTCCTGCTGCAGACCTTGCACCACATCCCATATTGGTTCTGGGCCACCACACCCCAACCCTCAAGAGCAGCTTTTCTTGGGATGAAAAGGCTACAGCAGGAGGGAGGGAAGAATGCTCTCACAATGGGGCCAAATGCCACTCACGTTTCTCTGGATCCCACCCCATTGGGGTGGCCACTTCTGAAATGCCAAAAAAAAAAAGAGGAAATGCATCACCAAAAAAGAGAGCAAAAGAGGACACGTATTTCCATAAAATGTGCATATGCTAATTTATATGTATAGATACCAATTTAGAATGAATTATTAGAATTTCAATAGAAATACTGTAAATCTCACCATTATTTATTTATTTATTTATTTATTATATTCATATCCCGTTGGGTGACCATATGAAAAGGAGGACAGGGCTCCTGTATCTTTAACAGTTGTATTGAAAAGGGAATTTCAGGAGGTGTCATTTGTATACATGCAGCACCTGGTGAAATTCCCTCTTCCTCACAACAGTTAAACCTGCAGGAGCCCTGCTCTTTTGCATCTGGTCACTCTAGTATAGCTCCTGTAGCTTTGACTGTTGTGAAGAGGGAATTTCACCAGGTGCTGCATGTATACAAATGACACCTCCTGAAATTCCCTTTTCAATACAACTGTTAAAGATACAGGAGCCCTGTCCTCCTTTTCAAATGACACCTGTTAAAATTCCTTTTTCTGTACAAACGTTAAAGATACAGAAGCCCTATCCTCCGTTCTGTGTGGTTACCCTAATATCCCACCTTTTTTTCCTCCAAAGAACACAAGACGGCATACATAATCCTCCTCTCCATTTTTACCCTCACAACAACAACGCTGTGAGGTACATTGGGCTGAGAGTCTGTAACTGGCCCAAAGTCACCCAATGACCTTCCATGGCCGAGTGGGGACTAGAACTCAGATCTCCTGACTCTCAGTCCATCACCCTAGCCACTATACCACTAACTGGTAAGACTGTGACCAGGTGACTTCTGTGCCTTCCTGTTCAGTCTGTCCAGATGTTAACTGCTGACGAGCAGCAGATCTTATGTTGTTTATCTTTAAACTGGAATTGGGCAGGGCAGCCCTTCAAACAGAGGATGCCTTCAGATAGAGGACTGACCACCTTAGCACAGGATTTTGCCTACAGATGGCTTTCTCTCTTTCCACAAAATAATTCAGATGAAAAGATAACCTCACTAAAGGTGCAATCCTATGCAAATTTAGGCAGAAAAAATCCTACAACTCCCAGCGAACCCCAGCCAACATGGCTGACTGGGGTATGCTGGGAGTTATAGAACTTTTTTCCGTCTGAACATGCACAGAATTGCACCCAAAATTTTACTAAAATGGCATTTCATTCTTTTCTTTTTAATAACCTGGAGCACATCCAGCAATCATGTCTGAATGGTTTAATAAATCACCAATAGGTTTCTAAGTCAATTTTATATTTCTCTTGGTCTTCTGACACAATATATGTATCGATCATCCCTCTTCTACAGATTCTTGTATCTTATTATTACTTAGCTAAATCCAGGGCTTAGATGATAACACAGAGGGCGAAGGCATGTTGAACAGCAAGGGAGAAACATGGAGTACAAAACTCTTTTATGACCGGGAAATCTTTCTAATCATTGAGTTGCAGTAGAAAGATGACACTTTATTATTTCCCTTAATAACTGGATAATTCTTCATTGTCTGATATGGGGAATATTGCTATCCTTTACTTCAATAACAAACGAACAATGATAAAGCACGACAAAAATATTTCCTGTATGTACCTGCTTTTTACTAGTAGAGGCTCAAAGTCCATCGTGTTGACTTCTGCATGATTCTGTAATGGGGTGTGTTTGTTTTGGTAGATCATAAAAACCAAGAGCCTACATGGATATCTGACATGGACAATGAATATTCACAATTAAATCAAATGCCTTCAAAAATTGTTCTAAAATATTATTAATTTATTTAATTATTAACACTAATTTTGAACCACTCGATAAGGGACTGTTCTCTGGGTGGCTTTCAATACAATTTTAAACTTCAACAATTAAAACAAGTGAAAAATTAAACAGTGTAAAACATAGGAAGTTGCTTTATGCCAAGAAGGACCTTTGATGCATCTAGCTCAATGTCGTTGGCACTTGACTGGAAGTGTTACAGGCAGTCAACTTTCCTAGCCTTACCTGGATATTTGAACCAAGGACATTTTTATGCAAAGGATGTGCTCTACCAATGAGCTATGGCACTTCCCTAAATGAACATAGGAAGCTGCTTTATATTCAGTCAGACTGTTAATCCATCCAGTGCAGTATTGTCTACAGCAGGGGTGCAGAACCTCAAGCCTGTGGGGGCCAAATCTGGCTCACCTGGAGTCCCAATCCAGCCCTCTGGGGTTCCACAGAAGGGCTTTCCCCAAGTGCTGGTCGTTTGGTGATTTCCTGTCTTTTGCATGGTTTTTTTGCCATTCTAAAAGCATGACATGCCTTCAGCCCCTCACACCAAAAATGCGGCTCCGAAGTGCTTCTCCAAAATTTGAATCATGATGAAAGAGGCTTAATGCCCCTGGTCTACACAAGACCAGAAGAGGCTCTTTAAGGTTTTCAGATAGTGGGACTCAGCGATTGGACTCAGTGGTTGAGTGTGAGCTGTTTTTAACCTTAGCTTGTTTGTTGAACTGTAGGTTAGCGTGTTATCTGAACACAGCACATTTTCCGCAGAGTGGGTTATTGTCTTGTCTGAATGCAGCCAGAATGGCTTGTTAACCATGCAGCATGGCTTGTTAATCACTCTGAATAACCCAACATCAAACCATGGTTCCTCAAGGTGGCTTGCTCAATAAAATAAAACACACTGCATGGCTAATAAGCCATCTGGCTGAGTTCAGACAACACGCTAACCCACAGCTCAACAAACATCCCATGGTTCAAAACAACCCACACTCAACCACCGAATGTGGGTTAGTGTGTTGTGTGAACTGCCCCAGTGAAGTTTACAGAGATGCCATGATTTGGACTTTGGACCATTTGCATGCATCAGCAGTTGCACCTTCCCCCAACCTAGTACCTTCCAGATATGTTGCAGTACAGGTCCCATCATCCCCAGCCATCATGACCATTGGCATGCTGGCTGGGGATGCAGTGCATCTGGATGGTGTCCGGTTGCAGGAGGCTGAGCTGCTGTAATCACTGATTATTTAGGAGCGAACAGAATATCAAATATATTATAAATGGATGTGGGATGCATGTTCCATCTATAACAGGCCCTGAGGAACTCCAGTGTGAGGGAACAATTTCCTCTACCATACTAGGGCAGCATTAGCAGCAACTGAATGTGTGCCATTGTTATTCCCCCCTCAGGAAAAGGAGGTTGCAGCAATTTCAAGTAGATTTTTGAGGAATTAAGTTCATTTGAGTATTCTTGGATTAGTCTCTGATTTATCTTCTTTATACGCAGAGCACTGCCATGACATTATTTAAAGTGTATCTTAAAGTCTGCTCAAGCTTTCACTGGTGAATATACCAATATTTCTGTGTATCTCTTTAGTAGGTGAATAGTGAATTGCATTGAAAAATCTCTAGAGAAACATTCAGAAAGGACACAAGTTCTTTGGAGATGCTTCAGAATTTTCAGGGAATTTTTAATGGACCCTTCTTAATACTGACTTGCAGTGATGGGAGTTGTAGTCCAACACCTTTGGAGGGCACCAGGTTGGGGAAGGGCTGCTCTAAACAAAAAAAAGGGAAGTAGGTGGCCCTCAGTTGTTTGTCATCAGTTTTCCACAACCCCACAGTCACCTCTGCATATCATATTCTCCATCCTGTCCTAATTATTTATCTGCTTTGGGAGAATAAGAATTTCACTTGCACTTTCTGCCTCCTTAGGGAGGATGTGGCATTAAGTCTTGTGAGCCTTAACTTCCAATTTCCCTGCTTTCTTAGTCTTGGTTGGAAACTGTAGAGCCTTAACGCTGTTTTTGTAAACTGTAGGTTTTTTGTTTAATTAATTTCATGGCTTTGTGTAACGGATGACTGGATATTATACAGTTGACAACTAAGCCAACGTCAGCCATCTTGATATCCAATATAAAATCAAAGCTAGTGTTATGTATTGAACTCACTTTTAAAATTAATAAATTAACAAAAATGCTTACATCTGCCTAATTTTTAAGGTAAAGAGATGAAACCTGGCATCATGGTAGCTCTTAAGTAGGGATATAGCCATGCCAAGTTTGAAGCAGATACATTCATTCCTTGATTTTTAGAAATTTGTTGAAGTCCAAACAGAAATCTCCTCTTTGGGGTCTAGGACCTTGAGCAGTACAAGTTTTAAAAAAATGAAATTAAAGATAAAGAGATGAAACTTGGCACCATGGTAGCTCTGAAGTAGGGATTTAGCCATGCCAAGTTGGAAGCAGATCTGTTCATCCCTTGATTTTTAGGAATTTTTAAAGTTGGAATAAACTGTCCATTATATCCTATGGAAATTAACTAAAATGCTTACAGTTCTGTCATTTTTAAAGAGAAAGGGATGAAACTTGGCAGCATGGAGGTATGTCATTCTCCCCCACTGCTCCAATCAAGACCTTAAAGGGGAAAGTGTGTCATTCCCAGACATTATAGAAAAGAGCCTGATTGGAGCAGTGGAGTAGAGGTGAGAAGGACATGCTTTCCCCTCCTCCGCTCCACTTGGGGCCTTTAAGGAGGCCCCAGAAAGCAATTTTCCTTCTCCCCTCTAGGTGTCCTATTTTTTGGTTTCCCAAATATGGTCACCCACTCAATGCTTGTACAGGCTGCATTTCCATCCATTTCCATCAAAAGTAAGACCCATTTAATTTCCTTGGTTCTTGAAAAGCAGCACACTTGCTTCTAGATTTGCCAGTCTCAGCATTCTATGTGTGCTATGAATGCCTGCTCTGTCTGTCCCTATAGTTTCCTGCAAGGCCCAGCCAGGGGAGGCCAGTAGATTAAACCCAGGGGTGGAGGGTGGGATTCCCTCAAGTTCATCTGAGAGCGGGTGCTATAGAACATGGACCTTCCAGGAGTGTTGAGGCTGGATTTCTGGCAGCCAGGCAACTTTATGGCCTGTTAGTCCCTCCATTTGGTAGTCCTCAGGAGCACTTGCCTCGTACGGCAAATGGCCACATGAGAACTGTTATTATGGTCTGCTACTTTGTCTTTAGTAGTCTGTGGTCCAGATCTCTTCAGAAGGAGGAATAGTGTTATGTGGTTGGGGAGAGTCTAAATTATCTCCAGGGATCCCTTACTCAGTGCCTCTGATCGCAAAGAGATTGAGGATTTCCCCCAACTCTGTTACTCTTGAAGTTACTAGGCCTGTTGAAAATAGATTTTATAACATAAGCAGGAAAAGAGTGAATACCCCTTTTAACTTGTTAAACCAATGAAAACATGCCGCACAAGAAGTCTTAAGATATGAATGGTTTATAAAGAAAAGTAAATGCAAAAGAACATCAGACACAGAAATGAAATCTGAAACGTTGTTGTTGTTGTTGTTGTTATTATTATTATTATTATTATTATTATTTGTATCCTGCCTTTTTCCCAATGCTGGGCCTCAAGGCAGCCTTACAAAATTAAAACATATACAGCTAAAGCCTATAAATAGAAATATACAAAAGTTAAAAATATAATTAAATGCATTTCAATATTAAAACATTTTAAACATTTTAAATACATAACAATTTAAAAGTCAAAGGTATAAACAGATGTCCAGATTATTTGTCAAAGGCCTGCTGGAACAAAAAAGGGTTTGCCTGCCTCCAAAAACATATCAAGGAGGGAGCCAGTCTAAACTGCAGTGATTAGAAAGAAAATACATGTGTACACTATGCAAAATACACTGCAGTTTAACTGTTTCTAAAGCTTATTAGAAAAACTGTGTGACTAGGCCGAAACCAATGTTGTAGACACAGAAGCACTTTGAAACGTTTCAAAATTGTACTTAAAACTTACACCGGCCCAAACTAATTAAATGAAGTGTTTGAAGCTTTATATTAGTATGGACCAAACTCTTAAAAGGGAAGGAGCACTGGGGGGGGGGGGGTCGGGGTGGATTGAAAGGAATGTATAGCTACCTATTCCCAGGAGACATCTGAAGATCAGGTTATTATGGATCCAGAGGAACTACACCCTTCTTCACCCATGAGCAAAACAGCAAACTGGCCTTATGAAGATAGTCCAAAATACTCCCAAAGCCAAAGGAAAACATGTTCCAGAAGAGAAAAGAGAAACTCTTCTTCTTCCCTCAAAAGGTCTGTGCTAGAGCCAACAGCCATCCTCCCCCCCCATATTCTAATCTAGCTGTGGCAGGAGGGGGGGAGGGCTATGCTACTGAGCGTGTCTTGTGCTATGAGTGAAGAAGGCCTCTGCATTGACTCCAGTGGGATGAATAAATATGCATTAAAAATCAACCGAAGATAATTTTAAAAAAAGAAAAGCAGTTCCACCAACTGCAAGGAAGGAGGAAGAAGGCCCCACCACTGGATTAATTAATAACTATGTAATCACTGTGTAAATCATGGGCACAACTATCACCAATGGGAACTACCAGAATCATTCTGAGTAAGAGAGGTTTGTTTTCCTTTTCTACTTTAAACTGCCATCCTTCCCTCAGTCTTTCACCAATCTTGAAATTTTCAGGTTATGTAAAATCAACATTTCTTTCTGGCACATGTAAATTTCAGGAAGATTGGTGAAACATTTTCAACTTTATGAATGTTAGAGTAACACCCCCAATTACCCCTTTAACATGGTGGAATGTGTTTTTTACTTAACGACCTTAACAAGAGACTCATGACTGTGAGTCTCTTAATACATGAAACGGAATGCTTCATTTCCCCTAAACACAAGCATGCTCATGAAACATCCAGATATTGTAGAGGTAGGCTGACCATATGAAAAGGAGGACAGGGCTCCTGTAACTTTAACAGTTGTAGAGAAAAGGGAATTTCAGCCAGTATCATTTGTATGCAATTAGTTCCTGGTGAAATTCCCTCTTCATCACAACAGTTAAAGGTGCAGGCACTATACTAGAGTGACCATATACAAAAGAAGCCAGGGCCTCTGCAACTTTAACTGCTATGATGAAGAGGGAATTTCACCAGGAACTAATTGCATACAAATGACACTGGCTGAAATTCCCTTTTCTCTACAACTGTTAAAGTTACAGGAGCCCTGTCCTCCTTTTCATATGGTCAGCCTAGTAGAGGTATGTCATGTGGTATATTTTCCAAACCCATACCTGTGGGGTGGAATTCTGGGGCAAAGTCAGAGCAGCAATCTTGGGCCTTAAGCTCAGCAAAGGCTGGAGGTGTTTCCTACCCTTTGTGTATGAAGCAAGGGCCACTTATCAAATGGACAGCAAGAATCTCACACTCTGCTTTCAGTTTGTCAGAGAAATCTTCCTTCCTTTGCTAAGAGTGCTCCAAGACTAGGCATTTATCAAGCAATCACCCTGCCTCACAGGCGGATTTTATGGGGCTGACATCTTCTGCCTTTAACCCTCCCATGTTTTCCCACTGGAAGGGAAACCATTTAGGCCCACAATACACTCCTGATCCTCTCTCTTTTCCCCTCTGTGACATTGGAGCAGTAGTGTCAGAAGGGTGAGGAACGTGGCTCTTTCCATAGCGACAGTGTGATGGGATTCCCCTTCTCAGGTTACAGCGCTATCTTTGACCTCAGAGAGGGAGCTCCTATCTTTCCTATGGCCCCTGGGACACTCTGCCTAGGACTGCGCTTCTTTAAAAAACAACAACCCCAAAATGAACTTTTTACCAGAACTCTAATAGTGCAGATGTTCTTAATCCCTCCTGGGAGCAATGTTATGAGGCAACTATGACCCCCTCTAGATGGATTCTGTTTGACACCTGGTTAGCCGATTATGCGCATAATCGCTGAAGCACTTTATTGTAAATGCTTGTACGCAGGAGGTAATTGAGCGCACAACTGGTGGCCTTACCAGTTATTTGAAATGCGCTTTACAAGTAGTTAATGCGGAGAATCGCTTGTTCACATAGGCAAATTGCGCTTTAACGGCCGGAGGAAAATAAAACTCGCTATTTAACGCGCATTCGATAATGCGCATAATCGGAGAGATAAAGCGCCTCTACTCCCGATTTACACTTCGCTCTTGTAGAGGTACAATTTTAATGAGACTTCAAAGAGCTTTAAACGTCTCGTGTAGAGGCAGCCTATGTTCAACAATAGACCATATATTTGCATCCATGTTAACAGAGAAGTGAATCGAGAGCTTCCCCAATGAACCGCTTCATGCTGCAAGTGGAAGTTTGCAAATTTGCTTTCCCAAGTTAAACATAAAAATGAGTGCAGCCTTCTTTATGTGCTATCTTTCTACGACAAGGATTGTTATTCAATTCAGTTACGTTTTGGACATGGGGTAGGGTTCAGTCATGCAGCCATCTCTCTCCCATCCAATCTGCATTCCAGAAAAGATCTGTACTAACTATGTGATTTGTGGTGTGTTTTCTGAAGGCTAGATGTGGTAGGGCAGGTTAATCTGGCATTAAAATATACTTGCTTGTAATGAATATTTTAGAAACTAGTTGCCATTACTAAGCTGTATTAAATCCTTATCTTTATATGTTTGGTTAACCCGTAAAATGTTTCTGTTTTCCAATAGAAACATATAACATGGAGCAAAATTCTGAGCAAAGGAGAGATGTCTCTTCTACCAGTTTCCTAAATTTTCAAAGTTCTTCAGAACCTTCACAGCCAAAAAGAGAACAGACCCCTCAGACAAACACTGAACAAATGAAGCCTCCAGATCAACTAACAACCAGCTTAAGTGTTGTGCAAACTGCCTGGGCCCAAACTTTGCGTCTAAATAATCTTACTGTCTCTTGCACTGATGAAGGGTTAAGGTAAGCATGCTGCACAAACTAGACTTTTAAAAATTCAGTTTGTTTTATTATCATGGGAGAGGTTGTTGTTGTTTTTTAAAGCTAACAAGAAGTCAGTGATCTGTTATAGCATGTAAATGGAATGAGACTAGTATAAGTATTTGTGCAGTGGTTGCGACTATTTGGAGAATAGGAAAATGGATACCTTTTCTAAGATTTTGGAAGTGAAACGATATTATGTGAAACCAGGTTAATTCCCCCCCCCCCCCAAGAATGTAATGATGATCAGACTGAAATAGCATGTGGCAAAAAACCCTAGATGATTTATGAAATTTAAAGAAGGCATAGGTTGAGACTGTGTTGGTTAGAAGAGCGAAGTAAGACTGTTAATTTGTATCCATCTGTGGAATGCCCTTTCTGGGAAGAACTGTCTGGACCTTCATAGTATGCATTTAGACACAAGATTAACACCTTTATGCAGTCATTTAATAATTTATTTGTTGCTTTATTAATTTGACTCCTGGCCCCACAATGTTTTAAATATTTTGGATGTTTAATATTGTATTGTTTTTATACTTTTATTGTTTTTGTTTGGTTTTGTTTGGTTTTATTTTTGTAATCCCAAGGGCACTTTGTCAAATCTAATAAAGAAATAAATATTTGGATGAGTATTTATTTAACAGTGATGGCTAGGGGGTGGGGTGAGAATGAGAGATACTGGTCTTCAAAATATTTATTTCATAAATGCACCTATACTTCTTTGTGGTCTCTGTGCAATCATACACAGGTAGGATTCTGCGCCCATACAGAACATCACCTGAAATCTTCTGGCACAGGGATGTTAAGCCTCTTTTAGCCCAAGGACCAAATTTAATGTTGGGGAAACTCTCAGGGGCCGCATCCCAGTGATTGGTGGGGCCAAAGGGGAAAGGCCAAATTACCAAAAATACCAACATATTAGTTCAAAGCTTTTACTGCTAGTAACTAAGCCTTAGGAGAGGCATTTTAAACTTTTAAAATGGGGGACGGAGGGCATAAAAGCCGGGAAGCCCACCAAACAATCGGTAGACAATCGGTGGCTATCCAGGAACCCCGGAGGGGCAAATTGGAACTCCTACGGGCCTGAGCTGCATCTCCCCTATTGTAGATGTTAAGTTTACCAGTTCTTAGTGACAGCTTGAAACTCCAAGTTCAATACTCACTCCATTCTTCTCTGACTGCCACAGCAACACGGCCTATTTGAAATGTTTCCTTTGTATTTTGATTATTTTTCTTATTTTTCTCCTCTGTTTTGATTTTAAGTTCTCTATCCTTTCTGTTTTGAGTTTTTATTTTTGCTATATGTTCTATCTGCAGCCAGAGGACATGTAAATCCACCAAATCGCCTTGCTTGCATTTGTATGTGTTCAGCAGAGTTACTGAAGATGGTGAAAGTTTGAAACTAGAATAAATTTGCTTCCATCTCTTTCTCTTCGCTTCCCCCATCATCTTCTAGTGCAGCGGTGGGCCACGTGGTGCCCTCCAGATGTTTTGGACCATTGGCTGAGGGTTAAGGAACTTGTAGTCCAAATCATCTGATGGGTACCAAGTTGCCTACCCCTGTTCTATTAATATTAATATTTCTAAGATTATTATTACTTCTTAGATTTCTTAGAGACCTTTCTAAAAAAAGACAAAAAGTAACTGTCAACAAAATTAAATCATGCAGCAATTACTACCCTCCCCCCGTATTCTAGAGACTCCAATACACTTTTCTATGTACAGACAACACCATTTTCTTCCTAATGCCATTTATTGCCATCACCATCATTCGAGTTCTGATCTGAATCTTTTTGGGGTGCTTCCAAATGAAGCTTTTATTGTGCAATTGTCCTGCCTCAAACATGGAATTGTTTCAGGCAATCCAGCCAATGGCATCTTCCATTTGTACTTCTTCCGTATTTTTTTTAACCTCAGAAAAATCCATTCAGGAAGGAAAGATTGGATAGCTCCACAATGCCTTTTGATTGGTAACACTAAGAGTTGCCCACTCTTCATGTGTAAACTTCCTTGGATGAAGCTTAGCATCCAAAACTGAACATAGTACCCCAAATAAAATCTAGTAACAACTGATGTGGGGTGGAATATTTTTCAGTACTGTTTTTCCATGGAAAACTTTCAACTCTTAGAAATGCATTGTTCCATAAAATAGATAAATAATATAGGCAGCATTCAGTGCTGTATGTCTGCAAGCAAGGCTCGCTTCCATTCTGCAAGCAGCCAGCTCTGCCAATTCCTCTCCACAAACAGCGCCCCCTGTTTCTGGAATATATATTAAGTGCTTCCCAGAACAAGGCCCGAAATGAGCAGAAATGTTCGTTTCTGGAATGGGGTAGGTTGGTGGAAGCTCCCGTAAGTGAGCTCTGCCATCCTACCCTGTTCCAGAAACAGGCATTTCTGCTCCTTTTGGGTTGCCTCCGGAAGTTCTAAATCTCCATTCTGCAAGTGTTGGACACCACTAGCGAAAGGGGATTGGCAAGGCTGGCCACTCACAAGTGGTCTCCATTGGATTCTGTCCAATATTAACAAATTGCAAGTTGAATTGGGCTACAATTGGATACAATAACAGTAAAATCTTAAATAAAAAATGTAATTAACTTTTTCCCCCTCAAGTGACTCTCCTTAGGAAGCACATATATTGCTGCACACAACTTTTCAGCCATGCTAAAACTCTTCTGTTAACATTACAATGTCAAGTATTCCAATAAAATAATTTCCAAGTAAAACTTTGAAATCGTTTAACTAGAACATTCAACTAAACTAATTACACTTTATGGAATGGGCTTGTTCAGATGACATGCTTAGTTATGGTTGGGCTGGTTACCCTTTTGCAGCAAATGATTAGTGAGCATGTTTAAACTGTGGTTATGTAGCCACCATGGTTAGGCTATGTAGCCACCTGACACACTAAGTCATGGTTCACATGACACGCTAAGCCATAATATTTAGCTCAAAATGCTGAACCACTGTAGCTTACTGTTTCTTCAGAACTAGGTTGATTTATTTTTCCTTGTCAGTTATTTCAGTTCAACTACTCTTGACTAATGGGGGAAAAACAGCATGTAAAATTAAATGTCATACTTTTAAAGTATAGGTTACTAAATGTAAATCAAATAAATGTTCTAAATTTGTCCATCAATTTAGGAAAAGAATTCTAGTTCAGAATTCTCTGGAAAACCCACATCACTGCCACTGTGTGGTTAAAAGTCACTTCTATGTGGGAAATTTGTGTAAATTTCACATTGTCATGTTTGATGAATGCTTATGTATCTGCCTATTTCAATAGATGCAATAGTTATTGCCCCTCTCCATACTTGGTACAGAAAGTCAATTAAAGGTTTTCTTAGTGGAACCTCTTTGTCCTCCCTCATAAATATTTGTATAATTTCCATTCCTTGACAAAATATACTTTAGGACTAGTGCAACTGTTGCCAAATTAGGGTCCTTCCCCTAAGAGGATTGCCAATTTCCCTCTAAGAGACACAAAACCAAAAATCCAGTCCAGCGCAACTGCTTTTATTCCATTTCAGTCAGCTGAATGGGTGTACTGTTGGGACTAGCGCCACCAAAAAGCCACACCCACACATACACAAGCAATCCCTTTTATACAGTACAGTAAAAATCTACGTCACTACTTCATACAGCGCAAGCGCAAGCAAAACCCAATGCATTCCAACGAGAGTGACTGCCCTTTGACATACTGCTGAGAGCCACTGCGCTTGTTGTTACTAGGTTAAATTCTGTAGCTTCTGATAAGGTGCGTTGATGGCCTTGCATTAGGAGCCTCTTCAGACAAATGCTATAACCAGCTGAAACCAGACTTGTGGCAAGGCCTTATCTGCCACATACGCACTTTAAATTTTCCTTCAGCCTTGAGCAAACGTTCCCAGCGTTCTATACTTGTAAGCAAAAGATGGCTACACTTTGGCTAACACAGCCATAAAAGGAAAACCAGCTTCAAAGAGTGGGCATCATTTTCTGTTCTTCAATCCAGAAAACAGGATACGTTGTGTTTCTGTTGCAACACATTATAAAATAAGATTAGGCATGTTCCCAAATTCACCCCTAGACTTGAATTCAAAACCAGGTTCTTAAAGTGAGTTTAAAAGCATGCCCAGTTTCATTTTCATTTGGAGAGGGGAAATTCACAGAAAGGGGAAGGATGTGTACAGACGTGTAGTCTGCTCCCAGGTCCCTTTGCACATCTGCACTGGCCCTTAATCTGAGCCGCTTTCTGATTTTTATTTTCACTCCAGGTTAATTCTAACTTTCTAGTATTTACTTTCTTCTAAACTTTTGCTTTTAAATGGGCATTCTAACTATATTTTGACATTTATAGCAAATGATTGAGGTGTATTTTTATTTTCCAAAACAGTGTTACTAATTTAAATATAAGAAGTTGTGCCTGGATTGTACTACTAGAAAGTTTTTTAAATCTTCCAAGATATGACTGAATATGTGAAGCTGTCTTCTATGGAGTAAAGGTCATTGACAGATGTGGCACAGAATTGCTGTCAGGGTGTCGCATAGAGGTCTTTTCTTTTAACTGAAGATGCCAATGAATAAACTTGGGACCTTCTGCATGCAAAGCATGTGTTTTACCTCTCAGCTATGGCCCCTTCCTTGAATGTAGCACATATCTGATTGAATGACAGATCTTTCGTTGAATTGAGCAATGAAGTTTTTCTTTCATTTTATTACAGTTCTGCTGAAAAACAAGGAGGAAAAGTTATGTCTGGCACTATGAATCCTTTTCATGACACTGCAGACCTGGATAAAGAAAAGGATATTGCATTCCTCTTAAAAGAATTGGATGTTTTAAGAGCAAATAATAAAAAGGTACAATAGAAATATTCTACTTTATTCACCTACTTCGATTTTACTTTTATTGTTTATTTTGATCGACAAGATA
The DNA here is from genome assembly GCA_029215795.1 of Anniella stebbinsi. Taxonomy (NCBI): domain Eukaryota; kingdom Metazoa; phylum Chordata; class Lepidosauria; order Squamata; family Anniellidae; genus Anniella; species Anniella stebbinsi. The sequence goes on from JARDYH010000001.1 coordinate 333,335,185, forward strand.
CAGCTTCCTTTTGGTGCCACTTTATGATTTGAGGTATGGTCTATTAACCTTTGGATATTCTTATCTGCTTTGATGTTGTTTTTTGTTGTTTTTTAACCAGTGGCATCCCAGATACAGCACAGCAGTGTGATCTAAACTCTTGTGCAATTTTTTTCTGGCCTAAGGCTCCTGGAAATTTGGAAAGTCAGAACTTGTTCAGAACCTGTTGGGCTTTAATTAAATATTCTGAGTAATCTCAGTAAGTTTTGGATTGTTATATGGAGATACCTCCATATAACAATGGAAGCTCTCTGCTTTCCATTGATGATTAAGTGATCCACTGTAGATCACAGAATTGTACATATTGGCAATATTCGTTCCACTTCTCAGTGCAATTTGTCTGTTCAAGCTCTTTGAAGTGAATCAGTCAGATAAAGCATCGATCAGATAACATAAATGTGCTTAGTTGTACTAGTAGCAATTTACTTTTCCATAATTTTAAATGATGAATCTGCAATAAATTATTCTGCAAATAGTTTCAGTGCCAAAATCTTGTTGCAGATCAACTGTTGAATCTTTCTCAAGTAAGAGAAGTCCATGATGTCTCATGGGAATTAAAATTAAAATAAAGAAGAAATAGATCAGAAATTACTATTGTAGGCCTCATTGCTCAAAATATGGCTGCACTATACTTTTATTCAAATGAACCATCTCCATTAGGAAGGATATATACAGGTTTTGTTTTTAATTTTTGTTTTCAATGCTTTGTTGTATGGAGTAGTTGAAGTTTATACTGAACAGAGTTTAATAGCTAATGTTTAACTTTTATGGCTGTGATCCTGCATTATTGATATGTGTGTACAAGGAATTGGATCATTTGTTTATTTTATTACATTATATCCTGCCTTTTTTCCTCCAAGGAATCCAAGACAGTGTACATAATCCTCCTTCTCTCTATTTTATCCTCACAACAACCCTGTGAGATAGTTGGGCTGAGAGTCTGTGACTGGCCTAAAGTCACCCAGTGGGCTTCCATGGCCGAGTGGGGACTACAACCCAGATCTCTCGACTCCCAGTCCAACACTCTAGGTACTGCACCACGCTGGCTGTCACGATAATGGCCCATATGTTCCTTCATCTCCTCTGCCTACAAGAGTCACCTATTTGGGTTGCACTGTACACAATGTTTGAACTTCAAATGCAATTTGTGATGTAACGTGAGAGCTAATGTTATTTTTGGAGGGGGTATTGAGGGTAGAATGAGAAAACCCAGTTTCTTATGTGGATCTGATTTTTGTTGCCTTTGGATTCTGTACCACGTTAAGATGGGAAGCTTTTATTCTGGACCTGAAACCTCCACTGTGCAGATTGTACACTTCCTGTTGTTTAAGCCTATAGTCTTATGCACCATCCCACTGAACTTGGAATACCGCACTTCTCAGTAAATGTGCTCAGGATTGCACTGGATGGATTCCGCACTTCCATCCACATACCGATATGTCAGCCTTCCTCAATCTGGTCCCTTCCAGATGTATTGGACTACAACTTCCATCATCTCCAGTCAGCATGACTAATACAGTGGGAGTTGTTCTGCAGCACATCTGGAAGACACCAGTTGGAGAAGAGTGTTTGTATCAGTGATGCTACAAAAGGTAGCTTCTGAATGCATGGAATAAAACTGGAGTGTAGTTATTTCATTTCTTGAGAAAATGAAAACAAATTGGATGGATGTGGACAGCACCTTTTTTTGCTTTTTTAAGAATTGTTTTTTACATTGCTTGATGATGACAAGGCCACCATTTTTTAAGAACTTAATGTATATTTTTTAATAGATGAATAGAGTGCTCATACTTTTTATAGCTAAATAACAATCCTATGGCCTGTTTGTTCAATTCAGCTTTGGGATCAGCTGTCTGAAAAGGACAAGGAACTGAAGACAATAAAGGTGGACTTAGAACTGCGTGAGAGGGTGACAGAAGCCAAGCTTGCAGAAAAGGCTGCAGGTACAGTAGATGAAAGTTTAACAGATGGCCCATATGGCTCATACAATCCACTGGGTTGCTATATGGCGTGGCCTAATGAACATTAGATATATTTACTAAAGGAGGGATGGTTTAACTTTTTTATGTGAGGCTGTTTAAAGTTGCTTAGAAAATCGGTGCTTTAACATCCTGGTACTGGTATTAGAAGGAGCTTTACCTGTATTCATGCTGATTTGGGCATTAAATGCGTTGTTAACACCATGTCAATCCAATCACAAAACAGGTTGTTTGTTTTGTTGGAAGGTCCTGAACAAACAAGGGAAATAATTATTACCACGGCCAGTACCTTTCAACCAGCAGTTCAAACACCCACTTATTGTTTTAGCTTCTTCTGGGTGATGCTCCTGCCTCCCCCACCACACACCCCTTTGTTTGGAGATACTCCAGTGTTTCCCTGAGAAATCTGGATTTTAACCCAGAAAATAAATCTCGTTTGAGGAGGATGACTGATCTTGAGCCAGTGAGGTTTACTGCAAATTTTCCTAAACAGAAAGTTGTTGATGAAATTGGAAATAATCTAATAAATTGTGTGTGGTTTCAAGCTTGCTTTCTTACACACACTCACAGCGGTGTCGTAATGTGCCAATCTGCTAATGTAAATTACATTGTGCTAGCATGAGAGACCCCATTTTGTCAGCAAATGTATTTAGCATTAGGGTAGAGATCATTTACACCCGTGTAATGTAATTTGTGTGAGCGAATTGATCTGGTGGTTTGCCACCCATTACTAGCACTTCCTTTTACATTTTCTATAGGCTATTGTGATCTATATAGATCTAGGATATTATGAAGCCATAATACTGATAGCAAGGATGTTTGAAATAGAGATGGGGATGCGATACAACTTTCCTCAGTATGAGGATGAGGAGGAAAGTGCTGCCACTATCAAAGATAGTTCTCAGTGATATTATTATGGTTAATCATGGGGATCCTGTCTAATAGAAACTTTAACAATACTTAAATTGTGCAGTGGATCTGACTGGGTATCATCTACTACATCCATCTCCTTGGCAAAAGTTAATAGAATGGAGGGGTGGGGGTTAGAGTAGATCCTTCTATTTTAAAAATGGTTGGCTGTCTGCAGTGTCAATAACCTGTGTTTGTGTCCATGTGAGAGATAACCAACGTCGTAAAATAGACTGGACATTCTGAAACACACTGGCAGAACCCTAAATATTTGCAACACAAATTAAATATATTTACCATAACCCTATAGGTTTTTTTTTTAAGAACTCATCATAAAACACTTACCTAGATCATAGTTACAGCTTGATTATCTACCGACTAAACATTTACAGTATGTGAACTGTTTGGATTAAATTCCAAGTTATATGTTTGTTTTGGGGATGTTTGCACAGAGTTTTACTTCTGTGTAGATAATGGTGAAATATTTTATTCAGTATAGACTTTCCTTGCTCATTGAAGCCCACGGAGGAAAACTGTGAATAAAAAACACATGTGCTTAGATCCAGCAAGGTCCATGCCCAGAAGTGGCATCTGTATGGATTGCCCCAGGGAAAAGAGCCTGTGTGCTGTTTATGAGGGATCATGTGCCTGCACTTGGAAGTTGCACATGTATCCTTTGCTGAAATTTGTAGAGGTTACTCCTGTTAATAAAATTTATTTTAGATATCTTTGGATTAAGTTCAGTTAGATCATCATATGTTGCTGACATTTTCTATGATTAGCTAGTGTTAATTACTGCATTTTTCCTGGTGCAAAAGAGAAGTTAGATGTTTGTAATTGTGTTTTATTTACCATGGTTATATTTTGTTCCAGATAGATGTTGCATATTTAGATTATGACAGAAGATGGTATTGTAAAAGACATTGGGAGAGTATATTATAAAACTGTACCGTGTATTTTCAGAAGAATTTCAAAGAATCTTAAAATACACAAACCCCCAAAAGAAAAAGCTTTGCTAATATAACATCAAAAGGAGGGAGGCAGAGTACAAAATCCAGGAGCAAACTAGGCCTTAAATATTAAGAAACTAGTAAAATTAGATTTTCACAACTTTTTATCATGTTTGTAACACAACATTTCTACATATTAGCTCTCTCTAACAAAGTGGCATGTGTGTTGTGGGGGCGGGGAGCAAGCATGATGTTTTCGGTGGCATTTCCATTGTAGCAGCTGCGCTATTGATGAAGCAGGTTTCACCTGAAATTTAAAACTGGCATGCCTTTTTAGCAGCACCAGTGTCTGCAGTGAAAACTTCCTGCCTTATGTCCAGCTCTCTAGAGCACACATTTTCTAGCTTTTGTTAAATTGCTGCTGATGTTTGAGAAGAGGTTTAGAAAAGGAAAGGATGTGAGGGAGCAGATGGAGGAATAAAACAGCCAAGAAATGGGAAAACATCCCACTAATGTGGGTGCCCTCTGTTGTTATCATACACAGTAAAAAGGCATAGATCTGAGGATCTGATGTAATGCAGTGAACAGGATCATAAGAACATAAGAAGAGCCATGCTGGATCAGACAAAGGGTACATCTAGTCCAGCATTCTATTCGCACAGTGGCCAACCAGCTGCCCACAGTGTAGTGGAATATGCATTGTAGCATGTAGAATTGATAAGAATTTATTGTATCTTGTTGGTATGACTAGTTCTGTGCCATAACTATAAGTAATGCAATGTATTATTGGAAATGAAGAAAGGCTGCCGTGAGTGAGTTGGTCAAGTGCTGGAAGTAATTTAGCATGGATACCTCCATCTGGGTGTTACTGGTATCAGTGGCAGACCTGGTTACATTGACAAAAATGGAAGAAATGGTATGACCATGGGAGTAATAAAAGGCCAGGGTCTGATCAGTTTGGGAGAGAGATCCTGAGAGAAACCTTTCATACGTGCTTAGGCTGGCTTCCGCCACCGTACCTTCCATTTGGGTAAATATGAAACTTTGATATTGACTGTTAGATTGAGAAGAGCCTAGGTTTTGCTATGTTAACAATATGATTGCTACTATTTTCATTATACTTTTAGTGAATAACGTGTGTAGTTAGGAATATGATCTGCCTCATCTTAGCTAAAGCTTGTTATTCCCTTAACTGTTTGAGCAATAAATCTATATACTTTAGTACCAAATTTGTCTGGCTTGAGAGACATTTCAGGAACCACTACCCACACATTAAATCTTGAAGCTTGGGGTACCCCTAGACGGACAGTATCTATCGCAGTGGCTTCGGAATGGCGGCACTTGCATTACATGACGCAGCCGCCAATCCGAAGCCATCTAGGGGCAAAGGGGCTTTGCTGCGAGCTAAAAAAGTCGGCCATTTAGCGCGACTTTTTAAATTTGGAGCGAAGCAACGACGGCTTTTGCCGTCTGTCACTTTTTCTCCATCGCTTCTGGGGAGGCCTGCCCAGTCTGTGGCGACCACTGATTGGTCACCATGGGCTGGGCAGGGAAGGGGGTGGTGCAGCGAGCCATAAGCTTGCTGCACCACCTCTGTGCCTCCCTGGACCTACCCCCCCCCCCAATTTACAAATATATATTTTTAAAAACTACCCTCCGCGCATCCCCTCCGTGCATCCCTGGACCTACCCCCACCCCAGTTTACAAATTATAATTAAAAAAACTACCCCCTGTGCCTCCCTGGACCTACCCCCCCCCCCATTTTATAAATGATAATAATAAAAAACCCAGGATGGATTTGATTTAAATCAATTTGATTTAAATCGTGATTTATATCACGAATTAAATCACTACTCAGAAAATCTCGATTTAATCATGTGATTTCCCCCCCCCCCCCCCGTGCACTCTTTCTCGCTATAAGCTTAATACATATTTTACACAACTCAAGAGTTACCAAAGACTCATTCTTGCTGGTATAATCTTAATATTTACAACCAGATAAAGGTTTCATTTTCATTTTTACTTCTTACCCCTCCCTCTTCACACTTCGCTTCTTGTGCAGTTCTGTTCCACTCCCAACAATCTATTCATTGATTTTTTTGAAACTTAGCACTTAAGAGGTAAGGGGTTGATTCTGTGTACATAGATTTGCAAAGGAACAATGGGATTGTGATCTCTGCAGACACAAATTCAGTTTTGAGAACTGTAAAACCAAGCATCTGTGATAATATCTTCTAGATAGAAAAATTGCCCAATAATCTTATAGAAACCTCTGGAAGAGCATGACATTGTGAATTGGATTAATGGAATTAATTTACCAAAAAATTTAAACATTGCATGAATATACAGCCTCATGCTACATAATTAAAAACTAATCCTTATTTCATGATGAATGACCTTTGGACTATAATGTATCTTAAACAGAAAAGTATTTTTAGATAGATTTTTCCTCAAAAGGCATTTTATTTAAAACAATCTGATTTAAATTTTAAAAATCCAAGTTAAATTTAAAAAATCAGATTTTTTTTTTTAAAAAATGGATTTTTATCCACCCTGAAAAAAACTACCCTCCGAGCCTCTGCAGGGCTCCCCCCCCCCATTTTGCAAAAAAATAATAAAATAAACTTACCTGCGGCTGCGACAGCAAGATAAAGCGCCCTGATGTTCCTTCCGGTGTAGCTGGCCGGAAGGAATGCAAATGCGCATTGCACTGGCTGCCGCCGCCTCCACAACACAATAGAGGTGCTGTGAAGACAAGGCCTAGGTTAAGATTTACAAATCTGTCACTGAGCGGGGTCTGCCCTTAAAAGCCATTGTATTCTCTCATGATCTGGTGAATTTCAGATACAAGCTAGTTTGAGAAATAAGCTAGTCAGATGGAGCAAAAAGTAGTTACTCGTCTCACGGAGAATTCAGAAGCAAGACATGAGTGCAACAGCACCCTCCCACCCATGTTCCCCAGCAACTGGTGTACATAGGCTTACTGAGTCTGATACTTGAGGTACGATGTTGTATTAGTCTCATCCTAGTCAGTCATTCAACAGGCAGCTTTAGAGCAATGACAGTGCATTTTATATCTGGGGGGAAAACTGAAATAATAGTGACTTATAATGAGGACAAATTAAGATTCAGCACTTCACATTAAATGAACCATTCAATTTTTTATTATTATTATACTTTTTATTCTTTCACATAAAAGTTAGACATGGTTTGAGCATCTCTGTTTACAATTTCTCTCTTTCAAAATGCTAGGATTTGGTTCAGGAGAATTGGTCAATTAAACCAGCTCAGTTCTCTGGCCACTAGAGGCTGCTGTTCCTTCTTAGTGGTTGGTTGTTAGAGGTTACCTTTTGATAATGTTCCATAACTCACCGTGGCTGAAGGGAAAGAGGCCTGCGTCAGAGGTGTGAAAGATGGAAAATGTAATTGCCATCACTTGGGGTGGAAAAGGAAGAAACATACCAGAGAAATGTGAATGAGGAATCAGGATGAGGAAAATATAGAGTGAACAATCTAAGGAAAGTGTCTGAGGAAAAATCCTTCCAGAGATGCCACCGGGGAGGCACAGCAAGGGGAGGGGGGGAACCACCATCCCTATGCCTTCTGCTAAAGCCAATGAATGGAAATGGATGAAGGATTGATGTAAGCAAACAGTAGGTCATCAGTTATTACTCGAAATATTTTGTCATCTGATATACAGACGTTTTGATTTCCAACCTATTAAGCTGTGCTCATGTTGTGCAGCTCTGCAAAATGAAGATTTGCCAAATAATCACAAGAAACATGAAAATATTTAAAACAAATGAAAATCTATGCAGTTAATATTTTTTGGAAGAATGTCTGAAAAGGAATTGACTTAGAGTTATCACTTTGAACTTTCATCATGATGTCCAATTAATGCAAGGGTCTCTCTGCACAGTCCTTTATTAAGTTTCCCAATATTATGACTTATGATTTATTATGACTTAAATACTCTGTTTAAAAGTGTGTTTGCCTTGTCAGTAATATCAATCTGACATTCTTGAGCATGCAGAGAGGCCACGGAAGTTGGTACCCTAATCCCTGGAGATAGCACTGGTGTTAACCAACGAATACAGTGTTGGACATAGAAGACGTGAGTTCAGATCATATCTCAGATCTAAATCACAAATGATGGTCTCTGAAATGGGAAGAATAAGAATTTGCTTTAGAGAGCTAGTGTGAGGCAAACAAAGACTGTAAAATATTTTCGAAATGAAATGTTTTTATTTATTTATTTATTTATTTTATTACATTTGTATACAGCCCCATAGCTGAAGCTCTCTGGGTGGTTTACATAAGATTAAAACGTTTAAAAACAATATACAAAAATTAAAACTGTAAAAATATACAATATGCACATACATTTAAAAACACTATAATAACTTTAAAAAGCTATAAGCCTAAAAACAAAACCTGACCCAGGCTCATCAGATATTGCTAAATGCCTGAGAAAGCCTTGACCTGGCACCGTCGGGGAAATTGCTCCACAATTGGGGGGCCACCACAGAGAAGGCCCTCACTTTTGCCGACCTCCGACCTTCCCTTGGAGTAGGCACTCAGAGGAGGACCTTAGATGTTGAACGTAGTGTTCGGTAGGTTCATGTCGGAAAAGGCGTTCCATCAGGTATTGTGGTCCCAAGCCGTGTAAGGTTAAAACCAGCACCTTGAATCGGGCTCGGAAACATGCAGGCAGCCAATGCAAGCGGGCCATAGTAGGTCTTATATGCTTGAACTTTCTGGTCCCTGTTATCAATCTGGCCGCTGCATTTTGCACAAGCTGCAACTTCCGAACTGCCTTCAAAGGCAGCCCCACGTAGAGTGCATTGCAGTAATCTAACTTGGAAGTTACCAGAGCATAGACAACTGAAGCCAGGTTATCCCTGTCCAGATAGGGCCGTAGCTGGGCCATCAACCGAAGTTGGTAGAAGGCACTCTGTGCCACCGAGGCCACCTGAGCCTCAAGTGACAGAGATGGTTCTAGGAGAACCCCCAAACTACGAACCTGCTCCTTCAGGGGGAGTGCAACCTCATCCAGAACAGGTTGAAGACCCTCAATCTGGTCAGCAGAAGCACCCACTAAAAGCATCTCAGTCTTGTCTGGATTGAGTTTCAGTTTATTAGCCATTATCCATTGCCGCAGCCAGGCACTGGTTTAGCACATCCACAGCCTCACCTGATGTAGATAAAAAGGAGAAATAGAGCTGCGTGTCATCAGCGTACTGATGACAACACACTCCAAAACTCTGGATGACTGCACTCAACGGTTTCATGTAGATGTTGAACAGCATGGGGGACAAGACTGACCCCTATGGAACCCCATACTGGAGAATCCACGGGGCCGAGCAATGCTTCCCAAGCACCACCTTCTGGAGCTGACCCGCCAGGTAGGAGCGGAACCACTGCAATGCAGTGCCTCCCACTCCCAACTCAGCCAGTCACACTCTCCCTGTCTTTCTCCTGACAGGTTATCGTACAGGGCAACCAAGGCTATTTCTGTACCAAAGCCAGCCTTGAAACCAGACTGAAATGGATCCAGATAATCGGTCTCATCCAAGAGTGTTTGGATCTGGCTCGCAAACACCCGCTCAGGGACCTTGCCCAGGAATGGAACATTTGTTACTGGCCTTTAGTTATTAAGATTTTCAGGATCTAGGGAAGATTTCTTCAGGAGTAGTCTCACTACAGCCTCTTTCAAGTAGCCTGGGATCACTCCCTCTCGCAGAGAGGCATTAATCACTTCCCTGGCCCAGCCAGTTGTTCCATCCCTGCTAGCTTTTATGAGCCAAGAGGGGCAAGGGTCCAAAACGGAGGTGGTTTCACAAACCTGTCCAAGCACCTTGTCCACGTCCTCGAGCTGTACCAACTGAAACTCATCCAAGAAAACAGGACAAGCCTGTGCTCTGGATACTTCACTTGATTCACCTACTATAACACTGGAATCGAAGGTCTGACGGATGCCAAAGATTTTATTTTGGAAGTGCCTAGCAAAATATATTGCAGCGGGCCTCGGATGGTTTTACCATGTCCTTGGGGCCGACATGTAAAAGCCATTGGACAATTCTGAAAAGCTCTGCTGGGCGGCAGGTTGATGATTTAATAGTGGCAGCAAAGTATTGTTTTTTTGCTGCCCTCACTGGTCCTGAATACATCTTACCATAGGCACTTACCAGTGTTTGATTGCATCCACTTGGAGTTCATCTCCATCTGCACTCAAGCCATCTCCTGTTTTAAAAACTTTACTTTAAAAACGTGAATATGCGTATACTGTTGTATCCCTTCCCCAGTTGCTTAGTGCAGTGAAAGTGCAGTGTTGATACCCTAATGTTTAACAATAAGCAGCAAGACTGTGTAAACTAGGACTGTATTCAAATGTTTGTCTAATTAATAGTAACATTTATTTATTTATTTATTTACATCAATTTGTTTACCACTCAATTAACAATGCCCTCTTAACAAAAGTTAAGACCCATAAAATCAATCAACAGAAGTCCTGAATCCAACAGAATAAAAAACACCCATACCCATAGTGCAAGACTAAATAAATAAAAATAAAAACGAACAGGAAAATATTAAAATAGCAAAGCTGAAAACACAACATTGAAGATCAACAATTCTCTGCATTGTAGAGTTTACAGAGTACTTTGCGTGCATTTATCTTAGTAATGTTTGCAACAACCCTGTAATGGGTGTCATTCCCAATTTGCTGATTGATATGGGGCGGAGAGGGGTCGAGGTCTGAGGCTAAGAGATTGTAGATTGCCTCAGGACATCTACTGGCTTCATGGCAGAGGCAAATGTGAGCTAGAGATTTCTACTGTCTAGCAACTCTCGGAAATAATATTTTCCTGCTAGTGGTTGAGTAAATTGGACTTTAACCTCATTCCCTTCTGTGAGTCAAGCACAAGCACTAAACTGCCTTTTTAACCATGTCCTACTCCGCTTCCAGCCAAGCCTGTAAATTAAAATAGACATTGAATTAAACAATGTGTTTGCCAGTATTTTCCAGTCTAAGGCAGAAGTGCTGTGTGCACTCCTGAACCTTCTTTGCAAGCACCATTTGTTGCATTTTGTTACAGTTTGTTCAGAATCCTTGCTTGTTAAGGGCCATCTAAACAAGTACCGAGGATGTGGACAAGCTGCTTGGACGAGTGAGGAGGACGACTTGCCCTCTCGATCCCTGTCCCTCTTGGCTGGTTGCCCAGGGAGGAGATGCAATTAGACTACAATTACAACATACTATTAATGCATCTCTCAGGGAGGGGAGTTTTCCATCATGTTTAAAAGCTTCTTAAAAAAGCCCTTCCTGGACCCCCTGGATCTTAATAACTACAGACCAGTGTCAAATCTTCCGTTTCTGGGCAAGGTGATCGGGAGGGCAGTTGCTTTCCAACTCCAGGCAGTTTTGGATGATACAGATTTTCTAGACCCATTTCAAACTGGCTTCCAGGCAGGATATGGAATTGAGACTGCTATGGATGCCGTAGTGGATGATCTACGCTTGAGTATTGACAGGGGGAGTGTGTCCCTGCTGGTATTTCTGGACCTCTCAGCGGCTTTCGATACCATCGACCATAGTACCCTTCTGGAACGCCTGAGGGGTTCGGGAATCGGGGGCACTGTGCTTCAGTGGTTCCAGTTCTACCTCTCGGGCAGGTTCCAGATGGTGATGCTTGGGGATAGCTGCTTCTCAAAGAAGGAGTTGTTGTATGGCGTACCACAAGGCACCATCCTCTCCCCTATGCTGTTTAACATCTACATGAAACCGCTGGGAGAGATCATCCAGAGGCATGGGGCAGGGTGCTATCAGTATGCTGACAACACCCAAATATATTTCTCTATGCCTTTGACAACAGCGTCAGCTAAGGATGGCGTGTCTCCTCTGAATGAATGCTTGGAGGCAGTAACATGCTGGATGAGGAAAAACAAACTGAAGTTGAATCCAGACAAGACGGAGGTGCTTACTGTCAAAAGTCCCAACCTGGGTTTGGAGGTATGTCAACCAGTTCTGGATGGGGTTACACTCCCCCCGAAAGACTGTGTTTGCATCTTGGGGGTGCTCCTGTATCCATCACTCCAAATGACAGCTCAGATCGACGCAATGGCCAGGAGTACCTACTATTGGCTGATACGCCAGCTGCACCCCTTCCTAGAGTTGGAAGACCTAAAAACGGTAGTGCACTCACTGATAACTTCAAGACTTGACTTCTGCAATGTGCTGTACATAGGGCTACCTCTGTGCCTAGTCTGGAAACTTCTACTAGTGCAAAATATGGCAGCTAGGTTGGTCAGCGGTACACCTAGGGTGACCATATTACATCAGCATTAAGATGACTCCACTAGCTGCCAATTAGTTTCCGGGGAAAGTACAAAGCGTTGGTTATTACCTTTAAAGCCCTGCATGGTTTGGGTCCAAGTTACCTGCGGGATCGCCTTCTGCCATACAGTCCGCCCCGCACACTAAGGTCATCTGGGAAGAATTTGCTACAGTCGGCCAAAACCAGGCTGACAACTATTATCCAGAGGACCTTCTCTTCTGCCGCTCCCAGACTGTGGAATGGCCTGCCGGAGGAGATTCGTAAACTTAATAGTCGTTTTGAATTTAAGAAAGCCATAAAAACCGATTTCTTCCAGCAGGCCTACCCAGCTGAATTTTAAGATTTTTATCTGTATTTTAATAATGTATTAATTTTATATGTTTTAATCAGTTTCATGTATTTTATTTCATTTGTATCAATGTTGTTCCCGCCTCGATCCTGAGGGAAAGGCGGGTAAGAAATAAATATATTATTATTGTCATCATCATCATCATTTTTCTTTTCTCAAATAACTAATCTTGGGGCCAAAATATGCATTAGTGTAAACTTTCTTTCACTTTTTCTCTAGAGTGGGCCCTGGGCCTCTGATTTGAATTGCAACCCTATCACAGGGGGCAAGACAGGCTATAACTCTATTCCCCCTACTATGGGCCTGTCCTGGATCTGGGGGCCATTTCTATTACCCTGTCCCTACTCTAGAGTAAAAATGAAAGAAAGGCATCACCAGCAGTTATGTCTTTAAAGTAATGTCTGTTTGGCCTTGATAGGATCATAGAATAGTTGAGTTGGAAGGGACCTATAAAGCCATTGAGTCCAGCCCCTGCTCAAAGCAGGAATCCACATTAAAGCATCCCTGACAGATGGCTGTCCAGCTGCCTCTTGAATGGCTCTAGTGTGGGAGAATCCAACACCTCCCTAGGGATTTGGTTCCATTGTCGTACTGCTCTAACAGTCAGGAAGTTTTCCTGATGTCCAGCCGGAATCTGGCTTCCAGGAGCATAAATCTTGACTGTCCATATGTCACTTTTGTGCTTTAAATCATATTTCCCCCTCCCCTTTACACTCAGTTGAGGAAAACTCGTATTAAAGATGTGTTCCTGCAACCATCAAACGTTGTATGTGTGATATGATTTGGTCCTTTGACTCCTTCCTCAGTATGATACTAGCACCTAGATCTCTGCCATTTTAGAGTCAGTCCTTACTTTTCCCAAATGATGTTCAGCCAGCATGGCCATGGTGATGGGAGTTGTAGTCCAGTGCCATCTGAGGACCAAGGTTGGGAATGGCTGTTCTAAGGCAAGAGTGCACAACTCCAAATCATGCAATTATTGATATTTCTACTAACACAAGAGGGCTGCCTTGCAATGTTAATTGAGGGAAATAATTTCAGTTACAATTTTAACTCATTGTTTTTAAATCACCCTTTTCTCTTTCTGCGCCCCATAGAATATGTTCTCTTTACTCTTTGCATCTTCTCTCCCTGTTAAGCTCACTGCTTTTCTCTGCCCACTCCATAGTGTGGACACTTTTCTCTTTATCACCGTAAGCCTGTTCCCCCATGTCTGTATGGCGAGAGCGACCAGATACAAAAGAGGGCAAGGCTCCTGCAGCTTTAACTATTGTGATGAAGAGGGAATTTCAGCAGGTGCTGCATGCATACAAAGGACACCTGCTGAAATTCCCCTTTCTATACAACTCTTAAAGATTCAGGAGCCCTGTCCTCCTTTCCATAAGGTCACCCAAATTGGAAATGGGCGCAGACTGCAGGTATCTAGAATTCCCCCATGCCCCCAAATTAGAGAGGGGGGCACAATCAGCTGTAGGATGTCATGTTACCCGAATTTGCTCTACGAGGTAACTAAATGCTGCTTCGTTCAATCTTATAAACCACCTTAAAACTCTCTTTAGCTGGTTGAACGCATGCAGTTGGGTGGGGTGTTCCAGATAAACACTGCCAGCCAGTTAGTTAATATTTGTTGTTTTATTAAAGTCCTTGGCTGTTGGCCATGTTGCAATTGAGAAAAGATATATTGTCTAATTTAAAGGTCTGATAATTGCTACTGTTTGAAATAGGAATTACTAACAGGCAAGTAGCAAACAACCATTTAAACACTTTTTTCTTCATTGTATGAAAATTGTGTCTCATCTTGCTGAGAACAAGACTCTCAGCAGCTAGCGTGAACATCAGAAGTAGGGACGCAGTGCAGCACAATATCCCACGCAGATCCTGGGTGGTCAGAACATTGAGGTGGAGAGAAACAGAACAAGAGGCCAAACCCTAAATATAAGTTTATCTAATTTCATGCATAACACAGAATAATTCTCAGTTTGGAACTCAGGAGTTTGATCCCAAACAGGACATTGCTTGCATAGTTCTGGTGAGTTTGAAAGAAAGCAGTATCCCATGCATATGCAGCTGTTAAATATGCACTTAGCAACAGCAGCAGCATTACTGTAATGTTTTAAGTGAGACAAAATTCTGAGTTTGTTTTTTAAAATTTGAAATCCCTGCAATAGGCTAAGCTGTTGTTGTTGCTGAACTACAACCTGTCTGTATTGTTTAATAAATACAATCTGTCCTAAAGAATTTGTGCATTTGTTTGTGCAGATACTACACATTATTGTAAAGGGCAGTGCCACAAATAATTATGTCATTTGTCAAGAGTCTGTGGCTTTTCCCTAGCCCCATCGCTTGCCGTGCTTCCTTAAATGTCCCTTCAAGATTCTCGTGCAAGTGTGCTGGTCTTCCTTTTATGTTACGAGTGATGGTCCAAAACTAGATGAAATGTGGCGAAAATGTATTTTTAAATATTTCTGAATGAAGCTGGAAAAGTTATAATTGTTGTGGTAAATAAGCAACAGTTTGGCCTGTAGTTCGACGACAAAACAATCCAGTCACAAACAAAAAATAAAGATTTATTAGCATCAGTTAATTCCTCTTAGCTTTTTTATTTTTTCTCATCAGTGAAGGGAAATACCTACCATTTCTTTTAAGCTCACTTTGGTGACTTCTTTTTAGATGCCATTTATTTTTCTTTCTTGCATGTCATCCATTAAAGATTAGCTGTGGAAGGTTGGAGCATGGAGAGATTATGAATGACAGAACAACTCCTGTGGAATAATAATCAGTTTTTGATATTTAATGCTGTTTGACTTTTGCAGACACATTTCTTATTAACCTTTGATACAAAGAGAAATCCAGGTTCCTGATATCTCATGGAGAAGATGAATATGAGATCCTCTTCCAATTAAACTGAAATAAGGCCAATATTGGGCTTTAGCCAAAAGATCTCCATAGTTCCCAACCCTTGTGTTTATAAATCTAAATATGTGTGACATTCTATTTTTAAAAGTATGTAACAGACATAGTTTTACTAATAATTTCGTCCTAAAATTATTCTTTCTATATACAGTATGTACTTAGCCTTAGTTTTGTTTTAAGATTGTTACATTATGTAAATACATTTTCTCAACCTTTCATTAGACGGTGTCTTGATAAATGCAAAGACCTTTAATACACCATAGGTGCTGTTTTGTTCCACTAAAATCAATTGGGGTTTTGCCATGGACTTCAGTGAGAGGTGTATTTTCCCTAAAGTTGTGAAACTTATAGCAAATGATGTTTGAAATTAAGATTTGCTTTGAAATAAAGATTTCTCAAAACCCCCAGTCATGGAGGATTAAGAGAACGGTTTGTTTTCCTTTCACTGTATAAGCTTATTCTGAAAATATGGGTACCCTGGTAAAGGAACAAGCATGTTTCACAAATGTTGGATAGCAACGATTGGGGCTGCAATCCTATAACCATTTATATGGGAGCCCCATGAGTAGACATGTATAGGATTGCAATCTGTCATTAATAGCGGAGTGTGGTTTTGTTATGTAAATGAATAATTAAACCATGCATATGTTAATTGCATATATCCTTGCTTGTAAGGAGCTCTCCTGTCAACTCAAAATAGAATCCTTTGAGAAACTTAGAATCCATCTGCATACAATTCAAAACTCAGATAGGTCAATGCAGTCAAAGGAAATGTATATTTCCTCATTTACATGCCTTCTCTTTCATTTTCTCCCTGTGAATCTAAGTAAACAGGAACACACCAGCACACTACCTGGTCTTTTGACTTGTTTTTATTACTGAACAGTTCAGGTTCTTTGGTAGAATCAGTGCATTTACGGCACCAGAAATTTAGGAGCAGTTTAGTACCTCAAACTAAATACATACAACAAACAACAAGTTAACAAAGGTCTCAGCATATTCTATCTGTGTTTGCACACATTGCTTTATCTGCAGAGTCACATTTATATGTAAATGGCTTTTAGTTTGTAATGCCTAGTACTGACCTGTTAAAACTGTTCATTTTTATTCATGATCCCAATAATGCTCCTCAGTTATTCTAATGACGTCAAAACAACGTCATTAAAAAAAAGTATAGTGTCTTGGGAGTACCGGCATTCATTTTAACAAGAACACAATCTGGATTTTAGAATATTTCCCAGGATTTTCAGGATTTTGCAATATGTTGTGTGTACAAGCCGATAAGTAGCACGTTGTAATTACTCTCATGGAGATACAGTGTATATATATATATATATATATATATACACACACACACACCCCTACCTACTTTTTTTAGTTCCTTCACAGGAAAATTATTAGCAAGAAATCATTAGAAGTAGATTCACCATAAAAAGAACTAGGGAAAAAGAAGAAAGCCAGCCCATTTAAGGAATCTCAAATTCAATGGATGGCATTACAGAAAACACTTCTATCATGCACCCCACCCCAGTTATTTAAAATCAAGAACAAAGATGGAAAATGTCATTTGTCCTCGGTTTTCCACTCCTGTTACATATTAACTCTATAAATCTGCTGTGAAAACCTCTTTTTTCAGATTAGGAAAGCTTTATCTTTACTAGAGATATCCTAAAGTAAAAAGTACCCTTTCGTCCCTCATATTGACCCTTTTGGGGGAAAGACATCTGCGCATAGCCATTAGAAGTCCTGTGATCATTCCTTCATCAGCTCTAAGGAAAATCCTAGGTCACGCAGAGTTCAACAGCCCCTAATCCTGAATACTAAATACAAAATCACAAAACTCCTCACAACAGTCTCTTCATTATTGCAGCAAGTTTCTTTTCTTTTCTTCTTCTTTTTTTTAACGTACTGAAGATACCTAAGAAATGATTGCAACCAAAACTAGTAAGGGAACTCAGAAAATGTACACATTGGAAGGGAGGAAGAAAGAAGAAAGGAAAGGGTAGTTTATGAAGAAGTTTACAGTTTAACACATTATGGTTTAAATTTTCCTTGAGGGAGGAGATTGTAGGGCTTTTTTAAATTTTAGAGAAAATGCAACTTTCAGAATATTTCAGAATGCTTGCAACAAAATATTTTTCAGAATTGCACCTCACAGCACCTTGCATAAGACAGAGTATAATAGTTTGGTGCATAGTAATCTTATACATCTTATCAGTTGTCTAAAAGTTTAAGATTATTTGTCTTTAATATAGATCATGCAACTTTTTTAGTAGACTTTAAAAAAAAAACCTACCTTTTCCTTCTTTCTTGCATTTACTATTCAGTTTCTGTATTTACACAGATGACCCCTGAGAAATCAGCAAATAGACATAAATGCCCTCTCCCTTCAACTCACCAATCTCCCCTCCAAGATTCTGTTGTTTGGAGAATCATGAACCAATGTTTATACTAGAATGATTTCTAACACCGTCTCTTGCTACTACTGTATTTTAAAGGTAGTTTAAAAGTGTGGCGAAAAGGTTTGCCAACAGAATCAGGTTTAACTAAGAAAATATGTACACTGCTTTGATTTGGTAAACTCATACTCCAAATGGTTCAGCTTCTTCATATTTGCTTTATCCCATATTAGAAAACAATTAGCTTACTAAACAAATTTGAGTATTTGGGGGTGGGTAGATCTACTTTGATTCTCCCTCATTTGACTAAGAATTACAGGATATTTGATAAGCTTGTTTAAAAATGGACATATCCAAATATTATCGTAAACACCCAATGATTTGTTTTACCTGCAATATAAGTATTTTACTTAGTTGGCTTACATAGTAGCTAATAATATTTGTTAATGTAATTTAACTGCTGTGAACCTTTACTGAACAAATATTGAAATTTATACAAGTCAAAGAATGAGGATCTCTAATGACTTTTGTAAAGACTTCCGTTTAATAGTTAAAGAGAAAAGTTTATATGACATACCCAGTGTAATTAACAGCAGATTTTACATTTAATAAAAAGAAAGAAGCATATGTATTTGCTTTATTCATTCCAGCATAATTTGCTTTACAGTTATGGGTATTTAATGAGCAAATTCCAGCTAAAATGCTATGTTGATTTTCTAAGTGAACTTTGAAATAGCTATGTACCTTACAAAAACTGCCTGTTTACAATTATTATCTATCTTACAACTACAAGTGTGTTAGACGTGATGCGTCTAGAACAATTACCTTTTATTTTATTTTTTTTAGAAGAGGAAGATTTTTTTAGACTAAGTACTGGGTTTGGCCCTCTTATTCATTCAGATACTTACAAGCTAGTCTTGCACCAAATAACGTAAATATAGGTTTCAGTAGTGAAAAATATATGTTGTTTCTGTCATTTATGAAGTAAAATGTGTTGTATATTGATTCAATTGTTTGATTTGTAGGAGTTGTAGTCATGCTTAACTCTCATTGAAATCAATGGGCTTAAGTATGCTTAACTTGGCTGATTCCTTATTCTTCCCCCTAATACTTCCATATCATGACATCCTGACATTGAATATGCACATTAACTCAATAAGCTTCACATTTCAATTGAAATGTCATTTCAAAAAAATACTTAAGCACACTAGGCTTGGTTAAAATACTGTTGCCAAGATAAACCTAGGTGTTCCAGGAAATAAAAGGTGACTTTGGAGCAAGAGTCCTAGATGTCCTTGCCAGTAGTTCCACTGAAATCAAATGGACTACCCAGAAATCTTTGTGTTCATGATAGCAGGTAACTCTCTCTCTCTCTCTCCCCCCTCTCTTTCTTATCTGAATTGTAAATTGGTCCTGTTAAAAACAGTGCTGATGCCCACAGAACTGTAGGAAGATAATGCCCATCATTTTGAGACCTGATTCACATGGGGAAAAGGTGTCTTTTCCTTTGCAGAGGGAGCTTTACTGAGTCTGTGATCTTTGGAGTCACTGTTCATGTCTTTCTGCTATTCCATTTGGCCCTCAAAACTGTGAACAGTTTGCTGACATTTTATTATTTGTTTATTAGTACATTTTTATAACCATCTTTCCACAAATGTCACCAAGGTGATATCCAACAATCTTATATATATAATTCAAAGTATATCTTTGAATATCTTAGCGTAAACTTCTTCCTGCTAGTAACTAAACCTTAGGAGAGGCATTTTAACTTTTTAAAAACTGCACAAACCTGGGAACTCACCAAATGATCAGTGGATCAGGGAAGGAGGCATGGTCATATGGGGAACATAGGCATGTGTAGCACATTTCATTTTTTATTTTTAAAGGGGAACATTTATTGAATAATCAGTCATAAAGGACATTATTTTTATTCATTTATTTATTAAACACTATAGATACTGATGCCCTACTCTGTGTTTGGCTTGCCTGACCCTGGGAGGGCCATTGCAGAGGAGATGCTCCTCAAGCCCCAGCGTTGGTGGAGCTTTGTGGTGACACAGGCCAGATTGGTAACAGGGACCAGAAGGTTTGAACATATAAGACCGATTCTGGCCCGCTTGCATTGGCTGCCTGTATGTTTCTGAGCCTGATTCAAGGTGCTGGTTTTAACCTATAGAGCCTTACACGGTTTGGGACCACAATACCTAATGGAACGCCTTTCCCGACATGAACCTACCCGTACACTACGCTCAACATCAAAGGTTCTCCTCCGGGTGCTTACTCCGAGGGAAGCTCGGAGGACAGCAACAAGGAAGAGGGCCTTCTCTGTGGTGGCCCCTCAATTATGGAATGATCTCCCCGATGAGGTCCGCCTGGCGCCAACACTGTTATCTTTTCGGTGCCAGGTCAAAACTTTCTTTTCTCCCAGGCATTTTAACAGCTTCAGTTGAGGTTTTAACTGACTTTGTGGCCAGGCTTAACAGTTTAAAATGTTTTAAATGTCAGCTGGTTTATGTTTGTAGTTTTAAATGTTGTATATTGTCTTTTTAGTGTTCCATCTTTTAATTTTTGTAAACCGCCCAGAGAGTTTCAGCTATGAAGCGGTATGTAAATAATAATAATAATAATAATAATAATAATAATAATAATAATAATAGAAGAGGGGCTTACGAGGCAATATTAGCCTTCGGGAGCCCTCCTCCTGACCTCTTTGAAGCACAGCTCCTGGGAGAGGCTGTCTCAATGGCAGCAGTTCTTTGCGCAGCAGCGAAGCAGCCAGAGGGCAGCTGGAGGATTGGTTGTGCTGCATCTAGATCTCCCCTCAATTTGATGCTTATTGGCCCCCTCAATTGCTTGAAATATTAGGGTGTGCCTATGATGGGGAACAGTGGAAAGCCAGATTTGGCCCCCAGGAGGACTGGATTTGCTCTCATCCCCTGAGTCTGAGTATCTGTATCCTACCATAGTTTATGTCTAAACTGAGTAGGCTGTGGTTTGTGCAAATCACAACATGTTTGGTTCAGATGGAATACCAAACTATGGGTTGGATCCAAAGGTGCCCTTTATCAAAAGGAAGGAGTTTTTCCATTTGCAGAAGGGGGTTCAATTCAGTGGAGGCTTTTGTAATAAGATATAGGGCAAGGCGATCTTTGCCAATTTCCCTTTCCCTTTGCAGCACTCCCATGCCAACATCCACACTGTTCTTTAGGGCAGATCTTCAGAGAGCACATGTGACTGCAGAAGGAAAGGAGAGCCAAGACGTGACAATGTTCCTGGAGCTATGGACCCAATCCAGTGGGTTGCCCGAAAATTGGAAGACAGAGAAGGAACTGAAGAGTTTGAGAAGAGAAGAGAAAGTTGCAAGGAAACAAAATACATTTTATAACCTGATAAATGTACCAAGAGAACTTGAGTTCTTTTTTTTTTAAAAAAACTTCTACTGCAAGTGTGCAAGACTCTCCATTAATTGCATACTGTTGGATCCCTGTGAGAAGCTCCAGCTCAGAGATATACAAAAGAACTCCTTGGTGACAAAAGCTCCTGGGAAACATTGTGAACTACTCAAAAAAAGCTTTCATCTATTATATCATCTTCCATATACTGTTCCACAACTCTCATGACTTTTTCCTTAATGTTCAATCGAAATAGGCATCTCTGTAACTTAACATAATTATATTTTGCCTTATCTTCAGTGGATTGAGTGAACTGTTTGTCCATCTTCTTTCTGATATACTTTTTAATATACTCACCACTTTGCCCAGCCTAGGCTTAGCATATCTAATTTCTTTTAGCTTGTCACCGTATGATTTGACTTCTAGACCCTTCATTGGAGTAATTCTTCTCCCATATCCTTTCCAGCTTATCAAAGTCCTTGAACCGTAGTGCCTCAATGGGTTTCCCCCCTGAAGTATTCTGCATGTGTGGTCTTACCAGCGCTGAGTCGAGTGACAACATTACTTTTTAGACTTGGGAAGGATGCTTATGTTGAAGTAACATTTATTTATTACATGTTGTATAGCATCTTTCACCAATTGGTTCAGAATGGCAGGGTTTTTTCTTATCTTCACAACATTTGTAGTGACCTGCATGAATCTGAAATGATATTTCTTTTTTCCATGTCCAGTGCTCTATGTACTTTTCCAGACTGGCTCAAACAGCAGTGGCATTTCACGTTACCACGCCATATTGTTAATTATTATTGCCCCTAAACTTTTATCTGCTGCTACCTAGCCATTTATCAGCACCTTAACATATGCATAGAAAATCTTGTACATACAAACTCTGCTTGGAAATCAGAAAATCTATTTGGATAATTTTTGGGCAATTTTTGTCTAGGATGATAATTATATGCTAGAAGATATTAAGCCACGGTATAAAGAATTATGTTACTCCATGACCCTATCACTTTTTTTACTTTTATATTATACTTCTGGTCTTTGTGCTATATTGAAAGCCATATTTGAAGGTAGAGGCCAATCTGTGCAAGGTTGTGTGGATTCCATCATTGAGAAGCAGTTCTATATCTCCTTCTTGCATCTCCCTAGTAAAACGCCATGTGATGTGATGCCATTACTAATGATGTATGAGAAATTCAGTTCAGTTCATTTTCTACCAGAATACGTGGACCTCAGCACAATCTACAGTCGATAGCCATACATTTCTGAGCTTGCAATGCGATTCACAGAACAAACAAAAAATGGATTCCAAAAAAATGCACATTGCACTTGAAAAATGCACATGAAAAAAAAATCAGTACTTTTGAAAAATGCTCGCTGACATGCTTCAATCAATGGGAGAAAAATGAGTACAATTAAAAAATTATCACAACAAATGCATAC
Source organism: Anniella stebbinsi (assembly GCA_029215795.1). NCBI lineage: Eukaryota > Metazoa > Chordata > Lepidosauria > Squamata > Anniellidae > Anniella > Anniella stebbinsi. Next base: position 333,357,897 of record JARDYH010000001.1, read on the forward strand.
ATTAGGGGAAATGGCATGAAAATATACATGAGTTTTTGTGTGGAAAGAAAAAACAAAGCTCGCAATTTAATACAGACATGAGTTGGAATGAGCTTTGAGGTGGAATTTGAAGAACCTCGATGAGTTCAGGCTTTGCTGATTTGCACATCCATAGTTTCACCCTCATTTTTCATGCCTTCACAAGCAGACAGTGGTGTGGAAGAGAAGCCGAATACAATAATTTCACATTATGCATTCTTTTTTTTAACTAGATGTTTCCAAGAAAGTGGGAGGGGATGGAGATTCTAGAACCTCTGATTACCAGTTGATAGGGAACACAAGCAGAAGGCCGCTGCTGTGTTCCTATCCTGCTGTGAGTTTCCCATAAGCATCTGATTGGACACTGTAGGAACAGAACTTGAACTAGATAGGCCTTTGGTCTGATCCAGCAGAGTTCTTACATTGGTTAGGTGGCAGAATAATGTCTAGTTTTGCACCTAGCATCTGCTTAAAGACATCCCCACCCCACATACGTACACACTACATGGGGCGCTTTAATCCTTTTGGCATACCTAAAGAATTTCTGTGGATTGTGTCCAATGATTAGTACATTTAATTTGGAAAATCTGAATGTTGTCCAGAATAATGTTGTTACCCTTCTGGAAATGGTTACAATGAAAGTTGCCAGATTTAATGGAATGAAAATTCATTAATTTGGGCAGTTAAAACTTTCTCTAAAGTAAGAAATAAACTCTCTTGGTTTCAGCATGATCAACAGATCTAAAAGCCCCTTGGATGTCAATCATTAGCATATTCACATGTTAAAAATACTTCCTGTATTTCAGCTCTAGTAGAAGAAATCCATTCCGCCCAACGAGAACGTGACGAGGCCCTCCTTGCTAGGCTGCAGCTGGCCACTGAAGAGAGAGATGATGCATGTAAACGAATAAAACTATTGGAACAAACTTTTGAAACGTATGTACCTATCTCCTACCATGTTTATTGCTGTTTGTTCAAGTATCCTGTATCTTGGGAAAGAGCTCTGCCAGATCTGACACCCTTCCTTCACATAACACACACTGGTAGGCTGACCATATGAAAAGGAGGACAGGGCTCCTGTATCTTTAACAGTTTCATAGAAAAGGGAATTTCAGCAGTTGTTATTTGTATGCATGCAACACCTGGTGAAATTCCTTCTTCATCACAAAGTTAAAGCTGCAGAAGCCCTGCCTTCTTTTGTACATGGTCAAGAGGACAGGGCTCCTGCAGCTTTAACTGTTGTGATGAAGAGGGAATTTCACCAGGTTATGTATGTGTACAAACAACACCTGCTGAAATTCTCTGTCCTTTGCAACTGTTAAAGATACAGGAGCCCTGTCCTCCTTTTCATATGGTCACCCTACACACTGGCATCTCATCTAGTGATCACTTCAGCCTAGAGCCACTGCAGATCTTATCAGCCTTGGAGTCAAAGGTCATTGACTTACTACAGCTATAGTCTCATATCCTATTGAACATGCCTAAGCCCACTTAGCCTTCATTAGTGCTATACAGTGCAAGATTGCAGCCTATTTGGGGGAGAAAGATGGGAGTACTTGCTGGTGTCTTAGCAACTACAGTACATGACATGGTTCCTAACCTTGAATGAATGAAATAGATGATCAGGGGCCTTCATGAGGGGCGTGGGAGAACAGAGCCATCTGGGGACTGCCCCATTTGCTTTCTTAGTACTTGGGTGCTCCTGTTGTTAGCATCAGCCCAGTTGTGCTAAATATGAAGGAGAGTTGCATTTTTGCTACACTGGGTAACAGGCATCTTAATCATGCCATTGCTTTTATTTCTTGAAGTTTTTATTATTGATTTGTGGTCACCGTTTTGCTTCTGAGACAGAAAACAAAGCGTATGACTCTGGATATATGGAGGGAGCACGGGGGCCAGTATTGATTTTATTCAGAAATAAATCAAGGAAGTGTGACATTTTCATTCAGGGGTTCAGAACCCGGACTACAAGGTTGTCAGTCAGAAGTTTCACTATATAGAAAATCAATCCAATCTTTTGAGGCCCTTAGACACTTTCCATCAGAAAACACCACCTCTTGTTATTAAGAAGTGGTAATCAAATCATGTACATCCTCCCACCATCTTGTGTGATGCAAACGTATTTTTTCATTTAAAATGCAATCCTTTCTTTGTGTATATTTTGCACTACTGTGTCAGCAAAGGGAAGGTTCATATACACAAGACAGCACATCTCCACCAACTGCCATGTTATATAGGTGCATATTTCAAATGATCTCCTGTCATGTGCTAAATGTGTGGATGTTCCAAGCTAGTAAACATTTCATCACAAAATATAAAAAGGCTGGGACTGTAGTTTGTCTTTCCATCAGCCTTAAAACCAAACGGTGTATGAAAACATTATAATAAGTCATACATTACTGCCCAACCAGCAGCCATCCTCCAGGACCCTGATGGACCAGTTTATCTCTATCACTCACTCCTCCCTCTCATGTCCGTGTTGCAAATATGCAGTTGTCCATGCAACATTTAGCAATCCTCTTAGAGGCAAATAGAGAGTGACTCCTGTGAATCATTTTTGCATGTTTGTTCCATCTCAGAAACTTTTTTAAAAGTTTGTTTAATTGTCCTGTTTGCATGCATGTATATTGATTGTAGAATGTGGTGGGGATTTTTTTATTTCCTCCCCCAGTGGTGTGATCTTTGCACTGTGCATACAGTGAGATGGTGCCTCTGGAAGATGAACCCTTCAAATTAACACTATATATTTTTTTAATCTTGTAATTTGCTTAGGTTTGGTATGACTTAATTTTACCATCTTTCTTGTTAAAAATGGAGTGGGATCCAAAGTGTTGCACAGGGAGCTGTGCATGCATATTAGTGCTTCTAAAGCCCCTGTCCAGCCACAACGTCTTATGCTACCCAAAAGCTGCTACAGGAACTTAGAAAGCTCTCCAGAAAAAAATCAAATTCATCAAAAGCGTGTGTAGCCATAAGAGAAAATTGGGGAAGTTATGCGGACCTTCTTGTACTCACAGACCAGCTAATCCCATGATTGGCATGAAATCATAACTTGCTTAGTGCTATCATTTACGAGTAGCATTTGATCTTTCAAAAAGATTAATGCACACTTAAAAACTTTTCATTAGAGTTTCTATATAATTAAGCCTACTCATAGAGTCTAGTAGTTAGTGCAAATGCATTTTATTAATGTACAGTTTTGCAGAATGGTTTCGACAGAGGTTTAAATCTATTAAGAACAATTTTCTGTAAAAGTGGGGAAGATCCTATACGTATATTAAAGAATGGAAGAATGGAGACCACCTGTGGCTTAACTTTGCACATCCATTTCAGTTGGCTTGAGTTTTCAAATAAAGTTTTCTCTAATTTTCTGACCTTCTGCTTTCTACCGACTTAAGACTGCAATCCTACACAAACACTAAAGGCTGAGAAAAGGATCCAGAATCTGATTGCTAGTGGTATTTATTTTGCACTAGCAAAAACCAACACTTGCACAATGTCGATAGCGCTTGCTGGTGCGACAGGTTTTGGAACCTTCCCCCAGTGTCTTTTGCTTTTAGGGATGTGATAAACAACATTAAAATATATAATTTCTGGTGAAAGTTGTAGGTCCAAAAATATATAAATAAAAAGACCATCTGTGCCCCTGCCGCTGGGGAACTTTCTTCATCTAAGCACATATGAACAATTGATCCTTGTAGTCATATATAGCAGTAAACATTAATAACTTAACATTCTGAATTCCGTACTGAAGATATGGAGCATTATTGAAAGATGGAATCGAGCAGGTGGCACTTTAATATGTTCAGTGTCATGGTTGACTCTAAAGACTAGTAGAATGAAATTACTTGAGGGTTCTAAAGATTTAAAAAGCGAACTCATTTTGCTGCACTAAGGAAATGCTACTGATCAGGCTTTCTGTGTCCCTTTTTTCTAGGCTAGAAAATATTAACCCTGAAGAAAATGACATGGTAAGCCATTCTCTGAGGAGATTTCTTGATGTCAGTCTTATATCTTAGAGGCTTAAGTTCAATTGAGTGGGTTTCAGGAACTAAGATGTGGGAAAAAGAAGAATTGACACACTAATAATGTACATCTTTGCCGCAGTATGAAAATTCAATAACTTTGCTCAGTCAATTTACAATTCACATGTGCCTATTAATTAAAACCCTATATTAAATAAAATATATTAAAACTTCTTGTCTGACTAACATATAATGCTGTTGGTAGACATTACAGGAATTACTGAACAGAATAAACAATGCAGACACCGGGACAGCGATATGGAGAAGTGGAGCTATAATTGTCGATCGAATATACAGGACCCAGGAACGAAAAAAGAAAATAACAGCAGAAGAAATGAACGCCGTGATAGAAGAACGAGATGCTGCGTTGGCTCAAGTAAGTCTTTGTTATTTTATAAAGGATTCGTTCACGGATACCCAAGCACCCACCCGCTTCTCTTCACTTTTGGGGAAATGAATTGCTTTCCTGATTAACCTTCTAGTGTTTTAGAAAAACTTCCTTATGCACAAAGCCAGGCTTAGGAAATTGTTGCAGTGAAATAAAAAATAAAATAAAAAGGAGATTTTACATATTGCGAAGCCATTTTTAAAAAGAATAATGTGTGAGATTACTAAGGGGCTATGTGGAAACCAACTATATATGATATAGAAGTGGGATAAATGGAGACCTCAGGCGCTGGAGGCTGTGAGGAAAATCCAAGATGACCTTGATACATTGCAGTTTTAAGGGATGAAGTGTCACAAACAAGCATAAAATAATTCATGCTGAAATTGAGGGAACTAGGAAACCGAAATTGTGTGTGGTAAAAAAAAATATGAATAAAAAAATATGAAGAAGATAGTTAGGTTCAAGTGCTATAGTGAGAGATTTCAGGTTTATAAGATATCACAATCTAAATGTGAATCAATAAGGTAAAGGCATTTGCCCCTCCCCCAAAGGTTGCTATACTGAAGAAGGGGGCCTACTGCCTGTGGTCCCCTCCAACGTGGTATGTGATATAGAACAGATAGGGTATAGATAGACTTGCATCTCATTAGGGAACCACAATTCAGATTTCACATTCATTTTATGGGACCAGGAAACATAGGGTTGTATCCAGTTGTGGTAAAACCGTTTCCCCCCTCTCTCCTGAATCACCCCCATCTGCTGCAGAGGGTTGGGGGAACCTCCAGAGCAGATTTGGCCTGTGCACAGGGGGACACGGCAGGGAGGAGAGCACAGAGAAGTCCCACTGCATGAGCAGACTTTTCTTTACTTGAGGGTTAGACTTAGATCTAATCCAAAGGCCTAGATCCAGATACATGGAAGGGCTGTGGACTGGTGATCTAGCACAATCAATTTGTGGAAGGACTGGTGATCTAGCATATACTCAGAGAAATGGGAAGCGGAGGTGATGTTTGACCAATTTTCCCTACACCCTCTCATACTATGTCTCAGAGGGTCCCCCAACCCTCTGGCTCAGATTTTCAGGGAGGAATGGGAGCTGCAGGAGGAAGGTAGAATCAACAAAAATTGACCAACACCCTCTGGATTCAACTCCTTGTATGCAGGATCTTCTTGGGGTGTAAGGGGAGAGTTCAAGAATTAAGAGTTCAAGAAATGGAATAGCGAGATTGGAGATGGTGGTATGTGGCAGCTGAGCATAAACAAGCATTCCTGGAGGCTGCCTTCACGGCGCCGGGTTGCCACCGCTTTTGAGAAAACGCCACACTTTCGCTGCTGTAGGATGGCGGGCTTTCCAGCAGCTATTAGGCTATTCAGCCCCCTGCCCAGGCGTCTGGTGACCAATCACAGGTCACCTTCCACTCGGGAACGTCTCTGCCTCAATGCTGAAGTGAAGTCAGGTGGTGGAAGGGCTGTGTTCATCTCGCTCCAATGTAAAAAGTTGGGGTAAGTCCCCAACTTTTTAAATCTAGCTTCACAGGAAAGCGCCATGGTGGCTGCTGTGTCGTATAACTGATAGGAAATGCTTAGCAAATTTGCAGATGACACAAAATTGGGTGGGATCACTAGTACCCTGGACTACAGAAACAAACTCCGATGTGATCTTGATAGACTGGAGTGCTGGGCTGAAAACAACAGAATGAAATTTAATAGGGATAAATGCCAAGTTCTACACCTAGGAAAAAGAAACCAAATATACAGTTACAAGATGGTGGATACTTGTAACTGTATATTACGACAAGCGAGAAGGATCTTGGAATTGTTGTAGATCACAAGCTGAATATGAGCCAACAGTGTGATGTGGCTGCAAAAAAAGCAAATGCTATTTTGGGCTGCATTAATAGAAGTACAGTTTCCAGATTGTGCGAGGTACTGGTTCCCCTCTATTTGGCACTGGTTAGGCCCCATCTTGAGTATTGCATCCAGTTCTGGGCACCACACTTCAAGAAGGATGCAGACAATCTGGAGCGTGTTCAGAGGAGGGCAACGAGGATGATTAGGGGTCTGGAAACAAAGCCCTATGAAGAGAGATTGAAAGAACTAGGCATGTTTAGCCTGGAGAAGAGAAGATTGAGGGGAGACATAATAGCACTCTTCAAATACTTGAAAGGTTGTCACACAAAGGAGGGCCAGGATCTCTTCTCGATCAACCCAGAATGCAGGACATGGAATAATGAACTCAAGTTACAGGAAGCCAGATTCCGGCTGGACATCAGGAAAAACTTCCTGACTGTTAGAGCAGTATGGCAATGGAACCAATTACCTAGGGAGGTCATGGGCTCTCCCACATTAGAGGCATTCAAGATGCAGCTGGACATAATCTGTCAGGGATGCTTTAGGGTAGATTCCTGCATTGAGGAGGGGGTTGGACTCGATGGCCTTATAGGCCCCTTCCACCTCTACTATTCTATGATTCTATGACACAGTGCCACTGCGCAGCCACAACGGGGCTTTTAAATCGTATAGACAGCCCCCTGAAGTACATCAACTTGCAATCTGGTTTGAGGACAAGAGGCCAATGGAGACTGTGTGGCTTGTGCTGGGGAGTTGAGGCAGGAAGGAGGATGTAGAATTGGGAACAATGGAACAAGACTGGTGAGGAGGCATGAAAATCACAAATGGAATTACATCTATGCTTCTTAAAGCCTTAAGGGGAGGGATCAAAGATACAGAGGGAAGGAGGACATAGGTAAACTCAGAAAATCTCTTTCCTAAGTGAGGCATTACTAAGCCTTTTAAACTAGGCATGGGATGCCCTAAGGCTGAGATGCCCTAAGGGGAAGTCCACCATAAATGTCAAGTTTAAAAAAGCAAAACAGACTGGATTTTAAATGTGTGTCTAGGCACAACATCATCTTATTTTTGTTTTCATTTTTATTCTAGAGTAGGTTCAGGGTACACAATCTGGATCAGGCCCCTAGTGTTGGCTTGTAGGAGGACTTTTAAGGTCCAGATTTGGCCCTCTGCACCTGCTCTAAAGTAAAAATGGGGGGGGGGGAGAGAGAGATAGCTGCTAGACACACATTTAAACTAATTCTTGTTTTGACCCTTAGTCAGGAGCTAGAACTAGAAACCATTGGCTCCAAACATGGCTTCCCCAAAAGGTGAGCCACCCATACTGCAGTTTAGAGCATATTCCTAGGCAGCGAAATGTTTGCAGGCTCTGGACTGGTCCCACCCCCAGGCAGCCCATTGGGCTCTCTTAGGAAGGCAGGGCTATACAAGACTTCCTGTTTGGGCTGGACCTTTGCCTGGGCAACAACAGCCTTCCTGGCTCTGGCATGTTTTGGGTTGTTGACTCCTCCCTCAGCAATAACATCTGAGCTCTAGCCCTTTGGCACATGTGTTTGCCTGGTTCAAGGCTCCCCTCTGAAAATTACCTACAGCCAAAATACATTTCCAGTGTCTCTCTCTCTCTCTCTCTCACACACACCTGCAACACAACACCTTTTTTCAAGCAAAGTTGCTTGGCATTAAATCATTATTAATTTGTCTTTTCCCCACTCCACCCCATCCCAGCAAATAAAAATGTCTTGTGTTTCAGTAGAGTATTGTTTCCTATAAAGAAAAAAAAAGTCAGCATTTGGAGGTATTCTTGATGTCAGTAATTTGGATAGGAGTTTGGTCATGATCCAAGGAATTTTGCAACTAGTTCTGTGGTTAAAGGTTTGTTTTCTTGAACATCAGTCATCTCTCTTGCATGGCAAAACGTCTATTGAAACCGAGGAAAATTTCAAGACGTTTGTGATGTGGCATGGAAATCCAGCCACTCCAAGAACATTATTCAGTAATTCCACAGGGTAGTGTAAGCCGCTGCAAGAGCTTGAGCAGCTACTTGGATCCCTGCCTTTGTGCTCAGGACTCAATTAAATGTCAAACTTCAGGTAATAAACCTCACAGCTGCTAATGGGTTGGATCCAGACTTAGTCATACATACTTGGAGTACACCCATTTAAATCAATGGGATTTAAGACTCACATGTCCCATTGATTTCAGCGGGACTACTCTATGACTAAGTCTGGATCCAACCAAAAATATTTTATAATCTCACCAAATTTTGTTCAAAAATGTCTTCTAATAATATAACTAACGTATGTGAGATCAGCACATTTTGGGATGAGTAACTTCTGTCTGTTACATGTCAAAAACACCTAAAATCAGTTACAATATTGCAGTGAAAAAGACAAATTCAGTGTTATGAATTGTCAGGAAAAGACCTGATAATTAAACAGCAGCTATCATAATCTGCAAATATCTTAATTCTAATCCAAAGGAACATCTACCTTTTAGAATACTGTGTGCAGTTATAATTGCTTCAGAAAAAGGCCAATTGAACTGATCTGGGGACTTGAGTCTCTTAAGAAGAAAGTCTTAAGTGTCTGAAGCTGTTTAGGTTGGGGGTGAGGGGAGTATAATTGAAGGAGATACGATATAGGTCTATAAAATGACTAATGAACACACTTTATCTTCTACAATCCATTTTTAAAATTAATTTAATCAATATTTTTATCGCACTTCTCAGCCAAAAAGTCTTAGAAACAATCAGTTAAACAAGACAATCTCTACAGACGGCTTATGCTCTAAAAAGGTATGACATGCAGGAAAAACAAGATTGGTTGGGAAGAGGAGGGAAATGAAGTGGTCTTTTAGCAGGGCTGATGGAATGGCCCTGCTTCCCCCTCTCATCTCCTGCTGTTACAGCCTGCTGGAATGGTGGCTAATGCTGACAGCTGAGGGAGGAAGGAGCCTTCATGGGGGAGGCCTTTCAGCAGGGCTGATGGAATGGACTTTCTTCCTTCTCTCATCTACCTCATATCAATACAGCCTGCTGGAATGGAAGCGGTGGCAGCAGCTGAGGGAGGAAGGAGCCTTCATGGGGGAGGCCATTCAACAGGTCCTGCTCTTCCCCATCATCTACTTCTGTACAGCTTTTTTTCTGTGTGTGAATTGTTGTGTACTGCCCAAAGAGCTTTGGCGATTGGGTGGTATAGAAAGGAAATAAATACATAAATAATATTAATAATTAAATGGGGGGAATGTCCATTATCTGTATGTGATAGTTGTGAACCACTAGAGGCATCTGGTTGGCCACGATTTGGAAATGGTATATTGAACTAGATTGTTTTTGGTCTGATCCAGGAAGGCAATTCTTCTGTGTTATGAGTGCAAGATACTTCTATTCATTGGGTTTTGGGGAAGTCATTGATTTCCCTCCTCTGAAGCTCCAGTGTGACTTTTTAGGGGGAATCAGCAATGTTCCTCCCTGAATCTTTGGATCCAGGCCTATGTCCTTGCATAATTTTCAGATCCACTGCTATTGTGGTTCGCATTTTTGCTCAATGCTTGAAAATGAAATTTGTTAGTAGTTGCTCGTGTTCCTCCAGTTTGCCAATCAGAACATATTTAGAATTAAAATACAAAATGTTTTGCTACTGGGAAATACTCATAGTAGTTGTCCTTTTTTAAAAAAAACCCTTTTCATTACATACTTTATTTTTTGTTTGACAGAGATCACTGAAAATAAATGAGAAGATGTCAACAAAAAAAGAGAGGATTTTTATATTTGGTGTGTGACAGCTTTGGTTCGTTCAGCATTTCTGTCACAATATGCTTTCCTACAGGATTTGTCAAGCAGACCTGACAGACAGGTCTTAAGCAACTTCGGCTCTCAACTGTGGATTCAAATTTTGGATCTCTTTTGACCTGACAATCGGTGTCCAAAATATTGAATACAGTCTTAATAAGGGGCCATTCATTCAGACCATTTTCTTGGCTCTGTGCTCCTGGCACCGAACTTATAGCTATGTCACTGTAGCACAGTGGGAGTTTCAAGGAGATAGTGCTGGCCATAAATGCCATTTTTATCTTAAGTATACTGCACTCAAAATATTTGATTCCAAGCAGTACTACCCTACTTGATATGCTTTATACTGAAGAGTGAAATGCATTTTTATGGACTTCTCAGTGGTATGCTGCCAAGTTAATAATAATTTTATTACATCAGATGTTTCAGAATTTAGCTAGTAGATTATTTATTTGCATCTTCCCCTCCCCCAAATGTGTATATAAGTCAATTTTGGATTGCATTTATTCCTTGGTTATGTTTTAGATAGGCTGACCATCTGAAAAGGAGGACAGAGCTCATATAACTTTAACAGTTGTAGAGAAAAGGGAATTTCAACCAGTGTCATTTGTATACAATTAGTTCCTGGTGATATTCCCTCTTCCTCACAACAGTTAAAGTTGCAGAGCCCTGCCTTCTTTTGTATATGGTCACTCTAGTATAGTGCCTGCACCTTTAACATTTGTGATGAAGAGGGAATTTCACCAGGAACTAATTGCATACAAATGACACCTGCTGAAATTCCCTTTCCTCTACAACTGTTAAAGTTATATGAGCCCTGTCCTTTTCAGATGGTCAGTCTAGTTTTAAAGAATTTGCCATATAATATTCCTTTTTAGCTACTCTTCATTTACCCTGCCAAATGAATAAAGGAGGATTCTCAGCTTGACAAAGGAAAAGATTAATCCAGCTTCCCCTACTTGATGCCCTCCAGATGTGTTTGGACTACAACTCCTATCATCCCCAACCAGCGTGGCCTTTGGCAGGTTGCAGTCTGGAGGTCCCGTGGTGGGGAAGCCTAGATTAAAGTGTCCAGAATCCTTCTTTGAGCTGTCATTGTGATGAATGGGTATGAACTGGTGAGGCTATTTTTGGATTGTTACTTTTGATGGCAAGTGGGTGAAATTCTACTCTTGATGTTTTTTCTTCATTCGAGGATTGAGTTGACAGACTAGAAGTTCTCTGTTGACAATGCATAGGAAATGAGATTTTTACTAGGATTCATGAGGCTAACTGAAGCAAAAGATGAGTCACTTATATAGTGTCCAGGGTGTTTTTAAAAAAAGTTTGAATAGGTGATGGCTAACTATGAAAGCATTGTGGGCTTTGGCAATGGAAGCTTTATGGAAGTCTACTAGCACACATGGTAGGAATCTGACATTGGGTCAGATCAGATGATATCTGTTTCCGTATCCATCCCAAATATGTAGTTGGGAGTGAGTGTGACAAGCCTCCCTGCCTACCAGAGTGTTTTTTTCTTGATACCCTTGCAGAGATGCTAATAGCACCTATGTATCCCTTGTTTGATTCCTGATTTTATCTGGCTTATTGGCTGTGTGACTGGGCTTCTGAGTCAGTTTTGATGCACGCCAGCCCTGTTCAAATGTTATGTTCCTGCACGAGCATCTAATCACATTGAACGTGGTGCCAGGCACATCAGAGTGGTTGCAGGGACATGGTATGTTCCATATGTATGGTCTAGATGAAGGAACAGGTATAGTATAATCTAACCTGCACTACCTACCATCTGAGATACATTATACACACATTGAAAAACTACAAGTTATTCAAGAGTTTCATGTCCATAAAGAACATTGCATGATTAAATAAAATGCAGTAATTACAGTTCCCTAAATAGTTCTGACATTTTAGGGTGGGTTATTAGAAAAATAACACCTCATTTGGATACTAGTCAGATAATAGTTGAATGTCCTATTTCCTTATGTACCACAGCTATTGAGTACTCTGTCCTGGAAGGGATATGACCCTTGACTCATATACGACTGCTTGAGACCATCCTAAGCTTGTGCTGGCATCTTTAGCACCAGTAGCTCTTGAAGATCCTAGATTGTCATATTAGGGATGGCAGGATTATAGAACAGGCTACATCCCTGTCCCCTTGGGCTATATTCTAGGCCCCCTGGTATCAGGCCAGAAAGTAAGAAAAAGTAAGCTTTATCATTAGTTTGGTTTCAGCCAGCAATGTTCTTTAATAGTAGAGATGTGTAGTAATTAATTTGCAGCTTCTATAAATATATAGTTATAACCTAATCTATACTTGTGCTACTCCTTCAGGTGTGATTTGACGTTGCCAGTAAAGCTTTAATTAGCCTATAATAAACATGCAGTTGTGCACTTACAAGTTTTAAATTACAATTTTCCTTGGACTTTGCTCTGCTGGCAAAATTAGAACAGCTTGTGAATTCTTAGGGGGAATTCTTAGGCTATTTATCCGACTGAGCCCCAGATAAATATCTGTGTATGTATGTGTCTGTTATGGAAGATTTTAAATGTAAGCACATTGTCTTAATAGAATGATGGGTATTATCTTCACTGGTTTGAATGGTACATGTGTATATAATCGGAGATCATTCACTAGATTGCTGAGCAAATATGCAAACTCCTTTTTTATGTGCAAAAACAAATAAAATGATATAAACTCAAATATTTGATACTACTTTTCATATGTATTTTCAAGTGAATAAAAAACAAACAACTAAAGCATAGCTAAACATTGACAGAAGGCTCCCTTCTAACTCTTGGGCCCTCTAGAAGAAGGAGGAGAAAACCTTCTCAACCATTTACTTTCAATTGCCAATATAAATTTGTTTGTGAAGAGTTATTGTGTTATCCCATGGAACGTGTTTCATAGCTTTTTACTTTGCAAAAGAAATAGTACATGTGTGAAAGAGAATGGTGAGAAAGTACATTAATGAAAAAGCTGGGGGTGTTAGATAGATAGATAAATGATAGACACCCTGTTTGGGTATTAATAAAACCATTTATCTGAACACATGAGAAGGGCTGTGCCCTCACTGTTGTGCATGGCGTGACACAGATACAGACACACATGTTCACCAGCATTCGTGTGTAGAATTCAAATATCTGGAGAGTGGAGGCCTACGTGTCTATAACTTGTATGTTTAGTGGTTTGAATAATGCCTGAATAGGGCTATATAGATAAATGAAACATATTTATAAAACATAAATAAAACATCATTCCCTCTTATTTCTGGTGTTCAGGTGTGAGTGCCATTGCTTATGTAGCCAAAACAACAACACCTGTGGAGAAGAGGGGAGTACCAGCATGCTTGGGAGAATCCCAAGGTTTGTGGAAATACAAAAAACCTTCAGGGGGAAAAACGCTTAAGGAGGAAGAACCAAAAACAGCCCAGCGAGGATTGAGTGTGTTCAGTTGCCATGTAATTCTGATTGACTGTTGGGAGGAAAAAGGAAAACCATATGGGAGGGGGAGCGTCTGAGGAAGGCATGACTAACTGGCTGGAACAGGAACACTTCATACTGCAACATTTTGTTGCAAGCCACACTTGTTTCCTTTCTACTTCTGTTGAGCGATCAAATCAATTGGAGAGCAGGCATTTTGCCTCTAATTAAATGTTAACATGAACATCTTAGGTTTTTATTAAGAGTATTTGCCAGTAGTGGGCAGTATGATGAAATATCTCAGAGCAACTGCTGGCTCTTTGCCATTTACACCTAATGGACAGGAATGTTTAACATGAGAAGTTTGGCAGCCGAAACTTGGTAACTGAGGAAGGGACGGCTCGTTTTCTTTTAGGTGTTTGGGGGCAGGGAAATGGCTATTTTTCACTTGCAACAGGGCCATTAAACCTTCTCAGACGGGTGTGATTTCTTCTGTACTTTGTGCCTTTATAACTGTAATTATTACGTTACAGTCTAGCCAAAAAGAAAAAAGGCTGAAGATGTAGAAGTTGTTGTTAAAGAAAAACAACAACAACAATGGTTTCATGGCCGGTGTGGCACTGTCTATTTAATACTCTGCACTGAAGCAATAACGTAATTGGCAAGCAAAGCTGGTTTTCCAGCTCTGAATAGTTTGATCACATCCTGCTTTGCAGGAACATGCTTATGACTATTCACGAAAGAAATTGGCGCTCACCCAGTTGCTCATCTGAAACAAGCACCAGTCCTTTTTCTCCTGTTTGTGGCACCACTTGGCAGGAGGCCCGCTGCTGTTCAGTCATTGGGAGGACAAAGATTTAGAAGTGGCACACTTGACTGCCCATCTTTATCAATTCCAGCTAGCGGCTTGATAACCAATAAGCATCCATTGGCCCTGCGGGCCAGCTTTCGAACAACCTTTTCAGCAGCTCAGCTTACCAAAGAGAAGCATAGAAATCACTTTTTTTCCCTTCTTGACTTTCAGAAAGCATTCAAGCATTCTCGCCACAGGCGAACGAGCACTTCTCATGTAAGAACTACACCTGTGGACATTTCTTTCTTTTAAAAAGCTGTTAGATTGGGAGGGGAGAATTAAAGCATGCTTCATCTGGATTGAGGAATCTGAGTGCTTCACTAGTAAAAAGGCACAATGCTGCATTACCATGCTATAATGTGAATATATATATATATAATATTTGAAAGAGTCTTCGTAAGAGCCAGCATAGATTGTTGGCTAAAGCAGTCGGACTCAACCTGGTAGTCTCGAGATGTAATGGACTACAATATCCATCATTTACAGACAGCATGGCCAGCCATCCTGCCTAGGAATTATGGAACTTGTGGTCCAGCACCACAGGAGGGCACCAGGTTGGGGAAAGCTGGGTTAGAGTGTTAGACACGGACTTGGAAGACCTAGGTCCAATTCTCCACTCTGCAGTGAAGGTCTCCTTGGGTGATCTTTGGCCATTGCTCACTCTCAACTAATTTAGCTTGTGTTATCAAAGCCAAAATTGCAACACCATTATACCAAAATAATGCAGAATCATGAGGTCCCACCCCACCAGAAATAGGGGTGTTAGGGATTAAATTATGCAATTACTTTCTATGTCAATATTTGTGTTTGTAGTAGGACTACTTGCATAAAACTAAATGGGAACCTCTCTAATGTTGGTCTACTTTTATATGTACAGCAATCTCATGAGTATATCAAGTCCAAAGTTGTTTGTTTCCATTTGCCTATTCCTACTTCCCAGTTCTTTAACTGGAACTTTGAAACATAGTTGCATGAGCAGCCTGTATAAAGAACTGAAGTTATGTCATCCTGCACCCTGGAATATTTCTGGGCTATCCCTTATCATACATCTCCTTCATGGGATATTGTCCCCCAGTGGAGACACTCAGTTGAAAGTGTTGTCTTGAAGGACCGCACGTTCTCTCGTGATTACTCCAGGCCACACTTATTCATAAGGAACTGGGGATTTTTCACCCCCCAAAATAAGCTGTGGTTCACCCTCAAATGACATGTCCACACCACAAGGAGACTTCCCTCTGTGAAGCACTGTGTCTGACTCAATGCTTCTGTCTTTCTTTCTTTCCCATCTTTCTGCTAAAAACAGTTCTCAAGGCAGCTTAAAATAAAATCAGGTAAAACAACGAAGTTATAATTAAAATATTAAAAGTCAGCAATTAAAAAACACATCCAAGAAAAACATATCAATAAAAACACACACACCAAGAAATAGCAGCATTCGGCTATTGGGCTGTATAAAAAAATGCAGTAAACAAACAAACAAACAAACCGATTAAAAACTCACTTCAGCAGGCATTTGATTTAGATGTCAAAAGCATGACTAATATTAGATGTCTGTATCTGCCAAGGAACATAAGAATATGAAGAGCCATGCTGGAACAAACCAAAGTTCCATATTGTCCAGCCTTCTGTTCACATAGTGGCCAACCAGCTGCCCACAGCACACCCATAAGCAGGACATGAGCACTACAGCACCCTCCCACCCATGTTCCCCAGCAACTGGTGTATATAGGCTTATTCCTCTGATACTGGAAGTAGCACATATCCACCAGGACTGATAGCCTTCTTCTCTAGGAATTTATCCAACCCCTTTTTAAAGCCACCCAAACAGGTGGCCATCACTGCATCTTGTGATGGTGAATTCCATAGTTTAACTATGTGCTGTGTGAAGAAGTATTTCTTTTTATCCATCCTGAATTTCCTGCCAATCAGCTTCATGGGACCTGTGTTCTAGTATTATGAGAGAAAGAGAAAATTGTCTCCCTATCCACATTGCAGCAGAGATGGAGCTAGCTTGGCCTCCCTTGGCAGGGAGTTCCAAAGTTTGGGAGCAGCCTTTGGGAGAAAGCACTTTTTTGTGTGTCCTTGCCAAATGTATTTTTGATAGTGGTGGGCAAAGAGCATGGCCTCTCCCAAAGGTCTTAAAATTTGGGCAGGCTCATATGAGAGAATGCAGTCTTTCAAATAGTTGGGCCCCAAGCCATGTAGGACTTTTTATGTAATAACCAGCAGTTTGAATTGTGCTTAGAAACACCTAGTGAAGCTGTTGTAACAATGGAGTCCATAGTGAATAGTGCAGCTGGCCCAAATCAATAGTCTGACCACAGAATTCTGGACACGCTGAAGTTTCCAAACAGGTAGTGATCTGTCCATGACAACGAAACTATAGAATACCAGACCCATGGTTGTCATGAAGACAAGTCCTGAGCCACTCTCAACAGGGCAGCCTCAGCCAATCCCATTGGGGGGTGGACTCCAGCATCAGCCCTGAGTCCATCCCAGCTAACTCAGGAAGGGAAACTATTAGGCAGTGGGGTGGGCAGAATTCCTATCCTGTCCTAAACAGCCACCTTCAGATACACACACGCAGAACTGGGGCATGAGTCAGGAGGTTAGAGTAATGAAAGACCACTTCAACCACCCCAAGGTCTTGCCTGCTGGGTTCATCCCCCATCCTCATCTCATCCATCCAGGTTTCTGTGATACAAGCCAGGTTGGAACGTCCATGCAGAATTAAGTCCTGGATTCACCTGCCTTGCATTCAACAGTAGTACCTTCAACCCTGGAAGACTATCACCAAATCCACTCAGGCTCTCTGAATTGGGAGGTGGTCCCAATTATGGTACAAGACACTGCCAAGTGTAAAGATGGTCCTATCTGGAGTAGCTTACACTGGGCTATATCCAACACCGTAGGAGCAGACTTCCCTTTCCTCTCCTCCCCTGCACCCCCTCAGCTCTGGAGAGTTCCTGAACCCTCCAGAGCAAATTTGGGGAGCTGCAACAGGATAGGGGGTATTTGATCCACCAGCGGTATCTGTTCTGCTGGCTGATTGGATATGACCCAATGACTACAGCTGGGAAAAATTGCAAAGGCTAGAAATCCAGATTTTTATGAACTGTGGCATTGGATTTGAGTTCAATCCTGATCCCCCACCTGCACAACACTAGGTTTTGCTTATGTTTATTCATTTTTAACAAATATTCCATGATTTGTGGTTTTCTTTTAAAATTCCCGCTAAGAGTGGGATAGGCTAAAAGAACCCCACAAACATCAGTCACAGGCTTCCTATAGCCCAAGGTATCCTAGAACCTCTCTGGCTTGATTATCTATTTATTTCCTCTGATTCATGACATCAAGAAAATCTCCTCTCTCAGCCTTGCTGTTAATCATTTATTTGGGGAGGGGGGTTGTATCTGATATTAGACAAGAGGAAGCAATGCCTAAACAGCAAGCACAGGAGGAGTTAATGCAGTAGATCAAAAGTCAGGATTAGCTCGAAGACCTTTTCCTTTGAAAGCCCCTTCTTGTCTGATACTCTTATGAGTCACTTCTGCCCTTAAGGTAGAGGAAAGGTAAAGGGGAAATACACAGTAGAATTAAAAACTAACTGAACTTAGAATTTAATACGTGGTGTATTACTGCAAGCTGCTGCTATAGAGATAGCAATGACTGACAAATGTCAATCTTCTCAAAAACGGCCATAGGGAAATCTATGTTCTTGAGCCATATGGAAGACAAGTCCAGGAGGCCTTGTCATAGCTCAGTGGTAGAGCACATGCCTGACATGCAGAAGGCCCCAGGTTCAATCACCGGCATCTCCAGTAAAAAAGGGTCAGGTTAGCAAGTGATGGAAAGACTTTAACCTGTTGGAGATCCTGGAGCCACCACCAGTCACAGAAGACAAGACTAGGCGAAACAGACTAATAGTCTGACCTGGTATAAGGCCAGCTTCCCATGTTCTTGTGACAGAGGAATGTCTGTTACATGAATTCAGCTCATGTTCTAGGAACAGTTCAGTTATGTCTTGTTTTTTAATTGCCGTCTCCAGAGAAGAGCAATACAAAATAAGGATTGAGATCCTAACCAGTGCTAGCACGATACCCCTTTGACTTGATTGTGTGGTGGGAACATCTGTGTGTACATAGCACTTCCCTTCCTGTTGAGCAGCAGCCCTATCCCTTTATGTATATGGATCGATCATCTCAAGGGGAGGTGGGTGGCAGAGCACATGCATTTGGAATCACCCCTGGGACATTTCACTTCAGTTACACAGACTACTATGACCCTGTCCAGACACTAAGGGTACCTCTAGATGGGCACTTTCCCCCACGGTGGCTTCGGAGTGGCGGAAGGTCATTTACATGATGCTGCCGCCACTCCGAAGCCATTTAGGGGCAAAGCCCCAAAGCTCTGCTGTAAAAAAGTCGGGCATTTACCCCGACTTTTTTAGCTGGAGCGAAGCGACGACAGCATTTATCGTCTGTCGCTCTTGCTCCGGAGCTTGTCCCCCCCCCCCATTTAAAAAAGTTTTTAAAAAACTTACTCTGGAAGAGAGGGGCCCATGCTTCCAGGCACCCCTAAATGCTGCAAACTGCTACTCATGCTCTGTTGGGTGGGCGCGGTTGCAGCAGTGGCAGGATGGGTAGGTGCTACGGTGGCAGGAAAGTAGATGGGCTGTAGATGGGCGGAACGAGCGTCAATGTGGGGCGCGCTGCCTGCGGCTGCGCTGCCACCCCCACACCATGAAGATGAGGGCTAAGTTGCCTTCTACTGAGTGACCATTATTTAATCTAGCCCAGTGCTGCCAGGGCCTTAGGCTAAGGTCTTTCTCAGCACTGCTACCTGGGGTCCTTTAACTAAGGTTATCGGAGATCAGGTTTAAGACTTTACAAGTCAGACCTGCCTAGAGATGTAAAATTTTCAGAAATTTTGAGGTTATGAAAATAAACAGGTTTTTCTCATATTTTTTTCTGTAAAAAAACAGAAATTTTAGAAAAATTTAAAAATGAGCAATACTTAATATTATTTTTAGCACTCTCTACAGATCTAAAATCACTTTGTTGTTTTAAGACATCCCAACTTGGTGCCCTCAAGATAGTTTGGACTTCAGCTCCCATCAGCCTCAGGCAGACAGCTTGGCCAATGGTCTGGAATGCTGGGCATTGTAGTCCAAAACATCTGGAGGGCACCAGGTTCAGGAGGGCTGCTTTAGGAACATAAGCAAGTCTTTCTGTTCCTAAGTTATTTTATGTATAATTTAGTTTGCTCATAAAATTATCATTATATTTTAAACCTTTAAAAAGTAAACACAGTTAGTAAATTTGTAATTATTGTCTGAATACATTAAAACTATGTTAAATGACTGCTACAGCATCAAAAACAGAGGACTCTGTAGAACAAAACCCAAACTATCTATTATTATTATTATTATTATTATTATTATTATTATTATTTCGCCTTTTCCCCAATACTGGGATTCAAGGAGGCTTTACAAATTAAAACATGTACAATTAAAACATATAAATAGAGATATACAAAAATTTAAAATATAGTTAAACATGCTGCAATATTGAAACATTTAAAACATTCCAAAAAATTTAAATACAAATAATATTTTTTAAAAAATCGAATGCATTTTTATGCACAAAGAATGCACATATACAGTACAGTCAAGAGACAATGGTGTCTCTACTCATATGTTGGGAAACTGAGCATAAATGTCTATCAGTAAAATATAGTTCACATGAATAATTTTAATAAGGAATGACATAAATAGCTATGCTGGGAATCTTACAGAGAGGATTAAAGCCCCTTTTCCCCCATGGCTTCATTATTTCCAGTCATTTTATATCTTGTCTTTCTATAAAAATGTTTTTGGAAATCAGTTTGGGAAAGTAAAGGCTAAGTAACAATATATACATTCTTGGTCTTAAATTCTAAAAGAAAATATTTCATAATACAAAACTGTTCAATTTTTTTAGCTTTTCAGAAGGAAAAAAAAACCCCGGTTCTCGAGTAAAACAGGGAGGGGGAGTCTTTCCACCAATTTTCCAGTTTTTTTCCAGGACTTCACATCTCTTGACCTGCCACAAAATACTGCTGTACAGCAAATACGGGAAGGAGCGGAGAGGAAGAGCTCTTTCCAGTATACGTTGGGACTTGTGATGCAGACTTTTTTGAAGTAATCAAAAGCATTTTTATATGATCTGAATTAGTACTTAAAGGGCAAGTCATTGTGAGGAAGGAAGAAGGTTAGCCAGTCGTGTGTGATTAATACCTATCAGGGAGCCTGTGTAAGGGTTGTCAGCCTAACAGCAGCAGTGAGTCAATGTGGACTCAAAGACAACAGACTAAGTCTTTGAGTTGAAGGCGTAACTCAGGCATCCCCAGCCTAGTGCCCTCCAAATGTGCTGGACGATGCCACCCATCTCCCCCAGTCAGCATGGCCAATGGCAGTTGTAGTCCAACACGGCCAATCAACTTGTAGTCCAGCACTTATGGAGGGTACTAGTTTGGAGAAGGACTACCGCTGCAAAAAAATAAAATACGAGAAATACCAAAACAAATATACAAAACATACTTATGTCGATTTTCTACCCTATGATCCTGAGGTAATCACATTATATTATGTGATGTTGTTCTTCCAAACAGTAGTTTCAAAATAATCTTTTCAGGCTGTGTGAATGGAATGACCAAGGCAGGTTATAGCTGCTTTATAACAGTTTATAATAGTTTTGACAACTGTTCGGGCCCAGAACACATTTACATCTATCGTTTTCAAACCATTTTCAGTGTTATATCCTGCTTGGTGTAAATCTGGCCTTAATACAAACTGTACAGAAACATTTTGCAGCTGAAAAAATATATTGCTGAATATTATGTAGAATCCCAGACTTTTTTCTTTTCTTCATGTAATTTACCAAAATTCATGTCTGCATACCATTTGCGGGCACAATTGAACCATACCTTCCTTCCATTGTTTGGGTTGGTTTATACAGTTAATGAGTGCTAAATATAAGAACCAAGATGCAATCGTGAATAATTTTTGTAAAATTCTTAGCACATTTTAATGAATCTTCCATGTATAGTCATAATTGTGACAAATGTCTGCTCTGGGACATCGATTATTATAAAATCACCTGTTGTACTTGTTTAAACAATAGTGTTGTGTAGAATTTGCAAAATCCATGTCTGCATGGTAGTTGAGGGCACAATTAAACCATATCTTTAATTACAATATTAATTATTTTTTAACGTGGAAGATTCATCTTCTCTCTAATACTTAAGGGCTGTTCGTCTTTTGAAAATGACTCTAGGTAACGTCCCTAAATTTGCATGAAAGCTTGTTAGATTAATTGCTGTTTGACTCTTCTATGATAGTGCTAAGCTCTTAGTTCATACAGATCAGACTCCCTAACCACTTTTGGGAATGGATTTAAATATTTAATGTCAGAACCTTGGGAGGAAACAGAAAATGGTTTTGTCTTACTGTTAGCTTGCTTCAGTTAACATAGCATAAAGAAATTCTCAATATGTTTAGCAATAGCACACACATAATATTACAACTCCGAGCAAGTGAGTTGCTTTGTTACTCCTAAAAAGAAAATTTTGCACTTCATTGCAATGTAGCTGCTTGAGCAAGGAGGAGCTCCAAAGCACATGCATAGTCCCTGTGCATATGATCTTCCCATTGCCTTCACTGGAGGTAGCTCTACACCAGAGTGGCCATGTGTCCTACTTTACAGAGGACAGTCCTCTATTTGAAGGGCTGCCCAGTTCAAGTCCAGTTTAAAGGTAAAGAATGGAGAGCAGCCAGTGCATATGAAAGCAAAACAAAACAAAATGGTTATAGCAAGATAAATCACTTTGCTGGCTCCAATATATAACAACACCTCAGAAACAGTCATCATAGGGTAGGCAGGTGTCCTACTTTGCAGAGGATAGTCCTGTATTTGAAGGTAGCCTCTCTTTGAAGGGCTGGTCCAGTCCCAGGCAGGTTTAAAAATAAAGAAATATAAGGAAATGTAAGAACGGAGAGCTGGGCCTTGCAGTTACCCATCCCCCATAGGCAAGTGGTCAGCAGACTGAGCATGTACACAACTTGCCTGGTCACAGTCTTTCCCACCGCAGTGAGATGTACTGTAATTTTTATTTAAATTATAGTAATTTCTAAATTTCCAACTATACATAAATCAGCACATGCAGTTTTACGTACAAATATGTACCCTCTTTCGCCCTCTTTCAGGGTGATGTATTTCCTCCTTTTGGGCAATGTGGGCTACCTTACTGCTCACACAGAAGTTCTTGCTCTGTTGGATGAATACGCAGTACAGATTACACAATGGACTGCCATTGAAATCTGTAGAAGTCTTGTGTGTTTCATTAAGACCCTTCCTTCCTTTCTTTCTCTTTCTCGCACACACATGATCACACACATGCGCACACACTGACTTCCTGTATGTGAAAAGACTCTACCAGTTGACTTGGTTATTAACTGGAAGAAAGGAACATAATCCTAGTTTTGGAGAGTCCCCGTTTTCTTTCTTTCCTCATTTAAATTATGTGGAGATTCAGCATATTCAAAAGTGCAGCACCCCAAATACATTTCCTTTTAGTCATCGCTCATTGATCACACAGTTGAATGACTGCTTTGTTTTAGCGTCCAGTTTGGCTGTTTTTGTTACATTCTGTACTGAATGACATCACAAGAGGAAATGTTTAAGAGCATTTAATAATGGGGAAACAGCACATATAGGTGAGGTTTTTCCCCCTTTCATTCTGATTTCCTCAAGTTCAAGTAACTAAAAGGTTTTTTTAAAGCAAAAGAAACCATTCTATGCATATTTACAGTATTCACAACTGTATTTGTCAAGGGCTTTGAACACTAGTTTACAGGTACCTATAAAAGGTACCTATTTTTATTTTATTTTAAAATAATCATTTGTATGAGTTTTTCTCTCTTTTTACTGCCTTTTAACCTTTCGGGTGCATTTGAATTGAAGTAAAACTCTCAGGCTAGTGGAGGAGAGTGGGGCCTTCATTGGTCCCAATGCAAATACTAGCTTCAGAAGAGGGGTTTTCCTCAGGATAATAGCAGGGGATGATAGGGTTAAATGTCTCCCCATTTAACCCTATCTGATCCCATTAATTATCAGCCTCCTCAGCAGATGCAACTTGCATTTAAAGAAAACGTGCATGTTAGATGCAAAGACAAGTTTTGTCACTTTGGCTTCCAATGTAGGTTTAGCAGGAGGGCTGTGCTTTCTTTGCACTCCAGTCTCCCCAGCCCAGCCTAAGGGCATTTCACCTTGCTTAACAAACCAAATCAAAAGAGGTAGAATAGCTTTACAGGGATACCTCTTGCCCCAATAGGCAGAGCTGATAGGCCATCATGAATTTGTTGGAGTGCTGCTTATGGAGAAAGGAGCAGCTTTTGTGAGGTGCCCGAGGCTGGGAACCTCCAGCATGTGGCATGTTTGGATCCAGACCATAGCCTCCCCTCATTGCCCTCCCCTCCATTGGTGGCAATTAGATTTTGAAGAAAAGATTCCATTCAAGCAAACGGGACCTTTTTAAAAACCTAATTTCCTTCTGGGAGGGTGTAGCTGGGGAGGGAAAAAGTAACCCTCCTCTCCCCTCACACTACAACCCCTACTGGGGAATCCGCCTCCCTTGCAAGTCAGTTAGCCTGGGGGCAGGGGAAGCTCCAATTTGGTGCCAGTGGAGCTTTATTTAAAGCCTGATTTCCACGTGGGGTGAGTGGGGCAGAAATGGTAGCCAGTGAGGGAAGTGGTGAGAAAAGAGGAGAAAGAGAATAGGGAGCATGTGTTTTGTGGGTGAAAGAGGGAGGCAGGTCAATGGATGATGAACGGAAGGTGTGTGTGTGTGTGTGTGTGTGTGTGTGTGTGTGTGTGTGTGTGTTTGAATAGAGAGATGGGGTGTGAGAAAGAATGAATGGGAAACTGGGGTGTGTGCATACATGACTAAATAAGAGAATGTAAGGTGGATCTGATCCCTAACAGCCCATTACTGATTGTGGCCCCTCATAGGTGACCTTTGAGGGAATGCAGCCCTTGGCAGGACCAAACATTTCTCCACCCATGCTTTTAGGGATCCACTTTCTAAAAGTCAAGTACCCGGGGAGGGGGACTTTGTTAGACAGTCTTCTGAGAACCACAAGACATATCCAAAGCCTTACCATGTAGCATGCAGGAACCCTTCAGGAACCCTCATAATTTTATTAATTTCTACAAGTATGGGAGCATTGGAGGGATCATAGAATTGTGAAGTTGGAAGGGACCACAAGGATCATCTATTCTAACCCTCTGCAACATGGAGGGAAACCAATTAAACCATCCATGAGAGGTGGCTGTCCAGACTCTTCTTAAAAACCTCCAGAAATGGAGAACCCACAACTTCTGTAGGTAGACTGTTCCACTGTTGTACAGATTTTACCATCAGGAAATTTTTCCATATATTTAATCGGAATCTAGGTAGCTGTAACTTATACCCATTATTTCGGGTCCTAATATCTGTGGCAATGGAAAATCGTTCTTGGTGATCTTCCCTGTGGCATCCTTTTATGAATGTGTTATTCCATATGACCCCCTCCCCAGAACATATTCCCACCATGAGCAGCTTCGAGTGATAGAAAAATATTGGAAATGGTGGTTATTCTCTCTTTTCAGTTAAAAGAGACAAAGAGACCTTTAATACATGTAAGGAACAATTGGAAAAGTTATTCCTGAATCGTCCCACTTAGGAAGCTGCCTTAGACTGGGCAGAATCCAAATGGGGCACATCCACCTTTGCTGATTCTCTTCAATCCCACTAATTTAGTTGCACAAGTGGCCCCCACTGCTTGCTCAACAGCAGTTTAGCTCTTCCCGGGCAACCCAAAATGAACGGAAATGCTTATTGCATAAGGGAGCTCCGCTCACATGCCTCCTTCCAGAAACAACTGTTTCCGTTCATTTTGGGTCTTCCTCTAATAACTGCTAAATCTCCCTTGTGTAAGCAGTGGGTCCCATTGTGCAATAGGAAATCGGCAGGGCAGAAAGGAATTAGTGGAGGCGCAAACATCCCATGGGATTCTGCCCATTGAGTCTGATTATTGGTCCACCTAGCCCAGTAGTGCTGTCACTGACTGGCAACAGCTTTCAAGGGTTTCAGGCAGGAATTTTTACAACTCTACCTAGAGATGCCGGGGATTGAACTTGGGACCTTCTGCATGCAAAGCATGTGCTCTACCATGCGAACCATAGCTCAGTGAGCTGTGGTCCCCATCCAAAATCTTTTCAGTGAACAAACAAATGTAGCATGTTGGGGGATAAGTTTAAAAGAGATACCAGATGGGAGTTGGGAATGATCATGCCTGAGATCCTGGATGGCCACTGCTAGTCAGGTTAGACAACACAGGGTAAGATGGACACATAGCCTGACCTGCTGTAAAGCAGATCCCAATGTTCCTCACCTGATACTCTTCTGTAAGTGCACAGAGAAGAAGAAGAAGAAGAAGAAGAAGAAGAAGAAGAAGAAGAAGAAGAAGAAGCCTTAACTGCAATTGGAAGTGGCACATTCCAACTACAGATGTTCGGGAATTTTGTTTTTCTTTGTTTTTTACTCAAATTTGCCCTGTTCACACCTCTGAATGTGAATGCAAGTGCATTTTTCCAGGAAAGGCTTGCGTGTCTCATTTGAAAAATGTGTGCTTTAAAAAGCCTGTATTTTTGCACTTAATCTATGGTGGGGGGAGTGCCCGTTTGGGTGTGCACTTTCAAAACATGCATTCTGAAATGCTCACATTTCCTCTTCAAATGAAAAAAAAAGAGGCTGTGATTGAAAACAGGAATAAGGTGGACCAAGCTTCAAGGTGGAGCTCTAAGATTATTCAAATTATAGTGGTTTATTCTGATAATGGATTTACTATCCATGTTTGTGAGAATAGTGTATTGTTCCAAACAATAGAAAACAACTTCTCAATGGGTTGTATGTATCCAGTCTTTTCTGTTCAGTGGTACAGAAATTGCTGGCGAAATGGATTTCCCCTCCCATTGTAGCTTTCTCCACTCCATCCCAATGTCCCCTAACCCTCTGATGCGGAGGGTTAAGGGACATTTCAGACCAGATTTGGAGGTCTTGCAAGGGGATTGCATGGGGAGAAGTACAAGGGGAAGCCATTCCACAAGCTGAAGTTCACTCGCATGATGTTGGATAGTGCCCAATGTATTTATTAACAGCTTATTATAGATGCATGAGATTGATATCTGACATTGAAACTTTTCAGTGTTGAATTTTTAATTCTTGTG
Source organism: Anniella stebbinsi (assembly GCA_029215795.1). Classification (NCBI taxonomy): domain Eukaryota; kingdom Metazoa; phylum Chordata; class Lepidosauria; order Squamata; family Anniellidae; genus Anniella; species Anniella stebbinsi. The sequence goes on from JARDYH010000001.1 coordinate 333,384,553, forward strand.
GCCCATTTATTTTAAAGTAGTTGTGTTAGAATTTAAAGGTGTTTGTGCACAATACATTTATAGAAGAAAACCAAGCTGAACTGTTGACCCCTTAACTGTACAGTATGTAAAAAGGCAAATAAATACTTGCCATATGGAGGTTCCTGCAACCTCCTGAAATACCTGAACAAGAATATTAATAAATTATTTGGTGGTGGCTATGAGACAGTGATATTTGTTTCCTGAACTAATGTGACAGTATTTTGCAAAAGACAAGAACTGTTCCTGTCCTTTTGTGCTATTAGCTGCCAACTTAATATTTAGGCAATATTCTTGTTTGCATATGGATTTCAAGAAAATCCATCGAAGCCTATTTGAAAACCAGCTCATTAGAATGCCAGATTGTTTACAGAATTTTGTTTTCCTGTCCATCAACGTATGTTAGTGGCGTACAACAAAGCAAGAGTTACAGTTATACAAGAAGGCTGCCTATGTTCAACCTGCATTAATTGAAGATTCTTCTCTTTCTCTACTAAGGAATCAGTGGACAAGAAACAAATTAAACTAAATGTTTGCTCTGAAATTGCTGTAGATAATAAGAGCAGTATGCCTTTTCTGTGGTTAGAGCTTGCAAAACATGCACACACACATACACAAAGCTCTTTTTCCTAACCTTGGGGGTTGGATCTACCAGTGGAGGCTGGTGGCTCTGATGTCAGTGAGAGCCATCCACTCTGTTTCATTCAGAACTCTAAAGGAGTGCTTTGCTAAATACTGCCAAATTAATAATACTCAGTTCCCTTTTTGTATGCCGCATGCTGCCATTACCAATGTGATGATGATGATAATAATAATACTCTCTCCAAGGTATCTTTGGGAATGAGTTAGCAAGGAAAGCATCAGGAGGTATAGCAGGTCAAAACAGATCAATTCTAGCTGGGGTAGTTGAGGCTTAGAGAATAATGACTTGCCCTAAGAACAGCTAATGAGTTTGTTGGTGAAATTTAAATTTGAACACAGAGCGTTTTTGATTGTCAGCTCTCATCCTTAGTGATTATACGCAAACTCTCAGGGACACAAAAGTTAAACATTGGTCATGTGTGTGTGTGTATAGTTTTATTTATATCCAAAGTCATGTTTGTATTTCTTTCTTATTATGTTACATATTTGATGGGCCTACTCTTGTCCTGTGGTATACCATTTGCTAATCTCTGTCCTAGCTTGACACAGTTTCATTCATTACTGTTGATAAGTGAATACCAGTGTAGTGTAAGGACTGTAGTTTTAATGTGGGAAATCCAGATTAAAATTCCTGCTTCAGTGGCTGGGGCCAGACCTGAGCTCCTTGGAAGGACATTGCGGGTACAGCAGTGGTAGGATTTGTGGGTATATTTCTTGCTGCTTCCAGTTTCAAATCGATGGTGTTAAACCTCTTTCTGCCCAAATGAGAAAATTACATCCATAGAAATATCAGTATTTCATTAAGTACAATGTTTGTTTGTTTTTTAAAAAAAGGCAGGGGAGATTATGCATAAGCTTCAAGAAAAGCAGACCAAATATCCATATATTTATCCACTCGTGAGTGGCACCTATTTACCACCCGTTCAAATGTTGATAGCGTTATTAGGTCCTTAGTCCACTGCATTATAGGAGGTGAACATTTATCCATCCAACATAGTAATATCAGTCTTTTGGCTATAGTAAGGGCTTGGAAATCCATTTGCGCTGGCCATATGTAAACTTCCAAGAAACCGGTAAATAGTTTAGGAGGACATGCACATTATTCAGCATTAAAGACTGTTCCAACACAAAGTTTATCCAACTTCTCCAGGATCAGAGTCAATCCATATTTGTGTGTGTTGCATGACTCCTAATCGTTCCCCAGACTTACACCAGACTGACCTTTTTTAAGGTACCCCATTCTCCTGGCTTTGTATCAAGATGCAAACACATCAATGCTGAGCTGGGGCAGTTGCTGTTCCTAGCAACCTCTGTTGTGCTGGGGGACTTTGAGGACTACTTTGAGGTTATGGTGAGAATCACATGCTTTCCTCAGGTGTGAACAACACTGCACCCCTGACTGCAGATGACAGCGGCATAGCCCTGTTGTATGGCATAGACCAGAGGTGCTGAACCATAGGCCCGGGGACCAAGTCTGGCCTGCCTGGAGTCCCCCCTAGCCTTTTGGGATTCCCCAAATGGCCACACTGCCTTCTCCAGTTCCACCTTTCTCCTATCCACCAATTGTTTGATGGTTTCCTGGCTTTTGTGCAGTTTTTTCCCAACTCTAAGAGCTTGAAATGAAGGCTTAGTTACTGGCAGGAAGAGCTTTAAGCTAAAACAGGCTGGCACCATCCATTTTGCTTTGTCCCCACCCACCACTGGAATGCAGCACCTGAGAGCATCTCTGGAACCAGAATTGGCTGTTGGCCTAAAAGAGATTGAACACCCTTGGCTTCAGTAAATGCCATTTTCATTTTCAAAGCATGAGACACCTATGAAAGCATCAAGATGATAACATGTGTTGAACAAACCTTGCCTCATCCATCAGGGAGGTGTTTGAACCGTGCCTTTATTAACCGGTCACCCTCACTAGCAGATGACTATACTGGTCTAGTCTTCAGCTGGAGATAAATTGACATTTTTTGTTTGTGTGCTGCACTAATGGGAATTGTGGGAACATTCAGCATTCTGGGATGTATGAAATTCATCACTCCAAACCTTTTAAAGCCCATTGTACTGCACTGGGTTCCTATTGTTTGAACAACTCCAAGAAGGTGCATTATCTCAGGTTTGTAAAGTGTGCTTGAGCATACTAATCTCTACTACCTTGAGTACTATTTATCATCTTACATGCTTTGTTTATAAATAATTTATTTGAATAAGAGGCCTGAAATTAGAAAATTTAATGAATAATAGAACCTCCATGTAAAACAGAGGTCTCTTATTTATATATGAGGTGCAGTTTTTTAAAAAAATATCCTGAAGGATGAGTAAATTAATTTTTTAAGTCTAGTATGGAATCACACATAAAATGCCCGATCCTGATTAAAATGTAATTAGAATTTTGGTTTGCCGAAATGAGTTCAGTGGAAATTGGAGAGGAGGAGAAAATCCAAAATAAATGAAAATATACACAAAAGTACTATCTAACCCCACCCCAAGTAGCTCTCCCCCCCACTCCTAAATTCCAATTACCAAATGCATATTCTCACAATTTGTGAGGAATAGCACAGCATAGCATCGCCTGCCTTTTTGAAAGTGCCATAACAACAGGAAGTGATTGGGGAGGTACCTATTGCCATTTTCCACCACCTGCCCCACCCCCACCAGGCATGACCTGCTGGTGAAGAATGAATTGCTCTTAGAGGGCCTTTCTGGCACTTTGGACTTGGTATCACTCCATTTAGTCCATATTTGCATCAACGTGAATAAGTCCTGAGATAAGTGGATCAAATGAATTCAATGGACTCTTCATTCCACATGCATTTAACAGGACAATCCTATGCATGTTTGCTCAGGAGTAAGTTTCACTGTTTTCAGTGGGGCTTACTCCCAGCTAAGCGTGCCTAGGCTTGCCACCTAAATCTGTGTGGATGGATAATGGCAAGTAAAGTGGAGAGTGTTTTGTGAAAAGGAATTCAGTTGCATCTGGATGGAGCTGGTGGCTCTAGGGGGCATGCTCCAAGGCCCTTGCCCTGCTTACACTGAAGACATGTTAGCAATCCCTTTGTACTCATAGACCTGGTTCCCATATTAGTTTTTGATTTAGTAAGCCCTGGTCCAGGGTGACATGGCTACTGTATTTTCACGTAGGGAAGATTTCGTGTGAAACAGCATATGAAAGCAAAACAAAACAAAATGGGGTTATAATGAGAGATATCACTTTGCCAACTCCAATATAGAAGGGCCCTAATAACATCACAATTTCCTTTACAGTTCATGCAAACAATTTCTATTCAGTGGGATTTGTACTCCTAAGTGAGAGTTGCATTTGAAAATCCCATCCTTGACTTCTTTTAATAAAAAAATGCTTTTCAAATTTCTTCATTGTCTTCATAAACTAATATTTATTCGGAGGGAACCAAATACTAAGGGTGCGATCCTATGAATATTTAGACAGAAAAATGTCCTAAAACTCCCAGCATTCCCCAGCTGGCTGGGGAATGCTGGGAGTTGTAGAACTCCTTTCTGTCTAAACATGTATAGGCCTGTGCCCTAACTTTTCTCTTTTTTGACTCCTTGACAGCTTCAAGCTCTGACTGCATTACAACAGTGTGAACAAGGTGTGTTTCATCTGTCTTTTTATGGCTTCTGGTTGGCAAGACATTGGAGCTGCATTGCAACCTTTCTTTTTTCCTGAGTTGAAATGTTTCTCTTGCTAACCAAATAAAAATTTCAAAAAATGCAGATGTTCTTGGGGCCTGACCTTTACCAAAGCTCTTTTCTTTTCCTTTCTTTTTCTCCGAAATCCAGGAGGTTTAAATGGCTAGGCATTGTAAAAATAAGCAGTTAAACACTCTTGTTGACTATTTGCCAGAAGTGTAGACTTCACTTTTTAAAAATAAAAAAGCTTTAATTCAGAATTATGGCCTAATTAAATAAATCCATCTTAGACCATCATTTAATGGAAGAAAAAACTTATTCTTTTAAATGGAAAAGAAAAGGATAAAATCAATTTAGATAAATATAAGTGCTTCCAAACATCTGCTGCTCAAAGTACATAACTCACATTGACACCAAAGGTTGGTTTGTGTTTTGACTGGAAGACTTTGATATTATTTTTGTCTGCAAAGGAAGGAGTTGTGTAGCATCCAAGTGGTGAGATATTTGCCTCTCAAGCAATCATGATGAATTTGGGACAAGGGGGAGACTGTTTAAAAAAAATATATATCACAGTGAAAACGGCATGCTTTCTTTTAGGAATCTCTGAGTCTTGAATTATCCTCATGTGCAGAGCTTTCAAAAGAAAATAAAGAGAAGGAGAACAGAATAATAAAACAAGTTTGAAATCTGTTAAACTGCCTTTGTCTGGGGCATAGAGTTGTGCTCAGACATGACTATTGATTCTCAGTTTTGATAGAAAGGGAGGGTAGACGTTTGTTAAAAAAAATCAAATGAGATCTGGCGCTTGGTGTACTGATTGAGCTTCCAGTTTACTCTAGTAATCACGTTATTAATAAACATCGCTGGTCTCTATCACTAATGGTCTGATCCTATGCATGTTTGTGCTTAAGTCCTCTTGAGTACAATAGGACTTACTGCCAAGTAAAGGGCCAGTCCAGGTTGCTCTGTATGTATGCAAGCCATTATGAGCCTACATCCCTTCCCCAAGGGGGGAACAGTGTCAGTTGTGTGGGCATCCTATGTGCAGAGCAGTGCACAGCATGCAGGAAAAGAGGGAAGAGATGGGGAATTTGACCCTGAGTGTACGTAGAATTGCAAGCTTAGAATCTTAACTATTTAAAATTCTGAAATGTCCCTGGTTTGATCATTGGCATGGCAGGAAGAAAGGTTTGTTTATGGGAGGAAGGAGATTTCATTTTGGTAGACTTGAGCATATCAAAATACCTTATATTGTCGATCCATATAGCCCAGTATTGACTACTGTGATGGACATTGGCTCTTCAAGGATTCAAGGAGAGGTCTTTCCTAGCTCTGCTATGCAAGATTTTTTTTAACTACAGATGCCAGGATTGACTCTTATACATGCAGTAGATGTGGTCTGCCACTTTATGTGCTTTGCCCCATCCAAGTACAAAGTCAACATTTTTGGCTTCATCTACACCTTTGGTATATGGCTGTGAAGACAATATCCACTTTGTCCAAAGTTTTAATTTTTGTAAACCGCCCAGAGAGCTTCTTTCTTAAACACTGCCACTGCCCTTCAGTTTAGCCTGGTTCTGATGGAGAAGCCCTCCCCTCAAAGTGCATGTGGGTTTGCAGCTGGAAGGGACAACTTTTAACAAACTCTCCCAATCACTGTGAAGCAGAGCCCAATCTGTTGTCCCTCTACATCCCTTTCACCCAAAGTGGGTAGTCTAAATGATCAAGCTACCTAGCACATGGAAGGATATTCCTTGGGTGATTAGAGTATGCCGTCAAAAATCAGAATCCAATTACATTTTAAATTTAAATTAAAGACAGGGGAGAAATCAAGCAGGTAGCACTGAAAAGTACTAGGCAAACTTCCAAGAATCAGAATGTACTTATGTTCCCAATTTAGAGAGCAATCCTAAAGTGGTGAAATATCAGCCACTTCCAAAGCCCTGCCAGCTTGGTCAGGCGGGCAGGGTTTGGGGGAACGATTTTTCATTTCCTTCTTGTGGAAATGAATTTCTTTAAAATTTCCCTCTCATTGGTTTCAACAGGGGGGGAAATACCTACGCCAGCTCCAGGGGACCCCTTGACTTCAGATCCAAAGGATCCAAGGCCACCTCTGGTCCACTTCCCAGAATATCCCATTTGGAGGTCCACCGCCAGCAGTACTCGTACACTCACAGCGCTTTCTGCGGGCGTCTCATGGTCCTCTGGGGCTAATCCTAATCCCCATTTTTGTTCAGGCTATAAATCCTGGCCATAGTTGTTCTTTTCAGCAGAAGCGCCAATCTCTTTGCCATTTTAATTGCCCCTTTCTGGATCTTGTTCAGCCCTGTGGTGTCATTTTTGAAACAGGTTGAGCAGCAGACAATATTCTGGGTTTCTGTTCAGATTCCGTTCAAACTACGGAGTTCAGAGAGAGCACTATGTTATACTTCCACTAAGTTAAATCCATAGTGTGTGAGCAGATGTCCACACACAAGATGGGAGTTCCCATTGCTCTCCTCTCCACTACAGCCCCCCATGACCCCCAAATCTGCTTCAGAGGATCCAGAGCAGATTTGGGGGGAACGTGGGGGGGTGCTGCAGGCAGAGTGGAAATCTATTCCAGTGGTGGTTTCCATTCAACTGGTTGACAGCCATCACAATGCCTGCTGCAGTCAGGCTGATACAAATTCATTGTGATATATTCATACCTATCAATGAGTGTTTACTTGTAGCCTTTCATTATGAGTGTGGTGGGCTGTGAGCTGCCTTTATTACCTCTGATGCACAACATCTCGAAATTCATTTCAAGGCAGAACACCAGTTACATCTGAAGACTTCACATTGGCTCAATTTGGATGACACAATAAACATAGTCAGTTGTTTTGACTATTGTGTCATCCGAATGCTGCCATAGTCAACTCAGCGCTGATCCTAATCCACACCACAGTTGATTATTTATTACCATGTTGTGTGGGGAGTACCCCCTAGTTGAACAACTGTAAAGTTGATTATTACCCCACCATTGACTATCATGTCATCCGAATTGAGCCATTGAGTGTAAGCCATTGAGTGTATGGTAGCAACAGTCAGGTTGATAAGCCTTTGATAAGCCTTGCATGAGCCAGTTGTGCAAGTGGTCTGCCCATCCATGGCCACTGCTTGCCACTCTTGTGGTGTGGTGCCTGGGCTGTCAGGCAGGGGCCTCCCTCACCTCCATTGCCAATGAAGTATGCCCTCTATTAACAGCAGCCTTTCTGGCCTGGGTCCAGCCGCAGCAAAGTATAGCTTTCAGACTCCAGCACAGACTGCCACTAAGTAAAAAACTAAGTAAGTTGAGTCATCTTAAAGCGAAGTTGGAGGAAAACAGTGTTGCATTAACCACAATTTAATTATTATAGACTAAATTAGAAAGTGGGAAGAAGAGAGCTATCTTTTCCATCAACTGCCATCTCTTGGAGAACCAGTCATCAGTCTTTATTGACTCGTGAAATCCTGAGGCAGAGATGTGTAGTAGTAGTCTTCTTACCCAAAGGGTTGTTTGCTCACTGGCATGCTCCCTCTGGAGGAAGGCTCTTCAGACAAACATCTGGAGCCTTCTGTGCCAAATGTCCTTAGGAACAAGACACTTCAGGGGATCCAAGAAGGTCCTGGGCCTTCAGGAGAGAGGACATCAGGTCTTTCCTCTTGAAAGGTGGGAAGTTCTGCTTCTGAGTCAAAGGGGGATACTGAACCACCACCATGCCTCCAAAAACATCCATGCCTGAAGGTACAGTCTCAAACCATGGCCAGGTGAAGGAATCCCACTTACAAAAAAAGACTCCTCAGGAGAAAACAACTCCTTATGAGTAGGGCTCAAATGTACTGCTGCTGAGCCCTGGGTGGGGTTCAGCAGACTCTGGTGATAACAGCCTTCAGTGTCTGCCTAGCCAGCTCTGGAAACAATGCCATTTTTCCCACTCCAGCGTCTTCTACTGTGCCTCCTGAACCTTGCCCTGTGATTGATGCTCCATGCTTCTGAACCCTAAGACTCCTACTTGACCCTGCTTGTGGAACGTGTAAAATATCTGACTGCCTAATTGTGATTTGCCCTTTGCCTGTTTTAATGACCACTCCTGCCTTAGCCTGAACCCCACTGGACTGAAACCTGTGCAGTTCAACATTTGTTTGTATCAGTACCTTCCTTTTTGGTTAGCCTCTTCATTCAGAGTCTGCTGCAGCCAACCCAGGACATTTGCTGGACTATAATAGGAGGAAGGTGAGAACCACCTGTTCTCCTCCAGAGACCTGTTTCTGGAATTTGGTGGGTTTTCTTTTTTTCTTTTTTCTTTTAAATGACATAAATAAATACACATCACCAGCACTCCAGTAAGTCCCAGAGCCAGAGCAGGATTTATTTACCCGAAGAGTGCAAAAGCTTTGTGAATATATTTTGTTTATATATGACAGAAGTGTCTCAGAAAAGTGAGTCTTACAAAATTCCAGTGGTGGGGGGGCTACGTGATGACATCATCAATATGGCTGCCACACTATTATGTAGTTGCCACTTTTAAATATGCATAACTTCTCACCTGTTTATGCTACAGAGATGATTTTTTTCTGAAATGTTTCAAATTTAATGACAAATACCTTTTGCAATTACACAGTTTTTGTCAACTCCATTCGTTTTTGAGATAATTTCATTTGAACGTATAAAATCAGTGTTCACATTGGTTATGTGTGACGTTTAACCATGATTTACTCAAAAACTATATGACTTTTGAACAAATACACAAGAAAAAAAAAGTTGCATTTTTAATGAGGATTAAGAAAATGTATAATAACATAGGGTTTACCCCAATGCTTAGGGAATTATGAGAGATATCTCATTATACATCCACTTTCTCAGGTTTGTATGATTTTTACAGTTTATCATACAGGGCTTTCATTTCAAAAGTATCCACCCTAAATATGTCTCGATCTGATGCACAGATCATTTTGAACATGTTCAACTGTGATTTTTACAGTTGAACATATTCAACTGTTCTTTACAAAATTTCAAACAGGATGAGTATGATAATATATATAAAAATACTATTTGTTAGGTTGAATTGTTTTTAACACCTGTTTTTAAAATCTTCAGCAATAAATAAATCCTGCCTGGCTCTGGGACTAAGTGGTAAGAATGTTATAGGTTTATGCACATTCTTTTGACAAATGAGAAAGGCTACTTGACAGTGTTGATACTTCCACTTGAAACTAATGCCAAAGATATTAATTCATGGACTTTGTTTTCTAATCATACCTATCCTATCAGGATTAATTTCCTGAATATTTGTAGTGATGTCAGTGAGCATTCACCTTGGGCAGCACTAAACTAAAAGGCATTTCTTGTGTGCGTGTGATTCCTTACTCGTGGTAATTTGTGGGTATTTTTTTTATGACATTGTCATCCTCCAGGGCATCTCCCTTTCTTTGCAACCATTATAGCTTGTGTTTTTTTATAATAAGGAAAGTCTGGTGTTTTTGTGAATTGCGGCATGAACCCCTGGTGTATTTGCCCAATTATGCTATACCACAGTGCCATCTATTGGTTGTGTAATGGAGCATATAGAAAGGCAGAGAAAGAAACCAACCATTAAAAAAACTTGTAAAGGAGCTGATCTTAATCTCACAAAGAATCTAGAAGCAGAAACGTGAATTAAAAGCCTCATGTAGAAAAGCCCTAATAGGGTTGGGTCCAGAATTGACCTTCCATGGACAGAAGAGCCCTTCCATCTGCAGAAGGCTGCTGATCCATCAGAACATTTCCACCAGGGGTAATTTTAGCTGATTAGAAAACAAAGTCCATGAATTAATATCTTTGGCATTAGTTTCAAGTGGAAGTATCAACACTGTCAAGTAACCTTTCTCATTTGTCAAAAAGAATGTGCATAAACCTATAACATCCTTTCCACAGAGTCCTATGCTCTTTGAAAATCAGCTCTGGGGGATTTGCAGGCCCTCCGGAACAGAGTAGGAGGTGGAACTAGGAGGTGTGGGAGAAAGGGTATAGGCAAAAATCCTCCCTTTTCCACCAGCCCGAGCAGAAATCAGCTCAGAGAATGCTCCCACTGGCAGTAGCAAAAGCGGGACCCAGTGCCTAGTAAATAAGGGTGCCTCTACAAGAGTGATTTAAAGCTCTTTCAAGGCGCATTACAAATTTTATCTCTACAAGAGTGGAGCACAAATCGGGGTTGAGGCGCTTTTTATCTCCGCTTATGCGCATTATTGAATGCGCATTAAATAGCTAGTTTAATTTGCCGTGGGAGTTAAAGTGCCTTATGGCCATGTAAACATGCAATTCTCAGCATGTAAACAACTTTAAAGTGTGTTTCATATAGCCCATAATGCGCTTCATCGCCTCTCGTGAATAGGTATTGGGAGTAAATGCGCTTCTCCGTATATGCGCATAATCGAGCAACCGGGCATCAAAGCGAAATCTTGTAGAGGGGACCTAAAAAAGATAATTGTTCCAATCTAATTTACAGTTAAGCATATTTATTGATTTTTATTTGGATATAAGCAGTTGCAACTGCAGATTGGATTCTAGCCAGTATGCACATCTGGATGTTACTTCTGAGAATAAATAGTTCAATATGAGAAATATCTTTGTTTCTAGTAAAAATTTGTTCTTAAATATTGCCATTCTGTATCTGGTTTCTTCGTAAAATTGCTTGTACTGCGACATGATGATGATGATGATGATGATGATGATTCTATTATCTCTTGGTGACAGACATGTGTACTTATACAAAAACAAACAGATTTTAAAAATAGATGTGTATGGAAATCATATACACTGGGTGTCTAATAGCATGCTCTAAGAGTGTATGGCTTATTTCCAGAAATGGGCCATTCAGTTGACAGCTGTTGAGTATCCAAAGGTTAAGCATGTGCATTATTGCCACACGTTTCATAATATTTTCTGTTATACAAAGTAGTTTACAGTGTATATCTTATGTAACATTATGCTTTCAGAAGTTCCTTTCTCTTGTTTTAACTGTTGTGATTGCTCTATCACCTTTTCTTGGGCATCTTATGGACCTTTGGTCTTGAATTATTTTGTTTTTATTAGGATTTTCCCCCTTGCAAACAATTAATTTACCCTTAAGCCAGGCTATCCAGGGATTTGCACCTCATGGCCTCCTAGAAAAATTGCTTAACGACAATTTGAATGCATTCAGCAACTTGACCTGTATCTTGGTTGTTTAATTCTTTGAAACATGCTCCTTGTCACACAGAAAATTCACAGAAAATCTGCTCTAATTATCACTGTGGCCTTAAATGTTGGGAGAGAGTTCATGCAGTAAGTTTTGTTTAATTTTGTTTTAATAAGCACTGCCCAACAATGTGCCTCCCAGGTCCCCATTTTACGGTACAATTGTAGTGTGTGTGTGTGTATGTGTGTGTGTCTTCATTTTGACTTAGGAGATGTTTTTCCTCAGTAATTCATGTGTCGTTTTTTTTAATTGCATTCTTCCTTTAAACATTAAATTTGCATTTTTGTCCATGAGTAATTGTACCACAAGAGAATGAATAAACCAATATCTGTGTTACCATATCTCCTGGATCGTAACTCGGTTAGCTCTGAAGTTTGATTCCATGTAATAGTCATACACACATACAGACACACACATGGTAGTTTGATTTGCATTTAATTCATTTGGCTCACTGGGGAGAAACCCCCCCAGAGATGCCCAGTTCCTTTACTTAATGGGATTCTCTCCTCGTTGCAGTGCAAACGGCTGGAGCAGGAGCTTCATCATATGAAAGAGCAGAACCAGACTTCTGCAAACAACACGAGACATCTGACTGCTGAAAACAATCAAGAACGTGCTCTGAAGGTAAATCTCCATTCCTTCTTGCAGGCAAATTAAGGTTGTAAGCCCTGGGTGCCAGCTTTCTGTGCTGCATATATCAGTTGTGTACATTTCGGCAGAAGTGAGCTGCGCTGTTTGCCAACAACCCCTTCTTTAAACACAGATACAGCACCCTTCTGTTATGGTATTATTTTGTGTTGTGTTTTGTGCGCGTGTGTGTGTGTGTGTGTGTGTATGTGCACAACAAGATAAAAAACAACATATTTCTCCAAATGGGCTGCCTGTGTTATACGGATTCTTTTCTGGCAGTACTGTAGTTTACAATATTTGGGGAAATTGTCACTGTTTGCCCAATGGTGACTACAAAATGAATATTTTTTAAAGAGAGTCTGTTTGATATGTTTCAAGTAGTGTCTGATGTATTAATAAGATTGTTGACCTATCCTAGTAGTGACCACATAGTTGATACTCATGTTTGCAAAAGGATAGCTTATGATTCCTCTTCCTAGTTCCAGGAGAAAAAAAAATGTCTTGTTGAAAATGATAATTGGCAGGACACGGATAAAGAGGAGGAGGAGGAGGAGGAGGAGGAGAGCCATCTCACTTCCTTGTTAATGGCCTCCCGGAAGTTGGCAAAGACCTTTCTTAGGGCATTTGGTTTGAAACCTGATTGCTTTGACCTTTTTATTTTTTGGTGCTGTTTTATTGCTTCAGTTTTTTTTAAAAAAAATAGTTTCAATTGTTAATTTATGCTTTTGTTAGCCATCTTAAACTTTTAACAGGAAAAGGAAAAAGTGGGATATAAATGTAAATAATACATAAAGAAAAAAGGGGCTTTATACTTGGGTTTTAGAAAGCCACTGAATTTCTTTGATATGCATTTGGATCTCCTCTCCATTTTCGTTGATGTAATCCACTTTTGGGTTCCTTGTAAGATGGGGAGAAGGCAGGATATAAATATAATAATAAATAAAATAATAATTAAAAATATTACTCCTTAGGTCCCCCAAAAAAGAACATATTAGCAATGCAATCCTATGCATGCCTATTTAGAAGTAAGTTAGTGCAAGTGGGCTACTCCCAGTTAAGTGTTTATAGGACTGCAGCCCAAAACAACGTTAAAACACATCCATGTTTAGCAATTCACCTTAACGTGTGATGAAAACAAAAGAGAGACCTTTGTCAAGAGTGTATAGTTGTTATATTACTTTCAACCTGTTTTCACTTTTTACCTTGTATCTAGTTACCATGTTTACTTATTTTAAGTTCTTAGGCACATAATTTCTACTCTTCATTTGTTGCTTTTGACATATGAAAATGATTGCCATTAATAAACGGATGAGTGACAATTCATGATTCTGGGCTTGTTTAGGCTTAGAGTCAAGTCATCATCCATGCAGCCTTCACAAGGCAACAGAGCTCAAGTTATCTTTCTTTGGTTGTCATGGGAATGCCCCAAAAGCACTAAGATGGGAAGAAATTTTAGACAGCTGTCAAATAAAATGTAGTTCGTCCCCAGCTGTTCCACATACTTATTGCTTTAGTTATTCTTTGATTATCAAAATCAAGACCAACAGTTATCATTCTAGCCACACAAAGATAAACTTTCAAACTAGCACCTGGTCCTCTGTATTTCTGCCCAGTGTTCCTATCTATCACTCAATGTTGTCACATTTATATATTATAAAGTTATGGTGCTACAGGAGTTGTTATTAAAACTCACCCTTCATACTTCCTTACTGTAGCCTTCGGATTGCACTAAAAATTTGCATGTACTTCTAAATGTTAACACATTTAAAATTGTGGACAAACACGCCTGTCCATAATTCCCCCTGCAAGCAAAATCTCCAGTTTACAATACGTGACAGTTGTCTTCGCAATTTTTTTAAAGTATTTTTTCAATAATGCTAAAATGTTCACTCACAGATGTAATAGAATTCAGTTTGGCTAAATTAATTAAGATATTGGCATCGTGTTGTTAATTTCTGGAGTGTTTTTTCCATGTTGAAGAAGCTTTACAATCCCTTGGGATTCATCTGCTTCATTTTTTTCCAGCAATAGTAGGCTTATGTAGCAAGTCTTTGTAATAGGTATTTCAACTATGCGGAATAGGTGTTTCAATACAGACTGGTTTAGGATTTAGAAAATGACCTCCTAATGATATCTTACAATCCTGTACTTTCAGCAGATATAAGTATGCTGATTGTGGCTAGTGTTACTTGTGACCTAAAGTAGGAACTCACAGGTTTCTGTCACATCATTTGTTGTGATCTCTGTAGTGGCCAAATGTACCTTACAGATCACAGATGTTCTCACTGCTGGAAACTAATGAGGTTCTGGCCACACTTTACTCAAGCAACATGAATGGATTACTCTTGTGAGTTTAGAAAGCATCTGAAAATGCCCCCCATGGATCAAGTAACCAGACTTCTGGGGATTGTGTAAAGCAGAGAGTACAAGAACTAAAAGTGAGTCTTGAACAGAAGGAGCTAACCTGGTAGAGTCACCAAGTGGTTCATTCAGCTGGTTCCCTCAACCCTCTTTCCTATGAACAAAAAACTACATGCATTTTATAAATAGTATGCTGCTTTACACAGTGTGATTTTGATTCAGCTGATATTTACATATGTGACTCTCTTTACACAAATAGTACTATTGACTCATTTGCATGAGTAATTTTTAATTGTATGCCTAAGTGTCTGTTTCACTGGAGATGAAAGTACACATTAGCAATAGTATTATTTAGCTTGTTTCCAAAGACAAATTGGATTGTGAGCAGAGCAACTCTTTTCTTTGTGGTTAAGAGAAAGAGACACTTGGTCAAGGAAAATTCATTTCCTAAAGCAAAATAGATTATATAAAAGGCTGAGTTAATCTCAGCAAACGATAAAACCTGAAGGGAGTGAGTGTAATATATAGCTTTAAGAACAGCTTGTTAGTTTAAATAGGCAAGAAATTACACCTGTCTGAGAAAACATTTCAACTGAATAGGGGCCAGTATCATTTTTTGTTTGTTTTTAGGTTCTAGTCCTGTCCCAGGTTTTTTTTTTAAAAAAGGAAGCAATATTTGTAGATGCCTGGGATTTCTTAACCCCATACAGAACTTTTACATCAAACTTTTCAAGTTTCTACCACTCCTTAATTTGCTTCTGCGTTGATAATAAAATTTGTATATACCTCAGTTTTGTAGACGCAACCAGCGATGTCGCGCTAAAAGAAATGTAAGTTGGGTGTCCAGACTATAGGATTTGGACATAACATTTTTCATACAACAAATTGGAGGCCTTTTGGAGGACTGATGATAATCAAAAGGAGGGATATCAGTCAAATAAATAAATAAAAGCTTAGGACTGCCCTCCAGATGTTTGGGACTACAATTCCCAGTGTTCCTGACCATTAGCCATGCTGGCTGGGGCTGAGGAGAGCTGAAGGCCAAAACATCTTGAGGGCAGCAAGGTGAGGAAGGCTGGCTTACCATGTAGCTTGCCAAGAGTGAAAAAAATAAATGTCATCTTTCCTTCTTGGTGGTATTTAAAGAAACCTAGTTGTTGTTTTCACAGGATCACCACAACAGACCACCTAGTGGCCCTCATGACAGAACTGAATTTGAAATATTATACCAAATATTTGTGTATAGTGCATAGCCACAGAGTATCTAGGGTTTTAAAGGGAGCTTTTAAAAAAGAGATCACTAATGAACTGGATTGATTAGAACAGGATAACTGTGGGGAAAGCTGGCCCTGTCTCTTGTGGCACCACAGCTGGGAAACTGTCTTCCCATGGAGCTGGCTTCCTCTCTCTAGAGAGGAGAAGGGACTATGGCTCAGTGGTAGAGAATCTGTTTCACATGCAGGAAGTCCCAGGTTCAATCCCTGGCATCTCCAGGTAGGGCAGGAAAAACCCTGCTGGAAACCCTGAGGAGCTGCTGCTAGTCAGTGTCAACAATACTGGGCTAGGTGGACCAATGGTCTACTCAGTGTAAGCCAGCTTCCTATGTTAGATTTAGATTATTAATCCAGGAACTTAATAGGACACTCGTGCCCTCTGTATGAGTCCCCAAGGTATAAATCTCTCCATCATATTCTCAGCTTTTTGTCAAATAGACCTTTACTGGATCAGATTTGCACAATATTAGGAATTATGAGGAGAGGGTCTGAGTGCATAACGATATACTGTTGTTTGTCCTATAGTAAAATGTTATTTGAAATGGTTACCAAAACCCTTCACCCCAGAAGCCAGCCATAGGAAGCTCTAAATAGCAACGGTCTTTCTCTGACCTATCCATGACCTCCTTACCTGAACTGCCATTCCAAGTTTCGGGCTCTAGTAGACACTGAGGAGACATAGGAGGGGCAAGTCATATATAAATATTGTTAGGGCCTGGCTTTTTTTAAAAAAAAATGCTACCAGGGCCCCTTTACCTAATAGGCCTCAGCTCTTTTGTTTTGCATAGCTTGAAATTTTGTAAATGTCACAAATGAGTGCATTTTTCTAGAGAAGGTGAGACAAAAGCCTGGCTTGCCTTAATGCATTCTCATGGCTGCAAACTTCCCTTGGCTCAAGAGGTACTATGTATTTGCACTTATCAAGTCTTCGCTCATTCTTAATCTGAAAATCTTGTTGGCTGCAGTCCTGTGACCAATGCGGAAGTTCCTTTCAGGTTGGTCTAAGAATGCCAAAAACTTGCAGATATTTCCTAAAACTCATATATGTGTGGAGTTAGTTTCACAGGACCCGGAAACTGTTACAAAATTCTACCAAATAGCCAAGCATCAAATTTTGAAAATGGGAATCAACTATGCAAATTCTATCCACAGGTCCTACATAAATATGTTTTCACCTGCAAGTTTTCTTAGTGTTGTGATATAAGCTGTTCATTCAGAATTTAGAATTGTTTTACATTGGAGAAGGATAAGGAAACAGATATACAAATACACGGTGATGTATCAGGGGTGGGGGGATGAGGAGGAAGTGAGAACTATGTGGAATGAAGCATCTCACCCATGAAAATTCCCAGTTCTTGTTTTTAATGGAAACTGACAAAATGTTCATTAATTTTTCTCTTTAACTATGAGGCTCAGTTCAGAAATCACACCAAACCAGTTTGGGACCAGGCTATTTAAAGCAACATAGCTCCGTGGTAGAGCACATGTTTGCCTTTACCACTGTTCTCTGGCATCTCCAGGTAGGTCTGGAAATCTCCTGCCTAAAACCCTGGAGAGCTGCTGCCAGTCAGTGTCGACATTACTGGGCTAAATAGACCAGTGCTCTGACTCAGTATTAGGCAGTTTCCTATGTCCACATGTTTAGGTTACCTAGTCTGTTTGTTCTGCTTCAAAACCTCTGTTCTGGGCAACCCCTTCTTCAAAATTAGGAAAGGGCTGCATCTATGATAGTGCCCTGACTTTGCAATACCCTCCCCTCAAAACAGATTCATAAAATGTCTTCTTTCTTAGCTTGGTTCAGACATAATAGGAAACAATGGTTTGCCACTATATGAACGAATCTGATCAAGCCTGACACTTGTGGGTTTCCCCCTTTCCTCTCCTCTTTTCAGGAGGAGATGGAAAAATCACATCCAAAGCCAGGGATCTTTGGTTTGTTTAAGCTATGATTACTAAGAACAAGCCAGGGTCAAACTATGGTTTTGGATTCTAGCTTGTTCTCACTAAACATTGTTGAAACAAACCACAATTCCCCAAATCTGGATGTCATGAGGAACTGGGCTCACTTTAAAACACAAGCTTTTGAACTCTTGCTCTGACATGCAAGGGAGGAAGAGAAGGGCACGGGAGTGTAGGAGCCCAAAACTCAGAGAGATTCATTCATATAATGGGGAATCATGGTTTCTATTATGTCTGAACTTGGCAATTTACTGCTATTGTGTTGGGTTTTTTAAATCTTACATTGCTACATATTTTTTATTAATATTGGCTGTTTTAATCTTTTATTGATTAGATTTTGTTTTAGTACTACCATTTTTGTTTTATTGTAAGTCACTTTGGGTAACTTTCTAAGGGAAAATGACATGCAAATGCATTAAATAAATGAATAAATACATAAAAGAAACTTATTTATTTGCTTGTTAATTTTATATCCTGCCTTTATGCCAAAAAAATAAGCACTCAAGGAAGCTAACAGGAATAAAAGTCCAATAAAACAAATACAATTGAAACATAAAAACAGATGAAAAACACAATTAAAACACATCAATAAAAAATAATAACTACAAGCAACCCCTCCAAGCACATCCCAACTTAAATACAATAGGCCTGCCTGAATAAAAACATCTTTACATGCTGGTGGGAGAACAACAGAGAGGGTGCATCATCAGATGGGGGAGAAATCGTGTTTCCCTACCATCGCTTTTCTATCCCACCACAGGGACAATCAGCTTCCTCTTTCTTCACATGGGGAAGAAAGAGAAATCAGCAACGACCATTCAGTGGACATTTTTATCATGCTGCTTTTCCTGCACACAACAGGAATGGTGGCAAGTTTTGCTTCAAAAAAAAAATTAGATTTACCAGGTCACAGAAAATAGAGCAAAAGGGGCAGGAAGTACGTGGGAGGCAGATGGTGTCATCAAAAGGACCCACAAAAAAACATGGATAGTCAGTAACATTTGATGACACTCTTAGTCTTCCTTGGCAGGAAGTTTCGGAGCCTGGGAGGAGCCAGGCCCCTCTCTCATATCCACATCAAATGTGCCTCTGATGGCAGCAAGGCTAACAAAAGGGCCCTTCCTGAATATCTTAACATTTAAATATAGTTTTATGGGATGTCTGAATAGAGACACATCATGGTTTGCAGTCAGACAGAAAACTAGAATCTGAAACCATGGTTTGAAGTAGGTTTGCAAACCCTGCTTTGGGCTAACTATGATTTGGTGTGATGTCTGACAAACCATAGTAATGGCCTTTGATCTGCTTCCAGAAGTCAATGCACCATAGAGACAGAAGTGCTGAGCAGACAGTTGCTGAGTCTGCTGCCATCTTCCTTTTCTCCCTTCTTCCTCCTCCTTACCTACCTGGCCAACAGGTCTGTGCAATGGCTGAACCCCCAGGCGTTGCTGGTTACTTCATCCCATTCACATTCTCACCCCACTTGGAGGTCATATCCAGGAGTGTTGGTCTGCTTCTGGTTCAGACATAACAGCAAACCTTGGCATTACATGATTGAATTAACTCAGTGTGCCTGTGACAAACACACACACACACACACACCTACCTGCCAGCAACAATGGACATTGGCCTTTATTTTCAGTGGCTTTGAACTGTGTTGAAACAGTTGAAAATAAATACTTTCCTGTACGTTGCTGCTGGCAGCTGCTTTTTCATTGGAGTGTTATTGCTCAGCCAGCCTGCTGAGTGTTGGCAGCAAATTAGAGATCCATTCCGGAGTTATTTGCTTTACAGGTTCTTGGTATTTTGAAGCCATTCCTAGATCTGGAGTGCGCAGTACTGCAGAGAGGCATGGGAACAGCTTCCATGTGGCTTCTTCCATGCTTCTGTGTCTGTAAGTCAGAACAATGTGGGGAGAAGAGAATGACATGGTTCCTTTTCATGTGCTCATCATCTTCCATGGCGGCGGGGGGGGGGGGGGAACCATTTATATGGAAGGAACCACATTACTCATTACACCCATGTGGTTCCATTATACTATTTTTACTGGTGTTAATGAAGGAAGAGACCATGGTACCAGTGCTGATGTAGTGGTTTTTTAAATCAGGTTCTCCTGTGATCATGAGATGAGCAGATCATGCAGCTAAGCCCTTGATCAGGTATTTTCCTAGACCAGCAGGAGTCTTCTTGTGTTGGAGTAGCAAGGTGTGCTCTCTCTCCCGTCCACCACATAGTTAATATCACACCTAACACAGCAGTTCCACATGGATGCCCAAATGAATAGATCCCCAGTTCACTCAACTTTTTAAGGGAGAAGAAATATCACAAAGTGGGCACCTGCGTAATATGCAGTGCACCTTCATCATGTGAAGACTGACAGCTTGAACGTCTGAACTGGGCCCATGTCTCTGGATTTTAATATATTTTGGTGTATGACTCATATCCACAAAAAAATCTGTGGATGTACATTTGGATGTGAAAATTGTTTTTAACTCAAAGTGTGAAGCCTTTTGCCACCTGCCAGGGGACTCTGCTATCCCTTATCCTGGGTTCTTCTATACATAAGAACATAAAAAGAGCTGTGCTGGATCAGGACAAAGGCTTATCTCATCCAGCATTCTGTTCCCACAGTAGCCAACCAGATGCCCGTGGGAAGCCCACAGCAGGACATGAGAGCAATAGCACCACTCCAGTCACATCCCCCATCAAATAGTATTCAGTTTACTGTGCCAGTAGAATAATAAAGATGTAGTAGAATGTAAATGTCAATTAAGTTGTATTAGTATACAATATGAAAAATCATCACCTATGCACAGAATGGATCCTTATGTACTATAGACAGACAGAAAGAGAGAGAGAGAGAGAGAGAGAGAGAGAGAGAGAGAACAGGGTTAATTATGAATCAAATATGCCGACCCCACATTCCCTCTGTGATTTGAAAAGCCAATCAGCTATGTAGGGTGCAGCAATAGAAGTCCTTTTTCGGTCCATGTTGATCCGCCATAAGGGCTAGGCACAAATACTAAACATGACGACTCACAAGCAAAGCAAGCTGAATGCAGCCCCACTGTGTGGAAGATATTAAAGCAGTGCAAATACTTGGGAGATCTCAGCGGAGACAATATTAGGGATGTGTCGTCCTTGCAGAACCTGATTGCTCAGTCCTGGCGTGTACTTTGATTTGAGTATTTCATTATACTTATACAGAAATGAATTATTCAGTAGGAAGCAATAAGCTCAGAGAAGTTCTTCTCCTTTCTTATAGCGATAAATACAATGCCCTGGCATCTCCAGTTAAGGGTTCAATTCCCACTGATTTGAATATTCACTTAAAGGTGTTGTGATTTCAAAATATTTCTTTCAAAAATAAAATGTAAATGTAGCTAATACAAAAAGCATGTAGAATGCTAACAGTATATATAAACTAAATATAGTTCAATTTAGAAGCAGAATTAACTGAACACCACTTGTCTAAAGTCTGCCCGAAATAATAACTTGTGTAGTCATTTCACAATGTAGAACCCAATTGACAACTAAGAAGAATCCAAACCACAACCCAGTTAATCTGATGATTTTGAGGTGGGTTAACAGTACAATCCTATGCATGTCTTCTCAAAAGTATGCCCCATGGAGTTTAATGGGACTTACTCTTAGGTCAATGTGTATAGGATTGCAGCCATAGTACCATAGTAATCAGTATGGAGAAAATGAGTTAAATCCAAGACCTTCGGTCTAACACCACTCTGGATTGGATTGCAAATCTACAAAAATTAAGCAGTGCAGAATGGTATGTGGACAGAGATGTTTATGAAGTAAGGAACAATTCACACCACCAAACTGGCATGCTGTGAAAGAATGCACATATTCTTTGAAAGTGTATGTGCATGTTTTGTGACCTTTGAGTTGGCCTAATAAAGGTATTGCTCTAAAATGGCATTGGTATTTTTGGGGGGATGCACAGATATGTCTCCACAAATAGCAGAATGTACATTCTTGCTGAAATGTCCATATTGCATCTCTTTAATCCTCTTACCTTTGTAGGTGTGTGTGCAACGCTTGCTATTATGCTGATGGGCCATAGGTTAGTGGCAGAGAACACTTCTTGAGTGCAAAAGGCCCAAGATTCAATCTCTGGTGTCTTCACTTAAAACAGGGGTGGGTGACTTCTGGAGGTCTGGGGAGCATTTTTGCCCCATGTACCCCCTGCTGCGGGCCACATTCTGCAAGCTACTACACAGTCAAGGGCTACCCACCCACCTCCACACACACAATGGGGAAAAGTCCCGAAACCACTCCGTAGCGCTACAATGGTTAAATTTAGCTAGTTTGCAAACAAGCTGTCTTTGGCCATTTGGGCGCTCCATAGCTGCTACAGACACCATGGGGTGGGGTAACAGGTAGTAGGTGATGTGAAAGATCTCTGGAGAGCTGCTGCCAATCAGAATAAATACTGCTAGGCTAGATGATAAGTAGTCAGCTGACAAGTAGTAAGACAGTGAAGACAGCTTTCTAAGTAGATCCTTCCAAGGGTGGTAGTCTGGAGTTTAGACTTGCAATAGGATCCCACAATGTAAAAAGTACTCCCTGTACACTGGAATCCACACTCTATGGAAGAACAAGATGAAAGCACTTTCAGGAATACGTAACTCATTTTTGCAGACAGGCTTTGCCGAGTAATCCGACTGGAGGAAACACAGTTGGTCCATCACAAAACAGAACGGAGGTGATGGTATCTGAACTAGCAGGTACATCAAGGGAACAGGTGAGTTCTGATTGTAATGTGAGATGTGTAGAAGAAGGAATTTTTGGTAGATAGATACTGATCTCCAACCACATCCATGACAAGCTGCACTTGTTAAACTTCCTTCCCCTCAACAAAGCAGGGATGGGGAACCAGATGCTGTTGGATTCCAGCTCCCATCAGCCCCAGCCAGCATGGCCAGTAGTCAGTTATGACGGGAGCTGTTGTCCAACAACATCTGGAAGGCCATGGGTTTCCTAGCCCTGCATTAAAGGTACATTAGCCCTCTTCTCCTTTGCATCTGATCACCTTTTCACAAACTTAAAGGACCTTAAGATCTGGACATCGCCTGAATGTGTTTCGGATCACCGCTTTAGTTGCAAGATATTAAATTGTGGAAACCTATGTCTATAAGTGTCAAGTATTTGATTATTCCTAGAGGTGGTAGCAGTGTAAATTCATGGCAGATACAGAAGTGATCGTGTTTTGTGTATTGCCTCGTTTTCATTCTTTTGTTAGCGTATTAAACAGATATTAAATTTTATCATTAATGCAGTGCATGGTCTCTCTTGAAATCCCCTTAATTACAGATTGACTCCAAGGATTAGGCAGCATGGATTTTAATTTTAACTGAAACAAAAAAGAAAAGAAAAAGAAAGCTCCTTAAAAATTATTCTTGCAGATCAATTGTCGAGCCACAAAACAATTTAAACATCTTTTGACATGTGGGCCTGTCAAAATCAAAACATTAAAACAAAGTTAAGTGAACCTTTAAACCGAAATTGTGTCATGTCGTCTTCCAAATGTTTTATTAGCTCTGACCTTGCTGTGGAATGTCTACCTCTCTCAAAGTTTTGTTTTTTCAGTTTTTCTTCAGAAAAATAGATTCATGCTCTTGCTGGGTTTTGTTTATGTTCAAAGGAAGATGACATCAGCTTTCATGTTTCCTCTCTTTAGGTACTTAAAAAAACTTGCCTGGCAGAGTTGACATTATAGTACCAGCAGAGTCGGCTTTAAGCCACACCAGTCAGGCTTCTTACCTCCATGACTTTAAAACATTGCAGTGCTAATATCATTCCAGTTACAGTTAAGCAGATGTGAGCCCAGAAAAAAATCCACTAGAATTTCATCTGCGGGAAGCAGAAATGGAGGGGCGGGCGTCATTTTAAAAATGTCAATCGCCAAGTTTTCTAAGAAATACATGCAAGTGTCATGTGATTTATTTATTAAAATTTATCTTGGCTTTCTAAGAGATAAATTCATACCATTTATTTTGTGCTATGTCTGCTGTTAACATTAGTAATAATATTACTATGATGGTCTTTCTTAATTTAATTTGACGGGCATGCATAACACTAAACTGGCATTTAGAAAATACGTTGATAGGTTTTAAAAAGTTTACTAACTACATAATCTGTAATTGAAATGTTTGTTAATGTTTTTGTTACATTTATTAAACACCTCATAAAATAAATTTCTCCAGGCGTTGTACAAGAAATAATAATAATAATAATAATAATAATAATAATAATATCAACAACAGCATCACAATAAAATCAATAATATAAAAGTAGTTTTAAAAACTGAATATTTAAAAGTTGGAAGCAATGGAGGTGCAGAGACAGAGGGTTATTTCTCTGGCTTGTGGAGGGGAAACAAGCTGGAGTTCCTGGTTCGCCCGTAACACTAACCAAACCATGGATGGGAAGTTCCATGATTTGTATAACTGCATGCAGTGGGAGCAGTCGGCCAACATGCAGCATTACCAACATCCTGCCTTATTCACGTTATTGTGTCATGCAAACCAAACGAGTATTCCATTGTTCAAGGGTAGTTGTGTGAATGTTAAAAGCCACAGGTCTGGAAATCCCTTATTCCAGAACAAATCTACCAAAATCAAGTAGTTTCTTATAGAACAAGCAGTTGTGAGATATCATGAAATGATTCAGATTAACGCTTCTTGATTGCAAGACAGAGTTAAACCATTGGCATGGATACCGAGGTTGGAACACAGGCTGGGCAATTCATATATGAGCCTATTCTCATAGGTGTAAGAAGTATTATTTGTAATATAACTCCTTGTGCACAAGACTAGCTATCTTCCTCCTCTCCTACAGCAACCTGCACCCTAAAACACCTCTCCAGAGGCCCAGGGGTCTCTCCTGAACAGTGTGGGCTCTGTTGTGGGGGCTGCTGGGGGAGAGGCACCTCACACAAATTGGGCAGATGCACCTCGCACAAAGTCTGTGCACCCAGTCTTGGTCAAAGCCCTCCTCCCATTGCATCCCTCCATAATTCAGCCCACACTGCTCAGGAGGACCCACAGCCCTCCCTTGAGGCTTTTGGGGGGGTTCGAGGGGAGGAGAAAGGTTGGTTACATAAGCTTCCTTCTGCTTGTGCAATCCTTGGCTACAGTTTTATTTTCATTATTTTCAGTTTCATTATCATTGGGTAGTTTCAATGGCATCCAGGCCCCTTCTTCAGTGCTCCAGTGCTATTATTGGCTCCATGCCCTAAAATGTAGTGTAGGGTTGGTTCAGCTCACTGCCACTCTCCCAGATTGGGAGAAAATGCAACAAATGAAAATGGCACAGCTGGAGCCTCGGTGATGGAGTGCTTTGTTTTGCAGTGTGACCCATCATGCCCTCACCATTGCTGGTTTGCTGTCACCTCTGCTCTCAGGACTCTGGTCTTTCGCCTTGCAGTCTAGTGGTAATGGCGCCACTATTCACACGACTAAGATCAGCGCAGCAAAAGGAGCAGCTAGGCCATGAGTTCAGCCCCAGCCCCAAAGTCATACTGCTCCTCCTGCCCACATCTCATTGTTTGGGACAACCTCTGAAGCTGGGAGCTTCCTGTGCTCGTGGGGGTCCTTGCATGATTTTGGAAGCTCCTTGCTTCAGAAGTTATGCCAAAGATGGTGACGACAGGGCAGGAGGCGTGGCATGACATCAACAGCTGGGCTAAAATTGTTGCTCTGCTTCCCCTTTTACCACCTCTGTACCCTATTCACCTGAGTAATGAGAGTTCCCGAGAAAAATAAGATGGCCAAGAAATAGTTGAGATTCAGCGGTTTAAAGTTTTCGCTTGTTTGCACATCCATAACATATCTCCAAATTCTTCCTTTTGCCTGTTTCAATTCCATAAAAATATCAGAGACATAAACACCTGCTTGACTTCAGTAAAATGGTCACGTAATCCCTTTATTTTACCTTTACTATGAAGGGCGAAGCCATGGAAGTGAGTACCTGACTAATGAGGATTTAGGATGCTTTGACACACTGGCTTGTACACCATCATGATTACAGGCTTTTCCCCTGCCCATGCCAATGAACAGAATAATATATTTAAAGAAATCATAACACTGCATATGAGCAACCTCCATGCTTCAATGGTAGGTTGCATTAGACAAGACCATGTTGCCCATGTTGCAAGCAAACATGTAAGAAACGTAATTTGTTTCAGTCTAATATAGCTGCCTGTGCAAAAATAATAAGATGGCAAAAGATTACGTTTATAATAAAAATAAAGAATTCAAGGAACATCCTAGTTGACAATGATGATATTCATTCTTATGTCTATTTTTACCACAGTTTACTTAATATTAATAATGTTTAGGATAGTCTGTCAGACTGTAAGTGTAAATTATAGGGGTGTGCAGCGGATCCGATCCGATCCACGATCCGAATCTGATCCACCCCAAAATCGGAAGAAAACGATGCGATCCGATCCGACCAACCCTCTGATCTGATCCAATCTGCCGAGGTCCGATCCGGATAGGAAAAAAATCTGAAAATCGGACGCCATTTTGAATGCTTTTCCCCATAGCCTAGTATTGTGTTACAAAAATGTCTATAACGTTTTCATTTTTAAAGATAGAAGGATGAAACTTGGGCACTTTGTAGATGGGTTAGGGGTAGTTATCTGTGCGAAATTTCAGAAAGATTGGAGGAGGCATTTTGTGGCAATTAATTTTTTAATAAAAAACCAGGAATGCCTATAACGTTTTCATTTTTAAAGTTCCACACATGAACGTTTGCCACATTGTAGGTGATACATTGGCACCTACGTGTGTGAAATTTCAGAAACATAGGTGCTTGTCTTGTGTGGCAATTAATTTTAGAAAAATGGGTAGTAGTGGGGTAAATACAGTTATGCCTCCAACTTTTTTATTTTTAAAGATACAAACAGGAAACTTGGGCACATTACAGGTAACACTTTGCTTGATATGTGTGTGAAATTTCAGAAAGCTAGGTCCAGGCGTGTAGTGGCAAGGTATTTTTGAAACAATGAGGAAAGAAACGCTTATAACTTTTTTATTTTAAAAGTTAGAAGTCTGAAAGTTGCTCACTTTGTAGATGGGTTAGGGGTAGTTGTCTGTCATAAATTTCAGAAAGTTAGGTCCAGTCATTTGGTGGCTACGATTTTTTTAGATTAAAAGTTACAAAAGTTTTTCCACAGAGGCTTGGGCTGTCAATTGCACCCTGCTCCCCCGCCTCCCCCTCCCTCTTTTATCTGTCAAAACTCCGTGTTGTCGCAACTTTTAATCTAAAAAATTCATAGCCACCAAATGCCTGGACCTATCTTTCTGAAATTTCTGGCAGATAACTACCCCTAACCCATCTACAAAGTGAGCAACTTTCAGACTTCTAACTTTTAAAATAAAGAAGTTATAGGCGTTCCCTTCCTCATTTTTCAAAAATACCTTGCCACTACACGCTTGAAGCTATGCTTCTGAAATTTCTCCACATTAGACATACCACTTTGGTTCACATTTTTCTAAATTTAATTGCCACACGAGACAAGCACCTATGTTTCTGAAATTTCACACACATAGGTACCAATGTACCACCTACAATGTGGCAAAGGTTCATGTGTGGAACTTTAAAAATGAAAAAGTTATAGGCATTCCTGGTTTTTTATTAAAGAATTAATTGCCACAAAATGCCTGCACCAATCTTTCTGAAATTTCTCACAGATAACTACCCTTAACCCATCTACAAAGTCCCAAGTTTCATCCTTCTATCTTTAAAAATGAAAAAGTTATAGGCATTTTTGTAACACAATACTAGGCTATGGGGAAATGCATTCAAAATGGCGTCCGATCCGAAAATCGGACATCCAATTTTCGGATTGGAATCGGATCGGATCCGATCCGCCCAACCTCCGATCCGATCCACCAAGTCCGATTCCGATCCGCTATCCGATCCGATCCGGGGGGTCAGTGCACATCCCTAGTAAATTACCCTGAGTCTATTAGACTTCAATGTGCATTGTTTATAACAGAGTGGGAAATTGGGTTCTCCTGGGGTCCCAATCCAGTCTTCCATATGCCCACACCTCCTTTCCTTGGCCTCACCCTTCACCTGATTGCCAATTGTCCACCAGTTTGGTGATTT
The DNA here is from genome assembly GCA_029215795.1 of Anniella stebbinsi. NCBI lineage: Eukaryota > Metazoa > Chordata > Lepidosauria > Squamata > Anniellidae > Anniella > Anniella stebbinsi. The sequence continues at coordinate 333,412,442 of JARDYH010000001.1, forward strand.
CCTGGCTTTTGCACAGGTTTTCCCCATTCTTCAACTGTCAAAATGACTCTCCTAAGGTTTAATTATTGGCTCTAAGCTAAAATATGCTGGTATTTTATTTAGTAATTTTGGCTCCAGGCCTCTACCTTTGGCCCTGCCTGCCACTAGAATGTGCTCACCTGCAAGAGCTTCTCCAAACCTGAATTTGGACCTTGGGATGCAAGAGGTTCTCTATTCCTGTTTTTTAGACATAAGCTTCTAGCTGCACAATCCTACATGTTTACTCAGAAGTAAATCCTAGTGTATTAAGTGAACTTACTCCCAAATAAATGTGTATGGCCCCAGCAGAGAGAGCAGTCTGCTTTCAGAGGGGGATATCCGACTTCGGATGCTCCCTCCCAGTCCGTGTGAAAACCTCCACAGCCCTTACCTTCCGGATGGTGGAGCTCTAACATCAGGGAGGGCTGAAAAGTAGGTGTGCTGTGGGGGCTGGTCCAGTGGACGTGACATGAGATGCTGTGGATCCACAGGATCCATAACAGACCTGCTCCTGAATCAGCTTCTGGTCTATGCTGGTCCAGAAGCTGGCATTGATTAATTCCCACCCATTAATTTCAGTAGGAGGCAATTTGTAAGGCAAAACCACCACCATCACCACCACCACAACAACCAAACCCCAAAAAGCAGCCGGGAAGGGAAGAAAGCAGCAGAAACACTGTCCCTTCCTCACTCCCACCCTACTGGGATTTGGGTGCTTTGGAGGCTGTAAGGTCAGAGGCTAACAATTGGATTGCTGTGCTAATGTGTTTTACCTCATAATACAGTATGTCTATTTGTATGATTGCACCCCCTTTATAAAAGGGGATCTGAGGGGGAAATAGCATCACACTTCAAATCCAAACTGTGACTGCATGGCCACTGCTTCAACCCTCTGTCCAATGTTCATGGTGCTCTTCCTCAGGTGATATGTGATCTGTCTTGAGTGAGTGTTCTATAAGATCATAGATGCTTAACGTGACAATTTCTTTCCATTTAATATTTTCTGTTGTCATTTAAATAGGGCATAGTTTAACAATGCGGCCCCTTCACATCTGTAATTAATACATTAGACATGGATTCCTAGCCTCTGAATTAGTAGGGTGTCCATTTCACACTGTGATGATGCACTGACTCCAGCAGGTTTCACAGGTTTATTTCATTGTTGTTCCTGTGCACTCCCGGGTGTTGCTTGATCATCTGCAGGGCAGAGCAGCCTGAGCAGATATGAAGGATATTATAGGTTGGCTCGATAAATCTTTGAATTGATGGGAGATGGGGGAAGGGATGCAGCATCTTCATTGAGTAAGTACATCAAAGCTGCCTGCTTCATGAAATATCAACAAAAAAGAAAAGGGGGTTCGCCCCGAAATTCAAGAAGAAACAGTAAAGGGGCACATCTTCACCCAAAAGGATGATTTCGCTGCCCAACATTTTGATAAATCAAAAAGTCTTGTGTCTATAAATAAATAGAGCAACTTAGGTTGCGATCCTGTGCACATTTACTTGGGAGTAACTCTCATTGAACTCCATGTTTCTGAGTAGATATGCATAGGATGGTGCTGTTACTCGGGATTCTGGAAGAAATAATTAAATTTACAGCAGTTTGAGGCTTTTGCATCTCCTCATAATATCCCAACCATCCATCTAGTAGTACCACAACACATGATGGCTGGGATCCACCACACTACATATCCACTGTGGCTTTTCTGGCTACCATCCCGCACCCTGTGAAGCCATTCCTGAATGTTGAGGACCAGGGATTATACCTAATGTTAATTCTACTTAGAGCAGACCTATTAAAATGTATGGGACTTAGGCTAACATTAGCTGCAACCCCTTCTGAAGTGGCATTCAACTGCCACTCCTGTTAAAGGGTCAAACCCAAGACTTTTTTTGCATGCAAAGCATGACTTCTACCACCAAACCTCTAGTCCTTTCTGACCATAGATAGGTTTGTCTTAGCTTAAACATTGTTGAATATCTTTGGAATCCTAATGAATATAAAGTTGGGGCCTTACCTTAACAATAAATACTAGTGGGCATATTATTCTGATTTCAGCGCAATTCTCCTTTAACTTGTCACTTACCTAGATCTACCAGTGTTCCAGATGATTCCTGAGTAGCAAAATCTCAAATTGTGTAATTCTAGCTGGGGAATGTTGGGAGTTGTAGGATTTTTTTCTGTCTAAACATGCATAGGATTGCATCCTAAGTCACTTTTGCCTAAATAAGGAGATTACATAGTTTGCCTTTGCTTGATTTGTTCATTGTGTCTACATTCTGTACCCATAGCACAATATGTGAGATGGTTTGTGTTTTTGTCTCCATGTTTTCCATTTCAAACTGTCAATAATAATAAAAAATGTGATGAGAGGGAGCCGTGTGTGTGTCCCGATATATCTGCCATTTCCTTTTCCAACTGCTTTGGATTCTACTCTGAAGAGCATATTTTCAGGTAGATTCTGATTCCAAGCAAAATCCAGAGGTAGAACCAGGAAAGAGGGAGCAAGAGTTTAGACAGAGAAGAGAACTGTGACAGCTCCAGGTAAAGCTGGAAGAAATTCAGACTGGATACAGGCACCCAAGAGCAGCAGATGAGTTTCCCCCTCCCAGGGGTGGCAACGGGTAATCCCAACGCTGAGGAGGGAGTGTGGGGTTTCCTGTGGCCATCTGGGTACTGGAGCACCCCCACCCTCTTTCTGATGGAAAGTGACCAATTGCTGGCCACCTTCCACCAGGGACTGCCCCTGGATTGGCCCCGGAGTGACATCAGACAGCAGAAGCACTGTATTGTCACTCCAATTGAAAAAGTCGGGATAACTCCCCGACTTTTTCAACCTGCAACTTCGTGGAAAAGCCCTGTGGTGGCTGCAAAGCTACGCCTGTGTCGTATAACTGATGCAGCGCAGATCCACAGCCACTGCATGGCTTTCCCCACATATACACAGCCCCTGGGTTTAAATACTTAGGCTGTAGGCAAGTCAGGATTTCTATCTCTGTCCCTCCCATTGTTAGGGAAAGTGGGTTTTATCCCAGAAGGTCTTCATGATCATTAAGAAGGACATCCCATTTCCTAACATGATATATTTCCAAAAGGCAAGTACATTTCCAGTGTTTCCCCTGTTTTGCACAATAACCAACATACATGGCTCTTCTTCAAATTTTCCAATTATTTCTGTCAGTCATTGCAAAATACTCTTCCGTATATTACACAGTGAAATCTGAAGCGGAGTCAAGCCGTCAAAATCATTAAGTGGAATGGGGAAGAGAAGGGAAGAAAATTACTCTGGCCACAATCCAGAGACTTTACTTTAGAGTTTTGAAAGGTTTTTGCACACCTGCTGGAACTTCTCTGTCCCCAAATCCCCCCATATCTCAAAATGCACCTTTAATATGAAAATATACTCAAGGCAATTAAACAATTAACAATGAAAACCAAACAATCCATCTTTATCAAAATTACAATTAAAGCCAGTTGATGATGCAGTGACTAAAAATGCCTGTCGGTGATGGGGCCTGGCAAACCTTCTTGGCCAGGTCCTCAAAGGGAGGGCCCATAGCTCAGTGGAAAAACATGTCCCTAGTATCTCCGCTTAAAAAAAGAAAAGAAGAAGAAGTTCAGGTGAGTGATGAGAAAGTCTTCTCTCTGCCTGAGACCCTGGAGAGTCACTGCCAGTCAGAGGAGACAGTACTGGGCTAGATGGGCAAATAGTCGGATGAGGCAGCTTCCAATGGATGAATTTAAACATTGGGGAATTTCATAGGGTTGGAAGAGATAGTTGAGACACTTTGGTCCCAGGCAGTTTAAAGCAGGGATGTTTAACTTCTGGCTTGTGAGTTAGATCTGGCCCTCTGGAGTTCCCCAGGGGGCCATGTCCCTTTCCCCTTGCCCACCCCCTTTCTCTGAGCACTGATCATTTGGTGGTTTCCTGGCTTTTATATGGGGTTTCCCCATTCTAAAAGGTTGCAATGTCTCTCCTAAGGCTTAGTTACTGTCAATAAGAGCTTTAAGCTAAACTAGGCTGGTATTTTTGGTATTTTGGCCCTGACCCTTTTCCCTTTGTTCCTAAACCCTTTGGCCTTCAGCCTTGTCCACCACTGGAATCCTGCGCCAAATGTGGCCCCCTGGTTTAAGATCAAAAACAGCACTCTGAATTGAACCCAGCAGCAAATTAGTAGTTAGCGCATGCAAACATTACAGTATCAAAGTTCTATGTTCTGATCTGCCAGTTCCAGTTAATATCCTGGTAGCCACATTCTAACCCAGTTGAAGTTTCTGAACTGTCTTCAAAGGCAGCTCTCAGTAGAGTGTGTTACAGTAATCAAGCCTTCCCCACTCAACTCCCATTACCCCAACACATTTCAAGGGCACCAATTTGAGAAAGGCTTCTGATGATCTAAGTTGGAGATGAAGGCATGGATGTCCATTGGGGACTGAATCTTATAAATAAAAAATAGTCAGGAGTGCCATTGGATACAAGGGTTAATATCCACGGAAGTCCTAAGTAAAATAGACCAGTGGTATTCAACTGGTCCAGACCCACTTTGGACTCCTAACCTGCAACATGGGAACCACTTTCACAATTTTCCAACGTGGCAGCAACAGCTTTGCCGTGACCCATCTGGACTGATCTCACGACCCACTTTTGGGTCATGACCCACCAGTTGAAGACAACTAGAGTAGGCTCATTGAAATGAATGGGACTTAAGTGAGTCACAACTAACTCAAGACCCTTTCATTTCAGTGGATCGGATACTACCCAAGGAATCAGATGATTCGTTCTATATATTGTGGCCTCTGTGCATAATAAAGTAGGTGCTTTCCAAGAAAGAAAGCAATTTATCTTCCCAATAAAGTAAGTAGTAAAAAAAAAATTTTTTTTTTACCTGACCAATTCTAAGTTGGCGACAACTGAAAAGAAAATTAGAAAAATAACTATTTGCTTGAGCTTTTCCTAGACAATACTTTAAGCTCTGAGTTGTTTTGAGGTGTTGAAAGGTGAAACATTTGACATTTTCTTGTTAAGCTCTCCTTTTAAAAAGAGAGGGCGGGAAGGAGGCAGAGCCGCAGTGGAGCTGAGGGTGTTTGTGGTTGTCCATGACAGCAGCTCCAGTTTTAAAACACCTGTGTTTACTTTCGAGCTTTTCTCAATCTGCTGGAAGTGGCCAAAGAGTAACACAGACAGGCCTGCATGATGACTCTGCTGTCTCTGCAATCCAAAAGGGAGAAGCAGAAATCAGACCTTTCATGCAGCTAATCATTAACAGTACTTTTGACCCCGGTTCAAATTTTTTTGATCTTACGCTTGCTCAACATTTTTATTCCTGCATGCTCCATTCCATTGTCATGCACAGAGAGAATCCTTCCTGAAACTGGAAATTACAGTTGAAATGTGTTTGTTTGTTTGTTTGTTTTAATAATAAGAGAAAAATATGCATTTTATAACATCTAATTTAACAGCTTTTCTGTCAGTTGGATGTTGGTTTACAAAATTGCAGCAGTTGCTTATTTGTTTAGATAATTTTCTCATGTATCATCTGTGTACTTTCAATTTTCTATTTTTTTAAAAAAAATAGTAGATAAGCACAGTTTTTACAACTTTCTATTCTTTCTTCATGGAATAGATTAACAGATCATTGACGTTTCTCTAATTTTATTTTTTATAAAATGTGATGAGAGTTACATTTGTCTTTATGTTGACATTGTATCTTGTTATAATTTGTTATATTCATTTGTAGTACTTTCTGCTGAGCTTCTTGCTTTCATTTTACAAAAGGATAGAACTTCCTGACCAAGATTGTCCTTTCTCCCACTTTAAACTCATTGTAAATTAATGGCACAATCCTACCCTGTACAAGGTCAAACAAGTGTGACAATAATCCCACAACCGGTGGTTGTGCAATTTGTTTGTTTGTCTAGTAAGTTACAGCTGTGGCAGCCCTCCCCCAATGGAAAATTTGGATCAGGACTACGAGGGAAAGGGTCCTTAACCCTTTCCCCTTGCGATAGGCCCAATCCAGGTCAGGGGAAGCCTCAGCTCCTATTTACTAAACAAAAATAATCACACAACTGCATGTTGTGGAATTATCATCACACGTGCCTTGGCCCTGAGAACAACTCAGTGTACTAGGAGTGCTTACCATATGGGACAGGAAAGCCCTCCTTCCCCTGCTTTGGTGCATTCATACTGCAGCATGCTAGCATTACCAGAGGTCCATTCCAGGCCAGACTCTGGGCTGAGGAGCAATGGGGCTAGATGGGGAAACACAAATCCTGGCCTCCCATTATCACAACCACTTGCGCATGAGCACTGAGGAGGGGGTGGGGAACAAGGGGGCTCCATCAGGCTGCAATCATGTAGTGATAGATTGTGACTTAATATTACCAAGGATGTACTATTTTATATTTCTGGTCCTTTCTCTATCCTTCACTGTCTTAAAACATAGATATGCATTTATATGGTTCTGGTGTACCACATGAATGTTCATTTTAGCCTCTATAAGTTAAAAATGGGGCTTATCCTGACCTGCATAATGCTATCTAAAATGTTGTTTTACCATTTAGCATTTAATTAAATAGCATTTGGGTAGTGCTGCCTATAAAAATGTAATGGTTTCATATTACAGAGCAGGTTGTTTCTTACAATTTGAAAGTATTTCTCTGTGTTTGATGGATGGCGGGGCAAGAAGGAGGACTGCTATGTTGTTCAGTGCTCTACCACTTCCTTCCAGGCTGCAATAGTGAGAGTAAGCCCCATTGTACTCATGTATAAGGATACCTCTAGACAGACAGTATCTGTCGCAGTGGCTTTGGAATGGCGGCAGTTGCATTACATGACGCTTTCGCCAATCCAAAGCCATCTAGGGGCAAAGGGGCTTTGCTGCGAACTAAAAAAGTCGGGCATTTAACGTGATTTTTTTAGTTTGCGGTGAAGCGATGACGGCTTCTGCCGTCTGTCGCTTTTTCTCCGGTGCTTCCTGGAGGCGTGCCAAGTCTATGGCGACCACTGATTGGCTGCCATGGGCTGGGCACGGAAGGGGGTGGTGCAACGAGCCATAAGGTCGCTGAACCACCTCCGCACCTCCAAAAAAAACACGGCTCCTCAGTCCTCCCCCCTTCTGCAAATAAAAAATAAATAAACCTAAACTCCGCGCCTCCTTGGTCCTCCCCCCCTTCTGCAAATAAAAACATAAAACTTACTTTCAAAGAGGCAGCATGGGTGCGGTGGTGGCGGCAAGAAAACCCACCGCGGCTCTGCTGCCAGTGAAGACAGGCAGAGGGAGTACAAATGCACGTTGCTCTGCCTGCCACCACCGCGACATCAAAGAGACGCCATGAAGACAAGCCTTAAGATTGCACGGGGACTCTTGTTTCACTGAAGTTTTCCATTTTTATAGACAACATTGTGTATATGAAGAGTGATATATCGCAGGAAGCCCATCTGCTAGAAACTTTAAGTCAGACCAAAGATATTATAATTCTCTTGTCATTACATGTAGTTTCAACATATTGATGTAGGAATTCAACATAGCAATTCCAACTCTAGAAGCATCAATCTTGGCTTATTTCATATGTTTAGGGTGCAATCCTATGCTTGTTTAGACAGAAAAAGTCTGCAACTCCCAGCATTCCCCAGCCAGTCATGCTGACTGGGAGTTGGTCAGTGTTGTAAAACTTTTTTCTTTAGAAATTCAAATATCAGGAATATTAGATATTTCCTTAGAAATCCAAATATCAAGGATCTTAGCTGGCCAAGTACAGAGCAGTGACAAGCTTTCTGTTGTGCTCTACAATATATATATATATATATATATATAGGCCTAGAGAAAGGGTTGGAGGCACAAGATTGAGTGCTACTGCTGTAGCTAAGCCAGTATAATAATAATAATAATAATAATAATAATAATATATTTATTTATTTATTACCCGCCTCTCCCTCCGGATCGAGGCGGGGAACAACATCATCATAAAACACACAAAACTGATTAAATGATCCAGTACCAGGATTTGAGACTACATAGGAGCCGTATGTAAGGCACGATAACATCTTCAGGGAAAGAGTGCAGTACAAGTATTGGTTTAAATCCAATGTCACGTGAGCAGACTTCAGCACGTGCAGTAGGACTTCCCCTTGTTCTCCTTCCCCCATATCCCCTTGGGCCTCCCAAATCTGCTCCAGAGGGTATTTTAACTTTCTGGGGCAGATTTGCAGGTATGTGGGGGGAAAGGGAAATCTGTAACACCGGTTCTTCTCCGTGAGCCCCTGCCAAAGGAAGTGAGGCAGGTGGCCACTAGGAGGAGGGCTTTCTCTGCTGTGGCACCCCGGCTGTGGAATGAGCTCCCCAGAGAGGTTCGCCTGGCGCCTACTTTGTACTCTTTTCGTCGCCAGGTGAAGACCTTTTTATTCTCCCGGTATTTTAACAGTTAAATTAACTCAATTTTAATCCTTGCTGTTTTAAATTTGTATTTTAATCTGTATTGATTCCTGCTGCTTGGTTTTATTCTGGTTGTGTTTTTGTGTTGTATGTTGTTCTGTGTTTTTGGATTGTGCCTTGTTTTATATATTTTAAAATGATTTCATGGTTTTAATTTTTGTGAACCGCCCAGAGAGCTTCGGCTATGGGGCGGTATAAAAATGCAATAAATAAATAAATAAATAATAGTTTCCATTCTGCAAGCAGACAGCTGCCATTAGATTCAACCCATTATAAATAATAATGCCAGTATACCTATTTAATCCATCTGAGGGTACCTCTAGACGGTCCCTTTCCATTGCGTTGACTTCGCAGGGACGGCAGTTGGATTAGATGGCTCTGTTGTCCATGCAAAGCCATCTAGGGGCAAAGCCCCAATGCTCTACACTAAATAAGTTGGGCATTGCCATTTAGCCCAACTTTTTTAGTTTGGAGCGAAGCGACGATGTCATTTGCCATCTGTTGCTTTTTCTCCACCAGTTCTCGGAGGCGTGCCAAGACTATGGTGACCACTGATTGGTTGCCATGGGCTGGGCAGGGAAGGGGGTGATCCAGCAAGCCATAAGCTCGCTGCACCACCTCCATGCCTCCCCGGACCTACCCGCCCCCAGTTTACAAATAATATTTTTTTTAAAAAATACCCTCCGCACATTTCCTCCACACCTCCCCAGACCTATCCCCCATTTTACAAATAATAATAATAATAATAATAATAATACCCTCCACGCCTCCGCAGGGCTCCCCCCCCCATTTTACAAAACAAATAATAAAAACACTTACCTTAGAAGCAGGCGCAGCGGCAGCAGCAAGTAAAATCCGGCATGATGCTCCTTCTGCACAAATGGCTGTTCATCCTTTGAAAATATAAAAACCAGTAGTCATTCAGATCTGTCTTCCGAAAGGGCCCTTGCAAAGCAGAGAGAAATTTATACTAACAAAAGTGAAGATAAATTTTAGGTGGTGCACCAGGTAAAGGATCAATAGAAGCTGAATTGCCCTCAATGTTACAACATTTTAGTAGCGATGAGAGAGAAATTTGGTTCGCATTTTAATTGCGCACTAATTTCACACAAACTGAAACTTAGGGGGAATCTACACTATAGGTTTGTTACGTTTTTAAAGGGTTACGACTACTCTTTGGGCCACATGACGCACTTACTGTAACGTTTGAAACATGTAAATTTTAATGATCTAATGTGTTTTGTTCCATTTTTTAAATTGAAAAATTGTTGTAAATTAAATAATGTGTCTTTCCTTACCGTCTTATAGTCTCTGCTTTCAAACATCTGATATCCAATCACGGAAGTGTGGGGGCGTGGCATTCATTCCTGGCTGCCAAATGCTTTCTGTTGCCGTCGGCTTCCCTCGTGGCTGCTGTACGTGAATGAATGCTAGGGAAAGGAAGGGGGGTTTAGGAGGAAGTGGGCATGTAATCTACAGTGAGAGGAAGGAACGTAACATAAAGAAACGAAGAGAAGTGACAGTGAGACCTAACTATACGCAGAAAAGACGGTAAAACTTATTTACTAAAACGGAAGTATAAGTTAATGTGGCCTAAGACATTTTAAAACAATGAAATTAAATACGTTAAAATCAGCATTTTAAAACGTAACAAGCACACGTGTAAATTCCCCCTTAGTTATCATTCAAAATGCACACTTCTTTGAATTTTGCAATAGAGTTCTCCAATAAAAATGCATAAAACATGTATATTAGGGGAAAGTGCACAGCAAAATTTGTATATTCCTGAAAATAACATTAAGAATGTATTATATGAGGAAAACAATGTGTGTATTAGGCAAAATTGTGTACATAACTGCAGGCATTAGGAGAAAGCACACAAAAACAGATGTGAATTTTCATTTGAATGGGTTAAAAAACAGGAAAAATCAAAGTTAAGATTGGAAAAATATTCAAAATTTTGAGACAAACCTAACTTAACAGTTAAAAAATTGAGAAAAAACAAAATTGGCATGTTTCACCATCCTTACATTTTTGTCAGTCCTAATAATGGTAGTGTCGTCCTGTTACTTTTGGTTCAGAAAAAGAAAGGATGTTTGATCTTTTGTATACAGCTGGTATTTTAAATATTGGGTTCAACGTAGTTTTATAATGGCAAGCCCATTATAAACCAGGCCCAGACTTCAGGGAGGTTTGGGTTTTGCATCTAGTGGCTCTAGGGTTTCTGCATTAGGGTGATCCATTTCTATACTGAGTCAGTTCATTCTCCCCCTCTACCCAGTGTTGTTGACACCAACTGGCGGTAGCTTTCCCGGGTTTTTAGGCAAGAAAATTTCCTAGCCCTCCCTGGAGATGGGAGTGGGGATTGAACCTAGGACCTTCAGCATGGAAAGCATTGCTTCTACCACTGAGCCAAGGCCCCCATCCATCCCAATTCCAAAATAAAAGCTTAGATTGGGGTGTTTTAAAACAGCATCCTCCCAATACCATTTAAAAATATAAATCGATAAAACACCTGAGGCAATCAAAATGCCTTAACCAGAAACCTAAGAAATAATAGAGTGGGCCTCAGGCGAGCCTCCTTGGGGAAAGGCATTCCAGAACCAGGGTGCAACCTTCTCTTTCTTGCTGCCTGCTTAATCTCTGATGGTGGTGGTTGATATGGCAAAAGGCAGTCCTTCAGATATATTTTATTTTATTTTATTTAAATATTTACATTTTGTAATTTAAATAAAATAAGAACAGAGATTCATATAATCTCATTATGGTATCTGTATGCATCTGGTTATAATTATCTGATTAAGTTTTTATTTGGTTTTATCTGTCTTCAAAGCTCCCTTGGAATCCACAGTATAGAGCAAAGCTGTCCTGATGAGAACGTCTCTGTGTATGAATGAGTGCCCACACATTCTCTTTCGGTCATAGATCTAAAGCTGATCTCAGAAAGTAAAAAGGGGAACTCATTGCTCCCTGTCCACAGAGGATGGGGGGGGGGGGGGAGGCTCACCAGAATTTAGATTTGGATTAAAAATTAAGAGAACTTTGGGTGGAAGGAGGAAGCTATTGGGGCACTGTTACAAGGGAAGGTCATACTTAACATTTTCAATTTTATCCCCTATTATAACAATGTGTCCAGAATCAAAGTGGTTTGAACACGTGTGTCCTTCAAGGTCTCTTGGTGAGGTTCAATGGCTGAGTGAGAATCAGGATCTCCCTGGTCCTGTTCTGACACACTAACCAGTACGCCACACTGGCTTTCAGGCACATTAAGCATTACTCCAAAGGCCGTACTTCTGGGGGATCCCTGCTTTGATGAACTGAAGCCATCTAGAGCAGGGCTGCAAAACCTATTTCATTCCAAGGATTGCATTCCATTTCCAATAAGCTCTCAGGGGGGGGGGCATTCTAGTGATGGGCAGGGCCTAATGCAAAGAGGGTGAGGGAAAATACCAGCTTAAAGCTTTTATTACCAATATCTAAGCCTTAGGTGAGGCATTTCAACCTTTTAGAAAGCTGAGAAACTTGAGGAAAGGGGCATGGCCTTCTGGGGATCCCTGGAGAGCTGGATTGAGACCCTAGGTGGGCCAGATCTGGCCATCAAGCCTCAGTCCGTGATATGGAGAGTATTGGCCAGGCTCAAAAGATGTAGATGGTGAGCATAACTCGGTTGGAGTGCAATACCAACATGAGTTCAGATGAGATTTCAGGCACTGGCAGGTATTTAGGACCAAGCAGCAAGTCCAACATAGAATCATAGAATAGTAGAGTTGGAAGGAGCCTATAAGGCCATCGGGTCCAACCCCCTGCTCAATGCAGGAATCCACCTTAAAGCATACCTGACAGATGGCTGTGCAGCTGCCTCTAGTGTGGGAGAGCCCATGACCTTTCAAGGTAATTGGTTCCATTGTTGTACTCTCTAACAGTCAGGATGTTTTTCCTGATGTCCAGCTAGAATCTGGCTTCCTGTAACTTGAGCCCATTATTCCGTGTCCTGTACTCTGGGTTGATTGAGAAGAGATCCTGGCCCTCCTCTGTGTGACAACCTTTCAAGTATTTGAAGAGCGCTATCATGTCTCCCCTCAATCTTCCCTTCTCCAGGTTAAACATGCCCAATTCTTTCAGTCTCTCCTCATAGGGCTTCATTTCCAGACCCCTGATCATCCTGATTGCCCTCCTCTGAACCCGTTTCCCCCCCCAGTTTGTCTGCATCCTTCTTGAAGTGTGGTGCCCAGAACTGGATGCAATACTCCAGATGAGGCCTAACCAGTGCCGAATAGAGGGGAACCAGTACCTCGTGCAATTTGGAAGCTATACTTCTATTAAAGCAGCCCAAAATAGCATTTGCTTTTTTTGCAGCCACATCACACTGTTGATTCATATTCAGCTTGTGATCTACAACAATTCCAAGATCCTTCTCACTTGTAGTATTGCTGAGCCAAGTATCCCCCATCTTGTAACTGTGCATTTTGTTTCTTTTTCCTAGGTGTAGAAGTTGGCATTTATTCCTATTAAATTTCATTCTGTTGTTTTCAGCCCAGAGCTGCAGCCTATCAAGATCAATTTGAAGTTTGTTTCTGTCTTCCAGGGTATTAGCAATCCCACCCAATTTTGTGTCATCTGCAAATTTGATAAGCATTCCCTGCACCTCTTCATCCAAATAATTAATAAAAATGTTGAAGATCGCTGGGCCCAGGACTGAGCCCTGCGGTACACTGCTCATTACCTCCCCACAATTTGAGAAGGTACCATTGATAAGCACTCTTTGAGTCCGATTCTGTAGCCAACTGTGGATCCACCTAATAGTTGTTCCATCTAGCCCATTTTAGCTAGCTTGCTGATCAGAATGTCATGTGGTACTTTGTCAAAGGCTTTGCTGAAGTCAAGATATATTACGTCCACAGCATTCCCACAGTCCACAAAGGAGGTTGCCCGATCAAAGAATGAGATCAGATTAGTCTGGCAGAATTTGTTCTTGACAAATCCATGCTGGCTTCTAGTAAGCACTGCATTGTTTTCAAGGGGCTTACAGAATGACTTCTTTATAATCTGCTCCAAAGGTTTCCTAGGGATTGATGTCAGACTAACTGGTCTGTAGTTCCCAGGTTCCTTCTTTTTGCCTTTTTTTGAAGATAGGGACAACATTAGCCCTCCTCCAGTCGTCCGGCACTTCACCCGTATTCCATGATTTCGCGAAGTTAATAGACAGTGGTTCTGAGAGTTCTTCTGCCAGCTCCTTTATTACTCTAGGATGCAGTTCATTGGGCCCTGAAGATTTGAATGTGTTCAAAGAAACTGGGTGTTCCTTGACCATTTGTTTATCAATCTCAAACTGCAATCCTTTCCCTTCAGCTTGTACTTCACTTTTTCCATGGAGGTCATAGACCCACTTTTGGGAGAAGACTGAGCCAACGTAGGAATTGAGCACCTCGACCTTTTCTTTGACATGAGCACATCAGGCATGAGGAGGTCCTTGGACAGCCCCAAATAGAACTCAGTGGTGGTTAGGCTGTTATGCTAAACCATGAGCAGGGCTCAGATGTTGCTTCAGTATCAGTCTGGAGGTCACTGAAGTTGTAAATAGGCTGAAGTTTTAGGTGGCTAGTTCTAACATACACACACACACACACACACACACACACACAGGAAAAGCCTCCTGCATATAAACGGATGTATCCGAATTTTGTAAGTATTGGCTCTGAAAGCATCTGGGGGACTGTGGTTTCTTGGCTGGAATCTTAGGATGAAGATGCAACCTTGTCAGGCTGAGGAGGAAAAGGTTTGCACTGAGGATGAATCCCGCCCCACTCTGTCTCTTCTTTGGAGTCTATGGCCTCATGCCTCAAGCTGTGGAGTCCAATCTGGAGCCATGGCAAAGGGCATTCAGTGCTATGCCAAAGCACTACACAAGCACCAAGTTTGTACATTTTATTGTCATTGGATTCTTGCTGAGAGTTCTCTCAACAGCAGCTCTGTCAGGACTCCTTATTCTGTCCAATGTATCTTCCGCCAAGATCAAAATGTCATAAGACCAGTTATCATTAAGACTCCAAGAATCTCCCAAGTCTGGTTGTTTGCTTTCAGGGGCAAGTGTTCAAGACACAAATTACACCCCCACCTTTTTATTTTTCTTGTTATTCTTTAGTGCCTAATACAAGTAGGCACTGTACTATAAATTAAAACTAAACAAGGCCCTGTGTAGTCTTGAAATTACCAAGAAAGCATTATGATCAATTTAATATATAACAACAACTAATGTACAGCCAGTTTTGAAGATTCCCCTTGAATCTCATCCCTAGCTCCTCATCAGTACATGCCTCCTGTATCTTCCCCTTTAGAAGGATGGAACCTAACTATATTTTCCATAATTATACTTCTCAAGGTAAATATAGGCAATTATTTAACAAGGGCTAACTTTGCATGTAACTACCAAATAAGTTGGTTGTAAACAGAATCTTACTGTACATACACACCTGATCCTGCCAAGCATGAGGACAGACTAGAAATATAGAGAATTAGTAAAATTCTTCTCAACATTGACAGATGACCAGCATACCAAGTAATTACATGCAAACCCTGGTAAGTTCCTACTTGGTAAACGATCATTTGAGTTCACCTCCCCATATTTCTATTTGTGACATGGAAACAGTCAATTTCCTGCATGTCCTGAATTAAATGTAGCCATTTTAATCTGTTTCCTGACTGTCTGGCAGGTATCAATCCTGCTCCAATAATGTAATATAGTTATTACTCTGATAAGGAGATTGTCCTGGTTGATAAATAATTGCTGCTCACTTGAGTGAACTGAAGAGTGTGAGATAGGAGTTAGGTATAATAAGTTATATCTTCAGACTGTGGGTTGTTAAACAATTAGTGTGCCTCATAATTCAAACTGAAATAAATACAGGGAAATGTGGTAAACAAGTATTTATACCTTAATCATAAAACCTTAATCAGCGGGTAACTATATTCAGTTCTGTAAAGCAGCTACTTGGTGAACAAAGAGTTCATTTATTTGGGGATATGAGTAAGAGCAGAAGAATATACATATTCTGTACAAAAAGACTTTACATGTGCTGTGTCCCAAAATGTTTTTTAATGGAACATTTCATCAATGCCATGTGTCCTAGAAGATGAGATTGGTTATTTTGTTTTCTGTAAGAAATGCGTGTTTTAAGGAGTGCTGATACCCGAAAGCGTAGCAGGGAATCATTTCACAACCTCAAGTAGCTTTGAAAAAAGCCTCAGCAGATACAGGAATAATCTGGTATATTTAATTAATTAATTAGGGAACAACCCAGTAAAAAAACACATTTAAATCCTACTGATTTCAATGTGGTACATGAAATTAATGAGACATACATTTCGTCCCATTTTAATGCTTATATTAATGTTTGACTTACCCCGGTCTCTATTGCTAATGGAGTTTATTGTTCATTTTGGCTGACGGTTTCAATGTTTGCAGCAACAAGATTCTCAGCCTAAGTGTCTCATTTCAGGGTTGCAATTCTTAGCACAAATAGGCATTCTAAGCCACTGAATACAGTAGGACTTACTTCAGTCAGAGTAAACATGCTTAGGATCACACTGCAAAACCCAGTAAGATTCTCAATACAATTACTTTGAAATATATTCCATGAGAATCAATAAATATGTGTAGGATTGAAGTTCCAGGGAATAATAATTATTAATAAGTGTTAATGCCAGATTAGTGATACTGACATTTCTCTCCCTGCCCCCCACATAAAAACATTATCCACAATGATTGAATATTAGAATTATACTATACAAATGATTTATAAGAATAACCTATCAGAGAGTTTTGCCCTTAAAGGCAGTCTAAAAATACTTTAAAATAAAATAATAATTATTATTTATAATATGTTTCAGCAGCTATATGAGAAGGAACAAGCCCTGTCCATAGGTTTATCATCTGAAAGACAAATCATGGAGGAAGGGCATAGTATGAAAGGTGTAAGGTTAATTAGTTGGCACAGCTATTCTTCCTAGCATTGAATTACTAGGGCTTTTTCCAATAAGATTCATTCTGTACAAATATATCTATATCTTTTACAAAATATTTGACTTACAACTTGAGGTGTCACCCAAATTCCAGTGAATGAGAAGTAGCTTCACAATTTTAGTCAGGTAATTTCCCTAAATTATTATTATTATTATTATTATTATTATTATTTGGTTCTCTATCTTGGTTGTGAAAGAAACATGTGAACTGCCAAGTTCAAATTTAATATTTGAAATTGAGGTTGCATCACACCACAGGAAAATAAGCTTCGAAATACTGCTTTCCTATATTGATCAATGGTTCCTATTAAATCACGAAATAGAGATATTTTGTAACAGATTCCTACAGTCATGCAAATTGTTGCTGTAAAATTGCTGCGGCCAGAGTGATATTGTTGTATTTCTTCCAGCTTGCAATGTTGATAAGAGAAACTGGATGCTGATTTTGAGCAGAATTCTTACTTCTTTTTTTTACTAATAATGGAAGAATTGTTGTGAATGGATCAGGAGAGCTCTGATTCTACCTGCATGAAGAGCAAGCAGGAAAATATCAATAGGAGCAAAATCTGGAGGGTGGCTGCAATACACAATAAATCCTCTTTGTTTATGTTGTCTAATATTACTGTTCAGCTTAAATTTACAACCCATGGAGTATCAATTTCTTTGTATAAGAATATATATTTTTTTATCTAAGAGAAGAGCAGACCTCAATAGGTAGGGAAGAAACAGCAGGTGAAAGGTGCTTAGAATAGTCATTTTTAATGCTGCTACATAGAAATGTGTATACAAGCAAGCCAGTCATCATTTCAAGATAATTTCAAGAAACATGCAGTTTTATTTAGCTGTAAGGGGAGTGCTGATTTCAGTGAGAACACTGTTTTAGGGGAGTGAATCATCAAGCTCTGGATCTTACAAATAATGCTGCAGACCTCTTGAATCCATTTAATCTCATTCTAATGTTCTAACAGATGTATTTATGTTCTGATTTTTCCAGGGAAAAACATGTGGTTACCTTTAAGGTTACACATTTACCTATGCTTTTAAAATTATTTAACAAAGTGGGGGGGAGGGGAGAAATATGGTAATTGGAACCCTGGGAACTAATTTTGTGTGTGTGTATTTATGTACAGAGGAACAAAGAGACACTACCACCAAAGAGTCCCACACCTGGTTTGATTCTCCTTTTGCTTGGCCTTGGCTTTGTTAGTTTTTTCTTCTTAAGAATTCTGTGCTCTAATGCCACCAGCAATAGTCGTCATGGATGTTAACACAACAGGAAAATTCACCCAAGGTTGTTGATAAGTCATGCAAATCACATTAATCTAAACAGTGTCACAAGGATATTTTTACCTGTCTCGGAAAGGAGTGACTTTTGATAGATTGATTGAAATCCAGCAACCCTCTGCTGGTTCCTGTTTAAACTTTTAAAGTATGACTCAACCACCTTTTTATTTCCTTGGAAACACTAAAACAGTTGGTGCTACCATCCTGGCACTACTTTAGGTTTCTTGATCACCTCATCTTAGGAAAGAAACAAATGTAATGGATTTTCCCTCCTGCTGTTAATCATTTTGTATTCTAGATATGAAATTCAAAATTTGAGTGCCGATATCTTCTTTGAACCCACGATTAGCAACTAGTAAGAATAAAACATCAAAATGTGCTTCCATTTTATCATGACTCTTAACCAAACCCCTTCCAGCCTCAATGTGATTGATTACTTGCTGGGATAAGTTTATACTAAAATCTTTCTTTTGTATCCTTTATCCTTTGCTCACCGTTTCATTCTTTTCATGTCAATTATTAACGCTATGACGTTGCTTGTTGCTGCAGTAACTTGTTTCAATGCAACTGTTGCCAGGTGAATTTTGTTGGGAGCTTGATAGGAGCATTTACCAGTATTTTATGAGATCTGTCAAGGAGAAATTGTTATGGACATCTTGCAGCAGATTAGAATTTTATTAGAATTATGTTCTTAGTTTACCTTTTAACAGCTTACAGAAACCACCTGTGCCCCCATGCCTTCCACCTGATTTGGTACAATTTGGAATTGCATACTCATCTATAATATATGTTTTATTTGAGAGAAGGAGGGTGCAGGCGCATCTGGCATCTATATGGGGAACAGTTTGAATGCAATCGGTTGCTATTAAAACCGATTTGAGTTTTCCCATTGACTTTCACGATTTAAGTGTTGATTGTACCATATGTGTAGTTGCAAGCAATGGAAAAATATATTGGAAGAAAACTATGTGACTCTACTCTTCCCACCTGGGATTGCCTAAGTCTAGTAACTGTTACTTACCTGAAAACGTTGGTGAATATACTTTCATGTCATGTTCTAATTGCTTGAATCCTGAGGGATTTCTATTTATACTGCAATTTCACTTGCCAGAAGTCCATGAGGACCCATGAAGAGAGAATATAAATGGAATTAGTAATTTTCCACTCCCTCTTGGCTGCTGCTATTATTATTATTATTTATTATCTCTCGTTTCTCACTCATGGCAGTTTTTCTAAATGGACATGACAGGCTTTGCCAAGTCATGTTGTCTTTTACAGATTCAGGAATTTCCTATTGAACTTGTTTTAAGTATGACTGCTTTCTGGGTGCTGGTGTGGATGTTTATATTATTATTATTATTATTATTATTATTATTATTTCATTTCTATACTGCCCCATAGCCAAGCTTGCTGGATGGTTTACAACAATTTATAAAATACAAAATATAACATAATATAAAAACTACTATAGCTACTACATGTAAAGGTAAGAGTTGTTGCTTGTAAATCAGTGGCCAAAATCAAGTTTGGTATTGCCCAAGGTTCTGGAGGACATCTTGGGATTCTTGCTAGACTTTCAGAACTCAAAATAATACATATAAGGAGGAATACATCTGTGTTGTTGTGACTGTTGAGACTGAACATGGCTGCAATTACAGAAGTAAACTACAGGCTAAAGGTTATATCCTAATCAATCCTTTGTTTTTCCAGATTGCTCCATTCTTTTTTTGCATGTACAGTTGCCAGTGTATATCAACATCACAATTTCAAAAAGAAACAAAAAGCACACACACAGGCAAAGGAAGAATTTAGAGGAGGGATTACTCCTTTAGCCATTTGCCATCCGAGACTGTGAACCTATCTACACTACTGCTTTAAAACGGGTTATAACGGGTTATGTATCAACTGTTCCAGTTGTTTTGAGTACAAAAGGTCATTTTCTCCTTGCTATTCTTTTCTTTTTCCCCTACTATTTTTTCACCAGGGGGATTGATATATTGCTCAAAAGTGTCAAACAGATTTTTGTAAAAGTTTCAATTTTGTATTTAGATTCACATAAAGGAAACGAACCTATAGTTCATATTTTATCATCTCAGGTACAATTTGATATTAATATAACATTTTGATGAGCCTGGCTTTATTGTAGACAACATTTTATATTATGTAAGGTCTTACTAAGTCTAATACAGGAGCACTAAATAATTTTTCCTAATGTTCACAACGGGAGAGAGAAAGTAGTTTGTGGGAGAAGGCATTGCTTATAAAACAGAAACCTGATTTTTAAAAAATCTGCATTTTAGTTTTCTTTTGAAGTGTGAATTTAAATAGTTTAAAAAGTGTGAGGGTTCACAGATAACCCAATGTTTCCATGTCCTTAAGAAGCAGCATTTTCATTTGTGTTTGTATGTTGGTGATGGGTGTGTTTCCTAATAGCATACTTAGCTTTAAATAGCAATTACATAGAACATTTGAAACACGACAGTGTTAGAAACACACTTTTTGGACATCGTGTGGGCTGTGCATGTTGGATTTCTGATTTCATTGCTTGCTCTGTAATGTCTCTTAATTGGCATTGTCCCTCTTAATGAATGGAGACCTGATTATTGTCAAGCTTCTCTTCTTGAAAATTGTCTGAACAGGCTTTTTCCTGGTGATTCTACCTAAGTCCTAAAGAAGGAATGACATGAAAGGGTGAATATTCGGCCTGTCTTAATCCTTGTTTTCAGTATGGTGGTGTCTTTAAGTGTGGACTAATTACTGGATAGACTTAAATTCCTGAAGACTTGTTCTTTGTTGGTCTGTGATGAACAGCTTTGCTTATATAAAGGAATCAAAATTTCTATTTTTCATTTATTTTCTTTTTTCAAATGCATTTTAATGAGATACTGAGACAAAATATTTGAAATAACGTCAGGAACCAATTTAAACAACCATATGACTATATATGTTGATGTAATGTGAAGCATTCTGAGTTATTTCCAAGCATATTAGTATCCCAGAGAAAAGGCAATCTGGATGTTACAGTGAACATACAAAATGGGGTGACCGTAGACGTTTGTATGTGAAAGTTAATCCCAAGCTGATTTAGCGAAAATTGAAAAACTCAAAGTGATGCAGGTGTATGCTGATAAACACCTACATATATATACCTGAAAAACCCTGGATATATCAATTTTTAGACATTCATAAAGTTCATTTGGATTTATCAGCATTCACATGTTAATGTCAACTTTCTCAAATTTTTGACATTCAGTATATGAGGTTATTTTGACATTTTGTGTAGTGGAAGAGAAAATATTTCCATCTTTTCCTTATTCTTGAAATGGTTGTATACATTGCAACGTTTTTCTTTAGATAGTAACTTTAAGTCAGAAATCTCCAACTATTTCCATTTTGGGTACATGTCAAAAATCTGCTTTAAAATATATTTCAATGATGCATGTATTTAATTAGTCAATAGTATCATTGGGGCTGAAATAAATGTCTCAAGAAGAAAATAAATACTTGTCATTTCCTCTAGTTGACATTTGTTTTATTTCCTGCTGTATGATGAAAGTTTCTACTAGTGTGAATTCATTTTGCTTAACTTACTTTAAAAAAACACCTGATGTGGTTATGTCAAATCATCATAAAACCAGAAACTCC
The DNA here is from genome assembly GCA_029215795.1 of Anniella stebbinsi. NCBI lineage: Eukaryota > Metazoa > Chordata > Lepidosauria > Squamata > Anniellidae > Anniella > Anniella stebbinsi. The sequence goes on from JARDYH010000001.1 coordinate 333,433,844, forward strand.
TTAGAGATAATGGCATTGCTAATATGGCAAGCCAGTTTTAAGTATTCTTTAAGTGTGTATTTTTGCTGTGAAGAGAAGGAGAGCCAGTGTTGGATTGGAATTTGGGAGATATGGGTTCTAATCCCCATTTAGCCATGAAGTTTGGGCCAGTCACTGAGTGTAGCCTAACCTACCTTACAAGGTTGTCATGAGGATAACATGGAGAGGAAGGGGACCATGTAAACTGCTTGGGTTCCTTGCAAGAAGAAAACAGGCTGACTATAAATGTAATAATAAAAAATAAAATAAAATGCAACCTATTCCCTCTAAGCCACAACGCTTTAGCATTTTTTGCTAAACATTATGGCTTGGTGTAGTGTGTGAACCATGTCTTAGTGTGTCATGTGAATCATTCCTAACCATGGTGGCTACATAATCACAGTTTAAACACGTTCACTAACCATTTGCTGCAAAAGGTTTGGTGGCTTAACCGTGGCTTAGTATGTCATCTGAACAGCCTGATGTCTTTTACTGGGACATTGGGGCTGTATAAGAGTATGTAGGCTGACCAGATAAAATCCAGGTCAGGGCTCATGTAACTTTAACAGTTGTAGAGAAAAAGGAATTTCAGCCAGTGTCATTTGTATGCAGTCGGCCAAGACTAGGCTGACAACCGTTACCCAGAGGACCTTCTCTTCTGCCGCTCCCAGACTGTGGAATGACCTGCCGGAGGAGACTCGTCAACTTAACAGTCTTTTAGAATTTAAGAAAGCTATAAAGACTGTTCTCTTCCGGCAGGCATATCCAGTGGAATTTTAGAATGTTTTAAGGATGTTTTTAGGATGTTTTCGGATTTTTTATGCAGTTTTAATAATATGTATCATGTTTTAATCAGTTTTATGTATTTTATCATGTTGTTGTTCCCCGCCTCGATCCAGACGGAGAGGCGGGTAAGAAATAAATTGTTATTGTTATTATTATTATTATTATTATTATTATTATTATTATTATTATGCAATTAGTTCCTGGTGATATTCCCTCTTCATCACAACAGTTAAAGTTGCAGGCACTATACTAGAGTGACCATATACAAAAGAAGGCAGGGCCCCTGCAACTTTAACTGTTGTGATGAAGAGGGAATATCACCAGGAACTAATTGCATACAAATGACACTGGCTGAAATTCCCTTTTCTCTACAACTGTTAAAGTTACATGAGCCCTGACCTGGATTTTATCTGGTCACCCTAAGAGCATGTAAACTTTCAAGATATACAGGACTCTTGATCAGAATTTTGTCAAACGCATAACTTCAGTGCTGTTACACAATATACTTTAGTGGAAGACTTTAGGAATTTTAGATCTCACATTCTCTGGACCAACACAGCAACATCTAGAGCAAATTTCCTTCAGAAGTCTGTAGTTACTACATGCATATGCCATGTTGAGCCAATCCTGCGGCCTGCTGCACCAGGAAAAAGCTGTTTTGGTTACGATGGGATCTGCTAACTGCTGCATCAGTGAAGTATCGCAGTTCTTTCAGGAAGGTATGCCAGCACAAATATATAGAGGAATCTGGCACTTAAATTGAAAATAAAGGGTAATATATAGGAACTGTGCTTTTGTTATTGAAACTCACAGATAGAAGCTTTACTGCATTTATCACCTGTGTTATTGATAGGAGATAATTACTGCAAAACAGCTGGTTGTTGGTTTTAGTGAGCATCAATTGTTCTCCTGTCCCAGCTGTAGGCTAATAAGGACAGTCAACACATCTGTTTCAACAGCTGGTAATTAACAAAAGCCTAATTGCTGCAACTCTTTTAACATCCAATCTGTGAAAAGAGTAAAGATGTGGAGGAATATTATTGACTTTGTACTCTGCACTTTCTGTGACCAGTTTCTTTCTTTTCTTTTTTTCTTTTCTTTTCCTTCCTTTCTCCCTTCCTTTTACTTTGAACACCACGGCCTTTGTTTGATGCATTGAATGGCAGGAGAACACAATATGGTAATCCAGAGCTTAAGATTTTCAGATCTTTGTTAGTGTTTCTTATTGCAACATTTCTTTGCTAAGTTGCAAGACAAAATGGATCAAAAGCATTTTGTGGAGTTCCGCACAACAGTCCAAATCTTAGCAGGATGTCCTAAGCAATATGACCACTAGAAGTTGCACACTCCAACACAAGGCAGTTTACACCCCCATACTTATGTAGCTTGCATACATTTGGACCCTCTCCGCAAAATAATTTTTCAGGGATTGGTCATGTGAACAGTTTTCTGGGCTAGCCCAAACACTTCTTGAATCACCATCTTGTAAAACAAATTCAAGATAGAATATAACTTCCCTACGAAGTGTGCTTCAAATCGCCCCACACGCTGTTATAGTGAATTGGCAGGATCTGTGTTGGGCCTGATGGCTGTCAGGTCTACTTGCATCCTGACATTACAGAGCAGATGGGTAGCCAAGGGTGGACAACTGGGTCCTAAGAGGGCTGTGGAATTACCTCAGGAATGGAAATGCAGGGGTGGGGAAACTAAACTCTTTGCCTGCCCATGCATTTCCATCCACACACTGCTTTTATTTTAGCCATTTCTACTTTTAAAAAGCAGCAGATCCGACTCTGTGCACTGGTCTGCCACCTTTACGGCTAGTTTGGCTTTCTAGATATCTAAATTAATGAGGACCAGAGAGTCCATGACTTGTAACTGCTCAGGCCCACTATGGTATTAGAAGAGACCTCTCAATGGCATGAAGACTATAGGGCAGATGGAGAAGTCAGAAATCCACAAGGAGATTGCAAGGGTGGAAATGCCCATGGTGCAACAACTTGATGAAAGTAATGATCTGGTCAGGGAGACTGCATTGTTAGAATACCTGTAAACAAGCTCAAATTCCATCTTTAATAAAAGGTGGGTTATAGATAAAATGTTCAAAAGGCAATAAGCGTTCTTTGAGACTATAAGGGAGGCTCCAGGAAACTTGCTTTTTATCATGATGGGATGCCATATCCATAGTTATCCATGCCTTGTTTGTACAAAAGGGATGCAAACAATGCCACAGTAAGCCTCTAAAAATACCAGTAGTTTATATCAGTGTCTGGTACACATAAAGGATTGGACAGGTGATGTATCAGCTCTGATCATTCTTGGGCAGAAATAATCTGACTAGCGTCCATACACTGATAACATCCCACTTAGATTATTGTAATATGTTGTACATGCGACTGCCTTTGAAGACATCTATTTGGCCTCTAGATTGTTGACCAGGACTGTCTAACAGAACATAACTGGCCACTTCTTAAACAGCTGCACAATTCAAAGTGCTGGAGCTTACCTTAAAAGCTGATAAGGATTGGGATCCAGGGCTTTCTACTCCAGTGTGAATCTGTCCAAATGCTAAAATCATCCTCTGAGATTCTTCTTTGAGTGCTCCTGCTTTCAGACGCGAAGCAGTTGGTGATCAGGTAAAGGACCTTTTCACTTGTGGCACCATATCAAAAAAGCTCTCCTGGCACCAAGCACTGCATTTTTCTGGCACAAGGTGAGCACTCCTTTTTAGTTACCCAGAAAGTTAAATTCAGGGAAAGACAACATGGTGGCCTCCAGATGATTTGGACTGCAAGTCCCATAAGCCCCAGTGATCATAGTCACTGGTCAGAGATTATGAGGATTGCAGTCAAAACATCTTGAAGTCATCAGATTGCCTACCAGTGGTTTTATCATGGTACCGCATGTATTCTGTGTTCCTCTGTCTTACTTGTATTAAATTGTATTTTATTTGTTTGTCTTTGTATCTTTGTTTTAAATACTATTAGGCAATATGTGCATGTAAGGCCAACTTTAAAAAATTAAATGAAGCATGCATCTTTAATCTTTCATTGAGTATGGTCTAAAAATTGCACAAATTATCAATCATTTCCCACACTTGAACTTTGTGGCTAATAAAGTACAATGGAAATTAAGTCCATATTATTTATGATTTATCTTTCCTTTTCATTTACTGGGCAGAATAATGGAATACTTTCCATTTACCAATATTGCAATTAGTTGTGGTAAATTATGTTTAATGCTTTCATTTTTTGTTTCCCTCCCCCCAGAAATACAGTCATTCTTTGCTACCCAAGATTACTTGATTAAACTTGCTTCAATAACATTTCAATTGGCAAATACCTCTGTACAGTCAGTTCTCCAATTGTCTCTTGCTTATGTTGAAAGCTATAGAGGAAACAGTACCCAAGTGCTTGCCATTCCCTGTATGGAGATTGCCTAACTTTAGAAACGTTTCTGGCATGACAGGTTCACTTCAGCAGGTGTTCAGGTGCTGAACTGTCAGGTAGTCACGGTGATAGCTGATGAGATCCTTTGAACAAACAAAAACAAAATTATTGGCAATGATTCCAACTGCAGGAGGGCATTGGCATGTAGGGGAAACATTAAAGTCTGATTTTAACAGACTATGGTTTTACACATGGTTGTTCGGTCTGTAGCAGGTCATATTGGTTCACCAACATTTTTTAGGATCACTGCAGATAAATAAATAAATAGCATGGTAGAATTCTGTAAATGCATTGCTAAGATCTCTTAGAAATTTTTCCTCTGCTCAAGGCAGAGCTGGGTAACCTTGAGGAGTCCAGGGGGCCCCCAACTCCCCCTGAAACACCTGGTGAGGCTCAGCCCTCTGCCACTGCACTGTTGAATTTGTCACTGAAATTTGTTGCCATGCTACCACTGAACTTCAGAAGCAAACTGCAACTTCCTTAAAAAAAAGTGCAAAGGGAAATTGACCTGGTTTTGCTGCCATGCCGCCAGATTTCAGCAGCAGATTCGGAGGTGGGGGACAGTTGGTCACAAAGCATTCACTAATTATTATTTTAATTACTTTTACTAAATTTAATAGACTAGAGGTTTACAGCCTTAGACATTGTATTTGTCTGAGTTCATGGAGTTGCTTTTCATCTTATGTATGTGGTTTTTTAAAAACGTAAATGCTGTTTATGGCTGCATTAATAGAAGTATAGCTTCCAAATCGTGTGAGGTACTGGTTCCCATCTATTCGGCACTGGCTAGGCCTTACCTTGAGTACTGCGTCCAGTTCTGGGCACCACACTTCAAGAAGGATGCAGACAAGCTGGAGCATGTTCAGAGGAGGGCAACAAGGTTGATCAGGGGTCTGGAAAGACTGAAAGAGCTGGGCGTGTTCAGCCTTGAGAAGAGAAGACTGAGGGAGACATGATAGCACTCTTCAAATTCTTGAAATGTTATCACACAGAGGAGGGCCAGGATCTCTTCTTGATCATCCCAGAATGCAGGGCATGGAATAATGGGCTCAAGTTACAGGAAGCCAGATTCCAGCTGGACATCAGGAAAAACATCCTGACTGTTAGAGCAGTACAACAATGGAACCAATTACCTAGGGAGGTGATGGGCTCTCCCACACTAGAGGCATTCAAGTTGCAGCTGGACAGCCATCTGTCAGGTATGCCTTAAGGTAGATTCCTGCATTGAGCAGGGGATTGGACTCAGTTGCCTTATAGGGCCCCTCCAACTCTACTATTCTATGATCCTGTGATTTTATTTGATATCCTTGTCATACCCCACCCACCCCAAAAGAGGCCTCTCAAGCCAGGGGTTACAAATGTCCCATTAGGGCAGTACTTTCCTTCTCCAGGCGTTGGTATTGAAGTGCAGGTTGCTCCCTCTTCAAGGTCTTGCTGTGATGGGCTTTAGCAATATATACAAGACTGGGTAAATTCAAGGCTGGATAAGTGCATATTATAATCCAAGCAGTGTCAGAAGCCACCACTACCCCACTTTCCAAATGATAACTCTGAGTCATGAGAATGCAAGTCATCCCCAAAACAAACATCACAATCTGGGATGGATCTATAAAATTGCAACGTTGACAGGATCTTGTGTTTTCCTTTAAAGCTGAAGCGCTTTTCTTTTCATCTTGAAGCCAGTGTAAGTGGCTAGTAGCTAAACATGAGCTGGGAAATTCTCCCTGGTTCATATCTCACCTCAGCCATAACCCCACTCAGTTAAAGAAGTCATTGTCTCTCAGTTCCCGAGTGTTGTAGGATCATGCTATTAAGTATGCAATCTCTGATCAGCTGTCATCACCAGTTCGTTTTATCCAGGAAAAAGAAAGAAGCAGCAACCAAGGAAAAAGAAAATGGTGCCAAATCTGCAGCATCAAGGGAAACAATGCGTGTCATCAGATGGGGGGGGGGATTGTGTTTCTCTACCGTCGCTATGGCCTCCTGCTTCTGTCCCACAATAACGATGATTTCTTTACATGGGGAAAGAAAGAGGAAGCAGCAACAACCACATGTCCCATTCAGTGGGCATTTTTATTGTGCTGCTTTTCCTGCCCAGAGCAGGAAATGGCAGCAAGTTTCACTTAAAAAAAATAAGTCGGATTTACCAGGGTCTATTTTGTCATGGAAAAAAGACCAGATGGGGCAGGAGACGTGCAGGAGGCTGATGTCATCGTCAAAAGGACACATGAAAAACCGTGAGTGGGCAGTAACTAGCGTGTGATAAAACGCTCATCTGATGATGCCCAATGGCAGCAAACAGGATACTTCCAACCCCAAGATGAAAAAATCACTGAATCACAGTGTTTTTTTTTTGGGGGGGGGGGGTAGATGGAAATATTTCTGTCCCACCAACACCTCTATTTTCAGCCCGTAAATCAAAACTGCAGAATATTGTGTGCAGTCCTAACACTGAATCTAGAAGAAAAGAGATCATGGAGACAAAGCTGTTTTCAAACATTGGTATAAATAAGACGGAAAACAATTGTTATTTGTTGCCAATGAGAATAGGGAGAGAGGCAGCAGAGTTTAAAGAGAGTAGATTAGATTAAACATTCAACAAAGGTTTCTAACTGAAAGATTAAGTCATAGAAACTTGTCAACGGACTTTTAAAAGAAGGTGATAGATAAACAATTGTCAGGGATTCTTGAGGTATAATGATTCCTGTCCTAGTGCAGGAGGGGTTGAACTGGGTAATCCTTGAGATTCTTTCCAGCATTGCAATTCTAGGTAAACAACCCTGCTCTTTCGTGTTTCTAGAATACCATATCCTGTAAAATGTTTCTCCGTAGACAGCTCCATACTACAGTTACACTTCAACATTCCTTTAGCTACCTATTTAATTTTACCTCACTTGTAAAAATTTGTGATCATTCAAATAATGTAAAAATAAATAATCAATATACTAAGAGCACAATCCTATGCATGTTTAAACAGGAAAAAAGTGAGTCATGCTGCCTGGGGAATGCTGGGAATTGTAGCACTTTTTTCTGTCTAAACATGAGTCGGATGGCACTCAAAGCAAACATTTTGGACACAATCTTTTCCTGCCGGAGTGATGGGCTCATGGTCCTCAATACAGTGCTGTTCCTTTCCTCCCCCAACCCCCCGGTTCAGTACATGCATGAAAGTAGTGCTCAAGGACATTTCAGGGAAGGAGAGATCTTTACCCAGCAACCCCAGACTTGTGCAGCCGTCCTCCTCTGCTTTCACCAGAAAGTAACGTGGATAGGGATACTGAAGTCAATGGAGACCTCTGATTCCATGTAATGTCCTGCGGCACTGCTTCTGCACATGCATCAAGGTTGAGGAATGGAATTACCCATAGGCATGCTCAACACATTTCATTAGGATAGGCATCCATGAATTTTTTTTAAAAAAAATTAAAGGCGAACATTTATTGAATACTCAATCATGAAGGACATTGTTTTTAATCATTTTTTATTAAGCGCTGTAGACACAGATGCCCTGTTTCACGTTCGGCTTGCCTGACCAAGGGAGTGCCGTTGCAGCTGAGGGGGGGGGGAATGAGGAGATGTTCCACAAACCCCAGTATTGGTGGGGCTTTGTGGTGACACTGGCTGGAGAAGGGACTTACAAGGTGCTATTAGCCTTCGGGGGACCTCCTCCTGTCCTCTTTGAAGCGCGGCTCCTGGCAGAGAGGCTCCCAGCAGAATGATTCCTTTTTGCTCCTGCTGCTGGGAGCAATGGTACGCTGTCAGGGGTGGGGGCAGTGGAGCAGCCAAAGCCCCATTCCTGCCATGTGGGTGACATTTCGGCATGGTGTGCACCCGATTTCATTTACACATGCCTCTGTTGGGGCGAGGTTGCTCGGTGCAGCATCTCCAGCAGAAGCCTACTGGTTTCTCGAAGGCAGTAGTTCTTCGGTGCAGCGGTGGAGTAGCCAGAGGGCAGCTGGATCCCTACTTAATGTCTCCCCCTATATTTGATACTTATTGCTTAAGACATTAGGGTGTGCTTGGGCACGCCCATCATACCCCTTGCGCACACCTAAGGAATTACCAAAGATTCCTCCATGCACAGGCATTGTGTCCTTATGCAGATGAAGACTGTGTCCTGATCTAATTGGGCATATTCACAGGGTGGTGAGAGAAAGGGTGGCACTCTTGCATTGCCTGCAGAAGGTCCACATTTAAATACTTGATTTGTGACTAAGTTTTCCAATTTGAAATTTATCGTTTTCTCTGAGATACTCATATTAAATGCTTACCACAATAAAATGCATTGGTTTACCCGTAAAAATGCAGTATTTATGCATGACCTTTGGTCATGCAGCCCACATGCATTGCAGAATTATATCGGCCTGGAGAAGGATTTCTGTCGGGCTTTTTCTGTACACACAAAAGGATACTAAGCAAGATCACTTATTTGAAGACTATGGAATGCATAGGATTGTTGTATTTTTCCATAAGCAATGAGTGGTGGTTAACTGGGCAAATAGCACTTCTCCAAGATATGGCAAGTAAATATCCATGCTACTTAGTTACTCACATATACCCCAACTGAGAATGGAACACATTGCAGAGCTCATATAAAAAAGGATACACTATAGGATTCCACTATATAGACTCTGAATCATTCTGATGATATAAAAAGCCTTTCTACACTAAGGGAAATTGCGTTGTTTTTCCGGGGCTGTTATGCTTTCTGGTTCTTGGCGTGATTGATACAAGCTGATTACACAGGAGGAGAGGGGTGACTAGGCAGAAGATCCTGCTGTTTCCCTGGCGCTCCTTTAAAGTTTGAATCAAGGGTATGAATCAAGGGTATGCCTCCCTCCCTGGCAGGTGTGCAAAGGAGGGGAGGGGAAGTCTTGTTTTCCTAGGTTAACATGTGATGTACTGTTTCCTCACAGCCCTCAGGAAAGCCAGGACTTACTTCTGAGTGGGACATAAGACTTTCAGCACACTTACTTGAGAATAAGCCCCATTGAACACAATGGGACTTCTGAGAAGACAGAATACCCTCAGCACATTTACTTGGGAGTAAACCCCACTGAACTTAAAGGGGTGCTCTTGGTGGGGTGGGGGATCAGATCTGCCTCCATTTGTTGCAGGGAAGCATTTGACCCTCTTCTACCTTAGTGGCTGACACGGGAAAGTCCTTCCTCGGCAAGTTCATAGCGCAATGCCAGCTTTACCCACTGCCAATTTCACACCATTAGGGTTTATTCTAGCTTTTCTTTGATCTATTTTATAACAGACTAAGGAGCGGGGAAAGCCATAGGAAATGACTTGGCTGATGCTAATGTGTCAAAAGTGCGTTATTTTGCCACGTGCGTTATTTTGCCCGTGTGAAGAAACCCAACGAATGGCATCTTGTCAATCCTGGCTCCTGTTATTACTTGCTAGTTCTGGATCCAGTAAGAAGCTCACAATAACACAATACGTGACTTATTTTGACAGTTGTGCTACCTAACATCATACATTTTCTCTCTTTATAATGTCATAGTTTTTTTTCAGTCTCATATAGATTGAGAATTATTATTATTTTTAAAAAACTTGCAAACAGCCTGTGGGCCTTAGGTGAAATGTAGCTGAGAGGTCCCAATTGTACAAACTTTCCCATTAAAAGGAAAAGAGCAGGGGACATACCCATGTTTCAGTCCGGAGTGGTTACTGCATGTATAACTGAGACATGTTGAAGATCGTCACCCAATCGTTTTATTTATTATACCACACTTTTCAGCTAAGATGCTGATGTTTTCAGCTAAAATCGGCATCCAAAGTGGCTAACAATTACAATCACCCTCTTTGACGTTACTCTTTTTGTACAGATTTATAATAGTAACTGCTTGCATTGCCATTGTTCATCAGATCACACAATGCTGAAATTAAAAAAATTAAAACCTCTTCAGGAATTCCTTCACAACAAGTGGAATGAAGTTAAAATATGGTGAAATCCATTGTCTTCCAAGCGGATGTCCACCTGTGCAATGCAACTTTCCCCATCTCCATTCCCCTAGCAGACCCTTGTGCCCCCCAAAATCTGCTCTGGAGGATCCCCCAATCAGAACATCTTCTGAGGGTGTAGAGGAGGCTGCAGTGGGAAGGGGGAACTATCCCTTCTCTGTTCTGCTGACAGAAGACTTTCTGTCAGTGGGAGGAGTTAGTTGGATACCACCCATTGCATTTTCACTGATATTAAACAAAAACATTTGTGTAGAATTTCCCTGTATTCTCATAGAAGAAGAATATTTATCATCTGGTTATATTACCATAGTACAAATATTCTAGCTAACGTCTATGCCTAGTTCACTGAGATGGCAAATCTGTGTCTGGACTCAGTGCCAGGTTCAGGTTTTTGACAACCCTTGGGCAAGCCACCTTTAATGGGCTCCCTCCCTCAGATAACCTACCATCTCATCACCATTGTCACCATCTGCTATTGCTCATCATTGTCTTTCTCATCATTGCTACCACTTGCTTGCTTGCTTGGACAGCAGAGAGCAAGTGAGTGAGCAAGTAGGCAGTCAGCAAGTAGGCAGTAACTGGCTTCTACTGCTCCTCCTTCTCACCTTCAGAGCAAGAGACAGGCGGACAAGCAGGCTGCAGTAGTGAAGACCAGGAGCAGCTCCAGGGAGCTCTTGACAGTGAGCCCCTATTGGACTGTGGTCCGTCAGTAGGTCCCTAACACATGTTTGTCACCTTCATAAGGACAAGGTCTCTCTCACAGACAACATGTGCCTAAATCCCACATTGGAAAGTTGGTTATTATGTCTGCTTTGCCAGTGCTCCACTCCCATCCTACACATTATACTGAGGAGATTAGCTATAACTGGCATCATCATCATCATCGTTGTTGTTATTATTATTTTCCTTTCCCTGTAGCTGATTGCCTTAAATCCACATATGCCGATTCTCTTCTCTCTTACATTGCTATAAACTAGGAGCTATTCTTATGAAGTAATGGCAGACCAGTGTGGGTGTTAGTGAAAGGAGAGTCAGGGCTGATGTCTCCTGACCTTTCTCCTAAAAGGAGTATCAGGTGTGATACCTCTCTAAAGAATCTAGCAGGTAATCTCTTCAGGGAGGAGGTGTGTCTGCTACAAACATTTCCTTCCAGTCTACCATTTCAATTGCACTTCACATTACACTGAAAATTGCCAAGGATGTTAATTATTGGCCTTTTGAACAACCCACCTACTTTGATTCAAGCATGATTTCACCAATAGTTAAGAAGGCTGTTTCATCAACGGAACGGTATAATTACAGAAAATAGTTTGGTTTGGCTAACATTCTTGTGTTTTGTTGGTTTTATTTGTGAGCCTAAAAGCATCATCAGGCCTAAAACATAAATGGCTCAATTTACAAACTGAAGTTTAATGGCTTAATTCCAGGAATCAGGGTTTGCCTGTTGGAAGCATGGAAGCAAAGCAAATGGCATTGAGCCTCAATTTTAAAGCAACCCAGTGCAGGAAGCAAGTGCCTCTACTTTTAAAGTGAACTCTCTTCCTGGGCTTGGTGTGGCACTGATTCATAGTTATAATAGCATATTTGTACCTCGTCAGTGCATCCTTGCAATTTTCTTATATTAGAAATTAATTCTAATTCATATCTGTAGGCCTAGACAAGGTACGTGTTGGAACGGCTGGGATGCTAAAGGAGTCTAGAAATATAACCACCTGGTCACAGCATAGTACTTTGCCTTGTTTGCATCCAAACTGGGCTGCTGTAATCTGCTGTAGGTGGGGCTACCTTTGAAAAATGTTTGGAAACTTCCAGATGGTACAGAATACAACTACCATGTGGCTGTTATAACAGCTCCATTAGATCCCAAACGGTTTTGTGGCCCAATTCAAAATGGTGATGTAAAGACTGTAAAGACTGAAGTGGTCAGAATTCCAGAGACTTATTAGACTGCCTTCTCTCATATGAGTCTAACTGTACATTAAGCTCTTCCTCACAGGCACTGCTCCATAGGACCTTTCCATCTGAAAGGGCATATGGAAGAACTCTCTCCCTAGGTATGTGCCACCTTACTCCTTCCCTGCACCAAGGCAGCATTATTCCATCAGGTTGGGGGTGTATGACGACTCTGCTTTGAATTTGTATTGATTGCTGCTGTTTATTTCCAAATGTTGATGAACTGATGCTGATTTGATTTTGTTTTGACGAAGTTGTGGCCTGCCCATCTCTTTTGCAATGAGATCGCTGAGTGGTGCTCCATTGTAGCCTAAGCGTGTAGATATGTACAGATTTTGTCAGTTCCTGTTGTGGGGGAATATGGGTTTGAGAATGTTTTTAATTAGTGTCACCATTGTCGTGTTATTATTTTATTTTATGTCTATGTGAGAAATCGTATATGTGCTAGTACTAGATCACTGAAGAAGACCAATTTATGGACAAAGCATGTTTGTTATATATGAAGATTCTTATGTCCATCAACTTTAGAGATGGATTAAGATGTGTGTGTGTTTTGTTTTATTGCTGTTTTTAAAGAGGATTATACAAGGTGCTACTTATAACTGTAAAGTGTGTTTGCATTTATTTTTTGATATTGTATATCCCAACTTAGTGGTAGTTTGTTTTTTCTGGTTTCAAATGTTTTTATTTTCCACACATCAACAAACTCAACAAACAAACATCTACAGAAACTAAAAACCTAAAAGAAAAGATATACAGAAGATGTACTATTTTCTCCACAGCAAAAACATGTAACGATATTTTCTCTTGCTAATAAGTTAACACATTTCCCCTCTTTCTTTTATCTTGACCATTTCTTCTTATTGGTTGAATCCACAGATAAAGTCTACACAATCCTACACAAAGTCTATAAGAGGTTTCCGTTCACTTCATCTCCGCCAACTCCAATAACTCCAACATCCGTTCATCCACTGTAGAAAGCATTGGACTTTTCCATTTTTGTGTATATAATAGTTTCGCTGCCATTGTCATATATAAAAATAAAGTTCCCCAGTTCTTTTTCATCTGATCATCCACTAGACCCAAAAAAGGTATTCCGATTTCAGTTACATATTCAGTTACATATTCATCTTCCATTTCAAACTTCCACAAAAATGTATATACTTTTAAGATCCTTTTCATCATTTATACATAGTGCCCTTTCAAAGTCAAACTTTGTTTACTGAAACCCACACATTTATTTTGTCTGTTTTTAAAACCTTTCCACAATTTACAAGTAGGAGAACCATTAACATATATAACCTTCTTTTATTAGCCCCTATCTTAACTTTAATACAATGGAGTTTTCTGACATAGCCTAGGTTTATATCTATTCTCAAAATAACACAACACCCTTAATTATTATTAAATTCTACATTTACCTTCGCCCTGTTATAAGTGGTAGTTTGTTTTTTTCTTGGTTATTGGGATCAACTCCCTTTTGTATTTTTCTGTGTTTTTAATATTATATATTGATTTTTAATAACCATTAACCATCTTGTGGACTTCTTTTAATGGAGAAGTTGAATTAGGAATTACTGTAATTCTACAAATTATAGCAATTATGCCTGAATATTCGCTCCCATATTGCTGTTAGGTTATATTAAGAAAAAAAATACTTAAATGGAATTGTCCCAGGGTTAGGCTGCCTCTTAAGTTGCTGGGGAGAAACAGTGGAAGAGATCTGCCTCCTTTATGTCCTCCTTGCAGGCTCCTCAGAGGCATCTGGTTGATCGCTGTGGGAATCAGGATACTGGAGTAGAGGAACCTTTGGTCTGATCCAGCAGGGCACTTGTTATGTCCTTAAGATTGAATCCTATGCATACTTACCTAGGGGTAAACTCCACTGGACACAGTAAGACTTATTTCTGAGTAAACATGCACTGACATTTAACCAACTCTCTATTTGTAGGAAAAAATGCTGGCTATGCAACAAGAGAGAGAGGCTGTTATTCTGCAATATGAAAAGCTTGAAGAAGAGCTCCAGACTCTTCGTATCTATTACAGGTAATATAATTTGTATTATTGAAAATTATCTATCTATCTATCTATATGCAGTATTATTCCTAAGGCTAAAAAAATGTGCAAAGCAAGGAAGAGGAAATAATATTCCTGAATTCCACTTCAAGGTATTTGATACTTTTTGGGTCCATTATAATTTCTTCCTAAAAATGCTTCAGAGTTACTGTCTATATGACAAAACAGAAAGGTAGTTTTATATCATTATTACTTCTCTTGTTTCTAATGCTTAGAGGTGATGACTTGCCCGGCTCTATTCCTAGTTTATTTAGGATTAAAACCAAATCTAACTCCAGTACATGATCAGCTGGATGATATTGACTCTATGGCTTGGATTCTATGATAAGGGAAGTTTAAGAAGAAATAGAATAAATGTCTCTTGTTTCCTGTTGCCTAACAGAAACACTTTTATAAAAAGACTAGAAATATAAACTTTTCTAAAAATATTGAAGCCATTATGGGGGGGAAATTATTTTTATCCTCTCTGTAAGATTGTCAGAATAGTTATTTCTTACATTCCTTATTAAGATTATTTATCTAATTTGTCCTTTACTGATACTCATTTAGGGATGTTCCAAGTCATGCTTCTCACCAGAAGCACGCCCATTTCCCGCCCAGCTGGAACAGCTTGGGCAGGGGGCGGCTTTTGCGGGTGGGAGGGAATGGAAGAAAAATGGCACTTGCAAAGATGGCACACGTGGACAGGGCAGAGCCTATAAAAGCTGGCCCCACCGAAACTCGGCCTCTTTCGCTTCCCACCCTCCCTCCCTTTAACCAGTATGGGATTAGTTAATCACCTCCTTGGGGGGTGCTGAGTAGGAATTTTATCTGCCATGAATTCACAGTTGTGTGCCAGTTTTTTGCCTACTCCATACCGGAATTACGATTAGCGTTGGGAGAGTAAATAGGTGAATTAGATTGGACTGACAGGAGTGTGCAGGAATTTGCACAATATTACAATAAGTATGGTGAGCACTCTGGCACCTTTTGGTGATTAACTAAAACAGGACTAGAAGATGATGGCAATTCAATAAATGAATGTACAACAATGCTCATAATTGAAATATTTCATGCACGTATCAAACAATGTTTTATTGGCTCGTCTGAGCTTGACAATGAGCAAAAACCTTACTCAATGAGCTGGTGGATTGATAATCAATTTACCAGCAACAATAAACTATTAATAAGTTTTTTATGGAATTGTACATGCACATTTGTATTTGCACAGAGATTGTATTAATTCTCGTGTGTTAAAATATAATTCATTATTTGTTCATGTGCCACCACAGTAACATTGGTGCCACCACAGTAACATTGGAAATCAAAGATAATAATAATAATAATAATAATAATAATAATAATATTATTTCTTACCTGCCTTTCCGTTTGGATCGAGGTGGGGAATGACAGTAAATATAAAATACGATAAAATACATAAAACTGATTAAAAACATGGTAGCCCTATGTACAGCGCATTGCAGAAGTCGAGCCTCGAAGTAAACAGCATGTGTACTACCATCTTTAGGTCTTCCAACTCTAGGAAGGGGCGCAGCTGGCGTATCAGCCGAAGCTGATAGTAGGCACTATCCTATGGGTGGGATCCAGGATGCCCCTACTTCCTATGCCATCACCCCACAAGCTGGGACAGCAGTAATGTGAGAACAAGCCACATGTGATCCAGGATTTCTGATAGTACCAGAGTGGCATGAGAAGGAAACCTACTACAGTAGCTCCCAAACCACTGATGTCATGTAAGAAGGGATCCTTAGTATTGCTTCATAAAAATATTATTTGCATTTGGGTGCTATACTCAAGTACAAAACACACAATGCACCTACTGTGAGGTTTTATGCATGTATTCATAGGGGTTAAGATAATCAGTGTTTACTAGTCATGGTCCAATATTGGAGGCGGTATGGCTCTCATTATCATTTGCTGGGGAACATGAAGAGGAGGGTGCTATTGCACTCATATCCTGTTGTGGGCTTCTCATGGGCTTCCGGTTGGCCACAGTGGGAACAAAATGCTGGACTTCGGTCTGATCCAGCACAGCTTTTATTGTATTCTTATGTGTGTGTGTTTGCCAGTCGGCCTTTTAAAGTACATAGGAGTGGCAATGAAGAAATGATTGATGATATGATTAGTTATCCTTTCCAACTCAAATGTTTGTGTATTTGCTGGGATATTTGAAAGGCTCTGTTTGAACTGAACATTTCAAAGTAATATGGAACTTATTAATGGCAGCTAAGTTTTTAATAGCTACCTTATGGCATAACTCCAAGTCTCTAACAATTAAAAAATGGGTTCCAAAAGCATGGCATCTTGCCTTGACAGCTAAGTTCATTTAAAAGAAGGTAAATTAGATTGTGAATCATTTGAAAGTACTTGGACGCCAATCATTAATTATATGAGTGATTGTTATTAGATGGACATTAATTCCTATAAACCATTCTCACTGTTGTCTTATATGCAGAGGTGCAGCAAGGTGCTTTCACGGGGTGGGGGGGGGCACCCCCTGCCACTTTGCCAGCCCTGCTTTTGGCTTCTTTTTTTAATCTTCTGTTGATCGATGGCAGCAGCTCCTGGTCTTCTCTCTGCTGCAGGCTGCTGGCAAAGGAAAGTGTGTTGCTTATTTGGCTGCGTGCCCCCAGAGGCAGCAACTGTCAGAATCAGGCCTGCTCTCCCTAGTGTGGGGGTTTCAGAGCCTGCATTAGACTCAGAGGCTGAAGAAGAAGGCAGAAAGTGGGGGAGGAAATTCTGTGACCCTGGGCATCCTGTCCAATAAGCTCCTTCCTCCTTGACTCCTGAATAGTCTTGGAGAATTTCCTCCCCGACTTTGTGCCTTGGCTGGCGTACTTCTCCTTCTTCTTCAGCCTCCGTGTCTGATTCAGACTCTGAAACTCAGTCCCCCACATTAAGGAGAGTGGGCCTGATCCTGACAGCAACTGATTGGTGCAGTTCACTGCCTGCTACTCACACTTAGGAATATACCTCAGTGCTGCATTGCCTGTCAGGGGGACATTTGCTCTCCACCCCCCTACACCTCATGGTCCAGTCTTAAATATATTTATAGATTACTTAAAGTGGCTATTTTTGTATATCTTTAGATATTAAGATTTTGTATCTATAGTTATACACAAAATATGAATAGCACTATACCCTACCCATATGTACTATAAAAGAAAAATGGTCGGAAAATACATGCATGTGTGCTTCACATCAGGCTCAGTATTAGATGGTAGTATCCTTGGGCAGCTGCGAGTGCCCAAGTGCCTTGGCAGGGCCCACCTCTTATACCTGCCTTGGGGGGCCTTTAAAAAAAGAGTTTTTTTCTGTTTCCTGGTGGTGATGCAACTGTGGCCTGCCATTTAAATTCCTCACAGTATCCCAGAATGACAGTACTTAAGGGGCATTCTAGGATCACTGAAGTGGCAGCTCCCAGACACAGTTGGCTGGGGCTTATCAGAGTGCACCAAGTAAGCACACCAAGGTCCACGGATGTAGGAGAGCCCCCACCACAGACATCTTTCTGATGACCTTTCAGACCTGGAGCCGGTATTGTTACAGCACATGGGTTCAAAGGCATTTCAATGAGGACACATTTCTGTGAGGACAATCACATGGGGATCCCTAAGAGCTTTTATCCAGAGAGGCACACTCCATATTTAAAATATCCTTATTACACTCCTCTGAACATGCTCCAACTTGTCTGCATCCTTCTTGCATGCAGTTCTGGGCACCACACTTCAAGAAGGATGTAGACAAGCTGGAGCGTGTTCAGAGGAGGGCAATGAGAATGATCTGGGGTCTGGTAATAAAGCCCTATGAGGAGAGATTGAAAGAACTAGACATGTTTAGCCTGGAGAAGAGACGATTGAGGGGAGACATGATAGCACTCTTCAAATACTTGAAAGATTGTCATACAGAGGAGGGCCAGAATCTCTTCTCTATCATCCCAGAGTGCAGGACACGGAATAATGGGCTCAAGTTACAGGAAACCAGATTCCAGCTGGACATCAGGAAAAACTTCCTGACTGTTAGAGCAGTACGACAATGGAACCAATTACCTAGGGAGATGGTGGGCTCTCCCACAAGATGCAGCTGGACAGCCATCTGTCAAGTATGCTTTAAGGTGGATTCCTGAATTGAGCAGAAGTTTGGACTCGATGGCCTTCCAACTCTACCGTTCTATGATTCTATGAAAAGTGATTCTCATTTTAAAAAAAACACCTCCCTAAAAACTATAAAAAGGGACAAAGTGGGGGTGGAGGAATAAAAAATGGAATCTACCTCGGTGCTAAGAGCCAAGAAAAAGTTGGCTGTGAATGAAGATGGGGATGTCTGCTCGTTTATATTGGGAAAGTTAGCCATTCATCTGATTCAATACCTGAAAATTATCCCTGAAACAATACTTTGCATAAAAGTTAGAAGTAACAGTGTTGCTGGTTTAACTATTCTAATTTTCTAACCGCTGTATTCCCAAGTGATGATTAATGCTAATCGTAAAAACCTGCATAACATGCAAAGATTCTGTTAGTATTTGAATAATCCATCCTCCTGAAAAATGAAATACACATAAAGGATGCCAAAGTGTGTCATGAGAATATTCCTAAAATAACAGCATACAAATAAATAAAAATGGCCATAATTATCTGTGGGGCCATAAGATACTGGGGATTCCCCTGTCCACCAAGGTCAGAGACAGTGCTTTCATCTCACCCTCACATCCAGCATTTAAAGAATTGTGCCAGCTGACCTCCAAAGAGAAGTAAACAATCTCAAAGAGGGCTAAAAGGACGTGTTTCGGCAGGCAGAGAGGGGAGGAGAAGGCTATCAAAGGCTACTAGTCTTGATGGCTATGTGCTACCTCTAGTAGCAGAGGCGGTAAGCCTATGTACACCAGTTGCTGGGAACATGGGCAGGAAGGTGCTGCTGCACTTGTGTCCTGTTTGTGGGTTCCTGGTTAACAGCTGGTTGGCCACTGTGTGAACAGAATGCTGGACTAGATGAGCCCTTGGTCTGATCTAGCATGGCTCCACTTAAGTTCTTATGAGGAGACCGGAGAGGCTGGGATATGAACCTTTTCCCGTCCTCCTCCAATGCGCTTTTGCAAAATGGGCAAAAGAACCCAGCTAGTGAAAAGGCAGAACAAGAGGATAGGGAGGCAAAGATTATCTCTGCCGCTCCTCCTGCCCTGCACTGGATGACCAGAAGCCTCCGAGTTCGGGGGTGTCCGATCATTGAGGGTGCAATCGATAGATTGCCAACTTAAATGATCCCATAGAACATAGACTTATTATTGTTAGACATTGACCCTGGATTTTATCCACTTTGGATTTAATTCTATTTGAATAACTAATGTTTCCATTACCTGTTAAATTAGGCTTTCTTACCCTCATTTGTCCTTGGTCAGTTTGCTGTGTTACATGACTGTACCTTCTTCAAGTGTTACTGGGCCTGCATACACGGGACAATTACACTTAGGAGGAATTTTCATTGATGCTAATGGAAGAATTTTTTTCTAAGCCTAATTCATATAGTGGGCATGTTTTCCTCTGGAAGGGAAATGAGGGAAGTGGGGAGAGAGATGATTGGGAGCAGAAGAGGGGGGAAAAAGATGTTTATTGCCCTCCTAAGTGGCTAAATCATCTGAGATGGAGGTCCTTCTCCAGGTATCCTAGTTGATCCTGCTGTGTATTGGAGTGGGGCATGAGGAGGGGGTATGGCTGCTCTTGATCTTTGTGTAGTTCTGTGCCCTACATTGTGGCACATGGAGAAGTGGGTTATATGTGTGGCTACCTGGCCTGCTCTGGTTGTGCCTTCTTCTGTGAGCTTATGTATGTGTTGCGTGGTGGTGGCAAAATTCACACATCTCATAACTTAGGCAATACCAGAAACTGCAAAGCAGAGAACTGGAGAAAGCTATCCTTCCACTGCCTCCTCTGCCTCTTCCTATTTTTTCCACTGTCTCCTCCATGCTACCGAGTCGTTGCTCTTTTTGCACATTTTCCCTGTCTGTTTACAGACATCGCAAATCAATCCTAACCAAAGAGAACTACTGATTTGGGATGATCTGGAGTGGTGTGCAAATTAATTGAACAATTTATTTTCTTTGGGGTGATTCTGGTGAGGAATTCTTTGGCTGGCTTTGCCAGTTGTGGAATTTGAATAAATCCTAGTAATTCTAATTTTGCATACAATTTAGCATATGAAAACATTATACAGTTTTGTGTCCTGTGGGGTCAAAACCCTGAGTCTTTTAAGTGCCTGGAAAAGATCCTTGGCCTTCTTTCGAGGAACTTGAGAGTTTGACTTTTAAAAACTCTGTTCCACACAGAGTCCCTTTTGGAGCCAGATCCAAAGAGACCATAGCTCGAGTAGAAGCCACTTCTGTTCGTGCAGTTACTGCCAACTCCCCACTCCATCTGCAGTCCCCTGCACCATTTCCAGAGATCCCCAATGGACACGCCAGGGCCTGCAACAGGGAGGAGGGCGGGAGAAAGCTAATTTCCACAACTAGACCTGGTGCCCTTCAGATGTGTTGTACTATAGTCCCCATCATCCCCAGCCAGCGGTGGTAGCCATGTTGACTATGAATGATGGGGATTGTAGTCCAAAGCATCTGAAGGGCATCAGGTTGAGAAAAGCTGCACACTGCTTTCCCCCCACGCTGTTTTCTGCCCTTCCCCAAGTAATAAATTCCATGGTGTTTGAATGTATGTGTATGTTGTATGTTTTTTGTAGTTTAAATTTTTGTATATTATTTTTAAATGTTTTAATCTTATGTAAACCACCCAGAGATCTTCAGCTATGGGGCGGTATACAAATGTGATAAATAAATAATAATAAATAATAAAACAAATTAGTGAATTTTAATTTCTTTTCCATTTTCTATAGCAAAACAAGGAAAAACACAGTAGCATAACATTTTGTGTGCATGTAGATATATGTAATATATACGTATGTACAAAGCCTTATATTTAGATTAGAAAAATGCCCATTAGATATGTGCTGTCTATGTGTGTACTATCTGTTTATATGTCTTCATGTAAATGGTTTTAAACGTCATGTAACGTGTTGTTAATTTATATGAACTGCCCAGAGACCTTCGGCTATGGGGCAGTATAGAAATATAATAAAAATGAAATGAAATAATAAATGATAGAGTAGGGTGACCAGATAAAATCCAGGTCAGGGCTCATATAACTTTAACAGTTGTAGAGAAAAGGGAATTTCAGCCAGAGTCATTTGTATGCAATTAGTTCCTGGTGAAATTCCCTCTTCATCACAACCATTAAAGTTGCAGGGGCCCTGCCTTCTTTTGTATATGGTCACTCTGGTATAGTGCCTGCACCTTTAACAGTTGTGATGAAGAGGGAATATCACCAGGAACTAACTGCATACAAATGACACTGGCTGAAATTCCCTTTTCTCTAAAACTGTTAAAGTTACAGGAGCCCTGACCTGGATTTTATCTGGTCAGCCTAATAGAGGGAGGTTTCATCTCTTATATTGTAGGAATCCCTGGATGGTACTATGCTTCTCAATTCCTCTTGTCCTTTGTAGCTCCAGGATCTGTTATGAGTTGCAGGTTTTGATACCTTTGAGCTACGCCCCAGACTGTAAAGAAATAATAGAAGCCCCAACTCTATATATTCTAGTATATTCAAGGTGAATACACTTAAAAATGTTCAAGAATATGAAAGACAAGCTATAAGAGGCCTCATTATTTAAAAAGCTGTGGCCAGACTTTTGCCCTTAAAAAGAGGCTTGATAAACAGGTTAGCTTATCTGATTGATAATTTTCCAGGCCTTCCCAGACCGGTTGATGCCAGGAGGAGAAAAAAATTAACAGTCAAATGTATCCTACTTCCTTCTTTCCCGTTTCACCTTTTAATCTCTTTCAGCTCCTCCCTCCTTCACTGACTTAAAATTTGCCAAGTCACTTACTTCCTCTTCCTACTGCATTATAGGACATAGATTCTAACCCTTTCCTTTTTCCTGTACATTTATACAGGCAACTTCCTTATTTTCTACTATTGAGCATACAGTAAAGCCCCAAAGTATTTTAGATCTCTGTTCTTGTGTCCTGAGGATCTCTGACCTCTGGAGATTCATCAGTTTTTGTGAATCAAAATTGTGTCTCTGATAGCCAAATCTAACGCTTTGCATTAATTACACCTTTTTAAAAACTGTGCTTAATGCTGCCACTTTTATTTTTAAGGAAAAGCAGTTGTGGGGGGCCCTGATCCACATTGGGGCCTTGCACTAGTTTCCTATTGAAACTGCTACTTGCCCCTGAAGGTGCTATTTTTACTGTCCTAACAATATTTGTCCTCAGTGTTCACAATAGGACTTATGCTGAGTCAGGCCACGGGTCCATCTAGCCCAGTATTGTCGACACTGACTGGCAGCAGCTCTCCAGGGTTTCAGGCAGGATTCTTTCCTCACTCTACCTGGAGGAGCTGGGGAATCGAACCTGGGACCTTCTGCATGCAAAGCAGGGGCTCTATCACCCTGAGCTATAGCCCCTAAACTTTTATTTTAGGAAGGAAAATGCTAAAACATTGATAATGAAGAGTCTTTAATGTGGCACCTTAAAGACCAACACCTTTATTATGGCATAAGCTTTCATGAACCTGAAACAAAGTTAAGGAAAAACAAATAAATGAATACTGTACAAGATCCTTTATCACATAAACTAATAGTAACATAAAACTACACAAATAATAAAAAACCTGAAGAGGCCTGTGAAATATGTTATAACATAAGCCAAATATATTTCGACACCAAAGTATACATCAGTGGCTTAATATAACATCATAAAACTCAACAAGACTTACCAATCTTATTTACTCCATCTTCAATTATTGATTCCTTCCAAGTGGGGTGCTCATGCACACTGGGGAAGGAGAATGCCTGGATGCAAATGTCTTTTTCCCCACTGCAGCACAATGGACAAACTTAAGAGCCATTTTTGCAGCTCCAACTATTTTTGCATTGGCCCCACCCACTTTGGGCTCTGGCCCCACCCACTGCTGGAATGTGGTGGGGGAAACCCCAGACAGGTTTTGATTGTGGTAACATGGACCTCAACAGGAGAATGGTCTCCCACCCTTTCTGTAGAACCCTGAGGGGCCAGATTGGGACCCAAGCAGGCTGGGTTTGGCCCCGGGGTCTGAGATACTGCATTCTTGATATATGCAATCCCCAGTGCCTTGGGCTATCCCTCAATAGTGAATGCATGCAATTTTGTATACAAATGATTATGAACTTCAACAATGAATTGCAAAGCTGTCAATTTATTTGTAGGGGTGCAATTATTTTTCTGCCAATCTAGGCTCTAGCAGCTTAAGTTTGACACCGTGCCAAACTCGATCGTATAATATTTAGGGGCTGAAGTGGTGTGAACAAAAAAAATCATGCACCATATTAATGCATAGGTAATAATAAAATAATTCTAAGTAACAATGATGGCATGAACAAATAATCACAGTAACAATTCATTTCTTAGTATTTTTTAGGCTTCAATCCTATGCCCACTTACCTGAGATATGCCTCATTGAACTCAGTCGGAGTCACATCTGAGGAGACATCTAGAGGATTGCACTGGGAGCTTGTAAACAGATAGTCATTATATTAATATTACTTTATGTAAAAAAAAAAAAAGAAGAAAGGATGAAAATGAATTTATTTAAAAAATGTTTTATCCCACCATCAAGCTCAAAATTTCTAAGGCAGCTCAGCTTGATAAAATAAAACACTGAAAATAGTAATAAGAAATCACAAATAATTTAATCTAAACAAAGAGAGTTATTAATATTGCTACTAGGGGTATGCATAGTGGGTGTGTTCCACCCCAAAATTCAGAGCGGAGCTCTGTTGAGTGGGTTCTCTGCTCCGATTTTCGGAGAAGCTCCCTTGCAACACATCGTTGGATTATCCATCAGGGAACTAGTCTGTTTTTTGATAACCACTTTATTACAGTCATAGAATCATAGAATAGAAGAGTTGGAAGGGGTCAATAAGGCCATTGAGTCCAACACCCTGCAAATGGGAATTCACGAAAATGCTTACAGCTCCATCATTTTTAAAGATAAATAGATGAAATTTAGCACTGTGATAGCTCGTAAGTAGGGATTTAGCCATGCCAAGTTGGAAGCAGATCTGTCCATGCCTTGAATTTTAGGATTTTTTTAAAAAGTTAAAATAAACAGTCCATTATAACCTATGGAAATTATCAAAAAATGTTTACATCTCCATCATTTTTAAAATTAAAGAGATGAAACTTGGCACCATGATAGCTCTTAAGTAGGGCTTTAGCCATGCCAATTTTGAAGCAGATCTGTTCATCCCTTGATGTTTAGGATTTTTTAAAAAAAATTGAGGTTTTAACATTATTTTTAAAAACCACTGTCATTTTTAAAGATAAAGAGATGAAACTTGGCACCATGATAGCTCTTAAGTAGGGCTTTAGCCATGCCAATTTTGAAGCAGATCTGTTCATCCCTTGATGTTTAGGATTTTTTTAAAAAAATTGAGGTTTTAACATTATTTTTAAAAACTACTGTCATTTTTAAAGATAAAGAGATGAAACTTGGCACTATGATAGCTCTTACGTAGGGCTTTCACCATGCCAAGTTTGAAGCAGATCTGTTCATCCCTTGAATGTTAGGAATTTTAAAAAATTATCCTCAACCCCCCCCATAAGCACACACACACACACACACACACACACCATCCTCTCTGATTCTGCATTAATTCACCCCTGCTCATTTATGAAGGGAGCTTTTATCCTTTATAGCTATGCATCTTAAGTTTATAAAAATAGAGGTCTGCTGCATTCCCTGACCGTTTGCTCTAATGGCACCCCCCCCCATTTCACCCCATTAGAGCAAACGTCCAGGGAACGCAGCAGATCTCATAGCGCTGGTGCCTGATAAAATGGGGATCGGCTAGAAGAGAAAAGGAGGGGGGGGCACTTGGGCAAAACAGAAGGACAGTGAAGAGAGTGGAGGGCAGCTCCCTCCATGCCAGGCTCAGCAGGGATGAGCCATCCTTTGTTTCCTACCCATGTGCCCTCCATGACTCAGATGACTCTTGTGTAAGAGCCACTCCTGCTTACTTGCTGCATTGGCTCCTTGGCACCAGACATTTGCTCTTCCCAATAAATTTGAATGATGAGTCCGTACCAGTGAGAAAGGGAGTTGTTCCTACTTAGGCAAGTAGATCAAGGTCTGAAGGCCCTCTGAAGTGCTTGAACTTCAGATTTGTAACCTGGGGGCAGACCCTTACAAAGTGTCAATTCCAATTCCAGATCAAAACATCGTAAAATAGAGAACTATGATAAATATCAGAGGTACGCAAAATGGTGCCGATGGACACCAGTGCACCCCTGGACACCTTTACCCGCACACTTTTTCTTTTAAAATTAACACAGTTTGTTACAGGAATTGCTGTGAAATAGGTTTTCATTTGTGCTAAAAACTGTGCTAAGAACATAAGAAGACCTGCTGGATCAGACCAAGGGTCCAATTAGTCCAGCGTTCAGTTCATACAGCGGCCAACCAGCTGCCCATAGTAAACCCACAAGCAGTACATGAGTGCAGCAGTACCCTCCTGTCTACGTGTATTCCCCAGCAACTGGTGTTCAGAGGCATACTGCCTCTGATACTGGAGGTAGCATACTGCCATCAGGTCTAGTATCCATGGATACATTCTCTTCCATGAATTTGCCTAACCCCCTTTTAAAACCATCCAAATTGGTGGACATCACGACATCTTGTAGAAGTGAATTTCGTATTTTAACTGTGTGCTGTGTAGAAGTACTTCCTTTTATCTGTCTTGAATCTCCCACCAATCAGCTGCATGGGATGACCTGAGATTCTAGAATTATGAGAAAGGAAGAAAAATGTCTCCCTATCTACTTTCTCCACACCAAGTTCTTTATTGTGTTGGTGCTCAAACCCCTTCTCTGCCTTGTGCTCAACCTTTTGGCAAGTTTCTTGTTCTTTGCCACATTTCCCAAGGGAATCATTTTGTGGCAGTGTCTAGGATAGTTTCTCAAATTTCCAAAATGATTGCCTACTCTTGATATGTGTAAATCTGCCCTTCAGATCTTTTGGACTGTGTTATAAACACACATATACATACAGTTTACTATCAGTTATAGCTTCATTACATTTCATGTCACATATTACTTCGGCCAAAGTCAAATTGCTATGGTCAGAGTAGTAAGTAGTATCTACATGTATGCAACTATGCAATATTACTTGCATTCAGACTTTAATGAGAGTTTTGCATAATAGGTATAGATGCAAATTTAGAAATAATTAGTCTAATCTAAATAAAAATACCGTACATCTCACAATGCTGGGGAGGACTCTGACCAGATGATCTGTGTGCCTGCTCAGTCTACTGTCCAGGTGCTGATGGGCAACTTCAAGGCCCCTGCTTTCCCATGTTATGGATCTTTACATTTAAATTTGACTTGAATTGGACAGCCCTTCAAACAGAGGTTGCATTCACATAGAGGACAGTCCTTTGTAAAGTAGGATATCTGGTCATCCTATGACATTAAGGTCACCTTTCCCCAACCTGATGCCCTCCAGATGTTTTGGTCAATGGTCAGGAATGCTGGGAGCATAGTCCAAAACATCTGGGCAGCACCGGGTTGACATAGGCTGCCTAAATTCTTAGGGGTTCCATTTGTTGACTTACTCAGGCCCCTCCTTTCCCTTCCACAATTTGAGTTCCTCCTTAGATCTTCTTGCTCATACTGGAAGGTGGGAGTTAAAGGAGAACAGCCAGCATGCACAGCCATCAACATCTGGAGGGCCACATGTTACCCATCCCTGCTTTAAAGAGAGCATTTTGAGTAGACTGTTTACTTCCTTTCATGCCTGCCAAACTGTGTCTTAAGAATGCAATTGTTTGCTCAGACGTAAGTCTCATGAAGTTCAGTGGAACTCACTTCCAGGTAAAATTCACTTCCCACCGAAATTAAGCGGTTTCAAGCCTGCTAGTGTAACTATTTAGATTTGATTTAATACTCTATTTTTTATTTAATATAACATTATTTCCTTTTGTTTAAACCATTTTGGGGATAAGTTTGAAGTATACAAATGAGAATTGATTGCTGTAATGATTTGCAGACACACACACTCAGAATACAAAAGGTATTTGGCCTTGACAGTCTTGTTTTTTATGCTTCAGATTGCTTGCTCCACAAAAGACCCATCAAGTGTGTACGGGGTGGGAGGTTAAAGGCGAGGAAGGAATTATCTTTTGCTGCTTTGCCATAAAGAAGAGGTCTTTGTTTACCTACTCTGTGCCGTGGGACACAATGTGATATGTCTCAATTTATTCTCTTCGTATGAAAGAACCTAACCCAGTGCAACCTGATATGGCACAGTTTAAACGGGGCAGAGAAAAAGTAAGGCTATGCCAAGTGTGTTGTTTGCATTCCATTATTTAAAGAAAATCAGTGTCCGCTTATGATGATGCCCTTTTATGTGTTTTAGTTTTATTTAATACTGTATTATTTATTTAATATTATATTATTTTCTTTTGTTCGTACCATTTTGTGGGAATCTGTTTGAAGTATACAAATCTAGTCTTCCAAAACAAAGTTAGTCTGGGTCCTTTCAGCCTTGGATTCTATTCATTTATCAATGCACCTGCACTAAATCCCTGATTTAAGGCATATTTCTGTGCAAAATGCACATTAAAATACACAGTTAGATGCTCCATGGCTGCAAAAAGGAACAGAGGGAAGAGAAGGAAGATCAATCTCCTTCTGACCACCACATATAGGAAGGTGTTTATTATTATTATTATTATTATTATTATTATTATTATTATTACAGAGGTTTCAGTGTTGATTTTCTGTTATTGAGATTGGCTGGGATAGAACTAGAAATTCCAAGGAGGACATGGGGTTCCCAACCCTTTGTTTCCCTTGTAATTGCTCAGGCAGAGACTGCAGGGGAGAATCAGCAGGAAGAGCTGCAACCCTCCCCATACTCCTGATTCTCCCTTGCAAATGCCTCCTGACAGGTTTCATGTTATATTATTATTATTATTATTATTATTATTATTATTATTATTATTATTTCTCTTTCTCAGTTGTGGCGGATTTTCTAGACTGACATGATGGGCTTTGCCAAGTCTAGCTGTATTTTACAGATTCAGGAATTTCCTGACAATTGAGCATGTTTTAATTATGACTGCTCTCTGGATGTTGATGTGGATGTATTTTGGTAGGCCCAGTTTCTGAAGGTTTTCTGTATAATTTTTTGATATGATGCCGGTAACTGATGTGACTAACAGAATAATTGTGACCTTTTCCTGTTGCCATAGTTCTTTGATTTCCATGGCCAGTGGTGTATATTTTCCTCTCTTTTCTTCTTCCTTTTCTACAACATTTTTGTCATTAGGTGGTTATTATTATTATTATTATTATTATTCACATTTCTATACTGCCCAATAGCTGGAGCTTTCTGGACAATTTACTAAAGTTTAAAACCTTAAAAATGCAATATAAAACAAAATATAAAAAGATTTACATGCAAACACAATTTAAATAAAATGAACAATAAAAATCCTAGGACCAGTTCAAATCTTATTATTTGCTATCAAATGCCTGGGAGAAGAGGGATGTCTTAACCTAGCGCCACAAGCATGACAAGGTTGGTGCAGACAGACCTCACTGGGGTGTGTGTTCCATAACCTTTGTGAACTGTCCAGAGAGTTTCGGCTGTTGGGTCATATAGAAATGCAATAAATAAATAAATAACCGGGCGAGTGGCCCACTGAAAAGGTGGTCTTCCAAACGTTCCTCAAAGGAGGCACCTGGAAGAGGGCCTCAGATGATGATTGTAGTGTAAACTGGTTGATTCCGGGAGAGGTGCTCCATCAGGTATTTCGGTCTTAAGCTGTGTAAGGCTTTATATATCAAATCTCCTCTTTTAATCTCCTGCTCCCCTTTCCAGCTGGGCTTCAAAGTCCCAGAATTTAGCCTGCCTGGAAGAATACTGTGCTGGGGTGTGGGGGAGGAGATATTTGCAGAAGAGCACCAGTAGCTGCTGGAGGAGCTAAGCACTCCTTTCTCTCGTCAGTCCTTTCCCTAGAAGTGCCTTCATTTGCACTACCTTGGCAAGACCGTACGTTTGACTAAGAAAATGACACTTGTGCTTTTAATTTAGTGAGCTTTCAGTTGCAATCCTATTCACGTTCCCATAGGATTGTGCTGTAAGACATTTTAGAAGTTTTTAATAAGTACATAGATTGTAGGACCAATGCCCTCTTTCAAATTAACATAGCTTTTGGCTGCCTAAGGGATGGATAAACAGCATCAGTTGTAAACCGCCCAGACAGCTTCAGTTATGGGATGGTGGAGAATTGTAATAAATCATCATCGTCATATTGGTTCAAAATGTGAATGATTGGTCCTGTTTCACAGCAATTCCAGAAACCCGAAACTTAATCCCAAAAGCCAGGAAAGGATGGTCCATTGTATTCTGGGCTATGTTTAGGGAGAAAAACATGCTCACCACCTCTACTGCAAGTCATTACGGGAGGTTAGCAGGTATCCCAATACTTGGACTTCCAGCTAACGAGGGAAATAAATGAACCAACGTCAAAATTGTACAGCTGTATGCTGTAGTTTATTGCTTCAATTAATACTTATATCTGGAAGAATATTATCATGTTTAACCTATCCTTTAGGGTTATTTTTTAAGACTTCAACCCACTCCTGCCAGAAAGTTTCTACCAAGAATATTTTCAACCAAGAAGCCATACTGCTTTTATAACTGGCATAAAGAAAAAAGGAAAGCACAGGAATATCTCCATTTTGACCAGTCACTTCTTTGTAAAAGGGTTTTTTGATATTCCAAACTGCCTTTTAGCACTTCCTTTCCTCAGTACCTCAAGAGTCCAGAGTATCACCAAATTTTGCTCTTAAACTGAAATCCTAATCAGATGACTGTTCCCAATATTCTGTAGTCAAAAACAAATTAAACAGACAAATTAAGAGCTCACATTTTTCTCATGACTAAAAACTGAAATGTGTGCCCACAATATTTGCTAGTATCAACATGATATGGAAACCCAGCAAGTAAAGCACACTGAGAGGTCTTACGGACTATATTTTAAAAAGAAAGAAAGAAAGAAAGAAAGACCCTTAAATATTTGCTAACAAACACTGGCTGTTGAGTGACAATCAGAGTACCTTTCCTTGAAGTCTTCAACAGATTTCAAATTTGGAGTTGTCTTTTATAGATTCTTTTAAGCAGTGTGATCAGATAGTGAATTATGCTGTTGGCTGCTTTTGTTTCCCTATCTCTATTTTCCCTGTTTTGTTTTGTTTGCTTGGGGTCTCTGTTTTTAACGGCATGTTGTGAGGTTGGAACGTCAGATTTGTTCATATTGGTTTTATGCAGTATTTCATTTACTTGCATTAGAAAAAGCTTCTTTAAGTTCTTTAGCCTGTTCTGGCGGGGGGGTGGGGTGGATAATAATAAGGAAAAGAGCACTGTTTTGAAGCAGACCAGTGTGAAGTCACAATAGGTTGCCCACTGTTACAAGATAGAATATAACAATAGTATCTCAAAAGCTTATCTATGTTTAACCACTAGTGGCACTAAAACTAATGATGTTGTAGATAATACAAGTAATCTTATCTGATCTTTAGGTTTCCAGGGTGGGGCTCACTGACCCCAGGTTTTTCTGAATGGCCTCTCCTAAGACGTTATGTTTCACAGGATTTTCGTGACCTAAGACAGATTTACAAAAACATAAAGAAGAAAGCATTTGCTCTATATACAGCTTCTTACAGATGGAGCTTGGAGAAGTAGCATGTAATCCAATGTAGATCTTCACATCTGACAAAAATACATGTGGGTTTTTCACCATGTTCATATGTAATGTATTACAGGCTCTGAAGCAATAGCCAGCCATGCCTTCCTGCTGTCTGTGTTTGCAGCAGTGCTGTGTAAGACCATCAGACAGGATGATTTACATGCAAATGTCATGCCCATTCCTACACAGAATTATTCTTTGTGTACAAATTTTGTAAAAGTGGTGAGACTCTAAGTAGCTTGTGGACTCACTTAAAAATATTGTGGCTAAACTGTGAAACCACAATTCCTTCGAAAAACAAAATGATTAAATACCTAACTTCATGAGCCAAAGTTGAAATGTTTTGGTACTGTTGATTTTGTGGAGTACAGTCCTAAGCAGGCTTTAGATTTGGTATTGTCTTGATTTGCCACATCCAAAGCTGGCCAGGACAGGAGGTAGCAGGCAGATGTACTCAGCTTTTTAGCCTGAGAAATCTTATATACATACCCTTCCCCACTGAAACTTATGGAGGAAATTATCTATCCCAGCTAGGGTGATCAGTTATGATTCATCACTGATGGGTAGATAACATATAGCTGTCAGGACTAGTAGTCATGGATAGCCTTGTCATCCATGAATTTGTCCAATCCCGTTTTAAAGTCATCCAAAGTGTTGGCCATCCATCACTACCATCTGTAAGAGAGGACACCTGTAAGGCCATCCATAAGAGAGGACACTTGGCCACTGTAATGCTAGCTCCAGGCTGACATAGGTGACGGGTGCGATCATGGGGCCCTTTGTGGGAATAGAAGGACTTTGGATCCTGTAAGTCCAGAGCAGCCTCCATCCTGCCCCACTTCAGGATTATCACCAGCAAGAACATCACTGGCTATTCCAGCCCACAGTTCTCAGGGTTATGATTGCTACGTTCAGTGCCCACGCTAAACTGTTCCAAGTTCATAGCCCCCAGTACAGATTAAAGCGGTGGTTCCACTGAAATTGGTTGAATGTGTTTTGAGGTAAATTAGTCTTTAAGAAAACCATAGCATTTTTAATGTACAATATCTCAGATGTGTTAAGCAAGAATAAGATATGAATCAAGTCTCCTGGGTAAAGTGAAAATCCAGGAACTTTACCATGTCTGCAATCCTATACATATATTGAGAGTAAGTCCCACTAAACACAACAGGACTTATGTCTGAATAATTATGCATAAAAGTGCACTGTTAGTGTTGGAAAACTTTAAAAAGTGCTTGGTTCTTATAAAAGAAAGCTCATTCTGCAAATATAATTGTATATTCTTTCTAGATAATTGTACAACTACATAATGGCCATACAAATATCGCTCTATATCAGAAACTACAGACTGTTATATACCTACATACTTCCAGCTTCCACTCAGAACACACCACAAAATGCATTGTCTATAGCCAAGCCCTATGATGTGACTGCATCTGTTCAGACTCATCAGACAGAGACTCACAGCTTAAGGATCTAATTTAGGCATATTTCAGACTACAATATGCATCCAAGGAAGTGAATAAACACATCAACAGAGCCAGGTTAACACTTAGGAATAATCTACTAGAGAACAGACCAGAAGAGGAAACAACGATCACCTATAGTTCCTAACTAAGACCACTGTGATTTGAATAAGGGGAATGTTTATTACACTATATGTGTTAATTGACTCACCATTGCAATTATTTCTGTTATCACCCAATAACATTTTGTGAATGGCACCTGTTAAGCTAATCTTCAGTGTCTGTATTTCTTTACCTTTCAGTTTCCTATGACAACAGTTTACATCTCCGCCACCACACCCCATCATGTACATATATAGATCTGCCAGTTTGTGGTTAATACTTCATGCCATCTGGTGAAGTGGACAATGTCCATGAAAGCTTAGGCCAGAATAAATGTGTTAGTCTTTAAGGTGCCACAAAGCTCTTTGTTGTTTTTGTTGTTTATATTACTTATACACATGATAAATGAGGGTTACCTAGGACAGTTTTATAAGAACCTAGTTATTGTGAGGCGGCATGGCTCAGACGTAGAGTGAATATTTTGCATGCAGAAGGTCCCAGGCTCAATCCTTGACATCTCCAAGGAGGGCTGGAAACATTCCTGCCTGAAACCCTGGAGAGCCGCTGCCAGTTAGTGTTGACAATACTGGGCTCTGATTCAGCATAAAGCAGCTCCCTGTGTCCCTAATAAAGCCTGTACAATCAGTTGCTTTGTTTGTGCAAGTGATTGTACAGGCTTGTGGAGTAATTGGGCAGGAATAGACAGGCACAAAGTTCTGGAAAAATGCCTCATCCACATTCATCACTGAGCTTGAAATCCTGGCAAAGTGCTGTGGGAGTTCCAGACAAACACATAACACACATTCATCTCTGCATGGACATTCAGGCGGTCAGGCCTCAATCCTAACCACACTTGGTGGCATGTTAACTCCATTGTACTCCTTCCATATGTACCTGCTTTGACACTGAAGTCATCTTTCGAGTCTTTCCTTTGGGTTTCTACAAGGGAGAAGTGGATAGCTATAAGGGAGAGGGCCTTCTCAGTTGTGTCGCCAGTTTATGGAATAGCCTCCCCAAGGAGGCTCATCCGGCATCTACATAGTTGTCATTTCGATGCCAGGCAAACACCTTTCTTTGCTCCCAGGCATTTTAGAAACTTTATTTTTAGATTTTATGGCTGCTTTTATATATTGTTATATTCATCTATTCCTGTGCTGTTTGTTGTTTTGTATAGTATTTTATTATTTTCACTGTATTGTATTTATTTTGCTTTATTGTCTACAATCCACCCTAAGAACAGTTGTTGGGCAGATTCAAAATATAGTACATCAGTAAATAAAATACTTTGAGATATCAGGATATTAAATCATATGAAAGTAGTATAAATAAAAATAAATATACTGTTGGATTTACAAGTAGGTTTTTAAGTAAAGACGTAAGATCAGACTGCAAGTCTACGGGAGGCTTTTTGGTTTTAGTTTTTTTAATTTATCCAGCAGCACCATCTTTTACTTTACAAGTACCGAACACTAAAACTCGTTTTTAAGCTCCAAAGGAGCTTATGCTTGAAACTTTCGTTGAGAACCAGTGCAAAGGAACATGGCTGTGGTGTGGATGTGCGTGCTATTTTTTCAAGGACATGTTTTTCAGGGAATTTGCTTTTTGTCTTACAACTTTTAAAGTATGTGGATGTGTTTTAACGGCCTCAAAAATTCTCCGAACCTGTCATGGCCGACTGCTAGTGAATATACAAATAAAAGAAACTACCTTAAAACAACATTAGCATTTTGACATATGCCCACAGAAGCCAAGCAAGTCAGAGTGATCCCATTAGCTCAATGTGATCCCATTAGTTGAATTGTTCAGTCTGCCTCCTTTCATCTAAGGAACTGTTCTCACATTCCATTTGTCAGTACTTGATGAGGCAGGCTGCTGAAATTCTTCTTTTCCATAGTATAGTCACTCACTCTTGTATGCTTTGCCTCTCCCTACCCCCTTCCCCAGACCTCCTTATTAAGGTCGTCTTTAGTTTGCCCCACATCTAAATTTGATTAACTGATCTGAATGATATTTTATCATTTAATTCATGGTTGCAATTCTCTGTGTGTTCCAGGCCTACATACAACCCTTAACAATCTAATTAATTCTCCTGCTTTGACAAAGCACACCTTTCATGCCCAAAAAACATATCTGAGGTTGAAGACTTTTTACCACCTTTGCTCTTTAGATTCTTTCCCTTTTCTCGGAATGGTTTCCTTGGTATCATTCACCTTCTTGGGAATACACAGAGTGCATCAAAGGCCAAACAACTTATGCAAAAGTTCACCATCCAGACACAGTTTCTCCTGAACAGTGCGTCTCAACATCCTCCATTCCTTACCAAAACAGTTGTTTCCCTGCAGCATGAACAAAATACACTGAATTCAGTGGAAGTGTTTGCATTCAGAACCATGGAGCGATAACCTTCAGAGCAAATGAGGTGAAATTGTGACTACTGAAATATTAAAAGTTGAAACAAACAGCTTTTAATTTAAAGTAAATTTAAAATATGTCTGTCTATGCTCAATAGCTAATGGGTCACCCTGCTTAGAAAAAGCCATAATCTACTTTTTCTTAGTGATAGTCATTAATTTCTCTCCCCGCCATAGCAAGCATCAGGTTTATTTCCGGGAATCCAGAATTCTTTTCTTCTTCCTTTGAGAATATCCATTTTTAGTTCCTTACGATGAACTGTGTTCATTGTTGTTCTTGTTATTTGTTATTTGATTCGGATAAGTCATGAGACGGGAAATACTGTTGAGCGATCTTTGTGAGCTACTTTTCAACTTTATTCCAAGACATGCTGCTGGCCCAAGTATGTCACAGTGAAGCCTTGACATAATGCAGAATGTACGTGACAGAGGGGCAGGTTTTCAAAGTAGAGGCAATTCATATACCACACAGGCATGTAAGAGGTACACACTGGGCTTGCACACCCTCCCCCATTGCGTGCATAACCTTTGATGTGAACCAGAATTTAAATGCATGGATGCCAATGTGAATAGGCCACATTCGCTGTCCACCCTTGTTTACAGTGGTTGGTTGGAGAAAGTTTGAGATCCAGGCTCGGAAGGAAGAGCTGACCAAGGAGGAATCTCCTCCTTAGTTGAAAAAGGGTGTGTTTAGGAGCGGGGTAAGTCCCTGCCTGTGCTGGTTCCTGGTCTTTCAGGGCACCTGGGCAACCCTGGTCAATGGGGCCCCTTCTTTACCTCCTTGCCATCATTGTCACTTCCTACTATTGATCTTCCTCCTCTTTCTCATCACTGCTACCACTTGCTTGCTTGATAGGCAGAGAACCAGAAGGCAAGTGGGGAGCGCAAAATCTACCAATGATAATGAAAGTGTATCTAGAAAACCAGCCCAGCATAAACTAAAATACTAAAATAAAATCACATGAAAATGAGAAGATTGCTGCAGGGTTAACTTCCCTAAGCACAGTGCAAATCCTTCTTCAGTTAAGTGAATTTGCCTTTCATTTATTAACATTTTAAAACATAACCATCAGATAAAAGGAAGGACTTCTTCACACAGCACATAGTTAAACTATGAAATTCGCTACCACAAGATGTAGTGATGGCCACAAGATGTAGTTATGATGAAGGCTATCAATGGCTACTAATCCTGATGGCTATATGCTACCTCCAGTATCAGAGGCAGTAAGCCTATATACACCAGTTGCTTGGGAACATGGATGGTAGGGTGCTGTTGCACCTGTGTCCTGCTTGTGGGTCCCTGGTCAACAGCTGGTTGGCCACTGTGTAAAAGATGGACCCTGGGTCAGATCCAGCATGGCTCTTCTTATGTACTTATCGTTTCATAGTTTTGGGTGGGGAAATGAAACTGTAGAGCTCTTGTTACAGAATTCCCCTTTTTAACTGAAGGAATGCCTGTATGGGGGGAGGGGGGAGAGTCTCTTCATTGTGTTACTCCTAAAACTAACTTTTGTCATAATTAAATCAATTTGCATAATAGATAGTTTTGAGGACTAATGAAGCCAAACATAATTCATACTAAGGATATAAGTTAGAACACAGTTCATATTATTTTAGCTATTTATTCCCTGTAAAAGTAAACTTGGTAAAAGTAGACTTTTTCTAAGCCTTTTCCTCTAGGGGCATCATAGGCATTTCTGAATCATGCTTTTGTCTTCCTGGCAGCCTTCGCTTTATAACAGCTTTTAGCCCAAGTTATTGCCATTCTTTTTGCATAAAACAGGTCATTCGAAGTTCATCTGTAGGTGGGGCAGAAAAGGTGGATTGGGGGACAGTTCTAATAGATCCATTTCAATAATTAAGTCATGCATATATATTTTTCTTCAACAAAACCTGTAAGTCAGGTTTAGCCAGGTGGAAGCTGTTTTTATGGCTGTTATCTTTGTCAAACGGAGTATTATGAAAATAAGGAATTAGTGTGCATATTTTAACTCTTGATTAAACAGAGGAATCACACTACTATCTATGAAATGATCACTTGGGGGATACTATCAAAAACCCAACAGGGTGTCTATTGATTACACCTCTACTATCCCTATATAATGTTTTTATAAACTTCCTTTTAGAAATCATCTAGCAAGGCAAATAAATGAGGATAACATCAACATCATATGATCATGGGAACATATTCTTACAGCAATTACTATAAACACTTGGGAGAATATTTTTGAACCCATCTTTTGGAATTGATTTTGAAACACCTGACTCATCCTTTCCTCCAAGATTCTGCCAAGAACCTTTTCAATCCAAGAGTCATAAGTACTTCTACTAACTGGGGACGGGGGATTGACTCTATACAGAATAATGGAGGCTGGTGACTCCTATGTCAGTGGGGCAGTCAGAACTCT
Source organism: Anniella stebbinsi (assembly GCA_029215795.1). NCBI lineage: Eukaryota > Metazoa > Chordata > Lepidosauria > Squamata > Anniellidae > Anniella > Anniella stebbinsi. Next base: position 333,471,331 of record JARDYH010000001.1, read on the forward strand.
AAAGGAGCTGTCCAAGGTCCACAGCACCTTGGAGTCACCTGCCTCCACTGATATAGGATAATAACTGCTTTGTTATTCTAAGAAGCCACAGTAGAGGATAGCAGTGTTCTGGGTTTTGGTTTTTTTTTTAAAAAAAAGACTCATGTAGTTTGTTCAAACAACTTTTTGTTCTTAGTGGATGGGGAAAATGATGCACCATTCTTTTCTGTTTCCCTACCATAGCTCCAAAGGGTTACATTTCATGCAGGCTAGTGTAACTTTAGATGTACTTTGCCCAGGAAACATTTACTGGTATTGAGTTACACAGATTTCTTTGATAAAGATGCAGAAAAAGGCAAGTAGAAAGGGAAGAGGGTCATCTTTATGGGGGCGGAGAGAGATTTAAATGGGTATGATATTTCAAGGATAAACAAAGATGATTGAAAAGGGGGGCATGATGAAGCTGTGGAAAACCACGAACAATGTGGATTAGATGCTAAATGAGGAAACACCATCCAAAATCTCAGAGTCACAACTCTAAACTGAAAGATAGCAGATTTAAGACAACAGGAACAAGAACTCGTTCACAAACACGTGATTGGGTTATGGATAATGCAATAACCACAAGGACAAGAAGGGGCGTGCTGGATCAGACCACAGGCCTATCTAGTCCAGCATTTGGTTCATTCAGTGGCCAACCAGCTGTCAATGGGGAACCTACAAGCAGAACATGAGTGCAACAGCACCATCCCACTAGTGTTCCCCAGCAACTCATAGACAGAGGCATACTTAAGATATTATATAGCCATCATGACTAGTAGCCATTGAAAACTCTTAAAGCCATCCAAAGTGGTGGCTAACACTACATCTTCTGGGAGCGAATTCCGTATTTTAACTATTCATTGTGTAAAGAAGTATTTCCTTTCATCAGTCCTAAAGGTCCCACTATTCAGCTTCATGGGATGACTTCAGGTTCTAGTATCATGAGAGAGGGGGAAAATGTTTCTTTACACCATGTATTATTTTGTATTCCTCCATAATGTCTCTCCCTATTTGCCTTTTTTGTGGCCCTAGAGATCTTGTCTTGTACACGCTATTTATTTATTTGTTGTAAACTACCCTGAGGGCATTGACCAGTTGGGTGCCAGATAAATCTAATCAATAAAAATAATAAATAAATGTATTGGATCCAGATTTCATCAAGCTTTGTGTGGATCCATTGAAACCAGTGGGGCAAGTACATCATGACTAACCTACGTCCTATTTATTTCAACTCTAAGCATGGATCTAACCCAATATATGTGTACCTTGCTTTGTCAGGGCAAGCCCCAACAAAGAGGCTTGCAAGAATAAACACCTAATACAGTACACAATGATCCAATGGCTTGGATGATATCTTGGGCCTGAATCAAGCCATCACATGGAGCAAAGTGAGGGTACGCCTGTTCTCTCTGCCCCGGCCATGTACATGAGCAATGTGTGAAAGGATGAAGTGTGGGCTATTGGGAATATAAAGAAAGGGGACAGGCCAATGTCCCCACACACACACACTTACAAAATAGGGAGCATATGAGAGGGAATGATTGAACAGGGTTAATCAATCAGAAGAAAGATGCACAATTTCTAAACCCATTTCCTTGCTGATCAGATCTCTGCCTTTTCCCTTTCGAGAACCTTAGCTGAGGGAAAGCAGTAATGAGAGCATAGATTCTACACACACTAGATTGGCACCAAAGTTTCCCTTCCTCCGATGGAAGGCCTAGGGATATTCAAGCTTGCTGAAATTCTCCAAACTTCACTTCGAAGCTTGCTTTGGGATACTCCTGTTTTTGTTGGTGACATATTTTTCAGTCTGTTTGAACAGGGAAATTGCACATTTTTTCAAAAGTGCAAACTTTCCCCTCACTGACTAAAGTGTGAGTATGTATATTTTTTTGAAAAATATGTGGTCGTTTTTTAAAAAAAAAAATGCATTGTTGAATGCAATCTTAAATTTGAGAATTTAGAAACATTTTTTGAAAAAAATGTGCTCCTGTTTACGTTTGGGGTTATGAATGGGACAAATTCGGACAATTTATGAACTAAAATAAAATTCTTGTACATCACTAGGAAGGACTGATTCTGTTGTAAGATGGGGATTTTTAGAGCCAACCCATTGATTATATACAACAAGACACACATTAAGGAATTAATTTCCATGTATAAGAAAAGGAAGGGCAGACGACAAAGGATACCGCCGTTGATGCAAGGGGGTTGAAGGCCACTAACCTGAACTTAAGCTTCTTATAGCATATAATTGCCTTGTTTTTATTTACCTTTTGATTTGGCCCCTTAAATGCATTGATTATGATGGGAACTATGTACAACAAACTTAGTCTAGATCCAATCCAATATGTGCTGCCAAGGAAATATGGGCTTTTAAATGATATCACTTCATTCTTTTATAACTAGAGTATTTTCACTTACACAGACATGGCTCGAGTTGAATATCCTCTAACCAAAATGTGAACTGAAATGCATTCCTTTAAGCACTTTGCATCAGGGCTATATAACGGCAGAACAAATTTTGCAGGGTGAGGGAAGATAAAGTTTCTTTTAAGGGTTCTTTAACATATCGGTTTGATAACAACCAAAACACCTTTACTGCCATTAAATATTTACCAAGACTTGGCTTTTGGGAGAGGGGCAGTTCAGAGCAGTGTGCTTGGCTCCATGCAATGCTATTGATTAGCTATCAAAAGGACATAGTTAATGAATAACTTGAGATAGTACTGAGCACTCTACATTCTTGTCAAGTCTCTCTCTCTCTTTCTCTCACTCTTTCTCTTAGGCTGTGTAAATGGCTTATTTGCCCCACGATGGCTGCGCAGTGGCACTGTGCCAGTTACACAACACAGCTGCCAACTTGCAGCCACTGCAGGACTTTCCCCCAAAGCTCTGCGTTTAAAAAGTCAGGGACGTACCCCGACTTTTTCCCTTGAAGTGAGGTCACCACAGTCCTTCCACCATGTGACCTTGCTCTGATGTAGAGCTGGGGACGTTCCCGGGTAGATGGCGACTACTGATTGACTGCCGCAAGCTGGGCAGAGGGCAGTGGGCTGGCTTGAGTACCCAGATGGCCACCAGAAAACTTCCCACTCCCTCCTGCCATGGAGATTTCCCACTCCCATCTGACAGCAACGAAACCACGGGGTTTTCTCTAAAGTGGCGGCAAAACAGCATTGTGGAAGCAACCTCTCTCTCTCTCTCTCTCTCTCTCTCTCTCTCTCTCTCACCTGAAGATGACCTGAACTAAAGTCAGTTGGAACTGACACTAACCCTGCCGCAGATTGCACAAGAATACCTGCGGTATGAACAAAAGGTTCAGACAAATTGGACTGATCAATGCTTAAGCAAGCCATTCTACTGACTGTTGTCATCACGGCTGGACTTTAGAATGGAGCATGTTTACATTTAATTAGAAAGAGCATACAGTTTTACATTGCACGGTGGCTATCAATATCGAACTGGAATTGATTTCCGCTCCGTCTCCTGAATTGAGAGTTCCTTTTCGCTGATTTTTAAAAGCAGCTTGCAAAAATGAGCCGTATAAATTTTAGAGCAGGGCAAACATATTCCTGGGGGACGATAATAAAAGTAAATGGCATATAGTGCAGCTGTTAAGTGGAGCTTGTTTTGAGGTGAGTCAAATGCCTGAGTTGTGTTTCAGCGCTAAGTTGCGTTCTCTGTTATCAGAGAAGTGTCACTTTTAACTGAATGGGCACTTCACAGAATTCTTGACTTTGCAGAAGCAGTACAGTCACTCCTTTACACATATTTTTATAAGATATGCCAAGGTGACATCATGCTGTCAGAATGTTTTTGAACCAAAGTCCTGTTTTGCATTTTGTTTTGTTTTTCCCCCTTTACATTCTACATCAAATTAGGATTGCAACTTTGCTGAGTCTTGATCTTCTCATACGTACGAATTCTTAATGAACATCATGGGGCACTGTCTTTTGAATCTCAATTTGTTATTCTATGCCTGATTACTAGGAAGTAAGATTAACTGTGTTCAAGGCAGGAGGGTGGTCGCTCCCCTTGGGGAAGGGCAGCAGCCCAATGATAAAGTACACATCCGAGGTTCAATCCTTGGCAACTCCAGGGAAGGCTGGGAAAGAATCCTTCCTGAATCCCTGCTGTCACTCAGTGCAGAAGATACTGAGCTAGATGGATCAATGGTGTTATAAGGCCATTTCCTATGTGTCTATTCCCAGGAAAATGCACATAAGATTGCAGTCCTGAATAACATTAAATCCACTCTAGTTAAACTAATAATAATAAACAAATATTTATTTATTTATTACCCGTCTCTCCCTCTGGATCAAGGCGGGAAACAACAATAAATATAAATACAAAGACCATAACATAGACAAAACATTAAAACAAATAAAACTAATACATTATTAAAACATCTTAAAATTCAACTAGGTAGGCCTGCCGGAAGAGATCAGTCTTCATGGCTCTCTTAAATTCAAGAAGACTGCTAATTTGTCGAATCTCCAGCAGGCCATTCCACAGTCTGGGAGCGGCAGAAGAGAAGGTCCTCTGGGTAACACTCGTCAGCCTAGTTCTGGCTGATTGAAGTAAATTCTTCCCAGAGGACCTGAGTGTGCGGGGCGGATTATACGGGAGAAGGCAATCCCGCAGGTAACCTGGATCCAAACCATGTAGGGCTTTAAAGGTAATAACCAACACTTTATACTTTGCCCAGAAACTAATTGGCAGCCAGTGGAGTGATTTTAAGACTGGTGTAATATGGTCACTCCTGGCTGCCATATTTTGAACTAGTTGAAGTTTCTGGGCTAGGCACAAAGGTAGCGCTATGTACAGCACATTGCAGAAGTCAAACCTCAAAGTTACCAGCACGTGCACTACCATCTTTAGGTCTTCCAACTCCAGGAAGGGGCGCAGCTGGCGTATCAGTCAAAGCTGATAGTAGGCACTCTTGGCCGTCGCATTTATCTGAACTGCCATTTGGAGCGACAGATCCAGGAGCACCACCAAGCTGTGAACACAGTCTTTCAGAGGGAGTGTAACCCCATCCAGAACTGGTTGACACACCTCCAAACCCAGGTTGCAGCCTTTGGCAGCAAGCACCTCCGTCTTGTCTGGATTCAGCTTCAGTTTGTTTTTCCTCATCCAGCCCATTACCGCCTCCAAGCATTCATTCAGAGGAGACTTACTATCCTTAGCTGATGCTGTTGTTGAAGGCATAGAGAAATATATTTGGGTGTCATCAGCATACTGATAGCACCCCGCCCCATGCCTCTGGATGATTTCTCCCGGCGGTTTCATGTAAATGTTAAACAGCATTGGGGAAAGGATGGCACCTTGTGGTACGCCACATAGCAGCTCCTTCTTTGAAGAGCAGCTATCCCCAAGCATCACCATCTGGATCCTGCCTGAGAGATAGGTCCGGAACCACTGAAGCACAGTGCCCCCAATTCCCAATCTCAGGCATTCCAGAAGGATACCAATGGTGATGGTATCAAAAGCCACTGAGAGGTCCAGGATTACCAACAGGGACACACTCCCCGTCAGGACTCACTTGTAGATCATCCACTAAGATGACCATAGCGGTCTCAACTCCGTATCCTGCCCTGAAGCCAGTTTGAAATGGATCTATTATTATTATTATTATTATTATTATTATTATTATTATTTATTACACTTATATACCGCCCCATAGCGGAAGCTCTCATAAGGCAATTTCTATACTTACATTAGAATGAGGACCAAATGACTTGTTACTTGTAACTCTAGGCCAATTATGATCAGCACTGCAGTACAGGGAGGTTGCTCCCTCCCCAGTTGCAATTTGGACAAAAATTTCCACCTTCGGCCCACTGCAAACATGGTTGTGAGGCTTTGTAGCCATTTTGTGGTCAGGTGGGGGATATTCGTCCAGATTGTGACTGCAGAAATAAGGTATAATTTCTGCCCCCTTACATGCTGTGGTCCTACAGTCAGCCTCCTCTATGAGTGTAATTAATTAAAGGAAAAACACGGGCATAGTGGAATGTGTCGTTTGACTCTGAGGCACTAGATTTCTGAGGTGAAAGAATGGACTGCACCACTTCAGACTGTGCTTCCCTAGCCTGCCCATCAAAAAAGCTCTGGCAGTAGAAAACTGCCATAGAATCATAGAGTAGTAGAGTTGGAAGGGGCCTACAAGGCCATTGAGTCCAACCCCCTACTCATTGCAGGAATCCACCTTAAAGCATTTTTGAAAGATGGCTGTTCAGCTGCATCTTGAAGGCCTCTAGTGTAGGAGAGCCCATGACCTCCCTAGGTAATTAGTTCCATTGTCGTACTGCTCTAAGAAGATGTTTTTCCTGATGTCCAGCTGGAATCTGGCTTCCTGTAACTTGAGCCCATTATTCCGTGTCCTGCACTCTGGGTTGATCAAGAAGAGATCCTGGCCCTCCTCTGTGTGACAGCCTTTCAAGTATTTGAAGAGTGCTATCATGTCTCCCCTTAATCTTCTCTTCCCAAAGGCTAAACATGCCCAGTTCTTTCAGTCTCTCCTCATAGGGCTTTGTTTCCGGATCCCTGATCATCCTCGTTGCCTTCCTCTGAACCCCCTCTAGCCTGTCTGCATCCTTCTTGAAGTGTGGTGCCCAGAACTAGACGTAATACTCAAGATGAGGCCTAACCAGTGCCGAACCAGTACCTCACGCAATTTGGAAGCTATGCTTCTATTAATGCAGCCCAAAATAGCATTTGCTTTTCTTTCTTTCTTTCTTTTTGCATAGTGAAGCATCGGAGCAACAAAAATAAAAACTTGGAACACACATGGCTGCAGGAGAGGCCAAACTGAACACGATTTTTTCTTTGCACCTTCACATGGCAAAAACATAAGCCAGAGGCCTTTCAACTCTTGGATGTTCTGAAAAACAAGCTATTTACTTAGGTTCCCTAATGCTGGATATATAGCACGAACCTATACATCTTTATATAGTTATTGCAACATTAAAAAATGAATTCTAGTCTTCAGTTTATAAAACTTTTAATGCCCTCCAGGAACCTTAAAAGTGAGGCAGTTATAGCTTCACCTTCTAGCTTTGACTATTGCTTGGAAACACTTGAGTATTAAAATTTTCACTCCATTTCTGATGAAATATAAGTCTATAGATTTTATCTGCTACTCTTCCAGCAATGATTTTCTTTTCCCCCCAAGCCTCTGCTTTGTGGATTTTCTGTATCTCTTTATACATTATTTATAATTTCAAAATGTCCTTCTTTAATTGAATAGGTACTTCGCCCCATTTTCAAACAACTTCAGGTGGTAGGTGTAATGACATACCAATACTCTGACCTTTAACTTTTGGATTCCTATTAAATCAGCCATATTTTACTTATGCATGTGTGGTGGGTTTTAATTTCTTTATGATAGGGTAGTGTGTGTGTGTTTTCTGCAGAAAGGAAAGAAGGGGGCTCTACCAACGCTCTTTGACACACAGTTAAAGGAGAAAGATTTCATAAACTTTCCATTTGGAAACAAATAATAACAATATAAGTTTCCCGCTCAGTCATTAAGCATAAACCTACTTTGCCAGGTTGTTATGAGGAAAAACATGGGAGAACCCCATCTAGGCTGCTCTGGGGAATTTGAAGAAAGGATGGGAATAGATCTGTCAAAAGTAAATAACGCAGCCTGAGTTTGGGAGTACTCCTGGATTCATCATTGTCATTAGAGGCCCAACTGATTTCTATGGCGAGGAGTGTCTATTACCAGCTCTAGTTGGTATATGAGCTGTGCCCTTTCCTGGACAGGGATAGCCTGGCCACTGTTGCTCATGCATTGGTAACCTCATATTTAGATAACTGTAATGCACTTTGTGCGGGGCTAGCTTGTGCTTGGTCCAGAAGCTGCAATTGATGCAGAATGCAGTAGCCAGGATGCTGAGTGAGGCGCCTGGCCGTGCACATATTACAGTGATGTTGAAGACCTACAATGGCTACCTATTAGCTACTGAGTCCAGTATATGGTCTTGCTGTTGACATATAAAGCCCTGAATAGCTTGGGATCAGGTTACCTGGCAGATCATATTCCTAATACAGACCTGTGTGATCATTAACATCAGAGAAAGCCTTGCTGGTTGTACCATGCCTGCAAATTGCCATCTTGCAGTGACCCAGAAGCTGGCTTTCTCCATGGTGGGGCCCACCTTATGGAATGACTTCCCACCGGCCCATTATTTGGGACATGCCAACTGTAGCATGCTTTAGGCACCAATTAAAGACCCATCTTTTACCCAGGCATTCCCTGAATGAGTGTGCTGTTCGGTTTGTTTGTTAATTACGGTATTTTGGTTTAATGTTCTTAACAGTGCACTAAACATTTTTATCAACCCAGTGAAACTGGGTTCTTTTTCTCAAATAAAAAGTTAGAAAAAAGTGGAATAGTAGTAACTTCCATCTATTAGGATTACTGTAACAGAGAGCAAAGAGCTGTACAAGATTTTTGCACATTAAAAACACTATATATATACAGCATCGTAAAAGTGTTGATTTGGTTTTGTGTTAATTTTTAATGTATTGTAAAACCATTAGCAACAACATTTCAATTCTTTTATATGGGTTGGTATTTGTATTTGAATATTTGCATGGGTTGGTATTTGTCCATGGAATATTTGCACATATTTTCAAAATCTGTTCCACATACCATATACCTTTGGATTTAAACCTATCGACATGGATTGACAAGCATTGAAACACATACCTTTTCTTTTCCTAGCTTACACCAATCTTTGTCTCAAGAAGTGAATCTTAAAGACCAGTTCAACTCCAGCCTTACAACATATGAAAAAGCTCTGAAAAATCGAGGACATGTTGTGTCCAGGCTGCTGCTTCAAAATGAGGAGCTCATGACCCAGCTTCAGCAAACGGTAGAAGAGAGAGCAAACATGGAATCAAAGTTTCAAAAAGCATTAGAGGCTTCGCAAGAGGCCAACGAGAAACTTCAAAAGTAAGTTTGTTGTCTGCCTTTTGGAGGGGGGGAATGCCATTTGTCAATTAAATGGTTTGTTTGTTCCTCTTCCGCTGACATACAAGATTGAAGTAAAAAGATAGAAATCCCTAAACTTTTTTTTTAATGGGCCCAATCTTGTTTAAACAGCTCATCCGACTTAATAGCAGAGCCATTTCCTTTTAACTTTAGCAACAAAACTGTGATTGATTGATTGATTGATTGATTGATTTGCCTGTAACTATTCCACTGCATATAGTTGCACCATCTGTGGAAAGGACTGGGTCCTCCTAATTATTATTTTTTTAAAATCCTTTATTTTAAAAAATGGTTAATGGTTGCTTCAGATCTTACAATCCTAAGGAATTGATGCTTGATAGATCTCAGAGCCCTCTGTCTATCCAAAAGCCTGCTGACAGGTGCCAGGCAGTGGGGGGAGGAGGATGGAATCTTTTACAGCCTCCCGGTCCTCTGTTTTAAAAAATAATCAGCTAGTTGGGCCTCTCAGCCCATATAGATGACTTACCAGGCAGTAGGCAGTGACCGTGATGGAGAAGCTCTCAGATCAAGTGGATCCAGGCCTCTCCTCCTCCCTCCCCTCCCTGCCCACTGGAACACCCCTTCTCAACTTCCCCAGTCTCTTCTGCGGATGGTGATGCCGTTGCATCCTCAGAAGAGCAACTGCCAGAGTGCTTCCCCCCTCCCTGTGAGAGGTGGGAGGCAGAAAAACCCACACTCGGATTCCCACCCCCGAAGTCATATCTGTCGGCGTGGGGGAATCTGCACCATCCTATGATGCTATCTGAGAAGCCATGGGATTGCTCTGCCTTTTGATACAAATTATAAACTGTCACATTTGAAACTTGTGCAACCCTTGCTTTGAGCATGTGTATGCTGAAATGCCGCAAATGCAATCCTTTCCAATTTACACATTCAGCAGTGTCATCAAGAGATGAGATGTCAATAGATGCACGTGCGTATGTGAATCAGACCCTTTTGTCATAGACACACCACTTCTTTTGACCACATACTAGGCATGAGAAAAGTTCAGTTCTGTATGAAATAAATATAACTTATTATATTTGTTAAAGGTGAGTAGCGCACTCAGATGAATTTCTACTCAGAAGTAAGTCCCACCGATTTCAATGGGACTTACTTCCTGGTGTGTTTCTATAGGTTTGCAGCCTAAAATTATCCACGAGTATTTAGAAAGGCAATTTCCCCCATGTGTTGAGAGACACGGTGTACCACAAGGACAGGGAACACTAACATATGTTCTTGGACTGCAAATTCCTTTATCCCCTACAAGTGGAGGATGATGGGAGATGTAGTCCAACACATCTGGAAGGCATCAGATTGAGGGAGGCAATTCTATAGTGGCTGTTATATAGTGTCAATTTGGAGAGAATGGGACACCTTCTGTGTACTTGCACATTTTTAGAGCGAAACCAGCTGAAGGATGATGATTAATGGTGGAAAAGCCTCATGCCTGCCAACAATTGTTCTATCATGTAGTAGCCAGTGCCCATTGCCAGAAGGTTCCAGAGGAAATTAAAATCAGCAAATGTATCTTTCTATTTTCCTCTGGGAAGATTAAGGCACAATCCTCTGCATGTTTAGATAGAAAAAAGGCCTACAATTCCCAGCATACTGGCTGGGGCATGCTGGAAGTTGTAGGCCTTCTTTCTGTCTAAACATGCATAGGATTGTGCCCTTAAGTTCAAATGTGTGTAGTCCTCTTAAAGAGAAGTTAAAGTCCAAGTCAATCCATTTACTTCAATACTCAGTTCTTCATAGTCAGGTTTTTATTGGGCCTTGTCATACAACAGACTAAGCAATGGTTAGGCCGCTAACCCTTTTGCAGCAAGTGGTTATTGAGTATGCCTCATTGCCTCCTGAATACAGGACGATATAGTTCTAAGTGGAGGGTTTGTCCATTTTTGCTTCCACGTGTCATCTTCTATTTGCATGTGTAGGTCTGCTTCCCACATGTTTTTCAGTGCCAGGGAGGAGCCTCCAACATTTTCTAGCAATAAATCATAAATTGCTGAGGTCAAACCCTTATCTTTTCCCTTGGGGCCTAAACATAAGTTTTCAAAGGCAGTAAGGGGATGAAGATCTACTCCCTGGCCAAACCTGTAGTTTAGAAAAGTTCTTACTTGCCTCACTTGGAACCAGATAGGTTTAACGCAGTTTAACTTTTATTTTAGCTTACTATCATTAATTACTTGCCCGTGATCTATAAAGTCTCTTAAGCAATAGATACCCTTCGTGTCCCATCCTGCAAACTGGGCATATTTATCTCCTTGTCTAATAAAGGGATGGTACAGGAAGGGTAACATCGGAGATTCTGATAGGGAAAGATATGTTGACCATTTTTTCCAGATAGCAAAGGTGAGGCATGTGAATGGATTGGAAATTTGTTTAGTAGTCACCCGCAGATATTGTAGGTTGTTGGGGGACCATTTCCATGTGCATCCATGGAATTCCAGTCTCACATTTAATTATTCTGATAAGCTGCCTGAGCTGGAAAGCCTCAAAATATGTCTGCAAATTAGGCATTGCCAAGCCTCCTTTGGAGTGTTTCCTATATAACGTTTGCTTGTTGATACAAGACCGCTTGCCCCCACTAACAAAATGGTCCAACATGACTTGCCATTTGGAAAAGCACTTAGCCGCTATATTAATAGGTAAGACCTGATAAAGAGATAATAATTTAGGCAACAAAGCCATCTTTAAAGTGGCTATTCTACCTAGCCACATGAGGCTTAATCGGCTCCATTTAGAAAGATCGTGACTGTGCAGTTGCCCAAAATTCCTTTTAAATAGCTGAAGAGGGTCTCTTGTTATAATAACCCCCAAATAGCGGAATCTTACAAAGCATGGTTTAAATCTTGTTCTTTCACAAAAAAAATTGTAACCTCAGGGGACATATTTAATGGCATAAGGGCTGATTTTTCAACATTAATTTCAAGACCTGCTACAGCCTTAAAAATATTCAGCTCACATTGTATCTGAAGTAAACCTTTAGAGGCATCGCTGACCATTAGGAGCATGTCATCCACGAATGTATTCAGTTTATGCTCTACTCCCTGAAAGCATATGCTCTTGATTTCTTCATTTGTTCTTATCTTATAGGCTAAACTTTCTATTAGATGGCAAAAAGAAGGGGTGACAGTGGCCTATACAACGGAAAAGTTGTATAGGCTGAGATTCGATCCCATTAACACCAATTAGAGCTGTGGAGGCAGAGTACAATTGAATCCAAAGCCCATAACTTCTAACAATTTCTTTAGAAAGCACCCCACAGCCCGGTCAAAGGCTTTGAAGGCATCAAAGGATATGAGTGCTGGTTGTTTGGTAGCCTGATAGTAGTATCTGCAACACTGCAACCCAGCATAAAGCCTGTTTGGTTTGGCTTTATATAGGATGTAATAAATGAGTTGAGTCTTGCCACTAGGACTACTGTAAATATTTTTGCATTGACATTTATCAATTCGATGGGTCTATCAGACTCCATCTTAGTTGGGTCTCTGCCCTGCTTGTGGACCATGACTATTTCAGAAGTTTTCCAGGACTCAGGGACCTGGCTTCCCTTCTGTATTTCTATAAATAGGCATTGTAGTTGTGGGGTCAATTTCTCTCTAAAAGTCATATAGAAAACAGCACTGAAGCCATCTGGGCCAGGGCATTTCCTAATTTTTAAATTTTTGATTGCTTCAGTGATTTCTTCCACTTGTATGGGACTTTCTAGAAATGCCCTGTGTTCAGTCGACAGTTTGTTCAATGGTATATGGCCCAAAGAGGCATAAAAATTGGCAAACTCTTCTGCTGTACCCTCCACATTCGTGCATAGCTTCCCTAATCCTAAATGTATTGCCTTAACTTGTTCCCTAGTTTTCTTCTTTGCCAGCACATGGGCAAGTAACTTTGAGGACCAGTTGCCAAATTCATAGTAGGTAGCTCTTACCTTAGCTAGTTTGATGTGAAAAGCCTCAGTCTTAAGTCGGTTAAACTCATGTCATTTGAATTGTAGTCTATCATAAGTGCCCTGTGTAAAGGATGTCTTTAAGTCTGTCTTCAAACTCGTTATTTCATCTCAAAGTGTCATCCTTACAAAGTCTCTTGCTCTGCAAAGGTGGTCCTGCTCGCTCAGACAATATCCAGAAAATGTCACCTTCATTGCATCCCATATTGTTTGAGGTCCAGCATCTGATGTATCATTGCCCTTTGCAAGTTAATCTTTGCCATGGCTTCTGTCACTAGTTCTGGACGGAAGCACTAAAACTCTGTTTGAATGGCATCTCCAGGGACATAGACACCATGGCATGGTCAGAGACCAGAAGAGATCCAATGGAAGTCTTGTATACTAATTGGCAGGTGTTTGGGGATGTCAGAAGTTAATCTATCCTTGACAGTGTGTGGTGTCTACCTGAAAGGAACGTGAACTCCTTATCAGTGAGATGGCTATCCAGATGCATCTTGAATGCCTCTAGTGTGGGAGAGCCACTATCTCCCTAAGTAATTAGTTCCACTGTCGTACTACTCTAACAGTCAGGAAGTTTCTCCTGACTTAGATCTATTCCAATCAGTTTTCAGGCCTCATTATGGGACAGAAACAACCTTGATCACCCTGGTTGAAGACTTATGCCAGGAATAGAGGGGTGGAATGCAACCCTGTTGGTTCTTCTGGATCTCTCAGCAGTTTATCTGGGCTAGGCTTGGGACACACAGCTTTGATGTGGTTCCAGTCCTTCCTGGAGGAGCAGTCTCAGAAGCTGGTTCTGGGGGGACTTCTGTTCCACCCCATGGAGTGCTGCAAGGTTCCATCCTGTCCCCAGTGCTTTTTAACATGATACCATTGGGGGAAGTCATCAGGAGATTTGAGCTGAAGTGTCATCAGGATGTGGGTGAATCTCAGCTTCACCTCTAATTTCTATCTGCACATCCCAGGGAGGTTCTTGAACTCATGAACCAGTGTCTGGAGGCTGCTGTTTTGGGGTGGATGAGGGTAAAACTTAAGATGAAACTTAATCCAGACAAGATGGAGGTACTGTGGGTTGGGAAACTGACTACTCTGCATGGAGGTTTATAGCTGGTCTTAGATGGAGTTGCATTCCCCGTAAAAGGCCAAGTGCGTAGTCTGGGAGTCTTCCTGGACTCTGGCTAACTGGGAAGGCCCAGATGACTGCAGTGTCCAGGAGTGTGTTTTACCAGCTTAGGCTGGTACGCCAACTGCAGCTCTATTTTGAGAGGAGGGACTTTGCTTCAGTTATCCCTGTATTAGTGATGTCCAGGCTGAACTACTGTAATGCACTGTATGTCAGACTGCTTTTGAAGACAGTCCAGAAACTTCAGCTGGTGCAGAATGTGGCCACCTTGGTAAGGGCAAGGTCATCTGCTCATCTAATGCCTAGACTTTGCTAGTTGCACTGGTTACCAGTGTGTTTCCAGATCCAATTTAAAATGCTGGTTTTGACCTTTAAATCCTTAAACAGTTTGGGACCAATTTACTTGAAGGACTGCCTCCACCCATATCAGCCTGCCTGCACTTCAGGATCAGCAAGGGAGCCCCTTCTCATTTGCTCGCCTGTGGGAGCGGTTAGGAAGGTCACTACATGAGAGAGGGCCTTTTCCGCAGTGGCCCCACATCTCTGAAATAAATCGCCATCAGGGGGCTCCCAGGCCCCATCATTGAAGGCTTTTAGAAAGTCCCTGAAAACCTACTACTTTACTTTGACCTTCCCCTGTTTGTGTTTTATCGGACTGGGCTGTAGCTGCAGTTGTTTGTGGTGGGTTTTGTTTTTATGCTGGTGTTTGTTGCTTTTTAGGGTGTTTCCTGCTGTTGCTGTTTTTACTTTGTTATTATCATATCAGTTTTCATTAGGTGAATTTAATTGTTGTGCTGTTTTTATTGTTTTTATTACTATATTGGATTTTATTATGTGAGCTTTATTGTTGTATGTATTCTTTGAAAGGTGGCAAAGAATTATTATTATTATTATTATTAATCATCATCATCATCATCATCATCATCATCATCCAAGTACATGTGTTTAGCAGTAGGGCAACAGAAGCAAACTCCATTTTATTCCTGTAATTATGCTATGATTTAAGTGAGTTTAAAATGCAAAACTGTGCATACTATTTTATTTATTTATAGTATTAGAGTTGGCCAATTGCTTTTGTTTTGCTCTAACACATCAGGAATGTAGAAGTACTTGTAAAGCATGGAATGGCAGGGGGGATGGGGAGAAAAGAAAAGTGTTAATGGTGTGCTTCACAACTGAAGTAATACACATGGCAGTCTAAAGCCTCCCCCACCCACTGTAAGACCAGTAAGTAAAAGCACTTGGCTACACCACTGTTCAGCTGCCAGCTGTAAATGCAGTAATGACTTCTTGGTATTGCAACTAAGGAGGCCAAATGTAATATATGTCCAATGCCATGGAGTGCAATGACAAAATGCTATTATAAAATGATACACTTATGCAATGACAATCATTTAGATACTGCTTAATTCCCTGTTCTAAAATTCTCATTTTAGAACAGTGAAAACAAAGACCCTTTTTGCTAGTTCACGCTGCTTTGTAATATTCTTTTTCCCCTTTTATTTTAAGAACTATTATGAAACAGTTTCCTCAGTTCAGTTCATCTGTTTTAATTTTCGGCCAGCCCAGTCCACTGCATGTTTACTCAGAAGTAAAGCCTGCAGATTTCACACAGATCACCAAGTCGGTCATCCCCATTATGATGAGATCTCTTGTATTTCTATTTAAAGAATAGTTATTACGTCTAAATTGGCACCCATATATACAAATTTGTATATTTAAATGTTTGGCAAATTGGTGTGCTCTCTTGTCCGCTTTCTGTGGTGATGTCTAAGTCGCCTCCCTACTTGTTAATAGCAATAAACTCTGGGCCAATTTTATTGTTATAACTCCCACATGGCAGTCACTAAAAACCCAGGCCTGTTCTAGTATTGCCACTGAAAAAATCATGCGCTGGGTGACACGCATAGCTCCTCTCATTGCCAGCTTCAGTGGTTGCCCTGGCTATGTGATACTTGCATAGAGTGCCATCATGGGGAAAAGAATTTTGCCAGCCCCCAGAAATTTACACCAAAAGGCAGAACTTCAACAGCTGGGAAGATAGATAGCTGAGAAGTAAGGACCAGATTTGACAAGGTGAGAGAAATGCATGAATAGCTGTTTGGTCTTGTAAGACTTTTGCAAATAGCAGCTGTGTGTTGTGAGGTGGGAGATGGAGTCTGGATTGGGTGTGTGGCATGGGGGGACAGGGTTAACCCTTTCCTCCTGCATTATTTCCTGGAGAACCTCCCCCCCCCCCGCCCACACACACACACACGCATCATCATCATCATCAAACGAAGGAAGGACAAAAGTGATCATATGCATAATATTTGCATATGTAAAGTTATATAACTAGATGTAAATTTAGAAATAAACAGTAGGAAAGAGTGTGGCCAGCTGATCTGTGTACCTGGTGAGTCTGCTGCCCAGGTGCTGACTGTGGATAGGCAGCTTCAAGGCCTCTCCCTGCTCTTCTCCTTTTTCATTAAACTGGACTTGGAAGGATAGCTCTTCAAGTAGAGGATTGACTTCTGTAAAGTAGGACACATGGCCACTATACGGTATAAAAGAGTAAACTATTGTGGAATGCTCAGTCCAGTGAGCTGTGGCTCTGGAAAGATAAACTGTGCCACCACACTTATGTAAGTATCTTTTTTCTATACTTTTGCATTTGTGTGAAAATAATATAATATAAAGACCTAAACTGCTTGAGTCAAAGATATCTGAAAAACCTCCTCTCCCTGTATGAACCTGCCTGTAATTTATGGTAATCTTCAGTTGTATGTTCCACCATGAAGAGAGGTTAGATTGGTGGATATGTTTTTTTTTCTGGCAGCACCCTGGCTATGGAATTCCCTCCAGAAAATGGCCGGATAGGCCCCATCCTTGCCCGACTTTAGGCAGGCTGTAAAACCAGTTTTGTTCCAGCTGGCTTTTTATGGGTTTTCAGACTGGATTAATTTGCTCCCTGGTTTGTTTTAAAGCTGGTTCTATTTTGTTCTGGTTTTTTTTAAAAAAAATGATTGTTTTTGTCTTGTTCTGTTTTTAGTTTAACCAGTTTGTATGCAACTTTTTTAAAGTTAGATGTTGCCTAGGAGGCCTTTTGGAGGCAAAAAAGCATTTATATCACACACACACACACACACACACACACACACACACATTGGAATTGTCGTTATAGTCCAGGATTATCGCAGAGGAAATTGTCTAGTTTTGTTGTAATATCCCAGCTCCCAGCCCACCCCCAAAACCAGGAGTGCTGTAATGGACCTGAAGACATATAACCTACACCATTGCTAACTCTAACGTGAGCATTTGTGAAAATAATTAATCCTTAACATGCTTAACTACTTGGGAAAATGTCTGCCAGGTTAGTTAATGCTAAAGTCAGCCTTCAGAGTCGGTAGCAAAATGAAAACAGCTGGGCAAAGTCTTTTGACAGCCACAGCCTGCTCTTTTTATCGAGAAACTGTGGAAACGCTCTCCGCAGCTTCCCAGCACCTACAGTCACCCACCCCATCTTATAATTCAACCTACAAACAGATTAAGCAGCTGAGTTTGTGGAAAGCGTGTTTGCTTTTTGCTAAGAACCCTTGTGTGGCATGATAGAGATTCCACTGACACCTCTGGGAGAGCCACACAGAGGCTTCTTACTCATCAGCAGGGAAACCAGGCTAAGAATTCGCAATGTCTTTGTAACCTCAACTGTTTCATACAAATCAACATCTTGCAATTACGGAAGGACTACGTTTGTTAACAGAGAGAGAGATAAAATATTCTGCATTTTTAAAAGGAACTGGCTGATCCCTGCATTGAAAGACTTCCTACCAAGCTATTTTTGTTCAGGATTCTCTCTCTCTCTCTCTCTCTCTCTCTCTCTCTCTCTCTCTCTCTGAGGAGATAGTTGTTATTTGTAATGAGAAAGCCAGGTAAAAATAAAAACTGTATACTTGGCATAAAAAATCTTGAAAAGCATTGTAAGCAAATAGTGTTTTCTGATGTTCTTAATTTCCTGTCACCTTTAGATCTTAGTAGTAGTCAATAAAGTTTTTAAAGAATGCAACATCCATTTGGGATCAAGTCCTTTATTCCTCTATGTTAATCTCTGAAGGAATTATGAAACAATTTTTAAAACATTGGAATGGTCATAATGTACTATGATAGCAAAAGTTTAGCTCTGTGTGTGTGTGTGTGTGTGTGTGTGTGTGTGTGTGAGAGAGAGAGAGAGAGAGAGAGAGAGAGAGAAAGAGACTTTAAGACTATATCAATAATTCCTCCTCACAAAGCGAGTCAAGGCTGATTTATACAATATAATGCGAAAACGGTCATGTGACCCAGGCTTGGAAGCTGGGGCCTCCTTAGAGGATGAGCAGAGGAGCAGAACTCCCTCCCAGCAGACTCCCATACCCCCAGTGTCCCTGACGAGCCTTTGGACCCAGACATGACAGCCACAGAACTACAGGTTTCTAGCCAGTCACTTGAGTTCCTGGCCAGCTCTTGGACGTCAGAGAAATTCACAACTGATTCAGTTGGGTTTGGATTTCTATGAATCCAACCTTTGGATTCTGCACTGGACCGTTTTTTTCTGAGTCATGTGGATTCCACAGACTTGCAGACCATTTTTTATTGGGGGGGATTGGCACAAATGTGCACTTGCATTAATTCACATTAGGGCAAGTTTGCATTACTGCAAATGCACATTTGTACAAGTGGAACAGAATTCACATACATAGCTAAAAAAAATCCAATTCAATCAATGAGAGGATGATGGAACGAAAGACACCTGTCAATCCACAAAATACGGATGAAATGGATTTTTCAAAATTGATACAACCCTACTTGGACCACCTCGTCAGCCCCAGGACCAGAAGAAGAGAGGAGATGGTGTGCCAGGCATGAGCTTCAGGACAACTAGTGAAGTGCCCAGGTAGCCATACTTCAATCTATTCAGGAAGGGGGAAAGTGTGTGCCTGGACATGCTCAGATCAGGGGTGGCTGGGAATCAGGAAGGGATGGAGCCTCCAACTCCTACATAAGCCATCAGTTTGAACTATATCATTGCTGAAGCAACAGCTTCCTTAGAGCACCAAGCTCCAGGACAAAGCCTTCCCAAATTGGCAAAGTGGATGCCTAGAAGCTTGCAAGCATTGTGTGCCATCCCAGCACAAAAGAAGTGGCGTGCAGCATTTACAAACATCTGCATCACAAGTAGACAGCAACCAGCATGGTGTGATAATGTGAATCAGCCCTCACTTTATTTGCTCATTCGTTTTCCAATATGTATATTTATTTAAAATATTTTACGCATCTTTTAGAGGCCAAATCTCAAGACTCCTTCTATAAAAAACATATAAAAACATAATAAAACAAAGACAGCAAAAAGAATCAATACAATAAAATAGCAATGCACTAACAATAAATTGCAACATCTGACTTGGCACAATATCATTAAAATCAACACCAGATCAATTAACAGCAGAAAAATACGCTTATCAAGATGAAGTATTTTGGAACAAATGGGTCTTTTAACAGCTCTGTGAAGGCTTGCAGTGATGGGGCCCTACAAGCCTCCATTGGGATAGAGTTCCAAAAATCAGGAGCCGCCGTGAAAAAGGCCCTCTCTCTTGTGCATCCCAACCAGATTGCTCACACTGGTGGATACCAAAGATTACCTGAAAATGTGGGCAGGCTGATACAAGTGTAGGCAGTAATTCAAGTAGCCTTGTCCCAAACCCTTTAGGGTTTTAAAGTCAAAAGCAGTCCTTCGAATTGGGCCCAGAAATTCACTAGCAACTAGTGCAACTGGTACAATATAAGAGTTACACGCACCGACCCCTGAACAACCACCATCCAGACCAATTCATTCTGACCAACTAAAGTTTCTGAACCATCTTCAAAGGCAGTCTTATGTTGAGCACATTACGGTAGTCTAACCCAGGTGTCACTAGTACATGGGTTAACTTGAGGTAGGTCCATTCTCTAATCAAGGTTGCAGCTGGTGTATCAGCTATGCTGACAAAAGACACTCCTAGTAAGGACAGACCAATCTATTTCTGATCGATGGCTGTTTCGTTTTTGTTCATTTATAAGTCTATTTGTGTCATTTACGCATCATCTGTGATTAAAAAAACACATTTTAATGCCTCTTCACAAAATGTGCATTTTTAAAATACACATCTTTACTGTTTTGGTACAGTTTTTGAGGTGAGAACTGTCTTGCACAATTCTGAGTAGTGAGAAAACTGAGGAATAATTGTGTATGTATTCATTCAGGAACTGTGAACCAGAAGGATCCCCAAATTGTAAAGTTGGTCCTTCGGGGGAGTAAAACCCATTCAAGACTGGTCGCAAAGCTTCAACCTAGATTGGCTGATTTCACCACCCACTTGTTTGTTCCTATCCCAAACCACCTCTAAAATACTGGTTCAAGAGATCCACAGCCTCCCTGGAGTAAACAGGTGGAAATTAGAGGTGGAGCTGTGTGTCCTCCACATATTGGTACATGTAATAAGTTGCTCACCTGTCAGACTTTCTAGAAAAGATATTGCCATGATAAACATCTGAGGGAAATAAGAAGATTTAGGGCACAGTCTATGCCTTATACAAAGGATTGGTTGGGGGATGCTGAAAGTTATAGGGCTTTTTTATGTCTAAATATGCATAGGATTGCACTCTTATTCATTTATTTTGCCACTGACCCATATACAGTTATTGGGTTGGGTGGGTATTGGGTTACAAAATTTAAAAATAGGGTAAATATAAAGTATCAGCAAAATCTCAAGAGCAGGATGAAATCCATGGTAAAATCCATGATAAAAAACAAAATCCTTCAGTTAATGAATAGGAAAATAAAAAAGTCTTTGCCTGGCACTGAAAGGCTGTTAACGTAGTTGCCAGGCAAGCTTCCCTCAGCGAAGAGTTCCATAAGTTAAGCACCAGAACAGGTGCAGGTACCCAGAGGAGTACCTCTGGAAAGGATGTAAGTGCACAAGGATATTGATGTGGAAGCAGGAATTTCTACCTGTTCCCAAGCCATGTAGACTAGCCCTCCCCAACCTGGTACCCTCCGGATGTTTTGGACTTCAACTCCCAGCAGCCCCAGCCAGCATGACCAATGATCAGGAATGCTGGGAGTTGTAGTCATCCAGAACATCTGGAAGGCACCAGGTTGGGGAAGGCTTTAAAAGTAAGCTCCAACTCTTTGAATCATGCTTGGAAATGGAACAGAAGCCAAGCCAATGTAGCTGTTTTAGCCCGGGGTGATAGGATCCCAATATCCAGACCCAGTGAATATCCCAGCAGCCGCATTTCTGTTCTAACTGAAATTTCCTAGCAATCTTCAGGGGCAGCACTATGTGCAAAGCAATGCAGTAGTCTAACCTGAAGTTGCTGGAACATGGATAACCACAGCCAGGATCTGTGTTTTTCTGTAGCATTAGAATTAACACTGTATCTACTAAAACAGGTAGGCCACTTTTATAAATGTAAGAATCATCCTGTAAGATTATAGCTGCCAGCCTAGGCCTCTCAATCACATAGCTTCTATGATGCTCCCAGATCACTACAACACTGCTCATATATGGGTACCCATCCAGCATTTAAATGCATTGTACTGTTATGAGCTAGAAGGAGGGGCCGTCCAATCTGCTTTCTGATAATGATTGGGAGCCATTCTGAGCCATTGATATTAATAGAGCTTTTGAAATTAATTTTAGTCAGTCAAACTTACACATGCTGAGATCATATTTTAAGTACATTGAAATTCGGTAGGTTTTCAAGTCATGTAAGTATCTACTTCTGCCTTTGGAGGATGGGTTTGCTGAGGGGGGGAAAGACATTTCTGATCCAGACATATGCTAAAAATTCTTGTGAAGCATTATATATATTAATCATAGCCCTGCAGTGAGTAGGAAATGTGCCATTTTACGCAGGAGGTCAGTGATCTTCACTAATTTTCAAGCAGGAACCACATTGGCTCCAAGCAGTGCCACTGAGAACACTTGGTGGCCTGCAGTGCACCACTGCAACTAGCCCAAACCATTTCTCCTTGCTTCTTGGGCTCCTCCCCCACAATAATTAATTGGCAGATTGCTCCTATGTTCTCCCCCACGAACTTTCAGCTGATGAGTGGCAGGTTTCCCGACTCCCCGCTCCCGTAGCCTCCTCCAGTGGCCCAGATTGTAGCAGCCGTCTCTCCACTAAAGCAAACAACAAGGCAAAGCTAAAGAGACCCTGTTGAGAGTGAGCAGCTACTGCAAAGAAGGAGAGGCAGAGAGCCGCGTTTGAGGAGCCTGGGAGCTCTTGGACCTTGCAGTGAAGAGCACTGCAGTAAGTTGTAAATTTTACCCAATGAGGCCAGATCTACACCAAGCAGGATAGGACACTCTGAAAACGGTTTGAAAACTGTAGCTGGAGTGTGTCCTGGGCCCCAACACTTACCCACCTCTCTTTTTGGATCGAGGCGGTAATGGGCTGGATGAGGAAAAACAAACTGAAGCTGAATCCAGACAAAATGGAGGTGCTTACTGTCAAGGGCCCTAACCTGGATTTGGAGGTGTATCAACCAGTTCTGGATGGGGTTACACTTCCCCTGAAAAGCTGCGCTCGCAGCTTGGGGGCGCTCCTGGATCCATCGCTCCAAATGACAGCCCAGATAGATGCAACAGCCAGGAGTGCCTACTACTATCAGCTGACTATTACACCAGCTGTGCCCTTTCCTAGAGTTGGAAGACCTACAGACGGTAGTGCACATGCTGGTAACTTCGAGACTCGACTTCTGCAATGTGCTGTACATAGCACTACCATTGTACCTAGTTCAGAATCTTCAACTAGTTCAAAATATGGCGGCCAAGTTGGTCACCGGTACACCTAAGTGTGACCATATTTCACTAACATTAAAATCACTCCACTGTCCGCCAATTAGTTTCTGGGTGAAGTACAAAGTGTTGGTCATTACCTTTAAAGCCCTACATGGTTTGGGTCCAGGTTACCTGTGGGATCGCCTTCTCCCTTACAATCTGCCCTGCACACTCAGATCCTCTGGGAAGAATTTATTTCAGTCAGCCAAACCTAGGCTAACAACTGTTACCCAGAGGACCTTCTCTTCTGCCACTCCCAGATTGTGGGATGGCTGGCCAGGAGAGATTCATCAACTGAATACTCTCTTCGAGTTTAAGACAGCTATAAAGACTAGTCTCTTCCAGCAGGCCTACCCAGACGAATTTTAAACCTAAGAAATTTAAGATGTCCTGATTGTTATTTTAATATTGTATTGGTTTTATATGCTCTTTTAATTCGTTTTATGCATTTGATTTATAATGGGACTTACTCCCATGTAAGTGAATTGTAGCCAAAGTGTTGTATTTATTTTGAAATATGAACATTCTTGAGTTCTTTTTAATGCAAGCTTAAATACATTACCAGATGGACCAGAGACATGTTGAATTGAAAGATGATGCTCCCTAAGGAATTTCCCACCCAGATTCAAAGCACACTTACTTTATATCAATGGGACTTTTCCCCCATTTACATGTGTAACATGGAATCCGTATTTATCTTCATCACGCGTTCATTTTCATTCACTACTTTGAGCAACTAATGGAATGGCACCTCTTGAGTGCTGGGGTGCTGGGGGCCAAAAGGGTCAGGGCCCAAGTGGAGAAAGTAACAATAATAACAACTGGGTGATGATTTCAATTCATTTGTGTCTTTGTCAGCAAGGTGAAATTCGTCCTTTGTGTTAGTATTCTCTGCTGGGATGAGAAGCGAGAGCATATTCTAATGTAATTGTAAATAGTAGAAGTACAATATTCCATAGAATACATCTCTAACATTATTTTTCGGTTAATAAGACTTCAAACCCAGTTCACAAAATTCATTTTGGTTTTAAAAAAATGATTTCTGAGATTCCTATTCAAAATCCATCCACTTGAAAATGAGCTCATTTATTTTAATGCAAACTATTTCGAAGTAAATATACATTTATGTGGCTTTAACCTCTGCCCTTGCGATGAGTATGTGTGTATAGATATGCTACAGGCAGAGCAATCCAATGAAGGAGGGGAAGATAGAATCCAGCGGTGCAGAAACCACCAAACCCCAGGCTGGAGGAGAAATAAGCACACCAAGTCCAGGATTGGCATGCTTTATTCCCTGTTACAGGGCGGAGTAGGAAGGCTTTGGGACCAGGGGATCCAAAGCCTCCCCAGGATGTCCTCTTTTTTCCATTACTGCTGCTGTTGTCTGAGCACCGACCTTAGTGTGGCACAGCCAGGGGAGGTTTCGTGACCGCAATGAGGAGGCTTGCAAGGGCAGATCTCCCTCACTCTCTGTCCCCTCCTTTGATCAGTTCAATACCACCACCCCACCCATACCTGGAAGTAAATCCCCATTGAATTCAATAGAATTTAATTCTGAGTAGTGGTGTATAGGTTTGCACTTTTAACGTTCCTGTGCATAGAAATATATGAGCTCCATGGTATTGATGGTAGGATAAATACGTACCAAATTAATGAATGAAATAAATAGGTGCTTCATATGAAGAGAAAATAACAGAAGGATGTGGAACGTATTAAAGAATGGGATTACAATTCGCTTCACATGATTGATTTAAAATATTTACAAAACAATTTTAAGGACAAGGAGCTCTATTGATGGGATGCGCCAATCTCAGAGGCTCTTGCCAGCAGGGCAGGAGGAATTGAGGAGGCATTTTTTGCCTCCGTGTCCTCCAAAAAAGGAATTCCTCAGAGGCCATTTAACTTTCCCTCTGTGCCATGGTTCATGGTTGGGGGCTGGAAGGGCTTAGCATCCCTCAGAGCCTCAGCCATCCCCCACATATACCTGGCATGTCCCCGACACTTCCAGTCCCCTCCCTCTATGAGATTCCAACCTACAGAATTCTAACCTCATAGAGGAAGCCACTGCAGAAACCTCCACAGTGGCTGGGAGGAGCCAATTTAGGGGAGGGGACTACAAAATTAGACCTTTGCCAAAGTCTTCAAAGAGCTTTTCTATACAACCCTGTGACTCCTGGGATGCTGTCTGGGGATCATAGGATTGCTCTGTTATTTATACACCATCCTTCATCAAAACTGATAATATTACAATTGATTATACTGAAATACTTTACTGATAAACTATATTTTAGCACAAGATAAGATTTTATTTCACTGAAACATTGTGATATTAAGATGTAATATATATCTTATTTTTAATATAAAACAGATTAGCATTATTTCATATTTAAATAATTATCACAGCCATTTTTCTGTAATTGTGTGAGTCTTGTACTTTTGAAAATAATTATAAGTGTCAGGTTTCTTTTCTTGAAATTCTCATAATGGCATCTGTTTAGAAAACCATATGTTTGTGATATATATATATATATATATATATATAGCCATTTGATGCATGAAAAAGCATTTTTGGACAGTCTGTTCAATTGGTGTTTAGCATCTCAGTCCTCAGCAAGTAAAACTAATCTGCTTTTTGAGCCCTGGAATTGTGTGCATTTCACACCAACGTCCAAGACATTCTCCAGCGCCCACTGGAGGGTATAATCTTTCTCCGAATGAACTGAGCAGCGCAGTTCAAGAACAAGAATGAATCTTTGAATAATCGCACCACAATGTGAGGTGACCCTCAGACAGGGGACTGACCAGTTACCCATATGGGTTTGGGCAAAGACGCTCTGATGTTCTTTTTTAATACAGCTGTGAGAAGAATGTGGCTAAGACCCAGTAGTCTTTCTGGAGTATAGCTGGCAAAGGAAGCCATGAGGAGAAGGAAATTTAACACACGAGTGTAAGAGCTTTAGCTCCATTGATTCAGTCTGAGGGGAATGCCTAATGACTGGAAGAATCAACCTTGGCAATGAAAACACAAAGCTCTTTTCATCAATTCAAGCTCCGGCTCTAAAGCTGCAGATGGTTACCTCCAGCACTGCCTATTCAGTGTGAGGTTTTATAAAATGGCACTTTGCTGAATACTAATAGATCAAAACAAAGATTTAATTACATAAAGATGGGTTGTTCATTTTTAAATGAGGATACAGGTCAGTGTCTCAGAAAAGGATCATACGAGTATCTTTTATATGTAGGTCTAAAGTCTGAGGGTGTTTTTTTTAAACTGCAAACATTATATCATTAAAGTACAGATTGTGTTTGGTAGAGCACAATGTCTATTAAAAAGGAAGCAGTCTCAAAAGCTGGGGTTGTGGATATCTGAGCTGGTTTATTCCCCCCCACCCGGTCTCCACTCCCCACTCAGATACTAGGTTTACTAAGGGACTTCCTGCAAAATAGAATGCCTAAATATATTTAAAGGAAATGCATGTTATCAAACCGAGTACATGCTTTTGATCTTTCCTCCAAAATCAGAATGGGTGTGGTTAATAAAATTGAAGATAGTAATACAACACCAATGAAACAACTTTATGGGGGAGGAATAAGCAATGGTTTGTTTGGATTTGAGAATATTTGTTTTCTCCAACCATTTGTTTGAAACTGTTTTTTAATTCCAGAAATGAATTCTGCATCTTTTAGTGAGTTTTATTAATATTTATTTGAATTATTATTGTATTCAGTGTCCCCTACTTATATTTAATACATTTTATGTCTCTTTTAAAATGGAATTTCAGTTTTTGTTTCATCTGATAAAAAAGAACATTCTTATTGCATCAGTGAAGGTTTGGCTTTTCATGTTGAGGATCTACCTAAGCTTCATTAGAAGCATTATGATGCCATCTTAAGCTGGAAGCAGCTGGTAATATTTTTTTTCAGAGAGTTGCAAGCAGTTTGAAAGAAGGATCACTGCTTGTATTTATCCCCGCTTAAGCTCTGGCAAACAGGTTTTGTAGGGTTTCAGAAACTTTCAAAACCTATTGATCCAACAGTGATTGAGGCACAAAAGTGGTATGTTGGGCACTGTGGGAAGCAATGGGCTGGATCCAGGCTATATTAGTTTTGACTTGATCCTATTGAATTGAATGGGACAACTTGGGGCAGAACTACATGTAGTCCTCGATGCGCCCCGAGCCACCCTCGGAGCGTTGCACCCCGCCCAGTGTGGACCAAGCCTCGGAGGCTCTGCTCGCGCCCTCGCCGCAGCCGCAGCCCTTTCATCCCTACCGGTCCCAGGGAGGGAAGGTTGCAACCTGTCCCATTGATTTCTACGGAACTCAAATGTGACTAACTTAGTTGGGATCCAATGTTTTCTCTGCCTCTCAAAGCACTTCCAGTTCTCTTGAAAGCTCTTATGTTGCAATCTCATGGCTATGCCACTGGAAACAATCCAGGATCTTGAAACTGGCTCCATGTGCCTAAAGAGGCTTTGAGTTTTTCATGAAGCAGGTCAATGTGCCACACAGCAGGCCACTTCTGAAGCAGAGGAAGCAGCCATCTATCTTGTGGGATCACAAAAGCACACTTTCTGTTTTTCTTCTTTTACTCTAGAGTAAGTGCAGGGGTCAGATTTGGACCCTAGTGTGGAAGATAGGGGAACTCCCGCCCATGCAGTTTTAATGCGGATTGGGGCCCTGCAACTGCAATAGATATTACCAAATAGTGATCTCATTATAAACTGCATGTGCAGGAGGCCCACTGGGGATCAGAGGTGCAATGACTGGGGGAAAGGGTTAAAGTCTCCCTACCTCCCAAGCTAGGGTCCTGATGCAGACCAGAGCCTCTGTGCTTCCTCTGAGCAAATAGGGGAGATGGATGTAGCTACCAGCCACGTCTTTAAAGTAATCTGTGCTTTAAAGTTATCCGTGCTTAGCTTTTATTGTTTTAAACTGATATTTTACTCTATGTTTTTTATTGCTTTTAATGTTGATACTGTTTTATGTATGGCTGTAAGCAGCCTTGGGAGGGCTTTTGCCCTGAAAGGCGGCTAAGAAATGTTATAAATAAATAAATAAATAAATAAATAAATAAAATTGGGTCCAAACTCTTATTTCCTGGAGGATCACAACCAGTTCAAACCCCTAACAGTGCATATGTGTTTACAATGACATGCCCCAGTGTGCGTCACTTTGCACTTACATTGGATCTCATTATCCTTTCCCCTTCTGTTCCCCCAGCTGATGCTAAATTTATTTTTGGTGAACAATTTTTCATAAGCTTTTTGGAAGTCTTGGTATACAGTTTCAGGCAGTCAGCCCTTCTTGTTGATACTCTCCAAGATTTCTAAAAGATTGCTGAAGCAGGACTTCGTTTGTAGAAGCCATACTGATATGTTTTTTTTCCAGCAAGGGTATATAATAAATAATCCTAGCTTTAGTTACACTTTCCATCCGTTTATCTGGGATAGAAACAGGCATGTAGTTATCCAGTATAAAGAGGGATCCACCTTTCAATCCACCAGTAAGTAAACCAACTTTAATAATAAGCTGCATATTTTCTTAGAAGACAAAGGATTTCACATTTGAATGCCTTAGGAGCCAGTGGTTGTTTTAGGCAAGGTTTGCTTTTAAGTTTGCTGCAATGGTTTGGTGGGTGCCTACTCCCCTAGTCTCCATACTCTGTAGATATCTGGCCGCTATCATCTTCTGCAGCAGACCTATGCAAAGAATTCGTTTCTCTCTTCTGCAGTCTCCCTGTCTTCATTCAGTAATTATTTCACACCTATGTCATTTCATTCAGTAATTATTTCACACCTATGTCATTTATTAGTCCAATCACTTCCTGGCTGGTTTCCTGCTTCTGGTATATTTAAATCACTTTTGCTGTTTGTTGAAAAGCCTTTAGCAATATGTTCCACAAATTCTTTTTTATTTGCCTTTTATTTCATTTCTACACTGCCCCAAAGCCAAAGCTCTCTGGTCAGTTCACAAAATATAATAAAATATAAAATAAAAACAAGTTTAAAAAACAAGTACAATTAAATACCAGGACCTGATAAAATGACTGATGTTAAAACCTTCATCGTATGCTGTTAAATACCTAGGAATAGAGGAAAGTTGTCACCTGGTTCCAAAAACATGTCAGTATTGGTGCTAGGCAGACCTCACTGGAGAAAACATTCCACAGTTGTGGGGCTACCACCGAAAAGTCCCTTGTTGCCATCCTCTGAGCCTCCCTTGGAGGAGGGCCTCAGATATTGTTCATAGCATCTGGATAGATTCATATCAGGATACTTGCCTTGTTATCAGCTTACAATTTTTGTACCAGAGTTTGTGCTCATTTTTATTGTCTTTATGTGAAGTAAGACATCCCCCTATAGGTATATTCTCACTGTGAGGATACATTCTTTGACTATCTGAAAAATGGATCCCTTCTTAAGTGATTGTTTCCCTCTTTTTCTGTGTCACCTCAACACCATTCCTGAAGGAGTCATATGAAGTATGAAGATATTTCTGTGCCTCTCTCAGCTTTTCTATGCCAGCCAGCTTAGCCTCAAAGGAATGAACTTGATCCTGAAGAGCCAAAATCTCATTGCATGAACACACACACAGCCCAGTAGGCTGGTAATCTTATATATGTGATACTGTAAAAACACACACAGCTATTGGATAAGTTCCATACCCATGCTGATTTTCTTACTTTGTACCTGTGTTCTGTAATTCAGATGTGTTTAAAGCTCCATCCTATGTTGTATGGTTAAGCAAAGTATATTTTAAGTTTGCCATAAGATTGGGACAGTTGCCTACTTATCCAGCCTCTTCACTTTATTGCCACATTCTCTTGCAGGTGCTTAACAAGCCCAACTCCTTACCTTTATCACTGGGTCTTCTGTGTGCTCATACAGCTGTGGTTTTCTCTTAAACTAACCCTAGAACTATAGTTGTAGCTAGCTCCGCCCAATTCCTGTTGTAGCCAATTAGGATAAGATGGTCTGGCTTCAAATAGGGGCATGTTACTCACTTACTATCAGCTGTTCATCCTAGCCAACTAATTTAACTGCTGTAGAATGCTGGTTCTTTTGTGTCTCTCTCCCTTGAAGTAAAGGGAACAGTCTGTTCACCTTGGGTAGAATTGCAATATGCACAGATCAGAACAGGACATTGAGGGTTTGTTCCCTCTACTTTTAAAAGTTTCTTCTGACAAGCTTGAGGCAAAATTAAACAGTTCCTTGTATTTAAGGATCTGATGCAATATTCTTCACAGCTCTAGGTCTAGAAAGACTAGTTTATGTTTCATGATGAGAACATAAAGCAGGGAAGAATTATGCCTTTTTTTACTAAAAACAAATGAACCCTTATTCATACTCTATAGATATTATGGGGTCCATCATCCCCATGCGTTGGTTTTTATGTGTATAGTATGCTAGGCAGGTGCCATTTCCCCAAACTACAGCAAATGTTTAGGAACCTTCAAGGAATTCTGCATGGTGCAACGTAACTGATGTAAGCTTTCTTAGAGCAGGGACAGAAAAAAGCCTGAAAATGAAGAAAGTAAGGTTCTCAACACACAAGGTGGAGAGATTGTCTTTAATTGGCATATAAGCTATGGAATATGTGACTAAAGGGCACGGTAAAGTCACTGGATTTTGTGACGGTGGGTGTGCAAACTAAGTCTGCCTTAGGGATTAAGGTTTGTGTAGAAATAAGACTAATTGCAATGTATAAAGGAGGTTGTGTGTGATCCAACTGAGAACTTACAAAGTTTATTTAGGTATTTAAGACTGATTGCACATATCACAGTTGTTTTAAACCCTTCGATAATCCCAGTTATTACTCCACTCAGGAAAATTCATTTGTACAGAAAGGGCTTTTTCAGGAACTGACATGTACGGTATGGTTATAAGTTATAAAGAAAGTCAACCGTCTACTAGCTCAATTATCACTAGGGGTATAACTAAGGCCATGTGCACACAAACAAATTTTAATAAAATGTCCAGTAATTTAAAGGCAAAGCATATTCTTTCGAGTTGTTAAGTCCTGCTGGCTATCCATGTCCGAACAAAGGAACTATTTTGAATTGTCATGGAGAGTGAGTCATAGTAAAACAATAGAAAAGCTCTAGAAACCAGTTGACACATGCTTTTCCTCTCCAATATTTTGACAAAAACAAACAATATCTAATCAAAAGGTGATATGAAGCAGTCTTACAGTGAGTTTAACCATTGGGCCATTCAGCCCAGTCTGACAAGCAGTGTTTCTTGAAGATTTCAGGAAGAGGTCTATTAAGTGGACATGTTAGAGATTGAACCTGGGAAACTGTGCAAATTATGTGCTCTATCATTGAACTCTGGGGCCTTTCCTTTTAAGAGGTACTAATGGACAAGCATTAATCAGTCACTAATAGTTTTTCGATAGCATCTTGAAGTCTCTGTTATTATATACATCTGCCAAACTGTACCATATAACTGTTGTGTGTGAGCTGAGTCTCCATCCATTCTTCACGTTTGGTACAATTCTCAGGATGTGCATTCACATGTGAGCATATGCATACTTTGAGGTCTGGGCCCTCACCCCACCACATGTTAGGAGCTTACCATTCGGATAAATGTCTGAGCAAGCCCTTCATTATGAATTATACAGTTTTTTTACCCATCTTTATAAACATGCTTACTTACATCACTAGAAAGAAGACATAAGGTATTTACAAGTTTAACATAAACACTTCACCACATTGTAGTGAAATGATTCTATATATCCTAAGACTTTCCCACTACTTTGAAAAGTGAAAGAAATGGAAAAGTGGAGAAGCATTAAGTACCTATCAGAAGTTGGTATCAATGTAGATTCAGAGCGTCATCAGACGGGGGGAAATCGCATTGCCTCCTGCTTCGGTCCCACAACAGGGACAAACAGCTTCCTCTTTCTTCACATGGAGAAGAAAACGGAAGCAAGCAACGATCACGTGGCCCATTCAGTGGGCATTTTTATCATGCTGCTTCTCCTGCACTCAGCAGGAAATGGTGGCAAATTTCGTTACAGCCAAAAAAAATTAGATTTTTTTTTTTGTGACGGAAAAATGAGTAGAAGGAACAGGAGACGTGTGGAAGGCAGGCATCATCATGAAAAGGACTCACGAAAATCCTTGAGTGGCCAGTAATGAGTATGCTATAAAACACTCATCTGATGACGCTCTTTGTATAAAATTCTGCTTAAGCCTGCTGTAAGCATCAGGTAAAAACCTTTCACAACACCTATTTGAGATGGCCTTTAGCCAATGGAGGAGTTGGAATCCATCATATTTGTCATATTTGACCTGTTATGAGTTAGATGTTTCATGTCATTTTAATGTGTTGTTATTCATCTCATGCCTTTCAAGATGGGGCAATCTAGAAGTGCATGTAAGAAAGCCAATTTGTCCCTAAAAACTCTTCCAGGTTTTATACAGAACCACCTACTGTGTGGCTAGTTCATGAACTCTGCCTGAGCAATGCAATCAAAATATTACTTTCAGAAAAGGTATACAGTGTATGGATTTTCCAGCTTATGTGAAAGTTGAAAAGACAAAGCAGGTATTCTCTCATTATTTCCTCAAACAGTTCTTTCAGCTGTTGTTAACTACCTGAAGGGGTCAAGAAAGACTTATCCTTCCAGATGTAGTGATTAATCAGATTACTGACTAAAATATCAAACCAAGGCTCTTGATTATCACACTATGTCATGATGAAATGCACAGATGGGAAAGGGAGTGAAATCAAGCAATTCCGAGCAGCCTTAATAATGGCATTTCCTAACATCCTGAGCCCTGGTTCATTACCTAAATATCATTTTACTGTGCTTTAGTAGGCATTACGTAAAACATGTATCACAAGAATGAGTCAGTCTCCGTTGTTAATGGAATCTGATCATTTCAAGCTAGTGTGAGGCGTGTGTCTTCCACTCTCACCAAGCTGGGGGAAGGGGTCGCTCTCAAGAGAGTTGGCTTCTGTTACAGCTTACAGCTTCTAAGGGTGGTGTAAATACAAAACTCTACTAATCCAACAGCTTCTATTTATGTCTTTTAATTAGGAAGCATTGGTCACTAGCCCTTCAACCATTTCTCTATCCACATCTTGATGTCTACTGAGATGGATCGGCAAATAAGAGAACAGAGTCTGGTGGGGAATAGAACTTACAGTGGTCATAGGAGGAGGTTTACGTACGTAGAAACTTGTTCTTGCCCCATGATTAATAAAAGGAGAATAAATTGTGCAAAATAAGAAGTTCTGTCCATATGTGTTTAATTTTCATCTTATATTTGGACCATAGAACTTGTCCTTCTTGGCATTTAATTGCAAGGCTCAGAAGTAAAGGGAAGAAGAGTGATGTAATATGAAGTCCCTGTTGAGCCCTGCACAAGCATGACTTCCCATATTTATTTATTTATTTATTACATATTTATACTGCCCAATAGCCAAGGCTCTCTGAGCAGTTCACAATTAAAACTGTAAAATACAGAAAGTCAGAACTTTAAAGCTTTAAAAGCTTTATAAAGCATTAAAAGTTTTAAAAATATATACCATATAAAACCAAAATAAGTTACAACCCAGGGAAAGCCTGTGTGAAAAAGATATATTTTCAGGCAGCATTTGAAGGATGTTACATTTAAACATATTAGAGAAAGGAAATGTCAGGTGTGAGATATGCAGAGCATTCCTTACTGTGCAGACTGTAGTTTCTTACATAAAACATGGGAGCTCATAGAGCTGAAATCTTTAACATACTTGCTTTTCATGTATGAATAGTGAAGATAGGTTGATATTATTTATCTCTGGAAACAGATTTAACCTTTACAAGTCATGAAAATGCAGGCACATTCACACACAGAGAGAATAAACTCTGTTCTATGGAAGTTAAATGTTTTCAGAGATTCAACATAATCACAACATCCCATTTTTGACCTGAGTGTTCATTTACAGTTTACTTATAACAACTTCAGAAAGATGGAAGTTTGTACATTGATTTATCAAGGGTGAAATAAACTAAGTACACTCAGTAAATTGGAAAGGCTAGCTTAGGCACTGCTATTGTATAGCGTCAGCTTGTTATGGAATACTTCAGAGCAAACCCAGATGTTGGCATGGTGAATTTAAATGGTTTAAGCCACCAGCCCAGCAGAAACTATGCAAGACTGACGACACAAACAAACTCAATCTCAGGGTGGTACACTTTATTGAAAACTAAGGAGCATATTTACATAGTGTTCTAATAACTGTTAGATATCAATCAATTTATTGAAGGCAACCAAATGCAGGGTTTAGCCAGACAAGTACACATAGATTATACATAAAATATAAAAGCATATCATATACAAGAAATACATAAAATGTTAAACATACATGTGCATACTACTAAAATCTTAAATCTCGAGGCAGGCGACATGAGTTTTTCTAAGCAGTTAGGGTAGGGTGACCAGATAAAATCCAGGTCAGGGCTCCTGTAACTTTAACAGTTGTAGAGAAAAGGGAATTTCAGCCAGTGTCATTTGTATGCAATTAGTTCCTAGTGATATTCCCTCTTCATCACAGCAGTTAAAGGTGCAGGCACTATACTAGAGTGACCATATACAAAAGAAGGCAGGGCCCCTGCAACTTTAACTGTTGTGATGAAGAGGGAATTTCACCAAGAACTAATTGCATAAAAATGACACTGGCTGAAATTCCCTTTTCTCTACAACTGTTAAAGTTACATGAGCCCTGACCTGGATTTTATCTGGTCAGCCTAAGTTAGGGTGACCTACTGTCAGGATTTTCCCGGATTTGTCCTGGTTTTTGTTCTATCCTGAGTGTCGGGGAATTTCCTGTAATTTTCTGTAATGTCCTGGAATGACACACTTTCCCCTTTAAGACCGCCATTAGTGTGGCGGGGGAGATGGCATGCTTTCCGGAGGCCCCTATTGGAGCAGGAAAGGACATGAATGACATGCTTTCCCCTCCTCCCCTCCAATCGGGGCCCTTAAGGCCCCAATTGTAGTGGAAGAGGGGAAAGCGCTCTTTCTGGGGCCTCTGGAAAGCATGTCATTCACAAACGTCATGCTAATGGCAGCTGCCAATAGCATGGCAGGGGGGATGACACACTTTCCAGAGGCCCTGGAAAACGCACTTTCCTGCCCCACCCCCACTGGGTGTCCTCTTTTTTGGTTTCCCAAATATGGTCACCCTATCTAAGCTGAGCAGCTATCACTGCAAATTTGTCTGTATTAAACATTACAAACCTGTCTATACTGGACAGCAGATATTTGACCTTATCCATATCATTGAGGGTAGGAATCCCCCGTGAGAGTGTCTCTAAATATTTTTTCCTAGGTGTTTAATACAGTTTACAATGTAACATATAGTATATGGTGTCCTTTACCCATTGGCTGCTTAAATGCATAGGTACTGATCTCTGGGGATTTTCTTGAATCTTCCTTCCAAAAAGTTGGATTTCATTGCCTGGCAGTGCAGGGCAGTGAATACCTTGTGAAGAGGTAGTTTTAGTTCAGACAAGTACTTTTCTACCCTGTTGTGCCATTTTAAAAAAGGAAGATATTAGAAAATCTATTTAAACAGATAGTGTCCATATCCTTTTTTGTCACTAAGTCTCAAAGATGCACTTAAATTTTGTATCGCCTAGATTGGATTCCGGCAGCAAGAAGGGCCCCTAGATCGAAACCATATTTCTGTAGTAAAAATTTACTTTTAGCCAATTAATAACTGTTAGCAAACTATTAAATCACCTTTTTGAAAACAGTGGTAACTTCTTGAATAACTGCAGGAGAACTCATCTTCATTTATATTATGAAAGAAGCAAGCATCTCAGCCAATTATTGTTTGCTTAAATTGCTTCTCTCCAGATATAATAAATCTATACCATTTATGGTTTTCAAAACATATTTTTCATTCATTTAAAAAACAGTCTCAATCAGTGCAAAAACTTGGCTGATCAAATGTAACTGCCTAGAATGTTTAGAAAAATATGCCAAAAGGCCACCTTGAATAGTGTAGCTAGATAAAAAAAAAATAGACCAAGCTTTTAAAATTGTATTTACATTAATTATGAGTGTCTGCCAGATGCTTGGCCTAGGTTATCTAGCAGAAAGATCTTTTTGATAGTTTCAGATGAAATATGTCTATATGAAAATGACTATAGATTTTCACAATCCAGTAGATAGTTTGTATCATTGCTACAATAACCCCATTTAAATCAGTTAATATAGATGCCACTGATAATTTGAGATGCAGTTTGGGTTTTGGAATCACATATGTTTCTGCATAATTAAAAGTTCATCGGGGTTTTAAATGCTTCCCCAATTTTGATTAATTTTGACCTAATTTAGAGAAGGATGTGCAACGTTTCTTAGGTGTCATGCTGTAATAAATATCTGGCCATCTTGCCAAAATTATGAGCTCATTCTTTCTTTAAATTGTCTCACCAACAAACAATAGTAACTACACAAAACTTGGATTTATCACCCCCCCCCCCCATTTATTTTCTCTTTTTGTATAGTGATGATATTACTGGTGTCCATTACACTCACTTCCAGATGTCACTCTGCTTAGCAGTGGGCAAAGGTACCATTGAGGGAGATGAGAAATTATCACCAAACCTATATTTTCACTGTGTTTTGTTGTGTTCACTTGGAAGGCTAAAACATTACTTGTCTGTCGCAAGGATGATGGGAGAGAACAAAAACGTAAAAATATCTATTGCCATCAGATCTGTCACAAAGTTTGCCAAGTATGCAATATAGAATGGAGAAGAAGGAACATCTTGGTTATTATGTCCTGAGGATGTTTAGTGGAGAACACATCGTATTTTAACCTGGGACTGTAAACAATCAGAGACCACACAGGGGTGGGCCTGTTCAGCATTTAAGCTAACACTGAACATGTAGAAGTTGGAATACGGTGCTATGAAACTACCAACATTAATGTTAATACTTCATGGGCTCACCATCAGTGTTTCTATAGTCTCACATCTTGTTTTTTACCACCAAGCTGGTTCCATGTGAGCTTTTTCCCCCCCACACACAAAATGCGTACTTTTTTTGTAAGCGTTTTTGATAATGTGTACATTTTGTGAGCATTTTTCAAATTTATGAATTTTGTTGTGTGCGCGCCATTTGGGCGCACATTTCAGAAAATGCACACCTTTGGCTTTGCACCTATTGCTGCCCGATCATTGAGGTCGTAGGAGGGCATGCTCCTGGTGGTTCCACATGGACCTGAGGACCGATTGGAATCCACCAGGAGAAGAGCCTTTAGTGTAGTGGACCCTTCTCTGTGGAACTCTCTGCCCCTGGAGGTCAGGCAGATGCCAACACTAGGCTGCTTCCAGCACCTCCTGAAAACAACTCTGTTTCCAGAAGCCTTCCTCAAGCCTTCCTGTTTTTCTGGTTCCTTTGTTTTTAAATTGAACAATTTTAATTAGCTTTTTAAAAATCTTCTTTCTTTTACTGTTTATACCTATGTTCACCACTCTGGAATCTGTGTTAGATAATTGAGCAGTATATCAATATTGTAAATAATAATAATATATACACATTTTGTTGAACGTTTCTGCTGCTGCTGCTTTGCAAAATTTGTCTCAAGCTTGAAAATGTATGGCTTGTGGTTTGGGTCCATGGTCAGTTTCAGGATGTACAAACTGGGTAATCTCACATAAAACTGCAAACCCAGCAAATTTCCTAGCTGCAACAGACACCCCCAACTGTGTTTTCTATATCTGCATGAAAGAAAAATCCTCCCTCAACAATTACAATCATTCCTATTCATCCCCCAACAATTGCTCTAGCACCACAACCACTCCCCATGGGATATGGATTGGGGGATGAAAGTGCCTTGCTGCAGAGGATACATTCTTACTTTGGGGAAACAGCTGTGCTGCTGTTCCCCCCCCCTTTTTTTTTTAAAGGACAGTGTATGCTTCAGCACAGGAGTGAATGAGCATATTTTGGCCTATTCATTGCCTCCCCTAGAAGATACATATTTAAGTTGAGGATGCAAAATGGTGAGGTTGAAAGCAGAGAAGAGATGGCTTGTTCACTTTTGCAAACAGGTTTTGCAAACTCCCACTTTCTACCATCAAAAGTGGGAATGAAATTGACGGGACTCATTCACAGTGCCAAGTAATATCCACAAAGCTTGCCCACAGTTCTATGGGGATATGGGTTTACTGCACAGCCACCAAATAAAACAAATATAAAACAAAAGTAAGAAAAAGCACAACAAAGTACAGCTTCTGCTCATTATAAATGAGCTGGATGATCTGTTCCTCACCGGAGGGAGTTGCCTTGAGCAAAGAAAAATGGCCACCGTAAGTCCAGCGATTGTGTATCATCTTCTTCTTCTTCTTCTTCTTCTTCTTCTTCTTCTTCTTCTTCTTCTTCTTCTTCTTCTTCTTCTCATAGCCTCAGCTACTTTTGGCTAGAGCAACATTACATGATTTCATCACTCCCAGATATAGCATGTCATGCTGAAGTGTTTGGCTAGATCTACACACTACTGCTTAATAGCGGTATTGAAGGGTACTGATAAGTAATGGAGCACATTACACATTCTATATACTGCTATCGTAGTGTTTTTTCCTGCTTTTTAGTCCACATTATCCAAAATACTGTAACAAATGTTATTTGTATTGTTTCTGATAGCATCTATGGCCAAATACTGTGGGCATTACTAAACGGCTGTGCAAACACCTCCAACAAAAGTTACACCGCCGATGAATTCCACTGGCGATCTAATTCCTGTTCCTATATGTGAACCTAGACTCACATGCATTAGCAAATAAACAATTTGTCCATTAAGCTGAGCTATATTTACTACAGTCAACATTTGTGCACAAGTATTTATTAGTTTGAAGGGAGGTGAAATTGCTGCTTCCTGTAGAATACTGGTAGTGTACTGTCTCGTTTTTTTTTATCAAGAAGTCATGAACTTCAGCAAGATTCACACTGTCCCCTGACACTTTGGCAACTTCCTCTAAACAGCCACCATTCCAGTAAAAAGGAATATTCAAGTGATACACACATAGAGGTTAAGGCCAAAATTTCATTTTGCCCATTTGGTGTCTAGACAGATTCTAGGATATAAAGTAAAGAAACCCAAATGGATTATATAATCGTTGCTTTTGAACTTTTTGGTGGTGCCAGGTTCTCTAGAAAACCAGAAGCAATTCTGAATGAAAAGGTTGGTGACAGAAACATTTTATGTAGAAAAATAATTATTTCACTGTTAGGGTGGCCACTTGTGAATAACCGCCCCCCCCCCCTCCAAAGACATGGATTCCACTACCCAAAAAACAACACCAATTTGCACCCTGAGACATGGTATAATCTGTGAAAGAATGCCTAGTATACTATATATATCAAAATAACATATCGTGAGATAAATATAAATATTCCAAATGTATTATCTTTGGGCTGACTTTCATCAACACCAGTTCTCCATGCTGCAATCAAGGCTGGACTAATGCATGTAGTGACTCCTTTCAAAGCTAGCCTATTTTGAGGAAAGTCAAGGTGGTGCAGAATGACCTAGGGTCAGGGAGGCCCACGTTTAAGTCCTTGCGTAGCCATGTGGCATTAGGGTGCTGACTGCAGCACCTCCACTGCTGCCACCAGGGCCAAACAAAATTGGAGGAAACCCAACAGAAGGCACTTTACCAAGGACCCCCTCAAACCATGAAGTTGTTGGAAGGATTACAAGAAGATGACTGAGTTTGGACAACACGGTAACCAACGGTGGGTTAAATAGTCAACGGTTGGTTATTGTGTTGTCTGATGAGAATTTTTCACACCATAGTTGGTTATTCGGCCAAAATGACCAGTGCAAATAACAAACTCTGTGCAGATTTGTTTATTTGAACAATCATTGGTTCTCATGTCATGTATCAGGCACCACTGACTATTTCGTCGCACACAGTTGGTTATTTTCAGCTACTACAGAGTCCCCTGGCGAGAGCAACCAAAGCAGTGGCTGCTCTGTTGTCCAGCAAGCAGAACTTGCAATGGCTGATGGGATACCAGTGGGAGGACTGAATGGAGTGAAAGGGTGGGGGATGTGTCAATCAAACACACCATTGACTAATAGTCAACTTGATGCTGGCCTTAATCCACACCACAGTTGATTATAATCATGTTGTGTGGGGAGTACCCCTTTGATAATCGACCATAGAGTTGACTATTAACCCACAATTGACTATTGTGTTGTCCAAATGCAGCCAATAAATGTTTTAAAGAACCCTTGAAAACATTCTCTAAGTGAAGATGGTGATCATGATTCTGTGGTGATGTTAAATCTAATTGTATTTAGTCATCAAAATAGTTAAACACTACTTTTCTTAATGTAGCCACCACATGGAATTAATACTCTTATCGCCAGATCACATAACCACACTTCCACAATGTCCTGAAACTCTGTGGTGTCAGGATGCATGTTTATTTATTACATTTATTTATTTATTACATTTATATACTGTCCCATAGCCAAAGCTCTCTGGGCGGTTTACAAAAATTAAAAAATGGAACATTAAAAAGTCAAAATACAAAATTTTAAAAAAATAAAACGTAAAACAGCTGATATTTAAAACATTTTAAACTTTTAAGCTTGGCCAAAAATTCAGTTAAAACCTCAACTTAAGCTGTTAGAACGCCTGGGAGAAAAGAAAAGTTTTGACCTGGCGCTGAAAAGATAACAGTGTTGGCGCCAGGTGGGCCTCATCGGGGAGATCATTCCATAATTGGGGGGTCACCACAGAGAAGGGCCCGTTACCGTGTTGCCATCCCCCCAGCTTCCCTCAGAGTAGGCACCCGGAGGAGGACTTTAAATGTTGAGCATAGTGTACAGGTAGGTTCATGTCGGGAGAGGCGTTCCATCAGGTATTGTGGTCCCAAGCCATGTAAAGCTTTATAGGTTAAAACCAGCACCTTGAATCGGGCTTGGAAACGTACAGGCAGCCAATGCAAGTGGGCCAGAATCAATTTTATATGTTCGAACCTTCTGGTCCTAGTTACCAATTTCGCCTCTGCATTTTGCATAAGCTGCAGCTTCTGAACCATCTTCAAAGGCAGCCTCACGTAGAGCGCATTGCAGTAATCTAACTTGGAGGTT
Organism: Anniella stebbinsi; assembly: GCA_029215795.1. Lineage (NCBI taxonomy): Eukaryota > Metazoa > Chordata > Lepidosauria > Squamata > Anniellidae > Anniella > Anniella stebbinsi. The sequence goes on from JARDYH010000001.1 coordinate 333,512,386, forward strand.
ACCAGAGCATGGACAACTGAAGCCAGGTTATCCCTGTCCAGATAGGTCTGTAGCTGGGCCACCAACCAAGTTGGTAGAAGACACTCCGTGCCACCGAGGCCACCTGAGCCTCAAGTGACAGAGATGGTTCTAGGAAAAACTCCAAGCTATGAACCTGCTCCTTCAAAGGGAGTGCAACCCCATCCAGAACAGGTTCAACACCCTCTATCTGGTCAGAAGAACCCCCCACTAACAGCATCTCAGTCTTGTCTGGATTGAGTTTCAGTTCATTAGCTCTCATCCAGTCCATTGTTGCAGCCAAGCACTGGTTCAGCACATCCGCAGCCTCACCTGATGAAGATAAAAGGAGAAATAGAGCAGCATGTCATCAGCATACTGATGACAATGCACTCCAAAACTCCAGATGACCGCACCCAATGGTTTCGTGTAGATGTTGAACAACATGGGGGACAAAACTGACCCCTGCGGAACCCCATACTGGAGAATCCACAGGGCTGAGCAATGTCCCCCAAGCACCACCTTCTGGAGCCGACCCATCAAGTAGGAGTGGAACCACTGCAATGCAGTGCCTCCCACTCCTAACTCAGCCAGTCGTCCCAGAAGGATACTATATTCGATGGTGTCGAAAGCCGCTGAGAGATCAAGGAGAATCAAAAGAGTCACGCTCCTCCTGTCCTTCTCCCGACATACAGGGCAACCATGGATGTTTCCATGCCAAAACTAGGCCTGAAACCTGACTGAAATGGATCCAGATAATCAGTCTCATCCAAGAGTGTGGAGCTGGCCCGCAACCACCCACTCAAGGACCTTGCTCAGGAATGGAACATTTGCCACCGGCCTGTAGATAGATTTTTATTTATAGTCGATAGACCAACAGAAAGATTAAAATAACAGAATAAAACCATATGTTTATACAGCAATCGATTACAATGGATTAATCCGATAACATCAGTATCCTACTTTGAATCGCATATGATAAAAATTTTGCAACTTGTATCGTGATGTGCCTGTCCAGGCCTTGTAGCAGCGATACAACCATTTGCTCACGGGATCTACCAGCACAGCATCGGGTAATGGGATACAGTAGTTCATTCCTAGCATTGCTATAAAAAACACAGTCAAACAACACATGAGATGTTAATTCTACTTCAGAGTTATTACATGGGCAGAGTCTTTGCTCAACGGGAACCTTATTAAATGTCCCCTCCAGAAGTTTGGAGGGAAGAGTATTAAAACGTGCCAACGAAAAAGCCCTTCTATATTTAGGGACTTCAAGCCAATTCAGATAAAGCATCTTCGCCTTTGGTTGTAAGTCGGCAAGACCTTGGGCAGAAGGACAGCATGGACTAAGGGAGCAGCTACGCATGTCCTGTAAATCAATATCTGACAGCCTTTGTTTAACGACGTGTTTAGCATTCCCCAACTCCAAAGACAATAGGGTGGGCAGAGGCAGGCCCAACGCCTGAACCTTCTGAGCCACTGCCCTATGCCAGGGAGATTTGTTTTGGTCAGTCATCACCTGATATGTCATAGAGTCTAAGGATAGGGCATGATGATGGCGTAGCCAGAATATAATTATATGTGCCCATGCTGTACAATTCAGGGAACATAAGCTGGCCTCCAAATTGAGAGCGGCTCCTGGAACACATCTTGGAACCCCAAAGATGGCTCTTAAAAATTTTGATTGAACAGCTTCAAGGGAACCCCCAAACATTGGGAACGCAGAACAATAACTGGGCCGCCGGTTTAGCTCTGAAGACTTGAATAGCTGCTGGCAAAAATTTGCCTCCTTTAGAATGGAAAACCTTAGCAATGCCCCTGCAGATTGTTTGGCTCTTTCCTTAGCATGTTTGATATGTTTGGACCACTTGAGATTGTCTTGATACCAAATCCCCAAATACTTAAATGCTTTCACCTGGTCAGTTTTATGGCCTCTTAAGGACCACTGACAGGTCCTACTTCTCTTTGCGAACATCATAATTTTAGATTTTTGGTAGTTGATTTTTAGACTATTTTGTTCGCAATAATCCTTGAAGCCATTTAAGCCTCTTTAGGCCTATCCGTGTTTGTGAGAGCAATACTGCATCGTCAGCATATAACAAACTAGACACCTTAGATGGACCTAATTTCGGTGAATGAGATTGTATCTTGTCCAACGAGAGTGGAAGATCTGCCAGATACAAATTAAACAAGGTTGGAGCAAGAATACATCCCTGGCTGACCCCCTTGTTAGCTGCAATTTCATTCGTGAAATGCCCTTGGTTGCTACATTGTACCTGGGCATAGGTGTCATAATACAGCGATTGGATCAGGAATAACAGCCTACGCTCTATACCAAGGCTTGATAACTTTTCCCATAGACGGAAGCGGACAATAGAATCGAATGCCGATCTTAAGTCCATAAATGCAACAAATAGCTTCCCTCGCTTAGGAGCAGTATATTTATATGCCAGGTGGGCCAAGACTAGGCAGCGATCACAGGTGGAACAACCTGATTTAAACCCGATCTGCTCTCTGCCCAGAATGTTATTGCCTCAGACCCATTCCAAAAGTTTAATGTTAAGAAAACTGGCATGTACCTTCCCTATTGTTGATAAGAGACTAATGGGTCTATAATTGTTTGGGTCGTTTTTTATCCCCTTTTTAAACAGCGGAACAACAAATGCCTTCCTCCAAACTTTAGGTATTACACCAGACTTGTTAATGCTAGTAAATAGAGCTGTAAGCAACTGTCCCCACCAGGTGCTATTGCATTTCAGCATTTCCGGGAGAATCCTATCATGGCCAGGGGCTTTGCCAGATTTCAGTTGAGATAACAACTCCACTATACTGCCAGAATCTACATTGGGTCAGCTAGGGACATCTGGTGCCAAAACTGGAACCTGATTGGCCAGCAGCTCTCCACCAAAAATCTGCCAGAAATTATTTTCCCAAGTGGCCACGGAGATATGGCAGTCGATATTGCCATTGCCTTTCTACATGTCCCAGCCACTATCTGCCAAAAAGATTTGCTGTCTTTTGATGACGAAGCCCTGATTAATAGTTGCCACACAGCTTTGTCTGCCTAATATTTCTTCCGCCTCAAGAGCTTTTTTTAGCTCTTTTTTTTTTATCATAATACGATTTGGGAAGAAGTCGTTCATTATTCCGCCGGTATGCATAATAATTTTCCAAGAGCTTATCTTTTGCCATACTGCATTCCTTATCAAACCATTTGTTATACTGAAATTTATGGGGTATTGAAAGTTTATTATCCCTCTGAAAGGCAAGGGACAATAGATTAAGTAATTCCTCATAGGTCAAAATACATGTCTCAGGAGACGATGCTGATATTAAATGTTCGACAATGACCATACAGTCAGTGGAACAAATTACCTGATGAAACAGTGGTTCCAAAGCACTAGACCAATAAATGTTTTTATTATTGCCCGTGCTGACATCACATAACGGCCTGGACATAGAGGAGATAAGAACTTTTGAGTGGAGCAAGCCGGGGAGTTGATACTCAAGTTCCAGTGGTAAGTGATCACTTAACAGAAGCTCCGCAACTTTGAATTTCGCACACTGTGAAGACATTAATTTGTGCACTATGCAATAGTTGATGACACTGGAGCCTCTTGATGATATAAAGGTGAATTCGCCGCAGCAATCATCCTGGGTGTTGCCATTTAATATGGCCAGCTCATTCCTAGCAATAAACCGGAGTAAACATTGGCCAGCAAAATTAAAAAAGGGATCCTTGGAAGGTCTAGACTTAACTTTAAAATGCTCCTTACCAATTGCAAGGCTAGCATCACCATAATTTGGCTCAACCAAATAGGTTCCTGACCTGGCATTAAAATCACCCAAAAGCACAGGGTGCGCAGATGGATGCTTGGCCCTTAGTTCCAAAAAGAGACCCTCAAATTTGCACCAAAGATCAGCAGTTGATTCCCTGCTCAGCAGAGGTGGCAAATATACATTAAACAGCAAAAGGGTTACTTTGGAGGAATAAAAATCCAATATCAGAGCCTGGGCGGTGTGATCAAAATTTCGCCTCTCTATTACCTTGACTTCCAAAGATGAAGAAATCAGGCAACATAGACCCTGTGAATTTCTCCCCTTGCCCTTGCCAGGTAGCGCGGGTAAACAAAAAGAAGTAAAATCATTTACATATATTGTATCCCGGCACCAAGTTTCTTGCAAGCATATTACATCAAACCTAGAAAGATAATTGATTGCACATTGATCCTTGCTTTTTAAGGGCACCCTGCTATATTCCATGAAATGAGCTTTAAAAGGGAAGATTTTTCCTTATTGTTTAGTCAATCGATTTCCTGTATTTTATCCAAGAAACCATTAGTGTTTACCACCACACAGCCATTTCTTCTCAAGGGTGAAAACATATCCTGCCCCACAGCGGGGCTGCAGGTCTGGGTGTGACTTGGTACAACCTTTTTGGGAGATGTCCGTATCGATTGAAACTTGTCTTTGTACTGGAAAAAGTCTAATATGGTGGCTTGTATGTCATTAGGTTTATTTGATGGTAAATTATCCACGACCATGGCTGCTTGCGACTTGGTGTCTGAGGTCAACGATGGACCAAATTTGGAAATAGACTTAGAGATCAGAAGTTCACTAAGCGCGGATAATCTGTGTAAAATTTGCTGTTGCTCAGTAATTGGAAGAGCCTCAAAGCTATTAATCAATTTGAATTCATCGGGGGGAAACCCCTCGCTAAACATAGTCTCATATGGTGATGTCACGCTCTTGATGGGATCAGGATTAACTGTGGCTGGATCAACACAAGGACCAGGTTGCGAAGCATGAGGCACTTTCCGGTGGAGCTGTTCCCCTTTCGGGAAATCACGAGGCACTGATCCAAAATCCGTTTGAACACCCAACAAACGAGTCACGGTCATATTCAAAAAGTGCCTGCAGGCCATTAGCCCATGCTCATGAAGCACCTTATTGCAGCGAAGAATGCTAGAAGCAGTGACCGCCGAGGCAAAAGTTACAATGGCCCTGGCAGAACGGTAATTGTAAAAATATATATTCCACTTTAACAACCGCTTTGGGAGCTCACTGGATTCGCGTAACTTCAAATATAACCTTAATCAAGTGCTCTATTCGGGCTTTTTGTGATAACACCCCTTTTAGTTTTGGATAATTTAAGAGCACTAAATTATGAGGCAAAAGATGTAGCTGCCAGTTGCCGGCCTTTGCTTTATATGACCCGCATTGGGCTGCATGTGCCTGCTTTGGAGAAAGGAGAGCCTTCACAGTTGGAAGTTGTGATGTATGTTCATTAATCTGCTGTTCGTTGTCCACTGATTCTAATGGGCATAATTTTGGTTGAGTCTGCACTGAGTGCTGACGAGTATTAGTTGCCCGTTTAGCTTTTTTAGACTCTTGTGTAGCCATCTCCGTTTTGTGAATTCCCCGATTCTAAATCCTCCAGCAGATTAAAAAGTCTTTTAAAATTCATTTCCCCACTTTTCCTTGATCTGATGAGCTTTTTCTGATTTTTTTGTTTTCCTCTTCGTGGGCTGGTTTTTTTTAACTGCCTTGGGCCTGGGAGCTCTGTTCCTATGAGCCTGCTTAATTTGTCGGGACTTCAACTTCTTAAGGTCCATAGGCGCACATGGGTTTGCAGGCAAATTATGAGCCAAGTCCGCTGTTCTTGGCGAGAGGGGAGTGTCGCACTCCGGAAATACTGTAGCTGTACCTCTCAAAAAAGAGGTTTGAGTGCTGTCCCCACTATTAATATAGTCACTGTCACGATAATGGGGGGGGGGCTTTCTGTGTTGGATAACCCCAACACAAACGTCGTCAAGGTTGTTAACAGATCCTTACATTCAGACAGAAAATTTTTAATCAACAAAACATTGACCCAGGGAGAAAGCAGACAGTTCATTCTGTCATACTGACGATTAAACACAAGATCAATTATATTTTAAAAATTGTTATTGGCAGGAGTGTTCGGAGGCCTGTCCTGAAGGAGGGTGACAGAAGGGGCCCAATCAGGATTATCGCAGTCTATGCAACAGGCTGAGGCATTTTGGTGTAATTTAACTGGTTCAAACTTATTCAGCCCCGCTGCAGTTAGGCAATCCACTGCTGCACATTCATCAGCCAGACTTGAAGGCTCCACGCCAAAGCTGTCATAGTCTAGGCAACAAACTGAGGCAACTTGCTGTAATTTATCTGGGCCAAGCTTATTCAGCCCCGCAGCCGCTGAATGGTCCACAGCTGCAAATTCATCAGCCAAGCTGGAGCTGCCCCCTCAGTTTTATCCGGCTCTGCAGCCAGCGTAAGGCAGATTGGACACAATGACCTGACCGACGGAGGCACATTGAGTTCTATTGGCTCTACAGCCAGCATAGAGGATGAATCAAAATTGGGGGCAAAAAAGCTGGTGATCTTGAGTTGTTTATACTCTTTAACAAATGTTGCCACATCCTCTGTGATTGGCCGTATGCCTGCCTCCCTGTAGCCTTCCCTCCTGAGAACCATGGTGGAGCAATCCGGGTGGGAAAAGAGAGGCAAAAGAAAAAATAAATAAAAATAAATAAATAAAATCTTACCTGGAATGAAGTCCGCACGACTCAATTATGAACGTAGGCTTTTTAAACGCCTGCAGCTTGTCCCAAAATGGCAAATAGTCAGCAGGCTGTTCATTAGGTAGCTCACCAGCCTATAGTTATTAAGATTTTCTGGGTCCAAGGAAGCTTTTTTCAGGAGTGGTCTCAGTACCACCTCTTTCAGGAAGCCTGGGACCACTCCCTCTCGCAGAGAGGCATTAATCACTTCCCCAACCCAGCCGACTGTTCCATCCCTGCTAGCTTTTATAAGCTAAGAGGGGCAAGGATCCAACATGGAGGTGGTTGCATGAACCTGTCCAAGCACCTTGTCCACGTCATCGAACTGTGCCAACTGAAACTCATCCAAGAAAACAGGACAAGCCTGTGCTCTAGATACCTCACTTGATTCACCTGCTATAACACTGGAGTCTTCAGTCCTGGCAGATGCCAAAGATTTTATCCTGGAAGTGCCTAGCAAATATATTACAGCGGGCCTCAGATGGTTCTATCATGTCCTTGGGGCCAGCATATAGAAGACAACTCTGAAAAGCTCCACTGGGCAGCAGATTGATGATTTAATAGTGGCAGCAAAGTATTGTTTTTTTGCTGCCCTCGCTGCCCCTGACTACAGCTTACCATAGGCACTTACCAGTGTGTTATTGCATCCATCAGGAGTTCGTCTCCATCTGCCTTCAAGCCGTCTCCTATTTTGTTTCATCACTCTCAGCTCTGGGTATACCATGGAACCGTACGAGCTCTACAAAGGAGAGGGCTCTCAGGAGCAATCGTGTCAGCCACCTGGGTCATCTCTGCATTCCACAGATCAACCAGGGTTTTGACAGCAGAGCCAAGCCCTACCAGCTGGAAAACTCCCCAGAGCCCTCTGGAAACCATCCAGATTCGTTAGCCTCCGGTGGCAGACCATATTAATGAGTCCCTCACCCTTGCAGAAGGGAAGAGCTGCTGTAAGTCTAAACCTCAGCAGGTGGTGATTTGACCATGACAGCGGGGTTGATGTAAAGTCCCCCACTTTCAAATCACCATCTCCATGTCCAGTGGAAAAAAAACAGGTCTAGAGTGTGCCCCGCTACATGCTTTGGGCCAGTGGCATGTTGGGACAGTCCCATGGTTGTCATGGAAACCATGAAATCCTGAGCCACCCCAAATAAAGTGCCCTTAGCACAAATGTTGACATCCCCCAGAACCAACAGTCTGGAGAACCTCAACAGTGCACCCAAGACCACCTCTGTCAGCTCACCTAGGGAGTCTGTTGAGCAGTGGGGTGGGCGGTACACCAAATCCCTAATCTTTCCTGTTGGCCCAATGCAAGGTGCAAACACTCCAGACCAGTAGTCACATGGACACGGAGCCTGCAGAGGGGGATGGAGTTCCTGTAGACCACAGCAAACCCCCTCCCCAGCCCTCACATCTACCCTGATGCTGAACCAAGTACCCTGGTGTGCATAGCAGGGAGAGACTGACTCCTCCCTGCTCTCCCACCCAGGTCTTGGTAATGCAAGCCAGATCAGCCACCTCATCCACTATTAGATCATGGATGAGGGGGGTCTTATTTTGCAGTGATCTGGCATTTAAAAGCAGCATCTGGAGACCAGAGGGCTGACTGATAGGGCAACCAACAGACCTGTGGATGTGAGGGGGACTGGAACAAGGCACAGGCATTAACTGTCTGGGCCTTGTTCTCCTTACCTGGCAAGTCCTCCTCACAACACCATATCTCCCTCTACCCATCACTACACTACATGTTACCAGTCGTTTTGCTGCATGGCCACAGTCTAGCCTTCCCCAAAGTGGTGTCCTATAAATATTTTAGACTCCAACTCCCATCAGCACCAACCCCCTTGGTCAATGATGATGGGAGTTGAAATACAAGGGCACCATATTGGGGAAGCTGCATTTAGAGCAGCTGCACAGGACATTTTGAAGCAGCCACTATGCTGAATTGTTTGTTTGAAGCTGTCTTTGAAAGCACTCTGTGGGGCACGCACCACCTGGAGAGGCTACTTTGGCTGCTTTTTGGTGAGAATGTAATTCCTCTTCGCTAGTACAGAAAAATAAGCTCCTACCAACCTTCTGTTACTAGTTGTCTAAAGAGTAGGTGCACTTGCCATGGCATCCTGATCTGATGTATGACAGAGGTGTTTTGTCTTGGATGGCAGCCTCTTTCAATAAAGACCACAACCCTCTCTGGGGGTGAAATAGTTCTTTTACTTATTATGAGCAATCATGAGGAATGTAGTGGAACCCTGTGGGTGTATTATGCTTTACAAGAAGCCACGAAGCACTCAAACAAGCCCACCAGTGGTTCAAACCTTTTGTGACAAAGACTTCAGATGGAATATTTTCATAAGATGGGATGGGTATTCTTCTTGTTACACTTTCATGAACATGAACAGAGGAGGAGGGACTGAGTTGGATTTACATTCAGTGGAGCTCCACTGGTACTGAGGTACCAGCCCATTGGGTCTATTCTATCTCAGATAATGTGATGAAAGGTGAAGGTGCTTTCAGTTTGCAAGCATCCAGAATCAATGTACCTCATATGCACCTTCTACCATCTGAACCTGAGAGTTCATAAACTAGAACTATTTTAATTTGGGGAAATACCATTGACTCGCATTAGGACTGGGCAAATCTGTCAGTTTTGCTTTCTCTCACATTTGAATAATTAATAAATAAATTGCATTTCTAAACCATCCCACTGCCAAAGCTCTCTAGGTGTTTTACAAAGGTTAAAAAACACACATTAAAACTGCAATATACAAACTTTAAAAAACATTTACATAAAAACACACAGACAATAGATGCACAGACAACATATATCTAAAACAACTTTAAGCTATCAACCATGACCATAAGATAAATCCAGGACATAATTAAACTCACTGTATGCTTCCAAATGCCTGAGAAAAAAGAAAGAGGATGCTGGAAACATAGCAATGTTGGTGCCAGGCGAGCCTCATCCAGAAAATCATTCCATAATTGGGGGACCACCACCGAGAAGGACCTCTCCCTTGTTGCTGACTTCTGGGCCTTCTTTGGAGGAGGCACCCAGAGGAGAACTTTAGATGTTGAGCATAGTGTATGAGTAGGTTCATGTTGTATATGGGCAGTTTCTCAAATATGAAGAATTTTGCAAATTTTGGTAAATTCTTGCCAATGAAGAACTGAAATTAAATTTTTCACCATCTGCACTCACCAAATTCAGGTACAGCCATTCCTAGCATGGAGAGACCCACATTGTATCTACCTACTATGTATCTGTTAACGATGAGGAGCCTAAAAGAAGAAAAAATAAGTGGCATCTCTAATTAAGCACTAATGTGGTTGCATATACAAAGATTCAACCTAGACTTTACTACTCAAAGCCTTGGGCCAGGATGGACGGAGCTATTAGTTTCTGTTTTTCCCACGTTTGATTTTTTTAAACTCAAGTTCTTTTTGTCCCAAGTATGAACAAAATTGAAACAAAATTCTCACCCATCCCTAACTCCAGTTGCCCTTCTCTGAAACAAGTGATTTGAGCACAGCAGCTGGAAAATATAAGTGGCTTCAGAAAAGAAAAGACAAACTCTGCCATTCTGCAGAGGTCTGGTCCAGTCTGATAAACTTGTAGTATGCTGTTTTGAGTATTTTCAAATGTAAAGCGCTTTATTAAATGAATAAGAACATAAGAAGAGCCATAGTGGATCAGAGCAAGGGTCCATCTAGTCCAGCACTTTGTTCACACAGTTGCCAACCAGCTGTCTACCAGGAATCCACAAGCAGGACATGGGTGCAACAGCACACTCCCACCCATGTTCTCCAGCAACTGGTGTGCATAGGCTTACTTTCTCTGATACTGGAGGTAGCACATAGGCATTAGGACTAGTAGCCATTGATAGCCTTCTCCTCCAGGAATGTATCCAGCCCCCTTTTAAGGCCATCCAAATTGGAGGCCATCACTACAACTTGCAGTAATGAATTTCATAGTTTAACTGTGCGCTGTGTGAAGTAGGACTTCCTGTTATTTGTCCTGAACCTCCCAGTAGTACCACTTGGCTGGACCATGGAGTACAGGAGTGGGGGAAGAGAGTGAGCAACTTCAGGGGCTGAGGGAGAGGGGAGAGGAAGTGGGGCAGCAGAGCAACCAGTATAGCTCTGGGTGGTTGTGACTGGGAGGGCATTTTGCTGAGGGCATGCCTCATCTCTGGCTGCTCCACTGACTTTGACTCTTCTGTCTTCTGCTCAAATAGAATTTGCATTTAGCCCAGGGCTGAACGTGCCTTCTGGAGTTTCAGCTTGGTTTTGAGATCCAGTTTCTGGTTTGGGTTGATTTAAAAAAAAAAAGAAAAAGTGCCGTTCCTCTAGTAAGCACTGAAAAATGTGCTGCAAGCCTGTTCCAGAGTAACCAAAAAGCGAAGTGGCTGCACATTCCTTATTCATGGTGTGGTCTTCCTCATTTCAATGATAGCCATCGTCATTCATTTGAAGAGCAAGAGCCATGATTGTTAAGCCTCATTATTTTCAATGAGGCCTGACAGTTTCAAAGTGAAACAGAAGACAGCAACTTTCATCCTATGAGTATTTATTTTCAAGCATGGCCGACTCTTCATTGACTTGTCAATTGTGTGGTTCCCTGATGTTGGTTGGTCACATCTCTCTCTATCTGTATTCATTTTAGGCTCTTAAATGAGCCCTTTCTACCCATTGTATTCCCAATATTCCACCATGCACGGCCTTCGTTATGTAGTTTGAATAGCATTTGAATTCATTGACAAATGTTAGTAGGCTTTCTTCAGTAGCTGAAGGGGGGAAATGAAAACAAAGGTGGCTTTGGGTGTGAAAAACAAAATATCCACTTGTTCCAGTATATCATCCTCTCGTGCACTTGATTGCTGTGAAATGTGAATGGACCTCATGAGAGATTCATTTGAGTGATGAAAATAGCTGAGAAAACCAAGATTTGCTGTAGAATTGGAACCAAATATCAGTGAATGTCAACCCTCTTAATAAAGGGGAGGATGGCTATGAGTTGGAGCCAGACAAGAACCAGGGTTGTGGGAAGGATTGGGTCTGAGTGATAGCATATAGCATGAGTGCAGAACCCCTGGCCCACTGGGATCCCCAATCTGGTCCATGGAGGGCCCTGGAGGAATCCCCCAAGGGCATCCCTGCTGGAGATAACAGTGGGGATGTGGGCGGCAGGAGATTCTGCTGGCATTGGGGACAGCTTGGCTTTGAAATCCTTGGGGCTATTTGGGAATATTCAGCAAGGTTGGCTGCCTTGGATTAGAGGTAATAGTAAGGGAAGAGTGTTCCAAGGAACATAATACAGGCCATTAGAATGGTGCTAGTAAGGCTGTGCACAAACCACCACCACCCCAATTTGCTTCGCAGGCCAATTCAGAGCTTGCAGAAATGGCCTTTTACAATCGTCATAGTTTGCAACCTTAGATCTAGGAAACGACAAAGCCCCCATCTTCATTTAAAATGGTGGCTCTCATCCAGGACAAGTGGCTGCTGGACAGGTCAGCTAAGTCTTATGGGCAGGCATGGAGGCAGTGGATCACCATCGCCTCGTATCGGGCTGAGACAGCCTGAATATCAGGCCCAAAGCATTGCACAGCCCTAGTAAAAAGAACATAAGCTGCCTTATCCTAGGTCAGACTATTTATCCATCTAGCCCAGCGTTCTGCTCTGACTGGCAGCATCTCCCAAAGGGCTCAGGCAGAGATCTTTCCCATGACCTGCTACCTGATCCTTGAAACTAGATATATCAGGAGTGGAACTTGGAACCTCCTGCATGCAACGCATGCACTCTCTCACTGAGCTATGAAAATGTGTAGATATGAAAAGGTTGTATAAGCAGTTTTATTTCTTATTAAAATGATGTTATGTAGCCTAAAACAAAATGAGAGCCACCGTGGTATAGAATGTGGTTTGCCATGCTTGTCCCCAGAGAAATGTGAGACAAAGCCACAATACCACCTGTGGTTAAGTTTGCAGGGTTTGTTCTTCCTGCAGAATTCCATGAGTTCTTCTAAATATTTGTGTCTTCTTTCCCAAGAAGGCCTTTGCACAATAAGAAGTACCACAATATTTAACCTGTATCTCTCAAGTGTCCTGCAGGCTGGCTAGACCAGCCCTCTTCCAACTTAGGCAACACTGAGCCCAGACAGACAACCAAACTGCTTGGTTGTCTATTCATCCTCGTAAGTGATAAGGAGTTGGATCCAGATTTAGCAGTACCTAGAGCAGATCCACTGAATGCAATGAAACTTGAGTTATCATGACTAACTGAAGCCCCATTGATTTCTATAGTCATACCAGATGTATGACAAAATCTGGATCCTCCCCCCCCAAAGTGTTGTTTATTACACACCAGGTAGAGGTGACACCAGGGATGTACGGATTTTGTAAAATCCATTCCGTCTGCGTTTTGAGGATTGGCAGGTGCCTTTTGTCCCGTCATCACCTCATTGATGGAATCAGAGGTTGTCGTTTTTCCAATTTCCCAAATTTGTACTTGTGAAAATGTGCAATCCCCCCCAAAACATACATTTTCATGTTCTAACCTATGACGGAAATGTGCATTTATGGCTGGTGGTTTTTTAAAAATTATTTTACATAGTTTTCTATGACTAAATTTGCATAAAATTCCAGAAAGAAAGGGGGGGAAACCTGGTACTTACGTCTGTGGAACCTGTGCATCGTCGGGAAAAAGCTTGTCTGCTGCAGAATCTATTTGATTCCATTGCAGATTACTCCAACATCCCTAGCAGTCACCATTTAAAGAAAACTTAATCAGTTGTATATGTTTATATTTCATTAATCCATCCATATTTGCATATATTTTCATATGAGAAAAACACTTATTAAGGGAAGGTCTGTGGCTCATTGGAAGAGTCCATCCCAGGTTCAATATTTGAAAAAGATACCTGCTGAAAATTCCAAGTTCAGTTCCTGGAATCTACAGGTAGGGCTGAAAAAGTCTCCTATCTTCAGCATGTGAAGAAAGAGGAAGCTGCTCGTCCCTATTTGGGGGGGGGGCAGGAGAATGAGGCAAAATGACGGGAGGGATACAGGATTCCCTCTCCACCCCACCCTGTCTGAAGAAGCTCTCTAGCTCAAATCTTAGAGCTACATCATCGGAAGAAAATACTGTTGTCCCAAAGTTATAGTGATCTGCGTGAGGCAACCCCTGATCAGTGTACAAAAGCATTTTGATAAATTGCAATTGGTATTTGTGATGTTCTACTGTTTGTAATTGTAAATATATTGCAAAGTTAATTGTTTGTGATATGCATTTGTTTATATCTTTAAAAAGAAGTAAGAATAATAACAGGTAAAATAAATAACTAGGCCGAAATGTACTTACTGTTTGTAGTTAAAAGGTCTAGGTAAGTATAGAATGCCTGGATTGGCTAGCTGTGTGCCTGAATGGAAAGTGAGTGCTGATTGACTAGTTGTTTAGAGTGCCTGGATTAGTTAGTTGTGTAAGAGTGGGAGGAGCTAGAGAATGAATGGAGTGTATATACGTGTCTGACAGAGAGAGCTGACAGATTGATTGGGGGAAGATTTGAGGATAATTTTTTAGAGAGATGTTGAAAGAGATTTGAGAGAATTGAGAGACTGAGATAAGATTTCAGAGCATAGATTAAATAAAGAACAGTTTATTAAAGTATAAGAGTTCTGACAGAAACCGCTAAGCATTGAAACCTTGTAACCAATACACAATTGAACTGAAGTACCCATTAAGCTTGTTGACACACAATTTCTTATTAATAAAGTCTTGTTAATTCCATCTACTAGTGTAGTCTGTAGGTGTACCTGAGAAGGTACTGGTGGCAGTGGAACAAAGAAGTTATCTAGAGGCCAGGTTGCTAAACTGTGGTGCTGTGGGGCCTAAATAGTAAAGGCGAGACAGGAGCAGCAGCAGCAAGTAGTCGAAGATAACCTCACAGTGTTATAAAAGCGTAATGCAGGAATGCGATGGAATAGCATGGTCAGAACTTGAAATTATTTAGACTTAAAGACCAATCCAACAGCAGCATTTCAAGTGCCAAAAGCAGCGACTGCTCACAGAGATGTTCAGTGCGCTGCAGCACGAGGAAAAGAATGGGTCTGATGGTGGACTCAAGTCCATGAAAATGTATGCCATAAAAAATACATAAACCTTCAAGGTGCTACAAGACCTTTTGCTACAGTAGGCTATCAGGGCTACCCTCTGGAAGTTAAACATTTGGTTAGTGCATGGGGAATCGCCCACTGTGTTTTCTCCCACTTGGACCCATAGGCAGCAGCTTGTTCTGAGTAGCCACAAGCCCAGCAGCATTCCTGCAGCTTCCTGCTGCACCTGTGGTTCCCTGAAAGAGGGCATTTTTCCAAAGTATCCTGGAGCATGGAATAGTAGAGAAGGATATTTGAATGTCTCTGGCACTATTTCCTGCTTCTTGCTAAAATGGAAAAAAAGACTTCTTGCCTTCCTAATCAAGTTTCAGGGATGGAGTTTTGTGAATAGTGCAATAAAAACCACAGTTGAAAGAAAGGCTGGAGCCTCCTGGAAAATGGGAGGGTTTCGATCCCTATTGTGTGCCTCTGTCATTATCAGATGTTTCAGCTTGCATCACTCAAAACCAAAAGCAGGTATCTTTGGGGAGAGGTCTATCTGCTGTAGACCTCTCTCTCATCCATTAGAACAAAAGCATTTGTCCTTCAAATTCTTTGACTTGCTCAATTGATGGAACACTATTTCCTTTTTGTAGTATATTGAAGTTTCTAACTTTTGCAGGCAATCTATTGAACTCCCAATAGCAAAAGAGGCTGTTTATTTAATATCCTGTGTATGGCAATGGTTTTGCATCCCTCCTCTCTTTTTTCTGTCAAGGGCCACATTCCCCCGGGGGTTCTCTTTTTGGAGCTGTAGGCCGATGGCCATGACCAGAGCCAAGGTTACCCGCCCCTGTTGTAAACCTTTTTTTATGACATGTGTTTATGTGTGAGAGAACCTTCAGAGAAGCTGAATTGAACAAAGATAAGTTAAGGAATTGACTAAAATATACTGTTATTAGAATGCCAGCAAAAGAAGGTGTTCAGTTGATGGACATACATGAAGAACATACGTCTTCATGGCTGGTTTTCCACTGTTCAGAATGAAATGACATATCTATTGACGAACAAATTTATTGCTTTAATCTTTGTAATAATGGTCTGCTGCTACTGTTTTATATTGTTTAATGTTGTCTTCATATCCTATCTAGTTAAAAAGATTTCAGATGTGACCATGGGGAAAGAGCTCTGCTGTAGACTGTAAAGGGCCACCATTTGTTGATGAAGTTAGGACTGTAATATGAAACAGCTCTATATGTTCATACCAATGTGATGCCCTCCATCCATGTGATGAGTACCTGTATGCATTCATGGAAGTTCACCCAAAGCAGCTTTGCCCAACCTGGTGCCCTTCAGAGTTTTGGACAGCTTCCAACATTCATGACCATTGACTCTGCTGGCTGTGCTTCGTGGGAGATGGTACAAACCATTTGAATGGCACCAGCTTGGGGAAGACTGATCTAAAGACTATTTTTGTGGCATCGCTGTGTCCACAGTAGCATATACTCCAGAAGTAAGTGCCCCAAAGCCAACCATGTGCATTCCTAGGAATATTTTCACACCCTATTTTGAGAGATGAGGACCTAAATTTCCACATTTTTCCAACAAACTGAGAATTTGTGCTCTTCAGGGTGATGTTCAAGGATTGGGGAGATGCTGGAGGGAAGTACACCTGTTTTTTTATTATTTCCTAGAGCACCCTAGGTCTGTCAAAAATGTATGGACAAGACAGGCATTAGTAACATAAAAGTGGGAGGTGAATAATATCATCAGTTAGGAAACTGTGGTATGATGGTAGGAGAAGGGAAGGAGGGAGGCAGGAGGAGGAGGAGGAGGCATAACCCTCTAACAAAGGGTTCCTATCTATCACTTTAACACAAACCAATCAATATCCTCAATTTTGCAAAGGATATTTTCCATTAACACATGTGGGGGGCATGGACGTGTACAAAATATGTACAACTAAAGCTCATTTGTGGCTGAGGCAGAAACAAGTGCAGCAATATTTTAAATGACAAAAGCACATTGGATTGTGCATGCAATGAGAGCAACAGCTGCCACAGCAGGGTTACACACACACAAACGCACACACGCCATGAACAGAACGTATTACTTGTGTAATGGCATCTCTGTAAGAAGCTTCACACACAAACTGTCAGAGTACTGTGCAAACTTGGGCGACATGAGGCCCTCAGATATTGTATTTACTACGAAGTGGGAGATGAGTTAACACACTCTCCTGATTGTGATGAAGCTGGTTTAGGTTAAAAGTTTCTCTTGAATGGTCTTCATTCTGCCTTGGGAGCCTGTCTCTTTTACAGTCCTGCTTTGTTTCCTAGCATGACCACCCCTGGGATATATTGGTCCAGGGCAAACACTGTCTCTTTTCAGTCAGGACAGTCCTAATATTAGTTTCTTTCTCTTCCTTTCTCCTCCCCCCCCCCCCCATTCCAGGTTGCAAAGGCTGGTGGATGTTCTGAGGAAGAAGATTGGAGCAGGGACCATTAGGACGGTGATCTGATAGAAAACTCCAGTCTGGGGAAGCATTCACATCTGGTGACCAGGCTGCTTCATTCAGCACTGTGTAAACATGAAAGCCTTAACTTAGCAAACAGTTGTTAGAAGTGGGACACTCTAACGACATTCCAGGCTGAGATAAAATCAAATCATAAATGTTTAACCACTTGGCTGCTGAGTTGAGCAATTTGTCCAATGGTATCCTGATGCACATTTATTTGTTTTTGTAGCAGATCTATTTTGGTACAGTTAATGAGCCATTGGAAAGAGTTATATGTGTACGTGTGTGTGTATATGTGTGTATATATATATATATATATATATATGTGTGTGTGTGTGTGTGTGTGTATATTATATATGTATATGTGTGTGTATATATATATATATATATGTGTGTGTGTGTGTGTGTGTGTGTAGAATATATATATTCTATGGACAATTGTTTCTTCACAGAGTGGAGTCTACTACAAAGCAAGGCTTAGTTGGGTCTGGCTCTTTCTGCCTAATTTAAGGTGCAAAACCTTGCCTTGCATTCGAAATACACTGGGTTGAATATAAGTATTTCAATTAGCTAATAATGTTGGAATCTGAGATGTATGTAACTGATAAGAGAGGCCCAGCATCAAAAATTATCTATAGTAAATAAATTGTCAAATGCTATGTTTTCACTTCAGACACACTCGTTTTCCATCAACACTGCATCGGTTAATGAGAATTTCCCACATGCAGACAGGCATATATACACAAGAGAAGGCATATATACAGTTTTCAGGAAAATTTCAACAGAATTCTAAGGTTCTTCCAGATGGAAACCTCCTAGCCCTACCTATTAATAGGCATTGTGCAGTTATTCCGTCTTTTCTTCCTTAATGGTTGTGTGTTTGTGTATGGAAAGGGAGAAAATGTGGGAGAGTTACAAGATGAAAACGATGACATCTGGACCCCCCAGTAAAATTCCATGAATGATGCAGCATGATTGCAAGATAAAAACCTCATCTAGAAGCATCCAACATATAGATTAAGTAATAAGAGGTACTTCCCATTAGAGTAACTAATTATTTGGGTTCTCATTTTTTTTACATGTTCATTGTTGTTCTGCTAGTGTGAAGAATCATGCTGAACTTTCTTCTTTTTTCCTATATAATAATGCAATACATATTATATACACCAATCAATTAAACCTCCTTTCTCTGAATCACTTGAATGAAGTATGTGCATTTTCACTCTCTTTTATGTAGACTATATATATATGCATAGTCCAAAAACAAAATTACCAATAAACAAATTTCTCTTCTTTATATATCCATAGATTATTTTTATATATAAATAACTAAATCAGGTTGTTGAAAAATCAAATGGATATATTGCTTTGGGTTCACATCTTAATTGATTGGAATGCGTTGGGCTTGGGGATACTATCTCAGGTTGTATAGAAGCATAGGCTGTTCTATGTGCCTCATTTTTTCCCATTTAAAACAGTCCTTGTTGTTATGAACCCTCTCAATAAGAGCAAACGAATTGGCAATATGATTAACCTCCACTAAGAAAAGTACATCCATGCCAGTTTCCTATCATTTAGAATTGCACAGGCAATTTCTTCCTACAGCTTCCCTTGATTATTATTTTACCGATTCAGTGAGAAAGATTATAATGGAAAAATGAAGAATAGAATGAAGAAGAAATAAATCCCATATTATGTCTATTTGCTGTAAGTCAATAATTCCTGGTATCTTGCTAACTTGGGTTATCCACCATTGTACGTGTGTGTGTGTGTGTGTGTGTGTGTGTGTGTGTGTGTGTGTGTTTATACATCCACCATCTTTTCAGTCCATTTCATGCATCTGAAGAAGTAGGGTAAAGAAGTAGAAGTTGCTCTTGAAAGTACAATAACACATTTATTCCTTAAAATTACTTGGTATGTTTGATCTTTTAATACTACAGACTTAACGTGGCTATTCTTGGCATCGTACAAACATGGCTGCTCTGAAGGAAAAATAGAAGAACTATGTTGAAGTTTCCCATCATCTTAACCTTACACCTTCACTCCTGCTGCAGAGTTCATCCTCTAGAATCTTCCATGCATTGAATTAAAATGCACAGGTTGCTTATTGCCATGTAGGCACCTTTCTTTTTCCTCCGAAAGCGACTCTATGCAGATGTCAGAAGCTGCAAGGGCTAGCAAAACCAGGAATCTTTAGTTCTGTGTCCTTCTACCACATGTGATCAGAACTGCAGCTTAAAACATCTAGTCAGGCATTGGCCCGGCCCCATCCACTGAGGCTAGCCATTGAGCCCACCTGGGCAGGAAGGACTATAAAGGCTTCCTGTTTGGGCTGGAGTCTTAACTGAGCAACAAGGTCTTCCTGGCTGTGGTGTGTTTCTGTGCATCCCTTGGCGCTGACTCCTGACTGGGTTTCGGGGCTCTGGGGCCAACTCAGCTCCTGGCTCCTGCTTCACATCTGACAGCTGTCTACGGCTCAGTCCTTACAACAGATAACCTGGAATAGGGTTGATGTTGTTTGATTTATGTAGAAAATGTGAGATGATTTCTAATTGCACACTGATCTGAATAATTCTTCCCCCTTCCCGGGGTTCAAAGTAAGAGACTCCCCCAAACCCCCACTGGCAAAGATAACAAATTTAATTACCATGGTGAGTGGTGACACTATTACTTCAGTGCTACATGGAGATACTGTGTATTTTTCTGCAGGATTGCACAGTGAGTTGTGAGCTATCCATGGTCCATGCCATGGTAAAATATGTAAATAGCATCACGTTGTCTCAGAATAAGAACATTATTAAAGCTTTTCAGCACTGTAATTAGATTCACGGTAAGCCTTCCCTAAGCCCTCACTAATTAACTATATTGCAACAAGTCAACTTGAACAGAAAAGAACTGGGGACCTTTAGTCACCCAGCAATGTTTCCCATTCAGCCCCAAATCATAACCTGATCATGGTATTTTGTACAGTGGGATCCCTGTCACCCTCTTACACCTGCCCCCTACCAAGGTGGGCAGCAGGGGTGCAGGACGTATCCCATTCAAAGACTAGGCATATACAGCCTTAGGTCCCCTTGATGAAATTTGGCACCTAGTACCTTTCCCCATAGGGGCGCTGCTCCAGCCTCTTGATCATTTTGGGTGCCCTTTTCCAACTCCATAATATCCATTTTTAGGTTCAGTGACCAGAACTTTACACAGTATTCCAACTTTGGTCACACAATAGATTTGTACAAACGCAGTAGGATATTGGCAGGTTTATTTTCTATTTTTGAACTAAGATCAGATTTCCAACTTACGTAGCCTTGCGGGTCTCAGGTACATCACAGATGGGGCAGGAGGGTCTCTTTCCACTGTCTTCAAGTGTTTACCACCAGAGGGCCAGGCTGGCCAACCACCTTGATGCAGAGGGAACCCTCTGAGGAGGCAGCCTGTGTGTGATGCCTCAAGCAATGGATTTTGGTCTCTATTAAATATAATGGAGTGGAAGACACATCTGTGCCAGGAGTCACAATTCTCCTGCACAGACAACATTGAAATAAATGGGAGCTTCACAGGAGAACTATCTGGTCGCCTCATGCTTTATTTAACTCATGCACCATTCTTTTATTTTTATCTCACACACAACTTTTAAATTCATGTGCAACTATAAGCGTGAGTCTCCCCGTGTCAAAAGCCGGTACGGATGTTGTAGCTGATTTTAATGAACGAAACTTCCTTCCAAATATCAATATGCTAAGTATTGCAATCGACCACACTGATACCAAAAGGAATTATGTTGGGAGTGAATATCATTATAATATTGGGACTTGCCATGCATGAATGGCTGAAAGCTAGAGCTATGCTGGGCCTATATATGCAGGTGCCCATCTCATGATCATTTAATAAAGAAATGAGAAGGAGCTTGGATTCAATCCCTGCAGTCACCAAGCAGGTGATTGGAACTACTGAAGCTAACAATATGAATCACTCATTCAGTGCTGCACATGTGGCTCCACTCAAACAGTGGGAAATCTGTGGAGGGAATTCAGCTGCGGAACTGCATGCACACCATTCATGATCCAGGCAATGACTGATGCATGTTGATGCCTTTGCTTGGATTGGGGTAAATTGTGTTTAAGGGTGCCTCTACAAGAACGATTTAAAGCTCTTTCAAGGCGCATTAACAATTTTACCTCCACGTGAACGGAGCGCAAATTGGGGGTTGAAGCGCGTTTTCTCTCTGATTATGTGCATCTTCGCATTCGCATTGAATAGTGAGTTTTAATTTACCGCAGCCGTTAAAGCGCATTATGACCATGTAAACAAGCGATTCTCCGCATCTCAACAATTTTAAAGCGCATTTCACACAGCCGATAATGCGCTTCACCGCCTGTCGTTTATCGGAATTAGGTGTAAAAGCGATGGTGAAAAGATGCGCATAATCGGGCAACCGGGCATGAAGCCGAATTCTTGTAGACGGAGCCTAGGACTGGGATGTAAACATGTGCTTCTGTGTTTGGCTTTTAATTCCAGTGGAAAACATGCTTTCCTTTTTCATTCTCTCCTAGATGCCATGGGATGCCATGCTTTTGCACCCACGTTCCAGTGTTTAGTTGCCCAATAGATAGTGGAGTAGCCTTAAATTCTGAAGGGCAGACACTCATCAGAACAATCCCCATAACCATGACCCACCAAGGAGAGATTTAAAAAATTCAGGCAGCTGTGTTGATCCCTATCAACAAACCATTTCTAGCCATTTTCTTCTTAAACAGGAGCAGTTCTTAACTGTGTTGTAATTGCCCATGCAGGGCCAAGCCACCCCAAAATGTTTTGCATTATAATGGAACTATGTGCTGTTGCTGGGGAAATTCATCCCCTCCACCAGCTACTGTGAGGATTGCAGCGAAGCTCTGAGGGACCAAAGCATGCTGGATGAGCGAGTGGCAGATAATGGCAGAGTCCTGCTCATCAAAACGTGTTGGTGCTGCAACCTGGTGAGTCCTGACTCCACTAAACCCCAGCCAATAAATAGCCCATGCTATCAGTTTTAAGGGTATCAAACTGGTTTGATGGGAGGGCCCTAGGTAGAGGGAAGCAGGCTTGGGATTCAGTGTCCACCCCCACGAACAGGTGAATGCTTGTTCATTGCTTTACATGCAGTTCCTAATTTAGAGTCAGGAGACACATACATCACCCACATGCTAAATGCAGGGATCTCTCTCCCCAAACCATGAATCACTGAAATTTTCTGTGCATGATTTCCAACCTATTATGGAATGTGCAGATGGAAACCTGATTTCAAAAAGGCATCACCTCTCTAGTATTGAGGTACCTGAGATTATGTTTTGCACTGCATCCAAAGGATGGGAGGATGCATCCTGTCTGATTTGATTTATATCCCGCCTTTTCACCAAAAAATGGTGCTCAAGGCAGCTAACAATAAAATGCAATACAAACTCTTAGGTCCCCTCTACAAGGATTCGCTTTTGCGCCTGGTTAGGCGATTATGCGCATAATCGCTGAAGCGCATTTACGCCTAATACCTCTGCACGAGAGGCAGCGAGAGGTGGCAAAGCGCATTAACGGATGACCAAAATGTGCTTTACAAGTAGTTAATGCGCATAAGCGCTTGTTCACATAGTCAAAATGCGCTTTAACGGCCGGAGCAAAATAAAACTCGCTGTTTAGCGCGCATTCGATAATGTGCATAATCGGAGAGATAACGCGCCTCTACGCCCGATTTGCGCTCTGTTCTTGTAGAGGTAAATTTTTTTAAGCGCCTTGAAAGAGCTTTAAACCTCTCTTGTAGAGGCAGCCTCAATTAAAACATAAGATAATTCTTGTAAGCAGCCCAGCTTCAGCTATGGGTGGTATAGAAATGCAATAAATGAAATTAAATAAATAAAAACAAATAAAGTAAAACCACAATTAAAACATGTCAATGAAGGAAATGAACATCACCCAACCAATTAAAATGCCCTTCAGCAACAAACCATCGTATATGCCAAAGGTTTCCCTGAATAAAAATACCTTTCCCTGCCAGTGGAAGAACAGCAGAGAGGGAGCCAACCTAGCTTCCCTCAGCAGGGAGTTCCATAGCTTGGGAGCAACCAACGAGGAGGCCCTCTCTCATGTTGCCACCAAGCGTGCCTCTGAAAATGGCCTCTCCCAAAAATTTTAAATTTTAGGCAGACTCATATGGGAGAATGCAGTCTTTCTGGTAGCCTATTCCCAAATTGTATAAAGATTTAAATGTTGGCAATATTGGGATTACATATATTAAATGTAACACATTATTTCCTCTTTAACACAAGGTCTGTATTAGAAAATCACTTGTGCTTGTTGTTGTTGTTTTCTATCATTAGTGAAGTACTAATGAAACTCACACAAGTTTCTTACTTGTTTTACATTGATTGGAACTCAGCTTGTAGTCTTGAGCAGTCTAGACTTTTCATTCCTCAGTTTTGTTGGAGCTGCACGTGTTCCAGGAGGCTTTTAAACAAATAGTTGGAATGGTTGAATGATTTACATTGCCAGTGCCTAGCTAAATATGTAGTCTTTAGAAAAGATGTGGTTTATTTTGGCAGGGTTTAAAAAACTCAAATATTTTAAACATTTGTTAAGTTCAAGCCTGCACATTTGAACTTGGAGTATACGTTCCAAAATTGGATCTCAGGTTACCTGTCTCTTACCCTTTTGTAGATTGTAATCCTTTTATTAAAATAGTCTTTGAAAAGGTTGCTTTAAAAACAATTCAATGTGAAGGATTGTCGTTGTATGAGGGAGAGTCGGTATTAACCATAAAATCTGTAATGGGGATATATTGATGGGCCAGATTTTTTCCCCTCTACAGAATAAACAAAGAAAAAGATTAGGGTTGCATGAACCCAGGAGGCTTCTAGGCAGCCAATGCACAAGGCCTATTCTTGGGCCCTTCCAGCATTCAGGTGGCCACTTGTGCATCATCCAAGAAGAAGACATGCACCACCAAACAGGAAAAAGGAGGACACGGATCTGCATGAGATTTGCATCTGCTAAATTATATGCATAGCTGCAAATTTACAATTCATTATGATAGTTTAAATAGAACTATCTCAGCATACTGGGAAGGGCAGTGACCAGGTGACCTGTGCACCTGCTCCATCTGCTGTCCAGGAGCTCACCCTTGCTGGGCAGCTTCAAGGCCCCTGTGCTCCTTTCTTATGGTTCTTTATCTTTAAATTGGACTTTGACTGGACAACCCTTCAAATATAGCAAAGTTCCCTAACGTGCTTTCCTCCAGAAGTTTTGGACTTCAACTCCCATCAGCCCCAGATAGCATTCCAAGAGTCAGGAATGCTGGAAGTTGAAATCCAAAGCATCTGGAGGGCACCTGTTCATGAAAGCTAAAATAGAGGACACCCTCAAACAGAGGACGGTCCTCTGAAACTTCCAATAATGGACAGTCATCTGTAAATTTGGACACATAGCCACCCCACCCATCTTGCAGGACATGGCCAAGTAAGTCATAGGCCCAGGTAAGACATAAGATATCCCACCAGCATATGACCACTTCACCACCAGAAGTTCTCTAGGGCATGTACACACACTCCAATCTTGAGCCAGCTGCACTGGCTACTGGTATGTTTCTGGGCCCAATTCAAAACTGCTAGTCTTAACTTTTAAAGCCCTTAATGGTTTAGAACCAGGTTATCTGAAGAACTGCCTTCACCCATTCAAACATATGCTCGGAACTACCTTGGGGATCCATCTTGAGTGCCCACCATTAGCATCAGATGGAGGGGGTTCAAGGAGGGCAACAAGGATGATCAGGGGTCTGGAAACAAAGCCCTATGGGGAGAGATTGAAGGAGCTGGGCATGTTTAGCCTGGAGAAGAGAAGATTGAGGGGAGACGTGATAGACTCTTCAAGTACTTGAAAGGTTGTCACACAGAGGAGGACCAGGATATCTTCTCGATCAACCCAGAGTCCAGGACACAGAATACTGGGCTCAAGTTACAGGAAGCCAGATTCTGGCTGGACATCAGGAAAAACTTCCTGACTGTTAGAGCAATACGACAATGGAACCAATTACCTAGGGAGCTTGTGGGTTCTCCCACACTAGAGGCATTCAAGAGGCAGCTGCACAGCCATCTGTCAGGTATGCTTTAAATTAAGGTGGATTCCTACATTCAGCAGGGGGTTGGATTCAATGACCTTATAGGCCCCTCCCAACTCTACTATTCTATGATTCTATGAAGGCATTCACTGCAGATAGGGACTTCTCAGCAGTGGCCCCAAATCTTTGAACCTCTTTCTAATCAGCCTACGACTACAACTTGCTCCCTCAATTGCCTTTTAGACTGACCTTAAAGACTTTCCTCTTCAAGGCTGTCTTTGATGGATTCCAGATGTCAACAGAGATGTTTTGTCAAGTGATTCTGGACATTGCTTCTCACTTCTTCTGTACATGTTTTGGGAGGTGGGTAAGCCTACGAATGTGGTTTACAATACATTAAATAAATAAATAAATCTGCTGCAACATGACTCAAGCCACTCCTCTGTGTGCTCCAAGGAATGTGAAAGCAATTCTAGGCAGCTGGATTCCTTTCTTGGAGAAAGCAGGGGCCATGAAGGGGCCATTGCTGTGGAATACTTGCCACGGAGATAAGTTCTTGGCACAGTACTAGCCCCTGCAGGTGCCATGAGTCATTTGCACACAGGGAGAGCTCTGTGCATGGACTGGATAGTCCCCAATTTTATTTATTATGCATATATGTTTTAGTTTGGATCTTTTTTTGTCCCAGGGGCTCAAGATCTGAAGTTAATTCCATAGACAGATCAAAATAAATCTCTTTCCCTCCTCAGGAAATTCCTAAATTTTATTCCGAGTTACAGCTCTTTCATCTCTTGGCTTTTGTTATTGCAGTTCTGGTCCATTAAGAACTTCCTTTTTCTTATTGCCGCATTCATATAGACTGATTGGTGAATTACAACTAAACACAGTGGATTTCCTGACTCAACTCCAATGAGGTGTGTGTGTGTGTGTGTGTGTGTGTGTGTGTGTGTGTGATGGGGGAAACTGTACCTATCAAAAAATATGAATATGATGTACCTTCCATTCCCAGATTCAGAACAAAAGAAACAACTCTGACCTGCAGGAGTTCAGACGGTATGTTTCTGGTGTGTTTGCTGGAAAACAAGACCTGTTGACCAACATTTCCCAAAGCAAAACAACTGAAAGGGAATTCCAAAAATTAAGATACATGATACAAAACTGTCTGGGAACTGCTGAAACCTGTCCGTCTGGAGGCCCAGAGCTTTGTTCTCCAGTATTTGACTTTCACAGATGTTGCTTTATTGTTTCACAAGTTCTTTATGTAGCCTGGTGGGTGTGTTCTTTCTTTACTATTTATAAAAATCAGCCTCTGAAATATGAGGCCGAACAAGCAAGGAGTTTGAGAACTTTCAATAGGTTGGAATCCCCTCCTTTCCCCCCTCCTGCAAATAAAATTAGCAATTCTTAACGGGGTCATTAAGGTTACTTGGCAAGTGCACTTTCCTCTGCATCACTCAGCAAATAAGCAGCCTGCATTCGTTCGTTTTACTTCAAGCACACAAAAACAATTTTATAAACAAGAGTAGAAAGGTTGTATCAGTCCTGGCTATTTTATTCTCATGTACATACTGAGCAACCCGTTGCATTGTGAATCCAGGCTATTGCAGTGTAATGTAATGCAGCGGTCAGCTGATTGATCCAGCATGGGAATCCAACTTGCACCATCACATTAACAGAGCAATCCTACAGGGCAGTTGGAACACTCTGAGGTCGGACCACTCTGACATTTCCAAAGCCCTGCTGGGCTCCAGCTGGCAGGGCAGGAGGAACGGAGAAGTGGTGTTCATTGCTCTTCCTCTGGGTTCCTCCCTTTTGAACCTTTTCCCTCCCATTGCTCACAAAAGAAGAGAAATTGTTTAGACCAGCCCCATGGCTGGCCTAAATGTTCCCCCGTGTCTGGGGTGTGGTTGAGGGCAGGGAGGGTTTTGGAGCATTTGAATCCAAAGTTCCTCCCCCTGCCCACACCGTGTTCCTGTTCTTCCCCCATCTCCAACATCAGAGTTCCAACATTGGAAGGGTGAGGGTCATGGATCTTTCCATAGTAGCAGAAAGTGGGGGCAAGGCTAGATTTCCCCCTCTGAGATCCAATTTTTCCTGTGGCCCCTGAGATGCTATCCTAGGGACCACAAGATTGTGCCTTTACTCTGCCATAGCTAGTTCAATTTACTTCCAGCAGCTTTGTTGTGGCATGGCACTTTCCTGGTAAACACTCGTCAGTTCATCCAAAAACATAGAAAAAATGATTGAGCAGATACTTAGTAGAGGTTTATAAACATTTGTAGTATGGCGAGAGAATGAGTAGGGGGGCAGGAATGTCCTGCTCACCTAATCCAAGAAATCAGGGCTATCCAAGGGAACTGACAGACACCTGGCTTAAGGCTGCAATACTGTATGCACTTATCTGAGAGTAAGAGTCTTGAGTCATCTTAAATACTAACAAAAGTATTCTGGCATTTGTGGGCATTCTCCACTCCATCAGATGACATTGCCGTGCCAAATTGTTGTGAAATACAAATATGAGTGGATGCTTTTATGACATGATCCCAAAGTTATAAAATAAAAGGAATGCAAGAGGAATACGATTATGCCAGCTCAGTACAATTGTTTTTTTCTTAACCTACAGCTTTGGAGGACCAGACCGAGAGGCATGGGAGGCTCAACCTTCTTGTCCTGTTTGTTTGGATTAGTTTCAGCTGCTATTGCTGTATCCATGGAGAGGAATTGCTTGGAGTAGAGGTGGGAAACCTCAGGCTCACAGGCTAAATCCAGACTGCCTGGGGGCCCAATTCAACCCTCTGGGGTTCCCTGATGGCCATGCCCCTGCTTTCTGGCCTCACCCCTTTCCCCTGATGGCTGTTCATTTTGATGATTTTTCAGCTTTTGCACATTTTTCTCCATTCAAAAAGGTTGGCATGCCTTTCCCAGTGAAAAATTTAAGCTACAATATGCTGGCATTTTTGGTGTTTTGGCCCCACTCCTTTTGGCTTTGGCTCCACCCACCACTGGAATGTGGCCCCTAAGAGCTTCTCCAAAATTGGATTTGACCCTGGGGCTGAAATTTGACCCTCCACCCTTGTAGGGATGCAAGCAACTGTGTATTGGACCCGTGAGCTGAGTGGAGTTGTGAATGCTTCCTTTAGCAAAGGTAGGATGCCAAATAGCTTTCCGTTAGCCCATGTCTGCAGAGAGCTTGGTCTGGGGGGGGGGGGGGAGGGGGTCTGATGCATACAGTAATTGCACTCTATTTCTGCAAGCCACCAAATGCCTTTGCAGAAAGGATTTCCCACCTGACATTGTAGCAAAGGCAAGGAACTGCACACTACGTAGACTGCATGGATGTGCAAACCCCACATCACATCTTGCATTCCCATCACCACTGTTGCCTCCAGGATCCAATTGTAGGCCAAATCACTAAACTGGGACATAGGAAACTCCATTAGTAGCATACCCTCAGTGGTGATGTAACCAACACTTGATTTTCGTTCTCCAGCTACTCAGTAGCACCTATTTCTATCTGCAGCTTTATGTTCATCTCCAGAAACATCTGATTCCTGTGTTGAAGCCTGTGTGATTTATGACTTGACAATGATGCTACTGATACTTTCTTGTGACCTGATCAATAATCTTTACCTGGAGACTGACAGAGGTGTTGCAATGTGCTTTTAGGGATGTTCTCCAGCTTCCTAGGAAAGACACTAGCACAGGTGTGAACTGTGTTTATTTATTATTATTATTATTATTATTATTATTATTATTATTATTTACATTTGTATACCGCCCCATAGCCGAAGCTCTCTGAGCGGTTTACATAGGATTAAAAACAATTAAAAATAATATACAAAAATTAAAACAGCAAAAACATACAACATACACACAATCTGTACATTTAAAACCACTACAACACTTCAAAAAGCTACAAAAACCAAACCAAAACAAACCCAGGCTCCTCAGATATTGCCAAATGCCTGAGAGAAGAGGAAAGTCTTGACCTGGCGCCGAAAAGATAACAATGTTGGCACCAGGCGGGCCTCGTCGGGGAGATCGTTCCACAATTGGGGAGCCACCACAGAGAAGGCCCTCTCTCTTGTTGCTGACCTCTGAGCTTCCCTCGGAGGAGGCACTCGGAGGAGGGCCTTAGATGTTGAACGTAGTGTTCGGGTAGGTTCAAGTCGGGAAAGGCGTTCCATCAGGTATTGTGGTCCCAAGGCGTGTAAGGCTTTATAGGTTAAAACCAGCACCTTGAATCGGGTTCGGAAACATACAGGCAGCCAATGCAAGTGGGCCAGAGTAGGTGTTATATGTTTGAACCTACTGGTTCCAGTTATCAATCTGGCCGCTGCATTTTGCACAAGCTGCAGCTTCCGAACCACCTTCAAAGGCAGCCCCATGTAGAGTGCATTGCAGTAATTTGATACAATATGCTACTTAGGTGCAGTTTGGTGGTGGCTCTGGGGCAGCCATCTTAGAATAGGTCCAGTGAGAAGGACCATGAGAAAGCAGGTGGATCTCCTACAAGAGGGGTGACCAAGTTCAGAAACCACCAAATGATCGGCATTCTGAGGAAAGCAGGTGGGGCCTGGGAAGGAATCATGGCCTTCTGAGGAATCTAGAAGGGCTAAATTGGGACCCAAGGTGGGCTGGATTGTGGCCTGCAAGTCTGAAGCTCAACATTCCTGTCCTACAACATTAACCCGCAGATTGCCAGATAGTTTTTGCACAGCTTTAGTACTAGTTAAGTTGACCCTACAGGACCTCGTAAGAAGCATTGATGCTCGCGTATGCATGAGATTTTTTTTTCTCATGGCACTTAAAATGTCTAAAGCAGAGCCTCTTAAACTGTGCTGTACTGGTGGTCCACAAACTCAATTCAGCTGGTCCATGGAAAGGCTGTAGAACAGTTGGCCCTGCACTTAATTTATTTTTTCCCCAGGATGGAAACTGAGGCTGTTTGGCCAGGGAAAGTATATCTATAAATGGGATTTTCATCACTTGCTGCTTTCAGGCCAAATACAGTAGGATAGGATGACCAGATAAAATCCAGGCCAGGTCTCATGTAACTTTAACAGTTGTAGAGAAAAGGGAATTTCAGCCAGTGTCATTTGTATGCAATTAGTTCCTGGTGAAATTCCCTCTTCATCACAACAATTAAAGGTGCAGGCACTATACTAGAGTGACCATATACAAAAGAAGGCAGGGACCCTGCAACTTTAACAGTTGTGATGAAGAGGGAATTTCACCAGGAACTAATTGCATACAAATGACACTGGCTGAAATTCCCTTTTCTCTACAACTGTTAAAGTTACAGGAGCCCTGACCTGGATTTTATCTGGTCAGCCTACAGTAGGATGCATGCTGAACTCAGTCAGCATTGAGACATGGTTGGGCACTTGCTGAGCGCCCACACCCCAGCTGGGCCCACTGACAACAGTCCCCTGAAGTTCTTCCTCCTCCTCCTCCTCCTCCTCCTCCTCCTCCTCCTCCTCCTCCTCCTCCTCCTCCACATTTCAACCTGCCTGTTCACCTCCCTCTCACTCTGGCCCAGACAACAGTGGTAGGAGAAGGAGGAGGAGCAGCAGATGCTACTAGAGATGTGCAGACTAGGTCTTCTCCGCCCCGAAATTCAGGGTGGAGCTCCATTGAGGCATTTTGCTGTTCCCATTTCTGGAGCAGGCCCCTCTCTCCACTCTGCCAGATGGTTTGGTGAAAAAACACGCCGTTTTCGGGTAACTGGTACATTCTTGTCAATGGGAATTAACAGAAGTGCTCACAGCTCCCTCAGTTTTAAAGATAAACACATGAAAATTGGCACAGTGACAGCTTTTAAAGAGGGCTTTAGGCATGCTGAGCTTGGAGCAGATCCTTTCATGCAGTGATTTATAGGGAATTTTTAAAGTCCAAACTCAAATGCCTTCTCAGGCACCTCTCGTGCCTTGATCTGTATGGTAAAGGGAAATGAAGCAGCGGGATAACACTAAAAGCACTTCATGTTAAAATAAATAAATAAATAAATAAATATAATTGAATAAATGCCACAACAGCAGCACACAGCTTGCCCATCTTCAGAGAGGACACTGACAGGAACATAGGCTTGCAGGACGAGGAGGAGAAGGAGAAGGCCAGCACTATCAGACACATTGGAGCGAATCAAGGCAACAACAGCTTCCCCCATATGCAAGGAGGTACTAAAAGGCTTGGAGGGGGAGGAGGGAAGAGAAAGACAAGGAGCCCCCCTCTAAACTGGAAGCCCAGCCAGCCAATGCTGATAATAGGAGTAATAAACCAAACAAACACACACACACACACTAGCAGGCTTGAATTTTTTAAAAGATTTTTCAGTGGGGAGGGAGTAGACTACAGAAACATAGCACACTAGGGTTTTAAGGAGGAGAAAGAGCTTAGAAAATAGCAGACCAAGGGACAGTAGCTGCTGCCTGGCTGGCTGCAAATCTCTCTATGGGTGCCTCTACAAGAGCAATTTAAAGCTCTTTAAAAGCACATTACCGATTTGACCTCTACAAGAGCGGAGCGCAAATCGGGAGTCAAGGCGCTTTTTCTGTCCGATTATGTGCATTATCGAATGCGCGTTAAATAGCGAGTTTTAATTTACCGCGGGAGTTGAAGCACCTTATGACCATGTAAACAAGCGATTCTCCGCATTAAACACCTTTAAAACACTTTTCATACAAGCGGTAATGCGCTTCACTGCCTCCCGTGTATGGGGATTAGGCGTAAAAGCGATTGCGAGAAGATGCGCATAATCGGACAACCGGGTGTCAAGCCGAATTCTTGTAGAGGGGACCTATCTCTCATGCACATGTGCGCATTTCTCTCTCACTAGAATGATGACAGGCAAGGAGGACAAAACACTGTGATTGGAGGGGGGTGGACAGGAAGACATGTGTGGTTAATGACTAATGTTAGCCACAGATTTCAATGTACCCTCACCCCACTCAGCATCTTCCAAATATGGAGATATTCAATGACACACACACACACACACACACACACAGCATTGGCGCCTGAAAAACAGTTGGATAATTTCGAAGATATTAGAAGCTCCTATTAGGCATGTCTCCGCCCTGAAATGATTCTATTGGTTTAGAAGCAGTCAATCCCCCATACTAGAAGACTGAATGCACCACGGATGTTCACGGTTATCAGATAATTCTGGGGTGGAGAGCACATCCCTAGATGCCACTACCCATTTGCTTGCTGGCTCTTTGCTTGTCAAGAAAGCAAGTGGTAGCAATGATGAGAAAGAGCAATAGCAACTTGTGACAGTGGGGATGAAAAGGTGGACTCACTGAGGAAAGGCCCCCATTGAGGGGGCTTGCCCAAGTGCCCTCAAAAACCTGGAGCCGGCCCTTTTGCTGAACCTGACTTGAGGCTTAAGCTGCATGAAAACTGTTCCACCTGACTTCACAGAATTTTGCTAACAAAAACAAGCATATATATTGCACTAGAAAGGGAAGACTGTGGTTATTAAAACATGAATTAAGTATGTACTTCAATTTGTAGAACAAAAAAACGTAAATTAAATGGTCCATCAAGACTCTCAGCAATTTTTAAGTGGTCTATGCAAGAAAAGGCCTTAAGAAACTCTGGTCAAAAGCAAAACTTCCACATCCTAAGCCTAGTTTAGCCTGTATCTAATTAAATTATTCCTTTTACGGGTATTATTTTCATGAACGAGTTCCAGCCGGTTTCTAGTCTGCTCCACCCAGCCAATGGCAAGTCATTGGGATGGCCTGCCTCTTTCTTCAATAATCATGTTATGCCTGCAACGTTCCAGTCATTAACTGTCTGTCAAAAGAACAGCTCTCATCAGGCACAATATTTCTCATTTAAGACTTCACGCGTAGAAGCCTCATTTCCTTTTAAATGTCATAAGGTATGTTATCAAGCTATCCTCCCATTTTGTTCCCTTCCCCCTACCCCCTTATGAGTGTCAAATCTCTTCTCAGCCATTTCAGTTTTTGTACAGATATTATCTAAATCCTCCCTTAGCAGCATAACATTATTGGCAGGGAGCTGCTCATGTGGTGTTCTCTGGGCGCTCCTGTTACTCAGCTTCATTGTTTCCTCTTGTTAAATAAGTATGGTAGTGTTAGTCTAGAAGACTCCGTCTGTTCGCATCCTCTTAGAGACCAATCACATGTTTAGAAAAATTGCATGCCCCATCCCATCTAGCAGTTTACCACTTCAGAATATAAGTGTAGCAACCACAGGAGTAAATGCTGTCCCACACATCAAAACCTCCCTGATTATGGAAATAGAGCATGCCAGTGAGAAGACCTCTAACCTGATGGGCTGGTTTTCTAGCTTCAGGGATGTTTGCGAGAGACTGCACCTGCAGTCCTGGAATGATACAGATCTGAGATGGACTGGATGTCTGAATCATTCATTACTATGCCAGCCTTCCTCAAGTTGATGGCATCCAGATGTTTTGGAATACAACTCCCATCATTCCTAACCATTGGCCATGCTGGCTGGGACTGATGGGAGCATCTGGATGACTCCAGATTGGGGGTTCCACACAAGTCTCATCCACTTTTTGTGTTACTCAGTTTGGGACCATCATAGGAGGTGGAGTGGCTGCCATAGGACTTGCATAGGACTCATACTGCCCACAAGGAGATGCTGTTTCATGTACATGGTGCTGCTGCCATACAATCCAGCAGCCCCAGGGATTCTCAGAGGTAATTACATAGGGGCTTTTACATATACAAACTGCCCTTTTGTATATAAGAAGAGTTTAGCATACCAACAAGGACCTGGTCAGCTTTTCTTGAAGGTTGAAAGAAGAACTTATATTATGGCCTCATCTACACCTTGAGGCCTTCCAGGACTCATGTGGGGGAGGATCCCGGGCTTTACCACTTCCGGAATCATCCCCCCCTGGGTCCATACGCCAGCACATCATCCTGGAAGTCAAGAGGGACATTCCAGGGCGGCGTGTTTTTTTTTTTTTTTTTTTTTTTTAAAGGAGAAGCCGGTCGCTCAATTTCACGGACCTGATCCTGCACAAAAAGTAAGTTATATATTAAAAAAATAAACCTAAAAACACGGTGCCGAAAAGTGCTGGCAGCCATCCCAGTGATGGCAAAATTGCTCCCCCCCCCCCCCCTGATAGGCACGGAGTCATCTACACAGCTCTGTGCCCATTTGAAGAGCCCTGCTACTTGCGGGGAGAGGGAGGGCCCACACTACTCACAGTCCTCGAGGTTGTCCCAGGACCACGGGAAAAATCGGGATACGTGCAGTGCCATTTATCCCGAGACAACTGAGAGGTCATCCCTGGTTGACCCTGGGATCAGCTGTGTGTCATTTGGATGCACAGGGATGACCTTGAGCTGACCCCGGGATGAATGCAGGTGTAGATTAGGCCCGTGTCTCTGAAATAAGTACCTTTATGGCTACATCTCCCACTTTTTCCTATTAATGGTTTGTTGTGTTTTAAACAGCATAATATTGAGTTTTGATTTTAAACGGTCATAATAGAAACTGGGCCTCTCACATCACCCAAACTTCAGACGCTGTACCACAGGGGCTGGTGCTTCAATTGTACCACGTATGCTGAAGTATTCTCATTTGATTCATTGGAACTGCTGTTGAGGCTTACAGCAATGGTGTGATGCAATGGATTCTGTAACTTTGGAAAAATCACTGTCCTACCTCACAGGGCTGTAAACTGTACAAACAGTTGTAAAGCCAAAGCAACGCTAAAGTATTCTTCTGCAGTCTGTTTCAATGTGCAGCCTCAGTTTGTGAGTTTGCTATACCATGGAGCCTTAAAAAGCAGATAAAGGAGACCGCTCCCTAGTTCCCTGTCCCAAGGACCTTACAATCCAGGAAGACAACATCTAGTAGAGTGAGGCTGAAAGGCTGCCACATAAAAGCAAAGTAGTTAATCTTATTAGCTTAGCTTTGTATTCTGATGGTTTAAATTATATTGTAACGTGAGCTAAATCAAAGGATTACTGAGTACCATAAGAGCAATGGGTGGGTGGAATGCTAGCTGGAAGCAGAGTTCTTAGCAGAGATCCAAAGGTGGGTGGGTGGGTAGGTGTGATGTTGCTTGACTCTGTGGAAAGACTGGGGGGGGGGGGGAGAAGCTGTTCTTGACTCAGAGAAAGAGGATCTAATACTACGTGAGACAAGGGAAGAGGAGAATTGTGCAAAATGCGAAGGCTTGTGGCTTTCCTGTAGGCAGCTGGTTGGCCACTGTGTGAACAGAATGCTGGACTAGATGGACCCTTGGTCTGATCCAGCATGGCTCTTCTTACGTTCTTATAGTTTGGGGACCAAACAGCACAGAGCAGATAATGAGGAGACATCCTGATACTGGTCCTCAGTACAGATTAAAGGAATGATGGGAGTTGCAGTTCAACACATTTAGGTGATACTTGGGTCGGTGAAGGCTGGCTGCTTGGGTACTTCGGTTGGTACTGCTGCTCTGTGGGCAACACAGCAAAAACAGTGTACACATTTCAAAATAAGAAAAAGGAAGAGATTGGGAGGTCAAGAAGTGTCTAAAAGACATGAAGGCAAGTGCCTTTTCCTAGACCATCTTTCTTCAACCTGGTGTCCTCCAGAGGCAGTGTACTGCATGATCATCATTCCCAGCCCAAAATGGCCATAAAAGCTGGGAATGATGGGAGTTGCAGTCTAATATAGGCTGACCAGATAAAATCCAGGTCAGGGCTCCTGTAACTTTAACAGTTGTAGAGAAAAGGGAATTTCAGCCAGTGTCATTTGTATGCAATTAGTTCCTGGGGAAATTCCTTCTTCATCACAACAGTTGAAGTTGCAGGCACTATACTAGAGTGACCATATACAAAAGAAGGCAGGGCCCCTGCAACTTTAACTGTTGTGATGAAGAGGGAATTTCACCAGGAACTAATTGCATACAAATGACACTGGCTGAAATTCCCTTTCCTCTACAACTGTTAAAGTTACAGGAGCCCTGACCTGGATTTTATCTGGTCACCCTAGTACATCTGGAGGGTAGGATACCAGAATGGGCATGGGAATGTCCTGGATACTTCTCCACTCATAAGCCATTCATGCAGATGTTCCTGATCCTCTTAAAGCCATTTTGTGTATCTGGGCTGAAATCATGAATTGCCCCCCCCCCCCCCATCACAACATAATGTCTGATTCATTTAGCATTAAACTCACCCCTTGAGACATAAAAAGGAATAAGGAATTTAGGAAATTCCTTGCCTATCTTTAATAAGGGTTTGAAGGTCTTCCCAAGTGTAGCGATCACAGTCTTTGAAGTTTGGGGGGAGGGGGACATATCTGAAGCAGCATGTGAGTCCCTGACCAGTTTTTCTCAGTTGTTTGCAGAAAGTTCTGGACATTCTCATTTAGAGGTTCCAAATCCATTTCCATTAAACAAATTGCAGAATTGGAACATAGGAAACTGCCTTATACTGAGTCAGACCATTGGTCCATTTAGCCAAGACTGGCAGTGGCTCTCCAGGGCTTCAGAAAGGATTCCTTCCTAGCTCTACCTGGAGCTGCCAGCGATTGAACCAGGGATCTTCTGCATGCAAGGCAGGTGTTCTGCCACTGAGCTACAACCCCTCCAGACTTTAACGGGATTGATTCAAAGCAGTCATGGCTCTGGGGCCAGGCCTACTACTACAAGATGCTGCTGAGCATATCCTTGTACAAAGGGAGTTTATAGCAAGAGCCATTATTTGTTTGATTTTTTTTAAAAAAGACTTTAATTGTTTTGAAGTAGTAAACCACTTTGTGAAGACTTTTTTTGCCTTGAAAAGTGGAGTATAAATACCAAAATAAATAATAGCCAAATAAATAGGAGACTGACAAATTCGAATTCATTAACAGGCTCGATTCTGCCACCAGAGGCTTGAACAAGAATCATGGGGATATATATATATATATATATATATACACACACACTACACAGTTAATTGGCTTAACTTGTGCCAGAATGTTTGTTATCAGCAACAGCTGCACTGTTAATTATATGATTGTCACTTTTTGTATGTCATTTCCTTTTGACTTCACCAGCTGCGCCCCTTCCTAGAGTTGGAAGACCTAAAATCAGTAGTGCACGCACTGGTAACTTCGAGGCTCGACTTCTGCAATGCGCTGTACATAGGGCTACCTCTGTGCCTAGTCCGGAAACTTCAATTAGTTCAAAATATGGCAGCCAGGTTGGTCACCGGTACATCTAGGGGTGACCACATTACACCAGTTTTAAAATCTCTTCACTGGCTGCCAATCAGTTTCCGGGCGAAGTACAAAGTGTTGGTTATTACCTTTAAAGCCCTACATGGTTTGGGTCCAGGTTACCTACGGGATCGCCTTCTCCCATACAATCCGCCCCGCACGCTCAGGTCCTCTGGGAAGAATTTATTACAGTCAACAAGAACTAGACTGACAACCGTTACCCAGAGGACCTTCTCTTCTGCCGCTCCCAGATTATGGAATGACCTGCCGGGAGAGATTCGCCAACTCACTAGTCTTCCGGAATTTAAAAGTTCTATAAAGACTTATCTCTTCCGGCAGGCCTACCCAGATGAATTTTAAAGTGTTTTATTGGTGTTTTATTGGTGTTTTAATGATGTACTGGTTTTATCTGCTTTTAATCAGTTTTTGTATTTTGTGTTTGGTGTTGTTCCCCGCCTCGATCCGTTGGGAGAGGCGGGTGATAAATAAATATATTATTATTATTATTATTATTATTTACGATTCTTCCCCTGCCCTCCTCTCCAATATGTACTTTATATGGATCTGAAATTCTCCATTATACTTCATGCATCTGATGAAGTGGGCTATAGTCCACAAAAGCTGATGCCAGGATAAATTTGTTGGTCTTTAAAGTGCCACAAATCTCTTCATTGCTTTTCCTGTTTACCCTGTTGATTTCCTACAGTGTGGAACTGACGGGCGGCATCCCATTGGACCCTCGTGCTACCATAACTTATGTTGCACTAGTGTAAGGTCCCTCTAATGCATCATCAATAACGTGAGTTGGCATGGCAGGTTTGCCCAGAAAACCCGTGGCATTCTGCGAGAGGTTCACTATGCTAACATACATAAATTATGTTATGCGCTAGTGTCCAATTGGATATTGCCCAAAGGGTGCTCAACACCCTTTGCAGAACTCCGGGCATCTTCTGATCCAGAGAATTAGCACAACATTCAGAGTCATGTGTGTCCTCTTCAGCCATTTCGAAACTAAAAATCAGGGCCTTTAAATCCTTCCTTGGGGGCGGGGGAATGTTCACTCCCCTTGGAATTTAACCTTCAATTGAACCAGGGTTGCTGAAAGAAAAGCACTTCAGTGGTATTGTTCACTTGCTCCACCCATCCAATCCCTTATCTAACCTGAGTCATTACTGCCTGTAACTTTGCAACTCTCTGGCAGCAGTGAAGCTCAGCATTTACCAGTGGAAAGGCTTACCTATGTGACCCACCCTCTGTGGGTTAGATACCCACCCCCTGTGCTATGGAAGCAAGGGGTCAGGTCTTTCCTAGTCTTTAGCAACACTTGCATAGCTTGTCATGCTGATAAGTATCATTGGATTGAACTGCAACTGATACACCCTTGGGAACACTTCTTTCTCATGTTTGAACTGGCAGTGAATTCTAGCTTCAATACTTTAGAACAACCTTTCCTAAGCTGGCCACCCGATAGTGTGTTCGAGTCTGTGCCGGATCCAGAAGAAGACAAAAGCTTCCCGATTGAGGAGCTTGAGGCATAAACTTTAATTCGTCAGGACAATGTAAGAATGCCAGAGGCAGGACAGACCAGACGGAATCCCCCAAGGAGCACAATCCTACAGGACTTCCTTCAATGGGAATCTTATTGAAATGAACAACATCTGCACGGGAGTGCTAATAGGCTTATGTCCAGCTCCTGTGGATCTCAACATTACACAGAAATCCTAGCAGATCTCTCTGCCTCTCCCCCTGTTCCCCTTAGGAGCAAAACAGACACATGGCCTGTAACGATATAGCTGCTAGTTAAGATTTTTACTCTGGAGTAGATGCTCTGCTTGGATTCTGGAAAACATCCTCCACAACGAGGAACTGCCCTCCTGGGGTGGATAGTGCAGTTATATAATTTGGTCACTAGATGCACTGCGATGTATCTGGTTGAAGTCAGGAGTTTCCTGTGCTGTACTGTTCATGTTGGAGAGAAACAATACAGATTTCAAGTTATATAGAAACAAAGATAGCCATGTTGGCCCTAATCCATATAGTGTAATATCTTGGTTAAACCAAATCAAAGATCACAAAAAAGCTTCTGAGATCACCAGTTCTCTGTATCAGGCAAGATGTTACAAAAACTAGATCTTGCAGTCAGTATATCTGCACAGTCAGAATCTTATTTATTTATTTATTTGTTTATTTATTACACTTATATACCGCCCCACAGCTGAAGCTCTGGGCGGTTTACAAAATTTTAAAAGATTGAACATTAAAAAGTCAATATACAAAATTTAAAACCATAAAACATAAAAACATAAGGATCTTAAGATGGTAATGGAAGAGGAGGGCTTGCAGACCTGCAGACTGGCCTCTGGTAAGCTGACCATATGAAAAGGAGGACAGGGCTCCTGTAACTTTAACAGTTGTAGAGAAAAGGGAATTTCAGCCAGTGTCATTTGTATGCAATTAGTTCCTGGTGAAATTCCCTCTTCATCACAACAGTTAAAGTTGCAGAGCCCTGCCTTCTTTTGTATCTGGTCACTCTAGTATAGTGCCTGCAACTTTAACTGTTGTGATGAAGAGGGAATTTCACCAGGGACTAATTGCATACAAATGACACTGGCTGAAATTCCCTTTTCTCTACAACTGTTAAAGTTACAGGAGCCCTGTCCTCCTTTTCATATGGTCAGCCTACTGGCAGCTGATGTGGTGGTTTCAGGTTTCACCTCTTGTCTAGCTTCCTGACTGGCATGTCTTCTAAGGCTTCCATGACCCGCATTCTACTAACCACACAATGTACAAGTTTATAGTTGCGGTATCCCATGCGGTGTGCAGTCTCACCTATGCTCTGCTTTGTTTACTACCTCCACAATCATGCTCTCTATCCCCATTGTCACTGTGGAAATCAGAGTAATGCAAGTATAAATGCAGGTACTCTCTGTCCCATGGGTAAAATAGAATAGCAGGGAAAAGTATTCTAATGGTGTGCCTTTCTTGACAGCAGTCTGTTGTCTTGCCCTTGCTGCGAGCTTGCAATGTGCCATTTTAAAAACAAACGAAAACAACCACTTAGTCAAGCAAATAAGAACTACACTCACCAGACGGAGCAACAAAATAAGCCACTATGAACAGATGTCATCCTGTAACATTGTACACCACCACTGCCCCCAAGACAACATTTGGGCCATAAGGGAAGGGAACATGTATGGATCTCAGGCCTTTTCTCCCCAGCCTCCATTTTCTTGCTCCCAGCAAAACCTCTGATGCCTAGTCCCCTAATCCCACAGGTACGGTTGGTAGGGTGACCAGATAAAATCCAGGTCAGGGCTCATGTAACTTTAACAGTTGTAGAGAAAAGGGAATTTCAGCCAGTGTCATTTGTATGCAATTAGTTCCTGGTGAAATTCCCTCTTCATCACAACAGTTAAAGTTGCAGGGGCCCTGCCTTCTTTTGTATATGGTCACTCTAGTATAGTGCCTGCACCTTTAACTGTTGTGATGAAGAGGGAATTTCACCAGGAACTAATTGCATACAAATGACACTGGCTGGAATTCCCTTTTCTCTACAACTGTTAAAGTTACATGAGCCCTGACCTGGATTTTATCTGGTCACCCTAACGGTTAGTCTCTGCAGGAAAAGAAAAACTAAGAAGAAATCCATAATTGTTCCCTACTGATGGTCACATCCTCCTAAGACTTTATCCATGTGTCAGGAATCACTGTAGGCTGTTCTTGTTCATCTGTCAAATCCTTGTAGATCACATGGGAAAGGAAAAACTGGAATAGTTAATTAATGAAAGGAAGGGGAAACCAACTATGGGGATCTGGCACGCACCCTTGGATGCCCTTCCTCAAATGGTTCTCTTCTCACTTATCAGACATGAATATATTACCTGGGATGGCTTAAAGAAAAAGTCCAATGTTGGCCCTAGAGTGGTGATCAATAGTGCTGATGGGACAGATGAGTTTAGGAGTATCAGGCTAGGTTAGAGAAGCCAGGACATGTTAACATTTCATGCTTGAATCTGTGCTACAAAATTGGTCCAGTGGATCACAGAGACTTAGTTCGGAGATACTTCCATCCTTTGCCTTGAACTCATTTTGTAGTCCTAGACAAGTCCTAGTTGGGTCTTCCTGGTTTGTAAAATGGAAAGCTTAATCATCTGCCCTCACTCCTTTCCCCCCTGGATTTAGACTAGCCATAGTGGGACTGGAGCTACAGATGTAATGTGGGCAGCTTTTAAACAGCAGTGTGGCTCACAGTTCTTTCTTCTGCCCTGAAGGAGAACCAGTCTAGGTTAGCCATGAACAGCCACACTCTGCTGGTAGCCTCTGAATTGGACTACTGTAATATGTTATACATGGGCCTTCCTTTGAAGATGAGCTGGAAACTGCTAGGATTCTAACTGGGATTGATTGCCTCACCTGTGAGGTTCTCACCTACGTTGCAAGAACTCCGTTGACTATCCATCCATTTCCAAGCCCTATTCAAAGTGCTGGTGCTCATCTTGACAGCCCTGCATGGCTTTGTACACAGAACCTCGAAGAAAGGATTGCTTCCACCTCAACCTACCTGTGCACTGTGATCATCTTCAGAGGTCTTTCATCACTAGAGGGCCCCAGTCATCTGTGGTGAGGCAGCAGGGAATTGTGCAGAAGGCCTTTTCTCTGCCATGGCATAAGTCTCCCTCCTTCCTCTTGCCTCATTGTGTGCCCCACACCCCTTTCCCTTACTAGTGCTGCTGCCCCATTTACTCTCTGCCGAATGAAGAGGCCAGCATAGCTCTCACAAGAGAGGATTCTCATTGCGAGCTAGAGGGTACATGGCTGAGAACAACTGCCCATCCTCTGTTTTGCTCTGAGACTGAGAGTGGCTGCTCCAGAGAGCGCTAGTGGCCCCTCTCTTGCTGTGGCAAATGCCATGGCAGAAGAGTGACTGGTGGGGCTCTCCGAAGCATCTGTTGAAGGTGGCAGGGGTGGCAGCCCAATCTAGCAGGAACAGGGGGGAGAGAGACACGATTTGCTGTCCCCCCCCATCTACCACCTAAAGTGGGAGCTTCAGCCTGCCTTTTGAGAGGGCTTGCCCTGCCTTCCCTGCTATGGTACCTCGCTTATGGAATTCCCTCTCCAGGAAGACTTGCTTGGTGCCTGCCTTTCTGAAGTCCAGCAAAGAACTTTTTGTTTCCTTAGCCTTTTACTATTTGAGATGCCTTATTTTCCAATTTGATTGCTACTGCTATTCTGCCGATTTATTTGTCATTTTATGGTGAGTTTTTCTTGTACTGCTTTTTTTTTCATGACACTACTGTAAACAACCCCAATCATCTTTGTCCTGAAGGGTGACATAAAAGTCTGGTGAAGAAAGTATAGAGATGGTACATCAGGCATGGGGAACATCTGGTCCATGGGGTGGATGCAGCTCAAGGAGGTTCTCCATCTGGTCTTCCCCAAACCCCACCCCCTTTCCAAGCAGGAAAAAGCTCTTAGCTCCAGTCATGTTTGAATTAACACACACCAATCTGACTGCTCCTTACTCGACTCCTGTGGTGACCACCTGAACCTGTGATGCAATCCCAACACAGAGAATATAACATTAGGACATTGGATGGGAGTGTGCATGGCACATGCTGTCTAAGGCCCTTCCTGATCCCCATTCACTCTTACCACTTTGAGTTTGTGGGTTCTGTGAGTAAATACCCAAGCGCCAACTTTCTAAGGCCTTCCCCTAGCAAGTGGCCTGTTGATAGTTGGGGATCCTGACTGAGAGACAACTCTCTCAGTGGCCATTTTAGGTAGTCCCCATGCTTCCCTGAACATCAAAAGGAGATGATGCCTGATTAAGCATTTTGAAATTGATCGGATGTTGAGAGCCATTACAAAATAACTTTTTATACGCTTTAATTAAAAACGTGCTTCAACAGTCTGATCTGAAAGGGCTTTAGAGGGAAGAGAGAAGAGAGGGACTGATCTGGTTGCTATAACTACCCCCAAATCTTTTCAGGCCTTGCTTTCCTTCAGCACACCCTGGCCAACCCACTCCAGCCATACATTGACAAGGATATCTACCTGTCAAACGTCATTCGGTCCATCCCATCGTTCATACTTGTATCAAGACTCTTCTGCTGTTTAGCCTACTCTGTGATGGTGTGTTTTCTGGGAGACCTCATCCTGAGAAGGGTTCAGTGCCTTTGAAGGAGG
The DNA here is from genome assembly GCA_029215795.1 of Anniella stebbinsi. Classification (NCBI taxonomy): domain Eukaryota; kingdom Metazoa; phylum Chordata; class Lepidosauria; order Squamata; family Anniellidae; genus Anniella; species Anniella stebbinsi. Next base: position 333,556,049 of record JARDYH010000001.1, read on the forward strand.
TGAGTGGAAGCTGCCTTAGTCCAAGATACAGAACTGTACTTTTGTCCTTCACTCTTCTCATTGCCAGCAGAAAATATCTGGATTCTCTGGGATACTTGGGTTTCCCGAATGTCTGACCCGAAGTATGCTGGTGTTCTGGATTTGAGAAGGAAGCACACCTCTCTCTTGTGCACATTTAGAGTATGGAAAGATAGAATTCTCTGCCTTCAATGGAACCTGTCCCCATGTATGAGTCACTATTTTTGGCTCCCAATTGGAAGCAGGACTAGCCTCAGACAAAGTGGAGCCCTGGGTGAAGGTTCCTTCAGTGCCCCCTCCAATTTTTCATTTTCTGAATAACTTGATGGTAGTAGAGGCTGGTGGCTCCGATGCCAGTGGGGTGGTAAATCTGCTACTAGATTTCAGTCAGAATCTGTCAGGAGAACTTTAACAGAACTATCTAAAGTGCTTCTGCAGATTCACGGCCCCACTGACATCCGAGCCACCAGCCTCCCCTGCTTGATGGCAGAGGGGGGTGTTGGATTTGCATTTGTGGCCTATTTCATGACCGCTTTCAGGCATGATTTCTCCCTGTCATATAAATTGATAGGTGTGTGCACATTAATCATGCCATGAGGGCCACATGCTAGCTGTGCATGGCCACATCCCAAAGTGCCTGAGGGGTGCTGTCTGGGTGGGTATTTGGGGATTATGAAAACATTTAATGAATGGATAGCTCAAAACACACACCAGCAATTTTTTCAGGGCTCACCAGTCTTCCCCAGCAGCACACAGTTTGGGAACTCCTGCTTTGGCTCATATTTTGCATTCATAAGCGCAAGAATGACTTCAAGGCACAGAAATCATTTTAAATACTATCATAATTTAAATGATCCATATTTATTTTCTGGGATGGATACAGATTTAGACATGCTTAGAGTAAATCCACTGTAATTAATGAGATGTAAGTCATGATTTACTTGTCCCATTGATTTCATTGAGACTACTCTAAGCATGACTAAGTCTGGATCCAGTTCTCAAAGTGTTATCTTTGGGGTGTCAATCAATTTGCCTGGGTATGCTGCCTTTATTTCACTCCATCCTACTCCCAAACATTTGCTATGTGGTCGATGGACTTTGCATTTTTTTAGTGGCTTGAGTTTCTCTGTTGAAATCATTTTACAATATTTCAGTTGCAATTCAATAAAGAGATTCTAAAAATGAAGTTAAAAAAAGGAATTCAATATACGCCAACAGAACAAACAGTTAATTTGCTGCATGTGAAACTACTAATGTTACAAATGATTGCTTTCTGTTTTTCTTATTTGGAATTATATTTTTGTTGTTAGAATCTGGTTTTTGCTTTTTGTTTCTTTACTTTGAATTGAAAGCTGCTCTGGTTTGGATTTTGGCGGGTTGATGTTTTATTGTATTTTTGGAAGAAGAGAGATGTATAAAGCTTTTGCAATAATAAACAATTTCTTGTTCGTCAAATTTACTTCTAGTGATTGTAATTAAAGACATCTCTGCAATGTCAAAATCTAAATGTATAATTGAAAATCATATTAATCTACCTGAAAGTAAGCCCCCATTGAATTCAATGGGACTTACTTCTCAATATACATGCATAGAATTGCAGTGTAAGCATGCTAAACTTCCTATGACCCATCTGATGTGAAAAATTGGCAAAATGCTTACTATAAGAAATACAGAGCAATAGAACAATGCTTTGCTACATCTGTGTTTTCTAAAGAATTCCTGACACACTAATAAATAATCCCCATTTTCCATACACACATGCTATGTATTTATGAAAATTCAATTAGAAGGGCAAAATGGTGGGTTTTTTTAGAGATTTTCATAAAGTTTATGTACCCTAAGAGAAGATAACAGTGTGAATGTCATACATACATACTCATACATGCATTTTAAAGACCTGCATATATGTGGTTGGAGACCCCAACTGGTTTAGGTTTGCAAGAGTCGCATGTATGTGTTGTCCGGGAACATGTAGATACAACGGGGCTTTACTTCTCAGTAGATGTATTTAGAATTTCACTCTGTATCATTTTCTCTCTGAGCAATCTGAACTACTGCTTCCCCATCTTACTTTTGAAACTTTGGGACCTCTTAATGCTCCCGACACCTTGCTATTCTTGAATTGGAATTGGAATGGAGATCCCAAACAGCATTCAGCATTATATTAACCAGCAATGCTTTGCTGTGCCCATGGCCAAGTTCCTTCATAATGTTTATCCATAAATAAGCCTAATTCAGCAAAGATTCTTTCCAATGTTAATTAATTTCCAGAGGGGTAGATGATGTCCTAATCTGTTGCAGCAAAAACAACAAAGCATTGAAAGACAAACAAATTTATTATGGCATAAGCTTTTGTGGACTGCAGGCCACTTCATCAGATGCTGTCTATGAATACTTATGCCAAAATAAATTTGTTTGTCTTGAAGATGTGACTAAGATTCTTAATAGTTAATGTTAATTAAATGTTTTTTGCTTCCAGTCCTGCCCCCCTTAAAACCTCCTGTTAATAGTGGGGGTGTTCCCCCACATTTCCTTTGAGTAACATGAAAGAAAGGATGTTAAAGATCTTGAACTATGATTTCTTTGTGCCTTCATTCACTGAGATGTTGCTGTAGTCTTTTGCTTATATAAGATTTTCTGTCCATGTATTGCGTACGGAGGGTGTAAATGAAGAGTCAGACACAAGAAGTGGATTTAAACAAGGGCCACATTTATTGACAGATCTGCAAAGGGGGTTCCTAAGGGGCATCCAGTAAAGGCCTGTCCACAGGCCCTCTTTTCCCCGGTTCGGGCGAGCGATTCTTGCACGTGAGTAGGTGGAATAACTCCACCTCTCCACGTGCTCCCCCTTTTGGGGGAGGGAGACCTTCCTGTGTCGCCTCCCCCCAGGCCGCAAGGCTCTGGGTAGGTGAGAAGGGTCAGTCTCAAAGGTAACCCTTATCTCCCAAGCCAGGCCGCAGGGCTCAAAGCTGGAAGCCTCAGGAATTACCAGTCACCTGAACAGTGCCTGTGAATGCTCGCCAATTCTCCTTACCTCTCTGGATGCCCCTTCCTATCCGCCAATTAAATGTGTCCAAATTAGCTGCAAACCAATTCGCCTATTTAACTACACCCAACCTGTCTCACAGTGTGGAGTAGGTGAAAAAACTCATGGCCAATTCAGAACATGAGCAAAAAATTCCTACTCGGGCCCCAACAAGCAACCGGCGAACCCACACTGAGAACAGGGAGGGAGGGAGGGAGGGAGCCGCTTGAAGCAAGAGAGTGAAGGGGAGGGAGGCTTACCTTTAAATAGTTTTCCTCCCTCCCCTTCGCATGGCGCCATCCAGCTCGCTACCCAATAGGGAGTGGGCACGTCTTTCCTCTTCCCCCCACCGGCCGCAAAAGCCTCCCCGCCCCCAGGCTGTTTGCCGGGGACGGCAGAATAATAATAATAATAATAATAATAATAATAATAATAACAACAATTTATTTCTTACCCGCCTCTCCGTCTGGATCGAGGCGGGGAACAACAACATGATAAAATACATAAAACTGATTAAAACATGACACATATTATTAAAACTGCATAAAAATCCTAAAACATCCTAAAAACATCCTTAAAACATTCTAAAATTCCACTGGATATGCCTGCCGGAAGAGAACAGTCTTTATGGCTTTCTTAAATTATAAAAGACTGTTAAGTTGACGAGTCTCCTCCGGCAGGTCATTCCACAGTCTAGGAGTGGCAGAAGAGAAGGTCCTCTGGGTAACAGTTGTCAGCCTAGTCTTGGCCGACTGCAGTAAGTTCTTCCCAGAGGACCTGAGCGTGCAGGGCAGATTGTATGGGAGAAGGCGATCCCGCAGGTAACCTGGACCCAAACCATGTAGGGCTTTAAAGGTAATAACCAACACTTTATACTTCGCCCGGAAACTAATTGGCAGCCAGTGGAGCGATTTTAAAGCTGGCGTAATATGGTCACCCCTAGATGTACCGGTGACCAACCTGGCTGCCATATTTTGAACGAGTTGAAGTTTCCGGACTAGGCATAGAGGTAGCCCTATGTACAGCGCATTGCAGAAGTCGAGCTTCGAAGTTACCAGCGCGTGCACCACCATCTTTAGGTCTTCCAACTCTAGGAAGGGGCGCAGCTGGCGTATCAGCTGAAGCTGATAGTAGGCACTCCTGGCCTCATTCCAATAGAATATGAGCATCTCCTAATATACGATACATACATGCCCAAAGCATATGTTTCTATATTTCCCCCCTTCAGCCCCCATTTAGATATTTGCCTTCATAGTCTTCATCTTGTTCAGCCTAACAAAATAATAACTAAGTTCACACAACATGACAAGCTAGAGTACAGGTTGAGAATAGGTTGAGTGTAGCTGGTTGTTGAATCTTGGCATGTCATTGAATCATGGGTTGTTGTGTTGTGCGAACCCAGCCATGCTAATAAACCATGGTTTGTTAACCACAAACAATCCATACTTTATTGCTGGAATGTGACCTGTGGGTTGTCCATGATTAAGAAACCATGGTTTGTTAGCACAGTTGGGTTCATACAACACAACAAGCCACAGTTTGATAACAACAACCCACACTCAACCCATGCTCTGGCATGTCATGTTGTGTGAATTAGGTCAGTGTGAAGGAAGTAATGATTATTTCCATTATACAGGTTGGGAAATGAGATACAGATAGAGCTATTTTAGCTGGCCTATGGTTGCAACTTGAATCCAGGCCCATACCCAATATCCTGGAAGTAAGGCAAGGTCATTCTGCAGTGCTGTCTGTCTGTTGCAAACCCACTTTAAATGATGACCATAGACATGAAGAAAGTAACTGCCTAACGGCCCTCGGGACAGGCCCTCCCCCCCTTATGTTGATGGACAACTAACTGAACACTTGCATATTAGGAAGACGCTTTTGCTGAGGGATGAGGGAGGGGTAGTTTTGCGATTGACCCAATAGCCACGGTGTCCTCCCTGTCCCTCCTCCAATCACATTGCTTAGGGGGTGGGATTGCTATTTATAAAAAGAAACTGCACTGCTCTTTCACAAATGCCTTAAACCCTCTCCCAGTACAGCCAGAGCCAACTTTCTTTGCTAGGTTTCCTTGTCTGTGTGTGTGTCTGTCTACGCTCCCCTTTGTGTGTTATTGAGTGTGTGTGTGTCTTCTTGTTCCACACACAAATATAGGGGACTTCAATTTTTGTAGTAAGTTTCTAGTTTCTGAAACTTCTGCAAGCTCTCCTGAGAGATGAAGTGCACCTGATGTGTGTGTGTGGGGGGGGGGGGTGAGGGGGAATGGTTTATGCGGGAATTTTTTGAAAATACTAAAAATCAAGGGATGGAGGGATCTGCTTCAAACTTGGCATGGCTAAAGCCCTACTTAAGAGCTACTAGGTGCCAAGTTTCATCTCTTTATTTTTAAAAAATGATGGCGATGTAGCATTTTTGTTAATTCCCATTGACAATAATAGCATGGTTACCTGAAAATGGAGCAGTTTTCCAACAGGAAAACTGATGGTGTGGGGAGGTGGACCCCCTCCAAATATCGGAGAATCACCTCATCGGGGCTCCACCCTGAAGTTTGGGGAGGAGCAGACCCACTCTGCCCGCCCCTACTAGTACCTTGTGCTCTTTATTGCATTCAGTCCCACCTCCTTTTGATCCCTCTTGTCTTGCCCCATTCTATGCCATATAACAGTTTGCTACTGGGGGGGGGGGAGGTTCCCAGGGTAGCAGTACCAACTCAAGTTATAAAACTTCCCATGGATAAAGGAAAAATAATTGAAAGACTGCCTGCTCTGAACTGGCACAACTATTTTTATGTCTGAGTGGATCAGTAGGAACAAAGGCAATAGTCTATGTAGATATTTAAAGCTGCAACCCTATACAAACTTACCTGGGAGCAAGTCCTATTGAACTCAATGGGGCTTATTTCTGATTATATATGTCTAGGATTGCACTGTTAGAGAAGTTTACTTCTAATACTACGAGCTGGATTTTCTTTACCAAAATTGTCTTTCAAAAAACCCTGCTTAATGTTCAAAATGCAATGTTTTCTTTACACCCCAATTTTTATGACTCTTGCTGTAAATGATAATAGGGTAGAAACGGTTATACAATCAAATTAATGAAAGTTTCAGCTCATGATTTAGCAGTGGAGTTATCTAAAATAATCTGCCTGCCAGCCTCTCTCCACACTTTCAGTGGATTGGAGAAGATCTCTTACCAGGCAGTTTCTATTGTTTGACTAATTAATTGTTTAAGCCTGAAGTCTAACAATTAAGTGTCTCATCCTGCAGAATTCACAAATGTAATCTGACAATGCTGATTCTGGCGATTTCTTTTTGCAGGAAATGAGAGTCTGCCACATTAAGAGCATCTGTGATCTCGTAGAAGTCACATTTGGAAACAGAAACAGTGAAGGCTCTTGTAACATTTGGAATCAGTCACCTCTGAATGGATTTGCAAGAGTCTATGCAGTGACAATCATACCTTGCCAGAAATCAAGCCCATTCAACAACAGCTTTTATTTTCTAGCTGCTAATTGTTACATCCCAGGATGTAAATGTTTCAGTTGTCTTGGCGAAGAAATGCTTTGGATGGGATGTAAAAACTGCTATATGTGTTCGACAACATAAAGCATGGCTTTGCAGAGATGTTATGATAATGCTATGGACAGATGTTTTGATCACTCACACATGCACCCAGTTCTGGTTGAATGCTGATCTTCTCAACCAGAAACCCAAAAGTATTAATTTAGAATGCAAACCTGTACACATTTAGCAGGCGAGTAAGGCCTATTGAACTTAAATGGATTTACTGAGCAGAGATGCATAGGATTGCTCCACCAACCTTCTTTAGCTCTGTACAGCACATGGTTTGCTACTGTGGGGAGGAATGACTTCAGTGGGCAACACATTTTGAACATATTTAGAACTGATGTGCTTCTACTGAAATAATCCAGGAAAGTGGGAATATCATTAGCTCAGTGTCCTATTTACAAAATGACTTATTTGTTAAGTCAAACATCTCAAATCATTACTAATGCAAGTAACTTTCCCACGTAAAATGGTGGGCAAAATTAAGAATTCAGCCATCACTCATAGCAGTAATGGAGAACAGTCTGGCCCTGTAATGCAAGGGGTCATGGGTAGGCTCCTGGTTGCCCAATATGGAGTTTGACCAAAAGGACTCTTGTGAAATATTGTCAGGTGCTTGAAATGACAGACAGCAACTGGCTCTGGACCTTGGCTTTAGGTTTTATCTAAAGGACACATTCACTGGAAGACAGGCAATCTTTGCTGCTGCCTCTCCCCCCTCCCCCCCCCCCCATTTTGTTTAACAGCCTGCTTGATGAAGACTTCTGAAGAACTTGGAAAATTGCTCACAATTTTATTACATTTTAGTCTATCCTCATAAAGCTATTGCCTTACTGTGGGATTTGGATATTTCCCTCTCTAAAGGATCAGCACAGGTGCCTATGCTTTCTGTGTGTCTTAGGCAATGCCAAATATAACTACTGAGGAGGAGAGTGGTCCTGAAAATGGAAAAAGATAGGATTTAATTAGTGCTGCCTAATTTGGCTCTTATTGACTTTTTGCTTTGAGCATCACCCAGGGGTGGCCCTAGACTAGCTGCCAGCAACTGTCACCCTAGGTAAGCCATGCAGTTGACCCCTTGAAATTAACCTAAAATCATCTAAAAATTAAGTTCCAATTTTGCTAATATAAAGACAACTGCATTGGTACCTGTGTGTTTCAATTAGAGCTCAAGACAGAACCAAGTCACTGCTGGATTTTATTTCATCCCCAAAAACATCCATTTTGCCTTTTGTCCTGAAGACCAGGATACATCTTCCAATCTGTCTTTTACCTTTAGAGGCCAATCCAATGATGATGTCTGCAAAATGCCTCTTGCATTTCAGCTCAAGATTGTTACAAACTGCAGCCTTGGGGAGCAACTCCACCACCTTCCCTCCCCCCCCCCCCATTTTGCATTTTGCTTATCACCTGTCTGAGAACTCAAAATCCTGCTTGCTTTTTGGTGCCTTTTTAGGCTAGTTTCCTAATAAAGGTAATTCTGCTGTGGATTTTGGATTACCCCTTACTTGAGGTGATACATGTTTTATAAGCTCTGATAAAGATTTGAGAAAATAAAAGGCTGCTTTCTCCTTCTCTGCACACTGGAGTTAAAAAAAAATGAAAATATTTCCAGCTGTATCTGAGACGTAACCAGTGCTGTGATGAGCTTAACAAAGCAGTCCTTATCATGCGACCTTGTGAAAGTATTGCTAAGGTTTTTCTTTCTGCCAGAGGTATCTTCTAATCTTAAGACTCAAGAAGAGTCTATGCAGGTAAATGAATTAGGCAAAAGTATTAACAGCCAAGGTACTGGGCCTAGCATGGAGCCATGCTAAGCCTCTTCCCCACACCCAAAATGTAATCCTTGAAAGTTTAGGAGGCCCAATATCCTATCTCTAGTTCCCTTCTCCTAGTTAATTTCAAGTCTTGCAACTTGCCAGACATCTTAATTCCTTTTGGATTCAGAGCATTTGAGCCACATAACGCCTGATAAGGAGCAAAGGGGCTCAATTACATGGAGGAAACTTTAGCGCCTTGACGGAGCCTCCGTCATCTCATTCCAAGGAACAAGACCAACATTCCACATTGTCAGACCATGGGAGGGATTGTGGCAGGGAGTCAGATATTGCCCAAACTTGTGATGTGTTTGTTATTCATCACACAGGCAGGACTACTAAATGCATGTCAGATGCCAGAGCAGGCCAAAACCGTGTGCCCTGCTTAATCTCTAAAAAGGAAAGGTGCTGGCTCTCAAATCACACAGTTGCTCATCATTGGGTTGGGATGGGCAGGGCTGTTGTTACCTGTTGGTGAGGATGGTGAATGCACTCTGAACATACACAGAATCTACTTTGTTACATGGCACTGGTATTCAAACTGGGCCCTGAGGCAGAACCATAGCAAGCCCAGACACAGTTTCAAGAAGAATTGCTTAAGTTGACTGCATAATCAAAATGAATGTTCTGGGTATCTGAGAAGGCTGGCTAAATCCAGGCATAGACATTGGGATGGACTGAAGTAGAATTGTCACTGTTTGGGCACCACTCAGCTCACAACTCACCTCTCCTACCAGCCAGCCTCCCCATTTCAGAAACTCTAAGTTATCAGGTGAATCAGGAGTAGGCAGCAACTTACAAAGAGGAAGTCCTTGCTTTAAGTTTTGGAGCTGTGTGACACTGCAGTGCAATCCTATGCATGCTTACTCAGAAATATATCCCACTATCTGCAATGGGGCTTACTCCCTAGTCAATATGCTTAGCTTTGCATCCCCCTGCAAATATTAATAATTATGGTGCAATTCGCTCTAACAGAACTACTCTGCAGTTGTGCAACTTTGAAAGTAAATCATAATTCATCCCAAATTCTTCCTAGAAGATACTCTGACCTTCTTTTCTGTTCACACCATTCAGATGGGTAAAGAATGGCTGAACAGCTGTGTTTTTCTACATGGACCTTTTTTAAACACACTTTGGTGACTAGATTTATTAGGGTGCAATCCAATGTATGTTTAGACAGAAAAAAGTCCTACAACTCCCAGCATCCCCAGTCAGTCATGGTGACAATGCTTGGAGTTGTTTCTGTCTAAATATGCAGAGGATTGCATTCTTGACCTGGTTAAAAAGGAGGCCAAGACTCAGAGTCCACATATCTTGCCTGGAAGTCCTCTGGCTATCAATGTAGTTTCTTTTCAGTTAGCTTGCTTTAGGCTAAACTGGAAGGGTACCATCCACTCCTAAGGAAAGCTTGTGGAAAAGCTGCTCCTGATTTTAAAGATCTGCCCTCTTAATATGGAAAATCGGTGGCAAAAGGAAAGGGAGGGCAAGGTAGTCCTGATTTGCACTCTGACCCCTAAACACAGCGTTGAAGTAAATCCCGTTTCAATCGGAGGGACTTGCGCCCAAATAACATGCCTGCCATACATTCCCTTTGTGGCTCCGACTCTCTGCGTTCAGCAGGGCCACACCTCCTAAATCCTTTCCGTGCACTCGAGCGTGAGTCCATCTTTCCTGCGCTTTCTCTGTGTGTGTTTCCCTGTCTTGCAATAAAGGGATGGAAGGCAGCAGTCTGCTAGCTGCAGGGGCTGTACCTGCCCCCGCGTTCGTGTTTGTTTATCATCTTCGTCTTCCCCGGCGGCTGAGCTGCTTTTAAACGGTCAATAAGATTTGATGTCAGGGCATATGTTCGCGCCACGCCCCTGATCCCTCTGGGCACACTCTGGAACCGCCCTTCGCTCAATACAGCCGCGGGTTTTTACAGAGTCCACTTCACGGGGGCCTCTCGCTCGCCCCTCTGTGTAACATCGACGCGATTAGACACGGTGTGCAAGCGGGCGGCGGCCCACCCACCTGACCGTCCAGAGCCGAGGCGAGTGGCCTTGTCAATTTCAGCCGCGCCGCTCTCCCCTTCCCTGCCCGAATGGAATGCAGGACGCAGCGCCTGAATGAAACCGACCCGGCTTATTGGGGGCGGCCTCCGCTATCCGTCCGTCTGTCCGCCGTCCTTTCTCCCGGGCCTGTCTGTGGCACAATCAGTTCTTAGCCGTTTGGTTCGGGGCGCCTGCAAATGTTGTAGGAGCAATCACACTCCTGCAATCACGACAGGGACATGGTTTATAAAAAGCGTGTAATCAGGCGCTTTTTATAACCGAGGTATATAGAGCTCAGGCGCATATATGCATATTAAAGTGATGGAGGAGGAATTGCTTGCAAAAGTGTCTGCGTTCTCATTACCACTTGCGCCGCACTTCGATGCACACTAACCTGGAAGTAAGCCCGATTGGAAACAGTGTGACTTACTCCTGAGTAAACTTATTTAGGATCGAGCGGTTGGGCTGCCATTCTACTTTGAGCACTAACCGGAGAGTAAATCCCATTGCCCTAAGTGAGGCTTACTTTGGAGCATACATGGATAGGTCTGTAATATTACTGGAATGGAAATGAATCAAAATCAGGGTAAGGGGGTGGGCACTTTCTCTCTCTCTCCCTCTCTCCCTCTCTCTCCCCCCCCCTCTCCGCGTGTGTGTGTCCCCAACCTTTTTTTCCTTTCCGAACATAATCTTAAAATGCGGAAGCAGGTTAACTTCTTCTGTACAGAGAGTCCGGATCCCTTACGCTGTTCCTGCTTCAAGTGCTCCTCTGAGTCTTGCCTCCTGCATCTGGACCGGCTTCCAGGCGCCCCTCCCCTTCCAGTTGCCCCTCCACTTTAGCTCTCTCAGGCAAGGCAACGGGGTTCCTTCCTTCCACTCCGCCCGGATTCCACGGCGACGCAGGCAGCATTCCGTGTGCATTAAGCGCCGGCCAGTTTCAGCCGTGCTGGGATGGTTTCAAAGCCACTCAGTTGAATTTGCACAAGACGCCGTGGCTTGATTTCTTACGTTTTTGAATCCCACCCTTCCTTGAAAGATCTCATGGTAACGTGCGGGTTTCGACCCTTCGCCGATTTTTATCTTCACAGCAACCCTGTGAAGTAGGTTAGGCTGAAATCCAAATGAATTTCAGGGCTGCGCTAACCAGTGATCCGAATATCTTCCCACGCCTAATCCACCCTTCTGGCTGCGCTCCTTGATTTGGAGGGAAGTTCCAGTTGACGGAAGATTTTCAGGTTGACCTTCCTAAAAAGGGCAGCCGGATGTTCAGAAGGACACGACTCCGATACCTATATTACTTGTATTGCGTAATCCAACCTTCCCCAACCCTTGTCCTCCAGATGCCTTGTACAACACCCACCAGCTTTAGTCACCGCGCTGGCTGGGAATTATTTCATTTAGTTATTACATGTATACCCCGCCTTTCCTCTTAGGAGCCCAAGGAAGCATACATGATCTATGTTATGTTCACAACAACCCTTTGAGGTAGGTTAGGCTGAGAGTCAGTGACTGTCCCCAAGTCACCCAGGGAGTTGCATGGTCAAGTGGGAACAAGAACCCGGATCTCCCGAGTCCCGTTCCAGCATTCTAACCACTACACCGCACTGGCTCTCTCCCATAGTGGGAGTCCTACACTAGCCCACTTGGAGGATACCAGATTGTGTATGTAGCTATAGGAATTGCCACCAGTACATCTTTTCCTGTTCCTGCAGGACAAGCTTCGCCCTCCAAAATTGCCTCCTTTAAAGAGATAGGAGACTCCCCCTCCTCCTCTGGGCCTGACCGTCCTACTTCCAAGTAAATGTGATTAGAGGAGTGGGGGGGGGGTCTAAGTCCCCTCTCTCGGGGAAAGGAAATGTCAAGCCCCGGGCCTCGTTAGCTTCGACTTGGCCGGCAAAGGCAGGAATGCGCCGTCCGGGGACCACCAACGTGCCTTGATCCTTGCAACGGCCCACTTAATACACTTCTGCGATTTAAACTTTGCCGAGCCGATTGTCCATCTAGGTGTTTTCTCATTTTTTCGCCCATGCTCCCTTTGAGACGGCCCCTCTGTCTCTTTTCTTCTGAGCCCCTTGCTCTAATTCTAGATGAGTATTACTTTGCTCTTTTCGTTGGCCAAGCACAATTGTGTTATTGGAGATAATGAATTCAATCCCCATCAAAGCGTATTAGCAGCGCCCTGGCCCTGCTGTAGGGGCTTTCCTCCCTCCCCTTCAAGCGGGGAATGAAAGGCAGGCAGGGGAATTCGTCGGGGAGCCTCCCTGATAGCGGCTTTTGAAGTGAAGGGGGCCGAAGGATTGCGGTTCACTCCCCCCTCCTTTTTTTTGTTTTGTTTTGTTTTGTTTGGCCGGTATCGCTGAAGAAAGACCGGCCGCTTTTGATGCCAAGATGAGAACCGCCTCGTCAATTGCGCAACAAGTTGGATCGGAGGGCAAAGTTGGGCCGCGGCGGTCTCTGGCTTGCGGCTGATCTGTCCCCCATTAATGGAAGATCAAGAGGGAGGAGGGGGCGCAAAACCTCCAGGGCTACTTACTGGCTTTGGGCTGGGGAAGGTTAGAATGGCACCTTCCGATGGGCAGCCTGCGCCACCGCTGACTGGTTAAGAAGCGCGGGTGCGATTTCTTAACACTGCTCTCACGTGCATTTAACATGATGAATTGATTTCTTGTTACCCGATTTCTCAGCCTTTGGGTCAATATCAACTAAAGGTTGGTTCGTATTGGCAAGCTCATCACTTCATGGCTGCAGCATCCTCAAGTGATGACGTGCAGACCTGAATGGGCGGGCAGAGATCCTAGAGCACAACACAGGACAATGAAATATTCACGCATATTTCCATGGAGTTCGTTCACACGTTCAACTGCCATCAGTCACGACGTGCAAACTGAGCGAGTGTAATCAAGCAGTGCGCGTGCATGTGTGAACGACCTCCACTCAAAGCAGTGGCATTTAATTAACATCTATGGAAGTTGGGTCGGTGACGAATCTGTCGCGTTGGGCGTCAGCGCTTGAGATTGCACTAGTCAAGGAAACAGTGCCTGGACTACACCTCAAAGAGTTAAGCAGGAATCTTGGTGAGTGAAGAGCCCTCATCGCGATTCAGTTAACCCAAAACACTTCCATCTGACCTCCCCTCCACCCCGCACATACTACACAAAGACAAGGCGCCAATCCTATATCCACTTACTTGGGGTTTACTTCTGAGTAGACAAGTATAGGATTGCACTATAAGGGCGCAATCCTATGCGTGTTTAGACAGGGGAAAAAATCTATAACTCCCAGCATTTTCCAGCTATCCATGGGTGGCTGGGGAATGCTGGGAATTGTAGGACATTTTTCTGTCTCGACACGTATAAGATTGCGCCCTAAACCGTTCCTGTTTCATTGGAAACCTCCTTCCCCAAAAGATGTTAATCAATCTATTGAAAAATAACAACAGGGATTCTTCTTTTTGTGCTTCTGCTTAACTGAGTGGTGGATCATGTTGCTAAGGATGCATCCACACCCCTCCCATTGCTTTCGATAAGTCTGGATTACATCCAGCCTGGAGAAGAAATCATCAAAACACTGAATTCGGAGTGGCTCCAGGGACCACTGGGAAATAACTTGGTTGAAGGAGTAACTGTCCTACAACCCCAGTCTTACTTGAAAATAAATTCCACTGGTGTGCAACCCGAGTATATATGGATGTTTACTCGGAAGTAAGTCTCGCTGAGGTCAATAGGGCTTAGTCCTAAATAAGTGTGCATAAAATTTCAGCCTTTGCTTTCGTTCAGCCTGTGCAGATAGTAGGATGTTATCCTCCTAACCTAAACATGTTTACTTAGGAGTAAGTTATGTGAAAACCAAGGCGAACGTGGTTCCAAACCAAATGCGTTTAGCAAAGGAAGTCCGCTTGCAATCCATAAACCAATTACTCCAGACCAACGTCGTTTTGGAAAAGCGATGAAGTGGAAAAGTGATGAAGAGATCCCGGTTTAAGGATTGCAGTTTATTCTGAGGCAGACTCGGAGGTTTGTTACTAAGAGCTGCTATGCTGTACTGGAGAATGAGTCCCATTGAATTCAGTGGGGTTTGCTATTGGGGACACACTAGGGCTGTACGATTGTGTAAAGCAATCCTATTCACACTTATTTCGAAGTAAGCCCTCATCCAATACAGTAAACAGTCAGAGCATTCTGAAAGGGCCACTGGATTCAACGGGACTTTCTACGTGTGTCTTGACCAGAGGCAGTTGAAGTAGGAGCACTTTCCACAGAAAGGAATGAAGAATGATGTCAGAATCAATAGAGATTCAGGCGATGTCATCAATTGAGGTTGCAGTAGTCCAGTGATCTCAATGGGGCCTAAGTTCAAATAACATGACGTGCAATCCTATGCAGGACAACTCAAAAGTTAGTCATATTGAGTTCAACGGGAGTTACTTTCAGGTAAGTGTGTATAGGATTACAACCTTAGCCAGAATACTTCAGAGGTCCAGGGGCACAAACAGCCACTGAGGAGTGTTGTCGTTGTTACAGGGAGGTGGCCACGGTCTTTGACCTGGGTCTTCAGCTCTCCTCCTTGGCGATGTGGATCCCCCCCGCCCCTCCTCCTAGTTACCAGGCCGCTGGCGTTCCCCTCGCAGCTCGAGAGAATGACCGCGAGGAAATGGATGTCCGATTCAAGGCCTGGCTGCTAGGAGAAGGAAGGCCGCTTTGGACTGGGTGGCGGGAGGTGGCTGCTGCTCCGGTGTCCGCCCTCGGTTTCAGCTCGAGAGATGAAAAGCCTGCGAGGCCTACTTGAGAGTGACCAGAGGGCAGAGCCGCCGCCGCCACTAAAGCGAGAGGCTGGAGCGGTGGGACTCCCCAAGAGTCAGAAGGAGGAGGAGCCTCAGGGGCAAGGCGGCAGGGGCATGCGTCGAAGCAGGCGGGCTCAGCAACGTCCCCCGAAGCAGCCCAGAAGGAGGCGAGCAGAGTCGTTCCATGCATAGGCCGCAATCCTGTGCACGCGTGGGGTGTGTGTGTGTGTGTCTGTGAAAGGGCCCACTGAACTTGGTGCTGCTGACTTCGTATAAGAAATGGCCCGATCGCACTGTGAGATAGGGAGCGAGCTCCTCTGAAAGGTAGTAAGGCCTGGGACGGGGCGGGTCTGTGGGATTTGCTTCTGGGTAAATCTCCACAAGATCGGGCTCCAAAGGTCCCAAGGCGGACAGGTCGAAATTCCATGTGTTAGGAATCCCCCCCCCCCCCCCCAATATCACGCTAGGGAGAAAGTTTCATTTGCTGAATTCCTGTGTGTGATGTTGCTGTTAGAGGTGATGCATCCGGTAGGGGTGGTGGAAAGTGTGACGGGGTGACAACTGTATTACAGGGGAATGCTGCTTGAATCAGCCTCAAATGAGACAACCCTTCCACCAGACACCGCAACAGCAGGCTACCAATTTAGCTCCTAACTCAGTTGTCATTGGCGTGGCTCCAGTCTGGTACATATGGATGAATGGCATGTGCCCCTAGCATATCAAGTCTAACTTTCACTCACCACCACGTGCTACACGCGTAGGATTAGGTGGTAGGGAATTGCAGAACAATAGCGCTGCCTTCCAGATAGGGCTTTATTTTTATTGAACATTTTAGACCGACACTGAGTCAAGTGCTTTATAAGGGCATTTTAAAGACATTGTTCTATTCTCTTTTGGAGGCTCAAACTCCAGTGGAGGTTAGATGCTTCTGTTATTGGACTTGCTCTTTAAGTTTGAGTATAGTGTGCTGTAAAGGACACATAAAGAATTAACCTTGGGGTCTGGGTGCTGTTTATCGTCTCTGTAGTGTGATCTTTGTGCTGTCTCCTCTACCGGACTTCAAGACTGTGCCTCTAACAGCTGTTGGAGGTGCAGAAATTTAGCTAGGAAAACCGATAGGGGGAGAAATGATCAGGAATATGCTTCTCTAGCTTAATTTTTGCATGCCTGGCAGCTGTTAGAGGAGCAGAGTCAGTAAGAGTGGCAGATAACTCTAATCTAATGATGTGGACAAGCATCATGCAACAAACCAAATCACATCCTACCCGAAACTCGCCTTTAGGTGAGTTTTCCCCCAAACACCGCGGTATCCATTAACAGAAAACACACACAACAGATAAATATCCGAATCCTCCCTTACTTGCCTAGATCCTCATGGCAGAATCAAAGATGAAACCTTTTAAATAATTAAGCATTTTTCTATTGTCAATTAATGCCTTGTTGACATTAATTTAGTTCAAACCATATATATTGAACTTGGTGTGATTGTCTTTCACGTTTTTATTTATTGTTGTGAGCTGCCTTAGAAGGGTTACTTTAAAAGGGGGGGGAGAAAGAATGTTGCCTAGAAACACTGATATAAACAAACAAATAACGATTAGGAGCTGAATGCGGCATCACAAATTGATCAAGTCCCTGCTACAGAGGGACTGCAATCTACAGCAGCCTTCTGGAAATTTATTGGCTGGGGATGATAGGAGTTGCAGTCTCACACATCTGGAGAGTGTCAGGTTGGGGAAGGCTGATCTAGAGGAATGAGAAGGGAGGAAGAGTGAGTAATGGGGAAGGCAAACTCAGCTGGCCGTGCAGGAGCCACTAAGGTGATTTTAGTTGATCAGAAAACAGAATAATGTTTTATGCCTATGCCTGTTCAGCCAGAAAAAGCCCTACAACTCCCAGACAGCCGTGGATAGGATTGAGCCCTAAATTATGCAGATATACTTGATTTGCGTCATTGATATAAGCCTCATAGCCCTACTTTTCCTGGTGCAGAATTTCGCTACAGAAGGCTCTTTAGGAGTTGTAGGGCACTAGGTGCATGCAAGGTTGCCCAAGCCCCCACCACCACCACCACCACCAATGACCACCCAGAGAGTGGCAGGTAATGAGCGCGCCAGGGCAACAGAAGCAAACACCGTTTCATTCCTGGTGCTATGATTTAAGTGAACTTAAAATGCAAAACTCCACATCTTTGGAGTACATTTTTAAAAATAAATAAATAAATAAAATCAGCGTTAGCAAACATTATAACATATGAGGAATGTAGAAACAGTTGCAAAGCAATGAACGGCAGTCGGGTGGGGGAAATAGAGATGTGTTGTTGTCTGCTTCGCAACAAAAGTAATACACAAGATCATCTAAGGGGCTCTTGTATAAGACCATGAAGCCGAAGGTCTAAAATGACCTAGCTGCAGCACTGGGTGCACAGGGTTAATTTCCCCAGTCCTGTGTGCTCTGAACACACACTCTGCCTTTCCCCTTTTGCTTCAGCTAGAGCCGCAGCACATGATGTGTTTAGGCTGGAATGTGTGGATTTGTTGACATTCAAATACTTCGCCTTAACCGAGGTTTTGAGAGGGGTGACGGCGGAGTGCCTTTCACTTAACCACAAAGCTCACCTTCTAGGCACCCTTTCTTGGGAGTAAGTTCCATTGAACTCAGTGGGACTTACTTCCGAGTAAAGAAGCGGAAGATGTGGCTGCATATGAGAGTTGGATTTTTTTGGAGGCATTTGTGCAGGCAACCACCTGGGGACATTCACAAGGTCGTATTGCTGATCTCGGTTCATGAGTCTCGAATATATAGCAGATCAGTCACTAAGGGTGCAATCCCATACATGTTTCGGAGGGGCGGGGGGGGGAGTCCTACACTTCCCAGCATTCTTGGACTTTTTTCTGTCTAAACATACATAGGATGATACTTTAAGAGTGCAATCCTATGCATGTTTAGACAGAAAAGTCCTACAACTCCCGGGATTCCTGGACTTTTTCCTGTCTAAATATGCATAGTATTACTCTTTACGAGTGCAATCCTATGTATGTTTAAACAGAAAAGTCCTATAGTCCTGGCATTTTCCAGCCAGCTGGCTGGGGAATGCTGGGAGTTGTAGGACTTATTTCTGTCTGAACATGCATAGGATTTCACCCCAAATCACCTATATTAGTACAGAAACGAAAGTTGAATGGTAAACTCTTCATCTGCTGTCATTGTGTAAACCAGGCAAGGCGGTTCGCATACCAAGGCGCTATCCAGTCCTGTGTGCATTGATTTTAAATGCAAGCCTTGGCAGCTGAACACCCCAGGAGCCCGAATTGCTCTTTCCTAGTTGGAAGCCCGCCCCGTTGATTTCACTGGGATGTATTTCCAAGTAATAGGCACAGTTCGGCCAAACTTCTTCGCGTTCCCAATTATTTCAGCGGCAGGCTTCCGCATCTCCTCCACTCCCACTTTAGTGTGTTTACCTTGGGCTGGACCGTGCCCAAAGGTTTTGAATGGCTAGCCAGAGAATGATCTTGAGCAGTGACAAGCCGAGCGGGCTTCAGGCAAAGAATCCAAGGGCATTTTGTTCCCCAAAAGCATCCTTGTGGCTTTTTAAAAGGAGGCTTGAGTGTGCTCGGGTAATTGGTAAGCCTATATTCTATTTGTGACCTGGTTAACGAGGCACGGTGTTAAAAGTGAAGACCGAGAGCGTCTGTTTTCCAGATCGTGCTGCTTGGAACAGCTTGAGGGAAGCCAGGACCACACTAGCTCTGGGTGCATTTTCCTGTTTGTGTCTCCCTCTGCGTAATTGACAGCACCTTTGCTGGCGCTGAAATGCATTTTGACCCAAAACATTTCGTATTAGCTCCCATTTAGAGTTGCGAAGATTAATCCGCCGCATAGCTGCCCATTGTGCTGAGTCTCCTCCTAGAATCTTATAATGCATTCAGAGCAATCAAGTGGCCCAAGATTTCCGAGTTTGTACCACTTCAGGCTGCGGAGGCAAACATGCTCATCTGTTTTCCTATGGGCAGAATCCCTTTCATTCCCCTCCCCCCCCCCCCACACACACACCTTCACAGCCCAACTTCCTACACAAAGAAACCGGCATGCATGCCCCCACCCCCAATGCTTTCCCACTCGATACTACTGGTCGCATAAACTGTCACTGAGAGCTGCAAGGCCTCCATAGCTAGAAGAAATAGAGAAAAGAACAGAAATGAATGCAAGTTTGCTCGATTTGTTTATGGCACAAGTCAGCTAGGGTTGATGCTATTGCTATTATTTGGCCCTCTGCGGATGCCGTCCAGCTGCAGTACAATCAGTGGCAACTTACTGGTGCAATAGAAACGGATTGCATTGCAACGTTTTGGTTTTGGTGTCCCGCATTCTTTTGCCACTCTCTGCTTGAAATGCGTTATGGTTGGGACCAATGGAGGTTGGTGACTCCGATTTCGGTAGGGCTGTGAATTGATTCTGGGTTCTAGTCAAAACCAGTCAGAATTCTAAAGAAGCTATCCAAAGTGCTGAACCCTATAACCCAAACGTGTTCAGCACCTCGGATAGCTCCTTTAGAGCTCTGGCTGGTTCTGACTACAACCCAGAATGGATTCACAGCCCCACCGATATCGGAGCCACCAGCCTCGATTGGGTGGGACACTCAGGACAGCAGAATGGCTCCATCGCCATTCTTAAGGCGTGTTTAGGCTCGTAAATAGATTCTTAATGCAAATACGTGGCCGTCCCCCACTCAAATGAAGAGAGGGTTGTCAGAAGGCATGCGTTCTGATTTCCAGCTGGAGATGCTTCCTGAACACCCATGTCTTCATGTGCTGCAGAAGAGTAGCAAGTGATACAGTCGGCGTGGTCTCCTCTCCACAGTAACAGTCCGTCATGCTTACGCTTGGATACATACGGCCAGGTCCCTAACACAAGTCAATGAATGGATGGAATTTTCCCCCTGGCATCCCTTCCCCCCCTCCCCCGCCGCTAACCCATTCATTTGAAAATAAGTCAGTGGAGCTTTCTTGCCAATGCCAAGTAATGTTTACAAGCGGGATGCCGAGCAGTTAAAAATCCTAGTATCCCCTTTAAAACAGCCGTGAATGGGGCCGGACAAAGTTGCATGCTAGATGCTTGGTTGGGAAACGGGGTGGGGGTACCCGCCTGCTACTGCAGTGTGTTCTCCTTACTGGGGATCCCAAACTTTTTTTCATATTTAGCCCTTACTTCCAAGCAAATGTGCATCGGATTGCAGCCTTAGTTTGCTGTGTGCGATGTTAGTTTTCACCAGTTCACCCTATTTTCATTTCAATGCATTCTCTTTGGTCTCCAGCTGTTACAACGTTTGTCTTCTTCTCGGTTTCCAGTAGAAACGCAAAAAAGTTGCAAAGCATTCGATGTAACAGTGGGAATATATTTTCTAGCCATTCTTTTCTTTTCACTCCCCACCCCCTCCTTCCAGTGGGAAAAGAAGACAATCTCAAAGTACCCTATGATTGCAGTACATTCTATTAGGTTTTCAGTTTTAAACCATCACCCTTACAGTGCAACCCTATAAACGTCTACTCAGTCCCACTGATTTCCCAGGTGCATATAGAATAGCAGCTTTACTCCCAGGTAGATACAGGATTGCAGCCTTACAGTGTAATCTTATGTCAATTCAGCCACAAGTCCCCTTAATTTCAATGACCGTTCCTCTCAGGTAAGTGAGGATAGGTTTGGAACCCAATAAATGCATTGTTCCCAAATTCGTATTTTGTTGTGTATTTATTCTGACAAACAACCATTTACTGCAATCTATTGTAGTTCAATCTTTCTGTCTCTAAAATAGTATGACAAAATGTGTGTTGTTTTTTTAAAAAAACCACCAAGTAACAGACCTCCACATTTCTAATATGTTTCAAAGATGGGGGTTGGCAGGTTTTAAGGTCAATACTACAAAACAGTGCAGAGGGAAAATGGAAACATAAAGGTAGGTTATTTGCAAACTATCTTCCCATTTGAATATAAATGAATAAATATGATTAACACCCCTTATTTTTTTCCAAGAGGAAAATGGTTATACTTTATTTGAAAATCAAATAGTTCTACAGGGTTCCCACACACACACCTCCACCCCAACAGAGGAAGTCATCAAGGCTAATGGAAGTGACCAAAGTGTTTCCCTTAAGGCTGAGATCCTAAGAATAATTTGACTTGGAGTAAATTCTACTGAAGCCAATGGGACTTGCATCCAAGTCAGTTTGTTTAGGATTGAGATATAAGAAATGGACGAGCATTGCCACTCTCATCCTAAAACTGGGAAATTAGTTCCACTGATATCAACTAGATTTAAACCTTATTTAAGATTGGAGGAATAGAACCAAGGCTGCAATTGCACTGCAAGTCTATTGATTTAAATGGAATTTGTTTCCAAGGAAATGTGTTTCGGATTATAGTCCAAAATAATCCCTCAACCTGTTAAACTGAAGTACTTGGATTTGAGCTTCTTAGCGTTCCTTTAGACTACAATCCTAACCATAGTTATGAACTGCGACCTATCAAGAAACATGGAGAGAAACGGTAATAGAACAGGACAGCTGTGTATAAGTCACTCTGCATATTTTTCGCTCACAGAGGCATTCGACAGTACTATGAATGGCAAAGGCCCAATATTCCACAACTTCCTTTTACAGAGTGGATTTGAGGCCCCCAACAGTCTCCGGGTAGGTTGTTACGCCCCTGCTGACTAAGGAGTAAGCCCCGTTGAAGCCAGTGGGTATTCCTTTTGGGAAGGACCCAGCGGGTATCCGATCTTCAACACGTTTCACTTCGAAGCGTGTTCCCCTTTGTTTCAGCGGAATCGGCTTCCCCGAAAAGCTGGAACAAAACGCAGGCCCGTACACACGCCGCCACTTGGCCCTCAGTTCCACAGGTGAAATCAATGGGACTGGCAGTTAGGTTTAGGGACAGGGAGGGGGAGATGGCCAGATCCTTGCCATCCAGTTGTGCACCTGGCTGTCGAGGCAATCAGTACGGCGGAAGAAGCCAGGAGAGGGAATTCTCCACCTGGGGTTTATCACTAAACTGAAACTTACAACAAAGGGGAGGTCGGGGAGTGTGGGCTGTCCAAAGTTCAAAGCTGTGAAATCTCGGGGAGGCGCTCTCTCTGGCTCTCAGAGGAAAAACACAGCCTTGGGCCCGAAAGTAGCACTCTACTGGGAATTGAGGAGGAGGTGATTTCGACTAATCTGCCCTTAACTGTTACATCGTCAGAGGTTGCAGAATAATTAGTGGAAAAGAACACAGAGGGAACAAAGGCAGCTTTCCATTTCGTCACCCTCCCTTCCTTTTCCACCTGGTTTTCCACGACCGGCCTTCTGGAATGGACGCTTCTCTCCTCTCGACAGCCGAAAGGATCCGTGCTCCTTCTGAGCCCTAAAGAGTCATTCTTCAGCGTTTGATGGGAAGTCGGGACACTGGGACGTTAACGCCTCCCACTCCCTGTACAGCCCGATCCTAAACATGTTTACTCGGGAGTAAGTCCTGCAAAGTACAATGGCGCTTGCTCCTCTGCAAGTGTGACTGGAATTGCAGCCAGTAGCTCTCACCTGGAGTAAATGAGAAAGCTGTTTTGCATTTTAGGCTCCCATCCTTACTTATTTAGAAGTAAGTTGCATTGGGACCCTGCATTCCCATTCAGTGAGTCTGAAACTGCAGCCCTGGACACAATTACCTGGAAGGAAGGCTATGCCACTTCTGAGTTAAAATGCTGAGACTGTAAGGTTGAGATCCAACATTCATGTATGTTGCTGGAGTCGAGCTGCATTGTAATCGAAGTTGGAATTTACATTGGTTTTAAATAGCCCTCTTCAATATTGATGAGTTAGTCACATTTTATACTTTGTAAGTTTTGTATTAGGGATGAAAATCAATTTATAACCATATTAATAACAATTCGTGCTAGTTTTGGCACCTGATTTTGTTTTCACTGCAAATATCCATATAATTCCTTCAATGTAAAGGCTATACCATTTAGATTCAGAACACACTCATTAGAAGCAATGCAAATCAATTCAAATCAATGAAAGGTTTCCCACTGACCTCGGAAGGATGTGGACTGCATCCAATATCAATCAGCCTTAACAATCCACCCCATTCTGATGTTTGAGAACCGGCTGTCCTACCTTGAGAGGACTGGGAGGGGTGGGGGTGGAATGCCAGGCAATTGAGATCTAAAACCAGATATTGAAAATCCGGTAATTTAGTGACCATTATCAAGGGAAATTCAGATCCAAACCCTTTCCAGAGCATGACTTTTAAAAGGTATCATTTTATGTTTCCTCATTCTGATTTATTTTCTTTGTCCATATACAACTATATCCTGGCACCTGAATCTTACGCGCATTTTCAGAGACGTCAGTCCTGTTGATTTCAGTGATGGTTATTTCCAAGTGGGTGGCTGAGGATGGTGCCGTTGGAGTATAACTTGAATGCATCAAAATCAAACCGCATGTTGTATCTTTGTGTTGTACCCCTCCACTCCAAACTCACAGCTGTTTTCTGAAGCTGCTTCTTTAAATAAATTTGGTTTAGAATGATAGCGAACACCTCCAAATGATGTTATGTAAGAATTGCAAAATAAATGAATAAATAAGGCTTTTTCTGTATTCTTACTGAAAGCTATTGGCAACTCTGATTTTATCGGCATAAGGTTCTTTTGACAAACAACTGCAGCTTGAACCCACCAACACGTTCCATTTTCTTTAAATCAATAAAATGAAGATTTGTGACAATACCGGGCATTCAGAAGTAATTCCATTATTACATGGAATCAGTCTCTTTCTCCTCCGAGGAAGAAGAATATTTTCTTCATTTTGAAATTAAAAAGTGTAGAATCCTGTAACTGGGTTTCTGAATCAACCATTCAAATCAGTGAATTATTTAAAAAAACGGTAAGATTTGGCCTCCTGGTAGATTTGGGGAGATGATGATGGTGATGATCTGCAGAATAATATATAAAACATTTTCCAATCCGCATCGTTTGTTTGGGTGTTTTGGAGTAATTAATTACATGTGTGTGGCGGGATGTGGGGGAATAATGGCATCGAAAATATCATTGTTTCCGGTTGTATGTGGAATGTAGCCACCCCTCCCTTCCCCTTGTCTGCCTGTTTGGGTCTTTTACACCAGCCCAAATCCAGTTAGCACTCTTAAAGGCTTCAGTAATATGCTGAATTGCTCCCTGCTTGAGTTTAATGGAGTTAAATGAACCTGAATGATGGCAACAGTTTTTAGCTGTCTAGCACGTGGCTTATTAAGGAAGGTAATTGCATTTGAAAAGGAAAGGCATTTCCTGGATCCACAGGAATAAAGTCAGAGCTTTCCCCCTGACACCGGAATTTACCTACGTCCTTGGTATCCTATGGGACACTGAAACAGATCACAAGCATGGCCTGGAAAATGAATCGCCCTCGTGAAGGATGAATGCATTCGCTGGAGAAAGTAAACACCCCTTCCCCTTTATGCATATTATGAATTGAGACTCTCAGAGAAATGCCCCTTCCAGGACGCCTTTTCTTTTTCTTCTGCCGCTGAAGATCCCTTGGTCGGAATGTCCAAGATCAAAAAACCATCAGAAACAAGAGATGGTGACAGCTGAGAGTTTGGCCAGACAATAAACAGCTTTGCTTGCCTTCTGCTGGCTTGAAATTGACATCCAAACAAACGCGGTAGTGGCGGGAGCAGCGAAAGTATTTTTTACTAACGTGTGATGAATGAACACGATTCCACCCCACCCCCGCCCCCGCCCCCCACCCACAAACCATGGCCGGGACTAAAGCAGTCTCCCCACTCCACAGCCTCGAAGACATTTTCTAAAAAAGCGTTACGTAATATTTATCACCCTTACAAAAACGATCTTAAACGTTTTCATGGCTATACATTTCCTTATCTGACATAGGGAGATTGCTTCTCTGAAATTCAACTGTTTTGATTTAAATGCTTTTAAATAAAAAATAAAATAAAAACCTCAGTCCATAGTATGTGCAGGAACATTTGGCTATAGGTTTTTTTTTAATTTGCACATGCATATACTTACTCTCCAGACCCTTTGATTAAGAATAAAGGTCGTATATAGATTGATTTTTCAGAAGTGCTAGGCGTGAACCGACCCAAGAGAAGTATGTGTGCTTATTATTATGCTTAGCTCTATTGCGGGGTAGGGTGGGGGGGATGAAGCCACACAGATCTGGTGAATATACTTTATTACACAGGCGTCGAGTATATTTTCCAATTCGGTAAGCTGCCTGCATTCCACGGAGGGAGCTTGTAGGCGGATAACCATCTTTACGATCATCGCTTTATTTTGTGTGAAAAGAAAACTCCATGGTGGAAAATAATAAATGAGGGTTCCTGTCTCCTGGGGAAGAATGTGGATGGGCAGAATCTAACTATCCTGCCCGGAACTCGCTTTGTTTGTCCGGGCTGGTCGCTTTGAAACTCTCCTAGATATTGCCACTAGAAACTATGGTTGGATCTAGACTTAGGTTGCAGCCCTAGACACACTTCCTTCGGAGTTTGCCCCATTGAACTCAGTACGGCTTACTTCCGAGTAGACACGCTTAGGATCGCATGGTTAGAGCAGACCCATTGAAATTGATGGGATTACAGTGAGTCCTAACTTACTACACTGGTTTCATAGGATCTATTCTCAGTTAAGTCTGGATCCAACCCTAAGGCCGTTTTCAAAACAATGAATCCTTAACAACATTCCAGTGATCACGTCAACGTCCTTTTAACAGGGGCTGTGCACAGCTTGATCCGGCCTGGACCCGGGAGGGGCACGGTTAAACTCCGCACTATTTACATCTCCCCACCTCCTGTGAGGACGATAAGGAGAATCCTATGGGAAATTGAGGTGGGTGAGGTGGAGAGAGCAGCGGTGCTCTTTACATTTATTTATTTACTTTAAAGTAACTCACATTGATGATAACTTATTCCTTCTGACTCAGAGACCTATACCTTAAAAGATCAGTTGGACCCCCAAGTCCCGGAGTCCATCACTGTAGCTACTTCCGCTACATATCAGAATTTGGTTTCAGCTGTGAATCCTGTGGAACCGAAAATTCTGGATGTAAGAGCCCGATCCTATGGAATGCTTGCTCAGAGCCATACCAGCTGCCACTCACCTCGGCGGAGCACACTTGTCAGGCCTTGAAACTGGCTTATGCCCCTGATCCCCAAATTTTTGGAACCCTCTTCCTTAACAGTGTTGGCTCTTCCAAATATATATTTGAAGGAAGGAAGCAAGTTCCGGTGATCCAAATCAATATATGTGCAATCCGACCCTCTCCCTGATTATTCAGAAGTTGGACTGGGAGTATCAAATGAAGCCCCTTCTCTCTCTCTCTCTCTCTCTCTGAGTTGATTTTAAATAATAATAATAATAATAATAATAATAATAATAATAATAATAAATACCCATTTCCCTTCTCTTCAACGGAAGGAGGGTTTTGAGATCTGAGCATTGGCAGAGAGTGAACTTACCTTGCTAAAGTTTAATTCCAGATCCTAAAGGCATCGTTGCTTGAGTGCAAGTCCCACACATTTAGGGCGCAATCCTATGTATGTTTAGGTAAAAAAAAAAAAAAAAAAAGCCCTACAGCTCCCAGCATCCCCCAGCCAGCAAGGAGCCATGCTGGGAGCGACAGGACTTTTTTCTGTCTAAACATATACATGATTGCGCTTTTAGTCGAAATGGACCGAGTCCTTTGCCGTCTATTTCTTGACTGATCGGGTGGGTGGGGAGTAATTATGCGCTAATTAGCCACGCGGTGGGGGGCCTTTTTCCTCAAGCAAGTTTGGCCAGAGAGGGGCTGGCCAAAGGGAAATCGACTGTAGTGGAATACGTTCTCTCTCTCTCTCTCTCTCTCTCACACACACACACACACACACACACAAACACACACACACACACACACACGTTCTGCACGCAGTTCAAAACCATGCCAGCAGATTGTTGTGATGGCTGGTTTATTCCTGATGCTAATCCGAGCCAAGCAGGCAACGAAAAGGGGAAGAAGAGGAAGGGGACAACCGAGAGCAGCCGTCTCCTCTCCTTGTGATCACCTGCTTAGGTACCCCGATTCCAGACTTGGAAGCAAGTCTAGTTGGGTTCAGGGCCGGCTTACCGAAACTTTATGGAGTGAATTCAGAGCCCAATGTAAGCAGAAGTATTGGGTGGCCTTGAAGGCCTTTTGGTATAGGCGCACACCTGAAGACTTTTACCTAAACTAGAAAGCTCCAAAGGACACCGAGAGAGGTTTACTTCTAAGCTACATGCGAATCCTAGCCAGGGTTACTTAACACGAAATTAAGTTGGGGGCTCAGTGAAAGGTTGGGGGGGGGCTTTTGAGGTTGCAACATTGCTGGAAGCAGGCACAGATCTGCCGAAGCCATCTGGATAGGAGGCTTCGAGGAGCCCCATGCTTATTGAATTCACTGGGATTCCCAAAAGTGTGTCTAGGATTGCAGTCATTACTTGAAACTAGTTTAGACTGTAAACACCTCGAAACAGGGACTTGTCCCCTTCTACTCTGTGAAGCACAATGATGGCATAATAATAATAATAATAATAATAATAATAATGTTAAAAATGTTTACATTCATATTCCAGTGTCATAGCTCAACAGCCTAATCTGAATTATATAAACAGTTAAAATATGGAGTCAATAATGCACAGAAAGTACACTCAAACGCTAAGCAACTAGCACACAAATATTGCCTACATTTGGAAACTTATTATTTCCTCCCTGTGCCCCCAAAAGAGTCCAAAATACATTGCAAGGAGTGACCTCAGCTAATTGCAAGGGAGGTGTAAACCACACCAGAAGAGTGCTTGAATCCTGCTAGCACGCTAACTTGGCGCAAAGTTCCCTCACGAATAAAATACCCAAGAAATGCGCTACCAATAGAAATCCTAACCTTTTGCACAATGCGCTAAAAAAATGTGTGCTTCTGCAAAGATTTTGATCTGCAAACGCAGTAGCCGTCCGACAGAGGTATCCATAATCCAACAGGAATTGGCATGGGGAGCTACATGAGGAGGTTGGGATCGGAATTAACCATATCTCGTTCGTTTGTGTGTTTTCCGAGAAAAAAAATCAAATGTAAATGCCATTCCAGAATTCCCCTCTAGACTGGAAAACTTCAGTCTGGTGAACAACAAAGTCAGGGGGAAATCAGCTAGTTTTAACATTTGACAAACCTGCATTTTAAAAGCTCACAAAACAAACACAGGGCATTTTCCTCCACTAAGGTCAATGGTAATATTCTGTGGATTTGAACGTCGGAGCTATTTTGCACCCAAAGGTGGTAGATTGGAACTTTGTGGTATAAAATGGGGGGAGGGAGAAGCAGTCATTGTGAAAACTGAAATTACTTAAATATAACTACAACCTTCTCTCCCAAACTCAAAACATTTATCTGTTGGAAGAAAACAAGACCTGATGCCAATGGACCATTTCCCCTCTATGCAAATGAAAAAGGATGTTAATTGCACTGCTTTTTCTTTCTTTTTTCTTTTCCCCTCCATAAAGAGTGGATATTTCAATTTGTGATAGATTTTTCTGTAGGATTGGACTGCTGGTTAAATATTCAATATGTTCAATAAATATTTAATATACATCTAATAAGGCCAGTGTTTGGACATCCCAACCATTAATCATAGCAGCTCCAACGTGCTTCTAATTCACCAACTCAGCAGGGGGGAAAAGCCAACAATCTCTTTTATTTACCCCTGCTTCTCTCTTTCAACTCCAGACCACTTTCAATCCATATGGAAGCAACTATTCTTCCAATAGTGGAACAAATAAACTAAAATAAAAATAAAATAACCCCAAAATCGCTCATTCATAATATTTGATTTATTTAAAGTCCTTAACTGCAAATGATCGAAAGAGAGAAAGGGAGGGGGGAAACATACTTTACGGATTATACTGTCATTAAAAAAAAATCAAAACATTTTCTCAATTACAATCACATTTATTATAAAATTAAGATTTTTATTTCCTTTAAAATGGTGTGTGTCATTTTAAAACCGTCATTTAAAGCACTTTCAAGCTGTAAGAAAGAAAGTATAAACCGTGCAAATAAATTAAGAACATGTAAAAGCCAACAGGAAAAATAACAAAACAAAACAAAAGGGGGGAACCCCATCTGGCTAGGCTAAAACATCATGTAAAAACTGTGGAAAGTGCATTAACACTGGATGAACGTGCTAACAACGACGATAATTAAGCGGCCACAAGAATGTTGGGGTGGGGGCAATCATAATTGGGAATACATTGATCTGATAAAGAGGAAAGAGAGAGCGAGAAGTTTCCCCTAGCTTACAATATTCTGTAGGGATGGGGTGGGGATTCTGCAATAATGGATAGTATATAGTTCCAGAACGCACGCGGGGAAACGGATTCTGGGAATAAATAACTGGGTCATCCACGTGGCCAGGAGATGTCCTAATGAAGGAGACTCCTCAGTAACAGCTTGGGGGGGAAATAATAAACACCAGAGGAAGAGCAACGCGCCTTAAACGGCTGTGACCTGTGTGTGACTTGGCACCGTATCCCGAGACGCTGGAGTTCTCCATCTTGAACTCCAACTGCAGTCTCTGCCACTTTACACAGCGAGAGGGTTCAGGATCTGGCCCATTGTCCAAGTGCATGTGACCTGTGCCTCCTGAGGGAGCCACACCCTATGGGGGTGTGGGGTTGGTACTGTGGGGGTGACCCTTCTGCCTTTGACTTCAACAGTGCGCAGCGGAAGGCGGCTTTACCATCTCTTCAAATGGGCAGGCTTCTCTTTCTTTTCAGTACCCGCCTGGTGGTGTTTGGTTCTTTCGCAACCCTGCCTTATGTGTGTCCCTCAAAGGCGGCCTAGTTTACTTTCACCCAAACACCTGCGTCTCATCCTTTATCGGGAGAGGGGAGGGGGCATGGTTCAGTGGCGGAGCCCAGGCCTGGCATGCTTCGGAAGGCCCCAAGTTCAAAGCCCATCTCAGGAAGAGAGAAGCAGGGCAGAAAGCCGAACGGGGTCCCTGACGCCTCCGAGAAGCCACCACCTGTAAGAGAAGGTCTTAGCACCAGACTACCTGGGCCGTGAGCCTCTCTCGTTCAGTCTTTAAGACAGCTTCTTGGGTTATACTGTTTAAAGTCCCACCGCAAACCGCCAAATCTCGCGTGATTACAGCGAGAAGGGGAAAAGTGGGAAGAATCCACCCGTCATGAACATAATAATAATAATAATTTACAAGATGGAGGTCTGTCTGTCTACAGTGGTCATGGCAAGGGAAGGCGGGTATATACAGTGTGTGTGTGTGTGTGTGTGTGTTTGTGTGTGTAGTTGTATAGGATTTGCTTGCTGGACTTTTCAGGCCAATACAGAAGAAACAGGATGCATTTGGGAGACAATAATAATAGCAACCAATATAAGAATAAAGTAACAGTCCTTTCTTTTGCTTCCCCCCTTCCCCCTTGTCTGTTGCTTTTTTCTCTCTCTCACGGATCCTGTGGGCTGAGCGCATGTGTGTGTGTGTGGGGGGGGGAGCAGGGTGCGGGATGTGCTGTCAGTTTGGATGGAGATCTAGAGACACTCACAGAGAGACAAACAAGACTGGGAAGGAAGGTCGGTTCAGCTCGGTTGGCTCTCGAGTGAGTCCCTGCCAGCTAAGAGGTGTTTAGGACCGGTCTGGAATACACACCTTGATAGTAGGACGGCTCCAGGGCCGAGGGCTCAATGCCTCCCCTGCCGCCCATGGAAGCGCTGCTGAGAGGCAACCCGCCGGGCAAGCCAGCCCCGTAGGAGGAATATTGCAGCGCTTGCTCGTAGGCCTTGAAGTCCAGCTTGTGCTGCTGTTCCGACGAGGACATGAGGTTGTTGATGGAGAACGGGTGGTTGAAGGAATAATGCGGATCGCCTTTGAGGTGCAGCTGCGACTCATGGTGGCCCAGCGGGTGGCCCGGGTGGCCCAGGGAGGCCAAGGCGGGGCCGGAGGAGGCCGCAGCCACTGCCGCGGCCGCTGCAGCCGCAGCGGCGGCAGCCACCGAGGGCTTCAGCTCACCTCCGTTGCCGTTGTGGTCCAGGGCTGGGGGGCTGCCGGCGCCGGACGAGGCAGCCTCCAGTGGGCCTCCCTTGGCTGGGCCTCGGTGCAGAGGTGGGCTGGCACCGCCTTGGTCTTTCCTGCTCTCACCCCCGTGGTGGCCACCGCCTTGCCCCCCTTTGCTGCCGCCACCACCTCCTCCTCCGCCGGGCTGCTTATCGCATTTAAAGCGTTTCTGACGCCGGAGGTAGCAGCCGTTCTCGAACATATTGCCCGAGTCCGGGTGCAGCGTCCAGTAGGAACCCTTGCCCGGCTTGTCCGGCGAGCGAGCCACCTTGACGAAGCAGTCATTGAAGGAGAGGGAGTGACGGATGGAGTTCTGCCAGCGCTGCTGGTTCTGGCGGTAGTACGGGAAGAGGTCCATGATCCACTGGTAGATCTCGCTCAGCGTCAGCATCTTGCTGGGCGCCTGCTGGATAGCCATGGTGATGAGCGAGATGTACGAGTAGGGCGGCTTGGCGTGCGGGTAGCTACGCTTGAAGCTCTTGGCATCGCGGCCGCCGCGGCCCAGGTTAGACGGTGCGTAGCCCATGGGGCTCATGCACGGCCCCATGGCCCCGTAGGCACCCAGGCCATTCAGCGAGGCCTGAGGGCCGCCCATGGCGTTCATGCCGCCCGGGCTGAGCGCCGAACCCATGGCCGACATGCTGTTCATGGCACCCCCCGTGCCCCCAGGGCTCAAGCCGGCGCCCAGGCTCGGGTTGGCATAGGACATGTTGAACGAGCCCGACGTCATGTTGCCGCTGGTCGTCATGGCGTTCATGCTCATGTACGTGTTCATGGAATTCATGGAGCCCAGGCCCGAGTTCATGTTGCTCACGGGAACCGTCGAGTAGGCCTGCAGGAGAGACACACATGAGACTGGAGAAAGGAAGCCAGCTTGCTGACCCGCCGCCCGGCCACCCCACGAGCACAAGACCGCGAGCCCTTACGCGCTGCAGGGCTGAATGGCCGAGCCCCTTCGCAGCATTCCGGTTCAGATCTCCACCTTCTCCCACAAACTACGCTGAAAGGCCCTGACAAATCCGCGCTTCGTAACCCCACTGATATCGCACAAGACCCCTTTAAAAGGGAATTCGTGTGCCCACATTGACCTCCCAAGACTCTGGAAACACCAGTTATCATTGTTTAGGGCCCTGCGTGCTAGAGAAACGGTGTCATCATCTCCACAGGTACCCGTGGCCAGAAATGGCTCATATCTGAAGAGCAGTGACGTTAAGAAGAGAGTGAAATTAAAACCCAAACAAAAATCCCCGTGTTCGGATTGTATTGACAACGTTGCCATTAGCGGCACCTTATCCTGAACGCAATCACACAGCCCCCTTAGTTGAACGAATGCCATTTCTAAGTCAAGAGGGCTTCATCACAAAAATATTCTACAGCCCGCGCTTCCCTCTTCATGGAGAAATCCGGGCTCTTTGTATTTGGAATAGGCCCGCCTTGAGGTGGGAGCTTTTCATATAAATGGAAAATCTTGTTTGTGGAGGTGCGGACGGGGGCGTGTGCCAAATTACCCCCATGAACTAACTCACAGTTCAGGGATATGTGGGAAGAGAGGAACTAGACATCCCCAGGTTTTGCCCAACATCATGGCAGTGCCAAGCCCTCCCTTGGAGAAGCCAACCAATAACCCGTTCGGCGTCTGAAGTGAGACCTGGGCAAAGGAAATCCCCCTTTTCGTGGCATTTGTGCATGGTTGAGGAGGGCCGGATACTACATTATGTTCTTTTAATTTTAAAATTTAAAAACAATCGAGGGAAAGGAGAGACCAAAACGGGGAAAAAAACCTTATAGACCCACAAATGGGGAATTCGATTTGGGGGGACCGTGAGAGGCCCTTCCCTCAAAGGGGATCCCGAGGAAGGGAAATCCAGAGTGCGGCTGAATGAGCCACAAGGTGCTGGGATCGGCCCGTGGCCTAACCCACAAGGGCGGTCTCCTTCCCAACTCCTTCGCCCGGCTACTCCTCTGGCCCTGCCTCAAACGCAGGAGGAGTTGCAGCAAAGAAAGGACGACAAGGGAGCTCCCTGAGGTCGCAGCACCCCGATCTGGCCTCCCCCGCTTTCCCCAAGGCCATTGAGCTCTGTGTGCCTACTGAAGGCCTCAGCGAGCGCTGGTGGGAAAAACAAACTTTCCACCGTCTTTCGCTCCCCCCACCCTCTTGTCTGTTTTCTGTGCTACTTTCCTCAACATCTCAACCCCTCCGAGAGCTGCAGCCTAGTAAATCGGGACATTTTCAAGGAAGGGGAAAAAAAGCACCCACCTTTTTGTCCCCAAACAAAACAAACAGCCTAGTGGTAAAACTGAAGTTTGTGATCACATTTGGTGTGCGTATGTGTTCCTTTCCCCCGCTTTTTCTTTTTCTTCTAGACTAGACTAGGAAAAGCCAATCGAAACTCCATTAAACCTTTTAATCATCTGAGATTCAGAAGGTTTCCTCACAAGCAGTCCTAAATAATACAATAGACTGGAAGAATGATAGACTTAAAATGTCTAAAACGTCCTAAACAACCTTGTCGCTAAAACATTGATGCATGTTACGGGTTAGGTTTGGAAAGGCGATTATGAAAGGGAATGCCCCTCAAACATACAACAAAGGTAGGCCAGGTTCTCCGATAGAATTACTTCCTAATAGCTAAAATATTTTCAATTTGCTGGAATTCGAGATTTCATATAGGATATCTCCACAGCAGTGTTTGCATACATAGAGGTATAAGCATTGTAGATGACAGTCAGTTCGCCCGTTATTTACAAATTATAGTAAACAAACCCAGGCCCTTGAAATCAGAACCACATATAACTAACGGATGGAGAAAATTCTACCTATCTAAACACACACTTCATTTTCCACGCGTGTCTTCAGCTATGCTTTTGTTAACAGAAGAAGAAGAAGAAGAAGAAGAAGAAGAAGAAGAGAAAGGAACATATATATTATATGCACACAGGCACTTCCGTGTATTTTTTAAAAAATAGAATATTGAAGCATTATATTAAAAAAAAATCTGGCGCAGCAGATGAATTATATTTGCAAATGAAGGATTTCTCACATTAGCATACAAGGGACATTTCCCCCCCCTCCACTGGGGTGCTTATGAGGTCGGGAAGAGGCATACATTTAATCTAAACCCCCTTCTTTGCCCCCTGTTGACCTTTTCTTATTAAATGAGAAGCCCGAATACGACCGCCTACACAAACACATATGTTGAATTGGAGTCTACAGGCATCGTTTGGACGGTCACTCTGGTAAGGCTCCGCTGAGCAAGGGCTGCTCTTTGAAAGTGCAGTAACTTCTGCATGCCTATTCTGGATGCCCCCTGCTACTTTTATTTTTGTTCATATCGTCTTGTTCCTTTCCTTTTCAATTTTTAGAAAGCTACGTTCACGGGGTTGAAGCTTTTTTGGGGGAGGGGGGGGTTGGGTTCCATCTTTCACTCCCTATTCAGTAAAGGGGTCCATTCATGCCTCCGATGAGGTTTTACATGCTTCTCCACCCGTTATTGTTCGTTTGATCGGCTTTGATCTTTTCTTTCAGTTCTTTGGAGCATATTGTAAAATAAGGAACGTGGATATGAATGGACAATGAAAAGCGCCGGGTTCCTGGTTACACAGTCAGATCCTATTCTCGGCAGCGCCACCCGCCGGTCTCCGGGAGAATTACCTCCCCCCCCCCATTTTTAATCCCCACCCCCACCCAGCCAGAAGCGTGTGGCAAAGTACACACAAATAATTATTTTGCCCAGCAAAAGTACAATATTAGCACAGGTGAGGGGACGGAGAGGGAAAGCCCCCAACAAAACAGAAAGCTTTTCTCCAAAGGGGGTAGCGCTCTCCCCCTTTACACACAAGCACCAAGGCCCGCGGCTGTGAGGTAGAGTACTTTCAGGGCGCTCTTCTTCAGTGCTCCAAAGCATGATCCTAGGAGGAGATCGATAACTCCTTTCCCAGTCACCCATTCTAACTCGATCGCCACTGACCTCCCCCCCCCCCCCGGTCCCCAAGACACACACATGTACACAGGCATCTCCCCGCGGGATGGCTGGAAATTCGGCTGCTTTCTTCCTGGCTCTGCGGCCAGCTGTGATCTTGGAAAGGGCAGGTTCACACCATCAGGATCTTGAAGCGGAGTCTCGACTCCCTCGAGTGGATTGAGACCCTTTTGGGGCCTCCCCCCGCCCCCTGGGCCCCCCAGATCCCGGCTTCTCCACTCGCCTTCCCTTCCCAACCCTGCCGCCCCTCGGCTCCGCTCACCTCCTGCGTCTCGGCGTAGTAGCTGTTCCAGTCGCTCGTTTCGTGCCCTTCCATTTTCACAGCCCCTAACATCATGGAGCCAACGTGCCCGGTGTAACCATCCAGCCCTCTGGCGGCGGGCGGCGGGCGGGAGGAAAGGCCGCCCCCCACCCCAGCCTCGCAGGAAGCCGACCCTCGGGGGAGGAGGACTCGATTAAGCCCCCCGAAGGCGGCGGGGGCGGCCGGGAGCGCTGGGTGGCGGCGGCGAGCCGCTCGAGAAAGTGAGGAAGTGCCGGCGGGGAAGTGCTGTGAGTGGAGCTGATGTGGATCTTACGTCGTCGAAGCAGCAGCAGCAATAGCGCCCACCTCCTCCTCCTCCTCCTCCTCCTCCTCCTCCTCCTCCTCCGCCTCCTCTCCCCATTTGTCCGTCACACAAAAGGCGCTCGCACCTACAAAGCCCGCGATGCACCTGCAAACAAGGCAGTTCCACTCTGCCTGCGACTCCCCCGGGCGGCGCTTTATTTGCAAAGCGGTGTAATTGGTTTAAGCGGGACGAAGTGGTAGGGCGGGGTACGGAGGAGGAGGTTAAAAAAAGGGAAGGAAGGGAGGGGGAAAGAAGACACGCAGAAAGAAAACCAGAAGGGAGGCGGAGGCGAAAAGGAGCAGGGAAATACCCGATTACCCCCTCCCCCCTTTCCAAGGCCACTGGAAAAGCTTGTAAGGTTAGGGACGACTCAATGGCAAAGAGATACGCGAGGGCCGCCCCCTCGGCCCGTTTTGTTGCCACCAAGCTCTTTCAACTTGGAGACCGCTGCTGCGCTTGGGGCAGCCACGCGGGCCCCTAAGTGTGTCTCCCCGGCCTAATTCACCGTGATATTGGTCCTGCGTCATCGCCCCCCTCCCTCCAAGCCAGAAATAAAAAATGAATAATAATAATAATAATTAATAATGATGATAATAATAACTTCCCTTCCACCACCACCACTACGCCTGAAAGTCTACCCAGCAGGTGAGTTTCAGCCGCTTTGCCAGCAGGGTTTCCCCTTTCTTTTTGGCCCCGTGTGAATGAGTCACTCCCGTGACGTGAAGCCACCCAGGCCCCCGCGAGTACAGGTCTGAAACGCGGATCTCCTCCTAGGTTGAAACCTGCACTTGGCAAACGGCCCAGGTGAGTCATGCCGACCATTTTCCTGGCTTTCTCCGCCCGAGCCTCCGCCGCTCTTTCCCTCCTCTAGCCCCGCGCATTGCCTGGGAGCCGTCACCCTAGGAACCGCCTGGGGCCAGTCAATAAAAGGTGTTCGCCGGCCGCGGAAGAGTTGGGCGTATCGGCGGCCTAACCTCTTCTGAGAAATGGGCTGCGCTCTTTCTTGGGCGATCTTGATGGGAGGGCTTCCGCCGAGGGCTGCGATCCTCGCTTTGTACACTTACTGAGGAACAAGTCCCTTTGAGCGCAACGGGGCTTAGTCCCGAGTAAACCTGGCAAGGGCCCTTACAGTTATATTGTCAGGGTTTCGCAGCTCTAGGGAAGTGTGTGGATGTGTGTGTGTGATGGCAACCTAGGAACCACTCCCTACGAAGTTAACTTCATTAGGGCTACTTTTGAGTAAATGGGATATGGGTCTCAGCTTGACCGTGCAGTCGTCATCGGTTCTCTCAATGTTGTTGGGGGGGGGGGGGGGGAGGGAAGGTGCCTTCACATATGAACCCATATGAAAACAGCAAATAATGAGACATCTGTTTCTGGGGCGCTGGACTTCTTGTCAGAGGGCCGGTGGGAAATGTTTCTTTTCTTTGGGTTGTATTCAGGCGAGGGAACATCCCGCTTGTTCCACTGATTTCAATGGACCTACGTTCAATTAACTAGTCGGGATCCAACCCCACATTTACTTATATTGCAATGTTGTGCATGTTTACTCGGAAGTAAATTCCACTGTGCTAGACCGAGGCTTCTTAGCCTGCTTCTGTCTCACCTAAGTTCTCCACAGGTTTGGATCGGTGGCTGCAATCCTACTTGGGTGTAAAGCCCCACTGAACATAGCGGGAATTACCTCCAACTAAATTTGCATAGGTTCCAGGAAAATCAATTAGACTTATTGTTTAGGATGAGGCTGGGA
This sequence comes from Anniella stebbinsi, assembly GCA_029215795.1. Lineage (NCBI taxonomy): Eukaryota > Metazoa > Chordata > Lepidosauria > Squamata > Anniellidae > Anniella > Anniella stebbinsi. The sequence goes on from JARDYH010000001.1 coordinate 333,593,746, forward strand.
GGCAGTTTCCAGTGTAATCTATGAAATATAATGTGTTTAAATTCAAACATTTCACCCTGACAGAATGATGTTTTTTTCCAAACCACGTTCTTTTGGTTAGTAAAAAGACCATTGAAACGGCATTGAGTTGTTGCTGTTGTTTTTGATTCTTATTTTAGTGGTGGTGGAGAAATTGGCTTCTCACTTTCACCAAGGGTTCGGACATCCATTTCAATGGGACATCATTTCAACTGCTAAATGAAGACACCGCTATGGGACGAAAGTATGGGCCAGAATGTTCATGGGATGCAGCAAAAAGATCTGTTTTTACAACCACTCCACAACCTAGGAAACTTGAGGAAATCAAGTTATATTAAGTATTACAGGGGGTGGGGGCTTTCTTCAGAGCAACTGTAGTTGGAATCACAGACGCCCCGGCTGAATATCAGATCGTTTATTCCGGAACAAGCTTTCCCGTTTACATTGGTTATGAATCTAACTATTGGTTTGTTCGCCATTCCTCGGATTTCGTTGGATTATCTAACAAAACGATCTCTGTCGAATTACATCTATTTATAGTAACATCTATATAAGCTAATATAATATTTAAAATAAGTAAACTCACCTACACACCCTTGCTTTAAGGAATGTTTTAACTTGTCGACAAAAGGCAGCTTCCCTTACCCCTTTCTTTCTTTGTCCCTTTTCCTGCCCCCCCCCCCCCCCCCCGCAAATCTGGCAACAGAATTAAGTTAAATCCTTGAAACAAACAAATGTCTCAAACCAGCAGGAGAGAACAAGGGATGAAAATGTGCCATTAAGAAAATAAAAGATAAAAGGCACTGGTGTACAAACTGCTTTTAAATATGGTCTCACTATAAAAAAAATCAAAGACTCCTAATGAAATAGCATGTGTAGGAAACTCATCGCCAAAGAAAAATGAGAAACGACATAAGCTTTGCTTCTGAGTTGTAGCGGCAGACAGACAGTCTTGTCTGTAAAACTGGTGGAACTTTGAACCTAAAGGCATTACCTAGAATAAATTCTATTCAAATTAATGGGTATTATTAAAGCACAGTTGACCAATTGTGAATCCCATTAATTGCAGGGGAAGGGAGTTTACTTTGGCAGGGTAATGTCTATCCGACCCACAGTGTTCCTATGCTGAAAATCCTGAAGACATTTTCATTCTCAGCCCAATCGTTGAAAGCAAACCCCACGGATTTCCATGGGAGTGAGGGCCTTCTTGGGGGTTGCTTTCAGGCTCTTGAACTCCATGTCATGGCAGGCCATACTAGCTCCATCTCTATCGTCCTCTGTAGGCAAAGATATGATGATGATGATGATGATGATGATGATGATAATAATAATAATATGCAGACAGGCTTTTAAGCCAACTCGTGTGCAGAAGTAAGTTTTAGGTGACATCTGCTATTTACTTATTTTTTTTAAAAAATGGATATGATTGGGTTTTATGTTTTAATTATAATTATGTATTGCATCTGCATTTTATTAATGTCAGATGCCTTGACTACTATTTTTAATGGAAATGGCTGGCTATAAATTAAATTAATAAATGATTTCTAGTCCTTAGGATTGTAGCCTTATTCAGAATTTAAATTCTATGGGAATCGAAAGGTTCTACTCCATTGTGTATAGGAGTAGGAGGTCTCCAAGGTTCTTGGAATGCCCTTCTAGAAACCCAACCCCAAACACGTATATTTGAAGCAAGTTCCACTTATTTAAATGGGTCTTAATCTAAAGTTTAAAAAGGCACAGCCTAAATTATTGACGGGGGGGCTATCAGTTTCTGAGCTCATTTTCTTTTTTCACGAAGTTGGCAAAAGTGCGTTCTCCCACTTGTTCTCAGCTCCATTGTATGTGTAAAGGCGCAATCCTATGCATGTTTAGAGAGAGAACAGTCCTGGCTGGGGAACGCCTTGAGTTATAGGACTTCTTTCTCCCTAACCCTGCATAGGATCGCACTCTACCTGTCCAAAATATATTACTCCAGAACAGAGGCAGGCAAAGAAAATCATTAGTATTACTGTTAGCATTGGTATCATTCATCATCATCGTCATCATCAACAACAATGCTAATTCCTAACTTGATTGGAACATCAAACACCATCTGGCAATATAGGAATTGATCAACAACTTCAACAAACCCTGCAAGTTGTACATAATAAACTTTTATAAATATTGTGGCCGATGGCAAAGATCAGCACAGACATTAACACAACAGGGACCTTCCCCACGTGTGTGTGTGTGTGTGTGTGTGTGTAGGGGAATTCTGGGTTGAGAGGATAGCGTGAGATTTCTGTGAAGGTCCACCGGGAAAAGGGAAGATGCGACAAGCGGGGAGCTGACCGGTTTGTCCAAACGCACAGCGCCTCCTGTTGTCCAGCCGCCCCTGCAGGCGCGCACACCTGTTACAACCCGGAGCCTGGATCTCATCCAACGATCCGAAGGAGCACAATGCCTAACAGCCGCTTCCCAACCTCTCTGCAGTTTTGGCGGCGGCAGCGGCGGCGGCCTTGAAGTGGGACGTGAGGATTGCCCCACTCCGAGCCTTTCCTGGAGGTCTTTGTGGCAACCAGAGCCGCCCCCAAGCAGCCAGGACTGTGCAGAGCTGGTAATATGCCCAGGCCAGATGGGAAGTGTGTGTCCGTTCCCCCCCCCCCCCCCATTTCAAACTGCTCATTAAGTATTTTTTAATCAGTGGCACTGACTCAGTGCTAAGTACATATATGAACTAGAATGATTTATAAAAAAGGTAATGGGAAGCACTTTTATTCACTTCTTCACATTCAGAATTTCACGAGGGACGGCTTCTGCGCCGTTTCCGCAAGGCGGGCTCCTCGCTTCTCGATGGGCCGCTTAGCTACGGAAGCAGTAGCGTAAGCTGGGAGGGGAACCCCCTTGTCGGAGTGCCCCCTCAAAATCGTGGGCCCCGGGGCCAACTGGCCTCACTGCCCCCCCCCCCCCCCTGCACGGCCCTGCAAGCAGCCCCTGGCGCTCACTGCAGGGAAGGCCTCTTCAGGCCAGACGGGTCCCTGGAGCCAGGCAGAGGAAACGAACGTATTAAGGGACACCCGTCACCATTTCTTGCCCCTCGGTGTTTCTCCTCAAGAGATGAGCTCCCCCACCCATTCCCTTTTCTGGCTTAAGCATCTCGGGAGGAAAAAGCAGCTTAGTGGGGGCTCCTTCGCATCTTGCCACACTTTCTAATGAATCCTGGCAGGAAGGAGAGCCGTCGGAAGTGGGGAGGGGACCCTCATGCTGCTAAGCGCTTTCGGATGCCTCCCACGGCCTGGCAGGGTGGTGGTGGAGCACTAGTCAGCGGGGACACCCTCGATCCTGCACGCCCCGGGGAAGAGGCCTGCTTGTCCCCCCGTGTAGAAAGCAGCCCAAGAGCTCCTCCCTTCTTACATCCCGTTTCCCCTGGAGCTGGGGGAGACCTGTGGGGGGGGGGGGAGTGAGAGTGAGAATTTCACCGCTTATCTTCTGCTTTGGGAGAAGAGCGGAGGTGATCCTGCTGGGGGAAGGAGAGGATGAAGGGGTCCATGTGAGGACATTCCAGCGGGGTAGGCTGGTTCCTCTGTTACAGCACCAGAAAAAAGGAAAAAGGGGAACCTTGTGGCACCTGGAAGATGTATTGCAACAGGAGCCTTGGTGGACCAGAGCGGGTCTCATCAAAGACGCAGGGGAGCCCTAGTCCAGGAATTCGTACCCTGGAAAAATAAAATAGAAGCTGTCCATCTTTAAAGTGCCACAAGATTCTTTTTTCATGTTAAGATACAGTACAGGTATCACATTTATGAGCCACTCCTTCAGGATTTGTTGTTCACATCTGGGTTTTAGACTCTCTCTCTGAGTCTCTGGCAGGAGATTTCATTGTTTCAAGGGAAATGGAGGCTGCAGGGACATCCCAGTCCTCCCACCGGTCTTAAATCTCTTCCTTCCAACTCTTGTACAAAATTCAGACAGTTTTTCTCCTCGGATCCCACACAATATACCCAAGCATGACTCACCATCCATTTATTTGTGTTGTTGTTGTTGTTGTTGTTGTTGTTGAATTCTCAGCACAAAATTGGCTACATTATTTTTTTTTATTAGGAAAGAAACCCTATTAAACTTCATAGAGCTTTGTTCCAAGCGAACCTGTTCATGAATGAATGGTTGATTAGCAAATATTTCTCAGTGATTTCAACGACACAGTAGTTGTTTTACCACTGGCCGTGCAGTTTTCGGCACTGATTTTCCCCCTCCCCAAAGTCGGGTGGGATTTAAATCCCACTACTTCAGCTTCCCTTGGGTATGAGTTTGCAGAAATCCTGCTAGTTTGGAAGCTGCCTTCAGCTTACTTTGATATTTAGGTACTTCCGGTGCCTGGGGTGTCTTCAGGATCCAATAACTAAAGTGAATGCCTGAGGAAGGCTGTATTCATTTTGTAATGGGGAGGGGGTTTCAGTCCCTCTTCTATCTTCAGGTAGTAACCTGAAGCTGCTTTCTTCTATGTTTCGATCTTCCTATTAGAATAATTAACCCAACTTATTTTAAAAAGGCTAGCCTCTTTGGCAAAAGCAAAAGGGATGGACAATAGGCTTTTACGTTGTTTGTTTTCAACCTGATAATGGAGTTCCGGATGACCGGAATTTCGTATCTAAGCCTTGTCAGCCATAAGGATGAGCTTGCTGCGTAACAACAATGGTCTATTTAGCTCACCATTGTCTCTTTCCACTGTGACCAACCAGATGTAACACTTTCCAAGCAGGACATTCTACCTACGTACCTATCTATCCTAATAATCCCACAACCACCTCCACCTTGTTTGCCTTTTTCTTTCTGTTTAGTGTATATTACCATTTTCTACAGAAAAGCCAAAGTTCGATTGTCTTTTAGATCCCCGAAGCAAAGGAGAAGAGATTTAATCTTTTCCAAAATGCAATGCCTCCTCTCCTGTTAGGATAAAGGAGGAGGAAGAGGAGGAGGACGACAGAATGAAGACATTTGATTTTGCCAGTTTAACATATTCTGGACACATTTTGCCAGGGAAGTGAACTCTACCCGGTCTCTGGTCATAGGAAGAGAATTTGCATACCTGGCAGGATTCCTGTCCAAAGAGAGACGAAATGCAATGTTATGGCAGAATTGGTCCCTCCCCCCCCCCCCCCCCCCCCCGTGAGCGAAATAAATAGCAGCGTTTTGACAATTTGCAGCGTTTACTCGGCTGTGGAACAACAGAAAGGAGTGGGAGTGAGGGATAACAGCACCTTTCTAACGGCATCCTGGTTTTTCTCGCTTCTACACGCCTTGGTTGTTGAACAACAAGACGGATGTCCACATTTTACTCTAAAATATCAGACGAACAGTAGATTTTCCAAGGTGTTCCCATTTCCCTCATCTCATATCCATTACGAGGAAGTAAGCTCCAGATCAAAGAAACTAGAAGAAGAAACCCTGTCTTAGTTTACTGCCTACTGTGTGCTAGTCCGAAGGCTGTCCCACAAAATTCCTTTCCTATAACATTTCAGCTCCAGCCGAGTCCGCAACTCTTCCCACACCCTTCGTAGATGCTGCTCTGCATACTTTATCAGCTTTGTTTCCAGAGCGCTCAAAATGTTGGCGAACATTCCTAACTGTCTCACCAACTCAGCCAATGGTTGTCCTGGGCTTCTCGATCATAAGCGCAATACAATAGCGATAGGATGGAACTTCCAACTAATCATTATGTTTAGGATTGGGAACTAGAAGGGATGAAGAGTGGATCTTCCAGCAGGATTGGTGAGAGAGGCGACAAGGTTGCATTCACCTCGCTGTTCTCTCTTCGTATCAGTTTGCCTGCCTAGATAGATAAAGCTGCTTGATTGTCTCCCGTTTTTCCTGATTTTTCATGCCTTGTCAGATTTTGAAACTAATTCAAAACCATTACAATAAATGCAAATTTTGCCAAACTGTAACCCAGTCCTATGCATTTGTACATAAATAAGTCCCACTGTGTTTCCAATGTGATGCACTGTGCATAGGAAACCTATAAGTGGTGTGCGAATGATCAACAGAGTTAATGAAATTCAATTTAGCTGAGAAAGGGTGAAGTCGAGAAACAATAATATCAATGGAAGTTTGTTTCTATAAAAGATTTCTACCGACTTTCAGTTTAACATTTTCAGTCCTATTCGCCTTCTACTCTCATCCCTGGGATGTTGATGATTACACTCGAAACAACAACAAATGAAATTTCTTTGACTGCAATGGATGTGGATTGCATGTTTTGTCCGCTAAATGGTTCATCCGGATCGCAACTCATCTACTACTCTACAGTAACTACAGAAATATTTAGGTAGCCCGACCCACTCTAAATATCCCAGTTACTGGAATGAGAATTATTCCCAAATACCTGCACTCTCTTTTTCTTTTATCCCAGGTGTATATTACCCCTTCTATACTAATAAGAACCGTGCAAGGTAGGTTAGGCTGAGAGACAGCAATTGCTCCAAGGTCAGCCACTGTCTTCAGTCTAAGTCCAACATTTTATACTAACCCTTCAACCACGCTGGCTATTTCTAGAGTTCTACCACGTGCAGAGCAAAGCAAAGCAGAACAAAACAAAAGACACCCACCCATCTCGAAATCTCAGTGATCTTTATAACAACTCTGTAAGTTAGATCAGTATTATTAATTATACCCATAATGCAGAGGGAGTGGGCAGTCTAGGGAACATTCTGGCTGTAAGGTGCCTGTAAACAACAACAACATCATCATCAACAACAACAACAACAACAACAAGCTTAGAGCAGAAGTGAGATTTGAAACAGAGACTTCCAACTCCCAGTGAAGGACAGGATGCGAACGGACGCGAGAAGTAGCTGGCTCAGGGTCAAGCAGTCATGGTAGAGGTAGGACTTGAACTCGCAACCACTGAAAAAACATCGGGCGATCGGCTAGGCTCTGAAAATTACGAGGTTCTACACTCCGATTTCTGCCGCTTTGTTGATCCTGTTTGTTTATTTACTCACTTTCCCATTAAAGAGCGTGGGAATAATTTGAATATTATTCCGTTGCCAGTCTATTGGGAACCAGGCGCCCCGCACCCCACCCCCTTCCACGAAATTGTCTCTGCCCTCCCGCTAAGAAGGATAGTAGATTAATCTAGATATTAATCAATCTTCGCTCGCCAACACAGGGACTTCTGTTGCCATTTTCCCGATCGCAATAAATCTTGAAGGGGACCTCAAAATCGTGGCCCCGTGGAACTACGCAGTGGAGACAGGTGGATCCGATTTCGCTGGGGCTGTGATTCCCTTTTGGGTTTGGAGATAGGGTTCAGCACCGTGGACAGATCCTTTAGAGTTCTGGCTGGTTCCGATCGAAACCCAGAGTGGATGGAGCCAGCAACCTCCACTGGATCCACATCTCTTCACGCTTGACATGGTCACACATGTTATTTCGGCTGTCTAAATAAAAGATCCGATATCACATCTGTCCAAGTTCTTTTTGCTCAGCGCCCCAACTCGCAGTATGGGTTGGATTAAAACTCCCATCGTCTCCAGTCTGCCCCAAAAAAACCCCATTCCAATGAAATCCCCAGCCGCGGATGATGGGAGTTGTAATCCAACCGATCTGGAGGGTACCAGGTTGGGGAAGGCAGGCTTGGTGCTTCCGGGGATATGTTTTTCCTAGAGGACAATCCATGCAATCTGGATCCAGGTCGTCCCTAGTCCAGTGAAAGCTTCTGCCACAAGAAATGGGTTACAGCGCAATCCTGATAAACCTGTCTACTCAGAAGTAAGTCCCATTGAGTTCAATGGAACTTAATCCCAGGTAAATGTGTCTAGGCTTGGTGTCTTAATCTCTGAAGGGGCTACAGAGGAGGAGAAGGAGGAGGGGGACCATGTAAGCCGCCTTGGGTTCTTTGAAAGAGGGAAAAAAGTGGGATATAAGTGCAATAATTAAAACAATAAATAAAAACAAGATTCTTCCATGTTTTCGCTGCAACTGACTAACCGGGCTGCCATGCCTCTCTGGAGATAGCTGCTTATCCCGGCAATTGGTGGAAAGAGGTCTGGACCACGACAATAAGGACCTACACTGGGAAAAAGCGGCCCTCGTAAGATCTAGCTCTTTTCCAGGAAGCGATTTACACGGGGCTCTTGACTTGACCGCTGGAAGGCCCCTTCCCACGTACCTAGCTATCCCGTGATTGCTAAATAAGTGATTATTCCAGACCTACATGTGTGCAACGGCACGAAAAACATTGTATGAGGTGTTTTAAAAATCTGCGATAGTTTGTTCTGACACACGAGTCACCCTATGATGTGAGAAACCGCTCCTTTCTGGGCAGCAGCACTTCGACCCAGCTCTGCAGCTGGGAGACTCCTAAACACTTGGAAAATACTTGGCAGGGATGCAGGAGACACCAAACGCATGATCTAAACGCAGATACCAAACGGACCAGTTGAGGTTGGTGGCTTTGGTTTCAGTGGGGCTGTGCATCCGCTCTGGATTTCAGTCAGAACCAGTCAGAACGTCAAAGGAGCTATCAAAAGTTCAACACCATGTACATCTACTTTAAAGTTCTTACTGAAACCTGGAGTGGATTCACAGCCCCACTGATATAGGAGTCACCAGCCTCCACTGAAATGCCCCCCCCCCACCCCCGTAATTACTCAGGAGGAGAGCATCTGATTTGCATCATCAGAGCTGGGTTAGACTCCCGTGTGAAACCTTGGAGAGCCTCTACCAGCCAGTGCAGATAACACAAAGCTAGAGAGACCAAGGAGTTCAGATCTCTATCCATCTACCCGTCAACCTTCAAAGTCCCTTCCAGTTCTTGAATTCTATGATTCATGGAAAGATTCCAGAGAAAGAATTTGGAGGACACCAAGTGCTGGAGCAAACTTCCCACAAGTCTGAATGGCTGCTTAGAACATTTTCTGGGCATTAATAGATGCAAAGAAGCATCCCTTCACTAGACTGAAGATAGGGAGACCTTTTGACCCGAAAAGGACAAGAAAATTCACTCTCATGTAGCCCCAGTCCAAGCATGAACTGAATTCATTGTTGTATGAGCATATTTACTATTGTTAACCATTGTCATCAAGAGATATTTTTGATATTGTAATTATACTCGCAGGGTAGACACAAATTACTTCATTATTATTCTTTGTTAAAATGACACATTTGTTGAACTCTACTCATTTCAATATGGTAATGTTACACCATTCCACATTCCTGAAGATAGTTAATTGCTTATTATCATTTGGGACTCCGTGTTTGCAGCATTGCTATGTTGATGTTCTAGCTCTCATTGTTACATAGAGTTTCACCCACTTCATTGTATTTGATGCCACCATACCTGGTTGCACTTTCAAGACATGGATGGTCCTATGCCACCTTGAGACCTTGTGCTTTCACTTGCCACAGCAAGTTTAGTTTGGTGTGGCAACAATTGGCAACAATTGGCAACAATTGGTACCAACAATTTCAGTCTGCAAAACATAATGGCTGAATTTGTACGACACATTAAACAACTGGGGGTGACCTTGGATCACTCACTTGCTGAATTCAGACAACACAATAAGCAACTGGGGGGGACAATCGTCAATTGTATTGACTATCGTGTCGTCCGAATGCTGCCATAGTCAACTCAGCGCTGATCCTAATCCACACCACAGTTCATTATTTATTACCATGTTGTGTGGGGAATACCCCCTAGGTGAACAACTGTAAAGTTGATTATTACCCCACCATTGACTATCGTGTTGTCTGAATTCAGCCATTCTTATCCTCAGTTTCATCAGCTTTTTGCTACAATTGCAGGCCCATTGATTCATTTGGTGGTTCTTATTGAGGGTTCCCCTCCTTCTTGCTTCAGACCCTCCCTCCCAAGGGCACCATAAGTGGTACTTCCCCTCCCTCATTTTATCCCCCACCCCTTGAGGTAGAATATACAGTTACTGGCCCAAGGTCAGCCAATGAGTGCTGTGGCTGCCCAGGTATTTGACTCAGTCCCAGTTTGACACTCTAAACTACTCTTCCCCGACTTGATGGTGCCCTATGGATGTGTTGGATTGCAACTCCCATCATTCCCAGCCAGCATGGTTATTGAGCTGTCTTACTTGCACACAAGACCCATTAAACCACTCTGTGATGGGATTGATAGCCTTATAAGCACACACAGGATCACATTGCATGTCCCATTGCAATAAAGGGGATTATCATTGGTTTGATGAAGCTCTTGCAAAAGTTATTGGCCAGCACTTATACTTTGTGCTCATACACATGTTTACATGGAAGTAAATCCCACTATGTTCAATAGGGCTGTTTATTGTTTGCTTGTTTTCTTGCTTAACACAACAGTTATTTTTTGGATGTGACTATTGAGTGACATCTAGCTCTAGGAATGTTGACACTGATTTCATTATACAGCCATTATTTGGGAACAGTAGTGAATATTTAGAAGAGGGGTAGCAATTGTAATCACATTACATAGAAGTAAAATTCAGGGAAATCAATAAAAATGACATATATTTCCAAGAAAAACATATTTAGGATCTAAATCAATGGGACTAGCATGATTGTAGATATACTTACTTTGAAATAATTCTATTGGAATAAATGACATACATTTCTAAGTATGTTTAAGATTGGTGTGTGTATGGGTTTAATTCTAAACACCCTACTTGGTTTAATTGCATTAAGAATGCTAGAATCTCAGTCTGTAAAGGCTTGGTGCAAATTTTGATAATGAAATACGGACACTTTCAGATAAGATACGAATTCCACACACAAAAATCATATCTGTATAGAAGGTAGCCTGAATTCCTCCTAGACATTAAAAAAAGAGAGCTCTACAGGAGTCACACAATTTTCTTACATAGAAGTGATGCAGGCTTATCCTTAAACAAAATCAATTTTATATACTATTGTGTCTTTTTTGATGGTCAGGCTGAGGCTATATATATATATATATATATATATATATATATATTACTGATTGATTGTAAGCCACTCTGGGAGACTTTTGTGGGGCTGAAGAGTAGCATAAAATACTCTAAACATATAAGGGTGCAATCCTATGCATCCTTAGCATAGTTGGCTGGGACATGCTGGGAATTCTAGGACTAGTTTTTCAGTCTAAACTTGCATAGGATTGCACCCAAGTAAATAAATAATAAATAAATAAATACACACTTTTAGATATTCAAGGAAAAACAAAAAAACAGCAACTCTTCCCAGACCTGGTTTTCCAGAGTTCATAGTGAATCCTCCCAAATTGAAGAGAGAATATAGGAAAACTGGAGAAGCTACTAAAGGAATCAATGACAACAACAACAACAACAACAACAACAACAACAACAACAAAAGTTAACACAGTCCTCCACCTGTTTCACTCATAGGTAAGCCCCACTGTCTTCAGCATGACTTATTCCCAGCTCAGTATGCACAGTAAACATACTTATGAGGTAGTAAGATCCTAAGAATTCAAAAGGATTTATTTCTGAGTAGACATGCTTAAGTTTGCACAGTCAGGCTGCATGCTTGCTTGGCAATAAGCCCTATCAAAAATCAATGGGACTTACTGTTGGGCCATATGACTAAAATTCTATGCACACCTATGTGGGAATGTATCCCACTGAACACAATGGAATCCCCCAAGCAAGCAAGCAAGCATGCATCATCATGATCAGGGGAAAAGGGGGAAAAAAGAAGCATTACAAAAGTATCGCTCCTATACAAATATTAAAGTTAGCAGAGCCTTCTCATCTTGTTGCATCTAGTCATCTTATTGGTTCTAACTCTGTCTTAATCAAATTAACTCTCTTTCTTAGGGCGCAACCCTATACGGGTTTAGATAGAAAAAAGCCCTAAAATTCCCAGCATTCCCCAGCCAGCCATGCTGTGAGCTGTAGGACCTTTACTCTCTCTAAACATGCATAGGATTGCACCCTTAATCAAATGAAGGTTGCAATCGTGGAAGTAAGCCACATTGAGTTGAATGCGTTAACATGCACAGGGTTGTACTGCAAATAATTTAGAGCCAGGAAAGGTTTTCTGCTTGGCAGTTTTGAAGTCTAAAGATCTTAAGATCTACTTTCTGTCCATCCCTGTTGTTGTTTTTTAATTGGAGGGCAGAATGTTGGAGAGGGGCAGTTCAGACCTGCCAGTTAAAGCATTTAATGGGTTTGAAACCAGGGAGGATCTACAGTACTGCTTTAAAACAATTTATAACAATTTTGATAATGGTTGGGGCCCATGACACACTCTTCAAAACATTTTCAAAGTGTTTTATCCTGCTTGGTGTCAATCTGGCCCAGGATAGTGGGTAGATGGGCTCTTAGATTAGGAAAAGGTCTGGGACCAGCCTTTCCTAACTTGCTGGCTGGAGGTGGTAAAAGGAGTTATAGTAGTCCAATACATTTGAAGGGCACTAGGTTGGGGAAGGCTGGTCTATGAGATGAACTCCCCCTTTTGAAAATTACTGTATAAAAAGAAGAGTAAAAACAACGTGAGAACTTTATTCCATAAATAATATTGCACCAGTGATGGAGCACTAATAATACTCATTATTTAAAAGCCTGGGAAAACATATGAAGTCAAAATTAAAGTTAAGGCCAAGTGAAGGTCTCGATAGGAATTTAAGTTTTTGAATGCAAATTTCATGTTGAGCTTTCAAGGTTAGACTCTCTTCACATACTCACCTGTCACATGGGTTTCTCATACTCAGCCTGCCCTGTCTGACAGGGAAGGTACCAATCTGGTGAATGAGATCAGTCCCACCCATGATAATGCAGTACTATTCATACATTACAAAAATGGAAAAGCAGTTTACACATACCTCAGTGAATATGTAAAGGGAACCCCACTACTGTCTCCAGAACACCTGACTTAAAATATGAATAGGATCCTGTGCTGTACTGGGAGGGGGGTGGGAATCACAAGCAAACACAAATGTTCTGACTAGCAGCTCAATCAATGACTCCTCCTAGCTAAACTATATCATCCTTATTTTCTGGTAGAATTATCAACAATGCCTTTAACAGAAGTTTGAGCTGCAGATATGGGCAACTTGGTTAGTACCCATAGGTACCAACCACTTGAAAAGGCTCTCACATGTGCTAGGCTAGATCAACCCTTTAGATGGAAGTTGGGAACCCTTTTCAGCCAGAGGGCCAAATTCAATTTCAGAGAAGCTCTTGAGGCTGCATACCAGTGGTGGGTGGGGCCAAAGGCAAAGGGGTGTGGTTAAAACCCAAAAGAAAATGCAAAACATACCAGCATATTATTGTGTAGTGATCTTACTGCCAGTAACAAGGCCCTAGGAGAGACCTTTCCACCCTCTAGAATAGGGGGGAAACTGCAGAAAAGCCAGGAAAACTCAATGGTCAGAGAAAATGGACATGGCTAGCTGAGGAGCTCCAGAGGGCTGGAGTGGGATCCCAGGCCTGAGGTTCCCCTGATATGTGCACCAGCCATGCCCCTTGAAGATGTGTGATTGGTATCAGTCTGAAAGGGGCTTCTGTGTGTACAGATGAACACAGGTAGGGCTCCCTGCACAGAGATGTGAAACCTGGTGAATCAGAGTTCATATCCTTGTGGAGGGAGCCCTATGCACATAAATCTCTACAGATATGGCCTCCCCTTCAGACTGATGCCAATTGCATCAAAGGGCAGAGCTAGTCGAGAACATTCTAGAGAGCTCTTTTACATGTTTGGTACCATACAGAACTAATATTATTTATCTCCTCCTTGTAAATTCTGTAAAACAAGCTCCTATTAAAGAACTGATATAATATTTTTTTCCTGGTAAGGTGGCAACTGTATTATCTGAGACCAAAATAGTAATAATACTACAAACACATAAATATCAAAGCAAAAAAAAGGGGGGGGGAAGGTGATGGCCTTCTTGATATAATTGATTTAATGCTTAATTTATACAGTAAACCAAATAATATATTTAGGAGTTGAGTGATAATAGGAGTAGCTATCTGGTTTAGGAGTGCTACAGTTACGACATGCCACAAATCAACTGTTAGTTTTTATTTGCTAAGTAGAGCAAAACTCCCCTCATAAAATGTTGGAAATAACTTTGATCAAAACATCAAAACCATTGATGATGTTACTGACTTTATATAAACATTAAAACAAAAATCAACACAACTGCGTTTTAGTTTGGGCTGCTAAGGAAATGTCTGTGTTTAAATTGGCAAAGAAAGAAAGTAAAAGTGAGGAACTAAGGAAGAGACATTTGCCTATAAAACTATTTCTGTTAGACCAGCAAATATACAGAAAAGACACAATATGAGAGTATTTGTTGCAAACTATCCCTATATAAAATAATTAGAGGGCTAACCTCTTTCAAAGCACTGTAAATCTTCAGTGCCAATTGTGTAATGAAGGGACAATCCTGCCAGATGTCATTTGATGTAGCAAAGTTGTCATCTTTTTCAGACTCTGTGACTTTAACACAGCCTTCCCCAATGTGATATGCTCCAGATGAGTTTCATAGCCATTCCCAATGGCTATGTGGGCTGGAGTGACATCTGGAGGGCACCAGGTAGGAGAAGGCTGATTTCAGGTATCCCAGTATAAAGGAGTACTGGACTACAGTAAGTTTTAAAGCTATATAAAAGAGAGTATCTTGGCAGGTACACTTTGTCATACTGGGTTAAGAAAAGTTGCACCCTCTGAAATTCTCTTTTGTTACACAACTCCTAAAGATGAGGGAGACCTGTTTGCACTATATTTTCACATTGAGCTGGCCCCATACCATTATCATGCTTGGAAAGACATGGTGCAATCCTGTACATGTCTACCATTACAGTAGGGTTGCACTCTTACTGAAAGAAATGAAATAGGACAGGTAGGACTGTAGTCAAGACCTTGGATGTGATGTACCCCTGAGTTACAACCCACATTAACAGAAGCTCTAGCTAGTGAGTATTTCTGTTCTTATGAGAAGGCATGGTTCTATTTTAGTTATCCTCTAGATCTTGTCTAGTGCTTAATCGAGTCACTTTTTTTTAAACCATTTCAACTAAACCAGCCTTCCCCAATCTGAGGCCCTGCAAATGTGCACGACTATAACTTCCATCATTCCCAACCATTGGCCATATCAGGCTGGGGAAAGCTGACTTAGAAAACACTCAATAAATTACTTTGAATGGTTGTCCATTTTTCACATGATATTTAGTTAAAATTTTGTATCTCTAATCTGAGTCTGTTGAAAATATGATTTTTGGATAATTAAAGGTCGAGAGTCAACATTAACTGGCTTCCCACAGCCTGAGGCATTGGAAAATTCCACTACTAATGTTGTACCACTGGTGATGCCTTGCCAGTGATGGGGGCCAGAAATGGGGCATTCCAGGGGACAAGTGGGGGAGGTCATGGATCTGCAGGTCCTAAGGTCACTTGTTTCCTTGATATGCCATTCCCAATAGATCCAGAGATATGCCAGATGGCATAATATATCCCCTCCCATTGGAAGGGGAAGGTTAAAAGAATAAAATGACATTGAACCCTTATCCTCAGAGGAAGTTCCAGAGGTAACAGTTCAGGAAGAGGATTCAGTCATGGAAAGGCATCATGAGGTTTCTACCTCCCCAGGATGTAGTCCCCAAGAAAAATCCCAGGGGTTAACTCCCTTGTTTCCTTGTCATTTTAAGACACTGAGTACTCCAGTGATCAGGATACTCACATGCCACTGTCTCTCCCACGTAGTCACAGCTTGAGGCTGCTCAAACAAACCAGTCCCCTTTAAGAGACAAAGCCTCAGAGAGTGTAGAGGCAGAGCCAATCAACCCAAAAGCGGTCAAACTGCTACTTAAGGCTCAATCTTAATCTGCTCTTTGTTGTAGCAACATACAGCCAATACTATCTAGTCTCCAGCCTCAATGTCACTTCATAGCAGTGAACTCTTCCCATATTGTTTCCCTGAGACACCTGATCTAACCTGACCCCTCATAAAGATCTGGCTTATAGCAGAACTTTGTAATTCAGGTTACAGTGCAGACCATCAACAGAATGCTGAAACGATACACCACCCTAGCTGCAGTGAGTTGGCAGGGCTGTGGAAGTGGTGGAGCAACTGCCATGGATGTTTCCTCTACATCCCTCTTAATGCTAGAGTACATGCCAGAGTGCTCTAAGAATGAGGAAAGAGCAGAGAAAGGGGCTTTGGCAAATTAAAAAGTGAGGAAATACCTGGTTATGAAGAAATAACATCTGTCATCTGAGAATGTACATATTCTTACTAAATACATCTCACAGTGGGCACATTCTATCTTGGTCATTCCATGTGCAAGACTCTCACTGTTTGCAACTGGTGTAATAGCATTTCTTCATATATTATTTAAAATATATCTGGAGTGATGTTTCATCTACTTCATGAATCTCCTAGCATTTTTTTTTAAAAAGCCCCTTTTAATAGGTATGAATGTATCTATTGTCCAGAATTTCTGGGATTTTCTGTTGGATATATTGAGTAAAAATAAGGTCTCATTTTTACATACATTGATGGAAGGAGACATTTAAAAATACTGATATTGATATAAAGATGTCCCTCTTAACACATGAACAAGCAAAATTGTCCTTTCATCTTTTCATTAAATTAGTTTGCACAGAGAAAAAAAAATCCATTCTGAAAACTAATGATAGGAAATAACAGTAGAATCACAGAAATCTAGGGGTCATATGCCTGTATGATTATCTAAACAATTTGACCCTCCTTTTTACATTGATCAAGCCACACAAACCAGATTACAATGTGATGCAAGTTCTCCACCCTAGCTCCCTCAGATGTTTGGTGTATAACTCCTGTCATCCCTGACCATTGACTGGGGCTGATGAGAGTTGTAGTCCACAACATTTGGAGGGACCCACTTTGGGGATGGCTGCTGTAATCCCACGTGGTTGACTACTCATAATATAACAGCATGAGCAGAATGGAACTCTGTATGGTAAGTCATTTGGGTGCACCAAATTTACCAGGTTTAAGTCATTCAGAAACAGGACAAACAAACCAAACCCTAGAGTTACAAGCCTATCAGAACCAAATCTAGCTAAAAATCATGTTAAAAGACATGAGATAACCCATTATATAATTGATGCCATTTTTTGTCCTGCAGAGTTATATTTTAATTAAGATTCCAACTATTTGACTGATTTCTGATTAACAACAACACATCATTTTGTTGTTGCTGTTAAACAGGAAATTCTTAGTCTAAATAGGAAATTGGATTTAACCCTAGTCCTTCAAAGATGATGTAATTCTGGGTTTTCCTCTTTCCCTTCGTATCTTTCTGGAGGTTTTGACCATCCAAACATGAAACTTGAAAAGCGAGGAAGTTTGCATACTGGGGGTACAATACTATTCTCACTGAGGTTAAAAGGGAAATTCTTATTAATTTCAATGGGATTAGAACTGAGCCTTCCTTACTGTGCAAATGAATAACTTTGAAGAAGACTCACTTTTTTTTTGCATCTGCTGGGCTATAGTGGAGGAAAACAAACAGTGCCAATTTCTCTGAAATGTTCCTCACCACCGTGCCAGAAACCTGAAGTAGAGAGCACCTGTTGTGACACACAGACTAATACAGCTACCCCTCTGCCTATTGTGGGGTGTTCTTTGGCTTCCTTCCTGATGCAAATACTGTTCTATTCAGGATTTCCTTCCTGGGTTTTCATGATGCTAATACCTCTTTACATCCATTGCCATGTCATCCAGTTCCTGCTGTGATTCCTGCAGAGAGCTGTCATGGCTGCCTAAAATGGCATATGGATACATTCTTTACTCTTAGTTGCAGAGTTGCTCCCTAAAATCCCATCAGTGTGCATGATACTTATCCTGCTGTCTTACCCTAATTACTATCAGTCTTTTCCCCACTCATTCCTATATGGCTGAATGGAAAATTGTTGGAAGATACTTACTTAGGAAGACGATTAATGAGGTTTTGCAGACACGGTTGCCATTAACTGTGGTGTGGCTAGCTTCACAGGAAATCAAAAACAATTATGCAGTAAAGAATTGAACTGTAGAGGGCAGTACCGGATGACAGAATAAGCAATTTCATTTTTAATTAAAGAATGCGAATTTAGATGTGGCATATCTCATCTAGCTATCATACAGAGGTGCTCCAGGTAATCCCCTTCTGAGAAATGCTCAACACACATGTGTGGTTAAGGCACACATATTTCTTTGGCTTATGGTCAGGGCTGCATTTGTATTCTGTACATCTGCAATGACATCATGGAAACGAAGTCCTTTTGATCTTCCTCATACACCAGATTTGTGAAATTCCAGACCTAAGCATCTTTTGGAAGTGTCCCATCCCTTTTGGATGGCCTTTGGGAGCAAATTTGGCAGGAAAGGTGGAGAGAACCCATGGAATTAGAGGACAACTTAGTTTGCATCTTTTTCCTTCTATGGTCTGGCTAGACATCTATTTAGACAGATTCCACATAAACTTGCAGTTTAACCACATCCCTCCAAATATTAGCTATGGTGGTTGTGGCAATTTCCAAAAGACATGCACATTGTCAGGTCAAATCTCAGAAGAGGCAGAAAATCTAAACAGTGTCCATCCATTATGGCAAAAGTATAATAAACTAAATACTTGGTGATTTGCTGAATAACGATACCCCCAAACCTGTCACCAGATCCTGTCTAATGGTAGGGCCAGTACTGATTAGGATTTTAGGACTTCTTGTGATCTACATGCTACTTGTTTCTTTCTTTTACCATGGCTAGCAGCAGACTAAGTTTCTAGTTCTCGCTGTGGTGGTAAACCACTACAATTTCAGATTGCATATGGGAGCTCATGTGGTAGAATGCTCCCCTGTGAAAACAAGTTTCCTGCACAAAGAAATGTTGCAAGTTTTTAAATTGATTTTTTAAATGTCTTGGGATTCCCCCCCTTTTTTGTATGGATGAGCATTCAGTCATGTGAGTTCTACCCTGCAGTCTAAAGTCACACAGCTCACACAGTTTTACCACCCCAATGAAACTAAGCCAACTGCAGCATACAAAATAAGAAGCTAATAAGATTGCAGAATTCCAGTCACCTGGGAGCAGAATTACATAAACAAATTATATTTGTTTAAAACATGGAGTTCACATAGTCCTCTATGATGAACCTAGAACATTCTAAGCAATTGTCTTTAGTTCAATCCAATCCAATGGATCAATTCCCAGTTTTTTGTGTAGATGAAAGCCCACCATCCACCGTGACAACCAAGGGATCTGTAATCGGATCATTCAGTGTCTTTTTCTTTACTTAAAGCATCTGGAGGGGGGAGGGAGAGTTAAATTGGGCCATTTTCTCAATTTCACCCTCCCCACCCCCGCCAAAGCTGCTATTAGCCACAGGGGAGGAAGAAGGCAAGACAAACTTGCCTCAAATTCACAACTCTATGTTGATAGTATTGATCATACTTTCCATCCTTAATTAATTAATTGATTACATTCACAACCTGCCTTTTTTCCAAGAAGCTCAAGGCAGCATATATAACCTCTGTAATATGCAAAGTTTTTAAGGCTGCAAGATGAATTAGAATTAAGGTGTGTGTGTGTTTTTTAAAAGACAAAGCAAATGGATAATACCCAAGAAATATGAGAGAAGTAGTGGAGTTCCCAGGCATGGAAACTTGAAGAGGCTGGGCAAACATCTCTTGGGGATGCTTAGGGACATGTCCTCTAGATCAGTGGTCTTCAACTGGTGGGTTGCAACCAAAAGTGGGTCACGAGATCAGTCCAGGTGGGTTGCTGCAAAGCTGTTGCTGCCATGTTGGGTAGGCTGACCAGATAAAATCCAGGTCAGGGCTCATGTAACTTTAACAGTTGTAGAGAAAAGGGAATTTCAGCCAGTGTCATTTGTATGCAATTAGTTCCTGGTGAAATTCCCTCTTCATCACAACAGTTAAAGTTGCAGGCACTATACTAGAGTGACCATATACAAAAGAAGGCAGGGCCCCTGCAACTTTAACTGTTGTGATGAAGAGGGAATTTCACCAGGAACTAATTGCATACAAATGATACTGGCTGAAATTCCCTTTTCTCTACAACTGTTAATGTTACATGAGCCCTGACCTGGATTTTATCTGGTCACCCTAATATTGAGCATGGAAAAAATTGTGAAAGTGGGTCCCATGTTGCAGGTTGGGAGTCCAAGGTGGGTCTCGGGTCTGAACCAGTTGAAGACCACTGCTCTAGATTCCTCTCAGTCTATATTTTTGAATTCATGCCCCTTTAACATATTGTACAAGATGATGATGGTAATGATGTTGACAATTTAACTTATTTTGACTCAAGCTATCATATTGGAACGAGTGGGGGGAACCATAAACCCCATACCCCGAGTTTCAGGAATGCAAACAGAATAAGATATACGTAATGATTACTTATTTTTATTTTAAAATTTAATTTTACCAATCCATTTGTTACGAAACACCCAAGGTTGTAGCTCACAAAATTAAAAGGAAAATCACAATTAAAAACAAACCGGAACATTGCAATCTTATTAAATTTACATTATAGAAGATAAAGGAATGGACAACAGATAAATAAATTTATTGAAAAATGAGCATAATTTGCAATGTTCTAGAATAGCAACTATCAGGAGATATCAACTCACCCATATATTTTCTTCTCTTTACTATAGAGTGTTCTTGTTTTCCGTGTGTGTGTGTGTGTGTGAGAGAGAGAGAGAGAGAGTAAAATCTCATTTTATATGTAAGAAAATATGATACAATTGTAGAAAATAAAAATATATTTTTAAAAATCAAGAAAACACAAACAAGAACAACAATTAAAATAAACAATAGTCAGGGAGACATGCACAATGCATTCAAATACTGCTCAAGCCAAAGGCCTGCCCAAACAAGATAGACAGACAGACAGACAGACAGACAGTCTCAGAACAGTATCATGGATGGGTTCCTGCCACATGGATCTCCAGCAACAGGGAGTTCCAGAATTGAATTGCCGCCAGAAATATAATAAAAAGGGCCCTTTCATGTGTTCCATACAATCATAAAGGCATAGAGTTGGGAGGGACCTTAGATAGTCCAACCCATTGCTCAACGCAGACTCTGCACTGCAGGGTGCAGCTACAGCATCCCTGACAGATGGCCATCCAGGCTCTGCTTAAATACGCCAGCAAAGGAGGACCCATCACCTCCTAAGACAATTGTTTCACTGCTGAACAGCTCTCACTGTTAGGAAATTTCTCCTAATGTTAAGCCAAAATCTGCTTTATTGAAATTTCCACTTGTTGGCTCTAGCTCTCCCTTGGGAGCAAAAGAGAACAAGTCTGCTCCATCTTCTGCGTGACAGTCTTTCAGATATTTGAAGATGGCTATCAGGTCTCCCCTTAATCTTCTCTTCTCTATGCTAAGCAGGCACTGCTCTTTCAACCATTCTTCATAGGACTTGGTTTCCAGACCCCTCACCATCCTGGATGCACTCCAACTTGATAATGTCCTTCTTAAAATGGGGTACCCAGAAATGGACATTGTACTCCAAATGTGGCCTAATGCTAGGCTGACCATATGAAAAGGAGGACAGGGATCCTGTAACTTTAACGGTTGGAGAGAAAAGGGAATTTCAGCCAGTGTCATTAGTATGCAATTAGTTCCTGGTGAAATTCTCTCTTCATCACAACAGTTAAAGTTGCAGGGGCCCTGCCTTCTTTTGTATATGGTCGTTCTAGTATAGTGCCTGCAACTTTAACTGTTGTGATGAAGAGGGAATTTCACCAGGAACTAATTGCATACAAAGGACCCTGGCTAAAATTCCCTTTTCTCTACAACTGTTAAAGTTACAGGAACCCTGTCCTCCTTTTCATACGGTTAGCCTACCTAATGCAGAACAGAGTGGAACTGTTACTTCCATGATTTGGTCACTATGTTTCTGTTAATGCGGTGCAAGTTTGCATTAGCTTTCTTAGCTGACGCATCTCACTGCTGGCTCATATGCATCTTGTGATCCACTCAAACACCTAGGCCCTGTTCATATATACTGCTACCAAGCCAGGTGTCCCCTGTCCTATACTTGTGCCTTTGATTTTTGTTTTTGTACCTAAATGAACAACTTTTCATTTATCTCTCTTGAATCTTATTTTGTTTGATTTGGCTGCTTTACAGCCTGTGTAGATTCTTTTGAATCTTGATCCTAACGTCTAGGGTGTTGGCTCTCCCTCTTAGTTTTGAGTCATTTGCAGATTTGATAAGCAATTCCTCTACACCCTCATGCAAGTCTTTTATAAAAATGTTGAATAGCACAGGGCCTAGGACAGAACCCTGTAGCACTCCACTTGAGACTCCCTCCAGGAGAATGCCAAGCCATTAATTAATACACAGTGGCTCAATTCGGACGACACGATAGTCAATGGTGGGTTGACTAACCCTAACCCTAACCCTAGGGGATACTCCCCACACAACATGGTAATAAATAATCAACTGTGGTGTGGATCAGGATCAGCGCTGAGTTGACTATGGCTAGGCTGACCAGATAAAATCCAGGTCAGGGCTCATGTAACTTTAACAGTGGTAGAGAAAAGGGAATTTCAGCCAGTGTAATTTGTATGCAATTAGTTCCTGGTGAAATTCCCTCTTCATCACAACAGTTAAAGTTGCAGGCACTATACTAGAGTGACCATATACAAAAGAAGGCAGGGCCCCTGCAACTTTAACTGTTGTGATGAAGAGGGAATTTCACCAGGAACTAATTGCATACAAATGATACTGGCTGAAATTCCCTTTTCTCTACAACTGTTAATGTTACATGAGCCCTGACCTGGATTTTATCTGGTCACCCTAATGTTGAGCATGGAAAAAATTGTGAAAGTGGGTCCCATGTTGCAGGTTGGGAGTCCAAGGTGGGTCTCGGGTCTGAACCAGTTGAAGACCACTGCTCTAGATTCCTCTCAGTCTATATTTTTGAATTCATGCCCCTTTAACATATTGTACAAGATGATGATGGTAATGATGTTGACAATTTAACTTATTTTGACTCAAGCTATCATATTGGAACGAGTGGGGGGAACCATAAACCCCATACCCCGAGTTTCAGGAATGCAAACAGAATAAGATATACGTAATGATTACTTATTTTTATTTTAAAATTTAATTTTACCAATCCATTTGTTACGAAACTATACTAGAGTGACCATATACAAAAGAAGGCAGGGCCCCTGCAACTTTAACTGTTGTGATGAAGAGGGAATTTCACCAGGAACTAATTGCATACAAATGACACTGGCTGAAATTCCCTTTTCTCTACAACTGTTAAAGCTACATGAGCCCTGACCTGGATTATATCTGGTCACCCTAACTATGGCAGCATTCGGATGACACAATAGTCAAAACAACTGATGATTGTTTCCCCCACACCAGTTGTTTATTGTGTCGTCTGAATTGAGCCATTGAATATCGTTGCCCAACCAGCTGGGGATCCAACTGTAGTATTGTCCAATCCACATTATACCACATTGTCAATAGTATATTATGGGGAAACTTGTTAAATGCTTTGCTGAAATCAAGATATACCATGTCCACAGCATTCCCATGATCTACCAAACTAGTAACTCTATTTAAAAAAGGAGATATGTTTAGTCCCGCATGAGCCTTGACAAACTCTTGTTGACCTAGTAATCAATGCATTATCTTTTAGATGCTCACAGATTGTCCACTTAATTATTGGTTCAAGAATTTTGCCTGATATTGTTGTCAGGCCAAATGATCTGTAGTTTCCTGGATCTATGTTTTTTCCCTTCTCGGAAGATGGGGACAACATTTGTCCATCTGCAGTCTTCTGACACCTCACCTGTTCTCCAAGAGTTCTAACAAAATTATAGGCAGAAGTTCTAAAATAATGTCCACGATCTCTTTCAGCACTCAGGGATGTACTTCTGTCAGCCCTTGAAATGAACTCATTTAAAATACCTAGGGGCTTCTCTAATGAGCGATTTATAGCATGCTTATGACTCTCAGAAGTTTGTGTGTCGATTTCATGACGTGTCATCAGGCAGGATGTCTCCTGCGTTTCCCCTACTTTTGTCTTGCTGTCAGAAAACAGATATAAACGGCTTTAAAAAAAGAAATCAGCCAAATCAGCCAAGTGTATTGATGGCGGTGCACTATAATTCAACCACTAGATGGCGCTGTTTTATTGCTTTGAACAGAAGTTCAAACTCAGGCAGAGATAGGAAGTATTCCTTTCATGGGATGACCCCAGATTCTAGAATTATGGGAGAGGGAGTAAAAGTCTCCCTATCCACATTCACCACACCATGCATCATTTTGTACACCTTAAACTGAGAGGCCAGACTATAAGACAGGGGTGGGCAACTTGTGACTCTGCAGCTGTTTTGGTCCACAACTCTCATCATCTCTCACCATTGACTATACTGACTAGGGTTGATGGGAGTTGTAGGTCAAAACAACTTGAGGGCCACAAGTTGCCACCATTGCTATAAGACAAACATTATTTTAAAGGTCCCAGGAAATAAAAAGGTCTTCACCTGGTATGGAAACCGTAGAGATGGTGAACCTCTCTATGAAGGCTCTTCTATAATTGGGGTTCCACAACTGAAAAGCCCTCATTTTTGGGGGCCACTTGGAACAAGGCTGTCTCTGAAAAACCTCTTAGGTGCATATGGGGAATGTTTTTTCAGGTAACCTGGTCCTATGCTATTTAGGGCTTTGAAGGTGAAAATCAACATTTTAAAATAGTCCTGAAATAGCCTGGGAGCCAGTGTAATGTGGTCAGGTTCCTGTTAAAAATCTTACAGCCCTATTCTGGACCAAATGGAGTTCCCACAGTTTTAAAAATCATCCCCATGTGCAATTTATTGCAATAGACTACACAAGATGTTTCCAGAGCATGTGCAGTGTGAGCTTTATATGAGTAGGGTAAAAGGTATGGCAATCAGAAAAGGTTTGGTCATTTAGAAGCACATTTCCTGCACAACCACACAGTGTGGAACTCACTGCCCACCTCCTGTGCCTGGCCAGTCCGAATTGATGGAAGTAAGTGGACAGATGCTGGGAGGGAAGAAGCAAGAAAGGAAGGAAGGAGGAGACCCAGGGGAGTGGTGATGGATGTGATGAGGAATATCTTCTTTTGCTCTTCATATATTTTAGAACATTCGTTTAAACTTTGTGCTGGCCACCAAAGTACAAAGCTCTTGTGATGAACAGGATTAACCTCTCTTACTCTTCTTCCAGCAGCCCCTTCCTCTCTCCTACCCCTCCATTACAAGCTCATACATACATTTGCCATAACAAATTTTGGGAATGGAGCAATGGTAACTATATTTATTTTTAAGATCTTAGAAACTTTAGAAATAAATATATTTGCCATTGCATCGTTCCTTCAATCTGTCCAGTCTCAGGGTAGACAACCCACTAACTAAGTAACAGGTAATAGCAACTGCTGCTTCAGGCCTTACTGGGGATTAAACCTACGACGTTCTAAGGGTAGAGACATTCCCCACTAGGCTAGAGACGCCTGCAGAAACTTCCTCTCACCCCCAGGCCTTCTTTGTTGCTTCCCTTCCAAGGAGGGGTGTTAATATCTGCACAACCCTCCCTTGCCCTAGGGGGCGCTCTCGACAACTGTGCACGCCCTTCCCCTTCCCCCAAAGTCCCAGCCCGTCTTTCTAGACCCCGCGTCCGAGCCCGCTGTTGCTAAGTGACCGCGCGCGCGTCCCTCCCCCTCCATCTGCGCCAGGCCGGTCTCGAGACGCTGCCGTTGGCGGCGGCTGAGAGGGAAGAAGAGAAGCCGATCGAGAGAGCTTGAGCCACAGGGGAGACGCTGCGGAGGGACCGCCGCTGGGCCGAGATTTCCGTCTCCTGGAGCCTGAGGGACTCGAGAGTCGTCTCGGCCTGGGGGTGGGTGGACTTTCCGTAAGGGACGAAGGGCTCGAGGGATGTGGCTGCGTCCGAGGCAGGCGGGGGAAGCGAGCCGACACTTCGCCTCTGTTGTAAACGGCTGAGCCCAGTGGAGGCTGGTGGCTCAGATTTTGGCGAGGCCCTGAATCCATTCTGGGTTTCAGTCAGAACCAAGCAGAACTCTAACGGGGATATCCAAGGTGCTGAGCCTATTTTTGGGATAGGGTTCGTCCCCTTGGAGGGCTCCTTCAGAGTTCTGGCAGGTTCTGAGTGAGACCCAGAATGGAATCACAACCCCACTGAAATCGGAGCCACCAGCCTCCACTGGCTGAGCCGCTGCTGGAAATCGACCTGATTTGACGGTCGACTCGGGAATCGCGCCAGATATATTGCCTTTCTTGGAGGGAGGTTGCTTAAGATCATTTGGCGGAGGTGTACGTGATAGAGCATAGGGGCGGGCGAATGGGATATTCTTTTCCGAAGTCAATGTCAAGTAACTTCCTGCGTATTCCACTTTATTTTAAACGGCTGCATGACAGAAATCTAAGAGCTGAAGAATGTCCTATCACGAACCCCAGCTGGGCGCGCTCAGGAAAACCTTTTTGCTGTTGAATTGTTGACTGGCTTGAAGGAACAGGAGTCCAGTGCGGTGTGTGTGTGTGTGTGTTTGTGTGTGTGTAAACTTGGGCTGTTTAAGCAGTTAATAGGTTACATTAATCAGTTATAACTTTTCATACCCTGGAAAGGGTGTTCCCGATTAATGGAGCAGCAGATAAGTACTCACAGTGGAGGCTGGTGACTCCAGTTTCGGTGGAGCTGTGATTCCATTCTGAGTTTTAGTCATAACCAGCCAGAACTCTAATGGAGCTATCCAAGGTGCTGAACCCTAACCCCAAAATGAGTTCAGCACCTTGGATGACTCCTTTAGTGTTCTGGTTGATTCTGACTGAAACCCAGAATGGAATCACAGCCCCACCAAAATCAGAGTTGTAGAAAACTGCAGATGACAGTTCTTAAAAGAAGCTTTCTCTCTCACACTATGGAGGCAGTGCCTCTTCTGCTACAATATGCACATGCATGGGCTAAAACAGAAAGTATGCTTATTGCTTCACAACTATTGTATTTACTTATATGCATAGTTGTGAAAATTAATCAACCTATCATTAACAGACTATCTCTAGTAGGGTAACAGCCATAACGGAAAACATATAAACATATTATTTTGGCTATTTTTTTTAATAGAAGATGTTAAATACATTATAAATCTATCAGCCTGATATAGTTTATTTGACATATGTATGCCAGATGTGGTATTTGGCGAAGGGAAAAATTAAATGGCATGATTGGGTCACGGGGGGAGGGGTTCAAACATTCTTCCTTTCACATTACAAGTTAAAGGGTTTGTGTTACTGGGTTTCCTTCTCCTTTTTCAAACTCAGTATTGTTTCCAAGATGTTGAGAGCTTTATGCAGCTGATAAATGATAATAAATATGCTAACCTACACAGTCAGTAATATAAAGAACTCTCCATCATTTATAGTTATGCATTTTTATTTACAAAAAATAAAATTCTTTATTTCCCCCAAGGCACAAACAAATGGCTAGAAAACATGAGCATTTTGGATTAAGCTATTTGGAAGAACTGAGTATACTTAAGGAGCGTGAAAACATATGCAAAGAATCTCGGCAAAAATTTCTGAAGTTTAAACAAGAAACAGCTACTGCTGATACAGATCTGAAAAATCTTTTATGGAAAATCACACCACCAGATCAGTCAACTCATCTACAATCTTGTTCTCACCAGAGTTCAAGAAGTCCACCCCTGCTTCTTGAAAACACATGTCCTTCACCCGACTTGGATATTTCTAACTTTCTAAAAAAAGTAAGAATCTCTTCTGATATATTAGACAGAAGAAATGAAGCAGAAGATGTCACAACTCAGGAGAAGAAATATCCTAAGAGCGAGGTCAGTGTTGACAAAAAGGAGAGCTATGACTCTAGAAAAGCAATTGTAGAATATAAAAATGATAGCCTAGAGGACAACAGTGAAAAACGGCCAGTAGTAATAGCTTCTCTGGTAGGTACCAGCAAACAACTCATCATGTTAAAGAAACCAGAGCCCCCACCAAAACACAAATATAGAAAAGTTGTTCGTACAAAATCACATTTTAAATCTTCTATTCCTCTACAGACAGACAGTACTGGTACTGAACAACCAGAGCAAAAAATACTCTCTGAACATGCAATTCCTGCCATTGCAGAAATCAGCAGTCTCCCTATGGAAATTGCTGACTCATATTCCATGGTTTCCAGTTCAAGTGAAAAGCCTTCTAAAATACATAAAGAAATTTCAAAAACAAGTTCATCAAGTTCAAAATTTGACTTATACAGATCATGTAGTAAAAAAAGCAGTTGCTCATCTAGCGTGAAGTCTGCTTCAGAATCTATGGAAGAAGCTCTGGGTGGAAGTAGATCAGACACTTCAAAAGACCATGTGAGACATTCTTCACGGAGTAAGTTACAAATGCATGTTTCTGTTCAAAAGTTGTCTTCTGGAATGGTTTCACGGTCTATTGATGAAATCATTGCATCCTTGAAGTCTACTGCTCCAACTGCTTCAGACCTGAGGATCAAAGAACTCCTGGAGAGTATTCTTGGCCAAGACTACAGCATAAAAATAGAAGTAGGTGAATTAGAATGAGCTAAATATGTTTGGTTGAGTAAGGTTGCTGTAATCCTATACATCCTTACCTGAGAGTAAATCCTGTTGAACTTACTTCTGAGTAGAAATGTATAGGAATGCACTGTAATAATCTTCCATGAATATTGCATATTTTCTCAAAGCCTACAATGTGTTATATAACCCAGAAGTTTGGATAACACTAATAATGTTTCTTTATCCTTCCTTTGTCATGTTATTGTTGTTTGAACAAATTTAAATGCATCTTACTTTGAAGGATTTCTGTAATTAAATAGATGTGTCAGCAGAAATGCATTATCAGTACTGGTGCAAGCACTCCTGCCACCTGTCTCCCTCCCCCACTGTCTGTCTACCAGTTTGCCTGCCCAACCTGGCTCCTTCTCTCCCTCCATCTGCTGCATCTGTCTCCCTCTCTCCCCCTTCCTGCTTGTCCACCATGTCTCCCTCCCTCCCCACCCCTTTGGCACTGTCTCTCCCACTCAACTTCCTACCCCTTTGCCACCACCACTCACTCTATGGATCCTTCCAGAGCATGCAACAGGCTAGTGAGATCTCTGGAAATCTCTTGGCTGGAAAAGCTGGCATAGCTCTTCAGAGTGCCAGCCAGGTCCAAATCCCTGGTTCTGAGGGATCCTTCCTCAGACCCTGGCATTGTGAGAGGGGTGTCCCCTGAAAATCACCCATAGTGCAGGGACACCCCTCTCACAGTGCCTGGATTTTCTATCTGACTTGGCTCTTCAGAGAGCTTGCCCACCCACCACTTTGAAAAGATCTGCAGAGCAGGTGGCGATAATGGGGTACGGCTGGGGTGGAGCGCCTGACTTGAACTGGATTTCGTGTATGACCTCAGACTGATCCTGGCTTCGCTTGTGATTCTCCTTAGATATTTTTGACTGCCTGATGAACTGCTTTTTGGCCATGCACCTTATCACTG
This sequence comes from Anniella stebbinsi, assembly GCA_029215795.1. Taxonomy (NCBI): domain Eukaryota; kingdom Metazoa; phylum Chordata; class Lepidosauria; order Squamata; family Anniellidae; genus Anniella; species Anniella stebbinsi. The sequence continues at coordinate 333,623,256 of JARDYH010000001.1, forward strand.
TCTGTGATTATGATCAACCTTGAAGCTACTCTGCTGGCAGGGCTCCCAGTTAGAGGAAGTTGAGATTGTGCCACTGATATAAGACAGTGCCCTTTACAAAGTGTGGCTGTTACAGGAACAAGTTACTGCCACCTGACAGACACTCGCTATGCCTTTTTTGTCCCAGAGAAGGCCACATCGTCGAGGCCTGTCCTCATTGCCAGATGTTTTCAAAATAAGTTCAGTAAAATTGTTCAGATTGCCTTAAACCTGTGCTTTGGAAGAATGTGCTGGAGGCAGTTGCAAAGTCTGCTCCAATGGCTCAGATGCCAAGGTCCCCTTCTGGGAATATGCCTGCCATTCAGGAGCCTATTCACGTGTCAGGGAGAACTTCCCCCCAGTGTTCTGCTCAAAAATCAGCAAGCAGGAAAGGTTCCTCTACTCCAGGAGAACGCTGATACTTTTCTTGGCCGAGACACCCAAACAGGTTGTGTTTTCTATCAAGGACAAAGAAGAAGAGGAAAACAGTTTCTAAGAAGCAAGCTAGCAGAATTTGCTCAGGACCAAGCCAGACCACAAGCCAGACATATATTGGGAGCTGTTGAAGTCACCAGTGCTGACCATATCTGCCGACGCTTCGGCAAGGTCTTGGGATTGATCAGCGTCCCTAGTACCAAAGACGATTCCCACTGCTCCACCAATGCTCCTCTTGCCCATCCCGATAGCCATCTCGGCATTGAAATTGGACCGGATTCCAATCACCTCAATTATGGAGGGTGAGATAAGAGACTACTCCCCACCCGAACTGCCTGCTTTGACACCTTGTCTATATTATTCCCTGAGGGGAGATGGGTTCCGAGATAGGTGTCCAGGCTTGTGAGGCTCCTTCTTCTCGGTTGCCCTATCAGGTAGGGCCAGCCCCCTAGATTCTACGAGCGACTATGAGATGGTCCAGGTCCCCAAATTCTGATTGGGACAAGACACTATGGATGGGATCTACCATATAGAAGACCTGAGATTGGGATGATCATTGGAATGATCCTTATGGCCAGCATTGCTACTACAGTCATGAGGGCCTGTTGGATTGGGATCCTCTCTGGTACCAAAGCCAACTCTTGGCTATGGTCTCAAGACTTCCTGGGTCAGAGGGCACTTTTCCTTGCCCATCCACCAGTTTCCTGGGAGTTGCATAGCCCGTTGGCCCTTCAAATGTCACCATGTTGTTCACCTTTAACACATCAGGCTCTGCCTTCTTCATCCCCAGTCGCTCTACCACTGCCGCCACAGAGTCTGTCTCTGAACAGGCTGCTGTCCCACTGCCTATGGGAAGGTCCCCACTCTCGGGTACAGAGGGTTATGAGACTGACTTCTCCTTTGTCATGCTACTCTTTATTGTCATCCCTGAATGCAGCAGTTGGGTCTCAAGACACAATTTCTCCATTGGAAAATCTTGGACAATTCTTAGATAAAGTTATGAGAATGGTCAATCACTGGAACTCACTACTCAACAAGCTGTGCCTATGGTATAGGACTCAGTCTGTACCGTAGGCGCTGAACTATCACTGAACTGTTGAGGCTGGTGGTGATTCCTCTTTTACTGTTCTGTAGGATACTATTAAGCAGTCTTGGAAGACCCCTCCACCATGTCTCCCATGTCCAAGCCACTGGAGGGAATGTATCGGGTGCATGAAGCTGATGCCAAATTTCTCTTTAACTACCCTTTCCCTGAATTCAATTGTAGTTGAGGCAGCCCAGGGGAGGTCGTGCAGAGTCCACTCTTTGCTGGTTGATAAAGAAGGCCGACATCTTGATTTCCTGGGAAGGAGGATATGTTCTTCCTCTGCACTCAACCTTAATGTATCGAATTATCAAGCCACTGTGTACGGCTACCAATTGTTTCTGTGGGACAAGGTTGGGAGGCTGTTCAAGATAAAAATACAAAAGAACCTAAGAAGAGCCATGCTGGATCTGTGTGAACGGTATAGTACTCTGTTTACACAGTGGCCAACCAACTGTCAGCCAGGGATCCACAAGCAGGACATGGATGCAACAATACCCTTCAGCCTATCTTCCCCAGCAACTGGTGTATATAGGCTTACTGCCGCTGATACTGGAAGCAGCACATAACCAACAAGACTAATAGCCATTGATAGCCTTCTCCTCCAGGAATTTATCTCCCCCCCCCCCGCTTTTAAAACCATCACTACATCTTGTGGTAGTGAATTCCATAGTTTAACTATGCGCTGTGTGAAAAACTACTTCCTTTTATCTGTCATGAATCTCCCACTGATCAGCTTCATGGAATGACCCCGGGTTCTAATATTATGAGAGGGAGAAAAATGTCTCCCTATCCATATTCTCCATACCATGCATAACTTTGTTCACCTCTATCATGTTTCTCCTTAGCTTCCTTTTTTCCAAGTTAAACAATCCCAGCTGTTGTAACCTTGATCATTTTAGTTGCCCTTTTCTGCACTTGGTTTGCGTCTTTCTGAATGAGGCAATGAAACTCTCTAGACAACAGATAAACACTTCCAGGCAGCAGGTAGGCTGTGATGCCAAGCTCCTGGTTACCTCCATTGCACTCCGAAGGCATATGTGGCTCAGATCAGTGAGAATTTCCCAGGAGGCTTGATCCCAGATAGAAAACCTTCACTTTGATAGCCAGAGCTTGTTCAATGCCAAAACAGACAAGGCCTTGGACTCCATCCAAAGGACAGGACCAAGGGTTCCTGAATGGGATTCTAAATGCAACAGCCCCTGTGTCAACGGCAGTGTCTCTGGTTTAGGCACTCCGGGGCACTGTATAATTTTCAAACTTCCATTGCGTCTCAGCAACCACACCAGCAGTCCTTGCAGTTGAAAAAAAAGTTTTTGGCATCCAGGTTTTGATCCTTCCACAGGAAAGGTGACAAAAGAAATAAGTGGCATCTTTAACTGTCTCCCCCTCTCTCTTTGTCCCTCTGCTTGGCCTCCTATCTTTGGCCTCCTATCTTTGGCACTGTTCTATCCCACTTTCACTCCACCTGAGTCAGCATCACAATGGACTCCTGGATACTTTCCATTGTACGGGGGGCGGGGGGTTTACAGCGAGTAATGTGAGTAATATTGCAGATCAATAAATACTATGCTTGCAAATGCCTCCAGTGGGATTTAAGTGTGTTATCACATTGGTGCATTCTAATATATTATTTTCTTTGTAAAATAAAGCTACCAACTATTAAAAAAGGAAGTGAATTGGAGTCTCCAATTAAAGAAGTTACATCAGTGGAAATGGAACAGATAAAACTGGTAAAATTCAAAGGATTATTTTCAGAAGATGTTAATTTTTTTCTTACCGTGTAATAAAACCGCATTAGTTCATTTATCATTCCCTCTGTAATCAAAGTAGTTTAAGCTTGTGTGAGTTGAAGCTAACTTGCACATCGGGTAGGGGCACTGATTCTCCCTTGCCCAATCTGCTGCCCATTGATTCACTGAGAAGCTGTTCTGGAGGCTTAGGGGACCTTATCTTCTAGAGCAGCATGTGATATATCCTGGTGTGAGCAGAATTTTGGATCCAAGCCATAATATTTGGAAATATGAAAAGAAATCAAATGTTTCACATAGTATTTATATCCCACCTTTTCTCCAAGGAGCTCAAGGTGGCATCCATGGTTGTCCTCTTACTTTATCCTCACACCCCAGTGAGGTAGGTTGTGCTGAGGGTTAAAGACTGGCTCAATGTCATTCATTAAGCTTCATGGACAAATGGGTATTTGAATCCAGGTCTTCCCAGCCCTAGTCCAGCCCTCTAACCAGACATAAACAAATGCTTCCAGCAGGATTAATGTGTCATTAAACATTATGCATTTTACTTTAATAATGTTTTCCCCCCTTTTTCAATGAAGCCATCACCTGTTAGAAAAGAACCCCGAACTATAGAATTTGAATCTCCAAGTGAACCTCCAGATGAACAAGTGACATCAGCAGATGCTGAACAAACAAAACTGGTACAGTTAAACCCACTAATATGGAAATACATTTCTGATCCTATGCCCTGCCCGCCTATAGCAGTAGAACATGGAATTGATGATCAAGCTTCCAGAGCAAGAGAATGTATGCTGTTGTTCTAGTGTTGAGAAAATTATTTTATGTGAGGCAAGAGCACTGCTATCGGTGTCTCAGCCGTACACAGTTTATCTTGATAAAGAACAAACTAGCACCTACCAAAATGTATTTGCAAGGGCATTTGTAAGGGCATTTACTGTTTAGAGGTAAGTCAGGATAAATTGGACTTCAATTTCCTGCTAGTCTAGAGTGTTGCTTTAAATTTAGACTTTTCTGCAGCAGCAGCTAAAACAGGCTTCTCTATGGCCAGCTCTAGATGGATTCCGTTTGACGCCTGTTCCTCCGATTATGCGCATCTTCTCGGAAGCGCTTTATCGTAAATGTTTGTATGCAGGAGGTAATTGAGCACTCAACAGGTGACCTTACCGGTTGTTTCAAATGCGCTTTACAAGTAGTTAATGCGGAGAATCACTTGTTCACATAGGCAAAATGCGCTTTAACTGCCGGAGCAAAATAAAACTCGCTATTTAACGCGCATTCGATAATGCGCATAATCGGAGAGAAAACGCGCCTCTACGCCTGATTTGCGCTCCGTTCTTGTAGAGGTAAATTTTTTAATGCGCCTTGAAAGAGCTTTAAATGCCTCTTGTAGAGGCAGCCTATAACTCTGGACTGCCAGAGTTATAGAGAACTGCTATAATTCATCATATTTTAGCTACCCTGTATTTATATAAATTAAATGTGATATGAAAAGCTGAAAGGGAAGCTTATTTTTTTAAAAAAATACTACTTTTACAGTTCCTGATTTGCACTGTTAAAAATTATTTTGTAATACCTAATTTAGGATTTAAAAGTTCCTAATTTGAAATCGTCTTCTTTCTTTTCTCTCTTGAGATGATAATCTCAATATTCCTTGAATTGTTCTTGTTTGTTTCTTTAAAGACTAAGTATATTGTTATAAAGCATAAGTATTACTATCTTTATTGTGGTCATATTTGAAAATATTCTGTTTGACATCCCTGGAAGTTGAGCCAACAAAAGCGTGTAGATGATATAGATTGTGCATAGCATATCTCTGCTTTTCCATATAATGTTTGACAATTTACTACTTAATTACTTATAGAAAGTGCATTATTGTTATCCTTTTGTATTTTCCCCGGGATATATATGGAACCTTACGAAAGGAGAGTATCACCCCTGAAGTGGAATCTCCAAAAGTGGGAGAAGATACTGTCAAAATTGAGGTGAATACACAAAATTATTAACTTTTCTGTTCTGTTCTTGTGCTTTCTGCTGTTTTAGTTCTAAGCTATTTATTGGGCATCCTAGTTCTTATCATTGAATTTTACATGCCATGCATTTTGTTATCATTATAGATATGAATAAAGTCTTTGTAAAACTCTGAGGCTCAACAGATGGGGGAAAATCACGTTTTCTTACCATGGGTTCTTTTCTGCTTTTGAAACCAGCGATCTTCATGGAGAAGAGACCAGCAACCACAGGGCCTGTAGATTTCAATGGGGACAGCACCCTCTAGTGGGCATTTTATAGTGCAACCTTAGAAGAATCGGATTAAAACAGGTTTATTTTGTGATCCTAAAACTGACAAAAGAAGCTGGGGGGTGGATGGTGTTGTCAAAAGGACCCACTAACATACGTGGGTGGCCAGTAATGAGTGTGCTATAAAATGCTAGTCTGATGAGGCTATCTGTTTAATATGGTGTCTAGTGACTGCCTACTGATGGTTGGGCCTCTTTCACTGACAGCTCACAGCAGAATCAAATTGGTATGAATAATTTACAAAAGACCACAAATTTTTTAAAAAATAACATTCACTGGAAAATTGAAAGCAAAATTTATTTTTAATCTTTTATACTATTTGTATAGTTCACTTTCCTGATTTGAAAGAAACTATTCTTTTTATCATTTGTTTTGAAAATCTGATTTATATTCATTCAGTTGTTGTAATTAGCAGTGGTTATAGATTGTAGAATGTGCATTGTTGTTGTCCTTTACTATTTTTCCCAGGATATACCTGAAAGCTCACGAAGGGGGAGTATTTTCTTCAAAGTACTGGAGGAAGTCCTCAGAATGGAAGATGATACTGCCAAAATTAAGGTGAAATGCTCAAAATTGTAAACTTTTTTTTCTTGGTCAATGGTCAAGTGAAACAGATAGCAGAGGGTTAATTTCTCTTATAATAGAAGGCAGAGCTAAACAGAAATAACTTGATGCCCTTCCCAGGTAGGAGACACCTTTTAGTATTTTGATACTGCCTTTTAATTAATGGGGATGCAAGATTGGGCCTTGGGAATAAACACCATTTTGTTGTAGAAAAGGCTAATATATAAGGAAAGTAAAAGTAATAAAATGAGCATCTGTAAACATAAGAACTATACTGGATCAGACCAAACCAGCATTCTGTTCACACAGTGGCCCACCAGCTGTTGACCAGGAATCCACAAGCAGGATACAAGTGCAACAGCACCCTCCCACCCATGTTTCCCAGCAACTGGTGTACATAGGCGTACTGCCTCTGATTCTGGACATAGCACATAGCTATCAGGACTAGTAGCCTTTGATACCCTTATCTTCCAGGAATTTATCTAACTCACTTTTACAGCCATCCAAATTGGTGGCCATCACTACATCTTGTGGAAGCAAGATGCAATGTGCCATGTACATATCCAGCTATAAAACTTTTTTTTTTATTTTTAATTTTATTTTTAATATAACATAAACAATATAAAACAACACAAAATACAATACATACCGCATACCCCCCGTGCTCCCCTCCCCCCAGGAGACCTTCAATTATACTTTATTCTTCTTTCCAAAAGTATAAAGACTCTTTTGAAGGTATTTGCCCCTTCCCTGTTCTTAATACATATTCCAAAAATAGGCTCCATACATCTCCAAAATCATTCTTACTGGACATTCCCCTCTTTATTTTCATTTTACACGTTAGCTTGTCATTAAGTGCCATATCCCATATTTCTTTATACCATTCTTCTATGGTATATATCCCTTGCCTTTTCCAATTTTTAGCAATCATTATTCTGACGGGAGCCAGGAGGTTGTTTATTAATTCTCTCTTATTTATATTCTCATTTCCTTTATCCCATATTGCCAGTAGAGCCAGCTTTGGGCTTAATTCCAATTTACTTCCAATTATTTCACTTATTTCTTTGAACACCTTTTCCCAAAATTTTTGTACATGTTTACAGCTCCACCACATATGAAAATAAGTTCCAACCTCCTGACATCACCTCCAACAATTCTTGGACACTTTTTTATCTATCTGATGAAATCTTACCGGCATTAAATACCATCTCCATACTGTCTTATAATAATTCTCCTTAATTCTAATTAGGGATGTGCACTGACCCCCCGGATTGGATCGGATAGCGGATCGGAATCGGACCTGGGGGGTCGGATCGGATCGGATCGGAGGATGGTCGGATCGGATCTGACCGGATGTCCGATCCGGATCGGACGCCATTTTGAATGCTTTTTCCCATAGCCAAGTATTGTTTTACAAAAATACCTATAACTTTTTCATTTTTAAAGATAGAAGGATGAAACTTGGGCACATTGTAGACTTGTTAGAGATAGTTATCTGTGAGAAATTTCAGAAAGATTGGTGCATGCGTTTTGTGGCAATTAATTTTTTAATAAATACCCAGGAATGCCTATAACTTTGTCATTTTTAAAGTTACACACATGAAACTTTGCCACATTGTAGGTGGTACCTTGGGACCTATGTGTGTGAAATTTCAGAAACGTAGGTGCTTGCCTTTTGTGGCAATTAATTTTTAGAAAAATGGGTAGTAGTGGGGTAAATACAGTTACGCCTCCCATTTTTTTTATTTTTAAAGATACAAACAGGAAACATGGGCACATTACAGGGAACACTTCGCTTGATATGTGTGTAAAATTTCAGAAAGCTGGGTCCAGGCATGTGGTGGCAAGGTGTCTGCACACACCACTTTGAAGACTGTAGAAAATTTCTCCTGTAACAATCCTAGCGATCGAGAGAGAGTGATCCTAGGCTCAGCCGTTCTGCTTGAGTAAAAAGTGAAAGTATCAAAGCAGACACGAGCCAAGTGCTTTAATGTAGTTACTTTGTTTCTCCTTTTGTAATGGATACTAGCTCAGTTGCAGCCATGCATGCAAGGATCAAAGAGATCGAGAGAGAGTGTTTCCTTTTTCTTCGCGGGAGGCGGGAGTGGGAGACGGGGGAAACCAAGCCTCTGTGGAAAAACTTTTGAAACTTTTAATCTAAAAATTCCATAGCCATCAAATGCCTGGACCTATAATTCTGAAATTTCTGACACATATCTACCCCTAACCCATCTACAAAGTGAGCAACTTTCAGACTTCTAACTTTTAAAATAAAAAAGTTATAGGCATTTCTTTCCTCATTGTTTCAAAAATACCTTGCCACCACATGCCTGGACCCAGCTTTCTGAAATTTTACACACAAATCAAGCGAAGTGTTCCCTGTAATGTGCCCATGTTTCCTGTTTGTATCTTTAAAAATAAAAAAATGGGAGGCGTAACTGTATTTACCCCACTACTACCCATTTTTCTAAAATTAATTGCCATACAAGGCAAGCACCTACGTTTTTGAAATTTCACACACATAGGTCCCAAGGTACCACCTACAATGTGGCAAAGTTTCATGTGTGTAACTTTAAAAATGACAAAGTTATAGGCATTCCTGGATATTTATTAAAAAATTAATTGCCACAAAACGCATGCACCAATCTTTCTGAAATTTATCACAGATAACTATCCCTAACCAGTCTACAATGTGCCCAAGTTTCCTGTTTGTATCTTCAAAAATAGAAAGTGGGAGGCATAACTTTATTTCTCAATGGGAAAGCGCAATGCAATGATTCCCTATGGGCAAGTGCTTTCCAATGATTCCCTATGGGCAAGTACTGTCCAATGATTCCCTATGGGCAAGTACTGTCCAATGAATCCCTATGGGCAAGTGCTGTCCAATGAATCCCTCATTGTTTCAAAAATTAATTGCCACACCAGGCAAGCACCAATGTTTCTGAAATTTCACACACATATCAAGCCAAGTGGTACCTGTAATGTGCCCAAGTTTCCTGTTTCTATCTTCAAAAATAAAAAAGTGGGAGGTGTAACTGTATTTACCCCACTACTACCCATTTTTCTAAAAATTAATTGCCACACAAGACAAGCACCTACGTTTCTGAAATTTCACACACATAGGTCCCAAGGTACCACCTACAATGTGGCAAAGTTTCATGTGTGTAACTTTAAAAATGACAAAGTTATAGGCATTCCTGGGTATTTATTAAAAAATTAATTGCCACAAAACGCATGCACCAATCTTTCTGAAATTTCTCACAGATAACTATTCCTAACCAGTCTACAATATGCCCAAGTTTCATCCTTCTATCTTTAAAAATGAAAAAGTTATAGGCGTTTTTGTAAAACAATACTTGGCTATGGGAAAAAGCATTCAAAATGGCGTCCGATCCGGATCGGACCTCGGGGGATCGGATCGGATCGGAGGTTGATCGGATCAGATCGGATCAGATCGGATTTTCCCGATTTTGGGGCGGATCAGATTCGGATCGTGGATCGGATCCGATCCGATGCACACCCCTAATTCTAATCGACAAAAGCTTTAACATTCTTGCATCCCACATCCTCCCCCAGTCTTGTTCATTGATTTGTTCCTTTAAATCATCTTCCCAAATCATTTTAAGCGAATCTCGATATTCAGCCTCCTCTGTCAGGATTTTATATATTTCGCTAGTCAGACCTTTTCTAGTTTTAATTACTTCCTTCTTTCCTCTTGATTCAATTAAATCTTCAAATCTTGTATTATTTCTACACTTCTTATTTATCTTTTTCCATTCCTGTGTCCATTTTTCCAATTGTAAACATTTGAACCAAGCTATCTTTTGTCCTTTTACCAACTCTCTAATTTGCACCTTATCTGTCATTCTTTCCATCCAGTTCCTTAGCTTAATAATTTCCTGACCCTTCAAACTGCCTTCCAATTCTACTTTTAAATTTCTTGGGAAATTTCCCACAACTACCACTGGGGCGAGTGGAGAGTCTCCTGGTATTAACTTCCCTTTAACTTTCTCCCAGATCTCTAGAATGTTTTTCAATAACGGGTTGTCCAGTCCCCTCAAATCTTTCTTTTGAATTTTATTATTAAAAAAGATATTTTGCAATTTAAAATCTAGCTCCCCTGTTTGCATTCCTAACCATTCTAAATCTTCCTCCCCATATATACTATTTATAACATATCTTAACTGATTAGCACTATAATAATTCTTTATATCTGGAAGTCCCAAACCTCCTTTCTTTTGTGTCTTATACCATAACCCTTTGTTAATCCTAGCTCTCTTATCCCCGTTGCAATAAGCATTAATAATATTTTGCCAGCTCTTTAACTCTACATCTGATATTTTGATCGGTAGCATTCTAAACAAAAAAGTAATCTTAGGTAATATCTTGATTTTTATAACCGCTATTCTACCAAACCAAAAATGTTTTAATTTTTTATATACCTCTAACTTTTCCCCTACCTGTTTTTTCAAACTTGCAAAATTAATTTATTCTAACTCCTAAATAACGTACTACATTTTTAAGCCTAAGACCTAATTTTACTTTACCTTCCTCCATCTCCTCTTTGTTATAATTAAATAACATCATTTCTGACTTCCCCCAATTAACTTGTAAACCAGTAATCTCCCCAAACTCTCTCAAATGCTCTTTAATCAGCTCCCCAACCTTCAGGGGATCTTCTAATGTCAGTAATGTGTCATCCGCAAACATATTTATTTTAATCTTCTCCTTCCCTCCTATCCCCTTCAATCTTACATCCTCCCTTATAACATTTGCCAAAATTTAATTAAGGGTTGCAACTCTAAATGTTAAAGGGCTAGGAACTGTTATAAAAAGGAAGAGAATAGAAATGTTATTAAAAAAAGAGAAAGCCGATGTAATTTTTTTGCAGGAAACTTATCAAATAAAGGAGGGTGTAAATGAGCTCCGGATGAGGGAAGTGGGCGTGTATGAAAAGGCTTTTGGCACTTCTAAAGCGAGAGGTGTAGTGATTATAATTTCAAAAAAATGTGGTATTACTATACAAAGGGTGAAGAAGGATGAAGCGGGAAGGTTTCTGATAATTTCTTGCATGGTAGGGAAGGAGGAATATGTATTGATTAATGTATATGCTCCAAATGGAAAACAAATGGAATTTTTTGATGAAGTCTTTAATGCAGTGGGTGAAGTGGGTAAAAAGAATATTGTGATGGCAGGTGACTTTAATATGGTATTAGACAAAGGGAAAGATAGGGATAATATATTAAGAGATCTTAAGAGTGGTGGGAGGACGGGACTAAGCAAATTAATGGAGAGACAAGAATTAATGGATGTTTGGAGAGTATTAAAAGGGGAAGAAAGGAAATTTACTTTCTGCTCACCAAGGTTTAAGAGCTATTCCAGGATTGATTATATTTTTGTGTCAAAGAATATGATGTCTGAATTTATAGATTGTGCTATAGGGGTAATTAAAGTCACAGACCATGCATTAATGATGTTGGATATTAAAACGAAGAAGGATTATAAACAAGTTAAGAGATGGAGAATTGATACAAGGCTACTAAATAATAAAAATATAGTGGAAAATATTAAAAAAGAAATGCAGGAAATATGGGAAATTAACGATAAGGACTTAAACTCGCAGGGGTTAATATGGGACACTATGAAGGCTGTAGTTAGAGGGATCTGTATTAGGGAAATGTGTACCCTAAGAAAACAACAAGAAGCACAAAATAAAAAGATTGAAAAGGAGGTAAGGGACTTAGAGGAGAAGCTAAGAAAGACAAAAGATAAACGCCTATTTGCCCAAATCCAAGCTAATAAAAAAGAATTAGAGAAAGAAGAGTTAGAACAAGTCCAGAGGGATTTGCTATATTTAAGGAGAGATTTTTTTTAATATAGTAATAAAATTTCGAAGATGCTGGCTAGGTCCACTCAGTCAAAAAAAGGCTAAGAGCATGATAGGGACAATTAGCGATAAGACAGGGAAAAGTTGTAATTTAATGAAGGATAAATTAAATGTATTTCAGGAGTTTTATAGAGAATTATATACATCAGATATGGGATCACAGGTTAAGGTACTGGAATATGTAGAGAGGAATTGGAAAATAAGATTACAGGAGCAAGATAGGGATTATATGGAAGGATTAGTTACTGAGAAAGAAATAGAAGGAATTATTGCAAAATTAAAAGGAGGGAAATCTCCGGGATTGGATGGTTTGGGGTCGGAATATTATAAAGTTTTTAGAGGAATCTTAATACCAAGATTAAAAAAAATATTTAATAGTATGATAGAAGGGGGAAAGACCCCCCATCGTGGGATCATTCCTTGATCATATTAATCCAGAAACCAGGAAAGGATCTGACTGATCCAGCATCTTATAGACCAATATCCTTAATAAATCAAGACTCAAAAATATTTACAGCAATAATGGCAAAAAGGATGAGTACGTTTATACATGAATATATTAGAAAAGATCAATGTGGATTTATCCCAGGAAGGCAAATGCCTAATTTAATTGGAAGAGTCTTAAATATAATTAATATTATTAAAAAAAGGAATTTAAAAGCAGGTCTATTGGCACTGGATATATTCAAAGCCTTTGACTGTGTGGAATGGCCAGCACTTAAAACAATTTTGAAAACATTTGGGCTTGGAGTTAAATTTATGGGAGTGATGGATCAACTGTATAAAAATAATAAAGCAGAAATAATGGTTAATGATGGGTTAACGCAACAGATTATACTAGCCCGAGGAACAAGACAAGGTTGCCCACTTTCACCGATCTTATAAAACTTTTTTTAAAAAATAAGAAGGATGATTTAGTGAGCAGCATCAATCCTAGTGAGTCCTGACATACCCTTGTCAGCCAGTTGGTGCTACTGTTTTACCACTGGGTTGTCATTTGGGGGACACTGAATCTCGGCCCTGAGGAATTCATATCCTAGCTGCACCATTGTGTGTGAATTCCTCTGGGATTTCACTCAAGATCTTAAAGCTCATGTGCCTTGGTTTTTCCTTTCTGTGGTATTAGTTGCTGGCTTCTGGGGATTCAAAAGACTGGCCTGCCTCTGGTGACCGTGCCCACTGCCTACCAACTCCAGTGGGCACCAGTCCCCACTGGTTCTGTCTTTCAGAAATGTTGTCTACAAGTAGTTTTTCATAGTAAATCCTATGCTGAAATTAAGACCTGTAATTGGAAGGTTCCTGCTCTTTGGGAAGAACATAAAACTGTTATGTTAGGCATCGTTTTTCATACTTTAATTTCAGATTTCATGCATTTTTGTTCTCAGTGTAGATGTGAACAGCCTAGTATATTTTAAAATTCTCTTTAATAGGGAGTCTGGTGATTGTTTATTGATGCTTGGTTTTCTCTCGTTGGCCCTGTTCAGAAGACACCTTAAACCATGAGTTTAACCACAGTGCTTAAGGCTTACTACTCATAGTAGTTTCAAATTATTAGAGCAGTTCCTCCAAAGATAGAAAATTAAAAATGTAGTATTTAATGAAGAGCTGGGGGGGAAACGAATTTTTAATCTTTTATATTAATTATATAGCAACATTTCCTGATTTGAAAGAGACTGTTTTTTCTCTTTTGTTTTCAAAATCTCAGTAATATTCCTGAACTATTCTAGTTAGCAGTGGTCTTAGAAAGTGCATTATTTTCCCCAGGATACACCTGGGCGCTTACAAAAAGGGAGTATTTTCTTCAAAATGCAAGAGGAAGCTCAAGAAGTGGCAGAAGATATCATCGAAGTTGAGGTGAAATAATCAAATTATAGATGTTTTTGTTCCCTACTAGTACTTCCTTTATTCTTTTTTAAGCTGCTGTTTTAAACATCCTTTTTATTATCATCCTTGAATTCCACATGCCATGTATTTTTGTTCTCAGTGTGTCAACAATCCTATAAAATAACATAAATTTCTGTTTAATAGAATTAAACAGAGCCTATTAATGGCTAATGATGCTTGGTCCTCCCTTGTTGACTTATGGTAGTGTCAAATTGATACAGTACTTCCCAAAGATAATAAACCCAACATTTTATACCTACTGAAAAGCTGAAAGCTAGATGTGTTTTAATCTTTTGCATTACTTTTACAGTTAAAGTTTCTGATTTGAAAGAGTCTATTGTTTTTCTCTTTTGTTTAGAACATTTCATTAATAATTAGTTCTAGTTAGCAATGGTTTGATTATAGTCAAAACACAAAACCAGTATATTCTTATGAAACATAATCATTACTACCTTTATTATGGCTGTTTTTTTAGAATGCTGTCTTGTAATCCTTTATTTTACAGAGAGTCTAGTGAATGTCTGGTGTGATTAGGCCTCTCTCACTGACTTACAGTTGTGTCAAATTCTTAGTATACTTCTCCGAAATTGGGCAAACTGAAATTTTGTAATCTTACAGCACAATACTATGCATATTTATTCAGACTTAAGTCCACAATGTCCATTCTTGCAGGTATAGGATTACAACCACATGGAACAAGATGCCATGTGTATTTGAAAATGTCTTGAAAAGTGGTCATTTTTTATTCCTCTTGCCTGAAATCTGGGACATTTATTTCATATAACCAAAGCTCTCTGGTCAGGTTACATAAAATATACCTCATAATAACAACTAGCATTCCTGTATGCAACAGGCCAATTCAAACATGTGACAAGATGCAGGAATGTGGGTGTTCCTTTTCACATACACTTGAACCAGCCTGAAATGGAAGGACGGGGTTTGCCATGGCAACTACGACTGCACCCTTATAACAGGATAAAGAGGCATGGGAGTTGCCTCTACATACACTTTTAATAGATTCACAGAGGAGTGTAAGTCCATAAATTGTGCGTGAACTTGGTAGCAAAACCCAGCCATTATTTCTGGTAGGCAACAGAAATTATCTGAAAAGGCTTCTGTGCATGTGCTTTCCCTTTACACTGAATAACGACATCTTTATACTTCCCCATTCAGAATTAATGAAAAAGATAGATGTCAGGGTACCTTCATAGGCCTAAATCCTAATACATTTCTTTTTCAAAATTAAATACTGCCTTACCTTTTATGTAAGTATACTGCTAGAGTAAACAGGGCCAACCTAACCTTGACACCATTTATACAGTTAGCAATTGCAGGAATTTTTGACAGTTGTGGGAGCCCCAATTTGGATAGGGACCCTGGTATGTTTTTTAACACTTTCCTCCCTGCTGTGGTCCCAATCCAGATAAGGAGGCTCATGCATACTATTTTAGTCATAAGGAAAGCTCCTATTGGCATCATTGTCTATATGCTAATAATCTTCCTCCTCAAGTAATCTAGTTTTGTTTTTCCCAACTCCAGCCCACCCACCCCCACAATTTCCCCCACTTCTTATAAGCAGGCTGTCTGCATCATACCTGTTCAGAACTGCAGTTGGCCCAGGATACAGCCCAATACAAATCTCTTTGTAATGCTAAATCTTAAAAGGCCATGTACGCACAACATTTATTTCTACAAAAAAGGTCTTCTTTAACCTTTTCTTCCAACAACCCTTTCTTGTAGCAACTCACTTCTTCACAAATTAAAGTTATCTTATTACAATCAGGTCTGGGTAGGACAGAACTTCTGGTGCTGGGTGGTCCCTGACTACCAAGTGCCATTTTCTTGTTTTCTGGGAAGGGCAAAAAGCCAAGGGTGGAGGCAGCTTTTTATTTGCAGCTGTGAGCATCTGGGGAGATTGTGGAGAGGGAAGAGCATAGAGAGAGGGATTGGAAAAGATAGAGAAACTGGAGAGGAACAGACAATGAGGACACCCACAGATGCAGAAAGTAAAAAATCTTATGGAATAAAAAGGCACTGCCATGCCCTTGCCTAATCAGAGGATAGTGGGGTGTGGCAGCATTAATAACAAAGCAGCAGAGGTTGGTCTGGCAGCATGATTTAGCTGCTTAATAAGTAAAATGTCAGCAGTTAAAAATAAAGAAAGGAAAAAAGGAAAATGCAATAGTTCCTTGTTGGAGACTGCACCCAAATTCTGTTCGTCAGAATTAAGCTCATGGTCTATGTTACAGCGGTGATGACCTTATTTGTGGACTTCTGCAGAAGAGGATTTTGAGTGGCAGTTAGGATTGAAGCCACATTTGTCCAATGCAAGCTATATTTAGTAGTCCAATAACCTAGCTTCTGAAATAAATGTATCTGAAGACATAAGCAGTTCTTCTCAGTTTTTAATCAGTCTTTGCATTTCCTATGAGTTGTCATTATTTCAGTTACATCTTTGAACTAGATAATTTGGCATTTAGCAAGATTAGAAGCTGAAGTTTTGTGACTCAGGAAAGTAAAGCTATATCTAGCCTAATTGTGCCCTTAGACTGAAACACCTAAAGAGACACCAGTTCACGTCTTAAGAATTTCTTCACAAGAGATACCAAACATCCAAGAAAGTGAAAAGATTTCATCGTCAGAGGCTGAACAGTTAACAGAGTCAGCTAATCTAGCAACAACCGTTTTGGAGAAAGTAACATTTGAAGTAACAGAGGTAAGAGAAAAATAATTGTTTTATAGTACCATTAGTTAATATTTAGATCTAACAAGACTCAACATAGCAAAGGCTCATCAGCTATCAAGTCATTTGATTCCCACTGAGAAGAACTGTATAAGGAGCAAGTATGTTGGGGAGAACTGATCCTATGAGTATATTGAATAAGAGCCAAGCTGTTTGCTTAGAATCTGGTATTTTCAAAATGTATCTGTGTTGTTAAAATGTACCCTAAGACTGACAGTTGGAAGAAGGAGTGGGAACTCAATAAATAGAACATTAATATGAAATAAAGTGTTTTAAAAATGTATGCCTCCTTGAGCCAGTGGAATAAGATGAAGCATTTATGGAAAAATAAATGTTATGATATTGGACATCTCAAGAACTAGAATTTGGGACAAAAACACTTTATTTCATCTTGAAAGAAACAGGGGCATACATCATTGGTACTAAGGGCATCATTATTGGAGTTGGTGGGGTAGCTCATTAGAAGATAGGAGTTGCCACACCAGCAATGATAGATATCCATGTAGTGCCATTTAGCCATATGTAGTTAACAACTGGCAGCCCAAAATATGTCAATTGTTTTGCACCTTGCAGTTAATCAAAATTAGTATTGCACAATCCAGCCATACCTCAGCACTTAAGGTATCTGAACTGGGGTATGTGGGCAGCTTCTATTAAGCATATAAAACTGCCTCACACTGTGTCTGACCACTGGTCTGTCAAGCCTAGCATTATCCTCTGGTTGGTAAATAGCTTTTCAGGCTCTCAGACGGAAGTCTTTCCCAGTTTTGCAATCTGAGATCCAATCACTGGAAATGGAAGGGAGGTCCTAGCTCTTTTTGTATTTAAAGTCTCTGCTCTAAAACTGAGCTATGGTCCCTCCCATTTGAGCTGCTATGTTACAACAGAAAATAAGAGCAAAAGAATTAAGAAGAGAAAAAATACGCTGAGAAGACAAATTAAAAGAAACAGTGTGAATGTTAAGATTACTATAAGAGTAAGAGAAGGAACAGATGAGGAAAGAAAAAGAAGAAACCAAGATGCAAAGCCCAAGAGAAAAAATAAACAGATTCCAGAAGGCAATAAATACTATTAGCATAAGTAAATGGAGAACAAAGATGATTCATATGAACACCAAAGGAGAAAAAATAATATATGAGAGAGTGTGTGTGTGTGTGAGAGAGAGAGAGAGAGAAGAAACAATATGACATTGATAGAATACAGGAAAAAGAAGACCCAGATCCCTCTGTGCCTTGGTGGGAGTGGGGAAAAACGCCATCCATAAAACCAACCAACCAACCAACCCCAGAAGAAGCAGTATCTCAGTTCGTGTAAATGTAAGTATAGAAAGAAAGGGCTCAGAAGCTACAGATAGACGATCAAACTTGGCCAAATAAAGCTACAGATAGACAGATCAAACTTGGCCAAATAAAATGGGACAGAGATCACTTTAACATGATTTAAACTTAAAGGAATAGGATAAAAGCCATGATTTGGAGAGATTATGGTTAAGATTAAAGCTAGGATGATAAAAAGAACTAGCATTATGAAAAACACAGACGCCCAGCAATGACAAACAGATTTTATAACGCCTCTCAGAAGGGATATTTCTGTGTCTCTTCAGGATTGATGGTTTAGCAGCCTTTCCCAACTACTCCTTCATTACATTGCTGACTTATTCCAGGAATATTTGATTTACTAGGATTATTTGTGTATGGATTTACACATTTCTATCATAATATTTTTCTGTCCATTCAGAATAGCCTTCTTTCTCTGAGTTGGATCCAGTGGTGCCGTTCCATCAGTGGAAGGGTAACCACTGACGGAATAGATTTCTCCTTCCCCCTACATCCTTCCCCCACACCCAATCTGCTCTGGAGAGCTGGGGCACTTCTAGAGCATATTTGGGGCATGTGTAGTAGTAGGAAAGTCCTGTTGCAGGAGTGGGCTTCTCCTTACACGATGCTGAATCCAACTTACATGTTGAATTCTTTACAATTATTTCCAGAATAACTTCCTGTTTCCTTTCCTTACAACTATAAATTGCATTGGTTTAGAATCCTCATTCTCGAACAACACTATGGCACACCACTAGGGCCTGTAGAGTTGTAAAGCTAACAATCTCTTTAATCCTCTGTCGACAGATGGGGTCAAATGCACCCTGTCAGCACTAAAAAAATAAATAAAAAGTCATTAAACTTTTGTGTCAGTCTCCCACAAATCCGTAATTCCAGGTAGTCCTCAACCATGACAGGTTTTGAATAGCCAAGTGGAGTTCCAGCTCCATCCCCTCAATTTAGTGAAAAATCAAAGTTTTGACTCTTACGGATTTGGTGGGCAGTTTTATCTTAGCCTATTGGATTGACTGGGGCAACTGAAAAACCATACACGTAAGATGCTAGGGGTCAAAGTGATCCAGCCAAATGCTGTTTAAATATGTGAGTTAATTTTCATGTCTACATATGCTGAGCCCAGAATCTGTTCTGACCATATTTGTGTGAAAAAGGAGTACTGAGCTTAAAACAACAACATTTTTTCATATTTTTATAATGGAGAAATTACTCACTTTCCTTAATAGCATCATAAATGGTATCAGCAGGGTCATTTGTACCTACAAGTTTACAAAAACCCTTTACAAACCTAATTTTACAGCATTTTTTTCTAGTGGGAACCTTCCTTGTAACTCTTTTTTATCATAGTTATCATTTTGCACAAAATTTACTAATCCAGTTTATGGGGTTGTATTAGCCCCACTGCAAGTCTTTCCCACAGCACTTTGTACCATGTAAGAATGTTACAATTGATTAATAATTAGTGCCATTCAGTAGAAAGTGCCTAGTAAGGCAGTATATGCCATCAAAACCCATAAAATATGGCATAAAATTCTGGCTGTGTTGTGACTGCAAAACATATGTTTATAATATTGACACATAAAAGCGTGCCTGAGGAATTCGTAATTAGGCAAAGTAGTAGTTGATGAACTAATATCACATTACAGGATTCCAGATGAAATATTATAACTAGTGACATTTTCATAAGTGTGCAACTTGTCAGGAAATTAGCCCTGAAAAACCTGTCTTGGGTTCCACAGACTGCCAGGCTACCTTCCATTTGTCCCATCCCCTTCTTTCCCATCACCAATTGTTTGGTGCTTTCTTGGCTTTTTTGCAGATTTTCCTCCATTCTAAAGGGTTGAAAAGCCTACCATAAGGCTTAGTTAATGGCAATAAGAGCTTTAAGCTACAATATGCTGGTATTTTGGGGCCTGCCCCTTTTGCCTTTTTACCTCACACACCACTGGAATGCAGCCCCTTAAATTGGCCCTCAGGCTGCAACTGGTTCTGGACCCCAAGTCTTGATGGTCTCCACATACACTTCCAAATACATGTCTATATATTTGGATGTTTATTGGCAACACTTGTACACAAGAAGGAGGGTTCTTCTTCGTGGTCTCTGTGCATCACACATATGGGCTCTGCGCCGGTGCCGAGCCCCAATCGGGAAACTTCACTAGCTAGCTTAGTGCCTTTTTTGGCGGGAACCCCTCCCCCACCATCCATTGCGCATGCTCCGGGTCCCGCCTTACCTCAGTTCTTCTTCGACCGCGTAGCTGATCGCCTCGCGGGAGACTTCTCCGGACGTTTTTTTTGTCGTAGCATTCTGAGGAAAGATAAGTCAGTTACTCGGAATTAGCTTAGTGTTAGTTTAGTTAGTTAGTTAGTTGTTATATATATATATGTTCTCTTAATTAGTAATAATTTATAGATATAGTTGTTATTAAGAGGCCCTGTCTGTAGGGGCTATGGCGCAGTCTGCGCTCTTCAAACATTGCTCTCGTTGCAGGGCAAAATTGACTTTAACCGATGGACACTCCTTGTGCCTCGTGTGTTTGGGGGAAGGGCATGTTGTGGACTCCTGCCCCCATTGCCTGACCTTTTCCCACCAAACTAGGCGGAATCGGGCCGACAGGCTACGGAGCCTACTATGGAGTAAGGCCCTGTCCGCAGTGGACCGACCACGCCAACTCTCACGGTCTCCACAACCGCCGGATTCAGAGGAGGGTCGGTCGCCATCCGGTGAGCGTAGGCGGATGCCTGTAAATCGCTCTCAACCGGCATCTCCCTGTTCTTCCCCGCGTGGGAATGTAACAGAGGCACCCTTGCCACGACTCCTGACTGAACCTGCCAAGAGTACAACTCTGGCGAAGAAAAAGTCGGGCAAAACTAAGAAGTCTTCGAAGTCGAAGCCTTCGTCGTCGGCACCAAAACCATCTTCGGCATCGAAGCACCCTAAGAAGCGACCATCGACATCGGCGATAGAACCTGCGTCGGCACCGAAGCGCTCTTCGGCAGCTGCAACACCTTCTTCGACACCGAGATGCCCTTCGGCACCGAGCCGATCGACATCGGAGTTACTACGCTCGTCGGCACCGAGGCACTCTTCGGTATCTGCTGCATCTTCTTCGGCACCGAAATCGACGCCGCCTCCGAAGTCGGTTCACTCGTCGACATCGAAGGACAGACTACAGAAGCCACCGTCGGCCTCGAGTCGAAAGTCGACATCGTCGACACCACGTCGGTCTACCTCTGCGGTACCAGCGCGCCAGTCTTCGGAGTCGCTTAAGAAGCACTCGACTTCGACGCCTGCCCGCCCAGCGTCTTCGCCGATCCTTTCTCAGAGGTCCGCCTCGATAGCACAACGGGCTTCTTCATTGCCTCCGCTGCCAGTCCTCCAACCCTTGGATATCGAGGTGGGCTCCTCGGATGTGGAGATTGTGGAGGCTATCCCATCTGACATCTCAGTAGATCACGACGTGGATCCTGAGCCACATGGGAGTTATCTGCAACAGCCTTCACCACTCGGTGTCGATGCTTCCCCGATGTCGAGGGCATCTCGGGCAACATATCGGTCCTGATCGCGCACGAGGTCCCATTCTCGCTCTTGGTCCCGACAGTGGGAATCAGCGTCTGACAGATCCAGGAGTAGATCCCGTCACCGCAGAGCCCCACGATACCTTTTCGATCCCTACACAGGAAAACGAATCGGCCGATCATCCTCGCGACGACAAGGTGCCACAGCACGACAACAGCCGTCGTCGACACCAGCACACACATCGACAGCCCTGGTACCGAGACCACTCTCTCCTACCTCGGGTGATGACTACCCGTCCGACACGTCGTCGATACGGTCCCAAGCTCCGTCAGTCCCTTCCCCTCCCGAAGGGGTGGGTTCTAGAGACAGACCGTCACCATCGTTGGAATTAGGTTCTTTTTCGGACCAAATGCAAAGGATGGCACAATCTCTTGGGTTGGATATCAACCTGCCACAGGAAGACCTGAATGACAAAATTTATGATGTAATGTACGCTGAGCCGGCACCTCAACTCACTCTCCCATTGGTTCCAACACTTCTAAAGACTTTTAAGGGTGCATGGGAAAATCCAGCTACAGTGGGAGCTACATCTAAACGTTTAGAGACATTGTACAAGGTCAAGGACGCTGACGCCCCTTTCTTGTGTAGCCACCCTAGGCCGAACTCCATTGTAGTGGAGTCGTCGCAGGGACGTTCCACGAGAAGCCACTCTACTCCTGTGGATAAGGAGGGTAGGAAGTTGGATACGTTTGGTCGCCGTGTCTACTCTTCGGCCACGTTGGGATTTAAGGTAGCTAATTATCAGGCTACTATGGCGAGATACCAGCTCTTTCTCTGGGAGAAAATTGCCTCCTTAACAGACTATCTCCCAGACGACCAACGTGAGCTAGCCAGAGTCTTCCAGACTGAAGCTACTAGGCTGTCTAGGCAGCAACTGACCACGGCGAACCACCAAACCGATTGCGCAGCAAAGGCTCTTGCAGGGGCAACTGCGCTGCGGCGACATGCATGGTTGCGCTCCTCAACACTACCAGCCGAAACAAAAGCTCGAATATAAGATCTCCCGTTCGATGGGGAGGGTCTTTTCCATTCGTCAACCGACAATACTATGGATGTTATCCATAAGTCTAAGGTGACGGCTCGTAAGATAAGCGCACCTGCGCAACAACTGATGCAACAACAACCACGTTCCCGCCGCTGGTACCGGTCGTTCCAGTACCAACCTCGTCGGCAACAGGAACGCACCCAGCGTTTTCAGTCACAACATCCGCAGTCTGCCTTTCAATCCAGAAAACCGGGCAACAGATATGCCAAAGCGCGCCGTCAGGACCAGACGTCTAAGCGGCGTCTTTGACTCCATTCCGATAACCTTACCACAGCATCGGACAACCAACCAGGCTTCAACCCTTTCTGCACCGCTGGCAATCCATTACAACCGACAAGTGGATGCTCTCAACAATTTCGGACGGCTACCTCATAGAATTTCGGGCATACCCGTCGCTAGGCACTCTGAGGACTACTCCACTGTCTCCCACGCTGTTACAGGAAACAACAACCCTGTTACAGAAGAAGGCTATCGTCCGCGTTCCCACGCGATTTTTAAAAGCGGGTTTTTACTCGCGTTACTTCACGGTTCCAAAAAAGGACGGGGGCCTTCGCCCTATAATGGACCTCAGACGCCTAAACAAGTTTATAAGACCAAAGAAATTTCGCATGATTACGTTAGCCCAGGTCCTGCCCTTGCTCAAGCGAAGCCGATGGTTCACTTTGGTAGATCTCAAAGACGCTTATTTTCACATTCCGATACACCCAACTCACCGCAAATATTTAAGATTCATTATAGGCAACAAGGTGTATCAGTTTTTAGTCCTTCCCTTTGGCCTCCGGACTGCACCAAGGGTTTTCACCAAGTGTATGGCGGTGGTATGCGCCCATCTCAGATCCCAGAATGTCGAGCTCTATCCTTTCCTCGATGACTGGTTGATCGTGTCTCCATCCCAGTCGCAAGCACTCTCCGACGTTCGTCTGGTCACTTCTTGTCTCGCCAGCCTGGGCCTGCAAATAAACAAAGAAAAGTCCATTTTTCAACCCACACAGACGATTCCGTTTATAGGGGTGGTTTTGGACTCAACGGTGGGACGCGCATATCTGCCGATCGAGCGCATTCGAACCGTGGTGTCTCTCGCTTCGCGCCTTCAACAGTCCTCTCGTGCGACAGCATTCACAGTTCTTCGCATGTTAGGCTTTATGGCCGCTGCGGTGTTCGTTGTCCGTTGGGCACGCCTCCACATGAGACCGTTACAACAGGTACTTCTCCAAAGCTACCGTCCCTATCAAAATCCGAGAAACATAGTACTTACCATCCCGTCGGTGGTCCTTGTAAGGGAAGAAAAGCCCTAGGGCAATTCTCCTAAGAGGGATGTGCAGAACTCAGAGACACAAACCAAGACTCACGTATTTCTTTAAGCAGCTTTATTCATCAAAAAACAGGTTCAGCGGTCTAAAACAATTCTCTACAGCAAGGCCCATCGATGCCATCCCGAGACCCGTGGCCAGCCTCTCCAGTGCGACTAACTCTTGGCATCACCTTCCCCACCAAGAACAGCCCCCTCTCCCCGGTTAGGGTTTTTGACCTCTTTCTTTGGAATGTTCCCCCTCCCCTCCCGGCGCCAGAGCTCTTCTCCTCTTCACACCTCCTACGCCGGCCTTGAAGTTTTTACAGCCTGCGATAGCCCCGGCCTTCCTGCTCTGGAGTCCTTGAATCCCTTATCTCCTCCCAGGTGGCAGCCCAGGGCCGTTTGTCTTTCTATGTGCTACAGCGGTATGTGCCTACTTTACCAACTCCTCTCAACTATCCATGCGACTTCCCCCCCCCAGCCTTCACTCTCCTTCTCCAACCAGCACAGTCTATCTGAACTCCTTTACACCTCCCCCCTTAAGATGGAACTGAGGGGGTTTCTCCTTCCCTACTCTAGGCTCTAGCGTCCTTCTCGCTCTCCCTCTCGTTCCTCTCTGTTCCCTCTCAGTTCCATCTCCACCTCCTCTTGGTCCCTCTGACTCCAGCTCTGCTGTTTGTGCATCCAAGTAACGACGAGACAATCCATCTGCCACCACGTTCTCTTTCCCTTTAATGTGCTTAACCGTGAAGTCATAGTCTTGCAAGGCCAAACTCCACCTCAACAACTTCTGGTTGGTATTCTTCACTCTAGCCAGCCAGCACAATGGGGAATGGTCGGTCTGCAACAAAAAGGGGCGCCCCCACAAATACGGCCGCAATTTCTTAATGGCCCATACAATGGCCAGGCACTCCTTCTCAATGGTAGCCAGGGCTTTCTCTCGTGGCAACAGTTTTTTACTGATAAAGGCAATGGGGTGCATTTGTCCCTTTCCATCCTCCTGCAACAACACCCCCCCCAACCCCCTCTCGGAGGCATCCGTCTGCAAGACGAACGGTTTGTCAAAGTCGGGCGCTTGTAACACTGGGCGCCTCCGCAAACAGCGCTTAAGGCTTTCAAACGCTTGCTGACACTGCGCCGTCCACTGCACTCTAATAGGCTGTCGTTTCCGACAGAGGTCCGTAAGGGGGGCCGCTAGAGCACCAAAATCAGGCACAAAACGCCTGTAGTACCCGGCCAATCCCAGGAAGGACTGCACCTGTTTCTTTGTCTGGGGCGCCGGCCAGTTTTGGATAGATTCTACCTTCGCCTCCAGCGGTTTCACACTGCCCCCCCCTACCTGGTGTCCCAAATACGTCACTTCCCCCAACCCAAATTGACACTTGGTCGCATTTACAGTCAACCCCGCTTGTTTCAAGCGCCCAAGCACCTGGGCAAGATGTTCTAGATGTTGCTCCCACGTCTGACTGTAGACTGCAATGTCATCCAGGTAAACACATGAAAAAGCCCCCAAACCCCTTAAAACCCCATCCATTAACCTCTGGAAGGAATTAGGAGCAGAGGTCAACCCGAAAGGCATCACCCGGAATTGATATAAGCCTTTTGGAGTAGCAAACGCAGTCTTCAGGGCCGATTCCTCATCTAAAGGCACCTGCCAATAGCCCTTGGTTAGGTCCAATGTGGAAATGTACTTTGCTCGTCCCAGCGTCTCAATACATTCCTCGGTGCGGGGCATGGGATAGGAATCGCCCATTGATACAGAGTTCAACCGCCTGAAATCTAAACAAAATCTAATTTTCCCATCTCTTTTGGTTACTAACACAATGGGAGAGGACCATGGGCTATGGCTTTCCTGTATCACTCCCAGCGCCAACATTTCCTCCACCTCTTTTTGTATAATCTCAGCATGTTTCCCGGTGATTCTATAGTTTGGGACCCGGATGGGAGGATGATTTCCCGTGTGTATGGCATGAGTAATAAGGTTGGTTCTCCCTGGCAATCCTGAAAACAATTCCTTAAATTTTTGAAGCTGTTGTTCCAGCTGCTTCCGCTGGGTGGCAGTCAAAGCCTCCGAGAACGTTGCTTGTTCCAACCCGCCTTTATGCCGATACTCCTTCAATAATTCCGCCTTTGGTCCCCCCAGGTCCACCTTCTGCACTCTCACCTCCCTTTCTCTAAACTTCTTCATCATATTCACATGGTAGACTTTGGAGCGACCCCTACCCTGGATCGGTTTCAACAAGTAGTTCACCTCATTCAAACGCTTTTCCACCACCAAAGGCCCCTCCCAACGCACAGCCAGTTTCTCTGGCTTCACGGGTTTTAAAACCAGCACTTTCTCCCCTGCCTGAAACGTCCGCAGCCTGGCTTTCTGATCATACCACTGTTTCTGCCCCTGCTGCGCCCGTGCCAAGTTCGTCTGCGCGGCCTCCCCCACCTCTCGAAGAATGTTTTGCAGGTTTTGTATGTAACTCACCACCGAGGCAGGTCTCGTCGTCTCTCCCCCCTCCCACTTTTCCTTCATCAAAACCAATGGTCCCCGCAACTCCCTCCCAAACAACATTTCATTTGGGGAAAACCCCAAACTGTCCTGGGGGGCATCCCGGTAAGCAAACATCAAATATGGCAACGCAACGTCCCAATCCTTGTGGTGCGCCACCGCATACGCTTTTAACATTTTTCCCAAGGTCTGATTAAATCTCTCTACTAGACCATTTCCTTCATGGTGATAGGCCGCCGAGGTGCACTGTTGTACGCCCGCCAACTTCCATAGTTCTCTCAACAGTTGGGACATAAAGCCGCCGCCCAAATCGTGCACCAATACTTTAGGCAGTCCTAAGCGAATAAACACAGACATAAGGGCTTTAGCGATCTGTTCCGCCGTAATAGAAGTCAATGGCACCGCCTCTGCATACCGGGTGGCATAATCCACTAGCGTGAGAATATATTTCTTTCCCGCTCTAGTGGCCGGGGCAAAAGGCCCCAGGATATCCACCCCCACCTTCTCAAAAGGGACTTCTGAAATGGGGGATGGCTGTAAAGGCGCTCGAGGATGGTCCCGTGGGTACCCCACCCGCTGGCAGGGCTCACAGGAGCCACAAAATTCTCGAATGTCAGCCGCCACTGAGGGCCAGTAAAAACCTCGGCTCACCCTCGCCAGCGTGCGCCGGATCCCCAAGTGCCCACCCCACAACGTCTCATGCGCCACCTCCATCACCCGAGTCCTGAAGTCCCGGGGCACCACCAGTTGCTTCTTCTCAATCCCCCCCCCCTTTCTTTGGGCGGAATACCCGATACAACATTCCTCTTTCCCATCTAAACCCTGCCCATCGTCTCCCTCCTCCGGACAGCTCCTTCCCCGCCGCCCGATCTCTACACGGCTGTAAGGAGGGATCCCTTTGTTGCCCTTGTCGAAATCCCGGCTCCTCCGCCTCTCCCACAGTAATTTCTTCGCTAGCCTTCTCTTCCGAGGGTCCCTTCTCCGCCGCCGGTTCTTCGCCTGTCTCGGCTGCCCCCTTCACCCGCTGGCTACGTGTAATCACTGGCATAACAGATGTTTTAAAACATATGTCATTACCTAACAAAAATAAGGGGCCTGACTTATGGACCAATACGGTCAACTCCCCTCTCCAATCCCCAAACTCCACTTCTATACGTGCCAGCGGGGCTTCAAAGGGCGCTGCCCCATATGGCGTGACCCTTAAGGTCTGTTGGGTAAGTTTTTGTCCCTCCTTCAGCAAACTGGCATGGATGGACGAAACATCAGCTCCGGTATCCCGCTGGGCTCTCGTCACCCGCCCATTTACCCGGATTAACTCACAGAACTGCCTCCGACTCCATTGGAGCTGCGCCGGCGAGACCAAGCTCATCGAGAGGTCTTGGGTCGCTTGTTGCGCCACCCCCACTGGCGGCTCGCTGGTGTCTTCTCCGCGGCTCGACTCTCCAGTTGCTGCTGCGGCATACTCCCACTCCGTCTCTCGCACTTCTCCTTCACTCTCATCGCTCCAATTCGACGAAGATGACTCGGGCGCCGCCGCCGCCGCCCGCACCAACGCTCTCGCCGGGGCTGGTTTTTCTGCCCCCGCCGGGTACCTTGCCGCCAGCTTCGGGCAGTCTCGCTTCATGTGCCCCTTCTCTTTACAAAAAAAACACCCCTCCACCGGAGGCTTGATTCCCAGGCGCTGCGGCTCGCGCTCGGCGCGCTCTCCCGCTGGCCAGGCCGCCTTCTTTCCCGGGGTCGCCTCTCCCGGACGCCGACTCTCTCTCTCACGTCCTCCACTGCGGCCCCCTTCCGGCTCCCGCTTCCCGAAAGCGCTCAGTCGATCCGCCATCTGCGCAGCTTCCGCGGCCGTACTTGGGTCCTTTTCTCCCAGCCAGGCATCGTAGCGCTCTGGGAATTGCTTGGCCAACTGTTCTTTAACGATCAGCTCCTGCAGCTTTTCCTTGTTGTCCGCTCCCGCCGCTTCTGCCCAGGTTTCAAAAGCCGCTTTCAGCCGCGTCGCGAAAGCCGTATAGGTCTCCTTCGTCCTCATCGTCAGCTGCCGAAATTTCTTTCTACAGTGTTCCGCCGAGAGCGCATATTGCGTCCTCACCAGCTTTTTGAAGTACTCATAATCCGACCGCGACTCCCTCGGCAGTGTCGCCATTAAATCCAGTAGCGCCCCAGATACTTGGGTTCGGAGCAGGGCCATCCTCTGGTTCCCGATCACTCCCACCTCTTCGCACGCCACCTCGAACACCGTAAAAAACGACACTACATCGTCCCCTTCCTTGTACGCCGGGAACATCCGTCTATCCAAACGAGGTGCTGTCGGCGGCGCCGGGGTGGCCATTGTCTGCTGGAGGGCCTCCTCTCTCTCCTCCTTCAACTTAGCCCACCTCATCTGTTGTGTCGCCAGCTCCAAATAATCTGCATACATCTGCCGGATCCGTCTTTCTTGCTGGTCCATCTCTTCCTTTGCGAGGCCCCTTTCCGCCTCTCCGCCATCTCTGCTTTCAGGTAGCGGCGCCTTGGGTCGCGCCCCGCCTCGGGTCTCGCCGGCCGACACCTCCACAGGGGCCTGTTTCTTTGCTGCTCTTTTCTTCAGCTCAGTCCCCCCTCCTGAGACCTCGCCCACGACCCACTCTTCGATGGTCGCCTGACCGGGCCCCATGGCCCCACCATCTCCCCCGACTACTGGCAGGAACTGCTCCACTGTCTCAATGCTTTGCATCTTCTTCAGTTCTTTCCCGGCCATTTCTGTCACCGCTTCTCCACTTATAATCACTGTTTGTTTTCTCCGCTTCTGCACCACATCCCACCGCTAAGCCACCATGTAAGGGAAGAAAAGCCCTAGGGCAATTCTCCTAAGAGGGATGTGCAGAACTCAGAGACACAAACCAAGACTCACGTATTTCTTTAAGCAGCTTTATTCATCAAAAAACAGGTTCAGCGGTCTAAAACAATTCTCTACAGCAAGGCCCATCGATGCCATCCCGAGACCCGTGGCCAGCCTCTCCAGTGCGACTAACTCTTGGCATCACCTTCCCCACCAAGAACAGCCCCCTCTCCCCGGTTAGGGTTTTTGACCTCTTTCTTTGGAATGTTCCCCCTCCCCTCCCGGCGCCAGAGCTCTTCTCCTCTTCACACCTCCTACGCCGGCCTTGAAGTTTTTACAGCCTGCGATAGCCCCGGCCTTCCTGCTCTGGAGTCCTTGAATCCCTTATCTCCTCCCAGGTGGCAGCCCAGGGCCGTTTGTCTTTCTATGTGCTACAGCGGTATGTGCCTACTTTACCAACTCCTCTCAACTATCCATGCGACTTCCCCCCCCCCAGCCTTCACTCTCCTTCTCCAACCAGGAGTTCAGATAGACTGTGCTGGTTGGAGAAGGAGAGTGAAGGCTGGGGGGGGGGAAGTCGCATGGATAGTTGAGAGGAGTTGGTAAAGTAGGCACATACCGCTGTAGCACATAGAAAGACAAACGGCCCTGGGCTGCCACCTGGGAGGAGATAAGGGATTCAAGGACTCCAGAGCAGGAAGGCCGGGGCTATCGCAGGCTGTAAAAACTTCAAGGCCGGCGTAGGAGGTGTGAAGAGGAGAAGAGCTCTGGCGCCGGGAGGGGAGGGGGAACATTCCAAAGAAAGAGGTCAAAAACCCTAACCGGGGAGAGGGGGCTGTTCTTGGTGGGGAAGGTGATGCCAAGAGTTAGTCGCACTGGAGAGGCTGGCCACGGGTCTCGGGATGGCATCGATGGGCCTTGCTGTAGAGAATTGTTTTAGACCGCTGAACCTGTTTTTTGATGAATAAAGCTGCTTAAAGAAATACGTGAGTCTTGGTTTGTGTCTCTGAGTTCTGCACATCCCTCTTAGGAGAATTGCCCTAGGGCTTTTCTTCCCTTACAGTCCTAACTTCTCTCCGTTGGTGGTCGTCCGCAGAAAATCTGGCTCACGGCATGCCTTTTCACCACAAAGATCCCACTCGATTGGTCACTACGGATGCTTCTCTGGAAGGGTGGGGAGCTCACTACAACGACCTACAGATTCAAGGAAAGTGGTCGCAGTCAGAATCCCGACTTCATATCAACCTCCTAGAGTTTCTAGCAGTAAAGCGAGCATTGCACGCCTTCTTGCCACATCTTCAAGGGCAGCGGGTCCGCATTCTGTCAGACAACACCACTGTAGTGTGGTACATCAACAAGGAAGGCGGAACAAGATCTCGTCGCCTTCTGCGGATGGCACTAGACATTCTACACTGGGCCATTCGCCAGAACATCTATCTATCCGCGCTCCACATTGCTGGAACGGACAATACAAAAGCAGATGCCCTCAGTCGGGAATTCACAGACACCCACGAGTGGGAGTTGGCTCCCGAAGTACTGCAGCGACTGTTTACAAGGTGGGGCACCCCGTTGATAGACCTATTTGCGACTTCTGCAAATGCCGTCTGCCAGGACTATTGTTCTCGGGCGGGGATTGGACCTGCATCGCTAGGAGATGCCTTCCAGTGGGACTGGTCCAACGGCTTCCTATATATGTTCCCACCGTTCCCACTGATTGCGAAAACGGTGGTCAGGGCCAGCAGATCCCCTGTAAACGCGATACTGGTGACTCCTTGGTGGCCGAGACAACACTGGTTCACCACCCTGCATCGTCTTTCTCAGCAGACATGGTGGCATCTGCCCAGGATACCGCACCTGTTATCCAAGAACAAAGGGGCTATCCTACACCCGGACTTGCAATCGCTGCACCTCACAGCGTGGCGGATCCAACCAGTTGGCAGTCCCTAGACATGCCTCCAGCTTTACGTTCCATATTTGAAGCCTCCATTAAATTGTCTACGCGGGCTTCTTACGCTAGAAAATGGAACCGTTTTCAGAAATTTGCTACCGGAAAAGGTTTTTCTGCGCATGATGGCCCTGTATCGGGGATCATAGATTTTTTGTACTCCCTTCATGCAGAAGGCTTGAAGCCTTCCTCTATCAAAGTCTACTTAGCAGCCATTTCAGGACAACATGCTAAGATGGATGGCTATACGGTTTTTTCACACCCGGTGGCGAAAACTTTTATGAAGGGATTACGTCACATGTTCCCGCAGGTGCGACAGATTGTACCTCAATGGAGCCTATCGGTGGTTTTAACTGCTCTAACGACAAAGCCATTCGAACCGTTAGCTACAATTGATCTCAGGTTGCTAACGTTTAAGACCATATTTTTGGTTGCTATAACATCCGCTAGGCGCGCCTCTGAACTCGCAGCTCTGATGGTGGCGCCCCCTTATACTCAGTTTTTTCGGGACAAGGTTGTGTTACGTCCTGGTCCCTCGTTTGTCCCTAAAGTTTCTTCCATGTTCCATGTTAACCAAAATATAATTCTTCCAACTTTTTTTAAGGCGTCTACGGACCCCCTTGCTACAACGTTCCACACTTTGGATGTTCGCCGTACGTTGGCTTTCTATATAAAGAGAACAGAACCTATCCGTAAATCGGATAAGCTGTTTGTTTGTTATGGTGGGAAGACAAAGGGATTGGCTGTTTCTTCCCAACGTCTGGCCCATTGGATTGTGGATACTATTGTCCTGGCCTATAAAGTTCTGGGCAAACAGCCCCCAACGTCGTTCACAGCTCATTCGACAAGGGGGCAAGCGACATCGTCGGCCCTGATCCATGGATCATCAGTTCCGGATATTTGCAGGGCAGCGACGTGGTCGAGTGCCTCGACCTTTGTGAAGCACTACAGGCTAGACGTTAGAGCGGCAAAGGACGCTTCGTTTGGCCGTGCGGTCCTGTCTTCCATCTGTCAGTGACCCACCAGCGTGCATCCCCTCCTCCGGTAAGTTTGGCTTGTTACTCGCCCATATGTGTGATGCACAGAGACCACGAAGAAGAAATGCAGGTTGCTTACCTGTAACTGTAGTTCTTCGAGTGGTCATCTGTGCATTCACACAACCCGCCCACCATCCCCTCGTTGCAACGCTATGGTGTATGCAGGAGGACTACAGCGCATATGCTTCCTATTATTTACTTGGTGCGAGGCGGGACCCGGAGCATGCGCAATGGATGGTGGGGGAGGGGTTCCCGCCAAAAAAGGCACTAAGCTAGCTAGTGAAGTTTCCCGATTGGGGCTCGGTGCCGGCGCAGAGCCCATATGTGTGAATGCACAGATGACCACTCGAAGAACTACAGTTACAGGTAAGCAACCTGCATTTTCTATATCCCTGTTCTCACGGTCGGACCATTTCCTTATGAGATTTGGACTTGTGGTGACAGTTCTTCCCTGCAGGACTGGTGGGGGTGGGAGGAGCTATTCAGATGGCTTGCCCTTGAAGACTAATGGAATCTGTTGGATTCCTGAATGTTGTGGGGGATTTTTCAATGCATAGAGTAACATAGGTGTGCGCACAGGTGGTTCACCTGGTGCCCAGGCACCACCTAATGAAAAGTCCGGGAAAGGTGCGGCACGGAGAGAAGGGTGGGAAGCAGGCCGTGCGTTGTCCGAAGCTATGGAAAGTGCACAGATGGCCTACACTATTAGCATGACTAACACGCTAATAGCGTAGGCCACCTGCACACTTTCCGGAGCTTCGGACAATGTGTGGCCTCCTCTGCCCCCTCCCCCACCCCCCACACCTTTCCCAGTATGAAAGGGTCTCTTAATGCTTGAATTAAGAGGCCCTTTCACATTGGGAAAGGTGGGAGGGGGTGGAGGAGGCCGTGCGTTCTCCAGAGCTCCGGAAAGCATGGTGATCACCTAACACCATTAGCGTGGCTGGGAGGATTCTCCCAGCCACGCTAATGGCGTTAGGTGATCTCCACGCCTCTAGAGAACACGCGGCCTGCTCTATCCCCCTCCCACCTTTCCCAGTATGAAACAGCCTCTTACTTCAAGTGTTAAGAGACCCTTTCATACTGGGAAAGGTGCGGGGGAGGGGGAACGAATCAGTCACAGCTTACTTGCTCTCTCCTCTCCCCCAGTCTTGCGATACTTCAGGATGAGACTTCTGACATTTCATCCCCATCTCGCGAGACTTGTGGGAGAGGTGGGGTCTGAGTACAAGTGGCAAAAAAGAAGGAGGCAGCAGCAGCAGTGTGGGCCTGGGGATAAGTAAGGCAGGGCAGGCGGGCAGCGTGGGCAGGCAGAGGGCAGAGCATGTGGGCGGTCGAGCAGCGGATGGCGGCCGAGCAGCAGGAAGCCTAAGTATGAAGGTGCGAGGGATGAGGTGGGGGCTCAAACTGCAGGCTCAAAGGAGTGGTTTTCTGCTTTGCACACAGAACCTCAGTCTAATTACCAGCCAATATGCTTCACTTTGCTTTTTTAAAAATGGGTTTCTGCAGAAGCAAACAAATGTGGATTCAAAGGACACAGAGTTTTGTGTTTTGGATGTTCAGACTTCACCTCTGCTTATTGCTCCTATTTCTGCTTACCCAGGTACCCAAGTCTCTGAACTTTCTTGCCAGTTCTTTTATATATTACCTGCAAGTATTTTCATGTATATATCAAAATGTACAACATTATGATGTATAACATATGACCCCGTGCCTTTTACAGCTATTCAATGTTCCTACATAGCTTTTCAGACAAGGGAATAACTTTGGATCATTTCACTTGCATGTGTTGTAGATCACAAGCTGAATATGAGCCAACAGTGTGATGTGGCTGCAAAAAAAGCAAATGCTATTTTGAGATGCATTAATAGAGTATAGCTTCCAAATCGCATGAGGTACTGGCTCCCCTTTATTTGGCACTGGTTAGACCTCATCTTGAATATTGCATCCAGTTCTGGGCTCCACACTTCAAGAGGGATGCATACAACTTGGAGGCCTTAATCCAATTGCCACTCCTAACTAGAATAGACACAGTGAATCAATGGGAACTTGTTAAGTCCACACTTAACTACGTTTCATTGCTTCAGTGTGTTTGCTCTGGTGGGGACTAGTAATTGGATTGGTGATCTGATCTGTTTCTGTAATAGTCAAAAATACAGAATGTGATACTGCTGGACCCAGAGTTCAGCCACCTGAAAATCTGAGTTTTTCTTTTAAAAAAGGATTCTAGCCTTTATGGCTGCAAAGATGTCATTGGAAGTGTGTCATAATGCCAGCTGAAATCTCAGCATTTGTATTCTTTGATGGTGATGTAACCCACTTTTGTTTTTGAGAGACATGTTTGTAAAATAAACATGGGAAGTGGTGATGTTGTAGTTCTGTCCCTTTCCCCCTTTTCCAAGCTCTGACTGCATTTCACAACAGTAATGGTTTAGTTGTAGGATTCAGAGATGCTCGACGATATCATATTTTATTGAATTTTAGATTCTGGTTTACAGTTCAATAAATCAGACATGTGACCAAGGTCACACACCCTTGGGGACGGTTATGTCAGGATAGGCACACATCCTTGGGGGCTGGACATGTTGGGGTGGGCATGCCTCCTTGAGGGTCGGCTATGATGTCCTCCTTTTTGGTTTCCAAAATATGGTCACCCTAGTTAAATGGAATTTACTCCCAAGTTTACCAAGTTTACCTGGGGGCACCACCTAATGAAATGTGCTGCGCACACTTATGGGAGGCAATCCTGTCAAGCTCCTGCTTTCGCTATAGAATGTTGAGATGCTAGAGGCTGTTGACATGATTGCCACTGAGTACCTTATCCAGTGCTGTGGAGCTTGTATTGCTTCTTCATATTCCAGGGATCTGTGGACAATAAAAATGTGATAAGAACCTTGTTGCGAATCTGATCAAAAATGAGTTGGATCACATAATTGTGCCTACTGCATGGTGGTGCAAGTGACAAAGAATGCTTACTTTTATGCCTCCATTGCATACTGAAGTAGCCATCCAATAGAGCTTTTCCATTTGTCCAGGGCCTGTTGACAACTAACTTTGTTGTGAAATGTGATGGTTGTCCAAAGGCTGCTTATTGGTTGCAAGGCCTGTGAGATTTGTTGTTGTTACTGGTAATTCACAACCCATGATTATTTCACTTTTATACTTGTATTATACTTGTGCAACTGTTATGTTAATAGCACAAGGTGCTTTTTCTGTTTAAAAAATTGTGGAGTCAGTTAAACCCCACATGCTATTCCTGTAGGGTTTTGTATTTTACATTCTGGGGTATTATTGTTCCAGATGATTTATGTGCAACTATATTGTTTTCTGGAAAAGCAAAGGTCTCAATAAAGGCATGGTTTTTTTAAACATACAAATGGTGTCGTGCTTAATAACTTTCACCAGGTACTTTATCTGTATGGCTTCCTTGGGGTACATTTGACCCTGATACCAAATTGGTACAGACATTTTTTCTGTTGATGGATGGTAATGGATCTGGATTGGGCCATTTGTGAGATGATTGTCAAAAGCTTTTTGGAATTCCATGTATTTTATATACACCTTGACTTGCTTATTGACTCCAAAAAGCTGGTAAATGAGGACTTCCCTTTGCAGAAATTGTGCTAATTCATCTTGGTCAAACTTCAGATTCTCTATATGTGATAATTCTAGTTTTAATTATTCTTTTCACCAATTTACATAGGAGAGATGTTAGGTTAATTGGCCTTTATATGCCTGTGGCAATGTCTTGTCAAATGGCAGGGAGGTGCAAGGAAGCTTTAGTCTGAAAATAATTTAAAATCCAAATGTGTGTCTGAAAAAATAACCCAGTAGGTTTAAGTATTTGTGTAGTGTAACAAGCGAGATTCAACAATTTCTAGTTGAGAGGCATCAGATAATGTTTTGGTCATTTTTTCTGTATTCTTAAACAGGTGGGCTTTAATTGTTGAGTATTTTCTCTGTATAGGAGTTTCTGTCCTCAGACATGGATCTGTCAATAAAAGGAAAAGCACTTCCAAAGGCTAAACCAGTTGAAATAGAGAAAAGTTTAGAAGATCTTTCTGAACAGCAGCCTGTGTCTCTACTTTCCACATGGACTACAAAGATCAAGTGAGTTTAAAAACATTTAACTTTTATTTACAACTACGGTACTAATTAATAATAATATTTGGCATTTTGTAGTTCTTTAGAGGGGCAAAAGAGTTTTACATATATTTTCTTGTAATCCTTACAGCAACCTGTGTTATTATATTATCATCATATCATTTATATTTCCATATTTCAGATGGGTGAGGAGGAATTAGAGAAGAGTGTTTTGTCTAAAACCATCTATGAAAAGTTGCATTACAGTAACAGAAATGTTATGCTAAATGGTTTTAGATTTTTTTTTAGATGGAGTGGAGAAGATTCCATCTAAATTTCCTAAGTTGAAAAGATTAATTGTTGGTGATATTTCCCTGAGATACTTGCCTAAATAATGGGAAAGGCCGTAGTTCAGAGAACATGATTTGCACACAAAAGGTGGCATGTTCAATTCCTAGAATCTTCAGATAGGGCTGGGAGAGACTTTCAGTCAGTACACACAGTACAGAGCTAGTTGGATCAATGACCTGACTCAGTATAAGGAAGCTTCCTATGTTGTTCCAATATAGGGTGACCATATTAAAAGGAGGATAGGGCTCCTGTATCTTTAACATTTGTATTGAAAAGGGAATTTCAGCAGATGTCATTTGTATGCATGCAGCACCTGGTGAAATTCCCTCTTCATCACTACAGTTAAAGCTGCAGGAACTGTGCTAGAGTGAACAGATACAAAAGAGGGCAGGGTTCCTGCAGTTTTAGCTGTTGTGATGAAGAAGGAATTTCACCAGGGGCTGTATGCATACAAATGCTGAAATTCCCTTTTCTGTACAACTGTTAAAGATACAGGAGCCCTGTCCTCCTTTTCATATGGTCACCCTGTATTGGAACAACATAGGAAGCTTCCTTATACTTGTCTGAAACTCTAGAGAGTTGCTGCCAGTCAGTATCGACAATACTGGGCTAAATAGACTAATGGTCTGACTCAGTATACGGCAGTTTCCTATGTTCCTATATGTGTGACTGCACAGATTAGTTACAAACAAGCAGTATGTTTTCTTAACGTTTTTGCCAAAAACATGAGTTTATTTTGTTCTCTGTTTCTGAGACCAAATAATAAAACCTCATTTTTGTTATCCACAATGTTAATGTTTCTCTTTTCAGCTTTCATTTTTCCTTATCCACT
Source organism: Anniella stebbinsi (assembly GCA_029215795.1). Taxonomy (NCBI): domain Eukaryota; kingdom Metazoa; phylum Chordata; class Lepidosauria; order Squamata; family Anniellidae; genus Anniella; species Anniella stebbinsi. Next base: position 333,660,736 of record JARDYH010000001.1, read on the forward strand.
GGTTTGGGTAAGGATTCATTTACTTGGGTTCCTTAGAATGCAGCATTTTTTTCAGCTGTCAAATCCATCCTCTGAGTGTATTGGTTACCATTAAAAAAATAAATGTCAAGATCCCCAAAAAAACTATGGTAGTATTTCCATGAGCCCAAGGAAGCTTTCGAGTTGTATTTCTTGAACAGTAGACTGTATGCAATATTGCAAACTGCTTTTGAATTGGTGGTGCTATTCAAAGAGGGAAAAGTAAAAAAAATCCACTGGAGCTACTACAAATACCTCCCATGAGCCTATGCAACAATTTAAATCTCTGTGAAAAGCATTAATATTTTATTTCAGAATGTTGTACTGCACCAAGTGGTGCACAACATTTCTGGAAAGCTTAATAAATATTATTATATGTATAACAAGTTCTGGAAATCTTATATGTTTCAATGGCTGTGCTATAATCCACAGAAAAGATGAAAGAATTTAACCAATTATATGTACTGTTCACAAAGACTCCACTATAGATATTTCTTCTGTTTGTGGGAGGCTGTAATGTATGCATAGAGCCTCCTCTGTGTTTTGTGCATGCGTGATTTTAGTAAATTTTGGCAGATGCTATCTAGCTGTGATTGCAAGTACGTTTGCTTGGAAGTAAATTCTCTGGCAAACTGTGGAAAACATTTCATTAAATGTGCTTGATATTAAGCTGTCATTATTGATTTGACTAGTACATTTATGTTGAGCTTTTTGTTCAGCTTTTCTTTCTTTCTGCACATAGGCCATATTTATTTGGAATATCCCAAGTTCCTCCTTCACTACTTTATTGATGCAGGAAAAAAAACTTTAATTATTGGCTTTTGTTGTGCTTCAAACCCTGAAAGGTTTCTTGGACACGGAAGAGAGCCTTTTTATGGCAGATCTGAAGTTTGTAAATGGATATTACTTTCATTAAGTAACTGAGAGTAGACTCACAAGAGAAGAATGCCAAAGTTTATGAAACAGTCAAATTGGCATTTAAGTGACCCTGTGCATGCATTGCTTATCTGCATTGCTTTAAGTTCATTTGGTTAGCAAGATTATATATTAAAACAAATAACGACAGCACACAATGAGGATTTTACTCTAATAAAAAGTTACTGTCAGATTATCAATGGTGCAGAAAAAGCATGATTTTGTGGGAGAAAAAAGTTATTGAGTGCATTAAGTGAGGTTAATGTAGGCCACACACATAGTATTGGTTTTTCTTGTCTTCTCTTTCAAAGGATGATAAATAGGCTGCTTAAGGAGAGTGTGTGCTATAAAAACACGTACCTTTACCTGCAATGTGCTCTAAATATTTTCGTTTTTGTTAGGAGTGTTTCCATTTTTGTCCATTAAATGAATCAATCCACTTTTGGAGATATAGCAAAGGGACACTGAAATACATGGTCTAGTTGTTATTTTCTTAGGTAAATTTAAAGCTCTTAACAAATCACACAGGACAATTTTTCAAGTGATTGCTATGTTCATTTAATTAAACATGTATTATATAGAAAGCTATGATTCTGTAATTCTCCAAATATTATATAGTATATAATATTTTAAGAATTACAGAATTGTGTGTTTGTTTGAAAAAGGTTAGCATGACAATTGTATTCTGGAAGAAAACTGAAACGTGTGGTGAGAAGTGAAATAACTATTTTTTAAAAGATTTGCATTAAAACTGTACACAGATGCACTTTCAAACTGGTCCTGCCTTGAAGAATAGTGTCCTAATTAAGAAACACCCACTATCTAGCAATACACCTTCTCTCCCTTCACTTTATGCGTTCAATACAGTTAGGGTGACCAGATTTTGAGGATCAAAATCCCGGACCCCCCCCCGCCACCCCACCCACCCAAAACAACCCCCCGCGCCGCCTCCCCCGTGCCGCCCCCCCGCCCCGCGCTGCCCGCCCGCCCGCCCCGCGCCGCCCGCCCCGCGCTCCTTACCGGCTGGGGTGTCTGCTTCCCTCCAGTGCTCGGAATCTACTGAGAAACAGGCTTCCTGGCCTGTCTCTCAGTACCGCGCCGGGTGATGACGTCATCACCCGGCGCGCTACTGAGGGACAGGCCGCGAAGCCTGTTTCTCAGTAGATTCCGAGCACTGGAGGGAAGCAGACGCCCCAGCAGGTAAGTGCCTCGCACCGCCGCCTGCCCCGCGCAGGCCGCCCGCCCCACCCGCGCCGCGCCGCCCCCCCCTCCACGCGGGAGGAGAACGAGCTGTTTCCTGGAGGTTGCCCCCTGGGGCCCGGTCAGCCCGGTTTGGCCCATTTTTCCCGTTTAGGACCGGGAAACCCCGGGGGGTCTGGTCAGCCTAAATACAGTTCCATCACAGTACATCAGATGTTTTAATATGACTGCCTTTAAAGCAACCTACCATGAGGTAACTGTAAGAAAAGGAAAATGTGGGGGCCCCCAAAAAACATTTTACATGTAAAATATTCCTTATTATACTCTTTAAAATTGGATTAAGTCTGATTGGCTATTTGGTTAAATATTGAAGACATTAATTTATTAAAAGTATATCAAGATGCAAACCTTTGCTTGTATGTGTTGGGTGCAGCAGAGTGAGAGGGAGATGCTGGTACAGGTATCCATGCATGCAGGAATGGATTCAGTTAGGAACTAGATCTGAAAGTTATTGCTTCCAGATGTGTTGAACTGGCTGGGGGTGATGGGAGCTATAGTTCAATAGCTAATTCGTTAGCTGTTATTATGAAATAATGGCATTAAATTCTAAACAATTGTAATTCATTATTAATTATTACTGTAATGTTGTGCAAATATAAATATGTAAATGATATTTAATAGATAGTACTTGTAGCCTAGAACTCCATTTATTTTTTTAAAAACTTTAATTTTAAAAAAATGTATTACAAATAATTAAACAGAACACATAAAACACAGACAACCTGTGCGTAGAAGAAATTAAAAAATAAGTCAGTTTTATAATGGTTTCAGTGCCTGCCTTTGCTATCAGTAGACACCATAATGCAATTTCAAAAGTAGGTCACACCTTACTAAAGGACATTCTTGGCTTCATGGAATATTTGACAATATTGATCACAGTTAAGTAATAGATGGTCAGTTGACAAGCATCATCACTCCATTTGATTCAGGTTCTGTTAGTAGAGTGTGAAGTATTGTCCTTGTAGGCATAATATTCATTAGGATCTTGATAATACTTTTTTTAAACAGACTTTGAGGCTGAACCAATTCCAGATCCATGCTAAACTTATGTGGACCTGGTGATAACCTGGATGGGATACCATAAATAACTCTGTGTAAGCTGATCTGAATAAAGAGCTTTCTGAAGTAATATCCTGTGTGGATGGGATGTTGATAGTGGACTTGTAGAAGTATTGTGTAAAAGCTAAAATGCGCTTGAAGTATGCTTTGGCTAGTGGAGAAAGGGTCTCTTAAGGTCTTCTCATTTATAGCACGATTAATCCTATACACACTTAGCTTGGAGTAAACTCCATCAAATTTCATGGGACTTTCTTCCGAGTAAACATGCTTAGGATTGTGCTGACTAGCAGTAACTTTATACTCAATATCTATGTGCACAAAGTTCTTACTTGATCTTTTTTACCTCCTACAGAGATGTGGATTACCCACTTATTCACCTTCTGTGCATGGCTTCTCCTAGATGTGTATTGCCTGTTGATCTGCAGCTTGTTTCTAGAGTACACCATACTTTAGACAAAAAAGGTCATAATGTTTTATTACCGTCAATTAATCTTACCCATCTCAAACCAGAAGAGCTCTTCCCAGCCACTGCTGCTCTTGAGGAACAGATGGAAAGAGAAAGGTATGAATAGCCAATATTTTGTGTAATAGTTGTGTGTAGCAGCATGAGTACCATGTGTTATAGTGAATATTTTCATGTTGAGCTGTTGGTTGCATTCCAAATTTATGTCCCTACTTCCTCTGGCAAGTGGGATGAACCTTCTCCCCTCAGTTCAGTTTTGTTGCAGTGGCTCCTGATTCCTTGTTGTCCCAGCACCAGCTTTTGCCGTACTTTCAATCCTTCTCTTCCTCCTCTCAGCACCAGCTTGTGTTCAGTACATAAGCTACTGCTGTCTGCTGATGGCACATCCCTTTAATGTTGGACTCATTGCAGGGGACAGCATCATATGATGGGCAGTACTGACTGATGGGCTAATGAAATTGATTAGATCAGGTTGCCTTGATTAGATCAAATTTTGAAATTGACTAGACAGAAGATTGGGCACTTTCAGGTAAAATCGATGGGAGTTTCAGCCCAATTTGTAACCATGTTTACTCATAAGTAAGCATAGCTGCAGTCCCCTTGCCTGTGTTGCAGGCACTCTTTTTAAGAACAACAGCCTTTAAATATTTTTTCCAATTGTGGTGCTTCAAAAAACTGTAAAATACCCCTACAAAACAGAGTCCTAAAATGGCGCTGAGAAGCACCCACTGTTGGGAGAGTATGTGTGCAGTGACTAATTAGGGAAATGAGGAAAGGGCAGGGGACAACGCTGCCTGAGCTGATGGAGGTAAGACTTAGACCTGGTATGGTGGACGGCCTGCATTATAATCCTGTGGGACCTCAACATGCATGCTGAGGCCACTGAATTTGGAGTAGTTCAGGACTTAATGGCTGCCATGACAACCAGAGCATTGTCCCAACATATCATCATATCATAGCCCAAGTGCGGATGGCCAATTACAATTCTGCTTCTAGCTTACAGCAGAAGAGCAACGATTAGTAGTACTAGGTTATTATTATTATTATTATTATTATTATTATTATTATTATTATTTCTTACCCGCGTCTCCCTCTGGATTGAGGCAGGGAACAATATCAATACCAACAATATAAAATACATAAACTGGTTAAAAGCATATAAAATTAATACATTATTACAATCAACAAAATCTTAAAATTCCACTGGATATGCCTGCCAGAAGAGATCAGACTTTATAGCTCTCGTAAGTTCTTGAAGACTTGTAAGTTGGCGGATCTCTCCCGGCAGGTCGTTCCACAGTCTGGGAGTGGCAGAAGAGAAGGCCCTCTGGGTAACAGTTGACAGCCTAGTCTTGGCCGGCTGTAATAAATTCTCCCAGAGGACCTCAGGGTGCGGAGAGGATTGTATGGGGGAAGGCGATCCTGCAGGTAACCTGGACCCAAACCATGTTGGGCTTTAAAGGTAATGACCAACACTTTGTACTTCGCCTGGAAACTAATTGGCCGCCATTGGAGTGATTTTAAAGTTGGTGTGATATGGTCACCCCTAGGTGTACCGGTGACCAACCTGGCTGCCATATTTTAAACTAGTTGGAAGTTTCTGGACTAGGACAGAGGTAGCTCTATGTTCAGCGCATTGCAGAAGTTGAGCCTTGAAGTTACCAGCGTGTGCACTACCATTTTTAGGTCTTTCAACTCTAGGAAGGGACGCAGCTGGTGTATCAGCTGAAGCTGGTAGTAGGCACCTGTTGTCTGGAAGCATCTAAAGAAAAGCTCTGGGAATCTTTCCAACTTGTCCCTCACATATCTGGCAAACGACATCTTGTTGGACATGCACCATGGGCCATATTGTAAGCTTTTCTGATTTTATTTCTACAACTTTTTGTTGTACCAGTGATAGCTAGGTTCTGACCCTTACTATGACTCTGCCATTTTTGTCTGTACAGGAAAGTATAGGGGATTTATAGGAGAGTGAGAAAGGGAAAAATGCTTTCATGTTTTGGTGCACCTCTAAGTCCTGATAGCTGTCCGCGGAGATTAGCGCTCCCGGTTCCTTGCAGCAGAGTAAGCGTGTTCCAGCGATCCCTCCAAGTAAGAATACTCACACACCAGCGGTTTGTGTTTAGTATAAGCTTTACTGAGATTCCAGTATTTCCTCTAGTATTTGTACAGCAGTTTTGGTCATCAAATATAATACAGGTTTCCAGGAAGATTTCCACATCAAATAACATCACCGTCCAACCTCATATCCTCATTTAACCAGCCTCTTTCTCTATCAGATATTTACAGATATATATACACTTGAATAGACAATGACAATGCACAAATCAGTAGAAAAAACTCCCAGGGAAAAACCCACTATCGCTTTGACCTTTTCAGCAGCAGATAGAAAAAACCATTCCCCTGTTAATTGACATCAGGTGCTATAGTCAGTCCTCTGGACACTTTGCAACTGTCCAGTCCTTTTATTCATCTTAAGAGAAATTTTCCTCAACAATAGCAAGGCACCTGAAATAGTAAAATTGCAGCAAGGGTTATTATTCACCATCCTTACTACTTTCGCTGTTTCCCAAGTGCTCTAACATCTTGACACCAGAGTACTAGTATGGGGTGGAGTCAGAAAGGGAATCGGTTTCAGGAGTGCCTGAAACCGATTCCCATAGTTTGGTATATGGTAAGCAGGGATTGAAGATATATTCTGTTATGTCTTGTACCATACTATCAGGCATGCATTGCTCCTTATGTGCTTAACTGTGCAGGACGAGGGAAGCCCCCTCCTCACAATTTTGTTAACTTGGCAAAGATTGTTTGAATTATGTCCACCCTGTTTCAACAAATTCTTTCAGCAGTTTCTTTTCATAAGAATGACAGTGTGAAAGTTTCAGTTGACTCATAGGAATTGTTTATGTGAACAAGTTCAGGCATGCTTTCAGGAAGGTGTCTCTTGGGCAGTTGAAATAGTACTGCTTACTTTACCTACCTGCTTATATTTTTGAGATTGTGTTAGAAAGATTCTGTATACCATCACTGTCATCTTATGGTAGTAGAGAATATCAAAGTGTAGATAATGGTTCAGTATGTTAACAAGCAAGATTCTAGAATGGCCTTTTATGGTTCCACATTTGAATTATTATATTATTTTAAAAAAATAATATTTTGCTTCTCAGAGGAAGCAGGGTATGAAATAAATATAATTTAATATTATATTAGTTTGGTTAGGTGGATCTTGGGTCCTGGAATTAGGGGAGAAGCTTGCTCTGTATGGGGTTGCTGTCCCCTGAAGGAGCAGGCACATAGTCTTGGGAATATTCCATGATTCTACATTACCACTCAAGTGACTGCAGTGGATCACCAGCTACATTTGTTCCTGGACAGGGATAGCCACTATCATTTATTCCTTAGAATTCTCCATTAGACTATTTTAATGCCCGCAAAGACAATCTGGAGATTGCAGCTTGTGCAAATGCAGTTAAATGGATGTTTATGGGTTCAGTTGTGGAAGCTCATATAACACCAGTCCTTCCTTCCTTCCTTCCTTCCTTCCTTCCTTCCTTTAAACTAGGTATTTACCACTTAATATCATATAAGCTCTGAGCAGTTTACATAAGAAATTATATCCTTAAAGCAGAGGTTCAGAACTACTTTGGGGTGGGGACCAGAAGACCCCTGCAGCTTTATGAAGTCAGATGGACATAGCCGAACCCCTGATGTCAGTGGGCAAGGCCATATCCACCTGATATAATTTGCCCCCTGGCCCAAGAGCTGGATGGATCTTCCACCTTGTCATGGTTCCAGGCCCTCCCGCGAGACAATAAAGAGATCTGCAAAGCTTTATTCAGTAAATAAACATCTCTTTGCACTTCAACTCCAGGCTAACACTTGGCTAAACTAAATGAGACAATTGTTCTGTCAATAAAGGCAGTGGTCTTTTCCTTAAGACTCTTTCATTTCAAGGAGGATTTCTTTGAAGAAGCCTTTGACAAGCAGCTAGCCAAGCTGACCAGCTCTCGCCTACTTTTAGCTCCACCTGTTTGAACTTAGAGCGTACTGTGGGATTGGTTAGCTCTGAAGTCCCCTCCTCCTCAGAGGATTCTTGAGTTTCCACAGACTGTGTGTTGTTCATGTTCTCACTGATAAGGTCTTGTGAAGATTTATCCCTGGTGGGTGAAGAGGATAATCACCTCCTCCACTTTCTGTGTAATGTGGGATGTTTCTAGTCCTATTTCTTCAGCTTCAGAATCTGATAGTCTGAAACTCCTTCCCCACACCAAGGGGCACAGGACTGGTCATGACACACCTGGTGCCTGGACCAGAGTCCAGGCTTTGCTGTGTACAAGGTTTCCTGGTTAATGAAGCCAAGCCACACTAGCCCCCATCACTCCTTCGATGGGGAGTGATGTAGACTAATTCAGCTGTACCCCATCTTTGTGTGCCCTGCCTCCTTTAATGGGTGAAAGAGGTAGGGCACACATAAGACAAGTGGTTTAGTCTTCCTTGCACCCACTATCATTCATCCCCACAGTTATCTCTGATCTTAGATAATATTTAGCAGCAGGGATGAGTGGCATTGATAGTCGCCCATGCTTGATTAGTGTTGCCTCTTTCCCTGGCACTGGCGAGCCCCAACACCAACATCCTGTCATACCCCTACTACTATCTCTGATCCGAGATCCGAGATAACAATGGGGGTTGCTGCTGCTCTCTACTATTATCTCCAATCTTAGATAAGAGATAGCAGTGAGGGGATGCCTTCTGAAGGCATTCCTCCAGTAGACTCTGAAGAGTGACACTGGCTGCATTCAAGGTACATATAAAGCCCTAAATGGCTTAGGTCCTGGCTACCCAAAAAAGCACCTCACCTTGCTTGTGAATTGAGATCAGCTAGTGAGGTCTTTTTAGTTATATACCATTATCTAATGAAGTCTGGACTTCTGGAACTTGTAAGAGGGCGTTCTTAGTGGTGTCTCCTGGCTGTGGAATGGTCTCCCCTTGGAGGTTAGATGGTGCCAGCATTGGTCAGCTTTTAGCACTAAGAGAAAACAATCCTTTTTCAGTGGATGTTTGGACCTATGTATTAAAGAAAGATACTTGACAGATGGTGCATATGATAATTTTGATACTGACTGTTGTGCATTTTTATTAGTTTCATAATGATATATTGTATACATGGCCTAGGATCATTTAGTGATGAAGAGTGTGATGTAGATTTTATAAAATAAAAAAATAAATAAGATGCTTTATTACCATTATTTTTAAATGTATTAACTGGTTTCTACCCACAGGGCATCCAAGGAAGCTTTTGTTAACTGTAACATAAAGATCAGTGGGCACTATAAATTTTGATATGTATCGTAGTACTTGCTTCTAAACTGGCAGTCTTATCCCACTGCTGTTTCTCCATACTCAGTAATGCTACAATCATGCATTCTGGCCAGAAAGGTGATAAGCCTTTTAACCTTAACAGAAAGTCAGCTGGCTTCCCACTGTTTGCTGCTGATGCTGTAGGCCTCCCTTATCTTCATGGCATAGGGAACATCCTTGCTTTTGTGTGTATTGAGTAGTTGTCTGTGGAGAGACAAGAGAGACATAGGACAGGTGATGGATAACAGGTAATAGCTGCAACAAATTGCTCCAGTGACTAGGAGTGCATTAGGAGTTATTGAGTGAATAATGAGAGAGGGTGTGATAAACTAAGTGCTCTTTCATTCCTTACACCTTGGCCTAGCTCCTCAGTCTTCCATTGTGCAGTGTTGCTGATATTTTGTTTCCTGATCCATCAGTTGAAGGAGATAATTTACAATCAAGACAATAATCAATAATCAAGAAAATAAGGAGTTATACTCAAACTCTGCTTGCAGTTTCTGTTTTCTTTGTTTGATGTGCTCTTGTTCATATACTGCAAGGAAGAATGAGTCATGATGTGCACCAGTGGCAATAGGGGGAGTAGAGTGCCTAGTGCTCTCCAACAGAAGTGGTTGTGTTGCCCATTGTCTTCACAGATGATAGTAAGACTAGCCTGCACTTGGGATTTGCTGGCAACTGGTGCCCCCTATCTGCACTCTGCATACTTATTCCATGACCCTTGTGTGGAAAATCCTGCTACAACTGTGGAATAATGAAGGATTGTTTAGCCATTATACAGTTTTACTGAATTGTAGAGTTGAGTGTGTGCCAGAATAATAGTGGGGCCATATGAAAAGTAGCTCCTGTATCTTTAACAGTTGCATAGAAAGGGGAATTCCAGCAGGTGTCATTGGTATGCATGCAGCACATGTTGAAATTCCCTCTTCATCATAACAGCTAAAGCTTCCGGAGCCCTCTCCTCTTTTGTATCTGCTCACTCTAGTATAGCTCCTGCAGCTTTAACTGTTATGATGAAGAGGGAATTTCACCAGGAACTAATTGCATACAAATGACATCTGCTGAAATTCCCTTTTCTGTGCAACTGTGAAAGATACAGGAGCCCTGACTTTTTCATATGGTTACCCTAGCCATGCTGGTATGGATTCCAGCGCTGGTGCATCTTTTGCTTCCACCAGTAGAAGGCAATGTCTTCTTCTTGGTCAGCGAGGGAGTGGAGCAGGCAGGAAAGGGTTATCTCTACCTCCGTGGAAAGTAGGGCTAATCAAAACAGGCTTCTTGCCACCTGGAAAGGGAGGAACCCCTCTCAGTCTTGGCTCTGCCGTCATCAAAAGTACATGGTTGATCGTTTGCTCCTGAGTTAGACTCGGAGCAGTGACTTCTATCTTTTCTATTCCTCAGTCAATTCTTAAAGAGATGGTAGGGTTAAGAAATTTACCTCAGAGCACCTTTCTCCTGTAAATCCTGGGGTTTCACCTTGGGCAAGCAGCGCAACCAAGAAATTTACCTCAGAGTGCTTCTTGGGCTATAAATCCTGTGATTTCACCCAGACAATCAGTACAACCAAGAAATTTACCTCAGAGCGCTTCTTGGGCTATAAATCCTGTGATTTCACCCAGACAAGCAGTACAACCAAGAAATTTACCTCAGAGTGCTCCCTCCTTCAATCAATTTCATGGGCCAGATAAGGGAGGGAGTGGCACAAAGAAGCAGCCACTGATTTTCTCCCCTTCTTTCAGTTGGGAAAGGGCAAGAAGTGGTTGTTGTACACTCATTAATGTCCCTCAGCGAAGAGGGGAGCCCAAGAGCTGGAAACCTATCTACGCTGGCAACTGCTGCAGTCACTATGTCGAGCGAGCCTAAATCGCCACCAGAGGGCACAACAAGGCAACTTTCTAACCCCAAAAGATCAGTGAGAAATGTCTGAATTAACTGTGGGGGAGGGAACTTGGAGCAAGACAGAGATGATGCGTTTTCATAAAGAGGTTATAAAGGAAACTGCAGCCACACTTGCCAAGCAATTAGCTCACACTTCCCATAGACGCAATAGAAAAAGGGAGAGGTACTACAATTCTACCTCCTACTCTTCCTCTCCCTCCCCTTCCTCTTCAGATTCTTCCTCACCCAATTATAATATATCCTTTGGAAAGAGAGCAAGACGGAATAAAACCCAGCACCAGCATAAATGTTTTGGCCATGATGCTAGGCAACATTACACTAAAGGAAAGGCTCCTGCTATTCCCACTTACAATCATATTGGGGAAGCTATTGCTTCTGTATCACACCAGGCCAGTGATACTCATCACAAACAGTCTGAAAGGCAGTCCCTGCTGACATCACAGGTACTTGGAACTCTAACCCCAAGTACTGGGAGAGGGGAGAAAGAGTTGGAATCTGATTTAGAGGTGATTCTCAAGCAGATTCAGAGAGAGAGGAGGGGGAATTTTCAGAAGAGGATATTCCTGAACCTGCCCCCATCCCAGCAGCAGCTTTCCCCCATCTTAATCAGCAAGGCAATAAAGACCTTGAAATGAAAAATTCCTCCAGTTCAGCCACAGGATCTGCTATGACTGAAGAGAGGTTAGAAGGAGCTACAGAGGTTTTTCCAAGGGAGGGACCCTCGATGCCTATTGTTCCCTTCCATGTTTTCCCAAATACTTGACTTTGAGGTCCTTTCTACACCATAGTGGTGTAGCGTGCGCAGTGCGGGCAATTCTGGAAGTAGCTACTTCTGGGATCGGCGCACAGAAGCCACATCATCGAACTGCGATGGCCCGGGAGGTCGCAGACACCATTTTAAATTTTTTTCTTGACAGAAAGCGCACGAGCGCTCCTCCAAAAATGTAAGTTTTTTTTTTTAAACCCATGCGTGTGGGCCCCCACCCCCCTCCATGCCCTCTCGGGAGTGGGGGCCCAGTAAGCGTGGCTGTGCCCAGGATAGACGGGCACATTCCTCCACGGTCCCGGGACCGCAGAAAAATCAAGATTTTTCCGATTTCTGTAAACCTGGGAAAATCCCATGCCTGCCCCCCACTCCTGGGACTCCCTGTGCGTCATTTAGACTCATAGGGAGCAGCTGGGGGCCAACCCAGGCAAAAAGCCTGATGTGGAAAGGGTGTGAGTGGAAGGATCCAGGAAAGGTTAAAACTCCCCATACACTTCATAAAAGACTGTATACTATGCCACCACACGTTATGGAATCCCTTAAAGTACCAACAATAGATACACCTGTGGTGGCTTTTCCCTCCAAAACCGTATTTCATAGGGAAGGAGGTGAATCACTGTCTGATGCAGGGGACCACAAGAATGACACTACTTTGAAGCGTCTCCATTAAGCAACTGCATTGGGGCTTAGGGCAGCAGCAGCTAATTCTATCGTGGCACGAGCCTCAGTGATGTGGGCTGAACTATTCTCTACTGTGAAACATCTTAGAGAAGGTCTCAATAAAACAGCCTAGGCAGCAGAGTTTATGGCTGATTCTTCAATGGATGGTGTTCAGTACTCTGCAAGATCCATGATGATCTCTGGAGTGGTGGTTCGACGTAATCTCTAGATTAGACAGTGGGATGCTGATGGACTATCTAAAGGTAATTATTCTTTTTAAAGGAGGCAAGTTATTTGGAGAGTCTCTCAAATCAGTTCTAGTTGAAAATAAGGAGAAAAAGAAAGCCTTACCTTCTGCTCCCCCAAAGGATGACAGTAAGAAGAGGAAAAGAACCAGTCAGCCATTTCATTCCAGGCCTTTTACTGCCCTTCATCAATACTGCAGGCCCTTCAACAGATCCTGGGCTGGTCACCAGTCATCCAGACCAGCACTCAACAAGAATAATCGCGATGAAAAGGATCAGGGCAAGCGCACCTCATCCTGACATTATCAACGGTTGTTCAGTCCAGCCTGGCGACTCTTGACAACAGACAAATGGGTACTGGAAACAATAAGAGCACGGATATACCATAGAATTCAGATCTCTCCCGACAGATCGAATTATCCTGTCACTGTGATCACACAATCCACTGAAGCACCAAAGGATCATGAAAGCCATAAGTCATCTTCTTACCATCGGTGCCATCGAACCCATACCTTCCTCAGAAAGAAGCTCAGGCATGTTTTCAATTTTCTTTACTGTTCCAGGGAGGAATGGAAAACGGAGAGCCATTTTAGATTTGAGATTTCTGAACCTTTTTATCATTCAAAGAAAGTTCAAAATGGAGAAACTCAAGTCAATCTCGGCAGCTCTTCAGCCTGGGGACTTCATGGCATCCATCGACCTTATGGAAGCATATCTACACATCCCAATTCAACCTGCTCATTGTCACTACCTTCGTTTTGCCTATGGTGCACTACAGTACCAATGCAAGGCCTTGCCTTTCGGTCTGTCTTCTGCCCCTTGTGTGTTTACCAAGGTCATGATCACCTTGGTAGCACAACAGAGAATCAGAGGTATACATATTTATCCATATTTGGATGATCTATTGATCAGATCACCCTTCCTCTTGAGGGCAGACAGTGATATCAAGGAGACCTTGACCTGTCTAAGAGAACACGGGTTTGTAGTCAATCAGGCAAAGAGCTACCTTCTTCCCACACAACGCCTACTACATCTAGGAATTATCCTAGATGCAGCAAAGGAAAAAAAAATCCTTTCTCAAGACAGTGTACAATATCATGGAAGCAGACAATCAAGCCATCTCCATGCCTCAGCCTATGCTTATAAGCTTAGCTTGGCCGCAGGGATTGATGATAGTATCAGTAGCCTCTGTGCCATGGGCAGGATTCCATTCCAGAAGGCTGCAGTGGTTTCTACTGAAATATCATCCAGATCTTGGAAAAGAGTCCCATGAAAGTGAAGCTGCCTTCAGCAGTTTTGAATTCTCTGATATGGTGGCTAAGTCCACAGCACCTGAACCAAGGCTGTCCCCTCAAAGATCCAGTCAGGATAGAAATAACTACAGATGCCAGTCTTTCAGGCTGGGGGGCACATTGCCTTTCAAAGATAGCACAGAGAGTATGGTCAGAAGAGGAAGCATCCCATCCAATCAGTTGGCTAGAGCTGAGGGCAATCAGGCTAGCAATGTTGCCTTTCACAAACCTGATTCATTTACATCATGTTCTTATAAGAACAGACAGTGTTACAGCAAAAGCATTATATCACAGTGGGAGGAACTCTCTCAAAAGCCCTACAGCAGGAGGCAGATATGCTCTTGAACTGGGCAGAACAAAATTTGGCATCAGTCACAGCAGAATATCTCCAGAGCTCACTAAATGTGAAAGCAGACTGACTGAGCAGGGAGATGTTGAATCACAACAAATGGGAACTTCACCCTCAAATATTTCATCTTATAGTGAAGCGATGGGGTCATCCGATCCTTGACCTTTTTGCCACAAGGGCCAACAGGAAAGTAGAGAGATTCTTCTCTTGATACCAGGACCCAGCAGCAGAAGCTAAAGATGCACTTCAGTCGGATTTGCCTCAAGGACTACTTTATGACTTCCCTCCTCTTCCTGTGATGGCAAGGACATTGCGAAAGATAAGGAACCTAAAAGCTGTTGTGGTGATGGTAGCCCCGAGATGACCCAGATAGCCCTGGTTTTTGGATATAGTGGAGCTCAGTGTGAGTCCTCCCCGGACTCTCCCAATATAGCCAGATCTGTTATCACAGGGTCCTACACCAGGACCCAACATGGCTCCAGTTATGCACCTGGAGATTGAGAGTCAGCAACTCCTAGGGCAAGGTCTTTCAAAGGAGGTGGTGGCAACTATCGTGGCATCTCGCAGAAAGTCTACTAACAATATATATGAATTGTCATGAAAAGTATTCCAAAGATGGTGCAAGCATCAATGAATAGAACCAGGACAGGCCAGAATTTCTGACACACTTGATTTTATGCAGGCTGGTCTGAATAAGGACCTTGCTCCAGTTACACTTAAGAGACAAGCAGTAGTGCTAGGAAGTATTCTGAAGATTAATAGTGTGACTTCCATATCCTGTCATCACCAGGTTGGGAGGTTTCTATGTGGAGCAGCCATCTCCACCTGTAGTCCACAGGTTTCCTTCCTGGGACTTTTCACTGGTGCTGAAGGCTCTTACTGGTCCTCCTTTTGAACCTCTTCATTCAATCCCAATTAAAGAACTCACTTGGAAAGTGGTTTTTCTTATTGTATTCACTTCTTCCAGGAGAGTAGGTGAGCTTGGGGCCCTTTCTGTTTGTCAGGATCTGTGCTCTTTCCAACCAAATAGGATGATTTTAAGGATAGATCCTGGGTTCATCCCTAAGGTGAATTCCTTATTTCATAGGAGTCAGGAAATTATCCTACCTGATTTTTGCTCTAATCCTACTCCTCCTAGAGAGAAACAGTGGCATAAACTAGATGTGCATAGAGCTCTGAGGCTTTATCTTAGATGCATGCAGGAAACTCGAAAGTCAGATTCCATGTTTGTTTCCTATAAAAAAGGGGACCTAGGAAGGAAAGTTTCTAGATCCACCATTGCTAGATGGGTAAAGGAGTGCATTGCTTTAGTTTACGCAGCTCAGTCCAAGTCTCTCCCCCCCCCCCCATAGGAATTACAGCACATTTGGAGTGCAACCTTTGCAGCACTACAGACTCAGGCACCGTTGGAAGGTATTTGTAGGGCTGCCATATGGACCTTTCCCTCCACGTTCATACGCCACTATAAAATTGATAAATATGCTTCGGATGAAGCATAATTTGACTGCAGGGTCCTGCAGCAAGTTCTATAGTGTATTTGATCAAAATTTAAAGCAGTGAGTGTTAGGAAAGATAATTAACTTATTGTGCTCTTGATTTACTGCTGTACTGGAAGCATATGAGGAACTTCCCTAATATGTACCCTTTGGGACATCCCTTTCTTGCCTGCTCCACTCCCTCGCCGACTGGAAAGTTGGACTTACCATGAAGTGGTGTTCTGGTCAGCGAGGGATGGAGCAGGCAGCCCCACCCAGGTTTGTTATGCATACAGTGTTGGTTACAGGGGGTGCGTTCGTGTTTGTGCGGTGCCCTATAGTTAGTTAGGGACTCCACTCAACAATCCTCTGATTTTTTTCTATCTTTTTCAAAGTTGATGGTTAATTTTCTCAGTTAACGTTGGACAAGTTTTTTCTTTCCTAAGCTGTGGCAAGCCTGACAACTGAGAGGGGATCCTCCCCTTCCAGGTGGCAAGAAGTCTGTTTTGATTGGCCCTGACTTCCATGGAGGTCAAGGTAAACCTTTCCTGCCTGCTCCATCCCTCGCTGACCAGAACACCACTTCATGGTAAGTCCAACTTTCTGTTCTACTTTTTTAATTCTTTGCAAATACAAAAGTACCAAGCAGCAGCAACAACAACAAAGAAAAAAGGGAGAAATAACAAAAAAAATTAACATATCTCCTACAGTCATCAATTTCATATGGATACTTATTATGAACTGCTTATATTACTGCATTTATTTGAAATTGGAGTGTTAAATCCTTCCTTTCCCCTCTTTTTCTCTTTATATTAAGAATAATGTAAATGATTATTGTGCTTGGATATCTTTTATAATAGTGCAACTTATGAATGATCCGATCACCACCCAGCAGGTGCAAATTAAGGATAGAATCATGCTGTAAAGCATTACATTTTAAATAATCAGGAAGCTCTGACGTTCTATGTGCCATAAAACAATTTGCAATAAGAATGTAATTTCATGGATTAAATCACTGAAGCATGACCATTCCAAATTTCGAGAAGGTGTTCCTGAACAAAAAGATCAAATATGCCTTTTATTTTATCATTACAAAAATAATTACATGAATACCTTTAGTACAGTCAGAAAAGACTTCCTTTGCATTGCTTTTTCAAATTATTTGATCAAAATTTAAAGCAGTGAGTTTTAGGAAAGATAATTAACTTATTGTACTTTTGATTTACTGCTGTACTGGAAACATATGAGGAACTTCCCTAATATGTACCTTCCTCAAAACTGGATCTAATAAGCCATATTGGAGAACCTTATGCTGACATGACTTATTTGGGTCAAGAAGTGCAGATCCTATGAAGTCTCTCATCAGCAGTGCAAAGTTTCAGGGGATTAACCTGGGTTCAAGATGCAGCATGCATGAAATAGATAATGGTTGAAAAGGTTCTCCCCTCAATCTTTGTATAGACACATCCTTAGTGTGATGTACTTACTAATCAATACTTTTACGTGAAATTAGTTTTTTGCATTTTATTTGTTTCCTGCTGTAATGTTCATTGCAATTACTGGCAAAATACCATACAAAAATTACAGGTTGTCTCAGAAAGCAAAAACCACAAAAGTGTCATAAAAGGCTAAGTGATTCAGTAGGACTTCCTGTATATAATAATTATATTTCACAACACTGGTAAAAGAGAACACACAGTTATAGAAACTGATCGTGTTTGCCTCCTTAGGAATTGTCTAATGAGCGAATTTGTGAATCACCAGTAGATGTCACTGTTAGCATGTACTAATGAGACAAAAATAATAATGATTTAATCTCTATTGTAGGATTTTATATTTCTAAAGTTAGTATGTGTGTAAGGGCGGTATGTGTATATTTTTATTGTTTCCTTTTCTCTGCAATGTGTATCTTATCACTCTGGTGTTTTGATCTCTATTTTGTTTCACTTAGATCTCTTACTTTTAGGAAAAGATAAAAAAATAAACAGCCAATATCATAATGCCTTTATACAAATCTATGTTATGACCACATTTGGAATTCTGTGTACAATTCTGTTCACCACACCTCAAAAATGATATTTTAGAACTCTAGAAGGTGCAGACATGAGCAACCAAAATGATCAGGAGGCTAGAGCAATTCCCTATGAGGAAAGGTTAAAATATCTGGGGCTTTTTAGCCAGTAAAAAAGGGTGAGTAAGGGGTGACATGATAGAGGTGTATGCATGGTGTTGGTATAGAGAAAGTGAAAAGAGGGAAGTTTTTTACCCTCTCACATAATGCTAAATGTAGCTCTCCCCTATTCTTAAGTAATGGAGGAATGCTCCCTCTCCCAAAAGCTGAAGCCTTATGGCAAGTTGGCAGGCTGTTGGCAGGAATGCCTCAGAAACAATCACCCTAATGTCTTGCATGATATAGTGCTGTCAGTTTAAGACATTCAGCCAACACGGAGTTAGTCTCGCTTTCTTTTTCTACCCATTTCTTCCCCTAGGCTTATTCTGTCCCAGCGAGATGCTTTCTGGTAGGGTATCTAGTCAAGCGGGCAGGGCTCCTGCAGCTTTAACTGCTGTGATGAAGAGGGAATTTCACCAGATGCTGCATGCATACAAATGACACCTGCTGAAATTCCCTTTTTTTATACAACTGTTAAAAATACAGGAACCCTTATCCTCCTTTTAATATGGTCACCCTACTTTCTGGGCTAATTTCTTGTCACATGTCGGTGCATGTAACACAGTAGCTGAATTATTTGTGCCTTTTCCATGCTGTTGCCTTAATTGCCTACCTTAATTGCCTGCTCTGAGAAATAGAAAAGTCTACTGATTAATAGGATTCTCATTAGGCATGTACAAGTTCAGTTAGAGAAAATCAGTTGCCCAGGCACATAACAATATTTCAAAAAAATATAAACAAACAGTAACAGCAAGATAACAGAAGTGCAATAAGCAAGGTGCCGGATGAGCCTCTCTTAAGGATGGTATTCTGTAAGCGTGGCAATACCATTGAAATGGCTCTGTCCTTAATAGCTATGTGCCACTTGCAAAAGACAATTAGTAAACATCAGTTCAAGGTGGGTGGATTTATCATAAGGCTCTAGTATTACCCATTATGTCTCAAACTATGTGTTTAAGATGCACTTTGTGCGTGGCAAGTATGATTGAATCATGCAACTCTGCCCATTTCCCCTTAAAACGGCTGAAATTGGTGAGAGCCATAGGACACCAAGAGGATGTTTTATAGGATATTTTCCTATTTTAATTTTAAAATTCAATTTTGTCAGACTGTTTTAAAGTGGGTATTACATTCTGTTTCCTCCATCTAAGTTTTTTGTTCTGATTGTATGCTGTTTTCAGTGCAATTTTATTGCAGAAAAGTGAGAGACATAAATGAAAAAGAATAAATTAGTGCCAAATTCGAGTATAGTGCCAATGGATTATTCTTTCAGTGCTGGCACAAGTCTCTTTTCACAGCGTTTACTGCTTGGCTATACACTGTACGTTTCTTTTTGTTTGTTTGTTTCAGAATTTGTAATGAAGGACTTCCTATTTCAGAAGTATACCAATGCAGTCAGGAAGATGGAATTAAGGTTTTGCCTCCACAGTCACCAAGAAGTATGCCGGAGTGGCAAAGTGTAGCTGAGTTCTATGTTGAAAAACCTCAGCTGGAATTGTTAGGAGAGAAAGTAAGAGTTAATATAGGCCTCTGATAATTTATTTTGATACCCCCCCCCATCTTCTGAAATATATGATACTATTGTCTTCCTGGATTGCTTTTGCTATATTTCAAGAAGAAGAAAGAGGTTGTGTTACAAAATTTCTTGCAGTAGGAATCTTATCTTGTGAAAGAGGGTTTAATTACACAAGCCACTGAATTCTTTCAACCAATATTCTAGGAATTAAGTTTTATTGAAAATTATTGGTCTATCTTCAATAAATTTGTTTACAATTACTTTCCTTCGCAGATAGTGGGGTGTAGGCAGTGGAAAACGTTGACTTTTAAGAAGCCAGTGCTTAGAAATCCAAGGGATTGGTTTATTTCTTAAATCTGGGTCTCCAACACAATGCCCATGGGCACCACTCACATATACCTCTCTTGTGTTCTAAAAGCTCTCGGCCCCTCCTGTTTTTTATTTATTTATTTGTTTGTTTGTTTTATAATTGTTCACATTTTTTAATTGGGAGTCTGGCATGCTGCAAAGCACTGGCCCCCAGTGAGAGCTTAGTTTCTGAGGATATTTCTGGAGCCCATTTGGGACCAAAAGACATTCTTTGGGGGGGGGATGAGGAGGGGATGTAGCCCTGTGCTTCATTTTAAAGTGTGCCCAGCCACCCTGAAAAGATAAGCTGTGGATGGTAGGAAATGCCCTTTGGGGCAGTGGGGGGGGGTACAGAGGGTGGAGATGAATATGTGATGGCATTTGGGGCTCAGATGCCACCTCTGCCTTGTATTTCGTTTTTTCTCCAAGTTATTTCTGAACCTCATCAGTTTTCTTGCTATGAAATGGATGTTTTGTGACTGGCCACGCGTACTAGGGAAGCAATTTTGTGAATGGGCAAGATCCCCCCTTGGTACCATTTCATGAGAGTGTCCGCCACACACACTCAAAATTTCAAATGTAACCACTGATCCAAAAAGGTTGTGGATCCCTGTCCTGAGTAGTGCCTGTAACCCATCAACAGAGTATGGATATTTTGTTCCTAGTCTTATGTTTCTCACACTGCTATGCAGGACCTGCTTGGAGGTAGATAAGGTAAGAGGTTCAATAGACATGGCTATTAGGGCTTTCCTTATCAGCCTTAGTGGCTTCCTTTCAGAACAGGGTCATCTGAGCTTGTATTCTTTCTGGGTGCCTTGAAGGCTGGACTTGTTTACACTTTTCTCTTTCATAAGAATGTATTTCCTTCCCTTCCCTACCAACCAATCTTTTAAATTTCTTTGCTGTATTTCTGAGGGAGAAGCATTTGCATAAACATTCTAGAGCTGGTTTTGGTTTTTTTGGGGGGGGTTTCTTCTTTTCTTGCTGAAATTGTTATCCCTGAGGTCTCCTGGCAAGTCTTGGTTTATGTGGGTTAGTTATTAAGTTTGTAAGGTGTGAAAAATGTGAAGGGTTGGTGCTTTAAGATATAATCCTGAACATAAACACCCTGACAAAAACACATCATGTGAAAGTAAGGGACTTATGACTTTCCATTTATATTTCCTCTTGTCTGAAGTGGTCCTTACTCTTATGTAACATGATTAGAATAAATATTTCACTCTTTCCCAAAGAATGCAAATTTGCACATGCAAATCAGTTCTATGTCTTTGTTTCCAAAGGGCACCAGTGCTACTTCCATTTTGTGTTCCCTGCCTTTTCACGTTGGCTCAGAAGTCTCCAGGCAAAATGAAGACTTTTGAGGCAAGGTGATAGGGTGGGGAACACAGATAGAAGTAGGTCTGGATCTTCTCCTGAGCACCTTATGAGGGCGCTTTACTATC
The DNA here is from genome assembly GCA_029215795.1 of Anniella stebbinsi. Taxonomy (NCBI): domain Eukaryota; kingdom Metazoa; phylum Chordata; class Lepidosauria; order Squamata; family Anniellidae; genus Anniella; species Anniella stebbinsi. Next base: position 333,681,974 of record JARDYH010000001.1, read on the forward strand.
TAGACTTTATCCCTAAGTTACACACACATACATACACTGTGTTCCTGTGTATTTTTGTAAACATGCTAGCTTCTAGACCAGTTTTACCAGAAAAACAGCACCCTATCCTTTGGCAGAATGGAGCTAGGTCTACAGTAGGGAGAGGTCTTTCTAGCACTTAAGCAAATCCCCCCAAGCAATTTGAGTTCTGGAAGAGAGTAGTTTGGAGAAATGTATAGAGACGTATGTCCCCATCACCCATGATAATGTCTCACAAAGCCAGCATGCACCATTGGTAATGTAAACATAGTGCTCTTACACAACTGTCTGGAAAGTAGGAGCAATCTTGGTCTCACAATATTTACTACCTGTTAGGCAGTGGGTGTTTAGAATCAAAGTTTAGTGATGGGTCATACTAAATAACTTCTTTTTTATTATTAATTTGAAGGTTAAACTTCACCCAGCATCTCTAAAAATGTTTTGGACACCAGCTCCACAAAAATTCTCTGCTCCTCTCTCTCTTATGAAGAAAACCTTATTTTCAAAGTATGAGGTAATCATTTTGAACAATCTACCTAAAACTTTGTTTAACATCCCATTTGTTTATTATTGAATAATACTTCTGAATTTTATTTGTTGTTTCAACCATCATGGTCATATCAATCACAAATGCATACATCAAAAATACATAAATACTGATATACATGCATACACAGAGGCTCAATTCGGACGACACAATAAACAACTGGTGTGGGGAAAACAATCGTCAATTGTTTTGACTATTGTGTCATCCGAATGCTGCTATAGTCAACTCAGCGCTGATCCTAATCCACACCACAGTTGATTATTTATTACCATGTTGTGTGGGGAGTACCCCCCTAGTTGAACAACTGTAAAGTTGATTATTACCCCACCATTGACTATCGTGTCGTCCGAATTGAGCCAGACTCTACAATACAAAGAATTTAAAATAATTTTTTATAAACTCTAAGGAGGGATAGTGGTTTTTGCCTATCAGCAAATAAAAAAAGGGAAGAGAAAATACCAGAATTTATTTTGCTGGATAATCTTATAGTTTGGTTATAAAAAGTAGGCATAATTTCATATTGCTAATTGATATTCAGTATTACTTTTAGTTGTTAAAATTTATGATCTGGTTATCCCTAGTTAGAAATTTGACAATACCTCAGTTCTTCTTCGTGGTCTCTGTGCATCACACATATGGGCTCGTGCCGACGCCGAGCCGACTTCCGGGAAACTTCCTAGCTAGCCTAGACTTTTGGCGGGAACCCCTCCCCCCCACCATCCCATCGCGCATGCTCAGGGTTCCCGCCCTTGACTTACCTCAGTTCTTCTTCGACCGCATCGCTGTTAGCCTCGCGGGAGACTTCATTCTTCACATTCGTATAGTTTTTTCTACAGAAAAAGAGAGATTAGTTATTTGTAGTTAGCTTAGACTGTTTGTTAGTGATAGTTAGTTAGTTTAAAAAAAAAAAAATCTTTTCTATCCTATTGTTAGATAAGTTAGCGCGGTCGCCGCCTTATGGCGCAGACCGCTTTGTTCCGGCGCTGTTCGCGTTGTAGGGCAAAAATCGCCCTAACGGATGGCCATTCCCTCTGTCTAATTTGTCTCGGAGAGAGCCACATCGTCGACTCCTGTGCGCATTGCATGCGTTTTTCGAGACAAACTCGGCGTAATAGAGCAGACAGGCTGCGGAGTCTGCTGTGGACCAACGCTCTCTCGGCGGTGGATCAGCCCCGTCCCGCCATGCCGCAACGAAAGGCTTCTGGGGAGGGTATGCACCCCTCTAACCCAGCATCTCCGGGGTCCCCCTGCACAACGGTGGCACCACCGGCATCGCCCCCTTCTTCCCTTCCACTGGCGAAGAAAGCGAGAAAGAGCAGGCCAACAAAACCTGCAAAAAAGCATTCTTCGACGTCGAAAGAGTCGACCTCGGCATTACTTTCTTCGTCCTCTAAGAAGTCGATGGCGAGGCAGTCGTCGCAACCGAGACCGTCGTCGTTACCATCTTCGTCATCGATTAAAGTAGTTGCCTTGGTCCACAAGTCCTCCTCGGTACCGATGCAGCCATCGGTACCGAGGCACCGTACTTTGTCGGTGGGTTCGGCTTCACAATCCTCCCAACGAGCGGGAGCATCGCCGGTGGCCTCTGCATCTAAGGGGCACTCCCCATCGGTGTCGCCATTGTTGCGTACTCCATCGACGCCGAAGGTACCGGCGCAAGAGACTACCGCACTCTCGCCATCTCAATCTCTTCCATCGCCTGTTGTCATCGAGTCCGATGTCGAACATTCGATACCGACAGAGCTTCCGCAACCGCTACATCGCACAGACACCCATCGGCGTCGACAGCAGGGCTCTCGTTACCGATCCCCGCAATCTAGATCGCGATCTCGGTCGCGCTCTCGGTCCCGAGACTGGGATGTCTACTCGGACCGCTCTCGCCATTCTTATCGTCGAGGGTACCAGTTCGACCCCTATACAGGGCGTAGGATTGCTGAGGACCAAGCACCACCGCCAATTCCACCACGGCGGACAACTTCATTGAGTCAATCCTCAGCTATACAACAGGAGCGTACGGCCCTAGCAACATCTCATCATCAGGAATGCAGGCCTACTACATCGCGACATCGTCAACCCTCGCAATCCTTTGATGACTATGCTTCTGACACTTCATCGGCTCCATCACCCCGACCGTCAGAACCGTCTCCCTTGGACACCGTCAGTACTGAAGAACGAGCTTCACCCACAATGGAGATGGGCAGCTTTTCAGAGCAAATGTTGAGGCTCGCACAATCTCTCAACATTGACTGCCAGCAACCTGCAGATGATTCCGACGATGGAATTTATGATGTTATGTCCACCGAACCATCCCTGCAGCTAATTCTGTCAATGGTTAAAGCGCTGTTAAAAACAGTTAAACAATCGTGGGAACATCCTGCCACTGTCGGCCCAACCTCCAAGCGCTTAGATGCCATCTATAAGGTCAAGCAAACGCAAGCGCCCTTCCTCTTCCAACACCCGAAACCCAATTCGGTAGTGGTGGAGGCCGCGCAAAGCAAGTCTGGGAAGACGCATTCCGCCCCGACTGACAAGGAGGGTAGGAAACTTGACTCCTACGGTCGACGCATTTACGCATCAGCGTCGTTGGGAATCAAAGTTACCAACTACATGGCGCTGATGGCACGTTACCAACTTTTTCTTTGGCAGAAGATTTCGTCTTTAACGGATTGTCTCCCAGATGACCAACGGGAGCTTGCGCGAGTATTCCAGGCGGAGGCCATCAGACTATCGAAACAAGAGCTGACCACAGCGCGCCACCTGACCGACTGCGTCGCTAAATCGATGGTAGGCGCTGTGGCCTTACGCCGCCATGCGTGGTTGCGTTCCGCTGCTCTTCCGCAAGAAACCAAAAACCGAATTGAGGACCTTCCCTTTGACGGGGAGGGCCTTTTCAGTACTGACACTGACTCCACTATGGACACTCTGCATAAGGCCAGGATGACGGCCAAGAAAATGGGGTTTCAGCCGCCTCAGCAGCCTTACCGCCGCCAGAAATGGTATAGGCCTGTCCCATACCAGCCGAGGCAGCAACAGGACAGGGCGCCCCGATATCAGCCTGCCTCATCTCAGTCTTACCAGCCTCGTAAATCCACGCCACGCTACCAGCAGCGCTCCAAGCAGGCTCAGCCTGGCAAGCGTCGTCTTTGACTTGACGCAGCCTTTATTTCTCACCAGCACAACCAAGTTAAGGCCCTTTCTGCAAGCCTGGGAGTCCATAACTTCAGACTCTTGGGTTCTACGCATCATCGCGGAGGGCTACAAGATAGAGTTCGAAGTTCCTCCTCCACTTGGCACCATAAAAATAACATCACCCTCGGTAACACTAGCTCAGGAGACTACCAACCTTCTCCGCAAATCAGCTATCACGAGAGTGCGAAGGTGCCATCTACCGACGGGGTTTTACTCCCGTTATTTTACAGTGCCAAAACGGGACGGGGGACTTCGTCCCATTATGGATCTCAGGGGTCTCAACAAGTACGTACGACCCAAAAAGTTTCGTATGGTTACCCTAGCGGCGGTTCTGCCCTTGCTGAGAAAGGGCAACTGGTTTACGCTAATAGACCTGAAGGATGCCTACTTTCACATCGCTATTCATCCTTCCCACCGCCGCTATCTACGTTTTATCATAGGCGACCAGGCATTCCAGTTTTCTGTCCTTCCCTTTGGCCTAAAGTCTGCTCCAAGGGTCTTCACCAAGTGCATGGCGGCAGTGTGCGTGCACCTACGTTCACGCAACATCGACTTGTATCCTTACCTGGACGACTGGTTGACCGTCTCCAACTCCAGGGCTCAGGCGAACGCAGACGTGCACGTGGTCATCTCGCTCCTGTCGTCACTTGGGCTGCAAATAAATTACAAGAAATCCATCGTTCAGCCATCCCAAACAATCCAATTCATAGGAGTGACCCTCAGCTCCACCTTGGGAAGGGCCTTTCTTCCACCGGACAGGGTGGCGGACATAGAACAGTTAGCGACAGCACTGCAAAACCAGCGCCGAGCAGCCGCATTCATCATTTTAAGGCTACTAGGGCTTATGGCGGCTTCCGTTTTCGTCGTCCGTTGGGCAAGGCTTCGAATGCGCCCCCTCCAGCAGTTCCTTCTTCGCCATTACTCACCAATGCAAGATCCACGACAGATAGTACTCACCGTACCACAGGATGTCAAGGACAGTCTTCAATGGTGGACGGTCTCACGCAACCTATCCCAGGGCATGCCGTTTGTCACACGGGGACCATCTCGAGTGGTGACGACGGACGCATCACTGGAAGGATGGGGCGCACACTGCGGAGATCTAGTAACACAAGGAAAGTGGTCACCTTCAGAGACTCGTCTTCATATCAATATGCTAGAGCTACTGGCAGTGAAGAAGTCCCTGCAGGCCTTCTCTCCTCGACTTTGCGCGCATCATGTTCGGATTCTAACCGACAATACCACGGTTGTGGTATCTAAACAAAGAAGGAGGGACGCGCTCCCATCGCCTTCTTCGGCTGGTGACGGAAATCCTGCAGTGGGCCATCTCACACAATATCCTCCTATCTGCACTGCACATTGCAGGAACACAAAATGCCATAGCAGATGACCTGAGCAGATCCTTCATGGACACGCACGAGTGGGAACTCTCCCCTCGTATACTCAGCCGTCTCTTTGCCCGTTGGGGGACCCCCAACGTCGATCTATTTGCTACGTCTGTCAATGCAGTCTGCCCGGCGTACTGTTCCAGAGCGGGCATAGGAACGACATCGTTAGGGGATGCCCTTCAGTGGGACTGGTCCAGAGGGCTTCTCTACATCTTTCCGCCATTTCCAAAGATTGCAAAAGCAGTGGCAATCATCAGACGCAACAACTCAGACGTGATTATGATAGCGCCGTGGTGGCCAAGGCAACCTTGGTTCACGTCTCTACTCAGACTAGCGAGGTCGGAGGTGTGGCATCTACCTCTTATCCCCGACCTGCTTTCACGGGAGAACGGGAGAATCCTTCATCCCGATATCCAGACACTACACTTGACGGCATGGAGAATCCGGCGTCTTGGAGAGACCTTTCCCTGCCAGAAGGAGTCAGGTCCATTTTAGAGGCATCTCGTAAACCTTCTACCAGACTCTCGTATGATAAAAAGTGGAAGCGTTTCCAAGATTATGCGGTCCTCAACGCCTTTGATTCTTATACCTCAAATATGTCTAATATTGTCTCCTTCCTTCATTATTTGCACGACTTGGGACTGAAACCAGCGTCCATTCGTGTTTACCTGTCCGCCATTGCGGCCAACCATGGTTTGATAAATGGTTTTACGGTTTTTACTCACCCCATGGCCAGGGCTTTTTTGAAAGGTTTGCATAATTTGTTTCCAACTATTCGCCCAGTGGTTCCCCAATGGAGCCTTTCAGTTGTGCTCACGGTACTTACTTCAAAGCCCTTTGAGCCATTAGCAACGATAGATATTCGTTTACTGACGCTTAAAACTGTTTTTCTAGTTGCAGTCACATCGGCGAGACGTGTTTCTGAGTTAGCCGCTTTATTGATAGATCCCCCCTATTTGCAATTTTTTAGGGATAAGGTTGTCCTACGGCCAGATCCAATGTTCATACCTAAAATTTCCTCCACGTTTCACATAAACCAAGACATTGTTTTACCCACTTTCTTCAAGCCTTCGTCAGACCCCTTGTCCTCAACCTTACACACTTTGGATGTTAGAAGAGCATTGGCTTTCTATAAGTCAAGGACAGAACATTTTAGAAAGTCTCGTAACCTGTTCATTTGTTATGGAGGTATGCATAAGGGAATGGCGGTGTCCCGGCAACGCATCTCCAAGTGGGTTGTGGACACCATTACCCTGGCTTACCAGATTGTTAAAAGAGAGCCACCCTTTCGCTTGACGGCACATTCTGCAAGAGCGCAGGCGACTTCTTCAGCCTTGCTCCATGGAGCGTCGCTTTCTGACCTCTGCAGGGCGGCCACCTGGACTAATGCTTCCACTTTTGTCAAGCATTATCGTTTGGATGTGAGGGCCAGACAAGATTCCTCGTTTGGTAGAGCGGTCCTCTCCTCCATTTGCCAGTGATCAACCAGCATGCCTACCCTCCTCCGGTAAGTCTCTGCTTGTTATTCGCCCATATGTGTGATGCACAGAGACCACGAAGAAGAAATGCAGGTTGCTTACCTGTAACTGTAGTTCTTCGAGTGGTCATCTGTGCAGTCACACAACCCACCCACCATCCCCTCTTGGCATCGCTGTTTGATAGTCAAGTTGGTTGCCATGCTCATTGATGTTTAATTTGCTATTGCCTTGGTTGCGAGGCCAGGCGGTCTCCGAGAACTGAGGTAAGTCAAGGGCGGGAACCCTGAGCATGCGCGATAGGATGGTGGGGGGGAGGGGTTCCCGCCAAAAGTCTAGGCTAGCTAGGAAGTTTCCCGGAAGTCGGCTCGGCGTCGGCACGAGCCCATATGTGTGACTGCACAGATGACCACTCGAAGAACTACAGTTACAGGTAAGCAACCTGCATTACTGTTACTGTGATTCATAGTAGACATCATATTTCCAAGGGACCATATTGTTGTATATAGAGCATGCCTTCCAAAGGTACACACCTCTTACCATATGGTCTTTTAACCTCGCTAATAATTCCAATTTCTTCTTCATGGTCGCTGTGCATCAAACAAGAGCTCTGTGCTTGTGCCACGTGAAGTCTCAATTAGGAACCTTCTATAACTGAGGCATTTTTGTCTGGAAAGAGTTCTGTGTAACCCAGAAGCTTGCATCCTGTATTTTAAGTACTATATAGCCCAAATAAAATGTATTGTTCAACTTATTCTGTGTTCCTTCTTCTCTGGGAACAATGTAGACTTTATCAGAGCCTAAGAAATCTTAATTTTACAGTTTTAATTTTTGTCCTAGAACTACAGCCTGAAATTTATGAATTCAAAGTGAAATTGTGCCTATTGATGTTTATAAAATTCTGTTTTATTTTCCTAGAGCAATATGATTAATGGGGTTATTTATGAAGATTTTTCCTGTGATCTTCGAGAAGAAGAAGAATCAGAGCCTGAGGATGACTTTGACAACTTGCTTTCTGTGTGTACTGCAGTAGTTGACTATACATTATTTTAGTGTGCTGCTATTAGTATTTTGTTTGGGTAACGGTTTTATATATTTTCTAAATAATTGCTTTATTTGTTTCATGTGAACCACCTGGGTAGGGCTTTTCGCTGAAAGGCAGCATACAAACATTGGACTGAATAAATAATATATGGTAGCTTTCAGTACAAATTGTGAACACCTTCATTCACTGAAGCCTTCACAATATCAGAATAGAGTTGGAGACAAAGCTAATCTCTGATACATAATAACAGCCATTAAAAAGTCAGCATTGTTCTGGATGAGACCAAAAAATTCCTGCCCTTGAAAAATAACTATATTTAGTTTAGGTTAATAGGAATACCATGAGCTTACTGGACTCTTCAGTTGGCTGATAATTAGCTGGGGTCTTATACTTGACATTCCTCTTTTATATTGTTACATGTGACCTAATACTATCCCATTCTCAGATAACAGATTGATGTTCAGCCTGCTCTTCTGTTTACTAGAGATCCATCCATATACGCCTATGGGGTTACTTGCAATATTACAATTTCATGCACAATTAACTGCTGAAAAAAACTGGAATCAGACAGAGGCATCCCAGCAGACCTGACTTCTTTATATACTCGTGTCTGATATGTATATATCCCAGCATTAGGGTGGCTGGACATTAATTGTGTAAAATTATATTCCTGCTCAGAACAAATATGACCAAACTCCCATATCCCCCATGTCCAAATAGTTGTATGTTGAGGGACAATTGTGTTTATGTGGAACAATGTTTCCTTTTGGCAACCAGTTGTAGGATAAAATTTGATCTAAATTAGAAAGAAAGCCTATGGTGTGCACCTATCTCCCAACAATTTTTGAAACTGTTGTATATACTAATGTCTGTATGTTTATGTAAAGAGAACTCAAATTATTTTTAATTCCATAGTTTAACATAGTTTTCATACATGTTCACAATCTAAATCCAGCTTTTAGATAAAAATTGTATTAGGGCAATTTGTTGATCTTATTAACACAAAAAACACTTCATTTTTATTTGTAGAACTTTACAGTAAATGGAAGACATTCTTCTTGTCCACAACTTTTATTTTCTGCATGTAGAACATCAGAGGTATTGTAATATTTAACTATTGTTGATATATCATACCATCACTTTTATTCTTAGTGTGATACAATATTTCTATTAGGAATTCATTTTTTAAAATTATCCAATTTACTTCCTTTTGAGTAGACATGTATGAGATTGCAGCACAAGAAAATAACGAATTTTTGTTTTAAGTCAGAGGTTTAAGTCAAAATTACTTGGGTTGGATACAGGCCTACTTTTCTGTGAACTGAAGGGCTCCTTCTCTTCATAGAAGTCAGCTAGATCCAACAAAAGCTAATGCTGCAGAAATTAGATGATCCTGAAAGTGGAAGGAAAGTGATAAGTATTGCCAATTTCCCCTTCCTCTAGTGCCATCTCACACTCTTCCAGAGGGTCTTCCAGCCTTCTGGAGCTTATATTAAGGGGGGAAAGGATGGGCAGGAGGGATGGGGAATAGTGAAAAATCACCTCCTCCCTTTTCACCTGTTGGAGCAAAACTTCACTTGTGGAATTCTGTTCTATGCATCTCTGAATTCAACCTATTGTTTATTTTAAACTTTAATATTTCAATTAATTATTCATACATGTATAACAAGATAAACAAAAGGTATATATGTTGGCTATGCAATAAATACATTACAAATATCAATACAAATATTCATGAATGAAAAATATCTATGGAAAGATTTACAATATTGAAAACACTGGTACACATTTAAATTAATATCATATTTAATTCTCCAAAATATCATTAAAGGTCACCATTCTGTTGCAAATTTATCATTATTTTGTCTTTCATTTCTCAGTTTAACAATTCAGCTAGCTGCTAGACTCTTCTTACTCGTTCTGTACATATTGGAACAATAGATTTCTTCCAGTTCTTTGCTCTAATTCACTTTTCAGCAGACAATTAATTAGAAATTGAAGAACTATGTTCATAATTTACTATAAGTTACAAAATTTGAAGCAACTTTTGTTCTAAGAGTAGATTGTAATTAGTTGTTTTTATGTCTTTTTAGTTGATAATCAAAACTTTCTATTACAGGAGGAAGTCACCACATGTGTAAGTAGTCTGCTGTGGAAGAGTTACATCTCCAACAAATATGTATGTTGGTTTTATATGCCATTAAGTATCAACAATACAGAAACAATTTTCTGTGACGATTATTACCAGAACAATGAAAGACTACCTGTAAATATGACATGGGATGCATACCCTTAGACTGCAAATCCCAGTAATACGTACCAGGAACATAGAATAGAACTCCCTCTTTATTTAGTTCCCCGTTATACTTCTTAATGGAAATCCTTTGAAATGATTAGGGCCAATTCTATATATTAACAAAAATATAAGTTTTATGTAGCATTCTAGTTGAGGTAGTGGTTCTTTGTTTTTAAAAGACTTCTAGTCCACCAAACCTAGAAAAAGAAAGTTAAGTTACCTATGAACTCACTGGGGTACATTAACAGACATCACTGGCATAATTCAGCCTAAGTCAGATACTTTTTGGGAAAATTTAAGTGTATCTCTACCTATAAAGCGGAAAGTATGTGTGCGTCATGTATGTCTGGAAATGTTTACCCACTTCCAGATGAGTTAGAAACTTGACATGGTGACACAGTGATAAGTCTGGCTGTACAATGTACCAGAAAAATCTAAAAACACGAATTTTGGAGGTTTAAATATTTTTTAAAGAATTTAATAAAAAACCTAGGTTTACGCCTACAACTCCCATCATGCCTTGGGTGGAATTCCCAGCATGCCTTGGGCAGGAGGCCAGACTTACTGGCCTTTGGTGGCCACAGGTGGTGGCTGCTGCATGTCTTTCATAACCTGACTCCTAAGGTTGGTCTCAAACAGTCAACCGAATTCCACATAAAAGGAAACAACCCACATAAATGGGCTGCATCCATTTGCGGTGCCTCCTCCTACCCTCTGCGTGGTTTTAAAATGTAACTAGATACAACATCATGACTTTGAGGGGCCAAAAATGCTCAAAGGCACTCTGTCCTGATATCGCTGTTTTCTCAGAATCTGGGGGAAGCAAGTGGGTAGCCTCTGCCCTTAAGAGGAAGGGAGGAAGGGGAGGCATTCTGCGCATGCCCAGAAACAGACCCGACAAAGGGGAGGAAGTGTCCGGCTGAGCCCCGGCCCTTCTATACAGGCTCCTGATGGAGCACTTAGTGGGTGAGAAGCACAGGTCAAGGCAATTCCAGCAGGATTGGCTGGAGCTGGGTGCGTCCACTGATAGCCACTTACCTCCCCTCCTTGGCAATGCTACTCCTCAATGCTCTATCGAGGATGTCGAGAGGATGTCTCAGAGGATGCGGGCACCTGCGGGCTGCCAAAGGCCTGCTGAGAGGTGTAGTACTGGCATGCAGAGTGGCTGATTGAAAGTAAAGTATGGGTGAGCAAACTCTGACCTCTCACTAACTGACTTTGTTCTCCTACCTGACTTTCTCCAACTGCCATTAACCCTGCCCACCATTCCATCCTAGCCTCAGCTATATCAGTCAATCCTCCATTCACTCTTCTGTCTCAATAGTATAGTCAGGCTTTTACATAAAATTGTAAACTTTATTCAGAAATCCCCAAGCCAGGTGTCACAACCAAGATGGCCTGCTCTCCAGTTGTTTTCCACCATATCTCAGATGGTGTTCAAAGATTAACACATTATTCAATGATCTAGGCTTATGCCTACAACTCCCAGCATGCCTTGGGCAAGAGGGAAGACTTATCAGGCTTTGGCAACCATTAACTGGTAGTGGCTCGCCAGTTAAAGTTGCAGGGGCCCTGCCTTCTTTTGTATATGGTCATTCTAGTATAGTGCATGCACCTTTAACTGTTGTGATGAAAAGGGAATTTCACCAGGAACTAATTGCATACAAATGACACTGGCTGAAATTCCCTTTTCTCTACAACTGTTAAAGTTACATGAGCCCTGACCTGGATTTTATCTGGTCAGCCTATGAGAGAGAGCCAGGGGGTGGGGAGAAACTAATTTAGGTTGTTTTAAAGTTACCTCACAGGCCTAGGACTGGCCTACCTTGAAGGGTTGTCATGATGGTGAGAGAGAAAAAAAAAGAAATAAATTTGTTTAAAGGTTAACTCAGGCTTAGCACCGGCCTGCTACTTTAAGATGATTACCTCGTACACATATATTTTAGGGGGCCCAAACAACACCGGATAGAAACTTGAAATCTGGCATGCTGATAGGTTTGGCTGTACAATCTACCAGAAAAATCTAAAAACAGGAAATTTTGGATTTTAAGTATTTTTATGTCAGATAAAAGGGTCAAGTCACCAGTGGCCTTCATCATCCTGGCTGTCTGCCAGAACCTATTAAATGTAGATATTATATAGTAAATTTTGCCAATAAAGTATTCTGTGTTCTGGCTGCTTTCCTTTTTTCATAATCATAACTTCAGAGCACATGCATACAACAGTTCCTCATGTTCACTGAGAACCGCTTCCTTACTATTTGTTATTCAGATATCTGGACAATGGCGGGTCTATTTTGAAAACATATTTTTAGGTTTGGATCTTTTTTAGCTGGTAGAAAGGGTGTTCTACCAGCTAAAGTTTAGCTGGTAGAACACCCTTGTTTTGAAGTTTAGACGGCTGCTCCGGCCAAGGCATGATGGGAGGTATAGGCATTTCAGGTAAAACAAAAAATGTGGTTTATCATGAAGCTCTGATTTAAAATACAGTTCTTAATAACACAACTTTCCATTTATTCTAACAAAACAATTTATGAACTCAATCAAACTAAAAACAAACAAACAACCTAAAGATGAATAAGTTGCAGACAAATTTATTATTTATCAAATGTCATAAACATTATTCATGGACCCAAGCAACGGCAGGCATATCAGCTAGTATATTTCTAAAAGTGATGAGACTTAGACCATGTCTACACCTGCCAAATATCCCAAGGTCGTCTCTAGGTCATCCCTGTACATCCATATAATGCACAGGGAATCCTGGGATCAACTGGGGACGACCTAGAGACGACCCCAGGATAACGGAAACTGGGGATATCCCGGTTTTTCCACAATCCCAGGACAATCCTCATCCCGGGTCCTAAAATGGGCACGGAGCTGCATGGGGTGGCTCCATCCCCATGGGGGTGGGGGAGTGGGCAGCAATTTTGCCATCCCTTGGATGGCGGATGTGTGTGTTGGTTGCGTTGTTTTTTTAAAAAACTTACCTTTTACTCAGATCGGGGCCACGCGGCTCCTCTTCTTTAAATTTTTTTTTAAAAAAATGGCCGCAACATTCCTTTTCCCTTCCGGGATGTCATGCAGCCATCTAGACACTGGTGGAGGATCGCGGAATCAGGTAAGTCTGTGATCCTCCCCCCTCCCTCCCTCTACATCCTTAGGTGTAGATGAGCCCTTCGAAAGGAATTTTTATTTGGTTACAAATTTACAGCACACAGTATATTGGTTGGGGAATTAGCAGCATATTGGAAATATATGTCAATATATTTTCTCCAAAGATTTTTAGAAGTTTCTAAAACTATTTTCCCCATTTTGAAATAGAGATGTTTTATATTTTTGTCATGATAATGTCATACCTTTCATCTTATATAGTTATTTTATTTAAGCCCTTCAAATTATGGTCCTTGACTATTAAAAGCCCAAATTAAAACTATCTCTATTTGATACAAACACATTTTATTACTGGGGATGTTTGCAACGAAGGTAATCTTGCTATCTGTAAAAATATTTTTTTTTTATGACTTTTTAAAAGGTTGTAAAATCATGTAATCTGGCTGAGATGTATATGTGGAACTCTAGGTCGGGGATGTTTCTAACACCAAATAAATATTGAAATGCCAATATTTTTCTTTTATTGCGATATATTAGTATGCATCTCATTGTGATTTATAACATTTTATGGTGTTTATGTAGATCACTGTGTGGAACATTTCCCCGAAATACAGCAAACAAATTGAGAGTATTGTTCTTGCAGGTAGATTTGGTTAAAAGATCAACTAGTGCACCAGAATTGTCATCATATAGAGACAAAGGAAGTTTAAAGATTTCTGCAAATTTCAAAACCACTATGGAAGAAATCGATGTTATGAAAAAACATGAAGAAACAGCGGATATTAAGGCTATACTACCAGTGCCTAAAGTTTCTCCAGTGAAGATTCAGCAAAGCTCTCATAGTCCGAGCCCTCTGAAAAGTTCTCCGATCCCTCTGAAAAGTTCTCCGAACCCTCTGAAAAGTTCTCTGAGCCCTCTGAAAAGTTCTCCGAGCCCTCTGAAAAGTTCTCCGAGCCCTCTGAAAAGTTCTCCGAGCCCTCTGGAAAGTTCTCTGAGCCCTCTGGAAAGTTCTCCGAGCCCTCTGAAAAGTGTTCCTGACACAGATAAAGATTCTGATTCAGTAAAAGGACAAACAGGAAGTCTTGGCCCTTTCAATGCAGATCCTCAAGTTCTGGATAATACTGCTCTTGCTGCACAATCTCGAAAAGCTGGGATTAAGTACATCATTTACCCAAAGAAAGAATGCAGAAAAAAATCATTGAAATCAGGGAAACGTGTTACCCCTCAATTATTGAAAGTTATAAATGAGAAATTAAATGAACCTCCAAGAATTATTAAAAGGTTTCATTTTTATTAACATTTCAAGGATATATATATAATTTTTAAATACATACATTTAAGTATATTATACTGTGCAGAGCAATCCAAAGTTGCAGACCCACTGGCTGGAGGTGGGTTGGATGGGGCAGAACTGCCTCATTGCAGAACCCCCTCCCTCCAGTATACCCGAGGAAAGCAATGGGGTGAGGGGAAGAATTTTGGGGATATCATTGAAGGGCACCAAATGTCTGTTTGGATGACGTCATTATAGTGATGGGAAAAATGAATGACTTTAACAGAAACATTCAGAATTGATGGAATAGAGGGTATGTATATCCGGAGGAAAAGTTTGAGATGGGACTACAACATGGAGAAGATATTTAAGCCTAGGGTCATGGAGGACAGCATGGATTTTAGACATGTCAAAGAGGAAAAAGCAAGTTTAGCAACTTTGAATGAGGGAGGAAAAAGAGATAGAAAGTCAATCATGAACTTGGTATTGAGCACCTCTGTGGCTTGTGGCAATGTTTCCAATACTATGTGTCAATCCTTCAGTGTGACATATGTTTTTAAATAATGTATGAGAGTTTTTGTTGTTTTGATAGCCACCTTGATTTTATTTTTGAAAAGAAGCCTATATAAGAAAGAAAGAAAGAAAGAAAGAAAGAAAGAAAGGGAGATAGTTTGGTCTCATCTCTAGCACAGCAGAAGATTCCCATGGGATTCAGCAGAGCTTTGTTTTTTTTCTCTTCTTTTTTCATCAAATGTTCAGGGAATGCAACAGAACATTATGGGGATTTGCTGCTTCCCATACCACCATACCACCCTTCCTCTCACTTAAATCCAAATTTTTGTGTCTCCAGGTTGGTGTGAGGAAGGCATCCCACAATGGTTAGCTCCCCCTATTGCCCAGGAAAAGGAGGGACTCACATGACTGACTTTTAAGCCCTCTATTGGTCTGAAGCTCCTCCTAGCCAGTTCGTCGCTGCTTTTCACCCAGGACAGAGCTAATTCTCATCTCCCATATCAAACCTATACTTATCTCTGTTTCTAAGTTTTCTTAAACTCCTTACCTCTTTGACCTTATTTTCCCCTCACAATCAACCTTTATTTTCACCCTCTCTTACAAAAAAAAAAAGAAGAAAGGTTTTTTTCTGCTTCTTTTTCTCTGCTGCTTGCTTATCGTTCTCCATGACAGCTCTGGCAAAGAAAATATTTCATTCGCCAGAAAAGAAAAATAGAACAATGACTCATGTGAGAGTTGTTAAGGAGCCATGGGCAGGACGATCTACCAGGAGGATCAGGAAGATAACCAGTTTGCGGGCTTTGGCTGCCTACTGAGTCTTCCAGCCATGGAGGATCAAAGAGATCACCAGCCTGGAGGCTTTGGCCCCTTGCTGAGTCTCTTAGACACCAAGAATGATGTGATCCTGGCCTCAAAAGAAGTGGCCTCAAAAGAATTGGCCGAGACTGAGGGAATGGGGCCCCAGCATGTCACCCTTTCCACTCAGAACAGGAGGAGGAGGAACAGCTAGATGCTCCAACAACATCAAGAGTGAGATCAAATCATTTTTTTCTCCCCCGCATGGAGGCTTCCTGCCAAACAAAGCGGGTGACATTTTAAGTTGCAGTTTCGATTCCAACTTGCAAAGGAAAGCCCCTCCTCCCTGCACCTCCTCCATTGCTCAGACAGAGAACAATTAGATAGCCCAAACATCTATCTCAAGCATGGCTCAAATAGATAAATCAGTCTTATCACAGACCACTAAGGCAGTATTGGGCAATCTGACTGACCATTTATTACATAAGCAAACCTTGAGATCAAGCTATTCTGCAAAACACACCAGAAGCTTGCACAATTCCAAGTCTTCCTCCTCTCCTCTCCTGCACTTAGAAAACAAAATAAAAAAATAAGTCTTCAAAATAAAAATATCCCAATCCTTCCCATAGTCATAACTCATCAACAGACTCTGAGGATAACTCTCCAGACCCATGCTCCACAGCTGCAGGTCGCGCTAACAAAATCCAAGACCGCCTTGGCTGACCCTGACAGTGATTCCTCCATAATTTCACTGCAGGAGTCCTTTTGAGAAGGTGAGGGGGGTGGATGGTCAGACACAGAAATTGCGGACCTTTCCTCATCTGATCAATTCTTTAACAAAGAGGACTTTTTATCTTTATTGTCCAAAGCAATTGCCTCCCTAGCTAGCAAGCCAGTACAACCTGAGAAACAGCATCATTATCTAGAGTGACATCAGTGTTTCCAGAGCCCAAGCCAGCTACCAAAGAAGCATCTTTTCCTAATCCCTTCAGTAAACCAATCAAGGATGAGTGGAAATCTCCCCTCCAGGGAAAAAAGGGAGTCAGTGCAGCACAGAGATTTTACTTTCTTCCTCATGATGTTATGGAAGAACCAAAAAATCCCTTAGTAGATGCCCATGTGGCAGCCTTGCTTTCAGGTGCTATAATGCCAAAAGATGGAGACATTCCCCTAAAACACCATGGGGAAAGGAGATCGGATACATCTTTTTAAAAGGCACATGAAGCTTCAGCATTTGTTTTAAGGGCCTCAGCAATAATGTCTTATTTCGCTAGAGGTTCCATCTTACAGGTGGAAAATAAACAATAAGGAATTAGATCAGACCACTTTATACAGAGGACTGATCAAATTATCTAAATCTTTTGCCTTCCTAGCTGATGCTACACAAGATGCGCTCCAGCTTCCAGCCACCTCCATAGCAGCTACTAATGTAGCCAGACGTTCCATTTGGCTCAAGCAGTGGAATGTTGATCTTCCTTCAGGGGGAACTCTTGTGACCGTACCCTTCAAGGGTCCGTATCTTTTTGGAGCAAAGGCCTTAAAAGATGTGCTCATAGATAGGTCCAGATCCCGCTTCCAGCCAAGAAATGCCAACTTCTCTAGCTATTCTGCCAACTCCCCTTCTTTCCAGACCTCCAGGTCTGGATGACAATAGTTCTGACACCAGGGAATCCATCATCGGGAGGAGACTTCAGCATTTCCACCCAGCATGGGAACATTCCACAGATAATCGCTGGGTCCTGGACACCATCTCCCATGGATACCTCATAGAGTTTTGGAAACAACCTCCCCCTCAGTTCATTCTATTCCCCACACCACAATCCGATACCAAGAATTACATCATATCTACCGCAATACAGCATCTGCTTCAAATAGGAGCGAAAGAACTGGTACCATCTCATGAAAAATATGAAGGTATTTATTCCATCTTCTTTCTGGTTGCCAAAAAGGGCAAAGGCTGGAGACCGATACCGGACCTCAAACACCTGAACAGGTTTGTCAGATACCGAAAATTCCATATAGAGACACTCCAAATCGTCAAGGAGGCCCTTCACAAAACAGAAGCATACCTGCATATTCCCATCTCACAGCTTCACAGAAAATCCCTCCATTTCACCTACCAGACTTGTACAAAGCGCTTCCATATGGCCTATCCTCTGCGCCCAGCATCTTCACCAAGATCATGGCATCACTAATACCTCACCTTCGACTAAAAGGCGTGCATATTTACCCATATTTGGACGACCTTATCTGGTCTGATTGCAGTCAGAAAGCAACAGTCTTCCAGGAAATCATACACCGCATTGGACCTGTTTGTATCCAGGCTCAACCACAAGCTTCCAAGATTTCTCTCTGTATTCCAGACTTATGGAGCCAAAGGAATAGATGTGCTATACATTAACTGGCCGAAAGAGAGGCTCTACGCATTCCCTCCAATCCCCCTCTTAGCCAGAGTTCTGCAGAAAATCAAAAAGGAACAAGCGACTGTAGTCCTAGTAGCCCCATTCTGGCCACAATGCCCCTGGTTCTCTAAGATCCTAGCCCTAGCAGTGCAAGATCCATGGTTCCTGCCCCAGATCTCTTGTCTCAGGGACCAATACTCCAGCCAGACCCAAATTGGCTCAAACTAGCCACCTGGCTGCTGAAAGGTCCATCTACTTAACTCTGGGTTATTCTGAGGATGTCATATGTACCCTGCTGGCATCTCGCAAGCACTCCACCAGCAGAATCTACGAAACAACCTGGAAGTCCTTCTGCAAGTGGAGTGAAAGGGAGAAACTTAATCCACAGGCAACAGGTGTCAAGGAACCCCTAGCCTTTCTCCAAGGAGGCCTCCAGACGGGTTTGACAAATGTCAACCCTGTCATCAGTCCTTTCCAAGACTGGTAGACACTCTCACCAAGTTCACAACCTCATATCAAAAGATTTCTCCGTGGAGCATCACTTAAGAGTCCTCGCATAGCCCATTCCTTCCTGGAGCCTGCAAGTTGTAGTTTCTGCATTGACTAAACCTCCCTTTGAACCGATTAAATCTATCTTGCTACAAATTCTGTCACAAAAAGTTCTTTTCCTTGTGGCTATCATGCTTGCTTGCAGAATCTCAAAGTTATCTGTCATTTCAATCAGAAAAGGCCTCAACACCTTCCATAGGGATTCCGTCATCCTCCGAACAGACCCGGCCCTTATCCCTAAAGTCAACATGCTATTCCATAGGTCACAGGAGCTTATTCTGCTATCTTCCTGCCCAAATCCTTCTCATCCACAGGAGAGGGCCTGGTACAAGCTGGATGTCCGCAGAGCCATTAAAGTTTATTTAAGAAGGACAGAGTCCTTTTGAAAATCTGACTCACTGTTTGTTTCCTTTCACCCTGTTGCTATGGGCAAGAAGGTTACCAAGATCTACCCTAGCTAGGTGGTTAAAAGCATGTATTTTTTCGGCCTATGAGGCTTCATGCCGCCCCAAGCCATTAGGAGTCACCGCTCACTTCACAAGAGCAGCAGCCACATCAGCCGCCTTAAGTACTAATGCCCATCTGGGAGAAATCTGCAAGGCAGCCACCTGGACAAGTTCTAATTCCTTCATAAAGCATTACAAAATGGACACATATGCCTCAGCAGATGCCTCTTTTTGGCAGGAAAGCCCTCCACCAAGGAGTAACAGTACAATAGACTCATCCTCAGATTTTTCCCATCCAAATAAGGGTTTTTAGCTTTAGCATGTCCCATTGTGGGATGCCATCCTCACACCAACCTGGAGAATGGAACATTGGTACTTACCGAGAAGATTCCTAATGGGTTGGTGTGCGGAAGGCATCCCAACCACACCCTGCAACACCACTGAGTCTATTTGAGCATGTAATCAGGCCACTTGTCTCTGCACTTGGCTGGCCAGACCATCTCCTAAGGATCCTCAAAGTTTGTATTCTCAGATTGATTTCTAAATATCTGTTCCTCTGTAGTTCTTCCTTACCTATGATACAAACAGATGTTTTCTTCCTCAGTTTCTGAGCTAGGAGGAGCTTCAGACAGATAGAGGACTTAAAACTCAGTCATGTTAAGTTCTTGCTTTTCCTGGGCGATAGGGGGAGCTAACCATTGTGGGATGCCTTCCGCACACCAACAATTACTAATATTCCATTTATTATATAGAACACACAAGTTGTCTGAGAATATAGAAATGCCCCTCTCTTCCTCTGCCTATGGATGTGTCAAGGTCAGAAGACAGGAAATAGGGTGCTTTGAGCTTTATGGAATCCTCTGTGTATGTGTACCTCACCCATGGTAATGTTAAAAGGCCCACCTAATTAAGATGATAAGATAACCACCAGCGGAGGAAGGTACCATTTGAATTTTCTGCCTGAAATACCTAAACGTGGAAGGCTATTTCCATCAGAACCTACTGTTTGGACTAGATTGCACTAGAGCTGTGACTGGATCCGGATCCCGAATCTGGAGTGGATTGGGCTGATCTGGACCTCCGGATCGGGGGAGGTCCAGATTGGTCTGAACCAGTCCTGGGATCCGGACACAGCTGCCTCCCTCCCCCTTCCCCATTCACCTCCATCGTTGCCTTGACCTGGAAAAACATGGTGCTACTGCGTATTAGGCCATGATCCCGCGAGATCTCGATTTCAAGTTCTCGTAGGATTGCGGCCTAGTTCGCAGTAGTGCCGCCTTTCCATGCCGAGGTGAGGAGCTGCAGCGGCGGCAGCAAGGACCGGTGACGGCGATGGAGGTGAGTGGGAGTGGGGAAGGGGGGACTTGTGGGGCCCTAACCCTCCCCCCTCCCCCCTTACCTCCATCGCCACTGCCTCGACTTGGAAACGCGGCACTACTGCGTGCCAGGCCGCAATCCCACGAGATCTCGCAGGATTGTGGCCTAGTTCACAGTAGCGTCACGTTTAGGGCTGTGCACAGCCCCCCGGTCCAATCTGGATCAGAATCGGATTGGGGTAGGCCCGATCTGGATTGGATCTGGCCAGATCCGGATTGTCAGGATCCGGACTGGATGGGGGGGGGGGCGTGAACAGCCCTAGATTGCACATTTTTTATGGAGTTTGCACAATTGTACAGCTCTCTGTAATACTAAAGAACTATATAATCTATGTCTTAAATCACTATGCCTGACAAATGCATCAACAAACTGTGACTACAATTTTACTTTTCTTCCCCCCACCCCTTGACTTAGGCCTGTATCTCTTGGAAAGCTTCATATCTATAATAAATTTGATATCAAAGTATCCCATGCAGTTCGATGTTATCGAAGCCCCAGCCTTCCTTGTATGATGGATTTTGAGAAATTTGCAGAAAAGCAAGGTAGAAAGCCAGACAACTCTGATGATTATCTTTGGGCCAGAACAATCTGGATTAAGTGGTTCAATGAGCTGTACCCTCCCCGTAGGCAATCTGCTGAAGAAAAAGAAAGATCAGTGACAAGCAAAAGGGAAATGGAAGAGAAAACAATTGAAAAAGAATTAGCAGACTCTGTGAATCCACTTCTTTGGGAAGGCAAAACAGATGAACTTGAACAGTATCAGTCTGAAATTGATAGAATAACTCAACTGATAAAAGAAGGATGTTCTTCTGCATTTCACTACTGTAGGCGTGGAGCAATATATAGGAAAATAGGCAAATTGAAAGCAGCTATGAATGACTTGGAAAAAGTTAGTTAAAATACATATTAACTTATTTTACCTGGTAGCATTTTTTATTAGTAATAGCTATGACCTTCTAGGGGTGCTGGATTGGATTTAAAAGAGTGAAAGGACATCTTAATCTGGTGGCTGGATACTTCCTTGTATTCACTTCTCTGTTCAGACAAAAACTTTGAAAAACCCATCGTGGGCAGATGTCTGGCATTTTGGCTATTTAGCAGATAATTATGTCACATTTACTACTGTGGGTAAAATCCAAGTAAAATCCTACCTAGAATAGTCACATCTACACCAAGCAGGATATAACACTATGAAAGTGGTATATGAAATGTGTCATGGGCCCCAACTGTTGTCAATATTCTTCAATACCACTATAAAGCAGTAGTGTAGAACCTAGCGAGGGATGGTAATAAGAAAAGGGCTTCTTCAGATGTTCAAAGTAAAAGGAGGGTAAAAGTAGTGGTAGACCAGTGACTCAGCAAATATGGCAAAATACTGACAGCTGTCAAACAAAAGGCAGGTCTGCTCATCTGCTTATTTTGGCTCAGCCTTCTCTCAAAAGAGGGTCTTTGTCTCATCTGCCATATGTGACAAACTGGCTGAAGGGGCTAGGAGTGCAGTTTGAGATTGACAGAGATATTGTCAGGGAATATCTGAGCACTTTGAATGAGTTCAAATTCCCTAGCGTGTTGAAGGAGCAAGCGCAAGCGGATGGACTCTGAACCTTTATCTATTATCTTTGAGAAATCCTAGAGAATGGGTGAAGTACTAGAGGGGCTAGTGGAGGGTAAATGTTGTCCCTATCTACAAAAAGGAAGATCTGGGGAATTATAGACCAGTCAGTGTGACTTTAGTAACTGGGAAGAATCTATAGCAGATTATAAAGTGCTTGATCTGTAAACAATGTAACACTAATGAAGTGATCACTGGAAGCTAGCATGGATTTGTCAGGAATAAGTCCTGCCAAGATATTTGATTAAGTGCCCCATGATATCTTCATTAGCAAGCTAGTTACGTGTGGGCTTGATGGCATTACCACTAAGCCAATACTCTTCAATATTTTTATTAATAACTTGGAGGAACACTATCATCCTATCGTCCAAGACTGTAAGACATGAAATAATGCACTAATTTACAGGAAGACAGATTTTGGTTGACTAATAGGCAATTCTGGTGGTTCTTCCTATATTCTTATGACTTTAATATATGTATTCTTATTTAACTAAGTATGAAAGAAGGTTCTGTACATAATTGTATGGCAGCAGCTTACTGTAAGATGCCAAGTGGAGTCTCATACCTGGGTTTCTATTAATCAAACTGTGGTATCTGAACTCCTGTGCCTTCATTGCTCTGTTTCTATTGCAAGTTTGGGGCAGCTCTGTGCTTCAGTTCTGCCATCTAGGCTGCAATACTAGTTTTCCTGAGCTGTCATCTGGTCAGTCCCTATCCACCAGATGTTAAAAAGCCCTAAACTAAGTCTTTTTTTTAATATAATTTTTAAAATTATTTTCAACATAAAATACAACATAATCACAACATAAAATACAATACAATACTAACAAACCCTTAACAACCCCCCCCCCCCCGTGCTCCCCTAACCCAATGAGACCTTCATTTTCCAAGAATGTGCTCCATATGCTTTCAAAATCATTCTTCCTGGATAATCCCCTCTTCACTTTTAAATTACATGTTAATTTATCATTAAGCGCAATATCCCATGCTTCTTTATACCATTCTTCTATTGTATAATTCCCTTGCATTTTCCAATTCTTAGCAATCATTAATCTAGCGGGTGTCAGGAGGTTGTTAATCAAATCTGCCATACTTGGATTCCCAATTCCTTTATCCCATATTGAAAGTAGAGCCAATTTTGGACTTGGCTCCACAATACTTCCCATTATTCCACTTATTTCTTTAAACACCCTTTTCCAAAATTTTTGTACATACTCACAAGTCCACCACATATGAAAATATGTTCCAACCTCCTGGCATCCCCTCCAACAGTTCTTTGAGATTTTCTTGTCTATCTGATGTAATCTTGCTGGTGTTAAATACCATCTCCAAATTATTTTGTAATTATTCTCTTTTATCCTAACTGATAATAACTTTAACATTCTTGCATCCCAAATCCTCCCCCAGTTATAGTCACTGATTTGTTCCTTTAAATCATCTTCCCAGATCGTTTTAAGAGAATCTCGTTGATCTCCATCCTCTATCAAAATTTTATAAATTCCACTAATCATACTTTTTTTACTTTTATTTTCCCCTTTCTTTTCTCTTGCTTCTATTAAATTTTCAAATCTAGTATTATCTCTACAATCCTTATTCTTCTTTTTCCAATCCTGTGTCCATTGTTCTAATTGCATACATTTGAACCATGATATCTTTTGTCCTCTTAATATCTCTTCTATTTGCTCCTTATTAACCATTCTTTTCAACCAATCTTTCAACTTAATAATATCCTGACCTCTCAATCCTCCTTCCAACTCTCTTTTTAAATTCCCTGGGAAGTTTTCCAATACTACCACTGGAGTCAGAGGAGAGATTTCTGGTATTAATTTTTCCTTATATCTCTCCCAAATCTCTAAAATATTTTTTAATAATATATTTTCCATTCCCTTCAATTTTTTCTTTTGTATTTTGTTAAAAAAGATATTTTGTAATGTTAACTCTATTTCTCCTGTCTGCGTCTCTAACCATTCTAACTCTTCTTCCCCTATTATACTATTTATAACATATCTTAATTGATTAGCTATATAATACATCTTTATATTTGGAAGTCCCAACCCTCCTTTCTTTTGTGTTTTATACCATTTCCCTTTGTTAATCCTTGCTTTTTTATCTCCATTACAATAAGCATTTATCATATTTTGCCGACTCTTTAGCTCTACTTCCGTTATTTTAATTGGTAACATTCTAAATAAAAAATTAATCTTAGGTAATACCTTCATTTTAATAACCGCTATTCTACCAAACCATGAATGCTTTACCTTTCTATAAACCTCTAATTTTTTCATTATCTGTTTCCTCAAACTATTAAAGTTAATATCTTCTAATCTTTCTAAATCTTTTGCAATATTAACTCCTAAATAGCGCACTATATTTTTAATCTTAAAACCTAATTTTATGTTACACTCCTCTCTTTCCTTCTTATTATAATTGAATAACATCATTTCAGACTTCCCCCAATTTACTTGTAATCCTGTAATCTCCCCAAATTCTCTCAAATGCCGCTTTATCTCCTCCCCACACTCCAGAGGATTTTCTAATGTCAATAATGTATCATCCACAAACATATTAATTTTTATCTTTTCTTTTCCTCCTATCTCTTTTAAACTTCCATCTTCCCTAATAACATTCGCCAAAATTTCTATGACTATTGCAAATAATATCGGGGAAAGTGGACACCCTTGCCTAGTACCCCAGGCTAAGGTAATCTGTTGCGTTAACCCATCATTAACCATTACTACTGCTTTATTATTTTCATTTAACTGATCAATCACTCCTATAAATTTGTCTCCAAACCCAAATATTTTTATTATTGTTTTTAGTGCTGGCCATTCCACATAGTCAAAGGCTTTGAAGATATCTAATGCTATCAACCCTGCTTTAATATTCCTTTTTTTAATAACATTTATTATATTCAATACTCTCCCTATTAAATTAGGCATTTGCCTCTCCAGAATAAATCCACATTGATCTTTTTTAATATATTTATTTATAAAAGTACTCATTCTTTTTGCCATAATTGCCGTAAAAAAATTTGAATCTTGATTTATTAAAGATATAGGTCTATAAGAAGCTGGGTCTGTCAAGTCCTTATCTGGTTTTGGGATTAAGATGATCAAAGAATGATCCCATGATGGTGGGGTCTTTCCTCCCTCTATTATACTGTTAAATAATACTTTCAATCTCGGTATCAATAGCTCTCTGAAAATCTTATAATATTCCGGCCCCAACCCATCTAAACCCGGAGATTTCCCTCCTTTTAATTTATCAATAATTCCTTCTATTTCTTTCTCTGTAACCAAACCTTCCATATAATCCCTATCTTCTCCTTGTAATCTTATTTTCCAATTTTGCTCTACATACTCCACTACTCTTGCCTGTGGGCCCATTTCTGATGCATATAATTCCTTATAAAATTCCTGAAATATATTTAATTTATCGTTCATCAAATTACAGCTTTTCCCTGTTTTATCTTTAATTGTCCCTATCGTATTCTTTGCCTTCTTCGACTGAGTGGACCTGGCCAACATCTTAGAATTTTTATTACTGTATTCAAAAAAATCCCTTTTCAAATATAACAAATCCTTTTTACTCTTTCTAAATCCTCTTTCTCAAATTCCTTCTTTTTAACTTGAAGTTGAGCGTATAGGCATTTATCCTTTGTTATTCTTAGTTGTTCCTCTAAACTCCTTATCTCCTTGTCTATCTTTTTATTTTGTGCCTCCTGTTGTCTTCTTAAAGTACACGATTCCCTAATACATATCCCTCTTGCTACCGCCTTCATCGTGTCCCAAACTATCCCTTGAGAGTTTTGCCCTATTTCATTAATATCCCATATTGTCTGTATCTCTTTTTTCATTTTCTCAACAATATTTTTATAATTTAAAATCTTTGTATCCATTCTCCATCTCTTTGCTTCTCTATAATCTTTCTTCATTTTAATATCCATACTCATTAATGCATGATCTGTGACTTTAATAACTCCTATTTCACAATCTATGATCTTAGAAATCAAACCCTTTGAAACAAAAATGTAATCAATCCTAGAATAACTCTTATACTTCGGTGAATAAAAAGTGTATTTCCTTTCTTCCCCTTTTATTAACCTCCAAACATCTACTAGTTCTTTTTCAACCATCACTTTACTTAAACCAGTTTTACCACCACCTTTAAGATTCCTCATTATATTATCTTTATCTTTATCCATCACCATATTAAAGTCACCAGTCATCACAATATTCCTTTTCCCCATGTCTCCCATCACTTTAAAAACTTTATCATAAAATTCCATCTGTTTTTCATTTGGAGCATAAACGTTAATCAATACATATTCCTCCTCCCCCACAGTACAATATATTATCAAATATCTTCCCATTTCGTCCCTCTTGACTTTTTCTATATTGATACCACATTTTTTAGAAATTATTATCGCTACTCCTCTCGCTTTAGAAGTCTCATATGCCTTCTCATAAACGCCCACATCCCTCAATTTAAGCTTCTTTCGATTGATGAGTTTCTTGTAAAAATATTATATCTGCTTTTTCTTTATTTAACATCGCTTCTATCCTCTTCCTTTTAATAACAGTTCCCAGCCCCTTAACATTTAAAGTTGCAATTCTTAATTTATTTTCCATCTTCCCAATCATAATACCCTTTATTGGTCTCCATCTGTGCTACATATAACCCCCCTCCCTCCCCCCCACTTACCCAAATTTTCTCCCCCCTCATCACCAGGAATTTCCTGGGTAATAGTTCCCAAACCCTTTTAGAACTCTTCGGGGGGGGCCACCCTGGAGCGACAGTAGATCTTCCTCTCCCTTTAATTCTCTTCTTCTATCCCCTTTTAGCCCAAAACTCAGTCACAGACTGCGTCCTGCTGCCCCTTGTTCTTCTTCTTCTTTTTCTTGACCTCCATCTGCAGCTTCCTCGATCAGGCCCAACTTCTCCAGCAACTCCATCCCTTGCTCACACTATGTTATTCTGTGTTGTTTCCCCTGCCACACAAATCTCAGAAATACTGGGTAACCCCAGCTATATGCAATAGCCTTCTTCTGCAGGGTCACTGTACACATTCTCACACTTTTCCGCCATTGGATGGTTTGAGGGCAAAAGTCATTATAGACCTGTAATGGTGTTGATTGAAGCATCGGTTGGCCAGCACATCTAATTGCTTGCATTAACTTTTCTTTTTTATAATAATTCGCAAATTTAACAATTATGTCCCTTGGGAACATCCCCCTTCTCTTGTTTCCCACTCTGTGAATCCTTTCAATGTCCTCATCCTGCCAAGCAGTTTGGGGGTCCATCTCCTTAATCCATTCCAGTATCTTATCTCTCAATATCTTTGGGTTTTCCGCCTGCTGTTCCTGGAATGCTCTGATTTGAATATTTAGTCTTCTGTCTCTATCCTCCATAGCAATTAGACGCAAGTCCATATCTTGTAATTTAATTCCTTGTTGTTTGTTTATCTCTTTATTCTCCTCCGTTGCTTTTCCAATGATGTCAGTTTCTCCACTACAGCTTGAAAGCCAGTTAGAATCTCTTTCTGAGAGTTAAAAATCTCTTTTCTGACCTCTTTCATAAGATTCTCCTCCTGTTTCGCCAAACTGTCATTTAACATGGCTTTAATATTAGCCAGCAATTCCACTGATGGCATCTGTTGACATTCCAGTGGCTTAGCTCCTTTCGGAACAGCTCCTGGCTTTGTTCCAGCTTTATGGTTGCCACTTCCGGTTTGAGACGGAGCCACTTTCTCTTGTGCTTTATCAGACATAATTCTGGTAAGCCGATCTAAATTTTTATCAGACGGATGCAATCTTATTTTCCTTGTCCACTTAGGAGCCGGGAAATCCTTATCTCGAGACTTTTTGCTCATCTGGCAATCAGCCAAATACTCCGGAAGACAGGGCAGCTCGTCCCGTATACTCTCAAAACATTATTCAAATCTTAAAGTCCTTATTAGCCCTTTTAAAACACTTGGGTATGAAGGAAGGATAAATCCTCCGCAGTTTATTTTCAAAATGCCAGTCCCTGGCAGCTAGCCCAGATTCCTTTATCTGCTTTGGCCGGTGTTTGCAAATTCCTCCCCCCTCCGATGCAGCGTAACTTCCAATTTATAAATCTTACTGACTGTAAGTTTTATAACTTACAGTCAGTGCTCTCAAAGATAGGGAATTTTTGTTTAATTTCTTCTGCTCCAGGAGAGCTAAAAAAAGTCCACCGATCACTCCATAGCCGAAGCCATGCCCCCCCCCTAAACTAAGTCTTGAGTTCTTCAATCTGAGCAATTTGTCTGCTTTGAAACTCTGTCCCTGCTCTTTTTGGACTATGTGTCTGCTTCTGGCTGACTTGGACTTGCAGTTAGCTCCACCAAGTCCTGGAATGTGATAGTCGGGAGTCTGACCTTTTCTTGAAGCTTGTCACTTATACATGATTTGTGTGTGTGTGTTTTCGTTAGAGCAATTTCTAAGATGTGCCTTCTGGTACATTGGAATGTAAAAACAATGTTCATGCTCAGTAACAATTTGTTTCATTACCTTCACAGGCAATAAGTTTAGAACCAATGCTGGTTAATGCATATTGGCACAGGCATTTACTTTTCCTTTACCAAAGCAAAACTCTCCCAGCACTAGAAGACCTGAATTTCATAATTAAGTGCAACAAAAACAATGCAGGCAAGTAACTTTGAAACCCTGTTATCTAAAAACTTGGTTCTCAGAAACACCTAGTTATAGGTCGTTCATATGAAAATACTGTGATGTACAGAATATTCTTGCTTAATACTGCTTATTTTTAATGAACATAAAATAAATGCACTAGGTAAAACAGTTCGTTACATAATTCATTTTGATGGGTGGGTTGTATCTCTTATACAATAACAAGGATGTTCTGCTTATTGTTGCACAACATCTGGGAGAAGCCACATAACACTGAGTTGTATCTTGAGATGTTGTGCAACACATTATGGAACATCTTGTACTTAGAGAAGCATACTACTAGATTTAGTTCTCTTTTCTCATAAAGGTATTACATTAATTCTGCTCATGGAAGAGGCCTTCCTCAAATGGAAGGACACCCCTAGATCCAATCCAATGAATTTATATATTTAATGTTAAGGCTCTTGTTCAATTAAAGGAATCTTGGTTGATTAATTGTATGGTTGTGTCAATGAAATTATGGCTGTTATTCAATTAAAGGAATCTTGGTTGATTAATTGTATGGTTAGCATTTGGATAAAACAATGTTTTAAAGAAGAAAGCATACTTCATTTTTATTGTTTATTTATTTAACCTCGCCTTTTAAGGCAAGAAATCCTCCAAAGGTAGCTTACAACAAACAATACTTAAATGCAGTTAAAATTAATCAAAATAATCAGACAAGAAACAGTTAGCAATCAACATGAAGAGCAAAACAATAAAACACTGGGTGAAACAGACAAGCTTTTAAGGTCCACATAAAGGCAGATATGGATCAGGCTATACATACTGCTCTTGGAAGAGATTAGAAAGATGGGAGTCCTCTCTAAAAATCCCTTGTCTCTGGAACCTATCAATCTCATAGACCTTGGTGGCAGGTCAGATAGCAGGTTCTCTGAAGCTGTTCTCATGGCCTGGGCAGGTTTTATGATGCCCAAGATGTTTAACTGATAAATTGAACTGTTCATATGTATGTATTTATTTATTTAGATATTTTATAGCCCACTTTTAGTTATCAAATAAACCCAAGGCAGTTTACAGTTTTATAAAATGTGATGTGCCAAATACAAAAATAACTGATTAATCCACAAAATTTTGCAATCCTGTTTATAATCCCCATAACACTGTTATGAGATAGATTAGGGTGAAAGATAATGACATGCCTAATGGCACTGGTTGGTTTCCTGTTTGAGAAAGTGTTGCATACAGGGCCTAATCCACACCAGTCATTTATCCCGGGGTCAGCTCGAGGCCATCCCTGTGCATCCAAATGACGCACATGGGATCTTGTGGTCAACTGGGGACGACCACTCAGTTGTCCCAGGATAACTGGGACTGCAGTTTTTCCAAGTTTTCCCATGGTCCGGTGACGACCCCAAGTTCTGCAGGTGGTGTGGTGAGGGCTCCCGGGTCCTCCCTCCTCCCCGCGAGTAGTGAGGCTCTTTAAACGGGCATGGAGTTGTGCCCGGGGGTGGGGGCAGCATTTATGTCATCTCCAGGATGACTCTCGGCATGTTGGGGCACCAAGTTTTCATTTTTTTTTAAACTTGCCTTTGGCACAGGATCGTGCCCACGCAATTGCACAAACCTCTTCCTTCTTAAAAAAAAAAAACACGGCATGCCGGGATGATGCACTGGTGTTTAGATGCAGGGGGATGATCCCGGAAGCAGGTAAGCCCGAGATCTCCCCCCATCCCGGAAGGCCTCAAAGTGTAGATGAGGCCCAGGTCTCCTGCATACCAACACTAGACAATCTATCATCCTGGCTCTCAAAATAGAACTATTATCATAGGTAGAATTTGTGGTCTAGATACCATGGGTGGCACTAATAGAACTGGTTTTTTTACATATATTGTTTTTGTGCAATTTAATCAATAGATTAAATAATTGACTAATACTCATAATTAATTGATTTAAAATTTCTTTGATCAGCTCATAGCTTTACTTCTTTACTTATAAATAACACTTTGAACCTTTTGATTTTTGCAGAGTGGTTTTAAACAATGTGATTGCAAGGACTTTGAATATCGGGGCAAATTTATGAAATATGTGTTTCTAAATATTTCTTCATTCTTTTGATTTTTACATTTAGGAAAAATTTATATAAATGATGTCCTAATATTCCAGACTTTAACAATGTTATTAATAGCATGCAAATCTCCTATTTTACTGCATACAATAGCAGTAATTTTTCCATAAGCATAATGTCACATATTTTATGAAGCCAATCTCACAAGAAGACATTTTAATATATAGCCAGTTATATACAATTAGTGCTACAAGAGTCATGTTGGCTAATAATTTTCCATTCTTTTCATCTACTAAAACCCTCTTTCAGAAATATAAAATTGACTCCTAGCATTTCTTAGATAATTTGCTTGACAGCTTTCTGAAAAAGTATTGTCCTGTGATAGTTTCACTAAACATGCATAAAATCTGCTGATTCATCAACAATCAATAATATTTATTGTTTCCAGGGTTCATAATATATATAGGTGCTTTTATCAGACTTTGAAATTCTATTAACTACTAACTATCAAAGGAAAGGGTTGTTATCTAATCTTCCTAATTACGATTGGCAATATATTTGCAGATTTGGCTCACATGTTTACATTAAAATTTCAATTAAAATGTTTTTATAAACTTGCATGTCAGTGGTATTACATGCCAGTAAAGACTAAGAAGATGTTTAATGTTTTGTGTTATTATATTTGGTTATTTAGATGCATATCTGTCAAGAGCTGATATATACAAAAAACAGGGAAATAATTCATTAGCAATTATAAATTACACCCTTGCAACAAGATGCAGACCTACTGATGATGAAATATATTACAAGAGAGGTGAAGCCCATGAAGAAGATGGTGACTTACTAATGGCAATGGAAGACTATTCCAAAGTAAGTATTACTCTCTGTAATTTCACAATATATTACTTTGGCCAGAATCTATAGAATGGCTCAATTTGTACTTTGCATCCAACAAACTTGTTGAAATTGTGTTTTTTCAAACAGTGGTCATATGTCATTTTTGAAACTGAGTGGAGTTTCACATGTCGTTTATAATATGGCATGATGGTCTGCTGTTCAAAGAAAAACTGTAAAAACTCCTGCTAAACTAGGGTAAGCTTTGAGTGCAGTTAAAGAGCGTTATCAGATGGGGGGGGGGGGAATTGCATTTCCTTACTGTCACTTTCCCCCCGCTTCTGTCCCATGATACTTCTTCTTTCTTCACACAGGGGAAGAAAGAGGAAGTAAACAATGACCATATTGCCCATTCAGTGGCCATTTTTATCACACTGCTTTTCCTACACACAGCAGGAAATGGTGGCACATTTCACTCCCCTCCCCCTTGCAAAAATCAGATTTACCAGGGTCTTATTTGTTGTGAAAAGATCAGAAGGAGCGGGAGAGGCATGGGAGGCGGACGGCATCATCAAAAGGACCCGCAAAAAATTGTGAGTGGACAGTAACGAGCATGTGATAAAACGCTAATCTGATGACGCTCATTGTAGCTCTCCTTGACCTTTGGTTTTTTAAGTAGCGCCAGCCTTTTGATGTAACACGTCTATGGGACAGGGAGGGGCTGCTTTATTCTTTCCTTTCCTGCTGTTTATCCAGTCAACCTTGTTCCCAGCTTCATTTCTCCTTTTGTGGGAAATTCCACACGCACACCCAACAGGTGGAAAGCAGTTGAGAAGAATAGTTTGAGTGTTCCAATGGCAGGAAACTATATGGTTACATAACCTCTCCCATCCACCCCATTGCTCCTCGGTTGATTCTTTAAGGCTGCATTCCGTTAGTATACAGTTTATCCATCATTTGGCTCCAAATGATAAGACCTTTGAGTTTTTTCTAGCAGAGGAGACAAATAACAGTTCTAAATCAATTTACTTCAATAAATTATTTTTATTTTAGTGGAACTTTTTGTAAGTGATTGTTTAGAATTATAATCTAAGAGAGGCAGAATGGGGTGCTGTATCCTAACAGAATGGGAGCTAAGCATCTGCTTCCCTTTTTCTTTCCTGTCAGAACAAAGATGGGGGCTCAGCCCAAATTCTATTGGTTCTTCTTCGTGGTCTCTGTGCATCACACATATGGGCTCGCGCCGGCGCCGAGCCCCTTTCGGGAAACTTCTATAGCTAGCTTAGTGTTTTGGCGGGAACCCCTCCCCCCACCATCCTACTGCGCATGCTCGGGGTTCCCGCCTACCTCAGTTCTTCTTCGACCGCTTCGCTGATCGCCTCGCGGGAGACTTCGTCCTTCAAACTGTATTGTATCTGTGGAGAAATATAAAGATAGTTAGCTTAGTTAAATTTTTTCTAGTTGTAGATTGTTTGCTACGGTTGTTTGTTCTTAAGAAAAATAATAATAATAAAAATATAGTGATAGTTTAGTTAGATATTTTCTACTCTTATGGCGCAATCTGCGCTCTTTAAGCATTGCTCGAAATGTCGAGCTAAATTAACATTAACCGATGGACACTCTCTTTGTCTTTTGTGCCTCGGTGAGACGCATTTAGTTGATTCATGCTCTCATTGTATAAGTTTTTCCCACCAAACTCGTCGCAACCGGGCCGATCGCTTGTGTAACATTTTGTGGAGTAAAGCTCTTTCGGCAGTGGACAAACCTTGCTCAACTATGGAGGCTCTTTCTGGGGAGCGTAGGCCTCCGCCATTAAATCGCTCAAACCCAGCATCCCCTGGCTCGCCCTCGTTAAGGGTTGCGGCTCAGGAGCCTGGCTTGCTTAGCCAGCCAACTTTAACATTGTCCCCTCCAAAAGACCACAAGAAGCAGAAGAGTAAGAGCCGGGACAAAACTGCAAAATCACTCAGTTCGACCAGCAAGCCCAAAAAATCATCGACATCGATACCGACTTCGGTACCGTCGACCTCGATACCGACATCGGGACCATCTATCCCGACATCGAGACCTAAAACAACCTCTACGGCTCCGAGGCCAGCGACGGCGTCACTGTCCAGAGGCAAGGGGAAGACAAAGGCAACGTCTTCGATGTCGAAACCTGCGGCTACCGACAAGCAACATGGACCAACGACATCAACATCTTCGGTACCGGCGACTTCTGTTCCGGGTGGACAACAAGGAGAGCCCAACGCTGCACCATCACCGGTATCGACATCGGCGCCTGCCCCGACTAGGAGACCATCGGTCACTCTCTCGATCTCCCCGGCGTCGGCAGTATCGGACGCTGTCGACGCTGGCGGCCCGGTCCTCCTCTCTTCCTCCTGTACCATCGATGCCATCCCCGGTACTGATGGACACAGTACCGGCTGACTATTCTTCAGATATAGATATGATGGACACGATTCCATTAGAGCAGCATGATTTGCTGACGTCACGTCCAGTCTCAGCAGTTTCGCATGTGTCGAGGTGCAGCACCGCCCACTCCAGATCTCGGTCACAGTCACGATCGAGGAACTGGGATGCCTATTCAGATCGCTCTTATTGGCCCACGCAACTCCCACGTTACCGAGAGTGATACCGCTTTGATCCCTACACTGGGCATCGACTGTCTCGCGTTCAGAGAGATATAGCTCCTACTCATCAGCAGGAGCATGTGACGGGGGAATTACGCCGGCACCGAAAACCAGTTTCGTCGACCACTACACAACCACCACCGTGGCACCTAGAAGATCCGGCATCCTCGGTGGAGGATTATGCCTCGGACACCTCTTCGCTGCCCTCACCGGCTCCATCGGTACCATCCCCATCCGACGACGTGGGCACCCTAGATAGAGCTTCTCCCTCAATGGAACTTGGAAGCTTCTCGGACCAGATGCTGCGAATGGCACAATCGCTCGGGATCGAGCACCAGCAGCCCCAGGAACCGGTTGACGACAGAATTTTTGATGTGATGTACACTGACCCATCACCACAACTGACCATGCCTATGGTGCCCACACTGTTGAAGACCGTTAAACAATTTTGGGCAAACCCGGCCACTATGGGCCCCACCTCCAAGAGGCTCGATGCCTTATACAAGGTCAAGGAAGCAGACGCTCCCTTCTTATTCCTCCACCCTAAACCGAATTCAATAGTAGTGGAGGCGTCTCAAGGAAGATCTTCCCGCAGCCACTCAGCTCCCACGGATAAGGAGGGTCGCAAGCTTGATGCCTTTGGTCGTCAAATATATACCTCCACTGCGTTGGGCATAAAGGTGGCAAATTATCAGGCCATGATGGCCCGGTACCAGCTTTTTTTATGGGAAAAAATTTCATCTTTGACAGATTATCTCCCCGATGACCAGCGGGACTTAGCTAGGGTGTTTCAAGTGGAAGCCACAAGACTATCCAAGCAACAATTAACCACCTTGCGCCACCAAACTGATTGTGTGGCTAAGGCAATGGTCGGCGCGGTCGCCTTGCGCAGGCATACTTGGCTACGATCTTCTTCTTTACAACAAGAAACGAAATCCAGGATTGAGGACCTCCCCTTCGATGGAGAAGGCCTCTTTAATTCTACGACTGATACGGCAATGGATAATATCCATAAAGCAAAAATGACAGCACGAAAAATGGGCTATTCTAACCAACAGCAGCCACCATATCGTGCCCATAAATGGTACCAGCTGCCTCCCTACCAACCTAGGCAGCAGCAAGACCGTACCAGCGCTATCAAGCCACACAGTCATCCTCTGCGTACCAGCCAAGAAAGTCGACAACACGTTTTAACAAATCCCGTGCACGTCAAGACCCCGGGTCAAAGCGTCACCTTTGACTTGGTCTACTCCATGCTGGCGCCAAACCAAAGACCTTGCTCCGACCGACTGCAACCCTTTCTTCACAACTGGGAAAACATCACCACAGACCGTTGGGTCCTCAACATCGTGGCCCATGGCTATCATATAGAGTTTCAAGTCCCCCCTCCGCTCAGTACCGTGAAAGTCACACCATCATCGGACATGCTGTCCCAGGAGCCAACAACCCTCCTGGAAAAAGGCGCTATCACGACCATACCACTCTCCCAAATAAAGGCGGGTTTTTATTCCCGCTACTTCACGGTACCAAAGAAGGGCGGGGGCCTTCGCCCTATTATGGATCTCTGCCACCTAAACAAATTCATCAAACCAAAGAAGTTTCGCATGGTGACCCTCGCACTTATCCTGCCCATGCTCAGAAAACACAGATGGTTCACCCTGATCGATCTCAGAGATGCCTATTTTCACATAGCCATCCATCCCTCACATCGGAAATATCTCCGCTTTATGGTCAACCACCAAATCTACCAATTCTCCGTACTTCCATTTGGCCTCAAGACTGCGCCAAGAGTCTTTACAAAATGTATGTCAGCTGTTTGCGCACACCTACGTTCCAAAGACATCGAGTTATATCCTTACCTGGACGATTGGTTAATCGTCTCTCCAACTCGACGGCAGGCGATTCGACCCGTCCACACAGTCTCATCTCTTCTCTTGAACCTAGGCCTAGAAATAAACATAGAAAAATCAATATTCCAACCCACAAAAACCATTCAGTTCATAGGCGTACTTCTCGACTCAGTACAGGGCCGCGCATTCCTCCCCCTCGACAGGAGGATCACGTTGCACAATCTGGCCGAACATCTGGCCGTTATCCAACGCACATCGGCCTTCACGATTCTACGTCTATTAGGCCTTATGGCTGCAGCAGTGTTCGTGGTGCGATGAACCCGGCTCTACATGCGCCCCCTGCAACAGCTTCTCCTCAAACACTTCTCTCCAGATCAGGACCCCCGCAGGACAATCCTTACCGTACCAGACAGCGTGCGTCCGTCTCTCCGGTGGTGGGTCAACTCCACACAACTTATCGCAAGGGATGCCGCTTCGGAGTCTGGGACTGTCCCGCATCATAACTTCCGATGCGTCGTTAGAGGGCTGGGGAGCACACCTCGACGACCTGACCGTTCAAGAAAGGTGGTCACATTCGGAAAAACGCCTCTACATAAACGTGCTAGAATTACTGGCAGTGAAGAGAGCGCTTCATGCCTTTCAACGACTGTTGCGCGGCCATCACATCCGTGTTCTGTCAGACAACACGGCCGTGGTTTGGTATTTGAACAAAGAAGGCGGAACCCGCTCCCGGCGCTAACTCTCCCTGACTATGGACATTCTGCACTGGGCCATTGCCCAGCAAATGCGAGTATCTGCACTCCGTATAGCGGGAACACACAACGAAAGAGCAGACGATCTCAGCCGCTTATTTCGCGACATCCACGAGTGGCAGCTCTCCCCAGAGATTCTTCATCATCTATTTGCAAGATGGGGCATGCCATCTATAGACCTCTTTGCAACTTCTGCCAGTTCGGTTTGTTCAGCTTTCTGTTCCCGCGCAGGAATAGGCCCTACATCTCTAGGGGACGCTTTCCAATGGGATTGGTCCAGAGGCTTCCTCTACATGTTTCCCCCATTCCCCCTCATAGCCAAGACAGTTGCCCGCGTGCTACATCACCGGCCAAACGCTATCCTAATAGCCCCTTGGTGGCCCCGCCAACCGTGGTTCACCCCTCTCCTTCGACTAGCTCGGCACCTATTTTGGCACCTCCCCAACACTCCGGACCTCCTCTCCAGGAACGGGGGCAAGATCCTACATCCGAACCTCGACTCGTTGAGGCTAACGGCGTGGAGAATTCTTCCCGATGGCAAGACTTAGACATCAGCCCCGCTATACGGGCCATCTTCGAAGCAGCTAAGAAACCTACCACTAGAGCATCACATGCTATTAAGTGGGCACACTTTCAGAACTTTGCAATGGATAATGGCTTTGACTGCCACTCTAGCCCAATACTAGGTGTGATACAGTTCCTTCATTCTCTTCACTTGGCCGGGCTGAAGCCGTCCTCTATCCGTGTTTACTTAGCGGCCATTTCAGTAAACCATAGACTGGTGGATGGGTTTTCTGTTTTTACTCACCCTTCATCCAAAACCTTTCTTAAAGGTTTACGGAACATGTTCCCAACAATCCGTCCGTTGGTGCCCCAATGGAGTTTATCTGTAGTTCTCACAGCACTAACTGCTAAACCGTTTGAGCCTTTAGCAACTGTTGACTTTCGATTGCTAACCCTTAAGACTGTTTTTCTGGTGGCAATCACGTCTGCACGACGTGCTTCAGAACTTGCGGCCCTGTTAATTGATCCGCCTCACACACAGTTCTTTCCGAACAAGGTGGTGCTGCGCCCTGGGCCTACGTTTGTCCCCAGGGTTAACTCAACGTTTCATATTTCCCAGGACATTGTCCTTCCTACATTTTTCAACACTTCCACCGATCCACTCAGTGCTACACTGCATACCTTGGATGTTCGACGCTCATTGGCTTTTTACAAATCCAGAACTGAATCTTACCGCAAATCGCGTCAACTTTTCATTTGCTATGGGGGGAGATCCAAAGGCCTGGCAGTATCCTCCCAGCGTCTCTCATGTTGGATTGTAGAAACCATTGTCCTTGCTTACCAAATCCTTGGCAAGTCGCCACCTGCTGCTTTCTCGGCCCACTCTACGAGGGGACAAGCTACCTCTACAGCCTTTCTCCATGGAGCATCGATTCCTGATCTCTGTAAGGCTGCCACTTGGTCGAATGCCTCTACTTTCATAAAGCATTACCGACTAGATGTCAGGACTGCACAGGATGCCTCCTTCAGTAGAGCCGTCCTCTCTGCCATATGCCAATGACCTTGTACCCAACAGCTGGCTGACCCGCCTCCGGTAAGTCCTGCTTATTATTTGCCCGTATGTGTGATGCACAGAGACCATGAAGAAGAAATGCAGGTTGCTTACCTGTAACCGTAGTTCTTCGAGTGGTCATCTGTGCAGTCACACAACCACCCACCATCCCCTCTTGGCCACGCTGTTGTGACGGCCAACTGGTTTCTGGGTATGCTCTAGCTTCGCTTGTCTTCTCTTGTTCTACCTTGGTCGCGAGGCCTAGCGGTCTCAGGGAACTGAGGTAGGCGGGAACCCCGAGCATGCGCAGTAGGATAGTGGGGGGAGGGGTTCCCGCCAAAACACTAAGCTAGCTACAGAAGTTTCCCGAACGGGGCTCGGCGCCGGCGCGAGCCCATATGTGTGACTGCACAGATGACCACTCGAAGAACTACGGTTACAGGTAAGCAACCTGCATTTCTCCAGCAGATTTGGAGCTAAGCTTCTGCTCACCACTCTTCCTAAGTGCTGATCAGTCAAGGGAGAAAGGGCTGCTGCAATGATTCTAGGTACCCAGTTGCTATCCAACAGATAAATCAGTTATCTTCAGTTGCTTTGACGGAGGAAGCTGAATTTGAATTTGGATGCTGCTTTCCCCTTTATCAATTCTCTTTGATAAAGGCTGTTATACTTTCCCAGATACAGCACAGAGAACTTGGGAGATGGGTGGGGAAGGGGTGTCATTGAATTGAGTTTAGGGAACATATTTTCCAACAATAGCTACTATCTTAGAAACTTTTTGTACTTTTTCCTGTTAACTAAATCAAAAATATCTAGGGAATCTTTAAGCTGATTAGAAATAATTGACATAGTGCCTCAGTTTCTTCTTTGGGTTTCTCTACAGACATCGAAAAAAGGGGCAATAATGTAGCAATTTGACTTTTAGTTATGTTTCATGCTCTAATAGTTACAAACATTTACTGAATTCCATGGTACTACAAGGGATTTGCAAATAATTTCTTTGTCCAGAATCCAAAGAGTGCACAACCATTTCTATGTACTCGGGGCTGCTTTGACGTGTGTTTCTCAAATGGCAAATATACCAAATGGCAAACCAACTTTGAAACTAAGGGGACCTTCATGAGCAGTTTGTGATATGGTATGATGTCTGCTGTTCAAAGGGAGGGCGAAGTCAAAACGCTGGGCATGCACTAGCCCTTCACACCTAAAGGAGCTCTTTGAAGTTTGGCCATTATCAGAACCCTACCCATCCAGCATGAGGATGCTGTTTTCAGGCACTTGGTAGTGCCATTGACAAATGGATGAAGACTCAAATGAAAGCCAGATGTTCCAAGTGCTTTGTAAGTACTTCTTGGAATGGATTGGACCTGCTGGTTCTGAGGAAATAAGCTAAATTCTCAGATGTATAACTAACAGTGTTCTACATCTCTTTATGTGTAATTATTTATCATTGATATAGAACAGATTTATTTAGTAATACTAATATATTTACAGTGAAATCTTGTTTAAATCTACTCAGAAGCAACCCCCATTGAGCTCATAGGATTACAACCTCTGCCACTTCTAATCAATAACTTAGAAGATACATATTGTCCATTAAATAAATCATTTATGACCTGTTTTAAGCTAAAATAATGTTATTTGTATTCCATAGAATTCTTATGAATATATAACCAATTATAACAATTAAAGAAAATGATGTGTGTGTGTTTTATTTCATTGTAGTGCCTTTACTATAACCCCAACAGAATAGATGCACTTATGAAGCATGGACGATATTACTTTAACAAATCTTCTTGGGGTACAGCTATTAATGATTTTACAACTGTGATTAAAGAAGATCCAAACAATTCTGAGGCAAGGTAATAATAAATTACTAGCTGTTCCATTGCGACAACTGTGTGTGTATGTAATTTATGATTTAGTAACTTCATTAATCTCTGACATCCATGATGTGCTATGGATGTAATTGGCATTACCCTAATAGCTTGGATCAAAAATCCATTTTGTTCTAGAATGCATAGCTGGAACTGCTGCAGAAGCACAGGAGCCATAGAATATACTGGCCTACTCCTTGATTAAATTAAAGAAGATTGTTTCCTGCATCCAGGAAAACAAGCAAATGCCTGTCTGATTGCCATGCCACCACCCCACTGAGAATAACTCATGAGGATAA
Organism: Anniella stebbinsi; assembly: GCA_029215795.1. Classification (NCBI taxonomy): domain Eukaryota; kingdom Metazoa; phylum Chordata; class Lepidosauria; order Squamata; family Anniellidae; genus Anniella; species Anniella stebbinsi. Next base: position 333,722,533 of record JARDYH010000001.1, read on the forward strand.
CTTTGAATTGACCACTCAAAAGTCCCAATGGGCTTCCATTCTGAACTTCTATTCAGTTGCCAGAATCAAACTTTTTTTTGCCATCTTGGATCAAGCCTCTGAGCCATTGAACTGTTTGTTCCCTATCGTTTCAGACCCTATAACTGCATTGGCGTTCGGGCAGTCAATGGATTTTTGCTTGTCTTTCCTGCTTGGGCATCTCTCATATTGATGTATTTTGGCTCTGAAAATAACCCACGGCCCAACTGACTTTTAATAATGTACCTTATCACTCTTTCCTAGCATGATTCTCCACTCTACTCTGGCACCTATCCTATGTTTCCAGGGCCAAAGCACTTTCCTGCTTGTTTGTCACAGATACCCTTATATACCAAGAGAAGGCTTTCCCCCGGTAAAAGCTGGGTTCCAATTATCATGCAGCAAAGCCAGCTATATAACCATTCCATTAACTGGGAGGGGACTATGACTGATGTGTGAATTGTCAGTTCTGAATGCAAGGAGTAGAATTGGTCTCAGAGGAAGCAAAGAGCTCTGGGAAGCAGCTACCAAAATGTTCTGAGCTGAATGTAAAATTTCTGAAACTAATTAGAAACTCTTAGCAGGAAGCCTCATTCCCTAATAAGCCTCCCCATCATTATTCATCTATTTGTCTCAACATTGCCCACCCCCCTTTTTATGTCTGTGGACAGCATTGTATAGCCCATTGTCAGTGGGTCCAGGCTGCTTTTGCCCCATTTTGTAATTTAGAACTAAAACACAGAAACCTGATGGTAATTTGTGTCCATAGTATTTTTCTAATTTTGGCAACCAAGAAGGAAGTGATGTCCTTTGGGTTCTCCTTCTTACAAAGTCAAATAATTATAACCACTTCTGCTCCATTTCCTGTCCTTTTCTCCTAAATCTGTCTATTTCCAGCCCTGTTTTCATCAGCACCAAGGCTTTCCTAGTTGTATAGCTTTCCAGTCTCCTGAGGGTTGTCTTGATGAGGGGAAAGCCCTGGGATGGATCTGCTGTGGCACTAGGTAATTTATATGATGCAGCAGCCATCGAGGAGCCATCCGAGAGCATTCCCCTGAAGCCCTGGTTTTAAAAAATGGGGACTTACCTGACTTTTTCCTGTGAGCGAGGCGCACACATGCATTTGCCATCTGTCGCCTTGCTTCGATGTTGCGCCAGAGGTGTGTCCCGGCCAGTAGTGAGCCCTGATTGGTCGCTACCTCTGTACAGGAGGGGGCGGATCAGCGAGCTGAATGGCCGCTGGAACACTTCCGTGCTTCCTCAGCATAGCAGAGGGATGCTCATGCCAGAGAATCACATAAACGTTAAAAAAAGGTAAAAAGAAGGTTAAAAGAAATGGGGAACGTGCGGACGCGCTGCGGTGCTCATAGAATGATGCTTTCTCACCTCAGAAGAACGCCACGCCGGAGATGCGCATAAATGCAAAAAGTATTTTTTTTAAAAAAAGTAGGGACATGCGGACATGCCACGGCAATGTGCAATGATGTGCAGTTGGGTGGCAGTGCACGGGTGTGGTGGTGACTCCTTTGGCAGGAAACCCCACACTTGCACTCCTTGACATGGAGACAACCAGCAGGAGCACAACTGCAGGATAGTGGGGGCTTGAGGCACAAATGTGACTTTGCATAGACACCCCCCTGGTCCAGCATTTCCATAATACCACCTTCCTTTCCTTTATTGGTAAACCCTAATTTCCACAATCTTCATTTTTCTACCTCCTACATTAGGCCTATTAGAACTTATAATTGTGCTGGAGGAATGAGTATACTGACCAAGCCAATTTTCTCCTCTGGAACATGCATGTCTTTTTGAGAACAAAGATCTGTAAACATGTACTGTGTATAAGAAATAAATGAAAGTCTGTCCTATCTTCTGTGTGTATGAATATATGAGAGTGACAGAGATTGCCTGTGTGCTTCCTCTGCCTGTTTGTGTCTTATATATGGATAGGAGGCGGAAAGGCTGGAAATATAACACAAAGAGTCCCTACCTGTGGTGGTGTTGAGTTGTTTTGTGCTTTGCAGTCTGTGCTTTTAGGATCTGGGCTCCTTCATGTAACTTGGCCCCATGTTGTTTAGTGCTTTGATTGTTAATACCCACACTTTGAATCGGTCCTGGAAATGGACTGGCATAATATGACCATGTTGGCCAGTCCCCATTACAAGTCTCACTGCCCTGTTTTGGACTTGCTGGAGTTTCCAGACCGTTTTCAAAGGCAGGCCCACATATAATACATTGCAGTAATCCAGACGAGAGGTTATCAGAGCATGGATAACTCTAGCTAGGTTATCTCTGTCCGGGAAAGAACGGAGTTGGTATATCAACTTAAGCTCATAAAAGGAGCTCCATGCCACTTAGTTCACCTGTGCCTCAAGTGACAGTTCTGGGTCCAAGTGCACCCCCAAACTACAAACCTAGTCCTTTAGGGGGAGTGCAACCCCATCCAGAACTGGTTGAACATCACTTAGCCAGGCAGATGAACCACCCACCAACAGTACCTCAGTCTTGCCTGGATTGTGTCTCAATTTATTATATATTCTCAATGCAATTTTAATGGTATTTAAGAAATTTGGTTTGTATCTAATTTGGCTAGAGGTTGGAGATCCTTCTCATGGAAGGTGCTTCTGCCTGATTTTCAGGGATTCTCCTTCCCCCTGAGCCCTCCAAAGCCTACCACATTCAGGAGGGCTCTCTGACCCTCAGAAGTTTTTTTCAGGGTGCTCGGGCTGTTGGGAAAAGGAGGGAGCACAGATTTCAGTTTCTGCAACCTCTCTTCCACTGTTCAACATTGGATATAACTTTACATGAAGGGAATGAATAGTTCAAATACAGATATCTCCTTTCCTAATCTTATGCTTCAGTTAGAGCTAAAGTTATTGTATTGACTTCAGGGATGACTGTTGTTGGCACTTGCTTCCTTAATGTTATGCCTTAATGCTACATTTAACTCTTTTTTGCAACTGAAGGTATGAAAATTCAAAAATGTTGGAAGGCTGTGAAAGATGCTAACTCGTAAAGCACTTTAAAAATAATGCAGCTTTCATTGTTAGAACCAGATAAACTTCCCCTACCTGTGTGCAGTGGTCCTGATGTGGATCAGGGCCCCACCCTGTTTACTTGGGAGTAAAAAAGAAAGAGAGGGTCAGCTTCATGTTATGTATTTAATGTATCATTAGTTTGACCATCACTTGGAAGTCAATCCCATTCTTATAAGTGGAACTTACTTCCATGTAAGTGTGCTTGGTTTATCTCTTTGACTTGATTACGTATGCCTCAACTTTTTAAAACCATGATAAACACATTGGAATTCAAATAAACATATGCATGCTTTCAAACAGCATATATAAATATAGATTATTGTAAATATAAGAAAAATAAAGAGATGTTTATTTTCTTTATAGAACCTATCGGGCAAGAGCTTATATTAAACAAGAGCAGTATAAAAATGCAGGCGAAGATTTAGCTGCTGCAATTCACTTGAACCCTTGCAATTGGATCGCATACTACTGCAGAGGTTGTATTTTGCGAAAGGTTGAGCCAAAACAAGCTCTACAGGACTTGAGCATTTCTGGTATCACTCTTTTGATTTTCATGGATGTAATAAAAAGAAAATTCACAGTGAGAGTTACTATATATTGTATATATGGACATTACAGATTTCTCTTTCAAACACTAGGAATACCTTTCATAGTTGAGCATTTCAATCAATTTGATCCATATCTATTTAGCACAGCTAAATAAGCTGCTATATCTCATTCTTCTTTTCACACATATGGGTTATATGCCTGTGTAGAAAAGTCATTTGGAACTTTGCAGAACTAAACACAGCTTTAGGTGGGAGTCATCCCCACCTCCTCTGCGCGTGCTCCAGGTGTGGCTCCCACCTGCCTCTCAGTTTCTTTTTGTCTGCTGCAGCAACTAGCAGCATTTGGAATCTTCTCTCACCTCGTGGCTAAAAAACAACAACAACAACAACCCTTTCCATCCCCTCCTGTACTTGCTGTAATAGGAAGATACCACTGACTGACAGGCACCCTAACTGCCTCCTCTGCTTTGGAGAGGCACATAGGGCTCATCTACACCTTCAGCCCTTTCAAGAGGGAGGAGGGGTGATCATGAGGTTTCCTGCTTCCGCAATCATTGCTCACAGGGCACATGTGAGGGAATTTTCCTGCAAGTAGAGGACAGCAGTTGTGGGAGGACATGTGCCCTGTGATGGCAGTTCCAATGTGTATTGGCAGAAGCGGGCGGGACTAGACAGATAGGTATCCATCCATCCATCCATCCATCCATCCATCCATGTTTATTAAAGTCAATAGACCATAAAGAAAAAGCGTACATACAGTTTGTCATTTCATACAAACATTGCACAATATATATAACAATACACATAACAGCTGCCTCAGGTACCCACCATTTGAGCTCTATGACAAAGGGTAAGGTGTAGAAACTTTGCAACTTGGATTGTAACTGTTTTGTCTTTGGCCTGTAAGAATACGATAGTCAGGGCCTCTTTAGAGTGGCCAGAATAACCCTTAAGAATTGGTCGCAAAAGATCGTTCCTAATTCCATTATAAAAATGACAACCAAGGGGCACGTGTGTAACTGTCTCTACCTCAGAGTTGTTACAAGGGCAACATCTTTCTCCCATAGGTATTTTTTATATCTCCCTTCCAACAGTTTCGAAGGGAGAACATTAAACCTTCCCAGGGTAAAGGCCTTTCTATATTTTGGAACAGAAAGCCATTTCAGATATGCCATCTTGCCTTTTTCTGCATTATCCGGAAGACCCAGTGCGGCCGGAGAACAAGGGCCCACTGCCACACCCCGCATCACCTGGAGATCAATATCCTCCAGTCTCTGTTTAATAATCAATCTAGATTTGGCTGGTTCAGACAAAAACAAGTGTTGAAGTTTTAGTCCTAAAGTGGAAACCCTAAGTATTAACACTTTAATCCAAGAAGACTCATATGAATCTAACAGGACCTGAGTTACCAAGGAGTTGTGTGAGATAGCATAAAATTGGCGAAACCAAAACTGCAGAGTCAAACTCCAACCTACGTTATTCATTGATCTTAGGGGGAATCCACACAGTCCTTTGGAACGTTTTTAAAAGTATTTTAAAACGTTCCAAATAGGTGCATTCTAAAATGTCTTAGGCCACATTACTGAGTACTCACGTTACAGGAGAACAGTCTTCCATCTTTAAAGCGGTGTGTGCGATCACACGCTGTTCTGCCCTGTCTCTTTCTCTTTCGTTTTTCAATTAATTTAGGGCAAGGCATTGTGGGGGTTGTAGTTCAGTTACACACTTCCTTCTTAGTTCCTCTGTCATTCCCTAGCGAGTATAGGGCTAAGAATTGTGGGTGTTGTAGTTCACTGGTCCACTTCCTTTTTCTTCCCCACCAATCAACTGCTAAGCAGTTGGGCACCAGTAAAGGAAGCACTGCCCCCAGGAATCTCAAACGGTAAGGAAGGACACATTATTTTACTTAAAACGATTTATTAAAAGTGAAACCGTTGTATATAACTGAAGTGAGTTTTAAAAAACCTCAGATATACAACGTTATAGGGAGTGCGTCATGTGGCCCAAAGAGTTTTCATAACCCTTATAAAACGTCAAAAAACTCGTGTGTAGATAGGCTCTAAGACCGACCTCTAAATTGACTACTGGGCCAGAAACACATCTTGGAACCCCCAAAATTATCCTCAGAAAGGTAGACTGTATACCTTCCAATGAAGTCTTCAGAAGTGGAAACCACACGAGCCCTGAACAAAATCTGGGACGCCAGTTTAGCTTTATATATCCTGATGGCAGCTGGTATATCCCCTTTTTGATGGAAAAAGCGGGAGAGAGCCCCAATAGTCCGTTCAGCTTTAGCCTTAAGATATTTACCATGCACGTTCCATTTTAGGTTTGCTTGAAACCAAATACCTAGATATTTAAAGGAATCGACCTGCTCAACCCTACTACTTCCCATAGACTATGAGAATTTAGCTTTGGTCTTAGCAAAGACTAGGACTTTGGATTTCTGACAGTTAATTGTTAGACTGTCTCGAGCACAGTACTTTGCAAATCCATTTAGCAGCCTCTTAAGGCCGAGATGGGTCTGTGAGATCAGCACAGCATCATCTGCATACAAGAGTATCTTCACCTTCTGTGAACCAACCCTGGGATGATGCGATTGTATTGGTTCCAAAAAAACAGGAAGATCAGCCAAATATAAATTAAACAGGGTTGGTGCTAAGACACAGCCCTGTCTGACTCCTCGGGAGGTAATGAATTCACTGGTAAGATGACCCACTCTACTACACCTGACCTGAGAAAAGTGTTACTATATAATGATTTTAACAAAAATAATAATCTCGGTTCTATAGACATCTGATCCAATTTGTGCCATAATAGGGATCGAGAGATGGAATCAAAAGCAAATTTAAGGTCTATGAAGGCAGCAAACAATTTGCCTCCCCTTGGAGCTGTGTATTTTTGAGTTAAGTGGGACAATACCAAGCAATGGTCGTTTGTGGAGCAGCCTGCCTTGAACCCAATTTGTTCAAAGCTCAGAATATCATTAGCACAAACCCACTCATTCAGTCTATTCCTTAATGTTTTGGCATATAATTTCCCTGTTACAGACAGAAGGCTTATCGGCCTATAACTATATGGGTCTGTTCTTGGGCCCTTTTTATATATGGGGACCACAACAGTCCTTTGCCAAGCCAGAGGTATCTGTCCAGATTTGTTAATTGCCGTGAATAGAGATGCTAGAATTGGCGTCCACCAAGCAATATTACTTCTTAGCATTTCTGGGGGGATCCCATCTAGGCCGGAAGCTTTACCCGCTTTTAAATGAGTTATCAGCTCTTCTATAATAGTATGATCTACATCAGGCCATTCTGGGGTTCCGGGAGACAGGGTAGGATCCTGGTTAGTTGACTGTTCACCCCCAAGGACCTTACTATAATGACTAACTCAGGTGTCTGCTGATATGCAGCAGTCGGGAAGCCCATCCTTCTCTCTAAATGCTCCATTAATTAATTGCCAGAACGTTCTGCAATTATTAGTGACTGAAGCACTGATTAGGAGTTGCCAGTTCACTTGATCCGCATTGCGCTTTTTCTGGGTCAATGTCTTCTTATATATATTTTTAAAATCGTAGTACCCTTTTGGGAGTCTCCGTTCATTATCCTTCCGATAAGAACAGTAGATATTCTCGAGTCTTTTCCTTAGCTCCACACATTCTTTGCCAAACCACTTATTGCCAGGGAATTTTTGTTTTTGTTCTCTTATAATATCCAACTGATGATTACTTTTTAAAAACATCCCTAAACTTTGAATCAACTCCTCAAAAGCTAAAATACAAGGTTCAGGGGGAGAGTTAACTATGTTTAATTCTAAACTTTTTAGGTGGTTAGAAGAGCTGGTCAGATGGATAAAAGACTTTGCCATTTCGTTGTTCCACCTGACTTTTCTTGAATTTGTCATAAGAAGTTTGCTAGACAACAGAGGATTCTGAGCCACAATCGAGGAAGACCACTTTCAAGGCGATTAGCGACCCTAAATTTACAGCCCAAGGTTTCTAGATATCTATGAGTTAGAACATAATCGATTACACTCGATCCTTTAGAAGAGATATGTGTGAACTCACCCCATCTATCGTAATTAGCACAACCATTCAGAACAGCCATATTGTTTTTAAACACAAAATTAAGCAGGCATTGTCCTGCAAAATTAATTATAGGGTCCTTAGAATGTCTAAGATTCGCTTGAAGAGAATCTTTCGCTATTGTAAAATTGCCCTTTTGAATTAATGGGTCTACCATATAAGTGCCGGATCTTGCATTAAAATCACCCGCCACAATGGGATATGCATGTGGGTGCTTGGCTGTTTGCTCAAGAAAATAGCACTCAAATTTAAGCCAGCACATTGAGGTCAATAAATTGCATGATGGGGGGGGGGGGCGGGAGGGGTACAAAATACACATTAAAGAACAATAAAGTTAGTTTAGGAGTTATTACATCTACAACCAGGGCTTGTATCAAGGAATCACATTTAGGAGCCTTTAGTATTCTAACATTTAAGGATGTCGAAATCAGGAAGGCAAGCCCTTGACTATCTCTACCCTTGCTTCTATTAGTGATCACGGGAAGAGAATATGTAATAAACCCGTTCACATATATTGGGTCTCGGCACCAAGTCTCTTGAAGGAAAATAATGTCAAACTTGGCCAAATATTCTAGAATGCTTTGGGACCTAAACTTTGAGGCCCATCCCATGATGTTCCATGTTAAAAAATTTAATGAGGGCTTTATTTCGTTATGCTTTAGACAATCTAGTTCTCCAATTAAATCCTGCTGACCTTCCGTATTATCCCCAATACATCCGTTTATTGTCTTAGGGAAAGAACTCATTTGCTCTTTGGGATCCTCACCTATCCTAGAGGGTTTATCTCCCAAGCTTAACCTCCTGTTAAGCTATTTAGCATTTTCTCCTGAGTCTCCTTACTACTGGAGACAGGGGTTTGGGCCATTTGTCTGGAATTAGAGACTATAATTCTGGGACTCAGAGCAATTTTACCCTTCTGGGTGAATTAAGAACCTCCTCCCCATTGATCTATTCCCCCATCTGATTTCTGCGTCTCCTTAAACAGTGGGTTCATCCTCGAAAAGGAATTCAAAGGCTCTAATCTCGCTCCCATTAATAAGGGACTAGAGAGTCAATTTTTAGAAATAAGAATTCCCTTAATGATCATGAGTCTATTTAAGATTGCCAGCTTTTCGCTGTTTGGAAGTGCATCGAAGCTATCCAGCAGCCTGAATTCTTCTGGCATAAGATCCCTAGACATTACACTATCTGCAGAGGGGTCCATATCCTCAGTTATTTCAAATTTAGTCAGATCCTCCCCATTCTTACAGCCTCTCCCATCTATCAGTGGTGCCTTAGCAGGCCCATTTAGTTCTATCAGGCTCTTCGCCCCGAATGCATGGTAAGTGGACCAAACCGTCTTCTTGTTAAAATACAGGAGTCTCGTTGTTTCAAACAGTCTGAGTTAAAAAAGTTTAAAAAGTTTTGAAAAGTTTAAAAAGTTTAAAAGTTCTTAAAAATTAAATTTAAAATTGAGATTAAAAGTTAGTAGTCAAAAGTCAAAAGTCAGAATCTCCCCTGTAAGGGAGCTCCACTCCTCCATGTCTAGCAACACCGCACCGTCAGCATATGCCCGACAGATAGGTACAAGGCAGGGATTTTTTTTGATAACTCCTTCGAGATGTGCACAAGCACAAACACACAGCAACACAGGGGGGATAGGTACTTTGTCAAAATTGCACTATTGTGCATCAATATGTTTGTGTAAAAAAGAGAGAGACAGTCGATGATGAAACACGGCAATGCCCATGCTCACTCCCCTGACAGCGGGTTTGCTGTTCGCCGAGCCAGGAACTCGCGAAGGGGGGGCACACCAGCCGGGGACTTCAGGATTGTAGCAAGAGATGGGGAAAAGCTGCTACAAAACCAGTCAGCAATATTCTGGAAAAACTGAGTGGTTGTCCCGAGATCACCACGGGAGTAAGTGAATGGCATGTGGCCCTGTAGGGATGACCTCGATATTATTCCGGAATAAACAGCTGGTGTAGATGGCCCCATAAGATCAACTCCTGTACGCACTACTGGACCTTCACTAAGCAGGCTAGGAGAAACAGAACAGCACTCCTTTGCACCCTGTTGTGGGAACAAGCTCTCAAGGCAACAGACACAGCCTCTGCATACTGCTTTGGCCTCCATCTGCAAAAAAACCCCAGATCCAGCTCAGCAATTCAGAGCAACCATCTCTGGTATCAGGAATACCAGCCCTTGCAGTAGTTACATCTTTGGCCATCTCTTCAGACCAACAGCTCAAGATAGGCCATTCAGTGCCAATAGTTGATACCAAAAAGGTCCTGAAACAAATGCCCCGCTAACCTCTGAGCTGTGGGACTGACAAAGAAAAAGACAGCTTTTAGGATAGAATCCTCTAATTAACCTGAATCTACTCCAGCACAAATCCAGCCACCCTTCATACAGAAAGCATCTCAAACTCTCAGGCGATCACCAACGCTGACACTGGAGAATCTACAACTCCATGGGATCATAACTCACCAGATCATAACTCAAACAGAGCAGGAGCCCTATCAATCATATTGGACTTCTTTCTTTCTTTGAAAACTTGGGATTTAACTCTTTCCTTCATCAGAGTTTACTCAGCAGCCATATCATCCAATCATGACAATAGTGGAGATTTCTTTCCTCACTTCCTCACCTTAAATGGTCCTTAAAGGACTTGGTAACCTCTATTCACTGGCTTTCGTACTGATTCCTGCTTGGATTCTGTCAGTGGTACTAGTCCAACTAACAGTCAACCCCCCCCCCCTTTTTTTTTTGAACCTTTGGCCATTGTTCTTTAGGTTCCTCATGATAAAGTAGGCTTCCTTGTTGCTGTTACTTTGGCACACAGAGTGGCATGACCAAACATTCCTAACAGTTCATAAGGGCAAAATGGTGCTGTGCCTGGACTGCTCCTTTCTTCCAAAGGTTTTCTCACAATTTCATCTATCTCAGGCTATAGTACTACTAACCTTCCCTATTCAACCTACCTCCCCAGTGGAGGTCAAGCTTCATTCCTTAGATGTTAGGAGGGCACTTTCTTCCTATGTCCATAGAACATCATCACTTTAAAAATCTGTTCACTTATTTGTCTGCCATTTGGGTCTTAAGGAGGGTTACCTGGTGTCATCTCAGCATTTTGCCAAATGGGTGGTTTCAGCCATACTTCTTGCTTACCAACTGACACACTTAGACCCCCTACAAGTACGGGGTCAACTAGAGCCACAGTATCCTCTACCAGTTTCCTCAGAAGCATCCTGCTCCCGTAGCTGTGCAGCACAGCAACCTGGGCTCAACCCTCTACCTTCAGCAAACATTTCTGTCTGGATATCAAAGCTCATGCTCTTGCTGCTTTTTGCAGAGTGGTCCTTTCTTCAACTCTGGCAAGACTTCTCCCTCCTCTGCTAAGTCTCTTGCTCTTCAGTGACACATATGTGTAAGTCACAGAGACCACAAAGAAGAAGGACGGGTTATTTACCTGTGACTATGGTTCTTCAAGTGAAGATCTGTGAACTCACACAAGCTACACTCCTGCCTGCTTCAGTGCCTCACTCTTTTATTCCTTTGCTGTGGCAAACTTGAAACTGAGAGGCAGATGGGAGCCACACCTGGAGCCAGGGCTCCTGCTTAAAGCTCTGTTTAGCTCTAGAATGTTCTGAATGACTGTTCTGCACAGGTGCGTGGCAATATGTGTGAATTCACAGTTGACCACGTGAAGAACCACAATTACAGGTAAGCAACTAGTCATAAGCAACTTCCAATTATTGTCCCTTCCATATGTTGGAGCAAATGCTTCATAACATATTTCCATTGCCTTCTCCTTCCTCTTTCATAACCAGAGGCCTTTCCCCTTCCTTCCTTCCTTCCTTCCTTCCTTCCTTCCTTCCTTCCTTCCTTCCTTCCTTCCTCCTCCTCCCCTCCTTTTTCCATATCAGTTTATCTCCCCCTTCCATTATTAGAACATTTTTCTTCTGTTAATTTTTTTTAAAAAAATTGAATTTGTGCATATCCACTTTATTCTCAATTGCAACCCCCATAATTTCTTGGGAAAGAGGTGGAAAGAGTTGTTTCATGATCGTGTACGACCACAAAATCTTCGTTATGGTTTCTGTGAAGTAATACACATGTGGTTTGTGCCTAAACAGAGCTCCATTTCAGAAACTTCTATAGACAAGTTGGTGGAGCCCCACTCCCACCCTTTAATAGCATGCTCAGCGATTGCTTCAGGGAACTTTTATTCTAGGCTACGGAAAAAAAGAACAATAAATGTGCCTGTTTTTATTTAGCTCACATAAATATTTGAAGGTCATCACTCCCATCCAGTGGTTTTTTTCCTTACCAGATTAAAATTATTTAATTTGAAATGGATGCAATTTATACACACTCATTTTTATTTATATATATATAATCAAGCCTGACAGCCTGCAAGGAGAGTGTACTATGCCAGAGCAAATGAATGCCAAACTGAAATAGTAAGAAATAATTGTATGAGATGCACATGATTATTTTAAAAGCTACAGTTAATAAAAAGCATATATCAAATAGTTAAATATCTGCATATCCTCCTTTCCCCAGTTCTTCTCAATCACAGCTTTGACAATGTTGGTGCTTTCCTTCATCGTGGAATCTTGTATTCAGAACTGAAACAGTGGGCACTGGCAATATGTGATTTTGAAAGTGCACTAGCATTGGACAGGTACAGTTTTATTTATTTGCTTGCTTGCTTGCTTTAATTATTTCTTGTCCTTCAGTGTAAGGATCTCCAAGATAGTTGATCAAATGAACTCATTTCAGAAAATCATATACTAAAATAATAGATTAATTCAACAGTTAAACAATTAGTTAAAGAACAACAAAAGCAGTTATTCTCACAATATTGTACTTATAGCAAGAAAAGCCTTCTTTAATTCACAAATGTATAGTGGAATTAAACTACTCTATCCTACTTTCTGAAACTTAAAAGAAACATAGCCAAGTGGATTTTGGGGGTGGGGAGGCATTCAATATTGTAGAGGCCACCACTGAAAACATTCTATTTCTTGTAGATAATAATATTTTCCACTAATAATGAAACTTGGAGCAGGGCCTCATTAAATATTCTTCTAAAACACAGTCCCAGAACTTGGATTTGAGGTTGCACAGTAGAACTTTTTTAGAACTGTAGACAGTGAACTGGTGCTCCTGCCCTTTCTCTCGTGGGCAGAACACACTGGTTTCTTCATGCATATTACAAGGGTGCAGCAAGCATCTTCTCATTCAGTTCTCTTCTGAATGCCACAACAATAGCAACATTGAGAACTTTCTCTTGAGACTTCTCAAGGGTGTTATTTCATTTTCTCTCTTTGGCTTTTCCCCTCTTCATTACCCCTTGCTTTTAGTCGTCTCACATTTAAAAAGTCACAATTGTGTTTGTTTGTTTGTTTGTTTTGGAATGAAAGTCAATGCCAATATCCATTGCCAATAACCCCAATTAATAAGTAGACAGCCCCGCTGTTGACCAGCTGCAGCTTTTTAGCTGTTTTCAAAGCCATTGATGAGATGCCGTACCATGGTGTAGGAAGGAAAACATGCTCTCCTTGGCACTCTGCAGTGCTTTTGACTCACTGTGGAAAGCATAGTGGAGATCAGGGTAGGGGGAATTCAAAATATTACTTTGGCTTTTGATATGTAGTATGCATAGATCTGTCATGAAAACAAGATTTTTCTTTAACAGTGTGCACACATGTTTTAACACAATAAATGCTATGAAATTACATTCAAGACAAACATAGTGCATAATGTAGAACTCATAAAATTCTGTCTCTGTTTTTAGGAACCTTATCACAGCTTACGTAAACATTGGACTGATTTTGATGTTGCATCAGGATAATTATTTTGAATCTATTCAACAGTTCACTCTGGCTATTCAGGTTGATCCCTTAGATATTAGATCTTACTTGTGCAGAGCTCAAGCATATCACAGGGTATGTATTATTTAGTTATGCTTTAGAATTTTTGTGATCAGTATTTTAACATCTAATTAGCTAACATCTTGCCTCCCTATTTGACATGAGAGCACTGTTGGGAGCAATGAGGATTTTGTTTTGTTTTTTGCCTGCTCTGTGGTCCAGCTTCTTTCCTTTCTAGGCTTGGAAGCTAACCGGCAGCCAGTATAGTTGAAATAGAATAAGTCTTATATGTTGCTGTCTCCCTGTCTCATAAAGAGACAAGCAGATGCATTCTGCTCCTACTATAGATTCCAAACATCCTCCAAGAACAGCCACATGTAAAGTATCTTGCAGTCGACAATTGTAGATATTATTAAAGCATGAATTATTTTTTATTTATTTACTTAATTATTTATTTACTTACAACTAACATAGTTGTAACCAGCCTTTTGATTAAAAGTATCCAAGGCAATTAACAAGACATATTAAAAACAAAATTTAAGAACATGCCACATTTTACAAGCACCCTACAAATACTGATTACCAGCAACAATGGAAGAGCAAAACAAGTAAAGAAGCTAAGCAAAGTAGCTCAGGTATTCTTGTTTTCTACAAAATTTGTTGCTGGTATTTCTATGTGTGTGTGTGCTGTGATGTCAGAACACTGGTATGTTCTACTAGAAGTTACAGCAGTGATGGGAAATCGGACGGATGCCGTTTTAGGCAATAGTTTTTAGGTAGCACATCCAGTTTGACTGTAAATGTTCAGAAAGGAAGGAGGTGTTCCTTGTACAGGAGTACAAGTATCCAGAGAGTACAAATATCAAATGGTTGTCTTTTTGAAAATAACAGGTTCATGATTTAAAGCGTGCAGTTAAAGATATAAACAGAGCCATTCATCTCCAGCCCAACTCACCGCAGTTATGCTTAACAAGGTAGGATATTATTATCAGGATTTTGTGATGTGTTTCTCCATTGCCTCCCTTCAATTTGTTTCTTTCTTTCCTTCCTTATTGTCTGTCTTTATTATGACATATGTTTTAGTCAGCCTTAGGACCAAAGTAGAGGTGATGTTCAGTGAATGAATACATTTACCATTTCTTGTTTGAATTTTCAGAATAGTGGCAGCAGGGAGGGAAGGTGTCCCCCTTTCCCACCATGAGTGGGATCCAACGGTGCCTGACCGTTGGCAGCCAGCACTGCTGGTTCTGTGTGCACGCATGGCCTCTACTGTTGCAGCTGTGATGTAGTGCTTGTGGGGGCAAGCCCCCAAACAACTGGAAACACATCTTTCTGGAAGGGGCAGGTTGTGCCTTCCAGTAACAAGCATTTCCAGATATTTGGGGGCTTGTCCCTAGGAAGCACTACATAGCTGCCGCCAGCAGTAGAGGCCAGCTGCACATGCCCTGGAACCGGCAGTGCTTGCCACAAGCGATAGTGTACCATTGGATCCTACCAGTGGTCCCAGTGAAAATTGCCTTCTAAACCTGCTATTTCCTTCATGAGTGAAGCTGCCATTCCCATAGTGAATTTGGTTGGAGTGGAATGTTGGCGAGGACTGCAGTATGGGAAGGAGTGGGGGAGGTTAAATCTCCTTCTCCATGCATCTTGGTCCTGAAATGTTTTAATGCATTTAATGTTACCTCTAATTTGGCTCTCAGTGTCCGTGTGTGAACACTGAAGGTTACAACAGGGGTTCCGTATGGTAGGCGAGAGTCTCTACCATTCAGAAGAATCACATGGCCTAGTACAAGTATGTTCAACCTCCCTTTGGTCCTGAAGCCATTGTGACAGTTGCAGCACTGCATAGGCTTTAGTTCTGAAGGGAACGGAGGAGCAAACTCACCACATTCCTCCCATATTAACATTGAAGCCATTGCAGAGACTCTCCTTATAACTTTTGTTCTTAGTTTTTAAGCACTATAGAAATAGCACTCTTTTTGGTTTCCTGCACAGACCCTTTGTCAGGAACTTTCTAGAGCTGCGCACACTCCAGTGTTAAATTGGGTTTTATAGGAGAGATTTCTCAATATATACAGCTGAAGTCATTTTTCAGAATTTATGAATGAAGAAAAATAAATAGATGCAATCCCTTAGTGTTTCATTTGACTGGGTGAATTTACACTGAACTGAAAAGAAATGAGCTTGATCACTAGAATCAGGTGGAGCCCACCATTTATTCCTGGTAAATTTTTTAGCAATGTTATTAGTGTGAATGCAAGATAATTAAATGTATGAGGAATGAAAAGTTGAACATATTTTTCAAAAATTATCTTTAATAAATTATTTAAACAGCAAATGTAACCCCCAGATCCACTGTTTGGAGAGAGTTAGGATGAGGTGGAAACGTGTCTCCACCAGCAGAGAGGGGTCTCATCTGCCCCAGCAGCCTTAGTATGCTCATGGAAAACTTTTTAGGTGTAGATCTATTCTGCCAGTGGTAGGCCCTGAAACAGGGCATTTTGGGATAAGGCAGAGGCAACCTTCGATCCAACACTTTCATTTCCTCAAGAGGCCCAAGAATCAGGACCTTTACCTACATCAGTCATGAACTGGCATTGGTATTTTCCCTCCTGTTGAAACCAGTAGGAACAGAAAGAAAGAAAAAAAGAAAGAAAGAAAGAAAGAAAGAAAACCTCCAGAGAGGAGAAAGTAAGATCATTCCCCTGCCTAGGCTGGCATGAGCCAGCAGGTCTTTGAAGTGGTGGACAATCTGCAACTTCACCCCCTCCCTAGTCTTAGAATTGCTCTGTTAATGTCTGTTACTAAGTTATTGATAATTTAAAGCACGTAAATAGTTCCACTAAAATTCCAAGAAATTACTGTCTGTTAAAATACTTTATTACAGGGGACAATATTTACTGGCAATGGAGAATTACGATCTTGCTAGTTTCTGCATACACCAAGTGGCAGAAATGGATGAAGGTATGGTCTCTTTTTTTATTATCTATGCCCTCTGAAAATGTGGCTAGGGTCCAAAGAGCTACTTGAGGTATGCCCAGCAGGATTTTCAACTTTGTGCAGCAGACTTTCAATGCTCAATCACCATTTTCTTTTGGAAGCCCTCTCAAGTTCAGAAGTGATTTGACCTGTGGTCCAGTGGGCTGCTGCTTAAGAAAAACAAGCCCATAGTTTCCATGATCTGGCCTATAATCTCAGATTAAGGGAATTCTTTAAAATACAACCTGGTGTTATTGCTACTAAGTGCTGTATTTAATGTTGCTTACATTTTTCTTCTATTTTTGACTTCTTGATCCTAACCATACTTAGTTGGAAGTAAAGCCTATTCAGTCAGTGGAATTAACTTTTAATATGTGGTTCACATGGTTGTCAGTACTAAACACATGGTGGTGTCCAGGGCCAGGTATCTCCTGCCACTATGTATACAATGTGACATGGGTATTTTTACACATACATGCATGTGATCCTTCTACACTGTTTTGTAGTGGGTCTGGTCATGATAACCAGACAGATATATGGATGTATGCAAAAACTGTTCAGTGTATATATGCCCAATGTACATTTGTAGCATAGGTAGGGGCTTGTGTAGGCCTGAACCCCACTATACATGTGGATTTATGACTCTGAGGAACATGTCAGTTATTGATGCTCACTGTCAAGACTATGATCAGGTGACCAGTGTTCCTGCTCAGTCTGCTATACAGGTGCTAACTGCTGAGGGACAACTTCAGGGACTCTTCTCTCCTAACTTAAGATTCTCTATATTTAAAGAATCTGGTTTGGCCACTTCATTTAGAAGAGACGTGTATGAGGTTTGCCCATATCCAGTTTGGGGCTATAATTTTCCATTGACTGTTTAAAGTTTCTCTAAGGCTGGGGAAGGACCATAGATCAACACTAAAGCACATCTCTCGTTATCAGATAGAGCTGGGAAAGACACCTATCTGAAATCCTGGAGAGCCACTACCAGACAATACTGAGCTAAAGAGACCAATAGTCTCTTCTTATGGTCTTATGTGAAAGACCGTAAGTTAAAAATGGACTTTAATATGTTTCATTGGCATTTATCATTTTAAAATTATATACTTATAAATATTTATTTTAACAGTTTATTATATCTATATTTATATGCACTAGAATGCACAATAATCAATACTTTGGCCCATAATGAATTTGTTTTTAAATATTTTACAGGATCTCTCAAATGCTCTCTTGTTCAAAAAGCACTTGTTCACTCTTTTTGTCAGAATCATAAGAAGGCTATTGAGTGTGCACTTGAAGTTACCAAAAAACAACCCGAACCTGCCATGTTTGTTCTGCTTGGAAAAATCCAAATGAAAGCCAAAAAACACAAGGTTAAAGAAACACTCTTACATTTGTGGAGTTTTGAAGAAAAACTTTTTTTAGAAGGCAGATGAAAAATTAGTGTGGCTGAAATAGACTTGTGTATGAGATTGATCAAATTTCGGCCTCTTGTTCAGCCATAACTTCCTACACCCACATGTTTTTATCTTTCTCCCTTGACTCTTAGACACTGCTGTGCTAGCTGTCACCAATTTGTTCTAATCCCGGTTTCTTTACCAGCATGTTTGATGAAACATGATGTAATGGTCCATTTCAGGAAGTATTTGATCACCCATTTGCCATTTGTTTGCTGCTCCTTGTCAGGAGACACAGTCTTGCTGGTTGTCCTCCCTGCACTGTTGTCTTATGTAAGGGCTTCTGATCTTCGTAGCTTAGGTGTAGCACCCCAGAATTCCTCTCCATCTTGGATATTAATCTGAGCCAGAGAAAAATACCTCTTTTAACCCCCTCCCAAGCTGTCCTGGACTCTGTGATCACTGGGGAATCCATGTGGCTGTGGTGTTCGAGTACATTTTATCAGCTTAGGTTGGTATGCTACCTGCGGCCCTGTCTGGAGAGGATGGACTTTACCTTAGTTGTACATGTATTAGTGATATCCAGGGTAGACTACTGTAATGCGTTGTATGTGGTGCTGTCTTTGAAGATGGTCCAGAAACTTCAGCTGGTGCAGAATGTGGTCACCCAATTGTTGGCAGGTACAAGGTGATTTGATCATACAACATCTATACTGCGCCAGCTGCACTAGTGACCGATGTGTTTCTGAGCCCAATTTAAAGTGCTAG
This sequence comes from Anniella stebbinsi, assembly GCA_029215795.1. Lineage (NCBI taxonomy): Eukaryota > Metazoa > Chordata > Lepidosauria > Squamata > Anniellidae > Anniella > Anniella stebbinsi. Next base: position 333,741,226 of record JARDYH010000001.1, read on the forward strand.
TTTTGACCTTTAAAGACTTAAATGGTTTGGTACCAAATTACTTGAAGGACCACTTTCGCCAATATCAGCCTGCCAACACTTTAAAATCAGCAAGAGAGGCCCTTCTCATTTGCCTATCTGTGAGAGCAGTTAGGCTGGCATTTACATGACAGAGGATATTTTCTGCAGTTGCCCCGCATCTCTGGAACAAGTTGCCATGGGGGAGGGGGGTCCACCAAGCTCCATTGTTGGAGACTTTTAAGAAGGCCTTGTAAACTTACTACTTTACTCTGGCCTTCCGTTGATTATGTGATATTAGATTGGGTTGTAGCTGCAGTTGTTTGCAATAGTTTTTAATATTATGCTGGTCCCAATCTACATGGAAACGGAATGAGAAGCGCTTTCTGGTTATATTTGATTTTTCATGAAGTTGCTTTGATCTGTCAGGGTACACGAAGCAAGAAAAATGGAATATACATTACCTAAAAACCCACTTTCACAGGTCATGCAGCACTTGAAACCCCCATACTTTGGGGTTGAGTTGGCAGAGTAGAACTGAATGTCATCAACCCTGTAGATGCTACTTAGCAAATGAGAGAGACTTGTTCCCCACCCCTGTCCACACTCCCCTGCTCAGGGAAGTTTACTGGAAGCGCTGAATTAAGTCCCTATAGTTTACCCCACACCTCTCCCATCTCATCCACCATTGGGATATTGTGAAAGATTAAAAGATATTGCACTATTGTGAATGGGAAAACAGACTACATAATCTGAATGCATAGATCAGCTACTGTGCTATTGAGAATGCTTGAAGCAGTGCTACTGCACTATTATGAATGAGGAAAGCAAGCTACATACTGTGAATGGATAAAGCAGCTACTGCACTATTATGAATGCTTGAAACAGCTCTATTGTCATTGGGGAAAACAGGCTATATACTGTGAATGGGAAAAGCTACTAAACTATTCTGAATGATTAAAACAGTGCTACTGTACTATTCTGAATAGGAATAACACACTACATACTGTGAATGGATAAAGCAGCTACTCTGCTGTTCTGAATGGGAAAGACATGCTACATACTGGGAAAGGGGAAAAGCAGCTAATGTGCTATTCTGAATGCTTGAAACAGCTCTATTGTCAGTGGGGAAAATAGACTATATATTGTGAATGAGTGAAGCAGCTACTGCACTTTTCTGAATGCTTAAAACCACTACTGTACTATTCTGAATGCTTAAAAGAGCACTACTGTACTATTCTGAATAGGAATAACACTGCATACTGTGAATGAATAAAGCAGCTACTCTACTATTCTGAATGGGAGAGAGATGCTACATACTTCGAATGGGTAAAGCAGCTAATGTGCTATTCTGAAAGCTTGAAAAAGTGCTACTGCATTAATCTGAATGGGAAAAACATGCTGTATACTGGGAATGGGTAAGGGGCTACTGATTGAGGCTACATATTGTGAATGGGAAAACAGCACTCCTGCGATATAATAAAAAGATGAAACAGTGGGAAGTTGTGCTGAGTAGGAAAGGAAACCTGTGTCCAAAAGTGCTCTACTACACATGGGGAAAAAGAGGGAATAGGGTGGGGAAGGGGACAGCCCTATCCCTTGACCACGTCACTGCCAGGTCACAGATGCACAGTTAGGATGTAATGCAGGGGATGGAGCACACTGCAGCAGAACTGCACGGGAGCCACTTTTAAGAGGAAAAGATGTACTGGAAGGACTTTCTGAAAATGTACCTTTTCCAGAGGGAAGTTGTGGGTTGCTGTGGATTGGCGACAGTGTCATCTGTCACAAACGAGCATGATGTGCTCTCGCTCCACATGAAACTAGCCGTGTAGATTGGTGTGGTGGGAAAATCTGATTAGAATGATTAATTTGACAAATTATGAAAGCATTTCCTTTCTCAGTAAAGATGACTGGTTTCCCACTCAGCAACCGGATTTTAACGGAGACCACAAGTAAAATTATGCTCACAGCATGATTCTCTCTTCAAAAAGGCTTTTATTGTTACAAACAGCTGTCGGAGCCAGAACCTGGGTTCTGACTGACATACTGAGACAAGGTACTTGGTTTTATACACGTATGATTCATGCATACTTAGCATTTTCAAAGGAGGGGGACATTAGGGCTGGCCTATCAAAGGTTACCTTTAGACCAAAATCAAAGAAGCTGACAAGACATACATCTGCTGATTACACGAGTATAAAAATGCTGATGATGGAGTACACGCATAGCAAAGCAGCTGGATGAAGCACATGATATAGATGAACTTTCTCTTACACATGATGCCTTCTGCGGTTTCAGCCGAAGGACAAATATAATCTCTGGAAAGCTCTTAACTTCCCTGTTCCAAGCAACTGTAGCATCTCTTAGTTTCGCCTCAACAGACAGGTTTAATACATTATGAAATAATGTATTATTTCATAATACAATGAGGAGCATTAAAGTTCATCAGTGATTAGGCTATTTGAGCTATTGGTATGATCACACTTGAAATATTCCCTCAACAATTGGGAGCTGGTGTTTGGTGTCTTTTAGAATGTTTGCTGCTGTTGCTGATTTTATTGCTGTTTTTATTGTGTTTGCTTTGTTTTTATTGTGTTTTTACTGTTTTTATTGCCGCATCGGTTTTTATTATGAGTGTTATTGTTGTATGCTGCTTTGTGAAGGCCCCTGCTTTGAAAGATGGACAATATCTTATATAAGTAAAATAAATTAAAACCAATTAAAACTAACATGTGGTTTACCCTAAGTAGCTAACACCTAGTTTTCTTGTTATTTGTTTACAAGGGATCAGGATGATTTTGCTGGTAAGGCACAATAGAACTTTACATAAAGGAGGGGCTATTGCTCAATGATAGAGCACACACTTTGCATCCAGAAGGTCCCAGATTCAATACTTAGCATCTTCAGTTTATAGGAGCACATGATGTTAGACAGGCAATATCTTTTGGGGGTAAGGATGAGTGACATGTTAGGGAATACCCCTTGGAGATGCTAGTGTGAGCAAGGGAGGAGAAGGAGTGGAAGGATCTAGTGGGTAATTTTAATATAGTAACCATCCCATTTTGGTGTATAGACGCTATATAAGGAGCATACATATTTTAGATTTGGACTAACTTGCTGCAGGGTTTTTATCCGTTTCCTATTGTTTAAATCAATTTTGTTAAAAACCTTAACTTTGTTTAAAATGTGTAGAATTTACAAGGTTGATTGTTATTTTTAAAGATGGAGGCAAATTGTTATTAAAAATGTGACTGATTCACCGTTTCTCTCCTCTTACACAACTACAAACTGGATCATCTTCAAGACTAGGGTTGCTAACATGACTTAACAGTATTTTACATTTTATTTCAGGATGCTGTGGCCAGTTTCAAGCAGGCCTTAACGTTGCTGACTGGTTCTGCAAAAACTCCGCCTAATACATTTGAGGCTGCAGAGATTTATTTATTTATGGGTCAATGCTACATGGAACAAATGTCTTTATTAGAGGTATGATTTTCTTTTGGTTGGTTTTAAGCATTGTGAATAGAAGTTTTTATTTGGTTTTTTTCCTGTAGGTTTTCAAATACCATTAGATACTAGGGCTGTGCACTGCTTCAGGTACAAATCTCGATCCTGAACCAAAGCAAGATGATTTGGCCTGCTTCGGTCTGGATCTGGATTGGGACCAGATTGGGCTGAAGTGGTATGGAGAAGATCAGATTGGGTCTGAAATGCTTCAGCCTGATTCAGGACGATGCTAAGATGCTGCCCCCACCTGTCTGCAGGATTTAGCTGCTGTCCCCTCATGCCTGGCAGCTGTCTGTCCTCTGTGACAGCTGCCATTGTCAAGGAAGATGGAGACTCTGTATTTTCCTAGATCTAATATTGCAAATTATGGCAGCAGTAAAGGGCCATTTCTAGAACAGTATCCTCCTGCCCATGTTCCCCAGCAACTGATGTCCATAGGTGTACTGCTTCTGATACTGGAGGTAACGGTGACCAGAAGTGTACCCAGTATTCTAAGTGTGGTTGCACCATAGGTTTGTATAAGGGCAGTTTTGATATTGGCAGTATTATTTTCAAGGAGTTTGCCTTCTTCACAGCAGCTGCACATTGGGCTGACATTGTCATCAAGCTGTCCACCACAAACCCAGGAACTCTTTCTTGGTCAGTCATCACTAGTTGAGATCCTGTTAACTTATACTTGAAGTTGGAATTATTTTACCTCAACATGCAACATTTTTTCCGTCATCCACAAAGGAAACATAGTTATTGAAGTGGAGAGTGGATTGCTTGACTATACCGCTATGGCAGCAGCACTTCAGCCATACATTAAGCACAGAGTCTGGGATTCTTTACCTCACCCCCCACCCCACACACACTTTCTGGAATATTTTCAGTCAACCAGCTAGGCTATTGATGGGAGCTGGATATTGGGAGTATTTTGACTCCTTTATTACAATATTCACATTGACTCACAGTTCATTTCCTAGCCTATTCAAACTGCTGGTTATAACTTTAAAACTTAACATTCTTAAGAAGGTTACCTGAAGGATCTTCTCCACTATGAACATGCCTGTGTATTAAAATCTGGAAGAGACATTCTCCTCTGTGCATCAGAGCTGTGTTTGGCAATAACACAGGAAATAATATTTTCAGTAGCTGCATGCAGGCTTTGGAATTCTCTGCCCAGGGAGGTTCATCTAGTCCCCATTATTATTGGCTTTCCACTAGGGGTGTGCATGCCAAAAAATATCGTTGTTTATTGTTATCGTCATTTCGGACCAAAAAAATTATCGTCTTCATTCATATCATAGGTGAACTGTATCATCTTCATGATAATTATTGTGAAAAAACAATATTTTTTGCAGCCCTATTTTTAAAGAAAAAAATGCCTATAACTTCTGTATTTTAAAAGTTAGAGGCTTGAAACTTGGTCATACAGTATGTGTATGAAATTTGAGATCGATCCCTTCAACCCTCGATTTTATATGATTTTTTTAAAGATAGTTTTCATTCTGACAGGTCTGAATGAACGCACAGGGCGAGCTGTCATTCTGATCTGTCAGAACTGAAATGATCTTTTTTAATAAATTCATATAAAATCGAGGGTTGAAATGTGCCAAATTTGAGATTGATCCCTCCATCCCCATGATGACAGGAGACTCGTGGGGTATCGTGATACTTATTATTAGGGGTGTGCACTGGATCGGGTCCGATCCACGATCTGGATCCGATCCAGGGGAAATCGGTTACAATTATCCGATTTCCGATCTCACCGCTGGATCGTTCGATCCAATCCGATCTGATCTGGAAAGGTCCTGATCCAGATCGGATGGATCGGAGGATCGGTGGGCGCCCGCCGATGGAAGCGGACAGCGGGGGGGGGCCTTCCCTGGCGGGGCTGTCCGCTTCCATCAGCGGGCGCCAGCGGGTGCCCGCCGATGGAAGCATACAACGGGGGCAGGGAGCTGACCTTCTGGGGACATCCGCTCCCATCCGCTGCTGGCTGCTACTGCGAGCAGGTTTCGCGGCCTGCCCCTAGGTAGCATGCCTGCGCGCTATCTAGGGGCAGACCGCGAAGCCTGCTCGCAGTAGTGGCCAGCGGTGGATGGGAGCGGATGGCCCCTGAAGGTAAGCAAGGGGGGAGGGGGGCCCGCGGCCCACTTACCTTCGGTGACCTTCCGCTCCCGTCCACCACTGGCCGCTACTGCGAGCAGGCTTCGCGGCCTGCCCCTAGGTAGCACGCTTGCACGCTACCTAGGGGCAGTCCGCGAAGCCTGCTCGTAGTAGCGGCCTGCGGTGGATGGGAACGGACAGCTACCGAAGGTAAGCAAGGGGAGGGGGAGGGGGCTTACCCCCCCAGGGCCGTCCGCTTCCATCCGCTGGCACCCGCAGGCGCCAGCGGATGCCCCCGGGGGGGTAAGGAGCGTGGGGGAGGGGCTTACCTGCCGGGGCCATCCACAGCGGACAGCCCCTGGAGGGGAGGAGGGAGTTAGGCCCCCCTCACCCACCCGCCGCCATTTTTTCCTCATAGACTTGCACTGGGGGAAAGCTTTCTTTCCCCCAACGCAAGTCTATGAGGAAAAAAAGTGGCGGCCGATCCAAAGATCGGATGTCCGATGTTTGGATCGGGATCGGACCCGATCCAGTCTGGGGGGCCTCTGATTTTGTCCGATCTGATCCGGGACAAAATTGGAGGTCCCGATCTGGGTCCCGATCCGATGGGTCCATGCACACCCCTACTTATTATAATAGAGCACGTTATCTTGGGGCTATTTCGCCCCGTTACCGGTCTGTACCAGATATACCTCCATCGAGACCGTCAGCAACGGTGTCGAGACTACCAGAGGATACAGGTCTGTTGGGTCCTCCATTACCTATTACAAAAGCACTGCCTATACAGGACGTCCCGCCCAACCTCGCCGTTGATTCGCCAGGTTGCCTCAGATCGTGCGGGCTTGGTGTCTCCACATCCATATCTTCCCGCCCACCTTCAATCTCTTCTCCGGAAGATAAAGTGGGCTGTCATGAGGGTACTTCTTCCTCGGAAGAGATTTGTAATTTTACCGATCAAATCCTTAGAATGGCTCAGTCCTTAGGAGTTGATACCCAACAACCTACTGAGCATGTGCAAGTCCCGGTGTTCAATGCCGTATACATGGATACAGCAACAGCTGTTGCTATACCGTTTCTGCCCACTTTTGCTACAGACAGTCAAGCATTCATGGAAAACACCAGCTACTATGCACCCTACTTCAAAATGACTAGAATCGTTATATAAAGTGCAGGAGAAAGAGGCGGAGTTTCTCTTTAATCATCCTAAGCCTAATGGTATAATTGTCGAATCCTCACAGGGGAAGTCGCAAAAGATATATTCCTCTCCAGCGGACAAAGAGGGTAGAAGACTTGATTTGATGGGCCGTTGCTTTTATTCTTTGGCTGCCCTAGTATTTTGTGTCTCTAACTACCAGGCTTTCATGGCGCAATACCAACTCTTTCTTTGGGATAAAATGGGATCCCTCTGTGACCGCCTTTCTGATGATCAAAGAAAACTTGCCCAAATGTTTCATTCAGAAGCCACCAAGCTGTCAAAGCTTCAAATAAATTATACCCAACGAAGGTGATTGTTGCTTCCGTAGCTCTCAGACGTCATGCCTGGTTGCGGTCTGCCAGATTGACACCGAAAGCAAGAGCCAGAATTGAGGACTTGCCATTCGATGGAGAAGGGCTCTTCAATGCAAAAACAGATGAAGCTATGGACATGATTCAGAAAGCAAAAACAACTGCAAAAAAGATGGGTCTAAGTCAACCTCCTCCTTCAACCACTTTTAAACCCAGACAATGGAACAGACAATCTTTTCAGAATTACCGCCCATATTCTGACAAACAAAGCTGACCTACTTTCTCTCAGCCACAAAAACGCACATCTTTTACTCCTTGCTACCGGCAACACTGTACCAGACAAGACCAGGGACAGATACGGCGGCTTTGACTTGGCCAATCCTTCGTCTCCACATCTGATATTCGGGTCAAGACTCTCAAAATTCCACTTGAGATGGAAGCAAATTACCAATGACTCTTGGGTGCTCGATATCATCCAAAATGGATATCTAATAGAATTCGATGTCCTCCCTCCACTCGGTATCGTGAAGACGTCCGCCTCCACGGCAGGTCTAAAACAAGAGGTTACCACTAGGGGTGTGCATCGGATCGGATCCGATCCACGATCCGAATCCGATCCGACCCAAAATCGGGAAAATCCGATCCGATCCGATCCGATCCGACCAACCTCCGATCCGATCCGATCCGATCCGATGAGGTCCGATCCGGATCGGACGCCATTTTGAATGCTTTTTCCCATAGCCAAGTATTGTTTTACAAAAACGCCTATAACTTTTTCATTTTTAAAGATAGAAGGATGAAACTTGGGGACATTGTAGACTGGTTAGGGATAGTTATCTGTGAGAAATTTCAGAAAGATTGGTGCATGCGTTTTGTGGCAATTAATTTTTTAATAAATACCCAGGAATGCTTATAACTTTGTCATTTTTAAAGTTACAAACATGAAACTTTGCCACATTGTAGGAGGTACCTTGGGACCTATGTGTGTGAAATTTCAGAAACATAGGTGCTTGCCTTGTGTGGCAATTAATTTTAGAAAAATGGGTAGTAGTGGGGTAAATACAGTTACGCCTCCCATTTTTTTATTTTTTAAGATACAAACAGGAAACTTGGGCACATTACAGATACCACTTGCCTTGATATGTGAGTGAAATTTCAGAAACATTGGAGCTTGCCTTGTGTGGCAATTAAGTTTTGAAACAATGAGGAAAGAAACACCTATAACTTTGTCATTTTTAAAGTTACACACATGAAACTTTGCCACATTGTAGGTGGTACCTTGGGACCTATGTGTGTAAAATTTCAGAAACATAGGTGCTTGCCTTGTGTGGCAATTAATTTTAGAAAAATGGGTAGTAGTGGGGTAAATACAGTTACGCCTCCCATTTTTTTAGTTTTGAAGATACAAACAGGAAACTTGGGCACATTACAGGGAACACTTCACTTGATATGTGTGTAAAATTTCAGAAACATTGGTGCTTGCCTGGTGTGGCAATTAATTTTTGAAACAATGAGGGATTCATTGGACAGCACTTGCCCATAAGGATTCATTGGACAGTACTTTCCCATAGGGAATCATTGCATTGCACTTTCCCATAGGGAATCATTGCATTGCACTTTCCCACTGAGAAATACAGTTATGCCTCCCACATTTTTATTTTTGAAGATACAAACAGGAAACTTGGGCACATTGTAGACTGGTTAGGGATAGTTATCTGTGAGAAATTTCAGAAAGATTGGTGCATGCGTTTTGTGGCAATTAATTTTTTAATAAATACCCAGGAATGCCTATAACTTTGTCATTTTTAAAGTTACACACATGAAACTTTGCCACATTGTAGGAGGTACCTTGGGACCTATGTGTGCTAAATTTCAAAAACGTAGGTGCTTGCCTTGTATGGCAATTAATTTTAGAAAAATGGGTAGTAGTGGGGTAAATACAGTTACGCCTCCCATTTTTTTATTTTTTAAGATACAAACAGGAAACATGGGCACATTACAGGGAACACTTCACTTGATAGGTGTGTAAAATTTCCGAAAGCTGGGTCCAGGCATGTGGTGGCAATTAATTTTTGAAACAATGAGGAAAGAAACGCCTATAACTTTTTTATTTTAAAAGTTAGAAGTCTGAACATTGCTCACTTTGTAGATGGGTTAGGGGTAGATATGTGTCAGAAATTTCAGAATGATAGGTCCAGGCATTTGATGGCTATGGAATTTTTAGATTAAATGTTTCAAAAAATGTTCCACAGAGGCCAGGTCTTCCTTTCCTCCCCCTCCCGCTTCCCGCGAAGAAAAGGAAACACTGTCTCGTCTCGATCCCTTTGATCCTTGCTAGTATCCATTACAGGGCTCGTGTCTGCTTTCCTACTTTCACTTTTTTACTCAAGCAGACACGAGCCCTGTAATGGATACTAGCAAGGATCAAAGGGATCGAGACGAGACAGTGTTTCCTTTTCTTCGCGGGAAGCGGGAGGGGAAGACCTGGCCTCTGTAGAAATTTTTTTGAAACATGTAATTTAAAAATTCCATAGCCATCAAATGCCTGGACCTATCATTCTGAAATTTCTGACACATATCTACCCCTAACCCATCTACAAAGTGAGCAATGTTCAGACTTCTAACTTTTAAAATAAAAAAGTTATAGGCGTTTCTTTCCTCATTGTTTCAAAAATTAATTGCCACCACATGCCTGGACCCAGCTGTCTGAAATTTTACACACCTATCAAGTGAAGTGTTCCCTGTAATGTGCCCATGTTTCCTGTTTGTATCTTAAAAAATAAAAAAATGGGAGGCGTAACTGTATTTACCCCACTACTACCCATTTTTCTAAAATTAATTGCCATACAAGGCAAGCACCTACGTTTTTGAAATTTCACACACATAGGTCCCAAGGTACCACCTACAATGTGGCAAAGTTTCATGTGTGTAACTTTACAAATGACAAAGTTATAGGCATTCCTGGGTATTTATTAAAAAATTAATTGCCACACAAGGCAAGCACCTACGTTTCCGAAATTTCATACACATGGGTCCCAAGGTACCACCTACAATGTGGCAAAGTTTCATGTGTGTAACTTTAAAAATGACAAAGTTATAGGTGTTTCTTTCCTCATTGTTTCAAAAATTAATTGCCACACAAGGAAAGCTCCAATGTTTCTGAAATTTCACTCACATATCAAGGCAAGTGGTACCTGTAATGTGCCCAAGTTTCCTGTTTGTATCTTAAAAAATAAAAAAATGGGAGGCGTAACTGTATTTACCCCACTACTACCTATTTTTCTAAAATTAATTGCCACACAAGGCAAGCACCTATGTTTCTGAAATTTCACACACATAGGTCCCAAGGTACCTCCTACAATGTGGCAAAGTTTCATGTTTGTAACTTTAAAAATGACAAAGTTATAAGCATTCCTGGGTATTTATTAAAAAATTAATTGCCACAAAACGCATGCACCAATCTTTCTGAAATTTCTCACAGATAACTATCCCTAACCAGTCTACAATGTCCCCAAGTTTCATCCTTCTATCTTTAAAAATGAAAAAGTTATAGGCGTTTTTGTAAAACAATACTTGGCTATGGGAAAAAGCATTCAAAATGGCGTCCGATCCGGATCGGACATCTGGTCCGATCCGATCCGACCAGCCTCCGATCCGATCCGATCCGATCCGACCCCCCAGGTCCGATTCCGATCCGCTATCCGATCCGATCCGGGGGGTCAGTGCACATCCCTAGTTACCACTCTACTTCGAAAGGGAGCAATAGAAAGGGTATTTGCCCCTCAAAACGATCAAGCCTTTTACTCCTGCTACTTCACGGTACCGAAGTCGGACGGAGGACATCAACCAATCTTAGATCTACGGGACTTGAACAAGTACATCAAGCCACGCATGTTTTGTATGACCACTCTAGTGACTATTATGCCTCTCCTTCAAAAAGGACTATGGTTCGCTTCTATTGACCTGAAAGATGCCTATTTTCACATTGCTATTCGACCCCAGCACAGACATTTCCTCAGGTTCATAATGGGCTCCAAGATTTTCCAGTTTCGCGTCCTACCATTCGGCCTGTCCACAGCTCCCAGAGTGTTTACAAAGTGCCTGGCAGTCGTTTGCGCATATCTGCAAACCGAGGGGGTCGAGCTATACCCGTACCTGGACAACTGGTTGCTGGTTTCAATGACAAAGCCCAGGCTCTGTCGCTCTCTAACTCTAGTTCGATGCACTCTGCATCGAACTATGTGAACGAGAAGAAGTCGATCCTGGAGCCGACTCAATCTATCCTCTTTATAGGAGCAGTATTGGACTCGGTGGTGGTGAGGGCTTTCCTAACTACAGATAGCATCAATACCATTCTTCGTCTGGCATCCAAGCTGATTTGGCATCAAAACACGCATGCCTTTCAGATCCAAAGGCTTTTGGGCCTGATGGCATTGATGGTCTCAGTAGTCGAATACGCGAGACTCCGAATGAGACCCCTGCAAAGTTGGCTTCTAAAAACTTTCCAACTTGGGAGAATGCAAGACGATTCCTGCTCACAATCCCAACTGACGTTGAAGGATCATTCCAGTGGTGGGCAGTGCGGCACAATATTTCCAAGGGTCTACCTTTCATGACCCACACACCACGTACGATGTTGGACACGGATGCATCCCTCCTGGGATGGGGTGCCCACTGCGGAATGCTGAAAACCCAAGGGTTATAGCATATATGGCACAAATCAATGCACATCAATATTCTAGAACTAATTGCAGTGCAAAAGGCGTTAATCTCCTTTGAAGCATACCTCACCGGGAGGCATGTCCAGATACAGACGGACAACACATCAGTGGTCTGGTATCTGAATAAGGAGGAGGGCACCAGATCTTCCAACCTCCTCAAAGAGACTTTGAAAATATTTTACTGGGCAATCCCGAGAGGGATAACGCTCTCAGCAGTACATATCGCAGGCAAGGACAATATTCTTGCAGACTCCCTCAGTCGGTCCTTTGTGGACACACATGAGTGGCAGATGAATATTTCGATTCTCCACAAGATAGTCACACAATGGGGTTACCCCCAGCACAATCTTTTTGCTACAGAGGACAATGCCATCTGCAACATATACTCTTCGAGAGCCGGGATTGGCCTCAGATCGGAAGGAGATGTCTTCCAGTTAATATGGACAGGCAAATTATTTTACCTGTTCCCACCGTTTCCTCTACTACAACAAGCGCTTCAAGTCATCCTCAGGGACATTGTAATAGCGCCATGGTGGCCCAGACAGCCGTGGTTTGCCACCCTTCTCAGTCTAGCACAAAACAGGTACCGCAAGTTGCCATTACTTCCCAACCTCATTACCAAAACATGGTACGTATGCTCCACCCAGATCTCAGGACGCTTCGTCTTACAGCATGGAGAATCCATTAGCACATCTCCATCTTCACCCAGATGTTGAAGGAATTATTAACGCTGCTAGAAAGCCTTCTACTAGGAAGTCGTACCTTTCCAAGTGGAAATCATTTTGTTCCTTTGCCATGGATCACCATGTTTCTCCTCTACACGCCTCAACAGAGTTCTTACTTTCTTTCTTGCACCACCTTTTTAAACAAGGTCTCACCTGGTCATCTATAAAAGTCTATCTGGCAGCTATTTCAACCCATAAAGACCCTTTAAAAATCTCTTCTCTGTTTACTGACCCTCTCATTCAACAGTTTCTGAACACATTAGACCACCTGTCCGGAATCAATCCCCTTCATGGGACCTCCCTGTGGTGCTTAGGATGCTCTCAGCAAAACCCTTTGAACCCATGGCGACGGCTGATATGCGCTTGGTTTCATGGAAACTAGCCTTCCTTATAGCTGTCACTACTGCACGACGGGCAGGAGAACTCTGTGCTCTCAGGATAGATACACCGTATACTACCTTCCATAAGGATAGAGTGGTCCTACGGCCAGACGTTACCTTCCTACCAAAGGCACTCTCTACCTTTCATGTTAATTAGGACATTGTTCTACCAACATTCTTTCCTCAGCCGGCTATACCTCTGGAACAATCTCTCCATGCCCTTGACGTACATCATGCTCTGGCTTTCTATAAAGCTAGAACGGAATCTTGGAGGAAAACACAATGCCTTTTTATTGCTTATGGTGGGGTTCAGCGTGGAACTCCGATCTCCCCACAACAATTTTAATTGTGGATTGTGCAGACGATCCTCCTTACCTATTGCCTGGCACGCATTGAACTTGACAAGCCCATCAAGGCTCATTCTACCAGAGCTATGTCAACGTCAACTGCCTTTGCAAAAGGTGTTTCGATACCAGATATCTGCAAGGCTGCTACATGGTCCAGACCATCTACCTTCGTCACACACTACAGTCTGGACACCAGAGCCAGACAGGATTGTTCTTTTGGAAGAGGGGTCCTTTCGGCTGTACTCAACTAGCACATCTTGCCTACCCTTCTCCGGTGAGTCAGCTTATTATTCACCCATAGTGTGGGAATGCACAGAGACCACGAAGAAATGCAGGTTGCTTACCTGTAACTTTAGTTCTTCGAGTGGTCATCTGTGCAGTCACACAACCCTCCCACTATCCCCACTCTTGGCATCAATGTTAATGTAGGTGGGTGCTGAGGGTATTCTCCTCTTGGACTTTGTGAACAATTAGCTGGTCTCAGAGAACTGAGGGGAGGCGGGAACCGGAGCTACACTTGCGCAGTGTATGGTGGGGGAGGGGTTCCCGCCTAAAACAATGCTACTCAGCTATACAAATGTCCGATTGAAGCTCCACGCAGGTGCAGAGCCCATAGTGTGTGAATGCACAGATGACCACTCAAAGAACTAAAGTTACAGGTAAGCAACCTGCATTTCTTGTCCCTAAGTATGGTTTTACTGCTCTATTGCTCTTAATCTTTTAACTGGCTGCTTTTACTGTCTTCTCTTAGTTGTTGATATGCAATTGATCATACTTCTTGTTCTTAGCTTTTTTGTTGTTAGCTATATATGGAAATGCAGGGTATTTTTTTATGATAATAAGTTGGTAAAATAGTGTTCATGTGTTGTTTCATGAACAGACCATCTGGCAAAGCACAGTAAGTACTTGGGATCACAGTATTGCCAATTTGGCATTGTTCTTCCCCACCCCTGATTTCCTGCAGAGAATACCTGTTTTATTAATCATTTTGCAGTGATGCAAATAATATAAAAACATTTCTATTCTCTTCTTTCTTACCATTAGTACAGCAATTTTGTAGAAGAAAATGTTGGTATTGGGATTGAAGCGCAGAACCATTTATCTCCCATTGTCTTTGTTCCCTCATATACCATATTTATATTTAAAGTTAGCAAAATGAAAATATAAAAAAACTATAGGAAATTAGCTTTAGATGTTGCTTTTATAAAATAGTTAGCTTATCCATTTCAGTAAAATTATTGCCTTATCTTTTTAGGCCTACGAAGCTTTTACTTCCGCTGTCAGGTTATCTCCACGTTATGCAGATGCATATTATCAGCGAGGGCTGTGCAGAATGCAGCTCCAGCAAGCTAAATGCATATTCGATTTTAATAAAACACTTGCTATTTTACCAACACATTATCAGGTAAACACTGATTATTTGGAATTTTGAAGATACTCAAATAACACTCAAATAATTTTGATATTCTGCATTAAATGGTAACAGCAGAAAACTTACAATTTGTGGAAAGATTCTTTCTAGTTGGTCTTTCTTAATTTCAGCTTTCCTCATCTAGCCACAGACCTTCCTATCAGCACATGTACATTTATTTGTGTTCTAATGAACAATATTATTTTTATTTGTCCCATAACAGCACAAACTACCAGGAAGTAAAGTAACCCATCCAGAGTCAGTGCATTAGAGGTCACATTGAGAAATCCATCCTCATATCTCCTTCCAACAGCACATAGCCTCATCATTGTGCTCTGTATGAGGGTTTTCTCCAGAACATTCTATGTCTATATAGTAATGGGTATTCATTACCAGGCAAGCTGATATTTAGCTTGTTTAACATATCTTGCCCAGTTCTTCATTATCCTCTCTCCTTCATTTCTTCTTCTGTCTAAGGTTATTCAGATGCACTTCCTTCCTCATTTCAACCCTTTTTACCTTTTTCCATAGTCTCATGCTTTTGTGATATCACAACAAGCTAGCTAATGGCTAGGGAAGACTTACAGATAGACAGATAATAGGCTGCTGGTGCTTACTTCACTTTTGACTTCATTACAAATTCCTGAAAATTGCTTATTTGAAGCTGTTATTTGTATTGGGCAGAAATGCCCCAATGACTCCAGTGGGTGATTTACTCCCAATGCAAATAGCAGCTTCAAAGGACTCAACAAGTTTTAATGTCTTCTCTACATGCTTAGCTAGTTGGAAAAGGGAGGCTTTTTGACTAGGACCCAGACATAGTTGGTTCATTGCTGCAGAGGTTCAGGCAGGCCTCCTTGCCTGCAGGACAATCCATTTATGATAAATCACTAGTGGTTTATGCACATTGTTTGTTTACATTTCTATGCTTAGGCAGCAATCATGTGTACAGTGTAATTTACTTTCAAGTAAATATGCCCAGGCATAGGCCATTGGAGCTTTTTTGTACGATCAATTGAAATATGCTCCCCAAAACTCCTTAAGTCCCTTTTAATATTCCATCTACACATAATATAATTTTCTGGAGTGAACCTCACTGTGTGAGATTGGCTCTGGTTTTGAACACTGTTTAACTATATCTGGCCAAATATATGCTCCCATACAAGAGAAAGGAAGCTCACAGCATACATAGAATTATCAATAAAGTCTGAGACCCCCTCTAGATGGATTCTGTTTGATGCCTGGTTAGCCAATTATGCGCATAATCGCTGAAGCGCTTTATCGTAAATGCTTGTACGCAAGAGGTAATTGAGCGCACAGCTGGTGACCTTACTGGTTGTTTGAAATGCGCTTTACAAGTAGTTAATGCGGAGAATCGCTTGTTCACATAGGCAAAATGCACTTTAACGGCCGGAGCAAAATAAAGCTTACTATTTAACGCGCATTCGATAAGGCGCATAATCGGAGAGATAAAGCGCCTCAACTCCCGATTTACGCTCCACTCTTGTAGAGGTTAAATTTTTAATGAGACTTCAAAGAGCTTTAGACGTCTCGTGTAGAGGCAGCCTGAGTGATGAGTCTTTGCTGGAGAAGGGTGATTATTTATTATATTTATATTCTGTCATTTTTCCTCTTGCAATGTACCCAAGGCGGTATAATCTTCCAGACATTTGCCTCTTAAAGAGGGGGATTGCTGAACACTCCTACATAAGGGTTGTATTGTGGGAGAACATACAACTTAAAAATATATATAATAAAACTGAAATAAAAAGTTCAGATAGCAGAGGGGGCGTGACAGGAGAAAGAGTTCTGTCATTTGTCATGTATCTCATTTATTGACAGTCTGTGATACTTATGTATCCACACTCCACCTAGCAATCACAATAGCAATAACTGCACTATTGGGGGAAATGAAAACATTTCCTCGGGTGCAAATGATAAACTAATTTGCATTTACTGCACAATTGCTGATTATATAGCAAGGCTTTCAGCCTGTGTGTGTGTGTGTGTGTGTGTGTGTGAGAGAGAGAGAGAGAGAGAGAGATTGTTAATATAGCTGATTGTATTGACATTTACAAATCATTAAAACTTGAAAACGTTGAACGCTTTACCCTTCTGGTAAGATGTACACATAAGCCTTTGGAGTTTTCCCATCCAGTTTTGTTCTGTAATGTGTTTCTCTTCTTCTGTAAAGGCATACTTAAGTCGTGCTGCTTACTTTGGGAGCAAAGGAAGATATTCTAAGGCAATAATGAATTGTACTGAAGCCATCAAAATTGAGCCTAATAGTGTGAGAGGCTATCTCTACAGAGGAGCACTGAAATGTTATAATAGGGTAAATATGCCTATTACTGTCTTAACTTTTTGAGGTGAAGTATATGCAGTGCCATTACAGTTGAAAACAGATGTTTGGAATCCACTGTTGTTTCCTTATATAGGCTGACCATCTGAAAAGGAGGACAGGGCTCATATAACTTTAACAGTTGTAGAGAAAAGGGAATTTCAGCTGGTGTAATTTGTATGCAATTAGTTCCTGGTGAAATCCCCTCTTCATCACAACAGTTAAAGTTGCAGGGGCCCTGCCTTCTTTTGTATATGGTCACTCTAGTATAGTGCCTGCAACTTTAACTGTTGTGATGAAGAGGGAATATCACCAGGAACTAATTGCATACAAATGACACTGGTTGAAATTCCCTTTTCTCTACAACTGTTAAAGTTATATGAGCCCTGTCCTCCTTTTCAGATGGTCAGCCTAACTTATATAGAAAATTGAATTCCACTGATTCATAGACCAATGTAGTAAAACAGTCTTCAATGAACATAATTTTTAGAAATATAGTTTCATAATAATTGCCACTAGTTGGAGAAAATAAAACATGCATATCATGGAATGGGCACAAAAACAAACAGCTGGATAATGTTAAGCACTAATTAAATGATTATAATTTCATTAACAGTGTGAAAGATAATGTAGGTGAGGTGGTACCTTCAAAATGAAAAGTTCTGTGAAGCTTGAAGACTCAATACCTTTACAAATGCATTCCTATGCATGTTTACACAAAACTAAGGCCCACTTTGTTCAAAAGAGCTTACTCCCAGGTACATGTGCATAGGATTGCAGCCTGATTTTATTATTCATTTAAAATATTTATAAGTTGCTTTTTAGGATATACTAGGGGGGTGCAAAATGTGCAGACTGTAGGCTGCATGCAAGCTGCTAAGCCATTTCTGGCAGCTTGCCTGGTGTTTCCGTTGCTAGTGCTAGTAAGCGGATCCCTTCCTCATCTATGATCTTTCAGCAAAGATTGAAAATAAGTGCAAGCTCTTCTTTGTGCATTACACATGTGGGCTCTGTGACTGCGCAGAGCCCTGTTTTGGGAAACCTCTATAGTTGAGGAATTTTGCCAAGAACTCTGTGCCCCACTGTCCCTAGCAGATTAGAACATAAGAATATAAGAAGTGCCATGCTGGATCAGACTGAGGGTCCATCTAGTCCAGCATTCTGTTCACACAGTGGCCAGCCAGCTGTCAACCTGGAACCAACAAAGCAGGACACGGTGCAACAGCACCCTCCCACCCATGTTCCCCAGTAACTGGTGCACACAGTTTACTGCCTCTGATATTGGAGATAGCACATAACCATCAGGGCTAGAAGCCATTGATAGCCATCTCTTCCAGGAATTTATCCAACTCCCTTTTAAAGCCATCCAAATTGGTGGCCATCGCTACATCTTGTGGTAACCCTAACCCAGTTGTTAGGACCCAGGACACAGCAGCCTGTCTCTACCATTCAAGAACCAGTCTTCAACACTATGAATACTGAGTTTTCCTAGCCAGTGTCTATTCTGCTCCTTCCAACTCTGTACTATACTATAAAACAATGGTGGAAGGCCCCCTCTTCTATGCCTCTCACATCTAAAGGTCTCGAGGGGATGTACTGAGTTTAGGATAAGGACACTGAGTTTCACTTCATGCATCCTGTCCTGGACTCTATCATTGTTGAAGCAGTGCAGAGTAAATCAAGGAGACTCCATTCTTCTCCTATTGATAAGAAGGGCCATCATTTCAACTTGCTTTGCAGATGGCTGTATTCCTCTGCTTCCTTGAGAATCAGGATGTCCAATCACCAGGCGGCTCTGTCAAGTTATCAAGTTGTCAAGTTTCCTCTGGGAGAAAGTTAGCGACCTTTTTGCCTATCTTCCCAAAGATAAGAGAGACCTTGCTCAGGTGTTTCAGGGTGAGGTCATGCACTTAGCCAGACAACAGATCATCATGCTCGGCATCAGGTGAACTGTGATGCCAAGGCTTTTGTTGGGGCCGTGGCTTTGAGGCGTCATGCCTGGCTGAGGTTGGCAGCCTATCGCAGGAGGCTGAGTCTCATATTGAGGACTTGCTTTTTGATGGCCAAGGCCTTTTCAATTCCAAGACCGATAAGGCCATGGATTCTGTCTAGAAGGTGAGAAGTATACCACAGTGTATAGTGCTGAGCCAGCAGCTTTCTTCATACAAGCAACACTTTTGGTGCCATTCCTCTGTGATACAGCTTCCTTACCAGCAATTGGGTGCAGGGCAAGGGTCTCAACAGCAGGCTTCAGTGCTGAATTTACCTATTGTTGTTGTTTTCCTGCCATCCTGGACCAACATAACATCAGACTCCTGGGTCTTCTCCATCATCCAGAGGGGTTACAGGATTATGTTCAATGCCCTCCCTCCACTTGGGACCTTCTGACAAATCTGCAATCTGGTCAAGGATGGCTATGGCACTATTGGCTGGATGTTCAAACCAGAGCTTACTGCTCTTTTGGTCATGCTGTCCTCTGTTCTGTTCTGCAGTAGGACACTGACCTGCCTCCAGTCAGTCTGCTTGCTGCTCACCCATATGTGTGATGTACAGAGATCATGAAGAAGAAAGCCAGGTTGCTTACCTGTAGCTGCAGTTCTTCAAGGGATCATCTGTGCATTCACATAACCCACCCACCATCCCCTCTTCGGTGTCCTAAATTCAATGTAGGTACCAAAGATCCCTCTCAGTTCCGAGGCTACAATGTTGGTCTGAAGGAACTGAGGGGATAAGTGGGAACTATCTAGGGACATGCACATTGGGAAGTTAGGGGAGAGTTCCCGCCAAAATGTATCAGTTATAGAAGTTTCCCAAAGCAGGGCTCCCTGCAGGTACAGAGCCTATATGTGTGAATACACAGACGAACACTTGAAGAATTACAGCTACAAGTAAGCAACCTGCCTTTTTCTCTTGCTAAAACAAGCAAGTTAACCGTGTGTGTGTGTGTGTGTGCACACGTGTGTGCTTGAGCTCATTTGACTGTACATTTGTGCGCCCTTGGGGCACATCCTAGCAAAGAAATATATAACAAAATAATCTGTACAATCCCTGAAGATCTCAGGGGGTTGCTTAAAATGCTTAAAGGTTTTGCATTGCTTTGCTCAGTAATGCAGATTGTCAAGTCTTAGTGAATGTCTGCCATGTTCTGCTCCCAACTAATCAGAAGTCTGTAGGGCTCAAAACATGGCAGGCAAAGGAATATGTGATGATTAGATACCTTCTGAACTCTTAAATAGAAGGGAGCCAGTTAGAGCCAACACCTGCCAAGGATCCACACCCCAGCAGGAGCCAACTGACAGGAGCTCATATTTTTCGGGGTGGTGGTGGCTTACCATGAAAGATATGATGTGGCAGGAGGTTGCATTCTTTCTTTTTCTAGGGGAAAAAAAGCTTTACTGTTTCTTCAAGCAGCAGTGAGACATTTTCAGTGAGAAACACTGCCAGGCTGCTGCTGCAACAAAGATCAACAGCATTTCAGCTACCATAGGGACCATGATTTTTAGTTATTATCTTCTATGTAGATTATGCGAAGTTTACAGTTAATGCTAATACTATGCCATTTTTTCTATAGACTTACAAACATGCTGTTGAAGATTTAACTAGAGCAATAGACCTGGACAATGCGTGCATTTTGGCGTATTACAATAGGGCAATTTCCTTCCACCAATTGAAGGACTGGAAAAATGTATGTTTCAATTTTTTTTAATGATCAATCATATATCATTGTTTAATTGCTTTACCACTACTTCTGAATATAGTGATCCTGCTTTTATTTTAATTATCACGCATTTACTACCCCAATCCAATTTTGTGTATGCTGGAGTATGCACATGGTACTCCATTCATGCAGGCTTTTTCATTCACTTTGGTGGAAGGGGAGCTCCATACCCACATTAATCTGTGTATTTGAGAAAGGCATTTACTGAATATATGGGAATCTTTTGCGGGAAAGAAGGTCTGTGTGTACCCCCTGAGTCACTATGATTTCAGGGTGACAGACTTGTTAACAAATATCCTTTCTGGACACATGTGCAAGGATTTGCATATTCACAGATACACATGTTTAAAGAACATCTTAATGTTGGTCATAAGACATTTTGGCAGATTTGTCCCAATAACGCACACAGACAAGTCTATTTCAAAAGGGGATTGTTTTATTGATTACACAGGGATAATATGTACACAACAATTACTTTTGGAATTAGTTGGTTGGTATTAAGCATTATATGAACTCTTGGATGGAATTAATCAGAAGATATACCACATACAATCCTATGCACACTAAGCATATAAAATAGAATACAAAATGAATGCATGCACAGGATTCAAACTATGGGGAAATTAGCTCAAAGGCCAACTCCATGACTAAATCAAGGCTGCTGAGCATAGAAGGCTAGGCCATGAACATGTGCAGTGGGTTGGGACTTGAATGGGCTGGACTATAGTTCCATGGGAGCAGAAGAAGATGAGGCCAGGCAAATCTGAGTTCTAGGGCTCTCTGGGAGAGGGGAAGAAAAAAGAAAAGGTGTGGTATAAGAGGATAATGAGGCCGGGGAGACAAAGGGGACCTACAGTGGTCTGCCTCTTGCCACAGACAAAGTGCTATGGTTAATCCTTCCACAAAGTCACCATAGCAAGAGAAGGGGGCAGGATGATTGGCATCTATACTAAGCACACTCACACCAGTTTCCAGTGCCCTGCTTTTATTCCTTGCTTTTTCTTGTTTCCTGTTCCAGCTCTTTATTGTGTACCACAAGAGTCTCTGTGACTCCAGATTATGTTGTGTGTCAACCAAATCCATCTAGATGACTTGGCTAACTACAATGGGCATGAAAAGGAAACAAGGACAACAATGGAAAAGGGAATCTGGCTGCAATCCTTTTTACTGGTCAACCAGGGCAAGGCTGCACTATAGCGGCCAGTCTTCCACCCAAAAACTGGTTAAAACACAGAGCAAATTTCTACATACTCTCAGACATGTACATAATAAAAGTGGGTTGAAAGGCTGGAGGCTTACAATCCATAGGGAAAGGACCTCCAAAAGATAGGGCAGGACTGAAAGAAACTTGTCTGGCATTATTCTTGAAGACAGTGCCTGGGTATGTGGAAACCTCTTAGGTTATGTCAAAGGAAGCCTTGAAAGAGGCTGCAAGTGGGTCATCACTTCAGCTAGAGCAGGGAATTAGGCAGCTACAACAGGTGTTCTGGAAATAAAGTGGTAGAAGCCATCATATAGAACCCTGGGTTCTGTGGCTTAAAGGGATTTCAGCAAGAGAATGAGAGCCAACCAATGCAGCCAGGGGCACTGAGCTGGTCACACAACCAAAGATATAGGTTACCAAACCTTTGGGGAGGGAAAGAACACTCTCGACCCCATGGCTCTTGTAATGGACACTAAAAGAACTAACCATAATGAAATTGATAAAAGCTCAGGACTAACTATAGAAAAAGTAGACAAAAGAGGGAGAGATTACTTTGGTTGGAGCAAGCCATAGTCTCAATAGGGCGGATTCCTTTCCCAAATATTACTCAGGATGAACTAAATCTAATCAAGGCAGTGAACTTGTTCGGATGACATGTCAGTCCATCATGGGTTAATTTGTCTGTTAATTTACCGTTGTATATTTACAATGGTGGCCGGCATGTGCCACAACTCCTCATGGATAAATTAACCCATGATGGGCTGTCACGTCATGCAAACTGGCCCAGTATCTCTCTGAGATTGCAGGGCTCAGGGGTGGGGAACCCTTCCCAACTACCACACTTATCACTAATTATGCAGTATCATGGAAGCATGAGGCTTTTTCCTATGGTGTATTCATTCTTTAGTTCCTGATTACTGCTCCCAATTTAACTGTAGGGATGTTGGAGAAATCCACAATGGAATCAAATGAGTTTTGATTTCTGTGAGTCCAATCCATGGATTCCACAGCAGACCAACTTATCATGATTTACACAGATTTTGTGGACTTGCAGACCATTTTTTAAAAAAACTTTCCACACTTTTACACAAATTGAGTTGTAGAAAAATACACAAAGTATTGTGTATCATGCACATAGACTAACGCATGAAAGTGCGCATTTTGGGGGATGTGCACAACTGCAAATCCACACAAGTGCAGATTTGCACAAATTCAGAAAATTGTAAAAAATATCCCATTCTGTCAATGCATAGATGACAATCTGCAAAACTTAAAATGGATTTTACAAAATCCGCACATCCCTATTTAATTGTGAGTCATTCTATCTGGAGTGGTTAATTGAATCATACTACTAATCTTTGACTTGAATAAGTGACCAGATACTCACGACCTCATGGTGTGATCGCTTGCTTTGGCCTCTTTAGCCATTCCAGTTGAAGAAGTCCCCTTCAGCCTTGCATGTACACTGGATGCCAGGCTAGGCTTTTTAAAGTTACAGCACTATGTCAAACAAAATACTGGGGCAGAGTATCTCCCAGGCTTTCATGTCAAGAAGTGTGCTAACAGATTCTGGTATACCTAAGAAGCAAATTTGCAACGAGGCACACAGATGACTGCAAAACCATATTTCATGTGTTGAATGACAAATGATAGTTCTGTCATTGAATTCATTTTTATGGATGTTTCACTTTGTTCAGGTCATTCATGACTTTTGGACAACAAAAAACATAAGATTTTAGTATTTATGTCCTAAGGCATGAATGTATGAACTATGTTTCTTCTAGAAATACATTTGGAACTGATTTGATTAATATTTTGAGATTGGTTCATAAAAGCCTTTTGCAACCTAAATCTACAGTATGTCAAAAGAAAGCCTATTTCCAATAACATCCTCAAATTCTTCAACATTTTTAAACCCAACATTTGAAAGATTAAAAGGTCAAATGTAACTTTATCAGACACAGGTGACTATATTAGTTAATGTCAGAGTTCTAAAAGGACAAGAGGGGCATCATTTTTTATTAAGCATATCAATCATTTTGTGATCGAACTGGGGAATTCCAATGTATTGACTATAAATTCAGCTCCTTAGAAGAGTAAATCAAGGCATTCCCCTCATCCATAATCCTATGATCCAGGTTCTCTTCTTTCCTGGACCATAGCATTTGGAGCTAGGAATGCCTTGATTTGCTCTTCATTTGGCGAAGACATAAGAAAGAAGAATGACTTGCTTCTTGAATAAGCATAATATATTTTTAATTTCTAATCTGAATTTTATTACATTTTATAGTAACATTGGTTCATTAAAACTAATGCTAGAACAAAATCTTGAAATTTAATTATTTTCTCTGAACTTTGTTAAAACTTGGAAAATATCTTCTTCTCAGTCAGTGGTGGAGTGGACCCAGAGGTCTCTGTTATAACTCCTAGTAAAGTTATGTAGTAGAAACCAAATTTCTGGAGCCATTTTTCCACTTGAAAAGCTTACAGGTCTTTAATCAGGCAAAGACTGGAATGTCTTTGTAAAGGAGAGAATTCCTTACTCTGTAAAACACGTTATGTTTTACACTTTTCAACAATTAACTTTGTTTTTTCCCTTTTTTTATTGTGAATTTCAAAAAATACAGAACAATAAAGCAAAAAACAAATAGTGAAAAAAACACATTTACATATATAGCAATGTCATCATTTTTCATCGAATGTTAAAAAAAGAGAGAATTATACATAGGTTTTAAAAAAAATCAGACCATATAGCCATATATTTATCCATTCTCAAGTTGCGCCTTATCATATGTTGATAAGATTATTAATTCCTCAATCCATTGCATTATAGGAGGTGAGCATTTATCCTTCCAATATATTGTTATAAGTCTTTTTGCTGTCATGAGGGCTCTGAAAATCCATTTGCGTTGACCCTGTGTTAGTTTCCAAGAAATCGGCAGGTAATTTAGAAGGGCATGAGCATCCTTCCATATTAAAGATTGTTTCAGGACAAGATTTATCCTTATTTTAACCTCCTCCTAAAAGGAGAAGACTACTGAGCACTGCCAAAACATATGGGTTAAAGATGCATTAGGTGCATTACATCTCCAACAATTATGTAAATTAGATAGACCCTTGTTGAAAAGATGTTGTGGGGTCCAGTAGACCCGAAAGAGGTTTTTTTGCTGAATAAGACGTAGCCTAAGATCCATAGAAACTTCAGATACAATATCTAAGGCAACAGTCCATTGATTGGGCAAAATAGGACACTCCAATTCTTGATTCCAATCTTGTCTTAAACTATGAGTATTGTGTTTATTTACTACTACTAAATAATATATATGGGTTGTGGATCAACGTGTCTGCTCAGCTACTATAAGTGTTTCTAACAGTAATGGAGGCTCTGAGGCTGTAAAAGCAGCTGGCCCAAAACTAGATTTCAGCAAATGTTGCAAATGTAAATATTGCCATTCAGCCATAGCAGGTAAATTATATTTCACACGCAAATCAGAAAATGGCATAAGATCATCGTCTGAACCTATTAATTGAACCAAAGTAAAGATTGCCTCATCCATCCATGTCCTCCACAAAAACATTTTTTCCAATTTTTAAATCTGGATTTCCCCATAAAGTCAATTTTGCATGAGAAAATGGGTCAAACTGCAATTATCGCGATAATATGCACCATACGTCTCTAGCAAGCAAGACTGTAGGAGGAGGATTATTTAATCTAACATGTTGAGAATGGAGTGTCATCCATTTCGGAAGCAGTTCTAACCATAAAGATTCCAAAACTGACCAAGGTGGCATATCTAAGCAAGCTGGAGAAGGCCAAAACTTAGTGCAGGTCAATAAATAGGCCCTATGATACAAAGCTAAGTCTGGAAAGCTAAACACCCTTCTTTGATTGGAAGTTGCATGCGTTTCAAAGATATTCGAGGTGGGGAAGAACCCCCCATAATTCACGATACAAGGCATTAAGTTGTTGAAAATATTTGCCAGGTATAAGTAATGGAATCCCATGTATAACGTAAAGAATTCAAAGTACAATATTGTACAAAGTACAACAACAACTTTATTCGCAGCCAATAGGCCAAACATCAGCAAATAGCATTTAGACATTGATACAATGTTCATTTACACTCATTAAAATTAATAATCTTAAGTGTGTTGACTTTACCCCACAAACTCAATTTTAATGGTGCCCATATGTCGATATCACATACAATCTCCTCAATTAACTTATTCAAATTTATTTTAATCAATTGGGATATATCTCTGGGAATAAGCATTCCCAGATAAGTAATAAAATCAGAACACCATCGAAATTGTCCATAAGCCAACACACTAGAAGATATACTATCGCCAATCGGCATCATTTCAGACTTTGACCAGTGAATTGAGTAACCGGACAAATCACCGAATCAGAGCCATCAAAACAGGAATAGATGCCTGGAGTTTAGAAATAAACAATAAAAGGTCATCAGCATAAAAAAATATTTTAAATTCTAAGTCAGCATGCACAAACCTGTGAATACTATAACTCTGTCTAATTGCACAAGCCAAGGGTTCCAAGCATAAATCAAATATCAGTGGGGAGAGAGGGCATCCTTGCCTAGTACCTCGCCCAAGCAGGAAAAAATCTGACAACCAACCATTGGTCATGGGGTCTTGGGGTCAAATATAAAATTCTAACCCACTTTAAAAAACCCATTGGAAAACCAAATTTACTCAATGTAGCAAGCATAAACTTCCAATGAATTTTGTCAAAGGCCTTCTCAGCATCCAAAGAGACAATGGCCGTCTGGTCATTTCTTTCTCTATTTAAAGTTATCAAATCAACAACTAATCTCAAGTTATCAGCCCCCTGTCTGTTTTTAATAAATCCCAACTGTTCTGGTCTGACCAATGTTGTAATAACTTGTTGTAATCTATCAGCTAAAATTGCCGTTAATATTTTGATATCAACATTTATTAGTTAAATTGGTCGATAGTTAGCACAGTTTGTATTGTCTTTACCAGCTTTAGGAATGACTGTAATGTTAGTATCATTTAATGCTGAAGAAAGTGAATCCTGTTCAAATATGTATTTGTAAAGGTGATAAAGTTTCGGAGCTAAAACAGCAGGAAAGGCTTTGTACCACTCAATTGGAAACGTATCAGGGCCTGGGGATTTCCCATTGTTCATATTCAAAATTACTTTTGTGATCTCTTCAAGTCTTATAGGAGCCATAAGATGTTGACTTTGTAAAGAATCTAAGCGAGGGAGATTAATCTGAGCAAAAAAAGTATTCATATCCTGCACCAATATCTCACTACCCTTACTATACAGCTCTGTGTAAAATCTTAAAAATTGAAGGTTTATATCTGTAGGTGAAGTATGTATCATTTTATTCTCATCTTTAATGGCAGAAATAACATTTTGATGTTTTTGATGTTTGAGACGATGTATCAAAATTTTACCGGGTCATTCCCCACTTTCCCAATATGTCTGACGCATACAAGTTAAAGCAAATTCTGCTTGATGAGAGAAAATATTATTTAACTCGCATTTAACTTTTTGCATCTCCTGATACAACTGTGTTGATGGAGAACTAGCAAACTGGGTTACAAGAGATTTCAATTTCTTATTTAAAAACACCCGTTATGGTGTTCTAAGCTTTTTCTTGACTGAAGCATAAGCAATAATTCGACCCCTAATAAAGGCCTTGCAGGCCTCCCATTCCATAGTGCAAGAACTTGCAGTACCCTTGTTGATATCAAAATATTCCAAGAGTTCAGCCAAAATCAGAGATTTAAACATCTCATCATTTAAAAGAGAAACATTAAAACGCCAAAGTCCCGGAGGCCTAAGCGATCCTGAAAACTGTAGCTCCAAGCATACAGGGGTGTGGTCTGAAATTACCAGTGTATCAATCTTGCAAGCCTTTATTTGCTGCAGTAAAGAAGTAGAAACTAAAAAATAATCTAATCGAAAACAATTATGATATACTGGTGAAATAAAGGTGTACTCCCTATCATCAGGATGCAATATTCTCCAAACATCAATCAAACCAAGTTCGACTATATATGCCTGAAGCGTATTTCTCACCGCTGTTTGTGTCTTCAAGGTGGGTGTGTTCCTATCCAATGAAGGATCTAAAATCTCATTAAAGTCTCCACCAACAATCAAATAATCATAAATCATATTAACCAATTTGCTGAAACATTTGTGAAACACAGCAGGAGAGTCCATATTTGGCCCGTATAAATTGATCATAGTAATTATTTTATCTACCTTATTTCATTGAATCTAAGACACCATCAATTGTAAGACGCACCTTAATTTCAGCACCCCTTCCACTTGGGCTCATGTGACACTTCCATCGCCTGTCCTCGCTGCCGCTGCTGCTTCACACCACTGCCAGCGCTCACCTCGGCCTGGCAAGGCATCAGTAGTAGGACTCCAGGGAGGGGGGGACTTGCGGGGCCTAGTTCCCAGTACTGATGCCTTGCCAGGCCGAGGCACCACCAATCGAGGTAAGGGGGGAGGGGGAGGGCCCCGCAACTCACCCCTCCCCACTTACCTTGATCGCTGCCGCCTCGGCCTGACAAGGCATCAGTACTGGGAAGTAGGCCGCGATTCCGCGAGATCTTGGACTAGTACCCAGTATTGATGCCTTGCCAGGCTGAGGTGGCAGCGATCAAGGTAAGGGGGGGAGGGGGGACTTTTGACCAGCCTTGTGGGATCCCTCGAGATCCGCTAGGGCGAGTCGCTGGGGGGGGCATGCAGAGCCCTAGTGCCTTCTGCAAAGCCTGGTAGAAATCCATCAATTCTAAGTCACCGTCGATTCTAAGACGCACCCTGTTTTACAGATGTAAATAGGGGGGGGGGAGTGCATCTTAGAATCGATGAAATATGGTATATGTTTCCCAGCTAAAATTAAATAGCAACCATCAGGATCAATAATCAGCAGCTGCAGGCAAAAAGAAAGTCATTTATGAATTAAAATCGCCACCCCTTTGGAGCGTGTTAATAATAATAATAATAATAATAATAATAATAATAATATATTTATTTATTTATTACCCGCCTCTCCCAACGGATCGAGGCGGGGAACAGCATTAAACATAAAATACAAAACTGATTAAAAGCACATAAAACCAATACATCATTAAAATACCAATAAAACACTAATAAAACCCTAACCCTAACCCCATCCAGAACTGGTTGACACACCTCCAACCCCAGGTTGTGGCCCTTGACAGTAAGCACCTCCGTCTTGTCTGGATTCAGCTTCAGTTTGTTTTTGCTCATCCAGTCCATTACCGCCTCCAAGCATTCATTCAGAGGAGACACACTATCCTTAGCTGACGTTGTTGTCAAAGGCATGGAGAAATATATTGTTGAAGTATTTGTTACGTAAACCTTGCCAACCCAATCCTTTTTTAAAAAATGGACGTCTTCAGCAGTCAAGTGGATTTCTTGCAGAAAAACCACGTCAACATTAACTATGTGACCTGTATTTTTATAGGCATTGAAAGATTATGGGATTGTTCTTCTTCTTGAGGCAAACACTGACACTATGTTGAAAGTGTTGATCAACCGTGCATTACTCTATGCAGAATTGGATCAACATGATAATGCACTACAGGTATAGAATCCTCCCTGCCCTCCCCCTGTATTGCACATGAGAAATCATAGACTTTTTTATTGTGTAATTTATTTATTTATTTATTTATTTACAGCATTTATATACAGCTCCACATTTAAACAGATTCCAAAGTGGTGAACAATAAAAACTTCAATCATCAAAAAAACCTGCCCGTTTAAAAGATGGAAAGATAAGGCTTTTACATCTTGGTCCAAACTCCAAAAGCCAGGAAATTGGAAGCTAAGGCTGATGCCTTATCTGATGTGCCCCGTTTTTTCTTTTCATGATGTAGTCCCAAATTGTGCTTGCTTACAACTTACTCTCCATGCACCCACACTTTTCCTGAGTCTTTCTGTCCTAATGCACCTACCCCAGTCTCCTTCCTTCCCTCTCCCCAAAGCTTCTGCTAGATGGGCTAAAACACCCATCTAGCTAAAATGCAGGGCATTGGAAACCCATAATCCTCCAAGTTTAGAAGCTTATGATTACCCAGGGCGAATCCAATAGGATTGTGCCCGAACTGAAACTGTTTGTAAATGGTAATTTTGACCCAGCAAGTGCAGCACTCATAGCTGCTTGTAGGAATAGAGAAGCTAGTTGCACAGGCACCTATTGTATGTTGCCTGAGACATCAGTGCCAGGTGTATCACGTGTTCTCTTTCTCTATTTTTAGGACTTCGCAGAGGTGGCACTGAGTAAACCAAAAGACACTCGACTATATAAAGTTCTTGGACTCTGCTACCATAGGTAATATTAAATACTGATCAGAACAAATCTGGAATATGGTTTGATGTCACAATTTACAATAAAGCTTTCAGGAGAGTTTATGAAGTAGAAATAAAAGAAAGTGAACAAAAAAGCAATGACAATCCAAGACATTATTTTACTGCCTGAAATGGACCCCAAATGGACCCATCCCCACCTCCTGCTAGGGCTAACATGTAAAAAAGTATTGGTGCACCACCATTGGTGCACCACCATTCAAACACCAACTAGTCTTCTACCCTGGCCTTGTGATGGTACCTAAAGCAGGCTGCTTCACTCTGCTGAATGATAGGTCTGGCCTTGATATAAAGAAAAAAGATTTCATATTTCTCAGGAGCCATACATTTTGTTATCCACTTTCGTTGTGCAATGGTTCATTGTGTTTTTGCTCACTTTCTAGTGGTTGCTAGGAAACAGCATTCCATGGAGAACCTGTTAGACCTGTTCAGAGATCTGAAAATCAATAGGCTTGATATATGGTTGTCTAAATGCTATTTTGACAAATGGAGTAATTCAACTTTCTCTAAGGATGTACGTATATGCTGCCCAATTACTCGGCAGTTGGTATTAGTACTACAAAATATATTTTACAATTTTTATTTATTATTATTTTTATTCTTTTAAAACAACAAAAGGATATCTATATTTAACTGCAAATCAAGAACACTTCCAGCAGTTGCTTAGTACCTACTATATAGGTAACTTATGCTTTAGCTTCTGATTTTTGAAGCTCATTCTCTGATAGTGTTAGACAGGGGCTGTTTTGCACAGGCTGTAATAGGAATAATGCTTACTATTCCTATCCTAGCTATGCAGTAGACAGGATATTCATTCAAGAGGAAATTATTTGCAGTCTTGCACTCAATTCTGTGAGGGTATATCCAGGAGCCTCAAGTGTACCTTGTATGTATGAGTATTGTAGAATCCCCTTGTAAGCTGTACTGAAGATTTCATTGGGCAAAATGGAAAATTCTCTTATACAGAGAACTATTTCTTAGATTAAGAGTTATGTTTAACTTCTTACATGAACACACAGTGCAAGAGAGTTTTGGCTATTGGACAGTATAGACATGTAATAAATCAATAACAAAATAATAAAATGTAATAAATAAATAATAAAAATAATTCTATATCTCTTGTGCTGTGAGAACAATGTAGCAACTGTCATCTATCCCAAGTATTTAACTCACTTATTCAATCCACACAACACCCATACACGTCAATCCAGAACGTTTCCTATCAAATGTTTTGTAAAGCTCTCGTTTGTTTAGTTAGTTAGTTAGTTAGTTAGTTAGTTAGTTATTGCATGACTACACTGCCCAAAAGTCAGAGCTAATATAAGCAAAACTTATCTGAAATTCATGTGTTTTGACAATCATCTGAACAAACTGTTTGAGACTTCCAATCCTGGTTTGCAGAGCAAGCACAAACCATAGTTTACTGATTTGGATGAAATAACAAACTGTGGTGTGCAGCTGACCCAGCTCACTTGACTGATGTAATCAGCGACTCAAAATTGAAAAGGCAATTTTGATAGCTATGTCTATTAATACTATAAACCTTGACAAAGCAAGCCATATAAGAATGTGTCAGAGATTGGTGATGATTTTGTTTGCTACACCATTGCTTGTTACCTTGTTGAATTATACAACTTCAAATATGACTAATAAAACAACAACCTTCAAATATATATTGATTTTAGACTTCAGAAGTATGAAGAGGCCGTGCATTCATTTTCTAAGCTTCTTAAACTAGATCCCTTTTCTCTGGATGGCTATATTGGACGAGGGAATTCATATATGGAATTTGGCCATGAAGAAGGCAATATACAAGCCCGGAAAGATTTTTTGAAAGCAATACATCTGAATCCAATGTGCATAAAGGCCAGACTTTGCTTAGGGTACAATTTACAGGTAATGTATTATTCAGCATAATATCCTGCTGAAAATAGGAATTTAATCAGGCAATTCACTGTACAGTTGTTTCATGGAGTAATTAACTTAGAGAGCAATCTTATGTCCCCTAGACAGGGTCTGGGACAACCTAAGATTATTCAGATTCAGGGCTCCGAGCTTGTAGACAGGGCTCTGAGCTGTGCTCTTCCCGCAGCCTCATAGCCTGCTCAGAGAGAACCACAGCAGCTATCTCTATGCAATCGCAAAATAGCATTCCCAGGGTGGGGAGGGGAAGAGACTGGGGCAGCTGTGCTATGCTCTTTCCAATGGCTGCCTTAGCCCTCTTCCCTTCCTCTCTGAGGCACCCACTGGTAGATGGGCAAAATAGCAGAAATACAGGCTAGGCAGAAACGCAGAGGCAAAGATCGCCTCCAAGTTTGGAGGCTGACAGGAATTGCAATTGGGTTGCACCCTTATAATACTTAAGAAGGTTTAAAGTTTTAAACATTTTTGTTCATGATGCAATAACCTGCACATATAAAGAGAACTCTCTCACCCCTTTTCCATTATTATTCTGTCTCTTTCTGGGCTGTAAGTTAAGATTAGTAATGAAGACAGTAGTTTCCGTATGCAATTCATAGGAGAAAGGGGCATGGTGGGAGCTCTTTCATTGGATACTGCCCACAGTCTATTAACTTCCCCGTCTCACTTTTGATACAACATTTCTCCTAATGGGCTAGATCTACACCAAGTAGGACATAACACTTTGAAAGTGGTTTGAAAATGGTATACGGAATGTATCCTGGGCCTCAACAGTTGTCAATACCATTATAAACCATTATAAAGAAGTGGTGTAGATCCTGCTGTGGACGAAGTGGGTCACTAGAAAAAGGCATATAGACTTGCAAAGTGTGGGTCATTATTATGGAAAATTGGTCCTGGCTTACAGGACAATATCCAGTGGGGCTTCTGTGCTCCTGCTGATTGTGCTATGCCAGCAGGACCTGCCACTTGCAGAATGAGGAACTAGTGCTTTGTAAAGGAACCCTGCAAACAATCCCTTCTGTAAGCTCTGCTGACCTTCCCTGCTCTGGAAATGAGTGTTTCCCTGTGTTTCAAGTTGATTTAACAACCGTTTGTTCCACCTTGTATTAACAGTGGGTCCCACTGGCATTTAGGCGACATAGAATAGTGTCCATTGTAATTAGGCATGTGCCTGTCTCTAAATTGATTGTTGTTTTAAAAAATATTCCAAAGTATGTAGAGCTGCTTCTACATATGGGCTTGGATCCAGAGGTCTCTGCTTATGGGATGCTCCTGCTTGTGAAAAGAGGAGAGGTAATTTTCACACCCACCCACCCAAGAAAACTTGCTGGAGATGCCTAGGGGACCCTCCAATATGGTATTGGAGGTTTCATAGCAAGTTGCTGAGGGAAGGGGAATTTGGGGAAAAAACACTTCCACCCCTCCTTCCACCAAGCTAATGAAAACCCAGATATGTGAGATATAAGTGATTTTTTGGCTGTATTGCTATTATGTTTTGAGTGATAGTGACTCCATTATAACAATTTGAATTAATCCTCATTTAAATTAGGAACTAGCCAGTTGGTTACCCACAAACACAGTTCATGGGAAAAGATCAAATCTAATTAAAGGTTTAACTTAACAAACTGCATTTATTGAAATATTCAAAGTCTTTTATCCCTACAAAACATCCTCAAATACAATGTTCTTGGTGTAAACTCCCGGGCAGCCACTCTGTAACATCCTTGTTCTGGTCCATCGACAACTTGAATCTTGAGTTTTGCCAAAGAGCGCACAAGACTCATGACAA
This sequence comes from Anniella stebbinsi, assembly GCA_029215795.1. NCBI lineage: Eukaryota > Metazoa > Chordata > Lepidosauria > Squamata > Anniellidae > Anniella > Anniella stebbinsi. Next base: position 333,775,287 of record JARDYH010000001.1, read on the forward strand.
CGTTGAGGCAAAGGACAGGTGTAGGCAGATAGATGCCAATTTGTTCCACAGTCTGTCCCTGATTTGTTTACAGGTTGTATGTTGCTGGCATTGTACTTTGGCCTGCACCTGTATTTATAAAGACATGCAGGGACTTTTAAATGTTATTTTGTTAAATTTAACAGCTAGAGACTTCTTTTCTGAGCAATAACTAAACTTTGACAGGGTTACTTTTAACTATAGGTGTCTCTTAATCCCTTTATGATTTCTTTAAAAGCCATATGTTACTGGCATATCACTGTACTTTGTCCTGCACCTTTTTTGTGTTCATATTTCATTTTGCTCCAATTTACAAGTAATTATATTTGTTTAATTATACTTGACATTTTTGATACTAAAAATAAAACTTTATAGTGCATTATTAGAAAAGATAGCCTAATTCTTTTTTTAAAATGGACATAAATAAACTCCTGACTTTATGGACATAAATAAACTTCCAATTTTGAATTATAGTGAAAACAATGTGTGTGTGTGTGTGTGTGTGTGTGTGCGCGCGCGCATGGTAGTGGTGATGCAGGTGGTGAGATTGACACCATCACCCCTTTATTTCCCTCCCGAACTTGCTGGGGAACATCAGTAAAAGCTGGGGTGAATAGATTAGGGTGGGAATCTCTGACACTGAGGTGTGTGAACTGTGTTAGTAGGGGAGAGAAAGCGAGAGAGATTAAAGGCTTGTAGGCTGCAATCCTATACCCACTTACCTCAGAATACATTCCATTAAAATCAGTGGGGCTTATATCTCTGTATACATGTATTGTGGGGTTTTGCCATGCTCCATTGTGTAATACATAATGGTTCTATTAGCAGTTCTGTTTTTTCTGGATGAGATCAAACTATCTTGATACAATTGTAAAGTGTTTTATTTCACTAAAACCTGAATATAGCAAAATCAAGTCCCATAAAATTTAGTTCAAGGTTTTTCAACATTAACTCATCCTCTTGACTTCTCTGGACTCATAATTGCCTTCTCAAGACTCCTTTCTTGATTTACACAACCAGAAAAAAAATCTGGTGTGCCCTTGACAGTGTTTCATTCCAAAAATGAGAAGTGCTGGATTTGGCCATTTTTACCCATAATCCCATAAGTATGCAGGCTCAAACACGCTTTTGAATGCCCATTCAAATTGGGGAGGATTACTGGAACACATGTTACTCCCCTCATTAGGTAAGAATGGGGGCAGGACTGTAGCTCAGTGGGCAGAACACATGCTTTGTATACAGAAGCTCCCAGGTTCAATCATAAACCATAAAATACAAGACACTAAAATACAGACAATATAATACAATATAAAAGTTTAAGTTTAAAACTACAATATAAAAATAAAACTAATATCCAAACAGAAGCTAGCGGCACTGCAAAAATTTAAAGTACGATACCAGATATAAAACAATCTGAAAAAGTAAAATGCCAGGGAGAATTTTTTTTAAAAGTCTTCACCTGGCACTAAAGCAAGCACAATGAAGGCGCCAGGTAAACCTCTCTAGGAAGCTCATTTCACAACCAGGTGACACAGCAGAAAAGGCCCTCTTCTTAATAGCCACCCACCTCTCTTCCTTGGTGGAGGCTCCCAGAAAAGGACCTATTACTATATCTCACTTTGTTAATAATTATGTTCAATTATTTTAGGCTCTTGGAAAGTTTCAGAAAGCTTGGGCCCAGTTTACAGCAGCCATTCTTATTGATCCAAAATGTCACTTAGCTTATGATGGGAGAGCTATAGTCTGTCTTCAGATGGGTGATTATTTTGCTGCCTTTCAAGATACAAATGCTGCACTAAAGGTAAATATTTGCTCTATTATTAGCTATGATGGAAGAGTATCCTTCCTTGCTGTACATTTACACCCTTCCCTCTCTTCCCATCATTTTCCGCATCTCCTACATGTGCGCACACACACAGGCACACACCATCCCTCTCTCAATCAGCCCATGAATCCTCAAATCCTTCACTTTCCTCTCCAACGTCTACTCCTTTGCCATCCAACAAGTGCTCCCTGTGCGTCAGGATAGATGATCAAATGTAGATTGCTCTTCTAAGTTCATTTCCATTCATACAAAAAAGTGTGGAAGACAGAACATGAAACCCTATATCCAGGGTCTTCTGTGGATAAGAATCTCTCTAGGCTATAATTTGAAGCTATCCAGACTAAGATATGCTTTTTGTTTCTATTAAATATTTTCTTCATGAATTTTATTTTTGCAAATGTATTTCTCTGAATGTATTTCAGATAACTACCAATGCAGAGTTGCTTACAAATCGAGGTGTCATTAACCAGTTTATGGGATTTTTAAACTGTGCCATGAAGGACTATCAGCAGGCTATCACTGTTGACCCCAGCTATGCTTTGGCATATTTCAATGCAGCAAATATCTACTTTCTTAACAAGCAGTTCTCACAGGTTTGTATTTGATTCCATGCTCACAAACTTTATTGAATGTTTTTCCTTGGGTATAACTATGATTTCAACTAGGCACATTTTCCTCTTCAAAAAATATACACATGGGATAGAGAAAACATAGGGATGCAACGGTTTGGGAATGGCATCAGAATTCTCAGGAATGTATGAGTGAGAGCTTTTCTGCATGAGGCATTTATTATGCACTTGTGATTCCTTACTCACGGTTGGCCAGATCTACACCAAGTAGAATATGACACTTTGAAAACGTTTGGAAAACTGTATAAGGAGTGTGTCCTGGGCCTCAACAGTTGTCACTACAGTTATTAAACGTTTTAAAGCAGTAGTGTGGATTCTGCCGTTGTTTACAGATTCTTTAGATGACGGTGTGCTCCAGTTTTGCTTCTTTTTTTTTAGAGCACTTTCCTGGGTTTTCTTAGAACAGGAGAAACTTGAGTATTTCTAAAAGCAGTATTTCTACATGTAAAAGTAGGAAAAATCGCCACCCCCATCTGTCCCCTGCTTGTCGGGCTGCGCAAGCCCCTTCTGAGGCTCAGCTTGGCCTGGCGAGCGCTCAGCACCCACCTTCCCTCGCTGCTGAAATCACGCACTTCCCCCCGGAACCGGGAAGTGTGTAATTTCGGGAGCCTCCAGAAACCATCCACGTCACCCTGCTGTGTCTGTGGCAGCCATGAAGTCAACGGGACCTTTATGGCTGCTATTAACATAGTGGGGTAAAGAACACAATTTTTGGAGGCTCCAGAAATCACGCTTCCCCCCACTGCATTAATGGTGGCCACTATTAATGCAGGGGGGGGGAGTGTGCAATTTTGGCAGCCGGGGTTCGAGGGCGGGTTCACGCCGAGTGTGCCTGACTGGGTCAGGGGACTGGACGCAGTGGATCTGTCATCCTCCTTGATCCAGTCGGACATTCGCAACAACCCTATCTACTTGTATATTTGTGTTATTTTGCTATAGCACACCTCCACCAAGAGGTTATATAGAAGAAAAGTAGTAAAGGAAATGCTCCTTGTGTAGAGCTCAGAATCACAATTCTGCAATTAAATCTAAAGTAGATATTGTGATTAACAGCCTTATGTAGAAAAGCTCCTATACTTACTAGAGAGTGGAACAGAACCAACTTTCCTGTTGAAGTACTTTGATCACTGTGTTAATAACAGGTTAAAACAATGTCATTGTACATGTATTTCCCATGTTACTAGTTATTTATAAAACAATTAATTTTACAGGCAAATAAGTATTATTCCAAGGCGCTGATGCTTGATCCAAGAAATGAATCTGCATTCCTGAATCGAGCTATTACAAATACACTGTTAAAAAACTTTGAAGAGGCAAAAGAAGATTTTGAGAAGGCAATTAGCCTCTCTCCTTTTTCTGCAGCAATCTATTTTAACAAGGCAAATCTCTACAGCACATTACAACAATATGAGCAAGCTGAGGAGGACATTTCAAAAGGTACTAGTACTTGGAGATCTACATACCTATTTTCACTGACTTTCCTCTATGACCCAGAGGTGCAATTTGTGCAGTGTTGCATGAGATAAGGAGTTGTTAGCTCATCCATCATCTAAGTATACATGCAATGCTCCAGCACCAATCATGCATAGCTGGCCAGCAGTGTCAGTTTTGACAGGTCAAATCACTTGTTGCAGACCCAAGAGTGCTGCCTGAGGTGCGGAATGTGACCTCATCCAACGTCTAAGTGTGCATGCAGAGTGCTCCAGCACCAATCATGCATAGCTGGTCAGCAGTGTCAGCTTTGACAGGTGGACAAACCGATTCCTAATGTTTGTGTCCCCTTATCCCCTTTACAAGTAGGTAATAAACACTGTCAAAGCCATCAGCACTGATCATTTGTTTAATGGGGGGAGATCCTTGTGTGCAGCACCTAGCTGCTGTGTGCAAAGATCTCTGAAACAGAGCCAATGGGATTTATTCATTTTGTTGCCTAATTGGTTCCAACATATTGCAGAGCATTCTCCTCCTGGAGATTCACAAAATCACAACCCAGGGGATCTTCTCGTAACAATGCAAGATCTCTCTTAATTGGGTTTTTAGTAACTAGGGCTAAGCTCATGTTGAGCTGTTTCATTTCTTGAACCTACGAGACAGACTAAAATTGAAATAAAACAAACAATACTTAAGTCATTACATCCAAATTATTCACGTACTTTTGGATAAGTTTTTAGCATATAGTTATTATTTATTCTAAAAAGTCACCTAATAAAAATACTATTTTTTACAGCACTGTCAATTCAGCCGTATGATGCCCTGATGTATAAGCTTAGAGCTGATATTCGTGGCAAAATGGGTTTCGTTAAAGAAGCTATCACTGATTACAAGAAAGCCATCAGTATCCAGGAGCTTATTAGCACAGGGTAAAATGCTATCTTTCAATGTATAGTAACAAGATGACTTCCATTATAGGGACGTTTCCAGTTGATGAAGACCTTTTGTGTTTTGATACTGTGTGTAGTATGTAGTTTACTCTAATATCCTTGTCACAATTTTTTAACTGAATGTGAATTTTAACATAACTGAATAGGAAACATTAAATGAAATGAATAAAAGCAGTGTTATTTTGAATTATGATATTAATTTGTGTTGTACACCCCCCTGAACTCCAAATTGGAGAAGGGAGTCATTTGCATTCTAATTAATTAATTAATTAATTAAAATACATCATAATCGCTTGTTACAGAAAATATGTACATGGGTTACCAGAACAACATAAACAGTGATCTATATCTTTGTGTCTCCAGTCGTTACTAGCTTTGCTGTAATTGCTTTCAGCCGAATTTTGTGTTCACGTAGTTCACATCAGAATACTCAAAATATAATATGGAGGATAAAACCAAATACAAATAAACAACCTTTAAATATAGTGGCTCATAGTGTGATGCTGAACTACCCTGATACAGCAGAGGCTACCTACCATAAACACTCATTCAGCAGGGAAAGAATCTGAGAATCCTGTCTTGAAAACATTAAATGGAGTTTGAGAGCTTATAGGAGTTTGAGGCCAATTTTCCAAAACACTTATGTCAGAGTATAGGCAAGGGTGGGCAACTTGTGGCCCTCCAGATATTTTTGCCTACAGCTCCCATGATCCCTCACATAGGCTTTGCTGGCTAGGGCTGATGGGAGTTGTAGGCCAAAACATCTAGAGGGTCACAAGTTGCCCACCCTGATATATAGGGACAGGTTGATATGTTACATCCTACAATTTACAAATGAAGCCTGTGGGTTCCTGGATCTTCAAGGACATTGCAAAAGCAGATTCATCTAACCACAAAGGCCCATCCATTCAACCAATCTATGCAAACAAGATATTTAGGGGTTAGGGCAAGTGGGTGGTCTTTACTTTTGTTGTATTTTAAATGTATTTTATTGTGTTTTAATACTGCAATCTTATATCACTTACCTTACTTCTGAGTAGATGTGTATAGGATTGCACTATGAATGTATTTTCATTATATTTTATGACTGTGATTTTAAATTGCTGCAAGCTGCCCTGTGTAATGCATAGGCTCTAGGAGGGCAGGATAGAAATCTATGTTCAAAATAAATAAATAAATAAATAAATAAATAAATGGAATTGGCACTGCATCTGATCCTCTTGAAACATTTTGTTCAAAAAACATACAAGGATAAATTAATCCCTTAAGAATTTTCCCTTCCTCCAGTATCTTATTAAGTCTATTGCAGAAAAGAGGAAAAACTTGAAGATGATTGGTTTTGCTTCAAATATTTTATATATAAGGTCCTTATATATAAGTTCATCTCCTATTCTGTAGCAAATGAATAACTAGGTGTTGAGTTCATTGGCCTTCACAATAAGCAAGAAATCCCTAAGATCAATCTCTCTCATGGACATTATCTTTCCTGCAATGTATCTGCTCCATTCTGTGATTTCTATTCTCATTCCTTTACTTCGTCTCGGGAACAGTACCACATAAGGTAAATTGATAGGTTTGGGGTGTCATGGAAAGCTTTCTGAAGTTAGGTACTGAAGAAATACAGAGGATGTCAAAGCATTAGTACTTGGATAAGAATACAGATATGTGTTGTATCAAGTTGGAAATCATTCTATGATCAGGCATGAGTCTCATTGCTTATGTAGCCAAATGAGCACCACACATACACATGAGAGATATTGGTATACTCATGGAACTTCAAGGTTTGAAGAACTACAAAGAATCTGGTCAAAAGTAAAACCCTAAGAGGGTGAATCCTCCTAAAATAGCCCAATAGGAACTGAAAACGTTCAGTTGCCACAAGTAGTGAAACAAGGTACACAAGCCCTGCACTTTTCAATATGGCAAATGATTTATAGCCCTGATTCCAGCCCTAGCTCCCTGCATTGGAAGTCACGCTTTGAAAAAGGACCACTGGATCAGGGGCATGCGACCTTCTACCAATTCACCACAGCACATGGACCAATATGAAGAGAGAGACCTGAGACATACAATGTGGATGGAAATCAGCCCATTCCCAATTTACCCCAGATTGGCCCAGCAGAGACACACAAGCCCTCTTTGATCATGCCCAATCATTATGATTTTAAGAGCCCTGAGACATATGACATTGATCTACTCCCTCCACAGCTATGTATTCAAGGTGACTGAGTGGTTAATGGGAGTGTTAGAAAAACCCGGAGGTTTGGTTTTTACACAGGGAAAGTTCTGGTTGAAAGAGAGGAATTATTATTATTATTATTATTATTATTATTATTTTAAAAAATAGACATGTTATTTGCAGTCTTTCCCAAGAAGTGGGACTTTGGATACCTAATCAATTGTAGAGGTGTATATTTAATTTTAAGCTAATGATGCTATGTGGTTGTGCAACTATTTAAAAAATCTATAGGTCCTGGTTCAAACTCAACCTTGCAATGTACAATGTAGGCTTTTAAAAAAATCTGCAAATGTAATCCCCATATTTATATTATTTGTGTTTAATTTTAAACTAATAAGACCTAGAGCCTTGGCAACTCTTTTTAAAAAATCCATAGGTCTGGATAAAACCCATATTCAGTCTCTCTGAGGGCAGATGGGCTATGAGTTAAGAATGTTGTCGTCTCATTCCTCATATTGTGCTCTTGGAATCATCTGTATCATGTACTTAAGTTATGTCTCTAGCCTGGGCAAAAATTTACATCAGTCCCCACTTCCACCTCCACCCCAGACTGCTGAATTCAGTTCAACTGTTCACTCCAAGCTTGCCATGAAAGTGTCCCTATTGCTGTAGAGGTCATACTTCACTGGAAAGGAATGGCATTTGTTTAACTCACCACTGAAATATTGCAGAAAGTATTCTGGTGGCTGTATTTAATCTGTCTGAGAGAAGCACCCTATAGTACTGGAGTAGGCAAGCTGGTGCACTCCAGATGTTTTGGACTACAAGTACCATCAACTCCAGGCAGCATAGCCAGTGGACAAAGATGATGGGAACTGTAGTCCAAAACATGAAGGGTACCAAGTTGCCTAAACTTGCCTATAATATACTAGTTGGGCCTGCCTCTGTGTTTTTGTACTCATGGTTGCTTTCACATGGCATTACTTTATCCTTGGCTGCAAATACCAAAAGGGGACAAAATGGAAAGGCTTGAGATGATCATGACATTAGGAAAGTGTGAGCAGGGATCACAACTATTTGGGAAAAAATAGTTCTTGGCTTCCAACCTTGACTTCAGAAGTTGAAGGAATATGAGTAAAGGCCACATTAGCTAACTTAGCCTGAGCCACAAAATCCCTGATTTCTCGCTATATGCAGAAAAAGATAAGAGCATGTACCCATGTTATAAAGTCAAAATTCCAGTGATTACCAGTAGATGGCAGCATGGAACTTCTATTTATATAGCCTTATAAAATATAAACTACTATGAAAGCTGTGGTAATAACTATGCATTTTGTTTGTACTATGGGTTTTAAGTTACTGAAAGGATTTACAAGGGAGAGAAACAAATGTAGCCACATCTCATATGAACATGATGGGCCTTGCATTTTTAGTCAAGAGCACTGAAACATGCTAAATATTAGGGGTGTGCTCTCCACGCTGGAATTATCTGATAACCCCGAACATCCGCGGTGCATTCAATCTTCCAGAACAGGGCCGCTTCTACACCCATCAAATAATTTCAGAGTGGAGACTCGCCCAATTGGAGCTCCTAAAGTCTCTGAAATTATCTTACCATTTGGTGTGTGGTGTGTCCCAATAAAGAACACAACCATTTTGTGTATGTGGTGTGTCTAAATTGAAAACCTCCCAATAGGGAAGATGGGGTGATGGGATGGGGCAGTGTTGATTATTGATATTGACATCTGTGGCTAACCAATTAGGGTTACATGTGCCTGCCTGTTCTGTTAAATCTTTTCCCTCCAATGTCCCTGCCCATCTGGCCATGCAGGGCTGGGTTGCGCAATTATTATTGTTGTTATTGTTGCTATTATTGTTATTATTATTATTATTGTTAGTATTATTATTTTCCCCTTCACAGTTTGACATGTTGTAACTCTCCTTCCTCAAAGCTGAGCCTTCCCAGTAGCACTTGGTTTCAAAGTTATAAGTGTCTTCTTCTTCCACTTGCGTTTGTGTGTTTTAGGGTTGTGCAGGGCACACAAGCAATACCCAATAAAGCACACTTTTATAACATTCCATCATGAGGTGTGGGAAACACTGACTGCTGCTGCTGGTTCTGGCTGTGTGGGGAGAGGGAGTGCACTATGCAGGGCTGGTTGGTTGTGCCTTTCTGCTTGGACTCAGAGAAGTCAGCCACAGTGGTGCTGCTGGGCTGGCATTGTGAGTGAGTAAGCTGCTACACCTGAGTAAAGCATGCTGTTTATTTCTCAGTTAAACTATTACTCCTATTGGCTGGCTGGGCTTCCAGTGTGTGTGTGTGTGGGGGGGGGGGGGTTGGCATCCTCTTCCCCCTGTGTAGCCTCCTACAGGGAAGCTGTTGTTGTCTTGATTCGACTCGTTCCAATGTGCCCAACCGAAAGTGGGGGAGGGGTGCCTCCTCCACATCCTGCAAGCCTCCTGTCCTCTCTTATTTATTTTATTTATTTATTCCATTTATATACCGCCCCATAGCCAAAGCGCTCTGGTCGGTTTACACAAATTAAAAACATTGAGCATTAAAAAAACGATATACAAAATTTAAAACCATAAAAAGCATAAGGATGGGCAAGCTGTGTGCTGCTGTTGCGGCATTTATTTATATATATATATATATATATATATATATATATATAAGGGTTGTGCACAGACACCCGGATCGGATCGGGACCCGGATCAGGACCTCCAATTTTGTCATGGATCAGATCGGACAAAATCGGAGCCCCCCCGGACCGGATCGAGTCTGATCCCGATCCAAAAATCGGAAATTTTTGGATCGGCCGCCATTTTTCCCCCCATAGACTTGCATTGCAATGCAAGTCTATGAGGAAAAAATGGCGGCGGGTGGGTGAGGGGGGCCCCTAACTCCCTCCTCCCCCGGGGCTGTCTGCTGTGGATGGCCCCGGCAGGTAAGCCCCCTCCCCCACGCTCCCTCCCCCCCGGGGCCGTCCGCTTCCATCCGCTGGTGCCCACGGGCCCCCCTCCCCCCACCCCTGCTTACCTTCCAGGGACGTCCGCTCCCATCCGGCACCGGCTGCTACTGCAAGCGGGCTTTGTGGCCTGCTCCAGGGTGGCACGCCAGGTGATGACATCACCCAGCGCGCCACCCTGGAGCAGGCCATGAAGCCTGCTTGCAGTAGCAGCCGGCGCCGGACGGGAGCAGATGTCCCTGGAAGGTAAGCATGCTGCGGACAGCCCCGCTAGGGAAGGCCCCCCCCCGCTGTCCACTTCCATCGGCGGGCGCCCGCTGGCGCCCGCCAATGGAAGCGGCGGCGGGCACCAGCAGGCGCCCGCCAATCCATCCGAACCGGATTGAATTGAAACCTTTTCGGATCGGTTCGGATTGGATCGGCCGATTCAGTGGTGAGGTCGGAAATCGGATAATTTATCCGATTTCCCCCTGGATCGGATTTGGATCGTGGATCGGATCCGATCCAGTGCACATCCATATATATATATATATATATATATATATATACATATACACACTTCTTTAATTTTGCACGAAGTGCTTTCCCCACTGCTTCATTTCCCTCTCCCTCACCATACAGATCAAGGCACGAGAGAGGTGCCGAGAGGACATTTGAGTTTGGACTTCAAAAATTCCCTATAAATCACTGCATGCAGAGATCTGCTCCAAAAACCCTCTTTAAAAGCTGTCATAGTGCCAATTTTGATGTTTAAAATTGAGGGAGCTGTGAGCATTTCTGTTAGTAGCAGTTGCCTGAAAATGGAGCAGTTTTTTACAAAACTATCCAGCAGAGCAGAGGGAGGGAGGGAGGCACTCCCAAAATTGAGATTATTGCCTCATAATAATAATAATAACGATTTATTTCTTACCCGCCTCTCCGTCTACATCAAAGCAGCACTGCCTTGAATTCCAGGGCGGAGAATACCAGCTCTGCACACCCCTACTAAATATATCCCCCAAAGTTTTCAGTGTGATAATGTGAGTGGAGGAAGCATGGAAGGAATTGTAGACAGCAGGCTTCAGTACCTCTGAGAAATGTGTAAGCATACTAAGAAAAATGTATTTCTCTCCCCTCTGAAACTCTATACTCACTTTCTACAGCATGTATGTATGTCAAATCAAACCTGGCATCCTAATCTTTGCATAGAATTAACAATTTTTAAAAAATCAAAAACATTTAACATGCTTGATCGTTCTGCATCCCAGGTCAACTTGCATCCTTTCATGTATTATAAAAATTAGTGTGTGTCTGTGTGTCTGTGTGTTTGCATGTGTGCAAGCTAAAATGCAACAGTGAATCCCACTGTGGTAAGGGAAAGGCACCTATAGCACTGATCTGAGATTGGGAGTCTGGAAAGACGAAAGGGATCAAAAGGACTTGTAACTTCTGGTGAAGTTGCCCGATACCAGCTATTGTTACAGAGATTGATGGTTGATTGCTCTCAATAGCTGGATCTTCCTCAAGTCTTCTGAATGGGGGGGGGGGGAGTGGCCTAACGGACATGGAGTAGAGTCAGAACTCTCTCGCTCTCATTAAGAAGCGATGAAATAATTACAAAATCCCTACTTTGGAGACGATGGACTGTTGATTAAAGATTTGATTTCGGGTCCGGAAGCTTTGCTGTATCTGTGGTGAAAGAAGCAGCTGAATAGCTACTATATCAGCAGAGGGAAAAGCGGAACTATCTTTGATGTGGATGGGAGCTTTGGCAGGCGACCAGTGACGGTAATGAATGGACTTTAATTTGAAGCAGTAAGGCTAAGATAAGACAGGAGGGAGAGGCAGAAGTGATTTTAAGTGAGAAAAGAAGCCGAAACGTAACTGTTGATAAGAGCCGAGAGGATATCTGAGGCAGATAGCGATGATTTAGGTGAGGGGTGCAGATTTATGAGTTAGCTTTATGAAAAGAAAGCAAAAAGGTAAAAAGTCCAGTGCCCCCGCCTGGAGCAGGCTATCGAAAGATCATCCGTCTGATAGGAACTGGCATCAGCTCACGAGAGTCTCTGGAATTATGCCAGACAAAATGCTAGACAATTCGCAGCAGTTGGAGAAGACTGGGAAATCCCCTAGTCACTCCGGAAGTACTAAATCTGGCACAGCTCCTAAAGCAGCAGGTGCAGTACCAAAACTGGCCAAAGAGAGTCAAGCAGAGACCTCAGATGATTTAATGATCAAATTTCAGAATGTGTTGGAGGTGGCTTTGCTGAAGCAGGAGGAAAGATTAATGCAAAGAATTAAGGACTCACAGCTTGAATTTATGTTGGACCTTCAAACTGTGGTGGATAATGTGGAGAGATTGGAGAGGAACACTGGGAAACTGCAGGAAGACAGTAAGAAACGGGGAGCATTTGAAGGAGATGGACTTGCGCTTAATTGCCTTGGAAGATCGGGACAGGAGAGTTAACATTCGAATTAGATCTTTTGGAGAGAGAGAGGGAGAGAGTCCTAAGGATTTAAGAGATACAATCTTGGAATGGATTAAGGAAGTCGAACCTCAGGAAACTTGGGAGATGGCGGATATCGAGAGGATCCACAGAGTGGGTTATAAGAAGAAGGGGATGCTCCCAAGGAATATAATTGTTAAATTTGCCAATTACTACAAGAAAGAAAAGTTGATGCAAGCAATTAGACGTCAAGCCCAGCTGATGCTACAAGCAACATCAATCGAGGTTTATCAGGACCTATACCCTCAAACAGTGCAGTGGCGGAAGAGTGTTAGACTGTGTACAGTGGCTTTATGGAAAAGATCGATAACATATAGTTGGGGATATCCAGTCTTTTTGAGATTTATGTGGAAAGGGAAGCAACATAGAATAACATCATGTGAGCAAGGGATGGATCTTTTGGAGAAGCTGGGCTTAGTTGATCCCACGGATGTTGGAGAAACAAAGCAGGATGAAGGTGCTGTAAGTGAAGTCTGTCCTGATCGTCCACAGGATGAAGGTGCTGTAGGAGGAAGCAGTCAATGAAGAAACATTATTGTAAAAGGGATAAGAAAAGATTATAAGGGAGGGGAGGGTCGGATTTCTGCTCCGGGAATGTTGGGTTGCTTCTCCCCCCCCCCTGAAGAGTTCTAAGAATAATTGGGGTCATTGCCCAGAAAGGTCTGGTGAGGAGGGGGGTGAAGATGGGGGGTAAATGTGGGGGAGGGTGAGGGAGGGGGATATGTGTATCACAGAGGGAGACCAATATAGAGATGTGGGTGAAAGAGAGAGATGGAAAATAAATTAAGGGATGCAACTTTAAATGTTAAAGGGCTAGGAACTGTTATAAAAAGGAAGAAAATAGAAATGTTATTAAAAAAAGAGAAAGCAGATGTAATTTTTTTGCAGGAAACTCATCAAACAAAGGAGGGCGTAAATGAGCTTCAGATGAGGGAAGTGGGCATTTATGAAAAGTCTTTTGGCACTTCTAAAGCGAGAGGTGTAGCTATAATAATTTCAAAAAAATGTGGTATTACTATACAAAGGGTGAAGAAGGATGAAGCAGGAAGTTTTCTGATAATTTCTTGCATGGTGGGGGAGGAGGAATATGTATTGATTAATGTATATGCTCCAAATGGGAAACAAATGGAATTTTTCGATGAAGTTTTTAATGCAGTGGGAGAAGTGGGTAAAAAGAATATTGTGATGGCAGGTGACTTCAATATGGTATTAGACAAAGGGAAAGACAGGGATAATATATTAAGAGTTCTTAAGAGTGGTGGGAGGACGGGGTTAAGCAAATTAATGGAGAGAAAATAACTAATGGATGTTTGGAGAGTATTAAAAGGGGAAGAAAGGAAATATACTTTCTGCTCACCAAGGTTTAAGAGTTATTCCAGGATTGATTATATTTTTGTGTCAAAGAATATGATGTCTAAACGTATAGATTGTGCTATAAGGGTAATTAAAGTCACCGACCATGCATTATTGATGATGGATATTAAAATGAAGAAGGATTATAAACAAGCTAAGAGATGGAGAATGGATACAAGGCTATTAAATAATAAAAATATAGTGGGGAAAATAAAAAAAAGAAATGCAGGAAATATGGGAAATTAATGAAAAGGACTCAAACTCGCAGGGGTTAATATGGGACACTATGAAGGCTGTAGTAAGAGGGATTTGTATTAGGGAAATGTGTACCCTAAGAAAACAACAAGAAGCCCAAAATAAAAAGATTGAAAAGGAGGTAGAGGAGAAGCTAAGAGAGACCAAAGATAAAAGCCTATTTGCTCAAATCCAAGCTAAGAAAAAGGAATTAGAGAGAGAAGAGTTAGAACAAGTCCAAAGGGATTTGCTATATTTAAGGAGGGATTTTTTTGAATATAGTAATAAAAACTCGAAGATGCTGGCTAGGTGCACTCAGTCAAAAAGGGCTAAGAATATGATAGGGACAATTAGAGATAAGACAGGGAAAAGTTGTAATTTAATGAAGGATAAATTAAATATATTTCAGGAATTTTATAGAGAATTGTATACATCAGATACGGGGTCACAGGTTAAGGTATTGGAATATGTAGAGAGGAATTGGAAAATAAGATTACAGGGGCAAGATAGGGATTATATGGAAGGATTAATTACTGAGAAAGAAATAGAAGGAATTATTGCTAAATTAAAAGGAGGAAAATCTCCGGGATTGGATGGTTTGGGGCCGGAATATTATAAGATTTTTAGAGGAATTTTAATACCAAGATTGAAAACATTATTTAATAGTATAATAGAAGGAGGAAAGACCCCCCCCCCATCGTGGGATCATTCCTTGATTATATTAATCCCGAAACCAGGAAAGGATCTGACGGATCCAGTATCTTATAGACCAATATCTTTAATAAATCAAGACTCAAATTTTTTTACAGCAATAATGGCAAAAAGGATGGGTACGTTTAGACATAAATATATAAGAAAAGATCAATGTGGATTTATCTCAGGAAGGCAAATGCCTAATTTAATTGGAAGAGTCTTAAATATAATCAATATTATTAAAAAAAGGAATTTAAAAGCAGGTTTGTTAGCATTGGATATATTCAAAGCCTTTGATTGCGTGGAATGGCCAGCACTTAAAACAATTTTGAAAACATTTGGGCTTGGAGTAAAATTTATGGGAGTGATGGATCAATTGTATAAAAATAATAAAGCAGAAATAATGGTTAATGATGAGTTAACGCAACACTAGCTCGAGGAACAAGACAAGGTTGCCCACTTTCACCGATCTTATTTGCGATAGTGATAGAAATTTTGGCAAATGTTATAAGGGAGGATTTAAGATTGAAGGGGATAGGAGGAAAGGAGAAGATTAAAATGAATATGTTTGCGGATGACACATTACTGACATTAGAAGATCCTCTGAAGACTGGGGAGTTGATTAAGGAGCATTTGAGAGAATTTGGGGAGATTACTGGTTTACAAGTTAATTGGGGGAAGTCAGAAATGATGTTATTTAATTATAACAAAGAGGAGATGGAGGAAGGTAAAGTTAAGTTAGGTCTTAGGCTTAAAAATGTAGCATATTATTTAGGAGTTAATATTGCAAAAGATTTAGATAGGTTAGAGGAAATTAATTTTGCAAGTTTGAAAAAACAGGTAGGGGAAAAGTTAGAGGTATATAGAAAATTAAAACATTCTTGGTTTGGTAGAATAGCAGTTATAAAAATGAAGATATTACCTAAGATTAATTTTTTGTTTAGAATGCTGCCAATTAAAATATCAGATGTAGAGTTAAAGAGCTGGCAAAATATGATTAATGCTTACTGCAATGGAGATAAGAGAGCTAGGATTAACAAAGGGTTATGGTATAAGACACAAAAGAAAGGTGGTTTGGGACTTCCAAATATAAAGAATTATTATATTGCTAATCAGTTAGGATATGTTATAAATAGTATATTAGGGGAGGAAGACAGAATGGCTAGAAACGCAAACAGGGGAACTAGATTTTAAATTGCAAAATATTTTTTTTATTAAAATTCAAAAGAAAGATCTGAGGGGACTGGACAACCCATTGCTGAAAAATATTCTAGAGATCTGGGAGAATGTTAAAGGAAAGTTAATACCAGGAGACTCTCCACTCACCCCAGTGGTAGTAGTGGGAAACTTCCCAAGGAATTTAAAAGTAGAGTTGGAAGGGAGTCTGAAGGACTCCTTATTAAGTTAAGGAACTGGATGGAAAGAATGACAGATAAGGTGCAAATTAGAGAGTTGGTAAAAGGACAAAAGATAGCTTGGTTCAAATGCTTACAACTGGAAAATGGACACAGGAATGGAAAAAGATAAATAAGAAATGTAGGAATAATACAAGATTTGAAGATTTAATTGAATCAAGAGGAAAGAAGGAAGTAATTAAAACTAGAAAAGGTCTGATTAGCGAAATATCTAGAATCCTGACAGAGGAGGATGAATATCGAGACTCTCTTAAAATGATTTGGGAAGATTATTTAAAGGAACAAATTAATGAACATGACTGGGGGAGGATGTGGGATACAAGAATGTTAAAGCTTTTGTCGATTAGAATTAAGGAGAATTATTATAAGACAGTATGGAGATGGTATTTAACGCCGGTAAGATTTCATCAGATAGATAAAAAAGTGTCCAAGAATTGTTGGAGGGGATGTCAGGAGGTTGGAACTTATTTCCATATGTGGTGGAGCTGTGAACACGTACAAAAAATTTGGGAAAAGGTGTTCAAAGAAATAAGTGAAATAATTAGAAGTAAACTGGAATTAAGCCCAAAGCTGGCTCTACTAGCAATATGGAATAAAGGAAATGAGAATATAAATAAGAGAGAATTAATAAACAACCTCCTGGCTCCCGTCAGAATAATGATTGCTAAAAACTGGAAAGGGCAAGGGATATATACTATAGAAGAATGGTATAAAGAAATATGGGATATGGCACTTAATGATAAGCTAACGTGTACAATGAAAATAAAGAGGGGAATGTCCAGTAAGAATGATTTTGGAGATATATGGAGCCTATTTTTGGAATATGTATTAAGAACGGGGAAGGGGCAAATACCTTCAAAAGAGTCTTTACACTTTTGGAAAGAAGAATAATGTATAAATGAAGGTCTCCTGGGGGGAGGGGAGCACGGGGGGGTATGTGGTTATGTATTGTATTTTATGTTGTTTTATGTTGAAAAATAATTAAAAAAAAAATTTAAGTCTTCTGAATTGGGGTAGAAAGGCATTCCTTGCCCCCTGCTCAGGATGTAATCCAAGTACTTGTCGAATGGCAAATGACTGGAAGTTGGAGAGGAAAATAAGTGAAGGATTTGAGGATTCAAGGGCTGATTGAGAGAGGGGTGGTATGTAATTGGGATAGGAATGCTTTGAGGGAGCACTGGGCAAGGTGCACTCTGGGGCAGAGCCAGTGTCAAGGATAGGCCTGGTTGGTCACCAGCCAGGGACCCACTGACAAGAGCCCCTGAAGTTGCTCCTCCTTTTCACCATGGCAATCTCCTTTGTCACCTGCCTTTTGCTCTGGCCCAGACAATGGTAGTGGTGAGGCGGAAGAGGAGCAGTAGATGCCACTACCTGCTTGCTCCCTGGCTCTCTGCCCATCAAGCAAGCAAGTGGTAGTAATGATGAGAGAAAGGAGGAGGAGCAATAGCAGCTGGTGACAAGGGCGTTGAGACTCATTGAGGGAGGGGACTTATCTAGGGCTCTTGCCCAAGGGCCCTCAAAGATCTGGAGCCAGCATGGCTCAGGAGCCCTCCCATGCCCTCTGCCTACTGTGGACCCGCTCTCTACTGGCAACTATCAATTGCTCTCTTGATCTTGCTTTCCTCCATGACTTTCTCCCTCTTCTGTCAATATTCTTGTCACTCTGCTCTCACCTCTCAAGTTTACCAGGCGACAGGAAGTACCTCTGGGCCCTACACACAAATAAAGATGGGGTGGTGTGTGACTCAAGCCTTGGCTCTTGCTTCGCTGGGCAGAACCCCCAATTCCAGCTGTAAACAACCAAAGAGAGGAAAATAGGGATGTTACAGTGACTATCATCAGCTGGTATGATCATGCCAAGTTCTGATGCAGGGGCTGGTTCCTGCTGCACTACTGGCCCCAAGACTCTTATTGTTTCTGATAGTTGATTATATCTTTGGGCTTTGTGGTCCTGTCTTATGCCCTGAAGTCCAGCTCTAACAGCAGGACCAAGCACAGTTTGAGTTGAGGCAATTAGGCAGAGAGAGAGAGAGAGAGAGAGAGAGAGAGAGAGAGAGAGATGGTTGGGAGGGCTGCTTGTCGTAGGAACCTGAGAGCCACCTTGCCCTGGTATTTTGTGAGACATTGTGCATTGTCACATTCAGAAGTTCAGCTGTGGAAGACTTGCATCTCCAGCAGAATGCATGAAATGGTAAACTAGCTATTGCCTCATACATTGGTCATGAACAGCTGATCAACTACTAAGGTCAAGATTCAGAAACATGACTTAATCAACCCCACTAAGTCCGGGTTCCCCTCCATAAACATGGAGGGGAAAAAGCACCCCAGCCATCCACCCTCACTCAGTTCAGATGTTGCGACAACCATGACCAGTGAGAGTAATTGGGCGGCTCACGAATGACTTTAATTCCATGATTGTGCAAACCCTCCCTAAAATAGGATATCTCAGGATGGAATTAGGCACATTAGGGCATGAATACACCCCAAGCAAAAAGTCTCTCTCTCTCTCTCTCTCTCTCACACACACACACACACACACACCCCACAGTGTTGCATATTTACCTATACATACAATGGTTGTGTGGAGGTCTCCGCCCTTCAAAACAGCAATCTTGTGGAAATCAAGGCGTAAAACTGAAAGAATTAAATTGTTCCAGATTTATATGGGATAGTAAGTTTGTTCTAAAAGGTAAATGTGCAGCCTCTCTTAATCTTGTTAAGGAACAAAGTATTTATTCAATTAGCAGGAGACGTACCAAGCAATTAATTAGAATTTTGGAAAGCTCAGACACTGCTATGCTTAGCATATCAATTAGGAAATAAGGATATCTTGGAGGCCGAAGCACACAAGAGGTTCTCAAGGTATTATGGTATTATGTGAACTCTAGGTCAATCTAATATATGCACATAAATAACACAAATGTTACTGTATATGTATTTATAAGAAAATGAAAGGTTTGCAATCTTCTCTCCTTCTCTTGGTTCCTTAGGATCAGTGCACAATTGGGACGTTGTTATTATTATTATTATTATTATTATTATTATTATTTACACTTATATACTGCCCCATAGCCAAAGCTCTCTGGCAGAAATTCCCAGTGTTTTTCAGGTCCCTGAATAACGTTAATCTGCTTCCCTTCGCTCATCACTGATGCTGCTCCCTGCTGCTGTCTCTCGAGGAGTAGCATCACCAAGGGGTGGAGGAAAGCAGCTCTCAGTGGATGTGGGCAGCTCCGGGCAAGGCATGCTGGGATGTGTAGCTGTTTCAGCGATCTCAGGCGATCACCCACATGGCCATGCATGATCCCCTGAGATCTCTGAAATGCCTACACCACTCAGCATGCCGTCGGCAGACTGCAGGCAGCCCCATCCTCTGAGAGGCGCTTCCTCAACAGTTGCTGGGAGTTGTAGGCATGCTGGAAGTTGTAGGTGTCAGCGTAGGATTTGTTTTAAATTGTTTAAAAATAGTTGATGAGATGCGAGGGAAAAGAGCACCAAGGAACAGAAGCGTCAAGAAGAGGCAAACTCTGGTGCTTTGAAGAGCTGTGAAGACTTTATTGTTGTAAAAAGCTCTTGGAATTTTTAGAAAACCAATTTTCAAAAAGCTCAACATTTCAGATAGGTTCTATCCTTCGTCAGGAGCTGCGAAAACTGATAAGATGCCTCAGAAGGCTAAAGGCCGGGGAATTCAAAGCTTTTGTTCGACGTCCTGTAAGGGAGCTGCGTTTGTTCAGTCCCAGACAAATGTATGGATTGAACTGTAGCCAGTGCAGAGAGAACTGCGCTTGTCACCTCTCCATGCTCACAAAATGGAGCTCTGAGACAGGGAAAAGGGGACATTCCTGGGGTGGCTGCCTTACACCGTTTCCTATGGCCGCCCCAGACTCCTTCCCTCCACCTCTGAGGCGCCGCTGTTAGGAGATAATCAGACAGAGGGAAATCGCATTTCCTTATCGTCGTTCTTGCTACCTGCTGCTCTTCCACTATAGCAACAAGAAGAATCACACAGGAGAGAAAGGAGAAACAAGCTGCAACCACATGGCCCATTCAGTGTAGTGGGACAGCACCTTCTAGTGGGCACTTTATAGCGAAACTTCTCTGCGCATGGCAGGAAATGGCGAACAATTTCATTATAACTCAGAAGATTCGCATTTTGTTTGGACTATTTTACTATGGAAAAAATGGCAGAAGATGTGGAAAAACAGCAGGAGGCATGCAGGAGGCGGACAGCATCGTGAAAGGGACCCGCCAAAATCTGTGAGTGCCCAGTAACGAGCGTGCTATAAGCAGTCATTTGATGATGCTGTTAGATGTGTGAAATAGTCCATCCAGCAGAAATGCAGGTTGGCTGGAGTGTGGAGCTACTGGTCTCCTCCTACCTAGCATTGGATATTTGGCAGCCTCTGAGTTCAGAGGCTGCCAACTATCTGGATAGGATTACACCCTGAGCTAAAATACATTTATGAATGTGCATTTTGTAAGAAAATCAAATCAAAATAAATATTTAAATATCTAGTTATACACAAATTTTCATAAGGATTTTTAAAGATCATAACGTTAGTACAGAAACAAGATGGAATGGATTTATGAATGAACATATATGAAATTGGCACAGACCTGGAAAAGACTGATGCACATCTCTAGTGCACAATTGGGACATACATCCCAGCTTGATCTCAACCACCGCTGCTGATGAGATGACAATATGAATACATTTTGTTTCAGTAAACTGCTAGTGGACATCTACAGAAACATGCATGGCATTCTTAAATCTATTAAATGGCCCAGGATTAGATTCATCAGTACAAAACTGGAATTCCTTTTTTTCCAATAGTAAAGGATTTGATGCTTAACTGTGAGTCCACATACACATGTGTCTACTCAACACATACATATAACACACAATAATTGGTACCACTTAAACCACTGGCATTAAGTATAGCAGCATATCTATACTCTGATTATCTATGGTAATAAACACGTTCCGATATTCTTACCTTGTTGTTAAGAACAGGCATTATAGCTTCCCTGATTTAGTCCTACAGAGTGGATAAATTTATAATAAAAAAGAAAAGGCTCAAAGAAAAGTGTTTCTTCAATTGCTCTTATTGGCTTAGTTCGAACATCATGCGGACACTTCTCAACCCTCTGGAACAGATGGGGGGTTTGCGCACGGTGTATCGACTGTTTCCATTCCACTGGCAGAATGACACCATTGGATACAACCCAGTTTCTTTAATTTATAGAAAATGACAAAAAATGGATTACTTGTTTAGAGTAACCAAGCATGCTGATATTAATTCACAGCCAATAGTGTTGACTTCCTAATTATTCCTTGGCAATCCATTAGACTTCTTATTGACATTCTGCTGTTGCCAAGTGGAAATTGGTTATGCAGGCAAATGCAAGTTTTTATAGTGAGTTAGCAAATCATTGCCATCTTCTGTTCTTGAGGTACCGTTGCAATAGTCAGATACCCACCCACGGCGGTGCTTTGGAAGGGAAAAACAGCAACAGTGGGCAAATGAGGAACAGAACCCCTTTAAGAAAGAATGAGTAAAATTTGAATTAGATGAAAAAAATAATAATTGTAAATCTTGAATACTTACCGTGCAAACCTAAACCCCTGATGTTGCTCTTTGGGTGGGGTGAGGATTTGGTGGAGGGGCCCCTCTGCCAGCAAAGACACTCTGATGCCATGGAAGCCCTTCCACTAGAGGGACTCAACTATGCCTGTGGAGAGTTGCATCATGGACATCAGGCTATCACTAGCAGTGTTCCTAGTTGTGGTACCCAATGGATGGGCCCAAAACAGAGTGTTCTGGGTTTTGGTGGGGCACAAGTGGTTTGGGATCCACCATATCCAAAGCCCTGAAGATTCTCCGGGGGGGGGGGCTGAAGATTGGGTTCACCCAGCTGGCATAGCTAATTTCTCTCGCATTGTGAGCAATGGCAGGGAAATTCAACAAACCTCCATAATCAAGGATGAAGTACACCCTCATTATACACAGATTTCCCATCTTGGCTGGCAGGAGCCAGCAGGGCTTTGGATGTGGCAATACATCTGCTGGTACATTTGTCACACTGTGCACATGCCCCAATTTAGGGTTGTCTTTGCCCGTATTACTTTGCTGACAACTGGCTGCTA
Organism: Anniella stebbinsi; assembly: GCA_029215795.1. Classification (NCBI taxonomy): domain Eukaryota; kingdom Metazoa; phylum Chordata; class Lepidosauria; order Squamata; family Anniellidae; genus Anniella; species Anniella stebbinsi. Next base: position 333,797,617 of record JARDYH010000001.1, read on the forward strand.
TTGTTCTTTTCTTGTCAGTGAAAAGTGCTGCCTGTAAAGGCTCATTTGGAGCCAATCTACACACTAGCTTTAAAATGTTTTATAAGGGTTACGAAAACTCTTTGGGCCACATGACACACTCCCTTGAACATTGTATACCCGAGGTTTTTTTAAATTCATTTCAGCTATATACAACGGTTTTTACTTTTAATAAATCGTTTTAAGTAAAATAATGTGTCCTTCCTTACCGTTTGTGATTTGTGGGGGCAGTGCTTTGTTTACCAGTGCCCAAATGCTTAGGCTGTTGATTGGTGGGGAAGAAAGAGGGGCTAAGGAGGAAGTGGGCGAGTGAACTACAACACCCACAATGCTTATCCCTATACTCATTGAAAGCTAGGGAATGAAAGGGGAACTAAGGAGGAAGTGGGCAAGTGAACTACAGCGCCCACAATGCCTTGCCCTAAACTCATTGTAAAAATGAAACAGAAAGAGATGGACAGAAGGGTGTGAGACCACACACACCGCTTTGAAGAGTGAAGAATTTTTCTCCTGTAACGTGAGTACTCCTTAATGTGGCCTAAGACGTTTTGGAACACACCTATTTGGAACGTTTTAAAATACTATTTAAAACGTTCCAAGGTACTGTGTAAAAGCTCTTAATAGAAGCAGCCCAAGTTTCCCCCAACTTTTGTGTCTCACTTCTTTTTTCCTCCTTCACTGGCAACAGATGTTAATTTATTATTGCACTTTTACTGCCAAGGAGGGGGAAAAGTGTACATGGCATTTTCTGCCTCAGGTGCCAAAATAACTTGGTGGGAGTTTGTTGTATCCTTTGGCCCCTGGGATAATAGGATTGCACCCTTAATTAATTAATGCAGTTAATTAATTTTAACTGTCTGTGGCCCCAAATTGATTTTCTCTCTCTCCGAGTCAATGGTCGTTGATATAAATTAGGTTTCCCACCATAATCTACATCATGAATTTCAATACGAAGGGGTTGCAGCAATGGCACAGATAAGAGATCTGCACCTGAACAACCTTGAAAACAGAGAAGTCAGAGAAGCGATGTAGACTCCACTATTTCTCAATATATTAGCATAGGAATCCCCTCCCAGGAATTAATAGTGGCAAGATTGAACCCTGTGCAAATGGGGCTGTACTGTGTTATCCATTTAAACAGTCATTATAGTTGTCATTAGGTTGGGTTTAACTATATTAAAAAAGCCTTAAATATCAGTTAATGCCCATCTCTTTTATCCATAGAAATAAAGCTTGGTGTCTATAATATGCTTCACAGGGCAATCCTATACATGTCTACTCAGGAGTAAGTCCCATTCACTTGGATAGAAGACTTCAGCTTTAGCCACGATAGTGCCATTTATTTTGGACAGTGCAGGCCTAAAAACAGATGAAGGATGACAAACTATAATTAGCTCAAGCTTAGCCGTATTTGACTATAGAACGAGTGTAATAACAGCAAGCAGGACAAATATAAATCTCAGAGATGAATATACTAACAAATTAGGATAGATTCATAGCTACTATAGGTATATATTAGGATTAATAGCTGGCATAGGCATATTTTCATGACATGCTCTAATTTGCATAGTATTTTGGACTTTTTAAAATGGGAAATATAAATTTGACCAGCTCAATTGCCACCGACTTTGAAACGTTTGTTTTATCAGGTAGTATCCAATTGGACACTAGCGCTAACGTCAATGGCATTGTGCCACTGGAAGGGTCCTCTAGCCCAACACCAAGATCGTCAGCTGGCAGGATGGGTTTTCCAGGGAATCCTGCCATGCTATTTGTGCTGCACTAGAGATCTCTTCCACTAGCACAACATAATTTATGTTATGTCCGACTGGATTCTGTCCAATATTTATAAAGTAGCTCAATGCTAAATACAAGATTTTATTGTATTTTCAGTTTTTAATTAGTGAAAGCCTACTATCACGAACTAGCTAAAAACTGCACTGCAGCAGTTGTGTTAAGTTCTGGCTAACCCATGCATTCTAAACATATTGTGCTAGACGCTAGACCAACTTTTATTGCAGATCACATCCATTTCCTGTGACTGAGAAAGAACAAAGATAAAGGAGCACTTTCTCACGTTGTAAGACACAGTGCAATCCTATACACGTCTACTCAGATGTAAGCCCCACTGAGTTCAAGAGAGGTTACTTGCAGATATATAGGCTTGCAGTTCATTGTATTTAGTCAGACAAACAGAGAGATACACTGCAGAAAATCTGCAATGGGAAATTTGTATTTATATTCCCCCTTTATAATTTTTAGAGGATGAGCAGAAGGATATTTATAAATAATGCATTTTCCATGAGAGCTACTTGGAAAATTTCCCTGATAGTAATTGGCTTATTTCCACTGATTTGAAAGGGCTGTGGATTAGTTCTTAGAATTGGACCACCGTGTCCAAACCTGATTCCATGAAATCATTTATGAATCCTTCAAGTCCCTGCATGCCCATGTAGTGATAGCCCTATTCTGGCATTCTAGTTGTAAGTACAATGAACACATGAGGAGAAAGAGTGAGGGCTCCAGCTCTCGGCCCTCTGTCAATGTCTTCATGGCCTTCCATGTGTTGAGGGATAACTTCTGCAACAGGGAGCATCCTGTATCTGTGTAGAGGCCCCAAGTGATTCAGAACCTTGATTTTCCAGGGTTCTAAATCAGGCAGGGAGACTACATGGGCGGGAAAGTCTCCTCATCTTCATTCTTCCTTTTCATGTGCTCATCATACACACAACTAGAAAGCCTGAACAGGGCTCCTATCCTGACACTCTGAACCTTTGACTATCTCGATGCTCACCCAATAAACCTGAAGCTCTACATTATCTCTTTATTTCTCTGTTGAAATATCCAAATATGGCAAATATATGCGCCTCACCTTGGTTTTGACTAGAGTATGCACATATTAATAACTGCCTTCTTCTGTGTAAATTTATGGAAATAATAACTAAGGAAGAACCTAGCTTCCCACAAAAGACTCCCATGTATTTTGCCAAGGAAAGCTGTGATTTTAAATGTGTGTGTGCGATTCCCAACTGGTGTGACATTTATATATTGTAGTTTGAAATTGATAGCCAAGTGAAAAATTAAGACATGGTTGTGAGAGGATGTGTGAAAGACAGTGGAACTTCCTAACTCTAATGGTACTTTCACAGGCAAAGGAAACTTTCTGATCAGTCCTAGACGGGCCTAAAATGGGAATATTACAGAGCCAATTTTTGGCCATGAGCATTGGCTGTTCCCATGTTGGGCAAACATGCATCATGACTAGGATTCAATGAATCTGTCCACTTTGAACTTTGAGTATTCTTTTTAAGTTCGTGTGAAAATTCATGTGTACTTTTGTAGGCATTTTACTTAATAGATTTAATTGTGATGCAATTTTGCTAATATATACCTTTCTGCAAGCCATTTCCCTAGTATAATATATTTTAATGTTATCTTCACTTATATATGCATTTTAGTGTGCACCTTTCCCTAATATATATTTTTGTATAGATATATTGATTTTAAAAATCAGAGATGTTTGGATTTTTAAGTATAACTTTCAGTTCATGAATTGGTTTGAAAATGCAAATTTGGGTAAATTTGTATTAAAATGTGAACCCATCAAATCCCTCCCTCCCTCCTCCCATCCATAATCGAAATGAGGATTTGTAGAAAAGGTTTTGGACGAACTGACAGGAACCTACCTGATGAGTGAATATGTATAACCTCGATCAGAGACCAATGTTGGCATGATGAAGGAGATGTAAATTGCAAGGGTAATGAGTTTGAAGAATAATTACATTTCTCCTGCTCATTATTTTTACTTCCGTAGAGTTTCCAGGTAAGACAGAGCTTGGGTATTTATGTTTGAAGGCAATTTCTTTTTATTATGCTTGTGGCAACTTTTTCCATATGAATATCAGTTTGGAGGCAAACTCTAATTAGAGGGAGATATGCCATCGTCTCTTAATTGCAAGTGCCATAAACAGTTCCTTGGACATTTCTAATTCAAAGAAGTCTCACATGCCCTCTCAGAGGCATCATTCACTTATGCTGTTATTGGCTTGGGAGGTAGTTGAAGAAACTTTTCGAATCATAATAGCTGCATAGTGAAAAAGTATTACAGTGGAACTATCACAATGAAAGCATTAGTTGGTGTATAATTCAAACAGCAGGGTGGGCTGGGAATGAGGCTTGGGGTATTGTCACAGGAATTGAGGCAAAAATGTCACAGCACTTAAGGTCTCAAGGGGTTTTACAGGGTGCTTGGGAGGCTGCTGAAGAAACAGGGTGGCTAATGGACACCTCAACAAGAGGGGGTGGAGATACGTAATTGAAGAAAGGAGGAGTGAAATAGGGCTGGTGCAAAACTACACAAGGGCATAGAGACATGAGGAGCTGTGTACTATGGGCTACCACAAGGCGCCATCCTATCCCCAATGATCATCCAGAGGCATGGGGCGGGGTGCTATCAGTATGCTGATGACACCCAAATATATTTCTCTATGCCTTCGATAACAGCATCAGCTAAGGATAGTGTGTCTCCTCTGAATGAATGCTTGGAGGTGGTAATGGGCTCGATGAGGAAAAAGAAACTGAAGCTGAATCCAGACAAGACGGAGGTGCTTACTGTCAAGGGCCACAACCTGGGGTTGGAGGTGTGTCAACCAGTTCTGGATGGGGTTACACTCCCCCTGAAAGACTGTGTTCGCAGCTTGAGGGTGCTCCTGGATCCATCGCTCCAAATGAAAGCTCAGATAGATGTGACGGCCACGAGTGCCTATTATCAGCTTAGGCTGATACGGCAGCTGCGCCCCTTCCTAGTTGGAAGACCAAAAGATGGTAGCGCACATGCTGGTAACTTTGAGGCTCGACTTCTGCAATGCGCTGTACATAAGGCTACCTCTGTGCCTAGTCCGGAAACTTCAACTAGTTCAAAATATGGCAGCTCGGTTAGTCACTGGTACACCTAGGGGTGACCATATGACACCAGCTTTAAAATCACTCCACTGGCTGCCAATTAGTTTCCGGGCGAAGTACAAAGTGTTGGTCATTACCTTTAAAGCCCTACATGGTTTGGATCCAGGTTACCTGCGGGATCGCCTTCTCTCATACAATCCGCCCCGCATGCTTAGGTCCTCTGGGAAGAATTTACTACGGTCAACAAAAACTAGGCTGACAACCGTTACCCAGAGGACCTTTCCTTCTCCTGCTCCCAGATTATGGAATGACCTGCAGGAGAGATCCACCAACTCAACAGTCTTCACAAATTTAAAAGAGCTATAAAGACATATCTCTTCCGGCAGGCCTACCCAGATGAATTTTATGTGTTTTTAGTAGTGTTTTATTGGTATTTTAATGATGTATTGGTTTTATGTGCTTTTAATTAGTTTTGTGTATTTTGTGTTTGTTGTTGTTCCCCGCCCCGATCCAGAGGGAGAGGCAGGTAATAAATTATTATTATTATTATTATTATTATTATTATTATTATTATTATTATTATTGGGAAGGCAAGAGAGGGAGCTGAGGAAGCATAACATTGCTAGCCCAGATAAGGACACTGATAAGGATATTCTGCTGACTGAGGTTCTGATATCACTGCTCCAATTGTGGTTTGACAACCGGAGGGTAACTCAGGGCCCAACCTTCCATTTGGACACCATAGTTAAAGAAGATATTGTAGAGCTGGAAAACGTGAAGAAAAGAGCAACTGAAATGAGCAAAGGGCTGGAGCACCTCCCCTATGAGGGAAGGTTATAACAGCTGGGATTGTTTAGCTTGGAAAAAAGGAAGCAAAGGGGAGACATGATAGAGGTGTACAAAATTATACATGGTGTGGAGAATGTGGATAGGGAGACATTTTTCTCCCTCTCTCATAATACTAGAACCCATGAAGCTGACTGGTGGGAGATTCAGAACAGATAAATGGAAGTACTTCTTCACACAGTACATACTTGGAATTCACTACCACAAGATGTAGTGATAACCTCCAATTTGGATAACTTTAAAAGGGGAGGATAGATAAATTCCTGGAGGGGAAGGTTATCAATGGCTTCTAGTCCTGATGGTTATCTGCTACCTCCAGTATCTGAGGTAGTAAGTCTACATACACCAGTTGCTGGGAACATGGGTGGGAGGATGCTGTTGCACCATGTCCTGCTTGTGAGGATTTGGTCAGCAGCTGGTTGGCCACTGTGTAAACAGAATGCTGGCCTAGATGGACCATTGGTCTGACCCAGCATGACTCTTATGTTTTTACTTTATGTTTTTATGACAGAGCTGTGGGTGGTATTGCACTCCTTAAGTGAACTTGCCAACCTCAGGTGTAGTGGAGGATGCTACCTTGTTGCCAGTGTTTCAATAAGATTCAGCTGTACGCTGGTCAGCTTCTATATCTGGGATGGCATGTGGGGCGGGGGCAGGGGGGATTTTATCCTTTGCCTCAAGCAGCAGAATGCAATCCTCTGTATGCCTAGGTGGGAGTCAGTCCCAATGAACACAGTGAGCTTGCTTCTCCAAGGAACCATGCACATGATCAGGCTGAAAGGGAGTTATCAGGTCCCAGAAAGAAACAGTACTTCCATGTGTAGAGATGGGCTGCGCTTCCCATGTTAATTTGAACTAACCACCATTTCTTGGGCTGCAAGCCTCTATGCTGTCTGTCTCGTCTTTTCTTTTTACCACTGTGGCAGCCATTAATTTAGCCTTGACATAATTGACAATATATTGATTGCATGATAATCATGATTTCCCATGTCAGCATCTCTCCAGGCTCTCGCATTTATAGCCGTTTATTGCTTGCACCAACTCTGAATCACATTGGAGTGGATTTTGTGGCCTTTAGAGTGATCCGTAGAGATGATTTCCTGCTCAGAAAGAATGTTGTCCAATCAGTGCTATTAACGGTGCAGGCTCTCACATGTTTTACATGCTGAGTTGCTTGGAGCACATCAATTTGCTTAACAGGATTACAAACAGATGGAATTATGCATCCACATAACAAAAACAAGCCTATGTTCCCCCCTCCCACATTTTAGGAGTTCCTAAGGAAAATTCTTCTCCAATATTTATTTCTTGCAGTCTTGTAGAAACATTTCTGATTATATTTTAAAACCGAATTGGAACAAAACAATCATAACACAGTCAGTGGAGGAAGAGGTTTTTCTCCCACAACATCCTTTTTGAACCATAGGTGTGTGTGCCTGTATTGCAGTTGGAAGGAAACTGAGGGCTAATCTACACCTGCAGCCCTTTTGCTATGGAAGAGGAATGCTTCCGAACGTTCCCTCCTTCCGCTATCAGCACTCATGGGGCACACACAACTGCTCTTTACTGCAATTACAGGAGTGCCACTGCAGGAGCACATGTGCCCTTTTACAACACTTCCACATGCATATTGGTAGAAGTGAGTGGGGCTAGGCTATGGGGCAGAAGGGTTTTTTTTATGACTCATGAGGGATGTGTACAAGTGCAGATTTGTAGCCTTGAATATGTGCTCCTGCGCAGAGTATGGTTGTATTAAAACACGCATACACTCAGCAGCGAAACATGCTGATACCCATCCAAAACGTGGCAGAAATGGTGAACAGATCCACCCCCCCCACACACACCTTCGATACCCATGGGCATGCCCCTCACAGATGATTGGCTGTTCGCTGAGCCCGGAAATCGTGACAAACAGCAACAGCATCGCAAGGGGCATGCACACCACACACGTACTTTGGAATGGAAGCCAGAGAGTCAGGGAAGCCACGACAAAAGCAGTCAGGGATATTCCGGGATAAATGAGAGGTGGAACTGAGATCACCGTGGGAACAGGTGAATGTCAGGTGCTCCGTTAGTGATGACTGTGATACAATCCTGCGATAAATGGCTGGTGTTGACTCCCCCTAAGAAGGGGCATTTTAAGAAGCACTATACTAAAGGCAGAAGGGCACACACTTTACAATGCATCTAATAAATCAAGCCCTTTAGCACCTAAATAATCTGAGTGATTTATTAAAGGTGCAATCCTTTTGCTACTAGCAAAGGCAGCAACAAAGGCCAAGGTGCACCCCCTAGCCTAATGTCGTATCGCCCTCGACCTAATTTCAAAGGTACTTTGTAAGTGATCAGTTCAGACTTGTAAGAGTGATTTGTATCTCCAACTAATTTGTATTGACTACCTTTCTGATGGGTGGGGGAGTTGGAACAGTGTGGATAAATGAAGTTGAAGAGATTGGAAGAAGAAGAAGAAGAAGAAGAAGAAGAAGAAGAGGAGGAGGAGGAGGAGGAGGAGGAGGAGGAGGAGGAGGAGGAGGAGCCAGGATGGAGAGTATTGCAGCAGATCCAGGTTCCAGGGACAATAGAAGCTGAGCCGAAAGCAAGAACACTGAATGTGGCATTGCTAAAGGACTTTGAGCATCATCAGATGGGGGCAATCATGTTTCCCTACCATCACTTTTCTGTCCCACAATAGGGATGAGCAGCTTCCTCTTTCTTCACATGGGGAAAAAAGAAAAAACAATCAATGACCATGTGGCCCACTCAGTGGGTGTTTTTATCCCATTGCTTCTGCTGCACATAGCAGGAAATGGTGGCACCTTTTGCTACAGCCAAAAAATTCATATTTTCTGGGTCTGTTTTGGTGATGCGAAAATGAGCAGGAAGAGGAGGAGATGCACAGAAGGTAGGCATCATCGTGAAAAGGTCCTGTGAAAATCTGTGAGTCCCCAGTAGTAAGAGTGCTATAAAATGCTCATCTGATGATGAACTGAACGAAATTGCTTTATTGTTGATCTTAAGCAGGAAACCAATCTAGACAAGGTTTAGATGGATGTGTTTATTCTAAATGTTACTTTCAGGGCCTAATTGCTCTAATGGTTAAATCTAAAACTGTTTTAATATCTGTTCCTACAACCTAGAAATATCATTACAGAAACTGTTTAATTTCTGCTTCTCAAAATATTTAATAATAACTAAATATGTTGTCGGTTTAACCCTTGATATTTCACCCATGTAATGGCCTTCCCACTCTACTCAGTACAGTCATTTGACTGTGTTGTTAAGGAGACACCAACATTACAGAGGATAAAGGGTAGTTTTAATAGAGGCAGCCAGGGAAAATAAAGGCATTTTATTGGGTGCAGTGGTGAGGACACACAAGAGGTTAAGGGGGCTAAGTCATTTGGTTTGCTCCCCTCCCTCACATGGTGCAGATGAAAGCCTATGCAGTCACAGCCCCAAACAAGAAACACAGAAAATTAGCTGTAAATCGAAAGTTGCCCTAAACAAATTGTTCTACCCTGAATCCAGTTAACACACCTTGGACTGGAAACAGAAAGAACACCATTAAGTGAGAAATGGAATATATTATAAGAGTGAGTTTTTGATCATTATTCAGTTTAATAGTGAATGTAAACAGAACAGAATGGAGAAATCATTTTAAGACTGAGTATTTTGCAAAACAGACTTGGATGTGCTAGACACCCTTGAGAAAATATTTTAGGATTGAGAATCACACATGAATAAACTTTTGTAAACCTACTATCAGTAAAAAAAAAACATTAAACAGCAAAAACAATTTGTTCTGCCCAGTTCTGAGACATCTGAAAAGGAAACATAAAATGACGTTTCACGTAAGAAAAGACAAATATGGTACTGTACCAAACACACAAAGAATCCACTTTCAAGTGCTTATTCCAGGCAGTAAACTGCTGATTTAAAAACAACATACATGGTACTCCAAATCATCAAACTGATCAGAAAGAATATCCCCTTTTTCTCTATTATTTCTCATGATGTCTCAAGAACTACCATTCTGTTAACCAGAAACCAGTCAGCATCCACATGATCCTCTTCCTAGCTTTTTGTCCTCACTTGAAATCCCTTTGACCAAAACAACGTGCCCAAATAGCCACATCGATGGTCTCTGGTTTCACATTGGCACTTGGGCCTGGAGCCTCCTCTGTTGGCACCACCAATTCTTCCATCTCTGAGTCCATGTCCAGGTCAATGCTGGACTCCGTGGTCATGACATAGCCACTGGCTGTGGGCTTATCTGGCAGTGGCAGCAACAGATAGATAGCCATTTAAATTTCCCACAATGCCTTGGAGCAATGTTACATCAGGGGCATTGTGGGAAGTTAAAATGGCAACCCTCCACTGCAGGGCTGGGGAGCTGGTATAAGTGCTAGTGGGCCCTAAAGGGACTCAGGGGCCCTAGCAAATGCCCAGTGGTTCAGCGTGCCAGCACCAGCCTGAGAAGGCTCTTCAAGACACAGAAGCAGCAGCAGTGGAAGTTGATGGTTCCAGTGTCAGTGGGGCAGTGAATCTGCTCTGGGTTTCAGTCAGAACCAATCAGAACTCAAAAAGAGCTATCCAAGGTGCTGAACCTAGGGTTCAGCATCTTGGATATGCTCCTTTCGAGTTCTGACTGGTTCTGACTGAAACCCAGAGCAGATTCACTTGCCCCACTGACATCCAATCCACCAGCCTCCACTGAGCAGGCTAGACAGAAGGTGCAAATGTAACTGTGAGGAAAGGAGAGAAGAAGGCAAAGAGCACATCAAAGTTACTGGGAGTTTCAAGCACCACCAGTGCCTTTCAGCATTTAGCAGTTCCAGCTGTCTGTCCTTCTCTGGCTTCTACAGTTTCTAAGGTCAGATTGACATTGCAAAGTGGGAACAAGAAATACTGCATATAACAAGGGCACTGGAGAAGTATTAGTGGATGCACTCTCAAGTCAGTTCATAAAGAACGCGCTAAAAGGCAGAGGACATCCAGTACCTTTTGTGAATGGACCAGCTTGAAAGTAAACTTTTGAAATGCCCAAGGCATGTAAGTGCTGCAAAATACTTCATAGTCTTCCTGCTGCTTGGGTCTTAACGTTACTCTTATAAATATTTGTTTTCCATGACTTCGACATCAATTCACGCTTTTTAACTGGCTGAAATGCAAAAGATGGTACATCTGCTGGAAACAGACTGATTAAATCTGCTTGCACAACTGCTCACATTTCATATTTCCATTTTGAGTAGTCATCAATGCAACATTACTTAGCCTCACAACAAAAAGATGAGGTTTTTATTATTCCCATTTCACAAAGATGAAAGTTGAGGGTGATTGTAACTTCTGTTGGTAATCCCAGCAAACCAGCAACTTGGGACAGCTTCTATCCCTGACTCAGCAAATGCCCACGTAATAGCGGATTCTCATTTGCTGATACTTTTATATGTATTTTGACAGATATGCCATGGGCGTGTCACTTTGCTGGGGAAACAGAAGGTCTTGGCGAGGAGCTTTTGTGCCTGGGAGAAACTGCCATGTACTAGTATTCAGAGGAAGCTGATAGAAGAAAGCACCATTCTCAGACACTGGGACTAGGAAGCGATCTATCTTGCAATAAAAAGATAACTTGTGTTCTTTGTCTAGGATGCTCCTGTCAGAAGATATATTTTATTGAACCTTATCACTGCTACTGTCTGCTAGAAAGTGTCTGGCACTGTAGGCACCATTTATGTCAGAAAGGAATGTTGCATGCTAGACGGTTACAGGTTAACTTAAAATAAATCTTAACACCTAGGGATGGATGAATCTGTCTGCTTCACTTTCTATAATGTTCACATTTTTTTCAAGCACAAGTTTGTTCCATCCCATTTTCTCATTTTGCACAGTTTGCAAATGTTTTTTTAAAGTCTGCATAAAAATGTATACACATTTTTGTGCACATCTCCTCCTTATATATGCATTTTAGCATGCAGTTTCCACTAAAATATGCCTATTTGCACATCATTTCCCTGAATGTATACATTTCTGCATTTTTTTTAAAAAAAATCATGGGGAACTGCAGTTCAAAATTTGGAAAGAACAAAAATCAAAGGATAATTGTGTTCCAGTTCATATATTAGTTTGGGAAGTCAGTTTAGGTCCAATCATATTTAAATGTGAACCAAATGAATTTCTTCACCATCCCTAATAACACTTCCATCCCTCACAATATGGAGCCCTAGCGATCGCCTAAGCCTACTATGCTTCTCATATACAAACATTGATTTACTGTGTCTCTACCTTCTGCTTTGAAAGCCCTATTATATTTCATCCAATTTGTTATTTGCTCCCATATCATAAATACTCCTTTAATTTAATACTCAAGCATTAGTTGTTAAGCATTGGTGCAGTACTCTTACTCTCTAACTACAGAGCTCAAAATTATTAAATTTTAATCTTGACAATGGATGACAGATGTTTAATTAAGTTCTTAAACAGTATTGTATTAGTATTAATATTATTATTATTAATACAACAACAATATAGTGTCACCAAGTACAGGCTTACCAAGTCACTACTCTATCCTATAGTTTTGAAGAGGTTGTCTTGACTTCTTTCTGCCCAAATCTTTCTCATCCAAAGGAGAAAGAATGGCATTACCTAGATGTTAGAAGCAGCCTAGTCCCATGCAAGTGTTCAGCTGAATCCATGAGGGGAAAACTGTAGGGGACACAAGGCAACACATGCCAGCAACGTCCCCATGTGTGGTGTCCCTGCCTCTTCTACCTTGAACTTTGCATGTTCAGCATGAGCATCTAGAGACATATTCTGAGGAGCCCTATTCAGGCAACATATGAGGAAAGGGAGCTTTCCAACCCCACCCCTTTCCATTGCCGCATAGTCGCCCTCTACTTATGAAGCATGACTGTCTGAAGAGGAGTTTCAATGAGAAGGGTGAGGCAGAAGAGCTCCCTTTCCTCACACTTTGCATCTATACGGTAAGAAGAATGCCTGAATAGAGTAAGTGTGTACAGCTAGAAACCTCTCTGTGATCAGGAATCAGCATTATTAGAGTTCCCAATCACCAGGAGGCTTCTAAGTGTGTCCAGGTGAATGTGCTCAGAATCTCCCTTCACATGTTCAACATGCGAAGGTCTCCAGTGGAAACAGGGATGTCCCCCCCCCCTTTTATTGTGAATATCAACAAAATAAAACAGAAAATACATTGTGAAAAAGAAAAAACACATATTACATATATAGGCATATCACCATTTTTCAATCAAATGTACCATTAAAAAAGGGGGGGAACAGGGATGTTGGCCACAAGGCTCATGTGTGTGGCCCCAATGCTCCTCTTCATGTGTTCCAGTAACCAGGGTCCTAGAAGGTCTGAATCTATTTCTTACTTATACAACAACCTTCTTTGGGTTCCTGTGTTTCTGCTTCTGTGGTGGTTAGCTGAATAAGATATGGCACTAGCCTGTTTTATTTGTCCCGGGGAGGATTACTCCCCACTGAACCAGGGTCATTCTAGTTCTTATTCCTTTGGAGGCTCTACTACTTCTTTTTAGCTTAAAGGGCCTTCCCATTGATTGCATTAGTGTGTACTGCACTGACTGAAGATCTGGCTACCTTATGTTCGGTGGGTGATTGAGTAATCAATTACATTTACATATACTGTAAGACTATGAACTTACAAAATCCTGAAGGAAAGGAACAGTTTCTCTTAAGTGTTAAGATAATTTGCAATTTAATAAACAAAAGCTACCTCTAAGTCCTAGAATTCCCTCTTTAATATTTTATTCATCCCAAACTTGACATGGTTTAAAAATAAACATGCTTGAGGTTCATAAATATTGTAGGAGATATTTAAAAATGTATAAACATTTACCCTCTTTGAGCACTGTCTACTTTAGTTGCTCGTGGTTCTTCATGGTAGAGCAGCAGGGCTATATGTTACATGCACCATAGCTCTGCTTGCTGAGAATCCTGCAAACTTCATTGGGATGAAGAGAAAGATGGATGGGGTGATATAAGTATGTAGAGAGTGAGGAGCTGCTGACCAGATTGCTCTGTCCATTGTTGATCTCCATTTAGCTGGCGGCCATTCGAATATTTAAAGCCGAATCGGTGGCCCAAATTTTGTTTGGTGCCCCCGTTTGGTCCCTTATGTTTAAGGGCTCCTTCGAAACTGCCCAATCCAAATTCTTGAGAGCTATTTTTGGCGTGCCTAGGTGTATGCTAGGAGCTGCTCTTAACCTAGAGGCTGGCTTAAGCTCGTTGAGATGCACAGCTTGGTTATATACAATAACATTCTGGCTTCATCACCATCATGCTGCATCTCCAATCTCTATGCCATATCAGGTTCTTACTGACTGATACATATGTCCCTGGTGCAAGGCAGTGGAACAGAAAGTCCTGATGCCGGGCTTGTCCTTGCCTTTCCTTTCTCTGGAGTTGGGGAATGCTAAACGTGTTATAAAGCAAAGACTGCTAGATATAGATTTACAGACTCTGTGTGGACACCCCTATAGTCCATGCTGTCCTAAGGTCTTCCTGACAACCAGCCAAAGGGGCCGATGCCCTACTTGAATTGACTTGAAACACCCAAGTACAGAAGGGCTTTTTCGTTGGCCCATTTTAATGTTCTTCCCTCTAAGTTATTGGAGGGGAGATTTAAAACAGTTCTTACCAAAAATAGACTCTGCCCTTGCAACAACTCCGAAGCAGAATCCATAAATCATGTGCTGTTTCATTGTGAATTTTACCAAAAGAGTAGCAGCGATTTGCTGTACCCAATCATGCAATGCTTAGCAGGGATGTCACGTGAGGCAATGATTAAGTCCCTGCTACAGAGCACGGACAAATCTGTGATGATCCAAGTTGCTAAATTCTCCTCCCTGGTGATTCACTGTAGGAAATTGTTGGTGGTGGACTAAATTATTCTTTGATGATATCCTGGGATATTAGTTGTATGCATATGTATTTTTCAAACTGTGTATTGCTGGTTTATGGACTGTAATAAAGATTTGATTGATTGATCTCCACCTAGCTTTATTTTAGGGTGCAATCTTGTGGACCCCGAGGTTTATTTATTAATTTATTATATTTTTATATTGCCCAATAGCAGAAGCTGTCTGAGAAGTTCACAATTAAAACCATAATATACAAAAGTCAAGATTTAAAACTTTTAAAATTTAATGAAATATCATATAAAACCAGAATAAGTTATAGTCCAGGGAAAGCTTGTCCAAAAATATACGTTTTCAGGAGGCATTTGAAGGATGTTACATTTTCCACCTCCCGAAGTGCATGAGGGAGGGTTTTCCAGAGGGTGGGTGCCGCTACAGAGGTTCTTTGTGACGACATTCTGTTCATCTTAGAATGAGGAGCAGGTTGCCCCAGGGGCCATAGGATACCTCAGATATCCCCTTCCAAGGGTGGTGAGGAAGACCCACCCACAAAGTGAGGGTAGCCTACATCTTAGAAAGGAAGCTGAAATCAATTCAGCCTGAAAAGCAAGCTATGTGCTACCTGGGGTTCCAAAAAGGGAATGATGGTGAAGAGAAAATGATGCTGACACATCTCTTGAGAATGGCTAGGCTCTTCAAGAATCCCAACTCCCAGAGTTATCGCTTGTTCTGAATCCTACTGATGAACTAAGGGATAAATGTTAATCTGTGATCAATGCTGTCATTAATCACACCAATCAATCAGTGGAAGCTTTGAGTTCTCATAAATTTGTTTAAAAATATCTTTGCAAATGGATTTGCAGTTCCAATGTTTCAACTGGATTTATCTAATCCTCACCAACAGAGAATGTGACTTTTTCCTCCTACTTTGATCCGATAAATTGCATCAATGTGCCCTTTGTCAAAATTGACATTCGTTTGAAAAACTGTCTCATTGCTGAGGTTGTTCTCTTTGCTGCAGCTTTTGCTAAGGCTGCAGCTAAGAATACAGATTTGCACTCCGAGTTCTAGGTCTGGTTTCTTTCTGTCATCCTTCCTGCCACCCTTGGGTAAACATCCTGTCCATTTGCAATGCAGGGGCAGCACATTTAAATTTAGCACCTGGGATCAGGTCAGAATGCAGTATCTATTCTGACCTCTGCATTTTCCAATACAATATCCTAGGGAATGAATGGCAATGCTATTAACCTTACTTCAACAGAGTCCACTCATGGTCAAGTTAAATATGAACTCAGCAAGAAACAAAAATCCATTTTCTTTTTCTATTCATTTGAATTCTGTTCATTAATTACTTCATTTATTTTTTCCATTGATATCAATGGAAACCCAAGCTAGTGTTCTGTTGTTTGTCTCCTCAGTGTTTTCTATCCAAATGGGATGCAATTTACAGGCATTCTACTGTACCCCCAAGGCAACAAACCTGACAACCTTCAGATAGATAGGAGAAAGGGTTCCCATTTGAGAGCAATTGCTCTTTCTTTTGCCATCAGAAATAATACCCCATTTTCCCTGGTCTAAAAAAACTCATGGGAAGAGCTGTTTAAAAACAGGAACTAAACTAGAGGGTCACGATGCTGTCTAAAGAAACCACAAACAACCATGAGTAGGGAATGACAAGCGCACAACAAATGCCTCATGTAGATAAGCTCTAAGCTAACTGGAACATATCTTTTATTCTCACCCACCACCACTATGAGCTTGTTTCCAAGAGGCTGCCTATACAATGGCGGTTACCACCACGATTAGCAAAACTCCACACTTTTGCTGCTTCAGGGTGGCAGTGGCTAATCCTGACACTACAGTAAAAGCAAAAGATTTCTGGCAGCTGGGCCCATATCCTGTCCTCTGCCCGGGCAAACGACAAACAATCAGGGCTTGCCATCTGCCTGGCCATGCCTCCACTGCGACTCCAGAATGAGAATAGATGGCAGATGCACTGTATTTGCCTCGCTCCAGAGAAAAAAGTCGAGGTAAGTCCCTGGCCTTTTTTCTTCACAACTTCATGGGAAAGCCCCATGGGTGTGTGCGAGGTGGCTGCTGTGTCATTTAATTGCTGCAGCACTACAGAACACCCACCCTATGGCTTTCCTTACATAGCCCCAAATTGCATTATCTTTCAGCTTTTGCTAATATGATTGCATTTTGCCAGAAAATAGTGGGTTGTATCCAGGCTATGTCTTCCGTGGATGGAAGGGTTGAACTTATGGAAGATCCCTCTGCCTGATGTTTGGGAACCCCTCTCCTCACATACCACAGCTCAAAACCATTCAGTGGGGTCCCCTGACCATCCGTGTAGCATTTTCATGGGGCTGGAGGGACTGCTGTGGAGAGGAAGGGACAAGGAAGGCTGCTTCTGACAATCTAATGGGAAGTTTAACAAGTTGCTGAATGCTTATTGAGCTACCATTTAATAAATAGAAACTGCCAAACCTTTTGTACCTTGATTTGATTTTTTAAAAACCCACTATCAACAAACCCTGATCAAATGCACTATTTTGACAAGCTGCTCTCATACGTAAAAGAAACGTTGTGAGTTTGGGATCCTGTGATAAAGTGGCAATGTTTCATTTATTGCATCAGAGATTCAGGCTTTCAGTAGAGCAAAAGTAAAACAAAACAAAACAGAAAAAGCTTTCTCCTGAATGGAAGAGATCTGTAACAGCATGGGATAACATCTTAG
Organism: Anniella stebbinsi; assembly: GCA_029215795.1. Classification (NCBI taxonomy): domain Eukaryota; kingdom Metazoa; phylum Chordata; class Lepidosauria; order Squamata; family Anniellidae; genus Anniella; species Anniella stebbinsi. Next base: position 333,815,017 of record JARDYH010000001.1, read on the forward strand.
CTCTCTGCTACTGTTGAAAGAAACCATTTTAAGGCGAATAAAGCCTTAACGGGATTGAAAATAAATAAGGGCTCTCCAGCAAGAAGTACTGTAATAACAAACCCCATCTTTGTATGTGATAACAAACATTCTCTATGGCAGGTGCAACTTAAGAAACAAGATGAAAGAAGGGTATTTGTGGATTTGCTCCTGCTTTAGGATGGAGGGGAATTCTTCATGTCGGCTGCCAAATGGGAAAAAGGTACAAAAAAAAGGGATGTCCTTGGCTCTAGGGCAGGGATGGGTGCCATGTAGCCTATGGGCCGTATGCAGTCCCCACAGTCCCTTGTGCAGCCCCCTATCGCCATTTTGAACTAAAATGGCAATCAAATTGGTATCTGGAGCTGCCATGGAGCACCCAAAGGATCAAAATTAATTTGTTTGCAAGCTAATTTCAACCCTTTTAGCACTTCATAGCAGCTCCAGATGCCATTTTCTTCTTCATTTTCCTCCTCCTCTCTTTTTGGTTAAAATAGCTCCTGGACCTTCCAAAGTTGCCCACCCCCTGCTCTAGGGTCTATGATGGGGCAAGGTGGGAAGCACCAGGACTGGTAGTTGCCTACCTCTATTTTAATAAGGTATGTGAATGCCATTAAGTGCCTAGCGTAACAATCACAACCACAAACCACACTCCTCATTCTAGTGTTTTAGTTAGAGCAGGGCCAAACCTTTTGGTCCATTTTTTTCCAGCAATTTGTGGGAAGTGGGGTGAAAAGATAATGCCCCTGAACATGTAGGGGTGGGAGAAATTCTGAGGAATTTCTGAGAATCATTTTTGGCAACCTTCTAAGCATACATTCTTCAAGTTTACTTGATCATAAAGACTAGATCTGCACTACTTCTTTAAAGTGGTATTGGACTGTACTGATAACTGTCGGGGCTCAATCCACATTCCATATACTGCTTTTATTCCACATTCATAATGGTTTGACACAAGGTGTAGATTGTAATGATACATGTTTTTTCTTTAACAATGGATGTTAAACATCTCTCATCTATACAGAGCTAATGTGGCAGTGGAGTACCCCTTAACTGATCAATGACACAATGATATCTCTCAGTCTCTCTCTCTCTCTCTCTCTCTCTCTCTCTTACACACATCCACATACACACACACGTGTGTGTAGTAGTTACCTCACCACCAATAACGTTGTAGGATAGGACACTACACAGGAGCTCTTGACGATGAGGAAACCACCATTCATCTTCTAGGACTTCCTTGCCACAGATACACAGAATCATTTGAAAGTCATCTTGCAGAGACATCAGTCATAACAAAGGTTGCTAGGAGACCTAATCGGATAGACTTTTTGTTTTGGTGCTGCTGCCCTCAAGTAGATGGCTGACCAACAGTAACAATGCAGTAGAACATTAGAACTCTTGAGACATGATAGTGTCATTGTAGAGAGAGACACACCCCTCCAATGGCCAGATTAGGCTTTTGAGAAGAGGCTAAATAGCTGATAATTTAACGTTGTCCATCTATTATCCTGCCTTCAGCAGAAGTTTTAACTTCTTCTGACTAAAATTTACAACCTAGGAAGATTGACTGGTCATTCATACCTTTCAAAACCATCCCATTACCACCACCACCCCGGGCTGACAGCAGTTGAAATGTATATAAGAGGCAGGTGAACAAGCAGATTGCAATGGTGAAGAGAAGGAGCTACTCCAGGAGACTCTTGTCAGTTGGCCCTTGCTGGGTGTGGACTTTTAGCAGGTGCCCAACCATGCCTAAATGGGTGCCGACCCTGGTGGGGAAAGTCCGTGATGGAGGAATTGCCACTTCCTAAGCTCTTCCAGGCTTATGCCAGCCAGGGGGGGAAGTGGGGACAACATTTTCCATTCCCCTCCTTTTTTCAACTATGCCAGCACTGAGCCGGGTGCACTTTTTATCCCTTGTCAGATGCATATCGGGAAACAGGATATTAGGGGTGCGCAGAGTGGGTCTGCTCCTCCCCAAAGTTTGGGGCAGAGCTCTGATGAGGCACTTCTCTGCCCTGAATTTAGGGTCAGGTTCATCTCTCCACATCGTCAGGTTACCTGTCAGAGAACCACACTATTATTGTCAATGGGAATTAACAAAAATTCATATATTTCCGTCATTTTTCAAGATAAAGAGATGAAACTTGGCACCCTGATAGCTCTTAAGTAGGGCTTTAGCCATGCCAAGTTGGAAGCAGAACACTTCATCCCATGATTTTTAGGATTTTTTAAAGTCCCCCCTCAAACCATTCCCTCTTATACACACACACACTTCAGATGCACTTCATCTTCTCTCAAGAGAGCTTGCAGAAGTTTCAGAAACTAGAAACCTTCTACAAAACTCAGTCCCCTATCTCCATGTGTGGAACAAGAACACAAACACACACACACTCACACTCAATAACACACAAGGGGAGTGTAGGGTGGTACTACAAGAAGCAAATAAAAGCAGACAGACACAGAGTGCCTCTACAAGAGCAATATAAAACTCTTTCAAGGTGTATTATCAAACGTACCTCTACAAGAGCGGAGTGCAAATCAGGGGTCCAGGTGCGTTTTATCTCTGATTATTCGCATCCTCGCATACGTGTTAAATAGCGAGTTTAATTTACCGCAGGAGTAAGAGCGCCTTATGTCCGTGTAAACAACTTTCTGAGGAGGCGCATTAATGATCAGAGTGGGTGAACTGTGGTCATGATGTCATGCACAGAACTGCCCCTTCGCTGGGAAAACCTCTCACTTTTTCATTAAGTTTTATTTCCTGTTTCCTCCTGACAACTTCCTCCTTATTCTCTGTCTCACTGGATGGAAGCTCCATGAAGACGAGACCCAATGTGAACTGAAAATAAAGTTTATTTTAACTCCCCTGATGGAATATTTCATTCATGGAGACACGGGGCCAGATGGAGGTGGTTTCATGAGAAGTAAATGGGGTAGAAAGGATGTGCGCATGTGCGCATAATTAGCGATCAGCTTAGACATATTGTCCCCTCGCTTCTTGCTAGGTTCCTGACATGAGCTGTGTATGTGTGTGTGTGCTCGCAGGGAAGAGGAGGGGGAAGGAACGAAGCAGCACCCCCCTGTCTGTTTTGGCATGTGTGTGTGTGAGGCATATTCCCATTTACTCCTGAGCAGTTCAGTTCAAATGGCAATCGGACGAAGTGGTGGGAGAGAGAGGCAGCCCTGACTATAAATAAGTTTTCAAAGGGTGCTGGAGGGGGAAACTTACGAGGCACATTCCCATTTACTCCTGAGCAGTTCAGTTCAAATGGCAATCAGGCAAAGGGGGGGGAGAGGTAGCTGAACAGGTTAACCACATCAGGTTAACCACGTCATTCCCGGCAGGTAACCTAGGTAACCAAAGGCGGGAGATTCTGGTAGGCAGGGAGAATAAAGGGTGGAAAACCTGTTTGGGCAGTTTCCCCGGACAAAGCACATTACTTTCAGCAACATTTGCATGCATGTCAACAACTTTAAAGCGCATTTCATACAGCCAGTAATGCGCTTCTATGCCTCTCGTGTATAGGGATTAGGCATAAACGCACTTATCAGGAAATGTGCATAATCGGGCAACCGGGCGTCAAAGCGAAATCTTGTAGAGGGGGCTACACACAGAGAAAAGAAAACCCAGCAAAGAAAACTGGCTCTGGCTGTGTTGGGAGAGGGAGAGGTGTTTATTCTAGTCCCCCACCCACCCAAAATTAGGTGCACTCTTTTCTCTGCTGCTGCTGCTGGTGGTTGTGGTCCTTCTGAAGTACAGCAGAAGTCAGGTGTGGATGCTCTTGGGATAATTTTTCTTTGGTGGCGGAGGATCCCAGGTATGCTAGGTGCAAGATCTGGCAGCTCAAGATCAGCAGGGGGAAATGCGAGACTTGCCTGGGCACATCGGCCACACTCACTCATCTTAAGGGGCTGCACCCCCTTCAGGCCAGCAGGTGTTAACTGCACTGTGGGTTTCCGATGGTTTTGAAACCGCCCCCTAACCGCACTGCAATTTCAGAGGTCCATCGGAGGTCCGTCAGACCCACAGATTTTTGGTGTGGAGCACACACTCCTACAGGATATGCATCTTGAAATGCTCTGACATGCTTCCTTTTACATTCTAGTGTTTCCTGCTGAGAGAGCTGTTAAAAACAATATCCATCAAAATTGAAATCATTCCTCAAAAAAGGGGGGAAAGGGTATGTACCTCTAAACGACAAATCACATAACTTCACAGCAGTCACTGTATAGCGTGGATCAAACAAAAAGCAATAAAGAAAGAAAATCTTGATCGTTTTGGCGTGTGATTTGAAAGATAAACTCAATTTCTTTGTAAGATATATTACATGTCTACCCATTCATTTCATGAACCATTCATTTCACCCTCCACAATCTATTTTAGATATGGGCCAGATCTACACCAAGCAGGATATAACACTTTGAAAATGGTATAGTGTGGGCCCAGGGCCCCAGCAGTTATCAATGCCAGTAGTATAGGAGGTGATCTACACTTATTGTTTAATACGTTAAGTATGGGTTTCTATGTCGCATTGGGGCACACGACGCCCTGTCTGAAACGTTTTATAATTGTTGTATGTTACAACGATTGTGTTAGATTTAAAACATTTTTTTCTTTAAATAAATCGTTTCAGAAATAATAGTGTGGCATTACCGATCCATAGTGGCTGAAATGAAACCTCCGGTATCCTTTTGTTCCGGCTCCCTAATGCTTTCACTTTCCATTTCCTTCCCTCGTGTTGGCAGTTGTTTGTGCTCTACTCTCTGTATGCTGACTGCAGTTTGAAATTCCATTTCAACTTTATATTTTTTAAAATAAATTTGTAGTCCTTCCACTCCCCAATGCAAAATCAACGAAAAGCAGAGGGATATGCAAAGCGTGACTATTGTTGTTGTACTTCACACCCCTCCAAAACTATTTGAAAATCCAGAGATGTGACTCTATTGGGTAATCCTAAATGAAAGGAAGTGAAAGGAAGGGGGGAGAAGCTGGAACGATGTGAAGAAGGGAGAAAGGAAAGACTACAATGGCAAGGACTACTACATGTGGCCTGTTACGTTTTAAAACGTTGCAATTCACAACGTTATAGTCAACATTTTGAAACGTTACAAGCGTCTGTGTAGATCGGGCCTAGATCTTGCCATGGAGGGGTATATAAATATTGTAAATAAATTAATTAATAAATGCTTAGTAAATGCAGCGGCCAGATTGGTAACAGGCACCAGAAGGTTCGAACATATAAGACCAATTCTGGCCCGCTTGCATTGGCTACCTGTATGTTTCCAAGCCTGATTCAAGGTGCTGGTTTTAACCTATAAAGCCTTACACGGGTTGGGACCATCCCAGGTGTTTTAACAGCTTAAGTTGAGGTTTTAACTGACTTTGTGGCCAGGCTTAAAAAGTTTTAAATGTTTTAAATATCAGCTGTTTATGTTTTATGGTTTTAAATTTTGCATATTGACTTTTTAATGTTTAATCTTTTAAGTTTTGTAAACCGCCCAGAGAGCTTCGGCTATGGGGTGGTATATAAATGTAAATAATAATAATAATAATAATAATAATAATAATAATAATAATGTGGGCCCATAGGGCGTACTTCTCTGTTTCACAAGTAGTATGGGCTTCCACAGAGCTGTGCAGAGGTGGCAAAAGGTCCTACCAACCAACGAATCTTTTGCCCTCTTGACCTTTGTAGTGGTTGAGTGAGTCAGAGGTGCTGGGCTGCTACAAGGCTTCAAGAGAATGGGAAGAAGACAAGTAGGGGTACAAAATGTGCTGGATCTTCAGCCTCTAGGGAGGCTTTACACTACTAGAATCATCTTCAAGACATAGTGGGCATCTGGTGCCCCAATTCTGTGTTGGCATTGTAATATCTGAATTTTGAGCATCTTTATTTTTTCCTTAAAGAGAGACAAACAGAAAAAGTGAAGTATTGTTATATTCATTTTATACCTGGCTGAACCTCTCTTTTTTGACCACGTGTCGGCTGGGTAGGGACAAATGCCAACTGCCAACTATTGTGGCAGTGAAAAAGAAGCTTGACCGGAATGATTTTTTAGGGGGTGTGGGTGTTGTGGCTTACTTTGCTTATGAAACAATCTTTTTCTTTAATCTTCAAAAAAACCTTCTTCGATCAGCTCAACGCGTTTCGGAAAAATATCCTTCATCAGGAGCTGAGAAAATACGGACTTCACTGTAATTTCGCAGTCATTACCACAATATTAAAACAATAAAACCTAAAGGCAAAAGGCAACAGTTCTTGGCTTGTTGGGCATCCCCACCGAGCTCTGTAGTATCTCAAGACTTGGGCTGCCTCTACAAGAGGCATTTAAAGCTCTTTCAAGGCGCATTAAAAAATTTACCTCTACAAGAGTGGAGTGCAAATCGGGCATAGAGGCGCGTTTTCTCTCCGATTATGCGCATTATCGAATGCGTGTTAAATAGTGAGTTTTATTTTGCTCTGGCCGTTAAAGCACATTTTGACTATGTGAACAAGCAATTCTCCACATTAACTACTTGTAAAGCGCATTTGAAACAACCGGTAAGGTCACCTGTTGAGTGCTCAATTACCTCCTGCATACAAGCATTTACGATAAAGTGCTTCCAAGAAGATGCGCATAATCAGAGGAACAGGCGTCAAACGGAATCCATCTAGAGGGGTCCTCACTTCATGGTTTGAGCAGTAGGCAGGTTTAGCCCACACCGCCTCAAGGTCCCCTCTGTGTGTTCATTTGTTTGGGTGAACCCTCTTATCAAGATATGCAAGTGAATGAGTGTTTGTGTGTGCGTGTGTGCTTATGTAAAAATCAATCAGCCCAATATACACACTGTATATACACACAACAGTACACACTGGCTGACACAAACACACGCATGACGAATGCAAGTAATGAGGACCATCAAACATTATTTTACATATTATTAGTATTTCCACAGAAAAACAATGTTGCCAGTTATTAGAAGCACATTAAATTGACATACAAAATCCCTTGTGTCCTAGGCAGGATCTACACTACTGCTTTATAACAGTTTATAATGGTATTGACAACTGTTGAGGCCCATGACACATTCCATATACCGTTTTCAAACCACTTTCAAGGTGTTATATCCTGTTTGGTATAGATCTGGCTTAGGCTAGGGTGACCATATGGAAAGGAGGACAGGGCTCCTGTATCTTTAACTGTTGTATTGAAAAGGGAATTTCAGCGGGTGTGATTTGTATGCCTGCAGCACCTGGTGAAATTCCCTCTTCATCACAACAGTTAAAGCTGCAGGAGCCCTGTCCTCTTTTGTATCTGGTCAAGAGGGCAGGGCTCCTGCAGCTTTAACTGTTGTGATGAAGAGGGAATTTCATCAGGTGCTGCAAGCATACAAACGACACCTGCTGAAATTCCTTTTTCTATCCAACTGTTAAAGATACAAGAGCCCTGTCCTCCTTTTCATATGGTCACCCTAGGCAGAGCTTTTAACCATTGGCTTCCAAATGGACTGGCATTAGCAGGCGAAGGGTGAGAAAGTTGGTCCAACTTTGCTCAAGAGTAACTCTTCCTTAGGGGCAAATAGAATGCTTCTGCTCAACTTCAGCCATGGCAATCTTTTTTTAAAAAATGAAGTTTTCTTAAGTAGTGCACTTACAGACATGAATCTTTTGCTCTTGCTTTGAAAGGTATATGAGGTCTGCTCTGCACACATTGGCTGCATTCAGACAACACATTAGTCAATGGTGGGTTGAGTAGCCAACTCACAGTTGGTTATTTTGTGGGTACTCCCCACACAACATATTCCTACACAACTGTGGGTGGTTGGGGCTGGCGTTGAGTGGACTAATAGTCAACGCAGCATTTAACTGACACAGCCCCTGCCCCTCTCCCCTCCCTCCCTCCTCCCTTGGTCCTCCTGGTGCTATCCCAGCAGCCTCTGCAAGTCGCGCCAGTTGTAGCAGAGTGGCAGTCGCCGCTTTGGTCACTCTTGCCGCCTGCCTCTATGGGCTTGTGTTTTAACTAGGCTGACCATATGAAAAGGAGGACAGGACTCATGTAACTTTAACAGTTCCAGAGAAAAGGGAATTTCAGCCTACGTCATTTGTATGCAATTAGTACCTGGTGAAATCACCTCTTCATCAAAGCAATTAAAGTTGCATGCACTATACTAGAGTGACCAGATACAAAAGAGGGCAGGGCCCCTGCAGCTTTAACTGTTGTAATGAAGAGGGAATTTCACCAGGTACAAATTGCATACAAATGACGCTGGCTGAAATTCCCTCTTCTCTACAACTGTTAAAGTTACAGGAGCCCTGTCCTCCTTTTCAGATGGTCAGCCTAGTTTTAACCCACTCACCGCATGCCATTAACACGCTCACCCCTCCACACAACACTTTAAATGACTGGCTTCGAGCTAAACAACTTGCAAGCCGGTTGTTTTTCTCCGTTGCTTATTTGGGCAGAATAGCATACTGTCAGTAGTTTGTGAGCAGCGTGTTACCCTCCACACAACACAATAACCAACACAACTGACAATTGTTCCCCCCCCCCCCGGTTGCTTAATGTGTTGTCCGAAACCAGCCAATGAATTGAATATGTTCCTTCTATCATGCCAGAATGCCACAGCTCTTGCAAGGAGAGCCATGTTCTTCTGCAGGTGTACTAAGAATGTGTTTGTTGCTTTATTTATTTTATTCAACTTATGAGTCTCCCTACAGTCAAAGCTCTCAGTGTGACATGAATAAATACAAAATAAGGCACACTAAAATCCAGTTAAATACAATAAATAACTAAGAGCAGCCACAAACTCAGTTTAAAATAGCGTAGACTAAAATATCAAACACAACAAATACCAAAACGTTTCTTTAAAAAACAGCTCCAAGACATGCCTCTAAAGGGCAGCAGAGTGCATAGCAAGGTACAAAGCCTGAAACAATAAAACTGTATTTTCTTTGTGCTGAAAAATCAACACAGTAGCTGCCCAGCAGATCTCTTGAATTGTTTGAGACCCAACACCTTGTGAAGAGGTTAGCCAAGCACCTGGGCCAGATTTACATCTTGTGTCATATTGATACAACCCCATCATGGTGATGCTATGTCCCTCTTGCACATTTCTACCTTGTCGCACACACAATGACATCTGTTGTGGTATTTTGGATAGAATGGAATAAAAAGCAGGAAATCACACTAGAAAAGTGGTATACGGAATGTGTAATGTGCCCCAACAGTTATCAGTGCACTTCAGTACCGGTGAAAAGCACTAGTCCTGGCCTTACATGGTCATACATGACTTTGCAATGTGGCTTCTGAAGTTATCCAGGCCATGTTTCTGGGAGTGGATCCTATTCCATGACCCTGAAGAAAAGGTTGTGTATATGTGGAGCCTCCAATAGATCCTGGAGGTCATACTTTTGTTTCTGTCCTGAGTAGGTTTTAGGGCTGCCCTTTCAAAAACAAAATCAACAGCAACAACATGAAGCTCTTGCTTCAGATGAAAAATTCGGGATGGAGCACCATCTTCCTGATTTGAACTTCAATCTGTGTGATTTTTTTAAAAAAAAAATGGAAGAGGGGACTCATCTAGACATCTAACTTCAGGGGCCACGATGTCCAAGACCAGCACAGATAATTTTAGATCTGTATGTGCACTGGGCTGCGCAGGTTTTGTCTGCTTCAAATAGCAGCGCTGAAGAGAGAAGCCAGAGAGCTGCTCCCTCTCTTTTCTTTCCTTCGCTTGAAACAAGCAGCATTCTGGGCACAATGCCAGCACAGCTACTGCTACACAGAAGGAAAATATTGCTATTATCGTGTAACTTTCCTTTGTTGCTAGCTGCTTGTCTGTAGAGACCTGAAAACCCCTGATTTACAAAGCCTTTATTAGCAAGCCATCTGTTGCTGAACTTGTAGAATCCACGTGCCATCAAAGAACCTATAGATCTGGATATATAGACCTAAGCGCTCTGGAGCCTAGGGCCAGATTTACACCAAGCAGGATGTAGCAGTATGAAAGCGGTATGAAAGTGGTATATAAAAGGCAGGAGCCACACTACTGCTTTATAGCAGTATTGAAGTGCACTGACAACTCTTGGGGGCCATCGACACATACCATATATCCTGCTTGGTGTAGATCTGGCCCAGTGCTGTCTACCATGTGGCAGTGACACAGGCTTTCTTCATCTAAGGATGGGAATGAAACCATAAGAAACAAGGAGCTGCTGCTGAAACTGGCAGCTCTGTGTTGAGTTCTTCCTTCTACTCTATAAACAGCAGTGTAACTTACCTTGTGTCCTGGATATTTTCTTGCTCCTGCCAGTGGCAGCCAATGGTGTGGAGCAAGGGTGGAAAGATACACAGAAAGTTGTATTCTAAGTTCGTGTTCTAAGTGTATTCTAAGTGTATTCTTTGCACTCTTTTCATCGCCAGGTGAAGACCTTTTTATTCTCCTAGTATTTAAACAGTTAAATTAACTCAATTTTAATCCTTGCTGTTTTAAAGCCTGGGTTTGTTTTGTTTTGTTTTTGTAGTTTTTGAAGTGTAGACGTGGTTTTTAAATGTATAGATTGTGTGTATGTTGTATGTTTTTGCTGTTTTAATTTTTGTATATTGTTTTAAATTGTTTTTAATCCTATGTAAACCGCCCAGAGAGCTTCGGCTATGGGGCGGTATACAAATGTAATAAATAAATAAATAAATATTTTAATCTGTATTAATTCCTGCTGCTTGGTTTTAGTCTGGTTGTGTTTTTATATTGTATATTATTCTGTGTTTTTAGATTGTGGTTTGTTTTATATTTTTAAAATGATTTCATGGTTTTAATTTTTGTGAACTGCCTAGAGAGCTTCGGCTATAGGGCGGTATAAAAATGCAATAAATAAATAAATAAATAAATAATTATCATGGGGAGGACTTGATAGGAGACTGCTGATTTCAACAACAGTTGCTTATCATGTGCGGTTCTACCCTGAGAGCTCCTTTAATTTCAGTTGCCAGAGAGCTGAACTTCAAATCTGACAGTGTAAAGTGTGTGCTCTGTTCTTAAGCTGCAGCCCCTTTCCTGAAGTATTTACAATGTTCAGCAATGGGCTAGGTTTGTACTTGCCGCAAACAGTAGGTGGCTATCTCCATTTATAGAATTTTATTGTATTTTGCGAAGTAATTCTGGGCTAAATGTATAATGTATAACGGGGGTTGCCTCCAGTGCCTGCTCTACAGAAACCCTGAAATGGAAGACCACATCTCCTAAGCAAAAGCCCTTAACTTGGACAAGAAGACCCCACTCACCCACAGCCATGCTTAATTCTCATTATTCCCCAATCCAAATTTTCCCCGCCCATTATGGAAACATACCACTCATCAGTCCAGACGTGTCCCATGAGATTCCACTCAAGTTTCTAACACATGGAGGGAACAGTGAGACAGTGCTCCACAAAGTGGCCATGTACTGGTTGTGCCCCAACCTCTGTGAGTTCAGCAGTAAAGAGGTACTTACACATCTACAGACTTTAGGATCTGGGCTGGGGGTGGACCAAGGTCATGGGCAGGGCCAGTGGGCAGTCCCCTTTCCCCTTCATGTATTAGCATACATGTGGTGAGGAGGGGCTGTAGAGATGTATCATGTGATCTGATTCTTGTTGGGAATATTGCAACTCTGTCTGCAAGTTATTGGAAGGGGCAGTTAGTTCACAGGAATTTAGACTACAACTGGTCTTAGGATCTCCATAGCCTACAGTGTGGTTTCCTATGATTTCTTCATTTTGCTCCTTCTATTCCTCCCCTCCCCTTGACCTCCTCCTTTGCTGGGAGCAGTTGTGTTTGCTCTCTCTCTCTCTCCCTCTCCCTCTCCCTGGCCATTTCTACATGGGCCTTTTTTTTTTTCTGGGATAGCCCCTGAGTGATCCCTGTAAGTCCAAATGATGCACAGGGACTCCCGAGGGCTGGGGGGAATGGGCACAGGTATTCCCTCGGATAACAGATCCCAGGGGAAAACTGATTTCTCCACAGTCCCAGGAAGTTCCTGGGACTGCGGGAGATGTGGCCACCTGTCCTGGCTGCTGCCACACTTACTCATGAGTAAGCATGGCAGCAGAAATGGGCACAGAGCTGCACTGGGCAGCTCCATGCCCATCAGGGGAGGGGGTGGCACCAGTTTTGATACCCCCGGGAGGGCAGGGAGGGGGGAGGGGGCCCGATTGCGTGCATTTTTTTAACACTTACCTTACACGCACGAGCACTTGTGTGCGAAGCTCCGGCCGGGAACAAAAAAACCGAAATGGCGGGCGCGACATGCGACAGCCTGGGAGGAAGCCGGGATCTAGCACTCATGATGTGGATTAGAGCAACAAGCCTGGAAGTGGGTACTTCTGGGCTCATCCCCCTTCCGTCTACACCCCAATGGTGTAGAAAGGGCCTCTCTTTGTTTCTGTCTTCTGACAGTGTTATAGAACATAAATGAACTGAACAAACTGGTTTTTTAAACTCTCTGCTGTTCCTGCATAATATATGCCAGAATATTGTGAGCAAACCATTTTACCTTTTCTTTTCTAAAGAAGGATTTATTTTTATTTATTTATTTATTTATTGCATTTTTATACCGCCCTATAGCCGAAGCTCTCTGGGCGGGTCACAAAAATTAAAACCATAAAATCATTTTAAAAATATAAAACAAGCCACAATCCAAAAACAACAAATAACATACAATCTAAAAACACAACTAGAATAAAACCAGAATAAAACCAGCAGCAGGAATTAATACAGATTAAAATACAAATTTAAAACAGCAAGGATTAAAATTGAGTTAATTTAACTGTTAAAATACTGGGAGAATAAAAAGGTCTTCACCTGGCGACGAAAAGAGTACAAAGTAGGCGCCAGGCAAACCTCTCTGGTGTGGTCTCCTTTTTTCACATATGTGCATATGGGACTGATAAACGCTCATTCTATTCTGCCTTTTGTTTTTCTCTGCTATTTGCCTTTCTAACAGGAGGCTTCAATACTAAATATTTCTCATCAATTCTGACAGGTACATCTGACAGGAACTAGGGGCAGGGCCTTTTCTGTAGTGGTGCCCCACCTTTGAAAATCTCCTCCCCCCCCCCCCGCCATCCTTGATGATGTTTAGGTACCTGTTAGAAACATATCTGTGCACCCAGACATTTTGCTGGTTTTAATTCCTATATTGGTATATTTTTTATCTTTGTGTTCTATTCTAATTGTTGTTTTAATGCATGATGTACACCACCCTGTGAATTGGCAATGAAGGGAGGTATATAAATATTTTAAATAAGTAAAATAAGCCCCTGCTCTGCTTACCAGATCAGAGTCTCACCAATTCTACACTCATTACAGGGTTCCAGGTTTGAGGGGGCCCTGGACAACCTGCATCTGGGTGCCCCCTCCTCTATTGGTGGGCCATGGAGCGCTTACCTGGCAGCAGAACTCCAAGCAGCATCAGGTGGCTGGAACCCATCACTTAAATTTCCCACAATGTCCTGGAGTGACACTACAGCAGTGGCATTGTGGGAAATCAAAATGGCAGCTAAACCCAGCTGTTTGGTGCTTCTTGAAACACAGAGATGGACTTCTTTTTTAAGGGGAGGCTAGGGCAGGTGTCAGCAATGGGGCTTGTCAAGGTGCTGAAGCCCTAGAAATTGCCTAATTGTGAAGTGCTGGCACCAGCCCTGACTCACTCTTATGGTCAGTCCTGATCCCAAATCAGGCTTTTCTCACTCATTGGAACAGCAGCATTTCCCCAAGCAAATGTATCTTGTGACAAATATAGGATCATAAAAAGAGGGAAAGGGTGGAGCTACTTATATATTCTCCCATTCCAAGTGTTGGAGGGCTTTAAAATAGCTGTTAAAGCATGTAATTTAGGATGGGGCATTTATATGCTGGATAACATACATTAAAAAACCATCAGGCTTTTATTTACCTTATCAGAAATGAATATGTTAAAAGATGTTCTTTATCTTTCATTGCATTAACTCAGAAGCCTCCGATTTAGCACGCTGTATGTCCCTAGATTCAAGCCATTACTGTGCAGGGATATCACAGAATAACTCAGAAGGGAGACATTTATATTACCTGGTGCAATCTAAAAAAGCAATAAACCACCTGGCAAATGATACCAGAATGAAGCTGACCACCATTTTGGAAGTGGCGGCATAATAGAAACCTTCAAGGTGCCATGATATATTATGAACCATCTGTTTAAAGAAAAGTTAATTACTGTTGAACAAAAATTACAGTTCTGCAAATTGGCTGTTGGAAAAGTAACCGATAATTATTCACTCAGAGTTTAGATGGAAGCTTAGTTGGAAATTATTGTTGCAAAGTTTTCATCATGAGCATCTTCTGACAGAATTTTATAGAAGCTTAGAGAAAGTAATTAATTTAATAAAGTAACACAACATTACTAGAAAATTGCTGGGGTGGGGATGGAAGGGAGAAGAGAACTGTATTTTGTACTACAGTCCTTTCTACATCTCAAGTGTAATTAGTCCAATTACTTCTTTAAAATTATAGAAGAGAATCTCAGAAGCAGAGCTCAGATGATACTCCTCTCCCCTCAAAAAATACATACTAAAAGAATGTGTGAAGTGGGCTGGGGAGCCACGTGGGCTAGCCCTACCGCAATCCCTGGTGCAGCCAGTAGCTCTGTTCCCCACCTTTGGTGTATGTTAGTGTATAAAGAGGCTCTATGGGCATACCAAGGTACATGCAGATAGGTCTTCGATGTGGGGGAGCCAATTGGGCCATGGTCCCCTCTTGAGTGAAGGATATATATATACATACAGTATGCACATAGAGCTCCTTTTCATGCCTGTGAGTGTGCAGGTGGTGGTGGGCACATTTGGGGTTGGGATGGGGCTAGCCCATAAGGCTACTCCCCCCATTCTTCCAATGCATGGATGTATGTGTCTGAACCCTCTTAAAGTAACAATGAAACCTGGAATTTAGCCCTATTTACATTAGACCTGCTCACAACCTGCATGCTTTTGCCTGAAGGTCAGCATGGAACCTAAGGGCTCCATCACACCTATTTTTTCTCTCTGCTTTGCCTCAGCGTTTTTTTACCTCCATTTCATAAGCGAGTCAAGGGCTTGCTTGCTCTTCAAATCCACCACACCCCTTCTCCTTTCTCCTCCAGTTCATTGGTTGTGGTACTCTGATGGGTGTAGGCTCTTTTCCCCCCTTGTTCTGGCTTTGTTATCTAGCTATTACTGATTAAAGTTTTCATCTGGGCTCCGTTTCTGTGGGCAATGGAAGGGGGGGGGGGGTTGGAGCACTAAAAAGTCCACTCAACCGACTAAGCACAACTCCGTACGATGGTAATAATAATAATAATAATAATAACAATAGTAATTATTATAATTATTATTTCTTACCCGCTTCTCCCTTTGGTTCAAGGTGGGGAACAACATTTGTACAATAACAATATTAAAAGAGCATATAAAACAATCAACACATTTTAAAATTCTTGATTTAAAGTTCATCTGGGTAGGCCGGCCGGAAGAGGCTAGTTTTTATAGCTGCCTTAAACTCAGAGAGAGTGTAAAATTGACGAATCTCCTCCGGCAGGCCATTCCAGGGTCTGGGGGTGGCAGAAGAAAAGGTCCTCTGGGTAACAGTTGTCAGCCTAGTTTTGGCTGACTGAGAGCCGATCTACACTCTAGCTTTATAACGTTTCATAAGGGTTACGAAAATTCTTTGGGCCACATGATGCACTCCCTTGAACTATGTATACCTGAGGTTTTTAAAAACTCACTTCAGCTATATACAACGGTTTTTACTTTTAATAAATCATTTTAAGTAAAATAATGTGTGCTTTCTTACCATTTGTGATTCGTGGGGGCAGTGCTTCATTTACCGGCGCCCAAATGCTTAGCAATTGATTGGTGGGGAAGAAAGAGGGGCTAAGGAGGAAGTGGGCGAGTGAACTACAGCACCCACAATTCTTAGCCCTATACTCATTGAAAGCTAGGAAATGAAAGGGGAACTAATGAGGAAGTGGGCGACTGAACTACAGCGCCCACAATGCTTTGCTCTAAACTCATTGTAAAGACGAAACAGAAAGAGACGGACAGAAGGGTGTGAGACCGCACACACCGCTTTGAAGACTGAAGAATTTTTCTT
This sequence comes from Anniella stebbinsi, assembly GCA_029215795.1. Lineage (NCBI taxonomy): Eukaryota > Metazoa > Chordata > Lepidosauria > Squamata > Anniellidae > Anniella > Anniella stebbinsi. The sequence continues at coordinate 333,831,157 of JARDYH010000001.1, forward strand.
CTGTAATGTGAGTACTCCTTAATGTGGCCTAAGATGTTTTAGAATGCACCTATTTGGAACGTTTTAAAATACTATTTAAAACATTCCAAGGTACAGTGTAGATAGGCTCTGAAGTAAGTTCTCCCTAGAGGACCTGAGTGTATGGGGCAGATTATATGGGGGAAGGCAATCCCGCAGGTAACCTGGAACCAAACCATGTAGGGCTTTAAAGATAGTAACCAACACTTCATACTCCACTTGAAGACTAATTGGCAGCCAGTGAAGTGATTTTAAAGTTGGTGTAATATGGTCACCCCTAGGTGCAAACAAGGACAAATGCAACTTCTGGAGCTTTAGAAGAAAACCTCTTATCTTGCTTACTCTATGTTGTTGTACCCTGGTTGTGGAATGCCTTCCCTTTGGAGGCTCAGTTGGCACCAACATTAGCTTTGATTCCATGCCACGTTAAAAAGTGATTTTTTTATCAAAGCCTTTGAGGGCCAAATTGGCCTAAAGCTACTGTTCATTGTTTTAACTGCTTTGAAATGTTCTACTGGTTTTAGCTTGATTAATGCCTTCATATGCTTTCAGCTGTTTACATTATATTTTGTTTTTATACTGTTCAATTGATTTCATCTGTATGCCACCCTGAGATCCAAACAATACAGGGCAGAATACAAATGTTTTAATAAATAAACAAATGAAAATAAATGATCCTGCAAGAAAGAAGAGTAGTTTTCTAAAGCTTTAAACTCCTTGTTTGTTTTTGCTTTGCAGAGTGTCTGCAGCCCGGGAGCTCTTTCCAAATGCTTATAGGAGAAGGCGCAGTCATGTGGTCTCAGAAGATTTCAGAAGGAGCTGCTGGGCTAGAGAAGCTTCTTTCTAAAGAGTCCCGGGCAGCTGCAAGGCAAGGGGGGAGTTTTAAATCAAATATAATTATATAAATAAACAAAGATCCTCAACCACCACCCACACTTAAAAAGGTAAGCAGAAATCCTATTCTCATCTCCAAAGAAAAAATTGCTCAAATTCTCACCTCTCAAGCTCCTATCGCTAGAAGGTTTGTCCCCAGCACCACCACCATATGAAATGCCAAAAATGAAAGTAGCAACATTTTCAGCACAGTACTATTTAATTGAATTTCTCATTCCAGGTTCTTGCCACCTGTTTCTGTCCATAAATTCATTCTTTGAATTTGCACAATGATGTGCTGGAGGAGGAGAACTGCCCCATCCTCCCCTTTCATCAGCAAGACTCCATTAGCATACACCCCCAACAAAGGAAAGAGCAAGAGGGGGAAATAGTCCAGACTTTCCCCGCACCAAAATAAAATGCAATAAGGGGGGAAAGGGGTGAGATGAGCAGGTTTAAATAATTTTTAGATAATGTTTAGATGCAGGTTTAGATAATCTTTTGGATCAATGAAGGTTGAGATTTAGCTAGGCTGACCATATGAAAAGGGGACAGGGCTCCTGTAAATTCCCTCTTCATCATAGCAGTTAAAGTTGCAGATGCCCTGCCTTCTTTTGTATATGGTCACTCTAGTATAGTGCCTGCAACTTTAACTGGTGTGATGAAGAGGGAATATCACCAGGAACTAATTGCATACAAATGACACTGGCTGAAATTCACTTTTCTCTACAACTGTTAAAGTTGCACGAGCCCTGTCCTCCTTTTCATATGGTCAGCCTAGATTTAGCATTTGCAAGACAGGGAAAAGTTAAACCATTTGAAATCATGAAAAAGAATCATGAATTCCAAGAAATTCTCAGCCAGCTAGGTGAGTCATTAACTTTAACCCAAGAAAAGATAGCTGGGTTGGAGAAATTTGTCTGTGCCATGTACGGCCACCCTAGATACCCCTCTGTGAGTGAAGTAAGATAGTCTATTTATGAAGAAAACAACACCTAAGATCCAGTCTAAGGCATTCTCCAAAGTTAAAGGGATTGACTCAGCAATGCTGTCTCCATCTAAACCTGCATTGATCCAAAAAATTAAAAGAAGCAATTCAGTGTCATGGCTGTGGAAATGAGCAGATTGTAGAAAACCTGACGACGGGCTTGATCCTACTGAACACGGCTGGTACTTGGAAAATGGCAGGTACCACATAAAATGGTACGATGGTCTAACACTCCCAGAAAATCTTGAAACAGCCACAGAAGAGGACAGTGAAAAAGAAGACGAGGAAAGTGATTTTGACAGTGATTATAGCAGTTCCAATGAAAGGGAAGAGGACATCCAATGAAATTTATTTGTTAACCCTTCTCACAGAACATAGTTTTTTATTTTGTAAATTGTAAATTTTTGCTGAAGATTTTAAAAACATTTGTTAAAAACAATTCAACCTAATAAATAGTCTTTTTTATATATATCATCATGCTTGTCCTGTTTGAAAGTTTGTAAAGAACATTTGAATATGATCAACTGTAAAAATCACAGTTGAACATGTTCAAAATGATCTGTGCATCAGATCGAGAGATATTTAGGGTAGATACTTTTGAAATGAAAGCCCTGTATGATAAACTGTAAAATCATACAATCCCGAGAAAGTGGACATATAACGAGATAATTCCCTAAGCACTGGGGTAAACCCAATGTTACTATAAATTTTCTTAATCCTCATTAAAAAAAATGCAACTTTTTTGTTCTTGAGTATTCTTTTGAAAGTTGTATAGTTTTTGAGTAAATCATGGATAAATGTCACACATAACCAATGTGAACACTGATTTTATACGTTCAAATGAAATTATCTCAAAAACTGATGGAGTTGACAAAAAATGTGTAATTACAAAAAAGTATTTGTCATTAAATTTGAAACATTTCAGGAAAAAAATCATCTCTGTAGCATAAATGGGTGAGACGTTATACATATTTAAACGTGGCAGCTACATAATAGCATGGCAGCCATATTGATGATGTTATCACGCAGCTCCCCCCCCCCCACTGGCATTTTGTAAGACTCACTTTTCTGAGACACTTAAGTAATATATAAACAAAAAATATTCACAAAGCTGTTGCATTCTCCGGGTAAATAAATCCTGGTCTGGCTCTGAGACTATATGCAAACCCTCAGCTGAATGCATGCAAGTTGGAAGCAGGCATAGCATATGCCAGCCTTCCCCAACTTGGTGCCCTCCAGATGTATGGGATTGCAACTCCCATCATTCACAGCCAGCATGTACAATGGTCAGGAATCCTAGGAGTTGTCATCCAAAACATCTGGAGTGCACAGGCTGGGGAAAGCTGGCAGATGTTGTCCCATTTTCCACTTTCAGTGTAATGTTTAAATAAAACTACAGCATTTCCCAATTGACTTGGATACTGTGTAGTAGCTGTCATTAAAAAAAACCACCCTGTAAATGTCTTGCAGTGCTTTTCACAAGGGAAATCAGGATTGTTGAATCCTCCAAGACCAGGCCCAGAAGTCAAGAAATGCATTTTGATGCAGGAAATGATGATTTTTGGGTGATGTCTGCATTGCTTTCATGACTTTGTTTATAGCTTATAGGTGGCCTTGCGGATTGAAAATTCCTATTACAATACTGATGCAATACTTTGTCTCCACCATTAGGTGGCTACAGTTTACATTTTTCTAAAGTTTTACATTCATCTGAACACAGAAGAGTAGTCTTTACTGGTGTTTCTTCTACCACCAAACTGCTCTTTTTAGAAATGCGCTAGCTGCATAAGATTACTGTCAGTTTGGGTTCATTGCTCAGCCAAAGTAGCCACCCATAAGATGAGTTTACCAGCTTCATAAAAGAATGGCATGCCTATACATTTATTTTCTTTGATTCTACAAGTCTGTTCTATTGGGCTGTAACATAGAAGGATTGCAAGCGCTGCGTTCAATTATGTATGTTTCCCCACAACCCTGCTCCAAACTACAGCATGGATTAATGCTGCTCTTTTTGAACTGTCATTAACTCTTAGCTGTCTAACTGCAATCTTGTACACGTCTACTGCAATCCTATACATATCTACAGTAAATCTGTTCCGACTATATTTTGCAAATTGTCCAACATCTTTCATTCCTTCATTCTCTCATTGACAGAATCAAATTTTGTTTAGAGACATGTGAGAATTTTGTTCCACTTGCACGACTGTGTATTAGTGCTAGTGCAAATTTGCGCAAGTGTGAGTTTGCAAAAATCCTCCGCAAAAGTTAAAACAACAACAGCAACAACAGCAACACCAAGTCTGCTATGGAATCTGCAGATCAGATTCATAGAAAGCCAAGCAACTTTCTTTTCTTAACTTGGATGAGTTGGGAACAGAGGTACTATAAAGAGAAATGCTTTAAAGCTTGTATCCAGAGATGCAGTGCAGTGGGTGATGCCACCAATTATAGATGCTTGAAGAAGGCTTTTATTTTAAAAAAATTCTCCAGTCATCTGCACTCTGTGAAAGCCACATGTATTTCCCAGATTTTGAAATGATACCTTTGCAATTCAGGCGTTATACTGCATAACTATTTTGCCAGGATAATTTGCCCAAGCTGTCCTTTTAATGGTGTCTCCAAAGGAACTTCCCAGGCATTGCAGGTTCTAGAGGACCTGCGAAGCATCAGGTGAGCTACAAAGGTGTGCGCAAGGGGTGTGCTGGGTGTGCCCATGCACCCCCTAATGTCTCAAGCAATAATGTCTCTCAGCTGGGAGCCACATTTCAAAAAAGCCAGGAGGAGGGGCCCTGAAGGCTAATATTGCCTCGTAAGACCCTCCTCTGGCCAGTGTCACCACAAAGCCCCACCAATGCTGGGGTTTGAGGAGTGTCAACTCATTCTGCTCCCCTCACCTGCAACGGCCCTCCAGTAGTCAGGGGAGCAGAATGCAGAGTAGGACATCAATGGAACAGTGTTAAATAAATAAATAAATAAATAAAGAGTCTCCAATAAACGTTCACTTTTAAAAATAAATTAATAAATAAAATATCCTGGGTGCACATCCTAATGAAATATGCTGTGCACGCCTATGGTGAGCTACTGGCTAACAGTGCTGGGCTCCTAAATCTGAGCTCATGAGCAAAGGTTTGCAGGCTGAAAAATGTGCATCATTAGGGGAGTTCAGTGCACAAAAGAGGAACAAACATGTAAGAAATACAGCAGAGTGTTCCTAGCTATGCCAATCAAAAGACACTGTGCAGCTATTCTGACTTTTCTTGCTTAACAGATTTTCTTTGATAAGAAAAAAATAGGAAATAATCGGTGGGAAAACACAGGAAGGCTGCAAATGGAAGATGATGTCATCTGAACCATCCTTAAAATTCTGTGAATGAGGCAGAATGATCACGCAATGAAAGCCTTGTCTAAAAGCACACTTGTAATGCTGTCATAGTGATTTCAAAGTTGTGGGGGTGGCTTGTGAGATTGCTAGTGGTAAGACTGCTTTGATATTTTCCCTTGATTGCTTGACTGCACATTCAGACTACAGATCCTAGCTAGGTGGACAGCAAGGGTGAATTGTGCAGATTTGCTTGCATCATAGGCTAGATCTACACTGCTGCTTTATAGCGGTATTGAAGTGCACTGATAACTGTTGGGACAAAATCCACATTCCATATACCGCTTTCATATTGTTATATTCTGCTTTTTATTCCATATTCATCATGATCTAACACAAGGTGTAGATCATAGTTAAGTGCCAGTGAATATTATGGAGTAACAGAGTTGAATTATCATGGCTTCCCCCACCCATCTGACACTCTGAAATCTGATTAGGCCTCTATGTGGATTGCAACAGATTGCCATAGACAATGTTCATCTGTACCACTTGTGGGAGGGCATGCATGGCTCTTGATTGATTGATTAATCAATGAGTTGGGAGATCTGGGTTCTAGACCCACTTGGCCACGGAAGCTCACTGGGTGACATTGGGCCAGTCACAAATTCTCAGTCCAACCTACTTCACAGGGTTGCTGTTGTGTGGATAAAATGGAGAGGAGGATTATGTATGCCACCAGGTTCCTTAGAGGAAAAAAGGTGGGATATAAATGCAATAAATAAATAAATAAGTTAAAAAGTCCCAAAGACAGTAACCTTTCCTCATGCTCCAGCCCTTTTGTCATTTTTGTTTCCCTTTCCTGTACCTTGTGCTCTCTCAGGGTGTCTCTACAGGAGCGATTTAAAGCTCTTTCAATGCGCATTACAAATTTTATGTCTACAAGAGCGGAGCGCAAATCGGGTTGAGGCGCTTTTTATCTCCGATTATTTGCATTTTCGAATGCGCGTTAAATAGCGAGTTTTAATTTGCCACAGGAGTTAAAGCGCCTTATGGCCATGTAAACATGTGATTCTCTGCATGTAAACAACTTTAAAGCGCGTTTCATATAGCCCGTAATGCGCTTCACCACCTCTCATGTATATGCGCATAATCGGGCAACTGGGCGTCAAACCAAACTCTTGTAGAGGGGACCTCTGTCTCTGTTAGTTATAGTCCCTTACCAAAAGAGGGTAGACTAAACAATCATGCCTTTCCCAAGGACACCCTGTAAAGTTCATGACTGTAGCCATTTACACACAATACCCCGAGAGTGTATTTCAGCCTCTCTCACACAGTAATTGTGATTGTTCTTAACAAGGGAGAAAATATGGAAGAGAAAACACTTGAACAAGGTGACCTATCAATGTTTTGTGCTAGATAGCCTGAAACAAATGGGCTTAAGGACACATAACAGCATAGGATCAGGCTGTTACTTCCTATGGTTTAAACATTCTAGCTGGGGATTTGAACCCAGTCTATCCACTAATAAGTCTATGTCAAATAATATGTACTAACAATTGTGCAGTTGTGGAGGGGGGATTCTTCGTGAAATGGTCATCTGTATTATTTCCCTTACTTCAAAATGTGGTATGCTGCTGCTGTGTTTTGAGGGGTCCACTGTGTCCTATCATTCACTGAGCAAGATGCTCACCTGAGCTGGGATTGTTTAGCTTAGAGAAAAGGCAAGTAAGGGGAGACATGACAGAGGTGTACAAAATTATGCATGGAGTTAACCCGGGGTCATCCCATGAAGCTGATTGCTGAGAGATTCAGGACCGATAAAAGGAAGTACTTCTTCACACAGCACATAGTTAAACTATGGATGTTGCTACCACAAGATGTAGTGATGGCCACCAATTTTGATGGCTTTAAAAGGGCGGCTACTACTTTTGATGCCTCTGTGCTACCTCCAGTATCACAGGCAGTATGCCTATTAACACCAGTTGCTGGGGTACACAAAAGTGAGGGTGCTGATGCACTCCTGTTCCTGTGAGCAGTTGGTTGGCCACTGTGTGAAGAAAATGCTAGACTAGGTGGACCCTTGGACTGATCCAGCAAGGCTTACGTTCTTAAAAAGCTTGTGCAGCAAAATAATTTCTGCTTTGGGAAAGTCAAATGAGTCACATTCCAATTTTGAAGTCAATTCATTTCCCAAGAGTTTAAAAGTACAAGAGCAGTCACTATAGCTCTGTCTTGTCCAACAGAGTCTGAACTCTTTTAAGATTCCCCCCCCCTCCAAAAGCAATTGCTTCTCCTGTGTACTTTCGGAAGCAAATGAGAAATTGTGGTCCCTCTGAGAACAAAATAAGATTACTTTTTTTTAAAGGAAGGAAGGAAGGAAGGAAGGAAGGAAGGAAGGAAGGAAGGAAAGAAAGAAAGAAAGAAAGAAAGAAAGAAAGTTCATGGGCTTGTTTTCTAATGCATGGTAGTTGCTGTAGTAACGTAACACAAGGCTTGGATATGAAGCCTCAGTGAACAGCCAAATTGCAGTAAGAGATCCAGAAGCTGCAGTATGCTTGAACATTTATTAGACTTGAAAAAAGCATCCTAATAGGTCTTGCTGTCGGTAATATCTGTCAGGCTTTGAAAGCAGTTAGATCCAACCAACTCCTGAGGGTAACATTACCTCCATTTTGAAGTTACTCAGAAGTGTAACTGCAGGTATCTTGACACCAAGGATCTGTAATTCTGTGACTAAACCCATGGCATTTAGAAAGCCTCATGGTCTCATTCTTATTTGCCTGCAAGGCTTGAGGTGAATAGTAAAAAGGAAAGTACCTTAAAATATATGCAAAGCTCTTGCCAACACATGCTGTTCCCTCACCCTGAGAACCCTCTGTTTGGGGACAAACACCATAATTCCCAGCATACCAAGAGAACTGAGAAAGAAATTGCTGTGTTCTTTCTTAATCTCATTCTCCTTGGTTTTCTCTTGCTGTGCAAGAGCAACAAATCTTAAAACTGAAAGTTTAAAAAAGCAATAATTGCGTATTTCCATTCTCTGAAGATTTGTACCAGATTTATAACCAAAACAAACAAATGTAGCAGCAGAAATAGCAGCTCTGAGATGATTTGCTGTTGAGTACAGGAGGTTATGAACTCCATCAGTCTTGGAGGAAAGGGGTTCAAATGCTTAAAATATCAGAGATAATAAATGCAGAGAGAGAGAGAGAGAGAGAGACCAACATACCATGGGCATGTTGAGGGGCTTTAGAGTTGTGGCAGTCATAAGCACTCACTTCACAAGCAACATTCAATAGGTGTCCATGACATTTGTTTAGCCATATTCCATAAATTAGCTTTCCCCATCCAGATACATTGGACTAGAATTACCATCATCCCCAGCAAAATGTTGGGTGATGATGTGAAATGCAGTCCAACATATCTGGAGGGTGCTGCAGTGGGGAAAGCTGCATAAAGTAATGAAAAATAGCATGGGAGTTGTTGTCCAATGTTGTCACTGGAGGCTCCAGTGGCCTCAGTAGCTAGGAGTGCCTTTTACCAGCTTCAGCTCATATGCCAACTACAGCCATTCCTGGACTATGACAGCTTAGCCACAGTGGTTCAAGCACTGGTAACCTCAAGACTGGATTATTGTAATGGGCTCTATCTGGGGCTTCATGCAGGCTTGGTCTAGAAGCTGCAGGTGGTGCAGAACGCAGCAGTGAGGCTGCTAACTATGCTAAAAGAATGCCATTGGCTGCCAATAAGCTACTGGGCCAAGTTTAAGTTATTAGTAACACAGAAAGCCCTAATCAACTTGGGGCAAGTTGCCTTAGAGTTTGCCTCACCCCTTATGTCCCTGCCTGATCTCTGCAACCTTCAGAAAGAGCACTCCTGAGGGTGCTGCATGCTCTTGAGTTACCTCAGGAGCACTTGCAGTAGAGAGTGTAGTATCACAGCAGCACCCCCACCCCCTCACTGGAACACGTTACCAACTTTCATTAGACAACCTCCCCCTTCCCGCTCCAGTTCTGATATTGAGACGTCGCCTCAAGACTTATCTCTGGCTTTCCTTGAAGTGTGACTCAGCCAGCTATGGTCTGTAACACACAGCAGACTGGTTTACTGCAACCAGGAGCCGATCTACACACTAGCTTTGTAATGTTTTATAAGGATTACAAAAACTCTTTGGGCACATGACGCACTCCCTTGAACGTTGTATACCCGAGGTTTTTTAAAACTCACTTCAGCTATATACAACGTTTTTTACTTTTAATAAATCATTTTAAGTAAAATAATGTGTCCTTCCTTACCGTTTGTGATTTGTGGGGGCAGTGCTTCATTTACCAGCGCCCAAATGCTTAGCCGTTGATTGGTGGGGAAGAAAGAGGGGCTAAGGAGGAAGTGGGTGAGTGAACTACAACACCCACAATGCTTATCCCTATACTCATTGAAAGCTAGGGAATGAAAGAGGAACTAAGGAGGAAATGGGTGACTGAACTACAGCGCCCACAATGCTTTGCCCTAAACTCATTGTAAAAATGAAACAGAAAGAGATGGACAGAAAGGTGTGAGACCGCACACACCGCTTTGAAGAGTGAAGATTTTTTCTCCTGTAACGTGAGTACTCCTTAATGTGGCATAAGATGTTTTGGAATGCACCTATTTGGAACGTTTTAAAATACTATTTAAAACGTTCCAAGGTACTGTGTAGATAGGCTCCAGGTTTCATTTATTATTGTGTACATTGACCAATGTGTTTTATTGTTGTTTGTTACTGATGTTCACCACTTTGATAACTCTATGGAAAGTGATATATAAATTTGAGGAATAAAACTATAAAAAATACACTAAAACATATCTAAATAGGACCATGTTGGGGAAAGCTGCCATAAACAATAGAAAATAACTATGAATGGATGGATCTGTGCAATGCTGGTTTCTCTGTTTCTCCGTTTCTCAATCATAAATTCAGTTCATCCTAATCTTGAGAATGTTTTTAAAGTATGTGTGAAAATTTGTATGTACTTCATGTGTGTTTCTCTTAATGCATGTAATCTTGTATGAAATTTTGCTTAATATACATATTTTTGCAAGCGTTTTTCCTAATACAATGCATTTTTAAAGTTATTTACACTAATATATGCATTTTTGAACACATTTTTAATTGGAGGACTCGGTTGCAAAATTCAGAGACATATAAATTTCAAATTGAATTTTGGTTTGCACATTGGTTCAAACGTGTGAAATAAGGGAAGTGTAAATGCAGGCTTACCTTTTGCCATCTTCCCCATTTCTCCATATGGTTCCACTAATACCTTGAGCCACAAAAGCCCTGGTGAAGAGAGTGCATCGTTTGAGCTTTCCCTTTGGCACTGCTGTGAAAGCAGAAGCCTACACCTCTCTTTACTCCATCCAGGTCACGTGGTGGCACTTCTTTTTACATACCTCCTTAGGCAGGGCCTATTTCATATGGTTAAAAAGAGGAAATGTATCACCAAAAAAAAAAAAAGATACCAATTTGCATAAAATTTGCATGTGCTAACTTATAGGAATAAATGCAAATTTATAAAGAATCGTGATTTAAATGGAAATACAGAGGACTGTGCCTAGGCGACCTATGTGATCAGTCTGTGTCCAGGTGCTAACTGTGGGTGGGTAGCAGTCTTATGGTTCTTTGTCTTTAATCAGGAATTGGACAGGACAGCCCTTCAAATAGAGGGTCGTCCTCTTATTTTAAAAAAGACACATGGCTGCATTGATACAACAAGCTCCTTCAGATGGGGGAAATTACATTTCCTTACTGGTGCTCTGCTTCCTGCTTCTCTTCTGCATTTGCAACGAGCTGAAATTACATGAGGAAGACAGAAGTGACCACGTGGCCCATACAGGTCAATGGGAACAGTGCCCTCTAATGGGTGTTTTATAGCACAACTTCACTTGCACACAGCAGGACACCCCCCTCAAAATGCTGACTTCTTTCAGAAGAGTCGGGTTTTCTGTATCTTAATTTATGATGCTAAAACAGGGAAATGGAGCTGGAGACACACAGGAGGCTGACAGCATGACCAAAATGACCTGTGAACGTTTGTGAGTGGCCAGTCACAAGCATGCTATAAAATGCTCATTTAAAGAAGCTCCATAACTGCACTAGAGCTGAGAAAACCTTCTTCTCCTTGGCCATCCAACACCCTGGGAGGATCTACACTACTGCTTTAAAACGATTTAAAACAGTAGTGACAACTGTTGGGGCCCAGGACACACTTCATATACAGTTTTCAAGCCCTTTTCAAAGTGTCATATCCTGCTTGGTGTAGATCTGGCCCCTTTCTCAGACATGCTTTCACTTAAAGCTCACCAGCCACATTAGGTGTTGCTATCATGCTACCCTCCCTGCAAGCATCTGCCAACGAAGCTAATTTTAAAAATTCACATACCTCATACAAATGGCTTTGTATCTCATACAGAAGTCCTTGATTCTGCTACATGTTCAAGAGGTCTTGTACGTCTCACATCAGATAGAGCTGCTACAACTGCTGAGGGAAATAGGCTAATGGTAGCTTTTCAGAGGGCCCAGAGAACTGCTCCTCTTATGCATCTGCATACCCCACCCCCACCCCAATCTACACAGACACATCTGTATCTCAGGTCTGCCAAAACAAGATTTGCAGATCAATTTCCAGAGTAAAGCAACCAAGCAAAACATCTGAATTTCCCCTGACAAATTCCCAGGATCGATTGCTGTCTTGGGTGGAATATAGTGTAACTTTTGCAAGTAAATATGTATTTTCTTTGTGTTTTGCCCCCCCCAAAGTTCAAAAGAGAGGTTCCTTTGGTCTTATGTTTGGGACTGGGGCATTTATTTTTTATTTTTATTATTTTAATCCCTTGTGTTTTTATAGACATCATTTCACTGGGGTTGCGCTGTTATGTTATGTCAATTATCAAAGTTGACTTTGCTCATTTAAGTGCCCTTTCCTGCCTATAATATGATAGAGCTCGAGCATAGCTTTCCTCTTAATTACATGCCTGACTGGTTACTTCTTGATTGGAATATTTGTTTTAGTCCAGCTGGGCTTGGCAATTCGTAGTTATGAGGGGAACAATAACGAGATCTCTGATTTAACTTGGTTCTGAGAGGGCCTGAAATGATAAACTCTAAGGGTGTACGACGGCCATGAAAAAGGAAAGAGCAGGGACACTGTGCCTTGTGTATGACAATGATCTTGTCTAGCTTGTAGTTCTGCATTAAGAGAAAATAATAATTCCTCTAGTTTTGATGTTCAGGCTGTGACTGCCATTGCTTGTGTAGTCAAAAAGGCATCACCCATGCACGAGGGAGGTATCAGCAGGCCTGGGGGAATCTCAAGTTCGCAGAAGTAAAAAAAAATCCTTAGAAAAAATAGGCCTGTGCCAAATTGATGAGGACCATTTCTCAGCCTTTTCATCCACCCATCTCGTTTTGGCATTCTTTTTATGGTGAGATGAAATCCTATTTGAGGGAGGGGGGGAGAATCAGGGCAGCTGTTGTTTTGTTTTCCCTAGATAATCCTGTTCTGAGGTGTTTTTTTGAATTTTGGGGACTTCAAAATGATTGTCAAGGTAAAAACAAAATGGCTACCTCCTTTGTCACTCACTAGGCGCCATCATTATATGGGCAGGAGTTGAATATCTACAAGGGGGAAAGCACACTTTTACAGCATGGGTGCATTGGTACTCAGACAGTGCGGAGAAGCATTCCCATGGAAAACCAAACTGTAGTTTTCAGGGGGGAGGGGCTTTCTGTTTCTCTCTGTCTCTCTCTCTTGATGTATGGGGAATAACTGGGGGGGGGGAAGTAGAAGGAATGGAGTGACTTTCAAAATTTCTAGTGTGCCCACAGGCCCAGAAAAGTTAGACAGTGACACCCCCTAGTTGCAATTCATTCCTTTCTTTGTATTTCGAAGTTTGCCCCTTTAGGGTTTGTAGGTTGGATCCAGGATCTGATTTCCATTGACAAAAGGGCTCCATACGTGGTAGGTCAGGTGCCTCCACCCAATTTGTTCTCTCCTGCACCACAGCTCAGCCCATTCAGCAGAGTCCCCGACCCTCTCTGTAGCATTTTCAGGGGGCTGGTGGGCCTGCCGTGGGAAGGAGGGGGCTGGGAAGTCTGCTTCTGCTAGCCCAGTTGCACATAACTAGGGCAGGATCGACACTACTGCTTTATAATGGTTTATAACAGTATTGACAATTGTTGGGGCCCAGGACACACTCCATATACCATTTTCAAACCATTTTCAAAGTGTTATATCCTGCTTGGTGCAGATCTGGCCCAGATCTACAACCAACCTTCTACATTCTGGTGCTCAGGACTAAACATTCCAAGATGCTTGGGGATAATAGGAAGGGAAGAAAGTAGGAGAAAATAGGACAGAGGCTGTAGAAAAGGAAACATTGCGTATATATTCCCCAACCCCTGTGTTCACTTCCTGCCAAGCGTGGCCTCTTGCCATGAGGAATCTACAAATGCTCTTTCTCCCTTCTCAGTGATAGCAAGCAGCTTTGTCTGTGTTCGATGGGACTCTGACCTTCAAGGCTAAGTCTCGTAGAAAATACACCCTCAAAGTCAAAATCTTCCACAGACTTGCTCCATGCTGCTAAGACCATTTAGATGTCATAGATTTGATGGGGGGGGGGGGGGGGGACAGGGGACCAGAAATGCCATCCACCTAAAAGAAGTGTATGTTCAGATTGCCCTTCACTGACGTGTTCTCTACCCTCACTGCCCTGGTTTAACAATGAAAAACAGCCAGCCCATTCTGGATGACTCAAAAGGAGATGTTCGCAACCCTTGACTGCTGAACTTTATTATGGAGATGGAAAGCTGCCAGCAATCAGCCAGTCCGCACTAGCTGACATTAGTTGTTTGAAGCATTGGAGTCACCTTCACGGGGGGAAGGAGGGGTGTCTGCAAAAAGGGGCCGTGTTTCTCTCTTAGCAAAAGAAATGGTCAAAGTTCTGCAGAGACAGAACCAATTACTTTCTCTGCAAAGTTAGTGGTGATCACTCTTTTTTTTTTTAATGAATCCAGCTCCTCCTCATCTAAGGGGATTGTTTAGGGCAGCAGTGCCACAGAAACATCTGATTTAATAATTCATTAGTTTTATACGTTTTTAATCAGTTTTATGTATTTTATGCTGTTTGTATTAATGTTGTTCCCCGCCTCGATCCAGAGGGAGAGGCAGCTAAGAAATAAATAAATATATTATTATTATTATTATTATTATTATTATTAAGATACAGTTTCAGGAAATGTTTGCTAGGATTTTAGTCACATGCCTGCACACCATTTCTGACAGGTGAGAAGTTTCAGGGGTTCCAACGCTTACCTAGGGTTCAGTTCCTTAGAAGGTCAATGGAGACTTAAGGTCTTTGATAAGTACATGTACAGGGTTAGCACAAGATAAGGGTTCCTGTTCCCCATTCAAGGGGAATCCATAATGCCGTAGGATTGCCAACAGAGAGCAAAGTCAGCTCTCTGCCTCATTTTCAGACCTTGTTCCAGCACAGATGGATTAACTGCTACACATGCAGAGACCTCACCTGCTTTGACTTGTTTAGTTGGAGGAAGAAAGATGAACCATCTCTGCCCATCACCTATGCCTTCTTGGACTATCCTAGCCTCCATTGAAACAAACTACCAGAATGTCCTTTGTCAGGTCTTTAGGATTATTAAAGCTGTGCACCGCCTCAGGTGCAAATCCGGATCCCAAACCAAACCAGGCCAATTCAGTCCACTTCAGTTTGAATTCAGATTGCACCCAGATCAGACCAAAGTGCTCTAGAGCAGATCAGACTGGGCCCAAAGCACTTTGGGCCACTTCAGGCCAATCTAGGGCAATGATGAGCCACTGCCCCCACCCACTCATGAGACTTATCTGACCCATCCAGTAGCCAGCCATCCTTGATGAGAGCCATCATTTTTATGGAAGTTATTGGCTGTGTCATTTTCTAGATCTAATGTTCAAGCTATGGTGGCAGTAAAGGGCCATTTCCAGAAAAGGGCCTGGGAGCCCACATCTGACCCACTTTGGAAGTTTGGATCTCACTCCAGATCTAGATCTGAAGTGGGTCAAACAGCCCGAAGCAGCCCGAGGCAGATCAGGGCCGATTTGGAAGCTCTGAATTGCCTCCGAAGCAGGTCAGGGCGTCCCTGCACAGAATTATTGCCTCAGCGCAACCACACTGACAACTCTACTTCAAGGAATCTTACAGTCAAGATTATAAAGTCAGAAGAGACCTTGAATCTCTTGGCCAGGATTGGGCAACACAGGAGAGCACTGGGCACAATGGAAGCCTGGGGGTGGCTTAGTGAGGCTGGAAGTGCAGGACATTAGATAGCACCAATCAGGCTTGCCAGCCCCTTTTTGCTGACAGGCTCTTCATCCGTAACAGCTATATGGCATGTAGGCAATTCCCATGCTGGTAATAGCTGTACCTTAGTTGAATTTGGCTGATACAGATGGGTGAGAAATTCATTTTGGTTCATTTTAAATAAGAATTACCAACATTCGCGAATTTATTCATATGCAAGATGGAAAGAACTTGAGATGTTTTTTTTAAAAAAAATGTGGAAGAAAGCAAAACATATGGATTTGCCTGTCCCTAATGTATACTGTATCTTATTTATTTATTTCAATGATTATAATTGAGATTTTCGCCCTGCTTCTCAATGGTGCTCCTAAAGCAACTTACAAAAATTAAAAACCAATATAGCAGCAATACAATATATATATATATATATATATATATATATAAAAAAACCTGTCTGGGAAACATAACAATGTGATGAGCGTGCATGTCTCTTTTGCCACATTGCCATAGGTAAGTGATATCTGCATAAAAAGTTATGTATGGAACAATCCTTATATCTCACAGCACCACATATCTCACAGAAGAAATGTAACATAGGAAACTACCTTATTCCAATTCAGACCATTGGTTCATGTAGTTCAGTATTGTCTGGCAACAGCCCCAGAATATGTTTTTATTCTTTCAGAAAATTCTCAGTCATGTCTATTTTATTATACTTCAGTTGAAAATCAGAGATCCAGGACAGGCTTGAGTAAGCAGTGGAGAGACTGAGTACCTTAACCATTGTCCAGGATGTTCCTGAAGCTATGGATGAAGTTTACCATTCAGAAATACTTTGGGCTTTTCTACACGAGGCTTTTAACCACACATTGCAGGGTTAAGATTGGCTCCTTTACAGGTGTTTTTTCCTGGGTTTTTTTTCTTTTTCTGCCTTCCTATAATTTCCACTACATAACCACTAGGTGTCAGTGTGGTATAAAGGAATTGCACAAATTACAGAGGCTTATATAATAGCATTGAGAAAACTACCAGCCTTTTTTCATTAGGAAAAAACCCATGCTAATAGTTGCAAAGCACAGGAGAGGCTTTAAGGGATGACAACATCATGTAAAGGACCTGCAAACTACTGTGAGTGAGCAATCACAAATGCACAATAAAAGCCTCACGTAGAAAGGCTCTTTCTCTCCTGCATGTCTGCATTCATTATCTTCTCAGCCTCCAGGTTATCTTATCCCCTATTGATAATTATTACTTTTTTCATTTAATGCCCTTTGAATATCTTATAGGATATGTCTGTTCTGCCCCACTGTACATTTATTATGTGCTCTGAGACAGAGAATTACTTGCTCAGATATACATTTCGTTAGGTGGACATTTCATTCCCCACCACCATAATGCTTGAGAATAGAGTTAGCGATTTGCTGGCCTTGAAGAATGAAAGACATTGAGACTAAAATAGTTTCAGCTCCGTTTGGCAACCGCAGAGAATAAAGCCTTATTATTCTACAATTTGGGTGATCACCAAACCCTATAAACCTGCAGTATCAGAAAAGGGCTAATGTTTTATTCCCATAGTAAAATGTCCAGTGCAACACCATGAAGGCTAGGTATGCATCCATTCACATTGGAATAAGTAAAATATGATATGTCCGGTGCCAGTGTAGTTACTTCAGTGTAACATTAGTTTAAGTAAATGCAGAATGCAGCCCCTTAATGTCACTTCTGCTCCCCTGGATTTATTTTCACCACTCTGTTGATGACAACAGAGTGGGGCAGGGCTAGACATTACAGCAGTTATGGGATTGCTAGTGGTAGCCCTGTGTCTAGCTCGCCCTCTCTTTCCTATAACATTTAGTAAAACATAATGCACAATGTGACATCACCTAGGATAAATACTACCCTGGGCAAGGAGTACCTTTGGTGCCCCGCTCCCATGGTCAGCTTTGCAGGGCCACCCAGAGGGATTATGGGGGTCTAGTGCAGGTGTTATGCTGGGGGCCTTGCTGCTGCCCCCTGCAAGGACCCATGCATATGTGTACACAGCTGGGGGCTAAATGTGAGAATTACTGCATGCATGGACTGCATTTGAAGTGCTAAGTGCTCGGTAACATTGCCTCAAAGTAAAGCTGTGTTCCATTGATTTTTACCTAGTACAGATGACATCGAAGTGGAAATTAAAAAAGAAACATACTTTAAAGCTAATTTACAGGAGATCATTTTTGTAATTAGTAGGGATGTGCACTGGATCGGACCCGATCCACGATCCGAGTCCGGTCCAGTGGGAAATCGGATCCCGCAGCTGGATCGGCCGATCCAATCCGAACCGGTCCGAAAAAGCTCCGAACCGGTTCGGCGGATCGGCGGATCGGCGGGCGCCCACTGGCGCCCACCGCCGCTTCCATTGGCGGGCGCCAGCGGGCGCCCGCCGATGAAAGTGGACAGCGGGGGGGGGGAGGAGGGGGGCACTTACCTTCTCGGCCCGGTGGCTCCCGTCCGGCGCCGGCGCCTACTACTACTAGCAGGCTCCGCGGCCTGCTCTAGGGTGGCGCGCCGGGTGATGTCACCGGGCCGGGAAGGTAAGGAGGGGGTGCGTGGAGGGGAGGAGGGGGCGCGCGGAGGGGGGAGGGGGGAGGGGGGCCC
The DNA here is from genome assembly GCA_029215795.1 of Anniella stebbinsi. Classification (NCBI taxonomy): domain Eukaryota; kingdom Metazoa; phylum Chordata; class Lepidosauria; order Squamata; family Anniellidae; genus Anniella; species Anniella stebbinsi. The sequence continues at coordinate 333,849,330 of JARDYH010000001.1, forward strand.
TTACCTTTCCGGCCCGGCGGCTCCCGTCCGGCGCCGGCGCCTACTATTCCCAGCAGGCTCCGCGGCCTGCTCTAGGGTGGCGCGCCGGGTGATGTCATCACCCGGCGCGCTACTCTAGAGCAGGCCGCGGAGCCTGCTGGAAGTAGTAGGCGCCGGCGCCGGACGGGAGCCGCCGGGCCGGAAAGGTAAGGAGGGGGTGCGTGGAGGGGAGGAGGGGGCGCGCGGAGGGGGGAGGGGGGAGGGGGGCCCTTACCTGCCCGGCCCGGCGGCTCCCGTCCGGCGCCGGCGCCTACTACTACCAGCAGGCTCCGCGGCCTGCTCCAGGGTGGCGCGCCGGGTGATGTCATCACCCGGCGCGCTACTCGAGAGTAGGCCGCGGAGCCCGCTGGTAGTAGCCGCCGGCGCCGGACGTGCCGAGAAGGTAAGTGGCGGGGAAGGGGGCTTACCCCCCCCGCGGGCGCCAGCGGATGGAAGCAGGCGGCCCCAGGGGGGGTAGGGAGCGCGGGGGAGGGGGTTTACCTGCCGGGGCCGTCCACAGCGGACGGCCCCGGGGGGGGGAGGGAGTTAGGCCCCCCCTTACCCACCCGCCGCCATTTTTTCCTCATAGACTTGCATTGCGGCCGATCCAAAAATTTCCGATTTTTGGATCGGGATCGGACTCGATCCGGTCCGGGGGGCCTCCGATTTTGTCCGAACCGGTCCGGGACAAAATTGGAGGTCCCGATCCGGGTCCCGATCCGATCCGGGGGGTCCGTGCACACCCCTAGTAATTAGAAGCCAAACAACCTGAAGAACCTTGAAAAAAGGATTGCAGACACGTCCTTTTGGTCATCCTAGAACACTGGAGATAGAACATTTTTTAAAAAAAATAGCTACTGAGCTCAGCTTGGCGCCCCTCTTCTGCTTAACTTGGTACCTCCTACATTTTAGCTGGCTCCTTTCTCAGTGCCCTGGGTGACTGCCCAGTTCGCCCACCACTAGGGCCAGCCCTGGACATCGTTACACAGTAACTTTACCTCCTCCTGCTCTCATTGCCTTTGGCTGGGGTAGAAAACTCTTGGCATTATTATTATTATTATTATTATTATTATTATTATTATCACTTATATACTGCCCCATAGCTGAAGCTCTCTGTGTGGTTTACAAACGATTCATTCAACTTTGTGGGAAAGCATATGTATTCATTTCATTTCTATCCAGCCTGTCTTCCATGGGACTTCATTGGGTTCCTGGGCAGTCTTCCATCCAGACACAGACCAAACCCAGACCTGCGTGGCTTTAGCAAGTTTGCTTCATCATCATGTGTCTTCAGATCATGTCCTTGGACTAAGAAGAGGAAAACTAGACATGGCACTCCCATTTTTGGAAGCAGCCTCATGTCTGCCATAATATCTAGTTGTACCTTGAGTTTCTTCTTCCTCAAACTACATCAAACTTTCCCCCATCTGATGCCCTCCAGATGTATTGGACTACCATTTGGGAATTGCAGTCAAACACTTCCAGAGGGCACCAGGTGGAAGAAGACTGAAGTATTATTTATTTATTATTGCATTTATATCCCACCTTTTTTATTCCAAGGAACCCAAAGCGGTGTACATAATCCTCCATGTCTCCATTTTATCCTCACAACAACAACCCTGTGAGGTGGGTTGGGCTGAGAGTCTGTGACAGGCCCAAAGTTACACAGTGAGCTTCCATGACCAAGTGGGCACTCGAACCTGGATCGCCCAACTCCCAGTCCAACACTCTAGCCATTGCACCACACTGGCTCTCACTACAATACACTATTGTGTATCTTTTAGATGACATTCTTTGGAGCCATTTATGTATGTGTTAACATTAATGAAATGAGCAGGACATTAATGTTTTGAAGCTGACGACAATATGCAACCATAGTTGTCTAGTTTTCTTCTTCTTGGTCTAAAGATATGACTAGTTGGATGCTATTCCTTATCGAGGAGGACTCTTATCTGCTGTTTTTGCTTGTTTATGGAGCCCCATGGAGAACGTTCCCTCTGTGCTAATGTAAAGCCAATTAGTAAAAGCTGGTAAGGCAGGGGATCTAACAAAAGTCCCCCTCTCATCCTGATGTCTTCCCATCAAAGCTAGCAACATCAGGTTGATCCATGCTGCATACTGATAGAATGATGCACTCTTTCCTTGATCAATGGCCACTGCAAGCATTGGGAGCCCAGCCGGGACAAAATCAAGCAATGAATTCCACTACACCATCTTTGCTGGTGGGGTGGACTTGAAGCTGTTAGTCCATAGACCTTTTAGTCCAAAGACTTATGTTGGCATTTCTTTAACAGAAATAGAATAGAGACTGTGTGGATTCATTATTGTACATTAGTCAATATATTGCACAATAATTTATTTATATTTCAGCCTATGCTGTTGTGACAAAATCACCTACTTCTTATGTTAATCTGTTTTATTGTATTAATATTAATGCATTTAGTTTTGCATTAAATGTTTGTACAGGTAAGAAGGGGTTAACTGTGGGCAGGATGGGGCTTGTGTGTGATTGGCTGATTCAATTCTACTTGGGGGAGGGGGAGTAAGTGAAGTCTCAGGAGGGTTTATTTTCGGTTTTGACAGTTAGCTTTGAGGACAGAGGGTTTGGGGTTCGGTTGAGCATCATCTTGGATAGGGAGGGAGGATTTAGGGGGTAGGGAGGCAGGCTTAGGCTAATTAATAACATCTTATGAATGGTATTTTTTTTTCTGAGTTAAATCCATATGCCAGCTTGGTCTTTGTTTACACTACCTCATACATGAACACATAATAGTCAGCTCCAGCTTCCCAAATTTGAAGTAATAGTAATAGTGATAAATTTGACTCATTTGGTGTTAATTGTGGCTGGGTAAAAGGTTAGCTAAGTTAGTGAGTATAGCTGACTTGGCAGTGATTCCCCACTCATTAGGCATGAAGGGATAATAGGGGAAAGCCTGGGTAAAAGGAGGGGCAGACATCATAGTTGTCTATAGGCCATTGAGTGGCAATCATGTTTTGCACTAACTCACCCACCCCCAATAAAAAAAAAACATTCTCCTAATCAGATTCATCAAAAGTAACTTTCATCATTACCTATTCATCAGGGAAAAGGAAATCAAATGCAAGGAGTGAAACAAGAGCCACTTTGATGAAGCCATAATTTTATTGGTTGGGAGCTTCAACAGAGCCACTCAATGCATGAGCTATGCTTGTTTCCTTAGGAACTATCCTGGACTGCCTGCCTACTTACTTCCCTAATCCTCAATGCCACATTCCATATTGAGAGGTGGAGTGCAATCATATTTTCTGTAGGCTAAGCATAGATTTGGGGAATTTGATGATACATTTCTTTGACTCATTAAATTCAAACCCTCACCACTAGCCGCCATCATATCCCCATAGGATTTGAAACCCAGGTATCAAAATGCAGTCCAGATAAATCAATGCTTCAGAAGAAAAATCGTAGGCACAGGTAGGGATTGATTTATTTATTTCATTTCTAACCCGCCTCTCCATCCAGATAGAGGCGGGGAACACAATAAATATAAAAACAATAAAATAGATAAACCATTAAAACAAATAAAAACAAATACATTATTAAAAACATCTTAAAATTGAATTGGGTAGGCCTGCCGGAAGAGAGCAGTCTTCACGGCTCTCTTAAATTCAAGAAGACTGCTAATTTGTTGAATCTCCTCCGGCAAGCCATTCCACAGTCTGAGAGCGGCAGAAAAGAAGGTCCTCTGGGTAACACTCGCCAGCCTAGTCTGGCTGACTGGAGTAAATTCTTCCCAGAGGACCTGAGTGTGCGGGGCGGATTATACGGGAGAAGGCGATCCCGCAGGTAACCTGGACCCAAACCATGTAGGGCTTTAAAGGTAATAACCAACACTTTATACTTCCAGTGATTTTAAGATTGGTGTTATGTGGTCACCCCTAGGTGTACCGGTGACCAACCTGGCTGCCATATTTTGAACTAATTGAAGTTTCCGGACTAGGCACAAAGGTAGCCCTATGTACCGCGCATTGCAGAAGTCGAACCTCGAAGTTACCAGCATGTGCACTACCATCTTTAGGTCTTCCAACTCTAGGAAGGGGTGCAGCTGGCATATTAGCCAAAGCTGATAGTAGGCACTCCTGGCCATCACATCTATCTGAGCTGTCATTTGGAGCGATGGATCCAGGAGTACCCCCAAGCTGTGAACACAGTCTTTCAGGGGGGGGGGGTGTAACCCCATCTAGATGTTCAAGGTATTACTTGGATCCATATTCTGAAGTGGAATCTGCTCACCTGTACCTTTTAGACTAATATGCAGATCAGAACATTGTTCTCCTGCACCACAACATTTTTCATAAGCATAATAACAGGAGAGTGAGACAGAGCTAGACATTAACAAGGGCTGCCGTCCCTCCAAAATATTTATTTTTCTAAGTGGATAGATAACACACCTGCTGCCACACACATTGAAAACAGGGCACAAATGCCCCTGAGAATGATAAGATGTGATGATGTGCTGTCTTTCCCATGAACATCATCCGGGGGCGGGGAGCTAGGTGCCTCCATGAACCTGTTGCTCCCAGTAGCATTTGCTGACCTGGGGAGAATCTACTAGGGATGTGTAACGTATCATTAAAATGTACGATAACGATACGATAAGGTCATTATCATGCATGTGTTTGACGATAATGATACGATACAAAAACCTACAATAATCATCGGAGATGATAATTTTCAGGCAATTTTATCATTTTATCGGACTGCCATATAAATATACCTATAACCTCTGTATTTTAAAAGTTAGAGGCTTGAAATCTGGTCACAGTGCTTATGGGATATGCCTAAGTATGTGTATGAAATTTGAGATCGATCACTCCAACCCTCGATTTTATATGAATTTTTAAAAGATGGTTTCTGTTCTGACAGGTCTGAATGAACGCACGTGGCGAGCTGTCATTCTGATCTGTCAGAACTGAAACGATCTTTAAAAAATTCATATAAAATCGAGGGTTGGAGAGATCAATCTCAAATTTCATACACATACTTAGGCATACCCCATAAGCACTGTGACTAAGTTTCAAGCCTCTAACTTTTAAAATACAAAAGTTATAGGCATTTTTCTTTAAAAATAGGGCTGCAAAAAATACAGTTTTTTCATGATAATTATCGTGAAGATGATACGGTTCACCTATGATATGAATGAAGACGATAATTTTTTTTGGTCCGAAATGACGATAACGATAAACGACGATATTTTTTGGCATGCACACCCTAGAATCTACACATACCGTTACTACATTTTAAAATGTTGATTATTACGTTGTGAATTGCAACATATTAAAACATGTCAGGCCACATTAAGTAGCACATACGTTTTTGTCGATCATTTCTCCTGTATTTACTGCGGTTATTATGGTCACACAGAGTCTTTTCTTAGTCTCTTCCTGTAACGTTCCTTCTGCTCTCTGTACTTTCCACACCCTCCTTCACCCCCCTTCCTGTCCCTACCTTTCAATGAAGATTTTACTATTGAAGAGCATGCATGGATATTTGAATGGTTTTGGCCACACCCCCACGGCTGTGATAGGATAGTGGAGTGTGTGTTTTTAAGCAACTATGCACCAGTAAAGAAAGACACATTATTCTTCCTACAACAGTTTATATAAAGAAAAGAACGGAATAAATCAAAGAAAATCGGAGTAAACAACAACTGCTCTAAAACGTTACAGTAAGTACGTCATGTGGCCCAATGACTGGTTGTAACCCATTAAATGTAGCAAAGCTATAATGTAGATTCCCCCCATCTAAGGTAGCTATTACCAAGGAGGAGGAGGAGGAGAAGGAGATTTGTTTTAAAAGGTAATCCTTTTAAAAGGCACATTGTAAGGACTAGTTTCATTCAGAATTTTGAGCAAATGTTGGTCCACACATTAATAAGGAAACCTGATGGAACAGACTTTAAAAATGAACACATGAGAAAGTGACACAAACTGGAATCAGATGGATCCATCCATCCCTAGTCTCAGGGTTTGGCAAATTCTCAGCAAAAGAAAGTACTGCAGTGAGGAAGATATTTTATTATATTCAGTGGTACATAAATATTAGTAAATAAATAAGCAGGGCTGGTGGGGGAGGAAGAGGAGCATGAGCTGCCGCCACCACTGCCATCCTCACCCTCTTCCCCCTTTCTATCAGCCAGTGGCCTCCACTTAATTTCCCCTCAGTATCTCACTCTGAGGTATCTGAGGGGCCCTTTGTGGGAGTGAGGCATTGGTGGGGGAGTGGCCCTGGAGCTCATCTGTGGTGTGGCAGCACAAGTCATCTCCAGGGCCACCTTTCGGTCAATGCCTTGCTCTTCAGAAGGATCCCTCAGAGTGAGGGGTGAAGCAGGTGCTGCCATCCACCCTGTGTCTCAGTCTGAGCAAGGCATTGGCTGGGCAGGGCTCTGGGGAGCTGCCAGGCACTCATTTGCTACGGCCTTTGCTAAAGCAGGGGAGCAGCCGCTCAACGTGGATGGCGGCATATGATCCGGAGGAACTGCTTTCCTGCTGTAGCACTTGCCACAGCAGAATAGTGGCCTGCGAGGCTCTCCCCACTGGCCACTTGTCCTATGCCTTACTTTGAGAAGCATAGGTCAACAGAATTATTGGGCCCAAAAGCCCTCCAAGCAGCAGGTGAGCAGGATCCGCCACCCTTTCAGATCTGCCACCTGAGGTGGGGGATTCACCCTGCCTCATGGGAGGGCCGGGCTTGTAAATAAGAATCCACTCCCCTGTCCTCTGTAATGTAGAAAATTACTCAATATTATTCTGTCATGGTGTGTAATTTTCCCATTCCTTCCCGCAGCATTGGCTGCAATTGGCAGGGGTGGGGAAACTCACATGATGACATTATGAAGCAGGCTAAATGTTTCTCCACATTATCAGGGAGAAATGGAGAATCAAGCATAAGATGCTGTTTTCAACATGTAGTTCCACCCTGTGTGGCATGCCTTAGATGCATGGATGGTACAGGGCAAAATCCTTGACAAATCTGAAGGATTTGAGTGATTGCCTTCTGAACTCATACTAAGACAGTCCTTTATAATTGGCTACTGAATATTTCCACCATAAGTGTATTTTCATGTGTAGATGTACTAGACAATTTAAAAATCCCCAAGATCCACATGTTTTTCTTTTAAAGAAAATTAAAATGAACACAAGTACACTAGCAAATCTAATTTTCGAAGGAGGGTTGTTTAATACATTATTCTTTTTTCTAATAAAAGTAATTTTGAATGTTATTTCAATAACATGGGCAATATAATATCATACTTTCAATTATCATTTATTTTAAAGTTTCATTTCTGCCAATATATTTTCTAGTTTGAAAACTTTAACAATTAGAACTCTCAACTAGGAAACATAAAAATCTGGCAGGGCTTTGTTAGAGTTAGCGGAATGCAAACATAAGTGATGTGGTGCATTTTAGCTTCCTGCTAGCATGAATATGAATTATTCTCAAATGACATTACTTCCTTGTTATTGATGCCAACAGTGGTATTAATTTTCAAATGGGAATAATTCAGTCCCATCCCACCATCACCACCCAGGGAAACTCTACTTTCCCTCTTGAGAGAAACCACATGTCTATATGACAAATTGGAAAGCAGGGTTCTGGTGGCTTAAGAGCAACTTCAGTCGTTCAAGATGACATTTAAAGGCCATAACTCTATACCTTCTACCACCTAGCGAAGATAAGGAAGCCCTTAGAGGAGGCTGAACCAAGAATCCCTACTTGCTGATTTAATTATTGGAGTATTTTACCATGTTGTTTTTTATATTGGCCCAGACCCTGTGAACTTAGAGCAGAAGGAAACTCATGGAAGGGGACGTTCCCTTCTCCTCCTCCCCCCTGCAGCCCTCTGGAGGGTCCTGAACAGATGAGAGGGGTCATAGGGGCTGCAGGGGCAGGGGAGAATCTCCCCAAATCAGATGGAGGCATGCTGTGGAAGTGGAGATTGCACAAGATGCCTCCACGTGTTTGGATCCATTTCCCCTTCTGCATGGAATCCCAACCCCTCCCAGCTGCACAGCATCCCATGCTACTCAGGAGGGTTCCTCTACACTTGAAAGAGGGGGGGGTGCAAGGGGGAGGGGTCAGAAGAGCCCCCTTCCATGCACGTCCTTTTGCTTACAACCCTTGGGATCCAAGCTATTGTCTGAATTGTTTTTATTTTTAGTTTCTGTTGTTAGCTGCTTTGAGTTCTTCAAGTGGAAGAAAAGTGGGATAGCCTGAAATGCGGCTCTTTTTAGGAATGCGTAATGGGACATTATCTTGTACACCCACTCTTTTGAATGTGTCAGGGTGGGGTGGGGGTGATAGAGTGCTACGGTGGAAGAGAATTCAGCTCTCCACAGTCACACCCGTTTTGGTGTAAAAATGCACACATACATTCATATGTATGAAGAACAAAAGTTGTGTCTAGTTTGGCTCTCAGCTAATCCACACGATACTTTTGTGGGGGAGGCTTTTTCATACTGATTTGCTTTGTTTTTGTCAACGTGGCTTCAATATGCAGTGACTTGTCATGTGCAGTGACTAAAGCAGGATCTACACTACTGATTTAAAACAGTTTATAATCATTTTGACAACTGTTAGGGCCCATGACACACTCCATATACAGTTTTCAAACCATTTCCAAAGTGTTATATCCTGCTTGGTGTAGATCTGGCCTAAGTTGCCATGCACAATAGAGCGAGTGAATAGGGTGGCCAGATCGCCCGGGGTTTCCCAGTCCTAACCGGGAAACCTGGGGCGATCCGGGCCGACCGGGGGGTGGCGGGGGCAAACCAGGGCTGCGGGGGGTTACGCAGCGGCGGCGAGCCGCGGCAGAGAGCGGCAGACCCGGTAGGTCCAGGCTGGGTTTTTGGGGGGTGGCTTGGTGGTGGGGTTTCAGGTGGTCAGCGAAGCCTGTTTCTCAGTAGATTCGAGCACCGGAGGGAAGCGGATACCCCTGCAGATAAGTGGGGGGGCCTCCTACCTCCCCCGTTGCGCTTCTTATCTGCTGGGACCGTCCGCTGCCATCTGCTGGCGCCCGTGGGTGCCAGCGGATGGCCCCAGCAGGTAAGCCCCCTCCCTGTGTATTTTGGGGGGGGGGCTTGGTGGTGGTGGGGTTTGTTTCGGGTGGTGGTGGTGGTGGTGTATCTGGTCTGCTTGTTGGCCGCATGGAGGGTGGCCTTTAAAAAAAATATTTTATGTTTTTTAGGGGGGTGGGCACGCCCCCTTTGGGCGGCCATTTTGGGTGGCCATTTTGGACCGGGATTTTGGGTTCCAAAATCTGGTCACCCTAGAGTGAGAGAATTGTGCTGTTGATTAGCATTCATTCATGCCTCCTGACACTCACAATCACCTCTTCAGCACAACAAGTCCCACAGAAATGAAAGCACTAGCTGGAGGAAATATTGGATTTCCCCAGGTACAAAATATTGCACTCTGTGAAATGTGGGAACCCAGTGCGTCAAAAAAGAAATGAATCCATACTTTTTACACAGAGACAAAAACTGATAGTGCAGAAAGGCCCTAAACCACTGACTCAATACGAGAATGAAACAGCTATTGACCTGAGTTGGGAAGATGCCTGGATTAAGTAGCCCAGTTCTCGCATATGTGAGATCCACAACCAGTCTTGACAATGGCAATTGCCTGTTTGGCAAAGCACTCGTGGTGCAGGAGCAGGGTGTGTTCCAAACCTGTGGTTTTGGAGGTGCTGAAGGTGGGATATTTTTCCCTCACCCACCCACTGTAGCAGATGTGACTGATTCTAATGAGAGTTAATCTGGTGCACGACAATAATAGATTAGTATGTTTTCCAGACGAATTAATGTCTGGCACGTTCTGTTAAATTCTGTTAGTAACGTATCTTCCAAACAGTTTGAAACCGGCAATAACATATGTCTCGCACTCTCAACCCCCAAAATGTTTCAGGGCTTCCTTGGTGGTGGTAGTGGTGATAGTGGTGGGGGACCCAAACAAATAAAGCTGAACCCCAATTTTGAAGCACCATCCACACCTAGAAGAAAGGCTGAGCATATTATGCTAATATAAATGAAATATTATTCTTCATGGAAATGTTTCATGTGCTAATTTTCCTTTGCAAAAGTCAGGTTCTTATGCTTCACAAATTGTATTATTTCACCATTAGCGCTAGACATTAGAGCGGCAACACTTTCATCTTGGCAAAGGAAGTGTCATGACAACATCTGCTAAAGCAGTTTTGACAGAATTAAGCCTTAAGTGCTTTTCCAAACAGAATCAGCAACATATGTTAGCAGGCAGACATGACTTATATTCAAAGGACTTTTAAAAAGCTTTAAAAGAGACATTTGTAACAAACTGAGGCTTATTTCCAGATTTCCGACAGCTGAAAATCAAAAGGGTGCTATAAAATCATTTTTAAAAAAAAAAAAATTAGTGGTTTCACTCAATTTGGAATAATTCCTCCCTCTCTTAGAAGACTCCAACACCCCATCCAACACTGTTCGGGAAGGTCCCCTGATCCTACAGAAAGACTTTGGGGTTTGGAGAAATGAGGCAGAACAGGAAATTTCCCTTGCATGAACTTCTTTCCTCTCCTTGGCAGGATCTACGCTACTGCTTTATAATGGTTTATAAGGGTGTTGGGGCCCAGGACACATTCCATATGTTGCATAAATCGCTTTGTAGGTCTTTATTCTGGCGGGCTTGCCAATATCCAGAACCAGAATCGAAGCAGGCAAATCAGTGGGAAAACAGATTTATTACAAAATGTTGTACAACAGGTTAGCCCAGTAGGCTAACGCCACGAAGCAAGGCTAACAAAGAGAAAATGGCTACCTGATGCCTTTTATACTCCTTTCTCAAACTATGAGCTAATTCCCATGGAATTCAACTCCTCTTCTCTCTCTGCAGCTCGTGTAGCTGATAAGGCAGAAGCTGCAACTTCAAGGAGACAAAAGAACAAAGAGAGACAGTTTGCCAGACATACAGGGTGCAAAGTTAGTCTAAAATGGTGTTGCATTAGTTCAGTTATTATGCTACTACAAAGCCTATTCTACTACAAAGCCTATTTTTCTATCACATATACTGTTTTCAAACTGCTTCAAAGTGTGATATCTTACCTGGTGTAGATCTGGCCCTGGTAATTAGGATCCAAGCCATTAGCTGTTGGTTTTGTAATATCAGTTTTTATATACATTTGGTTATTCTCTATTACTGATGATCAGGGGATTATTTGTGCATTGTCCTGAGTGCCTCACATTGAGACAGGAAGGCAGAATAAAAGTATTTATTTCCTGGGAATACAGAACTCCCAGATGTGTCTACCAGGGCAGGATCTACACTGCTGTTTTAAAGCGCTTTAAAGCGCTTTATAACAGTAGTGACAACTGTTTTGTAGTGTGTCCTGGGGCCCAACAGTTGTCACTACTGTTATAAAGCACTTTAAAGCACTTTAAAACAGCAGTGTAGATCTGCCCCTGGTTATCAGATGCAACACCTAGCCAGCTTGAGGGGCAGGGAGTGGGGGGATAATCTTAGTCCATAGATATGTGTTCCAATGGTGCCATTCCTCTAATACAAAACTTCTGCCCCTTGCAGAAACCTTGTTTTCGTATTTGCACAAGTATCACATTCAGTAGTTTGATTGCATCTTGCACCTTATTCTGAACTGGAAGCCAAATTCTTCCTGTGACAGGATTCCTCCCTGGGTTTTTGTTTGTTTGTTTGTTTGTTTGTTTTTTACTTTTCCATTAGTTAGACAGTTTTTGTATCTCTGTCTCTGGCATTCCTGGACTTTCATGTTGCTCTTATATGCACACATGTTTATTTTTCTACCTTTATTAGGCCTTAAGTCACATTAAAAAAGATGAAAACGGTTCAAATCACCCACTCACATTGAAAAACTGGCAGTACTAGGAAAATGCCTATTAACTTCTGATGCTTTTGCTGTGAGACAAACCCAGTAATTATCTGTATGTGTTGTTGCAATGCATTTGTGAGCTCAGCAAGTCATCCAGACCGAAATGGATAGCACGTGTCAAATCCAGCTAATTTTACTATTTAATAGAGAATGTCACTTGCTCAACAGACAAAAAATTATATTTAACTTGTATCAACTGAGCAACTGAATTTTCTGCTATAGCAAATAATGTGATAATATTATGTATTATGGAATTGTGACTAGAGGCTATTCTTGCTGCAATACATTTTGCCATGGCATACTTCTTTGACTAAGGGAAAACGCTATTCCTCTCCTGAGAATCAGGGCTTTGTAAAATAATAATAATAATAATAATAATAATAATAATAATAATAATTATAACAATTTATTTCTTACCCGCCTCTCCGTCTGGATCGAGGCGGGGAACAACAACATGATAAAATACATAAAACTGATTAAAACATGACACATATTATTAAAACTGCATAAAAATCCTAAAACATCCTAAAAACATCCTTAAAACATTCTAAAATTCCACTGGATATGCCTGCCGGAAGAGAACAGTCTTTATGGCTTTCTTAAATTCTAAAAGACTGTTAAGTTGACGAGTCTCCTCCGGCAGGTCATTCCACAGTCTAGGAGCGGCAGAAGAGAAGGTCCTCTGGGTAACGGTTGTCAGCCTAGTCTTGGCCGACTGCAGTAAGTTCTTCCCAGAGGACCTGAGCGTGCGGGGCGGATTGTATGGGAGAAGGCGATCCTGCAGGTAACCTGGACCCAAACCATGAAGGGCTTTAAAGGTAATAACCAACACTTTATACTTCACCCGGAAACTAATTGGCAGCCAGTGGAGCGATTTTAAAGCTGGCATAATATGGTCACCCCTAGATGTACCGGTGACCAACCTGGCTGCCATATTTTGAACTAGTTGAAGTTTCCGGACTAGGCATATAGGTAGCCCTATGTACAGCGCATTGCAGAAGTCGAGCTACGGTCTTCCAACTCTAGGAAGGGGCGCAGCTGGAGTATCAGCCGAAGCTGATAGTAGGCACTCCTGGCCGTCGCATCTATCTGGGCTGTCATTTGGAGCGACGGATCCAGGAGCACCCCCAAGCTGCGAACACAGTCTTTCAGGGGGAGTGTAACCCCATCCAGAACCTGTTGACACACCTCCAAACCCAGGTTGCGGCCTTTGACAGCAAGCACCTCCGTCTTGTCTGGATTCAGCTTCAGTTTGTTTTTCTTCATCCAGCCTATTACCGCCTCCAAGCATTCATTCAGAGGAGACACACTATCCTTATCTGGCGCTGTTATCGAAGGCATAGAGAAATATATTTGGGTGTCATCAGCGTACTGATAGCACCCCGCCCCATGCCTCCGGATGATCTCTCCCAACGGTTTCATATAAATGTTAAACAGCATTGGGGAAAGGATGGCACCTTGCGGTACGCCACACAGCAGCTCCTTCTTTGCAGAGCAGCTATCCCCAAGCATCACCATCTGGAACCTGCCCGAGAGGTAGGACCGGAACCACTGAAGCACAGTGGGCAACCAGACAAAAAATGTGAAAATCCAGGAAGGGGGGATGTGCTGTTTCAAAAGAACATTTGTGTACTTCAAAAATTCAAGTAATGCTAAAATTGTATTATGTTAGCTGATGTAAAAAGTGACTGATAATGTGAAAACTAAAATTCCTCTAAAACACCAAACCCTGATCAAGTATACCAATATCTCCCCACCCACCCCCTCTCTGCCAAAGATATTCCCCACAAACTTGACTGCTACTCTCCATACAGTGTTGACCAATGTTTCAAATCTGAAAGAAATAATCTTAGAACATAAGGAACCCTTTCCTGATGAGTCATTTGACATTTTAATGGGTTAAAGTCTTCATAGAATCATAGAATAGTAGAGTTGGAAGGGTCCTCTAAGACCATTGAGTCCAACCCCCTGCTCAATGCAGGAATCTACCTTAAAGCATCCCTGACAGATGGTTGTCCAGCTGCCTCTTGAATGCCTCTAATGTGGAAGAGCCCACGACCTCCCTAGGTAATTGGTTCCATTGTCGTATCGCTCTAACAGTCAGGAAGTTTTTCCTGATGTTCGGCCGGAATCTGGCTTCCTGTAACTTGAGCCCATTATTCTGTGTCCTGCATTCTGGGTTGATCGAGAAGAGATCCTGGTCCTCCTCTGTGTGACAACCTTTCAAGTATTTGAAGAGTGCTATCATGTCTCCCCTCAATCTTTTCTTCTCCAGGCTAAACATGCCTAGTTCTTTCAATCTTTTGAAAGACCTTTTTATTCTCCCAGTATTTTAACAGTTAAATTAACTCAATTTTAATCCTTGCTGTTTTAAATTTGTATTTTAATCTGTATTAATTCGTGCTGCTTGGTTTTATTCTGGTTGTGTTTTTATATTGTATGTTATTTTGTGTTTTTAGATTGTGGTTTGTTTTATATTTTTTAAATGATTTCATGGTTTTAATTTTTGTGAACCGCCCAGAGAGCTTCGGCTATAGGGCGGTATAAAAGTGCAATAAATAAATGAAATGCAGCGGACAGATTGATAACTGGGACCAGAAGGTTCAAGCATATAAGACCTACTCTGGCCCGCTTGCATTGGCTGCCTGTATGTTTCCGAGCCCGATTCAAGGTGCTGTTTTTAACCTATAAAGCCTTACACAGCTTGGGACCACAATACCTGATGGAACACCTTTCCTGACATGAACCTACCCGAACACTACGTTCAACATCTAAGGCCCTCCTCTGAGTGCCTACATCGAGGGAAGCTCGGAGCTCAGCAGCAAGGTAGAGGGCCTTCTCTGTGGTGGCCCCCCAATTGTGGAACGATCTCTCTGACGAAGCCCACCTGGCGCCAACGTTGTTATCTTTTCGGTGCCAGGTCAAGACTTCTCTCAGGCATTTGGCAATATCTGAGGAGCCTGGGTTTGTTTTTGTTTTTGTAGCTTTTTGGGTTGTTGCAGTAGTTTTAAATGTATGTGTGTATTGTGTGTACGTTGTATGTTTTTGCTGTTTTAATTGTTTGTATATTGTTTTTAATTGTTTTAATCCTATGTAAACTGCCCAGAGAGCTTCGGCTATGGGGCGGTATACAAATGGAATAAATAAATAAATAGAATGTAACAACAAAGCCATGTGAGCAACCACATGTGTACACAAGGAAAATGTATAAGTGTGTTCAAGAGGTGCTTGTTACGTGTGTGGATTACATGCATATGCCACTGTAGAGTTCTACATTTTCCTTTTAAAAAGCCCTACTGAGTCATGGCATAGGAAAGATCATCCTCTGCATTTCCCAGATTTCAGGATATAAGGGTTCTTTGGGTGTCTTATGTAGCTTTAATTACCATGCTATATTAAATCCTCCTTTAATATTTAATAGGGATGTGCACTGGATCGGACCCGATCCACGATCCGAGTCCGGTCCAGTGGGAAATCGGATAAATTATCCGATTTCCGATCCCGCAGCTGGATCGGCCGATCCAATCCGAACCGGTCCGAAAAAGCTCCGAACCGGTTCGGCGGATCGGCGGATCGGCGGGCGCCCACTGGCGCCCACCGCTGCTTCCATTGGCGGGCGCCAGCGGGCGCCCGCCGATGAAAGTGGACAGCGGGGTGGGAGGAGGGGGGCACTTACCTTCTCGGCCCGGTGGCTCCCATCCGGCGCCGGCGCCTACTACTACTAGCAGGCTCCGCGGCCTGCTCTAGGGTGGCGCACCGGGTGATGTCATCACCCAGCGCGCTACTCTAGAGCAGGCCGCGGAGCCTGCTGGTAGTAGTAGGCGCCGGCGCCGGACGGGAGCCACCGGGCCGGGAAGGTAAGGAGGGGGTGCGTGGAGGGGAGGAGGGGGCGCGCGGAGGGGGGAGGGGGGAGGGGGGCCCTTACCTGCCCGGCCCGGCGGCTCCCGTCCGGCGCCGGCGCCTACTACTCCCAGCAGGCTCCGCGGCCTGCTCTAGGGTGGCGCGCCGGGTGATGTCATCACCCGGCGCGCTACTCTAGAGCAGGCCGTGGAGCCTGCTGGAAGTAGTAGGCGCCGGCGCCGGACGGGAGCCGCCGGGCCGGGAAGGTAAGGAGGGGGTGCGTGGAGGGGAGGAGGGGGCGCGCGGAGGGGGGAGGGGGGCCCTTACCTGCCCGGCCCGGCGGCTCCCGTCCGGCGCCGGCGCCTACTACTCCCAGCAGGCTCCGCGGCCTGCTCTAGGGTGGCGCGCCGGGTGATGTCATCACCCGGCGCGCTACTCGAGAGTAGGCCGCGGAGCCCGCTGGTAGTAGCCGCCGGCGCCGGACAGGCCGAGAAGGTAAGCAGTGGCGGGGAAGGGGGCTTACCCCCCCCCCGGAGCCGTCCGCTTCTATCCGCTGGCGCCCGCGGGCGCCAGCGGATGGAAGCGGGCGGCCCCAGGGGGGGTAGGGAGCGCAGGGGAGGGGGTTTACCTGCCGGGGCCGTCCACAGCGGACGGCCCCAGGGGGGGGAGGGAGTTAGGCCCCCCCTTACCCACCCGCCGCCATTTTTTCCTCATAGACTTGCATTGCAATGCAAGTCTATGGGGAAAAAAATGGCGGCCGATCCAAAAATGTACGATTTTTGGGTCGGGATCGGACTCGATCCGGTCCGGGGGGCCTCCGATTTTGTCCGAACCGGTCCGGGACAAAATTGGAGGTCCCGATCCGGGTCCCGATCCGATCCGGGGGGTCCGTGCACACCCCTAATATTTAATAATATATGACATTTGATGCATTTCTGTGTTGATTAGTAGGAATAGGCTACATTATCTTAATAATGGGCTTTTGAAATGGTTATGCGATTGTTGGAGAGTAGAACATGCAAGGACAGTTCCTCTACCAGAAATCCAAAATTGGGAAGCACTAACTTTTCACATACCCCATCTGCATTTGGAAAAGTTGGCCTTAAGATTTCATCTGCTTCTAGAAAGATGTGTTGACTAAGGTCCAGGCAATGATCTGAAGGAACACAATAAGGTTGCATTACAATGAAACTTATTGTGTAGTGCCTGACTAGACGCTCACCCAGGAACCCTATCTACAGTGTTTTGAGTACCTTGAATGAAGTGTGGAAGGTAAACATTAAAAAGAAATGCTGATATATAAGGCCTCAAAAGTTTCACGTTTGAAGAACAAGTCCTCCATCTCAAAACGTGGAAAAGTTTCAGAGCCTCTTCACACACCCATCTGGATGTATGGTGCCCACTTGAAAGCCCATACATGATGAGCCCTAAGCCTCTAATGAGCCAATCATTCACACCCACCACCATATATAACAGGGGATGGCAACTTGTGGTCCTCCAGATGTTGTTGAACCAATTCCCATCAACCCACACCATTGGCTCTGCTATCTAGGGCTGATGAGAACTGCAGTCCAACATCTGGAGGGCCACATATGGGACACCCCTGATGTATAGTATTCATGCCAGAACAAATGCAATTGCAAAAAAAAAAAAAGCCACTAAAGTGTGTGCAGTGTAAAGATTAGTTAGAATTTTGTATGGAGACCATCAGAACAAAGAAGCAATTCAAATTCTGCACACAGGGATTCAAAGCCAGACTCTTAAGACCTAAGCAGCCTTCTGCCTGGATGGAGAAATCTGGCAGTTTGCTTCCCCCACATTCAGTTCTTCAGATCTCATGTTCTTCCTTTCCAGTTTGTGAAGAAATTTCAGAATTTTGGTTAAGTTCTTATAAAAAATGAATAAAATTTGCACTCCAGATGGCCCCATGAAAAATAGTCCTATTTCCATTCAATTTGGGCATACCTTTAAGAATTGTTTATTATGTGCTCTGGAATAAACTTGAGAGATATGTTATATATCTATATATATCTATATCTATCTATCTATCTATCTATCTATCTATCTATATATAGATATCACCAACATGCAAAAGCTATTTGTAGTTTAATGTTTACAAGGTTCTTGCTTTCATATTCTGCCACTTGTCCTTGCTGCCATATGCGAGTGCCAAGTGTCAATATGTACTCTGATTCCTTCATGCTTTTATTCAGCTAGAGGCTGCTTACAAAAGACCATGTGATACAGACTGCTATCTGCTTGACTCCCTCCCCATTCACATACACTCACTCTTCTTTGGAAAGACTTTGTTTTTGCATACATAATTAAGATCTTGTTAAGCATAATTTAAAAGGTTTTAAAACCAAGTAAATTAAGGAGAGTTGTAATTCTATTTATGCATCACACCACAAGCTGTACCTTATTCAGATAAATACAGCTGGGAAGAATCTTTTAAAATATGTTACAGTTAGGAGTTGTCTGGTTGGACATATTCATAGAAAAGATGCTAATTTTATTATCTTTTTCAACAACAGAATAGTACTTATTCCCAAATAAATGTTTTTAGCATCAGGGGAGTGGAAGCAAGCTCCATTTTAGTCCTGCTTAGAATGGTGCTATGATTTAAGTGAATTTAAAATGGAAAACTGCTCTCTCTCTCTCTCTCTCTCTCTCTCTCTCTCTGGCTTGGCAGATTATTATTATTAAACATAGAGGTGAGGAATCTTAGACCACAGTCCCAGTCCAGCCTTCTGAGTCTGCCAGATGGCCACACCTCCTTTCCTTAGCCCCACCCCTTTCCCCAACCACCAATCCTTTGATAGTTTCCTGACTTTTGCTCAGTTTTTCATCCAGTCTATAAGGTCCTAATGCTTCTTGAAAGGCTTAGTTACTGGCAGTAAGAGAGTTAAACTACAGAACGCTGGCATTTTTTGTATTTTTGTCCTCATCCCTTTTTCCTTTGGACATGCTGCCTTTGCCTCCCCCATCCCCCCACCCAAGGTTCTCTGAAACTGAATCTGGCCCTTGGGCTGAAAGACTTTCTCTGCCCCTGCTCTAAGGTATCAGGAATATAGAAGCAGTTGTAACATGTGGTGGAGGTGGTAGTGGGGAGTGGGGGGAGATAAATGTTTGTTGTGTACTTCACAGTTGAAATAATCGATATAGCCATCAAAAGCCCTCCCCACTCCACTTTCCGCAAGATGATTAAGTCTAGAGTCTAAAATTACCTAGCTACATCACTGAGCTTTAATGGCATACAAAATCTGCCATCTGAATCATTTGCCTCGTACTCTGCCTGGAAAAAGGGAACTGACAGGCAGTAAGTGTTAAAGGCCTAACTCTTTACCTCTCAGTTAGGAAACAGTTTACTAGTTATTATCATACATCAAGGTAAGAATAACAAAAAGTTTTGTGGTGCATTAAAGGCCAACACATTTATTATGACATGAGCTTTCATGGACTACAGTCCATTTCATCAGATGTACGAAGTGTGTTAGCCTGTGTTCCAGGCATGTGTGTGTACACGCAAACCCCCACACCAACACACATAGTTGGGGGTGGGGTTGTAAACAGTGAGGTCAGAGAGAAATGAAATGTAGAAATAAATGTGTTTGGTTTCAAGGTGACTACCACTTTGGAAATATTTCAAGATGAATTTCAACCTCCAATGACAACAGCATTGTGGATACAGGTAGATTTAGCTTTGGTGCAACGATTGTGCACCAAAACAATTTTACATGTGTAATATGATGACTTTGAGGGCCTCACCATTCTACAGACATATGCTATGTAAAATGCACTTTACTAACCAACGATAAGTTTTTGTATAATAATAATAATAAGAATAATAATAATAATAATAGTCATAGACAAAAAGGAAAAACACACATACCTCATCGACATAGCAATACCTGGGCAAGACATCCTCAATGGAGGCTGCTATTGCTCTTCCTCCTCCTCTTTCTCATCATTGCTGGGCCACAGCAAGAGGCAGATGAACTAGCTGGTTGCAGTGGTGAAGAAGAGGAACAACTCCAGGGGACTTTTGTGACTGGGGCCGTGCTGGGATGTGGACCCTCAGCAGGTGCCTAAACATGCCTACCTTTGATGCCGGCCCTCAAATGGACCTTCAAGAATCATGATTCTAAGTTGAAAGAGACTTTAATTATAAGCAGCACTTGTAATGGACTCAGAAACAGCCTGAGAGCCAGTGCAACTGCAAGAGCACCAGGATAATAACTAATATGATCACAAGCTCACTCCCAATTATTAAGCCAGCCATTGCATAACTGTGGTTTGTGAACTGCCTTCAAAATCCAGCATATTATGGTAGCTTAACCTGAAGACTACCAGGATGATGATGATGATGATGATAATAATAACAAAAACAATAACAATAATGGGAAATTATATTTATGTTATATTGAATATTACATCCTCTGCATAAATCTTGTACTGCAAAATAAAGCAATCTAAAAGAACTGCAGATGGGGATGTGTGTGTGTGTGTGTGTCTTGAATAAGAATTTTGATCCAACTTGGTTTTCCCTTTGCTGGCTCTATATACTTTCTTTCCATAACATCTAGTTACTAGGATACTAACCTATGACAGCCTCTTTATTAAAATCCATGTGGGAGTTGAGAAAGGTCAGGCACTCCTTTTCAATAAAATCTGAGGGAATTAGGAATAAAAAGCAATAAGGGATTTAAAGCCTTGACTGTTCCTTGGTATGTTTCTCAAGCCACTGCTCATATATGAATGGGGAGAGGACTACATATACTGAGAGAGAGGGGGAGGGAGAGACTATCACAATGAATTCATGTCAAGATGTCCTGGACATCTTGACAACATTATTATGAAAAATTCATAAAATAGATGCTAAGGTGTGAAACTAGTTAGGCAAAGGTTGCAGAGTCTACAGCCTGGAGGCCACAGGTGGCCTTCAAAAACCTGCATTGTGCTCCCTATAGGAGTCCCAATCTGCCACCACAAATTGCTCTTTCTTCACTCCTTCCTTCTGAGCCAGCATCACCTGTGGCCCTCAGGGCCAAAAAGGTTGTGCACCCTTTAGGTGCTTCTTTACTCAGTGATACGAGTCTTCCAGTTAACTCCAATGGGTTTTAAAAGAAGACACTTGGCATCAATGGGCATATAATCCAGCCGTCCCCAATGTGGCACCCTCAGGACATACTAGACCATAAATATTGTAGTCAAACAAATATGGAGGGCCCGAGGTTGGGGAAGGCTGATATAATCCAATCTTGTATAGGCTCAGTTCTCTCGTTGAACTTTCCTTAACTGCTATTCTGAAGATTATGTTTCTTTCTCAATATCACCAAAATATACCAGCACAGTTTCTATGCACACATGTGCATAAGGACAACAGTCTAAAATTGTGTTTGCTGCTGAACGCATGTATGAATAAACAAGTCAGATAGTGGAAGGACAACAGAGATGGAGCTAACATGGCCTTCCTTGGAGGATCATAAATGCCACCTTGGGCTCCTTTTAGGAGAGGCGGGATATAAATGTAACAATAAATAGATATAGATTCTCCATCACCTTAGTAATTAACTGTGCATATGCATCAGTTCAATTTACTTTATTCAAGGGGATACGAGCCCAGAAATATTATTCAGCTGCTGCTTCCTTCTTGCTCTCTGAGTGACTGGGCTCACACAACATGCTAACCCACACTCAGTGGTTGAGTGTAGGTTGTTGTTGAATTCTGAGCTGTTTGTTCAACAGTGGATTAGCATGTAGTTTGAACCCAGGACATTTTCCACAGGGTGGTTTGTTAACTATGCCATGTGGCTTATTTTTCTCAAACAAACTTCCTTATGAACTCATGGTTTGTTGTTTGGTTGTTCAGGGTGGTTAAAAAGGCACTGCATGGTTAACAAGCCACCTTGTGGACAATATCCTGGGTTCAGATAATGCTAACCCATGGTTCACCAAACAACCCATGGTTCAACAATAATCCGCACTTAAACACTGAGTGTGAGTTACCCTTAGAGGACAAAGCCAATCAGTTAATGGGGGTTACACTAGCTTCTAGTAACCACAGCTTATCAACTGCACCTCACTACAGGGAAAAGGAATCAGTCAAATGCCAAGCATTTTCACTTCTTTAAAATGAATGGATTGGCCAGCCTTGATATCTGAATCAACTCATCAGAAAATTACAGGAATGAAAGGACACCTCCTACATTTCATAAAAATTTAGCCCAATGTAAATAAATGGCCGTACTATTAGGTGGGGTGAGGCAACCACCCCAGGCAGATTCCAGCAGCCCCACCCCCAGCCATTCCCTCTGAATCCCTTGGGCATTCCCATTTGTTGGAGGACAGAGCTGTGTGTGCCACATGGCTTGTCCTTCACCTCCTAAACTAGCTGCCCTCAGGGATGCTGTCCCAGTACTGGTGCTGAAGTAAGATTCAACTGCCAGTCCAGTTGGCTTCTAGATGTAGAATGGAGGGGGTTGGCATCTGCCTCAGGCAGTAAAACTTCTTGGGCTGGAGGGTGAAACCCATTTGGGAGTGGGAAGCATGTTTAGGGTCATTTTGAACTGAAAAAACAGCAAGTGAGGACAAGGTTTGTTTGTTTGGTGGAGAAATAGTCCATATTTCGACAATTTTTCTCAAAGTGGGTTACAGCTGAGGTAAAATAAAATCCCAATAAAATTTATGGCAATGTGAAAACAAAGAAGTTAAGCAGGACTTCACTGTCACTTCTGCACTCTAAACCGACCCTGAAGTGGGTTGAAAAACTGAAAGAGAGAGAAAAAAATTGAGAGGCGGGGGGGGGGGAAGCAACCAGATTTTGGGGGGTTTAGTTAAACACATTTGTATGTAACATTTAATTAAGGTCTAAAATCACCCTTGCAGAAATATTTATGGTATGTCAGTGTTATATGGGTTTTCCATAATATATCATAGCCTGTACAGCTATATAAGTATCTAATAATCTGAATGAAAGGACAATACTTATTTCAGAAAAATAATTTATAATAATTTGCCAGAGCATTGCTGAGGGCTAGATTGTCCATAATGTGAAATATACTCTAGAATAGGCCCCTTCTCTGGTAATTAATCTGAACAGAATGGAGAGCGTCATATAAGTGTTTTTTCATTACATCGCTCCAGAGTAGAAGACATGTTCGCAGCTGTGAACTTACTCCCATTTTAGTTGGCTGTCTGGAAGGAAGAGCAAAATGATCATATCCTTTATATCAGGACAGATTTAAGATGTGGATTTACCAGTACAAAAGAATGATTTGCAGAATCAAAATGGAAAAGAGTGACGAAAATCCCCAAAATTTCTTTTACCCTAATGATTTTTAATTCCACAAGATGGCAGTGTTTATTGACTTGATACTGGTTCACCTGTACATGGATGTTCACAATGCTCCAGATAGTGAAATATGGAGAATCCCTTGGTACCTATTTTGGACAGGGGATGGGAAAAACAATGCCTTTTTGGCTTTATGTAGGGTAAGACTTATTGAAATTGAAATTTCTTCACCATAGCAATCTACTGCAAATCACCCTCTCAATATTTCTTCTTCTTTTTACCTTTCTGTTAAAGCATTAAATACCTAGTACGATTGCCAATTGATAAAAGAACATTTAGTTGATTAATGACCTGCCTTTTAACTGACTATGGTTGCAATCCTATACACACTTACCTGGGAGTAAGTGCCATTGAGCATAGAAGGATATATTCATTATTTTTATTTTATTTATTACATTTCCATACAGCCCAATAGAAAAAGCTCTCTGGGCCCTTCACAACAGTTCAAATCATAAAATGCAACAGCATATATATATATATATATATATATATATATATTTAAACCTACAATAAAAAACCAAGTAAAAAGCCAGCAACAGTGTAAAGATCTAAAAATACAAAAACAGATTTAAAATGGCAAAAAACAAAGGACTAAAATGTCTGGGAGAATAAGAAAGCAATCCTATGGTCCCTGGAAGAGCATCCCAGGGACCATAAAATGGCTTGGACAACCCATCCAAGGTCAGAAACAGTGCTCCAACCTTGGAAGGGGGAGTTGGAGATTCAGCTCCCTTCCACTTGCAGCCAGCATGCAAAGACCCATGCTGGCTGCTTCTCTGAGGTCAGAAATGTGACATCAGAGCCTCAGGAAGAGTGTTTGTTGATCTCTGCAGTTTAGTGAATGAATTTGCAAAGTAAATTCACTGGATTTCCCCCCTCTAGTCATTTGCAAAGGTCAATGCTGTGAATTTCCCTTTTGTCTCATTCTGGTTTGGGCTACATAGCACAGAAAGTGCAAAGCAAAGTCTTCCCCCCCACCCCACCCAACTTTCTTGCTGTTCATTTTGTACATGGGGGCGGGGGGCTAGAGCATTTATTCTAATAAAGGCTTTAGCTTTATCCTACGACATTCCCATTAATAGGCAAAGAAATTATCGAACTTTTCTCAGATAAATTTACCAAAGAGTTCCTTTCTCAGCAACACTCTTCAGTCACCATCTACCCAATAATGGATTGATCCCTGCTCTTTATTTGTTAT
Source organism: Anniella stebbinsi (assembly GCA_029215795.1). Taxonomy (NCBI): domain Eukaryota; kingdom Metazoa; phylum Chordata; class Lepidosauria; order Squamata; family Anniellidae; genus Anniella; species Anniella stebbinsi. The sequence continues at coordinate 333,873,655 of JARDYH010000001.1, forward strand.
TCTGTTCAGTAATGGAATCACTTTTCTACATTGCAGGATAAGATGTAGTCCAGAGTCATTTGCCAACTGTGGACAACAATGTACAGAGAAAGCATAGATTTAAAGCTAGTGTCACATTGTGACCAAAAGATTCAGATTATGTGCTCTAAAAGCCTTTTCAACAACAACAGCAACCATCAGAAAAGCAGCATCAGGAGGCAGGAATTTGTAGTGGAGAATGGCAGGATATTTGACCCTTTTCCATCTACTATTTCTCTAACCCTCCCCTCATACCACTTTCATCAGGGTTGACACATATATCTCCACTTCTGTTTCCCCAGTCCAAATTCCCCCTTCCCAAAGCTGTTGCCTTTCTTTAAAAAGACGTGGTGTTTCTGTTAGATGTCTCAACATATTATTGTGCATAAGGCAGACTAGCATGTAGCATCCCTCAGCCACCATCAAGTTATTTTGGCACCTGTGGCAGAAAGACACACCTCTCTGCCTTCCTGTCAGTAAAAATACAACCAAAAATTTTCTGCCCTTCCATAACATCCAAAAGTCTGCTGCCTCACTCCACATAATGGTAAGGACAGTCCTGGTGGTTAGCTCCTGAGCTGTGAACCAGAAACTCTGTGAACTAATTCCATTCCCACTTCTGCCATGAACTCCCTGCATGGTCTCAGGCAAGCTATTCTCACTCAGCCTCATCCTTATGAACCTGCACTCTGGGGGTAATAAATAATTGCAACCAAACTTACAAGATCCAAATGAGCATATGCATCAGAGGCTTTGAGTTGTTCTACATGAGACTTTTATTGTGCGCATATGGTTGCTCACTCAAGGTAGTTTGTGGGTCCTTTACATGACGTTATCATCCTCCAAATTCTGTCCCATGCTTTGAAACCATTATTGCAGGGTTGTTGTTTTTCTTAACAGGGAAAGTGTGGCATTTTTTCTGAATAGTTTTTTTCTGGCCTCTGTAACACCATAGAAATCTCATGTAATTGAGCAATTCTACTATATCACAGCACCACCTGGTAGTTGTATAATAGAACATATAGAAAGGCAGAGAATAAAAAAAATTAGAAAAATGTGTAAAGTAGCCAATCTTAATCTCGCAAAGAATCCAGAAGCAGAAGCTTCAGTAGAGATGCGCCCTTTCTTACACTTTCCCAATTGCACCCCCTGAAAGGCTGCCCCTGACCCACTGAAACAGCATTTCAAGCATCGTGAGGACTAAGCTAGGGGGAATTGTGCCATGCCCATGTAAAAAGACTGCCCAGAGGGCAAGTAGAAATGCCTTCCATTCATCCATTCAAGGATCCAAGCCCTTGCTTTTAATTCCAATGTGCTGGGATTGCCAGTAGGCAATAGAGAGGGAAAGGCACTCTGCATATGCTAAAAGGCACAATTTTCTTGCTTATTACTTCATATTTCACAGAGATAGTCTCTAGCACTGAAGCTCAGTTTCGAGGCTAAGCCTTCATGAACCCTGACTCCAATTAAGTCCTGCTTCCAATTCCTTTTGAAATCAGTGGTAAATGAGAATATTTAGCACCTGAATGGATCATAACCCAAGTAAATTGCTTCTTCTTTCCATAAATGGAATTTGTCTTCGATAGGAACGAAAGGACATGCTGCTTTTCAATTACTAGGTGATCAGACTGGCAGGGGGAAATTAATGTCAGCTGTAATGGTGGCCGTAGTTCACATCCTGTCATCCATCTATTTGCGCCGGACAAGATAAAGGGTAAGTAATTCTGCTTTCATTCACACCCATGTAACCTCCATTGACTTCTGTAAAGTTCACTGATGCTTTGTAGTTTTGATGGATACTAAGAAATGCAAAGTACCAGAGCCACTGAAGCAAAACTCTGGGATGCTTACCACTGTGGTGTGCATTTGTTGTGCATTTCTGGTAGTGGTATATTACACCTCACCTGCAGTTTTGTAGCAGTATATTGTATTTAGCTTCTGTTTGGGGTGGGGTTCTAAGTGCATGTGTGTAACAAAAGTCCAGTGGGCACTTTTCTTCTGCAAAAGCTACTTTGGAAGGGGTGATTTAGAGGAAAGAAACTGCTATGAGGGCTTAAACCCTCTCTCTGGCTGTTGCTGCCATTGCTAAAGTGGACTGAGGAAAGAATCCCAGTGTCAAGATTTTCTGTGAGACATCTGAGCACAAAACGCATAATATCACCAACAGTATAAAATTCAGTGCATGAAAACACCCAAAGCATGGAGCTCTTTTCCTAAATATGATTGTGTCTTCAATTTACATGAAGTTATAATATGCATACTGAGCCATCTCCCAGCAGAGGCAGAACATCTGTGTTCTGATTCTTATTATTTATTGAATGATATGCATGTCTCAGAACAGAATGCTCACGTATTCAAGCGTGCTTCAGGCAGGTTCTTAATACTTTTAATTGCCCATTTGCACACAGAGACTGGTGAAAAAGGGGTAGAGTTTTCTCACTCTTTTACTGATGTTGAGTGTGCATAAGAACATAAGAAGAACCATACTGGATCAGCCCAAGGATCTATCTAGTCCAGCACTTTGTTCTCACAGTGTTGTGATTCCAAGCCCTCCCGCTGATGCGAGACACCTACTGTGTAATCCACAAATAAACATCTCTTCACACCTGAAGGGAGTGTGAATGCTAGGAGCTACCCTCTAAATCTGATTTAGCTAACAAAGCTAGGCAGTTGCCTTCAACTGAAGCAAGACTGTTACCTACAATGCAACAGGCACTTTAGCTCAGGGAGGGTCTTTTGAGAGAAGACTCTTATAAGCCACTACCCTAAGAGAACACCTCCCACCTCCTCTCAACTCTGCCCGCTTAACCCTGTGGCAGACTCTGGGATCTGTAATAATAATAATAATAATAATAATAATAATATATTTATTTATTACCCGCTTCTCCCAACGGATTGAGGCAGGGAACAGCATCAAACATAAAATACAAAACTGATTAAAACACATAAAACCAATACATCATTAAAATACCAATAAAACACCAATAAAACACTTTAAAATTCATCTGGGTAGGCCTGCCAGAAGAGATCAGTCTGTATAGATCTTTTAAATTCCTGGAGACTGGTGAGTTGGCAAATCTCTCCCAGCAGGTCATTCCACAATCTGGGAGCGGCAGAAGAGAAGGTCCTCTGGGTAACGGTTGTCAGTCTAGTTCTTGTTGACTGTAGTAAATTCTTCCCAGAGGACCTGAGCGTGTGGGGCAGATTGTATGGGAGAAGGTGATCCCTAAGGCCTCCTCCACACGAGACGTTTAATGAGCCTTGAAGGCTCATTATAAATTTTACCTCCACACCAGCGGAGCGCAAAACGGGCGTACAGGCGCGTTATCTGCCCGATAATGCGCATTTTCGAATGCGCGTTAAATAGCGACTTTTATTTTGCTCCGGCCGTTAAAGCACATTTTCGCGGTGTGAACAAGCGATTATGCGCATTAACGTCTTGTAAAGCGCTTTTTGGACATCAATTAATGCGCTTCGGCGCCTCCCGTGCAGAGGGATTAGGAGTAAATGCGCCTCCGCGATAATGCGCATAATCGCCGAACCGGGCGCAAAAGCGCATCCTTGTGGAGGGGGCCTTAGGTAACCTCCAATGTCCCCTCCCCTCAGACAGAGGCTGAGTTCTCAGTAGTGGGGAGGAATGGTCTCTGAGTTGTCTTCATTCTCCATGATAAGCTTGTGGGCAGATTTATCTTTGAATCCTGAAGAGTCTTGGAGAATCTCCTCCCCTACATCCTGTGTTGGCTGGTAAATTCCTTGTCCTTTTTCTGCGTCTGATTGACCCCCTAAAACCTCTTTCCCCACACTAGGGAGAACAAGCCTGATCCTGACACACAGTGGCCAACCAAATGTTGACCAGGGACTCACAAGCAGGACATGGCACAACATCATCCTCCCACCCATGTCCCCCAGCAACTGGTATGTATAACCTTACTGCCTCTGATACTGGAGGGAACACATAGCCATCAGGACTAGTAGCCATTGATAGCCTTCTCCTCCAGGAGAAGGACCAGGTTTAAATAAAACTTTATAACCTTATACTGTATATGCAGCAGTACACATTAAAACTGGACAGAAGAGACTTATCTGTTCATGTGAGCAGTTGTACATTGTCTATTTTAAAATAGTGATACATACTAACTTGAAATATGGCATGGGAGCTGAGCATTTGGGGTGTGGATTGTTAACCAGGATTCCACGTAAAATGGTTGTGCATGAGACATGCATGTAAAAGAAATTAGAGAAGCAATTTGGAATAAGATTGGAAAGGAAGACTACTCAGCCGTTTACATGAACAGATACGCTATGATAGCATCATCTGAGCTTGCTTCAACCTCTGATATGCTCTCATATTCAAAAGGCAAATGATATATTGAGAAGAACTGAGTATCACCAATCCCTGGCCTGAAGAGATCAGAGGAATTTGACTCTCATGGAAACATGGAAACCACAGGGGCAAAACTTCAAGCCATGGGTGCTGTCATGCCCTACTTGGAGGAGGATTCCTCTAATGAGGAAGGGGAGAGCCAGCATAATGAGCCCCAGCTAAAGCTAAGTAATGAACTGCAGGCTTTGGTTGACATCCCTCTCCTGGAAGCATCAGAAGAGCAGCAGTGTCCCTCCAAAGCCATACCTGGACTCCCCCAGGTGCAGGCGTCAGAGCCTGGGATTATTAATCCACTCCTCTGAGCAGTGTAGGTTCAGATGCAAGCAGCAAAGAAGTAAGATGAGGCTCCAGCATGAGATCTCCTTTAAAAGCAACATGCTGACCTAATTAGCCAACTGTGCTGAGTAATGACCAGCTGTAAATCAGCGCAGCTGAAGCCAGCTTTCTGCTGCAGACAACTGCGATTCAACCTCCATGTTTCACCTAGGTATTCCGGACCTTGCAGATTTCTGAACCCTTGATGACCCACCTGGAGCACTATCTTGGATATCCCCTGACTAGCTTTGATGTTTGGCAGGACTGATTCATGTGGATTGAACTCTGCACTTCTTTGATCTCACCCCTGCCTTCTCCTATTAACGCTACTCGGAATCTCATGTATGACTTTGGACTGGACTAGCTTCTCTCTTTTTACACCTGGGACTATCTGAGCCTTGTCTGGGCACTTCCTGGCCTTAAAGCAGGACAGGTGCCAAATCCAACCCTCTTGGAGTCCAAACCTGGCCCTCCAAGGGTTCCCCACATGGTCACACCCCTTCCATTGGCCACACCCCCTTTCCCACAACCACTAATCCTAGCTTTTGTGCAATTCCCCCCCGCCACCACCATTCTAAAAGATTGAAATGCCTCTCCTAAATATTAATTTTAGCTTTAAGCTAAATTATACAAGTATTTTGCCCCTCCCCTTTTGCCTTCAACCCTGTCCACTACAGAATGCAGCCCCTAAGTGTTTATCCAAAATAAAGATTTGGCCCTTAGGCTGAAAGTGGTTCAACACCCCGGTGTAAACAATAGCGAGTTAATCCTTCTGACATGGAACACCCACATTTATTTCTGTGTATGTAATTGGTCAAGGTGCTACAGACCTGAACTGGAGACCTGTGGATCAGCCATGAAATCCTGTTGTTTGTACCACCAGGGCTGCCAGCTGGAGAGGAGAATTGCACTGTTCCAGCCATAAGACTAATTATCCTCATGGCCAGGGAAGTCAGGTGATACAGTCCAATACAGTCCAATTGGCAAATATAGGCCATGTCTACACCAGCTGTTTATTCCAGGATAATATTGAAGTCATCCCTACCTGGCCACATGATGCACACCTGATCCCGCTGTGATCTTGGATTGACCCCTCAGTTATTCAGGAATATTGCTGACTGCTGTTGTCACAGTTTTTTCGGCTCTCTCACTACAATCCTGAAATCCGTGGCTGGTGTGCCCCCCCCCCCTTCACAAAGTTGTTGTATTTGTCATGAATTCCCAGCTTGGCAAACAGCTAACACACTGTCAGGGGTGTGTCCAGCAGTTTCAGAGGTGTGTGGGAGTGGACCTAGCCACCATTTTCAGCCCATTTTTTGATTGGTTATCGGCATGTTTTGGCACCGGATTTTTTTTTTAACACAAATATGCAGCATCACATATTAGCTGGACTTCCTATCCACCCCATGCGTATTTGTGATTTTGCATTCGTGCTCATCCCTCCTAATTCATAAAAAAGCCCTGTAGTTGCATCATCTGCCTAGCCCTGCTCACTTTTCCCAATCCACATGCGGACACGCCATCAGGGGACACACATCCTCCCGCAACGGCATTCCTGTCATTGCAAGAAACTTCCCTCGCGAATGCACCATAAGCGGCGATTACCGAAGCAGGGAACCATCACCATCACCCCTCCTTCATTGGAAAAAGGCTGTAGGTGTAGATTAGCCCATAGATACTCTCTGCCCTGTTGACCTCCTCAGCCTGGGTAACTTATAAGTGGCAGAGTCCATCTTGTTCTCCCTCTCTGAACCAGATTGATCAATGTCTGTCACCGGCCTATCACCAGTCTATCTAACCTCTTGTTTGCCAATGCCCTGCACACACCTCCTGTCTGCCCCTGGGCCTGAACATTGGATGTGACTGAGCCAAGATAACCAGCAGTAAAAGCATCTTGTAACTCCTAGCTTGTGTAAACAGGAGTTGTTCGTGCAAGAAAACAATGCTGAGATAACAACCTCTGTATCCTGTAAACAGTATGCCCCATGTGAATAATCTGGATCCATAAAATGGGACAGATGCTAAAGAAGTTCTGGAAGGAAGCAAAGCTCCTACCCAAACATTATTGATTTCAAGCAGACTTTTCATATCACTTGACAGAAGGGGATAGGCAATGAGAAAGTGCAAAATCCCTGAAGAACTGGAAAGATTGATGGAAAATACTTACAAAATGTTGATGAGTGCTATTCAGAGAGACGAGCAGCAGACAAGATGGCTTCAGATCAGAACTGAAGTGAGACACTATTATATGGGGCTATTATAAAAAACCTTCCACCTTACTAAAAAGGTGCACACATTTATACAACTGGTTTGGGGAGAAGTCTTGCAGATCTTCAATGAGTTTGCACAATTACAGTCATGGGTACAATTACCATCCCCCCATCCAATTCCCAATTTCCCCGCTAACAGTAAAGTCACACACTTATGCCCCTATACGCTGTAATAAATTGCCTGATGGTTTGTGATTCCATCTCAGGTTCTCCTCCTCCTCTTCAACAATGTTAAGACTTTATTGATTTTAATAATGTATTAACTTTATATGCTTTTAATCAGATTTATATATTTTATATGTATTTTACATTGTTTTTTACTGATGTTGTTCCCCGCCTCGATCCTGACAGAGAGGCGGGTAATAAATAAATAAATATATTATTATTATTATTATTATTATTATTAATCTGGATTAACACTTACTAGAACTGTACAGATGTAACAGTCAGTGTTATTTTTAACAGTGCTGTGCTGAAAAATTCTCCCATGAAAATTTCGACCATTCTCATTTTATTTGATAAAAAAAGAAATTGCTTTCAAAAAGAAATTTAAAGGAAAAGAAATTTCAGAGAATTTCTCATGAGTTTGGTTCAGGGTTCTTGAACTTATTTTACTTATGAGATGGCTGAGGAGTGTATGTGAGCATCTTGACTTTCACTGTAAAATCATTAGGGGTGTGCAATGGATTGGATCCCTGCATCTGGAGTGTCCGATCTGATCCAAACCAGTCCGGAAGGACCCGATCCGGTTTGGATAAGATCGGAGGACCGGACCTCCTCCCGTCCCTCGCGTGCCTTACTTGCCAGGGCCATCTGCTGCGATCCGCTGCTGCCCGCAGACAGCAGTGGACAGCCCTGGCAGGTAAGGAGCAGGAGGGGCAGGAGGGGGCTTACCTGCTGGGGCCATCCGCTGCCATCCACTGCCACCCATGGGTGGCAGCAGACAGCAGCAGATGGCCCCGGCAGGTAAGGAGCGCGAGGAGGAAGGCGGAAAGGATCCCCCACTTACCTGCCGGGGCGGCCGCTTCCCTCCGGCGCTTGGATCTACTGAGAAACAGGCTTTGTGGCCTGCTTCTCAGTAGCGTGCCAGGTGATGATGTCATCACCTGGTATGCTACTGAGAGGCAGGCCGCGAAGCCTGTTTCTCAGTAGATCCGAGCACCGGAGGGAAGCAGCCACCCCGGCAGGTAAGGAGCATGAGTGGGGGGAGGGACAGGGAAGGGGGAGTTAGGACCCCACTCACCCACCCACTGCCATGTTTTCCCCATAGACTTGCATTGGGGGAAAGCTTTCTTTCCCCCAATGCAAGCCTATGGCGAAAACACCAAAAATGGCGGCTGATCCGAAAATCGGACGTCCGATTTTCGGATCGGGATTGGATATGATCTGATATGAGGGACCTCCGATTTTGTCCGAACTGATCCAGGACAACATCAGAGGTCCCGATCCAGGTCCACATCAAATCCGGGGGGGGGGGGGAGTCCCTGCACATCCCTAAAAATCTCTCTGACAGCTTGTAGCCTCCTCGACTTCCTGCACTTCCTGCCCAGGGGAAGACATCATACATTTATTCCTCCCATTGGGCCTTTTCAGATCATGAAGTGTAGGCAGCCTGGGAGACTATAGAGCAATGGTGAGAAGTGAAATAGAAAGAAAAAATTCAAAATACATTATAAAGTGCCCTGAGAAAAATGGAAGCCCCTTTATTTTTATTTTCTTACCTCCTAGAAATAAAAATTTCTCCACATTTTCTTCACCATTATTTTTTGTGGTGGCTGCATTCTCTCCCCTCAATGCCCTGGAGTGATGCTAAGTATATGAGGCATTGTGGGAGATGCAAAATGGGGGCCAAGCTGCCAACACAGTTGATGCTGTTGCCACTTGCAGTGGCAGTGCAGAAAATCAAAAACTCTTAGGAAAAAAAATAAAGGCACTGTTCTTCAACCTTTGCCAATGGTGATGCCTATCTGTGAGAAATTGTTGGAAAAGTTTTCCTCCTCCTAGAGAAATTCAGTGAAATTGTCCCCACCTCCACCCAATTTCCCTACCCACAAATAGGTTGGAAATTTTTGAGAGGCCACTTGTGCACAGCTCTACTTTTTAAGTATCTTGCTATTCCAGGAAAAAAGGGAGCACCTGTATATAGAAAAATTTCCTGGGCTTAGCTATCACTTTAAATCAAGTATGGATTGACAGCCAAACCCAGTTTTCGAACATGTGAAACAACCTTTAGATGAGACTACAATTAGCATTGTGATAGCTTTGCTTCCAAACATGGCCATGGTCTACTGGTTAATCACTAGGGATGTGCATCAGATCGGACCCGATCCACAATCCGGGCCCAATCCAACAGAAATCGGATCAAATGATACGATTACGATCCCCAGCACTTGGATCCGCCGATCCAATCTGAACCAATCCAAAAAGGACCCGATCTGGATTGGTGGATCGGCAGATTGGGCCCTCTCCCCCCACTCACGCTCCTTACCTGCTGGGGCTGATGGCTCTGGCAGGTAAGGTGCACAAGGGCGGGGGCTTCCCTGGTGGGGCTGTCCACTTCCATCAGCAGGCGCCAGAGGGCGCCCGCCAATGGAATCGGACAGCCCCACCAGGTAAGAAGGGCGAAGAAGGGAGGGGGACGGCCCCACTTACCTGCTGGAGCATCCTCCTCTTTCCGCTGCCAGGTGATCTACTGTGAAACAGAACTGGCAGTCTATTGAAAAACTAGGCCGTGAGGCCTGTTTCGCAGTAGTTCACCTGGCAGCGGAAGGAGGACACCCTGGCAAGGTAAGGAGGACAAGGGGGGGCTTACCTGCCGGGGCCGTCCACTTCCATTGGCGGGCACCAGTGGGCACCCGCAGATGGAAGTGGACAGCCCCGCCCAGTAAGGTGCATGAGGGGAGGAGGGGGCTTACCTGCCGGGGCGGTCGCTTCCCTCCGGTGGCGCCACCGGAGGGAAGCAGCCGCCTTGGCAGGTAAGCAGCGGGAGGGGGGAGGGGGAGGGGGCCCATTTACCTTGGTGGTCATCACCTGGCACGCTACTTAGGGGCAGGCCGTGAAGCCTGTTTGCAGTAGTGTCCAGGAGTGGAGGGAAGCAGACGTCCCCAGCAAGGTAAGGTGCGCAAGGAGGGGAGGGGGCTTATCTGCCGGGGTGGCCGCTTCCATCCGCTGACGCCCGTGGGCGCCAGCGAACGGAAGCCGACGGCCCTGGCAGGTAAGCAGCGTGAGTAGGGGAGAGGGACGGGGGAGGGACAGGGAGGGGAAGTTAGCCCCCCCCTCACCCACGCACCACCATTTTTTCCCCTCATAGACTTGCACTGGGGGAAAGCTTTCTTTCCCCCAATGTAAGTCTATGGGGGGGGGGAAATGGCATCCGATCTGAAAATCGGCTGTCTGATTTTCAGATCGGAATTGGGTCCGAACCGAACCGGGGAGGTCTCCAATCTGATACGATCTGATACGATCTGATCCGAGGCCTCGGGTCCGGTTCCGATCCCGATCCAGATCCCGATACGATTTTTTGGACCGTGTTTGGGTTTTGTTTGGTTTTTTATAGCACAGGGAAATGTTAGGTGGATATGAGTTGTATGTTATATAAAATTGGACATAAAGGTATTGGAGGGTGTGCGTGTTTTGAATAGCAGAAATCTTAGGCCGTATGTCTGGAACTGCTTCCGGATGGGTGGCTCCTTGCATTACCCAATCATTGCTCTCCCAGTGTTACCCAATCAATGATTTTGCATTGTAAGCTACAAGCAAAATTTCAGTTAACAATTGCGCTTTTTCCATGTGTTCATATCCTACTCCATTTTCTCTGCATCAGTAGGCATGATGTTGCTGCTAGGGTGGGCCCATATGAAGCTCAGCACACAATCATTATAATCTTTGTGGTGGGTGTCATTTTATGATCCAGTTTATTTATTTTAATTGATCCTTTTATTAGCACTAAAATGCTTTTTCTGAGTGGGTTTTTTTTTTGTGATGAAAGTTTGGTATAGCACTATGATACTATAAGGCTGTAGTGTTCATTTTTAGTTACGGTATAGTAGTACTATAACAGTATAATATGTAATAATGCTTCAAACAACCGATTTTTAAAAATCCCTTTCCAGTCACTGCTGTTCTAGCAATGTGATTAATGGGAGTGATTGGAAAGATTTTTAAAATCATTTTTAATTAACATTGTAACATTATTTTATATATTTATTTACAATATTTGCATGCCACACCACATTCAAAGATTTTAGAGCAATGAACAGCAGAATACAAGCAATCATGTTAAAATAATTAATATTTTTAAAAAGAAAGAGAAACAGTTCTGATAAAACTGAGTATTGATAAACCACAGCCAGTCACTCAAGGAAGGCTTCCTGAAATAATTGTTTGATGTTTTACAAATATGTTTTGCATGTTTATATTGTAATGGCCATTGGCTATAGACAATACAATTTGAACGAAGGAACGAATGAAATAACAATGTTTTCAGGAGGCACTGGAAGCAGCACGACGTTGGCGCCTGCCTGACTTCCAAAGGCAGGGAATTCCTAGAAAGGGGGCCACCACACTGAAGGCTCTTCTCCTGGTGGGCTCCAACCGGGCCATAGATCCAGGTGGAACCACTAGGAGCATTATGGCATTGTAGCACTAAATCAGTGATGAACTTCTGGTCTGCAGGGGGTAGAGAAACAATGGAGTACTCAATCACTTCCACTCAACTGGCAACTTCGGGGTCTCAGTTGGTTCCTGGAACATGCTGGCAGAGTGCGCTTCACTCCTCCATCCCTTTCTCCCTAGCCTAAGTGCAGCGGATTGGGTGGGTGCATGGGTTGCCCTATGCATGTGTGTTACAACCATAAAGTGCTGCACAGCTTTGCCCCCATCCCACTGGAAAAATTACCACAGACACCCATGTCTGCATCTCAGTTTTGAATGCTCGCCCACAGATAATTCCCCTGCAAGTTAACCTCCCCAACCACCCCCCAAAACCCTCTATAACTTCAGAGATGAAAGTCTGGGCCCACTCCCAACTCTACTAGTTTCCACTTGCAGCAACATCCTTATGTAGGAGAGAATTAAAATGTGATTCCCACCTGCAGCACCTTGAATGGGGGGAAAGGAAAAGGGACAGACCATTTTATCTCCTCGTTCTGTGTAAGGTCAGGCCCAAAGCACAATGCAGTAAATTTGTGTGTTCTCTAGACTCCAGTTGGGAACCGCAGAACAGTTTAAGCGGTTTGATCAACGGCACACTGGAAATCTGTGAAATCTGCTTTCCTGCTTCCTCTGCCTATTATTGGGCTACTCCTCCCACTCTCTGTACAGGAGGTTTCTTATCTAGATGTAACACTGTCAATATTTTATGATGTCATTCCTAATAGGACATATCTGGCATAGGGAAGGTAATTCATTATGCTTGGCTAGTAAAATGCACTTTGTATATGACATCCTCTATCTGTTGGATGCACTTCGTCCAAATGAAAGTTTGCAGAACAGTCTTGCAGCCTGGTCTCTGTCATATCCTGGCAAGTACAGCTGATTAAATGTCATGAATCAAGATGGCATCAAGTCATTTACTCAGCCTCCATCAAGAACCTGTCCAAACCCACCCCTTCATAGAAATATCACCAAAAACTAGAATGTTTAAGGCAGTGTGCAGGCTACTTGCTATCATTCAAACCAAACTGAGATTAAAGATGAGAGATGGGGGAGACTTAATTTGTGCTCAGCCATCCCCCTCCCCCCACTGAAGATACACCAGGCAACACAAGACCTTCCAGAACCACATATTTCATCATTAAGAAATGTAAAATGGAATAAAGTAATTAACTGCCATGATATAATGGCTACCAACCTACCACTGATGCTCATTAAATTGCATAATTAATTGAGAACTTCCTGGAAATGCTTAATGGTCCTCCTTCATTTGATATTTTTTTTAATGTGTGGGCACTAGGGATATTTTTTTTACATATGATGCATTGATATGGAGTGAGAGATATCCAGATGACAAAAAGACTCACTGTGAACAGCATTCCAAATTCTAGGTAGGTGTGTGTGTGTGTGTGTGTGTGTGTGTGTGAGAGAGAGAGAGAGAGAGAGAGAGAGAGAGAGAGAGAGCTTTTCTGAATCTGTATATATATTTGAAATATAGGGCTTGATCCAGATTTAAGTGTATGCAACTGAGCTGGCAGAAGTGGACCTCCCACTTCCTTCTCCCCACTGCAGTCCCTCCAGCCACCAGAAAATGCTACACAGAGGGTCAGGAGACCCTGTTAAATGGGGTAAGTTGTGTTGCAGAGCTGGATCCCCAAAAGCAAGCAGGAGCATTTTCCATGAGTGCAGCCCTTCCACCCAGTCAATTCCTGGCTCCGTCCCATGCTCGAGAAGGCCTTGGAAGAAGAAAACAAATCAACTAATTCTTTTCGGTCTGCCCAGCCTAGAGCTGTGCACAAACGGCCTCTCAAAATTCTCCACCCTATTTGTGGGCAGAGAAATTCATTTCATTTAATTTCTCCATGAGGAACAGAAATTCTCCACTGGTGAGCTGTGGCAAGAACAGAGTTTCTACTTTCCGATTTCAGTGGGGTTGTGAATCCATTCTGGGTTTCAGTCGGAACCTGCCAGAACTCTACAGGAGCTATCCAAGGTGCTGAACACTATCCCCCAAATAGATTCATCACCTTGGATAGCTCATTTAGAATTCATTAAGAGTTCTGTCTGGTTTTGATTGAAACCCAAAATGGATTCACAGCCCCACCAGCCTCCACTGGATTGTGTATGTGTGGGTTTCTGCTTTAAGTGGCAGCAGCAGCAGCAACAACAACTTTGTTGACAGCCTGGGCACCATTTTGCATCCTTCATTCCAGGGCACAGTGGGGAGAAAATGACATCCAACAAACAAACAAACAAACAAAGCAGTAGAGAATGATTGGAGAAAATTCTGCAAAGTTTCCTTTTTGTAGAGGAGTGAGAAAAATCACAGAAATTCTCAGAAAAATGCCTTCTAAGGAATGTCAGCTCAGCTTTATCCCAGCCTGTTTGAAATTTTTGACAGCTATTCTGAAACTGAATTTATTTTTTATTACATCAGAATTTCTATATTGATGGATATTTTTGTGTGTTGGGGGTGTGTGGATTCTGTGTTGGTTACAGAGTTTAAGACCAGGTTCTAGTAGTATTTCAGAAAGGTGTAGTTCCATAGAAGGAAGATCCCTGAAAATAATGCCTCTGCAAGGGATACTGTAACTGGCAACAACTAATGCTCAGATGTTTATGGGTTTCAAAGAGCAAAACCATCCATTGAAACATGCCCAGCCCTCCAATAAGGCAGAGTGAGACTTTTGTCTCAGGCAGCAATTGGGAATGGTGGTAGATCAGGGTTGGGGACCCTCTCCGTTGCCAGACCACCACCCTCCTAAACCTCTGCAGCTGCTTGTTAAAGCTGCAGAAGCTATACTAGAGTGGCTAGATACAAAAGAGGGCAGGGCTCCTGCAGCTTTAAGTGTTCTGATGACGATGGAATTTCCTCCTTTCCATATGGTCACCCTATACAGTGGTCCATTTAAAAATAATCTGTTGCCATATGTAGGTTTTTTGTCCAAGGGATGAAAGAGTATTAAGGCCCTTCTTACTGTCATTTTTTAAGTGGTGCACACACAGGAACAAGGCAGACATTAGGAGGTCTTTGTACTTGGGCCAACTCCTGCCTTAGGCTGGCCACATGCAAAACAGGATAGGGCTTCTGCATCTTTTATAGTTGTGTAGAAGAGGACATGGTAGCAGGTGTAGCAGTGCTGGCTCCAGCTTTTTGAAAACAGCCAACTGGACTGGTAGTTGAATCTTATTTCAACACTAAGAAGATCCATGCTGAATCAGACCAAGGATCCATCTAATCCAGCATTCTGTTCACACAGTGGCCAACCAGCTGTCAACTGGGAACCCATATGCAGGAGATGGCTGCAATAGCATACAACCCCATCCATGTTCCTAGCAAATGGTGTACATAGGCATACTGCCTCTGATACTGGAGGTAGCATATAGCCATCAGGACTAGTAGCTATTGATAGCCATCTCTTCCAGTAAGTGAGTTCCATAGTTTAATTATGTGTTGTGTGAAGAAGTACTTCTTTTATCTGTCCTGAATCTCTCACCAATCAGCTTCATGGGATGACCCTGGATTCTAGTGTTATGAGAGAGGGAGAAAAATGTCTCCCTATCCACTTTCTCCTCTATCATGTCTCCCCTTACTAGCCTTTTCTCTAAGCTGAACAATCCCAGATGTTGTAACTTTTCTTCATAAGGGGGTTTCTTCAGCCTCTTGATCATTTTAGTGGCTCTTTTCTGAACTTTTTCCAAATGTACAGTATCTTTTTTAGGTGCGGTGACCAGAACTATATCTATTCTAAGGGCCTTTCCACACCAGGCATTTCGCCTGAGATGGCTCCCGGCTGGTCCCTGTGAGTCCAAATGATGCACAGGGACTCCGGGGGTGCGGGAGTGGCCACTGGATTTTCCAGAGATAAGGCAAACCTGGAAAATCCCGAATCTTCCACAGTCCCGGGATGTTCCCAGGTCCTTGGAATATTTGGTGCCCATCCCGGGTGCTACTGCACTTACTTGCAAGTAAGCACAGCAGCAAAATGGGCACGGAGCTGCACTGCATGGCTCCAGGCCTATCAGGGGAGGGGGGAGCCAAATCCGCCAGTGCCAGGATGGCAAGGGGGAGGGGGGCCCAATCGCGCAATTTTATTTTATTTTTTAAACCACTAACCTTACAGCAGGAGCGCACGTGCGCTCTCCTTGGGGCCCCACCGCTTTAAAATGGCAGGCATGATGAGCAGGTCGTGCCCAGGAGGAAGCGGAAGTTCCACTTCCTCCTTGAGGACTGCAGACGCCAATCCCAGAAGCAGATATTTTCAGGATCGCCAGCCCTGCGCCCTCTACAGCCCTATGGTGTAGAAAGGACCTAAGTGTGGTCTCACCGTAGATTTGTATAAGGACAATATGATAGTGGCAGTTTTATTCTCAATTCCTTTCCTAATTATGCCTGACATGGAGTTTGCCTTTTTTACAATAGCCACACATTGGGTTGACATTTTCATCAAGCTGGCAACCACACCCCAAGATCTCTTCCTTGATCAGTCACCACTAGCTCAGATCCTATCAGCTTATATTTGAAGGTGGGGTTTCTTTTCCCAACATGCATCACCCAACATGCTTTACCCTGGCAATGGAACAGCATCCTTTGCTGCGGGGGTAGGCAAAAAATAGGTCTCCAGATGATTTGGACTTCAAGTCCCAGCATTCCAGATCATCGGCCATGCTGGCAGGGGCTTCTGAGAGTTGAAGTCCAAAATATCTGGAGATCTACCTTCTGCCCATCCCAGCTCTGAGGGCAACAGACTAACATAAGGAACATGAGACAGGTCATGTAGCACACATAGCTCTGTCTTCCAAAACCTTATAGTTGTTCCCTACCCTCCAGCATCATCTGGCACCTGAGGTGGCTGCTTTGCTCTGCTTAATGGCAGGGCCAGCCTTGCTAGATAAAAGAGACTTTTTCCCCACACTGTTCCTCCTGCATTCCAGTTCTGTGGCCACTGATTTCTCCTCCCCATCCAGGTCCCAGATGCTGACTACCATAGCAGGTAAATCATGTTTTATTTTGTTTTAACAGAGAGCAGGCATTGTGACATTCTTGGCATTTTGAATGGTTATTCGTTTAAACCTTAAATGGTAGAAAACAAAATACAAGCATAAAAATAAAAACACAGTAATATAACATTATAGAAAACTCTTGAATTCAAAAATACCCCCATACTTTATAGTATAATACAGTTAGAATAAATAACCTTTACTGAGTCACAGCAACAAAACATCAATAAAACAGCCAAATAAGAAATAAAACACATCATCCACTAAAATGCAAGCCAATGAACTGAACTGCCACTGCTGATGTTACAGGTTTGTATAGACACAGACAGTCCATCAAATAATCTGGATCCAAATCATTTAGGGCAGAGGTAGGCCACCTGGAGCTCTCTCCAGATGTTTTGGCCTACAGTTCCATAAATCCCTGGCCATTGGCCATGCTGGCTAGAGCTAATGGAAGTTGTATTCCAAAACATCTGGTGGACACCAAGTGGCGTACCCCTTTAGGGCTTTAAAGGCACAGTACAGGCACCAGGATTTTGTCAGAACAAAAAGGTTTGTGGATTCCAAACTGAAATGCATGCTGCATTACAAAAGGGAAAAAAATGACTGAAGAAGAATAAAAATATTCTGGACGACTTCATTGAAGCTATATAACACTTTGGTATCCTGTGTCAGCTCCTATATTTCATTTTTATTATAGCAGATGATGCCTTTAAAGGTTTTTTTTTCCTACTGATATCTGAATTCCTTCCCTGGTCAATGTACTGTACACATATTCCATTAAAATATGTACCCTCTATTAGTTTTGCTGACCTCAGACATTAATATTTTACATCTATCTTCATTAAATTACATTTTCTATTTCCACACTAGTCAACTTACAGAATCAAAATTATTCCAGTTTTGGCCACTATGCGCCGTCATTTTTAAGGGACATCCAGCTAATTGCTGCTAAATTTGATGAATTGCATTCAAGAGTCTCATTAAAATGGTTCATAAAAATTTAGAAGTGCCCTCTCAGAACCATAGAAATGCATAAAGTAAAATCCTTTCCAGTTATTTTAAGCTAGTTACTGTCATGTTACAAGATTCTCTCTGCACAGCTCCCACACCCCATCCCGCTCCAATACACTTTAAAAACAAACAAGCTTGCAATAATAGGAAAGGAAGGTGTTGGAGATAAGCAAGAGACAATCCAGTCAAGTTAAGCATTTTAAGCCGCAAACTGAAGGTGGGTTTGGAAGATCTTGCACAGACATACCAGTAGGAAGTCTGAAGGAAGCGAGAATAATTTGAATAACTTCAGCGTAATTTTTTGAGGGGGAAGGAAGCAGGAATTCAAATATCACTAGGGCCAACATTAAATTTGCTTCAAATTTTCCTTTAGGTTAAATTCAAAAGGAGCTTCTCATATGAAAGACCAGAAGGAAATTGGAAGGAAAAAGGAAAAGTTGTCCAAATTGTTTCACAAGTGTGTATGCACATGATGAACTGTACTAAAATCAGTAGCAAATAAAAATCCTCAACTCTGGCTGGATTATGACTGCTAGTTCCATAATGTAGCTTTAGAATCAAGTTCCTGCTCAGTCGTTCACCATGTGGCATGAGGGAAGAAATTGGCGTTGTGTTTAGGTTCACATCTTTCAAATAAGCAATAATGCCTATTTAAAAACAGGACAGACAGATTGTAAAATACGTACATTAACTGTACTGTACAAAAGAGTAACAATCAAAATCCAATATGGCAGTGTTCCAGAGACTGCCATGGTGTGTGCAAATTCTGTATTAACACGTGTTGCTTCCCAACTGCCTCTTCTATGGTTATTGTAAGTTGTTCAAGGTAAAGACTATAAGGAGTTTCTCAACGTGAAAATAAAATTGCAATGTTACTAAGGCAAATAGAAAGTGTTCATTAGGAAATCAGCATTTTTATCTTAGACCAAAGTGGGCAGAATGTATATTTCCAGATGATTGGGACTTTATTTATTTATTATTTATTTATTACATTTGTATACCGCCCCATAGCCGAGGCTCTCTGGGCGGTTTACATAGGATTAAAAACAATTAAAAACATATCCAATGATCAGGAATATTAAACGCTGAGCTCCAAAACAGATTTACTTTCTGCCCACCCCTGTCCTAAACTCAATGGCTTAATTTGCTGACTGCTGCCGAGAGTTGAGACTGTTACCTGTGAGCCCAGCCTCAGACTTGGGAGCTATCTTTATGGTACTGAGTTGGTACGTGTTCCCCCCAAACCCCACGCTTTTGCTTCTGCAGGGTTGTGCCAGATAATCCTACACCAATGAGCAAGCATGGGGTTTACAGCAGTCATCCGCCTCCTCCCCCATCCCTCCCCGGGACTAGGGTGGGGAGGAGGAGGCAGCTCGGGGGAAGAAAATAAACACTTCTCGCCATGGCAAGGCAGTGCAGGGCATTCCAGCATCCATTCCACTCGCTGGCCCACCCCTGCCCTCTGCCTAGGTGGACTGTGACCCTTTCCTTCTGATTGTCCTCTTAGTGCTGGACATGCAATGGGATTGGACCTGGAATCTTTTTCATACCATGCATACGCTTTACTATGAAGATGTCCACTTCGGGATTTTCAAAACTGAGGACGTCCATCACGAAAGAGGACAAAAGTGGGGCACCGTTTTGCATAAATTTTGTATATTCTAATTCATACATCAGCAAGCAAATTTAGAAATGATTGCTATAATGCAAACAGAAATACAGTACATCACACCATAGTGTGGAAGATTGTGACCAGGTGACTTGTGTGCCTTGCTCAGTCTGCTGATCGGATGTTATTAATGATGGGCCACTCCAAGACCCAGCTTTACCTTCTGATGGCATTTTATCTTTATACCAGATTTATTTATTTATTTATTTATTACATTTATTTACTGCCCAATAGCCGAAGCTCTCTGGGTGGTTCAAAAAAGTTAAAACCATCAACAACATTCAAAGTATAAAGCAGTATAAGAACACAATATACAAATACAATATAAAAGTACAACCAGGGTAAAACTGCGCAGCAATGCAGATTTAAAATACATATTTAAAATACAGGTTTAAAACAGAGGAGTCAAAAGACTATGATAATAAACTGTTCAAATACTGTGAGAATAAGGTCTTCACCTGACATCGAAACGAGTATAACGTAGGTGCCAGGTGAATCTCTCTAGGGAGCTCATTCCACAGCTGAGGTGCTACAGCAGAGAAAGCCCTCCTCCTAGTAGCCACCTGCCTCACTTCCTTTGGAAGGGGCTCACGGAGAAGAACCCCTGAAAATGACCTTAGGGTCCGGGCAGGCACATTTGGGAGGAGGCATTCCTTCAGATAACCTGGCCCCAAGCTGTTTAGGGCTTTGGATGTTAATACCAGCACTTTGAATCAGGCCAATTACGTCACTTCCAGATCCGGCCCTCCCCTGCCTCTTCCGCGTGGCCGCTGGCCTTACAAGCCGGCGGGGGACCCGGCGGCGGTGGTGGCGGAGGCAGCAGAAGAGAACCCGCCCCGGTAGGTCAGGGCTGATGTTTTTTGGGGGTGGGTGGCTTGGTGGGGGGGTTGTTTTGGTTGGGGGGGTGGCTTGGGGGGTTTGTTTTGGGGGGGTGGCTTGTTGGGGGGGTTGTTGGCGGGGGGGGAACCAGGATTTTGGGTTCCAAAATCTGGTCACCCTAGGGTAGTGTATTCAAAGCATTGGAAATCAAATCAAATCCCAAGAATTAGAGAGTAGTACCGGGGCGGCCCTAGACTAGCTACCAGCAACTGGAGCCCTAGGCAAACCACGCAACCTGCACCTCTAGCCTCACACTCCAATGGCAGATCTAGGCTGAGTGTTTTGGTAAACTGAAAACATTTTACCTCTATTTTGCGTTCAATGAAGAGGCAACCTCCTCTGCCCCCACTCCCCCCCTGCACACATCTTCAAAGCAGAAGTATCATTTATAAGAAAATGTGCCCCAAATATTCTGGTGTTTTGTTTTGTTTTTAACTAAGCGCTATATCAGTACAGGGCACAAAGGAGATGAGCACAACCCTGGAAGAAGGTTCCCTGGGGAAGAGTCTCAGTTGTATTCTCAGGGTGACATGGCCAGCAAGGTGCCATCAGCTCTGAGGCTCAGCCCTCTGACAGCAAAGGAAGCAGCTGCTCTTGGGGGGAAAGGAGGGCTCTCACTCCCTGCCTCCAACTGGGAGCAGTACCAGAACATACCATTTCACCTGAGGGAGGACCGGGTCCCAAAGCTGAGCAGGTGGGCGGCCTGACTCAGTCCCACTATCCACAGTCAGTCCCTCACTCACCTCGACAGCCTCGGTCATATTCCTACATGGTTACCTGTGGGATCGCCTTCCCCCACACAATCCACCCCGCACACTCAGGTCTTCTGGAAAGAATTTACTTCAGTCAGCCAAAACTAGGCTGACAACTGTTACCCATAGGACCTTCTCTTCTGCTGCTTCCAGACTGTGGAATGACCTGCCGGGAGAGATTCATCTACTTAACAGTCTCTCTGACTTTAAGAAAGCAATAAAGACTGATCTCTTCAAGCAGGCCTATCTAGTTGAATTTTAAGAGTTTTATTGTTATTTTAATAAAGTATTAGTTTTATATGTTTTTAATCAGTTTTATGTATTTTATATAATTTGTATTTAATGTTGTTCCCTGCCTTGATCCAGAGGGAGAAAAGGGTAAGAAATAAGTAAATAAATAAATTATTATTATTATTATTACACTCCTGGGAATTAAAATAATGACAGCTTAATTATTTTATTTGCTTGTTTTTTATTTATATTTTCCCCTTGAATTAGGCACCCCACTAAACTTGGCGCCCTTGGTGACCACCTAATTCTCCTATACAGATGGCCGCCCCTGAGTAGTACAGTAAGCTATAGGATTTTGCAGCTCAAAATAAATTAACTTGGATTAGTAAAGCTAGTCATGGAGGGAGGTCTTGTACTAAGGTTGAAGGTTGTGCTAAGGTTGAAACAATTCTGAAAAAGTCAAGAAATCGTAACAATGGGTAAGCCATTTGTGTTGATATAATGCAGATGAAATGTTGGTATAAGTTAACTGGTTAGTATGCTATTGATGTTGTTCTCCCCCCCCCCCCCCGGTAGATTTTTTGTAATCAATAATAATGTAGAAGAAAAACTTTGAATACACAGGCACCCACAAAGCTAAATTATTTTTAAACAGGAGATAAAATAGCATCCAGGGTCCTTATTATTGGCTAGTCTCCTAATTAGATTTTTTCACATCTGTTGGTGTAACAGGTGGCCAGGGATTTACCTCTTTCAGAATAGCTTGTTTCACCTGGGCCCCAGGTAATTGTAACTGTGCCTGTTAGAAAATCATCCTTAGATATCAAATAAATTGATCCTAGCTATGCTGAGAATGTGAATGTTTCTGTGCATGAATTCATTAACCGTTGCACTTAATTTCAATTTCAAAAGTCAGAAACACCTATTGTTCCTTTCCTCCTACTTCTATGGAATTTCAGGTGAATATTTACACCTTGGGGGACTTTTTTCTGTCTTAACATTTGTTAAATAACATGTTGAATTGTGCCTTAAGAAGATAAGCTAAAGGCTATATGGAAAAGGGTAGATTTGGAAGAGGAATTTGAAGGAAGGGAGTGAGGTTGAACCACAAACATATTCAGGGAGACAAATTTGATGCACAAGGGGCAGCAAGGGAGAATGGGTGGAGTCATTTAAAGGAGATCTCCAATTGGCTGTAGGTGGCAGAGATGGCAGAGTGCAATTTTCATTTCATCTCAACACTCCTTGCCTGGATTTGAAATGTTTCATACACATCCCTTAACTGACATTCATAATAAGCAAGGGTGCTTATGCTTGGGGTGAAATAGCATAAGCTCCATTATACACGTTTGCTGAGTAAGTGCCAATATAATCTATTCCATGGGGAGCTAAACTGTGCCATTTACATGTATTAACATATTTATGACACTGACTTATTAACACTTGTATATTGTGGTACGTGAAAAATGCTATAATCATCACTAGATTGATTAAGGTCACTAAATGCTAATTCTTCATTAACCATCCATCTTTTTAATTTTAGCTTCTCACTGACTGGCAGCAAAATGATCTGTGACTTTGCAAACTATATCAACACTCCTAAAACCAAGGATGTGGTTGCAGCCATCTTTTTTTCCACAAGTTCTTGAAAGGTCAGGAAGGAAGTTAAACATTAAATGATTTGGGGCAGTATCCAGTGGTGACTGGCCACATTCCCACCAATTCTGTTGTACAAACAGCCCCCGCTGCTTGTGCAATGGCAAGTTAGCACTTCTGGGGGGTAGCCCAAAAAGAGTGGACATGTTTGTTTCTGGAATGGGACAGGTTGGTGGAGCTCACATAAGGGAGCTCCACCAACCTTCGCCCTTCCAGAAATGAGGTGTTTTCACTCTTTTTGGGCTGCCCTCCAGAAGTGCTAAATTGCCATTGCACAAGCAGTGGGGTCTGTTTGTGCAACAGAATTGGGCTAGCCACGCACAGAATGAAAGTGGTGGTGTGCTCTGCTTGCAGAAGGGCAGGATTGGAGCATACTGAATTCCTTTAACATTGCCTTATTCAGAAGTAGGGTGAAAACCAAAGTTGATATAAGCACTTGGGCCAGGCCTCAATTTGTGCAATTAGAAATTTGTGTAAACTGCAGCTGAAATTTGCAAACGTGTGTTTAATTTGTGTAAATTGCAGTTGAAATTTGTGCATATTGTGCAAATTTGCACAAATTGTGGGTGTGATTTGTGCAAATTGAAAAACACAGAAAAACTGCAAATTGGCCTGATTCACTGCAGACTGAAGCAGACCAGTTAGCAGGAAATGGACCAAACTCCATGAGATTGAACCAAGGGAAGCCTGTCAAACTCCACCTCCCAAACAGATTCCGCTGACATCCCTAGGTGACCTCTGCTTTGCTAAGTGTGCTGCCCAGGTAATAGCTGTTGGTGGGCAAATTCAAGACCCAAGTATTCCCTCTGATTATACTTTATCTTTAAATTGTACTTGGAGTGAACACTCCTTCAAATATAGGATACTTACAAAATAGAGGACAGTTCTCTGGCTGTGCTTCAAATAGAGGACTGTCCTCTGTCAAATAGACATGGGGGTTGTCTTTATGTCTTCTAAGCTCCGCAGTGGCTGCACAGTGGTGCTGGCTCAGTTATATGATGCAGCCACCAACTCGCAGCCACCACGGGCTTTTTATCAATGCTGCACAGCAAAAAAGTTGGGAACTTACCCAAACTTTTTTCTTCAAGGTGGGGTCACAATGGCCCTTCCACCATGTGACCTTGCTCCAGGCATGGATTGCAACACCTGATTGGTTGCCGGAAGCTGGGCAGAGGGCAGGGTTCTGTTAATTTACTTCTCTGATTCTGTATTAATTCACCCCAATTTATATCCAAAACTGATCATTTATGGAGGAAGCTTTTATCCGTTACTTTGCTGATGCACAGCGGTGCATCTTCAGTTTATAAAAATAGAGATCTGCTGGATTCCTGGCCATTTGTTCTAATGAGGCAAAATTGGGGTGGGGTGCTCTCATAGGGAGAGCACACACCTCCATTTCACACCATTAGAGCAAACAGTCAGGGAACTCAGCAGATCTCTATTTTTATAAATGACGATGTACAACTGTGCATCAACAAAGTAAAGGATAAGAGCTAGGGATGTGCACTGACCCCCCGGATCGGATCGCGGATCGGGATCGGACCTGGGGGGTCGGATCGGATCAGATTGGAGGTTGCCTGGATCGGATCCGATTCCGATCCGAAAATCGGATGTCCAATTCGGATCAGACGCCATTTTGAATGCATTTCCCCATAGCCTAGTATTTTGTTACAAAAATGTGTATAACTTTTTCATTTTTAAAGATAGAAGGATGAAACTTGGGCACTTTGTAGATGGGTTAGGGGTAGTTATCTGGGAGAAAGTTCAGAAAGATTGGTGCAAGCATTTTGTGGCAATTAATTTTTAAAGAAAGAACCAGGAATGCTTATAACTTTTTCATTTTTAATGTTCCACACATGAAACTTTGCCACATTGCAGATGGTATGTTGGGACTCATGTGTGTGAAATTTCAGAAACATAGGTGCTTGCCTTGTGTGGCAATTAATTTTAGAAAAATGGGTAGTAGTGGGGTAAATACAGTTACACCTTCAACTTTTTTTATTTTTAAAGATACAAACAGGAAGCTTGAGCACATTACAGGTAACACTTTGCTTGAAATGTGTGTGAAATTTCAGAAAGATAGGTCCAGGCATGAAGTGGCCAGGTATTTTTGAAACAATGAGGAAAGAAATGCCTATAACCTTTTTATTTTAAAAGTTAGAAGTCTGAAAGTTGCTCACTTTGTAGAAGGGTTAGGGGTAGTTATCTGTCAGAAATTTCAGAAAGTTAAGTCCAGGCATTTGATAGCTATGAAATTTTTAGATTAAAAGTTACAAAAGTTTTTCCACAGAGGCTTGGGCTGTCAATTGCACCCCCCTCCCCCGCCTCCCCCTCCCTCTTTTATCTGTCAAAACTCCGTGTTGTTGTAACTTTTAATCTAAGAAATTTGTAGCCACCAAATGCCTGGACCTAACTTTCTGAAATTTCTGACAGATAACTAACTACCCCTAACCCATCTACAAAGTGAGCAACTTTCAGACGTCTAACTTTTAAAATTAAAAAGTTATAGGCATTTCTTTCCTCACTGTTTCAAAAATACCTTGCCACTACATGCTTGAAGCTATGCTTCTGAAATTTATCACACATGTGAACCAAAGTGGTATGTCTAATGTGGAGAAATTTCACAGATGGGCACAGTTTAACTGAAATGGCAGTGAAAGTTGGGTTTGCCCATTGAATGCACATCCCGTCCCCAGAACTGAACCCAAACTTGGGGAGCAAACAGGTCTCAGTTGCTCTGCCCCCTATTATCAGACAAAGGGGCATGTCCTTCACTGAAATGGAATTGGCTTGTGAGTAAGGAAGACCATTGAGAAGTGCTCTCTCATAAGATGCTGTCCTTACAAACGCCACTACCGTCAGGAGCACACAGAAGGGGTGTACACATTTGCCCCTGTTTCACAGACACATGGCAGGAGTGTAATTGAACTTTGGGGACTCTGTAGAATTCTATTTGAGGGGAACACCCAGCCTACCTTAGCATCAGCAAGTGGAGCGGCGTGCTACACTTGGCTCGCTGGTCGGATGTGGCAGACATCATCAGCAGGCAGGCAGGCAGACACACAACAGGCGAAGTCCAAACAGCAACGTTGGGGACTGGGTGGGCGAGTCCCGTGGCTTGTGCAAGGAGGGCGACGAGCTCTCCTCACAGGTGCTAGGATCTGGAAGGCAGCAGCAGGCAGGCAGGAAGGCAGACAGACATTCAACGGGCGAAGTCCAAACAGCAACGTTGGGGACTGGGTGGGCAAATCCTGTGGCTTGTGCAAGGAGGGCGACGGGCTTTCCTCTCAGGTGCTAGGATCTGGAAGGCAGCATCAGCAGCAGGCAAGCAGGCAGGCAGACATTCAATGGGCGAAGTCCAAACAGCAACATTGGGGACTGGGTGGGCGAGTCCTGTGGCTTGTGCAAGGAGGGCGACGGGCTTTCCTCGCAGGTGCTAGGATACATTCAACGGGCGAAGTCCAAACAGCAACATTGGGGACTGGGTGGGCGAGTCCTGTGGCTTGTGCAAGGAGGGCGACGGGCTCTCCTCGCAGGTGCTAGGATCTGGAAGGCAGCATCAGCAGCAAGCAGGTAGACAGGCATTCAACGGGCGAAGTCTCTCCTGTCCGGGGCACTGTGGCACAGAGTTCCATGGGCTGCAAAAGAAGAAGGGAAAATAAAGAATAGATAACACATAACACTTTAACAACTAGCTCCTTCCCACCTAGGACTGGCCTGTTGCCGCCAATCCTGATTGCCCACCCTTCACCATTAGATGCATGGAGCTGCCTCCTCACTGGGAAGTAAGTTGTCACACAGCCCCTTACCTTAGTCATGCGGGCATCATGCATAGGAGGGCTACTTCGAGGCGGGAAGTGACGGGCAGGTGGGCAGTCTGGATTCCCGTCTCTCCCGGGCACTGTGGCGCTGAGTTCCATAGGCTGAAAAAGAAGAAGGGGAAAAAAAGAATAGATAACACATAACACTTTAACAACTAGCTCCCTCCCACCTAGGACTGGCCTGTTGCAGTCCCATGTGCCCACGCCCAAGTAGGCACACGGGGCTGCCTGCTTGCTTACTCAGAGGTAAGCTCTCTGACAGCCTCTTACCTCAGTCATGCAGGCGACGTGGATCGATAGGCCACCTCCAGACTGGCAGCCAGTTCTTGGGGAAGATGGTCAGGGTGGATTCCCATCTTTGATGGACACTGTGGCACAGAGTTCCATAAGCTGAAATAGAAGAGGGGGGGGGGGGAAGATTAGATAACAAAATACTTGCACAACTGGCTCCCTCCCACCCAGGACTGGCATCTGCCCGGTCCTGAATGCCCACGCCCAACTGTTACGCACACAGAGCTGCCTGCTTGCTGGGAGGACAACTCTCTCACAGCCTCTTACCTCAGTCGTGCGGGCGACGTGGATCGATGGGCCACCTCCAGGCGGGCAGCCATGTCTTGGGGCAGATGGTCACTTAGGATATCCGGGTCTGCTGTGCGCTGTGGCGCTGAGTTCCATAGGCTGCAAAAGAAGGGAAAGTAAAGAATGAATGTAAGGACACTTTAACAACTACCCCCACCTAGGACTGTCATGTAGCCAGTCCCGATTGCTCACGCTCAAGTAGGCACACGGGGCTGCCTGCCTGCTCACTGGGAGGTAAGCTAAGCTCTCAGATAGCCTCTTACCTTAGTTGTGCGGTCATCATTGATAAGAGGTCCATTTCCAGGCGGGCAGTGACGGACAGGTGGGCAGGCTGGATTCCTGTCTCTCCTGGGCACTGTGGTGCAGCATTCCATAAGCTCAAAAATAAAGATTCCTAACGAAGGCAAGGCCTCGTCTCCCCGGCCACACCCTTCTCCTTGTTTATGACTCCCAATCCTCCTTCTCCTGCTTCGCCCCTCCTTTTCTTAATCACTCTGTCGAGCCTTTTGTTAGAGTGATTGGCTATCCTTTTGTGTCTGGCTCAACACATCCTGAGCTGTAGACCAATCAGAAAGCCATTACCGGAGCATTAGAGAAATTACCATTTTTGTCCTTGGGTGATTCACTCCTATTGTTATCTCCTAATAATCCCCATACTTCACAACCATTAACTCTTTACATACAGTGAAACCTTCACAACATAATACTTTAACAACTAGCTCCCTCCCACCCCTGCCCTGTCCTGAGTGCCCACACCCAACCATGACGCACACGGAGCTGCCTGCTCACTGGAAGGTCAGCTCTCAGTCAGCCCCTTACCTCAGTCGTGCGGGCGACGTGGATCGAAGGGCCAGTTCCAGAAGGGCGGGGTTTTGGGCAGGTGGTCAGTTTGGATTCCCGTCTTTGATGGACACTGTGGCACAGAGTTCCGTAGGCTGAAAAAGAAGAAGGGGAAAAAAGATTAGATAATTAAATACTTGAACAACTGGCTCCCTCCCACCCAGGACTGGCATCTGGCTGTTCCCGTGTGCCCACGCCCAAGTAGGCACATGGGGCTGCATGCTTGCTTACTGGGAGGTAAGCTCTCAGACTGCCCCACTTAGGACACTCTCAGGTGTCCCTGCGTTGACTGCACATACTTACCTTAGTCATGCGACTGCTGTGGATCGGAGGACCACTTCCAGTTGGGTGCCTCCAGGCAAAGTCACAGCAGCACGGACGCCTCCAGGCAGAGTCAAGCAGGCAGAGTGCCAGACGCTTGCACATTGCACAAGTAAGCAATAGAACTGCGGGTCCAGCCCACGTGATCTGGCTACTTCACAATGGCGGCAACCTGGCAGGTGGGCAGGCAGAGACAGGCAGGCAGGCGGGCGGGCAGGCAGAGGAAGGCAGGCAGAGTGCCAGGCGCTTGCACATTGCACAAGTAAGCAATAGAACTGCGGGTCCAGCCCACGTGATCCGGCTACTTCACAATGGCAGCAACCTGGCAGGCGGGCAGGCAGAGGCAGGCAGGCAGAGTGCCAGGTGCATGCACATTGCACAAGTAAGCAATAGAACTGTGGGTCCAGCCCACATGATCCGGCTACTTTACAATGGCGGCAACCTGGCAGGCAGGCAGTTTTTTCAATCATATAGCCAAAAACACAACACACAGTGACAGCCCTGCAAGGCTGCCACATAGGTCCAAAAGACACAGTCAGAAACAGTGGAGGATGATTTGTCATCCACTTAATGTTGGAGCCTGGAAGAGGAATCCTATCAGTTCCTTCGTTAAGAGTCAGAGGTGCATGCATTCCTTGGCCAACATGTACTGCCTCTCGTTGTAGAGAGACTGGACCCGGCAGGATAGACCTTCCCTCAGCCTTGTCACCACTTCCTGAACCTCTGGCAGGAAGCGCCTGCCGGTGACGGGATCCCCGGCCTCCAGAAACTCGCCCATCTGTGTCTGGAGATGCCTGGCCACGGGGATCACCTGGCTGAGGAGGGCAGTGCTGCTGCTCAGGATCTCAGTGGCCTCAAGGAACGGCTTGAGGACCACCAAAAGCTGGGACATGGCCTCCCACTGCTGCCTGGACAGTGGGGCCTGGATGCCAATGCCCCTGACCCTGAACATCTCGTGGACAACACAGTCACAAGCAAGCACACACACACACACACACACACAGAATATAGAAATTTTTTTTTTTTATTTGGGGGGGGGGGGTTCAGAGATAGAAAAAGAAAAAAAAAACACTCACTCCCAAAGACAAACTACAGATATTTTTAAGACAGACAAACTAACAAACAAACATGCTATACAATAGAGAAAGGAAAGGCAAGAGAGAAAATGAGAGAGAGAGCACAAGAAAAGCTGAAGAAAAAGTCCAGAAGCTCCTCAAATCCTCCAAATTCAAAATGTCTCACCAGCTCCAAACAACCACTCCTCCACCTCCAACTCAATACACCCCACAGAGAGCCAAAAGCAAAAGCCAGATAATAAACTGGGTTTTCTACTAAGCCCTCCTCCAGCATTGTGATTGGAAGCTGAAAGTCTTAATAGGATTGGGTGATTCAGTCATGTAGTCTAAGCACAATTGGTGGATCAAGCAGTCAAACACACACACACACACACACACACACCCTCTCCCCCCTTACTGGAAGTTAAAAATAATAAAGTTTAAACCTTTGTTTGCCACTAAAGTCTTGCACCAATTTCTCTGTAATTTTCAACACATGAGGAGACATAAGTACTATCCCATGTCAGTGAGTTTCAACTTTCTACCTCTTAAAACAAAAAAGTTACGGCACATTATTTTTCAAAGCCCAAAGACAGTTTTAAATGCCATTAAAACGATCCGATCCGCTGTTTTTTCCGATCCGGATCGGACCTTGGCGGATCGGATCTGGTCGGATGGTTGGTCGGATTGGATCATTTTCTTCTGATTTTGGGGTGGATCGGATTTAGATCGTGGATCCAATCCGATGCACACCCCTAATAAGAGCTCCCTCCACAAATGCACAGATTCTCCCTTCAGATCCTGCCCTGGATAACTTGGAATTTTTGCTTCTTCTCAGAACAGTGGGCATAATGGGGGAGGGGTGGGAGCTATTACTTCTACCCTGCCCCATCCCCCACCCAGAAGTATGTTTTTCCAGGTTTTAGGGACAGCCAGCTCTGTTGTATAACACTGAAGGAGTAGAGCCAATTTCATCATACTGCGGAGAATAAGAGCAATGCACTTTCCTCCCGTGCTCGTCAAGGTGAAGCCATGGGCACCTACCAGAGAGGGATGGCTAGCCTCTGTAGTTCTTCATAAAAAGGTTCACTATGCTGCTGTTTTTAGCACCCAGGCAAGACAGTGTTTCATTTTGTTCTTGGTAATGACTGGATTATTAATTATCTGTGATATTTTAATACAGATGGTATATCATTATGCAGTTTTGTTGATGGAACTGTTTTGAATTGTTGTTTAGAAGAATACTAGCTGATATATCTGACATTGTTATCTTAAAGTAGTATGCCGGTGCTAGGCCTGTGAGTTAACTTTTAAACGAATTAAATTGCCCAAGGCATGCTGGGAGATGTAGGCATAAGCTGAGGCCACAATGGAATGATGGGTAGTGTTAGTGGCAGTTGGAGAAAGTCAGGTAGAAGGAGAACAAAGACAGTTAGTGAGAGGTCAGGAAAGGGGGAATTGAGTTAGGATTGAGAGATAGTGACATGGTTTGCACATAGTGACCTGGTTTGCTAATCCATGCTTTATTTAAAATCAGCCACTCTACATGCCAATACCACACCTCCCAGTCTGCGTTTGGCAACCCACAGGTGTCTGCATCCTCTGAATGGCACTTCTCTCCTCTTGTTGCCGATGCTGCTCCTCGATAGAGCATTGAAGAGTAGCTTTGCAGAGGAGGGGAGGTAATCAGCTGTCGGTGGACATACCCAGCTCTGGCTAAATCCTGCTGGGACTGCCTCAGCCTATGCTTCTCGCTCACCAAGTGCTCCATCAGGAGCCTGTACTGAAATGCCGGGGCCAGCCGTGTACTTCTCCCCTTCATCAGGCCTGTTTTTGGACATGCACAGAGTGCCTTCCTCTCCTCTCTTCTCCCTCCTAAGAGTGAAAGCCATGCATGCACTTCCCCCAGATTCTGAGAAAACAGTGATATCAGGATAGAGTGCCTTTGAGCATATTTGGCCCCTCTAAGTCATGCTGTTGTACCTAGTTATGGGAGGAGGCACTGCAAATGGACACAGCCAATTTATGTGGCTTGTTATCTTTTATGTGAAATTGGGTTGACTGCCAACCTTAGGAGTCGGGGTTGTGAAAGACACGGAGTGACAACCTGCCTATGCACTCACAATGGCTGCCAAAGGTCAGTAAGTCTGGCCTCTCACCCAAGGCATGCTGGGAGTTGTAGGCATAAGCCATGGTTTTTATTAAATTCTTTAAAAATACTTAAAACCAAAAATTCTGTGTTTTTCTATTTTTCTGGTACATTGTACAGCCAGACCTATCAGCATGCCAAATTCCAAGTTTCTAACTCATCTGGAAATGGGTAAACATTTCTGGACATACATCCCACACATATAGTTTCCGCTTTATAGATAGAGATAATGGATTTGTACTGTATTGTTTTTTGTCATGAAATGTAGCATCTTGAAAGGAAAGTTCATAGTCACCAGATCTGAGACTGAATTATGACCCCAAAATTAGAGGATAGCAAATCTAGAGAGTAATCCAACACTGGGGGAATGAGGGCTCACACTGGAAGGGAAGAAATGAGGGATGGGTGATGTTTTGCCTGTTTTTCCCCCCTATGCTGGTTCTCCATCCCACACACACATCCAAGCTTCCTTCCATTGGAATCACTCATTCCATTGGATTTCATCTATGCTAGGTGCAGGACTGGTATGGATTTGCTGATGATTTGGGGACACACAGGGGGAACAGGAAGACTTTGGATTCATACAGCCAAGGCTTCCCCCCGTCCTTCCATAACACACCCATAGAATTCCTCCTTTCTGGTGAAGCATGGGCCACAGAAGTTTCCACAGTGGCTGGTGTTGAGGAAAATTCTAAGTCTAAGTTGATTAGACAAAAGTTTTAGTGTCCAGAAGGACAGAACAGCCAGCTGAATACAATAAGCAGGGAAAGAGTTTTTTCTAGGCTGAAATTGGAAAGGTCAAACTGATAGTGGTAATGTTTCTACTATGATAAGGTAATTGATCTGGGCAGAGCTAGGATTCAGAAAGGTATAAAGATAGCTCTAATTTTCAATGGCTGTGTGGGGAGTTAAGCTGGAGTATTTTGGATGGAGACTGTGTATGAGAGATATTGGACGGAGGACTGTATATATTTGGAGCCTGTGTATATATCTGGAGGAACCAGTTGTGCCTTGTTATATTTCTATATTGGAACACAAGTAAACGACTTGTATTATACACAACTTACTGTGTGTGAGTATTTATTCAACTTCAGGATTTAATTGGACCTATTGCTCACACAAGCGTGGCAGCACTTGTTTGCTTCCCCAACAGCTGGGAGGGGGATTCTGATGTTGGATCTTTCCCTCTGAGGGTGAACCTCTTTCTCTACTCTTGCGAGAGTGATCCAAAGCATCCCATGGCCCCAAGATGCCCTCCCAGGGATCATAGGATTGCAGCCTGAATTAGAGAAACTCAGTTTGGAAATCTATACTCATTCTTAGCCAACAGGATGAAAAGAACTTCACCTCTCTGCAAATGAGCTCATAAGCACTTATATAAGGGGGAAATAACTGCAGCAAAACAAAATAAACATTTGAAGCATTATTAAAATTATCTGGGGCTTCAAGTTCTGAGAATGAATGTGTGTTTTTTAAATAAAATCTATAGACAGCAACACAATTATGTAAGATTAATAGAGGCTAGTAATAGCTATTGTTTGTGACTGCCATAATTAAAACACACTCAATTATAAAGTAATCCAACTACAACAAATTACATTTGTTTGTGTGTTGGTTAATGATCCTATTAGCAAAGCCACAGATTAGATATGCTGATTAAAAAGTTCCGTGCCATCGATTGCTAACTGGGCAGTACCAGAACAGTCCCTGTGCAGTTGCAGGGAATAGTATTCATGGTCCACTTTGTAGCGATATCATCACATTTTGTGTGAAAACGTTTTTCTCCTGTTTGGTGCTCTGCAATGAACCTGCTGGCTAACATTTTTGAGCAGACAACAGGGGAAAGATTTTTCACAACACATAATGTGATACCATCTAGAGTTAGTCCTAAGATTCAACCCAGAGCCATTCTGTAGGTTATGAGTCTGTGCTTGAAACTAGGGATATCAAAGAAATCTGCCATGGATTCAAATGAGTTTGGATTTCTATGAATCCAAGCTGTGGATTCCACAACAGATCAGCTTTTTCCAATTCACATGGATTTTGCTTTTTTGTGTGATATCCACAAATTTGCAGTTGCACTAATACACACATCAGAACAAGTTGAATTAAACTCTCATACATCCTTTTTTTAAAAAAAATATTTATTCATTTTTTAAAATTATTTTGTCAATGAGCAGACAATGAAGTGAAAGACGCCTCTGAAATACAGTGAAACCAGACAGAATGGACATAGTAAAGTCCCTACATCCCTGGAAGCATTTCCAGGCCATATAAGATGTTGCCTTGTATGCTCTGAATCTTCCAGCATTGCCAGGGTTCAGTGACGTCATCTGCCTTGCTGCATTACCTTTCCTGCTTGGAAGCAGAGATGAGTGAACTTAGTGAACCTCACCTAGAATTCACTTGGTAATTATCTTGATGGTCTTGGGTAGGTTTCTGAGTCAATCTGAAGACTTGGAAAAATTATCCACTCATCTCCCCACCCACCCCCCTTTCCTCCCATCCTTATAAAAACTAATGAAGCGAAGCCAACTGGATCATGCATGGGTGAAATTGGAGGGTGGAGGAGGAAGGTACCCACTCTCTAGTGGACTTCCACGATGCCTGGATTTTGCCCCTGCATGGTTATTCCCATGCAAGCTGACAGAACAGGGAATGGAACTGTGCAACTATGAGGGATTCCTCATTTGGGATTGAAAAATCAGAGGCTTTTAAAGCAGACTTTTCCTTTGAGGCAAGCTTTAATGAGTACCATTGAGACATCCTGCTGTACTGCAGAAGCTGTTGTGCCACAATGCATTCAGAAGTTTTGGCAGAATGGAGCTAATCTTTCCTGGCTCCGCCAGTTTTTCAGAATGGAATCAAACAGCTCCATTCGTGCTAGTGTAACTGTTATAAGCAGGCTGCTGTGACCATGTGATGATGTGTTAATTGTATTAATGTGAGAGCAACAGGGCAAACCATCTTCACTACATTGTATAACCTTTTAAAAACAAAGCTTGATTAGCTACAACACTAGATCTGATTGCTTTGTTAACCCTTACACTCAGAAGTCATAGGGATGTTTGGGATGGCTTGGGCACATAGGAACAAAAGACAGGAAAGTCTGCCAATCTGGGTTTCCTCACTCTGGCTCTATCCTGTTAGAAGATCAGAGTTGATTCTTGCTACAATTTCAACCCAAAGGTTTAGATATGTCACATGGTCAAACTTCATCCAAGCTATCTTAGTTGTGGCTCTGCCCCTGACCACATAGCTGAAAGTCAGAACAGATTAATGAATGCCCTAGATGTCCTGGGTTGAAACCATGATGTGAATAAGCCCTTGACCTTGTCCTCAAAAGCTTGGACTGATGTCAATGTGAAAGGATGTGGTGTGCCTATTAAATTTTATTTATTCATTACATTTCGATACTACCCACTATCCAAAGCTCTCTGGCCATTTCACAACAATTAAAACCATAAAATACAACAAGATAAAGATTTAAAATACAGTCACAGATTTTAAACAACAGAAATTGAAAGGCTAAAATGCCTGGAAAAATAACAAGGTCTTCACCTGGCACTGAAGAGAGCACAATGTAGGTGCTAGGTGAGCCTTTCTGGTAAGCTCAACCAGTGTGCCACAACAGAAAAGGCTCTCTTCTTAACAGCCACCCACATCACATCCTTTGGTGGTGGCACCCAGAAAAGGACCGCTGAAGAAGATCTTAGGGTCTGGGCATATCTATGAAATATGACTGCCAAGTCATAATAATAATAATAATAATAAT
Organism: Anniella stebbinsi; assembly: GCA_029215795.1. NCBI lineage: Eukaryota > Metazoa > Chordata > Lepidosauria > Squamata > Anniellidae > Anniella > Anniella stebbinsi. The sequence goes on from JARDYH010000001.1 coordinate 333,909,037, forward strand.
AATTTATTTATTTATTTATTTATTACCCGCCTCTCCCTCCGTATCGAGGCGGGGAACAACATCAAATGTAAAATACACAAAACTAATTAAAAGCACATAAAACCAATACATCATTAAAATATCAATAAAATACCAATAGCTCTGAGAGAAATACCACTACTGTACTACTCACCCAATATCTCCTGTAATTGGTGACATCAATATAAAGTCCCTTGGCTGATCCCATTCCTTTTTCAGTTTTCCCACACAGTCTGCATCTACGTATTAGTTGAGGAGACAGAGGGGTCAAGGGCAAAATCCTTGCAGGACAAGAACTATTACAATTATGTGGGGTCATCCCTCCCCCTCACATGCACACTCTGATTATTACAGTATATTTTAAAAATTATCTTTAAATACAGTGCTTTTCTTTCAATTTAATTTTTTTATATATTTTGAAAACAAGAGCAGGCTTTTGTAACTTGTTGTGAACACCCAGTGTGATTTGATGCCCCAGTATCCCCATCACACAAATGAAAATAGGCCTCTAAAATACTTGTTCAATCTTTAACAGAAGTAATGCTGTAACCCTATCTAGAGATTATCAAGAAAAGATTATAAAAGGGCTTTTGAAATCAAACACCATTTCAAGTTTGTTGTCTCACTTCCTCCATTTGAACATTCTGATGACGCTTTATTTCGTACCATAGCGATGTCATATAGTTCTTGACACTACATTCTCAAATGTGTGTTTGACTGGTGTGTGGGTGTGTGGGTGGGTGTGGGTGGGTGTGTTAAAGCACTTCACATTCCGAACAATGAAATAAGAAGCAAATAGAAATTCTTAATGCACACGACATAGCTTGAAAACACTGCTCTCTCAAATTCTCTAGAGCTTTAAGTAGGGCACGCTGAACAATTTGCATTTCTAGCTAGCATGCACAGCAGACCTTAAAGAATTCAGCACAAAGCATGACGTGATGCAGAAAAAATGTTGCGCAGTTTAAAATATTTGTAAAGCCTTCTGGAAAGATTTTAATGATCATTAAAAATGTAAAATCTCTGGTTCTGCTTGAAGTATTGGAAATTATTTCTTCATTCCGTTCTCGTCAAGTTGATGATGCTGAATGCAGACATAATATCTGCCTTAAAGGGAAATATAGGCATGTAATATTGGTAATATGGTCCAGGCAACTGAATTAGCAATAGTTCAAAATAGGGCTGTGCACTGCCCCCGATCTGATTCGGATCTGGATCTGTCAGATCTGAATCAGGCCCAATTCACTTCAGATAGCTTCAGACCTCCCCCAATCCAATTTGGATCTGGATCGAAAGCGAGATTTGGATCTCCGAATCGAGATTCAGATGCCTCATTTTCCCTATAGACTTGCATTGGGGGAAAGAAAGGGCTATAACTTCTTTATTTTAAAAGATATAAAAATGAAACTTGGACACTTTGTAAATGGGCTGTAGGTACTCATGTGTGCCAAATTTCAGAAACATAGATGCAGGCATTTACTTGTAAGAAATTTTTAATAATGTAATTTTCCAGGCAATCCAAAAGTGCTATAACTTTCTCATTTTTCAAGATACACACATGAAACTTGGGCACATTGCAGATGGCATGTAGGTACTCATGTGTGCCAAATTACAGACACAGAGGTGCATGTGTTTATTCCAAACACTCTTTCTCCAACAAAGTCTACCCTACAAAGAGAAATTAAAAAGGAAGCAGCAGATTTCCCTGGTTCATAAGCCCTCCTCCACCATTGCGATTGTAGGCTGCTGGGAGACTTGAGCAGGATTGGAGGATACAGTGATTGAGTGTTCAGCACAATTGGGAAATGAAGCTGTCAATCACAACCCCCCTTCTCCCTTCTCCCCCACCATTTTTGAGCTTTTACTGAAAAAAATCCTTGCGAGTAAACACCTGCACCTCTGTGTCTGTAATTTGGCATACATGAGTACCTACATGCCATCTGCAGTGTGCCCAAGTTTCATGTTTCTATCTTTTAAAATAAAAAAGTTATAGGCATTTATTCTTTCCCCCAATGCAACCCTATGGGGAAAAACACAGGCCAAAGTGATCATTTTTCAGAAATTCATTTTCTTTTGTGTATCTTGAAAAATAAAGAAGTTATAGGCATTTCTTGATCATTTTTTAAAAATTCATAGCCACTACACACTTGCACCTTTATTTCTGAAATTTTGCACACATGAGTGCCCATCTCTAATGTGCCCAACTTTCATTTTTATATCTTTACAAATGAAGAAATTATAGCCCTTTCTTTCCCCCAATGCAAGTCTATGGGGAAAACACTTAAAATGGCATCCGAATCTCCAGATCGATCCAGACCAAACCAATCCGATCTGGATCGATTCAGACCTCCCCCAATCTGATTCAGATACTTTTTTGGAGGTCCAAATCACCCCGATCCACTTCGGATTCGGGATCCGGATCTGTGCACAGCCCTAGTTCAAAATGTTTCAAGATGCTGACTCCATTGCAGGGGTCCACAGTAGCACAGATGTTTATCCAGAATTCCTGCACTCAGGTTTCTCCATCCCCTTCACTAGAGTGACCATATGAAAAGGAGGACAGGGCTCCAATATCTTTAACAGTTGTATTGAAAAGGGAATTTCAGCAGATGTCATTTGTATGCATGCAGCACTTGGTGAAATTCCCCCTTCATCACAACAGTTAAAACTGCAAGAGCCCTGCCCTCTTTAGCTAGAGGGAATCTGGTTACTGTAGTATAGCTAGAGTGACCAGATACAAAATAGGCAGGGCTACTGCAGGTTTAACTATTGTGATGAAGAGGAAATTTCAGCAGGTGCTGCATGCATACAAATGACACCTGCTGAAATTCCCTCTTCATCACAACTGTTAAAGATACAGGAGCCCTGTCCTCCTTTCCATATGGTCACTTTCACTTCAATGTCAGCAACAACTTCCCCTCCCTCCCCACCTGTACAATGAGATGCATGCACAAATTGAAACAATGCTGTCATTGAAGTGCATGTGGGAATTCTAGGTGACATTTGGGCACCTGCATGTGCATGTTTGCCTTGAAGGAAATATTCAGCATTTCCCATTGAAGTTGAAAGTGACGTATAAATGCAAAACCCTGTCTGTTGGGGTGTATCTCTTGCCCATTCTCTTGCTTAGCTTATGCAGGTAGGTTTTTGTATGAGCTCAGCTTTTGATTTCCAAATGTCAATCAGCAAATTAGGTAACTGAGCAGCTTAAACATGCCCAGCTGTTGGTCTTGAGGTTCCGTTCCAAGAGTAAACACTATTGGGTTCATCATGGTGTTGCATCTTATCCGATGCTGCATAGACAGGACCATTTTTAAATGCTGAAGCTCAATAAAGCTAAATGCAAATCTGACCTAGACTTACCCCATGTTATGGGGAGGAAAAATGGTGGAAGGTGGGTTCTACGGGCTATCTTCACGGTACCGGGTTGATGCCACTCCATCACCAAACCCTGCAGTCTTGCTAGTATGCGGCAGTGGCAATTTGTCCTAATGAAGGGAAGCAGAGCGGGCTTTCTGGTGGTCATTAGGCTCACCGCTCCCGCTCCCTCCCATCCCATGGCTTCCGGTCACCAATAGGAGGTTGCCTTCCACCTGGGAACACCCCTGGAGTGGCACCAAGTGAGGACAGACCAGCAGAACAGCCAGGCTGCCCTCACTCTGGCTGGAAAAGTTAGGGTAAGTCCTCAACTTTTCAGCCACTCATCTTCACCTTTTTGCCCCAGGGTGGCTTCAAATCTGCAGCTGTGTCATCTAATTGATGCAGTGCAGATTCGGAGCCACACTGGGGTAAAGACAACTTCAAAACAGCCCCCTAGAGTGCAACTGGTAGTACATGCATCCACTCCATGATCATTCCACCGATCATGCTGGCTCCCAAAAACACGCTGCTGTGGAGTAAATGCATGGATCACCAGAGCATGCAATATATTTACAGCTTCTTTAGATGGGGGGGGGGGGGGAATCTAGCATTGACCACGTGGCCCATACAATTCAATGGGACAGCGCCCTCTTGTGGGTTGTTTTATAGTGCAACTTCACCTGTACATGGCAAGAAAACCCGACAAATATCAATAGATCTCAGAAGAATCAGGTTTTCTGAAGTTTATTTTTTACTGCTAAAACCGGGGAATGGCGCGGGAGATGCACAGGAGGTTGACATCGTCGTCAAAATGACCTGCAAACATCCATGAGGAGTCAGTCACAAGTGTGCTACAAAATGCTTATTTAAAGATGTTCTTAGGCTCAGGCGGCTTTATAGAGGGATGTAATTATGTGGAGAAACAAGCCAATTTTTCGCTGTGTGAATGGGCCATTTTATTGCAATTCATGTACTATAAACGAGCCATTTCCTGAATCCCTTTGAGATACAGGGCATCTGTTTCCCTCCTCTCCTTCAGCTTGTTTGGCTATTGCCTACCACATCACTGTGATTTCATCTTTTTCTTCTTCTTGAGGACTCGATAGCTTTCTCACGGGTAGCATTCCTGCTGTTGTTTAGAGGGATTTCAGGTTGAAGCTTTCCTAACTCTGCTCCTCATTAATTCCTACCCACCACTTCCTAATTCAGCCTCCAGTTGACATGTTTCTTTCCTACTTGTTATGATGGCCATACCCCTTTGATCTTGTCAGTTCAAGAAAACCTAATGTATTTCTGACTCATCCATTGAATCATTCCCTCTGTTTTTCAAAAATTCCTTCTGTTGGTCTCCCTTTCTTACTTTCCTTTCATCATCCCATGTGAGATTCTCCCATATTGAAAGTCGTATATGAACAGCTATTCTCAGCCATTTAGTTTTTGCTTTTGAAAAAAAAAATGAGGGAGTCTATAAAATCTATGCTTTGCAGTTTTCTTTAACATCACTATTACAGTGAAATGGATGAAACCTGTCTGGCAAGCAACTCCCTGTTTACCCAGTGTTATTTTGGTGCACATATTGTGAATTTTCCTGACTTTGTGCAATTGATCTGTAATTGCATCTCAACCAAGAGTATACTTTCAAAGACATTGTGAATAGCTGGGAAGCATTTCTTTTGATTGCACTACCAGATAAATGTTGCAGCTTCTCTATGATTTAGGATTGCTGCTGCGCACATTACAATTTTTTCTATACAGAGGTTATTTCCATGTAAGAAAGTTGTGTGCTAAGAGAAGAGGCCCTTACTTTCCAGCCACAACAACATGTGAAGAGAGTTAGATCAATGCATTACTAAGCATGCGTGAGAACTTTGTTCCCTCAAGATTTTTATATGAATGTACCAAACTCACACCTCCCCAGCCAATAAGTGAGCAGAGACAGAGTTGTGTGCTGGAATCTGCATTTTTCTATGCTTGGCAATGCAAGTTGTTAGAGGGGGATGTGCACCCCCCCAAATATGCGTATGGCCCTTTCCGCACCATAGGGGCGGAGAGGGCGGGAAGCGGAAAAACCCAGAAGTAGCCACAAGTCGCGCCAGCTATTAAAAAAAAAAAAAAAAAAACACCACAGAGGTGTGCACAAGCGTTCATGTGCAAAAGGTTAGTTTATTTTTTAAAAAAAAAACGCACACGATCATGCCCCTGTCCCCCCCCCCCCCGCCATCCTGGTGATGGCGAGCCGTGCAATACGGCTCTGTGGCCATCGGTGCAGCTGTGCTTACTCGCGGGTAAGTGCGGCTGCGCCCGGGGTGGTTGGCCACACCAGCCACCCATCTCGCTTCCCTCCCGGGAGCAGGGAACGAAACAGGATAATAGCATTCCCTGAACTCCCTGGAAAATGGAGGGCTGGCCCCTGCCTGCTTGCGGGATGCTCTGTGCGACATCATGCAGACTCTCCATGAGCAGGCAGGGGCAGCCCTTCAAAAAATGGTTGGTGGAGAAAGGGCCTATGTTAATTAAAACTAAGGGTGTAATGGTCTACTCCAAAGCTGTAACCTATCTTGTTAGATGCTTAGGGATTTGATTCCCTCACCCTGTTGGATTCAAGCAACTTCCTCTCTACCTTCTTGTTCCTATTTCTTTTTCTTCTTCTGAAGTCCAGCTGAGCAATGTTGCTTGCAGTCTGTTGTTACAGTAAAAGTTTTCTAAAATGCAACTCTGAGTGAGACAGACTGATTTCCTCAGCTCTCTAGCACTGTGATAACAACTCTAAATATAATCTAGCATTTATTCAAGATCTGTAATATGGCACTAAGATGAAATACAAAGATCTGGAGCAGATTAATTAAAACTAGATTATCTATTGCTATTTTTAGCTGCAAACTATAATGATACATGGCTTGGCTGCAGACCTATTTTGGGGGGCTCTCATTTTATGTTCAGCAGTGGATCTAAGTGCTTAATCTTATGCAATCTAGAATTCACACTATCTGGTAGGGGTGGGTGCTGGTAGGGTGACCATATGAAAAGGAGGATAGGGCTCCTGTATCTTTAACAGTTGTATAGAAAAGGGAATTTCAGCAGTTGTCATTTGTATGCATGCAGCACCTGGTGAAATTCCCTCTTCATTGCAACAGTTAAAGCTGCAGGAGCCCTGTCCTCTTGACCAGATACAAAAGAGAAACCTGCAACAGATTCAAATTAATTCAGATATCTATGACTCCGACCTGCATCTTCTGGGAGATCAACTTTTTCTGAGCCATGTGGATTCTGTGGATTTTCAGTTCTTTTTTTTTTTTTTACAGGAGGGGGCGATTTGCACTAATTTGAACTTGCACAAGTGCACACGCCCATTTGTACTAATGAGCATTAGCACACAAGTGGAACAAACTTCTTCTACATCCCTAAAAAAAACTGAAAAAAATACAAAAAATGCCTGACATCCACAAAACACAGATGGAACAGATTGAACTAAATCCATATATTCTCAGCCTATTTGTCTACTTGTACTTTTCACTTGTATTCTCTTGTTATTTTCTCCAATTTCTATAGTGTTGAAGAGCTGATGTCATCATGCTGGATCTGCCAAAACAATTCGGAAGCTAGGAAAATGTCAGCATAAACAGATAGTTTGAGGACCAGGGAGAGAAGCTACAGGAAGAGTAAAGCCAGAAGAGATGAAAAAGCAGCGCTGAAAGGTCCAAATTCTTTCCTTCAACAAGATCTGAAAGCAACACTTAGTCATCATCTCTGAGTAAATCCTACTATGTAGGAACTTGGGATGTCACATCTGAGTGCATCCCTGTTCATATCTCTTCCTCTTAGGGAGTCATGAAGGATGTTGTGTCACAAATTATTTCCATATTGAGCAACTTCTATTCAAAACAAAGATGTTTTTTATCATTTACATTCCAGCAAAATAGAACACAAAGGAAGCTACAACCAGCTTATAGTTTTAAATGTCAACAAGAAAAACATAAGTACACACTCTAAGAAAAGGTGGCACGTGGAGGTCAAAGTTTTCATTGCTTCTAGACAGTGGACAGTGTAAAATCATGATGGGTTAGTTCAGAGTAATATTTCCAGCCCTCCAAACCATTGTTTGGAAGATCAGGAATCTGCCTGGATTCAATTAGTTATTTCCTTATTAGAGGGTTACATTGTTTAGAGAGTTTCATTGTTTCACACTATGGTTTATACATGCTCTTCTAATCCTGAATCAAACTGTAATTTGCAATTCTGGATTGCTGAGGAAGTGCAAACCATAGTTTACAGGTTTGGATGAAACAGTAAACTATGATTTAGTTGAAAGAGAATTAATTAATTTGAGTATGCATGAGAATGGGAAGGGGAAGTGCACAATCTGGATGCTCACTCATGTAAGGCCAAATCTGTAAAGAATAAACAATATGTGAAACAACAGCGATCTGAACTTCTGAATTTGTATGTTAAGGCAATGTTCCACTGGATCTCCATCATAGGGTCTGAATGCTCAAGAAAACAACAAATTGGTCACTTTGAATCAAGACTCATCCCCATCCTTTCAGCAATGCCCCTTGCTGCTATTCCACAGCCCAGGCACAGGCATGTGCACAGGGTGTGCCGAGTGTGCACAGGCACACCCTAATTTCCAGGGGCTGGTGGGTCTTTCGCCAGTGCCCCCCGTAAGCCCTCAGCCCTGTCCCACACCCGGGGAGCAGATGGGGACTCAACTCGGAGGAGGGAGGGAGGGAGAGAGGGAGGGAGAGGAGGCCCGTCCCAGCCTCCTCCTCCTCCTGCTCCTCACTGCTGCTGCTCTGGGCAGCCCACGTTCTGCAGCAGCGCCTGGAGGCCCAGCTTTGCGCGGGAAAAGGCAGGAGCGGTGGTGGTGCCCTGGGCCCTGGAGCCAGGGCGGCGAGGGAGGAGAAGGCAGAGTTTGGGGCAAGGCAGCTGCGGCTGCTCCCCTCCTCTCTCCCCCCCCGCCTGATGCAGAGCTGTAGTGGGAGGAGGCGACGGCAGCAGTGCTCCCTGTGCAGCAACAGCGGTGCCAGCAGCTTGAGCCTCGCCATGCTGGCTCTCTACTTCTGGTGCACGTGGCCTAGCTGAGGAGGAGGGAGCGGTAAACTGTCATCCAAAGCGCAGGTGCCTCTGGGCATGTGCAGAGTGTCACTCTTGCTTCCTGGGCGCCTCTGGCTGGGGCATATGTGGGGCTGTCTCTCTTGGGGAGGGCTCGCTCCTCCTCCTTGCTCCAGCCCATGGATCTCCGTGGGCTGACTCCCAGGTAAGCGCCCATGCTGGGATAGCAGCCTGAAAGGTAGAAGCAGCCACCACAGACAGTGCTCGCCATGGGGGGGGGCACAGGAGGTGGAGCATCTCCCCCTTGGGACCCCCTGATTTCCTTCATTTGTTCATCCATTTCGGGGCTGGAGCTTTGCGTGGACACTCCTGCTGCTTTTCCACCCCACCCCCACTGCTCCAATTGGGGGCATGGGGGTGGGAAAGGCCCCAATTACCTTGGCACACACCCTAATGAAATGTGCTGTGCATGTGCTGTGCATGCCTATGAGCACAGACATTATATAAGTAGAATTTTGGGGATGGAGAAGAGCTAAGAGCCACCAATGACCCCTTGGGAAGTAGTTTAAGGATTGTCCAAGGTCCCTGTGATGGTGCAAGCCCTTCTATAGAATTAGCAGGAATAATAGGTGTTATTGAATGACAGATGTGCTCAAGCTAGGCATTCAAGCTATACACCTGGGGAGAGACCACAGCTCAGTGGTAGAACACATATTTTGTAGGGAAAAGGGCCCAGGTTCAATCTCTGGCATCTCCAAATAAGACTGGGAAAGACTTATATCTGAAACCCTGGAAAGCCACTGCCGGTCAGTATATACTAAGCTAGAAGGACCAGCGGTCTCAGAATAAGCAGCTTCCTATGTTACATTTGCAGACCTATACAATAAAAGTGGGTCTATGCTATCATCCCTGTTTTGCTTTTGTTACTGGGAGCTTTAATGTTGTATTCTATTTATTGTTTTGCATGGTTTAGAGGATGGATTCTGTATTATGTGAGTCAATCTATGAGACTGGATATGTGGACTGCAGAGAATTATGCTTTTGGACATGGGATTGGATTTGATGGCCTTCCAGACCTATGATTCTATGGTTCTAAGTGCACCCAGACATGATAACCCCTTCCTCTGCTCCCTGCTTGGGGACACTGACATTTGAAAAGGTCAGCTAGAAAGAATCTTTAGCTCATAATTAGAAGCCGGAAGAGCTGAAACAATAAAATCTGATTAGAAGGATGCTGTGCATGTTAACAGAACATTTCAAAGGAATTTAGCATCCTCAGAAATTGGAAAGGGATGCTTCAAAAAGTATGTTTTACAACACACTTCAAAATCTTATGGCTATATATTTTTCCACATCACTCTTCAGTCTAATTACAGAGAAGCAACAGATTGTTGTTGTTGTTATTATTATTGCTGTTATTATCTACTATTATGAAGTAAAGCAAATTTAAAAGACATAATTTACAGAGAGCTATGCAAAGTGTGAATGAAAAGAAATTCAAGCCAACAAAATTGAGCTTTTAAATGGTAGTTCTCTTGTACTGAATGGGAATTGGTGGTTCTCTTATACTGAATGGAGTCTTGAGCCCTTGAAGCTTCTGGATTCCCAGGTGGCAGCTGTGGCCAGAAGTACTTTGTACCAACTCCAGAACAATAATGACCCTGCAATTTATATATGGAATATAGCAATTCAAAAAGAACAGAAGAAATAGAAAGGGAGGTGGAGTCGCACTATATGTTTAAAATACTTATCCCTGCACAGAAATACAGGAGGATGAGCCTGGGAGCCCCATCGAGAGCATCTGGATTAAAATAAATGGGGCAAGGAATAAAAGGAACATGATAGTCAGAGTCTACTACCGACTACTCAATCAAGGAGAAGACGAGGACGAAACTTTTGAAAAGCAAATTGCCAGTGTTTCAAGGAAGTCCAATGTAGTAGTAATGAGAGACTTCAATTACCCTCATATCAGTTGGGAGACAAATTCTGCCAAAGTGGCCCCTCCAAGAAATTCCTGACATGTGTGGCTGATAACTTTATCCTACAGAAAGTAGAGGAAGGTACTAGAGCAATGGCTATCCTTGACTTGATACTGACCAATAGGGAGGACTTAGTGGGTAAAGTGGCAGTTAAAGGAACTCTGGGGGAAAGTGACCACACCATACTTGAGTTCTTGACTTTAAAGGAAGCAAAAGCTGAGTGTAGCCATACGCGTACTCTGGGTTTTAGGAAAGCCAGTTTTAATAAACTCAGAACTATGATAAGTAAGCTCCCATGGCAAGTGACCCTAATGAGAAAAGGAGTCCAAGAGCCTATCTACACATGCAGAATAAAACACTTTGAAAACATTTTGAAAACTGTATATGGAGTGTGTCCTGGGCCCCAACAGTTCTTAAAACTGTTATAAACTGTTTTAAAATGTTTTAAAGCAGTAGTGTAGATAGGCTCCAAGATGAGCAGGAGTTTTTTAAAAAGGAAATTTTAAAGACAATTACAGACAATTCCAACAAGGAGATAGAAGACAACAGAAGAAATCAATGTGGCTCCACAAAAAGCTTAAGGATGACCTGAAAACAAAAAAGATACATATACAAAATGGAAGAAAGGCCAAGCTACAAAAGAAGAGTGCAGGGGATAGCACGGAAGTGCTGGAATGGTGTCAGAAAGGCTAAAACTGAGGATGAGCTGAGGCTAGTGAGGGATGCTAAAAGCAACAAAAAAGCTTTCTTCAGATACATGAATAGTAAAAGGCAGAGGAAACAATTGGTGATTCAACTACTCAACGAGGATGGCAAATTGTTAACAGATTACAAAGAAAAGGCAGAAATGCTCAATTACTACTTTGGCTCAGTCTTCTCCCAAAAGCGGGTCTATGACCCCCCCCCCCCGGAAAAAGTGAAGTACAAGCTGAATGGGCAGGATTGCAGCTTGTGATTGATAAATAAATGGTCAAGGAACACCTAATTTCTGTGAACGAGTTCAAATCTCCAGGGCCCAGCGAACTGCATCCTAGAGTAATAAAGGAGTTGAAGAACTCTCAGAACCACTATCTATTATCTTTGTGGACTATGGGGATGCTGCGGACATAATATATCTTGACTTCAGCAAAGCTGAAGTGCCCCTTGACATTCTGATTAACAAACTTGCTAAAAGTGGGCTAGATGGAACAACTATTAGGTGGATCCACAGTTGGCTACAGAATCAGACTCAAAGGCCTCCTCCACACGAGACGTTTAATGAGCCTTGAAGGCTCATTAAAAAATTTACCTCCATAAGCACGGAGCGCAAAACGGGCGTACAGGCGCGTTATCTCCCCGATAATGCGCATTTTCGAACGCGCGTTAAATAGCGACTTTTATTTTGCTCCGGCCGTTAAAGCGCATTTTCGCGGTGTGAACAAGCGATTACGTGCATTAACTGCTTGTAAAACGCTTTTTGGACATGAATTAATGCGCTTCGCCGCCTCTCGCCGCCTCCGGTGCAGAGGGATTAGGAGTAAAAGCGCCTCCGCGATAATGCGCATAATCGCGGAACCGGGCGCAAAAGCGCATCCTTGTGGAGGGGGCCAATGAGTGTTTATCAATGGTACCTTCTCAAACTAGGGGGAGGTAACAAGAGGGGTACCGCAGGGCTCTGTCCTGGGCCAGTGCTCTTCAACATTTTTATTAATCGCTTGGATGAGAAGGTGCAGGGAACGATTATCAAATTTGCAGATGACACAAAATTGGGTGGGATAGCTAATACCTTGGAAGACAGAAGCGAACTTCAAAGTGATCTTGATAGGCTGGATCGCTGGGATGAAAACAACAGAATGAAATTTAATAGAGATGAATGCCAAGTTTTAGACCTAGAAAAAAAGAAACCAAATGCACAGCTGCAAGATGGGGATTACTTGGCTCAGCAATACTACAAGTGAGAAGGGTTTTGGAATTGTTGTAGATCACAAGCTGAATATGAGCCAACACTGTGATGTGGCTGCAAAAAAAAGCAAATGCTATTTTGGGCTACATTAATAGAAGTATAGCTTCCAAATTGCACGAGGTACTGGTTCCCTTCTATTCAGCACTGGTTAGGTCTCATCTTGAGTATTGTGTCCAGTTCTGGGCACCACACTTCAAGAAGGCTACAGACAAGCTGGAGGGGAGACAAAGTCCTATGAGGAGATACTGGAAGAACTGGACATGTTTAGCCTTGAGAAGAGAAGACTGAGGGGAAACCAATTACCTAGGCCCTTTCCACACCACGGGGGTGTAGAGGATCCCGCGCGAGCGAATCTGGAAGTAGCCACTTCCAGGTTTGGCACGCCCAATCCCCATCAGAAATGCGATGGCCTGGGTTTCTCCCAGGCCATCACAAGTCGCGGCGGCCAATTTTTTTTTCAGGATCCACGGAGAGCACATGAGTGCTCCTCTGCAACAGTGAGTATTTTTTAAAAAAAATGCGCAATCAGGGGGCCTCCCTCCCATCATCCTGGGGATGGCAATTTCGCTTCCCCCCTCTCCTGATGGCTACGGAGTTAGCACGGCAGTACTGGGGTGTGCGGCCACATTCTTCCGCAGTCTCAGGAACTTCTTGGGGGGGGGGGCGCGTAAATTTCGGGATTTTTCTAGTTTCTGGTTTCCCAGGAAAATCCCGTGCCCGTCCCCCCCCCACGCCCCCAGGTCTCCCTGTGCATCATATGGCTTCACAGGGAACAGCCGGGGGCCAAGAGGGCCCAAGAGGCAGCTGGACAGTCATCTGTCAGCTATACTTTAATGTGGATTCCTGTGTTGAGCAGGGTGTTCAAATAAAAACTTTATTGAACTCCGTGAGACTTACATCATACAAGAAAGTGATTATCATCTTGTTAGCAGCTGCTGCATTAAATTTAAAATGGAATTGTAAGTCTGTGGGTGTCAAACTTTTCATTGGGTTTGCATTGTGAGTTTCAGCTTGTTCTTAATGCAAATAACAATGGGTGGTGAACTCTATCCAGGTTCTTTGTTGTGGACAGCAGTAGCATCATATAGCTATGCAGTATCTATTTTATCTTATTTTAATTTTTGCTATGTATGTAGAACTCTAGACAGTTTGCTTTCAGTATTTTAAAAACTAGCTTGTCCAATGGTATTAAGATTATTTTACAGAAAATAATAATAATAATAATAATAATAATAATATATTTATTTATTACCCACCTCTCCCAACGGATCAAGGCGGGGAACAGCATCAAACATAAAATACAAAACTGATTAAAACACTTAAAACCAATACATCATTAAAATACCAATAAAACACCAATAGAACACTTTAAAATTCATCTGGGTAGGCCTGCCGGAAGAGATCAGTCTTTATAGATCTTTTAAATTCCTGAAGACTGGTGAGTTGGCGAATCTCTCCCGGCAGGTCATTCCACAATCTGGGAGCGGCAGAAGAGAAGATCCTCTGGGTAACGGTTGTCAGTCTAGTTCTTGTTGACTGTAGTAAATTCTTCGCAGAGGACCTGAGCGTGCAGGGCGGATTGTATGGGAGAAGGTGATCCCGTAGGTAACCTGGACCCAAACCATGTAGGGCTTTAAAGGTAATAACCAACACTTTGTACTTCGCCCGGAAACTAATTGGCAGCCAGTGGAGCGATTTTAAAGCTGGCGTAATGTGGTCCCCCCTAGGTGTACCGGTGACCAACCTGGCTGCCATATTTTGAACTAGTTGAAGTTTCCAGACTAGGCACAGAGGTAGCCCTATGTACAGCGCATTGCAGAAGTCGAGCCTCAAAGTTACCAGCACATGCACTACTGATTTTAGGTCTTCCAACTCTAGGAAGGGGTGCAGCTGGCATATCAGCCGAAGCTGATAGTAGGCACTCCTGGCAGTCGCATCTATCTGAGCTGTCATTTGGAGCGACGGATCCAGGAGCACCCCCAAGCTGCAAACACAGCCTTTCAGGGGGAGTGAAACCCCATCCAGAACTGGTTGACACACCTCCAACCCCAGGTTGTGGCCCTTGACAGTAAGCACCTCTGTCTTGTCTGGATTCAGCTTCAGTTTGCTTTCCTCATCCAGCCCATTACCACCTCCAAGCATTCATTCAGAGGAGACACGCTATCCTTAGCTGACGCTGTTGTCAAAGGCATAGAGAAATATATTTGGGTGTCATCAGTGTACTGATAGCACCCTGCCCCATGCCTCTGGGTGATCTCTCCCAGCGGTTTCATGTAGATGTTAAATAGCATTGAGGATAGGATGGCACCTTGTGGTACACCACATAGCTGCTCCTTCTTTGAGGAGCAGCTATCCCCAAGCATCACCATCTGGAACCTGCCCGAGAGGTAGGACTGGAACCACTGAAGCACAGTGTCCCCGATTTCCAATCCCCTCAGGCATATCGAAAGCCGCTGAGAGGTCCAGAAGTATCAACAGGGATACACTCCCCCTGTCAATACTTAAGCGTAGATCATCCACTAAGGTGACCATAGCAGTCTCAACTCCATATCCTGCCCTGAAGCCAGTTTGAAATGGGTCTAGAAAATCTGTATCATCCAAAACTGCTTGCAATTGGAAGGCAACCGCCCTCTCAATCACCTTGCCCAAGAATGGAAGGTTTGATATTGGCCTGTATTTATTAAAGTCCAGGGGATCCAGGGAGGGCTTTTTTAGAAGCGGCCGTACCACCGCTTCTTTTAAACATGATGGAAAACTCCCCTCCCTGAGAGATGCATTAATAATATATTGTAATTGTGATCTAACTGCATCTCCTCCCTGGGCGACCAGCCAAGAAAGACAGGGATTGAGAGGTCAAGTCATCCTCCTCACTCGACCAAGCAGCTTGTCCATGTCCTCGGTACTCACCAACTGAAACTGATCCAGTGTAATTCTACTCGTGGAGTTGCTGGACATTCCATTGTCAGCCTCTGCTATAACGACAGCATCTAAGTCGGCTCTTATCCGAGAGACTTTATCTGTGAAATGATCATTAAAGGCATCACAGCGAACTACCGAAAGCTCTAAAATCGGGTTCAGGGGGGTGGGTGCCCGGATTAGACCCCTCACCACCCTGAACAGTTCTGCTGGATGTGTGTGTGTGTGTGTGTGTGTGTGTGTGTGTATCCACTTCCTTTCAAAGAATTCATACAACTGATTGGCATATGCCACAATTTGCAGTATACACAACCTGAAATAGATGGGAATGGGGTCAGTAGCTGGTGGAATGAGTCCAGGGCTGGCTCCAGGTATTTGAGGGTCCTTTGGCAACACACCCTCAATAGGGGCCCTCAGTGACTCTACCTTCTCAATACCATTGTCACCAGTTGCTATTGCTATTATGGGCAAAGAGCCAGTGAGAAAGTGTGCAGCAGAACCTACTGCTCCTCCTTCTCAGCACCACTCTTGTCTGGGCTCAAGGAAGAGGCAGGTGAACAAACAGGTTGCAATGGGGAGGAGGGGGAGGAGGAGGAGGAGGAGGAGGAGAGGAACTTCAGGGAGCTCTTGTCAGTGGGTCCGTGCTGGGTTGTGGGACCTCAACAAATGCCCAAACAGGCCTGCCTTTGATGTTGGCCCTGAATGTGTCCATAAGCTCTGTACTCTCAGTCTTCCCTCAGTTTCCAAGATACGCAGAGAGTTGTCTTTTCACTGCACTTGACCCAAATGTCTATGCTAATATGTTTTGTCCTTGGCCATGACCCTTTCATGGAACCCATAAAAAAGATAAAAAGATGTGTGTGTGCTTGTCAGCCACCCTCACGATGCTAATATAAATTATACCCCCACCTGAAACAGAACCAGCAGCTTTCAATACAGATGGTCATAAGTCAACTGAGCACCACAATGAAATGTGTCATGAAGTTGAACCAATCTATAAAGCAATTTGGGAAGAGATTTGCAAAGGCACTTTTTGGTATATTTTGCTTTCCCTGCTTTTTTTCCAAAATAGGCTGATTAAAATTAAAGCCTTATGAATTTTAAAAAGGCAAAAGCAGATGTTTTCTTTGGCTCTGAAGTGTCTCATCAGTTACTGAAAATGAAGTAGAAAGTAAAGTGTATAAATAGTTTCTCTCCAACTATAGTGGGAGGGATGACTTTATACATAATCATAAATAAGCGAGAAAGAGAGAGAGAGAGAGAGAGAGAGAGAGAGAGAGAGAGATAGCACATTAAAAATGTAATTTTAACTAATGTAGGATAGAGAGAGGTCTGTGCTTACTGTACATATGCTATAAAACAGTGAGATTAACTAGATGACTAGGCAATATATTTCTAACAGTTACTCATGATAAGAGGTGTGGTTCTGCCTTGCCTTGATTTGTGTTCAGTCTTTGCTTCATGGACTCATATTATCCCCCACCCCCACTCTCTCATATCATCACAGGATTCCTAATATATTGTGTGGAACACTTAGTCCAAGAGCAAATGAGATGTGATGCTAATTAACACACATGTTTTAAAAATGTAAAAGACAGCTGCTGGGGAAATCTGGGCAGCATCAGAACAACAGAGGTGAGGAAGAAGAACCTAACAGTTACCCATTTCCCCTACAGTGGTCCCCATGAAAATCACCCCCACCCCACCCACGCAGCTGTTATTTGCATAAGGAGAGAAGGCTCCGTTGGCATCTGGGACTAGTTTGTCACTTGGACTTCATTCCAAGTTGACTTTTTGCTGGAATACCATGATCACAGGCGATCGTATGATGTCAGTGATAAGGGAAGAGGATGAATGGATGCATTGTTTCTCATTAAACATTAATTCCATTTGTCATTTTCTATCACTATCATCATCTTCTTTGACTATGGGATGCAAGCAAACACAGGTAGTGACCATGAAATTTAACCACCTTCAGATCACAGTTCAGCTAGGGTGGACATGTGTCCTGTTTTTCAGAGAACAGTCCTCTGTTTGAAGGATTATCCTCTGTTTGAAGGCATCCTCCATTTGAACAGCTGTCCAGCCCAACTCCATAAGGAAAGGGAACCATAAGGAAAGAGAGCAGGGGCTTTGAGGTTGCCAATCAACAATTAGCTGCTCACAGTCTGACACCCTGTGGCAAGATGTCATGGATTTCTATTTGAATTACGATAAGTATTTCTAAATTTGAGTCTATACATAAAAAAATAGCACATGCAAATGTTATGTAAATTGGCATTGTGTTTTATACTGTTTTCATCATGCATTTCCTCCTTTTTTCTTTTCTTTCTTTCTTTTTTCTTTTTGGAGATGTGTAAATGGCTCCCTCTAGTATTAGTTTTCCGGTGGTCATTCTGGGACTAGAGAAAGGGGACTGTCAGGGAGAGGCTGCAGCTCAGTGGTAGAGCACATGATTTCCATGCAGAAGATCCCAAGTCCAATCCCCAGCATCTCCAGGTAGGGCTGGAAAACTCCTGCCTGAAACCCTGGAGAGCTGCTGCCAGAGTCAGTGGGCCTGTTCAGAAAACACCTTAAACCCTGCTGGTTAAGGCTTTCGGTTAAGAAGCAGGCATTTAGATGTCTTGTGCGATGCATTTTGCTAAACCCTGCTCACTCACTAACCACAGTCGGACCATCTGCTGCAGGGTTAGCAGCTCTAACCGTGGCTTAAAGTGTTGTGTGCGACAGCACGGTTTGTGGTTAGTGCTAATGCCAGAGAACCACAGTTTCGCTAACCACAGAACCTGAAGTGTCACCTGAACAGGCCCTGTGTTGACAACACTGGGATAGATGGGCTGACAAGCTGGCTCAGCACAAGACAGTTTCCAGTGTTGTCTCAGACGCTCTGCCACAGCCTGGGGAGTACCTGCCTCTGCTTCCTGTCCCTGCCTTACCCCAGGGTTGGAGCCCTTTGAGAAGAAGGAATTGGGGAAGCAGCAACACCTATGAGTAAGTCCCTGCCTACCTTGATCCTAGTCAGAAAGCACTCTCACTTACTGCAAACAACCTTACTCCAATGCACAAAGGGATGTCCATTGCTGTGAAATCTGGATCTTTTCAGGCCAACTGAGTTCTGCAGGGTTCCCAACTCAGCTTGCATTTGCGAACCAGACTGCGGGTTTTCCCTGAACCCTGGGGACATTTTGTATTGGGGGGCAGATTATGTCCAAAATTAGCAGAAATATGCATAATTTGCACAAATTTGCACAACATTCAGGCATAATTTGTGCAATTTAAAAACATGGACAATCCACTAACTGGCTCAGCTCACTGTGGGCCAAGTCAGGCTATGTAGTGGAAGTTGGGGGTCCAAACCAATGGAAGCTCATTGAGTTCCACCCTCCAAATGATTTCTCCAGCATCCCTAAGTGCTCATGACAATCCTAATCCTGACTATAATGCATTCTAGAGTTCTGCTTGGACAGAATGTCTCATGACATTTGCTTTCAGCTGGAGAAGAGCCAACATAATCAGTGAGGTTATGAAATCTAATGATGATTTCTTGAGTACCAGCCTGGCTATTGTCCATTTCAAGGTACATGGTGGGGTTTCTTATTGAAAGGACACATTATTGATTTAAATTAGCTGGAAGACAAATGGCTTTTCACAAATTGCAAGCAGTGTAATGAGTTTTTAAAGAGGTAATTTTAAAAAAAGATTAATGTACATAGATGGTGGCCTCTAACTTATATCTGGAAATGACCCATGGGAAGCCATATCCTCAAACTTAGTTAAGCTACAGAGCCCTAGCTGATTCATCCCATGGACCTCTCTGATGAGAAGAAGTACAAAAGGTACAAGCAGTCAGTTGATCCCCATCCAACTGGGTGTCACATGGTGGTCATGTGTCCTATTTTATAAAGGGCAGTCCTCTATTTGAAGGGCAATCCCACCCAAGTCCAGTTTAAAGATAAACATAAGAAAGGAGGACAGGGGCCTTGAAGTTGCCCATCAGCAGTAAACATCTGGATAGCAGACTGAGCAGGCACACAGCTCACCTGGTCAAAGTCTTCCCCCACTTTGGTGAGATGTATTGTATTTCTATTTAAATTACAGTAATTAGTTCTACATTTGCCTCTGTACATATAAATCAGCATATGCAATTTTTATGCAAATTGATGTCCTCTTTTGGAATGATGCATCAGTAGGCACACCAAGCAGTTAGCCTGAGTGTACCATGAAAATCCATACAAAGACCCATGTTGACCAAATTTCTTTCTTTTTTAGTACTACTCTTTATCCATTCTCCCGTCTTACAAGCAACTGGTGAGAGTGACCTAATGTAGCACAGAAATTAAAAGAATGAGCTAGTAGCCAAGCTTCTCAGACACTTAGAGGTCCTTTATAGGTAGTAAAAGGATATGCATTTTGGGCTGTATTTCAGTGTTTGTTGTGTTACTTACTGAATTAAACTCCCTCACTTCCTTTCTCTGTTTCCCTTTCTTTCAGACATACATTGACACACAAAGTAAGTTAGCAAGGTGAAATGAGGAAAAGAGAAGAAGGAGTGAAGGAATAGGAAGAAGCATTAGCGAAGGAGGGTTCAGGTAATTGATGAAAGATCCTTCTTGACCAGTCTTGTATCAATTTGAGACATATGCTACTTTTCAATCTTCCATTATTCTCAAAGTTGTCTGGCCCATCCCTCTTTCAGAGCTATCTTTGCTGGGCATTCTCATTAAGTCTGCAAAGGCAGATGTGATGTCATAGTCCTGGCAAAACTCTGCTTATTTATTTATTTATTTATTTATTTATTTATTTATTTATATCCAGCCTTTTCCCCAGGGCTGGGACTCAAGGCAGTTTACAAGAGTAAAACATGTACAATTAGAAACATATAAATATAAATTTACAAAAGTTAAAATTAAACCTGCAGTAAAATTAAGAACACTTAAAACTTTTAAAAACATGAACATATTTTAAAAAAACAAAACAATAGAGGACGTTTATTTAGAAATAATTTAGGCTCTTTCAATTGAAGGAGGGGTGCTGTTTTCACAAAGTATGAATGGAACATGTGGTGTTGACATGAATTTGTTCTGTTTCATAGGAATGTTATTCATTATCATTTTTGTGTGCTACTCTAACTGCAAAGTGATTGGTCCTCTTGATATGCCATGAGATAGCATTTAGTGCAAAAAAGTGTTCATAGAACTGGGGCAAGGGAGCTTTCCACAGGTGGATTTGTTAGGTTTTGGAAGTAAAAAGTTTGTTACCTCATGAGGGAAGGACCTTTGCAAGGGTGCTTTTGAAGTTAGCTGTAGGTAGGGTGACCAGATCGCCCAGGGTTTCCCAGTCCTAACCAGAAACCTGGGGCGATCCGGACCGACTGGGGGGGTGGAGGCAAACCGGGGCTGCAGGGGGTCACGCGGCAGCGGTGGTGAGCCGCGGCAGAGAGCGGCAGAGAGCGGCAGACCCGGTAGGTCCGGGCTGGTTTTTTTGGGGGGGGTGGCTTGGTGGTGGGGTTTCGGGTAGGGGGACTCCCCCCCGCCACCACCTGCCAGGGCGGCCGCTTCCCTCTGGTGCTCAAATCTACTGAGAAACAGGCTTTGTGGCCTGTCCCTCAGTAGTGTGCCGGGTGAAGACGTCATCACCTGGCATGCTACTGAGGGACAGGCCGTGAAGCCTGTTTCTCAGTAGATTTGAGCAGCGGAGGGAAGCGGCCACCCCGGCAGGTAAGTGGGGGGTCCCTCCCACCTCCCCCGTCGTGCTTCTTACCTGCCGGGACAGCAGCAGACGGCCCTAGCAGGTAAGCCCCTTCCCCCCTCACTATGTTTTTTGGGGGGGTGGCGGGGGTATCAGATCTGCTTGTTGGCCGCATGGTGGGTGGCCTTTTTTAAAATATATATTTTATGTTTTTTGGGAGAGTGGGCACACCCCTTTGGGTGGCCATTTTGGACCGGGATTTTGGGTTCCAAAATCTGGTCACCCTAGCTGTAGGCCTGACTCCATTAGGGAAAGACTCTCCTGAGAACATGGGTAGGAGCTGTGACTGAGTCCAAAACGTCAAGCTGTACTGATGTAAATCTAAGATAAGGAACTAGAGTATGTTATAAATAGCAAGATTTGGGCTTGGTTGCGCAGACAGATCTTAAGAGAATGAGAAGCCTACCAAACATGATTACCTAAGCTCTGCCAGCCATGCCTGCCAGATAGGTGACTATAAGATCTCAATGATGATCGCTTTGTTGGTTGACAGGAATAGAACTTTAGTTTTGATAAGAAATATGCTAGCCAATATATATATATATATATATATATATATATATATATAGTGGTACCACTTTGTGTTGACTAGCTAAAGACGACCTTCAGGGATCACAACTCATAAATTGTAGTATTTTGAAAGCAGAGAACCATCAGCTGGGATTGTTAAATCTGCTGCTGAATGGGGTCTATCCATATAGCCACTGCTTTCTCTCTTGGGCAGGTGAGTCACAGACACACCTGTTCCAGTAAGGGACATAAGATAGTCGAATGGAGCAGAAATTTTTACCTGTCACACCATTTCTCGCTCTGCCTCACGCAGCAAAATATCTTGGACTGGCTCTGTAATAGGTCTAGAGATAATCTTACGTTCAGTTAGTTCTGTTACATTACATAAAGGGCAAAGAATGTTTTCTTTCATTCCCAAGCACATTAAATACTGCTTATTCTGAAAAATCCTGTCAATGTGAGGAATATTACTGCTCTGATTTTTACACAATGATGTTTTTCTCTACTCAGATATACTTTGTGGTGCATTAGGCCCAATTAATGTGACACAAAGCACTGTCAGGACTATTTCTATTAGGGATGTGCACTGGATCGGACCCGATCCACGATCCGAGTCCGGTCCAGTGGGAAATCGGATAAATTATCCGATTTCCGATCCCGCAGCTGGATCGGCCGATCCAATCCGAACCGGTCCGAAAAAGCTCCGAACCGGTTCGGCGGATCGGCGGATCGGCGGGCGCCCACTGGCGCCCACCGCCGCTTCCATTGGCGGGCGCCAGCGGGCGCCCGCCGATGAAAGTGGACAGCGGGGGGGGGAGGAGGGGGGCACTTACCTTCTCGGCCCGGTGGCTCCCGTCCGGCGCCGGTGCCTACTACTACTAGCAGGCTCCGCGGCCTGCTCTAGGGTGGCGCGCCGGGTGATGTCATCACCCGGCGCGCTACTCTAGAGCAGGCCGCGGAGCCTGCTGGTAGTAGTAGGCGCCGGCGCCGGACGGGAGCCACCGGGCCGGGAAGGTAAGGAGGGGGTGCGTGGAGGGGAGGAGGGGGCGCGCGGAGGGGGGAGGGGGGAGGGGGGCCCTTACCTGCCCGGCCCGGCGGCTCCCGTCCGGCGCCGGCGCCTACTACTCCCAGCAGGCTCCGCGGCCTGCTCTAGGGTGGCGTGCCGGGTGATGTCATCACCCGGCGCGCTACTCTAGAGCAGGCCACGGAGCCTGCTGGAAGTAGTAGGCGCCGGCGCCGGACGGGAGCCGCCGGGCCGGGAAGGTAAGGAGGGGGTGCGTGGAGGGGAGGAGGGGGCGCGCGGAGGGGGGAGGGGGGAGGGGGGCCCTTACCTGCCCGGCCCGGCGGCTCCCGTCCGGCGCCGGTGCCTACTACTCCCAGCAGGCTCCGCGGCCTGCTCTAGGGTGGCGCGCCGGGTGATGTCATCACCCGGCGCGCTACTCTAGAGCAGGCCGCGGAGCCTGCTGGAAGTAGTAGGCACCGGCGCCGGACGGGAGCCGCCGGGCCGGGAAGGTAAGGAGGGGGTGCGTGGAGGGGAGGAGGGGGTGCGTGGAGGGGAGGAGGGGGCGCGCGGAGGGGGGAGGGGGGAGGGGGGCCCTTACCTGCCCGGCCCGGCGGCTCCCGTTCGGCGCCGGTGCCTACTACTCCCAGCAGGCTCCGCGGCCTGCTCTAGGGTGGCGCGCCGGGTGATGTCATCACCCGGCGCGCTACTCTAGAGCAGGCCGCGGAGCCTGCTGGAAGTAGTAGGCGCCGGCGCCGGACGGGAGCCGCCGGGCCGGGAAGGTAAGGAGGGGGTGCGTGGAGGGGAGGAGGGGGCGCGCGGAGGGGGAGGGGGGAGGGGGGCCCTTACCTGCCCGGCCCGGCGGCTCCCGTCCGGCGCCGGCGCCTACTACTCCCAGCAGGCTCCGCGGCCTGCTCTAGGGTGGCGCGCCGGGTGATGTCATCACCCGGCGCGCTACTCTAGAGCAGGCCGCGGAGCCTGCTGGAAGTAGTAGGCGCCGGCGCCGGACGGGAGCCGCCGGGCCGGGAAGGTAAGGAGGGGGTGCGTGGAGGGGAGGAGGGGGCGCGCGGAGGGGGGAGGGGGGAGGGGGGCCCTTACCTGCCCGGCCTGGCGGCTCCCGTCCGGCGCCGGCGCCTACTACTACCAGCAGGCTCCGCGGCCTGCTCCAGGGTGGCGCGCCGGGTGATGTCATCACCCGGCGCGCTACTCGAGAGTAGGCCGCGGAGCCCGCTGGTAGTAGCCGCCGGCGCCGGACGGGCCGAGAAGGTAAGCAGTGGCGGGGAAGGGGGCTTACCCCCCCCCCCGGAGCCGTCCGCTTCTATCCGCTGGCGCCCGCGGGTGCCAGCGGATGGAAGCGGGCGGCCCCAGGGGGGGTAGGGAGCGCGGGGGAGGGGGTTTACCTGCCGGGGCCGTCCACAGCGGACGGCCCCGGGGGGGGAGGGAGTTAGGCCCCCCCTTACCCACCCGCCGCCATTTTTTCCTCATAGACTTGCATTGCAATGCAAGTCTATGGGGAAAAAAATGGCGGCCGATCCAAAAATGTACGATTTTTGGGTCGGGATCGGACTCGATCCGGTCCGGGGGGCCTCCGATTTTGTCCGAACCGGTCCGGGACAAAATTGGAGGTCCCGATCCGGGCCCCGATCCGATCCGGGGGGTCCGTGCACACCCCTAATTTCTATTATTGTACCCACCCATAGTCTTTCAACTTCCATAGCTCAATTCAGGTATTTGTTTAATTTACTTTCACGCCGGCTGGAGAGGGAGAGAGAGAGCTGCGCATAGGGGCTCCCAGCGTCTCCTCCAGCGCAGCCCCGGTCCACCTGTGGAGAGGCGGAGAGGCGAGAACGCCGGCTGGAGAGGGAGAGAGAGAGCTGCACGTAGGGGCTCCCTGTGTCTCCTCCAGCGCAGCCCCGGCCCTCCTGCAGAGAGGTGGAGAACACTGGTTTAGTCCACCTCTCTAACACGCTTGAGGTGGCTGGGAGTGCAGTTGAATTGAAATGTGTCTGGGAGTGGCAATATCTGTTGTGCAGGGCAAGGGGAGATATGGCGATAGCAGGGCGATGTGCCATTATAGGGGAAGGAGAGATAGATATTTAACACCCATCTTACCTTCCAGTCGCCCTGCTACCCCGGGGATCTTGGAGAACGAACCAGGCCACCCACAGAACCTCTCCTTGCTCCTATGCAATGCCAGGTCGGTTAAAAGTAAAACAAATATCATCTATGACCTCCTTATAGATGAGGAGGCCGACCTGGCATGCTTCACAGAAACCTGGCTGGGAGATGATAGTGGGCCGACATGGGCTCAGGCTCTCCCAGCTGGGTACTGTGTTAGTGAGCAGGTGAGGGAAAGTGGGCGGGGGGGCGGAGTAGCTGTGGTCTACAAAGACAATCTTAACCTGACCAGACTTCCTGTTCGTGAACTGAATCACATCGAGTGTGTGTACCTGAGTCTGAAGGCCAGGGATAGACTAGGGATTCTGTTAGTGTACCGGCCACCCCGCTGCCTATCAGACTCCCTGGCCGAGCTCACGGAACTGGTCTCGGAGTTGGTGTTGGATTCGCCCAGGCTTTTAGTCCTGGGCGATTTCAACATCCCATTCGAGGCTGGTTTGTCAGGTGCAGCTCGGGAGTTCATGGCATCCATGACAACCATGGGCCTATCCCAATTGATCTCTGGACCTACACATTCAGCAGGTCACACCCTCGATGCTGTCTTCAGCTCCGAACAGACAGATCTGTGGGCGGAGGTAACAAATACCTCTGCATTGTCATGGACAGACCATTTTCTGGTCAGGGTTAGAATCACAGCTACCACTCACCCCTGCAGGGGTGGCGGACCTATTAAGATGGTCTGCCCTCGAAGGCTGATGGATCCTTTTGGATTCCAGAAGGCCTTGGAGGGATCAATGGCTGGTATCGTCGACGATCCTGTAGAAGCCCTGGTTAATAGATGGAATCAAGACCTAACTAGGGCTATCGACACGATCGCCCCCAAACATCCTCTCCGACCCGCTTCTTATCGGGCGCCCTGGTATACAGAAGATCTCAGGGAGTTGAAGCGGAAAGGACGATGACTGGAGCGCCGATGGCGAAAAACTCGACTTATATCCGATAAGACACGACATAGAGAACATCTTCGTTCCTATGGGGTGGCAATACGTGCAGCGAAGAAAGCTTTCTTCTCTGCACGCATTGCGTCTGCGAATTCGCGTCCAGCAGAACTGTTCAGGGTGGTGAGGGGTCTAACTCAGGCACCCTCCCCCCTGAACCCGATGTTAGAGCCTTCGGTAGTTCGCTGTGATGCCTTTAACAATCATTTCACAGATAAAATCTCTCGAATAAGAGCCGACTTAGATGCTGTCGTTATAGCAGAGGCTGACAATGGAGTGTCCAGCAACTCCGCGAGTAGAATTACACTGGATCAGTTTCAGCTGGTGAGTACCAAGGACGTGGACAAGCTGCTTGGTCGAGTAAGGAGGACGACTTGCCCTCTCGATCCCTGTCCTTCTTGGCTGGTCGCCCAGGGAGGAGATACAGTTAGATCACAATTACAATATATTATTAATGCATCTCTCAGGGAGGGGAGTTTTCCATCATGTTTAAAAGAAGCGGTAGTACGGCGGCTTCTAAAAAAGCCCACCCTGGATCCCCTGGACTTTAATAACTATAGGCCAGTATCAAATCTTCCATTTTTGGGCAAGGTGATCGAGAGGGCGGTTGCCTTCCAACTGCAAGCAGTTTTGGATGATACAGATTTTCTAGACCCATTTCAAACTGGCTTCAGAGCAGGATATGGAGTTGAGTCTGCTATGGTCGCCTTAGTGGATGATCTACGCTTAAGTATTGACAGGGGGAGTGTGTCCCTGTTGGTACTCCTGGACCTCTCAGCGGCTTTCGATACCATCGACCATGGTATCCTTCTGGAACGCCTGAGGGAATTGGGACTCGGGGGCACTGTGCTTCAGTGGTTCCGGTCCTACCTCTCGGGCAGGTTCCAGATGGTGATGCTTGGGGATAGTTGCTCTTCAAAGAAGGAGCAGCTATGTGGTGTACCACAAGGTGCCATCCTATCCCCAATGCTGTTTAATATATACATGAAACCGCTGGGAGAGATCATCCGGAGGCATGGGGCGGGGTGCTATCAGTATGCTGATGACACCCAAATATATTTCTCTATGCCTTCGATAACAGCGTCGGCTAAGGATAGCATGTCTCCTCTGAATGAATGCTTGGAGGAGGTAATGGGCTGGATGAGGAAAAACAAACTGAAGCTGAATCCAGACAAGGCAGAGGTGCTTGCTGTCAAAGGCCGCAACCTGGGTTTGGAGGTGTGTCAACCAGTTCTGGATGGGGTTACACTCCCCCTGAAAGACTGTGTTCACAGCTTGGGGGTGCTCCTGGATCCGTCGCTCCAAATGACAGCTCAGATAGATGCGACTGCCAGGAGTGCCTACTATCAGCTTCAGCTGATACGCCAGCTGCGCCCCTTCCTAGAGTTGGAAGACCTAAAATCAGTAGTGCACGTGCTGGTAACTTCGAGGCTCGACTTCTGCAATGCGCTGTACATAGGGCTACCTCTGTGCCTAGTCCGGAAACTTCAACTAGTTCAAAATATGGCAGCCAGGTTGGTCACCGGTACATCTAGGGGTGACCACATTACACCAGTTTTAAAATCTCTTCACTGGCTGCCAATCAGTTTCCGGGCGAAGTACAAAGTGTTGGTTATTACCTTTAAAGCCCTACATGGTTTGGGTCCAGGTTACCTACGGGATCGCCTTCTCCCATACAATCCGCCCCGCACACTCAGGTCCTCTGGGAAGAATTTATTACAGTCAACAAGAACTAGACTGACAACTGTTACCCAGAGGACCTTCTCTTCTGCCGCTCCCAGATTGTGGAATGACCTGCCGGGAGAGATTCGCCAACTTACTAGTCTTCAGGAATTTAAAAGATCTATAAAGACTGATCTCTTCCGGCAGGCCTACCTAGATGAATTTTAAAGTGTTTTATTGGTGTTTTATTGGTGTTTTAATGATGTACTGGTTTTATCTGCTTTTAATCAGTTTTTGTATCTTGTGTTTGGTGTTGTTCCCCGCCTCGATCTGTTGGGAGAGGCGGGTGATAAATAAATATATTATTATTATTATTATTATTATTATTATTATTATTATGCCCCCCCAGTTCCTCTTGTGAGATGGATAGCATTTTAATCTTATTATTCTGCCTTGCTAGCAAGACTGGTGCTCAGCTTGTTAGAG
This sequence comes from Anniella stebbinsi, assembly GCA_029215795.1. Taxonomy (NCBI): domain Eukaryota; kingdom Metazoa; phylum Chordata; class Lepidosauria; order Squamata; family Anniellidae; genus Anniella; species Anniella stebbinsi. Next base: position 333,936,826 of record JARDYH010000001.1, read on the forward strand.
TCCATTATTTTGCCCATCATTGCACATTAATTCCACTTGTCATTTTCTGCCATTATCATTACCATCATCATCATCTGCTTCTTCTATGGGATGCAAGCAAAGGTAGGGCCCATTAAATCTAGCCACAGCCATATATAACTCTAGGTAAGGTGACCATGTGTCCTACTTTACAGAGGACTCTCCTCTGTTTGAAGGATTATCAGGGATTGTCCTCTATTTTAAGGTGTCCTCTTTTTGAAGAGCTGCCCAGTCCATGCCCAGTTTAAAGATAAAGAACCATAGGAAGGGAAGCAAGGGGCCCTGCATATGCCCATCAGCAGTTAACACTTGGACAGGAGACTGAGGAAATCATCTCAGTCTTCCTCATTATGGCAAGATGTATTGAGTTTCTATTTAAATTAATTAGTACTTATTTCCAAATGTGCATCTATACATATAAATTAGCATATGCAGATTTTATGTAAATCGACACCCTCCTTTGAAGTCATGCATTTCTTCATTTTTGGTGATGCATAGGTGGCTACCCTCACTCAGGGATGGCCTACTTTAACATGTCCTACATATTTTTATTGTATTTATTTACAATATTTATATGCCACTCCACATCCAGAAGATTTTGGAATGGTGAACAACAGATAGAATAAGAGACTAAAAACAAAATATTAAAATTGCTAATTTTTAAAAGAACCAAGTTCTGATAAAACCTGAGTTCTGATATAACCATGGCTGGTCACTCAAGGAAATTACATTTTCAGGAGGCACCAGAAGCAACACAACATTGGCACCTGGATGACCTCCAATGGAAGGTAATTCCCGAGGAAGGGCCTCCCACACTGAAAGCTCTTCTCCTGGTGGACTCCAAACAGACCATAGGGCAATGTGGAACCACCAGGAACATGCCCTCAGATGACCTCAGGCTGGTAAGTGGGAAGGCGCTCTCTCAGGTATCCTGGTCCCAAGTTTTTTAGAGCTTTGTTGCACTAGTTCAAGAACCTTAAACCTGGCCCAGTAGTGAAAAGGCAGCCAGTGTATTTCCCTCAGCAAAGAAGTTGCATAGTACTTCCCTTGAAAAGTTTTTGGAAAGCTCAGCTGGTTCAGAATACAGCACATGGGGTTTTAGCTGATGTCAACTGCAAGAAGTACAGAACACCAGTATTGAACAACCTTCAATGATCCTGTTTGTTTCTGGGTTCTGTTCAAGTTGTGGGTGCTTTCCTTTAAAATCCTACATGGCCTGGGGCCAAGGTATTTCAAAGTCCCTTCTCTCATATGACTGACTAGCCCATCTTACTCCAACCTGAAGCCCTCCAGATGTTTTAGACTACAACTCCAAGCATTCCTGACATTGGCTTTGCTGTCTGGGGCTGAGGAAAGTTGAAGTTCAAAACACATGGGGGTTGTCTACACAATGCTGTTTTGTAGCTACTTCCCCCAAAACCTAGCAGCATTACTGCTGCAGGGCAGGAATGTTAAATCTAGATGGCAGGAAGGAGCATGGACTATCTAGTGGCCATTCCGCTTGTCAAGCCCACCCCCTGCCCAATGCCTTGTGTACCCTGCACTCGGAACTGCCCCTAGGAACGCCCCCTAGGAATGCCCCAAACCAAAGACACTACTAACAGGTGGGAGAAACGATGTCGGGGCATCAGATCAAATGGAAAAGTCATGGTAAAAGAACACTGCGAGAAAATGCTGTTCCGAAGGTAAAACCCTGATTTGGTTGCAAGTTGGTGGCTGCCTCACATGCAGCACCACTGTGCAGCCACTATGGGGTATATAAGGCATATAGACAAGCGTGTGGAAGCCACCAGGTTGAGGAAGACTGGACTAGACTGCCCTTCACTGATTTAAAACCCAAGGTGGTGATTGCCTTTATTTATTTGTAGTTATCTGACAATATGCTGTCACTGTTTAAAATATAGCTCAGTATCTACAGTGTCTAAAATGGCAGGTGTTGCCCTGCATTGTATCTTAGTGTTCCTATGTATGTATTTATATGCATGTGCATTAGAGGAAAGAGGCTAGTTAAATGGAAACATCTAGAATATGGGTTTCCATGTTCCCCCATTCCCCTGCAGTACCCTACATCAGTAAAACAAATCTGCTTCAGTGGATTGGGGGACCCTCCTGAACAATGGGCAACAGAGGAGAGGGGTCCTTTAAAATTCCCCCTACTGGTGGGGGAATGCTGGGAGTTGTAAGACTTTTTCCTGTCTAAACATGTCTAAACATGCGCCCTTAAAGACTTTGGTCCCAGCCCAGTTACTTTCCCAGCAATCCCTGCAATCATAGGTCAGGTGTTCAAATCAGCTAGGCTTGGAGGAGAGAAATCTCTAACAATCCTGAACAGCTGTTAGGCAGCTAAGGACTCAAGAAAAGGCAGACTCACTCCCAAAGTTTTCTTTCCCCTCCCAAACCCTAAAGATTTATCATGGTATGAAAGCCTTTGAAGTGAAGCTTCTCATGCCACCAATCACCTAAGAATCTTGTCTTACCTTAAAGACCCACAAATTTGTTCCATCAAAATTTGTTTTGTGGACACTGACATAAAGACTGCTCTCTTCCGGCAGGCCTATCCAGTTGAATTTTAAGATGTTTTTAATGATGTATTGGTTTTTATTCGTTTTTAATATCGCAACTATTTTGTGGTTTTTGTGGTTTATATTTGTTGTTGTTCCCCGCCTCGATCCAGAGGGAGAGGCGGGTTATAAATAATTATTATTATTATTATTCATCAGATGCATGAAATGCTAACCTCAAATTGGCAGGTTTATATACACATGCTGTGGTTGGGCGGGTGAAAAGAGAGAGGGCTCCATCATGCCTACGTTTTTTCAGTTTGCGTCCACAGTTTCCCCCTCCATTTCCTTAGCGAGTTGAGCGCTGGGCACTTTCACATCTGTGCTTTGTTGCGTTCATGCATCTTTTCACCTGTATCGCTTCTATGCTGGCAAAATCTCCTGCCACACCCCCTACATTCTCCTTCCCCCTGCAGTAAATTTTTAATATATTTTTAAACATTTTTCCTGCACAAATACAACAGTACAGCAGCCTGAAACTGCGCAATTACGCTAAAACAACACACTATGCTTTCCCCCTAAGATCATATTAAACAAGATAAGTGAAGAGAAAGTATTACAATTAGTTGTTGAAGAAGTTTGTGATCAATGTTGGCATGGCAAGGGGAAGCCAACATTGTTCTGGTCAGGAAACCTAGGCATGCCTACTCAGGAGTAAGAACCAACCCTAGAGTTGAATGGGACTGAGTCCCAGGCACGAGCGGTGGTGGCCTTGCTTGCCTTCTCCGCAGGGTGTTCGGGCGCCCTCTCTTGCTCCCCCATCATGATTGAGCAGTTGAGTGGAGAACCGCCAACCCACCTCTTTTGTCAGCGAGACTGCCCTTCAACACACATGCCCCCAACAAAAAAACAGGATTGTCCGATATAGCACAGGAGGGAGGAGTGGCTTTATTGTGCATGGAGGGGGGAGGAAACGGACTTTCCCCACTCCAAAATAAGATGGAAACAGGAGGGGAAGAGGTGAGTTGAACGCAGGACAGGGTCGGCGTCATCTGAGTACCGCACTGCAAAAACGCATACCAGGCATGGCGGGAGTGCAATAAATTGCTGGTATGATGTAGCTCAGATAAACTGTGTTATCAGAGGGAATTGAAATACAAACCGTTCAATTTCCAGAGGAGTGGTTGTGTTAGTGTCTTGCAGTAAAAACAACCAATAGTATTGTAGCACCTTAAAGGCAAACACATTTATTCTGGCGTTGTACAGTTATACTTACCTTAACAGTTATCATTCGCAACTGGTGATAAAACAGAAATCCTTGCAATGATGAGCCAATTAGTATATGTAGTGTGATTTTAGGGAGAGAGAAAAAAACCTTTGGCCTCATTCAAACCATAAGAAATAGAGTTGAAATTCCTGAAGAATTGTACTTCAGCAATTTCATGCTGATATCTGTCTTGGAAACCCCTTTGTTCAAGAATGGCCAATTATCTGTTAATGGTGGGAAGAAGGCGCATTTGCCTACCATTGTAGGAGGTGAAACCCATTCAGAGGTACCAAGACTCTCCCTTCCCTGCCAGGCATCTGTGCTGGATCCACAGGCTGATTGCTAGATCAGTAGTGGAGGTTGCATTTTGTGGAGCCCTACATCAGTTTAGCGTGTAAATGTCTGTTTCAATGCATAAATTGCCATTATTAGATTTCATGCAGCTGCTATATAGATTTAATGTATAGAATGTATGGTAGTGAATTCTGCAGATGCATTGCTACCAGCTCCCTCTCTGGCCCTGATCCAAAGAATCAGATGCGCAGCAGATGGCTGCTCACCCGTTGCTGTGCTTGCATTCATACAGCACGTTTGAGCTGGAGAGTAAAAGCCTCTCACAGCCCCAAACAGCTGCACACATTTGTATAGGAACCATGAATTTTTCAGAAGCGCTTGTGGGAGATGTGCCTGGCATGTATATAATGCAGTAAATACATGATAAAAGTATTTAAACAGAAAGATAACTGAGCACTGATGTGCGGTTATATAAAAGGATCTTGCGCAGGAGTTTCCATTTTGTTTATCAAGCTTTTTCATATCTTCAGTAGCACAAGGGATTGAAAGAACAGAACTTCTCTCTCAAGAGCAATAGGCACGAACTCTCCTTTCAATCAGGCTTTTGTTTTTTCCATGCTGTAAATTACAAGAGTAAATGTCCTTACCAGCGTAGATTAAAATTATGGTAATATCATTATTTCTAATCATGAATTGCAATTATTCTATAACAAGTCTTTCAGTCATGACTAATTTGGTACACGGGTGACTCATTTGTCTTGTGATTAAATAAAGATTTGTGTACATTTTGATCTTTAAGCATAAGTACTCTCTAAACGATGCCAACGTAGTGTTATTTTGTGTGTATCGTGTTGTTCGCTTGTTTAGCCACACTTAACTAAACAAAATAGTTCTTAGATTATAATTGATTTGGGATTTCCCCCCACCAAACTTTGTTTACTTCTCCCAGGCTTTCCCTACAGAAAATTAACTCTCGTCTCTTTGATGCTTACTGATGTTTACTGTTGCAAAGAAAAACATAAAATTTGGAACTTTTAGGCTGCAATCTTATGGTTCTTGTGAGAGTGTTCCAGGTGCCTTAAGTGTTTTCAGGTCTACCCTTTCAAGAGGAGAGAGACAGAGAGAGACAGAGAGAGACCTGACCTTGGAGGAGGAAATCTGACCTCAGATTTCTCATTTGTGCAAATTTATGCTTGTGAAAATGTGCAAATTCCCCTCAATGCACAAATCCCCCCAAATGTACATTTTCATGCTTTAACCTATAGGGGAAATGTGCATTTTCATCTGTTGTTGTTTTAACTTTACATGTATAAAGTTCCAGAACTTTTTAAAAAATAGTCTTCTAGTCGACAGAATCCATGTGACCCCAGAAAACCTGGTCAACTGCGGAATCCATGGTCAGATTCATTGAAATCCAAGTTCATTTGATTCCATTGCAGATTTCTGAGACATCCCTGGTTGTGGATGGGGGTTGCCATAGGCATACCAGGAAATATTGTAATGCACAGCCCTCCTGGCCCCCAGATATGACCCCAAACCAACCGCTGATCTATGGAAGTCATGGCACTGGTATAGATCAATACTCTTCCATGGGTTTCAATGGGAGGGGATTTGTTTTTTCCTGGCCCCCAGCTTCAGGAGAAAGAAAATGCAGAAATGCTACTGCTGCTTCTCTTCCACCCGGTTGGGTTCATGCCAGCAGGACTTTGGATTATCAGAGGCTCCAATGTTGCTCCACATAATGGTAGATAGGAATGGTGAGGGAGGCAATTTTTACCAATTTCCCCCGTTCTGCAGTCCCCAGCACTACCTCCTCCGCTGTTCAGGAGGATCTCCCCAATCCACTGGAGCAGATTTGTTTTGCTAATTTAGGGGACTGCAGGGGAATGGGAGAAGCGGCAAAGTTCCCCTCTTCCTCTGCTCAGCCAGTGAAAAAGCTCCACTGGATCAAAAGCCTCCCACAGATAGAAGCATACAACCGATCAGATTCTGACTTGTAAAAAGTTCTTTAGTAAATCAACCATCCGTGGCATAGGTAACAAAGTAAAATGTTAAGATCAGCAATTCCACTTTAAATACTATAGAAGTACTGAGTGATGACTCCAGAAGGATTTTCTCAAGATCTGCTCATTGCTTCAACATATGTAGTTCATGACTACTCAGTTCAGCTGGTACAGATTTCATAAAGTCAGGAAGTGTTCTTTCCTACCTTATTAATCAGTATGACAAGAAAGTGGTGTATGTGATTGAGTGTAAGTGTACACATGGACAGCCACAACCTTCCTACTTGTATAGCTGGTATAGCAGATGCATCCAACTATGGCTCAATTCGGATGACACGTTGAGCATCAGTTGTTGAATTACCCACTGACGGTTGGTGAAAAAAGTGGTGATCTACAGACAACACGCTGCAGCAGGCACTGCAAGGAACCAGCAACCACCCCGGTTGCAAATAGCCTACAAATAGTCGCCAATGCTGGGCAGGCCAGATGGGGGGGGCGGCCAGGATGGGAGGAGCGGTGGGCGTGACAGAGCAGGAGGGCGGTGGGAGGTGGGGCAAGGCTGGGAGCATGGGACAGCCAACTACAGTAGTGTGGGAATGGGAGGGCAGGAGGATTTGTTTAGGCTGAAGCGCACCTGCAAGAGAGGGAAGAGACAGGAAGCGGCCAGAGTGGGGTGCGCGAGGGGGGGATTGGCCTAGCAGGCCAAGTCTACGCTACGACTAGGGGGGATGGCTGTGAGCCTCCATGCCGGCGGACAGGCCTACGGCTGGCCATTGATCAGACGGTGGACATGCCGGACACTTCGTTCCAGATGTCGTATGCGACGTATGACTTCTCCCAGGGCCACCTCCAGAGCGTGGAGACGCCGTGCCTTTTGGGCTCTCTGCCTTCTGTGGATGGCACGGCGGAGGGAGCGCAGTTTCCCTGGGAGACGAGAACAGAAGGGGGGAGAAGAGGGGGGGACTGCCATCAGTGACACAGAGGCCACAGCAACACCAATGCATCCCGCCCAACAGCCCCATAACCAACCTCCACTCCGAAGGGCCCTTCGGCGTCAGACTATGCGCCCTGCTCGGTGCCCGTCAGACCTGTAGGGTGCTGCCATCTCGACTGGATCTGGCTGCAATGAGGGGAGATGGGGCCAGGAACGAGAGGCATCCAGGGTGTGCAACAATGTTGCATAGGGATGCTAATGGACATAGCCTTGATTGTCTAGACCGGGCCGAGGGAGGCGCCGGCCAGCGGGACAGGGATCTAAAGGGGCCTTATCGCGTATAGGGGTGGGGGCGAACCTACAACTGCATTCCCCTATGGATCCTTGGCGGATGAGTATAGGGACCCATAGGACGACCTTGCCTTAGGCCATGTCGCCCTGGGAGGGTCATTCTGCCCCCTCCTCGTCCTCCTCCTCTGCCTCCTCCCCCTCCTCCTCTCCCTCTTTGTCGGAGTTTGGTGGGATGTTGCAGCCCCTCTTTGGCCATCCGCCTATGCGCTGCTCCTGCCCTCTGGCCGCCCCCCTGCCTTCCCTGAGGCACCTGCTGCTACCGATGCAGAACGTGGGGCCTGATATGCTGCAGCCATTGGTGGGGGCAAGTACTACTTTTGCTGTGGCAGCACCATGTATCCGTATGGGCCCATGTAGGGTGCGGGCTGAGGGGGCCCGTGGTAGGCACCATGGAACGATTGGGCGAGCTCCCTCAGCACCTTGGTTTGGCGGTCGATGGCTGCTGTGCGCTCCCGCATGCCTCGGTCGATGATGACATCGGTGGCCGACATGGCCTCAGTCATCCCGGTGACATGGCGCTCCTGACCTATACACACATCCCTCCCTGCCTCCCGTATGGCTTGGGCGCAATCTTCTACAGCTTTGCTGCCCATGAGCGTGGCCCACACAGTAAGGACACGCTCCTTGGTGCACCTGGCCTCCTCCTTAGCCGCCATGCATGTGAACAGGTTGTGGATGCGCTCCTCAGTTGTCTCCGTGACCATGACCAACTCTCTCGCCACCTGCAGCCGGTCTGCCCTGCGTCTGTTGCGCATATGGACACACCTCTGCGCGTTGGTCAGGGGATGGGCTTCTTTGGCCGCGGCTGCACCATGCTCGGCTGCAGGCGGCAGCACGGCTCCTCCTCCAGGGGGGCCGCTCCCTCCATCGGCTCGTCCTCCGGCTGTGGAGGCCCCTCGATCTCCTCCTCGAGCTCTGCCTCCGACGGCGCCTCCTCCTCCATCGCCGCCATCTCTACTAAGGTGTCAACGGTGGCCTGCGTATCGATGTCCAGCAGTTCTTCCTGGGTCGGTGACAATTCTGGCTCCAGCACATCTCCCACCTGTTGTTCAATGAGCTGCTCCATTTCGACCTGGTCCTCCTGTGACACCGGCCCCGTCTCCGTCACCGCATCCTAGATGCTGCAAGTGAAACCCTGCACCATAGCTACGTGTTTTGTTGACCCCAGCCTCGTACGGGGTGCTGGCACTGGCCGTGGCTGCCACCCTACGCTGACGGCCGCACTCCCCTTCGTGGGTTTTTTCCTCTGGCGTGACAGCCCAGGCTCTTCATCCTCCTGCGGGGTCTCTGGCACCAGGGGGTCGGGAGCGGGATCCGCAACCTGCAGGTCTGCACAGACGAGCTGTAGGAAGGCCGTGGGGCTGCTGCTGCTGGAAGAGGCTGGCGTGGGAGAGATACTCCTTGAGGTGCTGGCTATCCTGAGCAGCACAGGTGGCGCCATCACCAACAACGATGGGCTTTCGGATGGTGCCGGACGGCTCATCGGCCTCGCCTTGGCTGGGCATGCTTCAGCTGATGCCTTCAGGGCCTTCTTGGGGGGTGGAGGGGCTGTTTTCGGGGCCTTCTTGGGGTGGGGAGGGGCTGCCTTCGGGGCCTTCTTGGGGGGTGGAGGGGCTGCCTTTGGGGCCTTCTTGGGGGGTGGGGGGGCTGCCTTCAGGGCCTTCTTGGGGGGTGGGGGTGCAGCTGTCACGGCCTTCTTGGGGGGGGTGTTGGGCGTGGGGCATCCGTCTGTGCCACCAGCTGTGGTTTCCATGCGGCAGGGCCCTCCTCCTGTTGCGCCCCTTTGTCCAGCCATGCTCGTTGTTGTGTGTGTGGCGGCTCTTTGGTGGCGACCCCACTGCCCGCTGTGTGTCCTGGGATGACGTTGTGGCGCTCCAACAGCAGGCGTGCCAGTTCTTCGTAGAAGATCATGGAGCGTGGCTGGATGCCGGTCCTTTTATTGTGGGTTACTATCTCCTTAAACCTCCTCTTGAGTCCATGCAGCTGGTCCTTGCATTGCTTGCCACTGCGGTCGTATCCCCATTCCCGCATCCGCTTAGCGAGCCACGGGTAGAGCTGATCGTGCCTGGCTGTGGCCATGATCCTCCTAGCTTCCGGGCTGCCCCACAGCTCTATGATGTGCCCGGTCTCTGCGTGGGACCATTGCTACGATCTGTGTCTTTACGTGGGGTCTTGGCTGCTCCCCTCTCTGGGGGTTTGTGAGCCAGTCTCCTCGGCCACATCGTCCCATCCTCCTTCTCCCTCTGGCTCCATGTTGCCAGCGGATGTGTGTTTCGGAGATGACGGCTGTCTGTGCCCTGGCCAGCTTATCCCCGTCCCGTGTATTTGTATGATGGTGGGTGCTGGTGGGCTGTTGTCCTTCCTCTGGATGTGCCCGTGTGTAGGTGTTGTTGTCGTTGCTGGCCAGGGCCACTTCGTGTCCTTGGGATTGTTGTGCATACCTCTGCCTGTTTTCCACAACATCCACAGGTGGCTGGCTGTCGCCCACAGGTGCCCTTTGCCTTGCTGTTTTGTGCGTCTTGGGGATGTGCGTGGCTGTTGCTCACTGTCCGACAGTCTTGGGCGAATTGGGGGGGGCTCTCTGGTTGCCGCTTCCCCAGCCCTCGTCTTTCTGGGTGAAGCGAGGGTGGAGGTGGAGTTGGCGGTGTGGTGGGGGTCTGCTTCAGGTGGTTTGTTGTTCTCCCTGTTGGGGGGGGCTACCCCCATGTTCCTGGGCGCCTGGGGGTGTTGCTTCTTCTGTCTCCCCCTCCCCCCTTTGCCGTAGTGCCCTTCTGGTGCGCTTTCATTTCCGTTTGGGTGAATGACTGGGCACCCTGCGTGAGTGCTTGCAGGAGCTGGCCCCTTGTTGGGCTCTGTGCCGGCTGCCTGGTGGGGGAGGCGGGAGTCCGTGGTTGCTATGGCGGCGATGCCGGGGATCTGTTGTGAGAGTGCTTGAGCGGCCGCCCGCGTTCTGCCTCTCTTGCTGCTCCACTCTCTGATTTTCCTTGCTCAACAACTCACCTTTGTTCTTTCAACAATGCACCAATTCGGACGACACGTTTGTCAATTGACAATTCACCTAACAACTCGCAAGTGAATTGTTGCTCTCAGTTGTTGAATTTTGCTACTTTACCAACTGTGGGCTGTTGCTCCGTTGTGTGGCTACATTCAGACGACATGTTTAACAACGCAACGGGTTGTTGCTTCAACAACCCACAGTTGTTAAACGTGTCGTCCGAATTCAGCCTATGTCTATCTGCTGGCAGAATGGATTTCACCTTCCCCTGCATCTCCCTGTGTGCCCCCCCAATGCTGCCCCAGAGGGTTGGGTGATTCTTCACAGCAGATTTGAAGGGGTGAAGGAAAGGGAGGAAAAGTCCTGTTGCAGAAAGGGAAGTCTGCTCACATGGTTTCCCATTTCCTCAGGTCAGATGAGGTGCTTCAAGATAGCAGAATCTGTATGGAAACCATTGTGAGGGCTCTTGAACAGTCACAGCAGTCTCTATGAAAACTGCATGGAGCTGTCTTCGTGGTGGCAGGAAGGCATCCTACCTCCTTCCTCAACCCTGCACTTTCCCCCTCCTGGGATGGTGTCAGAGAATCCCGATGCTGAGGAGGGAGAGCAGGGTTCTGGGTGGCCATGCAGGTCCCAGAGCTGCTACCCACTTCCTGGTGGAAGGCAACCAACTGCTGGTTGCCTTCCACCAGGCTCCACCCCCGGCTTGGTCCTGGATTGGCAGCAGAGAGACATTACACAGCTGAAGCGCTGTGTTGACATTGCTCCCTTTGAAAAAGTCAGGGTAAATCCCCAACTTTTTCAAATCAGAGCATTGCGGGGAAGCCCTGCAGTGGCTGTAAAGCTGTGCCTGCATCATCTAACCGATGGGGTGCATATCCACAGCTACCATGGGGCTCTCCCCATGTGTAGACAGCCCCCATGAGGTACCTTGGAATACAATTTTTAATCTGGAGTTGGTTGTTTGATCAAATGCAATACTTTATCCATATTGAGCCTTCTGCCTCCACTCGATCAAGGATATCTGGATTGGGAGGAGGAGGAGGAGGTTTAGATGAGGTTCTAAGAGGTGTGCACAGATTGCCACTCTCTCTTCATCCCACTGAGCTGTCTGCAGCATGTGTGCCAGTGAAGAGAGAAAATGGAGCTTTATCAAGTACATGAATACAAAGATCTTTTGATTTTTAAAATCCTATTTACTACCATTTATTTTCTTCTCATATTGTATCTTTACCTGACAATGGTCCTGCTGAAGTTTAAGTTAAAAAGCAAACAATTCCGTCAATAACCTTTATGGGCTATCACATGGCAACGCCTTCTTCCAAGAGTCAGAAAATACTGAGAAAAGTAACATTGTGATCATATACCCAGGTGGCAACCTCCCCTTCACTCACTGTCAGAGGCACCAAATCGTGTCATGATCGCTACAATTTTTCATTTCAATTTCTCTCCTCCTCTGTAGGCATTCCATCCATGGGGGGAGGGGGGGACCAAACAAACATTAAGTCAGAACTAGCCAACAGAACTGGCCATGTGTTCCAGGAGAAAAACCATTGGATATCACAATACATTTATTTTGTCAAAGAGCAGATCCTTTAATCCTTTTAGAGGCTCAACTGTTCGCATACTGATAGCCTTTCTTCTCAGATGGGGAAACCAGGGGCCTATTGTGTGTGGTCCAAATGATGATTAGCTTCCGCAGCCTTTTCATATGCATCATCAAGAATGAGCACCAGGAACACAGAAGCCTTGGAGGAGCCTTCTGCTCACAAGGGTACTGATGAAAGCACTGGAAAGTTTCCATCGCTCTTTGCCTAGCCTAATGTTCTGCACTAGGTAATTATAGAATTGTTACTTTCCCAATCCAGTAATGTAAATGCTGCCATCTACTCGCCAGATCAAGGTTTAGATGCACTTATCCCTTCTGCCAATAGTCTGTTTATACAACATAACTGTGAGTCAAGCCCTATTACCATTATTATCACTAAATGGCATGGCTTGGTCATTAACAGTGGGTACTAGAGAGTAATTATGCTGCTCTTTCTCTAAGCCCTTTGGAATGCACTCATCAAATGGATAGAATCTGAAACCATTTTTGCTACGATTATTATGTGCATGTATATGAGCAAATGAACATACACCTAGAAAATAGGGCTATGCACAGGAAAATATTTGCCTTGGAAATTGTTTCGATAGCCCAGATATGGAGTTGCCTCCATTTTGTGACTCAGGCCATTTCTACACTGGTCTTTTTTTTTTAGGGATTGCCCCTGGGTGGTCCCTGCGCATCCAAATGACGCACAGGGACTCCCAAGGGTGGGGAGATGGGCACGGGTTTTCCCAGGGATAAAAAATCCCTGGGAAAACTTGATTCTTCCCGCAGTCCTGGGAACATCCCGAGACCACAGGAAGTGTGGGCAACCATACTGCCTGGTGCCCGCTTACTCGCAAGTAAGCAGGCACCAGAAACAGGCATGGAGCCATACTGTGCGGCTCCGTGCTCATCAGGGGAGGGGGCGGCAGCAATTTTGTCACCCCTGGGATGGCAGGGAGGGGGTTGGGGGGATTTTTGTTTTTGTTTTTTTAAACCACTAACCTTTTACACAGGAGCGCAATTGCGCAACCTCCACTGTGGGTTCTTTTTTTAAAAAAATGTCTGGCATGACGGGATCGTCCCCCCTCCCTCCCTCTACACCATAGGTGTAGAAAGGGCCTCAGTTTGACATTACATTTCACCTTGGATCCAAAGCAGGAGGGTCACCTTGCCTCGTTTTCTGAAGCCTTGGATTTCTTTCTCATTGGCTACACCCATGATTTCCCCCCCAAGAACTGGGTGAGATTTGCAGGCATATTCCAAACATACAGAGGTGTGTGTATGTGTGGGTGTTGCACTAGGTCCTTTTAACATTTGTGTGTGTTTCCTAAAGATTCAATGCTCTTCCCTGTGATTTTGTGGTCCTGTTTCAAGGACACACATGGTCTTCAATGGAGAGTTTATCCCAAGTAAGTCCTCTGCCTAGTTTCAGAAGGATAGGGAGTTGGAAACACCCAACAAAGATCAATATTTGAGGCTTAAAATATTTTGATATCTGCTCATAGACAGCATCATCAGACTGGGGAGGGGTTGTGTTTCCTTAACAATGGCTTTTTTTCTGGTTCTCTCGCATTTGAAAGGAGCACTTTTCATGGAGAAGAGACAAGTGACCACATGGCTTGTAGATTTCAATGAGGACAGCACCCTCTAGTGGGTATTTTATTGTGCAACCTCAGAAGAGACAGGGAAAGGGCCTTTTCAGTGGTGGCCCCCCAATTATGGAATGATCTCCCCGACAAGGCTCGCCTGGCGCCAACATTTTTATCTTTTCGGCGCCAGGTCAAGACTTTCCTCTTTTCCCAGGCATTTAACAGCATATGATGAGGTTTTTTGTGTTTTTGTGTTGTTATTGTGCTTTGACCCAGAAGGATATTGTAATTTTAACTTGTTTTTATGCTTTATGCTTTAAAATTTTGTATATCGGTGTTTTAATTGTGCAATGTTTATAATTTTTGTAAACTGCCCAGAGAGCTTCAGCTATGGGGCGGTATATAAATGGAATTAAATAAATAAATAAATAAATTAAAAGAGGTTTATTTTGTGACTCTAAAGTTGAGAAAAGGAATGGAAGACGCGCAGGAGGTGGACTGCATCATCAAAAGGACCCGCTAACATCCGTGAGTGGCTAGTAACAAGTGTGCTATAAAACACTTGTCTGATGCTGCACAGATAGTGCAAAGACACAGGAAGTGCAAAGGTGTTAGCTTGGAGGAGGAGGTGGGCATGAGGTAGCAGTAGGACTTGTGCATGCAGCATTCCAAGCAAACACCAAGCCCTTTTCTCCCAGTTCTGGCATAAGGTAATGATAAGAGAAGACTGGGTAGCTTAACTTCTGTTCCTGGTAAATTGGTTAAAAGCATTATTAAAGATAAAATTAGTAAGCATATAGAAGGACAAGCCCTGCTGAAAAATAACTAACATGGCTTTCACAAAGGTAAATCCTGTCTCACTAGCCTTTCAGAATTCTTTGAGAATGTTAATAAACAAGTGGACACCAGTAGACATTGTTTACTTGGATTTCCAAAAGGCTTTTGACAAAATTCCTCATCAAAAACTCTTGTGCAAACTTAGCAATCATGGAATAAAAGGAGAGGTCCTCTTATGGATCAGTAACTGGTTAAAGAACAGAAAGCAGAGATCCTGAATAAATGGAGGAATGTGAATAGCTGGGTCTCACAGGGATCTGTATTGGGACCAATGCTTTTCAACTTGTTCAAAACTTGGAACTGGGAGTCAGCAGTGATGTGGTCAAGTTTGCTGATGAGACCAAATTATTTAGGGTGATTAAAACAAAAAGGGATTGTGAGGAGCCCCAAAAGGATCTCTCCAAACTAGGAGAAAGGCAAACTCTGTGTCAGGCATAATTAGAAAAGGATTTGATAATAAAACTGCCAATATTATACTGCCTTTATATAAATTTATGGTGCGATCACTCTTAGAATACTGTGTACAGTTCTGGTCACCACACCTAAAAAAAGACATTGTAGAACTGGAAAAAGTGCAAAAAATGACAACTAAAATTATGAAAGGGTTGGAGCAACTCCCCTATGAGAAAAGCTTACAACAGCTGGGATTGTTCAGTTTATAGAAAAAGCAAGTAAGGGGAGACATGGTAGAGATGTACAAAATTATGCACAGTGTGAAAAAGTGGATATTATTATTTATTTATTGCATTTATATACCGCCCCATAGCCAAAGCTCTCTGGGAGGTTTACAAAAATTAAAAACATTGAACATTTAAAAATCGATATACAACATTTAAAAAGTATCAAAAGCATAAAAACAGATTAGAAATACAATATCCATTTAAAACAACTATACTGAGTCAAACAACAACAACAAAACCCTCAACTTACACTGTTAAATGCCTGGGAGAAGAGAAAAGTCTTGACCTGGTGCCGAGAAGAGAACAATGTTGGCACCAGGCGAGCCTTGTTGGGGAGATCATTCCATATTGGGCAGCCACCCAAGGTATAGTCCAATAACCCACAGTGGCCAACCAGATGCCTCTGGGAAGCCCACAAGGTGGACATGTCTTCAACAGCACACTCCCACTCATGTTCCCCAGCAACAACTGGTATTCAGATAGTATAGGAATTGATACAGAGCTTTAGAATTTTAGTTTATTTTGGATGAAAGGGGTCAGAGAAAAATTCCAGTTCCTTCTTCAAATTATTTCTCCTTGGGATGCTGCCTTTGATCCGAGGCATAGTATACAGCCTTCATGACTTATAATAGCCATTGATAGCCTTTTCTCCCTTTTTGGAGAACTGATTTACCCAGTTTATTTATGCACTTTGTGAAGAACTGGTTGGCCACTGTGTGAACAGCATGCTGGACTAGATGGACCCTCGGTCTGAACCAGCATAGCACGTCTTATGTTCTTAACTACTCATAGCAACATAGGAAGTGCTTTGTATTGAGTCAGACCTTTGGTCTATCTAGCCCAGCACTGTCAAAACTGACAGGCAGTTGCTCTCCAGCATTTCAGGCAGCAGTTTTTCCAGCCCTACCTGGAGATGCCAAGGACTGAACCTGCGATTTTCTGCATGCAAAGTAGGTGCTCTGAGCTACAGCCCCCTCCAGGACTTCATTTTTGTTTGTCCTGATTCTCCCCCCATTCAGCCTCCTGGGATGACCTCAGGTTCTGGTATTATGAGACAGGGAGAAAAACTTCTCTCTGCCCAATTTCTCCACACCATGAACAATTTTATACATTTCTATCATGTCCTCCTCCCATTCCGTTATTCACTTTTTTCTAAGCTAAAAAGCCCCAAATGTTGTAAGTTTTGATCATTTCAGTTGCCTTTGTCTGCACCTTCTCCAGATCTATCATCTCCTTTTTTAGGTGCAGCATCCAGAACTGATATTTTCATTGACCTATCTATGACAACCCCAAGTTCCTTTTTCTGGTCAGCCACTGCCAACTCAGACCCCACCGGTGTATATGTAAAGTTAGGATCCCCCCTCTCCCGCAACCTCCAATGTACATCACTTTAAATTTATCAACATTGAATTGCATTTGCCATGCTAATTTCCACTCCCCCAGTTTGGAGATGCCTTTTTGAAGCTCTTTGCACTCCCTCTTTGTTTTTACCATCCTGAATATAATTTGGTGTCATCAGCAGACTTGGCCATCGCACTACTTACTCTTAATTCCAGATTGTTTATAAACAGGTTTACAAACCCAATACAGAACTTTTCAAAACCCAACTTTTTACATTTCTCCATTGACAAGGGGAAAGCCCCAAGGTGGCTCCATAGTGGCGCTAGGTCATTTATATGACGCTGCAGCCATTTCAGAGCCATTCCAGGGCTTTCTCCTGAAGCTCTAAATTTAAAAAGTCGGGGACTTACCCTGACATTTTCTCTTGCAGCAAGGCAACGATGGCATCTGCCATCTGTCACCTTGCTCCAGTGTTGCATTGGAGGCATGTCCCGACCAATAATGACCCCTGATTGGTTGCCATCACCAGACAGGGAGGAGGGGGGAGGGGGTGGGCCAGCAAGCTGATTGGCCACTAGAACTCCTCTGTGCATCCACCATCATTGGTGAGAAATGCTGGTGGGGGGAAATGAGGGGAGGGATGTACGGTGCAGAATGGAACAGGGTGTATGGCTCAGCGGCAGCTCCTCCTCCTCCCCATGATGGTTTCAAACCCTGTGCTTGCTCCTTACCATGGGGACAACCCGGCAGGAGCACAACTGCGGGATAGTGGGGGCTCGAGGTGTCAATGTGACCTCGTATAGACACCTCCCTACTCTCTGTTTCCTGTTCTTTAAACAGCTTCCTATCCTCTTATCCCATGATTGATATGTTTACAAAACCCAGCTATACAATCAGGGATTCCCAACATTTTTGGGCTGGTGGGCACATTTGGAATGTTGAGTGTGTGTTGTGGGTGCTCTCACAAAATGGTTGTTATAAAAGCTAGCCTGTTTCCCAGAACACAAACTGGTGCAGGCAGCTTCCCATACTTTCACACTAAGAGCCTATCTACACACGCAGGATAAAACACTTTGAAAACGTTTCGAAAACTGTATATGGAGTGTGTCATGGGCCCCAACAGTTCTCAAAACTGTTATAAACCGTTTTAAACCGTTTTAAAGCAGTAGTGTAGATAGGCTGTAAATCACTTGCAAAGGCAGGCTCTCCTGATAAAAAAGGGAGCTATTCTTCAGAAATTCCCCATTTCATGTCACGAAGCTGGTTAGGTAGAATGCACCTCAGGCATTCATTCCCATCTGCGGTACAGAGTGGCAAGAATGGAAAAGCAGAATATTCTCAGCTCAAAGATGCCCAAAGTAGCTTATCCATCACGTTCCACTCACTCCGTTGTAGCAATGAATAGAATTGTGTCTGGTTCTTCCTTGACAATGTTACCATAGAAACATAGTCAAAAGGACAACAAAGTAATCTATGCAGGGGGAAGAAAGAACATATGGTTATAAAAATGCTGATTAAGATTTAGCTACAGTGATTTTAATGAAAAGATCATTTCTAAACTTTCTCACTTGTAAAAACAAACAGAACCACACTACACTACACCATATAAGTGTAATTATGTGTTAATGTCCAACACCAAGTAATTTAGGTAAAAAGCAGTGCCAGGCCATGACATTTTGCTGCCAAATGGCACCCTCACCCCTTACTAGAGCTAACACTTGAGACACCAAACCCTACCTTATTGGTTATTCATTTTATTTATTTATCCCACCTTTCTGCAAAAAAAAAAAAATGACACTCAAGGTAGGTAACATTAAAATCCAGATTAAAAACAAAGTTTTAGTTACAACACAATTTAAAACACAACAATAAGAGAAATAAGCAGCACCAACCACTGGTTCAGTGTGGGTTGCTGTTGAACTGTGGGGTGTTTGTTGAACTGTGGGGTTCAGCCATCCTGTGGAAAATGTCTTGAGTTCAACCAGCTGTTAACACATGATTCAACGAACAACCCATGGTTCCACAACAACCCACACTCAACCACTGAGTGTGGGTTAGGATGTTGTGTGAACAGCCCCAGAGATTAAGTGTAGGTTGTTGTTGAACTAGGAATGTTGTGGGTGACTGACTGAATCTGGGAATCCATTGGATTCCCCCTCTGCTCACCCCCTAACCTGGCTCGGCGAGTTGCTAGCCCCACCCGCCAAACTGCGCAAGCATCCAGGACTTACCAGACCCATCCAGAAGTGCTCCATAGCCACTTGCTCCTCCATGCAAACCTCCATTTTAACGCAAGACAGGGGCTTTAGATTTTTGTATAATGCTGCACACAAAGGGCCACCATTGTGCACAACATTAGATATACAAGAATCTAGAGGCCCCCCCCCCCGCCCATATTGCATTGTAATGGAAGCTTGCTTGGAGAAGCAAGTGCTGCAGGAGTCTCCTGGGCAGGATCTACACGTCGTCCTCGATGCCCCCTCCCTGCGCCACAAGCCACTTCGGAGCGCTTCACATCGCCTAGTGTGGCTCAAGCCTCGGAGGCTCTGCCCACGCCCGTGCCCCCGCAGCCGCCGCCCTTTCATCCAGGCCGGTCCCAGGGAGGGGGGAGGGAAGGGGGAGGGTTGTAAACAAAAGCCAGTGATTGGGAGAGGGATTTCCAATTGCTAGCTTTTGTTTACAACCCTCCCTCCTCCCTCCCTGGGACCCGCCGGGATGAAAGGGCGGTGGCGGCGGCGCGAGCACAGCCTCCGAGGCTTGAGCCACACTAGACGAAGTGCAGCGCTCCAAAGCGGCTTGTGGCGCAGGGAGGGCGCATCAAGGACGACGTGTAGATCTGGCCCTGGACCACTTGCCAAGCCCTCAAGGGGCTCATACAGCCCAGTTCACATGGGCGGGTAGCAGCAGCTCCTTGAGTGCCTGCCAAGCATCCATCCCTAGGTTGAACTGTGGGTTGTTTTTGAACCATGGCTTAGTGTGTTGTCTGAACCCAGGACATTTTCTGCAGGGTGGCTTGTTAACCATGCAGTGTGGCTCATCTTTCTCAAACAAGCTATTATGAGAACCCATGGTTTGTTGTTGGGTTGTTCAGGGTAGTAAGTGTGGGTTAACTGATTGTGGGTGAGCATGTTGTGTGAACAGCCCCACAGTCTCATTGCATTCCAGAAGACATTGCCATCTGAAAGCCTCTGGGCTAAGAACCCCGTGTGCTGTGTTAGCAAGTAGGGTGTTTTTAAAGGGGGGAAACCAGAAATGAGACTGCTCAATCACTGCCTACACTTTAAAGGTACATTGAAGCCTTGTCCCCCCTTCAGTGAGAAAATTTTTCAAAATTCTCGCCCTCAATAGATGCTTATACTGGATTAGTCATTTTGCCACCTGCCCCCACCCCAATTGCTGAAAATGAAATAATCAAAGAATTTGGCACAGCACAAATTTAAAATCCTATTATTTATGAAGCAGTTTCCTTCCCACTTAAAAAAAACCTACAGATTTTTGGGGGGTGGGGGGGCTTCTTTTACATTTCACTTTCATGATAATGATTTCATCATTCTAAAACATGATGAGGCCTGAAAGCCATAGTAGCTCACTTTTTATTTCCATGCCTGAAATCCTGTAGCTTTCACTCAAGGAAGTAAAAGGCCTGTTGTTAGAAAATAAATTTGTCTTGAGTGCCCTGGCTCCCCTTCTGCGATGAACAGCTTCAAAGAGCCTGCTAAGAGTGCAGCAGCTACTCCAACCGAGACTAAAAATAAAAAAGAAATCCCTTGTCAGCAATAGCCTCTGCAGGATCTTTGAAAACAAGAAATATTTCAAGCCCATCTAAAAAAATAAAAGGGAAATGGGGGAGAGATTTTTTTATTTTTTATCTTACTCTGGCACTGGTTTCTTTTTCTGTGAGTTGCGTTATAAGCTTGTCACTGCAGCACCAGCGAAGAAATGGTTCTAACAGCATTTGTAGTGGAAAGAGAAATTCAAAAGCATCCTTCCCTTTTCATACTGACTTAACATGATACAATTGACATTATTTGAGACTTTTCATTCTTCTCTATTGTACCCAGGAGGCAGAGCAATCCTCTACTCCAATTATTCTGTGGGAAGATACACCACCACTGCAACAGCTGCAGTACCTTGTACCTGTGCCACCTAGGAGGAACGAGGGAAACATACAACTAGAGAAAATTCAAGATTGTGCAGCCACACCCCCAGTGTCCATGGAAACACCACCAATGCTGTGGTGCTTTGCTGGTGGTGATGCACCCATGCCATCTTCACACGGAGGGAGCCAATGACCTCAGGAGCCCATGACCCCCCTGCCCCACAACACACACACAATAGCACAGCACTCCCACTCCAAAAAAACACTCTGGGGAGAGGCAGCAACAACCCTGTTCCTGTGAGTTTCCAAGCATCCCTTCAGGTAGGGCTTTAAGTCCTTCTATATTAGTGTTCTTCACTGCAAGACCTCAGTGCCATTGGGGGCTTCCAGTCACGTCGAGTGTGGTTCTATGGCCGTTTCTACATCAGGCTGTTTGCCTGGAATGGCCCCAGGCTGGTCCCTGTGCACCGATGGTGTGTATTAGGTACTTCCAGGATCACCCTCTCTCCCTCTACACCCCTATGGTGTCGAAAGGCGCTCTCTCTCTCTCTCTCTCTCTCTCTCTCTCTCTCTGGGAGAAAGTGGAAATGACAGATTTGTCCATCCAGGCAGCAGGCTTTGACTGGGTTCAGAGTGAAGTAAATGCACTGGGGTTTGATGGTGGATTGGGGGCCTCCTGACTCGTATAGGCTGTGTGTGGAGTGTTGTCCCGATCCTGCAAACCCCCAAGATTTTCAAGCCCCTTCCCCCTTTTTGGTGCACTCGGGATTTTCCTTCCTTGGTGAGTTATTGCACAGAGGTCTGATGGTGCATTGAGTGCTTCATGACTGGGGGAGGCTCTACATGAAGTTTTGTCCCAATCCTTCAAGCCTCCAGCACTTCAGAGGTGAAACAGTGCCACTGCTTGCGCAGGAGGATTGCAGCAGGACAGGGGGAGGGGTGATGAATCAAATTACACACAAGAACTTCATAAGCTACTCACAATAGCTTATTGAGTGGCAGGTGGTCATAGGCTATTTAAAAAATAAGCTATTGTGAGTATCTTATTAACCCATCATGGGCTATTGTGACGTCCGAATGTGCCCCCTTGTTTAGCTATTAAAAGTCTGAATTTGAATCCTTATATATTTAAACATATTTGTAGTGCTGAATTGGGGTTGCCACTTCTTTGTTTACTGACAGGTTTCTCACCTTTATCAGCTACATTGTAGGTAGGTACAATATGATACCTCTGTGGAGCAAACAGCAGCTTGAGGAAATTAGCATGGGGTGAAGTGCTTAGCATCCCACCCCTCCTGCCACTGGTCTAAACAAACTGGCACCTCCTCAAAGCTGTAATTTAGTTTGGATAACATATAGTTTGGCCTTCAGCTTCACTTCCCTCACCTCCACCTGAAGCAGCAATGTCCAGCTATACCATTTGATGTTCCAGAGTGCATAAACTGACAGGCTTCTGAGACTGCTTTTAACCAATTCAGCAAATCTGTTGTCTGCTCAGTATAATGAAGCCAAGCCACCCAGAGAGGAAATGGCCTTATTTTGAATTAATGCATGAGGGAATACTATATAGAGGTAATTTCCACTATTACAGCACCATCATTTACATACAATTGGCAGGAATGGCAAGAATGGGAAATCCACACACTGATCTTGATGCAGGAAACTGTGGGTGCTTCCAAATGGAAGGTTCCTCGTGCTACCAATGAGACAGCTATTCCTTCTTCTTTTTTTATTAACGTATTTTCTGTAATACAACAAGAAAAAAGGCAGAAGATATGTTAAGAAATCACAGGAAAGTTACGAGCTGAAGACATTGTCAAACGCCCCCTCCCATAAAATTATGTGAAAAAGGCAGGGTGATGGCACCATAAAAGCCTTATCTTGGAGCATCCTGCAAGCATTACAAGAAGTCACACATGTACTACTGTGCTTGTGGCCTTATCAAGAGATGGAGGCTGCAATGAGAAAACATCTTGGAACTCTGGTAAGATGCTAAGGAAGGTGTTGGGACTCCAAACATCCCCACCCCACCTGGTCTTATGTGGGTAGATATAGCACATGGAGGGTTTGTTGTTCCCACCATGCCTGACAGCTTATTGACACTAAGATGCCCTCTTAATGCTGATCAGAGATATCAGGGTGAATTAGTACCATGTTCCCCCAGCATCAGGAGGCAAGAAAGTTGGTGGATTCAGGGACAGGGGTCCCATTGAGCAGCAACTCGCTACAGCCACACACTGAAGCCAGTTTCCAAATGAGCAGCAAAAAATTGGGATTAGTGCACATGTTTGTTAATGACCATCAGATTTGTATGCCGCTCAACTGGTAAACATGGTTTCCAATCATAAAATACAACAACAACAACAACAACAACAACAACAACAACAACAGAAATACAACAATAAAAGTATCAAAATAATATGGTATTAAATATTAAAAACATTGAGTGCCATTTTTTGGTAGGAAGGTGGGGAACAAATAATCAAAATAAATAAAATAATAAATCTATTTAAAACATTGAGGAGCAAGCAGTGAAATCAATAATCAGAACAACAGAATAAATGCCTGCTTAAAAAGGAAGGTCTTAACTTGGCATCTAAACATATACAATAAAGATGGCAGGTGGATATCCCTAGGAAGGGCATTCCAGAGATGGGGAGCACTACATAGAAAGCTCTTTCCCTGGTGGCCACCTGTCACACCATTGTGGGTGGCAACACCCAGAGAAGAGCCTCCCAGGGTGATCTAAGCAATAGAGCAGTCCCAGGACCGATCTACACCAAGCAGGATACAACACTTTGAAAACGTTTTGAAAACTGCATATGGAGTGTGTCCTGGGCCCCAACAGTTGTCACTACTGTTATAAACTGTTTTAAACCGTTTTAAAGCAGTAGTGCCAATAAGCAGCCTTGCTGCTCTATTGAGCACCTGCAGACTGCAAACCTCTCCTTCTGGAGGAGTGCAACCCCGTTTAGAGTTGGTTGAATGCCACTTAACTGGACAGGTGAATGGCATATTAACAGATCCTCCATCTTGTCTGGATTTTAGACCATCTTATCGACATTATTTTGAGATGCGAACAGATTCTAAACCAGTTTATTCAACATATGCAGATCAGGTCCTCAAAAGCTGTACATGGTCTAAAAAGTGATTAGAAATTTCTCTTTTCAAAACAAAATAACACAGACATTTTGAATCACAGCGTGAGTCTAAAGGGCTCGGGTTATTTGCATACCTCCTGGCCTGTGGAAAGGGCATGTAGATGGCACTCCGTCTTCACGCTTTCTTTTCTAACAAACTGTGGCATACAAAGCAAAATTGTTATTCAGCTATGAGTCATTGCTCAATTCCACAAAGATTACTGTATAGCAATGTGTAAAACTACAAGGATTCAGCTTCATTTAAGCAATCTGAATTTCTAGATTTACTAGATTAGTCTTTCATACGGGAGTGCCTGCTAATTAACTTTGTGGAATGAAAAGGACATTCATGTGATATCCTTGTTATAGCTTATAGTCCTCTGCAAAGAAATATAAAAAATCAGAAAATAACTTCATTGCTGGTAGCCATTATAGGAATTGATACAGAGCTTTAGAATTTTAGTTTATTTTGGATGAAAGGGGTCAGAGAAAAACTCTACTTCCGTTCAAATTATTTCTCCTTGGGATGCTCATAAAAAGGAATAGAAAACTGTAAAAACAACAACAACAACATAACATTAGGCTCCCATCCCAAAAGACCTTGGAGCAGGTGTTGGTCACCTCAGGCCCTGGGACCAAATCCAGCATGCCTGGCATCCCAATTCCCCAGAAGGCCTTACCCTCTTTTCCTGGCTATATTCCCTTTTCCTGACTGATAATCATTTGGTGGTTTACCAGCTTTTACATATTTTCCCCTCATTCTAAAACGTTGAAATGCCTCTCCAATGGCTTAGCTACTGACAATTACAGCTTTAAGCTAAAATATGCTGGTATGTTTTGGATTTGGGCCCTGTCCCTTTTGGCTCCACCTCTTTTGCCTTCAGCCCTGCCCACCACTGGATTGTGGCCCCAAGAGCTTCTCTGAAATTTATTTATTCATTTATTGCATTTGTATACTACCCCATAGCCAAAGCTCTCTGGGTGATTTACATAAGATTAAAACACTTAAAAACAATATACAAAAATTAAAATTGCAAAAACATAGAATGTACACATACATTTAAAACCACTACAATAACTTAAAAACCTATAAGCCTAAAAATCACAAAAACAGACCCAGGCTCATCAGATATTGCTAAATGCCTGAGAGAAGAGGAAAGTCTTGACCTGGCGCCGAAAAGATAACAATGTTGGCGCCAGGCAGGCCTCATCAGGGAGTTCATTCCATAATTGGGGGGCTACCACAGAGAAGGCCCTCTCCCTTGTTGCCGACCTCCAAACTTCCCTTGGAGCAGGTACTCGGAGGAGGACCTTTGATGTTGAACGTAGTGTTCGGGTAGGTTCATGTTGGGAAAGACGTTCCATCAGGTATTGTGGTCCCAAGCCGTGTAAGGCTTTATAGATTAAAACCAGCACCTTGAATCGGGCTCAGAAACATATAGGCAGCCAATGCAAGCAGGCCAGAGTATGTCTTATATGCTCAAACCTTCTGGTCCCTGTTATCATTTTGCATAAGCTGCAGCTTCTGAATATCTTCAAAGGCAGCCCCACTTAGAGCGCATAGCAGTAATCTAACTTGGAGGTTACCAGAGCATAGACAACTGAAGCCAGATTATCCCTGTCCAAATAGGGGCATAGCTGGGCCACCAACCGAAGTTGGTAGAAGGCACTCTGTTCCACTGAGGCCACCTGAGCCTCAAGTGACAGAGATGGTTCTCGGAGAACCCCCAAGCTACGAACCTGCTCCTTCAGGGGGAGTGCACCCCCATCCAGAACAGGTTGAAGACCCTCATCCAGTCAGCAGAACCAACCACTAACAGTATCTCAGTCTTGTCTGAATTGAGTTTCAGTTTATTAGCCCTCAGTTTATTAGCCTTTCAGTTTATTAGCCAGTCCATTGTCGCAGCCAGGCACCGGTTCAGCACATCCACAGCCTCACCTGATGAAGATTGAAAGGAGAAATAGAGCTGCGTGCCATCAGTGTACTGATGACAATGCACTCCAAAACTCAGGATGACTGCACTCAACGGTTTCATGTAGATGTTGAACAGCATGGGGGAATAAGACTGACCCCTGCGGAACCCCATACTGGAGAATCCACGGGGCCGAGCAATGTTCCCAAGCACCACCTTCTGGAGCTGACCCACCAAGTAGGAGCGGAACTACTGCAATACAGTGCCTCCAACATGGATGATGGTATTGAAAGCCGCTGAGTGATCAAGGTGAATCAACAGAGTCACATTCCCCCTATCTTTCTCCCGACATAGGTCATCATACAGGATGACCAAGGTTGTTTCCATACCAAAGGCAGGCCTGAAACCAGACTGAAATGGATCCAGATAATCGATCTCATCCAAGAGTGCCTGGAGCTGGCTCGCAACCACCCGCTCAAGGACCTTGCCCAGGAATTAAATTCAGCCCTCAGGCTGAGAAGTTCTCCACCCCTGCCCTAAGAGAGAGACCTCTTCGAAGGAAGAGTCTTGAGACCAATCCCACTTGGAGAAAATGGTAGCAGTCCAAAGGCAGCCTAAAGAGCTCCATCTTAGGTTTGCCTTGCCTGCTCTTCCAATCCCATCCTGAGCACTGTCTCAAACCTCAGTTTTCTTCCTTTAAGAGCTAAGGTGGCTGAGGACCAGAGTCACCATACAAGTGCCTGTTTGATTGCCAGAAGACTTTTCCACTAGGGCTCAAGGCTGGAGGAAGAGTCTATTTGGGAGGTCTTATACCTGATGGAGCACCTCTCCCGCCATGAACTGGCCCATACACAATGCTCACCATCTAAGACCCTACTCCGGGTATCTCCTACAAGGGAAGCTCATAGGGTGGCAAAAGAGAGAGGGTCTTCTCGGTGGTGGCCCCCCAGTTATGGAATTATCTCCCTGCCTCTTCTCTCAGGCATTTGGCAGTGTACAATGAGTTTAAATTAGTTCTTGGATCATCTTAGATGAAGGTTTATCAAATTCTTTTTAAATATATGATGTCTGTGGGTTTATGGAAATGCCTTTCTTTTTGTATTTTGTATAAAGTGTTTTTAATTTTTGTAAACCACCCAGAGCTATTGGGTGGTATCAAAATGTAGTAATAAATGGGATGGAATGACATAATGCTTAACAACCCATGGATGGATGTTTCCTGGTTTATTTGCCCACTCCCACTGGCAGTTCCAAAAAGGAGTGATTGGGCAGTATGTACCAGAACTCTTGCTCGTTCTTGATAAGCCAGAGTTCTGAACAATTCTGGCTTATCATTACATGAGAACTGGCCCGCTGTTTTCAACAATAACTTATGGGCTTTCTCCTAAGTGGTACAAACACTGGAGCCTGAACCTTCATAGGCTGTATACAATATCCACTCCTGATATTAAACGAAGTATTTTGACCAGTACCAAAGTCAGCATGCTGTAAATATTTAATTTAGTTTACATACACACAAAATACAACTTAGTTCATGTCAACTGTTTACTGCTCATGCTTCCCTCGGATTAGTTTGCATTTTAATGAGGTAGAAATTTTACAGAAACCTCCAGAGAAATGTGATTCGATCATACTGTACTTTTGCCAGTCTCTTGTCGTATATGCTATGGCTGCTGTTTTGAAATCACACTCCCAGGGTCAAATTACACAATATGCTAAATGCATAGTTAGCAACTATGTTTGGAGATCTTTTACATGTAATACTAGGTGCAGGGAGGAGCAATTTTCATCAGGCAGGGAAGGTTTAACCCTTCCGTCCCCACTCATGATTCCACTGAAAATCACCCCTTGCTGCACAGTAATTAGCCGTTAGAGGAAAAAACTCCAATGGGAGAAAAGAGTCAACAGGAGCTACCCCCACCCCCACCCCCACCCCAACAGCATCATCAGATGAGCGTTTTATACCATGCTTGTTACTGGCCACTCACGGATGTTTGTGAATCCTTTTGACGACACTGTAAGCCTCCTGCAGGTCTCCTACTCCTTTTCTCAGTTTTAGCATCACAAAATAAACCTCTTTTAATCTGAGACCTCCATCACACCTAATTCCCCCCACCAGTTTGCCTCTGCATTTTTTTACCTCTGAGGCAAAAAAAGGTGATCCCTTTCACCTGAATAGTTGCCGTTTCACTCTTTTACTCCTTCGCTCATTAGCTCTTCCACTCCACCCTGCCCCTTCTCTTTCTCCCTAGAGTCAGGTCCTGGCAGATGAGTACTTCAGCCAGACCGCCTTTCTCCCTGGCAAAAATGGAACAACCCTTTAGTCTGGCTCTTTGGGGGCATCGAGGGAGTACAATATTGTCTCTGCAGAGATTCAGGCATTGTATGATTTTTTTAAAAAATGATTTCAAGCCTGGGATGCAAGGTTTGGGTTTTATATTGAGGCTTGGAGCTGGCTGCTGGGAGAGATTGCTTTTCCCTGCCAGACCTGATGCAATTCATTCAAGCCTTCAGTTCCTTTAAAACTACATGCAGGCTTAGGCCAAGTTAAATACGCTTAGGGAAAATAATCCAGACTTTTAGCATCCTAGGAAAGGCTGGGGAAGAGACGGGGTGTCAGCAGGACAGGCACAGCGTCATGTAAGTACCATGCTGCAAATCCGCACACTAAGCATGGCAAGAGTGCACTAAATCACTGGTGTGATGGAGCTCTGACTCTTCTGAGGTTGCACTATAAAATGCCCACTAGAGGGCGCCATCCCCATTGAAATCTACAGGCCACGTGGTCGCTGCTCTCTTCTCTGTGCAATTTTGCTCTTTCAAATGTGGAAGAGAACCAGAAAGAGAGCCAGCGGTAAGGAAAAGAGATCCCCCCCATCTGATGATCCCCCAAAGCTAGTTTTAGCATGGATGTCTGTGTTGACTTTCATCGGGACTGAGGCTAGGGCGGGAAGAATTCAACCTTCCCTCCCTGTATGCTGTGGTTCAAGTGAAAATCTGCCCCCCCACACACACACACATTCTTGACATAGGGCTCATCTATACTTATGAGCCTTCCGGGACAGGCAGGAGGATCTCAGGCTTTCCGGCTTTCGGGATCATCCCCCAGCGTCTAAACACCAGTGCAACATCCCAGAAGCCAAGAGGGACATTCCGGCGCAGCATGGGTTTGTTTTTGTTTTTGTTTTTGTTTTTTTGAAGAAGGAACTGGTCGTGCAATTGTGCAGCCCGATCATCTGAATAAGTAAGTTTAAAAAAAAGTCCCTTAAAACTCAGTGCTGAAAAGCGCTGGCAGCCATCCTGGGGATGGTGAAATTGCTCCCTACACCACCCCCAATGGGCACGGAGTCACCCTGTGCAGCTCCATGCCCATTTAAAGAGCCCCACTACTTGCAGGGAGGAGGGAGGACCCAGGAGCCCACACCATACTGTCTGAGGTCCTCAGGGTTGTCCCAGGACCATGGGGAAAACCAGGATAAGTGCCGTCCATTTTACCCTGGGAAAGTGAGTGGTTGTCCCCGGTTGACCCCAGGATCAGTTGTGCATCATTTAGATGCACAGGGATGACCTCGAGCTGACCCTGGGATAAACGGATGGTGTAGACATGCCCATAGTTGTTAACTACATATTAAAAGGAATGTCTAGTTTAACTCTCAATATCCATAATAACTCTCTGATGAACAGAGCCAGGAGGTTATTTGCATACCCCCCCATGCATTACTCCATTCTAGGGAAACTGGAGATTGAAATGGATGAAATGAGTTCAGATTTCTATGAATCTAATCCGTGGGTTCTACAGTGGAATGACTTTTTCCAAGTCATGCAGATTCCACAGATTTGTGGACCTGTTCTTTTTACTGGTGTGTGTGTGTGTGTGTAATTAGTGCATTAGTGCAAGTATGCATTAGCACAAGTGTGCACTGGGGGTCTAATGTGCACTTGCGCAAGTAGAACAAAATCTCATATCTCCCCACAAAAATCAAATTCCATCAATGAGCAGATGATGGAATAAAAGACGCCTGTCAATCTGCAAAACACAGATGGAATGGAATGACCAAAATCTGTACACCCTACTCCACTTATGCTAGTAAATCACTCTCACGAGTTGTCAAATGCATATCTCAGTAGAGGATGGCAACCTATAAATCAGTCCAGAGATGCCTTCCCATCCTAATTTTCCAGAACTCCCTCATCGGAGTAGCAAATCTTGCTCGGGAAAAGTTCCCTTCAACCAACACAGAGACAAACATGGGTTGTCCTGGAATTCCATAGCTGGTTAGCTGAAGCGAGGTTTAGTAAAACAGGACTCACTTTCCCACGCAGGCATTGCAGGCATTTGTGATGTTGATGGTGAATCTTCTTAAATTTTAGTCATTGAAACATTTCCCTCTTTTAAAACACACACACGTGTGCGCGCGCACACACACACACACACACACTTGCACTTTATCCATGGAAGTCTTTCCACAGAGTGAAGGAAAGGCCCAGTATTTGATTTGTACTTAAATAATAATAATAATAATAATAATAATAACAATTTATTTCTTACCCGCCTCTCCGTCTGGAATCAGTTTTTCTAGTCTGCTAAAATCTTTTGAATTCCTATATGACAGGCCAGTATTTAAAAATACAAAACAATTCAACTCAAGGTCTTTTTGCAAAATGATCACTGTTGATTGTTAAGAGTGGCATGTCACCCTGGTTCCTATTGGTTTCTGGATTTCCATAGCAACAATGACCATATTTTTCCTTCTGTGGCTGATTGAATATGGTTTATCCCTTTCTTTTAATATAGTAGTAGTGTCACTGTCCACAGTTGGCTTTATCCTGTCTGATCTTGAAAGTTCACTACAACCTGCAGCGGATTTGATTTGCATTGATCTACACCAAGACTGGGCAACACATGGCCCATCAGCCACATTGGCCCCCACTGCCATCACCACACTGCTGAAGTTTGGTGGTGGCAAAAATGTTGCCTAAAGTGGGCAAATTTCTCTTGAAAATAAAGGATACACTGGGGGTTTTTTGCTGCCACCACCATATTCAGTGGCCTGGTAGTGACTAAAGCGCAGTTCACGGGGAGGTCCAGGGGGTGAAAATGACTCCCAGATCCCCGAATGTTACCCACTCCTAATGTACATCAAGGATTACTGTTTAAACTCCACTCTTTTGTCGGAATGTTCCTCCCAATCCCTGGCATGTAAGGCTGCCTGCCTTTCTTTCCTCACAGACATTTTAGAGACCTAGTTCTAGGTTTTTATGGCTGTTTTACCAATTCCTGTGTTGTTTATTATTTTGCATTGTATTGCATTCTTTTAAATTTTTGTATTGTATTGTAATTTTTAACTGTTTCTATGGCATCTTAATCTTTTAGCTGTCTGTAATCTGCTCAGAGAACACTGGTTATTGGGCAGATTGGAAATGTAATAAACAAAATTTACAATAAATGCCTGGATCTCTCTCAAGCACACCAAAGTGGTGCCAGCTCTCTTAACACAAAACACACCTTTTCTTTCAAGCCTGTGGCTTAAGCTAGAGCTGCCAACTTTTCAGCAGCTGTTTTGCCTTTAACAATAGCTTGACATGCAGGCACTGGTAACTGATAATGCCAATAGTGTGTTTCCTGTTTTGTGACTATCACTCTGTTACTAAAGGCACAAGAAGAAGATTTCAGGATAGCTTCCTCTGGTTAGTTGACAAACCCAGCTTAACTAGATATGTTGGAGAAATCTGCAATGGATTCAAGTTCAGATTTCTATGACTCTGATCTGTGGATTCTAGAGCAGACTAGTTTTTTCAAAGTCGTGCAAATTCCACAGAATTGAGGGCTGATTTTTCACTTTGGGAGGCCAGATTTGCACAAATGTGCAGTTCCAGTGCTTTAGTGCTAATTCACACTTGCATTTATGTGCACATGTGCTAGAGTGTGCCTACACTAATGTGCATTAACACAAATGTGATTTAGCACTAATGTGCATTAGCACAAGTAGAATGTAATGCTCGTACATCCCTAAAAAAACCCAATTCTCTCAATGAGTAGACGATGGAATGACAGGTGTCTGATAATCTGCAAAACACAATGGGTTTAACAAAATCTGTACATCCCTAACTTAACCCTAGAGTTAGTCTAGAACTTTAAAAAATATATATAGAACCAATTGTCATTTTGCTTTTAAACACACACACACACACACACACACAAAACCATGGTAAATGATAGGGCTGTGCCCCCTCAAGTCGATTTGGAGCTTCCAAATCGGCCTCGCTTCAACTTTTAAAAATCCAAATGTGGGAGAAAGGAAAACTGACAGGTGTGTCCATCCCTACAAGTCATTGACAAAAGTCCTGGGCAGATGGGGAGACATTAAACACAGCATTTCATCTGGAAATCGTGTTAACCTAACAAACAGATCTGCAGTATATATAATTAGGCCTCTGTCTGCCTCCTCTAATTCTTAGCATTGATAACAATTCTCTGGTGATGTGATGATGATCTGCTTACTGTCGCTGATGCTAATTAATAATGTTGTTATTAGCACCAACACTTATTACAGACTATGTAGAACAGAAAACACTCTACAAGGATTTTCAAAGAGGAGCCCTGTTTTGGCATTCTGCTTTAGGGTATAATGAACAAGCATGGAAGGAGAGTAAAGATGAGGAGCCTATCTACACACACAGGAAAAAACACTTTGAAAACGTTTTGAAAACTGTATATGGAGTGTGTCCTGGGCCCCAGCAGTTCTCAAACCTGTTATAAACCATTTAAAACCATTTAAAAGCAGTAGTATAGATTAGGGTGACCAGATTTTGGAAAGCAAAATCCAGGTCCAAAATGGCCACCCCACCAAAGCAGCCCCCCCCCCGAACATAAAATAAAAAAATTAAAAAGGCCGCCTGCCATGCGGCCAACAAGCAGACACCCCTGCCACCCCCCACCGGAAGCAACCCCCCCACCAAGCCACCCCCCCCCAAAAAACCCAGCCCAGACCTACTGGGTCCTCCGCTGCCACCGCCGATCTCCTCCACTGCTGCGTGACCCCCTGTAGCCCCCTCACCCTTCTTGCCCTGCTCCTGGGTTCCCTCGAGGTACCTGAGGAACAGCAGCAGCATGCAAAGGAGGAGGAAGATCCTGCTTTAAAATGCCCGCGCTGCTCCCGGCCTCGGCAGGAAACAAGTGCTCAGCGTTAGGGAGCGTCAACAAATTCCTTGTCTGGTGGCTAAAGCAGTTAGCCACCAGACAAGGAATTTGTTGACGCTCCCTAACACTGAGCACTTCTTTCTTGCCCAGGGAGGAGCAGCGGGCAGGAAAGAAGTGCTCAGCATTAGGGAGTGTCAACAAATTCCTTGTCTGGTGGCTAAAGCAGTTAGCTTTAGCCACCAGACAAGGAATTTGTTGACGCTCCCTAATGCTGAGCACTTGTTTCTTGCAGAGGCAAGGGAGCAGCGTGGGCATTTTAGGGTGGGAGGAGAGCTGATCCTTTCCCCGGTTTGCCCCCGCAGTCCCCCTATCGGCCCGGATTGCCCCAGTTTTCCCGGTTAGGACCGGGAAATCCAGGGCGATCTGGTCACCCTAGTATAGATTGGCTGAAGCATGCTAGCGCCATCCTGCTCTGTCGTCCTCCACATGTAAAGCGTGAACTTATGCAGTGCGGAATGTTTTGTATCTGTGTAGGAAATTTAGAAGCCAGCGATGGGCAGTGGATCACTGGCTGTACGTGTGCACATGTGTTTATGTGTGAGCACACACACAAACAAACCCACAAACCGAGCATTCCCCCTCTCACTCCATTCTCCAACATTCACACACTCTTCCCCCTGCCTCTACACACATGGACCAAAATACCCTCTCTTTGATGGCTGCATAACATCACCCAGAAAGGGGACAAAAAGGACACAAGTTGTGTGACCTGTGTGCCTGCTCCATCTGCCTGTACACCCTAGGATGGCAATGTGTCAG
Source organism: Anniella stebbinsi (assembly GCA_029215795.1). NCBI lineage: Eukaryota > Metazoa > Chordata > Lepidosauria > Squamata > Anniellidae > Anniella > Anniella stebbinsi. The sequence goes on from JARDYH010000001.1 coordinate 333,970,342, forward strand.
CAGACAGTCCTTTATTTGAAGGTGTCTGTCATACGTAGGGTGACCATATGAAAAGGAGGATAGGGCTTCTGTATCTTTAACAGTTGAATTGAAAAGGGGATTTCAACAGGTGTCATTTGTATACATGCAGCATCTGGTGAAATTCCCTCTTCATCACACAGTTAAAGCTGCAGGAGCCCTGCTTAGAGTGACCAGATACAAAAGTTGATAGGGTTCCTTCAGCTTTAACTGTTGTGATGAAGAGGGAATCTCACCAGGTGCTGCATGCATACAAGTGACACCTGCTGAAATTTCCTTTTCAATACATCTGTTAAAAATGCAGGAGCCCTGTCCTCCTTTCCATATGCTCACCCTACCCCTCCCCTTTGTTCTGTGTAAAAGAGAGGTTCTTCTTCCCTTTATACACCCTCACAGCCAGTTCAAGGAACACTGTCCCCCACTCCCTTAATACCGCTGCCACCATACAACCTTTATTTTATACTTTTAGTCTCACTGAGAGACTACCTACAATAAAAGTTGCCACACTGTATGTTGTGAACTAAATAACTTATAGTTTATTATTTACACATAAGATGATAAAGAAGATGTATTTGTGTGTTCAATAAGAGCTCTTAAATTAATGTTTCATTTATTCCTAGCCTAACTTAACCCCTCTCTCTATATCTATTACAAAATAACAGATTGTCCCTGCACTCTCTACCTCTAAACTCCAACTGTCTCCCTTAAGTAACTGACTCAGCCCTATTTAAACCCCACTCACTCCACACTCACCACCAATCATACCCCAGCACATCAACATTCCATTCACTCTCTCTCTTCCCGCCCCCGCTTAACTAACTTACCATATTAACTCTACACAAAGGACATAAACAACATTACCATAAATATACATACTAACCTGTACCATAAGTCACATTACATAGCCGGACATCACAGAGCCCTTTCATTGAAGGGCTGTCCAGTCCACATCTCAACTAGAGATAACGAACCATAAGAAGGGAGAGCAGGAGACTTGGCGGGTGCTCTCAACGGTTACCACCTGAACAGCAGTTAGCCATCTGGACAACAGTTAGCCCAAGGGTGGGCAAATGTTTGGGCCTTGGGGCACATTTTGAAATTTGAGAAACTCTCCTGGGTGCAATCATGAAATGGCTGCCAGGGGTGGGCATGGGTAATTACAAAGCACAAGTCATCTGCCCAGAGGCATTCATAGGAAATGAAGATGCTAGTAGCTAGAGGCTCTCGTTTTGCTTTGAAGCAATCCCAGCTGCCAGTAACGAAATAGAAGAATATCATTTAAATAAAAATTGGGACAAACAGGTTGTGTCAGTGGGCACCACAGAAGGTGCCAGGGGGCACATTGATGCTCCCAGGTGCCATGTTGCTGACCCCTGAATTAGCCATAAACAGTGGACAACAGGCTTAGCAGGGAGGCACACAGATCATCTGGTCACATCTCCCCATACTGGGGAGGACTATATTGTATTATAGCAATTATTTCTGATTGTGCATCTATGCATTAGCATATTCAAACTGTATGCAAAGTCCACTTTTGGGGTGATACAACCCTTTTTGGCAATATCTAAAGTGCCCACCATAATTAACATTCAATTTACGTCTTGAGTCAAAGCCCATGCAGGATTACTTAATAGTGTCGGCTATGGGGCACTACAGAAATGTAATAAATAAATAAATAAAAATAAATAAAACCATTTCCTCTTCCTCTTCTTCAATGGCTTTCTGAGAAATTTGTCTCTGTGTCGTCTCTTTTGAGCTAAAAGTGAGAATCCATTCTTTGCCACCCTAAAAAATAACAACAACTAAGCTGCTGATTATTGAACCACTTACAGTGATTAATGTTTGTGGGGGGTTCAAGTCTGTATCAAACTGAAGAAAACAGAGATTTTATGTTTACGTTCAGTTAAAGTGCATTGCAAACAGAATCCCTTTTTGAACCAGTTTCTGTTCAGTTCCTCAGCATCTCTACGTAAGTGTCATAATTAATAGGAAAACTTCATTATCCAATTCTTAATCGTCTAAAAATAATGTTGCTTCTCTTCTGTATATGGGCACAATGGATTTTACCATCTAAAGATCTCACAGCAGCAAACTTGAATTAGCTAAAATATGGAAATTAGAAAAAAATCCATCAGCAGAACAATGGTTGAGCAAGATATGGATGGTCTTCATTACAGAAAAGCTCTCACACCAAATTAAAGAGGCAATGTGCCAAGGAAAATCAAAAGATTTCTTTCACACATGGATGCCATCCCTGACATATACGGAAAGGGAAAAGGCATTTGTTTGCAAATCGCCACAGTTTGACTTTATGTATTCAAGCATCTATTAAAAGTTTATACCTCTTTCTCTACCACATCCAATAATTCCAAATGTTAAATAAGGCAAATCCTAAGTAACTAGGGTCAGCCTTCCCCAACTTGGCACCCTCTAGATCTGTTGGACTTCAACCCCCATCATCCCCAGCAATGGAACAATGATAGGGTTGTAACATAACACATCTGGGCCCTGCCTTCACGGCACCAAGGTGATGCCACTCCACTGCCAAACTCCATGGTATCGCTGCTACAGGGTGGCAGCAAGTTACCTAGATGAAGGGAGGTAGTGCGAGGTTTCAGGCGGCCATTTGGCTCATCAAGCCTGCCCCCACCCCCTCCCCTGGCTTCCGGCGACCAATGGGAGGTCCAACTCTACTATTCTATGATTCTATGAAATGTAATAATGATTTGCCAGACTATGGAATGTAACTTTTGTTCTAGTATTTTATGGTCTTGTTTTTGTTCTATTATCTTTATATTGATACTAGCTGATATGCCTGGCATTGCTCGGGTCTGAGAATAATGTTTATAACATTATAAGATGTCTGGTTTTACAATTGTTGATGTTTCAATTTAAAATTGCTCTGTGCAAAAACGTGAAGTAGCTTTCCTGTTATGTGTGTAGAAAAATATTTCTCAATTAAAAAGAAGGAAAACAAAAACATTACTTTGCAACAAAGCACAAAAGCAAACTTTCATTTTAACTGAATAAAATACAGTAAAGGAGATTTTCATCTGATTTTAAAAACAAACAATATACACATAACGGTATGATCCAGCTACTATTAAATACTTTTAGCTACCTAGACTTATGCATGTTTAATTAGAAGTCATTTCCACAGAACTCACTGGGACTTCCTTCTGCGTAGACATAGTGTTTTAATGATAGCTTAGGGTGACCAGATAAAATCCAGGTCAGGGCTCATGTAACTTTAACAGTTGTAGAGAAAAGGGAACTTCAGCCAGTGTCATTTGTATGCAATCAGTTCCTGGTGAAATTCCCTCTTCATCACAACAGTTAAAGGTGCAGGCACTATACTAGAGTGACCATATACAAAAGAAGGCAGGACCTCTGCACCTTTAACTGTTGGGATGAAGAGGGAATTTCACCAGGAACTCATTGCATACAAATAACACTGGCTGAAATTCCCTTTTCTCTACAACTGTTAGTTACATGAGCCCTGACCTGGATTTTATCTGGTCACCCTAGCTCAATGCTACTTAACGTGTGTGTGCTGGGGGGCAGATATCAGGACAGCAGTGGGCCCTGGCAACTGGCCATGGATGCTGTAGGTCAATGCCACGCCTGCTTTCAGCTTCGGCTTCTGGCCTATTGTGACATCAGCCAGTGGGTAAAGAGGCCTTGCTAACTCGTCCGCTGCCAGCTTCAAAGGAGGGCAACTTCAGGGCTTCTGAGGTGATGGCATCGAGAGCAAGTGTGGCCTAGTGATTAGAGTGTTGAGTTGGGACTCAGGAGACCTGGGTTCAAGTCCCCACTCAGCCATGAAGCTGACTGGGTGACTTTGGGGCAGTCATTGATTCCCAGCCTAACCTACTTCACAGGGTTGTGAGGGGGGAAATGGAGAGGAGGAGGATTATGTCAACAACCGCTTTGGGTTCTTGGCAGGGAAAAAAGTGGGATATAGATATAATAAATTAATAAATAAAGCTTAATCCATGGTTGTGGTGGAATCTTCAGTGTCAGACTTGCAGCCCTGTCATGTGAGCCTGTTTGTGACATCACAGTAGTGGCTCAGCCCCTGGCTGGGGAGGACGGGCTCACTTGGTGGCAGCTTCAGAAGAAGGCAGACTCAGGGTCTCACAGGTCCCGTGCAAGCAGAAATAGCCACAAGTCCCCTGGGTGCACTTGTCTCTGCCATTGCCATGAGAGAGAGAGACATAAGAAGAGTTGAAGAAAGGTGTGTGTGCAAGGAGAGAGAGGGGGGGAGACTGGGACAAAAACATCACTCAAGATGAGGAGTATGGGATGGGGTGTGTTGCATTTATTCCTAAAACAAAGACAGTTTTATTTTTAAATGTATCTGTAAAATGTTTGTTTATTTGTTTATTGAAAGCTGTTTATTTAAACGGCGTAGGTTCAAACTGAGGGAGCATCTTCTCCCATATTTCCCGCCTGACTCCTAGGATCATCTTTGGCAGCTCTTTTCTGGGTGATGCCACACTCAAGAGCTGCAGGGACAGAGCCTTTTCTGTAGTGGCCCCCGACTGTGAAATGCCCTTCCCAGGGAGAGCTGCCTAGCCTCTTCACTCTATACATTTAGCTGCCACGTTGCCTTCCTCTTCCAGCAGGCATTGAGGGTGCCATCCTACGCACGTTTAGACAGAAAGAAAGGCCTACAACTCCCAGTGTGCCTCCAGCCAGCCATGTCCTGTTCTCAATCTGCTGCTTTGTTATTAATTTTACGGCTGGTTCTTTGACATTTAATATTTGTAATGTTTAATATTATGTTATTTTGATATTGCTGGTTACGTTATTGCAGGTGTTGCTTGTTTTATATTATTATTATTATTATTATTATTATTATTATTATTCCACCTTTTTCCCAATACTGGGACTCGAGGTGGCTTACAAATTAAAACATGTACAGTTAAAAACAGATAAAGATATACAAAAATTAAAAATATAATTAAACATAGTACAATATTAAAATATTTTAAACATTTAAAAGCATTTTAAATACAATTTTAAAAAAAATCCAAGATATAAACTTGGATTCTAAACTTCCCCAAGAGATTTGTCAGTGGGGTGATACACAAATTTAACAAACACATAAACAAAGCATTTTTACCTGCTCTTCAGCAGAAAGAAAATGCCCAGAGCAGCGGTCCTCTGTCCCCTTGCAGAGCTGCAATTCTAACAGACAGAGCGTGAAAGGAAAAGGCATTGGGAGGGAGGAGGAATGAAGCAACCTCAGTTCCTAGCTCTTAGATACAAAGTTTAGCAGGGAGTAGCAATTCATGGAGGGTGATCTGATCCTGTCGAAAAGCCTGCCGCTTCCTTTCCCACCCAGCCAAGACATTTTGCTGCCTGAGGCAGAGCAGCAAATGGGGCCTCCACCAACCCAAGTCAAGGTGCAGGGTACCCAAAGGAAGCTGAGATATTTCAGCTCCTTTAGTGCTCTCATTGGTTCTGACAGAAACCCAAAATGGATTCGCAGCCCCATCAAAATCAGAGCCATGAACCTCCACTGCTTTTCTCCCTTGGCTTCAAACTGTTTGGACTGCAAAGCTATGTGCTGGTTAGGAAAACCTTCCATCTAGTAGCTAAAGGTGTCCAACTGCAAGGACACAATGAAATTAATGAAAATGGATTGATGCATTTTCACACTGCTTCAATATTACAAGCAGGACTGGCGTCTCTCTCCACAAGGATGCGCTTTTGCGCCCGGTTCGGGGATTATGCGCATTATCGCGGAGGCGCATTTACGCCTAATCCCTCTGCACGGGAGGCGGCGAGAGGCGGCGAAGCGCATTAATTGATGTCCAAAAAGCGCTTTAGAAGACGTTAATGCGCATAATCGCTTGTTCACATGGCGAAAATGCGCTTTAACGGCCGGAGAAAAATAAAAGTCGCTATTTAACGCGCATTCGAAAATGCGCATTATCGGGGAGATAACGCGCCTGTACGCCCGTTTTGCGCTCCGCTGGTGTGGAGGTAAAATTTATAATGAGCCTTCAAGGCTCATTAAACGTCTCGTGTGGAGGAGGCCCATGTCTCATTAAAGAGAAAATGCTTTCCTTTTTCTACCAATTGAGGGAATGTCTTTAAAATATTGTCATATAAGGTCTTTATGACCAGCACCCATGACAGTTTCAGGTGACATCACAATCCTATCCATGTCTCCTTTGATTTTGATTGAGGGAACAAACCTATAAATGAGGATAGGACTGCAGCCTTAATAGGAGAATACAGGCAGAGGCACACAGGACAATGTTGTCATCTCTTTTGCTTTCCAGTGTTTCTGGAAAACTGATTCCTGCCAACACTTGACTGACCCTTCACCACATCTACTACTGGCAGAAGCATGGCAGCTGAATCCTAGAACTCACCTGTGGGAAGTCCATCTCAATTCTTCATGGAAGGGAAGCAACGCCAAGCATCTCCCTCCGAGTAAGACCAGGGACAGTGATTCTCTCTTTTTTTCTGTTTCAACTTTTTTATTTTCATGACATCAACAAGCTAAAAAACACCTTCGACATAACCAAACAATGACAATAACCAACACATAACCAATACACACATTAAAAAAAAACAATCCACTGAGTTGCAATAAAATTCTGATTTTCTCCCCAACAAAGGTCTTTAACCCCATTTTCTCTTGCATATAAACAGTAAAGTAGTTTCCCTACTTTCTGTTGTTTTAACCATTTCTTCTTATTCATTGAATCCAAGTCAAGGTGCAGGGTACCCAAAGGAAGCTGAGATATTTCAGCACCTGAGGCGGAAAACTCCGCAATCTCTTCTCCTCATCCCTGGCAGTAACAATACAAATTAAGTCGCTAACAATTTACTGCTGTTTCATGATAGCCCAAATCTGTCTGAGGCCATTGTCTCACTCTGCCTAACGGTAGGGCCGAGCCTGCTCTGGTTGCCTCAGCGATGGCAGTTAGGAGCTGGAAAGGGCATGCTGCATCCCTATATGCCCCTATATTCCCAAGGCACCTTTATACATTTTAGCAAATTTTGCAGGAGACATATGCCATGTATACATCATCTTATAAAAATCTCTTTAAGTCTAGTACTTAATGTAAATTTTAAGCCTTTTGACTATGTATTTTCCCATTGATCCATAGGGATGTTATGTCCAAAGTTTGGTGCCCATTTTGTCTTTCACTTGTTCATCTTCCGTCTCAAACTTCAACAATAACTTATACACTTTTGAAATAACATGTCCATCATTTGTACATAATGCCCTTTCAAATTCAGATTTTGTTTGTTCAAACCCCCACTTTTTTATCTATTTTAAACCTTTCCGCAATTTGTATGTAAAGAAACCACTGACATGTGTAACCCTTTTATTAACCCTTCTCTTGATTTTAGTTCATATTCACCTGATTCCTGGCGACGCTTGACTGACCCTTCACCACATCTATTACTGGCATAAGCATGGCAGCTGAATCCAAGAACTCACCTGTAGGAAGTCCATCTCAACTCTTCATGGAAGGGAAGCAATGCCAAGCACCTCCCTTTGAGTAAGACTGGGGATGGCGATTCTCAAATTCATCCCCAGGATCCTCAGAAGCTTGTCTTTGGGTTCCTTGCTCTACTCGTCTGTCAAGGTTTCACCTGTAATTTCAAAACACCTCCCCTCGCTGCAGATGGCAGGAGGATGAAGAAGGATCCTGGGATTTCCTCCCTTCAAAGAGGATTCCTCAAAGGTGCTTCACTGTTCCAGGGACCCAGAAGCCGGGGACACTGGCGAGAGCCCAGCAACACATTGTGGGAGCTCGTGAAGCAAAAGGAACACCAGACAAGGAGATTGCCAACCGCCCACCATCCCCGCTGCCTGCAGTATCTTGCTCTCACCATCTATCCAGAGCAGTTTTCCTGGGCCTCCTTCTGAGCCAGGAGAGCTTGTTCCAGCCCAGACGGAAGGAGTGAAGGCTCTCACAGCTGAGCACCAGGTTTTAATGGCCCCAGACCAGACTTTGTGAGCTCAAGTGAGCCAACTTTCAGCTGAAAAACTGAAACCAATATCAACGGAAGGCTAACGAAACTGCAACTGTTGCCCCTGCCTCATCCAGGGGAAGATATCGAGTTAGTTCCCCAGAAAAGGTTGGTGGAAGTCCAAGGATGTTTCCCAGTTATGGCTCAATATCAGGTTGCCATGGACTGTGCCCTGGAGACTTCACAATGGAGATCCTACGAGTGTCTTTCTTTATGAGCCTGGTGAAAGCTGATGTAGCCAAATGGGCTACATCCTGTTTCCTGAGCCAGAGCCCTCTCTTGAGTAGCTTCGTGGCCTTCCTTGCTGAGATGATACAGGTGTTTGAGAGATGCTCAGAGGAAGCAGACAATTCCTGCAACTGCTCTCTGCACCAAGGGACAGGTTCGTCTTACTGTGCTTTCTAGCTCTGTGTCTAAGACCTAGATTAGAATGGGGCTGCCCTCCTTGATCAATATAGTTCTGGTAGATCCTATTGAAGACGAATGAGCCCAGCTGGACATACCTACAAGGTTGCCAGACCTGATTAATTATTGTCTTTGCTTAGAGGGATGTTTGGAGACCCAGAAAAAAGCTTGTCCCTACCTGGGCGGTTCTCTGGACTATGGTACTGACATGCGACTGCCTGTCCCACCTGAGTAATTGGTGACTGTGTCTAAAGTCACACAGCTTCGTGGGACACAGGCTCATCTCTCAGCCAAGGAGAAGGACCGCAACTTCCAGTTTCACTTGTGTTTGGATCGTGGCCCGTTGGGACATTATGCTGCAGTGTGTCCAGGGAAAATCTTAGGTAATTGGATGATGGGAAAATCCATGGCCTCCACTGTGATGTGTCCCACAGCAGTTGGCCCAACATCTGAGAGACACCAACCTACCAGCAGAAGCCCCATCTCACTCAGTTTGCTTTTCCAGCAAGGAGGTGTTTTGCTGTTCCCAAAGCCCTTCCTGTCCTTCTTGAAGCCATTGATGGACACCCATTGACACCTGGCCCCATCCAGCAAGGAGTTCAGGATATAGGGACTGAAATCCAGAACCCTGGGTAATGGCTCATTAGAGGTCCCCTCTTGCCATTTCCCAATTGTATTGAGGACTGCCTGGCTTGCTCAACACAATCCGTTTATCCGTTAGAGTGTGATCCGTCTGTCGGGTTCAGTTCAGCCTACTGTTGAAATACCTGCTTCCAGGGTCACGTGATCTAGTCAGCAGCCACTGTTTCCCCTGAGTCAGAACCACAACTTCCCAACAAGTATGCTCCTTTTTAAGGCATATTCAAACCGGTGGAAGAAGAAAGCCTGCCCCGCATCACCCCTCTGACTACCCCATGGACCTTGTCCCAGGACTTTGCATCCCAGTAGACCAAATGCATTCCCTGTCAGAGCAACTTGAATTGGCAGCCCTCACGGAATCGGGGGTAAACGTCTAAAGCACGTCTTCCTTTGACCTTCCACCTCACCTACCGGGGTACCTGTTTGAGTCGTCAAAAGACGAGTGGGGAATTACAATTGTGCAACAACTACTGAACTATGGGAAAGGGTACGGTCTAGAAGAGCATCCGTGGGAACCTCCATGCATGTCCAGGCACCTCAACTCATGCAGAAATTTCATGAATGACATCAGTCAAAGCCTGGTCCAAGTCCGGTGAGATGGGGCATGCTTAGAGAGGGGGAAGGTAGAATAGAATAGAATTTATTACGGTCGCAAGACCAGCAAAGTAGAGCAGCTCTATAAACACAGTCATATTCACAAGGCCAACAAGGTAAGGTGCAATAATATTAAAAAAGTAATAATTAATTAAAAATACAGATAAACAGTAAAAAAAAATTAAAATTAATTGAATTGTACATATCCTGCTCATAATAATATAGGATTTAAAACATTAAAAATTAAAACATTAAAACATTATCACAGTCCGATGATATCCCACGCTGGCATGCAATTACAACACACAGAATCTAGCCGCCTTGGGAGTTATTTGACAATTCTGGTCGGCCAGGAGATAATCTGTATAAAACACATCAGATCTGGCTGGTATACATTGTAAGATAGAGATAATAAAATGTACCGAAGATCACAATAGAAGGAACAATACCGCAGTACATGGCCCACAGTCTCTACCATGTATTTTATTACAATCATAGACCAGCAACATTTGCACATTCAATTTTAGATTTTACCACATTCATATCATTCCTTACCATATAAGTGTCTCATTTTATGCAATTAAAAGTAGGTACATATATCAAATCTGTCTGCCTTGCTATTATTTACCTACTACTTTTCTACGACACGTGATAGCTGCTGCACAAAATCTGGCTACTTTTGATGTAGTTTGAGCATCCCGATCCGTTAACAGATAATCTAAGTAAAATATATTCGATCTATACAGCTGTATAGAAAAGGGAATTTCAGCAGGTGCCATTTGTATGCATGCATCACCTGGTGAAATTCCCTCTTCATCACAACAGGTAAAGCTACAGGAGCCCTGCCCTCTTTTGTATCTGGTCTCACTAGGCAGGGCTCCTGCAGCTTTAACTGTTGTGATGAAGAAGGAATTTCATCAGGTGATACCTCCTGAAATTCCCTTTTCTATACAACTGTGAAAGATACAGGAGCCCTGTCCACCTTTTCATATGGTCACCCTAAGTTAACCCTTTCCTCCCAAACTGCACCCCCCCTTGAAATCCCTCCTGCACAGAAAATAAGCTTAGAAAAAACCTTCCAATAGCAGCAAAGAGTTTCTGTGCATGGGGTGATGTTTTGGGGTGTGTTGCAGCACATGGGGAGGAGAGGGGAGAACTCATCTCTCCTTATCATGACCCCCTTTGCAAATCACCCACCCAATTCATGTCAAGTAAGTTTGGAAAAAACATTTCCTTGTCACCCTTGGACAGACTGGGAAATAGCTCTGGGTCCCTGGAAAATAGATTCAGGGACAGAGCCCAAGCCTAGCAACACCCCTGCATTAAGAGCATAGTCACAAAGTCTAGTTAAACAGTTGACAACCCTATCCCTACCCCACTACCTGAGTTTTTCTAAAGAAAAAAAACTGAAATGCCAGAGAGCTTCGGCCATTGGGTGGAACAGAAATGAAATTAATAATAAATAAATAAACTGGAGGTACCTGAACATTGGACACAGGACACAAACCTCAATAAATACATACTGCTTCTCTATGTATTGTATTATTGATATAGCACCCTTTTGCCAGGACGTACTAAAGCAAATGACAGTACATACTTGCCCATAGGAAAACCATACTTGCCCATAGGGATCCATTGCACAGCACTTGCCCATAGGGAAACATAGGACAGCACTTGCCCATAGGGATCCATGGCACTGCTCTTGCCCATAGGAAACACTGCTATCCTGTGGATCCCTATGGGCAAGTATTGTTTCCCTATGGGCAAGTGCTGTCCTATATTTCCCTATGAGCAACTGCTGTCCAATATGGGCACGTATGGTTTCCCTATGAGCAAGTGCTGTCCTATTTTTCCCTATGGGCAGGGTTGTCCCATGGATCCCTATGGGCAAGTGCTGTGCAATGGATCCCTATGGGAAGTGCTGTCCAATGAATCTCTATGGGCAAGTATGGTTTCCCTATGGGCAAGTATGGTTTCTCTATGGGCAAGTACTTTCATTTATTTTAGTATGTCCCCTATAAAATAGGGCCCCTCGTATCATTCCATCTGAAACATGGCAGGACCAATACCTCAAAGAAGAAATATGATACCTGGTTTGTTTGGGCTTTGTTTGTTTGTTTGTTTGCCAATAGGATGGGAAAATAAAAGTTAAAGGCAACAGCAGACTTGACTGTTTCTCCCATTGAAAACAGTGTCCAACAAAAAATGGAAATTACAGAAATGAATTAACTAGTTCTGAATCATTAATGAAATGAATGTAATTCTAATAAATTAGTAACAAAACAAAAATCTTGCAATCCACTTAGCACTTCATACCTCATATTTATTTTATTTTATTTATTTATTACATTTGTATACCACCCCATAGCCGAAGCTCTCTGGGCGGTTTACATAGGATTAAAAACAATTTAAAACAATATACAAAAATTTAAACAGCAAAAACATACAACATACACACAATCTGTACATTTAAAAACCACTTCAACACTTCAAAAAACTACCAAAACAAAACAAACCCAGGCTCCTCAGATATTGCCAAATGCCTGAGAGAAGAGGAAAGTCTTGACCTGGCGTCGAAAAGATAACAATGTTGGCGCCAGGCGGGCCTCGTCGGGGAGATTGTTCCACAATTGGGGAGCCACCACAGAGAAGGCTCTCTCTCTTGTTGCCGACCTCCGAGCTTCCCTCGGAGGAGGCACTTGGAGGAGGGCCTTAGATGTTGAACGTAGTGTTCGGGTAGGTTCATGTCGGGAAAGGCGTTCCATCAGTCCCTATCTGGGTCCTGTCTTCCTTCTCTCTCTTTCAATATAGCAAAACAAACAAACAAAGACCTGGAGACATGGGAGCTGCCTATACAGCATCAGGTTGCCACCACCTTAATCAAACCCCCATGCTTTCACTGAAGCAGGGTGGTGGTGGCTAATCCCAACACAAAGGGAGAGTATGGGGTTTCTGGCAGCCATTGACTTGCCGGGAATGCCCCCTGCCCTCTGCCAGGGCAGGCGGCAATCAATCAGGGGTCGCCATCCACTTGGGAATGCCTCCACCATGTCTCTGGAGAGAATATAGACAGTGGAAGTATTCTGGGGGAAAAGTTCGGTTAAGTCTCCAACTTCTCTAAGTTGCATGTCTGTGGGAAAGCCCCGCGATGGGTGTGAGGTGGCTGCTGCATCATGCAGCTGATGCAGCACCACCTCCATAGGCATGTACAAGGGTGTGCCAGGTATGCCCAGGCATACCCTAATGTCTCAAACAATAAGTGCCAGTTAGTGGGGGACATTGTGTAGAGATCTAGAGGGACATTGAGTAGCAAACCGCTGCTTCTGAGAGAGCATCATTGCTCCTGGCAGCAGGAATGAAAATGAATCGCTCTGCTGAGAGCCTCTCTGCCAGGAGTAGGACATCAGTGGCTACAGTGTTTAATAAATAAATGAACAGAAATAAGGTCCTTAATGATTCAATAAATGTTCGCCTTTTTTAAAAAAAAAATCCCTGGATGCACACGCTAATGAAACGTGCAAATAAGGTGAGGAGGATAAGTGGGCCACAAGAGGTACTGGTGGATGGAACAAGTCACAGCATTATTAAGTTATCCAATCCTCATCTATAGAACATTCTGGCATTCTTCCACACAGCCCAAATTCCAACAAATTACATTTCGTTTTATTTTGTCTTCTGGGAAGTCATTGAGAGAGGGTGGTTGAGATGACATTTGGATCTTCCTCAGGAGCAGCACCTACATCTCTAATTATTATGAGGTATTTAAAATGTAACCACAACAACTATTCTTAAAATACTCTGCTTTGTTGGAGGTTACTGTTACCTCCATCTAGGAGTATGCCTTGGAAGTTTGCTGTGTATCATGCCCCACCATGTTGAAAAATGCAACAACATCTCTGGATATCCTCTCAGATAGTTTGGTAGAATTTGCCTTGTTTTTCTACATTGACTGGATTAGGATGTAACAATAAACCATAAACCATAAACTATGGTTTATTTTTATGATTTATTATTATGTGATGTACTCATCTTGGGCTGATGTACTCATCTCTCAGGATTGCCTGCAAGGAAAGAGGAACCTTTTGCTTTTGTTTTCCATTAACCATAGTTTAGTGGGCTACAACCAATGTTATGTGAGCAGACTTACATGTGCAATGGGAGTTTCCCTTCCCCCTCCCCATGCACCCCCAAAAACCCTCCAAAACTGCTCCAGAGAATCCCCCAACCATCCAGAGCAGATTTGAGGGGCTGCAAAGGAAGAGAAATATGATCCACCAGTGGTGTCCTTTCTGCAGGTAGAAGGACATCATTGGATACAAGTCAGAGTTATATTTGAACTCTAAACTTGGTTAAACCTAGCTATAGTTAATTGAAACAAGCAAACTTTATTGACCTATGTTTGATGTTGACTTAATTCAGTAAGTTTACTTATTTCATAGTTAAGACTAACCATAGTTTGTCTGGGTTCAGACATGGCACTAGAATGGGTTAATTAATAATGAAATTGAAAACTTCCTATCACCTCGTCATGGCAGCACCAAAGAAGGAGCAAGGAGCTGATGAGCCTATGTCTCCTACATGTAACAATAAACCATACATCTGAATGCAGCTATAAAATATACCTTATTGTAACAATGTCCAGGAAAAAAATATTTTTAGCATCCTCGCAACTTCAACAAAAGATAATTTGGCATCTCTACTGAGAGCTATGAAATTATTTTCCTTTACTTTTTTATAGAAGGAAGTATTCACATAAAGGTAATAGGTCTTTGATGAGCACTAGAAATAGAAAATTTAGTATTTTGTGTAAGAGTTTAAATGAGCTTAAATTAATGCATTCAAATGCCAAACCTAATTATATTAACAGAGCAGCATATTCAGCTCAGTGTTGTCACTGTGGGTTTTTCAAGTATGAAATTCCATGTTCTTATTTTAGCTTGTGGGAAATGATCTTTTTCACTCGATGCATCCCTTAATACCCATATCAAGAAGTTGATGATCTTTTAGTTGATCGTGTTCCAGAAAATTAGTTAGATCCAATGATCATCTGTAAAAACATCTCAAATATGTCCCAACAAGCACAATTTCCCCATATCTTTCCTCTTCACTATACCAGAAATGATGTTGAAGTAACCAGTTTAGAAATGTTTAAAGAAATGTAACATTTTGGTTCTCAGAAGGATAGAAATGGTGAGGCCATGGGAATTGTAGCTTGCTCCTATAAGCTACCACATGGCAATGGAGATTTATTGCCTGCTCAGTAGTGTAAGAATTTAGTCTTGTCTTGAGAGCTGTGAATCAGTGTTCCCCAAAATAGTGGCCTACATCTTTCCTTTCTTCTTTCTTTCTGTAAAAATAATCAAAGCAGCATTTCATATCCTTTTTATTATTATTAAAGGAAAATCACTTGTAGTCATGAGTACTGGGCTAAAAACAACAGAATGAAATTTAATAGGGATAAATGTCAAATTCTACACCTAGGAAAAAGAAACGAAATGCACAGTTGCAAGATGGGGGATACTTGGCTCAGCAATACTACAAGCAAGAAGGGGTGACCATATGTCAGGAAAAACCAGGACATGTCAGGAGTTTGGTAAATCTGGGAGGGGGGAATTATGAAATTTGTAGAAAAATCTAGATTTTTCCCATCCTCCCCCCACCCAAAGGGCAGCTCTACTTTATAGTCTATGGGAATTAACAAAAATGATTATCGCTCCATCATTTTTAAAGATAAAGAGATGAAACTTGGTAAAATGATAGCACTTAGATAGAGCTGTAGCCATGCCTAATTCAAAGCAGATCTGTTCATCCGATGATTTTTTGGATTTTTTTTAAAGTTTGAGGTTTTAAAATAATTCTTTTTTTTAATGTCATTTTTAAAGATAAAGAGATGAAACTTGTCACTTTGATAGCTCTTATGTAGGGCTTTAGCCATGCCAAGTTTGAAGCAGATCTATTCATCCATTGATTTTTAGGGGGATTTTTAAATTGAGGTTTTAATTTTTTTAAAAAAAAACATCATTTTTAAAGATAAAGATCTTAAGTAGGGCTTTAGCCATACCAAGTTTCAAGCAGATCTGTTCATCTGTTGATTTTTAGCAAGTTTCAAAACAAAATTTAACTTTAAAACTAAAAAAAAAAAAGCCAGCCGGCTGGCCAGCCGGCCAGCAGCAAACCCTGTTAAGCAACAGCTTGCAGCAGAGTGACGATACAGTCGGAAAAGATATTTGAGGGAAGGGGAGAATGTATCACACAGTGTATAGCAACAAAGTATAGCAAAAGCTACAAAAGTAGGAGTGAGTGAAGTTAATTTCAGGTACATTGGATGTCTCACTTGTTATTTCAGTGATTTTAACTTTAAGATGTTATGTAGAACAGATTTGCCTTAATTGTTTGCTGCAAAATGAGGCATGTGGCCAAGGCTATGTTCAGGTGAGAAACCCCCACCCCCCGGTGCTGGATATGCCTCGTGGAGGCAGACATGTTGGTGGGGACAGCCCCTTGGGGGCCGACTATGTTGTCCTCCTTTTTGGTTTCCAAAATATGGTCACCCTAAAGATGTTGGAATTGTTGTGCATCACAAGCTGAATATGAGCCAACAGCGTGATGTGGCTGCAAAAAAAGAAAATACAATTTTGGGTTGCATTAATAGAAATATAATTTCCAAATCATGTGAGGTACTGGTTCCCCTCTATTTGGCACTGGTTAGGCCTCATCTTGAGTATTGCATCCAGTTCAGGGCACCACACTTCAAGAAGGAAGCAGACAAGCTGGAGGGGGTTCAGAGGAGGGCAACAAGGATGATCAGGGGTATGGAAACAAAGCCCTATGAGGAGAGACTGAAAGAACTGGGCTCTCGAGGCCTTCAAGATGCAGCTGGACAGCCATCTGTCAGGTATGCTTTAAGGTAGATTCCTGCATTGAGCAGGGGGTTGGACTTGATGGCCTTATAGGCCCCTTCCAACTCTACTATTCTATGATTCTATGAGGCTGAAATCTTGAGAGGAGGACCAGATGCAGGGGAGGGGGCAGCAGTGGGGGAGAAGCTCAAAATTGTCTTGTGCCAACAAAGTGCTTTTCCCCTTGCAGGGACAAACAGCTGGCAGGGAAAACCTCTCCCCTCAAGATTTCAGCCTCATGAGGCTGCATTCCCTTCTTTAAAAATGGGGGGGGGGTGCAAAATTCCACATGTATTTATTTAACTAACTGAATTTATTGAAACATTCAAAGTGTTACATCTTTTACCTTGGTGTAAAAACTCCAGAGAGGCCACTGTAATGTCCTGGTCCACTGACAACTTGAATCATGAGGTTTGCCAATGAGCGCACACAACTCATGGCAACGTAGAGCCAGAACACAGGTGTAGGCAGATAGATGTGAAAAGTGAGACAAGCTCTGGTGTTGGAATCCTCAGCTTTTTTTGGACATCCCCACCAAGATTAATAATAATAATGATGATAGTAATAATAATAATAATAATAATATTTATTCATTTATTTATTACCCACCTCTCCCTCTGGATCGAGGAGGGGAACAACATCAAATACAAATAATATAAAATAAATAAAAACTGATTAAAACATATAAAACTAATACATTATTATTATTATTATTATTATTATTATTAAAATCACAATAAAATTCAACTAGGTAAGCCTACATTATCTAGAAAACTCCTACTCGTGTTGAACTGTCAAAACAACTTGATAAGCTCTTAGAACTAATTTAAGAGCAGTCCACAGCTGTGAATGTATTGAATCTTGAAGACCCTGCTTGCACTTAGCTATAGCTGCTCTTATTCTTAAAGTGTATTAGACCTCCATCACACCTAATTCCCCTCCCCCGGTTTGCCTCCACGTTTTTTTACCAGCGCGTCAAGCTTATGATCACTTTCACCTGAACAGCTGCTTTCCTTTGCTCTTCCAGTCCCCTCCCCTCCACTCCACCCCTTCTCTTTCTCCATCCAGTCAGGTCCTATCAGATGAGTACTGTTGAGGAGTGGAAGCAAAAGAGGGCAAACGCTGCGAGCGTTTGCATTAGCAATCAGTCTAGTAGCAATTCCAGGAGCTGAAGAAATACTCACACACCAAATCTTGTGTATAATACAGATGGTTTACTCGTGGTCCAATATATACAGAAGCACAACAGTTTCCATCCAGATATATGTACAGTCCTCTACACAGTCCTCTACACGTCCAAATACACATGCCTGTCACTCACGTCTGACACCCACGTCTGACACCCACAGTAGCCATTAGACTAAGGCTCACTTTTATACCTTTAGACATCAGCCCAGCCCTTCTTAATCATCTTATCATATTAGACACTTAGGCAATAATCAGGATGACCTTTCCAGTTCTGTACATAAAAAACTCTCTCTCAACCTTATTGCCTGCAGCTGGCTGATCTGTCCTTCAGGCTTCTAAAACTTTCCACCAATCCGCTTAGACTCTGGAATTTTTCCTCAACAAGTACTTCAACCAGACCGCCTTTATCCTGGGCAAAACTGGAATGACCCTTTAGTCTGGCTGTTTGGGGGCATCGAGACAGTACAATCCTGTCTCTGCAAAGATTCAGGCATTGTATGATTTTTAAAAAATCTTTCAAGCCTGGGGTGCAAGGTTCAGGTTTTATATTGATGCTTGGAGCCAGCTGCTGGGAGAAATTGCTTTTCCCTGCCAGGACCTGATGCAATCCAACCCCCAGTTCCTTTAAAACTACATGCAGGCTTAGGGCGCATTAAATGCGCTTAGGGAAATTCATCCAGACTTTTAGCATTCTAGGAAAGGCTGGGGAAGAGGTGGGGTGTGAGCAGGGCAGGCATGGAGTCGTGAGAACTGTGCTGCAAATCCGCACACCAGGGTGTGATGGAGCTCTTAGTCACCTGCTGCACAGATTGTTAGATGTTTTTTTTCCCCATGAATCCTGTTTTGTTACTTGTATGTAGCAAACTCTAAAGAGTCATTCAGTCCCCTAGGTGCCAAACATTTCAAGGACAAAATCCCAAAAAGTTCTCTCTTACTAAGTGTTGTCCTTTCACCTTTTCGATAGCCCAAAACATAAGGACTCAGGTCCATGTTTCTTATCCAAAAAGTGTTTAACCAGAGGAGATGCAATCTTCTGATGTCTCAGGTTATAAAAATGTTCACTTATCCTCATTCTCAATGGTCTAGATGTTTTTCCTATGTAGATCTTGTTGCAGGGACAGGTAATGCAACTGAGAAAATCTACAATTTGTATAGATTTTCCATTGTTAGGATGAGCAAATGAATGAACCTTTTTTGTAAATTACAATACACACATCCGCCACATAGATGGTGTCCTTGGGGCCTGAGTGAGTTTAGCGCAGTGGGCTGAGCTGTGGTTTTCCTAAATCTTGTATGATCTGTATGTATTAGCCAGTCTTTTAGATTTTTAGTTCTCTTGAATGTCACCGTGGGCCTCATTGTTAAACCTGGCAAGTCTTGAAGCAAATGCCAATTCAAACATATGTGTGTTTGTAATTCTTTGGTGACTGGATTGAAAGGCAAAATACATGAGATTTCATTATTTACCACTCTTTTAGGGGGGTGCAAGAGGCTTTCATGGTTACAATTTGGGTTATTTATGTTTGGTAATCACAATGTACAATGCTATTAATTGTGTAAAAGCACTTTTAATGACCCATAGGGCATGGGTGTTGTCTTTCATTAGTACTTATTTTGTAAGTGAGGAAGAATTTTTATCTAAAACACATAGAGTGTACTGAAGAAAAAGGGAAAAAAAGGATAAGAATTTTTACCAACACCAGAGCTTGTCTCACTTTTTGCATCTGCATTGTGGTGTTTTTCCCCCTCTCTTTTCTACTGTAGGCAGATAAATGCCAACTTCACCTGGCGACGAAAAGAGTGCAAAGTAGGCACCAGGCGAACCTCCCTGGGGAGCTCATTCCACAGCCGGGGTGCTACAGCAGAGAAGGCCCTCCTCCTAGTAGCCACCTATCTCAGTTCCTTTGGCAGGGGCTCACGGAGAAGGACCCTCGAGGATGATTTTAGGGTCCTGGCAGGTACATATAGTAGGAGGCATTCCTTCAGATAACCTGGCCCCAAGCAGTTTAGGGCTTTGAATGTTAATACGAGCGCTTTGAATCAGGCCCGGATCTGGACCAGCAGCCAATGAAGCTGGAAAAGGACTGGCGTAATGTGGTCTCATTGGCCAGTCCCCATTAACAGTCTGTCTGCCCTGTTTTGTACCAGTTGAAGTTTCTGGACGGTTTTCAAAGGCAACCCCACGTATAACGCATTGCAGTAATCCAGACGAGAGGTTATCAGAGCGTGGATAACTGTAGCTAGGCTATCTCTGTCCAGATAAGGGCACAGTTGGTATATCAGCCTAAGTTGAACTATAGTTGAACTATAGTATTTGCTACCACAGGATGTAGTCATGGTCAATATGGATGGCTTTAAACGAGGATTAGACAGATTTATGGAGGATAACGTTATTGATGGCTATATATTCAATCATCAAAAACAAAACCTGCTGGTTTAAAAGACCAGAAGATAAGTCTTTCTCACCTTGGTTCAAACTCCACAATGCCAGGAAATTGGAAACCAAAGCTGATGCCTTATCCGATTTGCCCGTGATCAGTCATGATGCTGTGCAATGTCACAAATTGTGCTTGCTTACAACTTACCCTCCATGCATGCATACTTCTCCTGGGTCTTTCAGGTTCAAATCCAGATTTCAGTCCCAAATCCAAGGGTCCATCGAGTCCAGCATTCTGTTCACACAGTGGCCGACCAGCTGTTGACGGGAGACCCGCAAGCAGAATTTGAGTGCAGCAGTACCCTTCTACCCATATTCCCCAGCAACCAGTGTACATAAGCATACTGCCTATGTTACTGAAGGTAGCATAGAGCCATCAGGACTAGTAGCCATTGATAGCCTTCTCCTCCAGAAATTTGTCTTAACCAAATGGCTTCTACCCAAAATGGCATTATTAGTCCAGGAAGTGTGAATTAGATCAATTCACTCCAAAATGTGGGCTGAACAAAATCCTTGAACATCCCTAGTCACAGAAATGCTGCTTGTTTTCCAGGGGGGGAACTGACAGTTTTATGTAAGACAACATGTGGGCATTATCTCTCTGCATGTATTGATTCTTATGAATGTGTTCCTTTCTGTTTGGCAGGCATTAGCAATGGCATTAGGAAAGATTTATTTACATTTATAAACAAAGGCTTGGCACTAGTAGCAGCTGCTTTCAGTTTTAAATATTCAATGTGTGTGTGTGTATTCATGTGAAATTGATAACATTGCTGGTATTCACCCTGACTAGTTGCAACAGGAGACAGACACTATTTTGGTGTCTCTTCAGGAGACTTGCAAAGTAGGGCAAAATATCTATTTAGATTGAGGGCAGGAGGAAGCATTGTCCTCACTGTTATCACATAGTGAAACCTGGTTAGCTGCAAAAGCACATGATATAATCACACAGCCTGTGTGATCCTTGATGGACTGGGAAAATCTTGAGCAAAAGCACCTGTTGGGGAAAATGTGCCAAACCTGAAGATTGGAGAAAGCTCAGTGGAGGCTGGTGGCTCCAATGTCAGTGTGCAGCGAATCTGTTCTGGGTATCAGTCAGAACTCTAAAGAAACCTGGAGCAAATTCTTTACCCCACTGTCATTGGAGCCACCACCTTCCACTGGGAAAGCTGTAAACAGGTAGTGAACAGCCCACAAAAAAGGTAAATGGGGGGGGGGTGAAACTCTTCCCCTGCCAAAAAGTCAGTGCACCTCCAAAAGTCTGAGTGAGTGAGTGAGACAGACAGACACAGACACAGACACAGAGAGACAGACACAGACACAGAGACTGACACACACACACACACACACACACACACACACAGAGAATGAGAGAACGAGAACTCAGGCTTCATTTTGTTTACTTGCCTTTATGCTGATCAAGAGCTCCTTGTTCATTAATATCCATGCCATTCCCTCCTAACTGCTTTCTCCATTGCACTGTGCAAACAATGCTTAATGGCTCTGCTTGGTGCAAAGAGGACATTTATACATCAGATTATGATACAGCATTAATGTTTAAGCAAAGCAAGTGCAGCCGCAAAGTGCAAGAAGGCCAGAAACAGCTTACTATGTAATGTATCCTGGTTGTGTGTCCCTAGTTGACAGCTGGATGGCCACTGTGTGAACAGAGTGCTAGATGGACCCTTAGTCTGATCCAGTATGGCTCTTCTTATGTTCTTATGTATTTACTAGCTAATGTACCTGGTGTTGCTCGGGCCCTCTAAGATATATGTCTGTGTGGTAATCATCTTAAAACAGGAGGTTGGTGCTAAGCCTGTGAGTTAACTTTTAAACAAATTAAATTCATTTCTTTTTTCCTCTCTCACCCTCATGAAAACCCTGCAAGGTAGGCCAGTGCTAGGCCTGTGAGGTAACTTTAAAATGAATTAAATTTGTTTCTTCTCTCTCTCTCTCTCTCTCTCTCTCTCTCTCTTGATGCATAGCCAAGGCACCTTGAAGCCGCTGCCATGATTTTCCTTAAAACCTAAAATTTCATGTTTTTAGATTGTTCCAGTACATTGCACTGCCAGTCCTATCAGTGTGCCAAATTTCAAGTTTCTAACTGATCTGGAAGTCAGTAAACATTTCTGGACATACATCCCACACACATACTTTCAGCTTTATAGTTTGAGATTTATTTAAGGCATTTCTATCCTGCCTTCAAAATATATAGCCCAGGATGGTTTACAATACAAATTAACAGAATAAATTCATTAAGATGGGGTGGAAGTGCAAATACATAAAGTACAAAAACAATGACAGAGTAAACCACACAATAAAACTACCAGTGTTTTTAAAAAATATAAATATTTGTTAAGAACTGTGGAAAAAATATCAAGGCTTTTTGCCTGGCACCTAAAAGATTACAGAGGAGAAGACAGGTGTGTTTCTTTGGGGAGATAGTTTCATAAGACAGGTACCTCACTGTGGTAGTTAGTTACCATCTTCCTTACCTCTGAAGGGGCAAGGGGGAGCAGAGAAGGGCCTCAATAGGAGAACTTAATGTGTGGGCTACTTCCACAGGTCATAAAACTGGCCATGATTTACTCAACCAAATAAGAGTTAAATAGTCTAATGTTGTATTGTTAATTAGGATAGCCACTTGTGCATTGCCAAAAAAGATGAGATTTTAAAAAAATGGACAAAAGAGGACACAGATTTGCACACAATTTGCATGTGCTAATTCATAGGTATTGATGGAACTTTAGAAACAATTACTATCATTTAACTAGAAATATTATACATTTGCCCATCGTGGGAGCCCATAGCTGAGCAAGGCATACAGTTTTCCCACTATGGGAGGATGTATTGTATTTCTAGTTAAATTACAGTTAATGGGCAACATCAAGGCCCAGCTATTACTTCTGAAGATTTTTTAAAAAATCTTTAAACTGGAATTGGACAGCCTTTCAGACAGTCCTTTGAACACCTTCAGAATTGAGGACTGTCCCCTGTAAAGTAGGAAACAGAGGTGCCCTATTGTCAAGTCTAGCAGAACATAACCCCATTACACTCATATGCAAGTGGTACAGATAACACTGTGAAAATTATTGCATTTTTTTAAACTAAGGTTCTAGCTCTTATGGCCACATAATTAGGGAGAGTAGGAACATCGTTATCACTTTGAAAAAATCCTTGCCTGTCAACACAAAATGCCATAGCATATTCTCTCTGTATATGGCTGGCAAATAGCACTTCTGTGAATGATATTATGCAGCCAGCAACAGCAATAAATATGAAGAAAAATGGTGGTCATGGTCATTTATTTTTAACACATACTACAACAGCCTTCTCCCAACTGGACATGCTCCTGATATGTTAGACTACAAATCTCATCATCCCCAACCAGCATGCCCAATGGTAGTGCTGCTTGGGCATGATGGGAGTGATAGTCTGGCACAACTGGAGGAAACCAGTTTGTACTATGAAATCAATCTGTGGGGAGTCCTATACATTTCCATCTGGGACTGAAGGCCCATCCATATGATTCTTCTGAGCCCATGAAACTCCTGCATTTTTGGATCAGCTTATGCTGACTTCCATTTTCCATGCTACCAGCAGTCATATGACCAGCTCAGCCCATGGCACTGCAATTTAAAGTCAACACAGGCTAAAGTCAACTGTGGTTTCCACAGACCCAAAGGATTATGGGACTAAGCCTTGATTTAATACCAGCTGAAAGTAGTTTAAACTGAACCATGGCTGCACCATAATGGCTTTTAAATCACCTCCCACACTTAGCAGGTCTGTTTGTCAAGCAACATGGCTGCCCTATAAAAATGCGATATGCCCTGCCTTGGGGGGATGGAGAGAGACATTTTCTATCTCATTTAAAGCTATTTATATGTAATAGTCAATTTCACCTATCTTTCAATGCAATCTCTTTCCCCACTTGATCATCTTTTTTTTTCTATTGGTACATTTAGCACAGTGGTTATCCTCCTTATTCAGCCAAGGGGTGCTAAAATAACTAGCTGGACTGTATCCAAACTTGCACAAGCAAACCAAGAAACCAATTGCATGAGTCATTTGGAACTAGCTTGTGCCGAGGGAGATGAAAATGCTGGAGGCAAAAAGCTTTAGAAGAATGCATGCACTACAAGACTTTGAAGTATTTTCACCTTCATTATTGAATTTACTACCTGGGGGTGGGGGGCACCTCCCAGGATGCACCACAATATCAGCATTAAAGATTACTTCACAAGAGATGTCATAACTTATTCTAACATCACCGATGTGCCATTGTGGGATTTGGGGGAAGATTATCATGGTGAAATGATCCCAACTGGTAGAAAAAAAGTGATGTATCACTTTGTAAACTGAACACATTTTTGATGCTTTCAAATTTCAAGAATGTTAACTGGAACCAAATGAGCTATCCGCATACTCTTCCCTTTAAAAAAGCATGTTGCCTGCCTATTATTATTATTATTATTATTATTATTGTCATCATTGTCATCATTGTCATCATCATCATCATCATATAAAGAAGTCAGATGTCTGTTGCTGTCAGTAGCAACTGCAGAAGTAGTTCATAGGGAAGATGGCGACCAGCCACCACTTTGGATTGAGTGAGGGGGAATTCCTGCCCTTATCCATCAACACCAGCAAATGGTGATGGAGACAGGGATGCAACAGTTATCCTGGTGCACGTGAAGGGGCTGATAGCCAACCAGTCAGTGACCAAACACTTGCATAGTGCTGACCATGATGGACCCCTCTACGCATCCCAACTCTTACAGGTATTTTCCTTCCCCATCACTTGCCCGACAGTGGGCAGCCAGTAGCTCTGTCTAGTGAATCAGTTCAGTGATCATTGCCATTCATCAGTCTTGTTTTTTTCCCCTGTTGCTGCAGGGGATGTCCACACACCAAAAGCCAAATGTGAAAAGCCACCTTGAGTGCCAATTTTTGCCCTAAAGGGAAGATATAATAAATCATAATTTATTTTGCTATATGTTAAATAAAAAGGTGCTGGTTAGCAGCTGCTGAACATTCCCCATAACTTCTAGTGAGCAAACAAACTAATCAATAAGATGACAACACCTCAGAGCTTAAGCATTATTATTATTATATCTCTTTCTCGCTCGAGGCAGTTTTTCTAGATGGACATGACAGGCTTTGCCAAGTCATGCTGTCCTACAGATTCAGGAATTTCCTGACAATGGAGCATATTTTAATTATGACTGCTTTCTGGATGTATAGTTTTTTGATGTGATGCTGGTGATTGATGTGACTTGTGATCTTCTCCTGTTGCCATGGTTCTTTGACTTCCTTGACCACTGATATATATTTTCCTCTCTTTTCCTCTTCCTTTTCTACAACATTTTTGTCATTAGGTATTGCTATGTCAATGAGGTACGTGTGTTTTCCTTTTTTGTCTATGACCGTTATGTCTGGTTGGTTGCAAGGTGTTGTCTTGTCCGTATGAATTGTTGTGTCCCAGTATATTTTATGATCTGCATTTTCCAAGATTTTTTCAATTGAGTATGTATAGTATGGTGTTGGTTGTTTGATGAGATTGAATTTGATGGCCAGTTGTTGGTGAATTATTTTTGCAGCAATATTGTGTCTATCCATATAGTCCATTCCTTCCAGAATTTTACATCCTCCTGTTTCATGGTCTATTGTTTCTTGGAATTGATGGCATTTCCTGCATATGTCTGTTGTTACACTGTTGTCTTTTATGATGTACTTTGGTAGTTTTTGGTTGCTATAACTTGATCCTGTATAGATACTGGTAATCCTTTTGTTTCTGGAAATAGCTCACCCTTCCTGAGCCATTCATATGATTGTTCTTTGTTTATTTGTGGGTTCTGTATTATGTAGCAGTGCTTCCCGTGGAGTTCTGTTTGTGCCCATTTTTCTTTTTTCACTGCAGGTGTGAGTGGTCGTGTTTGGTC
Organism: Anniella stebbinsi; assembly: GCA_029215795.1. Taxonomy (NCBI): domain Eukaryota; kingdom Metazoa; phylum Chordata; class Lepidosauria; order Squamata; family Anniellidae; genus Anniella; species Anniella stebbinsi. The sequence goes on from JARDYH010000001.1 coordinate 333,996,474, forward strand.
TTCGTTTTGTAGTGCTAAGTTGAGTGGGGTGTAATTTTTATCTGCTTTTACTATGGCTTTATGGATGGGGGTATTTTTAATGTGGAATATTTCTCTGAGTGATTCTATCTGTTTAGCATGAATTGTGTTAATGTCCAGCAGACCTCTTCCTCCTTCTTTCCTGCTGATTGTTATTCTTTCAATGCATGAGTTGGGGTGGAGCATGCAGTGTTTCATGAGTTCAGTGTGATTGAGTCAGTTTATTTTTTTGAGTCCAGTGTGTAACCAGTTTATGATTCTGAATGAGTATGTGAGGATGGGTATTGCATAGGTGTTGATGGCTCTGAAAATGTTTTTAGAGTTGGGTTTACATTTTAGGATTTGTGATAGGCGGTTTTTATATTTCATTAGTTGAGTTTTTACTGTAGAATGGTTGATTTTCATGTTTTTTTGGAATCCTAAGTATTTGTATGTTTCATTTTCTTCCATGTTATATTATTATTATTATTATTATTATTATTATTATTATTTCTGACCTAAAGCTATGGGGAGTTCAAAAGCTTGCAGGACATTTTCAAAGAGATATCTTTGGGTTTTCTTCTGTCTCACCCCTGTCATCTGAGGATAACTGACTTGTAAGCCATTCTTCAATGGTTTGGCAGTGGGATTCAAACAATTCCCAGCAAGCAAGGAAGTACAAAGAAAGTGGTATGATATTAAAATATTAGGATTTATTATATGTATTATGTTTTTAAAAGAACACTGAGCTGTGGTTAATTTCAAATAATCATTAGTGACTGATTTTATGTACGGTAGGACTGCAATATTTAGTCGGTTGAATGATCAGAACTACCATGTTAAAAATTCAATTAGAAAGTCCCCCTTGATTAATCAATGGCAATTTTAAAAAATCTTTAATGCAAGTGCTTATAAAAAACATAAATAGCAGGTGCCAACTTAGGAGAGGCATTCTATCTTCTCTCACACATAAGACTGAATGCCTAAGATTATGCCTGCTGCAATATATGGTTAAAAAAAAAAAAAAAGGAAGAGAGGCAGGTTCTCAGAATGCTAAGATACTTTATTGTTCACGCCCAACACTTTTCGGCCTATGTTGTTTTTTTAAGGCCTTCTTCAGGGGGTTGGTAAGAGATGTCTGCAGAAAACTCTTAGTCGCCAGTGAATATCATAGGAGACTATCGTCCTGCTAAGGGTTAACAGAACTAGTAGGTCTACTAGGGATCATCCTAATAGCCTGACAGAGTGGCCCTAAGAGCATAAGGAGAATCTTGCTATCTGGTCCAACACTCTGTTTCAGTTGCTAAGCAGAAATCTATGGAAATCCCAAAGGCAGGACATGAGGTGGTAGCCCTCTCCCACTGTTCTGAAACAAGGGGCATGTAATAATAATAATAATAATAATAATAATAATAATAATAATTTATTTCTTACCCGCCTCTCCGTCTGGATCACAACAATATGATAAAATACATAAAACTGATTAAAACATGACATATATTATTAAAATGCATTAAAACATCCTAAAACACCCTAAAAACATCCTTAAAACATTCTAAAATTCCACTGGATATGCCCGCCAGAAGAGAACAGTCTTTATGGCTTTCTTAAATTCTAAAAGACTGTTAAGTTGAGTTAAGAATGTAGAGGCATTCTGCTTCTGATACTGGATCTAATAGATAGCAATCCTATGTGACTAGTAGCCATTGATAGCCTTATTCCCAGTGGATTTGTTTAATCCCTTTTTAAAGCTGTCCAAATTGGTGCCCATCACTACACTTTGTGGTAACCGCAAATCTGATGAGTTGCTCCAGTTTTACCACTGAAGGATCCAAAGAACTAATCACCACTACTATCTGTATTACTAGGGATGGGTGGATCTGTCAATTTCAGTTTCTCTGAGTTCCTCATTTTTCCCATGTCAAGTTCATTCCATCTTGTTTCTGCATCAGTTTTTGACTTTAAAAAACTGCTTGAAAATTCATAAGCATTTTCATGTATATTTTCCTAATATATACATTTTTGTATGCAAACATGTGTAATACATGCATTTATGTATGCAGGTTTTCCTAATATGCATTTTTGCATGCAGTTTTCCTTAATATAATGCTATTTTGTTGGTTGGGGGTTCACTAATATATGCATCTTTGTCTCCATTTCCCACTGATATATGCATTTTCATACATATTTTTTTATTTAAAGAACTGCATCTTGCAATTTAAAGACCTGCAAAAATAGCAAAGGACAACTGCATTCTGATTGGTAGAATGACAGCTTCTGCTATCTCCAAATGAAGACTTAACAGAGTAGTTGGTTGTATATTTATAAACCCTTGCCTGTGAAATTGACACAATGGCATAGCCTCCTTGGGACAGAAGCCAGGGATGTCACAAACACCAACCAATGATGGCAGCATGTACTTTTGCCTCTTAGAAAGGACGGCCTGAGTGTCTGAATGAAACAACAGCCTGAGTGTCTGAATGAAACAATGATCAGATACAAATTTACAGATTATATATAATTTACAGTGGAGGCTCGTGGCTCCGATTTCATTGGGGCTGTGACTCCATTCTGGTTTTCAGTCAGAAACAGCCAAGGCTCTAAGAGAGCTATCCAAGGTGCTGAGGCCTATCCCCAAAATAGGTTCAGCACCATAGATGGCTCCTTTAGTGTTCTGGCTAATTCTGACTAAAACCCAGAATGGATTTACCACCCCACTGGTAATTTCTACAATTGACCTGTGTGTTTCTAACTCTCTGCGAAAAGGCTTTTCTCCTACTGCCCTATTGCAGCAAGGCCTCCCATCATTATGCTTATAGAGTTATTACACTTCTATTGCAGGATCAGGGCTAACACAAATACTGTGATAAAAGGGGGAAAGGGTCACAGATAAAACAGTTGTTGGACCCAGTCCAGCTAAAGTTAAATACTTTTAAGTTACATTATTCTTTATTCAAGAGATGTAAGTGTATCCCACTGAAATATATGGGATTAAAATGCATTTAACATTGGCTTGATCGTGCCAATTTTAATTGAAATCTTGCCTTATGTCTGCTGTTAACATTTTCATGTGAAAGCCATCCTAGCTGAAGTCAGAAAAGGTGGCATTGACATATGTACTTGGGCCTGCACTTTCTTGAATTAATAGCACACAAGAATTTGTTTTTATCATTAATTGGTTTTTTTCAGGGTATTGTGTAGGGGTTATTAACTGATACAGTAACAAAAGCAATTAAATGGATTGGTATTATAATGGGAGAGATTTGCCCATCAGCTAGTCCAATGCTCTGGTCCTCCTCTACTGACTCGGCTGCTGCAACCTCTTCTCTTTGGGTTTTCCCTGTTCCAGTTCAGTCTTCGTATCTCTACCCAGAACTCAGAACTCATACATAAAATCATCTCCTTCTTTTTCCTTACCTTTAAAGGTCTTCACAGGCATGCCAACCTTCTTCCTCTATTTTCTGACATGCCCCAGCCTGTGACAGGGGCATTAGAAAATTGTGCTTCTAATTCTACCATCCTCAGCAACCTAAATGTCTCCCACTCCCTTACATGTTTTCAGTTGTCCTTTCCTGGTCCCTGTGCCTGTACCATAGACACACCTGTATGGTAACACCTCTTCCTCCAATCCCCTTCTTTAAACAAACAAACAAACAAACAAACAAACAAACCCACTTTTGGTGGGGGCAAAGCTTTGAACATAACCTGGAATAGAGAAGGGCCACATTCTGTTGAGGGCCACATTCCTTTAGAGATAACCTATCAAGAGCTACATGCATGCTAGCAGCAAGTGGAAACAGAGTCAAAAGTGGATGGACCTCTCTCTTTCTGCCATCCCCTTTTCTCCTCCCTCCCCCTTCTCTCTCCCTCTTCCTCTCTCTACCAGTGAACTGCCAGGAGAGAGGGAGCGTTTCTACACTTGGCTGTTAATCTACCGTATCTACTTTTGATTTCATTACAGAACTGAGAACTGAGCTCTACAAAAAGACCAGACATGAAAAAAGAGCAGAAAGAAGCAGTTTGAAGAAGTTTAGGTGCAGCTTAGGGCAAAAGAACTTTCATATTTACATCTTTTATTTTCTTTAGTGCCTTTTGCATCACTCAACACTATTGTCTAAATACCTTTTATTATAATTTGCTTGTGTCTACCACCTAAACCCCATGTACTGGAAAGGGGATGCAGGAACGTGGGACTCTTAAGGAGACAAAGATCCTTAAGAAATTGCTCAGGGGGTCCAGAATATGGACAGAACCCTGACAGAGCTCTTCAAGGCAGCGGCCTGTCTGTTTTCCTTAGGCTACTCTGTAAAGTATCATATATATTATATATATACACACAAATAAATAATATTATTATTTTCATTTGCTAGAATTGGAATTCATGTCTCAGGGTGGTGAGGTAAAAGTACAATATATATCCACTGGTATTCAGCTTGGTTTTAAGAAAAGAAGCTAATTAATTGCTAAGCACAAAAAGACAGAAGATTCAAGTTGGAAGGTGAAGCTTTCTAAGCTGCCATTATCAGAGTGAATCACTCCCAAAGGGATATTTTTATTGTGTTGTCAGCTGAAGTGGTGGAAAGGCCAAGCACAGTGCTAAAATTAAGCAGATAATCAGGGATTCAGAACATAGAGGGCTTTTTAAAAAAAAATCAGGCTGATGCTCAAAATAAAACAGAGTATAATCCAGATATTTAGGTGATTTTGTAAGGGAATTCCCATCTAACTGACCCCAGTCAGCTAGCTTGACCAAAGTGACTCCATTTTGATTTTAACCCCCCCATTCTTTTCCTCTTTGTTTCTCTCATAAGTAGCTCCTATGCTGTTGTCACTGCATGCAGGCCGACCACAGACCACAGACCATGTGACCTGACCCAGTAAGAAGTAACGGATCGTTCCAGACCTTATATAGAAAAACACCTGCTGCCATGTCGTTAGGTTGCGCACGCATCATCCTGTTGTGTGACGTGACATGCATGTTTCCTGCTTGTTTGAACTGTATAACTAGTTGCTTCACCCATTAGGGGGGGCCAGTCTGTGGAGCTATCCCAGGCTGTCATTGCTAGCAATAAAGGTTTATCTGTTTAAAACTTGAACTTTGGATTGGACTCCGATTATTTACTGTAACATTTTGGTGCATTGGCCGGGAATCATCCCTCACTGGGAGACCCGCCCGATAATCGGAGAAGCCTACCAGGGAGATTTCCCCCGCTTCTGCTTGGTTCCCCGCGGCCCCCGGTCGGCCGTGGCCCTCCTTGGGAGCGCGCCTCCAGCCTTTAGCTGGTGCCCATACAGGTTCTGTGGCAGGTCCGGGGACAGTGCGGAACAAAACCGGACCGAGCGGAAGTTCAGTGCAGATACCCTTCTACCCAGCGCTGGGACATCTGGATCAGGCAAGTATCAGGGGAATTGCCTATCTTGTTTTGTATTGGCCGACTCAGTAGAGTCGAAGGAGGGCCTGATCAACCCTCGGAATTGTAGACGCGCGTATTGTTTGGTATTGCCCGACTCAGTAGAGTCGAAGGGGGAGCCTGATCATCTCCCCGTAACGGTAAACTGTTTCTGTTTCTCTGAACTGGGAGGTCTGGGAGGACGGGTGTCGTCCTGGATGTTTGATGTGTGAATGACTGTCTGATTTCTATTGCTGACCGTTGGAACTTCCGGCAGCGTAGGCTGACAGCGAAGAGACTGTGTTCCTCTGTGTCAGCCGTCTGGCTCCCCCAGTTCCTATAGCCAGACGGTTCCCTGTCAATCTGATTGCCCTTCTGTGTACTGTCTGTCTGGTGAATTATATTGTGATTTAGACAGGAAAGGATGGGGGGAGGTTCTTCAACCCCACTGAATCTTATGATTAAACATTTTAGTGAAGTCTTTGACTTGACCAAGTGTAATGTAAATGATATAGAAGCTAAATGTTATTGAGACTGGCCAGCCCTAGGCCCCCTAGTAGACTGCCCCCCCCAAGGTATTTTACAACCTGGCCATAATAGAGGGGGGGGCCTCAGCCCAGAAGACATCCCATATACAGAGGGATGGCTAAGAGTAGCTAAACATCCCCCTCCGTGAACTGAAGAAAGTTGGCAGAAAATGCAGCCCTCATCCTGATGAATCAAGCCAAGAAAGAGAGAAAGACTAAACCCAAGACAAGCTGCCAGGAGCCCACAGCCCCAGGAAAAATTGCTGACATGATTGAAGGCGTTGTACCCACAGACAACTGAACAGATGACCTACCTCCACCCTACGTGTCCCAGACTGCGCCCCACCGCCACCTCCTGATGTCCCAGCCGGACCAGACACCCTGGCTCCCTCTCCAATGTCCCAAGACTCCACTGCCCAGCCGTCAACCGCCACCTCTGCACCTGAATACCCCACTTTTGCCTGATGTGAGAGTTAAGAAACTGACCCGCCTACTAGAACCAACCAATCCCGAAAATTCCTGACCCCGCCACTCCAGCCGCCTCCACCTCGGAAATTTAGCCGCTAACACAGCTGAAACGAAATTTCTCCCTGTCCGTGAGAGTCCCGCCATCGTTCCTGCCGTCACCGACCCTGCCACGAATGCGTCCACGTACCAGACCTACGTCCCCTCTCCTACTGAATTCCCGAACTGAACTGCCTGAATTGAACTGAGCTCTTGAACTCCTGAACTGGAAGAACCACGGACCCTCCTAAGAAGAAGAACCCGAGAAGTTTGTAGACATAATTGAGGATGTAATAACTGCCCATAATCCAACCTGGACTGATATCCAACAACTAATGGGATATCTCCTGACAACTGAACAGAGACTAGAGACCCAGGCTAATCTCGAAAATACAACCACAGAACGGGGCCAGAGAGAAAGCATCCCCAACCCCAACCAGAGCAACACCGCCTATGCCCCAAGATTAGACACAGAAGGACGCAGACATCAGCGTGATTACCAGCAAGCATTTATTAATGCCATCAAGAAAGGCAGGCGTACAATGATGAACATGCAGAAAATCCATGAGGTTCCAGCCGAACCCAAGCCATCAACTGCGTACCACAGCCCAACAGCAAAAAAAGAACTCAGAGTTTCCTCGGCATGGCCGGCTATTGTCGCATCTGAATCCTGAATTATGCAGCCTTAACACAGCCCCTCTATGAACTCCTGAAAAGTAATCAGTCGGAGTCTTGTCCCCGAATGTGAACTGAAGAAGCCCTCTCAAGCCTCTGAGGTTTGAAGACTGCCCTGACTAGCCCTGGCCCTACCAGACATTTCCAAGCCTTTCCACTTGTATGTATGTGAACAAGAAAAAACTGCCGTTGGAATCCTAACTCAGCACACAAGCTCCTGGAACCGCCCTGTTGCTTACCTAAGTAAGAACACCGATCCTGTTAGTCGTGGATAGCCCGGCTGTCTCCGCTGCATCGCCGCTACATGCCTACTCTTGACTGAAGCCATAAAGCTCATATATGGCCAAACCATTGAAGTCACTGCCTCCTACTTAATGAAAGTCCTGCTTGAAATTCATGCTGCTCTGCTGTGTGAAAACCCAAACGTGCATGTGAAGGTGTGCCACTCTGAACCCTGCCACCTTAATGCCTCTGCCTGAAGCTCCTGTCCACGATTGCCAGGAAATTATAAAAACCGTGTATTCCAGCCGACCTGATCTTAAGGACACTCCAGTTTCTGAGAGCATCGTCCTGTTTACAGATAGAAGCAGTTTTGTCCGAAAATGAAACCACATACTCTGGCTACGCAGTAGTCACTGAAAACGAAATCCTACTAGCACAGTCCCTGCCGTCTGGCACGTCCGCCCAGAAAGCAGAAGAAGCAGAAGCTTACAGCCACCCTAGAATTGGCAAAAGAGAAAGAAGCCACCATCTATACTGAATCTAAATATGCATACCTGACTCTCCAAGTACCGAGACCGAGGATTCTTGACTGCAGAGAGAAAAAACAGAAATTCAGAAGCTCCTCCAAGCTGTTTGGAAACCAGCAAAAGTAGCTGTTATTCACTGCAGAGTACACACAAGCAAGCCGTCAAAGAAGCTGCAACGAAGAGTTTCCTGTCAGCGTTGGTTACCACCACTTCCTCCCACCAGAGATGTGTTCCTTCTCTCCGCCACGTCATCGAGAAAACCATGTACATTGATGACCTGGCCAGCCTCTGCACAGACGTTTCCAGCTGCAGAAGCTCTGTGCAGAAACCAAGTTGAAGTGGATGCCCATGCTGCCTGTTGCCTTGCTCCATATGCGCTGTACACCAAGAGCCAATAGACTGACCCCTTATGAACTAGTCTACGGAAGACCCCCGCCACTACCCAGTACAGTTGAAACTCTACCACTGCGAGCAGACAGTGTTAGAATTGGAACAGTACACTGAACAAGGTCCAGTTGGCTTAACAACTCCAGTCCATGGGTTCAAGCCCGGGGACCAAGTGTATGTCAAAAGTTATAAAGAAGATCTCTTAGAAAAAAACTTGGGAAGGGCCCTCTACAGTCTTACTGACTACTCCTACTGCCTTAAAGGTTGAAGGAAACCCCGTCTCGATCCACTGGAGCCGTGTGAAAGCAGCCGCCAGTGCAGATCAATGGACCAAGCAACACCAACTGAAATTGACGCTGAAAAAAACTGCCTACGTCACTGGAAGCCTCCCTAGGGTGGGAGCGAAGTGACTGGGGGTGCTGCATCCCTTCCCATCCCGGATAGAGGAAGTGGACACCGCCCGAAGACTCCTGAAAGACTCTTAGTATTAACACTCCTATTAATCCTTGTCCCTGCCTCAAGTGATGTCACTCCCTGTCAGTCATGTATTAAAACTGTTAAATTCAGAATAGGCTCCAGTGTAAGGGCAAGGTGCAACCATGCACTTTCCAGAACATCACTTACTCCGCTTGCATACAAGACAGTGCCATTACCTGTTTCAACCCGAAAGAAGCCCCTGCCCAGTGGAGTCTCGAGGTCAGAGACTCTAATGGACAGAGGACAGTACTACAATGAGTGTCCCTATTAAAATTGTGTATGGTAGGCCACGTGAGAAAAAAAGAACACAAGGGATTGTATTAGATCTGCAGGCGGTATGCTTATTCTGAACTCCCTGAGCCCTGGGCAGGCACTTGCACCCTAGGAGAGATTCGCCCCTCCTTCTTTCTGGTTCCCCTATCAGAAGGTGTGCGTCTGGGCCACCCAGCATACAACAAACGCAGTATATCCCCAAATGTCAAAATTGGGGACTGGAAAGATGATAAGTGGCCCCCTGAGAGGATTGTTCAGTGTTATGGCCCAGCCACCTGGGCACAAGACAGAATGTCGGGGTACAGAACCCCCATTTATATGCTTAACAGAATCATACGGTTGCAAGCAGTTCTAGAACTAATAACCAATGAAATTGCAAGAGTACTGAATGTCCTATCCAAAACCCAGACCCAACTGCGAAATGCTGTGTATCAGAACCGCTTGGCTCTTAACTACTTGCTTGCTACTGAAGGCGAGCTTCCGCGGAATGATGGAACAGATAGCAGACCGGCGCACGGCTGTCCACCTAATGGCTTTGCGCGATTATCACCCTGTGCCTATGACAGATGAAGATAGTGGAACTCCTTAGTAATTAAAGGAGTTCCAAAGGGGGGAATGTAAGGGAATTCCCATCTAACTGACCCCAGTCAGCTAGCTTGACCAAAGTGACTCCATTTTGATTTTAACCCCCCCATTCTTTTCCTCTTTGTTTCTCTCATAAGTAGCTCCTATGCTGTTGTCACTGCATGCAGGCCGACCACAGACCACAGACCATGTGACCTGACCCAGTAAGAAGTAACGGATCGTTCCAGACCTTATATAGAAAAACACCTGCTGCCATGTCGTTAGGTTGCGCACGCATCATCCTGTTGTGTGACGTGACATGCATGTTTCCTGCTTGTTTGAACTGTATAACTAGTTGCTTCACCCATTAGGGGGGGCCAGTCTGTGGAGCTATCCCAGGCTGTCATTGCTAGCAATAAAGGTTTATCTGTTTAAAACTTGAACTTTGGATTGGACTCCGATTATTTACTGTAACAATTTTACCATGAGTTAGGAAACGCTGAACAATAGTTCCCAAATAACATTAAATATTACTTCTTCATTCCTATTCTTTTGGTAAGGTTTTGTTTGTCATTTCATTAGATTTATAATAATACAGAACAATAATAAAAGAGAAAGTTGCCCTCCCCTCAAGTCCACCTGAGCCAGCAAATAGAAATTTCCCAAATGAAAAGTCCTCAGTTCCAGTGACCTAGGGGCTGGCTTGACAGCACCAAGTTGGCACCCCCTTCCCCAAAACTCTGGTTTTACTTACCTGAGGTGGAGTCAGGTAAGCCTTACACAAAGGAGGTAGTGTGGGGTTTCCGATGGCCATCAGGGTACTAGAGCTGCCCTCCGCCCTCTTCCTGGTTTCTGGTGACCAATCACCAATTGCCTTCCACCAGGACCACCTCTCGAATTGGCCACGGAACGAAGTCAGATGGCAGAAGAGCCGGGGTGACCTCACTTTCTTTCTGCACAGTTCTTCCTGAAGCTCATTTACGGAATGGCTCAGTTCAGTGGAGCCTCTTTCTGATTCCACTACTACCTGTCCCTTAGCTTTAGATTTCACTTCTGGTTTTGATCTGATCAGGCCTCAAATTTGGATTTTCCTCTTAATCTGGACCCCCTTTCTCATAGTAGTAGAGCCCGGGGTCATCCCATGTAATTGATTGGTGAGAGATTCAAGACAGATAAAAGAAAGAACTTCTTCACACAGCACATAGTTAAGCTATGGAATTCGCTCCCACAAGATGTAGTGATGGCCACCAAATTTATGGCTTTAAAAGAGGGTTAGACAATTTCCTGGAGGAGAAGGCTACCAATGGCTACTAGTCCTGATGGCTCCATGCTACCTCCAGTATCAGAGGCAGTAAGCCTATCTAGCCCAGTTTCTGGATAGCATGGGTGGAAGAGTGTTGTTTTACTCATGTCCTATCTGTCGGTTACCCACAGGTAGCTTGTTGGCTACTGTGAACAGAATGCTGGACTAGGTGGACCCTTGGTCTTATTCAGCTTGGCTCTTTTTATGTTCTTATTCTTCAGACACAGTGCAACCCTAATTTAACCCTAGCTGTTAAACCCTGATCTTTATCCTGAGGAAGCCACCCCCTCACTAATTTGAAGTGCTTGGATGAATATAGAGCATTGATTTAGGCATCTTAAGGCAGAATTGTGAGTCACCATCTAAATAACAGAATATGTGCAATAAGATGAAGTCACCCAAGGATAAGAAAGGGGAACCAAGCGAGGACATCACTCTGCAGGATGTTGTCAGAAAGATTGAGAAAGGAGATGCAGTCAAAAACATGATGCTGAAAGGACTGTTGATAGGATAGGTTATAACAGTCTCTCCCCATACTGTGCACATCACTTAAATTACTGATTATAGGAGTTATTAACATGTGCTGAGAGTGATAAATTAATTTATCTGTTTACAGAATTTATGAAAGCATTCATCAGAGTTAAGCACTGCCACTAAATATAGGAGGAACTGATGCCTGTGATGGAGCTTCCGACACTGGGAGCTGAGTAGCCTGGGTAGAACAAAGTTCCTCACTGAAACAATAATTAAAATGTACTGACAGCAATGATTTCTGATATAATAACAAGAAAGGAGATGAGAAGCAATGATCAAACAAGGTCATTCTTTCTGCAACACCCACATGGCCAATCATTTCCAACCCTCTGGGAAGCTGGATATAATAAACAGATACTGACACCTCTGGATTATTGAGAGGAACTTTTCTGTTTCAATAGGACATGGGAAAAGATCTTTCACTAAACCTGTCCCTGTGCTGCCTTCCCACCACTACCCTAAGAACAGTGTCTGAAACAACTTTGCAGTAGCAGAATTCCATTTCTCTTCCAAAGAATAGGCTGAAAAGGTCAAGGCTGGGTTCACATAACATGCTAACCCACCATGGGCTATCATGTTGTATAAACACAGTGTGTTTTCCGCAGGGTGGCTTGTTAACCACGCAGTATGGTTTATTGTTTTTGAACAAGCCACCTTGAGAACCCATGGCTGGACATCCGGACATCCAAAGTGGGCCAGATGTTGTGGTTGTGAGGCCAACCAGGAAATCCATTGGTTTCCACAAACCCGCTCAGCCCCCAAAACCCGGCGAGCTGCTGCCCTCTGCCCGCTGAGCCACACAAGTGGTTGGGACTTACCTGACTATCCACTTGTGCCCGGCAGCCAGCCCATCCTCTATGACAGTGACCGTTTTTAAGGAAGATGGGCCCTTTTTTAAGGAAATGGCCCTTTACAGCTGCCGTTGAGTGCAACATTATATCTACAACAATACAGAGCTCCCATCTTCCTTAGAAATGGGGGCTCTCATGGATGATGAGCAGCTGGCTGCCAGGCATGAGCAGATAGGTCAGGTAAGTCTCAGCTGCTCATGCGGCTTGACAAGCCAAGGCAGCAGTTTGTCATCATTCCAGATGGGGGAGAAGGATTCCAAAATACTGTGCACTGCTTCGGTCCTGATCCACTCACTTCAGCCCACTTCAACCCAAACTAGCCCCAATCTGGATTCAGACTACATCAGGCTGAATCAGGCCACTTTGGTTCAGGATTCAGATCTAGAACTAAAGTAGCGCACAGCCCTAACTAATACCCAGCTTTCAACCCAACTTCTGTAGAATGATACAAAAGCAGATCCCAGATGTGTTCCATCCTAGCCATCTTTTGAAACAATATCTTGACTTTACCACTATCCCTGTTCAAAAATCTCAAGTGATAACCTATGCAGTTCAAAATCTGCAATAGTATCTCTTATTCATCTTTTGGGCTTTGTATACTAACATACATCCCGATATTAGGGAAAAGGCAGGCAGGAGATATAGATATAGATATATATAGATAGATATATATTGATCTTCACCTTCATTCAGGGAGACAGTACTGCTTATTTTTAAAACACAGATCTAGCTTGAATATTGTCATATTTCATAATTATTGTAGTCGGGACAAACTTTTTTAGTGTCATCTCCTGAGCAGTTCATATTGCCATGTTGGGCACATTTTTCTATTAGAGTAATTGGTAATATTCTAATTGATTTCGGTGCTGAGGTGCAGTATTTCCATAATATCATAAGCACAGTTGATGTTTTAAATACTTGACTGCTCTAGGCAATCAGTTGAGTATTCCTGGTAATGAAGCATTGCTTGTTTGTTAAGAAGACATGGACCAAAAAAGATTTAGACATGAATCACAGGCAACTGAAATGTCTGTAGTTAAAAATGGTTCAAATCAGAGAGTTCTAATTAAATGTATAAAGCACTGCTTGAAATCACACTGTTAAGGGCCAACCAGTTTATCACTCAATGACTACTTGTTATGACATGTTCTTATGTAAAGTTAAAGGTATTTCTCTCACAATGTAAATGCATTGCCAGTTTCTGAAATGATTGGATATCATTTGTTTGTTTGTTTATTTGTATACTGTACTTATATACCCCACTTTTCAACAAATTATAGCAATTTTTTAAAAAAAATTAAACAAAATTTCTAATGTCACAATAAAACTCAAGAAATGATAGTGGCAGAGAAATGCAACTCAGCCATCATCCAGGGTTACAAATAAAATTCAAAACTGTGAATTAAAAGTATGCATTAAAAGCCTTCTGGACTGGATATTTTTAATGGTGATTCTAAAAGCACATAAAGAAGGAGCCTAGTGGGGCCATCCCAGAAAGACCATTCCATCACCAAAAGGCCCTCTCCTTCATTCCCCCTCCGCCCCCACCACAGCTGAATCCCCAATGATGACTAAAACTGGAACTGGCCTTTTGGGTAGGCTTTTGTGGAAGACGATCGTTAACATTGCAATTCTATACATGTCTACTCAGAAGTAAGTCCCATTAAGTACACTGATAGTTGATCCCTTGTATGTAAATGTATAGATTTGCAGCCTAAGACTGCAAAAACAACCCTGTGCACACTAACCTGGAAGCATCCACCATTGAACCCAGCAGAATTGACTAAACATGCACAGAATTGTGATCTAAATCAATTTAGAGCAAGGGTGGGCAAGCTCTGGAGTTTCCGGGCCGAGTTCAATCCCCCCCTCCAAATCCATCAGGGATAATACTCCTGTCACTTCTACCCTGCCAAGTTTGCCGTTGAACCGGCCCTTTTCTGCTGCCACACTGCTGAATTTCAGTTGCAAACAGCTACTTGTTTTCCTGAAGCCAATCCACAAGAAAACAGGTTTTGAGCAGTTCTGTTTAAATACGAATTTTCATGGAATCGGGATAGTTCTTCCCAGGGCAAATGGTAGCCTCTATGATGGTCTTTGATTTTAAGGTGCAATCCTATGGTCCTTGGTAGGGTGTCCCAGGGCTCATTCCTCCATGGACTGAGAGGAACGTCTGCCCATGGAAAGGGAGGGCTGCTTACTGAGGTCCTCTCTGGATGGACACAGAGCTTTCACTGTGGCTGCCTCACCAGTGGTGCTCCATCAGCAGTAAGGGAGCAAGGAAAGGGTGTTCTGGGGGCATATCAGGAATGGATGAGGGGAGGCTTGGGGTCCATCAGACCCCAATCCCCCTCCTTTCCTGGACATGCCTCCAGAACTGGGGGTGCGGGCTACACAACTTCTAGAGCTAAATTTATTTTTCCTCACATTCCAATCAATGGAAGGGAAAGGAAAGGGGAGAGAAAGTAACACAGAGAGAGACCTGGTTTGTATGATCACCAGAGCGCACTGTGGCTTATTAGCCACAGTGGGTTGCAATGTCCACAGGTGCCACGTTGGCTATCCAAGCTCCCACCACTGTAGTGTCTTGTTATGTGAAAACCTGGCAAGAAGGGTGGCTGGAGTGCTTGAACAGCCAGCCAAAACCCACGGTCTGTTTTATGTTTGTGGGTGGCTTGTCAAACACTCCAACAACCCACCCTCGTTGGGTTCATACATAACAACAAGCTACAATGTGCCCCCACCACACCTTAAATATTCAAAGTGGCAGCTGCTGCCACAAGGAGAAACCCCATGGGAAAATTCACCTATGGTGGCTTCTTGTTACATGCAAGCACAGCAGGACTTAGGAAGTAGCCTTCTTCTGTCACCAATTATCCTTCCTCAGCCTTGATAGGATAGCTGGCTCTCTCAATCTAGATCTACAGGCTGCCTGACTTCCAAACTTGTGAGATTCTTCAGTCTTGTATTATTCATGTCAGCCTGGGTCACAGGCCTTTAATATCAAATATGGTTTTAATGCATTATGGAAAGGTCCACACCCAAGATCCACCCACCACTTAGAGAAGGTTTTATCAACTAAAGAATAAACACACCTTCTCAGATATTCCACATTGTACTGACATTTAAGGGTGATCAGGAAAAACAGACAGAAAAAATGGATTTCATAATGGTTTCTAGATATTTTATTGGGAACCACCAACAAAACTGAGACCCACAAGCTAGTAATTTGGTAGGTAAGCCAGCTAGTAGTTGCTGATATTGGTTCTTAGAAGATATATCCTACAAACAGAATAATGCATATTTTATTTTTGACAACACAGGATTTCCTATAGTAATTTAAGAGCAGGGCTGTCTATGCCCTCCACATGTGTTAGACTACAACTCCCACCATCCCCAGCCAGCAGGGTTACTGATGGGAGTTATAGTACAACACAGGTGGAGAGCACCAGAATTCATTATTCCATCCTTCCATCACTGGTACTGCTAGTGTGGTACTTGGCATTTCCAAAAAACCCAGACTAATGGCCACAGTGTGAACCTTCCTCATGCATGCTTCTCCTCTCAGGACTACAGGCAAAACTTATCTGCAACTGGGCTCCCAATTACCAGGCAGATGGACAGTGACTGCTCCCTCTAGGCATACCTTCCACACAGGGAGAGGAGCAAACAGCAACCCCCTGCTTCAGATCTGAGTAAGCCCAGATAAGAGGCAGTAGGGACACACTTTGACTTTGGCTGGACACCTCTTCAAATAGAGGACACCTTCAAACAGAGTACTGTCCTCTGCCAACTCTCCAAAATCTCCTGCTCTACTGAGGACATTCCTCTATTTTAGAGAGCTGGCAGAGGGCAGTTCTCTGTTTGCAACTGTCCTCTCTTTGAAGAGGTTTCACACCAAGTCTGGTTTAAAGTCAACCCCTAAGGAAGGAAAGCAGGAGCCTTGATGCTGGCCAGTTTGCACCTGGACAGCAGACTGAGTAGGCACACAGATCACCTGGTCATTGTCTTTTTTTTCTGGAGAGATGTACTGTTATGATTCAAATTATAGCTATTGTTTCTAAATTTGCAACCTATACATACGTATATATAGGTTGGACTCAATGGTCTTATAGGCCCCTTCCAACTCTTCTATTCTATGAGACACACCTCTTCCTGCAGAGTAAAGTAGTAACAGGGAACAATTCCTTGCAACTACTATTGACTCTCTTTGACTAGGGCCCAGGCAAGCAGTAGTAGCAATCATGATTGTCTGTTGGCATCTTGTATGGTAAGGCATATCCCATTCTTATTTGTGAGACTTATATACCATTAAATATAATAAAATTCCTAAGCAGATCACATATAAATAGTAAAATCACATTTAAAATACAGTGTTAAAAAGTCCTCTTGTTGTATGTGTTTCCTCAAGGTACTGAAGGTACTCAAAGTATCTTGCTGAAATTAGAACAGTAATCTTTCCCATTTACGCAAAAACTTTTGCAATAATAGTTTTATGAGAACTGAGTAGTAGTTTATGATGTTCATGTGATTTATAGCTACATTTATGATCAATGTTTATTCAAGGAGCTCTACCACAGGGGAATGTTCATGAGCACCAAATCTCCTCGTTCCCATAATCTGTATAATTGGAAGCACTCCTCTGAAAGTGATTATCACAACCATGTAAAATTAGGATATCCAGAAAACTAAGCAAGTACTCTTGAAATCAGTCCTAAACTAAAGAAACACCACTTCTATGTTAAGCTGTTAAATTTCGTTTATTTACGCAACTCCTCTTTTATAGCAATCTGCAATCCTTTCTATGATTCCGTGATATTTCTAAAATTAATCTAAATAACGATTTGCTCTCACTATGATTTGCAAAGTTTCAATTGGACCCAACAAGTGTAGAAACTCATGCTTTCCTGATCCTGACAATTCTTTTCTGAAGGCCTGAAGTTACATACCAGAACATTTGCTAGCTGGCCTGGTATATGGACTGAGGACAGGGCTGTTTACTTCCACTCTCTTTGTTCTGTGATGGAACACGTGCTTGGCGGAATGCCAATCATTTCAGGTCTTTCCAATGTCTGCAGAGTCATCGTCCCCCCAATTCTAAAAGGTTGAAATGCCTCTCCTAGGGCTAGTACTGGCAGTAAGAGTTTTAAACTAAAATATGCTAGACTTTTTAATATTTTGACCCTGCCCCTTTTTACTTTTGGCCCCACCACTGGAATGCAGCCCTTGAGAGCTTAGCCAAAATTGAATTCAGCCCTTGGACCAAAAAAGGATTCTTAATACATATAGGTAACTATAACTTGGAGCTCCATCACACCAGCGATTTATCACACTCTCACAATGTCTAGTATGTGTTTTTGCTGCGCAGTTCTCACATTACCTCGTCCCTGTCCTGCGCTCATCTTGCATCTTCCCCTCTGTTTTCCATCTTAATTTGGAGCGGGGAGAGTCTGTTTTTTTCCTCCATGTGCAATAAAGCCACTCTTCCCGCCTGTGTATTGCTCTTCTTGCACTATATCAGACCATCCCATTTTTTGTTGGGTGTGCATGTGTCGAAGGGCAGTCTTGCTGACAAAAGAGGAGGCTGGGGCGGTTCTCTGCTCAACTGTGAAGGTGGAGGAGGGAGAGAGAGTGCCAGAACACCTGGCAGAGAAGGCGAGGGAGGTCCTGTTTAACTTTATGGTTCTTACTCCTGAGTAGGTATGCCGAGGTTTCCTGACCAGAACAATGTCAGCTTCCCCTTGCCATGCCAACACTGACCACAAACTTCTCCAAAAACTAATTGTAATACTTTCTCTTCACTTATCTTGTTTAATATGTTAGGGGAGAGCATAGTGTGTTGTTTTACCATAATTGCACAGTTTCAGGCTACCGTACTATTGTATTTGCGCAGAAATAAATAAAAAATTAACTGCAGGGGGAACATAGGTGGGAGATTTTGCCAGCATAGTAGTGATACAGGTGAAAAGATACATGAGCGCAACAGTGCACAGATGTGAAAGTGTCCAGCGCTCGACAGAGGGGGAAACCGTGGACGCAAACTGAGAAAAAAAGTAGGTGCGATGGAGCCCTCGTTCTGTATTTCAACGTCAACTCACATTGCCTAAATTGCTCTGGTCTTTTAAACCGAGGGAGCCATATAATTCCTGAGCTGGGACATCCCTGAAGACTCCAGACCAACTTAGATTTGATACTGGCAGCCTCACCTTCCCAAATCACATAAAGTGGACAGGGAGGGAGGAGTCTTTCATGACATGGGGTAGGTAGGTAAGAGTAGCTGAATCCACCCTGTTCCAGCTCACTTTCCCTGAAGCCTTCTACCTGCAAACATTTTCTTCTTAGCCAAGCTTATTTCCTATATCACAGCCTATCTGGGGAGAAGAGTGAAGCTGAGGGAGTGGAGGACGTGTCACAGTGGGAGGTAAGATGCTGGAGGGAAGAGAGTTTAGCAGTCTCATCTGCCTGCTCATTTTGCTCTAAATGGCGGGAAAATGCACAAATGCTTTATACATTATTGAGTAGATCTAGATTTCAACAAACAAGTCTGTTACTGTTATGTCTAGTTTGGCTTTGAGTTGATGCAAAACTCCAACTGTGAGACAGGGAGGGCAGTAGCTCAGTGTGACAGAACACATACTTTGCATACATAAGGTCCAGGTTCAATCCCCAGCTTCTCCAGGAAGGAATCTTGCCTGAAAACCTCAAGAGTTGCTGCCGGAGCAATGGTGTGATATAATGCAGCTTCCTATTATCAAGGATAAAAATCCACTTTGGTTGTAAGGCAACTCTGTTTTATTTAGCGTAATACCACTGTATGGAGAGAATCCTACAGGCAAAGAAATTCTCAACTGGCAGTGTGGAAAGCAGTAGCATTTTAGCCAATTAGCAGTTGGCAACATTCTAAAGCAAAACAAAGATAGATAAAAGAAAACTTCTTCATTATACCTTATCAATAGGTGGCCAATAACTCTTCTAGCAATTCAGATTGACCTGGATGGTCAGTCCTCCTTATCAAGCTAGCTTATTTGTCTCATACAGTATCAAAAAGGTCTTGACAGTTAGAAATTCCAATTAAGCATTTCCTTCCAATTAAGCAGTTTCGGCATTACATCACATTCAGGCACATATATCATTCCAATCCCACATGCATGGCCAGAAAAGAGGACAGAAGATGACACAGGGTTCCACAAAAAAATGCATTTACTAAACTAAAATTGCATCTTTAAACTTGACTTGGACGGGACAGTCTTTCAAATAGGGGATGCTTTCAAATGGAGAACTATCCTCTGTAAAGTTGGACACCTGGCCACCCTACAAATATGTATTGTATAGCAGCTATCTTCAGGAAGGTCAGGTCATTTGCAATCTTTCCAGCAGTTCTAATGGTAAGGATAATTTAATTCAAATAGCTGCTGTTAAGCATATCACTTGTTCAGCTAAATAAACTACTTTTGACCTGATTAGGAGAAAGATCATGTCAATTGTTATTAAATTGAACAGAGTAGATCTAATTAATTAAGTGATATCAAGTCACTCAAGAAACATAGGAGATACACCCAGACTTTTTAATAGCCTGACCTTTATTTTAGGGCTTTTCTTAAATGCTTGCATGTTCAAACTGAAATTCATGGTTAAAAAATAAATAAATAAATCAGTGGACACACTTGTCCAGTCCTTTCAGATTTCAAAAACAGAAATGAAGACATGATTGGTTTAAGCAATCATTTTTACCATATGGGGCCTGGTGATTCATAAACTGCAGAAGAAAATTGCAATAACGGAAGCATCATTTGAAATTAAAGGTTTCCAGGAAAGGAAGCACCCCGGGTGTCTCTAGATGTGAGTAGGTGTAAAGAAAATGGGTGGGAGGGTTAAAAAAAATGAAAAATAGCTTTACAGTACAGTCTGCTCGGTTAATATGAACTACAGAACTAGTCGTGTTTTCTTCCATTTTTTCATGCAGCAATATTTAGTTTATACTTGGATAATTGTTCAATACCTTCTTTAAGAATGCTTATTATATTAGTGTAAAAGTAAGCAGGGATAGGAGGAGGAATCCAGGCCATTATCACATAAGCAAATTATTGCAAAAGAAATGGCCTGGTCTCATACATTTTAGCCAGTGTAGGGGGAGTGACTTTTCAGTGACATTTTAAAGCTTATGCTATTATATCTGCACATAATAGATGGAAAGGATAACCTTGCAGATGGTGAGATTGAGTCAGTGGTCCAATCAGAGCAGGATGTACACCTCTTCTGCTGCTCCTACCACCAGTACGTTAAGGTAAGCAATGGAAAGGGAAGGAGGATTGAGTCTGGGGGCACTGGTGCTGGTAAGGATTAGCCAGTAATTTTTTTGAGTCCTTGCATTAGCTAAAACAAATTATTGGAATTCTTCCGATTCCTCTTCTTCTTTTTTTGGAAGTGCTTGGAAAAATGTTTGAGTTAAGCTGAACCTGGGAGAGCTCATCCATCTTTACTGAAGGTCATAATTACCTGGTTTGGAATACCAAAGATGCTTTAGCTCATAATAAGCTGGCTCAACTGTATTCTGAACTGAGTGCCATTTGTCTGGTAAGTTCTTCTCTGGCTTAGAATATAAAGTGAAGCTCTGAGCATGGTCATCATTCAATACCAGTGGCCTTGTAAGTGCACACACAACACATTCATTGATCGCTCTGAATACTTAACCACCCACCTAACCAAGCAGGTTTTTGTTTGCCAAGTATCTTCTCTTCATTCTAAGTTGAGACAATTATTTCCATTGTTTCTTGCAAATGTTTCATGTGGCTATTTGTCCCTCAAGCAGACCTCAAACCCTCTCTTGATCTTTGGGGAGGGGGTGGTCAAATTTCCAAGCACCTCTCCACCATGATTGGGGTACTGGGGACAGCCAATATGATAAGGCATATTGCCTTATCAGATTACATGTGCCAACAGTACAAGCCAGGAGAGGGCTCTCAGAAAGTGGATATGTGTTTTTCTGAATATTCACTGAGAAAACTTGTAACTCTTGGGGTGTGCACAGAAAAAAAGATTTGGTTTAGATAGGCATCACATTTTGATTGTCATCAGAGCCTCACTTTGTTTCCTTTTCCAAAGCTTCAAATGTCTCATCCATTGGCTATAATAGGGGAATATAACAAATTGCTAAAACCTTTTAAAATTTTGGCAGAATTGGATTAAATGTGCAGATATAATAGTCCTTTTTGAGAGGGTGATGTTTACCAAATTTAAGAAAAATAGGTGGGGGGATTGTGCAAGGGGAGCTTTTACAGCTTGACTTGTATTTTTGTGTTTAAATGGGATGCCCTGCCTTCTCTGTGATTTTGTAGGCAATATGCATGAACGTGATGTACAGAGGTGCTCGTAGGTAAGTTTCCTTCAACATTTCAGAAGGATAGGTGCAGGGTTTCAGGAATTAATGATGAAAAAAGCATTAGACTTTGGAGGGGGAAAGAACTGACTGCAACTTCTCTACTGCCTCTGCCTCTACTCCTCCCAGAAACTGCTTTAGTGGCAACACAAGTTTTGCCTCATCCTATATCACACTTTATTGATACACTTAGTGTAACATTGGTGTGGTGGCTTTCATCCTATTGCAACAGATGTGCTGCCTCAGTGTACTTCTAGATGCTGCTTTGCTCTTGGAGAGGCAGATGGCAACAGTGGCTAGAATGGGCTCATATCAAGTGCATATTAGCTCTTCCCTTTCCTGTTGTTAATGTTGATGTTTATTAAGTTTATTTGATGCCTTTCTCAGAAAACCAGCCATGGCATCTTACAACTGGAATTAAAACATACAATTTAAATAAATAAATAAATAAATAAATAAATAAAAACAATTAACAATAAAATTCCTTATTGGGGTCCTGTTACAATCACCCATGATCTCTAGGATTCAATATTCAATCTTGCCATGGGCAAACCTCAAGGATAATCTAATACAATTGAGGATTTTGAACAACACAAATGTGATGCTGTTTCAGTATAACCAGAAACATATTGATACCAACAAATACACAGACATCCAGGCCACTCCACAAATATTTTCCCTTTACAATTAAAAACAGACTGAAACATTGTTTTGGTTTGCTTTTAAATGTACAAACCTGCAGATGTTTTACAAATCTGTTTTCCTGGCATTGGCAGTGATGTCTTAGTAATTACATATGATCTCACTGTCACTCTTTGTGACTTAGAAATTATTAGGGCTGACTTTCTTCAGTCGGATTTATTAAGGATCTAAATATTATTGGTGCTGTTTCCATAAATATTTATGCTAAAGGCTGCAGCACTGGAAAATGTATTAAAATACAGAAAACAAATCCCCTCCCACCAATTTAGAATGTCCAGATCGTATTGTAATTGTCAGAGTATTTGGCATATAAATAGGTCATACGTACCCTTCACAAATTCCAGAGGATTCAGCTATTAAGCAGGTTGCCAACAGATCTCCTCTAACTGATATTCATATAATATTTATATTGGCCGTAAGGAAAGAAGGTGATGTACATAGGACAGTGTGATATGTGTGACAGAGTGTGTATTGTCACAAGAGAAGATAACAGGATATGGTTAATAAATATTATTGTGAAAAAGCAGGATAGGCAGTTGGTGGTAGGGTGTTGTAATTTCAGTTGACGATATTTGTAGATATTCATAGACGATGACAATGTTTCTGCTGAGACAAGACTCTGTGCAATAGTGTGTGCAATAGTTGGAAGCTGGGTGCAAGTTGTCCATTTAAAATGAACATAGATAAGGTTATGATGCTACTTAAGATGTTGTTGCTGTTGTTAACAGAAGTAGCAAAATAGATGCAAATGTTGAAGGCTTATTGCATAACACAGCATCCCTACTGGGCTCAGTCCCAATTGAGCTTCCATATTTTATATTTTATGCTATACCTTGTGGTTTTAATTTTTGTGGACCACCCAGAGAACTTTGGCTACTGGGCAGTATAGAAATGAAATAAATAATAAATAAATTGCCCTGCTGCCCAGAGAATGAGAGTTAAAGCAGCTGCCACCACCTTCCACCAATTGCTCACCTGCTGCCCAGAGGGAGAAAGCCAGCAAGTGTGTGGAGGACAACACTGACTCCACTCTCTTGCTTGTACTCTCCCTCTGAGTAGTACAGCAGTTGGAAGCAATCTTTCTGGGTGGTGCCATAGCAAGTGGAAGCTAATTTCTCGCCAGTTCTCTTGCAAACCCCTCTGAGAAGTGTGATGGTTGGGATTCACAATCACATTTAGCGTGTGTGTGTGCACACACACACACACGAGAGAGAGAGAGAGAGAGAGAGAGAGAACAGGAAAGCAAGTGGAGGCAGAGGCTACTCCTTGCAGTTGCCTCCACTAGATCAATCACCTGCCCTCACCACCCAGAGGACAGGTAAGTCTTCGCCTCTGCTTGTTCACCTTATCTGGGCAGTAGGATCACTTATGTTGGATACAGTGACCCAATCCTAACCCATGCCAGTGAGACTGCAGGCTAGCTACCAGCAGCAGCTGCAAGGAACAAATGCCATCAGTCCTAGACCGTCTGCTATCTCAAGCTTTCTGTCACTTTGGGCTGTACTGTGGTTAGAGCTAGGTCCATAGTACTGGCCAGGACCACCATCCAGAGACCTAACCAATCAACCACTTTGGTGCAGAGAGAGAGAGAGAAAGAGAGAGAGAGAGAGGTGGCGCGCTCATACCAAGCACAAGGCGAGTGAGCTGAGATAGTAGCTCCTTGCAGCTACCACCCCTCCACTCAATCACTGGCCCTTCCAGGTGGCTCAGCAGTGAGGATTGTGCCTGCCGGGTTTAATCCCATCCACAGAGCCAAGAGAGGGAAGCACATGCAGAGGAGCGAGAGGAGGCAGAGGATGCTCTTTGCACCTGCCTCTGCGGCTTGCACTTTCTCAAGCGCATGAGTGGAGACACAGCCTCTCTCTGCCAACTCACTTGCGCCGTCTGATCCAGCACTCAGGATTGGGCCACTGGAGGCTGGTGGCTCTGATTTCAATGGGACTGTGAATCCATCCTGGCTTTCAGTCAGCTAGAACTCTAAAGGAGATATCCAAGGTGCAGAACCAATTTGGGGGTGTAGGGTTCAGCACTATGGATAGCTTTTATTTTTAGAGTTCTGGTTGAGTCTGAAACCCAGAATAGATTTACAACCCCTTCGAAATGGAGCCACCAGCCTCCACTGGATCAGGTCCATAGTTTGGGCCGAGGTGAGGTGGAGGAAAGGAGAGCTCCCACCGATACAGCATGTTGTCAAGGGAACTACATGATCTGGAACAGTCATGGATGGAGGATAGACTAGGCAGGAGGGTGGTCTAGGGAATGTATACCAAGTCTTGGGTAGGATGGAGACCAGGGGAATGGGACAGGTAGGTCACAATGAGGTAGCAAATGTCCTTCTTGGGCATGATGGGGTGTGAAGGTTGAGCGTAGGGGTATGCAGGCCCTGGGATGGCCAGTCTGGGAGAGGTGGAACTGGGAGGACAAAGAGGGAGCTGAGGTAAAGGGAGGAGAGTGGAGGAGACGGTTGTAAAAGGGGTTGCCTGAGGAGTGTGTGTGGCATGGTTGGCTAACAAGGGAGAATGTCTTGCATTGGGCTCCACCTGCTTGCCAGAAGCAAGGCGAAGCTGCCCTTCCCGCCCTCACAAGAGGCCCTATCAGACTGCCAGAGGAACCCGCCTCAGCGCTCCTTGACTCCCGCGCGCACCGGTGGCAACGACTCACGGAAGGCCGGGGGAGGCTCGCTCTCGCCCTCGCCCGTCCCGTCCCCCAGTCCCCTTGTCAGCCTGGTCCTCCCGCCTTTTTCCAGCCAGCCTCCCTCCGTCTCTCCTTCCCTCCCTCCGCTTCGTCGGTGCTGACGCGCCACTCGCCTCCTATTAATCATCCCTCCGAGCTGGCGAGCTGCGATTAATGCCAGTCGGACTCGAGGCGGCGCGCGGCTCCGTCTTTCTCCTGGCTGGCTGTGCTGCTGCTGCTGCTGCTGCTGCTGCTGCTGCTTCCCGCGCCGCTCGCTAGTCCGTGTGCTGCCGGGCGGCCAGAGGAGGAGACCGCGCGGCGGACCAGCACCACCGCCACCACAAGCAGCAGCAGCAGCAGGATGGCGACCCGCGGGGCTGCCCGGGCGCTCGCGCTCTGAGCCCAGGCCGACGGGGCAGAGGATGGCCCCTGCGCCGGGCTCGTGGGCGCTGGCGGCATGGACTCGGCGGCGGGTGGCAGGAACTCCTCCGGCTCCACTGGCCCCAACGGCACGGTGAGCGGCGGCGGCGGCGGTGGCAGTGAGTCGCAGGGGGGCAGCGCCATCCTCATCTCTTTCATCTACTCGGTGGTGTGCCTGGTGGGGCTGTGTGGCAACTCCATGGTCATCTACGTGATCCTGCGCTACGCCAAGATGAAGACGGCCACCAACATCTACATCCTCAACTTGGCCATCGCCGACGAGCTGCTGATGCTGAGCGTACCTTTCCTCGTCACCTCCACGCTGCTGCACCACTGGCCCTTCGGCTCGCTGCTGTGCCGCCTGGTGCTGAGCGTGGACGCCGTCAACATGTTCACCAGCATCTACTGCCTGACCGTGCTCAGCGTGGACCGCTACATCGCGGTGGTGCACCCCATCAAGGCGTCACGCTACCGCCGGCCTACCGTGGCCAAGATTGTCAACCTGGCCGTCTGGGGGCTGGCCATCCTCATCATCTTACCCATCATCATCTTCTCCAAAACCGAGGCCAACACGGACGGCACGATGGCCTGCAACATGATGATGCCCGAGCCCAAGCAGAAATGGCTGGTGGTCTTCGTGGTCTACACCTTCCTCATGGGCTTCTTGCTGCCCGTGGTGGCCATCAGCCTCTGCTACATCCTCATCATCGCCAAGATGCGCATGGTGGCGCTCAAGGCCGGCTGGCAGCAGCGCAAGCGCTCCGAGAGGAAGATCACGCTCATGGTCATGATGGTGGTCATGGTCTTCGTCATCTGCTGGATGCCCTTCTACATCGTGCAGCTGGTCAACCTCTTCGTGGAGCCCGACGACGCCACAATCAGCCAGCTCTCGGTCATCCTGGGCTACGCCAACAGCTGCGCTAACCCCATCCTCTACGGCTTCCTCTCGGACAACTTCAAGCGCTCCTTCCAGAGGCTGCTCTGCCTCAGCTGGATGGACAACGCCACCGAGGAGCCCGTCGACTACTACGCCACCGCCCTCAAGAGCAGGGCGTACAGCGTTGAGGACTTTCCCCCGGACAACTTCGGCGAGTCCGGCGGCATGTATAGGAATGGGACGTGCACCTCCCGGATTACAACGCTCTGAAGAGCTTTCTGGCTCCCCGCGACAGGAAAGAGGCCTGGTGGGGGGAGGCCAGGAGAAAGAGGGGGGAAGGGACAAGGAGCCAGGGGCGGGCGACGGAGACGGAGAGCAGCGCTGGGCTGATTTGCCCATTAAACAAGGGGAAGTATGTCTCTCCCACTCCCCCACCCCCCTTCCGGCCAGTCCCGTTGGATCCTCCGCATCCCTTCTCTCGTTCTTGCAGGTAGATCCTTTGGACAACCAGCCTGGTCAATCAACTCGTTGCTCCCCCTAGCCAGGAAGCTTTGGGGCTCTTCGGCGCTGCCGTTTGGAGACAGGGCCAGTGAACACGGTTTAATATATGTGGGTCTCTGGTTAGCTTTAGGGTTTTGCTTTTTGTTTCTGTGTTTGTTTGTTTGCTTGTTTGTTTGTTTTCCCTTCTGAGTTGCTCCTTTCCGCCCACGTCCTTCTCTCGACTAGATTCTCCGACGGCACATCAAGTTGAGGTCTGTTGGGCTGAGGTTAGCGTGTGTTCAAGTCCCTGGGGAAAGAGACTTGAGGCGCTGTTGGGAGGCTCAGCTCATAAAAGGAACCAAGTCAAATCAGGACCTAGGTTGGCTTTGTCTACTTAAGCAGCATTTATTTTATAAAAAGAGGGTGAGGGCTGCTTGGGCTTAAGCCACAGCCCTCTTAATTCATAGAGCCCAACCTATACTTACAGAGTTTTATGTTAATTTCACAGTTTGGAGTTTGGAAAGCACTCTTACCGTGCTCAGAGGGTACACTTTTCTTTATTATTTTCCATTGGCTGAGCAGCAGCATTTAAAACAAGCAAGCCTTGCCTCAAATTAAGCTCTGATTTTAAATCATTCCATGTCTCAGCCTTGGAAGTCTCCCAAGACAGCACAAATCCTGGATCCGCCTGGGAGCAGTCCCAACAAGATGGAAAGCTAAATATTGCATCACTTTCCCCTCTCCCCCAGCCAGCCAACCCCAAAACAAATTTCTATTTGGCATTCAGCAGCACTCAAGGGGAAATGGCAATCCATTTGGAAAAGGAAAAGAAACTGGCCTGGTAGAAAGAAAGACGATTATTTTGTTATCTCACAGCAACAGCAGGCTGCTGATAAGAGTGAGATAAATAGCTTTCCTCATACAGCCACCGCCACCTTCCCTGGTGACTGTCAAGAGCTGGGCACTGGGCTCCCAGCGATGTTTGATCTGGGAAACATTTTGCTGTGTGGGTACATATAATAAAGGTGTGCAAATAAAGCAGGTTAAAGAGCTGCAAGGTTATTATCCTGGGCTGTGTGATATTTGACTTGAATGATAAAAAGGAAAGAAATGAGGGGCAGCAAGGAGAAGAAAGTAATTGGTGAGTCAGACCAACAACAACGAAAAAGAGGAGAGTTTATCTCAAAGTCTCTTTTAAGATTCCCAAATTACTTTAGTTCACAAAGTACTGGCTGATGGTAGTTGCCTTAGAAAAATCCAATTGGTTTTAGGGGAATTATACTTTATTAAGTGGCTTGGGGAGCTCAGTCAAGAATGCACTTCTAACTATTCAATACAATAGTAGTTCAGGGTAAACCAATAACATATTAGAGCATAACCCAAAAAGTCATTGCCAGATCAGTTTGAAGGCTTATTTAGTCTAGCATTTTATTTCCAGTTCCAATCAGTGCAACAGGCAGGGCAGGGCCTGATGTAATAAGCTATAGCAATGCCCTCATGTTTGATTCCAGCATTTAGTAGACAAGAAGTACACCATCGGTAATCTTTGGACACCTCTACCACATACAAACTCTGCGGGAAATCCACCTGTGCTTCCCGCTGCAATCGTAAAGTGTAGAGATGCCAGTGGAGGCTCCATTTGGCTTGCCAATATGGTAAAATCCTGATGCATATTTCCTACTTCACCAGGGATTAAAGAGGAGCTGACGAACAAGAGAACTGCCAAAATGGATCAAGACAAATGGCCCCTTCTGACCAAATAAATATCCTGTCTCTAAAGGAGCTTGGAGCAGATCCTCCAAAAATTATACTGTACAATCACAAGGTGCTGGGGTGGGGAGATATGCAGCCCATCCCATTTTTCATTCCTAAGCAACAGAAGTTCGTGAAAAAAAACTTCATGTTTGCACCATCAGCCCTCTTAATTTGTAATACACTGTCCAAGTGCTTCACCGTATGTTTGTTTTCTTGAAATCCTGTTTTAAAATGTGAGAATGATTATATTGGTTGTTCTTTTTTCCCTTTTACTTAAGATATCATTGCTTCTTTGCTGTAAAAACTATTCTCTTCCAAACAATTCTCTTTTGAGACAGTTTTTAGTGTGTACCAATTCTTGGTGGTTATTCAAGGCTGAATAACAACAAAGGTAGAATTAATAATTCATAGGTTGCTTTTGTTCAAGGCACTTTCTTTGCTGGGGGGGCAGTTTGTAGCTTTGGAAAGGAATTATTTTTGGCCCTTACATTTTGTTACCTGTCTTTTAAAATTATTATTCTTGCACACGTTTGGAAAAACAACAATGCATTATTTTATCAATGACAATGGCTAAAGTGCAAATTTCAAATTATTTTCTGTTTTAAAATATCTCCCTTTTATTTTTAACCAGTTGTGCTGAATGAATGCAAAATGAAAGCCTCTATATTTAGCTATGTACTTCAAATCTGTCCCACATAATGTAATTTTCAGATGATCAGGTGCACTAAAAAGAACTGGAGTGAAAAAAGAAGATATTAAAGTTGTTCAAAAGTATGTACCCGTTATGTTAAAAATGACTCTCGAAAAAGTGGTTTGAAGATTACAACCATAGTTATCTGTTACCCTATTAAAAGAGTAGCAAATTTTCTCTCACACCACAATGCTATTAAATTATACATTTCAGGTGTAAAGCAAAATTGGTGGGAGGAAATGTAGTTGACAAACGATGCTTACACAGTTTTCTATGGCTTTTATGATATATGCTTACTTGCCAGTTAAGGGGGTAATTGTTTTATTGAAGTATAATAATATGCCAGCTTCTTACAATTATTTGCACAGCACCATCAAATTTGGTGCTTTACAAATTGTGTGTGTGTGTGTGTGTGTGTGTGTATAGCAAAAAAGAAAAGGCCCCTGCCTCAAGTAGCTTAACTTTGGCTGGATAATGTCCTTAAGGCTGCAGTCCTATACAATGTATACATACTTAACTGGAAGTAAGTCCTATTGAAATATCAGGGCTTACGTGTGAGTAGACATGCATAAGATTGCACTGTAAATATTCTTAAGTCCCATTTACTTCAGTGAAAGATATTTGTAGCCCAATCCTATGCATTTTTATTTGGATCTAAGCTCCATGTTGTTCAAAGGTGCTTACTCCCATCCAAGTGTCATAGGATTGCATTTCTCCTAATGAAACCTATGGGAATTCAAAGTGCTTCACTTTGTCTAGATTGTGCCCCTTGATTTGGTCACTGAGGGGGATAAGAAAGGGGAGAAGGGAAGGACTTCAGAGAGAGAAAGGGAACAATATGTGCTTGGGTGTGGTTTGCTTGGAGATGTCAAACTAGGCTGAACATCATTTGAACAACCCCCATTATGCCATTTCATACAACGATCACACCAGATGGGTAAAACAAAACAAAATACTGCCAAAACAAAAAGCGGGTAATCATGTCAATTTATAACTTCTGGAACTAAAATGGAAAAAAAAACTTTCAATTCGTTAGAGATAAATTTGATCCTTTTATTAGTACTAACATGGAAGTTATTGAATCATACTTTTAGTTATGTTATTTCACTGTCTTGTGAATTATTCATATATATATATATATATATATATATATATATGCTCATTGTACCTTGCCTCCCTCCATAGCTTATAAGGAATAACTTCCCTTTCAATGTCTTTTCTAATATGGCTCTAAAATGAAAAGAATCACCAAATTGTTCAGAACAGACAGAAACCCCATTGTGCCAATTTTTAGTTAAGTTGTTTTTTGAAATTTAAGAATGGCATTTCAAATCTGGATCACTATTTCCTTAAGAGGGTATCTATCTAGTGCTCTTATGCTGTCATTTTCCTTCAGCAATACTGTAATTGTCAGCTTAATAAACAGACATATGAAAACAGTACTCTGTAATCCACTTTTGATTGTATCCGCAATTGTTTGGCTGGTTTGATCTTTAAAGAGCACTAAGAAAGCATATAATCACATGCAACTTAGTTTTGCTTGTTTGTTCTCTTGCCATTATGCAAAGACAGTTTGACAAGTGGGCGTTCTGCGCTTCACAGTAGACTAAACCAATATACATACAAGTTAATCCAAGCTGTCCAACCTTTGGGTGAGAAAGTGGGAGACCATTGGGATACGAAGTAACACAGAGACTGAACTGCCAGTATTAAATTGAAAGATGGCATTTTTCATAAGTGAACCAAAGAGAGGGAGATTATTTTAGCTGTGCACCTCTATGGTGAAAGTCCAACGGGGCTGGCCCTAACATTAAACAGAGGGAGATGATCGCCTCAGGCAGCAGACACTAGGAGGTGGCAGCAAGGTGTTGGAGGAGAGAGCTGTGTATGCTATGCAGCCTGTCCTAAGCTGCCCTGCTGCCTTCTGGTGTGGTGGAGGATGCTGTCCCATTGCCAGTGTTGAAGAAAGATTCAACTCCAATCCAGTCAGCTTTTGTACGTGGAATGTGAGGGGTGCCATCTTGTCCTTCACCTCAGACAGCAAAATGTCTTGGGCTGACCCTGAAGTCTAATATGCTTTGCAACCAACAATTTGAGTGGGAACCAATGCAGTTTAATACTGGAAGCACCTTTAAAGACTACGGTGGGACTGAGCCCCTTCTGAGAAGACTATACAACAGGAAGATTCATAGAAGCATGTGTTAAATTTCACAGAAGATGGCACTCTTCCCTTGAGAAAAGTCAGCTTTTAATATATACTTACTACACCAAGGCCTCCATAACTGCTTTTTCATGGTGACTTGTTTTAAGCTTCTTTGTGGAAATTGATGAAATTGAAGGTGCATATAGTCATGATGGGAATAACCATACAGATTTTTTTTAAAAAATCTTGTAAACTCTTGAATTGCAAAGTACATAGTGTGAAGCTGCCCTGAGCACTGCTAAAGTGCCAACTTAGCACTCTAAACACTTTTCAAATAGATGTGACATTGCTTACCCAAAAGTGTGATAGTACTATACTTTACCCTGTTTGGGGACAGATTTTAACTACAGAAAAAAGGGACCAAAAATGTCATTGTTTGAAGATGAAAGAATGGCCAAGGTTACCACCACGTGCTTATTTTTTAGTGAGAACTCTTAATGTTGAACTCCTTTCGTTCAATGCAATAATAGCTGGCATATCAATAAATGGTAACAGGTTTTAGTGATATGTACAAACTGTTAAATTAGTTACAAGCCCTACATAAGACATGCTGTGCCAGCAAAATGATTGCTTCACTTATAGCTTACCAGCTGCTGCACCAGCACAACATCACAAAGCATTATAATGGCACCTCATGCCAAAACACCAGCATGAGGCAATTAGTTTGGGATTCTGGATAGGGGCTGTTCTGGAACTGTTTCATAGCATTTCCCCAGCAAAAACAGCTGTCTCACTCTGATAGTTGCATTAGAAACAAACCCCCATTAATTATTTTAGATACAAGCAAATGAACCCGGCTTCGCACGGGTGGGAATAGCCCTTACACTGGTACAGC
The DNA here is from genome assembly GCA_029215795.1 of Anniella stebbinsi. Lineage (NCBI taxonomy): Eukaryota > Metazoa > Chordata > Lepidosauria > Squamata > Anniellidae > Anniella > Anniella stebbinsi. Next base: position 334,028,717 of record JARDYH010000001.1, read on the forward strand.
AAAGGCTGCAAGCAAATATATGCAGCTGTCAGAGTAGGACACATTGTGCCTACCCTGTCTGAGGTCCCCTCTACAAGGATTCGCTTTTGCGCCTGGTTAGGCGATTATGCGCATAATCGCTGAAGCGCATTTACACCTAATACCTCTGCACGAGAGGCGGCAAGAGGCGGCGAAGCGCATTAACGGATGACCAAAATGCGCTTTACAAGTAGTTAATGCACATAAGCGCTTGTTCACATAGTCAAAATGCGCTTTAACGGCCGGAGCAAAATAAAACTCGCGATTTAACGCGCATTCGATAATGCACATAATCAGAGAGATAACGCGCCTCTACGCCCGATTTGCGCTCCGTTCTTGTAGAGGTAAATTTTTTTAAGCGCCTTGAAAGAGCTTTAAACCTCTCTTGTAGAGGCAGCCTAAGTGGACATATACCTGTTGGCACCCCTTGGCATGTCCCTGCCCATGATGTACCCCTATAGCCTCCTGAGGGAGATACCTTCCCACTCAATTTCCCTGAAATGGGTATATTGTGCCCGCCGCATCTGAGTAAAGCCATGCCCACTGGCAACTCTAGTCACAACCCCTGCCAGGTGCACTTCTGTAGCCCCTTAAGGGAGGGATCTGTCTTCTTCATTCCTCTGAGGGGGGTGCCCCACAGCAGGGGGCAGGGGCAAGCTGTAACTCTTGTCCCTGGCCATAGTAATCTCCCCTGGCTTCAAACTGTATGGACTGTAGCTAAGTGCTTGTTAGAGAGGTCTGCCCCTAGTGGTGGAAGACATACTGCAGGCTCCAAACACATTGATGCATTGAACTCATTTAAATGAATGAATGCATTGTAAAAACAAAATAAACCAAAAGGGCCCAGCCCTTGGATCCTCTTAGTACGCATGCCAACTTTCAGGTATCTAAGTTTCACGGGCTTGGAGCTATGGTGGTGACAGATGGACAGATAGAAACATATTCTCTTTTATTATTATAGATTATATTACTGACATTATATTACAGAATATAACGGGGCACATTCATGAGTAAGATCTAATTTATATATCCTGTAGTTGGTATAATTATTGTTATAAGTCACCATGTGGAAAGATGTTTGTGTGAAGCAAAGAGTAACATCTCTGATTGGTTGTATATGTCAATCCTTTCAGAAGTTTAGATACATGTAGATTCTTTCAGAAGTTGCTGAATACCTGTGGGTCAGGCCAGTGTGGGTGAGCAGGTGCAATCCCATTCCGCATGCACATTCCATATACACAATTATAAATATCATTCAGGGGTGTGTACCATGAGGGGCAGCTGTACAAGAGACTTGTACTATTGGTTTTCACTTTGCTAGTTATGCATCTTTTGTGAGGGAGACTTTCACATATTACATTTCTCATATATTGCCATTTTTCAGTATCATTGTTATAGCTTAGGATCATAGCACAATTTTTCAAGCATTCCATCTAGCCTCAAAGTTTTTAATGTGAACATACTATGAGCTGCACTTGGTTTTAGTTCTGGAATGAGGGGGAATCGTCAGATCTGCACATCTTAATTCCAAAACTTGTCGTTGTGAAGGCAGGAGTACATTGAGCAATGCAAGCAAGGACTGACTATTTCATTTCATTTGGCTGAAACAGCAGGATTCAAAATTTATAAAATTAATTATAACCCCCTAAAAAAACATATGGTAGAAACAAAACAAAAGAAAAACCAATAGATACATCAAAGAAACTCCATTTGCAATAAAAAAAAATTGGTTTGTGTTTGGCCTCTGCAATTTCTAGACCCGAGAACTGTGTTAGTCTTCAGGAGTTAGCAGCTGAGAAAATGAATCATAAATTTATGGAGGCAAATAAAATGTTTTCTTTTCATTATGCATTCAGCACTGCAGATTTCTCTTATGCAGAGTCCCACTGGATCAATAGTTGGAGACCTTAGTTTCTTAGAAGAAGATAGAAATTCATGTTCAACAATAGTGCAATCCGATACATGTCTATTCAGAAGTAACTCCCATTGTGTTCAGTGGGCCTTATTCCTATGTAAGAAAGGTAAGGAATGCAGCCCAAATCTCTTGAAGAAGAAGAAGAAGAAGAAGAAGAAGAAGAAGAAGAAGAAGAAGAAGAAGGAGCATTTTCAGAATATACTGCAAATTACAGGGTAGTCAGGAACTGAGGTGCATGAAACAAGGGGTCTAAAGTTGGTTGACTAGACTATTGGATTTTAGAAGTTCAGGTTTTATACCTTTTTGGGTGCAAACCTATGCATGTTTAGACATAAAAAGTCCTACAACCCCCAGCATGCCCCATTCCGCAAGGCTTGCTGGGGAATACTGGGTGTTTCAGGACTTTTTTTCTGTCTGAACATGCAAAGGACTGGGCACTTAGAGTCAGGCCGCCACCTGCTACCGCCATTGCCATCTGCTCTTTGGAACTTGAAAAACTCTTCTCACACACAAAAAAGTAGAGAAGATCCAGCCTCCTGCTCATTGCCATTATCAAATCTATCACACACCCATCTGGTTCACCTTAAAGAAAATCACTGGGAGTGGGTAGGCTCTGTTATACAATGGTCAGTGGTACAGTCTTGGACTTAATGGTCTTACAGGGGCAGCTTTAAATGGCTGTATTACTTCATTTGTAAAGTACACAACTAAAATTTCTGTTCTTTCCCCCTGACACACTCACCACCACAGCCATTCCATGTTTTACAACTGCTTTCACATTCCTAATACATTACAGCAAAACATCATCATCATCATTCCTATATGTCAACCCTGATTAAAAACAAAAACATGCCTCTAATCATGTGCAGTTTCAGGTTTTAAACTCACTTGAATCATGGCAACATCATGACTACAGGGATAAAATGGAGTTTGGTTTTGCTGCCCTGTTACTAAACACATTTATTTGGGATCAAGCACCATTTTGTTAGAGAAAGGGATAATATATTTTTAACGTACAAATTACAAGATGAACATATGTAGCCATGGACATGCCCAGTTGTACATGGTTACACCCCTTTTAAAAATAAGGAAGATACTGCAGTGACTAGTTTCAACCCTGGTGGGCCTCATGATACCCATGTTGGGCCAGGTGATGATGCTGCCACTGTCCAGTTAGTTATTTCGAGACAGGAGACCTATTCCCGCTCCATTCAATTTGTTTCTCTTCTCTGGACAGGAGTGTTTGTGACTCATCTGACCAAGAGAGAAAACAGCGGCTGTATGGACAGACCCCCCCCCCAGATGTATGAATCCCAGCTGAATGTTCTGGGTTTCAAGAAGTAATTGATATGGGTTGTGGCCTCTTGAAACATCCCTCAAGCTAAATAACACAACTTAGTATGACAAAATATATTTATTTATTGCTCAAACAGTATTAGAGAGTAACAAAACTCTGAAATGATAAAACAAGCAAAACATATTACTATGTACAATCAATTAGGATGATTAGAAGCATAATAGAAATAGTGGCTAGCATATTTCTTAGTAGAATTAAAGTTCTGTGCCTCTCAGCCAGCAAAAAAGTCATCATAGACCCTGTTCAGATGACACGCTAAGCCATGGTGGTTAAGCATTTTGAGCTAAACATTATGGCTTAGTGTGTTGTGTGATCCATTCCTAACCATGGTGGCTACATAATCATGGTTTAAACACCCTCACTAACAATTTACTGCATAAGGGTTAGTGACTTAACCATGGCTTAGCATGTTGTCAGAACAGGTCCATTAAGATCTTATAATTCTCATCTGTTAAGCATAGTTGGCAGAGTTTAGGTAATCACAGTTAGTAGGGTTCTCATTCTCCCAATCTCTGAGCCTATCTACACTACTGCTTTAAAACGGTTTATAAAGTTTTTAACCGGTCAATAACGGTTATTAACCAGTTTAAAACTATTATAAACCGTTTTAAAGCAGTAGTGTAGATAGGCTCTCTCTCTCAAACAGATCAGACCTTTGCCTTTTAAAATGCCTATATTGATGACCTCATTATAAGTTTCAGACCTGGTTATACCATTACTCCTAGTTCTACCTAATAGGGATGCCTCCCAATGCAGCCACGTATACCACTGACTTCAGAAGCTCCTCCAGGAAGATATCCCTCCCAAGTTAAGAAGCTTTCACTTTGGTGGAGGTGGTTAACCAACCCACTTGCAGTAACGCTCTTTGTCCCATTTCCAAGAACACTTTCCAGTACTCACAGTTAGCTTATAACATACAGAGCTAATCACACCACTACTAATCATTTACAGTTAACACACACAGATTATAATGTATAGCACTCCTGTGAAATACAATGAATTCTTATCAACAATACATGTTACATTCATACTTGGTGACAATTTGACAGGACCTGGACTTTGGTCCCGAGATTCTCTGTTTGGAAGTGAGGAAATAATTCTCTGCATGGAGGAGTGAGGAGGAAAGTCACTGCCTTTCCCTTCCCCTGGCCTGGCCTTCACAGCCTCTCCACCAGTGGGGGGGGGGGGGGGGGGCAGGGGAGAGAGACTTATTGGTGCTATGTGCCTCCCCACCACCACCACCACATGCCCCACCTAGGAAAGTAATTGCTCCAGCTAACAAAGAAGGCTGTGTCCGAGCTGGGCAGGGGATGGCAGTTTCTACAGATGAAAAAAAAAGGATTAAGAGGCAGGGATGTCAGTGACGGGTTTATTTAGTAATGATGCCTCCTATTAGAAAGACAATTAGCAGATAAAAACTAAAGGCAAAAGAGAATGAGAGTTTACCAGTCCCATTTGCACACAGACTATATTAGAACAATTCATTAAACAAAAAAACTACGGTTTACAAAAACAATGTTAAGGCTCTACAGATTCCAACCAAGCACCAAAAAGCAGGGAAATTGGGAGTTAAGGCTCCCAAGCCTTAACGCCACATCCTCCCTAAGGAGGCAGAAAGTGCAAGTGAAATTCTCATTCTCCCAAAGCAGATAAAGCATGACGACAGGGTGGAGAATATGATATGCAGAGGTGACTGTGGGGTTGTGGAAAACTGACATACTGACTTGCAATGATGGGAGTTGTAGTCCAACACCTTTGGAGGGCACCAGGTTGGGGAAGGGCTGCTCTAAACAAAAAAAGAGAAGTAGGTGTCCCTAAGTTGTTCGTGATCAGTTTTCCACAACCCCACAGTCACCTCTGCATATCATATTCTCCACCCTAAACATTATTTTTGTAAACCGTAGGTTTTTTGTTTAATGAATTTCATGGCTTTGTGTAACGGATGACTGGATATTATACAGTTGACAACCAAGCCAGCGTCAGCCAGAATGTTATACCATCTTGACATCCAATATAAAATCAAAGCTAGTGTTATGTGTTGAACTCACTTTTAACATTAATAAATCAACCAAAATGCTTGCATCTCCCTCATTTTTAAAGATAAAGAGATTAAACCAGGCATCATGGTAGCACAGTCCACAAGGGAGGTAACCCGATCAAAACATTAGATCAGATTTGTCTGACAGGATTTGTTCTTGACAAATCCACACTGGCTTCTAGTAATCACTGCATTGTTTTCAAGGTGCTTACAGATTGAAGTAACAACAACAACCCTCACATATGAAATATATTCTTTTTAGAATGACAAATGGAATGCTTTTCAGGCAGGGTTTTATAGCTGCTCTTTAGGCCCTCAGAATACTTCCCAATAATGATGTAAATAACTATGTAAGACAATCTAAAATGTTAGATAATTATAATTCCTGTATACTGTAGACACGTACAACTTCTCAAATCCTTTCACCTCCTCAAGGTTTTCCATCTCTGCAGGAATTTCTAGAGGAATGCCATTACATATGAATTCCTTTTATATGTGGAAATATTTTTTAGGTACTTCATGTTAGGTAACAATCTATTCCGAAATATTCGCTTTATCAAGGAGACAGGAATACCGAGTAGTTATTCGTTTGCGTCCCTCAGAAAGAATAAATAGCATGGCCCAATTTCAACATTCATTTCTGACACAGTAAATCATCTTGAGGTTTTTTTTTTACTGTATCTATTTCACATCTAAAATACGCATTCTGTATGCACATCATCATAGAAAACCATTTGCGGGTTCTTGTGCCACCTAGTTTAATTCTTCAAGGATAGAGATGCATTATGTATTCATGGGCTGGGATATGTTTTAAAGAAATGAAAAATGCATCCTTATTTTGAGGCTCAATGGGAGTTTTAGGAGTGCAAGGTTGGAAATATAAAGGCCCTAAGTGAGCTGTTGCTGTAGCTTGCATAATAAAATAAGAGCATGCACAGTCAAAAAAAGAAATGTAAGAACACAGATCCATCACTGGAGCACAGAAAATCAATAGTACTGTTAAACACTTCCTTCTTCCTATCACCCTAACAGATTTATTTTACATATTAGCTGACAGAAACTGCAGGGAGATCCAAAACATTGTTTAGAACCAAATTCTAAATTTTGTTGAAAAGTAAAGGGCAGCAGAGTTCTTAGGAAGATCGGAGAAACACTTTGTTTTTAACATACTTAAATCATATTTTATACCTGTATGTTGCCTGTATGTGCCCCCCTTCCTGCTCCTGGTATGGTAAATAGCTTTGGTGGGTGCAATTTAAATCTATATGCAAAGCATGTGCTGTACCCAGAATTGAGCTATGGCCCATGATACAGTCCCAGGTGCCACTATGACCAATTTCATGGTTTGTGTACTTCATGCCTGCCTACCTATTCCATGCCATGGTGGACTTCACAGTGTAACATTAAGCAGTAACATAGACTGTGACTGCATTTCATTTGGCCTGAAAAGGATTTGGGTTTAAGTTCAAGGTTATTCATGCCTCACCTCTAATGAGAACTAAAAACTCTTCGAGATAAAATAGACTACAAGCGCTACAGATGCACTCATGAGGGAACTCACATTTATTATCTAATTAATAGGGTATCTTATCTAGAATGACTTGTAGAATGACTAGGCAAGAGTAGACCAAGCCCTCCGGGCAACAATTGTCTCTCTTCTCTGTTTGATGAATTGCCGGCAGTGACACTGTTGCCACACTGTGAGTACTAAAGAAGCATCAGAGAAGTAGTGCAGTTACTTTTGCCTGAATGGATACTTTCAAGAAAGAAGTCTGAACAACCAATGCAAATAGTTAGACTAAGTTCTTTAGAGGTTCTGTGCTTCCCATTACCACCCTCATGCATTCCATGGAGAATGGGTATTGCATCACCCAACTGAAACCTGGCTGTCATTAATTTTAGTACCTAGAATAAAATTATTTTATTTTGTTTGATCCTCTGGAAAGGACAACACACAATAAACCCAAGTTGGCAACATTTGCAGTATACACATGATTCAGCTGTATTTGTTCTGCAAAAAATACTTGCCTTCGATATACAAGCTCCAACTCCTTAACTGGCACTTACCCAACAGTTCTTTGAGACACTTCTTGGGCTTCTCTGGAGGCCCTAAAAATAATGTCTACAACTCTCTTAAAACAGCCAGTAAAATAAGGAAAATACTTCAGTAATACTTAGTTCTATAAAGGAATATATTTATGACACGTACCATTACCACTACCATTGATTTAACTACAGCTGCAACCCTACAGCCACTTACCTAGACATCAATCCCACTGAATTCAGTGGGACTTGTTTTAATCCTATATGTCTTCCCCTATAGAGCAGCCTTCCCCAACCTGGTAACCTCCAGATGTTTAAATTCCCAGCATTCCTGACCATTAGCCATGCTGGATGGGGCTGATGGGAGTTGAAATCCAAAACGTCTAGAGGGCACCAGGCTGGGGAAGATTGCTATCGAGCATCTAATCCTGTACATGTCTACTCAGGAAACTAAAACTAAAACAAAACAAAATTTCAATGTAAGGGGCAGAATTAAACATTACAAGAAACTTAGGGCTGCCACTGAAAACACCAGTCCCAAGTGAAGTCCCCCTATTCCACAATTGTAACACATTTGCTATGTATTTCCCTAACCCTTCTTGACAGCTTGGTTCACACGTAATGAGAAGCCACCATGGGTGAATTTCCTGGGGTATCCCATTGTGGCAACTGCCACCATTTTGAATATTCAAGGTGCGGCAGGGAGCACCGCAGCTTGTCAGTACATGTGAATGCAGCAAGGGTAGATTGTTGAAGTTGTTAACAAGCCACCCAGAACCATGGCTTATTTTAGAGTTGCAGGTGGCTTGTCAACCACCCCAACAACTCACCCTTGCTAGGTTTACACGTAATTACAAGCTATGGCATACCCACAGCAGCTCAAATATTCAAAATGGCAGCTGCCACTGCAGCAACAACCCCCTGGGAAAATTAACACACGGCGGCTTCTCATTATGTGTGAACCCAGAGATTGTCTACCATTGGCATGGGTAGACCACACCTGGTACAACAGCCCACCATGGTTTAATTTATCTGCAGAGACTGTTGTGTCATGCTAAGCACCCACGGGTGCAATTTTTGCATGGAGCCTGGCTTGCCGTGGAAACCCAAACAACGGGTAATTTGAGGCTAAAACAAGCCAGGAGTCATTTGAGAGTTTTCTAATCCTCAAACAACCTCTGTAACCTGGGTTCACACAACTCGGCAAGCTGGGTGCTTATGGGCACCATGCAAAAATGCAACCCATGGGTGCCTGGCACAATGCAACAGCCCCCACAGGTAAATTAAGCCGTGGGCAAACCAGGTCACTGTTCAATGATGTCAGGGTACAGGGTATCCTGTATGTTTGAGGCATATAGACACTGAGCTCTCACAAAATTTCCCCTCTTCCCTACAAATATGTGGGCAGCTTTGCTCTCCATTGCACATGCAGATCTGTACAAATCAAACTATTTGAAGCAGAATCTGTATTAGCTCTAGTACAGGAATGGGCAAATTTTGGCCTTCCAGAGGTTTAACTCTCATCAGTCCTAGCCAGTATAGCCAATGATAAGAGATGATGAAGGCTGTAGGCCAAAACATCTGGAGGCCCACAATTTCCCACCCCTGCTCTATTAGCACATTATTGCTTGCAGTTAGTTGTTCTGGATCTGCATGCACATCCCCATTCACATTTGATGCATCCATCAAGTTTATTGGAGACTGGATGAGCATTGCATTGCCCACCCACATAATGAGCAACACATGTAGATTTCCCCTGCTTGATGGGTGTGAGTATGTTCAGGATTGGGATGCTAGGAGATAAAGCTATTTTAATATATATATAAAACTTCTCCAAATGATAGGGAAATATTCAAACCATTCACATTACAAAATCTTCATTAAACTGTAGTATTTAACATTCTTTCAAACAAAAGTTCTTTGAAGTCTTTGAATTTTGCCCCCAGACACCTTTCGATTCCACTTTAATCCCGTAGCATAGTTAATCAAGCCCTCTGTAGTTTAAAATATTATTAAAAGTCTTTTTGAGGATTTGAATTTTATTCCTGATTATGTGATGAAGACAAATAATCAAATATTCATCATACATTCACAATCATAGCTTGCATTCCCCTTTGCTTCAAAATGCCTATGACCATTGAAGTGTCTTAGAAGGAATTAATGGTCTAGAAATAAGATGTAATGAGTGACAAGTGAATATACTGTCTTATTGTACTAGATGAGGGGATGAGCAGTCCCATCCTTTGCAATGTTAATCGGCCTTCTGTGACCAATAACAGTTGCCCTTTCATAGCTGAACATTAAAAGCCTTAAAAGCACTCAATTATGTAAAATGTACTACTGATATTATGTACTCATTTGTTGCAAAAATATGGTTGCTGCTGGAAATTAAGGGCTTTTCCAAATTAGCTAATTTTGTTTGTGCATGCAGACCCAGATCAGGACCAGTATACAGGTATAGGATATTGTACCACTGGAACTGGATCAGTATCACTAGTTTACTGACAGCTCAATCTTACTAAGTTTGGGGTGTTAAACCTACTGAAATCAATAGGCTTAGATACACCTAGTTCTGCATAGGATCAGGTTGTTATAAGATTCCACCCCCACCCCCACCCCGTCCTCTAGAATAGCCCACTGTGGTTTATAACACCTGGTTTTTCAGTGAAGAGTCAGTTTTGAAATCTGTTCCTTGTCTTTCTGCTCTCTGACTATAGTGCAGTAGCAACAGTGTGTATTCTCAGCCCATTTTTGGAATTTCCATTTAAGAAATTAGAAATTCGTAAAGCTTTTGCATTTAAAAGGTAGTGTGCATTCTTGCTAGGACCATACATCTCTCACTAGTTCTCATGCATCTGATCCATGCGTCAATCTGGCCACAATGCTTAAACTTCAGCTCATTAAACAAACTGAGGGGCTCCATGTTCATGTTTTCCTTACAAAAATGTGTCTGGAGGCCAACAGGGGGGAAACAGGGAGGTTAAGGGGGAAAGCTAGTTTAAGCATTCTCACATGCTGCTTCTCTGCTACAACCCACCTCCTTCCTACACTGTGAAGTAGCTTTCTATCAAGTTTTTACACACTTGTGCAAAATGTTTGATTAGACCCCGAAAACTCTTCCAACTTGGGATAGATAAAAATCAATGATTAAAAAAACCCACAGATTTTAAACATTTTAATTAATTTTTAATTGTTAAAAAAAATCAATAAAATCCTAAATTTCGCTCATTTAAATTTCTCATTTAAAAAGAACATAGCCACAATTAAATCTAATCAGAAATATTCTAAATCTACACTCACAATCTCATAAAAATGAATGAATGGTTTCATCACAGTCACACTTACTGAGTTACCTATCAATCAAACATGGGCATTCATTTCAGTTTTTCCTCTCACAAAAACAGCTGTGTCGAGCTTAACTGCCAGCTATTGCTACCTGTGAAGGTTGTAGTATCATGCCTGGCGCCCATCCTGCCATGAGTTGTCGTATTATGTGAATCCAGGCAGCAGGGTCTGTCTCAGGGTTAGACAGCCCTCAATAAGCCATGGCTTATTTTAGAATTCATGTCTTATACCCTTTTTAGGATTTACAGTGTCTTTTCTGTCAAAGCACATATGATACCTATTTTAGGACTTGTGTCAAAAGACAAACTCATTACTGGTTACTGATACTCAGTATTTATGATACTTTGGATAAATCACAGGGCTGCCAATCTTCTCTGTACGATACCATCAGCTTCTAATCAAAGCTTTGCATTTGAAAAGTTTTTGAATGCTGATTGAGTCACCGACTTAAAGACAGTACTTAGCATTAACGCACTAACGGAGAATTGACATAACAATAATATCAGTATTTTTAAGTTAAAAATAAGAAAGCTATGTGATCAAAGTGCAGTAGCAAGGAACAGCAGCTACTGCCTACCCTCTCCCACTAGGAACCATAGCAATTGATATTGGCCACTCAGAGTCACCATTTAACTACCACACTGCCAAGAGAGAAAAAGAGGGGCGGGGGGGAGCAAGCTGGGGCAGCAAGTCCTTGCAGCCACACAGTCTCCTCTACTGGCCAGCTTATGGGCTGCCCTCTTGCCCTGCAGCAAAGATGAGGCCTGCTGATCAACACAAACTCCTGCAACGTCCAAAGACAGAGAGAGTGAGAGAGAGCAGGCAAGCGAGCTGAGGCTTCGGGGGCTATCAGAGCTGCCTTTATTTGCTCTTTCCCTCTGGGTGGCATAGTGCAAAGCTGCAGCACTGCCCAGAAAGAGTGGTCCCGACTGCAATGCCACCCAGAGAGAGAGACAGAGAGAGAGGGGGGGGGCAAGTGAGAGGAGGCTGCCCTTGCTCCTTACAGCCAGCTCTGCTGCTCAGGCGCTTGGGTGGCTGGGGGAGCGACAGCAGCACTGCAAGGAGCACCCTCTGCCTCCTCACCTGTGCTCTTTCTTTTTTTTTTATCTTTCTTTCTTTCTGGGTGACCTGGAGGTTGGGATTGGGTGGCAGGAGGGGACAGCTGGGGAAGGAACGGGGATCTCACCAAGACATGCACAAAGCACAGAACGAGCCTGTTTCCTCGCATAGTAAGAAGCCTCCCGTCAAACAAAATTGAAGCGTCCAAGTTCTGCATCTGTAACCCACAAACAAAGAAAAAAAGAAAGACGCAAGCACAATCGCCCCCACCCCGGGACTGCGTGGTCCATCATCTCTAGCAAACTGTCCTCATCCCCTTATGGTTGTCCCAGTTCCACCTGTCCAACCCCTGGATTGGGGTCCTCCGAAGACGCCTCTACAGACTCTGCCTTGCTTGGTCCCAGGGAATGTTCAGAGTTGGTGCGGGTGGCGGAGACCTCCGGGTCGCCTTCTGCGGCTGAGGCGGGAACTCCATCCTTGTTGGGCTGCGATCCCTTGGAGGAGCACATCTTGAAGCAGACCTGGAAAACCTGCAGTGCAGCCATGACCAGGATCACCAGCATCACCACGGCCACCGTGATCAGGATGAAGACATAGTTGGAGGAGTCAGGATGGGTCAACGTCTTATCCGTTCCGCCGGCGCTGCCGTTGCCCAGCCCAGGAAGAAAGGGCTCCAGAGAGCTGTTCTGACCTGGCCAGCTCGTGCCGTTGAAAGGAAAAGATTCGCTCATTGTAGGTGTAGGCTGGCTGGGCCTCGTCGTGGCTGCTCCACCTCCCGCCGTCTGCACAGCACAGGACTTTTCGTTCGCCGCCAAGCGGGAACCCCAGGCGCACAGGCAAAGGAATTCGCCTTGGATACCGAGGCAATCTGCGGGCTCCGCGCAAGCTCCCTTGCTAGGGCTCCAGTAGCCGCTGGGGCAGGAGCAGAGCTTCTGCTCTGTGCCCTCCCAATGGTAGCCGTAGGGCGAGAGATGGCAGGTGAAACGCGCCTCTCGCCTGGAGCACCTCAGGGTCACCACGGTGCCCGGTGGGCTGAACTCCACGGTTGCGCTTTGTAGTCCATAGGGGAGCGTATAGTGAAGGCCAGGAGACGAGGGGAGTGCGGGGCAGGCGCCCGCGTAGCTGTACTTGCAGATATAACCCGGGCTCGCCTTGGTGCACATGTGCTCCTTCAGGCCCCAGGGCTCCAAACGGGGCTGTCCCAAGGTCACCTGCAGCCCGGCGCATTTCTGCATGGTGCACGACTTGCTCGGCTCCCTCAGCCAGTAGGGCGCCTGCGTGGTCTCGTTCGCCGTGGCCTCATGAATTTCAGCAGGGGCCCATGAGAAACCCCGCAGTGGTAAGTCTTCCAGGGTGCACTGCTGGGCCTTCCGAACCAGGCCCAGCCAGAACAAAGAGGCGCCTGACCCGTTGGCGACCCCTGTCAGCAGAGCAAGGATGGCCTGGACTTCGGCTTCGCCGCTAGCCGTGCTTAGCCTTCCCCCGAGCTCGGCGCAGGCGTTCTGGGCCCGGTGGAAGTTCAGACTGCCCAGGTGGACGCTGTAGCAGGCCCCAGAACCGCGGCACCAAGTGCGCTCGCTCGGGGAGTGCTCCGCTGACCCCCACGGCCCGGAGAAAGGTTGCAGCAGGACGAGAGACGCAAGAATGAGTCCCCTCATCTTGACTCCAGCTCCACAATGGGGGGCGGATACGGGCATTCGCCCGCCAGCCTGGATTGAAGGAATGTTCCTCGCAGTTCCCAACAATATCTTTGCTCCCACAGCCTTCCCTTGGACTTGCTGAAAGGAAATGTGTCAGGGGCTAGTCCTTGACCTCGACATCCTTGATTTGTTGAAGTGCACATGCCAAAGGCTCCTTTCCAAAAACAGGGAAACATCTGATAAAACCAACCTCCAGGGACGACGGGATATTTTCTTGCCTCCTTTTCATAAGGGATGATTGGAGAAATGCCTACATAAATCACACAAAAGAAAGCAGACTGGCGTTCTAAGGTACTATTCTTGCATGCATTTTATTCCCCATAATTTCCCCAGCTGTGTTAGTAAACATAGTTCAAATGTCTAAACTATTGCCTTATTTGAGCTTTCTAGCATAGATTTCAAACATATCAAACTATTAACACAATAATTGCTGAATGAAATTTAGTGGAATGCAATAGAATTGCAATTCTAGTTAACTTAGCCTGCCCTAACTGGTGGCCTCCAGCCGTGTTGGACTGCAACTCCAAAAATTCCCATCTGGCAAAGTCATGCTTACTGGGAATTATGGGTGGTCTAGCCCAACAACTGGAGAGCATCAGGTTGGAAAGTCTGAGTTAACCTCTATCACGCACACATCTCTCCCTGCCTGCTTCGAAAAGCTAGTGTGATGTAACTTCAGCAGGGATGAACAACATCTGTGTCCCTGTAGGACATTATATTATCCAGAGATTACTCATAGATGGTCAGGCTCTATAATATTTATTTATTTTATTTAAAATATATATATTAGGCCATATTTAAGAGTATATACCTCTCAAGGTAGAGTACAAGATTAAAAAAACACATACAAAACAGATTCAGTAAAATTCAATAAATGTGTATTCATTAAAAGTTTTGTAAAAACAAGTTACCGATAAAAAAAATCAATAAAAATAGAAGTTACCAAACAAGTTACTGTTGGTATCACCTACTAAGGGCTTTATGACAGATGACAAAGAAAGGTACTTCCTGAAAGGTTCCCTCAAGAGGCAGCTTCATAGTGACCTGTTTGTTTTCCAAAATGCACACAAAAAGTAATACAATAAGACTAGATGTCTTTGGCCCAAGAAATGGTGATTGGAAGCTACCATTGACCCTTGGGCATTGCAGTGAAGGACACTGCTCTAAATCTAACAACATGTCTCCCTCTCTTGCTGATTTTGACCACCTCTTACTGTGGTCTGTAGTGCATAGCTCCCCTTGTCTCTAGTCTACTCTATGGCCACGTTCGGCCGACATATTAGGCAATGGAGGGTGGAATAGGCAACTGACAATGCATTATTGTGCAAGTATTCCCCACACAACATGTCACCCCGCTGCAGTTGCGCAGCTGAGACTTCCCTCGAGCCCATGAATAGTTGACGCTGCACTTAAGTGACATTCCAGCAGTCCGATGCGCTGTCCTTCCTCCTCCCAGGGCTATCCCATCAGCCCTTGCAAGTTCTGCTGGCTGTAGAAGAGCGGCCGGGGTGCTTTTGGCCACTCCTGCTGGAGAACTATGTGCTCCCGAAATAGTGCACTCAATGCATTAAATTTGACAATGGAGCCCACCACACGACAGGTTAAGCAACGGGTCTCCAGATAATCAGTGAAGCAGCCAGTTGTTTTTCTCTGTTGTTTATTCAGGGAAAATAGTGCATTGTCCGTTTCCCGCCAAACGCAATGGATGGTTGCCTAATTAATTACCCGTTGCTTATCATGTCATCCAAACCCAGCCTATGTGCAGTTTTGCCCCTTGTCTTATTTTCTCCTTGGCTCCTTTACCTTGTCTACTATGCATTATTCAGATAACTTCCTACCCTGTTCCACTTTCATTAGCCATCCTGTATCTTGCTAGCACTCCTCTCT
Source organism: Anniella stebbinsi (assembly GCA_029215795.1). Lineage (NCBI taxonomy): Eukaryota > Metazoa > Chordata > Lepidosauria > Squamata > Anniellidae > Anniella > Anniella stebbinsi. The sequence goes on from JARDYH010000001.1 coordinate 334,044,079, forward strand.
CTCCGCCTCCACCCTTTATTGTATGGCTCTCCTCCTCGTCTTAAGTGCTGTGAAGTTTTTTCAGTCCTATCTTTGATTAGCCTTGCCCCCCTAATTAGTTCATTTTCTCCTCAAGCCTCATTTTATACCTATCCCTTTCTTCAGAATCTTATTGTCTACGTTATACCCTTCCATTTCCTTTGTTCTGGACACCCTGTCCCATAGGTTTCCTTATTTCTGGGACCTGTTCTCAGTCTTCAGTTGGCTTCTATGTGAGATTTTAATTCCACCTATATGGACAATTGTCCTTTCCCTCACAGAATCTATACTGGGTTTTCCTTGAGCAGCTGAACATTCTGAGCTATTACACCAGCCAGTCAATCAGCAGCAGACATTTCACCACCACAAGCACAATGCTGTATGGATTTATATGAAATAAGTTTTTATTTATTTTATTATTGCATTTATATCCTGCCTTTTTTCCTCCAAGGAACTCAAGGTGGCATACATAATCCTCCTCCACCTCTCCATTTTATCCTCACAACAACAACCATGTGGGCTGAGAGTCTGTGACTGGCCCAGAGGCACCCAGTGGGTTTCCATGGCCAAGTGGGGACTAGAACCCGGATCTCCTAACTCCCAGTACAAAAAAAAAACCCAAACCTTGATTAAAAATAAAATCAGGGGAAAGGCCATAGCTCAGGGGTAGAGCACCTGCTTTATATGCAGAAGATTGCAGGTTCAATGCCTGACAACTCCAGTAGGACCAGGAAAGACACCTGTCTGAAACCCTGGAGAGCCACTGTCAAGTCAGTGAAGACAATACTGAATTAAGTGGACCAATGGTCTGACTTGGTATAAGGCAGCTTCCTATGTTCTTAAACTCCCCCTTGTTTCTCTAATGTTCAATTGCATATAAAGTCACAGGCTATTCAAATGAGCAATGACATACACAGCATACAGATCCAGGAAGTCCCTGTTTTGTGGATTTTTCCATACATCACAGATTGTGGAGGATCTCAAATTCAGGGAAAATCTCCAGATGCTAATGCCCACACCTGCTCTTTAATGATAGCACCAATTGGTGGGAGAAAGATGTACATGACCAACTACCACTCTCTTAATTTTATCTAAACATTTCAGCTTTTAGAAAACAACCAGAAATGCTCATTAATAAAAGTGATATGAAAAAGGGTGTCTCAGGAACCATAACTTCTCCATGGACAGTGTAATAGTGATTTTTCAGATTAATTAAAAGTAAAAGACTACTAGGGAGTTAATTCTTAGGCATTTATTATCATATTTCCTCCCTTTGGCATGTGTCCTGAAGAGTTTTTTTAAAAAGTTGCAGGAGCTCTATTTATTTGTAATAGCTATGCTCCCTGATAGCTCTCACAGCCATACTGCTTGGATAAAACAAGGCAGAATTTATCTATCTCCGAGTGCTCAGCTCAAGGCAAAAGTGAAACAGTATTTTAGTTTTAATCTCCAGTACCATCACGAGCTCTGGATAAATTAATGTCACCATAATTCGTCACCATGACTTCTTTGAAGTTAGTGACAAAATTCCCATTGTTCTTAGTGGAGCCAAGATTTTATAAGTGGCTGAAATCTGAAGCCAAGGACCAATCCAGAGTAAACACTTTGTGAACTCAGAAATTATGGCTTTCTAAAACAACAAACTGTTCCAACACCTTGATGAATACAAGGATAAGCATTTGGGGATGCAGTTCAGATAACTGTCAAAGGTCACATTCTGTTACTAACATACTACATTTTCCTAGCAGTCAACCTGCAGTATTTTCTCACTAAGGGCTCCATCACACCTACTTTTTTTTCTGGTGTGCACCTGCGATTTTGACCTCTGTTACATTAGCACAGCAAGCACTCATCCATTTCACAATCGTTGCTATACTGGTGAACTCTCTTTTCACTTGTTTACTCTCCCGCTGCTATAGCGCCCACCCCACCTTGCTAAGTGTGAATCAGATCCGTTCATCGCTTCTCCTTCCCTCTCCAGTTCATTGGTTCTTGTCGTTGATGGACATTGTGATCGACGTGGTAGCCTCCCCCCCTCGCTCATTGGAGCTCCTATGGGAACTAACCAAAATACTTACAGCTCCCTCATTTTTAATGATAAAGAGATGAAACGTGGCACGGTGATAGCTCTTATGGAGGGCTTTAGCCATGCTAAGTGTGAATCAGATCGGTTCATCCCTTTATTTTTTTAGAATTTTTTTAAATTTCCCCCCTCAAACCATTTCCCTGATACTCCACCAATGCAAAATTCCACCTGTCTGCATTTGTGGAGGATCTGTTTTCCTTTACTTTGATAATGTACAGCTGTGCATCCAGTTCATAAAATAGAGATCTGCTGGGAGATCTTTAATTCCGTTTGTGGGAAAGAATCAGACTTTCCCCACTCTAGGAAAACACGAAAAAGAGAGGGGAAGAGATGAGGTGGCTGCAGGACAGGCACGATGTCATATGAGTACCACACTGCAAACCTGCAAACCATGCATGGCAAGAGTGCGATAAAATGCTGGTGTGATGGAACTCTAAGTGAATGTGCTCCTTTCTCCAGCTAGCAAGTGTATTGCAATTGCCAATTAGAATATGATTACTTCAGTGTCATGGGCACCTTTTAGGTAGTGGCTGTGATATCACTAATAACAAAATGACCATACTGTCTCCCTTATCCAAAAACAAGTTTATTTACATTAATTTCCCCCCTCATTTCTTTATTTCTTTTGGAGATGCTATCAAATACAGGAGTACTCATGAAGTTCTGTAAAAGGAAAGGCAAGAAAAGACAAAACAGGAGCAGTGCCTTGATAATTGACAGAGCCTTTCTAAAAAGTTTTATTTTATTTTTTCAACGCATATATGCTCCCCCTCAAGAGCTCTGAAGTGCAAGTGTTACACACACACATACACACACACACACCAACTATGTGTATTTAATATGCTGATTCTTCCTTGATTGGGACTATTGTGACATTAGCATTACCAGGAATCTCTAGTTTTCTTAGCATCTGTACAAGCTACATTTCATGTATAATATCAATAGCACACAAATGCACTCAGCTGAGGAATAGTGTCAAAGTGAAGTATTGTGCTTTCTAATGGTTCCCCATACACAAGTAAATCAAACTCTGGGGAATTCCACTCCATTTGTGATGAGGCAAAGTTTCCTAGGGAAATTCACTAGAATAGCAGGAAGCCTTGAGCCTAACCATAAATAAATGACTTCAATTCCTGGCATTTTGCCTAGACTGACCCTTCAGCTGAGCATCTTAATGGAGAAGGCAGCAGGTGCTTGTAAAACAGTACAGCTAAGCCAAAAAAATTTAATTAAGGGTAAGGGCATTCTGACTTTGAGCAATTATTATTGAGGTAAGGACAAGTGGTCACTGTGAAGTCCAATGCAGAAAGAAGCAGCCATCCGTTCTTTGTATAAGCCTGACAAATTTGCAGTGAGACTTGTTTCATTCTTTTGAACTTGTATTATCCTCTGCTCCTTCTTAATTTCTAAACCCAATCCTTGTATTCTACTAGGGTGACCATATGAAAAGGACAGGGCTCCTGTATCTTTAACAGTTGTATAGAAAAAGGAATTTCAGCAGGTGTCATTTGTATGCATGCAGCACCTGGAGAAATGCCCTCTTCGTCACAAGAGTTAAAGCTGCAGGAGCCCTGCCTTCTTCTGTATCTGGTCACTCCTACACCCAGGAAAAAGAAACCAAATGCACAGTTACAAGATGGGGGATACTTGGCTCAGCAATACTACAAGCAAAAGGGATCTTGGAATTGTTGTAGATCACAAGCTGAATATTAACTAACAGTGTGATGTGGCTGCAAAAAAAGCAAATGCCATTTTGGGATGCGTTAATAGAAGTATGGTTTCCAAATCACGCAAGGTACTGGTTCCCCTCTATTCGACACTGGTTAGGCCTCATATTGAGTATTGTGTTCAGTTCTGGGCACCACATTTCAAGACGGATGCAGACAAGCTGGAGGGGGTTCAGAGGAGGGCAATGAGGATGATCAGGGGTCTGGAAACAAAGCCCTGTGAGGAGAGACTGAAAGAAGTGGGCATGTTTAGCCTGGAGAAGAGAAGACTGAGGGGAGACATGATAACACTCTTCAAATACTTGAAAGGTTGTCACACAGAGGAAGGCCAGGATCTCTTCTCGATCATCACAGAGTGCAGGATGCAGAATAATGGACTCAAGTTACAGGAAGCCAGATTCTGGCTGGACATCAGGAAAAACTTCCTGACCGGTAGAGCAGTATGACAATGGAACCAACAGAATCCAAGGTGATATCTAACAGTCACAAAAGGACCCATATTTCCTTTGAGACATCTGTGGATTTCTGTTCAACATTATTCCTAAATGATTACACTACCAAAACAGACCGACCAGAAATTCAGCAATAAGTCAAAGTTAGTGACTAGAAATGTAATTTCCAAGTATACATTCCCTATCACTTTAGGTGAATATTCTCAGGCAGAGTTTGTGATTTCCATTTTCTTTTATGATGATGAATAAAACACAGCTCATTGAAATCACTGATGATAAAAAAGCTTCTTAACATTTATGTATCTGATAAAAGTTGCCAAAACAGAGCATACAAAAACATTGCACTTCTCCTGAATTTTTTTTTTTGGGGGGGGGGGGCGACAAGACAAGGTTCTAATGTTCACATTATGCTAAACCAGCTGCCCTCAGCCTTGTAAACTCCAGATGTGTTTCCAACACATCTGTAGGGCACCAAGTTGGGGGAGCTGTGCTAAACACTTCACAATGAAAGAAATATTTTGCCCTGTTTTCTCCCTTAACACCATAAATTCAGCCAACACATATTCTTTACGATGCCGGATTTTTAAAAAAGTCTCCATCTGTTTATTATGATAATTGTTTGAATCTTTACAAGGGCAATTAGTTTTTAATAACACATCAAAATATTTTTAATGAGTGATTGAATAAGTAGATATTTCTTTTTATTGTCTGCTTAGTAAATGATTCAGCCACATTGCATTCATGGGTGGAATTATTGAGTCAAGCAGGCCTTACATAAGGCCCTAATCCTGTCACGTACTAAGCACTCTGTGGGTTCTACTAAGGGCATCGGTGCTTCAGATTCAACCGCTAATATATGAACCATACTGAAGAAGAAAACAAGAATAAGGAAAAGCCTATTTCTCTAAGCCTTAAGATCTGTTTTTCACCTTGCAGCTTCTGTCCACAGAAATGTTTGTGTGAGTCCATCTATCTGTGGAGGCTCTTCCTGAGATTTAAGAATCCTGATTTTTCCATGATGTCTTCCTCTGGGCTTTAATTAAAGTGTGGCAAGCAAAAGAGACTACAGGCTGCCAGAGAGATAATTAATTGTATAATGAAAGACAGGGCACTAGCACACATGAGAGTTTCTCTGAAATTTTCTTTTCTTTGAATTTCGTTTTTAAAACATTTTTCTTCTATAAAATTGATTGAGAATGGTTGAAAAAATGTGGAAGAAATTTCCGGCATAGTGCTAGAAACAACCACACCAGCTCCAGGGCTGGTATACTTTTTTGCTCATTGGGAGGCGGGGAGTGTAAGGGGAACGAGGGGGCTTTGGGTCTGGCAGATCCCAGGCTACCTCAACACACCCATTTTTACCCCCTACCTGCAGGGGTAAAAACCTCCACAGGTGTAGAAGGAGATCTGCTAAATCAAATGGTCCCTCAGCAGCTTTCGATAGGGGGCATAGGATTGCTCCATAGCACAATAATTTTAAGCATTAACTTGCAAAAGGTCAATACCTGGGATCCAGAGTTCCCATGAATGGAACTCTGCACATGGGATGCTACCACTGGGAAGATGATTTTCCTTGATTTATTTTTCCTCTGAAGTACCCTGTGCCCCCTGATATCCTGCTCTGTGAGCAATGTTGGAAGTGTCACAGAAAACTGTAGTGAGGAGGGGTAGAGGGGGAATTGCCTCCCATCTCCCCCTCTTCTGCCAGTAGAAGCTTTTGCTGGATTGCAGTCTTCCCATAAATGGTAAAATCCTTTCCATTTGCAGAAGGGCAACTCAGGATCCAACCCTGTGACAAACCCCTATATTCTAATTTAGCTCAACGGTGTCCACAAGAGACTTCGCTCTCAGTCTGGGTCTTCCTAACAACATATAAACAAAAGACCAAGATACTCTCTCACACATACCATCATAACTCTGCAAGGGCCTCTGTATATGTTTTGAAATCCAAGATTCCTTCTCCCATACAATCCGCCCCACACGCTCAGGTCCTCTGGGAAGAACTTATTACAGTCGGCCAAGACTAGACTGACATCCGTTACCCAGAGGCCCTTCTGCCGCTCCCAGACTGTGGAACGACCTGCCGGAAGAGATCCGTCAACTTACCAGTCTTCTAGAATTTAAGAGAGTGATAAAGAATGATCTCTTCCAGCAGGCCTACCCAGTCGAATTTTAAGACTTTGTTGATTTTGTTAAGATTTTATTTGTTTAAATATAAAAGCAAATGTATTTTTTCTGTTACTAAGAAGAAAAGTAAAAGAGAGATGACTTGATATCTCAAGTACTCTGAACAGTTGCCAAATCAAGTGCAGCTGGTAAGCACCTAAAGACCAAGGTCATTTGGTTTCTTCCCTGTGTGCTGTGAGGCATAGCAACACATGGGGAGATATGCAGCCAACGCTGTGATAGGTCCACAGTGCTATAAATGTACAGCATGTGGAGAAACAGTGTGGGTGATGATGATGGTGAATGTTAGTGGTAGGTTATGGTTGGTTGGAAGTATTGCTGAAGATATTAGAGGAATGTTTTGTTCTATGTAAATACTTGTAAGTAAACTTAGTATAGTAGTTTAAAACACTGCTGTGTCTGAGTGTTTACTGATTACCAGGACATCTGTCTGCTACCAGTGAGCTCTGCTGTTATTCCGCTGCTGTGTGCTTGCACTCTGTACATGCTCAGAGAGTGCAGTGCATCACAAACTCTGACAGGTTATGGGCCCGGCCTGCTAGGGCTGCTAGGGCTGCTAGGGCTGCAAGGCTACCCAAGGTGTCCAGAGTGTCCAGACAGCCTAGAGGACTCCCTGCGTGGTGGCAGAGCGTTGTGAGAATCCTGGAAGTGAAGAGTGACTTCTCAAATCTGCAGTCCAGTGAGTGTCGTTGCTGAGTGCCTTGGAGGGGCTGAAAGCTGAAAAGCAAGCAAGACATCTGTGTGCAGTAATTTGAGATGGCAGCAAGTATGTCGGCAGCTAATCTACCACTCAATCGTCTAAATGAAAACAATTATCTGGCTTGGAGCATTAAGATGGAACAATATCTAAGGAGGGAAGGTTTATGGACGGTTGTCTGTGATCCTCCAGCTCAGCCAGATGAAGACGAGCAGAGAAACATAGAGAAAGCTTTGGCAAGCATTATCTTGTGTTTAGAAGATAACCAACTTGTTTATGTAAGGAGGCTGGTGTCCGCGCAGGAATGCTGGAAAACTCTCAGAGAGATTTATGTGAGAGAAACGGCAGCCAGCAAAGTTATGCTAACAAGAAAATTGTACAGAGCACAACTTGAACCAGGAGCCAGCATATCTGCTCATTTAAGCATGATGAGGCAACTGTTTGCGGATCTGGAGGAGCACGGCATGTCTTTCACTGAGTCCCACAAAGTGTACGTCGTTCTCAGCTCCCTGGATGATTCGTGGGACAATCTTGTTTTGAGCCTGGAAGCAATGCAAGAATCCGAGCTCACGCTTCGTTTTCTGACCGGCCGATTGCTGGAAGAAGAAAAGAAGAGGCAAGAGAGGCAGACTGCCAAGCCTAGAGACACCCACGTTAAACAAGCAGCTTGTGAAGATAAGGAGAAAGTGTTTGCAGTTCGGCGCTGTTTTCGTTGTGGTTTGCCCGGGCATCTGCGGAGAGATTGTCCCAACCAAACGAAGGAGAAAGCAGCAACAAGCAAGAAAAAATCTGCTAAACCGAAGGTCTCCGTAGTTAAAGCTGCAGAGAACAACCCAGAATGTACCTGGTTGATGGACAGTGGTTCCAGTCAGCATATTGTGAACAACCAGAGTTTGTTTACAAGTCTACATTCTGCTAGCCGGGACCATGTTACATTAGCAGATGGCAAATCTTCAGCTGTGACTGCAGAAGGTTGTGTATATGTGCCATGTATTGATAAAACTGTAAGCAAGGTTCTGTGTGTGCCAAGTTTGGAACACAATTTGTTAAGTGTATCTTGTTTGGATAAGGAAGGATATTGTGTATCATTCTCAAACAGCAAGTGTGAAGTGAGCAAACAAAACAATGTTGTAGCTTTAGGTGTACTTAGGAACAATCTTTATGAAATGTTGCCTAAAGGTCTAGAAACATCTAGAAATGTAAATTCTGTTATGAATAACACACCTTTGCATAATGATTGTGTGCATTTGCTGCATAGGAGACTTGCACATGTTGGGTTCCAAATACTGAAAAAAATGCCTGAAATGTGTGTAGGACTGAATGTAAAAGCCTGTGACAAATATCTAGACTGTACTGCATGTAAGGTGGCTAAATCCAAGGTTGCTCCAATCTGTAAGAAGAGTAACAGAGTTGCCACGGCAGCATTTGAGATAATACATGCAGATTTAATTGGTCCTATGACTGCAACATTAGGAGGGGCAAAGTACGCTTTAATTCTGGTGGATGACTACACTAGATATGGTTTTTGTTATGTGATGAAAAACAAAAGTGAAACGTTTACTGTTTTCAAAGATTGGCTGAGTTGGGTGGAGCGGAAATTCTCTACCAAAGTAAAGCAATTGCAAACAGACAGAGGGGGGGAGTTTATGGCTGAAACGTTCCAAAAATGGCTTAGGCAGAAAGGAATTTCAGCAAGACGAACTGCTCCACACTCACCATGGCAAAATGGCGTTGCAGAAAGAAGGAATGGGGTTCTGCAAACAATGAAAGATGCCATGTTGACAGACTCTGGGTTGCATGCTCATTTTTGGGGAGAAGCAATGCTAACAGCTAATTACATTGCTAATAGGCTTTGGAGCTCAGCAATAGATAACACTCCATATTTCCTCATGTTTGGGAAGAAGCCATCCCTGGCTCATCTCAGAGTTTTTGGGAGTGATGCCTGGGTGAACATCCCCAAGGTAGCTAGGAGGAAAGGGCAGCCAAAAGCCAGGAAAATGAAATTCCTAGGCTATGCACCTAGTTCAAAAGCATACAGGTTTTATGCTGGAAATGGAAACATAGTAATTTCTAGATCAGCAAGTTTTCAGGAGCAGTGTGACTGGGAACGTTTGCACGGCAGTGAAGTGTGTTTGCCTATACAGGAAAACATAGGCAGAGCACCACAGCCAGTAGAGAGACAAACAAACAGTTCCACAACTCTTTCAAGTCCTAAGAAGGAGGAGGAAGAGGAGGAGGAGGGAGAGAACAGAAATGTTTTTATTCCCAGACGGTCAGAAAGAAGTACAAAGGGAATACCTCCTGAGAGATATACGGCCAATGAAGTACGAGTGTGTCAAATATCTTATGAACCAGAGAACTATGCAGATGTTCAAAGATTGTCAAATCCAGAGAAAAATCTATGGTATGAGGCTATGGATGAGGAAATGGAAGCCATGGCAAAATACAATGTGTTTACCCCTACAATGCTACCAAAAGGTAAAAAAGTGGTTGGTTGTAGGTGGGTGTTCAAAAAGAAATTGCTGATGTCAGGAGAGACAATGTATAAGGCTAGACTTGTGGCAAAAGGGTTCACACAGGAAAAGAATGTGCACTATGATGAAACCTTTGCACCTACTGTGAAGGCTGAGTCAATGAGAGTAATGCTAACTCTAGCTGCAAAATATGATTGTCAGGTGAATCATTTTGATATAAAGACAGCATATTTGAATGCACCATTACAGGAAGAGATTTACATGGCTCAAATTCCTGGTTATGAGTCAAATGTGCCAGGCTCTGTGTACAAATTAAACAGAGCTATCTATGGTTTGAAGCAGTCAGCAAGGAATTGGAACCAGTGTTTGCATGAAGCATTGGAGTCAATGGGTTTCAAAAATGGAATGGCTGACCCATGTTTATATACAAAAGGTGTCAACAGTGAACAAATGTGGTTGTTATCTTTTGTGGATGATATATGTTTAATTTCAAAAACAAAAACTCAGGTTAAAGAATTTGCAGAGCAACTGAGTAAATATTTTGAATTAAAGGATTTGGGTCCAATCCATGACTATCTAGGAGTGGAAGTCACAAAGCAAAAAGGGGCTTATGTGTTAAGTCAAAAACAGAAAATCAAAAATCTGCTTGCAAAATTCCACATGGAGGAATGTAAAAGTGTTAAAACTCCCATGGTGGCTGGTTTTCAGTGTAATGACAGTGACACAGAATTTTGTGACAGAGACCTATACCAGTCAGCAATAGGAAGTCTACTCTATTTAGCTCAATGGTCTAGGCCAGATTTGGCTAATGCAGTTGGCATATTGAGCAGATTTGTGTCCAAACCAACGAATAGTGCCTGGCAAGCAGTTAAAAGAGTATTCAGGTACTTAAAAGGGACTATTGATGTGTCTTTAGAATTAAGACCATTGGACACATTATCACTAGAGTGTTACACAGACAGTGACTGGGCTGGTGACAGTCAAGACAGGAAATCCACCTCAGGAATTGTAATAAAACTGGGCAACAGTTTAGTGGGGTGGAAATCCAGAAAACAACGGTTAATTGCCCTGTCTACCTCAGAGGCTGAGTTTTCAGCATTGTCTGAGGCTTGTACAGAAATAATTTGGTTCATCCAGTTGCTGAAAGATATGAAATTGCAAGTGAAAACTCCAATTAAAGTTTTTGAAGACAATCAGACTTGCATTCATATGGCAAAGTCAGAAAGGGTGAACGCAAGGAGTAAACATGTTGATATTCGTTACTGCAACGTAAGACAAGCTGTACATGATGGATTGATTGAACTTGTGTATTGTAACACCGAGGTAAATGTGGCTGATGTATTCACAAAACCTTTGAATGTACAAAGACATGAACAATTGTCAAAACAGCTTGGAATGCTAGAATGTCAGACAGAATGAAAATGTTTGTTAGTTACAGAAAAAAGGAGGGGTGTTAAGATTTTATTTGTTTAAATATAAAAGCAAATGTATTTTTTCTGTTACTAAGAAGAAAAGTAAAAGAGAGATGACTTGATATCTCAAGTACTCTGAACAGTTGCCAAATCAAGTGCAGCTGGTAAGCACCTAAAGACCAAGGTCATTTGGTTTCTTCCCTGTGTGCTGTGAGGCATAGCAACACATGGGGAGATATGCAGCCAACGCTGTGATAGGTCCACAGTGCTATAAATGTACAGCATGTGGAGAAACAGTGTGGGTGATGATGATGGTGAATGTTAGTGGTAGGTTATGGTTGGTTGGAAGTATTGCTGAAGATATTAGAGGAATGTTTTGTTCTATGTAAATACTTGTAAGTAAACTTAGTATAGTAGTTTAAAACACTGCTGTGTCTGAGTGTTTACTGATTACCAGGACATCTGTCTGCTACCAGTGAGCTCTGCTGTTATTCCGCTGCTGTGTGCTTGCACTCTGTACATGCTCAGAGAGTGCAGTGCATCACAAACTCTGACAGATTTTAATAATATATTAACTTTACAAGTATTTTACATTGTTTTTTACTGATGTTGTTCCCCGCCTCGATCCAGAGGAAAAGGCGGGTAAGAAATAAATAAAATTATTATTATTATTATTATTATTATTATTATTATTATTAAATAGGTAATGTGTAACTAATTAAGAAGAGCCATGCTGGATCAAACCAAGGGTCCATCTAGTCCATCATTCTGTTCACACAGCTGTCAAAGTTAGATTGTCTTTATTGATTTTATTTGGAATTCTCTGTGTGAAATTGTTGCCTTCTCTTGTTCTTCCTGTTGTCCCTTTTTAAAAACTTTACATTTACACTTGGGTGTGTTGTTTTAAAAGGGAATTTCTCATGGAAACCTTCCCAGTTGCAGAACTACATGGTTGTAAAGACCCCTTTGGACTTATGATTTTCAAGCTTTTGTTAAGTTCTGTGTTTCTGGGCATTGCAAAGATACCAAAATTACTTTCTTTGATTTTTTGCTAGAGCCAGGCTAGGTTTACAAATCTCCAGCTGTACAGTTTGGGGTATTTGGGCAAGGATTAGCCTATCAGTAATTCTTTGGGGGGAAGAACCCGTGAAAAGAAGGGGTCCACCAGTAGAGAAAGTCATCCCCCTCCCAAATGCTGAACAAGCCTAATATTTCATTTGTTTTCCAAAACTATAAATCCAAGAAAATTCACAATTGGAATGTAAATAAACACCTAGGACAACATAAATTTGTCTCACCCCCGTGAAACTGAGTTTGGAGAAGTTGAGACTCCCCCAATTCATGTCAGGTTTAATTGTGACAAAGATAGGAAGCACCAAAAGTCATTCTGTCTTCTTTGAATGCTGTGAAAATTCTTCCTTAAATCTCCATGAAATATTGATTTCATGTCATGACTCAACTTAAATTAATCCATAACATTGTCAGAAATGCACAGATTGACTGAGAAAAATAACTAATGGCTGGTTGGCTAGTACAGGATTTAAATATTGACAGTCCTCTTTAAATGAGCTTTCATTTCATGATTCAAACTTTGACTGTTCTACTTGGAATAATTGTGCAAGCAATTTCCACATCATTATGCTCTTGTACCTTATTCTGCCATTTCCCACATTGCTCTCCAGCATGAGCATAAACTGTAATGATTGAACTGCATTGGCTCATGTTTCTTGGCATTGAAAAGTACTTGGGAAGGGGGCGGATTGGACTCGATGGCAGAAAGAGAGCTTGATCGACTTAATTAAGAAAGAGTAAATTAATAATGCAAAGTACTGTTGCAGAAGTCGAGCTTGTTAAAGCTTAGCATGTTGGTTTTAAAAGTGAAGCATAAAAACATTTTAAAGAAAATTTGTGCTACATCTTGTGGGTTTTATTCCTGTTCAGACCTATCTTGGATGGTCATCACTAGCCCATGCAACCATTAGGTTAGGAAGTTAAAAGGTGATAGGAACAGTACTGGACAAGTCTATGTTTTGTATGCTGTAGACCACATGCATTTAGCAATTACGGTCTCTATGGATTACATGACATTATTATTATTATTATTATTATTATTATTATTATTATTATTTATTCCATTTATATACCGCCCCATAGCCGAAGCTCTCTGGGCGGTTTACAAAAATTAAAAACATTGAACATAAAAAAACACCGATATACAAAATTTAAAACCATAAAAAACATAAAAATAAATTATAATTACAATATCCTTAAAAAAAAACAATTCTGGGTCAAAGCACAACAGCAAAAAAAACACAAAACCCTCAACATATGCTGTTAAATGCCTGGGAGAAGAGGAAAGTCTTGACCTGGCACCAAAAAGATAACAATGTTGGCGCCAGGCGAGCCTCGTCGGGGAGATCATTCCATAATTGGGGGGCCACCACTGAAAAGGCTCTCTCCCTTGTTGCCATTGACATTGGACAGACTTTTCTCTTGGTCTTGATGTGGGACCTCCAATAAGCACATAGAGCTCTCCCAACCCACAAGGGCTCCCTCATTCACTTCAGTGAATGGAAAGGTCCATGTACATAAAGGGATGCACACAGGAAAAAGCCCCCTCTATTTAAATGGATGGGGAAACATTTGCAGAGACTTTGTGAACACATTGGAGCATAAACGGGCATCCATTTGAGAACACTGACTTTTATATTTATTTAAATCTCTTCTGAAACTCCAACCCGAAATTTTCCTAATAATCACCTGATCATTGTCATTGAGTCATAGAATTGGAAGGGGCCTTTTAGGCCATTGAGTCCGACCCTCTGCTCAGTGCAGAAATCCAGTTTAAAGTATCCCTGACAAATGGCTGCCAAGTCTACACTTGAATTGTGTAGTCTGTGATGACCATGGCTGCATGTTCATCTGGTGGTTTGATTCTGAAATATAAGAAAGTGAAAAGGGGGGATTAAAAATCCTTATTTGTGCATAGGTTAGATTCACTCATAAAACTACATTTCACTTAAGATAGAAGACAGGTAATGCTGTCTGAAGAGTAGCTGGGATTTCCTAAGGCTGAGTGCATATACAGAAAGGTTTTCCCACTTCTTGGTTGAGAAACCTGGGGGTTCACCAACTTGGGAGGTTGTTGTTTTCACCATCCTTGGCAGAGGTGTATTGTGTTTGGACTGCCTAATCTGTGTCTATGGATTTCAGTAGGGCTGTGAATCCATGCTGGGTTTCAGTCAGAACCAGCTAGAACTCAAAAGGAGTTATCCAGGGTGCTGAACCCCAGCCCCAAAATAGGGTCAGAACCTCGAATAGCTCCTAAAGTTATGGCTGGTTCTGAGATACAGAATGGATTCACAGCCCTACTGAAATCGGAGCCACCAGCCTCTACTGAGCTGTGTACTATTCACTGCAAAATAGGCTGTTATACTACACTTTCTTTGAGATAACGTACATACCTTTCCCTACACTGAGATTATTTTTTCCTAGGGTCAAATGTAGAGTAAGCAACTATCTTTGAGATACATTTTCCTGAGAGATTCCTCTTGGTTGTAGCTTTTGTGTCTCCTTGTTCTGTACTTTGTTCTTCCATGGTTTCTCTTTTTTTCTGCATTTGTACTGATTCCTACTCTGCTCCCCTAAGAATAAAGACATTTCCTTAGAGCATTTCCAGCCAGTTTGTGTTGTGCAATGAATATGCAACTATTACTCAGCTTTGGGGAAGCGCCGCTGTGGGGCTTTATGGATGTTTCTCCTCTCAGGCCTCATCTACAAGAATTCGCCTTTATGCCTGGTTAGGCGATTATGAGCATATTCGCAGAAGCGCATTTACGCCTAATACCTCTGTACGAGAGGCGGCGAAGCGCATTACTGGAGAACCGAAATGCGATTTAAACTGTTGACATGCGGAGAATCGCTTGTTCACATAGTCAAAATGCACTTTAACGTCCGGAGCAAAATAAAACTCGCTATTTAACGCGCGTTCGATAATGCGCATAATCGGATGTTTAAAGCACCTCTACGCCCGATTTGCGCTCCGTTCTTGTAGAGGTAAATTTTTTAATGCGCCTTGAAAGAGCTTTAAATGCCTCTTGTAGAGGCAGCCTCAGTGTTCAGTGACCATATTGTTACGGGTTTCTTATCACAGTTCAGTGAGTAAGGCAGTGGTTCGGTTTGCACGATCACCAGGTGGTTAACAAGTCATGGTGGCTTGTTAAGCGCACTGTGTGTGCACATCACATGCCGGCCCAATTTCCTTAATTACCCTTGCTGCTCCTAAACAGCCCAGCAACCCATGCAGGATGACATGGTAAGGGTAATTAAGCAAATCAGACTGGCAAGTGAACAGCATGCACAGCAGGGTTAACAAGCCACCTGGGCTTGTTAACTGCACTGCCAATCATGCAAACCTGGTCAGTATCTCTTAAACCTGACAGAAGATTGTTGGTAGCCCATTCAAGTGATGGGTCTCAATAGGAACGAAGATTGCCCAAGAAGGCACAGGTTAGCCTTCCCAGCCCTGCAGATGTTTTTTGACTACAACTCCCATCATCCCTGACCACTGGCCATGCTGGTGGCAAATGATGGGAGTTGCAATCCAACACATCTGCAGGGTTCCCAATTGAGGGAAGTTGGCATAAGTGGGGAGGAGAATGCTCATGCTTATTACCCCAGTATCTAGGGGAAAGGGTGAACCAGGTGTCTGTATAAAAAAAGACAAAAGGACAAGACTGCATTTCGGAATATAAGAAGCTGCCTTATACTGAGTCAGACCATTGGTCCATCTAGCCCAGTATTGTCAACACTGACTGGCAGTGGCTTTCCAAGGTTTCAGGCAGGATTCTTTCCTAGCTCTACCTGGAGATGCTCAGCCTTGAACCTGGGGCCTTCTGCATGCAAAACAGGAGCCATGGCCACTCCCTGAGTTTGATTCTGAGTGAGCTGAGCTTTTGGGGGGAGCTCTGGAATCATCTTGGAGGTGCTGGGTGTTACCCTAGAAAGCTGATGTGGTCCAGTGAAGTTCGGGACATCTGCCAATGTTTAATGCTATGCCTCTGTCTGAATGTCTGCTGTACCTTCATCCTGTATATATTCCATAGCTCCATCCTGTAAATGCACACAAAAAATACAAAATGCCCAGGCTTGGTCTCCAGTGCCCTCATTCTGATGGAGACTAAGCCTGGATGGTTAAGCACTGAAAACTCCTGAAGCCCTGTGACTTCTCACTGCTCAGAGAACTGGGGCATGCACAGCTACATAAAGGGGGAATTGGGATTGCACTTGCAGGTCCTGCTCCTAGGGGTAGCATGCCCCAATGCCCATTCATATATATATATATATATATATATATATATATATATGACTCCTGCAATCTGATCACACTCAGTCCCCAATCACATGGAGAGCTACAGCCACATAGGCTCCATTCAGTCATTGCATGGATTTCAGGAGGAGGGGGGGATGTGGGTGAGGGGCTGCTCTACAATAGGGTTCCCCAACCTGGTGCCCTCCAGATCTTTGGGGATTCATTTCCCCTCAGTCCTAGCCAGCATGGCCAATGATCAGGAATGCTAGGAATTGTAGTCCAAATCATTTACTGAATATATGATAGTGGGAAATGTCTGGAATAATTTCAGATACCTGTTTTTTTTACATTGTTTTTAATTTTCAGAGAAACATACTGAAGAATTTTCCATTAGCCTGGGTAAGAGAAAGCATGGTGAGGAGATTGTAGGAAGCTGTGTTTTGTGTTCCTTAAGGTGCCTCATGTCTTTGCCTGCCTGCCTCTTCTCTCCACATACAGACAAGCCTTTATGGGATTTTGTAAAGCAAGGGGCAATTACTATTGCCCAGTTCCAGATCTCTTTATTTGCTGCAGAGGAGCTGAGCCCCTTTCAGTGCAAGGGCTGAATTCAACTTTGGAGAAGCTCTTGAAGGGCATATTTCAGGGATGGGGGATGCTGCAGGCAAAGTGGGTGGGACCAAAGGCAAAAGGGGTGGAGCTAAAATACCAGCATATTTTAGCTTAAAGTTCTTATGGCCAGAAACTACATCTTAGGAGAAGGATGTCAACTTTTTAGTAAGGGGGGAAAGTGCACAAAACCTGGGAACCCTCCCCGCAAATGATTGGTGACTGGAGGAAAGGGCTATGTCAAAGGGGCATGGCCATCTGGGGAACCCTAGAGGACTAGAATGGGACTCCAGATGGGCCGGATTTGGTCCATGGGCCTGAGGTTCAACACTCCTGATTTACTTCATGTATATATTATCTTTCTGACAATGTGTTTGAGGTGGTTTGCAATTTCATTTCCAATAGGGATGAGGAATGTGTAGCCCTCCAGATGTTGTTGGATCACAACTCCCATCATCTCTCACCATTGGCTATGCTGGCTAGGACGGATGGGAGTTGTGGTGCAACAACATCGGGAGAGCCACACGTTTCCCATCGCTGGAGAGGGGGAGGGAAGAGGAAAATAAATTCAGGTACCAATATTTAGGCCACAATCCTGTGTTGTGCCCTCATGAGACAGAAGCCTCATGAGATGGAAGCAGTTCAGCAGGGCATTAGATACAGGGAAGCCTCTGAGATGGAAGCCTCTGAGCTCAAAAGCTTCCATGTATCTAATGCCCTGTCGAGCTGCTGCCAGCAAGGCAGGAGGAGTGATGGAAGTGGTTTTCACCTCTCTGTCCCCCATGTTTGCTTTTTTTTCTCTAGACAGACCTCTCAGCCTGCAAGAGAGGGTGTGCTGGTGGCAGGTGGGGATGGAGAGGCTATAAGATTCCTCATACCCTGGCCTCTCCCCTCCCCGCCCCATCCCATCCACTAGCACGCCCCCTTTCTGACTTCTCTGAGGCTGCTTTTGTGACCTCAGGAAGCAGTGGTAGGTGCAGTTCTTTCCAAGGAAGAGTGAGGAGGGATCGGATACTGGAGTTTACAGCCTTGAAGGGGCGGGGGTACTCTGAAGAATCCTATGGTCCTGGGATGCTCTCCTGGAACCATAGGATTGCTCTCCCCCATAATGTTACATAGTGACCAAATGGAATGACTCCTGATAGAGACAGCTGTGGGAGGAGGAGTCAAATGGAAGTTGGTTCCAGCCAAGGTAATGGAAAGGGCTTTGCTGTCTCATTTCTCTCTCAACTGTTTCTTACTTTACATTAGTGCTAATGAGTTAAATGATTTGCAAGGTAAAATTATTTATGGATGATATTCCTTGAGGTTTCTTGAATAATGTCTGCACACATTTTTCTCCCCATAATCTTCCTTGCTAGTTTAGTGGCCCTCAAATGTATGCATTTACTTACAAATGAGATTCATGACAGTGTTAATGGTAACGATAATGTTATTACCCATGGGGATGATGCAGCAGCTATGATCACATAAACACATACGGAAGACTTTATTGCTCATCTCCACAGGGTAGTGACCTGCATCTAAAAAAACTCAACAACACATTATCCTGTTACGATGTAATTTAGCATGCGGAAGACTTGATGCATCTGCATTCTAATGAAGTTAAACATTTTCGCTTTGGGAAATGAGTTCTATTAATTATCATTATCCTCATTGAGCGCAACCTACCAGAGAAGCAATTCACGAGGGTTCCTGTCTCTGGTCTTTTTCTCCCATAATCCTTTCCCATATATGAAAGGCTGCAAACATGTACACATCACTTCCATAATTTTCAACAAGGATCTGCCCTTTGGGAGGGGGCAGTGTTGCCAACACAAACCGTAGTGAGTCTTGAACTAGTTATTACAGGAGACACTGAACACCTGCCATTTTCTGTCTCTCTCTCTTCTCATAATGTCTATTATAAACATACAGTTACTCAGTGGAGGCTGGCGGCTGTGATGTCAGTGGGGTAGTGAATCCACTCTGGGTTTCAGTCAAAACTAGTCAGAATCTAAAGGAGCTATCCAAGGTCACATCTTGGATAGCTCCTTTAGAGTTCTGCCTGAAACCTGGAGCAGATTTCCCGCCCCACTGATATCGGAGCCACCAGCCTCCACTGCAATTACTGTATTGTACCAGGCACCAATGTTGAGGGACCCCTTGTGTTTGAGCCTCCCAGAAACCTGACAGCCCCCCAGTGCCTACTGAAGCCCTGCATGATGACATCAGCAACCCCTTCCCCTCAAGTGAGCTTACTGAGGCAACAGTAACAGTAAACAGCAGCAGTGCCCCAATCTACAACAAGCCTCTGTACACTGCCTACCATTTCAATTTTCCCATAATGCTCTGAGATAGGGCACTGTGGGAAATTCAAATGGCAATCAGCTCTGATGCACCCAGTGTGCCAGGTACAAATGGAGACAGGAAGAACAGGAGAGAGGGACAGCCTAATCCACAGGAAGCATTTGTCCAACCATGCCACATGCTGGTGCCGACCCTGACTGAGCCTTTCTCTGCCCCCACCATTGCCATTCAGGGGCAAGAGCTGAAGATGGGGAAATGCACACCGCAGTGATATCGTGTGTTATATTATAACAAACGTACCTGGAAGAGAGGAGAAAGAAATAGTAGCAGCAATTCTGCTTGCCTTGTAGAGCAGGGGACACCCGCAGGGACCTCCAGTGGTGCCCACGAGGCTCTCCCCTCCCTGCCCCCTCAAAAAATGTTTTAAGAAAACCCTTGGAAAACGTTAGTGCAGTCTTATTTCTAGCCTTAGTCTTTCTCATCCCTCTCACTTGCTATGTCCCCTTTCCTCCCAGGCTCCAGCGTCACTGCTTCCCTCCCCCCACCACCTCTTTAGCTCGGTTTTGACTAGCCAGGCCGCCACAGCAGTCATTATATGACTAGCCACAGCCATTTTGTGGTGGCACCCACAGCGGTTTCACAAATCCCAAAAGGTGCACATGGGTCCAAAAAGATTGGGACCCCTGTGGTAGAGTCGACTTCTGACACAGGAAGAGAGAAGGGCCACTACTGAAAGGTGACTGTAGAGCAGATTACTCCAAATAAATCAAGCCAGTGAGTCAGGCCAGTCGTTATGGGGGAATACATCTCTTCTTCAGTCATGAAATTGATGGGAAAGTTATAGAGGTCAGCCTCGGCATTCCTGTAGCATCCTCAAAAACTTGCTATTGCTCATGGAATGCTCCCAATGTTTAGCTCCTGTGATATGAACACTCAACAACATTAAACAATTCAACTGTTCTCATTTCTTTCCCTGTTTTCCCCCCAACAGAAACCCTCAACTCTTTTAAATGTAATTCCACCTCAGCTGTCCCGTGTGTTTACTGTACCTGAACTAAATCAAATTTTGTCATCATCTAGCCAGAGGGATCCACTGTCATTTGACTGATTTCAGCGCAAAGTGTCTCTTGTGAGCCACTCTCCATCTTTTTGATCATTTTTCTTTTCTCACCTGTTAGCATATCCTTGCCAGCATCGTTTTCCACACTCACTTCTGTTTGTCAGTGGAATGAAACATCTTTACAACTTCCTGTCAAATGCTTATGCCAACAGTACACTGTAAGAAGTCTTGCATAACAGTTTATTGTGTGCTTCCATGCCTGACTAACTATGTTGACATTCCAGTTTCCGCACAATAATTATTTACTTATTTCCAAAAGGCACAACCCAGCCCAATTTAAGGTTCCACTTATTTCAATGGGAGGGAAAGCCTAATTGTCCCACTGAAATCGATAGGAATCAGATGCACATGACTTTGATTGGATCGTGCCTGGAGTTTAATACTGCTTTCCTATGAAACCATGCCCAAAGCAGTTTGGGTTTGTTTTGTTCTTTTAAATAAAAAGATAACAGGCATGATCCATTTGTGGAGCACTAGAAAAAAATACTAGAGGGGCAGCAAAGGAGCAAAGTACAAGGGTAAACATGCACTTTTCTTCAAGCGACCACAGTGAACCAGTAAGGGCAGGCTATTTCCGGAGGTACAACTAGGTAATTTTAGACCCTGAACTCATTCCTCACCTCCCCCACTTTACATGTATTACTTTCAGTGTGTATTACTTTCATTGTGGAGCACATAACTCACATTTCTCTTTCCTGCCCCCAACCACCATTCCATGCTTTACAGATACTTCTACATTCTTGATATGCCCTGACAAAATAATAATAATGATAACAACAATAATAATCCGAACATGTGCACATTTGCATTTTAAACTCATTTGAATCATGCCACCACCATGACTACAGGAATAAAATTAAGTGTCCATCTGCTCATAACCTGTTTTCCTCTGGGTGTCATTTATGAGCCCTCTGTATTGTGGGGCCTTGAACTTTGGTCCCAAGGTCCAGCCCAAGATGCACCTAGTTGTCTAAGGTGGGTGGATGGGTGCTTGACCCCTATCCCTTCCCTATCAACATCTATGTTCATGGAGCTCCTGGGTTGTGATCCCCATAAGACACTCATGTCTCATTCCCTTCCACCCCAAGCCTTCTGCCATCCCTACCATTAGGCAGAGTGAGGTGGCTGCCTCAGGCAACAGATGCTGAGGGGCAGTGAGCACCCGTGAGGTGTTGGAGGACAGAGTTGTGTGTCCCACATGTCCTGTCCTGCACCCTCTAAGTTCACCTGCTGCCCTCAGGAGAAGTGGAGGCTGCCAAGCTGTTGCCAGGGTTGAAGTAAGAGTCAACTGACCAACTTTTGACACAGAATGTGGGGAGGCACCATCTTGTCTGTTCCCTGAGATAGCAAAATGGCTTCTGCCGGCCCTGGCAACCATTACTTACAATGGGAATTGAATAGGAGCAGTGCTCTCATCAGTATGCCATTGACCATGGCTAGTGGAGAAGGGCAGAATGGTACCCTATGGGGATCCTCTTCTGCACACATGGGAAAGGATAATGGATCGTGCTCTGTAAAAACCTGAAACCAGTCTAAAATAGCATAATCAAATACTAAAACTAAATTGCTATATTAAAAATCAGCAGAGTAAAAAAAACCTGCAGCACTATAAAACTTATAAAGATCAGAAGCAAAATGCAGGGGTAAAAAGTGTATATAAACATTACAAATAAACAAAATATCATGCAGCTCCATCTTACTGCTCCTTGTATTGCTCTTATTGTAATTGCAAATGTTTTTAATGTTGTATTTTAAATGTGATTTTAATATGTATATGTAAACCGCTTAAGGGTTGCATTGTATTTTGTGGAATATAAATATCACAAATACATAAATAGTGTCTTCAGTGTCACATAAGCCAAAATTAGACATGGCCTGCAGTTGTGAGTATCTTTCCTCTGCTTTTTCCAAACAGAACTGCTATACGTTCTGTTTGGAAAAAGACAAGGTGCTTATACATTGACAAGGTGCTTGGACAGGTTC
Organism: Anniella stebbinsi; assembly: GCA_029215795.1. NCBI lineage: Eukaryota > Metazoa > Chordata > Lepidosauria > Squamata > Anniellidae > Anniella > Anniella stebbinsi. The sequence continues at coordinate 334,066,441 of JARDYH010000001.1, forward strand.
ATGCAACCACCTCTGTATTAGATCCTTGCCCCTCTTGGCTAATAAAAGCCAAGGAAGTGATTAATGCCTCTTTGTGAGAGGGAATGGTCCCAGATCATCTGAAAGAGGCGGTAGTGAGACCATTCCTGAAGAAATCTTCCCTGGACCCGGAAAATCTTAATAACTATAGGCCAGTGTCAAATGTCCCACTTCTGGGCAAGATCCTTGAGTGAGTGGATGTGGGCCAGCTCCAGACACTCTTGGATAAGACTGTTTATCTGGATCTATTTCAGTCGGGTTTCAGGCCTGGTTTTGGCACGGAAATAGCCTTGGTCGCCCTGTGTAATGACCTATGTTGGGAGAAAGACAGAGGGAGCGTGACTCTGTTGATCCTCCTTGATCTCTCAGCAACTTTTGATACCATTGACCATGGTATCCATCTGGAATGACTAGCTGAACTAGGAGTGGGAGGTACTGCACTGCAGTGGTTCCACTCCTACTTGGCGGGTCAGCTTCAGAAGGTGGTGCTTGGGAAACATTGCTCAGCCCCGTGGATTCTCCAGTATGGGGTTCCGCAGGGTCTTGTCCCCCATGCTGTTCAATATCTATATGAAACTCAATCCAGACAAGACTGAGACGCTGTTAGTGGGTGGTTCTTCTGACCAGATAGAGGGTGTTCAACCTGTTCTAGATAGGGTTGCACTCCCTCTGAAGGAGCAGTTTCATAGCTTGGGGTTTCTCCTAGAACCATCTCTGTCACTTGAGGCTCAGGTGGCCTTGGTGGCATGGAGTGCCTTCTGCCAACTTTGGTTGGTGGCCCAACTCCGCCACTATCTGGACAGGGATAACCTGGCTTCAGTTGTCTATTCTCTGGTAACCTCCAAGTTAGATTACTGCAAAGCGCTGTACGTGGGGCTGCCTTTGAAGACAGTTCAGAAGCTGCAGCTTGTGCAAAATGCAGTGTCCAGATTGATAACAGGGACCAGAAGGTTCGAGCATATACGGGTGACTCTGGTCTGCTTGCATTGGCTGCCTGTATATTTCCGAGCCCGATTCAAGGTGTTGGTTTTAACCTATAAAGCCTGACACAGTTTAGGACCACAATACCTGACAATACACTTCTCCCGACATGAACCTACCCATATACTACGCTCAACATCTAAGGTCCTCCTCTAGGTGCCTACTCCGAGGGAAGCTCGGAGGATGGCAACAAGGGAGAGGGCCTTTTCAGTGGTGGCCCCCCAAATATGGAACGATCTCCCTGATGAGGCTTGCCTGGTGCCAATATTGTTATCTTTTCGGCGCCAGGTCAAGACTTTTCTCCCCGGGATTTAACAGCATATGTTGAGCTTTCTTACTGACCCCAGATCAATGTCCATTTAAATGGATATTGTCTTTGTATATTATCTGTTTTATGTTTTATGGGTTTAAATTTTGTGTATCTGTTTTCTTAAATATTCAATGTTTTAATCTTTGTAAACCGCCCAGAGAGCTTCAGCTATGGGGTGGAAGAAGAAGAAGAGAAAAAAAATATACACCACTGGCCGTGGAAGTCAAAGAGCTATGGCAACAGGAAAAGGTCACAATTATCCTGTTAGTCACATTAGTCACCGCCATCACATCAAAAAATTATACAGAAAACCTTCAGAAACTGGGCCTACCAAAATACATCCACACCAACATCCAGAAAGCAGTTATTAGAACATGCTCAATTGTCAGGAAATTCCTGAATCCATAAAAGACAGCATGACTTGGCAAAGCCCGTCATGTCCATCTAGAAAAAATACCATGAGCGAGAGATTCATAATAATAATAATAATAATAATAAATCATTCACACACACACACACACACAAACGCACACGTACAAAGCCCATTGGGAAAAAGGGTTGGAGCCAAAAATGGCTCAAAGAGAAAGGTTGAAGCAGCCCTTCTCCCCACATTCTGTCCACTCAGACTCAAAGGCTGCTTTCAGCTTTAAAAAAAAAGTCAGAGGAAAGATTCAGGTAATTGCATACAGTGACTAGTATGGGCCATGGGCACAATGAATATCCCCCACATTGCAATATTGTTTAATATGTAGAGCATGAAATATTATGGAAAAAAATCATTACCTGCATGTAGATAATGAGGCTTCTTGTTATTATTGATCCAGTTATACTGGCAAGGATAGAAACTAGTGCAAGATAGATAATTCCTATTTTGAACTAATGGATTAGGATTCTGCGCTATTTAACAAGTGAAAACCATGAAGATTAATTCTTTTAATATACAAAAGCACAGTGAACACATTTGTTTCCATGTGGGTAATAGGCAATTCCATTTGAACTCTCCCCACCCCCTACTTTGTTGTTTATTGCAGACTGTTGCAAAATATTCATAGCTGTATAACTGCCATTGCAAATAACAGGCTTGTGGAGGGGGAGGATTTCAGCTGGGATTCTGGCGGGGGCAAAGAGTTAGAGACCCACCCCCTCCTCCAAATCACAGTCACAGTCTAGCTCGGGACCACTGCATCTGCTATTTGTGTTATGTAAACGAACTACACAAGGGCAAACTGCATTTGGTTTGGCTCTATGGGATGTATCCCATGTTAGTCTAACTTCATTCATTTCAATTGGTCTACCCTAAGTAGGCCTAATATTGGATATAACCCTATGAGACCATAATCAGAAAGAGCAGTTCTTGTGTGACTCATTCCAGACACATATTATGAGTCACAATCTACCCTTTGACTGCCATTATAGAATAGACAACAAAAAGTTTGGTGACATCTTAAAGACAAATTGCAATTGCAAGACATGCATTAGATCAATAATGAAAATGTGTTCTTGGCTATTTTTAATAGAAAGAATAAACCACTGAACTTATTGGATTGGATTTAGAGTTTTATTCTACCAACAGGAGCGTCCAAAAGCAGAGTTCTGCTCAGAACGCTCCTGCCAGTGGAAAGGGGAGAAGTGATCTTCACTGATTCCCACCTCCTTCCGAATCCCTGCCTGCTTTTGTATCTGGTCCCTCTTGTACAGCTTCTGCAGCTTTAACTGTTGTGATAAAGAGGGAATTTCACCAGGTGCTGCTGAAATTCCCTTTTCTATACAACTGTTAAAGATACCGGAGCCCTGTCCTCCTTTCCATATGGTCACCCTAATTTAAACATCGGAGAAGGTTACCTCCTCCTTTGTTCAGGCTGTAGAAAAGCTCTGCTAGTTCAAAGCTTCCTGGTGACAGACGGAGCCCTTCAATCCACAAGAGGCTTTTGCTGGATCCAAATCATTGTGCTTGAGACAGTCAAAATTAAGCACTTATAGGTCCCTACCCCCTAATTTGAGATGGTGAAAATTATGCATGCGCATAGCTTTCCCACTGATATGCTGTAAACATGCTTAACTTTTGTGAGACCATTATCCAAATGCTGCATTTCACACGTCTAGACATTGGAGACATTCAGGTTCTATATGACCTTTCAGTCTGCCAGATGACTGGCTGTTTTATGGCATCTTTAATAAAACTAACCTCATATATTTCATTTGTTATAGGAAAACTAGCTTCATCTTTTTTATGAATGCTGTACATAAAAACAATAAGAGATGTACTGCAACTAAAAGGAGTAGTTTGTGTGTTACAACAAAAAGTACAAAAAAATAATTTAGATCTTTGCAACTCTTGAACTAATGTTCTATGTAATTTCTCCTGCAGCCTGATAGGCAAGGAATGAGTCAATGATTCAAAGTGCAACATATCTGTATAAAATACTTTTATAACGAATTAACACTAAAGGCAAGATGGAGCAACTACTGATGGACAAACTCCCCCCGGCTCACTTTGATTTCCACTTATTTTTTGTGATTTTTCCTTGTGAATGCCCGGGGCGGGGGTGGGGGATATGTTGCATCGTTTCAAATGGTGAGCTCCATCACACCAACAGTTTAACGCATTCTCACCACATCTGGTATTGCAACGCAGGATTCACATTATGTCATCCTTGTCCTGCACCCATCTCGCCGCTTTTCCTCCATTTTGCATATTATTTTGGTGTGGGGAAATTCTGGATTATTTTCCCCAAGCTGATTTAATGTGCCTTTCAGCCTTTGTGTAGTGCTGTCCTCTCACTTCTTCCTTTGTTGGGGGTGTGTGCTTTGAATGGAGTTTAGCTGATGAAAGGGGAGGACGGGGCAGTCCTCCCACTCCGGTACTTAGTCAGTTGAATGGATGTTTTTCTGCTCCACCCTCATTGCCCACAGAAATGGAGCGCAGCCAATAAAACATTAAATCAGTAAATCGCTAGACAACAAAGCCAGAGTGAGGGGGGGAAGGAGCCCATATCCCTGACGACCCCAGCAGATCTCTATTTTTATGAATTGGAGATGCACAGCTGCGCATTATCAAAGTAAAGGAAAACAGATCCCCCACAAATGCAAACAGGTGGAATTTAATGAGCATATTTTATTATGTATATGATTCCAAAGTTTGTATTCAGTAATGATAACTTTAAAATGAGCATATATGTTATATCTAGGGCTGAGACGGAAGTTATCACAGTATTTCGCAAACATTTAACACAAAGTTTCCCCGCCCCCACCCAAAAATATCTAAAGCTGTTGTTCAGGAAGTATTTCTCACATAAACCGAAAACACTACTGTGCAGGTGAAATAAGTAATTGCAAGTTCTATAAATCCTCATTAATAGTGTTAGATTATTGTGAAAGAGTACATGGTAATCTGTAGCAATAAGAACAAATATTGAACCATCCCATGGAGGCTGGTGGATCCAATGTCAGTGCAGCAGTGAATCTGCTCTGGGCTTCAGTCAGTCCAGTCAGAACACTAAAAGAGCTATTCAAGATGCTTTTGGATCTCTCCTTTGGAGTTCTGAATGAAACCCGAAGTGGATTCACTGCCCCACTGACATCAGAGCCATCAGCCTCCACTGGAACCATCTTGGAAAATATCTGGTGTATTTGGCCTGAACATTCACAGGTAACATAGGCATAGAGAGGACTGTGTTCACTTCACTTTGCCCCCTTTGCAAATGGTAGCAGCATGATAGCATCAGCATACTCCTGTCCCGACACAAGCTTCAAGTTTCCACTGCCCAGGCTAACTGGCAAAATTTCCATGTAGGGCTCCTACATGGTAACAGTGATGTTCTACTGTTTAGGGATGTGAATGTGTTGCAAAAGTCATTATTGGGAGATGCATTTAGTTGTATGTCTTTAGAAAGAAAGAGGCTGAAGTGTACTCACTATTTGGAGTTGCAAGTCTGGGTGAGTATGGAATGAGTGGTGAGTGCTGATTGGCTAGTTGTTTGAAGTGCCTGGATTGGTGGGGTGTTTGAGAGTGGGAGGAGCTGGGGAGCGAAATCTATCTATCTATCTATCATCTATCTATCTATCTATCTTACTGTGCACGCAATATACTTTATGTTAATAAATCTTGTTAATTTCATTCAACTGGTGTGGTCATTGAGGTGTACCTGAGGAAGGTACTGGTGGCAGTGGGAACATAGAGGCTTGTCTGAGGCCAGGTTGCTGGGCTGTGGAGCTGTGGGGCCAGATAGTAAAGGCTGGACAGGGGCAGCAGCAGCAAAGGGCTAGGATATGTTACCACAGTAACGATATGGGCGCTCATTTAGAGTCAGGTGGATTTTTTATCTCTTGACAGAAATCTCTGTTGAAACTGTTTCCATATAGATAGGTTTTAGCATAAAGCAGTTTCTCCTTTTCAAAATCAGTATCTCTTACACAAAAGAGAGATTCAGGATAGGCATGCACCTTGCAAGGTTAAAAAATAAACCGTGATAGGAATATGTGTCACTGAATTTTCTCAGAAGTCATACAACACATTAATAATATTAGATCAGCACATTTACATTCATTTCCCTCCTAGTTGGCTCTTTATATTAGGTAAACTTTGGAACTTCCTTAAAGCCTGGTGACTTTTCTAATCATTAAAAAGAACCCACTGCTCTATTTCAACCCATTATGAAATTTTATGAGCTAATCAAAAGGCTACTCTAGGGAAAGGGGGATTGCATCTGAATATTACAAGTGCAGATGGAATTATATCTCACCTCTGGGAAGAAATTGACAAGTACAAAGGATATTCAGTTAACAATACTCTAGAGAAGATAAATATATTTCAGTCTCAATTTTCTCTGTGTTATTGCTTTCTAGATAAATGTGACCTATAAAAAATGAACATGATGGAAAACGTCACAAATTCATTGACAAGATATTGGATTATTTTGACTTGAAGTTTATATCAAACATATCAGTATTAATCTTTTTGTAGTTGGTCATTTTGAAAATAGGATTATATTGTTCTGTTGTTACAATTTGGGGGAGGGTGAATCATTACATAAAGACCTCTCACATGATTTTAATCACTAAAAATGACCACAGCTTTGATGGGCTTCTATATGCATATACTGAATAATAAAGTTTCCTATCTGGCTACTCAGAAATAAAAATAACTTACTGGCTCTATATGGTCTAGTTCTCAAATTAGAGGGCTATAAGGAGAATCTTTCCACCGAGGCTAGGGTGACCATATGAAAAGAAGGACAGGGCTCCTGTATCTTTAACAGTTGTACAGAAAAGGGAGTTTCAGTAGGTGTCATTTGTATGTCTGCAGCAGCTAGTGAAATTCCCTCTTCATCACAACAGTTAAATCTGCAGGAGCCCTGTGCTCTTTTGTTTCTGGTCAAGAGGGCAGGGCTCCTGCAGGAGCCCTATCCTCCTTTTAATATGGTCACCCTAGCAAGATTAAACCAGGCCCTTCCTGAATTGTATCCCTGCTGAGAGATATATCCATCCCTAATCTATATTTAATATCAAAAAAGCCATACTTCCTAAAGGACAACCATGGATGAAAGATTTGGGTTTTAGATTCATATTGCTCCAGTTTAGGTTTCCGCCAGAAGGCTATCCTTGGCTGCCTCTACAAGAGAGGTTTAAAGCTCTTTGAAGTCTCATTAAAAAATTTACCTCTACACCAGCGGAGCGCAAATGGGGCGTAGAGGTGCGTTATCTCTCTGATTATGCACATTATCGAATGCACGTTAAATCGCAAGTTTTATTTTGCTCCGTCCGTTAAAGCACATTTTGACTGTGTGAATATGCGCTTATGCGCATTAACTATTTGTAAACCGCATTTTGGACCTCCTTTAATGCGCTTCGCCGCCTCTCGTGCAGAGGGATTAGGCGTAAATGCGCTTCTGCGATTATGCGCATAATCGCCTAACCAGCCGCAAAAGCGAATCCTTGTAGAGGGGACCCTTAACAAGCCTCTGGCTCACTCAAGTTTTCAAAATGGAGACTAGCTAACTTCTGAGTGGCAAGCCTTCCATTCATTCACCATCATGCTGCACTGTGGCACATGGATCCCATATATACATCTGCCTACTCTAGATGTAGAGCCCCATATAGCACTCCAGCTAGTCACATCCTATACACGTTTAAGGTAAATTCCACTATTTCAGTGGAAATTGTTTCCAATTTCAAGTAGGTGGATTGCAGCCTTAATTACAGTCCGTTAAAAACTGTAGACTTCATAATCACTGCCTTTAGTTCCATTTTGGGTAGAAAGGCAGAGTTCAAATCAAATAAATAAATAAATAAATAAATGGATAAATAATCATTGGGGAAGCCTCATATTAAATATTTTAAAGTTCAAAGATAAACGTCAGTGGCATCAAATGCTTGTCTGTAACTCTTACATATTCCAATCCATTGTTATTGTATTTTCTTAATGCCAAATATAACTTCTTTATGGAACTGCCTGCATTCATTGTTAATAATAGCCTTTTGATTTTTATCTTAATATTTACTCAAAGCTTCTTTGTTTAATGTTAAGTGCCACAGTGGAATCCCCATTATCTTAATATGCACCATCCCAACCTCTTGATTGTCCAAGTTCTTTCTTCATCTGCTATGTTGGCCCAAATCAATATAACCTCATACAAAAAAGTACTTCCATTTATTGTTATAGATGTTCCTGTCTGTTCCCAACCTATTGAAACAAGTGAGGTGTAATGAACTTGGCTTTTTAATCTGAGAATTGGCTAAATTCCCACCTGAATGGTAAAAGAGATAGAAAAGCTAATCTTGAGTTCTGAAGAAAGATATCATCAAGGAGAGTAAATATTTTGATTTATAAATTAAATACTGTCACTATGTTGGCATACCCTTTTTATAGCCTGATGCCTGTGGAGAGCTATAAATGGTATCTGTAAGTGTCCACATCTGGACCTTTTCTATTAACCTGCATGGAATTTTAATTTCTTTTTATAAGTAACAGCTGCAACTCCTGTAACTATTTTCCAAGCAAGCAAAGAGCTGGAGGAGTATACGATCATGTAAGTATAGCTCTGGAAATTTAAACCAACTGCTTAAACAGCTAAAAAACCTAATCACAAATTCATAGTTGAAAGTGAGATTCCACAAGGGGTCCCAAATCCTTTGGATCCATGGGCACATTTAGAAATTGGAGAAACTGTCATGGGCACCACCACAAAATGGTTGCCATTGGGGACATGTCTAGTCACAAAATGGCTGTCAGGGGGCATGGCTAGTCACCAAATGGCTACTATGGGATCACGGCTAATGACAAAGGAAACTGAGTACATGGCAGAGATTTGGTTTGAGCCCTAATTACCAAGCCACATATTTGACCCACACATAGCACAACAAAACAGCCATTTCATTTCACAGAAGGCTCAGAGGGATCTGTGTGTGTGTGTGTGTGTGTGTGTGTGTGTGAATGGGGTGTGTGCTTTGTGTGTGTGCATGGATGGATATGGATTTGGGGGGGGTGTGGGTGTGTGTGGGGGTGTGTGAAAGAGGGCACAAGATGCACAGAGAGCCTTTGCCGGTCAATGTTGACAATAGATGGGCAAATGGTCTGACTCAGTATAAAGCTGCTTCCTACGTTCCCGTGTTCTCCTCTCCCCCAGCCTCTGTTGCTCCACCGCTCCAGTTAGTACTGTCTACACTGAATTGGTAGTGCATTCCAGCATTTCAGACAAGAGTTTTTCCCAGCACCTAGGATTTGAACCTGGGACCTTCTGCATGCAAAGCATGTGCTCTATCACTGAGCTACATCCTTTCAACACCAGTCTGGGAGTTATGCAAAAGCTCACTAATGGGGCATGTTCAGAAGAACTTCCTAATGGGTTGTACCCTCTGGCTTTAAGGCTGTCCACAGATTATGTATTTATTGTAGTTACAAGTTAGGTTTAGTTTGCCTAACTTAGAACGCAAGGCAGACTAGGGGCTTTGTTAGAAGAGTAGATTTTGAAGATAGATATGAAGTAAGAGGTGGCATCACAGAGGCATTCTGGAAAGCAGTTCCATGCACAAGAGCAGGCAACAAGGGAGAGAGGGCAGATTCATTTGAAGGAGCAGGAAACATCTGGATAGCTGAAGGCAAGTGAAGGTCACAGGCAGGAATAGAAGAGTAGAGATATAAGGGAGACAATACCATGGAGGAATGTGAAGGTAAGGACAAGGAGCTTGTGCAGGCTCTGGGAGCAAACAGAACTAGTGTAGAGATTTAAAGAGGGGTGCCATATGTGCTCAGAATGAGAAGACAGATGAACCATTTTGGCAAGAGAGTTCTGGGTGGAGCTAAGGAGACCAAGCTGAGCATGGAAGACCATAGGAGAGAAGTTTGTGAAATCAAGGTGGAAGATGGATGACCAGAGCACAGACCAGAGCTTTGTAGAGGGGACAGAAAGGAAGGATGGTATTTTTAAAATACTTTAACATGACTTGGCACCAGCCAGAATATGGGGAACAAAGGAGAGAGAAGAGTCAAAGAGAAAGCCAAAGCGATATGCCTGTTCATATTGTCAATGGATAAGAAGAATGAACGAGAAGAGGAGGGTTTGGGAGGAATGATGAAAACTTTAGTTTTGGGCATTGAAATTGAGAATCTGCAGCACCCAAGAAGAAATAACATGGAGCCACTTGGAGATGTGGGATTGGAAGTAGGGAGAAAGTTCAGGAGTAGAGAGATAGAGCTGGATATCCTCAATGTACAGGCGGTACTGAAAGGCGTGGGATGAGGTCACCCAAGGATAATGCTTGAAAGCAATATGATAATTAGGGTGACCAGATAAAATCCAGGTCAGGGCTCATGTCACTTTGATAGTTGTAGAGAAAAGGGAATTTCAGCCAGTGTCATTTGTATGCAATTAGTTCCTGGTGAAATTCCCTCTTCATCACAACTGTTAGTGACCATATACAAAAGAAGGCAGGCCCCCTGCACCTTTAACTGTTGTGATGAAGAGGGAATATCACCAGGAACTAATTGCATACAAATGACACTGGCTGAAATTCCCTTTTCTCTACAACTGTTAAAATTACATGAGCCCTGACCTGGATTTTATCTGGTCACCCTAATAATAGTGATCCTCATTATCTAAAGCAGCAGTTTAATTATTTCTAGTGTCTGGTCTCACTATCATTATGATTCAAATGCAAATTCTCTAACCAATACAGAGGAAGATCCAAAAGAGGGGAAGGGAATGAGTGACAGAATAGAAATGCAATCTGTTGTACAAATAACAGGATGCAATGCAGGGGTGGGGAAGTGAAAGAGAGAGGGAAAAGAGAGAACTGTTAATGTTTCCCAGGTTTCTAAACCTTTAGGGAAGTCTCAGAATCTCTAGACCAAACAATGGGTTGTAGATAGGATAAGGAAAGAGCCTGTAGTTTATCAGTTTCCCTTTAGGATAGAAAACAGGCGTTATTGAATTCATTTCATTCTCAACATCTGATGCCTGTATTATTCAGAGCCAATTGTGAGACTCTTAAAATCATTTGGGCCTAATATCTGACAGGACTAATCTTTGGCATTATATAACTTAATTTATGGACACACTTCTAGTTGGAAGTGTTAGTAATTGAAAGGAATGCAATTAAGTATGTATTATTTTTTAAACAAGGAAGATAAGGAGAGAATGAAAGTGGAAATTGAAAGCAAGTGTTCTGAATTAAGGTATAAGACACACCTGAAAGTTAACTCTATTAACTGCATAAAAAAAGAAAGGAAAAAAGCTAAGTGCTGGTGGTGGTGTGGGTTCTGGGAAGTAAGCTAACTGGGTGTCTGGGAAGTAAGTTAACTGGATTCTGAAGAAAGCTGTCTGGAGAAGAAAGCTGGAAGAGTAAGCTGTGCTGAGAAGTAAGCTGACTGGAAGCTGACTGGGAAAGCTGCGAGGAACAGGCAAAGCATTTTGTGCTGTGGAAAGAGCAGAAGAAAGCAAAGGAATGTTTGAATATTGTTTTGCTTCATCATTTTGTTAAAGGCTGCTCAACGCAAGAAAGAGATTGTGTTAAGTATGAAGATAAGTTGATTTCAGTTCTTTTTAAATGCTTATCTGAACAAGTAAAATACTCACTAAAGTAAATCCTTGTTGTGAGCAGTGATTTATCTAAGCTGTGGGAGGAAGTGCATCTGCTGGAATATCGGACTAGACTCACAGGAGGAAAACAAACAAACTCTATCACCAGCAGGAAGCATTATTGTCTTATTCACCCATGGTTGCCTGAAACAAAATAATCCCGGACGTATGCTTATGTAATGAACAGTGCAATTTTATACGACTATTCAGGGGGAAAACCCATTGAGTTCAATGAAACTTAATCTCAATTAAATCCATATTTGGGCCATGCTGACTGCGAATAATGGCAGTTGCAGCCTCAGCCTCTTCCTAAGAACCTCTTGTAAAATGTAGGAAGTGTGTTTATTTAATTAACTCTTGGATCATGATGCTGTTCAGCCTACGTAACTAATATCTTTACTGTTTCAATTTAAAACTTTGTTCCACTAGTAGAAGGGACGGCAAAAGTTTTTGCTTAATAATCTTCATGATGCCTCATGTTTTCCACAGCTTTCCTAGCACATTCTACTTTAATCTTCATGCTAGTAACTCCACTAATCTCAGTTTCTCCTGTCTACTTATTTAAAAAGTTGCAAATCCTCAAGTATCCACCATTTATTAACTTCATTTACAGCACGGGCGAGGAATCTCTTTCAGCCAGAGAGCTGAATTCAATTCAGAGAAGCTCTCAGGGCTGGCTTTGCAGTGGTGGGAGGGGGCAAAATCAAAAGGGGAGGGGCCAAAAAACCCAGGATATTGTAGCTTGATAGGGGGAAAACTGCACAAAAGCTGCAAAACTGGTTGAGAGAAAGAGTGTGGGGCCAAGAGGAGGGGCGTAGCCATCTAGGAAACCCAGGGGGCTGGATTGGGGCCTGAGGTTATCCATCCCAATCTACAGAAAGACTGAAAATATTGTACAGATGATATACCGGTAAACACTTAAGTTGCCATCTTATGCCCAGTTGCAAAATCCATTGAAATGAGTGATGGGTATATATCAACAGCGAGTGTAGGACTGCAGCCTTGAACGTATATGAAGCTGCCATATGCTGAGTCAAACCATTGGGCCAGTTGACCACTAATACCTACTCTGACTGGCAGCAGCTACCTTAGGTTCTATTAATTTGCCAGGGGCTGAGCTATGATCCTTCCTTAATCATAGTAAGGAGTGAAGTTGTTAGCGTATAATGAATGGCCATGCCTCTATGAAAACATACCAGTGTTGATCTATTGTTGAAATGTACAGTTCCTTAATATGCAAAGCAATGTGGCTGTGGATAAACAATTAGTCTAATTGTATTATCTTTTAAGTAGGATACTGTCTTTTTAATAAACATTCCATTTCATCTCTTTTTAATTACTCAGACATAAATTAGTACACCATATAAATAATCACACTAGGACAAATTAATAATTAAGTAACTTCCAAAACTTGATCCCTTTCAAAATCTTTGAGGACACTGTAAAATCATTATTTGAAAAACAGCACAGTCAGTTATTACATTTGTATCAAATTGTAGGGATTCTTAGTAGTGGTGGGTTAATTAGGCAAATTACAGATCTGATGAACAAGCTGGCTTGGATAATCTTACTAATACAGAATAGAAAACATTGGCTCTGATCCCAGAAATAGATTCATAGGTTGTTTCTTGGAGAGGTATTTGACTCATGGGAATAGACATGTCACTGCTGAAAATGAAAAGAAATTATGCTGGACTTGATTTCTTCATATCATATCTCCAGCACCCAAATCTTCCTCCCATCAAGCAGAATTGTGAGAGGGGGAAGAGGTATCAGGCGGCACTTCCTGTTATCAACAGAGAAAGGACCTCCCTGACAGCAGCAATAAGAATGTATTTCTGCTCACGAGGATGCATGGGAATTTTGTTTTGATTCGGTTTTTATCAGAAACGGTCCTGTTCACAATCCCAAATGTGAATACATTTTTGGGCACAGCTCTCATATTCCCAAGCCTGTAATCACATTCGCAAAATGTATTTGATAGAAAAAAAAGATGCACTTTAACATTTGTAGGGGAGGATACACATTTTCACACTTTAGTCAGTGAGGAAGTATGCATTTGGATGTGTCCTTCTGGGGAAAAAATTGCACTTTTCCTATTGGAAGAAAAAACCTGCTTCCTTTTGGGAACTGGAATGAGGCAAGATGAGATTTAAGATGGAAATTAGAGAACCTTGCTGATTCTCCGATCTCTACTGCTCACAAAATTTCCTATATTGGGGGTTCTCTCACATGCCCTCTCAGCAACCCCTTGCTGAGCTCCACAAACGCTCTCCAAAAAAAGTTTTAAAAAAATTGAGAACTAGACAGCAACTGACCCAAAAGCCCATGTTAAGCAAAGGCACTGGGACAACTGCCCTAGGTAGTTAAAAGTTTTATTAGGGTGTATAAGCTTACAGTGTTTGCCAATGCTTAATTGGAATAGCATCAGAGATGTAACTCATATTTTAAGACTATTCATCAGCTTGCTTTCCTGAAGAGAATCACTGATTGTCTTCAGCCAAGGAAGGAGGCAGCTTCTTGCCAAATGCAGGGATACCCGAAATTGGCAAAGAATGCTTAGAAGACATTGCATCAATGACTAGGGTCTACCTGGTGCATATCAGTCTATCAATAGGTTGAGCATTGAAGTCAGTGTGTATGTCCTTAAAGGAATCAATCTCTGTCCACAATATTTTGAGGTAAAGTTGCCACTTTCTTTTCTGGCAGCACTGTTGTGTTTTTAACAACTGTGTAGTGGGTTTTTAAAAAGCTAATATGAAAATTTAGCAATGGAAAACACTATCTTACAAATCTCTATCTTATATGCAACTTTAAAATACATAAGAACTCAAGAACAGCAATTCTGGATCAGACCAAGGGTCCATCTGATCCAGCATTCTGTTCACACAGTGGTAAACCAGTTGCCCATGGGAAATCCAGAAGTAGGACATGAGTTTAATAGAACCCTCCCAGTTGTGATCCACAGCAACTGGTGTACATAGGCATACTGCACACATAGATGCTCTGCCAGGGAAATAATTTATGCAACCCTACTTTTGAACCAATAATCCTTCTGCATTTGAAATGATAGGAATCTGGTATTTCAGAAGGAACTCAAAAGGAAATGATCCAAGCACCACAACAAATTTCTTTTTAATATCTCCAGTATCTGGCACATTGTTTCACATCTAATACAGGACCTATCTTTACACCCAGAAAGATTGGTTCTATCGATTCTAGCAGTAACAGAAACTAACTATACATGTAAGTGTATTCAGGAGTAGGAGCTAATTTCTTTATAATAGAACCTTTTTATTTTAACATACCCTATAAAATAGCATGGAGATTTAAACAGCAAGACCAATTATTGCAGGAGCCTCAAAAGTACTGAAGTAGAAACTTAATTTATGCAATAAAAAAAATAATTTGAATTACATTACTACTTTGAATCGTCAAAGGAGACTTGAAAATGGCTATAAAAGCAATAATCTCTCAATAAATTATTCAAAAGACTCAAAAGTGAGATAAGTTCAGTCATTGCTCATGGGTTAGCTTTCCTTGTTGTAATGATATTTGCATTGTCTCATGAGCTAATACATAATAAACAGAATTAGGCTGCAATCCTATACCCACATATCTGTGAAAAAATCCCATTGAACTCAACAGGGCTTACTTCAGAGCATGCATAGGATTGGGTTGTAAGTGACAATTTAGGCTACATTCCTTTGCATGGCTACATGGGTATATACCCACTTCTACAGCAACATGATTTGCACAAGGTGTATACAGGGACTGGAATCAAAATATGAAAAATGTGTTATAATCTGTTTTGAGGATATTTAGTCTCTGCCCCCCTCTACAAGATTTCGGTTTGACGCCCGGTTTCCCGATTATGCGCATCTTCTCTCAATCGCTTTTATACCTAATCCCTATACATGGGAGGCGTTGAAGCGCATTACAGGCTGTATGAAAGGCATTTTAAAGTTTTTGACATGCTGAGAATCGCATGCAAATGTTGCTGAAAGTAATGCGCTTTGTCCCAGAGAAACTCCCCAAACCGGTTCCCTCCCTTTATTCTCCCCGCCCACTAGAATCTCCTGCCTTTGGTTTCCTAGGTTACCTGAAAGGAATGAGCTGATTAACATGTTCGGCTACCTGTCTTCCCCCCTCCTTCGCCAGATTGCCACGACCTCCTCAGGAGTAAATGGGAATGTGCCTCACGCACACGCACACCAAAATAGACAGGGGGATGCTGCTTCGTTCCTTCCCACTCCACTTCCCAGCGAGCTCAACAATTGTAAAACATACACACACACACACCTCAGCTCAGGAACCCAGCAAGAAGCGAGGGGAAGTTATGTCTGCAGATGGCTAATTATGCGCACATGCACACATCCTTCCTACCCCCTTTACTTCTCATAAAACCACCTCCATCTGGCCCCATGTCTCCATGTTAAAAATATTTCATGAGGGTACTTCAAAGAAACTTTATTTTTGGTTCACGTTGGGTCACCTCTTCTTGGAGCTTCCATCCAGAGAGACGGAATACAAGGAGGACGTTGCCAGGAGGAGAGAGGAAATGAAACTAAACCAAAAAGTGGGAGGTTTTCCCAGCGAAGGGGCAGTTCTATGCATGACATCACGACCACAGTCAAACCCCCTGATCGTTAATGCACCTCCTCAGAAAGTTGTTTACACGGACATAAGGCGCTCTTACTCCCATCATAAATTAAAACTCGCTAATTAACGTGCATTCGAAAATGCGAATAATCTGAGAGAAAACGCGCCTGGGCCCCTGATTTGCGCTCCGCTCTTGTAGAGGTAAATTTCGTAATGCGCCTTGAAAGAGCTTTAAATCGCTCTTGTAGAGGCACCTTCTGTTATATCCATTTAACAGATTAAAAAGCTGGGTCTGAGAAGTAGCTATTTGCCCAAGTCCACCTCTGAATTGGTACCCCAGCAGGTCATCCAGGTAAACCCCTAGCTTCTCCAGCTAAAAAGATCTCAACTTATGCTTGGAAAGATCCCTGTCTGATATCTTGGAGAGCTACCACCATTCGTAGTAGACAATACTGGGCTAGGTGGACTAATGGTCTGACTTGATATAAGGCACATTCATATGTTCCGGGATACTATACCTGGGATCTCTTAGAGTTTTTATCCCGTTCAATGAGAATAATAGCAGTGATTTATTGTTTACACACTGCTCTCTAACTGTTGTTCCCAGAACAGCTTTCAAGCAGAAATAATAAAAACAATACAATATAATCATAAAATTCAAAAGCAAAAACAGAACAATTTACTTAAAGTGGTGAGTAATATAATGCACTTACATTAAAGATCTGGCAACAATAATATTACTAGACGTCCAGATTAAAAGCCTGTTGAAATAAGTGTCTTCAATTTCTAATTGAACACACTCAGAGCATCATCAGATGAGCGTTTTATCACACACTCACTACTGCCCATTTATGGATGTTCACACGTCTGCCTCCCGCCTGCCTCCCGCCTACCTCCCGCCTGCCTCCCGCTCCTTCTGCTTGTTTTTCTGATGCAAAATAGACCTCTTTTAATCCATCTTTTTTTAAAAAATGGAATGTACCGCCATTTCCTGCTATGTGCAGGAAAAGCAGTGCAATATAAATGACCCCTGAATGGGCCACGTGATCATTGTTGCTTCCTCTTTCTCTCCCAGTGTAAAAATACCATCTCTATTGTGGAACAGCAGAAGGAGGCCATAGCAATGGTAAGGAAACATGAAAATCCACCTGTCTGATGATACTCTCAAAAAAAGGTCTCAGCAGATCTCAAAATGGTGGGTATTCCAGATCATACCTGCAGAAAAGGACCTATCTCTTGTTTTTGTCTGATAGACATCATCAGATGAGACCAACAGCTGCATCTCTGAAGTTGATCTTTGTTCCCAGGCATGCTTAAATGGGAGGAGGCAATCCCTATGGTATCCTGGTCCTAGACCATTTAGGGCTATAAAGGCCCAAACAAACACTTTGAATTGAGCCCAGAAACAGATGGGTAACTAATGAAGCTGATATAAGATTGGAGTGATATGCACCACCTACAAGACCCAGGTTGGCTGCTGTACTTTGGACTAATTCATGCTTGCAGATTGTCTTCAGACGCAGCCCCATATAATGTGTATTGTATTAGTCTAGGGAGGAGGTGGCTAAAGCATCAATAAGTGAAGCCAAATCTTTTTTCCTCTCCAGGAAAGGCCACTGCTGGCTAATCAGCTGAAGCTAACAAAAGGCATTCCTGGCTACCGCCATCACCTGAGCATCCAGGGAAAACAAATGGATTCAGAAGTCTCCTAAAGTCTACTTACCTGCTCTTTAATGGAGTGGAAACCCCAGTCAGAATAGGCTGGACTACTTCACCCAGATCACCACCTCAAGCTTGTTTGGGTTAAGTTTTGGCTTGTTAAACTCCTTCCATAACCAATGATTCTGGACACCAGTTTATCATTTTCTTGTTTGGAAATCCCTCTGCCTTCATGTACAGGCTTGTTGGAATACAACTCTCAGCATTCATTGCTCACACATCCGGAGGGCACCAGGTTGGGGAAGGCTGCTCTAGCAAAAGGAAATGCAGTCTCCTGTCTGTACAGTCCAAAAAGTCCATAGAACTCTTCCTTTGCCTTGCCTTCTTTGCTGGCATAATGCCCTTTGCATAGAATGACTGTGCCATCTTGGGGGGGGGGGGGGGGGAGCACTGGAAACAACATCATTTTAGGATGCTACTACAATCTGACCTGGGTTGGTTTCTGGCATACTTTGGATTCTGTGTGTTCCAGGGTTCAGCCAGTAAAATCAGACTTAAGTCTCTAAAAGTGACAACAAAGCTACTAACCAGAGAACAAATGCACATATATCATTACATTTTCTTAGCCCTAGGCGATAGCAATGAAATTTAAGAAACTAATCTAATACATGCGGTAGTGAATATATCATTCCAGCACATATCTGTGTAATATTCAACTACTTCAGCTTTTATAAAATTAGCTCTTAGTTTAAGTAGCCATTACGCTAAATAGAGCAACTACATGGGCAATTTCCTTATCCCTTCCATTAAGAAAGGAATTTGATTTTCTGAATGACTGGCCAGTAGGCACTTGTTCCCATGGTAGGGGATAATAATTCACCTCTGATGATCTTGTATAGAGGACAGGCCTGAAGGTAGTGAACTAAGCCTTCTTACTGCTACATCAATATCTATGTCAACCGAGCCTGTATTCAGCATCCATATTCCTATAGAAATCGTCTAAGAATACAGACAGCCATGTCAAAAAAAACTCACAGCCAAAGTAGATGATACATGAAAAGTCCACATGTTTGTTATCTTTGTTTGAATTTTATTTGTATCATCAAAATCTTTTAATTGTACCTCACTTTGGGAATCTGACAGGATTGAAAAACAGGCTAAAGTAATCTCAATAAATAACTGCAATAAAATTTAATGTCTCTGATTTTTGTTATCCAGAGACAGAACATGGGGAAAACCAAAGGCAAAGCAGTTCTGAGACTTCCAATGCAGTTTTAAACCCAAGGCTGTTTTACATCCATCAAAGACTTCATAGTGCAGGGTGGGTGGGTGGGTTGGTTTCAGACCAGCTACTTATGTTTTGAGATTTGTTGCTACAGTGTGACAAATTGTAGATAGGGTAAACTAAGGTCCCCTCTACAAGAATTCGGTTTGACGCCTGGTTGTCCGATTATGCGCATCTTCTCACAATCGCGTTTACGCCTAATCTTACATTCCACATGTAGTGAAGCACATAACTGGCAGAATCAAACGTACTTTAAAGTGGCTGAAATGCAGAGAATCGCTTGTTTACATGACCAAAATGCGCTTTAACGGCCGCGGAGAATTAAAACTCGCTATTTAATGTGCATTCGATAATACGCATAATCGGACAGATAAAGCATTTCAACCCCCGATTTGCGCTCCACTTTTGTAGAGGTAATTTTTTTAATGCAACTTGAAAGAGCTTTAAATCGCTCTTGTAGAGGCACCCTCAGGATGAGGGATATGGTTAGGGTGACCATATAGAAAGGAGGACAGGGCTCCTGTATCTAACAGTTGTAAAGAAAAGGGAATTTCAGCAGGTGTCATTTGTATGCATGCAGCACCTGGTGAAATGTCCTCTTCATCACATCAATTAAAGCTGCAGGAGCCCTGCCCTCTAGAGTGACCAGATACAAAAGAGGGCCGGGATGGTGAGAGTCATGATGGAAATCCCATGTCCTAAAGTAGCTTCCCCTAAAGATAGATTGACATAAGAATATTTTATTGTTTATCATAAGGATTTTTACCCCACATTTCTAATACAGAAAAGCGGCTTACAATAATTAAAATCACAATAGTAAAATACAACTACAATAAAAACACAACAGAGACAGACATGACAAATAAACACAGTCTTCAATAAAAGCACTTCAACCTGGCAAATTAAAAGTTTGCCTAAATTAAAATGTCTTCACAAGCCTTTGGAAGGGGCAGCCACTGTGAAGGTTCTCACTCTTGTCCCAACCATACGTGTTTCCACCATGGATGAAACACAGAGAAAGACTTCCCTAGTTAATTTAACAGCAGGCAGGTTGACATTTGAGGAGGTAGTCCCTCAGATAAATATGTTAATCATACCATCATTGCAATTATCACGTGACCTTGGAAGCTCGCAAGATGCCTTATTGCTAGAGCAGACACAGTTCCAGTCAAAAGAAACTGACAACTGGGGGTCCAAAGGGCCTGAGGCAGGCAGTGTTGTCCAGGATAGGGTAATGGTCAGGTTCTACGGGAGGCAGACAAAGAACAGAAGGGCCAGGGGCACATGATGTGGTCCAAGACAGCAGGATGATATGGTTCCAGAAGACAAAGCTCCAGAATCTGTACGAAAGTCAGTCAACAGGTTGCTTGGATGAGGAAGCTAAGCCTAAAACAATTATTATATAAGTCCACAAAGACTTGTGCTATACTTGTTGGATCCTAATGTGTAGGTCTTTCAAAGTAAAATTGGTGTTTTTATATTAACTTCTAATGGAAATAATGTAGGTACAACTCCCATTACTTTAATTTGTTCTGAATTTACGTTTAGAACATTTGCTTCTAGTGCTTATTTCACTCTTGATTGGTGAAAACAGCAGAACCCCTTGCAGTGTTCTGAAACAACTGTTCATATCCATAACAGCAGGAACATTCAACCCATTTATATTCATATCGATGATTCAAAAATATTTTCTCTCCAAAAGTTTTCGTTTGAACAAGTACTTGCAGTTATTTCAACAATTTGCACAACAAGGAAAGAATTTGCTATGCACGCTTCATCACTCCTAACTCTCTTGTTTCAATATTTCTAGTGCCTGATCATTGAGCAGCCAAAAACAGAATATCACATAATAGAAATACTTAGCATTTACCTAAAGCATTTCAACATTCAAGACACTTCAAATGCATCATCTCATTAATATTTACAACAGCCCTGAAAGGGCAAAAGTACAGATTGCATTAAGCGTTTAGCGTGGTATTGCATTATTGTTTTTTACTTTCCAAATAGCAACCAGAGGAGGATCCAGACCAGGTTCATGACAGATGGAGAGAGGGGTTAATGCCTACTAGGGATGTGCACTGGATCGGACCCGATCCACGATCCGAGTCCGGTCCAGTGGGAAATCGGATAAATTATCCGATTTCCGATCCGACAGCTGGATCGGCCGATCCAATCCGAACCGGTCCGAAAAGGCTCCGAACCGGATCAGCGGATCAGTGGGCTCCCACTGGCACCCACCGCCGCTTCCATTGGCGGGTGCCAGCGGGCGCCCGCCGATGAAAGTGGACAGCGGGGGGGGAGGAGGGGGCGCTTACCTTCCCGGCCCGTCCGCTCCCGTCCGGTGCCAGCGGCTACTACCAGCGGGCTCCGCGGCCTACTCCAGGATGGCGCGCCAGGTGATCACCCGGCGCGCTACTCTAGAGCAAGCCGCAAAGCTGGCTGGCGGTAGCCGCCGGCGCCGGACGGGAGCGAACGGCCCTAACAGGTAAGCAGTGGCAGGGAAGGGGGCTTACCCCCCCCAGAGCCGTCCGCTTCTATCCGCGGGCGCCCGCGGGCACCAGCGGATGGAAGCGGACGGCCCCAGGGGGGTAGGGAGCGCGGGGGAGGGGGCTTACCTGCCAGGGCCGTCCACAGCGGACGGCCCCGGGGGGGGAGGGAGTTAGGCCCCCCCCTCACCCACCCGCCGCCATTTTTTCCTCATAGACTTGCATTGCAATGCAAGTCTATGGGGGGAAAAATGGCGGCCGATCCAAAAATTTACGATTTTTGGATCGGGATCGGACTCGATCCGGTCCGGGGGGCCTCCGATTTTGTCCGAACCGATCCATGACAAAATTGGAGGTCCCGATCCGGGTCCCGATCCGATCCGGGGGGTCCGTAAACATCCCTAATGCCTACCATTTTGTAGTCCCACCACCCCCAATGCCCTGAGCTGCTATTTAGCATGAGAAGAAAGCTACCAAATGGTGGCTTCCCTCTCCTGCCACACAGCAGCTTGGGGAGGAGCAATTTTAATTGGGACCATTGGGTGGTGGGAAAGGGTTAACTCCCCCTTTCCCATGCACCAAAGTCCCAATCATGATCCTTCATCCTCCCCACACATCCCGCCAGCCCAAACTGCTATTTAAAAGTAAAAAATGATAATAATGGAATAGCATAGTACGCATTTAAAGTAGCGAGCAGTTTGGTCCTAAATTAGGCTAGTATTTATTAACCTTATTTTACAGATGCAGAACTGAGAAAATAGGGCTTTGTCTAAGGCTACCTAATGAGTTCAAGGCCAAGACAGGATTCGAACACAGGACGTTCTAGTCCGCACATCCAGCTGTTCTACTGAACAGCTTTCGGCATGATGAAGCAAACGATCATGTGCCCCAAACAATAAATAATTAGATTCGAACTACCCTGGGCTGAAACGTGTTAAATTGATATTTTCGGTTAGGTCTCTTCCATAGGCAAAATTTGTCTGGATCTAGTTACCCTCTGTATAGGAAAATATGTGTACACCATCATGAATGAAGCGCAACTTGGTTGTTTGGCATGAATATATGAAATGGACAGACTTTGTGTGCAATGGCCATCTGTTCCAAGTACTCATGGCAAAATCAAACACTCATGCCACACTTCATGTGTCCATGCTGTACATACCTTTCCCTGCAGAAAAAGTATTAATATGAAAAATGCGAGTTCTTCACTTCCAAGCACACTACATAAAATCCAGGTTGATTTGCAATCATGTCACAGACAGGAAATCATAAGATAATGGAGTTGCAATGAATGATTCGGTACTTGTACTACACTGCCAAATGTATCCAGCAGTTCCAAATGCATGGCTAGCTTTGAGAGGCACTTTTGTCAACCAAAAAAGACTTTCCAAAGTACAAGTTTAGAACCACCACCATGCCCATGTGCACGCACACACACAGTTATGCTCATAAGCAGAACTGTTTGGGAAACTGTAAAATGTGACCCCCCCCCCTGTACTATTAAAAATGGCCAGGTGGAAAAACAAGCAAGTGAGGCAACATTCCTCAGTGTTATGTGTGTAGGTAACGCACAGATGGGCTGTTGTCAGATATTTAAAATGGTCACAGCCAAAGGGAAGAAGTGACATACAGTCTTGTGTGACCATATACTTTGCTATTTCCAAGTCTTTGTTTTTAGCAGTGCCTCCTTTCTTATACAGCTTCAGTGGTTTACTTTTTTTGAAACTCATATCCCATCGCTGCCTCCCTCTCCTTTCTTTCTACACGGAGATGTTCTTCAGCTTTCTAAAAAAAACCATTCAGAGTAAAGTCTCTTGAGTGGAAAACATTTTGCAGTTTAAAATAATCTGTCCAATCACATTTTCTACCAAACATGTTGCTTTTGATTGGATGTCACTTTTAGAGTCAAACATCGCAGCCTACCCAAGATGACATAACCTTTTTGTTATCATTGTTCTGTACCATATCTCCTTTTTGTCCAGTTTCCTAGCTAATTTCATAACTCAGAAGTTCTATTTCTCCTCCCTGCTGGCTTTCCTAAATGTAAACCTCAGAGAGAGGGGAAACCTCAGAATAATAGTGTTTTGTGTTATTTCCTGAAGATAAAAACCATGGAGCTCAATGTGGAAAATGGTTCTCTAGCTGATTAGATTCATTCCAGCAGAGCAGGCTAAAGGTTTTTTGGAGGATCCTTTTGGCTCTCCTAATAATTCATCTTTAAAGTCCAGTAAACAGTCTGGCAGCCAGTGTACCATATCCTTCTTGTTAACCCCACACATTTCAGAGTGATGATAAGATGAGTAAAGGAAAATCAATACTTTTACAACTTACAGTGCAAAGCTACGCATTACTTGTGCCTCTACAAGAGGCATTTAAAGCTCTTTCAAGGCGCATTAAAAAAATTACCTCTACAAGAACGGAGTGCAAATCGGGCGTAGAGGCGCGTTATCTCCCCGATTATGCGCATTATCGAATGCACGTTAAATCGCGAGTTTTATTTTGCTCCGTCTGTTAAAGCGCATTTTGACTGTGTGAATAAGCGCTTATGCGCATTAACTACTTGTAAAGCGCATTTTGGACTTCTGTTAATGCGCTTCGCCGCCTCTCTCCGCCTCTCGTGCAGAGGGATTAGGCATAAATGCACTTCAGCGATTATGCGCATAATCGCCTAACCAGGCGCAAAAGCGAATCCTTGTAGAGGGGACCTGTGTCTAATAGGGCTTACACCCTAATATGTTAGTTTGAGCAATCATCAACACATCATCTGCCCTTCCAGTACTTTTGCACTACTCAAGGTGGCTTACAACATTTTAAAATCACAATGTCATAAAATAATTAAAATACATTAAAATACAATAAAGCAAAATAAAATACATTAAAAATACACAAAAACAAAAACCAGAGATAATAATTTTATTTTATTTTTACATAAAACAGCATATACTTAGCAAGCAAAAGCCTGCCAAAATTAAATTGACTTTACCTACCCGCAAAAGTAAGTCAGAGAAGAGGCCATCTGTGATTCATGGAACAAGGTGTCCCTCAATATAGATGCAGCCACTGAGAAGCCCTATCTCTTGTTGCCATCAACCATGCAGCCATGATAGGTGGGACACAAAGACAGAATTCTCCTCCTGATCTTAGGGAGTGAGTGGGATGTTATGAAATTTATTAATTTTCCTGCAGTCATTTATTATATATCTAAAGAAACAAATTAAGTTACGAAAATGAGCAAAAGTTATAATGTTCAGGACTGTTTAGCTTAGAAATATGGTATAAGGGGAGACATTATAGAGGTGTACACAATTATGCATGGTGTGGAGAAGGTGAATAGGGAGAGTTTTTTCTCCCTCTCTCATAAAAGTAGAACCCAAGGTCATCCCATGAATGGTGAGAGATTCAGGACAGATAAAAGGAAATACATCTTCACACAGTGTATACTTAAACTGTGGAATTCACCACCACAAGATGTAGTGATGGCCACCAACAATGAAGATTCGATGAATTTATGGAGGATAAAACTATCAATGGCTATTTGTCATCATGCTATATATAATCCACAGTTTCAGAAGTACCAAGCCTCTCAATACCAGTTGCCGGGGAACTTAGGCGGGAGAATGCTGTTGCACTCATATCCTATTTGTGGGCTTTTTTTTACAAGCATCTGTTGCCCACTGTGTAAACAGAAAGCTGAACTAAAACTAACAGCAGCAACAATAATTTCAAATAATTTTAAAAGAAAAAAATATATAAGCAGCTTAAACATGGAAAAATATGAGTTTAAAATGCAGCATTATATAAAGCTTAAGATAAGCAATGTGACTGTTCACAGCAGCAATAATTGGTCACCAAGCTTTAGAGATAATTGCCACAGGGCAACTATCACCACACAATAAGCTGTTTTTGTGAAGCAACTTATTTTGCTAATCAGTTTAGGATACAATCCTGGGTATGTTTAGATAGAAAAAAGCTGTCCAACTCCCAGCATTCCCCAGAGAATGCTAAGAGTTTTATTACTTTTTTCTGTCTAAACATGCCAGGATTACACCTTTATGGCACATTCCTATGGCACCTGGAGAGCATACTAGGGCCATAGGGTTTTTCAGATTCCCCCTCACAAAGATACTGCTACAACTTAGGGAGGAGGACTTCACAATCTGAGTCTGCCCGTGCCCCCTCACAGCCACTGCAGAAAGAACTGCTGCACCTACTTTTCAAGGTCACAAAAGCAGCCTTGGATAGGGTGACCATATAAAAAGGAGAATGGAATCCAGTGTCATTTGTATGCAGTTAGTTCCTGGTGAAATTCCCTCTTCATCACCACAGTTAAAGTTGCAGGCGTTATACTAGAGTGACCATATACAAAAGAAGGCAGGGCCCCTGCAACTTTAACTGTGGTGATGAAGAGGGAATTTCACCAGGAACTAATTGCATACAAATGACACCGGCTGAAATTCCCTTTTCTCTACAACTGTTAAAGTTACATGAGCCCTGTCCTCCTTTTCATATGGTCAGCCTACATATATCCAAACAATTCTCTGGTAATTGTAATTGAGATGTTTTCCTTATCACATTTAAAGTGATGAACACCATTGTTGCCAAGACAGTCATTTTGCTCTATTAAAAAAAAAGAGAGACGGAGAGAGGTGTTTTGCTTTTCTTCTGGTCTCAAATAGCATAGCCAGCTGAGGAGGGATATTAATGTAATATATCTTCAGATTACCACTGTCATGGCACGATTTATTATTCGGTGTGCAACACCAGCCAGCCAGATCAAAGGAAAAGCTGGTACGTTTTATTTTATTTTTAACCTTAAAACTTGACATAGAAAGTTGAATGAGTTTTATTAGTAAGCAAGTCAAAAGCTCATCCCAAACACACTGGAGACATATGCTGCTGTGCACAGTCTGGGACAGGCCTTTGCTTCCTTGGAATTGTACAGCCTCTACCAACCTTCCCCAACCTGATGACCTCCAGATACATTGGGTACAACTTCCAGTATCCCCAGACAGACTGGCTGGGGATGCTGGAAGTTGTATCCAACACATCTGGAGGTCACCAGGTTGCAGAATGCTGCTCTATATTGTGACATTGTACCCAAGTCAGTTTAGAACAAATTCAGTTGGAAAAGTTTTGTAAGCATGACAGGTTATGCAGTATCTTGGCTTTTCACCTGGCTTTAGTTAAATATAAATTTCCCATCATTAGGGTAGCAGAGGCCTAAAACAATAGCATGTCGGCTTCCTAGCATATACACAACAGTTCTAAAATATCTTTGTTACCATTTTATAAAGATTTTGGTAGTAGCCTCAATCCCATGCCTAGAATCTGGAGAGAGAACCTATGAG
Organism: Anniella stebbinsi; assembly: GCA_029215795.1. NCBI lineage: Eukaryota > Metazoa > Chordata > Lepidosauria > Squamata > Anniellidae > Anniella > Anniella stebbinsi. Next base: position 334,093,206 of record JARDYH010000001.1, read on the forward strand.
AACATACCTGGTGCAGATTACACTGGGCAGTTTTGCATCATGAGGGCATCTCTGTGCTGGTATATTTTACTCAACCAATTGTTACTCATAGAGCACATTGTAGGAAATAATGTGCAGCATGTGATTATTATTTTTACACAACTGCTATGGTCGCCTTAGTGGATGATCTACGCTTGAGTATTGACAGGGGGAGTGTGTCCCTGCTGGTACTTCTGGACCGCTCAGCGGCTTTCGATACCATCGACCATGGTATCCTTCTGGAACGCCTGAGGGGATTGGGACTCGGGGGCACTGTGCTTCAATGGTTCCGGTCCTACCTCTCGGGCAGGTTCCAGATGGTGATGCTTGGGGATAGTTGCTCCTCAAAGAAGGAGCTGCTATGTGGTGTACCACAGGGTGCTATCCTTTCCCCAATGCTGTTTAACATCTACATAAAACCGCTGGGAGAGATCATCCAGAGGCATGGGGCGGGGTGCTATCAGTATGCTGATGACACCCAAATTTATTTCTCTATGCCTCTGAGAACAGCATCAGCTAAGGATAGTGTGTCTCCTCTGAATGAATGCTTGGAGGCGGTAATGGGCTGGATGAGGGAAAACAAACTGAAGCTGAATCCAGACAAGACGGAGGTGCTTACTGTCAAGGGCCACAACCTGGGGTTGGAGGTATGTCAACCAGTTCTGGATGGGGTTGCACTCCCCCTGAAAGACTGCGTTCGCAGCTTGGGAGTGCTCCTGGATCCGTCGCTCCAAATGACATCCCAGATAGATGCGACGGCCAGGAGTGCCTACTAGCAGCTTCAGCTGATACGCCAGCTGCGCCCCTTCCTAGAGTTGGAAGACCTAAAGATGGTAGTGCACGCGCTGGTAACTTCAAGACTCGACTTCTGCAATGCGCTGTACATAGGGCTACCTCTGTGCCTAGTCCGGAAACTTCAACTAGTTCAAAATATGGCAGCCAGGTTGGTCACTAGTACACCTAGGGGTGACCATATTACACCAGCTTTGAAATCTCTCCACTGGCTGCCAGTTAGTTTCCGGGCGAAGTACAAAGTGTTGGTCATTACCTTTAAAGCCCTACATGGTTTGGGTCCAGGTTACCTGCGGGATCGCCTTCTCCCGTACAGTCCACCCCGCACGCTTAGGTCCTCTGGGAAGAATTTATTACAGTCAACAAAAACTAGACTGACAACTGTTACCCAGAGGACCTTCTCTTCTGCTGCTCCCAGATTATGGAACGACCTGCCGGGAGAGATCCGTGAACTTACCAGTCTTCAGGAATTTAAACGATCTATAAAAACTGAGCTCTTCCGGCAGGCCTACTCAGATGAATTTTAAGTGTTTTATTGGTGTTTTATTGGTATTTTAATGATATATTGGTTTTATGTAATTTTAATCAGTTTTGTGTGTTTTATGATGATGTTGTTCCCCGCCTCGATCCGGAGGGAGAGGCGGGTAATAAATAAATAATATATTATTATTATTATTATTATTATTATTATTATTATTATTATACACAGAGTTGCATGGCGTCAATTACACGTAAAATGTGTGGAGTACACTCTGTCAAGCATGACGGTTCTCCTCTTTAAAGTCACATGACACAGTGCCAGATCTACCTACGGTGGTTAGTACTTCAACGCTTTTTTTTTTTAACACTGTGTTGCATATCTGCAGGTGCGCAGCAGCGGACATGTGAAGCAGCAAGTACAGGTTAAAAAAATAGATCAGGGAGAAGAGAAAAATTTCACTGCTGATACCATCACAACACGAAATGGAAGACATAGAGCCTATCTACACTACTGGTTTAAAACAGTTTATAACAGTTAAACCATTTTAAACCAGTAGTGTAGATAGGCTCACAGCACTTCCTCCCCGCAGAACCCCTGCAGGGTCACCTCCCCTCTCCCTGCCCACTGTTGCTCCCTCCCAGGTGGAGAGTTCTACTATTGCAAAGGTAGCATACACCTGAATATATACCAGCAGAAATCCATAGAAAGATTTTAAAAAACATGATAAAATGTCATGATATATGCTTACATTTTCTTAATTTGCTTTGAAATCTAAAACACAGCTTACGCCTGTGGAAATGTTTTCAAAAATAATTCCTACTTTGTTCAACGGGACTCACTCTGATTTAAGTGTGCATAACTGCAGCCTTCTTAATCTTTCTATATTTACAGCTTTTGGTGAAATGAACACTCAGTAAGTATTTGTTTGTGGGATTTGTGGAATTGAATTACCCGCCGTGTATGCTTTTGTGTGATCTATTCATAATTCCAGAAATAGCTGTATTCAATACATCACACATACACTATTCCCTTCCATAATTTGGAAACATTAAGACTATAAATGCAAAAAGAAGAAAGAAAAAAACAGAGTTGAATGGCACCTTATTGTGACACGAGAGGCATTTGACAAAACAGTCTCTAGGCCATGGTGGTTTATGCCACGATAAATTTGATACCCTTTAAAGCTTCCTTGGATTATTTTTTGCTAAACAGACTAACATGGCTAATTTCCTGGAAAATGAAATACATATCGTAGTTACAATTAAAAGATAGGAGAACACGTCTGACACATCCCGTTATAAATGGTTCCTCTAGACAGGCAAGCCATAAATTCAAAATATGAGCAGAAACACTTTGAGTTAGAGCTATTAGAAGACACATAACTCTCCCTGTGTCAGTATTATGTGTGCTAAGCTCTCTAGACTTGCACAAACACACCTTTTTCATCGCAAGAACAACAAAGGCAAGTAGCATTTTAGGTGATATTAGCCAGAGCATGAGATTCAAACCATGAAAAAGGGTAGCTGCATACTCAGCTTGGCATTTTGTTTTGAGACTGGGCATGTAATGCACAGGTGAAATATAGGTATGAAGAAACAATTGCTAAATAATTGGTATTGGGTTGGGTGGAGCTAGACCACTGCAAGTATGTTGCTGGTCTATTTTGTATTAAAGCAGACAAATGGGAGACGTTTCAAAACTCTTGTACACTTTTGTAATCTTTTCCTATGGTATTACATTTTTTTTACCCCAGAAAAGCTGTATGGCTTTCATGCCTGGGAAACTCAATGTGTTTTGGGGGAAGATAAAAGATTCTTCCCCTCTGAGGGTGGACCTTAATAGAGTTAAGCTTCCCAAAAGGCGCTGAAGAAAATTGTGTTGATTATTTGCAAATGCACTCAATGTTCTGTATTATTTGTTCTGTATTATTTTCTGTATTATTTTCTGTATTATTTTCTGTATTATTGTATTATATTCTGTATTATTGTTCTGTATTATTTCAAGTGTGACAGCTCTTCATCAGAGAAAGCTAAAAAAGAAAAGAAAAGCAGAAAATAGCATTCAAACCATGTATCATATTATACTATCTGCAACTAGATGTTCCTCAAAATATGGAGGCTGCTGCCAATTGTCCCTCCTGTCCCCTCAAGGGTGCCCTGTCAGATGAGCAACTGGCCTTACCTTGCAGGGAACCAGAAGGAGAATCCCGGAGGCAGTGACCAAGCAGGACAGTCTCACGTATACAAGAGAGCTCAGACTGAGGCTGCCTCTACAAGAGGCATTTAAAGCTCTTTCAAGGCACATTAAAAATTTTACCTCTACAAGAACAGAGCGCAAATCGGGCGTAGAGGCGCGTTTTCTCTCGAATGCGCGTTAAATAGCGAGTTTTATTTTGCTCCAGCCGTTAAAGCGCATTTTGACTATGTGAACAAGCGATTCTCCGCATTAACTACTTGTAAAGCGCATTTGAAACAACCGGTAAGGTCACCTGTTGAGTGCTCAATTACCTCCTGCATGCAAGTATTTACGATAAAGCGCTTCCGAGAAGATGCGCATAATCGGAGGAACAGGCGTCAAACGGAATCCATCTAGAGGGGATCTCAGAGCGGAAGGGGGACCATCCGCCTAGCCCAAAGGAGAGTCAGTTTCTGAAGAGACTCTGACCCCCTCTAGATAGATTCCATTTGACGCCTGTTTTTAATTTTTTTATTTTATGTTCGGGGGGGCTGCTTTGGTGGGGTGGCCATTTTGGACCGGGATTTTGCTTTCCAAAATCTGGTCACCCTAGCATTGTGGGAAGAGGAGGAGAAGCATGACACAGTCTCTGTATTTGGAGGCAGCACTTAATCAACGATGATTATTGCCTACCACAGCAGTGACATGCAAGAAGAAACAGAGGACTCTTAACAACCCTGCTGGAGGCCTACATTTCCCCACAATGTAGGTAACTTTATTTTTAAAGGAAACATATCTACTTTCAAGAAATATATAGAGAATGGAATCTTTATGCCATTAGAGATTACGGGAAAATTTTCTTACATGTTGATGGCTCTAGAATGCCACAGTAATTTCAAACATATCCTTGTGCCTCAGAAGCAGTTAAATAATATATTATCCATTGTTTAAAAAAAAGGCAATAAGAAATGCATGTTCAGACCTCCAGTTCAATATAGATTGCTGCTCAAAACACTGCCTTTAGATTTCTATCACATACATGCATGTCTCTGCATTTATCTAGATGGAGCTATGGGGAACACTTAAGCTTTATGGTTTCATGGCCATCAGATTTATTATATGCAATTGGTTTTAGGAAACGGATGATAAATAGAGTAATAGTCAAGGTCATTAAACCCTTTTTCTCTTGTGAAACGTGCTGAAAACCGTTACATTAGCCTAGCAATGGAAAAAAAGAGTAAAAACATAATGCATTAATTAATTAAAAGAATATATTTTTTAAAAAACCAGAATATGCTTGTTAGTTAAATAATAACAAAATATGCCTTTGTCAGTGTTTTAATTTACATTTATAATCCACACTGTACCTAACAGACTGATATAAGGTAGGAACAGACCATGTGGTGAACCATAAGGAGCCATCACTGAGACAGCACTGCAGAAGATCAAACAGTACATTGTAAAGGTACAGTTCACATCTTTACCCCAATGAAGGGACATGAGCCAAACACACAAGTGCAGCAAAAATCAATTGTGCTGTTCTTTCCCCTGTACAGAACAGCTGCCCCACATAATATTTGTAGTGGTTTATTAAGGGCACTGATAATAATAATAATAAATAATATAATATATTTATTTCTTACCTGCCTCTCCCTCCAGATCGATGCGGGGAACAACATCAATAAAAACAATATAAAATACATAAAACTGATTAAAATAATATAAAATTAATACATTATTAAAATATCGACAAAGTCTTAAAATTCAACTGGGTAGGCCTGCTGGAAGAGATCAGTCTTTTTAGCTCTCTTAAATTCTCTTAAATTCTGGATCTCTCCCAGCAGGTCGTTCCACAGTCTGGGAGCAGTAGAAGAGAAGGTCCTCTGGGTAACAGTTGTCAGCCTAGTCCTGGCCAACTGTAGTAAATTCTTCCCAGAGGACCTGAGCGTGCAGGGCAGATTGCGTGGGAGAAGGCGATCCCGCAGGTAACCTGGACCCAAACCATGGGCTTATGCTCTATCACATAGTCCATTTTCCTATCCTGGATCCTGGATCAGTGGTGTGATTGAGCTATGCATTAGCTCTTACAGTAGCCATCAAATAAACCAAAATAAAAATACTTTGGCAAATACACTAGAACTTCCTCAAAGATGATCAGAAGTTTGCAAACCTCTGAGTGAATTCTTATCTAGGTAAACTTATCAAGGACACCATTTAGTCAATCCAGGCAGTGTTGTGCACTCACACAATGATCAAAGTTGGCCTATTCCCTGATCTATGTTAGTCTATTCCCTGAGTGAAGAAATTAGGTCAGAATAAATCGGCCACATAACGTCTCCAAAGGTGATCTCACCAGCAAAACTGTATACTCTTGTTGGATCCTGCTGGCAGTTTTGTCAACAAAAACATTCTCAAGGTAATCTATTCTGATGTAACATTTCCACATATAGGCAAGGTTCCATAGGGGGACTGCAGATTGTCAACTCATGAGCACCCAGAGATCCCTCATAATTTAAGGGATTAGTGGATTAGTGAGGTATGTCTGTACCGTGGGCCTTTTTAAGACTCTGAGAGGTACTCCGGCAGAATGTTCATTTGAGTCCCTTCCCCCCACACCCTTATCACTGCACCATTTGTCAGTGTCATTTTTTCCTCTGAGCTGGCAGGGGGGAAATGAAATATGCATATAATACTTTCAAAAATATATCTATGTTTGATGCCAGGAACAGTATGTTAACATTTTATAGATTGTTTCTAAAACTGAGAGACAAAAAATAATATTGGATTCACTTTCAATGCATAGCATTCCTTCCGTCTTTATGCATATGGAGTTGTCCTGTCATGTTTCATCAACTAATATCAACTTCAATAAAGTTAAAGAAAGCTACGCAGAATGACAAGCTACATTCAGGTTACTACAACATCTTTTTTCTACTTCTCTTGTCAGCAAATTGAGATATGAGATTATAAAAAGTATTTTCCCTCAGAAGATCCCATTCTATAGAGACAACAAATAATCGTGGCAATCTTGATCAAAGCATCATTGACCATAATTATCTTTAATAAAAGATAATTTGAAGAATGCACTTTCTGCTTTGCAGTTTGAAATGGGGAGAGTTAGATAAAGGTAAAAAGCTAGGGAGAACCTTTAAACCCTTAAAAGCAATACTTTAGTCAATACCTATATATGTCTGTCATGTAAGAACATAAGAAGAGTCATGCTGGATATAGGCTTACTGCCTCTGATACTGGAGGTAGCACTTAGGCATCAGGACTAGTAGCCATTAATAGGTTTCTCCTCCAGGAATTTAGCCAACCCCTTTTAAAGCCAACCAAATTGGTGGCCATCACTATGAACCTATCTACACTACTGCTTTAAAATGGTTTATAACAGTTTTAAACCAGTTAATAACCATTATTGGCCGGTTTAAAACTGTTATAAACCATTTTAAAGCAGTAGTGTAGATAGGCTCTATGTCTTGTAGTAGTGAGTTCCATAGTTTAACTATGCACTGTGTGAGGAAGTGCTTCCTTTTATCTGTCCTGAATCTCCCACCTATCAGCTTCATAGGATGACCCTGGGTTCTGTTGGGTGCAATCTATTTCTTGGCCTACCCATCTTCAGTACTCACCCACCCTCTCTTCTCACTAAAATACTTATAGCTTACAGAAGCCAATATTTAAAAAGTTTAAAACCTGGGGGCGGGGGCTCAGAAAAGCCTATAAAAGAGAGCAGTCCTCCCATATCATAATAAATATGCAATACACATAAAGTTGTTGTTTCTTTTATCATCTACTCCATTTTGGGAGGGTTCTACCTTAAAGGCAGCATAAAATAAATTTAAATAAATAAAATAATTAAAGATCAGAGGGGAAAGATATTTAGAAGTTAAGGAGTTATCTAGGTCTTGGGATGTGCAGGCCAACCATTTTACAAATCTTTGGTCCTTGGATAAATTACCAATATTGTGCAAAGCCCATCCCAATCTAAGCTCCCAGCAGAAGGGGAGAAAGCAATGGACCAAAGCAGATCAAGAGGAAGAGGGGTGGTGAGACAAAGAGAGAGTTCCTTTCAGTTCCACTTTTTAAAAATTCCCTGTTCTAAACGGCATCTGTCATTGCTGGGCTCTGGTGAGGTCTGGGTTCCAGGATTCTACTATGGGTCAGATGTTTACTAGTCCAGAGAAAAAGAAGTATGTATGAAAAGCATAGAAAATGTGTGAAAAGCACATTTCACAGGCACAACAAGAGAATACCAGGGATAAATAAGAGGAAAAGAAAGTAGGTAGAATTATGGTAGATGTACCCTGGGATCTTAACTGGCCATAGATAAGGAGATGGGCTCTGAATTTTTAATTTATGCTTTCTTTGAGAAGACACGAAAGAGAATAAAACTGAGCCTATTGAATTGTAGAAGGATCTAACTCTACAGCTCTAGTAGGTCTGGTTCTATTCAATGTAATTTTTATTTGGAACTATTTCTGCACAAAATAATTCATGTCACATCATAGGCTGGGAAAAGAAGGCCAAATTTATCTCTCCTATATTAGTTTGCTATGCTAATGAAATTTGAGGCAAAAAATGGGATAACAGGATAATGGCATTAGTTATTTCATGACCTTTCCCACCATGTATCAGAGAATATTGTTGTAAATTCTTCTAATTTTGTAATACTGCTACATGATTCATTTTCAGAGCAATCTGTATGACCTGAAGAGCCTACGATCTAGGTCTCACTGAGGTGGTAAATCTGTTTCTGGAATGTACCACTCCAGGCTACATGGCTGAATGTTCCTTCATTCCTCTCCCACCCCACCCAACAAACCCTTATCAATCTATATAGAAAACCTTTCTCCCTGACATGCTTGCTTTCCACATGAAGGGAAGGATTCCTGTCTAGAGGAATATTCAGTCATGTGAGTCCCCAGGGCCAGCCCTACCATTAGGAAGAGTGAGGCGGCTACTAAGGCAGCCAAGTTAGGCTGTTATGAAAGTGCAATCAATACTGGTTATTTAATTTATTGCTGTTGTGTTTTTACTACCAGGGAGAGATGCTTCTGGGATTTTCAGTGTCAACTGCCAAAATAATGTAACTGGTTTTGAATATAATGTACCTTGACTTGAGTGGGATAGTATGTGGCACTATTTGTTGCCTCAGGCAGCAAAATCTTTTGGGCCAGCCCTGTGAGTTTCCACTTGCAGTCTCAAGGGGCACAGCCATTTACTTCGTCAGTGAGATTTACTTCCTCAGTGAGAACTAACCTTTGTCCTCTCCTGAAATTTTCTCCAGTATCTTATAGGATTCTGCATCTAGTTAATCATATACTGCAATTCAAGTAACAGCTAGTCTTCAGGAAAAGAGACTACATACATACCTTGCTGTTCAAAAATGGGATTTAGAACATTTCTTCCAATTTATCAGAACTATTCCAATTTAATATTGATAAAACTGATACCTTAATATCCTTCTGGATTGCCTCTGTGAGTTTGAAGTTGTGACACAATGTTGCAATGGTCCCCACTTGCAGGTTCATTTCCAGAGGGGTGCATTGGGAAACACCTGCTCAAACCATTGGCATTTCTTCTCCATCTTGTCACCCATGCTCTTTAATACCAATATGAAGCTGCTGAGAGAGGTCAGTTGGAGATCCGGAGTGAAGCATCATCAGTATGCTGATGGCACCTGGCTCTATTTCTCCTTATCGTTTGAATTAGCCAAGGCTCTGGATTGGAAGTGCTGAATTCGGTAATGGGCTGGACAAAGCACCATTTTTTAGCCTTAATGATAGTCTCCCACACCGAGTGTGGATACAGTGCAAAAAGAGAACATGCATCGCCCAAAAAGAGGATAAAAGAGGGCACCATAATTACATGTTAATTTATATGTATAAATGCACATTTAGAAATAATTACTGTGATTTAAATAGCAGTACAATGAATCTTAATGTAGATCAGGTAACCAGTGTGTCCGCTCAGTCTGTTGTCCGGATGCTATTTACTGTTGATAGGAGACTTTAAGGCACCTCCCTGCTTTCCCTTCTTATGGTTCATTATCTTTAAACTTCACTTGGATTGGACAAACCTTCAAAGACAGGGCTATCCTCTGACTGACCTTAAAATAGAGGACTGTCCTCTGTAAAATAGGACATCTGGCCACCCTATGCACACCATACAAAGAAAGATTGACACATTTTCAGAAATATAGTGGAGGGAATACTTCATCCAACTTTTCCAACCTGGTGACCTTCCAGATGTGTTAGAGTGCAACTACTATCATTACCAGCCCTGCTGGCTAGCGGGATTAATCCTTTCCCTGCCTTTCACTTTTCTACTAAAATCCAGTTCCTGTTCCTCTGCTACATTTGTCCCAACTGCATGTGTTTACAATGCATCTTCAAACCCCCTAAGGGGAAAAATACCGCTTGGAATGTTGGTGGTTGGAGAGCTGCAACAGAAAAGGAGAAAGCAGAAAAGCATCTCCTTCTTTGCTGGTTCTTTGTCCCAAATTTTCTGTTCCTGAGTGTAGCTGCTTTTTCTCAGATGAAAGGGCCACCAAGATTTTGTTAGTCACGTGTACCTGGGGTTTCAAGCTAAAGGCAATTTCTTATAATTTGAGCTACACTTTCATATACATCCTAAACAGAAAGCAGGGAAAAGATGGTTTCCTTGCAAAAGATAGTGGGATAGAACTTTCAAATATATTCTAGTCTGCAAAACAGCATCATCTTCTCAAATAAGTCCATAAATGCACACTTTCATGACATCAATGTCTCCTATTGTAATTTGGCAGGATGAAGAAAAATGTGTGAAGAAAATGCTTGCTGTGAACCTCTAGGTTCCTCCTGCGAAACAATAATATTCTATCAAGCAATAGTAATTTTCCACTTTATGGGAAGAATTGTTCTGTATTGCAAAACTGGCAATTTAATTAAAACATTTTTTCTTGTTTATGAACTTAATAATCACTCACTCCCAAGTACTGATAAAAGAGTTGCTTTTCTCTTGGGTCTCTACACATGCACCGTTTTTATTTTTGCATATTCTCTGCTGAACACTTGATACACTTCAGAGTCAAATCTTATATATCCATATCTGTCCCAAAAAAAAACCCTAATAATTTATAATAGTTTATGTTTCCCAGTGAATGTCAACATAAGAATATGTATACATTTCATTCCTTGTGTTCTTTCCAGTCGCAAAAGTGAATTAGATCCAGCAGAGACTCCCACTCAACTTAGTGGACACTCCCACAGGCAGAATGATGGTGGGAGGCAATTTTTAGAGATTTCCTTTTCTACTGGCAGCCCCCAGTGCCACCTCTCACACTGTTCCTGTAGGTTCTCTAACCCTCCAGAAGAGATTTTTGAGGGGCTGGGAGTTGCAGTGGAGGGGAAATGGGCAAAAATCACCTCTCCCCTCTTCCAGTTGCAGAAACATTTCCTCTATTTGAATTGCCTGTGTCTTTTCTTTGGGACTGAAAGCTGATTCAATCAGCTTGGTTAGAAAGGTCTTTTTGTCCAAGAAAGAGGGCTGGAAACAAGCATCCAATCTCAGAAGAGTAGGCAAATAAAGGTTTTCAAATATTAGGCAAATATACAAAGGGGGTAATGTAATCCAGGCTACAGGACCTAAAATGGGGGTGGGCAACCTGTATTCTCCCAAGGGCCACAAGTGGCAATCAGTGGTTGGTTAGGGCCATACACACATAGGCAGGTGAACACCCCTGGCCTCCTCTGCTAACACCAGCACCAGAATAATGGCTCTTTCCCCTAACACCCAGTTGATGGCTGATTAGCTGGGCAGCAGAGAGAAATGGGTGTAGCTCCCCAAGTTTCTGCAGGCTGCACACGATAGCCAAAGGCCCACCTGTGACCTAGAATGTAGATCTGAATACCTGTGTGAGATGCATGTCCTCCACAGGGGCCTATCAGCCCAGGTTCAGCACACAGTTTCACATAGACTGAACATATAAAAAGGAGGACAGGGCTCATGTAACTTTAACAGATGTAGAGAAAAGGGAATTTCAGCCAGTGTTATTTGTATGCAATTAGTTCCTGGTGAAATTCCTTCTTCATCACAACAGCTAAAGTTGCAGGCACTATACTAGAGTGTCCATATACAAAAGAAGGCAGGGCCCCTGCAACTTTAACTGTTGTGATGAAGAGGGAATTTCAACAGGAACTAATTGCATACAAATGACACTGGCTGAAATTCCCTTTTCTCTACACCTGTTAAAGTTACATGAGCCCTGTTGTCCTTTTCATATGGTCAGCCTAGACAGTTCCAATGAAAGCAGAAAGCTCTCCAGGTTACTAATACATTGTTTCCAGCAAAATCTATTGCTGGTTGCTCTGGTTGAAATACAGGGGAGTGGCCACTAAAGATCACTATTGGACATTCAATCCTAGCAGAGACACCTGACTCTCAAGTGGCTGCTGAGCCTCACCAGATGCCTGTGACCAGCCAAAGGAGATACCCCGAAACTCCCTCTCCTACAGAAACCTCCTGCTGCTGCCCTGCTTCCTTGGTCAAGAAGCAGGAACCTCCATCAAAGTCAGGTCTCCCTGCTGTGGAAATAAGCCATATCAGTGACCTGCATCTCACCCTCATGTCAGGTTCATGTCAGGATCAGACCCAATATTCCTGGTGTGTCTCCTAAATAGAAGAAGAAGAAGAAGAAGAAGAAGAAGAAGAAGAAGAAGAAGAAGAAGAAGAGCTAAGGCAGGAAGCTGGGGAGGAAATTCTCCAAAATTCTTTAGGAGTCAAGGAGGAATCTTCCCAGAAGCTTATCAGACAGGAGGTCCAGGCTCTGAGATCATCTTCCCCCTCCCTAGAAACTCAGTCATTGTTGGAGGGGGAGGTAGTATCGGAATTGACAGATCCCAGAGTCCACCAGAGGGTCAAGCAGACAGAGTTGAGAGGACATGGGAGGCGGTCCTCTAAGCTCGCCATTCACCAGAGGTTACGACTTGAAGACCCACCCTGAAATAATGGTTTGGTAAAAGCCTGTCAGGCACCGCAGGAAACTGTCCATTTAGTTCATAGGCAACTGCCTTGTTTTGTTAGGCTAATTAATCTTAGAGGATAGCTCCTAGCATTCATACTCCCTTCAGGTGGGAAGAGATGTGTATTTACTGAATAAAGATTTGTGGATTGCACAGCAGACCTTTCATTGGCCTCATCTACAAGAATTCGCCTTTACGCCTGGTTAGGCGATTATGCGCATATTCGCAGAAGAGCATTTACTCCTAATACCTCTGTACGAGAGGCGGCGAAGCACATTACTGGACAACCGAAATGCGATTTAAACTGTTGACATGCGGAGAATCGCTTGTTCACATAGTCAAAATGCGCTTTAATGGCCGGAGCAAAATAAAACTCGCTATTTAACGCGCATTCGATAATGCGCATAATCAGAGAGAAACCGCGCCTCTACGCCCAATTTGTGCTCCGTTCTTGTAGAGGTAATTTTTTTAATGCGCCTTGAAAGAGCTTTAAATGCCTTTTGTAGAGGCAGCCATTGTCTCACATCTCAGCAAGAGGGCTTGGAATCATGACAGCTCATAAGCCAATGGGAGGCCTGGTAGAACTGAATTCTCAAGCATCCGGCTTCCCATGGCTGAGCCTGACTCTACAGCTTCCCCCATCTGACTCAGAATCAGTATCACAGGCTATAGCTTCCCCCCCCCCCCAAGAATGGAGCAAGCTCTCACAGTCAGCTTTTTTACCATCTAGCACAATGTTGTCTATTTTGACTGGCAGCTGTTCTCAGGCAGAGATCTTTCCTGTCAACTGCTATGTAACCCCTTTATCTGGAGATGCTAAGGGTTAAATTTGGGGTCTTTTTCATGCAGAGCTATCACAGTTCCTGACCATTAAGGTTATGATGCAGGACTGCTTTCCTGGTCGACAGCTGGTTGGCCACTATGTGTACAGAGTTCTACACTAGATAGACCCTTGGTCTGATCCAGCAGGGCTCTTCTTATGACTGGATTATTTGGTATTGCTGCCTCCTCTTAAAAAGCAGCTAGCAGAGAAAAAACAAAAAGGCAAAACAGAAGTATTTACTGGTCCCACGGTCACACAAAAAGAGATCACACCTTTTTTCAGTGAAAGAAAGAAAACAGTTTTACTCACAATGTTCTTGCATGTGTAAATGCAGGTACAGCATAGGGTTTCAAAAGGAGTTTGTTCAGTCCACTTTGTGTTCCATCACACGGGCAGAATGCAAGCCCGTGTGCTCCCAGCAATGAAGGAAGTTGGAAGTAGAGAACAAGGGGAAGGAAGGAGAGGAGCAGGAAGCAACACTGTCTGCTATAGAGACCCTAGGGCTAGCTGCTGTCTAAACTCTAGAAATGGATGACCTCACACGCATCTGATTCATCAGACTCCCATCCCGCCACCCTCCACTTGAGCTTCTTTTGAGGTTCCGTGAGCGTCCAATGATGTTGCAAGCCCATCCACCCTCATCCAGAGCCACCCTTATGCGCAACAATGGAGGGTCCAAATAACGTATTTTCCCCGTTGTGTACATGGCGCCATAGAGGCTCCATTTATGCAAGAGTAAAAGTGCGTACGGACAGCTGCCAAGTGAGCCCACAAATGTGTCACAGGTGCTTGACTGGGTCAGGTGGGGACAGATTCAATGGAGTCCGTTGGACTCCCAGACTCAGTCAGGTGCCTGCAACATCCCTAATAAACTCCCACACATTAACTAATTCACTGCAACACTGCCCCCTCCCTGTAATTTGCAGATGAGGTTGCAATATTCCCAACAGTCCAGATATATTTCATTCCCGTCCTCTTCAGAACTCAAGTTCTTTCAATGATTGGCTATGTTGCTTAAGTGTGTTGCTTGTTTGTTAAACTTGTACTCCTCTCTGCCTTTAGGGGCTGTTTCTTTTAAGGAGTTCAACTGCAAAACAGTGGCAGGATTACAGATGGTGCTGCTAATTTCATGTGTATCTTCTTTTGCTGAGAAATTAAACTGCAAATTTAATTGATCCCACATATGTAATTGCAACTGCCAATTACAAAACTGGAACTTATGAAAACTCTGCATTAGTTGATAATGCATATGCATGCTCTACATCAGAATGAATTAATCTTCCGCAAAGTCTTTCCATTAATGTGATGGCTGATGGGAGAATTCAAGTCCCACTTCTCATTTGTCATCTTGTTCTTTCGGACTTGCTGGAGTAGCAGGGCTCCAGCATTAGGAAACGCAGTGGGTGTTTAACATACCCTGTTAGTGGTTAAGCTTCATAGTTATGATTCTCTAAAGGGAACAATCCTATGCATGTTTAGACAGAATAAAGCCCTATTACTCCCAGCATTCCTCAGCCAGCAAGAGAATGCTGGGCATTATAGGACTTTTTTCTGTCTAAACATGCAAAGGATTTCACCCTAAAATACGGAAATTCAAAATTTGGATTTTAAGGGTATGGTCAACGTGTTGCTTTTATGAAACGTTGAAGGAGTTGGGTGGAATTAAGTATGCTTTCTCTAACCAAAAAAAAGTAATTGATATTTTCATCTGCAAAGAAACCAAGATTGAATTAATTCTATAAAATCTGCTGAACAGAATTACACAACATAGCAGTGAAATGCAAATATCTTCATTCATTAGGTTCATCCATTTCATTTGTACATACAGTATACAGCTCAGTAGGGACTAATAATTCTATCTCAGTATACAACACAGAGTTTATTACATTAATTAAATTACCCACATTATTCAGCTGGGCGCTTGAATTATATCCATGAATATCAATATACAATGTAGAGTTGCATCACTTTCATGTTTACTGAACCAACCATGCTAGGCAAATCACACAAGATAAGAGGAAGCAGTAATTTGCATTTTTATTGTCCAAATAACTGATTTTCTCTAAATACAGAAATGCCTAGATGGTTTCCCCTAGCAAAGATCACCGCTAGCACTGGGAAATCAAGAGTTGAAAACCTAATCAGAAGTTACCAGTCAACCATTCATTTTTTTCTCTATGGTGAATTAAAAAAAAAAAAACTTTGAGCAACATCCAGTTAGTCAAGTGAGCTCTCAGCAACATTTGCTTTTGTCAGATTGAGAACATGTTGGTACACCACTTCCCAGCTTAACCTGTTTTGTGTTGACATCATTAAGTTAAGCTCTGCTCTGGGTGCCCCCACCAAACCAAGGAAGATGGTGGCAGAAGATATTGGGTATATTGAAACCTTGTTTGCAATTTGCAGGAAGTGGGCAAGGTTTCTGTTAACTAGTTAATGCATGGGAATTTGGGGCATAACTAGCCTTAGGACCTCTGTAGCCTACAGTGTGTTTTTTCTATGATTGTTTTCTATTGCTCCTCCTCTTCCTCTTCCTCTTCCCCTTCCCCTTCCCCTTCCCCTTCCCCTTCCTCTTCTTCTTCTTCTTCTTCTTCTTCTTCTCTCTCTCTCTCTCTCTCTCTCTCTCTCTCTGACCTTCTCCATCACCAGAAGCACATGTGTTAGATCTCGCTCCTGCCAGTTTTAGAGAACACAAATAATTGGATCGTGCAAACTCTGTTTGACACTATACATTGTACCTGCACTTTTAAGCAAGGAATTGTAAGTAAACCATTTAACCTTTTCTTCACTAAAGGAGAGTGTGGTCCCTTTTTTTAGCCTTGTGTGCATATGGGACTGGCAAACACTCATTCTGTTCTGTCTTTTATTTTTTCTCTGCTAACTGCCTTTTTAACAGGAGGTAGCAATATGAAATAATTCCCATCAAGCTCTTCCTTGGTGGTGGTACCTCTTTTGTATCTTGTCAAGTGATGGTGTGATGGAGGGAATTTCACCAGGTGCTACGTGCATACAAATGACACCTGTTGAAATTCCCTTTTTATATACAACTGTTAAAGATACAAGAGCCCTGCCTTTCTTTCTGTATGGTCACCCTACTAATTAAAGAAATAAGTTCAGAGGCTTGCTATTGTTTGGAGGGCAATTCTTGATTTGCGGTTACATGTTACATTGCTTTTCATTAAAATATTGATTAGGAACATTTCGCCAGATGTTTGCTCAGTTTCTTACACTAGAAAATGACCTTTAGGCGGCAGTGCTGAACACACTTACTAGAGAGTGAGCTCCATTGAACACAGTGGAAGCTACTTCTGAGTAAACATGTATAGGAGTAAACGTGCACTCTTAATGATGTTACTTTCTCCCCTTTGCTTGCTACATAGGAAAATATTCTGGCTCTTATGTCTTCCCTGAAATCACTGTACATTGATATATCATAATGCTTTCATGCAATAGCCTCTTTCTGTAGTATCTGACCTTGTGAAGATTAGTGACATTTTCCCCATTGTGAAATGCCTTTTACCCCGTGTATATCTCTTCTTCTGTCCCTTCACGGCCTCAAACTCCTGCAGTCACTAGAGATATGTATTTGGCTCAGGATAGGGTGACCAGACGCCCAGATTTGTCCAGACATGCCCAGGAAATGGGGAGCAAATCCGCATCCGGGTGGAAAAACTGTTTTGGGGAGCCAAATCCGGAAATTTAGCCCCCCCAAAAGGGTAACCAGATGGCCCTGGGGTGATCCGGGCCAACTGGGGGGTGGCGGGGGCAAACCGGGGCGGCGGGGGGGTCACGTGGCAGTGGCGGGAGGCTGGCGGCGGGAGGCACTTACCAGCTGGGGCATCCGCTTCCCTCCGGTGCTCGGAATCTACTGAGAAACAGGCTTCGCGGCCTGTCCCTCAGTAGAGCGCCGGGTGATGACGTCATCACTCGGTGCGCTACTGAGAGACAGGCCAGGAAGTCTGTTTCTCAGTAGATTCCGAGCACCAGAGGGAAGCGGACGCCCCAGCCGGTAAGGAGCGCGGGGCAGTGTGGCGCGGGGGGGCGGGCGGGGCAGCGCGGCACGGGAGGGGCGGCGTGGGGGCGGGCGGGGCAGCACGGGGGGGCGGCGCGGGGGCGAGCGGGGCAGCGCGGCATGGGGGGGTGGCGCAGGGGGGCGGCGCGGGGGGGCGGGCGGCCTGCGCGAGGCACTTACTTGCTGGGGAGTCTGCTTCCCTCCGGTGCTCGGAATCTACTGAGAAACAGGCTTCACGGCCTGTCCCTCAGTAGTGCGCCGGGTGATGACGTCATCACCCAGCGCGCTACTGAGAGACAGGCCAGGAAGCCTGTTTCTCAGTAGATTCTGAGCACCGGAGGGAAGCGGACGCCCCAGCCGGTAAGGAGCGCGGGGGCGGGCGGGGCGGGGGCGGGCGGCGCGGCGCGGCGCAGCGCGGGGGGGCGGCGCGGGGGGGGCACAGGATGGGGCAGCGCAGGCGCACGGTGGGGGGGCTGTTTTGGGTGGGTGGGTGGCAGGGGAGGTCCGGGATTTTGATCCTCAAAATCTGGTCACCCTAGCTCAGGGCACCTGACATTTAATTTGAAGTTTTATTATTTTCTTCCCACACATATCTAACCTGAGCACCAGTTGAAGTTATTTGTCCTTATATTATTTTATTTTTCTTGACAAGGTGATATAAAGGGTTTATTTTGTTTGATGGTCTGGAAATAATATTTGTCAGTATTGCTAATTGAAATGTCAACTCATTAATTGCTTAATATCTTATCAACTACAGTTATGCAAGTCAGTCTCTCTCACTCTCTCGCTCTTGCTCTCTCTCTATATATACACCAAATCATATTAAAATTTGTCTTAAATTATGTTCACATCATTTGTCTTGGATTATAGGATTGTGTTGTAATCTTTTTATCATTGAATACCATATGCTTGTGTCTTTATAACTGTGAGCTCATACTGATGTTCATTTGTTATTCTGACAAATGGTAAGTGAAAGTAAAAGAACCACGAACTAAATATTCTTTACTGTGGCAAACATTTGAATTTCAGAGATAAAGAATGAACACAGCTATTTCAGAGACAAAAAAAAATGTTAATAAAACACGAATGTCATTGAAGGAGAAGGCCCGAAATTTGCAAGAGATGTTAAACATCAGCTATACAACATAGATTAGATTTTATTTTTAAGTTGATGTACATTAGTTATACAGCATAGATTTGTTTAAAAGTTAATGTTGGGTCACACCATCCGGGGGGGGGGGGGTTCTCCCCACCATTTTCTCTCCATCACCATTCTCTCCCCTCCACCTCCACCACCATTCTCACCACTTTCCATGTGGGGAAGATGACACCCTGCTAGAGATGGATCCCCCTGTACTTGTAGTGGGCAATGAGAAGAGAGCGGGGATGGCGAGGGGGGGAACCAGTTCACTCACACCTGTTCCCCCTCCTCGCATGTAGAGGTTACACATATTACCAGAGAGCATATTATCCAAAATACAGAAATGACAACACATTTGTCAATTACAATTTTAATTCATAGGAAGCTGAAGGAATTATTGGAGAAATTAGGCACTTGCATGGCAATGCTCACACCCAAATTTCTATGAATTTTCCAACAAGTGTATTATTATTTGTACTGTTTAAAATACTGTGGCTCAGGGCTTCTCTACATTAAAGCCAAAACCCCGCACCCTTACCAGGGCTTTGGCTTTCGGAGCGTTTGCGGGATTACAATCAGCACACAGCGGGATTACAATCAGCCCCCCCTTTTCTTTTCCGCATTTCCTTTCTGGGCAAGTTCCATGTGTTTTATTTATATGGCTAGTAGATGGCACTGCAATATTGTGCTATTTCAGAAGTGAACTACCTCTTTGATGGTGTACTCTTTATATTTATTACTGCATTTTCAGCCATTTATAAAATGGCAGAATAAAACTTAAAAACGACGGAAGAGACACTGTGGGGCAGTTGCATTGTGCTGGGGGCACACAGGCTCCCAGTTTGCCCTGACTTGTTATGTCATGTGTAGGCTGACCATATGAAAAGGAGGACAGGGTTCATGTAACTTTAACAGTTGTAGAGAAAAGGGAATTTCAGACAGTGTCATTTGTATGCAATTAGTTTCTGGTGTAATTCCCTCTTCATCACCACAGTTAAAGTTGCAGGGGCCCTGTCCTCTTTTGTATCTGGTCACTCTTTTATAGTGCCTGCAACTTTAACTGTGGTGATGAAGAGGGAATTTCACCAGGAACTAATTGCATACAAATGACACTGGCTGAAATTCCCTTTTCTCTACAACTGTTAAAGTTACATGAGCCCTGTCCTCCTTTTCATATGGTCAGCCTAGTCATGTGAAACTAGGTTGTAGGAGTTGTTTCAGGGTTAGACAATCCTCAAATAACCCTAATACAAACCATGGCTGAAGATGTCTGGCCCAGTTTTATTGGATGAGTTTAAGTTATTGAGGCCCGAGGATGTGGACAACCACCTGTGTGCTTGACCCTTGCCTTTCATGGCTCATTACACTAAATAAGGAGGGGATTGTTGGCTGGGTCTAGGAGGTTCCTCCCTGAGAGAGGGAGTGGTGCAGACCTCTTTAAAAGAGGCAGTAATCCAACCACTCCTGAAAAAGCCTAACCTGGACCCAGATGACGTTAACAATTATAGGCCAGTAGCTAACTTCCCCTTCCTGGGCAAAGTGCTTGAGCGAATGGTTGCAGGACAACTCCAGGCACTCTTGAATAAAACAGATTATCTAGATCCATGGCAATCGGGCACCAGGAGTGGTTTTGGAACAGAAACTGCCTTGGTCGCCCTGTGGGATGACCTTTGCTGTGAGAGGGTGACCCTGTTGATTCTGTTGGACCTCTCAGCAGCTTTTGATTCCATCAACCATGGTATCCTTCCAGATAGGTTGTCCGGGTTGGGAATTGGAGGCACTGCTCTGTAGTAGTTCCACTCCTACTTGGATGGCTGATTCCATAAGGTGGTGCTGGGGGATTATTGATCTGTGACATGGCATCTAGCCCATGGGGTTCCACAGGGCTCTATTTTATACCCTATGCTGTTCAACATCTACATGTAACCGCTGGGAGAGGTTATCCAGAGATGTGGGCTGAGGTGCCATCAATATGTGGATGACACCCAGTTCTACCTCTCCTTTTCATCAAACCCAGATGAGGCTGTAACAGTTCTGAATCAATGCCTGGGCACGGTAATAAACTAGATGAGGGCCAACAAACAGACTGAATCCAGACAAGATGGAGGTACTGTTTGCAGGTGGGTCATCTGTCTGGCAAGGTGATGTTCACCCCGTTCTGGAGGGGGTTGCACTCCCCCTAAAGGATCGGGTTCATAGTTTGGGGGTACTTCTGGATCCAGAACTGTCGCTCAAGGCACAGGTGGACTCAGTGGCAAGGGGCACCTTTTATCAGCTTAGGCTCTGATAACCTCTCATCTGGATTGCTGCAATGTGCTATATATGGAGCTGCCTTTGAAAACAGTCCAGAAACTTCAGCTTGTACAAAACAGGGAAGTACAATTTTTAACAGGGACTGGCCAATGAGGCCACATTACACCAATACTTTTCCAGCTTCACTGGCTGCTAGTCCATGTCCAGGTCCGATTTGAAGTGCCGGTATTAACATTCAAAGCCCTAAATGGGTTGGGACAGGTTATCTGAAGGAACACCTCCTCCCATATGTACCTGCCTGGACTCAAAGATCATCTTCAGGGGTCCTTCTTCATGAGCCCCTGCCAAAGGAAGAAAGGCAGCTAGCTACCAGGAGGAGGGTCTTCTCTGCTGTGGCACCACAGCTGTGGAATGAACTTCATAGAAAGGGTCACCTGATACCTATGTTATACTCTTTGACACTGGGTGAAGATCTTTTTTATTTTCCCAGTATTTTAACAGTTTACCATCTTGATCTTTTAGCTTTGCAAATCTGTATTTTAAATTTATAAAAATCTCTGCACTGCTGCTCGGTTTTATCCTGGTTGTGCTTTCATATTGTACTTTTCTATTGTGCTTTTATATTATGGTTTGTTTTTTACCTTGGATTGTAGTTGGATGGTTTTAATTTTTGTGAACCGCCCAGAGAGCTTCAGCTCTTGGGCAGTATAGAAAGGCAATCAATCAGTCAATATGCTACTGTAGGCTTCAAACACATGGAAACATTTAAACTAATTTAAATTAATTCATCTGTTTTAAAATCAAAATAAACCTGAGGTGCACATCCATAGGGTCTCCTTAGTACACATGTTACTTTTCAGGTGTCTAGGTTTCACAGCCTTGGAGCAATGGCAGGGACAGACAGATTCAGACAGGCACACATACATCCTCTTTCATTTTTAGAGATTACAAAAGTGGAAGCCAGCATGTAGTCTAATTAGAGTCAAGCAACAAAATGTCAGCATAGGTTGCCTCCAATCCTATCCCAGGCAAAGTTTGCAGGCAGGGCCAGAAGCAGAAATTCTAGGAAGAAACAGAGCAAGGCCATGGACCAAGACTGAGGCCCTTTCTATACCATAGGGGTGTAGAAGGAGGGAGGAAGGGCGATCCCGGAAGTACCTAAGACACACCATCAGCGCACAGGGAGGCAGGGAGGGTGATCCCAGGCAAACAGCCTGGTGCAGAAACGGCCTGTGTTCAAAAGGCAAGGCCAGAAAAGCAGAGCAGGAATTCAGGCAAGGAGCAGGACATTGGAGAGCAGCTCTAAATGGAGTCAGGTGAAGTTCCAGATGGGATGTGAGCATCAAGGCAGAGCTGGCTGGGGTTTTACTTAGGGTGACCAGACGCCCGGATTTGTCCGGACATATCCGGGAAATGGGGTGCAAATCCGCATCCGGGCGGAAAAACCATTTTGGGGGGCCAAATCCGGAAATTTAGCCCCCCAAAACGGTGACCAGATGGCCCTGGGGCGAGCTGGGCCAACCGCGGGGCGGCGGGGGCAAACCGGGGCAGCGGGGGGTCACGCGGCGGTGGCGGGAGGCTGGCGGCGCGAGGCACCTACCGGCTGGGGCGTCCGTTTCCCTCCGGTGCTCGGAATCTACTGAGAAACAGGCTTCGCGGCCTATCCCTCAGTAGCGCGCCGGGTGATGACGTCATCACTCGGCGCACTGCTGAGAGACAGGCCAAGAAGCCTGTTTCTCAGTAGATTCCAAGCACGGAGGGAAACGGACGCCCCAGCAGCAGCAGGCAAGGAGCGCGTGGGGGGTGGGGGGGCGGCGCGGGTGCTCGCGGTGGGTGGGGGGCGGCGGGGCGGGTGCTCGCGGCGGGGGGGCGGTGCGGGTGCTCGCGGCGGGGGGGCGGCGCGGGTGCTCGCGGCGGGTGGGGGGCCGCGCGGGTGCTCGCGGCGGGTGGGGGGCCGCGCGGGTGCTCGCGGCGGGGGGGGCGGCGCGGGTGCTTGCGGCGGGGGGGCGGCGCGGGTGCGCACGGCGGGTGTGGGGGAGGCACGGGGGCGCGGGGCGGGTGGGGGGGCCGTGCAAGGGCGCGGGGCGGGGGGGCGGCGCGGGGGCACACGGCGGGGGGGCACTTACCTGCTGGGTGCTCGGAATCTACTGAGAAACAGGCTTCGCGGCCTATCCCTCAGTAGCGCGCCGGGTGATGACGTCATCACTCGGCGCACTGCTGAGAGACAGGCCAAGAAGCCTGTTTCTCAGTAGATTCCAAGCACGGAGGGAAACGGACGCCCCAGCAGCAGCAGGCAAGGAGTGCGTGGGGGGTGGGGGGGCGGCGCGGGTGCTCGCGGTGGGTGGGGGGCGGCGGGGCGGGTGCTCGCGGCGGGGGGGCGGTGCGGGTGCTCGCGGCGGGGGGGCGGCGCGGGTGCTCGCGGCGGGGGGGGCGGCGCGGGTGCTCGCGGCGGGGGGGGGCCGCGCGGGTGCTCGCGGCGGGGGGGGGCCGCGCGGGTGCTCGCGGCGGGGGGGGCGGTGCGGGTGCTCGCGGCGGGGGGGCGGCGCGGGTGCTCGCGGTGGGGGGGCGGTGCGGGTGCTCGCGGCGGGTGGGGGGGCCGCGCGAGTGCGTGCGGCGGGTGGGGGGGCCGCGCGAGTGCGTGCGGCGGGGGGGTTCGCGGCGGGTGGGGGGGCCGCGCGGGTGCGTGCGGTGGGGGGGCGGCGCGGGTGCGCACGGCGGGTGTGGGGGGGGCGGGTGGGGGTGCCGTGCGGGGGCGCGGGGCGGGGGGGCGGCGCTGGGGCGCACGGCGGGGGGGGCGGCGCGGGGGCGCGGGGCACTTACCTGCTGGGGCTTCAATAGGGTGACCAAGGAGGACAGGGCTCCTGTAACTTTTAACAGTTGTGTAGAGAAGGGAATTTCAGCTGGTGTCCTTTGTATGCATGCAGCACCTGGTGAAATTCCCTCTTCATCACTGTAGTTAAAGCTGCAGGAGCCCTGCCCGCTTTTGTACCTGGTCACTCTAGTATAGCTCCTGCAGCTTTAACTACAGTGATGAAGAGGGAATTTCACCAGGTGCTGCATGCATACAAAGGACACCAGCTGAAATTCCCTTCTCTACGCAACTGTTAAAGATACAAGAGCCCTGTCTTCCTTTTCATATGGTCACCCTAATTTAAATGGAATTTGCTTCCTTCCATGCACTTAAGCATGCCTAAGGAACGTTAGCAAGTGTTCCTTAAGCATGCTTAAGTGCATGGAAAGAAGCAAATTCCATTTAAATTAGGGTGACCATATGAAAAGGAAGACAGGGCTCCTGTAACTTTTAACAGTTGCGTAGAAAAGGAATTTTAGCAGGTGTCCTTTGTATGCATGCAGCACCTGGTGAAATTCCCTCTTCATCACTGTAGTTAAAGCTGCAGGAGCTATACTAGAGTGACCAGGTACAAAAGCGGGCAGGGCTCCTGCAGCTTTAACTGTTGTAGTGAAGAGGGAATTTCACCAGGTGCTGCATGTATACAAAGGACACCTGCTGAAATTCCCTTCTCTACGCAACTGTTATAAGTTACAGGAGCCCTGTCTTCCTTTTCATATGGTCACCCTAATTTAAATGGAATTTGCTTCCTTCCATGCACTTAAGCATGCTTAAGGAACGTTAGCAAGTGTTCCTTAAGCATGCTTAAGTGCATGGAAGGAAGCAAATTCCATTTAAATTAGGGTGACCATATGAAAAGGAAGACAGGGCTCTTGTATCTTTAACAGTTGTGTAGAGAAGGGAATTTCAGCTGGTGTCATTTGTATGCATGCAGCACCTGGTGAAATTCCCTCTTCATCACTGTAGTTAAAGCTGCAGGAGCCCTGCCCGCTTTTGTACCTGGTCACTCTAGTATAGCTCCTGCAGCTTTAACTACAGTGATGAAGAGGGAATTTCACCAGGTGCTGCATGCATACAAAGGACACCAGCTGAAATTCCCTTCTCTACGCAACTGTTAAAGTTACAGGAGCCCTGTCCTCCTTTTCATATGGTCACCCTAGCTTTATTGAAATCAATGGGACTTGTTTCTTGAGGTTTCTTTGGGCAGTTTTCTTTGGATCCCTGAATGGGATTTGTGTTCTCTGCACACTGAGGCAGTGTAAATTCAGGAGGTATTTGGTAAAAAGAGGGAAAAGTCCTTGTCTAGCATTGTGATAATGGGCATCTGTTCTGGCTTTTCTTTGTATTGCTACTGACCATGGTCTTGTTTACATGGCTAATGAACCAGAGGTGTAATGATACATTTTAGATTAGTTTCTCACTGATAAACCAGAAGTTATTTTTACTGCTCTAGCATCACAAATGTAGCAGCTGTGCAATGTGGAATTGAAATGATTCATTTTAAGTTATAAAGGGGGCTGTACGACCATTACATCCAGCATCCAAAATTGCGTCACAACACTATTGTTAGCTGGTGAGAGGCGCCCAGCAGCCAAGCACTGCATTTTGCCATTGAAGACTGTGAGGCTCCTGGCAAGGGTTGAGCAGGTACACTGGCTGCTGCCATGTTCACAGGAGTGCCAGAGGCCTTCCTCACCTGTTGCTTCTTTCAAGCTGGCCCAGGTCCCTTATCTGGGATGGGACAGAAGTGGTTTTGCAGCCAAACAGGGATGTGAGCAGCAATGTCTGGACTAAGGGGCAAGGTAATATGTGAGTGCATAGGGTGGCTTGTTTGGGCTTATATGTCTGGATTTCCTAGGCTCTGAAAGCATCTTTCTGGAGTGCACCTGCTGGTTGCATGAGCCACGAGGCCAGGTTCTGGTGGGTGCATAGTTCTCCTTGACAGCAGGAGGGGCTTGCACTTGCTAGAGAAAGGTGAATGGATGTGAAGAAGCAGAGGCACCTCTTGTTCTTTTGTGCTTGAAAGCCACCAAAGTGTCTTGTGGCATCTTGAAGACTCACAAATTATGCAAACTATGTTCATCTTGTGTGTGACAGACAACTTGCTCCACAACTGCAGAAACTTCCCCTTCCTAATTCTGTCCTGTTTTGTGTTTGTAATTACGTTTATGTTAACACTTTAGGATTGCAGGCCCTTTGCTGTCAGTGGGACTTACTTCTGAGTAGACATGTATAACGTTGCACTGTTCAACTTGCTTAAATTCTATCACAGTGAAGATTTATCACGAACTACAATAAAATAGTAATGGCCCTGTAAGCACCTTCATTTAAGGCTGCATCCTATATTCATTTATCTGGGAATAAGCTTTATTGAAGCTTTATTCTGAGGTTTCTTTGGGAAGTTTTCTTTGGGCAGAGCGCTCTGATTGGGATTTGTGTTCTCTACACACTGAAAACAGAATTTCCAAATATTTCTTGAATCCAAATATTCAAGAGATTTTTGGATAAAAGAAGGAAAGGATCCTTGGCAGGCATTGTGAGAATTTCTCATTGATAAACCAGAAGTATTTTTGTTCCATAGCTAATGCTTGCAGGGTAATTGTATTTTATACTCTTTCTGAATGCTAGGTTGCTAGTTTGTTGTACTAGATTTTTATGTACCTGTTCAGTGGTAGCAAAATGATGGATCTGTGAGTATGGGAATGAGAAAGGTGATGGGGAAAGAGTGTTAAATGTTAGGAAAGATTAGTTTATGGTATCATCCAGTGAAGCATTTGCAGTCAGAAAAGATATCTGAGGGGAGTATGTATCACACAGAGTATAGCAACAAAGTACAGGAAAAGCTACAAAAGTAGGAGTGAGTGAAGTTAATTTCAGATACGTTGAATATCTCACTTGTTCTTTATCTCAGTGATTTTAACGTTAAGATATTATGTAGAACAGGTTTGTTTTAATTGTATGCTGTAAAATCAGACATGTGACCAAGGCAAGTTTGGGTGGGTACGCCCCCTTGGGGGCTGGACATGTTGGTGGGCACGCCCCCTTGGGGCGGCCATGTTGTCCTCCTTTTTGGTTTCCAAAATATGGTCACCCTAGTTTTACTCCAATAAAAATCTGGAGCTTTCTAACAGTGGCTGCCCAGTCCACGTGGTTAGCCTTCTGGGGTTTAATGGGACTCTGCCCAGTTTTTCAGAAAATGGCTCTGGTGACATGGGGAGGGACTATGGCTCTGTCACACATGCTGAAATGAAGTCCTCAGAGTTTGAGAAGGAGGGCAGAATAATCGCTTTAGGCCATGTTGGTGATGGCAGGACAGGACTGATTCCTGGGGTTCTCCTGGCAAAGAGGTTTCTGATGGTGGAGGCTCTTCAATATTTTAATTACTGATTTTCACATACTTTTTTCATTTATTTTTTTAACAGGGGACTAGTACTAGTTCACTATAGGGAAAAAATGAAATGAAAAAATAATGCGGAAATCCATGATTAAATGGTTTTTAAATGGATATTGTATTTATAACCTGTTTTTATGCTCTTTATGGTTTTAAATTTTGTATGTCGGTTTTTTAATGTTCAATGTTTTTAATTTTTGTAAACCACCCAGAGAGCTTCGGCTGTGGGGTGGTATATAAATGCAATTAATCATAATCATAATCATAGCCTGCCCCTCTCCCTAAATGGGAAAAGAAACTAGTATTGGGGCAATTAATAAAGGCCTTTCAAGGGACAACTAAGGGGTTACTCATCACTAATCCCCCAGCTGTGGTCAACAGGAAGCAATAAAATGGGCAGTACTTCCAAACAAGACACTTTTTTAAAAAGGCTCAGGAGCCTAGAAAAGCTTCAATAGTGCTTTGCATGTCCAGACTAGGCAGGCTGGTGTTTCCATTACATTTTATTTCACCCACAAAAATGGCAATAAATCAGGGATTAAAAAAACAAAGCAAGACAATCCAAAAAACATTGGACTCCAGAAATTTGAGTGATGCTGTCTGGATTCTCTGTTAAAAGAGAGAGAGAGAGAGAGAAAGAGAGAGAGAGAGAGAGATGGCAATTCCAGAATAGGGCTAATATAGAAGTAACATGCACAGGTGTGAGACTGAAAGTTTCTCACTAAATACCATCTGAAGAAAGAAAGGGCTGGAGGCATGGTGTTGTATGGTGGATGTCTCTAGGCAATGAGCCCAAGGCACCTATTCAGTAATTAACAGCCAAAAGGCTTTTTCTTTGTGTTTGGTTTCTCGATGTGTGGATTTAAGCGCCACAGTTTTATTTTTCTTACTTTTCGTTTGAGTGCCAGAAGCTGTAAACTCATTTCCCTTTCAGTCACTACAATATATACAGGAAGAAAGAAAATAGCAGCAGGAAAGTCAATTGGAGTTACGTGAGCATAACTTGCGGGCACAATCTGTCCCATTGTATTTCACTGATGTGGTCGAGATTTTTCATTAACAGGGCGTCCTTTCAGGCCTGTGTAAGCATATGGTGTGCTCAGCAGAGGGATCAGGAATGCTACAACAGCAAGGCTTGCCTATTAACACAGAAATTGTCCTTTTAGCTTCTTTTTTTCTTTTTTTTTTAAACAAATTGCTTGCAAGGCAGCAGAAGTCAAACAGTGTGGATAAGTGCCTACTGTTGCACATACAAATACTTCTGCTCTTTCCACTCCAAACAAATCCTTATCCCTGCTCAACCTAGATACTTCTCTTATATACTGCAGAGATTTTACAGAAACGTACCATTGATTTTGTACTGCCCAAAGGCCTATGCTTGGATCTTATAGGATCTCAAAGACATGCTCAATTAGCCATTTGTGTACCAAAGACCCACAGTTCAATAATTTGCATATGGCTGAAGGGCTATGTTGAATTGCAGGATTGCCTTTTTCTCCTTCAAAAACACAAGCCTGCCTCCCATTTACACTCCTTGGACTGGATCCAGATTTACACTGGAACAACTGTGCTGGTAGAAGTGAACTTTTCTGCCTCTCCCCTTCCTACAGCAGCCCATCCAGGCCCTGAAAATGCTACACAGAGAATTAGGGGGCCCTGATAAATGGAATGAGTCATGGTAGGGGAGGGATCACCACAAATTAGGTGGAGGGACCTTCCACAAGTGGAACCCTTTCTGTTATAGAAGGCCTCTTCCTCTCACAGAACACAAATCTTGGATCCAACCCATCCATCCCAAATGTCCACATCCCTTGGTCCATGATGAAAGTAAAAACAATTAATTCAGATAACTTTAATCCTATGCCTTAAAAATGCAATGTCAGAAACAGCCTTCATGAATCCTGTAAAATTTTATCCAAGGTATTTAAAACCCTTTCCGGGTTCATCAGGCATGATCTGGAAATTTAATTCTTGCTTCACTGTACTTTTCATAACATGAATACCCATACCTATCTCAGGAGATAGATTCATTATTGTATATACTACTGTTATTAATGGAGAGATTAACGCCATTAACTGGGAAATGGCCATATTTTACTCCCAAAGCCAAGTGCACAGAAATGAAGATTGGAACCTAAGAATCTCGCAAGTTAATTTTTACAGTGGTATTTAACAATAGGAATTTACTAGGGATTATTTCTATAAATTGCAAAGTGGGCAATAATTCTGAAAAAAAATTAAAGGAATTTGTGGGCTATCTGGGTTAGAAGAGAAATTTACGTTACCATAGACAAAGGACTAACCACAAAAATGACATCCCTGTGTCAAGTTCTCCCCTCATCCTCCAGAATGTAAGACTTATCCAATTATGAGATGTCATTACATTGTGGATTTCCACACCACCAGTAGTGGCAGCCAACAACGTGTCATATCACATCACAGGATAAGTCTTATTTTTATGGGATTCAGTATAGAATGCAACAAAGGGATACTACATTTTTTCAGTAGCCCCATGTCTCTAATAATGACTTTTAGTTAGACTATATATCCTCACCCTTCAACATGAGTATTTCTACAGTAGTGCACAATAAACAAATAACAATATTGGCCATGCACATATTACACCAGTGTTAAAGCAACTGTACTGAGCCAAGTACAAGGTCTTGCTATTGGAATATAATGCTCTGAAAAGCTTAAAACCAGGTTACTGGACAGATTGCTTCCCCGATATAGACCTGTGTGATCATTAAGATTATTGGAGAAGGCCTTACTGGTTGTACTACAACATGCAGATTGCCATCTTGCAGCAATCCAAAAATGGGCCTGTTCTGTGGTGGCACCCGCCTTATGTAGTATCTTCACCCCTGGTTGTCAGAAGGCGCCAACTATAGTGTGCTTTAGGTGTCAATTAAAGACACATCTCTTTACGCAGACCTTCTCTGATTGGCTATACTGCCCAGTTTACTTGCTAATTATGAAACTGTGAGTATTTGGCATAAATGTTTTTATAAATGACTGTTTTAATGTAACTTTGAAATGGAAGAGATATGAATAGGGACACACCAGATCACCATCATGGATTTGCTTTAATATATTTGGCAAACAGAGTAGCCCTCTTCACACATTACTCATGTGAAGGGTGTCCATGCTGTCATATCCCTTGGTTCTGAAGGTATGTGTAACTCCATGGAGGCTTCAGATTCAGTCATAAGTCACCCCACCTCTGGGGAACCCTATTTTATACTGTCCCAGCCTGAAGACATAGCTCCCCATTCATCTGACTGAGGATGACTCTCCTACAGCTTTTTCTGTCCTTCAGTCATATAGAAGCATGAGGCTACAGAAACAGACACATGCTTTAAGAACTGCAGTCAGTAACCAAGCATGGATCCACTGAAAGATCTTTCTTAAGGCCTCATTTGACTGCCATCCTTTGCTGAGACAACAGCTCCTTGTAGGAGAATACTCCAGCCAGCACTTCCTGCAGTGTGCTGTCCAAGGTCCTGATGTGACTCCTGCCTTGCCTGAAGAGACCCAGAACAGATAGTGAGCACCGTGATATAGCCTACTTCCCCAGGGCTTCACATCTAGTCAGGATGCACACATTATTCCATTTGTTCTGAAAAAATAGGGCACGCTCTAATTATCAGGTCACATGAGCAAGGAGAAAGAAATGACTCCTAATTCTTGACAGATTAATTCCCCTCTCTCTTTAGTAATGTGACTCTAGGGCCCTTTCCACACCAGGCAGTTTGTCTGGGATGGCCCCCAGCTGCTCCCTGTGAAGCCATATGACGCACAGGGAGACCCGGGGGCAGGCATGGGATTTTTCCAAAAAAACGAAAACTAGAAAAATCCAAAATCTTCCACGGCCTCTGGAAAGTTCCCGGGACCACAGAAGAATGTGGCGGCCCACCCCAGTACTGCCGCACTTACTCAGGAGTAAGCATGGCAGTACCGATGGCCACAGAGCCGCACTGTGCAGCTCCATGGCCATCAGGAGGGAGGAAGTGAAATCGCCATCCCCAGGATGGCGGGGGGGGGGGGGCAATTGCCCACGGTTTTTTTAAAAAAAAAATACTGTTGCGGAGGAGCGCTCGTGTGCTCTCCATGGATCTTGAAGAAGAAAAAATGGCCACTGTGACTTGCAACGGCCTGGGGGAAGCCCGGGCTGTCGCATTTCTGATGGGGATTGGGTGTACCGAACCTGGAAGTGGCTACTTCCGGGTTTGCTCATGCTGGGCCCTCTACACCCCCATGGTGTGGAAAGGGCCTAGGTTAGCTAGTAAGCTGAGAAGATGGCAAATCTCTAGAGTCTGACTCAAATGAAACTTTTCTGCATGCACAGAATCAGCTATCATCACGCATTGAGGAGCATTTATTTTCTGACAGCTCGCCCAGCCCTATACAGCTGTGGATACATCTGTTGTGGATGTGAAAAGGGAACCTTGTAAATTTCACTTCACTACTTTTGACACCATAAGTCAAATCAGCAAAGCTATAGAGTAGAGATGGACAAATGTGGGCCATGCGTCACATGCACCCAACCACACCACACCAGCAGTGTTGCGATTGCAAAAGCATTGGTGGTTTTCTGCCCAATGTTAACAGCAAATGGCTATTGACCCTTAAAAGGGACGTGTATGACTTGAAAACAAGCAAGATTTGTCCCTTTTAGTAGTGGTTTGATGCCAAAATTCAGAAACACGCCATCTGTTTTGGGGGCTGGCAGTGGCACAGCAGCAGCAGCAGGAATGCAGCTTGCATGGGAGGTGGGAGGGAATGGAAAATGCCCCCCAAATTCCCCAAAGGTGCCCACCCCTGCTATACAATAAGATATCCTGTATCCCTCAATCCATAATTAGGTCCATGTGGAATGGCAGTTGCTCTCAAAGGGGCTCGGAGGAGAGGCATGCAAAGAGATACGCAGCTGAATCAAATGAGAAGAAATGTTGAAACAAATCATGGCCAATTTTTTAATCGGTTCGGTGCTGGATTTTGTCATTTGAAATATGAAAACAAAATGGACATTTGAAGTTTAGATGGCAAATTTCTTTTAAATCAAACACAGTTGTTGTTCTTAGATAAAGTTCCTAAACACAGACCTCTATTTCCCCATCCCATGTTTTGTCCAATTCATTGCAATGCTGGTTGTTCTTGCTCGGTGAGCGGAGTGGACCCTCCCTTGCTGTGCTGAGCTAATTGCAAGTAGTGACGTGTATATTGCTGTACTGTGCATTCTTGCATCATGTCAATTCGTTTTGTTTTGTTTGGGGTATGATATTTTCCAGTTCCCTTTGATATGGGTGAATGGGGGGACTGCAAGGAAAAAGAGTAATCCACTAGCAATGTCCATTCCATTGGGGGAAGGGCGCTGTCAGATGCATCCTAGAATCCTCTTCTGGTTCAATTGGCACATCTTAAAGTTAGAACAACTACACAAACACTAAGGAATTATATGGGGTATACACACTGCTCCATTTGTACACTGCTGATAACGCCATTGTTACAAGGTGCTATGCGACAAAGGGAAATGTATTCTCGTACAGCTATTTGAATAAATAGCTATTGAATACATCACTGTTTGACCTTAAATTGATGCGCAAATGGCTTATCCGTGTTCAGCACCTCTTTCTTCAATAAAGAAAGTTGAGATAAGAGAGAACAAACAGACGGCATGGCAGAGGGAGGAGTGAAAACAAACTAAGCAGAAAGAAGGAGGAAGCCTTTCTTAATTCAGCTGGAGGGAAAGAAAAGTGATGGATGGCCTTGCCTTCAATTCTCTAGTTATGAGCACACTTCCTTGCCATGATCTGTGCCTATATTAGGTGAGTATGTCAGAATGAATAATAAATCCAGCTGATGCTGTAAGCAGTTACTTTAGTTAACAGCATTAACAGTATTGAAGCACAAAAGTAATATATTAATGCGCTGGGAGAAGGGGAGGTAGGAGAAGGGGTATTATAAAATATTAAAGTGTCAAAACCAAATTCATAGCTCAGTTCTTTATTATTAGAAACACATGCAGTGAACAGGGATGGTTAGTTTTAGTTATTTATTTATCATTATTTAAATTTATTAATAGCTATTGATAAGTTATTTGATTGATTGATCCACCAGTTTTCTTAAACTTATGATAGCTATATAAAACATTTGAAATATCAAAGCACAGAAGTATGTATAAAATATATAAAACTAACAGCAGAATCCTATGCATGTTCACTTGGAAGTAAGTCTCACTGTATTTTATTAGGCACATTCTCTGGGACTTAGGGTTGCAGCCTAACCCATTCTCATAGTTGTCTCCAACCATGCATGGCCTAGTTAAATTTTTAAAAAGATTTTACACACCATCCACAAGATGCTCCATCTCAGACGCGGGTGATCATCAGGAGGAAGTAGTGCCAAAGCTGGGGAACAGCCATCAAGAATGCCTATATCTTCATCATACCATACTTGAAAGATAACAATGTGTTAATTCGTGGACATTCAGGGCCAAATTAAACTTCCTTTAATCCCGCAGGGCTCTGATAGGCATGATTGTCTTCCCTACTCTCGTGCAAATATGCATGGCCCCAATTCAGATTGGGAACGTGATGCTTCAGGAGAGAAGGGTTTAAGCACTCCCCGCCTCATTTTCATCCTGAAATTCCACCACCCCCTCCCCCGTCAACAAAAGAAAATAAATACTCCATTTATTCCAATGAAGACTCTTTTTTGCCCTTTTTTTAACCCCCTGCAGAGGAGGTGTGGAATTTCAAGACAAACATGGAGGTGAGAAGGACACATAAACACTCTTCTTCTGCAGCACCATGGTCCTGATCCGAACCAGGATTGTGCACGCTTGTAGGAGAGTAGGGGAACCAATCACACATAGTTCAACTATGAATGATTAAAGGAACGTTTAGCTTATACTAGTGCTCATTCAATTTCGAAAAGACATTCAAAGGAGAAGAAAAAGTTGGAGAAATTCTCATGGGTGGGTTCGGGGTGGTCAAGGAATAGGCATAGGTGATCGAGAGGGCTGTTGCCTCCCAACTCCAAGCAGTTTTGGATGATACAGATTTTCTAGACCCATTTCAAACCGGCTTCAGGGCAGGATACGGAGTTGAGACTGCTATGGTCGCCTTAGTGGATGATCTACGCCTGAGTATTGACAGGGGGAGTGTGTCCCTGTTGGTACTCCTGGACCTCTCAGCGGCTTTCGATACCATCGACCATGGTATTCTTCTGGAACGCCTGAGGGGATTGGGAATCGGGGGCACTGTGCTTCAGTGGTTCCGGTCCTATCTCTCGGGCAGGTTCCAGATGGTAATGCTTGGGGATAGCTGCTCTTCAAAGAAGGAGCTGCTATGTGGTGTACCACAAGGTGCCATCCTTTCCCCAATGCTGTTTAACATTTATATGAAACCGTTGGGAGAGATCATCCGGAGGCATGGGGCGGGGTGCTATCAGTACGCTGATGACACCCAAATATATTTCTCTGTGCCTTCGACAACATCGTCAGCTAAGGATAGTGTGTCTCCTCTGAATGAATGTTTGGAGGCGGTAATGGGCTGGATGAGGAAAAACAAACTGAAGCTGAATCCAGACAAGACGGAGGTGCTTGCTGTCAAAGGCCACAACCTGGGTTTGGAGGTGTGTCAACCAGTTCTGGATGGGGTTACACCCCCCCTGAAAGACTGTGTTCGCAGCTTGGGGGTGCTCCTGGATCCGTCGCTCCAAATGACAGCCCAGATAGATGCGACGGCCAGGAGTGCCTACTATCAGCTTCGGCTGATACGCCAGCTGCGCCCCTTCCTAGAGTTGGAAGACCTAAAGATGGTAGTGCACTCACTGGTAACTTCGAGGCTCGACTTCTGCAATGCGCTGTACATAGGGCTACCTTTGTGCCTAGTCTGGAAACTTCAATTAGTTCAAAATATGGCAGCCAGGTTGGTCACCGGTACACCTAGGGGTGACCACATAACACCAATCTTAAAATCACTCCACTGGCTGCCCATTAGTTTCCGGGCGACGTATAAAGTGTTGGTTATTACCTTTAAAGCCCTACATGGTTTGGGTCCAGGTTACCTGCGGGATCGCCTTCTCCCGTATAATCTGCCCCGCACACTCAGGTCCTCTGGGAAGAATTTACTCCAGTCAGCCAGAACTAGGCTGACGAGTGTTACCCAGAGGACCTTCTCCTCTGCCGCTCCCAGGCTGTGGAATGACCTGCCGGAGGAGATTCGACAAATTAGCAGTCTTCTGGAATTTAAGAAAGCCGTGAAGACTGTTCTCTTCCGGCAGGCCTATCCAGTTTAATTTTAAGATGTTTTTAATAATGTATTTGTTTTTATCTGTTTTAACGGTTTATCTATTTTATTGTTTTATATTTATATTTGGTGTTGTTCCCCGCCTCGATCTGGATGGAGAGGCGGGCTAGAAATGAAATAAATAATAATAATAATAATAATAATAATAATAATAATAATAATAATAAAATAATAGCTGTCTTGTCTTTCATTGTACCCCCATCTCTCTAGCAGCCTGTAGCTTCCTCGGCTTGCTGCACTACAATAAATTTTATATGGTGGCTGCCTTCCCTCTCTTTCCCCACCATGCCCTGGAAAGATGACATCATCATCATCATCATCATCATCATTTATTACATTTCTATACTGCCCCATAGCAGAAGCTCTCTGGACGGTTTACATTGTAGAGGATGTTAAATAGTGCCAATCTATCAATACATTTGCTGCTGTTGCCACTTGCAGTGGCAGTGCAACCTCCTCCCAACATGCCCCCCCCCAAATCTTAAGAAAGTAGTAAGCTCTGCTACAACCCCTGTCAATGGTGAGCCCTACCTGTGAGAAATGGACGGATCATTTCTCCGCCCCCTGGAGAAATTTGGTGAAATTGTCCTCCCAGTTTCTCTGCCCACAAACAAGATAGAAAATTTTGAGAGGCCATTTATGTAGGGTGACCAGATAAAATCCAGGTCAGGGCTGATGTAACTTTAACAGTTGTAGAGAAAAGGGGATTTCAGCCAGTGTCATTTGTATGCAATTAGTTCCTGGTGAAATTCCCTCTTCATCACAACTGTTAAAGTTGCAGGGGCCCTGCCTTCTTTTGTATCTGGTCGCTCTAGTATAGTGCATGCACCTTTAACTGTTGTGATGAAGAGGGAATTTCACCAGGAACTAATTGCATACAAATGACACTGGCTGAAATTCCCTTTTCTCTACAACTGTTAAAGTTACATGAGCCCTGACCTGGATTTTATCTGGTCACCCTACATTTATGCACATCTCTAGTTTAGCCTTCTGTTCTCTGGATAGGATTAGCTGGTATTTCAGTCCCATTCCATTATTATTATTATTATTATTATTATTATTATTATTATTATTATTTTCAATCCTTAGAACACTTCTTTCTGAATTCAGTGAGGTTTGTTATGGGTTCTTTTCTGAGCATAACTAGAAGAAATACAGAAACTAGAAATAATACATGCAGCTTCACTTTCTTTGAAAGGTTGCACCGGTGGGAATTACTGGAGGCCCAGAAGATAAATATACTGTGTCAAGGAATGCTGTATACTAAATTTATCACCACTCTTCTGTTTACCAGAACTATTTCTGTTTGCTAATTGCACCAAATGATTAATAAATACAGGGATGGATCCAGCTTCTTTTTCACTGTTAGGTCAGGAGCATTCCCTGAGTGGAGTTCCCCTCAGAACACTCCCATTGGTGGAAAGCGGAGGAGGTGATCTTCACAAATTTCACTCTGAAGTCCCAATGCCACATCTCCCACTGTTCTGGAGGGCCCCTCCAACCCCCTGGACCACATTTTGGGGGCAGAGTACACAGGGGACCACGGGATGGGGGGAGAAATCAACCATGATCACCATGCTTCCATTCCACCAACTATATTCTCTCACTGCTTCCCCATCGCAAAGCAGTTGTCAAAATTGCTGAAAGTTTTACTAAGGATACCCCTTGCGGTGGCTTCGGAGTGGCGGCAGGTGGATTACATGACACTGCTGTCACTCCGAAGCCATCTAGGGGCAAAGTCCCAAAGCTCCAAACTAAAAAAGTCGGGCATTTAGCCCAACTTTTTTAGTATTGAGTGACGCGATGATGGCTTTTGCCATCTGTCGCTGTTGCTCTGGAGCTTCTGCGAGGCATGCCCAGTCTGTGGCAACCACTGATTGGTCGCCATGGGCTGGGCAGGAAAGGGGGTGGAACAGCGAGCTATAAGCGCGCTGCACCACCTCTGCGCCTCCACAGTCCTCCCCCCATTTTACAAAGTTTTTTTTTTTACAAAACTAACCTTCAAAGAGGCGCGGATGTGGTAGCGGCGGCGGCAGCAAGAAAACCCGACATGACGGTCCTTCCGCTGTAGATAGGCGGAAGGAGCGCAAATGAGCATCGCGTCACCAGATGCCGCTGATGTGAAGCCAACCAGACAGCATCAACAGGAGGGCTAAGTGAAGGGGTGTATCTGATCTCTCACCAATGGCAAGGAGCTATTACCCACATGTGCTGCTTATGAATGCATGCATGGAGCACTGACATGGACTGAGCCAGCCAGCCATACTCAAAAGCAACAGATGCTCAGTCTTTCACTGAACTGCTAACGAAGAGCAATTTGGCTCACTATTAATATGGATCGGATCAAAACCAATCATCAATCATGGAAAGAGTTAACATGCTGAATTCCATTCTCAAGCACAGCAAGGCTGGCTAGTCAACATCCCTTTATTTCTGTGAAGGTGGAATTGGTGTGGGCCAGAGTGGAACTACATTCCTCACTCTCTGTGTGTTCAGGAAGGGGGTCGAGAAATATCCTCTTCACTGGGCTTGTTAAAATGTAATTATGGTTTTTAAGGTTTTTACTGGCCCTGTTCACACATCATCATTATTATTATTATTATTATTATTATTATTATTATTATTATCTTTTATATGCCGCCCCATAACCGAAGCTCTCTAGGTGGTTTACAAAAATTAAAAACATTGAACATTTAAAACCCAATATACAAAATTTAAAACCATACAAGCCTAAAAACAAACTACATATCATTTAAACTATCCAGGGGTCAGTTCAAAAAGCTCAACATATGCTGTTAAATGCCTGGGAGAAGAGAAAAGTCTTAACCTGGCGCCAAAAAGATAACAGCGTTGGCTAAACCATGATGATTAAGCATTTTGAGCTAAACATTATGGTTTAGCGTGTGGTACGAACCATGACTTAGTGTGTTGTGTGAACCATTCTTAACCATGGTGGCTACATAACTGCAGTTTAAACATGCTCACTAACCACTTGCTGCAAAAGGGTTAGCAGCCTAATCAAGGCTTAGTGTGTTGTCTGACCCACTATGTTTTTATTTATTTATGTTTTTTTAATTATTTTCTGAACTTTTTATAAACCACCTTGGCTTTCGAAAGATGGGATAGAAATACATAAATTATCATCATCATCATCATCATCTCTCTTTTCTCGCTCCTGGCAGTTTTTCTAGATGAACATGACGGGCTTTGCCAAGTCATTCTGTCTTTTACTGATTCAGAAATTTCCTGACTAGTGAACATGTTTTAAGTATGACTGCTTTCTGGATTTTGGTGTGGGTGTATTTTGGTAGGCCCAGTTTCTGAAGGTTTTCTATTATTATTATTATTATTATTATTATTATTATTATTATTATTCCATCCTGACTACTGGTCTTCTAGCAGGTCTCTTTTCCCTTGCACAGCACAGCTGCACCCCAGCAGTCCTTCTATATCTCTAGGAAGGCTGATCCATCTGGCCTTCTTGAATAGCATCCCAGGAGGCAATGTCTTCTCTATTTATCATCCACTGGATCCCATTCTGCACTACAGTGAATAAATAGGATGGGGCTGTCAGGTAAAGTTAGTAGGAGACAGTGCATATTTTTAAAGGTGTTTTGCTCTGAAGTTCTTGCTTTTCTCCAAAAAAGTTTTTCCCCCAGTCTGATAACACAGCAGAATTTTAATACCATGTCATAAATTACTAGAAGTGCTGGTCTATACATGGTGATTGATGTTGTCACAATACTGCATAGCATTTCAGTGTAATCTTTTGAGTGTTGATTGCTGCTGAAATGTCAGGTGTGGAAAAGTGTATGGAATATGGGGGCAGGCAGTGGGGGAGAGCAGACAGCAATTCATAATTTTTCTTGTGCTGCCTAAAAATAACCACACATAATTGTGCAGTCTTATGCAGCTACAGCTTACCTTCTTGTTGGTTGCAGAAACAAATCTTACATCTTAATTCAGCACAGCACATCAAAGGACAAGATATAATAAAGCTGAGGACCCCTTATTTCACCAGTGCACAAAGCAGTCATGGCTTCCCTCCAAATAATGTCTCAATTCCATTTTGGTCTGCATCAGTTTCAGCTTCAAAGAAAACAGAATTCTTTATGTGCAACTTTCTCTCGGGAGCAAAGCTACTACAAGCCAACATAGAGCTTTATAGTTTGCTTTTGATGGAAACAGGAGTATGCATGCTGTATATCTCTGTCTACAGGTATGCATATCATTTTTGTTATTAATCAGCTGCAGTGCCTGTCGTTATGGATAACTACTTCTGTATCATATGCAAGTAAGATTTACCATCTAAAGTCCTTTTCTTTTTTATGATAAGACAGCTGCACTAAAGTTACTGAAACAAAATGTAGCTGTTGCAAATAATTAATTTGCTAATTACAGAGATGTTGAAGCAGTAAATTATTCAGAATTGCCAAGAAGCACTTTTTAGCACTGGAGCAGGAAAGTGGTGTGAAATTATTAATAAAACTAGAACACAATGGCTGATTACGTTTGAAACTTATATGAATCACAAACAAAATACATTCTACGAAACCTTACAAGTGATGCAAGTTTTAAGAAGATGCCATGTGGATAACAGGACAACGTTTTCATATTTAAAAGGAGTGTGCTCTTATGGCACTCTTGTGTTTCAATTAACAGTTAAACTGAGGAGGAGCAATAAATGTGTTTACCTCGGAGGAAAACATTAGACTTACTAAATTGAGGTTTTCTGGTTCAGCAGTTCCCAGGTCTTCACTAGAGCAGATGCATGCTATTTAATGCTTCCAATACGGCATTTCTTTATTTAACTAAACGTAAGAAAATAAGAAGACCTATGCTGGATGAGACCAAGGGCCTATTTAGCATTCCGTTCTCTCAATGGCCAACCAAATGTCCATGGAAGCCCACATACAGGACATAGCGCAATAACAGACTCCTGCTTGTGTTCCCCAATATTCAGCAGTGTACTGCCTCTGGTTTATTTATTTTATTGCATTGCATTTACATCCCACCTTTTTTCCTCCAAGGAACCCAACACGGCATACATAATCCTCCTCCTCTCCACAACAACCACCCTGTAAGGTAAGTTGGGCTGAGAATCATTGATTAGCCCAAAGTCATCCAGTGAGCTTCCATGGCTACGTGGGGACTAGAACCCAAGTCTCCCAACTCCCAGTCCAACACTCTAACCATCTGGGATGATGGGAGTTTTGCTCTAACACAATTTGGAGGGAACCACATTTGGGAAAGCATCACTTTACAATTTTCTACAGTACCTTTATGTTGTTGTTATTATTATTATTATTATTATTATTATTATTATATTACATTTATATACCGCCCCATAGCCGAAGCTTACAAAAATTAAAACTCTGACATTAAAAATCGATATACAAAATTCCGATATACAAAATTTAGCCTATGCAAAGAAATAGAAATACAAATGTCAGGTAATTGATAGGTAAGGCTGGTTCACATTTCACCCTGGTGTATTGGCTGAGTGCTGCCATGCATATGAGGAAATCAGCAGATAGTAAGAAAATAGACAGTTGCTCTGTGGGAAATTGCATCCAAGAGTACATAAAAGGAGAGGTGCATTTGGATTCCTTGCAGGAGGACTAAATCATTAGGACAAAACCTTCGGTCATCCTTTGAGGAGAAAAGTATCAAGAAAAACAGTTGGGAACTGAACTAAGTTATGTGACATCCCTGCCTTTTCCAAAGGAGTCACATAGGTTCATTAAACCTAGCCCAAACAAGAGTTTACTCACTCTGCATCATAAAATCATGGAATAGTAGAGTTGGAAGGGGCCTATAAGGCCATCAAGTCCAACTGCCTGCTCAATGCAGGAATCCACCTTAAAGCATACCTGACAGATGACTGTCCAGCTGCCTCTTGAATGCCTTTAGTGTGGGAGAGCCCACAACCTCCTAGGTAATTGGTTTCATTGTCGTATTGCTCTAACAGTCAGGAAGTTTTATATCTTTAAGTTTTATATCTTTAATAGAATATTGTGATACACTGAGCATCCTACAAAAACGCATCCTTTCCCTAACTCCAGGTTGATTCACTCTGTACAGTAACTCAACTGTATTACTGATGCGATTATACAAGTCACTAATCAAACTTTCTGTACCTTAATGGTATAATAGAAGACTTGTTATGCTCAATGAAAACATTTTTAGACCTTTCAAATTTCAAAATAAGGCTGTTTCAATACTACATGATTATATAATAAAGGAGGAAAGAATTTCATAAAGATTTTAATTTTTAGTGGATTGTGTCATCAAAATATTTGATATAATTATTATTTTTAATGGTTAGCCCTTACTTGATTTTTTTAAAAGCCTACCTCTCTCTGGGTCACTCCAAACCAGCTAGGAGGCACACAAAAGCAACATTGCATTTGTTTATTCCTAACTAGATTGGGAATTGCAGACACAAAGAGATAAAGCATGAATAATTCACCAGCCTGAAGAAGCACCTTGAAATACATATGCATAGTTCTGTAAAATAAGCTGGTTTCTCACCAATCAGCTGTTCAGAAGAAGAAAGTGGTAGCTATATTTCATTCCACCATCACTACCCTTGACTCATCTCCACTGAAAAGCTGATCAGTGCAATTGGCGCATATTTTACAGGGCTATACTTGCATAATCCTCACTGCTATGTATGTGTAGCATATTGGTTAGGGGCAAGTATTTATGCATTGAATTAATGGACTGGATCTAGACTATGCTAACTGTACTTCACAATCCACTGGAAATGAATGGGATTTAAGGTAAATCATGACTAACTTTTCACCTTGATTTCAACAGGACCCAAGTGAAGTTAACCTGGAGCTGTTGTACACAAGGCTGTTAATCCGTTGTATCTAGCTTTGGTTTTGGCTCAGGATTAAGATCCAAGCACTACACTAAATGTTTAATTTCCTGCTTTTCTACTACATAACCTCTAGGTGGCATTCTGGTATAGTGAAATAGCACAAATATACAAGTGAATACAGTAGTTTTTCAATTGTACAGTTAAATACTGCATTTTCCCCACTCTAAAAAAACCCTCACTGAAAGTGCTCTTTAGACACAGAAGCAAAATAGAATGGAAATTTATGAAAAATTAGTCACTCCCTTAACAATCTCTTACCATCAGATGCCGCTTTGAAATGTTTGATTTGTTGTTATAACAACCACAGAAATGGTGTTATATGGCATTAATAATAATGACTACAATCATCCTACATCAAGTTGAGCACTTTCATCTACTGGCAGAACAAAAAATTGTTATTATGTTCAAAAAGTATTTCCTAGATGACAAACTGAACTCAACTTTCTTGGTGTTTACCTAAATAATAGATCAGAAGTAATTGCTATACCACTGCAAATCTATGAGGGGATCTTGCATGGCTAACAGAGAGCCACAGCAACCTCCA
This sequence comes from Anniella stebbinsi, assembly GCA_029215795.1. Lineage (NCBI taxonomy): Eukaryota > Metazoa > Chordata > Lepidosauria > Squamata > Anniellidae > Anniella > Anniella stebbinsi. Next base: position 334,135,896 of record JARDYH010000001.1, read on the forward strand.
AAGGATTTTATCCCATAAACATTCCCACATTACCTAAAAGAAAGCAATGTCAATCAAGTTAGGCATGTTGAGGATGAAGTCTAGGTAAACTCAAAGAGTGGAGAATGTGATGATGGGCATGGGATGACTACATTGGTAAGAGGAGAAGTGGAAGGGCTTTAGCCATGCCAAATTTGAAACAGATCCGTTCATCCGTTGATTTTTAGGATTTTTTTAAAGTTTGAGGGGTTTTTTAAATATATATTTAAACGGCCATTTTTAAAGGTAAAGAGATGAAATTGGCACCATGATAGTTCTCAGATAGAGCTTTAGCCTTGCCAAGTTTGAAGTAAATCTGTTCATCCGCTGACTTTTAGTGATTTTTTAAAGTTTGAGATTTTAATTTTTTTAAAAAAAACCTGTCATTTTTAAAAATAAAGAAATTAAATTTGGCACCATGATAGATCTGAGGTAGGGCTTTATCCTTGCCATGTTTGAAGCAGATCTGGTCATCCGATGATTTTTAGGAATTTTGTAAAGTTTGAGATTTTAATTTTTTTAAAAAAAAAAACCACCGCTGGAGCCATATCCTTCAAATTCAGGTTGTCAAACCTCCCCTTTAGGGTATTGCACCTTGAGAATTTTCAGCCTTTGGCAACAAGGGAATCTCAAGTTTTTAGCTAAGAATAGCTGGGCATGCAGGGCACCTTTCCTGTTGCAGATTTGGTGGGCAGTCGGGCACCTGGAGCTCAGCAGAGGCAAAAGCAGATCACAATGTGGGAAAGGAGAGGTCAGTCAAAGCAGCCCACAGGGCAAAATGGAACAGGCCAGAGGCCTTTATCTCAGAGTTCCACATCATGAGCAATGAAGGGTCATCCTTAGAGAAAAACCCTCACGACCAACAGTGAGGTGTCAGTCGACAAAGAGGCTCTCATCTTTGTGGATGTCCTGTTGATGTGGATGTTGGAACCTGGCATGTCGTTGCTTTGCTTTACTACCCCTTCCCTTCCATTTTACTTTGTTCACTTGTGAGCTAGGCTCTGTCTGAACTGCTGGCATGCAATGCAGAACGTTTGAAGTGTGTCAGAGAAAAATAGATAGATTTGTAGCTTGGGCTGGCTAGCATATCTCTAAGAGACAGAGTTAGACTGAAGACACAACTCAGAGATAGCTGTAGCTGAAACCTGAGAGGCTGGCATGCCACACAGAGCCTTTCAAGAGTGTCTCAGAATCAAGTATTGGTGTAGATGTTGGCTGGTTGGAAGCTTTGGCTGGCATCAGTTTTGAAGGAACTATCCTAGGAAAAAGTATTGTAGGGCATACCCTGGTGCTTTCTCCTACCTGGATCTTTCTATCTGTTATCTCTTTTTCGCTACACGCAAAATGTCCTAGCTACATACAGGCTGTTCTACCTTCAGCTTGCCAGCATCAGGCTAGGAACAAATGTTGCAGTAATGATGTAGCGTCTTATTCTGAAGTCTATTGTTTTGCTTTATAACAAACTCCTTATTAATCAAATTCACAAAACTTCTTCTTAAATTTAATTAAGGGAAAGAGATGAGATGAAGGGCAGAACACGGCTGGCCCTGATGTAGAATCACCTAGTTCTTTCTGTCTCCCTAATCTCTCTATCCTGCTATATACAAAATGTTCCTGCAAGCTAGCCAAGTATTTCTCTATCCAACAACAATTGTTGCAGTACCAATGTAACAGAAGTCATGTTGCCATATTCTATGTTCCATTGTATTATCCTATGACAAGCCATAATGTGTGTGTGCTCTACCGTGTGTGTAATCACGCTGTGTCCTCATGCACAGCAACCTTTTGTCCCCGTGGACAACATTGCTAGAGATCTATATAAGTCAAGCTAACAAACAATAAACAGCTTTCCTGCCTAGAACATCTCGGTGTGTGTGTCTTCACTCCTTCACAGTTTCAGACAGAGTTACAACTCAGAGATGGATGTAGCTTAGCCCTGAGAGGCTGGCGTGCCACACAGAGCCTTTTAAGAGCATCTCAGAGTCCAGTGTTAGTGCAGACAGAGGTGGCTGGTGGCGGAGTTTTTTTAAAACAAGAGTCACCAGATGTGACCAAGCTATAAGCTGGCACCCTACTCCCAGCCACAAGGTACAAGTGCACAGCCTGGCTGGACTGTTGGGCGACTTTGGCAGAGAGAGGGAGGGATTGTTTGAGACTGGAAGCTGGAGACGTCGGCTGGCTGGCATAAGGCAGAGAGAGGCTGAAGGCAACCCAGAGTCTCCTGTAGCTTGGCCCTGAGAGTGTTTTAAGAGTGCATCAGAGTCGAGCAGGTCTGCAGGAGGAGAGGAGGCGGAGGCGGCTGGCAGCAGAGTTTTTTAAAGTAAGAGACATCACTCATGACCAAACAATAAGCAATACCCCTGGCCACAACTGTACGGCCTAGCTGGACCATCGGGAGATTTTGGCAGAGAGAGGGGGGGGGAGATTGTTTGAGGCTGGAAGCTTTGGTTTGGCTGCAGTGACTTAGAGAGAAAGACAACAGAAGCTGCACAGACAACCCAGAGGCACCTGTTGTAACTTAGCCCCACGGTGCTGGCAGGCAATGCAGGATATTAGAAAGAGGGTCTCAGAGTTGTGTGTTTGTGCAGGAAGTAGACAGGAATTCAAAATCTATATGTGAGAAGTGGTGTCAACGCACAAGCCTTGAGAAGCTAATGTATATAAGTGAGAAGTGTGAATGGACGAAGTAGTGTCTGCCGCCCATAACACCCACCCTAATGTTACAGTAGAGAAACTTGTGACAATCATACACAAGATTTAAAAAAAATGAAATTTAAAAATAAAAAAGCCAGTCAGCCAGCCGGCAGCAAGCCCTGTTAAAAGCAGCAGCAGTTTGCAGCGGAGTGAGGATACAGTCAGAAAAGATATTTGAGGGAAGGGGAGAATGTATCACACAGAGTATAGCAAAAGCTTCAAAGTACAGCAAAAGCTACAAAAGTAGGAGTAAGTGAATTTCAGATATGTTGTTCTTTATTTCAGTGATTTTAACATTAAGATGTTATATAGAAAAGATTTGTCTTAATTGTGTGCTGTAAAATCAGATATGTGACCAAGGCTATGTTCAGGTGGGCACCCCCCCCCTTGGTACTGGACACGCCCCCTGGGGCCAGACATATTGGTGGGCATGCCCCCTTGGGAGCCGACCATGTCGTCCTCCTTTTTGGTTTCCAAAATATGGTCACCCTAATGGGAGAGCCCACGACCTCCCTAGGTAATTGGGTGGAAAGCAGAAGCCAAAAGTGGTGACTTGCCCAAATCTCCTAAGGTCATGTTCATGTGGAGTTTTTGTTTGTTTGTTTGTTTATTTTTAGAGCTTTGATGTTTTTAGAGCTCTATGTTTCAGCACATCCTACACATTGGTGTGAAGATTAATACCAAAGAATCCTACATGCAAACAGATAGTTACATATCCTAGGGTGATATTTATCTCACTTAGGCCCTTTCTACATCTAAGGATGTAGAGGGAGGGACAGGGGAGGATCGAACACTTACCTGCTTCTGCGATCCTCCCTGGGCGTCCAAACAGGAAGCACGATGTCCCAGAAGGGAACAGAGATGTTGCACCTGTCGTGCCCATCATTATGTTTGAATTTTTTTTTTTAAAGGAGCAGAACAGGGAGTGCAGTGGAACAGGTAAGGGGAACCCCCCCTGTGCACACCACCCCCTGCCATCCTGGAGATGACGGAATTGCTTTCCCCACTCCACCCCCATGGGCACAGAACCACCCCGCATGGCTCTGTCCCCATTTCAGGTCCCGGGATGGCAGGAAAACCAAGATATCCCCAGTTTCCATTATCCTGGGGTCATTCCTGAGTTGACCCCAGTTGACCCCAGAATCCCCTGTGCGTCATTTAGATGCAAGGGACGACCCAGGAAAAATCGCTGGTGTAGACATGGCTCTAGATGGCTGCTTTTCAGAACAAAAATCACAGGAAATTGCAGGCTGTACAATAATTACACTGTAAATCATTAGGCCTTGTTCATAGGATTTATCTTACAAAGTCCTTCTAGAGACAATTCAATAAATGAGAAATATGTTCCTTTGGAGAATATGATCAGCCAGCTAAGGCCACTTCACATAGAAATTGCACCACAGATTATCTTCTGTGATAATCCTACTTGCTGGGTTTTTAGTGCTTGTTCAGGCAGTGCACATCAGCAGAAAAGCCACAGCCACTTGCATTTTCCCAGCCTGTGCACAGCTAAAAAACCTCCAAGTAGGATTCGGGCTGGCCTTAGGGAAAGGCAAGAAAAGCACTCATCAGGGGCACCAAGCTGAAGGGAGATGCCATGCTGAGCTTGGTGTTTTTTTTACAGTACTATCTGCAGGAAGCTAGCAGAAAAAGCAATGCATGTCCCACCTTTTTTTTTCAAAGTTAGAAGTTAGCTGAGTGTTAACTATTAAAACTGAACTTCCATCAATTAGCTTTATTGTTCATGATAAAAGTAGTGGATCACAGCTTTTCTTTGCTAGGCTTTGTCACACAACTTGGTAACACTGCTGACTGGGGGCACCCGTTTGTTCGTTTGTTTATTTACTTACTTGTGTGTTTTATTTCTAATAGATAAGGCTCTCCAGGCAGTTCACAAAAATGCCAGGAGGGGGATGAAGCTAAAGCCTCCTGTTCCACATTGAGCCCACAGCAGCTGGCAACAATGCTCTTGCACCGCTAATGCTTGTGCGAAAGCAGCTACGCCTATTGGGTTTGATGGGAATTATTTGGTATTGCTGCCTCCTGTTGAAGAGGGAGTTAGCAGAGAAAACAAACAAAAAGCAGTACAGAATGAGTGCCTTTTGTTCATGTGGGACTGATAAGGGCAATACATTTATCAGTCCCACATGCACGCAAGGCTAAAAAGAGAACACAGCCTTCTTTAGTGAAGGAAAAGTAAAATGGTTTGCTCACAATATTCTTCCATTAAAATGCAAGTACCGTATATAGTTTCAAACAGAGTTTGTTCAGTCCATTTATTTGCGATCCATTACACCAGTAGGAGTGAGAAAAACCAAGCACATGTGCTCCCAACAATGAAGGTGGTCAGAGAGTAATAGGCAGGAAGGGGAGAAACTGGAAACCATACTGTGGACCATAAAGATCCCAAGGCTAGCTATGCCCAAAGTTCCCATGCATTAACTAGCTAACTGCAACATTGCCCCCTTCCTGTAACTTGCAGGCGAGGTTGCAATATTCTCAACAGGGATCACTGTGGGGAAGGGGGTCCCCTCCCCCAACCCCAACAATCTTGTGTGCATATATGATCATGCTGGTGCACCCTCCAGCCTGCCTGCCAACACCCAATGCAGCTCTTGGGACCAAAGAACCTGTGCACTCCTGCTGTAGATCATCAGGGCAAAAAATATGAGTAGACAAGAAGGGAATTCGGATGCAATCAGCATCCCAGGCATACAGCAAGCCAGATCTGGGATGCGGCACAGTAAGTGAATTTAGGTTTATTTTGTGCTAGAAGAGGGACAGATGAAAAATAGTATTTCAGGTGAGGGTTAAAGTTATTATTACTAAATGTAATTTTAAAATGTTTGTGGGGCGGGAAAACACGCACTAAGAGTGAGAAATAATTCAGATCTTTAAAAGCTACACAATCCTTCTTGAAACAACATCCCCAAAATAATATATGGGCCATTTTTCTTTTAGTTATACAATAGTTGAGAAGCAAAGAATGTTGGAATCCTTTCAAAGGCTTCATGGCAAAGTTTGGCCTTATTGATCAAACCCAGAAGCTTAATCAATATATAGTAGTAAGGATTAATTTAAAGGACTTTAACCCATTTGCTTTAACCCAATGAATTTGAAGGCATGCTCTTTATTGAGACATGAAACACTTTATCTTCCCTGTCATAACAGAGAAAAAAATTCAATCAGTAAATGCCAAAGGGATATTAATTTGCTATATCACTGGCTTTTAAATACTTGTTGGTAACAACTCTGATATTAGATGGTAATTTAGAGCCTATCTACACTCTGTGCTTAAGACGTTTTTAATGGGTTCCGAAGCCTCATTGTGCCACATGACGCACGTAAGTTTGCGGTTTATATTGGTGGTATATTTAGTCGCTTTTCCTTCATGTGAAATGGTTTTTGTTAATATAAATCGTTTTTGTTAAAGTAATGTGCCCTACCTTACCGCAGTGTAGTTGTTGTTGTGCGTAATGTTAATGCACAAACTTGTGGGAGGTGCTTCCTGTCGTCGCGCCAAAAAGCAGATTAGAGCCATGGAGGTTAGTGGGCTTACTTTCGGTTTTGAGGTTAGTGGGCGGGTCAAGCAGCCTGCAAAACAAAAACAAAAGAAGAAGAGACAAAGAAATAACCCAGTGAGACCCCAGTGAATGCTTAGAGGATGGAGGAAGCAGTCTCTATGAAACGTAAATACTGCTCAGTGTGTCCTACAACATAAAGAAACGACTTTAAAAACCACGTTTTTAAACAGAATATAAGTCATTTTAAGAACAATAAAGATAGGCTCTTAGACTAGGGTGACCAGATAAAATCCAGGTCAGGGCTCATGTAACTTTAACAGTTGTAGAGAAAAGGGAATTTCAGCTGAGTCATTTGTATGCAATTAGTTCCTAGTGGTCATGGGAAAGGGGTGTGGCTCTGGGGACCTTGGAGGGCCAGATTGGGACTCCATGAGGCCCAGATTTGGCACCCGGGCTAAAGGTTCAACACTCCTGATTTATAGTATCCAGGAATTTATCAAGGCTGTGCAGTCTTAAGAAAACTGGTTACATCAGGTCCAGGGTTTGGAGGAGCTAAACTACTCTCACTGAACAAGATATCACTACACTCTTTTAAGAACATAAGAAGAGCCCATGCTAGATCAGACCAAGGGCCCATCTAGCCCAGCACCCTGTTCTCACATTTGCCAACCAGCTGTCCATGGGAAACCCACAAGCAGAACATGGATGTGACAGCATCCTCCCACCCACTAACTTAAGGCTGTTCTTTATATCCAACTTTTCCCCCTTCCCTTCTCAACCAATTATTTTCATTTATCTACCACCATTCATGCGTATGGAGTTTTCTTTGTTGCTGGTGGTGGTGATAGTAGCGAGAGATCTCCCACCCAAGGAAACAGTGGGTTCTGCCAATTCTGTTGCACAACCAGGATCCACCACTTATGCAAGGGAGATTGAGCACTTCCTTGGGAAACTCCCAAAATGAGAGGAAATGCTTGTTTCTGGAAGGAGGCAGGTCAATGGAGCTCCTTAGGTGAGCTCAGCCTACCTGCCTCCTTCCAGAAAAGAGCAATTACACTAGTTTCAGTTTGGCCCTGGAAGCACTAAATCAACAATACGCAAGCAGTGAGAGCCATTGGTGCAATGGAATTGATGGGGTATAAGAGAATTGGTGGGGGCATAAGTATCCCATTAGAAGCTGCCCCATGTCACCTACTTCCTTGTCCTCTCTTCTTTTCCCAGAGCCAGCAGGGAATGTCTGTGGAGGAGCCTCTCATGCCAGCACCACACCTTTTCTTTCCATGTGTGGATGATGTCATAAAAAGAAGATGAGCTCTGCTAGATCAAATCAAAGGTCAATCTAGTCCTACATCCTGTTCAGGGCCAGCCCAAGCCATTTTCCTGTCTGAGACAAAGGACAATATGGCGTGCTTCCCACTCCTCCCACTCCCACCCCCATTCCACATACAAAAGCCAAGTGACCTGGCAGTTGATCTTACTTCAACACTGGCAATGGGACAGCACACCTGAGGGCAGCAAGCTAGCTTTGGGGGCACAGGGGAGGCTGCATGGCACACACAGCCTGTCCTTCAACTCCTCACCACTGTTCAGTATTTGCCACTTGAGGCAGCTGTCTCACTCTGCCTAATGTTAGGGATGGCCCTGATCCTGTTTATAACAATGAGCAGCCAGATACCTCCTGGAAGCCAACATGCAAAGCATGAAGGCAATAGCTATTGCCGCTGTCACCCGTTTGCCCCTCAGTAATTGTTATGCAGATATAGATGGCTTCTGAACATTTCGCTCTGTGAAAGATTTCCCACAATTGCTATAGGCATAGGTGGCCATCATGGGAGTTTCTGCAGGACTTCCATAGAGGTCTTCCATACTGAACTTTTGTGCTTTGGATCTGAACATCTCAGAGAGCCTCTGTGTGGAAACACTCCTATAAATAGAGGCAGAGCAGCAAATATCTTCGGAGCAGTGGTGTAGCTAAGGCTGGACCTTGAGGTCAAAATCCAGGTCCCTCAATCATTACCTAGAGAGTGGCCCTTTCCACACCAGGCTTTTTGCCTGGAATGGCCCCCGGCTGGTCCCTGTGCGCCAATGGTGTGTATTAGGTGCACCAATGGTGTGTATTCCGGGATCACCTTCCCTCCCTTCCTGCGCACCGATGGTGTGTATTAGATACTTCCGGGATCACCCTCCCTTTCTCTACACCCCTATGGTGTAAAAAGGGCCAGTGACAGGCGATGAAGGCATTAGGGTAGCAGAAGCAAACTCCATTTTATTCATGTAGTCATGATGGCACTACGATTTAAATAAGCTTAAACTGCAAAACCTCACATTCTCAGAGTATTATTATTTTTTAATCAAAGTTAGCAAACATTTTAACATATAAGGAATGTAGAAACAGTTGTAAAGCATGGAGTGTTGGTTGGTGGGGAGAGAATGTTAGTTATGTGCTTTACAGCAGAAGTAATACACAAGGCTGTCCAAAGGGGACCCCATAAGATCATTAAGGGCGCAAACCTATGGGGATGCCTGTAAGCCTCTGTACTCGGACGGGCATCCTATGCAGAGTGGGAAGATCAGTGGAAGCCTCGGGATACATCTGTTCCCCTCCCCACCCACTGGCACACACCCCTTTACCCCTTTCTCCCAGGTTACTTGTGCAACCTCGGAGAGGCAGCTGGTGCAATTCTCTCCATGCCAGCTGCAAGGGGGAAGAGGAGTGGGGAGTGCAGATTTTCAGATCCACAGTTGGAGCGCTGTCTACAACTTCAGATCCAGGAATCCGAATTGTCCTATGCCCCCACCCCAGACTTTGACCCCCTCTACAAAAATTCGGTTTGACGACTGGTTCTCCGATTATGCGCATCTTCTCGGAAGCGCTTTATGGTAAATGACTGTACGCAGGAGGTAATTGAGCGCACAACTGGTGGCCTTACCGGTTGTTTGAAATGCGCTTTAGAAGTAGTTAATGCGGAGAATCGCTTGTTCACATAGTCAAAATGCACTTTAACAGCTGCAGCAAAATAAAACTCGCTATTTAACGCGCATTCGATAATGCTCATAATCGGATAGATAACGCGCCTCAACTCCCGATTTGTGCTCCGCTCATGTAGATGTAAAAATTTTAATGAGACTTGAAAGAGCTTTAAACCTCTCGTGTAGAGGCAGCCTTTGTCGATGGGCCATAGGATTTCTCCCTTAGTCTAGGATCTTAGTCCATGCCTCAGGTGGAAAGTTATCAAGTAGAAATGTTCCCAGTTCTTGGCTGTATATAATAGGTGGCCAATTGCACAAGGCTCAAGAGAAGGAACTTCTGGACTGCGTTCATTGGGACGAATCAGAGGCTGAAACTTTGTGTTTGAAACAGGATATTTGATTTTATTCAATGACATAAAATTAACATTCCAGTCATGTTTCTCCTAATACAAGAGACCTAACAGGAAAATACCAGAAGAAGAATTTTACCTGCACTTATTCTAAAGCTTAAAGCCATAATTTCAGAGGTAAATATTTATGATTACAATAGAGTTACTACATGTTCATAGTTTCTGAATTAATTCAGTTACATTCAAACACAAAAGGAAATACAGAATGCCTTGAAGAAATCGGTGGTTATTCTTCTCTTGGAAGAAAATTGGAGTTCAATGTAGAAGCCTTTGTTTTTTCTCCCCCTTTTTTTAAAGACTGCCAAAACTAATTTTCTTACACAAGCAATGAAATGACCCTGTGTCAATGACTTTGCATTATCATTCCTTGATACCTAATTTCATTTCCAGATCTGGAATCTTTACATAACTCATATTGTTAATAGAAAATGTTTCCCCAGACACAGTTGCTCTTGTATTTGGGAAGTCCTAAGATGATTCACAAGATTTGTCTTACGTGTGAGTATCGAGAGCTCTAGACTCAGACAGCATGACCAATTTGAGCATCACAGCTGAATATTTCATAGGTTCATGTAGGATCTTTTAACAAAAACTGAGCTATTATTTTTCATTCATTTGCTCATTCATTCATCAAGGGTTATAGCCTGCCTTCCTATAAAATCTCCAAGGTGCCTTACAATCAGGGTAAACATACCATAATAACACAACAAGAAAGAAACAACAGTGAAGTTAGCCCAGCTCAAAGACTGGATAGTCACCCTACTAAAACTATCTTCACACGTTCCATCCACATGTAGAATAAATACATGGAGGGGGAGCAAAACTGCACCCACTGGCCCTACCCCAATCTCCACACAGAAAAGAGGCACCTATGCAAGTACAGAGGTACACATATAACTGCTGCACATGATCAGGAACTCCAATCATGCAAGGATCCAGATGGCATAGAGCTTCTATGCATGTGCAGCAGGAGTGTAGGACTTCGGGTCGGGGAGCCAAATCGGGCCTGCTGGGGATGCCCAGATGGCCACCCACTTCCCCCAATGGCCAGTTGTTCGATAGTCTCCTGGCTTTTGTGCAGTTTTTTCCATTCTAAAAAGTTGGCACAGGCACACCCTAATATCTTGGGATGCTCAACATTCCCCCCATCACTGCTCCCACTGGCGATGGCGCCTGCAGCTTTTAAGAAAATAAAGTGGGCGCAGCATAGGGTGACCAGATTTTGGAAAGCAAAATCCAGGTCCAAAATGGCCACCCCACCAAAGCAGCCCCCCCGAACATAAAATAAAAAAATTAAAAAGGCCGCCTGCCACCCCCCACCGGAAACAACCCCCACACACACACCAAGCCACCCCCCACAAAAAAAACCCAGCCCGGACCTACCGGGTCCTCCACTGCCACCACCGATCTCCTCCACTGCCACGTGACCCCCTGCAGCCCCCTCACCCTTCTTGCCCTGCTCCTGGGCTCCCTGGAGGTACCTGAGGAACAGCAGCAGCACGCAAAGGAGGAGGAAGAGCCTGCTTTAAAATGCCCACGCTCCCGGCCTCGGCAGGAAACAAGTGCTTAGCGTTAGGGAGCGTCAACAAATTCCTTGTCTGGTGGCTAAAGCAGTTAGCTTTAGCCACCAGACAAGGAATTTGTTGACGTTCCCTAATGCTGAGCACTTGTTTCTTGCAGAGGCAAGGGAGCAGCGTGGGCATTTAAGGGTGGGAGGAGAGCTGATCCTTTCCCCGGTTTGCCCCCGCAGTCCCCCTGTCGGCCCGGATTGCCCCAGTTTTCCTGGTTAGGACCGGGAAATCCAGGGCGATCTGGTCAGCGGCAGTGCCTTCAATTCCCTGCCTGCCTGCTGGCTGACTTCCTTAGCGGTCTAGGACATGTGCACTGCACCACCAGTGTGCTGCCTTTCTTTAAGAAGCTCCCCCCTCCCATCAGCGAGGGCACGGGGCGCTTTCTAGAAAATAAAGCAGGCACAGCGGCAACAGCTGTTTTATTTTCTGGAAAGCACCCTGCGCCCTTGCTGTCACCGATGGGAGTGAGGGGGGAGCTTCCTTCGAAGATATTAGAGGGGGGTGTTTCCTCATCCCCTTCCTGTGATCCTTTCCCTCAGACGCATGCATGTGGTGCCCACTTTGAGTGGCTGGCTCACCTTTCTTGGACCCGTGCCTGCGTGATGAGGGACAGAGGATCACGAGAAAGAGCAGAGCCTTGTCTCCCTGTCCCAGATGCTGTTTGCTTGCTGCTGCTGCTGCTGCTGCTGCTGCTGCTGCTGCTGCTGCTGCTGCTGCTGCTGCTGCTTTTGGAGCGTGCCTTCTCAGCTCCTCATAAGTCAATGATCACTGCTTGGTGAGGGAGAGTGGATCAAGGGAGGGGGCAGAGCCTCAGCCTTGTCTTGCCAACACTGCCTGTCTGTTGCTGCTTTTGGAGCGTGCCTGTCCTGCTCCTCCATAAGTCAATGATCACTGTCTCATTCAGCCCTCTGATTCCCAGTGGGAACTATTAGGCTATCAGGCTGAATGCACCATGTCTGAATGAAAACAGTGAGACTTACACATACTACTAATTTTGCTCCAAGGTAGGAGGTAATAGAGACAGGCATCAAAACACCTAAATCTAAAAGACGGGCAGGGAGTAATTGTTTTAAATCTGAGAGATTATAACATACACAGCCTTCTTTCTCCCTCTCCCCTCCTCAATTTCAAATAGTGGAGACATGCAACAGGAGTATTGTGTTACAAGTTTATTAGTTGTAAACCTAATCCTGAGGGCCAGTCCTGTTGGTCTGTTGCAGCAAAAACAACAGAGTCCCATGGCACCTTAAAGATGAACAAATTCATCTGAAGTATACTTTTTTATTGTTAGAATTTTTGTTATTATATGTCCATGAGTGTTTGATGATAAGAGTCAAAATGTTATCATGAAGCCTGCAATCCTGTATCCTTTTGCCTTGGAGTAAGCAAATATGATTGAATTCAATAGGACTTACAGTATTTCTGAGTAGGCATGTCACTCAGGTCGTATTGTCTAAAAGATCCTAAAATGGGTTGGGCTATAGATTAAAATGAATAAATTGCTCTGCATCTTGGAATCTATTTTAGGGTCACTCTCAGGTTTTGATACGCTTATAGGAAGTGTGTGTGTGTGTGCACATGTGTGTCTGTGATTTGATCAATACTTGACTAATGAATTAAAATATTCAACTTTCTAAACTACTAATGCATTAATTTTATGTTTTAACTGTTCTAGGTATTTTAGAAAGAACACTTAAAATACATAAAATGAATGCAATAGTAAATTTGGAACAGAAAAAATAGTAAGGAAGATCAATATATTAATTCATTAGACAAATATTAAACCATCCACGTATTAGCATAAGCAATCTGAAAAAGTAGTATAATAATGAAGAAAGCAGTGAAAAGGTAAAGGCTTTGCATTGCATTATAGCCCTATCTGAAACTCCTTGTTCTTTCCCAAACCTACTGAAGAGGATTTCCCCAAATTTAAAATGGATAGACCATGTAATGTTGTTCATATTAGTGAAATTACATGCCTAGTTATGGTATAAGTTTTCATAGATGAGACCACATCATCTGATGAAGAGGACTGTAATCCATGAAAGTTTATGCCATAATACATTTGTTAAGCTTTGAGATGCTTTGAGACATTTTGTTGTTTTGGGTTTTTATCTTACCTATTCCTCAAGGAATTGAGGGCAATGTATATCATTCTCCAAAACATTAGAAACTGTTAAAATATAGATATAGAAAGAATCTTTTTTTGGTAAACATTTCCAGTTTAAAGCAAATGAAAAGAAATAAAAGAAAACCCTCCATGTGCATGCAACCTGAATTTAGGAAGGAGCTTTTAAATTGTGTTCCTATTGACCTTACAGTTACAAGATGGGGAAAACTTGGCTTAGTAATAGGGGTGTGCACGGACCCCCCGGATCGGATCGGGACCCGGATCGGGACCTCCAATTTTGTCACGGATCGGTTCGGACAAAATCGGAGGCCCCCCAGACCGGATCGAGTACGATCCCGATCCAAAAATCGGAAATTTTTGGATCGGCCGCCATTTTTTTCCCCATAGACTTGCATTGCAATGCAAGTCTATGAGGAAAAAATGGCGGCGGGTGGGTGAGGTGGGACCTAACTCCCTCCCCCCCCGGGGCCGTCCGCTGTGGACAGCCCCGGCAGGTAAGCCCCCTCCCCCGCTCTCCCTACCCCCCCTGGGGCCGTCCACTTCCATCCGCTGGCGCCCGCGGGCGCCAGCGGATAGAAGCGGACGGCTCCGGGGGGAGGGTAAGCCCCCTTCCCCGCCACTGCTTACCTTTTAGGGCCGTTCGCTCCCGTCCGGCGCCGGCGGCTACCGCCAGCAGGCTTTGCGTCTTGCTCTCGAGTAGCGCGCTGGGTGATCACCCGGCGCACCACCCTGGAGCAGGCCGCGGAGCCCACTGGTAGTAGCCACCGGCGCCGGATGGGAGCGGACGGGCCGGAAAGGTAAGGGCCCCCCTCCCCCCCTCCGTGCGCCCCCTCCTCCCCTCCGCGCGCCCCCTGCTTACCTTCCCGGCCCGTCCGCTCCCGTCCGGCGCCGGCGGCTACTACCAGCGGGCTCCGCGGCCTGCTCTCGAGTAGCGCGCCGGGTGATGACATCACCCGGCGCGCCACCCTGGAGTAGGCCGCAGAGCCTGCTGGTAGTAGCCGCCAGCGCCGGATGGGAGCGGCCGGGCCGGGAAGGTAAGGGCCCCCCTCCTCCCCTCCGTGCGCCCCCTCCTCCCCTCCGCGCGCCCCCTGCTTACCTTCCCAGCCCGTCCGCTCCTGTTCGGCGCCGGCGGCTACTACCAGCTGGCTCCGCGGCCTGCTCTCGAGTAGCGCGCCGGGTGATGACATCACCCGCGCGCCACCCTGGAGCAGGCCGCGGAGCCCGCTGGTAGTAGCTGCCGGCGCCGGACGGGAGCGGACGGGCCGGAAAGGTAAGCGCCCCCCTCCTCCCCCCCCCCCGCTGTCCACTTTCATTGGCGGGCGCCCGCCGATCCGCCAATCCGCCGAACCGGTTCGGAGCCTTTTCGGACCGGTTCGGATTGGATCGGCCGATCCAGCTGTCGGATCGGAAATCGGATAATTTATCCGATTTCCCACTGGACCGGACTCGGATCGTGGATCGGGTCCGATCCAGTGCACATCCCTACTTAGTAATTCTACAAGTGAGAAGGATCTTGGAATTGTTGTAGATCACAAGCTGAATATGAGCCAACAGTGTGATGTGGCTGCAAAAAAGGCAAATGCTCTTTGGGCGGCATTAAAAGAAGTGTAGCTTCCAAATCACGTGAGGCACTGGTTCTCCTCTATGCAGCACTGGGGGCACACCCTAATGAAATATGCTGCGCATGGCTATGAAGGTTAGGATGCCTAAAGCTTAGTTACTGACCATAAGAGCAGGCTGAGATGCCTACTTGCAAGTAGATTTACTCACAGGTAGCCCCTTCAGCTTTACATTTGAACAATCTAGGACTGCAATCCTGTACACACATATCTGAAAGTAAGCCTCATTGAATACAATGAGGCTTATTTCTGAGCTGACATGTATAAGTTTGTACAGTTTATATTCTTGCAAATGGGCACCTAGGCTTGCAAATTAAAATGGCCAGTTGCTGGGGTGTCTTTCTGCTAGCAAAGGTATTGCTTGCAAGTACAGCTCCCCAGTCTGCTATTTGTCTTCTCCCATTATTATTCCTTCCCTGACCTTACGTGATGGGTTGGAAATGCATTGAAGCAACACAGGAACGAGGAGAGAGAATGAAGAACCCCTCAAAAAATCTGATAACTAGCCAAAAAAACTGGCTCTGAAGCCATCTTTGCAGGTAGGGTTGGAATTTCAATCATGGTAACCCAAGTGCAACAGAAATAATTTAAAATTAAAAGAACTGTGGTTGGATATTTACAACATTAATACTGAAAGCATATGCCTCATCATAAAACTGAAGATGAAAATGGAATGTTTTACTGATATTCAGGTTTGTATTCAGGAAATGAAGCAAAATTGCTCTCATTTAGGTTTAGTCATTGCTCAGTAACTTATGCAAATTAGCAATGCAGAACCACGGTGAATCATTATTAATATTCATTGCCTTCCCACATGTCTGAAAGACTACCAAGTTGCTTTGTAAATGGAGTAGTGTGATGTTGTCCATATTAACATTTTATCCTATGAAATGTGCCCTAAATAATTGCTGCTAGAATGAACTTGGAGGCTTAGGTGATATCCAGTTAATATCCAGGAATGAGCAATGTGTTGGATGCCAAACCTTACTAGCAATACATATTTTTGCCATCCTCTGCAAAAATGAAATTTTACTTCCCCCCCACCCCTTCATTTGTACAGATTAAGCACTGTGAAATTAAACTGCAAAATAAATGCAAACAGGCAAAAGAAAATACCATGCCTGATTTAAAGAAAACAATGTAATGGGGCTGCAAGCCCTCTGTTATATGAGACAGCACAGAACTATAATGCAGCAATGCTAAAGAAGGGTTTTTCAACACTGATTACAAAATGAAACTGCCAGCTGACAATTACTGGCCAAATAAACATTCTGAAGATGTCATTGATGGAGTTCTCTGTCAAATAAATGGCATCTGGCTTCATGAAATGACACAAATGTGAACAGAACACGAACAATATCCCCAACACATAACAATGCCCGAAGTATAATTTGTTGGATAAATACACAACTTCATGATTATTTTTTCAAGGAAGAGGATACATTTGCTCTTCCCTCAACTGTGAAGTGATATAAAATCAAGACACTAAAATGACCCTGTTGTGTCATTACAAAACAGGCGCAAAAATTTCCAGAGGCTCTGCCAAACAATAATGTATGGACACATGAGGGAAGCTAGCAGGAGTCGGTTTGGCATAACTTGCACAGTTCTATCTGATGCCACAATGTGTCAAACACAGGAGCCCTGTTCAGATCTCCTCCATGTGTAAAAACTTGGCAAGGGGAGGAGCGCAAGTATGCCACTGGTTCCACCTGCAACATCATCTTCTTATACAGTGCCTTGCATAACTATTCACCCCTTTGGTAAACATGCCAATTAACTCCATTTCAATTCCAGGTTGTAAGACAACATAGGGCTCCATCACACCTATATTTCACCTGGTTTGCCTCCACATTTTTTACCTCTGCTTCATAAAAGCGTCAAGCTAATGTTCCCTTTCACATGGGTTTGTGGTAGGGGTGTGCACTGGATCGGGTCCGATCCACGATCCGGAGACGATCCAGGGGAAATCGGATACAATTATCCGATTTCCAATCACCCCTCTGGATCGTCCGATCTTTCCCGAACCGGTCAGGAAGGACCCGATCTAGTTCAGGAAAAATTGGAGAATTGGCGGGCACCCGCTGGCGCCCACCACCACTTCCATTGACGGGTGCCAGCAGGCACCCATTGATGGAAGCGGAAAGCCCCGCCAGGTAAAGATCACGGGGGGAGGCTTACCTGGCGAGGCCTCCTCCTCCTCCCATTGCCAGCTGTAAACTACTGCAAACTAGGCCGTGAGGCCTAGTTCGCAGTAGTTTACAGCCGGCAATGGACGGAGGAGGACGTCCTGCCAGGTAAGGAGCGGGGGGGGGGGCTTAGGCACCAGCGGGCGCCCTCCAATGGAAGCGGACAGCGGAGGGGGCTTACCTGCCAGGGCCGTCCACAAAGGACAGCCCCACCAGGTAAGAAGCGTGAGGGGGGAGGGGGGAGTTAGGCCCCCACTCACCCACCCGCCACCATGTTTTACCTATAGACTTGCATTGGGGGAAATCCGGGGGGCCTCCAATTTTGTCCGATCCGATCCAGGACAAAATTGGAGGTCCCAATCTGGGTCCCGATCTGATCCGGGAGGTCCCTGCACATCCCTGGTTTGTGGTATTGCGCTGCACCATAAAACCTCCCTTTCGCTTGTTTGCTCTTCCTCTCCACCCCGCCTCTTCTCCTTTCGCCTCCAGTTCATTGGTTGTGATACTCTGATGGGCTTGGGCTCCTTCTCCCCTTGCTCTGGCTTTGTTGTCTAGTGATTTACTGATTTAACATTTCATTGGCTGGGCTCCATTTCTGCAAGCAATGAGGGTGGGCTTGGAGCAGTAAAAAGTCCATTCAATTGACTAAGCACAAGTCTGTACGTTCGACATGGAGTGCTGGAGGAGGTGAACCGCCCTGACCTCCCCTTTCATCAGCAAGACTCCCCCAACAAAGGAAAAAGCAAGGGGACAGCACTACATGGAGGCTTAAGGGCACATTAAATCTTGGGGCTTGGGGAAAATAATCCAGACTTTCCCTGCACCAAAATAATATGCAAACCAGAGGAAAGAAGGTGAGATGGGTGCAGGACAGGGACAACATCATGTGAGTCCCATGCTGCAAAACTAGATACTAGGCATGGCTAGAGTGCGTTAAACCACTAGTGTGATGGAGTGCAAACTGTGGATGAGTCAAAGTGGGGTGAATATACTTATGCAGGGCACTGTATACAATGTTTTCAGGCAGTGTCTACACTGAGGTGCCTATATATATCAACCTCTCCATGTTGAAGCATTTTTTTCTTCATTTACAATTTTACTGAATATGTGTAAGAGTGGGGTTATAAGAGTTTGTTGGCATAGCATAGAGAAAGAAGCTTTGGGGGCATAAAATGGGTTTAAATGGATGTCCAAATGATAGAGTAATGTTTTAATATTAAGGGGGCAAGTAGGCAAACACACATAAAATACTCTATCACGAGTCAGATGCTTTGGTTTAGATAAAGCCTGATGATATATGATTTGATAATGCTCAAGGATATTACTCATAAGAACTTGTGACTTGTACCAACTGTATGTATTCCTGTTAAAGGAAATAGCTGAAAGGTCCAGGGTGATGGAAAGGTAGTGGTTTAGAATATCCCTGTGTCCATAAGAACGGAGAAGTAAACCAGACAGTTGACCACACGAAAAGCAGAAGTAATGTCCAGTTTTGAGATAAACAAGTACGTCAGAAAGGTTGGAACATTCTGGGAAGAGGATGATCTAAATTGCTGATGTAGACCAATGAATTTGGATATTTCAGAACAAATTAATATGTATTAAGAGGAGGGGTCTTTGTTTTTGAGAAGGGTATTTAAGTCTGAACACAGAGGAAAAAGATGTCTTTCCTTTACCTCTGGCATGACATCCAGGATGTTGCTCTGAGCCTAGCATGCGGGCCTCAGTGACTCCTTGGTTGCCTGGGAGAAACGGAATCCCCATAGCATAGAAGAGCTCCTTTGCAGAGTCAGTATGAGTGATGCAGAATTTGTGTGTACAGATACTGTTCTTTCTTCTCTCAAACCATCAAGACCTAAGCTGAGCTTAGTTGCTGGACCTAAGACCATGGACTTTTTTGAGAAAGGGGGAAGAGACCAACACCAGTGTTGTCATGGGGAGGAGGTGTTTGTCCATGCTTGTCTTAGCAAAGTTCTTGTTCTCCAGAAATCTGCCAGACTTTGTAAATATATTCTTTTAATTTGCTTTGCTGAATGGAGGTTCGTGTGTTTGTCTAACTTTCTTTAAATTGTTTAATAAATGTTTTAAATATATCACAGTTTCATTGAGTTTGTGAGTCTGAGTGAAGTCAGTCATTCTGGTACTTATCTCTAGAAATTTCGTCTACTATTGTGGGGAGCAATCTTGAGGGGTATTGATGAAAGGCATTGTAGGAATCTATACTTCCAGGCAACCTATGTTCAGTATCTCTCAAGTAAAAGATTATCAAGAGAAGCTCTATGTGATCAGGACATCTGCATGATCAAGGGCCCCAGCTATGAGGATTACCTGCACATATACAACTGTATGTGAGTAAATACTCCTTTGAAGATGTTGTGCTGAATAAGAAGTACACATGGCAATGTGGGTGGGCCAGGGACACGATCCTGCTTCCCACTGCTCCATGCATTTACTGTACTCATGGGGAGATTCTGAATAGGTCTAGAGTCAATGGGATACATCAAAGAGTATTAAACACAAATGTGTCCTAAGGACATATACAATTATTGTAAAAGTACCTTCTGAAGTAATCAACTAGTTCACTTAGATTAGGTGTGGCTAACTTGTGGCCCTCCAGATGACTTGGCCAATAATTTCCCTCATCCCTCACCATTGGCTAGACGGATGGGAGTTGTAGGCCAAAACATCTGGAGGGCCACAAGTTGCCCATATGGTTAGGCAAACATACCATATTAGAAAGGCTGACCATATGAAAAGGAGGACAGGGCTCATGTAACTTTAACAGTTGTAGAGAAAGGGGAATTTCAGCTAGTGTCATTTGTATGCAATTAGTTCCTGGTGCTATTCCCTCTTCATCACAACAGTTAAAGGTGCAGGCACTATACTAGAGTGACCATAAACAAAAGAAGATAGGACCTCTGCAACTTTAACTGTTGTGATGAAGAGGGAATTTCACCAGGAACTAATTGCATACAAATGACACTGGCTGAAATTCCCTTTTCTCTACAACTGTTAAAGTTACATGAGCCCTGACCTGGATTTTATCTGGTCACCTTATGAGAATGGGACTTGTTCAAGTGTTTTATGAGTGGAAACAAAATAGTTGTACATCTCTAGCTGCCCGCTCTTGGCTTAGATGGATATGCTGTTTTTGGCCCTTTACAGCTGCCATAGTTTGTGGCCATAGAATTCAATTATGGCTGCCATAGTTTGTGGCCATAGATGTACTAGGCCATGTGATATTGCGGCCTGGTTCTAAGGAGCACAGGCGATATAGCAGCGATCTGGCAGCACCAGCAGCAGCGGCAATCCAGCAGTGCCAGGCAGTGATGGCGGCAGGCGGCAATGGTGGTGGTGGCAATGGAGGCGGGCGACGATAGCAATGGGCAGCAATGCGGCAGGCGGCAATAGGGAGGTGAGTCCAATGGACTCACGGCCAGCCTTACGCTGGCTTTCCTGGGATGTTGGGAGGGAGCGCCCAGCACCACTCCAAAGTGGCCCAAGGCACCCTGAATCTTCGGTACCGATTGGCTTCGGGGCACCTCAGGCTGACCCGGAACCAACTCGAAACTGAGGCGAGGCAAGGTGGGCCAAATCAGCCCGCCTCGCCTCGGTTTCGGGGATTTGGCCCAAGGCTGTGCACAGCCCTAGTGTTTGCTATCTAAAGGAGCCCATTGTAAACACAGAAAGACTCCAGAAGAAGAAAGCCCAGTTAGGATGTGGGATTTTTGCTTAATGTAGAGAAGCCAGTGCCTGCAGGAGGAGGGACCATCATCACCACCCAGGGAAGAGGGAGTGCTGCCTGCTTGCCTGTTTGCTGCTGCCACCACCGCTGCTACCCTCTCCCTGTGGATTTCTGCCCAGAAGACTAGTAGTCCCTGCAGGGCCAGGCCCCCAGGTACTGAGCCAGCCATCGCTGACTGCTTCCACCTGTCCCTTTCTCTGGAAGGGGATACATAAGCTGGCTGGCTGGGGGTGCCTGGGAGAGCCAAAGCCTGCAGGAGGAGGGACCATCATCGCCACCCAGAGAAGAGGGAGTGCTGCCTGCTTGCTTGCCTGCCTTTGTTTCCTCCGTTTAGTTGTCTGTGGGTCTTGAACTATGTGCCTGGGAGGGAGGAAACAGAGCCAACTGGGGGGAATTGAGGGGGGGCAATTAGTGTAGTGATGGGTAGAGGGAGATATGGTGTTGTGAGGAGGACGTGCCAGGTAAGGGGAATGCAGCCCAGACAGTTAACGGCTGGGCCGTATTCCAATATTACCTGCAACCGCAGGTTTGTTGGTTTCCCTATCAGCCAGCCCTCAGGTCTCTGGATGCTGCTTTTAAATGCTAGATCGGTGCATAATAAACCTCCCTCATTCATGACTTATTTGTGGATGAGGTAGCCGATCTGGCATGTATAACCAAGACCTGGGTGGGTGAGCAGGGAGGAGTTAGTCTCTCCCAGCTGTGCCCACCATATTGGTTCAG
Organism: Anniella stebbinsi; assembly: GCA_029215795.1. Lineage (NCBI taxonomy): Eukaryota > Metazoa > Chordata > Lepidosauria > Squamata > Anniellidae > Anniella > Anniella stebbinsi. Next base: position 334,157,490 of record JARDYH010000001.1, read on the forward strand.
CATCAGGGTAGACCTGAGGGTCGGGTAGGGGGGGCACTGTGGTCTATAGGAACTCCATCCCCCTCTGCAAGCTCCCTGTCCATGTGCCTACTGGTCTGGAGTGTTTGCACCTTGTGTTGGGTAAGCGGGACAGATTAGGAATTCTGTTGGTGTACTGCCCACCCCGCTGCTCAACATACTCCCTAGGTGAGCTGACGGAGGTGGTCTCGGGTGTACTGCTGAGATCGCCCAGACTGTTAGTTCTGTGGGGTGTCAACATTCATGCCAAGGGCACATTATCTGGAACAGCTCAGGATTTCATGGTCTTCATGACAACCATGGGACTGTCCCAACATGCCATCAGCCCAACGCATGTAGCAGGGCATACTCTAGACCAGGTTTTTGTAACTGGACATGGAGATGGTGATCTGAAAGTTGGAACTTCACATTAGTCCCTTTGTCATGGTCAGTTCACTGCCTGCTGAGGTTTAGATTTACAACAGCTTTTCCCCTCTGCAAGGGTGGGGGACCTATTAAAATGGTCCACCCCCAGAGACTAATGGATCTAGATGGTTTCCAAAGGGCTCTGGGGAGTTTTCCGCCTGATAGGGCTGATGCTCCTGTCAAAACCCTGGTTGATCTGTGGAGTACAGAAATGACCCAGGCAGTTGACACAATTGTTCCTAAGCACCCACTCCTGAGTAGAGCTTGTATGTCTCCATGGTATACTCCAGAGTGGAGAGTGGTGAAACAAAATAGGAGATGGCTTGAGTGCAGACGGAGAAGAACTCCTGGTGGATGCAATCAAACACTGGTAAGCGCCTATAGTAAGCTGTATTCAGGGGCAGTGAGGGCAGCAAAAACACAATACTTTGTTGCCACCATTTAATCATCAACCTGGTACCCAGCAGAGCTTTTCAGAGTTGCCCAGAGGCTTTTACATGCTGGCCCCAAGGACATGGTAGAACCATCTGAGGCCCACTGTAATACATTTGCTGGGCATTTCCAGAATAAAACCTTTGGCATCATTCAGGACTTAGACTCCAGTGTTATAGCAGCTGAATCAAATGAGGTATCCAGAGCACAGGTTTGTCCTGTTTTCTTGGATGAGTTTCAGTTGGTACAGCTCAAGGATGTTAACAAGGTGCTTGGACAGGTTTGTACAACCACCTCAGTATTGGATCCTTGCCCCTCTTGGCTAATAAAAGCTAGCAGGGATGGAACAACCAGCTGGGCAAGGGAAGTGATTAATGCCTCTCTGTGAGAAGGAGTGGTCCCAGGCTTCCTGAAAGAGGTGGTAGTGAGACCACTCCTGAAGAAATCCTCCCTGGACCCAGAAAATCTTAATGACTATAGGCCGGTGGCAAATGTTCCATTCCTGGGCAAAGTCCTTGAGCAAGTGGTTGCGGGCCAGCTCCAGACTCTTGGATGAGACTGATTATCTGGCCCCATTTCAGTCGGGTTTCAGACCTAGTTTTGGCATGGAAACAGCCTTGGTCACCCTGTATGATGATCGATCTCGGGAGAAAGACAGGGGGAGTGTGACCCTGTTGATTCTCCTTGATCTCTCAACGGCTTTCAATACCATCAACCATGGTATCCTTCTGGGATGACTGGCTGAGTTGGGAGTGGGAGGCATTGCATTGCAGTGGTTCCGCTCATACTTGGTAGGTCGGATCTAGAAGGTGGTGCTTGGGGAACACTGCTTGGCCCCATGGATTCTCCAGTATGAGGTTCCACAGGGGTCAGTCTTGTCCCCTATGCTGTTCAACATGTACATTAAACTGTTGGGTGTGGTCATCCGGAGTTTTGGAGTGCGTTGTCATCAGTATGCTGAATAATAATAATAATAATAATAATAATAATAATAATCATTTATTTCTTACCCGCCTCTCCATTTGGATTGAGGCGGGGAACAAAAATACATAAAACTGACCAAAACATGACACAGATTATTAAAACTGCATTAAAACATTCTAAAACATCCTAAAAACATTCTAAAATTCCACTGGATATGCCTGCTGGAAGAGAACAGTCTTTATAGCTTTCTTAAATTCTAAAAGACTGTTAAGTTGACGAGTCTCCTCCGGCAGGTCATTCCACAGTCTGGGAGCGGCAGAAGAGAAGGTCGTCTGGGTAACAGTTGTCAGCCTAGTCTTGGCCGACTGTAGTAAGTTCTTCCCAAAGGACCTGAGCGTGCGGGGCAGATTGTATGGGAGAAGGCGATCCCGCATGTAACCTGGACCCAAACCATGTAGGGCTTTACAGGTAATAACCAACACTTTATACTTTGCCCGGAAACTAATTGGCAGCCAGTGGAGCGATTTTAAAGCTGGCATAATATGGTCACCCATAGGTGTACCGGTGACCAACCTGGCTGCCATATTTTGAACTAGTTGAAGTTTCCGGACTAGGCACAGAGTAGCCCTATGTACAGCACATTGCAGAAGTTGAGCCTCGAAGTTACCAGTGCATGCACTACCGTCTTTAGGTCTTCCAACTCTAGGAAGGGGCGCAGCTGGCGTATCAGCCAAAGCTGATAGTAGGCACTCCTGGCCGTCACATCTATCTGGGCTGTCATTTAGAGCGACGGACCCAGGAGCACCCCCAAGATGCAAACACAGCCTTTCAGGGGGAGTGTAACCCCATCCATAACTGGTTTACACACCTCCAAACCCAGGTTGCAGCCTTTGACAGCAAGCACCTCCGTCTTGTCTGGATTCAGCTTCAGTTTGTTTTTCCTCATCTAGCCCATTACCGCCTCCAAGCATTCATTCAAAGGAGACACACTATCCTTAGCTGATGCTGTTATCGAAGGCATAGAGAAATATATTTGGGTGTCATCAGCATACTGATAGCACCCCGCCCCATGCCTCCTGATGATCTCTCCCAACATTTTCATATAAATGTTAAACAGCATTGGGGAAAGGATGGCACCTTGTGGTACGCCACACAGCAGCTCCTTCTTTGCGGAGCAGCTATCCCCAAGCATCACCATCTAGAACCTGCCCGAGAGGTAGGACCGGAACCACTGAAGATCACAGTGCCCCCGATTCCCAATCCCCTCAGGCATTCCAGAAGGATACCATGGTCGATGGTATCGAATGCCGCTGAGAGGTCCAGAAGTACCAACAGGGACACGCTCCCCCTGTCAATACTCAGCCGTAGATCATCCACTAAGGCAACCATAGCAGTTTCAACTCCGTATCCCACTCTGAAGCCAGTTTGAAATGGGTCTAGAAAATCAGTGTCATCCAAAACTACTTGTAGTTGAAAGGCAACCACCCTCTCGATCACCTTGCCCAAGAGTGGAAGGTTTGATACCGGTCTGTAGTTATTAAAGTCCAGGGGGTCCAGGGAGGGCTTAAGAAGCAGCCACACCACCGCTTCTTTTAAACATGATGGAAAACTCCCCTCCCTGAGAGATGCATTAATAATATATTGTAATTGTGATCTAACTGCATCGTCCTCACTCGTCCAAGCAGCTTGTCCACGTTCTTGGTACTCACCAACTGAAACTGATCCAGTGTAATTCTACTCGTGGAGTCGCTGGACACTCCATTGTCAGCCTCTGCTATAACAACGGCATCTAAGTCGGCTCTTATCCGAGAGATTTTATCTGTGAAATGATCGTTAAAGGCATCGCAGCGAACTGCCAAAGGTTCTAAGATCGGATTCAGGGGGGAAGGTGCCCAGGTTAGACCCCTCACCACCTTGAACAGTTCTGCTGGACGCGAATTCGAAGACGCAATGCGTGCAGAGAAGAAAGCTTTCTTCACTGCACGTATTGCCACTCTATTTCTCCTTTTCATCTTCATCAGGTGAGGCTGTGGATGTGCTGAAACGGTGCCTGGCTGCAACAATGGACTGGATGAGGGCTAATAAACTGAAACTCAATCCAGACAAGACTGAGATGCTGTTAGTGGAGATGGAGGGTGTTCAACCTGTTCTGGATGGGGTTGTACTCCCCCTGAAGCAGCAAGTTCATAGCTTGGGGGTTCTCCTAGAACTATCTCTGTCACTTGAGGCTCAGGTGGCCTCAGTGGCACGGAGTGCCTCCTACCAACTTGGGTTGGTGGCCCAGCTACGCCCTTATCTGGACAGGGATAACCTGGCTTCAGTTGTCTATGCTCTGGTACCCTCCAAGTTAGATTACTGCAATGCACTCTATGTGGGGCTGCCTTTGAAGACTGTTCAGAACCTGCAGCTTGTGCAAAATGCGGCAGCCAGATTAGTAACCTGGACCAACAGGTTTGAACATATAAAAACAACTCTGGCCCGCTTGCATTGGCTGCCTGTATGTTTCTGAGCCCTATTCAAGGTGCTGGTTTTAACCTATAAAGCCTTACACGATTTGGGACCACCATACCTAATGGAACGCCTCTCCCAACATGAACCTACCCGTACACTACGTTCAACATCTAAGGCCCTCCTCCAGGTGCCTATGCCAAGAGAAGCTCAGAGGATGGCAAAAAGGGAGAGGGCCTTCTCAGTGATGTCCCCCCCAAATTATGGAATGATCTCCCCGATGAGGCTCGCCTGGCGCCAACATTGTTATCTTTTTGGCACTATGTCAAGACTTTCCTCTTCTCCCAGGTATTTAACAGCATATACTGAGTTTTTAATTGACCCCAGAACTATATTTAGCCTGGCTGAGAGTTTGCAACTGTTTTAAATGTATACTTTTATATGTTGTTTGTTTTTATGGTTTTAAATTTTGTATATCAATTTTTAATGTCCAAAGTTAAATTTTTGTTAACCGCCCAGAGAGCTTCAATTATGGGGCAGTATATAAATGTAATAAATCATCATCATCATCGGCATCCAATCAAAAAATATGGGCCTACCAGAATACATCCACACCAACATCCAGAAAGCAGTCATAATTAAAACATGCTCAATCCAGAAAGCAGTCATAATTAAAACATGCTCAATCGTCAGGAAATTCCTGAATCAATAAAAGACAGCATGACTTGGCAAAGCCCGTCATGTCCGTCTAGAAAAAACACCACGAGTGAGAAAGAGATAATAATAATAGTAATAATAATAATAATAATAATAATAATAATGGCCCTCTTTTATTCTGCAGCTCAACACTCACTCCAAAGAGACCAGGAAATGGCTGTTTCACGCAAGCACCCCTTCTAATGTGGATACCACAGAGGTTTTACAGCTCAATTTTCTCACTGTCATCATGCATAAGCTGAAGCACAGGCAAAGTACAGTGTAGAACCTCAGCCCAGAATCCCCAGGCATTCAGGGGGCACAAGGAACCTTCCAAACCTGTTTCAAAATTTCTGCTACGAAAAAGTGATAAAATGACTCTCTCTCTCTCTCTCTCTCCCCTACAGCTGGACATAATTTGAGTGCAGTATCTTATTAAATGCCCACATTTCCTTCTTATCTGTATGGAGAAATCCTGGGGTTTCAATCCTAGGGTTAATGGGAATACAATTCAGTCAAATAAGTATAGCTTCAAAGACTCTACATGAAACCAAAAGGAGCATTAGAGAGGTTAAGTTTTAAAAATGTTCTGCAACTGAAATACAAAGGTTAACATCATTCTTTGGTAACCATGGCAATATCCTTTCCCTAAACTTCCCAAGGAAGATATACCCCATCCCAGAACACATCCCAAGAAGGTAAACTCGAACGGAATCATTCTTGGGACAATTAAATATGGATACAATTAAGCCATTGCATGGAATTATTATTTGTACTCCATATTAATTGTATGGAAATTGGCCCAAACTGTGACTTGGGCAAATTTCCCATGTGTTAAATAATCAGGGAAGAGACATTTCAGATCACTGAGATAGGCAGCCCGCACAGAATACCAGAAATGCTGCAAGAGTGTGTTCAAATGCACTTATCTGTGAAGATCAAGAATGAAAGAAAGTAACAATTGCCTTTTTCACAAGACATTTATGATTGTTACATGCTTAGAAGGAGGATGCATGCCTACTGAACCTGACCTCCAAATGTTCACAAAATCTATGCACTTCATATGTAGGCTCTGTGCCCAAGGTCAGATGAAGACATGGATGTTGAGGATACTAGTAGGCTGACCATATGAAAAGGAGAACAGGGCTCATGTAACTTTAACAGTTGTAGAGAAAAGGGAATTTCAGCCAGTGTCATTTGTATGCAATTAGTTCCTGGTGAAATTCCCTCTTCATCACAACCGTTAAAGGTGCAGGCACTATACCAGAGTGACCATATACAAAAGAAGGCAGGGCCCCTGCAACTTTAACTATTGTGATGAAGAGGGAATTTCACCAGGAACTAATTGCATACAAATGACACTGGCTGAATTTCCCTTTTCTCTACAACTGTTAAAGTTACATGAGCCCTGTCCTCCTTTTCATATGGTTAGTCTAGATACTAGTGCGATCCCATTCCCACAATGAGTGAGCAGAGATATGCTGCACTAGCAGGGCTATAGCAAACAAAAAACAAGATGTTTGGAGTTCTAATCCAACACCTCTGGAGGATACCAGTTGGGGAACGCTGGTCTACACTGTGTGGCTCTTAAGAATTCAGACATCAGTTTTTTCCCAGCCTCCCAGATTTACCCAAGATCTTCCAGTGGAGATTGAACCTCTTATACTTTGTGAAGAGCCATCTGTCAGATGTCAGGTGCTTCATGAACAATTCACTAGGCTGGCCTAGTGAATTGTGAGTTGAAAGCTTGGCAATTGTTGTGAGAGAGTCTGTCTCTGTTCTGTGCTTATCTGTGGCTGCTAGCCGAGGCCTTGAGTTTCCTTGAGAACAAAGATATGTTTTGAAAAGGTGGGGGCTATCTTGCAAGCTGTCTCTCACATAGTGTCGTCATCAAAAGGAGGTTGAACCGTGCCGCCCTGTTGGCACATGAGTTTAGATTACAGGCCTGAAGTCCTGTCTGTCAAAGTGGCTTGGAATTAGCCAGCCTCTATCCTATATAGCTACAAGCAAAGGGGAGGCCCTTTGTTAGGAATTCATCTGTTTGTCTGTTGACTTGTTCACCTGTTCTACGGTTACTATCTGGTTCTACGCTTGCCAAGAAACTCATGTTTGGGATTCTATCTGGTTTGGAGATGTTAGATGCACTCTGTACATGTTCTGTTGCTATTTAGACTTGGAATTTCTAAGAACTATTACATGAAAAGTGCTTTGTGGCTTTTCATAGAATTGGACTTGCAGATTACTGTTCTGGATTCGTGTTCTATAGCCTGTTTTCCCTGCATGGACCCAAAGTACGGGAACAGGGTAACTCTGAGGCTGATCGTTGTTGTTCTAGAATTGTGTGTGTGTGACCTGCAAGAGAGCCTTCCTCAGAGCTAAAGCTACGAGCAAGGGAGGGTTTCCTAGGTCGAAGAGGTTCGCCCCCTGACATCTTGCTTACGTGATCAGCTCAGTGTCCCTGGCAGGCTGAGTTTGGTTTAGTTCAAGATGATCTTGTCTACTGTCAGACTTTATGCACTTCTGTGCTGGGGTTTCTCCTTTGAGTTTTGCTTGTGTTCCTGATGAGTCAGTATGTGTGGCCACTCCTGACCGCATGGGACAGGGGCTAACTCTAAATGTCTTCCCCTGAGTGATTTGCTGTTCGCATTAAGTCGTTGTACCTGAAAGCTATCTGGTTTGTCTTCAGCTTCAAGTGTTGTATGCAGAAATAAAACCGTTATGCCTTGAATTCCATGTGATTTTACAATAAAAGAAGTCTCACTGTTTTTAGAGTGTGTCAGTTTGCCTAAAGTTCGTGAGCAGAAGCCTGGGGTGAGCTTGCGTCACAACAGTATCCCTATTGACTGCACTATAGTAAACAGAAGTATCTCAGGTGTGAGAGACAAATCCAGCCCACCTAGAAGAATGCCATTCCGGCCTTCTAGGGTTCTTCCATGTGGCCATGACCCCTCAACCACATCACCACATGGTTTCTTCTCCCACACACACACACACACACCACTGCTGATTATTTGGTGGTTTCTTGGCTTTTGTGCGATTTCTTCCTCATTCTAAAAGGTTAGAATGCTTCTCCTAAAGTTTAGTTACAAGCAGTAAGAGGTTTAAGCTAGGCTGACCATATGAAAAGGAGGACAGGGCTCCTGTAACTTTAACAGTTGCAGAGAAAAGGGAATTTCAGCCAGTGTCATTTGTATGCAATTAGTCCCTGGTGAAATTCCCTCTTCATCGCAACAGTTAAAGTTGCAGGGGCCCTGCCTTCTTTTGTATCTGGTCACTCTAGTATAGTGCCTGCAACTTTAACTGTTGTGATGAAGAGGGAATTTCACCAGGAACTAATTACATACAAATGACACCGGCTGAAATTCCCTTTTCTCTGCAACTGTTAAAGTTATATGAGCCCTGTCCTCCTTTTCATATGGTCAGCCTATTTAAGCTAAAATATGCAGTGATTTGGGGGTATTTGGGGCCCACCTCCTTTGCCTTTGGCACAACCCCTTTTGCTTTTGTCCCCACCTACCACTGGAATGTGGTCTCCAAAAGCTTCTCTGAAAATGAATTCAGCCCTCAGGTTGAAAGAAGTTCAACACCCATGACATAAATCAATAGATAAATCATCCATATTCTTGCACAACATGTCAGACATTTACACTTTGTTGAGTGATCAGAGTTGGATCAGGTCCATCTTATGCACAATGGGAAAACAGAGAGAAAACCCTACTCATCGGCTAATGAGAATTAACTAGAGACACTAGCAGGATCTACACTACTACTGCTTTAAAACAGTTTATAACAGTAGTGACAACTGTTGGGGCCTGGGACACACTCCATGTACAGCTTTCTAACCTATTTCAAAGTATCATATCATATATGCTTGGCCACTTTCTCTCTGCTAGTCCAGAAGAATATTACCAAGGGGGAGGGGTTTAAACTTTATGCACATTTTTCCACGCTAGAAAAACAAAGCAAAAATACCCCCAATATCTTCTTGCAAAATAGGATTCTCCAAATTCTCCATTATTGGGTCATTATTTTCAAGTAATAAGAGTACATTATCTTGAAACGTTCATAGCAGCACTGCTATTAATTCTGCCATTCCTCCATGATTTAGACTCGGTGACCTGCTGCTATGAACAGGCCTTGTTTTTGTGCAGGCATGACAAATGGATATATTTTATTCGGCTGCATATGCTGAAAAGGCCCATTTACTCCCAGTGATTTACAGTGCTCTAATCACAGGAACACATCAGTATCACTGAGGGAAGTGAAAAGAGAACAGTACGTTTCAAATGTTAGTGGGCTAAAAAAGAACATTGGCATTACAAATGACCCGAAATTATGCAGGACGCCATGTGGCAAATATTGCAACGCTGAAACCAGTTATTATTCATTTCTCCTGGAAGACTGGATAACAAATACTATCTGTACTAAGTATTGGTTAAGTACAGCAGGTGTTAATATGATAGAGCTAGGTGGACAAGGATGCTCCTAGGTAGTATTACACCATGTTTTTTATATAATGCCATCTATATACATGGTGATTCACAAAGAACAGGTAGACAGGTCTTTACTCCAAGCGACTTACAATCTCAAACAGAGACAGGGAAAAAGACAGAGGAAAGAGGAGATGGAGGCATGGAGACATGAAGAAGGAGGAGAATAGGGTAGGGTGACCAGATAAAATCCAGGTCAGGGCTCATGTAACTTTAACAGTTGTAGAGAAAAAGGAATTTCAGCCAGTGTCATTTGTATGCAATTGGTTCCTGGTGAAATTCTCTCTTCATCACAACAGTTAAAGTTGCAGGGGCCCTGCCTTCTTTTGTATATGGTCACTCTAGTATAGTGCATGTACCTTTAACTGTTGTGATGAAGAGGGAATTTCACCAGGAACTAATTGCATACAAATGATACTGGCTGAAATTCCCTTTTCTCTACAACTGTTAAAGTTACATGAGCCCTGACCTGGATTTATCTGGTCACCCTAGAATAGGGTGTGGTCTGCCAGTGGGAAGGAACTAATGGTGGGACAGATTTCCCCTTCCCCCCTGCATCTCCCCATGCTTTCTCCAAATCTGTTCCACAGGGTTGGGGTGCCCAGGTGACTACACAACAGAGAATCCTGTATCTCTACACAATGGGATGGGGTCTGATTTCTACCTCTAGGGCAGCTATTAGAGGCATAGGAGCTGTGCCAGACTGAAAATATTATATTTTCCTCCAAAACATATGCAAAAACGTATGGGCAGCGGCAGGGGTGGGTGTTTAACTGCAAGATGTGCTATATACCTTTAACTTAAAGTACTCTGGCAAATTGCTGTATTTGCCATTTGCATTCCCTTCACCATCCCTTTCATTGATTTTGGCAAATACATTGGTCAGAACTTAGTAATCAAACCAGGCTGTGAATTCTGGATGTGCATTGCTTCGAGGTTCTTTGCCTAAAATTGGCAGAAATCCCAAAGCTAATACTTGTTAAAAGACATTAAAGCCCTTGTGCTCTGATGCAACTGAGATGGGGAAATGTTCAAGTTAGGTTCTGAATTGTAATATGCATGCTTCTGATGCAACCTTGCAAGTAGCCAAATTTCTGAGCTCTGCAATTGGCTGCAGAATCTAACTGGGCCAGTGTACTAAGTTGCCAGTCTATCCAAACTCACAAGACCCTACCTCACATGAGACACTCTCCATTAGAAGGATTGCAGACCACTAATAAAGGCAGACTATATTTATTATTTTTCTGTTTATTCAATATTTTAACAGCTGTATGTTTAATTTGTTGTCAAATGGTTTGTTTACCGTTAATAAAGTTTGATTGATTGAATGCATGCTTCTGTAGAATTTTGTCCTATTGTAGCCCAGTAGCCTTCATCTTTTTCAGATCCAGCAGGACCCACCTTTATCTCCAAAGGTGGGATCCATTTTTGACTATATATAACAGGGGTGAGCAATTTATGACTTTCCAGATGTTTAGCCTACAACTCCCATCATCCCTCCCCATTGGGGATAATGGATGTTGTAAGCCAAAACATCTGAAGGGCCACAAGTTGCTTGCCCCAGTATATAACTATCCTTTTCCATTATTAAGTCTTGTTCTCTGTTCTTATTCTCTTATTCATTTTTATTAGGGATGTGCAACGGATCAGACCCAATCCACGATCCAGGCCCGATCTAGCCAAAATCGGAACGTTAATTAACGATTCCGATTTCAAAAAATGGAGGTCCGATTTTTTCCGATCCGATTTTTCCCCCCTGATTTTGATTGGAAAAAAACTGAAAATCGGACCTCCATTTTTTGAGTTTTCGCCATACGCATGCATTAGGGGAAAGAAAGCTTTCCTCCAATGAAAGTCTATGGGGAAAACATGGCGGCGGGTGACTGGGGACCTCCCTTCCTCCCCCCACTCGCACTCCTTACCTGCTGCCTCCTCGCTGCCATCTGCTGCCGCCTGCTGCCCCAATCTACTGAGAAACAGGCTTCGCGGCCTGCCTCTCAATAGAGCACAGGGTGATGATGTCATCACCCAGCGCTCTACTGAGAGGCAGGCTGCAAAGCCTGTTTCTCAGTAGACTGGACCTGTGGGCAGCAGCGGACAGAAGCGGGTGGCCCTAGCAGGTAAGGAGCGCGAGTGGGGGGAAGGGAAGTGGAGATCCCCACTTACCTGCCCCCATGATTTTGCCATAGGCTTGCATTGGGGGAAAGCTTTCTTTCCCCCAATGTAAGCCTATGGCGAAAACACCTAAAATGGCTTCCAATCCGAAAATCGGAGGTCCGGTTTTCAGATCAGAATCGGATCGGATCAGATCCAGATGACATCTGATCCGATCCGACACCACAATGCAGGTCCCGATCCCGATCTGAGTTTTTGGGACAGTGCACATCCCTAATTTTTATCCTCTTAAAAGTGTACTCTGACAAGCAAGCAACAATAACAACGCATGAATTGTGGTGCTACCACTAGTGCATCCACCTTCAGTTGGATATAATGATTAATGAGCTGAAGACCAATCTTTGAGCACATACACTGGGTTGGATCTGCTGGCATTGGAGGAAGGGGGTGGAGGCAATTTTTGCCTATGTCCTCCTCCCCCCTGCAGCCCCCTATGCCCCCTGAAGGCTGCTCTGGATGTTTGTGGGGTGAAACCTCCAGATCAACACTGCAGGTGACTCTGGGAGCTGCAAGAGGAAGGAGGAAGTAATGAAAATCTCTTTCTCCCTCCAATTCCTTCAGCAGGGAGCCTCTGCTAGGTCCGAATTTCCTCCTTCAGCAGAGGAGCAAGTCTGGATCCAACACATAATACTTCAGTCTTGCATTTTTCAGACTCTTTTTGTTCCAGATTTTATATTGGCCATTTACTTTACACCTCCAAAGGTGTGTGTGGATGGGGCATGCAGGGCAAAGCTGTCTTCATAAATCATGCTAACCAGCAGGGAGAGGGGATGAAATCCAGGGGAGACCATGAAATCCAGCTCCACCACCTGCTCCCCATCAAAAAACAGCTGGCAGGCAAAGCTTTTGGAAGGGGGCTTGACATGCACAGCTGCAGCAGCTGGATCAGAGAGGGAAACTGCATGTGCAGTGCACCCGTTGGTACACAGGCTGCCTCACCCAACTGGGATATGAAGGCAGGTCTGCTTCTAAATGCCTATGGTTCACAGCTGGATTGGGTTGAGTGATTTAGTGAGAGATGTTGCCCACATTACAAAACAACATTACTTGATGGTTTGGGGTAATGGTTTAAAATTGAATCTACGTTAAGTATACAAATGCAAATAAGCACAAAGAACTTGGATGCTGGCCCAAACAGATGCTGAAAAGACTGAAATTCCTGTTCTCAACATCTAGAGCTCTAAATATATAGGATGTTCCCAGTGCAGTGCTATTATGATGATTTTTTTTCTGATGAAGCACTGAATAAAGTGATCAATTGGCCATATAAACACATTTTGGTGTTCATCAGACTTCCCTAGAAATCTAGTCACACAACATCATAGTGCTTATTTGCTCACACTGAGCAAGGAGGATTATTATATTATAATCATGACAAGCATCTTATTTTTGTCTCTACAGAGATTACATTTTCCCTTCCAGGCATGTAGCTCTTGGTAAAGAAAACACAGTGAAATGCAACACTTCAATTTGGTAGCCAGGGAGAAACCAAGAAAGCCAACCATTCAGTTTGATCTGCAAGTCTGCACTGAGGGGGGACCTCTACGGTGACCATATGAAAAGGAGGACAGGGCTCATGTATCTTTAACTTTGTATAGAACAGGGAATTTCAGTGGGTGTCATTTGTATGCATGCAGCACCTGGTGAAATTCCCTCTTCTTTGCAACAGTTAAAGCTGCAGGAGCCCTGCCCTCTTTTGGATCTGGCCAAGAGGGCAGGGCTCTTGCAGCTTTACCTGTTGTGATGAAGAGGGAATTTGTATGCATGAATGCTTCATGCATACAAATGACACCTGTTGAAATTCCCTTTTCTATTCAACTGTTAAAGACACAGGAGCCCTGTCCTCCTTTTCATGTGGTCACCCTAGGGAGACAAAGTTGTCACTGTCATGTGTAGGTATTCAGTCAAGGCTGGAGATTGATTCATTAGAAATAGTCTCTGCGAGCTTATCTCTGTCAGAGTTTCCACAGGAGTTGCTTGCTGCTCTCCCTGTCTCAGCCTTGAAGCTGCTAGTTTCTCTGGGAACTTGGGAGTGTTTTGGTAAAGTGGGGGCCACTCTTTCAGAGTGTCACTCATATTGTAGCATCATCAAAAGGGTGTTGAACTGTACCGCCCTCTTCGCACATGGGCATGGTTTACAGGTTAGAGGATCTGTCTGTCAAGTGGCTTTGAATAGGCCAGGCCTTAGTATATAATGGCTGGAGCAAGGCTGAAGAGCCTTGCTAGGGAACATCTTTCAACACAAGGCCTGAAACCCCTCTTGTTGGATTCTATCTGTTTTGGGTTTTTGGAAGCACTCTGCACATGCTCTCTCACTTGCTATTTGGACTTTGGATTTTTAAGGATTGTGCCATGGAAAGTACTGGGAGGCTTTCATAGACTTGAACTTGCGATTGCTGTGGATTGTGTGTTTGATGGGCCTGAGATTTTACCTTCCCTGTGATCACGCATACTGTATCAGCTCAGCATTCGGCAGGCTGTGTTTGATGGGGCGTGATCTTTTATCTCTGCCCGGCTCTGGTGGCTCAGAGCATAAGTGTTTCCCTCCCTGGAATTTTGTTTAGGCTTTGGCCATGTCCCTTGAGGTGCCAGTGTATGCGGTTTAGGCTTTGGCCATGTCTCTTGAGGTGCCAGCGTATGCGGCATCTGGAGGAATTAAAATCGGATGGTGGCAAACCCTAACACACACACCCAAGTGCTTGCCTGAAGGATTGTATCAGGAAAGGAACCTAAAGCTTTCTATCTTCATCTGCTTTAAGTGATGTTGTTTGAAGAATGTAACCATTATGCTTTTTACTGTGTGATTTCCTCAATAAAAAAAAGGCTCACTGAAGTGAGTGTCTCATATCAGTTTGCCAGCACGTGTGAATGCCAGAGGGAATGGGCACGCACATGACAGTAACACAGAAGAGGGCAAGGATCTCTTCTCGATCATCTCAGAGTGCAGGGCACGGAATACTGGGCTCAAGTTACAGGAAGCCAGATTCCAGCTGGACATCAGGAAGAACTTCCTATTAGAGCAGTGTGACAATGGAACCAATGATCTAGGGAGGTCATGGACCCTCCCACACTAGAGCCATTGAAGAAGCAGCTGGACAGCCATCTGTCAGGTATGCTTTAAGGTGGATTCCTGCATTGAGCAGGGGGTTGGACTCGATGGCCTTATAAGCACCTTCCAACTCTACTATTCTATGATTCTATGTATAGAACTTACTTGCTCTGATCCTGTTTATCCCAACCCAGCTGAAGAATCATATCCACCAGAGCATCCTGTACAAGCAATTCTCCTTTCCAATCCAACAGCTCAGGGTGCAGCCATGGAGGCCTTTTTAAATAATAAAAATCAGGCTAATTGGTTATAGGAGGGGGAGCAGGAGCCCCCCTCCCTTTTCAGTGAAATGGCTAATCAGCAGGATATTAGCTTTGTAAAAATCTTCCAGTTTGCATGCTGCATTCAATCTTAGCTATTTATCCACGAAAGGGTGCCCAATATTGTTAAACACCATGTAATATTATCCTAAGCCAGGAGATAGCAATCTGCCTTCAGCACTATTGCTGGAACATATGAAAGTAAACTTCTTTCTAAGCTTCTACACAAACATTATATTTTACAGAAGGGGCTTTGGAGATCATATGGGACACAAGTATTGAGCCTCGGGGCCAAGGGCCAAATCTGGCCCTCTGGGGCTCACCAAAGGCCACGTCCACCTTTTCTATGTCGCAAGGAGCTCCTACTCCCCTCCGCCAATCCTTGGATGGTTTCCCAGGTTTTGCACATTCCCCCATTCTAAAAGGTTGAAAACCCAGCCTAAGCCTTAGTTACCAGCAGTAAGAGCTTTAAGTTAAAATACGCTGGGGTGGGGTGGTATTTTTGACCCCATCCCTTTTAGTGCTGCCCACAACTGGAATGCAAAGCCCTGTCCCCTGAGAATTTCTCCAAAACTGAGGCCTCATCTACAAGAATTCGGCTTTACGCCTGGTTAGCCGATTATGCGCATATTCGCTGAAGCGCTTTATCTCAAATGCTTGTATGCAGGAGATAATTGAGCACTCAACAGGTGACCTTACCAGTTGTTTCAAATGTGCTTTACAGGTAGTTTATGCAGAGAATCGCTTGTTCGCATAGGCAAAATGCGCTTTAACGGCCGGAGCAAAATAAAACTCGCTATTTAACGTGCATTCGATAAAGCGCATAATCTGAGAGAAAACGCGCCTCTACGCCCGATTTGTGCTCCGTTCTTGTAGAGGTAAATTTTTTAATGCGCCTTGAAAGAGCTTTAAATGCCTCTTGTAGAGGCAGCCTTAATTCAGCCTTTGGGCTGAAAGAGGTTCAGCACCTTTGATACAAACAGAGTCTTTCTACACGAGGCATTTATTTTGCGCTCCTGATTCCTCACTCACAAGAGTTTGTGGGTGCTTTAATTTTATTTAGTTATGGTCATAGACCAGCCACTAAAAATGCAATATATGAAGTCAACTAGCAGATACAAATATAAATGCAAACTACAAATGCAAAAATATGCATAGAGTAGAAAAATCAATCAACACACTCTTCAGTGACAGTATCTATTTGTATTAGCTGATGTTAAAATAAATTATAATGGGATTTAATCATCTGATTCCTAACGGAACATGCCTGGACACAGAATTTTGCCACCTTGAGAGTGAATTCACTGGAAGAGTCTACAAGAAGGAAGGAGGAATAATTCAATGGAAGTGTCTGAAAGAAGGAGGGTGCTTTACATGACATTGTCATCCTTCATGGCCTCTTCCATGCTTTACAACCATTATAGTGGGGGGGGGGGGTTCTAAGGAGGAATGGCTGGTATATCTGTGAATGGTGGCACAAACACCTTGTGAATTTGCACAATTCTTTTATACCACAACGCTACCTAGTGCTTGTGTAATGGAACATATAGAAAAGGAAATTCCGGGGCGGGTGGAACATATGTAAAGGAGCTGATCTTAATACACAAAGAATCCAGAAGCAGAAGACTCAGTAACGTGGCAGGTTAAAAGCCTCATGTTGAAAAGCCCATAGTCCAACCTCCTGCTCAATGCAGGATCTGCAAAGCGAGACATCACAGTGCCTATTTGCTCACCCTGACCAATAGTATTATGTTATGATTATGACAGGGGTCTTATTGTCCTCTTTAGAGAGATATATTTTCCCCCTCCAGGCACATAGCTCCCTGTTATGGAGATTAGGCTGATCAGTCATTGGCTTTGGGGATGATGGCAGCCATAGACTGTCCTGGATGGGAACTTATCTCCCCTTCCCCTCTCTGGGCTGGGGATGATCTCATCAATGAGCTGTGTGTGTGTGAAATAGCCTAAACAGGCAATTTTGGGGAAAAGCTGGGAGACAGCAGACTAAGCTGGACTCGGAAGCACCTTTGAGGGGCACCCTTTTCACCTGCCAGACCTGATGTGGGAGCAGCAGCATTTGGAGTGTTATGCTGTGGCTGTGCGCCTCCACCCATGCAGTTCAACCTGGGCAGGATCCAATACTGCCACTGAACTTCCACTCATTCTGTTGCACCTGAGGGAAAAAGACAACAAAGGGGATGGCACCAGAAACAGGAAAGAATGGGGAGGGACTCCAGATTCCAAAAGAAGACTTATTTGTGGAGCCAGCATGTTTTGGAAATCCTTCTTCAGGAGCACGTTTTCAGCAATGAACCACCAAAGCATGAGGCACTTCGGCAACTCATATTCCAAGAATCCTTCCTATAGCCGTATCTCTTATTTCAAGGGGATTCTTGCAATAGGAGTCACTGGAGTGCCTCATGCATTGGTGGATTATTGCTGAAAAAGTATCCCTGATAAAGGATTTCTGAAACATGCTGGGTCCATAAATAAGCCTTCTTTTTGCATCTTATGTTCCATCCTCTTTTTTTCCTGCAGAACCACCGCAGGAGTTAGTGCTTCCTAAAGCAACCCTGGAAACAAATGCAAACACTCATTTCCCAATCAGGACACCTCAACAAAGCTCCCTTCTGTGAGCTCCACTGACTTGCCCTGTTCTGGAAATGAGGGTCCCCACTCATTTTCAGTTGCTTTAAGAACCCCTACCTCTCCAATGCGCTAGTGGTGGGTCCCACTGGTGTGCGGGCAGCTTTGGATACTGCCCCTTGCATGTTTGTAGATAAATACAAATATTACAAAACACCAGTAAGCCTCCAGTGAACTCATTCCAAACTCAGGTAAGCATTGTGCCACTGAAATTGCTCGCCGCTTGGAAAAATTAGGGCAGACGCATAGCAACATGGAAGGAACAGAGGGGTATGTGTACAAATGGTAAGGTAAACTTTATTTTCTTTTGTTTCTTCTGCAGCACACCAAATTTTGTTTCAATCCAATAGAATAAGGCTATACATGTTCATGTGGAAATAAAACCAGCTGCAATAAGCCAGAAATAGCATTATATTGTGTATTTTACAAGGTGCTTCAGCTGAAAATGTAAAACACTGATCTCTCCAAAATGGCAGTTCTAAAGTTCCCAATATTACCCATTAATATTGCTATGGTGTGTTCAGTAGGAAATTATTTAATACATGTATAAACTCTTAGATAACCATCAGATTATTACTACACAGAATCAAATGTTACAATTAAGTCAATTAACAATGTAACACCTTTCATGACACCTTTCTGAAATATGGCTTGATATTTCAGTGTGATATTTCAAAAGTGTAGCAGGAAACCTAATGATTCATGCATGCAAGAAAAGAAAAATCGGCATTAAGTTGGATCAAAAGTAGGATGGCACTTTTAAAATAGGGTTTCACATATATCCAAAGAATTATTTAGTGCCTGAATCGGTTAGTTTGCAAACAGTTAGGTGATGAATGGTCTATTTAGAATTTATATCTATAACCATGAGCCTTGCAACTGTGATTTAGATTTGGATGATTAAATTAAAGCAAGCTGCCATGTATTTGTTTTAGACTTTAGGTGAAAACTCTAAGGGAACATTGCTGTTTGCATATTGTATAAGACTGGTTACCATTGTTGATGCATAGAGGCTATGTACATAACATTCCTGGCCAGAATTATTTATTTATTAGAATGCTTCTATACCTCTTAATATATTAAAATCCTAATGCGGTTCACATTAAAATAGAACGTAACAATACGGCATCCAGATACTATAATAAATAAATAAATAAAAACATTTACAATGCTATAACAATAACAGGGTAGTAACAGAGTCTCTCACAAATCAGAGAAACCCTGTGTGAATAGGTGTGTTTTTAAGAGGTGTTTAAAACTTGCCAATATTTCTGCTTCATGAACCACATGTGGAAGAGTGTTTGCAAGGGTGGGTGCCACCACTGAAAAGACTTGCTTACACATTGCTACCTGACAACATTCCATTGGCTATGGAATGACCAGGAAGATCTCTTCAGAAGATCTCATGGGTCAACTGGGTATATATAAGGGAAGATGGTTGGCTAGGTATCCTGATCCCAAGTTGTTTAGAGCTGTAATAACAGCAAAATCTTGAAAATGGCTCCGGAGCTAATAGGCAGTCAGTGCAGTTCTTCTGATACAAGTGTAATGTGGGTTGAGCTAGCTGCTCTGCTTCTGAACCAGGCACAAGGACAGTCCCTCCTTAGAGACCCTGGGACAGGGGTTTTATGAAATCTTCACCTAGCAACTTCACACAATTGTCAATTCAATTTTCTTATCACAAAAACTTTTTTAAAAAAAACCAAAGTATTTATCATTCTGTATTAGCTTTCATTTAGCCTTCTATGTGTTTGGAAATGGCTCAGTTTCTCATATAAGGCAAAATATCTGTTCATCAGTAAAATGCAGCACAATAGAGTTTAAATCTCGGTAGGCGCAAAGAATTTAAAGCCACAGATATTTATGCAATAAATAAAAATAACATTGTTTCTTAAAACACCAGAACTGCTTAACATTCAGGGCTTTTCTACACAAGGTTGTTAGTACACTGCTTCTACCCACAGAACTGAGATCTGACCACTACACACACAGTGTTCTTTCCTGCTTTTCTGCTACATAACCTCTCAGTGGTACTGTGATATAGCGGAATGGCATAAATACAGAAGTGGAAACAGAGTTTTCTTTCGCCATCAAAAATAATATCCCATTTTCCCCGCTCTACAAAAAACCCAGTGTAAGTGCTGTTTTCAAACAGAAGCAAAACTGGAGGGTCATGATGTCATCTAAAGAACCCATAAATAACCATGAGCAAGAAACAATAAGCACACAAGAAATGCCTCGTGCAGAAAAGCCCTCAAGCATGAATGCAAATATGGTATTTCTAAATCTGGCTACAAAAAGCTAATGTTTCTTTGTCCCAGGACTATGTAAAGCAGCCTTCCCCAACCTGGTGCCTTCCAGATATTTTAGACTACAATTCTTATGTGCATAAAAGGTACACAAAAGCAATCAAGTTATCTCTCTTTCTCATTCTTCTAGTCTTTAGTTAGAGAAACAATAGCAGTGTCTCTCTTGGGAGTTATATAGGAAGATAGAGAAAATGCCATTTCTTAGTAGGGATCATTATGTACCTGCATTGAACTATAATACAATACAGCATTGTTTTGCATTACAAATATTGCTTAATGTGGAAGCAATTTATGATGCAATTATTTGTCTTTGATGTTTGCTCACCCACTCTACAGTCAAAGAACTCTATTAGCCACAAATATTGCTGCCATATAACACTAATATTTGTGAAGTACCAATGCTCCTACATAATACAGCTACATTTTATTTATTTATTTTGAAATTGATTATATTAAGGTTTTCACTCTTTGGGGAGTGATTAAGATGTTTCATTATCTCTGACTTTCTGCAATGGATGAGAGATCAAAGGTGGCTTTTTGAGACCTCTTTTAATATTATCCCAGCTGCAACATACTGCTTTTACATGAACATCTCCTATGTGAATAGAGCAATATTTCAATCCGCATTGGAGGAAGCTTTTTTTCTGTTTAGGTCCAAATTCCCTATGTAGTAATCTCTGTGGAATAATCTGTTTGGGGAACACTATCATTTGGTAATTTTACAAATTAGGTATAAAATGACTAATTTGATAAATATATGGGGGGGAACCCAGCATGTAACCAGTCACGGTGGCTTATTTCCCCCTCCAGGATCATGCAAAACCAGTCCATGGAGATGTCTAAATGCATGGAAAGCCCCAGAGTGGGTGCGTGGTGGTGCTGCAGACACCGTACACCCATCCTGGGTCTTTCCAGTGAAGCTGTGCAGAAAAGAAGGCAGGAACTTACCCTGACTTTGTTCTATGGAGCAAAGCAAGTACAGCGCATCCACGATCTATCCTCACTCCAGAGGCATGGCCGGGCGGATGGCAACCCCTGTTTGGTCACCATCCACACAGGCAGAGAACAGGCCCAGCAAGCCTAATGGCCACTGGAAAGCCCATGCTGCCTCCTTTCATCTGTATTACTCACTGCTACCCTCCACCAGCGATACCACTGGGTTTGGCAGAGCACTGCCACCTTGACACCGTGAAGATGGCCCCCATGACTGGTTGAAATAGTCCCAAGTGCCAGTCACAGAAAAGCAGCTGCCACACAGCTGCAGTAATGTTTTAAAAGCCCTCCAGTCTGTGATTTTTCAGCCTTGCAGGACAGTGGGGTCCATCATACCTACTTTTTTCCCCAGGTATGATCCGTGGTTTCCACCTCCGTTTCATTACCACATCAAGTGCTGGTCCCTTTCACGTGCCTTCCTGGTATCGCCACTGTATCACCGAAATCTCTTTTCACTTGTTCACTCTTCCACTATTGCGCCCATCCCATCCCACCCCATCCCCTTCTCCTTCCTCCTCCAGTTCATTGGTTCTTGTAGTTGATGGACATTGTGATGGGCTTGGGTGCCTTCCCCCACTCTGGTTTTGTTGTCTAGCGTTTTAGCGATTTAGTGTTTCATTGGCTGGGTGCCATTTCTGCTCCCTTCTGTGTGGGGTCTTCACATGCCCTCCCTCTCTCTCCCTTCCCCTTCCCAGTTGAGCAGTTCTACAGACCGGAGAACCGCCCCGCCTTCCTTTTTCATTAGCAAGTCCGCCCTTCAACGCAACTGCCCTCAGGAAGGGACGTTCTGTGACATAGCGTGAGGATGGCAATACACAGGGAAGGAAGGGCGGTTTTATCCCACATGGAGAAAAAATACCGCACTTTCCCCACTCTAGAAAAACATGGAAAATGGAGGGGAAGAGGCGAGATGACTGCAAGGCAGGGAAGATGTTGTGTGAGGATTGCAGGGCAAAATGGACAAAAGTGCGATAAAACACTGGTGTGATGGAGCTCAGTAATGAAAGAAAAAAAGTGCTGAGTTGGACTTCTCTCTTGAGAATATATGTATACTGAAACGATAACTACACACACTTCATTGCTAAAGCATATTATCACTTTCCTGTAGACAGCAAAGATGTGATTTGCTTTGTTTTCAAATGTTTACCCTTGCTGGAGCTAACCATTTCCTTCACAGGAACACATATGCTTGATAGAGACTTCTCAAGATGGTGCATATTGAAAAGTCAAAGCAAATTGAACTGAAGATTCAGCATACAGCAAGTAATACAAGTACAACAAAAATCCCAGAGGAGAGAATAAGTCTTTGTTAGTTCAATAGATTCACTTAAAAAGTACATAATGCCCTATGAGTATTTGCAGCATGGTCAAATGTTCCTGTGTTAGACAATTTAATGTAATAAAAATAAAACACAAAGTAATGGGAAAATACTGTTGTAAACAGGAAAGTTCTTATGCTATAGTTAGAACTTGCACTGGTTGCAAGTTTGTGCACGTATAATCACATAATACATTTTGCCCCTTTTCCCTGTATTTTGCAGGTATCAGTAACATTAAAAAGCCAAATATTGTAATGTGTTTATTCCATATTTATCACTTTGAACAGGTATATCACTACCAGTTTTGCTTAAAGTGATGCCTCATGGGAATCAGGGATTTTACAAGAGATCAAGAAGAGGCAGTTCTGATCACCATGTCTTAAAAAAGATATTGTAGAGCTGGAAAACTGCAGCAAAGGACAACTAAAATGACCAAGGGGCTGGAGCATCTCCCCTATGAGTAAAGGTCATAACAGCTGGGACTGTTTAGCTTGGAAAAACGGTGAGCAAGGGGAGTCATGATAGAGGTGTAGAAAATTGTGCATGCTATGGAGAATGTGGATAGGGAGACATTTTTCTCCCTCTCTCAAAATACTAGAAGCCAGGATCATTCTATAAAACTGATTGGTGGGAGATTCAGGATCGATAAAAGGAAGTACGTCTTCACACAGTGCATAGTTAAACTATGGAATTAGCTACCACAAGATATAGTGATGGCCACCAACTTGGATGGCTTTAAAAGGGGGTTGGATAAATGCCCTGGGGGAGAAGGCTATCAATGGCTACTAGTCCTGATGGCTATGTGCTACCTGCAGTATCAGAGGCAGTAAGCCTATCTACACCAGTTGCTGGGGAACATGGGGTGGGAGGGTGCTGTTGCCTTTGTGTCCTGCTTGTGGGTTCCTGTTCAACAGCAAGCTGGCCACTGTGTGAACAAAGTGCTGGACTCGATGGACCCTTGGTCTCATCCAGCATAGCTCTTCTTATGTTCTCATAATCTTAGGGCAAGATTATGCATGGATTTTTAAAAAGTTAAGAGCAGGCATTACAGGGGGGCAGATTGGGATCCAGAAGGGCTTTAACTCTTTGTGCCCTACAGCACAGCTGCTATTCACAACAGAAGACAGTGATTCTGAAGACTTGTAGGAAAGGAATGTGTTACACCATCAGATTAGAAGTGTAGGATGAGATATACATTGTACATTAATGTGCCATGTTCATTAATACTGTGTATATCCATATGAAATAAATTCTTATACCAGACTTTACATGTGACAGTTTTCATACTTTTTTTTCCCAATAGAGAGATTATTTCAAAATATCAAACATTTCAGGTGGTAACCCTATTTTTATCCAGAACTTTCAGTAATTTTAGTTCTGTGCTCATAAATTTGCAAACACATTGAAACATATGGGCAAATAAACAACAACAATACTGTGGTCATGATTGTTGATTATAATAAATTATTTTCATTGGAAATCTTGAGCCACTGTAACCCATCTATACTGCTATGGATAAAATGGATTCAGCAACATCACGAGTAAAAACTGTTGCTTTATTTACTCATTTCCAAAGAGTGAGTCTTCTTCATATACTGTTCCTAAAGCCTGTTGATTTCACTAATTTCATTCCTATTGAACTTCATCTTATTATAATGGACAGAAACATTTTGAAAGCCAAAATCAATCAAATGAGCCTTTCCCAACATGGGGCCTTTCCGAGATGATGGACTACAATTTGACATACTGGGTGTGGATGATGGGAGTTGTACTCCAATATATCTGTAGTACACAAGGATGGGGAAAGTTGGATTAGATAAATGAAGAACTGCCAGTACATACATAGTACGTGGGAAATTATTGTGGGAATGATCCCTTGAATGTACAGCATAACTGTATACAAAAAGGCATTATGAAAATAGAATCAAAGCATCAGAAAATCCATTCCCAAGAGAAGAATAAGATAGGCAAATGTATTATTTCTCTAATTGATTGAAGGCCAAGTCAGAAATGGCATCATGTATTACAGAAAGCAGGCATCACTCATTTTCCTAGAGGATGATGGATTCTCTGTGCTAGTATCAGTGGTCTCCTGAGAACTTATGATAGTAGGTATGCAATTACTGAAGTACGACCTTCTGCAGTTTAATAAACTGAAAATTGCATTTTTAACCTTGGCTGATATTGCATGAGAGGTCTGTCATCTTTTCATCCCATCTGGTGCAGAACAGTAAATTAAATTGATCTCCCAAAATGAAATTTATGATCTCTGAATATTTCTTTTTCTTTTGAACTGTGAACTGGACTGTAGCCAAAATTGCACATAATGAGAAAACACGGAAATACATCTTAAGCAGCATCAGAACGAAATGTGCTGTCCTTCGCGCGCGCACACAATGCCAGTACATAAGTTGCTCAGCTTGACAAAAATGCATTAGACAAAACATCAGGTGATGAGGCACCTCCTTTGATTTACATGCTCCTTTTCTGACTAGTAATGGTAAAGGTCCCAGAACAGCATCTAACATTTTCAGTTCTCTGGGCATATATGCTTGTGATTGAAGAGGAATAACAGAAAGCTATGATTTATTTAAGTATTCCCCATTAACTGCTAGATGAGAAGAAACACATCCTGCCACGTGTGAAGGAAAGCTGAGTTGAATGCAACTCTTCTAAATAAAATTATTGTCAGGTAACTGCAACTGGATACTATACAGCCATACACACAAAATTAAACTTTCTCTATAGATGAATGAATGCTTATAAAAAGCATGGGGTTGCCACCAAAAATGGCAGCCCTGTGTTGCATGCCTTCCTCTCATACCATAGTGTATAGCATAGTAAACTTATCTCAAATAAGTTACCTGACATAATCACCAGACATCAATACTTTTCAACCAACATCATTGGTTCCCATTAGAAGAAGTGGATAAATAACCACCAAAATGACATCAGGACATAGTTATTTGTTACAGAGAAGGGGAAACCCAACACAGGGCTGCCAGTTTTGCTGGAAGCAAGTTGGTCCATATAACATGAAGTTCTGCCCTTACTTCAGGGGCTCAATAAAATGGATGGAAGTTGTGCAGCAGCCACACTTGGTGGATTGCCCCCATGAATTTATTCTCTGGCACTTTCAAAGTATCAGTAACCTATTGTTAACAACCATTTTCCCTTCAATTGTTTAATAACTGACATTTTCTGTCATTTTTCTGCTTGTTGCAGAGAGTTCTGGTCCTATATAGCCCAATGGCATGACATGTTATTCTGGGTGTAGTTGCAAGATCAATACAATGAACTCATTAGGAGATGTCATCTCAGGATACTTCACTATATAAATGGAATGCAGGTAGGCAAATGTCTGGCTTGCTTTATAAATTATAATTTTTCCCCTTGATTAAGTATGAAATCCACATAAGAAGAACTGAAATGAATAGTACTTGCAAAAATGCAGATATTTATTGTGGCAAGAGCATAGATGTAAAACAGACTCTTGCCTACAAAGGCTAATGTCACAATAAATGTGTGTTGAGGGATAGGTTGAAGTGCCATAGGACTTTTTGTGGATTTTGCTATCACAGGGCTACATTTCTGGATGAGATATAAGCAATTAGTACACAAAACTTCAAAGCAACCTTCTGGCATTATCAACATTTTTACATCAGGATTTTCTTATACCTGTATGTCTTGAGGTGGGGACCCTGAAGCCCAATTTCATTCAGCCCATAGCCCAGCCCTATCACAGCCAGAGCAGGTAGAATCCTGAAAATATGGAAACAGCAAGATCCAGACTTTCAAAGGGTGTCCACGCCTGGGCAGCAGGGAACATCCATCTCCCCATTCCAGCAGGGAGAGCAAAAGGCATTGAAATTGTGGATCTGGCAAAACCCTTAATTTCAAAGGGTGTCCCTCTCCAGGAGAAAGAAAAGGATACAGATATGTCAATATGATTAATACAATTTCTTACACTGAAAACACCTCTGCCATAGCTGGCCTTCCTGATTTGATTACCCTCCTCCTTCTCTTGACAGACCCACTGTCAGTATTATTATTATTCTCTCTTTTTTCGCTCGTGGCGTGTGTGTTTTTGGACAGCCATGATGGGCTTTGCCAAGCCATTCTGAGCTCCATCACACCAGCGTTTTATCGCACTCTTGTCAAGCCTGTTTTGCTGTTTTGCAGCATGGTACTCATATGACATCGTGCCTGTTCTGCAGTTATCCCACCTCTTCCCTTCCATTTTTCGTGTTTTCCTAGAGCGGGGAAAGTCTACTTTATTTCCTCCATGCAGGATTAAAGCGCTCTTCTGCCCCCATGTATTGATGTCCTCGCACTATGTCCTTTGTTGACCAAAGAGGAGGGTGGGGCGGTTCTCCTCCTCCAACACACAATATCAAACAAATGGGCTTGTACTGAGCCAGTTGAACAGGCTTTTGCTGCTCCAACCCCACCCTCCTTGCCCAGCCAATTAACCGTTGAATCGGTAAAATGCTAGACAACAAAGCCAGAGCGAGGGGGGGGACTTCCATGTCCATCACCTGACAAGAACCAATGAATTGGAGGGGTAAGGAGAAGGGATGGGGTGCGGCAGGGAGGGAGGGAGGGAGGGAGGGCACAAAAATGGGAGAGCAAATAAGTGAAAAGAGCGACAATCATGAAAGGGACCAGCGCTTGCTGCGCTAATGAAACAGAGGTCAAAGTCACAGGTGCATACCAGGAAAAAAATGTTGGTGTGATGCAGCTCTCTGTCTTTTACTGATTTAGGAATTTCCTGACTATTGAGCGTGTTTTAAGTATGACTGCTTTCTGGATGTTGGTGTGGATATATTTTGGTAGGTCGAGTTTCTGAAGGTTTTCTGTATAGTTTTTTGATGTGATGCCAGATCAACTAATCAACTAATCAACTAATCAACTAATCAACTAATCACAGATCAGTTATTCTGTGACTAACAGAATAATTGTGACCTTTTCCTGTTGCCATCGTTCTTTAACTTCCATAGCCAGTGGTGTATATTTTTCTCTCTTTTCCTTTTCCTTTTCTACAACATTTTTGTCATTAGGTGTTGTTGTTGTTGTTGTTGTTTAAAATACCCGCCTTCACCTGTGATCCCAGGGTGGTTTGCAACATATTCAAATCATCAAATCAGTATTATATAATTCCATGGTCTTACTTATATGAACTAAGCTGTTGCATCTTCTCTCAGTGAAGGCAAGATTAGACTTATAAACTTCATGTTCCTTATAGTCCTGACATTTTTTGCTAAACCAACTCACATTTCCCAAGCTTTCAGAGGTGATCTGCGAAACCTAGCTAGGAGCGCAGGCAGTTGCCATGCAGACAAACTGTGCTGCCATTCAGGTATGGTAGCAGATTGCATCCATTTGTCATTTCCAATGCCCAGGTGAGCATTAACTGGACATGGTCCAAGGCCTTCATAGCATTGATTCTGTCTCCAGCATTAGGTTCACAGAGAAAGCACTTAACTGGTGACCTTTACTAGTGTGATAGCTTATAAGAGAAGAGGCAATCACTTACACTGTTCGAAGAAATGGACAGCTTTACCTTGAAAGAGACCCACATGTAAACAGAACATTTTCAAAAGATCATCAAAAATTGAAGCTGGTTCAGAAAACAAAAGCTCTGGTCCCATCTGCAGACATGACAAAGCTGATTATGTCTGCATGAATGTTTGACAATGGCCATGAAATGAAGCAGATTGTCTAAAATAATCAATATGCCCGAAAACAGCATGTGAATGGTTGTGAAGGACAACAGAAAAATACAGTTCAGTCCTCTTCTGCCAAACACTTGAGCTCAGAACAGCAGTTTGAAAAGCATGTCTCATTGTTACCAGCCTATAGCAAACCATCAGTTATGTGCAGCCACATCACATCCCAGAGGACGTGTCTTTCAACATGTATTAGTAAATACTGACAAAACAGTGTATGCTGAAAGCCACATCTTGCTGCACACAACTGGCTTGCCACATTTGGGTTGTACAATGGCCACTTCCACGTCACCAAGGAACAGGACAAGCAAGAGGACAAAGGAAGACACCAATTTGCATGTGCTAATTTTATATGTAAAAATGCAAATTTAGAAATAATTACTATAACTTAAATAGAAACCCAATGCAGCTCACGGTAGTGGCGGAAGACTGTGAGCAGGTAACCTGTGTGCCTGGTCAATCTGCTGTCCAAGTCCTAAAGGCTGATGAAAAATTTCAAGGTCCAGCAATCTCTTCTTATGCTTTTTTCTTTGTCTTTAATCTGTACTTGAACTAGACAGCCCTTGATAGAGGACACCTTCAAATAAAGGACCATCCTCTGACAGCTCTTCAATACAGGACTGTCCTCTGTATATAATGACACATGGCCACCCTGATACAACTGGCTTGTCACATGTTTGAAGCCACCTAGCTAAGAACATAAAAAAGCCATGGTGGACCAAGGGTCCAGCTAATCCAGCACCTCTGTTCACACTAGGTGAACCACAAGCAGGACATGGTGCAACAGCACCCTCCCACCCATGTTCCCCAGCAAGTGGTATATACAGGCTTACTGACTCTGATACTGGAAGCACATAGCCATCAGGACCAGTAGCCATTGATAGCCTTCACCTTCAGGAATTTATCCAACCCCATTTTAAAGCCATCCAAATTGGTGGCCATCACCACATCTTGTGGTAGTGAATTCCACAGTTTATGCGCTGTGTGAAGAAGTACTTCCTTTTCTCTATTAGATGCACATCGAGGTGCAAATCCATCTCTAGAAGTTACCTCTCCTACTCACAAACTATCTCCATGCTTACATAGGTACAGTGCAGGCATCAGTTACAAATTGATAAAGAAATATCTCTTCACAAATTATGTAAAAAAAATGTAAGGGCTCCTGCTAAGGGCTCCCAACATCTATTATCTAGTCTAATATATTTTGTAAATTGACCCAGGAAACTCATCACAGCAAATATGGGGCATTTCAGTAGTGAGCAGGAATTAATTTTGGGTTTTGTGAGCCAACGTGGTATCAAATATAATCTTATAATATACAAACAATATCCAACAAGAAAGATTAAAGCTAAAAAGAAATATATTATACAATATTTAGTATTTCTTAACAAACTCCTTTATATGATTTAATTCTGTTCCACTACATCAAAAAATGGTTTCCAACCATCCATGAGTGTTGATAGTCTATTTTCCAAAAGTCTTTTATAATGAGCAAAATTTACCATCACCAAGGTTTGCCCAGCATTTTTGGAGGCAATTACCCACTTTAGTACATATGAGTTCTTCCAGAGTGTTGCATATCAAAATAACCATCTCTATTGCCGCACTTAGATTTTGGCACTGCCTGCCTAGGCTGATTGAACTTGCCTCCTCCTTTTTGGCCTTGCAGCACAATGTTATGACCAGCGCCATCTCTAGGATAAGTAGCACCTTTGGGCAAGGAGCGCCTTTAGTGCCTCCCACCAGTTTGGCGGCATTGCCAAATTGTGACGACTTGTGCAGAATTACAAAACCTAGCAAAGGTAAACTGTGTTTCACTGATCTCATCCAGGACAAATGACATCAAACTGGAAAATGAAAGAGGAAAAACACTCTAACGCTAATTGATGGAAGTTCATTGTCGTAGTTCATATCTAAACAACCTGTAGAACTTTGCAACAATAAGAAGGTTAGGGCACAATTCTATTGGGATTGGAGGCTGATGGGAATCCTATGTACAGCAGGAGCAGCATGTGGTGATCTTCGCCTCCGGGTTCCCCCCACTCTGCATTTTATGTAGATGGGTGTTTTCACCTATCTAGCTAGGGTTCTGTGGAAGGGGAGGGGCAGAGGCTGGGGAAGCCTGGGGATAGCTCATATCCCTGCTTCCTCAGTGCCCTCCCCTTCCTGCCCACAGAACAACCCCCTTTTCCTTTTCCTCCAAGGTTGCCTTTGCAACCTTAGAGAGGCAGCTAACATGCCTCTCTAAGCTGCCTAACCTTAGAGAGTTAGGCAGCTAACTTTCTGCACCAGCTATGAGGGGGGAAGGTGCAGGGAGCTCAGACTCCAGGAATCCAAATGATCCTATAGCCCCACAGATGCTGTCCAGGGGCCATAGGATTGCTGTCTAAAATACATGCTTCTTTTTTATGCCCTATCTTCACTGCGGACTGTTCACCTCTACACCAAGCCATGGAGCTTGGCATCCTCTTCAACTTGGTGCCTAGGGCAAGCACCTAGCTCACCTATCCCTCAGGTTAACTCTATTTAGGAAGAATAAGGTTAAGCTATTTACAAAGGCTATTGGCCCTTAGAGGCTGGTTTTGTATTGCAGATAACTTTGAATTACACATAACCTCCCCTATTTTTACTCTGTTTATTTTACTTTCGCTTTTATTGTGTTTATGGTGCTTTTGATTGTCATTGCTTTTCAACTGTATAATTAATGGCTTTATATTGATGTTGATTTTATATAACATTGTTGTTTTTATTGAGTTGTATTTTACTATTTTTGTAAACTGCCTGGAACTATATGGGGAATGGCAGGATATTTCCCTTTGTGTTTTCTTAGACCACAAACATTTTAAATATTCATAAATTAGGTGTGGAAATGTTTTATGTTATTTGATTCTGACTGATATTTTATGTATTATTTTATTAAAATTGGTTTTATTTAAAATTGGTTTTATTTAACATGATTTATTAATATTATCAATATGTATTGTGTTTACCCTATACCCCACCTTGGGAAGATTATGGTCTTGAAAGGCAGCTAAGAAATTGATTAAATAAATGCAGTAGTATCTAGTAATAGATTTAGTAATATTTAGTAATAATCTAGTAATATTTCATTCTGCTTCTATGACACCCATTGCCATATGGAATCTGCTAGAGACTGGATTTTCTCATGCGAGGCCTCAATTTATGGATTTTGCTAATTCAGGGTCTGACTGCTAATTATATTTGAGATCAGAAGAGTAACTGT
The DNA here is from genome assembly GCA_029215795.1 of Anniella stebbinsi. Classification (NCBI taxonomy): domain Eukaryota; kingdom Metazoa; phylum Chordata; class Lepidosauria; order Squamata; family Anniellidae; genus Anniella; species Anniella stebbinsi. Next base: position 334,188,687 of record JARDYH010000001.1, read on the forward strand.
TCCCCAGATCAGATTAGCTAGTGTAACCCTGGATGATTTTCTGTACCCTATACCATGTGGCTTGATTTGCTTGACTGAGTCATTGAAGACTATTTGTTCTGTTTGCATCTTTCTACAATGTGTCAGGTCTCTACCCACTTTGAAATCACATAGGATGGGTATAGGCAACTGGTGCCCTCCAGATGTTTTGGATTACATCAGCCTCAGCCAGCATAGCCAATTATTGAGGATTGTGGGAGTTGTAGTCCAAAGCATCTTGACTGCACTAGGTTTCCTACTTCTAATGTAGGTTGACTGAATGGGGGTGGGTGGAATCTAATGCTTGCCCTTCTTCTAGAAGACATGAGTATATGACCTTTGGTTCCTCCCAACTCTATAATTTGATGAAATACTTTTTCCTGCTAGTAAACAGTTGTAACTGCCATCTTTGCAGGCTGAGCTCACAGGTAGCTGTCTAGAGCAAGATCCAATTATTTTACAGACTGAAATTGGTTTATTTATGTATGTATTTTTAAAACGTCTCTCTTTGCTTTCTGCCCAACAGTCATTCAAACCTTATGAGTCTGTAGGGTGTGCTGTGCTAAAAAAAAATCCACAAACCTAATACCATTACCAATCTTCAAATTTGTGCAATATTGCAAAAAAAATGTTTATTCAACTATTTCACCCACTGTACATCTGCATCACTATACTTTTTACCAAGCTGTTACTAAATATATTTATTAGGTTTTTATCTTAGTATTGCATCATTTTTGTCACTTGGCAAGACTTTGACAACTCAATTAAGCAAGTTATGGAGACAGGATTGGGGGGGGAATCTTTTATTCCCATTCAAATAGGAAAAATTCTATTTGAAAATCATCCAGATTTTAGACCTGCTATACTTATTAGATATAAAATGTAGAGAATCTGGAGAGACTAGTCTATTTCACAGTTCACTGTTGTATCTTGTGGGAAGCAAAATGTGTGAAATGTGTTCGATGGGCTTGAAAATAAAGATTTTGACCCCTTAAGCATGTTGGATACCACTGCCTATTCTTATGGCAGTTTCCAGATGCTGAAAGACCTCCTCCAAATCCACTCTGCTTTTCCTTAACATTGAAGACATGCCTTAGGATAATAAGGAGCCTCTGAATACATATAATAATACTATTTTATATGGGCAAGTGGCAGGAAGAATAGAGGGACACATTTAAACCACCTTGTGGTGGAGGGTCCTCCAAGGGACCTCTATTTTCTATTGGGAAGCAATCCTGTTTAAAAGGGCAAACTCCCCCATCTGTTCTATGGCTTCATGTGCCTGGAATTAGGTAGTTCATTGACCTGTCGCCAAAGGTTCTTGTGATTTGTTTAATTCATAGCAATAATATTTTTTTTAAAAAAACAACTAAAAGACCCATCCTGACCTCCAGATCAGCTGGCTGGCAAGGAATATGATGCAACAGATCAGCCACCTCTGCCAATGGGGGGGGGGGGTTCCACCCCCAAGGCCCCAATTTGTCATAGCTCTGCTGACAGTGGTCTTTCTGCCAGTGTTAGGTCCCAAAAGAGGGTGTTCCAGGGGCAAGGCAAGGGTGGACCAGAGGTGGCTTTGGGTCTTCTGGAGGAAGTGGTCAAGGAAAAGGTCCCAGCGCCATGACCTCGGGCGGCCAGTTACACACTGCAAAAAAAGAGAACATAAAGTTTCAAATTTAGAAATACTTACTGTAATTGAAATAGAAGTGCAGTGCAACTCACCATAGTGGGAAAGACTGTCCCTGCTCAGTCTATTGGCCAGGCAGAGCAGGCACACTGTCCTTCCCACTGTGGTGCAATGCACTACATGACAGTGCAGTTCATAGGCAACATCAACAGCTCTCCCTTCTCATTCTTCCTTATGATCCTTTATCTTTAAACCTGACCTGGGCAGAAAAGTCCTTCAAATAGATGTTACTTTCAAATAGAGGTCTGTCCTATATAAAGTAGCATGGGTAGCATGAGTTGACAGGACTCTGGAAGTGGTCGACGATCTGCCATTTCACTCTTCCCCCTCCCTCTTAGGATTGTTCTTCTAAATGTTATCTTTCATGCTCCCTCCAAATAATTGTCCATTACTTATTTTCACACACACACACACACGCACACACACACACACCACTATAAAGCAGCCTGACCAGCCCTCCCTCTACCCCCTCCTCTCCCCATCTTTTATTTTATCCATTTATTTTATTTCTAAAATTTATTAATTGCTTTATAGCCAGTAGTTCTCAGGGTGACATACAAAATAACCTCATATAAATCAACACTTCAAAATGTGCATTATTTGGGTGCACTGAATTTTTGTTGCCATTCTGCAAGGATCCCATGTCATATCAAATAGGATATTGACATGAGCATAATACACTATTCAAATGACATTCAACGGCTTTCCTATTTTATCCCAATAAATTCTTGTGGTTTTAACACAATGGAAGTGATATAATCTTAATCCTGTACAAGTCTTCCAGACTTAATAACAAAATGGTAAGGGGCCACCTCAAATTTTCTCATACAATGTGGATTGGGGCCCCTTCTTACTCCTCCAGCCACATTGGCAGAAGAAGACATCTGCCAGAAACAGTGTGAATGACAGCACGTTTTCCCTAAACACCTGACAACAAAATCTATGCTTGCCACAGAATACTATATGGAGCTTGTAAAATATTAGAGACATCTAACTTCATGGAGAGTGAACTCAAATGAGCTTCTTTCAGGAAAAGGAGGGCAACTGCATGTTTGCTCGATGTGAGGGTGGAACAAATATATATATTATAATAATAATAATAATAATAATAATAATAATAATATTTATTTATAACCCGCCTCTCCCTATGGATCGAGGTGGGAAACACAATACACATACAAGCATGACAAAGTTTTAAAAAATTAAAACAAGAGAAACACATCATTAAAACATTTAAAATTCATCCGGATAGGCCTGCAGGAAAAGAACAGTCTTCACGACTCTCTTGAATTCGTGAAGACTGTCAGTTTGTGTAACCTCCTCCAGCAGACCATTCCATAGCCTGGGAGCCATAGAAGAGAAGGTCCTCTGGGTAACACTCACCAGCCTAGTTCTGGCTGGCTTGAGTATGTTCTTCCCAGAGGACCTAAGAGTGCGGGGCGGATTGGACCCAAACCATGTAGGGCTTTAAAGGTAATAACCAACACTTTATACTTCGCCCAGAAACTGACCGGCAGCCAGTGAAGTGATTTTAAAACTGGTGTAATGTGGTCACCCCAGGTGTACAGGTGACCAACCTGGCTGCCATATTTTGAACAAGTTGAAGTTTCCGGACTAGGCACAAAGGTAGCCCTATGTACAGCCCATTGCAGAAGTCGAGCCTCGAAGTTACCAGTGCATGCACTACCGTCTTTAGGTCTTCCAACTCTAGGAAGGGGCTCAGCTGGCGTATCAGCCGAAGCTGATAGTAGGCACTCCTGGCCGTCGCATCAATCTGAGCTGTCATCTGGAGCGACGGATCCAGGAGTACCCCCAAGCTGCGAACACAGTCTTTCAGGGGGGTGTAACCCCATCCAGAACTGGTTGACACACCTCCAAACCCAGGTTGGGGCCTTTGACAGCAAGCACCTCCGTCTTGTCTGGATTCAGCTTCAGTTTGTTTTTCCTCATCCAGCCCATTACCGCCTCCAAGCATTCGTTCAGAGGAGACACACTATCCTTAGCTGACAATGTTGTTGAAGGCATAGAGAAATATATTTGGGTGTCATCAGCATATTGATAGCACCCCGCCCCATGCCTCCGGATGATCTCTCCCAGCGGTTTCATGTAAATGTTAAACAGCATTGGAGAAAGGATGGCACCTTGCGGTACACCACACAGCAACTCCTTTTTTGAAGAGCAGCTATCCCCAAGCATCACCATCTGGAGCCTGCCCAAGAGATAGGATCGGAACCACTGAAGCACAGTGTCCCCGATTCCCAATTCCTCCAGGCGCTCCAGAAGGATACCATGGTCGATGGTATCGAAAGCCGCTGAGAGGTCCAGGGCAATCATGTTCAAAGCAAGAGATATTCATGGAATTGTTAAAATGACTTAAAGCTGATTATAAATAATAAATCAGAGAAAGTCCATGGTTAGAATATTATTAACATTTATTGCACAATTTAATGATTACCTTCGTTGTGTATTTGCCCTCTCTGTATTTAAAAGAAGAGGCTTAGAATATCTTTATGTGAGGGAGGGAGGAAATCCTTATGAATATTACAAATGCACATTCCTTCCATGTATTGATCACTTTTTTCAAATTTGCTTATAGGTGATGACCAGCACAGATTCATTTTATGCGCATTTTAAATGTTTATTGTACTGTAAAGGGCACAGGCAACAATGCTAATGATAGCTAACCCTCAGAAAAGTCAAAGTCCTGACCTTTCTCCTGAACCTTTTAACAGCAGTCTGTTTAGCTAGTGATGGCCAGTCCAAGTAATTTTTCTGCCTGAGGCAGAAGAACAAATGTCCCCCCCCCCCGCCCCAAGCCAAGATGCATAGTGCCCAGGACTGTGCCAAGTTATTTCATCACCTGAGGCAGAAAATCCTACAAGAGTAAAAAAAACAAAACATAAAAATAAATTAGATACTAACAATTTGCTGCCCTTTCATGACCCCCCCCAAGCATAACAATAGGGCCAACCCTACTTGTGATCCAGTGATAGGGAAAAATTCACTTACTTTTTGTTACCAAGAAGTTCGCCTGGATTGTTGTTTTTGCAGTATGTTGCATACACCTTGACTGATCCTAAAAGCCCTTAATCCAAGAGTCCAATTAAGCAAGGATTTAGCATCAGCCAGGGCAAGGGAGTTATAATTTACACTTGCTGACCTCTAACCTAATTAAATCACCAGAAGCAACCCTCCTTGACATACAAAGCATGGAAACTCTGGATCTTGCAAATTTATCTCTGAGTGCTGAGTCATGAGTCTAGCCAGGATACCCAAGGTGAATTAAGAATTGGTCAATCCAGAGCACTGGCGGGTGGAGGTTCATTGTATGCATGAAGCAACGCCGCTACTAGTAAACTGGCAGTCATGTACAGCCATTAAAGATAGGAACCATCCACCCAATACTGTACACAAAACTCATGAGACAAAACCAACCTTGAAGTTAGAGCCACTTGTGTTGTTTTGACCTTAAGTAAAAAAACAAAAAACCTCTATAATAGCCCAAAGTTTTAAAAGGAGTTGCCCAATAAGGACACTATTATCTTTAAATCAGGTGGAGACCAGTGTTTTTGTTTCAATTGCCACACTATGCAAGCTTCATGTAGACCTACCTTCAGTCTTCCATTTCAACCTCTGTCCTCATGGGAATGAATACCATTCCAATGACGCTTCCCCCTTCAAACAACAGACCTGCACTATTGAAGGGGGGCACCATCCCAGCAGTTACCCTGTAGGCAGCCAGCAATGTGCCATCTGCCTTGTTGCAATTACCACCAGTCACTCCAAAACAACCTAAACAAGAATCAGTGAACTACTCGCAGCTTATGACTTATGTAGGAAACTCATTGGCTACTCAATTATTGTTCTGCTGGTTTACCTTCCCTCCTTAGCTGCCATTAATTTTAATCCTTAAGCCGTCCAGACAGTGTAGGGAGAACTCTATCCCTTTGGTGGTACAGGAATCCAGTCAAGCCCAAGCATCAAATTAATCTTATTAAAGAGGAATATAAAGGGTAAATTAGGAGAATGTCACTAAATATGTGCAGAAAATAAAATAGAACATCTTACTGGTCTACCTAAATCTAAACCAATCAGTGTAACACAGCAAGCACAGCTATGTAGAGCATCAGGGCCTCTAGTTGTCCTGCTCCATTAGGACTCCATTAGGCTTAGGCATGGGGGCACAGTGAGAGGCAGACAATGAGGCAGTCTCAGGACAGTGCAGATTTAGGTACCAGTCAGGGACTTGAGGTTCAGTTTCAGGACCATGGAGAACAGTCCTGCAGCTAGAGTATATAGCAGCTGATCTGGCGTAAGTGACAAGCTTTTATAGCCAGCCCCTGTGAGTCTTTCTGGAAGCTCCACCCTCTCAAATGCTGTATCTGGCTGTTAAAGGGCCAGTGCCCTTTTCTATAGTCACTGACTTCTCTTAGGGACAGTAAGGGTTGGAGGAGTGAGGAGCAGCTCAGGGAATGCTCCTTGGGGGCTCCTTGCTCACTGGACTGGTTCAAAGTTCACTCCTTGGAGTCAGAAGGAGGCAGTACCACCCAGGGGGTTGCAAGAATAGGATGTGGGGTTCAAGGCAGAGAACACCACTTCAGAAGGGCCAGGGACTGGTTCTGATGCATCCTCAGCATCGATGTTGCTAGAGACTTCAGTGCCTGAGAGATTTGGTCCTTGGCCATGATACCTGGAGCTCTTAGAATGGTCAGGAAGGGACCAGGCATCGGGAGGCAATATGCTGTGTAAGAGCAGAATCACTTTACATTCAAGCATGAGGAGGGGGTTGGATCTTTCTCTAATAGTTTAAACATAATGAATAATGTTCTGGTAAATCTTTTAATCAGAGAGAAGAAGCATTGATAACAATTCTGCTTTGCAAAATACCAAAAAGCCCAAACAGCTGGAATTGACCACATACATTATTTTCCACAGAAGGTTTGCCTAACTGTAGTCCAGATAGAAATTTGACTGGATTTGATTTAATATACAAATGAGAGTAATTCGCTTGGACAAATTGTATATTCCTCAAAGGAACAACTTTTGCATATATCCTCGGGGCAAGAATTGACATGTTAATGTGGGGAAAATAGTGAGACTCGTTACTGTGTATTGAAGGACTTGCTGGTTTCTTTAGAACATTTATGGTGCCGCTTTTCAGCCCAAAGGCTCTCAGACTGGCTAACAATAATTAAAAGCACAATAAAAAAACAAGAGCTAAAAATACAATTTAAACAAACAGAATAGCCCAAGGCAAGCCAGCTTAAAAACACACATTAAATAAATCTAAATAAATAAACATCTAAAAAAATGGGCAAATAAAGATCTTCACCTGGTGCTGAAGAGACATCAGGCTCAGTGCCAAGTAAGCCTCCTTGGGAAGTGTTTTCTAAAGGCAGGGTACAACAACAGAAAACGTCCTGTTTCAGTTCACCATCCCTCTCATCTTCAAGGGTTAGAGACCCAAAGACATTCCTCTAGGAATGATTCCCCTACTATTAATACTGATAACATGCCTTTGCAAATACCTTTGTAACTGAAAGGGCAGCAGTACCTTTAGTAGCTGCATGATAGGTGGACATTTAAGAGGTACCTTTCCCTTAGCATGAAGATGCAGAAATGGGGAAATTGTCACCTATACAGAATTGCCTGTCATGTCTCTGTAAAAGGATACAGGAGATACCTCCTCATCAAAATAAAAATAAAAAACAAAAAAACCCAGCTCTAAATGGACTGGACAGCTGTTGGATCAATACCTAAGAGAAATGCCAAATTATTTTATTTATTTATTTATTTATTTATTTATTTATTTATTTATTGCATTTATATCCTACCTTTTTTCCACCAAGGAACTCAAGGCAGCGTACATAATCCTCCTCCTCTCCATTTTATCTTCACAACAACCCTGTGAGGGAGGTTGGGCTGAGAGTCTGTGACTGGCCCAAAATCATTCAATGAGCTTCCATGGCTGAGTGAGGATTGGAACGTGGATCTCCTGACTCCCAGTCCAGCACTCTAGCCACTACACCATACTGGCTCTCAATTGATGACAATGCCATTTCAATGCCTATTAGTGAGGGGAAGGTTTTTGAACAGGCAAGGGATTGCACATTCCCTCTGCCTTCTGCTCCTGTACCAGTATATATGTAGGTTGAGCAAGTGAGCCAAGGCAACTAGAGAAAGAACCCAGCAATTGCACACCACTAGGACTCCATCCCATGCCCACAAGCACACCAGCAATTTCTAGGGGTCCTATCATACAATCCAAACATGACTCTGGAGCAAAGTGTATTCTAAATGTGTGATGTTGTACGCAAGAATGGGTAGTAACGCAGGACTTCAACTACCCTGATGTCTGCTAGGAAACAAACTTTGCTAAGCATGGAACTTCTAACAAATGCTTGATATGCTTTGCTGACCTCTTCTTTCAGAAGCTGGAGGAAGGAACGAGGGAATCAGCTAACATTGGCTATTGTTGTTGTTATTATTGTTGTTGTTGTTGTTGTTGTTGTTATTTACAATATTTATATACCACTCCCCATTCAAAATTTCACAGCGGTGTACAACATAAAATAAAAACAGAATAAAAACACATTTAAAAATTTTTTTTTAAAGAAGCAAAATGCAAAATTAACCGGGGCTGGTCATTAAGGGAAGGCTTCCTGGAACAATGACGTTTTCAGGAGGCGCCGAAAGGAATACAAAGTTGGTGCCTGCCTGGCCTCCAGAGGCAGGAAATTCCATAGGAGGGGGATTACCACGCTGAAGGCTCTTCCCCTGGTGGACTCCAATCGGAGGACGGATCTATGTGAAACCACCAGGAGCATGCCCTCAGATGACCTCAGCGACTGGGCAGGTTGATAGGGGAGAAAGCACTCTCTCAGGTGTCCTGGTCCCAAGTTGTTTAGGGCTTTGTACACTAGTACAAGAACCTTAAACCTGGCCCGGTAGCAAATAGGCAGCCAGTGCAGTTCCCTCAGCAAAGGAGTTACATGCTGGAAAGGGGGCAGCTCTGAACAACAGCTGAGCTGCAGCATTCTGCACTAGTGCCAGCTTTCAGAGCAGACCCATATAAACTGCATTGTAGTCATCCAGTCTTGAGGTTACCAATTCCTGTACCACTGTGGCCAAGCTATCCCTGTCCAGGACAGGCCATAGCTGGCAAACCAGCCAAAGCTGGTAAAAGGCACTCCGAGTCTCCAGCAACAGAGATGGATCTAAGAGTACCCCCAAACTACAAACCTGATCTTTCAGAGGGAGTGCAACCCCATCCAGAACAGGCAATGATCCTATCTCCTGGACTCAGGAACCACTCACCCACAGGGCTTCCATCTTGCCAGGATTTAGTTTCAGTTTATTGGCTCTTATCCAGCCCATTACTCCGTCTAGGCACTGGCCCAGGACCTGCACAGCCTCGCCTGATACAGTTGTCACAGGGAGATAGAGCTACGTGTCATCAGCATATTGATGGCATTTAGCTCCAAATCCCCTAATGACCACTCCCAGCAGCTTCATATAGATGTTAAATAACATTGGGGACAAGATGGTGCCCTGCGGCACCACATAGCTCAATTGCCAAGGGGCCAAGGAATGGTCACCCAATGTTACTCTCTGAAAATGACCCTGTAGGTAGAATCAGAACCACTGTAGTACAGTGCCTCCAATGCCCATCCCGCAGAGTTGATCCAGGAGGAGACCATGGTCGACGGTATCAAAAGCCAATGAGAGATAGAGCAGAATTAACTGGGTTGCACTCCTCCTGTCCTTCTCTTGATAAAGGTCATCCACAAGGGCAAGCAAGGCTGATTCAGTCCCATAACCAGATCGAAACACAGACTGGAATGGGTCTAGATTATCACTATCCTCCAAGAGTGCCTGCAGTTGCTCCACCACAACCCTCTCAAGTACCTTCCCTAAAAAGGGGGTGTTTGTGACTGGGTGGTAGTTGTCTAGTACCATGGGGTCCAGGGTAGGTTTCTTCAGGAGTGGTCGCACTACTGCCTTATTAAGGACAGCAACGACCACCCCTTCCTGAAGGAAAGCATTTATCACCCCCTGGACCCACCCAGTCAAACCCCCTCAGCTCGCTTTTGTAAGCCAGGAGAAACAGGGATCGAGAGGGCAAGTGGTTGGTTGCATTGTTGCAAGCACCTTGTCCACATCACCAGGCCACAATAACTAGAACTGATCCAGCAAAATCGGGCAGATGGTGGCATCAGACACCTCAACTGGAGCTGCACTAACAACAGCATCAAGCTTGCTGCGGAGACAAGCAATTTTGTGTTCAAAGTGTGATGCAAAAAGGTTACAACAGGTCCTCGATGGGGATGGGGCCCCATTTGCTGGGGAAGGTGTCAATGGCCCCCGGACCACCTGAAAGAGCTCCGCTGGACGGATATTCGAGGATGCAATGGAGGCAGCAAAATAAGCCTTATTTGCTGCCTGCACTGCCACGCAATAGGCACGGTTATGCACTCCAGAGCATGCATGATCATCTTCGCTTCAAGTCTTATGCCATTTGTGCTCTAGCTGACATCCAGCCTGTTTCATTGACCATAGCTCCGTAGTATACCAAGGAGCAGAGCGGGGTCTACAGGGCTGGAGAGGGCACTCAGGTGCAATCAAGTTGATGGCCCTCTGCATCTCATTGTTCCACAGTGAGGCTAGGGCTTCGGCTGGATCACCAGCTCCCTCCACTGGAAAATCCCCAAGAGCTTTCTGGAATCCATTGGATTCCATCAACCTCCTGGGGAGGATCATCCAAATGGGTCCCACACCCTTGCAGGAGTCTGACCATGATAATGGGGTTACTTGGACACCCCTCCCCCATCTTCAGACTACCCATCTCACAACTTGGAGCAAACACCAAGTCAAGGGTATGCCCTGCTTCATGTGTTGGGCCAGTGACAAAATGAGACAGCCCCATGGTTGTCATGGAGGCCATGAAGTCCCAAGCTGGAGCTCCAGAGACAGCCTCAGCATGGAAGCTGAAGTCACCCAGAACCACTATCCTGGGTTCCTCCAACACCACACTCAAGACCACCTCCGCCAGCTCGGTCAGGGAGGATGCTGGGCAACAGGGTGGGCGGTACACCAGCAGCATCCCCAATCTGTCTCTATGGCCCAACACCAGGTGTAAACCCTCAAGGCCTGCTCCAAGATGGAGTGGTTTTCTGCTGAGCACTCAGATCTCTGGCAAGAGTGTTCTGTCCCTTGCCTGGCAGGCCACTGTACTGGAAGGAGATGGGGAGGAGAGAAAAGGGGGTGGCAGGAACAGAGAAAAGAGAGTGGCAAGACCAGAAATAGAAAAGGAGTGAGCCACTTGATTTTGGCTTCGCCCTGCTCATCATTGACATGCAGCCTTTGACAAATTACCCACAAGGGAATGGGGCCCTTGAAAGGAATGAAATGGAAAGGGTTGCCCACCCCTGCTGTAAAGGCACAATCAAAGACATCTAAACTCCTGTAGTGATTCCACTCAAATTATTCCCTTAAAATTTTAACTGAAGGCTGGAGCCAGAGACAACTGCCAAATGAATAGCTAAACAAAAAGTCATGGGACTTGTGTAAACACAGTTTCTTGGGCATCACAGCAATTTGTTTTGCTCTCCTATTTCTATGAACTGCTCCTGAAAACTTGGTATGCTAAGCTGATGGGTGATAAGAAATGTTGAGTGGCAGCCAGCATATCAGCGCTTTCCTAGATGCTTAATAATTTTAGCACAGGGGGAAAATTGCCTTTCATTGACTAATAAGATACATTTGCTAGCTCAACACCAGGAACATTAGCATGTTAATGGAACTTTGCACCCTACGGCTCTGGCTAATCAAATCTTAAGAATATATTAGCTATTAATAAGCATTGGTGGACAGGATTCATTAGCATGTTAATGACACCTTGATAACAAGGTGCTGTTATTGTAGCAAACACTGCAATCACTAAGACTACATACAGTTAAAAAGTAGCCATAAGGAACTCAGTTAAGCAAATGTTACAGAATCATGCAACAGAGTACAAAAGACTTGAAAGAGTGTTGAATCCAGACTGAAACCATCCCTTCTCTTCCTTGTTCATAAATCATTAAAAAAATATTTTGCTTATTGCAAAATGAAACCACTATGCTGGCTTGTACATATCCCCCCCCCACTCAATCTGGCAATGATATGTGAAATGTCTACTATATCCTGTTAGAACCTCAGCTATGCAGATATTTTACTTTCCTCTATCACGATAGATATAAATATTCACCACAACTACATTGTAGAACAAGCAATGGGGTCTGCATTTAACTTTCATATGTCTGTCTCCACCTATCAAGAAGATTTGTTCTCCATTAGAACTGCAAAGCATTATATGTAACGAGTATGAAAGAGATATTGGCTTATTTGTACATCCATGTGATAAACTAATGCACACTTCCTTGCAAATCTTTGGCAACAAATCCAAATATTTGATAACAAAATAGTTCAATCACACCACTTTATTCTAAGTATTTCTTTTCATGGATTCAGCATCCCAACAGCCCTTTTTATCCCAATTACTGTATTGTTGTATTTTCCCACCTATATTCCTATTTCATAGCTACAGTCATGCTGTAGGGTAGGATACAAAATGTTGAAGTATTTGAACACAAAACTGTCAACTGTATTTCAGGTTGACAGATGCGTGTGTAAATTACAATCTGCTTCCTTCAGGCAATAAATGGACTATAAATCAGACATACAAAGAAATGAAAAATGGTAGAGGAAAATATATATAATTCCTTCCTCACACCCTGAAATAGGGCTCTTGTCTTAATTGCTCATTCAGTACCTAACACTGGAATGTTTCTGTCAAGTTTCAGTAGACATCAATATATGTATCCACATTTTTATCCTCTACACAGATTTAGGGCTGTATCTATTGGGGGGCAACCACTAATGTAATTTATGTTGCACTAGTGTAAACTACTCTAGCATAACACCAATACCATTATCTGTTATGTTAATGCTATTGGCATTACGTTGGAGTAGTTTACACTAGTGCAATGTAATTTACGTTAGTCCTTATGCCCCGTTACATACTGCCCCTTTAGGCTGCAAACCTTTACACATTTACCTGGGAGTAAAAAGCTCCATGGGACTTCTGAGTAAACATGTAAAATTTCTAAAACAAATTTAATCTATGGAAGAAGGTTGAGAAACCCCTACTATTAGTATAGGACAGCCCTTTTCTGTGGGAAAAATGTACAACAGGAACAAAAAATAAATGGAAAATGCCCCCTTCAAGTTCATGCACGGAGAAAAACTGCAAAGCAAAGCAGAAAGCCAACATGTGGGGGGAAAGCATTCTTTACTTTTCCCCTCAGCCATGGCCCAAGGTCTCTCACCACCTGACATGGGAGAGAAGAAAAGCTGCTGCCCCATCATTCCCGCTCACCCATCTCCTTCCTTTACCTTTACCCCCAGGATCATGTCGGGTCTAGGAAGAGCTGCGCAGCCAAAAGAAGCAGCTGCAGGACTAGTAAGAGCTCTGCAGCCCCTTCTTCTGGCTGCATGAGCAGAGGGATAGACAGGGTGGGTGGCTTCTCCAGAGAGAGCCCTGCCAGCCATTCTCTTTCTGCAGCAAATGCCACGGCGGGACAGTAGCTGGCAGGGCTCTCCAAACACCCATTGGAGGGTGGAGACAGAAGCACCGGGCCCTCCTGGTGGGGAGGGGAGGAGCAGCATAATTCACCACTCTTCCCGTTCTGCCACCTGAGGCGGGCACCTCCCTCTGCTTCATGGGTTGGCCAGCCCTGCTGTCCCTCCTGCATCCTTTCCTACATGAACAACAGGCAGCTGTGTGTGAGTTGGGGGTGATTTTAAGTGGGAAACGGCATGTGGGGAAAGGATTCGGAAGGCGCATAGCAAATCCAACACTGTCAATTGACTTGTTTGTGTTTACAATTGATAGCTTGCATGCATTTATAATTGATGGCTACCCCCCATAATAAACACAAATGCAGAGGGACTTTCCTAGTTGCTGCCTCTTTATCTGTCGTGTGGGAGCTTGGCACATAAACACACACTATTCATAATTTGTGGTACTGTGCATGCATTTTGCCTGAGTTCAGATCATAAAGTATCAATGTGTTCTCCCCTGGTTGAAGCAAGTTAAGCTACTGCTGTTGCAATCTCTGGCTTGGAAGCTATTTTGCACCTACTGATGCCTCTCCATAAAATGTCACTTATGGATGTAAGAGAACAGAAGTTGCCCAACTGCTGCTGCAAAGAAAAGTTATTCATTCTTCTTTCTTCAAGGTTACTTGCACCCTGGAGTTCCCTGTATTTTTTCTTAATAAAGATTGAATCTATACATTTCATCGAACTGATATTATGGCTGTTGGGTCTTTTAATCTTTGATTCTTCTAATACATTAGGCACTTGTACAGAAACAATTTGGAGTTCTATTTCAAATTATCTGATTCAGGGGTAGGCATTATGAAGGCAGCTGGGAGGGGGCTAGGGAGAGCAGCAGGAAGCCAGCAGGGGGCTGGGAAGCCAAGGAGGAACAACCAGGGGGAGGAGGGCTGGTGTGGTGTGGTGAGGGTTTTGTGTTGGAATGTTGGAATGAATGGGGGGCTGCATTTGTATGAGAAAGAGAGCAAAAGGGGCTAATAATAATAATAATAATAATTTTTACAAAATTATTTCTTACCTGCCTCTCCCTCTGATTCGAGGCAGGGAACAACATTAAATACAAATATAAAATACATACAACTGATTAAAACATAATAAAACTAATACATTATTAAAATAACAATAAAAGTCTTAGGGGTGTTCCGGGGGGGGAGGTTTTGGAGGAACCCTGGAAGAGTGTAGTTTTTCATGTGTTCGTAGTGAACTGAAGAAGGGAGTTGGGGTAGGGGTGTAGTTTGTATGCATGCATGCATGATGGGTACATGGTGGGTGGGTGTGGATGTGACTAGATAGGGACATAGGAAGCTGCCTTATCCTGAGTCAGACCATTGGTCCATCTAGCCCAGTATTGTCAACACTGACTGGCAGCGGCACTCCAGGGTTTCAGGCAGGATTCTTTCTTTGCCCTACCTAGCGAAGCCGGTGATCAAACCTGGGACCTTCTGCATGCAAAACATGTATGATATCACACAGAGCTATGGGCCCTCCAGATGGATGTGTGTGTGTATGCGAGAGAGAGAGAGAAAGAGAGAGAGCATGCATATGGTTATTGATCTGGGGTGAGAGAGCGAAAGAGAGAGAAACAGATGCTGCATGGACAGAAAAGGGAGGAGAGAAAAAGAGGTTGCTTTCTGTGAAATAGGTTTCTGTTGATGCTGAAAAAACATTGGGCTCAAAGAAACTGTTTAATGTGTTGGGCCTCATACCCCACCTCTTCCTTCATTCAGTCTTTTGAGCAGGTTATTTGTTTGTTGTGACTAGCCACACCTTCCATGGCACCATTTTGTGGTGCTGCCCAGGACAGTTTCTCAATTTGCCAAATGGGCCCATGGGCCCAAAAAGGTTGGAGACTCCTGATCTAATGTATCCATCTTGATATACTATGGGTTGAATCCACAGTTGTTCTTCCACGAATGGAAGGCTTCCAATCCAGCAGAGTATTTCTACCGATGAAACAGGGGAAGAAGCAATCTGTGTTGATCATCTCCTCTCCTGAAGTCCCTAGTCGTCCCCCCACATCAGCTACGGAGAGTAGTGCTGGGGGCTGCAAAAGGACGAAAATCACTTCCTGTCCTTTTTCCACTGGCAGGAGCATTCTGCTCCCATGGGCAGAAACGAGCCTGGATTTGTGCATTTGCCAGGGGTGGGAAACCTGCAGTATTTGGCCTAACTTCACATGACCCACAGCCTGATTTTAAGAAAGAGAGAGAGAAAGAGAGAGAGAGAGAGAGAGAGAGAGAGAGAGAGAGAGAGAGATGGAGCACTCACTTTCGGGTCTGTCCTTATCCACTGCTGGCTTCAGCCCTGCCTCCCCACAGCATGCAGCCCTGACAGCTAACACCTTTGGCATTGTGGCCTTTGATAGAAAATAGAGATTTCATGAGAAATCACTCTTGATGGACTGAGGGGGAAGTATTTTTATATATGCAACAGCACATTAGCATGATCCGTTGTCAGTTTGTGTTAGGTCTACATTGGTGAATGCAATCAGAATAACAGAAATACTTTTCAACATGACAAAATTTGATTTAAAGGAGAACAATTGGGTGCAATTGTGAACTTCTGGTGCCATAAACATCTCACCATTCTTATATCCTATCATATACCCAAAAGTATGGTGATGTGAGTGATCTCTTTGTGCCCCATTCAGTAATCCGCATGATTAAGATATTGTTTTTTAAACTCTTTCTTTCAGAAGCTTTCATTAGTAAGGCTCTGAAGTGTTTCACATCCTAAACATGAATCATAGGATGAACATTTTCCTAGGTGATTATTAGAGAATAGAACTGCAATCCAAAGCTGACCTTTTATTTAATTTTTTCACAAAGTGCCCTATCTGAAAATGTCAGAATCTTAAATAGAAATTGTGGTGCTGTCCTATGAGTAAAAGGCCATATTCTAACACTGAAATTAAATCCGGTGCATTCAGTGAGGGTGGGGAGAGGGGGGAATGAGCTCTGAGTCTGACTGTGCTTCATTGTATAAAATGTAGATATACCATACTGGGATGCAAAATGAGTAACAAGGCAAGTTCTCCTCTTCACAGGGAGCAATGAATTGTGGAGCCGCACTGGCTGGCAGTGAAGGGAGAAAGGCTGATGAAGAGCGGTTGCACAGCTGCTGCAGCAGCATCTCCTTCCCAGGCAGGGGCTGCTGAGTCAATTAGTGCTTTGATGGGGTGAGGCCAAAGTGGTGGACCCGGTAGAGTGAGATCTCTCCTTTGTTCTGCCTCCAGTTCAACCTGAGGCTCCCAAAGGTAGACCTCCCATGTGGCTCCAGGATTGCAGTTGCTGACTATGCAAGCTGAAGTATGGCAGCAATACCGACCATGTGTGATTCAAAACGCTAGACTCGCATAGGAAACGGAGAGAGAACCAGCAGAAGCAAATCCAGGGGGGAAGGGAGTAGGTGTGATGAAGACCCTTGCAAAAGTGGGCATGCTGCAAGGGATGCGATGGTGCGAGTTTCAGAGGCACTGGTTGGATTGTGTCCATAGCCCAGTTAAACATAATTCCAAGCATGGAAATAAAACTTAGATTTGAATGCTACAAACAAGCTCCTCCAACTGCCAGCACTGTCTCTTCCACCATTGGGTTGTGGTGGTTCTTTGGAGTGCCCAAAGAGTACTCAGGTAGGAAATTTTGTGCCTAGTCCGGAAACTTCAACTAATTCAAAATATGGCAGCCAGGTTGGTAACCGGTACATCTAGGGGTGACCACATTACGCCAGCTTTAAAATCACTCCACTGGCTGCCAATCAGTTTCCTGGCGAAGTATAAAGTGTTGGTTATTACCTTTAAAGCCCTACATGGTTTGGGTCCAGGTTACCTGCGGGATCGCCTTCTCCCATATAATCCGCCCTGCACACTCAGGTCCTCTGGGAAGAATTTACTTCAATCAGCCAGAACTAGGCTGACAAGCATTACCCAGAGGACCTTCTCCTCTGCCGCTCCCAGACTATGGAATTGCCTGCTAGAGGAGATTCGACAAATTAGGAATCTTCTTGAATTTAAGAGAGCTATGAAAACTGATCTCTTCCGGCAGGCCTATCCAGCTGAATTTTAAGATGTTTTTAATAATGTATTTGTTTTTATTTGTTTTAATGTTTTATCTATTTTATGATTCTTGTATTTATATTTATTGTTGTTCCCCGCCTCAATCTGGATGGAGAGGCGGGTTAGAAATAAAATAAATAAATTTCCACCTACAGCATATGCAGTTCCAATACAAGTACTTTTCCGATGCTATTACAGTCAAAATGGCGAAAGCCAACTGCAAGACAAACTGCGTAGGCATCTGGCAGCTCTTCTTCGTAACATCCCAAACTGCTCAAAAGTCATTTAGGTGACTTTCAAATTCAATGTGAATGATATTTGTGGGGATGACAATAACCAATATGATTTTGTGGCACTGTCTGTCAAATGCTTGTTTTAATAAAATAGGAGATGAGGAAGGAAATAAATGCTGGGAATCCAGCTCTAAATTCTTGATATAATTTGATTTGTCAGTTAGTCCCTTGGGCTGTCAAGCCAAAGAAAAAAGCAACATTGTAACCAATCAACCTCAGAAGATAAAACCCCATGTATCATTTAATCAGCTGCCTCTGGCAGCTTCCTGGACAATACTTCATCTGCCAGTCAGTTAACAAATTAAAATAAGGTAATAATAATAATGACCACTCACATGCTAAACCTTATACCAACTTAGTATATAAACGTATTAAATAAAATAAAGAAAGCCAGTGAAGCAATAATGTTAAAATTCTAACCTGGATTTGGGAATATTAACATAACCCAATCTGGTAATAGGATGAGGCTTAAAGCTCCTACTACTGTCATAAATGTAATTATCACCTGCTTCTTTAGTCAGGTCATCTGGAAAAGACTACAATGTTGTTGCTAAACTGCTAAGCTCTGTGCTTTCCCCACACCGATAGTAGCTAAATGCCAATGTGGAAATCAGCTGCCAGGAAAAACATTAGTGCATTAAACACCACATACCTTGATAGCACCATATAAATAACAGTAGGGTGACCAGATAAAATCCAGGTCAGGGCTCATGTAACTTTAACAGTTGTAGAGAAAAGGGAATTCCAGCCAGTGTCATTTGTATGCAATTAGTTCCTGGTGAAATTCCCTCTTCATCACAACTGTTAAAGGTGCAGGCACTATACTAGAGTGACCATATACAAAAGAAGGCAGGGCCCCTGCAACTTTAACAGTTGTGATGAAGAGGGAATTTCACCAGGAACTAATTGCATACAAATGACACTGGCTGGAATTCCCTTTGCTCTACAACTGTTAAAGTTACATGAGCCCTGACCTGGATTTTATCTGGTCACCCTAAATAACAGTAATAATAAAAAGTGGTGGTAGCGACAGAAAGGAGAGCTGAGATATGTTGCCACATTGCGCTTGGGAATACAGCTTCCAAGGCTGAAGACCTTGGAGAACAGGAACTACCTTGAGGGACTGAGGCTGTGTGGTTGTCAGGCCCATCATTGGTGAAAGGTTTGAAGGCTTGTGCTTCATACCCGGTTTCCAAAAGAAATTATTCCACATTACATTTTGGTTTTTATTATTGTCAGCCACTTTGGACACCATTTCCTTGGTAGAAAAGTGGGGTATCAATCAAATAAATGCATACATAAAATAGCCCCTCAGAATCACAGCTACAGTGTCCAGCCAGAAAGGCAAAAACCTCCTATACATAGAAGCCAGAGAATTGCTTTCTATAGACCTGGGGAAGTCAACATGGTGCCCATAGGCACCAATGCACCCCAGACACCTTTCTTACCCCAGACACATATGTTCTTACCCGCAGCTGGGGTTGCTGTGAAATAGATTTCTGTTGGTGCTGAAAATTGTGGCTTCAAAATAGCCATTTAGCATGGGGGCTCAGACCCCACAACTGTGCTGCATTCAGTCTTTTGAGCAGGTTACTTGACCTTTGCCAGGCCTCCCAGGGCAGCCATTTTCTAGCAGTGCCCGAGACACTTTCTCAAATGGTCAAATGTGTCCAGAATTCCAAAGGGTTGCCTACCCTTGTTATAGGCTGCAAATGAAAATGATTTTGTCACAATTGCACCATTATGAAATACACATGATGGGAAATCATCTATCAGGCCAAAATACTGCTACATCTATGTGTAAGATTAATCTAAGGGTAACTGACTGCCTTGAGTTTCTTTTTACATGTCCACCACCTTCTCATATAAAGTGGGGATCTTGGGTTTCTCTATCTGCTACTGCTTCATCAAGCAGGGATTGGGCCCTTTTTCCGGAGGTCATTTGTACTAGCTGCAAGCAGGAGAAGAAGAACCACTTAGGGATTTTAATATATTAAAGGTATCAAGTATTATAATAAATACCATCTCTTCAAACAGCCTTTTTTACAGGTTTTATTTATTTGTTATTACTCACCCTATAAAATAAATGTCTCTAGACATTTGACAGGACTATACAAAAAATCAACAATATAAAACTAGTATATATACACACATATGTACACCATGTATACCCTCCCTCCTCAATTTTCCTTCTGGCTGCCTCTACAAGAGAGGTTTAAAGCTCTTTCAAGGCACTTTAAAAAATTTACCTCTACAAGAACAGAGCACAAATCGGGCGTAGAGGCGCGTTATCTCTCCGATTATGCGCATTATCGAATGTGCGTTAAATCGCAAGTTTTATTTTGCTCCTGCCGTTAAAGCGCATTTTGACTATGTGAATAAGCGCTTATGCGCATTAACTACTTGTAAAGCGCATTTTGGTCATCCGTTAATGCGCTTCGCCGCCTCTCGCCGCCTCTCATGCAGAGGTATTAGGTGTAAATGCGCTTCAGCGATTATACGCATAATCGCCTAACCGGGCGCAAAAGCGAATCCTTGTAGAGGGGACCTAGGTCATGAGGACAAAGACTGTGAGGCTACTTAACTTTGTTAGCCAATCTACAACCCTTTTTGGCTAAAGGGCAGAGTACAGAAGATATAAGTATATAATGAATGACATATTTATCAATAAAAGGAGCGCTCCGGAGAAGGGTGCTGAACCCTTCCCTCCACAGCGCCTCCCCTCCTTTCAGTCTGTTGCTCCAGCCACTCTTCTCCTTTCCTGGCTCATTTCCAGTTTTAGAGCCAGGGAAGAGAAAAGTTGTGGGTGGTGAGTGGGTTCAGCACCCCTCTCCCATGCACTCCTTTTACTGTCAAAGAAAAACACCCCCATTTGACCCATCACAAAATAATAAGTGCAAGGGTGGACCCAGTCTGTTCTAAACACATATAAATAAAGCGCTAAATCACATTTCTTTGGGTGCATATTCTTTCTGTCTCCCTTTTTAAATATCACTCGTTTTCTAGTGTTTTGAAAGGCAAAAAGCCTGCATTTGTGTCAGATAAAAGTATTTTTTTACAGCAGAGTAGTCAACACTGTGGCATATTCCTTTTAGTTTTAAGAGGTACAGTAAACACAATTATGTTGTTGTGAAAGCAATTTTATTCTTCAAGGCAGGTGACAGATCACTGGTTAACATGTTTCAGCTCTTTCTTTAGCACTGACTATATGGGCTTTTAGATTTTGATATACAGGCTAAATAACAAACAATCCCAAGGAATACTGTTATATTCTAACTCAGTGGCCAGCCTTGTGAATCAGGGGTTACACCAAGGGGAAAATACCCTCGACCTTAACTCCAGCTCCCTGAAATGTTAGTATCATTATATTTTCCCTCCCAGTTCTATATACCCATGTGGCTGTAAACAGAACGGCTTTCACCCAATGCAAGGTGACTGTCCATTCTGAAGTCCATCTTGAGAAGCCTCCTGTTTGCAAATTCCCAGTAGAAGAAACATATGCTATAATATTCAGAATATGGTAGGGTGACCAGATAAAATCCAGGTCAGGGCTCATGTAACTTTATCAGTTGTAGAGAAAAGGGAATTTCAGCCAGTGTCATTTGTATGCAATTAGTTCCTGGTGATATTCCCTCTTCATCACAACCGTTAAAGTTGCAGGGGCCCTGCCTTCTTTTGTATTTGGTCATGCACCTTTAACTGTTGTGATGAAGAGGGAATTTCACCAGGAACTAATTGCATACAAATGACTCTAGCTGAAATTCCCTTTTCTCTACAACTGTTAAAGTTACATGAACCCTGACCTGGATTTAATCTGGTCAGCCTAGAATATGGGGTTATTCTCACATAGCTAGTTCCATGGTGACCTATAAGCCATTAAGATGGTGCACATGTTCCCAAGCTCCCTCTCCACCTACATATGGTCACTGGCTACAATCCAACATGTTTTTTTTGATGCATGGAATAACTTCTGTGGATCACAACCATTATAAATAGCTACTGTATTGCATGCAGTACAATATAGCGCAATGTCCTGCTCTGGAATTCCACCAGAACCTTAGCAAAGCAGTGCTGCCCCCAGCCAGCTGAACACAAGTGAACAACAACAGAATGGTCAAGGAAAAGTGCAAGGTTGTTGCCATAGAGACTGGGAATGCCAAAACCTGAGATGTGCTGAAAGCATTGTCAAGGAAAGTGTGCCAAGGCTAAAAAGCCAAGAAGATAATAGCGTCAGAAGATCAACAAGAAGTAGGCAATAAACAGGGTCATCAGCAGTGTGGGTCATAAATCAATAGTTTAATCAGAAGCAAGAAGGCAAGGTATCAGGCGGACAAAGACCAGAGCTAGCCACAGGTTTCATTTCTAGCAAAGAAGCAGAGGTTCTGGAAGGCTTATCAAGCCTATACGCTCCCAGCCCCCAGCTTCAACTGAACAAAGGCTTTCAGATGCCCTCCTTCCATGAAGTCCTTCATGGCAGCTGCGTCTGAGATGAGGACACCGGGGACAGTTTTTCAAACAACACTTCTCCCTGCGACTTACTGGACATCCTTCCTCCTGTTCTGACTCCAAGCCCTCTGATGGAACATGAGTGGGCCCTGACTGTTCAGTGGCAGTCTGGCAGGGTGCCTCCAGGATTTCTCCTTCTGCTTCCTTGTTGGATAAAACTTGTTCCTCATCCAAAAAGGAGTCCTCAGGAGAAGGCCTGACCCATAATTGTTGTGGTATATTGAATGTTTCTTAAGGTGCCAGGAATCGAAGAGTGCAGTTTCCCCTTCAATTGCCCCCTGGTGCGGTTCAGTCCCACCGGGAGTAGCTATAGTTTTGTTCCATCTCTCTGTGTACATGTTGGGTCTGTATGTAGGGCTCTGCTTTGCTCCCAGAAGGTTATGCTTCTATGTGCTGTTCTCAATAAAAGGGAGCTGTTTATACTCCTACATTTGTCTGCCAAGCACTGGCCTATGAGCAGAGCCTAATCAGGGCATGGAAGGCTGAGTGAGAACCCCAAGCAAAGAGGAAATACTGAAATTGCCAGGAACAACTATGACATCATGCTTCACTAACTAGCGCAATGTCCTGGCCAGCTGGCAGCACACCTCTCCAGTACAAAAAGATCAGACACCATACATGAGGCACAGTACAGCTCTCACTGTGCCTCATACCATAAATTTGCTCGGTGGTACTGATGCTCAGATTTGGAGCATTAGGCTCACTGACTTCTCAAATATTACTCAGCTAAGAATTTTCGACAAGGCCAATTCCTGAAAGAGCTATTACCCCCCAGAATTATCAGTATTTAGGTTTAAGACACATGGGAATGAAGAACGTTAGAGACAGCCTGCTAAATGGGAAGAAGTAATTCAAGATGCTGATAATTAAACAACATGAAGCATTTTATAAAGTTTGTTGTAACGGTACCATAATGAAAAGTCAAGTGTTGGCAGTCTGTTACAATTAAGCCACATTGTCAGCCTCTGCTTATTACACAGAATAATGGGATGCCTTGCATTTTAAAAGCAGGCATTGTAATTTTTTGTCCTCTTTACCCATCCCATCCAGAGTATGTGAAGCACATGGAGGAGGAAAGCACCACAGCAACTAAATGTTACCATATTTCCTCAATTCTAAGACTCACTTTTCCCCCCATATTTTCATCTGTAAAAATTGAGTGTGTCTTAGAATCGATGGCGTCTAAGAATCGCCAAATTTCTCCAGCGCCACCCCGGTCTGCGCCACCCCGGTCCACCAGCGCCAGACAGAATCACATGTGTATGCCTAAAGGACCATTTATTAATACATTTATATTCCACCTTTTTCCTCTTGCAAGGAACCCAAGATGGTTTACACGGTCCTCCTCCTTTCCATTTTACCCTCATATCAACCCTGTGAGGTAGGTTAGACTGAGAGTAAGTGGGCCCATTCAGATGACACTGAGGGCTCTGTGGTTAGCTTAACCATGCTTCTCTGTGGTTAGCACTAACCACAAGTTGTATACTTGCACGCAACACCATTAACCCTGTCTGGTTCCTGGTTTCCTTAACCACACGCTTACCACAAAGCAGTTAGATGAGCATCTGAATCCTCTGAATGTTCCGCCCCATATCCCATCAGCCCTTGTGCTAAGAGAGCTAGCAGTTGCATGATTTAAGCTATTTAGGCCACTCTATACTGCTAGCTCTATGATTTCGGCCTCTTAACCACAGATATGTGTGTCAGATGACACCTTAAGCCAAGGTTAGTGCTGCTAACCCTGCTGCAGAACCGGGTTAGTGAAGCTAACCACAATGTGGTTAGTGGAAGCATCTGGTTAAGGAAGACGCATGTCAGACGACACCGTTAACCGTGCTGCTTAACCAAAAAACCTTACCCAGCATGGTTAACGGTGTCATCTGAATGGGGCCACTGACTGGTCCAAAGTCACCTGGTGAGCTTCATGGCTGAGTGGGGACTAGAACTCTGGTCTCCCCTGTCTCACTCCAACACTCTAATCACTAGCTCCCCATTGGGAAAGGACTGTAGATTAATGGCAGAGCACATGCTTTGCATGCAGAAGGCACCAGTTTCAATCGCTGGAACCTCCAGTAAAAGGGGATTAGGTAGAAGGTAATGTGAAAGACTTTGCTAACAGCTTAGACCTTGGAGAGCCACTGCCATTCAGGGAGCCAATAACAGGCTAGGTGGGCAACTTCTGTTTATTGTACACACCCGTGCTTGATGTCTTGAGATATTCTTTGCTATACAGAAGGTGAAACACCTAAACAAATCTTCAGTTTTTCAGTCAAGAAGGAAGGAATGGGGAAAAGACAGTTCTTAGATGGAACTTGTTTTGCTTTGCTCTGCTACCTTAATTGGTGCATAGAAAGGTCCCTGTTGCCCTTTTATGCTCTGAAGAAAACCAAGCAAGTACAAACCTACTGGATGTGGTGTAAGGAAAGTGCAAAAATATGAAAACATTTTAAAACTCTAGTTTTGGAATTTCAAAATAATATCACAGTGCTCCATTCCTAACACATTTTTATAGAAGGGGACTTCATTAATATCATTTGGGCCTACCTCAAATAAACAAAGCAAAATAAACAGTCACTTTATACCAAATGCCAAAGGGTTGTAATTGCACACTTATGCCCCATGCACTAACACTTTGCACTAAAAGTAAGCATAACTGGGAATGTGGTTTTATGATATAATGAGTTCCAATTTGAAATGTAGGTCACTGAAAAAAGTGCAAAGAAAAGTTTGCAGCTGAGTTTCTTAAAACACACACATTTTGGACTGATCAAATGCGAATGCATATCTCCCCATCCTACCTGAGTGTGTCTAGTGTGTATAGCAGCTTGACTCGTTGGGACTCCAGAAAAGCTGCTTATCTAAGGCTGTTTTTAAGATGAAGCAAGGCCACAAGCCATTTTAACTTGCTGAGGGACATAAACAGTGTAACCTCAACAGAGCTTTCTTAAGTTCAATGAAATACATAGCAGTTTATAATTCTTGTTCACGTATGCATTATTTATCATCTTACTTTTCTCTGCAGTAAAACTCTGGGAAAGAAAAAAATGTACAACTGAGTGTACAATCTACACATAAGCTTTAAAACGTTAAGAATGGGTTTTGGCAATGCATTGGGACACACGACGCACTTACTGAAGCGTTTTACACCAGTTGTTTTTTGAAACGAAAGTGTTAGAGTGATAACGTTATATTCTTAAAATAACGCGATTTTAAAAGAATGATGTGCCCTTTCTTACCGTGTCATAGTTGCTAAAATTGAAAGTACGGTATCCTATTAGGGTCGTGGGGGCGTTGCCTGCTTTTCCGGTGCCCAAATGCTTGCTACTGCTGTTACTGTTGTTTAAATCTCAACGCAGGCGCTTACATGGTTAAAACCACAAAGAAAGGGTGAAAGGAAGGGGGCAAAGGAGGAAGTGGGCGGGGAAAGTACTGGGAGATGAAGGTCCGTTACAGGAAGAAATGAAGAAAATCCAATGTGTGACCTTATTAAACGCATTGAAGAAGGAAGAAATGAAAGACTACAACGGTAAGGAATACTTAATGTGGCCTGTTACGTTTTAAAACATTAAAAATTACAGCGTTACAGTCAACATTTTAAATACAAGCTTATGTATGGACTGGCTCTGAGTCAAAGAGTTGAATGGGGTAAGAGACTAAGAGGATTGTGACAGGTGAAGAGCAAATCAAGATGACTTCTTTTTCTTCTCCTACTTATCTTGCTATGATGGAATAAGCCACCAGTCGTTATTTACAACCCAAGGCTATGAAAGGCAACCCTCTGGGAGACAGCACAGAATAGAACACACAGGCAACACAGAGAGAACCTTTGGAGCTTCCAGCATTACCTATACTTTTAAGAGAATGAAAAATGGAGGAATAGGATGAGGAAAAACAGCAAAGATTGGGATGAGACGGGCAAAGAAACTGCTGCCAAGGCCCACAAAAGAGGCTCCATAAAGACATGCCTGGAACATCCAGAAGAGAGTGAGCGGGCCTGGTTATGATGGAGTACAGGCCGGGGGTGTTGCTAGGCACTTAAAAGATTCAGGGTAAAAATCTGCATAAAATGTGCATATGCCAATTTATATCTATATATGCAAATTTAGAAATAATTACTAGATTTAAAATTCACAGAAGGCAAAGCCAGCTAATTAATTTCCCAAACAAACCGCCCCAAATAAAACAAACTCTTGAATTATGGGCTGTCTTCACAGTGCCTGTCATGTTTCAAGGATGCCACTTAGGAATGTCCAGGTCCGAGGTCAGTAATCCAAAGCCAAAGTAGCCGTTTGAAGTCCAGATAACAATAGTGTAATCGCCAGGCATTGAAGCGTAGTCAAGAAGCCGGTCCACAGGGTCAGGATACGTTCGGGCAAGTCCAAGGTTTCAGGAACACACAAGAGAATAATCAAGACACAATCCAATGGTCAGAATCAAGATTTGAATCCAAAGCACGGAGCTGAGAAGCACAGAGCAAAGGCACAGACATCCAAGATGGTCATTGGTTTCGGGCACTTTGGCTGAGCAATGGCCAGACTTTTATGGGACGGGGATTAATAAACAATTAGCATAAACTGGCCTGAAATCCAGCCGGTCTCCGCCAGCTTCTCTGGAATGTCACGCCCCAGACACTCCCTGGCTCAATTGTTCCTTATCTCTGTCATAACTGACCACAACAGTGCCGAGTTGGTGCCGCTCTGCCACCAAACCCCCATGGTATGGCTGCTGTGGGGTGGTGGCAAATTATTTACACAAAAGGAGGTAGCATGGGCCTTTCGGAGGCCATTAGGCTTGCCAGGCCTGCCCCCTCCCACTTCCGCGGCTTCCAACAACCACTGAGAGATCGCCTTCCACCCAGGAACTCCACCCGGCAGAGCACCCAAGCTTCCACAGATGGGGAAGAGCTGCTGACCTCGCTCGGCCAGGAAACGTCAGGGTAAATCCCTGACTTTTATGCTGTGGGTCTTTTGTCCCAGGGAAGCTCCAGATCAGCAGCTGCATCATATAACCAATGCAGTGCAGATTCAGAGCCACACCCCAACGAGAATACATTGTCATGCCCCTAGAGAAGATAGGGAAGGAGGGAGAGAGAGAGAGAGAGAGAGAGCTTTTCTATTACATATTCTGAATCATACATTAATATGCACATCTAAAATCAAATAAACAAAACATTAATAACAGCTCCCAATTAAGCTTACAGGGCGTGACTGCAATCATGTACATAGTACATTGAATTCAGCAGTGCTTACTTCTGGCCACATAGGTTCAACTGAGCCAAAATTATAAATTTTTAACAACTTGTAAAGTAAAAATTGAGCTTTAAGAAAACATCTTTTGCCAACTAATTAGTTTGATTAGAAATGCAAAGAATCTAGCAAAGAAGTGTTACTATTGAAACTGCTAGTATGAAGTAAGAACTCCACCCCCTTCTAGTGCAGAAGCTGAAGCTAGTGTAGAATGCAGCGTGGTGGTATTATAGTGTGAAGTGTCTAGCTCCTGCCATGTAACACCATTGTTGAAAGACCTGTACCGGCTTCCAGTTCACTACTGGGCTAAGTTTAAGGTTTTAGTATAACCTATAAGGCACTAAACAACTGGGACTGGGATACCCAAGAGAACACCTGTTCTCGTGTAGACCTGTCTGACTGCTATGATCATCATCAAAGGCTCTTCTGGTTGTGCCACATCCTGCAGATGTCCATCTGATGACAACCAGGAAGAGGGCCTTTTCTGTGATGGCACAATTCTTTGGAATATCCTCCCCACCAGAAATAAAATATGCATCAGCCCAGATGAGTTCAGGTGCACATTTAAAGCTTTTTTATTCATCCTGGCATTTGATGTTTTAAGATGTAGCTGATGACCGTTGGTTATATATGAGTATATTTTAGTTATTTTTTATATATTTGTATTGTGTATTTGTATATATTCTATATATTTTATAACTATTTTAATAATAGTTTTTTTATTGTACACTCCCTTGATATGCTTCTGCTTTGCAAAGAGTATAAACATTTCCTTAAATAAATAAACTATATATGGTATTGTTGTTTTAAACACATTTCTAGGCTCTGAGTTCATTTCATCACAAAGATTTTTGTTCTAGTTTGTGCCATTGGGAGGAACTGACCTCTTTGAAGTTATCAAAATTGGCTGAAGCCTTAGACACATACGGGGAATTGTAAACTAGCATTTTATTCAACAAATCTTCCAAATGAAACAAAACAAAAATAGTCATTAGATTTGCTCATTCAGATGTAAAACCAATGTAAAAGTTCAGTTTGCACCAAATCTCTTTTCTGAAATAAGCCTCTCTAATGCACAGGCATCCCATGGGCATTACTTTTACCATATGCTTGCTGATTCAGCGAACAAACAGAGCAAAACCACTGTTTTGGGGCTGCATTTTTAGACCAGCCCTAGATCAACAGCAACAGCTTCTTTCCAATCAATTTTTGATATTTTTAATTAAAAACAAACAAAATAAATATTTGCTTGTATGTTATGGTTTTAATTGTAAACTGCCCAGAAAGCCTCGGCTATCAGGCAGTATAAAAATGTAATAAATGAAATGAAATGAAATGAAATAAACCAATTAGCCAAATTAAGCCCTTTTCAGAGTTGAGATCCAATTGGTATTTCATTGGAAGAGTTCCATCTTTTTGCAACACATTAAAAATCATTGCAAACAATTTTGGTGACATGAATCCCCTACAGGCATACACTACAAAAGTAATGTGCTTACAAGCATTCGGTCTTGATGTTCTGTAATGCTTGTATTACAAAGCAGCATCTGTTTCAATCACTTGCACATGCAGATCAGCAAATGTTCAGTTCCTTTCTTCTATAACTGTTTTCTGTGTGTTTTCCACACATCACTTGCCCAAAGAGACTTCCAGGACTCCCTCACCGGTCGTCTTCAACCGGAGGCTGGACAACCATCTGTTGGAGATGCTCTTGCTCTCCAGCCTACAAGGCTCCCTCCAACTCTATGGGCTTCTCTAAATGAGTGATTTACAGCATGGCCGTGACTAGCCACTCACAGAAGTTTGCAGGTCGATTTCATGACATTGTCAACAGCCAGGACGTCTCCCACGGTTTCCCTCCAGTAATCCTGTGTTTTTATAACACAGCGATAATCCAGCATCTATTTGTGATGGGATTTATTCCACCAATAAATGGTGCTGTTTCATTGCAGCCTATTCTTTTCAATGGCATTCCCTTTCCAATTCAAAATCACATGGTCGCTGTTAGAAAAAAAACCACATCTTTACCAGGTCTTGGATCTTTTCACGTTCAAAACGAGGGAGCATTCAAAAATGGTATTCTTCACATTCAGTCCAAAGTGATATAGTCCATTCTGCCATTTCATTCCTATTTCTATTCTGCGGCCTGTGCAGGCCAGGCAATAGAGACCAGCCGTGATGCTTTTAGAAGAACAGGCCAAACATACTGATTAATTACACTTGACTGATAACACCTTTTGGGGGAGGGGGTGCTTCAGAGCACCATATGATTTCAAGATCAATATTAGCTTTGAACTCTCCAAATTTTGGGTGCAATCCAACCAAAGTTAATTAATTGTATTTAAAATCCCACTGATTTCAATCAATGTGAGCTAAGTACAGGTTAACACCCTCTGTCTGAAATCAATAGGACATAAAGTTCCTTAACTTTGATCATATTATGCTCTTCCTTTATTAATCCTTCCACATTTTGTCTTAACTTCTTGGAATTCTGGGTAAAATTCATCTACCAATGGGTTTTGTAGCAGGGCGTTTTAAACCAACATTATTCCATATATATACTGCCCCATAGCCGAAGCTCTCTGGGCGGTTTACAAAAATTAAAAACATTGAACAATTAAAACACTGATATACAAAATTTAAAAGCATAAAGCATAAAAACAAGTTCAAATGACAATATCCTTCTGGGTCAAAGCACAACAACAACACAAAAACACAAAAACCCTCATCATTTGCTGTTAAATGCCTGGGAGAAGAGGAAAGTCTTGACCTGGCACCGAAAAGATAACAATGTTGGCGCCAGGCGAGCCTCGTCGGGGAGATCATTCTGTCATGACTCTGTAAGTTCTAACGAAAAGGGTGAGGACAACAAACAGACCTCTTGAAGGGAAAATACAAATCCTTTATTATACACAAAAAACGATCGTTCTCCCTCCTCCAGCAAGACAAAGGAAAACAAGGTTATCAAAAGGTTCTTTAGCCCCTAGGCAATTTAGTTGAGCTCACTTAGAGAGAAAAGAGAACAGAGTCATATACTTAAGATCAATTAGCCTGTAATGCTTTGTTTGCTAGCCTCTCTGAGCGGCGGGCGGTCCTGAGTTTGAAGTCTCTTCTCTTTGCCCTACGCCTCGCCACCGCATTCCTCAACCCCTTTGTCCCAGAAGAGAAAGTACTCTCTCTCTCGTTAAGGTCATCTCCTTGGGGATTAACTTCCTCTCCTGCCGTGGGAAAGGGCTCTTCTTCTTGTGGTTGCAGCAACTCCTCCAGCTTTTGCATTCCAACCTCAGGATCCGAATCGGTATCTGAGATTTCATCCCTTTGAAGCAGGGAGTTGGACGTAGACACAACACATTCCATAATTGGGGGGCCACCACTGAAAAGACCCTTTCCCTTGTTGCCACCCTCCATGCCTCCCTTGGAGTAGGCAACCAGAGGAGGACCTTCGATGTGGATCGTAGTGTACGGGTAGGTTCGTGTCGGGAGAGGCGTTCCATCAGGTATTGTGGTCCCAAGCCATGTAAGGCTTTATAGGTTAGAACCAGCACCTTGAATTGGGCTCAGAAACGTATAGGCAGCCAATGCAAGTGGGCCAGAGTAGGTCTTATATGCTCGAACCTTCTGGTTCCTGTTATCACTCTGGCCACTGCATTTTGCACAAGCTGCAGCTTCTGAACCGTCTTCAAAGACAGCCCCACGTAGAGTGCATTGCAATAATCTAATTTAGAGATTACCAGAGCATAGACAACTGAAGCCAGGTTATCCTTGTCCAGATAGGAGAGTAGCTGGGCCACCAACCAAAGTTGGCAGAAGGCATTCCGTGCCACCGAGGTCACCTGAGCCTCAAGTGACAGAGATGGTTCTAGGAGAATCCCCAAGCTATGAACCCGCTCCTTCAGGGGGAGTGCAACACCCTCCATCCAGTCAGCGGAACCACCCACTAACCCTCATCCAGTCCATTGTCGCAGCCAGATTTCCAGCACTACTTTATAAAAGCATTTATTTGTTAATTTGAAAGCTATCTGTACAAGGCTTGCACTTGTTTTTAACATCCTTGAACTTAACAAAGATTTCCATCTTCAGTAACTAAAACACCTTTAGAGTCTACAGGGGGGAGGGAGGGAGAAGTAACAAGAAAACGGGGAAATAAATATTATTACATAACAAACGAATGTGAAAAGAGAATAATAAAACAGAGTGTCTCATTGACTGACGGGAAATGGAGGGAGGGTGGAGGGGGAATAAAGGGGGGAAAGGAAAATAAATATTTTTACAAAACAACATAATGCAAAAGAGAAGTGTGTGTGTGTGTGTGTGATGTGTCTCTGTGTGTGCATGCATCTGCATGTGGATACACAAGTGTGCAGCTCCCAGCCATCCACCCAACAACCAATGCAGTCCTCAATCCACAGAAATTTCTCCACCTCTTCTAGATGTATATATTACAGCAATGGAGCACACTGTGAAGCCACAGATTTGCAGAAAATGTGTTCTGCATCAGCAAGATTCAAGCCTACATACAGATTTTAATGAAGCTATCCTAAACATCAATTTTGCCAGGGGAAGAGAGAGATACTGCTACTATGCTGGTGCAATATCCACATATCCCACACTCACCCGGCCCAGAACAGGAGGGGAAGAACACACTGCTTCAAAAAGTACACATTGGAGCAAAAAACAAAACCCAGTTGTTATGCCATACTGGTCTGTGATTGGTGCCCATCAATCACAGGCCAGTGTGGCGATATTGCAAAGAGCATGGGGCAATGTTGTGGAAATGAAAATCAAACGTCTATGTTTCCTAGCTTTGTAGAACTGATCTTAGAATATCAGCTTAGTTTTAAATATTTTCTGGCTGCATTCGTGTGGTAGAGATAGATTTTCGGATCCTTCAGGAAGCAATATAAATGTATCAGTTTACAAGTGTGTTGCTTCATCCATCAAGGTTGCACAGGACAAGCTGTGCATAGCAGGTAAGCATAGCATGGCAGAAAGTGATAAAAATGACAAATGCTTCCAACTCAAGCTATGCTAATTCTCAGCTATGTACTGAAAGTGCTTATGCCTATGATCAAGTTAATGCAGCTTTCCTGAAGAAAGTTCTGGCCATATTGTTAAAATCTAGTTAATAAAAGAGCACGAAGTGTGTTCAATGCAGGTTTTGTGGCCTGTAAAACTTAGGCGAGACTCCAATAGGATGCCTCCCAACAAACCTTATGGCTTTCGACCAGGACATACCAAGCCGTGCAAAGAGCTTGTACATAATGTGGGGGAGGGGGTTCTGAAGCCCCCTACATTACTTCACCTCCCCCTGCCCTCTGTATTAGTCAACAAACATCTCTGAAAACTTTGGAGTTCTTCAGGAAAATCCTGGTGCACAGCACAAGAAGCTGCAATGACCAAAAAAAAATTTTTAAGAAAGCCCCAATAAGCCTGCATAAATTCGTGCATTTCGTGAGGCTCTTTGGATCCCAGTCTTGTTATACATATGATTCAGTCAAGAAGAAAATCTCTGCACCAAGAAGGCCATTGCTAAAATAAATCTGAAACCACACAGTAAAGAGGCAATAATAAATAGGGTGACCATATTTGGGAAACCAAAAAAGAGGACATCCAGTGGGGTGGTGGGAAAGTAGCTTTCCGGGGCCTCTAGAAAGCATGTCACTCCCCCCCCGCCACCTTAAAGGCCCCGATTGGAGCACTGTGGGGCAGCGGGAAAGCACAGCCACCATTAGCATGGCAAGGGGGAATGACATGCTTTCTGGAGGCCCTGGACAGTGCACTTTCCCCTCCTCTGCTCCAATTGGGGCCTTAATTGGAGGGGAAAGCATGTCATTCCCCCCTTCACCAATCAGGACTTTTTCTATAATGTCTGGGAATTACACATTTTCCCCTTTAAGGCCCCAGTTGGAGCAGTGGGGAGGGAATGCTGCATCTCCAGAAAGCACATCATTCCCACCACCACACTAGTGGCAGCCTCAAAAGGGGGAAATTGTGTCATTCCAGGACATTATAGAAAATTTCAGAAAATCCCCCTGACATCCAGGATAGAACAAAAACCAGGACAAATCCGGGGAAATCCTGACAGTTGGTCACCCTACACCCATGTTACATCTGTGCCTATATCTTTAAGAAAGACCATATCACCTCACTTCCTGTCTTTGCCTACATCTCTTACTGCCTGCCTTTGTTGCTTCCTTACTGAATTAGCCATATTGGGCTTTCTTTGGTCTCAAAATAAGGTTAGCTTTCTTATAGAAATTCTTATATGCTTGTCCAATTCCAGACCATGAAAAAAGCCTTTGAGGAAGTCAGCTCACAAGGCTGTAAGCCTTCTGAATCCACAAATAAATGAACAAAGAACACCTTGGAAACCTCTCCTATGTAAGAGCTGTGCTATTGATGTTTTGGAAATGCACTGTTTAGTTCTGAAGGCCTGTGCAATGGATTTTGTTATTGCTTTTTTATAGCCATTTGTTCAGTGTGCTAATATTGCAGGGCTCTGGTTCAAGATGAAGGCCACGTAATGAATTACCACAGCTTTGCAGCAGGATGACTATTACAAAAGTACCAGCATCTGTATAAAGACTATCTAGTTACACTTGCATCTTGTTCAGGATTTTACTTTTCCAATAAACAGATTCCGTTTCTGTAGAGTAAAAACAACACTGAATGTCTGTGGTATTGCCTTCACAGTAAGACTGTAGCAGCTGCTATTTTGGCACCCAAAGTCCAATGAAATTTACTGGCTTACTTCAAACATACTGTTGGTTGCTATGATACCCAAGCATATCTGACACAATTGTTCAAAAGCAACAAAGGTTAGTAATTTGTCACATCGGATAGTAAATGATTTCTATAGGATTGTGTGGCTCCGTGGTCTCTTCCTTGGTGAGTGTTGTGACAAAGCAGAATCCTTGAGATAATGAATTGCACGTGCCCAGTTTTAAAGAGACCTTCTTGCCTCAAAAAGGAACTTTCTCTCTCAATGACAATTTTCATAAATGTTTATTAATTTACTTGCATGTCCAGGGACATCTCCATATGTATTCAACTCGTGCTGTTGTGGTGCAGCACTTGGCAGTGTAATTCTTGACAATGGGATCTTGAAATGACATAATACCCATCCTCTAGAGACCACGCTAGCGTCCTGTTTTCTTTTGGGCTCACTTCCAGGTGCTACTTTTGACCTATAAAGCCCTTAAGGGATCCCTTTATTTGCTATGCCTTATCACATTACCTCAGGCTAACCTGGAGCTCTGCTTTAATAATACATTCCCTGTGCCAAAACAGAATGTCAAGAATATGTAAAGGAGTTCTCTATAACTCCTGTCCCGTGGAGAGCTGCCAAAGGCCAGGCATCGACACCTTTCAGATGATGTTGTAAACTCTGTTGATTTGGGCTAGCTTGCAGTAGCAGCCTGGTGAGGATATAAATAGTGGAGGAGAGTTGGTATTTGCTACATTTTTCTGTTTTTTCTATTGATTTGACTGATTTTGAATGCATAGTTATGCATTCATTTATATATGGCTATGTTTTATGCACTGTAACTTACCCAGAGCATGGTTATTTTTTTATGTATGCCTCTTGTTTTATTATTTATTTTATGGTTGTGGTTTTGTGCACTGTTACCTAGCTCGAGTCTTTGACATTGGTTGGACTAAAAATGAGAAATAAATGAGCAAATTCTCCTAGTTCTCATGTATCTGAGACATTGGGGATTGAGGCTGGACCATCCAAAGATCTGTTAAGCTCATGTGGGGAACATGTGAGATTCTGGACAGATAAAAGGAAGTTCTTCACACAGTACAAAGTTAAACTATGGAATTCACTATCACAAGATGGCCACCAATTTGAATGGCTTTAAAAGGCAGTTAGATAAATTCCTGGAGGAGAAGGCTATCCATGGCTACTAGTCCTGATAGCTACTGTATGTGCTACTTCCAATAGCATAGGCAGTAATCCTATGTACACCAGTTGCTGGGAACATGGGTGGGAGGGTGCTGTTGCACTTGTGTCCTGCTTGTGGGTTCCTGGTCAACAGCTAGAGGGCCACTGTGTGAACAGAATGCTGGACTATATAATAATAATAATTATTATTATTATTATTATTATTATTATTTGTAGCCCGCCTCTCCCTCCGGATCGAGGCGGGGAACAACAACAATATAAAACATAAAAATCACAACAGTTAAAAAAAATTTAAAAAAACAAGAGAAAAATACAACATTAAAAACATCTTAAAATTCTTAAAATTCATCTGGATAGGCCTGTCGGAAGAGGACAGTCTTCATGACTCTCTTAAATTCATGAAGACTGTCAATTTGTCTAACCTCCTCCGACAGACCATTCCATAGTCTGGGAGCGATGGAAGAGAAGGTCCTCTGGGTAACACCCGCCAGCCTAGTTCTGACTGGCTTGAGTAAGTTCTTCCCAGAGGACCTAAGTGTGCGGGGCGGATTGTACGGGAGAAGGCGATCCCGTAGGTACCCATAGGTACCCTGCTCCAACCTCCAACCTCAGGGACAGGTTCTACATGCAATGGAATCCAGTAGTAAAGCTTGTCCTGGACTATATAACTTCAAGCTGCAGCTGAGGAGTTCCATGTTTGAACGCTGTCCCATTTTTTAAAACCTTCTTTCGTGTAGAAAACTAGCAATTCAGGGAGCAGAATTCTCCCTGGCATGCCAGAGAATGTGTGCTTTTTTCCCTTGGAGTGAACATTCAAACTCCACCTATAGAAGTGGTAGAATTCACGAATTGTTTTACCACTTGATTCTGCTGCATGACCTCCATCAATTGCTATTGCATGAAGGCACTTTTTGTATTCATGTTGCGGAAGATAAATGCAACTGTTTCTGTGGAAGTTGGAGGGCATCGAAAAGACCTAAAGTACTATATTACTACAACGCTGCAATAATGACACACCAGGCTAGGAGTCATGAGACAGGATGCAAAAAGCTGTACAAATTCATGAGTTCTGCTGCTGTTCAGTATGTCAGTTTGAAAGCCTCAAGTATGTCCTTAATTTCCCAAGCTGTTCAAACTTACAAACAAACAAGAGTGCTTGTGCAGATTACAAATCACAAAGGTTTGGGAGAGGTTTTGTTTTGTGGTTTGTGAATGAACACCGTTTGTCATAAAATTACTCCAAACACCTGGATGTGAAGGGCAAAGGGAGCATTTCACCCAGAGGCTTTGCAAAAGTGGTCGTCATCCCAGACAGCATGGAGAAAGTCGCTTTCTTCATCAAATGACAGAGTAGGAGCTGAACATTTTCTTTCTGTCAGTGTATTGTGTCAAGTCCAAGAATGAAAGAAATTGCTTTTATAGAACAAGTGTGAGTTAGATAGGAGCCTTCTGGAATCTGCACTTTACACTTTAGCTGTGCGTGGGGATGTATTGCCAGAAGCAGCTAATAGCAAATTCTAGCACAAACCAATGACAGTATTGGATTTGCAGGCAGTTAGTAGTTCCCTGCAAGCACCATGCAGCTGCAGCTACACCATGCAGCTGCAGCTGCACCTTGTAGACTGGGATAGCCTTGCCTATTAGTAGATAGTAGAAGGTGGTGATGGCAGGCTCACTCTTCTTTACAGCTTCGTAGCTCAGTGTGCAGCCCAGCGAAGGCAGTGACTGCTGTCTCCATGTTATGAAAGCTCACTAAGGGCTCCTTCACACGGAGCTTATGTAGAGTGTTATCAGACAAGCATTTTATCGCATGCTCGTTACTGCCCACTCATGGTTTTTCACAGGTCCTTTTGACAACAACATCCGCCTCCCATGCAACTCTCGCTCCTTCTGGTCTTCTTTCCGCAATGAAATAAGACCCCGGTAAATCTGGGTTCTGTTTTGTTTTTGGAAGCAAAATGTGCCGCCCTTTCCTTCTGTGTGGGGGAAAGCAGTGCAATAAAAATGCCCACTGAACGTGCCACGTGGTCATTGTTGACTCCCTCTTTCTTCCCCATGTGAATAAAGAGGAAGTATCGTGAGACAGAAGTGGGGGGGAGTGGTGGTAAGGAAACGTGATTTCCCCCCCCCCATCTGATGACGCTCATAGTGCAACCAAGATCGGTTACTCACTGATGTTTGTAGTTCCTTTTCATGACATCATCATCTTATAGTGCCTCTCCCGCCAATTTTTATCTTTATTCTGCCATTTTTTAACTTGTTGAAAATGCAGTAACAAATGCACACCACCATCAAAGAGTTGGTGTATTTCTGGGATTGCGCAATATTGATACAATGTTGCACCGCCATCAGCTGGCAGTATAAATGGAGCGTATGGAACTTCCCCAAAAAGGAAGCAGCCAAAAAAGTGGGGGAGAGGAAAGGGGGAGGCATGTATATTGTGTCCATCATAATCCCAGAAAGACTCCGCAAGAAAAAAGCCTGGTCAGGGTGCAGGATTTTTGCTTTAATGTAGAGAAGTCTTAAGACAACAACTAGTGGTGGAGAACAGTTGTAAGTTGTAGCCCTCCAGATGTTGTTGGATTGTGACTCCCATCATCCTGCACCATTGACTATGCTGGCTAATGCTGCTGAAGGTTGCAGTCAAAAACATCGGGAGGTCCACCCCTGCTGTAAAGTGAGAGTAGAAACAAAGGGCTGCTTTAAAGAAGCTGCAGCCACTCTTGGGGTTTTACCAGCACGTTTAGGTGTCTTACCTTCAGACCAGGTGATACGGCACACACCTCTCCTCCAAAAGACTAGCTGCCATAGAAGCAGGCCCTCATGCTGTTCTTCCTCAGCATACATTATGCAAGGATGGGAAAATGTGTCTATATTTACAGATGAATCTAACAAGTAATTCACATTTTAAATACATGATTTTATAAGGGCAGGAAGATCCGACACAGGTAATCTTTCACACTCTGGAAGAAAAATAGCATCTCCATTTCTTTCTGATTAGAAGAAATCTTTCTTGAGCACAAGCAGTATTAACAAAAGCATGGTATTTCCAGCTGGAGATGTTTCTGAATTATCTGGAGTGCTTTCGATTTACATGACTAGTGCAATTTTAGAAAAATATTAGCAATGTTTAGATTAGTTACTGTTTGCCTCTACTTGGCAAACTATGAATAGCTACATGTTGTTAGACCTCCTCAGTCAAACCTTTTATATCTGTAACTAGTGTGGAATTGTGTTGGTTTTAATAAGCACGGATGGTAGAAGTGATTTGGATTACATACAAACGTACCATTAACAAGGCTCACTATGGGCTTTTTTCTCCCATAAAGTGGTTGCCACGAGATTCCTCCACCCACCCATCTTGCCCACTTCTGCAGTGCCATCTTCAGGTTGTTGAGAGCCCTTGGGCAAGACAACTTCAGTTGCCCCTCTCCTTCAGTGAGTCTACCTTCTCCCCACCATTGGCCATGTCTACACCATGTTTTTTCCCGAGGTCGTCCCTGTGCATCCAAATGACACACAGGGAATCCCAGGGATAACCAGGGACTTTCTCTGGGATATCTGAACAGCAGATTTCCCAGGTTTTTCTGCGGTCCCAGGACTATCCTGAGGAGCGCAGGTTGTGTGGTCATCCCTTCTTCCCCGCAAGTAAATGTGGCTTCCAAAACGGGCACAGAACTGCGCGAGGAGGCTCCGTGCCTTCGGGGGTGGGGGGCAGCATTTTTGCCATCCCTGCAATAGCGGGGGGGGGGGGTTGAGGCCTGATATCGGTAAGGATTTTTTAAAAACTCACAGTTTTGTGCACAATCAGGGCCTCGCAATTACGTGACCGGCCCCTCTTCAGTAAAGAAAAAATGGTGCCCGCAACATCCCTCTTGCCTTCCGGGACGTTGCGCCAGCGTGTGTACGCTGGGGGACGATGCCGGAAGCAGGAAATCCCGGGATCCTTCCCCCTGCGTCCCAGAAGGCCCTGTGGTGTAGAAATGGCCACTGTCAGTAGCTCCTATTGCTCCTCATTGCTACCACTTGCTTGCCTGACAGGCAGACCAGTGAGAAAAGAGGCATCTACTCCTCCTCCTTCTCACCACCACCATCATATGGGCCACAGAAAGAGATGAGTGAACAAGCAGATTGCAAGGGAGGAGGAGGAGGAGGAGGAGGAGGAGGAGGAGGAGGAGGAGCAACGCCAGGAGGCTGTTAATGGGCCACTGCTGGGTGTGGGCCCTTGGCATGCCTTCTCCTTCACACTGGCCTTGTACTTCTGCCTTCACACTATATGGAGCAATTGTACCCATCAGTAATTCCAACACTGACTGAGTCATCTGTCTTGTCCCTTTCCATACATTAGGCAGGTTGTCTGACTTTTAAAATTATTTTACATTGCCAAATGAAACAACACTGCAAATGTTCACTCTGTGTGTATGTGTGTGTGTGTGTGTGTGTGTGTGTGTGTGTGTGTATGTGTATATGTGTATGTATGAAGGAAAATCAATTTGCAAATCCACCACAAGGATTGGGGGCCAGTGTATGTGTGTGTGGTAACCCTTCTGTGTCTTTGGTGCCGCCCTTCTTAAGGTTTATGACTCAACACCACCCGTTGTTTCCTCAGGCTATAGGCATTTTTCAAGCCTATATAGCCTGAAAAGGAGTACCAAAGAGAATGTAGGTCTGGGGAAAAGCTAAACATAGGCCAAAGAACAGTGTCACTTTGAGCAGGAATGAAATAGGCAAGGAAGAGAGGGAGCCAAGGAGCATGGGGTTGCTAGGGATTGCTAGGGGTCAAACCTAGAGATTTGTGAGGATTTCATGTAGGCTGACCAGATAAAATCCAGGTCAGGGCTCATGTAACTTTAACAGTTGTTGAGAAAAGGGAATTTCAGCCAGTGTCATTTGTATGCAATTAGTTTCTGGTGATATTCCCTCTTCATCACAACAGTTAAAGTTGCAGGCACTATATTAGAGTGACCATATACAAAAGAAGGCAGGGCCCCTACAACTTTAACAGTTGTGATGAAGAGGGAATTTCACCAGGAACTAATTGCATGCAAATGACACTGGCTGAAATTCCCTTTTCTCTACAACTGTTAAAGTTACAGGAGCCCTGACCTGGATTTTATCTGGTCACCCTAATTTCATGTGGTTCGATTTTTGATAACTTATCAAAATTTGCACATTTCTTCATCAAGGGGATGCAAAGAACTTGAGATTTAGAGCTTCCTCAGATGGGGGGGAATCGTGTTCCCTTACTCTTGGCTCTGAAGCTGCATCTGTTCTGCTTCTGCAAGGAGCTGCAATTACATAGAGGAAGCGAGCAGGAAGAGAAGTAACCAGGTGGCCCATTCAGTTTAGTGGGACAGCACCCTCTAGTGGGCATTTTATAGGGAAAGCTCTCCTGCACATGGCAGGAAATCGCAGTAAATAATGTTTTTAAACGTCGTGTTTAATGAAGATTATTTTATAACGAAAAAATGGCAGAAGGAGCAGGAGCGAGCAGGAGGAACATGGTGACATCAAACTGACCCGCGAAGATCCACAAGTGACCAGTCATGAACGTGCTTTAAAAAGCTCCTCTGAATATTAAAATGTGGGAGAAAGGGAAACTGGCCGACCTGCCCATCCCGCCCATGGCCTCCTGCACAGTGATTAGCAGTCTAATAGAATCTATGTTTACTTGGAAATAAGTCTAATGGAGTTAAATGGGATTTTCCCCCAAGTGCGTGAAGGATTGCAGCCTTAAAACTTCTAAACCATCATTTCACATTATTATAGCCGAGTACAAGCCAGAAGTTTTATTCATGCCTATAGACTGCGTAATTAACAACAGTTTAAAAATGGTGTTAGGTTGTTTTTAATAATCTCAGCACTTAATGAGCCTGTTTAAAGAAAAATAAAATACCTGATGGTGTCAGTATACAGCATCCAGTGGTAACTACTCACTCCTATCAATTAGAAAGCTGTTTCTGCCAGCAGCAAGGAAAACAAATCCTTTTATTTAAAATCACATGTGGAGCTAAATTTAAAAACATAACTTTCAAGTGAGATTCCATATGTAGGTTTTGAAGGGTTTTATGTGGTATTGCTGCCTCTTATTAAAAAGGCAGTTAGCAGAGAAAGGCAAAGATGAAATGAGTCCCACAACAAACAAAAGGCCTGTTCAGACGTCACACTAAGCTACGATAGTTAAGTGCTTTGTCAGAAAGCACACTCACACACTTTCAGGGTGGCTTAGCTTGTCGAGGGGGTGGAGAGCAAAATGCCACAACTCTGCAACAGTGTTAAGGGGCACAGGGGTGGTTTACTGTTACATACAGCGGGCTCCCAAGTGGTTAAAACAGCCCCCTGGGTGGTTTGTAGGCCATGACCATAGTATCCATTGGCTAGAGCAACTGCGACTTCTGGCGATGCTCTGGCCATTATGGACTTTCTCTATGGTCGTGCAGCCATTCGCCCCACACATACACCTTTTTTTTTAATGGAGTGGCCTTCGGGAGCCCGTTCACGCCACAAAGGAGGCCAAGATGCACAAACTACATGGAGGTATGTCCACTAACTACAGGGGGGACAGTGGAACCACACAGCGCCGTATGGTCCCATTGTTACAGTAATTAATCGGAGTCCAGTCCAAAGTTCCAGGTTCAAACAGATAGCCTTTATTTGCTAGCAAAGACCACAGCCTGGAATCGTTCTACAGACTGCAGCCCCCCCCTTTGGGTGACCCAGTCTCTTATACATTTCAAGCAAACAGGAAAGAGCATGTCATACAACAGGATGATGCGCGCGCAACACAACGGTATGGCAACCCAGGTGTTTCCTTATATGGTCTGGCGTGGTGAACTAGGTCAGGTCACATGGTCTGCGGTCTGCATTCAGCTACATCGAAGCTGCTTTATGAGAAAGACAAAGAGGGGGGGCATAAAATCATTTAGGCCATACAAAATGGAGTCGCTTTGGTCAAGTTCCTTCTCATTCCCCCCTTTGAAACTCCTTTGTTAATTACTAAGGAGTTTCACTATCTTCATCTGCCATAGGCACAGGGTGGTAGTCGCGCAAAGCCATTAGGTGGACAGCCGTGCGCCGGTCTGCTATCTGTTCCACTATTCCACGGAAGCTCTGTAACAACAAGGGCATTAAACAAGGCAAGAGGATACAAAGCAAGAGTCCTACAACGACTATCGCTATAATCCCTTTTAGTTCTCCCATCTATGTGAACCAGGATCCCAATCCTTCTGCCTATTCAAATCTTTTCCAGGTTTGCACAGGAACATGAGCAAGCTTAGTCATTCTATTGGTGATTTCTTCAATAACTTTCTATTAT
Source organism: Anniella stebbinsi (assembly GCA_029215795.1). NCBI lineage: Eukaryota > Metazoa > Chordata > Lepidosauria > Squamata > Anniellidae > Anniella > Anniella stebbinsi. The sequence continues at coordinate 334,231,373 of JARDYH010000001.1, forward strand.
CATCAATATGCAGGCAGCAATTAGTAAGATTAAATTTTCTACACACACTGCCTTCAGTAGCAAGCAAGTAATCAAGAGCTAAGTGATTCTGATACACAGCATTTCGCAGTTGGGTCTGGGTTTTGGATAGGACATTCAATGCTCTTGCAGTTTCATTAGTTATTAATTCTAGCACTGCTTGCAAGCGTATAATTCTATTGAGCATGTAAATTGGGGTTCTGTGCCCCGATATACCATCTTGTGCCCAAGTGACGGGGCCATAATACTGAACAATCCTCTCCGGGAGCCACTCATCATCTTTCCAGTCCCCAATTTTGACATTTGGGGATATGCTGCGTTTGTTGTACGCTGGGTGGCCCAGGCGCACACCTTCTGACAGGGGAACCAGAAAGAAAGAGGGGCGGATCTCACCTAGAGTGCAAGTGCCCGCCCAGGGCTCAGGGAGCTCAGAACAAGCGTACTGCCCGCAGATCCAATACAATCCCCTGGGGGGGCCAGCCAATTGCCAGAGCTCGGGGTGACATTTATTCGGGACAGGAGAGCCATTCAGGGTGGTGAGTGACTCACAGGGGGTCTCTTCAATCTTAGGGGCTGATGGGTGTAGGTGCTGGAGGCACCACTGACCCACAACGGTGTCCTTTAACATCTACTGGCTGTGAGGATTCGGATCTTTGGTTTCGTTATATGGTTGGCCAACATTTAATTCAGCTGCCTCCCATGGCAACTGGTCCCCCAATTGGGTACCTTCGCATACATAACAGTTACTGACATTGAGGGAGCTAACAATTACATTCTCTGGGCGGTGCAGGAACTTAGGACTGGAGCTTTGGTGAGGCGGGCATGTGGATTCTCTCGTGTTCTTTTTTCTCACGTGGCCCATCATACACAATTCTAATAGGGACATTCATTGTAGTACTGTCCCCTGTCCACTGGAGCCTCTGACCTCGAGACTCCACTGGGCAGGGGCCTCCTTCGGGTTGAAACAGGTGATGGCACTATCCTGTATGCAGGCGGAGTAAGTGACGTTCTGAAAAGTGCATGGTTGCACTTTGCCCTTACACTGGAGCCTACTCTGATAAATGAGCATCTGTTTGATCTGGTTATGCAATTTGACAGTCTGAATACATGACTGACAGGGAGTGACATCACTTGAGGCAGGGGCAAGGATTAATAGGAGTATTAATACTGAAAGTCTTTCAGGAGTCTTCGGGCGGTGTCCACTTCCTCTGTCCGGGATGGGAAGGGATGCAGCGCCCCCAGTCATTTCGCTCCCTCGGGCACCGGCCCTGGGGAGGCTTCTCCCGTCGCGTCCAGCGACGTAGGCAATTTCTTCAGCATCATTTTCAGTCGGGGTTGCTTGGCAACTTGCCATTGGTCTGTAGTGGCTGCTGCTGCTTTCACATGGCTCCAATGGATCCAGATGGGGTTTCTTTCAACTTTTAAGGCAGTAGGAGTAGTCAGTAAAACTGTGGAGGGGCCATCCCAAGTTTTTCTTAAAAGATTTTCCTTATAGCTTTTGACATATACTTGGTCCCCAGGCTTAATAGACCAGTTCATAAGGGGTCAGTCCATTAGTCTTTGGTGTGCAGCGCATATGAAGCAAGGCAACGGGTCTACTGCTCCACTGCTCTGGGGTCTCTATGAACAATGTAGCTTCCAGTCTACTTGTAAGGCTTTTGAGAGTTTCTCAGTGACCTCTGCTTGAAAAGCTGCTCTGTTGCCACTATTTATTTGTCTGGGCATCCCATAGCGAGGTATCAGATCTTCTAATAAGTGCTTTGTCACTTCTTTTGAGCTTTCTGCTTTTACAGGCCAGGCTTCCACCCATCCAGAGAAAGTGCAGACGGCGCTACTAGGAGGAGCTTGTAACCAGCAGCTGGTGGCATGTGTGTGAAATCTAGTTGAAGGGATGGCTGCCTCTCAGTATTTGACCAGGCAATGGGACTGGGCCTTTTCTTGGGTTGTTCTTATACATCCTCTAGAGACGTCTATGCAGAGGCTGGCCAGCTTATCAATGTACATGGTTTTCTCGATGAGATGATGGAGGGCTTCCTTGCCTAAATGGCATTGGTGATGCATATTGGAAACAGATGTTCTGGCCAGACTTCTGGGTACCCAGATTCAGCCATCTGGGAGGACATAGAAACCTCGCTGCTGACTGTAATTCTGGCTGAGTGCTTCCTTTTTCTTCTTCAGTGTAAGGCACATCTCTGGTGGAAGGATGTGGTGTCAGCGTGATACGCTGACAGGAAACAAGGCAGAGGCTTCACTGCAGCTTTTTCCTGTATGCACTCTGCAGTGGATAACGGCTACTTTCGCTGGTTTTCAAACAGCTTGGAGGAGCTTCTGAATTTCTTTTCTCTCAGCAGTCAAGAATCTTCCTCGTGGACTTGGAGAGTCAGGTACTTTCTTCTCTTTTTGCCCACTCTAGGGCGGCTATAAACGCTACTAGTTCTGCTTTCTGGGCGGATGTGCCTGGGGGCAGGGGCTCTGCCAGTAGGATCTCATCTTCAGTGACTACTGCGTAGTCAGACTATCTGGTTCCATTTCGGACAAAACTGCTTCCATCTGTAAACAGGGCGACGCTCTCAGGAATTGGAGTGTCTTTAAGATCAGGTTGACTGGAATGCACGGTTTCCATAATCTCCTGGCAATCATGGACAGGGTTTTCAGGGAGAGGCATTAAGGTGGCAGTCACTTCAATGGTTTGGCCATATGTGAGCTTTATGGCCTCAGTCAGGAGCAGGCATGCAGCAGCAACGTAGCGGAGACAGCCGGGCCATCCGCGACTGACAGGATCAGTATTCTTACTCAGATAGGCGACGGGGCGGTTCCAGGAGCTTGTGTGCTGAGTTAGGACTCCAACGGCAGTCCCTTTCTTGCTCAGATACATACAAGTGGAAATGCTTGGAGATGTCTGGTAGGGCCAGGGCTGGTGGGCTGGTCAGGGCAGTCTTCAAATCTCAGAGGCTTGAGAGGGCTTCTTCAGTTCACATTTGGGGACAAAACTCTGACTGATTACTTTTCAGAAAATTATACAGAGGTTGGGTTAAGGCAGCAAAGTCCATGATCCAGCTACATATTGCAATACTAGTCCTTGTTCGGAAGTCAGGAAATAACCCATGAGTTGTTGAATGTCAGTCCAGGTTGGATTATGGGCAGTTATTACATCCTCAATCATGTCTACAAACTTCTCGGGCTCTTCTTCATAGGAGGGTCCGTGGTTCTTCCAGTTCAGGAGTTCAGGAGTTCAGGAGTTCAAGAGCTCAGTTCAATTCAGGCAGTTCAGTTCGGGAATTCAGGAATTCAGTTCTGGAGTTCAGTAGGAGAGGGGACGTAGGTCTGGTACGTGGACACATTCGTGGCAGGGTCGGTGACGGCAGGAACAATGGTGGGACTCTCATCAACAGGGAGAATTTTTGTCTCGGTGCCTGTGTTAGCGGCCAAATTTCTGAGGTGGAGCCGGCTGGAGTGGCAGGGTCCGGAATTTTCAGGATTGGTTGTTTCTAACAGGCGGGTCAGTTTCTCGACTCTCACATCAAACAAAGAAGTGGGGTCTACAGGTGCAGAGGCGACGGCTGATGGCTGGGCAGTGGAGTCTTGGGACATCGGAGAGGGAGCCAGGATGTCTGGTCCGGACCTAGGGACGTCTGGGACATCAGGAGGTGGCAGTCACAGGAGCCTTGCGTCTTGGGGTCTTTTTTTACTTGGTTCATCATAATAAGAGCTGCATCTTCGGCCAACTTTTCGTGCCTATGGTGGGGGGTGTTTGGCTACTTTCAACCAGCTCTCTGCGCATGGAATGTCCTCTGAACTGAGGGGTCCCCCCTTTCTATGATGGCAAGGTTATAAACTCGGGAAATATAGGGCTCAGAGAAAATACTTTGGGGGGCCAATCTTAGCTTCCATAGCATCTACATTGCACTTAGTCAGATTAAAAACTTCACTAAAATGTTTGATCATCAGGTTCAGTGGGGTCGAAGAACCTCCCCCCATCCTTTTTCTGACTAATGCACAATATAATCAACCAGACAGACAGTACACAGAAGGGCAGTCAAATTGACAGGGAACCGTCTGACTATAGGGATTGGGGGAGTCAGGCGGCTGATACAGAGGAATACAGTCCCTTCACTACCAGCCCACGCTGCCGGAAATTCAAGACACCCAGAGGCGTCCCAGGGCGACTGCCCAACGGTCAGCAATGGAAATCAGGCAGTCATGCACACATCAGACATCCAGGACGACACCCGTCCTCCCAGACCTCCCAGTTCAGAGAAACAGAAACAGTCTACCGTTACGGGGGTTAATCAGACCCCCCCTTCGACTCGTAGGAGTCGGTCACCTCTACGGGGGTTGATTAGACCCCCCTTCGACTCGTAGGAGTCGGCTGATACAGAACAGAATAGGAAGCTTCCCCTTATACTTGCCTGGTTCAGATGCCCCGGCGCTGGGCAGAAGGGTATCTGCACTGAACTTCCGCTCGGTCCGTTTTTGTTCCGCGCTGTCCCCGGACCTGCCGCAGAACCTATATGGGCACCAGCTAAAGGCTGGAGGCGCGCTCCCAAGGAGGACCACGGCCGGCTGGGGGCCGCGGGGAACCAAGCGGAAGCGGGGGAAATCTCCCTGGTAGGGTCCTCCGATTAAGCGGGTCTCCCAGTGAGGGATGTTTCCCGGCCAATGCACCAAAATGTTACAGTAATTAATCGGAGTCCAGTCCAAAGTTCCAGGTTCAAACAGATAGCCTTTATTTGCTAGCAAAGACCACAGCCTGGAATCGTTCTACAGACTGCAGCCCCCCCCTTTGGGTGACCCAGTCTCTTATACATTTCAAGCAAACAGGAAAGAGCATGTCATACAACAGGATGATGCGCGCGCAACACAACGGTATGGCAACCCAGGTGTTTCCTTATATGGTCTGGCTTGGTGAACTAGGTCAGGTCACATGGTCTGCGGTCTGCATTCAGCTACATCGAAGCTGCTTTATGAGAAAGACAAAGAGGGGGGGCATAAAATCATTTAGGCCATACAAAATGGAGTCGCTTTGGTCAAGTTCCTTCTCACCATGGTCATGCAGCAGGCCCGCTTGCAGTGGTTTTGTTATCCCTTCCTTCTCCATAGTTCCCTAACAGCCACCCCCTACTCGCATGTGTGAATGGGGCCAAAGGCTAAAAAGAAAAAAAAGGCCATACTTTACTTTTAGTTATGAAAAGAAAACAGCTTTCCTCATAAGTAACCTTGCATATAATGTAAGTACAGCTTACAGTTTTCAAACATGAGTTTGTTCAGTCCAATCCTTTATCTTCAGGGAGGATGGAGAGCAGCAATGGAGGAAGGCAAAGAGGAGTGGAAAGCAGAAAGGAGGAAACAGGAAACTACTATAGGCAATAGAGTTCTTAATGCTGGCTATGCCCAAACTGCCCCATTCTTGAATCTTGCAGATGAGGTTGCAATATTCCCAAATTTTTAGTTTTTTTGGAATTTGACATTTTCACAAGGCACCTGCTGTAGATGAGTACTGTAATTTTTAACCCAACTAAAATCTAAATCTGGAATATAAGGCAAACCTAAGCATCTTTGCCAGAGGATCTGAGGCTTGGGGTTAGAGCCAAGAAGGAGGACAGGTGAAGAAACTATTAAGAAACCAGGAGCTGAAGCACAGGCAGGATGAAAATAGTTCAGAAAACGACCATTCTGCATCCAATGCGATGCACACATGACATGAGGATGCTGCCCTGACACAAGGGCTTCCCCATTCACTTTAAAGAAGGGAATAGCAGCCCACTGAGTACACAGAACTGCCCTGCACATTGAGAAGAAAGGGAAATCCCATTTAAGGCAGGATCTGCTCTACTGCATTGTAAGTACTGCAGGTGTTTATAATGGTTTTGACAACTTTGGGGCCCATGACACATTCCATATACAATTTTCAAACTGCTTCCAACATGTTATATACCCTGCTTGGTGTAGATCTGGCCACTGTCTCAGATCAGGAAAAAAGATACCATCAAAGGAACAAAGATATAGTCTCCAGTCCAACTATACACATGTAATCCTGGTCAAAATTCTGGCATTTGCACTGATCAACTGGGGGAGGCAGGGGGAGACAAAGCAGTCCTTGCTCCTCCCTCCTGAACAGGACACAGGTTGTCAGGGCTTTTGCCGATGATTTGACTGGGGTAACTTACACAGCCCTGTTTGCTGCCTCAGACAGGGAGCCCAGTTCATTGCCTGCATTTGTATATGTAATTCCTTACCTAGCTAGGGGTACATCTTCATCATCATCATCTCTTACATTTATATCCCGCCTTTTCCACCAAGGAGCCCAAGCTGGTGTACATGATCTTCCTACTCTCCATTTTATCCTCACATTAACCCTGTGAGGTAAGTTAGGCTGAGAGTCAATAACTGGCCCAAAGTCAACCAGTGAGTTTCATGGCCAAATGGGAATTTGAACCCAGGTCTCCCAAGTCCCAGTCCAACACTCTAACCATTACACCACACTGACTGGAAGCCTGTTCTTAGATTATAGTCCTTAGTGAGAAAGAGGTGATCTTGTCCCTATGTTGTGTCCAGAGCCTTAAGAATCAACTAGATCAAGATCATGCATCATATCTGGAGAACTATGGGAGGCCAATTCAGGCGATGCTGGGGCATGCTCATGCGGATCAGACCAGTGGCACAGCCTGAGAATTCTAGACGCTAGACTTAATGCCCTTACAAGAGTTCCCTTTTAGGCAGTCGTGTGTTCTGTTGGGTTGTGAGGCACACAACTAACATTTCTCTTCTCCTCACACATACCCAAACCTCCACTCCATACTGTATAACTGCTTTGGCATTCCTGATATGTGCTAGAGCAAAAACTGTTTGCCAACCCCGAGAAAACAAATAAATACTTTGAGATCGTGCAGTTTTGCATTTTAAACTCACTTAAATCATAGCACCATTATCATGCGAATAAAATGAAATTTGTTTCTGCTGCCCAGGTGTTAAATACGTTTACTTGGGAATAAGCAACATTTGTGGTAGAAAGGGATAAAATAATAAAATGGGCATCTGTAACCATGATCATGCCCGGCCAGCCGACTATAAAATATTTTTTAAAATGACAACAAAAGAATCAACCCTGGTGGGCCCTGGCATGCTCATGGCAGCCCCGATGGTGATGCCAGACCTATTTGCCTTTGCCCCCATCTGCTGCTGCTCTTTTGGTAGACATTCCAGTGTGGCTGTGGACTGCAGGTCCCTGGCAGTGGAGTCTGGTGGCTTTGATGTCAGAGGGGCGATGCATCCACTCCAGGTTTCAGTCAGAACCAATCAGAACTCCAAAGGAACTATCCAAAGTAAAACCTGGAGCAGATTCATCACCCCTCTGACTTCAAAGCCACCAGATTCCACTTGTCCCTTGGTTTCAACTCTGAGATCCAGCCCTAGCTGTACTACTGGAGAAGGTGTCTTCCCAGAGATGGGGGTGGGGGGAATGGAAAGGGCCATCATAATAATTTCAATACCACTTATAGTACATCAACAGATAATGGTGTTAAATTATGAATGGATTACATAGGTTGAGTACCAATAAAAAAATCTAATAAGCAAGGCTTATTCAGAGGCTTTTAAAAAGAGAATAAATTATCATGATAAGCCAAAGCGTTTTTATAATTGGAACTTATAATTGGAACAAAGAGACAAGGCCAGATCTACACCTTGTGTCAAATCATTACGGATGTGGAATAAAAAGCAGGAAATGACACTATGAAAGTGGTACATAGAATGTGGATTGTACCCCAACAGTTATCAGTGCACTTCAATACTGCTATAAAGCAGTAGTGTAAATCTATCCAAATATTATTTATAAGCTCTTTCCTAACCCTCACAGTGAAATCCTAAACATGTTTACTCAGAAGTAAGTCCCACTATGTGCAGTGGTTCTAAGTGTGTTTAGGTTTGCAGCCTAAAATGTATGTAAATTATTGCAAAACAATTGAAATAGTTGTAAAATATTTATAATTCTAGCCCTTCCTACCTGGAGTCAAAGTTGGTTGTTTTTCCAAATGTATTTGCTCTCTCTGATGAAAATAAACACAAAAGACACAAAATCAATCCCCTTGGTTTCCTTGTTCCTTTGCAACAGGCCCAGAAACATTTTATATTGCTGAAATAGGTTCAAATTAAGAATGAATACTCCAGTCACTCTGGAATAGCCAAATCAAAACTGAGTACAATCGAATAAATATTAACCTCTGGATTTCAAAGGCATAACAAGCCATTTCAGATTCCTGCTAACTATTTAAGCCCCTTATTGAAAGTTTTTGAAAGAAACAAAAATGGGGTGTTTCATGCCCTGAGGGAGTAGAGTATAATTACATGGAAGTGTCAGTTATTTCCCAGTGGTGCTACATAGCATGACCAGAAAGTGAGAAGTATTAATTGCTGTCATAGACTTTCAGTATTCTTCATTAGCTCCATTGGGGTCTTGGACTCCTCAGTGTAGCTATGTGATGAGGGGGGAATGCCCTTTTCACATATCTGAAAGACAGTCATCCTTGCTTGGTCATCTTAATTCAGCTGCCCTTGAGCGACACAAGAAAAAACTAGACAGCAATTCAAACAGAATCTATCTCAATTGATCAAATGCCTAATCTTTGACACCTATACCCAAGAGAAATAAAAATTCTTAAGCTAAAAATATCTGAGGTTATTAATCCATTCTTGAGATTACTATGGAGTTCTATGAAAAATCTTTGTAACCACTGAATAGCGACATACTTGAAATATATAAAATCTGTGCATGTTTCAGATTTCACAATATTATTAAAAATAGTGCAGCAGTTAAGATGTACAATGACATTTCAAACTAAAAAATAGAAGCGAAAACCACTTGAGCAAATTAAGTCAGATACATTTCATATTGTCAGTGTTTTCTTTAAACATCAATATTTTACAAAATTGCTTTGTGGTGTTAGGGAAACAAGCTTTATCCATGATTTTGACCTAGTTAGACAGAAAGTTTGCAATTATTACAGGCTTCTTGTAATCAACAACATTTTTCTTTTTCTTTTTTTGAGTTTTTTAAATATACATACATAAACTTGTATAATTCGGTCACAATGAATACAAATGAAATGCATATTTGAAAATACAGCTTACTAGCAATTATACACAAGTTTCAACAAAAGCGAATCACATATCCAAGTATCCATTTGAAGGTGGCATCTATATGCTACCTATTCAAATGTTGACAGTGTTATAAGGTCGTCAACCCACGGCATTATAGGAAGTGAGAATTTATTTTTCCAAATTGTAATATCAGTGGTTTCACTGTCAAAAGAGCACAGGGAATCCATTTATGCTGACCATTCATTAATTGTCATGAAACAGGTAAATCATATAAGAGTGTGTAGATCACTGGATATTAAAGACTGTTCCAGTACAAAATTTACCTGCATAATAACCTCCTCCCAAAAAGAAGCTACTACTGGACATTGCCAAAACAGCTAAAAGAAGTATTAGCTGTGTTGCCCTGCCAGCAATTAGCCTAATTAGACAATCTCTTATTAAAGAGATGTTATAGCATCCAGTAGACACGAAAGAAACATTTTTGCTGTCTTCACGATGCCACTTTGCCACTCCTTCCCAATAAAACCCCATGGTATCACTGCTGTGGGGTAGGGGTAGGTACTCCCCACATTAGGAGGGAGCGCAGGCTTTCCGATGGCCATTCAGTTCGTCGGGCCCACCCCTTACCCTTTGCACGACTTCTGGTGACCTATCAGCAGTCATCATCTGCTCCGGAATGCCCCAAGCTCAACGCCAAAGCGAGGTCTCACAGTGCAAGAACCATGGTAACCTAACTTTAAACAAAAAAGTCAGGGTAAGTCCCTGAGTTTTTTAAATCACAATTTCAGGAAATAGTCAATGCAGCATCACCTTGCAGCCACCGCAGGGCAAATAAGTCAAATAGACAGCAGCCTGAGATCCATAAACTCAATAGGTATAGACACCAAAGCCATTGATTAGGCAGAAGATGGCAATCCAATTCGCTATTCCATTCCTGCTTAAAACCCCATATATCATATTTATTCACCAGTAACAAGTATTTATAGGCATAGATTGTGCATCACTTTGCCTAACTAGCCTCAATAAGTGCTTCCAATAATGATGATGGAGACTCTGATGCTGTCAAAGCAGCTGGGCCAGACGTAGATACTAACAAATGCTGCAGTTGCAAGTATTGCCCAGCCATAGCTGACAAGTCATATTTGGCATACAAGATAGAAAACGTATGTCTGGAACTTAATGCCATTAAGCGGAACCACACAAGAAGATTCCAAAATGGACCAAGTCAGAACATCCAATGTAGACAGGAAAGACATAGGGCGGAATCCAACGGGTTGCTTATACCCCTACTGATTCTGTCTTGCCCCAATGGCAATTTAGTACTACCGGAACAACGTGATATGAGCAGAAATGCTTGTTTCTGGAAGGAGCAGGTCAGCGGAGCTCACATAAGGGAGCTCCATTGACCTGCCTCCTTCTGAAAATTAGCATTTCCACTTGTTTGGGGGATTCCCCTAGGAAGCACTAAATCTCCCTTCCATAACCGGTGGGTCTCATTCATGCAACAAAAGCAGTGGTAACAACCACTGGTGGAAGGGTATTGGCAGGGGCAGAAGCACCCTGTTGGATTCTCCCCCAAAATTCAGTACAACTCAGCAGATAGGCACACTAATATAAGGCAAGATCTAGAAAACCCAATCCACCTTTAACTGGAAGTTGCATCCTTTTCAGACATAATCTTGGAGGAGATGAACTCCCCAAAAATTGATGAAATCATTACTCTGAAAATATTTGCCAGGTATAGATAAGGGATTCCTATGTATAACATAAACAATCCGGGTATCCATCTTAGGTGTATTTGCCTTATCCCACAAACTCAGCTTTAAAGATGCCTATCTATCCCAGTCTTAAGAAATTTCATTAATCAATTTATTCAAATTAAGTTTAACCATTTGAGATATCTGTCTGGGAGTAAGTATTCCAATTTAAGTAATAACATCCAGGCCCCATGGAAATTGCCAATCTGCTAATACACTACAAGATATAGAATTTCCAATTGGCATTAATTGAATTAAATAATTCAGTTAGTTGAATAACCAGATAAATTACCAAACTTATTCATCAGCTGTATCAGTGCCAACACAGATGACTGGAGTTCAGAAATAAACAATAAAAGATCATCAGCATAAAGAATAATTTTAAATTCTAAACAATCATGCACAAAACCACACAGAGGTGGGCCAGGATCTCTTCTCGATCATTCCAGAGTACAGGACACATAATAATGGGCTCAAGTTACAAGAAGCCAGATTCCGGCTGGACATCAGGAAAACTTCCTGACTGTTAGAGCAGTATGACAATGGAACCAATTACCTAGGGAGGTAGTGGGCTCTCCCACACTAGAGGCCTTCAAGGTGCAGCTGGACAGCCATCTGTCAGGTATGTTTTAATGTGGATTCCTGCATTAAGCAGGGGGTTGGACTCAATGGCCTTGTAGGCCCCTTCCAGCTCAGCTATTCTATGAAAGGTGTCACAAGGTCTCCAAGTAAATTGCTTAGGATTACAGCCTTAGCTGGATTAAGTAAATCAAAGGCTATTGTGTGATAAAATACTAGAAAGCTAAAACCACAAATGTTAAAAATATATAGCTCCCAGTCCAGCAACAGTTGCTTTTGTCAGAACTACATTCTCCTGGATCCAAGGCATATTCTTCTTCTCACCTGTCTATCTAAAGTAGTATTTCTGACCTTTGTGGTGGTTCTTTATAATTCAGAAAGCACTTTAAATTTCAGTTTGGGCCTTTAATCACCCCAGGCAATGCTTATCTGACAGGTACAGGCCACTCTGAATTGTGAGAGTTTCACAGAGAATGCTTCAGCCATGTAAAAAGCCTTGAAATACACCACGGAGAGCAGAATTGAGAACTAAGAGTGCATTTAGCAGGGAACAGGTAATGTCATAAAAACTTTCTTAAAATTTCCGTCCCTACACTTCTCAGAATCTAGAAACAAATGAAAGAGTAAAACTGTCCAACACTGGGTGCTTCCACACTAGGTTTTTATGGTGCAACCACCCTGCTTCATTCATGGAATTTCACAAGGGGTCCAGACAACGACATCTTCCATTTGAAACCTTCCTGTGTTTTCCTTTTGCTTCTTCTGTCTTTTTTCTTACCTGGAGAACACACACTAAAGGGGAAAAGATGGAATTGGTGCAGAATGCTTTTTGATTTTTAACACTAGGAACCCTCAGTCTGAAAGCCCCCCCTGTGTTTCCCATCTGGAAAACGGGTTCATGCTTTCTAAAATTCCACCCTTGTGTAATTTGACCCAGACCCGATGCACCACCACGTGCTCAATTACTTTTTGCCAAGAACAGCATGGACTGTAGCTTCCCAAACTAAGGGGGTCAGGGAGAGACCTCAAATATAGTCACTGAGAGCTTTGAAACGGTTTAAAACGGTTTATAATAGTTTTGAGAACTGTTGGGGCCCAGGACACACTCCATATACAGTTTTCAAAACGTTTTCAGAGTGTTTTATCCTGCGTGTGTAGATAGGCTCTTAATGTGCAGCTAGTATAGCTGCCATCAAGCAGTTAATAACAGAAGGAGGGACTCAGAATGAAAACATAGTCTTCCCCTCCCTGCCCCCATCTGCTGCTGTCTCAGATCCTTCCCTGCCCATACTGCTTCCTTCATGTAACTATTGTGTTGCAATTTGAAGACACTTTGAAGCATTCAGATGTAATGTATTTTAATTATTCTTCTAAAAACCAGCTCTCACCAAACTTGGTAATTAGTTTTCAACTGGGACAGGAATTATTCTAGCAATTTTTCTTCTTCTTGGGAAATGAACACTCAGAATAAAACAGTTACCTTTCTTTGCCCCTGCCTAACATACTGTGACATTTCAATTATAGAGATTTTTTCCCCTACCACATACTTGCTGCCTTCCTTCTGTAATCAGTTCCTATCCTTCAGCATTCTAGGCACCCTGTAAAGCAGAGTGGATTATTGGAGCAGGAGTGTCTGTAGCAAGTATAGCTATTCCAATAAATAGCTTCCTGCTGTGGGTGTGATAACTGTCCTCCAGAGGCTCACATTAGGGGAGAACTCTACTGAAAGAAAATGCCAGCTGGTAAGGAGTTCATTAATGCTGAACATTGAACACTTCACGTATTCTATCTAGGCATGTGCAGAATCCTCAGGCAGAATCCCATTGTTGCGTCAGCTTTCTTGCCTCGAGTAGAAGATCTGCACAGAAAATCCATGTGCCTATTTATAGTTTGGCCGGTTCCATTTGCATGGCAATCCTTTCAGTATTATGAATCACTTAATGAAGCTAAAGGTCCCAGATTCTTTTCAGACAGAAAAGTAATACTCACAGTTGCATGAGTTAGTGGCTTTTGGATGGAATTCAATGAAGTTCTCCAATTGATGTAACTGCTTCTGGGGGACCCTCCGGAGCAGGTTTTGGGAGGGCACTGGTTGGGGGACTACAGGGGGGAAGGAGAGGAGGAGTGTTAGAAATGCCCATTCAGCCGATGAAAGGGACACAACACAATCTGGACAGGTTCACAGTTTCTTTATTGCAAAGATAAGCTTTTTGCAAAAAGGGTGTGGTCAGGCAAGAACACACACCCAAGCATCAAAAATAACACAGTATATATTGCCTGCCCCGGCCGGTGAAGTCCCTCCCCGGCCCCTCCAATTGGCCAAAGGGCCTAAGGGTTACAACCTATCCGATTCGCCTGATTATAATATTAAAATCCCCGCCTTTGTTCATTCCCCCTCTCCCCCTATACTCTTGCACCCACACACTTATTTATTAAAGCAGCCGTTTCCTTATAGTTGCAATCGATCTTAGCAAAGCTTTGACCCCACGGTCGTAATCTAGTGGTTAAGTCTATTTCTACTTGTGTTCCTTGCTACACTTCCGACCACACAGCCACCTGTTTCTACTTGCCTTAGCCAAGTTCCTCAAAAACAGCAAATGGAACAATTTTCTCGGTGCCTTTCTTCATGGTTCAAAAGGTCACACACCTGACAATTTTGCTCCACTGTCTGTTTCCATCTTTAGAAATACTCTTCTGCTTTTTCCTAACTACTGTGCATTTGGCATTTTATATGTGCCTCTAGATTAAATGAATTGCTTTTGCTTATTGATTATTAGATTAATATGTGCCAGCCTTATATATGTGTTTACTGGATTATATAATTACTTAGCCCTATATGTTGCCCGATGAAAAAACAACATTTCCCACAGGAGCAAGTCCCACCATGCAAGCAGCAACGTTGGAGTTCACCCTTTATGACTTTAAACAGTTCAGATCCATATGCATTTGGTCCACAAGCCATGAAGAGGGTTTGATGCAAAAGAATGAAAATGTGATGAAAGAATGCATTTGGCTTAGTACTCAAGCATGTGTGTCCTGTTCACAAGAATATAGATGATTTGATGCAAAAAGATTAAAATGTCATGAACATGCAGGAGCAAGAAGATTCAACTACTGCAATGACATAATATGTGCTCGTGATTCATGCAAGTGTGATTCATCAGCGGGTTTGTTGAAAGACTGCTGGACTCAAAATGGGATTCATAAGAGACATGGGTGGTTTTACTCATATCTAACCAGGGATCTATATTTAAGGACCCCTTTGCTCTTAGCAAGCTAGACCAACAGTCAACAGATGCAATTGCACCATTTACAGTGCCACAGCCAACCTGTCCTTTTTATACCCAAAGGGCCCAGCCTATTGTTAGCACCTGGACTTCTGCTTGTTCACTAGTGCAGTTTTAAAGAATCGTGTATTTTTATCATAAGAGTGACCACAAGTGGAGATGGGAATTACTGGGTGGGGTGGGAATCTGGGCTTCGTAATGCTTGATTAGTCCAGACTTCCCCAACTGACGTCTTCCAGATGTGCTGGACTACAAGTCCCATCATCTCCAAACATCACACCCATTGTGCTACTGAGGATAATGGGAGTTATAACCTAAGGTTGGGGAGGGTTGGATTAATCATGGGACTCACACACTGAATGATTGCCAGTGCCTTAGATTATTTGAAAGATGCTAACCTGAAGGACCCCATCCATTCTTCCTCACCTGCTGCCCCTTTAGATGTCTTCCACATAACACTGTTGGTAGCCTGGATGTGACACCTATAGTGGCCCCTTTTTTGTTTCTGTTAAATGTCCAATACTACAAGCCATACATGGTGCTCATAGAGCAGCTCCACTCGAAGGTGGATCCTGACTGGAGGTGTTATCTTTGCACAGACCGGGTACATGAATAGCCCCACTTCTCACTGGCCAAACATGCAACCAGCAGTGGGTAGGTGGGTGTGATAGCAGTGGGGGAGGGGTCGACCACCATACATGCTCCCATCCTCTTCCCCACTCAGTATATGAAGGCTGTTCATTTGAACACTCTGATTATCATGCTGACTCCAGTATTTGCTCCCTAACTCTTCCTTATCTGATTTCATTGTGGCAAAAGGACACATCTAGCCATAGTTTGTGAGCCACATGTGCACTCTTGCTACCTGCCCAACTACCGGGCAGCAGATGACTACCAGGACACAGCAACTGTCTACACAGTTCCCACTCCCATATTCTCCGGTGCAAGTGGTCAGTGAAAAGCCATAGGCTATTCCACTCACAGCTGATAGGTGCGTAGGAGTCAGCAGTGGAGCCTGGTGGCTCCAATGTCAGTGGGACAGGAAATCCACTCCGGGTTTCAGTCAGAACTCTAAAGGTGCTATCCAAGAGTTCTGACTGGTTCTGACTGAAACTGCCCCACTGACATCCACTGGGCATCACGTGTCAGGCAATCCACAATCCTCTCTCCTTTCCTTTTGCACCATCCCACAGATCTTAAATCCACCTTCCCTCCCCATAGTCTGCTCCAGCCTCAGACAATTGTGCAAAAGTATGAATGGAATACAGACTACAGCAGCCTTCCCTGACCTGGTGCTCTCCAGATGTGTTGGGCTGCAACTGGTCATGCTGGCTTGGAATAGTGGGAGTTGAGATCCAACACATCTGGGCCAGATCTACACCAAGCAGGAAATGACACTTTGAAAACAGTTTGAAAACTATCTATGGTGTGTGTCCTGGGCCTGAACAGTTGTCACTACTGTCATAAACCATTTTAAAGCAGTAGTGTAGATTCTGCCTTGGAGGGTACCAGGTTGGAAGGAGGCTGGATGACTGAGAAAATAATGAGGGACTGAGAAAACCAACATCTAGAGTTAGGCAGCTGACATGGATCATATTCAATATTCATTTGACTCGTGTCATTTTAAAATGAAACATTTTAAACCTACAAGATAAAATATTTCTTTAAAGCACAGCCAGCAATACAGCATTAATCAGAGTAAAGTCAGTTTAGAGGTAAGAAAATGTCAAATTCCTGTTACTATATATAGGTGACTTCGAGAGTTTCCGTGAAGTTGAAATATCTGCTCTATTACTTGCAGTTTGTGTACTGTAAACTGGAAAGATAGTGCCCTCTGGTGAAATACATTCAACTAACTTGGAGGCCTACATTTTTAAAACCATTTAGCCAACCATAATGGTTGTTCAATGTTACCATGTAGAACTGTTCTAGCACTATAATTTTAAATTGGTTGGTATATTTTGAGGATATTCTTGATTTAGCCTGAGGAAGTGAAGGCCTTTTTATTAATTTCTCCCTACCTCATATAAAGCAGTGTGTGAAGATGGGCTTATCATCTTTGTACCAAAATCCAACATTTCAATAACTTCAATAACAGCAAAGAGTCTTGTGGTACATTAAAAACAAATATATCCGTTTTTGTGGGTTGTAGATGCATGAAGTGTTATGCTGAGTTGCAGACATTTGAATGTGTACCACCCCTAACCCCCACACTCACGATTGGAGGGGTGTACCACCACCACCCCACATACTCACACAGAGTTGGAGGGCCAGGGGGAAATAAAATGCAGAAAGTACAGTGAGAATTGCATTATTCACGAAAGGAGTTGTTGCCATTTCAGATGTCAGATAGTATTGGTAAGCTGGTGACACATGGAATTTTAATAATGTAATTATTATCACTGTAACTTTTTGCATGTCTTTTTCCCATTATTTACAATCTTGCTCTCGCACTGTTTACAATCTTTCTCTCTCTCTCTCTCTCTCTCTCACACACACACACACACACACAGAAAGAGAGAGAGAGAGAGAGAGAGAGAGAGAGAGAGAGACCATGTAACCCAGGATAATAACACCATGCCTCTGATGAAGTGGATTGCAGTCCACAAAAGCTTATGCCATAAGAAATGTGTTAATCTTTAAGGTGCCACAAGAATCTTTGTTGTTTTTTACTACAACAGAAGGACTGCATAAGTGAACTCCGTAGGTTCAGGCTCATTACTCTCAAGTGACATGTTAAAATTGATTAACAGAATTTATTTAAGTCTAGTTCTAAATTTTAAATTCTTAGTAATCCTTTTGCTACTTCTGGTTTGTTTCTTCACACAAGTGAAGGTACTCGTTATTAGAAGCTGCAATAATTAAATTGACTAAAGTAAACAATTATATCTAAATATGCTTATTTTCTTAGCCTATGTGGGACATGATGTAATTATTTTGGTGTGTTAACCTTTCCTTTCCTGTAGTACTAAAACAGCCTTCCCCAACCGGGTGCTCTCCAGATATGATGGACTACAATTCCTGGTGCTGGCTGAGGAAGATGGGATGCATAGTCCAACATATCTGGAGGGCACCATGTTGGGGGAAGGCTCTGCCTTGTTATATGCTTAAGTTATTTTTCGAAGAGATTTGCATTTTGCCTCCAGCCACTTTAGTAGAAATTAGTTTTTTATCAGCTGTAAAACAGAATGTATTTTTTTTTATAATGTAGCTACATGGTTCAATCCACACCCAAGAAATATTACTTTCAGTTTATGGTTGGCTGTCTTTTCTATTTTGTAGTCAAAAATCCACACAAAATATTAAACTAAAGTAGGGGTCAAAAACCTGCCTTGGTAGAGCACTATTAACTTTAATGTTTATCATTGGAAATCAGTGCAGCCAGGTAACAGCCAAAACATTTCTCATTGAAAATAGCAACCAAAACTCAGAGGGCGTATACACAGTGGCTGATTTTTAAAAAGATATTTAATTGGCTTTAATCCAAAGGTAAATTAACTTTACGACATTCACAGACTGAGAGTTTCCTTCCCTCCACTGCAACAACCTACAACTTCCTGAAAAGCTGTCTGGGGCGCGGGGGGGTGTGTGTTCCTGAACAATGAGAGATGGGGAATGGGGTCACTGGGTAGAGGAGGGGATAGAAAACACTCCTTCCATGAACTTCCTTTAATTAATATATTAGGCTCCAAAACCAATTTTGGGCAGTTCCCCACCCTGCAGTGTTCAGGAGATGCCTCTGACCCTCTAGAAAAGCTTTTTGGGAATCACAGGAGGAGAAGGCAATGGGAAAGATTCCTCCCATGAACTTCCTTAAGTTAACTTATCTTAGGATTCAAGCCAATGACATTACAATACTTATTTTAAAAACAGAAGGCATGGACAAGCACTGCATGAATTAGACTTGGAGGGTGTGTTTTCCTGTGGTCAGTTGTTGTTGCTGGACCTGGAAACCTCAGTGCAATAGGCTCTATTATTTTCAGCAGGAAAAAAAAAAGCAAAGGCCTTTACTATTTCTATGTACTGGGCCAATCCAGGAGCCTTATGCTGTCTGCCAATCACAGCTCCTAATGTTACACATCTTTGTACCTCAATGTGTGAGCAGGTGCTTCCAGGAATGAGTGATTTAACTGTTCTGCTGCAAGCTGCAAGCGGAATAAAAAATCTGCTTCCACATATTTAGCCAATTGAGCAATTCCTAGTCCCAAATGTACACCAGAACTCATCAAACTTATGTGTATACCATCATGACAGATTTAGGGTGCCTCTTCATGAGAGGTTTAATGCTCTTTGAAGTCTCATAAAAAAATTTACCTCCACACCAGCGGAGCGCAAATAGGGCGTAGAGGCGCGTTATCTCTCCGATTATGCGCATTATCGAATGCGCGTTAAACAGCGAGTTTTATTTTGCTCCGGCCGTTAAAGCGCATTTTGACTGTGTGAATATGCGCTTATGCGCATTAACTACTTGTAAACTGCATTTTGGATATCCGTTAATGCGCTTTGCTGCCTCTTGCCGCCTCTCGTGCAGAGGGATTAGTTGTAAATGCGCTTCTGCAATTATGCGCATAATCGGCTAACCAGGCGCAAAAGCGAATCCTTGTAGAGGGGACCTTAGTCTAGTGACGTACTGCTGTTAGTTCATGAAATCTGCACCCGTCAAGCCCTTTCCCAATTAGGTTCCCCTTCGAATCCACCTCCAATTTGCCAGCATTAAAGATTTTAGCACAAGTTAAAATTAGTACTTTAGACAAAAGGTACAAACCACTACTTCCCTGCTAGCAATGATGAAACAGATAAATGCTAAACACACTTTTCATTTGCAACTTTGCTATTTTTACTCTCACTTTGCAGATGCTGCTTGCTTTTCCATCCCTTACAATAGAAATCTTAAAAACCTTATTTAAAAGAATATTTGAGTATTTACATGCCAGCAAATTTAGGTATGTGAAAGAAAGATGTGCAACCATCTGGCTGGGCAAAAAAAACTAGTATCTCTTTTCCAGACCTTGCTAACAGAATTCCCCTCTACAAGAATTCGGTTTGACGCCCGGTTGACCGATTATGCGCATCTTCTCGCAAACGCTTTTACGCCTAATCCCTATACACGGGAGGCGATGAAGCGCATTACCGGTTGTATGAAACACGCTTTAAAGGTGTTTACATGCAGAGAATCATCTCTTTACATGGTCATAAGGCACTTTAACTCCCGCGGTAAATTAAAACTAGCTATTTAACGCGCATTCGATAATGCGCATAATCGGACAGAAAAAGCGCCTCAACCCCCAATTTGCGCTCCGTTCATGTGGAGGTAAAATCGGTAATGCGCTTTGAAAGAGCTTTAAATCGCTCTTGTAGAGGCACCCAGGTTTTATCAGGAAGACAAATCATGGAATTCGACATAAATCTGATCTTAAAGTAGTCCTTTATTATTCAAGATTCCCAGAACATGTCTACCCATTCAGTGGATAGGACAGTTGTCTTGGGTATCAGCTTTCTGAAAGAAGCAACACAGCCCTGCTGCTCTTGCTTTCCCTAACAGTGTCACCAGGAATAGTACAGATCACTGTGGAATAAGGGGAAACTGCAATGCTTCTGTCAATGTAGTGGTAATGGCATGACCTGCTCTGGCTGAACTGGGGAATATCAGGGATCACAAATTCAACAGGGAAGGGAGAAGAAGCTATAGTGAGCAAAGAGACACATCTTACCTAGGCCCAATCTACACCAAGCAGGATATAGCACTATGAAAGTATTATATTCATTAAACAACAAACCTATGGTTTACAAAAACAATGTTAAGGCTCTACAGTTTCCAACCAAGCACCAAAAAGCAGGGAAATTGGGAGTTAAGGCTCACAAGCCATAACGCCACATCCTCCCTAAGGAGGCAGAAAGTGCAAGTGAAATTCTCATTCTCCCAAAGCAGATAAACCATGAGGACAGGGTGGAGAATATGATATGCAGAGGTGACTGTGGGGTTGTGGAAAACTGATCACGAACAACTTAGGGCCACCTACTTCTCTTTTTTTGTTTAGAGCAGCCCTTCCCCACCTTTGCCCTCCAAAGGTGTTGGACTACAACTCCCATCATTGCAAGTCAATATGTCCCATGGTCAGGAATGCTGGGACTTGTCATCTCAAAAATCTAGATATGCAATTTGATCTGCAGAGGTGACTGTGGGGTTGTGGGAAATGATGATGAACAACTTAGGACCAGCTACTTCTCATTTCTTAGAGCATCTCCTTATGTTGAGAGTTGCAACCCAACACATCTGACAGGCACCAGATTGGGGAATGTTGTTCAAGAACAAGGGAAGGCAGAAAGTAGATCTCCAGATGTTTTGGAATTCAACTTGTAAAAGCCCCTATCAGCATGGGCAGTTATCAGGAATGCCACGAGTTGATGTCCAAAACATCAGGATAGATCTATTTTCTGCCCACATCTGTACTAAAGTATGATGTTTTCCAGCATTAAGATATGTGATCAATCAAGGAACTACAAAAGAGCTGCATCACTTTAAACTGTCAAAACCAAATGAAACAACAATGAATGAATCTTGAATACCTAATCCAGATAGCCCTTCAGACATCAACATTAGTTTTCAACACATGACATAGGATGTCTGTTTCTTGAATATCAGATAAAGGATTTCTCTTACTTGTTCAGCAGTGTGAGATCAAAGGTAGAGCTACCACCTCATACTTTCATGCGTAAGTATTATTTTAAAATAAAGTATGAATTGATTTTTGTCTTCCCCATAACACATAACATGGGAGTTACAGTGCAACACATCTGGAGAGCACCAGGCTGGAGAAGGTTGACTCCTATACATGTCTTCTCAGAAGCCAGTGCCATTGAATTCACTAGGGCTTTCTCCCAAGAGGTATAGGATTGCAAACTAATCTCATCTGAAAGGTGTTCAAGACAGCCAAACTAAACCTCTTCTGCTCCGCTGTTGCTTTGATGAGATGGTGTATTGTGCAGGGATTGTGGGGAATGAACAGTATATTTTGTATAAATACATTTTAAGAAAAAAACATTGGTTCTTTGAAAGGCAGGATATTGACCAAAAGTTGGAAGTGCCTGGCACATGCTCTGGTTCTAGATCTGTAATGAATAGTGCCCCTTTTGTTATCAAGAGTGCTGCTATATGCGAGATGTGTGTGAGAGAAAAGTATTGGGCAGACCCTGTATTTGGTAAGGGTATGGAACAGCATTCCCCATCCTGCTGCCCTCCAGGTGTTTGAGATGACAAGTCCCAGCATTCCTGACCATGGGACCTACTGACTTGCAATGATGGGAGTTGTAGTCCAACACCTTTGGGGGGCACCAGGTTGGGGGAAGGACTGCTCTAAACAAAAAAAGAGAAGTAGGTGGCCCTAAGTTGTTCGTGATCAGTTTTCCACAACCCCACAGTCACCTCTGCATATCATATTCTCCACCCTGTCCTCATGGTTTATCTGCTTTGGGAGAATGAGAATTTCACTTGCACTTTCTGCCTCCTTAGGGAGGATGTGGCGTTAAGGCTTGTGAGCCTTAACTCCCAATTTCCCTGCTTTTTGGTGCTTGGTTGGAAACTGTAGAGCCTTAACATTGTTTTTGTAAACCGTAGGTTTTTTGTTTAATGAATTTCATAGCTTTGTGTAACGGATGACTGGATATTATACAGTTGACAACCAAGCCAGCATCAGCCAGGATGTTATACCATCTTGACATCCAATATAAAATCAAAGCTAGTGTTATGTGTTGAACTCACTTTAACATTAATAAATCAACCAAAATGCTTGTATCTCCCTCATTTTTAAAGATAAAGAGATGAAACCTGGCATCATGGTAGCTCTTAGGTAGGGATATAGCTATACCAAGTATGAAGCAGATCCATTCATGCCTTGATTTTTAGGAATTATTTAAAGTTCAAACAGAAATCTCTTTGGGGTCCAGGACCTTGAGCAGTACAAGTTCAAAAAATGAAATTAAAGATAAAGAGATGAAACTTGACAGCATGGTAGCTCTTAAGTAGGGATTGAGCCATGCCAAGTTGGAAGCAGATCTGTTTATGCCTTGAGTTTTAGGAATTTTTAAAACTTCAAACCCAATACTTCTCTTTGGGGTCTAGGGCCTTGAGCAGTACATTAAAAAAAAAAAGAAAGTAAAGATGAAGAGATGAAACTTGGCACCACGGTACCTCTTAAGTAAGGCTTTAGCCATGCCAAGTTGAAAGCAGATTGGTTCATGCCTTGAATTTTAGAAAAAAAATTGATGACAAACTTTTTTTAAAAAAATCCTAAAAATTAAGGCACAAACCGATCTGCTTCCAACTTGGCATGGCTCAATTCTAGGGTGACCACTAAGGTGTGGCATAGTGGCTAAGGTGTTGGACTGGGAGCTGGGAGATCTGGGTTCTACTCCCCACTTAGCCATGGAAACCCATTGGGTGACTTTGGACCAGTTGCAGACTCTCACCCCAACCCACCTCACAGGGTTGCTGTTGTGAGGATAAAATGGAGAGGAGGAGGATTATGTATGCCGCCTTGGGTTTCTTGGTGGAAAAAAGGTGGGATATAAATGCAATAAATAATAATAATAATAATAATAATAATAATAATAATAATAAACTGTCAGGATTTCCCCAGATTTCTCCTGGTTTTTGTTCTATCCTCGGTGTCAGGGGGGATTTTATGCAATAGTCTATAATGACCTGGAATTAAACACTTTCCCTTTTAAGGCCACCATTAGCGTAGCAGGGGGGAATAACATGCTTTCTGGAGGTGTGTCATTCTCTCCCACTGCTCCAATCAAGGCCTTAAAAGGGAAAAACGTGTCATTCCCAGACATTATAGAAAAGGGCCTGATTGAAGCAGTGGGGTGGGGGTGAGAATGACATGCTTTCCCCTCCTCCTCTCCAATTGGGGACTTTAAGGTGGCCCCAGAAAGCCATTTTCCTGCCACCCACTAGGTGTCCTCTTTTTTGGTTTCCCAAATATGGTCACCCTACTCAGTTCTTGCACAGGCTGCATATCCATCCCTAGATATTTACTCAAAAGTAAGACCCATTGAATTTCCTTGGTTCTTGAAAAGCAACACACTTGCTTTTAGATTTGCCAGTCTCAGCATTCTCTCTGTGTTATAAATGCCTGCTTTGTCTGTCCCTATAGTTTCCTGCAAGGTCCAGCCAGGGGAAGCCAGTAAATTAAACCCAGGGGTGGAGGGTGGGATTCCCTCAAGTTCATCTGACAGCAGGTGCTATAGAACATGGACCTTCCAGGAGTGTTGAGGCTGGATTTCTGGCAGACCCAGCCAGGCAACTTTATGGCCTGTTAGTCCCTCCATTTGGTAGCCCGCAGAGCACCTGCCTCATAAGGCAAATGGCCACATGAGAACTGTTATTATGGCCTGCTACTTTGTTTGTCTTTAGTAGTCTGTGGTCCAGATCTCTAGGAAACTATAGGGACAGACAGAGCAGGCATTCATAGCACACATAGAATGCTGAGACTGGCAAATCTAAAAGCAAGTGTGTTGCTTTTCAAGAACCAAGGAAATTCAATAGGTCAATCACAAGTGTGCAATAAATCATCCATGTAGAGATAGTCATAGTCATTCTTAGAATAGAACCATTGAAACTAATGGAAATTAAGTTAGATTAATTTGTCCCATTGATTTCAATGGGTCTGATCTAAGTATGAGTACATCTGGATCCAAACTATTATAAATAAATGAACAAATAAAGACTTAACGCTTGTCTAGACTGGTTGTACGTGTTAATGATTGCTGTGTGAAGGCCACTTTAAAAGGTTTCACTTGGTGGACTGCTTTGAGTGTAGTGTTTCATCTCTACACTGTGACAAAAAATTATTTTGTTTTTTATTTCTTTGGATATCCCTTCTGAGTAGTGATACACTACTACACTACATGAGCTTGCCATATGGAGTCTGTTGCCATATGCAGCATTTTAAAATGGTTTCCATTTGGCAGGCCTCAGAAGTGCACAGTGTTCAGATTTCAGCAGTTAGGAGCTTGGGCTCTTCTATGCCCATCTTCACCTGTACAAAGCCAAATAAAAGAACTTATTGGCAAAGATCTAATTAAGTTCTAGGCAAACAAAAAACATTAAAACTTCTCCTGACTTAATTGTATGTGGAAGGAGGGGGGGGCATTCTCAATAATTAAACTGATGTTAGACGGCATTTATGACAGAAATGTACAGATGTTGATCATTTAAATGCATGTCAGCAGAATGGGGTCGGGGGACTATGTCTGCCCAAACGTTCCCTTGTCCTCTTTCTTTGGAAGGGCTGATTGAACATGCAGAATTGACCTTAAATAATTAATCATTGTAATACTGAGGAAACTCGGCTTCAGGCAATCTTCAACCTTTTGGAAAAAAAGGATTTTGCTACTTCATGGTGAACTTTATGCCTGGCAAATCATAATGGTGTAACAATGAATATTCATTGCTGCCTGGTTTGTCTCTCATTAAAAGCACCGTATTTTCTGAATTAAATTGTTCATTTATGAGCACACATCCCACATAAACAGATTTGCTAGGTGCATAAGAATATTCTGCACATATCCACCAACTCTAATTAAACTGCTTAGCATAACAATAATTTAAGACTTTGAGTCAGAAAGATTGCTTTAGGCTCTTAGGTAAACAATTGCAGTAGATACAAGGAAACAATCAGCAGGACGATTTCACATGAAAGTTTCATAAGGGTTGTAGGGAGGAGGCCTTGCCTATGGTACATTATGCTTTTTGAACCCATGGTGTCTTGACTACCACTGACTGGTATGTTTGTCTCTCCTATGCTCGCCATTTCCCCATCTACTCATATGGCACCTGCACATCAACTATTAGCTTTGGACAGTGATTTAAATCAGCACAATGCTGAAGGGAGAACATTATTTAAAATCCTTCCCCACCATTACAGCCCTGACCAAAATCATTCCCTCCCACACATGCACACGGGGCTCCTCCTAAACGTAAAAATGAGCAGAAGACCCCGTTCACAGTTCTCCCATGTCAGCACTTATTTGGCCATCTTCATTCCAGGTTCAGACCAAGAAAAGGAAAACTAAAATGATCAAGGGGCTGGAGTATCTCCCCTATGAAAGGAGGTTACAATAGCTGAGATAATTAACCTTGGGGAAAAGGTAAGTAAGGGTACATATGATAGAGGTGTACAAAAGTATGCATGGTGTGGAGAAAGTGGATAGGGAGACATTTTTTTCTCCCCCTCTCATAATACTAGAACCCAGGATTATCCCATGAAGCTGATTAGTGGAAATTTCCGGACAGATAAAAGGAAGCACTTCTTCACACAGAGCAGTTAAACTATGAAATTTGCAACCAGAAGATGTAGTGATGGCCAACCAATTTGGATGGCTTTAAAAGGGAGTTAGACAAATTCCTAAAGGCAAAGGCTACAGGCCCTGATGGCTATATGATACTTTCAGTATCAGAGACAGTAAGCCGGTGTACATCAGTTGCTGGGGAACATGGGCAGGAGGGTGCTGTTGCACTCATGTCCTGCTTATGGGTTTCTCATTGATAGCTGGTTGGCCACTGTATGAACAGAATACTGGACTAGATGGACCCTTGGTCTGATCCAACAGGGCTCTTCTTACGTTCTTATGAGAAAGGGCAGCAGATGAATCTTATTTGCCAGTGGCAGCTTCTGTTTCTACTACAGCCTCATTGTGGAACTATAAGAAAATAGCAGATGGCAGGGTGTCTTCATTGTACTTCCTTTGAATTGACTAGGCTTCGAGGAACAAACGGGAGAGCTAGAACATCTCAGTTCTGAAACAATTGGCAAAACAGGGTGTTCCTGCCACCCCCAAATCAAAGCCATACTGAAAATGTGCTTACCCTTGTAGTTTTCCTGCTGGTTTAACTCCTGGAACTACTGCTAGATGTGCTTCTCCCACTGTGTGGGTGGCTCTAGAGGGCAAGTATTTCTGACTTCCTGGGTTGAAACAGCTGAGTAGAATAGCTTCTAAAAGCAAAATATGCTTCCATATTCCCTTACTCAACACAAAGGAACACATGTTAGTCACTCCAGTTTTGTACTCCATATGAAGGCAAAACAGAGAGGAAGGGCAGTAAGAGGATGTAGTATTTAAATACATGTAAACATAAATAGCAGCTGAAAATAGTTTTCATAGATATAGATATAGATATACATACATACACACACAGAGGGAGGGAGGAATTGTACTCCTAGGTTTCAGAAAGTCTGAAAATTATAACTTTATGTCTTCAAACCACTTATCAATGTTCCTACTCACCAGTGTAGAATTTTACCACTAGTGAGTGGTTTCAGAATCAACTGTATCTTTTCCCTACCATTTTTCTCTATCCTCCACTAGGCTGACCAGATAAAATCCAGGTCAGGGCTCATGTAACTTTAACAGTTGTGGAGAACAGGGAATTTCAGCCAGTGTCATTTGTATACAATTAGTTCCTGGTGAAATTTCCTCTTCATCACAACAGTTAAAGGTGCAGGCACTATACTAGAGTGACCATATACAAAAGAAGGCAGGGCCCCTGCAACTTTAACTGTTGTGATGAAGAGGGAATATCACCAGGAACTAATTGCATACAAATGACACTGGCTGAAATTCCCTTTTCTCTACAACTGTTAAAGTTACATGAGCCCTGACCTGGATTTTATCTGGTCAGCCTACCCTATCCTCCACCCTAGAACATATTGGTAGAATTTAGTCTGCAATCCTAGGGATTTCAATTAAGCTTAACTTCTAATAAATAAATGAGATTTACTTCCAAATATTCAGGATCTAGGGTAACAAATACATCCATTACAAGATGTTCAAAATTTAACAGAAGCAGGCATGACAAGCAATCACAACATTTAAAGCTTAACAGAGGCAATGACAGAAAATTAGGAGTCACAGTAGCTGAATCCTGGCTTCTATTAACACATACTACCTCTGAGTTTAATCTAATTCTCAATAGCTTATTTCATACACGACCAAATTTTTATCAGCACTTACTTTTTGTGGAGTCAGAAATAACTGATATTGGTGAGTGAAATTGGAATGGCTTCCTTTTTTTTATTATTATTATTATTATTATTATTTTATTTTATTTTTAGAAACTTCCAGTTAGTTAGAATTCAGAGGGAAGAATCCATATTCAGAATACAAGAATGTGATGTCAATATTAGGATAACTAGAGCTGCAACTCTATGCACAATTTCCAGAAAATCAGCCCCTCAAACACAGTGGGACTTCTGAGTAAATATGTAGAGGATTGCACTGACCAAGTTCAGCATTCCTTCAATTTGAGGTCCCCAATCACCCTTCCTTCTATTCCTCGGTAGCAAATGAGCAGTGGTTGACAGTAGCAAGAAGATGGGCCTCTTTCCCTGAGTAGGTTCACCTCTTTGGCAGTCATCACTGTTCATTTGCTTGTCCTCTTCTTCGCATCATTAACCAGAATGAGAGGACAAGGTGAGTGGAGACTTCTTCTCTGTTTCTGCTTGCCCACTTCAAGAAGGCAGGTGAAGAGACAATATAAGGAAGAGGAGTGGACAGATAGCTCTGGGAGTCCACAGTGGATCCCTACACAGATTTGAGCCATGGCAGATGCCCAACAATACCAATTCTTGATGCCAGCCTTGAGCATTGGCCTATCTAGCTCAATACTGTTAACACTGACTGGCAGTAGCTCCCCAGGATTTCAGGAAGGATTTTTTCCAGCCCTACCTGGAGAGACCGGGGATTGAACATGGGACCTTCTGAATGCAAAGCATGTGCTCTACCACTGAGTCACAGCCCCTCAAACCAGTCAGTGGGAGCCTTGACCGGTTTGTTTCAGAAGGAAAAACTTTTCAATGGAAAAGATCTTAGATGTGGGGCATTATCAGACTAGCATTTTATCACACACTCATGACTGGCCACTCATGGATCTTCGTGGGTCATTTTGACAATGCTGCAGTCCTCCCACATGTCTCTTGCTCCTTCTGTCATTTTTCCCACTTCAAAATACCACCCGGAAAATCTGATTCTTCTGGCTGTAACTGGCGCTATTTCCTGCCATGTGCACCTTGAAAATGCACACTGAATGGGCCACATGGTCTTTGCTTGCTTCCTCTTTCTTCAATGAGTGAAGAAAGAGGAAGCTGCTCATCGAGATTGTGGGAGAGAAGCAGGAGGCAAAACGACGGTAGGGAAACATGATTTCTGCCCGCCCCCCATCTGATTATCCTCTTAGTCTGTCAGCCCTCCTCTGCCTACTCTGGTATTATATAATCACTGTATATCAGTAGTGTTGAACCTCTTTCAACCTGAGAGCCAGATTCAATTTCAGAGAAGTTTTCAGGGTGTCGTGAACTGCCCATTACCTCTGGCATTCACACGTGCTGGCAAACAGACACGAGACACGTTGGCGAGACTTCTTTTTATTGAGGAAATCACACAGTAAAAAGCATAATGGTTACATTCTCGGAACGACACTACTTAAAGCTGAATGATAGTTAGAAAACTTTCCTGATACGATTCTTCTGGCAATCGGGGTGGGGCAGGGTTTGCCACCATCCAATTTGAGCTTCTCCAGACGCCACATGCGCTGGCACCTAAGGAACATGGCCAAAGCTTAAACAAGATCCCAGGGAGGGGAAAACATTTATGCTCTGAGCTACCAGAGCTGGGTAGAGACGAAAGATCACGCTTCATCAAACACAGCCTGCCAAATGCTGAGCTGATACAGTACACGTGATCACAGGGAAAGTAAAACCTCAGGCCCATCAAACACACAGTCTACAGCAAATGCAAGTTCAAGTCTATGAAAAGCCTCCCAGTACTTACTATGGCACAATCCTTAAAAATCTAGTCCAAATAGCAAGTGAGAGAGCATGTGCAGAGTGCTTCTAAAATCCCAAAACAGATAGAATCCAACAAGAGGGGTTTCAAGCTTTGCATCAAAAAATTATCTCTAGCAAAACTTCTTCAGCCTTGCTCCCCACTCTTAAAGACTAGAAACCTAGTCTATTCAAAGCCACTTGACAGTCAGGTCCTCTGCCCTGTAAACTATGCCTATGTGCCAACAAAGCGAGATTGCTCCACCCACTACGATGATGCTACAATCTGAGTGACAGCTTCCAAGAGTGGCCCCCTCCATTATACAAGTTCTCAAAAATAAAAAAACCTTTTCCAGCTGCAAAGCCACAGCAGAGAGTGAAAGAACTACCCCCGTGAGAAACTCTGACAGAGATAAGCTCACAGAGTCATTGACTTTGTGGTGCACATAACACAGGGGCTGCATTCCAGTGGTGGGCACAGCCAAAAATACCAGCATATTTTAGCTTAAAGCTCTTACTTCCAGTAACTGAGCCTTAATAGAGACATTTCAGCCTTTTATGGTGGCTTTTATGGGGGGAACATGCACAATATCTTAGAAACCACCAAATGATTGGTAGTTTTGGGAAATGGGGTGGTGCCAGGAGAAGGTGACATGACCATTTTGGGAACGCTGGAGGGACAGATTGGGACCCCAGGTGAGCCAGATTTGGGCCACAGTTCTGAGGTTCAACACATCTATATTGTATTTTCAAACAGAGGTGCTTTTGTTCTATTTTTAAAGGGCAGCCATTCTTAACCCTGCCTATGCTCCCTGATCTTCCATTTCCTTTCTTATTTGTAGAATTTAACCATGTAGGGTTTAATGGCTCTTGAACTGTCATCATAGCCACCCATTTATCACTTGCCATATTCTCAGATATAATATAATATGTA
Source organism: Anniella stebbinsi (assembly GCA_029215795.1). NCBI lineage: Eukaryota > Metazoa > Chordata > Lepidosauria > Squamata > Anniellidae > Anniella > Anniella stebbinsi. The sequence continues at coordinate 334,261,869 of JARDYH010000001.1, forward strand.
TACTTGTGGCAATTTATTCAGTGAAAGGGACTGTATTCATACCAATTACTCCATGAAAGGGGCTGAGTTCTATTAGAGAGATGTGGAAAAGGTCACAGAACCTCTCCCCCAAAAGGTCTTCGTTATTCTCTTTTGAAGTGGCCTGTTTTCAAAGAAATGCCAAACTAATGTTAATATTTGCTATTACTTAACAGCAATGTACATTCTAGCTATTTAAAAAGGAGATTCCTGATGAATAGGTGAATCACACAGATCTTCAAAGAAATTATTGATCTCTGAAGAGTGATATGGACCTAACATTCTAAATTAAATGTTCCTGTCTCTTTGCTTTTCTTTAAAGAAGCTGTTGAGTGACACGTCATCTTTCTACTCCACAGCAAGTTAATAGTACTTATATCTAGAACTGAGAAACCTATTACCGTAGGACTCAAGTTAAAAAGAAAGGTTATTACAATTACCCCAGTCTAATTCAAAGGTGTGATTAATAAATTAAGACATTCATTATAATAAAATATCAACTGAGTTGAACAGTGCAAAGAGTATTGCAAGCTGGCTCAATTAAAAGCCTTAGTTATCTTTATAAATAGCCTTGACTACACAAAGTATTGGCTACTGAGTTGGTAACAAGTTAGCAATGTTAATTTTAGAACACACATTACATGTTTATATTTCTTTCAGAGACCTTTTAAACTCTTCCACATTTACTTTTAAGTGAGACCCACACAATGTGCTGAAGAGTAGCTGACAGAGCACCTCTCTAAGTATGAATCTACCTGTACACATTCATCTGAGGCCCTCCTCCAAGTGCCCCCTTTGAGGAAGTTTGGAGGACAGCAACAAGGGGGAGGACCTTCTTCTTGGTGGTTGTCCCCCGCCATTATTGAATACTGTCCCCAGTGAGATCTACCTGGCACCATCTTTACAGTGCCATGTTAAGACTTTCCTCTACTACCATGCATTTGCCAGCATATGATAAGATTTTTTAAAGGTTCAGGGATTTTGATGGCTGATTGTACAAAATTATTCCACGTTTTTGTATGCAAATGGTTTTATATTACTTTAATATATTGTATTTTTAGGGTTTTAATCTTTCTAAACCACCCAAAGAGCTTGGCTAGTGGCAGTATAGAAATGGAATGAATGAATGAAGAGCTTCACTCATGATAATTGCCATTGCCGGTGACTGGAATGCAAAGTAGTACCTGTGATGGCAAATTTAGAAGAGCAAGTAAACAAGAAGGGAAGCAGAAGTTCTATGGGATATATCACTTCTCTTCTCCTACACATTTTTAGTCTAGCGTAACTCCAATGGGAACTGGCTTTATTGATACCAGTCCTAATACAGTTTTGCTATGAATTTGCTCGTGGCGCACTGTTAGTTCTTCTTTCAGTGGAAGTCAAGACTGGCATCAGGAATCAAGGGAAATCAGGGCTGGCATCATCAAGCACCTAATGAGGCTAACACCTGAGCAAGGGACCTACCACTGACTTCCAAATCCCCTAGCTCTGTCTCCTCCTCCTCCTCCTCCTCCTCCTCCTCCTCCTCCTCCTCCTTATTGCTGGTGCTGCCTGTTCACCTCCCCTCTCCAAGTGTACAAGCAGAGACAAGAGCAAAGAGAAGGAGGAACCTCCCCCCCCTCACCTTGCCCTCTCCTTCTGAGCAAGGATGTGGATAGAGCCCAGAGAGTGAGAGCTAGTGAACATGGCAAGAAAATAAACCAACTCAGGGATGGGGGAAGCAGTAAAGGATCGTTTCTCAAAGGTCCCCCCACAATCTGGAGCCAACCATGGTGGGAGTAACTCCATACTAAGGGATGTCATGTGACATATACCAGGAAATGAAAACATATTCTAAGTACCATTTCATGTACATATTTGAATGAATACAGGATAATTTATCTCAAGGCACTGTCATTTTTGCAGATGACACTGTAAATGACCACAACCCACTTTGTTGCTACTGCTTTAGGAAACTGCCTCATATAACTTCAGACTATTTGTCCATCTAGCCAAGGTTTGACTGGCTGTAGTTCTTGAAGACCTCAGTCAGGATGCTTTCCCATGGCCTACTACCTGGTGGTGGTGGTGGTTTTTAACTGCAGATGGCAGGATTAGATTTAAAGCCTTCTGTATGTAGAGCATATGCACTATCCCTGAAGGGATCCCTCTCCCTTCTTTGCAGTTTGTCTCATACAATCAACAAGGAGGACTGTGGCATATCAAGCCCCATGATAATTGCTGCTCACTCAAATGTGCTACCAGGATCAGTTCTAGTTGCACAACAGTCATGTCATAACAATAGTGGTGATACCAATAAACCCCCATGCAAGTCTGAAACCTTCACCTGGACACAACCGCAGATGCAATCCTGAAATCACAATAGTGATGTTAAGCATGAACGAATGGACTGAACGTAACATAGGAGGCTGCTTTATACCAGGTCTGACCTTGTATCATCTACTCCAACTAGCAATGGGTCAGTTCATGATGGATTATTTAGTAATGATGCCTCCTGTTAGCAAGGCAATTAGCAGTGAAAAAAACAAAAGGCAAAACAGAATGAGCATTTACCAGTCCCACATACACACAGGCAATCTCAGAACAATAAAGGAGATCACACCCTTCTTTAGTGAATAAAATAGTTTTCCTCACAAATATTCTTGCATATCCAATACAGGTAGAGTTTCCAATGACTTTGTTGAGTCCATTTTGTGTTTCATTACCCTTGCAGGAGCGAGAGAGCCAACACAAATGCTATGAGCAATGGAAGAGGTCAGAGACAGAGAAAGGGGGTAGAAAGGGAAGAGCAAAAGGAAGAAACCTCAGGAAATCACATTGTAGGCTATAGAGTTTCTAAAGCTAGCTGTGATCAAAATTCCTATAAATTAACTAACTGAAACACTGTCTCCTTCCAGTAACTTGCAGATGAGGTTGCAATATTCCCAACAGTTCACACAATTGCAGCAAGGGAAATAAGCCACTATTTCCCTAATTACCCTCATTTGTGCAACTTACCAGGTCATCTGAACTCAAGTGGCATGGATTGTTGGGGGGGCAGCAAAACTCAAATAACCCAAGAATATCCATGAGTTATTTGAGGGTTGCTTTCCCCTCAAACAAGCCTGCCGCCCGGGTCCAGTCAATGTGGCAATCTGCACCAGTGAGGGTAATTAGGAAATCCAGCTGGCGTGTGACCGGCAGTCCAGATAATATGATAATAATTTCTATCCTGCTCTTCTACTAATGTATTCAGAGGCGTGAACAACACCAGTGTAAACAAATAATAAAATTCAATAGACATAAGCAATGAAGTTGAAAGAATAATCTAAACAGGACGATATGTCAATGCAGTAAGAATCATAGTATCATACAGCACACATTCTAAAATTACACTCCCAAAGAACAGAAAAGTCTGTAGTAAACTGTGAGAAAATGAGTTCTGGTCAGCCACAAAAATGATCGTCTGGAAGACAGCAAGAGTAAATTCAGTTTCAGTAACTATAAATGTCACATAAATAAGCATATTTAGGATTGTAATCACATTTTATATTTTATAAGCTACCACGAGAGACTCCAGTTTTGGAGGGGAGAAACGGGATAGGAACACAGGAAGCTGCCTTATACTGAGTCAGACCCTTGGTCCATCTGTTGTCGACACCGACTGGCAGCGGCTTTCCTGGGTTTCAGGCAGGAGTTTTCCCAGCCCTACCTGGAGTTGTCAGAATTGAACTTGGAACCTTCTGCATGCAAAGCAGCTGCTCTACCACCGACCTATGGCTACCAAGCAATTCGAAATGGGGTCGGCTTAGGGGGTGAAATCTGCCACCTCCATAGTACTGCCAGCTCATGCTGCTGCCAACTTGCCCTGCGGTGCAGATCTTTCCTTTTTTAAAAAAAAAAAAATCCAGTTCTCATGGGTTTTGATGGGGGAAGAGGTGAATTTGTTACATCAGCTCCAGATGGGAGTAGACTGGGAGGCAATCCTGAGGCCTCTCTGATTACCAAAGGAACCTTGGATCCAGCAGAATCAAGGCCACAATCCTGGCCACAGACCCACATTTCAGAGCCTTGTACTAACTACTCAGTGGAAGCCAGTGGCTCCGATTTCAGTGGGGCAGTGAATCCTCTCTGGGTTTCAGTCAGAACCAGTCAGAACTCTTAAGGAGTTCTCTGTACCTAGGATAGCTCCTTTAGTAGGGTGACCAACTGTCAGGATTTCCCCGGATTGTCCTGGTTTTTGTTCTATTCTGGGTGTCAGGGGGGATTTTCTGTAATTTTCTATAATGTCCTGGAAAGACACGCTTTCCCTTTGAAGGCTGCATTAGCATGATGGGAGGGAATGACACACCTTCTGGAGGTGGGTCATTTCCCTCGCACTGCTCCAATCAGGGCCTGAAAGGGGAAAGCGTGTCATTCCCAGACATTATAGAAAAGGCCCTGATTGGAGCAATGGAGGGTGGAAATGACACACTTTCCCCTCCTCCACCCCATTTGGGGCCTTTAAGGTGGTGGGGGTGAATGACATGCATCCCAGAGGCCCCTGAAAGCTGCTTTCCCACCCCCATCCCACTGGGTGTCCTCTTTTTTGGTTTCCCAAATGTGGTCACCCTATCCTTTAGAGTTCTGATTGGTTCTGACTGAAACCCAGAGAGGATTCACCTCCCTACTGACATTGGAGCCACCAACTTCCACTGCAACTACTAGTAACAGAAAACCTGCCAGCTGTAGAATCACGTCCATGAAGCTCTCTGCTGACATAATAAGGCTTCTGTGGCAGACAACCCTCACCACTCCGTTGGCAGAGTTCCTCTTCACCATTGAAAGGGGCATTTCCACACAATCTTAACTCCATCCAGCTAGCAGAACTGGGGTTTAAGATTGCATCACTAGTGACCTAATAGCATGATTCTGTTTCATTGCAGTTAAATATATAACCCAAATATATTTCTGATTCATTTTATTTATATTATACATCGCTCTTCTTTTTTTAGTGGGAAGGTTGGTATATTAATTAAATATTTGTGGTGAATCGACCACAAAGCCAATTTCCATTTCAGGTCCTGGAAGAGAATGACATTAACTAGTACATATTTGTATTTTTTCAAACCTTGAAAACCAGATTTTGCTTGCAGTGTTAACAAGAAAAAGCGGGAAAATGCAAGATGCTGTTTGACAAATCAATCATCAAACCCATGGTTCATAAGAAATAGTTCCATTCACAAACATTGATTGACTATTAAAAAATACAGGTTTGCAAGAGAACAGATAGGATGGAAATGGAACACATCTGGGCAGATTTCTCTTTATTTTGTTTGCTGAACAACTGGATATTTTGATAGTTTAATCCATGGCCCAAATAAACTGGAACACTTGGATTCAAATCTATTGTGAGTGGAATCTAAACAAACGAGATGCTTGTGCCAGAAAGAACCATATGCACAGCTGTCACTTTAATGTTTTTTTCCGACAGCAGATCCCATTACTAGCAAGGCAAGCCACATTTTAACTGAACAGCATTGCCATGGATGACTTTCCAGACTGTTCCCAGTTTTATAATATCTCTAATTTATCAGTCACATAACCAGACAAGAACATTAATAACCTAATGATAATATTTTGAGAATCTCTGTTTTCAGCCATTGAGAAGTGACATTTTGGAAATGGTGTGTGCTCACTATCCCTTCAGCTGGTGCACCAGTTATGCCCATTCTAGGGCATGCAGATCTGGAAATGGTAATGCATACCTTAGGTACATCAAGTCTGGAATACTTCTTCTGAGAAGTGTCTGGAAACTTCAGCTGATCTAGACTGTTGACCAGAGACAGTTATCAGGAGCATGGAACAACTGCATTGGTTTCCTGAATCCAGGTCTTTAAAGCCCTATATATTTTGGGACTAGGATACTTAAAGTATTCTGCCTTCTCCCAAAAGAGCAAGTCTGTTCATTAAGGACCTTCTGTGGAGGCTGTCCTACACTCCCACTAACATTTGAGCTGCATTTAACTGGGACACAATGGACAGCCTTCTTTGAGTGTCATCAGACAGAGGAAATCATGTTTCCCTACCGTTGCTTTTCTGTCCCGCAATAGGGACAAGCAGCTTCACATGGGGAAGAAAGAGGAAGCATGCAATGATCACGTGGCCCATTCAGAGGGCGATTTTGTAGTGTAGCTTCTCCTGCACACAGCAGGAAATGGAGGCAAGTTTCACTTCAATCAAAAAAAATCTTATTTTGTCACAGAAAAAAGAGCAGAAGGAGCGGGAGACACACTGGAGGTGGCCAGTGTCTTCAGAAGGACCCATGAATATCTGTAAGTGGCCAGTAACAAGTGTCCCATAAGATGCTCATCTGATGATGCTCTCTGTAGTTGCACTAGGCTGTGGAACTCCATTCCCAGGGAAACTTCCCTTGCCCTCTCTTTGATAGGTCTTCGCACAGTGGTAGAAAGCTTTCTAGCAGGCATTTTGCCTATTGGGCTTCTAATTTTAGGTGCAGTCCTGTACATAGGCTAGTTTAACTGTTAAAGTGTTTATCTGCTGTCTACATGTCTTTTACTTGTTATTAATTTGTTGTGTTTATTCATGGCTTTAATGCTGTTAGCCACCTTGAGCATTTCTATGGAAAAATAGGATAGAAGTACTTCCAGTAAATAAAATCTCTGTATGCTACCAAGCCATTTTCAGAATTATTTAACCCAAAGCCTTATATTGCTGTTGTTTACAACCCAGAAATTAAGAGTGGATTTAGCCAAATTAGTATTAGAACATAACTCGACTATTGAAATATAAGGTGTCAGTGTAACACGTCTTTATCCCTTTGTCCTGTCTATTGTTTCCTCATAGCCAAGACTGAAAAACAGAAAACATGATATCCACAAGTTCCTTTAGAATACAAGAAATGTGCTGTGTTTCAGCGGTGGCTCATGTCTCACATCTGGGAACATTTTCCCATAGATTGTTGGACATTGACTTATTACTGCCCTACGGAAGATTATTATTTTTGTCTACATATGCATGCGTTCATATAACTTACAGACATTCTAACACATTTGTTACCAAGAGATTTTTCTATAAGGTCATATAAAAATTCATGAGCAATTATTACCACATGAAAGACCTTGACAATAAATGCCTGCTGAGTATTGTATATATTCCCTGAAATATCTCCTGGGGTTCTTGATGAAGTACTGCAGTTCCATCTCTGCCCACAATGGAGAGGTTTAAATTCATAGCACAACCGAGCTCTGAAAGTACATAGAGATATAGAATAATGACTGCACCATGCGTCAAATAATCAGAACAAACCATAAAACCAACTGGGATACATTGGGGAGGAAATCAGCAAGTTGCTTGACATTTGCAAAGGAATATATATTCATTCATAACATATCCAATAACAGATGCGTACAAAAGTATATAAAACTTTCACTGCCACTCACTGCTATGTAACTATCTTGACTGTTCAGGCTGCTATCCTTTATTCAGTAGAGCTAATGTCTGAGTAGATATGTGTTGGAAGGCACTGTAAGGCTGAGGTCCTATGCACACTTACCCATGAGTAAGCCCAACTGAGCACAGTGGTTCTTATGTCCAAGTAAACCTACATAAGATTGCACTACTTGTCATGTAGCTGTAAAGAGAAAATTGGACTCTCACCAAGATGCAAACAAGCATACAGATCTCTACATTCTTCCTAGGACAACGCCAGTTTTGACTGATGTTTAATATCAGATGCACCTTGCATGCATTTTCATTAATGTGTTTCATCAGACTTCAGGGTATGTTCATGAATTATTCATTCGAAATTTGCTCTTCAGCTCAATGTACCATAATATTGTCATTTCTTGAATTCTCTCTCACCTCCCTTCCAACTTTCTCCCTGTGAAAATATATAAACAAGAAATTGTGTAGGGGATTCTCGACAGGGAGTTTATCGCGCCATTGCCTCGCCTTATTCATGGAATTTTATGGAGTGTCCAGATGATGATGTCTTTCACCTGTAACCCTCCCATGTTTTCCCACCCTTTCTCCTGTGTTTTCCCTTGCTGTGGAAAATCTGCTAAACAAGAAGGAATGGCTGTACAATGAGCTAAGAGCCTGTCTGGAAGCACCCTAAGATATTTTTCCCCATCTGTGCAGAATTTCGTCCACAAAGAAAAGCACTTTCGGGGGGGGAAGTTTCACAGGAGCCCTGATAAACATGTAAGTGAAGACATAAATAAACGTTCCGTGAGCTGAGGTAGACATTCTTTCCTTCAGGAGTATGTGGGGTTTTTCATGCTTCAAAGGAAGCTCTGCTTCTCACCACCTTCACTCCTTTACCTACACATACCAGGGCTGGCTCTATCATGAAGCAGCCACCTCAAAGGGCAGGTGGTGGGCAGGCTGGAGCACGGAGGTGAGATGTTAGAGGACACTGCTGTGGGTGCCATGTGATCTGCCCTGAACCCCCTAAAGTAGCTTGCTGCCCTCAGGTGGAGCAAGGAATGCTGTCCTGTTGCCAATGTTGAAGTAAAATTCAACTGCCACACTGGTTGACTTGTATATGTGGAGGGGGACAGGAAGTGTACCATCTTGTCCTTTGCATCAGGAAGCAAAATGTGTTGGGCCAGCCCTGATTATATAGTTGCTTTCTGGGAACACATTCTGGTTGGTTGGTTGGTTGGTTGGTTTTTAGTAGCCTGACCTGTTCCTTTAAACATTTATTTGACACTTTAAAAAAATGTGTTTATTCTATAGCGTTGTTCTAGTGGGGGATGGCTTTGCGATTCCCACAAAGTCCAGCCAATCAGCACTCATACTGCCAAACAGGGAAGGGGTGCCATGTTTACCATAATGGCCAACCAATGAGCACTCTGCACAGCCTGTAAACAGCCTGGTTTCTCCTGAGTTTGATTCAGTTTGGAAATCTGTACCTCCGTCCAAAATGGGGTGACTGCAGGTACACAGTGGACTCACCAAAGTAATATGTCTGTCTTAAGCCTTGTCGTCCACACAGGTCAATGCAGACTGACAGCATCTGCTTTCAAATGTCATTCTGTATCTTATAAGGGGCACTTCCCCAACCTTCCCCTGGCAAGCTGCCAGTAAATTTCAGTTGGAGAACTGAACCAAACCAAGCACAGGAGAATACAGGAATGGTAGATGGGAGGAGAGAACCAGGATCTGCTCCAGATTTGAAGGGGTCTACAGCTAAGTGCCCTCTGCTGCACCTCTTCCTATGTGGGTGAGCCCTGGTGGGATTACCTCATGGTGGCAGCAACAGCACACTGGCCAACACCAGGCACAGCCATTTTAATTTCCCACAATGCTCTAAACATTGAGGGAAATCTAAATGGTGGCCCCCAAACCCATCTCTCCAGTGTAGATCAGACCATTGGAAAAAAGATTCTGAAAGGGGGAGCCCAAGGTAGGCATCAGCGGTGACCCTGTCAGAGGGTCCCACAGGTGCCCAAGGATGCCACAGGCTGATGCTAGGCCTAAAGAGAACTGTCACATGAGAGTTTCTTCCCACCAGAAAGAATCTATGTGCACCTGGCTGAAATCTAGCAATAGGTGGCATAATCATAATTATTCCATAGCTGATGGAAAGTTGGATTAATTTGTTCTGAGGTAGGAATGATTTCTACATAAATAGTTTTCTCTTAAGACATTTCAAAATGTTCACGGAAATCTTATCAGCCAGGTGTGAGAGAAGAAAAGGTCATTTCTGTTTAAACAAGATAAAACTCCAGAGCTTTCACTGGTTCACACATACCCCTGATCACGTGGTTTGGGTGTGTGGCGAGCCATGCCTGGGTGATTCATGCACGTACAAAAGCTTAAAAAAAAAAAAAAAAAAACGCCACCTTTGTAGTCATGTCAACTGGTTCTCCTTACAAAGTGCTAAAGAAATACAGAGTTTGCTGCTGAGTTCTTAAAGCCCACTGCTAGTACATTCATGCCAGCCCAAGATATTTTGCTGCCTAAAGCAGAGCTCCAAATGCCCCCTTTCTCTCTCTCTCTCTCTCTCTCTCTCTCTCTCTCTCACACACACACACACACACACACACACACACATGCGTTTCCTAAGGCAAACACTTTTAAAAGTCTCACTGTACCTTTCAGACATCAATTCCTGCCTTCTCTTAAATTACATAGCCTGAAGTTTCCTGCTTCACCTCACTGCATAATGAGGCCAGACCTGCAGCACAGGTTATAGTTCCACACAAGAGGAACGCCAATCTTCTAAAATATTTGTTCTGGCATTAATATAATGCCTCGACAATGCCAGCATTGGGCAGTACCCTATGCTGCCACTGTACTCCTTCCCATTCCATTGTGCTAGCAAGAGCCACCACTGACACAGTTTGGAGTTAACACCTCATGAAGGAAACCTTAAACAAGTGGAAATATTCATTTCCAGAACAGGGCAAGTCAGTGGAGCTCACAAAAGGCAGCTCTGCTGACTTGCTCTATTCCAGAAATGAGCATTTCCTCTTGTTTCCAGTTCCTTTAGGAAGCACTAGCTCCCAATGTACTAGTAGTGGGTTCCCCTGGCATTATATACTATTTTCTGATGATGTGTTGGCACAGCAAGTCTTATGCATGGGCTTCTGGTCTTTAAAAATAGTCTGAAAGACACAACATTCCAAATAGGGTGATTTGCTTTGGTCAAAGAAAATTGTGATAAAAAAGATAATATAGCTAGATTCATGGAGCCAATCTACACTCTAGCTTTGTAACGTTTCATAAGGGTTACGAAAATTTTTGGGCCACATGATGCACTCCCTTGAACGATGTATACCCGAGGTTTTTTTAAAACTCACTTCAGCTATATACAATGGTTTTTACTTTTAATAAATTGTTTTAAGTAAAATAATGTGTCCTTCCTTATCGTTTGTGATTCGTGGGGGCAGTGCTTTGTTTACCGGCACCCAAATGCTTAGCAGTTGATTGGTGAGGAAGAAAGAGGGGCTAAGGAGGAAGTGGGCGATCCAACCCACAGTATATAGTTTTCTTAGCAGATGGCCTCACACACACTGGAATTTCTAAACAGTTCTTAAGGGCAATCACACATTAAGCACATTGCAGCAATTGCACAGGAAATTAATGACAGTGGCAAAATCCCTCAGGGCAGAATCCCTCAGGGCATCGTACAATCATCTTTATGCAAGAGGAGGAGAGTGAAAGTTTCTGCTTTTACTGAACCATAGTGTCCTGTTACATACAAACTTGGGGAACTGTGGTTTCGTCTAATTTCTAGTTACTTAACAAACCAGGGTCAAATCATGTAATGAGAGTCAGAATAAACCACAATTCTCCAGGTTTGTATGTAATGAGACACTCTGTTTAGTCAACCGTGAAAGCATAAATGCTCATTCTCTTTTTCTAACGCCCATCTCACAACATCCAAACATAAATTCCCTTATGAACATATGAAGCAATAGAAAAGTGTTTCAAATTTTTATTTTGAAATGTGCAATGAGGAAGGGTGTTTTTTTTAACTTTAAAAGGCAGTATAAAAGTATTATAAATACATAAATAAATACCCCCTATTTGCTAGATAATTTTCTTTATATTCAGGTTACTTTTCCAACCTACCAATATTACTGGGTTTTGGTTTGTTAGTTTTCTGTTTGTTTGCTTGTTTGTTTGACTAATTTATATCCTTTTTTTCTTCACAAAGAGTCCAGGGCAGCCTATGAGCTATATAAACACAAGACCCCACGTAAACACAATTAAAATATTATTTCTAAAATCCCAAATACATAATAGAATATAATAAATCCATTTATTCAAACACTCCAAAAGCCCACAACTAGATAGAGCACTTGCCTATACCAGAAGGGAGTTCCACAGACACCACTGAGAAGGCCCTGCCCCCCATGGGCCACAGTCTTCAAGGGCATCAGAAGAAAAGCCTCCCCAATTGAGCTTAAATGTTTATTTGGTCAGTACCGAGGAAGGGAGGCCTTCAAGTACCTGGGTTCTGAGCCATTTAAGGCTTTGTACACTAATACTAAAACCTTGAATTGGTCCCAGTAGCTCACTGGCAATCACTGCAGAAATGTCAAAGCTGGTGTGATATTCTCACATCGTGCTGCCTCTGTCAATGCCCAAGTAGTGGCATTCTGCACTAGCTGCAGCTTTTGGGACAGTCTTCAAGGGAAGTCCAAGTAAAGAGCATTGGAATAGTCTAGTTCGGAAGTTCTCAGAGCATGGACTACTGTTGCCAGGTTATCCCAGTCCAGAAACAGCCCTGGCTGGAGAGCCAGCTGTAGCTGGCCATAAACACTCCTTGGAGGTCCCCTTGACACTCAGACTACACACTTGCTACATCGTGGGGGGGGGGGGTGCTACCCAATTCCCGAGGAGGCCATCTACCTAATTCCCATCTCACAGGGGGCTTCTCTTTTTTATATAATTGTATGTAATTTTCAACATATAATACATAAAATAAACACAATACATAACCAACCCTGCACATCCCCCCTGTGCTCCCCAACCCTTGAGACCTTCATTGCTCTGTTATATTATACATTTTTCCAAAATTGCAGTGATTCTTTTGAAGGTGTACATCCTCTCCCCTTTACTAAAACATATTCTATAAATAATCCCCAAATACTTTCAAAATCATTCTTTTTGGGTAGTCCCATCCTAACTTTCATTTTACATGTTAATCTATCATTAACTGCAATATCCCACACTCCTTTGTACCATTCTTCTATACTATAATTCCCTTGTATTTTCCAACTTTTAGCTATCATTAATCTAGCCGGTGTCAGGAGATTGTTTATCAATTCTCTTATATTATTATTCCCATATTCTTTATCAAACATCCCCAATAAAGCTATATTTGGACTTGCTTCCACATTCTTACCCCACAAGGCTTCTCGACATGCTTTCATCATGTGATTGGTCACTGCCAGAAGTTTGCAGGTCCTTTTATACAATGTCATCAACCTCCAGGGCTTCTCCCATGTTTTATAACCTTTATCCTGGCTTCTTTTTCTTAATGGGGAACATGCAGCAATAAACTTTCATGCACTTTGAAGCACTCCAACAGCTGGCGGATTTCTGGAATTCCACTATATCACAGCTATGCAACAGCACCATCTGGTGGCTATATACTAAAACATCTAGAACTTGCAGGACAAGGAGACAAGCACAATGTCTCTTCCTCACTCTAGTTATGGGGCATTTGCCACTCCCTGGACCCACCTTATCAACCCATCCCTAGGTTTTGCAAGCCAGGAGAGACAGGGATTAAGAGAGTATACTGTCTTTCAATCACAATTACCATATTATGATTCTCAAAGCAGTCTATAATAATTAGATCAGATCTAAAGGCAGATGATATTTTTTCACAATAATAGGTCTGGAATACCAGGTGCTGTTGATGATATCAGACAACAGTAATATGCGGTTCCTGGCTCTGCTATCCTGAAAGTTAACAATGGCAAAGGGGCATACTGGGGGGTGGCGGGGAGTCCTCAGTCCACCAGATGTCTCTGCTACCTGTACCGTTCTTGCTCTCTGAGATAGCATTGAGCATATCTGCACTACAGACTTAACCTGCCATTTTACCAAGGCTTCTGTTTCTGGATTCTTTGCAGGTTTAAGATTGGCTCCTTTGCACTTGACTTTTTCCAGGTGTTTTCTTTCTCTTCCTTTCCTTATGTTCCATTACACAAGCACTAGGTGGCACTGTGGTATTGCAGAATTGCAGAAATACACTAGGCTTTATCCCGCCATTCATAAATATTACCAGACCTTCCTCGTTATATTAAAAAAAAATCTCCTTAAATAGTTGCAAAGCACCAGAGAGGCCCTGGAGGATGACAATGTAGTGTAAAGGACCCACAAACTACTGTAAACCCACTGGTGGCAGCCTCCTTTCACTTTTAAGGAGGTGTCTTCATGTCACTGGGTTGACACTGCCTCCCTCTCAAACCCTGTGCTTTCCCTCTCTCAGGGCAGCATCAGGTAATCCCAATGCCATGGAGGGAGCACAGGGTTTCTGGGTGGCCATCCAGGTACCGGAGCCAACCCCGCCCTCTTCCTGGTGGAAGGTGACTAATCGCCGGTCGCCTTCCACCAGGCATCATCCCTGGGTTAATCCCGGATTGGTCCCAGAGCGACAGCAGACAGCAGAAGTGCCATATTGACATCGCTCCATTTGAAAAAGTCAGGGTAATTCCCTGACTTTTTCAAATCGCAGCATCACGGGAAAGCCCCACAGTGGTTGCAAAGCTGCGCCTGGGTTGCCTAATCTACACAGCACAGATCCACAGCCACCACAGGGCTTTCCCCACATATAAATATCCCTAATGAATACATTCTATTACTCACATCTCACAACACACACAGAACCCATCACATCTGTTACTGGTCACTTACAGTCAGCATATACAGATAATTAGGAATAGCGCTCCTGTGTAAAACAATGAATTTTTATCAAAAAGACATGTTACATTCCTAACATGCAATGGCACCAACACTTTGAATTAGGCCCAGAAGCGAACAGACAGCCTGAGCTTTTAAGATTGGCAACATACAATCCCTGCAAGCAGTGCCAGTCAAACTCCAGACACTGCATTCTCCACTAACTGAAGCTACCGGACAATTTTCAGAGGCAGCCCAATGTATAACACATTGCAGTGATCCAGACAAGATGTTACCAAAATATAGATACTGGCTCAATTCGGACGACACAATAAACAACTGGTGTGGGGAAAACAATAGTCAGTTGTTTTGACTATTGTGTCATCCGAATGCTGCCATAGTCAACTCAGCGCTGATCCTAATCCACACCACCATTGATTATGTATTACCATGTTGTGTGGGGAGTACCCCCTAGTTGAACAACTGTAAAATTGATTATTACCCCACCATTGACTATTGTGTCGTCCGAACTGATCCACTCTCTCTGTCTGGAGAGTTTGCAGCTGTAGAGGTTGCCTTAGGACAACAAACAAGGCTGAATTAAGGAGCATCCCAACCTAAGGATATCTGTTCCTTTTGGGGAGTGTAACTACATTCAGAACTGGCTGAATACCATCTTTCTGAACTAGAAAACTAGAAAACCTTCTATCCACAGGATCTAGAATCCTAGAATCATAGAATAGTGGAGTTGGAAGGGGCCTGTAATGCCATTGAGTCCAACCCCCTGTTCAATGCCGGAATCCACCTTAAAGCATACCTGACAGATGGCTGCCCAGCTACCTCTTGAGTGCCTCTAGTGTAGGAGAGCCCACAACCTCCCTAGGTAATTGGTTCCATTGTCATAGTTTTTCCTGATGTCCAGCCGGAATCTGGCTTCCTGTAACTTGAGCCCATTATTCCATGTCCTGCACTCTGGGTTAATAGAGAAGAGATCCTAGTCCTCCAACCTTTCAAGTATTTGAAGAGTGCCATCATGTCTCCCCTCAACCTTCTCTTCTTGAGGCTAAACATGCCCAATTCTTTCAGTCTCTCCTCATAGTGCTTTGTTTCCAGACCCCTGATCATCCTTGTTGCCCTCCTCTGAACGAGCTTCAGTCAGGCGCTGATTCAGCACTTCCACAACCTCACATATATATTTGTCATTTTTATACATGAAAAAGACATGCAAACAATTCATCATAATAAAATCAATAAATCTCACTAAAACATATTAAAATCAACTTATTGGAAAAAGGAAATTGCTCCCCCATTGACTGAATAGTTCCATATGATTTGGGATACAACTATGATGGCCACTTGTTACGTGAATGTTTTGAAGCTAGGATGCATAAAAATCACTTTATAGAACAGTGGCTGTTATTTGAAATGTTTTAGAATTAAAAATGTCAAGATAAAGGCAGACATTGTTTTCCATTATGTAAAAAGAAGTCCACCGACTGCAGCAATCAAGTCTTCAGTTCATGATAGTAGATAATAAGAAGCACATAAAGTGATCTAGGTTGTGCAGGCCTAGTGTGAACATGTTGAGATTACAACTCACTACTTTCTGAACATTCTCCAGAAAGTGGGCTGAGGAAATGCTAATAGCCAAAGAAATATTGAACAAATTCCAAGATCAACTCAACATAATTCAAAACCAATAATTTGTTGACTTTAGCCTAAAAAATCCATCCACTGATGCATCTATTCCCATGAATTTGTCTAACCCTCTTCTAAAGCCATCCAGGTTGGTGACTATCACAGCATCTCATGATAGCCACACAATACCTTCTAAGGTAAGCACTAGGACCCCTGCATCTTGAAGTACTCTATGTTTTGGAGCTTTCATTCTGTTTCGGTTTTATTGTATTTTAACTGGTTTTTATTGTGTTTTTCTTTTGTTTTTCTGTAAGCTAATTTGGGGGTCAGTGTATGAAATATTTAATTTATTTATTTATTTATTTATTACATTTGTATACCGCCCCATAGCCGAAGCTCTCTGGGCGGTTTACATAGGATTAAAAACAATTAAAAACAATATACAAAAATTAAAACAGCAAAAACATACAACATACACACAATCTGTACATTTAAAAACCACTTCAACACTTCAAAAAAAACTACAAAAACAAAATATATAAATAAGCAAGAAAGCAGCCATCAAAGGAGCTCTTCTCCACCGCTACCTTCCCTGTAGCAAGAGCGCTTTGCAGTGGACATGAGGCGATCATGCTAATGTTAGAGACAGCAGCAGTGTAATGTACATTTTGGCCCTAATACTCACATTTAACCACGGGGCTTAAATATGCTTACTTTGGGCTGGATCATGCCCAATATTTTTGTGGCTTGCCAGCTCATGATGTTTTCAACTTCCTTCATGCAGATTGTTCAGTGCTGAACTGATTTCCAATTTTAATATTACACCAAAAACAAAACAAAAAAATATCCCTAGTGCAAAGTAATTGTAGCTTAGGGGCATAGTTTTTAAAAAAACAAGTCTACAGCTAAAAATGAAATCCTTGATTGGTTGGTTCAGTTCTGCTATTAACAAAATGAGTCACCACAGAATTATTGACCGCAGATAACAAGAGAATTAAATCCTATTTCTGGCCATAAACACATTGTAAGAATCTTTCCCAAACCAAATTGGCTCTGACCAAGAATAATGTTTGTACCTTATCTTCTTTCCCCTACATAATTCCTCAGCTGGATAGCAACACTAGGAGTAATGCTATTAATACTTGTAGTTGTTGTATGTGAGCAGAACATTCCTTCCTCCTTATCTCAATTTGTCATATAAAGAAGCAAATATAAAATGTCTTTAGCTTTTTGTATTTTTTTAATAGTTGCATTGTGAACTTTTGAAAGGCTTTTGCTATACAAGGCAGCTAAATAAATTGTACATGTCTTATTATCTCGTCAAGTGATTATATACATTAACCCTTAGTATAAAGAGGACGTTTATCATGGCCCCAGATATGAGTAGCAACCAGAGGCAACCAAATGGCCTGAGGAGATTTAGGATCTGGTAGTGCAGGCGACAAACATGCAGACATTGACACCGGCACCCATCCAGGACCTAATCACCTAGAGTAAATGTGGGCAGAAAGTAGACTTGGATTGGGAGCTACTGGTAGTTCCCGGAGACATTTGCAGACTGGCAAGAGTTTCTGACTCCCAATTGTCAAATTACAGTGTTATACCCTGCCCCCCACTGCTGAGAATGGAGAACCTGGAGGTGGTTCAGCACTTACTCAGACTTCAGTTTCCTAGAAGGAAGGCACTGAAGACTTGTGGTGTGTATTTTTATATATAAAAGGTTTATTTACACTGTGCTCAGGATGAAGACCCACAATATCACAATTCCAATCCATACCTGCTTCCCCTCAGCTGCTTAGGAATCTTCTCCCCGCACCAGATCAAAAGCAGCTCTCACTTTTTATCTTAGATTAAGGGTGTGATTTGTCTGAGTCCCGAATCCTGCATCCAAATCGAAGCGGGCCAATTTGGCCCACCTCGACCTGAATCCAGTTCAGGAACAGATTAGGCCACCTTGTTCCAAAGCAGCTGAAGCGCTTCAGCCTGATAGACAGCTGCTGCCCCCCACCTGCCCACCCACTGGCGGGATTTACTTGAAACCTCCACTCACAGCAGTGATCCACCTATCCTCCAGGAGAGCCACTCTAGCCTGTCATAGATCTACTGTTGTAAACCATGGCCGCTGGAAAATGCCTCTCCTGGAGGACAGGTGGCTCGCCAGTGTCAGCGGAGGCTTCAAGTAAGTCCTGTGGGCAGGGGGGAGCAGCTTGCCAGGTTCAGGAGTGAGCGAGAGGGGAAATGAGTCCTATGGACCCGTGGCTGGCCTCACACCCAGGAAACTGCAACAGCTAGGGTAACCAGATAAAATCCAGGTCAGGGCTCATGTAACTTTAACAGTTGTAGAGAAAAGGGAATTTCAGACAATGTCATTTGTATGCAATTAGTCCCTGGTAATATTCCCTCTTAATCACAACAGTTAAAGGTGCAGGCACTATACTAGAGTGGCCATATACAAAAGAAGGCAGGGCCCCTGCAACTTTAACTGTTGTGATGAAGAGGGAATTTCACCAGGAACTAATTGCATACAAATGACACTGGCTGAAATTCCCTTTTCTCTACAACTGTTAAAGTTACATGAGCCCTGACCTGGATGACCTGCTGTCCTGCTTTAGATTCGGAACCGAATCCAAAGTGGCCTGGGGCTGTTCCAAAGCACCCCAAGTTGAATCAGGGCCGATTTGGAAGCTCCGAAACAGCCTCTGAGGTGAACTGGGGGAGGTCTGTGTACAGCCCTATCTTAGATTCAACCTTCCCACAGCCTCACTTCCTCCTACTCTTTCAGGCCTCACTCAGCCCATCCCTTTGGCCCAGTAGAACAAAGGTTACTACTTCAAGAATTACAGAAACCTCCATCTCTTTTTACTCAGAGGCACTGAGTTGTAAGGTACCCCTGGAGGTAATTTAGACTGACCCCAAGCACCTAACACTAGCAACAACTGAAAAACCTGCACCAACCCCCATATCAGGTTGCTGCAAAAGAACACCAGGGACAGAGAGGACCAGCAGTGAATTTCTGTGTGAACAGACTTGTATGCTTGCTTCTGGTACTGATCACAAATTCCTGGGCTGAACATGTGCCCTGGCCTTTTCTTAGCATATATCCACTCACCTGCACCACTATTTTGCACTTCGCTCATGGCTCAAGTCTCTAATAAAAAAACAAGCAGATCCCCACAAGCTTGACATCTCCCCACTCCTGGCCTAGAGCTCCCCACACCTCCCACCAACATCAAGTAGGGATGCCTGTGAATCAGTCAAACTCAGGTTCACTGAAGGTCTCCAAATTCCATCTCGAAGCTTTTCAGAAATATGCATTTTCAAATGTACACGTGCTGTCAAACACTTTTTTTTTCTTTTGGTGTGTGAATCACATTGCAAGCTTGGAAACGTATAGCCTTCAACCACCGATTGCATCCTAGTATATGTTCAGTCCAGAAGGTGTGAACTGGGTAAATCCTGATGAAAAAACCAAAACTGAAATGAACTGAAGCAATTATTTTATATAGCCCAAGCAACAAAACACCCCTTCCAAGAGCCAAGGCTCTCACTCCACTGCTCCTTGCCTACCAAGTTAACAGTACATCCTGCTAGACTTAACCAAGTGAAGAGTAGAAGACTTCACAAACCTTCATGAATCCAAGAGAACTTGTTAACCATGTGGCGTGGCTGTTTTTTCTTGAGCGAGTCACCTTGAGAACCATGGTTTGTTGTTTGGTTGTTCAAGATGGTTAACAATCCACACTGTGTGGTTAATAAGCCACCCTGCAGGAAATGTCCTGGTTTCGGACAACATGTTAACCCATGGTTCAACGAATAACTCATGGTTCAAAACAACCCACACTCAACTACTCAGTGTGAGTTAGCATGTTGTGCGAACCCAGCCATATTGTTTATGAATTTTATATTGATTATCAACTGGTATTTTCTTAAACACTGTATTGGAAGTTGATTTATAAGTTACTATAGCACTTCCATCATTAGATAATGTTTCCTGTTGTTTATCCTTTGCTATTGTATTTGTCCAATCAGCAGCCATCCACCAACTCCTCAGCAACCAGCCCTGTCTCCACCATACCACAGCGTAGGTGCTCATGTGATATTCAGTGTTGGCCTGTAGGGGAAGGCAGAAAGCAGACTATGCAAAATGCTATTTGCGTTCCTATATTGGCGCTGGCTCCAGCTGGGTTCTTCAATTTTATTTCATTTTTTAATCATGCCAGTCACAGTACATTGACTCTTAACATTTTCCAAAGTGGCGGGTGTTGCTGCTCAACAATTAATTTGAACCGAAAGACATGCGTTCAGAAGATTGACTCAAGTTGAAAAATAGGTTGCACATGTTCTGTTTCATTTGCATTTTTGGATAATTATTATGCTATCAAACCTGTCAAGGCTAAATATACACCCATTTTAGCTACGTACAACTCAACAGGTATTTTTTTCATTGTGGTGGTGGCATTCTTAACAGATTTTCTCTCTCTCTCTCTCTCTCTCTCTCTCTCCCCACCCCCATCTCCAGCCACATTGAATGAATTCATTTATCAAGTGCTTAAACGTCCTTCTTGACGTTACTATACTACTGGTGGATTTGGTAATTTTTTCCCCTCCCCAAAGTTATTTTTTATTTATTCATTTGTTTAAAATGATTTTAGGCCACCTTTAAGGGGCCTATTAAAACACATTAAGAGGCAGCACATTAAAACATAGGAAAATGTGCTTTATTCTGTGCTGACTTTGAAGGTCTTTTCCTCAACCACCATGGAAAAAATACCATACATTACAACACATTTCCTTCTGTACTCTACCCATTCTTATTCATTATTCAGTGTTTGTAACCATGTCTTTTCTAATGTTCTGTTCCTTTGAAGTGTTCATACACAACCATTAACAATCTTAGCTAAAGCGTCCTTCTGTGTTATTACTTCTTATTCTGTCTCTTCTTACTTACTTCCTTTCTTCCAGCTTCTCTCAACCTTCTAAGAGTGTTTCTAAATATTACCTATATGGGAATCCAGAGCTCCTGGAGTACAGGGCCAAGTAGGGCAATTTGCCCCACTTGACTTGCCACAGCTCCTGTGCGTATGATGAGCCCTACCTTGGCTCTGCCCCATTGCTCACCAGAGCCCTATCCATGCATGAGTCCTTGTAGAGGGCAGCAGCAGTGCCCCCAATGTCATATCTACCCCAGACCCCATAATTCCTCTCGGCAGCCCAGGGGAGATTTTTTAACATCTGTTCTTGTTTTGTCACTACTTTAAGTCCTCAGGTGCTGTGTTCTCTCTTTTTTAAACTGAAAGGATCCTCTGGGGAGGCTATAAATTTCAACAGGGGTTTGAGGGTAAAGGGGGGCTACTTAACTCTTTCCTTTCTGGTCATTTTTATGTTCAAAATTGTCTTGCCCAAGCTGTTATTCACCTCATGGACAGAAAATACAGGCACCTATTTTAAAGGTTATGCAACTTCTATTCTCCCTCCATCCTATTCCTCCATTGGAAGAGCTTTGGGAGTCTGCTTTAAACAGAAAGAAAGAAAGAAAGAAAGAAAGAAAGAAAGAAACCATCAAAGAAAAGATACATACAGTTTGTGTAACATGTAATTTGCCATCCATTCCTATGATCTAAATTGCATGTGATGCTCATTAAACTATAGTTTTTCTCCCATGTCTTATTTTCTTTCTTTCTTTTTTACTCCAGTGCATCCATAAGGACTGCAAACTAGATTAGAAAACCAGCACCGCTTTTTTAACTCTTTCTCCTGTTGTTTTTTTCAAAACGTCCACCCTTGGAAGTGTGAAAGATATGGGTAGCAGGAAAACAAGAATGATACAAAAACACTCTTGAAAGGCAAAATTGATGGGCTCTTATCTCTCAACTCTTCTATTCAACCTGAACTTCCTGTAGAAATAAAACTGATAGTTATGGAAAACAGGACTGAAATAAAGCTAGAGAGCTCCATATGGAAAAAGAAAGGTGAAGGGCAGAAGGCAAAAACAGGACAAAGAGGGGAAGAATAGGAATCCAGAAACAGAGAAGCAAAAATGAGCTATTGAGGGGAATATTGGCAACGAGTATCGTCAGGGCTGATTCCAGCTTTGTGAAGATCTCAGCAAAGGGCCTCATCCTATGTGAGTTAGCCTTCCTAGGATTCATGCATGGGATGGGGGGGGGAGTAGGATGCTAACACTGTAGCACAGCAAAGTGATAGGCTTTTGTCTTTAATTATAAAGAGCAACAGAACTCCTTTGAGCAATAGCTCCCTGCATCCATGTTTTGTTTTTTCCACATTGTAAATGCAGGGTATTGTTGGGAAAACAAAATGGTTGCTGCTAAAAAAAAAACACAATACTGCCCCCCCCCCCACTGGCGGCCACCATTTGTCCCTGCAATGCCCTGGACAGGACAATTTCTGGGACACTGTGAGGAAAAAGCAAAATGGCAGCTGTCAGCCATATTGCGGCAGCCAGGTCTCAGAGCTTTTCTGTATGAGGCTGTCAATCCACTGTATCTAATTTTGGTTTCGTTGCAGAATTGAAATCCAAGCTCTACACAAAGAGCTTTTCCTTCCCTGCTTTTCCACTACATAACCTTTGGTGGCACTGTGTTATTGTAGAACAGCGCTATACACAGGTAGAAAAATATGTTTCCTTTCACTTTCACAAATAATACTCCATTTTGTGTGCTCTAACCATCCCCCACACACCCCCACACACAAAGCTGCTCTTAAAAAACAGAAGTCAAACTGGAGGGTCACAATGTAATCTAAAAGAACCCATGAACAACTGTGAGTAAGGAATGCCGAGCACATGATAAATGCCTCGTGTATAAAAGCTCTCAGTCTACCCAGCAAGGGGAGCAAGAGCAGACAAACATCAGTGTATTGGCTCTGCCATGTACAGGAGCTGCCAAAGATGTCACATGCTGGTCTGACTTGATTTGTACACAGCCAACAGCTGCCTAGGAAATCTTCAGGTTGAAAGGCAGGATCGGTTTTTTAAAATAAATAAATAACATTAAAATAATAGGATATCACTGCAGAAGGTAGAGCAGAGATATGACTTGCACCTGCCAGGATGCAGTCTAACATTTTCTGCAGCAGCTGAAACTTCTGAACAGTCGTCAATAGCAGTCCCAGATAAAGGACACATACAGATGTGAAATGTTATATCAGAGTGAAGGGAAGGTTGCGGAATTCTCACCCATTGAAGTTGGTGAAAAACACTCCTCTCTATCCCTGCAGTGGCAGCTTCAATTTAAAACATATATGAGCGGGGGGGGGGGGGGGGAGGAGAGTACAGGCTGCAAACCTAGAGTCTGAACACCATTTGGGGCATCCGGAAAATGACCTAAAGGTGTTTCATGTAGTTCCATCTTTGAAGCTAGGCAGGTTTGGGCCTGAAGATTATACAGAGCTGGTATAGTGTAATGGCTAAGAATATGAGAATTGGGCCATGTCTACACCAGCCGTTTATTCCAGAATATTGAAGTCGTCCCTACCAGGCCACATGGCACACAGCTAATCCTATTGTGATCTCAGATCAACCCCTCAGTTATTCAGGAATATCGCTGACTGGATTCGTCAAGGCTTTTTCGGCTCTCTCAGTACAATCCCGAAGTCTGCAGCTGGTGTGCCCCCCTGCTTCGCGAAGCTGTTGCTATTCAGTGCGAGCTCCTGGCTCAGCGAACAGCCAACCTGCTGTCAGGGGCGTGTGCATGGGCATCGGCGTGTTTCATCACCGAATGTTGATGAAACACAACATCTCTGCACAGGAGCTCATTTTTGACACAGTACCTATCCCCCCCTTGTATTGCTGTGTGTCTGTGCCAGTGCACATCTCTCAGGAGTTTTTTTTTTTTTTAATCCTGTGTACCGTTAGCTATCTGCCTAGTCCCACCCACTTCTGCCGATACACATTCAGAACTGGCGCAACAGGGCCCATGTTTTCCCTCAACTGTTCTCCTTTACTTGCGGGAAACATCGGTGACATGTGCCCCGTGAGTGCCGATTGCAGAAGTAGGGAACCAACGTGATCATCCCTCCTCCCTTGCGAAAGGGCTATAGGTGTAAGTTAGCCCTGAGTGTTATGTTGGCAAATACATGTTCCCAAATCCACAGTTGCCAAGATATATGTGAAATGCGGAAGCCATGAGCAATTATAGGGGAGCTCCCCCAGGCCTCTTTTTTCCCCTCTGTGGATTTTTTTCTGGATCAGAGCCCAGGTGGGGGGAATAACTGCTTAAAAATAAATAATAAATGAAAAATTGGGTGGGAGCATCAAAAGCAAGGAAGAATCAGAAGGCTAGGAAGATTTAGGTTCATAAGATAGATACATGATCATTACTTGGGAATCACATACATCTTGTACTGAGCTTCCTGGAAGAGGGCATATAATGAACTTAACACATTTTTTAAACCCTGTTATGAGTTTCAGTCATTCTACGTCCACATAGAGTTGCAAACTTTTTAATGGCCCCTTCTTGTTTATGTTTTACAGCAGCTTGCTCAGAGGCCATTAAGAGCCCCATCACACCACGTTTTCCCCCAGGTTGTCCCCACACTATCCTTTCAACAGCACGTCAATCACTGATCACTTTCACGTGTGTGCATTGTTGCGCGGTTTCAGCGTGATTTCAATGCATGCATCCTTTCACTCGAGCGGGCTCGCATATCTAACATCCTGCCCTGTCTCCTCCCTTCTCCTTCCCCTTGCAGTTCATTGGTTGTTGTGGCTGGGGGGTGGGGACTTTGAAATGAATGTGGGACATGGGTTCCTTCTCCTGCCCTAATTCTTATTTTCCCATGTTTTATTTTTTTTATTTCTGCAATTGAGGTAAGCTGAAATGGTGCAATGGTGTATTTAAGGGATTACGGGATTAGGGAAAGTCAACCCCTTTCCATGCTCATGGACTGGTCTATCTATCCTCCTTTCAATGAAGTACTGTTGCACTGTAAAATTTAGGAGGAAGCGGGGGATCCTTATAAACCGCATTGGCGAATTGGGCATTCATGAGAACAGCCATACCAACGATCCAGCAGGTGTACCCAAGGGAATTGAAATGGCACTCTGGAGGAGAACCATGCCGCCCTCTGCTTTCATCAGTGACACCACTCTATGCACATGCCCTTCCACAGACATACCCCAAGCAGAAAAATCAGGATGATCCGAAATAGCATAGAAAAGGAAATTACACCGGAATGGAACAGTAATGTTATAGCACATCGAGAAAAGAACCAAACTTTCCCTGTACCAAAATAAAATGGAAGAGGAGGGGGAAACAGCGCAATCACAGTGAGATCACAACAGGATGGGTACTACGTCATGTGAGGGCTGCGCTGCACAACCGGACACCAGTGCATTAAAACGCTGGTGTGATGGAGCTCTAAAAGGATGATCTCCATGCCATGGTGCTTCACCTCCTGATTTCTGGCTAAGAGGCAGGCCAAGCTAGTATAAAAGGCATCGGAGCAGACCCATCTGGTTTTTTTTGTTTTGTTTTGTTTTTCCTGGTCAGTTGGCAACTCTACCACCTCACTAAACTTTTGGATGGGTAAGATTATTGAGATAGAAATCACTCTTCAGTTTCATGCATGTTTTGGGGTCCATAGAACAATTTCAAACCATAGTAATGTGATTTGATCTTCCTGTTACAGTGTATCAGCAACCTTATACTGCAGCCAAGACCAAAATGTTTTAAGCCTATAACCTATTCACTAAATATTTTACAATGTTCTCTAAAATCTTCTGTTATTAATTAATTTATCAAATGAAAAAGAAGCACTTACTTGCAAAAGGTAATTTACCCTTTTTCTTTCTACATAGCATACTGTCTGGGAACCAAAGGTACTCTGGGTTCTGGAACCTTTGGTTTTCCTATTCATAATTTTAAGATACTGGCTCAATTCGGATGACACGTTAACCAACGGGTGTTAAGTTAAACAACCATCAGTGGGTTAACCCAACGTGTCATCCGAATTCAGCCATACCACGGTTAACCAACCCACGGTTGTTTAAGTTGCAGTTTTAAACAACGGAGTTAAACAACTCACTTGCGAGTTGTTTAAAAGTTAGTCAATTGACTAACGTGTTGTTCGAATTCAGCCACTCGAAGTGCGTGGGTTAAACAACTGAAGTGAGTACGTTAACTCAAAATACCATAGAGGAGAGCGGCAAGAGCAGCAGAAAGCGGACGGGAGCTCAGGCGCGGATGACATGGAGCGCTGGTTTCGCCGCCATAGCAACCAGGACACCTGCGTCCCCCACCAGGCAGCCGGCACGGAGCTCAAAAAGGAGCCGGCTCCTGCAAGCACTCACGCAGGATGCCCAGTCAGCCACCCAAACGGACAGGGAAGCACACCAGAACGGAGCCATGGGCAAGGGGGGAGGGGGAGACAGAACCAACAACAACCCCAGGCGCCCAGGAACAAGAGGTAGCCCCCTCACCCCAACAGGGGGAATGACACCCCATCCAGAGGTGACACCCACCGCAACGCCTCCCCTACCCTCGCATCACCCAGAAGTACGAGGGACGGGGAAGCTGCGTCCAGCTAGCTCCCCCCCCCCATTCACCCAACACGGCTGGACAGCGAGCGTAGGCGAAGCCTATCCCCAAGACGCTAAAAATGCCTAGGCAATTGGTGCCCGTGGGTGACAGCCAGCCACCTGCAGATGTTGTGGAAAACCAACGAAGGCATGCACAACAATCCCAAGGACACAAAGAGGCCCCGGCCACCACAGACAACAACACCTATGCACAGGGCATATTCACAGCAAGCACTAGAGCCCACCAGCACCCACCGACACATATCCACATGGGACTGGGAAAGGCAGCCCAAGGCACAGACCACCCTCACCACTGAACCACACACCCACTGGCAACATGGAGCCAGAGGGAGAGGGGCCAAGGGACAATCCAACCGAGGACACCGGCTCACAATCCCCTGAAGAGGGGAGCAGCCAAGACCTCCAGGAAAGATGCAGAGTGCTGCGCTGGTCCAAGGAGGAGATCGGCCACTTCATAGAGCTCTGGGGGAGCCCGGAAGCCAGGAGGATCATGGCCACTGCCAGGCACGATAAGCTCTACCCCTGGCTAGCCGAGAAAATGCAGGAACGGGGATACGACTGCAATGGAAAGCAATGCAAGGACAAGCTCCACGGACTCAAGAGGAAGTTCAAGGAGGTTGTCACTCACAATAAAAGAACAGGGGCCCAGCCATGCACCATGCCCTTCTACGATAAACTGTCACGCCTGCTGTTGGAACGGCACAACGTCGTCCCGGGCCACACGGCAGGCAGCGGGGTCGCCACCAACGAGCCCCTGCGCACGCGTCAACGAGCACAGCTGGACCAAGGGGCACAACGGGAAGAGGGCCCCACCGCACCGAAACAGGAGCCTCCGGCAAGGCCGGTCAACCCACGGCCATCACCCCCCGCCAAGGCAGCCCTGAAACCATCATCCGCTCCTCCTGCCAAGGCAGCCCCGAAAGCACCATCCGCTCCTCTTGCCAAGGCAGCCCTGAAAGCACCATCTGCTCCTCCTGCCAAGGCAGCCGTGACAGCATCATCCGCACCCCCTGCCAAGGCAGCCGCGACAGCATCATCCACACCCTCCCCCGCTAAGAGAGCCCCGAAGCCATCCCCCGCTCCTCCTGCCAAGGCAGCCCCGAAACCATCATCCGCTCCTCCTGCCAAGGCCGCCCCGAAACCATCATCCGCACCCCCCGCTAAGAGAGCCCCAAAACCATCATCCACACCCCCTGCCAAGAAAGTAGCGAGGACAGCAGCTGAAGCATAGCCAGCCAAGGTGAGGCTGATGAGCCGGCCCACAGCATCCCAAAGTCCATCGGTGCCGCCCAGGACAGCCACCTCCTCGAGGAGCATCTCCCCCACGCCTGCCTCCTCCAGCAGCAGCAGCCCCACGGCCTTCCTACGCCTCATCTGTGCAGACCTGCAGGTAGAGGACCCCGCACCTACCCCCCTGGTGCCAGAGACCCAGCAGGCGGAGGAAGAGCTAGGGCCGTCCCGTACGTGGGACACTCTCGCGAAGGGGAGCGTGGCTGCCACCGTTGGACGAGTGGCACGGCCAGTGCCAGTGCCATGCACGCAGCTAGGGTCCTCAAAACACGCAACTATGGTGCAGGGAATATCGCACGGGATCCTGGATGTCGTGATGGAGACGAGGCCTGTGTCCCAGGAGGAACAGGATGAAATGGAGCTGCTCGTGGAACAACAGGTGGGCGATGTGCTCGAGCCAGAACTGTCGCCATCCCAGGAAGAGCTGCTGCATATTGATATGGAGGCGGAGGCGCCGTCGGAAGTGGAGCTCGAGGCCGGGGAGGCCGTGCTGGAGTGGGAGATCGAGGGGTCCCCACAGCCGGAGGACGAGCCGATGGAGGGAGGGGCCCCCCCTAGAGGAGGAGCCGCCACCACCGCACGTAGGCGAGCACGGTGAGGTCGTGGCCGAAGAAGCCCGTCCCCTGACCAACGCACAGAGGTGTGTCCGGATGCGCAACAGGTGCAGGGCAGACCGGCTGCAGGTGGCGAGGGAGTTGGTCTCTGTCACGGAAACAACTGGGGAGCGCATCCACTACCTGTTCACACGCATGGTGGCCAAGGAGGAGGCCAGGCGCACCAAGGAGCGTGTCCTTACCGTGTGGGCCACGTGCACAGCCGCTCAAGCCGTGGAGGAGTGCGCCCAAGCCACACGGGAGGCAGGGAGGGATGTGCGTATAGGTCTGGAGCGCCATGTCACCGGCATGACTGAGGCCTTGGCTGCCACTGATGCCATCATCGACCGAGGCATGTGGGAGCTCACAGCAGCCATCAACCGCCAACCCAAGGTGCTCAAGGAGCTCGCCCAATCCTTCCGTGGAGCCTACCATGGGCCACCGCAGGCTGCGCCCTACATGGGGCCGTACAGATACATGGCACCACCGCAGCAGCAGAAGTACCTGCCCCCACCAATGGCCGCACCGTATCGGGCCCCACGGTCGGCGGCGTCAGCAGCAGGTGCCTCAGGGAAGGCAGGGGGGGCGGCCGGAGGGCAGAAGCACCAAAGCATAGGCGGCCGCCCAAAGAGGGGCCACGCCATCCCACCTGACACCGACGAAGAGGGAGAGGAGGAGGGGGTGAGGAGGCAGAGGAGGAGGAGGAGCAGGAGGGGGTGGAAAGGCCCACTCAGGATGACATGGCCTAAGGCGAGGTCATCCTACGAGCCCCTAGACCCATCCCCCATAGAACCATAGGGATGTGCAGTTGTATACTCTCCTGCACCCCTATACGCGATAGGACCCCTTTAGATCCACGTCCCTCTGGCTGCCGCCTCCCTCAGCCTGGTCTAGACACTCAAGGCTATGTCCATCAGCATCCCTATGCAACATTGTTGCACACCCTGGATGCCTCTCGTTCCCGGCCCTGTCTCCCCTCAGTGCAGCCAGAACTGGTCGCGATTGCATCACCCTACAGGTCCGACGGCCACCAAGCAGGGCGCAATGTCCGACGCCGAAGGGCCCTTCGGTGCGGAGATTGGTAACTGGGCTGTTGGGTGGTATGCATTGGTGTTAGTGTGGCCTCCGTGTCACTGATGGCTCTCCCCCTCCTCTCCCCCCTTCTGTTCTCGCCTCCCAGGGAAACTGCGCTCCCTCCGCCGTGCCATCCGTAGAATGCGGAGGGCCCAAAAGGCACGCCGTCTCCACGCTCTGGAGGTGGCCCTGGGAGAAATAATACGTCACATTCGACGTCTGGAACGAAGCGTCCGGTGCCGGCGCTGTCCGAACCATGGCCAGCCGTAGGGTTGTTTGGCAGCTTGGAGGCGCACGCCCATCCCCCCTAGTCGCAGCATAGTAATGGCCAGCTCTGCCGATTCCCCATCACATGCCCCACTCCGGCCGCTTCCTGTCACTCCCCTCAGCCTTGCAGGTGTGCTTTAGCCTAAACAAATCCTCCTGCCCTCCCATACTCCATCTCTAGCCCCCCCTCCCTCCCCCCTCCTGCTCCGCCTCGCCCACCACTCCTCCCGTCCTGCCCACCCCCTCTCCAGCCCGCCCAGCATTTGCAATGATGTCCCGGAGGGAGCTCACAACAGCCTGCTTGCAAGGAGCGATCCAGGCAGCCACGCAAAACCACAGCGACGCTGACGAGGAGGACCTATTCTGTGCCCGCCTACGCCAGCTAGGTGGAGCCATGCCTGCGAAGCCAGTGTTTGGGGCAGAGACCTTCCGCTGGCCCCTTGGGGCGACGGAGGCTGTGCCTTGTCTCCGGGCCACCATCCTGCCACTGGTTCGTCCCCATGCGGCCTCCACGTTGCTGGTGGAGAAGTTGGCCAAAGGCGCAGCCGAAGGAGCCCTGCACCGCGCACCGCCCCTCTCGACGTCGGCCGAGCTTCTTGCCGAGCGCGAGAGCGTGCGCTGCTGGGTGCTCCCCCGGATGGACGCCGTGTCGCATGAGATGCAGGACTGGGATGACTGGGATGATGAGCGCTTCCGTGGGAGCTTCCGCATGTCTCGTGCAACGTTCGAGGTGTTGGTGGCCAAGGTGACACCTGTCCTACAGCGGGAATGTACAAATATGCACAGATGTATTCCAGTGTCTCGTCGCCTTGGCCTGACACTGTGGGCTACTTGCCCCTGTCGACCATCTTCGGGGTGGGCGTGTCTACTGTGTGTGAAATCTTCCGTGAGACGGTGAGCGTGTTGAACGAGCTGTACCTGGCCGACATCATCTGGGTGGGGGACGAGAAGGAGAACATGCGTGGCTTCCGTGCCCTGGGCTTCCCACGGGCGGTGGGGGTGATGGACTCGACCCACGTGCGCATCCTGGCCCCGCCCTCCCGTGGCGATGAGTACTACAACCGTAAGCATTTCTACAGCATGGTTCTGCAGGCGGTTCTGGATGCCAAGGGCTGCTTCCTGGACGTGTATGCGGGCGTATCAGGGCATAGCCACGACACAGCTGTCTTCTGGAATTCCCCCCTGACTGCCAAGCTGACATCGGGGCGCTTCCTGAAGTCTGGCCCCTCTTCTGTGTGCGGGCACGCAGTGGTTCCACTCCTCCTAGCCGACCAGGCGTTCGCCCTGCAGCCGTGGCTGATGGCCCCATACCGCTACCCGCGCACCAACGTACAGCGTAAATACAACTACTACCATTGCCGTGCCCGCTTGCCCATGGAGCGTGCCTTTGGGCGTCTGAAGGGGCACTGGCGCTCCCTGTTCAGCTTGTTGGACTTGCAGGCTGACATCATTCCGGACGTGATGGTGTGCTGCTGCATCCTGCACAACATCTGCGAGTCCCATGGGGACGTGTTACTGGCCGAGCACCCCGACCTCCCTCGGGAGGGGGAGGACACCGACGCCATCGCTGTGGATGGGCGTGACATCAAGCCTTTGCCGGGGCCTGAGAATCCCCTTGGGGAGCGTCGCACCCGTGCGGAGGCGTCCCGGGTGCGTGAGAGCATCAGTGCCTGGACCTGGCTGCACTACCCCGACCCCATGTGAGCGTCGGCTGCAGGGTCCCATCTGCGGACTGGCATCTCTCTCTGGCGAGCCGCCCCTCTCCACCTCGTCCCCTTGGCACGTTCTGTGCTTGGCTCCCTGGGGGTGTGGCCTTGGCCGTCCCCTCTTCACCGCTGTGCCTTCCAACCGCCTCCTCCTCCCTTCCCGGGGGCGCCTGTCCTTTCTGTGGGCTCTGCCCTGGCATAGTGGTGCCCATGTGCCGTCTTGCCCATGTCCACCTTCCCTGCTGAATAAAGTTTTACTAACCACCCCACTCTTGCCTTCTTTCCTGTGTGTGCAGAAGATGCTCTAGGAGGGAGTCGGGGGGGGTTGGGGGCTGGGGGCCGTGGGTCTTCCTGGCGACTGCCAGGTCCCCCGTGTAGGGGGGGGCTCCCTGGGGCGTGGGTACCAACGTTGGGATTGCTCTGCTGAGCGCGGGGTGCGGGTATTGTATTGGTGCTGCCGTTGCTCCTGGCAGACTCTTTGCCCGAGGCTGCTGAGTTCCGCCCCCTGACTGAGGCAGCCAATGTGGTTAGGGAGGCGTGTCCTGCATCATCTAAGATGGTGGCACCCATGGTTTTCGGCCGCATTGCTTGCTGGGATACCTGCTGGAGGACTGCCAGAGTTCGGTAAGCGGGGAAAATGGCGGCCGGGCTATCAGTCAGAACTGAGTACGTTATTAACCACCAGGGTGGTTAACTTAACTTTGCATCCCCTGCTGCAGCGTGTTGTCCGAATTGAGGCCGCCTTTTTAACACACCGTCAGTGGGTTAAGTCCTCTCGGTTGATTAACGTGTCATCCGAATTGAGCCACTGTGTGCTTCAATAGAAACAAAGGCGCTCTGCTTGAGAGCTAGGCTGAGAGAATGATGAGAGAGCTGCACAGTATTGATTGCATCAATCTTGGACATGCTGCTATTAATAGCTACTTTCCAACTTATTGTAGAATGAACTAAGAGAAGTAACATTAAAGGCAAGTTATCATATCCTGGATACCAGGATTCTATTATTAACTCTGCAAAAGGATGTGGGGGGTTTTATGGGGGGGGGGGTTGATGGAGGAAGAAAAACAGCTCTTCATTTACTACTTACTTATCAACAAAAAATATGTCAGCCAAAGGTTTGTCAGCAATTTCCTCTAATGGGCCGGCATGTGTGTAAAAAGCCAGGCTGTCCGACACTGATAAGCTGACATAAAGGCAGGAGGGCTTCAACTCTGTAGATTTGTCATTAATTCAATTCTGTTATTAAGTGAGGATAAATGGCCTGGTGTTTGTTCATACCTCAGGAAGCTGGAGGCCCTTTGTAAATATTCTGTAGTTTATCCAAAAAGGGAGGATAAACAACGTAATCTGAGTTGGGAAAGGACATTAGGCTGATTTGCACATCTCTTTCCATAATTATAGACAGCAATTACCCTTTCAGATGAGATCTATAATAGGACAGCATTGAATAATATTTTTTTAAAACCTGGTAACCTTACTTGTGCCTAATCACCCTTATGAAGAATGACTTGTATCAATGGATTTAGAAATTTTGTGGCTGCAGAATCAGGTAACCTGTGCAAAATGTTTGGACTCCTAACTTTCCTGTTTTGAATTATTATTATTATTATTATTATTATTATTATTATTATTATTTGTAGCCCGCCTCTCCCTTCGGATCGAGGTGGGGAACAGCAACAATATAAAACACAAAAATCACAACAGTTTAAATTTTAAAAGCAAGAGAAAAATACAACATTAAAAACATCTTAAAATTCATCTGGATAGGCCTGTCGGAAGAGCACATCTTACCATCACAAACATGTGGAGAATCTGGATTTTTAAAAACGATTTGTACTGGTGGGTTGGTGGATGGGATAAAAACATGAAATGTATGTAAGTTGAAAGAATTCAAAATAATGTAAATAATATCCTCAGTTGAATTGCTGGTGTTGGGAAGCAAACTTTCAAACTGAAGAGCATTCTTCAATCAGCAGTATTTTACTCACACCAAGAGTTCGCTGCCCTACCAACATAATTGATCCAATTCAGTATGTTTTGCTCTCATTGTTTAACATTGGAACCAACACAGCTCCTGCCCTGAAAGGTGGCCAAGAAATATTTTAAATAAATAACACAGGAACTATTGTTGTGTAATATATTTTGATGGATTGTTTGCTTAAGAATTCATATTCAAACACACAGCACCCATGCTTGATTTATTAATCACAGCATACAGATCGCACGGGTGGAGTGTGCTCGTGAAGACGAGAGGGGGGAAACTTCAAAGAAATGCATAGAGCATTTTCAGCTTTTCTCTGCTTTTTCCTGGTCTACACTACTGCTTTATAGAGGTATTGAAGCACACTGATAACTGTTCAGGCACAATCCACATTCTATATACCGCTTTCCTAGAAAGGCTGTCTTACAACAATGCATGGGTGCCGCAAGCCCCCAAACCCACGCTTGCGTTCCTGCAGGGTTGTCCACACTAGGCTGACCATATGAAAAGGAGGACAGGGCTCATATAACTTTAACAATTGCAGAGAAAAGGGAATTTCAGTCGGCATCATTTCTATGCAATTAGTACCTGGTGAAATCACCTCTTCATCAAAGCAATTAAAGTTGCAGGCACTATACTAGAGTGACCAGATACAAAAGAGGGCAGGGCCCCTGCAGCTTTAACTGTTGTAGTGAAGAGGGAATTTCACCAGGTACGAATTGCATACAAATGACACTGGCTGAAATTCCCTTTTCTCTACAGTTGTTAAAGTTACATGAGCCCTGTCCTCCTTTTCATATGGTCAGCCTAGTCCACACGCTAAGGAGTGAGCGCAGGGTTTGCATCAGAGGACGAGGAACTGCCACCACCCCATGCACCGCCACCCCATGCACCGCGACGCCACTGCACATTGCCGCACAAGTGCGCTGCACGTCTGTGCGTCCCTCCATGGTCCTTTTTTTAACCTTTTTTTTCACCTTGGCTTTCCCCGCCAAGCGTCCTTCTCCCCATGCCGGAGAAGCATAGAGGCATTCCAGCGGTCATTCAGCTTGTTTGCCTGCTCCCTCCCCCCATCTGGGCAGATAGTGACTAATCAGGGGTCACCATCTTTCTGCCCACGCCTACACCATGACTCTGGAGCAGCAACAGCTGGCACATGCACCATCGTCGCCTCGCTGCAGAAGAAAAAGTCAGGGTAAGTCCCCAACTTTTTTATTTCCGAGCTGTGGGGGAAAGCCCTGAGATGGCTCTGCAGTGGCTTCTGCGTTGTAAAAATAACACAGTGCCACTGCAGAGCCATCCTGGGGCTTTCCCCACGTATAGACATCCCCCAGGGTTATATCCTGCTTTTTATTCCACATTCATAATGATTTGACAAAAGGAGTGTCATCACAAGGGAGAAATCACATTTCCTTACTGTTGCTTCTCCGCCCCACGTTTGTCCCTCATTATTTCCTCTTCTGCCTGGAGGGGAAAGAGGAAGTAAACAAAGACCATGTGGCCCATGCAGGGGCCGTTTTAATCATGCCACTTTTCCTGCACACAGCAGGAGATTGTGGCATATTCCGTTGTTGTTGTTGTTGTTGTTGTTTTTAAAAAGTCTGCTAAAAAAGGTTCTATTTTGTGATGGAAAAATGAGCAGAAGACACGGGAGGCACGCAGGAGGTGGACGATGTCATCTAAAGGACGTGCACACATCCATAAGTGGACAGTAGCAAGCGTGCGATAAAACGCTCGTCTAATGAACCTCAAGGTGTAGATCAGTCAGCAGCACACAAAGCAAGAAAGACAGATTAAACACCACCATTTTCACAAGTCACACATTTTAACCACCTTGCTTTGGGGTTGAGTGAGCAAAGCCCTCAGTTGATGTGAACATCATCAACCACAGAGATGCTGATCAGCGAACGAGAGAGGCTTGTTCCCCACCCTGTCCATACTATCTTGCTTTACTGGCTGCCCCCTCTCCTTCCCCTCTGTGTATTTTCACATCTTTTGTGAATCACAGCAAAATGCTGCTGCGGCAGCTACTGTTCACTCTTTCTTCACTTCTGTGTATTCTCTTGTGTTTAGTGAACTGCAGTAACGATACTGTGAAACGTTGCCGCCACTACTGGATGCTCCTTCTTCCCCTCCATGTACTCTCTTGTATTCAGTGAATCACAGTAACAATATTGTGAAATGCCGCCACCGCCACCACTGCCTTCCATTACTGGTTGCTAGGGATGTTGGAGAAATCTGAAACGGACTCAAATGAGTCTGGATTTCTTATTATCTGATCCGTTGCTAGGAGGGATGATGCTTGCATGGGGGGGAAATGTGCGTTGATAGCATTCTTGCCTTTAACCTTATATACACTTACCTGGGAGTAACTCTGCTATTGTAAAGTGGAACTCAGAATCTGGCTTTATAAATACACATGACTAGGGTGACCATATGAAAAGGAACCCTGCCCTCTTTTATATCTGGTCACTCTAGTATAGTTCCTGCAGCTTAAACTGTTGTGATGAAGTGGGAATTTCACCAGATGCTGCATGCATACAAATGACACCTGCTGAAATTCCCTTTTCAATACAAATGTTAAAGGTACAGGAGCCCTGTCTTCCTTTTCATATGGTCACCCTACGTATGACACTATACTTTCCTGGGAATAAGTGCCATTGAACTCAGTGGGGCTTGCGTCTGAGTAGTCTTGCATAAGAGTGCATTGTAAGTCTGCTTAGAGTAGGCAGTCTGAAGATCCCCCATCCTCTTCAATGCATGTACTTGGAACCTCCCCTTCCCATTGTCTTCAGTGGAGCTTTCATCTATGAGAGGAGGACTGCCACCCTTAGCCCTTGCCTGCTTCTTCTCCCTTTTGCTCACATTATTAGTCACCAGTGTGATGGGCTTTTTTTCCTCCAGTGGTGGATGGGGGAGTTCTCAGACAAGCAAGTGAAGAGCAGGAAAGTTAGAATTTCATTGATTATTTAAAATGCCTCCTGTCCCCACCCAAAAACATTCATCATGCAGAGCTTGGCATAGTCATTTTAAAAAGTCTTTTTAAGGAGTCGCTTTAGATAAATCTCCAACACCTCCTGGCAAAATGCCACCCCACTGGCTACCACTAGTGGTTGTTCCTTCACCTTCCCTTCTGTGTATTCTCATGTGTTTAGTGTTTAGGGAATGCAGGGGGAGGGCAGCCCCATCCCTTCATCCAGTTTACAGCCAGGTGACAGAAATAGGCATAACCAGGATTTCGGGGGGGGGGGGCACACTGCCAGCCTTCCTAGCTCCATGGCTTCTTCTCTGATGAAGAATATTTACTTTGAATATAGCCAGAGGCATTTTCAATCACAGGGCTGGGGATACATGTTCCCACCTGCCTCTATTTTAAAAAAAACCAGAAATGCCATCAGCTTCCCATCATGGCAGCCAGCAGCTCCTGCGCTATAGTGCTGGGACCAGAAACTCCTGGTCCGGTTCAGCAGCATCATATTTAGGAGCATGCACTGTGCGTGTGGAAAAATCACAAACTAGCTTATAATGCATTTGTGAGACTGGAGAAAAATCATATACTGGCTTATTGTATAATGCATTTGCACAATGTTATGTTTTTAAAAATCCTTGTGTTGGCTGGATGGCTGGCCAACTTTATATCTTTAAAAGCTTCTCTGCACAATGTTGGTCCCACTTCCAGTGACCCCCCCCTTGACACCATCTCTACTGGCCTGCATTCAGCCTGGCTATGAACCCTAGTGGAAATAGCAGTTAATTCACTATTTGTCTTACAGCTTCTTGCTTTTGAGGAAAAAAGAAGTGGTCCCTTCTCATTATTATCTCCCAGTTGTGACACTCCATGCTGTGCTGTCATTTTGGAATCATGGAACCACAGAAATTATGGCAGAGGCTGTTATCAGAACTGTTGAAAAGGCCTTAGTGAATTAGCAAATTGTTGTCTCTTTAGGCTGTTCACCTGGACTGGTAATTTGCTAGAGCGTATTTTCTTTTCTCTTCCTGATTACTCTCTTGCTCAAGTCAGATCTAATGCCATAATCAAACTATTATCATTAAAACACAGCAAAACTCAGGATTTTGGAATAGTGCCACCTGCAGACTATAAAATGGATTTAGCAAAAGAATGCCACATGGATCTGATTTTTAAAAAAAACCTCTCATGTACTTCAACAATTGTAGTCAATAATTAATTGAATAACTAGCAATTTACTACCCTTTCAAAACACTCAAAATCATCTGTCTGAGGGTCAAACTACATGTTATGTTAAATATGTAGTATGCAAATGACCCTCTCTTTCTTAATCTAAAGTAAGCATGCAGGGCCCCAAGCCAGATTTTAAAAGTAGAATACCCAGCCAGCTGACCCCTGATTATAAGATGTTTTTTTAAAAAAAAGAAGAAGAAAGGATGCTGCAGGAAACTGTGTCAGCCCAGGTGGGACCCAGCATTCCTGTGCTCCCCCAGGGGCTGTTTGCCCCTGCCCCCATCACCTGCGGCTCTTTGGGTGGTCATTTGGTGGGGTGTGTTGGACTGTGAGACCCTGGACCTTGGCCCCAAAACACACTAAGCCATGTCGGTTTATTTTCTGGCAGAACCCATGATGGGTTCATATGTCATCTGTGGGATGTTTCTGCCACCTACGATGGATTAATCTGCCCAAACACCCCACTCTGAGAACCCATGCTGTTTGCATAGTGAGCTGTTTGCATAATCTATGACAGACAGTGGAAAGCAACCCATTGTGGCTTAATGTTACTTGGGAACCCAGCCAGACATTTGCCATTACTGCTTGTTATCTGCCTTCTCTGTCTGAACAGTTGCAATGCTACGTGATCTTGTATCAGCAGCAGCAATCAAATGTCCAGGATAGTATACAGAGGGAATAACCTGCTAAGTGAGGGGGATTACTTGATAATGATTCCTCCTGTCAAAAAGGCAGCTAGCAGAGAAAAAACAAAATGAGCATTTACTAGTCTCACATGCACACAAGGCTAAAAAAAGGAGACCACACTCTGCTTTAGTGAAGAAAAGAAAAACAGTTACTCACAAATATTCTTTGACATACACTGCAGGCACAGAGTACTTTCATGAGAGTTTGTTCAGTCCATTTTGTGTTCCATTATATCAGTGGGAGTGAGAGGGAGGAAGCACATGGTAGAAGGTCAGAGGGAGGGGAGGAGGAAATCACAGGAAACCACACTGTAGGCTATAGCCATCTAAGGGTAGCTTTGCCCCCAAATTCCCATGCTTTAACTAACTGCAATACTGTCCCCTTCCAGTAACTTGCAAACGAGGTTGCAATATTCCAAACACTAAGAGCATGCATGCTATAACAGTGAGCTGTTGTGTCCTGAATAAGAAGACCAGAATCAGCAATGAATCTACATTAATTGTGGATGAAGCCACTCAGATAGTCTCAGTGAATCTGGGTGTCACAGAGTTAAGGGCCAAGTCACATAGAACCTTCCTGCACTCCTGCATTTATCATTCAGTACCAAAATGGATGCATGGAAGAAATCCCTTTCTTCACAAAAACAGGAGACTTTTATAGTACAAAACCACCCTATTCAAGCCACAGCCACTTCCTCGGATTTACAGTTCCAAAGGTATACACTCTGTGAAGGTGCTGGATTTCCACAGAAGATTAAGTGCCATCACTGAACTGTTTGGAAGCATTTAGGTGGCATAAGACGTGTTTCGTGTATCACATTACGCTGTGGTTCTCTTGGATTCATATCCTATCCTCAGGAGATGAAATATCATTCATGAAAGAACAGAGGCTGATAGTTTTTATGCTGAAGCTGTTGTTTTTTTAATACTCTAGCTTCTGATTTTAATAGAAATTATTGAAACCAGAAGCTAGAATATTCAAAAACAAACAGCTTCAGCAACACAACTATCCATCTGTTATTTAAGCAGCGAGACTCCACAACCTACTTCTACTCATTGCTTAGCTGAGTCTGCAAATCAGCAGAGAAGCAAAGGGTAGGAAATCATGGTAAACCTCTCACCTCCCCACAGTCTTCCCCTGCCCCACTCAGCTAAGCAGCACTGGCAAAAGATGAAGGCAGGACAAGCCCTCAGAGGAGGGATGACCTTGCAGGAGAGGCTGTCAGGCTAGATGAAGAGGCCCAGCAAAATGGGGATCCCTCCACCACCAACAGTAGGCTGACCATCTGAAAAGGAGGACAGGGCTCCTGTAACTTTAACAGTTGTAGAGAAAAGGGGATTTCAGCCAGTGTCATTTGTATGCAACTAGTTCCTGGTGAAATTCCCTCTTCATCACAACAGTTAAAGTTGCAGGAGCCCTGCCTTCTTTTGTATATGGTCACTCTAGTATAGTGCCTGCAACTTTAACTGTTGTGATGAAGAGGGAATTTCACCAGGAACTAATTGCATACAAATGACACTGGCTGAAATTCCCTTTTCTCTACAACTGTTAAAGTTACAGGAGCCCTGTCCTCCTTTTCAGATGGTCAGCCTAACCAACAGGCCTCAGCATGCCTCCTCATGACTGTCATTGTAAGACTTTACTACTCATTGCTCTGTTTCCTGCATTTCTTCATTAATGAAAGAAAGAGACCAAGTAAAACTCAGACTTCATGAATATCTTAACAGTTGTGTTCTCTGCACACAGTATGAGCTCTCAGTTCAACTTTTCACCAGGGTAAACAAGCTTTCAAATCTGGTCCTAATTATCTTGCCTTGAGGCAGGTTCCTGTGTTGCTTTCTCTGCGTTATTATGCTGATGTTCTCGCCTTCTCCAGCCTGTGATTTCTTATCCTAATTTGTGGCCTTGTTATCTGTACATATGATTACTACATTATGAAACTCCAGTTGCCCTGGTGCTATTGCGAATGATCGGCTTGGGAAATGGGATGTAAATTAAGGCTTAATGTAATTAAGCCCGGTTTTGCCTTGATCAGATGTAACTTCTTTCCATTGTCATATATTTTGCTTATTCTAAGTCGTTGCCTTTTTTTCATCTCATTGCTTTTGTTAAAGTGCTATGATAACTTGTTGCAGTTTTAGTATAATGCTGAATTATGAGATTGAATCAGGCATAACAACATTATTTTCATTCTCTGTAGCGCATCATCTCAAGCACATAGAGGGGAGCCACAAAAAGGATATGTACAGCACAGCAACACAGATGTTTATTGTTGTTAAAGAACCCCTTTGCAAATACACAAATTAAAATGACACATTCCCTGACATCTAAAATATTACCATGCAAAAACAGTGCAATCCTCTAAAAGTCTACTCAGAGATGGTTGGCTGTCCCAGACTCCAGTTGTACAGGGAAGAATGGCTGCCTGGAGAGGTAGTCATGGGAAAGGGAATGTAAGCATCCTTCCAGGCATATATGGTATGAAGCTGAAGACTTCTTGGCCCAGAGCAAAAAGTGTGAACTTCATATCCTCAGAGCAGGGAGAGGTGCTGACATTGAAGGACAGACAGACAAATGAGTGGGACTATGTTAATTTGGAGTTTCTCTTGGTCAAGAGAAGCACTGCTGATAATCAAGCATTGCTGATAATAAGGAATGGCTTTTGAAACATGCATGTGGCCTGTGTCATTCTACTGAAAGCATCCAGAAGTAGTTATCCTGACTATTGAACAAGGGCAAATAATCAGCAAAGACAAGCCCTTGCTCTCCAACATGGTCTGAAGAGAGCCAAGTTCCTACATGGGGCTAGCCTTTGATATTTTGTTGTTCTGTATATAAAAATAAAATGTCCGTGGCATCTTGAACCCAGCAGCTTCTTCATGCACCTCAAAGGTCCTCTCCAGTTGTTCAGCAGGAATGGGTTTCTTTTATAGGATGATCGTGTCCTACTTTACGGCAATTATATTGTGTTTCTGTTTAAATTATAGTGATTATTTTCACATTTGTATCTATATCCATAAATTGGCACATTTATACAAATGTGTCCTCTTTTTTGGTATCTATTTTTTCCTTTTTTGTTGAGACGTAAGTGGCCACCCTACGCTTTTACCACCCAAGGCTG
This sequence comes from Anniella stebbinsi, assembly GCA_029215795.1. Taxonomy (NCBI): domain Eukaryota; kingdom Metazoa; phylum Chordata; class Lepidosauria; order Squamata; family Anniellidae; genus Anniella; species Anniella stebbinsi. The sequence goes on from JARDYH010000001.1 coordinate 334,303,352, forward strand.
GCCCTTCCATGAAGCAGGGTGGCAGAACAGGAGGAGCAATGAACTGCTCTGCTTCCCCCACTTGGAGGGACTGCCAAAATCTGCTCCACCATGTGCTGCAGAGAGTCCTGCAGAGCTGTCCTCTGGAAAGCCACATTGGCTAAGGAGAGTTGGCCAGGCCAAAACTCCTTGCTCTGAGGAAGTCATTCCTCAGAACCAGGCAGGGGAGGGGTGTCCCAGGATGTTTTTCTTCCATTTCATTCTTCCTCCTCACCCCATTGACCAAAATGGGAGAGAATTAACAATGCCAGGTCCAAGGCTGATGTAGCTTAGAGTTCTGTTTGGGGATATGTCAGGTGAATGAGGGGACTTAGGATGCTGCAAAACCATCACCTCACCTGACATACTTCCAGAATGCCCCCATTTTGGCCACCACCACTGAAGCACTACCAACAAGCCAATGATAGTGGGCTTCCCCATCATCTTACTAGGAGGATCTCCTCTGGCAGACATGCCATGCCACCAGCACGCCTCCAGTGGAGCAGCACTTCCACTGCAACCTATGAACCCTTAGCCGCCTTCTCGGGAAACATAGATTGCTCCCTTTACATTAGGGAAGTATGGATTTTGTTAAATCTATTCCATCTGTGTTTTGTGGATTGTCAGGCATCTTCCATTCTGTCCTCTTCTCTTTGATAGAATCAGATTTTTTTAAGCAGATTCCATTCTACTTGCACTAATTCGCATTAGCGCTAATTCACGTTAAGAAATGCAGATTTGGATGAGTGTGCATTAGTGCAAATCCTCCCCCCCCAATGAAAAACCAGTCTACAAGTCCACAGAGTCCATGCGACTTGAGAAAAGCCAGTCCACCGCAGAATCTGCGGGTCGGATTCATAGAAATCCGAACTCATTTGAATCCATTGCAGATCTCTCCAACATCCCTACTTTAATCAAGTTCTAATTATTGAATGAGATGCCTTGGGCATCCCATAGTAGTAGGACACACCATGGTATGTTTAAATACACATCACACAGATGGTGCGGACCTAGTGAATGCTGTTCCCTCCAGCTGTAAATTCTACAAAGCAATTAGCTCAGCCAAACAAATTATTCCTCATCTAAAGTTCAGGGCACAAAAAGTTTAGAATGACAGTACAACATTGCATTTATTTATTTATTTATCACATTGATACTCTGCCTTTTTTCCTTCAAGGAACCCAAGGCGACTTACATAATCTTCCTCCTCTCCATTTTATTCTCACGACAACCCTGACGTAGGTTAGGCTGAGAGTCAGCAATTGGCCCAAAGTCACCCAGTAAGCTTCATGGCCGAGTGGGGAATAGAACTCGCCTCTCCAGAGTCCCAGTCCAACACTCTAACCACTACACCACCCTGGCATTCCAAAATAGACTAAGATTTTCTGATTCCACTAGTCTCAATTTGATTAATATTTCAAATCAAATAACAGTTATAATGCATCAACCTCTGATGCAAGAAAGCTATCCTTTGATTTTCTTGTATATCAATACGAATTTGGGATATAATTCATATGCTATGAGATAGCAAATAGATCCACAGATGTTCAGTTGAATACTGATTTATTCCATATTTATTACAATGTGATTTACAGGAAAAGAATTTATAAAGTCACAACCATCTAAAATGCAGTGAACACATTCTAGATTGGAAAATACACACCCAAACACTGCCCATGATTTTAATTGTGACAGTAGCTGCACTGAACGCTTTTGTTGGTTTGAAAAAAGTTTTCAGCCCTCAATAGACTGTAGAACAGTAACAACCAGTGGAGGCTGGTGGCTCCAATTTTGGTGGGGCTTACAAAACTCTAAAGGAGCTATCCAAAGTGCTGAACCCTAGTCCCCCAAAATAGGTTCATCATTTTCAAGATGTGTTGGACTGTCAAATCCCATAATTGGGAAGCCCACTCTATGAGAACTGCTTGCCTTCAAAAGGTCATCCCCTCAATAGGAATATTCATAGGAAACCACTGTATTTGTCATTTACCTAGCCAGCTACAAAGGTGGTTAAAGACAATTATGTTTCTGACATTTTAAAGTTAAGATGTCGAGGCTAAGCATAGAATACAGTTTATTCAGAACTAGCAGCGACTCCAATAGTTACAGTCCCTTCTAGCATTTGGACCAGGATGGAATCTGTAGCACAATGTGCTGTGACTGCCCCCTAGAGGGTTTTTTAAAAAACTCTACAGAAAGATTCACAGGTTACCGTAGTTCCATTATTCCTTTGAGAAAGAGAGAATGCAGCCATTGAGGCTGCAGTTTGAAGGGGAGAGGGGCACGGAGGGAGAGGGACTCAACTCCTTTCTCTCTTGCTGTTTTCCTGTTGAATGTCAGCCCTTCCCCCATGTTTACTTCCACTAGGGAAAGAGCTAGTAGAGGTAAAAGCATGGGTGTTTTACCTCTGTGGAGGTAAATGCAGCAGGAGGGGTTGGGGTTCATAGGAAAAACTGCACAAAGGGATTACGATTTTTATAGAGATGGAAAAGGCGCAGACAAGAGCAACTGAAATGATCAAGGGGCTGGAGCAACTCCCCTATGAGGAAAGGTTACAACCTTTAAGCCTAGGGGAAAAGGCAAGTAAGGAAGACATGATAGAGATATGCAAAATTATGCATGGTGTAAAAAAAGTGAATAGGAGACGTTTTTCTCACTCTTTGATAATACTGGAATCTGGGGTAATCCCATGAAGCTGATTGGTTAGAGATTCAGAACAGACAAACGGAAACACCTCAAGACACAGGGCATAATTAAACTATGGAATTTGCTATTGCCACAAAATATAATGATGTCCACCAAACTGAATGACTTTGAAAGGGGATTAGACAAATTCATGGAGAATAAGGCCATCAATGGCTAATAATCCTGATGGCTATCCAGTATCAGAGGCAGTATACCTTGGTATACCAGTTGTTGAGGAACACAAGCAAGAGGGTACTATTGCACTAATGTCCTGGGGGCTGCCTAAATGATCTGAAAGCCCCATGGTGACTGTGAGGTGACGCTGCATCGATTATACAACACAGCAGCCACCTCACAGCCATTGAGGGGCTTTCCTGCAAAGCTGCGACTTTAAAAACTCAGGGACTTACCATGACTTTTTTCCCCAGAGTGAGGCGAGTACGGTGCATCCGCCATCTATCCTCGCTCTGGAGTAACGGCGGAGATGTTCCTCGACAGATGGCAACCCCTGATTGGTTGCCATCCGCCCCGGACAGGGAGCGGGCCTGGCGGGCCAATGGCCCTGGAAACCCTGCACCCTCCGTGTCAGGAATAGCCACCGCCATCCTGCTGCAGAGAAAGCACAGAGTTTTGCTTAAGAAGGCAGCAATCCAGTGCTGTATAGGTAGCCCCCTGCTGATAGGTTTCCCACAGGCAGCTGGTTGGCCACTATGGTGTTGTACTGAACTAGATAAACCCTTGTTCTGAGCCAACATGGCTCTCCTTGTAGTCTTATAAAAGATTAACAAAGTCCTGTCTCTACACTGCTCTTCCCCTTTAAATAGCAGCATTAGCAGCTGCATTCTCTAAAAAGAAAAGTCTCTAAAAAGAACAGAATTACACACAATGTGAAGTCCTACTTTAAGACTCACCTAAGAGCAAACCTCATTGTATACAGAGGGACATAATTCTGAGTAAACATGTTTAAGACTGGGCTGCAAGTGTTGCTACTGCTCTTTTGAATTTTGTAAGGAATTGATCAAGAAACTACCTGTGTCTGCTCCACAAGCACATTAAACTGGACTACTTAAACTGACAAAATTTCATTCCACTGAAATTAGTAGAACTTTGCCTACTTAAGCCTAAAATGTCCAACTTAATCTGTTTGTGTTTTGCAACATAGCAACCTAATAGCATAAAACAATTTAAGCAGATTTTAAAGATCATAAATAGACATAGTATAAAATATAAAATGAACCATAAAAGCAGTATCCTAACTGTAGTATGGAGGCTGTTGTGCAGAGCCTCGTGTTCCTTCTCCTACTCTTGCAGCCCCATGCAAGCACAGCGTACAATATCATAACAGGACCAGGGGACCACATTAATGCCAGTTCCTCAATTAGATCCCAGCATTCCTGGTGCTACACCAATCTCAGGACCATAGTGCACAATTGGCTCCATTGCTGGTGAAACAGGCCATTTGACATGCCTCTGGCATCTGTGAAGAACAGGGCCTCGAGTTCCCAGGTCTCCCTAAAAAAAGCTGCCATCAGCGCAGAGTTAGCTAACACATACACTAGCACCACCTGGTAGTATGTTGTCTCAAACTGTTGGAGGCAGGCTTGAGACTAAAGGCCGTGGCTGCCTTAGCTAATTGGGGAAATGATTACAGTTGGTGTGTAGTGGGAAAGTAGGTTCCCGCCACGGGGGAGGGGGGGGCTGAGAGGAGTAGCTCGCCTTGTGATTGGTGGAGACGGATCAGCTGAGGCAGCCAGGGCCCGGAGATAAGAAGGGATTTGTTGATGGATGTGTCTCCCATCATCATGGAGGTTGGACTGCCATGGTAATGTATAGATTAGGCTGACTCTTCAAAGTGTCACTTCCTTAATAGGGGAAAGAACTAAGGGGCATGTTCAGATGAGGCTGTGAGAGTTAAGGTGAGTAACATTTAGATTCACGTAAGAAGTCTATCAATTAAAGGCAGTACATGTTGAGTAAATCCTTTGATTTGATTTGTACAGGTAGTCAGAAACAGACATGCTATTTCCAGAATCAAGGACGCTAGGTAAGAAGCTTGTTCCTTGAAATTTACTGTTGAGATCCATCTCAAAGGTTAAATGAAGACCTTTCAATGTATGTAGTTTTGTCTCAATTCAGATCCCTTTGTAGAAGCTTACACTAGTCAGAAGCAGCCTGCCACTTTGGTTGTGAATTTTGCTAGTGGAGACCTTTCAGGAGGCCATAGCACATGACTGGGTTTCTATTTAAGAATACCTTTCTTCATTTACTAAATAATTAGTTATCAAAAACACTTCTGTGCAGAACTAGCTTTAACAATGCAATCATCAGTTCTATACACAAAAACTTCATAATTAAAGGTGAATATATTTGTTTTCAAGAAAACAAATCTAAAATGGAGTATTACCAGGTTTATTTTAATTATTGTATGTACTGTATAATACTGTTTCAACAAAAATGCAATCCACATAATTTATAACAAAACAGTAGCAGAACAAAACACAAGCACCACACAATGTCATAACATTATATGGCTATAATAAAAAAATGTATACTTTACTTATGGAAACAGGCAGCAATATGTTTTTGTTTATGGTATTATACTAAGAGTGTTTTCCCCTGCCTAGATATTAGTGACAGCTGTAATGTAATTTTTTCTATTCTGAGTGTGATAGCACTTTGCCGGAGATTATACAGAGGATTGCCAAAATGTAAGCTTTGGATAACAATTGACAATTCTCTTTCAATTTTTGCTTGTTCAACTTCTTCAGTTAGAAAAGATAGAAAGATTTTTTTAAAACCAAAAAACAAAGGAAGAAACACTTACTAAACCATCAAAGTGTAGCTGATTGCAGAAAATAAATATTTTTAGATTTCAAAAAGTTGGATTTTGTAGCGTTTTATAGTCAGTTTCTTTGTTTTTTTCTAGCCAAAAAGAATAAACATGAATCTGCCACAAGGCAAATCATGAAAGTCCAATGATGGCAATGGACCATTTTTACCATGTTTACTATATCTTTGCAGTGCAACCCAGAATAATGTTTTCGACCACTAGAATATAAAAGATATTACAAAGTTATAATCAGTGGACTAAGACAAATTACAATATAATCATGGCAACCTAAATGTCTTTTCTCTAACTATAGTTCATACTTAGGCTTTTGATAATAAATGCTCTGTTTTACACTGCTTTATGAAGTACTTAGGCAGCTTGTGCATATCAGAGCGTTCATTTTGCAATTACATAAAACGGAAAATAAAGCTGAAGTGTTGTTTCAGCTAGTCAACATCCATAACACTCCACAATCTTTTAGGCAGCACTTGATACAGCAAGTTTCTTCAAGTGGTCCATGAAGACTTGCAGACTGACATCATCTGTAAGAATGGGTGCTCCAGTTTCCTGTAAGGGAAGGGAACATTTTAGAAGACATTATATCACATTCATTGATTATGAAGAGCCAAATACTGCGTGAGAACATGTACTATGACAACTACGGTTACTCAGTAGCAATTCTAACTGCTGTAAAGTAAACAATATGCCTTCACAGTTCCTTTTACATGACAACTGACAGCTGAGTTAGACCAAAAGTCCATTGTGGCCAGTCAGATGCACCAGGGAAACTCACAAGCAGGATATGATGGACACAGCCATCACCCATTTGTCCCAGATATATGCAACTTATAAACCTGGCATTACCAGCTTTAGCTGGAACATGGGAAGCTGTCTTATACCAAGTTAAGTCATTGTTTTATTTAATTCAGTATTATCTACATTGACTAGCAGAGGTTCTCCAGGGTTTCACACAGGAGTCATTCCCAGTCCTATGTAGTGATGCCAGGGATTAAACCTAGAACATCTGCTGACTTTTGGCCCTGCCTAACAGCCATGGGTCCTCCATTAATTTGTGAAATTCTCTTTTATGGAAGAGGCCATCCCAACATCCTATAGCAATTAATTCCATACAATGTGCAAGTTCGCACAATCAAAACAAGCCACCCTCCAATAACCCTACAACAGCCAGTGAGTTATTCCCCCTCCAACAAGCCAAACCATCCAGGTTCAGATGACACAACAAGCCATGCCAGGGCAATGGTTATAGAAATCTGCTCAGCACACACTGTGACTTAAATAAGCTACAGTGGCTTATTTTGATTGTGCAAAACATGTCATTATACAAGCCTTTGATTGTCTTTGTTATTTTTGTTCCACTGACAAAGCTGATTTTCTGCCTTTAATACAATAAAATTGTTTATTGCAGAACATTTCTACATTTGCATATTTTAAGTTCTTTAAAGGCTTTATCGCATATCAAAAGTTTCAAAACAAGACAAACCAAGCATTTCCAGGCTGTGCATGAGGAATATTTATTTCTGAGGGTTATCTGGATCATAAGCTATAAAAGTATTGTATTGTTTAAAATTCAGTTTTAGTATCTAGCATAATTCCAACAATTTTATGGTTTTGGTAAATCCTGTTCAAACTTACCTGTCCCCAGGCATACATATTATTATGTGTCTGAGATGGATTTACTTTAGAAAGCAGGAAACGGGCCTTTAAATAAAAACAAAAACAAAAAAATAGAGTTACTTGTCTCATTAATTATTAAAATTACCATTTACACCACAACTTGCTGAATTCATACAACAAGAATGATCTTCATACGGCCTTGCATTTGCATACTGTCTTGAAGCAACTATTAACTAGCTTGCAGGCAAAAAACCTTCAAATTTTACTTTATTTTTTAAACTTTACATTTTTATTAAGCTTGAAAAAAAATGCTAAGTGATCGGCAACAAGGGATAAAGAAAGGGCTATAGCCAACACCACCTATGCACCTCCACTGATTATGTTCTGCCAGTGGGACCCAATGCCAGTACTACAGGAAGCTCACACTCCCAAGAGCAACCCCGGAAATGAGCCAAAACACTCATTTCCATGACAGATGGGTAGAGCTCCTTTCTGCTGACTCTACTGACATGTGCTGTTCCAGAAACAAGTGTTCCGGCATGTTTCCGGTTACCCTTGGAAGTACCACTGGTCAGTCCCAATGGTGCAGGGGGAGGCAGCATAATTGGATACTGTCCAAATACATCTTATGGCTAAGATTTTTCCAAGTCAATTTTTTCAGTCAATATACGAAGATCACATATTTATATGAAATTCACTTTCCCAAAAAAAAACCAATCACAGAATATCCATCAGACATAGAAAACTAAGCTAGCTCATACTGCCTTTCTGAAGTGAACCCTATGTGCTAATCACACTGTTGACCTATACAAAATTGGTAGTGATGATGAGCAGCTGTGATAAAATCAATGAATCCAAATTACAATACACCAATTTTGCAGTTATACACATTAACTATAAGATGCCAACTCAAACAGGGGAGAAGTTTTCAATAACCAAAGGTGTATAATAAAAGTAATAAATTCATAATCATTATAAATAGACGAATCTGCCGCTATTTTATTTGTTCTACTTTGTATGTTACTTTAATGATTTATGTATTCAGTATTGTTTTGGGGCTTTGATTATATATTTTGTATTTTAAAACCATTTTTTGTGAGAGGTTTTACCCTGAAAAATGACTATAACTCTATTAAAGAAATGAATAACTCATTAGACATCCTCAACTATGTTCCTTTAAACATCAAAGGAAAAGATATATACATTAATATGTTACCCATAAATACATATACATTGCGCTTACTATTTGACAGCTGAACAACATGTTCCCAAGATGTAGTGTTATTATTCAACATCTCAGAGGTCTCACCTCAATCGAGTGCTGCAGTGTGACAGAGTTTAAGTTATGTACTGGAAGCCTATGCAGGCAGAGGCAATGGGAATCACACCAGAAAAACAGCAAGTAGTTTGGAGCCAAGAACATGTTAAAATTGCATCCACAGGACCACATCTTTAATAGCATCACAATTTCAGCATGCCAGATGTTTAGTCATAATCCACACTCCTTTCAATTACATGAAATAGGTGTTTATCCAAGCAAGACCACTACTGATGAGCATCTTGCATTTATCAATATGGATACATAAACTGAAGCAATATTAATTTACCTGACTACCTCCATGCTCCGTATCAATGTACCGAGGCATTGGAAATCTGGAATGAAGAATTTCCTGTGCATCATCCGATGGAGCTTGAAGCAAATGACGGAAGTTTTCGTACTCTGGCATGTCCTGATAGCCTGACTTGCGCCACTGAGCTATGGTCTGTAGAGTAATAATTTAACACATATAGTTTCATTCATTCAAGCAACAAACTTTACAGAACAACGTTTTAAGAACAAAACAGTGAGAAATCTCGAGGAGTAGGCCAGTCAATGAAAGATTTAGCAATAATTTAATGACCACTTCTACTATTGCAATTATATTTTTACAAAGAACATGTCATCAATTATGAAATTCCATTATCTCCTGAAAAATACACAATATTTTCACATTTTTCAAGCAATGGCTCTATTAGGCCTTAGTGTTCAATGTGCTTCTCTTCCATTATACATGATGCCTAGTCCCAATGTCTTCTGTGGAACTATGCCATAGTAGGTAGTCATACAACTGAATACTTAGTGCTGTGTGTTAATTCAAATAAGCTAACGTGTTTCAAGAATATGTTTACTGGCAACAGCAACTTCTTCCATGACCACAGCAGGCAGTAATATATCAGGGCATCATCTTATAAGAATTTATGCATATAAGCACTTTCCCAGAACATTCAAGTATAGCAAAAGTGTGCAACCTGAGGCCCTTGGCCTAATTTTAAGTGATCTTCGGCCTAATTCAAAAGCTTTCTACAAGCAATGAGTTCAGACCTTTGGCAACAACAATCTATCCTTTCCCCCAATAGTCTGCTGGCCAGGGAGAAAGAGACAGAGTCAGAGGAAAGGTTGTAGACCCCTCCCCTCCCACTTTTAGCTCTGTCTCTGCCCACTGCTGGCTTCAGTCCTGCCCACTGCCTCCATGGAGACCCCAACAAAGTACCCCTGAGGGATTGTAGCCCTTGACAGGAAAGAGGTTGCCCACCCATGATGGCCCCAATAGGTTTTCAAGATGAACACTATGACCTCTGTACAAAAGGGCTTTGCAAACAATTGCACATATACAACAGGGCTTCCATGCCCTTGTCTTCTAGAAGCAACTGCATGTGACAAACTACTCCTGAGACTGAACCCATCTTTAGAAATGCCTCTAATATAGTGCTTTTTGTAGGTGTTTGGGTTTTAGCCATTATTCTTAATAAATATGTCCAAAGAGTGGGATATGGAAGCAAAACTGACTTGATCTTACCTCTCCATGATAAATAAGAATCTGGAAAAAGGTGTCCATGAGAAGAATGCGATCAGGCAGAATACTGCTACTGTCTAAAAGAACAGGCTAAGATAAAGGGGGGGGGGGGAGTTGTATTAACAATACATTTAGAATAAAGAAATCCAATTATTTTTAATGACTCCATTGTATCCAGTACAGTTAGGAAATGTAAGATTTAGAAGAGATTACTACAGATTTTTTTCCTGTCAAATGTGACTCTTATAAACAGGCTTCAACTAATAGTGAGCAAGCCAGCCTTCCTCCCAACTTCAAAGCTACAAAGGTGGATGGGATGGTCTGAGCATGGTGATCTCTGCCACCTCCCCAGCTCCAAAGTTGAGAGACGGCTGAGACCTGTTTGCACCTGTGTAGTGAAGATACCTGAAGAGCCTTCACCACACAAAGCTGAAGCAGTTCACTGCTTTGGAACAGGGATGGCAGATGGGGAAAGCATTGCACACTGATGCCTGAAAGTTCCCCCTGAGCCTTCCGACAGCAGCACCCAACACTTCCCCCTCCCCCTCCCCCTTACATACAGACCTTTCCTGATGCCAGCGGTGGAGTCTAACAGGTGGAAGGATTGCCAGCTACAATTTTTGTCTTGGCCACCAAGGCCAGCCAAAAATTGTAGACCTCTGCCTATAAACCTGCATTCTCAGTTTTAATTAAGGATGCTGGTTCAAAAAATAAATTATATTAAAATATATTCTAAATTAGAATTATGAAGTAAGGTGCGTAAGTATTTTCCTCCTCCCTTTGCCTTCCCATTTGTCACTTCTGTTTTCATCTATGTCAAATTCCTTTATATTTGATCTACAAGTTGTACCTAATGGTTGTGGAAGTCTCACACAGCCACCTTCCTTTACCCTTCCTCTTCCCCCACCCCACACAAAAACCCCACTCCAGAAAATTGAGGGTTCTTTTTTATGGGGTTGCAATGCAAGGGGGGAATTGCCTGAAATTGAGCAGAGGGAACTTGGTCCAGCAGGAGCTCTGTTGATGCAAGAGCCCACCACCTGATTTGAAGGTTCAAAAGCATAAACCTAAATATCTTCTGCAATTAATAGAAAAAATGCTTTGGCTGGTATTTAGTTGCAACTGCTAAATACATATAGGATTGTTTTACTTCATATATTTTAGATGCTTTGGTTACCTGCTTACCATATGCCATCAGCTGAACTAAAGTATAAACAAAACAAGAAAAGGCAAAATCGGTCTCTGTTTTCCTACACTGCCGTACCTCTGGGGGTCCACTGAAAGAATAGGCATAGAGGATTGGTTGAATCATTATAAGTGACTGGGTCAGATCTTGGCGCATGAAGTTATGGCGATAATAGGAACTTTCATCAGGACTGTTGTTGAACACTTGCAAGAAAGGAGATCTTCTTAAATGGAACATAAACTGCAAAACAAAGCAAGTCCGATAACAACTCGGAGGACACACAAATCTTTTCTAGCAAATAAAACATCTAAATGCCTATCATTAAGCATCAAATTCAAATCATCATGCCAGTATTCACTACCATATTGTCTGAATAAGAAACATGTTTTCTTTTTTTTTGAAACCTTTTGTCTGCCTAAAAACTATGCACTTATCATGGATGCCTGCCACATTCAGATTAGGCTGCCCCCAAGTATAGTTTAATATCAACCCCTGTGTCTCAATATACAAGGCATCTTACAATCTAAAAGTAGATCCTTAACACGATGGCATCTTTGAGACTTTCAGTGCTCAGTGAAATAAAGCTGTCTCCCAAAACATTTTGCACACTTTTTCAAGAGATATATTTTATAAGATCTACTTGGCCATCCCAGTTGTTAAAATCCATTTTCCTCTAAGTTAACTCTTGCAACCTTTCCTCAGATACACTTCTGTGCACAGCTGAGGCCACACACACACGCACTCACACACACTGGATCATTGCATTTTTTCCCCTCCTCAAGGCTGCCCTTCTAGCTTTGTTCACATAAGGGATCTCCACCCAATTTTCAGGGATCTTCAGGAAGCAGGTATGCAGAATGTCGATCTCCAGAAGTTTTGGACTTCATCTCTCAGAAGGCTCTGCCAGCATGGCCAATGTTCAGGAATGCTGGTAGTTGACGATGTTTTGGACTTCAACTACTAGCATTCCTGAACACTGGCCATGCTAGCAGGGCCTTCTGGGAGTTGAAGTCCAAAACTTCTGGAGCTTTACATTCTGCCTGCCTCTGGTCTACCCCATTCAGCAGGGTCACTGCAAGGATTGGCTTCTACTGTACTGGCACAGAAAAAACATAAAATCAGAGACTATATGAGAAAGTGGGAAGCACAGAAGTTAAAAGACTAAACTGAGAAATGAGATTCAATTTGTTATGTCATAAAGCTTCATAAACTGCAGCTTTAACTCTGTTAGTTTGCATGGGTTTGTCTTCTTTTAAAGGTGTTACTTTTTTCTATCCATCAAGGGCACTCAGGACATTTTACAATAAAACAAGGATTAAAGTTAAAATATACAGAATATTTGATATAAAATGTTCCATATTTCGATTCCTTCCTACTCACCTGAGGGTAAAGGGAGAAGGTTTCTGAAAATCTGAAGGAGCTTGGATCATCTTTGTGGTATTCTCCAAATTTCTGGCACTGGATGAATTAAAAAAATGATCTAAGTTTTCAGTGTGGTACTTCTGATACTATTGTGACACTTTCAGAAATTTATACTTTTTGCTTTTCACTAGCAGGCACAACAATTGTACAGATTTCTAATGACTTACCAGTCTGATAAGCTGTCTGTCCAGCCACCTAAGAACATCAGGTCCTTCTTCCGTCTCAGCCCTGTACACTGCTAGTCTGGCCATAAGAATGGCAGCTGCCTCCTGGTCAAAAGAAGCAGCGATGTTTTGAATCTGTGTCTGAGCATCTGCCCAACTGCAAAAGAATAGCAATTGTTTTACCACACAATTGGCCAGACAGCAGCAGAGGCTTAGAAAAACACAGCCTGGTCCACCCCCACCCCCCACTGCTTTAGCACACGGAGCCCTAAAATGGTCAGATTTAACTGGGTTGCAACTACTGTTGTGCTAGAGAGCAGTTTGCCCCCAAATGTCAGTGGCAAGCCACCATTTAAATAATAATAATAATAATAATAATAATAATAATTCATGATGTCCCACAGAATGCCCACCGCAGCTCTACCGGAGGTTCTCCTGGTCACAACAAAACCTAAGGGGCAGTATTTAAAGATGTCTTTACACTAGCAAAAAGTGTTTCTGCTCACACAAGGCAAAGCACCAGACTTTCACTGGATGGAGAGGCGGGTTAGAAATAAAATAAATAAATAAATAAAATAATAAATACTGCATTCCTCTGCACTATTTCTGATACTATTCCAGTTGGATTCCCAACCCTCAGGAACAGCTTTTCGAGGGGCACAGGAGGCTTCAATGGTTAGTAGAAATTGGCAAAACCAAGGTGCCCTGACTTAGGCATGCAGGAGTACTTTCCATTAGTGTAAAGCCTCCACCAGTCTATATTCTAAGCACAATACCGTTACTTAGTGTGCATATTACACGAATTTCTAGATCAACATATTAAAAATTAAGGCTTACTTCCTGGCAATAGTGGTTACTCTAATACGTCTCTGTCCACTTGAATGCTGGTACTGAGTCACAAACTGGATTGCACCTCGTCCACCCTGAGGAATTGGAGCATTGTGCTGTTTTAAAGGGAAAGGATGAATAGATTAAATGGAACAAAAGGATAAGAACATTTTATAGCATGATCACCACATTAGGATCCCCATCACTGCCACAATCTTTTCTAAAATTAGGAATTATCTGACAGAGGCTATTTCAACAAATGTAATAAGCTGTGCAAATGTCTGTTATATGAAAAATGTAAGTCAGGAGGCTTACTGCCCATTCTTTAGTTATAATTTAATTCAAACTTGGAGCAGCTTTTCCAAATCAGAAAAAATAACATAAAGTCAAAATCAGGTCAAGAACAGATTTTAATCGACATTCGGAACACACCCAACCTGATAGTAGGTGGGATAAGATAGTAATAGTTAACAATTATATAGCAATTTAGAGTGTCCAGGTGTTTCACATACATTATCTCTGTACTCCTTTCAATAGCCTTCTAAGGTTGAGAAATATTATCCTCATATTACAGATGCGGGGGAAGGAGTTAAGGATGATGCTTTGCCTACAGCCAACCTACTGACTACATGGCACAGGCGAGATAAGCCAGGGACTTCCTCAACCACTGCTCAGTGTCTTAAGGCACAACATACTACAGTACAACTCATAAAATGGGCATAATTCAAATGAGGAACACTATAATTTGATTCTCCTTTTTCTCCTGTGAATGAATATGACCACCTCATTCACCCAGCACTTTGAAGAAAATGCCTTTTATAGATCACAAGTGCAATTTCCTCTAAAGCCCAATTTCACTATTTATTTATATGTAGTTACTTTTAAAATGTAACAGGCTAAACTAGAAGAAGTAAAACAATCCTTCAAGGCATTCTTTTTGCAATGTACTGAACATAGCACTTTATTCATAACTAATTTTATTTGATTGACTTGAAGCTATAAATGTTTTGAAAAAGTGCTTAGTTAATGGCACAGTCATACTGATAACACCACAATTACCCTATTTTTCTGTAAAGTGATGCACCAATTCCTCTCTTGTGAACAATTTAGCAATAATGTAGGGGATTAAAAATACAACACCGGAAGGTGTGCCATGGAAATCACTAACGATAGGTGAACATCACATTGCTCAGGCTTGTGATATGTGCCACTAACAAATAGACTATCATCACAAGGAATGGTAGCAAAACCTGTATCCATGTAGGAGTTCTTAAAATAAAGTTGTGAGAAGACAGTGCAGTGTTTTATCCTGTTCTGAGCAAACCATGCTCTCAGACTTTTCTCTTACCTGATTAACCACTTCAAAGTACAATGCTAGGGTTGTAGTAGGGCTAAGTCCACAAATCTTCCATTGGCATGTACCTCCTGTTCCTATCTCCTGTAAAAAGATTGCAAATAATGTTTCAATAAAGAATATAGCTTGCTACAACCTAGTACAATGCATTTGAAAACATATTGCAGTTCTCATTGACCATCAGAAGTCCCTATCCCAGTTATTTAGATAAAACAGAGTTTTATCTTTGTTACAGATTCTACACTGCTCTCTCTGTTGCAATAACACAATTAGCAGCAGCTGACCAGAAACTTCATCGAAAGGATGAAAAGATAAAGTAGTTAAAGATTTCATTTTTAAATCCTGTAAGGCAAGGATTACATCCCTATAAAGATTCCAGCCTATAAAGATTCCAGTGTTATAGCCTGATCCAATGCACGTTTATTCTGAAGCCAGCCCCACTAATTTCAATTTAGCATTTTCCCCAAGTAAGAATGCTTAGGATTGCAGCACTAGTCTGACATAGCAAAGACTAACAAAATGTTAATGTAGCAAGAATTTACACAGACCAGAGTCAGTTCATCAGATGCATGAAGGGCTATCCTAACATGGCAAGAAAGAGAATAATGCCACATTATAGCAGTGGAGAAAGCCAAACAGAACGATGGGCTACTATGCTGGATGTTACTGGGACACATCCAAGGAAAAACAGAACTAGTGGGACAGAAATGCAGGTTGCTTACCTGTAACTGTAGTTCTTCGAGTGGTCATCTGTGTAGTCACACACTATGGGCTCGCGCCGGCACCGAGCCTCATTCCGGAAACTTCTAAAGCCTAGACTCTTGGCGGGAACTCCTCCCCCCACCGCCCTATCGCGCATGCTCGGGTTCCCGCTTACCTCAGTTCTATGAGAACGTATTTGCCTCGCGAACTGGATAATGGAAGGAAGAAAGTATTTGTGGATAAATCATTGCATGCAAGCGATAACCTCTTGGACCAGTATGTCAGGCGAGGTCTAGAGGGGACGGTGGGTGGGTTGTGTGACTGCACAGATGACCACTCAAAGAACTACAGTTACAGGTAAGCAACCTGCATTTCTTCTTCGTGGTCTCTGTGCATCACACACTATGGGCGAATAACAAGCAAGTACTTACCGGAGGAGGGTAGACCTCGCTGAAGTGTCACTGGAGAATGGAAGATAGGACAGCCCAACTGAAGGAGGCGTCGTCTCTGGCCCTGACGTCCAGCTTATAGTGTGCGATGAACGTGGACACGTTAGACCAAGTGGCTGCCCTGCAGAGCTCTGGAATTGAAATTCCTCTGTCCAGAGCGGTGGAGGTTGCGAGAGCACGTGTGGAGTGTTCTCTGTGTGCTAATTGATAAGCCAGAGAAATCATTTGCACTATCCATTTTGCGAATCTCTGGGTAGAGACAGGATGGCCTTTAGCCTCACCCCCATAGCAGATGAACAGTCGATCCGACTTACGGAAAGAGGCGGATCTGTTCTTGTAGAAAGCTAGGGCCCGACGGACGTCGAGTGAGTGAAGCTTGGAGCTGATAGGGTCAGTGGATGCTTGGAAAAAGGTAGGTAGAACGATGTTTTGGTTGACATGAAAATTGGTCACGATCTTAGGGCGAAAGGACGGACCAGGTCGAAGAACCACCTTATCCCAGAAGAATTGTGTGTAGGGTGGATCTACCATAAGGGCACATAGCTCCAAGCTTCTTCTCGCCGAGGTGATGGCCACCAAGAAAGCGACCTTGAAAGTCTACAGCCGCATATCAATAGTGGCAAGAGGTTCGAAGGGTTTGGAGGTCAAAGCGGACAGCACCACCGAGAGACTCCATTGTGGTATCATGGGTCGCATTGGTGGGTGCAGGTTGCGAAGTCCTTTAAGGAAGCATTTGGAGAGTGGGTGCATGAAAACAGAGAAATGCTGGATAAGGTCGTGCTTCGCCAAGATTGCAGCCAAGTATACCTTTATAGAGGTAGTTTTAAGTCCCACCTCATGAAGGGAGAGTAAGAAAAGCAAGATGTCAGAAATCTCGCAAGATCGCAGATTAAGGCCTTAAGCGGTGGCAAACTGTGTAAATTTCGTCCATTTTCTGTCATAGGACGCTCTAGTGGAGGGTTTTTGGGCCTCCCTCAGGATGGCCTTTACTGAAAGCGGTAGATCTAGGTCTTGCCAGTGGGCCGGATTCGCCAGGCTGTGAGTTTTAGTTTGTGTAGGTCTGGGTGAAAAGTTAGTCCTTTGTTCATGGAGATCAGGTCAGGGCGCATCAGCAGGTGATAGTACTCTCCCATGGAGAGGCGGAGTAGCGGAGTGAACCACGCTTGTCTGGGCCACCATGGGGCAATGAGGATTGCGTTCGTCTGTCGACGATGTAGAACCATGATCACTTTGGCCACCAGGGGGAAAGGTGGGAATGCGTAAACCAACCCGTGTCCCCATGGCGTGTTGAAGGCATCTCCTAGGGTCTGGCTGCCCAGTCCCGCTCTTGTGCAGAACACTTTGCAGACTGCATTGTCCGTTGATACAAAGAGATCGATGTCCGGTGTCCCCCATTTGGCGAACAGGTGAGAGAGAGAGGTTTGACATAGGGCCCACTCGTGTGTGTCCTGAAAGTGGCGGCTTAGTGAATCCGCTTGAACATTCTCCGATCCTGCTATATGAATGGCAGAGAGGCGCATCCCGCGTTGTATTGCCCACTCGAAGATCTCTAGAGTCGAGCGGAGGAGTGCTGCCGATCGTGTGCCCCCTTCTTTGTTGATGTACCAGACAACCGTTGTGTTGTCGGATACTATCCTGACGTGGCGTTCCAGAAGGTAGTCCTTGAAAGCTTGCAGAGCTTTTTGCACCGCGAGGAGTTCTAGTCTGTTTATATGAAGGGAGTGCTCCTGGCTGGACCATTTCCCCTGTATTGTCAAGTGGTCGCAGTGCGCCCCCCCATCCTAGAAGGGACACGTCCGAGGTTAGCGTACGACTCGGGCCTGGACTCACAAAGGGTAGACCACTTAGCAAATTTTCCTGAAGAGTCCACCATCTGAGCGAGGGACAGAGAGTGTGTGGAATGGTAAGTCTGATCCAATTCGGCTGGGTGGATGGGTCGTAGTGTGTTATGAGTGGAGTGGTCGCATTCGTAGTCGAGCCCATCTGACCGTGTATACCAATGAGGCCATGAGGCCTAAGAGTCTCTGTAGAGTTAGTGCTTTTAAGCTCTTCGAGTCGAGGACGGTTCGGGCAAGTTGCTGAATCTTGAGAGCCCGCTCTTTCGGGAGGAAGGCTCTTCCGATCGTGGAGTCTAACAGTACTCCAATAAACAGGATTGCCTGTGTGGGCGTGAAAACTGACTTCTCGTGGTTCACAATCAGCCCAAACTCTGTGTAAGAGGCTTGTTGTGGTGGTCACATCCCTTTCCGCTTGGCGACAAGAGGGGGACACTATCAGCCAGTCGTCCAGGTAAGGGTAAATTTCCACACCTGCCGAACGAAGGGAGGCACAGACCAGTGCCATGCACTTGGTGAACACTCTGGGTGCCGTCTTCAGACCGAAAGGGAGGACAGTAAACTGGTAGACTTTCTGACCTATCGCGAATCTGAGAAAGCGCTGATGGGAGCTGTGGATGGGGATATGAAAGTATGCGTCCTTTAGGTCGATGAGGGTGAACCAACTGTTGCGACTGATTAGAGGTAGAATGGCAGCTAGCGTGACCATGTGGAATTTTTTGGTCATAATGAAATCGTTGAGGTTTCTCAGGTCCAAGATGGGGCGGAGACCGCCGTCCCGCTTTGGGACAGTGAAGTATCGGGAATAGAACCCGACTGGAAGGTCTGAGCGAGTGACATGAATGATGGCACCCTTCTGGAGCAACGTGGCCACTTCTTGGCGCAAAGCATCCGATGGTGGTGTAAGCCTCATGCAACTGGGCAGGGGGGGGAGGAGGCGAACTCTATCAGATATCCGTTCTTGATGATATTTAGGACACATTTGTCTGATGTAATTTGAGCCCAGGTGTGGAAAAAAAGGTTGTAAGCGATGGCTGACGTTTGTGATCGGATGGGGAGTGACCTGGAGAAAGTCAAAGACGCTGCTTTTGAGGAGCATCAGGTCTCCCACGCTGTTGGCGGAAGCGCCCCTGTGGGTAACTTCTCCTTTGCTGAAAGGTGGGCTGTGAGGTGGTAGGCTGGTACCGTTGCTGCCGGTGTTGGAATGGGCGGGACTGGTAGAGGTGTTGATGGCCCCACCAGCGAGGACGGTAGGGGTGTGACGTCAAAGGGGGGTAAAAACCCATCTTCTTTGCGGTCGTTTTTGCCTTCTGAATTGTGTCCATGGTGGAATCCGTGGACGTGTTAAACAGACCTTCTCCGTCAAAAGGTAGGTCCTCGATCCGCGACTTGGATTCCAGAGGCAGGTTAGAGGATCTTAACCAGGCATGACGTCTCAGGGCGACAGCCGCAACCATAGCCTTAAATGGGCAGTTCACCTGGTGGCGAGCGGTTGTCAGCTCCTGCTAAGCGAGGGCTGTTGCCTCTTGTTGAAAAACATGAGCCGCATCTCTGATCTCATCTGGCAGGTGGGCATGGAGTGATGACACCTTTTCCCATAAGAAGAGATGGTACCGGGCCATCATGGCCTGATAGTTGGAAACTTTGATGCCTAGCGCAGCCGAGGAGTAAACTCTGAGGCCGAAGGTGTCCAGTTTTCTCCCCTGTCAACAGGCGCAGAGTGCGACTTGGATGATCGCCCTTGGGCTGATTCTACAATCACCGAATTGGGCTTAGGATGTGCGATCAAGAAGCCAGTGTCCTTCTCCTGAAGTTTGTAGAGGGAATCTAGGCATCTGGAAACTGGGCCCATTGTGGCAGGATTCTTCCATGACTCCTGTGCGGTGTGCAGGAGCGTCAGGATCAATGGCATGGCGAGTGTGGAAGAGGAGTCCCCATACATCACGTTGTAGATTGAATCCACGCATTGTTCTACTGGTTGTTGTGGTTCCACACCAAGGGATTGCGCCAGGCGGAGCATCTGTTCTGCGAATGATGCTACCTCGACCGAAAGTGAGGCTCTCTTGTCTGTTCCAACGGCGTCCTCTGGTGACGGGACAGAAGGCGGTGTGTCCACCGACAACGAAAAATCTGAGGCGTAGTCCTCTACAGAGTGGGGAGACATCGGAACCTCGACGTCGAGCGAGGGCAAGGGATCCGGAGACGTTCTCGGTACCGAAGACTCCCTTGGGGGGACCGATACCATGGCGGACGGAGGGAGCCTCGGAGGCAGCGGCGGGGCAAAGGTCTCCCCCGCGCGGAGCTTCCTGTCCGTATAAGGGTCGAAGAGGAAGCACTGGCGATCGCTGGCGTGCGTCGTAGGGCGTTGATGAGTGGACCAAGATGCTACGGAGTGGTCCGAAATCTGATCCCAGTCCCGCGACGGCGTCGGCGAACGGGAACGGTACCGGTGCTCTGCCGGAGCAATCATCGAGACTGGCGAAACAGCCCCTGATGTTCGGGGTGATAATGGGTCAAAGGCACAATCTGCCGATACCGACGCCGGAGGCGACATCGATAAGTGCAGTGTCGACACCGTCAGAGAACGAAATGGAGCCCCTTTGATGAAATCCAACCGACGCGACGTCGAAGGATGTGCCCTGCTCGGTATCGAGGTGGTTTTCGGGTGCTTGGTAGCCTGCTTAGTCGCTGGCGCTACAGTCGGCGTCGGTTTCGGTGGGCGCGCTGGCTGCGAAAGCGGGATCGAGACCGATGCCGGTGGTGACAGCATCGTACGAACCATCGGTACCGAGGATCTTGTCGGTACCGATGCCGGCCCAGTCTGGGGCGGTGCCGAGGAGGTCGGTGCCTTCCTTGGATGCTCCTTTTTTGTCTTTTCAGACTTAGAGGAGGATTTGGCCTTTTCTTTAGCCCTGCGGGAGCTCTCCTCTAGAGATGTCGCTGAAGCCTTTTTGAGCTTTTTTGTCTTTACTCCTTCTGCGGAGTGTGAAGACACAGCTTTACGGGGGCGATCTCTCGACCCTTCCCCTGGGGAGCGCACCTCGGTGGCGGCCATAGCAGTTGGACGTGCCGGGGCATCTACTGTCTCCAGCGCCTTTTTCCAAAGAAGCGCCCTCAGCTTGTTAGCCCTGTTCTTTCTGGTTTGTCTCGAGAAATTCATACAGTGCGCGCAGGTGTCCACTATATGTGTCTCGCCGAGGCAGAGTAGGCAGCGGGAGTGGCCATCAGACAAAGTCAGTTTTGCACTGTAGGAATTACAGTTCTTAAAAAGAGCTGTTTGCGCCATAATAGACGGTATCCCGGAGGGAGGGGAAGAAAGAGAAAGAACCCTCCCGGGGAGTGAAAAATATAGAATAGGAGAATATAACCAAAAAAAATTTTTATTATTATTTTTTTTATAGGAACTAAGAAGGAGGAGAAAAGAGAAGAGAGAGAGAGAAAAAACTAAGAGAGTCTAAGCTAATAACTGTAATACGAACGAAAGTTCTTTGAGAAGTCTCCCGCGAGGCAAGCAGCACGGCGGTCGAAAAAGAACTGAGGTAAGTGGGAACCCGAGCATGCACGATAGGGCGGTGGGGGGAGGGGTTCCCGCCAAGAGTTTAGGCTTTAGAAGTTTCCGGAATAAGGCTCGGCGCCAGCGCGAGCCCATAGTGTGTGATGCACAGAGACCACGAAGAAGAACTTGGGTGATATTGAACCCAAGAGGCAAGACAAGGGTTTAAATAAATAATAAGCCTAAACTGTGAGTGCTTATCCCTACTTTTTAATCTCTAGAACTTCCTATATGTGAAAAGTATATTCCCTCCTTTTGCAATACAATTACTACTTTCCCAATGGCCTTCATTCCTGCAGCTACCTCCGATCAGAGATAACAATAGGGATGAGGAGCAGCAGTGCTGGGAATCGCCCACACGGGGGAAGGTGGCTGCTGTCCCCGCACACTGGCGAGTCCCTTTTTGCGTAGCCCAATAGGGGATAGAGGCAGGGCATGCAAAGCTGTTTGAAGCCCTTTTGCTCCTCTGATGGAGAAGTGAAGAGGACTCAGCTGCTTCTCCTTCATGTGCCCCCTTGCAGGAAGGAAGCAGGATGTGAAAAGTCAGGGAAGGGCCGACCTAGTCTCCATTGCTTCCTATCAGAGGAGCACCAAGCGTAGTCCAGTTCAACTTCACTGCACATGGGGCTTTCCTAATGGGGAAATCCCGTGGACAGCAAAGCTTTGTCCCTGGCTCAAGCACCAGGTGCAAGATCCACCCAGCACCTGGGCCAGAAAGCAAATGGCAGCAGGTTGGTGTGGCCAAGCTCACTAATGTCAAGGGCATGGCCACGCCCACCAGACCTCTTATGGCCCATTGGGGGCTGGGGAGGTTATCTAGTCCCCAACCCAAATGTAATTTTGCACCCCTGTTGTATAGTGTAACAGCTGTCTAGTGTAATTGCTATAGTATAATGCACACTACTGCTTAGTCCCAGACTAATAATCAGGAAATAGCAGTATCTACTAGATTCTTATGCAAGAGAAGGAAGGTTTGGATTAAAAGGATATAATTATTGCAAACCAGCCAGACAATATTTAAACAACTTACTGGTAAAACAGTCTGAAGGACAAAGATCACAACTTCTTTGTGAAATTGTACATCTGAAAATGGCAATATGCTGATAATAGTATTTTATCAAGAATTTAATCGTGTTAAAAATTATTTAGGATGTTTGGCCAACAGTATCATTCCTATATCATTTCATGTGTGGAAAGTGGCAAAGGCACAGGTTGTATGACCAAGCAGTAAAATTTAAGTGATTTACAGGTTACTCTACTTACATTTTCTGACACACAAGGCCCTTTAGAATTGAGTGATACACAAGGTCCAATAGCTCCAGATATCTTTATTTCTCTTGAGGTCTACAACAATCGCAGGACAAAAAAATATCATCATCAATTTATTCCTACAGAATGTGGGCTAATCTTACAGTTTGGAAATCTGTACTTACACATCTGCTTTACTAGTAACAGCAATGCTAACAGTGTCCTGGAAAAATGAAGATGAACAGGTATTCTGTTCAGAATGGAGCAGAACTAGCTAGTTTTTTTAGAAAGCAAAACAGCTTCTAGGACACAGCTGGACAATTGTTTCCATGCCTTTTTCCAACCGCTTCCCAGCACCAAAGGATAAACTCCCTTAATTCTGCATTATCTCAAGAGCTGCAAATGGACCTCTTGCATGGTCAGCAATTGTGTCTTTGTGCCAGTGTTAGGACCATGCAGTGCACTCCTATCCATGTCTACTCAGAAGTAAGCCCCATTTAGATCAATAGGACTGGATTTGACATAAATCCACTGCATGTTCCTTACTAAATGAATTGCTTGCATTAAAAGCATTTCTGGCATTTATACACCTCAACAATCCTCCTACTGTTTGTAGCAGACTATACAAGGTTGTTGATTTTAACTTAAAACATGCTTTTTCTTTTATGTTATTTATTGATTTACAAAAATTATGCCCCACTTTTTAGGTAAACAGTCTCAACACAGCATACAAAATTTAAAACCACAAATACATGATATGATGATAAAAGCAGTAATCTGGTACGAATATTAGTGGGGAGATGCTAGATCAGCATTTAAAGCAAGGATCTAAATAAGCACCTCTAACATCCTTAAGAACCCTATAGTTCTGTAGATAGGAACATCATCATCATCATTATTATGATTATATTTATTTGTATCCCGCCTTTTTCCCCAATACTGGGACTCAAAGTGGCTTTACAAAATTAAAACATATACAATTAAAACATATAAATAAACTAAAAATGAAAACATATAAATAGAAATATACAAAAATTAAAAATACAATTAAACCATCTATAGTATCAAAACATTTAAAAGGTTAAAAAGCAAATGACAAATAAAATCCAGCACATTAACAAAGGTCCAGACTAATCTCAAAGGACTGCCAGAACAAGGAAGTTTTTACCTGCCTCCAGAAGTATAGCAAGGAGGGAGCCAGTCTAGCCTCCCTGGAAAGGGTGTTCCAGAGCCTGGGAGCAGCCACCGAAAAGGCCCTTTCCCATGTTCCCACCTGTGATGATGGCAGGACCAAGAGAAGCCCCCACCCCCGAAGAGCTCAGCACACAGGCAGGCTCATAAGGGAGGATACAACCGGACCTGAGCCATATAGGGCTTTATTGGTCATAACCAGCACTTTGAATTGTGCCTGGGAACAGACCAGAAGCCAGTGGAGCTGTTATAACAAGGGAGTTGTGTGCTCCCCATAACCAGCCCCAGTCAACATGAAGCTGTTATACAAAGTCATGCACTATACTAAGTCAGACTATTGGTCCATCCAGCCCAGTATTGTCTACTCAGACTGGCAATAGTTTGAGAGGGTGAGATCCTTTTAAGTGGAAATTCCAGAGATTAGATCTGGGCCTTCAGCATGCAAAACAGGCTCTCTGCCACTAAGTTACAGCTTCTCCCCAATATTATTTTGCTTGTTGAATAGCGTTTCCATATGTCCAGTATAGATCAGGGCCAGACAACCTTTTAGGACCTGAGGGTTGTGTCTGCTGCCAGTTGAATAGCGTTTCCATATGTCCAGTATAGATCAGGGCCAGACAACCTTTTAGGACCTGAGGGTTGTGTCTGCTGCCAGGTGAAGGGGAGGAGAGATCACATATATGCGTCCATGCACACACACGCACACACACACACACACACACACACACACACGGTGAGGGGAGAGGTTCAAGATTGCTGGGGTAGTAGGGAGGCTTTTATTTCCCTTACTATCCCAGTGATTCTACACAACATTGCTGCAGGGGACGGGGTCGGGAGGCTGTTTTAGGTTCGCTGAGGTATTGGGAAGCTAAAGCCCCCTTTCCCTCCTGCCCCAGCAACCCAATACCTATTGCCATTAGCAGTAAAGAAGCTGTGATATGGGAGCAGATGGGCGGGGGGGGATTCAACAGCAAGAGGGTAATTGGGCTGCATAACAGGCCTTGAAGAACTACATGCAGGCCTCAAGTTGTGTACAGATGATGCACACATCATATCGTTCCCTGGATCTCACGCTCTGCTGCCTAAGCACTGTTCTAGCAGGATGAAATGACACAGGAATTGTAGCCTTATTTCTGTTTCAGCAACAAAGAAAAATGTTTGCTGAATATTCAATAGCTGGTGTGAGTGGAATCTAAATAGTATCAGTATACCATTCCATGCTAGAGGGTGAACTATGTCTGCAAAGGTACATCATACACCCTACAGTGTAAGTTAGACAGTAGGAGAAAGAATTAAGAACAGTTTTGCTAAGCAATGAATGCAGGATCACAGTCACTCTACATTCAAGAGCTTATTTTCACAGGAAAGTAAAATACTAAGAACCGAGGTCTAAAGGTTTAAACTGAAATGCTGAATGAACAGCTACTGCTAGCAATTATAATACCTTACTACAACACTTTGGTTAGTTCTGAACTGCATGATCAAATATGATGGAATAAAAACACCACGTCTTTAAAAATATTTATAGTAAATTCCAAATCTTACCTTGATTTCTAAGGTGCCTCCAAATCCCATCTTGAATTGCCCCTGCACATCTTTGGTAAACACACGCTGAAAGGTTTGTTTGAACAAAGATGTATTGAAAGAGTCTCCCATTACCATCCAGCCCCTACATGAAAACAAAAATGCAGCTGATTCAAAATATCGAAAGCACCAAAGAGCATTTATGCTGTACTTCAAAGGCCTCATTAAATTGTCACACTTTGGTATGCTACCACAGACCCCTGTGAAGACCTCTGCCCTGCTATTCCATCATATTTCTTGACAATACAGCAAATGTGTACACAGTGTTGAGGAAGCCACATGTCATCAAATACTGTGGCACCTATGGAGACACTGACATATTAGTTTGTATGTGGTGACTTTTCTTTGATAATGCTCATTCATTAATGTGCATAAGGTAGGAATAAAACATGGCCACCAGGATTAAAGAATCAGTGGCCACCACTAAGGCATATATTTCACAACAAATGATATGAAACCTAAAGGGCGTAGATCCTGAGAAATGCCAGCAGAAGGGGTTGGAAGGTGGCTTTACCACCCCCTCTCCCCCTCAAAAAAGCTTCTCCTGAGGGTTGAGGGACACTCCTAAATAAGGCAGACTGTAGCGCGGGGAGATGAGGGGATTGCCATATAAAAACGGGTAGAAGCACTATGGTGACAAGCTATGGTCCTTGCCTAAAAATCAGGCACTCTCATTTTAAGAGTTACTTGCTTATGGGACTTGGGCCAAATACTCCCTTGATTACTATCTGCTGGCCTTGCTAACAAGGCACAGGTGTGGGGAGAGGGTATGCGCAGAATGGCATATTGCCTTTGCCAGCTACCCCTTATGGGGAGGTGGGTTGAAGCTCAAGTTAGGAAACTGGAGAGGGGAGGGTTTGTCGGAGAGTGGAGGCCATATCGCTCTGGACCAGAAGCCGATCCCTTGAAGGAGTTGAAAGATCCTCCTTAGGAATTGTTAGTCTGTATGTAAATGTCACAAGGTAGCCTAGCAGACAGCTTATAGGTTTTGTTTAATTTGTTAATAGGTTTGTTTAGATAACAACAGAGTTTGTGTCGTGCAATTCTGAGGTGTCTTACCAGGACCTAAGGAAGGAGATTACCCTCCACATGACCTAACTACTCCAGTGTAAGATCTGGAACTGGAACAGAGTGGAGAAGACAAATAAAATCCCAGAGGGGGATGAAAAAGTGTTACAAGCACAAGTCAGAGTTCTGCTCACAGAAATTGTCTCTGCCTGATTTTCTGCGATACCCCCTCCACCTGGCCACATCCCATTCAGGAGGATCCCCCAACTATAAGGAGAGACTTTGGGGGATGCTCCAGGGGCTAACAGGGGAGGAGGGATGGGAAAGTCGCCTTCCGTCAACCCTTTCCAACAGTGCTTCTCAGGATCCAAGCCATTGACCGCAATTCAGAGTAAGTTAGTCATGTCTGTTGCATTGACATTGATGGAAGTAGTTAGTGAACTAATTTCACTAAAATGTATGCTGCAATCATATACATATTTACCTAGGAGTACATCCACTGTTATGTCTGAATAATAGTTATAGGGTTTCACTATTAAGCATCAACATTTTATGATTTGGGGTCAATGTTTAATATCTGCCACATGTCGATTTACCATACTGCTTAATTGATAAGCAATCATGACATCATCAAAAATCAATGAGTACTACCAGGAGATAAAAATCTACCTTCTGCGCACCCGACATACTTAACAGTGACAAGTATGTTTGTAAAACAGAAAAATGCTATAAAAACACTATTGTAATCTGAAATATTAGAAGAATTTAAAGTGCAAACTAGATTTTATTCATGGACTATGCACAGGAATTCTGTCATCTTGTGTAGTTAGTCCCATTAAACTAAGAAGGAACTTACTTCTGAGTAAAGAAACACAGGATCACGCTTTAATTGCCAGCTCTTACAAGGAGTTGTTGCATCAGAGAATACTACAATTAAGCACTATAGCAATGTGTGCAAGAATGACCCTCTGGATAAACTCTGCGCACAGGTCGCTGTAATTGGGGTCAGACGACATTACTCCCCTCCCACCCCTTCCCCCAACCCAGATTAGTTAGCGATCCTACAATTTAGGGAGGGTTTTTTTTGTTTGTTTTGTTTTACTTGGCTCATTTCCTTGTGTCAACTGTAGCCACCTGATTTGGCATGATGCACCTATCAGGCTTGCAGCATACTCTAGTATAAATTATGTGGCTTAGGGGAAGAAAGAAAACAGAAGAGCGCAAATAGGGACAAGAGAGTGGACTTCATTTCATGCTACTTTCTAGTCCTATCATCCTATGATAGTGCTTCTGTGCAACATCATTAACATTATTGTAAGGTCAGAGGAGATAAAGTTTACTTTAAGAATGCTTGCTGAAATAGGAGCACAGTGTAAAAGGTTATGTAGTACAAACTATATATTGAAAAGTAAAATGGCAGTATACTGGAAATGGCCATTCTTATCAACGGACCTATCAATACTTGAAGTGTAGTGACACATGTATAGAATAACGCAAATTTATGCAAGCCCACTTGACATACAAGACAGGTTATATTCACATTGTGCTAGCAGATATTTGCTAGCACGCTGGGGCTTCCTCCCTCTCTTCTCCCCACTGCATCTCTTCAGGCAGCCTACAAATCTGCTCTGGAGCAATTCCCGGCCCTCTTGGCAGATTTTGAAGGGGGGAGTGTGGGGGAGGAAAAGGAATTCTCCCCCTTCATTTCCACTGACAGAACTGATTCCGACAGCAGAATGATATCATTGGATAGATGCAGCCCCCTACACACTCAACCACTGAGTGGAGTTTTCACACTGCGTAGAGAAATGTGTTGTGTGAACTGAGCCTGTTTCTCCTTAAAACTTTTCACATACTACCTTAAAAGGCAACACATACCCTGTGGAATTAGGACAGCACTTCATCTCCAAAAGACCAGTCTGATCTAGTGCACAAGCATAGATGTCAAGAACATGACCTGTTGTGGCAGCACGATTTGCCAGAGCTTCAAAATGCTAGTTAAGACAAAAAGTAAACTTAATTTTTACCAAATTTTATTATTTATGTCTTATTTATTAACTGTCTTTATATAGCCATCCCATAACACAAGTTGTCTGGTTGGCACACAAAATATGTAGATCAAATCCTCCATAGCCTATCTGAAGGTTTCCCAACCTGGTACCCTCTAGATGTTTTGGACTACAATTCCCAAAATTCCTGACCAATAGACATGCTGGCTAGGGCTTATGGGAGCTGAAGTCCAAAATATTTGGGGGGTCCAGAACAGCAATTGAGTCCAGAAATTAATTAGCAACCAGTGCTTTCTTGTTGATGTGGACTCTCCGCCCAGTGTCTGACAGTAGCCTGGCCACTGCATTGTAGATCAATTGCAGTTTCTGAAAGCTCTTCAAAGGCAACCCTACATAAAGTGCATTGCAGGAATCCAACATCAAGTTTATCAGGGCATATATTCTAATGGCCAAGTCCTTGGGCAGTATCCAACAGGGCCGTTGTGCAAGGGGACCCTCCTGCTGATTACACTGCCCAAGCAGTACCCACCACTTGCACAATCGAGATTTAGCACTTCCTATAGGAAGCTCCAAAATGAGCAGAAACACTGATTTCTGGATCAGGACAGATTGGCGGAGTTCCCTTATGTAAGATCTGCTGACATGCCCTGTTCCAGAAACAAACATTTCCACTTGTTTCTGGTTGCTCCCAGACATGCTAAATCTCCATCGCACAAGCAGTTGGTCCCACTTGCTCAATAAAATGGCAGGGGCGCAATGGAATTAGTGGAGGCACAGCGCTACGTTGGATACTGACCCTTATTTCACAAGAAAGGGCATGACAGGTATAGTGGAAACAAAAAACAGATGCATCTTGAACATCAAGAAACATAGCTGGATCCAGGAGCACCTCCAAGCTGTCAGCCTGCTATTTTAGCAACAGTGTGACCACTTCTAGAATACTTGGTTTAACACCTTCTAATTCAATTGCCCTCCCATCATCAACAATTCAGCCATATCTGGATTAAGCTTTAGCCTATAGGCAGACTAGCTGTCACCACGCTGTGCGTTTGCCCACTCCACATAGTTGAGTACCCCTGGAAGGGGGCAGGAACACATGATGTCAGCACACTGACTTTCAAGGGAAACTACAGGGAAAATGGGAAAGTACTAGATTTAAGGGTTCTATTTTCTGCAACAGTCTTATTTCTTTCATCATTTCTAATGCCTCACTGACTATGTTGAGACCACTCACATTCAATATTTACAGTTGATAGAAATGTATAAGTTTGCTCAATTTTTTTAAAAAAATAAGTTTTGGAAAGAATGAAGCTTTGGAAAAATTAAGTCCAGATTCCACATCATTTTACATATCCACGAAACACACTTTTTAAATTACAGAATTAAAAACCGTATCAAGTGCTCTTACCTTCGTACTCTTCTTAACGTATTTGGCATTGTCTTTTTCAATGTCATGCCAAGATCTTATAGGCAGCTTAAGTTCATCCCCTACAACCATCCCAGGTCCCTGGGTAGCTGGTCCGCCAATAAACATCATTATGCGGGCACCAGTATTAGGGAAAGTACACTGTGGGATAATACATATTTGTCAAGTGAAGGAGTAAAAAGATGTCTTTTGAAGTCATATTGCTTTGATATTCAGAATTGTTTATTCATGCTGTAGATTACAGTGTGAATGCCATATAATGCTAATGTTGAGACAGCTTTAACCATGGGTACTTGGTATCCGTGGAAATAACTTTTCTGCAACTACAAAAAGAAATAGTTGGACAGGAAAACCTTTAAGAAAGCCCATTTCCATTTTTCTTTCTTTTTGGCAATTGGAGGAAGCAATCCCCAGAATTTTCCAATTTTAAATCAAATACATTGGTTTAACTCTTATTTATTTGTTAACTGATATGCCCGGTGTTGCTCGGGTCCATGAATAAAAATACTTAAACCCCCAAAATTTGTGTTTTTAGATTTTTCTAGTATGTTGTTCAGCCAGACCTATCACTGTGTCACCGTGTCAAGTTTCTAACTCGTCTGGAAGTGGGTAAATATTTCCGGACATACATGACACACACATACTTTCCGCTTTATAGGTAAAGATTATAGTTCTATACTGTCCAATGGCCGAAGCTCTCTGGGTGCAACCAGAAAGATTCCATTTTAAGCAACCAGAAAGGTCTGTATTCCTTCACGCAAGCTAGAACGTCTGCGAACTTTCAGGCACAAGTAAGAGAAATTGTTACCTCCAGCAGCCCTACAGCTATAGAAAGAGCCACTCCAGAAGATCTTAAAGGTCTTTTTCCTTGGGGAACAGGCCAAGGATCCCGCTGCAGTTCACCCAAAAGGTCAGTGAGATTCATGTCAATTTTCTGTACTGGCTGTAAGAATCTGGAGACAACAAAAAAAGTAAACTAGACAGAGTCACTTTTACATAAACTTCTCAAATGATTTTAGACCATTTTTAGATTAAGATCATCCAAACCCAATATCCATCTGCAGTTCATTTAAATGTATTAGTTTCCTTTTATGGACCTAATTCAAGCTCTAAATATTTTAAAAACCTTTTTTATCTCTTTGGAAAACATGCAACATTTTCATTACAATTCTAATTTGGAATTATCACATACTTAATAGCAATTAAGCTAGCGAAGTTGTGATCTCGAGTATAATTACTTGGAATACAAAAAACCCCACTTCCAACGTTTACTCAAACAAGCATCCAGTCATATCAAAATATTCATAAGCAGAACTATCTGAACAAGTTAATTCATTATACTATGCATTATAAATTCAATTCTCTATTGAATTTATATTGAATTCTCTATAAATTCAATTCTCTATTGAATTCTAGCCAGTAAAAAGCATTTTGACTAATACAAGTGCATTATGATAGCCATTTTACAGTTTAATACTACCCAGAAATGTTTTACTCATTATATTTGCAGCCTGTCCAATCCCTTGAATGTCTCAAAGCAGAAAAACAGAGGGATGATTTTGGGTAGGTCCACTGCTGGCAGTTGATGATGGTTGTTATGGCATTGATAAAAACTGAGAGATGGTTTTGGTTCCACCACAAGAGCAGTAGCAGTGATGACAAATGGTGGACTGGCACAGGAAGAAACTTCAGTATCATAAACTTAACAGTTATATCGCAAAGTTACAAAACAGGGCTTTCCATAAAACAATTTAATAAATGTTTACTTTTAATGAAAAATAAATACCTGTTAGATGGTGGTGGCTGCTGTACCTGAGGACCACGAGCCACTTGCGAAACATTCATTTTTGTAAGTCCTAACATTTCCTGTGAAGAGTATATTTTTACAGAATTATAATAACTATCCTTACATATTCAGCAAATTAATAATGACATTTCCAAGGAGATTAAGAAACATATTTCTTCTGCATTTAGTGTCCTTTTTTAAAAAAGTTTCATTTTTTTAATGTAACAAATTTCTAATATCAATCTTCTCAGAAAATACAATAACGAAACCTTCTGTTAATTTCTGAGCTGTAAGACTTACTTCAATAAGGTGGAGATTTTCTGCTTTCATCTTCCAAGGCCCTAAACTAGATCTCTACACTAGGAATACCATTTTAATATTAATCTTTTATTTACCTGAAGCTGTTTTGCAGACAGGTCCTTCGTCCCTCTAAAGACATAACTTTTGGAAATTCCTTCACAGCCAAGCTCATGAACTTGCACCATTCTCCCAAAAGTAATAAGCCCCACTAAAGCAGTTGGAGGTAGGAGACTTAATGACATCTGCATGGATTCCTTTAAAGCTTGCAAATCTTCATCTTCCATACAAGTGTCAACAACATAAAGAAATATCAAAGGCATCTGAGGTCCACGCTTTAAGTAAAAGTGAACAACAATGAAGTATTAACATTATTGGAAAAAGTTAGGACACAGTCTTGGTAAGTAACTACCCCAGACCAGACCCGATCAACGCCATTACAGAAATACTCATGAAGAGATGGCTTCAGAATGGTTGCATCCACTTGACTACAACGTTGTGTCTCTCTATCATGCTTAATGCATTCACTTGTGCAGATACAATGTCCTGTCGCATTCAGGTCTGTACTGATATATATATATTCTACCATGAACTGTACAATTGGAAAGGAGGGACGTGGTTTCCTTTATTAAAAAGACAATCTCAAAAATCTTTCAATGAAACAATAAATAACATCAACAATATAAAGATTGTACTGCTATGGTACCTAGCACTCAATATGTTTCGAAAAGACATGTAGGGTAGAATCCACACTGGCAGATCCATGGTGGCAAAAATACCTTTGTTACCTAGGTTTCTTCCATTTCTGAGCATCACAATAGCTACACCACATCAGATGATGCCAGTTGTTGCTGAAAGCATAGGTCTGGCCTACTCTATTGTACTAACCAGTTATAGGCACAACCTCCATGTATTGGAATAATATGCTGACACACTGGTCATCATAGAATCATAGAATAGTAGAGTTAGAAGGGGCCTATAAGACCATCGAGTCCAACCCCCTGCTCAATGCAGGAATCCACTTTAAAAGTATACCTGACAGATGGTTGTCCAGCTGCCTCTTGAAGGCCTCTAGTGTGGGAGGACTCACAACCTCCCTAGGTAAGTGGTTCCATTGTTGTACTGCTCTAACAATCAGGAAGTTTTTCCTGATGTCCAGCCAGAATCTGACTTCCTGTCACTTGAGCCCATTATTCCGTGTCCTGCACTCTGGATTGATCGAGAAGAGATCCTGGCCCTCCTGTGTGACAACTTTTCAAGTATTTGAAGAGTGCTATCATGTCTCCCCCTCTGTCTTCTCTTCTCAAGATTAAACATGCCCCGTTCTTTCAGTCTTTCCTCAAAGGGCTTTGTTTCCAGACCCCTGATCATCCTCACTGCCCTCCTCTGTACAAGCTCCAGCTTGTCTGCATCCTTCTTGAAGTGTGGTGCCCAGAACTGGACACAATACTCAAGGTGAGGTCTAACCAGTGCCGAATAGAGGGGAACCAGTACCTCACGCGATTTCGAAGCTATACTTCTATTAATGCAGCTCAACATAGCATTTGCTGTTTTTGCAGCCACATCACACTGTTGACTCATATTCAGCTTGTGATCTACAACAATTCCAAGTTCCTTCTCGCTTGTAGTATTGCTGAGCCAAGTATCATAGCCCGGTCCAAGCTGCCACTTTGTTGGCTCAACAGTCCCAAGGATTGTTAACATGGTGCTTACCTGTACTACATATTCAATACTAGAAAATTGAGGTAAGAGTTCTGCAGGCTGGTTCATCTCGGATATGCCAGCATATGTAGGAGGAAACTGGAATAAAAAGTGATTGAACTATATGAAAACTTCATATACGATCCACTTCAAAACATAATTATCTACACTGAGCTTTATCCTCAATGTGTTAATATTGCTCCCACTCATACCTCATATCTATAACACATTTATTTGGAAGAAAATCTACATAAATTTTATCTTACCTGATTTCTCTGGTAACAAAAATTGCAAGCCCATAGTTTTGCTCGGTAATCCACCTGGCTACAAAAATAAAGTTTAAAATATTTTAATAAATTATGAATGGAAATCAGACACACTGAGGATGCTTCTTACTCAAATATGGATCTACAAAGTTTAGTCTCAACGTTTACTCAGATCCCAAGTAGTTATCAAAACCTTTCTACCCTAACCCTTTTGAGATTCTTGGTTTTATTTTAGCTGCTACTTAATTGGTTGGTTTTTTGATGCTGCTTTTTATTAAGTGACTGTTAGATTTATTGTTTTCATGTGTTTTATTCTGATTACTGTAATCCACTTTGGACATACCTGCTAGAAAACAAGTTATAAATGTTTAAATAAATACAATCTGAGTTGTGCCTTGCCATATACAGTAACAGAAAGCAAAACAGTTATGTTAAACATAGCTGCGCTACTGCAGATTACTTAGCGGATGAATGACTTTAACACTATTGCAAAAGCAAGGCATCATTGATGTAGCTTTCTTTCAGTGGTACAATGTCTTTCAGTATGATATCAAAAAGATCCAGATATGTGGATTTCAGAGGTACCCTTTTATGCGTGGTACTAATTATTGCATATTAAACAAAACCTGTAGTTGACACTGCTAGAGCAAATATGAAACTGCCCTTCAAGTCACCCCATCCTAAACACTCTGGCATCAATCTAGCTATTATATCTACAAGCCCAGAAAATTAAACGTACCTCTACCCAAAAGGCCTCATCATTCACTTCAATAGAACAGAAAGCACTGCACAAGTATGCATACGGGGCTCTGAATCAGAGGCATTATGTAGAAATAGTTCCCACTGATTTCAGTGAATTTATCTCCAAGAAAGTGACTTAAGAGTACAACTTTACATTTTAATCCTAGGAAGATTACTTTGAAGTAAGTCCTATGAAAATCAGTAGCCTTTCTTTAAAGGAGCATGTTTGGAACTATGGTATCAAAACCACCGAAAAAGATACTACAGACTTAAACTATTTTTAAACTTACATTTATTGTTCACTGTTTTTAAAATGGCAGCCATTTATGACTTTCTAGAGCAAGAAAAAAAGTAGACGGGATACTGTCATTTCTTAAAAAGCCACTTTATTAACTTAATTTCAAAATGTGTAGGTTCCATGCATTGCAGTGAGTGTGTCATGATTTTAAAAATTGACCAGAATATCAAGTATCAGATGTTTTTGATGGAGAAGGTCAGGAAACAGATATGTCTATTCAACTTTAGAATAAATCTGACAGATAAAATATGATGAGAAGCAATATTTTCACAGCAACTTCAGCAAAAACTTTTTTTACGAAAGTACTAATATATAAGCAAGATGTAAAACTTGTTTATTGGGATTACCATAATGGATTTAGAACAGCACGGCATGTCGTTCTACTGCACAGGACTGGCTCATATTGAATGGGAGGCAAGTCGGGTCGCTCTTTCAGTGGTGTAAACAAAGAGGCCACGGGAACCACCATTCTTGTGGCTTCAAGACGACTGGAAGGCCACACATTCCAGCTGAATCGAACGCCATCCCTGTCCTCATTCTGCTGAATGAACTCCAGGAAGGTTGTCATAACTACTCTCTTATTTCTATAACAAAAACGTACATGAAAATGTTATTCTGTGTTTTTAGATTGTGCCTTGTTTTATATATTTTTAAATGATTTCATGGTTTTAATTTTTGTGAACCGCCCAGAGAGCTTCGGCTATGGGGCGGTATAAAAATGCAATAAATAAATAAAATAAATAAATAAATGAAATTGATACATACAAACTTTAGAGGATAAATTAGAAACCCAAGCCTTTCTGTAGTTTGGATACCCTCAAATGGAAAACAAAGAATGACAACTAGAGGCTTCTGTTCTGTTTGGAGAGTAGCGGCGCTACTCAATTTCCAGACGCAAGTAGACAGAGAGAGAACACTCTCTCTCAAGGGATGGTAGCACTTTAAAACATTATAGCAATATAAGATAAAGAGGCCACTCTGGAATGTTATCTGGCAAACTATTATAATGATTACCACTCCCATTCATTTCAAAACAGCTAGCACAAGAGAAGAGCTCATTCACCTGTAAGTTCTTTCATGAACAAGTTCAGACTGGTTTAGTGTGCACTGCTTACTACTGACAGTTGCTATACTACACAAAAGTTGGTAACCATTTATCACAAATGCCAGTGACTAGCACTACAGAAACCACAGCCTACTTCTTTTAATTGAGCAAAATTAATTGATACGAAAGGATAAAACAACAGCACTGTCACATTAATAAAATTTGGTGGTGGTGGTTGTATGATCAACAATTCAGAGCAAGAGAAAGGAAAAATAAAACACTGAAAATATTCAAATGCTACAAAGCTTGGTGACAGTTTTCATGTCTTCGGTAGAACTCACCAGATTTTTCCACTCATGACGCAGCCTGGGATCTAACTATTCAATCAGCATCTTAGTGTTATCTGTCATTCTCCAGTAACCAGTCCAAATATTATCAGTTAGCATGGATTATATTTGTTATTTTAATACCACAACTTTGTTAACGGTTTGTAACAGCTGTAGTATTTAGAGAGATAAGCTATTAGCTGTCATTATGAAGTGACTTAAATTGTGAGACCACCAACAAAGTGCAAGCATCTGCCTTACTAAAGGTCAATGTACATATAATTGCAGCTAAATTATTACCTGTTGTTTTGTGTATCTTAAACCAACAGATTTCTTTGTTGGAAATTATATTTAGATTTCATTTTAGGAATTCTGCTACATACTTATCATTTTAATGTAGGTTTGCAATTTCATTGTAAGCTGCTGCGCAGGTCCTATTGATGAAGCAACAAAACAAACAAAAATACTACACATGTTCTTAGTGAGTAACAATGCACTATATTTCAAGTGGAGAATACCCAGGAGCTAACATAGATGAAGAGATAACGCCACATCTACATTGCACAATGTATTTGCATCATGCTAGTTGCATTTGCAAGTAACACTAAAGCATGAGCTTGCGCACTTCCTCCTCCTCTCTCCTCTGGCACAGTTGCATTATCAGAAGCTTTCGCTTCTGTTTTCAACTAAACATGGGTTACTTGTTATGCCCCAAAACAAAACAAAAATGTGAGTAGCATTAATTGGTAGAGGGGGCAATCCTATGCCCCCCAGATAGCGTTGTGGGGGAGGAGATAAGATAGTCCAGTTTCCTGGCTCCCCATCCCCTCCCCCTCCTAGCCAGGGCAGAGAGAACTGCACCGGCTACCTCTCCACACTCAGAAAACAGAGTACAGAGACAGGGAAAAGGGGGCATTCTCAGGGGCGGGTAGGGGAAGAGACCAGGGCATCTGTGCTATGATCTGTCCTATGGCTACCACAGCCTCCTTCCCTCCTTTCCAAAGTGCACCTGCTAGACAAGTGAAATCACCTGTCTAGCAGAAATGCAAGATGGCTGGAGCGCAGAAGCAAAGATAGCTTCTGCTGTTCTCCTGCCATGTATTGGTCCCTCGGTAATCTCTGAGTTCAAAGGCTGCTGGGTATCCACATAGAATTGTGCCATTAGTGAAACAAACCAACTTCAAACTGTGGTTAAGGATCTTGGCTTGTTTAACACTAACTGCAGTTTGTCTGAGTTTGGGCATAACAAGTAATTACAGTTAATTGAAAATAGAAACAAAAGCTTCCAATCTCCTTCTTGTGACTGTGGTGAAGGAGGAGATGAGAAGGTATTTGAATTTGGAAAATAGTGGTCAGAAAAATTGTTTAGCACCCTCTTTAGAACCATAACTTTTTCACTCATCACACCCTCCAAACCAGTTTTTACTTAATAAAAAATGGTGTTGGGTCTCTAAATATGTGCATTTGCACATAATGTATAGATAGATTTTTCCCACTAAAATATTCACAATCGTCATGAAGGAAAAATTAAGCTATGCCTGGCGTAACTATAGGTTTACAGTTGAATTCTGTTCTTCCAAAGACACATACATTCAGCTATAAGAATATTCCCAATAGCACCGCAGTACTATGCACATTTTTTGAGATGTCGCAGTGAACTTCACATTTTCTGAGTGTGGAGAGGTAGCCATGCATCTGAGTTTGTGTTAAACACAAGACATTAACTATCAATGAGGTAAGGGCTTTCTTCACATTAAATGCCACTTTTAAAAGCAATTGTTAATTGTTTTATTACCTGCTTACACGTTCTACGAAGAGCAAAGTACACACAATGTGTTGATTAGAATAGCAGTCTTCAGCTTTTTCAAATCTTGGACTCACCTTTAACCCCAATCTGCTATATGGGACACAGGCTTGTATTTATTTTACTTTATCAATCTTACACACAACCCTTCCTTTTCCTTATTATGCTCGTTTCTTAAAATACAATGAAATGGTAAATCCTTGCTATACCCTTTTAACTCCGCTTGTGGGTCCCAATCCACCAGTTAAATTCCAATGGATTAGTCTTTAATTGCTTACCAATTTTCCAAACATATACAGTTTGGCTCATAAAGCCTGGTTGTGTCAAAGATCTTTCTTCTATTTTCTTCTAATTTGGGGGGCTCCCTGACCTGAGTCTAACATTCTCAAAACGTGATGCATCTTGATAAGCCATGATGTTTGCACTTCATGAATTATACAAGTATTGCATTGATAGATAAGCAATTCTAAACCTCATCTGCTTGTTCCTGCTAACTTCTGGATCTGTCATTCTATACATACTCATTTGAAATTAAAGAAGCCACTGAATTTAGATTCTTCAAAATATATTTGTTTGAGAATACAATACTAGTGAGAACAGACTAAGTCAGATCAGAGTATAAATGGCAATCCGTGGTTACCAGAATAACTCTGGTCCGAATAATGGGAGTTTGCTTTGAATGTGAGAGATTTAAATTCAAAGAACAATTCTGCCATGAACTATGTTTGGCCTTTGGCAAGTAACTGCCTCTATTCACAAGATTGGGTGGGGGGCTTGGGCAACTACACTGTGAGGAGAGGTTAGAAAAGCACAATGCATACACCCCTCACACGACCACAAACCCCACAGAGCAGCATGGTTCCCTTACCCATCCCTGTAGTGTCATTAGTTTATTATTTCCCATCCCAGTGGATGCGGCTCCTAGTGGCCACCAGAGCAGGAATTAGGTCGCACTGCCTGCTCTAACCATCATTATGCGATGCCGAACAGAGTTCGGCCTCGCTGACTAGAGGCATTTTGGACGCTCTAGATGGCTGTCTTGCTGGTTGCCACTTTTTCAACATAACACCAGGATTTATCCATGGAACAACCCACAGACGACATGGTAAGCCACCCTGGGGTACCTAGGGTGGGTAATTTACCAATCGTGGAGAGGGGGGAAACACCAGTCACATGACACGCTAACCCCACATGGGATGCTCCCGAATGCAACCCACAGTGGGTTAGCATTACACATGAACCCAGCCATTGGCTGGGTTCAGACGACACGATAAGCAACGGGTGATTAATTAGGCAACAGTCCGTTGCATTGCTTATCATGTCATCTGACGGGAACCGGACAACGGATGGTGCACTATTTTTCCCGAATAAGCAATGGAGAAAAACAATGGGCTGCTCCATTGATTATCCGGAGACCCGTTGCTTATTGTGTCGTGTGGCAGACTCCGTTGTCAAATTTAATGCATCAAATTTAATGCGCTGAGTGCGCTATTTCAGGACCACATAGAGTTCTCCAGCAGGAAGGGCCAAAAGCAGCCCAGCAGCTCTTTTACAGCCAGCAGAACTTGCAATGGCTGATGGGATAGCTCTGGGAGGAGGAAGGGTGGAGCAACAGACAGACGGAATGTCACGCAAGCGCAGCATTGAGTATTCACATGCTCAAGATGAGCCTCAGCTACGCAACTGCGGCAGGGTGACATGTCGCCTGGGGAGTACCTGCGCAATAACACACTGTCAGTTGCCTATTCCCCCCTCCGTTGCCTAATATGTCATCCGAACGCGGCCTTAATTATCTACTTGTTACAATGGAAATAAAATAATCTACCGTGCAGATTATGAAGAAAACACAATAAAAATGGTAAAGTACTTTACAAATCAACACCACAATAACACATTTATTTGGAAGTCTGGCTAATTTCAGTGGGATTTGAAGTGCTCTTTGAAATACAGAGTAGTAAAACAAAATAGTTGAAATCCAACACAGACTCCTAAGCGTGTTACCTCAAAAGTAAATCCCTATGAGTTCAACAGGACCGACTCCTCATTCTTCCACTGAGTATTGTACCCTTAGTTATGCTTAAACCATGTAAGCACAAAAAGCTTAGAGATGACCTGAAAATAAAAAAGGATACATATAGGAAGTGGAAGGAAGGCCAGGCTACAAAAGAAGAGTACAAACAAGTAGCACAGAAGTGCCGGAATGGTCTCAGGAAGGCTAAAGCTGAGAAGGAGCTGAGGCTAGGGAGGGATGCTAAAAGCAATAAAAAGGCTTTCTTCAGATACCTGAATAGTAAAAGACAGAGGAAAGAAATGGTGGTTCAACTGATTCATGATGGCAAATTGGTAACAGATGACAAAGAAAAGGCCAAAGTGCTCAATTCCTACTTTGGCTCAGTCTTCTCTCAAAAGCAGGTCTATGACCCCCCTGGAAAAAGTGTACAAGCTGACGGGGCAGATTGCCGTTTGAGATTGATAAACAAATAGTCAAAGAACACCTAATTTCTTTGAACGAGTTGAAAGTTCCAGGGCCCAACAAACTGCATCCTAGAGTAATAAAGGAGCTGGCAGAAGAACTCTCAGAACCACTGTCTATTATCTTTGTGAAATCATGGAAAACGGGTGGAGTGCTGGATGACTTTGTCCCTATCTTGTTGTCCCTATCTTGTTGTCCCTATCTTCAAAAAAGGCAAAAAGGAG
Organism: Anniella stebbinsi; assembly: GCA_029215795.1. NCBI lineage: Eukaryota > Metazoa > Chordata > Lepidosauria > Squamata > Anniellidae > Anniella > Anniella stebbinsi. The sequence goes on from JARDYH010000001.1 coordinate 334,344,274, forward strand.
GAAGTTGGGAACTACAGAACAGTCAGTCTGACATCCATCCCTCGGAAAATTTTGGAGGAGATTATAAAGAAGTCAATCTGTAAACACCTTGAAAACAATGCAGTGATTACTAGAAGCCAGCATGGATTTGTCAAGAACAAATCCTGTCAGACTAATCTGATCTCATTTTTTGATCGGGTAACCACCCTTGTGGACTGTGGGAAGGCTGTGGATATAGTATATCTTGACTTTAGAAAAGCTTTTGACAAAGTGCCCCATGACATTCTGATTAAATAGTGAAAAGTGGGCTAGATGGAACAACTATTAGGTGGATCCACAGTTGGCTACAGAATCAGACTCAAAGAGTGCTTATCAATGATACATTTTCACTCTGGGGGGAAGTAACGAGCAGGGTACCGCAGGGCTCAGTCCTGGGCCCAGTGCTCTTCAACATTTTTATTAATGATTTGAACGAGGAGGCACAGGGAATGCTTATCAAATTTGCAGATGACACAAAATTGGGTGGGATCGCTAATACCCTGGAAGACAGAAACAAACTCCAAAGTGATCTTGATAGACTGGAGCGCTGAGCTGAAAACAACAGAATGAAATTTAATAGGGATAAATGCCAAGTTCTACACCTAGGAAAAAGAAACCAAATGCACAGTTACAAGAAGGGGGATACTTGGCTAATCAATACGACAAGTGAGAAGGATCTTGGAATTGTTGTAGATCACAAGCTGAATATGAGCCAACAGTGTAATGTGGCTGCAAAAAAAACAAATGCTATTTTGGGCTGCATTAAAAGAAGTATAGCTTCAAAATCACGTGAGGTACTGGTTCCCTGCTATTCAGCACTGGTTAGGCCCCATCTTGAGTATTGCATCCAGTTCTGAGCACCACACTTCAAGAAGGATGCAGACAAGCTGGAGCGTGTTCAGAGGAGGGCAACGAGGATGATTAGGGGTCTGGAAACAAAGCCCTATGAGGAGAGATTGAAAGAACTAGGCATGTTTAGCCTAGAGAAGAGAAGATTGAGGGGAGACATGATAACACTCTTCAAATACTTGAAAGGTTGTTACACAGGATCTCTTCTCGATCAACCCAGAATGCAGGACATGGAATAATGGGCTCAAGTTACAGGAAGCCAGATTCCGGCTGGACATCAGGAAAAACGTCCTGACTGTTAGAGCAATACACAATGGAACCAATTACCTAGGGAGGTGGTGGGCTCTCCCACATTAGAAGCATTCAAGATGCAGCTGGACAACCATCAGTCAGTGATGCTTTAAGGTAGATTCCTGCATTGAGCAGGGGGTTGGACTTGATGGCCTTATAGGCCCCTTCCAACTCTACTATTCTATGATTAACTCTTTCTTGGATTATAACCATTTCAACAAAACAAACATCTATAATAACCTACATACCCACCGCCCATATCCAGAAAATTTCTTTGGTGTGCACAGAAAGAGATTGCTGTATTTCACTAGAATAATTAATCTTTATATAAGGTTCTACAAAAACAACTAAAAACTTTCTCATGGCTGCATTCTTAAACATACTAGACAGCAAGTCCCATTCAATTTGGTGGATTTATTTCTCAGTAAATATATGTAGGATTATGCCTTTTCATGGAGATAGGTGATATAGTTTTATATCAATAGAACATTTCAAAAGTGAACATGGAAATGGAACATGTTGCACTTCTGCATATGTTCAGCCCTCCCTTTGAAGATAATCTCTAATTCCATTTCGTCATACATATCAGATCTAGAAAAACACATGACTGTAAATAAACCTCATGGGAAAGAGTTTGTTTTTCTGAAAATCCCAGTGGAATATAGGCTATAGCTTATGACAATGTATTTCAGCCAATAAAGCCAACTGCAATAAATAAAAATTTCTTTTAAAATAAATAAATTATGAGCCAAGTACGCATCAGTCATTATACTATTACTTCAATATTTGACTTGATTATTTTCCCGCTTTTTAAACCGCCTGCCTGAATGAACTTTGTCTTTGTGCATCTGGCAAGTTAGTTCTGGCCTACAAAGTGTGAGCCATAATGTATTTGCTACTGTTCAAGGTACCAGAGGACAATGTTGTTTGAACAAACTGTGCACACTCACTCACTGCAAAACTACTTGGCATACATAGTACAAAATACTTCGAATAAATAAATAAATAACTTTCAAAGTGAACATAGTTTACAAAAAGTAATATGCCTCTCAAACTTCTTCCTCTAATGTAAGAAAACTCATTTCAGCTCTCCATTTATGGTCCCCACTTCTCCCTTTCGCCTTGGGTCCCCTCTACAAGGATTCGCTTTTGCGCCTGGTTAGGCGATTATGCGCATAATCGCTGAAGCACATTTACGCCTAATACCTCTGCACGAGAGGCGGCGAAAGGCAGCGAAGCGCATTAACGGATGACCAAAATGCGCTTTACAAGTAATTAATGCGCATAAGCGCTTGTTCACATAGTCAAAATGCGCTTTAACAGCCGGAGCAAAATAAAACTCGCTGTTTAACGCACATTCGATAATGCGCATAATCGGAGAGATAACGCGCCTCTACGCCCGATTTGCGCTCCGTTCTTGTAGAGGTAAAAAATTTTAAGCGCCTTGAAAGAGCTTTAAACCTCTCTTGTAGAGGCAGCCTTGGTGTTTGCATTTAAGAACTGCATACATCATTTTGTTACGTTTGTTGTATGCACCTCACTAGTCCCCACCCACCTAGATAGTTAAAGGGTATGCTGCTGTTCTCTCTCTTATTCCCCACAAAAAGGGACGATTTATTTAGGGTGTATCTTGGCTGTGAGGTGCTGGGTTGAGCTGCTCTCATTTGTGGCTGGGTGACCCCAATTGCCTGTCATATCCTTGGTCTCAATGCTGTCCAAATCGAGGAGGAGTGGCTGAAGAGAAACCAAATTACGGTCTGGCTCCTCTCCCAAATGCTCCAACGACTGTATGCTTTAACCCACCCATCCCACTCACACAATTCAAAAGAGACGCACTGAACTGTATAGCCAACCTATCAGCCCACCCCACCCCACCCACCCCCAAAACCCCCTCTCATGCATGCTCTGAGTGTGACAGCCTGATATTAGTTTTGATTTCTTAGGATAGCATCCAATGTGCTAGGCCCCCTCTACAAGGATGCGCTTTTGCGCCCGGTTGTGCGATTATGCGCATTATCGCAGACGCGCATTTACTCCTAATCCCTCTGCACGGGAGGCTGCGAGAGGCAGCGAAACGCATTAATAGATGTCCAAAAAGCGCTTTACAAGAAGTTAATGCACATAATCGCTTGTTCACACGGGGAAAATGCGCTTTAACAGCCGGAGCAAAATAAAACTCTCGATTTAACGCGCATTCGAAAATGCGCATTATCGGGGAGATAATGCGCCTCTACGCCCGATTTGCGCTCCGTTCTTGTAGAGGTAAAATTTTTAATGAACCTTCAAAGCGCATTAAACCTCTCTTGTAGAGGCACCCCTAGTCCTATGTAAAGTAGACCTATTGAAATAAATGAGACAAGTATTGACTAACTCAAGTCTCATTCATTTCAATGGGTCTGCTCTACTAAACTATATTAGGATGGGAAGGGGCGTGAATGGAAGAGGCTAACGCGGAGAAGTCGCTTTTAAGTTGCATTCTCGGGAGAGGGGAGCCTTAAACTGCAATTCTCTGACAGCTAGCTTGGAAAAAAATTGGAAAGCAACACCTTCCTCCTCCCCAAGCCCACGGGCGAAAATGAGAATCCTGCCCCCTCACCACGACGTAGCCCAGCCTACCAGACAGCGCAAGCGATGGGGTCCTCCGGTAAGCACCGAGCGAGGCGGCAGGGTTAGACGGAGGGTCTCCTCCTGCGCTCGCTGCCTACGCCACAGCAGCCTCCCTCAGCCCTTGTTTGCCCAAGCGGCTCAACCCTTCGTTTCGCCCTACCTGCCTCGCCCGCCTCGCTTGATCCACTCCCTCACACTGAACCCAGCAGCCTGAGCGCTGCCGACGCAACCAACATGGCTGATGGGAAAGCCGGTGCCACGTCAAAGGGCAGAGAGCGCGCAGAGCGAGGCCGAGTCCTGAGCGGGGGGCGGGTCCAAGGCCGCCTTGCTTTCTTCACTGCTCCTCCTTCGAGGTGTGGAAAACGACGGGCAGAAAGGGACCCATCCCACTCGCGGCTCAGGCGGCGGCGGCGGCGCTGATGATGATGAAGATGAAGAAGCGGGCGGTGAAGTGAGAGATGGCCGAGGCCACCGTGACCCACGCATAAACTTTGCTCCTGTCGTTAGGTTAAAGGAGCAGTCGTGAGGCTAAAGTGCGCGCTGGGAGGAACAGCTCCAGTTTTCCAATAACAGCGGTCTTATCCTTTCATATACCAGTTCCCCATCTGGGAAAACAGGGGGAGTATCCAATGTTAGTTTCACTTAAAGTAGACCCATTCAAATAAACGGGGCTTCCATTTCAGTGAGTCTACTCTAAGTAGGGCTAATATTGGATGCAACCTCAGGGGTTCGCTCCTCAGCATTATAAAGCTGCAATCCTATACACTTACCTGGGAGTAAGTCCCATTGAATTCAGGAGTATGAAGTAAAGGTATTTCCTTCTAGGAGAGAGGTGACGTTCTCCATAGGCCTTTGGATTCGGATACATGTAATATTGTCCCACTTATGTGTGTGTGCATAATACTGTCAAATCTTCACTTTCTATGCTCTATACAGAACTAAATTATTTTGTGAATCTGCTCTACCCAATGATTATCAGGGCTTCGTTTTCTCCTTTTGTTGTTGCTGATTTTATTTCATCTATTTAGTTTGTATGTGATGTTTAGATTTCAGTGTTTATATTAAATTGTTTAAGCTGCCCAAAAAACTATATTGAGAGGGGGGTATATATAAGTGCTGAAAATAAAAAGGTATAATAAATAGATGCAAACTGATTGAGGTGTTGTACTACAGTTTGAATTTCGTGTTCTGGGGTTCCTATTTGTTTCAGTTACCTGTTCTGCTGAAAACTTCAATAAAGATAATTTTACAAAAGGAGCACTCCTAGGCAGTGATGTAGTGGTACATTTTGAAGTGCAGAAGCTGATATGACAGCCCCAATAGCCACACCCTCAAGGAGAGTCCAAAATGCACATATAATCACACTTAAAGAGCAGCAGTAGATAGCAGAGTACCCAATTTATTAGAATTAGCTGACAGTCCTAAAATAGTGAACTGACAAAGGGCGGTGTAGCAGTTAACACAGGGGACTTTGGCAGGGGAGACCTGGGTTCATATCCCTTATCAATCATGGGTGACTATGGCCAAATCACTACCTGACCCTAGCCTACCTCACAGGGTTACTGTGAGAATAAAGTGGGGGTAACCTGCACACACGTATGCCACCCTAAACTCAATCGAGGAAGAGTGGGATACATTAAAGCATTATATAGTGCATAGTCTGCCATTTCACATGCTAGTGAGGCTTATTTTTCAACTATATATTACAGATTGTCAGACAATTGTGTTACATTCTAACAGACATTTAATGTAAAGGATAAACCCCTTCATATCTTTTTAAAGAATGCAGGAAAGCTTGCCAGATGTGACAAACAGTATGGCTGCACTTCCAACATGCAAGGGAGAATGAGAAGAACACACCATCTCTTTATTCCTCAGAGGAAGCGGCAGCACCACTCACATGTCCCGTCTGTAAGTCCCATTGAATACAATGAAGCTAATTCTTAGGAAAGTGGCTATGGGATTGCAGCCTTAGCCTATCCACAAGAGAAGGAAGACTCATGGTTGTTATATGGGAAAAACAATAGACCCGTTTTTCAGAGCTTCCTTTAAACGCCTTAAAACCAGGTCAGCATGTTTGTCAAGCTGTTCAATGCATGAGTAAAGCCAACCTTCAGACTATGCCAAGAAGCAAATCCAGTCCAGAAATAGTCATTTTTGCTATTAAAATAAAAAGAAATATCAAACTAGCTCACTAAACCTTGCTTATCAGAATCCTAAGAATAATTCTTGTTCTGAACGGTAACTGGAGCTTGATGCAAAATACATCAGAGAGAGGAAACATAGCTCAGTGGCAGAGCACATGCGCTGCATGCAGAAGATCTGGTTCAATCGCCGGCATCTCCAAGTAGGGCTAGGAAGGAATCCTGCCTGAAACTCTAGAGAGCCACTGCCAGTGTTGGCTAGATGGACCAATGAGCTGGCTCACTATAAGGTAGTTTCCTATGTGCCTAACTCACCAAAGTAGCCTTCAGGTGGAGGCAGGGATGAGGCCCACTTGGCTGTTTGCCAGGCAGACATAAAGGAAAGGTTTCTTTTACAAACAAAGGGGATTGTAAAAAGAAACAATAGTTGTTTTGGGTTAGCAGCTCCCAGAGAGGGAACTGCAAGCTGACCATTCAATAGCCTGGGAAAACCTGATGATGACCTCCAGGTGATGTCGACCATACCTACTTGGCACAATGCTAAATCAGCCTGGAATGTGTAGAGTTGTAAATTTTGGGGTCCATTGCAGCCTGGCCATGGTCCTCGGTCAGAGGTCTTTCCAGAAAGAAGGGGGTGGTGGGAGGAAGTTTGGTTCGTCACACCAGGTAAATATATTACTCTGGTGTTCTGGCATCTACTTCATCACTCCTGCGCTGAAGAACATCCTGGCGCTGTGCTCCCTCATATACTCCCTCCACTACACCACTGCTCCTAAGGTAACACAACGGAACACAATTTATTTGAGCAGCTATCTCCAGTTAGAGAGCAGGATTATACTGCTGCACTGCACATGTAAACATTCCAGGCAAAAACCAGTGTCGGTCTTAGTCTTGAGAGTTTGCCTGTTTTTGCTTCTCTGGCCATTTTTGTCATTTATGAGAGTTGTAGTCCAACATCTGGAGGGCCACAGGTCCTCCACCCCTTCTTAAACACTGCAATACAGGTTGAAATCTAACAGGTATAGCTATTTCCATCACTGCATCTCCATGCTGAGAAATGCTACAAGCTGCCAAGTGTCTGGACTGTAGATGCTGAGGACAATCCTTATACTTACTATTGTGGTACACAAGGAGCTACTATGAGCATAAAAGATACTCACGTACCACCAGTATCTAGGGAATAGCACCATAACACAACCAACCAACCAGACACTTTTAATGTTTTGTTACTTCTGTATTAACTCCCATAAATCTGCATCCAGAGTGTCTGGTTTTCACCAGTTTCCTTTCTCAGGATCATATTCATGATCAATGAAGAAAACGTACGCTATTTCTTTATGATCAGTGGTATTTCAGTACATAATGCCCCAGCACCCAAGAAACAAGTGGCAAGAACTCTTTACCAGAATAAAGTATATCAAAAATCTGTCAAAATTTATTTATAACTAATGTTTAAAGTTTCTGGATTTTTTTAAAAAAAGTGATCTTATTAAGTGCATGACTAAAAGAAGGATGGACATATTTAAACAACCAAACTTATGCATGTTTACACTAGAAATGCCCCATGATGTTCAGATAAGTGTGCCTAACATAGGATTGCAGTCTTAATTGTGGACATTTGAGATCCCATGTAAATTTGCCCAGGATCAGGATATAATTAAATTACATAAAGTCTGTTTTTCTACCACTGGGGCTATGGAGGCCAGCTTTATGTTCATTTCCCATGTTCTTTCTTAATTACATTTATATACCGCCCCATAGCCGAAGCTCTCTGAGCAGTTTACAAAATGCAAGTTTACAGTAGAAAAATCACCAAAAAAAAATCAACAATATACTAAATTTGGTTTTTAAAGTCTCCAGGCCTGGGAGGGAATAGCTCACCCTTGATGGCACAGCATCTCTCCCCGAAGCAGCACCTCCCTCCACCCTCTCCCTCGCCCCAATTGGTGAAGGATCCGTGGCGGATCTCCATCGCCCGCAGCCTAGCAAGACGGCCCGGCCCGTAATGCCCAGGCAGCGCGGTTCATCAGGACCCCCTCTTTCCCCAAGAGCGCGCCTTGGAAGGGAGGGCGGAGCCGGAGGGAAGGAGGGGGCGGAGGCGGACTGGCTCCTATATGCAGATAAGGAAGCGACGCAGGGCATTGTGGGGGAGAAGGGCGCATCTCACGTTTGGAGGTGTCGGACCGCCCAAGAGCCTTACCCGGTGATTTTCCGAACGTGACCGACTGTCTCCAAACGTGGGTGGGGAGAAAGGGTTGGGTGCTAGTGTCCGCTGTGTGTTGGAGTGTGACGGGTGAGGGTGGGTCCGACGATGGGTGCCAAGACTAAGCATACTTACCTGGCAGGGGAGACACCTTGATCAAGAAGGAGGTTTTCCCAGGGTGAGGCTCATCCATTGCACTTCGGGTGTGCTGACCCCTGCGATTTCCCCAAATGCGGGAAACTCGACTGCATAATTTGTGGTAGTGGGGGACTGCGTTCGCGCTCTCCCCTAATTCGTTGGTTCAAAAAACAGATTTCTAAACCACATTTTTTTCCCTTTATTCTTCATGAAATATAATTTTTTTAAAAAAGACAAACATCTTTAATTTTCCTGCAACACCGTATTCTTCAAAATAAAAAAATACCATCCATTCTAAATTTTTTCCACTCCACACACCATTCTTAATTTCATCATATTAAAATAATTTTGCTATCACTAATTCCAAATCCAGTGTTCCTGAGGGCGTATAATCGTTTTTTTTTTAAAGACAAAACATCTTTAATTTCACTACAAGACATTTATACTAGTTTATAAATGTGTGTTTTAAATGAGAATATTAGGGGAAAGGGAGAAAATGAGAAATGAAGTATATATTATTATGGAAGCGGTTCCCTCACATTGTGGTTTAAAAGACAGTTTTATAAAGTAGTGTGAATGTACGGAGGGAAATTAAAGATGTTCGTCTTTTTTTTAAAGATTATATTTGATAAAGAATAGTGAATTTAGAATTAATGAGATAAGGTAAGAGAGGGAATATTGTGAATTAGAATGAAAGTTTCTGGTTATAAGATATAGTAAAAAAAGTTGGTTATAAATCTGTTTTTTTCAACTAAAGAATGAGGGGAAAGCGCGAACGCAGTCCCCCACTACCACAAATTATGCAGTCGAGTTTCCCGCATTTGGGGAAATCGCAGGGGTCAGCACACCCGAAGTGCAATGGATGAGCCTCACCCTGGGAAAACCTCCTTCTTGATCAAGGTGTCTCCCCTGCCAGGTAAGTATGCTTAGTCTTGGCACCCATCGTCGGACCCACCCTCACCCGTCACACTCCAACACACAGCGGACACTAGCACCCAACCCTTTCTCCCCACCCACGTTTGGAGACAGTCGGTCACGTTCGGAAAATCACCGGGTAAGGCTCTTGGGCGGTCCGACACCTCCAAACGTGAGATGCGCCCTTCTCCCCCACAATGCCCTGCGTCGCTTCCTTATCTGCATATAGGAGCCAGTCCGCCTCCGCCCCCTCCTTCCCTCCGGCTCCGCCCTCCCTTCCAAGGCGCGCTCTTGGGGAAAGAGGGGGTCCTGATGAACCGCGCTGCCTGCCTGGGCTTTCAACGTGGGAGACGCCGGCCTCTATGGGTAATATCCAGTAGACCCATTGAATGAATGAGACTTAACTTAGTCGTGACTAACTGAAGTCTCATTTATTTCAATGGGTCTTCTCTATGTAGGATTAACATTGGATACTATCCTGTAGCCCCAGTGGTCGAACGGAGGGCATGAGTACTGACAGTGAACCACACCAACCTCACCGATTGCTGCAGTATTAAAAAGTAACGTCCGACGAAGGAAACGACCCCATAAGAATAAATTATAATTGATACATTATTCAAAAACAAAATACAAAGCAAATCTACAACTATTGCCTCAAGAAAACGCACAAATGTTGCCATTGAACACTTGCACTTTCTAGAAACTCCACGAGGTGGCGCTAACCTCCTGCAACGTCTCGGTAAAAGCGCAAATCGAGCCGAGCAACGAAATAGTCGATCAATTCAACCAATAGAAGCAATCTGTGGTATCTGGTTTGAGTATAATCTCCTTTATTTCTAAACTTTTTCCGCAAGTAAGTAAAAAGTGTAATTTGGGTCCGAGCAGTATTGTGAAAGTGGAGGGTGCGTTTCATGTGCGTGCATGTACGATTGAATGTTAACAGTGGGGTTTTGGGATAGGCAGAGGTTGAGATGGAGTCATACTCAATTAGATTTTGATATTTATTTATTTGTTTATTTAAAGTATTTTATACCATCTTTCTGCAAAAAAATATCGATGTGGTTTTTTACAACATATCTAAACAGTTACAACGTAATCATTAGACTAGCACTAAATCCCCAATAAAAACAATGAGGGTACAGCAATCCTATGCATGATCAGACAGAAAAAAGTCCTACAACTCCCAGCATTCCCCAGCCAGACATACTGACTGGGGAATGCTGGGAGTTGTAGGAGTTTCTTCTCTCTGAACATGCATAGGATTGCGCCCAAACACAGTTAAAAAGATATGTCTGGATCTACATAGGAGAAAGCTCTCTCACATGTGCGATCGTGTCTTCAAAAAGGTCTTCTTGCAGACAGGTTCTTAGAGAGGGAAGCAATCCTTTCCAGAGCCAGGTCTTTCAGACATTTAAGGGCTTTAACATTTGAAACCAACATTGGCCCTCCAAATGTTGGACTCAACTTCCATCAGCCCCACATCAGCGGGACCTGTGGCCCTCCAGATATGTACAAAACTATATGTGATGTGGAGAGTGGATAGGCAGACGTTTTTCTCCCTCTCTCCTAATACCAAAACCCAGGGTTATCTCATGAAACTGATTGGTGGGAGATTCAAGAGCGACAATAAGAAAGCTTACTTCACACAGTATATAGTTAAACTATGGAATTCGCTACCTCAGGATGTAGTGATAGCCTTCCATTTGGATGGCTTTAAAGGAGGGGGATAAGGGCGCAATCCTATTCATGTTTAGACAGAAAAAGTCCTACAACTCTCATCATTCCCCAGCTAGCATTTGTCTAAAAATGCATGGGATTGCACCCTAAGGCTAGCAATGGCTACCAGTCCTGATGGCTCTATGCCAGCTCTAGTATCAGATGCAATATGCCTACGTATAGCAGTTGCTGGGGAACATGGGTGGGAAGGTGCTGTTGCACACATGTCCTGCTTGTGGGTTTCCAGTGGGCAGCTGATTGGCCACCTTGTGAACAGAATGCTGGACTAGACAGACCCTTGGTCTGCTCCAACAAAGCTCTCCTGACGTTGAGCTCCAATTCCCATACAGTATGGCCAATTATCAGGGACGATGGGAACTGTAGCCCAACAACATTTTTAGGGGCAAAGGTTTCCCATCATTGCCCTAGGCAGTAGAGCACATTGCAAGGGTCTGAACCTGATGTGAATAAGGCATAGATAACTGCGGCCAAATCAAACCGACTCAGGAAAAGCCGCCGCTAGCTCACGGAAAGCGATTGCTACCAACACGTTCTACGCCCCCTGGGTAAAATCCAACGTATGTCCTACGTAGAGTAGACCCCTTCAAACGAATGGGACTCAAATACCATTCATTCAATGGGTCTACTCTAAGTACGATTTATGTTGGCTTTTACCCTCATAGCCCAAGCTGGGCTTCCTTCGCCATAAACACGCCCAAGAATCGCTATCCTTGGGAGAAGCCCCCCCATCCCAACGAATCTTTCTTGAGAGAGGAGCAGATGCGAAGCCCCTTCTCCTCCTTCCCGGCATCCCCTCCGAATGGAGAGGCGGGGAGAGGAGCCCTCATTGGAGGCGCCTGCCCGGTGACGACATCGGGGCGCGACGAGAGGCGAAGTTTGGTTCCGTGTGGTGGGGGCCGTTGGGGGTTGCGCGCGTTGCTCCGACGCCGGCCAGTGGCTGCCCCCTTCTCCCCGCCTGCCTCCGGGGCCACCGCTGATGGTAAGCCGATCACGGTCCCCAGGGGGGCGACGAGGGCGTAGTCGAAGCCCCGAGTCTTCCTTCCCCTGGCACGGAGGGTTTCGGGCCTGTCTGTCTCGCTGCTTCGGACTTGGCAGCCTGAAGCGGCGCGTGTCTCTGCGTGTGAATGGGGCGTGAGGCACAAACTCCGGGGGTCGCCTTCAGGCAAGCGGGCTCCTCCTCAGTTGATGCAGCTGCTGAAAGCTGCAATCTGAAGTATGCTTACCTGGGTGTAAGATCCATTCCAAACAGGGCGACTTACTTCAGAGGAAGCAGGTACAGGCGTGCCCTGCAGGGCTTCAATCCGGAACCCGCGCGTACCGCTCATTTACTTCAGAGTAAGCGCGCCCGCATTTGTGTGCATGTATCCCGATTCTGTTCCGGTTTACTCGGAGTTCGGTCCCACTGAATTCGGGGAGGCTTGCTCCTGTGGAAAGTGCATTGGGTTGCAGCCTTAACCTGGGCCTCCAACGGAAGGGGGTTGTGTAACGTAGTCATCAGCAGCACCTGCTTCAGACCTCAATGCACAAACTGCTCACGCTGGGCTGGTTGTGAGGTAATTTTTATTTGTAACTTCTGAGACTTCTGGAGCGACGACACGAAAATGACGTTTAAAAGTGTTGCCTTGGGCTGTAGCAGCTGTTGAGCTTGTCCCTAGAAGTGGCTCTACCTAAGAACCTTGGTAATCCTTTCGCAGGCTCTGTGAGTGTGTTTATATAGATGTGTGTTTACTTTGGTTGTGTTTAGATGCTGTTCTAACTGAATTATTCCAAAAGCTGTCCAAAACTGATACACTTGCATAGTTCTTGAATGAGAATTGTTGATTTATATTGGGCTGCTATGGGTATCTTGCCAGGCTGAATCAGTTGTGGAATTCACTCTCTGACTTTAGGGGGATATGTAATCTAGCTCTTGGGAAGGAAGGAGGCCTTTCTGAATGTGCTGTGTATTGGCGCCACATGCTCTGTATTAGCCTCAGGACTGGCTCAGGTCCCTTTTCGGTTCTGAGATTAATTGGGTGATGGTTGGGAGACTTCTCTTGGAGACTAGGCTGGGGCAACAGAGAGGAGCATCAAGCCTTGTGGAGCTAGGTGAGATGAGGTGATATGAGAAATTTGGGGTGTGAGTGGAGGTGTTGTAGCCTTTAGCAATTATTAGCAAGGTATACTCAGGGTGCAGTCCTATGCATGTTTAGACAGACAGAAGTCCTACAACTCCCACCATTCCCTAGCCAGCCATGCTGGCTCTGTAAGAGGGCTCTGTAAATGTGTTCAGCTGAACATGCTTACAGAGTTCCTGCAATCAGAAACTCTGATAAAGCAGGGTTCAGAATTGCAAGATCTCTATAAATGAGTTAAGCTGTATACATTTACAGAGCCCTCTTTGACCTCAACCTGTGAAGATATAACTGGGTACCAGGCGTTCAGGGACACTGGAAGCAGGACTTACATGAGTGCCTACATCCCCCTCCACACTTTAGCCCTACATGTGAGCAGCAAACAACAGCATAGCACTTGTATTGCTAGAAGAATCTTCCTGTGAATTGACCCATACCTTTTTGTTGCTTGTAAGCATGCACAATTTCTGATATTGCACAACATATTTATTGATCACAGGGCTTGTTTATTAAGGCTTTGTGGAGCTTGAGCCAGCATGATATCACCTCAACTCTAGTCTTAAACCGGCAGGGTTTTTTATTATTGAATTTCCCTGGTTTTTAAAAAGGAAATGTATTATTATAGTATTCGGGGGGGAATCACCCCAAAACACAGACAAATCACCAACTGAGTAGATGTGTACAAATGGATTTATATATCCCTGCATAAGAATCCAGCATTGGTTCCCCCCTTCTTGATCAGTGCTGTCTGTCAATCAGTGAGAGTGATTTCCTCAGCCTTCAAAATCACCTCACTCTTATGTTAAGTGACAGTTTCCTGCTACCCCTCCCCTACTGTCAGAATGCTAACAGGAACAATGGAATTCCAAACACTGGAATACTGGCAGCATTGTGGCTTCAGAGTGAAACTGAGCATGCCCAACATAACTTTGCCAGCAATTGCTGTCATGGGCTTTCATAGGGCAGAAAAAACTTGTTAACGTTTAAACTTCATCAAACCAATGAAAGACAGACTTCCTCAGCAAGCCTGAATAAAATACATCATTGGTTTTCCCCAGAATTTGAAAGAAATATATGATATGCTGAGCTGCAGTTTGGAATAAAAAGTACAAATGTGACAGTTTTCAGCACATTTTAACTTGCTGTATCTATGGCAATTTGTATTGGATTAGTGTGAAATTTTACACAATTTTAGATCTTTATCAGGTAGATTATGGATGCTAAATTTCAAGTTATTAGTTCAACAGGTATCATTTTTATAAACAGTAGAATCCTGAGGCTTATAATGGCAGAACTTTTTGTGTGTACAAGCAATCTAAGAGAATAACATAATTTTTAAGGTAGATCATAAACATCCCAAAATACATACAGGTTATAATCACCAAAAATCTAGTCATAACTCCTACACATAGCTCCATTATCTAATCCTAAGAGAGCTTCTTTCCAATGCAGTCTTACAGCTGACTTCAAAAGCATCCTTTGTTTATTTATTTATTTATTTATGTATTACATTTGCATACTGCCCAATACCCGAACCTCTCTGGGCAGTTCACAAAAGTTAAAACCATCAAACATAAAGCAGTATAAGAACACAATATAAAAGTACAATATAAAAGCACAACCATGATAAAACCGCACAGCAATGCAGATTTAAAATACAAATTTAAAACAGCAAAGTTAAAAGGCTATGATAATAAGCTGTTGAAATACTGCGAGAATAAGGCATCAAAAGGAGTATAATGTAGATGCCAGGCAAATCTTTCTAGGGAGCTCATTCCACAGCTGGGGTGCCACAGCAGAGAAAACCCTCCTCCTAGTAGCCACCTGCCTCACTTCTTTTGGCGGAGGCTTACAGAGAAGCCACCTGAAGATGATCTTAGGGTCCGGACAGGCACATATGGGAGGAGGCATTCCTTCAGATAACCTGGCCCCGAGCCATTTAGGGCTTTGAATGTTAATACCAGCATTTTGAATCAGGTCCGGACCAGGACTGGCAGCCAGTGAAGCTGGGAAAGGACTGGCGTAATGTGGTCTCTGGCTGCCCTGTTTTGTACTAGTTAAAGTTTCTGGACCGGTTTCAAAGGCGGCCCCACATATAACACATTGCAGTAATCCAGATGAGAGGTTATCAGAGCGTGGATAACTTTAGCTAGGCTATATCTGTCTAGATAAGGGCGCAGTTGGTATATCAGCCTAAGATGATAAAAGATTATGAAGGTCCATTTCCACATCAAGAAGATTTTTGCTTCCAAGAATTAACCAACCAAACTCTTTTGCCCCAGTTTCAAAAACACATTTTATCACTCAAAGTCAGCTCATGACACATACAGAATTAATTACTTCTACAAAATACAATACATTCTTGTCAATCTCACCCATCATAATGCATGTTCCATTACAAGAGAAAGAGTAAAGTTGGGGGCTGGGGCGAGTAGAAACAGCAAGATAACGAAGTGGTGGGGGAGGAGAAATAGTGAAGCTAGAGAAGGGGAAAGCAGCAAGGCAAAGGGGTAGAGAACAGAGAGAACAAGGGGAGAAGCTAGGGTCCCCTCTACAAGGATTCGCTTTTGCGCCCGGTTAGGCGATTATGCGCATAATCGCTGAAGCGCATTTACACCTAATACCTCTGCACCAGAGGCGGCGAGAGGCGGCGAAGCGCATTAACGGATGACCAAAATGCGCTTTACAAGTAGTTAATGCGCATAAGCGCTTGTTCACATAGTCAAAATGCGCTTTAACGGCCGGAGCAAAATAAAACTCGCGATTTAACGCGCATTCGATAATGCGCATAATCGGAGAGATAACGCGCCTCTACGCCCGATTTGCGCTCCGTTCTTGTAGAGGTAAAATTTTTAAAGCGCCTTGAAAGAGCTTTAAACCTCTCTTGTAGAGGCAGCCTGAGATGGGGAAGAAACAGAAAGGTAAAAGAGTGGGTGGGAGAAAAAGCACAGCTAGAAAGGAAGAGAAAGAAGAAGGCTAGGGACAGGGAAGAGAGAGAAATAGTGAAGAAGAAGCTTCTGAGAGAGAAATAGGGAGGCTAGAGGTTGGGAATGGAGAGAGAGAGATCAAAAGGGAAAGGTTTGAGTGAGTGGAAGACGGTTGGGCTGGGCCAGGAAGCAACTCTTTCCTTCCTTTCCTGCCCGCCCAACAGCTGATCAACAGCAAGTTCAGTAACAGGAAGTAGAACCTGCCACCCTAACATTTTTCAAGTTTTAAAATAAAAAATATATTTTGAAGTAGGCAGGGAGTGGAGGTCCCCATAGCTGCGTGTTGGGGACCTCTGATCTACACGCTAACAAATGACTGACGAGGCTCTGCTTAATTGCCTCCAGTGAAGGAGAGCCCACCACCTTTCGAGGTAGAGTGTTCTTACCATCAGTAAATTTCCCCTAATATTTAGGTGGAATCTGCTTCTCTGCAATTTCCACCTATTGGTTCTAGTCTTGCTCTCTGGAGCAACAGAGAACAAGTCTACTTCGCTTCTCTAAGCTAACACACCGTGCTTTCACCCATTCCTCATAGGACATTTCCAACCATTCCACATGGAACTGTCCCCCTCAGCCTCATGCCCTCCTCTGGGCAGTCTCGTTTATCTATATCCTTTTTAAAATGTGACACCCAGAATGGACAAAATATTCCAAATGCAGCCTAACCAGCACAGAATAGAGTGGAATGATTACCTCTCTCAATTGTGGCTTATCCTCCCCACTGCAGCTCCCCACAACCACTCGGGAGGGTCAGGGGACCCTGTGTAATGGCATGAGATGGGACGGTGGAGCCAGGGGGCTTCGGAGCCAGGGCATCAGCAGAATTTGGAGCAAGCTGCCTTGCATTTACGGAAGTGTCGTCCCACTTAATGCATAGGTCACTGTGAGACACTGATGATCTCTAGATCAGCATTTCTTTAAATATTCAGAAAATGTATTTTATTCATGTCTTTTATTCACATGTCCACATGTTGTGTTTTATTGGTTGCCCTTAACTGTCCAGAATTTTAAAATTCCTCAGGGTAGTAGGAGAGAGTCTTCAAATCACATCTGCATTATGCATGCTTAGGTAGTATAGCCCAGCATTTTGTAACAAGGAACTTCACAAGAATGCTGGAAATCTGAAGTGAACTTCCCTAAATAGACACTTTTCCTGGCTCCTGAGTTACCCATTTCTGTCGGTTTGAGATTCTGCCTAGAGATAGATGTCCTGAGGGCTTCATGGAGTGACAATGGCAGCGTATAAATGTTAAAATAAATACATAAAATATATGCTGGCCATGTAGTTTAAAGCCAGCACCATGTAGAGCCTTGGCGCATTGTGTGAATTGAAATGAACTGCCATCTAGAAAGGCTTGTGTATGTTCTTGTTTTGACAGAAGGCTGCTCGTGAAAAGCTTTGCTCACACTGGGCAGTATCCTATACTGCTACTGCACCTTGACTAGTCAGTTGTGCCAGTGGAACAGACTGCTAGGGCGACAGGAATGAGCAATTCCTGAAATACCTCTGGAAATGACCAGAAACACTCATTTCCAGAAAGGGGCAGTTCAGCAGAACTCCATTGCTCTGCACCATTTTAAAAATTTGCATTGCTACTCGTTTTCAGTTGTTTCAGGAATAACTTGTTCTTGTTGCAGTAGCAGCCTGTTCCGCTAGTGCAAGAGCGGTGAAGGATACTGCTCCTGGTGTAATAGCTTGAGTTGGAAAGCAGGGACTTGAACTATGCACTCAGGCTGGGAAGGTCACAGGAAATATGGCCTTTGAGCAGAGAGTAAGTAAATGATTTTAGAATTATCTCCAGTGCAGAAGTTTCAGAAAATGGGGAATGCTCGCCCGGCTAACAGTTCCTCATTCTCAGGCCAGATCTACACCAAGCAGGATATAGCGATATGAAAGCAGTATATAAAAGGCAGGAGCCACACCAAGCAGGATATAGCGGTATATGGTATGTGTCAGTGGGCCCCAGCAGTTGTCAGTGCACTTCAGTACCGCTATAAAGCAGTAATGTAGTTCCTGATTTTTATATACCGCTTTCATACCGCTATGTATCCTGCTTGGTGTGGATCTGGCCATGTGCACTTCAAGTTTGGTGAAGTGCACATCGCAAGCAGATGTTCATCTTTAAATTTTCCTTTCTGGTTTTTCGACAACAGAAGGCAATTCTGCAATAGAGTGCCTGAAACGGACCAAAGCCTGTATCTTTGAAGAAAGCAAGATGGATAAGAAAGCATTTGAGATGGTGCTTGATGAAATTAGAAAGGTAATGAGTGGTTAAATGCATATCATTTTATAAATGCAGCACAAATATATAAAAAATTATAAATAAGGGGACAAGTTAGGTCTTGAATATGGTGTCTAGTATAATTAAAAGTTCAAGTTTTGGATCTGTTTTTTTTTAGAAAACAGATTATTCAAACAGTAAAGCTTTGAATAAATGTAATGCAGTTTTATAGGTATATTGTTTTTTGCAGCAGTTCTATATTTTTAACATATTATATTTATGGCTGTAATCCTGTGGACACTTACCTTGAAGTAAGCCACATTGAATTCATGCATAGGATTGCTCTGTACGGTGTATTAAATGTGCCTCTTTATGAAATCTGTGATTGCCCTGATTTTAATAAGAGCCTAATGATCATATTTCTTTATGCATCCAACCTGTGCTTTGGTGTCTCTTCAACCTGATCCTAAATTATGTTTACTTGAAGTGAAATCCCATAATGTTGGGGACTGACTTGATAGTATTTATATTTATTAATTATTTATTACATTTTATACTGCCCAATAGCCAAGGCTCTCTGGGTAGTGCACAATTAAAACCACAATATACAAAAAGTCAAGATTTAAAACTTTAAAAAGTTTTAAAGTATCATATAAAACCAAAATAAGCTATAGTCCAGGGAAAGCTTGTCTAAAAAGATAGGTTTTCAGGAGGCGTTTAAAGAATGTTATATTTTCTGCCTCCCAAACCACACGAGGGAGGGTTTTCCAGAGCTGGGTGCCGCTACAGAGAAGGCCCACCGTTGAGGTTCTTCATGACAACATCTTGGAATGATGAGCAGGACCTCCTCTGACGATCATAAATGTCATCTGGGTGTATATAAGGGAAGGCAGTCTGCTAGGTATTCTGGTCCCAAGTTGTTTAGGGCTTTATATGATAATAACATAACCTTGTATGTAGCTAGCAGGCAGCCAGTGCAGTTCTTTTAACACAGGTTTTATATGGGCAAAGCTAGGTGTCCCGGTGAGCACTCTAGCTGCTGCATTCCGCACAAGCTGCAGCGTCCAAACCACACATATGGGTAGCCCCACATAGAGTGCATTACAGTAGTCTAATTGTGAGGTTACCAGTGCATGAATGACCGTGGCTAAGCTATTCTTATCCAGGAATGGATGCAGCTGGAATACCAACCAAAGTTGATAATGGGCGTTCCAGGCCACCGAGACCACCTGGGTTTTCAGTAACGAAGATGGATCCAGGATCACCCCCAAACTTCGGACTTGCTCCTTCAGAAGGAGTGCAACCCCATACAAAACAGGCAAACACCCCAATTCCCAGAGGGTCTCTGTCTTATTGGGATTCAGCCTCAGTTTATTAGCCCTCATCCAAGCCATAACTGTATCCATAATAAAGATGCTTAGGATTGCAGCCTTTATTGTTTATGAAAAGGGTAACATGCAGAGGCTTGATCCATATCCTGATAGTCTTATCTGTTCATTCCTAGTCTTGTAAACTAACCTCTGGTCAGTTTTTTGACAGTTACCTTTTATGTGTTTTATAGGCTGTGTTGATGGAATACAAGTTAAAAGCTATTGAATATGTACATGGATACTTTTCTAGCGAACAGGTAATGCTGAAGAAAAATTAAGTTGTAAACCCCTTTAGAATGTATGACTAAAGGAAAGTCTCATTACAGCAGGGGTCCCCTAACTTTTTGGACCCATGAGCACATTTGGGAATTTGAGAAACTGCTGTGGGCACCACCACTAAATTCGTAATCAGTGGATCACTGCTTTGGTATTGGCCTGTCAGATCTGTGGATCTTAGGCTGCATCTTACTCAGCAAAAACTTTTGTTTCTTGTCTAATGGACACCACAGCATCTCTTTAATAAGGGACTGCCTAATTTGGCTAGTTGCTGCCAGTGCAATACAGCTAATGCTTCTTTTAAACACATGTCTTGGCAATGTCCAGTTGTTGCTTCTTTTGGGAAGTTATTACATAGAAAATTTTTGTACAGGAATAGTCTTTAATATTCATTGATGTACACACTCTTTTAAAATATTTGCTTGCTTCATGAAAATTAACAAATGGTTAGCGTAAATGGATTCTCCGCTCCCTTTTGACAGCTAAAAGAACGGTATTATTTACAACATTGTAGGGATAAACACTCACCTCCTATAATTCAATAGATTGAGGACCTTGCAACACTTTCAAAATTTGAATGGGTAGCATATAGATGCCACCTCCAAATGGAGATGTATTTGTATATTTGGTCTGCTTTTGTTGAAGCTTATGTATAACTGCTAGAAAGTTGTATACATTTCATATGTATTCGTTGCTGTGGATTAAATACAAATCCATGTACGTATATTAAAAAATGAAAAAAACAGGGAGAATTTTTTGCGGGTGCCTGCAGGCTCCACCTCAGACCCCTTCACAGGCGCTATTGTACGTACCCATGGGCACCACATTAGAGACCTCTGCACTACAGCATGAAAACTTCTGCTAACAGTGCCCTGTTTTTCCTTTCAGCATGTAAAAGTGAGATATATGTAGCATGAAGCTATGGACAGATCAGCACTTGGGCAATGTTGTACGTGTTTCCCTCTATATTTGATCTAAGAACTATATCCTGTGAAACAGTCAAATTGTAAACTCTAGAGCCTGCTTTTGTGCTGGGTACATAACTTTTGCTGAGAGCTGACCTCATTGCTTGTTCCAGCACAGTAGCAGCCATCAATTTTGCTGAAACTGAATTCAGATTTCAGTTAATAAAATAATAATAATAATAGCAATTTATTTCTTACCCGCCTCTCCGTCTGGATCGAGGCGGGGAACAACAACATGATAAAATACATAAAACTGATTAAAACATAACACATATTATTAAAACTGCATAAAAAAATCCTAAAACATCCTAAAAACATCCTTAAAACATTCTAAAATTCCACTGGATATGCCTGCCGGAAGAGAACAGTCTTTTATAGCTTTCTTAAATTCTAAAAGACTGTTAAGTTGACGAGTCTCCTCCGCCAACTCAAATGTTGGCTCATAATCCAAATTCTAAAATCTTGACTCTGGATTTAATTTTGAAATTCTAATTTCTAGAAACTTTGAAACTAAATTGTATTCGAGATTGAAATCTTGTCAAACTAATTCTCAGCTATTAAATAATAGAGAATTTGGTTCTACTAAAGTTTCTGAGAAAATTGTTTTTATTTCTAGAGAATTCAATGAATTGATTTGTTAAGTGATGTAAGGATACCTGTATGATGAACTGTAGGATTTCTTTTGTTGCAGATTGTTGAGTTACTAAGATACTTCTCTTGGGCTGAACCACAGTTAAAAGCAATGAAGGCATTACAGCATGTAAGTTTTTTCATTGAACCAATAGTTTCATTGGTTGTATCCAGTGTTTTTTATAACTTAAGTTCCATTCATTTCAGTGGTTCTACTCTAAGTAGGAATAACATTGTATACACCCCTTGAATCCCATTACTCTGATCTTTTTTCACTTAGTGACAATTACCTTTCCCATATCTATTTAATTTGACACCCGTCTGCCTTTTGAGGTTAGCATGCTTGAATAGCTGGTGAAGCATTAGTTAATCTATGCTCTTTGATCCAAACTTCTGTTTTTAATAATCTAAAATGTTTGTTACATGAACCTAAATCTGATGTGTATGGTAGGGATTGAGGCAACTTACTTTTCTTTTGTTTCTAGAAAATGGTTGCTGTATCTGCAGCAAAAGTGGTTAACATCCTCAACTGTTTCACTTTTAGCAAAGACAAGCTTATTGCGCTAGAGCTCTTGGCTTCGTAAGTATTAGCTGCTGGTTTGCCTTGTATGCATGGTGCCGTAATTAACACTAGCATAAGTCTTATAGGTGCTTTGTTTGATGAAGACTTGAAAGTTAAGGGTGAGATCCTATGTATATTTAGATAGAAAAAAGTCCTACAATGCCCAGCATGCTCAGGGATGCTGGAAGTTGTAGGATTTTTTTCTGTCTAAACATGCATAAGATTATACCATTATAAGCTGCGACTATGTATATTTAAGATATAAATGACCCTATCTCCTCTATGTTTAAACCATCTTGGTTTTTTATAATTCTGCTGTTGAGAAATTAATCAAGTAGTACACCACTAAACTATAATACTGCTATTATATATGTGAGGACCATTAACTGTTTCTAAACAAATTGTTTCTTTTTATAGCAATATTATTGATGCTCAGAATTATCGCCTTATTGAAGACCTCTTCAGAACTAGCATGTCTGAGAAGAAAAGGTGCAGAAGAATTCTCGAACAGGTATTACTGCATGGTTTGTCAAAGACTTGGAGTTTCATTTATAAAAACTGCATTTCGTAGAAAAAGTGTGGTTCATAAATTGAAAATCATGTAGGAACTCAGAGAAGATGTACTACAGTGTTTGAAGATTTACAGGACATTGTGTGATTTGCATGCATCTCCTCGACTGGAAGTGTTTGAGTCTATAGAGGTATTGTGAGGAGTTTCATGCAAGTTTCACATTCTCTTTTGAACGAATAATTGCCAACTACAGCACTACAGTTCTTATGTTCTTGATCTGACTAGATTTTAAAAGAGGTTACACATCATGCATTTGTATTGCCAGCGTATATGGCAGCTCTCTGAAGCATTTCATTGACTAGATCTATGGTTGTATCCAATGTAACACCAGCAGAAAATGTACAAGAGGTGGCATTCTGCTGGCTAGAAAACCCTACTTCTGCTATGGATTTTGAGAGATGTGCATAATTAGTGTTGCCAAAGGGTGTTTGTCGATGCAGCCCGGGAGGAAATAAGCACTGGGAAGCTGCGTCCAAATGGATGTTAGATGTGTGAGAGGCAGTGGTTGGAAAGAGCAAGTAGAATCTGAAACTATAAGGTGGAGGATGTGGCCAGGAATAATTTGAATAATATATGAGAGGTAGCTTTTGGAGATAAGAGGTGCGAACAAGAACTTGAAAGACTTCTGAAGGATACAAAGGGTAGAGTTTGGGATAGGCAGTTCTTTGAACACCAAAATGTGTGAGGCAAGATGAGCACTTCATACCAGCGAACTACAGTATCCTATGTGCATTGCTGCACCTTGAAGATAGTCAAGTAAAGAATCAACTTAGGATCCCAAAAGTTGGGTAGATTGCATAGTTAGGAAACATCTAAGAAGTAGGTGTGTTCAAAGTAAAGTTTGGAATGGAGAACCCAGTAGGGTTGTGCACGCATCTGATTGCTTACCCCAAAATGAAGTGAGTTTTTGCAAGGGTTGCAATTCACTCACAAAGGCTTGAGCTTTTTGAAAGCAAGCGCTTGAAAAGTGCCCCAAATCACTTTCCCCAAGGCCCAGAATTTACCTTGAGGCAAGGCAAGGGGAGGTGGTGGGCACACCCAAACTCTGTTAGGACCTGGAGACTACCATTCCCAAAATTCCTTTCTGCCAGGGAGAAGTCTCATGCAGGCTGTCAACTTCCCACTGGGGAATCTGGAACACCTAGTGCAAAAAGATGTTCCACTGGAGGGGGGCACCTTTCCCTGCCTTGTTGCAAAGTTAATCCTGGGCCTTGGGGAAGAGAAAAGGGGAGGCAGTGGCTTGCAAGAAAGAGTTGAGGGAGTTGAGCATGGTTCTGTGATCAGGGCTTTGCTTGCCTTGATCTGCTGAGATGCTTGCAGTGTTCTAGAATTTAGTAGCCTGAACTTCACACCCATGCTGTTCATCTACCTTTATAAAACGTACTGGCTTACTCTCACAACCTTAAGTGTAACTCTGTGTTTTTGTTTTTTGCTTATATTGCAGGCTTCCAAAGCAGGGTGCAAAGCACCTCATGCTATGATATCTTCCTGTGGTATGATTCCTGGAAACCCTTATCCAAAGGGGAAGCCCAGTCGCATAAATGGAGTTTTCCCAGTATGTATGGTGAGACTGGGATATTGTTCATTTTTTATTTGATGGATGGTATTGGGATATAAATTCCTAACAAAGTAGCACTACTGTTCAAAATGAAATAATCAGTTTTCATCAGTCTTAGGTATTATTGTAAAGGTATTATAGTGAACTGGTAACACAGCTTTCTTTCCTATTTCATTTTATAAAGCGGAATTAATAATAGAGAAGCACCTACATTCTAATTGAAATAACATGGGTTTTGTTTTGTTTTTTGGAGAATTTCAAGTTCCTGTCCAAGTAACATTGCAGCGCAAATCCAAAACAAACCCCCCCCACACACACACTTCCTTCAATAGGACTAAGTGACCTGCACATTTCATGTAGTCCACCAATAGATAAAATGCAGCCCCTGATAGGTTGTTTTTGGACAAAGAGTATAATTGTGAAGTGGGAGAGAACTTAGTGAAGGCAGGTCTTCCATCTCCTCAAAACCACATGTTCAAGTTTGGAGAGCAAAACTGATCCCTTTATAGTGACCATCTAAAACCCTAGAGTGGAGTTTTACAAACTTGGTTTGGTTGAAGATGTCGTGATAACTGAAGGATATACAAGAGGCCGAAGGTGGGCTGCCTTTATTTTATGAAACCCTTATATGTAAAGGAAATTCTTATGAAGCTATCCTTCATGGTATATAAGCACCTTTTTGTGATAATGGAAGACAAAATATTCTCAGATTAGCTTTGGCTTTGGGTATATTAATTCCTATGAGTCTTACCTGTTTTTGCTTCCAACGCAGTATACAGTTAGATGCTTAATAGTGGATCCTCTTTATTTTCCAGGGGTCTCCTGTCAAAAAGGAGAATGAAGACTATACTAATGAAGGCAAGGGAATAGCAGCTCGTATTCTTGGACCATCCAAACCAGTATGTCTCAGTAATGGAGCTAGTAAAAATATAACAATTGACCTTGCTTATGCTGTTGAATAGAATTTGTTGGGGAAGAAATGACTGCCAGGTGAAAAGGGAACAAAGGCAGTATTTCTTAATTGCTGTACCATACTTAGTGACTGATAAATTAATATTAAGTTAAAAAGAGTAAACTCTGCCCAAATCTTTACAATGTTTGTATAAAAACTATTAAGGAAGGAGAAAATGCACAAAACGAATGAGAAGAAGAGGAAGAGAGTAGAGGGTTTCAAATATGGGCCTGTTCAGACAACACACTAAGCCACAGTTAGGCCATTAAGCCTTTTGCAGCAAATGGTTAGTGACCGTGTTTAGGAATGGTTCACATGACACACTAAGCCATAATATTTAGCTTAAAATGCTTAAACACTGTGGCTTAGCGTGTCGTCTGAACATGGTCAGTGTTTTAATGCAATATAGGAGAGGAGGAATGTCAGGTAATCTTTTTTTAGGCATTATCCCAAGTGTTCCAAATCATGGGGGAAGGGGAGCTTCCATGGGAACGACAAGCTTCCCCTTTACAGATACTTCCTCAGTGCATGGACGGCAAGGGGTGCGGTAAGACCAGTGAGCCACAGCCCCACTCTCTCCCTCCACATGATCACAATTGCTTGGAGGATAAGATCTTAAAAGGACTAATGAGTTCTCAAGAAAGGGGGCAAGAGAGAAATGATAGGCATGAAGTAACCCAAGTTGTAGTCAGAAATATCAGTAGCGCAGAGATATAAGGCAAATAGAGAGAGAAACAGAAAGCCAGTGAAGGGAGTAATACAAAGGAGAAGAAGCAGGTGTCCAATTATCTTGGTTGTACATTGCCTTGGTTGCCATTACCTTCGCAATAGCTTAATGTGTAAATGTTCAGTTTGACTAACTATTCCCTCTTGTTCAGGCTCCAGCAACATACAACCCACATAAACCTGTTCCTTATCCTATCCCTCCATGTCGACCACATGCAACAATCGCACCAAGTAAGCTCTTTGTTGCTGTTTGTTCTCTGTGATTATTTCCCCTTTGACAATATTTGTATTGTGGAAGAAACTTCTTCATCTTGACAGGCGGACAGTAGCCTCAGTTGTTTTCTTTGACTTAATTAGATATTTCAACCCTTTTTACTATTTCTGTTTGTAAAATAGAACCTGTCTCACTTGTTGATGCTGTCCAACTGTGGCGCTCATAGCTGACAATAGTTCTCTGTAGTCTTATTCCTGTTGAGTAGAACAATGGTGGAAAATGAATTAAATTTCTAAACATGCAAGTACAGTTGGTCAAGGAGACTGGAGATTTTGGGGGTGGGAACTCACCCCCATTTTGCAAGCAATTAAAAACATATGCTTGCTGGTTCATAGTTTCCAAGAAGTGTGGGGAATTTCACGGGAATATATATGATACTTTTCAGAGAATGAGAAACCTGTTAAAGGAAAACTAACTCACATGAATGCCTGGGAATTCAGTGTAAAGCAATATTCTGAATTTTGGCATGCAGTTTCAACTGTTCAAATACCTAGCTATCTTTAAACACCTAGCCCTGCCTTCTAGTTACTACTAACCGTATCTCATTTGGCAATAGTATCTGGAGCAAGGTCTCCTATTGAACTGAGCATGTGAAGAGGAATGTATGGAAGATGGTGGTCCTTAACATATTAAGAAATCGATATGCTACCTTAAGATTGCATGTGTGTGTAACTTAATTATTACACCATCCTTTTTTCTTTTGTCTTCCATTTCTTTTACTAGGTGCTTACAACAATGCGGGTCTTGTTCCATTGGCTAACGTCATAGCTCCTGGTTTACCAGCTCCACCACCATATACGTCTAGTCATGTAGGAACAGGTAAAGCAGGTATCCATGGAAAGCCCAGTGTGTCTTGGTTACACTCCAGCATAACCAAGAGATGGGAGAGGCTGTGCAGATGGCTGAGACAGCAAGGCTGCTGTAAGCCTGGCAAGCCACTGCCAGGCTCTCCACCCTCACCTGCCATAGCTTCCAAGGGGTGGGAAGTGAGCAGATGATCGCTCCAGGCTCTCTCAGATTTATTTAATCTCACCTCAGCCAAAAGGGCTTTCGGAGCGGCTTATGTATAATTGGTTAAAACAAAAACCACCAGTCCTTCCCCACAGGCTTACAATCCAAGAAAACATGACACACAAGGAAAAACGGACAGGAAGGGAAGAGGGGGGAAATGATGTAGAATTTCATCAGGCCCGGTGTAATGGCCCTTCTTCCCCCTCTTACCTCCCTCAGTACAGCCTGCTAGAATGGCTGCCAGTGGTGACAGTTGAGGAATGAGAAGGAGCCTTCATGGGGGTGGTCTTCTTTGCTTCCTTAACCTCAGCACTCACTAAGAGATGCTACTGCTGCTGAGACAGAAATGTAAGAAGAAGTGCCACAGCTGGGGAGGAGTGAGAAGAAGGGGGGCCAGGGACTTTATCTCTCACAGCATTAGCAAAGGGGAAGCCTGAGCTATGAGGGTGGACTCTTTTACCCAGAGTGCAACCTAGAAGTAATTGGAACCAGTTGTTTCTATAGCAGAAGTAAACCACTGCTCTTGAGGACCCTGTTGGGATTGACCTCAGTCCCTAATATTGGTGAGCCCATTGGCAAGAGATCCCATGTGGGGGATGTCTCAGATCTCCCTTCATATCAATCAAATTTTATTTATTTTTACCTTTATATTCTGCCTTTTTTCCTTCAAGGAGTCCAAGGCAGCTTACATGATCCTCCTCCTCTCCATTTTATCCTCCCAACAACCAGGTGAGGTAGATTAGGCTGAGAGTCACTGACTGGCTTCAAGGCCAAGTGTAGACTAGACCTGGATCTCTCTAACCACTACACCACACTAGCTTCCCAAAATGATGGGCATTACACTTGTTTTAATGAAACCAATGTAAAATAAATCTTAAGGTTTTTTTTAATAGGTAGTCTCATCAGTATTCTCTTTTCCCCTAATTAATTATTGTCCTTTATGTAGAAAATGAAGACCATTCCAATCAGGGAAAACCTTCCCAAAGCCAAGGTAAGCTGTCCTTTTGCAGAAGCTAGCTCTAATAACTTAAAATACGTGAATTTGAGGGAAATATGCATTATTTATTCTGCTGCGTGCTGCTTTATTAAAAGAAAAAAAATCCATTCATGTCTTAATAGCACCAAATTTAAGGTAAGCAGTTAAATGTACCAAAATGCTTTTTACCAGTTGCTTAGAATTTATTTTTCTGATGCTGGATCTTAACCAGCACTAAATGCTGACGTATATGTCATAACTGGAAGCTGAGGTGCAGAAAAAGAATTACAAATATTCCTCATAGCCTTAACAGTTAGATATATAAACATTTGGTATGTGAGAGGTTTCACTGCTGTTGTCACAGTAGAAATATGTCATTAAAAGCAAATTATCATTGTCTACTTTTGAGCATTGGTGAATTAAGGGCAAAGGAGAACTGCCAGTCCCTATGAGTGAATTTCGCTCTATTTGATATGGAAACCAGTATAAATATTAAATGAGGTGTTATGACAGTTCAATATGGTTTGCTCTTTTTCCTGACTGGAGCAGATAAGATTGAACCATGAAGCTGTGTTCTCTTAAAATACCGCATTATTAATTTAGGGAGGGGAGCAACTTGTAACCTTCACACTTCAGGTTAAAATATTTTGGCACAAGGGGACAAAAATCGTATTTGCTGTTATCAATATCCAGATGAATTTTGTGTTGTTGTACTTAAATCTATGCAGAAGCTGCAAGTTTCTTCTCTATCCAAGAAATTCTAATAAAACCAAATTTAGGCTCTAATCCCGTGCACATTTATCTGGGTCTAAGGTGCGTTGTGTTCAGTTGCACTTTCTTCTGAGTTAAAAATGCATAGTATTATGCTATTAAACTTGCTCACTTTCCATTTAACAAATAAATTCAAAAGAAATAAATGGGGATAAAAAGATTGCATAAATAGATGCCAGTGTGGTTCACGGGCAAATATATAAATGACTTCTGTGTCTCATGTATTACTCCCACAGCCCCCCTCCTGTGGTAAAACCCTCCTGCCTTTCAGAAGCCTGTGCACACTTCTGTTTGCATTCTATCTCAAAAGTGAATGTTAACCATTCACCACATAGCAAAACTATTTGCACCATATGCAACAGAGGCTCCTCAGATGACACCAAGTAGGTGAGAACAGAATTCTTCCCTTCCCATCTGAAGTGACTCGTACTGCAACACTTCACTTCCTGCCCATGAAGTAAATTGGCTGTTGTTTTCTTCTTTGGCAGAAAAAATTACAAGGTGTGTTAGAACATGACCAAGATGGGAACAAACCTGCACAAGTCTTTATATGCAGGCACCTTGTGAGGAAACACAGTGTATCTCTGTGTCCGAATATAGTGGATTTCATGGATATTTGTAGCTTTTCTCCCTCTGTGCCCAACCCCAGCCCTGTAATAACAGGAATTTTGATACTTTAACTTCTAAATCAAACTGAAACTAATTAAAAACATTTTTGACATAGCCTTGCAGGAAAATTGGAAAGCATTGGTGACAGCCATGGCCCCAATTACTTAATAAGGTTGCTATAAAGAAAGAGAAGTCGCTTGCTTTTTCTCCCTGTTTAGCAGAACTAGTCAAGGTATGTTCTGTTACTTAGTTGCTTAACAACTCCCACAGCATTTTTACCCAGAACTAATGGCCAGCTCCCCTACCTTTGCCCCTCACTATGCTTCCTGAATTAATTGCTTTTCTCTCTTCTTTGAAAACTGTAAAAACTCCAAAAAATTCTAAAAGGTTGAGTGTAGTATGCCAAGTTAAGATTTTTTAGCGCCTTCAGGAGTTGATTATGTTTTCAGCAATATTGTTATATGGAATTTGGTAACTGGAATTATATTTGTGTATTTTTCTTTTATTAAAACATAAAAGTAAAGCAGGCATAGTTCACAAAATGAGGTTTTGGAACAAATTCATTGCCATTCTCTGTCAAAATTTGCTATGTTGACTATTCCTGATTTACAAAAACAGTACAGCTGTGGTTATCAAATCAGAAGCCAGCATTAGCAGTGATTACTTGCGTAGTACAACCCATCCCTTTTCTCCTCTAATGAAGATAGTTGAACAGTTAATGTTTACAGCTAAAATTAACTGGGATTCACTTCATTTCATAATGTGAAGCCCATTTCCAGCCTTCATTTAGCCAAGACTATTCATATTCTGTGCCCAAAAGAGATCAGTAAGATTTACACAAATTTACTCATTTTGCATAGGAACTCATTGCATGCTCTTCCAACTGATGGTGAAAATATTTTTGGGAATAATGGCTAGAAATATTTAAAACAAAAAGCAGTACTCAGAAATCCAAATCTTCTTTCAGGTGCTCAAGAGATTAAAAGCCTTGGGACTAATTTTGCCCTACGTGTAAAGCTGATGCAAAAGGGCAGGAGTTATTTCTCAATACTAATAGTGTATCCTAATTTTATAGCATCAGTTGTCGATACTGCCAAGCTGTCTCAGCACAGCACATTTGGAAATCTGTCCAATTTGTACAGTATCACTACACAAAACAGAAATGGGCATAGTGTTTGGTACAGCAGCACAAATCTTGAACACAGGAAGGTTTATGGACACCAATATATCTATAGTGACTATATTGATAAATGGACATCAGCAAGCATGAAATATGGAGTGGGTGTGAAATTGATTTTTGAATGAAATGTGCTTGTTCTACAGTTAAACAAACAGCAGTAACTGCACTGGTGATTGTGTCTCATTTTGCATACCATTTTACCTTTTTGTAAGTTGTGGTAGCATCTTTTATTTTGCTCCTCTGCCTGTTAGTGCCGTGTAAACTATGTTAGAATGCATTCAGGTTGAATACAAGCATTTCTGCTGCTAGTTTCCAAGAATTCTTACTGGTTTTGTTTCTTTCCAGCTTTTGCTACACAAACGAATCATCTCTTTACACCTCATGGTTCTAACCCTGCTGCTTCTCCAGCCCCAACCCCATCATCTGTTAAGGCAATAAGCCATTCATCAGCACTTCCATCTCCAGGGATAAGCATGTCCACCCCTGTCCACCCTGTCTTCCCTGGCCAGGTCATCTCCGTCCATCCGCCTCAGCCATCAACTCCCACCCCTCCTATCGTCAAATCCCATTCACTGCCTGGTGTTCCTGCCACCTCTGCTCACTGTGCCACCTCTGCTCCGCTCCCTACAACTTTCTCTGGGCTGGCCTCTGGGTTGCCCGCTGCAGCAGCTCCACAAGGGTTCTCCACACCGTGTGCCACGCCTGCCCCTAACGAAGCTTTTGCATCTTCCTGTGCACCATTTGCCAGCCTGCCTTTTTCCGCAGCATCTGTCAGCGCCTCGGCTAATAACCCTAATTCATTGTCATCTGCTTTTTCTGGCCTGCCTTTGTCCTTGACGCCCACTCCTCAGGGGATAGTTAGTCCCATTCCTTCTGCCATTGCCAGTTCCCCGGCCACTAGCCTACCATGTCCCCTTAACTTTCCTAACCCACTTCTATCGGTCTTAAAGGGGTTTCTGTCAGCAAGCGATAGTTCAATAATGAATTCAACTGCTGTACCTTCTGCTGTGACAGCTGAGCTTGCGTCTTTGTCTGGACTTGCTAGCCAGAATTCTGAAGCCTCCTCTTCATCCAGTAACAAATGTTACACTCCAATGGCTACCTCTGCCCTTCAGCATCCTTCCACTTCGGGGCTGTCCATTTTCCCAGGACTCCCATCTCAGCCCAGAACTAGCAATAGTGCAACTCCTCCTGCGTTACCAGCACAGTCCCCTTTAACCACATTGCCATCTTCCCTTATGCCGGTCAGCTGTGTTTCCTCAGTTGCTCTTCCTCATTGTCCAAGCCCTGCTAACCCTGAACAGCAGGGCTCATCCACCCCAGTTGCCACAGCAATTCCAGCTCTGGTTAAAACCGAGCCCATAAGCCCCACCCTTTCAGGTTTCAAAAGCCCTGCACATTCTGCTGGGCCTTCTCATAGCACTTCAGGCTTGCCAGCACTTGGCCATGCGTATACCTCAGCTACTTCGTTGCCAGGCAGCTTACCTAGTTCCCTTAATCCAGCACTATCGAGCCTGTCCTCCTTCAGTGCTCCTCTGAACAGCTCCCCTTCCATCGCCCCACATGGTTCATCTGCTCCAATCGCTCCAGTATATAATGCACTTCCCCCTTTCACATCACTGACCAGCAGTTTTGCTTTTCCTGGCAACCCAGCACTTACCCCAACAGGGTCTCTGTTGCCCATTCCACCTACGACCACATCAGCCATTTCTGCCCCTCATGTCAGCTCCACAAGCACTGTTCTCCCAACGCTCATTGCTTCGGCAGCTGCTCCAGCTCCACCGTTTCCCCTTAACTTATGCAGCGCTGTCCCTTCCCTGTTTTCTGTTCCTCAAGTACCTCTAGGCTCATGCAGCTCATCCTTCCCGCCTTTCCCTGTCTCTAACACTCCCTCTGTCACTCCTGCTCTCCCTTCTTTCCCTGGGCTCCAGGCATCTTCTACAGCAGTCGCACCGCTGCCGGCAGCTGCCACAGCCCCATCTCCGGGTCCAGTGCTGCCAGGGTTTGCCTCGGCCTTTAGCTCAAACTTCAACTCTGCACTTGTTGCACAGGCTGGGTATGTTGTTTTTACCAAGAGGTCAAAGAGTCTCTTTTGCAGATTTTTGATTATCATTATATGTGGTTGTGAATTCTAAGTGATAAATTACAGATAATTCATTTTTATATTCAGTTTCTTAGTCCTTCATTGAAGTCTAAATTCTGGACACAGGTAGCAAGACCTGTCTGTAGTGTGTAACTCTTTACATTTCCTTTAAATCTACTGTACTAGGGTAAGAAGTTCTGAATGTCTTCCTAGAGGAGGATATTTACCTCTTAAATGACACTAGGATCTTTGAGAGATATCCTACTATAGGAATTGACAAAGATGGAATTGGGATGTATCTAACGCCTGTTGTCTGGAGTAATCCAGCTCCAAATATCAAACATCGGCAACAGAAATTCTTCTTCGTGGTCTCTGTGCATCACACATATATGGGCTCCGCGCCGGCGCCGAGCCCCAATCGGGAAACTTCACTAGCTAGCTTAGTGCTTTTTGGCGGGAACCCCTCCCCCCACCATCCATTGCGCATGCTCCGGGTCCCGCCTTACCTCAGTTCTTCTTCGACCGCTTGCTGATTAGCCTCGCGGGAGACTTCTCCGGTAGAAACCGTTCGTATTCCTCTGAAAAACAGAGACGTCTATAATTAGTTAGCTTAGTGTAGTAGTATAGTTAGTTAGTATACAGTTAGTAAAAAAAAAAAAAAAGATTTTATCGTTAAAGTTAAGTTAGTTTTCTGTCTTAAGAAAATATGGCGCAGAAGGCGCTTTTCAAGCACTGCGCACGGTGTAGGGCCAAGTTGACCCTCACCGATGGACACTCATTGTGCCTCGTGTGTTTGGGGGAAGGACATGTTGTGGACTCCTGTCCCCATTGCTCCGTTTTTTCCCGCCAGACTAGGCGGAACAGGGCTGATAGGTTAAAAAGCCTATTGTGGAGTAAAGCCCTGTCTGCGGTGGACCAACCGCGCAAGAAACATGCTTCGGGGACGAAATCCCCACGCCCAATAGACTCGGATACCGAGGGACAAACCTCCGGAGAGCGTGGGCAAACACCCGTAAATCGCTCGAATCCGGCATCGCCCTGCTCCTCTCCATGTAGAGATGCAGCAGTGGATCCATTACCGCGGCCTGCGGAGAAGCCCGGCAGGAAATCCTCCATGCCGGCCAAGAAGTTGACCAAAACTAAGACCAAGTCTTCAAAGTCTTCGAAGTCTAAAGCTTCGGTGTCAACCCTGGATACAGTGCCGAAATCAACACCATCGGCGGCGAGGGAGGATCGGCCGTCAACGTCGAAGCGTCCATCGACATCGATGTTGGAATCGCCGGCTTCTGCAAAACGACCTTCGACATCGACAAAGCATCGGCCGAAAACTTCATCGACGATGACCCAAAGATCAGCGTTGTCGACGTCGAGGAAATCGACGCCGACGGCACCGGTGTCGGCATCACCTTCGATACCGACTAAACAGTCTTCGGTACCGGCTCGAAAGCAGTCTACTCCGACACCGTCTCGGCCGGCGTCGTCGCCGATCATATCTCAGCGTTTTACTACGCTGGCACATCGAGCGACATCGCTCCCTCCTCGGTCGGTTTTGCCGACGTCGGAGTTGGAAATTGCCTCCTCAGATGTGGAGCTGGTGGACATAGTCCAGTCCGACTTGTCCCTGATGCTCGATACCGAAGCGCAGAGGGATCTCGATGAGGGGCGACACCCGTTGTCAATAGCATCACCGGTGTCGAAGGCGTCCAGAACTCCTACATATCGATCCCGATCTCGATCCCGATCACAGTCTCAATCTCGATCTCGGCGATGGGAGTCTTACTCCGACAGGTCCAGAAGCAGATCCCGTCATCGCAGCGAGCCACGTTACCTTTTTGACCCCTATACGGGGAAGAGAATAGGTCGTCCCTCAACACAGTGCAGGGGGCATCGTATCGCTACCGCACGGGAACAGTCGTCAACAGCACTCCAAACGGTGTCAGCTGCGGTTCGTCATAGGTCACCTTCACCTACATCTGGCGACGGATACGCTTCTGACTCATCCTCAGCAAGATCTCTGGCCCCATCAATGCCCTCTCCACCTGAAGGTGTTGGGTCTACTGAAAGGCCTTCGCCATCACTAGAGCTTGGCTCCTTTTCCGACCAAATGCAGCGGATGGCTCAGTCCCTCGGTCTGGATATTCAACAGCCGCAAGATGACTTGAATGACAAGATTTATGATGTCATGTATTCTGAGCCAGCGCCTCAACTCACCTTACCATTGGTGCCCACGCTGCTTAAAACTTTTAAAAGCTCATGGGAAAACCCGAGCACGGCACGAGCCACATCAAAACGTCTTGACACCTTATATAAGGTTAAAGACACCGACGCACCATATTTGTCCAGTCACCCAAGGCCTAACTCCATAGTGGTAGAATCCTCTCAAGGCCGCTCCGGCAAGAGTCATTCCACGCCCATTGACAAGGAGGGACGGAAGTTAGATGCATTTGGTCGTCGCATTTACTCATCAGCGACATTAGCGTTTAAAGTGGCAAATTACCAGGCAACAATGGCCAGGTATCAGCTTTTCCTCTGGGAAAAGATTTCCACATTGACAGATTATCTCCCAGATGATCAGCGAGAACTGGCCCGCGTGTTCCAGACGGAAGCAACTAGGCTGTCTAGACAACAACTGACGACAGCAAATCATCAAACTGACTGTGCAGCGAAAGCATTAGTAGGAGCAATTGGCCTACGAAGACACGCTTGGTTGCGAACCTCGACGCTGCCGAATGAGACCAAAGGCCGTATCGAAGATCTCCCCTTCGATGGTGAAGGCCTCTTCCACGCGACCACAGATACGACAATGGATGTCATTCACAAAGCTAAAGTGACTGCGAGGAAAATGGGAGCTCCAGCGCAACAAATCCAGCCGCAAGCCCAGCCACGACGTTGGTACCGCTCGTTTCAATACCAGCCACGGCGACAACAGGAGCGCACACAACGTTTCCAGTCGCAGCAGCCTCAATCCTCTTTCCAGGCGAGAAAAGCTGCGCCTAGGTATCCCAAGACTCGCCGACAAGACACGACATCAAAACGGCGTCTTTGACTTATTTCCCATCAGTTGTCACAAGCGCGACAACAGACTACTGCCGTTCGTACAGCGCTGGGCGGCCATAACGAGCGACAAGTGGGTGCTCTCCACGATCTCCGAAGGATATCGGATAGAATTTCAAACCCTTCCTCTTCTTGGCGCCGTGAGGTACACCCTCTCATCTCCCACT
Source organism: Anniella stebbinsi (assembly GCA_029215795.1). Lineage (NCBI taxonomy): Eukaryota > Metazoa > Chordata > Lepidosauria > Squamata > Anniellidae > Anniella > Anniella stebbinsi. Next base: position 334,380,234 of record JARDYH010000001.1, read on the forward strand.
CTCTGGCAAGAGGTGACTACCTTGTTGGAAAAAAATGCCATCGTACGTGTCCCTCCACGTCTCCTAAAAGCGGGTTTTTACTCGCACTACTTCACGGTTCCAAAGAAAGACGGGGGTCTTCGACCCATAATGGACCTCAGACGCCTAAACAAATTCATCAAACCAAAGAAATTTCGCATGATCACATTGGCTCAGATCCTGCCACTCCTCAAGCGACACCGTTGGTTCACCTTGGTGGACCTCAAGGATGCCTACTTTCACATCCCAATACACCCCTCTCATCGAAAATATTTAAGATTCCTTATCGGAAAAAACGCTTATCAGTTCTCAGTTTTGCCCTTTGGCCTGCGGACTGCGTCAAGGGTCTTTACAAAATGTATGGCGGTAGTGTGCGCACATCTCAGAGCACGGGACGTCGAATTGTACCCTTACCTCGACGATTGGCTTATCGTCTCGCCGTCCCAGTCACGAGCGCTCCGAGACGTACAACTTGTAACGTCCTGCCTCACCAGCCTGGGGCTACAAATAAACAAAGAAAAGTCCATTTTTCAACCAACCAAAACGATTCAATTTATAGGAATTCACTTGGACTCAACTGTAGGTCGGGGCTTCCTTCCAGAGGAGCGCATACGAACCATTACGACGTTAGCTTCACGGCTCTCCCACAGTCCTCGCACGACAGCGTTTGCTGTGCTCAGACTACTAGGCTTCATGGCCTCCGCAGTGTTCGTGGTCCGATGGGCACGCCTTTACATGCGCCCGCTACAGCAGCTCCTCCTCCAACATTACTGCCCGTTTCAAAACCCAAGAAAAATACTACTCACAGTTCCGTCGTCTCTCCGTCCTTCTCTCCGCTGGTGGTCGACGGCTTCTCACCTGAGCCAGGGCATGCCTTTCCATCAGGGCGGTCCCACTCGAGTCGTCACGACAGATGCCTCTCTGGAAGGATGGGGAGCTCACCTCGACAACCTAAAAATCCAAGGGAGGTGGTCACATGTCGAGTCCCGACTCCATATCAATCTCATGGAGTTATTAGCAGTAAAACGAGCTCTACATGCTTTCTTGCCACACATTCAAGGCCAGCATGTGCGCATATTGTCAGACAACACCACTGTGGTGTGGTACATCAACAAAGAAGGCGGGACACGGTCTCATCGCATTCTGCGTCTGACACTAGACATTCTGCACTGGGCCATTCACAGGGACATTTGTCTGTCCGCACTGCACATTGCAGGGACAGAGAACACGCAGGCCGACGCACTCAGTCGACAATTCGCCAACACCCACGAGTGGGAGTTGTCCCGCGACGTTCTGGGCCTCCTCTTTTCAAAATGGGGCACGCCATCGATAGACCTGTTTGCGACATCTGCAAATGCCGTTTGCCAGGCTTATTGTTCCCGGGCGGGAGTCGGACGTGCGTCGCTCGGAGATGCATTCCAGTGGGACTGGTCCAGCGGCTTCCTGTATATGTTCCCTCCCCGTTGATTCCAAAGATAGTGGCCAGGGCCGGCAGGTACTCTCTGGATGCGATTCTGGTGACCCCGTGGTGGCCAAGACAGCACTGGTTTACCACTCTTGCCCGTCTGTCAAGGCGGAACTGGTGGCACCTTCCAAAAATACCAGACCTACTGTCCAAGGATGCGGGAGCCATCCTATACCCCAACCTTCAATCCCTGAACCTCACGGCATGGAGGATTCAACCAGATGGCAATCGTTAGATATGCCTCCAGCATTACGTTCCATTTTTGAAGCCTCCCGAAAACCTTCAACCCGAGCTTCTTACACAAGGAAATGGAATCGTTTCCAGAAATTTGCTAACGACACGGGGTTCTCGCCACAAGATGCCCCCATAGCGGGGATCGTCGATTTTTTGTATACACTTCATACAGGAGGTCTAAAACCTTCTTCGATTAAAGTGTACTTAGCTGCCATATCAGACCAACATTCGAAAATTGATGGATTTACTGTCTTCTCACATCCAGTGATAAAAACATTTATGAAGGGCTTACACCACATGTTCCCACCAGTGCGCCAAATTGTTCCGCAGTGGAGCTTGTCGCTGGTGTTGACTGCGCTAACGGCAAAGCCATTCGAGCCGTTAGCTACCATTGACCTCAGGCTGCTTACGTTTAAGACAGTGTTTTTGGTAGCTATAACATCGGCTAGACGCGCTTCGGAACTAGCAGCGCTAATGGTGGACCCTCCTTATACTAAGTTTTTTCAAGATAAGGTTGTATTACGTCCTGGTCCCTCGTTTATCCCTAAAGTTTCGTCCACGTTCCATATCAACCAGGATATCGTTCTGCCAACTTTCTTTAAGGCACCTACGGACCAACTTTGTACGACACTGCACGCCTTAGATGTTCGGCGAGCCTTAGCTTTCTATAGAAAACGTACAGAACCTTTCCGAAAATCGGATAAGTTGTTTATATGTTATGGAGGTAAGACAAAGGGTCTGGCAGTTTCCTCCCAGCGTCTTGCTCATTGGATCGTTGACACTATTGTTTTAGCTTATAAAATTCTTGGCAAGGAGCCCCCTACTCTTTTCACAGCTCATTCGACACGGGGGCAAGCAGCCTCTACCGCCCTGATGCATGGAGCGACAGTTCCAGACATTTGCAGGGCAGCGACGTGGGCGAATGCTTCGACCTTCGTAAAGCACTACAGACTGGACATTAGAGCTACACGGGACGCCTCTTTTGGTCGAGCAGTCCTGTCTGCAATTTGTCACTGATCCACCTGCGTTCTACCCACCTCCGGTAAGTTGGCTGACTACTCGCCCATATATGTGTGATGCACAGAGACCACGAAGAAGAAATGCAGGTTGCTTACCTGTAACTGTAGTTCTTCGAGTGGTCATCTGTGCAGTCACACAACCCACCCACCATCCCCTCTTTGCAACGCTACGGTGTATGCAGGAGGATCTAGGCACTATAGCTTGTCGGTGTTGCCTTGGTGCGAGGCCAAAATGCGGTCTCAGGGAACTGAGGTAAGGCGGGACCCGGAGCATGCGCAATGGATGGTGGGGGGAGGGGTTCCCGCCAAAAAGCACTAAGCTAGCTAGTGAAGTTTCCCGATTGGGGCTCGGCGCCGGCGCGGAGCCCATATATGTGTGACTGCACAGATGACCACTCGAAGAACTACAGTTACAGGTAAGCAACCTGCATTTTCACATGCAAAACACTTCTTGGCCAAATGATAACTGATCTATTTAATACTTGAGTTACACAGATAGGTTTGTTCATATATAAAGGCTGTGTGAGCATAGCTTGGAATTTAATGAATATGAAACTCCTTGGAATTTTGTATAATAAACTGTTGTTGCAGTGTCTGGTGGAATTAAGCATGTTGTACATCTGGCTATTTCAGCCTGAATTCTGGGCTTCAGGCCCCTGGAAACACAGTTTTCCCAGGACTCCTGTCTCTTCCTGGCATCCCTGGACTTGCCCAGAGTGCTACACAGTCTTCCCTACAGGAACTTCAGCACAGTGCAGCTGCACAGTCCGCATTACTACAGGTAAATACAGTACAAAAACTGGAAGAGGTAGGCATTTTGTGAAGTAATAACTACAGGCAGGGATGCTGAAAGAACTATACAGCAAGAGTGAAAATAAATGTAAATTCGTGTAATATACATGTCTAAGAAGATACATCCAAATGTATGTATCTGTTCTGGTAAGCTTAAATACCAATTTAAGAATGCAAAATTATATCTATGTTAGTCCTACTTAGTGTAGACCAAGAGAAATGAAAGAATTCCTTTCATTTCAGTGGATCTACTCTTAAGTAGGATTAACATCAGCTACAATCCAGTGTATGAAAATTGTGGAATATTTGATAACTACAATTTTCTTACAGTATCTTCTGAAATTTTGAGCAAACTTCCTTGGTATATAATTTAGGCTTCCTAATTGCCAAATTTGGAGCATTTTAAGGGGCCTTCTTTGTGGTCTTGCTAACCTCTTGTTTATTTTCCTAAAGGCGCACACTGCTTCTGCTCTGGAGAGCTACACATCTCAACCAGATGGTTTTACTGCATATCCCCCAGCACCAGGAACTCCTGGAACACCTTTTTCATTGCAGGCGAGTCTTCCCCAGAGTGGATGGCAATAAAATCCATTTCACATATGGAGAGATACCTTTTCTCGAAGAATGCTGTGGTAATTTGGCAAAGCCACTGATGACGTTTCCATTGAAGGTTTTAGAAAAATATCTGGACGTCAGTGTGTAGCACCAAGAGGAAGAGGAGGGATTCCAAGTAGCTGTTTCTGATAGGCTACAAAAAACTGGATCACTGTTCACTTTTTATCACTACCCTTATGAAGCACTGAGTGTCCTTCATTCCCTTTTAGGTAATAGAAGTTGAGGGTAGTTGGATCCTCACAGGATCTTTTAAAGTGCAAATGTCTGGCTCAATTAAAAAAAACAAGAGTTTTTGCTGGGCAATAGTGTAGATTGACTTTTCAGGACTTGATCTCTGCAATGCCACATGTGGTATGTGTATCCTACCTTGTTCTCTACAATCAACTCTGATCGCACTCCTTCGTCTCTTGTTTTCCACACCCTTTCCTTTCCTTGGCTACTCAAATATTTGTCACTGAAAGTTGTAATATTTATCAACTTACCCCCTATTCATCACGCCAATGTGCATCCTACTGTCAATCAGTATTCCTTTCGTCTTCTAGGATGCCAGGAACCCTGCTATAGATAGCTATTGGGTTCTTTAAAAACAAACTTTGTGTAAATCCAGATTAAGTGCACATGTGTTTTGTGTCTCATTCATGAACAAAGCATTGGTAACAACAGCACTAGTGCATCAGATATGTCATGTCAGATGCTACCTAACATGTTGAAGACCTGCTGATTTGTGAATCAAGTACTTGGGTTTTTTTACGTTTCTTTTGTGAGAACAGAACCAACACACAATGCAGATAAGAATGAATTCTATGGTTAAACTCTGCAAATGCAAACACACACACACACAACTGGAACTGGGGCTTTGATATCCAGGTTTGCCCAGTGACTCTCCAGGTTACATTAAGCATTTTAAAGACCAATTTCTCATTCTAGATAGGAATTATGCAATACAAAATATGCTCTTGCTGTGTCAATTAAGTGCTCTATACTGTTTAGTATCTTTAGTGATGAGTAGAAAAATCCCCAATATTATCTCTTTTTAAGAAAGTCTAGATCTACAGTAGAGATATGATACTTGGTTTTGTTTTTAATGTGAACTCTATGAAAGATTTTGTTGCAGTGCATAGCTTAACATCTTTTTTTTTTCTAAAGGTGGAAGTCTACTCAATAGTATTACTAATGTAGAGGCTTTCCAAACAAACAGGCATGAAGAACACTAATGTGTGTGTGTATATATATATATATCTGTATTTTTATAATGTTTTTAAAATAAACTGTGTAGCAGTGGTACACATGTTTCTAAAGTAGACATGAATAAACAATTCTTTACAAATTTTTGTCTCGTGTAGACAAATTAGTGTGTAGTGAATTCACTTAAGGTGAACAATGATTATATAGGGTTCCATGATTATATAGGGCTCCATCCAACATCATGTGAGTGACTTCTGCATACACAATGGAGCTTTCCTGCAATTTGTGGCCCTCAGGAGGTGTCCCAACAATGCCTGCCTCTGACAGTTTCCCTGGCTTTCTCCCAGGCCACATCCAAACAGCTTGATTCTCACAGGGTCCAGAAAGTATTATTTACTGTAGTTCTAGGCAGCCTTTCAGTGTCATGGCTTCACAAAGCAGCATACACAAAGGACACATAGATATACGAGGCAGCACTTCAGCATTGAAAATCTAAGTAATCAATTCCAATCAATAAACTCAAAAGCCCGCTTCAAAGCCTGCACTGTGGTGGTCATCTGAAATACATTTGAAAGTTCTAGAACTAAGGCCACCACTGAGAAGACCCAATCTCTTATCCCTGCCAAACTAATTGTTCTTGCCAGTGGGCATATGAACAGGATATGTGAAGATGAGCTGTTTAGGGCTTTAAACATTCATGCTACCATCTTGAATTGGTCCTAGAAAAGCAATGGCATCCTGTGTAACAGGTGCAAAATTTATGTTAGATATTTCAACTTCATAACCCCTGTCAACATTAGCACAGCTGTATTTTGCACTAATTGAAGTTTCTGAGTTGTCTTCAAAGGCAGCCTCATATAAAGACCATTACAGTACAGCTTGGAGTTAGCTTGTTTATGTGTAACTAAATCCAGGTCTGGCAGGTCTAGATAGGGCCATAGCTAGTGAACCAGTATTTATTGGTCAAAGTGCTTCTGGCCAAACATTACCTGCACCTTCCCATGCAGTGTAGAGCCCAGAAGCACCCCTTAAACTGAATTTGATGAAAACTCTATACTATAAATAGAAAAGTCTATACTGTACTGTGCTTTATGTGAGGATGCTTTTGAAGGCAACTCAGAAGTTTCAATTAGTGCAAAATATAGCTGTTGGAATATATAATCTCAATGGGTGCAATCCCAACCAGGATCAGTGTCACACCTCCATACAGATCAACGAGTTTCTTAACCCCCAGAACCTCTGTCTTACCTAGATTAAGTTTGTATATTCCAATACAGTCTCCAGACAGCTGTTCAAGAGTTCCACAGCCTCACAGGATTTGTAGGTGGAAAAGAGGCAGAACAGGCATTGCATATTGGTGACATCACAGCCCAAACCTCCTATGATGCCTTCTCCCAATAGCTTCATGTTCAAGAGCTTGGGTGATAAGGTGAAACCATGAGGCACCCCGTCTACCAAAGGCTATGGGGTTGAAAAACTCACCCAGCTCTGGGACCAATCCTCCAGGAAGGACCAGAGCCACTGTACCTCCTAAGTATAAACCACATAGGCCTCCTCCACACGAGACGTTTAATGAGCCTTGAAGGCTCATTATAAATTTTACCTCCACACCAGCGGAGCGCAAAACGGGCGTACAGGCACGTTATCTCCCCGATAATGCGCATTTTTGAATGCGCGTTAAATAGCGACTTTTATTTTGCTCCGGCCGTTAAAGCGCATTTTTGCGGTGTGAACAAGCGATTATGCGCGTTAACGTCTTGTAAAGCGCTTTTTGGACATCAATTAATGCGCTTCGCCGCCTCTCGCCGCCTCCCGTGCAGAGGGATTAGGAGTAAATGCGCCTCCGCGATAATGCGCATAATCGCCGAACCAGGCGCAAAAGCGCATCCTTGTGTAGGGGGCCATAGCAAACAGGTGGTATATCATCGCTGATGGTCTCAAAAACCACTGAGAGTTCCAGTTGTACTAACAGGGTTGCACTCCACCCCTCACCTCCCATCCTACTCTGTAGTGTAAAATGCAAAGGGAAGAGACTTAAAAAGAAGTGTTAAAAATAGGTTTTACCTTAGTAGTACCACCGACTTTTCCATTACAAATGGGTAGATTTCCCATCTCAAAATCTCTATATATAGTTGTCCATAATCCTATATTATGTAGTATTCTTTTATTCTGGATTAACTGGAGAACCAGTAATGTAGCTCTGGGTTGTATCAAATGTTAGTCTCACCGCGTAGATCCATTGTAATGAATAGCACTTCGGTTTCTCGCGACTAACAAGTCCCATTCATTTCAATGGCCCTACATAGGACTTGCATTGACTCGAATCCTGTGCGTTTAAATTACCCGCTTTGACATGAACCTGGACATCTTTGGCACGTTGCTATCTGTCAGATGATAATGATAGTTTAACAATGTATTACACTCAAGTTCGTCAAACATACTTTTTCCTTAAATAAACCCAATCCTCTCTAGATTGGGAACTGGTAGGGGGAAAAACATCTCGGGGTCATAGTACAAATTTACAGGCTCTATAACTTCAACAGGGGAAGCAAGCCAACCGACCCCCGGCGCGTGCGGTTCGTCACCCGTTGCAAGCGAAAAGCAAAAGCGCGCCCTGCTTTTGTACAGTCGCGCTCTGGGGCGGAAACGCGTGCGTGCGCCCGCTGGGTTTGCGTCCGGGGTATCGCCGTAATGAGCGTCGGTGTTTGTGCACATGCGCTTTGTAGGCTCCGTGAAAGAGTTCTGGCTGGGTGTCACGGGCTGAGATGGAGTCGGCGGTGGAGGAATTGATGCCCCGGCTTCTGCCTGTGGAGGACTGTGACCTCGCGGAAGATTTCGATCCCACTGTGCCCCCCAGAACGCCCCAAGAGTATTTAAAGCGGGTCCAGTAAGTGGGGCTATTGCGTTGGAAGGAAAAGAGAGGTCGGAGTTGGGAATAGGAACGGGGCTGCCCTCGGGGAGTGGACGGAAGCCGTGGGGATTGGGCTGGCGGCCCCAGTGAAAAGGATCGTGCAGTTTTCCCTTACGGTGCGACGACAGGGAGGAACGAATCTGTTTTCTCATTACTGAGTGGACGACCATGGATATGTTTGCCACATTCAGTACGCTTATGATGTGCGCATTCGTGATGATCAGAGCAAGTGATTCTTTACATGAACTGTTGTGTTCGGTCCTGCCAAAATCTGGCAACTGTTATTTCAAGGAGTTGTACACTTTCCCAACTTGGTGCCGTCCAGATGTTTTGGACTTCAGTTTCCATCAGCCCCAGCCAGCATGGCCAATGCTCAAGAATGCTGAGAGTTGTAATCCAAAACATCTGGAGGGCACCGGGTTGAGGAAGGTTGATATATGGCTTGCTAATATGTTGTGTGCTGCTTTTTTGTATGTATGTATATGTACTCCAGCCTTATGAAACAAAAATAGATTATTAATGAAAACGAACTGTGATCCTGAAACTACTTGTGCTGCTCCTTTTAGCCAGTCCCCTGGGATCCTTGGTGGGGGTGTTTTCTTAACTTGGTGATATTGATTGCCTCCTCACCCCATCATAAATAAGGGATGGAGACCTGTCAAGGTTAAGAAGACTGATGCCCTGGATTAAATGAGATGTAAAGGCACTTAATTTAGTTGGGTGGGTTATACCCTATAATATCTAAACTAATTTTAAAACTGAAATTATGGAAGATAATTTATTTCTTACTCGCCTCTCTGTTTGGATCGAGGCAGGGAACAACAGTTGATCATCTTGTCCAGGCCTGCACAAATTGTGTTCCACCAAACTGAAATGTAGCCCACCAAAACTACCCTGTTTTGGCAGTCAGAAATAGCAAAACCAGGACGCTTTTCAATTCTCTGCTAATCCAGCGTACATGGGTGGTGGGTTGCATTCACCTTGGGGCTTGTGAAGGCCTAACCCACTAATCCATTCTGCTATCTTGAAGCAAGGAGGTGCTACATCTCTGGTGCCTGACTAACCTTGTGAAGTGTGAAAGCCTAACTGTAGGAACATATTGGTAGTAGTTCCAGCAATAAGTAGCATTGATGCTAGTACAAATCCATCCTATTAGTCAGCTGGGGATACTTTCAGATGTAGGCTTGTAGCACATATGGATCACATGTCTATGAATTCTAATGTTATTTCATACAATGAATGCCTATAACTATCATCTGTGTCTTAAATGTTATGTCCTAACATTTCATGGGTTGTATCCAGTTGTGTCACCTCCGCTGGTAGAAGGCTCTTTAATCTAGTGGAGGTTTGATCTAATGTAAGCAGAAAGGAGGGGGGGATATTTGCTGAATCCTATTTCCTATGCAACCCCTTGCACCCCTCCATCTGCTCCAGAGGGTTGTGGGGCAGTATGAAATAGTGTGGATCATAGTATGGAAAGCGGCAGAAGAAAGGAAGAATTTGTAAAAAAATAATAATTAAAAAGCCCACCTCCTCACCCTGCCACTCAAAGACCCTTCCATCAGTGAAAGGACACAGTTGGATACAACTGTCTGTCACAACCTGTTCTATTGCTTGATGGATGGCCTAAAAATACAAACATTTAATTAAAAAATTGAAAAAGATTAAAGTGATGAAGAAAATATGAACTAAAAGAATGGCAGCAAAAACCTTACTATAGAGGCTTATCAGTCTTTAAAAGTCTAGTTTAAAAATAAAAAATCTCAGTTTGACTTTTAAGGGCGGAGGAATGCAGAGAGCCAAAATTTAAGCGGTAGGTTGATCTAGACAACTCTAGAAATCAAAGTTACCGCCATTTTTAATTATTATTTTCTAATCCTCCAGATCTTTAACAGTAGCCTGGCACAAAAATATGCAATAAGTGAAGCTTTTCTTGGCATGGAAAGTGATATGAGGAATCTCTAAATAAATAATTTCTGTGTGCTTTGCTGTTAATGCAGGGATGGGCAACTTGTGACCTTCCAGATGTTGTTGGATTGCAACTCCCATCATGTCTCACCATTGGCTGTGCTGGCTAGAGCTGATGGGAGTTACAGTCCACTAACATCTGGACAGCCACACATCTCCTGTCGTTGTGTTAAAGGAACAGGAGCAGAGCCATTGTAAAATATGTTAATCACATTCAGAGCTGTGGAGATCGCAGTTGAGAAGCCAGCATTCCAAGTAAGACAATTGTGTTTGAGCTGTGAGAGTATATGTTGGCCGATAATAAAGGAGTTCTATTGATATTAAAAGTACAGTTTTTGTTTTAGGTGATCCACTGTGGGTTTCAGTACTGTGAAGGTGGCTGGGTTCGGACGACACGATAAGCAACGGTTGATTAATTAGGCAATCGTCCGTTGCGTCAATTATCATGTTGTCTGGCGGGAAACGGAGAACTGATGGTGCAATATTTTCTTGAAATAAGCAACAGAGAAAAACAACAGGTTGCTCTGTTGACTAACCGGACACCCGTTGCTCTGCATGTCATCTAGTGGGCTCCGTTGTCTAATTTGATGCATCGAGTGCGTTATTTCCACAGCCCATAGAGTCCCCTGACAAGAGCGCCCGACAGCACCCCGGCTGCTCTGCTGCAGTTGGCACAACTTGCAATGGCTGCTGGGATAGGCCCAGGAGGACTGAGGGAGGGAGGAGCAACGGCCAGCCAGAATGTCACTCAACCGCTGCATTGACTATTAACGTACTCAATGGGGGCGGGGCAACATGTCATCTGGGGAGTACCTGCAAAATAACGTGCTGTGAGTTGCTTATTCCCCTCTCCGTTGCCTAAAGTGTCGTCTGAACGCGGCTGATATGTGTGATGCCTATCAAAGAAGCCAGTTTATATAAGAGAAGAGAAAGCAATCAAGATTCCTTGTGGGAGCTCAGTAATGGTGAAAGGATGGGGTAAATTGTGATGATTTCCATAAGCTGGGTGCAAAACCTCAGGCCTGTGGGCCAAATCCATCCCACCTGGGATCCCAAGCCGGCCCTCCAAGCTTCCCCAGATGGCCACCCCCCTTTCCCCTCACCACAGATAATTTGGTGGTTTTTCTGGCTTTTGCATGGGTTTTCCCCCGTTCTGAAAAGTTGAAAGACCTTTTTCTAAGACTTAGTTACTGACAGTAACTAAGTCTGCCTCAAAGAGCTTCTCCAAAATTAAATTTGGTCCTCAGGCTGAAAGAGGTTCAACACCTTTGCCAAAGGTGTTTATTGGGAAGGGGGATTTTAATGTCATATTGAAGGTGTTTTCACACATGGTAAAATACAATCATCCTTGGATAATCCCTTGTAGAGACTGGAAGGTGTTCCAAATTTCAGGCACTCGTTTTTGTTTTGTAGGATTGAAGCAGCAAAATGCCCTGATGTTGTTGTGGCCCAGATAGACCCCAAGAAATTGAAAAAGAAGCAGACTGTGAATATTTCTGTAAGTTTTTAAAAGATGTATCCATAAACCTTTTCAGTGGGTTCAGAAAAAAAGGTTAAATAGGGTTAAAGGTTAAATTGCCCTCTTGTTCATTTTGAACACTGGGCCTGCTATTGAAACGTCATGTGTGAAGAAAGTGTACCTTGGGGCTGGCCTACCTTGCAAGAGTGGCTGACCTGATGAAAGTATTGGCCTTCGAGTCAAAGGCAGGGGGCTGTGGTGGAGTTGGAAGTGTTCGTTCTCAGGCCTCTGTGTCTTATCTTAAGAAGAGCTGCCAAGGCCAGAGATATGGGCTGGGCAAGGAGTTAACGAGCTCCAGTTGTGGGAAATCTAGAGGCTTGAGGGGAGTAGCTGGAGGGTGGTTTCTATGGTTACAGTACCAGTAGCCAGGGGAGGTTCAAAGAAGATAGTGGGAAGCTCTCTTTGTCTTCTCCAGAGCAGGCGCTTGGATGAGCGAGATCCCTGTCGGCCAGGCACACGCCAGGTGTTAGTTAGGAGTTTATTGTTTTCCAGCTGATCGGTCTGGGGAGGTCTTGACAGTTTTAAGAGTGTGATTGATTGGGGTTTTATTGTTTTATTGATGGCTGCTGCTAAACTGAACCTACCTCAACTTTCCTTTCTCCCCCCACCCTCTAAATCCCCGTTCCTATTTTCCCTAATGCTTGCCTGATATTATTCTGTTTTGACCGAGGCCCTAACTTAGACTGTAAATAAACTGCTTTGGTCCTTAAATTACGTGTGGTTATTTCCAGCGTTAGCTCAAGCTTGTTTGGGCTGGGGAACGGGGTGGCAGGGGTGAGAGACCCAGGGAAGGGTTACGTCCTGCCAGGGCAAGGAAGAGGTTAACTTTCCTTGACATCACATTCTGTTGACTAGATACCATCTACATGGATTGTACAAAGTTTTTGAAGGATTGCCAGTCACAAACCTGAGCAACTTGTACAATCCATGTGGATGTCTAGCCTTGTGGAACAAAAGGTGAAATGGAATGCCATGGCCCAGTCTTAAAATTGAACAATCTCGGATTCTTAATGTAGCCATAGTTAAGTCTCTACTGTGTTTTCTTAGCTTTCAGGATGCCAGCCTGCCCCAGAAGGGTACTCTCCAACTCTGAAGTGGCAACAGCAACAAGTGGCTCACTTCTCAGTCATTCGCCAGGTAAATGGTGCATGCACATACAAATCCAGTGATCTTATAGGAATGATGTGTTTTTCTGGTATATTCTTATACCCAGTCTGGTTCTGGAGAACCATGGGCTCATAGTCCCCATTTTAAAGAGTGTTGTCTTTTACTGCTATACCAGTCAGAGAGCATTCCCAAATCCTTGCATTCCTAAGGTTTAACCTTCAATATAATGCATGCTTTTAGTTGGACTAACATTCAAGGGCTTTAAAGAGAGAGATTGTATTGTAATCTTGACTTGTGAAACATTATAGGCCTCAAAAAACGGACTGGCAAAGAACAAAAACAGAACCGCTTGTCACTCATCTCACTTTCTGCCTTTTAATTATTTTATTTAAATAAAGCGTACTCTTGAGACCATTTTCCTTTCAGCCTTGCTTGAGATTGCAGAACTTGGTATACAGACCTGGGAATGACAAGAAAAGCAGGGCTGACACAGTTTAGAGAACAATCTACCTGCCTACATTTAATCAGTGGTAGCATCGATTATGGAAACTGGTTTTGATGGACAATTTAACATTAACCAGTACATGTGACCAATGGTTTCACATAGTCAGATTCCTTCATGGAAAGATGGTACCCGTTCATTTCAACTAGAAATTTCAGTAAAAGCCATAAATTATTTCATTTGGATGTACTTGCCTTGTAACGTTTTTTATCTTTCTGGGGTCCTGACATGATATGTTAATGATCTCTGCTGATGTTTAAGCACACATGTTTACTTTGCTGAGAAAATCTGGTTCTTTTTGTTTGTCTGCAAAATATGAGGACATTATAAAAAAATAGGGATGTCAGAAGAAACTTTAGTTGGTTGATTTTGTCAGCAGTCCATCAGACAATTGATTAAATCTGCATACATTTACATGTAGGTAAAAAAGGTTCTGAAGGAAAAAAGGCATACTTATTCTTTTTGTAAGTGAACCTATGTTTCAGCAAGCATAATCTTAGAAGAAGCATTCCTTCTTATGTATGTGAGAGAGAGGGGAGAATGCCTCTTCTAAAATGGCACTTGCCATCTGCAGGTACACGTTAAAAATAATCCAAAACTTTAATTGGGAGCCCCCTTTTAGTTGATAAAAAAATCTAGTTGATTGACTTAACTGATTAATTTTATAACCCCAGGGAAAGGTTCATATTGAATTTTAATTCTCAATCTTTCAGAGTGTGAACAGGCATAGGAATCACTGGAAGTCACAGCATTTGGACAGTAATGTAGCAATTGTGAGTACAATTTAACATTTTCAATGTGGTTGTTAAACTGCTTTCTCCATCATATTCTAATTCAGCCCTTAATGTATATGTTTCTTTTTATTTTGCTCTTGGGTTGCATTACATTGTGATATCTGATGGTGGTAAAAATACAGAATGAACAACTTTGAGGGGAGAGAGGTATTTTCTGTAAGTTTAGGAAAAATACCCAAAACATTTTTGTTTCATTAATAATAGGGGGAAAAAACCTTGTTTCTTTGCATTCAGCCTAGATCAGATGATGAAGAAGGCTGGAAAAAATTTTGTCTGGGTGAAAAGTTATATTTAGACATGGCTATTCAAGTATCCAGTGATGAAAATCAAGGAATTGATTATATACAGGTGAGCATTACATTTGGACAAAATTATCATACTTGTATTGAATATCTCCATCCTGATCCAGAGTTTGTATGCATGCTAAAGTGCTGGTATTCTGTCTAAGACTAATTTAGAGATTTAGATTTCCATCAACCAAGTATTTAGTCTATAAGAAGCCAATATATTCTGTTTTCTTCTAGATTGGCTTTCCTCCACTGCTGAGCATTGTTAGCAGAATGAATCAGGTAATTCTACTTCTTTCAGGCTATAAATGTGGTTGATGGTGAGTCCTTTATACTGTACTGTCACTTATGCAGACATCGTATCATAATGGTGCCCCTTATGATAGGAAACAGCTTCATACGTATAGTTTGCTAAAAGGTACATCATGTTCTGAACTACAAAGATGCTCTCTTTTTTATCTAAGTGTGTAGAAATATTTGTGACCTACAACTACCTGATTCTCCAGTTTGCTATGCCAATTTTTGTTTAAAATTTTTTTTACTGTACCAGCAACTATCACATAGCATCACAAAATATGAAGTAGCATTGACATTGCAGGATGGTGCTTGCATATATACCCAAGCTATGGTGACTGCTATTGATTGGTCATCTGGTTATTGGATTATCCCTAGTATTTTTTGTAACAGTCCTTATCTGTTAATGCAAGAACAATGAAAAAGTTTTCATAGCTGCTTATCTTTCTCTTAAAAGGCAACAGTAACCAGTGTCTTGGAATACCTAACTAACTGGCTTGCAGAGAAGGAATTTACTCCAGAACTGGTAACCTACACTCTTTATGTCTAGGCTGACCATATGAAAAGGAGGACAGGGCTCATGTAACTTTAACAGTTGTAGAGAAAAGGGAATTTCAGCCAGTGATTTGTATGCAATTAGTTCCTGGTGAAATTCCCTCTTCATCACAACAGTTAAAGTTGCAGGGGCTCTGCCCTCTTTTGTATCTGGTCACTCTAGTATAGTGCATGCAACTTTAATTGCTGTGATGAAGAGGGGATTCCACCAGGTACTAATTGCATACAAATGATGCCGGCTGAAATTCCTTTTTCTCTGCAAATGTTAAAGTTACATGAGCCCTGTCCTCCTTTTCATATGGTCATCCTATTTATGTCTCAATTTTGAATGTCGGAGAAGGCAGTTTTCCCTTTTGAAATTAAGCTGAATGAAATTGTATATGGAGCTATTTCTCATCAGTCTTTTGGTGGGTCTTTTTCAGTTTAAAAATTTAAATACTTGTTTAGCATTTAGCAGAGCTATGCCTCTGTTACGGTCATGTTGACATATATATTATAGTTGTCCGTTTTCTCTGTATCTGTTTTATGGGCTGCATATTCACTTATCTTCTAAGTGAATATGCTCCTTTTACATTATTTATTTAGTTATTTGCTGTATCTTTATCCTGCTCTTCAGACAATAATTGCCTCCCAAAATGGCTCACTTCAATTAAAAAACAAAAAAGAGAGAGAGGCCTTATCATCAGGTGTACAAACTAAAAAGATAGCACACACAGGGGAAGGGGATTGAAAAAGAAGATGAGGGAGATAAGTTTTTCAAGGCCAGGACAAGGTTCTGAGCTACAAGCAGCCATTTAAATGCACTTCAAGCCCGGCTGGTCTTTTTGCTCAATGAGCAATTAGTGGCTATTTGGCTGATGGATGGGGCCAGAGTGTGGCCCCCTCCACAAGGATGCGCTTTTGCGCCCGGTTCGGGGATTATGCGCATTATCGCGGAGGCACATTTACTCCTAATCCCTCTGCACGGGAGGCGGCGAGAGGCGGCGAAGCGCATTAATTGATGTCCAAAAAGCGCTTTACAAGAAGTTAACGCGCATAATCGCTTGTTCACACCGCGAAAATGCGCTTTAACGGCCGGAGCAAAATAAAAGTCGCTATTTAACGCGCATTCGATAATGCGCATAATCCGGGAGATAACGCGCCTCTACGCCCGTTTTGCGCTCCGCTGGTGTGGAGGTAAAATTTATAATGAGCCTTCAAAGAGCATTAAACCTCTCTTGTGGAGGTAGCCTGTTCCTTCCCTTACTTCTACAGTCCCAGAGGTGCAGGTGGTTGGAGCCAAACATTCTTTCTGTCAGGAAGGAGGAAGTGAGCTCCCTGCAACTCGCCATCTGGCTCATTTATTGAGGTACTGTGGCTGCCATAGCTCTATAATGGTTAAACAGGTATTACGGGCTTCAAAAATAAATTATAAAACTCTTTGTGTTAACACATTACAGCACTGATGAAGAACATTTACACCTACAAGTTCTATCAAGCTTTGCCATATAGGTGCTTTCATTGGCGTGATATAGCTTGACAGAATCCTAAGGAACAGTTATCAATTTTATGCTGAGTCATTTGCTTATAGACCTGTCACAGTGGTGGACCTTGATAAAATAGACAATAGCCATGTTTTCACTTAACGTGGGTAAAATATCAATAGTTGGTTAAATTCCGGTTGCAACTTTCCTTAAATTTCTCTAGGGCAGATGGCTTTATGCTTTGTTGGCCTGTCTTGAAAAACCTTTGTTACCAGAGGCTCACTCCCTAATTCGGCAGCTGGCCAGACGATGCTCCGAAGTGAGAGTCTTGGAGGTGAGCTAAATCAGCTGATTCTTGCAGGAAAAGAGGATGGAAGATGTCATTTATGCTAACCGCTGGTAGATTTCATTTCTTTCACATAAAGTTACTTTACATATTTATTTATTTATTTATTTATTTATTTATTACATTTGTATACCGCCCCATAGCCGAAGCTCTCTGGGCGGTTTACATAGGATTAAAAACAATTAAAAACAATATACAAAAATTAAAACAGCAAAAACATACAACATACACACAATCTGTACATTTAAAAACCACTTCAACACTTCAAAAAAAAAAAAAAAAAAAAAACTACAAAAACAAAACAAAACAGACCCAGGCTCCTCAGATATTGCCAAATGCCTGAGAGAAGAGGAAAGTCTTGACCTGGCGCCGAAAAGATAACAATGTTGGCGCCAGGCGGGCCTCGACAGGGAGATCGTTCCACAATTGGGGAGCCACCACAGAGAAGGCCCTCTCTCTTGTTGCCGACCTCCGAGCTTCCCTCGGAGGAGGCACTCGGAGGAGGGCCTTAGATGTTGAACGTAGTGTTCGGGTAGGTTCATGTCGGGAAAGGCGTTCCATCAGGTATTGTGGTCCCAAGCCGTGTAAGGCTTTATAGGTTAAAACCAGCACCTTGAACCGGGCTCGGAAACATACAGGCAGCCAATGCAAGCGGGCCAGAGTAGGTCTTATATGTTCGAACCTACTGGTTCCAGTTATCAATCTGGCCGCTGCATTTTGCACAAGCTGCAGCTTCCGAACCACCTCCAAAGGCAGCCCCACGTAGAGTGCATTGCAGTAATCTAACTTGGAGGTTACCAGAGCATGGACAACTGAAGCCAGGTTATCCCTGTCCAGATAGGGACGTAGCTGGGCCACCAACCGAAGTTGGTAGAAGGCACTCCGTGCCACTGAGGCCACCTGCGCCTCAAGTGACAGAGATGGTTCTAGGAGAACCCCCAAGCTACGAACCCGCTCCTTCAAGGGGAGTGCAACCCCATCCAGAACAGGTTGAACACCCTCCATCCGGTCAGCGGAACCACCCACCAACAGCGTCTCAGTCTTGTCTGGATTGAGTTTCAGTTTATTAGCCCTCATCCAGTCCATTGTCGCAGCCAGGCACTGGTTCAGCACATCCACAGCCTCGCCTGATGAAGATGAAAAGGAGAAATAGAGCTGCGTGTCATCAGCATACTGATGACAACGCACTCCAAAACTCCGGATGACTGCACTCAACGGTTTCATGTAGATATTGAACAGCATGGGGGACAAAACTGACCCCTGCGGAACCCCATACTGGAGAATCCACGGGGCCGAGCAATGTTCCCCAAGCACCACCTTCTGGAGCCGACCCACCAAGTAGGAGCGGAACCACTGCAATGCAGTGCCTCCCACTCCCAACTCAGCCAGTCGTGCCAGAAGGATACCATGGTCGATGGTATCGAAAGCCGCTGAGAGATCAAGGAGAATCAACAGAGTCACACTCCCCCTGTCTTTCTCCCGACATAGGTCATCATACAGGGCGACCAAGGCTGTTTCCGTACCAAAACCAGGCCTGAAACCCGACTGAAATGGATCCAGATAATCAGTCTCATCCAAGAGTGCCTGGAGCTGGCTCGCAACCACCCGCTCCAGGACCTTGCCCAGGAATGGAACATTTGCTACTGGCCTGTAGTTATTCAGATTTTCAGGGTCCAGGGAAGATTTCTTTAGGAGTGGTCTCACTGCCGCCTCTTTCAGGAGGCCTGGGACCACTCCCTCTTGCAAAGAGGCATTAATCACTTCCCTGGCCCAGCCAGTTGTTCCATCCCTGCTAGCTTTTATTAGCCAAGAGGGGCAAGGATCCAATATGGAAGTGGTTGCACGAACCTGTCCAAGCACCTTGTCAACATCCTCGAGCTGCACCAACTGAAACTCATCCAAGAAAACAGGACAAGCCTGTGCTCTGGATTCTTTCTTTTATACATTTTTTTCTTTGATACGTTCTGGGAACGATGATTTCAAGTGTGACAAAGGAAGAGATGTTCCTGACTATCACATTTACAAAACATGTCTGGTATTGTTGACATTCACCAAATTTGAGGCTTTTGCTAATATGTATGACATTGACTCTCCCCCTCCCCCTTTGTTGCAGGAGAACAAGACTGAGGAACAAGTGTCTGCCCTGAACTTGTTAATTTGTTTAGTTGGCAGGTATGGCAAGTGACAAAACTATTAAGCTGTTTAAGGAAGGTAAACTTAAGTCAGTCAGAACTGTTAGCTTCTGGCAGGCCTTTGAGGATATAGTTTTGCAGTAATTGCAGTACTAGTTTGGGTCTTTTTACTTGCCTATGTGTAGTATCCAGTGGTCTCTTAGTGTCAGCGCTAATGATGTTGAGCTAGCATAAATCAATGCTTGTTCAATGTAACTAGCGCTTGCTAACGCAACAGGAAAAAGTGGCAATTTCCCACTGAAACTTGATGGCACAGACATGGAGAGGATTTTTCTGTGAGGAAGGGGGGACAAAACTTCAGTGCATAGCAGTTTGTGGTTGTAATTTGTGTGCATAGTGTGTACCACTACAGCATACCTGTGCATTTTCCTTCCGGGTGCACTTCGTTGCTTAGCATCAAATTCCATGACATTTAGAAGCCTACACAGAATAGTAGAAGTTCCTAGGAATTGAACAGCAGTGTTATGTTCAAGAAGCATCATGAACGCCAACAAAACTTTATTTGGAGTGAGGAATAAAAAAAACAACAACTAGGAACAAGAGAGAGGGAAAAACCAAACACACAAACACAGTATAGCTGCCTTAAGAATAACATATCATATACTTTATGGCATTGCTGCTCTTATCATCAGGGCATAATGATGAATTTTATCTGCACGCATTGACAGGGTGTTTTTGTTTTTAGAGTTTATAAACTCAGGGGGGGAAACTATTAACAAGACAGAAAGACATGAGCTCCTGTCTTTGATAAGACACACTATAGACCAAAATCTCTCAGTGGTCTTCAATACTATTGCAGTGCCTTTCATAGAATTCCTCCAGGCTGTTTTGGCTTCTAAGTGCTAGAGCCCAATTCATCTGCTATCGAGGTTCGATCTGTTTTGGATCTTTAGGTTCGTTATTCCATGCCTAGTATAGCCACCTCTATATACCACTTCTACTCAGGCTTTATTGTCCTGTGCTGACATCCCGGCTTCTGTCCTTGAAGAGGCAGTTAAAAATGGGTATATGTTTGAGCCTTCTTTAATACAACAGTGTTCAACTGAAGGAAGTTTAGATAATACTTTAGTATACGTGTTGTGTTTCTCTGATGCATTTTAAGACTTGTGTGAGATTTTTCTTAGTGATGAGTACAACTTTTATTAATCCCTCCCCCTCCCCCACCAACAGGTATTTTGACCAACATGACCTGGCTGATGTGGCATCCTGATAACGTCTGGAGAGCATACAAGCTCAGGATGTCATGGTTTCTAAGGCAGAATGCCATGCCAGTGTTATCAGCCAGCTTCTCTGTGCCTCCCAAGTGTGAAAAACAGCAGCCATGTCCCACCTTCCAGTATGACCTCAGAGGGCAGGAGGAATTGTGTGATCTGTTAAACGAAGAGTAACTTAAGCTAGTTGTTTTTAGCAAGAGTAGTGCTAGGTAACTCAACTTGGAAGAGCTCAACAGCAGAGTGCCTGAACACATCCTTATGGACCCATTTGCCTGCAGCAACTACTTGAAGTGTGATCTATATACAAACTGTAAGCTGTTCCTTATTCTAGCTACTACAGAACAGAGCAAGATTTTTTTAAAAAAAATCTCATTAAAAAGCTATAGGATTAAATCAGGCAAATGTAAAGGTTTATAAGACTTGTTATGTTTTACAATAAACGTTTTTTTAAAAAATCCTTTCATTGTGAATGTTTTGATCTCTAGTATCTATTTGGTCTGGTTCATAGTCAATCTGGTTCATAGTAAACCAGCTAAGTCTAGTTTATAGTAAACTAATCAATCTTAGTATATTCTAGTAAGGTAACCAACATTGTTTGTTCCAAAACACCTTCTGCAAGCCCCTTGTCCACCTAATACTATTTATTCCCCGCAACCGTAATTATTTTCTTCATTACATATCTATAATAATAAGAGGGTGTCTGTCTGTGCCATAGCACTAAGACTGTGAACCCTGGATACCTGAAATTTGGCATGCATACTAAGGGGAACCTAGGGGGTTGTGGACTTCAGGATTGTTTTTTAAAAACACATTAATTTTAATTTGTCCATGTCTTTGAAACCTGCAGTACCATCTTTAGTCCCTAGGTAGCAGACCTCACTAGCCAGTGAATAGCTTTGCCATTGACAGTTTGAAACCAAGGGGGAGTAGTCCAAAGGACAGTTATAGGGCTGCTTCCTCCCCTCCTGCTGCAGTGTGCTCCCCACCACGCCTCCGAGGAATGGACTGGGTAGATCCACACCCACAGGGAGATATAGGAGGGCATCCCATGGCAGGGACCACGCCTAGTGGTGCCAGCACGAATGGCTTCACTGGGCTGTGTAACTTTGCTTGAAGGAGTCTCTGTATCGAACTATTGAGTTATTTCAACCTATGTAGAACTAATAATAAAATAGCTCTATACAAAGCTAGCTACTACTTCATCTCCTACTTGCGCCACATACAAGAAGCTTATTTTTCAAAAATCCGAAGTTCAGTTATGCTACTTGTAACTTTTCCCCTAATTGATTTTCTCCCATAACAGCAGAGGCTGAGCAAGACTTAAGTTGGTAGAAAATGATATAAATTCCACATTCTCTTTATACCTCAGTTCCAGTCATTGGTGCTTTCCTATTCTTAACACACTAGATCTCCACAGCTGGTTCAGAAATACACCACGTTCTGTCCTTTGACTAACACATAGATCATGTCTTTCTCTTAAGTAATTCCACAATACACCAGGTCTCCATAAGATGACCACTGAAATCCCAATTATTACTCTGCTGCAGGTAGTGATCTTACGATGTAATATGCAGGCTAGATACTGCTGAACATGGAACTCCTGTCCAATTCTTAGCCAAACCAGGTCAATTTCCATCCTGCAGTTCTTGGAAAATGCATTTGACTATGAGCAGGATGCTACTTCAAACACAAAGGTTTTAATGTTCTGGCTTTCCTATAGTTTTTACACGTTGTACCACCAGTTCAAACATGATGGGGGAGATTCTAAGACAAGGTTTATATACACACACTAGCAATTTGTGTTACTATGGCAGCCACTTCATTGCCTTTAATTCCACCATGTACAGGAATCGGACAATGAATAATATCAACTGTCCTCTATCTAGCTGAAGAGTCTCCAGCTGGAAAAGATGATAAACTAATGGGTATGAGCTAAAGCTGAAAACGAATCATTCACAAGGCTGAATTGGGCAGCATAAATAGCTATCCAATAGCTGTATTTGCCTACTTGATTATCTACATCATAAACTAGTGCATTCCTATTAATTCTACTGGATCTTTTGGCCTAGCAGCTGTCAATAACATCAACCATGGTATCACAAGCTGCCTTTCCAGGATTGGAATCAGGGACACCATATTATGGTGGCTTCAGAAGGTGGTGCTGGGAGACTTCTGTTCAATACCATGACCATTGGCTCAATGCTGCCCAGAAGGTTACATCTTATCCCCTATGTTGTATACCTCCCAACAGCCAAAGAACTTCTGCTATTGGGTGGTATAAAAATGAAATAAAGCCCACTCCCCACCAACACGGAGAGAACTGCACCAGCTACCTCTTTGCACTCGGAAAACATAGTGCGGAGACAGGAAAGTGTGCATTCCCTGGGGCAAGGAGGAGACCAGGGGGGCTGCAATACAACACTTCCTATGGCTGCCCTAGCCTCTGTCCCACCCACCCCCCAAGGCACCACTGCTATACAGGTAAAATCACCTGTCTAGCAGAAATACAGGGTGACTGGAGTGCAGAGGCTGTCTGCCATCCCTCCATTGTATACTCTGAAACCTCCGAGTTCAGAGGCTGCCAGCAATCCACATAGGATTGTGCCCTTAGTTAAAATAAGAGGAGTTAATTACATGCCAAGACCTTGCCAAACCCACCTCTGGATCAGAGCCTTGAACAAATTCTGTATTGCCAGATCAAAATACTGTGTCATTAACCAGATACGAAAACTGGACATTTAATCAAGGTTTTCATTCTATCATTTACAAGCTTCTATAATACATCATCTTCTTGGAAACAGAATGTTAAAGATCTACAGGATAAGCTATGAACAAAAGCTGTTGGTTGTATTTGAAAATTAATGTGTTAGACTATTTGGCAAAATTGACATTTTACACAAAACAGAACAACATCATGTAACTATACTTATAAATAAAATATACAGTTTATTTTTTTGCATTTTACAGAGCAGGAGGCTGATTTTATACATGTTTACATCTTCTGAATCATCACCTGAAATTTGCCTGCAGAGAAAAGAAAAAAATGTTACAGAACATCCACCTTACCTAGCAAAAGCAACTGTTCATCTATTTCAAGAAGTACAGTTACAACAACTTTTACTATATTCTATAACATATAATCTGTAACATACATCTGGCACATGCCAAGGTAGCTTATTTAAATCACGGCATATGCCAGGTGCACGTGGGGCACGATTTCCATGATTTCTGAACCCAGGCAGCATGGCTTATTGGAGGGGGGAAACAACAACCCAAGGTTTGTTTGTAGGATTATTGGAGGGTTGTTTCCCTCTCCAACAAGCCGTGCTGCCCAGGTTCAGATGATACAACAAGCCACACCCGGGCCATGATTATGGAAATCATGCCCCACATGCACCTGGCATATGCTGCAATTTAAATAAGCCACGGTGGCTTATTTTGATAATGTGAACTGGCCCATTGAGTTCAGTAGATAAGTATGGGACTGCAGCCCTTGTTTATCCTCAGTTGAGTGGTTACATTTTCTGCAGGTCCTAGTTTTTTAGACTTACATTTGAGGGTATAACACCAAAATCCTATGCATGTATACTCAGAAATAAGTTCCACTGTGTTCAGTGGGGCACACTCCTTTGTGTGTTTAGTCCTGCAGCCTTAGTGTATAAATTCAAGAGAGGTATTAAAATGCATCATCAACCATGTAGTTGAAATGTTCAGGACTGTAACCTTCTGTCAACCCAATTTCAACACAAAGGCTTAAGTGCAGCCTCTTGAGCATTGCTAATGAAAATGTTATACCTAAAGGCAACCCTAAGTGACTTCTGGGAGGGCAAACAGTCTCATCAGCTACTCCTGCATTCCAAAAACTGCAAGCACACCTGGCTTGATTTGACATATAGGCAAAAAAAAAAAAGAATCAGAGGAATTTGGCATGACTTCCATGTTAGGGCTTTGGAGATCAATGTACCCACAGCAAATCTGGTCCTGATAGGCTTGCAGCTCTCTAGGCAGAAATTAACACAGCTCAATTGCCACCTCACATATTCTTTCTTGCTGAGCTTCCCAATTCTGCCTTAGCTATGTGATTTTGCTTCCTCATAATGATGTTTTAAGAGCAAATGTAGCGTAGTTTTTACTGCTTTAATGTTCTTGTTTTTATTCTTGCAGGGGTTTATTCTTTTAAATTGTTGTACACCGTGATAGCTATTTAGTAGATAAGGTGGTGAACAAATGTTAATAAAAATGATAGTAAATACTAATTAGTCATTTTTCTCACTGATTTCCTATTACGGGTTATGCACTGAATAACGGTTTGCTCAAGTGGAAGAAACAGTTAATACATATTTTTGGGGTAATACAAAGTGTACTTACACGCAGGCATTGTTGACACCTCAGCTGTCACAATACTCTTTATTCCCAAGTTTGATAACGCGCCTCTAATTAATCCACAAGTAAATGCCAAATACTAAAAAATACATGAAAACAGAACAAACAAAATGAAAATCTAATGTTAAAATCATTTGCACATGACATTCTCAACAGCTCTTGGAAGTTCATATTGAGGAAGTTATGAACACGAACTTCTTTACAGAGCAATTCTACCTGGTCTGGGGAGGCAGAAGTCATGGCAGAGGAACTGCCAAATCCTAGACTCTGTTGAGGTTGTGCCAGAATGGCAGAAGACATGGCAGGGGGAGCATTTTTCTTTTGGCTTTTCCTATTTTTCCCACCAGTTCTAGGGCTGGTGTTCCCCCACCACATTCAGTGGGTGTGCCTCCCTGGTCATTCCCTTTTTGCCTTCTCCCCCTATGTTTTCGCAGCAGAGCACCTATGACAGTTCCTCCAGTGCAGGCTTCTGAGGGCAGATGTTCTCCACCTGCAGATCTCCCTCTCCATGGGCGAAGAGATCCCCAAAATCCTTTGATTGCTGCGACATCCTCCCAGGGACCGTAGCATTTCGTTCTTTGTAGTTCTTACATAGAAATCCATATCATGTACTACGGTCATCTATTCTGGAGGTTACACAGATAACTAGTCAGGCTATCTGTCCAAGACAGGGTACAGCTGGTGCACCAGCTGATAGAAGGTGCTCCATGCCTTAGAAGCCACTTGGGTCTCACTCCACTTACAAAATAGGAACAGTACATCAAGCTGGCAACTTTATTCTTTAGGGGGAGTGTGACTCTTTCCAGAACAAGTTGAATATGCCTCCACACTGCCAGCTCCAAGTTATTGAGGGCCTTGGACAAGATACCCTCAGTGAGGGCCCTCCCTCAGTTAAACGACCTTCTGGCTGCCATTTTCACCAGCTGCTATTGCTGTTCCTCCTCTTTCTCATCACTGCTACCACTTGCTTGCTTAACAGGCAGAGAGCCAGTGAGCAAGCAGGCAGTGCGTCTACTGCTCCTTCTCTCCACCACCGTTGTGTGGGCCAGAGCAAGAGGCAGGTGAACAAGCAGGACGCAATGCTGAAGAGAAGGAGCTTGTCCAGGAGGCTCCTGTCAGTGCTGGGGTATGGGCCCTCAGCAGGTGTCCAACCATGCCTACCCTTGCTCTGTCTCCATGCACGGAGAACCCATAAGCAAAAATCCTTTGATAGTCCTAGAACACTAGCATGCACACAAAGATGTGGATTTGACAACTAGTATACAGTTAACTGATAGAATACTATCCAGAATTTATGCCAAACTTGCTATAATTCATATCGACAGAGTACAAAAGAGCAATGGAACGATCATACCATATGCATGAAAAGAACCAGAGGTGAAGTACAGCCCATAGACAAATGCAATTCTGTCCCCTCCCCACAACATGGACAGAGAAGAAAGTCTACATAGGACTTAAGTTACTACTCAATAAAGAAGCCAGGTTTTGAAGCTAATATGAACTACTTATGATATGATGTAATATATACCTTAGGAGCATGTTCCAGATACTGTTTCCCAGCAGACATTTGAGTCAGAAGACGGAATTTGTTATCCTGAAGCACATAAATGCCCTGCGGAAATGGGTATCAATGATTTCCAGCTGAAATTTTATTTCTTTATTACATTTATATCTACTTTTCCTAAGCTACTTATGCAAGAATTGTTTGTTACTGTCGCAATCTATCCATAATGCACATACATGAGCTTCTGGGCACATAGCATGTGCAAAAAGGTGCTATGCACTTGATTAGGAAAATGAAATGTAGCCCCATCGATTAAACTAAGCTGGCCAATCAGGCATTCAGGAGAGAGAGAGAGGTTTAGTAAACGCACCCCTCTTCCTACAAAGCTAACCTATGCAACTGCATTTTAAAAATAATTTTAGTGGCCCTTTTTGCACCTAGCCTAAAACTGTTCAGTCAAGCAAATGTTGGTTGTCAAAGGACCAGCTGCATCCCGATCCATGTGCGGAACGGAGATCAGGCCAAAAACAATGGCCCATTCCTGTTTGCCCTTCCAATGACCTTTTCTCTACCAAATTACCACTTCCACTTACCAAGCCACAGTTTTATAACAAGAATACACAGCTATAAACATAAACCCAGTATGTACAGATGTGTAACATCACAACTTGCAGCTTTCTTCTATGGCATCTTAGTAATGATGTACAGTATTGTTGACAACTCTACAAATTCAGCATTCTTACAATACCTGATGGTTGGTCCTGAGGTTGTCAATTTGCTTTTTGAACACAGTTGTCCAAAAATCTTTGCAGATAAACTTCATTATATCTAATTCATCCTTGAATCTGGCAGTATCTTTGGTAAACCTAAGAAAAAACAATCCAAAGCAATAGTGTCACTCGCTCAGCTTCAAATAAGTTAAAGTACAGTAACACATTTAAATAACAAAAGAATTGCAGAAATGTTTCAAATACAGGATGCTTCCTGTCAAGGCTTTTATTGTGTGGTTGCCTTTTTTTAAACACAGAATTTTACAGTGGGGAGGAGATCTAAAAGTCACTGTCTTCCATTTGTAACTCTCCACCACTTCTTCCATCTTTTTTCTTGCCACAGGAATTCTGTTAAGAAGGGAAAGGCAGAATAGCTATGCGACGTCTTTTGATTCGTAGCTCTAAGGGCACTCCATCTGGAAGCACCAAAGTTATAGGTGTAAGAGTCAGAAAGCTAAAAAGCACGAGCACACTCTAGTCAGCCTTAAAAACACACCCACTGGTTTTAATGGGAGTTAATGGAATTTTGAAGAGCGACTATAGTTCAATGGTAGAGCACATGCTTTGCATGCAGAAGATCCCAAGTTCAATCAATTGATTCAATTCTTTTTTTCTTTTTTTAAAAGGATCAGATAATGGGAAAGACCTTTTATAAAACCCTGGAGAGCCAGTGCCAGAGTAGTGAACTGGACCGACAATAGACTGCCCTGATATAAGGCAGTTTCACATTTTCCTACAACTAGTTGTTAAAACAACCATGTGACTTTTAAGTTTCTTACTAATACACAACATAATAACTAATTGCATGCATTTTTTTCTTTAAATCAAAAGTTTCACTACACTACTTTAAGCAGTTGTTCATCCTTGTCCAT
Source organism: Anniella stebbinsi (assembly GCA_029215795.1). NCBI lineage: Eukaryota > Metazoa > Chordata > Lepidosauria > Squamata > Anniellidae > Anniella > Anniella stebbinsi. The sequence goes on from JARDYH010000001.1 coordinate 334,408,243, forward strand.
TTCTCTGACATCTAATGTAAATAAATATACATACTACTCTGTGGGATTTCAAATAGTAATCAAATAATGTGTCTTAAGCTGCAGTCACAAAAATAAACATCTTTGAATTTTTCAGTACAGTATGAACCAAACAAAATATATGTTCCTACACAGGAATCAGGATGGCAAAACACAATTATGGTTGCATTAAGAGCCATGAGTGATTTCAAATAACCCACACAAAAGTAAAACACCAATTTAAGATTTAGGAATCAATCCCATGGCCTCTAGACACTGTCTAAAGAGCCTTAGGGGTTTTCCAGTTTCTGGAAACAGCGGTCGCCACCCCCTCCCCTGCCCCCTTGTAGCTGCCATGGTTCTCACCACCCTGGCTATGTCTCCGTGCCTGGAAGCAGAGCATGGAGAGGGCAAAAAGGGGTAGTTCCATGGCCTGGGAGGGGAGGAGATCGTGGGAGCTGATTTATGCAGCTTCCTATGCACGTCCTGGCCTCCTTTCCTCCTTGAAGCCATGTCTAGACTGGCAAAATCACTCATCTAGGCAAAAATGCAGGGTGGCCAGAGCACAGACGTAAGGATTGCCTCCGTGTTCCAGCCAGCCTGCGTTGGACACTCAGCAGCCTCCACCTTTGGAGGCTGCCAACTATCAAGGTAGGATTGTGCTCCTAAGTATATCAGAAAAGTATTTTTCAAGCTTTTTGGACCAAGGACCCAGTTTTATTTCAAAATTTGAACCTGGGACCAATTTTAATTTTTTTACCACATCTATCTTTTATTTATTATTATTTTTTATTTATTCCATTTATATACCACCCCACAGCCAAAGCACTCTTGGTGGTTCACAAAAATTAAAAACACTAAACATAAAAAAAGATATACAAAATTTAAAAAGCATAAAACAGATTATAAATACAATATCCATTTAAAACAACTATTCTGGGTCAAACCACAACAACAAAACCCTCAACATACGCTGTTAAATCCCTGGGAGAAGAGAAAAGTCTTGACCTGGTGCCAAAAAGATAACAATGTTGGCGCCAGGTGAGCCTCATTGGGGAGATCATTCCATAATTGGGCAGTCACCACTGAAAAGGCCCTCTCCCTTGTTGCCATCCTCCGAGCTTCCCTCAGAGTAGGCACTCGGAGGAGGAGCTTAGATGTTGAACGTAGTGTATGGGTAGGGTCATGTCAGGAGAGGCGTTCCGTCAAGTATTGTGGTCCCAAGCTTTATAGGATAAAACCAGCACCTTGAATTGGGCTCGGAAACATATAGGCAGCCAATGGAAGCAGGACAGTCGGTCTTATATGTTCGAACCTTCTGGTTCCTGTTATCAATCTGACCGCTGCATTTTGCAGAAGCTGCAGCTTCTGAACCGTCTTCAAAGGCAGCCCCACATAGAGTGCATTGCAGCAATCTAACTTGGAGGTTACCTGAGCATAGACAACTGAAGCCAGGTTATCCCTGTCCAGATAGGGGCGTAGCTGGGCCACCAACCAAAGTTGGTAGAAGGCACTCAATGCCACCGAGGCACTGCCATCCTTTTTCTCTCTCATTAAAAAAATTAATAAAAGAAAATGGCATTAGTGCTGCTGGTGAACCAAACTCTGACACAAGCCATTTGAATGTCACAACTCACAATCTACCAGCTAATACATTCCTCAAGTCATTAGTCTATTACTTCAGAAAAATCATAAACCTTCCATCCAGGCTGCCTGGTGCTTTCCAGATGTGTCATACTACAACTCCCATAATTGCCAGTCATCATGGCTAATAGTGGCTACAAATGGGAATTGTAGTCTAACACATCTGGAGGGCACCAGGTTGGGAAAGGCTGATGTAAAGCAAGCTAGAAGCAAAGTCCCTTAGTGAATTTCTGAGTCTTACGAGATTGACTGAATGTGCATGCTGTTCCTGGAAGAACGTTAGGAAACCTGCTAGAATATTTACTACTCTAAAGTCAAGGAATATGTTATGAGAGAAGAGTATGAATTCATTCCACTCACCTTTCTATTAATCCCTGTCCTACTCTAAACCCCATATTTTCCAGTTTTGTGATGCATCGTCCATTTTCCTGTAAGGTACAAAATGACAATCTTGTAGCAAGAGTGTGTAGAAGAAATATCCAACAAACCCCAACAACATATACACATCCATTTTAAAATTACTGCTTAAGTGTTTTTCCTCCACACTTCACCCCTTTGCCTCATCAACTTTAAAGTTTAACCCAAAGGGAGTTGTCTGTGATAATTAACGTGGAAGAATACTGGATTTGGGGCAACAGACAGAAACATGTATGCTTTCCCTATTACCATGCTAGTAGGTAGGGCAATAGCCATGTCAGTTTGTTGTAGCAAAAACAACATAGAGCCATGAGGCATCTGAAAGACTAATATGTTTATCATGGCATAACCTTCCATGGACCAGAACACACTTCTAATGAAGTGGAGTTTGGTCCACGAAAGTATACGCTGCAATAAATTTGTTAATCTTTCAGATGCCTCATGACTCTCTGCTGTTCTAATAAATGGTGTTACACTTTGAAGGCCTGAAATCTTGTTTTTAGGTTATAGAGCGCCTGGATAAGGGTCTTGACAAGGGACAGGAACACCATACATGCCACACCAAAGGCCTACATATTTAAGAACAATGTTAGTGCCATTTCCAACCCCCTGGGCAGAGTAGGATTTTCCAAAACCCCTAAAACAAGTAGTTTCTGTCATTGAGATTACAGGCTGCCCCTAGCAGAGAAGGCTATTTTATAGGTGGAACACAATTCATCAGTTTGTTGAAATAACACCACACAGCAATGTGGCTATAAGGAAGTGTATCAAAACAAAAGGAGGGTCCTAAAATACTAAAAACAGAAGGCAATCTGTTCAGTTAAATTGCACGATACACAACTCAGGGAAATCAATGGACTGATTTCTAACCTCATCAAGGATGCTTCCAGAGAAGGCTTTTATGCCCCCATCACCCTGCATCATCCACAGAATTTCATGGGGGGGGGGGGTGCTTCCAGAGGAGGCTTTTACAGCATTCATGGAATTTTTCAGGGGTCCAGGCAACAACACTTTCAACTCGAAACCCTCCCATGTTTTCCCAACACTTCTTCCATCTTTTCTCTTTCCACAAAAAATCCGTTACGAGAACGGAAAAAAGCCAGACTTCCTGCACAATGCCTTCCAATTGTAGCGCTAAGAACCCAAAGTCCCCCACCCTATTGCCACAATCCAATGTTACTCTGAGCGTCCATCTCCACTGTCACAGAAGTGGGTGAGGGGAGACCCTGGCCATCACTAGACATGCCCCCAAATGAGCCCTAAGCCCGAGCGTTCAGCGCAGCGTCTAGACAAATCCGTTCAGCCACCGGAGCCTAGGGACGCCTGGGCAAGGCCACAAAATGCAACCCCAAGGGAACGGATGCCACGCAGTAAGGGTGAGCAGAAGCACCTTAGGGTAAACGCTTTCCGAAAGGAGAAGCGCCCACTAGGCTCTATGGCGGAGTCCGGGTGGTACTCCGGCGTTAGGGAAGCTCCGTTAAAGCGACCCGCAGGCCACCACGTATTTCAGTGTTGTCACTGCAGTCCTCAGGCCCCGCCTCTCTTCCCTACCCAAGAAAAACGCCAGGCGCCTTCCCGGAACAGCAACGCTCACTCACCCCGTCGCCTTGCTCCGCGACGCGGTACAGTCCAGACACCATCTCGTTGTGCAACAACAGAAAGAGAGCCTCGTCCGCCATCTCCGACTTGTTCACGCCGGGCAGCTCCTAGCTAAAGGAGAGGCGCAACGGCCTGCCGGCCCACTCGCTCTTCTCCCGGCCAAGGCCAACTCGAGTCCCTCCTTAGGAGCCGAGGCGGAGCTGTCAAGGCAACCCGCAGCGGCGGCGGGTCTACTGGGGTGGGGCTCCGGGAAGTTCCTCCCGGAATAGGGGCGGGGCGCTCAGTAGTAACTGCAATCCTGTGCGCGTTTATCTGGGAGTAAGTCCCACGCAACACCCTGGGGCCGCTGGCTGCCGCCCCCACGCCGACATGCATAAGTATGGGCTTTGCGATTTGGGGATGGAAACTGCAACCGTTTCTCCTTGCAGCTCCTCCTATCTATACATGTTCGCTTGGAAAAGTGCCGTCAAGTTCAGTGCGTCGGACTAAACCACTTGGGATTTGGGAGGCGAGCTTTCGTCTCGTGAGCTGGAGCAGCACAGTGGCTAAAAGAGCGGGGCTACAAATTAGGAATTCCCATATGACCTCTGCCACGTACTCGGCATTCTCAGTCCTGCTATAATATTGGAGATGATAATCCTATTTTACACGGTTCTTGTAAGAATTGTTGTGTTAATGATGCTGCTATAAAAGGTGTTTCCTGTTTCCACACTAGGACCTAATACAATAATGTGAAAACTTACCTCAAATCTATTTATTACATTTCTATACTGTCCAATAGCCAAATACCTTCCAGAGACCTAGCCAAGTTAGTCTGTTTAATCAACAACAGCGTCTTGTGGCACATTAAAGACTAACAAATGTGTTATGGCGTATGAGCTACATCACACCAGTGGTTTAACGCACTCGCCACACCTGGTATCTGGCTTTGCAGGTTCTCCTCCAGCAATCCCCAGTATCAAACATTTGAATGAATTGACTTTTTACTGCTCCAACCCCACTCTCCCTGCCAGCAGCTCCCTCATTTTTGGAGGTCCCCTCTACAAGGATTCGCTTTTGCGCCTGGTTAGGCGATTATGTGCATAATCGCTGAAGCGCATTTACGCCTAATACCTCTGCACGAGAGGCAGCGAAGCGCATTAACGGATGACCAAAATGCGCTTTACAAGTAGTTAATGCGCATAAGCGCTTGTTCACATAGGCAAAATGCGCTTTAACGGCCAGAGCAAAATAAAACTCGCTGTTTAACGCGCATTCGATAATGCGCATAATCGGAGAGATAACACGCCTACGCCTGATTTGTACTCCGTTCTTGTAGAGGTAATTTTTTTTAAGCGCCTTGGAAGAGCTTTAAACCTCTCTTGTAGAGGCAGCCAAAGATAAAGAGATGAAACTTGGGGTCTTGAGAGCTCTTAAGTAAAGCTTTAGGTGTGCCAAGTTTGAATCAGATAGGTCTATGCCTTGATTTTTAGGGAGTTTTAAAATGCAAATTAGCCAAAATGCTTACATCAGTGTAATTTATAAAGACAAAGATGAAACTTGGCATGGTGATAAGTCTTCAAGAGAGCTTTCAGCATGCCAAATCTGAATCAGATCAGATTATCCCTTGATTTTTTAAGAATGTTTTAATTTCCCCCCTTTAAAACCTTTTCCTGATAGTTCACCAGTGCGATCTTCCACCTCTTTGCATATGTGAAGGATCGCTTTTCCTTTACTTTGATCATGCAAAGCTGTACATCTCCAGTTCATAAAATAGAGGTCTGCTGGTTCCTTACTCCAGAGTAAATCCCATTGATTTCAACTGCATTTACATCCAAGTCACACTAAAATCCAGTGCAGGCTTACCTTTGAGTAGGCTGACCATCTGAAAAGGAGGACAGGGCTCATGTAACTTTAACAGTTGTAGAGAAAAGGGAATTTCAGCCAGTGTCATTTGTATGCAATTAGTTCCTGGTGAAATTCCCTCTTCATCACAACAGTTAAAGTTGCAGGGGCCCTGCCTTCTTTTGTATATGGTCACTCTAGTATAGTGCCCATAATCCCCAAGGTAAGATTATGGCCCTGTTCAGAAGACACCTTAAACCATGGTGGTTAAGGCTTTTTTGTTAACAAAAAAGATGGTTTAATATGTCTTCTGAACAGGGCCTATGTCTGGAGAATTTTTTCTTGGAGCTTATGTGTAACTTCCCAGCACCAAGTAATGAATAGAAAGGGTCACTGTGTAATTATAAACTATTCTTCTTTTCCCTAATACCTCAATCGTATCCTCTGCTAAATGCCACAAGAACAGAGTGGGACAACATATAGGTGATCCTTGTACACACACAATCCACTTAAAAAGCAAAGACAACTATGTTGATTCCTTATGATCTGTGTTGAACCATATGGCTACAACATCCATGTTATTAATTATTATTATTATTATTATTATTATTACTCTTTTTTGTCTTTTTCCTCTTCTCCCCCCCATCCCCCACCTTGCATAACATCCAGGCATATCATCCCAGCTGCAGTCTCATGCAAAACAAAAATTGTTGGAGAAGGAGGCAGGATTGGGAAGGGATGGAGAAATTGATTACTTGGCACAATTCTGTGTACTCAAAGCATACCACTGTAACCCAATGCACAGTCCCAGTGAAAAGCAGGTTCTATACAAGCAGTTGCTATGGGTGTTGTCCATCTGTGATGCCATGGTGGACTAGCTGCACAATTGATATGGACTCTGAAGAATCAGTTGCTTGTCACTGTTCCTGGATTGATTATACTGTTTTATATGGCTTTAATTATATATCAGTATATAGGCTCTAGTGGCCTCATGCTGTAAAAATTTTTAAAAAATTAAGACATGTACATAGGCCCCTGTGGCAAAATTTCAATTTATCTTTATAATATGAACATGGTCCTTCATGTTTTCAAATGTATTTTTAATGTTTACAGCCCCTTGAAGAAGTCCTTTGAAAGGACACAGGCCGGAATGGTAGGGCTTTGTATCAATAAGTCCTTTGCATCCTGAGAACCTGTTTCTCCCTCCTTTTCAACTTTGTTTTTAATGAGACTGTGATACTTAAGGGTAAATCGTCACACAGGGGTGTTGCTAGGTCTGGATTCAAATCTGTTTCCCAGGGCCTGGCTGTCTATTGGTACCACAGGAAAATTGTTTTCTTGGTTAATTGCTATGCAGGGAGAAATTTTCAAAGGGACTGCAGCTGGGGAGAGAAGGGCTAACTCTGTTGTCACTGAATGGTACTTCTTGGTCTTTCTTTATTCACCAGTCAGATCATCACCCTGCCAGGACATAGATTTCAGGAGCCCATGACATGTGCCGGGATGTGAACCTCATAAGAATGGCCATCCCTGGAGATGTATGGATTTTACTGGACTGCAGAATCTCTGCAGAGAGCCTCTGGGAGAATTGTGCTAGTCTTTTGCAGGTCTTGTCACTAGCCTTACTCTTGTGAATCACTGGAATGGGTGGGGTGACAGTTGTTCCCAGAACCTTGGCCTCCTCCACACGAGACGTTTAATGAGCCTTGAAGGCTCATTATAAATTTTACCTCCACACCAGCGGAGCGCAAAACGGGCGTACAGGCGCGTTATCTCCCCGATAATGCGCATTTTCGAATGCGCGTTAAATAGCGACTTTTATTTTGCTCCGGCAGTTAAAGCGCATTTTGACTGCTGCCGCCGCTGTCAAAAGCCCTCCCCCAGCTGCAACGGCGCAGATTGGGGGATCAGCCAGTCGTGGCGGACGTGCAGCCAGCGAGCGAGCTCTCGAGGAGGTCGCTCCTCGCTCTGTCTTTCGGCTCGCGGGGTGAGGAAGGCTCAACTTTTCTCTGGCCCCCTCCACAAGGATGCGCTTTTGCGCCCGGTTCGGGGATTATGCGCATTTTCGCGGAGGCGCATTTACGCCTAATCCCTCTGCACGGGAGGCGGCGAGAAGCGGCGAAGCGCATTAAAAGATGCCCAAAAAGCACTTTACAGGTAGTTAATGCGCATAATCGCTTGTTCACACAGCGAAAATGCGCTTTAACGGCCGGAGCAAAATAAAAGTCGCTATTTAACGCGCGTTCGAAAATGCGCATTATCGGGGAGATAACGCGCCTGTACGCCCGTTTTGCGCTCCGCTCGTGTGTAGGTAAAATTTATAATGAGCCTTCAAGGCTCATTAAACGTCTCGTGTGGAGGAGGCCTCTGCCGCTCCTCCTCCTCCTCCTCCTCGCCCCCGGCAGCAGCAGCCTCTGCAGGGCCGGGAGGGGGGGCGAGCGAGCAATTCACAAACAGGGATGCGGAGCGTGCTGGCGGCGCCCCCCACAGCCCACCCCACGCAGAAAAAGAGAGAGAGAGCTCAGGTTGGCGAGGAAGAGAGCGGGAGGAATAGGGAATTGCGATGATGGGGCGGCGGGGGAGAGAGAAATCCTCGCAAGAATAACACTAGTACTTCTAATAATAATGTGATCGAGGCCCCTCCTTCGCTCCGCCTCCTCCTCCCCCCCCCCAGCGTTGCAGCAGCCAAAGCAAGGAGCCAGATGGCAAAGCTTGGCAGGTCTGTCTGTTGCTGCTGCAGTCATTCAAAGCCGAGTGTGTGTGTGTGTGTGTGTTGTGTGTGTTGTGTGTGTGTGTGTGTGTGTGTGTGTGTGCTTTCCCTGCTCCTCCCTCCCTCCGTCCGTCCTCCCTCCCGCCGCTTTGCCCCCAAGGTTCCTGCCTTCCCATTCCCCAAACCCAGTGCTGCCAAGCCCGATCACAAGCTCTCCCCCACCGACGGTTCAAAAATATCAAACGCAAAACGCGGGAGGCGCTTCAAGAACAGCTCATCAGGAGGGTGGCGGGGGAAGAGACAGCGAGAGAGCGACAGAAACGGACTTGACAGCCTGCCAGAGGGAAGGGGAGGGGAGCGCCGCCTCTCGTGCAGAGGTATTAGGCGTAAAGGCGCTTCAGGGATAGTGCGCCCAATCGCCTAACCGGGCGCAAAAGCGAATTCTTGTGGAGGGGGCCCTTCACTGTCCATTGGTAGCTGTAGTCTAGGAAGGCTCAACCCTGGTCTATTATGTGGCTTTGAGATTAGCAAAACTAATTCATGCTGCTTCCCCATCTATTTGGTGGCCCGTTGCTTCCACTGCTTGAATTTTTGGCTCTGTACCTAGATAAACAGATAATGGGGATACATTTCTTAATAATTATAGCTCATCACACCAATTCTGGTTTATGCTACTTAAGTATTCCGCTTGCCATTTTTCCATCCTCATCCTGCGGCTGTTTACGCAAAAGTAAATGCCACAGAATTCAATAGAGCTTACTACAAGCAAGTAAGAGCCATAGGATTACTGCCTTATCAAATCTAGACATCACTCGCCCTTAGAAGCAGCTTAATCCAACCCCTTGCACTTCAAAGAACCTCATGACCCGAGGAGCGCGCGAAAATGAGTAAGGCCGGTCACGCGGTAAAGAGGGAAGAATAAAAGAGCCTACCTCCAACTCCTGATTGGTTTACTTGAAAGGCTAGTTTACCACTTGGTTGGTTGTTTAGATGTCATTCTGCTCTGGCAATTAGGAATTGGCCTAAAGAGCAAAGCAAAAAGATTGCCAAGTGGTTGGGAGCAACGTCGCTCCAATGATGTGGGTTCCTTACTGGCTAAGAAGGGAACTGGTGATTGGAGCAACCTGGTGGCATTTAATTTTACAGAGTGGCGATTGGCTAGTGCCTGGTGCATAGAGATGATGTCGCTCTAAAACTTGAGCACTGATTGGTGGATTGCTTGGAGGAGCCGTGTTATGTGAGGGTGGGCTGACTCCCCCCACGCCTTTACTCTCGCTCTGCTTTCTGCTGGGCCCTGGCTGACTAGGCCGCACTTCTGGTGGCCGGGATGGCAGTGGCTGTGCGGGCTCTACAGGAGCAGCTCGAGAAGGCCAAGGAAAGCCTCAAGCACGTCGATGAGAATATCCGCAAGCTCACGGGCCGGGACCCCAACGATGTGCGGTGAGGCCGCTGGGGTTCAGCGGAGGCCGGCACGGTGGTTAACCGAAGGGGCTCCTTTGCCGTTGCTCTCTAATTGCCCCCGTCTTTCCTCCCGACAAGGGGCCTGGGTCGAGGGGGAGGGGGCAGAGCTCCTGCTGCCTCAACACGCTGGGGCGGCGGTGGCCCGATATTTGCATTAGCTTCGGACCTGCTCAGCCCTGAGGATAAATGAGGGGAGGTGGTTAAGGTCGTTCCCACCGATTTTAACCGGGGGAGGGTCAAGTTGGGACAGCGGTGAGCGGGAAGCAGAATGAAGCGTCTTGAGGGTAGGGAGGGGGTTGCCTGGAAGGAATGGGGAGGGTCTGCACTGAGGGAGGCCTGCGGGTGAATCCATTAGTGGGGCCCGCGTGAGTTGGGGAGTGGCGGCTGCGCTCGCAACACGAGGTCTCCTGCGCGGTTCCTTTGATTGAAGAGTTGGTGCGGGTGTTTCTCTGCCTATTTCCCCCACTGGCTGATACACTTTATTTGTGTTTTTCTTCCAGGCCCGCTCAAGGTAGATTATTGACCATCACAGGCCCTGGTGGAGGTAGGGGGCGAGGAAATATATTGCTGAGGTGAGAACCTACCGACGGGCAAATGAAACCACTTGTGTTCCCCGCAAGTGGCTCCTGTACTTTCTGAAATGCTGGCTTCCATTTCAACTATTCAGCCGTGCTGCATGGAGAAATCAATATTCGTTTAAGGGCTAGAGCTTCGAGAATCTTATGTATTGTATTTATTTGATTTAACATTTTAAGAATCTGTGCCCAACTGCTGTAGCTGTGACAGGGGTGTAGAGAGAGGAAATCTCTGCAAACAGCCCCAAGCATTGTTCCCTCAGGTAGCTATGCAAATAACTGGGATGCTCGCCCATTGCTTGCATTGCCTCTGTTTCTGGCTGCCACAGCTGCCCTGAAATTACATGCCACAATGCTTCTCTTTCTTCTAACCATAGAAAGCTTTGCTCATTTCAAATTAGGAGAGAAAAAGCATATAGTTGCCTTAACATTAGATTATGCACAGAGGCCAGCATAGAGCAGGTATAATGTGCCATTTGGGCTCATCTTTCGACCATTGTTAACTGCCCCAGCTACAAGTCTTCTGCATTGTTGCAGCCTAATAGCGGCATGGCATGATACTGAGCATTGCCTTGCTTGGTTTACATGGGGTGGTTCATAATTCTAGCTTTAGAGATGATTGGGCTGTTTGTTACTTTAATCGTAATTTTAATACTGGGAAGTTTAAATTGCTGCATTTACTTATTAAAGTACTTTTTGAAGGCTGTTAAAACTAAGTTTTCCAGCTACTATTGATAATTTTACGTAGCGTACTTAGAGGATGCCAGAATAAGTAATACATAAGAATATAGTGGCTACTGCCTCCAGCTGCCCTCCCTTGCTGCCATGAGTTTTACGCTTTTCCCAGCCTAAAACTGGCACTGGGAATAGAGCTAAGTTCACAGCCACCCAGAATGTGAGCCTGTAGTGGCTGAACATTTGGCAGCTAATAAGGGCTACTGGCTTTAAATCTAGATGAGATGTGTTTCCTAGTAGTACTTCCTTAATTTAAACACCATTACACTGTGGAGGCTACACGTGCAATTCGATCCCTGTTACTTAGGCAATTGTTTCTCACTTCAGATGAATGATGAATTGAACGGCTGTTCTAAAGCTTGTTAAATGCAAAGCAAGATGGTTCTTGGCTTTAAAAATTTGCTTGGGACATGGTGATCTGATCTGCTGTTCATTTCAGGCGTGGATTCTCGGATAGCGGAGGAGGACCCCCAGCCAAACAGAGGGATTTAGAAGGGGCGACCAATAGGTGAGTAGAGAATGGAATAGAGTTAGGTTCAAGATCAGAATAACTATTTTTGCATCCACCCAGTTCAGTATATTTCTACTATGATATATACTGCACTTCTGCCAAACCACCCAAAGTAATATACAGTTCAAAATAATGGCTTACAATCTAAGGAATGATGCACAAGGAACAGGGAGGGAAGAAGAAAATCACAGTTGGATGTCAACTGTTCCATCAAGTTACATAATTATTAGTATTTAATTTATTCCATTTTTATACCCCATCATAGCAGAAGCTCTCTGAGCAGTTTACAGTGTATCATATACACTGCCTTATCTAGGTTCCATTATCCTTGAATGCATAAGGAAAATGGAATTTGAGTCTGCTTTCTTAAGGTTTCAGTAGGAGAGCACATTTCTGTTACTTGAGCAAGTTGTGTAAATTGTTGCACCGCATCATGTTCTATAGAAACAAAATCAAATAAGCTTTCAAGGTGTATTTTCTCCCAAATGTTATAAAGCAATGTGTTCAGCAAGCAGCTGTTTTCCTAGTCTTAGGGCTACTTTCCACATTACCAGAACTCCACAGAAATCCACAAAATTGAACATTAAGTACCCCTTAACTGCTCTTGTTTTGAAAACCTTTCCCTGTATAATTAATGTCCGTATTTTATGGGAAAGCTCTGTAGTTAGCTGGGGTTCAGAATTCTGCATGAAGATCTCCTATAGTTCTCCTTTGCTGCTCCCCAAATTTAGGAAGTTGTACTAAGTAGTATATGAAAAACCAGAAGAAGCTGCCACAATCAGAGCAGTTCAGTAAGCAGAAATACCTGCATTCTAATGTATATCACAATGTATTCTAATGTGTTTAAATCTTTTTGTAAACTGCTTAGAGAAATGTTAAAATATGGTAAGCAGTATATAAATTAAATTATAAAACATTCACAGGGGCTCAGTGGATCCCAGCAAAAACTTGATAAAGAAGTAAGATTAAAGTAAATTTTTAAGTACAGAATCATGAAGTGTCTTAGAGAGAAAGTTGTCTTGGTTTTATTGAAATTGTTTTCTAAGCCTGTTTAAACCTTCTTGACAATTCCAGCTTTTGACACTTTGTTTTAAATTTAGGTTGGCTGGGGAACGTCGGACAAGGAGAGAATCACGCCAAGAAAGCGACGCAGAGGATGATGATGTTAAAAAAGTAAAGTATACCTAAAAGTTGGGGGAGGGGGGAAGCATGTGAAAATGTTATCATTAACCTAGCTTTGACCTATCCTTGCAGCCAGCGTTGCAGTCTTCAGTTGTTGCTACCTCCAAAGAGCGAACACGTCGAGACCTTATTCAAGATCAAACTATGGATGAAAAGGGGAAACAAAGGTATCTTATGTTGTTCTTTCATGTAACATTAAGATTTTCAAATTCCAAAGGCAAAGTTTGAACCATGAACAAGCATAGTTTACATGGAAAAGCCAGAATCTTTTCCTCCCTGTTGGTTTTGAGACAGTCTGTTCTTGTTTCTCATTTTAAAATGGAGTGTGGAATGCTGGCTGTTCTTGTATGCTATGTTTTTTCAAACACTGTCAGTTATTTCCTACTATCTTAGCCTGTTTTTTAAAAGATGTGTGTGTACTCCCCCAGGCAATTTACTTGAGATTGATGCTGCAAGTGTCAAATCTGGGCCACAGCTAAGGGAATATTATGTTTGTGCTGTCTTGCACAGTTCACGCTGCTTGTTCATATGTAAGACAAAATAAGACTTTGGTAAAGATATTGACACCCTAATCTCAGACTATTATTTGTGAATATTTTAAAGCCATTTATTTTATGGATTTATATTCCACTTTCTTGGGGTGGGCAGGCAATATACAAAATGGCATACAGAATTTCTAAAAATATAAACACGCTCCTGTTCTTATTTGATTCTTTTTTTTCTTCTTTTGCAAGGAAGTCTTTGACCTGGTTTGCACATAATGCTAACCTATGGTTTGTTGTCCTATCCAGAGTTTGGCAGATGATCAAACAAACTCTGGTTTGTTTTCTCAATCCTTGGGTAGTTTGTTTCCCTCATCCTTCATTTGCTCCTTCCCTGTATCCCAATGTGTTTGGAGAGATATGGTACTGGCATGTAGAGCAGCTGGGTCAACACTTTTGCCTGCTGCCTCTAGCCTGGCCAAACAACCTAACAAATGATGAGTTCTCTTACTGGGTTGTTTGTGGTTAAGAAACCATGGTTTGTTAGCATGGCTGTGTTCACAAATCAACGACTCAGAACTCAGCAATCCAAGGGTTAGTGTTAAAGTGAGAGCCAGGTCCAACCTTGATATCGAACAATGAACCAGAACTTTTGTATCAATTTTAGATTTGTAGTTTGTGGGAAAGTAGTCTAATAACTTGGATAACCTCATACCTCATAAATTAATCCAAGCATAAATATGTTAGTGGGGGGAGAATTGAATGTTGGGAATTATTGTGCCCCATTATGCTTCATATCAGATTTGGGTTGATGGAGGAAGAATTTCCAATATAAACCAGGAATGTGATATGATACCAGTATATAATCTGTTACTGTTCTAGGCACTAGTTACTCAAGCTGCTCAAACAAAATGAGTTGCTAAAAAAGATGAGTTTATTTTATAAAGAAAAGCAGTATATGCATATCTTTAAAATGATTTGTTAAGCTAATGTCACATCCAATTTTATTTCGAAGTGTGAATTATTTTGTATACATGCAAGAACACTAAGCAAGACAACCTGCTATCCAATATTTCGCCACTGAGTTCAGTAGGACCTTTATAGTAAATGTGGTTTGTAGTCTTATTTTACAAAAGTCAAAGCTCTAGTGACCATGATTTATAAAACCATAAGTATTCATAACTGGGAGTGATAAGCAAAATTCGAAGCTTAAACAACTAGATGGTGTAAAAGAAGAGCATGCAGTCCCTCAGATGGTCTTGGTGGATTATCTTCATGATATACAGAATGATAGTTCCTAAAGCTGGATCCCTGTGACTTCACAGTTCTGGGCCTCCAGTATATTAGACTAACAATAGCAGCCTACATTATCTATTGTGCTGTGCTGATATATTTGATCTCACAAACCTTATGTCTTTTCTCTGGCTTATTTGGATGCAAAAATGCTGTCTAACTCAGTGTGCCTAAATACTGAGTTTTGACTGTTTTATAGAATCATGGGTCCAGTTTTAAGAGATAAGTATAGACTTTACTTCAGTACAGCATTCTTTAAGTCAATCTGCATTTTAAGAAGCCTATTGTAGTTGAAGTTAAAATCTAGTTTCTGTTCCAAACACCAAACTCTGCAGCTGCATGATGTTTGTAGCATTCACCCAACTCCGCACAAAGCACTTGTGTGTGTTGGAATTTGACTCTGGCAAAGATAATCTAGTGCAGTCAAGATTTCCAGTGAAAATGTTGTAGTGAGAGGCAGACATTTGAATGTATTAGTGTTGGGAGTGATTTCTTTCCTAGCAAAGTACATCCCATTACATCCCTGCTTTCTATTTACAATTCTTGTGTTGTCTGAGCCAAGGTTCTCAGGTTTCTGTAGTGAGCCATCAACAAAGACTTCAGTCAAAAAGGTGAATGCAGGCATCTGCACTGAAAATGTAAATTAGATTGACTTCTGTGGCTTGCTCTTGTTCTTGAAGATTTTGAGTCTTTGAGGGATTGATTAGGGATTCTGGCAGAGTTTATTATTTAGAATATTTTGAGGGGCTGGATTGATTTTAATCAACCAGAAAAAGCATCCCAATTTGCTGATTTCCCTCTCCTTCTGCAGCCCCCAGCATCATTTCCCCCATTATTCCAGAGGGTCCCCCAACTCTCCGGAGTAGATTTTTAGGGTGTATAGGGGACTGCAAGGGGAGGGAGCAATGAGTGAAGATTGCTTCCTCCTTTGTTAGCCAGCAGAAAAGTTCTGCTGGATCAAAAGCCTTCAATTGATGGAAGGCACCCATCCGTCGATGGGAGGCTTTTGCTGGATCCAATAACTTTATGGAATTTTGACATTGTGTATTAAACAATATATGCTTTTGTTGAGAGGGCTGTTGGCTCACTCTCTCCAGTTATCCTCTCATGTTGCTGTAGAAACTTATACCATCCAGTGGCTATGCTGATTTTATAAAAATAGCTTTTGCTAGTATTAACTGCCAAAGGGCTTGGAAAATCTTAAAATTTTGTTTCATTTATAATAAAACCTATGAATCTCTGTTATAATTATTCTTTTTCTCCTTTTCCATCAGGAATCGGCGTATATTTGGTCTGTTGATGGGTACTCTTCAGAAGTTCAAACAAGAATCAACAGTTGCTACTGAGAGGGTATTAATTAATTTTGTGAACCGCCCAGAGAGCTTCAGCTATAGGGCGGTATAAAAATGCAATAAATAAATAAATAGTAAATTGTGGAGAGGAAATATGTACTGGTTTCATACAATTGACATTTCTATAACATACTTTGAGAAAAATTCTACTTCTACTGGCCCAATCACTTTGTAACTATGTGTTAAGACTTACAAAAGGTTTTTTTGCTATTTTTAGTATAAAGGCAAGCAAGGAAAGCTCTGATGATGAGACATGATTTCTTAGAAATTACTCCTGTTAAGTTTAATAAAATGCAATTGATCTTCAAATACAGCACCGAGTAGTCATCCTACACTTAATTCAGGCAGTCAGCAGGGGAAACCTTAGCATACTTGTCAGTACTACCCTCCACTTAAACGCTGGATACACAAGGAGTACTTGTATTTTACCTGTGTGGAGTAGGAGGTGAGAAAGCCAAGCCTCACAATCACTAGAAGCAAGTGTTGGCAAACAACTCCAGTCAGAATTTGAGGACCTCTGGACTTCTTAGTACAAATTAGAATTTCACCCTTATAAAATGTCTTGTATCAGGACTCTGTGCTGACTTGAATTCAGGATCACAGATATCAGAATCAGATATGCAGAACATGAATGAAAATGTTGTTCTGTCTGCGGACGAAACTCCTGCTCACAGAAAGCACCTCTGCCCAGTCTTCAGGAATCCCTTTTCCCCCTCAGCTCCCTGCATGCCACAAGAGGCTGCTCGGGATGCCAACTCAGAGACAGCAGGGAAATTCTAATCAGTGACCAAAAATTGTTAGGGAACTGTTGTTACTTTTACCTATGGTATATGTTTGTGCATAAAATGTATAGCATTGAGAATTAATAGTTTTATTTGACTTTATCCCAAAAATAAAACTAAACACCACTAGTAACACATCAAATTTATAATTTTTTATAGATTTAAACATTTTTAATTCTAAAATTTAATAGCTTTTAAAAAATTAAAGTATACAAGCAGATTTTAAAATGTGAAATGTTTTGGTATAAAACACCAGCTTCATTCACAAACAAGAGTATGGTACAGTACCTCTTGTAAGCTAATTAGGAACAGGCCAAACCTCAATGAGGGAACATGGATTAACAATGAACACTTGTATTCAACAGCCAATCAAGCCACAAGATGTACCATCTATGAAAAGGGATATATTATTGAATTGTAACTCTGCACACCTTGTGCTCGTGAAAAGGCAGGTAGTTAAAAAGATTATTCAGAAAGCTGTTGGGGTGTCTACAGTTAATTATGCTGAGGAATCAAAACAAAAGGCAGTAAGCTGAGTCTGTGAATGGTAAGGGGAAATGTACAGTTAAGGGGCTATTTATAAAATTGAGTGTTTGAAATGTAACTTCTTTTACATTGATGAAACTGGAGGACCTCTCCTAAAAAGGATACAAGGAGCCCTTGGCTGATAATTCAGCATAATGAAATTCGTACTAGACCTTGGTCCCTTCATATGAGGGAGAAAAATGCTGGTAGAGGATCATTAGTGAAGATCTCTGAGGAGGCAGTGTTTATTGATAAGCTGAGGCTTGATATCAGTGGAAAGGATGAGATGAAACAAGCCATGATGTTTATTAATATGGCTTGATTGGCTGTTGAATACAGATGTTGATAGTTTATTCATGTTCCCTCATTGAAGTTTGGCCTGTTCCTGATTGGTTCTGGCTTAGTTTATAAGCAGTATTGTAACATACTCTTGTTCATGACTGAACCTGATGTTTTATACCAAAATGTTTCACGTTTTAAAATCTGTGTACGAATGTTTTAAAATTTTGAGCTATAAATATAAATTGGATGTGCTACTAGTGGTTGTTCTGTTTTTGGAGTGCTGTGCATTGCTTGCATACCGATTATTTGTATTAGTAATAGTGCTTTTACTTGCACCATGAAGCAATCTCAAACTGTTTCTTCACCTCAGCAAAAAAGACGGCAAGAAATTGAACAGAAACTTGAAGTCCAGGCAGAGGAAGAGAGAAAGCAAGTCGAAAATGAGAGACGAGAACTCTTTGAGGAAAGACGTGCTAAACAAACAGAGCTGCGGCTATTGGAACAAAAAGTTGAACTTGCTCAGTTGGTGAGTCTGAATTCAGCAGCTGCTATCTGTTTGTGTTGTGGATGATATTGGAAAACTCACATTTTCTTTTTGTTTACCAGCAAGAAGAATGGAATGAACATAATGCCAAAATAATTAAATACATAAGAACAAAGACAAAGCCTCACCTGTTTTACACACCTGGCAGAATGTGTCCTGCTACGCAGAAGATGTTTGATGATTCTCAAAAAAAATTAAACGGTATGTTGTGCCCAGTAGAGTAGATGGTATTCTAGTTTTATGCAAAGTTTTCATTTCAGTAGTAAGCATTAAACTGATATTGGGGAGACAGTAATGCTTTTAAATTGAATTTTGTAGATGTAGACATGTTTTCAATGTATACAACTTTAGCTTAAAAGTTCTTAACTGCTGGTAACTAACATATAGCCTGTAATGTGTACATTGGTACTGTGAGCAATAGGTTCCTGCAGCAAGTCTATATGGCAAAATATATGTGTGTTTGTCACATGATACTCAGTTGGGGGCAGATAAAGTTTTTGTATGGATTATCATTTCTCTAAAACTTCCCTTATGGCTCAAATGATCTGTAAGTTAATCAGAACTCTGTTAATTATCCATGTCAAGCTTAGCGTGTGTTCTCTCATTCTTCAGCACTGTTTGAAAGTAGGCGCATTGAATTTGCTGAGCAAATTAACAAAATGGAGGCCAGACCCAGACGACAATCTGTGAAGGAAAAAGAACACCAGGAGGTGAAGAAAGAAGAAAAGAAGGAAGACCAGATCAAGGAGCAGGAAGAGGGTAAGGCGGTTCAGCAGGTGGAAGAGATGGAGACAGGTAATCAGAGCAATGACATAGAAATGGAAGAAGTAGGAGAGGAAAAGGAGGTAGGTGCTAGTCACAGTGATGGGGAGATAGAACAGGAGGAGGAAGAACAGAAAGAGGAAATGGAGGTTAAGGTAGAAGAGGGAGCTGAGGTTAAAGAGAATGACAGGCAGCAGGAAAATCAGGAGGAGGAAGTTGTGTTAGTGAAAGAAAGTGAAAGTATTCTGCCAATAGATGGAGAGCAGGATCTGATGGAACCTAATGAGGCAGATCATGCAGAGCCACTAGAAAATGAGAATAGTAAAGAAGTGGAACCAGAAGTGGAGTGTAATGCTCAACCTGAGCAGGAAGGGCCTATTGCTGCCCTGGAGAAAGAGGAAGCCAGCAAGCCAGAAGTTGAAGCTGAACCAGAGGAGGCAGAAGAAAAGGAGCCTGAATCCACTCCAGTATCGGAGGCTGAGGCCCAGCCTCAGTCAGAGCCTGTGCTTCGGCCACAGCCTCCACCACTGTTGGAATCCACTCAAGATCAAGAGCCTCAGGTAGATAAAGAAGAATCTTTAGTGCCTGAAAAGCTGCCTGAAATTCAGGCAGACCAAGTCCAGGCAGTAACGGTAGAAATCAAGAATAAGGTTAGGAGCAGAAGCAGGGGTAGAGCGAGGAACAAAACCAGCAAGAGTCGAAGTCGCAGTACTAGTAGTAGCACTAGCAGTACTAGCTCTACAAGTAGTAGTAGTGGCAGCAGTTCTAGCAGTGGCACCAGTAGCAGTCGGAGTAGTTCCAGCAGCAGTAGCAGCACTAGTGGAACTAGCAGTCGAGAGAGTAGTAGTAGTTCCAGTACTAGTGAGAGCAGAAGTCGAAGCAGAGGGCGTGGTGGGCACAATAGGGATAGAAAACGTAGAAGGAGTGTGGATCGGAAGAGAAGGGAAAATTCAGGAGTAGACAGGAGTCACAAGTCTTCAAAGGGTAGCAGCAGAGATGCAAAAGGATCGAAGGATAAAAGTTCAAGGTCGGACAGAAAGAGGTCTATATCAGAAAGTAGTCGGTCAGGCAAAAGAACTTCACGGAGTGAAAGAGATCGTAAATCAGACAGGAAAGACAAAAGGCGTTGACAGAAGAGACCAGGCTCCCTAGCCTAATCTTTGCAGCAGAAGATTACTTGAGTGAAAGGATTCCATGTGAGGAAGAAAAGGCTGCCTTAATTGCATGCTGTATAAAATCTTTCGGAGAAATGCAGACTCTTTACCAGGCAATTCTTGTGCTTTTTACATGATTTTGTAAAAGGTTACTTATCAAATTATGTGAAGATGCAGATGTGTACAAATAAAAGAATTGACAACCCCACTGTCTTTTTAAATATACTCTACTTAAAGTTTCTGTATATTTTAATAGATACATCATTACATTTGTGTGATTTCAATTCTGTATCATAAGTCTTTTTTGTAGAAATAAATGTGCATTTTACAGAGGTTTGAGAGAGCTGTTGCCATTTCATCTTGCACAGAAATCTTTCTCGCTTTATTGGCATACTTCATGCAGAAGATTATTCTAGTCATTAATTCTTCCCCTCTCATTGCTAACTAAATTCCCAATTCCTATGAAAGGACACAAGCCTGTGCATAATTCAGGTGTATTTTCCCCCCTGTGCTTTCACTTTACAATGATTCTAGCTTTTACTAATGTTCCGTGATGAGCTAGCTGTCCATATATCAGAGAAAAATAGGGATATCGTGCCAATTCTAATTTGGATATCTAAAGTCTGTTTAGAAACTCCTGTAGATATTCCCAAATCCTTGCCTTTCTCCTAGTGCTAGGGTAATGCTTAGAACATTTTTAAAGCTTGCATTTCCATTCATTTCTGTGCTTTGCTATATAGTGGAGGAAGGCTAGATTATTGTTGGCCACAGACAAACCCATCAAAGGCCAATAAATTAATCTAGGATTTACATGTATGTTGTGTTTTAAGAATACCTGTTGAATGGAGAAACTGTAACAGCTAAAGCAAATCGATGGTGATATAGCTGGTGTAAAGAGGTGACTTACTGTTTTTAAACTTTCTATAAAATTACAGTGTATTCATTAGCCTGTTCTGTAAAGTCCAAATAAAGGTAGCTTTATATACTATTGACTGTATTCTGCATTTACTGTTACTAACAAGTGCTATATATCTGTTAATCACCTGTCCATACCAAATACTGGCACAGGTTAGAATTCTTATTCCTAATCAATAAATATACATTAAAAGGTCAGCAAAAGATCTTACCTTGTATGTAATTGCCCACATTTAAGTATGAAATAGATTACAACTAGTCAGTACATTAATGTACAGTCTGTAATTCTGAAAGATGCTGGGAAAGGGGTTTAAAGGTATCAAGTATTTTAACTAGTTTCTAATAAGGTGTTCTAAAAGTATTTATAGGTATGGCTGCAACCCAGTTGGAAATCTTTTAATGGAGTAAAACTGATCAAAGGAAGTTGCCATTGATCCATCTAATTAATTGTTTTCTACTTTAGCTGGCAGCAGCTCTCTAGGCTTTCTTTGTGTGTCTACTCCTGGCATAAGGCACACTTCTGAGCCTGCTCTTTTCTACTGATCTGTTAAGGCATTCAGTGAACACTGCAGAGCCCACCTTTCCACATTATGGCTATTGGTCTTCCTGTGACCTACGGTTCCAGTATCCTCAGAACACCACCCCTTTTTATCACATGCATATCCCTTAGACTAGGGGTGGGCAACTTGTGTCCCTTCAGGTGCTTTGTCCTGCAACTCCCATCATCCCTCCCCATTGGCTATGCTGGCTAGGGATGATGGGGAGTTCTAGGTCAAAACATCTAGAGGAACATGAATTGTCTGCCTGTTTTGCTCATTTCATCCTCTGTTCACATCCTAATCTTCAGCTATTGACATGAACCTCATCTGAACCTCTGGATCACGTCCTCCATTTGATATCTCCATTCATGCTCTTATGGAGCTGACATCTCTAGAGAACAAGTGTTGGCTAATTTAATTCAGTGTATTCAATCCCCATACAAGTGCAAAATAGTAGTTTAAGCTATTTTTTGCTGTGTATAAAATTTCTCCTGACAAGACTATGCCCTTGGTTTTGTGACCCTTACCTTAAATATAATGTAATTGGCTCCATAGTCTATTTTAAAGTGTCCTGACTAATTGGGAACATTTTTAACATGTATCTAAAAGCTGCATTCCTCTCATTTTCAACAGAGTGAACGTCTAAGAGAATGCCTGCTACAATACATGTAGTGTCTTAATAACAAAGTGGGCTTCTTTCAGAAATAGTTTTTACCTCTATGCAAATTTGACAGGGGAAGGGTTGTAGGTTCATCAATAGAGCATAAGATTTAAATGCAGGAGGGCAAAGGATTAGAGTCCAGAATCTCCAAATAGGGCTAGAAAAGATGCATCTGAAAGTAGATCTGCCATGCTGGCAGAGATGTCAGGGAATTTAAATCCAAAACTTCTGGAAGTCTGCCTTCTGCGCATCCCTGTCCTAAGGCAGTATCTATGGAAGTGTATAAAGCTGGGGCTTTGGAAGGAAGAATATAGGAAGCTGGGTCAGAAGGATTATCAACACGATAGTACCAAGGAGCAAAGTGGAGGTTGTTGGAAAAGGTTTGCCAGTTAGGATACAGAACAGCAATACAAAGAGGTGTAAAGTATCAAAATGAATTTAAATGTAGAAAAGCAGAGGGATGGGGGTGCAAGGACTGGAACTTTGAAAGAAGGCCATTACTGTTCTTCACCATCTGTACTTTCTGTACTTCAGAAGTGGACAGGGTCCATGAAAGTTTATGCCATAATACATACATTAGTCTTCAAGGTGACACAACACTGTTTTTGCTACAAGACTTCCACAGCTACTGCTCTGGAACTGTTTTCCTGCTGTGTGTCTCTTTTAGAATTGGAAGTCTAAGAGAAGAGACGTGTTTCGGCCCTTTATACATAAATAGTGTTCAAAGCAAATTGTGTGAGAGAAGGAGAGGGCAGCTATGACAATATCTGAGGGAGGGAGCCAAGTTTCAGTGAAGGCAAGCAGTTGGAAGCACACAAAAAAAGATTAATGTGTTTTCTGAATGAGGGAGTGACCATTCTAAAGGCAAGAAGAAAAGCAACTAACAGATAAGATTCAAAGAAGGGATGATCTGACCTTGCATTCTTTCTGGCACCATATCAAAATATTTCCTCCCAAACATTTCAAGTTCCAAAGGTTCATTTTAATTGGTTTGTTTTCTTTGCTAGTTGAATAGTTTTTGTACTTCGTATTTTCAAAGTGTACTGTTATCGTGGTGCATTTGTCCTTTTATAATGTTATTTACATTGCCCTGGGATGCCTTGTGGATGAGGGGTGGTTTACAAAATTTAAAAATATAACAAACACTAGGAGGCTGGGAAAAAATATTCTGTTTAAAAAACCATGTATCCCACTTCATAGCCCCAAGAGGCTCAAAGCAGCTTACAAAAGTTCCTCAAAACAAGGTCCCATGAAAGTCATGTGTTGGATGTCGCAGGAGTCTGCGTTTGAGTGTCCCTTTAAGCCATGATGGGTTAATCTACTCACAGTTTATTTTTAAAATAAGCTACTGTTATCACCCACACGATCAGACAAATAAGCTACTGTGAGAAATTTGACTCACCACCACCCCATCTCTCCCAGTCAGGACGCACTCAATGCACCATCAGACCTCTGCACAATAACTCACCAGGGAGGTAAAATCCCAAGTGCCCCAAAAAGGGGGAGATGCCTAGAAAACCTTGGAAGTTCACAGGATTGGGACCAAACTCCACACACAGCTGCTCCTAGCTGGGAGGCACCTGGTCCACCAGCAAACCCCTGTGCATTTACTCCAGAACAGCAAAAATCCCAAGTGCCCCCAAACGGGGGTGATGCCTAGAAAACCTCGGAAGTTTGCAGGATCATAGCCAGCCTCCTCTACTAAGGAGGCACCAGATGCACCTTGAAAACCCAGCACCCTAACTCTGAAAGTAAAAATCCCAAGAACACCAAAAAGGGGGAGATGCCTATAACACCTTGGTGTTTGCAGGATCTGGACCAAATGTCATAGCCTTCCAGCTTTACATGGCTGGCTTGGTATCTTTAATGTGTTCCTAAGCAGTAAGCCAGCAAACAGCAGAGTGACAGCTGTTTTGGGCTGCTGTTGCCCCACAGCTCTAGCCAGC
This sequence comes from Anniella stebbinsi, assembly GCA_029215795.1. Taxonomy (NCBI): domain Eukaryota; kingdom Metazoa; phylum Chordata; class Lepidosauria; order Squamata; family Anniellidae; genus Anniella; species Anniella stebbinsi. The sequence continues at coordinate 334,432,135 of JARDYH010000001.1, forward strand.
CCAAATAACCCACTGTGACCATCACATGGCACAATAACCAATAATAGGTTTAAAACCCCCACTCTGCAGACTGAGGATTATCACAATGAGTTATTTTAGCCAAATAAGCCATCATGGGTTAAAAACTCCCACCAAATAACACGATAACCCATGATGGGTTAATTAAGCCATCATGAGTTATCTTGTCATCCAATTGTAGTCAGAGAAAACAGATGTTCTCTTGTGGAGCATCTTTCTTTTGGTAGGTCTGTAATGGCAGTTGCCATGATGGTGTGTGCTCTACTCTTTTCCGGAACTAGAAGTTTGTTTACTGTCCAGGATCAAGACGCTCTTTTGGCTGTATACATATCCCACAACGAAAGCATAGCCTTGAAGAAAGATACGTGGACAAATTGGAAATAAATGAAATTTATTATGCACAAAGGGCCTAGCTTATCTTAATATCCTATTTTGTTTTAGTTTTGAGATGACCTCTGAAAAGATAATACACCATGACAGCAGGCTCAGAAAAGAAGGCTATTATGCTCTGAAATGGAGAGGGGGGTGTTACTAGCCTGTCCTGTCCAAGGCTGAGAGCCTATAACTATATTTTTTGCTAAAAGCAATCTAAAATAGAAGCAATTATATTCATACCTGTCCCTAATAAATTGCATGAACATCCACTGATGTCAAGCCAAATAAAAAGAATTCCATTCCTTTTGGAAAACTCTTGGACTTTGATTCGTCTCTTAACAGGAGGAGAGTTTTACAGCTTTGAGGATGTCCTAAGAATATCTATGTTCAGTTTATTAGTTGATACTGCTACAAATACTGGGGAGGCTAAGGTTAAACAATCAAGGTAAATAATAGGAACAAAATTAAGTTCAACAAGGGCTAATTAGGAATATTGCAGAAAAAATGGAACAAATGCTCGTGTGTAAAATGGCAGCCTAATTTAGTCTTTTGTTTTTTTATGTACAAGGGAGGGAGGACAGCACCAGAAATGGCCAAAAAAGGGGAGAAGAAATAAAAACAAAAAACAAAATACTAATATAGTTTAGAGCAAGCTTAGATACACAGTGGATCATCTGCTACATCCAAAGCCCTGCCAGCTTGTTGTGATCAGGGTAGGAGGTAGGGGGTGGTCTTTTCTTCTGCATCCATTCTGTTGTTGTTTTTCTGAATTAATTGCACAAGTTATTGGACTGGTACAGCTTTAGGACCTTATTTGGGGCATGTTGGGGGAGAACAAGGGGACATAGAATTCTGCAGGTGCACAGTTTCCCCTGACATGCCCCATTCCTGGTCCCACTACAACTGGCGAGGCTTCTGGGTGCATCTTTCTCCAGTTGTGAAAAGGGCAGTCCTCAGTAGCCTGAACCAATCTCCCAGGGATTCCTCCCTAATAGTGCAAACCTATGCATGCCTTTTCAGAAGTAAGCCACATTGACTTGAACAGGACTCCTCAGTAAGAGCTTAAAGGATTTTGGCTAAATAGCCTAACATGTTTCATCAAAGGCCCATTAGGAGTGTTAGTTGCAGGTTCTTCAATATCAAAAAGATGTTCCCCAAGTTAGATAGCACAACCTGTACCTCAAGAACAACTGAGTACAAAGTAATGCTTTTCAGAGCTATTTTGGAGTTATAGTCGTTTGTAAACCGTACCTGAAACAGCAATGTAATGCCAGGAGCAAGTGACATTTTGCTTTTTCCCTTCTATCTGTTGTAATGTCATGTTTTGAGATAGTAATCTGAAATTTGGAACTTTTGAGTTGACCAATGAGAGGACAGATTTGAATGGGAGGGGAAAAGAACTTTGGATAAAGAGGAGTTGGAAAAAGACAATTGAGGAAAGAAAGTAACAGGTGAGAGAGAAGATGGAGCAAAGCTGTCGTGGGAAACCAAAGGCATGTGAGCTGACCCACATACCACACTGAAGTGCAATCTTATGCATGCTACAGACTTGAAATTTAGAGCATTAGACATAGGTTAACTTACAACCCATACATAGGACCAAGTTGTAAAATACAATCGGAAATATAAATTGGATAGAGTGTTGGATCGGCACTGCATAGAGATGGGTTGACATTATTACTCAGTTCATTGGGTGATCTTGGCAATTCACTAGTTCTTACCTAATCCACTTCACTGGATTGTGATTGTAAAATGACATATCTCAATTTATACCATTGTGAGCTTGAAAGAAGAGTGGAATACAAATGTGAGAAATGTGTAGAAGCCTTTTTTTACATATGTAGTAGCACACAAGCCTCTTACAAACTATTTAAAGCGGATAATTTATAAGGTGAACTGATATGGGGACCTCTAAGTGTTTATTTATTGCTGTTCTGAGCATATATCGTGTGGAGACAAAACTGACCTGTGAATCAGCCCAATGATGTAATAATAATAATAATAATAATAATAATTTAGGCTGACCAGATAAAATCCAGGTCAGGGCTCCTGTAACTTTAACAGTTGTAGAGAAAAGGGAATTTCAGCCAGTGTCATTTGTATGCAACTAGTTCCTGGTGAAATTCCCTCTTCATCACAACAGTTAAAGTTGCAGGGGCCCTGCCTTCTTTTGTATATGGTCACTCTAGTATAGTGCCTGCACCTTTAACTGTTGTGATGAAGAGGGAATCTCACCAGGAACTAATTGCATACAAATGACACTGGCTGAAATTCCCTTTTCTCTACAACTGTTAAAGTTACAGGAGCCCTGACCTGGATTTTATCTGGTCACCCTATAATAATTGTCTCTGCCCTCAGGCTTAGAATTTAACAGATAAGGCACAAAAGAGATTGGGAAGGAGGAGGCAAAACAAACAAACACAGGCACTAGTTTAGGGTTACAATATGGCACTGCCCCCTGAGTGTATGGACCTCGTGCCACAGTTCAAAAACAGCCTTGGTAGGCCTCCATAAAATAGCTTTGCGTCCTGGAAGTGGCTGTAATACAGCTAGAAATTATTTATTTTACAGGCAGGGTGGGGCTTTCTGGGGCCTTGCTGAAATTTCCTAGTGTCTCATCACTACTTTCATGGCAGGAAAGATTGGGAAAGCCTACATAACACCCCCACTCCAAGAGCGGAAGTTCTAGGATGGTCAGGTGTCCTACTTTACTTGGGACAGTCCTCTATTTTAAGGTCAGTCAGAGGATAGCCCTCTCTTTGAAGGTCTGTCCAGTCGAAGTCAGGATTAAAGATAATGAACCATAAGAAGGAAAAGCACAGGAAGGGGCCTTGAAGTGGTCTATCAGCAGTTAGTAAGACCTGGACAACAATCTGAGCAGGCACACAGGTTTCCTGATCTTCCCCGCTGCATTTTCCCCACTATTGTATTTCTATTTAAATTATAGTGATTATTTTTACATGTGCATCTATACATATAAATTAGCACATGATTTTTTTGTGCATCCTGTGCCACCTTTTCTCCTTTATTTTTTTGCCATTGCATGTCCTCCTTTTTTGGTGATATGTAATTGGTCAACCTACTACCTCACAAAAAAAAAGTGGTTAGACAGATCTTTAATTCAGATTACATATATGCAGTTGTCTATGTAGGAATTCTCTGTTTCATTCGCAATTCAGCTGCCAATGGACAATGGTTGACTTCTCAGCCACCATCAACTATGGAGTCCCCTCCCCACAACATTCCCCAGGCCTGTTTCCAACCAAGCATAAGTGTCATTGTATGCAAATAAACACAGCATCTCATATCGATTTTTGAAAAGTGATCTGAACAGCCAAAACAAAAATAAATTAATAATTGAAAATAACAATTTTTCTTTAGCATTTTCTGTTTATTATTATTATTTATTACATTTATATACTGCCCCAAAGCCAAAGCTCTCTGGGCAGTTCACAAAGATTAAAAACAATGAACATTTAAAAACCAATATACAAAATTTAAAAGCATGAAAAGCATAAAAACAAACTACATATCCAGGGGTCAGTTAAAAAACGCAACATATGCTGTTAAATGCCTGGGAGAAGAGAAGTATTTTCTGTACAATATTCTACAAAGCATACCAATAACTTGCTTATATAAATGAGTTTATTGGAATATGTGAATTCTATAGTTTGACTGAAATCAACTTTTATACTTCAAAACACTAGGCTGTGTTATTGAATATAGTTAATAATTAATCCGCTTAATCAGGACACTTGACTCGGCAGATTGTTGAAAGGGCATTTCTGCAAGTAGAGTTTGAAGAGAGAAAGAAAATGGAATCGCAAAGATTTATAAAATTGTATATTAACTAAATAAGGGAATGAATGATGTAGTTTACGTCTATTGACAGAACACAATCAAATTTGGGTTTTGGGTTGATAAAAAGGATTAACTTCTTTCATTTTTAGGATGTTGGAAAAGTTAGACATCAGAATTTTGCTCTTAATTCTTTCATTGCTAACAAACATCAAGAGTACAAAGATTTTGTCGGGACATAAAAAGTGTGGTGATCCAGAATGCGAAAGTAAGTACAAAGGTTGTTGTTTTATATAAGTCTTTTCAAAACTATTTTAAATACCATGAAAAACTTTAGAACAAAGTGCTGCAAGAAATTAATTTGAAAACACAGTATATAATCTTAAGAAATGCTTGTAAAAACATTAGCCTTACAAGAGGTTGATCTGTGTATTTTTAACACTAGGAATTATTTCTGGGAAGCCATTTGGTAGGGCTGTGGTGCAGCATAAGTGAAAGAGCAAAGTTCAGTAGAAAGGCTTGCTACCAAAACTTGGGACTACAACCTCAGATTTGTCCCAATATTTAAAAATCTCAAACCTTATGGCATAATTAATATTTATGGCATTTAATTCATTTTATTTATATAGAACAATTGCTGGTGTCCACCAAATTTACACCATACATTAGGGTCTATTTGGCTGTCTGAGGCAAGATCTACACTACTGCTTTAAAACAGTTTATAACAGTAGTGACAACAGTTAGGGCCTATATACAGTTTTCAAACCATTTTCAAAGTGTCATATCCTGCTTGGTGTAGATCTGGACTTCTTTCTTAGTACCTTATCTAGTTTTCTTGCTTTGGTACTTTGTCTAATAACTGTGCTATTAAGGCTGCAATTCTGTACACACGTGATTGTAAGTCTAACTTAATACAGTGGGGCTTACATCTGAGCAAATATGTATAGGATTGCTCTTAAAGGACTAATATACTAGTGAAATGCACACCACAGTCCACCAGTCATATTGATGTAGGACCTTATATATTAGAGTAATCTATGTGTTTGGTGTACAGAGACACGTTGCCCATATACCTCTGGGCCCCCGTCAGTGGAGAATGAGTGTGTCAGGGTGAATGGAGCACAGGGTTTTTTTTATCCCTACCTATAGCATGCCTCCAGCATTTCACAGTTAAAAATAGGGGCACTTCTGGGTTATGGCAAAGACATAGGCATTTATATGATGCCGTTTGCATCTGATATTGTATTCTGCACTTGTATTCTGTAATAAGCTCAAACTACTGCTACATTCCAGTTCCATACTCATAATCATCAACATGTATTAGCTGCCATTCCAACTTCATCCATAAGCATTAAATGAAAGGCTAGGGTGGGTAAAATCCACTCTCTAAGGATTTTGTTGAGACTGATAGGTTAAAGAAGGGGTAACTACTCCACAGTGTTGTTGTCTTATTAGCCTGTATGTGACAGAGATAACACCCCATGTTCCAGATCATCCCAGAGCTTCAAGTATGACCGTTTAAATTTAGACAAATAAATCTGTTGGCCATCAGTTGACAGAGATATTGTTTCAACTTCTAAAGTTTCAGTTACCTCTGACTCTATATTATTTGCATAAATTAATTATAAAGAAGATACAAAGGAGCCACAAAGATAAGAGAGTGTACAAGGAATAAGGTAGTTTGAGGTGATGTAAATTACACAGTAGGTGCAGTAAGAGAGACAGAAAGGCAAACAAGGAAGAAAGAGACTATGAGCATCATCAGACGAGTGTTTTATCGCATGCTCGTGACTGCCCACTCACAGTTTTTCGCAGGTCCTTTTGACAACAACATCCGTTTCCCACACGCCTCCTGCCCCTTTCCAGCCTTCTTTCCAGATGAGCGTTTGTATTGCTCTCTCATCACTGACCACTCATGGTTTTTCATGAGTCCTTTTAATGACGACGTCTGCCTCCCGCATGTCTCCTGCTTCTTCTGGCCTTCTTTCCATGACAAATAAGACCCTGGTAAATCCGTGCTTTTTTGGAAGCGAAATGTGCTGCCATTTCCTGCTGTGTGCAGGAAAAGCAGCGCAATAAAAACACCCACTGAATGGCCACGTGGTCATGGTTTACTTCCTCTTTTTTCCCCATGTGAAGAAAGAGGAAGTGTTGTGGGACAGAAGCAGGGGAGAAGCAACGGTAAGGAAATGTGATTTCCGCCCCCCCCCCCCCCCCCGGTCTGATGATGCTCAAAGTGACTGAAAAGCAGCAAAGAGGCAGCTAAGAGTGGCCGAGGGAAATAGCAGAGATATAAAAGCAACAAAGGAGGCTAAAGAGGTGGAGGAGAGAGCAAAAATGTAGCAGGAGTATTATAAGCAACAAAGAGAAAGAAATATTAAATAGGCACATACCCTCCAATATTTCTCAGATGAAAATTGGGTCAAGTCTGTGTGCAATATTAGCACACCGTAGTCTGTCTTCATTGGCCACATGCAAACACCAACAGCTCAGTTTATATATGACATCAAACACACTGAGCCTGCATGGATACATTTATTAATACACCCAGTGTTAGGCCTTAGTTTGTCTTGGAAATGCAAGATTGAGTGCTTGTGTGAATATGAGCTTTAAAAGCTCTGTTGTTCTCCCTCTCCAGCACTGAAGGACAAATAGTATACTCTCCCCCACAGTAATGATGTCCCCCAACTCATTCCATTATTTCTGAGCTTGATATTACATTACTATTTTTGAATCGGAGAGTATTGCAAACTGGTTGGAATGTATGTTCACGGTCTAGCTAAATTCTTGGTTCTGTGTTCAATTCACTTGGTTTTGCACACTTTGACTAATAATAATAGCACAGCACTCTTCAAATGTTGCCTCTATTTGTTTTTACATTTATCTAGCCTCAATGAGCAGAGTGCTTGCCATTAAAGACTATATAGGGCCTGACTGCCGCTATCTGAACTTCAAAACTGGGGAAGAGATAATGGTATACTTCAAACTTTCCAGGAAAAGGGAGGATTTGTGGGTAGGAAGTGTAAGTATTCGTTTATTTATTTTTTTCATTTCCTGCCTAATAATCAAGGCACTCTGGGCAGTTCACAATGAAAACCATAAAATACAAGTATTTTAAAAGACAACATTTTCTTTATGAGCAATTAATTCAGTTATATCTACATTTAAAAAAAAAAAAACTTTAAGCTACAACCGTATGCACTCTAACCTGGAAGTAAGTCCTATTGAGCACAGTGGACTTACTTCTAAGTAAATATGTATAAGTTGCACTCCATGAGTGGGATTCCTGAGATCCTATTACACATCCATGGACACCACAAGATTGGTGTGTGGGTGTACCTTATGTTGTATACGCCTTAAAGAAACAGCAGATATGTATCTCTATGTTCTTAGATGTCATTTAATCCCAGCTTTTAAATAAAATAAAAAGGGTTCATTTTCTGCAAGACATAAAGTTCAAATCACCTTAAAAATGCATTGCAAGGTTGGTTTCATCAGTGTTTTAACTATGTAAGCAAGTATACCTTCATTAATCCAGAATATAATGTCTTTTGAATTTAGTTAAAATCAAGCATTATTGCAAAGAATGCATTATTTAGTACTGTCTTTCCCAATCTAGTGCCTTCCAGCTGCATTGGACTACAACTCCTATCATCTATGCTGGCTGGGAGTGGTGGTGGGAGTTGTAGTCCAACACAGCTGGAGGGCTGGTTTAGCGTTTTACTGCAGAGCAAATGATTACAGTACAGTATAAGTCCCTTAAATTTACATAATTATGAGTAAGGATGATGGCCCCCTCTACAAGGATGCGCTTTTGCGCCCGGTTGAGCGATTATGCGCATTATTGCAGACGCGCATTTACTCCTAATCCCTCTGCACGGGAGGCGGCGAAACGCATTAATAGATGTCCAAAAAGCGCTTTACAAGAAGTTAATGCGCATAATCGCTTGTTCACACGGGGAAAATGCGCTTTAACGGCCGGAGCAAAATAAAACTCGCAATTTAACGCGCATTCGAAAATGCGCATTATCGGGGAGATAACGCGCCTCTACACCCGATTTGCGCTCCGTTCTTGTAGAGGTAAAATTTTTAATGAACCTTCAAAGCGCATTAAACCTCTCTTGTAGAGGCACCCGATGATTCCTGGAGTTTGAATAAAGTATCATTTTCCATTAGGAACATAGGAAGCTCCTTTATACTGGGTCAGACTGTTGGTCCATCTAGCCCAGTATTGTTGACACTGACTAGCAGTAGCTCTCAATTTTTCCAGCCCTACCTAGAGATGCCAGGGATTGTACCTGACACATTTTGCATGGAAAGCATGTGTTCTGCCACTGAGCTATGGTCTTCTCCCTAATATTGCATTTAGCAAAGTCATATGTAGAATGTGGTGTATAATATAGCCTGTTCATTACAGCCCTATTAACATCTGATGGTTTACCATGCATGAGCAGAACAGAGCAGGTGCACTGCCCACCTCTTCCACTTTTACTCCAAACCCACGATCAGCTCCTTTGTAGCATGGGGAACATGATGTCTGTACCCAGACTGATGGATTGTTTAGGGGCTAAACAACCCACTGGTTAACCCAACAATATACCATGGGTTAATCACTGGGTTGTTTAGCCCCTGAACAACCCATCGGTCACGGTTTGGACATCTTGCTCCACAACCTGCAAAGGACCCAATCATGAGCTGTGGAGTAAAAATGGAAGAGGTGGGTGAGCTGTAGGCAGCACACCTGCTCTGTCCCACTTGTGAATGACAACCCATAGATTTTTAAACTGATGGGTTGTCGTTACGTGTGAACAGGGCCAGTGTGTGTGTGTGTGTGTGTGTACCAGACTTTCCCATCCTGGTGCCCTTCAGTGAGATCAACTACAACTCCCAGCATGTTGGAGGGCTCCAGGTTGAGTTAGAGTACTTCCATACCTCACATTTTATGGGGTTGTATGCACTCAAAATCAGAGCAGCTATCATCTACAAACCACATGTTCAGTCAAGGACAGAGGCTGATTCTCCTTACAATAGTTGTTAGTTCACAACCTATTTACCCTGGTTATACGATGCAGCCACTAACACGCAGCCACCAAAGCTGTGGATTTAAAAAGTTAGGGATTTACCATGACTTTTTGCTTTGCTGCGAGGTCACCACCATCTTCCCACCATCTGTCAGTGGTGACCTCATTTTGGCTTTGGGCTGGGGGCATTCTGGGGGCAGATTGTGACCACTAATAGATAGCTAGAAGAGCAGGAAGGACAAGCAGAGGACATGGGGCAGGCCCAACAACCGGAGTGGCCTCCAGAAAGCCCATGCTCCTTCCTGCCATTGGGATTAACTGTCCCCACCCCACAGCTGCGATGCCGTGAGGTTTTAAAGGAACGTGGGGCTGAAGCAGAGCCATGAAGACACCCTCATAAACGCTCAAGATCAGCATGTGCAGAACATGTGTGTTTTATCTCTTGAACCACTGGATCATTGCAGTCAGTTGCTCATCTCAGGGGGCCACTAACAATGTGCTCATAATCTTTTGGCTTTAATAGCATGCAATTATACAAAATATAACTCAGCAGGGGAGTTGTAACTTTTTTCATGCGTTAATAGTGTGGCAGACAGTGACATTTTTTAAAGTAATATTTTCTGGTAAAATTTCCACATCAGAGATGTAATTTAACATTAAGAGTGTGGACCCAGTATTACATTAGTTTGATTTATCTGATCTAGTACATTTCTATGCCATTTTATTGGCAGCTAAGTCATATCCCAATTTCCAGTTGAATTAAACAGAACTTTTACCAGAGCCACTGTGGAGCAGGATAAGTCCATTTTTATATATAGTAGTGACCAAATAATAGTTAAAAGTTTGTTTAAAATATTATTAAACATTATTTTTTATTGATTTTCTGTTAATTTATGGTTTTGAGATTTTAATTTTAATTTTGTATTTTATATGTATTTTATTATTGTTAGCCACCTTGAGCAGTATTGTTAGTGGGAAGTAGGACATAGATTTATTCAGTAAAAACATTGTAACATGCAAGAGTAATTTTAATATCATGTCTCCCCTCAGTCTTCTCTTCTACAGGCTAAGCATGCCCTGTTCTTTCAGTCTCTCCTCACAGGGTTTTGTTTCCAGACCCCTGATCTTCCCTAGAGGAGGGCAACGAGGATGATCAGGGCTCTGGAAACAAAGCCCTATGAGGAGAGAAGAGAAGACTTAGGTTTGATGCACACCTACCGTGACTGATCCACTTACTCAGTGCTGCACTTTCACAACGTGGCCCCCGTCATGCTGTTCTCTCGCCCTGAGGTTGCTGTTTTTAGTTTCTCTTTCGATGTATCCCTAAGCAGGCAAAGTCCAAAATGCAAATTTTGAATAGGCCAACCTGAGGTATCACAGCAATACCGACCACGTATGATCCAAAATGCTAGACTCACATAGGAAAGGAGGGGGAACCCTCAGAAGCAAACCGGGGGGGGGGGGGGAGTAGGTGTAATGAAGCTCTGAGGGGAGACATGATAGCACTCTACAAATACTTGAAAGGTTGTCACACAGAGGAGGGCCAGGATCTCTTCTCGATCATCCCAGAGTGCAGGATGCTGAATAATGGGCTCAAATTGCAGGAAGCCAGATTCTGGCTGGACATGAAGAAAAACTTCCTGACTGTTAGAGCAGTATGATAATGGAACCAATTACTTGGGAGGTCGTGGGCTTTCCCTCATTAGAGGCCTTCAAGATACAGCTGGACAGCCATCTGTCAGGTATGCTTTAAGGTGGATTCCTGCATTGAGCAGGGGGTTGGACTCAATGGCCTTATAGGCCCCTTCCAGCTCTACTATTCTGTGATTCTATGATAATAATGAAGAGTAATACATATGTAAAGTTCTACCAGTGTACTTTTAAGAACCGAGAGAGAAAATTTTATGAGGCTAGATAAGAGTTTTTATTACAAATGCAGAGGTTCTTTTCATTATTGTGTTTGTTGTAAAGCATTTTCAAATGAAAATGCACAATATTTTTAAATCATAAAAAGTTAAATGTTGCATTCTTATAGAAAGGTACAGAGTTTGGATATTTCCCAATTGATGCTGTCAAGACTGAAGAAGTTTTTATTACAAAAGAAGTAGAAGTGCCAACTAAGGTAAATTAATATATTACCATCAACATCTTATGTTCTTTGTAGATGCTACAAATAAGTGTATGTTTGGCTTGTTTTCTGTTCTTATTACATCTTATTTTTTCCATCTGTACACCATTTTGGTGGGTTTCAGAAAGGTGGTATAGAAATAACTTAAATCAGGTGGGCAACTGGTAGCCCTCCAGATACTATTTAACTGCAACTCCCATCAATCCTAGCCAGCATACCCAATGATGAGAGATTATGGGAGTGAGCAACAAAGGAAGCAGATTTATACTGAGTCAGACTATTAATTCATCTAGCCCAGTATTGTTGACACTAACTGGCAGCAGCTCTCTTGGGTTTCAAGTAGTAGTTTTTCCAGCCCTACTTGGTGATGCCAAGAATTGAACCTTGGACCTTCTGCATGCAAAGCAAATGCTCTGAATTACCCACCCCCTCCCTTGTTGCAGTCCAATATTTGGAGGGCCATAAGTTGCCCACTACTGCCTTAAATAAATAAATAAATAAAAATATTACTAGCTGGACTGATGGAAGTTGGCATCCTCCTTTCCTGAGCATGATCTGGTTAGGGCTGCCTTGTCCAGAGAGATTGGTCAGGCCAGGCTAAGAAATGGAGAATGCCCCCTTCCCTGAGCATAGCCTGAACCCATTTTAGTGATGGGGCTGCTGCCATCCATATGTCATAGTAGTGGAGAATAAACAGAGACTGGATTTGGACGACATGATAACCAATGGTGGGTTAAATATTAAATGGTGGGTTAAATATTCAGTGGTTGGTTATTGTGTTGTCTGTTGGGACTTTTTCACACCACAGTTGATTATTTGGCCAAAATAACCAATGCAAATAACCAACGCTGTGCAGCATTGACTATTTGAACAACTGTTGGTTATTGTGTCGTCTGTCGGGCACCGTTGACTATTTCATCGCACATATTTGGTTATTTTCAGCAACTACAGAGTTCCATGGCAAGAGTGACCAAAGCGGTGGATGCTGCTCTAGTCCAGATAGCAGAACTTGCAATTGCTGATGGGATACCAGCAGGAGGACTGAGGGGGGAAGAGAAGGCGGGGATGTGTCAATCAAACATACCATTGACTAATAGTCAACTCAGTGCTGGCCTTAATCCATGGTTGATTATAATAATGTTGTATGAGCAGTACCCCCTCGATAATCAACTGTGGAGTTGACTATTAACCCACCATTGACTATTGTGTGGTCCGAACGCAGCCAGAGAGAGAGGGTGCAGGAGAGTTAGGAATTTTCTTGATTATGTGGAGTATGGCAAGGGAGAACAAAAATTAAAGCTCAGCTTATAACTTTTCTAACTTGTCATCAGAACAAGATAGATTTATGAGTATCTGTATAGATATGTATTCACAAACTATTCCTAAGCCTATTTAAATCCCACTGAATTCAATGGGATTTACATCTGAAAGGTTTTATTTTATTTTTCAATTCTTTTACCCCATTTTTCTTTCCTAAGGCAGAATCACAGTGGCAAACATCAAGTTAACATATAAATTACTCTGAGAATAATAATCATGTAAAAGGGTCAGCAACTGGTGCCCCCTAGGCTAAATCCGATGTACCAAGTAATGCTATCTGGCCCCCTAATTGTCAACCACAGAGGCGTGAGGATGAGTAGCATACATAAAAACAACCTGACAGCAGAAAATGTTGCCTTCCAGAAAAACTAGTTATTAACCAGTGTCAGACAACAAATAATGTATAATTAAAATAAATCTGGCTCAAATCAACTAAATTAAATCAAACTAAAGTAAATAGTTGCTTAAAGCATAAGAAGAGCCATGCTGGATCAGACAGGAAACCCGCAAGCAAGACATGAGCACAATAACCTCCTTCTGCCCATGTTCCCTGGCTCTCACTCTGAACTCAGACTTAGTACTGAGTTAAACAGCATAGGACTAAACTGTAAATGAGATCCTAATATTTTCATGACATTTGTGGTTCTAATTCTGACATTATAGTATAAGTTGCTACTAAAAAAATACATGGTAATGTTATGCATATGTGTAAAATATGCTTTAAAGTTCCCTTTACATACTGTCTTATAAAAAACAGTAAAGCTGTTCAGATTCAAGTACTATCTGCTTATTTTTTAAATGAGAATGTACATTCCATAATGTTCTTATTTACTGTACAATCCTGTGCATGTCTATCCAGAAGTAAGTCCCAGAGAGTTCAATGGGGCTTACTTCCAGTTATATGTTTTTAGGATTGCAGCCTTAATGACTTTCCATTTTTTATTTGCATGCTTTTTGAAATTAATAATGATTTGATGTTAGGAACTTGAAGAGAAATAGAACCGGAGACTCTTTACTGCAGCCATCTATAAAAGATCACATGTGCTGTGGTAATTTTATTTCATGTATGTTCTTATTTTTAGGAAACTGATTTCCTTTGTTTTGATGGAGGGGAATACGTCTTTGAAAATGAGGACAGCATACTTAATCATCCTGATGGAGAAAATGAAGATATGATTCTTCATAGAGATGAAAAAGACTCAGAATTTAATATCCTTGAAAATGAGGTCCTAAAATCGACCAGTATTTCTTTGCCAAAGGAATATAAAGAACCATTTCTTGACAATTATGAATCTGACAGCAAATCCAAAGACCTGAATACTCTGGAAATTACAAGACATGGTAATTCAGAAACTGTAGATGGCAAGACAGGACAAGGTGAGACTATTGAGCAAGAAGACCAAATTAGTCAGACTCTGAAACCAGCTCCAACTAAGTCTACCTGGATTGTTTCTGGTATTGCAGGTTGGTTTGGTTTGGAAAGCAAAGAAAATGAGGAGGCAGCTAGCAAAATCTCACAGACTACAGAAGAAATTACATTCAGGCGCAGAAAAATAGCAATAACTGATGACAGTGACTTTCAAAAACTAAATGAAGAGGATGAAATTGAGACAACAACCTCTGGCTGGTTTCAAAGTGCTTTCACCGATTTGCTGCATTTTGGAAATGAAAAATCAGAACTTAGTTCGCTACACAAAGAAGATTATCCCGAAATCCATGACAGCTCCACCACTGCTGGGGATGCTGGCCATCATGGCAGTACTACAGTATCAGAAACAAGAAAAGAAGGGGATAGTGATCCTGAACAACCTAAATCAAGATGGTTTGATCTGGAGTTAAGGGATGTTTTAACTTTTGGGTATGCTAAAGAAAATAAAATCAAAGAAAAGTTTGCAGGCAGAGAAGGAGCAGATGAAAATGAAGAACCACCACCTTCAAGTGCACAGTCAACTTTAATGGATGAAGGCTTGAGAAAACAAGCAGATGAATCAATGCTCTATGAAGAACAAGAGAAAAAGGATAAAATATCTCCAAAGCAAATAGTTAAATCAACATTCCATGAAGAACAACACAAAGAAAATTATGATCAAGAACCCCCCGGCACAGATGTTAAAAAAGCAAAGGAACATACAGATTTCGATGCAGCAGTTTCCTCTTTCTCCACTGAGCTTGTTGATGAAATACTCAAGTCTCCCTATGCAGAACAGGATTCAGTATCAGGCAATAAAGTTTTGGAAAATGTTAACATTAAAGCTATAACGAAGGAGTCAGAAAGAACAAATGACCAGTCAGGTTGGTATGAAAGCATGTATAGTAGCATAATTGATTTTAATAGGGTCACATCAGATACTAAACCAGGGCATGAGTCTGTAGCTATTAAGAGTTCACAGGAATCAATTGTAGATCAGCTTCCACCTTCTCACAGTATAGGTCAAGGTTTTGATCGAATAGATATCCAAACTACAAGGGAAGAAAACCACGGGAGTCCTCAGTCTTTCTTCTCTATTAGTTATTTTACAAATGTACTGAATTTTCAGGGCTTTATATCTAAAGGAAACACAAATGTACAAGATGCGCAAAAGGATGTAAAGTCTAGAGAGGAAACCATCCAGTCTAAAAAGGCTGAAGAACTATTACACATAGATAAAGAAAGTAAAGAACAGTTGCTACTAAAACAAAATATTATTGAAAAAGTGTCAGAAAACAGCTATATTGATTCTTTGCAAGAAAATATTTTGCTGTCTTCTTTAGCAGCAAAAAGTAATGACAGAAGTAGGGAAACAATTCAGGATAGTGAATTAGCCAAAGGTAATGCACCATATATTCCATCAGTAAAATTTAAAATAGAACAGAGACGCTGTTACGATCAGTTTATACAAATAACTAAGTATGGAAAACCTAAGGTCTGTCTCTCAGAGCGTTTGGAAATAAAGTCTCATTCCCAAATAGAAGATAAAAATATTGTGCATATTCTTGATGCCAAACAACCTGCACCTTTAGAGTTAGTTGATTTGCTAGAGCAAAAAGATTATACTAGTGAAGACATCTATTCCCATGAGAAACCTGCCCTAATAAAAGAAGAACCATATGATGAGAAAGCAGTTGGAACAAATAAGATTGAACAAGTAAAGAATTCACTTTTGCAGGCCTCAGAAATGTATCTAGAGAAGAAATTAAAAGTAGAAATGACTGAAAGAATGGAAGATGAAGAAGATGAAAGTAGCCTGGTAACACATAAAAAGGCATT
Source organism: Anniella stebbinsi (assembly GCA_029215795.1). Lineage (NCBI taxonomy): Eukaryota > Metazoa > Chordata > Lepidosauria > Squamata > Anniellidae > Anniella > Anniella stebbinsi. The sequence continues at coordinate 334,448,042 of JARDYH010000001.1, forward strand.
GAAAGAACATTCAGATAATTTTTCACAATCAAGAGACAATCCAGGTGAAGATGAAATCATTCTTGATGAATCAAATGAAAATAATCCAGTTATACAGGGGACCAGAGAACAAATGTTATCAGAAGAATCCCAGATAATGGAAAACAATGAAGTTGAAGAAATAGGTAGGAAGCCAGATGGCAAAAGTAGCCAAGTAGATTTTAATAAACATTCCTCCACTGACAGCACAGAAGTTAAAGCAAATGTGTTTTGTAATCAAAGACAGGAGGAAGGAGAAGTTTCTCCACATTCCCAGAATACAGATCAGTTCCCATTTTCTTCCAGTTACTCTCAAGATATAGATTTAACACCAACCTTGGCCATGCTGGCTGGGGACTATGGGAACAGGTGTCCAACACATATGGAAGCCACCAATTTGGGGAAGGCTGACTTAAAGGATGACACAAATTCTGAAGAAAAGCCCAGCAAATTTGAAGATCCTCAGTGCCTCCTTCCCATTAGCCACTATAAGTGTCTGCTTAGCTTTCAAAGTTCTACAGACGAAAATAAGAATTATTTCCAAAGAATGAACTCCAAGGATGAAAATAGCCAGGCTAAAAGTAGTGGTGAATTACTACTTAGAAACAAAGAGGTAGGAGAGAAAAAACAATCTCATCCGAAAAAGGATAAAGAAACAATGGTGAAGGAAGATTTTTCCGACAAAGATATTTTGTTACCTTTATCAGCAATGCAAAACAACACAGACGGTAAAAATGTAATAAAAGGTGCCCAGTTACTAACAAGTACGTATCTGGCTTCATCTGAAGAATATTCATCAGAGCACATAATAAATTCCTTGTTCAATAATCAAAAGCTCAAGGGAAAAAGTACTAAGAAGAACGAAGAAGAATGTACTAATACAAAAGATAACAAATCATTTTTATGGGAACAGCAACATAAAGCACCAGAATTAAAATTTAATATACAAAGGTCATCACAACAATACAAGACTGTTAAGAGAGATTCCAGAACTAGCAAACGGAATGTTAATAAAAATAAAGGTTTAATCGCAAAGGTTTTGGATGGGAGTAGTCATACACCAGTCACAGGTTACACTGATGTTATGAAGAGAGTTCACATTTTAGATTCATTGTGTTCTTTGCAAATACCTTCAGAAAAACATATAAACAATGTTATACAGGAAGATGATGTTATAGATTCTTATGAAGAAAATGAACTTGCTGATCTGAAAAGTATAAAAAGTGTTTCAACTGATGCCATCAAATATTATTTTCCTATAAATAATGAAGATGGGTTGAACAAAAGTGTAATCACTAAAGAAGATATGAATCCATTTTCTCAAAAAAGAGCAAAAGAGCAAATGCATTTTTCACAATATGTCTCAGAACCTAGTCAGGGGAAACAAGGAAGTGATAAGCAAGATACAGAAAATGAGTCAAACAAACAAGCAAATGAAAAGGTTCCAAATATATTAAAAAAACAAGTACTATCACCAGTGGCTGCATCTCAGGCAGTGTTTCAAAGTGAAAGGAATTTTTCTGGGCATACCAGACATGATTCTGTCACCTATGATGTGCAAATGAAAGACTCTCAGGACCCACAAGGTGAACAAAACACTGAAGAAAAGCACAGTTCAAAAACAATTGAAGAACATTTCGATAACACTCAAGTTAGTGATTCTTCATTAACAGCAAAGTTTATTTATGATCATGGTCTGCAAGAGCAAACTATCTTATCTTATCCTAGCTCTGGCACTTTTTCTAAGAAAAGTACGTATTCACCTCAAATGTGTGTAAGTTTGACATGTCAGAAGGAAGATAAACAAGAGTTAAGAAGTGAACATGAAATCTCATCTTCCCAACCTAAGCTCTCCAAGGGTGAGGACAACAATATCATAAATTTAGGGCCTGATAAAAAGTGTAGAAATCAGATGGTACAAGGTATAAAAAAACATTTAACAGCTGATTTAGAAGTCGAGAGATCTAGAAACTCAGCTCAGCATAAGCAAATAGATGGCATTCTAAATATTGAAGATACTAAATCTGAATATCAGCAGACAATAGTGTATGCAACACCAAAATTACCTGGATTAACATCTCAGGAAAGAAGTGAAGATAGTTTAGTGAAAAGTACCTATAATAGTTTACTTCAGAAACATCACAGTGTAGCTGAAAGTATTCCTAGTGAAAACTCAGCACTGCATATAGAAGGGCAAAATAAGATATTCGATGCTGATAATGTTAATCCTAGCAAACTTTTCTCACATGATGCTCCCCATCTTGAGGCTGTGGATGTTCATATGGACCACATACCTCCACATACGAAAGATGGCTTGGACACACGCCATTTAGCTATAGATCCTGATGAAACATTTGCACAAGACAGAATTGCTCTTCTACCTAAAAATCTAAACTATGTAGAAAAAATAGCTTATTTGGGGCATGCAAGTAATAGCCAAGAAAGAGGCCCAAAAGATCTAGAAAGTGAGAAAGAAACAGAACACGAGAAGAGAGATGGCAGAAAGAACACGGCAGGGGAAGGAGATGTTGTGCGTAATATTTTTGGTAAAACATCATGGTTTCTTGGAGGGTTATTTCAAAATAAACGTACAGAAGACTCTACAAAAGATAAAGATAGTCAAAATATTATTGTAAACCAGATTAAGATGAAGAGGCGGGAGGGTGATGTAGTGGGAAGTGACTCTGAACAAGACAAAGGTAAAGTTCAGAGCACAATAACTATTAATTATTTAGATAACGTTAAAATGATGGAACAGGAGTCTCAAGGGGAAACATACAGCCACACTGAGGAAAAATCTATTACTGCAGACTCAAGGAATGACAACCAAAAAGATGGCACACCTGTCATTCATAAGGCAGAGTCAGTTTTCCATGAAACAGTTCAAAACGGGAAATTGATAACTGATACAGAGTTGGACTTGAAAGAAACCAGTGTCTTCAGAGGATTCCGGGAACATTATTTAAAGCTTGTTGAAGAATCAAGATGGATTCTTCAAGGAAATGTGTGTGAAAGACATGAACTGCAGCGACTGGAGCACAAGTTTGAAAAGCTTCACCGTGACATCACCACTTTTCCATGTGAAGATATTTACAAGGAAAGGAAGCAAGCTGCCACTTCAGTGGTACATGCCAATAAATTAAATATTGGGCGAGAGAAGTGTTTGGAGGAGAAAATGAATTTATTTCCAGAGCTACAAGGCCTTATGCTGGACATCAGAAACATACGTGAAGTCCAAAAGGCAGAATCAGGTACTAGACCATTGTTAGATAATGAAAGTTGACAAAGCAGGAACAATATTTTACTTTTTTTTTAAAGTAAAACATCTGAAGATGAGATACTGTGGGCTGGTGGGTTAGTGTAAAATGTACCAAGAAGCTGATGCTTCTAAATGACAGAACAGCAGGACAATACCCCACTCAGAAGTGAAATAATATGTTGCATCATGCTATATCTAGGTTGCAGGCAACATGATTTAGAAAAGAAAATGCAAATAGAGATCTTTTTAAAATTGGTATAATAATTACCTGTGTGCTAAGAAAATGCAACATTCCCACAACAAAAGCACGATCTCAGCAGATATATGACTGGTACACAAGTAGGTCTATCAACCAATTAAAGGCTTTTTACAGTGCAGTCCTATGTACGTCTACTCATGTCAGTTCAATTGTGTTCAATGAGGCTTACTCTCTGGTAAGTGTGTATAGAGTTGTATCTTAAATTCCTTAATTTTCTGGATTTTAATCAATTACAATTTACTAAATATTTAGATTAGATTAGATGGAAAGGCCATCAGTTTAATCAGTCTGGCAATCTGGAATGTAACATATTCCCTCTCACAGTTATACATTGGAGATAAAAAGGCTTACAAAACTGAACAGGTTAAAATTCCATCATTATAAAATTCCACTATACTGATATTCCTTCCTAATTTTTTAGTATTGTTTATTACTTGTTTCTTTTAAAAGCCATGCTAGCTTTTCTTGTAATAGAAAATACTCAATATTTCACATTCACAAAACTGTGGGCGTTGCTTACCGGGGGCATTTGTGCTTTCTGCTTTTTGGCACGATTGTTGTCGTCTGCATTACAGAGATGGAGAGGGATGACCACATGGTTTGAATTGAATACTTCCTCTCTATGCCTGCTATGTTAACTTCCATTGACATAGCACCATCTAGTGGTGGAAGATCCCACTTTTTCCAGATGCTACCACTTTAAAAATGGTTCTTTTCATGACGGAATTTTCAATGGATGCCATGGGAAATGTCCTGGTAGTTCACAACGTTGTTTAAAAGACCCACAAACTTTCATGAGGAGCCAATCAAAAGCATGCAATAAATTGCTCATTTTGAGGAGCCCTGCAAGTGGTAGCTATTGTCTATTTAATTAATCTCACACTTAGAAGAAAGGGTCCCTATTTTTAGGATCCTCATAAAGGCCGCTCCACTGATAGTGGCTTGGATCCAAAGAACTATGAGCAGTGTTACACTTACAGCTCATGGCTTGTTTGCCCCCTCCTTCCTGCTGTTGCCCCCACTGCTCATGAAAAATTGATCCCAAGGCTCTGGGGACCCTCAGAATGATTAGAGAGAGAGAGAGAGAGAGAGAGAGAGAGAGAGAGTTTATTTTTAGCCTAATTGCAACTACTCTCTTAGGGTCAAACTAGACATTAAGATAAGAGGAATAGGAGAAGGGGGCATTTGCAGAGTATATTCACCTGGCAGGAAGGAGGAGCGCTTAACTTCTCCCATATTTGCTCATCCTGTCCACTCTTCTCGATGACTACCCAAAGCAGGTTTCTCCCCAGTATCCTTTTCTGCCTACCAGTCCTCCCTGCAAAGCTTCCCCATCTCCATCTCTTCATTACTGTTATGAAGGAAAACCCATGTTTCCTTCATCACATCTAGTTTGGCCCTAAGTCTTATCATTAAAAACATCTCAATTTCATTGAAATGTATACTTTTCCAATACCACAAAATATTACTCCACCCTCTTACTATCTCCCACGTGATTTATTGCAATATTACTTCAGTTGTCTGAACTCCTTTACCCCTTATCAATCTACTCTCTTTTCATATATCTTTGTTCTCTAGCACTGGATCTTTTAGAAAAGTACAGGATAATCGTTATCTCTTGCCTCTGCACATTCACACTTTCCACCTCCTATCACTAGACTCAAATTACTACTCAAAGGTATATCCTATCCGATCTTGCCAACCCCTTCTCTTGTGTCTTTCTTCATTTTCTCTGTGTGTCTTATTATTTAAATTTGAATTTCTCTGGTGGCAGATCCTGTTTTTGCTAATTTTTCCTATGTAGAGCAGCCAACCAACTTCAGGTGTGATTCTGATGCTAATATATTAAAAGCTAAAGTAATTAAAGATTAAAGAATCTTTAATAAGTTGACATCCCGAGTAAATAATAGTAAATAATAAACTTACTGCCATATGACAGTGCAGTCCTGTACATGTCTACACAGAAGAAGTAAGCCTCATTGAGTTCTTACTCATAGGTAAGTGTATAGAGCAGCTTTCTCCAACCTGTTGCTTTCCAGATGTTTTGGATGACAACTCCCAGCATTCTTGATCATTGGCCATGCTGGCTTGGGTTGATGGGAGTTGAAATCTCAAACATCTGGAGTACACCATGTTGGCGAAGTCATCGGCTGGGTTTGGATAACACGCTAAGTAACGGTTGATTAATTAGGCAATCGTCCACTGGACAATTGAGGGTGCGCTATTTTCTTGAATTAAGCAACAGAGAAAAATAATGGGCTGCTCCATGCTTATCTGGAGACCCATTGCTTATTGTGTCAAATGTTGGGCTCCTTTGCTTAATTTCACGTGTTGAGTGCTATTTCAGAAGCCCATAGAGTCCTCTGGCAGGACCGGCCAAAAGCGCCCCGGCCGCTCCTCTACAGCCGGCAGAACTTGCAATGGCTAATGGGATAGTACTGGGAGGAGGGTGGGAGGAGCAACGGCCAGCCAGAAGGACAAAGAGAGTTTCAGCTGTTCGATGGGGGGGGGGGCAACATGCCATCTGGGGAGTACTAGCAGCATTACATACTGTGAGTTGCCTATTCCTCGCTCCATTGCCTAAAGTGTTGTCCGAAGGCAACCATCCTGTCTTACTTGTTGGAGTTTCAGTGGATGTTTAATACTTTACAGTGCAATGCTATGCATGTTTAGTCAGATGGAAATCCCATTGTGTTCAATGGCCCCTACTCTCACATGTACATCTAGAGTTCTAGCATTAATGTGTAATTTGGTAATTTGTTCAACAAGATTTCCCCCCCCCCCCCCCATTTTACAGAGATTTTACAAGTAACACCTAGCTTTTCCTTGTTTCAAATATTTTTACTAGTGGTAAATTGGGGAATTGTAGAATAGGAGCATTTAATGGTTAGGAGACAATAAGAGATATAGATTGTGATGCTAAAAACAATATGCTAAAACTAGTTGATGAGGCAATTAAATATGATACCACTTTACAATTATTTGTAGGTATAACCAATAAGAGAAAATTACCTGACAATACTCCCCAAGAAAAAAATCCTTTGAATTCAGATAAGGAATTTAACAGTGGCCAACGTTCAGAAACAAACAATATGCTTCCAGTAAATATTGACGAAAAAATACACACGTCAGTGAAAAATGGTCAACATGACCTAGATTTGAAAGAAAAATTAACAAGGAACTATCTAATGCCTCAAAACTATACTATCAGTAATGGTAAGCAATCTGATCTAAAGGCTCATATTACATATTTTAAAGCATTAACACATCAGTAAACAAGATAAATTGTAACACCCTTTCTCTCTTTTCCTCCACTTTTATATGAAATAGAAAGAGAGTGGCTATTTCAGATTATCCTTCATTTGAATGACTTCTGTACCCTTATAACATCTGGATTTGCAACAATAACATCTACTAGTATAAAGGTGAGTTTCTTTGGCTTTCTACAACAAGTAGGGCTTTATCGTGGTAATAATTGAGATGCAGTAGTTATGGCTTTAGAAAAATATTTTTCACTGCCTGTCTTTGGCATTTAAAATAGCTTTTAAGTTTGCATTTTCTAGGTGCACTTTTTCCCTTTTCCTTTTTTTTGCTAATGGCTTCCACTGTGCCTTTCTTCATTTGAGAATAGCATTGGGCATGATCTAGAGTTTATTAACTTCTAAACTCTCATTTATTTCAGCTGGAGAATTAAGCACTTGCTTAACTCTCTCTGAGATATATCAATACGATTTATTAACTTTTAAGTTAAGTCAGAGGGACCAGTTTAGAAGCACCGTCACTGTATTCAATCCTGTAGTACCTTTCTCCCCTATGATCAAGCTCTTGGCAAATTTTTTGAAAGTTTGTGGTAGAAGCCAATGTACATAGAACTGATTGGATGGGCCCTGTTGTGATTTATGCAACACTATGGTATCACCAAGATCTGTTTCCCTTCTCCAAAGCAGTTTTGCACTTTAAAAAAAATCACACTTTAAAAAGTATTAATGGTAATTAATTGATAGGCGGGAATGAATGTACATTCAATGCTTCTAAAAATAAAAGGCATTTAGTCTACCTGAAAAATGGGGGAAGGGTAAGACTGGTGATACTTCTGGATGATACTTTTAATGTGCAATCGCCCTGCTTCAAACAAGGAATTTTACGAGGGCAGTGTGTATGTGTGTGTGTATGTGCACATCTTCCATTTGTATTTTCCCACTATTTCTTCCATCCTTTTTCTTATCACAAAAATACCCTTTAAGGAAGGAAATATGGAATAGCTGTACAATGCCTTTTGATTGTTAGCACTCCAAGCTGACCATCTAGAAACACTTTGTGTCAGTGTTTGGTTTGCTTATATATATACATATATATATATATATATATATATATATATATATATATAATTTCAGTTGCAAACCTGGGAGAAACCTAGGCTCAGTACTTCTGGGTATTATTTATTTACAGCATTTTTACCCCACTCTTCAGCCAAAACAGGCTCCCAGAGAGTCCTATAAAGCTACACTAGAGTGACCAGTTACAAAAGTGGGCAGGGCTCCTGCAGCTTTACCTGTTGTGATGAAGAGGGAATTACACCAGGTGCTGCATGCATACAAATGATACCCGTGAAATTCCCTTTTCTGTACAACTGTTAAAGATACAGGAGCCCTATCCTTCTTTTCATATGGTCACCCTAAATAAGAGTGCTTTAAAAATTCAGATCTTTTCTAGTTGCAATACCTTCCCTATACAGCCTGATCCAGGGTTCATTAAATAGTAATCACAAGAGATGTAATGTATATGGAATGTTCTGGAGGAATGACCAACAGCCCAAATCTAAACATGTTTAATCGGAAATAAAACCCACCAAGTTTAATGGAAATTACTTCTTAGAAAGTATGCTTAGGACTGCATATTGCAAATCTGGCAATATTTAGATTACTTGAAATTGCCTTAGCAAATTGGGGTGGGTAAGTAGGGATAACGTTTTTTAAAACTACCTACTAAAAAGAGGTATTAATAAAACAAAACTAATATTGCTGTATGAGTAGGATATATGTGTTATCATTCCACATCAGCTTCTGCAGCTTGTGAATCAGTTAGGATATTTTTTCCAACTGAGTCAATAAGTCCACCTGTAAAAGAAACAAGCAAGCAAGCAAGCAAGCAAACAAACAAAAACAACAAAAATGTTATCTAAACCTCTGTTTAGATGTATCTTTTAGAATACTTGTTGCAAATAATTCGGAAGGAAGAGGTTATGAAAATACTTAATACTATAAGAATGTCGTTTGTCATTAACCCCCCTTTTGCACCTCCTTCCTTTAAATGCATAGATGTCAAAACAAGATCTCTTTTCCATTTGGATACATACCCTACAGAAGCTTTTACTATCTGGATCAGGATCTGATTAAGGAACTAGAATTAATTTTATGCTTCTTATAGATGTTTTAAAAGTTCTTTATATGATTATGGTTCTTGGTCCACAAATGGAGACAGCAGAGGAAGAGGTAAGTGGGTAGTTAAACTTTAACTATAGTGAAAGATAGAATTTTGGATCTACAGAGTGCCAAGCAGCTTGCCACATAGACACTGTGCTACGTCTTGTACAGCTGTTTATTTTTCTGTTTGTAGTTTTTCTTTTGGTGTTTTGCATGGTATCGCTTGTAAAGGTTGACAGATGAGAATGGACCAGCTATTTATATGCTGAGGGAGAAATAACCTATCAGAAATGAATGTGTGAATCTGCAGCAGAAATTGTTATTAGAGTTATGTTCTCTCTCTGTTATTTGTATTGAAAACTTCCAGCCATAAATATCTTTTTTAGAGTAGGATATTCACCTTTTTTCCTTGCCCCACCCCCGCATCCGCCTGCCCTTCCAATATTACAGGCTATTTAGCTTTATTGATTTCCCCTCATGGCTTGATAGGTCCCCTGTCTTCAGTATGTCTGTCCCTGTACACAAGCTAATGAGAACAACATGTACTACAAGGAACATATCCCAGGTATTTTAGGATACAGAGGATGTATTTTTGACCCGCTTAATATACAGAAAAAGAACCTGGGCCTTGTTTGCTTCTTTGCGGTACTTAACTTTGAAAGAGAGATCTGTGCCAGGAGTCATGTGCTTAGCACCCTCTGACCTTGAAACCCTTTCTCCTAATTCTTTAAGATAGCTGGGACAGATCTACACCAAGCAGGATATGACATTTTTAAAACGGTTTGAAAACTGTATATGGAGTATGTCCTGAGCCTCAACAGTTGTCATTACTATTATAAACCATTTTAAAGCAGTAGTGTAGATTCTGCCCCAGTGTGGCATAGTGGTTAGAGTGTTGGAGTGGGACTCAGGGATCCAGGTTTAGTTCCCATTCACCCGTGAAGTGCACTGGATGATTTTGGGCCAGACTTTCAGCCTAACCTACCTCACAAGGATGTTGTAAGGATAAAGTAGAGAAGAGGAAGAGGAGGATTATATAAGCTGCCTTGGGTTCCTTGCCGGAAAAAATATGGTATATATATATATATATATATATATATATATATATATATACAAAAGTGCCAGTAGTTACTAATTGATGAGAAGAAGGTATTACACACATGCTCCAAGGCTCCAGACCTCTGAACCTGGAGTCTGGAACATGTCAGCCATGTTCAAGTTCAGGATGACTTACATTCAGAGTGGCTTTCAGGACTGGGAATGTGTAGCCCTCCAAATGTTGTTAGCTTGCAACTTCCATCAGCCCTCACCATTGGCTGTGCTGGCTAGGGCTGATGGGAGTTGCAGTCCACTAACATCTGGAGGGCCACAAGGGGGAGATCAGAAACCTGAACTTCAGACATTACAAAGAAATGCAGAGAACAAGGAGCATGGGTTGGTTGCGCTTTCTTTCCTTTCCTTTCCTGTTAGGAGAATTAGATAATATATATCTCTTGAAAGTGGCAGAGTCGGCCAAAGTATTGTTTCCTATATGTGAGACTGAACAAGTCTAATAGGCACTAACCTTCTCATGAAAGAAACTCCTAGTTACTAACAGCACAATCCTGGGCATGTGCATTCTGAAATTAACCCCATTGACTTCAATGGGATTTACTCCAAGATAGAATTGAAGCCTAAAAGTTCCACAGTCATACTGTGAATAGTTTAAAACCCATCCTAAACACGTTACGTGGAAGTAAATTATGTAGAAATAGAATTAATTGAATTTAATTGTGTTCCCTTCCTCCACCTGTAGCCATTATTGCTCAAGCAAAGGTTTATATTACAGTAATGACAATGGGTTCCTGTGCAAAGGAAGCAGGGAAGGATTTTATCCCACTTGCATGAGGAAATCTCCAGTTACTCTCTGCTAGCTTTGAGAATATGGAACAATGAAAGAGGTTTATCTAGCAGCAACTTTGACCGATTTTCACTTCGTTTCGGTTCTGGAAAAAAAAAGCTTTATGTGATACTTCTGTGCAGCAGAGAACGATTTCCCCTAGCACCACACAACAGCACAGTTAAAGGCTGCCTCTGTACAGGTGTTGGAGTCAGTTTCCATCAACAGTGCAAGAGCATGGGGTCTTGCTGACTATGCTTTATGCTGCTTCTGTACAACCATGTACTGAGAAGTTCAATGTGGCATACAGACTTATGCCCCCCATGTATTTAGAAAACAACAGCTGGTGAATTAAAAAGTAATTCTTCTCAAATATAATTTTCTACTGGGACATATGACTTGGAGCAAGAACTTGTTATGCAGGTTGCATGCTCTGTCATAAACCTGTTTTGATAATGCTGTTATTATGCTTAGTTGCTGCCAACACATCGTTGTTCAATTTGCATTTAAAGAAGACACTGATTAATAATTTGTCAGAAGTATGAGAAGCAGAGCCACATGTTTAAAATGGCTTATTATTTTGACTTCAAAAAAATAAAATAAGTGTACACTTTAAGAACTAGTACAGAATTATAATTGTAGCCAAGTACAGACAGCTTACTTGCACACATATAAGGTATGTCTCAACAGTTCCCTAAATGACGTTACTTAAAAATACCAACAATTCTAGAGTGGCCCTTCCCTCAGCGCCAGAATGTTCTGTGGAGGAGGTTATGGTTTCAGCTGATCTTATCCTTTAGTGGAAGAGTTACATTTTTGGTCCCTGTCCCCATCTATCAAGATTTTACCCCATGAATCCTAAGATGTGCTTAATGATCCTGTGCATACTTAGCACTGAGTTCAATGGAACATACTGGTTGGTTCGGATGACGCGATAAGCAACAGGTGCTTAGATAGGCAACCATCTGTTGCGTTGCTTATCGTGTAGTCTAGCGGGAAACAAACAACGGACAGTGTACTATTTTCCCTGAATAAGCAATGGAGAAAAGCAATGGGCTGCTCTATTGCTTATCCAGAGACATGTTGCTTAACATGTGTGACGGGCTGTGTTGTCTAATTTAATGCGTTGAGTGAGCTATTTCAGGAGCACATAGAGTTCTCCTGCAGGTGCATCCGAAAGCGCCCCGGCCGCTCCTCTACAGCCGGCAGAACTTGCAAGGGCTGATGGGATAGCCCTGGGAAGAGGAAGGACGGAGTACTGGATGGCTGCAAAGGCAGCGTCAGCTATTCACATGCTTGAGGGGAGCATCAGCTACGCAATTGCAGTGGGGTGACATGTAATGTGGAGAGTACCTGCGCAATAATGCACTGTCAGTTGCCTATCCCTGCCCCCCTGGTTGCCTAATATGTCATCCAAATGCAGCCACTCCCTTAGGTCACTTAGGGAATGATTGAAGTTCCAAGCTAAAATACAGGCAGTGAAACAGCATATATCATTCCTAGGTAATGCAGGTGCATGCATTAGTCAGTTTGGCAGGGTAACAGTTTGGTAACAACAGCAATATGTGTGTGTGTATATATATAGTATGGTAGACAAATACTTTGGAATGGACGAGTGACAGTTCTAGAGATCCAGAATAGAATAGGGCATGTCCAAAGATAGCACTAGGAAGGCTTGGTCTCGCTTTGTGAGTGGCCAGTGGAGGTAGGCTAGTCTTCCTCCAATGGTCACAGTCTCTGATCATGGGTCTTTCTCTAAATCCAGGGGTTCCTCTGAGGCTTTTCTTTGTGGTGGTCACTGGCATCTCTGTTGGCATGGTGGGGTTAGGTGTGCAGACATGGTACATACAATAGCTTCCAAAGTGCAAGGTTACATAGCAAATGATAAATAGAAAGAAAAATGATATGCTATGGATAAGTAGGGGGTAGGATGCTTTGGAAACATCTGGTACACAAATCCTTCTCTAGGGTTACCTGTTGGCAGGGTGAGAGTGTTCCTTTGGTACAGGGCCACTGTGGCTCTGGAGGGGGTCTAGACTCATTTCGTGGACAGTGTATCCTCTGAGTGACTTGAAGCTGTCCTGCTTCTCAGTTGTCTCAGCGTCTCCAAGAAGGAAAACTTGCTGGGGAAAACTTGCTGAGCTTTTCCGTAGCATGGATTGTCTCCAGCCCCACCGTGCACTGAGGCTCCCTGCCTCTTTGGGTAGGAGGAAGCAGTTTGTGTCTCTCCCCCTCTGTGCATAACAGTCCTTAGCTTCCAAGCTTTCACAAATTAAAAAAGAGACATGCTTGGAAAATCCCTCTTCTCCTACCTCCTCCACTATAAAATGTTGTTGAAAGCTCTTTGCCCTTTTATAGGGTGACCAGACGCCCGGATTTGTCTGGACATATCCGGGAAATGGGGTGCAAATCCGCATCCGGGCGGAAAAACCGTTTTGGGGGGCCAAATCCGGAAATTTAGCCCCCCAAAATGGTGACCAGATGGCCCTGGGGCGAGCTGGGCCAACCGCGGGGCGGCGGGGGCAAACCGGGGCAGCGGGGGGTCACGCGGCGGTGGCGGGAGGCTGGCGGCGCGAGGCACCTACCGGCTGGGGCGTCCGTTTCCCTCCGGTGCTCGGAACCTACTGAGAAACAGGCTTCGCGGCCTATCCCTCAGTAGCGCGCCGGGTGATGACGTCATCACTCGGCACACTGCTGAGAGACAGGCCAAGAAGCCTGTTTCTCAGTAGATTCCAAGCACGGAGGGAAACGGACGCCCCAGCAGCAGCAGGCAAGGAGCGCGTGGGGGGTGGGGGGGCGGCGCGGGTGCTCGCGGTGGGTGGGGGGCGGCGGGGCGGGTGCTCACGGCGGGGGGGGCGGTGCGGGTGCTCGCGGCGGGTGGGGGGCCGTGCGGGTGCGCGCGGCGGGGGGGCGGCGCGGGTGTGCACGGCGGGTGTGGGGGAGGCACGGGGGCGCAGGGCGGGTGGGGGGGCCGTGCAAGGGTGCGGGGCGGGGGTGCGGCGCGGGGGCGCACGGCGGGGGGGGCACTTACCTGCTGGGTGCTCGGAATCTACTGAGAAACAGGCTTCGCGGCCTATCCCTCAGTAGCGCGCCGGGTGATGACGTCATCACTCGGCGCACTGCTGAGAGACAGGCCAAGAAGCCTGTTTCTCAGTAGATTCCAAGCACGGAGGGAAACGGACGCCCCAGCAGCAGCAGGCAAGGAGCGCGTGGGGGGTGGGGGGGCGGCGCGGGTGCTCGCGGTGGGTGGGGGGGCGGCGGGGCGGGTGCTCACGGCGGGGGGGCGGTGCGGGTGCTCGCGGCGGGTGGGGGGGCCGCGCGGGTGCGTGCGGCGGGGGTGCTCGCGGCGGGTGGGGGGCCACGCGGGTGCGTGCGGCGGGGGTGCTCGCGGCGGGTGGGGGGGCCGCGCGGGTGCGTGCGGTGGGGGGGCGGTGCGGGTGCGCACGGCGGGTGTGGGGGGGCGCGGGGCGGGTGGGGGTGCCGTGCGGGGGCACGGGGCGGGGGGGCGGCGCTGGGGCGCACGGTGGGGGGGGCGGTGCGGGGGCGCGGGGCACTTACCTGCTGGGGCTTCCTTAGGGTGACCAAGGAGGACAGGGCTCCTGTAACTTTTAACAGTTGTGTAGAGAAGGGAATTTCAGCTGGTGTCCTTTGTATGCATGCAGCACCTGGTGAAATTCCCTCTTCATCACTGTAGTTAAAGCTGCAGGAGCCCTGCCCGCTTTTGTACCTGGTCACTCTAGTATAGCTCCTGCAGCTTTAACTACAGTGATGAAGAGGGAATTTCACCAGGTGCTGCATGCATACAAAGGACACCAGCTGAAATTCCCTTCTCTACGCAACTGTTAAAGATACAAGAGCCCTGTCTTCCTTTTCATATGGTCACCCTAATTTAAATGGAATTTGCTTCCTTCCATGCACTTAAGCATGCTTAAGGAACGTTAGCAAGTGTTCCTTAAGCATGCTTAAGTGCATGGAAAGAAGCAAATTCCATTTAAATTAGGGTGACCATATGAAAAGGAAGACAGGGCTCCTGTAACTTTTAACAGTTGCGTAGAAAAGGAATTTCAGCAGGTGTCCTTTGTATGCATGCAGCACCTGGTGAAATTCCCTCTTCATCACTGTAGTTAAAGCTGCAGGAGCTATACTAGAGTGACCAGGTACAAAAGCGGGCAGGGCTCCTGCAGCTTTAACTGTTGTGATGAAGAGGGAATTTCACCAGGTGCTGCATGCATACAAATGACACCAGCTGAAATTCCCTTCTCTACACAACTGTTAAAGTTACAGGAGCCCTGTCCTCCTTTTCATATGGTCACCCTAATTTAAATGGAATTTGCTTCTTTCCATGCACTTAAGCATGCTTAAGGAACACTTGCTAACGTTCCTTAAGCATGCTTAAGTGCATGGAAGGAAGCAAATTCCATTTAAATTAGGGTGACCATATGAAAAGGAAGACAGGGCTCTTGTATCTTTAACAGTTGTGTAGAGAAGGGAATTTCAGCTGGTGTCATTTGTATGCATGCAGCACCTGGTGAAATTCCCTCTTCATCACTGTAGTTAAAGCTGCAGGAGCCCTGCCCGCTTTTGTACCTGGTCACTCTAGTATAGCTCCTGCAGCTTTAACTACAGTGATGAAGAGGGAATTTCACCAGGTGCTGCATGCATACAAAGGACACCAGCTGAAATTCCCTTCTCTACGCAACTGTTAAAGTTACAGGAGCCCTGTCCTCCTTTTCATATGGTCACCCTAGCTTTATTGAAATCAATGGGACTTGTTTCTTGAGGTTTCTTTGGGCAGTTTTCTTTGGATCCCTGAATGGGATTTGTGTTCTCTGCACACTGAGGCAGTGTAAATTCAGGAGGTATTTGGTAAAAAGAGGGAAAAGTCCTTGTCTAGCATTGTGATAATGGGCATCTGTTCTGGCTTTTCTTTGTATTGCTACTGACCATGGTCTTGTTTACATGGCTAATGAACCAGAGGTGTAATGACACATTTTAGATTAGTTTCTCACTGATAAACCAGAAGTTATTTTTACTGTTCTAGCATCACAAATGTAGCAGCTGTGCAATGTGGAATTGAAATTATTCATTTTAAGTTATAAAGGGGGCTGTACGACCATTACATCCAGCATCCAAAATTGTGTCACAACACTATTGTTAGCTGGTGAGAGGCGCCCAGCAGCCAAGCACTGCATTTTGCCATTGAAGACTGTGAGGCTCCTGGCAAGGGGTGAGCAGGTACACTGGCTGCTGCCATGTTCACAGGAGTGCCAGAGGCCTTCCTCACCTGTTGCTTCTTCCAAGTTGGCCCAGGTCCCTTATCTGGGATGGGACAGAAGTGGTTTTGCAGCCAAACAGGGATGTGAGCAGCAATGTCTGGACTAAGGGGCAAGGTAATATGTGAGTGCATAGGGTGGCTTGTTTGGGCTTATATGTCTGGATTTCCTAGGCTCTGAAAGCATCTTTCTGGAGTGCACCTGCTGGTTGCATGAGCCACGAGGCCAGGTTCTGGTGGGTGCATAGTCCTCCTTGACAGCAGGAGGGGCTTGCACTTGCTAGAGAAAGGTGAATGGATGTGAAGAAGCAGAGGCACCTCTTGTTCTTTTGTGCTTGAAAGCCACCAAAGTGTCTTGTGGCATCTTGAAGACTCACAAATTATGCAAACTATGTTCATCTTGTGTGTGACGGACAACTTGCTCCACAACTGCAGAAATTTCCCCTTCCTATTCTGTCCTGTTTTGTGTTTGTAATTACGTTTATGTTAACACTTTAGGATTGCAGGCCCTTTGCTGTCAGTGGGACTTACTTCTGAGTAGACATGTATAACGTTGCACTGTTCAACTTGCTTAAATTCTATCACAGTGAAGATTTATCACGAACTACAATAAAATAGTAATGGCCCTGTAAGCACCTTCATTTAAGGCTGCATCCTATATTCATTTATCTGGGAATAAGCTTTATTGAAGCTTTATTCTGAGGTTTCTTTGGGAAGTTTTCTTTGGGCAGAGCGCTCTGATTGGGATTTGTGTTCTCTACACACTGAAAACAGAATTTCCAAATATTTCTTGAATCCAAATATTCAAGAGATTTTTGGATAAAAGGAGGAAAGGATCCTTGGCAGGCATTGTGAGAATTTCTCATTGATAAACCAGAAGTATTTTTGTTCCATAGCTAATGCTTGCAGGGTAATTGTATTTTATACTCTTTCTGAATGCTAGGTTGCTAGTTTGTTGTAATAGATTTTTATGTACCTGTTCAGTGGTAGCAAAATGATGGATCTGTGAGTATGGGAATGAGAAAGGTGATGGGGAAAGAGTGTTAAATGTTAGGAAAGATTAGATTATGGTATCATCCAGTGAAGCATTTGCAGTCAGAAAAGATATCTGAGGGGAGTATGTATCACACAGAGTATAGCAACAAAGTACAGGAAAAGCTACAAAAGTAGGAGTGAGTGAAGTTAATTTCAGATACGTTGAATATCTCACTTGTTCTTTATCTCAGTGATTTTAACGTTAAGATATTATGTAGAACAGGTTTGTTTTAATTGTATGCTGTAAAATCAGACATGTGACCAAGGCAAGTTTGGGTGGGTACGCCCCCTTGGGGGCTGGACATGTTGGTGGGCACGCCCCCTTGGGGCGGCCATGTTGTCCTCCTTTTTGGTTTCCAAAATATGGTCACCCTACTTTTATAGGCTGTATTTGTTTACTGCCCTCCACAGACTTAAAGACAAGAAACTGATTTTGCTTTGACAGGGGCAGGTTTTGGCCTACCACTCCCATTATCCTTTACTATTGGCTATTCTTGCTAGAGCTAATGAAAGTTGTAGGCCAAAACCCCTGGAGGGCCACAAATTGCCCATCCTGGATAGAGATACACTAGAAAAGCGTAATTGCCCCACAAGATGTTATTAATCGTTCAAAATATACTGCAGCTGCAGTGTGTGAACATGCCCAAATATGCACACTGCATGGTGCTTTTGTGTTCATGTACATGCATTTACATGCATATGTCTGCACTGGGCCTCCTCCACACGAGACGTTTAATGAGCCTTAGAGGCTCATTATAAATTTTACCTCCACACCAGCGGAGCGCAAAACGGGCGTACAGGCGCGTTATCTCCCCGATAATGCGCATTTTCGAATGCGCGTTAAATAGCAACTTTTATTTTTCTCCGGCCGTTAAAGCGCATTATCGCAGTGTGAACAAGCGATTATGCGCGTTAACGTCTTCTAAAGCGCTTTTTGGACATGAATTAATGCGCTTCGCCGCCTCTCGCCGCCTCCCGTGCAGAGGGATTAGGCGTAAATGCGCCTCCGTGATAATGCGCATAATCCCGGAACCGGGCGCAAAAGCGCATCCTTGTGGAGGGGGCCTTCGAGACAAGAAGCATTGATTCCCTCAGATTTGATTTATAGAAGCCTTTGGGGGGAGTGAAACAAGAAAAATAATAACAATGCCAATAACTCATACTAGCAACGTTAAGTAAATACCCCCCAAAGGACAAAGTACAGGCAGCGTTTTAGGAGGGGCATGTTAAACCCCGTTCAGAACAATGTGAACAGATACAGAAGATGGCTGTAATACTGATTGCTCTACTGGAATTGTTTACTGTACGTCAGTCAGGTGCTTGGTTTGCAGCCTCCTTGGGGCAAGGACTGTGTTCCATATGTACTTATATACGTGTAAAAAACCCAACAACACGTCAGTATTGCCGTACAGTAGGACAAGTGAAAAGGCATATGAGCCGCCTCTTGTCAGGCACAATCTGCTTCTCTTTCAGGATCACCGTCTCTTTCGTACTTCATCTGTTTATTTTGGCGACGGTAGCGTTGGCGTTTTAGCAATTGTACCCTCTCTTCCACTCCCCCCCCCCCGCAGCTATGGTTTCTCCCTGTTCCCCCCCCTTCGTGGCCGTTAGTAGTACGTCCCGTTCGTCGGGCAAGAGTCCAGAACAGGAAGAGGCGGTGTGGGCGGCGCTGCCGGGCCCCCCTGAGCGGAGTCGCAGTTGCTGCAGTAAGATGGCTGCTACCGGCGATACAGCCGTTGCCGAGGGCAGCCTGGGGGACGCCGCCGCAGGATTCGGGTTGGGTTGGAAGGAGGGCGTTCAGCACTACTACGGGCTGGTCTTGGAGAACGCTCGGAGCGTGAGTGCGGGGACAGGAAGGGGGCCGCCCCGAGGTAGGGACGTTGTGTGGGTGTGGAGCGATGGGCCTTTGCCGGAGGTTCTCCTTGCTTTGGCTCCGTCTCCTCGCTACTTAATTTCCAAAACTAGAAGTACTCCCGAGCCTGCCTACAGGTGTTATCTCTTGACCGGGAACATCACACTGTCCCAGTCCGAAATACATGGGGATGGCCGCTGCGGTGGCTGAAGTGATGGAGGGGTTGAACTCTGCACTAGCTTAAAGGCTTACTTCATATTGTTTCACCTGTTCCTGGTATTGATAGTGATTTCTAGGGCAAAACAGTAGTTAAAGTGAAGTCCGTGGCCTGACTGCAAGGCGATGGTGAAATGCTTCCAGGCTGGGATGAAATCTCCCAGGTGTCTATGCACTGGGGGTGCTAATGTTAGCGAAGTAACCACTAAATTTACGTATTACATTTAAATACTGCCCTTTTTCCTCTTGTAAGGAAACCAAGGCAGCTTACATGATCCTCCTCTCTATTTTATCCTCACAACAACCCAGGTAGGTTAGGCTGAGAGACAGTGACTGGCCTAAAGTCACCCAGTGAGCATCACAGCTGATCCAGCCCAACACTCTAACCACTACACCACACTGGCTCTCACTATAGCAAGTAGGGTTGCCACCTTTGAGATAGTCTTGTGTTCAAGTAAAGCTTTCTCCATCACTGTAGTTCTATGCCATGAAAAGTTAAAATCCTAAAACTCAAGGTGGTTCTTTGGCATGGTGGCTCCCTGCATATTTTTTTCCACTTCTGTGGGAATTACATGGTGTGAATCCAGATATGAATGGTCCTAAATCTGTGATTTGCCTCTTTGAAACACCTATTGGGGAACATTGCTCGGCCCTGTGGATTCTCCAGTATGGGGTTCCGCAGGGGCCAGTCTTGTCCCCCATGCTGTTCAACATCTACATGAAACCATTGAGTGCAGTCATCCGGAGTTTTGGAGTGCGTTGTCATCAGTACGCTGATAACACACAGCTCTATTTCTACTTTTCATCTTCATCAGGTGAGGCTGTGGATGTGCTGAACCAGTGCCTGGCTGCAACAATGGACTGGATGAGGGCTAATAAACTGAAACTCAATCCAGACAAGACTGAGATGCTGTTGGTGGGTGGTTCTGACCAGATGGAGGGTCTTCAACCTGTTCTGGATGGGGTTGCACTCCCCTTGAAGGAGCGAGTTCGTAGCTTGGGGGTTCTCTAGAACCATCTCTGTCACTTGAGGCTCAGGTGGCCTCAGTGGCACGGAGTGCCTTCTACCAACTTCGGTTGGTGGCCCAGCTACGTCCCTATCTGGACAGGGATAACTTGGCCTCAGTTGTCCATGCTCTGGTAACCTCCAAGTTAGATTACTGCAATGCACTCTACATGGGGCTGCCTTTGAAGGCGGTTCGGAAGCTGCAGCTTGTGCAAAATGCAGTGGCCAGATTGATAACTGGGACCAGAAGGTTCGAGCATATAAGACCTACTCTGGCCCGCTTGCATTGGCTGCCTGTATGTTTCCGAGCCTGATTCAAGGTGCTGGTTTTAACCTATAAAGCCTTACACGGTTTGGGACCACAATACCTGACGGAACGCCTTTCCCGACATGAACCTACCCGAACACTGCATTCAACATCTAAGGCCCTCCTCCGAGTGTCTACTCTGAGGGAAGCTCGGAGGTCGGCAACACGGGTCTGTGGTGGCCCCCAATTGTGGAACGATCTCCCTGACAAGGCCCGCTTGGCGCCAACATTGTTATCTTTTTGGCTCCAGGTCAAGACTTTCCTCTTCTCTCAGGCATTTGGCAATATCTGAGGAGCCTGGGTTTGTTTTTGTTTTTGTAGCTTTTTGGGTTGTTGCAGTGGTTTTAAATGTATGTGTGTATTGTGTGTATGTTGTATGTTTTTGCTGTTTTAATTTTTTGTATATTGTTTTTAATTGTTTTAATCCTATGTAAACCGCCCAGAGAACTTTGGCTATGGGGCGGTATACAAATGTAATAAATAAATATAAAATAAATAAATATTACAAATCATACAGCTCGACCTTCACAATAATTGGCCTAAACACCATACTTTCAGCAATTCACACAAGATAACTGTGTAGTACTGAGATTTGCATGTGTGAATCAGCTCATGCTGTTGATTCTGAGAAGATGAGGCTGAGGTTCCAAACCTACATCCCACTTGGCCAACTCATTGGCTGGTTTCGGACAACACATTAAGAAATTGGGGGGGGGGGGGGAAACAATCGTCAGTTGTGTTGCTTATTGTGTTGTGTGGAGGGTAACACGCCGTTCACAAACTACTGACGGTATGCTATTCCGCCCAAATAAGCTACGGAGAGAAACAACTGGCTTGCAAGTTGTTTAGCTCAAAACCAGTTGTTTAAAGTGTTGTGTGGAGGGGTGAGTGTGTTAATGGCATGTGGTGAGTGGGTTAAAACACAAGTCCATAGAGGCAGACAGCAAGAGCGAACAAAGTGGTGGCTGCCACTCTGCTACAACTGGGTGCAACTTGCAGAGGCTGCTGGGATAGCACTGGGAGGACCAAGGGAGGGGAGAGGGATGGGGGCTGTGTTAGTCAAATGCCGGGTTGACTATTAGTCCACTCAATATCAGCCCCAACCTCCCACAGTTGTGTAGGAATATGTTGTGTGGGGAGTACCCACAGAATAGCCAACTGTGAGTTGGCTACTCAACCCACCATTGACTAAAGTGTTGTCCGAAACCAGCCATTGACTCTTAACCTTCCTCATAGGTTTTTGTAAGGACAAATGAGGTAATGTTTATAATGTACTTTCCCCCAGAAAAGTACGGTAGTAGTTATTACCATTAAAAAGGTAACAAAGAAAGGTAAGGGAACAGAGCAGAGTGAAGCTCTGAAGAAACCACATGGTGCTTAATGTCTGTGTGCTGGTGGGCAGAAGGGAATATTAAAGAGATTGTCCCACCTTTTTTTAGCCACCCTGTTTCTTGGCGAAAGTAAGCAGTGGGCTGAAAAGCAGAAACCTAGGGAAACACTGGATCAAGGATGCATGAACAAATTAGATGAGGAAAAAGTAGGGCTGGGCCAGGTTTCATGTTGGCTAGGGAGACAGGAAGGAAAAAGAAAGATATTGGAGAATTGGAGCTAAGGGGACTGTGGGCCAAAGGTCCGTTGGCATACAGGTCTGCTATTTCTTTAACTGTTGCATGTAAAGGGAGTTCTGCCAGTTGTGGCTTCTACTGTCACTGCAGCATTATGATCTGGCAACCCTTAAGAGACAATGAAGGGCAAGAAGTAGGTCTGAGCAATTCAGGCAATTCAGGACGCCATTGCTTCACAATACTACATCCGACAGACTGTCAGGTACATGGAGAAAGTAACCCTTACTCAAGACAGAAAAGAGAATATTGCAAAGCCAGAGTGGGATCTCCAAAAATTAAGGATCTCAAAATAAGGGTGTAGGGGGGAAAACCAATGAAGGGAAAATGAGGAGAAATGTGTATGGGGGGAAACAAATGGAAAAGTCATGAAGGTGTTGGAGCAGGATTAGGTTGAAGTGGAAAAGAGACACTCCAACACTTAAAGAAGGGTGGAAGATACTGTAGGTCATTGGCCACTTGAACTGAAGTACAAACTACAATACAGTCACTATCCACTGATCCTGTGTAACACATACCCTTGAAGGACCTGTTCTTCAAGTGGAATCGTTCCTGCGCTCCAGCAGTGATGCACAGAGAAAAAAGTAGTTTTTAACAACCTCCCCCTCAAAAGGTAGTTAAGACAGGAACAGAGGGTGCACGCAACAACCAGAAGGAGAAACTTCCTAAAGACTTAGGATCTACCTGCCAAAATACATTTGCCACGCCCCCAGTGCTGTAGTTGGTTAGTAGGATAGTTTGAATTGAGGAACATGCCCCAGTCTGGGTGGTAGTGTAGGAAGGGGTCACATAGTAGCTCATTCAACGATGTGGCTATGTAAAAAACCTAGGATTTCGCTGTGGATGATATGGTATTCACAACCGTTATAAAGGCAACATAATGTTTCAACAAGAACATCGTGCCGGAGGAGTAAATGCCATACTTCCACAATGTTACATATGGAAAGTGTAGATTCTGCCCTGCTTTGCACATTACTGTGGCAGATCGTGGGTAATCAGCCCAATCATGGGTTGAATATTCAAGAAGGGCACGGAATGGGCCCAGCATATGCTGCAACAAATTGTAGCTTAATTAACCCACAATTTGCTGTTGTAACAGGTGAACAGCCCTATAGTGTGAGAAAGCAGGGGCTAAATTTCACCTGTTGGTTTCAACTAACCAACCAAATTTTTTGGTGCTTCCAAATGAGGCTTTTATGATGTGATTACAATCCTTCATTCATGGAATTTTATTGGGGGGGTCCAGCCGTTGTTGTCTTCCACTTATAATGCTCTCATATTTTCATATTACTACTTCTGTGTTTTTTTTCTTACCAGAAAAAAAATCTATTAAGAAAAAATGGAATTGCTCTCCACACCTTTTGATTGTTAGTGCTTGGAGCCCGACATCTGGAAACACCTGTTGGCTTCAGGCGTCTCGTAAATTTTGTTTCCTGTCATTTGCTGTGTTGCTCTTTGGAGATGGGGCATTGTAAACATTAGAATTTTCAATGAGCCATTTTGCATGATCGAACAGCCTACTGTGGCTTATTTAAGCCACAGTAGGCTGTTGTGTGTGCCAGTGGCCATTTTAAATATTCAAGCTGTGACCACAGCTTATTGTGTCATCTGAATCTGGGTGGGGTGTTGTGGGTTATGTGAGGGTTAAACAACCCTTGGATAACCCAACAACAGACCTTGTTTAACCCTCACAAAGTCCACAGTGCCTGGGTTCAGACAACATGAAAAGTTGTGGCTTGAATATTCAAAAACCACCCTGCATGCACCATGGCTTACCATAGCAACAGTGATCCTGCAAACTTGTTAATAGGTGATGGTAGGCTGACCAGATGAAAAGGAGGACAGGCCTCCTGTAACTTTAACAGTTGTAGAGAAAAGGCAATTTCAGCCGGCATCATTTGTATGCAATTCGTACCTGGTGAAATTCCCTCTTCATTACAACAGTTAAAGCTGCAGGAGCCCTGTCCTCTCTTGTATCTGGTCACTCTAGTATAGTGCCTGCAACTTTAACTGTTGTGATGAGGAGAGGATTTCACCAGGTACTAATTGCATACAAATGACGCCTGCTGAAATTCCCTTTTCTCTGCAACTGTTAAAGATACAGGAGCCCTGTCCTCCTTTTCATATGGTCACCCTAGGTGATGGCAGTTCTATAATTTTCACTATCCTTTGTGCTGTTGTGTTTTCTTCTTCTTCTTCTTCTTCTTCTTCTTCTTCTTCTTCTTCTTCTTCTTTCTGGTGGCAGTTTGAAGTGGACTACCAGTTTAATCTGATGCATGTTTTCTTGGGGATTAACCCATTCATTTTAGTGAGATTTATTTGCCATTATGTTGGTTCAGGATGGCAGTTTGAAGTGGACTACCAGTTTAATCTGATGCATGTTTTCTTGGGGATTAACCTATTCATTTTAGTGAGGTTTATTTGCCATTATGTTGGTTCAGGATTGCAGTTTAGGGCCACAATCCTTTGCAAGCCTCATTACAAGAATGAGACTTACTCTGGTGTAAACAAGCATTGGATAAGTCAATATGTGCTTTGTTTAGGAGTATGGTTAGTAGCAAGATAATAACTCTTGTCTTCTGTTGAACAATAACTTAAATAAAATCTCCAAAATAAATACAGGGTTTCTGATAACTGTATATCATTTTTTAAAAAGTAAATATACGAGATTGGCTGAATAACTAAACAGCAGAGTTTCCTTTGCCAATAGATAGTGCCCAGCATTCTTATGTACAGTTGCTTATCATAAGATAACCATCCCTTTTCTCTCTTCATCTTTTCTGTAGTATTTTTTTCTAGCTTGATTTTTTTAATCAATTGTTGTCTGGAATGTTCTTGAGTTAACATGATCAAAGACCTAATTGAAACTAACAAGCCTGCTGCTGTCAGATGTTGGAGGGGAAAATGTGTTGTCTTTCTGTTTTAAAGGTTGTTGCAGCATTGCCTGAAAATATGAGACCTGGTCCAGATCTTTATGGCTTTCCATGGGAAATGGTGATTTGTGGTACTGTTATTGCCATTTTTACGGTCTTACTGCTAATATATAGGAGCTATCAGTCAGTAAGTATGTAGTTTTGACTATGCAGAGTTGTACCAGACTGTGTTGGAATACTTTAAAAATATTAGTATCAGGCTCCTAGCTAGAGTAGAATCGTGTAGCTATGCATGTTTATTTAGAAATCTGGCCCATTCATGTGGTGGGGCGTATGGTTACAACTGTAGAATTTTTCAAAAAACTATGGTGGGTGATGTTCTCTTTAATCTAAACATAAAAGGAAGTCTAATAACTTGTTTGCATTTTGGCTACTTAATCTTTCAACACTGTGTCTGATACACATTAAAGTACATTGAGGAAAACCCACTTCAGTGTTTTATTGCATTTATTAAATTATCAAAACCAGTTTGTGTTTATTTTAAGATTAATAGGTTGCCTTTGAGACTCCCAAGGCAATATAGGTTACATTTTTGAAATCAGCTTTTTTAAAAATACAAGATTATATTTATTGGTACAAACCGCTACTCCTTATTATGTAACTATCTAACGTCCTCCAACTAGCATTTTTTGAAGTGTTGATTACCCAATCCAGCTGCCTAGCCCCCTTTCTTACTTCCACCTTTTATAGATGTAGCCTAGAGAAAAATTGTGCAAACCCGAGATGGTGTGTGGTTCACCAACAGGAATGATACATTAAATAACATATTTTTATTATGCTTGGAATGCCTTTATTTTGTGGGTATGTTTTTGTGCTTTGAGGTACTTCACTATATACATTCAGGGTATATCTAAGACAATAGCTCTCCTATCGTATTTCAGTGAATATGACAAATTACCGTAGTTAGGAACTTGTGCAGAAGTTTTTTACTTTTTTATGCTTTTCAAATGATCATTGCTGGAATTTTTACTGTTCATATCAGTTTGAAACCATAAATCAGGAGTTTTGGTGAAAATTATAATGAAGGTGATGGAAATAGGTGGAAGGCAGAAGTAATCTCTGGTGTGTATATGTTGTGTGTGAGGGGGTATGGATGGGAGGCTATGTGGATGAGTAGCTGGGAGTGCAGAGAAGAAGTGAAGGGGAAAACTTGTATGTCAGAGTTGTTTACAGTGTATATTCACTATGGGTAGGATCCAACAGTGACCTGTCACTGGTGGTGAGCACCGCTATTTCCCAGTGCGCATACAGTCCCCTATCACTAGCAGCGGTGATGCAGCGCTTCTGGTGACAAACTCCCAAACGACTGGAAACACAAGTTTCTGGAAGGGGCAAGGCACATCTTCAAGAAATGTGTGTTTCTTGTTGTTTGAAGGCCTGCCCTAGGAAATACTACATCACCAGAGGTAGTGGTGGTAGGGATTACATACATGATGTCTGGACTGGTCACACCCACACTGGGAACCGGTGGTGCTTGCTGCCAGCAGTAGGTCATCGTTGGATCCTACCCAAGGTGTTAAACTCTGACCCAATGGAAGATGAAATGATTGGGAATTGATTGTGGGATTGCATGCGCTCTCTCTAGAGCAATTGGCCTTAACCTCATTTAAGAGATACAATTGCAGTAACATTCACTATGATTAAGGCTAACTAGGTTTCTTGCTCAAGCAGGATTATTAACCAGCTCCAAACTCCATTGAAAGGGCTTGTTCAGACAACATGCTAAGCCATGGTTAGATCGTTAACCCTTTTGCAGCAAGTGGTTAGTGAGCTGTGGCTATGTAGCCACCATGATTAGGAATGGTTCACACAGCAAAACTAAATCATGGTTCACATGACACACTAAGCCGTAATGTTTAGCTCAAAACGCATAACCGTTGTGGTTTAGTGTGTTGTCTGAACAGGGCCAGCGTGTTTAAACCATGGTTATGTAGCCAACATGGTAAGTCATGGTTCAACAACTTGTTAAGCCATAATGTTTAGCTCAAAATGCTTAACCACCATGGCTTAGCATGTCTAAACAGGGTCATAATCCTGCTGAAGTGGGTGAATCTGCTTAGCTTTAACTATGGTTAATGTCAGCAGATGTATCTCTTGACTGTTATTAAAAGGGAGGCATTTTGGGGAGGAGGAGTGTTCTCTCACAAGCTGTTTTTTATCTCTTACCTGAATGAAGAGGGCCCTGATGTTATATTTCCCACGGCCCTGTTATTGACTATGCTGCTCTAATCTTTCGTTAAGATTTAAGATTGAAAGCTGAGTTTCAGTCCCATCTAATGCTGTAAACAAACTGCAATGTTTGCTCTTCTTTTGCAGATTAGAAGTAGACTTTATGTAGGTAAGTTCAATTTTTGTCTGTGGGTTGAGTGTAGCTAAAGAATTCAGTAGAAACCATTTTCTCTTTGTTAAAGGTTACCACATATAGCTCTTCCTCTTTTTAGGAAGAGAGAAACAGCTTGCCAGTAAAGTTGCTGAACTAGTTGAAGACAAAAGTAAAGTACTGGAGAAACTCAGTCTCTGCAAAAAAGAGGTAACTCTAATTACCCTACCATTTAAATTTGCAGATTGTTTTTTAAATAATAGAGTTTAGCCTTTCATGTTTAATTTTCAGATCATTTGAATTATGTGTTTTGTTTTGTTGCACATAGTATTTGTGCAGCTCAATCCTGTACACATTTACTAGGAAGTAAATTCCATTGCGTTCAGTGGGGATTACTTTTGGGTAAATGTGTATAGGTTAACCCTGTAGTCCTATGGGAAGTAAGTCCCACTGATTTCAATGGGATTGTCTCCCTAATATGTTTTTCCTCTCCTCTAAACAGGAAAATAAATATAAATACATCAGCAAATCTTAGCCACAAAAATATATTCACACTGCAAGGTCAAAGGTCTAGTTTTCTGTAAATACATCACTTCATAAATAATCACACATGCCAATGACTTTTAATTATATATTCTTTAATGGACTTGCAATTATTTGAACTTTGATGAACAAAGAGTCCAACCAGTCACTTTTTTGCTGTGGCAAATGCCATAACAGCAAGTAGCGGTGCAGATATCAGGTTGAAACTTGATATTCAGAAGTGCTCCTGAGCAAGAAAAACTGTGTGAAATCCTTTGGGATTTTTGCTGCTAGAAATATAGTTACTGCTATGCAGTTAGGAACTGACTAACATACTAATAATTTGAGTGGTCTGCTTAGCCTGGCTCAATCATTATTGAAAAACTGAAAGGTATCTTTGCTAGTGGAACAATTTGAGAGTGCAGCCATAGGTTTTCTTACTTCCTTTTCTTTTGATCCTAATATGGATTTTTCATTGCAGTATGAAGAGTTGGAAAATTCCCTGAAAGATGGCAGTCTTTTGCAAGGGTCGACCGCTACATCAGACATCAAGGTAAAATCTGAATGGGAAAAGTACTTGTATAATATTTACTTTTATGAAATAGTTTGCGCTTTATATCCTGACCCTATGCATGTTTGTTTGGAAGTCTCACTTATGTTCAAGGAGGGCGGCTCTTACTATGAAATAAGTGTGTAACTCTAGATAGGTTTTTTAAATTGTTTTTTGTAAACTAAACATTTACTAAACTTGTTGCTCATCACTAAGGTCCTGTGATTGGATGCAATAGTTGGGGTTGGCTCTCCCATGAACCTCATGGTTCAGGCAGTGGATCAGGAAGTTCAATGGATTGTGTGCCCACCATCTATTGCTTTGGGGCTGTCCTCCACAACTGTATTTCATCAGCTGGTTGTGGAACGCCGCTACTTGCTGTCATGGCATTTGCCACAGCAAAAAAGTGATTGGTTGGACTCTTTAGAGTCCCAGCCCCATGCCTCGCTCTGAGGGGTCCTTCCTCAGAGTGATGCATTGTGGATGAGGTGTCCGTAGAGATCAGTTGTGCTGTCACTGCTTTACCACGACAGTGACAAATACTGTCATTAAGACTCTTAACTGTAAACAATATTGCCTGCCACTGGGTAGTACCTAATAGGGGCTGGTCCTGATCCACACACAACCCCTATTGCACGTGGCCGCGATAGAGCACTTCTGGGGGCAAGTCCTGATGCGCACGAAAATGCTGGTTTCAGGAAGGGACAGGAGCCGGTGGGGCTGGACATGTGCGGACTAGGGCCGGTGAGGCTGGCTTCGCGTACACCAGCCCTATTGGATACTGCCCATTTTGGGAAAGTACTCAAAAGTACAGGTGGTCTCAGTGACCATCTCATCCACAATGCCTACTAAAGGACCACTCAGAGCAAGGCATGCAAGGGGAAAGCTGAGGAGGTGGTGGATCTCCCGGTGTGTCTTGTACCAGCCTTGACGATAGTCAAGTTGCAATTTTACCGCGGAAATGTGGATACAGAATTGTGAAATTGCAGTTTATCGTTTTTAAACTATGGTTTCAAGCCCTATCTGTGTAAATAACAAAATGTGTGGAAATGTCTGGTGGAAATTCCAAAAGAAATGGGGAAGGCCTGAGTAAAATGCATGGGCAGTCAGAAAGTGGGATGTCAGTACTCTGCATAGGCCCTTCTATTTCAGCACGGTAGCAGAAGTAGAATCAGTTATGCAAAATGAAGCACATTATGCGTACTTTAATTTGCATGATTTCTCCAAGTTTGTAGAATTTAATTTGGGAAGGTTTTTTTAGGCCGTGTAAAATCCAATCTTGATATGCAAATAATTTAAAAATTGATATAATGAATACATCCTAATAGAACTTCATCTGTGGAGCTGCTCCTATTGCTTTTGTAATACATAATTGAAATTAAAAATGTACTACTGTGTTTTAGATTACATTTTGTAGTTATAAAAGCCCACTGGTTATCTTTCAAAACTTGTTTATTTTAGACAGCATATGAAGAACTGAGCAACTCGAACTCTGCACTCAAGAATGAAATAGAATGTTTAGAAGAAGAACTGAAAGAAGAGAAGTCCAAACGAGCAGAACAAGATGATTTGGTATGTCTGTCATTTAAACCAATCGTTCTCAGGCAGAAGGTGATCCTCCTCCTCCTCCTCATTCTTTTTTTTAAAAAGTGGATAACATCAGGTTATAGGGAGACATTTTTCTTGTTCTCTCATAATACCCAGGATCATCCCATGAAGCTGATTGGTGGGAGATTCAGGACCGACAAAACAAAGTACTTTTTCACACAGTGCAAGTTAAACTATGGAATTCACCAGATGTAGTGATGGCCACCAATTTGAATGGCTTTAAAAGGGGATTGGGCAGATTCATGGAGGATAAGGCTATTAATGGCTACCAGTATCAGAAGCAGTATGCTATGTACAGCAGTTCCTGGGGAGCATGGGTGAGAGGGTGCTTTTGCACTCATGTGGGTTTCCCATGGGCAGCTGTTTGGACAATGTGTGAACAGAACACTGGATTAGATGGACCCTTGGTCTGATCCAGCATGGCTCTTCTTATGTTCTTAGGTTATTGAGGCACAATCATTTCTGTATATTTTAAACAAAAACATTTTGTATTGATAGTAAAAAAAATGATACCTTTACAACACGTTTTCAAACATGTTAGATTTTTCAATGTATCTAGCTTTTAAGATGCAGAATTTGATTATCTATGTATAGTGTAAAAAGTTTCTAGCAAAACAGAATCTTGGTTCTTGACATTTAACTGTTTTTCTACACTTCATTTTTATATCAGTTTTTCAGTAAAATGAACATGAGCTACACGTAGCCTGAAGCAATGAAAGAAAACAATCAAACAGAAACCAATTCAGTTAAGATACATAGAGTGCAGACTTGCAAAACCTTCAAGCTGAAATTATTTTCTCTTAGTAGGTTAGCAATTTCTCCAAAGGATCTGGAGAGGCTTGTGTCTGGGATGTATGATAATATTTAACTGTTTTGAGGGGGATATTTTGCTCATCCAAGTATGATTTATTGCCATTTTAATTAACTTTAGCCCATCCCTAAACATTGGAAATGAGTCCTACTAAATTCAATGACAATTTCTCCCAAGTAAGTATGTATACGATTGCAGCCTTACAACACCATCCTATGTATGTCTACTTAGAAATGAGTCCCATTGAGTCTCATTGAGTTCAGTGGTGCTTAATCACATGTAAATGATAGGATTGAAGCTTTACTTTTACTTTTGTAACATGTAGCCTGATACTAAACAAGGCATGTGTGTGTTTTGTGTTACAATTTTTATGGAATTATAAAGAGACAACAAAAAAGACAAAAAATAGTAACAGTTAGGGTAGATACCTGCTACAAGCAACATATTATAAAAAATTCAAAAGCTAAGGATAGAAAAAAAGAAACAACAGTACAAGATTTTGAATAGGTTAAAATCTTCAAAACAATCCTATGATTTAATAAATGTTTAGTTTATTCCATGCATGTTTACTTGGAAGTAGGCTTCATTGTGTTCATTGGACTATACAGATAAGTGTCTAGTATTGCAGCCTTTCTGGAGCTTTGCCTACATTGGTAATCTTCAATTCAGTATTCTATGCATGATAGATGCTTTGTATAAATCATACATATAAATCAGACTTCCCTACTTCTTGTGCTAGTACTGTTTCTGGTTAAGATGATGTCCAAGAGTAATGAATCTTTCAGTATGAAAAGGCTAATGATATGTGTTTACTTGACCAGCATATATAGAATCTTTTCATCGTGAACAACATCTGTCTTTTAAAGGCAATAGAGCCAACTGATTTTCAGAGGTTTCTTGATCAAGCTTTTAAAGCAACTTTTAGAATATTCACCATTTTAAAGGTATCGCCAGCATTCTAAAGATGCTACTCAACCTTCCTGACAAATTGGCTCACAAAGTATTTTATTAGTCTGCCCACACGGCCATGTTGTACCTAGGAATCACACGGTGGCTTGAATAGCGGGTTCTGGCCAGCTACGTACTTGGAAGAAATTATTCCCTGTCCCAAGCAAATGGTTGAGTAGCTATCAGCAAAGCCAGATTTGCTTTTTTATAATATTTAAAGGAGTATAAAATGAACAAAGAAAGGTGAGAAGTCAAGGGTGTAACGCTTCCTTTAATGCAACTTATATGTTGTCCTAACAATAATAATTGATAGTAAAATGATTTAAAAGATACCTTGAAAAGAAGATACTTTGAAAAATAATTAATTATATCTCACTAAAATGTTAATGTACATTTATTTTGGTTAGGTAGTATCAACTATGCTTAAGGGAGTGTTTCAATAAAATTATTTTTAATATCTTTATAGATGGTTGAAATACAGAAGAGAATGGAATCTTTAGAGAATGAAGCAAAATCTATCCAGTTGCAAGTAGCTGAGGTAAGCCAATATTTAGATATTGATGTAAATATCTTAACAAAATAGTTTCAACATGCAAAATCTTGGCACTTGTTATCAACATTTTAAATTGTTTAAATTGTTTTAGGCATGTTTTTACTTAATATAGACACTTCTGTGCACAAATTGGATGTCCTTGTCACTCTTGGGGGTTTTTTGGTTGTTGTTTTTTTACAGTAATTTGGCATTTTAGAAGGAGAGTCCATAACATCTTTTTGATGTTTTGATATATAATGATTCAGCAGTGCAAGAAATTCAGGGCAGCATCATTCTTCTCCTGTTACACTCTCCAGAATGCCTATCTCTCTTCCAAGAGTGGGGAGATGCCTTAGCAGTGCATCATGGAAATACAATGCAGTGTTAAGTCATCTTCTTTTGCTTGGAAGGAAGAAATGTTTTATGCAAAGCCTTTTTGTTGTAGTCCCGTAGCTCTTTTAGATGGGAAAGAAGAATGAGAGAGCCACATGGGCATTGCTTTGGATGCTCTAATCAGTTCTTATCCCTGTAGAAGTGGGGACTTGCCTGGAGGAAGCTTTTACTTGTCATAGATCAGGTGTGGACAACTTGTGACCCTCCAGATGTTTTGGCCTACAACTTCCATCAGCCCTAGCCAGCATAGCCAATGGTGAGAGATGATGGGAGTTGTAGGCCAAAAGATCTGAAGGGTGAAGCTGCCCACTCCTGCTGTAGGCAACCAGCTGGTTATGAGCCAGTAGTTCTGCATTCTCTATAGCTGTTATTTAGAACCGGGTACACACTTAGGATCCCTATGTCCAGTTTGGCAGGTGGAGCTCTGAGGTTCCATTCATAGTCATGTTTGTCAGTGATCAAGCTCTGCTTGTTATATATTTAAATCAACATGTACAGATAAATGACTCAAATGCAATTTAGTGGCCCAGTCCATCAAAGGGTTTCTTTATGCAGATCACATCCATATTACATATGCAATTACTGATGCTGGAGGAGGTCAATCCACCATTTGGGTTGGCATGCATTGATCCCCCAGATACGCAGAATTGCAAGTTGAGCAAAAGGCTATGCACCTGCCGCTATTCTTGTGGCACATCACCTGTTTAGCATGGGGGAGGCGGGCTCCATGAGCACAGCTGTATTTTGTGGGTGAGTAGAGAAGTGTTTCCAAACAAATATCACTCAACACTACATAATGTTGCTGTGTTGGGATCAGAGCTGTAGTGTAACAAGGCTAATGTCTAAAGACAATCAACAGCATCTTGACAGAATAGAAGCACCAGATAAAGGAATGGATATGTAGTTCTATGTATCATTGTATATAGTAACAATATAAGTAGCTTCACCTTGTTCCATTTCACTTAGGCCAAAACTACATTAAAAGTATATGAGATTAACAGACAGAGACTGAAGACATCTGTGCAAGATGCAGTAGAGGAAAACAGTCATCTTCATGAAAGTGAAAAACAGGTATGTTCTTTCCATTGTGTAGTTTTGTAGAATGGCTTTGTAAAAAAAAGGCTGTTGTCTTAGCTTTAAAATAATTTATACAATTTTAAATACTGGTGCTCCTGTTTAAACTATTGGATAGCATGATGAAAATCTGAGGCATGTGGTGCTGTAAGCGGTTCAGGTTTGTGACTTTGCTTTCTGTGTGACAAATCAGTGCAATGCTTCATTGACCCAACGTTAAGAAGCTTAGGGTAAAGGTCAGATCTTTTAGAGCTAAATGTTGTTTAAATGTTATAAAGTAAGTATTGATCTTGCAAACTTTGACTTTCAGCTCTTGCAAGAAGCTGAAGGATGGGATGAACGCTTTAGTGAACTAAATGAACAAACAAAGATGTTTGAATCCTCTAAAGCAGATATGGAGGAAGCTCTTAAAAACAAGGAAAGTCAAGCCAAGGTAAAAGTCCTGTGATTTAGCAGTGAGTTGTATAGTGCAGTAAAATGGAAAGAGGCTGTTCAGGTTGGTTTAACGTCTTCCAGTAGGTCTTTCTGAGTGACATCCAAAGTTGCACGAGTGGACTTCCCCATACACAACAGGACTTCCCCTCACTCTCTTTCCTATGCACCTCCTGCATGCCCCCAAAAGCAGACTTAGGAGGCAGCAGAGGGAAAGGGAATCTGTTCTACGAATGATGTCTCTTCTACTTATGGATGGACATTGTTGGATTTCACTCTGTTATCTGTGTGCTAATAAGGAACTGCCAGGTTCTGTGTGGTGTAATATTAAAGCACTCAGCAGCGTTAAAATAAAATAAATAAAGATCTGGGACAGTGTTTGCTCTCATGGTTCACAAATGGCATAAAACTGCTGTGGCTCTCACTTTGCTTTATTTGAATGGGCATGTGTGCATTCTGTGCATGCCTAATGTGACTTGGGGCACAATAAGCAAAATCGTTTTCATGGTTACATAGCCACACGTGCTCCATCCAGCGGACGCTACAGAGCATATAAACATGTCAGAGAGGGTTGTGCCCCTTTTTCCTCTTGGTTGTACTCCTAAATCCTGCCACTCTGTGTCCAGAGCTCACGCTGCTCCCTTTTGGGATCTTTGGAGAGATTCCAGTGTCTTCCACAGGGAATGATGAAACTGCCTGCCACTGCCAGCTTTTGCCCTAATTTTTCTGGCAAAAAATTAGGGCCGCAAAATATCATTGACCAATGCCCCCTTCCAAAGTTCTCAAATTCATGCATGCTCAAGTTTATTCATGTTCCAGCACGTTTTGATGGAGGTGAAAGTGTCTCTTTCAGGGATCAAGGAAGGTCCTTGTCAGATACATATTCAGAGTGCTGAAAAATATGCTTGCAATTATACTTGGCGTTCTGCAGTTATACTTGAGGTTTATTCATTAAATAAATAAAATCGAATCTGTTTTGTGTGGGGTGAGAAAGTTCATTCCTGATTTGTTTTTTTACATATTATACAGTCGTTGACTGAGTGCTTGTTGAAGATGAAAGACTGGAGCTGTGCCTTAGGGGAGAATGCTGCTGCTGCTGAAAACAACCACTGGGATAATGCTGTCAAGAGTGAAATAGAAAACGGGGAACACTTTGGTGAATTATTTCTTTCCTATGTAAGAGGGAGGGGGAAATAAATAATGTTATTTTCAAATTCTAAAAGCGTAGCCTGCTTTCCTTGTAAATCTTCTGTATCAACAAAAAGGAACCAAAACCAAATTTATGGCAGCTTTCCCCAACCCTCCAGATGTGTTAGACTGTAGCTCCCAGTAGTTCTACCCAATATGGTCAGGGTCAGGGCTGATCGGAGTTGTCCAAAATGTCTGGAGGGCACTAAGTTGGGGAAGGCTGCAGTATGAGTGTTTGTAAATAGCAGCCTATTTCATTCAGTGCATAAAGTGGATTTTCACCAAAGCTTCAATGTGGTGCATGACAGATTTCTCAATGTGACATGGTACTAAGATTCGATCAGAATAGATGGTCTCAACATGGGTCTCCATTTAAAAACAACAACACACCCAAGTCTTTGAATCCTTCTCTCCCTCCCAGCTGCATACCTTATCAAAACACAAACTGGTTTTGAAAGCCACTGCTTCTTCTGATCCTTAGGCAGAGGATTAACAGCCCACCCAAAATGTTCACGGCCATTAATCTTGAGGAACATGTCTGTTGTGTAGAACTGATTAACCATATCAAACTTGTTTCAGAAATGCTACTGTTCTTCTAAAATTTAGTCAGATGAACAATGTCTCTATCTCTACTTCCTTCATAAAAAAACAAAACAACTTCTTCTTTTTGGAGAGGGGGTTGCAAAAACAATCTTTAGTACTTAAAGTAATAAATGTCTTTTTAATAAAATCCAGAAAGTTTTTTGTGACTTACTATGTGTTTTTTCTTCCTTTAATCAGACGATGAAGAAAAACAAACTGTAAGGAAGCTGATTTATGCTGCAAAGGTAGTTAATGTAGTAATACTGTGTTTAAAAATATATATATATTAAAAACCCATGGTGAAGATAAGCAAAAGAAGAATAAGCGAATGATCAGGATACACAGTCCTATCTTATTGCAATGTGTGAAGTTGTAAGAATATATTAGCAATTTGTTTATTTTATTAGCCACCTTAGAAATGTTTTTACATTGAAAGGCAGAGTATAAGGTTCATAAAATTAAGATTTTTTAAAACATAATTAACTTTGTTCCATGACCATTTTTCAGAAGTTATGAGTTGGATCCAGAGTTGTCCTTCTGCGCATGGAAGGGCTCCTTCCATTCATGGAAGGGACAGAGATCTGGCAGAGGTTCTGACTGGAGAGGGCAGGAAGAGGTGATTTAAACTTATTTCCTCCCCTTCCCCCATGCCACCTCAGAACTGTTCTGGAGGGTGCCAACCCTAACGAGCAACTTTTCAGTGGGTCGTTGGAGGTGGGGGAGAAGAAATTGCCAGAAATTGCCTCTCCCCCTCTTCCTCCAGCACGAACATTTTGCTCACAGGAACTCTTGATCCAAGCCAGTGAATTTTTAATGATGTGCGTCTCTACGGAAACAAAAGCTGGAGTGGGCTGTTATTCACATTTAATTATTGAATGCTTCCCAGCTTTGTCTTGGGTCTAGTTACTGTTGCAGTCAGAAAATGATCCAGAAGTAAATGTTTGTACTTGTACAGTACACCAGTTGTCTCCTCCAATTGTGATGTTAAATTATTTATATTTTTTCCCTTTAATATAGCTAAATGCTTGTTTAAAATCCATGGAAACAGAAAGAAATCAAATATATTCAAAGCTAGCTGATGAAAACAAAGCAAAAGAAGAACTTGCTGGTAAATTTTGAATTATTTTTTAAGAAAACGAATAAGGATAGCTGCTTTTTATTAATTCATAGTTTAGGAAAATATACACTATCTTGGCTTTATTCAGTTAATGAGAAATCTGTTAAATGAGCTAATATCATTCACGGAAGTGAGGTGTCTTGGCAAAGTTATTAGCTCACATAGGAACAAATCTGAATGTTTAC
Organism: Anniella stebbinsi; assembly: GCA_029215795.1. Classification (NCBI taxonomy): domain Eukaryota; kingdom Metazoa; phylum Chordata; class Lepidosauria; order Squamata; family Anniellidae; genus Anniella; species Anniella stebbinsi. Next base: position 334,485,385 of record JARDYH010000001.1, read on the forward strand.
ATCTGAGCTGGATGAATTTATTAAATCTATATCCTTCATTAGTTTCATCTATGTGCCTCAGGAATGTGTTTTTGGGATGTTGCTCATATGCTAGTGGGGACCCACCCGCTAGCAGATCCCATAGTGATTGCAATTAAACAAAATGTTAATTTCAGTGGAGTTTTCAGAACAGAGCTTCGCTGGCCTGGCCTGGTCTGGAAAGTAGAGTTTCCAGAATGACTGTTGGAAGCATTAGTTTGTGTTGCACAAGCGGAGAGTCTACTAGTTCAACAGAAATAGTGAGAGCGCAGCGGCAGTATTCGATACTGCCCTCTGTCCCCTAAACCATGATTTGTGTTAATTACAGTTTGATGTGATGTCAGCATTTATAACCCATGATTATGCCTGTCATTCTATCTCCGGAGGATGGAGCCCCATGGAAATGGGAGTGAGTTTGTGAACATTGAAGCTGATCAAATTAAAGCATACATTTGGATTTTCCCATCTGTTCTGGCTTCCCACCCCACCCACCCCAAAAAACTAATAAGAAGGGCTTGAATTTTGGGGGTATTTCCAGAATAGGAAAAAGATTTTTTTTTTTTTTTTAAAAAACCGCCTGGATGTGCATGGCATTGTCATAGCCGTTGTCCTTATGGATTGATACGCTGAACATATTTGTTGGATCAAACACACCGATGCTGTTTGTGTGGCATTAAAAGTGACAAGTCTTTTTCACGATGGTAAAGTTGGTTTATACTTCTTTCCCTCTGCCCCCACTCCTAGCCCAAACAAATTCCTCCCATAACAGAGACCAAAGCAAAATTTGGTCTACACATCTGTGTGGGTAGCAAGCATTTTATTTATCATCTTTGTGGGATTTCCAAGGATTTATCTGTTATTAATATACAAACCACATTAAGGTTAGTAACTAAAACTGAAAAAAAGAAAAAAGCTCTCTGGAATTGTACAGGAGCATTGCGGGGTTTTAAGTCTATCCTGAACATTTTCAGAAATCTGTTTCTTTTCAGCATCAGAATAAGATACTATGTTCAGTTTTCAACATGATATTCTTCACTGAATGCCTTTAAAGTATCGAGTACTTGTAATTCACTCTCCAATTGTGACAGAACGCATTGAAAGTCTACAAAAGGAGCACGTCATGTTGCAGTCTGAAAATACAAACTTTGAAAGTGAAGTGCAAAAGCTTCAGCAAAAGCTTAAAGTCATGACAGAGCTTTATCAAGAAAATGAAATGAATCTTCACAGGTATTTATAAGAGTGGATTAATTGCTTAATGAATATTAATTTCCAGTGGAATCTTTCTGTGTAGACATTATTGTTTAGACATTAATTTATATGTCACCTGAATCTGTGAGATAGACCCCCTCTAGATGGATTCTGTTTGACGCCTGGTTAGCCGATTATGCGCATAATCGCTGAAGCGCTTTATTGTAAATGCTTGTACGCAGGAGGTAATTGAACGCACAACTGGTGGCCTTACCGGTTGTTTGAAATGCGCTTTACAAGTAGTTAATGTGGAGAATCGCTTGTTCACATAGGCAAAATGTGCTTTAACGGCCGGAGGAAAATAAAACTCGCTATTTACCGCACATTCGATAATGCGCATAATCGGAGAGATAAAGCGCCTCAACTCCCGATTTACACTCCGCTCTTGTAGAGGTAAAATTTTTAATGAGACTTCAAAGAGCTTTAAACGTCTCGTGTAGAGGCAGCCATAACCTCACTACTTTATACTCTTGTGTTGGTACTGGGACCTTACTAACAAACCTTGCGCTTTTTTCCCTATCAGATATTTTCAAGAGAAAGATAATATTTTCAAATATTTACCTATTATAAATTGTGTTTGGCTTCTTGAAAATAATTTGAGTATAAAACATACTTATTTTGAGAATAGGTGCAATCTGGTCTGGTGGATAAAGGATTGAACATGGACCTGGGTGTTCTGTAATCAAATCCTACCTTAGCTTGGACTCATTGATCCAGTTTGTATATCAAAAACAACCCATTGGGCCAGTTCACACATAAGAACAGCCCATGGGTTAAACAACCCATGGGCTGTCAGGGACAAGCGAGAGGGAGCAGGCACTTTACCCAGTGACCCTGTTCAGACAACACTCTAAGCCACGATGGTTAAGCATTTTGAGCTAAACATTATGGCTTAGCGTGTCAAGTGAACCATATCTTAGCGTATTTTATTAACCATTCCTAACCATGGTGGCGACATAACCATAGTTTAAACTCACACACTAACCATTTGCTGCAAAAGGGTTAGCAGCCTAACCATGGCGTAGTGTGTTGTCTGAACAGGCCCAATAACCATCAACCCAGTGCTCTAGTTCAGCCGCCTACAAACAGGCAGATCATGGGTTGTTCAGTAAAAGCAGAAGTGGCCATGCAGGAGGCAGTGCACTTACTCTCTCCTGCTCGTGCATGACAGGTCATGGGATGTTTAACCCACAAGCTGTCATTATGTGTGAACCAGATCACTGTTTGTTAATTCTGGGTTACAGTGAAGCAAGAGAGTCTACTGACGCTTGACTGGTCCAACTGAGTTGAACAACCTAGGGACGCTCTGTCCCTGGGTTGTTTTCATGATTTTTGAAGCCAGAATTAGAGGTTTTGGGGGGAAGAACCACCCAGATCTGTAACTTTTTTGGGTTTCAAGGCTGGGTTGTTTGTCTTCTAGCAGCCTCCAGCTCCAGGATCAGATGTCACAAAAACAACCCAGAGTCAGTCAGGAGCTAGTTTGCTTGTTCCTGCTTGTTAATGGCTACACATAGTTTGCTTAAACTCTGGGCAGTTGTGACATGCGAACTGGGCCACTGTGTAGCCTTGAGTAAGTAAAGAGCCCTTATCCACAGATCGTCGTCATCAGTTATTTGAATGCATGTGTAATTAGCAGTTATCTGTATTCATATACTCCCCCTGTCCAATGGAAGGATTGTGCTGTCAAGTTCTTCTGCTTCTTAGAGGCAGAGAGGGCAAGTGATGGATGCTCTGGATTCAGTCCCAATCACCACTGCTAGTGGATGTGTGCATAAGTCTGTGCCAGCAAAGTGAGCATTGCAATAATCCATTCTTCAAGGAAGGTGTTCAACAAGTTCTTTTACAGGCCTGTCTTATGCCTGTTTATTCAGAAACCCTACTGGGTTTAGTGGGCCTGTCTCCTAAGTAAGGTGGACAGGATTACAGCTTTTAACGCATGGATTAGTCTTGTTGCTCAAACTCTGCTCAGTTAATGATCATACTATATGGACAAATACAAAATATTATAAATTTCAGTGTGTTTTGTAAAAAAATAGCTTCAGGCTTTTCTGATGGTGGTTTCCTTAAAAAACATGGAAAACGGTTGACTTGTGGCTAATAAAGGCTTTTGTTATTAAAGGAAGTTAACTGTAGAAGAAAAAGAGCGTTTGCAGAAAGAAGAAAAGCTTTCCAAAGTTGATGAGAAGATTAATCATGCTGCTGAAGAATTGAATGCTTATCGGTAATGGTGATGAACGTTGGTAATTCCCTTTGTTGAATGCTAAGAAATTCAACAGAGAATCACACTGAACAACTTGAACCATGAGAAATTGCAGAGGACAGGATAGGGAGTACTTGGAGGAGTACCACCAATTAGCAAGCCAGTGTTGCTCCATCCTGAAGCTCCTTTCAGTAGTATTGTGGGAGGGGGAGGAGTATACTCACCCAAGGAACAATGAGGTTGCCCAGTAAACAACAAGTTTGGATCCAAAGGTGTTCTGCTGTAGGTGCAACAACACTTCTGCTCATGCAAAGCAGCCCCCCCATCCCGTTTCAGCTCCTTGTGTCATCTGCCATGTCATTCTAGAGGGTCCCTCAACTCTTAAGGAACAGCTGGGGTGTGTGCATGGGGAACTGCAGTTGGGAGGTGTTGCTAGCAAAGTCCTGTTAGGTACATGGAGTTCCAGTCAAGGCTTCAAGTAGCCTAGCAGCTTGTGGGTTTTGACTGTCTGCAGATAGGCTGGGGACGTTGCCCTCCTTTCAGTGTGCCAGAGACTAGAGATGGGTTACTCCTCCCACTCGTTCCACAGGCAGGGATAGGTCAGTCAAAGCAGACTGTTCAGCTTCCATTGAAAGAGACCCCGTCCAGTTCCAGTCCTGTTTCAACAGGGTTTTGAAGGCAGGGTGACAAAAGGGAAAGGGTTTCCAGAAGACTGCTCTTAATCCACGTCAATTGATGTCTCATGTGACCGGTGTTCTCTGCCTTCTACTTCAGTGGGCCTTGACATTAGATTAGATTTTGTTTTAAAAAATAACGGGTTTACTGTTGAAGTTTCTTGATGGACCTTGGTGATAGTATTGTCAGGTTGTGCAAAATTATCCTTGATGTGAAATAATTGCATTACAGACAACGGGCTAAAGATCTAGAAGAAGAACTGGAAAGAACTGTTCGCTCTTACCAAAATCAGGTATATATATTGTTTTCTTAATTGGTACTTCGCGTACCATGGGATGTTACACATGATTTGCAATGTTGGAAAAGTCGCCAGTTTGAAATTACAGTGCTATACTATCTGTCCTCCTGTTGATTTCAGTTGGATTAACTTCAAAGTATGCATTCTTAGGTATTATAGCACTATTCAGTGGTGTGAATTGTTGGGAAAGAAAAAGCCTTGGGTGCTGGTGCTGATTAACTAAGCAAAGAGAAATAGAGATAAGAATTAGGTGAAGAAACAGAAAAAATGTGGAGGAGTGAGATAGAAGCTTGCAGAGAGAAGAGCAAACAAGAAGATTATGGGACGGGAAAGGTACAATGTGGAATTCAGAGACTCTTGGGTTGGGGAAAAAGAAGAAAAGGGGGAATCAGACGGAGGCTTATAAGGTGGGGTGCATCAGAGATAGAGCTATGGAGTGGCAAAGGAAAAGCAGGGAGATTAACAAAAAGAAGGCACAGAGACAAGAGGGAAATGGCCCTGAGGTTTTTTTTTTTTTTTTTAATGCAGGGCAGGTTTTAAATGGAAATAATAAATAGTGTGACGCTATGCCTTTTCATATTTAACTTACCATTGATTTGAGTTCTGTGCCCCTGAACTAATGAGTAATTCTCTTTAATAGGTTATGTCACATGAGAAGAAAGCTCATGATAATTGGGTAAGTTGCAAACACTAAAACTCTTCTAGCAGTCTGAAAAGTATAATGCTCACTATTGTGAACTGCTTTCAAGAGGGGAAAGTGCACATCTGTGTGTGCAACATCTGGATTTTTCTGAACTGCACTGCTGCTGTCCCAAAACAATAGTCAAAACATTTCCTTAAACTCCATGTTTAGCCCTTATACTAAAGGAACTGAGAAGTCTATTTGGAATCAGCCTGTGGGAGCTGCTGCAAATTCAGGTGTGCACATAGATACTGACAGCCTCTCTAGATTGTGCTCTTAATTGTTTGCCAAAAACATTAGAGCTTGCTTTATTTACAGAAGTACTTTTGACTTGCTGTTTTTGAATAAGCATATCTCAATTTCTTTCATCTGACAAAACTGTCTCTAAAAGTCTGGTGCTATTGCTCTGTTGTACTTGGGCAGCAAGACATAAGATCGGCTACTGAGGCACTTCAGAAGGAACTCTTCCAAGGCAGAGTGAGAATGGAGCTGGAACAAGGCTTCCTGCAGTCCTTAGTGCAAAACTGTAGGGCCATAAGATTGGTCCTATTAATTTAGTGCCAGTACAAATTTGTCCAGACAAAAAGGGCTATTAGGCATGGCTCCTAGTCATGATCGCTATATACTACCTGCCGTATCAGAGGCAGTAAACCTATGTTCCAGTTGCTGGGGAACATGGGCGGGAGGATGCTGTTGCGCTCAGAAATTGGTTGTGGGTTTCCCGTCGACAGCTGGTTGGCCATTGTGTGGTGTGAACAGGATGCTGGACTAGATGGACCTTAATCTGGTCCAGCCCGGTTCCTAAAAGAGTGCAAGCTTATGGCAGAAGGCAGGCTCAAAACCAATATGTGCCCATGGATGCTATGCAATAGCCTTACCAAATCTGGCACCCTCCAGATGGGTTGGACTGCAACACCTATTATTCCCAGCTGACACGGCCATGGAAATTGTGGGAGTTGCAGTGTAACACGTTGAGAGGGCAGCAGGTTGGACAAGGCTGCTATGCACATTCTCCTCTGAATCATGTCTTTCAGAATCATTCTTTCGCAGTAACAGTCCGTCTCTTCTAGTAAAAAATAAAAATTTAACAGTAAAACAGTCTGTCCTGTGATAACATTGCTGTCAGTGAAACAAAATATCATTGGTTTTGTGTCCTTTCAGTCAAGACAAAAAAATGCGCAACCCTCTCTTCCCGCCAATATAGGATAGAGCACTTATATCAATACACAAATGGAATCGAAAGGCTTCTCCCCACAGCTCAATTAGCATGGTAGTATGAAGGGAAAATGTCCCAACTAGCATTGATGGCTTCCACAACAGTCACTATTTTGGACTCTCCCTCCTCTGTGAATCCTGATAGACCTTGGCCTATTATTTTCGCAAGCAACAATGGCACTTTTGCCGTGCAACTTGTGGGTGTTGGGGATGCTGGCAATTAGTGGCAACACCATCTGGGAGCACTCTAATTAAAATCCAGGGTTTTTTTTCCTAGTGCAGGTATCATTTGCAGATCAAAACCTGCTGGCAAATAGGAATGTGTTTACATCTTTAATAACAGAAACCATAATGAAATTTGACTTCAGTTTTAATGCCCAGGGCAGACCTAATGCTAAGTTGTAAAGATCATTGCCCAATCCAGAGATCAACATATATATAAATGACTAATAATCATCACCTGTCCATTTCAGTACATGGGTTTTTTGCTGTGCCTGAATTTTCCATCAGAATGAATGGGGAAGCTCTTATGGACAGGGGAACTTGCATCAGTTCTTCAGAGCTCCCTTGTCTGCAAATAATAATAATAATAATAATAATAATAATTAATAATAATAGTCACACACTGAACTCGAAGTAATAAAAAGACTCAGTCGCACCGAATTCATAAAACACTGCATGCTCCATCCCAACTCATGCATTGAAAGAATAACAACCAGCAGGAAAGAAGGAGGAAGAGGTCTGCTGGACAGTAACAGAATTCATGCTAAACAGATAAAATCACTCAAGAGAATTCTTCCACACCAAAAACACCCCTGTTCATAAAGCCATAGTAAAAGCAGATAAAAACTACACCCCACTCAACCTAGCACTACAAAATGAAGATTAAACACAACCACTTTTTTTTGTAAATACATCTTTATTTCGTTTGTACATACCTTACATGATTCATCCACCATTTTAACATCATTACTATTAATTACCCCCTTCCCCCTCCCTCTTCCTCTCTTTTATTGGTTAATTTGTCTCTGTTCTCTTCTTTTTTTCCAAATTCTTTTCTGTCTCTTCTTTCTTTTCAGGAGTCCCATAACTTTTTATATGCTTCCGCAATATTGTTCTTATTTGGCTCTTTTTCCATATAAACTATATATGCAAACCATTCTCTTCTAAATGTATCCCTCTTCTTTTTTCCTCTATAGACTCTAAGTTTCTGTGTTAATTTTTCATTCATTGCTATATTCCACAATTTTTTCCCCACACCTTAATTGTTAACCCCCTAGCTGTTTTCCAGTTCCTAGCTATCTGTTGCCTTGCTGCAGTCAGCATAAATCCAATCAATATATTGTCCTTTACATCACTATTTTCTTTAACAAACATATTCAAAAGAGCTAGTTCAGCTGTTCTATTAATTCTTTGAGCAGTGACCTTTTCTATTTTTGGAAAAACCTTATCCCAAAATTTCCGTACTCTATTACCACTTACACTTGCAGAGAAAAAAGAAAAAAGGGCACAAAAAGCACTCCCATGGGAAGCACTACAACATGATACAGAACCCACAAATAAACAAAGAACAAACGTATGAATGGCTCAGGAAGGGTGAGCTATTTCCAGAAACCGAAGGATTCCTAATAGCTATACAGGATCAAGTTATAGCAACCAAGAACTACCAAAACTACATCATAAAAGATAACAGTGTAACAACAGACCTATGCAGGAAATGACATCAATTCCAAGAAACAATAGATCATATAACGGGAGGATGTAAAATTCTGGCAGAAATGGACGATACAGACAGACACAATACAGCTGCAAAAATAATTCACCAACAACTGGCCATCAAATTCAACCTTATCAAACAACCTACACCATACTATACATACTCACCCAAAACAATTTTGGAAAATGTAGATCATAAAATATACTGGGACGGAACAATTCATGCGGATAAGATAATACCTTGCAACCGACCAGACATAACGGTCTTAGACAAAAAAGGAAAAAAAAACATACCTCATCGACATTGCAAGACCGAATGACAAAAATGTTGTTGAAAAGGAAGAAGAAAAAAGAGAAAAATATATACCACTGGCCATGGAAGTTAAAGGACCATGGCAACAGGAAAAGGTCACAATTATTCCACCGGTCACCGGCATCGCATCAAAAAACTATACAGGAAACCTCCAGAAACTGGATCTACCAGAATACATCCACACCAACATCCAGAAAGCTGTCATAATTAAAACATGCTCAATTGTCAGGAAATTCCTGAATCAATAAAAGACAGCATGACTTGGCAAAGCCCATTATGTCCGTCTAGAAAAACAGCCACTAGTGAGAAAGAGATATAATAATAATAATATATTTCTTACCCTCCTCTCCCTTTGGATCGAGGCAGGGAACAGCATTACTATAATACAATATAGATCAAATACATAAAATAAATTAAAAGAGTATATAAAACATGACATCTTAAAATTCTTGGGTTAACAGTCTGTGTAGGCCAGATCATTTGTGATTAAGGAAGCGAACCACAAGATCTTAAAATCCAGATTTAAACCTTGACTCTACATGTAGTCCTTGATGGTATAGCTCTCCAGCATGTATTGGAGTCTGCAGAGATTTGGAATAAGGCCATTACTCCTAATCCATTTACATGTGTGAGTTGGTTGTGTGTACTTCACTTTTAGGGTCGCTTAACTAATGTATGAGCCTTCTAATAGCTATTTATTCTAGGATGCAAATAAAAGCTTACAAACTTTCAGCTGGATTGTTTTTGTACTTTAAAGAATGGTAATATTTAATGAGAATTGTTCTTTTTTTTAAATATAGCTGACAGCCCGGGCAGCTGAAAGACAACTTAATGATAAAAGAAAAGAAAATTTGGACTGTAGACAAAAGTAAGTATAAAAGTCTTCATGCTGAAAAAAGACCATGATTTTATTGATGTGCTAAATAATCATTCAGTCACTGTATGGCACCAGTATTCAGGATTACCACTTATGTGTTACATTTTTGGCCATCATAGAGCCAGAAAAGTCAGGCTTTGTACACTTGAGTAATAATGGGTTCTGATGGAATTTCAGCTGAGAAGTATCCATGTACATAATGGATTGAGATGTTGTGGCAGTAACTAAATTCTAAGTACTTATTTTTGGACAGTGTAGCCCTTTGGATCAGACTATTCATATTTTATTTAAACAGACCCTTCTGATTTAATCATTGAGGCTTGTAATCTGTTTGTTTGATTAATTGGTTTTAACTTTTGCATCAGCTGAAAAATTACATTATAAAAAAATATATTTGGAGAATGAGAATATTTTGTTCTTTCCTTTAGATTAACAGAAGCAGAATTTAAATACGACGTTTTGGAAAAAGATCCTTACGCCCTTGATGTTCCAGTTGGAGGATTTGGCAGAGGTACATTCCTTTGTTAAATGTGAATCTTACTGTAATATGAAGAGATCTTGACTAAATTTATAGAAATACTTATGGAAACATTGCTGGCATTCTATGCATGCAGACATCATTTGCATTTAATTGAATTGTGCCATCAACAGCACATATATTATTCCCGATGTAATCACTCTTCTATTTTCAAAAAAAATTCTGAAGCATCATTGGTAGATTCCTAAAAATGGCTTCTTTAGCTAGTTTATTTCAAGGCCAGTAATAAAATTAACAGATGGAATTTTCTTGTGTCCCAAATTAGTTTTAATCTTAGAACCTGAGGTGAGAAGCAAACTGTTATTCTACATATACAGCCATTAATTCTAACCTTGTGAATTTTAGCATTTTGTTTCAACTGTTCCAGAGCAATCCCCATATGGACCCTCACCAATGGGCAGACCTTCATCAGAAACAAGAGCTTTTCTTTCCCCCCCAACCTTATTGGAGGGCCCCTTAAGACTTTCACCTGTGCTTCCAGGTGGAGGAGGAAGAGGTACAATTCTTAAATTTGAAAACTTAATTCTTATGGATTCTCTCTCCTCTTAGTCTGTCCCTCCTCTCTTGGTGATGGATCTGTGAAAAAATACTAAAAAGAACCCTTAAGCTTAAATTATCCATATAAATGCCCTATGGCATATAGTATAGGGCAGCAGTAGCAGTTATGACTTCAGGATTTTATCTACTAAAAATTCTTTGTACTAAACAGTAGGCTCAATTCAAAAGTGCCTTTCTGCATACGGAAGAAGTCTGCTCATGGAGGGAATCTTTTATGTCTCCTCCTCGAGCTTTTTCTTTCGGAGAAAGTTGGAACTAAAACCATGCTTCTGTTAGTGCTCATGGCTATTTTCCCTCTGTTCATGGTTCTTTTGAAACAACCTTATATTTCTAGATGAGCAAAAAAAATCTGCTTTGGACTGTTTTCTGATTTGATAGATATCTGAGGACCAGTTTTTGAAGGGTTTTTTTTATGTTTTTGGGTTTTTTGCTAGCTAGATTGTTTCTGCAACTCATTACATTGGGCAAAAACATAACCCAAAGTTTGTTTGATTTATTTTTTAAAAATAATTTACTTTAAAAATACTGCTCATTCATTTGACTAATAAAAGTGAACCAAGTGGCATCTTTCAAAGCTAAGAAAGTGAGATGAAAGAAGAGTAGGCCTTTCATAATGCTTTGTAGCAAGAATGTATAGGTCTATTTGCATTTTTGGCTGTTGATTGCAACAGAAGAAACAAGGAAAGATTTTGTTTTTAACTAATGAAAATTGACAGTATATAGTGAATATTCTTAGAAGCGGTTTTGTTTTTATTCTGGCTTTTGCTGGAAAGGATGGAGGAAACATGTCAACTTGCTGGCTTTAAAGTTGAACTACACTCTGAAATCGCTGGTGTTCATAGTCTGGCCTAGTACAACTCCAACAGAATAGGTGACAGAGCAACACAAACTGCTACTTGGAAGCCAGAGAATAAGCCATACTTCAAAAGCATGTCAGCAGCCTGAATTGTTAATTAGAAATGGAAAACATTCTAATGTGGTTTAAAAAATTGCCCTACTTGATTAAACTGGGGTGTCTTCTTACTCTTCTAAAGGAAAAACAACCTTCCTCTAATCTCTTTCAGCTGTCTTCTTACTTTGAAAGTATAACATGATATAAGGAAAAAAGATTGCATTTGATGGGGTCTCTCCATGCTGCTCGGGGAAGGTGGGGTGGCGCAGGACTGGGCTCTGAGGGAAAAAAATGTTTTTGCCAAGATGTTGCAAACGCTGATTAGGTTGATGAAAAAGCTTTAACATTCTTTCTTTCTTTGCTCCATGAGAGGAATCTGAATATAATGTAGACTTTGTTTCAGAGTCCATGTTTATTCTTTCTCAAAGCAGCTTAGTACTTACTGTACTTGTGGCTGGCTGAGCAGTTGCAGCCCTACTGGAAAGAGCACAAGACTGCACATCACTAAAGGAAGGGTCTTCTGAGGGCCGTGTGTGGTGTTCTACAACCTCTCTTAATGAGCTGGTTTGAATGTCATTATAAGCCGTGGTTTGCTTCTGTTTTTATTAACTGCAGCTTGTTTTGTCTGAGCCCAATAAATAGATGACTGTTCCAACAAACCATAGTAAAGATCAACCACCATTTGTTGGGTTCAGAAGTAACAAACTGTGCTTAATGAAAAACATGTGAAAGCTTCCACTTTTGTTATAGCTCCACCAGCAGAGGAAGCACGTGAGCCCAAGGTTCGTGGAGGCTCATTCCCATCATAATAAGATATAGTTTATTGTGACATCAGTGTTTTAGGATATCATGGTTTTGGTACTTGTAGGTTTGATGAGAACTGCTCCAATGGAGGTCTAAAGTGGTTGAATCCGTTGTACCTTGTTCAATTAGGTTCAAGAGGACTGGGAAACGCTGGTGCCTATGATGTTGGTAATGAAAGAGGAGAGATGAATTCTGATAGGCTATCTGATCCCCGTAGACCACCATCTGACACTGGATCTTTGTCACCTCCATGGGACAGAGATCACAGGATAATTCCCCCTTATCCAGGTAACAAAACCTAGTCCAGCGTTCTTTAGAAAACATACATTTGATTTCTTAAATGGCTATTACAAAATTAAATATTGCTGGTTCCAGTTTGCAGTGGACCTCACTGCAGCATCTGGAGAGATCATAGTCTTCTCCACCAGGAGTTTTGGGTTCTAGTGTTTATGATATACTTCAGAATAACACCGTAGGTATATTATAATGATTTTAATAACTTCAAGATTTCAACACCATATTGGGTAGATGGTAGAAGACTTCCATACATGGGAGTTAGATGTCAGTTTCCATTAACTAATTAATGGGATTAGGTACCTTTTGCCTTTTATGTTCGGCTTCAGCTATTGGAAGGTACAGAAATGAATGAATGAATAAATAAATATTTTAACTTGCATATTTTTAAGGAATACATGATAAAACTAGCTGACAGGCATTGTTGAGTAATTCTAAATACATTACACCTTTGTTGAATGGTAGGTCAACTGTATAATGAACAATCTCTTCCTCCTCGACGACCAGAAAGATTTTATTCCAATCCCCCAAACTCTGGAAGGCTTTCAGGACCAGCAGAACTAAGGAGTTATAACATACATTCATTTGATAAAGCAGGTAGGAATTGCTTCCCTTATGTGCTTGAATGAAGGAGTCTGTTATGAAATTGGCTGCAAAAGTAATCCTTTAGAATTGTCAAGGCTAAAACCAACAGACTTTAGCACTTTCTGTTGTTAGTAACAAATAAAATAATGTCAATAATCACTGTTGTGGTTTGACACTAATGCTCTTTGCCTTCTGTAATATCAGCTGTAATCTGCATTTGGGATATCAAAAAAGGCAGTGCTGGAAGTTAGGAAATGTTTGTGCATTTCCCATTTTGATCAGACTAGTATGCTTTGCTTACCAAAGGTAACATTGTTTTATCCACGCATCAGGTAGGATTACACTTGGAAGAAAGTAGGTGTATTAAATGGTTGCACTCGGGCAACTAAACTTCCATTTCCCTTCCTGCTCCTCTGCAGCATCTGCACCTCCTGAAAAGCCTCTCCAGAAAGTTGGGGAGGGAGTTCCTCCTGAAAACTGTTGTCTGTGTTGTGTGGGGCTGCAGTGGAAATTGCCTGAAATCAGGTGGAGGAACCTGGATAGACTTCTTGGGGGTGCAGGATCTGCAGTAAAATAGAAAAAATCAGTTGCGTGAGTGGAATTGGATACAATATAATACATTTAACCTAAATTGATGTTCAAAAATCCTTTTATCCAAGATATTTAACCCAAGATGGCAAAAACATTAATTCAGACTTTGAAACAAATCTTACCAACACAAATGGTCCTTGTTCTCTGCAACCAGCATAAGCGTTTAAAACAATGTTCTTGGTGCTTTGTGTTTTGAAATATTCACCTAGTAAATTTCTCTACAGTAGCCTTAAGATTTTGTTATCTTCAGTTGGGAAACAGCAGTTCAATGAGCAGGGATGACATGTTTTGAAATGCATAGAAGCAGCAGTACATTTTCATTCAGCATTTGTGTTTAATAAATGTGTGCAAACATCATGTTTGACACCCATCTGTTCTTGGGAGGCAATATGTTTGGGAGGCTACTTAATGCTAAAATACACATTGGGTATTTCCCCACGCCCAGATGGACAAGTGTCTGAAAATAACATGAGAATGGACTTCAGTGGAAATGGAATGAAAGATCATCCTACTGACAGTGTAAGTATTAGACCAAAAGGCTGGGAATGTTTTTTATTGAATCCTGTTTGGGGCAATTTTGTTTGCCACATTTGTACTAAAATTGGCAATTCATAAACTGATTTTGCACAACTTTTATTTTAGTGTAGCTTTATTACCTTGTGGACATTTACACAGACTGAATAAATGATAACTAAGTTGATGGGCTCCATGATTCAATGAATTTACAATGCAAAAGAGCAAGAAAGATAAGAGTACAGAAAAGCAATAGGTAGCTAGATTTTTGGCACAGAGATGACATTGGTTTGGATCCTAACTAACACTTTCGTGGAAGTGTCCCCTTAGCACAACTGAATTCAGCAGATGCTCTTGCCACTGGAAGAGGGTGGAAGACATTTTTTGCCAGTTCCCCATATCCCCTGCAGCCTTTTACATGCCATGGGAAATCTACTCCAGAGGGTTGGGGGACCCTCTGAAACAGTTGTGGGAGGGTGGCGCAGAGGAAAGGACCCCTCCCTCCACTTCTTCTGGCAGAAGCCCATCACTGGATTTGAGTCTCTACTGTAGATGGAAGGAGCTCTTCCATTTTCAGAAGAGAACATGGGATCCACCCCATAGGGCAGCATCCAACACTGGTGATCCACTCACATAAGCGACCTCTAGTAGTATGCCAATAGCTTAAGCTGGTCTGAAAGATTTTGGGGGGGAAACCTGTTGCACCAATTTCTGGTATTGGTGTACTATTGAAGGTCACGTATGCTAGAGTTACATCAGTAGCGTAAGTGGACCGTTTGATACTGCCCATAGTGTCTTGCTTTAATTAACTGATTTCCATTTGTACCCTTTGAATTTGGTTCCACTGCATTCCTGTTAACTCACATTTCTAGTTTGGATTTGGCTTCTGTTTGACTTTCTCTCTTACATACATCAGCCATTTCCATTTTATATAAACAACCTCTGATTGGCCTGATAAGCATTTGTGAGCATGAAGTGCAAACCTAGACCATTGGATTGTTTAAGGGCTAAACCATTAATGCAACAATAAACCATGGATTAACTACTAGGTTGTTTGGCCCCTAAACAACCCATCAGTCCGGGTTCACATGTCATGTTCACAACCTCTGGTTAGGCTGGAGTTTGTTTACAGAATTGAAGCAGCTAATAGGTGACAGTGTCCCTGAAAAATGTGGGTTAAATAACCCACAATTTGCCACCGTGACCTGCAGCTTCTTTCCAAAGATTAACTTTCCCAGTGTCTTTTCCTCACAGAATATGCCCAACATGTCTGATCCATCTTTTGCACCTGAAAGTGAAACCTTTGGACCGGGAATTGTGCCTCCACCACTCCCCTTCTTGAGAGCTCCTCTAATGCCAATGGACCCAAGAGGACCTTATGTGAGACGAGGCCCTCCATTTCCACCAATGCCTCCTAGTGCCGTATATGGGCCTCGTGAATATTTTCCAAGAGATTTTGCTGGTCTGCCACGTCCTCTACTGCCAAGTATGTACTTGTTCTTCTTACACTATATTTCCTTATCAAATAAACTCATAGGAAAGTGTTTGGAAATCACAGTATCTTGAGGCACAGTACAGGAAAAGGTATGTACATCTTGTTCCATTGAAATGATTGGGGCATAAGCTAGTAAAGGCCAAGCCCCATTGCATTGCTTACAATTAGATATAGTAACAACTAACTTACCCATTCTGCCTAAGTATTAACTATTACCATACAGTCTTTTCCAAGTTTAAAACAGTTTGAGGAGATTACAACCATTTTAGTGCGGGGCGAGCTAAATTTTAGCTCATTTTTTTTAATCAACTTCTAAAAGACTTTCCTAAAATGTTAAAGGAAGTTGCTGGTTATAAATCATTCAGGGATTTCTTTAGTCTTGACTGCGATTCTACATCCCTTGTCAAGTGAAGGAGCAACATTTTCAAACTTTCTAATACCCTCCACAGAATAAAGATCATGAGTTAAGCATAGTGGTATAGATTGGAGCAGCCTCCCCTGACTTGGTGCCCTCCAGTATTCATGCTGGCTGGGTGTGGTGCTTGCTAGTTGTAGTCCCACACAGGCTGGGGGAAGCTGCTTTTACAGTCTTGTTTCCATAGTGTCCCTAGTTCAGGTAGTCAGTAGCGATGGATAAACATGGGAATTATTGAAGCATTAGCCGTTAACTTTGTTCCCTCTCCCCTTCTCAACAACTGGTTATAGCACAACAGAACTGTGTTACTGAGAAAGTTTCTAAAGTCATCCCTTAATGGCTGGTGGTTACAGCTGCTGTTGATTTCAGTGGTGTGTGTGTGTGTGTCTGTCTGTGTGTGTGTGTGTGTGTGTGTTTACCCTTCCAATATAAAGCCTGTAAGAAGGTAGATCCATTCCGAATAAGAGCTAAAAAGATTTTGATCATTCCCTTGAAACAGTGAGAGCTCCACTCCCTATGAGGCCCTTTTCCCAATATCCACCTCCAAGGCCTGGATATTTTTCACCACTGCCACCTGATAACAGAAATGAACTGCCTGCTGAGCCAACACATCTATCAACTGTTTCTTCTACGGATCAAGAATTGCAACAAGAAACTTGATTCTAATTTAAAGCAATTCTATCCTTTTTCTCTTAACTCAATTATTTGTTGTTAAGTAACTGTTGTTACTTAAGCATTATATTATTGCTCAAATTGAAGCCTAATAAAATAATTCTCAGGAGAGTGTTCTGTAAATAATGGTTTAACTGAATAAATTGATCATCATTGTACAGCAGCAACTTTTAAATTATTTTTAATTTGCATATCTAGGAGATGTAAACATTAGTCCCAAGTAACTACTTCAGTTGTTTTTGGATACATCTGGTCTCATAGAAAATCATTGCATGTGAAGAGAATACTTATTGAAAAAGGCAGGTGTGAAAAAAATATTAAACGATTTTAATAATTTGTGGTATTTTGACTATTTAACAAATGTCTCCTGCCTCTTTTTTCCAGTTCTGAAGGTAAATGTCATGATAGTCCTTAGAGGTTCTACATTTTCTCATGGTCTGCATATCCACTGGTATTATAAATACTATATGAAATGTGTTAGACAAGACTACTCCCACATTTTCTTCTTAGTATCACTTAATGGTTTGTGGTTTTAAATTCTTTAGAGATAAGGCAATTCCCTCACAGTATCACTGAAACAGAAGACTGCTTACATGCATTCTTTTAGTAATAATAATTAGAAAAATGACTTTCAGCTGCTCTACAACTTTATCCTTCTATAGCAATACCCTGTCACTTGTGAGCTGTTTTTTTTAAAAATGTGTGTCCCTATTCTTCCACATTGCAATGTAAGACAAAATAGCAAAAGAAGACCTGTGCTGGATCAGACCAAAGGCCTATCTGTTCCAGCATTCTGTTCCCACAGTGGCCAGCCAGATGCCTATGGGAAGCCCACAAGCAGGACATGAGTGCACTAGCACCCTCCTGCTCACGTTACCTAGCAAATGGTACTAAGAGGCATACTGTCTCTGATACTGGGGGAAATATGTTGCCATCATGACTAGTAGCCATGGATAGTTTTGTCCTTCTATATGGTTGATAATTTTATCTTTTAATAACCCTTTCTGACCTCAGTTGTATGAGAGGGGATGGGAGATACAATAAAGGACAACCTGGTACTCTCCAGATGTTTTGAATTCCAACTCCCATAAACTCAGCCAATATTGGCAAAGGCCAGGGATTTTGGGGATTGTTGTCCAAAACATCTGGAGGGCACTGGGTTGTCTACCTCTCCGATAAATTCTCAAAACAGTAGATACAATCTTTTGCAAAATAAATTCATAAACATGTCTAGAATTCTGTATTTTTGACCTACATATTTGTGTTTTTCCATTTACGCTATGGCAAATTTGGAATTCATTGGAATGGAAGGAAAGGGGGGGGCACTAGAATATAAGTGCCCCAATTTTAGAACACCATTTACTGTACCACGCAGTTATCGTTAAATTTAGAAACAGAACCAGCTTCTCATTCATGCTCAGTTTGACAGGTGACCTTCAACAGACCATAATCTGTCTGTCTGAATCTTGGAGGGTTGCTGTTATTCCTATTTCTGTGGTTGTCTTAATTATATATGTGTTTTCAGATATCATCTGTTAAAGAAAATAATATTGAGGATTTGTGGGAGCGGGGCAGTATACTCAAACTTGTGAAGTATTTTGAATTAAAAAATGAGGAATTAGAAATCACAAAGTGCTTCAGAAAACTAGTATAGAGAATGTGTATAGTAATGGCAAGTTGCTGAAGAGGGGCATAGATGTTTGAATAGCAACACTAAAAGCACTGCCTTTGTTTCCTCCGTGCTCTGGTGTTTGAAACAGGTGACAAATTTTGTTCAGAATTTCCAGTGTTTGCTCTAAAAAACAAACACACCAGAATTGTCAACATTCTGGGTTGAAGTCTGATCTGGATTTAGATATGTGCAACTGGGGTGCTTGAAACAAACTTCACCACCTGCCTTCCCATTGCAGAACCTGAAAATGTTATAGAAAGGGTTACGGGGACCCTGCTGGATGGGGCAGGCTGAAGCGCAGAAATGACATCCAAAAACCAGGCAGAGGCACCTTCTATGAATGGAGCACTGAGGGGTGGGGGCTTTCACCCTCAGCATCACAGCCTGCCCTATTCAGCAAAGTTCCCATACACACTGGCTCAATTCGGACGACACAATAAACAACTGATGTGGGGGAAACAATTGTCAGTTGTTTTGACTATTGTGTCATCCGAATGCTGCCAGTTAACTCAGCACTGATCCTAATCCACACCACAGTTGATTATTTATTACCATGTTGTGTGGGGAGTACCCCCTAGTTGAACAACTGTAAAGTTGATTATTACCCCACCATTGACTATCGTGTCATCTGAATTGAGCCATTGTGTAGCATTTTGGGGGAGGTTGAGTGGTTGCTTTGGGGACATCTATTTTTGTCAGCTCAGTTGCACACAATTAAATATGGATCTCCACCCCCTCCTCTATTTTAAGTGATTCCACAAGTTACATTACAGTCTGGCTATGCAAATTACCAGACTTTCTGGTATTAATTGAGATAATGTTGAGGTAATGTCAGTGTGAGAAAACAACCTCCCTAAGATCTTGTGTAAAGTCTGGCCTACACATGCAGCAGAGTGAGATAGTAGAGTGGACTATGGTACTTTGCTGAAGGTGGGGAAAGCCCTTTTTAGGACTGTTTTGTTACAGTGCCATGTGGTGGGGTTTACATTGCTACTGTTTTTAGTTTAAAAGTTGTTCATTAAATATTTAAATCATTGTATGCTATTTTTAACATTTGTAAGCCACTTTGGGAAGGCTATGTCCTGAAATGTAGGTTGAACATTCTATTAATAAATGCCACTGTACTGGGATTATAATATGCTAGGCATAATTCAGCAAGTTAGTCACATAAGGAACTCAGTCATAAATAACTCTTGCTGGATTGTGCCCAGTAGCCACAACCAGTCAATTGGCTTAATGACACTGTATTCTGGGCTGGACTGAGGCCCTCATCAGTGAACAATCCTCATCTTTGCTAAAGCAGATGTTTCTGGGTACAATCAGATAGCTAGTTGAGTTAGTCTTGTTTTACCTTTAAAGAGCCATTGTATTCTCCAGGTATTTTAGGCGATCCATTGTTAGTTTCATTATTATATAATGCCTTCTGTATTTTACTGAGTTGGATCCAGCCTTAATCATACTTAGCATAGACCCACTGAAATCAATGGAACATTGGTTAGTCATTATGAGCTTAAGTCCCACTGATTTTAATACAGCTACTCCAAATATGACTAAGTCTGGATCCAACCCAATGTTCTTATATGACATTGTTACAATAAAGTCTCCCTGGCGCAATTTGATAAAGATGGAAAATTCTATGAAGCAGAAACAATGCTGAATGTTGCCATTACCTGCTTTTGATGACTTTGGCTGCTTGATTAATACAATCAGTGTTAGAGATTTCACTTTATTCACCAAGTCATGGTGTCTTTTTTCCATGTTTGACTTTCAGCATCTCGAACAAGATAAGACAGATCTACAGATAGTTTACAAAACTATTTATTACAGCTCAGTGAAGGTTCTAAAATAGCTGTGAGAAATGGTGCTTTCCTGCTTTCTTAAATGTATGTGCACTCAGTTATTTGTTTGCAAGTAAGATGGAAAAGTAATTATATGAATTAGTACTGAAGGTCTGTCACAGCTGTTATCTCTAGAGTAAAAGCATTCAACACCATCCTACAAGATCTATGCCTTTCCTCCCGTCCTTTCTGTAATCCTTGCTTTCTACCAGTTTTAATGTGTTTTCCTTGTGTTGCACCAGAAGTAGGCAATCTGAAGTTCAACCTACAGATTTCTACACCTTTGTAGAAGTTACATAGTTCCAACATAAGCAGTGCTGATTGACTGGGATTTGTGATGTCATTATCTCCCCTCCCCCACTATAAGCCAAGAACTTTTAAAGGGCTAGCTTCACATTACATGTGCACAGCAGAAATCCAAAGCACATTCTTCTTTAAAAATGAAAGGTGCTTTTAGGAAGTAGAGAAGGAGCAGAAAGAGGTCCTTCCCATCAATTCTCCATTCATGTTCCAAGAATGGGCCCAGGCCTCAGTTACACATATTTCCATGTAATGCACAAATTACCCCCTTAGTCCAATTGATCTCATTAGGGAAGTAAAGCACCTGGTTAACTCCCAGTGACACAGGCATATATACATTTGGCTGGAATATCCTTTAAGTGTGTTGTGGTGAGCTGCAATGAAGTGAAGAGAGAAGCAACAAACTGCAAGAAGAAAATGCAATTTTCACATCAAAGATTAACTGCTATTTGTCAATTTTCAGTCTCTCGTGTAGTCACCCAGGAAATACAATATAAAATTCATCAGTAGGTAAAATGTAAAGTCACAAGCATAATAGGTGTTCACAGTCTATTTAATAATGGGACATGGATATAAGAGCTACACGTTTTTAGAACACATTGGATTTTGATATAAACAATTACTATGGGAGGGATTTGGGCTTTCTGCATTCTATACTTCAAGATTTATTTTGCCAGTCTAAGTAAGCAATATCAAATTATGCTAGCTGGTCTTGTCCTTTGTTCAGCTTATTTTCCTAAAATGCCCATAAAAGCTATAAGCCAAAGAAATTTCCTGTCTGAATTATTTCAGAATTCAAGGCTTTCTGTAGTTAATTAACAACAAAAGGTGTGATTTGTCTGATGCTAAAATTATCATGCTAATATAATAAAATATTTTGCAATGCTTCATTTTAATGCTTTATTCATTGATTAAAAGAATATACATTTAACATAAACCATACAACATCAGTCATCAAGTCAAACACTCAGCTGGTTTCCTTACATTTTCTGTCAGGAGTTACTTTAATCTGATCACATAAGATAAAATCTCACCACATCTGGCATATACACACACTGTGCCAGTGGATTCACTCTACTGATGTACATATAAAATCCGCATGGTATGTGCTCACTGGAGACAAAACAGCGCACACCTGTCAAAAGGTCATTTTAATATAAGATGGTAAAACCATTTGTAAAACACATATAAACTTTTCCATAAATAGAATCATATCTGGACATCTGTTGCATAAATTGTGTTTTCCAAAGCTTACAATATGGCAGCCAGGTCTCAGCACTGCTGGGCACCCACGTTGGCCACTTACTTTATTATTGCAGACTGTCCTTTAACATTAAATGCACAACATTCGTACCACTTAAAACTTGGGTCAGGTGGAAGTCTCACAGAGACCACGTCTGTACCGCGGTTGCCCTGAAACAGTTTAAATCGGCTTTTAAAGCCTCTCAGATATAACAAGATTTTAAAACATACTTCATGGAATGTTCTTCATGCATCATAGCAGCTCATACCTGTGATAGAACAAGGTTTGTATCTGTTTTCCTTTCCTTCCTTTACATTCACTATTCACAGTGAAACAGGTGCATGTTTAAGAGTTCTGAGGTTGCTGACTGAGCCACAGCACAGCTGTGTACCACAGGTCGAAATTCGACCTTATATATTACAATCTAGCAGTATCTGGCTGGCCAAAATTTGGCCTGCCCCTGCCAGCATGTGGGCACTTCTTCATTTTAATCTATTCTTTGGCAGCTGACACAGGCGCTGACAGAGAAAATCCAGTGACTTAGTTGCTAGGGATTTCACGACTAATGTTTGCAAGCAAAGTAGACTTATAAATTTATATCTAAATTATGGTTTTACCCCATCGGAGTGTATAGACTTAACATTTCTTTTTAAATCTGGGCCCAAAGCTAACTTGTATGGAGAAGCTGACAGACCACGAGAAAAAGAAGCTATAATTCATTTACAATGAAACTACAACTTATAGCTTTCAGAATCAAGTAAACATCTGAAGGAGCTACACAGTGCAAGAGACTACTGCTTCATATTTAAGGAGATTGCAGAGTGGCAATATTTCATGCTTCAGATATTGTACATGAAATCAAAGCAAAGGTTTACAGTAAATGGTATTGATAGTCCTGATTTTTTTTTTAAAAAAAGCATAAGTAGCATGCTACCAGTTTACATGACAATGACTGCATTCAAAACCACCGGGCTATGGATAGGAAAAAAGATTTTTGGCTCCTGAGCACAAAAACTCCGACAATAGTAAAATCAGTGAAGTTGCAGAGTTACTTAGTACAAAAAGAAAGTTAGCCGGCAACCTCAGACAACCTTCGGCCACATCTGAGTTTTGTTTTGTTTTTGTAGACAAGTCCATTAACCGTGAAAGCCCTAAACGTTGCCACTTTCAGCTTCTAAACCAATACCCGACTACGTTCTTTGATCAAGAAGTAGAATACATATATAATTCTATATAGCTAATACTGATTAAACACAGCACAAGAGGGGTTAATTCACACTACTGAAAAACATAATAGGACCCTACTTGCATATGTAACCACAGGAACTGTAAATAAAGAGAGCTAAATGCCTTCACTGAAGCTTTGCATTTCTCTGTAAAAATGACGAGTTGGCTCAGTAAAGACACTGAGTAATTCTATGTCCATGACTGCATGCCAAGGTCGACCCAATCCAAGGGATACCTGCTCAATAAGATTATGTACTGGATCCACATCCTGATCAGCCAGTTCACCTTGGTCAAAATCAATGCTTTCTTCTGTGACTTCAAGCACTTTCAAATCAGAGCCACGAAGACGAGCAATTGCAATCAGGTTGTGAGCCCAAACAGTATAACCTGAAATATAAATGCAGCCATTACTATTTTATTGGATTTCAAATTTCCTCCGTCTCTCCTCCCCACCCAAAAAGTAATTTAACATCTGACAGCTCACTGCGAATGCCTCACTATTTCTCTCTTCTTTGTATCTAGCAATTTTCTCAAAGTTCCTTGTAAGAAACCACTCCTATAATTGGTCAACTTACTTGCTCAGCTCAAAAAATTATGGATGTGCTACAAACAGGTTTTTGCTGTTTAATCTTTGTGGGTCTGCATCTTTCTTTCCCGTCATTTTAGGGTGGTTGGATAAGGATATGTTTCACTGGTATGTAGCCAGCGATCCTAAAACATATCAGGGGTAATACACTGATGAACAAATTAGTAATTCATGGCTCAAGAAGGGCAAACAGTACTGGAACCAAAGTTTATTTCTTCCCATTGGACCTATTTTTCCCAATTGTCACTGTCTTGTGTACTGGTTGTAATAATAAATTTCCCAACATAATCACAAGTTCATATGCATAGCATGTCCCACAATATGCCTGACAAGGAGGAAGATTACTCACTGCCCACATACCTTGCATTTCCCCACCCCACCCCAAGAGAAAATACTTAGGGTGAGATATCAAATGTATATCTATTCCCATAATCATACACAAATTCAAAAATTAACAATATTTTTCACCAACAGAACTGCATACCATGCACTGCCAGAAGAGAGAGCCTTGTGCACCTCCAGGCCAGTAAAACCAATGGGTCTTCAGTCCGGTTTTCGCTGAGATCTGGGAAGCCAGACATATCTATCACATCATTCATTAGTATGAAGTGAGTGAGAAACTTATCATACTGCCTAGATATGAGATCAACAACAGCTCCTGAAACGCAAGTGATGTAGCTATCAAAGTGAATCCTCTCCAGTGGGATACTGGGCTTAAGAATCCTTAACATGTCATCGCTCTTGATATCAAAAGCCATTATATAGACCCGAAGATTAGTACTGTTGCGTGTCAGTGCCTTCCAATCCTCATCTTCTGGCATGTTTTCCAAGGACTTGTGCATTACAGAAATATTGTGGACCAGAAGAGACAGTCGATGCAAAGGCACATGGTTACTATCAGCCAAGACTCTTGCCATTTCTGCTGTAAAATCACAGAAATCCAAAGCGAGGGAGCGAAGACTGACAAAGCGCTCCAATTCAACTGCAGTGATAAGAGTGGTATTACCAGGGATGTGGTTGTCCAGTAAACTCAGGTGTTCCATTGTGTTGGCAATAGGGTTTGAGAGAGATGACAATGATGTGGGTGTTACGATTTGTAGCATAAACCCACATGACAGCCATTTCAGTTGCCTGCTGTTACCCAATATTTCTTCAAACAGCTGCTGTATTCTGCAAGAAGAAACACAAGCAACAATCTTAGGCTTCTGCAGAATAAATGTTTAATTCAAAGTCTAATTCAGTACACAAGCACAGAACCTATACTACTGCCCCAAAGAACACTGGTGTTTAAAGCACTAGTCTTATACCTCTGAAACATAAGCTGTGTGGCACTAGTCAAATAGTGTGAGGAAGCAACATAATACAAATATATCTGAAGCTCTGGATGGAGAAGTGGTCTTGGCTTTGAAGTTCTATTACTTACTTAATTTTTTTGTTTTAAACAATTTTCCTCATTTGGTTTGTTCGTTTGTTTTTCATTAGTTTGTAACCAGCATATGCTCAGTGAAGCTATCAATTCCTAGAAACCCTACAGAGTGCGGCATGCTGGATTCAATAGCATTTGTATCTATTCCATGTATCAGCACTTTGTGCACCTCATTTAAATGATACTCTAAAGTGAAAGAACTGATTCATATATCTTAGTACAAAATTGAACTTGCCACTTGATTTAGGAGGGGCTGTGACTCAGTGGTAGAACATATGCTTTGCATGCAGAAGATCCCAGGTTCGATCGCCAGCATCTCCAGGTAGGGCTGGAAAATCTCCTGCCTGAAATCCTGGAGAGCTGCTGCCAGTCAGTGTCACTAATACTGGGCTAGGTGGACGAATGGTCTGACTCAGTATAAGGCAGCTTCCTTATACTGGATTAGATCTGCCTTTCCATCCTAGTGCTCTCCAGATGTGTTGGACTATAATTCCCATCATTCTAAATTAGCACGGCCAATGGGAGTTGTATAAATCTGGAGGCACCAGGTTGGTGAAAGCTGGATTAGATGGCATTTAAGCCCCTTCCTGCTCTCTTTCTACCATTTCTTCTAGAGCATAAATTTTACCATCCTAGAAAAATTCATCTCCCCTTCATTGCAAATGGTTTGTTTTTAGAGTGAATACTTTCTGAAAAGGGCTATGCTATTTGCAAAGGAAACTGAAAAGGAATGTAAGTGATACAGATACTCTGAAATCATGAGCAACTCAGTATAATACAGGCCACTAAGTAGTCAGGATTATATTTCTACAAAGGCAGCACATTTACAACACGTACATTCAATTTATTTGAGTTTACAATAATATAATGACATCTATTAGACAACTTACTGCTTAATCTTTTTCCCATCTGGATCCACTTTGCTGAGGTATGTATTTGATATACTTCCATGTTGTTGTAGAATGCTTATATCACCAAAGAGACTTAATTTCTGGAGATTCCTATTTGGAAGAAAAAGATTTGCATAAGTCAAAAGCAATGCATTAGAAAATATCTCAACTTGTTTGGTTTTGTCACAAGACCCCCATTATATACATGAGATTTAAATTTATCTAGGAAGGAGTTGTCCTATTTAACCAAAATGTATTCAAGACAAAGGTATTTCCTTTTAATACACTTTTATGTCAGTGCAAACCTTAAATCAGTAGGCCGACATTGACTTCATTAGTAGCTACTCAAAAATGGTCATATCTGATGCAAACAGATCTAAGTTATTATTATTGTTGTTGTTGTTGTTATTATTTATTATTATTATTATTATTATTATTATTATTAGACTATGTATGTGTTGAAGCTAATTTCATGTCCCAAATGAGTTTGAGTGCATCATTTACTGTCAATATGCAAAGCACATAGGTTGCATTCCAAAGATTTTCTAAGGGGTCAGCTCTATATGCTCCACTTAGAAAAATCAGGCCACAATAATATGAACATTTTAATTAGAAGCAGCAGCTAGTGCCGAAGAACACTAAGCACAAACACTATTTTTAGTTCTGCAGCCTGGCTTTTCTTGCCTCAGGTATTGTAGATGCTAGAAGAACAACCCTGTCATTTCAAAGTTTTGTGCAGTTGCATAATCTATAACTGCTACACAGTGGAGAACCAAAGTAGACTAAGGGCACAAAGCTATGAAAGTTAGACAGAAAAAAGTCCTACAATTCCTAGCATTCCCCAGCTGGCTGGGGAATGCTGGGAAATATATGACTTTTTTTCCTGTCCAAACATGCCCTAAGATATCCAGAGCTAACTCTGTTTTGTCATTCTCCCGTTTAATGTTCAACACAAACAATGCATGACCTGAAGTCATTGTGATGTGCTCTATTCTTCCGAGTCAGCCACTACCACAGTTGAGAGGTGAAGATGGGAAGATGCAGTCACAGGTTGTATTGGACATTACAAAGAAAAAATACAGAGCAGTCGTAGCTGCAGGTAGGAAGATAGGAAACTTCCTTATACCGAGTTAGACCACTGGTCCATGTAGCTCAGTACTGACTAAAAAGTAGTTCTTTTGCTAGGTTGCAGAGTTAACTTGCTGTAATGCAAACATTCCACTAGAACAGCCTCCCCCAACCCATATTTTCAATTGACCAATGGCTAACTCACTCCCATTTGAGCTAAGATCGAGACAAGGGGCTCTTCAACACCCTCTCCTCCAGCACAATCGTCAACAGAAGCTTTGGCAGTATTCTTCTTCCTCTAGTCACCTCAGCTACTCATACTATTTCCCTGTGCCTTGGCTTGTACAAAGGACTGAAAAGTTTAGGTGTATAATCCCAGGAGGGCTCTGTCAAACCCTCTCTCTCTCATGCTGAAGAGAAGATGAGCTTAAAGAGCCCTTTGCCTATGCCTTAGCTTAGGAGAGAGTGAATAGATTGTAAGAGTACATGAGTCCGTGTAGGTGATAAGGGATTATACTAGGAGCAGAGCCAGATAGAAAGCATTTATAACAGAGGTGTGCATAACTATTGGCCCTCCGGATGTTTTGGCCTAAAATTCCCGCCTTAGCCAGCATCATCAGTGATGAGAGATGATGGGAGTTGTAGGGCAAAGCATCTGGAGGGCCACAAGTTGTCCAAACCTGCTTTAGGAACTGGATTTGATCCCTGGGCCTCTACTTGTACATCCTAGTCAAAGAACAAAAATTGCTTGATTAATCTTATTGCTACTAATCCACATATATAGCTACCAATGTTCTTAAGTGATCAAATACATTCAAATGCTGATATACTGCATTGTGGCGTATGCAGCATTCAAACATAGATACAAATCTAAAACTAACAGATGCAACTACTTCAGCTACTGCAACTAGTAGATGCAACTACTTCAACTAGTTCCGGAATTCCATATCAAGCTTATGCACCTGAGAGAAAACTGCTCTACTTCATCAGTAAGAGAGTAAACACAGTAGAATATATAATTTAAACAACCCTAAAAATATAGCAGTAACCACGAATACCACTGTGGCAAAATTTTCCAAAAAAGGACGGAAAGATGCCTAGAATGTTTATTAGCATGCAGCATGAAACTAACCTTTTACTGACACCCAAAATATCTACTAAGTTGAGGGATATGTACATATCTTAACAAATTGCCTGAAAATATTAGTAACCATGTAACAGCTCTCTCATGTTCTTAGGTGAGAATCTATTAAATTTCACTGGCATCATCCAGGACAGTGAAGTGGTTTATCAGCCATTTCTTATAATTTTTTAATAAATATTTTTTTTGAGGATAGGGTTATAGCTGGTTTTTAATTCAGTTTTTCCTGGGAATACAATAAAATTAATGTTAGCAACCTACTACTAAATAGTATTCAAAGGCTTTTGTAATACCTCAGCTTTGTCACTGAAAATTAAGGGTGAATCACCCTCCAGTTCATCTGCCATAATCACCCCTTTCCCCACCACTCCTCATGCCTCACTGACCAACTGCTTCTCCTCCCCTGCATTCCTAGTAGACAGAGAGAAAACTAAGATGGACACTGCACTGATAGTAGTTGCTCTGACAGAGGGTCTTGTGCAAGCTCCTGAGTATCAACCTATTCCAAAACAGGCCTACACTCTTGAGGCTGAACATTAAAGTCAGAAGCATATTTTATAACCAATATTTCTGGGAAACCCTGGAGACCTTGTTGCAGTTTAATGAAAAAGCTAAGATTGGTCTTTTGCTCTATAGTCAAGCAATAGACATCAATCCTTTACAATGGCAGAACACATTCTATTATCATTTCCATATTTTAAACCAACATTCAAAATAATAGAGCACTCACCAACATAATAGAGCACCCTCAAACATTGAAGTAGGGGAGAGGGAGTTACTCAGCCAAAGGAATAACAAACAGGATAGCTCCATCTTTTTGTTTACATGCAAGGGTGAACTGTATGAACTTCCAGATCACACTATGCCTTTTGACTTTTAGTAGTGAGCCTTGCTCACAGTAGGTCATGACGACACTGCATTATGTGGGTGGAACTATAGCTAACAAAGCTATCATGGTGTTAAAAGCGAACAACGAGGTTCTCTCAATGGCTGTTAAATGAGATAATTATGAAAACATAGTCAACCAGAATCATTAATAAATGCATCTCAATACTGGTAGTTTCTATTCCCAAACCTCTCTACAGAGAATGCAAATTCTCCATTGAGCAGGAGAAATTAACCTCCCACCCATGACAGTCCAGAATTCTATTTTGAATTCAAAATTTTTGGATATTTAATTGTTAAACATAGGAATCTATTTTGTTGGATTCTAGGTTATTATGAGTACTTGAGTAGGCGTAAGTGAACACTTGAATTTTTGAGCCTTGCACTTCAGGCCATTTGTGTTAAACAAAGACAGCCTAACTGGAAAAATAAAAATTTCAGAAGAAACACTTGAAACATACCTTTGAAATGTCAAGAGATAGTTTTACAAAGTTTTATCCCTGCCTATTATGTAACTGAAGGATAAAATGGGACAGAGGAGGAAGCTGTTCTATTTTCTAAAAAGCGACAAACACAGCAATATTATCACAAACATGAGCCTATCACCCATTTTTCCTCTCCATCATGGCTGAAGAATGTTTAGATTTCTAGCTATTTTAAATTCTTAGTTTGTGCAATACTTTATGCTATTTTATTTGAAATCATTTTGTGGGAAAAATAAAGCTACTAGCATTCTAATCTAATACTGTGATGATATGATAATTTTCCACTGTTCTGAAACACACTAGAAACCCTCTGCACAAAGTGACTGACTGATAAACCTAGCAACAATATGGTTCTTCTGCCTCTTTGTTCCAAGAGTTCAATGACAGAAATAAATGTCTTATCTTTTAGAAGCCTGCTGGTGCTAATATGCCTTTTAAGTTTTATTAAATAGATTCTTTAACAGGTTAACATCACTTATCTTGTACAGGTCAAGACCAGGCATATTTTCTCAAAACCCAAACATGACAAACACAGATAATTGTTGGGCAGCTACAGATGGAAAAAGTGAAAGTGAAGAGACAGAAAGAACTAGTTTAGCATCTTTATTTTAGAGACTGCTCATATTTGAAATTAAGAACATCAGAAAATTAGCCCAGAATTACCATTCACAAATTAGAACACCACATTTTCAACACCACATGATACAGCTGAAGCCAATCAAGGTGGCCCTGAATGGGAGGCTGCCCAGAAACCACAGGTACATCACTCTTCAGAGGATGGGTAACCTCTGAAAAGCATAAGTGGAATAATAAACAGAACTTCCTGACAGAACCTTTTTCACAGTGCTAAATATTTTTACTCAGAAGTAAGTTTTACTGTGTTCCATAGGGATTGCTCCCAGGTACATGGGCACAGTTTGCAACCTGAAAGTTTCTTCAGAAATTGTTGGTGCAGATCATAACTAATTAACACACCCACACCCACCAGTAGACTGGATAAACCAGTGAGTGGGGAAAGACCAAAACCACGTAAAATTGGTATTTATTGGTGGAAGAAAACTTCACACCTTTCATTAGGAAAAGAGTCAAGTACATTTATAGGATTTGATTAAGGCTTCTCTGAACAGTTTTATCAAATGAAAAATATTTCCTACTACTTCTCAACTCTGTGTGCATGTCATTATGACAATAAATGAGTCATGTATATATGTTCAGCAGTAGTTGACAAAACATACACCAGGGACCTGATCAAACACTAGTCAGTGGGCAATTTGGTTTTGCTCACATCCTAGCCTAGCAATCCTCCTTAGAGATTTGTGCCCTGGTTAATTACCTCAAGGCCTTAGTACACTTTATATGCAAATGCATCTAATGAAGCCCCGATTCCTCCTTTCTGTAAGGAAAAGCAGCTTCAGCAAGAGAGAGGTTGAATTCCGACAATACGATAGTCATGGTGGGGTAATAATCAACTTTACAGTTGTTCATCTAGGGAGTACTCCCCACACAACATGGTAATAAATAATCAACTGTGGTGTGGATTAGGATCAGCACTGAGTTGACTATGGCAGCATTTGGACAACATGATAGTCAATACAACTGACAATTGTTTTCCCCAACCAGTTGCTTATTGTGTCGTCCGAATTCAGCCACAGTTTCAAGCAAGGATGCAGCAGGAAGCTACCTTTTTCCCTCACCAACTATTTTTCCTTTTGAAGTCACCCCTGGACAGCTCACCAGAAATAAGCAATTCCAGAATGTAGGGTTCCAGAAATAAATTTGTGAGAGTGAACATTTCTCTGGAACTCTGCAGGAGTGGAGGAAGCTTGGGAAAGGCAATATGGAAGAGGAGAATGGTCAGTAGACAAAGGGATAAGCAATCCTTCAGTTCTCAACTCAGAATCCCCCCCCCCTGCATTTCTTTACAAGATGCAGCCATCATGGCTTTGTTACGGCCATTTATGTATAACGTGTAGCTTGTTCCTCAAGTTACCTGGTTAGTGACCTTCTTATATTGTTTCCAGGTGCATTTGACAATACTTTCAATGGTGCTATTCCCATAAACATTCTCTGAAGAAATAGGATTGCCTCTGCAAACTCAACCAGCTGCAGTAGAATTACTGGTGTGAACTTTATGGTATAATTACTCTAGCTATGGTAAAAAATAAAGCTAGATAAACAACACTGGAGATGTATTTTATGCAAACTGGGCCTGAAGTGGTCAATAGCAGGGATGGCCAAATGGCAGGCAACTTAAGCATCCAGGACCAGCCTCAAGGTACAAATGATCCTTGTAATACCATAGTGTTTCCACTCCCCAGGGACTACAGACAGTTGGAGAAAGCCCTACACTCCATTAATTCCTCTATTTTTTATATGTAGACAGTGACACTGAAGAGCTGGAGGAACTGTTATCTCTACCCACTGATTTAGTCTAGCTGTAGGGTCCTGATTAGCCAGTTGAGTGAAGGGGTAAGACCTAGAGGATACTGCTAAGGTCCAACTTCAGCATAGCTTTGACAAACTGCTAGTTGAAAGGAACCCACTTAGCCTGCTGCAGACCTAGCAGCTTCTTCATCAGTTTAATTGCTTACTGTTATTTGCTCTCTTCTGCCTCTCTCCTCTCTTTTTCTGCTTCTTGGCTTTCTCCTTCAACAGGTTTCCTCCATATTGGAAACACTATTTTCCCTCCTTACAACAAGTATAAGATAAGCAAAACATGGGGTGACAAAAGACCCTAACAGTAATCACCAAATTGCTTCATAAATGTGGCAAGATATGAGCTGTGATTTCCTGACTCACAGCTCACACACTTGTTACACTATGGATGTATCCACAAGACCTCGTTTGCCAAAAAGTTATTACATCACAGTACCTGAGAGACTGAGATGTGAGCCTGGAAATCTCTGTTTCAGGTTTCACCACCACTCCTACTTGCTGTTCCAATTGTGGTAATTTTATATTCTGAGTTGTAATTTAAATAGAGTATAGTAGCAAAATTTTCTTACCCTCCAAGCAGGAAATTACTTAAGACACACAAACTACAGAATACACTATGGCTGAGTTCAGATGACACTTTAGGCAACGGAGGGGGGAATAGCTGCTGCGTTTCCTCCCTCCCCCTTCCCTCAGTCCTCCAGCCGTATCCCATCATTCACCGCAAGTTCTGCGGGCTGTATTGGAGCAGGTGGGGGGTTTTGGCTGCTCCGGCCGGCGAACTCTATGACCGAGTGGAGAGAGGGGGGTTCCCTCCACAAGACACTTTAAACAACGGATTTCGGGATAAACAATGTGCAAGCCTGTTGTTTTTCTCCGTTGTTTAATTGCTCAAAATAGCATACTGTCAGTTGTGTGTGCGTTGTGTGTTGCCCTCCACATGACACAATAAGCAACACAACTGATGGTTGCCTCTTCCCCCCTCCGTTGATTATCATGTCGTCTGAACTGAGCTTATCTGTAGAACAGCCTCTAGGAAAGTGAGAAGAGCACAGCATGGGGGAGTAGTGCACAACCTTTTATTGAAAAGGACATTTCAATCTGCACTGGAGCAGAGAGAGACAAGTTTAACACAGAAAGAAACAAAAAGATATGTACACAGTCCTGGAGCATTAGTGCTCAAATTAGGTTTCTTCATTACATGTCCTTGAAAGAGTGAAAACCTTAGAAAACTTGAGTGGGACTGTGGTGTTAAATGCATACATACACAACATATATACTTAACTATGTAAATCCTTTGTCATAGAACAACCAATGTTAGTTTCACCGAGGAAAAGAACTCATACTTTTGATAGGTTGATATTACTTGTAAAAAAGAAAGATATTCCTTGTTATTCAAATACGTAACACGCCAGAGCAGAGAGTTTAAATGGATGTCTATAGGACAGTGCTACCCACCCCAGTGCCCTCCTGATGGGTTGGACTATGATTTCCAGCATCCCACAGCTAGCAGGACTGGCTGGGAGATGATAGGAGCTGTAGTCCAACCCATTTGGAGGGCATCAGGGTGGGAAAGGCTGCCCTAGCACTTGATTTCATAGTACCCTTGCACCAGATATAATGTGATGTCCATTATTAGCATGGATGCCACAAAGACAGTGTCTCCCATTTTGATGTCTCATTTCGCTAGTCTCTTATGATATAGACTAGCCTTCCCCAACCCGGTGCCCTCCAGCTAATGGTCATGAATGCTAGGAATTGTATTCCAATACATTTGGAAGGCACCAGATTATGGAAGAGTGATATAGGCACTTTGGAATACGCATGTTAGAAACATTAGTCACTCATCAGCCCTTGGTCAAAGCAACTGGCAGGCTTTTGTTGCAACACCTGGCAAGTCTCTTGTGAATAAATCAAAATAGGAGCTACCTGGCAAATATAACTCTACTGTACTTAAGAGAGCTCCTTTAGATGACACCACAGAACCGGGCTTCCCTACAATACTTGAAGTGCCCAGGTAACAGCAACACTCTCATCGCAGCAGGGATCCTTTCCGCTGCAGTTGGGAGACGTTATGTACGTGTGTCCCTCTGTTATGTTCCCCTAGAGTAGCCATCAGTACCTCCCCCGATCCCGGCAGGATCGACGCGTCTTTAACTGCTGGGTGACTAGAAGTAATTCAACAGGTGGAGCTTCCTCCCCCCCCCTCAATATACAGGACCCCACCAGTTGAGGTTCTCCCAGTCATGCAGTATTAAAAGTATCTTGAAAGAAAGAAAGTGTTTAGAAAGGGGGGAGAGATTAGCAACCCCGTTCTTTTGTTTTTCCTCAGAAAGGGGCAGCGATGGGTTTGGCTCGCTTCCACGGCGTCCTCCTACCTGTTGTTGCGGACGCTGCTTAACACGCAGAGCACGAGCTCCAGGTACGTCCTCAGCAGCTCCAGCCAGCGTGGGCAGAGCGGCGCTTCTCCCTCCGCTGCCGCGGCCGCCGTCGCTTCTTCGCAGACCCCGCTGGCGCCTCCTCCTCCTCCTCCACCCGCTCCGCCGGTGGCGCCGCCGCCACCGCCGCCGCTGGGGTAGTTGTCGGCGGCGAATTGGACGCGGAGCTCGCGCACGAACCAGCCGCACTTGCGCATGAGGAAGTCGAGGCGCGGGCGCTCGGCCGGGCAGACGCGCAAGCTGAGGCGCAGCCGGGGCCACAGGGCCGGGTAGAAGAGGCACTCGCGCCAATGCGAACAGGCGGCCGAGGCCCGAAGCCGGTCCGGAGCCGCCAGGAAGGAGAAGATGTGGACCACCAGCTCGCTGGGCAGGGAGCCGGCGCCCACCGACCCCCCGCACACCGACGACATCGCCGGCCCAGCCGCCGGCGGCCGCAGCCCCGAGCCCGGCCCCGGCCTCCCCTCCGGCTCCTGCGACAAAAACAACAACATCAATGACAAGGCGGAGGGAGGCGGGGCGGGACCGGACGGGACTCTGCTACTGCCGGAGCCAACCACCGCTCCCAGCCGCTGGGGGAGAGTGAGACGTACCATCGGGCTCCGGGGTGGGTGAGGGCCGGGATAAGGTGGAGCGCACCAACACGCCGAGGAGGAAGGGAATAGGGAGAGCCGTGTGGGCGGAGCGTACCAATATGCACTCTACCGACGGGGGTGGAGGAGACTGTGGCTTTTATGACTCAGCATACAGAAGAGAGGGCGATGATGGGGCTGACGCCACCTAATGAGCTTTTCTTTTTTAGGAGGACTGCCCCAGCCTTCCTAAACGAGGGAACATAATTTCCCTGCAAGGACGGCGACGGGTGGATGAGTGAAAGAAGAACGACTGCTGCATAAACCACAAACAAGCGAGACGGCCCATGATGGGCACCTTTCCGCTAGCAATTTGAGGATCGGAACAGCCATAAGAGCTCGATGAACGAACCCATGATTATTCTCACATAAATAGAGTAAATTCTTCTTTTGGCAGGGGTCAAATACTGGGGTAAATAAGTCCTGCCTGGCTCTGGGACTAAACCTTGTATTTGAAGTCCACACACCAATGTCTTAAATGGCAATAATCATTAAACATTACAAACACGTCCATTCTATCTACATAACTGGCAATAAACAGTAAAACATCACAAACGCCAGTGCAGTAAGAGCAAAACCAGTCTCCCCCCCACCCCTGACAGGTGGTGACAAGAATTTTACAGAAGTGTATAGTGTAGCTCATACGGAAGAGTATATGGAAGCCTGTCCTTCACACTACACACACACTAATTCTGCTCCCCTAACAATAAGCATTGATGATAGTTATGTTAATAATAATTACTTAATAATAATTGCTTTCTGTGCTTGTGAAAGATTACAGTCCAAACACATATTCTTAAGCAAGTTCTTGTGGATGCAACCCATATCCTTTTTATGGCTGCAGTCCTAAACGCACTTGCTTAGGAATAAGCTCCATTTCACACATGGGGACATTTCTGAGTAAACATGCTGCATTATATCTATGCAAAGCCTTTCAACTTTAAATACAACACTGTTTCAAAGGTGGTTGTTGGCTCACTGCTATTGGTGCTGAAGCCTGAATTCATAATTATGTGTTCACACCCAGTCACAATTTGCTGTGATGTTGTCATGATACATGCATGTCTCCACTATATGCAAAAGCCTAGACACCTTTCTAAGGTCTCTGGTAGTAGGGCTAGTAGATATGATGCTTTTAGCACAAGCTTTTGTGCAATCTGTAATTCTGCAAGTGTGTAACATTCTCCCCTTTAACAGCCATGTTTTGCATTTGTCAGAATCATGCAGGATGAAACATCATCTGCCTGGAAGGATAGTGTATTCCCTGGCTGACAGGGCTCACCTGAGATAAATCTCTGAAAGCATCCTGATGGTTTCCAAGGGTTGTATCCAATGCTGTCATCCAACTGATGGAAGCAATTCCATTAGTGGAACCTGGAAGGTGCAATTCCCTGCAGCCCTCTTACACACCCCCAAAATCTGCTCCTTCCAGGGATTTTTAGGCAGTTTTGAGGGCTGCAGGGGGAGGGGAGAAAGCCTAACCTCCTCTGGCAGGCTGCTGGATTTAACCCCAGTTTTTTCAAACTCTTCACCAGAAATACAGAATAGCTCTTCCTGTTAGAAAATAATAGGTTGTCCAAACTCATTTTCATTATTAGGCCTTGGGCAGGAACTAGTTTTTGCTAGAAAGATATTTTGGGTAGTCAAGGCAGCCCCCTTCTCCACAGTGGCCTGCCAAGAAACCACTACTGAAATTCTCCATCTTTTTGGCTCCGGTTGACATCCTTCTCTAACCTACATTCTGCAAAGGGCCTCTAGTTGTTGACCCTTATATTTTGGCAAGGGTCACATATCAGTTTCAGTAAATATAATGTACAATATTAAAGACAGAGCCTCAGATGGCAGTTTTGACCATAGCCCACATGAGAATACTCGCAACACAAGCTTCTCACCCAGCTGAGCTGCAGCCAAATCCTATTCATGGTTACTTGGAATTAAATCCAACTGAGTTCAGTGGGACTTGCTCCCAAAGCAACAACCCAATATTAAATCTAAGCTCAGGCATGCTTATCTCTGCATAGGATCAGGCTGAAGTGGATGTAGGGCTGTTAAACTTTAGCCTGCAATCCTAAACCCACTGACTAGAGGCTTAATTTCTGAGTAAACATGTATAGGATTGTTCTGCATACAAAAAAAAAAACCTTGAATATACCCATATGCATTTTTGCTCATTGATCTAAGTGTGTATAAGGGTTACATAGCTGGCTCTATTTGTAGCTGTTTTTTAAAAACACATGTGTTCCCTAGCTTTTAAACAATTTTAATGGTATTTGCTGTTGCTGGATATATTGAAATTGTATTTTATTGCAATCAGTTTGATTTAAAATTTTATTTTTAATACAAATTTATGATTAATGTGATTTTATTAAAGTTTGAATTATATTGTTTCTGTGCTGTAAGCTCCCTTGGGATGACGATGATCTTGAAAGATCGCTAGGAAATGGATTAAATGGAAATGGACTGCAGCTATGCCATATAACAGCCATACTCAATATAGTTAGGACTTTCCTATTTCTTTTTCATCATTCCTGTGGTCACTGTCAGGAGTACACAGTTTATTTTTGTGCTGTTCAGTTTTGACCAATTAGGGTAGCCAAATTAGTCTGCTGCAGTAAAACCAATAACAACAGTATTGTGGCATATTAAAAACTAGCTATAGCATACCCTTTCATACGCCCAGGGCCCATTTAATCAGATACTTTAAGTCTTTCGCTCATCTTTCTCCCCTACTGATACAGAAGCATTGCCATGTTTAATGCCCGAATTCTATCCATTTGTTCTTTGGCGAATGAGCATATAGCTTCAGGGAAGCTACTCATTTAAAAATATCTCTAAAAAAATCCAACTAGACTACTCTGAAATACGCAGCAAATATCCTCTAGTGCCAGTGCGTCACAGAACTTGTCGTCAGCAGACTGAGCTTGACGTTAAAGCCGGAAGTTACTGATAATTGTAGCGTCTGTTGCAGCAGAATAACAAGCTCAGAGGAACTATACAATTCCGGTACTGAATTGACCGTTCAGGGCAACCAATGTAATAAGAACATAAGAGCCATGCTAGGTCAGACCAAGGGTCCATTTAATCCAGCATTCTGTTCACATAGTGGCCAACCAGCTGTCGACCAAGAACCCATAAGCAGGATACAGGTGCAACAGCATCCTCCCGCCCATGTTCCCCAGCACTGGTGTACGTAGGCGTACTTCCTCGGATACTGGAGGTAGCACATCAGGACTAATAACCATTGATAGCCTTCTCCTCCTGGAATCCAAATTGGTGGCCATCACTGCATCTTGTGGTAGGATAGGGCACATACAGTTAGAGCATCTCTCCTATTTTGTATTATAGAAAGGGTAACTGTGTAGGTCTGTTGCAGCAAGAACAAAAACGAGTCCCTAGGCTTGTGCCACAATGAATTCTTTAGTCTTTAAGATGTCGCAGAGGTGTTGCTTTCCATTCTGGCTTTGGCTCCAGCCCTACATTTTAAATTTCATTTATTATATTTCTATACCGCCCAATAGCCAAAGCTCTCAGAGCGGTTTACAAAGATTAAAAACCTTAAGAATACAACATTGTAACATAATGTAAAACCATT
The DNA here is from genome assembly GCA_029215795.1 of Anniella stebbinsi. Taxonomy (NCBI): domain Eukaryota; kingdom Metazoa; phylum Chordata; class Lepidosauria; order Squamata; family Anniellidae; genus Anniella; species Anniella stebbinsi. Next base: position 334,523,837 of record JARDYH010000001.1, read on the forward strand.
TACATACAGCATATAAACACGCCTAGCAATCAACAAAAAGAAATCCCAGGACCTGTTAAAAACTCTATGGTATGCTGTCAAATGCCTGACAGTAACATATGACAGTACCCACACGGGAACCGGAATTGGATAATGTTTGCTATTCTGCTCCAACTTTTCCACCTCTATGTCGTTTAAGTTTGGGCCTCTGAGCTGTAGAAGTTCAGAGTTTCTTCCTCGATGCGTTGTCTCCTTTTCCCTATCTCTATGGTTTGTCCTAGACGGGAGCACGGAATTTCCGATGGTTGCGTGCGTCATATCCGGACGGCTCTGAGATGCCGGTAAGAAGCGCTTGTCCCGGGAAGGGGGGGCGGGAGTGAGGGAGTTTATGCGCCCTCCTCCCGTGCTTCCTTCCCTCAGACCGCGGAGGCAAAGGGGGAGGCAATGACCCTGCGGGGCTTGGACCCGTGGCGTCCCCGTCCCCCTCTTTAGTTCTTGTGTCCAGTCCGGTCCTTCGAAGGAGCCCTTTCCGCTCCTTCTCTGCTCTTCTTGCCATGGGAGTGGCCTGGGTCGGCCTTGTCGTAGGGCAGCGGATACGGGAGGGAGGGGGTCGCTTTCTCCCTCCTAGTGCTTGGCCAGGCTCGTCTTGTCCGAATAACGGGGCAGATGCCGATGTGTCTGTGTCTTTAGGCTGGACTGGTTGTTGATCTGCTGAAACGTCACCAGTGTTTTGTGAGGGATCGGACGGCTGGGTGCCCCCATTTGCCTCAGATCCTCGCCAACCTTTACTAACTCCTGCGCCTGTGCAGCAGTTCTTTTGGCTGTTGAAGTCTTAATGGTTCGCTTAACGTTTACAAATAAGAAGAGCTGGGGCTTAAGCCTGCAAGCTGAAAGCCTGCAAGCTCTTAGTGGCGATGATGGATGGGGTACACTCCCCCTGAAAGACTGTGTTCGCAGCTTGGGGTGCTCCTGGATCCGTCGCTCCAAATGACAGCCCAGATAGATAGGACGGCCAGGAGTGCCTACTATCAGCTTCGGCTGATACGCCAGCTGCGCCCCTTCCTAGAATTGGAAGACCTAAAGACGGTAGTGCACGTGCTGGTAACTTCGAGGCTCGACTTCTGCAATGCGCTGTACATAGGGCTACCTCTCTGCCTAGTCCGGAAACTTCAACTAGTTCAAAATATGGCAGCCAGGTTGGTCACCGGTACACCTAGGGGTGACCATATTACGCCAGCTTTAAAATCGCTCCACTGGCTGCCAATTAGTTTCCGGGTGAAGTATAAAGTGTTGGTTATTACCTTTAAAGCCCTACATGGTTTGGGTCCAGGTTACGTGCGGGATTGCCTTCTCCCGTACAATCCACCCCGCACGCTCAGGTCCTCTGGGAAGAACTTACTCCAGTCGGCCAAGACTAGGCTGACAACCGTTACCCAGAGGACCTTCTCTTCTGCTGCTCCCAGACGGTGGAATGACCTGCCGGAGGAGACTCGTCAACTTAACAGTCTTTTAGAATTTAAGAAAGCCATAAAGACTGTTCTCTTCCGGCAGGCATATCCAGTGGAATTTTAGGATGTTTTAAGGATGTTTTTAGGATGTTTAATGCAGTTTTAATAATGTGTGTCATGTTTTGGTCAGTCTTGTGTATTTTATCATATTGTTGTTCCCCGCCTCGGTCCGGACGGAGAGGCGGGTAAGAAATAAATTATATTATTATTATTATTATTATTATTATTATTATTAATTTATTGGTTTCATCAGCGTACATGGCGTTTTACATAAGCAAAAAAGTCAACCTCCTCCCTGCCACTAAAGAGCTTCTAGTCTAGAGATGTTGGTAGTTAGACAGGCAAGAGAGGGAGACATGGACGAGGCAATGAAAACGAAGGGTGGCCATGAGTAAGTCATAAAGAGAGGAGGTTGGTTTCACTTTGAGGATGAGGGTTTTTTAATGCAGGGTGGAGAGAAGAGAGAACCAGCTCTAGTAGATTTGTAGTAGGTTGGCAAGAATTTTTGGCTTGGAATCGTTTAACAATAGCAGCAACAAAATGACACTCTCATGCACTCTCAAATTATCCTTCATTACAAATGAAGAAATCCTGGGATAACTAGGAGGGGAGGAGCTATGAGCTCACTTCAGTTCTGGTATTTGAAACAAATTCCTGGGCTCAGCATTCTTTAATTCTAAGTGTATGTCTTTTACACCTGACTATTTGAATCTTGGAGTTATAGTTAAAAAAAAAAAAAGAAGAAAAAAGTAGATCTTCTATGTCCAAAGTCTGCCCACTCCTGTTTAAATGGATCCAGGTCTGGTGTCAATGCTTGGCAGGTCTTAAGCATTCAGACAGGGCTGACTGTTGGTGACACCTTCCCCGCCTGAGTGTGCCCTACCCTATGGGCATTGTTGAGCAGGACCTTTCCGGAAGCACCTTAGCCAGTTGGACCCCCCAATGCTGCTAATCAGCTGCTGCAATGCCACCTCTGCTAATCAGCCCCCACCTAGAGGCCTTACCCAGTAGTATTGGTGTGGTTCCTATCAAATTCAGTTGGCGCTGCCTCCTTTCCCATCCTTAACTTTCAATCTATAAGTGCTGTAGACTGTATAATATAGTGACACATTGGGTGCTTTGCAGAATTCAATTTAAGAACATTAAAAATGGTGACTGCTCAACTCTCATAGGAGTATGTGCCACTGCCAGGAAAGGTCAAAGTGGTAGTGGGCAGCATCAGTGGGGTGTTTGTCAGGTAAGGGGTGATTTGTGGCAGCAATGGCACCATCAGTGGTGGTGTGTGTGAGGGGCATCAGCAGCACTCTTCTGAGGGCCTGTTCAAGCCTGGAGCCAGGCCTGAAGGGATTTCATATGGATTTGAAGGGGAGGGGGAGAGACAGAGAGATAGCAAAAATATTGGTGTTCTGGGAGAAGATTCTAATCATAAATGTAAAAAGGGAGAATAGAGCTGTATTTTGATCCCAAGTGGCTCCCCAAGGTAGCTATGTTGCAAATTATGCAGGAGGGAGTGAAAGATACTTTGTACATGCTCAAAGATCATTTTTTAAATTATTACTTTACATATCCCTACAGTGAGTCATAACAATGAAAATATTCTTTGACACTGACTGTTTTCAAGTTTTGGGTTTTGCCAGGCAAGCTTAACATAGTTCTGGCTGCAGTTTAATAGACGAGAGTGGAGGTAGGAAGGGTTTTTATTACCAAGAGAAGTCTGGCTATAGTGATATTGTACATAGTATATATGTATGAATTGTCTTGTAAATTATGCACAAAAACATGAGTGGTCATATCATTTAATATTGGGTTAATGTTCATTTCTGTTCTTTTCCAGGTTAAATTGAGAAGCTCTCTATTACAGCTTCTCTTAAAAAGATCCTCACAAAGTTGTGAGGCTGGAACATGTGTATAAACACAGAACACTGATCACTTTGAACTCTTAAGCTTTGTGCCTTACTCATATCTATTTTGGGAATCGGAAACTTGAATCGATGTTATCGGATGAGTTAGAGTCCAAACCAGAGGTCAGCAGCACTAAATAGATTTGCTTTGGGACTCAGTGATTGTATTCTGTAAATCGCATTATGGCAAATGATGGCTTTCTCAGTAGCTTATGTAGTTGCATATGTTTATCATGTACAGAAACAAAATTCTCTTTTTTCATTAAAGGCCCCCAAATTGGTCAACTGATTTTCACCCTCAAAGTGTCATTTGAAAGCCCACCACCTGCAGACTTTTGTCTGCTTCTTTACTTGGGAGTAAGGCCCATTGAACACAGTGGGACTTACTTCTGAATAAACTTGCACTTGCACAATAAAAGAATGTAATTATGAAATTATTTTGGTTTCTTATTTAAAGTTAGTGCTTAATTGGAAGTGTTTATGTGAGAGTTAGGAATAGAGCTTAAATATGCTTGACATCTTTAGTAAAGCTTTTGGGAAGATAACAGCTACAACCTTTGGCCTCTTGAGTTAGTCTCTCCACAGGGCTCATCTCATGAATTGGTATGTTGGCAAATTGCTACTTTGAATTTAAGCTTTTAAAAAACATTATAGTTTGTGTCAAACCCTTGTGGTTGTGAGAAGAGGTTTGAGAATGTGAAGAAGTTATGTATTAGATGTATAGACTCAGATCAAGGCTTCCATTGCTCAAGGCAAGGTGTGGGATTCCATCCCCCCACAACCTGGCCGATGGCAGTGTGTCCAAGGATAGTGTTCATCCATGCTAAGTGGGTAAAGAGGCTGGTCAGGAGATAAGGATTCTCATTCATGCTTCAGAGGGAACCAATCACTGCTGATGTGTACTATAAGAAATAAGGACAGAAAGAAATTGATTCAATTACCCAATGTTTTACTTAGTGCTAAACTACACATCACATCAAACACTTGTTTTGCCATTAAATATTTTGTTTGTTTATTTATTTATTTATTTGCTTTGAAGAGCAGCTATGATAGAACCCAGGGTTTTAACCTTTTCCTCCTGTGCCACAGTCCTGACAAAAATCCCCACCCGATTGCTATTTGGCATAAGAAAGATTCTCCCATTGGTGCCAATGACAGTTTCCCTTCTGTGCCAAATCCCAGCTTCAGGGGGTAACTTTTGTTGGTACCAATAGCGCAGAAAGAGAGAGTTAAATCCCCCCCTCTCACCATAGTCATGAGTAGGCTCCCCACAGCTGCTGGTTATAGTAAAAAAAAATCAACACATGTGACATTAAACTACGTATTTAACATCATGTATAATCTGGCTTGTAGTTGTGAGTAGCACAAAACTGTTTCCAGTGACTCATGTCAATTAGGTTGCTGCTTTTTAGTTTAAATTCAAGGCCAATTTTCCATGAAAGAACACTAACGTCAATTGTGAATTTAGGTAAAGAACAGAACTTGTACTACCTATCACTATTACCATGAGAGTTAACATATCCACAGTGTATTATGGCAGTAAGAGTTTAGATTTGAATAACAAATAACTATTAGACATTAATAGTGATTTTGACATTTATTTATTCATTATATTTATCTACTGCCCCATAGCCGAAGCTCTCTGGGCAGTTTACAAAAATTAAAAACATTGAACATTTAAAAACCAATATACAAAAATTTAAACCATAAAAGCCTAAAAACAAATAACATATCATTTAAAACTGTCCAGGGGTCAGTTAAAAAGCTCAACATATGCTGTTAAATGATTAGTGATTTCTTATTAATTGGTTCAGCTTGGTTGATTTCAGATGATGGAAAATATATTTGTTTATCTCCAGGTGTAGTTGATAAACTATCTGTTTTGCTACATTTTGCATCATAAGGTGTAGATTGGCTGAGTGGAGTGGGATGAGGGGAATAAGCAAAAAGTATTCAGCTGCAGATCTAATCACCTACTCCTGCTTTCATAACTTTGCTTTTTTTTCAGCTGCTGGTTCAGTTTGTTCAGAACACATCTATTCCAATAGGACAGGGTCTTGTGGAATCAGGATCTAAAGATATTACCTGTTTGTCTCTCCTTCCTGTTACTGAATCCCCAGAATGCAACAGGCTGATGTTGCCAGGTAAGTCTGAAGCCTGATTATTCTATAAAACACTGTTTATGGTGTAACAGAGTGATCCTACACAAGTTTATTCAGAATAAGTCCCACTGAGTTAAATGCAGTGGATTTCCAGGTAAGAGAATGAAGAGAGCTATTTGGCTAAATTGCTATGTTTGGATGTGGGATATTTCCTTGAGGAATGATGAGATACAAATATAATAAAGAGGGAAGAATTCTGGCACAGTTATTAGCAATTCTCTACCTAATAGTGTGGGAACTGGAAAATAATTGCTCTGAATGAGATGAATAATCTCATAAATGCTTTTTTTCCAAATTTCATTCTCTTCATTAGATGACTCTCCAAGTCACACTAGCTCATCAAAAGATGTTTCCTCTTCTGCTGTTCTGCGAAGCCTCCAGGTGAATGTTGGCCCTGATGGTGAGGAGACAAGGGCACAAACTGTTCAGAAACCACCTGAGCTTCTGCCAAGTCCTGATACTTCCAGCTTGTTGCAAGACCTCCAACCTAGTGATAGCACTTCATTTATCCTCCTCAATTTAACACGAACAGGTAACATCCATTTCAGCATCTAGCTACCTATTTTTCTGGTATTAAAATGCAAGAGGTGTATATTCAGTGATGCATTGTTGTGAAAAAACACGTTAAGTATTTTGGACAGTGCTGAATTTAAACAGGGATGATATAACCATCAGTAGGAACTGCTAGTAAAGTGGCTGTGGAGGTTTCTTGAAATATTGTGGGAAGCAAGAGATTTTATTAAATCTTTTTAGTGCCTGATGAAACTGCTTCTTCTCTAGGTCTAGGTTCACCCTCAGAGCACTTGGTGTTTGTCCAGGATGAAGTGGAGGATTCTGGGAATGATTTCTTTTCCAATGACAGTACAGACAGTAGTACCCCATGGTTTTTACGGGTGCAGGAATTGGCCCATGACAGTTTGATTGCTGCCACTCGAGCACAGCTCGCCAAGAATGCCAAAGCAAGCAATAATGGTAAGAGGGTTTCTGTTTCTATCAATCCTCTCCTTTTTAAAGGTGTGAGTTAAATTATTTCAGGGTATCTTATAAAGCTTTTGTATATTTATGGAACAGCTATGGTCGAGGATTTCAGTGTAAGGTATAGGATATAGCCGGAGTTGGTGATTTATCTTTACAGATAACTTTATTAAAAAAAAGTCTGGTTTTATTTTCAAGGAGCGATCATCCCTGTACACATTCTCCCGTATCCCACTTTTTTACTAGTAGTTAGATTGACAGTGTAATCCTATACATGTCTGCTCAAAAGGAAGTCCCGTTGAGGCAATGGCACTTACTCCCATGTAGGATTGTAGCCCAGATATCTTACAAGATTCCTATTAAAATTTGTTTTAGATCTAAATGTCCTTTTTAAAGCTCCTGTTCTTGAACTTTTTCCAACAGTATCTGGTCCCTGTTGGAAATGGGACCAGAGATTACTCTGGGTGATCTCCCACTAGTGGAGCCCTAGCAAATCTCAGGCACAACTGGACTCAAAACACCATTTGGCCCAGAGGCTTAACAGCAATTAACAAGGATGCTGTATATAGTCAAAGCATTCATCTTGTGCATGGTTGTGAGAGGGAAAGGAATTCCATTGATTTGCAACTTCTAGCTGTAAGCTCTTTTGACCAGTGGTTGCTGCATGACTGTTGGGCTGTGCAATCTAGTGCTCAGGTGTCTAGGCTGGCACAGGGAAAGTTGCATAACCAGGCCAACAGTGGGATTGCGGATTATACAGTATTCATGTTTATGGATCTGAAATGCTGAGTCATAATGGGTTTGTTTGTTTTTTGCAATCCTTTGAGGAAGGGTGCAAAACTGTTCACCAAGGTGTTGGGTATCAGGAAGCAAAAGGGAACATATTCCCCTTCTTGCGGTAACTGGGCTGATGTTCCCTTCCCTCAGTCTAGTAGTACATAGTTGAAGTAGTATGGAGATGCAAATGCCATTGAAAGTAATGCATGCAAATAGGCAGCAATGGCATCTGGATTGCTTTCAATGGGATATGTATCCCCATTCCTATACTGTCCCAGTTAGAGAGAACTAGAGCTGAATCAGGGCAAAAGTTGTGTTGCGCAGTGATGGTGAGCTGTGAAAACTGCCAGCACAGCATGGCACGTTCAGGATTGTCAGCCCATTTGCTTTTTTCTTCTCCCCATCCTCCTCTTGCAGAGTGAGGGCAATGGAAAGGCTTTATTTGTCCTCAGTGATTTTCTCATGTAACTAAATCGCGCACTGTGGTGCCATGATGCCAGGTTTACTATATGATACCTGATTCTGGCAGGGATCACACAGAAGAAGCCCTTTCAAGGTCAGTGTGTATTCTTTTTAAAAGGCACCCAAACAGCAGCAGGTCAGGGGGGAAATTAATATAACAGGTGTGACAAAACATGGAAATTACAGCTCCCCCTGCCCCATTAATGATCTCTTCTGTCTTCCACCCCCGGAAATAGCCACTTTTGTAGTGAAAATTGAACCCCGTAAAAATTTAAGGCAGCAAAGACCTAAAGAATGGAGAAAATCAGCATGGGTTGTATACAATTGGTTAAACACACTACTCAGAAATGTATCTTGTTTTTAGGCTTATTTCATATTGTGTTTTCTACTCCTATGCATTGTTTCATTACCGTAATACTTTCCCCCTCTCTTCCAGGTGAAAATGTTCATGTTTGCTCAGGAGACTCACAACCGAAAGAATCCAGCCCCATCCCTCATCTGCCTCGCGTTGAGAAAAAATTGAAGTGCACTGTTGAAGGTTGTGATAGGACGTTTGTGTGGCCAGCCCACTTCAAATATCACCTAAAAACCCACAGGTGTATAGACTTGCTATAGCTGTGATTTTGCAGAGCTCTGCAGGCTGTATAGGTATTTATGCAGTAAGTGATTGCTGTGGAACAATCCAGTGTTTAAATTCAGAGAGAGAACCAAAAGAAGTGAATTCTAGACAAAGATCCAATCTCTCTCACAAACCAACTCAAAGCATATTTTACTAGTGTTTGTGTTTTTTGAAATGCATGGGATTTGATTTTGGTTTGTAAACCACTAATCAGAAAATCATACTGCTTTGTTTTGTGTACATCATTTGTATGTAGCCTAAACTTTAATAAGAATATAATCAGTAAGGCAAAAAATGCATTTGACTTAAGGCACAGCTTCTCATCTTTTTACATTAATAACTGCTTGAGGTGAAGCCAGTAACTCTGGCTATGTTACTTTCCAACTCCATGCCCCCTTAATTGAAATAAAGATACAACCACATGTAACATTGTATTATTATGGAAAGGCAAAACATCATTGGAGGACAACTTGCTTATAGCAGTATGTGTAATAATAGCGCCATGAAAATGATGTTGTTTTCCAGGAATGACCGTTCCTTCATTTGTCCGGCAAAAGATTGTGGGAAAAGCTTCTATGTCCTACAGAGGCTCAAGGTGCACATGAGAACACATAATGGCGAGAAACCTTTCATCTGCACTGAGCTAGGGTGTGGGAAACAATTTACGACAGCTGGGAACCTGAAGAATCATCTGCGGATTCACACTGGTGTGTTCCTTTTCCCCTTTTCTAAAAGTTTCTCTTATTCCTATATTGAAAGTATTCAAAGAAGTTTCACTATCCATTTTTATCAGTGAGATTATGAATATGACACTGACTGGGCACGGTTATCTCTTCCTTTCTGCCTGTTTTAAATTATTCATTTTGGGTGAGATGGAAGGTGAATAGCTGATTGGGCATATGCTTAGTCTGTGCTTCACTTGATAGTAACAAGTGAAATCACCAATCTTCCTTTTCTGTTCTCAGACCCTCTCTGTTAATCACTGTCGTTCTTGTGATTGGTCACAGCATTTAGCAAAGTGTGTGGATACCTTGCTTGAAAGCCTCTAATTGTAGCAATATGAAGCCTTGTGCTATATCAGAGCACCTCCAAGCATAAAGTTTTGTGAGCTTTAGTGGTCAGTAGACCACACCTATTTGGGCAGGAGAATCTACGAGAGACAGACCCTGAGTGCCATCGAGCTGCTCCCAGTACCATCCTTCTAGGATTTTTTTTATTTTGTCCTAAAAATGTCTAACTGGACATTCCAGCTCAAAAGGAAGCTCAAGGCAGTTTAAAATAAGACTTGCCATAAAAAGTTGCAATAAAATCATAGGTTTATTACAGTGAAGAGGAGAGTCCTCTTAGCTTAAATGGAAGAGAAAGGGGCAGCAGTGGAGATGCAGACAGGGTAAAGCTCTTGTGAGGAAAAGCTTTGCTGGAGAGGACAGATCTGGAGGAGAGGAAAACAACAGAACTAATCTAATAAACAACCTAGAGCATTCATTGTGGTGGTTCCCCCCCCTTTGCCTCTGAATAACTAGAGAGAGAGGGCATTATTCCTGAAGAATAATCACATGAACTGAAAGCATGGGTGGGGGAGGGGATGCTCCCATGTGGCACCCCAGCAAATGAAAAGGTAGGTTGTTACTGGCTTAGAGAGCAGAATGGTTGCAGGCATAAACATGGAATCCATATGCTTTCTGCAGGAAAGGGCTGCAGCTTGTTGGAAAAAGCACATGCTTTGCATGCGGAAGGTCCCAGATTCAATCCTTGGCATCTCTAGTTAAACAGATCTCAAACAGTAGGACTGAGAAAGACCCCTGCCTGAGTCCTTGGTGAGCTGCTGCCAATCTGAGTAGACAGTACTGAGACAGATGGACCAATAGGTTGATTCATTTTAAGGCAACTTCATATGGGAGTAGAAGTAGGAGACAAGGGCTTGGTGGTGGAGAATCTATTGCGCGTGAACTAACAGGGAGACGAAAATTAGTCAGTGGTGAAGACAAAATTTCTAGAAATGAAAGAACTAAAATTTTGATATGGCAAGAAACTACAGCAGTGGGTCATAGCCACCATGGCAAAATGTTCTCTTCATTGAGACATTCTGAATTAGTTACCTAAACATAAATAATGGGATTCTATTTTCAAATATACCCTAGGATTAATAGCTGGATATTGTATACAAGGTAGAAATCTGGGAGATAAAAATGGCTGAGAGTGCCTCAGGTAATAAAGAGAATATAAAGGTGTTTCTGGGATTTTCAGTGTTGGAAAAATGTTCTAAATCTTAACAAACAACCCTGATCTGGATTCTCCGAATGAGTTATGGGCTGGGCCTGCTATGCTGGATGTATATTCAGTCTTTGAATAGAAAGTTTCAGCCCTAATCTTTGATATCCAATGAAGAACTGGTATAAAAAAGCTCATAGGAGTGTGACAGAAATGGAACCTTGAGGGCATATTGTCTTTAAGTGGTCTTTTCAATCAAGAGAAGCAAATACCCTAATTATAACTTGTTGCAACGCAGGGGAAAAGCCCTTCTTATGTGAGGCTCAGGGCTGTGGTCGTTCCTTTGCAGAGTACTCCAGCCTTCGGAAACACCTGGTTGTCCATTCAGGTAAGAAAACTTCACCTCTTCAGATTAGACTGATAGAACAGAGCGTGTCTTTCTTGGAGACAACTATCAATTCCTTAGGCCAGGGGTCCCATCCTTTTTGGACCCTGGGCTCATTTGGGAACTTGAGAAACTGCTGTGGGCACAATCACAAAATTGCTCCCATGGTGGATAGAGTGGAGAGAAAGAGCAAGTTTAGAGGCTAGAAACGGAGAGAAAGAAGAGTGCCCTAACTTTTCCCCGTTTTTTCCTTAAAACAAACTTGTTTAAGAGGGCAGGGAGGGGAGAGCTTTGTGGTGCCATTGGAGGTCTCTGCAGGTGCAGCATTGGGGACCCCTGCCCTAGGCCCTTTTGTTTTGTTTGCTGCTTTAGCTAACCTGCCCTGTTACCTCCTTAACCCTATTCAAATGGCACTCTTGTAGATTGGGATGTAAGGTATTGCCTTGCCTAACCCACACACTGTAAAGTCTTTAAGACTTCATGGACATATAGAGTTGATGTTCCAAACTGCTAAATAAATAAATAAATAACAAAACATGGCTGTGAACTTGATAATTTTTTCTAGGACAAAACCTTTAAACTGGACTCTGAAGTAGATAAGACATCAAACTACTTGAGGCACAATCCTATGCATGTTTAGACAGAAAAAAGTCCTACAACTCCCAGCATTTCCCAAGACACATGGCTGGCTGGGAAATGCTGAGAATGATGGGACTTTATTTAGACATAGGACTGTGCCTTTAAGCACATAAAATGAATATTGCATGCCCTGCTTTAACAGTCCTTGTGTCTTTCAGGAGTAAAGCCACACCAATGCCAAATCTGCGGGAAGACATTTTCTCAGAGTGGTAGTAGGAATGTGCACATGAAGAAACATCATTCCAGAGTTGGAATGGCTAGCAATAGACAGCATGAACAAACAGGTAGGGACTAACTAGGATAAGAAGGGATGAATGGTTCCTGCAAGTAGTGATGAAGGATGAGTCAGTTAAGAAAGATAAGCTGTTATTCCACAGAAATGTTAAGGTGAGATGGGTTGGTGACAGAAATGGGGTCTTGATAGGAGGATGTATTCCCCATGAAGGGGCCGCAGGGGCAAGCAGATTAAAAAAACCTTTTAAATGGTAACGAGTGTTTGGCCACAAAGCACTGATGGTTTCCTGGCTTTGAAAAACAATCCTAAGTTTGATCTGTGTGAAGTCTCTATTTCTTAACTTCTTAGATGTATGTATCTTTTAAGGATACCCATCCTATTAAGTCACAACCCCCTCATGAAACTGAGGCTGATTGAGTTGTCCACACATCAAAATATACACTCCCAATTTTCATGCTGAAAATGCAGGCCCCGAAGAAGGCATTGCAAATAAGGATGAATGAGAAAACATTTCTCAACATTCTGTTTGGTGTGGAGAAGATCCCTTTTTGTGATGGTGGCCAGTAAAGCAATATTGAGATTGCAGTAACTGTTAAACTCATAGCACATTGTTTTTACAACAGAATCACTGATGGGCAGTAGTTTGTTGGAAGAATCTGAAATTCATAGTAAGAACCTGGTGTCGTTGAGCTCTCCGCCCAGCCTTGGTGTGGAATCTTTGCATCTGCCAGACACTGAATCAATTATCGGTGTGAAGGAAGGTGAGAAAATGTGCCTATCTAATCAAAAGGAAACAAATGGAGGCATGAAATAATTTTAAATGGGTTCTATGGTATGTAAACAAATGCAATACAGTAAAAGTTAGAAACAAATGGAGGAAGAAGTTAGAAAAAGACAAGTTGTTTACATGTAACTGTTGTTCTTCAATTGATCATCTGTGCATTCACACCTTCGATAGTTTAGGTATTTTTGGCAGGAACCTGCCACCACCGTCCCAGTACATATATCCCTAGTGCGATTCCACCTATTACCTCAGCTCCTCAAGACAATCCAGCCTTGTAACCAAAGGAAACTTGGTACCAGGATGCACCACCAATTCAGGGACAGTGGATGAGTTGTGTGAGTGCACAGATGACCAGAGAAGTAGGTGAGGTGACTGACCAAACGGTTCCATTTGAGACGTGTAGAAAGCTAAAGTGTGACACACATCCAAACCATGAAGAACATATTGGACAGATGTTGAAGGGGAAAGGAAGAAAGCTGGCAGAACAATGTCTTGATTCAAGTGAAAATCAGAGATGACCGTGCCAGAAAGCCAGATCAGGTCAGAACACTATTTTATTGTGATGGAAAATCACATAAGGGGGATCTATGTGCAATGTGCAAATTTCACTAGACTTACAGGCAGAGGTCATTGCCACAAAGAAGGATGTCTTTCAGGAGAGCAAGCAAAGGTCAAGAGTGGCAAGCAGTTTGAATGGCTCAGCAGTCAAGGCCTGTAGAACTACAGAGGCTCCATGCCTGTGCTGATTTCCAAACTGGAAAGGCAAAGTTCTTCATAGCTTAACCAGTGTGAAAACACTGAAATTCCATCCACAGGAATGTGGGATACTAAAATTGCAGCCAAGTAAATCTTCTGTGAGGAAACAATCCCTTGTTCCATAAGAGAAAGGAGAAATGTGAGAACATGGTACCATGGTCTCATAACTGAATTAAATCTGTGTAAATGTGCAAAGGAGGGAAAGGAAGTCCATTTTGCCATATATGATCTATGAGTGGGCATTTTATGAGCTGTATCATGAACCTTTTGCATCTTCTGGGGCATTGACATGTGTAGAGGAATCCATTTGATTCTCCACACTTCATGCCTAGCCTTTCTAGATCCAGGTGATGAATTTTGCCCCTGTCCCTGGTCAGCAGGTTTGGTATTGAGGGAAGTTGCATGTACTTTTGGATAGACAGAAGTGAAAACCAAGGCTGACAGGAAGGACGATTTTGAAAATATATGGAGTCCATTTCTGGAATATGTATTAATAAAGGGGAAAGGATGTTCACCTTTAAAAGACTCTTTACAATTTTGGAAAAATGTATAAATGAATAAAGACAGGTCTCTGGGGGAGAGCAGCACGGGGGGGGGGGTTGTGAAGGGATTGTTAGTTTGGTATTGTATTTTATGTTGTGATTATGTTGTATTTTATGTTGGGAAAAAAATGAAAAAAAAAATGAAAACCAAGGCTGACTTAGCCAGCATGGGGTGACAATCAGGCAGTTGGCCCTGTCTACCCTGATCTTTGCCAGGACCTTGGTCAGAAGGGGGAATGGCAGGAAAGCATGCAGGTATAGTCCCATTCACTGATTAAGGGATGCATTCCTCCTCCCCCCCCCCCCCCCGAGATCCCAAGTCCATCCCTGCTCTGCTGCAGAAGAACCTGTATTGGCTGTTCACTGCACTGGTGAATAGATTGACTTGAGGCATGCTGCAATATCAAAAAAGGCTTTTCTGGACTGAAGGAGTTATAGTCCATTTATGAGACAGTGACCGGTTCCAATTCAGATCGTCATCTAGCAAATTATCCTCTTTTGCTATATGAACATCCACAAGGTTGATACATTCAGAAATAAACCGTTGAGGCATCTGGACCTGGTTGAGAAGGATCAGGGAGCAAGTTCCACTTTGCTCATTCAGATAATAGATGGTAGTGGTATTGTCCGACACTATCTGAACTGAATGGTCTCGTACCACTGTATCGAAAGCCTTGAGGGCCCTCAGCACCGTGAGTTCTGGCAGGTTGATATGGTGCTGGGACATCCCCCCATGGACCATTTCCCTAGCATCCCTGACAGTCCCGCAATCCACAGCCCAATGCATGCTAGAAAAAATGTTATGTTTTAGATGTTATGTTTTAGTTGGTTTCCTGAGCAATGTCTCCGCCACACTTTCTTATATTTCCTCTAAACTATCCACACAACACCTGCTTCAGCCTTTATCTAACGATCCAAAGTCCTTTTAATCTCTTGAGAAAATACTTCCCAATGTTTTGTGAAGTGTAATTTTTTGTTTGATTTACAGAGGTTCTTGCTGAAGCAACAACAAACTCTCTCCATGCTGCATCTGATGTGGTTTTGCCATCTCATCTCATGCCAGTGTCAACATCAAGGCACTCCTATGGGGTGTCATTATTACAGTAAATCCACAGGTCTGTCTAGAAAGTTTTTATGCCTTTTTGAACAGCATAGTGGGTGAAGATTTGATCTGATTCAGCTATAGTAGCATATAGTTTGGTCTGCCAGTTACATTGGCATTGCAGCCTACTTTGCTGCCTGTCAGTTTCCACTTCCCGTTACTACAGTTTATAACCTGTAGTGGCTATAGGTGAGCCTTCCTCACTACATGCACTTGCTAGTTGCACAATAATTGTGTGTGACATCAAAATGCATATGTTGGTTGCTGGCAACTATCTGTTCTCAACACACAGGGCAAATGTAATCAGAGCTGCCATTATCCCATATCTTGCATTGCAGCTTGTTAGCACCAGGATCTTAAGGAGTGTTGAATTCTAAGATGCCTCATCATCTGCTCATGGAAGGGCTATTTTACACCGTGCACTAGAGTGTGGCATGAGCAAAGTGAAATGAAATCCAAAGATGTTCTGTTTGCACAATCTCTTGTGCAAGTATAGGAACTACTGTAGAAACTATCTAGTGTAGCAATCCCTTCCACTTGCACAAGCTCTTGCAGAAGTGTGCTAGCAGCTATTTTCCTTCTGCCCATGATTCTTTGGATGAAACTGGATGCTTCCAGATGAGGCTTTTTATTGTGCAATTGCACTGCCTCGTTCACATAATTTTGTGTGGGATCTAGACATTGTCATCTTCAATTTTGTAGCCCTCCTATGTCTTCTTGCCACTTCTGCCATCTCCTTTTCTTACCCCCCCCCCCCCAAAATAAAAATCTGTCAAGGAAGAAAAGTCAGAATAGCTGAACGACTTT
The DNA here is from genome assembly GCA_029215795.1 of Anniella stebbinsi. Taxonomy (NCBI): domain Eukaryota; kingdom Metazoa; phylum Chordata; class Lepidosauria; order Squamata; family Anniellidae; genus Anniella; species Anniella stebbinsi. The sequence goes on from JARDYH010000001.1 coordinate 334,539,681, forward strand.
TGATTGTAAGGAGCCCTCCATCTGGAAGCACCCTTTATGTTATAGATGCCCCTATATTTACTACCTTTGTTCCAAACTGAAAACATTAAATTCAGATATATGCCTCAGATTGTCAGTTGGTTCACGCCATGTTTCTGGTTACTATTACATCCAAACTGGCAAACTATAGTTTTTACTTGCTGTACAAACTAGGATTGGAAATGTGGTTTGAAGCTGTTCTTCAGTACTGGCCTGGAGGGTAAGCGCCAGCTATGATGTGGTCGAACCTGGAAGTAATTGATATACTCTTGGCACAACGGGGTGTGTGAGCACAAAGATTATTTCCAAGTCTCAAAACCAGGCATGGGGAACCTCCAGCCCATGGGCTGGATATTGCCCACAGGGGTTCTTCATCCAGCCTGCCAGCTTCTTCCCCAGCAGGGGAAAGCTCTTATCTTGGATCAGCTGTTGATCACAGATAAGGTTTTTTTTCCTGCCAGGGAAAGAGCGTGTAGGGCCTGGGGAACAAGCTGCTGAGTGATTCAGTCTTGGTTACTTCTGAGGCTTGGTGTTTGGGATGCTATTTGAAAGTGCTGTTAAGCGATTCAGCGCTGCTTACTTCTGAGTAGTTGTAAAATGATGGGACTTAAATTTGGGTCCTACCCACTGTGTCTTTGTCCAGATCCAATTTGGCCATTGGGCTGAAAAAGTTCCTCACCCTACTCCATTAGCATAGTTTTGGAGCACTAGAAACACTGTGGACTGACCCATCCTGTTACTTCTCATTTTCTGATTGATTATTTGTGTTATTAAGGCCTTTAATTTCCTAAACATTGGGTAGAAACTATTCACTGTTCTTTTGTTATAAATGGTTATGACTGATTGATATGTCCATAATTGTTGCTAGCCCACTTGTTATAATGAGGGTCTAAAAGTAAAATAAAAGGATGTGAAATATACTGGATTGCTCTGTTGCTTGAACTATTCTGTTAGTTTCTTCCTTTTACACAAGTCTGAACTAGTATTACTAAATAAAATGTCTTGGCTTCACAGTTGGAAAAGGAAAAGCAGATCATGAGACTCTCAGCACAAGATATGAAACTAAGAACAGGCTTGTGTAGTGTGTTCTAGAAGCCATTTGATACTTGAATTCCCAGAGTTTGTGCGGTGCCTCTATTGTAGTTCTCATGACCTGTCGGATCAGAGGCCTGGAATACGATTTTGCTTCAGTCACTGGAAACTCTCTCTTCTGAAGAATGGATTCAGGAGCTTCTACTAAAGTCTGAACAGTGCGGTGTGTTCCTGTTGCACCTGGTCTCTCAAAGCCAGGAGGTGATGCTGTTGTATTAGCCCCAAGTCACTTCCCACCCCCACCCCCACTCCTGAAGCTGATCACAAGGTCAGCATTATATTGGCTTGTTCTTCTTGGAGAAGTATCTTTAGATGGTAGTGAATTGTGCACCAAGGTGCTGCAGTCCTGCTCTTGCTTCTGAGCTATAGGGGTGGTTGTGTGGGACTCCTTGAGTCGGAGCTTCCACATCCCCTTGCTTTGTGTGGATACATTCACTAATGCTGCTTTTGCTCCAAATTGAAGTCCTGGTGTTATTCAGAGGATTGCCTCAGATGCCCTTGCTTCTCATTGTGATATTTTAATTTCCAATTATTAGGTTTATTAGGGCTTTTAATTAAAAACAAATCAGAGGTAGAAACTATTCACTGTTCTTCTGTTGTAAATAAAGTATATACTTCAACTCCTGGTGTGGTTGAGTGTGTTTATTTTGTGTTTTAAAAACTCACACCCTTATCCAATGCAGAGGCTCATTAAGATAATACCAAGTAATATCTTAATGCAGTTATACGTACTACAAAATACTAATACAATACTATATGTCAGATTAATGTTTTAATTGAGAAATTCAAACAAATGGAGGGAGGTGGGTTCTCATTGGTTGTAAAATTTTTGTTCTAGCAAAGGATTTAGAATGCCTTCAGCACATAGTCAGCTGGGGAGCAGTTAGTTACATGTCCTTGCTGTTTTAATGTGGCATTTGAATTGTTTTAAGAGGGTGCTTTTGGTTGACCTCTAAAACCATGATGGGACACTGATGAGTTCACTTTGAAATAAGCTTTGCATTTTAAGACTTCTGTCTTGAATCATTCCCAGAAACACCTATCCTAGGAAGACAATCACTTAAATTTCTCTCTACCATGATGTGATGTTTATTGAGTCAATCTGAGGATAGTTCAAGCTTTTGGTAGCTTCAACTGGGAAGTAGGGTACAAATCCTAGACATAAAGATGCGCACTACAGCTGGTTGGAATTTATTGCCAGAATGTGTAATACAATGTATTGGGGATAAAATATTACTTGCTGTAAGGCTATCAAAATTTATTGTTTTAGGATGGCCTTGAAACACGTACGCTATATACACAGGATCAATTCTTGACTTAAGAAGCTAAGATAGGCACAAACTTAATAGACACAGCAGCTTTGTTCTTACTTCATGTAAGTGAGCAACAAACGATGCTGCTGCAGTTAAGCATAGCTTCCTGTAATGCCCAAACCGGGAACTATGGTTAATACAATTTCTCCATCTTTAAACAATAGGAAGAGGAAGAAGAGGAAGCTGTATTTAAGATTGTTACATATTACATTTTAAATGGTATGACATATTTGTGAACATATAAAAAGTATTTATAGTTTCTGATGGGAGTGTATACATGGTAGAAACATACATTTACTGCTGTTTAATATGTGGGTGAAGTGTTGCTTAGCTGAAGGGAGAAAGAATGGCTTAGAATCTCAAATTTGTTGCCTTCATATTTGGTAAAAAACAGTATGAAATAAATGGGGAACTTCACAAATCTGTGTTTTGAACAACTCTGAGCTTGAAATCAACAATTTCAAGTTAAATGAGCCATTGATATGGCCCTGACAAACCTTTAATAATACAATCTCCATCTCCAATTGATTAAAGCATTTCAAATGCATACTCCAAAAAACTTGAAAGTTCAATGAGTAGATTCATGTTTTTGAACATCAGAGGTCATTTACTAAAGATGGAATAACAGGACTTATCATACATTCCATAGTCCAGGAATTGCTTCATGTACTGAAATGATACAATCTCTTTCAGAGTATAGGCACGTTTGTAACTTAAACTTGCTGAACTACACACACTTATCTGACAGTAAGTCCACTGAATGCAACGAGACATTCCAAGCAAGTGTGCATTGAATTACAATGGTGTCTTGAATTGCAAATCTCAGTTAACTTCTAACAGTACAAAGTACGAGTAGCAGATATTTGCCATGCATGGGGCTGGGGAAGGGAGGAGGATGACCACATTTTCTATGAACAGTAGAAAGGGTTACTGAGAGGAGACTGATCTAAAAATCCTTATTGTTGCCTGCTTTCATTTGTAGCAGGGAGAAACCTGGCTAGAATGTCTACTATAGTAATAACTCTTCATTCAACCTCTCCAAAACAAAGAGCTATAAACATTTAAGTTAGCACAGGAAGCAGGACTTCATCAGCCTGCTGCATCCAAACAGATTGAGGATTCCAGTGTTTACATCAGTGCAGCATGGGCGCATGTACACATACCTCTGTACATTCACTCACCTAAGGAGTCCTGTTTGAGTAATGGGTTGAGATTTCATTTGAAATTGCATAAAGAAATGAAATACTTTCAGTTAATATACGCCATGATCACACACTTTAATGTAAATAAAATATAAAAGTTAGCCTAAACCTGCACTAATTATGTTTGATTAAATGGAGAAAATGAGCTGTAGGCACATAGAGACTTCTCAGTGCATCCCTACATTAATTCCAGTCTTTTCTGCCCTTCTTGTGATAGTTCCTTCACGATGTCCCTCTGAGCAGCAGTATTCCTCTGAGACTTAGGAATTCTGTTGATTAAAAACATGTTAGTAAGGGCATTGAAGTACTTCAAGAGTATTAAAGTATTATTAGTAAGAGTATTGCAAAGTTACTGATCACATCTGAACTCTTTTGAAAGTAGAGATTCAAGGCACTCTATGTACAGTTTTCTCCATCTTATCATCCTAACAATGCTATGAGGTAGGGTTTGGAGTCAGTATGATTTGCCCAAGGTCAGCTAGTGAGTTTTGTGGCTGAGTAAGGAATTTTATTACATGGCTTGTAGATTTTCTGATGAAGAAACTACTGTGTCCTAAGCCCATCCATTCTTTTCCATGGTGGTGTTTTTTTAAAAAATTGATCTCTAATTTACATCAATGGGAGGGAAAATGACTATGCTGGCTCTAGGCGGGTGTAGTTTATGGACTTGATCTGTGAGTGTGACAGGGAAACAAGGTAGCTTTGGATCCTGGGGGGATTCGAGGCCATCCCTGACCCATCCAAGGAATGCCCCAATTCAGGCCCTACTACAGGTAGGAATACGACTGGTAGTACATATACACCTGTGGAGTTTTCTGTGCACATACCAGAGGGACTCTAGGATGGAAGTACCATCCTGCTGGCAAAGCAGTACTTCTGCTTTATACAGTGGTCCTTCAGCTGGCCTTTGGCTGGCTTTAAGATTTGTTCTGTGTGTAAGTATATTTATTTTCAGCATAAGTGTCCTTCAAATACCTTCGTGATTCAGACTGCTCCTCCTTTCCTACTATGTCTGTAGCTTCTCCCCCTTTCTTTTGTATGAATTCTTCATTCAGCCCAAACTGCTGCAAGGTGTCTCGAAAAAGCCTCTCTGCCCCTTCACGGGCCCCATGCTATGAAATCAAAAGTGAGACAGTTTGGTAGCCCCTCTCTCCTTCATGAATACTTAAAATTATTGCATGTGAACTCTCTAGACTAGGAAGGCAGATTAATATTTCTGTTAGCACTGGAAGAAGCTTGTGTTTTAAACTATGTTTGAAAGAACTCTTCAAATACTATTATAATCAAAGCTAGACATCTGTCTATATTGAAAAACATCTTTTTCTACCTTGGTGTACAATCTTCCTACCATTACAACTTGTACTATTACTGGTCAATAGCAAAAATCCAATCCAGTGCTATGTTAAATTCTGATCCCCTGTCATGCATTTGCTAATACTTCCTGTTTGATCCTCTAATATTTGCCAGTTCAGGCATTCCAAAAATAGTTACCTTTGTGACCTGTTCAAACAGATACGGTCTGTTTTTCACTCGCATCTTCATCTCTTCTAGTTCTTTTTTATACTCCTTTGTTCTTTTGTGGTCTTTCTGCCTGAAACAAAAGTTTCCTCACTATCAAAAATTATCCTGACTGCACAATCTTCACTAATTCTATACTGCACTGAATTTCAGGTAAGGGACCACATTTAGGGATAACAATCTACCCACAGAAATAGTTTTCTGCATGCAGACTCAATGCTGTGCAAGTATGGAAGTTAGATGTAGAGGTGCACATATGCTCCCATGTTAAAAAACAACAACTAACAACAGTTCTCACAGTGCTGGTCCCCAGTTAGACAGGGAAGACAGCGGCGGTGCCAGGCTGGAATCTGGGTACCCCGTTTCTCCAATATACTGCTTAACAGGTGATCAGTCGGTAGGTCACATGGTCACTCTTCAACTCTAGCTAAATAGAGGTGTTACAGATGGACTGCATGTGAAATATCATGTTCTTCTTAACCCTTCTATGGTGGCTTTGATTCCCTCTTCTGTCTCATCGGGGTACTTATATATTGCTTTTAGGGAGGTGGAATTTTCTCCTTCAATAAGCACATTTCCTTTTACTTTTCTACATTCTGCCCTATTGTTCACCCACACTTGGGGAAATTCCTGGGTCAATAGCATTTAAAACCTATTTCTATTCCATTTATATACCATACCAAGTAACTCTTAGGGAGCCATCCTATGAAGATAGCTCCCCAGTTGCCCTGCATTTCTGCTAGACAGGAGATTTTGCCCATCTAGCAGTGGAGCTTCGAAGCAGGAGAGGAGGAGACTGGGGCAGCCAGTCTCCTCCCTTCCCTGAGAATGCCCTTTTCCTATCTCTGCACTCCATTTCTGAACACAGAGGCATTGCCAGAATCATGGGTACAGGGCAGGGAGTAATGTTCCTGAACTCTGAGGTCAGAGCCATTTCCAACCTTGGAGCCCAAAAGCCGAATAATCCTATATCCCCCAGACCGCATCTTTCTTATTATTCCCTTGTTCAATTATACCTTTTTACTCCAATAACCTGTTACCTGTATGTAACTTAGAAAACTGACCAGTTCTGTTTCAGCTTTTCTTTGTGTGTCTCTTCCAAGCTTTTATGGGGATCCATAGCTTTTGCTCGGCAATTCAGAGACTTTTGCATAGTTTGACATTTCTTCCTCTGCAGCTCTGCCCAACGAATTCCTTCATTCTCCTTGTATTTTTTACCTTCTTGGAGGAGTCTATGAAGATGAATGTGGATAACAGCACACAAGCTTATTTCAAAATGAAAACACTATGCTTTCTAAAAACAAAGACTGAAAAGATGCCAGTTTATGTTTCCTAGTTAAAAAACATGATATAACGTGCAGCTGTGATATCTTCTATAGTAATGAGCAAGAAATGTGTTCGATGGCACCTTGAGATCTGGGTTTTAGAAGCTTTTTATTTTAACATGGCATAAGCTTTTGCATGTGATAACCGACTTCAGATGCTGAACTGGAATTGGGGAAAGAAAGGTGGAGAGCAGTTGACAGCTGCTTGGTCAGTTTTCTTCTTACTTCTCCAGTTCCAGCTCAATGTCTGATGAAGTAGATTGTCCACCAATGAAAGACATCTATTTCTCAGTATTATTCATGGATGCAGCAACAGGTATTATTACTTACTTAATAGCGGACTCCCTCTTTCTCACTGCATCTGTGATATATACTGGAAATGTATTGGAGCAAAGGGATGAAAGACCAATCAAAGACCGACTTCTTTGTATTGGTGCCTTGGAAGGTTGCTGAAAATCCTGAAAGCAAGAATATTTTGTGTTGGTTGTTTTTAAACATTGTTTTGTAGAGCGCTTAGCTGTAGGTGCATGCACACTCCCGCTATTTCTCACTCGCGAGCACACACACGTTTGAATATGGGTGTGTGTGTTAATGAGTATGATCCAGATTTCGGGGTATACAACTGGGCCGGTGAAAGCAGAATTCAGCAGGATTCTCCAGCTCTCTTTATAGCATTTTCAAGCGGCCATGAGGAGGCGGAGGTGAGGAAGCCTGACAGATCTTGCAGTTCCTTGGAAACAGAAAAATTCAGAAAACAGCTCTTGGGTTCCAAATAGCAAGAGCGTTATTTCTTGAGTGCTTTTAACCTGAGTTTCAAAGGGAAACTTAATTTATCTGTGTGAAATATACTGGTGGGCCCTTTCCTCTCCCCTGTTGGGACAATTTGGAAGCTTTTGTTATGAGGTACTAGTTATATTCTCTATACTGAAAAATGTAATTTTTTAAAATTCTTAATATTTTTAGTACACATTTTACTTGTTTAGTCATGAGCCGCAGCAACAAAATAAAATTCAAGGATACCTCTTACAAAACGTCAAGCTATGGCAACAAAAATTCATTAAGTCAGTGGTGAGCAGCCTTCAGGCTTGTAGGACCTACTTTATTTTTTTTTTACTAGAACCTTGAGATCAACCAGAGCCAGGTACAAAAGACATACACTCAAAATAAATTACTGTACCAAAACTGAATGAAGCTCATAGTCCTTCACACAAAAATCAACTTCTGGATTGAAGACCAAGCTGTCTTTATTTCAGCCATGTAATTTAGAGTGAGGGGGCAAAATCATTTTGTTATTGTTAAACAATTGGGAGTCAAAAATCCTTGCAGGCTTTTAAATCACCCAGAGATCTACCAGTTGATCCTGACCTACCTTCTGCCCACTGCAGAATTAAATAAGCTTGATTCAGGTGCAATCCAACTGTCCCCCCTGGGAGGGTGTCCCAGGGGCCACAGGATTCTGCCGACTTCCATGTCTGTTGGTAGAGAGGGAGGTCTGCCCAAGGAGGTCCTTGCTGGATGGTGTCAGAGCTTCTCACTGCTGTGGCTGCTCCACTGGTGATGGGACACCCAAAATGGGGCAGTTTGGGCCTGCATCAGTGGCTGAGGATCCACAGGATTTTCATGCCCCCAAACAGAGCCTGAAACTACATCAGCTCTTGAGCAGCCACAGTAAATTCCCTCCCGTTGGGGACAAAGGGAAGGGGAAGACATTTTAAAATGGCCACCCCCTTCCTTCTACTCTGGTCAGTGGGAGCCGGCATGATCTAGGAAGTGGTGGTTCCTCCATCATGGACCTCATGCCATTTTAGGATTGCTCTGCTGATATTGGAAATATTTATTTTTTATTTTTTATTTATTATTGCATTTGTATCCCGCCTTTTTTCCTCCAAGGAACCCAAGGCGGCGTACATAATCCTCCTCCTCTCCATTTTATTCTCACAACAACCCTGTGAGGTAGGTTGGGCTGAGAGTCTATGACTGACCCAAAGTCACCCAGTGGGTTTCCATGGTCGAGTGGGGACTAGACTTGATTTATTTAAAATATTTCTGGGACTCCTTTCAGGGCAGGAGCTTGTCTTGTCCTCTTGACAGAAAGCAGACAAAGACATTTAATAGAAGTGCCACTAGTGATAGACTTCAAGCATGAATTGGTGTCATTACAGCTGTTCTCATTTCATTCCTTAATAAATTTGTTCCCCGTAACCTCTAAAATTATCCCATTGCTTGTAAATAGATAGTACAATATATCAGGGAAGCATGCAAAATTAAAGGCAATTCCTTTTTACCATCATGTCCTGGTTAGGAACTCTATGTTTGCAACGGAGATTAGATGTTCTCAACTGGAATGGTTTATCCTGAATTGCTTCTCTGACTTCTCGTTTGCTTCTTGCTTCTTGTTGGAATGCCCAGTAAAGTCTGTCAAAGTCAGGCACCGATGCGTTAATTCTTGGTTTAAAGCTGAAGTTGCTCTGTAGAAATCCCAGTTTTTGTTCCCTGTTTTTGGAGGCAATTCGGGGTTCTTTCTCCTCTTGTTTATTGCCAAGCTCAATAGGAGCCCACGAGCTTTCCAATAAATCCTTGGCTCTCATCTGAATACGGATTTTTCTTAAGAGTTCAGCTTCTGGGGATTAAAAGTGAAAATTTTGAACATCCAGGCTGGAACAGGGGCCTTTTAGCATTAACATCATAGAAATATTGAATTCCCAAACAAAACTTTTAAAGACAGTTTCGAATCATATTTAGGTGCCTCTTTAAAACCAGGCACTCCAACTCTTTCATTTTGGCTTGGAGACTTTTCTAGCATTAGCATAGAAACACCTATATATGGTGTCCTTCCCCAAACGTCTCTGATGTGTGCATTTTGTCCTAGGGCAATTAGACCTATTTGACTGGATATCAAATTTCACCATATGCTCATGGCCCATTTCTTCCCCTTCTACCTTTGAGCAATTGGAAACATTTTCATCTTCATGCCCTAGGGATGATTCAACCTGAGCCATATGTTTCCCAGTTCCTGTTGGCTTTCCCCCAGGGTTCAGTTTAAATGCTGCTCTTCTGCCTATTTGTATGTTTAATACCAGCAATCTTGTTCCATTCATAAGTGTGCGCAGCACATTTCATTAGGTGGTGCCCCCAGGGATTTTTTAAGGTAAACTTGGGAGTAAATTCCATTTAACTAGGGTGACCATATTTTGGAAACCAAAAAGGAGGACATCATAGCCAACCCTCAAGGAGGCGTGCCCACCTCAACATGTCCAGCCCCCAAGGATGTGTACCCATCCTGACATAACCATCCCCAAGGGTGTGTGACCTTGGTCACACGTCTTGAGTTACTGAACTGTAAACCAGAATCTAAAAGTCAATAAAATATGATATCGTCGAGCATCTCTGAATCCTACAATTCAGTCAGAGCTTGGAAAAAGGGGGAAAGGGCCAGAACTACAACATCACCACTTCCCATGTTTATTTTACAAACATGTCTCTCAAAAACAAAAATGGATTACATCACCATCAAAGAATACAAATGCTGAGATTTCAGCAGGCATTATGGCACACTTCCAATGACATCTTTGCAGCCATAAAGGCTAGAATCCTTTTTTAAAAGAAAAACTCAGATTTTCAGGTGGCTGAACTCTGGGTCCAGCAGTATCACATTCTGCATTTCTGGCTATTACAGAAACAGATCAGATCACCAGTCCAATTGCTAGTCCGCACCAGAGCAAACACAATGAAGCAATGAAACTTAGATATGTGTGGACTTAACAAGTTCCCATTGATTCACTGTGTCTATTCTAGTTAGGAGTAGCAATTAGATTTAGGCCTCCAAGTTGTATGCATCCCTCTTGAAGTGTGGAGCCCAGAACTGGATGCAATATTCAAGATGAGGCCTAACCAGTGCCAAATAAAGGGGAGCCAGTACCTCATGCGATTTGGAAGCTATACTCTATTAATGCATCTCAAAATAGCATTTGCTTTTTTTGCAGCCACATCACACTGTTGGCTCATATTCAGCTTGTGATCTACAACACATGCAAGTGAAATGATCCAAAGTTATTCCCTTGTCTGAAAAGCTATGTAGGAACATTGAGTAGCTGTAAAAGGCACGGGGTCATATGTTATATATCATAATGTTGTACATTTTGATATATACATGAAAATACTTGCAGGTAATATATAAAAGAACTGGCAAGAAAGTTCAGAGACTTGGGCACCTGGGTAAGCAGAAATAGGAGCAATAAGCAGAGGTGGAGTCTGAACATCCAAAACACAACACTCTGTGTCCTTTGAATCCACATTTGTTTGCTCCTGCAGAAACCCATTTTTAAAAAAGCAAAGTGAAGCATATTGGCTGGTAATTAGACCGAGGTTCTGTGTGCAAAGCAGAAAACCACTCCTTTGAGTCTACAGTTTGAGCCCCCACCTCACCCCTCGCACCTTCATCCTTAGGCTTCCTGCTGCTCAGCTGCCAGCAGCCTGCCTGCGCTGCCCACCGCCTGCCCACCCGACCTGCCCACTACTCACTCACCCACCGCTCGCTTGCTCGACCGCTACCCGCTTCTCGACCGCCCACATGCCCTGCCCTCTGCCTGCCTACGCTGCCCGCCCACCATGCCTTACTTACCCCCAGGCTCACACTGCTGCTGCTGCCGCCTCCTTCTTTTTTGCCGCTCGTTCTCAGACCCCACCTCTCCCACAAGTCTCGCGAGATGGGGATGAATTGTCAGAAGTCTCATCCTGAAATATCATGAGACTGGGGGAGAGGAGAGAGCAGGTAAGCTGTGACTGCTCCGTCCCCCCCCCCCCGCACCTTTCCCAGTATGAAAGGGTCTCTTAACACTTGAATTAAGAGGCCGTTTCATACTGGGAAAGGTGGGAGGGGGATAGAGCAGGCCACGTGTTCTCTAGAGGCGTGGAGATCACCTAACGCCATTAGCGTGGCTGGGAGAATTCGCCCAGCCACGCTAATGGCGTTAGGTGATCTCCATGCTTTCTGGAGCTCTGGAGAACGCGCGGCCTGCTCTGCCCCCTCCTCCACCCCCTCCCACCTTTCCCAGTGTGAAAGGGCCTCTTAATTCAAGCATTAAGAGACCCTTTCATACTGGGAAAGGTGCAGAAGGGAGGGGGCAGAGGAGGCCACACATTGTCCGAAGCTCCGGAAAGTGCGCAGGTGGCCTACACTACTAGCGTGTTAGTCATGCTAATAGCGTAGGCAATCTGTGCACTTTCCATAGCTTCGGACAACGCACGGCCTGCTTCCCACCCTTCTCTCCGTGCTGCACCTTTCCCGAACTTTTCATTAGGTGGTGCCTGGGCACCAGGTGAACCACCTGTGCACCGCCTATGGTTCCATTTTGATTCAAGTGAAGCCCATCCCTATTGTATAGGCCCAGCTTGTCCCACAATGTTCCTCACTGCCTAACAAATCCAAACTCCTGCTTCCTGTACCACTGTCCCATCCACGCATCGAGACTCCTTAGCTTTGCTTGTCTAGCTGGGCCTGAGTGTGGAACAGATAGCATTTCACAGAAAGTCACCCTGATGGTCCCAGATTTCATCCTTTTGCCTAACAACCTAAATTTGGCTTCCAGGACATCACAACTACATTTCCACATATCATTGGTAACCATAGGACCATGACCACTGACTCTACCCAGCACTATCTACAAAGCTATCTAGATGGCTCAGGATATCTGCAAACTTTGCACCAGGAAGGTAATTCACCATGTAATCTACATGCTCATCACAAACCTAACTGTCTATATGTCTAATGACTGAATCTCCCATTATCACAAACCCCTCATCCCCCCAGAGACACATCTTCAACATGACAGGATATTTGCTCACCCAGTCATGAAGCCATTTTCATTCATCTACCAATATAAAGGTATAGCATTAGAGAAGCTTTTCTCTAATTTCTACAGTCAAGTGCATTGCTGGCCAGTTTTGCTAGATCCACAGATTGGTCCTACTTGTTCTTATATCTAAAAAGTCACTACGATATGCATGATCAAAGGGTCAGTTCTTCTCCTCTCCTTGTACTTTTCTGATCAATACTGAATTTGTATAATAGTGTCTCATCTCCTGCAGATGAAGGAGATGCATTCATACCCACCATTATATGTTGCTAAGACAGATGTGACTCTTTCTCTGGAAGATACACTAAGTGTTTTACCTTTGAGTTTATCCCCAAACACTGGTTCATAGGTTGACTTAGGAATCTTCTTCCTGATTTTTGGTACTGATTTTTTAGCTGGAGTCAATATGTCCAGAACTTTCTGTTTGATGGCCTCCTTTCTCTTTTCTTCTTTTTCCTGAAAGCTGAAAGGTTTTTGCATTGAAAGGAGAATCTCTTTTCTCTTCTGTGTTTCTACTTGTCTACGAATTTCATTCTTTTCCATGATTTCCTGGTAGAGTGGCAGATAGATGTGAGCAGGTACAGGTTGGGCTCTGAACTGTTTCTTGCATTCAGCTTCTTCTTGGCTTTGTCTTTTGTAAGTGTCTGTCTCAATTTCAAACAATGCCTGTGATTTTAACAACTGAGACTTTTTGTAAGCTTCTCGAAGTGTCATCTTGAAGGGCTGAGGGATGGTGATAGAGGAGACCCATGGTTTTGAGCAAGAGTGAGAAAATGAGTAACGGTTTTGCTCAACCTTTGAGTGGTCTATGGTGAGGTCAGTCAAAGAGTTGAACTTTCTTATGTTACCAGATCTAAGGATAAGGTAAAAACAAATGTTATCAAGGGCACAGAAATAAGATGGAAGGTTCTATTTGAGAATATTTTACTTTGAATAAATGCAAGGAACTAGTGTGTACACCAGACACTTGTACACCAAGGCAAGCTTTCAAGCCTTTTGCATTATTTTATTAGCCATGCTGTGTAATAATTCCTACAAAAATGTTATGCCTGTAAAGGGTAGTGTAGTACGGATTTCAATTTTATCTCCATGAAAACATAGTACAACCTGCTAATACTGCTTTCTCCAACCTTGTGCCTTTGACACTGGCTGGGGATGGTGGGAATTGTTGTTGTTGTGAGGATAAAATGGAGAGGAGGATTATGTACGCCGCCTTGGGTTCTTGGGAGGAAAAAAAGGCAGGATATCAATGCAATAAATTAATATATACAGCTACAGTCTCTCTTCAGACCTTTCTATTCAACACAATGAAGTCAGGGTATGTATACAAAGAGTGGAGGGAGTCTCCTGTCCCTTTTGCACTTTCAGTTTTGTAACACATGTATAGGCTTCTGTAATCCCTAAAACTGAAAGGTGCCAAAATTACATAGGAACATACTGCCTTATACTGGAGGGCATCAGGTTGGAGGAGGCTACACTAATTCCATGGAAACTCTGTTGCATCTTACCTCAGAGCTTCATAGAAATTTGTTGGCAACATCAATCTTCCATTGTCCTGGAAAAAGTCTTCCAGATCCTTGTCTTCCTTGGGTGGTTTGTGGTTGTTCTCCAGCTTTAACTGGTACATGAGACCTAGTTCTAACAAACATTGTCTGTTTTTCCTTTTGAGGGCCTGAAGCGAGTCATAAAAACCCTCACCTACTATGTCTTCATCTGGCTGGAGAAAATCCAGCAGCTCACCTCTGTTGGACAGAGTGACACTGCTACCCAGTTCCACTTCTGATTCTGAATCTGACTGTGCTTTAATTGGAAATACCTAGGCAAATCAAACAGTGAAATAAAGACATCAGGCCCAGAAAGGATTTTTGAAAAGGCGTTTCTATTTCAAATACACTATTTGCGTCATCAAATGGCTCAGCTTTGTATTGATCTAATCAACTTGTTTTTTTCAAGAACAGTCCTTCCAGACTGAGGGCTCCTAGCACTATCAATGAGAAGGCATTGTGCAACTATTCTGTCTTTTGTTCTTAATGGATTTTCTGAGGTAAGAGAAAAGATGAAAGAAGCGGTGGGAAAACCCTGGAGGATTACAAGTTGAAAACAACATCTGGACCCCTCCTAAAATTCACTGAATGAGGCAGGGTGATGATGCCATAAAAGTCTTGTCCAGAATCACCCCAAGCCAACTTGAGCTAATTGGCCACTTAAAGGCACCATCCTATGTATCTTTAGACAGAAAACATGTCCTACAAATTCCAGCATTCCCCAGGCAGCATGTCTGGCTGAGGAATACTGGGCATTGGACTTTTTTCTGTCTAATCTTGGTTAGGATTGCGTCCTTAATGTTGCAATTCCTATCCATGCACACTTACTTGGGAGTAAGATCCTGAATTCACTGGGAGTTACTTCCAAGTGAGCATGCAATAGGGTCGAGAAAGAGAGAGGCTACTCCCTTGTTTATCGTTGTTAATATTTTCACTGACTAAATCCAGCTTTCTTGGGCAGTTATTGTCGCAGGCCTGGGCGCTTGCCAATCATCAGGTTCCTCGTCTGGTGCCAGCATTTCCATCCCACCCAGCCACGCATGCGGCCCCGATTCCCTCCCAGGGTGTGGCTGGTACAGCCAGGAAAGCGGTTGAGGCAGAGTCATGGAAAGACGCAAACAGCGTTGCCATGGAAACGGCGCACTCGTACCCGTCGGAACTCCTCCTCTGGGGGTTCCGCTTCGGCCCCTCCTGAAGCCCCCCGAGGTTCCGACACTGTCATCTCCGTTCCGTTCCGGCTACGCTGCTCGTAGCACTCAGCGACTACAAGCTTGCCGTGCCTCTAGAGCTCCACCCAATAGGCACCCTCCATTTTTGTCGGCTCTTGCGCATTGACCAATAATCCCTCGGTATGGTCTTTGCGTCCGCCCATCCTAACCGAATTTGCGGTTCTCATTGGTCTGCTTGTGTTGGCCGCTGTCCGTTGTCAAGGTGTTTGTGAGGTAATTTCCGGTTGCGAGCAGTCGTTATGGTGATGTTTACATCACTTCCGAAATGATGGCGGCTTTAGTGGGCCTGTTGCCGTGCCGGAGGCTTAGGCCTGGTAGTAGGAAGAGCCTTTGTCTCTGTACCGGTCCTGTCGGGTCTCTGTTGTGGCGGGGCTCAGTGAGATCCAATGGTTCGACGGCGGTGTACGATGTGGTGGTGGCAGGTGGTGGGATGGTCGGGACCGCCATGGCTGCTGCACTGGGTATGAGGCTCATCAGCTGGCAACTTGGAAAAGCATTTTCGTAATGTTAAATCTCGCAAGTTTCCTATTCCTAGGCGTGGCGATGATAGATGTTGTTCACCTCGTAGGGTGGCCAGGGGCTGTCTTTTACAGAGGTCAGCCCTCTTATTTGAAGAGCTGCCAAAGGGCTGCCAATCCCAAGTGCAGTTTAAAGAAAAAGAACCATCAGATGGAAGAGCTGGGCCTTGAAGTTGCCCTTAAACAGCAGTTGGACAGCAGACTGGGCAGGGCACACAGCTCACCTTACCACAGTCTTCCACAACTTGATGTGATATACTGAAGTTCTAGTTAAATTTTAGTAATTAATTGCTTCTCAATTTGGCGATTCATAAATGGCCACTCTGCATCTAGGCAATCAAGTGCATTCTAGGTCTATATTGGTTCTTGCTTTTTTTATACCTACATTATCATCACATTGGCTGCAAATACACAGCCCTCTTCAACTTTGTACACTCCAGATGTGTTGGACTACAACTCCCATCCAGTCTGGAAATTGGAGCCTTACACCTTCAGAGGGCGCCAGGTTGGGGAAGGATGCTATAGCATTTCAGGAAAAAAAGCTTAATGATATGGACTGAAACTTCACGTTTGGCATGTTTCACCAAAGTTCAAGTTGTACCTGCTGGCAGCAGCCTCTGAAAAGCCCATGAGAACAGCTTCCTCCAAAGTGCATTACTGTAGAGATGTCTCAAGGTTATTGAAATATAAAAGACTTTGGCTAGGTCCAAATGTTGAAGGATGCATTAACTGCAACTGCAGCTTGGAGTTTGTTTCCCCCCTATCTCTTGTGGGGGATTTAAATATAGGTCTATGAAGATCAGCTTGCCTTGGCCTTTTCTGATAATGACTTTTTAAAAACTTTGTTTTAGTTGGAAGGAGGAATGTATTAACTGCACAGAAAAGCTTTGTTTGAGAAAGAACATGACATATATTGATTTAAAGAATTTATGGCAGGAGCCATGGCTCAGTGATAAGAGCACCTGCTTTGCATGCAGAAAGTCCCAGGTTCGATCCCTGGCATCCCCAGGTAGGGCTGGTAAAACTCCAACTAAAACTCTGGAAAACTGCTGCGTCAGTGTTGACAATACTGGGCAAGATGAATAATGATCTCACTCTGTATAAGGCAGCATGTTCCTATGTAATTTTGACACCTTTCAGTTTTAGGGATTACAGAAGCCTATACATGTGTTACAAAACTGAAAGTGCAAAAGGGACAGGGGACTCCCTCCACTCTTTGTATACATACCCTGACTTCATTGTGTTGAATAGAAAGGTCTGAAGAGAGACTGTAGCTGTATATATTAATTTATTGCATTGATATCCCGCTTTTTTCCCCTCCAAGAACCCAAGGCGGCGTACATAATCCTCGTCTCCATTTTATCCTCACAACAACAACACTGTGAGGTAGGTTGGGCTGAGAGTCTGTGACTGGCCCAAAGTCACCCAGTGAGCTTCCATGGCCAAGTGGGTACTAGAACTTGGATCTCCCGACTCCCAATCCAACACTTTAACCACTACACCATACTGGCTATCTGAATGTGGTTACAGTCCTCTGTGCAGTTGGGACCAGTGATTGCCAGAGATCTCAATTGCATGGAGCATTGTAACTGTCAGCTATTCCCAGTTACAATCTCTCTTCAGATTTTTCCTGTCAACACAAGAAAGTCAGGGTGAGTGTGGAGGAGTGGCATGCACATCCCCATATCACCTTCATGCATTCAATTTTGTGACACCTACGTAGTCCTAGAGTGCTAAGCAATTTTGCATGCTCAGGGAATTGCTTAGAAATTGACCTGTGGCTTTGTGGGCTCTTGCTGCAGGATGTTAAAAATTCTTGATTAGGTCTTATTGTAAAAAAACCCCAAAACTTTTGACTATTTTTTTAAGGGCATGATGTTCATCTCTCTGATAAGAAAATTCTGCTACTTGAAGCCGGTCCAAAGAAAGTGTCTAACCAGTTGCCCAAAGATTACAGTAATAGGGTCAGTGCTATCACACCTGGCTCAGCCACACTTCTTAATAGTAAGTACAGCACTCACCAACTATCTGGAGGTTCACTATGTGTGTACACAGGATGTGTCATATTTGATATTTGGGTATGAAATTACAGATGTGAGTGTACATAGCCTTGCATCCTGTTAGTGAGATGGGTTTTCCAGAGAAACTTCTGATGTCCTATAGAGTGATCGAATTTAGCATGATTATTTTACTTGTATTTTGTAAACAACAATGCTAAAAATATGTTAGCTTTTTGTCCCACTACACCCAAAGTATTTAACCTGAAATATTTGAGGGGGAAATTAAAACACAGTGTAATTTAAGTGTTATATTTATTTATCTCTGTTTTATCTATTTCATGGTCTTTGTATTTATATTTGTTGTTGTTCCCCGCCTACAGATAAGATATATATATATATATATATATATATAGTAGACATTTTTATTGGATTACTTGTAAAAAATTTTTTTAAAAAAAGACAGTAGCATGTACTTCCCTTACACTGGGCTGGTTCACACAACATGACAGCCTTCATGGGTTATTTAACTCCCAATGAGCCATGCTGTTTGCCATCTTCCATTTTGAATATGCAACCCCTGATCTAGGGGTTGCCATGTCATCCAAACCCAGCTGTTGGGTTATGCAAGGGTTAAACAACCTTCGCATAACCCTGATGGCTGAGTTCTCATATATGACAACCCCCCTCCGATAAAGGCTTGCATATTCAATTCGTACCTTAAATTTAAAGAGGAAAAGGGTATGAAAACTGTTGACACGCTAATAAATTTTTAGCAGATACTGATTTGGGAAAGACATGGAGAATGGTCTTCAGGCACTGTAGTACTGGCCCAAATCCCCTAGAGAAAAAAAATTGAACTTTCACTTAAGGAAATTAATTTTCAGGCTCACAAATGCTTGTCCATACAAGATTGGTCTGGTACATATGAGCTCTTTGTATGGAGGCCCAAGAATCATGACCAGCCTTCAGTGCTAACATCCAAAAACATGGACTACGGATTTTGTAGTTAGCTGCCCATTGGGAGCTGGCATATATCTAAAGTATGTCACTGTTTCTGCTCATAGTTACTTACTTCAGTGTGCAAATTGTGTGTGTGGGGGGGCATTTTCCTAGAAGCTTGCCAATATATTTTGAGCTCATTTCTTCACTCAGCTTGCATTGGAGTATTTTTTTAAATTTGTTTTAAATGTAATCTTAACTTTATGTAAGTTGCCCTGGGAACTTTGAAGGGCACAATATAAATCCCTTAAATAAAGAAAATATGTTTGGGAATTTCAGGCTTAGAGCTCATGACACCCCTTTTGCAGAAAAATGAAACACCTGACTACAAATCAGCCTTTGTGAAATGATAGAAGTCTTCTCTTATCAGTCACTGTAATGGGGGTTTCTACAGGTAGCTAAGACTGTGGAAATTGATTATTAATTTATTAATTTTAAAGTTATATCCCACCTTTTGGTCCCAAAGATGAGACTCCCCCCCAACACAGCTAGTAATTACAATAAAACAGTGCTAAACTATAAAAATTACACTATAGTGGCTTTAAACAATAAAAAAGTCACAAAGAAAAAAATCCAATAAATAATTCAACAATAAATAATAGCAAAAATTATACATCCTGAGGAGACGAAAAACAAAACAGGTAATGCTATAAACAAACTAATGGTGAAATAAAGATTTTAGTTGTTGGTGAAAAGTAGGATGAAATGGGACCAACCAAAACCTGTGGCAGAGTTCCAAAGCCTGTAGGTTGCTCAGGAAATTGGGCCCATGCTGCTTTGGGATGCGTTGGGCTTTGCCGTCTTCCCCAACCTGGTGCCCTCCAGATTTGTGGGACTACAACGTTCATTATTCCCAGCCAGCATGCCCTTTGCTCCTGTTTGGGGATGATGTGAGGTGTGGTAAAAATGCCTAGATCCACGTGTTCCTCTTGTTTCTTACAACCCTCCGCCTCCTCACCAGGAATACACAAAAAAATGGAAATTGGAGTTGGGTCAAACTACAAGCAAAATCAGTCCTCATTAACAAAAGTTGCAGGATGGCAGATGGAAATTGAGAATTTGATTTGGTCCCAGAACCTGAGCGTCATTAAATGTATGTGGAATATCAGGATTATTCCTTCTATGTTCTGGGATCCTTTTCTTTCTTTTCTAGGCATTGGCGCTTGGGAACATATTTGCAGTATGAGAATCCGACCCTTTCGACGGATGCAGGTGCCTAATACTGCCAAAAATACAGTCTATGTCTGTGTATGGCAATGTAACTTTAGATGTCTTCAGTTCTCAAGATGTTTTGTTTCTTAACATTTTGGTTTATTTCCTGTCTAGAGAGGTTTATAGGTGCTTTACATAAGACGTACAAGTGAGTTGTACATTCTATGTTTCTAGGGTCTTGGGCAAAGGGGTAATATATATATATTCTTTGCGGGGAGATGAGAAAGCTGTACTCGCATCAGGAACATTAATATTTCCCCGTGGGATTTCCTTTGTACAGGCCTCAAAGGGTGGAAAGAGGACCAGTCATTTGTGTATCCTTTATTGCTGCTTCTGTGTTACTAGATGTTTAATGTTAACGATCTGTTGAATATCTGGAAATACAGCTGTCGGGAAGTAGGTTATACTCCTGCCACGTGCTCAATCTCCTGGCAAACTCTGATTTGGTGGTTTTAAGTATAATGGAGATAATATATGTGAACTGCTTTGAGGACATTTGAAAAGCATTTCCAAATTGTTTTTCCTAAGTAGTGGTACTGCTCTGTTGGCTATTGGGAGCAGAAATTGCTGTTTTGTATTTCCTTGCTTTTCATTAGCAACTAGTATATGCTTTAATTCCACATTTGCTAGACGTTTTAGCTAGACATTTAGCTAGACATTTACTAGACATTTTAGCTGTTGAATTTTGTAAGTGGGAGTCCTAGTAGAGGAGGACTTTTCTGTGTTCACGTCAGTATCTCCTCTGCTTGAGTTAATAGGGTTTTTTCATCTTTGCAGGTGTGGGATGCTTGTTCTGAGGCCATGATAATTTTTGATAAAGAAAATTTGGACGACATGGGTTATATAGTGGAGAATGATGTCATCCTGTCTGCTCTCACCAAACAGTTGGATGCAGTTTCAGGTAGTGGCGACTTTTCCCAGTCTTGGATCACTTGAGTCACTTTCAGTGAATTAGTTCAATAGAGTCATAGAGATCATGAGAAATGGGATAAATTTATGCCCACCAGATAACTTTGGGTTGTAACATTGACCTTTTGGAGAGTTAGTACTTCTGAATATGGAACCAATTTCCCCCCACCCCAGCTTTTCACATTTAGAAACTGGGAAATACTTAACTGATACCTGAAGGAATTCAATAAGTTAGTGAATTGTCCTGCCTGTGCTTTGTCTGGTTTGGGTTTTTTGCTTCTTTGCTTCATCTCTGTCTATCATTTGGTGACATTGATACATTGTGTCCCCATCAGACCAAGTGGAAGTTCTCTACAGGAGCAGAGCAGTTGGGTACACGTGGCCCCTTCATTATCAAACCTCTGACACAAGCTCTTGGGTCCAAATTGGTTTAGCAGATGGACGCAGACTTCAAACCAAACTTCTGGTAACTAAGCCTTCATTTTCTGTTTGATCAGGCACCATCTCTTGCCAAGTCCTTTCCACTGGATTTGGTTCTAATGTCATGTGGTGCCATCTGCCAGCATGAAGAGGCTGAGAGGTGAGTGGAAACAGTTAGAGGTAAAAAAAATGTTCAGAGTGGTTATATTTAGGTTAAAATTATGGTCCTAAACATAAATACTAGGAAGTATTTAAATATGGCGACAATCTGGGTTTAAGGAAAAGCCATTTTACAAATAAATAAGCCACATGTTCAAGTGCAGAGGGAACTTTTTGGTTGCCATGGGTGATATACAACATCGTGTAAGCAGATTTCCACTTCTGCTGTAAAACCCCAGATCTCCTCTAGTGGGTCCCCAAGCCTCCAGGTCAGATTTAGCGGCATGCAGGGGATTCAAGCAGGAGGGTGAATCTGTTGCAGTGGCAGACGGACGTTGTTGGATTTCACCCTATATCTAGTTAGCTGCTGATTGTGATAATGAAACCTGGAGGAATTGTATTTTGTTAAATTTGTTAACAGGATTTCTTTCAATCTCTTCTTATGTTCACAGATTGGTGCAGATGGGCAGAACTCTATGGTCCGGAAGGCAGCTGGTATTCAGAATATTCAGTATCAGTATGACCAGTCAGCTGTAGTTGCTACTCTTCACTTGTCTGAGGTCAGTCTCTAGAAATCAGTCATTTGGGCTGCAGCTTTTGAATATACAAAACTAATGATGGAAAGTTAACCATTTTAATCTTTCCTCTGGCTTTCATGTGTTGCAGGCAACAGATAACAACGTTGCATGGCAGAGATTCCTTCCTTCTGGACCAATTGCACTTCTCCCGGTAAAGAACTTAGTAACCCTTGATCCATCCAGTTGTTATTCTTTGTCTTCCCTCTCTCCTGTCCTTGTTTACCACTACTTCAAGATCCGAACATTTGTTACTGTCTGTTTTATCCTCACTAATGTGTTTATCATCCTTTTGTTGCTTCTGGAGTAAAGAGTTATGAACTCCTTATTTATGTTGGGGTAAGGGGTAAAGTCTCTGCAAAGATTAACATAATTAATCTTATGTACATTCTTTTTGCTTTCTGTTCCTGTTGAGTAGCTGTCTGACACTCTCAGCTCTCTGGTTTGGTCCACATCACATGAACATGCATCCCAGCTTCAGAGCATGGATGAGGAAAGTTTTGTGGATTCTATCAACTCTGCTTTTGTGAGTATGATGTGCAACTCATGTGCTCTCAGAAAAGACACGAGAAACAATGATACTAAACAAAAAATAATTTCTGAATAAGATAAAAATATTGTGTGTGGTAATTCCTATGGATAGGGAATATGTTGTGGTCAGTTGGAGAAAGAACACATATTTCCTCCTTTCTTTCTCAGTCTTTTAAGAGCAGCGCAGCCTGAGTTGGATGGATTTCTTCTTTAATTTGTGTCCCAAAGTTTCTGTCCAACTGTTTTATCACACCAACTTATTCAGTCATATTTCTGGCTAAATGAAGTTGGAAGACAAATGTCAAACTTACCTCCCACTTTATTTCTTAAGCTGCATCTTGACCTTCAGCAACACAAACTACAATCCTTCTACTTTATATCTGGTGTATAATTTGTTTTTTTTACTTAAAACAATTCCATGTGTAGTCAGTCGTTGTCTTACATTACACTGGCGGTATAGGATTTGCTACAGCAGAATTCCTTCCCTCCACTGCTGGGGTAATGTTAGAAGCTGTAGGCCACATGGGAAGAGCCCACAGCAGCATCTCCCTTTTTGCTGGGTTAAAATGACTGTGGAATATAATTCACATTTTAAACAGAAACTATACCTTGCCTTATTTTGGCACTGCATTTTTTTTTGCATGAAACACGTAAGTTGAACTTCAAAAATAGATGTTTTCCTGTTGTGAACCCCCACTGTAGGTTTCTTGTGAGGGTGTCTCCTGTGGGTCCAGCATGATGAGAGGTTTGAGAGCAGAACTCTAAAATAAGAAACTATTTTTAAAGAAGATAATAATTTTGAAATGGGCACTGCCACCCTGTCCCCTCCTTCTGTGACCTCTTATTAGTTGGAATTCGGGACATACTGGATGTTCTAAATGTATTTGGATTTTCAGTATAAACTCTTCATTTGTTTGTCTATCTGGGGCTATTGGGGTGTCATATAAATACATCTCAATCATTCATTATTCAGTGGAGCAATGCAAATCACTCGGACTTTATTGATACCGCGGGATCCATGTTCCGATCTGCTGTTTCTCTCCTGATGCCATCAGGGACTGCAAGCCGTCAGCTGCCCCCAAGTGTTGCAAAAGTGGATCCAAGGAGCCGAGCTGTATTCCCTCTTGGATTGGGGCATGCTACAGAATACGTCCAACACCGTGTGGCCCTTATTGGGTAATTTCACACTGAAGAACTTTAGTGCTATGATTAAACTTTGGGAAGATGGGTTGATATGGTACTGAATAGGCAATCATGGTGCATGGTGGAAGCAAGCTGTTTCTAGTGTCACAGAAGTGGAGATTCTCAAGGGTACAAGACAAGTTAATTGGGGAGGAGGGATTAGTAAATTGCACCTGGGGCAGATATGAGCTTGGATCTAGAGATCCACACAACAACAGTGGGCTGTTATTCTTTGTGACAGGTATTTACTGCCATTGTTCTCTCCTTTTAGGGATGCAGCTCACAGAGTACATCCTTTAGCAGGCCAAGGTGTAAATATGGGGTTTGGTGATATTGCCTGCTTGACACACCATCTTAGTGCTACAGCGTTCGATGGGAAGGACCTGGGTATGAAGCATTTTATGGCAATATAAATGTCCCAAGGCCTCCTTTTTACCATTCAGCCTCTTGATATAGGATCTGCCTGAATTATATGTCTCTAGCTTGAGTAATAATACTACCAATATTAGTAGTAGTTCTTGCCCATATGCAGACTGTGTAGAAGGAGCACCTTGCTCTGGAAAGAAGAAATCTGTATCAGATTGACTGATTAATAAGGAAACTAGAAAGGACAAAAGTGTAACATGGCCATCTGTGACTTTATTTACAATGTCAGAATTGTTTTAAAAATGATTAATTTGGATGTGTTAGAAGGAACCCAGGGTTTTCTAACCACACACTCTTGCCTGCTACCTGGGTCACGCTCATGTTACCATTGCCTACCTGATGATGGTGGCCACATAATCTACCCTATGGGATGCATATATTCTAGGAGTGTCATTGCTGCCTCCCACTTGCTTACTGGTTATTTCATGGATTAGTATTACAGAATCCAACGTATGACAAAATGATCCTCCTGGTGAGGCCTGCTTGGCGCCAGTTATCTTTTCAGTGCCAGGTTAAGACCTTCTCTCGGGCATTTGGCAGCATATGAACTTAATCAGGTCCTGGATTGGTCTTCTTGTTAATTGCTTGAAATTGTTTTAGATATATGCTGTCTGTGTATGTGTTGTCTGTTTATGTTTGTCTGTAAATAGTTTTATACTCTGCATAATGTGTTTTCATGGTTTTAATTTTTTGTTAACTACTCAGTGAACTTTGGCTGCTGGGCAGTATAGAAATGTAATAAATTAAATGAAATGGTGAAATGAAAATGGGGATTTTGTGGCAAAATCTTACCTTGTCTAGAGTGAAAATTTTAATGTTCCTTGTCAGC
This sequence comes from Anniella stebbinsi, assembly GCA_029215795.1. Classification (NCBI taxonomy): domain Eukaryota; kingdom Metazoa; phylum Chordata; class Lepidosauria; order Squamata; family Anniellidae; genus Anniella; species Anniella stebbinsi. Next base: position 334,564,537 of record JARDYH010000001.1, read on the forward strand.
CCTGCTAATGTACCAGACTGGATAATTCTGTAGGCTAGATCCAGCATACAGGGCTTACTTTTGATACCCTTGGGGTAACCTAACCACCAAATAGTTACTTCTGAAATAATCATTGTTCTAGGCTCTTTAAAGCATCTACTGCAGTATGAAAGAGAACAACAGAGACACAACCTCTCTCTCATGGCTGCAATTGACTTGCTGAAGAGACTGTACTCCACAAGTATAGCTCCTTTTGTGCTGCTAAGGACATGGGGATTGCAAGCAACTAATGCTGTACCTCCAGTTAAAGTAAGTTCTCTCTTTTTTTAAAAGTGTCTTTGATACAAGGAGCTAAGGAACTTGCTTAATCCAGAATAACCTTATGGTAATAAGACATGATTGCTACTAGATAATAGCTACTCTGAACATATATCGTGTTCATATTGCTGTCTATTGCAGGGTCGCTTAGAGTTAACTAACCAGCATTTAGACTGTGACTAGGGTATGACACTTATGGCTTATATATTTACTATTTATATCTCACCTTTCTCTGTTTGGTAGATTCTTAAGTGGGTAACAGTTCAGATAAAGTTCTTAAATAAAACAATTTGCTTTCACTTTGACTGAAGTGGGAGGAATGGTTCTTTTAAAGCAGGGGTACAGAACTTCAGGTTCAGGGGGGGCAAATCTAGCCCTCCGCAGCTCCCAATCTAGCCCTTTGGGGTTCTTCAGAAGGCCATGGCCCTTCCCCCCCAACCAGCTATTGTTCAGTTTCTTGGCTTTTGTGCAGTTTTTCCCCAATCTAAAAGGTTGAAAAGCCTCTCCTAAGGCTTAGTTGCTGGCAGTAAGATCTTTAAGGTAAAATATGCTATCTCGGCCCTGCCCTTTTGTCTTTAGCCCCGCCCACCTCTGGCATGTGGCCTCCAAGAGCATCATCAAAATGGAATTTGGTCCTCGGGATGAAAGTGTTTCTGCACCCCTGCTTTAAAGGAACCATGCAGTTACCCTGCTCTGACCCTTAAACTCAACCAAGCAACAATGTTTGTAGGGATAGGTGCACTAGCGATACATATGCATTGGAATGTGTCCAAAATGGCATTGATCTCTGAAAAGCATTTACTGCAGAGTTCCTAGAATAGGGACAGCCAACTAGCAGCTTCTAGCCTGCATAATTCATTAATTATCTGGCCCCTCCACTCTTTCATATGCCAGGCTGTACTTGCAAAGAATAATTTCTTAGCTGATAGGGGATTTCATATCCCCACCTCCAATCAGGAAAGATCACCATGTTTTGTGCTGGCATGGGCTCCTACCAGTTGAGAAAAGACATCTCATCTGTTGTATTTGGCACAGTCAGCCCTGGTCCCCAAATGACGTTGGGTTGAAAGCAATACTAGCTTGTCCAGAAACAGCGTAAACTCCATGAGTCTTTTGAGCTGGGAAATACAGCCACCATGGCAGTCTTCCGTTCCTGGTGGAAGAGGTATCACCTGGCTAAGTAAGAAGCATTGTTATACATTGCCTGTGGAAGAGTGCCCCAAAGGCTTTTGGGAAGGGCCATGGCTCAGTAGTAGAACACCCTGCTTTGCATGCAGAAGGTCCTAGGTTCAATCCCTGGCATCCTCAGGTAGGGCAGGAAAAATTCCTATCAAAAGCCTTGGAGAGCCATTGCCAGTCAGCATTGATAATACTGGGCTAGATGGACCAATGGTCTGGCTCAGTATAAAGCAGCTTCCTATATGCCTAACCTGTCGTTTCCAAGCGGGATGTGTGTCTGCTGGCTAAGAAAGTTCTTTGCTTGGAAGGCTGGAGTCTCCCTGTCCAAGTTGTAAATGGAAGGAGTGGCACTTCAGTTTGAAATTGTACTTTCCTTAGCCAAGCTGCTCATAGGCTGAATAAATTGGCTAGTTCCTAGTCTAAAATAACCACTCCAGTGTCATGAAGTTTGATAAGCCAGGATTTTTTTTCACCAAATTGTGTACTTTGGGTTAAAAGTATCGAACTTACCATGCACATGCAGTGATAATGCCTGAACACTTCCTGATATGGAGCTCCACTCACATCTGTTCCTATTTTCAAATAAATGAGTTTTTGCATATAAACAAATATTCTCTACAGCAATAGAATGTTCCCAGTGATAATTGTAAGATCCCAGTGGAATTAGTTAAAAAACTTAGATTGAATGCACATAGACAAAATTACCAAGGAGTGTGTATGTTCATAATGTAATATGAAATCCTAGAACATTTCTCAAATAAAATACATGTAGGTGGTTCAGTAGAAAATATTATTGAACAATGCAATATTTTTTTAAAAAATGTATTCTAACCAGGTTATATCCATTAGTGACCTAATATCAACACTAAACATTAATAACCCCCAAATAAACTTACAAACCTCTTGGTTATGTGTGCAAATAGTGGTTTGGATTCTGATTTTACGTGTGTGTAATTGCGCTGGCAAAAGCAGACTTCCCCATTCTTTCCTTTTCATGGCTGCCACTCTAGCCCCCCCGTAAAAATGCTATACAGAAGGTTGGGGGGGGGGGTTGCTGAAAGGGGTGAGCTGTGATGCTGGTGGGGAGCTTCCTGAAAATCAGGTTGGAGGCACTTCCCACAGAAAGCGGATCCTGGGTTCACCCCACTCTATGGGACAAATTGATATGGGACATACATATAACCATGTTCATGTACCTGTTTTATAGATAAGGTTCAGCTGGAAACCTGGATGTTTCCGTTTATAGCATAAGTTCATTCTGTGAAGTACATAACGTCCCTGCTGTAAACATTATTTCTGAAAACAGTTTCCTTCACAGTGGCAAAGAACAGTGCACTTAAGTGTGGTACTATAGCACTTGCATAGGCCTATGTAGGCCTTCTTACATTAAAGTGTTGGTTGCTAGCACATTTCCTGAGCTTGGCCAAGTGTTGTCCACTTTGGTTGCCATTGAGATCCCCTTGTCCTCTCCCAAGCCCAGTCTGCAGGATTTGGTAACTCTGGATCTCTTTGAAATACCATTTCCCATACATGTCCTCCCTAATTCCGTGCTGTTTGAGAGCCATCTGCATGGGTGGAATATTCTGTAGGGGTTGTAAAATAGATACTGCTTTGCCTCATTAAGTTTGCACAATACATAGAGTCTTTCATGCAGGAGTTCTGAACTAGTTTCTTGCTTTTGAAACACTGATGGAGCAATCCTAAGCTCCTGGGAGAATGGATGTTGGATGCCACAGAGTTCCCTCTCTGCCCAGGGAAAGCCCCACTGCCATAGCTGCTCTGTTTGCAATAGGGCCAAAAATGGGTAAGTCAAAGAACTACATGTGCCCAAAACAGGCTGACAACTATGCCAACTAGGGTATGTAATCCCCCCCATTGCTGTGAATGGGAGGGAAATAATTTAAAAGCTTGGAAAATGTCCAGCTCTCTCTCTCTCCCCCTTCCCCCCTGGGCAGAGCAAGTGGCACTTCGTCTATCATGGATTCCCCATCTCCTGTCCCCATAGGATTGTTCTGCCTATCTGCAATCTTATACACCTGAGGGAAAGTCCCACTGAACTCTCCAGGGCTGACTTCTGAGTAGAAAAGTATAGGATTGCACTGTTATTTTCTCTGTCATCTACTTAATAAGTGGGAAACAAATTAAAGCTTGTTTGTGCATGCCATATATAGTGGTCAAGAAGGAGAGCTAACTAATATCTCAGTAGAGGACCTTGCTTTTTAGAGCCTACATTCCCTGTCAAGGCAAGGAGATGGTAATCAATGGAGGTAGAGCTTCAGCAGGAACTGAAATAATGTGTGTGTTTTTTCCCATCCTTTAGGAGCAGATCATGGCATTTGCCAGTAAGTGACATCCTCGTGAATCAAGAGTTACTGTCCACTGGTGGTTGCTGTAGACTCATTATAAAGATAATATTATATTTCACAAGCCATTTAAAACAGAAATGGAAGTGAAGTAAGACATTTATGTCTACTTATTCTGGCTGACGTTCTTCTCCTAGAATGCCAAAAATTATCCAGTCGTGCCCCGTATTGGACTTCTGGGACACTAAATGTTTGCCTAGCAAAATGGTATTACTGGAATGAATTTACTTGTGGCCACAGTAAAGTAAAGCTTCTGGATCATCAAGCATTTTCTACTGCTTTAGACTGGATAAATTCTGAGCAGCAAGCTTAGATGCAACCTAGTTCTTTCCAGCTCATCGTCATTTTGAGACTTGCCCTCGTAGGCAAGAGGGATGTTGTTTGCCCACTCCAATTTGAGGTTATGTTAATTCTCTTCTAATGACAAAGTAGCAAGAGTGAGGATCTATTACAGACTGGAGTTCAAAACCATTCTGTTAAAAATATTTTAATTACTAAAATAGACATTCAAAGGTACCGTTTTATTTATGTTCCAAGCAGCTGAGACTGACAAGTACCTACCTAATTGCATTTCAGCACCAAGTAACATGAACACAACGAATGAGCAAGTGTATTTATGTTATCCTAACTAATTTCAGAACAAAGTGTGAGCATGTTCCTGAAAAGATATTCTAAGTTTTATCAGTTCGCAGTGCTAGATATGTGGACATTTATATTAGAGGGGGGTGGGCTCAGTCTGCATACAGTTTAGCTTAATTGTATTAACAGATTTAAGCTTAAACCAAAATACATGTCCTTTCAACCTGCTGCACCAACATGAACTATACTTTAGATCAGCCTTCCCCAACATGGTGCCCTCTGTATGTTTTGGACTACAACTCCTAGCATTTCTGATCATTGGCTATGATTGCTGGGGCTGATGGGAGTTATCCAAAACATCTGAAAGGCATCAGATCGGGGAAGGCTGCTTTAGACTATGTAAGCTCCTAACAACTGCTTTCATTAACTCCTCATCCTTCTCCAATTATATAAATAGACCCTTTCCAGAACATTTAAAAGGAAGCAAGTTAATGTCATACGAGCACTAGGATCATCAGAAGAAAAGACTAAATGTCAGTCTTGCACTTCTTATACTGACAAACTCCACTGGTGTCAAATTTGTTTGAATAAAAATTATAGAAGGGGGCTCTTAATTAGCAGCAGAAGCTATTCATCTATAAACACATGGTACCTCCAGACCTGAATTTGCCAAACATAGATTAACTTTGGTAAGGAAGAGCAATGCTCAAAAATTTAAACTTAAGCCTGAGTTTACAAATGAGGTTGCAGCAGATGAGTTTATGTTGAGCTTTAACAAACAAGGTTGCCCTGGTTTGGAAACAAACATCTTGCTCCTATTTTGCCATTCTCTTTACCACCACAAGAGGCTAGAAAGCAAAAACGGGAGTAACAGCTCTGTCTTGCAAATTCAGAGGTACAAAGATGAGGCAATAATCATTGTAATACCAACATCTAAAAAGAGAAAGGGCTAGTATAGTTCCTTCCAAACTAAGACTTCTACCATAATTAACTTTCTAAGCACATAGTGAAACAGGTAGAGTAATGTCTTATTCAGGGCAAAATGCATATGAAGTAAACAAGGCTGCCAGCCAATGCAGACTTACTTGGGAGTAAGCCCCACTGAACTCATAAAATTTACTTCAGAGCAAACATGTACAGAATTGCACTGTATTATGTAGACCCTACCAATATACCTTTTAGTGTCAGTAAGAGCACTTGGACAAAATGTTGACAAATATACAACTGTAGTCAGCATGTCTACCAGTTTTGTTTCAAGAGCTCTTGAACAGAAGTTAATACCACTTGTGCGGCTTGAGGAGATGTTGTGATCAAACAGAATACTACAGGTGTTGCACCAAGTAATGAACCACTTTGAGAACCTGTAGCCCCACACTTGAGTGGCTAAGTTCACCACTTTCCAATTATTTATAAGCTTTTGGGAAAGGTGGCAGTAGTAACAAGTCAGAGGTTCATCATTTTCAACTGGAAGTATTTACAACATGCCATCTGGATGCCTTGCATTAAGAGGTTCTGTAAGACTGGACTGAGGAACAAGTTTTCTGTAGCTGTTAATCCTCTGCAAACTAAAGTAGCCAGGAAATGCCTACCAACAAGGGTTTGCTCTCTCTTAGCTTTAGAGAAGATACGACACATTAAACAATTCCTCATAGTGTTTCTAAAGTCTCTCCTCCACTGCTGCTTCCAGTCAGGTAGTTATCTGTGGGGTCTCCTGTAGCTCGAGCAGTAGCATCCTTGTCTCTGTTTAAGAACCGGCTAATCCTAAAAACTTGACTACTTGAGTCTCAAAACAGCTTATGAGAAAGCACACTCCAGTTTTGTTGTTAAAAAAACAATGCATTAGGCTAAGCTACTGTTTTTGGTTTGAACCAACAAAGTTTCAGGCACAAGAAAGCCTGTAAAAAAGTATGGAGCAAGACCAATATTGGGATGTATTGATATCAAATATGTATCAATGCTTTGGCCAAAGAAGTGCTTGACCCCCTTGTGCATGATTTGTTTCAAGGCCCTTTGGCATCACTTAGGCAATTATGTCATATCACTTATCAGCCTAGAGGGACCCATCTCATTGCAGCTCAGAACTGCTCATTTTCAAGGTAACAGATTCCTTTACTTTGGTCTGTGTTCATCTAAACACTTGTCCACACTGCCGTTTCTTGTTTCAAGAAAAGCAAATATCCTACAAGTGATGCCTTCTCAGTGGGAAAGTCCTAAGGACTGCAGAAGGTGAAAGGTTGCACCCAGAGCCCAGCTTGTTTCTATGTTGTTCACCTTCTTTGCGAGCTGTAAAAAAGGAAAGGAAAAGATCAGTTCCCTTTGCTATGGTAAGTGCCTCACTTTAGGTTGAGGACACTTTTCAGTGTAAAAACCAGATGAATATGACAGGAACATCTGCAATCATATTTCCAAAGCAGCAGCTACAGTACTCTTCGCTTTGTGGTGAAGTTATCTCAGCAAGGGACAAGTAAAAAGTTGTTACAAGTCAGAGCTCAAATGGAACAGCCTGCATGCTGGACACATCATAAGCTTATTTTTTTGTGGCATGCTAGCTAATTCAAACTGGGAGAATGTTAATAACTGAAACTACTGGTTAATGAAGAATAATGCTGACTGCCTATTATTGAGATTTTAGTAAAAAGGAAAAAAACTAGGGATGTGTATTGGGTCCGATGTCCGATAACTATCAGACATATCGGATTTTCGGACTGCCATTTCAGGTGTTTTCCCCATAGGCGTGCATTGGGGGAAAGAAAGTTTTCCCCCAATGCAAGTCTATGGGGAAAAACACTGGGCCGGCACTCCCTCCCTCCCTCCCCCCACTCGCACTCCTTACCTGCCGCCGGTCTGTAGTACTGCGAAACAGGTTTTCTGGCCTGTTCCTCAGTACAGAGACGCTCCTAGTGATGCGCGTCTCTGTACTGAGGAACAGGCCGGAAAGCCTGTTTAGCAGTACTACGGACCAGCGGCAGCAGCAGGGAAGTCCGCAGGTAAGGAGCGTGAGGGGGGAAGGGAGGGGTCCCCAGAGGTCCCCCCTTACCTGCGACCTTCCCCGCTGCCGCCACTGGTCCGTGGTACTGCAAAACAGGCTTTCCGGTGTGCCTTTTTGGCGCTCCTCTGAACTGAGGAACAGGCTAGAAGACCTGTTTCGCAGTACTACGGACCGGTGGCGGGTAAGGAGCGCAAGTGGGAGGAGGGAGAGCGAGTGGGGGGAGGGAGGGAGGGATTGCCAGCCCAGTGTTTTTCCCCATAGACTTGCATTGGGGGAAAGCTTTCCCCCCAATACAAGCCTATGGGGAAAACACCTGAAATGGCGGTCCGTAATCGGATCAGAACTTCCGATATTTATCGGATATCGGATCTGATCAAATCTGGGTACCCCCCCGATATGATCGGATACGATATTTTTAATATCGGAAATTCCAATCCGATTCCAATTCCGAAATTTCTGGCTGTGCACATCCCTAGAAAAAACTGTCTTAAATCCTAAGTATGTTGATTCAAAATGTATTTGACTTGAAGAAAAAACTGGATGTACTGAGCCTATTTGCTTACCTTAAATAGTAGGTCAGCAGCAGTATTTTATCTGTTACTAAAATAAGTAAAATGTAGATCCTGCACAAATGCACTCTGCCCAATTTCATCGTAATATGTGGGGTGAAGTACAAGTACCAGCAACTGGTTAATAAAATGAGAGCATTCTCCTCAACCAAGGCTACTTCCAGCCATATTTACTTGCCTGTAAAATTATGCTGTCTCCAAATCCAAAGCCTTCTTTTAATAAGGCTGTAATATAACTGAGATCCATACACAGAAAAGGGCTAGCCGAGCTGTAGCTATCCAGATTGTCACACACTACAAAGAACAGTTGAGAAGAATATTCATTAATATTAGAATGAAAAATACACATAACCAGTCTTATCACAGAAATTCCTTAGCTGTAATGCTACTAACTATGGCTGATGGCTCTAGAATGAACTGTGGGGGTCATATGCATGATTCCCCCAACTCCTCTTGCTCAGGAATTGGATATCAAGGGCTGGTTCAGAGGCATCCCAATGTCAGTGAAAATGTAATAATAATCCCACTGCCGGTTCCCAAACCCTTAGGCATGTTTAATGATTGGGCCAGCCTGGGTAGAACATTTTGCACCTCAGAGACGAGGGCCGGATGCAAGAACCTGGTTTTGAAGCAATTCCTACTGACATACACGTAAACACATTTTATTGGAATACATAGTCCATGCAAGTTGAAATGAGATCCTGGGGTGAAGCCTGGATTCTTGTGTTCACAATGCTCATAAGTTGGTTGACACCCCATTATAAAATCTTTCACCACAGCATAATTATTCAAGGAGCTCCTTTATTCAGTAAGACCATTAAATCTATCTTATCCCTGAAGAATAATTATGCTCTGATATTTCAAGGTCAGTCTCACTATAGAAAACATGTCAGTAAGTGACCAAAATCTGAAGACACAGATCAGAACACTCATCTGAAAACACAATTAAGAGACCTGAGTATGAACCCGCATAGGGCACTGTTTCAAATTAGTGGTGAATTAACTGGAAGGACGCTACCTCAAGTCTCCAAACACATTTTACCTTCTTTGGCTTTCCTTTTGAAGTCTCTCACTTGTAAAACACCACCTTTTTCATAATCTGAAATGTCAAAAGATATGGGTCATCTTGTGATTGAGAAAAGAATTGTAAAAGACTGATAAAGCAGAGCTCTGAGGCAAAAGAAGTCAACAATGCTAGTTACATGGGACTTCCAAACCAAGACATGAAGAAGTGACCCCAAAAAGAAGAGGCAAGTTTGAATTACAATTGCAAACTGAAGTGCTGAGAAGAGTCATATATGTTTCTCAGAGCTTGTCTATAAGGGAAGAAGTGCTGCATGTCTGCTCTAGTGTATTGCAGAGGATTGTGGAACATGTTCTAGTATATGGAGTGCTGTAGCCCCTCCCTTGACTTTTCCCAAAGGTCAAGGGAAAATGGGAAGTACACAGTAGATTTCACCCAACACTTCCGTTGCATTGCTCAGCCACACAGGAGTTTGGTGACAAGCTGTATTTTAGGAAAGGTCTTGCAGGAGCCAAATTCCATTTCAGAACAGGGTTCTTACAAATTTTCATCTCTTTCATAATGAAGCAGGACATGCCTCTACCTGTCTACTCCAAAGTAACCAGGAATGAATCCCTCAGCAACACTTTTAAAATAGTATTCCAAATATCAAGCCTCTACATGTCAACTCAGATGTAAGCACAAGCTTCATGTTCACTCAGAAATAGGCATGAGAATTTTCAGAAGAAAGCAGGACTGAATCATTCAGCAGCTTCTTCCCTGGGCCCTGCCCAGGGAGGAAAAGCTCTTATCTCCAGTCAACAAGAGCTCTTATCTGTGGGCCAAAGGGGCGGGGAAGCAGCTAAGTGATTCAGTCCTGCTTCCTTCTGAGATGTGCTGCTCCTGCTTACCTCTGAGAAAATATGCACAAGCTTGGAGTTTGGGGTTCTATTTGAAAGTGCTGCTGAGTGATTTGTTCCTGCTTACTTCTGCATAGACCTGTTTCCTACTCTAAATGGATAACAATGGGATTTTTCAGCTCTGACCACTTTTGCCTTTGGCTCTACTTACTGCTGGAATGCAGCTCCCGAGAGCTTCTCCGAAAGAGAGCCCAGCCCACAGGCTGAAAAATGTTAGTCAGACCTGACCTAAACAGGTTAGGACCAGGTTACCTGAAGGCCTACGTCCAAGCCTGCTTGAGCTTTAAGATCAGCCTCTGAGGTCCTGCCCTTTTGTCCATTGGGGAGAGATTAGTATGTATCAAGGCTTTTTTTTGGCAGCCCCACATATTTGGAATGTGCTCCCCTCTTTGCTGGCCTTGAGAATTTTAAAGGCTTTTTAGTCCAGATTGCATTTAGTTAATTTTAGTGTACTGTGCTTTTAACTGAGGGTTCAATGATTCATGTATTGAATACCGTTCAATGATTTGATTATTTAATTTGTATTTTATAGTATGTTGCTGTTTGCTCTGTGAAAGTTTTAACCTGAAAAGCCAGCTAGTAATAAATATATCACCCCTAAGGTCATACAGCTCAAGCAAACGTTTGCTATTCACCTATTAAATCAGTTTCCACAGCCCGATCGTAATAATAGGAAAAGGCATAGAAGGAGCGTCGCCGAATCTCATCTGGTTGATGCAGTTTTCCTCGAACCACCTTTAACACTTCTGAATAACAAGGTTCAAATCCTGTTTCCCCTGCCAGGGTGAGCATACAAATATAAACATGACATGAGCCATCAGTCCCAATGTAGACAGAGCAAAATCCATAATAATGACATTTAGAAGAGGAGAAACATGAAAGAGAAAGCACAACAATGAAGATTTAAATGGCCTTAGTAAAGTGGCCATCTCTTCCCTCTACACTAACACTGCCACAACCTGGGATCAAAGACCAATTTCTATCCTTACACTTCCCATATAAATATACATTTTAAACCCTACATGGAGAAAACCAGGGTCTTAGGGACTTCTCCACAAAAAGACAAGGAGTACACTCTACAATTAAATAGCACAGATACCAGAAAAGTATGCAAGCTAGCCCTATCATCATGTTCTGCATTGGCCTTTTCATGGAGCAGAAGTGACCCATAATTGTCAGAGCAGAAAGAAAATGCAATCTTCCCAGCCAAATTATGAAATGAAAACTTCTGGAAATATTGGGGAGAAAGGAAAAGCCACACATGAACCACAAAGAGGACAATGCAAAACCCCAGCTTCTTCACTCTTAACTGCTCCTGGGATCTTAGGTGGATAGATGCCGCCTCTTTTTTGCACTGAAGCCCACTGCATTTTGATTGCTATCATCACAAATCTCATCTCCATCCAACTATATCCCTCTGAATTTTGTCTTTAAATACTAGACTTGTATAAAAATATATGCTCCTTTATTTCATGATTGTGCTAAGAGTCAAGTGAAATGCCTAAATTGCCATATTACTTCAGTGGGACATTATACTCCAATGAGCAAAAGTAATGTAGGCTGAAGATCTATTTCCTCACAACTACTATATCAGGCTGGGTCTACACTTTTTCAAGCGAGGACCCAGCATGAAGCCCTTTGGGACTGTAACCTGAGAAGACATTCTTTAAAAATACAAGCAAAGAGAAGATAGTCAGGGGGAAAACCCTCTTCATTTAACCAGTCTTGGGAAACAATATGTAAGTTACCTTCTTTATTGCCACCATACTGATATTTTACTCCTCCAAAGTGCCACTCTGCTTCCAGCTGCTTTGGCAAACAGGCGCTTCGGAAGGTCTGTCCATCCGCTGTTGAACAGAATATAGATGGGGGGAAAGTCATGAAGGTTTATGTTTTCTAGTCCCCTTGTGAGCTGAGAAAAGTTCAAGTTCCTCATTCCATTTTCGGAGGGAAATTAAGATACTGCTATTTTCCCCAAATGGGCTGCTCAGTCCACTAGTCTATATAGGTTAGGAGTCCTGGCCTTGAGGGAAAAAAAGTGACTAAGGGGGAGGAGGCATGATAGAGGCATACAAAATTATGCATGGTGCAGAGAAATTGGGTATTACTAATGGCAGCTTGTGCACCATTTTCTTGGTGGAAAGGTGTGGTACAAATAAAAAAACCACATGCATAAATACTAGAACTCAGGGTCATCCAATGAAGCCGAGTGCTGGGAGAGTCAGGACAGATAAAAGGAAGTACTTCTTCACACTGTATAATTAAACTATGGAATTCGCTATTACAATATGTTAACAAATATTCTCTCCAAACACATGTATGAATATGCACACATTCTGAGATACATGTATCTAAGGCATCTTGGAATGTTGGTCATAATGCACCTTGACAGATTTGTCCCAATGATGTGCACATATCTGTTCCAAAAGGGGGTTATTTGATTTAACACAAGAATCAAGAAATATACACAATAATCACATTGGGAATTAGCCCATCGGTAATAGAAACGTATATGAACTCTAACATGGAATTAATCATTTCACACACCATAAACAATCCTGCAGACATTAAGCAAATAAGATAGAAAACAAAATGATGTAGATATCTACACACAGAATTTAAAAGATGGGGAGACCGGTTCAAAGGCCTGCTCGGTGTCTAAGCCAAAGGCAGCTGTGCATGAAAGGCTGGGCCATGGACATGCACTGTGAGTATGGACCCAACTGGGCTGGATTATAATTCCAGAGGAACTGAAGAAGTCAGGACTAGGCAAATCTCAGGTCTATATGCTTTCTTTGAGGTGGGGAGAACTACAGACTTGAGCGAAGAGGGCGTTTGCAGCAGTTTGAGAAAGACACATGTATAGCCAGTATAATGGGCTCAACCTTCACACAAGCACAGGATAGGAAGGGATAATAGGAATGTGGGCTACAATTTGTAGGGAAAAGACATCTAGAAGACAGGATGGATCCTGAAAGATTCATTTCCTGATCAATTGTGATGGAGATGAGTTGTGGGGAAACCCCTGTGACTGCTGAGGAAGGAGCCTTGAGTGTGACTGTATGTGGGTCTCTACTTTGACAGAAGTAGGGACTTACATGACCGTAACTGGGTGTTCTGGAGAAAAAGGATTGGCAAGGCTCAGTGGCAGAACTCATGTTCCATAGCTTGAGGGATTTCATCAAAGAAGTGAACGCCAATGGACACACACAGACATTGAGCTTGTCATGCACCAAGAGTGTGTGGTACCAAACTTTCGGGAGGCCAGAAACAATATGATTTCAGCATAGTGAGAGTCCAAAAATGAATGTGACTAGCAAGGATTACCAGAATGCTGAGGATCTGACATCCAGGATTCTTATAATATTTGAACAAAAAGCATGTTCCTGGGTGAAATGAATGCTGAAAGAATGGTCCTTTTAACACAGAGGGTCTTTGTCACAATCTAATCAAGCCAGGATTTCTCCAGGACTGCTGTGCCTAAGGCTGGAGGAATCTCCACCCAACTGTCACACTTATCCTTAATTCTGCAACACCTTGGAGGTACATGACTTTTTGCCTGGGGTGTATTCATGCCTACCTCCTGATTAATGTTCACTCAGTTTTGCTGTCATTTTGCTAACTAGTGACCTGAGTACATGGCCAGAAATTTCTAACCTCATGGCACTATCATTTGCTTTGGCCTTTTCAGTCACTGCATCTGTAGATGCAATCCTAGATGCTTATCCTTACACAGGTGCAAGGCTAGGCTTCTTAAAGTAACAGAGTATATCAGTTGCTGGGGAACACAAGCAGGACAGTGCTATGGCACTTACATCTTGCTTGCAAGCTCCCCATAGGCATCTGGTTGGCAATTATGCGAACAGAATGCTTGCCTAGATAGGCTTTTGGTCTGATTCAGCATGGCTCTTCTTACAGTTTTGATTCATTCATTCATTACATTTCTATACCGCTGTCCACACAATAGCCAAAGCTTTCTGGGCGGTTTACAAATATTTAAAACCTTTAAAAATACAATATTGTGCATAATACAAAAACAGTTTAGCTATAAACATATAAACAGATAGCAGACACATATACGCATACATATATCTAAACAATATCCTATGGCCTGACTAAAAATCTATCATAAGATGCCAAATGCATGGGAGAAGAAGATCTTAACCTGGTGCCAAAAGATGTTGGTGCTAGGCAGGCCTTGCTGGGGAGTTCATTCCATAATTTAGGTGGGGGCTGCCACCAAGAAGTCCCTCTCTCTTGTTGCCACCCTCAAGAGGCTCGTGGAGGAGAGCCTTAGAGGATGAGCATAGTGTACAGGTGGGTTCATGCCGGGACAGGCATTCCATCAGGTATTGTGGTCCTGAGCCATGTATGGCTTATAGGTCAAAAACAGCACATTTAATATATAAGTGAGAAATATAGTATACAGGCATTGAGTATTATAGCTAAGAAGTAGACAAGATGGATACTGGTTGGGAATACTGCTGTTTTTAGCTACAAGCCAGACTCTGTGTGTGTGTGTGTGAATGGGACAGGCATTAACAATGGAGGGACAGAAGACAGGGAACGTAGGTATGTCCTGGGTAAGCAGGCAAAATATACTGAGGTAAAAGAATGGTAGTGGAATGGAGAAATATTTATAATAGATATATGTATGACTCAAAGGGTCCCTGAAGTTCTTATGGAGGACATCTCAATAATAATGCTTAAGAAAGCCTAGGCTAATCAAAATAATGAGACAACATATAAAAGTGTTCTAAAAGAGGGGAAAGCATCCACTGAAGAAGTTCAATCTTTTCATATTCCAGAAGAAAAGGAATCCAGATCATTGAACCATTTAAAAGAGACAAATGTTTATTCTTTAGAAAGGAGATCATAACCATAGTGCAAGTTTGCAATTATCTGTTAAGGCTTTTGCAATGCAAACAAAGTAACTGCAAGCCAAATTCACCTAACCCAAGGGTTTGGCTTTAATTAGCAAATGCATGCCACGCAGGACAGCTTAAATTGTTTTCCAAAGTTATGCTGCTCATAGCGTTTATATTTCAGATTAGCACTTCACAGCCTAGATTCTGTTTCGTTATGCAAACTGGCTCAAATAGAGTACCAAGTTACCTGTCTCAGTGACAGCAGAACCTCTTTGTTGGAGGGAAAATACACACTGGAAAGGGGATAAAGGGAATTTCAGCGGAATGCAGGCAACCTTTTATGAACTTGCCTAAGGACATTTCCCAGCACGCAACTGAGTAGGAAAATTATAGGGATTGGATACACCCATTCAGCTTCTCTGATCCCTACAAGCCATATGACACCAGTGTATAACTTGCATCATTCCTTATTGATCTGGGTTTCAGCCAGGGATGGCCCTACGATTAGGTCGAGGGAAGCTGCTTTCCTTAGGGAGCAGATGTTGGGGAGACAAGGGGTGTCAGTGGCAGCCCTCACGGCCCATTCCCCTGAGCCCCCTCTGGCTATTCCCATCTTCCAAAGCCAGCACCTCAGCAGCATCCAAACTTAGATGTTGCTGGCCTGGGCTGACTGCCTCGCTTAGTTACCTCCAGATGAGTCACAGGTATCCCCATTGGGAAAGATTCCCTTCCAGGCAAGGAGACAAAGAAGCAGCTGGCATAGGCTATGCAATGAAGCAGGTATTGCGTCAGTGCATGCATTGTACTTCTCGTGGGATACATACTGATGCCATCACTGCTGTATTACAGCATTTGCTCAAGAGAGCAGCAAGCAGGCGCTAGGAAGAGCAATCAGAAAGTGGTGGTGAGGTACTGGAGGACAGAGCTGTGTGTTCCGCAAAGCCTGCCCTGTGCCCTCCAATAATATGCTGCCCTCCAGTGCAAAGATTCAGCTGCCAGTCCAGTCAGCTTCTGTACATGGAATACGGGAAGTTCTGCATGCAGAAGCAGCTTCCATAGAGGAATTTTCTTTCTAGAGAGAGCAGCTGTACTGAGGTGTTGGTAATATGCACATGTATTTAAATGTTATTAATTGATTAAAAGCCAGGTGATAAATCCACTAAAAATAATGTATCTACTGATAGTTCAAGCTAAACGTGGTTCCAGAAAGATCACCATCATATCAGTGGGGCTAAGTCTTGGCCTGAATGGAATCAAAGAACCAAAAAGGGGCTGTTTTTTCAAATAGAGAATATTGACTGCTATTCCTAATAGCAACAACCCAATGGAATAATGGGTTTTAAAACCTTACCTAGTGACAGAAGCATTGAGTATGAATTCCCTGACAGCAGTCTGAAAAAACTCAGTTTTCAAACAACATTCTGCCAAATAACTTCTGTGCCTTGGCTGGCCGGCCTGAAATTCCCACAACCTCCTCCTAGAATGTGCTGTACTCTCACTACCATCCAGTTACATTGTGTGTTATTTATCTTCCTCCATACAGTAGTGTCATATCAGAATTAAGTGCTATCCCCCAGAGAGCTTCAGCTATTGGGTGGCATAAAAACGTAATAAATAAATAAATTTCTAGATAAACCACTGCCAATAAACATAGAATCAGGCATGAGATACCAGTCAGAAAATAAGGGAATTGCATAGCTACTAGAGTCACACACACAAACAATATGTAATCATTCTCTCTGTACCTTCCATTTCCAAGGCTCCTAATGTTGCTAGTCGTGCAGCTTTCAGTCCAAACCCCAAATAGCTGTAAAGGAGGAGAAGGGGTGCTTAATTAAAAATTTGTATTTACCCCATCCCACATGTAAGACAAAGCAGCCTATTTTATAAAAATAGACATAAATGATTATCTCCTAAAAGAGCCTACTGTTTGCTGAGCCCTAGATGTGAAATGTCGGCTCTTACACAACAATCCACAACTACCCCAGGGGTCCCTACCTTTTTAAACCCATGGCCATACTTGGGAATTTGAGATATTGCTGTAGGTACCACCACAAAATGCCTAAGCAGTGGGTCGCCACTTCAGTGTCTACCTTTTATGTCTATGGATCTTAGGGTGCATTTTATTCAGCAAAATAAATGCTTCATGCCTATTGGACACCACAATGTCTCTTTAATAACAAATTGTCTAATTCAGCTAATTGTTGGCAGTCCAATACGGCTAATACTTCTTTTAAACATATGCTTTGGCAGTGTCCAGAAGTTGCTTCTTTTTGCAGGGAGGATATTACACAGAAAAATCTTGTACCGTAACAATTATTTACCCGCTTCATGGAAATTAAGTAAGAGAGTAAATGGATTCTCTGCACTCTTTTGACAGCTAAAAGCCTGGTATTACAACACTGAAAGGATAAACAGTAACTTCCTATAATGCAATGGATTGAGAACCATTCAATGTTTTGAACATTTGAAAGGGTGGCATATAGACACCACCTTCAAATGGATAAATGCTAGAAAGTTGTATGCATTCCATACAAATCTATATATGTATATTTTAAAAATGGGAAAAATAATATATACATATTTTCAGGTGCCTTGTTTATTATAATGAGAATGAAGACATAGATAGATAGATAGATGATAGATAGATAGATAGATAGATAGATAGATGGTTTTCTGCAACAGGCATTTAAAATTATTCTGATAACCTGCAGAAGATCCTGACTTAAAAACTGAACAGCACAAATTATTATGATAAATATTGCTTTTGAATGAAGTTCAATAATACTTTTGAGTTTTGAAGAAACAACCATTTGTTTAACACCTCCTCACTCACCTGTGTGTGTAGAGTTTAAAAGTGCTGTTGAACATTTGAAATGAGGTAAGAAAATCCACTGGTGTTTGCTCCAACGTTTCCTAAAAATTAGGATAATGATAAAGGATTATTCAGTTACTTCAAGAGAAAGCAGGTTAGAAATTCACTGCTGATTTTCCGATATGCTTTGTGCAGTGTATTCAGAGCCCACACCACTGAATAGAGGGGATGCCTTTCTACAGCAGCAAAATTTTGACAAATTAGTTGTAAAGCACTGCTATATTTTGTTATTTTTGCCTGCACTTGGAAGAGAGGCTACATTCGAGACTGGAAAAACACAGGTGAAGCCTGCTGTTATTAAAAGACAGACACACACTTGGGATAACCACATGCTGCAATAAATGGAAGAGATATTTGAGTTACCTTCACATAAACCTTGCTCAGGCCTCATCTACAAGAATTTGCCTTTACGCCTGGTTAGGCGATTATGCGCAAATTCGTAGAAGCGCATTTACGCCTAATACCTCTGTACGAGAGGCGGCGAAGCGCATTACTGGACGACCGAAACACGATTTAAACTGTTGACATGCGGAGAATCGGTCGTTCACATAGTCAAAATGCGCTTTAACGGCCGGAGCAAAATAAAACTCGCTATTTAACGCGCATTCGATAATGCGCATAATCGGAGAGAAACCGCGCCTCTACGCCCGATTTGTGCTCCGTTCTTGTAGAGGTAAAATTTTTAATGCGCCTTGAAAGAGCTTTAAATGCCTCTTGTAGAGGCAGCCTCAGTGGGAAGTGTCACAGATAGCTCAGAGGTAGGGCTGAAAGAACTTCTGCCTGAAACCCTGGAGCACGGCTGCCAGTCAGTACTGACTATACTGAGCTAAAAGGATCAATGGCCTGACACAGTATTAGGCTGCTTCCTATGTAAAATACATAGAGTGTGTTAGGACAATTGTGTGTGTGTGTGTGGGGGAGAAGCCATTATGGCTTCTCCCCTTGCTCCTGTGAATGCTGTGTGTGCACCTGTTGTTTACATAATTAATCATGCTGCAGCACGGTTTGGCATGTCATCCGAACCTGGTGTGCAATGCAGTGGGGCGGGGGGGGGGGGCTTTGTATCCACACTTCAACCCCTACTGCAAGTCGTGGGTTGTCGGGTAGGTGTGAAGCCTGCCATGCCACACACCAGGTTTGGCTGACATTCCACCCCCGCACTGCAGTGCGGGTAATTATGTAAACGACGGGCATGTAAAGGAATGGCGGGAGAAGACACAATGGCTTCTTTCCCTCCCCCCCAAGATCGTCCAAACTCAGACACGGAGAATTCTGATAATCTGAAGGTATTAACGTTCAGAAAATTACTTACTACAGTGGAGCAATCATGTTTATTTTTATCTGCATTGTTTTAGCTTTCTGCGATTTTTTGTATTTTATGGTTTTACTTTAAATTGCCTGGAGAACTCAGAAGCGGAAGGGCAATTGCAAAATACACTGCAAATTGAGGCTGGAATTAGAAAGATTGGAATATCCAAGATATAGGGACTATTTTAAAGAATAAAACATTTTGTAATAGCCACACAGCTATTCCCTCTAGTATTTTTTTAAAAAGTTTAAGAAGCCTAACAATTTAATGGTGATTATTAAACCAGGTCTAGATGAAATAGAAACACAAAATAATTTGGACACCTGCACCAGATTATACAACATGATAGCATCCCCCAACAAGATTGAATTGTATCTACTCCTCACCTCCAGCTGCGGCAGAAATGTGATCTGGGTTGAGGCTCCTCCCAGGTCCAGGGTCCCCACTGTTTGCTGGTTCCGGCCATACAACTGCCCTGCAAGCAACATTGCAAAAGTTCAAAGATTATCCATATGCCATAAGGGATCCCATGTTGTTATCTGGCCTTCATAGCCCTGGATGGATTTCAGCAACAGAATTGTGAGAATGTAGTGGATGCACACGGTTACTATTCCGGTATCAATGGGCTGCCTGCTCAACTTTTGCAAAAGACTCTACCCAACCCTTAAAACTGGACCCCGTAGCAGCAATTACCTGTCAAAAAGTTCACAGTGATCCATGCAAGAATACCTGCAAGGAGGAAGAAAATAAATTGAAAGTACTTCCATCTTTGGGCCCAAAATGCAATCAACAAAGATATTCAATTATTGCACTGTGTGCATTTCTTCAATCAGTTATTTGTACTTGTCCAAGCAGAATCTCATTTCATTCCTTGCTTGGGCTTCTAATAAGTACTAAACTCTTTCTCTCTTTCAGCTTTCACTGCTGAAACTTTAATTACGAGCTTAATTAATTTCCCCTTTTAAAAGATACTTGACTTCATTTCACATACCTTCAAATCAGTCTTTTGAGATAATCCTTGCAGAATTATTGCATCAGCTTTACCCAAACCAACTCTAAAAGTCCCTCTTAACTATCACACCTGCTTTTGGACAGCTCACTCAAATGAAAATTGTCATAACAAATAAGTGGTTTGAGGGGATACAAATTGAGCTTGTCATGTGACAAATATGATATGATAGCAAACTGAGAGCACTGTAAGGCTATCTCAGCCCATATTTAGACTGCAAACCTGCAGGTAGGGCCTCTGTTACTGTGCCTAAAATTGCATCATCGTAATTATCATCATCATTAAAAAATACTCACGAAGGAAAGCGAGTTGAAGATCATGTGAGACATGTAGGCTGAGTTACAAGCAATGTATGTGATGAAACAAGCAACCACTTCTCTTCTGATGTCAGATTTAGCCTAGAACTTGCTCACCTTGCCTATTTGTCCTAATTATAAATTCCATGAAGAAAACAACATGCTTCATGCTGACTGCTTTTCATCTTCACCAGTACAACCAAGGAGGCTTTTTCTATGTCTCCCTCAGCAGCTGCTTGAGATTTACACACTCAGAATTCTATCAGAGGGTGGATCAACTTGAATTCCAGTTCTTCTAACCCCATCCCACCCTGACCACTTTGTCTTTACTATTCAATTTCAGGAGTCCTCTTTTGTATATTGATTTTGTAGGTACCTGAACCTCCCAGTTCAGTTATTGACTGAGAGAAACAAATTCCTATAAAGCCATAGAAAATGAAAGCAATAGTTCACCGCGAGGTTGGACCTATCTTGGATTCTGGGCTTTCAGCTGATAAATAGGATTGGGAACAGCAATTGTCAACACTGTCAAATTAGTCTAGAAAAGTGGGTTGAACAAAATTTACAAATGCTTCTTTTATCATTTTCCAAAACATTTCAACAAATGTATCCTCGATTATAAATAAAATACTGTAGTTTTTTCCCACCTTGAATACAACACTAGAAATATTTTACCTTGCATTCAACCCTGAGGGTCACTTCCCATTCTGCCTGCTTCCATAGTTATTTCTCCCCACTTGGTCCTATCCTTTTTCCTCCTCCCATGACCAACCTTTGTAAGATCCCTCTCAGGACCCACCTTCATAAGATCCATCCATGATGCTAACACTATTATTAGGAACTAGAAAAGGAGATTCTTCAAAGACCACCTTGACCTGTGGAAAGGGGAAAAAAAGGGTGCTATTCCTAGAACTTGGAGTCATACATAGAATGGAGTATGTGAATGTCACAACATTCTTATCATACAAAAAGTGGAATGTAAAGCAAGGTGGGTACAGGTTTGATTCTTTTTACCTAGCTCCAGATATCATAAGTAAAAACATGACTATCTCCTGCCTTAATAACACCCCACCCTTATTAAGAATGATAGCAACTATAGGATTTAAAAGTGTATCACACAAGCCTGGTTTGGCAATAAAAACACACATCTGTGTCAAATTCATGGCAAAAAGTACACATAGGCAGGCACTAAGAGGTGCCATTAAGAAAGACCCCCAATTTTACATAATGACGCCCATTCCCCATACAATACAACCCAATATTACCTCTGAGAGTAGAGCCTGGGCTTTGTGGTCTGCTAATAGCCGCAGACCAGCTGTGGCTTTCAATACTACTGGGGTCTTATTCCAGTGGCTGGGTGGCACAATTTCTTTGGCCATGCCTAACAATTTTCTGACAGTTTCAGCTCCCTAGAGATTAACAGAAAACAAAACATAAACATTAGTAGGATTGGGCAAAGGACTCATTTGAAAGCTTCTTTCAAATATTCTTCCTTCAATTATTTCCTCAAAACCAGCCTTTACTGCGAGGAATTTAAAGGGCCAAATCCCTTAACAATTGTTCCCAATCCTAGTTAAAAGTATAGGCAATTGCAGGTGCCCACATTTATCCCTTGCTATCCATGTCTCTCTTACCCCAATGTTTCTTATCTTTCCCATTGTTTATTTTAGACTAGCTGATATACCCGGCATTGCTCGGGCCCCCTAAGATGTATGTCTGCGAGCTAATCATCTTAAAGTAATAGGCTAGTACTAGGCCTGTGAGTTAACTGTTAAACAAATTCAATTTGTTTCTTCTTTTCCTCCTGCACCCTCACGACAACCCCACAAGGTAGTTTATTTTAGATCGTTAGCTCCTTGCGGGCAACGACCTGTCCATTTCTTTTCCAATAAGGAACTTTGAAAAGTGCCATGTACACTGATGGTGCTGTATGCAGAATTTGGGGAGGCAGTTAGCTAAACGGTGGAGCGCATGCTTTGAATGTAGACGGTCCCAGGTTCAATCCCTGGTGTCTCCAGTTAAAAGGGCCAGATTGCAGGTGGTGGGGAAGAGCCTGGAGAACCATTGTCTTCCAGTCAGAATAGGCAGTAATGGGCCAGATGGAGAAATAGTCTCATCTGATGTAAAGCAGCATGCTATATATATGTATGTGTGAAATCCCCTTCAAATGTCAATGGTGAGTGGATGCTCTTCTGCCTTTTCTTGATATTTATAATGGTTTGTTTTCCTCCTCTTCTTTTAATCTATTTCTTAACTGCCTCTATTCTCCCCCACCCCATCTTTCTATTGCTCTTTCTTTTTCTTCTTCATGTTAAACAAACTTTATTAAGAATACGCAAGGAGGAAGGGGGCCTAATTGCCACAAAAATCCATCGGAATGTCTTACCTTTACAGGTTGATCAGCATATGCTGAGAGACCAGGCTTCACTGATTCAAAGATTTCCCCTTCTAATTCTGCAGGCTTTTCTGCAAAAATAAAATAAAAAAAGCTTTTATAATGGTCACTCTTTTTCAGACAGAATGAATATGTTATAACAATACAGACAGAATATGTTAAAACAATAGACAATCACAAAGGATAACTCTAGAACCTATAAACTGATATTTTTGTAACATATGTTTAGGATGTGAATCAGGATTAATATTTAGCCCTAACAAAAACCAATGATGGTGTAATTGAAAAGTCTTAACATAAGTAAAAGTTTAGCAAATTGTCCCAGTGATTCAGACAACAGCTCTCTCTTTCAGAGATGAAGCTTTTTAAAATGAACAGGCAAAAAAAAGTTTATTATGGGGCGCACACACAATTCTTTGTAACACAGGTTGTCTGAGTGGGTGGTTCCCCATCACACACTGGCTGAATTCGGACAACACGATAGTCAATGGTGAGGTAATAATCAAATTTACAGTTGTTCGTCTAGTGGGTACTCCCCACACAACATGGTAATAAATAATCAACTGTGGTGTGGATTAGGATCAGCGCTGAGTTGACTATGGCAGCATTCGGACGACATGATAGTCAATACAACTGACGATTATTTCCCCCCCACCCCCAGTTGCTTATTATGTCGTACAAATTCAGCCACTGTTTTCCTAGGACACACAGTTATCTCTCTGGGAAGAGGTGTTCACAAGGACATGCCTTTGCTAATATCTGCCGTTTACATGTTCTGTACATGACATTAGTGGCTCTCTTCAGGATGCAAGTATGTTAAGTTTGGAACATAGTTTGTATCCCTTAGTTTATCCACCAAGAGAATCAGTTCTCTCAATAAACCCTTTTATTAACAATTAACTCAAGCTTGTGGGCATTGTTTGTTTTCGGTCTATCTCTGTACATCTGATTCCTGCAGATTGACCCCTAAGAGAAATGTTGAGATCCTCTACCCTGAAGGACGTCTAACCACTAACATGCACACAGATTCTGACAAGGAAAAGAGAAGTAGGTTATTTAAAAACAGCAGAAGAACAACAAACACTGCACACAAGTTTGATGACACATTTTCTTGAGATTTTAGCATTGAATAATTTCATGAATGGGAGCTTAACACATTTTTTTATTGGTAGTTGTTGGAATTCACCAATTTTACAGGACAACCATTTAACACATTATTTCTCCCGTTCAGTAAATATTTAGAATGGGCCATTGTGGCTTTGATTTTCAAAGTGCAACCAGACTGGCATTTTACTGCATGACTGTAATGCAAGGAGGTTCAGTGCCATGCAGCATCCTATGGTCTATCATCCTATGGTCCATCATTAATATTCTCCTTCTGTTGTGTTTTGTGTAAGTGACAAAATATAGCCTTCTCATTTAAGTGGGAACAAGCCTTTCTGCAATTTATCTGCTTAGAAGCCTCATGCTCTCTCTCTTCCTGGGCACTGCACTGCCTCTCCGTTATTACTGGAGCCTTTATTACACCCCCACCTTCCTCCCATTAATATCTACCACTGTGTTCAATCAGCAAGACACCATGCTAGATCCATCTGCTAATTCCCTTTTATGCAGAAGCAAAAGGCAGTAATTTCATGATACCAAAATCCTTCCTCCCCTTCTTTTTGGGGAGTATTTTTCAGTACATTGCATTTGCTTTCTCTGGATGGTGGTAGTGCATGAATTCAATTGTACAATTTCATTATTATTTTAGGAGAGGAAATTCTGAACTCTGCAAAACCAGATATGACAAGTACTGAGATACTAGAGAATATAAATTAATGAAATATGATAAAGCAAGCTAATCTGGACACAGCCAAAAAAACAAAGGAAGGAGCTGAAAACATTATGTAACATTCCCTGTAAAATGATCCTTCCCTTTTTTTTCAGTCATCTATCTTATGAAACAAGGGTACCTTCTAAGTTAGAAAAAATCCATTCCTTTTCTGCCAAGAGCAGCTTTAAGAAAATGTATTTGTTGTGTTTGCCTAGCAATTGTTTCCCTAACAATACACTTCAGAAGTTTAATATAATAGATGGGGCAGAGCTATGTCTCACACCACTACCAAGTCCCAATCACTGTTAAGCTCAAACTTTAAAGAAACATGATGATTAGGCAGACCAACTGAATCACAAAAAACTTTATTTAGAAAGAGAAGTAAGCTTGTACAGACTGATGAAAAGGGAATGAAAACAAGAATCAAAACAGACACAAGCTATGAGAAATAAAAGCTTATGAATGTCGATCATTTAAAACACTCCAGCTTTCAGAATTAAGTTTTAAGAGGTTGTTACAGACATGCTTAAGCTAGTTCTCATGCTTTTGGATGATGAACACACAGTGACTGGTGTCAGAATTAGCCAAGGCTTACAATACATTCATCATCTGAGGACCCCCATGGCATGTTCATAAGAAACACATCTGATCAGGATAACATTCCCATATAATCTTACCTGGGCTTCTCTGTATAAAGGTGTAAATGTGAATGCGTGTCCCAGTACTTCCTGCATCAAACATGATGCCATAAAAAACTTCCACACTGGCATTGACAGGACAGATCTTAGGTGGGAAGAGGTCTTGAAACCAAATCTCTGGGTTGGGATGAGAAACTATGCAGTAAATGGAAGAAAGCGCAAATATGGCAATGACTGCAACCCAGGAAAGTGCCATGATACTTGGGAGCCTTAGACTTGCTGCTGTTCAAATCAAGACTTCCAGAGTTGCAGAAGTTCCTGGAGAAAGAGTTATGAACCAAGAGGATCATTAGTTAAATCTTAATTAAAGAAGCTCTGAGACACAGAAACCTCCCAAACATTCTAAAAAGCCAGACTGCTTACAGAGACAGGAACAACCACCACACTTCATGCCACAAATGCACTTCAGAATCTGATGCTCACAATTTAAAGTTTCTCCTTTTGTGTCTATGGAACAATTAAAAAATACCATGCATATTTCAATAAATTTGTTCTCACCTTTACAAAGCATCTAGATCTACAACTTCAAAATAATTTCTTAACAACGCCAAACTCCAAATTAAGTTATATATTAATTCAACTAAACTGTGATCAAGCAAGACTTTTGTATCTTGACTGTCACACTAGGAAGGCTGGACAGGCTGGACAGGCAGAGAACACAAATACCATTCAAAGCAGCAGACAATGGGAATTTCATTCGCTGCTGATGGCAGCTGCCTGGAGAGATGATTATACAGGGAAAAAGATACCACAGCTACCAACAGATGCATTTAGTCAGTGTCCTTTCCTTGTATCCAGTTTACCTCTGAGGATTATTCTTGTTTTGTGGATTTTACTTCCAAATCAGATGCAAATAATTTTTACACTGAACTTCACCAATGCTGTGTCCGCTTATAGCACCATAGGATCACTGAGAGTAGGTAATATTTAAAGTAGAAAAGATAATAAAATGTACAAAAGGTCATGGTCAATCCTCTTCTGCCTAGCACAGTGAATTCACTAAAGATAATTTATGCTGAAATTTAAAACTTATTCAAATGACTTAAAGAACAGATGACAGTTATCTGACAATGTTTGCATTAAACCATTGTGGCAGGAGCAACTGCATTAAATTCTGCCCCCCCCGACACCATAATAATGGAGGAAATTAATGTTGTTGATAGTTATTTCTGAAGATCCTAAATAATAATAATAATAATAATAATAATACATTTATTTCTTACCCGCCTCTCCATTTGGATCGAGGCAGGAACAACAGTAAATATAAAACACGATAAAATACATAAAACTGATTAAAAACATGGCAAACATTATTAAAATAGCAATAAAACATCATAAAAAGTCAGGACCTCACACCACTGTACAGGTTTTTGCTCATATCCAAAATACAAAACATTTAACAATAAATACCATCCCTCCACTCAATATCCTAGTTCTCCCTGCTGCACCAATTTGTTCTACCCTGTTTGATCACCTATGTTGTCTCCATATTCATAGGCATTTGCCTTCCGTGCCTGTTCTTAGCTCAGGCATGATCCGTCTAATTTCTAATAAGCCTCAAAGTCTACCTTGTACACAAGTCTTTCAACATTACATATTATCCTCGCTACCTGCATATCAACCTACTGATTATCTTTGTCCTCTCACAAGTAATGAGTACTTGGCATCTGAGTCCATAATCATTAGACCCTTCACCTGCTCCTGCATCCACTCTCCTGCTCCTATTTCAATTTGCTGCCCCTCCCACTCAGAAACCTCATCTCCCCTTTGCCTTTTGTTCCATTTCCTTGCCCTTCCATCTCTCCAGCCTCTAATGCTGATTCATCAACTTCATACCTAGCTGCAAACAACCTCAATGGAACCTTTAAGCCTCCCTCAGCAGCAATGTCATTTCTCACCTTGATTCAAACAAATCAGTTTTGTCACAAGAGCAGGAAAACCTATTCCTAAAAAGTAATATGGCCATCTACTTGTCATTTTAATGAAAAATAGGGACAAGAAAAAGTCTGCAGAACTATATCGTCCATATACATGTGTGTGTATGTGGGGTGGGGGGTTGGCATAACAGCATCTGGCCTATATTTTGTCAAAATGGCAAAAATATGATCTAACAATCTTTAAACCTAAACCTTAGATTTCTGATGTACATCTTCCAAGCCATATGAAGCTTACAGAGAGCATTTTTAAACAAATCCTGAACTTTATACTGAGTTCTATCCAGTCTATTAAAAACAATAAAGATGGCTTACAACAATAAAAATACAACAGCTTGATAAACTAAATTAAATTACAACAAAGTTTTAAAAAAAGCTGTAGTTGAAATCCATTATTCAACTTTACCAAGAGCTAGCACAAATTTTGAGAGAATATACATACCACTTCTGTAAATATGCTGCTGTATTTTGTAACCAACTGCAATTTTCTCAGCATGATATGAAAATAGTCAAACTCTAAGTTAGGGTGACCAGATAAAATCCAGGTCAGGGCTCATGTAACTTTAACAGTTGTAGAGAAAAGGGAATTTCAGCCAGGGTAATTTGTATGCAATTAGTTCCTGGTGAAATTCCCTCTTCATCACAACAGTTAAAGCTGCAGGCACTATACTAGAGTGACCAGATACAAAAGAAGGCAGGGCATCTGCAACTTTCACTGTTGTGATGAAGAGGGAAATTCACCAGAAACTAATTGCATACAAATTACACTGGCTGAAATTCCCTTTTCTCTACAACTGTTAAAGTTACATGAGCTCTGACCTGGATTTTATCTGGTCACCCTACTCTAAGTGAAATAAAGGCACAGAACAGAATTGCAGCCATAACAAGGAAAAAAACAGGGTATGACAGTCGCATCAACAGAACAAGCTCAAAATGAAAGGAATAATACAAAATAGTGCAGACCACTATTTCTTAGAAAACCTGTTGTTGTTTTTAAAGAAACATTGGCCTGTATTATTTTATTTTTTTAAAGGCACAATAAGAATTAAAGTAGCCCAATGTGCACTACAGTTTTACTTTGATTCAGCCTTCACAAAAGTTGAGAACTCCTTCAAATAATATGGTAAGCAAGACAGAGTATAGATATCATAGTTTAGATTTCCTTGGCAAGCACAGTCTGCTATCAAGCATGGGATTTTATATGAACAGAAAAACTACTATACAGCACAACCCTAAGAATGTTTATACAAAAGTAAGCCCAAATTAATTTCTCTTTATCAGCCTAACACTTCACACAAGTTGTGGGAGCAACTTGTGTGAAGTTGGTGGGGAAGTAGACCTAAAATCATTTATGCCACTCTATGCTCCTTAGCATAACCTTTTAATCTCCATACCCTATAAATGAAGCATAAGTACGAATCCCTGAAATATTATTATTTAATTGTAGCTTTGATCTCATATCTTTATCCAAAAATTTTAAATTTAGGCAGCATCATTCTATCCCAAAGTTACCTCACAGCAACTTAACTAGCCAGGCAGCTGTGAGAGACGTCACTATATCTGCACTTACTTCTTTTTTGGAATTATTTACAACTAAAAAGATTCATCTTTGAGTCATGCAGGCAAGAAAGCAGCATGTTACATTTCAAGCTGACCATTCTCTGTGAACCTAGGTTTATCATTTATCTAATGCAAACAAAAAAATATGTCCAGGTTGGGTTTCTTTTGCACAAGGGAAGTTCAAGGGGCACATTTCGGACAGGAGAAAGCTCCACAGAGAATGCTACTGAATAAGAAAATGATTTACCAAGTTGAACATTCATTGTAGCTAAAGGGCACAAAGTCAAGTCATGATGACTCAGGGAAAATCGAGCAACATGTTTGGCTCATCCTCTTATATCACACTATATAGATCCAGTTGGCACTACAGTAGCTTACCAATAGATATTGCTACCTGAAAAGTGCTACACCAAAGCATCCCTAATACACTGTACCACAATTCCCAGAAGCACCAGCATAACTAGAACGTGAGAATAAAGGCAATATTCTTTTCAAGGCTAACTCATATACCCAAATCAATTCGTATGTAGTGAAATGACATGTATTTTTTTTTATGATGCTGGTCAGCTGTCTAGTTAAAAATAGGCATATTTAAAAACAAACAAACGGTGAAATGGCTAAAACTATTTCCCGTTGTTTATATGCAACAGACTGAAAAAGAAGACAATCCTCGGGAGGGTGGGGAGATGCGTGTCAAGTGTGCGTCTAATTGAACTCTACGAAGTAGAGACCCGGCAAATGCAACCAGAGCTAAGCCAGGGACGCTTGGGAGGCGAAAACCGAGCCAGCATTACACGGAATGGCAGCGCAAGGGAGCTCGACCCACCCCACACCGGCCCTGAGATGGGGAAGGTCACTTTAACACACTCCCATGTCCAGTTCTCCACTCACCGCCTTCGCAAAGCCCTCAACCTTCCACATCTCGCCGGTGCCGCGTGTCACGTCAACACACTGCGCATTACGTCAGGGCGCACCCTTTCTCCCTCACTTTTCCGCGACGCTTGGTTCCCATAGAAACGGGTCGCCGCCCGGGGGAAAAAAAAACCCCACTGGAGACCGGGGGCCTTTCAACATGAAGGGGAAGGGGAAAGGAGCGAAGGGAGGGAAGTAGGTAACTGGGGTGTGGGTGGGCAGGTAACCGGGTAGTGGATGGGCAGGGAAGCGGGTACGGGGTACGGGCAAGCTGCCCTGGTCCCCCGGACACCATCACCCCAACCCTTGCCCCTTCACTCGTGTGGTATTGTTCCCCTCCCGCAGGGGGAAGAAAGGTGGCGGCGGGGCCGGCAAGGGGGACTCGAAGACCTTGAAAGAGGAGTCGGAGGCCGACAGGGCTAAAGTTGCGGCGGCGCTATGGGAGGCCAGGCTAGAGGTGACGGAGATCTCGCGCAAAGAATACCGAGAAGCCGCCCGCCGCCTTGCCCGGAACAACGAAGAATTGGAGCGGCAGCAGCGGCACCTGGAGAAAGACACAGTCGACGTGATCAGCTTCCTCAAGAAGCAGGACGTGGAGAAGGAAGAGCTGGTAGGTATGGAACACTGTCACTTGGTTTGGTTAGCCAGCCTTTGCAGTGTTGCCACCTTAAAACGAAGGCCTGTCCGGCAAAACTAATCGGACATCAAAGAATCGTTTGTTTTCTTACAGCATAATCACGGTTGTCTAGTTTCATGGTTTCAATTATTAGCTACGAAATGGAGAAACTGATCACTATTGCCTAGGGAAGGTGTACTGCACCTCAGAATGAAGAAGTGATCTAGAAAGAATTTCAGTGCTCTGGTCACTACTAGACTACTCTGCCCAGTTTTTCAAGGGTAAAAATAACCTGATCTGGATAGGAAAGAGTTTTAGCCACTCCTTCCTTGCAACGGACTGTTGAACATCACCGTTGCCAAAATTATTATCCCTTTGTTTTTCACCAAGCTTCACAAAAGTATTGATATAGAGTACTGTTGTATCTGATAACTATTAAGCTTACCATTTCTTCACCATTTAACGGCCCACTCTTTCAGTTCACCCATGGCAGAATTAGATTGCAGGCTTTTTGATATCCCACTCCACTATAGCATTTTTGGAAATGAGAATTGTAGGAACAAAGTTACCTCAACCTACCCCTGGGGGAGACCCCAACATGGAGATATAGTGGTGCTTGCAAACTTGAGGCATTTGTTATTTCTCAATACTAGTGCAAAGTATGTCTTTCTCAATATTAATAACACAAGAAGCCCCTCCTCCAGCTCCTGGAATTAAGTGAATATTTTCAAGTCAGAAGACAAGTCTTTCAGCTGAACTTGTGGGTAAATTAACCATATGTGGAGTGCTCACCCTTCTTTCCTCAGCAGTGGGTTGGCCTGGACAGAGTCTGAGATGCAATTTACTGAAGTTTTCCAGCTGCGGAAGAAGGGAATGATTGGGTTCTCTCTTGATTTTGTTTTTTAATATGTAGATTGAGAAGCTGAAGCAGCAGGTTAATGAGCTGAAAGAAAAAGCCAAAGAAGAGAGTGAACAAGTGGTGAATGGACATTTCTTCTGACACAGTTGGTAACATGGGGCATTAGAGATCAGGCTAAGCACATCTTGGCTGTTGGGCCTCACACATAAATGTGCTAGACAATACTGTTTTGCAGTAAAGATATTAAACCTTATCTTCTGTAAGGATCCTACACTAGCCGCTTATGGCGGTGGTGGGCAACTTGTGGCCATCCAGATGTTTTAGCCTACAACTGCCACCATCCCTCACCATTAACTATGCTGGCTAGGGCTGTTGGTTGTTGTAGCCAAAACATTTGGAGGCCCAGAAATTGATCCCCATGCCTTCAGTTGTGACTAGATCCTTCACTGTTCTCTTGTTTTTTGTTTTACTAGGAAAAATGGGAAAGTGAGGCAATAAACCAAAACTGCACACTTACTTGGAACTAAGTTCCATTCAACTCAGTGAGATTTACTTCTGAATAAACACACCTAGAGTCAGGCTGTAAACGAGATGGAGTTCTCACCACCAGCTGGTTCATACAATCAGAGGTAGAACTGGCTTGGAACTGTTATATTATTATTTGGTTCTAAAAAGCCCTTATTTTGAAGCTTCATTTTGTTAATATTTATTTTAGCCCTTTATTGATGGCTTTTATTGGTGATAGCCTTTTATGTTAATTGTTTTTTTAAATGCTGCATGTCACGCTGTTACTAAAGCAATGTGTTCATTTGCCATTTTTTGTATTTTTGCCCTACTGATGCCTCTAAGGGAAGAATCCTATGGAGATGGTCATTAGCCTCTGAATTTGGAGGCTGATGACTATCCAATGCAGCATGGCCAGAGCAAGGAGACGATTGTTGCCTCTTTGTTCCAACTGCTCTGCATTTTTGGGTGGACAGGCAATTCGGCCTTTTGAGCTGGGGAGCTGGGTGGGTGGGGAGGAGGCTGCATGGTGCATAGGAAGCTGCATAAAGAGGCTTCCACCGTCTTGTCCCTTCCCTGTCTCTGGGACCGCCCCCTTTTTGCCCTCTACGTGCTCCAGTTACAAACCACACTGGCTACAAAAGGAAGGAGATGGGGTTTCTGAGAACCAAGGTTGGAGTTCTGGCTCTGACCTCAATTCCCAGAAGTATCTAGCAGCCATAAGATTGCGTCCTTAGTTTTCTTCTTGCTAAAAAATTGTGATTTGCAGGCAGAACAATTCGCTAAACAGTTGGAGGAGATGGAGGAGAAATTCCACAAAAAGGCCAAAGAAATTGGACTAATTCAAATTGAGCTGAAAATGATAAAGGAATTTCGAAAAAAGAAAGCACTTTTGGAAAAAGAACTTGAAGATGTGAGTTTATTATTAACAACTATTACATTAACTATGAAATTAATGTAACCAATCCCTATGCTAGACTGCCACAATGTATCTTCCAAATCTGAAATGAAGTTCTGAGACATGGGATCGGCTAGAAAGTTTTTATTTTTTTGGATTTTAGTGGGATAATTGAATGTTTGTATTTGTAGATGGATAACGTTGATTTTCAGATAAGTATAAAAAGAAGGAATATTTTGCATCATATAAGATGTAATGTGGTTTTCAATATTAATCTGTTCAAGAACTAGATACAGTAGATTTTGGACAGTATACCTATTTTAGGAAAAGGAAAAAGTATGCCAAATGAGACATCATACACAAGGGCCTGTGCTGTGTTTCAAAACAGTGCTCACAGAGTGCACATTAGCAAACTTGCAAATATGTGAAAACGTGGGAATAGGTAAACTATATAAAAGAGCCACAGTGGATGCATAACTCACAAATGAGAGGATAGTTTCTAGGTGTGGAAAATGCTGGGGTGAGTTGGGGAGCTGTGAAGTACTCTCTAGGTACTCCTCAGGCAGTCCTCTAGATTGCTAAAATAATCATTAAACACTTCTTCAAATCCTAGCTAAAAGATATCCTGGATATCACAAAAAAAGAACATCAGGAAACAATCTGCATGTTGGAGAGAAAATTCCTTGAAGAAAAGGTACAGTGCTTTGGAAATAGTAGATGTGCTGCTTCAGCATGCTTGGTCCCTGTAATAATGCACGGGCTGTTTGCTTTAGGCTGTACTGGTTTCCCACCAGTCCACATAGCTTCTAGGCAATAACTTTAGCCTTGCAGTCTTGCACAGGTGGCTTCTGCAGTAACTAGTCTTGAGCACCACCTCTTCTTGGAACACTTCTGTTTCTCCTAGTTATACACAACTCAGAACCACCTGGATATATATTGAATAAACTAATAAGAGGTATTATACTGATCCATATTTGTGTAACTGTATCTTTTACCTCTATTCCCCCCACCCCACCAAATAATATTTAAACAGATAGGTGCAGCTTTTAGGGGAAACTTCTGGATCTTGGAATCTTTGCTGTCTACATATGCTTTGAACCTCAACATTCACAGTTTATACCTTTTGTCATCTTCTAGAAAGCAGAGAATAAGCAGCTACTTTCTCCACATGCTTTTGAAATCTGAACACTACTTTGTCCCTGGCTTTAATTCCAAGGTCTCTCTGTTCTTCTGCTACTATCTCTTTTTCTTTCAGCAACGCCTAGAAAGAGAAGCAGAGAAGAAGATTATAATGCTGGCAGAAAGGGCCCATCATGAAGCCATTGTGTAAGATTTACCTGATTCTCTGTTCCTTAATCATGAAGAAGATGATAAAATATTAGTAATTCTGGGAAATCCACATGGGTACTTCATTCCTGATAAGTAAATAAGATGCTGGACCCAAAGTAACCTTAATATGTCATGAATGCTATCTCCATCAGCTCATTTTGGATCTACAGTTTGTGCACTGTAACATTTTGCAGTTAATACAATAAGTTTGTGATGTCAATTGCTGAATTGTCTTTGCCTTTTTCAGGCAGTTGGACAATGCTGGAAAAGCAGTTTTTACAGAGAATATTCGTCTTCATGAGGCTCTTGGATACCATATGAAGGAAACAGAAGAGTTACAAAAAATCAAACAAAAATTGGAGGAGGACAATGCCTTTTTCTTGCAGGAGAAGGTTCTCGTTGTGACTTTTTCTATTTTCATTCTTGCATAAATAAGAAACTTTGAAATCATATTTGTGCAGGTTCATTAGGACTAGTACCTCTCCACACAGAGAGATATTAAAATTGCAAATTACATTTGGAGGTATCTTGGAAAGCTCAGGCTCTTATTCTGTTCTGTAAGTGAAAAGGGTTTTATTTTAAAGAAGAGTATCTCATAATCACCATATTCTGTATTTTTTTATTATTTGGAGATTCTGAAACATATCTCTTCAAAATTTAGTTCAATCCCATCAGTATTGTGGAAATTTAAAAGATAAATTGATATTGATTTCAACTGAGTACTCCCAATTTCAGTTGCCTGTTGACTAGAAGGAAAGCTATTATAGTTTCACTCCAGAATACAAACATTCACTAATCTGACATACTAACTGGACTGGAAAGCCCAACCTTATATTATGTTTCTTTTTACCAGATTTAGCATGAGTAGAAGAGAAATGGCATATCTGTGCAATCTGGACACCAATGTACCCTTATGTCTGTCAGGACAGATTTTAATTTACATTTTAGTTAATTAGTCTACCAAAGAAATCTATTAAAGCTTGCAGTTTTATTTATATCCCATTAAATAATTGTCATTGTTTGAAAGCATTTTTGGGATAAACAGAATAAATGTCAAGAATTTTATTTATTTCTTGCATTTTTAAAAGGAAACCAATGACCTTTTAGTTCAGGAAAAGGTCCTGCAAATTACTCAGCAGAAAGCACTAATCCATGAACTGCAAAACATGGTGAAAAAACTGGAAGCTGCTGTTGATCACATGGCCAGAGAATTTAAAACAGAAGTTGAAAATATACAACAGAAGGCTTTGGTGCAGAACCAGGCAGGTCAGACAGAAATTGAAAAGTTGCAGCAGTTGCTGGAGATGAAAGACAAAGAGATGAGCAGAGTGAAGAAATTGGCCAGGAACATCTTGGATGAAAGAACCGAGGTGGAGAAGTTCTTCTTAGATGCTCTGGAACAGGTGAAACAGGAGATCATAACCAGCAGGAAGTGCTACAAGCAGGTGGCCCAAGCTGCATATCAGCGAAAAATGATGGCAGCATTTGCAGGGAAAGATGAATACCCCAAAATCAGAACCTTCAATGACAATGTGCACAGCACAAATAGTGTGCAAATGGACCTTCTGGAAGCAGAGAAATGGTACATGGAATTGCAGAATTCTTTGTTTCTGATCACCTTGACTGGCAGGGATGGAAGCTGTGTGAAATAACATATTTCAGCATGAGATGTCTTGTGACAGGGTAAAGAAGTGGTTCATGTACTAGCAGCACAAGATTATGGAGATGTAGCATTGCCTGCTGCTTAAAAGGGGGCAGAACACAATTGAGAACAATAATGGAATTTTAAAATATAAATGGGTGAACAAGAATATTCTAGGTTATTTGCAGAAAAACTTAAGGCCCTAGTCCACAATTAATTTTTATCAGTGGCGTCTTTTCAACTGAACAAGGGCTATAGAGCTAGCAATATTAGATCTACTCACTGAAATGTTCCCACACAAGCTGAAATACAGGCAAAGGGGAGTTTAATCCTCTCTCTAGACTGCACAGCAGCAGAGCTTTTAGGCAGCATCCTTCCTTCTGCTCTTCATTACGATTTCCCTCTGTCTTGGCTCATATAAGAGAGTGAGTAGTTTTAGTACATAATAAAGGGAGGGCTCTGCCAGAACTCTTGTTGGTCATGCCTAATAGGGATGGTGTATGTGCTTGAGACTTACTTTAGGAGAAAGTGGCTGAGTTTTGTAGCAGTGGGTGTTTGTCCTAAGAAACGGGCTATGCTGGGAGCCTGATGAAAAATACTATGGGGCTGGATTTTGCCTCTGAGACTCTACTTGTCTATCCAATCCTAATGCAGAAATATACATGCTTCAGGATTTAAACCAAGAATGGTTTTACTGCATATTACAAAGAGACTTTCCCTATGAATGAAGTATTCGTATCCCCAACAGTTCCCACTTCAGAGTTTACAGTTCTCGGCCTGTACTTTATTTTCTCCTATAGCTCTCTCAGTCTCTTTCTCTACATGGATATTTTTCAAGGTATCTTAAGTACTTTCATATTTGGACTCTGTGGGTGCTTCCAGATAGAGGGCTGCTAGTGCTACCAATTAGAAGACATTGTGCAGCTATTCCATATTTTGGTCCTTAAAAGGATTATTGGTGGTAAGAAAAAAATGAAAGAAGCGCTGGTTTACAAGTAGAAGGTGACATTGTTTGGATGCTTTGTAAAATTCCGTGAATGAGGCAGGGCAATGGCGCAATAAATGCCTCATCTGGAAGCACCCTGAGTCCTTTAATACAATGGGATAGGGTTAGGATTTTCCAGGTGAAATCTTACATACATAAAATACATTCTTATATTTTTCTACCAAATAATTCAGAGGCTGTTGAAATTTAGAGTCACCTAATCATTTGTTCATTAAATAATATGTCAGTGTAGGGTAATCTTTTCACTCAAGGTCATATAAACAAGTGAAATCTATAAAGGCAATTGTTTCTGAATTTACTAGACTATTTTTCTATGCCCAAATAATTCCAGATTTATGCTGGTACGCTGTGGTATGCTTATTATCTTCTTTTTTTCTGTAGGACAAGTATTGAAAAGGGGAAGGTGGACATTTCTGAACTGACCTGGGAACAGAAGGAGAGTGTACTGCGGTTACTCTTTGCGAAAATGAATGGCCTGAGACACCGGTAAAGTCCTGGTTTTTTTACATGAGTAAGAGTTATAGAGCTCTTAGGGTCCATCCAGTAGGTATCTTTCCCATTTCTTAGCTCAGTGCTTGAGTGCTAAACCAGAAGTGTGAGAAATGGGACAGTATCACCCTTTTCAGATATAATGACAACCCATCAGTTTAAAAACTGATGGGTTGTCATGCACAAGCAAGCATGCTAAACAACCCAGCACTTAACAAAATACAAAAGTTTGTGTAGTAAAGCAAAAGGGTTGTTGTTATGTACAAATCAGGTACCTTGAAAAAAGGTGGTACTTGTTTTTGTGAGCTTGAAGTGTCTGTTGCTATATAGACAATTTGGCCTATACTAGTCATTGCCACTTGCATGTGAAAATGCAGTAGATGCTTGTGGATTGAATGTGATTTTATGTTTAAGAGGGAGGATTTGGAATAGGTATCCTAAATTGAAATGAACAGGGTTTCTTTCATTTCACTCAACTTTCATAACAAGGAAACATGATAGGAATGAGAAAATCATAATACAGGTGCCACTTACTAAGCATTTCTCATCTAATCTCTGTTTCATAGGAGATACAGTAAAGCTTTGGTTCCTATAACACCATCCAATTTTAATTTTGAAGAAACAAAGAAATCTGGGTAAGAGATAACTAGATAAATATAATTGCCATTCTTTTTCTAGCAATATTTGAGCACTTTGCAAGCTGAGCATCCCTTCCAAAGGATTACTTTCTTTTATTTTCTTCGCAGTCTGGATTCATAAGCCTGGAGTCTAGCCTGGACATGACTAGTGCATGGATAACTGAGGCAAGGTTCGCCCTCTCCAGATACGGCCACAGCTGGCATACCAGCCTAAGCTGGTAGAATTCACTCCTGGACACCACAGTTACCTGGGCTTTCCTAGTTAGCTCAGAGTCCAGGAGTGGCATACTTGGTCTTTTAGGGGGAGTGCAGCCCCATCTAAGACCAGTTGTAAACCTTCATTCAAAGTAGTTGGTCTCCCAACCCACAGTACCTGTTTTGCCTGGATTAAGTGTCAGTTTGTTCACTTTCATCCATCCCAAAACAGCCTCCAGACACTGGTTCAAGAGTTCCACAGCCTTCCTGGGATATGCAGCTGGAAACAAGAGGTAGAACTGAGTATCATCCGCATAGTGATGACACATCAGCCCAAACCTCCTGACGACTGCCCCCCAGTGGTTTCATGTAGATGTTAAAAAGCATGGGGGCAAAATAGAACCTTGCAGCATCCCACAGGCTAATGGCCATGGGGTGGAATAGAAATCCCCCAGCACCACATTTTGAGACTGCTCCTCCAGAAAGGACCAGAACTACTTTAAAGCCGTGCCTCCCAATCCCAATCCAGATAAACGATCCAGAAGGATACCATGGTCACTGAGCCGTCCAGAAGAACCAACAGGGTTGCACTCCTGGTGTAAGTCATCAATCAGGGTGACCAAGGCTGTTTCCGTCCCATAATCAGGCCTGAAACCTGATTGGAATGGATCTAGGTAATCAGTTTCATCCAAAACAGCTTGGAGTAGTGAGGCCACCACATGCTCCAACACCTTGCCCAAGAATGGTAAATTAGATATAGGGCGGTAGTTACCTAAAACCATTGGATCTAAATTTGTTTTTTTCAACAAGTGCCTCACCACTGCTTCTTTCAAAGCTGTGGGGACCACACCAGACCTCAAGGAGGCATTTACTACCTCAGAAGTCCAGATATCCAGCCCGCCTCTGGCAGATTTCAAAAACCAGGATGGACAAGGATCTAAAGGGCAAGTAGTAGACTTCAGTCCTCCAAGGAGTTTGTCCACATCCTCAGGTGGACTAGATGGTGCACTAGCCCCGTCCATATCAGACTCTGGTAAAACAATGGCATCCAAGTCGGCATGAAGACGAGAGATTTTATCTGTATATGTTTGGTTTTTCTGCCTTTAGTCTAACCAATTGTACACATTTCTGCTGGTGTTCAAGCAGTAATTGTGAAAAGACAACATTAGCTCTTGGCAGTACAACTAGCTGTCCCATAACTGCATGTATGGCTGTTGCAGATGCATGTTGAATAGACCTTAACATCCCTGGTAACTGAGTAGCACATATACACAGTTCACAGCAGCTTCCTAAACGCTTCCTTTACTATTTTTAGTATGGTGGAGGTTGTGTGGATATCCCCTATTTAGTATGTAGACCAGGGCTGAAAATGGTCTGTACTTATAATGTATCCTTTCCATCTCTTGGTGGAAATCTCAACACCCAAAACACCCATTATATTAAACTGGTGGTGTAGGAGCCATTGCAGCAGCTCCTTTTGGCAGTTAGTCGGGGGCAACCTAAGGGGTTGCCCAAAGTCCACCAAAGTGAAGGTGGGAAAGGGAGAATGTATGTATCACTAGGACTGCATTCCTTATCCTCTTCTTGAACTTCGATGTATGTTATGGGGCTGGCTTTTTTCCATTTTGTTGCAGCTAGCTGATTGTCCCACCCGCCTCTGGAACAGTCGCTGTTTTAATTACTGGAAGAATTAAAACTTAGTATTCTGTTGCTATCGAGCTCAGGAGGTGCAGATTGAAAAGGGCATAAATGGACCAAAAAAAAAAAGACTAGAAGATAAAAGGTGGCAGGAACTGAGAGATGGGGATGTAGAAACAAATGAAGAGTGAAAAAAGAGGGAGTAACAAATGGCAAACAGGGAGAAGAGTGTTTTGAGATGCAGAGAGAAAAGGGGGCGATAAATGAAATTTGTATAGACCTATAATTGAGCAGAGAAACGAGAGAATGCTATGAAGTGAAGAGAGAAAAGGAGGTTAACAGAACAGCATAAAAAGAGAACACTATGTTGATAGAATTGTAACAAAAATGCTTCCCCACAATTAACATAATGTAGGGCCTGTTAATAAAAATGCAGATGTGTCTTCACAGTGATGAGTTATGCAGCCCTGATGTGGGCCTTTAGAAAGAAAAAAATAATGCAAGGCTACTCACTCCCATGAACCTATGTTCCACTATTTCAAGAGCATGATCTTTTTAAAAACAGTGTATGCGCATCCTTCTCCAACAAACTGAGAAGTCCTTTTTCTCTTAGGAAAAAATTAGTTAGATCTTGAGGTGTTTGCAATCTGGTCTAGTCATTTTCACCTCTTTACTGATGTATATGGAGCTTGAGGAACCCTAGGCTTCCCTTTACACTAAATTCGTAGTTATCAGGTTATTATTACTAGATCAAGCCTAGTGCCACTACTAATGCAGGAACAAATGCTCAGAAATTATAGGCCCAGTTCACAACAATGCAAGTCTTTTTAAACCCTGTGTAGTTGTGACTGAAGCAAGAGCAAGCAAACATGCCGGTTCTCACCAACCAGCTGCTCCTGCTGCAGCTTGGTAGAGCTAAAAAAAACTAGAGTTATAAGGTTGGGTTGTCTCTCCCCAACAACTCAGAATACCAGGTTTGCATATCACAGCCAACAATCTAGGAATGGGTTGACCCTGGAATATCCTAAGGGCTTAGTTGCCCAGAAAACATCAGCACAACCCTGTCCTTGTTGTTTGAATAGTAGAGCATCATATGACAAACTGGATAGAACTGATGATCTTCCTCACTTGCTAAACACAGCTTTAGTAGCACAAACTAGCATCTACAGTGGATTTTTACTAGCACCAAGCTGAAAGTGCTGGAGTTAGAGCCTTCAAGTCCTTGAATTAACAAAGGACCTCTTATCTCTACTAACACATCTCTCAAGTGTTTGGCTTCAGGATTCCATCAAACAAGAAAGACATGCCTGTAGCTATATAAAGAATGAAGCACAACTTGTTCCTCTTTCTTCTAGGCTATTGATTGCCAAAAATCATTTGGTGCTTGTGCAAAGTCTCTTAAAGACCATGTACTTTTCTCACAAAAGAGAAATGGGGAGATAAATAGAAACGGGAATATGTAGTGCTTAGGTACAGGCTCAGTGCCTGTAAGAATGTTCTTACCCTCATGGCATGTCATCTTTTTAAGGAGCTTAGTTACATAGGTAGGCCTATCTCCTGTCATAGCAAGGTCGGAATGTGAGGGAGTTTAACTAAAGTTAATTCATTCATTGCCTACTGAGAGCAAATTTCTGAATAATAGCACTTGGAATTATTTATATCAATACGAATACATCTGCACTTGAACAGTGGTGCAGCTAAGGAGCTGTAACCATTGGAATTATCTCTAATCTCTGTAATATTTATACCCCTTGTAATACTTAGAATACTTAACTCTTCAGGAGTTAGCTAATATTGGGCTGTAACAGTTTTATTAGTAAAGCTATAATTCACTCTCTAAGACCACATCCATAAGAAACTAAATACAACAGAAATGTTCAAGAGACATGAGACAGTTCTGTAGGGGCAGCTCATAAGAAGGAAGTTTCACAAGTATGTGTCAGGGTAGGAGCTACAACCTAAATGTAATAAAGGGTTGGGATGGTAGGTGTAAAATGCAGA
Organism: Anniella stebbinsi; assembly: GCA_029215795.1. Classification (NCBI taxonomy): domain Eukaryota; kingdom Metazoa; phylum Chordata; class Lepidosauria; order Squamata; family Anniellidae; genus Anniella; species Anniella stebbinsi. The sequence goes on from JARDYH010000001.1 coordinate 334,605,923, forward strand.
GGACAATAGTTTACCTTATCTTGATGAATGTGTGTTAGTGCTGATCTTTTCTTACTATTTTCCCCTTACAGAACTGACGGTACTATTCCCATCTACGCTTTCATCACTCAGCAGGCACCACTATCTGAGTCATCTTCTCATAGAAGATCATCAGTCCTTCCTGATATTCAGGTTATACCACCACAGCCAGATTAAGATGGCTGTAAAATCATGAAACACTGAAGTTATGAAGGCTTCTTTTTTTACACTTCTTCCTGGACCTCAGGTTTACAATGCTGCAGCTATGAAATCACATCCCTGTTTTCTGTGCATCACAATTTATTACTTCAAACTATATTTGAAAGATAACTGAATTCTTTTTTTTCCTCCCCCAAACATGGAAAAGTACTCTTTGGCTACAGTTTTTCACTGTAAAGTGTTTGTATCAGGAGTGTGTATTCTGGAATTTTAGAAAATCCGAGTAAAATATATTCAAAGCTTGTAGAATTATTTTGAAAGTACTTCATTTTATGAAAGAAGCAGTGGAGTGGGAAATGATATTGTGGTCCCATCACACAGGCCACATTGGGCCTGTTCAGAGAAAACATTGAGCCATGGTTAGGCCACTAACCCTTTTGCAGTAAATGGTTTGTGAGCATGTTTATACTGTGGTTATGTAGCCACCATGGTTAGGAATGGTTCACACGACATGCTAAGTCATGATTCACATGACACACTAAGCCATAATGTTTAGCTCAAAATGCTTAACCACCGTGGCTTAACGTGTTGTCTGAACATGGTCATTCAGATGCAATGCTAAACCATGGCTTAGTGCTATGTGACAGAGTCAAGCCTTTTCCTGGGCTTGAGTACTCCCCTTCATTGTGTGTAACTGCTGGGAGGAATTTCGAAGCTTTTGCTTTCCTTTAAACATGGCTTGTCATTTCATTCAAACCAGCGGTCATGGTTTCGCCAAAATCACCGGTTTGGAGTTAGGAATAAACTACAATCTCTAGTTCAGATTACAGGACAAACTGCATTTAAGGGAAAGCTCATTATATCTGAACATGGCCAGAGTTTAACCTGTTGAAATCAATGGACTTAGGGGAATTGATGCTACTAGATTGTTATCCTAAAGAAAACCAGAACATTCTGCATCTAATAGCTATTTATTCATGATTAGCACTGATGTGAAACCTTCTAGCATACAGATGAATAACCAATTCAACTAGCGATGATCATGTTTATTTTAAGCACTTGCTAGTTACAAAAGGCAGAATATCAAATGAGTCCAGTTTGTTTGATTAGACAACAAAAAGCAATAGCATAATTTCCAAGTGCAAGAAAACATCTCGTGATTTTAAAAACAAACAAAAAACCACAAAGCCCAAAAGGAGTAGCACTGTCATTCCATCGCTAACCTGTGCACACTACCCTCTTGCTGTGTAACCCAGTACCTCCTTATCAAATGCTCTATGTATCCTAAATATATAGGATGACAAACTTTCTTGCAAGTAGTGCTAGAGTCTACAATTCTCCACTTGTGCAATGGAAAGTGGGATCCCAGTTAAAGTGATGTTGATAGAAACATTTTACTCTTTAAAAATATTATTTCTGCTTTTCCGGTGCCAGTGGTCATGGTACTCCCAGAAACAAGGTCTGATTCCAAAAATATTCAGTACATGAAGAGTAGGTAGGCACACTACTGAGTAAGATAGAAAATCTGTCCATTTTGAAACAGAGTTATCATAATGCCTGCATACATGATAGAATATTCTTAATGAAGGTGAGATTTCACTGACATGAGCTTGAAATCGCTATTTCCTGTGTGAGATTCTTGAAAACTACTGATTAGAATTAAGGGTCAGACAGATTTGCCTCTCCCACATTGTATGGCACAGTCCTGTTATGAGAAAACCTATTTCTCTGAGATATCCACAGTTTCTTGATGTGTGTGTGTGTGTGGGGGGGAAGCGTTGAATTACATCTTTACAGCAAGATGACACACGAGCTGTGAATAGAGCAATAGCAGCGACTGCAGTAACTGGTTCTTAAAAACTAACATTCCATGGAAAACAGAGTTGGGACTCTCAACAATGTCACATGGATGGGACAAAAGAAGCCGATCCTACTTTTGCCTGTTACTGACGGTGTATTTCCTCTACAAGAAAAAAATTAGCATAGTTTTCTGATACATCAATGGGAAATCTCAATTTTGTATTAAAGGACCCTGGCCAGTTTGATTTGAAATGAAGCGCTTGTATTTCTACGGCAACAATGGCAACAGGGAACATCCCAAAATAGTGTGAACCATCGTAAGTGAACACTTTCAACAGCAAGTATAACAAGCAGCTTTAGTTCCCCATGGTTGGCATCACTACTGCAGGCTTGGCAATAGTGGCATCTTCCTCTTTCCACTGAGAAGTAATCGTCTTCAGCTGTGTGTAGAACTGCACCCCCTGAAAGACACAGAGTTAGATACTAAGCCTTGGAGGTTCATGCCAGTGTGTGCTCCAGAATCACTGGTTGTTTTTTTGTTTTTGTTTTTTAATAAACATAATGCAAGGCAAGTTTACCCTTGCAAATTTCTTGTGAATGCATTCCTATTTTTCTCGTCCTGTGAGAAATATACATGCTGTTAAGCTAGGATGACCATCTGAAAAGGAGGACAGGGCTCATATAACTTTAACAGTTGTAGAGAAAAGGGAATTTCAGCCAGTGTCATTTGTATGCAATTAGTTCCTGGTGATATTCCCTCTTCATCACAACAGTTAAAGTTGCAAAGCCCTGCCTTCTTTTGTATCTGGTCACTCTAGTATAGTGCCTGCACCTTTAACAGTTGTGATGAAGAGGGAGTTTCATCAGGAACTAATTGCATACAAATGACACCTGCTGAAATTCCCTTTTCTCTACAACTGTTAAAGTTATATGAGCCCTGTCCTCCTTTTCAGATGGTCAGCCTAGTTAAGCCCACTCTTTCCAGAGCCCATCTCATATAAGATTTATTTCTTCCACATCTAGAGCAGATGTTCACAATACTATAAACATAGTTTAAAGAAAACTTAACGAATTACCTGTTTGCCATAGAAATTTGTGTCTCCCCTGAAGGATCCACGAGAGCCAGTGAAGGAAAACATTGGCAAAGGCACCGGAATTGGAACATTCACACCAATCTAAACCAAAACCAAGTCACCAACAGCATTATATATCCAGGCATATCCAGAAATCAGAAATCAAATGGGTGGAGTTGGGTGTGTGCAGGGGGGGGCATGGAAAAGACTTGGGCAAGGATCTAGGTGACCTGTATTCAAATACCTCTAGGTGATCTGGGTTATATACTATCCAGAAAACTCATTATTGGGTAGTTTAAAAGAACAGCAAATAAATAAAGGCTCATTGGTAGCCTTTGAGCAATTCGTGATTTGGTAGCCTCAGCGCAAAACTAGACATTAAAATGTGTAATTGCACTTTCAAAGTGCAATTAGCAGCTGCTGGGGAAGGGCTGATGATTATTGGGATCACAGCTGGCAAGGAGGGAAATTTTACCTTTCCCCCAACTACCACCTCTTCTGCAGTCCTGACAAGAACCCTCCAAAGTTGCTGTTTGTACTGGAAGAAAAGGTTCAGCAGAGAAATCCTTGGGCTAGAAAGGAAAGAATCTACAGAGGATTTTCCTATGCCTTTTCACTCAGTCTTGAACTGGCAGGGCAAAATGGGAGGTTGCGTTTTCCCTCTTTTATTTCCTGGTTTGAGAGCTTTAAGAAAAAAAGAATTCCAATGGGAAATAAACTATGCCAGCTACAGGGCTTGTGTAGTTTCTCTCCCCCACCCCCATTCCAAGGGCATGTCAGGGGAATGGGAGGGCACAGCCATACCTGGCGCGCCTCCTTTTTGCCCTCCAACGTTGGAACAGTATCGGCCTTTCTGCAGCCTCACAGACGAGGCTTACAAAATCGGATCTTCCTCTCTGAGGGAGGACTTCTCTCTCTGTCCTCAGAGAGGGAGCTCCAAAAAGTTCTATGGTCCCTGGAACCATAGACTACAGGGACAATAGATTACAGCCTCTCCCACTCCTGCTGTGATCCTGATAATTATCTGCCCCAGCTCCTAGGTACAATTTACATTTTAAAAAATGTGCACGTTATATACAGAATTGCATTGAACATCACGTTTCGTTTGGCCTTTGGTTCCTCATCAGTAAAACTGCAAATGGCTTCCCAAAGTTAGAGAAGCAACATGGTGCAAAGAGTAGTACACTGTGTTTGAATGAGGAAAATCTGCTCAGCACAAATGTTAACACCATAAGGCTTGTGAAGCAGGCCTAGCCTATTGCACAGGGTAGCTGTGAAGTTAAAAAAAAACATGAAACTATTTTATACTGGGTCAGGACATTGAGTCCACTCTAGTAGGCAGCAGCTCTCTAAGGTGTCAGATAGAGGTCTTACCCAACCTACCTGCCCAAGATCCTTTGAACTGGACATGCCAGAGATTGAATCTAGAACCTTCTGCATGCAGACAAAGTGCTCTGATATCAGGGCCCCTGGGCGGCTAAAATGATAGTCTGCGTTGTTTAGCATGAACATTATTTGTACATACCTGCCCAACATCCACTAAATGGGAGTATTTCCGAGCAGTGGCACCATTCGTGGTGAAGATTGCTGTTCCATTCCCATAGGGGTTCTTATTTATTATTTCAATTGCTTCATCCAGACTCTCTGCTTCCATAACCACTAGAACTGGTCCAAAGATTTCCTCTTTATAGCAGGTCATATTAGGCTATCAAGACAGAAACAGCTTGAATTGCTGTACACATCAGTGAAATACTGCAGAAATCTTATTTCTGACACTTAACACAGGCATATTCCTTCACAAGGCGTTGTTCCAAGTGCCCCTCCGTTCCTTTTCATACAATGGCTATCACTTTAGGCTATCAGCATTACTCCTTCCAAAAGGGAACTGAGATTGTGAGTGCCACCAGGATTGTAGCCAAAATGGAGCCAGTGAAAAGCAAGAGGTAGGTAGCAGTGTGCTAGGTGGAACCTGGAAGTTTGCAGATGTAAAAAAGAAGAAGTTTCAAACAAAAAATGAAGGGGCAAAAATAACCAACAATAGTCCAGTGAAGACTGGGCATGTTCCTATGCATGTTTACTTGGAACTAAGTCCTACTAAGTTCAGTGGAGCTTACTTTCATGTATGTGTGTACAGGACCATTCTTCTACCATTTTGCATCCTTGGAGTAATGGCCAAACAGAAATGAAACAAAAATAAGACTGGCTCTTTTTCTTCCATCCACTGCTTCTCCAGCCTCGGCAGTGTAATATCACAATTGCCTTGGCTTAATCAGGAAGACAAAATGGAGGAGTCACTGCCTGCAGTTTTCATTAATTCCTTTCTTCTCCCTGCTATTTTCCTGCAGTAGAAGAGGACACTCCTCCTATCCACTCTAGAGACAAGCCTATGAGAATCATCTTTGCCCCTCTTGGTGAAGATGTTGTCCCCCACCCTCCGCCATTGCAGTCCTGACAAGTTAGCAAGGCAAGAATTGAGCCCATGTAGAGCTCTCAGATTCATTATGCATAAGCCCATTCTTCCTTCACCCTCCCCATATCTTAGCTGACTAGGCTGATAAGAACAAAAACGACTGCCAAGTTGCTCTGAGGCTCCTGACCCTCAAGAGAACAGGGCCTTGAGTGTAACAGGCAGCAGGCAAAGAATGATGTAGCTTCTACTTCGCTCAGCTTCACTGAAGGTGGGCAGGAAGGAACAGAGTAAGAGATTGCAAAATGGGCGATCTTTACAATAGCCCAAAGAAACATATCACTTCAGAGTCTAATCATCAGATCTATTTTGTAATTGTTTGCACGCCAGGCATATCCAAAACATTCCAAAAACCAGCATTTCAATCTTGTTTACTCAACATTTTTATTCAGGGGAAGGACTTCCAAGGAATGTCTGCCTTCATTGTTCCTTAGCCCTCCCTCCTTTCCCCATTTCTCTATTAACCACTATTCTTCAATTTCACCATTTTGTTGACAGTAATTTCTCACTAATCAAAACTCAATTCTACCAGCCAAGCATCAGAATTTCCAAATTTCACTATGCACAAAAACACTATAGAGTGTAGACTGACACTAGTCCTTCTAGGACCAAAGGAAGGACTTCCTCTTGGAATATTCCTGGATTAAAATGACTTACATTTCTCTCCCTTAGCTTAAAAGTGTTCAATTTCTTAGCACCCAGTGATCAGCACTTTAGCTCACCTTGACCTTTGCAAGAATAGTCGGTCCAACAAAATTGCCGCTTTCAAAACCTTTCACTCTGATTTTTCGACCATCAAGGAGAACGCTAGCCCCTTCCTTTACTCCACTGTCAATCAGTTGACAGACACGCTCCTTCGCCTGGGGGCTGATCAGGGGGCCCAAATCTGCTCCAGGTTGGTCTCCTATGGCAAGATACAAAAACTGCTTAAAGCCTAAACTCTTATTTCTTTTTTACCACATAACAAAAAGCAAGTAAGTTTCTTGCCAGAAAGCTCAGCTCTAACTGACAGTTGCTCTGGGACTGAAGAAGCAAGGAGGAAAGGACACTGCTCCTATTCATCAGCCAAAGGAACAAGAGCCACCAACTGCTATTCAGGCAAGAATACCAGCAAAAGAAGATCAGGCTAGACTGAACTGGATCTAAATGCCCACTTTTAGCTCACCACTTCATTCTAGCCTTGAAGACTTTATCTCCCTCCTCTGTTTTTCCCCTCCACTCCTCCTTTCCGTGTGTGTCTTACATCTTTTTTTAGTTTGTAAATCTGATGGCAGGGCCAGTCATTTTACTGATGTCAACCACTTACACCAGCTTAATTTAGGGAAAAAAAAGGCAAGTAAGGAGAGACGTGATAGACGTGTACAAACTTACGCATCGTGTGGAGAAAATGGCTAGGAACACATTTTTCTCCCTCTCTCATAACACTAGAGCCCAGGGTCACCCCATAAAGCTGATTGGTGGGAGATTTAGGAATGATAAAAGGAAGTACTTCTTCACACAGCACGTAGTTAAATTATGGAATTCATTTCCACAAGATGTAGTAATGGCTACCACTTTGGATGGTTTGGGGGATAAAGCTATCAATAGGTACTAGTCCTGATGGCTATATGCTACTCCCAGTATCAGAGCCAGTATGCCTATGTATACCAGTTGCTGGGGAACTTGGACAGGAGGGTGCTGTTGCACTCATGTCCTGCTTGTGGCTTTCCTGTGGGCAGCTGTTGGCCACTGTGTGAACAGAATGCTGGACTACATGGACCCATGGTCTGATCAAGCATGGCTCTTGTATTCACTTTGGGAGACAATAATTGTCAGGATAAATATATAGTAAATATAAACATATGGGAAGTAAATAAAGCCCATTACGACATATTATGATTATCTATATCTACAGAACTGTACACAAACAGATTGGAGTATTCCAAACCCATCAGTACCTGCATTAACACGCAGGTTCTTTGCTCTCTCCACCAGTTCTGGCAGCCATTTTTGAGCCTCCCCCACCAGGACTGCTGTAGATAGTGCCATACAACGCTGCCCAGCTGCTCCAAAAGCTGCTCCAACCAGTTGATTCAGGGTGTTCTCCTTATTTGCATCTGGCATTACCACTCCATGGTTCTTAGCTCCCTAAAAAACATACACAACTCATACAGTTCCTCTAACCTTAATAGGCCTAACTGCCCCCCAGCTCTTCAGGAACAGAAACCTCTTCAATCTACCTAAGCTTTTTCTCCTGTCAGTCATCCGAGGGCATCACAGATTATCCTAGCCTATAGATAGGACAATGATGGAGTGAAGATATGTATCAACATAATATTCTCTAGACAACACTCAGCAAACTGGATATATTTGGGGATTTAACGATCACAATTTTTGAAGCCAGGCAAGGATGGAGTTTTCCTGCAGGTTAGATTGGCTGTTGGACCTGAAAGTCCTGCCTCCCCCTGGAATATATGAAAGTCCCCAGAATATATGAGCCAGGATCCAGAGAGACCTGTGGGTCCACAAAATATGTAAACACATATCTCTCATGACTTGTGGAACTCTGGCAGTGCAGGAGAGCTGCCATGGGAAAGGGAGAGTGGAAAAGCCACCACATACTGGTAACATCATGCATAGTGTTTTGGATTTCAGCCATAGTCTATAAAGCAATTGATATTGTTTTAATTGACATAACAAGCATGGGGCACCTGCAGGGCTTTTACTTCAATCCAGGTCTCTCTGTTCTGTGGGCAACTTTGTAATTGTGCATCTTGTTGACTCTGGAATTCTGCTTGTGATTCATTAAAAGCAGTCTGGATGATCCAGCTTTAAGTTGGATTTCAGGAGCAAGGTAGAAAAGCAGAATATAGATATTTTATGCAAACAGTCAAAGTTTGTTCTTCCTTAGCTTCTAAAAATGAATGCTGGTACTGAAATCTTGTCCAGTATAGATAACAACCATGTGAAAAAAACTAAGGAATTGTCAATATCCTAGCATGAAAGAAACTCAACTCTTTCAACAATCAGTTTTAAGAATTTCAATTCTTGAAAGAAAAGTGGCTGTGTTACCCATACAAAGAAAAACAAAACTAAAGGTGGTCAGAAAAAGAATTTAACTTAAGCATTTTCTGCTAGAGAAATGTGAGCTGGTAACCATACTTAACATTTACATGCAAAATAATCATTTCAAAGTTTGTCAATTCAATGAAATAGAAAAACACTAGAATTGCAATTCAGGACACAAAATTATCTAGATTTCAAAATCTTTTTCAGAACAATCAACAGCTTTCCTGTAAACAGAGATGTCAATGGGTGTTTTATGCGCTGAGTTTTACCATATTGGCCTGCACTCTCTTGCCGTGCTTGGAACCCCTTTCATAGATATATTCTCCAGCCTGATTAGATCCTACAAAGCTGATGGCTTTAATATCAGGATGGTCACAAATAAAATTCACAGCTTTAAAAAAGAAAAGAAAAAAAAATAAAATGTTAATTACATCTTATCATAACAAAGCCCTTGGTCTTCAGGCTACAGCAATCAAATTCTTAACAAAAAAACCAAATTCTTTGCCCAATTTTTTTGTCACCATAAGAATCCTGATCTCATTGAACTTCCTTAAAACTAAAAACCCTGTCCCCTTTGGGTCATCTACTCAGGTTCCCACACTCATGCCTTCTCTGTTCCCAGATCACAACACAAATGCATGGTCAAGGATACTTAATCTAGACTAGTAAACCACCCAGTTACCCTTGCAAATAGGGATGTTAAAAAATAGGTAGACTTTTTTCCAGCCTTTCAATGGATGCTTATTGATGGTGGGGGCTCTACTCTGCATCTGTGGTTGCAAGTACCGAAATGGGAAAGACGAAGATACTTATTTTGAGTTAATTAACAAGGAATAACAAGGAATCTGATCTCAGCTATATAGCATATATATCTCTACATGACAGCTACACCATCAACCCCATCCCACCTATACACACTGCAGCTTGGAGACCTTTGACGCCTGCCTTGCAATTACCTTCATGTTGCCCATGGATGATGTTCAGTGTTCCATCAGGGGCACCAGCATCCTGCAGCAGCTTGGCAAGGAACATGAGGGCTCCTGGCACACGCTCTGAAGGCTTCATCAAAAATGTGTTTCCACAAACCATGGCCATGGGGAACATCCAAAGAGGAATCATGGCTGGGAAATTGAAGGGTGCAACACCTGCACACACACCCAGAGGCAAACGATAGGTGAAAGTGTCCATGTCTTTAGTGATGGAAGGAAGAGTCTCGCCCAGCATGAGGGATGTCACGCTACAAGCATGTTCAACGACCTCTGCAACAAAGAAAAGGTGTGACTCAAGATTGCTGCTTAGTCAGCTTCCAAACACCCCTTTTTCAACAGTGTTATGACTTGGTTATCTTTTCTATCATCCAAAAACATTTCCCATTCTGCTATCAGTTGCCCCCCCACAAGCACGCACTATGCTAATGGTATTCTACTATAAGGAATGTTGTCAGTGGTATCAGAGTAGAAAACATTGGCGTCCATGAGAGGCACAGGAGGGGACAGTTCCCCCTTTCCCTCCAGAGTGAGCATAGTTTTTCCTTCTCTGAGGCCGTCTTGACGGCGGGGTGACAGCCGCAGCACGAGGCCTCGAGCTTCTGCACTGGCGCTCCTTCTGGTCCTCTGCACAGGAAGGAGCTGCCACTGCCGCACCCAAGCCTGTACCCCTTATTCAAGGTGGGTTTTTCTGTGTTTTGTTGCACGGGCGCTGGAGGGGGCAGCCTTTTTGGGTTCTTTTTTTAATTTGTTAATTTGTAAATGCAAAGGTTTGCATTTACAGATAAACAAGAGGAAAAAAACTCAAGTGGGGATGGAGAAGTAGGGCTCTGACTCTGAACATCCACCCCGTTTATTTGATTTTGATTTTCTTTAAACAATGGTGTGCGGAGGTGGTCCAATGAGAGTTTGGCTTGCTGGTCTGCCCCCTTCCCTGCCCAGCCTATGGCGACTAATCAGGGGTCACCATCGGCTGTGGCATGCCTCCACAGCAGCTCCAGAGCAAGGGCGACAGATGGCAGATGCTGTCATCGCCTCGCTGCGAGCCAAAAAAGTCGGGGTAAGTGCTCGACCCTTTTAAAGTGGACCTTTGGGGTTTCGCCCCTGGATGGCTTTGCGATGGTGGCTGCGTCATGTAGATTACTTGCCGCCATTCCAAATCCACCCCGGGGCAAAGCACTCGTCAAGATGTACTGAGTCATACACTCTTGTTCCTTGTTGCAAAAAATAGCAATAGCAGTGAATAAAGAGCTCTGCCTAGGGATAGCTGGGGCAACTCCTTTCCTTTCTTTTTGCTGTTCTGCTGCAGCTACATGTGTTTCGGCAGCAAACATATGCATACACTCTCATGACTAGTGTGTGTGTGCTCCCCTTGGCTTGGTGACTGCATTCCGAGCTGCAAATGGGCTTGAACGGCTAGCCTGTTTTCCTCTCCATGGCTTTCTGTTCCTCCAATCCTACTGAGGTCACAACCACGGGGGCTTGAGGCTTTCTCACCAATCACAGGCAACCTGTGTGGAACCAAGAGCCAAGAGAACTGCTACTGCTGATGCAACAAGGTAGCACAACAAGGCAGGTGGATTTCAAAGGGAACACTGTCCCCTTTTCCCCTCCTCCCACTGGCCATGTTTCCAAGGGGCGTTCCGTGCACTTTTCTTTTTCTCTCTCCTTCTCTTCCAGCTCCAACTTTCTGGATTAGAATCAGCAACGCTTGCAGGGATGGTGATGGGAACAAAGAGGAGGAGGAGCTGCTGAGATCTGTAGGAATTGCCAAAGCTCCAACACATGTGATGCTTTTATTTTAATATACAGCACGATCTGGTTAGAACTGTGCCAGAGCGATTTCTATTTAGTTGATTGGTCAAGTTGATTGGTCACTCACAGCAAAATATAATATAATATATATTTGTATGTATACACTTTGCACCACCCAGAAAAAATCCTGTGGAAGTCCATGTTGGGGTGGAGGGAGGTACACAAACTCTCAATATATCAAAGCCTAAACAGACAGCCTTGGGAAGTGCTGATTCTCCTTCATGGAAGGTATTTAAGAGGAAGGCCGGATAGTCATCTGTTGCATCCTGCAATGAGCAGGAGGTTAAGCTAAATGACCTCCAATGTCACTCTCAACTCTTCATTAACAGCAAAATATGCAAAGGTTAGAAAAAGTGGCTTAAGGCTGAAAGAAAAAGAGGCTCTGTTTATAATGTGCAAGGTACAGAGAATCCATCATAGGAAAGCTATGAAGGAGCTATGCTTCTGCGGTCCATGCTCCCCAGAAATATTCCACTCTGTCCTCAACCAAAGAAAGCCATTTTCCATGTACAGCCAGAGGTGTCCACCAGCAGCTTACGGAGGCCTCGGAACACATCTCCCTCTGCATCAGCCAAGGTCTTCCCTTGCTCCAAGGTGATCAGTTTTGAAATTTCTTTCTGGAGAAAAAAAAAAGGAAAGAGAACCCATAAAGATGAGAAAAGGGCAACTCAGCAAAAGTAGAGAGAAATCTCATCTATGGAATCAGAAGGCAGGACACGTCCCCTCCCCATCCCAGTCGTGCCTATATGGTCCAGCTGATGACTGGGTCATTCGAACTGTTCGCCATGAGGATAAACTGCAATTTCATCAGTCACTGTTTAAACTACATCGGGCCTGTTCAGACAACACGCTAAGCCATGGCTTGGCTGTTAACCATTTTGCAGCAAATGGTTAGTCGTGTTTAAACCGTGGTTATGTAGCCACCATGGTTAGGAATGGTTCACACAACACGCTAAGTCATGCTTCACATGACACGCTAAGCCATAGTGGGCCTGTTCAGACAACGCACTAAGCCATGGTTAAGCCAAGAATCCTTTTGCAGCAAATGGTTAGTGAGTTTGTTTAAACTTTGGTGATGTAGCCACCATGGTTAGGAATGGTTCACATGACACACTAAGTCATGGTTCACATGATGTGCTAAACCATAATACTTAACCACCGTGGCTTAGCATGTCGTTTGAACAGGGTCACTATTACAAAAGCATGTTGGGGCTAAGCCAAGGATAGGGAATGTATGGCCCTCCAGATTCTATTTAAGGTGGATTCCTGCACTGAGCAAGGGGTTGGACTTGATGGCCTCAAAGGCCCCTTTCAACTCTACTATTCTATGATTCTATGTTGTTGAACTGCAACTCCCATCATTCATCACCACTGACGGAATCTGACGGAATCTGCGGTCCAACAATATCTGGAGAGCCACACATTATCCACCTCTGAGCTAAGCCAAACTGGAACAAAGAGGACTCTGCATTGACAATTTGCCAGAATCCCCTCTTCCACCCAGCTACACATTTTTAAGAGTGGATGCCCCCTTTTCTCCCAGCACCACTGCCACATCATAGCCAGTTATATCTAACACCCCATGTCATCAGAAGGGGAGGAGCAAACTGTAGATGCTGCATGGTTGCTTAAACTAATGTTCTTCCCCACTATCTTCAAAAAAATTTTTTTATCGGAGACCAAAAGCTCTTGAAACAATGTTAGCTGACAAATGAACAAGTACGATGAACACTCTCCTACACATTTTTAAGAAGGCCATGATGTCCGCATGGAACAATGCAAAATGCTTCCTGAATTGGTGAACATAATTTTGGGAGCGATCCTATGGCCCCTGGACAGTGCCTAAGGAGGCCATAGGACAGTTCGGATTCCCCGTTCTGAGGCTGGCGACTGTGCTCCAACCTTGAAGGGAGGGGGGAATCAGAAATCCATCTACCCGCCACCATCGGTGTGGAAGAACTGTGCTGGCTGGCCTCCTCCAAAGTCAGGAAAGGAGAAAAACGAGGTGTTTCGGTGGGCAGGAAGGAGATGAGACTAGAGGCCAGGAGATGAGGCATCCTGGGCCTCTGCCAGCTTCCTTCCCTCCCCCTCTCTGAAATGCTCTCGCTAAACAGGCAAAATGAGCCCATCTACCACAAAATGCAGGGCAGGAGGATAGGGAGGTGAAGATCGCCTCTGCTGCTCCTCCCACCCTGCATTGGATGACTAGAAGCCTCCAAGTTTGGGGGCTTCTGATCATCGAGGAGGCAACACGCAGGATTGTACTCTTAAAGTGTGAAGATTTTGCCCATCTCTGCAATGTTTTTGTAGGGAAGGCTATTATAATTCTCATTTTAGAGCAAACAGGTCAAGAACAGGTAGCAGTTCCTCACCAGATTGTCTTTGATAAGCTGTTGGTATCGCAGGAAGACTTGCTGTCGACTCAGAATGGATGTCTGAGACCAGTTTGGTAAAGAGTTTTTGCACGAAGCCATCGCTGCTTCCATCTCGCTGTGTGTGGTTTTTGGGACACGGCCAACCACTTCATTGGTGGCCTGTTAAAATAGAAAATCCAAGACAATTAATTGTCATAATATACAAGGAGCAGCTCTAACCTCCCTGGGACAGTCATCCAAAGGCAATTTGAATAGGTGGGGCAGAGCAGGCATGCACTGGAGGACACCCCCCCCCCCCGCCAATACACCCACAAAAAGATCCACAGGCATAAATCTACCACTAGCAGGTCCCGAAGCAGGGTGTTCCAAGTGGTGAGGCAGAGGCAGCTTGGGACCACACCATTCCCTCATGAAGTCCCAGAATTGAGCCCTGTGCCTATGTGAGCCTCAGGTTGGCACAGTCATTCCCTCTCCCCCCGCCCTCCATTGGAAGCCATAGAAGGGGAAATGAGGGGAAAACACCAGCAAAGGGGAAAAAAAGGCAAATTCACCACTACCTGCCCTGGTCAGGGCTTCCAAAGTAGCCAATCATTATTTTCTAGTAGCCAGCTGCAAAGTCCAATCCTACCATCATTTTGGTGCACCATAATTCTAACTAAGGGTGTTCTATATTACTCTCTTAAAATTGCTTGTTGTATTTAGGCACAATAAATAAATAAATATTGCTGCTTTTAATAACCTAGCTTCCCTTTCTCTTTTATGTGGACAGTAAGCCAATCTTGTCATTCTTCAAACAAGCAGCCAAGGCACTGTGGAATGTAACTTTAATTCTCTATTAGCCTTGGGAGATGAGTTGTGTGTTCTTATCAGGAAGCTGATAGGGATATATGACTTACAGCCAAAGGGCTAAATAAGCAGAGGCTCCTAAAATGTTTCTTGTGGAATCGCACCTCTTAGCAGGTCAGTCAGCTAAAAGAAATGTGACCTTTGTGCTATAGGCCTGACTAAGTTGGTTCTTTGTAATACACTTCTTTGAAGTGTAAGCAGGTTTAACTTGGTTAACATGTTAATAATGTATTCTGTGGAGAAGTTAGTATAAAGGAGAGAGGGAGCAAGGAGTTCTTCACAGTTTATGGTTTATATGAACAGTCTTTCTTTGCAAAGAAATAAACTATAGTTAGAAAATCTTGCTCAAGTGTCCAACTGTTGATTGGAGCGTGCGGCTAGACAACGAATCTTTCGTCCCAAATTTAGGATGCATATGACATTTGGCGAGCCAGCCAGGAGGGGTCAGGCTAGATGACCGTCGCACCCCGGCCAGATTGAAACAGCCCAGCCGGCTTAGGTGAGTTGACCTAAGGGTGTTTTGCAGTCTGGCCGGGACGAGGCGGTCCTCAACCAAGGCTCACTCCTTTCAATGATGGGCAAGATTTTCTGTGTCAGGTAAGCCTTCCCTCGAAAAATAAATTGTCTTCTTTAATAAATGACCATAATTCATAAAAGGTGTTGAAAGGAATACTGGTTAAGAAGACCTGGTTAAAATAAAATGGGGAGTGGAAGGCAGAGTATTCTAAAAGGTTTACCTTTAGATGTGATCCTTAAGAAAATGGAAAAGTTTCCCGGGAAAGTCTGGTTTATTTAAATGTTGACTAAGAACTTTGTCCATAGAAGATTGGCCAGTATTAGATTCAAAGGCATAGCCACCTATAGGTTCTTTCGATCAAAATGTTTTAAGAGATCTCTGAATTGTGTTAGAAAATAAATTTTTTTGGGCACAATGAGTTATTGGAATATTTAAGCATTATTATAACCCTGCAGGTCATATTCCACCTTTAAAAGGCATGTATTTTAATAATGAAAATCATCATACTATGGTTATATATTATCAGGTATTAATGAGAATTGTACTAAGACAAATGGGGCAGAAGACTGTGAATTGGTCAAAAGTCAAAATTGTGGTGCAAGAAAAAACAGAATCATCAGCTGATTACATAGTTTGCCTTTCCCGAAGTCTCTGTATGTATAGAAGAATAGATTTAGAAAATAATAAGTAGTTAGTATTTTCATTGATCAGGCAGCTCCAGATGCGAAGGAGTATTTTGTGAAGCGTAAGTCAGGTTGGCAGGGAAATACGCTGGCACAGGTATTAGCAGTAGCTCAGCATGTTTTTGCAGGGAGAGCAGAGAGAAGAGAAAGTTAAGAAGCAAAAGAAGCAAGAGGCAGAGTAGTTTTTAAGTATGGCAGGTACGTCGGAATGACAGGTAGAAAGAGGCTCAAGGTAAGAGGAAAAGGATATAGAGACTGGGGAAATGCCTGGCGGCTGGAAATTGAAATTGACAAAACCTTTTTTGACTTTGATCATAAATAGCAAGCCCTATGATTGTCTTGAAAATATCAGTGCCTCTAAAAGCATGTGAAACCAAACTGTACTACCCCTCTCCAGAGGCGGAGATTGTGCCATTTTTTCTGTTGTCAGTTTGGGTTTTTCTAAATTGATTTTGGAATGAGAGGTAACACCTCCAAATGCACCCTTTTTGGGGAGAGTATCCTCTCAGAATATATCCAGAAAACAAAGACTTTGTTAAGAACTACGTGAAGAAACAGGAAGAAAACTTGCTGTCCATGGGGACACCCCTGATTGTTCTCACTCTGATTTCTGCAGCACCTCCTAAATGCCTGTAAACTGTACAAGTACTGCAAAAACCGGAGACATTAAAAATTTGATTGTCCAGAGAAACCTGCCCCGCATCTTTGTCTCATTTTTACTACAAGCTACTTTCTTTGTTTCAGCCCCATTGATATGTTCCCTTTTCTTATAGTACTGCATTGTTGTTGTTGTTTTTAAAAGAATATATTGTTTCTGTTAAGTTTATAAGAAAAGTTAAAACTATGAATATTGTATATCTGTTGTTTTGTTCTATTTTTCTGTACTTGAGTGATGCTAATTGAGTTTAAAAGACACGCTCTGCACATGTTTGAACAACATGGGTATACTTCCATCCTGTATTATGAGCACCCTGATACAATGGCTGAATTCGGCGACACAATAAGCAACTGGGGGGTGGGGAACAATCGTCAGTCGTATTGACTATCATGTCGTCCGAATGCTGCCATAGTCAACTCAGCGCTGATCCTAATCCACACCACAGTTGATTATTTATTACCATGTTGTGTGGGGAGTACCCCCTAGATGAACAACAGTAAAGTTGAATATTACCCCACCATTGACTATCGTGTTGTCCGAATTCAACCAATGAGTACTTTCTCACTGTTCCCTGCCCTAATAAATGAATCAGATTTGATAGAAGGGGCATTACAAAATAGTGGAACTTTGTTCAGCAAAGTCCCAAAAGTACTCAAGCAGGTAAAAATAAGAAAAATAAAGTATCATACTCATACTCCTGAGATGTGTTTTGTTGTTATCATAGTAAAGATAAGATTGAAAAAGTTAAAGTCTGAGCTAAGCATAAAGAATTTTTGCAGGGTCTCAGAAACTATTCCAGTTGTACCAAGAAGTTTTGGTTGTGGAGACCCTCAAACTCCTCCTCTCAATCTGATTTCTTATTGAATACTACTACGTTCTCTGATCTCTATCCTCACTGCCCAATGTTTCAACAGAATTATAAAAGATTGAGAAGCATCTGTTCTGGTTGGCAACCAAGACATCCAAATCTCTGGTTGTTTTATGAAAATTGGGCTACTAATTATCATCCAAGAAGAAATAGGTGAACTTAGCCAAGAGATAACTCAACATCGATTGGCTTTATACTACTTATTTGCAAGACAAAGAGGTTTGAAAAAAAATTGTGGAACAAAGGTGTAAAGTAAAATTCCATAAGACTATTGAAGATGAACGTAATAAGCTGCAAAATATGATGACAGAGAATTATTCTGGAATATCAAACCCATAGAATTGAATAACTGCTTAGTTACCTGAGATAAGTTAGCTTAAACAGATATTCTTGTTTGGTTTAGCAGTATTATTGATTTTACTAATTACTCCTTGTGTGTTTCAATGTATGATGATTTGTTAAAAGAAAACTATGCATAAGCAAATGATATTGATGTACCAAACTGTGCCTATGAAGCACTTTGAAGAACTGGGAGCCTAGAGTGATCTGTCATGAGGACGAGTCCTCACTGGATCAGACTGGGGAATGTGGAATGTAACTTTAATTCTCTTATTAGCCTTGGAAGCTGATAGGGAAATATGACTTACAGCCAAAGGGCTAAATAAGCAGAGATAATGATCCTTAGGCTCCTAAAAAGTTTCTTGTGGAATCACACCTCCTAGCAGGTCAGTCAGCTAAAAGAAATGTGACCTTTGTGCTACAGGCCTGACTAAGTTGGTTCTTTGTAATACACTTCTTTGAAGTGTAAACAGGTTTAACTTGGTTAACATGTTAATAATGTATTCTGTGGAGAAGTTAGTGTAAAGGAGAGAGGGAGCAAGGAGTTCTTCACTGTTTATTGTTTACATGAACAGTCTTTCTTTGCAAAGAAATAAACTATAGTTAGAAAATCTTGCTCAAGTGTCTAACTGTTGATTGGAGCGTGCGGCTAGACAACGAATCTTTCGTCCCAAATTTAGGATGCATATGACAGCACATTTATGCTTGCTTCACATACAGTGTATGGTTCCGTCACTCAACTATGTTGCTCAACGCCCAGCTAGATAAGAACACATTATGTTTTTTAAGGATCCATGGGAACTGAAATATGTCTTAAGAAGGTGCTCTTAAAAGGGTGAAAATTCAGAACTGGAACAATCATTTCAATGAGCTCCCACAAGTTTTCAACGCTTGCTGACAGTTGGGATGAGTCTCTGACTTTGAGCTCAACTAAAGGTTGGCAGGGGCTGAGGCAGCCAGATGTAGAAGGCAAAATGGCTCCATTTCTACTCCATATATTTCTTTGTTCTGTGAAAACAGTAGGAGACCTGGCTGCTTCTACTTCCTCCTCTTTGAGGGCACTACTCAAGAAAGGGAGACATGTCTTCCCTCCTATACAGAAAAGAGATTTCATGAGAATGCAGAATGGGAATGAATAGTAAACTCTGAGTCTCAGTTGCAGATCATTCATTGCTAAGATTTTGACTGCAGATTAGGAAAAAGGACGCAGCGTGCTTTGTTAGCAGCCAGTGAGCATTCCTCAGCCTCAGGGCTCTCTTATAGTGACACATTGCTCTAAAGTTGCCCAAATAAGCCTTTACAATAAAAGCAGCTGCACTCTCAAGGCTCTCTGCTAGGATTAACCACATTAAGCAGAGTAACTTCAAGAGTATGTACATACATTGAATGCATCCAATATATGTCTTGCAGTATATGTATGCAGTAGTAGCTCTAACACTGAAAAATTATCTGGAGTTCCAGCCAAAAACTTTATTTTTTTTCCTTGTGAGGAACTACTAGAATCTGGAATCATCCAATACAGCTGAATGGTGGGTGATTCAGGACAGAAAAAGGAAGTAATTCTTCATGCAGCACATAGTTAAACAATAGTATTAGCTACTACAAATGTAGTTACGGCTGCCAACTTGGACAGCTTTAAAAGGGGATTAGACACATTCTTGGAGGATAAGATTATCAATGGCTACTAGCCATGATGGCTAAATGCTACTTCCAGTATCAGAGGCAGTAAGCCTATGTACCAGTCACTGGGGAACATGGATGGGAGAGTGCTATTGCACTCATGTTCTATTTGTGGGCTTCCTGGAGGCTGTCTTCACGGTACTGGGCTGGTGCCTCTTCCCTCTGAAACCCTGTGCTTTCCCTCTCCCAGGGTGGAGGGAAAAGGGGGGAGTGTGGCATTTCTGGTGGCCACCCAGGATACCGGAGCCTCCCCTGCCCTCTTCCTGGTGGAAGGCCACCAATCGCTGGTTGCCTTCCACCAGGCACCACCCCCGGATTGACCCCATATTGGCCCTGGACCAACATCAGATGGCAGAAGCGCCATACTGACGTAGCCCTGATTGATGAAGTTGGGATAAATCCCTGACTTTTTCAATCCACAGCTTCATGGGAAAGCCCCACAGTGGCTGCGAAGCTGTGCCTGAATCATCTAACTAACGCAGCGCAGTTCTGCAGCCACTGCAGGGCTTTCACCACGTATAGACAACTCCTTGGCTGGCCACTGTATGAACAAAAAGCTGAATTAGATGGTCTGGTTCAGCATGGCTCTTCTTATGTCCTTAAACCATTCTAACAGTAGGCTAGATTGTCTAAGAGAAGGGTCAAATAATCTGTTTTTCAAGAATGTATAGGGTCCTGATATATAGAGGTGGAAGAGGTTTCCATATTCAAGCTAAAAACAGTACTTCTGGAATTCATTTTAGAGCGATACTATAGAACTTTCTCTCTCTCACACACACACACAACTCATATACACAAACACACCTCATTTCTTCCTGCATTGGTCAGCAGAATCCAACCCTTTTCTGCCTCAGACAAGAAGAGCACAATAAGGAAAAGCAACTTTACTTACTGGGTTGTGGATATCAATCCATTCATTACTTTTGGACTCAACGAACTTGCCATCAATGAAAAGTTTGGTTGCTGGCTGTAGAATACAAAGTGCTAGTCAGTGCTTTAGCTTATTTGAGTACCGTAATATCAACTAGGTCAGACTCTTCCACATACTACATAGAAAAGCTCAACTGTATTAATTCTATTTTCTTTTCTCTTCCCCACACTTCTCTTCACAGAGGCAGCAGTGATTTATCCACTTATGCAGACTAAGATGAATGAATACTTCAAAATAAGTGTGTTGAATATTACTAGCCATGCAATCCACAAGACATTTAAAGCCAGGGTACTTGCTTGTTGGCAAGCTGCTTGGCGCAGAGCATGTACAGACATCCCATTCAGAATCTGGTGCACTTGCTAAGGAATTCAGCCTAGCACAGAGTAAGGCAAGGTGTGGAGAACTTATAGGACAGGCTGAATGGGAAGGTGTTTAGCAAGTGATCTTGCCAGAGGAGCATCAACACTTGAACATACACTCAGGTCCAGATTTAGCAACACTGTCTAATCCAGCAGCACTAGATTAAGTGCCCCATGATTAGATCAGACATAGCAATAAGAGACCCAGGCAGGTGTGGCAAAATTATTGATTACTGCAATAGCTGGATAGGGATTTCCCTAGGTTTAAGAACCACAATTTAAACACTGCACTGTTTTTATTACATTTGCCTGTCCTGAGCTAGCCCTTTTGAGACCCCTGATGGCTCTTAGCAGCAAGTCATCCCAATCCTTTGTCTGGTTACCCAAAACCAGTATTGACTCTACCCAAGAGTCTTGTCCCCTCTTTTGTTTGATTGTCTTCATTGGACTCAAAGCCTTTTGTGGCCTTTATTTAAACCCCAGACTTCAGGTCCACAGCAGCTGTAGCCACCCAAGGGCAAGGTACCACGTTGCTGTGGAAAACACTCAATCCTTAGCCATCAGAAAGTGAAGTACCATTTTGCTGAAAGCACTTTGGTTGTATGGCAAGCTCAGTTGTTCTGGCTGAGACCTTGCTCCTTTACTGAAATCACTCTAAGCCACAGAACCTGGGTTTCTGTCCAAGCCACTTCAGTCCCCTTTTCACAGAGCACTTGCTCTGGTCCCCACAGTAGCTGAAGTGGACTCCTAACCACTGCCTTTCTCCAGGCTTCCTTTTTTCTGCAATCACAGGAGTTTTCTTATACCTCACCACTGTCTTCAGGAATAATCCATCAGTTTCACAGGAAAGCTATCTTTCAGCCCTATGCAGGTCCTTTCTCTTCAAATGGTAGCCTCCACACCTGTATCCTCTTTCCTACTGTGTGTTTGTGCAAATGTGCTTAGTGTTTAGCCTATGTCTACACCAGCTTTTGGATGAAAGCCCAGCCACCTTAGTACAGCCTTGCCAAGGTTGGATCTTGGCAGGATCTCCCTTGTTTCTTCTTCACCTCCATTGCAAATCAAGCTATATTCTCTGAAGAAGTTGGCTTGATACGCAAAGTGTTCTGAAGAACTATTCTGCGCAATAAGCACCTGGAAGACGAAACAGGAAGGAGTTGATAGCGCACAAGGCACTGGAAACTGGAGTGTGTGTTGGATATAGGTAACCTGAGTCCTGCTCACCTCTCTTGTCATGGTGACTATGCACAAGGACTAGCCTTGCTGCACCAACTGCTGCTAAAGACAAGCCTCTGTGAGCTCTTTTCCCCTCCTCACTCTTGTAGTTCTCCCTGAACCTCTCATTCTGTCTTTCTCTATCTCCCGCTAATATTAGGACCCCCAGTTTACTTAGTCCCAAGTTCCGCAACTCCCTCACAACCATAGCCCAACTAGTCTGACCCAGACGCTCCACCAGGGCCTAGTTTCCTGTGCACTGCAGCGCTCACTGTAGCCACTGAGCAGGTCTTTGAACTAATTTCCTCACCACTTCAATGTGGTGCAATGTCTCTGCTATCCATTTTGACTTTTGTTTCATTTGCTTACTATGTACAGTTTTGCTTGCAATATGTGAGCTGCTTGAATCTATTCTAGGGTTCACATAGCACCTACTATCAACCAGCTAAATCCCAAGAGAAATTACTGTGTATATGTTTTCTTCTTATGCATTCAACAACCCCGTTTCCAGAGAGAGAGCAAGAGAGTGCACATGCCCCATTGGGTGACCTCTGCCAAGACATGCCAGCCCAAAGTTCAAAACGCCCTTAGACAAGTGTATCTCTGAGTATCTGTACACTTGTACACGTCTTGGGAGATGATATTCTGTAACATTCCTCTTGCACCTGCTGACCAGAGTAGAGATGGGGAAGTCCCTTTCTGCTCCAGTGAAGGACTGTTCTGAGTACACTGGCACTTCCCTAGCCTCAGCAGTGGATGGTGTAGGCGGGCCCTGGTTCACATACAGCACTCTTTTTCTGGAGTTGACCAGAATGCCATTCACTCCTACCTACAAGCTTAGCCAAGTAACGCATCATACCAAAAGCGGGTTTCATAACAGATCATGTGCCTTCTCTCAGGGCAATTCATTTTAATGACAGAAAACAACTTACCACTGAAGAGGATGAAAAGAAGGATGAGGAATTCCAGCCGAGATTGGCCTTTCGAGGGATCTACAAGACAGAAAAGCAGGAACACAACTCACCATAGCTACAACATCTATCTAGAACAGGGATAGGCAACCTTTTTGGACCTGTGGGCATACTTGTCATTTTATTTCAGGCCCAAGGGTGCATTTGTCCCATGGTCAATTGGGACAATGTGTGCACTTGTTTTTGTGATTCCCTCTTTCCTTGACCCCCCCTTTCCAAGATCTCCGCTTTTCTTTACCCCCACTCACCCTTCCAGGAGTGGGGGTCAAGTGGGGATGGACAGCGGGGGTCTGGCATGGGCACCAGTTTACTGACCTCTAATCTAGGGCCTCTATGAGGATACTCAGCTACCCTCAATGTATCTAGGGCTGTGAAGCAAGAAGTCTGAATATTCACACTTTCCCAAACTCTTGCATTAACAAATAATAATAATAATAATAATAATACCATCAGTTTACATGGCACTATGTAAAGTCTTAAACTCCTAGCCTAAGGAACTTAATCTTAATTTAGATTAGAGAGAGGCAAGGGGAAATTCGACCATCTTCAGACATAAAGTATGTTACTTCACTGCCACTTCAGTTATTAAGCTATTGTCACTTTTCTTTACCAATCCTCTGTTGTTGCATAAGTATATTTTTTTTGAAAAGGGAACGATTAACTATGTCTATAAAAGGTGTCTAAGAGTTATGCTCCCCTCAGAAACTTGTGTAATGTCTCTTTCAGATTTTGTAGAGCAGAAGTACTTTCTGCATTAATTTTACTTCAACCGACTATGTTTTACATACGAATCCTAAAGTGCAGCAAACTAATGGTACCTTGTCACTTCAAAACATGCCTTGAGGTTAAGACTTATGGTCCATATATTAATTCTGTATGGATACAGGTTACCTAGCAAAGATGCTCATGATGACTTTATAGAGCTGAACTGTCCTGTATGAAGAAAAGGGGGACATTGAACTATCAGCAAACCTTTGCCTCTGCATTCGGAGTCAGTTTATGCTCAAAGAAGCTAATCTCCTATGCACACTTACCAGGGTGGAATATAAGAGGATGTACTTTCAATTAAATCTGCATAGCCATGTACTAAACACCATCAGTTAGGAGCCTTAGCCAAAGAGGGTTGGAGTAGTACAATCTAAAGGAAAGTTGGGTAGGAGATGAACCACTGACCAAATTCCAGTGGATCCCTAAGCCAACTTTCCCCATCCTTTTGCCCTCCAGATAAGTTGGACTGCAACCCACATAATTCTTATTAGAATTCCAGCCACCGACTACCCTAGCTGGGAATTATGGGAGCTGCAGTCCAACACATCCAGAAAAGGCCAGGTTAGGCAAGTCTGCCCTAAGCACCTGCAGGTTGGTGCGATTCTTACACACACACGCGCGCGCGGGCACACGCACACACACAAATCTGGACGAAATGGACTTTGGACTGGTCGTGATAAGGCACTTCTCATTCTCTTAAGCTATTTATTCATACTCAGCATCCCTGAATAACAGAATAGTTGTGGCTTAGTTTTTCAGAGAATGCACTCGGCTTAAGTCAGCGCAAAAAATAGCCGCGGGCTACTTAAAACAAGCAGACCGCCGACTGAAGTTAGTTCGCCGCTGGTCTAAAGCTCGCGAATCTCCGGACTAGCCCTGACAGCTGCCGAGTGATCCTGTCGGGGTGGGCGAGCCGGACTGCATCTCCCCTTGCAAGGAAGGGGGTGTGACCAGCGTGACAGAAGCCCAGGGTCAAGCCCGTTCGTGGGCAGCTAAAGTCTCCAGCTTCCCTAAATTACCTTCCCCCTTCCTACCCGCCCAGGGAGCAGAGAGCAGCTCGACCGTCTGGAGGGGTGAGAAGGGAGGGAGGCTGAAATGGAGGGAAAGGGTCAGATCTCCCCTCCCTCTCGTCAGACAAACCCGGACGCCGCACGCGGAGACGTGACGCTGAAGCGCTCCGACCCTGTCGTGCAATCTCACCCCGAGCCAGAGGCGCCGCCTTCCCTGGGACCCCCGAACTGCAGCCACAACCGCCATTCCAGCGACCACCTGCCAAAAGGCTCCCCCGCCCTCTTCCAGCTCGACAGCCCGACCCCGCCCAGGCATTGCGGACAGCCAATGGCATCGCGAGCCCAAACCGCATTCTCCGCCCGTGGCGGCTTTGTAATGTCCAATGGGATACGGAAGGCGGCAGACTCGCCCCCCCACCCCGTGGATTCCAGGTTTCAATTGGCTACCTGGCCGTAAACGCCCCCTCTAGACGGAGTCTGAGTGGACGGCTCCCTTTTTTTTCTAGTCGCGACCTCTGGAGATGAGAAAGAAGCGAGTGTGAGCGAAGGAGGTGGAGCCGGGCGAGCCTGTTCGAAAAGGAACCGTCATAAATTTAGGCTCCCGCGTGGAGGGCGGGATTAGATGTCACGTGATGGGATAAAATGGCGGTTTCTACTGAAGGTAAGAGATGCTGAGGGGTGGAAGAGTTGGCGGTCTTCGTGCCTCTCGGGTTGGCGTACCACAAGACTGCATCCCTTGTGGTACTTCTGAGAAAGCGTGTATAGGCTAGAGCAGTATGAAGCGACAATCCTGTGCACGTTTACATAGGAACAACTCCCACTGGGAAGGACAGTGGGATATGCTTCTGAGTAAACTTTCATAAGGTCGGGCTGAAAGGCTGCTTTTTCGAAGGAAACTCGTTGAACAGTTGCTCGGTGTTGCCCAGGTCCAGAAACGATCGTTAGGATTTGAGGTAAGATCTCAGGCTCTTCGGGTTCTTTTCCTGGCAGACTACAGAGAGGTCGCAGATCAGCGGCAGAGCGTGCATCCCACTGGCATCTCCAGCTGGAATCTTGGGTAGTGCTGGGAATGACCTGGAGAGCTATTGCCAATCCGTGTAGGATTATTTGATAATCCTTGGCCTATTATGACTATTATTTTAAATTAGATGTCTTCTCAAAATAAAAAAAGACTCCAGGTGACTTATAATAAAATTAAATGTACAAAATTTAAAACAGCTGCCACAACTAAAAAACCAAAACATCAGTGACAACCATAAACAATTTGACTGGTACATTAAACAGCCCTTCAAATGCCTGGGAATAGAGGAAAGTCTTAGCCTGGCACCAGAAAGATTACAATGTTGGCACCAGGTTTACCTCACTGGGTAAAGTACTTCATAATCAAGAGGCTTTCTCCTTGTTGCCATCCTCTGAACTTCACTCAAAGAAGGGCTCCTTATGTTGATCATGGGGTACAGGTAGGTTCATACCAGGGCTAGTGCTCTCTCAGCTATTGTAGTCTTGAGCTGTATAAGGCTGTATAAATTAAAACCAGTACAGTGAACGGGACTTGGAAATGTATAGGCAAGCAGGCCAGACAGATTACATGCTTAGACCTTCTGGTCTGATCTGTCTTAAAGCAGCTTCCTATGTTTAAAACGATCTCTCAGGAAGCAGGGCTGGGGGGAAAACTTGTTGTCTGAGACCTCGGAAAACTGCAGCTAGTGAGAATAAACAGCTCTGAACTAGATGGACCAATGGACCTGCATCAGCTCTGAACTAGATGGACCAGCATCATCTTGTCCTTATGACAGAGAGTGCATGTTTACTTGAAAGTAGTTCAGCAGAGTTCAGTTAGGCTTGCTCCCAAACAAGTATGCATAGGGGTGTCCTTATTGGCAGGGGTATCATTTAGGTATGGGGGCAAATTGCTCCTTTCTTGTGTTTTAGATTACATCTGTTGAGGTTCCAGAGATTCCTATATCTCTGTTCTACATACTTGTTCAATACACCATGGGTGACTGTTGCACTCCCATCTGCAGTGGTGCTACTACTTATTGTTGAATCTTTATGTGTTGATTGGATGTATAATGTTGTTCTAGGCACAGACCTGGAGGCCTCATTGCTGAGCTTTGAAAAGTTGGACCGGGCATCACCAGACCTCTGGCCAGAGCAGTGTAAGTTGTACTCAAGTGGGAAATATGAGAAGTTCTCTTGGTGACTGTGTTATGTTTTAACTCTGCAACCTAGGGTGATGCTGACTGTTATTATAAAGGATTAACAAGTAGAGTCCTCACCTACTTGTTAATCCTTTTTCTATATGATGTGTGGAAAGAGCCTTTGTTGAGAGGGATGTGAGTGTTTGAGACCTCTTTGCTCTTTGTAAACTGGTCCTGGAACACTGCTCAAAGATGTATGTGTATATTCCCTCAAACAAGCATGCTCAAACCCCTTTGTTTAGCAAGCACAGTCAGTATTATATAATGTTGTATAATTACTCTAGCATACTCTAACTACTGTGGTATTTTCTATCCTTTCAGTGTGTGTGTGTGTGTACAGTACAGTTTTTAATACGAATTTAGCGAATTGTGAATGTCAGAGCTTATTGTAGCTATTCCAAGTTAACTAGTCAGGATTAAGGGGTTGGTTTTGTGTACATGTTCCTCAATGTGCAACTGGAAATGGAAGGGAATGGGTTCCTTGTTCTATGCGTTTGTTTATTTATTTATTTATTACATTTGTATACCGCCCCATAGCCGAAGCTCTCTAGGCGGTTTACATAGGATTAAAAACAATTAAAAACAATATACAAAAATTTAAACAGGAAAAACATACAACATACACACAATCTGGACATTTAAAAACCACTACAACACTTCAAAAAGCTACAAAATCAAAACAATACAAAACAAACCCAGGCTCCTCAGATATTGCCAAATGCCTGAGAGAAGAGGAAAGTCTTGACCTGGTGCCGAAAAGATAACAATGTTGGCGCCAGGCGGGCCTCGTCGGGGAGATCGTTCCACAATTGGGGGGCCACCACAGAGAAGGCCCTCTCTCTTGTTGCCGACCTCCGAGCTTCCCTTGGAGGAGGCACTTGGAGGAGGGCCTTAGATGTTGAACGTAGTGTTCGGATAGGTTCATGTCGGGAAAGGCGTTCCATCAGGTATTGTGGTCCCAAGCCATGTAAGGCTTTATAGGTTAAAACCAGCACCTTGAATCAGGCTCGGAAACATACAGGCAGCCAATGCAAGCGGGCCAGAGTAGGTCTTATATGTTCGAATCTACTGGTTCAGGTTATCAATCTGGCCGTTGCATTTTGCACAAGCTGCAGCTTCCGAACCACCTTCAAAGGCAGCCCCACGTAGAGTGCATTGCAGTAATCTAACTTGGAAGTTACCAGAGCATGGACAACTGAAGCCAGGTTATCCCTGTCCAGATAGGGACGTAGCTGGGCTACCAACCAAAGTTGGTAGAAGGCACTCCGTGCCACTGAGGCTACCTGCGCCTCAAGTGACAAAGATGGTTCTAGGAGAACCCCAAGCTACGAACCTGCTCTTTCAAGGGGAGTGCAACCCCATCCAGAACAGGTTGAACACCCTCCATCCGGTCAGCGGAACCACCCACTAACAGCGTCTCAGTCTTATCTGGATTGAGTTTCAGTTTATTAGCCCTCATCCAGTCCATTGTCGCAGCCAGGCACTGGTTCAGCACATCCACAGCCTCACCTGATGAAGATGCAAAGGAGAAATAGAGCTGCGTGTCATCAGCGTACTGATGACAACGCACTCCAAAACTCCGGATGACTGCACTCAACGGTTTCATGTAGATGTTGAACAGCATGGGGGACAAAACTGACCCCTGCGGAACCCCATACTGGAGAATCCATGGGGCCGAGGAATGTTCCCCAAGCTCCACCTTCGGGAGCCGACCCCCCAAGTAGGAGCAGAACACTGCAATGCAGTGCCTCCCACTCCCAACTCAGCCAGTTGTCCCAGAAGGATACCATGGTCGTTGGTATCGAAAGCCGCTGAGAGATCAAGGAGAATCAACAGAGTCACACTCCCCCTGTCTTTCTCCCGACATAGGTCATCATACAGGGCGACCAAGGCTGTTTCCGTACCAAAACCAGGCCTGAAACCCGACTGAAATGGATCCAGATAATCAGTCTCATCCAAGAGTGCCTGGAGCTGGCTCGCAACCACCCGCTCCAGGACCTTGCCCAGGAATGGAACATCTGCTACTGGCCTGTAGTTATTAAGATTTTCAGGGTCCAAGGAAGATTTCTTTAGGAGTGGTCTCATTGCCGCCTCTTTCAGGAGGCCTGGGACCACTCCCTCTTGCAAAGAAGCATTAATCACTTCCCTGGCCCAGCCAGTTGTTCCATCCCTGCTAGCTTTTATTAGCCAAGAGGGGCAAGGATCCAGTATGGAAGTGGTTGCACGAACCTGTCCTTTCCGCTGATACCTAAATGTTTTATCCCCATATGAACCCAATATGACATGGGAAGCATACATTGAAACCATGTGGAAAGGAAGAAATCTTTTCATTTGGTCTGGTCTGAGATTCCCCCCCCACCCGAGATTCTGATATTTTTTCACTCCTTTGATATATTGGAGGAGTTAGATGGTTAGGATTTCATTGCCTTCCTGCAAAGGTGATGTAGTTGAGGTAATCCGATAGGTCAATCTTTGCTCTCCAAAAGCACTTACACTGTCCTGTACCAGGGCAAGCTCTGAAAAAATAAATAGGCAGGTGTTCAGCATAGTTAAGACTGAACCAGAGAAAAGTTGGCTGTGGATGGTAAGCCAATAGGTGCCTGCATCAATATACTTCCTTCCCACTTCTGATTCTTTGAGGAGTTTTGTACCTCTCTTAAAATATTTCAGACTGGAAGTCAGGGTTTAGGTGAAAGCTGACTCTGTTGATGCATAAATCCCTGTGCCACAGCCCTCCAGATGCACCATGGGTACAGCAAGACCAAGAGTTAATGCACCTTTTTGCCATGGGAAGTAACTCACTGGTATATTTGTCTATAACCCAAATTACAAAGCTGGGTTTACACTGCGGGTAAAGCAATCACTGCGACAACTCTTAAGGTAGACAGGTGTAGCTTTGCAGTTGAGTTTATTCGCAGTGACATTTTTATAAAGTGCTGTCCCATGACTCTTAACATGGAAACTGCCCCTGCCATGTTGATTTTGGCATGTTCAGTCATGGGACAGTGTGTTATAAAAATGTCATACGTTGAGAGACACTAGCAATGCAGTCCTATACATGTCAACTCAGAAGTAAGTCCCACTGAGTTCAGTGGGCTTATTTAAGCTGCAATCATATGCACACATACCTGGAAGTAAGCCTTATTTAACATTGTGAGGCTTAACTCAGTGGAGATATCTAGGATTGCACTGTTAGCACATCAGGTAAAAATAGTACAATAGTGAGGGCAAAACGTACATTCTGGTGACAAACCAGAGAGAAATAGTAAGACAAATAGGTACTAATCAGCACACTCAAAATAATATTGGAGTTGGAATAGTAGCAGAACTGAGGGTGAAGTAATACCTGGTACAAATGAATAATCCTTTTTGGTGAATGCCTCTAGCAGTTTAACTAATTGAATTAGTGATAAAATTGTAATTGCCTTTAAGTTGTAGAATAATGTAAGAAGACAATACTGCAGTAACAATGTCTGCCTTGTTTCCAGTACCAGGTGTTGCTGAATTTGCAGCTTCTTTTAAAAGTGTAAGTAATTTCAGCTTGGGTTTACAGTGCAATCCTATGCATGTCTATTCATGAGTAAACCCATTAACTTCAGTGGAACTTATTCATGCTGACTGGGGCATGCTGGGAGTTATAGGACTTTTTTCTGTCTAAACATGTATAGTTTCTTTAATTCACCATGCTTTGTTTGCTTTTGCTATCCTTTGGGATCCCATAGAACAAAACATTTAAGTGCAGTTTTACATAAACTTGTTCATATAATAGTTATCTTTGGATAATCATTGTCATTTGCATCCAGGCTGGCCATTCCATGAATGGAAGGAATCCTTTCATTCTCCCAAAGCACCCAGCACCAGATCCCCACTGAAACCTGAGTGGAGAGAGGTAATTTTTGCTAATTCCTCCTTCCCTCTGTGGCTACCTACTGCCTCTCATAGCGCTCTGGAGTGTCCCCAATCCTCCAGAACAACTTTTCAGTAGGCTGGTGGTAGAAGGTGGAATCCTCAAAAATTGCCTCCCACCCTTCTTCCAGCACGTGTGTGTGTATATATGTGTTACTGCCATTGCACAAAGTATTTTCTGCACAGTTTCAAACTATAGTTGCACTGCACTATGTGCAATCCTTTGCAGTTTTCATTGTAGTGAAATGGCTGTTAAAATAGAAAATAATTGAAGAAAATATAAATATCCAGAACTGGGACTAATTAGTTTTCTTAACATGGGAAAACAAATTACAAGATGGCAGAATCATCTTGGTTTAAACAAATAATCTGTCCAGTCATTCTGTTGTGAACACAAATAAAATATAGCTGTCCTATATCTAATCTGAGTAACATTTTATGAAATATGGCAGTACTACATTTCCTTCATTTAGTTTCAGTTATTATAAACCTTTTCTGTTTATCAAAGAAGACAGAGGTAATCATCATTTTTGTTTGTATTTATTTTTAATAGCCCATCACCAGTTCTCCTCCCAAATGGATGGCTGAATTAGAAAACGATGATATTGATATGTTAAAAGGTGAGTTACTTGCCAGTGCTTGACAAGAGTTCCACTGAAATGGAATTAGCTAGACAGCCTTCAAGAGAACCTTCAAGACCTTGGCCAAGAATGTGGCTGGCTGGTATTCCTGTTCAGTCCAGCAATACTCAGTCGTGGACCATGATTGTCCAGAGCTTAGAGGATTCTAAGGAGAGTAACTTGTTTGGTCATGTTATACTTTGGCATTACTATTTTTTGAGATCATGGACTGCATATCACCTAACAATACCAGTATCCAGCCTTCCTGTGTCCTCCTATGCAAAATACATAACAAGACAATCCACATAGTAGAATAGTGTTGGTATTATAGATACAGCATGAAGGATTATTGATAAGCATTTAAAGTCAAATACTTCTGAACCACACTCTATTCATTTTAGAGCTGGGTAGCCTCACCACAGCTAATCTGATGGAAAAGGTGAGAGGTCTACAGAATCTGGCTTATCAGTTGGGACTGGATGAATGTAAGTACAGTATGGGTCTCAAACATATTCTGTTTAAAAGCTGTAATATTGCTAATGTTACAATAAGGCCTTTTCAGGAAGGCTTTTTATGTTGAATGATATGTTCAGTGCCAGTATGTATATGGCTATGTTACCATAAGGTGATAATAATAGCTATACATTCTGTGTTGTACTACTAGTTCATAATGTTTCATGTGCTCTCCCAGTGGTACAACATACCAAAAATTAATGGGAGTAATCCTTCACCTTCAGTGAAGCAAATCCCTTCTGATAGGAAAAAATGGTAAAGGAATTTTGACCTGATCGTCTCTCCAGTAGTTTAGGCCAGTTTGTAGATGGTGGAACTTTAACCCCTTACAAAGTGATAACGCATGGAGGGTAATAACCTCTCATGGCATCTGATGCTGCAAGGAGTCATTGCTTCAGCTGTCAGTAAAACTCTCAGAACTTCAGAGATCATTCAGACCACTATTTAAGATTTTATTTTTTAGTGGTTGGCTCTGTAAATCCTGATGGCTTTGAAGAGTTAGTTGAATGTCTTATTTTTGCTTTTTCATGCTGCTATGAGAGGTCTGTTGCAGTTAAGAAATATGGCTTGAATCCTCAGAGATGAGTACTCGAATGTTTTAACTAAAACTCAGGCTAGAATTGCTAACGAGGCTTAATAATCTCGGCCACTCACAATTCTCCCAAACCACTATCTACTTAAGATTATTTGTAGGGTACTTTAAAAAAACACACACACAATGGATACTTTACTAGGGTGAGGATAGGTCTGTATCTTTAACAGTTGTATAGAAAAGGGAATTTCAGCAGGTGTCATTTGTATGCATGCAGCACCTAGTGAAATTCCCTCTTAACCACAACATTTAGTTACAGGAGCTCTGCACTCTTTTGTAGAGTGACCAGATACAAAAGAGGGCAGGGCTCCTGCAGCTTTAACTGTTGTAATGAAGAGGGAATTTCACCAGGTGCTGTATGCATACAAATGACACCTGCTGAAATTCCCTTTTCCATGCAACTGTTAAAGATACAGGAGCCCTTATCCTCCTTTCCATATGGTCACCCTAACAAAAAGGATAGGCTCTTGTTACAGCTCACATTCAAGATTTGTGGTTTTGAAATTGTGTTCTGGGGACTGGGAAGATTATTGTGGGTTCCTGAATGTGAGGGTCAATTATGGTGAACAAATTCTTATAAAATGAATTCTTCTCCTCTGATCTTCCCCTGCAATATGTTGTAGGGGAATTTTGGGTGCATCTAAGAGCACATCTCAGTACATTCAAGGTAGTAGTGAGGCCAGCAGCCTTGGGCGGAACCCTGTTAGAATGGAGCATGTGACCTAAAGTATTCCTTACAGTCTTCTGCAGTGTGTAGAGGTTTTGCAGCAGACAAATCAACATGGAAATGGTTTCCACAAGGTAGAAGAATTTGAAGACCACTGATCAGATAAAAGACAGAATTTGGTGAAAAGGAGTAGGGCATGCTGAGGAGAGGAAACGTCGATAGAACTATAAACCTTTCTAGACTGTCCCCTTGCTATATTCTTATTTAAATTCAGTCTGTGGTTCACATTGAGCTGTGTAAGTTTTGGTGTTCATCAACCTTATGCCCCATTGCTTCTCTCCCTAAGGAAAGACTGTGAGCCACTGGACAGAAATGTAGTAAAGAAAATAGCCCTGGCATGAGTAACTTTCATACCAACATATATATATAGGGATAGTTCATTCTAGATCAAAGTACAACGCCAAGCCTCCTAACACCTTAAAGAAATGGCTTGAGGGAGAATTACTCATTGATAACTAGTAATTAAATTCGTAAATGTTTATATAAAGAATGCCCAACAAATTTCATCCTTTGTAAAATACTTCTGTAAACCCTCATCTAATGACATTGGTTCAATAGTCTAACCTAGCAAAATGGATTGGGGAGATAGCCTTCAATTACCTTTCTTTCTTTTTTAAAATTAAAACTAAAAGTTTGCAAAAGAATAGGACAATGTCTAGGCCGATTGGTTCAGGGATGTGATGGAAGGAAAGGAGATGATACTTGGCATGAAATGCAGACAAGTATGGGCTCAGTTGCTGGAAGGAGAAGCTGCAGGAGCTACAGTGGAGCCAGGAAGAACTTGCCAAGCTTTGGAGACAGCATGAAGGCCAAGGGCTTGGCCTCAAGAACTGTCCAGGCAGGGCCATGAAGCTATTCTCTTCTAGGCTGAGGAGACCTGTGCTGAGATATAGGCTTGTAAAAGTGGGACCTGCAACATCATGTGCTTGTAATGATAGGTGCTCCTGCTGAGTGTTCCAGTTCCCACCTCCCCATACTCAGGCCTCATTGAGTTGCTTGGGTTATTTTCTCCTAAAGGGTTTTTTTTGTGCTTCTGCAAACCTTTGGGTTCCTTCAAGCCTGCTGATATATCCCTCTTGTACAAGGGTGGTGCCATTTTGGCTACGTAATGATCCATGCTCGAAGAATGAATTTGCTATTCAAATATAGGATGAAGCTGGGTAACAAGAATTTTACACCAGCATCAGTCAGATCTAGACTGAGTACACCTAGCTGCAAAATTTCTGTGCCATTCCTTCTTCTTGCAGTACTCTGTGGGAGCTCTGCTGTCATCTTCGTATCATCTGATTTCTACTCCTTGAAAATCTTTTTTAGGAGGGCCAGACTAACACTGCATCTCCTGGAATTTTCTCCGTTTGAGTCCTCTGCCTTCGCTTTTCTGGCACTGAGAAGGTGTCTAGGCTGGGGGGAAATATTATTATAAGTCTGTCATGTGATCTTCATTTCTAGTAGTTCAAGACCATACACATTTTTGAAAGATTAAAAGGGCATAGTTAACAACAATCGTATAGCTGGTTTATATAGCTATGAAATGATTTTCCATAAGGGTATCAGATTCTGCATTACTGCAGTTTCTTGTAAACTGTGTAGCAGCTTGTCTTAGGCTGCAATCCTATGCACATGCACGTGGGAGTACATCCCATTGAATTTGAGGTGCTTTGTCTTGTGAAGAATCAATGCAGTGTGCACTGGCTGCAGCATTAGAAGTATGTTTCTGTATACAACTGTTCTGTGTCTCATCCATTTGGGTGGGAAGTGTGTGTCTCCCATCTCAACCATACAACTCACTAATGTGTTACAACATAAGGAAACTGTAATATGGATCAAGATTAGCTTTTGATAACATTACTTGAAAATGAAGTCGCTTATTCAAGATTACATACTATCGTTCTGTGCGTAAGATAATGAAGTATTCAAAGAAGTTGATAGAATCATTATAAGATCTACTTTTCAGGAGCCTCTAGATGGCAGTAGAAGGTTGTTTAGAACTACCTAGACACTAGGAAGTGTATAGGTAGATTTCTAGATTTATGAAATACTCTATTGAACTCTCGTGTTAGGCAGTTCTCATTGTATTTTATACAGTATAAATTTTTGGAAAATGATATAAGTCGTATTGCCTCCATGTTGTAAGTTAAAATAATTAGGGTAAATCGGTCCATAAATGTTTTTTGTTTTCCTTTAAATAGTGCACTTTTAATGTGTTCTTTGTAGAATCTCTATTGATGATTATTAAATTATTATTTGATCCTTTGTTATGAGTTTGCAGATTTTGGTATTACACTTCTTTCTTACGATAATTCTTTGCTGTCTCCTGAAATTAGATTTGGAGTGTTGGTGAGGGGCTAGTTTTTCAAGTAGTTCTAGGTTTCTCTTTAATTTTATCTTATGGATTTAGAGTTCCATTTATTAAAACTTCCCTTTATAAAGCTGTCAGTGGATTGGTTCACATGATTGCCACAGCCCACCTTGGCTTAAATTTTCAAGCTGCTGCAAGCGGTTACTGTGGCTTATCGTGATGTCCAAACCTGGTGAGGGTGGTTTGTTGCCATAGTTACAACCTCCTACACCAAAAATAGTTCATGGGTTGTGGGTGGTTTGTTAACCATAGCAACAACCTACCCTTGCCGGCTTTGGACATTACAATAAGCCAGTTTGAATATTCACAATGGCTGCCAGCATGCGGCATAATCCACCATGTCTTATTTAAGTCACAGTGGCTTAGGCGATTGTACAAACCAGGTCAGTGTATTTTCTTCACTGACATTTAAAATATTCCTGCTAATTGTGTATGCCTGCTAAAGGCAAGCCAAAGAAAATAGCATTACATTCCAGTCCTATACATGTCAGAAGGCAGTCCTATTGTGTTTAATGGGATTTACTCCCTGGAAAATGGGTATAGGATTGCAGCGATAAGCTGTAGGGTTGGAACAGATCATAGAATAGTAGAGTTGGAATGGGCCTACAAGGCCATTGTGTCCAACCCCCTGCTCAGTGCAGGAATCCACCTTAAAGCATACTGAAAGATGGCTGTCCAACTGCATCTTGAAGGCCTCTAGTGTGGAAGAGCCCATGACTTCCCTAGGTAATTGGCTCCATTGTCGTACTGCTCTAACAGTCAGGAGTTTTTCCCAATGTCCAGCTGGAATCTGGCTTCCTGTAACTTGAGACCATTATTCCGTGTCCTGCACTCTGGGATGGTCGAGAAGAGATCCTGGCCCTCTTCTGTGGAGCAATCTTTCAAGTATTTGAAGACTGCTATCATGTCTCCCCTCAGTCTTCTTTTCTCCAGGCTAAACATGCCTAGTTCTTTCAGTCTCTCCTCATAGGGCTTTGTTTCCAGACCTCTGATCATTCTCGTTGCCTTCCTCTGAACAAGCTCCAGTTTGTCTGCATCCTTCTTGAAGTGTGGTGCCCAGAACTGCACGTGATACTCAAGATGGGGCCTAACCAGTGCCGAATAGAGGGGAACCAGTACCTCATGCGATTTGGAAGCTATACTTTTATTAATAAAGCATTTGCTTTTTTTTAAAGCCACATCACACTGTTGGCTCATATTCAGCTTGTGATCTACAACAATTCCAAGATCCTTCTTGCTTGTCGTATTGCTGAGCCAAGTATCCCCCATTTTGTAACTGTGCATTTGGTTTCTTTTTCCTAGGTGTAGAACTTGGCATTTATCTCTATTAAATTTCATTCTGTTGTTTTCGGCCTAGCACTCCAGCCTATCAAGATCACTTTGAAGTTTATTTCTGTCTTCCAGGGTATTAGCTGTCCTGCCCAATTTTGTGTCATCTGCAAATTTGATAAGCATTCCCTGCACCTCCTCATCCAAATCATTAATAAAAATGTTGGAAGAGCACTGGGCCCAAGACCGAGCCCTGCGTTACCCTTCTTGTTACCTCCCCCCCAGTTTGAGAAGGTATCATTGATAAGCACTCCTTGAGTCTGATTCTGTAGCCAACTGTGGATCCACCTAACAGCTTTCCATCTTGCCCACTTTTAGCTAGTTTCTAATCAGAATGTTATTGGGTACTTTGTCAAAAGATCTTCAGGGACAGATGGCAGAGCCTTACAATCAGTATTGTTACCAGTTTGACTACTGGAAAACTGTTCAACAAAAATGGTAGCCATGCACATGGCGTATCAGTGCTATCTGTCTTTGGTCATGGTGCAAATACAGTGTTGGCACAATCCATGTATAGGCATGGGACATAGCTATGCTAAGATGGTGCCGAACTCGGTATGCTTCAATGTTTTATAGCGATAGCAGCAGCATTGCAAGCGCATCACTGTCAGTTTGGGTGTGTGGGCGCATTTTTTGGTGTTGCAGGAGCAGACTGCCAAAAATCAGTCTGTAGACCATTAGTAGACTGTGACCAACATCCTGTCTCCTTCCACACCCTGCTTGCCAGCTTCAATAATACATATGTCTTTTGGAGTTTTATATATAATGCTTTGGATTGTGCCTAAGTGCACTTGTCCCATATCTAGGAAACTTACTGCTTGTTAGTGCCGGATTTGCTGTCAAGCTTAAGCACTTATGAGGTCACTGGCATATATAGTGAAATCTGGTTCTGGTTCCCAGACCACTGTCTGAAAAATACCAAGTTCGGAATGTTTCTGGTTGAGGTCCCAGTTTTCTTGAGATTTCTTGTTGTATTTTTAATTTTATGGAGAAAATATGGTAAGGTTCTGCTGTGTCTCATTGGGAGGTTTATGAGACGCGATTGAGACTGCTTTCAGTCACTGTACACTTTTCAGATTGGGGCGCCTCATTTTAGATTGGGGTGCCAATTGCTATCTGTAGGGAACATCAGGAGAGCAATAAATTATCTAGTGGTCAGTGTATGAATAGGAGGATCTGACAGCAAAAGAGGAGGCTGAAACACTTTCACGCTCCTGTTTAAGAAGGGTGAGTGACTAGGATAGGTGTCTCTAAGATACTAGAAGAGCCTCCTCACTCAAAAACTAGTAAAGTATAGTCTAAAACTGGGCAACCTGTGGCCCTTGGCAAAATAGTTCAGACTTCTGGC
The DNA here is from genome assembly GCA_029215795.1 of Anniella stebbinsi. Classification (NCBI taxonomy): domain Eukaryota; kingdom Metazoa; phylum Chordata; class Lepidosauria; order Squamata; family Anniellidae; genus Anniella; species Anniella stebbinsi. The sequence continues at coordinate 334,644,104 of JARDYH010000001.1, forward strand.
AAGATTGATCTGTTCCTTTCCAGGAAGCCCACTGGGCAGGAAGGAAGACGGCCAAAAAGAGGGAGAGAGAAATCAGGCTGCTTTAGTCAATTTTGGCTTTGGCCCTGACCACTGCTGGCTTTGGCCCCACCCACTATGAGCATGCAGCCCCCAACAGAATGCCCCCAGGGGAATGTGGCCCTCAACAGTGCCTCACCTTTATCAAGGCCACTTCTTGATAAGCTACAGTCTAGTACATGAATAAATATAGGATGCATATAGGTCCTGAGTCTCTCTAATGTAGCCTCCGTGAGACCTTGAAGAAATATGACTGAAATTTCCGCTATGTCTCTTTATTCTCCAGTATAAATTGGAGTTGGATGTCTGCAAAGATCCCATTACACAAGAAGAAGGTGCTTCCATTTAAGCAAGGGTTGCCTATTCTGTCCTTCCCCAGTTCTGCAGCACCCTGCATACTTCAAAAAACCTGGCTCCAGGGAGCCCTCTAGAGTGACTCTTGAGGGGCATGGATGGATTTGAACATATATGCATGAGCACACTGCATGTTCAGCAGGATCCTTGGATCCAAGCCATGATTACCCGTCTAAAGGCAGTGTTTTGTTCTTTTGATGGATTCATTGCTGGCAGGAATTCCAGATCAAGAGCCTGAAGTCCCCCCCCCCCCCCCCCGGGCTAATTTTCATGGATTTCAGTAGTTTGAAGGTTCTAGTGACATATGTAACAGTGATTGTCTTCCTGGACCAGGTGCCTTTGTCTTTTCTCTTTGACCTGGTTTGCACAGCATGACTGCCCACCGTGGCTAGAATTACCTGCAGGGGCTGTCATGTCCTGTTGGGTCAGGTGCCATTTTTGCTTGGCGTCATGTCCTGCAAATCCAGGCAGCAGGAGATGTTTGAGAGCTACACAGCCCTCAATAATTCTAAAAGAAACCATCGGTTATTTGAAGGGTGTCTAACTGGATTTGCACGACAGGGGAAGCTGGGCGCCATGCAAAACCAGTTCCCAGGATGACACAAAAGCCTCTGCAGGCACCATGTAAAAATAGTATCTGGCATGATACAGCAGCTCCTATGGGTAAATTAAGTTGTGGTAGGCTGTCATTTCATTCAAACCAGGTCATGGTTTAACTTACAGTTTTATACCTACTGTAAAAAGCTGGGGTCAACTACTTTCACTTATTCTATCTGTAGCTAATCTTACAGGTGGATGTTGGGATTCTGTACCACCCCCACCACCCTGATTTCATGAAATTTGGTGCTATCTATGGAAGATACTTGTAATATGCAGTCTCATGTTAGGTGTAATTTAGTTCCATTTTTAGTATGTAGGCCACTTATCCTATGGATGACGTTATTCACCCTTCCACTTAATTTTCCATGTATCAGTATTTGTGTTCAGAAGCCAGTGCTCAGACTTAAGGGAGATGAGTTGTAGTTCTCAAGCTAAAGTTCTTTAGAACTAGAGCAAGCCCAATGTTCTGCTTCACCTATTTCATCCAGTTTGAGGAATTAATGGCAAATAAAATGGTTCAATTTGACATTTATTTGTAAGAGTTTGATTGTGTTGCACAACAAAGATGCACTTCAGTATTGATTAGAAATATCCTTGTATGATAATTGCTTCTTGTGCAGTATGCCATAAAATGCAACCAAACCTGGAGTTTAAATAATCCAACAGTTGGGTTGTGCAGAGCAACTGTTCAGAAAGAGTCAGTTTCACCTCAGAGAATTGGCTTATTAAATACAAAGATGCCATCTGTTCATAAATATAGTCAGAATTGCTTTTGCTAAAATATTTACAGTGATTATTAGATAGCATTCATATACAGTTTTTCTTTTTTATTGTTCTTTTACTTTTGAATTAATTTGGTGTACTCTATAATTTCTATTTCCTGACATGGACAAAAATAGTCATTTGGGGCACAATCCTTTGCATGTTTAGACAACAACAGCATGGCTGGCTGGAGAATGCAAGTTGTACAACTTTTTCTGTCTAAACACACATGTACATAAGATTGCACCTTTAATAAATTATCTGAAGTTGCCTCAGAATTCAAGCTATTGTTATCCAGTAGTACAACTTAGATTATCTGGACTTGTGTACTACATAACCTGTGGAATGTGCTGATTCTTGATACCTAGGCTCCAAGAATAATAACAATATGTTGTTCAGTCATTATTGGGTTCAAGGCATGCAGGCTGCATTATACAGAGGAAGCTTGGAAGTTCTCCCTGTGGCTTTATAATTTCTTTTATGACGAATTGCTTTTGTCATCCATGCAAAGCAATAATTTTTGGTCTGCCAATATGCCAAGTTAGAGATCACCAGAAATACACATGGACTTGATTCTATATTGTGTTACTGCCTTAATGCTGGTTTCTGTTGGAATAAAGATGGGTGAAATTATCTATCGTCAGCTTGGAGAGACTGCTTCCTATTTTATGGTAGAAGATATGAGTACAAAATGTTTGAGTCATGTATCAGTTTCAAAGGGTCTGCTAGTTGGTGTGCATTGCAGCTTTCTCCTTTAAAATACATGAGAGGAGGCAGAGGCTTTATTGGCTTGGAGGCATTAAAACCGATACATTAGGATCACAATTTAATTTGGAGAAATTTCCAAATAACTATGCTTAAGATCAGTGCAATGGGTAGCTTTTGGGGTGAGGAGATAAGAACAGACGGATGCTTGGAGGACATTAGAATATATACTTAGCCTTGATTTATAACTGTGGAAATCCAAAAATAATTTGATAGTCAAAACCTTGAAGAGGATAAAAGACAGAATATACTGTTTGGGCATGTGATTATTTCTCTCTGCAAGAATTGTTGTAAAGTGCCCATGAGTTGCTGTAAACTGCCCAGAGAGCTTTGGCTATCGGGTAGTATAGAAATAAAATAAATAATAAGACACAGAGATGCTTATATGTCTTTCAGTAAAAGTAACTTCCAGTAACCGGATGGTGTACTACACATAACCAAATATGTATTCTTTGCAAATGCTAGAAGCTCTATTGTTTTTCAATTACCTTTTTCACGTGGAAAATGTTATACAGTTAGTATATCTCTTTCCACCCTCCATCTCTGATATGCTTTAAGATCACCCAGGGAAGCCCATTGTTGGATACACTGTCATCTAAAGTGTGGCAGATGAACACAAGCTTCAGGGCCTTCACAGTGGTGGCACTTGTCCTGTGAAATGGCCTCGCCTTGGAGAAAAGTCAGACCATTTTTTTCAAAGTCTTCAGATGGCTGCTAAAGTCTTTGCTGTTCAGGAAAGTATTTGCTGGTTTGCGGGAGGGATCTGGTTGACACTTTTACTGCCCCATCCTTTGCTTGTTTACTTGGAACCAAGTCCTCGTGATCAGACTGTTTCTCAAGTAAAAATTAAAGGCCCCTGAGCCTGAGCTAGGAAAGCCTGATAAGAAAAGAATACTTTGTTGATCTGTTTTCCTAGAACCAACATAAATTGTCTTGAGAAATCCATTTTGTACTGTTCAACCATATTCTTATATATACGAATGTATGCTGGCTGATATCTATCCGAATCTAATGATTAGATAAATAACTAATAGGCATGAGTCTAGTTTCTGGGCAGACTGCAATCCATGCATCTGTTGGGATCTTCTAAGATCCCTTCATCAATAAAAAATGTAGGCATTGTTGTTTCTACTCCAGCTGGTGGACACCGTTACTATCTTGTTTTGAGTGGAAAATCACCCATTTGGGACCAGTTCTCCTCTTACATTTCCCAATATGCACATCCCTAGTACAAAATACATGAGCTTTTCATCAAATGTGAAGGGCGTATGTGTGTGATTTTAAAATATTGGAATCCGCTACCGGGAAATGATCGTGACCCTGCTTCTAAGTATGTCACACACTGAATTTTACACCTGAGTACCTTTCACCCATGACGAGACGCTTTCTACTCATATATCCCTAACAGTGAGAATCCTCACTGGTTCATGTGGAGAGAAATGGACTAGAAATCAAATTGGCTAAATTTAAATGAGTTTTTAAGCTGGATTTATTCTTCTGGTTGCAGAAGCCAGATCTCACATAGTGTTAAAAATACTGACATTATTTATGTTTTAATGTGCTATTTGCTTCTATGCATTTTCATCAATAATAAATGCCCTCTTATTTAACAAATATAACTTTGTACTTCTGGTGAGTCTCAGCACTCATGACTGATTTAGCAAAATAATATGCTTCTCCTTCCATGTAGTAAAGCTTGCTAGATGAAAGGAACAAAGAGCACTACAGGCATCAAAGAAGCTAGTCAACTGCAGAGATTACTTACTTTCCAGTATTCTTGGTAATTTGTATGTATGTTACAAGACCTCACAGGCATCCAGCCCAGTCCTTTGCCTGGGGTATGTTCTTTTTCTGGTGTTGGCAGTGATGCCCCAATCCAGTTCTTGAGCTGGATGCTTGTGAGGTCATATGAAATACGTAGTACCCACATTGTGCAGCAGTAGCAAGGAGGAAGGAGCCCTGGGCAGAATCCTATTCGTTTATTTTATGATGTTTAAATGCTGCCCTGTAGAAAAATGTTCTTGGGGCAGCTCATACAATAAAACAGGTTAAAGCCAGATTAAAATGCCAATGATAAATACAATAAAGATTTAAATGCCTCATAATGACAAAATTTTAGCTAGGTTTTTAAAAAATAAAACCTAGATAGATTCCTTCTACCAAGAAAGGGCTTCCGCCAGTGGAATGGGATGGGGGGGTGATTTTTAGCAATTCCTCCTCCCTGCAGCCCCCTTAACACTTTGGAGCAGATTTGCAGTGGTATGGGGGCTGCAAGGACGGGATTAGCTGAAAATCATGCCTCTTGCTGTTCCACTGACAAAAGCCTTCTGTCAGTGGAGTTTCTGACCCTTGAGTTAAAATAACTGTCATCACTATGACAGTAGCACCTGTAATATCTACTTTAAGCCTTTTTGTTTCATACTTGTCCTTCTCAACCTGGTTTTGTTCACTCCAAATCTCTTCGCAATGCACACTAGTTATGGTGGTAGATACTGTTCATTGTAGAGGAACAAGACATTCAACTTTCTCTTTGCTGTTCACACAGGATTGCTTTGTGAGTATTTTTTGCTGCAAGAATGAACCATCTAAATACCAGTTTGAAATTAGGATGCACCCTTGAATTGGCTAATTTTGGCATGTAATGTTCTTAACTATCTACAGCCCGAGGATCATGACCTCAACTTGTTATCATCACTATTAGATTGTATGCCAGTTTTAGAAGTGAAGGAGGTATGGGAAGTTTTAATTGTATCTGTGTGATTTATCCCCAGTCAGCTCTTTAATTTCTTCTGGCTGTCTGAGGTTTCCGACATGCTGTAAATTTCACCAACTTTTTCATTATCTGCAATTTCTTTATGACTTGTGAATCGGAGTGGAGAGAGAGTGTGGATTTACAGCAGAGATAAACATGTCCATAAAGTCTGTATCTGTGTCAGTAATTGTACTGCTGTCAGTGACTGTCCTGTTTTACAGGCCTCTCTAGGGGAAGAACACACTTTGCTACTCGTGGCAGTGTAGTGTTCACACTGTGGTTTGCATTAACTTGCCAAGAGATTAGGTTGCAATTATTGGGATGGAAATTGAGCCTAGATGTTGGTCATGCTTACCTCTTTCTTCTTTTTCTTACCTCTGGCTAGTGAATGAGTGACTGAATGATACATTATATGTTTAAAGGAAAGGGAACCAGGCACAAAGCTGTTTCTTTATTTATTTTATCTATTTATTGCATTTCTATTCTGCCCAATAGCTGAAGCTCTCTTCCTAAAATGTGGTGTGGTTGACTAACAATTTGATGCTGTACATATGTACAAATTGCTTGCATTACTATAATAAACATTGTCTTTAACTTCTAGACTGTTTCTTGTGAGACTATTGCTGCATCTTGATTTGTTGCTGTTGCTGTTGGAAGAGGTATTGGTAGAAAGCTCAGGGAATTCTTTAAAATTCCCTTAAATGTGCTAAGCGTTCGGTGTTTACTATTACTACTTCAAGTTATTTTAACTGATAGCGATAGTTGAATTTTTTTGACAGACATATCTAAGACTTTGTGGCTTGTCTTCTGGTATACAGGCAATTAAATGTTTGGTACAGTAAAATAGATTTCTGACACTTGAAGATTATTCATGATGTTTCTGTCGAACATCTTGTTCAGTTGTCAAATACCCAGAATGTGAGCTTGGTCCAGCACTTCTGAAATATTTGCCTGCCAAACAGATTCAGAGTGTGGAGAATGAAAACTTAAAATAAAAACCCATCTAGCTGTGTTTGGGTATAATGGACTGTTTGACAGCTTACTTCCTTTTGTTTGTGAAGGTGGATGCAAACTTGGATGCTAACTTTGAGGCCTATCATTGATATGTGCATGGCATCTTCTGGAATAACAGGAGCATGGTTCTCAATGTATAATGAGTGGTGTCCCACATCTTGCGTTTAAATAGCTATAAGACTGATATATACGTGTACCCACTTGACCTTAAATAGAGGCTAGAGATAAGCACATTTAAGATTGCTTGGGTTTTGCAAACCCAATTTGAGAAACTCGTGGGATATTTGTGTGTTCACACTGAAATAGTGTCATTGGACCCAGATTCAAAGTGCCATGGGCAGTGTCCTGTTTGCACATAGGGGCTTTTCAACTCTCCCCCCCTCCAAGGTCATAGGGCACCATTTTGGAAATCCCCATAAGGCACAAGGGGCAGCCAACATAAGAAAATATACCCTATTATCTCTAAACTCATTCCATTCCTACATGGTGGGTGAATGGATCCCAGCCAATACTTTTCTTGATCATTCCTACATGTTCTTTAAATGTGCTAAACGTTCAGTCTTTACTATTTCTACTTCAGGTCATGTTATTTGATAGTTGTGGTATATCTTAACAGGTAGTAATGGAGGCATTATGATTAGAAGAAAAAGTGATCATTTAAATATTGGGTATTAATCTCCACACTTTGAAAATGGAGGAAGTACTGGTTATATTTATAAGCAAATATCTGGGTTGTTGACCTTAGGCTGTGGTAAAGGCAGTCATTCTGAAAGAGTCATCAAGCCTGATGTGCTAAGTTCTAGAGATTTAAAGGCTGGGGGGGGGGCAGAAAAATCAGAAGAAAACTGTTCTTTCCAAGGATTGTTTTTGTGTGTGTTTTCTGAAAAATTAGACAACTTTGGATTATGAAATATTTTCTTTTAGAATTTGTTTATATATTGTTATCCAGCCGTTTACTCCTCCCCAGTGTTTTCTAAAAACTATATAATACTTTCATAGAAAGACTAGCAAACAGACCTGGCCGTATGGGTTGGAATTGCCTTTGGGCTGATACAGAGAAGCCTTCAAGCAAACTTACACAGCTTTCACACTGTGCCCTCCCCACCTTAGTGAAGGCATGCCTTCTAGCACCTCTAGGCATGGCCCCTGCAGTGGTCCATCCCATAGCCCCACCCCTATAGCCCCCTGAGGGAGGGGTCTGTCCACTCCATCTTCCTTACATAGATCTGCCCCACAGCAGAGGGGAGGGGGCAGGCCTATAACTCAGCCTACTACTCTTCCCTAGCTTCAAACTGTACTTGTTCTTTTTTCATATTTTTCATACTTTTCATGTTTTTGTTTTTTCAGTATTTGGAGCTAGTTTTTTTACGTCTAAAAAAACATGAAAAACGTGAATGTTGTAGGTTTAAAACCTGTTCATTGCAGTTTTGAACATGATGTGAAGTTTGGTTGAAATCATTTCAAATGGCATTGAAGCACCAAATCTTTAAAAATGTGATTTGCTGCCTTCTTGGTTCAAAGTGATGGCCAAAATTTTCATTGTGCCTAAACAAATCCAAAGTTTCAAAACAATTGGATGTATGGTTTTTTAGTACATCAAGGACATGCAAACACTTCTTTTTATTTATATGGAATGCGGAGACTAGAGATGTAAAATGTCGGAAATAATGCAGCCATGGAGAAAAATGTTTTTTTAATCCCTTCTGTAAGATTATTACATTTATATACTATCTGTTTTCCTCCGTAAGGAACTCAAGGCAGCATACATAACCCTCTTTTTCTCCATTTTATCCTCACAATGACCACCCCATGAGGTAGGTTGGGCTAAGAGTCTGTGACTGGCCCAAAGTCACCTGGTGAGCTTCCATGACCTACTGGGACTAGAACCCAGATCTCCCGACTCCTAGTCCAACACTCTAGCCACTACGCCACACTGGCTCCCAGTATAGTTATTTCTTCCATTCCTTATTAAAATTATTGCTCTAATACAGTATATGTTTTACTGTTAGACATTTAGGGATGCTCCCAGTTATCCTCAGTAGAGTCACCATATCATAATATGATAGAAAATGTGCATACTGGACAATTTGGGTTTAGTTCTACAGAGTCCTATGTTTCTGGGCTTGTTCAGGTTAGATGCTGTAGAAATCAATTAATGTAGTTCTAATCTAAAACCTACATATAACCCCCCCCACTCTAGGTTATCCCACCACTGTCACCAAATGTAAAGGAACAGCATGTGGGTAATCTGACCCATTTTCTTCTTTAAATTTAAGGCTTGGGTCTATAGAACTCACTGCCTCACTACTAGGAAATGTTGCTTCAGCTATAAAACCTTTTAACTGTTGCCACTAGAATAAACCCTTTCTACCTAAAAGAAACTCAGTAGTCTGGTTCCTATGGCATACACATGGCATTGACACTACCATTAGAGACAGCCTTTCAAAATGAACAAACAATAAGATGTTCATTAACAGTCATTGGTCAGACATTAAATAGGAACCAAAAATACGATATGAATTTCTTAGGTTGTTCATAAAATTATAGTGTTTGGTATATTAAATTTAAAAGTATAGATTATTCAGACAATAATTACGAATTTAATGAGTTTATTTTAAAAGTTTTAAGATATAATGATACCTTAATTGGCAAACCAAGTTATACGTAATATAGGAACATAAAGGCTGCTTTATGTTCCTAAAACAACCCTTACTAACATGATATCCTCCAGGTGTTTTGGACTACAATGCCCAGCATTGCTGACCATTGTCCATGCTGCCTGAGGCTGATGGGAGCCGAAATCCAAAATATCTAGAGGACACCAAGTTAGGGAAGATTGTTCTAAGGCAACAAAGTGACTTTAGATCTGTAAACAGTGCAAAGAAAAAAAGTATTGTTTATTTTTCAATTTTTCTCAAAATTTATTTTAAAAAAACCCAACCCCCCCACAAAAAACATTTTTTGTTGCGTGGACAGTATTTTCAGTAGCAAAAAAAATGGAGACTGAGATATTTGTACTCTTGATAACCTTCAGAGATATTGACGATTCATAAATTACATTCTGTTAAAACTCTGTACCTAGTATCAAAATTACAACAGTTGAGTGTGTGTTTGTGTGTGTGTGTGTGTGAAAGAGAGAGAGACAGTGAGAGCGAGAGAGCATCTTCATGAGCACAGGAGGAAAGCACATTGTTGTTGTTTTCCACAGTATGAGAAAATTGTCTCTGCTCCATCAGTGTTACACAGCAAAAACAAACATCCCTAAAATTCGGCTTTTCAGTGCTGGAAAATCATACTTCTGGGGTGGGGAGAAGAACTAACGGTATCGTTGAGAGAGGCTTGTTTCCCGCCCCCTTCCAGGCTCCCCCTGTCACTACAGGTTTATGAATGGGAAGTAAGTAATCCACAATATTGGCTCCCCATGAGAGCACTCCACCAGCACAAATAAGCCCCACTCCAAAAAGTGTGTGGTGTGGGGGGAGGAGAAACTGCTCAATTTTCCTTGAGAAAGCAGAAATCCCCTTTGATCACGGACAGAGTCTGAAGGCTCTCTGTGAGAATACTCCACCACCTCAATTTCGCCACTTTCCAGCAAACTGTCAGGGAGTAATAGTTCCCACCCCCTTTCCTGCATTATGCCCACTTTTCCATGAAGAAGGAAAGGTCCCAAATTATCCTGGACAGGATCTGAAGGCTTCCTATGAGAGCACCCCACCCCCACCCCATTCCAGCAAACTGTCACTGAGTTATAGCTTTCTACCCATTTTTACGCAAAACTTCAGAGAAGCTAAACTACACAACATCAAAGAAATGAAGTAATGCAGCATTAGAGAAGCTAAATAACACAACATCAGAGAAGCAAAGTAGCGCAACAATAAGAAATTGCATAATTACGACTCTCAGTGGAATAGTTAGGAAAAGGAGTGATGGTGGGGAAGGGGCAGCCTCACCCCTTGACCATGTCACAGGACACAGAGGCATGCCCAGGATTTAATGCAGAGGTACGGACACATTGCTGAAGTGCCAGGGAGCCACTTTAACTAAAAAGGAGTGAAACAACTCTCAGATACTGATTGTACACTGACCTCAACATCATTTGCTGCAAACAACCTCACACCACACCCAAGCTGCAGGAAATCCCCCATGAAGACAGCCCTAGAGAGAGAGAGATTAAAACTTAATGATCTCACAAACTAATGTTGGTGCAGATTTGGTCCACCTGTTTTAGGGTTCTTTGAGGGTTGTCTAACCCTCAGACAATTCCTGCTGCCTGGGTTCTCATGACAAGTTGGAGCAAGCCAGGTGCCTACAGGCACCATGCAAAAATGGTGTCCCCAGATGCCCGGCACAACACAATACCCACTGCTGTTAAATTAACCCACGGTGGGCTGTCATGTTGTGCAAAGTAGGTCACTGTGTTCAGTGTGATTGCTTCAATGTAAATGTACTTAGGATTGCAACCTGAGAGTGTATGAGCTAGCAGTTTGCTTTGAGATCTTGAATCAGGTTCATCTTGTACAATGTTTTTTTTCTCATTATCAAGTAAAGATAACTCCATAAGCAAAGATTCATATAGCTTCTCGGCCTTTTGGCTAAGATCAAGTGTAGTATCTGTTAGAACAAAACCTGTTGCTGTTTTCTTAGTTTACTGAGCCATTCCACATCTTTTGAATATGAGGCCTTGCAGAGATCTAATGCAGGTTCCTTTTTTGCATTCCCAGTTAGCATAGCCTTGAACGGCCTGTACAGAGAATGTAATATAGCTGAGCCAGAGCTCTTTGACAGAATCTAAGTGCCTCATTAACTCCTGTACACCAGAACAAGATAAAAATGTCATCAAGCCCCTATCAGATGCCTGATATAACCTGCTGCAAGCTGGAGTGCCATTAGTTTAAATTCTCAATCAAATGCCTTCTTGAGCTTAAGGAGCAGTGATTAAACATGGAAGGTCCCCTGAGGGCTCTACAGCTGTCATGGGGGTTGGGGTGGGTCCCCTCCCTTACCAACCGGAGAGTCTTGAGCCAGAGGTCCCAGTGGGGCGGGCCCTCTTCAAACCTGCACGTGCCTGTCCCAGCTGTTCTGCTTTGCCTAATGAATTGCTTTACAGGAAGAAACTGGGTATTGTCATCACAGGCTGCCTTCCCTGGGGACTCTCGCCAGCCTCAGTAATGACTAATGTTAGTGATAGTAATTGAAGTGTGATGGATCTCTGGGGACTCGCACCATGCATGGCGCTGTCAGGCACTTGTGGCTGATTCCAGCCTGTAAATGGCTCAGGAGTGATTTTTAATTGCTCTACTTCCATAACTATACTTTTTGCATTTCCCCACATAGGTATATATGTATGGTTTTGTGGGTGATCCAGTGGATTTTCTCTCTTAGAGTCCATTGGGTCAGAACTATCTCATGTATGCTTGGAATCCATGGAGTCTGAACTATCTTAGGTATACCTTGAAAGGAGTGTGAGACTCTGATGTCCTTGCATCCCTGCTACATGTTTTTGTCTTCCACTGCTTGAGTGTATGTGCCTGTATATGTGCCTGTATATAGTAGTATATAGTTCCCCCTCTTTCTAAATTCATCTGATCTCCAGTTGGAAGAAGAAAGCCCAGACTCAATGATGTGATCAGCTTGTTTATTGGCATAGGCATTTGGGGATAGGGAGTGAACATTTGGTAAACGTTTTCTCTGTTAAGATACATCATAGAGGATCATCAGTGAAATTGGTTTAATTTGAATTAGTGTTTTTTTAAACGACTTTTTATATCCCACTTTTTTCTCCAAGGAGCTCAAGGTAGCATACATGGTCCCACTCCCTGTCGTACACCGTTTCATCCTCATTAGACTTCTGTGAGGTAGGTTAGCCTGACAGTTAAGACTGGCTCAAGATCATCCAGTAAGCTTCATGGCTGAGTGGAGATCTGAACATGGGTCACCCTATTCGTAATACAGCATGCTAGCCGCTATTTCACACTGGCTCCCTTTTATTTCTTTCTCAGAAATACTGTCTATTTTGGCCTGGTTCAAATATAATGGCAAACCATGGTATGATCATTACATGCATGAACCATGGTAAGCTTTGGGCGCATAACTCTCTTTCAAAATGTAAAGAGATTTACAAGTTTGAAAGTGAATACAGGAAATGGTGGTCTGTATAAACCATAGCTAATTTGATATCCTACAAGCTACACTTTCCCCTATTTGAAGAAAAAAGGACACGGCTGTTTGTTCTGAACTGCGATTGGAAGCATTGTATTTCCTCTCATGTGGGAGGGAGAGAAAACAAAAGTCGGAGGATCTCCATATCTCATTCAAGAAAGCCTAAACCATGCTTTCGTATTACATCTGAACTGGGTCTTTAAGTCAGTTTCCAAAAATGTGAGTCACAGAAGCCATTTGTGCATAGACAGACGGGCTCAAGGCCTGTTTTCTCCCCTCCCACCACATGGAGAGGGGGAAGTCATCTGGATCTTAACTTGATCCTGCGTTCTTCCAGGAAAGTTATTGGACCAAGGCATCTGATTGACTGGATGGAAAGACAAGCTGAAGGGTCAGATCTATGCCAAGCAGGATATAACACAATGAAAGTGGTTTGCAAATGGCAAATGGAATGTGTCATGGGCCCCAAAAGTTGTCAGTGCACTTCAATACCATTATAAAGCAGTAGTGTAGATTCTGCCCAGGAATATAGTGCCTTGGTGAGCAGGGTTGCAGCCATATCTGTGTGGCAGGGATCAAAAACTAGCTGCCCTTGGGCCAAATCTGTCCCCAATGCTAGCCCTAGAGGCAACATGATGGGGATGAGGATGCACTGCATCACTGCTGCTGCTGAGAACTGGGTGATTTTCAAGGGATTGGACCAGCAGATGTGCAAGCCCATCTAGGACATAGGAAGAGAGGAAACTGCCTTATACTGAGTCAGACCATTGGTCCATATAGGCCTGTATTGTCTACACTGGCAGTGGCTCTCCAGGGTTTCAGACAGGATTTTTTTCTTAGCCCTACCTGAAGAAGCTGGGAGTTGAACATGGGGTCTTGTGCATACAAAGCAAGTGCTTTTTCCACTGACCTTAGGCTCCTCTCTCCCAGGGTGCTTGTGAATGAAGCGTCCATGGCCTACCTCTTCTGCACCACTGTCAAGTAAAAATTGGTGCCATTATCATTAATGTTTTAAGTACCTCGTCAAGCATCTGGATGTGTCTTATATTATTGATCGGATGTAGGATTATCTAACTCAATATACTCTTTTTAATTGAATTTTTGTGGCTGAGGAGTAAACTTGCTATATACCATGGTCCATTTGAAATGTTGGTACCTATTGGTATTCCCTTCTGCATATAGACAACTTCAATGATACAAATGTTTTGTGCTTAAATATTGCTGAAACAGCCTATTTCAACAGATTTGCTCTTTTTTCTTTTTTTAATATAGCTCTGGGCTGCCTGAGACTTTTTATACAAAGATGAATACTGAATGTTATTGCTTCCAAGAGTGAATTCTTAGCTGAAGTAAGGTATAGAGATAGCATGTTTAGAAAAAGGTAGCATAGTTGATTAACATTTATAGTTGAGTAAGTTGCTAGGAACACTGATTTTGTCCAGAGCCTCATATTAATTAGGTGCATGTGGAGGCCTTCCTGACATCACAGCAATCTACCTTGAGATTAATTACTAAGAGACATTATGGAGAAGACATTTTCAATCTTTTCTACTAATTTTCCTCATGCTGGTCCTAGTCAAAGTCTTCTGTTGTAGATGCATTATAGAAATAGGCTGCGTTTGGAAAACATGATAGTCAACAGTGGGGTAATAATCAACTTGGCAATTGTTTATTTAGGTGGTATTTCCCACACAACATGATAATAATCAACCGTGGTGTGGATTAGGGTCAGTGTCGAGTTGACTAATAGTCTACGCTGAGTTGACTTGCTCATCCCCTGTTCTCTCTTCTCTCCTCAGTCCTCCTGTTAGTATCCCGTCAGCTATTGCTGCTGAAAATCTATCCTGCCAGCTGGGCTAGAGCGGCAGCTGTGCTTTGACTGCTCCTGCCTTTCAACTTTGTGGTTCAAATAGCCAAATCTTCACAGTGTTGGTTATTTGCGTTGATTATTTCAGCCAAATAATCAATCATTGGTTAAAAAAACTATAGCTACACAACACGATAACCCAGAGTGGGTTAAATAACCAACCATTGACTATTTAAACCACCATTGGTTATTGCCTTATTGGAATAATACTTGGATTTTTGTTAATTGCAATATAAAATTAATTATCACACTCAAATTGCAGTTAGTTACATACATTGCATCGCAGGCTCATGACATTTTATTTATTTCTGTTGGTAGTGATGGTGACGAGGGATGATTATCCAGTATGTTAACAAGAATAAATTTATCCAAATGTTGTATTGGGGAAATGTTTCCTTCCTCCATTAAATGACCTGAACACAATACAACCTTTTCCCTTGTTACTCAAAAACAACTGAAAACATCTATGGTCATATCTCCTCAGTTAATACTCAAATCAAATGCAACCAATATAATTAGTTTTATGCAAGCATGTTTTCTCAGTATTTTGCTGTAGTTTAACTAAATCAATTTTTAAATCAATTTTTGTTAAACCAGTGCACTGTTTATACAAATAAGACCTTAATGTGGTAACCTCAGACTTGGTTGTTTTAAGCAGCGTGCCTATTTTGAATAGTTTTTGAAGCTGAATTCCCTTAAAGCTCATCTGAAAGATAAAGTGCTTCGGATTGGTTCCACTTAACTTTCACTTAACTTACTAGGGTTTTCACTCCAAACTTGGAAAATAGGCATCTGAAATAAAGTCTGTTTATTACAGTCTGTTGAAGAGAAATATGCAAAAATACAGACACCTGTTGACCTTTATAGGACCAAGTTGTTCAAATCTTAAGTAACAATCTTTTGAAAATGAGGAATGTTACAAAAAAAGTTGTATCCAACAACACTATTGCATACACATTCACAAATTTATTTAAATTTCTGTAATTTCTAACCTAAAGAAGTATGAAAAAGTAGATATCTCTACCTATAAAGCTGAAAGTATGTGTGCGTCACATACGCCCAGAAATGTTTACCCACTTCCAGATGAGTTAGAAACTTGACACAGTGATAGGTCTGGCTGTACAGTGTACCAGAAACAACTAAAAACATGAATTTTGGGGTTTTGAGTATTTTTAAAGAATTTAATAAAAACCTAGGTTTACGCTTACAACTCCCAGCATGCCTTGGGCAGGAGGCCAGACTTACTGCCCTATGGTGGCCATTGTGAGTTGTTGCTGCGTGTCTTTTACAACACCGACTCCCAAGGTTGGTCTCGAGCAGTCAACCCAATTCCACATAAAACCCACATAAATGGGCTGCATCCATTTGTGGTGCCTCCTCCCACTTTCTGTGTGGTTTTAAAATGTAACTAGATACAACAGCATGACTTTGCGGGGCCAAACATGCTCAAAGGCACTCCATCCTGATATCGCTGTTTTCTCAGGATCTGGGGGAAGCAAGTGTGTAGCCTTTACCCTTAAGAAGGAGGGAGGAAGGGGAGGCTCTCTGCGCATGCCCAGAAACAGACCCGACAAAGTGGGGGAAGTGCCTGGCCCTTTGGTACAGGCTCCTGATGTAGCACTTGGTGGGTGAGAAGCGCAGGCCCAGCAGGATTGGCTGGAGCTGGGTACATCCACTGATAGCGGCTTACCTTCCCTCCTTGACAATGCTACTCCTCGACACCCTATCGAGGAACAGCATCGGCAACAGAGGATGTCTCAGAGAATGCGGGCACCTGCAGGCTGCCAAAGGCATGCTGGGAGGTGTAGTACTGGCATGTAGAGTGGCTGATTTAAAATAAAGTATGGGTGAGCAAACCCTGACCTCTAACTAACTGTCTTTGTTCTCCTACCTTACGTTTTCCAACTGCCGTTAACCCTGCCCACCATTCTATTCTAGCCTCAGCTATATCAGTCAATCCTCCATTCACTCCCAGAATCATAGAATAATAGAGTTCGAAGGGGCCTGTAAGGCCATCGAGTTCACCCCCTGCTCAGTGCAGGAATCCACCTTAAAGCATACCTGACAGATGGCTGTCCAGCTGCCTCTTGAATGCCTGTAGAGTGGGAGAGCCCACGACCTCCCAAAGTAATTGGCTCCATTATTGTATTGATCTAACAGTCAGGAAGTTTTGCCTGAAGTCCAGCCAGAATCTGGCTTCCTGTAACTTGAGCCCATTATTCTGTGTCCCTTACTCTGGGTTGATCGAGAAGAGATCCTGGCCCTCCATGTGACAACCTTTCAAGTATTTGAAGAGTTCTATCATGTCTCCCCTCAATCTTCTCTTTTCCAGGCTAATCATGCCCAGTTCTTTCAGTCTCTCATCTTAGGGCTTTGTTTCCAGACCCCTGATCATCCTTGTTGCCCTCCTCTGAACACGCTCCTGCTTATCTGCATCCTTCTTGAAGTGTGGTGCCCAGAACTGCACGCAATACTCAAGATGGGGCCTAACCAGTGCCGAATAGAGGGGAACCAGTACCTTGCACGATTTGGAAGCTATACTTTTATTAATGCAGCTCAAAATAGTATTTGCTTTTTTTGCAGCTACATCACACTGTTTACTCATATTCAGCTTGTGATCTACAACAATTCCAAAATTGTTCTCACTTGTCATACTGCTGAGCCAAGCATCCCCCATCTTGGAACTGTGCATTTGGTTTCTTTTTCCTAGGTGTAGAACTTGGCATTTATCCCTATTAAATTTCATTCTGTTGTTTTTAGCCCAGCGCTCCAGTCTTTCAAGATCACTTTGAAGTTTGTTTCTGTCTTCCAGGGTATTAGCGATCCCACCCAATATTATGTCATCTGCAGATTTGATAAGCATTCTCTGCACCTCCTCTTCCAAATCATTAATAAAAATGTTGAAGAGCACTGGGCCCAAGACTGAGCCCTGCGGTACCCTGCTCGTTACCTCCACCCAGTGTGAAAAGGTACCATTGATAAGCACTCCTTGAGTCCGATTCTGTAGCCACCTGTGGATCCACCTAATAGTTGTTCCATCTGCCCCACTTTTCACTAGTATCTGAATCAGAATGTCATGGGGCACTATGTCAAAAGCTTTGCTGAAGTCAAGATACACTATGTTCATAGCATTCCCACAGTCCACAAGGGAGGTTAACCCATAAAAAACTGAGATCAGATTAGTCTGACAGGATTTGTTCTTGACAAATCCATGTGGCTTCTAGTAATCACTGCATTGTTTTTAAGGTGGTTACAGATTGACTTCTTTATAATCTGCTCTAAAATTTTCCTAGGGATAGATGTCAGACTGACTGGTCTGTAGTTCCCAGGTTTCTCCTTTTTGTCCTTTTTGAAGATAGGGACAACATTAGCCCTCCTCCAGTCGTCCTGCACTTCACCCATCTTCCATGATTTTGTAAAGATAATAGACAGTGGTTCTGAGAATTCTTCTGCCAGCTCCTTTATTACTCTAGGATGCAGTTCATTGGGCCCTGGAGATTTGAACTCGTTCAAAGAAAGTAGGTGTTCTTTGACCATTTGTTTATCAATCTCAAACTGCAATCCTGCCCCTTCAGCTTGTACTTCACTTTTTCCAGGCAGGTTAAAGACCCGCTTTTGGGATAAGACTGAGCCAAAGTAGGAATGAAGCACTTCGGCCTTTTTTTTTTCATCTGTTACCAGTTTGCTATCCTCATTAAGCAGTTGAACCACCATTTTTTACCTCTGTCTTTTACTATTCACGTATCTGAAGAAAGCCTTTTTATTGCTTTTAGCATCCCTCGCTAGCCTCAGCTCCTTCTCAGCTTTAGCCTTCCTGATACCATTCTGGCACTTCTGTGCTACTTGTTTGTACTCTTCTTTTGTAGCCTGGCCTTCCTTCCACTTCCTATATGTATTCTTTTTATTTTCAGGTCACCTCTAAGCTTTTTGTGGAGCCACATTGGTTTCTTCTGTTGTCTTCTATCTTTTTTCCTTGTTGGAATTGTTTGTAATTGTGCCTTTAACGTTTACTTTTCTAAAAACTCCCACCCATCTTGGACTCTTTTTCTCATTAGGGTCACTTGCCATGGGACCTTACTTATCATAGTTCTGAGTTTATTAAAATTGGCTTTCATGAAATCCAGAGTACATGTATGGCTACACTCAGCTTTTGCTTCCTTTAAAATCAAGAACTCAAGTATGATGTGGTCACTTTGCCCCAGTGTTCCCTTAACTGCCACTTTATCCACTAAGTCCTCCCTGTTGGTCAGTATCAAGTCAAGGATAGCTGTTCCTCTGGTTCCTTCCCTTACTTTCTGTAGGAGAAAGTTATCAGCTACACATGTCAGGAATTTCTTGGAGGGGCCACTTTGGCAGAATTTGTCTCCCAACAGATATCAGGGTAATTGAAGTCCCCCATTACTACTACGTTGGATTTCCTTGAAACACTGGCAATTTGCTTTTCAAAAGTTTCGTCATAATCTTCTCCTTGACTGGGTGGTGGGTTGTAGACACCGACTATCATGCTCCTTTTATTCCTTGCTCCATTTATTTTAATCCTGATAATTTTGATGGAGCTCCCAGGCTCATCCTCTTGTATTTCTGTTCAGGGATAAGTATTTTTAACATATAGTGCGACCCCACCTCCCTTTCTATTTCTTCTGTTCTTTTTGAACAAGTTATATCCTTCAATTGCTATATTCCAGTCATGGGAGTCATCCCACCAAGTTCCAGTTATACCTGTCAAATTGTATTTGCCTTCATGTATTAAGAGTTCAAGTTCATTATGTTTGTTTCCCATACTCTGGGCATTGGTATATAGACACCGAAGCCCATGTGCTTTGTGGTCTGGCTTCTTTCCGGGCATATCAGCTAGTCTATGGTAAAATCATTTAAGTAGTAGTGGTGATGGGAGTTTAGCTTCTTGGATTATATTTCCTGAGCCAGATTGGGCCGTGGGGTGTGGAGTATTTCCTCCCCTTCCTTCCCTATAGAAGGCTGCATTACTTAGATGGAATAGAGGTGCTCTACACATGCCCCTCACCTAACAAAAGATGAGTGCTGACTAAGGGCATTATAAGCACAGTGGTAGAAAGGAACTGGTGACAAAGTTTTGGTGACAAAGAACCTAAAGAGTGGGTGAAACCTTCTTGATGCATACAACCAGTGTGAGTGACAGCAATTTCTGCATTCATACCACACAGTACGCATGTACTGTTTTATTTTCCCACTTCATTTTTTTTTTCATTTTTCCTTTCTTAACCCTCCACTTAAGAGTCATAGCTGGAAATAAATACATGCTTTGATTTCAAAATGACTGCAGTTTAACAGATTTTTGTATTGGGATTGTATTCCAAAAATGTTAGTGTAATCCAATACTATTGAGGTACATGGTAACCCATAGTGTTAACAGAAGAAAAAGCAAAACCGAAAGCAAAAATGGCTTGGACCATAGTATGCAGAGGAAGGGGTCCAGTAGCTGAGTGGGGTGTCTCTTTGTCAAAAGAAAATTACAAGTAAAAATTATTATTTTTAGTTTACATTATGAAAGTGTTAACTCCTATGTCACGAAACAGCCTACTTTGAACACAATTGATCCCATAGAGTAAAATTTCTCTGAGATCCAAGGAATCCCTGCAGTCCTTTGCAACCTGTGTTTAAATTTTATTTATAGGAACATCAAGAAATTATTTTTTTTACAGAAACAGAAAAAATAATCTAGTTCCATGCTCTTGAAGTGGTTTAACCATGTATAAAATAGAATTCATGATACAGGCAATATGCTAAGATTTTCCCCACCCTTTTTTGAGAAATTGGTGGGATAGAATGGACTCTAGTTAGCTTTAAAAATGTGGTAATTTTACTATCCCATTCATTTCAGTAGGCAAATAAATTGTACCCTAGCTAGTTTAGCATAAGTTAAACTTAACTTTTTTTTAAAAAAAATGAAAGTCATGTTGGAGGGATGAAATGTCACAGGACAACTGATCACATAATAGTTTAGGAGTACATGGATTATGAAAGTGACTCAAGTTTGCACACACAAAATAGTTTTACAAATAGTTTTACAAATATTTCAAAACAGCTGCTAGGGTTCACATCAACCTCATTCTCATGGGAGAGTTAATCATTAATTTTAGCAAAATTACATATATTATGTTCTTTCCTTAGAGCTCTCTACCATATCTGTATGACATCAATAAGGCTCTATTCACCAACTCTATACAGGTCCCAAGTTCAATGTTTATAGATAAGTCAATGAATCCCACAAATGTGGGATCCGAACTAGTGTATGCAAGTGTTCTACTTTTACATGGGGGCTTTTATGCTTCCCCTACATATAATGGCAACCTCCTTTCTGCGTTCCCTGGTGTGGCAGCTCATAAAGGACAAGCTGGAAGGAAAGTTTGCTCCCATTCCTCACATGGAAGAGTACTATTATTTATATACCGCCCCATAGCCAAAGCTCTCTGGGCGGTTTACAAAAATTAAAAACATTGAACATTTAAAAACCAATATACAAAATTTTGAAACATAAAAGCCTAAAAACAAACTACATACAAAATTACTTTCTGTTCATAAAGGGGGGATTCCACCAGTGTGGTTGGTGGGTGTGGATTTCACTAGATGTGGATAAACGTTTCAGGAGTTATAACTTTTCAGGTAATTCATAAACTCAAATGATTCTTAAAACCTTACCATGTGCAAGTAGGTTGACTTCAGCAGGCTGAATCAAGGCTTTGTTTTTCTGAACTATTTGTTCCTTTCAAGTTGAAGTTCAAGAAATTCAATGTGGATTGCAATCACTTGCAACCGTCTAAGTACCAGTAAGTATACGGCTCCAACTACAAAATGAAAACAATTGTATGTGTGTTTTAAATCATAAATGAGTGTTGTATATCAGTTTAAGGACACATATACTTTCTTAAACTGCATTTTGTTTTTTAAAAAACTGATTCAAAGTACTTCTGTGCTTTTTGGGGGGGGCTTTAAAGTTTTTCCTTTAAAATTTCTTTATTCTTTATTTTTAGGATTGAACTGAGTTTCCTAATTCAATCTAGGGAGCAGTTGCTAGCCAATCCATGTGCACTGTGGTTGGGCTTATAATTCTAATAAGTGTAATAATGCCTGGTTAGTGATGAGCAATCTCATGAATCCTATGAAAGCAGGTTCCTTAACCTTTAATCCATTGACGATGCTGAGGGTCACTATAACAGTGCATTTCTCAGGATGAACCACATGCTCCATGGCTGCCTGCTGCTTCCCCGTTAGAATTCAGCATGCCATACCCTTAGCACCCTGTCTCCTGAATGGAATTCAAAAAGACACTTAGATTTCCATAAATAAATTAGGAATTCAGTGGCTTCTTCCGGCTAATCAGGACAGGCTGATAAACCTTGCTAGCTGTTTAATAAATGAATTGTGACTGATTACCTATTAATATGGACGCCTCAGGAATTCACCCAGGGGGAAGCAAAGCAGTGAAATAGAGAGGGGCATGGCCTCCTGGGAAATCAGGGCTTCATGTTTGCAGCTTAAATATCTCTGTGAAGTATCAATAAGGAGGTAATTGAATTTTGAACACAAACATGAGCGCCGGATGGATGAAGAGAAGTGGAGGGGGGCCTTGGTTCGTCTCTTCTAGGCCCCTTCATTCTTCCCTCCCCTTTCCCTTGGAGACCACTGTAGTAAAGATAGATGCTAAATCCATTAAATAAAGATTAGACCCTGTCATGGTAGAAAATGGTAGCTTAGCTAGATCCCTGGGCAAATTGGGACTTTTAGCAATACAGAAAATTAAAATATACATTTTTAACAAGTGTGCTATTGACACGTTAATAATAGTTGCCTGGCTTGTGGGGTTTGCTCACCTTTCAGGTTTGCTTTTGTTTGCCTATATTGCTTTCCTTGTTTTCTGTACTAGATTATTTATTTACTTGGTTCCTTAAAGAAGTGAAACTGTAACTTGTTCAGACTAACCTGGTAGTTTTCCTAGGATCTTCCACTGTCTTGTAGTTCAGAGAAAGAACTAAAATATTAGATGTTCTGTTGTTTCTGGGATCCAGTGTAAATACTTAAAATGTTTAGACTCCAAAAGAGACAGTTTTAAGCATACAAAAGCTCTTGTTGTTTTATTTATTTACAATTATTTTAAAGCTAGATACCATAAAAATAAAGGTTATCAATAGAAATACACAAAAACAAAGATCAATACAAACAAATCTTGAATGCCAGATTTTGGTTTTTTGCAGGGTTGCAAAAAGTTGAACCTGACTCTTAAGAAGGCAGTTCTGACACCTCTTACCCTTAGTGTCTGGATTGTTCTGTGGGACAAAAAGTGACAAGTTCTTCTTCAGCTGTTGTGGTGCAAACTGCTGGCTTGCACGAGAGCAGCTAAACTCTGTGAGCTAAGAAGCAGACTAAACTATCCTCACTTTAAAAGCTTTCCACACTTCACACACACACACGAACACTTGTGCAATAGCCTTTTTGCCAGCACAAATTTACAGGCAGGGTAGTCTTCACACAAAACTTTTAATTTTGGAATCCATTCACTGAAATATTAGAGCAGAGCAAGGCAGCCTAAGGGCTGCATGCAGCCTGCCTACACACCTCTGGCAGGCTCCACCCAAGTCTTCCCTGCCCAGACAGGGCGGAAGCAGCCTCCATTCCACTCCACCTGGGTTGAGAGGGAAGAGCGCTTTGAAAGGCTTTGCCAGATCCGTGCTTTCAAAGAGTAATTTTGATGGGAAGGGGGTGGTCCCCTATCAAGCATAGTGAGTGCTGAGTGGTAGAGGGGAGGTTTAACCCTTCCTCCCCCCTCCATGATCATGATAAAGATCCTCCTCCACACTGCTATTAAAGTGTAGGAAAACAGTTAGCACAGCTTAGTACAGTCAATTCAGAAACTATTCCCTCCCCCTTTCCCACTTCTGCAACCCTGCATCTGACTTTTCAGAAGAACCGTTAATGATGAGGCATGTTTGCTCCTTAATTCAATGAAACTGTTGCTTAATCAACCCAAATTGCTCCTGTTACTCAGTAGGTGGTCCCACTGCATAGCTTGAACTCTGGGGGGAGGGCCATTCTGCCCACACTGTTTATGATGGCGATAATCTAGCTGTTGCAGTTGTTGTGTTACTAGCATTTAATTCAACAAATGTGTGCTGTATTTAATAATTACCCTGGGATTTTGCTTTTATGGCTATTACAGTTCTCAGGCCTGCTTGATTAACAAGTAATCATCTAAAATCTTTGGCATTTCTGCCACTGCGTGTTGTCTAGTACAACAAGATGGTTTCTCAAAAGCATAGTGGAATGTATATTGTACTTACCAAATGTGGCTTCCACATTATACCTGCACCTTTCTGCTTCAAAGCCAACTATATGTCCTTCGTTCTTGTACTCTATATGTTCTATCCCCTTTGGTTGCAAATCACATGTGGAAGAATAGAGATTTTGAAACTGCAGCTACTTTGTAAGGATGGCAGAATATAACACATCAATCAATAGGTTTGAACACTGACTGGCATACTGTCCCCTAGTGGTAGAATATCATTTTTTCCAAGGGCTTTGAAAAGGATTCTGCAGTTCTCACATCTGTGCTGTACAGACCACACAATAGTGACCCTTTTTCTAACGACAGCATATTATTTTGTTTGCGTCGTTGTAATGTAGCCAAGTCAAGGAAGTTATGGTGTTGTTAAAGAAACAGCTTCTATTTACTTCTGCCCCAGCCTTTTTGTTTTTTAATCCTGCAAAATGTGCATAAGAATCCTATGTATGAACTCTGTAGCACAGATTTCAGGATGAAATACATAATTGGTGGGGTGGATTTCCAAACCCAAAGAAACAGCTTTATATGACAAGACTATGAAACACGTCGAAGAGGTGCCTGGGAAGTAGAGCAGTTCAGGTGATTGAGCGCTCCAGTACATGACCTTGCATTGGATGGAGCAACAAGGAAATTCACAACCTCTAAACGACTGCTTAAAATGACCTGCCCCCAAATGGTATGGTGTGTTTGAGAGAACAGTTGAACAAGTAATGGAGTGTGCTTGAAGTGGAGAAAAGCAGTTGTGTATTTCTCCATCATAAAGCTAATCACAAATTATGCCCACAGCCAGTAACACTTTGTAACAATCTACATCAAAACTACAAAAGGCATGAAAGCGTCACCCAGAAGAGGAGTGGGTTAACTACTTCAGACTTGACTGGCCTTCTTCATGTTCTTTTAACTAGAATAGCCAAGGTCCAACATTTGTAGATTTAGACACACTGCCAGTGCAATATGTTGCCAGTTTACTCAGAAGTTAGCCCCATTGTGTTAAGTAGCACTTCCTCCCTTGTGAGCATGTTTAGGATTGTAGCTTCAGTAAGGGCATACTCAGTTTCTGTTAACCAAGGACTACCTCATCTGAGTAAAGTGATCCTGGACATGTACACAAGACGTTTGGATGAAGACTAGTCCAGAATATTTGCAAGAAACCTAGCAACCAGCAGGTACTAAGTGGTCCACTGAAAACGGGCCAATGGTCCATGGGGGAACCACAGTCTATATTTTGCCCATGTCTTACCTGGGGTATGTATTTCACTTTCCCAAATACAAAATATGTCTATTTGCCTTAAATAAATACAATATTCCTTTAATCAGTAAATGTGTGCAGACCTTACCACAAATGGGAAACAAGGTATATTGACTTCTTTTAAAGTGATCTTGAGGAAAGGACCTACATTTCATGGCTGTATTTAAAGCTCAGAATATTGATGGGAATTCTGCACACTCTCCTATTCCAATATATTGCGACTTTGTCCCTTTTGTACTTTGCTATTCCATACTAGAGTGTAAATTCTGGTAGTGACCCCTCAGTACCTGTGTCTTTTTCTTCCTATACAGATGTAACGTGTTAACAGGTGGAGTTGCTGTTGCCACTCACAAAAATGTTGGTGCATTTATATCTGTTCTAAAATGATAATAGGAATCCATATGTTGTAAGAACCTCATAATGCTGACTTGAAGAATCTAGATTTCTTTGTCACAGTAGAAATTGAAATGAGGGGAAAATACTTATATTGATGGATCTACACTCGTAATTATTTCAAATACACTACTGGGACTGATACAGTTGATTGTGGCCGTAGCTGTCACAAGGAAAAGTCTCAAAGGGCTCAAACTCTGTTTTCTCTGCCTTCTCCTCCTCACCCCTATACAAGTACACACTGAGGCAGCACCAATGGAAATTGCAAGGAATTGCAGGCCAGGCCAAGGGCCACTTCCCTTATCCCCATCCAGTTCACTATCTCTGCACCTTAGTAGTTTCATGTGTATCTGCAAATACTCATGTGCTGTATATGTGCTTTGATTATATAGAAACCAGGTGATGATCTGAGCACATCTTTCCTGATATCTTGATGTTTAAAGCTTTATTAAACTTAGGACCATCATACCTCAAGGACCACATACATTTGCATGAACCTGCAAAAACATCGAAATCCACTTCAGAAGCACTTCTTCAGCTCCCACCCCTCCTGGGATGAGATGTGTGGCAAATAGAACCTTTTGGTGGTACCCCTCTCCCCCATCTCTGGAATAACTGTCCTAGAAAGAACTTGCCTAGTGTTGACTTTTGTTATCTTTTGGTATGAGGTGAAGTCATATTTATATATGTCCTTTAGAGGCTATTTTTATATTTTTGGCATTAACAACTACCTTTCCATTTCTGATTAAATGTTTTTGTTTTTAATTTTTAGCTGCCCTGGGAACTCTTTAGGATTGAGGAGCAGGGTATAATTGCATATAAATAAATAAATGTTTTAGCATGAAGGCTTTGTTTGTTCTGGAGCACTAAATATGTGTGCAATCTTTCCTCTCTCTACTGAATTTTGAGGGTAATTGTTACCTGCATGTAGGAATAAAGGTTGCTATAGCCAAGAGAAGAAAGGAGATCAATTTTTGGCTTGGGCTTCATTTTCTCAGATAGGATTTGTTGGATTAGGTTGCACTCCCCCAACCTAAAATATCAATTTTTTAGACTTGGCTGTAAATAATAACCCAGCTTTATCACTGGAGGCCCACGTAGCATCAGTGGCACATAGCTCCTTTCACCAGTGTGGCCCCTCCTGGACAAAAACATCCTGGCCACAGTTATTCATGCTCTGGAAACCTCCTAGATTTTTCTACTAAATCTGCTGTTTGTGTGCTATTTCTCTATGAGTTCAAATATCTAAAACTTTGTATTTTGCCTATTTTTCTATCTTAAACAATGCCCTTTCTTATGCATACAGTATTTCTTCTGTGTGAGTTGGTGTTTGTGTTTCTAAGATTTCTGGGCTTCATAGTCCAGACACTTAAACCCAATGGTAACTTAGAAGAGCAACTAAAAAGTATTATTCAGATCTCTGTAAATCTTCTATGTATAAGTCTTGTATAACTCTGTATAAGTCCCAGAATTTTGAAATGCCCAGATTCTAGACCATCATTCATTTTCTTCAATCTTTTTAGCTTCATCGGTTATAGGAGCAAGCTTAAAAACATGTGTCAAATTACTCTTATAATCTTTGAAACCAGGGAGAGTCCATGCTCTGCTAAGCTATACTAAAATCAGTTAAATTTATTTACTATGGCAGCATAGAGTTCGGATTCTTTTCTGAATATATCTGTCAGACATATATTAATTTCAGTGCCAAGTGTGCTAACCAAAAGGATTTATATCTGGATTCCCAGGTATAAACTGATTTGGGGAAAAGAGTTAAAACCAACAGGGCAGTTGCAACTTGAATTACATTGGACAGGTTTGCACTTCACTGTAAACCATGATGGTTTATAAGCTACTCACAGTGGTTTATTTTGAAAATAAGCTACTGTTACCCCTACGCGATCAGACAAATAAGCTATTATGCATAGCTTATTTTCCCTCGCCCTTGCTCCTCTTCCCTCTACTGTCCTCCCATTTGACCAGGATGGTATCCTAGTTTCCTTTCCATTGGAAACCAAATCCTGGCTTACCCTGCATTGCTGCTACCTGCCCACTTCCCAGCTGGTTTCAAATCCCTTCCCACCTTCATCCCTGCCTCTCCTTGAAGCCACCACGGCGGTCTGTAGCACGGCCATCCATAGAACATCAATTTTCTCTCTGCATCCATGAACTCTGATTAGGGAGTCCTTGCCATGTTGCTCTTTGGTGCATAAGAGCAGTCCAGGCTGTTTTTCTTTTAAACAGTTGGCAATCTGCTCTTTCTCCCTGCCCACCCACACCAAAAAGTTCTCATACACAACATCCCCTTGTAGGAACGCACCTGATGCACAATGAGAACCCTGCATGGTTAAGAGACACACACAAGCAAAAGCATTTCACCAAAACAGGTGGCAGCTGTAAATCCCTGGAACTTTGCATGAGCAGGACAAAACTTGCTTGCACAAGGAAAACTCTGTGGAGCTGCTAGAACCCAACCAAGAAGGTGTTTGACACTTGGGGATTTTTCAGAGTGCACCACCAGGGGAAGGTTTAGGGCGGGGTCATGCGGTGAGTGCAATCTTTTGCTAGACGGATCTTGGAAACAGATCTGCCAGCTGGAGCCTAGCAGCAGCAGAGGATTTAACTGCTCTTGTCAACCAACTCTTTAAACCACTCTTTAAGCTACTATGGAGTGCCAAATGACGTGGTAAGCTGCGATGGTTTAAATCAACCTCACTGCAGACCGTGGCTTAGCAGAGTGGCTTATTTTGGCTAAATAAGACACCACGGTTGGGGAAAACCACTTTCAGAAATCTCAAAAAAGCAAGTTTGAAAACAAAAATAGATACTTTGACTCTTGTGTTTATGGGCATAAACACCAGGATTTCAGAAGAATATCTAGTATGCAACATTAAATTATTATGAAAAAGTGTGTCACTTCTTTTTGGCATCCCCCATGAATAAATATTTTCTCATCTCCCTCATAGCACCCCCTCTCCAGAATTAACTATCAAGCCCTACACATGAATGGTATCTTTTACTGGCCCTAATTCATGCTAGTTTTTCATCTCTCTTCCACTGCCTGCGAAAACCTACAACTTCAGCAAGGCAGGGGAGTAAAGGAAGCCATGCCAGGCAAAATGCAGCCTTGTGGCAGGAGAGGTATTTCCAAAACAGCTTTCTTTTGCAATGTCCATCGCTATAGTAAAAGGCATGTACTGCTCCTCTTCCTTACACCCTGACCTCTTCTTGCAACTGGCCCATGTGTATATAGTGGAGAGTAGACTTTTTTCAATCCCTAGTTCTTAAGTATGTGTGGTTTTTATTAGCAATCTGTTAATCCAATCTGATTGATCACTGTGCAGTTGGCAATTAACATTTGGAACTCCTCTTATATGAGGTTTGTTGTATTTTAGTAAGAAGACCGTTCATATAAATATTTGTTCCTAGAGATTGGCTCTAGTTCATATCTTTTGATGGAATTTTGTCTACAAGATTTTACTTTGCGATATAGGATGTAAATTCAGCTCAGGCTTTGAGCACTATTATTAAAGCTTTTCAAGGAGGTCCCTCATGGCAGCTCCATAGAGCAGGTGGCCTGCACTGCATTTGGGGGAGTCAGGAGCTTGTGTTTTATCAGAACATATAATCTAAAAATCGCTCAGTCTGTTTTCCTCTCCTGGGGAGAGAACGACCACACTGGACTCCTATGCTAAAAACTAATTATTAACCTACAGTAAACGTCATTCAGCACAAATCCCAGCTGAAAGTGCCTGGGTGACGGATGTTTCTGGGTAGCAGGCCAAGCTGTCATTTGGCTTTTCAATGGATAGTCTGTTGGTTGTCTCATAGAATTCAAAGCTTATTTGGGGGGGGGATTTAACAGAATAAACTGAGCATTTTTATTTTTCTAATTATTTGCAACATAAATTAAAATTATTTGCAACATAAATTAAAAAATGTGTAGGTCTGAATGGGACGTTGGCTTCTTTGCTCAGTTATAGCATGGCAAATGGTCTAATGTCCCAGAAACAGAGTTTAGGTGCTGCTCATTTTCGCTGTTATTTAGAAGCAAAGTTCCTACCCCTCATGGTTCTAAGGTATTTTTGAAAACATGAAGGCAATGACTATAAAATGCTCTGTTAATCTATACACAGTACTTTGTGTCCTTCAGAATTACTAGTTTCTCCCTAATGCTCTCTAGTAGTTTTGACCTTTGTCTTTCCTTTGCTGCCACAGTGTTCTGTGCAAAACAATACAAATACAAATAAAATCCAAATTTTGTAACACTTCAAGTAACACCATTTAGTTTGCCTCTTACCTTTCTGAGGGTGAGGACCGTGTCATATAAGCCTGCCTGCCCACACTTCCTACCACCACTTTTTCCTTTGTGCCGTTCTCAGCCCAAGACTAAAAGCTGCCACTGCACTTTGCCATGCTTCCTTGTACATGAAAAAAGAAATTGTGGACTCTGCATGTTGCTTCTGCCCATGTGGTTTAGCTTCTTGTTGTGTTTACAAATTACGCAAACAACATCCAGGCACTTGGGGAAGTTGCTTGTGTGGCTTATAAGGTGGTTGAAGCCAAACCATATGTGCAGGGCTAACTAGATAACTAGGATTGAGGGCACAAAACCAGTGCAAGAATGATGCATCTAAAGGGGGATGGGGTCTTAGAGTGTACCAAGGCTGGCACTCATCAGTGTTCTCTGTGGTATTCCTTAAGTAAACATAATAGTACTATGATGTCTTAGAGTCTTGAAGCCCTACTTAGGAGAGTGAGAGAGTGTGGACACAGAGGAGTCAGTGGGAACATATAGTTGAGCACTAGTGACTCTGCACATGCATTCCTCCCTCTCCCTCTCCCCGGCTGAAATGTGAACAAGTTCATAACAAAAGCAGGAAATGGGGGAATGAGAGGATACCCAGTAACAGCTGTTGACCCTTTAAACTGTGTTTTAACAACAGATTCACACCTCAACTCTGTCTCCAAATTCAATCCCACACATCCACCATTTTGTGACAAGTCATATATAATCCCTTTATTGCAGTATGGGTTGTGTAGCTTGTCATGTGGTGGAGTAATGTGAGATTTGCACTTCCTTTTGAGCTGCAATTGGACTGTAGTTCAATCTACTCTTCTTCCAACATATGACAAGAAGTATTCTGACTATGATCAGGTTATGCGCATAGGACCTTTTGGATACTCTGTTTTAAGTATCTAAACAGCTTCCAGAAGCTTCATTGCACAACTAATCTCACCTCTGAGATCTTATGGGTGCATATCCCACAGTCCAGAACAGAAAAAGAGAGAGGGCTGATGCACAGATATAGCAGGATTGCTGGTGGAGGAAAGCCTGAAGAAAGGCAAATACTTGGCAAAGGAAGTTGACAAAATTTGAAAAGGCTTCTAACATGCTTCAATATGTTGATCCTGGTGTCTGGGTAGTGAAAATTGTCAGATAATTAGGAAATGCTGTTCTTCTCTTGGCCTTTGAGGGCATTTTCAGTCA
The DNA here is from genome assembly GCA_029215795.1 of Anniella stebbinsi. Taxonomy (NCBI): domain Eukaryota; kingdom Metazoa; phylum Chordata; class Lepidosauria; order Squamata; family Anniellidae; genus Anniella; species Anniella stebbinsi. The sequence continues at coordinate 334,674,880 of JARDYH010000001.1, forward strand.
AGGGTATTAAAGCAAAGACAGGCCATTAGGTCCTATTTCTTACTGGGGAAACAGTTTGGTTATAGAAAATTGCAATTGCAATCCTGAGCAACCAAACCTATAGCCATGTTCAAGCATTATGCCTGAACAGGAATCCACAATGCATGTAGAGGACATAGGGCCATGCACACCAGCTCCACTCTCAACAATCCAGGCTCCACCCCTCAACTTCCCATGCTGAGTGCAGACTTCTGCACATGTTCAGCCAAACACACACAGAAGTCCACCTCAAACCTTCCCACTCAACACCGGAAGGTTGGAGATGGAGTGGACAAGGAAGTTTGGTTTGGAGCAAACGGCCCCTATTGTGTTGTCAAGGAACACTCTGTTCTCTAAAAACTTTGTTTTGCTACACAGATGCTTCATAATAAACTTTGCAGAACAGTGGTTGAGCACAACTAGACTATTTTATTCAAACTCAAAAGAAATACAATATTCAAGTGCTGATATTCTTCACAACTTCAGAAAACTATTTTCTTCATTGCACCTGAATTCAATTCCAGCAGTACCTGTAGGGATATGTAAAGTTACTATGTGAGCCTTTAGTTGTCCATTTCTGATGCAAAATATTGTTGAAGAAAAAAATATAAAATATTACAGGAGTTGTCTTATAGTGCAAGCATTCCCTTGGGGGTAAGGTACTTTTCTCTCCACTTCAATGCAAAATGTATTGGTAGTAAATCAATTTCATTCACAAAATAAACGACTTTAAGCTTCTTAATGTTCAGCTGGGGTGAATGATACTCCCATTGCCATAAGAAATTAAGAGTATCACATGTGCTAACTTGTGAAACAGTTGCAACAGTGATACAGACAAAGACTAACAAGGATGTAATTGGTTTTTTTTAAAAAAAAAATACAAGCAATTGATAACTGCAGTAACACAGGGTGCTTCCAGATGGAGGACTCCTAGTGCTACTAGTTAAAAGGCATTGCGCAGCCACTATTACAAGTTTCTCCTCAAGTATTCTAAATTGAAATCATACTGGTCTATTTTGCCATCTCTAAATTCTATATTTTTTCTGCATTTAAAAATTTCGGATAAAATCTACTCCTAAAAACGGGTATCAGACCTCCAACCCGTGGACCCAATGCAGCCCACAGAGCTCTGTAATCTGGTCTGCAATGCCTTTCCTGGTTGACATGCCCCTTCCTACCTTTGGTCTGTTTTCTCCCAATTTTCTCCTGTGTTGTCACAGTTCTTTGGGGCTGCCAGAATGTTTCCCCCATTCATTCTAGTGACCTCTACACTTTCTCAGACCTTCCCTTGCTTCCAGAACACTCCTGACATGTTTGACAATCTCTGGAGTGCTTCATCCCTTTCCAATCCCCACCTTTTTCCCTTGTCTCCTGAACACTTTTCTCACATTGTCTGCCCTTTCTGGAGCGCTCATGGTCAGTGTGGATTTTCAAGCTGTTGCCAAGGCTTATTTATGGGTATTGCAGGCTTTCTGATGAGGAGACATGCAAAGGCTTGCTTGCGGCTTTGGTCCCTGACAGTGCTCTTTTCTCAAGTGCTACTTGTGAGTAGAACTGGAAAGAGGATGGGGTTGAGTTGTTCTCTGGGACTGAAAAGGGGAGGATTTTTAAGTTGGTTGTAAGGCTTCCTTCTGACTGGAAGAGGAAATGTTGTGTTCCTAAGCTTTGTAGTTCTGAATGTTACTGAATTCTGAGTAGGAATGCCTTACTTCTGAGTAGACATGTCTAGTATGCCTAGTATTATACCTCTCAATGTGGCTTGCTTCTAAATAGAATTGTGTTGTACTGTGCTTCCATGTCTGTGAAGTAGACATGCAATAGCATTGTGCCTCTGATTGTGGCATTGGTATAAATACGTAACAATGGGCTCTTTGGGATTCTGGAGAGGACTTTTCGATTTCACCCACCACTGTAATGTGCCCCCCAACGGCTTTTCCGAAATGGGATTTGGCTTTGGGGCTGAAAGAGGTTCGACACCCTTGTCTAAAAGAATTCTTACATTAGGAGAAGGTGTCCCTAGTTCTTTGCCTGGATGAAATATTACACACACACACAGCTTATGTATGAATATCCTTCTAGTGAACATTACCTATCTCAAAGACAAAGTTGCTCAGTATATTTCAATCCCAGTGGAAACTCATACTTCTTTCTCTCTCCCCTCTCTAACCAACCATGCCTAGAGGTGAGGGCTCTGATTATCTTCTTTGCTTTCTTACTGTTTCATAAGGTGGCAGCTGCAGTAGTCACTGCTTTGAAGAATGAGAGAGTCCCCAGCCTTTTTGGGTCAGTGGGCACATTTAGAATTTTGAGAGTGATGTAGGTGCTTTCACAAAATAGTTGGCCTAGAGAGGGGCATACCCGCTCACAAAATGGCTACCATGGTAAGTGTGGCTGTTAACAAACAACCATTTTCCAGAAAGCAAACCCGTGAGACTAAATGAAAAGTTACTTGCCTGAGACTCTTAAGTACAAAGCAGATATGGAGTTTGAGTTCCAAAACACAAAGCCACTCTTTTAAAACCACAGTTTTGGGCTCAAACACCCATTTCACACAAGGCAAACTGATGGGGCAGAGGCAAGTTACTTGGATGAGAAATTACATATAAGGGAGAGGTGAATCTGAGCCCCATATGCCAAATCATACATTTGCCTCCACAACACATAACACGATACCCATTTCACAGAAAGTAAACTGGTGATGCTTCAAGAAATGCACAAACCCAGGCAAAACGCACACCATACTGAAACAAATAAATAAGCTAAGTAACATACACACAGAACACAGGCAAAATACCTCCCTCCACCCTGCTCTAGCACTCCATTGCAAAACTTTTTTTCTGATAGCAGGGCACACTGGATTGTAGCCACCGACATTTTTATTTTCTAATAATGCCTCTAGAACCCCCTGTGGAAGTACAGATTATTCTGGACTTCACTTTGCAGCATGCCAGCCTCCCAGTTAATTTTTTTAATTAAAAAATGTAAAAAAGAAAATAAACATCAGGAGTGGGAGATAACTTGGTGTGGGCACCAATAGTGGTGTCTGTAGGCTCATTAGTGTCCCTTGGCACCACATTGGAGACCTAGAACTACTGCAAGGTTAGGATGAAGTCAAGCAAAATATGTATGAAGGGATGTGGATGACCAATCCTACGGAGTCAAGAAAACTGGTTCCCAAAGAAGAGGGTTTCTCTGTTAGTAAATGTGTTGGTTAAATGATTGTTGTTTTATGTAGAAAAGTATATGGAAAGGATGGATATTGGTAATACAGGATATCATGTGATATATCTGTTTCATAGCAATTTTCTTACATATTGAAATGTTGATAGCATGCTAAGGTGGCTGCTGATTTGATACCACAATTTTTATATGTCTGTGGTTTCTTTTTTCCTAGCTTTAATATTTGTATAGTTAATTACCCTCATAATTTAACTCATGGTCTTTGATATTGACTGGTTTAGCATTTGGCTTTATGCCAGAATAAATATTTTAGCTATTTGTTTCCTGCTTTTTCACCTCAATCTGAAACTAGGGGGCAGACATAACCAGCTCTGAGAGAAGTGAACAGTATAAACTGTAGTTAGAATTGCAGAGCACAGGTGGCTGAAGATTTTATACAATTGCCAAGCTATTTTGTTGTCTCAAATGAGAAGGGTATTCAAGGAAAAATTAAGCTGAAAATGTTTCTTTCTATCCTAATTCAAATTCTTCCAAATATGATGTATATTGATACCCATTTGGAGTCACAGCAATAGACCATTTAAAGCAATACTACAGTGTTGCTGGGAAATGAATACATAACCTGATTCAGTTAGCAGTTCATTTATTGATTTAGATTAGTGTATTGGGAATCATTGTGCCCTGAACAGGAGCTTTCCTTTGATCACAGCTGGATTTAAAACTCAGAGCTTCAAAACAAGGCCACTAATAACAAGCAAGTTTTAAAATAAAAAAGGAGGTTTTAGCATCAGGGTTAACTACAGTTTCTGTGGTGGATGTTTAAAGACTCCACTAGGGAGCCGAACATCTTAAATCTCTATGCTATTCAAATACAAAGAGCTACTGTAAGGAAAGGGTAGAGTGACTAATGCCACCTCGAAGCATGTAATGTATCTAAAGGTTTAGTGATCACTGCATTTTGCAATTTAATAGATAAGATTACCATCCCCACTCCTGTACATCTACATGCTCCAGTGTGTCAGATCTGCATTCTTGGGATGTAAGGTTCCATTAAAAAATAAATAATAATCACAGCCCCCACTCTCCCCCTTCAGCACACTCATTTTCTATAATATGGTAATGATATCACCGTAGCAGTAATTACGGGTCATCTTCATTTCTTTCATCTCTGCTGGTTCTGATGGCTTCATTCCTTTGACGGAGAAGATTTGGCTCTGGGTACTGTGATTATTTTGTTAAGCATTATTCGAATAGACAGGAGTGAGAGAAATTAATCAATCCAAATGCAATTAGCATCATGTTTAACCCAGTGATGGACGTCTCAAGGTGAAACAGCCAAGGGAGTTACAGTCATTATTATTCAATCCAGGGGCTCTTATCTAAATTATAATCAAGAGGGGTTTTATTGGCTTCAAGGAGAGGCGATGTAACTCTTTCCCCACACCAGGTGTCATAGAGATCATGGGTCAAAGGGGTCAAGCTGGCTGCTGTCAGTTTCTGGAAGTGGGAGGTGCTCCCAACACATTTATCTTAATATTTAGGTTGATTGAAACAAAATAGCCATATTCCTATGATCTTAGTAAATTTGATCCTAGTCCCCGGCCTTCACCTGGGTTGTGTGTGTTAGGAATAAGAGGCACTGCCTATCTTCACACAATCCACTGCAGCCTACCATGGACTGGTCTGTTTTGTGCTCTATATCTTGGTGTAACCTTAAGGGATTTACTATTTTTTCTTGTGAAGAGGACAGAAAGAGAAAAACTAGTGGATGCTCAGTTACAAAAACATACAATTTTGAGTTCAAATTTTGACTAATTTTCAAGTAGTCCTAATCCATCTATATATAGGAGTGGTTGTGTTTGCTTAGTAATTATTGGAAATATTCATCCAGTTGTAGTGATAATCAAATACCACTGATTGAAATTTTCTCATAATAAATGTAAGTTCCATTGAGTTCAATGGGGCTTTCTTCTGGGTATGTGGATATAGGATTGCAGCCTTAGGCATTACACCTGGCACAAATTGAGCACTTCATTATCAAAAATTGAAACAGAACAACCATTACCAGTATGTCTTGGCAAATGAACAAAGCAAACATTCTATGAACACAGTTCATCCTATGAACACCCTTCATGCTGGGTACTATTTAATACCTTAATTTGTGACTTGGATGAAGTTGACAGCATACTTAGCCAATTGGTAGATTGTACAGAAATAGGTGGAGTTGCAAATTCGACATGTTTCGGTTCAATTTTTTATTTTTTTTCACACATAAAACCAACAAAACATCCAAAATAACATACTAAAAGAGGTCAATATGCAGAGTTACAGTGGATTCCCGATTTTCTCCCTAGCAAAGACATGAAAATATATGTTTCTTGCAACTAAACTAAACCAAGACAGATTTCCCCTCTCTCTTTTACCTTAACCCTTACTTCTTATTCATTGAATCCACAGATAAACAGTTCATTTTTTTCTTGCTCCTTCACAAAGTCTATAAGGGGTTTCCATTCAATTCTAAATCTAACTGTTGACTTTTCTCTAATTATTGACATAAGTTTTGCCATCTCCAATATCTTCAAAATCCATCCATCCATTGTAGGTAACATTGTACTTTTCCATTTTTGCGCATATCGCAATCTCACTGCCATCGTCATATATAACGCTAGAGTTCCACAATTCTTTTTCATCTGATCGTCCATTAATCCCAAAAGAACGTGTTCCAGTTTCAATTGTATATTGATCTTTAATATTTTTTGCATTTATTAATGAAGTTGTATCCAAAAGGCTTTTGCTTTTTTACAAGTCCACCATGCATAATAAAATGTTCCTTCTTGCTCTTCACATTTCCAAATTCGACATATTTCCATATTCAAAAGAGCTGACTAGATAGCAACAAAATGAAATTCAACGAGGGCAAATGTAAAACACTATATTTGGAAGAACAATATGTGCAGGCCTAAGATAGGAGTGGGGCAAATGGCTAAACAATATAGATTCAGAGAAAGAGTTAAGGCGTGTGGGGTGTAATGGAGCAGGCAGCACAGTGGTGCAGTGGTTGATAAACAAATGACACTTTAGACTGAATTAACAGAAGCATGGATTTTAAGACTTAGTAAGTAATAATCATCATTGATTGTAATATTATTTAAGAATCCTGCGATTGATTCTGAGTACCACAATTCCAGAAGGATGTTGATGAGTTGCAAAGAATCAGAGTTAGAGCTATGGCAATTCTATTACCTAGAAGGCAAATCATATGAGAAATGGATGTGAAGGAACTGCTTAACTTAGAAAAAATATAAAATGCAGCTGTTGGGGGAGTGACTATATTGACAATGTTCAGGTATTCACAATGTTCAAATGTCACAAGGTATAAATTGACAATGTTCAGATGCCACAAGGTAAAGCAAATGAAATTGTTCACTTTGTCTGTGGATAGGATGTGTAATTCTAAACTCCATGAAGGCCAGAGTTAAGTTAGCCATTTGGAAATACTTCCAGAGCCTAAGCAGAACTCAACAACAGTGTAAATTGCATAGAAAGGTTCATTAGCAATTTGTAAACTTCCTTTTGTTATCCTTGGATCTTCAAGAAAAGGTGGAAATCTGGCATTGGATGATTCACATATATACAGTGTGTATGTTTATACCGTGATCTAGAGAACATAGGAAGCTACCTTGTTCAGAGACAGACCATTGCCCCATCTCGCTTAGTACTGTCTACTCTGGCAGCTTCTCAACAAAGTTTCAGACAGGATCCCCCCCCCCCCCCCAAGCCCCACCTGGAGATACCATGCATTGAACCAGGGATCTTCTGCCTGCAAAGCATGTGCTCTACCACTGAGTGAGACCCCTTCCCTGAAAGGAAGTGTAATTGTATTTTCTGAATATGATGTGCATCTTTGTGCATAAATAACTCCCCCCACCCCTCTTTTAGAATCCTTCAGTGTGATAGCTCCTTACATAAGTGTAAGTCACTACTTTCATTACTGGTTTTATCACAGTAAATCCTCCCATTATTTCCTGACTATCCAGACCTTATGACACAGTGTGGTGCAGTGTTACCATATGCATGAGAAGGCTCTTTACGAGTTGTTGGGGACCAATGAGAGTGGAGCCCCAATCTCCAGCCGAATGTTCTTTTCTAATTAAATTGCCATTGGAAGGAAAATCCAGAGCTACGTTTTCCACTTTGGACTGAAGGCCAAACATTATGAGTCTTTGTCATTTGATTAAAAAATGTTACTTAACCTTTAAATTGCTACAGATGTAAAGATAGTCCTGAGTTTCTAATGTAATCTCCTCAAAGTTAAAATCAGGAAAATCTTTATGTAATGAAACCCATATGTCATAGTGAAAGGATGCAAAGCGCTGGCAGAGTGGGCTGCTCTCGCAAGAGATTCTGCACCCAATCTTGTTAACCAGGGCTGCTTTTGGTAATCCTTCATCTCCTCACTTGCAAGAAATCAATCTGTACTACTGAATCTCTTCAACCAGCAGCCACAAAATTTACTGCGGAAGGCGGTTTGGGGACAGTTGTTGTGGGAAGGGAGACCAAGGCAACAAGGCTAAATACAGGATTGAGGGATTGAAATTCCAAAGAGGAGATTATATTAAACTGTGCTCCACCCTCCTAGCAACTGGAAAATTAAGCTTCCGTTTTTGGCTTCTGCCTCTTCTGTCCACTACCTGGTTTGAGATCCATCTATTCTAAGGCTGCAAATTTAATTCCTGTTTCAAGAGCCTCTTATTATTTATAGCAACCCAATGGCTGTTTTCTAGGTAGTCCCAGGAAAGGGCGGATTTGTTCAAATACTCAGCTTTATTGTAACCTAGGCCGATTACATCCTAAATTGGTGTTTTCTGTGGTTTTCAGTGCCCCCACTTCCCCATCTAACTGAGGAGATTAATTTGTAACTGAGCTATTGCAGTCATATCCATTGTTGATTTTCTATTGTAGTGATAGATGTACCGCATAGAATAGATTGTAAATTGTGCCCTGACATGGCGATGCACTGATTCTGTGGTTGCTTCCTAGTACGATGAGATCTGTAGTAGGCCCCACCTCCAACAGGCAAATTCTTTGGATTAAGCACATTTAAAAATATTCCTATGGTTTCTAGTACAATTTTGTTAACCATTCATTTAAAGATCCACCTCTGTGTACTAAGTAACTGGCTTCCCTTGTTCCCATGGGTAGTCAGTGACGGCAACTATTACTGTAGGTTTTCCTGATAGCAATTGCATCTAGGTTTGGGAGCTGCAGAGACTTCCTTATTGCCTTGCTCTCCATCAAAACAACTATGGGATGCCTAGAATTAAATTTTCTAATGCAGTATAAAGAATTGGGGTAATGCAAAGAAAGAAGAACCATTCCACTAGAGAGAGTTTTTGGTGTTCCTCCCAAATTCAGAGGCTGGGTGGGGGAGATGGGGGACAGGCCTACAGAAGAAAAGAACTAAATAAAATTGAGTGCCTGAGATGTTGAGACTATGCAATCTGAATTTGCCTCATATTACCAATAGTATAACATATTGGGGGAAGGGGTGGATCAATAAGACAGCAACTGCACAGAGACATACATAGATAGGTAGAAAAATTCAGAAACTTCTCTACACAATTTGGATGGCACTTGATGAGTATTGGAAGTCTTCCCTCAGTTTTGTATCATATGTTTCAAAATTTAAAGCCTAGTTGCCTCCTTAGTCTGTATTGAGAAGAGGAATATAGAATAGCAGAAGGCTGTCTCCTGCTCCTAATGGGATTTCGTAGCAGCATGTGCGAGTTTGTTTCAGAAGTCAGAAATGAACAGATGTTGGTATAAATTACCTCTGTGTCTGATGTCTTGCAAATTAAAAGCGCGGTTGGCATCACTAAACAATTTCACCAGGTGGGGGGGGGGGAGGACGAGTGGGTGGTGATTATTGTAGCAGGTCGGTAAGAATCTTTAAGCTGCAGCAGAGCAGGATAGCAAGGATAAAGGAATGAAGAATAAAATGAGAGGTCTGTGAATTAATCAGAAATGTTAACATCTCTGATGACAAGCGAACAGGAGGGCACGTGCTCTGAAGCAGCCCCCAACTCACAGTAATTTCACTTGGAGCGCAGAACTAGTCAATGTTCACAGTCTGATTTATAGGGTGCAGCCCTCTTCAGGGGCGCGTAGTTGTCACATATTCGTATATCTCCTATATGGAACTGGTGCTCTGGAAAACTTCCACTCTATCAGCTGATAATGCTGTAGTTTGACATTATTTGAGCTAGAACAGGGTGCGGGATCTAATTCAAAGTAAAAAATTCTTGAACCTCAGAATTTTAGTGATTAAGTTTAACTTTTTTCCCCTTTATACAAAGAAAAAAAGAAGAAATGACTGTAAGAACATGAGTGTTGCCTACATTTTTTGCTGGAGAATTTCAAATCACTTCATAGCCTCAACTTCATAAATAGATGTGGTATAATCCCCATCACAGGAAAGTTTGCAGTACACAACTAGTAAATGATTCACTTCAAGTCACAAAGCAAAAGCCAATTTATGCAACTTTTTAATACAGTGAAATGTAGATTGAGTGAATATAATTTGATTTTTCTAGGTACACTGTGGTTATAGCACTGCTTCAGATCCTTTCTCTTCCCCCCTCCCCCCATCGAACTTCATTTTTACATGTCTCGTACTTCTCAACTGGCTCGCTGCTCTACCTTGAAACTTTAGAAAGTTGGAATCAGAATTCAGGGAGTCACATGACCACTTTGAGCTATATTCATTCAGCCTGCACCTCTTGCCTAGAGTAGTCCTGTGGAGTGGACTTGAGGCAAGCTGCTAGATCTTTTAACTCCTAGTCTTGGGCTCTTGCACATACAGCTTTTTAAAAAAGTTTAATTTGATGACTATTTACTTACAGAACTTGTGATGGAATTAATCATTTCTGCTCGAGGATCTGATAAAGCTAGTAAAATACAATTAGTATGACAGGCTTCCCTCCCCCTCCCATAAGAAAATGAATGGCATCTATTGACCCCTTTGAGAGGAACTTAGGAGATGGCCATGAATACAGTTGAAGTGGGGATAAAACCTGCTATATGATCTTGCTGCTTGAGGCGAGGTCACTAATATCAAGGTGATGATAACATTTTGCCCCAGATCATTAGTTTTACTAAATGAAGTCCTGCAAACCAGGGATAGCAAAAGGCATATTGTGGTCCATTGGTGAACCAGTGGCCAATTTCTAGTGAACTGCATACTGCCTACCAGTTGATGGGGAATCTTGCAAAAATCTCTCCAATGTAGTCAAAATGGCACCACCCATAAGAGAGAGATAACAGGCTTGGGAGAAACCCAAGGAATGCACAAGTACAAAAAAAGTCATTAGGGGAAAAAACTAGGTGTGGGAGGAAATCTCAAAAACAGCTGAATGAGGATTGAGCATGCTCAGTAGCCACAGAATGTGGCATGATTGGGAGGGCTTGGAAAATCAGGGGGAGCAGGGGTGGAATTGACCATCCTGGAGGAAGGCGCTAAACCGGAACATTCCACAGAGCAGCATTTTGTTGGCAGTTCTTGCCTTTCTCGCAAATAGTTCTAAACTTGAGGCCAAACTAGACATCTGCACGTTTGACTATAAAGTCAGGGGTGCAGGTTATTATTTATACTAAATGTATCACAGGAGGAACGAGAGAAAACCGTGTGGTCGTGAATATGCTAATTTTGAGTTCTAGCGATGAGAATCTATTTTAAACTAAATATTTTGATTAGCAATTCATTACTGACTATGATAGTAAAATGTTCAGTTGAAGTTTATATTGAATCCTATTTAATCTAGAGGAGATAATGGGATATTTTAAGGACTCGGGAATATGCAATCTTGGTGGCAGTTAGGAGCTTGTTAGCACCAAAACCCTTTGTGTTATGAATATTTGACAGTTTTGTGAAATTAAGTTTTAAATCCGTTTCTATTGATTAGAAATACTATCCTTTTCTACTTGCTCTTTTTTTGCAGAATATGTGCCCTTTGTTATATGGATTTCATAGCTTCCGTAAAACATATGGCATACTCTTAGGCCTAAACAAGTCTTCAGTTATAATTTGCAGTCTTGGAAATGCTTGCAAGTCCAATTCTCTATTTAAGGACTAAAATCCTTATAAACATAGCCTGGATTTGAAGCCAATAGACCTTTCTTTCGTTGTTCTCAGCAGCTGGTATTCAGAGGCATATTGCCTCTGAATTTGGGAGTGGAACTGTACCTTTTCTATGTCTAGAACAGCTAGTTCTCAACATTGCAGTGCATGTTAGTGTTACCAAGGAACAACCCATGTTTGGGCTATGCAGATACCAGCAGGTTTGATTGGTTTGATTGTTAACAGGGAAGAATTCCCTAAAGCAGGGAATAAATTTTAGCTCACTCCCTACAAGATGACTCGAAAAGCATCCCCTTGCTCGCTCACTTTCTTCTAGGTAAGTGAATGGCCTGTTCATTCCTCTGGGGAGGAGGAAAGCACTGCACTTGCAGGAGCGCCAGAGGAATATGTGGACTGGAGAACGCAGGGCTGGGGGAGAGCCACTATTTGAGGGGGAAAGAGAGCAGAACCAGGCATATTTCCAGAGGGATGAGAGCTAGAAAGAATAGGGGTGAGGCAGTGAGGTGGAATGGAAAAGGATGGGACAAGGAGCTCAAGACCTTCATTTTGAGGCCCTTGAAATGTCATGTGTTTTTCAGACTTAAAACAGACTTAATTCTTCATGGTGTGGGTCACCAGATTGCAACAGTTTTAACTCCCATCCCAACTAGTGCAACCCTTGATATTCTCAGATATAACTAGAACTCTCAACCAGCATCCTGTTTCCCAAGTGGCCAACCAGATGCCCGTGGGAAGCCCACGAGCAGGACCTGAGGGCAATAATGTCCTCCTGCTGTTTCTCAGCAGCTGGTATGAAGCAGCATACCGCCTCTCATCATGGAGGTAACATATAGCCATTATGATGAGTTGCCTTTGATAGTTTCATCCTCTATGAATTTGCCTAATCCCCTTTTAAAGTCATCTAGGTTGGTGGCCCTCATAACATTTTGTGGTAGCAAATTCCATAGTTTAACTGTTTACTGTATGAAGAAGTACTTCCTTTTGTCTGTCCTGAGTCTCCCACCATTCAGCTTCATTGGATGACCCTGGGTTCTAGTATTAAGAGAGAGGGAACATAAGTTCCTTCTATTCACTTCCTTCACCCAATGCATAATTTTATACACTTCTATTCATAATTTTATACACCTCTATTTTATACACTGTCTTCATTTGACCTGTCATCACAATCCTAAGTTCTGTTTCTTAGATATAAATGAATGTCTGCCTTTATATAGAAAGGTAAAGCACTGCACTTGGGATTTCATTAACAACAAAACCTACCCTCTACGGTGGGTGGTATGGCCCTCCATGACAAGGAGTATATTAGGCCTCCCTCTGCAGGTACTCCATCCACCATAAGTATGGATATTCAGGATATAAGGATGAGGAGACTGCATGAAAGGGGAAATGCTCAATGTTTTCTTTAACATTTTAGTCTTAAGTAGAAATGTACACCTTTAGGATGCCTGTACTAAAATCTTGGAAATGTTTCTATAGGAAAGTAGCTGTGTAAAAACACTGCAGTTCTCTTCCCAGAGATTGATGACGCAGAGGGAAATGTATAAATTCTGCCTTTCTGTATTAAGAATTCAGGGAATGACAATACTGTGTGAAGGTGCCAAGCAGAGCTCTATAAACTCTACTTTAACACTCCATCCATGGATGATCTACTTTGAGGGAATATAAACCCCATTATGTTATAGCATCCAGGGACTATCACTGCCATGGAAGAGTGGAAATGCTGTCTCATTTATGTTTAAGATCATAAGCATCCTGGGACAAGTAATCTTGAAATGGAGAGAGGCAGAGTTCCATAATCTCTGAAGGGTTATAGCATCCAAGAAGAGATGCCCTGAGGAGGAGCAATGGCACTCTAGGTTATACTATTCATAGATGGATATAGTAGAAGAACTGAAAGGGAGATCTTGAAGCTAACCACAGTGGGAATAAAATAAGTGAGCATGGTATGAAGACAGCTTGTGGGTATTACACTGAGTGTTGATGTTTTCAGTGCTTGGCTGATATTCCATGCTGCTAGGAACTCTAAACTGCAGCACATATTTATTTCTTCACTTTATATCTTTTTTTGTTACCTCTTGGCACCAGAAAGTCATTTGAAATTAATTTCACAAGTGGGGTTAAATATTGTAAATTATCCAGCTCTATTTGTTTTTTATGTTAAGCTCCTTTTTTCTTTTTGTTTTTTCTTGTAATTTCAGCAAGAGAAATGACTCGAGGGAAATTCCTGAACATTCTGGAAAAACCCAGAAAGTAGCTGATTGTGGAGTATGGAAAGGAATACACCTGGCTGCTGGAAAACTACCTGAATTCCCACATATACTGAAATGGAAAGACCAGTGCTCTGCCTTACACTCACAGAAATGCTCCCATGTCTTACTTCTCATCTGAAGAGAAGTATTTCAGATGGTTTTGGCCACCACTTGTCCCCTCATCAGTTCGACATTCCTGCCTTTAGTTGCTCCTGCATATTTTTCCAGAAGAATTTGATGCGACAGAATTTTATACCACAATCTAGTCAAAAGTAATGACCTCTTCTGCAGCTGATAGAAGCATAGATTTAAAATTAAAAGTAGAGGTTATATGTTATGATGATTATTATATAGGCCTGTGTCCCAGAGCAATGTATCTCATGGCTTGTGTGAGTGTGAATGAGAGTGAGAGAGTGTAAGTGTAACACTCTTGGGACAATAACTTTGTCTTGTTGAAGTAGATAAAGGTTTTTTTCACACGTTCGCGTATTTTAAGGATTGTGGTTCAAATGTGAGGGAGCAAATGTATGTAGCAACCCACCCACCCCAAATTGTGTGGGTACCCACATCAGCCCAAACTGAGCATTTCTACATCCCCTTGATTTCAGTGGAACAGATTTTGGTGTGTTCCCAACACTCACATTGAAAACTTTCAGACATGAAAGTATTTGGCTTCAGCTGCATCATGCTCTGTATGTTTTGTTCGTTCTTTTTGAGTCCTTGAAACATGTTTGGAGTCTGTCAAACTGAAAAGTTTAGGCAACACATGGGGGAAGTCTGTGTTGCCAACCCAGTCATGAATCACACATTTGGTTAGTTGTAAATTTGGTTAGTTGTAAATTCTTTTGCATTTGAAAGCATTTTTTAAAAAAAATCTGGAAACTCATCTGCCATAGATAGAGCAGTAAGATATATATGTATAAGAGTTAGGATATTTATATATTTATATTTTCATCCATAGATATGCTGGGAATGTATTTTTATAGAGAGTATTATTGTTGTATTGCCCTGAACAAGTAATCTGTATTATGGCTCTTTAGTCTCCTAAATAAAAGTAAAACAATGTACATTTTAAAAAGCAGTCTTTTAAAATAAGGAATGTTTTATCAAAGGCTTTTAGCTAACTGTCAAGCTTGATCATATGCCTCTTTATTTGGAAATGTCCCATTGAGTTTTGGATTTACTCCCTTTGAGGTTTATGCACGCATTTAGGAGTAAGTCCCATTGGATACAGTGAGATATGCTTTTGAGTAAAGTTGCAAATTTAAAAGTTGTGTTTGATAACTGTCTTGAAAGAAAATTGTTCGGTGATGTGTTTATCTGCCTTGAGGTGCAAATGGAACAGTAGCCAAACCTGTACTGTATATTTTTTATGATTCAATATTATTATTTTTAAAAAGAAAAGAAAAGTGTAAAACAAAAGAGAAAAACTCATTTCTATTGCTCTTGGGATGGTTGTTCACAGTTTCATTATTGCAGTTCTATTTTTTTTTTTTACGCCTGGTTTTTACGCCTGGTTAGGCGATTATGCGCATATTCGCAGAAGTGCATTTACGCCTAATACCTCTGTACAAGAGGCGGCGAAGCGCATTACTGGACGACCGAAACGTGATTTAAACTGTTGACATGTGGAGAATCGCTTGTTCACATAGTCAAAATGCGCTTTAACGGCCGGAGCAAAATAAAACTCGCTATTTAACGCGCATTCGATAATGCGCATAATCGGAGAGAAAACGCGCCTCTATGCCCAATTTGCGCTCCGTTCTTGTAGAGGTAAAATTTTTAATGCGCCTTGAAAGAGCTTTAAATGCCTCTTGTAGAGGCAGCCTCAGTAAATCATAGTTCCATGTAAACATACATAGAGTCAGTCTGCGCAGACAATTTCTTCCAAACAAACAATTTACTAAAATTGTATTAGCCCAATAGTCCACTTGTGTGGCAATCCTTGTTTCAAACATTTAAAATAATTAGCTTATTTTATTTTATTTACTTAGTTAAAATAATTAGCTTAGTTTAATTCACAGCACAATTACATTAAAGTTCTGAAGTTAAGACATCCTATGCTTAATCTTTGGAAGTACCTCCACAAAATTATAGGAAAGGAGTCTGATTTAAAATGCCACAGTTAAAGTGCAACTGAGTTTGGGACTTGAAATAAGAATTTAGTTACTTTATAAAGAGCAACATCTGATCTGTCTGAAGCTATACCACTTAATATCCTCTACAATAGCCCTATGAAATTTTGCATGCAGTTTCAAGCCTCTTTTGTATTTTAACACCCAAATGATAAATAAGAGAATGAGGTGTTTTCCATCTTGACTTACTGGTTTTCATATATCTAGAGAATATTCATTTTGTATTAAATGCAACTTTTGCCAAAGTTCCTTATAAACATATTTTTTTCAAAGGCTGGCTGGCAGTTGTTCAGGTTCATTAGATAGTTACACAAAGAAACATCTTCCTTTAGGAGGATGTCTTTCTACTATGGTCCACAATTAAAGTATAGCTTTGTAATAACACACTATGGGGGACCCTATTAATTAGCAATTAATTCAGTCTAATGTAATATTAAATATTATTCAGTAATCATAGCTGCATGGCATCGCTAAAGGATAGAGATAATTGAAAGTTTTAACCGTGCATTTCCATACCTTAACAAGCTTGGAGAATAGGAGACATTCAACAAGAGAAATGTATTACACTCAGGTGTATCCTGGTGATCGTATTAAACCTTTTATATTGGTGATATAATATTGGTGATCACTAGATGTTGGTGTTGCAAATGCAAAACGTGACAGAATTTTGTATAACTGGTTTTTAAGTGAGTCTCCTCTTCCCAGCAAGCTGATCCCAAAGGGGGAACGACAACTGAATGCTAGTATTTGGGGGGGGGGGGGGCTTTTCTATGCCATTATATGTTGTCCCTACACCAACATGTATATAAGGTCCTCTGGCAAGTTCACGCAGAGATGCAAAATGAGACTTCATTCCTCTACTTTTATAATGGCTGTTAGTCACCATGGCTATATACTAACTCCAGGACAGCATATCCTGGAAGGTGGTATTACACTCATGTCCTGCTTGTGGGTTTCCTACAGGCAGCTGGTTGGACACTGTGTGAGCAGAATGCTGGACTAGATGGACCTTGGTCTGATCCAGCATGACTCTTATGTTCTTACCAATTGCTGTTCTTACCAATTGCTCTCGTGTATTACTTGGGGGCTTCCCATAGGTTTTTGGTTAGCCACTGTGGGAGATAGAATGCTAGATGACAGACATTTGGTATCATCCAACATGGCTGCTCTTACATTCTTAAGCCACTTGTATATTAATGACAACCAATTCTGTCTTCATATGATCTTGAAGTGGACTTGAAGTGTCTAGTCATGGATATAAGTGATCGCAATGACAATAAACCCAAACAAGACTTAAAGTTTATGAGAACAAGCAACTCAGTGACTCCTTTTGTTGTCGGGATTAGGCCTCACCACTCCATGGAAATTGAGATTAGTGTACATTTTAGGACTTGCAACTCAATGTGAACTCTCACCATGAAAAATGTTGAGATTGCATTGAATTATATGAAATTTCTACCTACGGTGGTAGATCTGTCACATTTAAGTAATCAAATGATATCAGAGTCATCACAAAAAGGAGAACTGAGATTGGACCACTAGCTTATAATGGCATTTAGAGGCCAACTTGCATGACTTTCCTAGGGGGAAAGCTGTGTGACCCCTTTCAGATTCAAGTAGTCTAGCAACCATTATTTTAATTATTTATTAAAATGTTTTTGCCTGTCTCTCAATACTTTTTATAAATACATAAAACCAGTGTCAAAATTTAAACTAAAACACACCACCACCAATAACAGTAAATGCCATAAAGACAGTAAATGCAGTAAAAGCAGAAATTGAAAATGTGTCAGAAACCAGCAAGCTACATTTGAAAGTTCCTAAGCAATAGCAAACATTTTCAATAAATACTAAAATCCATTAAAGAAAGTGCTGAGCAAATGGACAGGGCAAGGCCATTCCATAATCCAGGATTGGGGAGCTTGTGGCCCTCCAGATGCTGTTTGGACTCCCAACTTCCATAATCCCTGGCCACTGACTAGGTTGACTGGAGCTGATGAACGTTTTTGCCTATACCCTCCCAAAGTGGCATTCAAAATCTAAAACTACAAAACACAATAAAACAATGATAAAACATAATAAAATCAAAATTAACAATTAAGACCAGATAATACCACATTCTTAATGGTACCCAGTAAAGTCCTGACTCACTAAGGTAAATGGGGAAGTCTTTAGGACCCTCTTGAAAGCTTCTAATGGTGGGGTATGGCAGGCTTCAATTCGAACAGAGTTCCACAAGCAGAGCCCACTATCAAGAAGTAGAGTCCATATGGGGGAAGGAAGCCCTTTGTGTAACCTGGAACCAAGCCATGTAGGGTTTTAAAGGCCAATATCAGCACTTTAAATTGGGTACAGAAACAACGGCAACCAATACAATATAGGTGTCGTATGCCCCAACTCCCTAATGCCTACTAGGACATTAATAACAGCGTTTTGCAACTGCATTTTGTGCCAGTTGGATTTTCTGAACCATGTTTAAAGGAAGCCCCATGTAGAGCATATTACAATAATCCAGCCTGAATGTCACTAGAGCATGGATAACTGAAGCAAGGTCTATCATCTCCAGACAGAGTTGCATTTGGCGTACTAGCCTAAGCACTCCTTCTTCCTGGCACAACCTGAGCTTCCCCAGTCAGCGTTGAGTTCAGGAGAAACTATGTACTTGGTCATTCAGGGGAGTGCAACCCCATCTGGGACCGGTTGCAAGTGTCCAACCAAAGTAGTTATTTCCCTACTCCATATCATCTGGATTAGATCTCAGCTTGTTTACCCTCATCCATCCTAAAATCAACTCCAGATAACAGTTTACAGTCCCATAGCCAACCTGAGCTAAACAGATGGAAGTGAATGATAAGAGTTGAGTTTTATCCACTTATTGATGAGACATCAGCTCAACTTCTAGATGACTTCCATAGCGGTTTCACATAGATACGAAAAAGCACAGGGGATAAGATAAAACCTTGCTGCAGCCCATAAACGAATGACCATGGAGAAGAGCAAGTGTCCTGTAACAGCACCTTCTGGGAGCAATTCAGGAAGGACTGAAACCATCATAACACTGTGCCACCTAGCCCAGATAGATGGTTCATAAGGATCCATAGTCAGGGGATCCTTATGAACCCAAAATTCACCCAGAGGTTCAGGAGAACCGACAGGGTTGCTCTCCCCTCACCCTCAGGACCTAAATCCATTTCCTGACGTATGTTATCAACCATGGCGATCAAGGTTGATTCCATCACAAATCCGGATTTAAAACAAGATTGGAATAACTGTAGACTGCTGTCCATAGACAATGAATTGCTAGGCTAGCAGAAACCCTTTGCACGAGGCCTAATTTTTTGGTTTTCTCATGGAAGATATCAATGGCTACTAGTCATGATAGCTCTGTATTACCTTCAGTATCAGAAGTTGCTGGGGAACACAAGTGGGAGGGTGCTATTGGAATTACAATGTAGAGAAGTATTATCTTCTTTATTAGGGAAAATCCTTTCTATGGAGGTTCTCAATGTCTGCTTATTCCATAGAAGCAGCGTAAGATCTTTTTATGTGGATTACCATGCAGCAGGAAAAGCACAGGGTTTCCAGTAGCTTGGCAGAGGGCGGGCCCAGGCGCCTAAAATCCCGCGCTTTTATTGCTGTGGTGGCATTAGCTGCTGCCACACAATCCAAGAGTTTTATCTGACTACATTGCTTATCACAGCAGCAACCCACCACTATATAGGCAGCCTCCCTGAAGGTAGAAACAGGATGAGCATCCAGCAGCAAGCAAATGGAGGAAGATATGAACTGGGCCACTGTCTGAAATAGATTATATTTATCCCTATATTGCATTGAAATTTGCAGGGTGGGACCACAGACATTTCTAAGCATTCAGAACCTCCACCATCGTAAGGCTTCTATATATGTTTTCAGCAAGTTTCAGAACATTTGTCATCTGAAAAACAATAGTGATCCGTTTTAGGCTGTGCAGAAAAGTGAAGTCCCAGAGAAAATAAAAAGTCATATGTAAAATCAACTAGTTCACCTGTTTCTCAGCAGAAAGGATTTTAACTTTGCTAGTGATCAAAATATTGAACTTAAGACTTATTTTATTTTGGAATTTGTATCCCACCACTTTCAACTTCACAACAGAGTGCTCAAGGCAGCCAATGTAATAGATTAAAAACAAAACAACAATACCAGTTTGTTCTTTGACCCAGCAGTGTGTTCAGAGCAGTTGACTCCAGCAAACTCATTTTCACACAGAATTAGTGTTTATTGGGGGGGGGGGGCTGTTGTGCTGCTGACTTCTGACCTATGTGCTGATTCCTCTACACATCTGAGTGAAACTGAGGCACTCCCTGTTGTCTCTTTTACAGATTGCCAAGGGAAGGCAAAACAGAGAGGGTGATTCCAATATACCTGATGATTCTGTTGGAAGGAAGCAGTGAAATAAGATGGCTTTCCAAAGCTCTATATTGTCAGAGGAAGTTGTGGACAATGACAGCTACAGAAGTTTTCTTCCATTTCTTTCAAGCAAATGCAGTTAATCTAGGTTAATAAGAACAGGATTTGATCAAATTCTGTACTTTTTTGATGTGTTTTAGAGCCAGGGAGGATGACTCAGGAATAATTTTCTTTAGCAACTCTGCACTGCAGTTGCCCACGTGTACCACTGGCTTTTTATGATCTATTTTTGCAGTACTAAAATCTTACATGCTACTCAGGATTATCAACAAAGGCTGCCCTGAGCAGAAGAGAAAGCAATAGTGTTATATCGTGGGGAATGTCTATTGTTGGCACGCAGAAATTTGGTGATGTTCCCTAACAAGACTTTTCAGTAATTTTGGTATGGCCTCTTACGGCAAAGCAGTTGGTTTAATTTAGTTTCACTTCCCTTTCTGTCTATTAGTTATTATGGTCAGGCAGGAACTGAATGAAGCCTTACCTTGGCTACTAAATGTTTGTGAAATTATAGCACTAGGATGTCATACTTTGGATGACGTACACAATGTAGTCAGATAAAACTCTTAGCTTCTGTTCTCTGCAAGGTGTGTTTGTTTGTTTATTTGTTGTCTCATTCTCTTCCCATGTTTATCACAAACTCTTCTTAACATATTCTCTATCTGGAATTATTATTCATTCTCATACCGCTGTTAAAAAATAAATTAGGGTGCAATCCTCTGTTTAGACAGAAAAAAATAGTCCTACAACTCCCAGCATTCTCCAGCAAGCATAGGTGGCAGAGAAATGCTAGGCCTTGCAGGTCTTTTTTCTGTCTAAACATGCATAGGATCATGCCCTTAATTATCTAGAACACCTGCTTGCCTAGAGACTCATCATAAGTGCTTCTATACAGAGTTCTATGAGTCTCACAGCAACACTGTTCATTTCTCAACTTCTGATTATTTGAGTGGTTTGGATGTTTTTCACGCCATTCAGATTCAGGGGAGCTGAGACTGTATAAATATTCTAGCACACTGTGTTTGCTACCAGTACTTTACCTGTCTTACTTTGCTCCTAGTTTTTTCAGCTTTCCAAATAATTACCTATTAATGAAACAAATGATAAGAAAATGTGCTCTCTTTCCCAGGGAGCTGGGATTAGTGGCTGCATTTGCAGGCCCATTATAAAGACTGCAATCCTATGCACATTTACTTGAGAGTAAGCTCCCTTCAGCACAGTGGGTCTTACCTCCAAATAATAATAATAACAATAATATATTTATTTCTAATCCGCCTCTCCCTCTGGATCGAGGCAGGGAACAACAATAAATATAAATACAAAGACCATAAAATAGATAAAACATTAAAACAATTAAAACTAATACATTATTAAAAACATCTTAAAATTCAACTGAGTAGGCTGGCTGGAAGAGATCAGTCTTCACGGCTCTTTTAAATTCAAGAAGACTGCTAATTTGTTGAATCTCCAGCAGGCCATTCCACAGTCTGGGAGCAGCAGAAGAGAAGGTCCTCTGGGTAACACTCTTCAGCCTAGTTCTGGCTGATTGAAGTAAATTCTTCCCAAAGGACCTGAGTGTGCGGGGCGGATTATACGGAAGAAGGCGATCCCACAGGTAACCTGGACCCAAACCATGTAGGGCTTTAAAGGTAATAACTAATACTTTATACTTCACCCAGAAGCTAATTGGCAGCCAGTGGAGTGATTTTAAGACTGGTGTAATGTGGTCACCCCTAGGTGTACTGGTGACCACATTACACCAGTCTTAAAATCACTATTTTGAACTTTTTTGAACTAGTTGAAGTTTCCGGACTAGGCACAAAGGTAGCCCTATGTACAGCGCATTGCAGAAGTCGAGCCTCAAAGTTACAAGTGCATGCACTACCATCTTTAAGTCACCAACTCTAGGAAGGGATGCAGCTGACATATCAGCTGAAGCTGATAGTAGGCACTCCTGGCCGTCGCATCTATCTGGGCTGTCATTTGGAGCGACGGATCCAGAAGTACCCCCAAGCTGCGAACACAGTCTTTTGGGAGGGTGTAACCCCATCCAGAACTGGTTGACACACCTCCAAACCCAGGTTGTGGCCTTTGACAGCAAGCACCTCCGTCTTGTCTGGATTCAGCTTCAGTTTGTTTTTCCTCATCCAGCCCATTACCGCCTCCAAGCATTCATTCAGAGGAGACACACCATCCTTAGCTGACGACGTTGTCGAAGGCATAGAGAAATATATTCATAGGATTGTACAGGAAAAGTGTATGACAAGAAAACACTGGAAGGTAAGCCCATCTCTGTGGCCCGTGCTGGATGTATGTTTGGGAGGGCTGTGGGCCCACTGAGGACACCCTCAATGGGCCCACTCCCTCAGTGAGTCTACCTACTCACTACCCTTGTCATTATCACCAGCTGCTCCTTCTCTTTCTCATCATTGCTACCACTTTCATGCTTGCCAGGCAGAGAGTCAGAAAGCAAACAAGCAATGCCATCTACTGTTCCTCCTTCTCACCACCATCATTGTCTTGGCCAGAGCAAGAGGTAGGTTGACAAGCAGGTGAAGAGAAAGACCAACTTCTGGGGGCTCTTGTCAGTGGCCCCTGGGAGTGTGGGCATCGGCAGGTGCCCAACCATGCCTACCCTTGACACCTGCCCAGTCTGTGGTTGTCCTGCTTAGCACAGTGGTCTTCAACCGGTGGATTGCGATCCAAATGTGGGTCACAAGATCAGTCCAGGTATGTCATGGCAAAGCTGTTGCCTCCATGTTGAGTGGTTGAGCAATTGTGAAAGTGGGTCCCAGCTTGCAGGTTGGGAGTCTGAGGTGAGTCTTGGATCTGGACCAGTTGAAGACCACTGGCATAGCATATTAGCTTCTATCTCCATCCTTTCCCATCACTCATTCCAAAATCAACTGAACATCAGTCTGTTTTGAATGCACTGGAAGCAATTATCCTTTTCTGGAAAACTGTACAGTTGTGATTATGCTGTGGAATGCAGAATCTAGAATGTAATAAAGAATCCAGCAACTTGAGTCAACTACAAGCAAATAGTTTACATGGCTGCAGAGAGAAACCTGGAAACAGATTGGGATGTTGAGTATTTGTGCTCAAGTTTAAGAACCCTAACATGTGTGTAAAAATTCTTCATTACAAACAGTAATTCCATAGTTTCCAGGCCATATGACAGTACAGTAGCCTTCCCCAGCCTGGTGCTCTCCAGATGTGGTAGACTACAACTCCGATCACCCCCAACCAACATAGGATCTCCTCCCTACTGCTTTTGCATGAGTCCTAACCAATTCTTTTCCAAGACCTTCTGACAAAGATGAATGGCAGGCAATGGCAAATGGTATAATGCATGCAAATGAAAGACATATATGCAACTTTCCCTTCATGGTGGAATGTGTGTTTCTTGGAGCTGTGAGATTCCAGAGCCACTGCTTAAGCAGATCAGTTCACCGGGATTTGTTCAAGGGAGCAGGCCTTTCCAAAAACTAGTCCAAAGATTTCAGTCCAAAGAGAGTATGGACAGTAAAATGATTGACAGTAAAGAAAGAGAAAAGATAGAAGAAGATAGTGAAGAGGCACAAGGGGATGAAGAATGTAGACTGATGGTTGGGCAGTGGAAGAAGAATGGGAAGGGTCAAGGACAGACTTTGCCCCTGGCAATTACTAGTTGATGTCAGGCATTCTGGCGTCCTTCCCTTTGAGTCTCTGTGATGCCGTAATCGGTCCCCAGTAGTCACAGACTGTTTTCTCACTGCTTGTTCACTTCCCCCCTTTGAGTCGGTGGCAATTCTTGTTGCGGTTGTGGAGCAGGCAGAACTAGCTGTTGCTTGTTAGGAGAATTTCTACCCAACTCAGACCTATGGTAAGAGCCGTGTGAAGCGGAAGACAATTAGGGGCTTATTAGTGTCCTGGGGAGACGTGTAACTTGTGTTGCTGGGACTTACCAAAACAGCGAGAGTCTTATGGGCAAGCTCCAGCCGAGAAAAGACTAAGGGATTGTCTCACCTAATTATGGGGAATGGGCCTCTTTGTGTTTGTGATTCGGTACGGTTGTCCGATCGCTTTTCTCTGGCTGCTGGCTCAGGCCAAGCTGGAAGTGTGCTAATTAGAAGAGAAATGGACGTAGTGATCCTGTCAGCTCTTGTTATCGGCAGGGACAAAGCAGAATATTATTCTGAGGCAATGTTTTGTGAGTGTCCCTCTTCCAGCTCTCATTAGGGGAAAGGCTGGTGGACGGGGAGGGGATCCTACCACATGGGCTGGCTAATGGAGCACAGGCACTATTGCTGTGCTAATTAACGGGCTCAAGCAAATGTTTCTCCAACCAGCAGCCCTAAACATTAAAGCGCAGTGCCTCCAAAATCTCAACCATCTTACTAGATTAGCAGATTGGTTGTGTGAGGGGAAGTGGTCTACTTTGGAGAAACCTAGGCTTTTAAAGAAAGTTCATCTGAAGAGATGTTGTCATTCACTATGCCACTTTAAAGTAGGCCTATTCAACTTGTGATCCACCAAGCTGAATGGAACTTACCAGTTGTGTATTGTGGCTTGCCAGGTGTTAGAGAAGCTTCCCTTTTTTTCAGGCCCAGAAAGACTGCAAAAACTAGAGGTTTCTCAAATCCACAGTGGGCTGCTGTACATGGCGGGTGGGCTGCATTAGGGTTGATAGATCGCAAGTTAGGCAGACCTGCTTCAAAGTCTGAGTATTGCAAAGCCAGTTAATGTAATTCTAGTTTCCTCCTTGCAAATACAAGAAATCTGCTAACGTATCCTTCCAAAATTTTAAATGGGCATGAGAATAACATACCACTCCGCAGGCAGAAGCAGGCAGCAAGAGATTTCAGGTGCTTTAATTGCTATCATTTCAACAACCTGGACTGGACGGGCTAAAAAGATTGACAGCAAACGAAATTAGTCTCTTGGATAATATCACAGCCTTTGAATTGCTCTTATGGTTATAAAAAGGATTCTCAGTATTTGGCAATTTTGCAAAGATCAGAATGTTAGCATTCCGAAAACATTGGCTGTATTTATATCCAATGATCAGAAAAAGCAGATTTCATAGAATCAGAATAGTAGAGTTGGAAGGGGCCTATAAGGCCATCGAATCCAACCCCCTGCTCAATGAAGGAATCTACATTAAAGCATACCTGACAGATGGTTATCCAACTGCTTCTTGAATGCCTCTAATGTGGGAGAACCCAACACCTCCCTAGGTGATAGGTTCCATTGTTGTATTGCTTTAACAGTCAGGAAGTTTTTCCTGAGGTCCAGCTGGAATCTGGCTTCCTGTAATTTGAGCCCATTATTCCGTGTCCCGCATTCTGGGTTGATCGAGAAGAGATCCTGGCCCTCCTCTGTGTGACAATCTGGGTGCCTCTACAAGAGCGATTTAAAGCTCATTCAAGGCGCATTAAAAATTTGACTTCTACAAGAGCAGAGTGCAAATCGGGGGTTGAGGAGCTTAAATAGTGAGTTTAACCTGGGCCTGGTTAAAGCAGTCAAGAAAATTAGGTGCAGGGGTTGGGGAGTTTTTCCAGACTCCAGTCAGCTCTGTGACAGAACCAAGAAACCCTCGTTTCACAATTCCACATCCCAAGCATTGAAAAACCTACGAGGGGCATGTTGAGGATGGAAGCAAAGGGCCAAACGCTGCGAACTATTGTTTAGTTCTGCAAAGATGGGAGTTCCCTCCCCCTTTCACAGAGAGAGGCAGTGGGATTGATGGATTATCCTGGCCCAGTTTGATAGTGGAAATGCATGGCTGTGAAATATAGCCATCCCTGTGAATTGCATCCCTACAAACATGACATCCAGTGTTCACTGGAAACCATTTAATGTTTGCAGCACATTCACATATTATATATAGACATAGGGATCATGTTTGGAAGTGCTCTCATTGCTGGGAAATGCATCATCATTGAACCTTTCAAATCTCTGTGTATAATATCCATGTAAAGGTGTTTACACTGATGCAATAAGACTATGGTTTGCCAAAGCCATGAACAAGGAGTTCTCTGTGGACTTGAATTTGCAAGTCTTGCTATCCTTAGCCCCAATGAAAGAGAAAATCACCCATATTTAAATGTTTAGAAACCATCCCCCAAATTATATAGATTCAAGTCCTCAAAATTATTATTAAAAAAAAAACAAATGCTATCCCAAATAATCCAGAATATACTTATTGGTTAAAATTGAGACAGTGGTGCTTAAGAGCATGAGCTCTGTCTGGCTTCAAATCTCAGTTGAGTTATGATTTCACTTGTGGAGTTAGACAAACCACACTCAGCATTTCTCCAATCAATAAGACTGGAATAGTTAATTCTGGCTTACTTTCAGTCCTGCTTTCAGCAAAATTGCAGTAACAGCCTTCCCAATGGTTACTCCTACATGTTCTCCACAAGCTCATCTAAGCATTAACTGGCATATCACATTTCTTTGACAGCCACACAACCTGTGCAACCAATTCAACTCTCTCATTCTCTTTATAGCAATTTTGATACAATGCATTATTTCCTATCATGAGTGTTTCTCGAGTAGAAGTACAGTTTGGATTAGACATCCATCTTTATTTACTTATTTTTAGGGTGACCGTATGGAAAGGATAGGGTTCCTGTATCTTTAACAGTTGTATCGAAAAGGGAACTTCAACAGGTGTCATTTGTATGCATGCAGCACCTGGTGAAATTCCCTCTTCATCACAATAGCTAAAGCTGCAGGAGCTATACTAGAGTGACCAGATAAAAAAGAGGGCAGGGCTCAGCTGCTGCATGCATACAGACGACACTTGTTGAAATTCCCTTTTCAGTACAACTGTTAAAAAGCCAGGAGCCCTGTCCTCCTTTTCATATGGTCACCCTACTTGTTTTCCAGATTAGAAATTATCACACTTATTTTTTGAAGATTTTGATTTCACCTTTTGGTGGAGCTGGGCATTTGCATGTTGTTGTCTAAGATTATATATAATTGTCACTGCTGGCAGCAGTAGGAGTAGCAGCATTTGTAATATTATCTCTGGGAGTAGCAGTAGCCTATTTTAAATAATTATCAATGGTTTCAATAGCACTTTAAGTACACATAGGGTTGCAGGTCACAACCCAAAGATCCTGATTGTCTCTTTTTAATCTTGTGGCAGCCATTAAAAGGGGAGCTGCCATAACATTTCCTATCCCATTCCTCTGCCTCTGCATGGCCGTAGAACTGTTAATGAGATATGCAGGGTCTCGATTAAAACTTTACAATTTTTGCTACACTGATCCAAAGTCATGCCCTATTTTTACCATTAGTCCACCAAGTAGTATCTTTACTAGTTCCTGCTTGAATTTCTTCTTCCTGATGCCTTCCATTTTCTCTTGACCACTTTGTTACAGCTTGATCTATGAACCACTGCAAGCATGGCCATCTGTCCTATTTTACAGAGGACAGTTCTCTTTTTGAAGGACTGTTCCGTCCAAGTCCAATTTAAAGATAAAGATCCATAAGAAGGTAGAGCACAGGCCTTGAAGCTGTCCATCAACAATAGCTCACTTGATCACAGTCTTCCCCACTATGGTGAGATTAATTGTATTTCTATTTCAATTATAGATGGGCAATATGGGTAGTATCCAATAAAGGCTGTGTGTGCATGCACAGACCCACCATCCCAGGTCCGTGTGTGGCCACAATATTTCGCTTTCAGGGACAAGCACCAACAGGTGTGAAAATGCACGTTATCAGAAGGGTTGCAAGCTGCTCCTTCTGGAAACTGGCTGAGTTGGGAGTGGGAGGCACTGCATTGCAGTGGTTCCGCTCCTACTTGGGGGGTCGGCTCCAGAAGGTGGTGCTTGGGGAACATTGCTCGGCCCCGTGGATTCTCCAGTATGGGGTTCCGCAGGGGTCAGTTTTGTCCCCCATGCTGTTCAACATCTACATGAAACCATTGAGTGCAGTCATCCAGAGTTTTGGAGTGCGTTGTCATCAGTACGCTGATGACACGCAGCTCTATTTCTCCTTTTCATCTTCATCAGGTGAGGCTGTGGATGTGCTGAACCAGTGCCTGGCTGCGACAATGGACTGGATGAGGGCTAATAAACTGAAACTCAATCCAGACACTGTTAGTGGGTGGTTCCGCTGACCGGATGGAGGGTGTTCAACCTGTTCTGGATGGGGTTGCACTCCCCTTGAAGGAGCGGGTTCGTAGCTTGGGGGTTCTCCTAGAACCATCTCTGTCACTTGAGGCGCAGGTGGCCTCAGTGGCACGGAGTGCCTTCTACCAACTTCGGTTGGTGGCCCAGTTACGTCCCTATCTGGACAGGGATAACCTGGCTTAAGTTGTCCATGCTCTGGTAACTTCCAAGTTAGATTACTGCAATGCACTCTACGTGGGGCTGCCTTTGAAGGCGGTTTGGAAGCTGCAGCTTGTGCAAAATGCAGCGGCCAGATTGATAACTGGAACCAGTAGGTTCGAACATATAAGACCTACTCTGGCCTGCTTGCATAGGCTGCCTGTATGTTTCCGAGCCTGGTTCAAGGTGCTGGTTTTAACCTATAAAGCCTTACACGGCTTGGGACCACAATACCTGATGGAACGCCTTTCCCGACATGAACCTACCTGAACACTACGTTCAACATCTAAGGCCCTCCTCCGAGGGCCTTCTCCGAGGGAAGCTCGGAGGTCGGCAACAAGAGAGAGGGCCTTCTCTGTGGTGGCTCCCCAATTGTGGAACGATCTCTCCGACGAGGCCCGCCTGGCGCCAACATTGTTATCTTTTCGGCGCCAGGTCAAGTCTTTCCTCTTCTCTCAGGCATTTGGCAATATCTGAGGAGCCTGGGTTTGTTTTGTTTTGTTTTGTTTTTGTAGCTTTTTGAAGTGTTGAAGTGGTTTTTAAATGTACAGATTGTGTGTATGTTGTATGTTTTTGCTGTTTTAATTTTTGTATATTGTTTTTAATTGTTTTTAATCCTAAGTAAACCGCCCAGAGAGCTTCGGCTATGGGGTGGTATACAAATGTAATAAATTAATAAATAAATATATTTTCTGTGCGCTTGTCCCCTGGAAGCATAAAATTGTGTCTGCATCTGGATCTAAACTGGTGGGGCTGTGCACGTATGGACTGGACCCCGGCAGAAGGGTCCGTGCATTATTGAAAGCTACCTTACATTTATTACAATCAACCGAAATTCCGCAACAGTTATGTATACATGCTTTTTAGTTCTCATGGCCACAACATATGGCCAAGTTTTTGGATTTTACTATTTCTCCTCCCATCTTCTACTTCCACCTAGCCTAATGAAGAGTTTTGGAGAACTCAGAAGCTTTCACAATTTTATGGAATTTTGGTTGGTCCTAATAATAATATTGCTCAGCAGTGGGTTCTGGATTCCCCCCCCCCCCACTTATAGACCAGAATTATTGTCTTTATTTTTTAATTTCAATTATAGCATTTTCCCCACATTTGCATCTAAGCATATAAATAAGCAATTTTAAGCAAATAAATCTTCTCTTTTTTTTTTTTTGGTGATTCTTTAATTATATATATATACACACACACACACACACACACACACATATTTAGTTTTTTATTATTTTTCCACGCATAAAAAACAATCAAAACACATACATGAACGAACTAAACATCAAGTACAACATACTAATAGAAGATAATCTACAAAGTTGCAGCCCATTCTGCTCTTCTCCTCAGCAAAGGACTGAAGCTTTCATTATATTTGGTTACCTTAACTAGGACCCTAAACACTGGCACAGCAGCACCATTTGTACTCAGCACAGGTTCAGTCCCATGGCACTGGTGCTTTCCATGGGCCCTTCAGTACAGCACAGCTATGGCCTTTTAGATAGGCCTGTGCAAGCCTCAGGCCTCGGAACCCCGAATTCGAAGCCCAGAGGCCATTTTAGCATGAAACCATCATAAAATGGCAGATCTGCCATTTCCTTGCCTACTCCCAGGCTCTGGAAAAGTCTACAACTCCCAGCATACAGTGCCTGGGAGGGCTAGACTTACCACCCACAGCCACATGCAGCCCTCAGGACGAAAAAGCTTGTTCACCCGTTTCAGAATGTGAACTGACACTGGAAACTGATGGCATGGAACCAAACGTTTTGCAGCCCTTAGGAATCTTTAGAGACAGGAAAGACCTCAGAGAGTGGGTCAGTTTAGTCAAAGAAAGCCAAATTACATTGGTGCAAGGTGTCAAAAGCTGAGTTGTCTTAGTCAAGCCACTTTCCTTCAGCTTCAGTTCTCATCATCTATCCAGGTCTTCCATATTGAGCTCTTGTAAAAATTACTGAAATAATTCCACTAATAATTTAATGAAGTGCTTTTGAGGGAAAGCACAATTTATATGATGGTGATGATGATGATGTCTCATATAAAAGAAACTACGGTTTACAAAGCAATGTTAAGGCTCTACAGCTTTCAACCAAGCACAAAAAGCAGGACATTGTGAGTTAAGGCTCACAAGCCTTAACGCCAAATCCTCCCTAAGGAAGCAGAACATGCAAGTGAAATTCTTATTCTTCCAAAGCAGATAAACCATAAAGGACAGGATGGAGAATATAATATGCAAAAGTGACTGTGGGGTTGTGGAAAACTGATGACAAACAACTTAGGGCCACCTACTTCATATATACAGTGTGTGTGTGTGTGTGTGTGTGTGTGTAGACAGGAAGAATGTGTTTGTTTAGTTACATGTACTTAGGTAGGGTTACAATAGAATATGAGGACTAAGAAGGATTTAAAACCTTATTTAACCCCACCCCTTTGCACCACTGAAACCAATATCCTTCGTGGGAAAGCCTCGCGGTGGCTGCAAAGCTGTGTTTGCGCCATATAACTGATGCAGCGCAGATTCACAGACACCACAGGGCTTTCCCCACATATAGACAGCCCTTTAGTCTTTAAGATGCCAGCAGTTTCTTGGCTTTTTCTGGAACTTGCTTGTCATATGTATTTTCCTATTAACTTATGGTTTATGTTTTTACTGGCATTCAACTTCTGAAACAACTAAGAACTGGGTCGATAATCTATGTCCAATAAGGTAAGATGATCCTTTTGGGTAGTCTTGATTCATATCCCTGCTGTCCCACAATGCTGTACTTCCCCCCGCAGTAAGCCTTACTCCTCCCTTGAACTGTTCTCCAGAAACACATGCAGGTGAATTCCAGCAGTTCCACCATGCTTGAGAGTAACAAGTAGACAGAAGCATGATGAGAGGGGGAGGGGAGATCGCACATCACCTGACTCCCTTCAGCCAATTCACTGAGACAAGACGTCAAATTAATGAGCCCTCAGGACTGTAATTAGCTGTCAATTACCTCAAATTAATCAACTCCTCGCCTAATTAAGCATTATCGGCAGGTGGGCAAAAAACGGGCCATTGTGTGGGAGCCATGAGAAAAGCATGGCTGGCAAACTTGGTTAGTATCAGCAGCCCATTCCCTGCCTCACTGCTCCATAGACACCAGGACAGCCAGGCACTTCTTAAAGGCATACAGTCCCCTTTATCCCCAACCCCGCCCAACACTTACACACTTTTTATACATCCAATAGACTCTGGGTGTGACAAAAGGCAGTTGGACTCAATCGTCTTTCTCAGGTCAGACATAGTGATGTGTCCCAGTGGTAGGACCCTTTGTCCTATCACCAACATGCCACCAAAAGAGCAGGGAAAGTTGGGCCTGGCAAGGCATGCATGGCTACAGCTCTAGCCTATCCTGCTTGAATAAAAAGAAGTGTTGGGCAACAGGATCTGTTAGGTCTTCTCCGGTTTATGTGGCTATGAATTGCTATGGGACCATTGCATCCGCAGGTGTCTCCCTCTGCTGCACCTGAGGCAGCTTTGGCAAACCTGAAGAACATTCATGCATGAATGTAGAAAGTGCTACTTTGATGGAGCGATTAGCAGAGTAGTGTATGCTCTGCATTCAAACAACAACAACACCTAGAATTGGGCAATGTCTCCTAAGCTCCATGCCAGCTGTCTTGGTTCCAAGAACAGAAGATTGATTCCTGTCAACATTCTGCTTTGGTTTAGTCTACACTACCAGCCAACACTTGAAAATCCAAAATAGATTATAAAGGGTTGGTTCCAGGGTCTGCCTTCCATGAGATGAAGGGACCCACTTTCAGAAGATTCTCCACCTGATTTTGGTAACCCCCCTTCCCACCACACCACAGCTCACTCCATTCAGCAGGGTCCAGATTCTATGTGTAGCATTTTCAGGGGAGTGGAGGGACTGCTGCGGGGAGGAGGAAATGTGGGAACTCCACTTCTGCCAGCACAGCTGATCCAGTTTAAATCTGGATCCAACTTCTTATCTGCTGGCCCATGTTGAATGTAAAGTTTAAAAACAGGTGCAGCATGTATTCCTCACAGGTTGAAAATTGCTTGTTAAGAGGAGAAGGATAATATCTGTTCATATTTGAAGGCTATCCGACTTTAAAAGTGTTAGTGGGGTGTATCAGATGATATCAGTAGTTGGATAGAACTGGGAGCGACTGGAGGCTACTTCCTATTGTTTTGTATTTCTTTTGAAACATCTTGAGCTATCCTTGTTTGGATGGCATGCTGGGCTGGGCCAAAAACAAAGAAGAATGATGGGCATAGAATGTAAAACAGAAAGTAACAATGCAGGGTCTGTGTAAATTCAACTTTCATTTTTCATTCTCACTTTTAGCTAGCTGCTATAGTAATATACGGATGGGCTGACTGGAAAAGGTATATGTGATAGGAAAACCATTAAGTGGGGTGCTACTGCTCAATCAATATTTATTACGGTCACAAGACCTGCGGAAGGTGCTACTGCTGGGCATGAAATATATTAATTTATTGATGAGAAAGAGAAAGAAAGAATTGGAACAATTCCGGCTGTGGAATGAGCTCCCCAGAGAGGTTCGCCTGGCACCTACTTTGTACTCTTTTCGTCGCCAGGT
Organism: Anniella stebbinsi; assembly: GCA_029215795.1. Lineage (NCBI taxonomy): Eukaryota > Metazoa > Chordata > Lepidosauria > Squamata > Anniellidae > Anniella > Anniella stebbinsi. The sequence goes on from JARDYH010000001.1 coordinate 334,707,974, forward strand.
GAAGACCTTTTTATTCTCCCAGTATTTTAACAGTTAAATTAACTCAATTTTAATCCTTGCTGTTTTAAATTTGTATTTTAATCTGTATTAATTCCTGCTGCTTGGTTTTATTCTGGTTGTGTTTTTATATTGTATGTTATTCTGTGTTTTTAAATGGTGGCTTGTTTTATATTTTTAAAATGATTTCATGGTTTTAATTTTTGTGAACCGCCCAGAGAGCTTCGGCTATGGGGCAGTATAAAAATACAATAAATAAATAAATAAATAAATTCTTGATGTGTCTTCTTGTCATATTACAGGTTGGAGGCTGTCGAGGCCAGAGGGATTGTGAACAGCTAGAGAACAGCTTTGAAGTGGAAAGAACTTGGCCGTTAGTGGAACTAAGTATGCAGTTCCTTCCCAAGATACTGTGCAAAGAACTGCTGGGGCATTCAGTCTAGTGAGTGAGGAGGGGGGCAACATTATTGGTGTTACCTTGAACCAGGGGCATTGAGATCCATTTGGATGATCAAAGTTAGAGAATAAATGAAGGCCTGGAGCCTGAGCTGGCACAGGACTGGTACAAGTGCGCAATCACAGCATCTCCCTTTAGCTTTTAGTTTGTTCTTTTTATATGTCTCCCTACCCTTTGTTAAGCCAAAGATGTGGAAGGCTGTTAAAATATAGTGTTTTTCCTTTCACAAAAAGATACAGGAATTCAACAGATAGAAGAAAGCCATTCCTCAGCACTGGAAGTCATTTCTGGCCAGATACTACAGTTTTCCATTATATGAATCACTGTTTGAAGAGAATCAGGAAAATAGACCCAAAGGAAGATGTTTCATAAATGCTTTAGTAAACTTCATAAGCAGGTAGTGAAGAACAGCTCAAGCAAAAGTAGAATGCACTTCTGATCAAATATATTGCAAAATATTAAAATGAAAGGATTTGATTATGTCTCAAAATCCATTTTTGTGTAGCCAGATTATCACCCTGTGCATTGGATTTAGTGATGATCAAGATTAGATCAGGATCCCCAGATAATAGAAAGGAATACAGAGGATGTCAATTTGTGATATAATAGTGACCGTAATAGTAATCATCATATTTACTGAAGAAGTTCTGAGTCAAGAATGATCTCAAAAACTGCTTGAACACTATGCTCTGTAATGATCTCCAGGTTCCCTATTTGTGCCCCATCTCACCCCAAAACACTAATTGCCAAGAAAATAATATCAGATTCCTGGATTAATATAATTTCTTTTCTATGCTATTTTGTATGCCCAACATCATTACCACCATACAGGTCAATAAGATCCTACATCTGAACTGTCAACATTTATGTCACATTCGGAAATACAGGTTGAGATGTGGTAGTAAGAGGATGGGTTCTGATCAATCTTGGGAAATTCTGTCTCTATAAAGGCAGTAAACCTCCCCTCAACCTCCACAATTTTCCGTATCCACCTTGAGAATTCTTGGGTCAAAGAAGACAAGGATGAGGTTCCTCAAGAACTAATGACTAGGAACCTCAGATAAATCTGCATTGGAATGAAACAAGTTTAGATTTCTATGAATCAAACGCAAATCTAATAGTAGAAAATTATGTCAAAAACACCCCAACAGGACAAAAATGTCAATTTCTTCCATAGGTTAAAGGATAAAAATACATAGGGGGGGGGGGGAGTTGTCCATTTTGTGGTTGATTTGCACATTTTGGGGGTGATTTGTGCAAGTGTGAATTTGTGCAAATTCTGTCAATAAACAGATGACTGAGGGCCGATCTACACAGTCCTTTGGAACGTTTTAAAAAGTATTTTAAAACGTTCCAAATAGGTGCATGCTAAAACATCTTAGGCCACATTACTGAGTACTCACGTTACAGGAGAACAGTCTTCCGTCTTTAAAGCAGTGTGTGCGGTCACATGCTGTTCTGTCCTGTCTCGTTCTCTTTCGTTTTTCAATGAGTTTAGGGCAAGGCATTGTGGGGGTTGTAGTTCAGTTACCCACTTCCTTCTTAGTTCCTCTGTCATTCCCTAGCGAGTATAGGGCTAAGAATTGTGGGTGTTGTAGTTCACTGGTCCACTTCCTCTTTCTTCCCCACCAATCAACTGCTAAGCATTTGGGCACCAGTAAGGGAAGCACTGCCCCCATGAATCACAAACGGTAAGGAAGGACACATTATTTTACTTACAATGATTTATTAAAAGTGAAACCGTTGTATATAACTGAAGTGAGTTTTAAAAAACCTCAGATATGCAACGTTATAGGGAGTGCGTCATGTGGCCCAAAGAGTTTTCATAACCCTTATAAAACGTCAAAAACCTCGTATGTAGATCGGCCCAGAATGAAAGGAAATCTGGGAAACACAGACAGAATGGACTTAACAATTTTCATACATCCCTGCTAATGTCTAAGCTTTTAGAACTTGCATTTAGCTTTGAGTGGTTGGGTTGGGTTCAAAGTGCTGAAGTTCAGGAGATAGCAAATGGAAGCTTGGTCATAAAGGTTTTGAGGTACAGTAGAGTTAATATGAAGCCAAGGGACAATAGAACAACTTTATAAAGAATGATGTGCATAATTGTCTCATAGGAATCTATCTCAGAACACTTACTGCCAGTGGGTTTCAGACAGGATTCCCACCCCCACCCCCCAGTCCTTACTGGAGATGCCAAGGGTTGAACCTGGGACCATTTGCAGACATAGCATGTGCTTTGCCACTGAGCTATGCTCCCTCTCTGATTATAGCACAGTCTTCCCAGTTTGCGGTGTCAAGTTTTATTTAAGGCCAGCCATGACCCCTCTTTGAGTATTGCACTCTCATTATTGCCCACTTAAGGATGTGTACACGTCTTTTAGATGATGTCATCCACCTCCTGTGCACATGCCACACGCCTCCCACTTCTTCCGCTTGATTTTCCATCACAAAATAGACCCCAAAATCTGACTTTTTTAAAAAACGGAATGTGACAAGTTCTCCTGGTGCGTGTAGGAAAAGCGGAGCGATAAAAACACCCCCTGAATGGGCCACATGGTTTTTGTTTACTTCCTCTTTCCCGGCCAGGAAGAATGAAAAAGTAATGAGGGACAGAAGTGGGGGCGGAGAAGCGACGGTAAGGAAACATGATTTCCCCCGTGTGGTGACGATCTTTGTTTTTGTTTTTAGCCAATATAATTATGCAATGTTCAATGGGTAATCAAAAGCTCACATAGAAAAGTACTGGGAGCTTATGACATTTCTGTGATAACTGGTTGTGATAGCCATTTCTTTGCAAATATACATGTTGAACATGAAGGAGCAGTAAGTAGTGCTAGTCTGTAAAGGAGCATCAGTTCTCCCAAAATCAATCAACTTCCACTTGACATGCACTTTCACCACCCCTCGGCTATTTCTTGTAGCCACCCGCAAAATTTGGACCTCTGTCTCCTTCACTGGCCACATTGCACGTCCTAATTGCTCTTGCACCCCAGCCCAAGCATGTGCAGTGTGTCCTACTCCAGGAGCCACTATCTATCAATGCTCATTGGTGGGGTGGGGGAATCTAGCCATAAAAAATGTAATTGTGTAAGCATCTTTTATTTATTTATTATTTAATTCGTGGCATTTATATACTGTTGAATATTATAAAATCTCTCAGCTCCAGAAATATCAACTGACCATCAGTGCTCAGCAACTAGCAATGAAGTTGTCCCAGAACATGAGCAAGCTTTCCTTTCCCTGATCTAGGCATCAGAAATGCTGCAGCACCAGTTGCTCTGAGCATCAAGCAGCCCCTCTTGGGCTATTATCAGTCCGCTTCATTTTTCTCAGTAATAAAAAGCAGGCTGAACTCCAGATCCTTGTGAACTGACAAAACATTAAGGTTTCATTTGTTTAGCTATCTTCCTTACTTCTCCCACTCCCATCATGTGTAATGTATCAGTTTCATACCACGCATCTTAATTTGTAAAAAGAAAGAATTTGGGACTCAAGTATGCCTTGAAGCCACATTCTCTGACCTGACAACCCTATATCCCAACCCCAGGTGCTTGAGATCTGACTTCAGTCATTCAGTACTAGTAAAAAGATAGATAGCCACGCTGATCCATGAGGGGGGGAAAACCCTTCAAAATACACAGTTGGTCAATACCTTCATTAGGACAAATCAAAATGTACCAAAATAGTATGCAGGTTTTTAGTTTTTCCAGGCTACAGAGGGGACACAAAATTAGGCCAGATCAGGGCTAGTCCTACCACTAGGGAGAGTGGGGCAGTTGCCTCAGGCAGCAGATGCTGGGAGGTGGCAGCAAGGTATTGGAGGAGAGAGCTGAGTGCCAAGCAGCTTGCCCTGTGCCCCAAAGCTAACCTGCTGCCTTCAGGTGCAGTGGAGGATGCTGTTCCATTGTCAGTGTTGAAGAAACAGTCCAGTTGGCTTTTGTACATGGAACAGGAGAGGGCACCATCTTATTCTTCACCTCAGGCAGCAAAATGCCTTGGGCCAGCCCAGGGCCAGATATTGCAACTGTGAGACCTGCATTATGGACCCAATCTCAGGATGGAGATTGCAGACTGAATAGATTAGTCACCGCGAGGTGCTGCATGTATCAAGTCACATCTAGAATTCTGGGACAAAGAAGCAATGGGTGATCGCCATCTCTATAAAAATAAAGGCGACTGTTACCCAGATCTGTCTCTTGCCTTGAGAGGTTTCTGAATAGGCAGAGAGCAGAAATAAAGAGATACATGACAATCTTTATGTTAGCAAAGCTGGAGATTAATTTTGGCTGGTGCACTAGGTAAAAAAAAGTCAGTTGAAGCCAAATTAAAAAGTATTTTGCATATGCCCAGGAACTCTCTTCCGTACTCCTTCACATATTGCCGGTCTGAGGCCTGGCAATGAAAAGAGTTTCCAGAGAAACCTTGGTTCAAGTAAAGCCCTGCTGTGTTCCCAGGGGAACATCCGGGAATGTGATCTTATCACATGCCTTGCCTGTGGTTGAAGTTGAAAAGGACAACCTGGACTTGGAGGACAACACAGATTTCAGCAAGTGAGCACTGGACAGAGCCTATCGCTATCAAGGGCTGTATAGTGAACAATAGGGCCATTGAAATTAATACGGTAAATTGCTTTTGTAGAGTGCTATATACATTTTGCTGGAAAGAGCTATAGGCATGTGTGGGATAAATTTAAGGGGGAAATGCCTCTTGTTAGGTCCTTTCCCCACTCTCCGTTTCCTGACTTGATAGCCTAACCTTAAGACTTCCCCCCTCTGAAAGGTGTCATGCCCCTGTCTTTATGTTTTAATTACTGCCTATTTTAATCTTGATTTGCATGTCGATCTCTCAGAAGTGGGCCATGCCTGGGCTGTATAAAGCCCTTGTCAGCAACTCCCCCAATAATAAACAGGAGGGGGGAAAGGGCTTAAGAAGCAAATCACTTGCATGTTAATGAGACTGTTTGCTGGAGTCAAGAGAGAAAACAGCAAACAAACAAATGGACTGAATTCCAGCGGCAGCTGTTTGCTCCTTAATCTCGGCTCGTCAGAGCTGCCCTTTGATGGGACACAATCTACACAAACGATTGTGCTAAATCTTCTAATCTACGTCCTCATTATTACATCCCTTCTTACGCATGTAAATCAGGGACAAACTCATTTTAATATGTAGATAGATTATGGAAGGGGAGGGGAAAAGGGGAGCTACTAATAGTGTCTGTGTTTCAGAGTCTAAAAGCGGGTGGGGGGGATAGTAATAAGGCGATTGGTGAGGATGAAGGGGGGGGGTCTGTCTGTGGAAAGACACCAGGAGGAAAAGTGGAGGGCTTGTTGTTGGCCCAAGCGAGAGAAGCTTAAGGGGGGAAGACTATGTCACTCTCCTGGAGGGGGCCAATAAAGCTAGCAGCACTTTAGAAGGAGGAGAGTCTTAGCAAAGCATATATAATGCAATTCAATTAAACAGAGCGTGACAAGCTTTGTTAGGAGGGGGAGTGGAATACAGTACAAAATAAAATGAGAGTTAACTGTCAGGATTAAGTTAAAGCAGCAACAACAATATAAAACTAGCACACCAGGGTGTAATACCATCCAAAAATTCAGATAAAGCACAAGGAACAGGGAGGTAGCAGGAAGGCCTGTGTCCATAGCAATAAGAGAAATCGTTGATAATCTCAGAAATAAAGACTGTAGGAGAGTGTGTGGAGTCTGTCTGGTTTTATTGTTTAATGTACACTGCTTAGATATAGGCACTATATAAATGCTGCTATTAAGTTAGAAGGTGTAGGTGGGTCATCGTAACAAAATAAAAACAAAAAAGCAGTAAGGATGTCCAGCAAGAGAGACTTATGGAGTTATTCATAGAATATTACAGCCTATTCTCACTCCCTTCCCAGCATTGTGCAATAGCTGCTCCTATTGCCTTGACAGCTCAGAGTGAGCGTGCAGCTGTCCAAAGGGTTTCTGCCCTTTAAAAATTTTAAAATGTTCATGTTGAACACCTCTGAGCATGAAAAGAGGGCTTTCTCCTGAGCAAAAAAAAAAATCCTCTCAAGGTGCCAAAGAAGCATTTAAAAAAAAAACAAATCAGGCCAAAATGTCCTTCAGAATGGTGCCAACTTTTTAAAAAACATCTTGGAGAATAGGAAAAAAACACAAATATATTAACCACAGTTTTTCTCTCTCTGACTTTATATTCTCCTGGCAACTGGCTTGTAGGATGAAATTTTCAGTGAGCCAATAAAATCCTTGCCAGTTGACAACCTTTGCTGCTCATGGTTCTAGGATCACTTTCCTCTCTCCCCAAAATAGGAGATAGCAGCCTTTCAGCAGTGAGGGGTGAGAGACAGAACAGGTTGCAAATTTTGTTTTTTTGCAAAACTTAAATGCTAACCCAATTTTCTAGGTGCCAGCTTAAAGGAATGGAGAGATGAGATCTAATGCACCAGTTGAAGATTCTCATCCAATGATTTCTGAGCATTATTTGATTGAGAAGAAACAGGAAAAAGGGCTGTTTGGAAATTATGGCTTCTCACTTGGGATGGGAACCTTCAGTGAGTGACTACTGGTTGTGAATACTCACACTGCTTTGTATTCTGACTATATACACTGGAGTGCTAGCAGCAGCCAATTACAGTCTTTTGGTGCTTCACCAACAGAATAGATAGTAAGAAAAAATGTGGGGAGCTTCCAAATGAGACTTTTATTGTGCAATTACACTCCCTCATGCATGGAATTTTATGGGGATTCCAAACAACATCTTCCACTCATAACCCTCCAGTGTTTTCCCAATGCTTCCATCCATACAGCAGAAAATCCATTAAAGAATAAAATACTGAACAGCTGCTCAATGCCTTCTGATTGTTAGCACTAGGACCCCTCCATCTGGAAGTACCCATGGTTAATTATATAAGAACTCTACTTACTTACCTACCTACTGAGACCAGGAATTTTGAGCTGGCTCAAAGTTTAATTTCTAAGGGAGCCAATAGGCAGACCAGAGAAGATCTATTGGAGAGGACCAGAGAAATGAAGGAAATAGAAAACAAGTAGGTGGAGAAAATACCAGATAGATGGTAAATCCAGATAGATGTCTCCTAGCACTATCATTGCACAGCTATTCCAACTTTCCCCTCCCATTAATTGATTTTGTTGTGGAAAGAAAAAAAAATGGAAGAAGCAGTGAAAAAATAAGTTACAAACAGAAGATGTCATCATCTGGACCCCCTGTAAAATTCTGTGAATGAGGCAGGTGTATGCACAATAAAAGCCTCACCTGGAAGCTCCCAGTGAGTGATAAACTGTATTAAATAGATCTGAATTGTGTTTTGTTCTACTTTTCTTTAGAAAGTTAATTGCTTTTCAATTGTAACATTACTAAGTTCTGTTAAACATCATTTCCATCAGCAGCTTTTATTATGGATTCTTGAGGCTGCAGTTAGCTAACATCTTAATCTTGAACAGATTCACTAACTGCAAAGAGATTAATCCATAACATGTGATTTGAGGACAGCAGCCTTTCCCCACCCATTCAGTGCATAGAACTATTTTTGTTCTTGGCAAATGATAGATCAAAGGAATATATTGCACCTAAAAACATACCAAGATAGACTAATAATCTGAAAGCTGGACATTTTGAAGTGCTGAGATATGTTAGGCACACATTTTCACTGCTCTTTTCTATATTGAGCAAATTATTTATAAAAGTGATGTCATTAGCCCCATTCAGGTGCTCCTGTCTTCTGATGATGACTTAAGGAATGTTCTGATGCTAGATATTTTGGAGTTTATGAAAGAAAGTTCTCCTTAGCACTGTACAATAGCTGGTAATCTACTCTTCCCTCAGTAGTAACTAAGCCATGTTAGCATTTTGACACTGCTTTCCGGGATGTGAAGTAGTTACATGGGGAACTATTGATACAGCTATATCTCCACAGAAACAAGCCTCTGTATACCATGATTTATTAATTATGCATATGTTTTACCATGCATTCAGCCAGATTCAGTGTATATTGACTATTCACATCTAATCCAAAGGAAAGTAAAGGACAAAACAATAAGGAGATATTTTAATAATCCTCTGCTGGGTGTATGTGTGTGCATGCGTGTGTTTAAATTCATAAGGATATAATGAATACTAATTAAAGAAAAGTTTGTACACATAACTGTTAAAGAGTAGCTAAGGGAAATAAACATACCAGCAGGTCCATCTGCCACATACTCTTGGTGTATTAAAGAAACTTATGATTAAATTTGCTGAGTAACTGACAGCTACTCTGTTTTGAAATATGATGGATGCAATACAGATCTAGGGAGAACTTCAAGCAGGGAAATGTTCCTTACATTGCCTCCAAGAGCAAACACCTAGTGATATCTTTTGCATCAAAGTATAGGACCCTTTGAAAATTGACTATCCAGGTGGAGGAAAGTTTTCCCCATCTTCCTTGCTTCAGCTCCAAGAGGAAAATAGTATACTATAGTTGTGGTCAACACCATCACCATAACACTTCCACGATTCTTGCAAAAGTTCAGGATCTAGAAGGACAGCAGGTGGCTTGTGGAAGAAGCAGAAAAAAATAAGTGAACAAAGAAGGAGCAGAGTAAACTCTTCACATCTTAAACTATCCCAAATGTAAGCATCTTTATATTTCAAATTAATGCTCCAATCTAAATGTATTTTCTCAGAAGTAAGTTAAGTATTGCAGCCTTAACTAAAACTCTAATGCACAACTCACAGAATCATAGACAAAGAATAGTAGAGTTGGAAGGGGCCTATAAGTCCATCGAGTCCAACCCCCTGCTCAATGCAGGAATCTACCTTAAAGCATACCTAACAGATGGTTGTCCAGCTGCCTCTTGAATGCCTCTAATGTGGGAGAGCCCACCACCTCTATAGGTGATAGGTTCCATTGTCGTATTGCTTTAACAGTCAGGAAGTTTTGCCTGATGTCCAGCCAGAATCTGGCTTCCTGTAACTTGAGACCATTATTCCATGTCCCGCATTTTGGGTTGATCGAGAAGAGATCCTGGCCCTCATCTGTGTGACAACATTTCAAGTATTTGAAGAGTGCTATAATGTCTCCCCTCTATTTTCTCTTCTCCAGGCTAAACATGCCCAGTTCTTTTAATCTCTCCTCATAGGGCTTTGTTTCCAGACCCCTGGTCATCCTTGTTGCCCTTCTCTGAACACGCTGCAGCTTGTCTGCATCCTTCTTGAAGTGTGGTGCCCAGAACTGGACGCAATACTCAAGGTGGAGCCTAACCAGTGCCGAATAGAGGGGAACCAGTACCTCGTGCAATTTGGAAGCTATACTTCTATTAATGCAGCCCAAAATAGCATTTGCTTTTTTTGCAGCCACATCACACTGTTGGCTCATATTCAGCTTGTGATCTACAACAATTCCAAGATCCTTCTTGCTTGTCATATTGCTGAGCCAAGTATCCCCCATCTTGTAACTGTGCATTTGGTTTCTTTTTCCTAGGTGTAGAACTTGGCATTTATCCCTATTAAATTTCATTCTGCTGTTTTCAGCCCAGGACTTCAGTCTCTCAAGATCACTTTGAAGTTTGTTTCTGTCTTCCAGGGTATTAGCGATCCCACCCAATTTTGTGTCATCTGCAAATTTGATAAGCATTCCCTGTACCTCCTCTTCCAAATCATTAAGAAAAATGTTGAAGAGCACTGGGCCCAAGACTGAGCCCTGCGGTACCCCGCTCATTACCTCCCCCCCATTGTGAAAAGGTACCATTAATAAGCACTCTTTGAGTCAGATTCTGTAGCCACCTGTGGATTCACCTAATCGTTGTTCCATCTAGCTCACTTTTCACTAGTTTGTAAATCAGAATGACATGGGGCACTTTGTCAAAAGCTTTGCTGAAGTCAAGATATACTACATCAACAGCCTTCCCACAGTCCACAAGGGAGGTTACCTGATCAAAAAATGAGATCAGATTAGTCTGACAGGATTTGCTCTTGACAAACCCATTTGTCTTCTAGCAAGCACTGCATAGTTTTCAAGGTGTTTACATATTGACTTCTTTATAATCTGCTCCAAATTTTCCCAGGGATGGATGTCAAACTGACTGGTCTGTAGTTCCCAAGTTCCTCCTTTTTGCCCTTTTTGAAGATAGGGACAACATTAGCCCTCCTCCAGTCGTCCGGCACTTCACCCGCCTTCCATGGTTTTGCAAAGATAATAGACAGTGGTTCTGAGAGTTCTTCTGCCAGCTCCTTTTTACTCTAGGATGCAGTTTGTCAGGCCCTGGAGATTTGAACTCATTCAAAGAAATTAGGTATTCCTTGACCATTTGTTTATCAATCTCAAACTGCAATTCTGCCCCTTCAGCTTGTACTTCACTTTTTAAATTTAGTTTTAGGCCAGATCTACACCAAGCAGGATAAAATGGTATGAAAGCAGCATATAAAGGCTTTGTAACCGTATTGAAGTGCACTGACAACTGATGGGGCCCACTGCCACATTCCATATACTGCTATATCCTGCTCAGTTTGGCTCCTACCTTTTTTATACCGCTTTCATACCGCTATATCCTGCTTGGTGTAGATCTGGCCTAAAACTACTCCGGCCTACAAATACTCTAAGTACTACTAACAAATACAATTTTTATTTTCTAAATACAGAACAGTAATAGAAAGCCTTTCTGAGACCATGATTTAAATAGTAAAGGAAACTGCTGAAGAGTCAACCATTCTCTAGAAGTGGCCCTTCATGCCAAAGAAGCAAGTCACTTTTCAGTGTATTTTTTTTTAAAAAAACGGATAAGCAGTTTGTCTATTCAGTAGAGCAAATGGTTGCAGTGGAAATTTCAAAGAATGAAACAGAGGAATGGAATCCAGTCAACACCAGATAGAAAGGTTCACCCACTTAACAAGTATACAACTGGAAAACATTGTGACAACAAAGAGCAGGATATCCAGAATAATGGTCCTCGGTACACCAGTCTTGAAGAACTACCATGCTACAACACTCGCTTTCGATTGAAGGTGGCCAATTCCTGGTAACATAATGATATGATCTGTTTTCATATGCACTTCTTATTTCTTTAAAAATGTTGAACATCAAACCAAATACTAAAAATGTTGAACACCAAACCAAAAGTTCCTACAGTTCCAGTTAATGGGATGTTCACACAGTAGTCATGGTCACTCGTTTCTGTTCTGGATTACTGCAACACATCTTGTGCAGCAACAGGCCAGAAACTAGAATAGATGATCAACAGAAACTAGCTGTTGATCATCTATATGCTCAGATCATCTGCCTCTGCTTTGCCTTTTGCAGAACTGGGCTGTGTGGCTTTCTTGCTACTAGCCCATAGGTAGGCAACATCTGCCCTCCAGATGTTTTTGGATTACAACTGTCATGCTGGTTGGGGCTGATGGGAGTTGTAGTCCAAAACATCTGGAGGGCACCAAGTACTATACAGTGGGACAATGCTAAAAATTGGTGCCTTTGTAAATGCTAGAGGCTAAATGTCCAGTTCCATTAAAAGAGGCAGTTCTTCACTGCTGGGGAAAATCTGACACTGAATCTCTAAAATTATATGCTAATTTCAAGTGTATCATTACTGAACATGGTGGTCAAGCTTTGCTATTAACCTTCAAGCATTCCTGAGAGAAACAGATTTTCTAGATTTATTTCAGGTCAGAATTTGGAATTCCTTTGGTTGCCCACATGTACAATTTTTGTCTAGAGAACTACGTGGAGGGGGCTATTGTGACCATGTTGATATGATCTGATATCTCAGCAGTTTTGAATACTGTTGATCATCACTTATATCTGGATATGGTATAGGATTTAGTAAGAATGCCATAGTTTTGTTCCTATTTGACTAGACACTACCAGAAGGTGGTATTGGAACTTATTGCTTGCTCCACTGGGAATTACTAAAGTTTATCTAAGAGCACTGGGGAGATTTTTCAAAGTAATGTCATCAACATGCTGATGGCACCCAGCTTTAAATTATTTTCAGTCTGTTACCAGAGCAGCAGTTTTGTCTATGGATCAGTAATTGAACTGATAAAGATTAATGAACTGGATCCAGATAAAAACAAAACTTATGAGGGTCAGCAATCTATGTAATTTTGTGGGGGGGGGGGGAGAGACCTGTTCTGTGTGGGGCTCCGTTCCCTCTAAAACATTAGTTTAGCAGTCTGGGCTGGGGCTGACCTTGGATTCATTATGATTCCTGGATTATCAGGTGGTGACTATGGCCAGTTGATATGCCAGCTGTGCCTCTTCTTGAAAAAAAGAGATCTGCCACTATTGTAAATGTCTTGGTAATCTTTAAAACCAATTAATGCACTCCACTCTCTGTGAGGCTGGCCTTGGCATTTGTTTAGGAGGTTCTGCTAGTGCAAAATGGAGCTGCTTTCCTTCTAATGGGGCAGGCAAAACACATGCCACTACAGTTCCTGAAGTGGCTTCCTATAGTTTCCTAGACACAAGTTAAAGTGCTAGTTATGTCCAGGCTATATAATTCCAGGTTCCATAGTCTCATAATTTCAGAGTGGGGACCCAAAGTACGGCTTTCTCTATTTTGAAGTATCTCCATAAGAGACCCACTTGACCTCCTCTTTATATTTTCCAGATAGATGTAAAGATTTTAAAATTTTGATTAGCTTTATAACATTTGATGGGTACTTGGGCTTATTCTTTTAATTGTACTGTCTGATACAGTATTGCTTTATACTGATGTTCCATTGTATGTTGCTTTGAGTAAAAGTTACTCAAAAACACAACAAACAAATAATACCTTAATTCAGGAGAGCAAGTGGATAGGAATGGAGGATAAATTATGTGGGTCTCGGAAGGGATATGTAGGTTTGGGCAGAGAAGCGACGCACGATTTCCCCCGTCTGATGACGCTCCTAGAAGAGAGCTTGGTTCTCATTAAACCATCCACTGAAGCATCTATTCTAAAGCCATGTCTATACCATGGATTTTTCCTGGGGTCATCCCTGTGCATCCAAATGATGCACAAGGGATCCCAGGTACGCCCCTTCCATTTTCCCAGGATAACTGGTTGCCCACTTATCCTGATTTTTCCCATGGTCCTGAGACCATCCGGAAGATCACGGGCGGTGACATTCTACAAACATAATGATTTTCTGTATGGGTTGTGTTGTTGCTAAATTCTACAAATATTGCTGCACGCTCTTTAGGGGAGCAGACTATGTCTGATTTCACTCTGCTGTCTCTTTGTCAGCAAGAATTCAGTCTCTACCTACCTTTATATGTATTTTAATGCTTCTAAACCAGATTCTGTGAAACATGCACTGGAAATATATTTGACTCTTAACTTGCTGTTGCTTTCCATTCACAATAACATAATATGTAATGATTGTGACAGCAGAGAGAGCCTCTAAAGTGCCATTTCTGCATTACATTTGGCAAGTGAAATTTGGCTTGTATTCTGTGATTATTGTGCAAACTCTTGCAAAATATGTCAGGCTGAAAACTGGAAATGATTTTGACTATTAAGTCTGTGGCCTTATTACTAGACCATAACCACCACCACCCTTGAGAATGAACTTATTGCTTCTATAACCCTCTTCTAATCCTCTCTTTAAACCTCAGTTCTGATGGACAAGACCTGTCTTTGGTCCTTTTTAATATTAGGTCAATTACTAAAAAATAATAACTGAACATCTTTTATCCACAGTTTATTCATCACAGAACCTTGGCTGGATGAAGCTGGGAGGCCATTATGGTCTTGGTGTCTGTTGATTGGTTACTCCATGGAGAAGCAGTTATGGGAAGATGAGTGGGGTTGGGGTAGCCATCTTCTTCAAATACGCTAAAGTACTTACCCTATATCAAATATGTGTACATATGATAGATCGTAGGGCCCTATTGTTGTACTGATCACCCCACTGCCTAACAGCCTTCCTGACTCAGCTGACCAAGTGGTCTCAGAGATGATGTTGAGTTCCCTTAGGCTTCTTATTCATGTTGATTTCAGCTTCTGTGCCAAGAGCCCTTTAACTGGGGTGGTTCAGGTGTTCATGATGGCTATGACAATCATGAACCTGTCCCAGTACGTATAGGCCAACACTGGTCACACTCATCATTTGGTCTTTTGTTCTAATCAGGTTGTAGATGCTCTCTATGAGTATTGTCCCTGAGGGTTCTCCCTGTATCCTGGACAGATTACTGTCTGGTGAAGGTTGGGCATTACTAGCCTCTGTGGCATGGTGGATTCAATAAGATGGTCCAGCGTTAGAAGCTTATGGATCCAAATGGTCTTTAGACCACCCACAGAGATTTAGCTGACTGGTCCAATTTTTCTGCTGTAATCCTAGTCTGCTCCTGGGACAGGGAGATGATTTAGACATTAGATGCAGTAGCTCTTTGATGTTTCCCCCCTGCAACCAAAGCCCTGGTGTAGCCATGGCTCAACAAGGTCTTGAGAGAACAGAAATGGAAGGGACGATGACTGGAGAACAAGTGGAGTAAAATCCAGAATGAATCTGACAATTTGATTCTGTGGCAGTGATGGCAGTAAAAAAAAGTTTACTTCTCTGCAACCATTGAGTCCATTCAACAGAGTTGCTCCTAGTGGTAAATGGGATGTTACATTCTAGTTTTAGATCAACAGAAGGGTGAGACCGCTTGATGGCTCACTACAACAATTTTGAAAGGTCTTTCATGGATAGATCACTTGCATACCAACCTTAACACTGTTATCACAACAGAGAAAATAGCTGAGGTCTTTAGATCCTCCTATAGTCACTATTTATTGGAAGAGTTTCCGTTACTGTCATCTGATCTGTACTTGGATCAGGTCAAGCTGCAACTTGCCAGCTTCACTTGTGTCTCAACTGGCTCGTTTCAGCAAGTTGAAAGAAATTGAAGACTTGGTTTCTGATAATAAGTGACATCCATTTGCTCCATTTGGACTCCCCCCACCCTCAGAGATAACTCTGACATCAACTGCCAGGTGTGGAAGCAGAAAGAGTGAGGAAGATAGGAACAGGCTGAGGGAACATCAGGGCCTGCTCCAGTTGGACTGCCTCACCAGGCAAAATTGGGCCATTCCACCAGCCACGCTGAAAATCTGTTGCTGTTTTCCTTTTCTCTCCCCATCCCCTTTTCCTGTTTTGTGTCTTTTTAGACTGTAAGCCTGTGTGACTTTCTTTTACTGATTGGTAATAAGCCACTCCTGGGGCCTTTGGGGGGAGGGGGGCTGAGGAGCAGCATAAAATGCTTTAATTAATTAATTAAATTAATCAATAAATCTCAGTGCGGGATAGTATAGCTCCATTTAATCTGAAGGAGACTGTAGTATGGCTACTTTTGAAAAGAAGAGAAACCTCCCGATTTCCATGACTTGACTAGTGTCACATCTTCCATTCTAGGCTACAGTAATAAAGTGGGCAGTGGCTGCAATGCCTCAAGGTACTTCTGGATAAAACAGATCTGTTTCTAGGATCTAGGCAATCTGTTTGATTTCTGAAATCTGTTTTTAGGCTGGGTTTCAGTACTGAAATTATTTTAAATTAGCTTTGCCGGAAGACAACTACCCTATTGTTTCACCTGAATCAGTGGCTTTCTGGAGCAATTGGCAGGGTTAGTGCACCACTTTGTGATGGTTCCACTCCTAACTTGCTAGGAGGTTCCAGAGGGTAGTATTGGGGGAATGTTGTTCTTGTGGCTTGGACCCCCGTAGTAGGGTCCTTTAATTTTATTTTTACATATAACCACTGAGTAAAGTTGTCCAGAGATTTGGAGTGGATTTGCTCATGGTGGGCAGCTCTAATTCCAGTGGAGTGATGAAAATGCATACTTTGGATGAGGTTACACTGTCCCAGAAATATGAGGTTCATTGCTTGGGAATGCTCTTGAATAACCTGGATAACCTGGATAACCAGGTTGGGTCAGGAAGACATTTTATCAAAGACCCCTCTAGAAGGATTCGCTTTGGCGCCTGGCTGCCCGATTATGCGCATATTCGCAGAAGCGCATTTACTCCTAATACCTCTGTACGAGAGGCGGCGAAGCGCATTACCATTACCGGTCGACCGAAACGCGTTTAAACTTGTTGACATGCGGAGAATTGCATGTTTACACGGCGGTAAGGTGCATTAACTGCTGCCACAAAAGAAAACTTGCTATTTAACACGCATTCGATAATGCGCATAATCGAATAGATAACGCGCGTCAACTCCCGATTTGCGCCCCGCTCATGTAGAAGTAAAATTTTCAATGAGACTTGAAAGAGCTTTAAACCTCTCGTGTAGAGGCAGCCAAAGGAACATAGGAAATGGGCTTATACCACTGTTTGTCTCTCTAGCCAGTATTGTATACTCTGACAAGCAGAAGCTCTTCAGGGTCTCTGGCAAAAACAGACCTATTACCTAAGCCTTTTAACTGGACATGGCAGGGATTAATATCCCTGGGATTGACCTTCTACATGCAATATGTGCTCTGCCACTGAGCTACATTAATTTCAGCTGATTTGCAAGAGATGCCCCTTCCTGGAAGAATAGATCTAAGTACTGTGATTCATGCATTGATAGCCTCTTAAACTGAGTACTATAATATACTCTAGATGCCCCTGAACACAGTTCAGAAGCTTCAAGTGGTCCAAGATGTGGCAACCAGATTGATTTCTGGCATTAGTAAGTAAGACCTATTTTATATGAGCCAGTTTGTTTCTGTGCTAAATTCAAGCTAGTAGTCTAACCTTTCAAGCTCTTTACAGTCTGGGAGTAGGATTCCTGAGGGAGTGTCTTCTTCATGCTTCTTGAGATCTAGTGAAAATCTAGATGAAAACCTCCTGACACTCCCACCATCGGTTAGACTAGCGGCCACTGCCAAATGGTCTTTTTCAGCTTTGTGGCATATCTGGGAACTTGGCCTTTTATGCAAGGCATGTTTTTTAAGTTTAGATATTGCCTTTGTTGCTGCTTCCTTCTTTGTTGTTTTTAATACTTCATTATAGATATTTTCCAATAAAAACAGAAAAAAATGAAAACAAAAAAATCCTTAAAGGTAATCTTCTTCCTGGTTTTAATCTGTCCTGTTGTAATGTTTTATTGTTATTGCTATAATTTTATTGGTATCTCTTATGGTAACCTGCTTTGTGAACATTTGTTGAAAATGTTATAGCGAAATAAGCAAAAGAAATAAAAATAATATTGTCTGTTGGAAGAATATCTTTTTACCATCATAAACAACATTTTTGAGAATGGTCTTATAATTGGTCTGGTCATTTTGTATCATATTCAAAGACCTTTCAAGCTAGAGAAACTGATTCACATGACAACTTTTCATGAGGCAAAGTTGCTGTGAATTAACTTGAGGGTGTGTATCATCCTGTTGAGTAATTTTTGTGACTAGTCTAAGTGTCAAAGAGTTCACATGACACAGTAAGTCGTTTCTAATACATGTTGGAACATTCACAAGGCTAGTTCATTTGTTCAGGATGTAGTGACTTCGTACTGAAAACAATGTATCTGTGAATTCTTGCATTTCAAAAGTCATTGCTTAAGAACCTAAGACGATCCCTGCTGGATCAGACCCAAGGCCTTTTTAATTCAGCACACTATTTGCCATGGTGGCCAATCAGCTGCCTATAGGAACCCCTAAGCAGGGCATAAACCCACCCTGGAGGATAAGGCTATCAATGGCTACTAGTCCTGATGACTATATGTTACTTGCAGTATCAGAGGCAGTATGTCTATGTACATCAGTTGCTGGGGAACTTGAGCAGGAGGTGCTATTGTACTCATATTCTGCTTGTGGGTTTCCCATGGGCAGCTGGTTGGACACTGTGAATAGAATGCTGGACTAGATGGATCCGCAGTCTGATCCAGCATGGCTCTTATGATCTTAGCCCTCTCCCACTGTTGTTCCTCAGCAACTGGTAATAGGGGCATGCTACTTCTGAATCTGAAGGTAGTATAAAGCCATCATGACGAGCAGCCATTGATTTAATTAAATGAAATGAATTTGCTGTTTCCCTCTTTCAGAATTTCTAGAGCATCCGATATGATGCATCAATATTGCTCCTATAATAAATATAAGGCGACAGAAATAAGGTGACTGTCACACCATTGGTTGGTGTCATACATGGGAAGAGGAATTGTTGGCTCTCATCTCAGTGCATTGGACTGAATTGCCCTCTGATTGGAGATCATTGGTTTGAGGCAAAATTTTCTCCACTGTGTTAACAGAAAACAGTCTAGATGTTCCTAAGGCTGAAAGATAACCATTCAAATCAATTATTGCAATTCTATGCCATCAAAGTAATGCATGACCAGCTAATGAAGCAGCTGCAGAATTCATGGGACCTGGGTAATGTGTCATGTAGCAAATTAAACTGAAATTCTGTTGGTTACAGGATGGAACAATGATTAATGGTCTGCAAATGCAAAAGAACACAGGCGTTTAGAGGATTCAATACCTGCTTTTGACCTACTGTGGGTTGATTTTTCTCCCAGCCCCACTCACCAGTGGTGAAATCCACATAGATTGTGGTTATTTTAGGGACCATTGTACATTTTGGATATCCTGTCCAATGTGCTTTCAGTGAGCTTAAGAAATCAGGTATGTTCAAAGCATGTTGGAATTTAGACCGTAATCCTATGCACACTTAATTAGGAATAAACCCCAAGGAATATAGTGAGTCTTGCTTTCAAGCAAATATGCATAGGATTACTGTAAATTTGTCTCTGGATTTCACCACAAAGTGGCTGAAGTGAGGCGGCAGCTTTTTAAAAATCAATTAATGTGATGTACATTGTATGGCCAGGTATAGTCAAGAGGCCTTATGTCCAAATTCCTGGGATATGCCCAGACTGACCTAACCATATTTCCTTTATGTATCCTGAGGATGCCCTTAGTGCTTCTGTAAGGGATTTCAAGAGACAGATAAGCAAGCCCTATTTAACTATTATAAGTGCTGTATTTTTTGACAATGACTGCCATTACACACACACACATCATACAAAAAACTGCAACTTCTCACCCCCATGGCCCCAAAGACTAGGCCAGTTCAGATCAGCTAGACATCCTGCTCTTCTCAGCCTAAAGCCCGTAGCACCGGGGTTTCCTTCCCTGTCAGTAACTTTAGGACACAGACAGTCTTGACCTTGAACCTGCTCTGTCCTGGCAGGGAGCAGCTCCCAGAGATCCCTGATTAGGTTGTGGGCCTTGTAAAAGCAGGACTCTCCCCTCCCCCACCTCTGTACACAACTGTTCCTCATTTACATAAATTATCTCTATTCAATTATCTGTCCAGATGTCCGAATTGTGCCACCAGTGATCTGTGAATGAATTAAAAATGGAATATAATTTAATAATAACTGATTAGAAGGAGATTAGTTGTTATATAAAAAGGAAAAACCAAGAGATAGCTAGTTGCCCTTAATCCGAGCCAATCCACAATAATTATAGAAAATACAGTCTCTCTCCCCCACTTTGATCTCTCCCTCCCTCCCTTCCTCCCTCTCCTTCTATTCCCAGTTTTCTTTTTTCCTTATATGTGTGTTTGCCATTCCCTTCTTTTGTTTTGTTTAAGGTTGTATCTCATTTATTGTTCCTTATTAACAGACGTAAAGTCTCTGTGGTCTGTTGATGCACTTCAGTTAACTACAGACCTCGGAATAGCATTCAACCAATGGTCCTGGTTTCCTCTTCCCAACAATTACTCCTCCAGCTATTCTGTCGTGTAACGCTGTGGCATTCTCTTTTCCTGCTCCTAACAGCTTACTCTGGATGGGGTGTGTGCAACCCTGTTGGTCCTTTGGACTTCTCAGCGGTTTTTAATATCATTGACCATGGTATCCTTCTGGATCATTTATCTGGGTTGGGTTTAAGATGGACAGTGTTAAATTGGTCCCGATCCTTCCTGGAAGAGCAATCTCAGAAGGTGGTGCTAGGGAACGTCTGTTCTACCCCTTGGCCATTAGCCCCATTTTACCATCTTAGGCTGGTATGCCAGCTGCAGCCCTATCTGGAGGGGACAGACTTTGCCTTGGTTATTCCTACACTAGTTGCCTCCAGACTGGATTACTGTAATGTACTGCATATGGGGCAGTCTTTGAAGGGTGGCTGGGGGAGCGAGGCCTAAACTGATAAATGAGTAGTGGAGATGGGGAATGAGATAGGAGAAGAGTCAGGTAGCAGGAAAGAAGCAGGGAAAATAAAAACTGTGGAAGTTCAGGAGATATTTCTTGAAGGAATGAGTTTTGAGGAAAACAAGGAAGAAGCTTGCTAAACAGAGAAAAAGAGCTGTTCCAGATGCAGAGAGCAGCAGGAGGCAAAGGAGACAAATGAAAATAGCCTTGTGTGCATAAAATAAAATAAGCAATGGTAAAGTATTAAAGAGAAGGCATGGGAAAAATGCAGTGTGGGAACAGAAATAGAGAACTTTAATAGGAGTAGAATCTTAAAATGGATGTAGAGTGACAGGGAGTGCAAAGAGGTGAGGTGATCATAGAAGTGACAGGAAAGAAAGATGATTTTAACAAAGACATTGTGAACTGAATGACGAGGGGAGATACAGCAGGAGGGAAAGCTAACATGAAGAAGGTAACAATCATATAGACAAGAGATGTCAACAGCATAGATTAGAATTTTATCAATAGTTGTTGGAAGAGAAAGGGAGATCTTGGAGATTAGGAAAGCGAAGAAGCTGTAGGATTTGGTAACTGCTTAAATGCAGGAGGCTGAAAGTAAGGAATCACTTATGATCCCGTCCCAAAGTTGTGCGTTTGTGAGCTGAAGGAGTTAACAGTATCTCAAGTACAAGTTGAGGTGAAAATATTAAGAACCATACTCAATTTGTGCTGGCCAGGAGACAATTGGAGCCATTATTTTCAGATTAAAATGTATATAATGTGCACAGCTTGAGCCTCCTTCCTCTGGACAAATGAGAATAAATGAGAGGTACTAGCATGTCTTGCTCATAGTTTTCCTCAGATTGGTTTTATTTTCACCAACACTCCTCATTTTATAGCTGAAGAATACCGTAACAGCATATTATTTAAGTTCTTTAAATTGAATGTTTTCCTGGCCCTGATTTAAGACTATTTTAATAAAGCATCCTCAGTGGATATCCAGTGTGGTTATCTAGATAAACCAGGAGTGGGTAGGATGTGGTGGGTAAAATGTCAGACTGGAGAGACCTCTTCAATTCAAATCCCCACGTAACCGTGAAGGTCACTAGGTGGCTTTGGGCTTGTGCTTCTCTCCCAGCCTAACCTATTTCCCAAGGGAATGTAAGATAACCTTACATGAGTCACCCCAAGCTCCTCAAAGGGTGGGCAGGATACAAACGTAATGAATACAATCTTAAGGGTAAGATTCTTGTCAGATTCTTCTCCTATTCATTTTAAACTTTTAGATTAAAAACCTGCACCATTGTTAATGCTCAGAGCACATTACAATGCTCACATGTCAGTTTCCGGGCGAAGTACAAAGTGTTGGTTATTACCTTTAAAGCCCTACATGGTTTGGGTCCAGGTTAACTACGGGATCGCCTTCTCCCATACAATCCGCCCCGCACGCTCAGGTCCTCTGGGAAGAATTTACTACAGTCAACAAGAACTAGACTGACAACCGTTACCCAGAGGACCTTCTCTTCTGCCGCTCCCAGATTGTGGAATGACCTGCCGGGAGAGATTCGCCAACTCACCAGTCTTCAGGAATTTAAAAGATCTATAAAGACTGATCTCTTCCAGCAGGCCTACCCAGATGAATTTTAAAGTGTTTTATTGGTGTTTTATTGGTATTTTAATTATGTATTGGTTTTATGTGCTTTTAATCTGTTTTGTATTTTATGTTTAATGCTGTTCCCCACCTCGATCCGTTGGGAGAGGCGGGTAATAAATAAATATATTATTATGATTATATATTATTAATTCTCATAATAACTGAGTGGCACCAGTGCAAACATTCTTGCCCAATGATGAACACATGATGTTGTGTGTCATTGATAGCGATGGACACCCGTTGCTACCCCAGAGGACAGTGCTAATCAGCCATTAAACTGGATGTCCTACATTTATTCTCACCCCCAACCTTAGGTCCCCTCACTCCAAAATTTCTAGCAACAAGGCTGATAGTTACAGCATGACACTTGCACTTTGAGATGAATATGCAGAGTACTCAAATGCACTACGGGCTTTATCACACCTACTATCCCCAACCGGGTTGCTTCTGCGGCTTCCCCCTCCATTTCGCATTCGAGTCTAGCGTTTTGAATCACACGTGGTCCGTATAGCTGCGATACCTCAGCTTGGCCTATTGAACTTTGCCTGTTTCGGACTTTGCCCATTGAGGGATAAATCGAAACAGAAACTAAAACCTGCGACCTCAGGGCGAGAGAGCAGCAGAAGGGGAACGACGTCATGCGAACCCAGCGATGAAGAAGTGGAGCAAAGCCGAGGTGGGTGTGCTTAAAACCGTCCATGTGATAACGACCTTAGCTGTAGAGTGTCCCTCTCTTCCCACATTATGCAAAAATAATATATCCCTTTTGCACAGCATACAAAAATACCCTCCCTTAATCAATAGGCTGCAGCATAAGTTTCTCATACTCGAGGAAGTATGCAGTTTGCAGTAATAGGAGACATAGGCCCCCTCCACAAGGATGCGCTTTTGCGCCCGGTTCGGCGATTATGCGCATTATCGCGGAGGCGCATTTACTCCTAATCCCTCTGCACGGGAGGCGGCGAGAGGCGGCGAAGCGCATTAATTGATGTCCAAAAAGCGCTTTACAAGAAGTTAATGCGCATAATCGCTTGTTCACACGGCGAAAATGCGCTTTAACGGCCGGAGCAAAATAAAAGTCGCTATTTAACGCGCATTCGATAATGCGCATAATCCGGGAGATAACGCGCCTCTACGCCCGTTTTGCGCTCCGCTGGTGTGGAGGTAAAATTTATAATGAGCCTTCAAAGAGCATTAAACCTCTCTTGTGGAGGCACCCCCATTGGCCACAATACTACAAACTTTAGTAAGGCCCCACAATGTGCTAGTGAAGGCAACGGGAGCACAATTGACATCTCCTGTTAATTTATTAGCAAGGACTCCACTTTAATCATTGTTACTGCTGGCTAAACAATCATGTCTCATTTTTCCTCGCAGGATCAAAGCTAGGACACATGGAGCATAAAAGTCACTGGAGGCTGAGTTCAAATGCAGCTCCTCACTTAGGATGGGTGCAATTGCTATAAGATTACTTCCTCATTGTTGCTCCTCAGCAACTAGTACTCAGAGGTATACTGCCTCAGTATCTGGAGATTGCAACCAGCCATTGTAACCCATAGCCACTGATAGATTTATCCTTCACATGAATTGTGTGGTGACCACTCTATTATGAGTTTTAAAGGTTTCAAATTATGCTTGTGGCATTATCTTCATATTGATAAAAGTCGTATGACGTGGGGTATTGCTTCATTGATATTATGCAAGGGCATGATGTTGCATATAGGGGTAGACAACTTGGTGCCCTCCAGATGTATTGGACTACAGTATCCATCAGCCCCAACCAGCATGGCTAATGGTCAGGGATTATGGAGTTGTAGTCCAAAATATCTAGAGGGCACTGAGTTGCCTACCTCATAAAATTCTACTTTTGGTGTCAGTTTTTAACCTGGGGATTTGGAGTTTAAATGACAGTACCGAACGGTTAGGCTATAATATTGAATGGATGCATAATTAGAGATGTAAAATTTCTGGAAATTTTGAAGCCATGGGAAAAAAATGGTTTTTTTCTCCAAGGGGTTTCAGAAAACCCCGAAATTTTGGGGAAAATTGAAAAAATGCAATATTAGCACTTTTTACAGATTGAAAGTAACTTTGTTACTTTAGGGACATAAAATGTAGTTATGTACAAGTTAGTTTGGCATAAAATTATCACATTTGGTATATTAAAATTATAGTGTATTCAAGTAATTATTACAAATTGATTAGTTTTTTAAAACTTTACTTTAAAAAAACAAAAAAACAAAAACAAAAAACAAATGGAGCTACAAGCTCCTGAAATGTAAGGAACACCTGAACCGTAAGGAACCTCTTTGGCTTTGCTGGTTTATGAGGAGCAGGCAATAAACAATAAAAACAAACAGAAAAAACCATAAATGTTAGTAACAAAGAAATTATTTATGTCTCTGCTAGTCCTCCACAGTGGCAAGCAGATATAAAGTACCCATTCCCATAAAAAGAACTGAGAAAAAAGGAGGACCAAGTTTCAATGAATATGCATGCAATTTAATCAGACTCATTTTCTAAGCTATAGCTATCACTATCAGTTTCAGTCTCTGCTTCAATGGCAGTGCCCCCTAGAGGCAGAAATGCATCTTGCTGTTGTATTTGAGAGTTGTAGTCTCAGTTTGCAACCTAGGACTTGCTTGTCCTTGGTGCACAGAAAATGTAATAATCTGATACTGTACATAGTTTTTAGAAATCATTTGGCGAAGTAAATATATAAACACCTTGTCTTAAACATTTTATGCATCATGCTAAAATAAAATGTTCCATAATTCAGTTTTTCTTCATTTTTTAAAAAATTACCCCCCAATTTCCCCACCAATTTTTTCCAGTTTTTTTCCGGGCCTTCACATGTTAAGGCCATAGAAATTATATGTTTACCCAAATGGCCTCCTGTCTTGCTTGCATGCAGTTTTCCCCATAGTCTCCTTTGCTAGGCAACACAATTATTATTATTATTATTATTATTATTATTATTATTATTTACATTTATATACTGCCCAATAGCCGAAACTCTCTGGGCAGTTTACAGAAATTAAAAGATTGAACATTAAAAAGTTGATATACAAAATTTTAAACCATAAAACATAAAACAGCTGATATTTAAAACATTTTAAATTTTTAAGCCTGGCCAAAAAAGTCAGTTAAAACCTCAACTTAAGCTGTTAAAATAAACCACTAGAGTTGGGACATTCAGACAGGGCCAGCCCAAGACATTTTGGCAAAAGACGAGACGGCAAACCATTACACATACAGAAGCTGACCTGCCTGGCGACTGAATCTTACTTCAACAAGGAACAGAACAGAGTCCTCCACTGCACCTGAGGGCAGCAGCTACCTTAGAGGGTGCAGGGCAGGCTACATGACAGACACAGATCTATCCCTTAGCACTATATTGCCTCTCCCTGTTTCCCAGGATCTGCCACCTGACGCTGCTGCCTCATTCTGCCTAGTGGCAGAAATGGCCCTGCATCCAGATTAATGACTTGGTCCGCACGTAACAACATCCCATCGGTTGTTGTGTATGAATGTGAGAGAATGGCTCAATTCGGACGACACAATAAACAACTGGTGTGGGGGAAACAATCGTCAGTTGTTTTGACTATCGTGTTATCCGAATGCTGCCATAGTCAACTCAGTGCTGATCCTAATCCATACCACAGTTGATTATTTATTACCATGTTGTGGGGGGAGTACCCCCTAGATGAACAACTGTAAAGTTGATTATTACCCCACCATTGACTATCGTGTCGTCCGAACTGAGCCAGAGTGTTTCCTCCTGTGCACCCACTACTTCTGCTTTTACTCCACAACTTGCAATCAGTTCCTTTGAAGGTTGTTGAGCATGACATCCCTAATCCAGCAGTTAACCCTGGTTTGTTGTGGGGTTAACTGCTGCGTTGTTTAGCCCCTAAACAACCCATCGGTCTGGATTTGGACATCATGCTTAACAATCTTCAAAGGAGCTGATTGTGGGCTGAGCAAAAGCAAAAGTGTTGAGCATGTGGAAGGCAGTGTGCCCCCCATCTCCTATTCATCCCCAGCAGCCCATATTTTGTTTAAGCGATGGGCTGTTGTTATATGTGAACTAGCTGATTATCCAATTGCTAGCTTTTGTTTACAACCCTCCCTCCTCCCTCCCAGGGACCGGCCAGGATGAAAGGGCGGCGGCGGCGAGACCGCGAGCAGAGCCTCTGATAGGGAATACTGCCTTAACCTAACTGACTCCATCTTGTAGTTCCTCCAACTATTCGTGTTTCATGCCCCCCCCTTTTTTTCCTCTGTCTCTTCTGGTAAGTCACAGACAGCTTCTGCAGCTTCGGAGCAAAGGCTGACCGCAGACCACGACCTGACCTAGTTGAAAAGCTACACTGACATTTAAGAGTGCACCTGCATGCCAGACCGTGGGGTTGCGCGCGCATCATCCTGTTATGTGACGTGACATGCATGTTTTCCTGCTTGTTTGAGCTGTATAACTGGTGGCTTCACCCATTAAGGGGGGCCAGTCTGTGGAGCTATCCTGGGCTGGCATTGCTAGCAATAAAGGCTATCTGTAGAACCTGTAACTTTGGATTGGACTCCGATTATTTACTGTAACATTTTGGTGCATTGGCCGGGAATCATCCCTCACTGGGAGACCCGCCCGATAATCGGAGAACCCTACCAGGGAGATTTCCCCCGCATCCGCTTGGTTCCCCGCGGCCCCCGGCCGGCCGTGGTCCTCCTTGGGAGCGCGCCTCCAGCCTTTAGCTGGTGCCCATACAGGTTCTGCGGCGGTTCCGGGGACAGTGCGGAACAAAAACGGACCAGGCGGAAGTTCAGTGCAGATACCCTTCTGCCCAGCGCTGGGACATCTGAACCAGGCAAGTATAAGGGGAAGCTTCCTATTCTGTTCTGTATCAGCCGACTCCTACGAGTCGAAGGGGG
Source organism: Anniella stebbinsi (assembly GCA_029215795.1). NCBI lineage: Eukaryota > Metazoa > Chordata > Lepidosauria > Squamata > Anniellidae > Anniella > Anniella stebbinsi. Next base: position 334,735,090 of record JARDYH010000001.1, read on the forward strand.
GTCTAATCAACCCCCATAGAGGTGACCGACTCCTCTGAGTCGAAGGGGGGGTCTGATTAACCCCCCGTAATGGTAAAACTGTTTCTGTTTAGGAGGTGACCGACTCCTCGTAAATCTGTTTCTGTTTCTCTGAACTGGGAGGTCTGGGAGGACGGGTGTCGTCCTGGATGTTTGATGTGTGTATGACTGCCTGATTTCCATTGCTGACCGTTGGGCAACAGCCCTGGGACGCCTCTGGGTGTCTTGAATTGCCGGCAGCGTGGGCTGGTAGTGAAGAGATTGCATTCCTCTGTGTCAGCCGCCTGACTCCCCCAATTCCTACAGTCAGACGGTTCCCTGTCAATCTGACTGCCCTTCTGTGTACTGTTTGTCTGGTTGATTATACTGTGTATTAGTCAGAAAAGGATGGAGGGAGGTTTTTTGACCCCACTGAACCTGATGATTAAGCATTTCAGTAAAGTTTTTAATCTGACTAAGTCCAATGTAGATGCTATGGAAAATGTTACTATGACTGGCCTGCTCTAGGACCCCTTGTAGAATTGACCCCCCCAAGGTACTTCCTCTGACCCCTATAATTCCCGAGTTTAGAACCTTGCCATCCTAGGAAGGGGGGGGGCTCAGTTCAGAGGACATTCCATGCACAGAGAGCTAGTTGAAAGTAGCCAAACACCCCCCACCATAGGCACGAGAAGTTGGCCGAAGATGCAGCCCTTATCATGATGAACCAAGTAAAAAGACCCCAAGACGCAAGGCTCCTGTGACTGTCACCTCCTGATGTCCCAGACGTCCCTAGGTCCGGACCAGACATCCAGGCTCCCTCTCCGATGTCCCAAGACTCCACTGCCCAGCCATCAGCCGTCACCTCTGCACCTGTAGACCCCACTTCTTTGTTTGATGTGAGAGTCGAGAAACTGACCCGCCTGTTCCGGACCCTGCCACACCAGCCGGCTCCACCTCAGAAATTTGGCTGCTAACACAGGCACCGAGACAAGAATTTTCCCTGTCCGTGAGAGTCCCACCGTTGTTCCTGCCATCACCGACCCAGCCACGAATGTGTCCACGTACCAGACCGTCACTGCCTACGCCCCCTCTCCTCCTGAATTCCTGAACTGAACTGCCTGAATTGAACTGAGTTCTTAAACTCCTGAAATGAATTGAACTGAGCTCTTGAACTCCTGAACTGGAAGAACCACGGACCCTCCTATGAAGAAGAGCCCGAGAAGTTTGTAAACATAATTGCCAACCTGGACTGATATCCAACAACTAATGGGATATCTCCTGACAACTGAACAGAGACTATAGACCCAGGCTAATCTCGAAAATGCAGCCACAGAACGGGGCCAGAGAGAAGGCATCCCCGACCCCAACCAGAGCAACACCGCCTATGTCCCAAGACAGAAGGACGCAGACATCAGCGTGATTCAAGAAAAACACACGCCTCCTAAGTTCCAGCCGAACCCAAGCCATCAACTGCGTACCACAGCCCAACAGCAAAAAGGAACTCAGAGTTTTCGCATCTGGATCCTGAATTATGCAGCCTTGACACAGCCCCTCTATGAACTCCTGAAAACCAACCTACCTGAGTCAGCCCTGCTCGAGTAGACAACAGAAGCCACCCACAGCCTCCGAGACCTGAAGATTGCTCTTACCAGCCCCTCAGCCTTAGGACTGCCTGATCCTGTCAGTCGTGGATGGCCCGGCTGTCTTCGCTGTATCGCTACTGCATGCCTGCTCCTGACTAAGGCCATAAAGCTCACATATGGCCAACCCATTGAAAGTACCGTGCCTTGCTGTGTGAAAATCCAAATGTACACGTGGAAGACTGTGCCACTCTGAACCCTGCCAACAGAAGGAAGCAGTTTTGTCCGAAATGAAACCAGATACTTTAACTAAAACCAGCTAAAGTAGCTGTTATCTACTGCAGAGCAAAATCAAAAAGGAAACTGCAGTTAAGGCCGTTTCCTTTCAGAGTATTACGCTGAAACCACATCCTTTTAAGCTCTCCGTCACCTCATCGAGAAAACCATGTACATTGACAAGCTGGCCAGCCTCTGCGCAGACAAGCTCCTCCGTTTGCACTTTCCCTAGCTGGATGGAAGGCTGGCCTGCAAAAGCAGAAGTCACTGAGAAACTCTGTGCAGAAACCAGGGCGAAATAGATGCCCATGCTGCCCGTTGCCTTGCTCCATATGCACTGCACACCAAGGACTAATGGACTGACCCCTTATGAACTGGTCTATTAAGCCCAGGGATCAAGATTCCTACTGCCTTAAAAGTTAAAAGAACCCCATCTGGATCCATTGGAGCCGTGTGAAAGCAGCAGCAGCTGCCCATACAAACCAATGGCAAGTTGCCAAGCAACACCGACTGAACATGATGCTGAAGAAATTGCCTACCGGGAGAAGCCTCCCCAGGGCTGGTGCCCGTGGGAGCGAAGTGACTGGGGGCGCTGCATCCCTTCCCATCCTGGATAGAGGAAGTGGACACCGCCCGAAGATTCCTGAAAGACTTTCAGTATTAATACTCCTATTAATCCTTGCCCCAGCCTCAGGTGACGTCGCCCCCTGTCAGTCATGTATCAAGACTGTCAAATTGCATAACCAGATCAAACAGATGCCAGTGTAAAGGCAAAGTGCAACTTTGCACTTTTCAGAACGTCACTTACTCCGCCTGCACACAGGCAACCCAAAAGAAACCCCAGCCCAGTGGTATCTAGAAGTCAGGGATAGTCAGAAATGGGGAACCCTGATCCAGAAATTGCCCCTGAAAAGTCCCACTACCCAGGTGTCCATAACAATAGACCCTTGCTGCCATGCCAAGTGGCCACAGTCCTGCGGGGACCTGAGCTGGGAGAGAGAATATACCCATAATAAGTATATCTGTCCCCAGAAATATCCCAGAGGTGCCAGAGGCTGTCTAAGCGAGTGCCCATCGTGGAGCTGCGTGTGGTGGGCCACGTGGGACAAAAGCAGTGGGAGTTACGCAGCCCTGACCAAAGTCCCTGTATTAAGCAATTGCGTGTCACAAGAATGCAATTTAGTTAATCTGACCCTTTTCGATCCCCAACAGTTTATCTCCCTGTTCGGGAACCAACTAGGCATTCGTATCCATGGCAAGGGTTCAGACCCTCTTGGATTCATCAACATGAAAATCACACAATATGTAGAGAGCGGCCATACCATCCAAGAGCATTTCTTCTCAGATTTTTGGAAAGAAGTAAAAAACCCCTTTGAAGTTCCTGAGGTCGCACGAAACCTCTTTGTTACCTTCGCTGAGACGGTTGCCACCTCCCTCAACATCAGTAACTGTTATGTGTGTGGAGGTACCCAATTAGGAGACCAGTGGCCATGGGAAGCAGCTGAGTTAAATGTCAGCCAGCCCTATAACAAAACCAAAGATCCTAATCCTCACAGCCAGTGGATGTTAAAAGACACTGTTGTGGGCCGGTGGTGCCTCCAGCGTATACACCCAACAGCCCCTAAAATTGGAGAAACCCCCTGTGAGTCGCTTACCACCCTGAATGGTTCTAAAATGTCCCACTGGCCGAACCAGTCTGCCATTCCCACCAACCGGTTGTGGCCAGCCAACCTCCGATCTCGTATAAACACCACCCAGAGCCAGGACTCCAACTGGCCGGCCCCCAAAGGATTGTATTGGATTTGTGGACAATATGCTTATTCTGAACTCCCTGAACCCTGGGCAGGCACTTGCACCCTAGGTGAGATCCGCCCCTCCTTCTTTCTGATTCCTTTGTCCGATGGTGTGCGCTTGGGCCACCCAGCGTATAACAAACGCAGCGTCTCTCCAAATATCAAAATTGGAGACTGGAAAGATGACGAGTGGCCCCCTGAGAGGATTATTGAATATTATGGCCCTGCAACCTGGGCACAAGATGGTTCTTGGGGTTACAGAACCCCCGTTTATATGCTGAATAGAATCATTCGCTTGCAAGCAGTGCTAGAATTAGTAACCAATGAAACTGCAAGAGCACTGAATATCCTATCCAAAACCCAAACTCAACTGCGAAATGCTGTGTATCAGAATCGCTTAGCCCTTGATTACTTGCTTGCCACTGAAGGTGGCGTGTGTGGGAAATTCAATCTCACTAATTGCTGCCTGCATATTGATGATAATGGGAAGGTCATCGAAGAAATCACCAATAAAATGACTAAGCTTGCTCATGTTCCCGTGCAAACCTGGAAAGGATTTGAATGGGCCCAAGGACTAGGTTCCTGGTTCACATGGATGGGGGGGCTGAAAGGGATCATCGCCATAGTCATTGTGGGGCTCCTTATTTGTATTCTCCTGCCTTGTTTAATGCCTCTGTTGTTGCAGAGTTTCCGTGGAATGGTGGAGCAGATAGCAGACCGGCGCACGGCTGTCCACTTAATGGCTTTACGCGATTACCACCCTGTACCAATGGCAGATGAGGGTAGTGAAACTCCTTGGTAAAGGAGTTTCAAAGGGGGGAATGATAGGGAATACTGCCTTAACCTAACTGACTCCATCTTGTAGTTCCTCCAACTATTCGTGTTTCATGCCCCCCCTTTTTTTCCTCTGTCTCTTCTGGTAAGTCACAGACAGCTTCTGCAGCTTCGGAGCAAAGGCTGACCGCAGACCACGACCTGACCTAGTTGAAAAGCTACACTGACATTTAAGAGTGCACCTGCATGCCAGACCGTGGGGTTGCGCACGCATCATCCTGTTATGTGACGTGACATGCATGTTTTCCTGCTTGTTTGAGCTGTATAACTGGTGGCTTCACCCATTAAGGGGGGCCAGTCTGTGGAGCTATCCTGGGCTGGCATTGCTAGCAATAAAGGCTATCTGTAGAACCTGTAACTTTGGATTGGACTCCGATTATTTACTGTAACACCTCCGAGGCTTGAGCCACACTAGACGAAGTGCAGTGCTTCAAAGCGGCTTGTGCCGCAGGGAGGGCGCATCGAGGACAACGTGTTGATCCGGCCCTGGTAATGGCAGGAGTCACTGTGCAATGTGAAGGCAAAACCTTATAACAGCTTCTTCTGCTCTGTAAAGCTGGCATGTTGTATCTAGACATTTTATGCGTATGTTTTACACTTACTGCTAGGCACGACAATGCTGTGTGAGATTTAAAACAAAGCTAGGTATTTTGCAAATATAGAAATGATAATCTTGTGTGTTTTTGTTAAAGGAAAAGCTGGAGTATGGTTCAATAAGTGGCTAGAATGTCCTTGTGGCACACTGCATGCAATACTGCAAAGGGGTCTATTGTCAGTGGCAGTTTTGTAGGTCCTCTTGGTAGCTCCTCTCACAAATAATAATGTAATTGACTCATGTTTGAACCTGTTCATCAGACCAGTGTTTTATTGCACGCTTGCTACTGCCCACTCAGTTTTTCGCCCGTCCTTTAGATGACGCCTGCCTCCTGCTCCTTTTTGCCTTTTTCCCATCACAAAATGGACACCTTTTAATCTGACTTTTTTTTAGGAAATGGAATGTGCCACCATTTCCTGCTGTGTGCAGGAAAATCTGCTATTAAAATAGCCCCTGAATGGGCCACATGGTCTTTGTTTACTTCCTCTAGGAAGAAAGAGGAAGTAACGTGGGACAGGAGCGGGGGCAGAGAAGCGACAGTAGGGAACTGCGATCCCCCCCCCCATGATGCTCTTAATGTGCCTTCTGTAATTTCCAAATTAGGTGGTTGGGATCCCTCAGGAAGTGGGAGAGGTTTTATGGGTATTTAAGCTACCCAACAATGAAGGGCGAGGGTGGTCCCTAAATCCCTAATCTAGACGCTTCCATTCTCTTTGGTCCCCTCTACAAGGATTCGCTTTTGCGCCTGGTTAGGCAATTATGCACATAATCGCAGAAGCGCATTTACGCCTAATTCCTCTGCACGAGAGGCGGCGAGAGGCGGTGAAGCGCATTAACAGATGTCCAAAATGCGCTTTACAAGTAGTTAATGCGCATAAGCGCTTATTCACACAGTCAAAATGCGCTTTAACAGACGGAGCAAAATAAACCTCGCGATTTAACATGCATTCGATAATGCGCATAATCGGGGAAATAACGTGCCTCTACGCCCGATTTGCGCTCCGTTCTTGTAGAGGTATTTTTTTTAATGCGCCTTGAAAGAGCTTTAAATGCCTCTTGTAGAGGCACCCTAAGTGTCATTTAGGGTACTTCCAAATGAGGATGTTTAGTGCTACCAATTAGAAAGGATTGTGCAGCTCCTATACCTTTTTCGCTTTAACAGATTTTCTGCTGCAAGAAAAACAAGGGAAAGAAGAGGAAGATGACTACATCTGGACCCCCTGTTAAATTTTGTGAATGAGACAGAGCAAAAGCCTTGTCTGGAAGTGCTCTTGAAGTAAAATTTATCGAAGGCCTGGTGGGACCCCCCCCCCCCAATTTTCTGGTTCTGCCCCCCTGGAATAAACCCATAGACTGGATCTCAAAACAATATCTCTTAATTTCTCGCAGGCCCTATCAAGACTCCTTGAGTGCCATGAGGCCTTCCTGCTACAGGTGAGGCATAGTCTGAAAGCTTTTGAGATGAGGGGTTTAAGGACGTCTGACGGGTTAGGCTTGCTTGGGGTGTCTTATGTAGGGGTGCGGCAGGGGTCCTGTCACGAGTTGCCAGGCAGAGCAACGAGTTGTAATTAGCAGCATTAAAAGGAAGAAAGTCCCCCATTCTGATCTCTAGCCATGAGACCACAAAGTCCCCAACTCTCCTGCTTCCTTTTCCTCACGGCTCCATTATAATACCACTAGCAACAGCAGCCAGTCTCTCATGCCCCTCCCCTTCCACCCTATTTGTATTTTCCAGCAAATTATTAATTGTTGCTTTTGCATTTGGCGGTAATGCTGCTAATCCGAATGACTCCGTGTTTAGCTGCTAACCCGGTGCCAGGCCTTGCCGTTGGGGTTCGGGAGGGTGGACTCGAGCCCTGTAATTATTCCCCAGACAAATCTCTGCAAACGGAGAGGACTAGGAAAATCGCGGCCCATATTGCAGGGCCTGCCGCCCCCACCCGCAAGGATAATTTGAGACTCAAATCCCTGCAAAGACCTGCTACAAATTGCTGCAAATTAAGCTGATTTTGCCCCGAATGAGGGATTTTCTACTGCAGATCAACCCTTCCCGAGAGCTGATGAGGTGGGGATTAGAGAAGGGGCTGAAATCAAAGGGGAAGGATGAGGCGAGTGGCTGAAGGGGAGGGAACGACACAAGAGGGCGGCAGAGACGGAAAGGTGGGGGGACAAGGGTTGGTCTAGCAGTGAAAGTCCCGGAGCATTAGCACTTTATTGATTTCTACTTTACTGACATTTTATTCTATTACCAAGTTTCCGATTAGCCTTAAAAAAAAAATCCGAGGGAGGCTGAGAAGGCATGTTGGGTTTTGACCTCAGGGCACGTGCTTTTATCTCATACCAGTTTTAGGAGAGAGGATCTCTTTTAATTTGCCAGATTGTACAATTTTAAAGGGAATTTATCAAGCACATATTAGACGCTCCACGTGTCAGGACACCTGAGACCTATTGGCGCTTCACCAGAGAGACCCTCTTGTACAGAGACAGCCCTTTGGTTCTTACATTTTTTGCCCTAGCCTGCACTGTAGTGAAAGGACAGCTGCAATCTCAGTTTGTAGGAATAAAACTCTTAGAAGAGAAAATGTGCTAATGGGAACGAGTGTGTATGTGTGAAAGGATGTAACCTAGACCCTCCTACTGCCTGTTGATGTTTCCCTACATATACCCCACCCTCAACCAACCTGCATAGCTGTTAGCTCAGCAAAACACGGATTTGGGAACACACTTTCACTGTATAGATCCATATAGTGCAGCAATAGGCAATCTTGTGCCCTCCAGATGTTTTGGACTACAGCTCCCATTAGCCCCAGCCATCATGACCAACAATCATATTATGGAGCTGTAGTCCAAAACATCTGGAGGGCACAACGTTGCCCACGTTTGTAGGTTGATGGAGCCTGTCTTTAGCTCAAGGCTAAAGGCAGAAGGTAGCAGTTGTTTTTCCAGAGAATTGGAACTAGAATGATAGAGGCACCATTGCCACTGCTGTGTACGTTCATCTCACTTTTCTCTCTGATCACAGATTTTTATAGTGTTTCAAAAACCAGCAAAACTGTCTTGACCAGGGATGACAGTGAGACAAGAGAAATTATTACACTCCACCAAGCAACAATGTCTTTATCATACTAGTATCACCCTATCTTCAGCTCTTAGAAACTGTTGTCTGTCTCCAGCTACCTGAAGGTTGGTTGTCATGTTACCTTTCCCAATTGTGCCTTCATGATACATTTATCAGGAGCAAAATAGAAACATTGCAGAACGCCATCTCCCTCACACGTGTACATACATGCACACATGGATTTTGCTTCTGATGTTAGAAAAAAAGTAATGTAAGAATTTAGCCTAAGACTTGAACTGGCAATTTAAGAAACTGTTCACTTCTGTCTCTTCTCCATCTCCATAGTATCCTTTTGGTTTCTGATAGATCCTCATTTCCATCTGTTACAAGAGAAATGTATGTTACAGGTATCTGCAATTGCACCATTAAAGATTTTATGCTGTGAATGTTAAAATTAAAAAGATATATGTGCAGATAGTCACTACGAATGTAATCAACTTGATTTAATACTAATAGGAACCAGCAAATGGAATTTATGACTTAAAATAAGTGATTTTTTTTTTAAAAAAAATCATAAATACTTTGTGCAAAACAGGGGGAAATCTCAATCTGAATAGTTTATTAGAGTCTAATCCCTCACCAACAAACGAAACCGGGCTGCCCACCCAATAATCCCGACTGCCATTAAAATATTAAAGATAAATCTAATCGCCTCTTTATCCAAAATAAGCGACTTTTATGTTGAGAGAAAATGTCTAACCCTTTGGGGAGAGAATTACTCCGAATATATCAAATGGAATTCAGTTAGGAGGGTGAAACTGGGTTTAAAATCAATAGAGATGGTAATAGAGATAAAGCGTAGTATGATAAAATAATAATTCTCATTTACATAAATTAAAAACCCCTAAAGAAATTGTAGTGACTCCTCTTGGCAGTTTTGTTCCCTTCTTGTCTGGTGATCTATCCAGACTGAGAGAATTCTAAAGTTACTGATTGAATATTGTCAAATAGAAAGGAAATAACCCAAACCCAATGATCTCCCAAAGACTATTCTCAAATATATATTTCAGTTGCTTCTCACATCTGGGTCATGTCCATACTGTTTTGAGTCCCCTTCATTCAGAAGATCATAGCGGAATGGATGCTTATGAGTTTTGATGACACTTAAGTGGCTAGACATCTACACTTGAAAACTAGTTCAAAGTTTTGTTTAGAATTGAACTTATTGGCTAGACTTAGAACATAGGAAGGTCAGATTATTTGTCCATCTAGCCTAGTGCTGTACTCTGACTGGCAGCATTTCTCAGGCAGAGAACTTTATCATTACTTGCTACCTGATTCTTGAAACTAGAGACATCAGGGATGGAACCTGGGACCTCCTGCATGTTCTCTCCCTCCCCTCTATCTCAGTTTCTCATCTATAAAGCAGGAGTGTTAATGATCAGCATGAACGAGTTACCATTTGGCATCTCTTAAACTCCAGCATTCTGACTTGAAATGTGTAGGACATCCAGTTCTTCAATAAATCACTGAGTATACCTGCAGCTTTTGTTCTGTTACTGTTCCATGCTGTGGAAGTCCTGTTTTTTGTTTTGCCTTTTTGCTGTAGCACTCTTACCTTGAGTTCTCTTAGGCCCCCTCCACAAGGATGCGCTTTTGCGCCCGGTTCGGGGATTATGCGCATTATCGCGGAGGCGCATTTACGCCTAATCCCTCTGCACGGGAGGCGGCGAGAGGCGGCGAAGCGCATTAATTGATGTCCAAAAAACACTTTAGAAGACGTAAATGCGCATAATCGCTTGTTCACACGGCGAAAATGCGCTTTAACGGCCGGAGCAAAATAAAAGTCGCTATTTAACTCGCATTCGAAAATGCGCATTATCGGGGAGATAACGCGCCTGTACGCCCGTTTTGCGCTCCGCTGGTGTGGAGGTAAAATTTATAATGAGCCTTCAAGGCTCATTAAACGTCTCGTGTGGAGGAGGCCTTAGTTTGAACTGAACTTCCTGGGAAATTACAGCAGTGCCTTTCCTAACTTAAGTGGTTGATTAGAATGTATTTATTTTTAAAGGATCACTTTTCCCCCTGCAGCTTCTTATCAGCTCAGAAGAGGAAGAGGAAAAATGGATTTGGGTGCTAAATTAATGATGCAATCCAACTAAACTGGCTCTCAGAATTCTATAATGAAAACAAGAACTGAGAAATTAATAACACATAATTTCATGGAAGATAAAGCTATCAATTGCTACTAGTCACAATGGCTATATGCTACCTCCAGTATCAAAGGCAGTATGCCTCTATCCACCAGATGCTGGAGAATATGAGCAAGAGGGTGCTATTGCACACATGTCCTGCTTGTGAGCTTCCCATATGCATATGATTGGTCATTGTGGGAACAGAATGCTGGTCTAGATAGGTCTGATCCAGCATGGCTTTTCTTATGGTTTTATCCCTCATTCTCTGTTACAGCTCTGGTTCTTGAAGGGTGGGAAGTGTTCTAGCTTGTTCTAGCAGTCAGTAATTGCTAGCTTTGTTTTGCACTTCAGTAGTTTCTGCCATTCAAAACCTTGCATCATATGCAACAACAATTGTGGAGACAGTGTTTGCTTCTGAAGCCCTGAAGAGTGAAGTACAGTGAATACAATGGCGAAAATGTTCATTTCTATGAATTGTGTATGCAAGGCTGTACTAGAAGTGGAACATCTTTCCCTCACACTGACCAGCTATGTGCTGCTTGTGTCCAAATTCTGTAACCGGAATATGTTACATAAATGGTATACATTTACTTGGGGGTGGGGGCTTTACAAACCTGATTTGTCATGGTTCAAAATGTCCAAACATTTTGGAATTATCTGGCTAGGATTGGGATGATATTGGCTAATGAAGAAGGAGAGGAGCCTGAACATTGAAGCTAGATAATCAGTAATGACAGGGAGAAGGAACAGTGGCCATGGAAAGAAAACAGACAGCTGAGTAGGGCATAAATCCTGATTCCTTGTTCATTGAAAATCCTTCCTAGACCCTCCCATTTGTGAGACTTCACAAGCCTCCATCCACATGTTTCCAACTTAAGCATGATTAAGCAGCCATGAAGTCTAGACATATTTTTAAGAATGATTTTTATTTTTAAGAACCAGTATCCATACACACATCAAATGTAGTTAAAGAATAAATATATTGCAAATGATTAAATAAAAAATACATATCAATGGTAGTTGTTTAAAATATGTACTTCAGTAATTCATATATGTATATATTTCTGTTTTAACTCTAGCAGAATCCATTTCTCAATTTTTTATGTATAACTCTGGCCAATTTTGATAGTATCCAAGGTTTTTCCTAATAATATTCTAATAATTCCAAGCATTATTAAGGGGAAATCTGAGATTCTAGCAATGCCAAATTCTGTGGAGGGAGCTCATAGATATAGGGAATAACTTAACCCTGACCATTTTTTCTAATGAAGTCTGCATGTGCTCTCTGTATATGGAAGAGTTGCTTCATTCCATAAAGGTACAGATCTCATAATCAAGAATTATGAGCAAAGGACTTAGCTAGTTTAATATCTTCCAGAAAACAGGTTGTGAAAACTGAGCATCAGGCTTGGCCATTATATTTTTACGTGTTAGATTTGTTGTATTAGGGACCTGTCCAAAGGCTAGCTAAAGACCGTATCTATCACACTGAAGCCACCAATTTGTTTCGAAAATTAAAGCCAATGGTAGACATCCTCTACAACAGTATTCCTAAGAAGATAGTTATACAAAGACAACATGTGCAAAACAAAAGGAATAACACTTCGCATATCTTCATCTAGGATCCAAATTCAGACGAGTTGAGATGCTGAAGTATGTTATTCATCGAATATGTAACTTTTCATAGGGAGCTAATAAAAAAATATTAGTGTTCGTATAATCATAAATAGGTTTCAGAATTAACAATTCTATGGTATTCACTATTCTAGACATTTTGTATTAGAACAAGTGAGCAATTTGTGGCCCTCCAGATGTTTTGATCTGTACCTCCCAGGATCCCTCACCATTGCCTGTGCTGGCTGGGGCTGATGAAGGCTGTAGGTCAAAACATGTGGAGGGCCACAAGTTGCCTACACCTGCACTAGAAGGTAGTTTAAAAATGCAATCCTATGTATGTTTAGAACATTCTGTCTAGGATTGTGCCCCAAGGCAGCAATCCTAAACCCACTTGGATGGGAGTAAGTCCCATTGCAGTCAGTGGGTGTTACTTCTGAGTAAGTATGCTTAGATGTATATGCTTAGTTTTGCACTGCAAGTTCTATGGTCACAGAAAGTGAGATTAAGCACAGAATTCTAAAGCATTTGCTAATGGAGCTGTATTACAAACGTTTTTTCTAGATGGACATGAAGGGCTTTGCCAAGTCATACTGTCTTTTACAGATTCAGGAATTTCCTGACAATTGAGCATGTTTTAATGATGACTGCTTTCTGGATGTTGGTGTAGATATATTTTGGTAGGCCCAGTTTCTGAAGGTTTTCTGTATACTTTTTTGATGTGATGCTGGTGACTGATGTGACTAACAGAATAATTGTGACCTTTTCCTGTTGCCATAGTTCTTTGATTTCCGTGGCCAGTGGTGTAGGCTGACCATATGAAAAGAAGGACAGGGCTCCTGTATCTTTAACAGTTTCATAGAAAAGGGAATTTCAGCAAGTGTCATTTGTATATATGCAGAACCTGGTGAAATGCCCTTTTTATCACAAAGTTAAAGCTGCAGAAGCCCTGCCCTCTTTTGTACATGGTCAAGAGTCAGGGCTCCTGCAGCTTTAACTGTTGTGATGAAAAGGGAATTTCATCAGGTTATGTATGCATACAAACAACACCTGCTGAAATTCCCTGTCCTTTGCAACTGTTAAAGATACAGAAGCCCTGTCCTCCTTTTCATATGGTCCCCCTACAGTGGTGTATATTTTCCTCTCTTTTCCTTTCCTTTTCTAAAACATTTTTGTCATTAGGTATTACTGTGTCAATGAGGTATGTGTGTTTTTCTTTTTTGTCTATGACTGTTATGTCTGGTCGGTTGCAAGATATTGTCTTGTCCATATGAATTGTTCTGTCCCAGTATATTTTATGATGTGTATTTTCCAAGATTGTTTCGGGTGAGTATGTATAGTATGGTGTAGGTTGTTTGATGAGGTTGAATTTGATGGCCAGTTGTTGGTGAATTATTTTTGCAGCTGTATTGTGTCTGTCCATATAGTACATTCCTGCCAGAAATTATTCTTATTCTTATTCTTATTATTATTACAGAGAGCCCTGCACCTATTATTGTCCTTTTGGCATCAGCCAAAGACCTTTTATTTTCTTAAGCCTTTTTAGTGCAATTATAATACCACTGACTGTTTTATGTTTTTATGATTTTTGTGGCTTTTCATTTATTTGTATTTTAATTTTAATTGTTTTGTTCATTTTGTACCCCCCCTAATATGATTCAAGAGCAGTATTAAACCCTTATAAAAATAATAAGCTAAGTGTACCTCCACACAACTATATTTGTGCAGTGACCATGCTATCTTTGTGAGCGTAAAACAAGAACCATTATAGCATTAAGGGAGAAATGGCTCCTGGGGTGCTGGAAAAAAAAATGATTGGCTTGGATCCAAAGAGCTGCTTAGCCTCATACAAGGGGCTTTCATTAGCCCAGTGGAATTTTTTTACTTTGAGCAGTTAACACACTTGCCATATCACAAACTTAAAAACACACCAATAAATCTTTGATTTTAAAGCCATGTAGCATTCAGAGGGACAGCAGTGCTGATTGAGTAAAGCAAATCTAATGTTCTCTTGGACTCACAGAAATAGTTTCACAGTTCTTTGTAATCCTTGTCATTATCAATATAAGCTCTAAAATAATGAAACAGAGGTCAGGAAAGTTACAAGTAATTATTAATATCTCACTTTTGATTCTAAAGTGCTTCATAATTATCCTTGGAATAGCAAGGCACTGTTATTCCCATTGTACAGGTATGGAACTATGGTTGAGCTAATTTCATTTGCAAGTGCTACTTAAGGTGACTTAATCCTCTCTCACATTATTTAAGTTCACATGTGAATTACAGTCCTTCAGTTTTGAAAGCACAAGTACAGTTTTTAACTGATGCTATACAGGAGTTGATTCACATATCAATCTTCATATTCTGTTTGTGTCATGTATGAACAGATGTGCAATGCCACAATTTTCTTCTTTCTGATGTTCTTGAACCAGATTCTTCTGTGACAAAATTATTTTTTTATTTTGACACCCCCTTTCTTCCATAAATGCTTCTGTAGTCATTGTAAACTGGGCAGAAAGGTGACAATTCACACTGGCAAGAATGGGAATGTTCTGCTGGAAGGAGACATGTGAAAGAATTTTTGATGTTGTTGTGAAGTTTGAAGTGGTTTTGAAGTTACTTGTGGAAATGCCCTTAGAAATAACAATTTGTTCATAAAATTGCAATGTAGCTGATAAATTAAACCTGAGTCTTTAAAAGCAACTTTATTTACATGAAGTGTAATTATCTAGTGGAATTAATTGCCAAGATGAGTGTCCTTGAAACAAAAAGCCAAGATGGGTTTTATTAAACTAGGGCAAAGGATACATTTACTATTTTATATCTGGAAAAAATATATATCTGTAGGCTTTTGCTCTTTGGTGTTAAGGCAATAATCCACACCACTGTTGACTATTAGCATGTCATGTGGGGAATACCCCTTGGTAATCAACCATGGAGTTGACTATTAACCCATCATTGATTATTGTGTTGTCTGAAAGCATCCCTAGTAATTTTTATTTGTATTATAATGGTCACTGAAAACAAATATTAAAATATTTGCATATTTAAGGGGCACAGATGTAGGTGACACCCAGCTCTTTGAACCAATCATGTCTGTGCAGCTTCATGTTTTATTTCTCAGATTCACTGAGAAGAAATTTCTGTCATTATCCATAAGGTGTCAAATTATTACAACACTTTCTGTTCCCAGGCCAAGGTCCTCAGATACCCCTTCTCAGCAGTGGCCCCACACCTGTGCAACAAATTCCCACCGACGATCCGCCATGCACCATCCTTACTGGCTTTTAAGAAGGCCGTAAAAATGTTTTATTTTACAATGGCCTTCTCTTAAATACCGTTTTGCTGCTGTTACCCTTGCTGTTTTATTTCTAGTTTTAATGTTAGCTTTTATTATTTTAATTGATATTTTACTTTTATGTTTTTATGGCTTTTAATATATATACTGTTTTTATATGTGGTTGTTTTTATATGTGGTTGTAAGCCGCCTTGGGAGAGCCTCTGCCCTGAAAGGCGGTTAAGAAATGTTTTAAATGAATAAATGAATAAATAAATAAAATGGAAACATTTTGCAAGAGAGTTGTGCTTGTGTGTTATATGAAAAACAAAACAAACAAGCATATTTTGATACAACTGGAATTATTCTCCATACTATTTCAAACTTCTGTACAAAAAGCTGTACAAAAGTTAGCTGGCGCAAGCAAAAATGATCACTATAAGCACTAGTTGCTGTGTGTGTTTTCTTACACTACTTATTATCACTATATTGGCAGGTTTGCCATGCATACAGTATATCTAGACAAAAATGGTCTTCACTGAATAAAAATCAAGACCAGTTTCTGATCCTCTGAATATTAACATTCACTGTGTCTGTGCACTCTGTAGGCATGGTATGTGGGAGCACTTACTAGCCAAGAGAAGGGGAAAGAGATTTACAAAACATGAAGGCATCCTTCCACCATCAATTTCTCTCTTCCCCGCACCCCATTGTAGAGCCAGGGCTGGCCCATTTTGTTTCCTGAGGCAGAGCAGCAAATGGTATCCCCATCAAGTCAAGGTGCATAGTATCCAAGGCTGACTCAGGTATTTTGGCACCTGAGGTGGGAAATGCCACAAGTATCTCTTCCCACTCTGTGATAGAAAAAAAAATCTGTAATAGCAAATAAATAACAATTAGCTGCCCTTTCATGACACCCCAACTGCCTGAGGCAGTTGCTTAACTTTGCCTGATGGAAGGGCCAGCCCTGCAATGAGCTTATATATAAAACCAGCTCTTTGAATTGTGCTCAGGATTCTATAGAAGTCCAATGGAAGCCAAAGAACACTGTTTTAATGTGGTCCTGGCAGGCCAACACAGGCCACTAGGTTCTGGATTAGCTGAAGCCTCCAAATGCTCTTTGAGGATCCAGTCTAAGGCATCTGGACTGGCTGCCCATTTGTTTCAGCACCCAATGCAAAGTGGTTTTTGACCTTTAAAGCTCTAAACAATTTACGTCATTTTTATATCAAGGATTGCTTTCTCCCAACTCCAGCACTTGAGATCTTCTGATGAGGTCCTGCTCTAAATTTCATCCCATGGGAAATCTATATCAGCCTCCATAAATAAGATTCTCAGAGGCAGTTCCAGTATTTCAGAATTCTCTTCCATGCTTCAACCCTGATATTCTTTGGAGATGGATTAAACCCTTTTTATTTTCCAAAAGGATCAAGGGATACCTCTACAAGAGCGATTTAAAGCTCTTTCAAGGTGCATTACCAAATTTACCTCTACAAGAGCGAAGCGCAAATCAGGGGTCCAAGCGCATTTTATCTCCGATTATTCACATTTTCGAATGCATGTTAAATAGTAACTTTGAATTTACTGTGGGAGCAAGAGCGCCTTGTGTCCATGTAAACAATTTTGTGAGGAGGTGTATTAACGATCAGATGGTCTTGATGTCATGCATAGAACTGCCCCTTCGCTGGGAAAACCTCCCACTTTTTGTTTAGTTTTATTTCTTGTCTCCTCCTGGCAACTTCCTCCTTGTTCTCCGTCTCTCTGGATGGAAGTTTATTTTAACTCCCCTGATGAAATATTTCATTCATGGAGACATAGGGCCAGATGAAGGTGGTTTCACGAGAAGTAAAAAGGGTAGGAAGGATGTGTGGATGTTCGCATAATTAGCTATCAGCTTAGACATATCGTCCCCTAGCTTCTTTCTGGGTTCCTGTCATGAGCTCTCTCTCTCTCTCTCTCTGTGTGTGTGTGTGTGTGTATGTTTTACAATGGTTGAGCTCACTGGGAAGAGGAGGGGGAAGGAACAAAGCAGCATCCCCCTGTCTGTTTTGGTGTGTGTGTGTGCGAGGCACATTCCTCAGCAATTCACTTGAAATGGCAATCAGGCAAAGGGTGGGTAGGAGAGAGGCATTTCCATTTACTCCTGAGCAGTTCTGGGAGGGGGGACAACTTCAGCTGGGGGCAAAATGGGAGGGGAGAGAGGTAGCCAAACAGGTTAACCACATCATTCCCGGCAGGTAACCTAGGTAACCAAAGGCGGGAGATTCTGATAGGCGGGGAGAATAAAGGGTGCAAAACCTGTTTGGGCAGTTTCCCAGGACAAAGCGCATTACTTTCAGCAACATTTGCATGCATATCAACAACTTTAAAGTGAGTTTCATACAGCCAGTAATGTGCTTCAATGCCTCTCATATATAGGTATTAGGCGTAAAAGCAATTGTCAGGAGATGCACATAATCGGGGAACCGGGCGTCAAAGTGAAATCTTGTAGAGGGGGCCAAGGTCTGAATTGTCTCCATGTTTGCTATGCATTGTCTGCTTTTTAAAAGTATTGCTGCTGTTTTATTGTATTATATAAAAAAATGGAAACTCTCCATAATACTCTGTGCATCTGATGAAATGGACTTTAGTCCATGAAAGCTTATGCCAGAATAAATTTGTTCATCTTTAAATTGTCATGAGACTCTGTGTTGTTTTTGCTGTAACAGTCTAACATGGCTACACTCTGGAAATAATAAATTAAAATTTCACAGCAGTCAAAGTTGTTATTGTCACATGGACATTTGGGGTGTTTGTAATATTTTATTAACATATCTTTAATATTGTTGCAATAGGTCCCACTTAAGGGCTTTTTATATCTGCAATAGGCCACGCCTAAGGGCTTTTTATATCTATTTACACTTTCATTTAATGCTGAAAAATATAACTCTTCAAAAGACGTTTAGACTAGTCATTCTGATTGCTAGTGGAAATCTGATCTGAGGTTGTACCTACTTCTTTTTCTTAGCAGGGATAAAAATGACAGATTCCTAAAAAATCATCATTGACTTGCATGATAATTCCACCCTGACTCTTTGTGGAGAGGATGGGTCCTGCCATACCAATCCATGCTTGACTATTGTAGTGCATTCAGTGTGAGACTTCCCATGAAGACAATCCAGGAGCTATAATTGGTTCAAAAAGCAGCTGCCAACTTCCCAATGGATATTAGGAGGTGAAACTGAAAGCATATTCAACTGATTTTGCAACAATTACAATGGTTGCATTTTTACTTCTATCTGAATTCAAGGTGTTGGTACAAATCCTTCACTTGTGGCTCACTTACCTTTGGAGACTGCTTTTCTCTGTATGAAACTCTATGGCCATTGTACTCTGTGAGTTGGACTCTGATCCAAGTAATTTTGCTTCAGGAGGTAATAAGAACATCTGCTGGGGGATAAGCAAGACATTTATCACAGTTGCTCTGCTGCTTTGGAATGTGGTCCTTGATGATGTGCAAAGCGCTCCTTCCTCATGGTCTTTTGTAGAGACTTCAGAAAGTCATGGCTGCTAAACTGGTAATTTCTTATATATGATGTTTTAACTACTTATACAGTTTCAATTATTACTTTTTATGTTGTGATTTTATTTTTGCAGTTTGTGTTTTACTTTTTGATTTTATTAGCCACTATGAGGCTTGGAAAGCTGAAATGATTACACACGCAAGCAAGCAAGCAAGCAAGCAAGCAAGCACCAGGAATAAAGTGTGTATAAATTCACACCACTGCAATCTAGCCATTGTAATCCAGTGCAAAAGTAACTAGCCAAGCTCAGGCATACAGATACTAAAGAAAGTAAAGGAGAAGTTTAGTCAAAGTCCATTAACGTTTGGTCTTTGTAGGACTATATGAAAGTGTTGACTTTGCTGGTGGAGATTTTCCAGCCATTTGGTAGTGTGGTTACAAAGAAGTCACAACCTTTAAAGTATTCAAGGGTCCACATATTCTTTTTCCCTGGAGCCAGTCTACAGACATCTTATTTGCCTTATTCCATGAGAAACCAGAGTCTTAGTTTAAACCCAAAGTTTACTAGTGTCCCAAATTTCCTACTGTCAGGAAAAGTGATACTATTGATTATGCCAAATCAAAGCCTTCCCTCATTTCCTTCAGTACTTCTATTAGAACTCTGTGTACTCCCAAGTGCAAACAAATGCTGTCTGGCTGCTTTGCCTTAGGGATCAGCTGGCTGAGGAGAATGCATAGACTCCCACCTGTATCAGAATGAATTAATGAACAGATCCAGTTTGCTACATAGTGACAAGGAAAGTTAGTGACAAATGTATCGTGCCATCTGCCTTTGTTGAAACATACAGGACATCCAGTATGTGCAAGAGATCCAATGAAACAATGAAAGGATAGGCCTAGATATAATACTTGTAATTTAAAAATTTGCTTTCTGCAGCTTGTAAAGCAATGACATGGAAACTATACTTTTTTATACTCTAAGAAACAGAACTCCTGGTTACAATGGAGAAATAATGTATTTCCCAAAGTAGATAAATAACTGAAGAATGTGCATAGCAGAGTAAGGACTACTATCTTTATTTTGGATCCTACAAAATTACTTCTACAAAGTATTTTCAGCAAGTATTAAGGCCCTTTTTAGCATCAAACTTCAAGGCCATTATTACACCATCCAGAAGCCTTAGTGGCTTCAGTTAAAGTTAGCTAAACAACAATGAAATGCTATGGGGTGCATGCTCTGATTATTTCTGTAGCTGACAGTAGGTGGCACTATTATTTAATTCTGCTATTAAAAATAAGATATTAAACTATTTAAATGGCAAAAAATAAACAGGTGGACATACCTAAAATAGACACACCTAAAATGGCACATGTGTGGTCTCAAGGGAATTGTCAAGAATTTTTCTATTGTTAGTCTAGTTTATTGTGTGGCAGTAGAATATCTAATTCAGCTCTCAGGCAGAGAATTTTCACAATTCCAGACTTCCAACCTAAAATCTCTTAAATGGAAAGGCTGGCATCAAACGTAGATGTGCATGGATCCCAATGTTAGAAAAGCAATACTTTTTTAAAATAATGGATCAAGCATATAATATAAACCATTTGGAATCTAGAAAAATGTCTAGCTAGTGTCAGGATCTAGAATCTGTATTTGGTATTCTGACAATATTCAGTGGGCTATTCATAGTCCTGGGGACCTTACCTTCCATAGTCCTGGAAATTGTACCTGTGTATCTGGATCTCATAGCTGTAGTAGATCAAAAGATGAAAACGTGAGTAATGAATGGAGCTATGTGGGGATTCCGAGTGACGTTTTCTGTGTCCTCTTATGTTCTTATTTTTTACATGTCACACAATAGTGTTTGTTTGTTTGTTTGACTTTGTGATAGGATAAGGGGGCAAAAAGCCTATAAATTACTGAATGCTTCATACCAACCTCTGCCTTGTGGTTACTGGTTGACCAATGCTAGTGTTTACTTTGGCACATGGAGGGAGAGGGTGAAAGCTTGGTTAGAGCTGGGGGAAAGACGAGTTTGCAACAGGAACAGACAAATTGTGCAAGGGCCAAACCCATCCTTTATAGAACTTCAAAATCATAGCAATGAGCTTCCTTCCTGTCACAAGTGGTGTGCAATTATTGTATTATTTACTGTATAAGTCAGATATCCCAGCCATGGATGAAAGATTCAGGGTCACTTCACATCAGACAGATTTTCTACAAGGAAGTTACTTCTGTGCAATTGATGATATGAACCACATGTAGTTTCTTAAATGGGATGAATGCATATATGTCTATTTAATGCACTTCCCTACACAAAAATGACTTCCACACAGGAAATTTTATGTTAGATAAAGTAGCTCTGGATGATAGCCAATGGACAAAATGTTGGCAAAAAGATGGACAAATTCCCAAAGAACATATGCAATTTAAGCATAAAACAAAAGTCAGCAACTGGCCACAACAGACATGCATATGTTTAATGTAGTTAAAGGTGTTTAAAGAGTAGGATCCTATATTCCTAATTCTTTCCCCTGTCATCAGAATAGGGTTATCTTTTTCCAGTTCATATTGGGATCTTCTATGCTTATGGATAACTTTCAACTAAACTTTATTTTTAGAGAAGGCACAAAATGTGCTTATGTTTACAAATCAAATTTCATTATTCATTTCCTTCAGTGAATATTTAAACACACCACCATTTAAAAATTGAACATCTTAATACTGGGTTCATTTTAATGTTCACTAATTGGAAATGAAATTATATCAATATAAACATAATTTGGTTTTATTTAATTAAAGGCTTTATTAAAATTATTTTAAAATAATATGAGATTCATAATAATGTCTGGTTTTGTACAGAAAATGAATGTTAACTCTATTTTACACAATACTAGGTATCACATCCTTGGGAGCTAAGAGAGGCAAATCCTTGAAATGTCCATTGAAAAAAATACCTTGTATTGTTTCACCTAAACAAATATTCAGTACAATTTGCTGGATGCAATGAAAATTACAAGTATGGAGCTGCAAATAAGGCCACTTCTGAAGTTTATTGAAAACTTTAAATCCAAAATACTATGGAAGTAAATGCTGATGATTTTATAGTTTGTTATTAATTTGTTTCATACAATTTCTTTCAACATATAATTCATTTTGCTTCCAAAATCCCTCTTTAATACATAAATTTGATTTTCCTTTCTTTTTTTTCAGTTGAATGTTCTTTATCTTAAAAAAATAGCATTGAATTAGCATTAAAGAAAGCTAATTACTACAAGAGGAAGAATGCATTCAACTTTTGGTTTTTGGCTGCAATACAAATTTAACTCTTTCTAGTTGTTTCTTCTACAATGCCTCATATTTACATCCCATCAAATCGTAATTCAGCATTTAATCTAGCATACAACTACAGCAACTGTTCAAAACGAAACTCAAAGTATACACATTATGGAAGCTACAAATTCAGATTGGCACCAAGATCTCCATGATATGAGTTTCCAAATTCTGTTTAATCTGTCACTCTTAAAATAAAAATAGAAAAAAAAATTAAACCCACACACATGATTACTTCAATTATCCCAGATATTTTCCAATTAGTAGAACACATTGTTCTGTTCCTTAGTCCAAATAATCCAGATGAAAATTGCGAAATTTAGAATTAGGATACCGGACCGTTGCAAAGTTTGTGGACAAACCTCACAGCCCAGGTATATCTGCCAATCGTGCGATTTGTTCTAACTGCCAGGAGGTTTTCAGAACCTCTCGTTTAAAAAACAAAAAGAAGAAGAAAGGTGTGGATTCGAATTTGAATAACCCTCGAAAGAACTGGAACGATTTCATTGGTGAACTGGAGGGAAGCCACCTCTGCTCCTCATAGTTCTATAACCACGCATCTCTCTTTGAGGGCACTCTCAAACGAAGGCAACGGAGCTTTCCTTGGGCTCGTTTCTGACCGCTGCCTCCCTGAGTTGAGCCAAGGAAACGACCCTCCGGGCGACTCCCTCCCCTTCGCCCACAGGGTCTGCCGCCTTCAGAGTCCGCAGTCCAGCCTTACAAGTGCCCGCAAAGTGCCCCACCGCGCTCCTCCATCTGACCGCCTCTCCCCACACGCCCGGAGCGCCAGGGGCCTGCGTGCCCTTTAGAGAGCTACCCAAACTCTCCGCTTCAGCATCTCCTGGAATTTACCTCAGAGAGTTCCCTTCTGTGTGCTGGACCGTCCCGCTCCCACCTGTCACAGCCTGAGCGCCTTTAGCTGCAGCTGCGGAGCATTTCTTTTTCTTCTTCTTGGCGGGGCGCTGACCCGGCCCCCGCTGTGGTGACACCCAATAAGCTGCCCTCAATTGCCCGCCTGCTGTGGCTGCTGCCACCGCTGCCGCTCAGGCTCTTTCTCTGCGCGTAGCTGCCCGCGCGCCCCAGGCCGCCCCCTGACGGGTCTCCCCCCTCCTCTCTCCTCACCTCCCCCCCCCCCCCCATTTGGCATTTTGGAATTCCTAATCGCGGCTGGTCCCTGTGATTGGCTGCTCGGCTCTGACCCCACTTGGGCTCCAGGCTGGGCGTATAAAAAGGGCCTGAGGCGGGGGCTCCCGAGCATTCCCCGGAGCGGGCACAAGGGACCAGCCGCAGCATGACGGGCAAAGCGGGCGATTCGCTCGCCCATCACAGCCTGCCCGGCAAGCCCAAAGCCCCCGATGGCGCGCCTCCCCCGACGGCCTCCGGCCCCACGGGGCCAGGGGGCGCGGTTGGGGCCGCGGCCCTAGGGACCAAGCCCAGCTCGGGCCCCACGGCACCTCGCTGCACCGGCTTCGGCATCCAGGAGATCCTGGGCTTGAACAAGGAGCCGCCTTCGCACCCGCGCGCCGCCCTGGACGCCTTACCCGCCGGACACCTACTGGCGGCCCGCTCCGTCCTCAGCCCCGCCGGGGTAGGCAGCGTGGGCATGGGCTTGCTGAGCGCCGGCAGCCTGCCCGGCTTCTACGCGCAGCCCACGTTCCTGGAGGTGTTAGCCGACCCGCCCAGCGTCCACCTGCAGCCGCTGGGCCGAGCCCCCGCGCAGCTGGACACCAGCCAGACGGCCAGCTCAGGTAGAGCTCCCCCAACCCTGGGGCCGGCGGCGACGGCGGCGGCGCATCTCAGTGGGGAGGAGGGCCCCGGGCCGGGGCGGAAGGGGGCAGCTGGGAGATCCCACCCCAGGGAGCCTGAGCCCAGGACGAGCGAAGCAAGCGGCAGCACTCCAGCCTAGTTCCTAGACGGCTCTGGCCAGCCGCATCGCCGCCGCTGCTGCTGCTGCCAAAGGGGCGATCCCTGCATCCGACGTCCCCGACAGGGCGCGAAGAGACTCCCAGATTCTGAGGGAGCCTCTTTGGGCCAGCACGGCCTCCTCCAGTCCCCTGACCAGGGACCTCCCGTTTCATACAGATGTGCCCCTTTCTCGGCCAAGCATCCCAGCCCTGCTCACATACGCACAGAATCATCCTCCCCAAAATTAATAACAACGAATGATAATCGAGAGGGGGCAATGAGAAGGGGCAGGGGTTCGCCGCAGGCAGACCTAGGGGGCAAGAATCGAATCCAGTTCGAACCCCTGCTTCTCGCCCTTTCTCAGGACAACGGATGAGACCGAAAGATCGGCTCTGAGTCCCGCTTGGAACTGCGCTTTCCGGGCGGAAGGGCCCTCCGATTTATCATAATGAGCCCTAGGGAAACAACAAGATGTGGTTAGAAAAGTAAAAGAGTTGTTTTTGCAAAACAATAGAAATGAAAGAAAAAGGGGGGAGGTAAAAATGAGAGAGAAACGGAAGGAGATCCCCGGCAAGATCCAAATGAGAGTGGAGAAGCGAATAACTCTTCCAGGGTGGCTAATTCGGGAATGTCCATCCAGGCGTTGTATTCCCCTGGCTCCAAAGTCCAGCTTTTTTGCCCCCGCCCTATACTTATAGGGGCGATTCGGAGGGGAGAGGGCTATAAGAGGCATGAAGGGTTCCTGAGACCCCAAGACTGCAGGGATCCCACAGATCCGGCTGTTAACCCCCTCTCCACTCAGCATTTTATTATTATCATTATTATTATTTTATTTATAATTTCCACTTTTGAAAATTGAAATGTAAATATGGGAGAAATGCCGGGTAAGTCGCTACCTTGGAAACAAAACTGAGAACCAAGGCCAGGAGGGAGAAAAGAAACCCGAGCCTGAAGAAAAGCGAGGCATCTCCCAGTTCGAAGGACCTGCGGAGTGCTCCCAGGAAACGAAATCTGTGCGGAGCAAACGAAAAGCCCCCCCCCCCCAAGTCCCGATCCGGGCCAGTTAAGACAAAGGCCTGAGGGGAACGCTGCCCTGGCAGCCTGGAAGGTCCCGGGGAGCCGGGAGGGGAGACACCCCAAAACGCAGCCCCCCGGGGGATTTTCTGGCGCATCTCCATCGCTACCGCTTTTCTGTCCCCAGATTCCGAAGATGTTTCGTCCAGCGACAGAAAAATGTCCAAATCCTCCTTAAACCAGAGCAAGAAGCGGAAGAAGAGACGGCACAGGTAAGGCAGCCTTGCTCGTGAGCCCAGGAGGGAAATGCTCGGGCCAGGGGGGCATCCTAGAGACAGCCCCCATCCCGCGCCTTTTCGTAAGTAACCCCCGTCTCCAGGTTTGGGCCTCTCTGATCTATGGATCGGGTCCCCGATCGTGGGGTCGTGTTGGGTGTGTGTGTGTGAAAACAGAGGATGGAGAGCCAGACTATAGAAATGTGCCAGCAAGAGGTGAAACCTATCCTGGTGTTGCCGCTCATTTTAGATCCTCCGGACGGATTCCTTCATCTTCTTGGAGGCCCAGCTATAACAATGGTTCGAAGGGTGCCACCCTTTGTGTTGCTTTGCGCCGGTGTTGGTTTTTCAACGCCAAAGCCAAGGGGGTCAAGCGAATCTTCTTCGGTCCTTCCTGATCTGGCGGGCTCCCTCCAACACTTTCCCTTCTTTCCAGGAGCTGCGCCAGCTTTCCTTCCCAGGGGGATGTAATCCATCCTGCTTCCTTGCCTAGTGATCCACGGAGGGAGGTGTCCGCAGGGACCTTGGTCTTCTTTCGTTGTCCAATGATCTTTTGGGCTGTGTTTATTTATTTAATTAAAGAAATCGGGGGTTTATTTGTAATTACTGGGATCTTAAAAAAAAAAAAAAATCAAGCGGGAGCTTTATCCTACCAGAATCTCTGAATCTGATTTGTTTTGAATGAGATATTATCAAACAGCTCCTGTAAAAAAAAAAACCTGGCTGGCATCATTCAAGCAGAAACATGGGAATTATTTGATTTTCAAGGGTGGTTGTGAGATTCATTTCATCCCCCCCCCCCCCCAACCCAAGAATGATGTTCCAATTTTGGTGACTAGCAATGAAGTATTTAAAGAATATCCACAGCTGACAGAGGAACAGTTTGGAAACAGGACCTATCACTGGGGGCGGGGGTGGGGAGAAAGTAAAGAGGCCTTCCAAGGAAATCTAACCTCCTTTCCCAAGCCTTCCACAGCCTCAGGGGACAACCTTAGCCTTGTAATTTTGCCTTGCCTTCCCCTTGCCCTTAGGAAAGGGATGTGGTTCTCTTCCCAAAGTTTCTATGGCTATGAAATCACAGCATCTCTGGTTAGGAAGATCTCCCCCAGACGAGCCAAGAGCCACCAGGTTATTCTTGGAATTCAACACAAAGGGACAGCAACACATTTATATGGGCATGATTTGGGGAAAGAATTAGATCAAATTGGCTAAGGGACAGAATAGATGGATTAAGAAAATGTCCCAAGAAAAGCTGGCTAGAATGTAGTATGGGGCAGATAAAGGGCTCGTTTTCCTTACGAATTGCAACTGTAATGGCAGATATGATGCCTCTCTTGTGGTCCAGAACTTCATAGATGAACTGGACTGGTGTAAGGGAGTGAGTTTGTCAATTAGATCAAGGTCAGAATTGGAGTACATTTCATATTTGAATCCAGAATGCAGCTAGATAGGAGAACCCAGGTGTTGAATTCGTTCATCATTTCATATTTGCATTAAAGGTTTTCCCCTCACTCCTTGTTCAGTGTATTTAGTTTTTAAAAACCAGAAGCCTCAGGGCATCTTTTACAAACGAAATTTAAGGCTGAATTTCAGAGGAGTGCATTCTATCTGTTATTTTTGACAGGAAATCTATTCCCTCAGAGAAGTGGGGGAGTTAAAATACAACAACCCTACCCCTCTTTAGTTTCCCCAAATGAGGTTACACAGTAATGGAAACGGTTTCAATTTGTTCTGAGAGGAAAAATAATTTTCTGAGAGGAAAAATAATTCAATTTGTTCGGTCCATATTGGCTATGGTTCTACAAGGATAAGAGCAAAGATTTGGGAGGTGGGCGGCAATGAAAACCCTGCAGGTTTGAAAGCAAATCTAAATAAAGGTTTGATTGAAGCAGAGGTTTCTTGTATTAACAAGGCCTTTTTGTTAACACTAGCATTGATCTGATACAATCCTTTAGGTTTTAAATTATTGGAGGTAATTCAAATGCATCTTGGCTGCCCTGCTGGGAATGTGTAAATTTTAAAATTTGTGTATATGTTTTGTAACTGACTTAGATTTCTGTCTCTTCTTGAAGTGGTATTTCAGAGGGTGTGTGTGTGTGATTTCTTATTGGCTTGGGTTTATATATATATGTATGTGTACTCACACCCATACATACACTTATAGATTCAGACAAAATTATTGGAATGCAGACTGCTCCCAAGATAGATTAATCATAGAACCGGAAGGTTTCCATGCTTCAGAAATTGGTCTGGGTAGCCTAATGTTCATTCAGATTTGCAGCACAACAGGAACATGAATGAGATCTGCACATTATCTCCTCTGTAAGCATCTTTCTCCATCTCTCGGAGTTGTGCTTCCATTTGTTCCCAATCCTGGAGGATAGTTTGGAATGTGTGTGTCTGTGTAGGTAAAGTGAGGAGAAATTTCTTATTTGGGATAGACAAACCTGGAAGAAGTATGTCTTTAGTAAGAAATTAATTGTTTTGAAGAGGTAAAATCACAGGACAGGACACTATCCTATTGGCAGTATAGCAGAGCTAAGCTAAACTGTTGATGGCAGTTGCACTTAGATTACTAAGTGTTAGAGATCTATGTGTTGCTCAGGTCATTAACAAATATAGGATTAGCAGATGAGGAAGGACTAGGCACTTCCTAAATGATAGGAAAAGAGAAGCTAAGGACAATGCATCAATTTAAATGCCTTAACACTACTTACTGGGCACTGGAGAGAAAGAAAATTTCCATTTAAAAATACTGATTTGAATGCTGCATTGCAAGAACAACAACAAAAACTGCAGAGAAACAAATAATGGGATTTACTCTTTTAAACTTGAATTTTGCCATAAAACCTAACTTTCAAACTGAAGCCACCCACTATGGATATTGAAAAGAGAAACCCAAATTTCTCCACCTCAAAAGATGAGTTTTGTCATTATGCAAAATTGAAAGCTACTTAGCTAGATTCACATTGATGGATTTTAATGTGGTGAATTTGCCAAATGTGGATTTTTTTGTTAGTTTTTTGTTTCAGCACTATGAGACACATAGCAAGTGTGACATTATATTTCACAGAAGGATGTAATGCTAATTCTAATTTGGATGTCATTTTTAATCCATAGCTGTTATTAGTTTAGATACTATGAAAGTGCTTGAAAGCAATTCTACAAACCAGCAGCCCTTATTGCTTTAATCTATAGCAAAAGATTATCATTATTTTTTTAAAAAAAATTAAAGCTTGAAGAACATAAAGATACCTTATTTTTAATATATCTACAAATCAATAGAGATCGTTTTTTAAACACACACACACACACATTTGGACACTGTATATTATTTAAACTAAATCTGGATATGAGGCACTTCATTTTACCCTCCAGTCTAAAATGCCTTTATTTGTAAACAAACTCCATGATTGCAAAGGAGCTCAAATCCAAATTTAGGATCATGGCACAGAACAGCAGGAATACAAATCAATTTACAATAAAGGAAGGAAGCACAAATACATAAAGATGATATACATGTTACCCAATGTATGTCACTCTAAATTCTTGGAGGAAGAATGGGATACCAAGAGGATAAATAAAAATACATTGAAAGAATCCATATTTCTGCTGGAAAAGCTGGGCAATTATTTGGAATGCTACTTTTGTGTGTATGTTTGGGGAGTTCATTTGTCTTTCTCTGAGATGTTTTCCTCAGTTAAACTTTTGAGTAGTTTCTGTTAGAAATGGGTATGGTTTTGTGAGGGCTATATTTAAACTAACCGAAGAAAGAATCTGGAAAAGGACTACCTATTTAGGAAGTTGCTAAAATGGTGGGGTACCCATAAAAGTGTCCCTGTTAAAAACACTTTAAATCCTGCTGCCTTTACCTCATTTTAAACAATATCCCATTCCTCCTTTGCTATACCTACCCTCTCCCTTTTTGAATTTTAAATCTGCTTCATGGACAGTCCTCAGCCAATGTTCTGTTTATTTTAATGGCAATGTTTTCAGCACATACTTGACTTTTCCATTTATATGAGTAGGAATGGAAGGCAACAGTCCATTAAGTTTCCATGTAATTTGTTGTTTTTATACAGAACTACATAACTCTTTAAACTTTCTATTCCTTTCCTCATTCTAGGATTTGGCTCTCTGTAGAATAACCCCTTTGCATATTTTATTCACTTTCTTAGCCTTTCCTTTGCTCCTCTGCCCTTTTAGGATTGTTCAACATTTTGTTCATTTTTACTTTTTTCATCAATCAGTTTTACTCTCTTCAGGACGATCTTCACATCCTATCAACTGGAGGAGTTGGAAAAAGCATTCAATGAGGCCCATTATCCTGATGTCTATGCAAGGGAAATGCTGGCTATGAAAACAGAACTTCCTGAAGACAGAATACAGGTAATCATACTGCTGTGAAACCCAAGAGTGACAAGACACTAATTTTCCATTCAACATTCTTTACTTTCTTCAGAAATAACATACACTTTAAGGCAGAAGTAGTGTGCTATGCCAAAGCAAAGCTGGGGAACTTATAGCCATTCAGGTTGGACTGCAACCCTGACCATTGGCTGTGTTGACTGGGACTGGTGGGAACTGGAGTCCATCAGCATCTGCAGGGATACAGATTTCCCAGGCCTGCAATGAAGGCTTCTCTTGTAATCTAGATCCTCCCAAAAGCTAATTGTCAATTGTTGATGCATGAGAAGATAATCCTGAACTAGTGTGCCTGTTTTCTGTGTAAAGTTGCATTGTTTGCTGATCTAACGGTAAGCTTTGTTTATATATATAAGGAGATACAACTGTAATTGCATGTATGCTAAAAAAATAATTTGAGAGGGAAGGTATGTTGGGGGAGGAGAGTTTAGATCATGGGAAGGGAATTTTTGTCCTAGAGGCCTAATCCAACTCACAGAGATTCCCCATCCTGCAAGTCCTGTCCCCGGAAGGAATCCTGCCTCCCGACCAAGGAATCTTCACTGTTTTCTCCGATCTGCGATTGGAGATAACAGCAGGGATGTGGGTGGTGGAGGACTTAGAGTGGCCACTCTTCCCAGTATTGGACAAGTCTGTTTGCACAGTGTGTGCCTCCCCCATGGGGATCACATGTGCTGTGCAAAACTGGGGAGCCAGCCAGCACTTGGGAGAAGCAGCTAGTCCCCCCTATACCAGCCAAGTACCAGTCTGCTAACTGAGAGGGACACGGATGTCCATGCCTCTTTCAGCACTGAGAAAGGCAAAATGGGCTGGGCTGGAGCAATGGGCTACTGGAGGGCAATTCAGACACCCACCTAAAACTGGTTGCCCATCCCTGGTTTAAATGCTTAAAAGGTGAAATGACTCGAATAGAGAATGCTCAGAGCCTTTCTATGTACCTGGCCGAGGAAGGAGTTGATTACCAAAGTAACAAAAGAGCATCCCAAGTAAAGGCCATGACATTCCTGGTGGATGAGACTAGAGACCTACCTAGTCCAACATTTGGTTCCCACAGTGACCAACCAGATACCTATGGGAAGTCCACAAGCAGGATGTGAGCACAATAGCACCCTCCTGCTAATGCTCCCCAGTAACGGGTAGTGAGATGGAAATCTCCACTGATACAGGAGGTAATATACAGCCATCATGATTGCTAGACATTGATAGCCTTATCTGGCATTGAATTTAATAATTGTAATCATAATAATTATAATTGTTTCAACGTTCCCTTAAGGAACAGAGCAGAGATCCAAGAAGCTAATTAGGCAAGTACAAAGGGCTTGTGCAAGCCCAGCAATTCTTTTACAAATTGCTTTTGACATTCTTGACACTTTCAAAAGTAGTTTGCCATGAGACAGTCTGGTTTTGAGGGCCAGGGGAGCTGGCTGTCAGTTCAAGCAGTACAGAGGGCAGATGTGTAGTCCAAAATAGGCAGTGATCAATATCCAAGGCAGCAATAATGGATTAGGAAGGGCAGAAGCGAAGCCAGTTGATAATCACAGCAAGGCAGAGGTCGCAATCCAAGGCAGCCATCAGTGAAAGAGGGCAAGTACTTAGTATCCTCATGCTAGAGGCAATTAATACAGATTGAGAAGCAAGCTCTGAGGTTAGAGTTTTATAGGGTCTGGTGGGCTAGGATTGGCCCTTGGGGTCAGATGACTGAGTGCTCAGTCAGGCTGATGCTGCAGCCCAGAGTTTACTAGATTTGCAAAGGAAACAAAGATTAGGTTCGCACAATCAACGTGGCTAAGCAAACAACCCACAGGTACTATCCTGAAAATTCAAGCTGCAAATGTAGCTTGTTGTGTCATCCGAACCCAGCATTAAACAATGCTCGCATAACCCATGGCCTGTTTTGCGAAACTTAATTCTGCCGGGTTCAGATGACACAACAAGCTGCAATTGTGGCTTGAATATTCAATATGGCCATCGGCATGCACCGCAACCCACCATGGGCTGTTTGATTGTCCAAACAAGACCAAAGTGCTTATGGTGCAGGAGCTCAGGCACTGGAGCTTGAGTCCTGGGAGCCCTAGTACACATGCACACATCACCTGTTGTTGGAGGGGACTGCTGCAGGAGGGGAAAAATCTATAAAATCTCCTTCAGATCACGGAATTGGTTTCACAGTACGTTGGATCCTCACCTATATTTTTATGTTATAGGGATGCTTAAGGTTTGTGAGGTGCTTATTCTCACAAAAATATATAAAATAACCAGCAGTTGTAACCAATTCACCCAGAGGCTACATTTTTCAGGTAGCAGTATAGGTGCTATACCCAATAGTAGTAGATTAGCAGAATGGCTGAGCAGCTAAGCTTTGTTACCCTTAGAGCCTGGGTTACAGATTTAATCTGGTTCAACAGCTGACCAGTTTAAGAGCATTTCAGTCAATTGACTCATATTTATTTGTTTATTACATTTCTGTACTGCCCAATAGCCTATAGGCTGACCATCTGAAAAGGAGGACAGGGCTCATGTAACTTTAACAGTTGTAGAGAAAAGGGAATTTCAGCCAGTGTCATTTGTATGCAATTAGTTCCTGGTGAAATTCCCTCTTCATCACAACAGTTAAAGTTGCAGGCACTATACTAGAGTGACCATATACAAAAGAAGGCAGGGCCCCTGCAACTTTAACTGTTGTGATGAAGAAGGAATTTCACCAGGAACTAATTGCATACAAATGACACTGGCTGAAATTCCCTTTTCTCTACAACTGTTAAAGTTACATGAGCCCTGTCTTCCTTTTCTGATGGTCAGCCTACAATAGCTGAAGCCCTCTTATCCTTTTGTTGCTTGACTAACCCATTCAGACTTCAGATAAATATTGCAATATTTCAAGAAACCAGATGTTATGTTGATTTTATAGCTAACCATTTCCTTTGACTAAGGACTAAATCTCACTGAGATTCTAACAGTGTAATCCTATGCATGTCTACTCAAAACTAAGTCCCACTGAATTAAATTGAGCTTATTTTCAGGTAAATGGGTATAGGATTGCAGGTTTACTCTGTATCTGGACTGTACAACTTCAGAATGTAAGCATTCTGAAAATATAAATATAAATAGAATAAAATATAATTTTATATATATTTATATATAAAATATATATTTATATAAATATAAATAGAATAAAATAAATCAATGCAGACACACACACACACACACACACATTGTTGCAGAGAAGGCTAGAGTAGAACTCTTTTCCCTGACAAATTGTTTTCTATGTGGAGGGAATAAATTTTGTATGGAGGGATGTTCAGTAATATGAACCCTCACCTACAATCTAAAGTGATATGCCCAGACATAGATTTACCAGCTAAGTGAAAACTAGACCTAAATGGCACATGCAAATAGTTTACTCTTTGGGAAATAATTTTAGAATGAAATTCAAATCTATTCAAATCAGAGATTTTGCTTTAATGTGCCAGGTGTAGATTGTGCTCTGAAGCTGAGGATTGCGCTCTAACATTGTACAGAAATAATGGCTTAGTGTCAGTGACTGCTGATAGCATCAATTTTAAAGGGCTGCTAACATTTTAAAATTGTTGGTATTGCTGACCAGTTTTTTTTAAAATTGCTAACAAATCTATGGTCTGACTGGCTGCTTTCTCTAAGTGGAGTATTCTGCTACTGCAGCCTACACTTCTAGTGTTGTATGACACATCTGGAGGATACCATGTTGGAGAAGGCTATGCTAGTGCTTAACTAGACCTCCCATTCTACAAACTGCAGATTTAAAGGCTAATCCTGTGATGAGCCCCTCTGCTGGTAGATCAGTGCAAAGTCATGGCCTGTGCTGTGCTGCTGACATCCTAAGCTGATCCTGCATGTTATGCCATGGTTCAGTGCGGTACTAGTGTGTGGCGTACGTGGCCTTGCACAAAGATGTCATCACATGTGGCAAGAGGGGATAAGTAATCTTCATGTAACCTAAAAAGCATTTCAGCTTGCACAGGCACAATACCACATGCCTGAGATATGGTGGGAAGGACTTTCAGTGGGTTGCTTATGACATGTAGCATACTAGGATGGTTCTGCCTGTATTTCCCTAATAAAGGGTAACGTTATAACAAAGAACACAAGAAGAGTCCTGCTGGATCAGACCAAGGGTCCATCTAGTCTAGCACTCTTTTCACACAATGGCCAATCAGCTGTCGACCAGGAGCCCACAAGCAGGAAACAGGTGCAACAGCACCCTATCACCCATGTTCCCCAGCAACTGGTGTTATAGGCCAGCTTCCTCGGATACTGGAGGCAGCACATAGCCATCAGGACTAGTAGCCATTGATAACCTTCTCCAGCAATTTATCCAAGCCGCTTTTAAAGCCATCCAAAGTGGTGGCTATCACTACATCTTGTGGAACTGAATTCTATAGTTTAACTATGCACTGTGTATGAAGACGTACTTCCTTTTACCTGCACTGAATCTCCCACCTTCATGTGATGACCTCACTTTCTAGTATTATGAGAGAGGGAGGAAAATGTCTCCCTATCCGCTTCCTCTGCACCATGCAGAATTTACACACCTCTAAAATGTCCCCCCTTCCTCACCTTTTTCCTAAGCTAAACGATACCAGCTGTTGTAACCTTTCCTCATAGGAGAGTTGCTCCAGCCCCTTGACCTTTTTAGTTTCCCTTTTCTGCACTTTTTGCAACTCTACAATATCCTACATCACCATATATCATTTTCATGTCTCATCACAGCTATAACAACAGTATATGTAGAGTTTTGAAGACTCAACAGCACTTGGACATAGCAAACTGTCTTATTGCAGGTCAGCCTTGTTGTCCCTCTATTCCAGTATTATCTACTTTGGCTGGCAGTGGCACTTCATTGGTATCAGCTGTCCGGGGTCTCAGGAAGAGATCTTTTCTATCACTGACTACCTGATCTAGATGCCAGGCACTGAAACTGTGATCTTCTGCATGCAAAACATGTGCTCCACTCTTCTCACTTGTTCACTTGCAAAGGAATGGCAGAATGAGGAAATTATGAACGATGATAACAGTAGGATGCTGCCTTTACAGTCTGAGCCATAGTTGTTAGAATCACGTTAAGAGTTAGATGGAAATTGCTTGTTATTTTGTGACCTTAACTACCAGGACAGCATCAGTCCTTATTTCCCACTGGCTATTTTTGTCATATTCTGTCTTCTTTGGATCGGCACACTTCAAATATGTGCATTCTGTTCTCCTAACCCTCCCTCCCCCAACATCCCTTGGGCTCTCACCTACCTATAGCATCCCCCAGTCAATACTTAACCAAGCTATAAAGCTGTTTACTTAAATTATGCACCATAAATCACCCTCTCTCCAGCTCTTTAGCATTCGGTTGCTCTTTGCTGAACTCCTTCCAATTTGTCAATCTTCAGGGTAACAAGACATCAAGTGTGTATTGCAATGTACCATGTTGGTTCATGTAATGGCTTTAAAGAAGACATAGAAAGCCATCTATGTCCTTGAGGGTCATAGATGGCTTTCAGTTGATATTGGCTTATATTTGAGATCATCATACACCTCATGCGCTTTCATCACTCATGGCTATTAAAATCTATTGTTTCTTCCCATAATTTCCAACCCCTATAACCTATGACTGTGATTCCAAAAGGATATGTAGCAATCACAGCACATTCAACTGGGCTTCTGAGGGCCTTTCTGGGCAAAGTTTTTATTTTCTGCTACGAGTGCATGGTGGTTATGCGTCTATTCTCCATGATCCAGACAATTATTTCCTCAGCTAGCACAGAGATTTGTGGGAAATTGCTCTTCTCCAGCTCTTAAACTGCAAAATTACATTGCTGGGGAAAAGAAACACCTCAGCTATTACTTCCAATGCTTCTAAGCTCAATATTCTTTAGGAAGCACCTCCTCTTTTATGTATGATGGTTTGCTATCCACAGGGGGTGACTTGCACCCCCAATCCCCGATCAAGTGGCTAGGTTGCCTAGAATACAGAGTCAGGTCTTCTTGTGGTGGCACTTGGCTTTGGAACTTTCGCTTGGCTGTGCTCATCTTTATCAGTTTTCTGATGACAGATGAGGATGTTTTTAATGAGACTGGTTCAGTATGGAACTGAGGATGCAAAATGTTGCTCATTGTTGTATTTGTGTTTTCATATTTTTAGAGGATGTTTTAATTGACTTTATTTATTTATTTATTTATTTATTTATTTATTTATTTATTACTGCCCATTAGCTGAATTTCTCTGGGCAGTTTACAAGACAAAGCTTAAAACCATAAAATACAATAACATAGTAAAACATAATATAAAATCCATACGTTAAAAACAGAATAAAACCAAAGTGGTAATCAAGATAAAAGCCAGCAACAGTGCAAAGATCTAAAACACACAAACACATTTTTTTTTTTAAAAAAACTGGGAAAATAAAATAATCTTCACCTGGTGCTGAAAAGGCCACAATGTAGGCAGCAGGCTACTTCATTTATACTGCATTTTCAGTATTAATATTGCAGTACTATGGCTGAAGTGAGCTGCCTTGGGTGTCACATGAATGGAACGTCAGATAGATTGAGGTTCTAGGTGTGTCATAGGAGTCCACTGACTGGTGTCTCCAGGACATCACTGGGGGGCTGCAATGGCCATCACTCCTCTATCCTACCAATGACCATACCATTTTGTAACCTTTGTTTTAAAAGTGCTTAAATTGTATTTATCTATTTTTCCCCCTAATGTTTTTGATGTTAAAAGGCCTGGTTAGTATACAGAATTTAAAGAAGTTGTTGCTCCATGCACAGAAGCGTGGGCACCACATGCACTTGTGCATAGAAAAAATGGATTAAGGGTCTGAGAAGTAGGGCAGATTCTAGGAAAATGGCAGATATCTTGAGGACAGCAGATTCTAGTCTAACTAGCATAAAAATTAAGGAAATATATGTTAATATGCATAATTCTAATTGCAAATTGTTTTCTTTTGTCACATGTTTTTCTTCCGTGGAGCACAGAGCAACTAATACGGAGTTCCTGTATGGACTCCTCATGTGGCTTTGCTGAACCTCAGGAAACTTTGTTTCACTCTAGGAACAATGCTCCCACACAGATAACCATCCAGAATTAGGGTGACCATTTGTCCTACTTTACAGAGGCCAGTTTGTATAATTTGAATAGAAACAAAATATATTTCACCATAGTAGGGAAGACTGCGACAAGGTGGTATATGCTTGCCCAGTCTGCTGTTCAAGTGCGAACTGTGGATGGGCAACTTGAAGGCCCCTGCTCTCCCTTCAAGAACCCTTGAAATAGAGGATTGCCCTCTGTAATGAAGGACACATGGCTACCCTTCCATCCCCATGCATATCACCCAGGGAGCACAGACATCTAGACCAGGACTAAAGGGTCCTGATGCGAGGTTGCGGCTCAGTGGAATCATACAACAACATAGGTGGCTGTGCTCTCCACTGACTTCATCAGTGCATGGGTGGAGTTTACCTGCAGTCATGGGGTTGTGGCCAGCAGGGGGGCCCTTTCTGAAACCAGACTACTTACCTTGTGTAGGAGACACTGGTGCCCTCTGTAGAATAAGACAAATGGAATCTCAAGCCAATATATGGTTTACTCATATTGTAAACCTTGGATGGGAAGATAATTTGTGGTTATGAGATTTTTAAAAAGTTAACAAGCAAGATGGATGCATTTTTCTAGCTCCATATACATCTACTCCATATAAATACATTTTAAACCATGTTGGCCAAGGTCCTGGGAATAAACTAAAGAAGGAATTTTCACATTGGATGAGAGGGCATAAGGGATATGGCAATGGTTTAACCAATGAGAATGAATATATTATGGGTTATATGATGCTATATTAAAATCTAGTTTTCTGCTTCCACATGACCCATTCTTCGAGGGTAGTTGTTTATTTATGTCTGTAGTTTATGGAAGTTCCAAATGCATTATTTTAGACTGAGGATCAATTCATGGAATTAATTGCAAATCAAGCTGCACTAATTCTCATTACAATGAGAAAAGTAATAAATTAATGCTTCTGAAAGGTTGAGATGGGCAGGCATTGGTAGAAGAGATGCAAGTACCTTTCCAATCATTTCACCCTCAGCCGAATTCATGTGCATCTTGATTGGCCAAAAAGATAAGACGCTGATCTATTTTCCACCCTCTTACATTCTGTGCCACAACTGTATGGGCTGTGTGCTACTTTACTGTTGACTGATGACAAGGGGGAAACAGAGCAATTTCCTATTTGTCAAAGGTGTTTTGCCTCCGTAGACCTCACCTTAGAACACAGCAGAGGCAGGGATGAGAATGGATTCCCCAGACATTAAGCTTTCATTAGCTGTACCTTCTTTAATGGTCTCAGTGTAAAATATGAACATACACAGCTACAAAGTGATATTGGCCAGACAGTCTTTGAAAACAAGGTTGTTGTAATCCTTCCAATTCTGTTAAATTAACATAAGTGTTCAGTAGGGATGTGTATCGTATCGTTAAAATTACCGATAATGATACGATAAGGTCATTATCGTGCATGTTTTTAACGATGATGATACTATAGAAAATTCTACGATAATCATCGGAGACGATAATTTTCGGGCGATTTTATCATTTTATCGGACTGCCATATAAATATACCTATAACTTCTGTATTTTAAAAGTTAGAGGCTTGAAACTTGGTCACAGTGCTTCTGGGGTATGCCTAAGTATGTGTATGAAATTTGAGATCGATCCCTCCAACCCTCGATTTTATATGAATTAATTAAAGATCGTTTCCGTTCTGACAGATCGGAATGACAGCTAGCTATGTGCATTCATTCTGATCTGTCAGAACGGAAACGATCTTTAATAAATTCATATAAAATCGAGGGTTGGAGGGATTGATCTCAAATTTGGCACGTATGTGTAGCACATGTTGCTACACATATGTGCCAAATTTGAGATCGATCCCTCCAATTCTCGATTTTATATGAATTTATTAAAGATCGTTTCCATTCTGACAGATCAGAATGACAGCTCGCCAGACCTGTCAGAACGGAAATGATCTTAAAAAATTAATATAAAATCGAGGGTTGGAGGGATCGATCTCAAATTCCATACGCTTACTTAGGCATACCCCAGAAGCACTGTGACCAAGTTTCAAGCCTCTAACTTTTAAAATACAGAAGTTATAGGCATTTTTCTTTCTGCCAAAAATATCATTTTTTAACGATAATTATTGTGAAGACAATATGGATCACCTACGATATGAATGAAGACAATAATTTTTTTGGTCCAAAATGACGATAACGATTAAAAACGATATTTTTTGGCATGCACACCCCTAGTGTTCAGCATGTAATCATGGACACTTCCTTGCCCAGTCCGCTCTACCTTGTAAAACTATGGTGTCTTAAACTGCTAGTTTTGGCAAAAGGCACAGAATGGTCTTCCCAGTATTGTACAACAGTACAGTTTTTCTTTCTCAGAGCTCTGGATAATAATTAAGCCAAGGTCCATTACATGCTGTCAAATTGTAGCACCCTGAGATTATTTGAAAGAGAAAATAAAGAAATCTATGTTTTTATCCCCCTGAGGAAACAGCTCCCCCCTAGACATACACAACTCAAATGGTACTTGAGATCCCAAAACTTTAGTAAATATTGGTACCGCCTCATCTTTACCTATTGGCTTAACAACACAGTACTGGCTGGCAGATTTGGTAGCATCTTTAGCAGCCTGCCCAAGCGAGAGGGATATTCTTCCTATTACCTAGTGTTGAAGTTTCCCATTCTCATACTTCTAGACGGTTGATCCTCTTTGCCTCATACTCAAGCTCTTATTCCCCATAACTGTTTGTTCTGGGAATTGAGTACAGATTGCACAGAAATATTACTGATTTTTCCATAGAAATTTAATTTCATATGTTAACTTCCCCAATTTTAAACTTCCAAAACAAGAGACAAATTCTCAATGACCACTGAGAAAGGCAGCTCACCACTGGATTTTGGTGGCAAACTGCTACAGAAGCGGCCGGGAGAGACAAACTCTAGTGCTGAAGAACTGTGAAGACTTTAATAGTATAAAAAAGCTCCTGAAATTATAAAAATCAATTTTCAAACAAGCCCAACATTTCGGATTGTGTCAATCCTTCATCAGGAGCTACAGTAGACAAAATACAATTGTTTAAAATGTTCACAATGTAGTTAATAATATTTGAATGTAATTTGAAAAACAATGACAACACCCTAATTAACCTATTGACAATGCATGTACTACGTTGATGTCAACGAACATTTTGTGCTACCATTGTATTATGTATTCGACTGGCTGCTAGTTCATTCACAAATATCAAATTTAAAATAAATAACTCATGTTACATTAGATAGGAGCAGTCATTCTTTTAACTTCTTAAGCGTCCATGTTCAGCAAAAGATGGCTCAAATCATAGGTGCTTTATCTTTTCTTTTTAACTCCTTATAGATACGAGATTTTTAGAGTTATACACTATATTACATCCAGGTAAACCCACAGTTCTTGACACATGATATTGTTCAACCAACTGACTCTAATATTATATATAATGTATAATACATAATAACTGCAGAGAGAAGAGGCTCTTTTTTTGTCCTTGTATTCC
Source organism: Anniella stebbinsi (assembly GCA_029215795.1). Taxonomy (NCBI): domain Eukaryota; kingdom Metazoa; phylum Chordata; class Lepidosauria; order Squamata; family Anniellidae; genus Anniella; species Anniella stebbinsi. Next base: position 334,775,393 of record JARDYH010000001.1, read on the forward strand.
AATTGCTGAGAAAGTTCTTAAAGCGCCCGTAAAAGTTTTTGGGGGACTTATATTATGCAGAACATGTGCCACTTTTACTATACTCATTTAACTTCATAACCTTTTTACAGAGTCATAGAAAATGATGTCATCATAAACAGTGAAAATAAGCAGCCATAAAGTACTTCCTGGTTTATAACAGCATTGCAGGTTTCTGTGCACAGGAACATAGGAAGTTTCCTTAAACTGAGATGATCCATCTAGCCCAGTATTGTTTACCCTGACTAGCAGTGGCTCTCCAGGGTTCAGAGCTTTTTCCAGGCCTACCTGGAGATGCCAGGAATTGAACCTGGGACCTTTTGCATGCATCCTGACTTCTGACTTATGCATCAGAACTGGAAATTTCTAAACCAGTCTACTAGCTCCATCAGATGAGTGTTTTATTGCCTCCTAGGGTTGTCTACTTGCTTGTCTGCTTACTCCGGTATGGTCATGACTAACTTTGGGTTGTTTAACTCATAATTAGTCATGATGTGCGAACCAAGTCTCAAGGATTTTTTGGGGAATTTTCAGGATCCTATGCTAGGACCCAATATAAGCCCTTTTCAAAAAAAATTTTCTCAACATAGTTCACCTTAGTAGTAAACTAAGTTAAAGAATTCTGTAAACTGGGTTACTTAAAATAAAACTTTATCTATAGGCATTGAGCTCCATCAGATGGGGAAATCATGGTTCCCTACCGTCACTTCTCTGCTCCAGCTTCTGTTGCACAATACTTTCTCTTTCTCCAGGAGAAGACGAAGTAAATAACGTCCACATGGCCCATTCAGTGGGCCATTTTTATTGTGCTGCTTCTCCTGTGCACAGCAGGAGATAGCAGTAAGTTCCGTTTCTAAAAATAATCCCATTTTTGTCATGGGAAGAAGGCAAGAAGGGGGAGACACACCGAAGGTGGATGACATTGTGAACAGGACCCGTGAAAATCCATGAGTGCCAAGTAACAAGTGTGCAATAAAACGCTTATCTGATGATGCTTTATGAGTTGGTTCCAGAGTCATATTTAAAGTGGACTCATGGAAATAAGTGGGACTTAAATTAATCATAATTTTCTGTAGAGAAAGACATGATACCTGTCCCAAGGCACTTCTGTCTAAACTAACCTTAAAGCAGTGTGAATAAGCAAGGAGTAGTTGTGGTTAAAATCACCAGCACATGTGGAAATCTGCTCCTCTTAAACACCATTGTGCAGATTCATCCTTAGAGATAACAGCCCAGATTGGGAGACGGAACGGCAGAGATGAGGGTTAGGAAGTCATAAATGAAGAAATAATTGCTGAACCAGGGGTTGTCTATATGTCCTATTTACCCTGAAGTGGCTGCGCAGTGGTGTTGCATTGGCTATATGATACAGCAGCCAACTTGTAGTCACCATAGGGCTGTTCCCCAAAACTGAGTGTTTAAAAAGTCGCAGACTTACCAAGACTTTTCCCTTTACTCCAAGGTCACCGTTGTATTTTCACTGTCTGTAGGTGGTGACCTTACTTTGGTTTGATGTTGGGGCATTCTGGGGGCAGATTGAGGCCCATGGTAGTTTGCTTGGAGCCCAGGAAGGCAGGGCAGAGGACAAGCTCAATAAGCCATATGGCTGCTGGAAAGCCTCCACTATTTCATATGGACACCCTATTTAAACAAAATAATGTTCTTTCTTTCGTCAGGGAAAGCGTATGTGAACAGGTGTGTTTTCAAGAGGTGTTTAAAACTTGCCACTGTTTCTGCCCTCTTGAACCACATGTAGGAAAGTGTTCCAAAAGGTGGGTACCACCACTGAGGTTTACTTATACACTGCTACCTGGCAACATACTGTTGGCCACGGAATGACCACCAAGGCCTCCTCATACGATCTCATGGGTCAACTAGGCATATATAAAGGAAGAACTCAGCTAGGTATCTTGGTCCCGAGTTGTTTAGGGCTTTGTATGTTATCAGAAAAACTTTGAACAATGCTTAAGGTAGCTAGTCCGTTATTTTAATGCAGGCTTAATATGTGTGCAGCTAAGTACTCTACAGAGCCTCATAGCTGCTTCATTTTGCACTCACTGCAGCTTCTGTGCAAGCAAAAGAAACGCTGATGTGAAAAAAAAAGAACCTGTGAACATCATGTAAGAATATATGTGTTTGTGGCCCTCTAGTGGGCATTGTATGGCAGAGAAACAACCACACACCTGTATCCAGTAAAATTTATTGTGAGGAATTATTTGCTGAAGTGCCCCAAAGGTGCTGAGCGTATTGCCATTTTTAAGTCTATAAGGCTGCAATCCTGGGAGTAAGGTAGGGTGACCATATGGAAAGGACGACAGGGCTCCTGTAACTTCAACAGTTGTATAGAAAAGGGGATTTCAGCAGGTGTCATTTGTATTCATGCAGCACCTGGTGAAATTCCCTCTTCAACACAACAGTTAAAGCTGCAGGAGCCCTGCCCTCTTTTGTAGAGTGACCAGATACAAAATAGGGCAGGGCTCCTGCAGCTTCAACTGTTGTGATGAAGAGGGAATTTCATCAGATGCTGCAGGAATCCAAAGGACACCTGCTGAAATTCCCTTTTCTATACAACTGTTGAAGTTACAGGAGCCCTGTCCTCCTTTCCATATGATCACCTAAGTAAGGTCCATTACCAGGCATAGGATTATCCTGTTAGCCACAGAAAAGATAAATAGGGTAGTATCCAATGTTAGTCCAATGTTAGAGTAGATCCATTGAAAGAATAGGATCTAAGACCCCCTCTAAATGGATTCCGTTTGACGCCTGTTCCTCCGATTATGCACATCTTCTCGGAAGCGCTTTATCGTAAATGCTTGTATGCAGGAGGTAATTGAGCACTCAACAGGTGACCTTACCGGTTGTTTCAAATGTGCTTTACAAGTAGTTAATGCAGAGAATCGCTTGTTCACATAGTCAAAATGCGCTTTAACGGCCAGAGCAAAATAAAACCCACTATTTAATGCGCATTCGATAATGCGCATAATCTGAGAGAAAACGCGCCTCTACGCCCGATTTGCACTCCGTTCTTGTAGAGGTAAATTTTTAATGTGCCTTGAAAGAGCTTTAAATGCCTCTTGTAGAGGCAGCCAAAGTTAGTCTTGACTAACTTAAGTCTCATTGATATCAATAGGTTTACTCCATGTAGCACTAATATTGGCTACTACCCATAGTAATCAATATCATGACATAAGAACTGGAAAGGGGAATTGTCTGTGTACATATACAAGCGAACATTACGTCTGTCATGGATTGGGAAAGAGAGCAATCTGCATTCTTCCTTGCACGAGAAGCCTTCATCTATGCTTACAGACTGAAACAGCAGCTTACATTTCAGGAGTAGGCAAAGTGGGATGATATAAAATTTATTTATTTATTTATTCATTTCATTTCTATACTACCCTATAGCTGAAGTTCTCTGGGCGATTCACATGTCACAAAACTACAAACCACAGCATACAACATTACATGATGCAACATTGTAATAAAACATAGTCTAAAATGTTTAATGCACAAAATTTAAAACCATTTGAACATCTAAAAACTATTTCAATAATAGACCTGTTCAAGATAGCTGACATAAATGCTCCAAACATATGCCATTAAATGACTGTCTTAGCCAAGCGCTGAAATGATGACAGCATTGGCTCCAGAGGGGAGATCATTCCAAAAACAGTCTCTTCTTTAAAACATGAGAGGCATATCTACTCTTCATGTATATTATTTCCTTCTTTCTGACTGGAGCATAGTTACAGTCTGGTTTGTGCTGATCTGTAGCAGCCTGTGTGTGGGTGGTTGGTATTGCTTATAGTGACATGGGGTTTTGTAAGCACATGTAGTAACTGCATCCCTTACCAATAGAACATTTTCTGTGCACTGGCTCCACTTCCTAACATGCCAGTTATTGCCCTTTGATGTGCCAGACTCCACACCTTAACCCACTAGACTCCACTGGTAGGAGTAGCCTGGTAGGGTGACTGGACTTGTAGCATTCCCCCCACTTCTTTTGGAAGGGTCAGCCATCGCTGCTTGTCATGTTATCATTTAGAATGCATTTGCAGTGACAATTGATATCAAAGGGCACTATCCAACTGCGTCATGTGAGCACAATGTTGCACTAGCAAGAACTAGGTTCTGAACTATGTGCAAGAGAAGAATCCAACTAAAGGTTCATTTGTGCAAGCAGTTGTTTCCTATGCTTGTGTAACGCATTGTGCAACAACCTGCTGTGCATAACTCTTGTGCAGCCTGTTGTGCAACAGTTGCACAAGAGTTATGCACAATGGGTTACACAAACATAATGCACAATTGCTTGCACAAGTGTAACTTTACTTATTGCACAACTGGTTGCACATAATGGGAAACAGCTTGAGCAACAGAAAGATTCAGCGGCACTCCACTAGGGCTATTTGAATTTGCAGAATGACACAGTTGGATATGACCCATGAAGTTAAAAATGTTAATCACTACCATGGGACATATTCCTACCACAGGAAGGAATTGCACATCCTCAAGGGCAGTTCAGTGTTAAAACCATGTTATAACAGATTTTGTTAACATGGGAATTCATGCTAAATCGTTACTGTAAATAGTTGTGGGATATGTAGTAACTCTCTTTTTTAAAAAAATAAATGAAAGCACCCAAATGAATTAGATTTTGATATGTTGCATAAGAAATAAAACAAATCCTATTGTGTTGTATAAGAAAAAAAACAAACTTCACATAAGGATTTTCACAGTATTCACGGTTATATTCTGTTTCGAAGCTTTTACACACACTGTACAAATTGTTATGCAAAAGTAGTCCATTGTTGTACCGTATACTGTTGTATACTAGTCCACATATCGACTAGAAAGAACTGGGGTTAAAAGTTTCAAAGTAACAAAAAGATGGGGCTTTCTAAGCACTATACCAGCGTTAGTCTCAGTTTAGCTTTAGCAGTAGAATATCCAGTCCCCTTACAAATATTGAGGAATGGGCAAGCCTTGCTGCAGCAGATATCCATATTGCTTTACTTATTGGATTTTTAAAAACAACAATAGGTGATGTAAATTATCTACTTTTGTTTCCTTTGCATGCATATTTTAAAACAGAAGTTATTTTCAGTTTTATTGATATTATCCTTAATGCCCGTTGTTTATTTGAGCTTGCTTTTGCATGCTAAATTTTTATAACAGCCTGCCCTTTGGGATAAAAACAACAACAATCCTGTTCATAAATAAGTCAATTTCCCATCCCAGCTCTCAGATAGGTTATAACTTTTGGTATGAAATAGCCTAATATAGCAGATATGAAATATGTAGCCCGTGTGTGCAGGGACTACACAACAGGCAGTAGAAGCCAGGGAGTACTACAGCCTAGCTTCGTGCTTTAGACATGGTGATGTCCCTTTGGTCAGCGGCATCAGCATCTTCCAGGGATTCCCTTTCCATGTTTTCAGAAGGGCACTACCATGAATTTCTGAATTTCTATTATATCTGTAAAGTCTCCGTTCCTACAGAAAGATGATTACTTTTAACTTTACAGACATTTAAAGTTCTGTCCATACAAATATTGGAGAGAGCTTAAAAAAACATGGAAAACAAAAGGAAACCCTCCTAATATTTTTAAAAGAAGGTCATTGTGAATGCTTGGGATTGGTAATAGTATTGTATAACTCTTACAAATTCTGGAGACAGCAGTCGTTGTCCAGAAGTAAGCAGCAAGGCATATCTGACCCATTCTGTCAATGTAGCATTTGCCTGTTATATTAATAGAAAGTGCTTTTCATGTCTGGATTGATACACCAACAGAGCAGGGAAGGAAACATACTAGACAGTGTGAAATTTATTGCATGGAGCCATCTAATGGACAAAAAGAAAAGTTACATTGGAGATGAGATGAAATAAGTGGAAGTGGCAAGACTGATCAGGTTGGGTTGAGTGAAGATTTGTCTTTGAGTGTTTTCATATATGAAAGCATTTTTGCATGAACTATCTTTTAATGCTGTTATAAAGCCTTCATTAGTCACAATGCTCATTTGAATTAAACATGACTGGCCTGTCTCTATTCTACATCAAAAAGAGAGAGGTCACTTAACCAGAACAAAAGAATCAAAAGGTACCAATGATACATGAAAAAACTATTTTCATGACAACTATTTATGACATACTGAACAACTACTATGAACATTTATATATAATAATAAATGCCAAACAGTCTAAGTAATGTACACAACAGCGTAAGATAACAGTTACTTCGGTTATTTACAGATGTTTCGTTTCTTCATCAGATCACTCTTAACTTTTAGATTGCAGCCTCATAAGATAAATATATGGGCACCTTTTTTTTACAGACAGTTACATGCTTAGTTTTAGACCAGTTGCCTTTAATTATTAATAACAATAAAAAGCTAGAAATAAATAAGAAACAGGAATTAAAATTTACAAATTGTATTTTTACAGATGCTCATTAGAGGGAATACACAAATCAGTATTTGTACAATATGTTGTTTCCCCTAACTGAAGGTATTTATAAATTTTAGTTCTATAAAATGACATAAAACAATTTGTTTAACACATTGATACTACATCACTGAGTTCTTCCCATTGTAAGGAAGTTTATCACCAAGTGGCTGTTCAAGGCCAGCTGCCTGCAATTAAAGAGTTAAGAGTGATCTGATGAAGAAACAAAACAGCTATAAATATCTGGAGTAACTGTTATCTTATTCATTATTGTAATATGTTCATAGTAATTGTTCAGTATGTCATGGGCAACTTTTTTTCTCTCTTTTTCGGTATTGAGTGGAACTCTGCTCTTCTTTCTCTGTTTATCTATTCTACATCAACCAACCATTCTCATAATGTGGTAAAGATATAATGGAGATTTAAAGATCCTGGCTACATCCAGCCCTAGTAACATCCAATAACAAGTGGTCTGGATGGGCATCCTTATGTGCATCCAAAAGATGCATCCAGCCAATTAAGTGGGTTGTCTAACAGTGTGGATGCAAATGTATATCTGGATGAACATCTATATCAGTTGTGTACATGTAAGCCTCCTTAGATATTTGGATTTCCCTTGTTGGATCAGGTCACATGTATAAAAACACTCTGTATATGTCTCTGAACAAGTGCTTGCTAGTGTGTGTATAAGAACATAAATGAGGTTTATCCCCCCAAAAAATTACTAAGTTGGTGTACACGTAACCTCTCAATAAGTTAGCCATCTGTTACATCTTTAAGGTGAATGGTACCACCCTGATTCCCTATATTTCTGGTCAAGTGCAGATGTGTGCAATAAAATGTTACTTACTACTTGGCAGGCACCTGGCTTACCACCATGAGATTACAAGCACACAGTAGTAAATTACCTCTTGGTAAAGGATCATCTGTATTCATGCTGTTTGTGTATCCAGAAGTGAGAATGTTCACTGAACGTGAAAGAGGAGAATGAGATAGACAGACAAGATTAGAGCTGGAGACAAATGAGAAGGGATTTCCCCCCTCCCCGAGAGACCTGAAGGCAATTTGAAAAAGGGGACACTGCTCAAAGTGTATGTGCTTGTTCACTTTTGCCTGATAAACAGGTTTTGCAGGGGTTTTAAGATGGTTCCCCAAACCTGCAAATCCCATTTGACAAGAGGTGACAGTGGGACAAAGTAAGTATATACAGCAGCCTTCTCCAACCAGGTGCACTCCAGATGTTATGGGCTACAGCTCTCAGGAGTCCTGACCATTGGTCCTGCTGGCTGGGCTGATGGGGGTTGAAGCCCAAAACATCTGGAGGGCACCAGATTGGGGAAGGATGCTGGACAGTGTGTGCCATGGGAAGCCAAAACTCTCTCAAGCCAGTTTCAACTCTCTGAAAAACTATTGATTATATCCAGCCTAGTATTTCCTTTGGTGTCTGCCTAAATCTCCCCTCTACAAGGATTCGCTTTTGCGCCTGGTTAGCCGATTATGCGCATAATCGCAGAAGCGCATTTACGCCTAATACCTCTGCACGAGAGGCAGCGAAGCGCATTAAGGGATGACCAAAATGTGCTTTACAAGTAGTTAATGCGCATAATCGCTTGTTCACATAGTCAAAATGCGCTTTAACGGCCGGAGCAAAATAAAACTCGCTGTTTAACATGCGTTCGATAATGCGCATAATCGGAGAGATAACGCGCCTCTACGCCCGATTTGCGCTCCGTTCTTGTAGAGGTAAATTTTTTTAAGTGCCTTGAAAGAGCTTTAAACCTCTCTTGTAGAGGCAGCCTTAGATTAGGCTTTAATTTATATGCCATCTCTCCACAAAGGCATTGTGTTGAAAGCAACTCACATATCCTAATAATGATGATCTACTACTTTATTGTTAAAAGTCCACAGACCATACAACTGTGATTTAAACAGAACATAAGGGGAAAAAAACTTATAAGTTAAAATGCAGGCTTAGTAAGTTTTGAAATTCAGCAATCTCTATAGAATGAGTGATATTTTTCCTCGAGCCCTAACAGACCCAATATGTTGTAAGCGTGTTCGATCTCTTCTTACTTGCAACTCACATATACAAGATAAACACAAAAACAAACCAACTGTGCTATACCCCACAAACACTTTAAATAACTGAGCTCCCTCCACACTAGAGAATGCTACACTTAATGTGAAGGATCAATCCTCCAATGGCAGGCCCACGTCAACTTCCCACCTCAAGCAGCTGCATTGCATGATTAAGGCAGGCCCTACTTTTTGGCAGGGTGAGGCAGCTCACCTCCAGTGAAAGATAATTGGATGTCATTAAAGGGCATCAAATTGTCAATTAATTGCCTTTTAAGGCTACATTCATAAGAAAACTTACTAGGGAACAAGTCCCACTGAACACAAGGACAATTCTGGGTAAATATTACACATGTCCTCCTTACATTTACCTAAACCAGAGCACTTTCCACCCCATCATTGCTATATGAAAGGAAACATGAGTTCACACAAATTGGTGGGTTGTGGTGTGTGCTGGCAGCCATTGTGAATATTCAAGCCATGACTGAAGCTTATTGTGACATTCAAACCCAGTGCAGGGCGGGTTGTTGCCATGGTTAATAAACCACCCCTAACCCCAAAACAGCCCTTGGATTGGGGATGGTTTGTTAACCAGGCTGGATTTACATACAAGCTAAACAAGCTACAGTTTAGGGCCTCATTATGAGGGGCCTCACTTTAGAAAGAAAGGGGGGAAAAACGTTTACAACATTGCCACTGGCAAACCATGAACATCATACAAAATGAAGACCTCTTCAGAAGAGGGAACAGTGTTATGTGGTTAGGGTCAGTCTAAATTATCTCCAGGGGTACCATACTCAGTGCCTCTGATCGCACACATATAACTTGCATTTTGATACCTATATTACACGACTATCAAATTCTGTTTAATTGTACAGCCCATATTTTGCTTTTAATTTTTTTATTATTTGTTGAAGAGGGAAGGGCCTCACTCATGTTATAGTTTAAGGCCACAACAAGTTTAAATCCATCCCTGTTTGTTAACCATGACAACAACCCACCTTTGCCGGGTTCAGATGTCATAGTAAACCATGGAGAACCCTTCCCCCCACAGCTTAAATATTCACAATAAGCCACAGTGGTGATTGTGTGAACCAGGCCTTACTTTAATTTCCAGTTGATGATGTATGTGAAAAATGCCTTGCCGTCAAGTAATTTCAGGGTTCCACCAAGGAGTGGGGGTTGTCCTCCATGCCATTTATGGGTTGTATCTAATATTAGTCCTATTTCGAGTAGACGATTTAGGGCTTAATCATTGGCTACAACCCTATCTGCTTATAAAGGTCCACTAACACCATCCCCTTTGTTGGCGGAGGGCCGCCTGTTAAGTAGGCGCTCCCCCACCCCATCTATGAATGATATCGGAGCGGAGACCCCTGCTCTCTCCTGGCTAGTTCGTGCCGTCCGCCCAGCGGAGTCATCAGAGGGTTAAGCTGTCAGCTCTATAATGTTAAACAGGTGTCAAAGGCGCCTCCATATATCTGCAGATTGAAATCAAATTCTTTGCCGTATAAAAAGATAAATTACCCAGGCGATTCCCGCCTCGTCCCACTCATCAGGCCAGCGCCAGACGGCGAGCAATTTTTTTTTTAATGTGCTAACGACCTAATCAAGCAATCAAGTCGGAGAAGATTGCGGAGTGACCCCCGAGCATCCATCTGCCAGCGAGCCCCCACCATTCATTTCCATTCCGCCGGGGACAGCGGCTGCTTTCCCTGGAAAGGGAAAGGCGGGAGGAGGGGAGGGGGAGTTAAAAAAAAAGGGGGGAGAAAAAAAGGATTCCTAAACAAATTAACACCCAATTTTCCAGCCTAATTAGTTAAATGAGAAAACGCTGGTGGCGTGAGTGTGTGGGGTTGTGTCACGGAAGGGAGGGGGCGCCTGCCTCGAGGAGAAGCGAGCGGGAACTTCACCACCACCACGGCATTAATTAGCGCGGGTCAATGGCGTCGATCCCCGGGGAGCAGCCGCTTTAATTTCCCGTGATATTTCAGTGCCTGAGGCCCATCGATTCAAACTGAAATTAACTTATTTTTCAATCAGGCCCGGGCTGCCCCTGGGGCTGACTCTTCCTTTGCCTCCTCTTGAATAGACCGCGAGCAATTTTTCATCTCAAAGCTGATGCCTCTCCCTCCCTCCCTCTCTCTCTCTCTCTCTGGCGCGGGGAAAGGAGAGAGGGGCAGGAGGAGTGAGAGCCTTGAGCGAGCGCACTAATAGATTTCGCCTAGGTTCATGCCGCGGTTCACGCAGCCCTGAGACTCCCTCTGCGGACAGCCAATGTCGGGGTGTGCGTGTGCTCCTCAAAGTGGGGGTATTTAAGACAGGCGGCGGCCATTAGTCTCTCCGTTAGTCTGCCGCACTGGGGCGTCAAGAAGCCTTCCTCGTATTCCACACACACCCAAGCAGCGCGGTCTCTCGCTCTGTGACGCCCAGTAAATAATGAAAGAGAAAATCCGAGGCATGAAGAGCCAAAAGCCACTAGCACAGAAAGGCTGTAATGGGAAATTAATTATGGCCCAGCACTGAACCATCCGACACTGGCTCCTGCCCGTGAGAGAAAGTGAAAACACATTGCAGAGTTGAGAGTGCAGTTGCTCCACATAATCTCTGCCTGTGGTGATGTTTGCCATAGAGGGAGGCTATTTGAATGTGAGAACTCACCTCCCCACACCATGACTACAAGGTCAAGTGGGGAAAGGGTGAGCATGCGACCCTCCTTGCTTTGCTGGATGCAATTAGTTTCTGGGCAAATGGAGTAGAGATGGAGTGGAGGACCTGTGGGACTAGGTGAGAAGAACCTCTCTATGGCCCCCTCCACAAGGATGCGCTTTTGCGCCCGGTTCCGGGATTATGCGCATTATCGCGGAGGCGCATTTACGCCTAATCCCTCTGCACGGGAGGCGGCGAGAGGCGGCGAAGCGCATTAATTCATGTCCAAAAAGCGCTTTAGAAGACGTTAACGCGCATAATCGCTTGTTCACACCGCGATAATGCGCTTTAACGGCCGGAGAAAAATAAAAGTCGCTATTTAACGCGCATTCGAAAATGCGCATTATCGGGGAAATAACGCGCCTGTACGCCCGTTTTGCGCTCCGCTGGTGTGGAGGTAAAATTTATAATGAGCCTCTAAGGCTCATTAAACGTCTCGTGTGGAGGAGGCCCAAGTTACAGGTTTGTAATGCAAACATAGGTTGAACTGTGCCAATAGAAACAGATACTATCCTGTTTTCAGTAGGGGCATCTCAAGGTATTTTGGTGCTGTAGGTGAGGTACAGTCTCCCCTTCTTCTGCAACATTACCACTACTAATTCCAGAACAGCATAAAACATGTTTGTGGAGGAGGGATACTGATATCTATTTTTAATTTCTTTTAACATTGCAACATTTATCTGTGTAACTGCACTATAAGGTGCTTTAAATATTATATGGAACAAAGTATATGCATCCTTTAAACTAGTAGTCTCCAATCTGTCGAGACCACCTCTGATTCCTATTGAACTCCATTGTGCTTTTAAATGGCCCATGACTGCAGTCTGGAGAAGCCAATGCAGTGTTTTCCTTTACTGTGTGCTGAGCCTTGCCTGGCCACTATTGCTACGGCCTACTTGGGGGGTTATTTGGTGTCCCCACTTCACCTTCCCCTAGAAACTGCCCAGGTCCTCTGTATTTTTTATATCAACCAAGCCAGTCTAGCGTCATGAAGGATCACTCTGACTGGCAAGGCTGGCCCAAGTCATTTTGTTGCCTGAGGCATAGGATAAGAAGGCGGCCCCTTCCTTCCACACCAGTGGCTCAGGTATGCTCAAGCTTCTTCCACACCAATTATTTAGTGTGTGATCACCAGGCTTTGTTCAATCACATTAATGGGTTGGGTACCATTTTATATAGGCATCCATTTGTAATCTTCTGTGTTTTCCCAGTGATTCTTCCATCTTTTTTTTTTTACAGCAGAAAGTCCAGTGGTTTTTTTAAAGAAGGATGAAAGAGTAGTGCAATCTTCACAGGTATAGAGTACTACTCTTCTGTCTTTTTAAAGAGGTGTAGTTTTGACGTGGGTAATGTCATATCAGGCAGGTGATTCTATTGCAGCTCATCACACATACCCTATAACCTTTGCGGTGGGCATCATTTTGTAACCCCATTGATTTTTTAAGTCAATCTTTTAATTAGCTCTAGAATGCTTTTCTAGCTATCTATTTTTTTAAATGAAAGAACGCTCTCATTTAAACACTATTGCACTAGTAGCTTAATAGAGTGTTCTAGTGCTATAACACTAATAAATAATAATAAAAAATAAATTTAAAAAATTTAGCAATGTTTTTTTTTCTGATTAAGCATTTTCAACCTACACTTCTAATCCGAAACAACTGTTAAAACATTTGTTTTTTGACATTTCATCGGTAGTAATGGGCTATCATGCTGAAATGAATAAGTACTTAGTGCTAAATGTTTTGTAAGGATTGCTCACAATTTTTCTTCAAATAATGATTTAGGTAAATTGGATCTTCCCTTTTTCCATCAACACCAGCTATGTCATTCCCACTGGTGTAGATAGAACATAGAGAGATGAACATTCAGAAAAAGTGCAATATTCCTGATGATGTAGAAAGTTAATTGCAATTCTGCTTGTAGCCTCCAGTGGAAGAGCAATGATTTATTAGCACTAGGAACCACCTATCTGGACCACATATATTCAAAACCTCACATTGGCATGGCCCTGTTTCTTCCATTTCATATTTGCAGTATTTTACAACCAGACTAAATTAGGGTGCAGCAGTCATGTGGCAAAACTCTACTGGCCTAACTTAACAATATTCCTTTTTTGCAGGTTTGGTTTCAGAATCGAAGGGCCAAATGGCGGAAGAGGGAGAAATGCTGGGGTAGGAGCAGCGTAATGGCAGAATACGGGCTGTATGGTGCGATGGTACGTCACTCCATTCCACTGCCAGAATCCATCCTCAAATCGGCCAAGGATGGCATAATGGAATCCTGTGCTCCTTGGCTGTTGGGTAAGAGATCAATCTTAGGAGTAGATCTATTTTGTCTAGCCAGTTTCTTTGGCAGAGCTAAAGAGAATCAAGCAATTGGGCCAGGGAAGTGTATAGGTACATAGGAGTTATTGCTGCAGGAATGAAATTTTCATAGAGTTTGCTCATTGTATCTAGGGATTGATCCGTAGGCTCAGACGAAGGCATGACTGCCAATAATGCATTATTTCAGGGGGGTAGGGGAAAGCTCCATTAAATTATATGGAGCACAAGCTCCTTAATGTTTCTCTTTTATAAACTGCCTAGAGGGCTTCAGCTATTGGGCAGTATAGGCATTATAAATAAAAAAAATTCTTATTCTTTGGCCTGGTGCTTATGTTAGATGATTATTATTATTATTATTATTATTATTATTATTATTATTGTTCCCACCTTTTTCCCAGGGCTGGGACTCAAAGTGGTTCACAAAGTAAAACGTGTACAATTAAAACATATACATATAAGTTTACAAAAGTTAAAATAGAATTAAACCTACAGTAAAATTAAAAGCATTTCCACAGTCCTGCTGCCAAAAACAGTTCTCCACATCCAATCTGTAAAGTTTCGAGTAGCAGCTTACCACACAGATAACTGATACCATGGCAAGTGCCTCCACGCTGGCTGCTACTGAGGGTGTAGACTTTTTGTAGGATGGCAAAAACGTTTGTGGCTCCCTAAAAAAAATAGCAATTGTAGGAGCTTTCATGAGCAAGAGTCTTCTTCATTAGACACAGAAAGTGGAAGTCTAGTGCCTGTTGCAAATCATGTCATAATATAGGTCAGAAAGGGGCTGCGTAGACATATGCAGATAAAAGCTTTGCTTGATCAAACTAAGGGTCTTTCTAGCATACTTTCCAACAAATCAGGTGACTCTGGAAGGCAAAAGCTCTCTCTGAATTCTGAATCCCTAGCATGACACCCTAAGCAGACTAGAGAGAGGATATTTCCCTTCAGGTTCATGCCAAGGGCCCATCCCCAAGAGCCATGTGGCACAGCTGATTGCCTCCAAGGCTCAGTCTGTGGTATGTCCAGGCAGTAAGCCCACTTAGAAAGTTGCTGGCCATGCAAAATAGGAGATGGAAAAATCCTCTGGCTCTTTTGCAGTTCCCTCCCATGTGCCAGGTACAATGAGAGGCCCCTGGTACGCGTGGACCCATTGTTTGATTGTTTTATCCTCCCTCAATTGTCTAATAATTTTTAAACTAGTACTCACCATGGGATTAACGGATTTCCTCTTGTACGCCTGCTCAGCTCTTCTGCTTTTCCAGACTAATTCTACAAAGTTAACTTCTGGCTCCTAACAAATGTGCTGCATATTTCTATCTACTATGTGAAATCCAGTGCTGAAAGAGAGAGGGGCAAAGGGGTTGGGATGTGTAAGAAGAAAGAAGAAGCTAGCTTCTTCCCAGCCCTTTAGGTGATAGCACAGCTAGATTTCCCTTACCTTCACATACAGAATTGTTGTAAGAAGCACATCCCCGCCACCATTTTGTCTCTGTTAGCTCAGAACTGCACAGCTTGCTAAAGTTAGCCTCTGGGTTCCTTTTCTTCCACCCACTAGGCTTCTGCAGTATGCAGTTCCTGTCACTTAGATGTCTTAGAATGTGTCTTCTGAAATAACAGCCTTTTATGCATTTTTCAAAACTGTACCTTTATAAGCACAGGTTCCCTTCCCAACGCAGTTGTCCCTACTTGTGGACAATTCATCCCCCATTGGCATCAGGGTTACAATGCAAGAAGAAATAAAAGTAGGTGCAGCATTAAACCAAGTTCCTTGCCTAGGTTTGGCTATCTCTGTCAGAGAACTGGCCTGAGGTCCCCCTCATGCAGGGCCCAGTGCAGTGGGCTCTCTGTGTGACTGCTGTGTGAAGCAAGGCTTTCTGCTTTTCCTTAATTCTGGCCTCTCTTTATCTTTACTGTTTTCAGTTCAAGATGGCTTTCCCATGCCCAGGCGCTTTTCTAAACCCGAATACCAACAATTCTTTTTAGGGATGCACAAAAAATCTCTGGAGGCAGCGGCTGAGGCGGGAAGGAAGCCAGAGGTGGAATGCCAGGCCCTGCCCAAGCTTGACAAGAGCGACAAGGAAGAAAGGGGCCCAGATTCCAAAACCACCATTTCCCAGGAGGAACTGAGAGAGAACAGCATTGCTGCCCTCAGGGCCAAAGCTCAGGAGCATAGCACCAAAGTCCTGGGGACCATTCCTGGAGATCCTCCTACCCCAGTCAGGAAGCCAGAGAAAGAGGAAGAGGCATCCACAGCAGAGGACGAACGGCAAATGGAAAAATCAGATTTATCACAAGAGGAAGAGAAGCTGGTTTAGAAGGAAGGGAATGATGGGAAATCTGCCATCTCCTCAAAGACTGACTCCTTTGGGAGCTGCAGCCTTCTCCTCTCAGACTAAAGGGGTTCCTCCTGCAGCCCCATCACACATGGAGGGAGGCCCCACTTGGTCTCTGTACATTTCAGGAAACCACAGGCTAAGGCCATGTTCTGTTGGGTGTGTCTAGAGACTGATCCCTCTCAGGAGCCTATGCCCCTGCAATCCCTGTCTTCAGGAGCACTTGTTCTCCTATCTCCCCAGGTGGAGAGGTGTGGGTGGGTGGGTCATATACCATCACCATCTTAATCCAAGAGGAAAATTAAGATAGCTAGGATTTTTTCCTCAACACCAGCCACTAAACCAATGTTGGCTCTTTCATCTCTTTCCCCTTCATTCAGTCTGTGTTGTCCCATTCTCACCCTCATCTTTAAAAGGAGTCTTTCTATTGTCTCACTGTATTCCATGGTCAGAGTAAGTCTCTTTATCCTTGTCTCAGTCAGGTTCCTAGCTTTCCAGCAGAAGAATTACCTTTCTTCATATTCATATGTTAATTTATGTAAATATATACGTGTTTTAAACTGCCCGTTGCCTAGCATCAAGGCAGAGTTTAAAGGGAAAAAAGGAAGCTACTCCCTTCTCCAAATGTCAGGTCAAATTTAAAGCTGGCCAGGTGGCAACCCTACCTCATAGTGAGTTTCTCCCTCACAGCAATTTCTAAATTGTTGTTCGTGGAAGAGGCCCGGGCACCCTTCCAGTACAATGTGAATTTTCTTTACAGAATAAATATGGCCCTGTTGGCTTCTTTATGACATCCAGACTGCAGCATTCCAAAATCCTGACTGTCCTCAGGTAACTATCTCATGTTTCCCTTCAACAGAAAATCTATGAAAATAATTGCATCTAATTCCAAAGTTGTTTTAAATCTTCCACATATTTCTTTCCTAAGGGGAATCTGACTTGTTCTGAAATGGGAAGCTCTTAATTCCTGAAAAGAGAGGTGCCAAGGTTGCTTGGGTGTCATATTGCCTGATCTGGAAGCTTAGCCCCTTCCTCCCAATTGTGGGTGTATAGGATCTTGCAGTGTTAGTTGCTGATGAGAGAAAGGCACTCTGCATACACTCTGTTACTTACATTCCAGGGTATTCAGAATGCCTGGTATTCAGAACCCTTGTGAACCTTGGCTCGGATAAAGCCTAAATCAGTGCTCTGGAGTCTGGATAGTTGGTTCATGGTTCTCAAAAGGAAGTCAAGAAATGGAAAATAATAGCCATCCCCTGATAGCAGAATTTCTGGGGAGGGAGCTTCCATTTTTCACTTGTGTTTTAAAAGTGTAAGGGTGTTTCCAGAGAAGGCTTTTATTGTGCAATTATACTGCCTCATTTATGGAATTTGACAGGGGGTCCGATTACATTATTTTCCATTTGTAGCCCTCCCGTGCTTTCCTATTGCTTCTTCCATCTTTTTTCTTCCCAGAAAAAAACTGTTAAGGAAGAAAAGACTGAATAGTTGCACAATGTTTCTTGATTGGTAGTGCTAGGAATCCTCTGTTGGAAGCACCTTACAAGTCTTAGGACTGGCCTTAGGTCAGCATTTGACTTTCAGATGAACGTGTGAACTGACTTTATTATAATGAATTGTATTTAAAGTGATATGGAAGTTCTGTCAGTGCTGTTTGATCATCAGTGATCATTCATTCACGTGGTGATGCTGCAGTCATTAAATAATGGTGGATGAATGAAGCAGCCTATGTAAAGCAGACTGCTTGTGTGCATTTCACCTATCTTAGAAATGTGTAATTAAAATATTAGCTGAACAACTTGTTCAATATAAGTTACATGAAATAGAGCACTTATGGACAACCTGGTGTCCAAGAGTAAAAGGAAGTGTTTACACAACCAGTGACTTTGATAAGCAATTAACTCACACAGACACTAACATGAAGTCATGCACACTGTCATATGAAATCACCACCGTTCCATAGTAACATGGGTCTCCTATTCTTCTGTGAAGGCGCCCGGACAGCAAGCCCATTGTTCCCTTTCCTGTCCTTCTTTCCAACAAGAGTTCTTTTTACCTGAAGTTGCTGTTTTATTTGTTTATGATTGATTTTCCCTGCCCACATAATCCCTTTCTATGTCTCCCAGTTCTTTGGCGTGTTAGATTATAGCCCACAGTGTGTAAATAATGTACATATGGTGAGAAAAGTTGGTATTTGAGGTGTTTAAGGTACAAAGTTGTAACAACCAGTCATTTGAAACCTGTGATTTTTGTGCCATTTTCTGTAAAGATATAAATCAGAATAAAACTGAACTAAAGATGGGCAAAACCCATGCTGTAGTACACCTAAGAGTTCTGGATGAAAAATGAATGACCGAGTTCTGTTGGTATATTTGTACAATGAATACACAGTTTAGACTGCAGATGTTCTGAGGTTGGGCTGCATGCAAAGATGGGAGTAAAAATTACTAAGAGAAGCAGAGAAATATAAAAACAAAGGTGCGTAGTACAAAAACCTTGGGGAAGTTATAAATGCCTACCATATTCTCAATCTAGTATCCTTCATTTCAGGTAGGTGTTCACTGCATGGTCTAAATACTGGGTTCTTATAGCTTCATGAACTATTAGGAGATTTGGGTAAAGGGATTTTGCTCTGGCAACAAAACGCTGTATATAATATGAAAATTAAACTCAACAAGTGTTATCAAACTTTGAGGAAGAAGACACCTGGAACAGATTTACAAACCATCATCACTTCAGTGCTAAAAATTACACCAAACATAAAAATACAGGAGAAGGGTTGAAAGTGCAAAAACCCTGGCTTCATGTTGCAAGGCTGCATATTTTCCCCTCTATTAGCCTGATCATCAACTAGTTTTACAGGAGGGTCAATTTGAGGAGTGGTGGATGGTGATCTGATATGCCCTTGTCCTTCCAAAATGGATTTGTTTATTTTATTTTATTTAAAATATTTCTTGGCCACCTTTCAGGGCAGAAGCTCTCACAAGGCGGCTTACAACAATAAAATACATAAAACATTAAGAACAATATGATATTAAAAATATTAAAGCAATAAAACTTCAATCAAAGCAATAAAACCTACAATAAAACCAGTAGGAACAACAATAGCAACAGGCCACTAAGTCCTGTTGCCGCTTTCTCCCAACACATCTTTCTTGCTTCTGACGGGGTGGGGAATCACTGCTGGTCTCTATTGTGCTTTGGTGCCCTGTGAACTATTTGGTGCACGCTAGTGCAATGTCTTTAGCACTGGGGCACAATTAGATACTACTCTATAGTTACACTTTGAATTTAATCCATTCATATATTTTGCAGTGTATCAATTGTGTACTAGGCATAAACAATACCTATAGCTCTGTAGGAAACATTTTAACCAGAAGTGGTTGTGGATCAACAATTAATTCTGTTCCTTGTATAATAATGAGGAGTTGAGAGTTAAGAAATATCATGCATTGTTTGGGCACAATCATTTGAAGTGCCCTTTGCATTAACTGAAGTATCTTTTGACTGGGACTTTATTGGAACAATACTCAGACTATGGGGCGCGAAGTATGGGGTTTTGTCTCTGCATTAAGCTTTTACTGGTATCTTTATGTTGTATAAATATTGGAGATGTGGATTTTTAAAAAAATCATTGCAATTCTAAAACATCCAATGAATCTGAGGCAAAGAAACCATACGAACATAAGAGCCATGCTGGATCAGACGAAGGGTCCGTCTAGTCCAGCATTCTATTCACACCGTCCAACCAGGTGCCCAAGGAAAACCCACAAGCAGGATACAAGTGTAACAGTCACCTTCCGCCTATGTTCCACAGCAACTAGCGTGCAAAGGCATACTGCCTCTGATATTGGTGGTAGCATTTAGCCATCAGGACTGGTAGCCATTCATAGCCTTATCCTCCATGTATTTGTCCAATACTCTTTTAAAGCCATCCAAAGTGGTGGCCATTTCTATACCTTGTGGATGTGAATTCCATAGCTGTGTGAAGTAGTACGTACTTCCTTCTATCTGTCCTGAATCTCCCTTCAATCAGCTTCATGGGTTTTAGTATTATGAGAGAGAGAGGTCTCCCTATCCACTTTCACCACACTATGCATAATTTTGTACATCTCTATCATGTCTCCCCTTATTCACCTTTTTCTAAACTAAACAATCTGAGCTGATGTAGCCTTTCCTCATAGGGGAGTTGCTCTAGGCCCTTGATCATTTTAGTTGTGTTTTTCTTCACAAATCCAGCAATGTATTTTTATTTTATTTTATTATATGCCGTATTTTGTGGCTTTATTAGCGCATAAGCAGATGAAGGAGAACAAAGTTGGAAGTATGATTTTTCCTTTACATGGGAAAACAATATGCTAGGATTTAGGGACTTGTGACATCAAGTGGGAGTGAATAATTACCTATCAAGAATTCCTTTCAGGAATTTGCCTAGCACAGACTGTTGCCTTCCAGATGTTTTGGACTCCCAACTTCAATCAGCTCCCAGACAGCTTGACCACTACAAGGTTGAACGGACTTCAGGCCTAGGGAATCTACTTTGTTTTTTTGCTAGAAGTCAGAGATCCACCAAACAGAAGCTTGTCTAAACAACAGACACTTTTAATTACAGTATTTTTAACCCAGGAATTTGTTTTGAGTATCAGAACTGAATGGAAGTCATAGTCCATCCACACAAAAGTCTACTTCTAGTCAATCCAAATCTTCATTTCGGCAATATCATGCAACAGTGGGCATGGGGTGGGGTGCAGACTGTTGTCAATTTGTTGCTGCTACTGTTAAACAATTGGTAGTTAGAAATCTTTGCTGATCTACTACAAACCTTCCAGAGATTTGCCTTCTGCCCACCCCTGGTCTAGCATGAAGTCAGGGGCTGGTCCATCTGACAATTTAATTGAGCTGCATTGTCCTTGGTCCTAGGTCTATATTTTCTGCTCAAATGATGACAAATGGGGTGAGGCAGGGTAGTGAAACTAAAAATAACGAACATACGCAACTCAGCATTGTAAACTGTCCAATATTAATTAGAACTAGAATCTTATAAGCCAAACCATCAGCTGCAGGAATATCTTATCAAATCAATAAAGAAAGAAAAGAAAGCAACGATAGCTCCACATTCTACCATGTTGTGGAGGGACTCTATAGGACCAGGATCTTTAGATGAAAAGAGATGGATGAAGAGGATGTTCATAACACCCCTCCCAATGACTCCACCCTCCAGTTTCCATTTTTCCTAACATGGCAGAGGTGGGGTGGAGGGAGCAGTGGGTAAATAATATTTGAACAGGCAGCTCAGTAGCCCTACTGTCCAATTTCCCTTCACATGGATCACACAAATAACATAATTTATTTTAACAAAAGGGAGGGTGGGGAGAGTCACTGTGAAAAATATGTACACGCAATATACAGGTAAAACAAATAATCAAGAGTGTGTTGAGTCCAGCATAACAGTTACTGTAAAGACCCTAAATTAGGCCCTCAGGCTCTATTGGGCCTGTGACTACTGCAGGCTCATCTGTCAGTCATGCACACTAATTGTGAAGTTGTTGCAGGTTGTGTGGAGTGCTGCACAAAGGTGAGTTGGAGCTGGGCCATTACTCTTCCCCCCCCCCCAGCCCCTCATTCAAAAGATCACTCCTTTCCCATCCCTGGTTCTCACTGTTACCTCTGTTTCACACTCCAGCAGCTTCTCCTTGAAATAAAAAACAAACAAACCCCCCCCCCCCCTTCACTGCATGCATCCACCAGAGGACTACACTTCTCTTGAGGGAAAATGCAAAAGGGCTTCTAATATGTGTCCTTTCTGTGTGAAAGACTGGCCTTGCCTGCTTTGTTCTAACCAGCTGGGGTCACTAGCAGACCATTAGTTGTTACTTTTAACTCCACCTTTCAAAGATAACAAGTGATCCCCTTCCCATAAGAATTGTAACCCTGGCTTAAAAAAAAACAATTTTAAGCTCTTTTAAATTATTTGTGTGCATATACAGCTCAGCCACAATACAAAGGTCAAAGATGTTACTTTGGCAATGTCCAAAATTTATATTGGAATTTGAAGGAAAGAGCTAGATTAACAGAAATGTGCTTTCTTCTTTTAGCAATTTATTGGTAGTAAGCATAATAAGTGATATCCCATTCACCCTGCCGTACAGTAGAAGGGTTCTGGGGCTGGCAAAATAGGGGTTTTCATCATTATGTCACAGACATGCACAGAACACGCATATGAGCACAGTTACAGCTCATAAAGAGGAAAAACCAAAGGTGTGGAGGCTAGTTGCCTGTAATTGCAGTTTAAGTGCCATCCTCACAGCAAACAGGTATGACAGTCATAGTTGCTGGAGTGAAAATTGCTGGGCTTTTATTTTTAAGCAATGTCGCTATGGGAACCAGCGGTTCCATGAAAAGGGACACGTTTCTTGGCTGGACAGTTGGCCTGGGAAAACCACAGGAATTCCTAATATTAATAGTAGAAGTATCCTTAGCATACTCTCTGAGAGCAATACAGAAATATTCTGCACGAAGAGAGCAACTAAAAAAAGAAATACATAGGCACATGCAAGCGCGCGCGCACACACACACACACACAGAATGATTGTACACCATCAGAAATTACTTTGTTCCAAGCAAGAATATTTAAGGTCATATCAGCTGCTGGTGGTTCCCATAGATGGCGCATGCATGCTGTGGATTTCCCTCAAATTCTTTTCTCTGTCACCTCACCATTCTCCCAGCACCTGCAACTACAGTGACTGTTTTTTGTGAAGAAGTGGCAATATTCCTCCAATATGTACAAAGTAAACAGAACCTCCATCTTCAGGGACAGTATACCTAGATATCAGCTGCCAGGGACAAATAACAAGGGAAAACTTCCTACCTGGCTTGTGAGCACACACAGCTGTCTGGTTGGATGCTGTTGGATAAGAAAGCTGGATTAGATTAATTCTTGGCCTGATCTAGCAAGGTAGTTTGTGTCATTATTTCATAGGCAAAGACAACCGGGATTCTGAAACAATCAAGAATAAATTGTAGTAGTAGAGTTGCTGAAAGCCACTACCACTTTGTCACAAGCAGTAAAGATCATTCTCTGTTTGTTCCGACACTAGTTCACAATAGATTTATTTATTTATTTATTGCATTTCTATACTGTCCAATAGCCAAAGCTCTCTGAGCGGTTCACAAAAATTAAAACCATAAAGTACAGAGCAAAATATAAAATATGGAAGCTTAAAACCAAGATTTGTTTAGCTGTGCAAACTTTACAGGTTTCTGACAGAAGTTCATAACACTGGCATTTTAGCCACAGAATTATATCTTAACTTGCTAACACCTGATCCTTAAAATATCTGGCATTGCAAGGAAATGTTTTAATCGAAGGAATTCTGTGTCTTCAGTCCGTAAGAGAATACTTGTTTACTGAACGTCAGCTTCTTGTACTGCTGCTAAAGGCACAGGCCCTCTTTTTACATCTCACAAATGTCCTAGGGTTTATTCATTTGTCCTTGTCCTACTAAAAGCAGTGGTGGCTCTTTACAGAGCATGTCTGATACACACAGTTGAACAGAAACTGGTTGGGCTGGCTTGGCACTTGCAAAAGGAACTGCAAACAAGAAGCTGCCCAAGGCCATCTGGGAATCAATGGAAGACACCAGAGTTGGGATTTTACTACAGGAGGGTCTCATGCTCAAGTACTAAATATACTCAATGATTAAGTTTAATATCATTTGTTTATTTATTTTTATGTATAAATCTGTGAGTCACCTTTTGCCCCAAATAGCACCCCCAAGGCGACTCACAGTTAAAACTTGTACAAAAATTAAAATGTTAAAATTAAAAGAAAAGGCTACAAGAAGCATTTGGAACACTTTAAAACAGTCCCAACAGCAGAAATTAAGAGCACAGCAGAATCTCTGAAAAAGAGTGTAGGACTAAAACATTTAAAATAGAGAGATTTCTTCAATGGGTCCTCAACCTGTGGACAGCTCATCTTGAGGTGTGAAGAGGGGCTATGGAAACGTGGCATAACTGGATCTGATTTTGTAGCTCACACAGCATAGGAAGAATAGCATTTTAAAAAATGAAATTGAAATGTAAAAGCCCTCTTTTTATTCATATGAAAAGTGTGTGCTGGCAGGCAGGGGTGTACTTACC
Organism: Anniella stebbinsi; assembly: GCA_029215795.1. Taxonomy (NCBI): domain Eukaryota; kingdom Metazoa; phylum Chordata; class Lepidosauria; order Squamata; family Anniellidae; genus Anniella; species Anniella stebbinsi. Next base: position 334,799,439 of record JARDYH010000001.1, read on the forward strand.
AAACATTTATTTGAACAAATAATCAGCATATCATTTGTCACAGTAAGTCGTACTTCTATATTATAATAATGATAAAGATAATGAAAATTACAATACAATAAAATGAAATTAAAATGGACAGAAAAGCTGTATTTGGCAAAACTAAACATTTTCTAAGAAAATATATGCAAACTGTTATTTCTGAATCCTTCTAATATTCATTCTAAATAATGAATATTATTGCAACAACAAACAAATAGCTGAACACAGCTGGGTGCCAACTCTCCAGTCTTCATGTTGCTCTCCAGTCAAACCTGCTCTTAGCAGTGCCAGAACACTTTAAGGGTACTGGGAGGGAGGGAATCAGGGTGTGGGAGCACAAAAAATAAGAGGGTGAGGCCTATAGCAAAAATACTGTCTGGTTGGTTTTTTTACAGCTAAGAGTGGTGATTTTCAGACTTTCGATATATGGGGTATCCTTTCCACGAGGGCTTGCCTAGCAAGGAACCCCTGAACCCCTGCCATGGAGCTTCTGTACAATGCAAGGAATCCTAGGGAGTGTTCTAGATTGCATGTTCAATTCATGTGGGGCGTTGGCCAAGCCTGTTGAGCCTCATTGTTGTTCTGCTTGTCCCAGAGATTTTCTGACCCAGAAAAAACACCTCACACACTGCAGGGGAGTTTTGATGGAGGTAGAATGCAAACTGTCTTTCAGGGAAACTATTGTTCTTGTCATTGAGAAAACCCTGAAAAGCTTCAAAGGAATGCCTAGAGGGACACAGCGTGAAAACCATTTTGTCAGATACACTATGTGCTATACTGCAATGGAAAAGCAAACACACGAGTGTAATGAATGTACTGGAAAAAATGCCTCTTCCTTTTGCCATGAATTGGCACATTGCAATCTACACATCCCATGCCCCAATCCATGCCATCGTTTATGAATAGATTAACTTTGCCTTGTGTTCTTGTGAGCCTATGCCTGTTGCAGAGGTCAGAAGTAGTCACTGAGCCTCTAACCATGAATAGAAGGAATGCATCGAAAGAGAGCGAGCCAGAACAGTCCAGTCTGGATACAACGTGGCTATGCATACAAGTACGGTTCAAATTTGACTCCTGTACAGAAGCAGATTCAGATCAGCACGAAGGTTATTCGAGTTGGATATTCCTAAATCCCACCCCCTACTCCTCCCTTAAAAGGGATTGAATTTCCTTTGCTTATGTTTCTCTGGAAGAGTAGTAGTATACGTGTATGCTTTTTTCAGGAAGAGAGTGGGACACTGTTGCGCTCTCGGTCTGAATGTGGATTTACAGTTTGGATCTAATGAGCTCACATCTCACAGCGCCAGGAGAACAACGCATTGTTTTCCTCCTAAAAGGGGATTTACACTTCAAGAAGAAGATCGCCTTGTGTTAGAGATACCCAGAATCATGGCTTGGCTGCTTGTTAGAACTTGCTTCCCAAAAATTGTCCCCAGAGGCAAATTTTCATATAAAACCAGAGCATGGAGCAGCGGGGGGCTGACTGCTTACATGCCAGAAGCCACCACTTTTCCTGGACCACCAAGGGATCACCAAGGATTGTACCAAGTGTCTGTGGAGCAAACAGATGCATTCTGGGGAGCACTAGCGAGAAACCGGCTTATGTGGATAAGTCCTTTTCATTCTGTTAGTAACTGTAACTTACAGCAGGGCGACGTGTCCTGGTTCCTTGGAGGGAAGCTAAATGTAGCAGGTAAGTGGAAATTAGTCTCCTCTTCTTTCTCTCTTCTTGTGGGGAGAATTCTCTTGCACCTTGGGACAATTTGGTGCTGGATTCTTTTCATTCTCACTCTGTTAATTCCTCAATATGAAAAAATCTATTCATTTTTTCATTGTTTAATAGCCATAAGAATTAATGTTCTGATCCTTCCTAAAGAGACCCTGAACATAAGAAAAGAAAATTCCAAAATCCATAGAGTGTAATACCTTTATTAGACTGATTCAAAGACCACAAAAATGTGCAAGCTTTCAGGATCTCCAGATCTCTTCATCAGGCAAGATGTTACCAAAGGTAGGTTGACAGGGAATGGGATGAGGAGGAAGAAAGGCTGACTGGACATTGTTGTCAGGATGTCTGCATGGTCAGTTTTAAGAGGATATGGGGGAGGAGGGGTTGCAGCCATTCAAACTGAGTTCTACCAGGTGATCTGATGGTTTCAGGTTTCATTCCCCCTTAGGACCACTGGGAAGAAGAAAGTCACAGACATTGTAGATCCTCCATTTTTGAAAATATAAAATCCAGCTGTTAATTCAAATTGTCTTCAACCTGGATGAACCAGACAGGTTTTCCACCGACTGTGGAAACTGACTAAACTGGATGGGGAAAAATCATTGCATGGATAGTCAGGGTGCATAGTGTGGGTGACGTGGGTCATAAACGCCCTCAGCCATGACCTCATTGGGTGACCATGGGCCAGCTACAATCTCTCAGTCAAGCCTTGGAAGAAGTGCAGTGTTGTTGTTGTTGTCGTAATGTGCAGAAGATCAATAACAAGCCAAAAGGTGAGATTCATTATTGTGTTGCTTTATTCCACATCTGAAAATTATTTTCTGTCTATGATTTATGTTGAGCCTGGAGGAGACGGCTATCAATGGGTACTAGTCTATGGCTATGTGCTACCTCCAGTATCAGAGGCAGTATGCCTTTGTACACCAGTTGCTGGGAACATGGGTGGGAGGGTGCTGTTGCACCGTGTCCTGCTTGTGGGTCTCTGATCAACAGCTGGCTGGCCACTGTGTGAACAGAGTGCTGGACTAGATGGACCTCTGGTCTGATTCAGCATGGCTCTTCTTATGTTCTAGACAATGGCCCACTGACCTTATGCTAAAAGTTCTCTGCAACATTAAGTTTTCAGCTTAAATTTTCACACTGCTTATTCATTTGAGTTCAACTGGATGCAAGGTGACTAGAAGAGATACACAACATAATCAGATGATTAACAGAAACATCATGCAACACATAGTGCAAAATAAGTATAACATATGAAAAAAATCTGGTTTCTCAAATTTGACTCATGGATAACATTGTTTCTATAGCCCAGGTTTTTGGCCCATCTATTGCATATTTTACACCAAAATTTTCCCATTTAGCCTATCAGTTTCTTCCATCGTGTGACCTCGCTTCGTGGTCGAGTTGGGGGGAATCTGGGATGAATGACGACCACTGACAGGTCACTGGAAGAGCAGGAAGGCTAGGCAAAGGGCAGGGGGCTGGCCCGATGAGGGCGAATGGCTACCTGAAAGCCCGCGCTCCCTCCTGCTGTGGGGATTTCCCGCCCCCATCCTGCAGCAGCGATACTGTGGGGTTTCAAGAGGAAGGAGTGGCAAAGTGGTGCCATGAAGACAAGCCCCTGGTGTGTTTAAGGCGCCAAACAAGACATGGCACCAAACATGATGTGATGTGACACTACTCACCCTAGCAAGGGAGTAGCAGGGGGCTTTAGACCTTTGGCCCCACTGTGGTCCCATTCAGGATTGGGGGCCCTGTGTCTGTTATTTGCTCTTTCCATCTGCAGAAGGCTTTGGATCCATTGGGTCCTGTTAATTAAAATAACAATTAAAAGCCTGGGGAAATAAAATTGTTTCCTCCTGGTGCCAAAAAGATAGTAAACTATCCAGTCAAGCCTCCCTCAGGAGAAAATTCCATATACAGGGTGCTGCCACTGAGAAGTCCCTCTCTTCAGTCACCACTGACCTAATTTCTGATTGCAGGGTCTCTCAGAGGAGGGCTTGAGCACATGTGGACTAATGTGGAGGCAGTGCTTATTGCCTTAATAATAGCGAGAGACTGATAATTAAGAAATGAATCATTCAAGTATTTAGTAATCAGAATCTGCACCCCTGAAATGCAATAGTTTACCAATACTGAGCAACTGGTTGGGATGAGCAAAATGAGAAACTAAGATAATATTACCAGCTGTGCTACTAACTTACTACGGGCTGTGCAATTAATCCATAGGGTTGGGAAACTGATTCATCTTGGGCTGTGCAAATGATTAACTTCAAGTCATGGAACATTTTGAGTTGTGCAAATCGATAATACATTGTGTAATTGACATTAGACGTAACTTGCATAATCAGATTTCAGGTTGTACAATTCATTTATTGATTGATACTTTTGCATATGGACTTTGAAACTAAATGATGATGGCCACTTTGTTCTTGCAGATTTGTGCAAACATGAATTTGAAACAGAAAAATTAATATAAATAATTAGGGATGCGCATGGACCCAAAAAATCGGATCGGAATCGGAATTGATGCCTTGGAGTGGATCAGATTGGATCTGATTCCGATCCGAAAATCGGACGTCCTATTTTTGGATTGGACGCCATTTTAGGTGTTTTCGCCATAGGCTTGCATTGGGGGAAAGAAAGCTTTCCCCCAATGCAAGCCTATGCGGAAAACATGGGGGCGGGTGAGTGGGGACCTAACTTCCCCCCTCCCTGTCCCTCCCCCCCACTCATGCTCCTTACCTGCCGGGGCTGCCCGCTGCCGCCCGCTGCCGCCCGCTGCCGCCCGCTGCCGCCCGCTGCCGCCCGCTGCCGCCCGCTGCCGCCCGCTGCCGCCCGCTGGTCCCTTCTACTGAGAAACAGGCTTCGTGGCCTGCCTCTCAGTAGAGTGCCGGGTGATGACGTAACCCGGCGCTCTACTGAGAGGCAGGCCACAAAGCCTGTTTCTCAGTAGAAGGGACCAGCGGGTGGCAGCGGGCGGCAGCAGGCAGCCATGGCAGGTAAGTGGGGACCTCCCTCTCCGTCTCCCTCCCCTCCCCCCCACCCGTGCTCCTTACCTGCCAGGGCCGTCCACTACTGCCCACTGGTCCCTTCTACTGAAAAACAGGCTTCATGGCCTGCCTCTCAGTAGTGCATCAGGTGACGTCATTACCCGGAATGTTACTGAGAAGTCTGGTTCTCAGTAGAAGGGACCAGTGGCGGGCAGCAGCAGGCGGCCCCGGCAGGTAAGTGAGGACCTCCCTCCTCCTCCCTCCTCATGCTCCTTACCTGCCGGCATCCCGCGCTGCCGTCCACAGCTTCCATATTACTGATAAGCAGGCTTTGTGGCCTGTTTCTCAGTAGTACGGAAGCAGCGGATGGCAGCGTGGGACACCGGCAGGTAACAGGGGACCTCCACCTCCATCCTCCCCTCTCTCCCCTCACGCTCCTTACCTGCTGCCTCCTCGCTGCCGTCCACTGCTGCCCGCTGCTTCAGTACTACTGAGAAACAGGCCTTGCGGCCTGTTCCACAGTAGAGCGAGGGCGCGCTGAGTGATGACGTCACCCGGTGCGCCGTCGCTCTATTGTGGAACAGGCTGCAAGGCTTATTTCTCAGTAGTACTGAAGCAGCAGGCAGCAGTGGAAGGCAGTGAGGAGGCAGCAGGTAAGGAGCATGAGGAAGGAAGGGGGGAGAAGGTCCGAAGTCTGATTCTCCATTTTCCCCCCAATCCGGATCGGGTCCTTTTGGATCAGATTGGATTAGATCAGATGATCCAGGTGATAGGGATCGGAATCGGATAATTTTATCTGATTTCGCCTGGATCGGGTCTGGATCGTGGATCTGACCTGATCCGCTGCATATCCCTATAAATAATTCCAAAATTGTTATATTCTCTGATTAAGAATAGGTTACTGTATGATGATTGGCACAAGTAATTAATTTCAGAGATGGGGTTGCTTTATGTGTGGGATTATATATAACCTTATCCTGGGACTTCCTGAGGAATAACTGGTGCAAGAAATTTTCAAAGTTTGCACCTGTTTTCAAATTCTATCCCTGTACATGTTTTCATGGACCTGCGGAATTTCCAGAGGTGCAGTATGTTAGGCTGTTGCAGCAAAACTACAAAGGCCGTGTCTACACCAGCCATTTATTCCAGGGTTGTCTTGAGGTCGTCCCTGTGTGTCCAAATGACGCACAGGGGATCCCGGGGTTAACCAGGAATGACCTCTCAGTTGTCCTGGGATAACTGGGATTACTTTTATCTCATTTTTCCCATGGTCCTGGGACAACCCCAAGAACCGCGGGAGGTGTGGCAAGCGCTCCCAGGTCTTTTCTCCTCGCCACAAGTCGCATGGCACAACAAACAGGCATGGAGCTCTGCGGGGGGTGGTCTGTGCCCATCAGGGGTGCGAGCTTTTTTGCTATCCCTGGGATGGGTGCCAAGTTTTGGTTTTTTCTTTTCTTTTTAAGCTTACTTTGGCACATGATCACGCCTGCGTTGCTGTGCAAAAGTCTCCTTTGGGGGGGGGAACACATGCCGCACTGGATGTCCCTCTTTCCTTCTGGGACGTCGCGTTGGCGTTTGGATGCTAGGGTAGGATCCCGTAAGCTGGTAACCCCAAGATCCTCCCCCGTCGCTCCCGGAAGGCTCATAGGTGTAGATGAGCCCATAGTCTGTTGGCTTAAGATCACATCTATTTAGAAGTAACTCCCATTGAGTTCAATGGGGTTTACTCCCAGATAAGTGGATATAGGATTGCAGCCTAAAAGATGTATGGTGGGATAGGCTTTTGTGGACTAGAGCCCACTTTATAAGATGCCTGAAGCACAGTGGGTTGCATCTGTCCTAGCCAAAAGTCTTTAACTTGAATCCTAGTTATATTTTTGGAAATTCTCTTCCCACTGCATTGTGACAGCAGACAGCCATAATGGAGTTTTGGCACCTGATAAAAATGTGTCTAGGTATTATAATCAGGCATTGGCTGATTTTAATACCTAGTTGTGTAGAATTTCTTTTTTTATTGTGGATTTGTATTTTATTCCCCATGCTGGCTGGGGATTCTGAGAGTTGTAGGGCATTTTTCTGTCTGAACATGCATGGAATTACGCCATTAAGGCACAATCCTATGCATGTTTAGACAGAAAAAAATCCTAGGCTAGATCTACTCTTTCTTCACATGGGGAAGAAAGAGGAAGTAACTAATGACCACATGGCCCATTCAGTGGGCTTTTTTATCCTGCTGCTTCTTCTGCACACAGCAGGAAATGGCAGCATGTTTCACTACAGCTGAAAAAGTAGGATTTTCTGGGTCTTTTTTTGTGACGGGAAAATAAGCAGAAGGGGCGGGAGGTGGACGTCGTCGTCAAAAGGACCTGCGAAATACTGTGAGTGGCCAGTAACAAGTGCGCGATAAAACGCTTGTCCAATGATGCTCTTACACTATCGCTTTATAGCGATATTGAAGTGTACTAATAGCTGTTGGGGCATAATCCATGTTCCATATATTGCTTTCATAGTGTTATATCCTGCTTTTTATTCCACATTCGTAATGATTTGACGCAAAGTGTAGATCTGGCCCTAAACTCCCAGCATGCTTTAGCCTGTCATTGTGGCTTGGGAATGCTGGGAGTTGTAGGACTTTTTCTGTCTAAACATGCATAGGATTGCACCATTAATTAATTTTGAACACCACTCTGTAATTTGATAATGAAAGGCGGTATATAAATATTTTAAATTATATTAAATTTAAATTATTTTAAAGAAATACTTTCCTGATCTTATCTGTGAAAGCTGCACTTCCTTGATGTGAGCAAATATTTATTCACACTTTAAATAAACATACAACCTTTTGCTTGAGCAGCTCTACGTATGTATACTTGTTCATTAAGATTTGATGAACACTTTTTAAAAAGTGTCTGTAGCTATCTGGCTTAATAGCAGACCTGAATATTTGTGGAGTCTTACATAATACACACTAGAATACATATATATGCCAAAAGATTAACTTTGATATATTTGTGGTCATCTGCGCCTTTGAATACAGTCAGCATGGTTGCACTTTGTTGAAGAGAGATACCAAAATTAATATACTAATGAATATACTAGATAAACAATGGATAAGAGTTACATCCTTATACAGTGTAGTTCCCAACTCTACTGTGGCGTGAGACTAGGCCATCAGCATTAGTTTTACGAAGGTTAAAGTAAAAGAGACTGACAAAACTGCTCAGAAGGCCAGGGGCTCTTTACAGGAGCAAAATGACTGGCCACTCACGGCAGTTTGCAAGTCCTTTTGATGTCATTGTCAGCCTCCTGCATGTCTCCTGCGCCTTCTCTCACTTATTCTGTTCTAACACACAAACCAGATATCCCTATTCTCCGGAAATATCGTGGGATTTTCTAATGTGTGCAGTCGAAGTTGCGCTACAAAGCATCCCCTAAAGGGCGCTGTTCCATTGAAGGCTATGAGGTGGGGAAGTTTACAATTATAGACCACAAAGTCACCCTTCTCTGCCCATGTAATGCAGCCTGTTACAATTGTGCAAGAGAAGCAGGAAGCAAAGTCCCGGGTAAGGCATTTAATCTAAAGAAGCCCTTTAATCATTACAGTCTTCTTCTCTTTCAGTCAACTGTTTGGATCGACATGTCCACAAAGCTCCAAATAAAGCGGCCCTGATCTGGGAGAAAGATGAGCCTGGCCAAGAGGAACAAATTACATACAGGTTATTACTTACCTTTTTGCAGAGGAGTAGTTGCCTACCTGTTCAGTTTTCTAATATGTCATGAAAATGTCATGATGCAATAAATTTGTAATCCTTATGCCATGGCATCAAGTTTGTTTTTTAAAGAATCATAATAATCATAATAATCATAATAATCATAATAATCATAATCATAATAATAATAATAAATCAGCCTCCATGTCACAACTTTTGGTCTGTCTTCTAGACAAGGAAAAGTACTGAAGCGGAAATGTCAGTATATAAGTATATCTACTGAATCAGATCAATTCTCCATCTAGCCCAGTGATCTCTGACCTGACTGGCATTTGTTTTCCACAGGTCTCAAGCAGAAGTTCTTCCCATCAGTGGAGGCTGGTGGCTCCTATGTCATTAGGGTTGTGATTCCACTCATGGTTTCAGTCAGAACCATTCAGAAATCTAAAGGAGGTATCCAAGTGCCAAATCCATTTTGGAGCTAGCATTCAGAACTTTGGATAGCTCCTTTAGAGTGCTGACTGGTTCTGACTGAAACCCAGAGTGGATTCACTGCCCCACTGATATAGGAGCCATCAGCCTCCACTGCTTCCTATTCCAATTACCATTAATGAAAGTAATGAAATTAACATTGAGGATCATAAATGTTCTGGTCCATCATTGTTGTTCTTCCTTAGCATGATTCAGAGGAGGTTAGTGGAATAACAAAGCAGAATATATCAAAACTACCAGGTGTTTTCTTTGGACAGGGAACTGCTGGAGATGACATGCCGTCTCGGGAACACCTTAAAGCGACAGGGAGTGAAGAAGGGTGACCGAGTCACCATTTACATGCCCCCATGTCCAATGGCTGTGGCAAGTATGTTGGCCTGTGCTCGGATTGGAGCAATACACATGGTGGTATTTGCTGGATTCAGTTCTGTTGCATTGGCTGACAGAATTCAAGATGGTAAGAGTCACTTCCATTGCAAGTTGCATATATCCTTTGCTTCAACTTCTTTACAGCAGCCTTCTTCTATTCAGCCTCAGTGACTAACTGGTTGTACAAAAGTAGTGATTGCACACAAGCTTTTCCACCACAAAGGTCATTGATGGCTACTAGTCCTGATGGTTATATGCCAACTTCAGTATCAGAGGCAGTATGCCTATGAGCAGCAGCTACTGGGGAACAGGGAGGGTGCTGTTGCACTTCTACCCTGCTTGTGAGTTTCTTGTGGGCTGCATGTTGACCACTGTGTGAACAGAATACTGGTCTAGACGGACCCTTGGTCTGATCCAGTAGGGTTCTTCTGATGTCTTATGCCATCCTAGCAAAAGGATGTATCGGGGGCCTCTCTCCTCCAGTGTTGAAGGCCTTAACTCAGTCTTCTTCAACCCAGCACACTCCAGATGTGTTGGAGTCCAACACATCTGGAGAGTGCCAGATTAGGGAAGGGTGACTTAAAGGCACCTTTTTCATGATTTGTCCCAGAAAAGGTGGACAGTTGCTTGCTGCTTATACCCATTCTCCCTCCTTCCCTCTTGGTCTCAAACCCTTACATCTCAACTGGCCATTTTATTTCTGCATATGCTTCTGTGTGCCTATGGTCTGCAGGCCCAGGTAAGATCAAAATTAGACATGATACTATTCATACAGTTATTTAAAAGGAGAAGTGAGTAGCTGTCATGGGAGAGGGTCTGGATTGGGACCATGGCATGGGGGAGGGGACTTTTACCTTTGGCCCTGCTGTGGTCCCAGTCTAGATTGGGTCTCCCTGCAGCTGCTATTTGCTTTGGAAGCAGGGCCAAGCATAGTGCGGTGGGGGGGGGGGGGAGAAAAGGGGTTTATTTGGAAATCTGGAGGGATGTGTGGTCCAGGATGCAACCCCATTATCATTAGGGGGTGAAATGAGGGTAAAGTGTAGATTATGCTTAAGGATATTTATGGAAATGTATTTTCCTGTGTCAGTGTACCCAGAACTTGTAAGATATGCTGGACCCAATCAGAAGCAATGTTAGAGCAGAACTAGATGCATTCGAAACAGTGAGTTGCGGCCCAGACTCTTTCTAAAAGAGAGAGAGTATTCTTCTATAGTTGATACTAGGACTTGTAGCATGAAAGGCAAAGAGATTTGTGCTTCCTTATGTGACATGCTGTCTCAAAAACTATCAAGTCCCAAAGCTTCATGTGCTTAGGCAGGAGGGAGGGATGGCTAATGGGCCAGACAAAGCACCACCTTAATCAGGGACATTGATCCCAGGGACAGTGGGAGCCAGTGCTGCTAGGTTTTATAGGCCCAAATATGTGTGAGTTCCATGTTTAGTACACACACTCCATACTGCCAGGTCTATTTTGGACAAAAGTATGAACTACCCCCACTTATCTACTTAAATGAGATTTATAAAGAATAACTGCAACTAATTTCCAGTGAAGTGTGCATAGGCCTATGGGTTTTTTTGCACATGTCCAGTGACAGTGGCAAAAGCTGAAACAAATTTCAGCACACTAGCCCTCATCAAAAATTGCAGTTCTAGTATGTGGCAAGAACTGTTAGGACACCTAACTAATTTGTCTGTTGAGTGTTAACTCTTGTTACCTGTTTGTCCTGGGCCCTCAACAATGATGCTTGGGCCTTGTTTGAAAGGAAAGCTCCCTTAGACACCAATGTCAGACAAGCTACTCACAAAATGGCCCTGAATCCATCTTCTTTTATAACAAAAACCACGTTTGTAAAGGAATCCCTACCCCTGATTGCGAAGGGATTTACTAGAATAAGGAATTTATCTCCAATATATGAAGCAGAGAGAGGGGGGAAAGGGTACAATTGGTTGCATTAAATTTATTTTCTTTCACCTTCTCCAGCTCAGTCTGACACAGTGATCACAGTAAACCAGAGCATGCGAGGGGGCAAGGTTGTGGAACTAAAGCAGACAGTGGACCAGGCTGTAAAATTGTGTCCAGGTGTGAAGCGAGTTTTTGTTTCAATGAGAACAGATGAGAAGGTTCCCATGTCAGGCCTGGATATACCACTGGAGGAGGTGAGAACTATGTCCCCATAGTAGGGAAAGAGATCCAATACCCCCTTTATAGGCTGGATTTGGAACGTTGTCATTAACTTTGTAAATCTTGGTTTATGAAGCCATGGCCATATGCTCTCCCCATATTCTTCCTTTCATTGCAGTTCAGCTTTAGCGCAAAGAGTCCTGCCTTATATTAAACCATAATCCCCTATCATGTTTGAATTGAGATACTTTGGCTTAATATCGGTTAACAAACCAAGATAATAAGCCAGAATCCTGGCTTATTATCCTGGTTTGTTAACCAATATTAAGTCAGTTACCCATTTCAGACATAACAGGAAATTCTGGCTTAATGCACCAAAGTCAATGTGTGAAGGAAGGAGGGCAAGGGGTGAGGGAGGAGTGTGTGACCACAATGCTAACCATGTTTTCTAAATCTACCACTGCCAAACATTATATCCCCTACAGTGGAATAAAGGGGGATGTGGGATACCTGTGATTAGGCGCCTTGGTGATTTTTAAAAAAATGTTAAGGGCAGCGTTACCATCCCAATATAGATTGGGATCTGGGAGGGGATTTAAACTATTCACCCTGTACCAATTTCCTGATTAAAATCACTCATCAGGAAAAACAACAACCCTGCCATTTGGCTTATGGAGGTTTCCGCATACAGGTTTCCACAAATATAGATGAAGAGAAGGATAGAGTGAATAGTTTAGGATCTAATGAGACATGACACCAAATGTGTCACTTGCCATCATGTCAATTAAAAAAAGAGATTAATAGCAGGGGGCAATTTTCATCAGGTTTACAGTGACCCTGTTTAGATGACACACTAAGTCATGGTGGTTAAACATTTTGAGCTAAACATTATGGCTTAGCGTGTCATGTGAACCATTCCTAACCATGGTGGCTACATAACCACAGTTAATCACGTTCACTAACCATTTGCTGCAAGTGAGTTAGTGGCCTAACCATGGCTTAGAGTGTTGTCTGAACAGGCCCAAAATGTTTAACCCTTTCCTCTCCTACTATGGTCCCAATGAAAATTGCACTCCCTACCTGCTGTTAGCCTTAGGGGGGCAGGGCAGAAGCCTCTGTTGGAGACAGGTGGCTAGTAGGAGCCCAGGCCACCGCAAATAGTAGCTGTGAGAGACATGCAATGAACTAGGTCAGCTATGGAAAACTCAGAGCTTTTGAGATTTTGGCTGGCACAGCCCACATACTGTCAAGATTTTTTTCGTCAGCCATGATGCCAGAAGCTAAAAAAAAGAATGTTTGGAGCAGGAATGGTGGGCACTGTCCCACTAAGCTTCATTATTAATTTGGCCCTTGGTTCAGTGGGAACTAAAAGACATGAGGGGGGAGGCTGTGAAGAGAGCCTACTGAGAAAGATTCTCTGCTTCCTGTGACAGGAAATGATGAAAGAAGATGTGGCTTGTGAGCCTGTTGCCATGGAGAGTGAAGATGCACTGTTCCTCCTCTATACGTCAGGAAGCACTGGAAAACCCAAAGGACTGGTCCACTCTCAGGCAGGCTATTTGCTGTTTGCTGCTATCACACACAAGGTAAAGAAGATGCACCAAGTGGGTGTCTATATTAACCCCATTATGGCTGCACAGTAGTATTGCATTGTTTATATGACACAGCCACCAACTTGCAGTCATTGCGGAGCTTTCCCGTGAAGCTGTGAAGCAAAAATGTGAGGGACTTACCACAATTTTTTTCTTTGGAGCGAGGCAAATGTGGTGCATCCACCATCCATCCTCGCTCCAGAGTCACAATGGAGGCGTGGCATCCACCTGGGCAGAAGGCGGGCCTGGCCGCTGGAAACCCCGTGCTTTTTGGGTGGCTTTGATTTCAGGAGCTGTGCTGGAGAAGGGAATACTTGACCTTCGGGCCGCTCTTGCAGTCAAAATTGGGTGGCTTTCCTACCTACAGTAAATTTTCATGTCCCCCCCCCCCCCAACACACACACACCCCTTGCAGGTGGAAAAGTGGCTGTGAGAAAGGCAGAAATGAAAATTTGGGCCACAAAACATGGCTCAATGGGAAAGGGTTAAGCCCCTCTTCCTCCCTCCTCCTCTTCCAATGTGATATAACGTGCAGTTCCAAAGCTTGCATTTTCCAGAAGACAAAAAAGAATAATGATGATAGTGATGCTAGGACATGGATCACAGACCTTCCACTGTCAAATGCGGTTCAGCCCTTAGTCTCCACTTCCTTTGGAAACCACAAGACGTGCCTGGAATCCCGGAGACAGCACTGTTGATGGTATCTTTGTAGTGAAACAACCCAGAGAATGGCAAGTTTCCATTGCAAACACACTGGCCTTTCGCCCACACTCCCCCCAGCTTTGCTCCCTGGAATCCCCATCTGTCATCAGAAGGATGACATCGCTGCAGCAAATGCCATGATGGGCTCGGAAAGTGGAATGGGGGAAGAGGGCGTAGAACAATTGAACCGTTTTCAATGACAGCTGCAGAAGCAACAGGCAAGAAACTGGAGATAATGTAAGGGAAAACTTCTTGACAATAAGATCTGTAGAACAGGATACAGTCTACCTGCTTAGGTTTTGGGTTCTCCATCTCTGGAGGTTTTTAAGAAGAGGCTGGACAGCTAGCTCTCATGGGTAGTTTAATCGCTTTCCCTGCACAATGCAGAGGGTTGGACTATATGATCCTTGTGGTCCCTTCCAACTCCACAATTCTATGATTCCATGATTCTGGTCACATCTTGCAAACACACAATAACTCATGAGACACTGGCAAGAACCTCAAACTATGCCCCACGCCCTGAAATGTAGTGACAGTTTCTTATCTGCTGTTTTATTTTAAGCATATCTAGTGATAGATATGCAAGGGGAGAAAAGATAGTGTGAAACAGCCTTTCCCAACCTAGTGCCTTCCAGATATGTTAGACTATCACTCCTACCGTCCTGATGGGTGTTGTAGTCCAACAGATCTGGAGGGTACCAGGTTGGAGTTAGCAAATTTCCAGTAACAGAAACAGAAGAGCATCGCAACTAGAGATCGCCTCTGGCCGACAGTTGTTATGTAAGTTCATTGGATGGGAAAAAAGTTTTTTCCATCTCTTATAAGTTGTTTCCACTCTCCTGCAGTATGTGTTTGACTACCATGATGGAGATGTCTTTGGCTGTGTTGCAGACATTGGTTGGATCACAGGACACAGCTATGTGGTATATGGACCTTTGTGTAATGGAGGAACTACAGTCCTTTTTGAGAGTACTCCTGTCTATCCTAATCCAGGTAAAAAAAAAATTAAGCGTTAGGCACAAGAAGTTGCTATGGGCAAGACAAGACTATTGGTGTATGGTAGGAATGTTCTTTGTTGTTTGTTTGTTTATGTATTTATTATTGCATTTATATCCCACCTTTTTTCCTCCAAGAAACTCAAGGCAGTGTACATAATCCTCCTCTCCATTTTATCCACACAACAACAACCCTGTGAGGTAGGTTGGGATGAGAGACTGTGACTGACCCAAAGTCACCCAGTGGGTTTCCATGGCTGAGTGGGGACTAGAACCCAGATCTCCCAACTCCCAGTCCAACACTTTAGCCGCTATACCACACTGCATATGGTGGCACATGACCCAGATCTAATCCCTGAACCAGCTTCATCTACCTCCACTAGTGGCCTTGCCAAATTGTAATCAAAGTGGTGAGGTAAATATTTATTTATAATGAAAAGAAGTAATATACAGTGATCTGGTTCACATGATAACTGTGGCTTAAACAATGACATGCCGGCACATGCTGGGCACCATTTACCTAATTACCTGCCTAGACACAGCTTGTTGTGTTGCCCTAACCTGGGCAGCATGGCTTGTTGGAGGGGGAAACAACTGTCAAATAACCCAACAACAGCCCATAGGTTACTGGAGGGTTGTTTCCTCCTTCAACAAGCAATGCGGCCTGGGTTCGGATGACATGACAAGCCATGCCGGAGAGAGTAGTTATGCAAATGGAGCCTAGCATGTGATTGTATGAACTGAGCCAATGTTGTATTGCTATCTCGTGTGGATTCTGGGAAGTCAAAAGTCCATGGTTAATCTAGCTCTTGAATGGATCTTTCAAGGAAAGTGATGGGCAGAAATAGATTGGTGTGTACTGGTAGATCTCTAGATGATTTGCAATAGATCTGCAAGGATTTTAGATTCCCAATTGTTTAATAACAGGAAGAATAAAAAAGCTTCTCTCCCTCTAAATTAGGCTTCTAAAATAAAGAAGGGAAAATCAGGAATGTTTTTTTGTGTGAAAGGACTGTGAGCTGAGTTATGATACTGGTAGCATTTTTTTCTGAGCCATGTGCTTCAAGGCACCAGTTCCTTAATTCTCCTAGATGTACGTCTGCCCCGAGCCACCATATTGCACCTGACTCCAGTTGGTGGACTTTCTTCCTATTAGAGCTGTGAACAGATCCAGATCCCAAATCCAGACCAGGGTGATCCGGACCTCCCAGATCCAGATCCAAACCGGATCAGGGGAGGTCCGGATTGTACCGGACTGGATCGGATCATTCCGGATCGATCTGGGGCCCATTGGCCTTCCAGGTTCCTGACTGCTGGCTGCACAGCTGGCACCCAGGGACGCCAGGCTGACGGTGAGTCCATTGGACTCACCACCCTCCCCCCACTCTCCCTACTTACCTGCTGCCTCATCATCACCGCCGCTATCCGCCGCTGCCATTCGCTGTCCGCTGCTACTTCCGCTCTACTGAGAACCAGGCCTCTATGGGGAAAAGGAGGGTCTCCAGATCTCGATCCGGTGACCTGGATCCGAATCCGGTTCCAGACCGGATTGGGGGGAGGTCCGATCTGGACTGGATGAAGCCCGATCAGGACCAGATTGGGGGGGCTGTTTACAGCCCTACTTCCTATCCCTAAAGTAAAGTATCTGGAGGGAAAGGACTTACAGAGTAACTGTACTTACGACATTAATCCCATGTTATTCTTGCTTTTCTCCTCCTATGGTTTTGTAACTCTTGCTTTTCCTGTCTCTTCCCTCCTTCACTTGGAACTTTTCAACATGAGGCATTTATTGTGCACTTATGATTCCTTTTTCATGGTTGTTTACCAGTTCTTTACACAACAACGTGATCTTCCAGCTTTGCTTCTGTTTTTTAAGGGCTTTTCTACATAAGGAAGGCATTTATCTTCTGCTTGTCATTCCCTAGTCACAGTTGTATATGGGTTCTTTAGATGACTTCATGACCGTCCACTTTCATTTCTTTATTTAACCAGCACTTTCTGTGAGTCTTTTTAGAGCAGGAAAATGCAAATATAATTGTGAAAGAGAAATAAAACACTTTTTTCATTTGTGTATTTATGCCATTTCGCTATACCACAGTGCCACCTAGAAGTTATGTAGTGGAAAAGCAGGAAAGGAAACACTCTTGTGTCAGATTCCAATTCTGTCATGAACCTACAGCAGATCTCTCTCTGCATGTGTATGTGTGCTTATGCTACTCCTTAAATACACTACAAGTGCTGTAGTAGTAATTAGCAGAAGACGAGTAATATAGATGGCTTTTTACATGAAGGAGCACCTTAGTGTTACATGAAGGAGCACCTTAGTGAACAGTACGAATATATTGGTGCAGCAATGTCTACATTGAACTTGGAGCTGAAGGCCTCATTCTTATTCCTTCCAAATGGGTACAGCCCAAAACTCACTAGGTACAGTAGGATTGGCGTAATCAGGAAGAAAACAAATTCCTCTTCCACTGAAACAGCATTTACTTTTATATTTTTATTGCAATGCAAGAGCTACTACCTCTCTCAGGATGATACTGAATGTCCTTTCCAAGCAAAAGAGAAACAAGCAAAGTTAGTGAAAGGGGAGGATGTATCAAGTTAAGAGAGAGCCAGTGTGGTGTAGGAGAGCCAGTGTGGTGTAGTGGCTATAGTGTTGGACTGGAAGTCGGGAGATCTGGGTTCTAGTCCCCACTTGGCCATGGAAACCCACTGGGTGACCTTCGGCCAGTCACAGACTTTCAGCTCGACCTACCTCACAGGGTTGTTGTTGTGAGGATAAAATGGAGAGGAAGATGTATGCTGCCTTGAGTTCCTTGGAGGAAAAAAGGTGGGATATAAATGTAATAATAAATAAATTAAAAAATAAGTTATGACAGGGCCAATTGGCCCATTTGGAATTATCAATTTTACACAAAGTTGGCTCTCGGGAGAAAATGGCCAGTTCCCGAAGTAACTGGATTTGTTTCTGATTTCAGGGCGTTACTGGGAAACTGTGGAGAGGTTAAAGGTGAATCAGTTCTATGGAGCGCCTACAGCTATTCGCCTACTACTTAGATACGGAGATGATTGGGTAAAGAAATATGACAGATCTTCCCTCAAAATCCTTGGCTCTGGTAGGTGTTGAACCAACTAATAGGGTCTTTGTTATCATTACAAGTTTGGACTAATATTCCTCAGGTGGTAAAATGGGGGAATACAGAAATAAAGCATCAGGAAGACCCAGCAATATTGATACACTACATCTGTACATATAGAGCCAGGCCGTGGTTTGATATATTTTGATGAGTGGAGCGCAGTTTAAGGCTTGAGATGTTATTTGTATCTGACAAGCTGCCTGCATTTTTTTCCCTTCCCCTTGCAGTGGGAGAACCTATCAACACAGAAGCCTGGGAGTGGTACTTCAATGTTGTTGGAGATGGACGGTGCCCAGTAGTTGACACATGGTGGCAAACTGGTAGGAAGACTCAGAGGCTGTCTCTACACAGAGAATCCCCATGGTGGCTGTGAATCTGCAATGCATCAGTTATATGATGAAACCACAGCATTGCAGCCACCATGGGGCTTTCCTGTGTAGCTTACCCCGACCTTTTCAATGGAGTGAGGTCAGTATGGCTCTTCTGCCATTTGATGTCACTCTGGGGCCAATCTGCGGGTGTTCCCTGGTGGAAGGCAACCGGCAATTGGTCTCCTTCCACCATGAAGAGGGTGAGTGTGGGTCCAGTACCCGGATAGCTGCCCGAAACTCCATGCTCCTTCCTTGGCGTTGGGATTATCCAACACCACCACGGATGAGTAAAATCGTGGGGTTTTGGAGGGAGGCGGTGCCAATTCAGCACCGTAAAGACAGTCCCTCAAATGTCTCTGTCTTTAGGGAAGCAATTTTCACTTGTGACTCTTTGGGAGTAGAGATCCATAACGTATGAACAGACCAGTACGCATGGTGATTTAAGTGCCGGGAGGAGCATGGAATGCTTCCAGACAGAGAGTTCCTAGCACTAACAGTCAGAAGGCACACTCTTTCCCCCCTGAATAGATTTTCTGAAATAAAAAAAGATGGAAGGAATGGTGGGCAAACACGGGAGGATTACGAGTGAAAGATGATGTCATCTGGACCCCACATAATATTCTGTGAATAAGGCAGGGCCATGATGCTATCAGAGTCTTGCTTGGAAGCACCCAGCATTTATAATTTAACACTGCTTTCCCCAACCTGATGCCTTTCAGCTGTGCTGGACTACAACTCCCAGAATGCCCCAGGCCACCATTGGCCAGATTTCAAGTATATCACCATTTTGTTTTTTGGGTTTTTTTTAGAAACAGGAGGCATCTGTATTGCTCCTCGTCCTTCAAACCCTGGAGATGAGATCCTTCCAGCCATGGCCATGAGACCATTCTTTGGCATCAGACCTTCCCTTCTGGATGACAAAGTACATTTTTGTTTATCTATCACCTGTCTATCAATTTGAGGACTTTTCAACTCACTTGAGTTCTCAGAGTGGAGATCAATATTAAAACTAAAACCACTCCACCCATCCCCCTTTGATGCTCCTTGTCTGGAATGGCCTCCTGGAAAGTGTCAGCATAACCATCTCCTTAATTTCCTTTAAGCTCATCCTCAAAACTCACATTTTCCAGAGAGCCTTGGATCAGCCCCCTAGTCCCAGTACCATATTGTACCATATTCAATTACATAATGTATATGTAATTGAAATAATCATGCATTCTATCTCCATTTCCCCCTTACCCTGTTGTTTCCCTAGGTCTATTTTAGATTGTAAGGGTGCAATCCTATGCACGTTTAGATAGAAAAGGTCAGACAATTCCTTGCATGCCCCAGCAAGCCATGCTGCAATCGCTCTGGCTGAGTCCAGATGGCGGCAATCTTTGTCGATTGCCCCCTTCCCCTGAGGTCTCTTTGGCCCCCTCTCCCAGTTTGCTCAGGAGCATTGGGGAACCTTTTTGAATAGGTTGGTGGCGATGCTTGGGGCTGCAGAGGGAGAGGGGGACCTGTGAAGATTGCCTCCTTCCCTTCCACTGGTAGGAGTCTTCTGAGCAGAACTTCATTCAGGGAATGCTCCCCCTGGTGGAAAACGCAGCAGGATCCAAGCCAATATTAATATACTTTAATTAGCTAGAGTCATCAGTTCAAACATGACGTTTAAGTCAAGATTTTCTGGAAGAATTAAGTAGAATTTGAGAGCTAAAGTGTACATTCAGGTTTTTGTTAGTCCTCTACAGCAGTGGTCTTCAACTGGTCCACATTTGAGACCTACTTTGGACTCCCAACCTGCAACATGGCACCCACTTCCACAATTTTGAATTATATTTAATAGCCCTAATGCCATGATCCATCTGGATTGATCTTGCATCCCACTTTGAGATTGTGAACCACCGGTTGAAGTCCACTGCCCTACAGAAGTTCCTCCTCTGAGAGTTTACAATGAAGCTGTGAGGCCCAGTATTCCCTCCTGTCCTTTCACCCTCCTTGTGATTTAGGATGGGCTGCTCTTCGGATCAGTTCTGCCAAGGGATTTTCTGTATTATTTCCCCAAAACTTGGTTCTTGAATAGAAACTAGGGTTGAACTATAGTGCTAACAGCTGATCTAAATTCTATGGTTTTGTAAAGTGAGTGAAATGAAGAGGGTCGGGCTGAGATATTTTGCTGCCTGAGACAAAGGACAAGGTGGTGTCCTCCTCTTCAACCTTATGTCCACTGAAGGCAGCAGCAGGCTAGCTGAGGGGGTGCAGGGCAGGTTGCAAAGTGTACACAGCTCTGTCTTCTGTTTTCCAGTACCTTGCAGCTGCTCCTTACCATTTCAGCATCCGTCTCCTGAGGCAGCCACCTTACTCTCCTTAATGACAGGGCCAGCCCTAAGAATGAGCCTGAAGTGTGTGCCTTATGCGCCAATCCTATGTGCAGTTATACTTAGGAGTATGCTCCACTGAGCGTGCCCATGATGATAAAGAGCTGTACAATCATACTGTAGGTGAAAATTAAAGACCCTTCTCAGACCTTGCCTGAGTGACTTGTGATGTACTGAATACTTGGTTTTACTGTTTTTATAAATGTTTTATATAAATGTTTTTAAATTTATTATGATGCACTGCAATGTGTTTTAATCTTTCTTTGTAAGCTACTGAAGAAATATGGTAAATATTTATTTATTTATTAAATAAATACATACTTTTGAGTACATATTTAGCAGGATTGGGCTGCAAGATAGCTGCGACGGTAATTAATTGTACGATGACTGTTTTTCCTCCAGGGAAATCTCTTATCACAGAACGATGTCTCTGGAGCTCTCTGCATTTCTCGGGCCTGGCCAGGTATGGCAAGAAGCATCTACAATGACCACCAGAGGTTCCTGGAGACCTACCTGATGCCTTACCCAGGTAGATTTGTGGTGAAGGAAAGGTGGGATGAAAGCAGCACATAGTTATTGCCATGGGTCAGAAGGAGGCAGGAGTCTTGTAATTTGTAGAACCAGAGAAGCAGTTGGGATACAGCTTCTTATAAACTAGATGTGATGCTGGTTCAAGCAATTAGCAAGTGTGTGGATTTTTATTATTTATATAAAAGTAAATCGCAGGTGCACGTGGCCTGAACTGGATCCAGACACTGGCAGGAGTAGGGGGGCTTTAACCCTTTTGCCCCATGCTGTAGTCCTGATTGAGCCCCTATTTGCGTTGGAATGAAAACATCCATTGGCATTAGCAGGCGCTTTCCTTCCAAAGCAAATAGCAGGTGATGGGTGGGAGATTTGCACTGGGAATGCAGCAGAGGGGGTGGGCGAGCAAAGGGTTAAAGTCTTCCTACCCAGGTCTCAGTCTAGATTGGGGGGTCTGGCACCCGCTATTTACTGTTAAAAAGTTCACGCAATTGCTCATTGTGTGAATGGTGTCGCATCCAGTATAGCCTTAAATAGTATCCACAAAGTGTGTGCGTGTGGAGAATTATCAGGATCATAACAGATGGGGGGGGGGGTGTTTAACCTTTTCCTCCCCTGCTGCGTTCCTATCGACAATTGCTCCTCGGAAGCTACTCTTTGTATTGGGCGGAAAGTTCCAGACAGACACTCAAATGCTTGAGGGAGTGTCTGTCTTTACTGTGTGCCTAGATAGTTGTGAATATGGTGGAGAAGAGTGAACTCAGGAATTGGCAACACTGCCAGGAGCATTTGACTCATAAAAGTTCTGGTGTGTGATGTCCTCTATTACTGCATGCAGTAAAAAATCAGAATGGCCAGAGGCCTGCAAACAGGCCATGTTTTGAAGTACAAATACATGAACAAACACCTTGTTATAGTGAGAGAGGGCAAAAAAGAAGTGTCTTTTTATCTTTGCAAGGGGAAGTAATGGGGTTCCAAACCCCACAACCTGTACATGTTACGGAAAAGGTTTCAGGCGGCCAGGCCCAGCTTGCTTCCTGACACGCTAGATATTTTAGGTATAGGGATGCTTCCCCCCATTGTGGGAGCATTGTCTCATGCACCATCTGAAGTGGCAGCCAAGTCATAGGCTGACTAGCTCATCCTGAGAACTAGGCCTCAGATGGATAGACAGAGAACAGCACACACCCAAAAGGCTTTGGGGCCTACACCTTTGCAAAGGGAAATCTTTTACGGAGGGTGAACTGTTTTTCACAAAAGATGAACAAAAACATGTCGTTACATCTTGAAGCACAGCTTGTATCTTGTTTTAATCCTAGGATATTTCTTCACTGGCGATGGGGCATATCGGACAAGTAAAGGATACTACCAGTTGACAGGCCGACTTGATGATGTCATCAATGTCAGCGGGCACAGGCTGGGTACTGCTGAGATAGAAGATGTCCTGGTAAAAGCTGGGGGGTGAGGGCAGAGCTATAGTTTCTGGTGTAACTAGCGGTTGTCATAGTAGTCTCTGCAGAACACTAGTAGTAGCCTAAGAAAATGGGCAAATGTTATGGCCTGGCAGCGACCTGGTGCCCAAGTTGTATTACTTAATGACTTACCAATCCTTATACCTTTCAGTGCTTCCACACTGATTTGGGGTTTGTGGGAAACAATTGAGAAGGCAAAATGAATCGGATCGCCAGAAGGATGTAAATGAATGTATGGATATTATTTTGTAAGCTAGTGAATCCTGATTGAGCCTAGAAAAGCCAAAAGTCACTCCTTACACAGACAAAACATACCTTCTACAGCAAGGATGCAGAACCCCTGGCCTGCATCTGGCCTGCCAGGCTCCACAATCTGGCCCATTGGGTCTCCTGGAGGAATCTCTTAAGAGGAAAACCTTGCTGTTATCTCCAATTTGAGGTTGGAGAGAACAGTGGGGATGCAGACGGTGGGGGATTCAGCCAGGATCAGGAAGAGCACCTGCTCTTTCCAGCGGGGGCCAAATTGGTTTGTGTGGTACTCAACTGATGCTATCGGAGTACCTTTCTCTGTGCCTTTAGCTTTTCTCAGCATGGAGAAAATGGGCAGGGTTGGATGACATCAATGGGCAGAGGCCATACCTACTGATGACATCCAAGCCAGGAGGGGCTGGAGAACATATTCTACAACCAGAACGGTACTGGGATCTCAAAAGAATAAACCAAAAATATATTGAGGTTTCCTAGGGGAAACTTCAGTGTTCTGCTATTGTATTCATTTCATTTTGCCTACACCAGGCTGCGTGAACTGCATGTTCAAGCCAGCTTGTTAGGATCTTTGAAGTAAATGATAAACCTGTTTGTGTTCTAGAATAAGCACAGGGCAGTGGCAGAGTCAGCTGTGACTGGATATCCTCACAAGATCAAAGGAGAAGGTGAGTGACTCATTCCGGCTGCTACTGCTGCAAACCCTCTAACTGCTTCTGCTTTTAGTGGGAATTATAGCATAGAGTAGGCGTCCAGTGGATTTTTTTCTTGCACACTGTATTTCTGTGGCATGCTTGGGAATCGGGAAGGATCTTACTCACAGCATTCCTGTGGTAACTTTCAATGGTACTTGGAGTGAGTGCCTGCTTCTCTTCAAGCCTTCAGCTGGGAGGAGTTAGAGGACAACTCTTGGACTGGCAAGGAGAGGAGGGAGCAAACAAGAGACAAAGCATGTCTCTGACTCCCTCCTGCAAGTCAGCAGAGACCTACTGTAAAGCCATAACTAAGGCTGGCAAATAGATCTTGCAATGTACATGAGCCTAAACATTTTTACACCACAAAGTAATTTTTACAGAGAAAATGAGACTTCCTTCCAAGTAAAAGATGCATAAGATTGCACCCTGAAGCCTCCTTGGCCATATGCTTCTTCCTATGACCTGGAAGTAATATCAGAACACCCAGGCCCTGTGGGAGAAATCCACTTTGGAGCGTCTTTTCCTACCCACCCCACTTGCTAGTGTCACCCCTCTTGGAAACTGGGGTGCTTGTGTGAACGGGAGCTACAGCATGGGCTGCTGCATGTGTCCTGGGGCTTATGACATTACCTACCCAACATTGGCAGGAGCCACCCAGCAGTGGCTGCTGCATCACAAAACCAACAAAACGAGCCCACTTTGCTGACGGCACAAGATGGCAGAGAATTGTGGCCAGGGTATTAGCAACACACTTTGCTTTGACCTGCATCTCTTTAGTCACTGATTGTGAATCCCTTTTTAAAATTTCTGACTTGCCTTTTGACCTAGATAGGACCCCTAAGGCAACTTACAATTAAAACCAAAAGCAATTGAAACGCTTTAAAAATCTTGCTCCTGCCTTCTCTTCCCACAGGTGCGTATGCCTTCATCGTGCTGAAGAAGGGCTCTAGTCTCTCCCAAGAGAGCCTGACCTCTGAGCTTCGGGGCCTGGTTTCAAAAGAGATTGCAAAATATGCAGCACCAGAATATGTTCAGGTAAGAACCTAGAAGCTCTTTTCCTCTATGGCACATTTTCATCATTTTATTCCCTCTGCAGTTTGGCTGAGGGCAGAACACAAGGTAAAAATGGTTCAAGCCAGCTGTATAACCAGTGCAATTTTATGCACAAATATATTTTTATTTTTATTTTTAAAAAATGATCCAAAGTATCTAAATCCTTCCATTCTCACTGGCAATTTACTCAGAACACTCTGGTGCATTTATTTCTTTACATCATTTGGATATTGCCTATTAACAAAAAAAGGGGGGTTCTTTAGGTGTGTTAATATTAAAAGTTAAACACATCTCTAAAACAGAATAGGAATACAAATACAAAATCAGCAGCCTTAAGAACATAAGGAGTTGATGTTTTCAGTAGTGCTTTCAGTAAAGCCTTGGTGCATATGAAATACAGCTGGGCCATTTTGAAGGTATCGTATTACAGCATATACACATACATATACACATTAAGGATGTGGACTGCTTTGAACCAGTTTTACTACTTGTTGGCAATATCTGAGGAGCCTGGGTTTGTTTTGTTTTGTTTCGTAGCTTTTTGAAGTGTTGTAGTGGTTTTAAATGTAGATTGTGTGTATGTTGTATGTTTTTGCTGTTTTAATTTTTGTATATTGTTTTTGTTTTTAATCCTATGTAAACCGCCCAGAGAGCTTCGGCTATGGGGCGGTATACAAATGTAATAAATAAAATAAATAAATAATACAAATTGCATCTATATCCCACGAAATATTGCATTCCTCTGAGTCGGGTGGAATCTAATTAGCTCATCCTAATGAGGGAAAGGCTTCAGTTTCTGGAACTGAGAGGGGAGAATTTCCCCTCTCCCCTGTAGCCCCAGCATACCCTCAAAATCTGCTCCAGATGATTGGGGGACTCCCCAGAACAGATCTTGGAAGGGTACAGGGCACGTGTGCAGATGGCTGCTCATACAAAGCTGGATTCCCTACCCATAATTCTCCCATTTTACCCTCAGAACAAACCTGTGATGTAGTTTAAGATGGGTGAGAGTGACTGGTCAAAGGCTGCCCAGTTTGCCTGACTGAGAAGGGATTTGAACCCAAAACTCTCCAGTCCTGCTCCAGCACTGCACTACATTAGCCCTTTTATGTACAAGTTTTTGTACATAACATGATCAGGCCTAATTTTGGTATGCTGATCCTGATTACTGCGTACAGGACTCTTGTGAGATGGCCACATCCCTATTGCTCTGGAGGTGGGATTCCTAAGGACTGTTGGCAAGATGTGGCTTGAGGCATTTCCCTCAAGAACAATTCACAGTAGCAGGAGGAGACTGGCTCCTTCAGCATTCCAGAAATATTGGGTTGGTTCTATTGCTGAGACAGGGTTGATGAATGCTTTCTCAAGGAACCGATTTCAGCTGCCGGTAGGTGGGATCAAGATGGAAAGCATGTCTCTTGGGCTTTTAGTTGTAGCTCAGGGCCGGAAGAGCTTAGCTGTTCTCAAAATTCCTCTCGACATCAGTATTCTGACTAGCCCCTCGGCGGCACAAGCAAGCTCCTCTCAGGCCTTTCTGTCCCTGGAGAACCACAGCAGCACCTCTTCCAAAAAACTCAAGGATATGTGAGATCTAGAAAATGTGGACTTGTTCTAAAAAGGCGGTTAACAATTATTTAAATAAAATAAAGTCACCACTGGGAGGGTGAGGCTCCCAAAAGTTCACCCTCCCTACTCATTACCTTGATGCTTAACTACACACTTCATTCCCAAGTGAACTGAATCAAGAGAGGTCATTGAAGTGAAGTGGGGTAATTGCATGTGGAACAAGTATAGTGATTTTTTAAAAAAAAATGCATTAAGGCTATGCAGGGGGCATGAAGTAATCTTACAGCAGATGTATTTATTTAATTTAAACAATTTCTACCCTGCCCTTCTGCTACATAAAAATTGATTAGGACAATTTCCACTTGTTAAGAAGACAGTATCATAAGGGAGCATAAACCCTTTCATCAGACACTAGCAATTCTCTAGAAGGATAAAGGAGTGTCTCCAGTTCTTTGGGTGTATTCCGGCTCAAACCTCACGGTTGTCTGACTCCTCTCATGAGCTGCCCCATTAGGCGTTTCGTTCCTGCTTCCCATGAATTTCCACTGCCAGGCTGACTGCATCATTGGAGCCCAGCCTCTTCTGCCCCAACTCACATTTCAAACCTCACTAGTTTGTTGGCTTGACCTCTGGACATCACTTACGAGGTCAGGTGGGGACCTACTCCAATGAATAAACAATTTAATTCAGCCACTGAGAATTGGGGTTGCCTCCTTGGTAACTGGCTTTTGAAGTGACACTAGAGGGAGCTTGGAGCAGCATCATGGGTGTAAAAGAAGACCTCCCTGTTTTGTGGTTGTGCTTTTGGCAGCAGATGGAATGGAACAGAGGAAATACTTCTGTAATTCCCTGCCCAAGGAAGCCCACCACCACCGTGTGCAATGATGAATGTGTGCTCGTCTGTGTGCGTGGGAAAGAAAACACCTATGTGGGTACACATGTGGGTGAGTGAGAGTTCACACATGATTCCAGTACATCCCTGCTTCTCAAGTTGATGTTAGCAATGTCTGTTTTCCCAGTCCTTCTCTAACCCTTCCTTTTATTTCCTGGTTCAGGTAGCTAGGCATCTGCCAAAGACTCGTTCAGGAAAGATTATGCGGCGGGTTCTGAAGAAGATTGTAGAAGACAAAGCAGATGAACTGGGAGATCTGACAACCCTGGATGATCACAAGGCAGTGAAAGAGATCATTGAGGGGCATAAGCAACTTCTGCAGAAAGAGCAAGGCCAGTAGCCCAAGAGCTCCAGGCAGCCAAAGTGGTGTCAACCAAAGTATTTTGCAAAAAGCAGCCTTCCTGCTCCTATAATCCCTTGCAGAAGGGAAAGCAAGTTTATTCACTGTGAATGAAGAACTTCAAAAGCAGCCACCAAGCAGACATTTTCAACGAGGGAAAGGGAGCATGTAGGCAATTGCTGAGAAAAAGGGGGAAGAGTGTGGTGGAGACCCGGCTTAATTTCTTTCCCAAACCTCTCCCAGCTGTCAGTGTAGGTGTTCCAAGGCTAATCTAGGATATTGAAACCAAAGTCTGCAATGAAGAAAACTTCAAACCTTCAAGTAAAAATATCTTCACATTTAAACAGATTTGCAGAAGTTTATCTAATTTATTTCAGGTTTTGAGAAAACACACACCCTTCGGTGGTTAAACAAGAAAGGGGGAATGTATGGCTGGAGAAAAAGTATCTAACGAATAGGATGCTGTACAGCACAGTTTTGCCTGTTAACTATTGGAGGCCTTACAGTGACCCCTTCTGGATTCTGGACTTTTTAAACAATAAAGGCTATACACATTTTCATGCTTTGTTTCTCAGATAACTCTTCCCCTTTAATACCCAATGAGGATTAGAAACACACGCTTTTTAAAAATGGCAACCAATCCAAATTAACTCCAAACCCCCGGAATTTTATTTTAGGAGTTTGCATAATCCCATTAATTCTCCACTAGGCTGCAATATCCCATATCAGCTCCGGCCATATGCAATTAATAGCTTCTGACAGGAACGTGCTTCCTCTTCTGTTCCCAAAGAGGTGCAGCCAACCACTTCAATGAGGCCTGGCTGAGCATCTGCATCTGCTGTAGCCTGCTTCCACGCATGCTATGCGTGCACTTCTCATCTTCGGGACACTCTGCCTACTTGCAATTTTGTAAACCAGGGGTGGGCAACTTGGAGCCCTAGGGCTGCATGCCATCCTTGACCTAAGTTCAAAAACATGCTGCATGCAACCAGCTCAGTTCCCTGGCAAGACTGATCTATCTCTTTCCCAGTAGACCAGTGCATGCGGAGGAGGAAGAAGAGAAAGTGGCAAAAAGCAAGCTGCCCACTTTTGGGCTCTGCCCCTGCAGAGCATGGACTTCAGCCCCGCTCAACAGCAACCTGATAGATCACCCATGAGAGAATGCAGACCTCGGCACACACAAAAAGTTGCTCATTCCTGCTGTGAACTGAACATGTAAAAGAAAAAACACTGTCATGGCATGAAGGGGTGATAGATGTCCAGCACTTTCAGGGTTGTTAATAAATGCTTACTTAATCATATACTTAATCTACAACAGATTCCTTTGGTCATGGGTCTTTGTGAAAGCTATGTTTGCATCATTCTGTTGAACATCTGGAACAACATGAAGCGTTTGGTAATTTACTCAGTTGTTGAAAGCCAAGAACCGACAGAGTCCCGAGCATAGCAGAGCCATGGAGGGGCATTTCCTTATGGAGGCTCCTGCTCAGGCAAAGAGGCCGAAGCTCAAGCCTGAAAAAAACACAGGCTCAGATGAGAAGAGGCTGTGCCTCATTCACTGACCTTGTGGGGATAGGTCAGCACCTGTCCATCCAATTCCCTGTTGCAGAGCTTCAACACCAACATAGTTCTCACTTAATACATGATGCCAGCAGGGGTGCAGAAAGGTGCTCCTCCCTTCCCTCCCTCTGGGTGAAATTTTGAGTAGGAGATACAGTAGTCAAAACAATTTGGAGGTCATTTCTATGAAAGGCAAGAAGTTTAAAACTCCCTCCTCCTCATGTTCTTTACGCAAGAGGCCTTTTGGCCACAGACGCCTTGATGGCGCCTGCTGGTTTTGAAGTTTCAATTTTTTCAACCAGATGCTCCTCTTAAGGCAAGTTGATTTCAAGGCACTTCAGTAACTGACCCGTCTGAGGTTTTAAATTGCATTTTGCTGCTGTTGTCCAGGATAGGCAGTGGCTCAGTCTTTCTTGATCCTTGTTAGCTCCCATTTTCCTCCTCCACACAGTTTCAAAGTCCAACTGTGAAACTGAAATGAAGTAGAAGATACACATGTCTAATGCAAAACATAGTCTCTGTCTCTGCAGTTGTACTTGGTCAGATCAAGCCTAGAGATATGGAGGCTTGGAAAAATGGGGGGGGGGGGGAGAGTTTTTCCCCCAAGGACTTTTTTTTTTGGTCCTTGGGGAAAAAGCACCCAAACTGCCACGCCGCACACCAAAATTTCCAGGTTTGTTTCCAAGTCTTCACATCCCTAATCAACCCCCAGCCTTCCTACCTTTTCCAGGCTGCTGCGATGACCCACGCTGACCAGCGTCATCCCCAGCTGTGCACAGATCTGGTACAGCTCATTCTCCACATCCTCTGTCAAAGCACTGGTAGCTTCATCAAGCACTGGAAGCAAAAAACAGGAGCCCCTTCAGTATGGCACCCTCCAAGGCAATCTACAACTTTCAGTCTCTTCCTCCTCCTGCTCCTGAGTGAAGCTCGGCAAACAGGCAGTCGGTGGCTGTTCACTGGTTGCTGTGCCTTTCGTTTTCTATTATAAAGGGCTTCTTGAGCACTCTAATAGCTTTTAAACCAGCAAGAAGATATAAGCCAGTGACAAAATTCATAAAAAGGTGGCTTGTATGGATAGATTAGGAGTGGGTTGCTTGTCACCTGTGATATCATAGTGTTAGTAAACACCATGATATTCTGCTATTTTTGACACAGATCTATTCCTGGAAAAAGAGGCTTAATTCTAGCTCTTGGAAAAAGTACAGGAGAAACCTTTTGGCCATCTTTGAAGCCAGGCCTGTCAACATTCAAGGCATAACTGTGTACATGACACGAGGCCATCCCTCCTCTCTGGAGAGGGCCTATTGTTTTCCAGACTTTTCCAGGCTATATATTCCCTCCAGTATACCACTTGCTGGGGAACATGAGCGGGAGGGTGCTATTGCTCTCATCATCTGTTGTGGGCTTCCCATATGCATCTGGTTGGCGACTGTGTGAAAGGAATGTGGGACTAGATAGGCTTTTATGTTCTTAATAGACGTGGCATTTTTAACTGCTACAGATAGCATCAAGGGTAGTGTTGAGAGATCTCAA
Source organism: Anniella stebbinsi (assembly GCA_029215795.1). Classification (NCBI taxonomy): domain Eukaryota; kingdom Metazoa; phylum Chordata; class Lepidosauria; order Squamata; family Anniellidae; genus Anniella; species Anniella stebbinsi. Next base: position 334,829,938 of record JARDYH010000001.1, read on the forward strand.
AGTGCTTTTCTAGGAAATGTAACCAGTGGCATACCATTAGAGATTAAAGACAATGCATGCTCACAATTACCTCGATCAAAATAGAATGCTACTAATGGCCTGCAGCCAATTTAGCTAGTTGTTTCAGAACTTCAGATTTCTTCACTCCCCTGTTCCTGGCCATGGCTCAACTCTGCTCTGCTCTCTGCCTATTTTCTTCTCTCATATTTCTCCCTTTGGTCTCATCTTATCCTCTTCATTGTTCTGGACCACTCCCTTCTTTCCTACACATCCCCCAACTCCTGCATGCTTTCGGACCCCTGGCTGATGCTTTCCTCACACCTTGCTTGGTCTATTCCTCTTTGTTGAGGTCTTGTCTGCCCTGCTCTATCCTTCTGTAGGAATTTAGCTGCTAAGCCAACTGTTGGCAGACACTTTTAAGTAGAGCAACCCAGCCAATGGTGACCCATGACCTTTAGGAACAGAGCAGCTAAGTCAATGGCAATGAGAGGCCCTTCTGGTTCTCCAGCCCCTCCAAAATCAGTAAACAGCTGAAAGAGTCATGGCCACTGCTGCCAAAAACTAAATAAATCACTCTGTGCATTACAGTATAGATTCCTCATTCATAAACATAACACACATTCACTCACAGCCCCTTAAACAGGATCTTCATTCCTCCCCTGACTGGATTCCCTTCCTCACCTGCATATTGAGGCTGGAGATAGAAGAGTCGAGCAAAGGACAGCCTCTGCATCTCACCTGGAGACAGAATATCATACCTACAGCAAAGGCATGAAGCATTGATAAGAACCATATTGCAGGCCAGCTGCAGCTCCAGATCCACCCATCCCACAGACCCTATTGCACAGCTAACAGGAAGCAGCCTTACCAGTTCCAGTCCACTGGCTGGTCCAAACCTCCTGTCCTCACTAACAAGTCCGACTGCATCAGACACAGAAAACAAAACTGATGAACACCAGAACATATTGCAGCCTCAGTCAACAGCCTGCTAAGGTAGACACTGCCTGAAAGACACGCTTTGCTTTGCTGCCTGACTCTGGATCCACCATTCCCACTTAGTGGCAGGTGCCATCCCTGCCTTGTGACCAATCCCTATATGCTCTCTGGCATCATGTCTTTATGATAATCATTATCTTTATGATAATCATTATCTTCAGTGTTTCTGCTGGTTTTGCTCACATGATGTACCTCATCCTATGGTGGCTGGAGCATCTGGAGGGTGACAGGCTAGGGAAGACTGGTGTCAATTAACCAGGGCTTAGTTTGAGCCAGAGCTCGGCTTTAGTACCAGTTTTAACTATCACTGCCCAGCTTTTGGAATGCAAGATACATTATCTCTGAATTCACAGAGCATCTCCATACGTATTTGGAATGAAGGACAAGGGTTCCCAGGTCAGGCAGTGGGTCTCTAGTCAGGCTGAAGTCTCAGCACTTCTCTTTTTTGGAACAAAGCAGTCACATTAAAAGTAAAAGTAAACCTTGCTGAACATCTTCCAGCCTGAGGGCTGAAATCAATTTTGGATCAGCTCTTGGGGGGCCAAAAATACCAGCATATTTCTGCTTAATGCTCTTAGCACCAATAACTAAGCCTTGGGAGAGGCATTTCAACCATTTAGAATGGGGGAAAAGCACGCAAAAGCCAGGAAGCCACTAAAGGATTGGCAGTCGGGAGAAAGGGGAAGGAGCCTGGCCATCTGGGGAAGCCAGAGGACTGGACGGAGATCCCAGTGGACCGGATTAGGCTCATGGACCTGAGGTTCAACATCCTTGATTTATAGCCACTTTCTTCCCAAAACTGGGATAAGAGATGAGCCATTATGTTGTTTATTTCCCAGATTACTCACCAGACCAGACAGCTCCAGGAATTTCAGTATCCTTTCATCATCTGCAGACCCTATTATGCAAGAAATTACAGTCATGACAATAGATCTGTGGAGACTGCACCATCTAGGAAAGCACAGCTCTGAAAGTGGCTGAGCAGGGGGGCTCTATGGTGTTTGTCTGATCAGATCATTTTTAGAAGAACTGAAAATCAAACAGGCCAAACCTAAATGCATTACCTGGGAGTCCATTTATACTGATAACAATAGGATGTGTTATCACATAACGTACATCATGGGTGGGCAGCCTTCACGCTTGTCAAATCTATTTTGATTTTTACTAGATCCCCGAGATCCACCAACCAAAGGCAGGTGCAAAAGACATAAACTTAGAATTAAAGAACAGAATGAGCACATGCTGAGCCTAGGGATTTGTTTTCAGTACCAGATCAGAACTGAGCTCACAGTCCTTTCACATAAAACTCCACTCCTGATAATCCCAAGCTTTCTGATGTGCGGGGGGGGGGGGGGGGGGAATCATTTTGCGGCTGCTACTGATAAACAACTGAAGTAAGAAACTCATAGTAAACTACTGCAAATCATCCAGAGATCTACTGGTAAATCCCAACTGACTTGCTGCCCGTCAAACTCATGTACATAAGTTTGATGGGGAACGTCAGTTAACAGGTGTGTATTGCAAAGCTGGAAATATTTAGCAATAATGCTCAAAACATGAACAGACTAGTCACTCCCAGCATATCTACAGGAATTGGGAATTAGGGGAAGGGGAGGGGGAAATCATTTGCTTCCTACACAGAATGACTCTTAGTGCTCTTAGTACATGGAAGTCTCTGCTGTTTGGGCAGGTGCCGTTGTACTGCTACCAACTGGCATCAAGCCACAGGTTCACAAATGCCCTCCCCCTTCTGGCATGGCAGTCCTTGCCATCAGGTTTCTCTGCCGTAAAAGGTTAACATTAGCAGCAATATTAACACACTTAGGGCTAAGCAGCATTCCCATTTAACCCAAGATCTGAAACCATCTTCAAAACAGGGTTAAGAGTGTGGCAGAGTTACAGCTACATCAGCCCTTTAAGTGGGGAATCCCAAGTATGAAAACACAAACAATGGGAGAACAGGAGTTATCTAAAAATTAGAGGAATGTAAACATGCCTATATCTGAGAAACAGCTTAATATAGACATGAGGGCTAGTAGCCATTGAGACAGAAACAGTGCAGAAGGGATGACAACCTACAAAGCAACTGCAAGTTTTTATTTACCATAAAGGAATTAGGTTTATATTAAAATAATCTTCCAGACTGACTGGAAGCAGAGCATAACTGCCAGTTAATCAAGTGTTATTTTATTTAGATGTCATCTCAGTAATGGCTGCAAAGTCTGCTCTGAGTGGCTCTAGACTTCATTTCCATCAACAAACCATAGTCTAATTAATTTGCTAGCAACCCAGACAACATTCTCTACAAAAGGAGCACCATTTGATCATTCTGGTGCTGGTTCACACATGCAAGCACAGCACTTGAACCCGCAACATGAAGTGACAACTTGCATCTGTCAGTAGGCCACTGCAGATCTGATACTACAGGCAGAACATTCAAATCACCTCAGGTTACCTTAAATACAAAATGCAGGTGTTATTTGGCTGCCATATTTGGATTCTTCCTGCCTTTCCAAAAGCGCCCTCAAATTTGGGTTGGATATTTTGGTCCAGCCCTACTGTAAGTTCCTTGAGGGCTAGCACCTGTAAATTTTTGCTTGTGAAACTCTGTCGAGTGCCCATGTACACTGATGCTGCTGTAACTTTTCATCCCAGAGATTGGATACTTTATAACACCTACTTTAACTATTTTATAACAACTGTGAAGCACCAAATTGAGATGCACAAATTATATATAATGCATAGGAGAACTCAAGAAATATTATTATGATTGCACAGAAAAATTAAAGCAATAAAAATATAAAATAAACCCACTTTAAAATAGTGAGATCATAAAATGTAATGAGCAATAGCATGAAGGCAGTAAATTGATCAATAGTGCTTGATCAAGACTGGTTAATGCAAAATGTGATGAAGGATACAGCCACATGGGGACAGGGGGGCTTAGTTTGTGGAGAGTGATAATTTGAGTGAGTAAAATGGAGCCTGCACCCCCACCCCTCTATGGCCCACTGGCCTCCTCCTACCACGGGGGGGGGCAACTTCACAAAGGTCCAGGGCCCACTTTCGACTCCCACCCCACCCCTATAGGCTGCACTCCTGCTGCCACAGCACTATTGAATTTGGCAACAGCAAAGAATTAAAAATAAAAACGGCAATAAAATTTTTGGTAGCACACCAGTACAGAGTGTAAAATTTTTAGCTCCCTAGCATCTACAGAGATGTAAAAAGGAGAAATATAACTTTGCATTGGCAAATAGGAGAAATTTAGCTACAGAGAAGCAAAGAGGTTACATTTAGGCTGTTCTCAAACTAAATCTGCCCTTTTACCACTGCAAGGGATTTTTTGCCGCCACCAAATTCAGTGGAGCTACAGATGCAGGAAGCAGCAGGGGCCACTCTGGGGAAACAGCAGCAGGGGCTGCATGCGGCCAGCATGTTGCTCACCTCTGTCCTACAGACTTAGTGCTGGTGGCCTGCAGCATTGCAATGGAAAAGTCACAATCAGCGTTGGATGTGTTCTGCATCCAAAAATAAGCTGAGTTTGGTTCCAAGAATACTAAATCCTGCATGCAGAATGCATTGTACAAATGAGACATATCTGAAACATTTACTTTGGCTTATTTTATTCAAGCGCGAAACACACCACTGGCCACAATATGCATATAACCCACTGGAATGTTCTTTCGACTTCACAGCCCCCAAACCAAGCATGCACAAGGATGGATATTTTGCAGTTCTCCACATCCTGAGCACCCCTGTAATTAATATCCAAAGATGCAGGCAAATACAAGGCTAATTCATGCAAAGCAGAAGCATTTTAGTCCATTTTGGGATAACTGTTCTCGTGAATTCCCACTCACCCGAAACTGGATAGATTTCCTTCAGAGGGTATATTACCTAAATTAAATAAATCAGACACAAAGGCTGAAGAGAACAGCAGCCACAATACCCCTCTAAATAGGGCCCTTTGATAACCCATCTTGGGTCACTGGTCTATTATTTATTATTGTCGTTGTTGTTGTTGCTGCTATTATTATTTGGAGTGTGCATTAAGGCTGGCTGATTTCTTGCTACTAAGACTGAGTTCGCAACAACTACAACAGGTACCAGTGATTTTCTTCAGAATCACTACTCTATCACTACTGGAGCAAGCAGGAAGACTAACCATCCCTAAGAGTCTGGCCCCAAGGTGACTCACCTGTTCCCGCAGGGTCCCATCTGTGAAGAAAGGCCGCTGTGGCAAAATCACCACCCCATGGGGTCCAAAGCGAGTCAGCATGTGGACATGCCCTGCGCAGAGGCAACAGAAAGAATCACATGCCCAAGTCTGTAACCTAGTACTTCCCCATTAATAACCACAATCATAATCAAACTACTTGGCAATTAACACTTCAGAAAGTTGAAAGCACTTCATATGCATTAACTCAGTAGTTCCTACATCAAGCTGGTAAAATAGGACAGTATCTTTCCCCCTAATGCAGATTTAGAGTTGTGGGGCCAGTAAGAAAAAGGCACAATACTAATGGTTGGGGAAGCTCTGCGGGGGTTCTCCAGCCAGCCTGGTGGCATTTTTAGCAGCTAATCAGAGATAAGTGCTCCTCCCTGCTTAGCATGAAAAAGACTCTCTTTCTCAGTGCTTAGCAGGGGAAAGCACTTAACAGCTGCTGATCAGAGATAAAAGCTTTTCTCTGTGGGGCAGAGTCAGGGTAGGGAACTCCCAAGTGATTGTCCTCCTTCCTTCTCACTCTTGCTTGCTTACTTCTGTGTGGGCATGCACAGGGTTGGTGTTTAGGATGCCGTCTGAAAGTGCTGCTGAGTGATTCAGTCCTGCTTACTTGTAAGTAGACATGATGCTCATGCTTACTTCTGAGTAGACATGCTTCCTGCTATAATCTGGTAGCAATGGAATTGGGGTAGTTTTCAGTCCCGTCCACATCTGCATTTGCTGCCCCCCCCTTGGAATGCAGTCCGAGAGCTTCTCTGAAATAGAATTTGGCTCCCAGGCTGCAAAAGGTTAGTCAACCTGGTCTAAGAATATCTACTGAGTTCAGGAGTCAGTCAAAATTCGAACTGAGGACACACTTAACCTGGGCATAAATTTCATTGAGTTCCGCAATGAATAGCACTGCATTTTTAGTCACTACAGTACACCACCTCCCAGGAAGACAGATCCAATTAATGGAAAAACCAATTATTATTATTTATTACTATTATTTATTACATTTATATACCACTTCATAGACAAAGCTCTCTGGGCGGTTTACAAAATGAAGCCAAGTTCACTAGCCTAACTCTGCAGCAGGGCCACTTGACAGCTTAGGCAATGGCCACTGGTAATAGGAAACCACAACTTATTTCACACGTTGCTGCTTATAAGATTCTCACAATAGTTCTAACTACATGGGGAACCAGGCACTTGTTGTGCCCAATCATGCACTGATAAAAGCTTTACTTCATGCTCGTGCAAGCGTTGAGTGTGTGGAGCACGTAAGAAGTCCTGCCTCACCATGTGGCTTTCCACACGGTGAGACCTGTTATGTGGGGTGGCTATAAGTAGTGTCCATATGGCAAGTGACCTTCTGTTGATAAGTCTGGTTTGAATGAGTCAAGGGAAAAATCTGTTACCTGAACACAGTAACCAGCAATAGCAGCAAGAAATCAAGCACAAGGCAGACGACATTTGGGTTCCTGAACGTTGTGCAAAGGAGGGGACCAGCGTTCCACACACAGGCCTGCTAAAAGGGCCCCCATAAAAGATACGTTTCAGGGAAGCTGATAAGACTCACCCGTTTTGCTCTCCCAGAGGCCACCCAGGAGACGCAGCAAAGATGTCTTCCCTGTGCCCGTGTTCCCGGTAATCAAGAGATTGTTCCCTTGTGTGATTCTCAGGTTTAGGTCCTTGATGAGCAGCTTCTCAGAAGGAGCAGAGAGACAAACTTGCTCCAGGAGGAAAGCTGCGTCGCTGGAGACCATCTTCTCTTTGGAAGCACTAAAAGTATCAAGCCCCACCAAAAAGAGGTGGGGGGGAAAGAAGTACAAGGAAGGAGAAAGAGGCACAGACTTAGAGTACATTAGAGGGGGATCCCGAAAGGGGCAGCCTGCAGGTAATCACTTTAATTCTCTACTTAGGATGCCTGGAAGTAGAGAGTCAGCCCCAAACACAAAGCCAGCAACATGCAGAGAGACCCTGGCCCTAGAAAATGCAGGTTGAAAACCCACAAAAATGTTACGGTGTTCTTAGCATTTTGTTGCAGAAGCATTTCTCAACAGTCAACCACTATGGCCCCTGCTATCTTTGCTGAAGTATGCAGTGTGTGTGTGTGTGTGTCTGTCTGTGAATGACAGAAGGGAAAATCCATAAAGCTGCTCAGCAAAATATATGCCCTCCCCTGAAGGGGGGCCTAAGCAAGTTTTTCGTACTTTGAAAGAGGCCATCATTATGACCTCTCAGCCCCATTAAAAAGGACCAGGACCTGCAGTTTTCCCTCTTCTTCAGGCCTCTATGCTTCTCATCCACAGCCTAACCAGCACCAACTGCTGCTTGTCTCAAATAAGAACGTAACAATGGTCATGCTAAATCAGAGCAAAGGCTTATCTGGCCCAGCATTCTGCTCACACATTGGGCAACTAGATGCTTATGGGAAGCCCACAAGCAGGACATGAGTGCAATAGCACCCTCCTGTTCGTGTTCCCCATGCCCAGCATCTGGTACTTCTTCACACAGCACTTAGTTAAACTATGGAATTCACTACCACTAGACATGGTGATGGACACTAATTTCGATGGCTTTAAAAGGGGGTTGGATAAATTCCTGGAGGAGAAGGCTATTAATGGCTACTAGTCCTGATGGTTATGTACTACCTACAGTCGTGGCTGCTTTTTTAAAATTTCCCCTGCTCTTTTGCAAGTGTGCAGGTGCAGTTATCTGATATGTGCAGTCTTGCCAAGTCAATTTCTTTGTAGGTTTTGGCTGTCAATGGGGTAGTAGAAGTGAAATAGGTAACATACAAGGAAACCGACATAGTGAACCTGCACATATGCTTATTTGCGCACAGTTGCAAAGGACAACAGGAAAATAGTAAGACAAAGAAGCACCAAAAAAGAAAAAAACCCCTCAAACACCAAAAAAGAAAAAAAAACTCAAACAAAGTGTACCAAAGGTGGGTGGGGAACAATATCTCCCACTTGGCAAAGTAATCCTCTCACTATTAACTGATGATCTGACACTTGTCAGTGTCCTCCTCCCTTCCAACTCTTCTCTGACTCACCAGCAAATCCAGAAAGCCAAATTATTGTCTCCCCACCCTTTTTGCGGTTGTGCATATTCCCCTTCTGTTGTGCATATTCTGTTGTGCATATTTCCCTTCTGTTTATTGCCCAGCCTTTAAATTCATGCAAATCATCCCTCCATTTACTTCCCAACCTAAAATTAGCACTAAAATTGCACAAATTTGGAGGCTGGGAGGTAAATGGAGGGGAAATTTGGGATTCAATCCCCAGCATTTCCAGTTTTAAAAAATGGATAAAGTAGCAGGTGATGTGAAAGACCTGTGCCTAAGACCCTGGAGAGAACCACTGTCAGTTAGAATAGACAATATCGGGCTGGGTGGAAGAGATAGTCTGACCTGCTGTAAGTCAGCTTTGTACCTGCCTAGCTTCCTACTTCACCTTGGGATTTTCCAGGTTTGTTTCAAGTGCTCAGTGAGTACTATATACCATGACAGGGAGGATATCTAAAGTGAAAGTAGTATCCGGGCTGCAGGATTCTTCCCTCCCCCCTCCCCGCAGCATGATCCTATTGTCCCAGAGGCAAGGTCAAGGTATACTGCAGCCATCTGCACATACCCCAACTCCCCAGGAAATACACTGACTTGGTCAGGAAGCAGCAGGCCCATGCTTGATGCTAACTATAACTACTCACCTGTTGAAGCCCCATTTGGCTTGTGATTCACTATCATTTTGTTTCTTGGAAAGTTTCAGCAATATCTCTTGCAATTCCCCAATTCTACATACACAAAAAAGAATCAGTTGTTGAGGAGAGAGTGAGAGAGAAACAGAAACAGTCATGCTTAAAGCAGTTCCTATCCTCAAGAGCAAAGCCCAGAAGAGACTTGCTGAGAAGTCTCATTTCCAAAAGGAGGGAAGATAAAGGCTCAATTCGGACGACACGTTAAGCAACGGTTGTTTAATTAAACAACCGTCAGTTGGTTAGTTCAACGTGTCGTCCGAATTCAGCCACACAACGGATAGACAACCCACAGTTGGTTAAGCGGGAGACTTGAGTTAAACAACTCACTTGCGAGTTGTTTAAAAGTTAGTCAATTGACTAACATGTTGTCCGAATTCAGCCTCTAGAGGTGCGTGGGTTAAACAACTGAGGTGAGTACGTTAACGCAAAAGACCATAGAGGAGAGCGGCAAGAGCTGCAGAAAGCGGGCGGTCGCTCAGGCGCGGTTGCAACAGATCGCTGGTATTGCTGCCACAGCAACCAGGACGCCCGCCTCCCCCACCAGGCAGCCGGCAAGGAGCTCAACAAGGGGCCAGCTCCTGCAAGCACTCACGCAGGGTGCCCAGTCAGTCACCCAAATGGAAAGGGAAGCGCACCAGAAGGGCACTACGGCAAAGGGGGGGAGGGGGGGACGGAATAAGCAAGAAGCCCAGGCGCCCAGGAACAAGGGCTGCCCCCCCACACCAACAGGGAGAACAACAACCCACCCAAAGTAGACCCCCCACTGCACCTCCACCTCCACCTTCGCATCACCCAGAAGGACGAGGGCAGGGGAAGCGGCGACCAGACAGCCCCCCCTCATCCGCCCAACACGGCTGGACAGCGAGCCTTTGCCGGGCCCCGAGGACCCCGTTGGGGAGCGTCACGCCCGTGCGGAAGCGTCCCGGGTGCGTGAAAGTATCAGCGCCAGGATCTGGCTGTATTGTATTGGTGCTGCCGTTCCTCCTGGCTGCCTCTTTGCCTGAGGCTTCTGTGTTCCGCCCACTGACTGAGGCAGCCAATGGGGTTTGGGAGGTGTGTCCTGCATCGGCTGCAATGGCGGCGCCCATGGTTTTCGGCCGCAGTGTATGCTGGGATACCTCCTGGAGGACTAATGGAGTTTGGTAAGCGGGGAAAATGGCGGCTGAGCTGTCCGTCAGAGCCGAGTAGGCAATTTGCAACCGGGGTGGTTACCGAATCTTTGCAGCGCCTGCTGCAGCGTGTCGTCTGTAGATCACCACCTCTTTAACACACCGTCAGTGGGTTATTTCCCCTCAGTTGTTTAACGTGTCGTCCGAATTGAGCCAAAGATTTAACACATAAAGCAGATAACTTTTGGAGTCATAATGGACCCCAGAAATGCTGACTAAATATGAATGGCACATAGGCTGAGACACCAGCCACGTGATGCTAACTGACCTAAGGGGAAGGTTCTTTCTTCTGCAGCCCTTAGATACTCTAATTACAAGTGTTCAGCATCTTATGTCTGAAGAAAAAAGAGAGGCCGCCTTGTCTGTTTCTTCTTGAGAGGAGAGCCCAAGATGGTGTAACTATACTGGGACAATCGGCCTCTCATGGACCACACAACCTTTGATGGATGCATAAGTAGCCGGGGCTTGCCTTGCTCTGCAGGAGCTTTGGAGAGACACATGAAGACGCGCAGTATATGACTGCCTCTCAGGCAGGCCACAGACAAGAGGGCTTACCTGTGCGTATAGCCAGCTACATCAGACACAGTAGTGGAGAGATCAATGAGCTGGCTAAAGCAGCTAATGAGGTAAATAGAAACAAAGGCATTCTGCAAGACAAAAGAATCACATGCAAAGTGGGAGTTAGCAAGAGCTGGGGATCAGTATCTAGGACAAGAGCTGCAGATGCTCCCCCGCCTTTTGCTCCTACAAAATCAGCTATAAGACTAGCTTCCGTCTCTTCAGTTGCTAGCAGGGCTGACTGTTACCTGCATCAACGAAACCTAAATTCTGTACTGAGAATTATGTAGGTCACTCATTTTGCATAAACTCAGCAGATTGACTTTCATGTTTGGTATTCATAGAATTTTGGCAAGGACTGAATTAATTATGGAAAGCAGTCTAGGAGCGGTGCATGAAGCTGTTCAAGATACCTGCAAAAGTCTCCCATTGATTACCCAACTTTCAACAAATGGTGCTCAGGTATGTTTAATCCCCCCACAAAACAGGAATCTTAGAAATTAGTTTTCTTTTAAAAGACAGAAGAGCACAGGCTCTCAGGATGCTGAACTGTGCACTAGTGCAGCCTTTCCCAACCTGGTGCCCTCCAGATGTGGAATGCCAACTCCCATCATCCCCAGTCAGCACACCATGCTAAGGTCTGGCTAAGTGAGTCAGCAAGGAGGAAGAAAACATAGGGTTAGGCTGGGAATAGAGACTTGCCCAAGGAGGAGTAAAACCCCAGAGACCTTGTTCAGATGACACGCTAAGCCATGGTGGTAAAGCATTTTGAGCTAAACATTATGGCTTAGCGTGTCTTGTGAACCATTCCTAACCATGGCAGCTACATAACCACAGCTTAACCATGCTCACTAATGATTTGCTGCAAAAGAGTTATAAGCTTAACCACAGCGTAGCTTGTTGTCTGAACAATCCCAGAGTCAGAGAGTAACCCAGAAATCCCATAGCAGCATGCAAATTAATACACACACACTCTCCGCCTCTTTTCATCCCAAGGCCACTGGAGCAAGTTGCCTGTTGGAGTGGCCTGAGGGCAGCATCCCTCCCACTGACATACTGCCATTTGGCACACACAGGGCTCTGCTTACACAACACTGGGACTCACTTTACACAAGAACCACTGCCTAAAAGAAAGCTAATCTGAAATATGAGGCTCCATGACCTCTGTACCTTAAAATGCACAGTCTGGTATCACACTGCATTTGTAATATCAAAGCAGCTAATAGCACACAAAAAAGAACAACAAGGAAGGAGAATCAAGGATTGAAAAATAAAAATACAAATTAAAGACAGCAGTCTTTAGCCATTTGCGACTAGCTTTATCATCTTGCCAAGGTCCACAGCAGTTCCCAGCAGTGCTGGGATCAATGCCTCCTCCACGGGGTCATGACAGCCAGCCAGCCAGCCACCCTTGCTCTAGTTAGGAGGCTGCCGCCTTCCCGCTTGAAAGAAGCCTCTTGCTGCACAGGGAAGAATGCAGGCCCAACTATTTTTAGATCAGTATGATTAGTTTCAGACAGTTTTGATGAGCTCAAGGAATTCTCTCTCCGAGGACTGACTTAGGCCAGCCCTTGTTTTCAGCAGGAGGGATCTCATCCCACAACAGGTGAAACCATAAATTTGCCTTCTTGACTATCTGCACAGCAAGTCATCCGGCTGCCAACTGCAGTCTCCCAAAAAAATATGTGGGAGTAACATGCATCCCATGGCAAGACTGTGTGCTCTTGTTGATCTCAGTTACACCATTCCAGGATTCCTAAAAAGCAGTGTCATGTTCTCCCATGAATTTGGCAGAAAAGACGTTTTGATATGTTTTCCTCTAGCTTTGCATATATACAATTACAATCAGTCCATTGTGTCACCAGATTAATTTGGATCGATACTGATTGTGTGTATCAATTGTATCCCATGTTTGATTATTGTGTTATGTTTGATGTGATTGGATTTTACATCCTTTTGTTATAAATGTGAAATTCAATAAAAATATTCTTTTTAAAAAAGAAATACAGATACAAAAGCCATTAGTAGTATTTGAGGTGCCACACTGTTACAGCACACCTCCTCTTTATTTGTAGCACACTGTGGGATGGATAAGATAGGCTGTGAGGTGCCAGAGTGGTCTTGTCTTTGGGCAAAGGGTTGGACTGATTTATCAACAATCACTTCCAACTCTGTGGTTGGTAGCACCGTGCCATGAAAGCACAGCGATTTTCACCATTAAGCAGAGCAATTGTATGGAAAAGAAGAGTCATTTTTCTCTGCTACTAATATCTAGGGAGGTGTTCTTCCATGATACCATTCCAGAAGTCTGTGAACCACCCAGAGAGCTTCGGCTATTGGGCAATATAGAAATGAAATAAATAAAACAAATAAAAATAAAATAAACCTGGCATGGGCTGCAAAATTAACATCCTGGAAATCTCACCTTTCAACACTTAATTTCTAGCTCTTATGACTGAGAAGATAAGGGTTGAAACGTGTGAGCAATGAGTGGTGAAATCTCAGAAGTCAGATTTCCTGTGCTAAGGGCATCAGTTTCATACATATATTTGAGCTGTATGATTTATATCTACATACACCTCTGCTAAAATCCTCCTCCCAGCACACCGATGTGCCTTTACTCCAGAGGTAGACAACTTGCAGACTTCCAGATGTTTTAGCCTGCAACTCCCATCAGCTCTAGCCAGCTGTAGGTCAAAACAGCTGGAGGGCCACAGGTTGCCCACTTGTGCTTTATGCCCTATCCAGCATACCTCCGCCTTAGACCAAACCCCTCCTAGTATGATCCCAATATAAGGAACCTCTGCAGGTTCTCGACTGCTTTATCCAATAGCTGCAACAGGACTCCCAGATGGATGAAAAGGCAAGGAATGCGCTAGTGAACACAAAAGTACCAGTTTCTTACCCAGAAGAATTGCCAAAACTCACCTTGCTAATTAAGGAGCTCAGTTCTGCTGGATCCAGATCACCGTAGACCCCACCAAATATGGGAATGGCAATCACCACGTAACTTAGGATGCTGCCCAGATAGTCAAAAGTGTTGATCCCAACTAAGCAGAAAACACATCAGCATGAGCCAGTGAGTAATGGGGAATTTCTGCCCCGAGAACAGGGCCAAGATTTCCTCACATTACATTCTCATGACGAAATGCAAAAAGACAGGATCTTTCAACAGAGAAACCTGCTTCTAAGAATAATTTCTTGACAGGGTTGCAAGAAACACCAATTCCAGAGCAATGCATGCAGATATCTGATCACCTGCCATTTAAACTACAAGCAAATTAAAAACAAAACCCGTATTCACACAGCAGTGGATTATTGTGGGCCAACAGGTAATGCAGCCCCTCTCTCTAGTGGGGTTTCTGCTACCCTCACAGCGTAGCCCCCCCTTCTCCCTCTTGCCTTTTAAAGTCACATGGAGATGTGTACCACTTCTGCCAAATTATGCGGCAGACAAAGGAAGAGGAAAGACAAGGAAGCACACAATGGCAGACTAGTTTGGCTTACACATGAAAATGATGGCAGAACACTTAATTTGGGATTTTCACCTTTTCACACTTTTTGGGGTACTCTATTATATTTTAGAAGGAGTGTATGCTCTGGGTGCAACCCCAGTTTCTGGTACTCAGGATAATATATATCAACTTGATTCGGAGTAAAATCTATTCCAGTTCAATAACCAGTATATTTCTATTTATAGCTTTTAACAGTACATGTTTTAATTTTGTAAAGCCGCTTTGAGGCCCAGTATTGGGCAAAAGGTGGGATGATAATAATAATAATAATAATAATAATAATAATAATAACAACAACAAAAAATTTAGACAATCTCTCTGGTAGAGCTGAAGCTAGCAAAACCCACTAGGCCCAAGTGCTGCTTGGTTCAAATCCTAACACTATTCTGCCAGAGGGCCTGGAGACTGGACCTTTTCAAGTACTGTAGGCCCAGGGTCTGCATTTTGGTCTGAGTTCCTATGGAACCCATTTTCTATCTCAGACTTGGCCTGAGACAGAATTTCATATACATATTCTTTATTCCTATTGGCAGGAATCAATGCCCCTTAAATCCCCCCCCCCCCCCCCCCCCGTACGACTCAAATCCAAAGTTTCTCCTTGGAAAAATTACCTTAATATATTAAGCGGTTGGGGGGAAGAATTTTACTTACTGTACAGCCACAGCTCCTTGCCCATCAACTCCCTCTGTGTCTGCAGGAGAGTTTGAAGCTTGCGGTTGGTGCGCATGTGCTCAACCTCACCAGCTCTGCAAAGCAGCACAATAAGACACCGTCAGTCTGTGCAGTGATCATTCTGGCAGACCCTAAGTTCACTGAGGCAAGCGGCAGGGGAGTTCATGTGATGGATAGCAACTGGATGATGGGGGCAGACTGTTGCATACATTCAGTTTCTTCAGGGGAAATGTGTTAAGGGGCCAATGACGAGAAAACTAATACGGCTAAAAAGATTCTATAACACTTTTTGAAAGAAGTGTAGGCTCTGGCCAGTCTCCAGGGAAAGCCAGTTCCAAAGTTGTGGGGCAGCCCCTCCCCATGTTCTTCCTGTTCTTACTTAAGAGTTAAAAAGGGTCAATCTGTCCCATGGTGATGGGACATAAAGTAAAAGGTGATATCTTGGTGTACTGAACCCACCCATTCAGAATGTTTTAGGTCATAACAAAAAATAGTCCTGAATGGTGCCTGGAAATCAAGAGAGAGCCAGAGCAAAATCCCGCTTTTTTCTGGATGTAAAGGGGTGACCAGGCTGCCAGTCCAAAGAGGACAAAAAAGAAAGGAGATTTGAGGGGTTGCTCTCTGACCTCCCTAGCACTTTGTTATTCACAATATTAATGCAGTGAGAAGGGTTGGGCATTGATCTCTTACCAAACTGCCCGATCACGGAGGTCATTGGAGGGCAAGCTCCTGGTGGTTCCAGGTAGACCTGTGACCTGGTTGGAATCCACCAGGAGAAGAACCTTTAGTGTGGTGGCCCCTTCTCTATGGAACTCCCTGCCCTGGAGGTCAGGCAGGTGCCAACACTAGGCTGCTTCTGGCACCTCCTGAAAACAACTCTGTTTCAAGAAGCCTTCCTCAACTGACTAGGCACTGTTTTTGGTTCCTTTGTTTTTAAATTGAACAATTTTAATTTGCTTTTTATCTTCCTTTCTTTTACTGTGTATACCGCTGTTCACCAATCTGGAATCTGTGTTAGATAATTGAGCGGTATATAAATATGGATAATAATAATAAATAATAATAATATCATCATAATTGAGCGGTATATAAATATTGATGATAATAATAATATCATCATCAATATAAATCATCATCATCTCCTCTCTCCTGGAATATGCAAACAAAACTCAAGGTTACAGGAACATAGGGGAGGGGAAGACACCTCTAAACTAAGGGAATTTGAGGCTCTCAGAATGATTGTAATTGTTTCTAGTGAGATTCCCAATGATACCAGTGACCTCATGTGGCAAGAAGCAGAAGGGCAAACATGTGTGTTCCTTCTGTTTTGGTCTGCTGCGCATCTGTCTCCCTCTCCAGTGTCCCTCCAGTATTAGTCAAATATTCTGTGTCCACAAGCACTTTCTACTTCCAAAGTTGTGGTCTGCTCTAGTTGAGAAACTGAAAAAGAATAACAGTAATGCTGTGCACACAAAGGTAATCATCTGGACACCTTCTGGGTAAGGCTATCAATGGCTACTAGTCATGATGCCCAGATATGACCTCCAGTACTGGAGGCACTATGTTTCTGTATATCAGTTGCTGGGGAACATGAACAAGAGGATGCTATTGCTCACACGTCCAACTTGTGAGCTTTCCACAGCCAGCTGGTTGGCCACTGTGTGAACAGGATGCTGGACTAGAAAGGCCTTTGATCTGATCCAACATGACTGCTCATGCTTTCTCCCACCTTCCAATCACTTTGCTGGAGTGCAACAAAAAGCATATGGGGATGGGTGGGGGACCAAGGCTACATTTCTATGGGATTCAGGAGTAGCTTGGGCTCGATAATGTAAGGGAGGGGAATTAAATAAAGCACTTATAATGATGGGTGAATTGGTGCATGTTCAGAATTGTTTTTATCAAAATTGTTGAAAGGGGAGAAGATATCAAGGGAGGTGTAGAAGGAATGGCCAGATAACAGCATGTCTATCCAAACAAGCCAATTAATAAGAATGGGCTTTTAAATTATTTTGAAAAAGTGAACGAAACAAAAAGCAGAGCCTAACCGGAAATACGAAATGGGAAAAAGTGCTGATTATGCAAGGTATTTCAGATACATTTAGACAGAAACCATCTGAGATATACCTGGTGCAGAAATATTCTAATTGGGCATCCCTAACAACTCTGGGATCAAAACCACCCTCACCAGCATTTTATGCCAGCTGAGTCACCATTATATCAAGCATAAAACAACATTCCCAACATTCACTGACCACAGGAGTTGTACTTGTCCCATTGATACAGGAGACAGTAGTAAGGGTTAGGCAATAGGAACAGAAGAGAGAGATCAAGCACTTGACAAATAGGGGTAATAGGAGACAAGGCAAGCAGGTGCCTGGACATACTTCTGCCTTTGATTACAGGAGCCAAAAGGTGTTCCAAGAAGAGATACTAGAAAGAGAAGCTTACCTGTAGAAAGCAGCAGATTCAGCATTCACCCGTAACTGCATATGCTTAAACCTGTGAAAGCAAAGAAAATATTTGCTTCGATGGGCAACCATTCCTTGGGCTAGGTCAGGGGTGGGCAACTTGTGGCTGTTCAGATGATGTTGGGACTGCAACTCTGATCAATCCTAACCAGCATAGCCGATGATGATAGAAGATCATCCATATCTCTGCAAAACCCATTCCTACTTCTTCCATAGCATAATGTCCGCTAAGACATAGGCTGGAGCACAGATACAGGTGCAGACATAAAGTAGCAAGAGCAGCACTGTAGCAAAAACCCTCAAAAGTCAAAAGACCCAGGGACATGGAGGTGAGCATGCTGATCAGCAGTTCCAGTTGGTCTGGAACTGCCTCTTCCATCTATAAGCCATCTGGGCTGGTTGCCCATCTCCCAACCGGGGTTATGCCAAGTATTTTCTCAACATAAATCACAACCAAAGTTGGGGTACCAGCATATGAGAAAAGGACTGTGGCTACCACACTATTTTGGACTACAAAAAAACTGGTTATAAGTCCTGCTGAATACACTCACCTGAAATCACCTTCTAGTTTCTCCTGGTACACCAGTTTTGAAACAATGGGGCTCATTAGGACTTTGTTGACGATAGTCCCAATTATAAAATAACCAAAGATACTCACTGGGCCCAACCAGCCAGTGCTAAAAGGGGGAAATGGAGATAGGTTATATAAGTGTAAGGCTACATACCAATCTGTCAAAGGCTAATCTATGCTACTGTCCCGGTGACCAAGATATAGCCGGTTTTGTTATAATCATCTGGAGCATTTGCTAGCAGTATGTGACTTAGTAAATAGCTCCATTTGAAACTAGAGGATTTTTTCATCAATTCACTATGCCCTAGTGAAGTTAAGGTGTGATGGTTACACTGCTCCTTTAAGAAGAAGCAGCTAAGTGTCTCCACAAAACAGAAATCACAACTACAGTGTATGCCTTATCACTGGGAGTTTGTCCTATCAAACCACAGCACATATTGTTCTGTCTAACCACAGTTGTGCCATTTTTAACAGTGAGCAAGCTCTTCAGTCTAGGCCAGACTTCCCCATCTGGTGCCCTCTAGATCTGTTGGATTACAACCCCCATAATCCCTAGCCATCATGGCCATGTGTTGTAATCCAACACACCTGGAGGGCACCAACTGTTCTAGATTGAAGTAGGGGGACTGGACCTCAGTCTGGAAATGTCAGCTCAGCCCTCCTGTCTGGCCCCTCCCCATTCCCTTCTAATTCTGCCATTTAGTACACACTCTGTACACACTCTGTTCCCAAAGACAGAATGACATTCTGAAAATAATTAATGTTGCTAGAACTAAAGCATGTCACATACATCTACAAACTCCTCCCATGACCCCCTCAGCCCCCAACGAGTACAGCTTATACCTCAGGGTTGGACATTACAAAACAAGTAGCGCAGATGAAATGGGAAGCCAGAGAGGATAGGACAAACACAACAGCCCTGTTCTTTCCAAATCTTTCCTGTATTGTCTGCTTCTCTCACATCCAAAAGCTTCATCGCTCCCATCCTTAGCTCCCCCTTCTCAAATCTATCCCTATTTCACTTCTCTCACTACATGCTCATATTTTGCACTCCTCCACAACTTTCTTTTAATTGCCTATGTTTCTATCCATCTTCCCTACCCCTTCCCTGGTACACATACTTCTATCTAGAGGTTGTCCAAGCACACCCTCTTAATGCTATCAGCAGTAGGTCAATTTCCAACATTAACCCTGTTCAAACAACATGCTAAGCCACTGAAGTTAAGCATTTTGAGCTAAACTTTATGGCTTAGCGTGTCATGTGAACCATTCCTAACCATGGTGGCTGCATAACCATGGTTTAAACACGCTCACTAACCATTTGCTGCAAAAGGGCTAGCGGCCTAACCATGGCTTAGCATGTTGACTGAACACGCCCAATGTGTGCACACAGAGAGGCATTCTTAGTGGCTGACCCCAGCCCTGGGGAATCCTTCCCCTAGGTCAAGACTGCTCTTACCTGTAAAAGCACTGATAGGTATAGTAAACAAGCGTGAAGGGCGAGACGATCAATCTACTGGCCATGGAGCTCAGTTGTCTGCAGAACCTCTCCACATCCTGGCTGATTCGTTGGTCTCTGCTCAATAAAAAGAAAGCTTAAATTGGTATGCACCACTACAGCAGCAACTGCAAAGCACAAGGAAAACTAATGTATTCCAAATAACATGGCTTATTCACAGAGGGGGTCAATGATGTAATTTTAGGGCTGGGTGTTTGTTTTATTTTTAACAATTCATAGCTTGGACACCACTACAGAACAACAGTATGTTGCTAGCCATCTCAAGGCAAGAGTACCAACTTGGCTACTGGTACTTGCTGGGAAGCTCTTCTCTTCTTTGTCCTGTATTACATGGTCCCACCCTCCAACAGAAAAAGAGCATATAAATACAGTAAGATATATATAAATGTGATGTTATAAAATAAATAGGAAAAGGGAATGCCCTTTCCATTAAGCTCTACTTTGTATCTAATGGAAAGGTATGACAAGCCAGTATGTCTGCACTTTCAACCCTGTGAGGTAGGACAGGCTGCAAGATACCCTTTGTCTATATTCTTCAGAGGAAGTTTGACAACATGCAAGTATTAATAACTCTTAGCTTACAGATATGAGAATATAGGCTTATATCTATGGAGAAAAGTAGGCTCCTCTTTCAAAGCTTTCTTTAAACTTCTTAAAACCGGGTGTTTGCCAAGCAGTGCACCCCAGAGAACTTCATCTTTCCTTGGCCCTGGCTATCCATTCCAATTATTATGGTGAAAGCCCCATCTACAAAGCAAGCATTAGGCTGCGATCCTGTACCCTCATATCTGGGAATCAGCTGCACTGAGTTCAGTGGAACATACTTCTCAATAGACACATATTGCACTGCAAACCAAGGAATGACACCCACCCTCTGGAAAACCCTCCCTCGTGTGGTTCGGGAGGCAGAAAGTGTGATATCCTTTAAACACCTCCTAAAAACATATCTTTTTAGACAAGCTTTCCCTGGACTGGAACTTATTCTGGGTTTATATGGTATTTTTTAAAGTTTTAAAGATTTTTGTATACTATGGTTTTAATTGTAAACTGCTCAGAGAGCCTTGACTGTTGGGCAGTATAAATATGTAATAAATAATAAATAAATAAATATGTCAGCACCTTAATCGGGTTATATTTTAACAAAAAGCCCTCATGGTCTTTGCTTTTCCTCTCTAAATTCTTGCACTGCGTCGATAGTTGATAGAAATTCCATATGGACAAAAAAACCCATTGAATTGTTGCATTTTAGAATTTATATTTTAGTTTCTTTTAAATATAGTGCCTGGAGTACAGAACATGGGATTTTAAAAAAAATCATATTAAACTACCTCCCTGTGACTCTGAGGAAGTGTTCGTGGACACTTAGCGGAAAAAAGGAAGCAGGACTACCCACATATGTGCAGCACAAGCCAGCAGGCTAGAAAAAGACCGAAACAGCAAAGAAGATGCCCAGCAACCTACGGATTATCGATTTCCTGGTGCAGCATATTCAAGGAATAATACACCTGTCCCTGAAAGTAGTAACCATGGAGGTATTCAGTGAGAGTCTTCCTCCAGCTCACATACATCAGGTTGCAGACGTACTGGTCAAAACTCTTCAACTGAGAAAGAGGAGAGAGAGAAGTGAAACTCAAAAACGGGGGAGGGGAGAGAGTGATACTATGAGGACAAAAACATTCAGCAGAGGAAATCTCTGTGGTCAAATGGATGCATTTGCTGAAGGAATCCCAAATTCTGCTTCTGGCAGCAAGCAGTAGATTAAGCCACACTTAGTGGTCTCTTAGGAATCACCAACAATGGAACAGTATCACAAGGAGGTTCATTTATCACTTAATGCAGCGGTGGCAAGCCCACCACGAGTCAAGTCCACAGTATTGCGCAGCACCATCCTAGTGTGCATTACAGTACAAACTCAAATGCCCCCACCAATCCCAGGCTATCTTAGTGTGGTTTCACTTCCAGATTGATGAGCAGGTAACAGCATAGCCTAGGAGACACTTGGCAGCAATTTAGGCCTCCTCTAGTCTGCAGCTAGGTCTATGGGCCCTCCGGCTCCTGTTCAGGTATGCCACAACCACTATTCCCTGAGCCACTAGTGGCAGGCATGCTGCAGTTTGGCCACCCAAGACTTAACGCATTAAGACTGGCTGAAATATTACTGATTGATACATTCCCTTTAACCAGCAATATGTATATTTAACAGTTCACACAACTGCTATATAGTGTAAACCATAAAGTATGGCAGGCCATAATACCAGTAATCAACTTCCATGACTGACTCAAGGCAACTGATCTGCAGTATTACATGCAGCCCCTCTTACCACATTGCTCACACAAGAAGCCCATTCCTATAAAAAGCCTGGCAGACTCTTGCCCGGCTTTGCCCCCTCTGCCATGCTCCAATCAGCAGGTGATCGGAGATAAGCACTTTTCCCTTAGCACGGAAAAAGGCTCCCTTTCTCAGTGCTTAGCAGGGGTAAGCACTTATCTCTGATCACCTGCTGATCAGATATAAGAACTTTCCCCTGCAGGGCACAGACAGGAGGAAACTGCTGAACGATTCAGCCCTGTTTCTTGCACACATGATGCCTATGCTTACTTCTGAATAGACATGCACAGGTTTAATGTTTGGGATGCTACTTGGAAGTGCTGCTGAGTAATTCAGTCTTGCTTACTTCTGAGTACACATGCAGAGGTTTGTCCTGCTTACTTGTCAGTGGACATGATGCTCATATTTTCTTCTGAATAGATATGCTTCCTACTATAAATCGGTAACAATGGATTTTCTCTGTGGCCCTGCCTGCCACTGAAATCTGGCCCATGAGAGCTTCTCCAAAATGTAATCTGCCCCTCAAGCCAAAAAATGTTCCCCACCACTGGTTTAAATAGCGTTTATCTGTTAGGTAATGTTTTCTGGTAATGTTATACACACACACACACACATACATATATATATTAGCAGCCGAGTGTTTGTTTCAGGTGGCTCTAAGAATAATTTAAAAGCATATGCTTCAAAATGAATGAAGAAACTGGTTTCCTGCATTTGGAAACCTTCGTGGAGATACAAACTGCATGATACTGACAGTTAAAGGCATACATGGCCTCAACAACGCAAGCAGATTTTGAAAGGACAAAGTCCCAAAATTATTTAATCCAGCAAGACAGTACACATATTATGTTGCCGTTTCTACGTACCTCTATTCAAATACAGAGGGACCTGTGTGTGTACATGTGAAAATAAGGGCCAAACTATATATTACAATAAATACTGCTTTTTTTAAAAAAAAAATACTCCCAAAAGGTTACATGAAATGTAAACAGCACCTGAGGAAAGGGTGAGCTTTGCTGAAAAACTAGGGGAGAGCCCGGACCCAGATTGAGAGTGGAGTGCCAGATTGGCTGCTGCTTCAAAATAAAAATGACAGCACGAAGCATGCTTCTTAAAAAGTATGATTAAAGTACCATGTGGTTTGGCCCTCAGGATGAATACATTTTTGTACGCACCAAGCAAACCAGTCTGAAACTTATCACATGTGTTTGAGCCTTCTTTCCAACAAAGGAAGGGGGCCTTCTGATTTTAAGAAGTTATTTATCTTACCATAGAGTTTAATATGATGAGAAGTAGGGCAACCACTGTGACTTTCTGGAATCCGTAAATGTCTTTGTTTCCCAGAACTCCATAATATTGACTGGGGATCAGTCCCACCTGGTAGATGACCAGCTGTTCTAGGGGAGGTAAGAGAGGGGGGGAGGATAAGGGTGGGCTGGTATAAGAAGAGAAAAGTTCATGGAATATGACAAAAGGAAGCACTCAGTATCATCCTGTTTAGCTGTCTACTCACTTACCTAACAAGGTAATTACAAGCAAGGTTAGGAACATCAGCACATTCTTGGAGGAATATGTAGGAAATAAAATTGTTTGAATCTTTAGAAAACGGCAGAGGAACTGCTGGTCCAGCCGGGGCCGGGGCCTGGAAGAGACCAATACAAGAACAGCAGGGATAAAGCTAGCAAGCAAGCATTGCTGCACAATTACCCAGCTCTGCCCAAATCAGACTACTGAAGCAAAATGAAATGCTGGAATAGACTCTCTAGAACAGGAATGGGAGTACAATGAATATCAGTACATTCTGATATTTCAAAAGTAGCCTCATACAGTCATGAAGAATCTTTCCTTTGAAGATCAAAGGTAGCATCAACATACCAAAATGCTATAGAAAAGAGAAACAGTGACTGGTAGATTGGTTTTGATTCCATGCTCAAGACAAGTCTTAGAGTAGATTCAGACAAGAAAGAGCCATAAGGCATTTTCACAATCACATTTGTTTCCCACCCTTCCTTCCAGGAACTTCCTGCATTGTACATAGGGAATATGGAAAAACCAGGATTTTGTACAGTAGCAGAGAACTTCCTATGCACACTAGTAAAATACAGAGATCTACGGAAATTATTTGTTTATCCACTGGAAATAATATAATCTATTTTATAACTTAATATTCCAGCTAATTTGCTGAGGCTAAAAGTAAAACATCCACAAATTAAACTTAAAGTCTATTACACTTCTTTGCCACGTCCCCCATTCTTCCTTCACTTGCTTTCTAGTTCTGTATTCAAGAAACCTGCATCACCAGCCTCTAAGAAAACATCCCTAAACTTTGTCACCCATACTAATTTTGTGACATTACTTCCAACTTTGAAATAGGAAGGCTACACTGAAAGGACAGGAAATAATCCACTATTAATATTCTTTAAACACAATGATGAGCACAACTGTGTGGTTAAAGCATGTTTAAGGGGCAAATGATCTATTTTAAGTGATCCCAGGTAGAGCATGCACCTTCCATCCTGGGAACATCCTCTTAATTCCTCACCTACATGCTGTTACAGCTATTCTCAAACATTTATTGCAGATTATTTACCCCTCAACACCCCCAAGCCATCCTTTGGGTCATCTCAAGCAGGTGAGTGTAAAGGTGAACTGACTGCAGCGTCGTGATGGCTGACAGACCAAGCTAGGAATCAGGAAGGCCTTGGGAGGAAGGTTTCACATGAACCCTTGCCCCCACATTGAAAAATGAAGGAGAGGACTTGCAGGGCTAACCCCACCTCTGACACCGTGTCCAGGATTTTTAGGAAATAGCTGGCTTTGCTTTAGAAGATTTGCTGGGAAGGCTACTGAGAAATTGCTAACCCACCTCTCTTAAAACAATATAAGGTTTCTTATTATGAAATGCAAATGCCAAATGTTTAATGATAAATAATTAAGCATTTGAAAACATAAACTGAGTAAAAAGTAGTAATTGCATTAAATTGATGACACACAAAGACACAAGCAGGTTCACAATGAATTCTGGGTGACTAGCATATAAAACAGTTGTGTCAAGATGATCTGGATGTTATATAAAGAGAAAATGCTGCTTTTTAAAGCCCTAACATTTGGGCCAAAGTGTCATTTGACTAACGAACAAGGGAGCGGCTGTATTATTCCAGGTCAAAAGAGCACTTAAAGTTTTCACTTATCAATTAATGAGCAAAAAGAAAGTGTTGTAAGGTATACACATCAAAAACCTTGGTATACAGATGTCTACAAAAATGTATAGACTTTGGTTTAGTTTGCAAATTTTGATTAAGGAGTTATCTTCTCAAGGATATGATTCAAAATTAATAACTACACATATGAGCCTTTTTGTCTGTTTTAATCTTGCAAAAATGTTTAGTAACATTGAGCTATTTAAGACTATGAGCCCTAATTTATGGGACAGTGGATAATATTAGCTATGAAATAATTTATACACAAAAAGGTAGAAGTATGTGCTGATATTGGAATGAAGTAGCTTCTTATTAGAAGTTATGAGGCCTGTGTAACTGTCAGCTGAACAGCCTATTCAAAATTGAACAGGAAACTTGGTACTTAGAATGAGATATCTCTTTTTTAAGCTATGAGCCTTAATAGTATTATTATGAGCAGTAAGTAGCCTTGCCCAACCTGGTGTCCTCCAGATGTGTCCAATAGGAATGATGCCATGCTGGGTGGGGATTATAGGAGTTGTAATTTCGACACATTTGGAAGGCATCAGTTTAGGGAAGGTTACGGGAAGAATCCATTGAATAGATGCATTGAAATGAATGGGATTTAAGTTAGTCCCATAAATTTCAATAGGTCTACTCTAAGTAGGGCCTACGTTGGATTTTACTCTTTGTGTTTAAGGTGCGACAAGACTGTGGGCTTTCCTCATAAATCATCTCCACCCACTCTTCTCCTCCCTCCGAGCCACCACCTCTCTTTGCCCAGTTTCCCCTCTTTATGCTGGAGCCACGCACCCACTCCACTTTAATTAATCCAGAGGGCTCACCGGGTACTCCCCAGCGCTCTCCCGGGAGCCATGAATGAGCCGAGGACGGAGAAGGAGCTCAGCCAAGTCCCCACATCAGAAGCGCACCCAGCGGGGCAGAGTCCAAGACCGCCACACCCTACGCACCTACCCACCCATGCGCCCACAGGTCTTTCCGCTGGTCCCGCTTCCTACAAAGTGTTGATGAATATTCATTACCTCTCTTGATTATTCATAAGCTCGTGCGACCCACGGACAATAACTATAGAGTCCACCAAATAACTGTGAGAGATCGGTCACCGCCGTTGCGGGTTGGGGATAGAGTCGGGAAAGCACGGCTAGAGCAGCACCAAGGCGGAGCTCAAACCATGGCCCCTCCTCACAGGAGCGACCAAAGAGAGAGTAACAAGTTAAAACAACTTCAAGCGCTGTTTCCTGTCTCTATACTAAACCATGATCGTTGCGAAAGCTGTTTCCACTAGAAACGAAAGACAGGCTAGCTGGAGAGCGGGGGCTCCTCTGCTCTAGATAAGAGGCTAATAAAGTCGACTTGGTTATAAGAGATACTTCCAGTTCCCGATTGCAGTAGAATCCGCCATGTGCGGGGCAAGAGAGGTGGAAGCACATTGGATAGCATTAGACGGATTACGAAGTGGTAGGACCTCCGTGTTTCAAAGAAAAAAACCGCTTCTTTATACACACAACGAAATAACGCTCGAAGTTCTTGTTTTTATCTTCTCCCTGTCTGCACTCACAGGTCAACTACCATAATAATTATAATTATAATAATTCCAACCCCCAAATCTACTCCACTCCAAGTCAATGAGGGAACAGCCTCCTCCAGTCAGCAACATAACTCTTTTGTAAGGATACAAACCTATGCATGTCTGGACTGAAAAAGTACTATAATTCCCAGCACGCCCCAACCAGCCACTTTGGGAGTTGTAGGACTTCTAACTCGTGCACCTTAAAGAGCCCATTTATTTCGAAGCACCAACGAAATGGTGACGCTACTTCTGTCCCATTTTATTATCACAGTAGAATGGAGATAATACTGTTTTATTTGAGCATTCACATTAATTTCTATGCACTTTCATCATTTTTGCCCCACACATGGAAGATTCTGCAAATTGTTACCGGAACCGGAAAAGAGGTCCTTGTGGAATTCTGACGCGGCTCCATGTTAAAAGAGAGAGGGAAAGTAAGTAGAGCTCCTTCTACTGACTTAAATGCGCATGCACACTGTAATATTGAAGAATACAAGAATTCCTGTTTAATGTTCACTGTGCCTTTTTAAGGCTTCCTTTTATTATCTAGGAATTTGGGAAACACAGATTTTCTCACGACCCCGCCCCCTCAATAGTCCAGTTCTTTCGAAGGTTATCAAGTTAAATGCAAGAACCTTGGCTAGTAAAAGGGAGTTTAGCAACATTGCGCTCTTCAAAAAACGCTACAAGGGGGCAGAGAGAGTTCTTGTTTCTACTTTACATTTATGATTACTAACTCCCAGTGATTTCCTTTTCTAAGAATCTGGACTAGACATTTCTAAACTAAGACATGGGAGTAAGCCCTATTGAATTTAAGGGGGCTTACTTGTATAGTGGGCATTTTCCAATCCTTCTGCCTAGTATAGGGCATCAAGGAACAATATGGACAGTTTCTCAGAGGTGTAAATGTGTGTGGGATGTCATATAAAGGAGTCATTCCAGCCCATTCCGTTCCAGCTTTTGCACCGTCTCTAAATTTGGTGGCAAAAGTATCCCCTGGTTATTCTGAAACTGTTTTGCCTTTGTAATTCATTTATTTTTTAATCTTGGATTTACCCAATGAATGAATGAAATTATGCACTATTACAGTTCCATAATTCTCAAAAAATGTGGAATGAGTACTTTTGAGTATGTTTAGAGTTGCTTTCCTTTTCCCAGAAGGGAATAAATGTTTTCTTATAAAAGTTATAATGTGCAGAATGTCTTTCTTTAGCTAAGGGGTATTCCTAACTTAGTCCAAGATTGCCCATGTATGCCACGGAACCTGTCATCTTTCGCCTTTCCCTTATCTTTCTGCCTGGTGGTGTTGGTTTCATAGGTTCTACATTGTTTCAAGGAGCCTGGATTAAAATGGCAGGGAATCATTTAACTGAGAAGGGAGAGACTTGAATTGCGGTCTATGTTGGCTCACCTATATGGCAGCTGGGATTCCAGCAGCATACAGGACTTTTTCACATGAGCAAAATAAGGCATGCTCGTGACTGGACACTCACGGAAGTTCACGGATCATTTTGACGACATCAGCAACCGCCTGCATGTCTCCTGCGCCTTCCCCCGGTAATTCCATTAAAAAAACAAAACCTGCAATATCCCAATTCTATTGAAATATCTCGGGATTTCCTACTGTGTACAGGGGAAGTTGTGCTACAAATCACCCATTAGAGGGTGCTGTTCCGTTCAGGACAAGAGCAGTGAACCCAATTATAATTGTGCAAGAGAAGCAGGATGTAAAGCCTTGATAAGGAAATACAATTTCCCCTTAATTTAAAGAAGCCCGCACAGGTCTCACTAAATGCTCTGTGTATAATGGTGCCACCTGGAAAAATTGTAGCCTACACTTCAGCTTGGTGTGTGACCAAACAGTGAAAAATATACACCAAACACAGAGAAAGTTCTGCACCAATTTGTGTTTGAAATTTAAGTTTTTTAAAAAGTCTTACAACATTGCATCAGATTGTATATTGGCCATGAGCACTGGCACAGCAGCACCCTCTGATAATACTATTTTTTGTCTTCAAAAACAACAACACATTAAGCTTAAGCTTAAAACAGGGATGATGAACCTGGCAGCTTGTAGGCTGGATCAGACCCTCTGAAGCATTTTTTTTTTTTGCATCTCATGCACTCCTGCAAAATGTTAATTAATGCAAGATAAAAAGGCCAAATCTGGGCTGGGTGACTTAAAAAAAAAGGAGGCAATTCTGAGGGTAATGGAATCACCCATATTATTATTACAATTATGAGCAAATTTTTAGGGTGACCACAAGTCAGGAAAAGCCAGGACGTGTCAGGATTTTTGGTAACAAATCCGGGAAGGGGGAAATTTGAAGAAAAATCTGGATTTTTCCCATCCTCCCCCCACACAAAGGGCAGCTTTACTTTATAGTCAATGGGAATTAACAAAAATGCTTACAGCTCCATCATTTTTAAAGATAAAGGGATGAAACTTGGTACCATGATAGCTCTTTGGTAGGGCTTTAGCCATGCCACATTTGGAGCAGTTGATCATCTGTTGATCTTTAGGAATTTTTTAAAGTTTGAGGTTTAAATTTTTTTTTTAAATGTCATTTTTAAGGATAAAGAGATGAAACTTGGCAACATGACAGCTCTTAGGTAGGACTTTAGCCATGTCACATTTGAAGCAAGTCTGGTTATCCATTGTGTTCCCCGCCTCGATCCGTAGGGAGAGGCGGGTTATAAATAAATAAATATTATTATTATTATTATTAGGATTTTTTTTTAAAAAAATAGGTTTTAGAATTAATTTTTTTTTTAAAAAATCATTTTTAAAGATAAGGAAATGAAACTTGGCATAATGATAGCAATTAAGTAGGGCTTTAGCCATGCCAAGTTTGAAGCAGATCTGTTCATCCATTGATTTTTAGCAAGTTTTCAAATTTTGAGGTTTAAATTTTTTTAAAAAAATGCTGGAGCCATACCCTTCAAACTCAGGTTGCCAAACCTCCTCTTTGGGGTCTTGCACCTTGACCAGTTTCAGACCTTTGCATCAAGGGGATCTCAAGTTTTATGCTAAGAAGTGCTAAGTGAGCATGGCACCTTTCTTGTTGCAGATTTGGTGGGCAGTCGGGCACCTGGAGCTCAGCAGAGGCAAGGCATCCACAGATCAAAATGTGGGAAAGGACAGATCAGTCAAAACAGCCTACAGGGCCAGAGGCCTTTTTCTCAGAGTTCCACATCATGGGTAATGAAGGGTCATCTTTAGAAAAAAACCCTTATGACCAACGGTGAGGTTCCAATTGAGAGAGAGGCTCTCATCTTTGCGGATGCCCTGTTGCTGCAGATGTTGGCATTTCCAGTACCTGGAAAAATGTTGCTTTTATGGTTTTACAGTAGGTCGTCCAATGATGCCCTGCTAACAACTATAATTGTAGGCACATCCAATGTTCAGAAATCGTACCCACATGCAAAGTCACACGAGATCGTGATTGGACAGGCAAAGGTGAGAAAGTCAGGTGGGCGGAGTTAACAAATTGCGCAAAAGTCCGCGGGAGGTACCATCAGGACACAGGATGGTGCTTTCGTCAATTTTTCCACATTCAACCATACACCCCTGAACTGACTCTGCAGCGAAACTCTGCATATAAACAATTGTAAAGTGCATTTTATGATGCCCATAATTCGCCTTAACAGCTCTCGTTACCGCTATTAGACGTAAATACGAATATAGGAAAAAGCGCATATTATTAGAAACAGGCGCCAAAGAGACGTTGTGTAGACCCCCCCCCAGGACAGGCAACATTTTTCCTATAAAAAAAATTAAATATTCAAGGTTTTGCAGTCAATAGTTTTATTCTGCATATTTTAATTTATTCAGAAAACAAACAAACATACAGGTAACGGAACCGTTATATAGCGTTGTTTACTAGCCATCAACATCATTCATGGAAGTATACTTACAAGTAGGCCTTATTGTAGCTCAGTGTAAAATACTGGCTATGGTTTTTGTGATTGGTGATCAAATATAGAAGACTGACCACTTTCTGTTGGACTATGCCTAGAGCAAGCTCAAGCCAAACAGGAAGCTTCAATGTCTCCTGGCAAGTTAGATCAAGAAATTGTCTTTGCTTGATATGGAGTTTTCTTTGCACAGGTTACTCTTTTTAAAAAGGCTTTAGACAAAATTTATGGTAATTGAATCACTATTAATTATTTACTGTGTACATAGTGCACACCCCTCTTTCATATATTTTTTTTTTAAAAAAAACTAATTGGGGGGAAAAATTTAAGCCATAAGGGCCATCTGGCTTGTAGACGGTTGCTTTATTATTTTGATTTTTAGCTATCTCTGCTTCCCACCCCCCACCCCCTGCTACTGTTGACATATAACTGGCGACTTTTCTACCACTCTTTTTGTGCCTTAATATGTTTGGAATTTATGGTTAAACCTTGGGTTTATTTTGGGTTGTTAACCAAATCAAACTTTTTTTTTCTTTTTGGCGGAAAGATAGATATAAATGTTTTAAATGAACAAAATATTAAATAGATTCGGTACTCTCCTTATTGTATCATCAAACTCCAGGTGTGGGTTTTAGAGGCTGCACAGGAAGGATTTTGTTCCTATCACTTCTAAGGAGAGTGTGAGATTTGTGCTTGATAACACAGCCTGAGGTGCTTTACACTTGAACCCATTAAATAAGGTGCATTTCACAGGGAGAAGAATGCTATCTTTGAAGAAAAATGCTTGCTGTTGCTACCTCCCTTCCTCGGTATGTGGCATGTGGAACGTTTAAGGGAGAAGAATATTGCACAGCAAGCCACTACTTAGACAGCAGGCTGACTTTGGATTTTGCACTCAATTCTCCTCCCGCCTCCCCAGTTCTAGCATCCAGAAATAAATCCTGCAATTCAAGCCAGGCTCTCAGATAGCAGCACTATAATTTTTGTCATATTTGGTCATATCTACGTGCTCTTTGAAAAGCAACTTTGTCTGTTGCATTCTCCTTGTAGCCTGACAAGCAACTAGCAAATGTGTTCAGCTGATAGTAAAATCTTGCAAATACACAGTGAGTTCTCTTTGTTGCCTCTTGACAATTTTCCTGGCTTGGTGAGTGCTGCGATGACACAACCGCCATCCCATCCCTGCTTCTTTGTACACAGATATGCAAATGATATGTTCAGTCTGAAGCAGGGGCAGGGTTGGGGAGCCTTTCTCGCCCCGAGGGCCACATTGAGTGCAGGGAAGGATGTTGAGGGCCTCATGCCCCCAAGAAATTGTCCAAAAAGAACAGAAGAAATAGAAAGGGAGGCGGAGTCGCACTATATGTTAAAAATACTTATCTGTGCACAGAAATACAAGAGGATGAGCCTGGGAGCCCCATCGAGAGCATCTGGATTAAAATAAATGGAAGGAATAAAAGGAGCATGATAGTCGGAGTCTACTACCAACCACCCAATCAAGGAGAAGATGAGAATGAAACTTTTGAAAAGCAAATTGCCAGTATTTCAAGGAAATCCGATGTAGTAGTAATGGGGGACTTCAATTACCCGGATATCTGTTGGGAGACAAATTCTGCCAAAGTGGCCCCTCCAAGAAATTCCTGACATGTGTGGCTGATAACTTTCTCCTACAGAAAGTAGAGGAAGGAACTAGAGGAACAGCTATTCTTGACTTGATACTGACCAATAGGGATGAATTAGTGGCAGAAGAGCCATACTCACCTTACTCGCACCGATTTTTTCAAAGCGCACTACGCGGGAAAGCCCTGTAGTGGCTGCAAATCTGCGGCTGCATCATATAACTATATGTGGCTTTGGCCACGTATAGATAGACCCCCCAATTCTGTTAAAGTTATTTTGATGATATACTTGGAAATGCAAAAGTTTCAGAGCAGGAATTCTCTTATGATTCTTGTGCAAAACCCATTACCCATGTTCCCCAGCAACTGGTGTATATAGGCACACTGCCTCTGATACTGGAGGTGGCATATAGCCATCAGGACTAGCAGCCATTGATATCTTTCTCCTCTAGGAATTTGGCCAACCCCTTTTAAAGCCATCCATATTGGTGGCCATCACCATATCTTGTGGTAGCAAATTCCATAGTTTAACTATGTGCTGTGTGAAGACGTACTTCCTTTTAATTTCCCACCTATTAGCTTTATGGGATGACCCAGTGTTCTAGAGAGAGGTAGAAAAAATGGCTCCCTATCCACATTCCCCACACCATGAATAACTTTGTACATCTCTGTCATGTCAACCGCTTAGCTTCCTTCTTTCCAAGCAAAACAATCCCAGCTGTTTTAACATTCCCTTGTAGGGGAGCTGCTCTAGCCCCTTGATCATTTTAGTTGACTAACAATGCATTCTGTAACATTCTGTCATTCATTCATCATGATCGTTCATTTCTGGATCACACACAAGTGCACAAAAGGCCCTGTTACTATGGCAGAAGCCAAGCAGACACAGGCATCATAGTCACTGGACACTGGATTTGGGGTCCTAACTTCCTCTTCACATCTTGTCTCGGCTGTATAACACTGCCCTTGCTTCCCCTGCCTTCAGCCTATGCCTAAAGCTAATGTTCTTTTCTCACACACTAAGCAGTTTCACCCCTTCATCAAATATCACTTCTGATCTTGCGTCTTTCAGTTTTTGCTTCCTCTGTATGTTGTTGCTTTATGTTTCATCACTTAAAAAACAAATTAACTAACTCCCACTGTGGCTTTGGGCTGCTTCCAACACTATGAATTTCAATCATGTAAGTGCTGAAGGAAGTAATTCTGGTGTCTGAACTAATAATACAGGTGGGGTTTATGCCTGTGTCTGCTCAAGAGAAAAAACTATGTATATGTTTACTTTAACACAAGAGACAGCAGACTTCAGGCTTGTGGGATCTACTTTGGTGTTTTGTTTTCTTTTTTACAAGAATCCTGAGATCCCAGGTGCAAAATAGTGGCGCAGTCAGATGTGCATTAAGAATTAAGGAACAGGGTGCCTCTGAGCACATACTCAGCCCAGGCATTTGTGAACAGTACCAGAACCAACCTTAAAAATATTTTCACACCAAAATCCATTCCTATTTTTCCTTCAAGCATTCTTTTTCAGCAACCTAATTTAGGAGGAAAGGCATTTTTATTATTGCTGTCTTAGACAGTTGGGAGTGATAAACCCTTGCCAATCTACTGCAAATCACCCAGATATCTACCCAGAGATCCTGATATATCTTCAGCTCACCACAAATCTGGCTGGAGAATGCTGGGACTTGTAGGACTTTGGTCTGTCTAGAGCATAATCCTAGAGCATAGGATTATGCTCTAAAATTATCAAGGGGCTGAAGCGATTCTCCTATGAGGTAAAGTTATAACATATGAGGTTGTTTACCTTAGCGGGGAAAAAGCTGTGTAAGGGGAGATGTGATAAAGGTGTACAAAATTATGTATGGTGTGGAGAATGTGGATAGGGAGACATTTTTCTCCGTCTCGCATAATACTAGAACCCGGGGTCATCCCAGGAAGCTGAATGGTGCAAGATTCAGCACAGACAACGGACGTACTTCTTCACACAGCACATTGTTAAACTTTGGAATTAGCTTTTGCAAGATGTAGTGATGGCTACCAATTTGGGTGGCTTTGAAGGGGGATTAGATAGATTCATGGAGGATAAGGCTATGTGGCTACTGGTCATGATCATAGAATAGTAGAGTTGGAAGGGGCCTATAAGGCCATCGAGTCCAACCCTCTGCTCAGTGCAGGAATCTACCCTAAAGCATCCCTGACAGATGAGCTGCCTCTTGATTGCCTCTAATGTGGGAGAGCCCACCACTGTATCTTACCTCTAGTTTTAAGACAGAATGGCTCTTTATGCCAGTTTCTGGGAACATGAGCAGGAGGGTGCTGTTGTAACAGAATATGCGAACAGAATGTTGAACTAGTTTGTCCTTTGGTCTTATCTAGCACAGCTATTCTTCTGTTCTTATCACTCATCTATGTGAATGTCTGGTCCTCAGACAGCCAGACAAATAGATAAGGACAGATAAATATGGTGGCATTGTGGCCAAAAGACTCGGATGTGAACCAGGAAGTTCCTGGTTCAGATGTATTTACTTCCAGGAATTCACCAAGTTGTTTCAGACAACCCATTTCTCAGTCTCCATCCCCTATCTGCAATGTGTGATAATAATGCTAACTTACCTTTCAGGACATTACTCTATGTTAAATATTTTTCAGGGCTATATATATTCTCAGTTTTTATTTGTTTAATTAAAGCATTTTTGCACCATTTATCACACCAAAAAGTTTCCAGAGTGGCTTCCAGATCACTCAAAAACAAGACAGTCTTAGCCCTATAGACATGACACGCCAGGAAAAGGGGGAGGGGATGGAAGGAGGAGGGAAGGAAGAGGAAAAAACTTAGATTAGGGTGGACAACTTGTGGTTGTCCAGATGTTTGGGCCTACAACTTCCATCAGCCCTAGGCAGCATAACCAATGGTGAGGGGTCATGAGAATTGTAGACCAAAACTTCTGGAGGAGCACAAATTGCCCATCCCAGAAGACAGGTTGGGTCTAGAATTAGTCAGAGTAGACCTATTAAAATCAATTAGTAAGGACTAACTTAAGTCCATGGATTTCACTAAGTTTACTCTGTGTGACAAAGTCTGGATCCAGTCCATATAATTATTACTTTTTAATGGGCTTCTTTAAACGAGTGATTTATAGCATGGAAATTCGCAGGTAATTTTGACGACGACATGAGCCTCTTGCATGTCTCCCGCTCCTTTTCCCAGTTAATCCGTCTAAAAATAAACCTCAGAAAACCCATTTCTTCTGAAATACTTTGGGATTTCCTGCTGTGTGCAGTTGAAGTTGCACTAGAAAGCATCCATTGGAGGGCACTGTCCTGTTGAACTATATGAGCTGAGAGGTTTTAAATTCCAGGCCACGTGGTCGCTGGTATCTTTCCGTGTAATTCAGCATGTTTCAAATGTAGAAATGAAGCAGGAAGCAGAGCCACAGTAAGGAAATGTGATTTCCCCCTGTCTAAAAGACTCCCAGGAAATATGGATCCAGGACTAGCAAGAAGACAACTGGTCCTCAATCACCATGCCAATTGGAGTTCACTTCAGGACCATTTGCATGCTATGTTTACTCAAAAACCCACACAGCCAATGTGCGCTGAGGTGGCAGCCTGTTGGTGAGTAAGTGGGCTTGATTGATCTGCAACCATCTGGAATAATTTCCTACACTCATACACAACCCAGCTAACCCTTGTCTACTTGAATGTATTAATGAATACATATTGTACAATAATAGTTCTGGGGTAGCTTGATGCATGGCATTCTGTGGCCATTTGAAAGCACCTTTTGAATAATGGCAGCATTTGTGCTGCCTGCTTGGCCATTAAACTCCTGCAATTGTACTGACTCCCATTTGAGCTTCAAGTCTGACCCAATTCTTTTGTATTCCCCATCTCTTTAGGAGATCAGGTCCCTTTGATATGCACAACCTGTTTGTGAAAAAACTGGACCGCTCTGGATGAAGCATCAGCTCCTTGGAAGCTGAGGGATTTGACACACACAGTACATGCTGAGCTGCAATTGTCCATTCCAAACACTTCCCCACCAGCCCTTTTGTCTTCTCCATGACAGATAAAGCACCTGCTGTGAGCTCCATTTAGTGTATAAGTTCCAAAAAAATTCCATGGCCCCTCCCGACACATCCAAATCCGAGAACAAAAGGCAAGAGTATTTTCTGGGCCTCTCTATCAGCTTTTCTCCCTCCCCCAAGAGCTGGTGTCCTAGACCCTTGGAGCCGAGCACAGTACTGAAACATTTACATATTTTACAGCACAACACCCTCCACCCCCGATCTCACACTTCTCTATCAGTAGAGGGACTATCTGTTGCAGGACATGCCCCAGGGTAAAGCTAAGACATTCTCATAATGCACACAGTCCTGTTTACATTACTGGGAACTTTATATATCTGATGCTTTAGTTACAGGCCAGACCAGAGAGACATTCACATTAATTATTATAATGATTGCTCCACTTTAAAAACAGATAACAGCCTTACAATATAAAACAGCCATTGCTTTTTAAATGTATTATTTTATCATAAATATATATATACAATTACAAAGGACTCATGAATTCCAAGTTGTGCTAGAGATGGATTCTAATAATTGTATAGTTGTGTTTTTTTATTATTATTTTAATTTTGTGAGCCACTTTTAAGGCCTCTAGACAGAAAAGCAGGCTATCTAACTCAATAAACAGCTGGTGTTTTATTTTCAAAGGAGAGTGGTCATTGGTGGGGGTGTGGTTTGGGCCCAGTATGCCTTGGTGCAACACAACCTGGGGTCTTTTGCACTGGGCACAAACACTGCTGCTTCCTGAATCATCATCAATTCAAGACCATAACATGTTGCAGCTGGGAGTTCTACTGCACCATATGCCAGCCTTCCCCAACTTGATGTCCTTCTGATGATTTGGACTTCAATTCTCATCAGCCCCAGCTAGCATGAGGAAAGTTCAGGAATGCTAGGTATTATGGTCCAAAACATCTGGAGACTTGCCCTATGATGCCATCAACATATTTTTATTCTTTCCGGCTCCTAATTGTTTTCTTCTACCATCATGCCTACAGAAGAGTTTTGTAAAACTCTAATGCTAGAACTTTGGTTATTGGTTTATGTAATCGTTGCTCCTAATATTTTATTTTATTTATTTATTTATTTATTTGTTTATTTATTTTAAACATCTCTTGGCCACCTTTCAGGGCAAAAGCCCTTCCTAGGTGGCTTACAGCAATAAAATATAAAAAAACACTTAAAGTATTAAAAGCAATAAAAACATAAACACAATTTCTTGTTTTAAATTTTTTAACTTTGTTATGCTTGTATTTGCATTGTGTTCCCCGCCTCGATCCATAGGGAGAGGCGGGTTATAAATAATAATAATTATTATTATTATTATTATTACGTATGATACTGTTTCTTGGATTTATTACAATTGTAACCCCTTCCTTCAAGGAGCTTAGTGTGACTGAGGGCATATATTTTATCCTCCCAAAGTTCTGTAAAGTAGGTAAGTTAGGTTCAAAGAGAATGGCTAGCCCAAGATCACACAATGAACTTGGTATTCAAAATACCTACTTGGCTCAGTAGGTATTTTGAACCCAGGTCTCCCATGTTCAGGAATTTATCCCAGTCTTCCCCAACCTGCTGCCCTCCATATTTTTGGCTTCCACGTCCATTAGCCCAAGCCAGCATGGGCAATGGCCAGGAATGCTGGGAATTGTAGTCCAACATATCTGGAGAGCACCAGCTTGGGGAAGGTTGCTTTATCCACATTGTTCAGCCTGCCTGTGCCTTCCAGTAGTATCAGACTGACCAAATTTAATCAAGTCTCAGGTACTTGATTCCATTCCAATTGTGCTCAGTCACATCCTATGTGGTAATCAGGGCTATTGTTTTCTGCACATGAAATCAATAGAAGTTGAATTTAATGTTGGATTTTGTCATGTTAAACCAGTCTCACAAATGCTATATTGTGAGTCACCCAGTTGTGGGAAAAGAAAATCTTCCGAAAACAGGGTAAAACGTGGCAAGTTGCAATCTGGACAAAATAGCAAAATATATGCCAAAAAGTATATTCTTACTGACTTTCCTGTATCAAAAAAAATGGCTGTGTGAACTGGCTGCTCAGGCAAAATCACACATGTTTTTCATACAGCCTATTTGCAATTTTTCTTCTCTATGTGGTACTACCACCATGCAGAGGAGTGCATAATAGCACTCCAAAGAAGTATCCTGGATACTAAAAATATTTTTGTTAAAAAATAACAAAAGAGTATGCATGTGTATAGGGGCGGGAAGGTCTTGTTATGTTACCATCACCAAAAGCCATTCTAGATAGTAATAAATAGAGGCCTGTAATATGCATGCAAATATGTTTCACAGGGAAATTGCGATAGCAATGGACACGCTACGTATGGAGAATAACTGTATATTCCCACACTTCAAAAGAGGAAGACACTGGCCCGGTTCACACGATCACCACAGCCATGGTAGCTTGTTTAAGTTGTGGTGCATGTCGGGTGCCATTTTCCTAGTTACCTGTCATCCAAACCCAGGCGACATGGCTTATTGGCGGTGGAAATAACCTTCAAATAAGCCTGTTGTTGGGTTATTTGACAGTTGTTCCCCCCTCAAACAAGCCATGCTGCGCAGGTTCAGATGGCATGACAAGCTGCGCTTGGGTGAGTAATTAGGCAAATGCCACCGAATTACAGGTGCTGCAGCTTAAACAAGCCACCATCATGCGCGTTCAAGCAAGAACTGCATATATCTTTCACAAAAAGGAATTGGCTGGAATGGTGCTGAAATTGCATTTTTTGCTGTTCAGCTATTCAGTGGTGCTTATTTCTTTTATTTATAGCTCACCTTTCCCTCTACGGAGCTCAAAGTAGTGTACATGTTTCCTTGCATTTTATCCTCACAACAACCCTGTGAGGTCAGCTACTTTGATAGTGATTGGCCCAAGGATATCCAACGAGCTTTATAGCTGAACAATGATTTAAACCTTGGCCTCCCCAGTCCTATTCTGACAACTATAATCACTATGCTAGAGGGGTGGGAAGGCTTCAGGCTTGTGAGATCTACTTTTTTTTTTTTTTTTACTAGAACTCAGATCCACCCACAAGAGCCAGTTGCAAAAAACAAATGCTGAGAATTAAAGAAATCTGAGCCAAGGAATTTGTTTTGATTACCTGAAATGAACTGAGCTTACCATCCTTCTACATAAAAACCCACGCCTAGTTACCCCGAAGTTTTCTTCATTTCAGCAGAATAATTTGGGGGTGGGGAGTCATTTTGTTGCTTTAAACAATTGAGAGTCAGAAATCCTTGCCCATCTGCTGTGCGAATTGCTCAGATCTATCAGTAGATCCCGACCTGCTATACTTAACTGGATCTCCACTTAGTGGTGCCAGGAAGAACTGAAGAACTGAAAAGCATGTGAGGGACCACAGAAGCAATTTGAAACCCTTTTATAAATTATCTAAGGATGGAGAATTTCAGGAGTGTGTGCATGGGCTCCAGGGTGGGAAAGAGGCATTGTGCTTTTGTTCTTCTATCTTTGGACCATGCACAAGCATTACTGACTTTCAATTAGTGGTCCTGCTTCTCCAGATCTCTCTGTCATTGTAGTACGCTATTTAGAATGTAGCCATACATAAGTACATTATTATGACATACTCCATCCCCCACCCACCCCCCCAGGAATCTCTTACCTTCACTAACACACTTGGTCCCTTTCCATACCAGGTATTTTGCTTGGGATGGCCCCCAGCTGGTCCCTGTACGCCCCATGGTGTGTATTAGGTACTTCTGGGATCGCCCTCCCTCCTCCCTCTTCCCTCTACACCCCTATGGTGTAGAAAGGGCCCCAGTCCAGGAAAGGGAATCACCTGTATTGTTTTGGAACCTATCTGATAAATTCATGTTTGCCCCTTTGAACAGTGGGAGATGTGAAAGAAGAATGTTCCCAGATTTCCATAGCATCTTTGGATGGAGCTGCAGATAACACAGGAAAGGAAAAGGAGCACGCACCCCCTCCCAGAGCTGGGACCCTGCTGAGCACTCTCAGCTTTTATGGGCAAGTGGGAGGGTAAAACAGTGTGAGGAATTCAGAAGGGAAGCACTTTGATCTTGATTTTGAACCTCTGACAGTTCCCAGCAATAGCTCTTGCCTCCCACATGCTCCTAGGACTTTGCCTGCAGTCAAAGAAAAGGGCTAGGATAAGATTCCGCTTGGGCAAGGAAGGAACTGGCCTTTCCGCTGTGCTATTGCCACTAAGCTTTTATGGATTTAAAATTTTATATTCCACTTTTCTTCCAAAATGGAACTCAATGCAGATTACACTAGTAATCTACATTATTCCTGCGTTGGCATACTACCCTCCAATGTTTATTTGACGAAAACAGGGATGCTCTCTTACAAGCTTTTGCCTTGTAAATAAACCTCGTTAGAGCTACCTGATACAACAATTTGCGTTGCTCATATTCTCATACCAACATTCAGGGAAAACCCCTTCACCTTGACTATTGTTGGAATTTCTTCTTTGTGTGTTGTATGCTAGATTAATTATTCTGTAATATCTTGTCCTGCACTGGCTTCTGAAGTTGGTGTTAGTAAATTGACCATAAGAATGCCCTTCTTTTAAAATGTAAGCATGTTTAATCTCACAATGGTTGAATTTATTATAGAATCACTCCAATTCAAACATATCCACCAATGTTTATTATCTTGAGAGGCATCAATCTAAATCATTTTTAAAAAGGCCTTTCTAAGGCTCCTCAAAATAGAAACAGAGATTTACCAACCAGAAAATGGCAAGTATGCTTAGTGTGGCTCAGTTCAGACATCATGCCAAATCATGGTTTGCACTAGAACCCAAACCATGGTTTGAAATTCCAAATATACAGGTAAACTAGTTTAGAACTGCTTATTTGTTTTGGCTTCCGTCTGCTCAGAATTACAATATCAGAATTCTGAGGATCTCATTGTTTATTTTTAAAGAGTAATTTTCTAGTCCTCAGTCTTACAGAGAACCATTTGAAAATGGATGGTGATATTGCCAAAAGATATAAAAAAGGAGGGCAAATATAAAGAAGCACAAACTAATTGCTTTTCTTTTTCTTTTTTAATAATTGCATTAATTTTCCAAAACAAAATCAACCAAAAGGATGAAAAAGAAAAGAAGTACATAAATAAAAATAAATACATTGAATTTAAATCAAATTATTCACAGAGGGTGGTACATTTAACCTCTATTCAAAATTAATTGCTTCTCAAGCAGCCTGCTTTTATAAATCCATATGTCAAGATTTTCCTGAGCTAATTCCAAATTAAATCTTGGGGGAGATTATATATTAAAAATTAATACAATTGTATGCAAAGTCAGTCACAAACTTTGGTATTTGTCATGTAAGTTTATTCAGTTCTAGTTCAGTTCAGTCATATGAATGAAAATGATGTGCATGTTATGATTGGTAGGTGCAACAATATATATTCAGTATATATGAAAAGGGGTTGGGGACTAAGTTGGAAAAATATATAAGCATTACGTCTACTCAAGCATACATATCAGTGTATGATGACCATATTTTTGTGAACTGCCTAGCTATGGGGCAATATAGAAATATAATAAATAAATAAATATGTGCCTGGAGACTACTGTTTATAGTAAGCTACGCATTCAAATGCAAACAGGGCAGTAAGGTACTCTGTCCATTAATGAGTCAATAGTGTGGACTTGGACTTCAGTTTTGAAGTCTTTTTGGTTCCATGAGTGCTCTCAAAATCCACTTTCACTGACCGTCTGAAACATCCCAGAGCACAGGAATGTAATTTAAAAGCACATGAATATTAGTCAATTTCAGATTTTTTCCCAGTACAAAATTAATCCATAGAAATATTTCCATCCAAAATGGAGCCACCACAGGACATGCCCACATCATACGGGAGAGTGATGTAAAATCTATACCACAACACTTGGCAGTTGTGTTTGGGTTCCACCCCAAAAAAGATGATTCTGTGTCCAACAGGTTTGGCAAAGCAATTTCTGTTGCATTAGTTTTAATTTCAAGTCAAGAGAAATGGAATACATAGAGGCAAGGGCAACCTTCCAGTGCCTTTTATGTATGGGATGTTCCAGTATTCTGTTCTTGGTCATGTCTAGTAATTGTTTTACTTAGCCAGATTGTAGCCTTGTTAATGTGTAGTATTTTTTTTTCTAATATTGGGGGAGGGGTTGCAAGAAGCACGAAGAGATGATGGACCAAAAATAGATGTTAAAAGCTGTGTTAGGAGCAATCCTATGGCCCCCTAGATGCATCTAGAGGACTATAAGATACTTTGGATTCCCAGGTCTGAGGTTGGAGACAGCACCCCAACTTCAGAGGAGGGAATCTGTGCTCCACCCCCTCCTCCTCTCCTTCACAGCTGGCACAAAAAAACCTGTGCCGGCTGCCTCTCTGAGATCAGGAACTCAACCTCAGAGAGGGGGCAAAGGGGGTGTTCCATGGGGTGGGGAGGGGGGAGAGACTGGAGAGGCCAGAATACAAGCTATCTGGAGGCCTCTCCAGCCCCATTCCCTTCCCCTTTGAAGTGCCCCAGCTAGATTGGCATAAAAGGAGGCTCCTCCCACTCTGCATTGGATGCTTGTAAGCCTCTGAGTTTGGAAGCTTATGCACATCATGGGAGTAAACAAAAGGGTTGTTCTCTACATTACAAATATTGCCAGTGGGCTGAAGTTGCCAGTTTATATTTGTGCTGTAACTCTGAATAGGGCAGAAAATCTCCATCTGCTCCTAGGGGTTGATCCAGTGTATACATCCCACAATCAGTCCATTTTTTTCCAAAGGAAAGATTGGCCTGCTATTCTTAAATCTGGATTACACAAAATAGGTAAATAAAATTGATTGGCAAGGGCAAGCCACAGTTCCCTCATTGCTGTAATAGTAAGTGGGGTTCTTTCTTCTCTACATAGATGGTGGACTCTAGTGCTATCCACTGAGGTCAAGTAGAGAGAGTCTAATTCAGCCCATGACAGGATGTCAGGAGAGGTACGGTGTTGCTACTTTTGTGTGCCAGAAAGAAGAAAAGCTTTCAGAATTCTGATCGGAGGTCATTAGCAGCACAAAAGTGCCTTGGAGACTGCAAAACTACCCTTTTTCTAGTACACCGTACAAACTCGTTTTAAATGCAGCAGAGTTCTTCTTCCGTCTTCCTGTTTCCCTTGGGGTAATTGATCTCCCCAACTCAAGCTGTCTTAACTGTCAGGAAAGGTTTTTCTGAAATTCAGTCAGTGTTTTTTTGTTTCATCATGCTATTCCTACATTGCTCACTCCTAATAAATTCCTCTCATACTTTTAAAGATTTGTACTTTCCAGAAATCTACCTTTCCTTCTCTTTCAGTCATTGTTTAAGCACAGATAAGTAGAATAAACTAATTTGGTCTTTACCCACAACTAACTTGAGCAGTTTAGTTGTAACAAAGAGCTGTAACAAAACACACATTTTCAGCTGTTCATAGAGGCTTCTTTGCTTTTCTTGAATCCAGTGCCATAATGACACTGCATTGACACATTGTAGTTTTGTGTCATGGCATTCTGCAAATTAATATGCTACAAAATGTTCTTATGCAATCAATTTTTCCCATCCACCCTGTTCTCTCTCTCGCCCCCAATATATACTGAACAGGGAAGACATTCAATTCAACATTTTCTTCCACTTTGGCATCCTTCTGACAGATCCTTGCATGGTCAATTCTGCAAGGTACCAAGGATGCCCCACAATGTACTGGATTTGGGGATACTTGGTCTTTCATTGAGCTGAATGGAGGATAAAATAAAGATGTTGATATGAATTCTTTTGAAACATGTTTGTTATGATTTGATGCCTAATCACACTTTTTGCTTTTAAGGTGAGAATCTAGTGTTTCATTGGTTTCAGAGTTCTTCACATTATTTCATGGATGCCGCCAACAACTTGAATGCTTGTTAATGATGTTACCTGAAATGCTGGGTGGTGCACAAACAGATGTACTGTCGACCCTTCCAACCAAAATATGGACATTTTGGAAAATGTATGATGTTCTCATTTTGGAATTTCAATCGTGAAAAGGTTTTGTGGGGGAA
The DNA here is from genome assembly GCA_029215795.1 of Anniella stebbinsi. Taxonomy (NCBI): domain Eukaryota; kingdom Metazoa; phylum Chordata; class Lepidosauria; order Squamata; family Anniellidae; genus Anniella; species Anniella stebbinsi. The sequence goes on from JARDYH010000001.1 coordinate 334,874,142, forward strand.
ATTTTAAAGTGTAATCTACAGCATATCAACCACACACTTCTGGGGTATAATTGGATGCTGTCTAGCAAAGGACAACAGGTGCAAAGTGCAAAGGATTTCCCCTGAAAAGACCTGCTGGAAGCCCTAGCAGCTCATGGACAGGGTCTGACATCATATTAGGAGATGGGGAAGAATTTTCTCCTACGTTAGATTATCTAGTGACCTTGAGGGAGGTGTGTGCGTGTGTGTGTTGGGTTCCCCCTATAGAAAGTGACTTCACATGTTCTCTTGAGCCATCTTGGAGATATTTGCTTTGCAAACACCATTCTGCAGGGCAAATAAACTGGTTGTGGCACACTGCAGTCCAGATTATGGGGATTGGTCTTTATGGGTCTGTTTTGTATCAGGAATTTGGACTACATGATCTTTTGATCCAATGTCTGTGACTATTATTTACTATAACATGCCAGATTATTAATTTTATGAGGATTTACTTTTCATTTAGCCTGTCCAATGAAGTTCCATTCCACAATGAACCAGGTCACATCTGTTATATTACTAAATCACTCACTCAAAAAAAAAACATAAATGGACTAAATCTGCTTTAGCATGAGTTTGTATGAGTGATGACTCCTCCATTTATCCCATCATCCCAGCCTGTGTTGGGAAGTACAGGTGTTTCTAATTATGTTTCTCTGCAGGCCAAATTACACAGTTTGCTAATTGGGTCGCACTTAACTTTGCATGATAGTTTTCTTCACTCTTGTGTAAGTGTGTGTGTGGGGCTGATTCAGATTGGGACCATGGCACTTCAGGGGGTGGGATGGCTCCAATGGACCTTTTTTTAAAAAAACAACAACACTCCAAATATAAACTGTAGTTTGGTCCCTCATGTGGTATAAAGACAATCAGGTAGTTATTTATTATTACATTTCTTTAATCCTTCCTTTCTTCCTAATAACTCAGGGCAGCACACATTGTTCTCTCCCTCACAGTAACTTGGTAAGTAAGTTAGGCTGAGAGATACTGGCTTCATTTGCACAGAATGATAAGCTGCATTGTGAACAAGCTGCATTTGCTCCTGTTTCATGAAGTCAGCTTCATGGCTGAGTGGGGATTTGAACTCATGTCTTGCTGGTCTTCTTAGTCCAGTACTCTATTATACCACCCTGGATCTATTTAGCCACTTCCCCGTTCTAATTAATGCCTTTGCTGAATTAGTGCCCCAATTCACACCAACACTGACACTGAAACTTGTTTACAAACATATGTATGCAAGCTTCTCTGCTCACTCTGCTGTAGACCAAATGGTTGGTCCTGATTTGGGGGGTGCAGAAGGTAGAATAAATTGAGAAGAGGATACCAAACTCAAGAAGTTTCAATATCCAGTATCCTGATTTTGCTTAGGTGCCACCCTGTACGTTGTTTGGTTCTGCTGAGTACATCTTTAATACAGAAGAAGTAACATAGAGGGTTTAAACTGCACTGTACTCTTCACTCATGCAGAGTACATGATTGTGATCTGCAACCTCTGGGAAGAACTTACTGCAGTCGGCCAAGACTAGGCTGACAACCGTTACCCAGAGGACCTTCTCTTCTGCCGCTCCCAGACTGTGGAATGACCTTCCGGAGGACACTCGTCAACTTAACAGTCTTTTAGAATTTAAGAAAGCCATAAAGACTGTTCTCTTCCGGCAGGCATATCCAGTGGAATTTTAGAATGTTTTAAGGATGTTTTTAGGATGTTTTAGGATTTTTATGCAGTTTTAATAATATGTGTCATGTTTTAATCAGTTTTATGTATTTTATCATGTTGTTGTTCCCCGCCTCGATCCAGACGGAGAGGGGGGTAAGAAATAAATTGTTGTTGTTGTTGTTGTTGTTGTTGTCATGCGTGACAATCTGCACATAGACTGAATGTTATTTCCTGGATTGAAGTGCCTGAAACTTTGTAATGTGAAGCAGCTCTCATCAGTGTTTATCTATCTGCAACCTCCTGGCTTGCAACCTCCTGGCTTTACCAGAGAAGATGGGGCAATTTTTCAGCATGCAATCTACTAGTTTCCGAACAGTCTTTAGATCTCTGTGGTACTCTGAACAAATACGCTAAAGTAAATAAATGACTGATTTAATTATCCAGACACAGGAAAGGTTTGCTGCTTAAACTGAAAGCACTAATTCAATTTACAGCCCGATCCAATGGGTCTTACCTCTGAGTAGATAAATAAAGTTTGCAGTATTACCTATCTTACTGTCAAATTCACAAGAGTGGGGTTTTTTTTATGTTAGACTGAGAGTTGAGAGATCTGGGTTCTAGTCTCCACTCAGCCATGGAAGCTCACTGGGTGGCTTCGGGCCAGTCACAGACTCTCAGCTCAACCTTGGGCTTCAGTGTCCTGCCAAGCACTTTGCCCCCCACTAAACTACCAGAAACAACAAATTAGACAAAATTGCTGAGTACAGGGAAATATGCTGATGTTCTAGAATAGAATATTATATTCTTATCAAAGGATTCCTCAGGCCAGATTCCAGAGTGCATCCATAAGCAAATCAGCACAGGAAATCAAGCCCAGCTGGAGGACTGTGCACCAAAATTTCTGGAAGAGTGATGGGCTTTGCCAAGAAAACTACAAATTCATACAAAAAATCATTACTGCTGGTAACCAAAGTATAATGTTTCATCACCATGCCAACCAGTTCCTCAAAATCCAGTAATAAACATCATGTTTATCTCACACTAACTAAACTCAAGAAAGATAGAGCCATGCCAATGACAGAAAAAGCTAATTACTTGTTTATTAATTGAAAGTTTCCATATGTATCTAGTCATTTGCAAAATAGAATGGCTTCTTTTGTGTCTTTTCCAGCTCCTGTGTTATTAATCTAGCCAATTCAGCAATATCCTTGCCTCTGAACACAGGCTGGTAGCTTCGGGTTGTGACCTGCATAGCACAGTGAGGTCCTGTATTGATATTAGCATTGCTACAAAAATGTATGAATAATTATAATAGTGATCACAACTTTTATTAATTTTTCTTAATAGTATTTCATTGACCAGTCTATCTGAATCGCTTGGGTCTCCTCTTGGGTTGTATCTCCTCTGTTTTTAAAATACGGTGCTTCTGATTTCAAAGGGATTTGGTTTAGTTTCAGTTTCAAAATGCCTTACAAACCTTATCTTGTCCATGAACAAAGCTGGTCATTTCTCATTTACATATCTAGATCTTATGCAAGGTCACCCTGTGAGATCATGGCTGAGTTACTGAACCCTAGTCCAACATTTTATTTTCTGTACTATACTGGATCTTCATTTAGGTAACACCTTCATATAGACTGGGAGAGTAAGCTAACCCAAACTATAAGGCAGAAGTAAGCAATTTTTGATTCTCTAGATATTTTGGCCAACAACTCCCATCAGCCCTAACTAGCATAGCTAAATTGAGGGATTATGGAGTTAAAGGCCAAAATATCTGGAGGGTCACAAGTTGCCCACCCCTCTTCTAGGGTAACTAAGCCTTGTGCTTCCTTTTTCAGTAGCCTTAAATCTTTTACCTACTGTTGCCATTTTCTGAAGGGAGATTATATACTATGATTGGAAAGGAAGTCATTCCCACAAAAAGCAAGGCCAATTTCAGAATGTGTCCTTGGTTCAAAATGTTTATAGGTTGCTCTGCGGCAAACATTCCTTTAGCAACCTCCAGATACCAACAAAAAAAAGTGATGAAACTTGCTAGAATATAATGGTGCTGGACCAGTGAGGGGCCCATATGTTACTCTTTTCACAACTTTAACCAGAGAGATCTGGGTTCAAATCCCTTCATAGCTGTGAACTCACTGGATTGGCTTAATCTTCTTGACAAAATAGTGCAGGGAAGTCTTACCTTGGGCCAAGACTTTTCAACAGATACTTAAGGTGCAATCTATGCATGTTTAGACTGGGGCATACTGGGAGTTTTAAGCCCTTAGTGAGTGTGTGTGTGTGTGTGTGAGAGAGAGAGAGAGAGAGAGAGAGAAATCTAAAGTCTTGACACAAAATCTAGACACAAACCACATCTGCTCTGTTGTATTTTTTGGCTTCCACTTTAATTGAAAGTAGCCAGAGCAGCCTTCTCTAACCTGGTGCCCTCCAGATCTTTTGGACTTCATCTCCTAGCAGCCCCAGCCAACATAGCCAACAGTCAGGAATCCTGGTAGTTCAAAACATCTGAAAATCACTAAGTTGGAGAAGGCTGAGCAAGAGGAACACTAGGGCTATACTGAAATGTTTCTAGGTTTATATTTTAGACAGAGATGCAATGAATCAGAGAAAAATACAGTTTTGGTGGAATTGTTTTAACAATTTCAACAAAATTCAGGGTGTTGGTGAAAATGCAGTTGGTGCCATTTTAAAAAAATCATGCTCCATCCTAAAATTGAAGTGCACTTTTCATTAATTTCCCAGTCCAAATGTATTCCATAGGGAAAGTTTCAACATTCCATTCCCCTCCCTCTAAAAAAACATTCTATTTTTCCTGAATTAATGGAGTAACATTGTGCTTGGGGAAAGAGAGAAAAAAGCGACAACAAATACACAAAAAGATTCTGGTCATTTGTTTTCCCCTTTCCTAGATAATGGTAGAAACAACAGGAGCAGCTGAAGGAAGCAGACATCAAGAACGTGTCCAAACCAATTTCCCTCTACATGGTTTCCACCCACAGGCATAATTTCTTCCCCTCCCCCCCCTTTATATTTTGGCTGTCTTCGCCAACTCATCCTTACTGTTGTGCTTTTTTTCTTGCTCAGGTTCTGAAAAGTGTGATGGTACTTAATAGTAAACGCACTTGTCTCTTTAAGAAGTCCTGTTGAATAGAGTGTTTTAGACAATAGTAATGATCGCTTTAGCTTTGGAAATGACCTCTTGAATCTGCACTCCTTTCATCTTGGATATAAGAGCACTTGGGGATGGACTATTTCCTGGTGGGGGGGGAGGGGTGGAGCCGAGACCCTTTCACACACAAGCCAGCCCTTCCAATTGGTTCACTCCAGATCTGAAACCAGTTCCAGTCTGAATGTGGGACACAGCTGAAATGGTAGAGGTCGTCGCGCTTCCTGCGTCAAGATTTAAATGTCCAGGAAAGAGTCTTGCAGAGGGACCAAGGCAAGGAGCAGCTTAGAACAGTTTGGGGGGTGAGCATTAGTGCTTTGCTCAACAAATAAAGGTGAGTTTGAAGGAACTTCCTAAGTCTACAAGCCGGTTTCTTGAGGGAATGCGGATTACAAAGTCTTAACCCCCCACCTCTAAAAGACTTGAGCAGAATTCCAGAGAATCTACATGCAGGCCAGTGCAAACTCAAACCCAAGGAAAGCTTATGTAGGAACGGGCTTGTGTAACGAAGGCTGCAGTCCTACGCACATTTACTAAGTAGTAGGTCCTATTGAACTCGGTGGGGCTTACTTCTGAGTAAACATGTTTAGGATTGCGTTGTATATTATTACTAATGGACAAGCAGCGGGTGAAGACAGCAGTTGCTTGTCAATTCTCAGTCTTAAACTCGCTTTTTCCTTCTGCTCTCTGGTCCAAAGTATTCATTTAGGTTCTTTCTTTTCAAGTTCTCCTTCCATGTGCAGCCTTTGTTTGAAGAAGATATCCTAATGGGATTTCATGGGGCTTCTGGCCGCCCTCTTGTGGGATGGTGCCTCACTATCTCTTGAGTCGAGTAGGAGACTCCCTCTTTGCATAAAGCCTGTGCAATTTGTCTCCGGGCATTTTTAAAATTTAAAAAACGAGCTTCTTGTTTGAAAGGGCAATGAGTCTTGTTCATTTCCAGCCCGCTTCCGGCCTCCGCTTCCGTGTTTTAACACTGAACATAAATATCAAGCTCATTCCCAAGTTTATTTCTATGCCTCCCGCCCCCTTCTTTGGAAAATATCTTGTATTTGGCTTCTCCACGTTTCTTTAAATCCGGAGTGACCAGTAGAGGGAGCACAACTTTGAGTTCCATGCCTGGGCTCGCGCTCATGACCTCACTGAAGACTGTTCTTGGACTGGAAGGGGCCATGAAGTCTTCCAAGGCCCTGCCTGGCTGGGGCCTAGTTTTTGTGAAGACGTGGCTGGATCCAGGCAGAGATCTGTTTGCCTTAATTGGGATCCCAAACCAGGGTGCTCAAGTAGGCTCAGGGAGATCTTGGGGAAATCTTTGTTAGTTCTGGTAACTCCGGAGATCATAGAATAGTAGAGCTGGAAGGGGCATATAAGGCCATCGAGTCCAACTCAGATAAAACTCTGCTTTCAAGTTGAGTTCTTGCATTTTATTTAATGCATGATAATATTTTGTGTCCCTTTCCAAAACCTGTAGTATTTCCAGTGTAGTTGTTTAGGGGAAACAATGAGTTGCCATACCACAATTTCAATGTTAATGCTTGCAGTTCTTTGTACCCTCACTCTGAAATAAGCCCCACTGAACTGAATGGGACTTCTGAGTAAGCATAGTTAGGATTCAGTTATCTGTGATTTAAATGAATTGCTATTCTTTGGAAAAATGCAAAGCATTTTAAAATAGTACCTGGGTTATAACTTATTAGGTTCCAGTGGTACTAGCTTATATTGTTGATTGTGTACAACTGAAGTGAAAAAAGTGGTGGTTTCCATACCAACCGGTGGGTGGAGGTAAAATGGGGGATAAAGCAAATTGATGTGGTTCCAATGTTACACTTTCTCAGTCAGATTCATGCATCCGATGAATAAAACATAAATACTACTGGTATTGTCTTTTACTGACACCGTTTTAATATGGCTATTCTGGAATATAATGTAGCCAGGATGCTTTCAAATGAGGTTTCTGTTGTGCAGTTGCCCTGCCTCATTCCCTGAATTTTATGGGGGTTACAGACATCGTCTTCCACTTATAACCCTTCTGTGCTTTCCACTGCTTCTTTTGTCTTAGCGCATGAAATCCGTTAAGGGGAAAAAATGGAATAGCTGCACTATGCCTGCTAATTGGTAGTGCTAGGACCCCTCCATCTGGAAGCATCCCAGAATAAGTCCACTGTTCTATATTGGCTGGATACAAGGAGCTATTTCAGTAGAATGGTGGGAGCAAAGAGATTTAGGGTGCAATCCTATTGATTGCAGCCTCAGTGATTGGAAGCCCTCAAACTCATCCAATGCGGGACAGGAGGAGCGGCGGAGGCAATCTTCATCTACTTGTCCACCTGCTCTGCATTTTTTGCTTGTTGTTGTTGTTGTTTTTCCAGTCTAGCAACAGCACATCAGACCAGGAGCGAAGGAGACTGGAGAGTTCTCAGGAGAGCTCAAAATTGTATGTTTTTAAGGGTGCAATCCTATGCATGTTTAGACAGAAAATGTCCTACAACACCCAGCATTCCCCAGCCAGGATAGCTGTGCTGGCTGGGGCATGCTGGGCATTTTAGGACTTTTTCTGTCTAAACATGCATAGGATTGCATCCTATGCTACAAGATTCATTGTTTCTGCTGCAACAGACTAACATGGCTATGCCTCTGGAAATTATTCAGAAGCGAAAGAAAACTAAGGCAGTTGTGCTAAGTTGTCAGCAGGCCAATTCTTCAAGCATCATGGATTCATAGCGCATTTGCCTATTATTATTATTATTATTATTTATTCAATTTATATTCCGTCTATATTCAGAATATCCTTGATGGGTATTTAACAAAGTTAATGGGCTGTCTAGTCCAGTATTCTGTTCATGTAGTGGTTAACCAGCTGCCTGTGGGAAGTCCACAAATAAGACATGAGTAGTAACAGATACAATATGCCTCTCCATACCAGTGCTGGAGAACACGAGTGGAAGGATGCTATTTCACTCATGTGACATGAGTGCAATAGCACCCTTCCACTCGTATTCCCCAGCAATTGATATTGAGAGGCATATTGCCTCTGATCCTGGAGGGAATATATAGCCATTATGACTAGTAGCCATTGATAGCCTTATCCTCCTTGAATTTGTCTAATCTTTTAAAACTATCCCATATGTATGAAGAAGTACCTTGTTTTATCTGTCCTGAATCTCCCACCATTCAGCTTCACAGGATGACCCTGGGTTCTAGTATTATGAGAAATATCAATCTGTACTGGAAAAGAATAGTTATTACAAGCTAAAATGTGCTGCTAATCCAAGACTGAGCTAATAATCCAGGACTGAGCTGGACAATATTGGTGATGGTCTTATCTGGTGTCCAGGACAATTATGAATATGAATTAATGTGACCCTAAAAACATGTTACCTAGTATAGTAGGTTGAAGTGATGAAAGGGTGCTAGGTTTTTTTGTGTCTTTTGTCCTAAATCCTACGGCTTGTCTCCACATGACAAACTTTTGTTCCAGAACCAACCCTCACTAATATTTAAGAACCATCCTTTCACTGTTTGAATGCAGGCTTTAGTCCTCCTTGTGGTAAACATAAAGAGGGTGATGGTTTATACCTTGCACTAGGCCCTGTTCCTTTTTTACTTCAGCAAAAGAAAATAGAAGCTACTAGCACGTATCTTGTTCTTTTGAATCTTCCATCTTGGATGGCAGGGCCTTGGCACAGAAAGGGCTGGGAGGGTGAAATACAGCAGAACAGAAAGAGAACAGAAACAGTCAATCTGTAAAAAGTTGGAAAAATATTATTTGTTAAATGCTGAGGTTGTCTCCTAAAATAAGTCTTGTTTTTCTAAATAGATCAGCAATTTTAAGTTGCAGTGGAAGAAAATGTGTGAGGCCCAGCTAAATGCTGCTTTGCAAAAGACTTGCAAAAAGTGTACGGCATAAAAATAAAACCTGCACATGGGTTGATATGTGTTAGGGGCAAGCCTGTGAAAGAATTCCAAAAGATGGTGGAATAGCAAGATTAGATTATCCGTTTTAAAGGAAAACAACTAGCAGAAAAGCATTTTGAATTAACATCGTAGGGTGGCAGATATTATAGAGGTTAGATATGGAAGAGAGAATCTGAATATGGAGCAAGGTATGTGGGCTGCAGGAAACTTTCTATGACTCACACACACACACACACACACACACAAGCTTCCATGTTAGCTAGACCTGCAGTCAAATGTACCCATTTTAATGATGGGGAAGTGAGGGAACTTGTACTTCCTTGCGCCCACATTGGTTTGCTCCACTTCTGGAGAAGCCTATGGCTGCCTTCCCTCATAGCCAATTCATGCTCATGCTAATGCTAGAACAGAACGGTATTCCTACCATATGGCCTAGTTGCTACACCTGAATGGAGCAACAGTAACTTTGTATTATTTGCCAGGAAAGGCATTAGAGCAAACTTCAGTTCTGGTTCTGAACCAAGCTCTTACTGATACTCATCATAGCAAAGTATGTGACAGTCTGGTGGATCTGAGGGGAAACAGCAGAGGTGGTTCACTCCATTGCTGAGCTTCAGGCTTTTCATGATGATTATTGTAGCATATTGCTAGGGTAAAACCAGGTCAACGTAAGAAGTGGTATTGGCTGGGTAACAGAAGCTACGTAAGAGCAGGTTCCATTCTTTCTTCCCTGTTTTGACTGTGCTAAGCCTCCTGTTAGCAAAATAACCGTTTCAACCAGAAGAGGTCTCTTAAGAGTCTTGTATGTTTTCTGATTTAGTCAAACAGGCCAGGTTGCTGCTAGTGTGAAGCTAGTCTGGGCCTCGCAGCCAAGGTAGAATAATTAAGGATGCAATTCTATGTATATTTGGACAAAAGTCCTACAACTCCCAGTGTGCCCATGCCAACCATGCTTGCCTGGGCATGCTAGGAGTTGTAGGACTTTTTCTGTTTAAATATGCACAGGATTGCTCTCCAATGGCCTGTTGTATTCAGAAAATAAATCTATGCAATACTAACTCTACTTCTGTGGTATTAAAATTGTCTAGATGTTACATTTTTTTTATTGCTCCTAATAGCAAACTCAGCTGGTGAGTGCGGCCAGGATTGTAGCAAAAACAGGGCCAGTGAGAAACATGAAGGAGGATAAGTCTTTAAAAGAAACCCCAAGGGGGCTTCAGCTCCCAAACACAGCCAAATAAGGATTGAGCATGCTCAGTAGCCATGGCATGTATAGAGTATTTCTTGTTCCCACTTGTTCCTTCTAAGACAGGGTTAGAGAACCTTTTGGCCTACAGGTCTCTAATCCCACATAGTTAAAACATATAGTAAGAATTTAAGATTGGAATTGTTTGCAGCAATATGATATTCTGGATGTGCTGAGCTTGAACTAATATCTCAATATATTTTCTGTTTGAGTTTGGGTCAGTTTACATTTCGTTAGCCTTGAAAATTCGGGCACATCCAGAGTTTTGACCCACCTGAGCACCAGTTGCAGTCCAGAGAGCTGAAGTCACATCTCAGTCAGGTGATGGAATTGTGTAGCCACAAGGAAGTCAATTTCACTTGGTTTTCTTTCCTGATTGTAAAATGCAAACACAAATGAGCTTCCTTCCTGAGTTGTTATATAATAAACTGAAGCATTCAGCAAATTTTAAAAGAGCTTTTAATATAAATAATTCCAGAAATCAGAATAGCATTGATAGACTGGTTTAGCATAGGGTATAGGGGGATGGATGAAAGCAATGGAAATAGAACAGTGTTCCAAAAAGAAAACTGGTATTTAATTTAAGGCATTTAGCCAAACAATTGCCAGGAGAAAAAAGGTTTAGAGAAGGTGTAACACAGCCTCTGCTATTGGATAAATTAGGGTGTGTGAATAAAGTGTCCATAAATCGAACACCTGGCCCTAAAAACAGGTTTTGCTGAAAAGCAACATAAAATAATTTAAACAAATAAAAATATGACGGGTGAACTTCAGAATGCACACTTTCCTATTCAGAAATCACACCTTTACATTTTTAGCTACCACACATCTCAGTATATTTCAGTATGTCACATAAATCTAGTTTCCAAATTACTATAACTCTTAGAATTCTAAAACTCTTGCTTAATTGCAAAAGTTAGATCAGCTATCTTATTGGATAGACAGGAGTTCAGCTGAGTAGTATGATCCAGTATTTGGTGCAAACTGTTTCAGTAACTGGTATGCATAATATGGAGTGGGATAATGCACCCATGAAATAGTTAGGATTTTATTCTATAACATATGAAACAGTTCTGTGCCCAATTAAACGTGCTTAAACCTCATTTGGGAGTAAGTCCCATTGAATTCACTATGGTCTACTTCTAAAGAAACATGTATAGGATTGGGCTGTTCGGCTTCAGCCTAAAGCTGTGCTTTCATGAAATTATCTCTCAGCCTGGTGTCATCTGTCTCAGCCCAGGAGTAGTCGATGGATTATTGTTGTAGGTATTGTTTTGTGAATGCAGACACTTACAGAGAGAAGGCAGCCTAACTGTAACGCTCCAATTAGTGGGCTGGGCTGTGTAGGCGAGAGGGAGCTGCACTGAATGTGTGACATTTTCATTGTTTGAAACCTGTGTTTCTAGGTTTTAAGTTTTTTATTTTTCCAAACATAAAAAAAACATTTAAAACACACACAAAACAGCTAAAACTACACACTAAAAGAGGGTAATCAACCAAGTTATAGTGAGCTCTGCTCTTCTCCATAGCAAAGGCTTACGAATCTAATTTTTCCTCTCCCTCTACTCATTAACCCTTTCATTCTTAGTTGAATCCACAGATGAATAAATCATTTTCTCTTGCTCCATCACATAATCTAAAAGAGGTTTCCGTTCCATTCTGTGTTTCAGGATGATCCAGCGGCATCAGCTGGTGCAGTCTGTGCTCCAGGAGCTGCAAGAGGCTACTGAATGCTTTGGCCTAGACGGACTAACCAGTGCAGCTCTGGAGGCTGAGCGAACTTTGTCATCTTTCTCCTTACCCGGCTACGCTGGGAGGCAGTTTCAAGAAGAGCTGGAAGTCGACCGGGTAGCACAAACTCTCTATCCGGAAGATGCTCCCAGCCATATGCTGCCTTTGGTTTGCAAAGGGGAAGGGAACCACCTCTTTGAGGCTGCCAGTGTGCTGTTGTGGGGGAACACCAGCCTGAGTCTGGAGCTGCAGGTACGCACAGCGGTGGAGATGTTGCTTCACAAGCAATACTACCTGAACGGCATGATTGACTCCAAGGTGATGCTGCAGGCTGCCCGCTACTCGCTCTGCACGGAGGAATCTCCCGAGATGACAAGCTTACCTCTGGCCATCCTAGAGGCCATTTTTGATGCTGACATCAAAGCCACCTGCTTCCCGGGTACCTATGCCAACATGTGGCACGTGTATGCCCTGGCCTCGGTGCTGCAGTGCAACATCTATTCCATCTACCCGATGAGCAACCTCAAAATCCGGCCTTACTTCAACCGACTGATCCGGCCCAGAAAAGGGAACTTGCAGGTCTCCACACTCCACATCATGTGGTCCGGGCAGCAGCTGTCCTCCCAGGTTTTCAAAGCTCAGTCCTTTGTGCCCGTTGTCGGCCTGGAAGAGCTGGAACCCACAAACCCCCCTCCAGAGCCTCAAGCACAGCCAGTGAAGACCCTGGAGCTACTGAACAAGGATCCACAGGTGACATACTCTAACCTGCGTGAAAGGTACAGCATCACCAAAAGTACCTTCTATCGGTGGAAGCGCCAGTCCCGAGAGCACCGGCAGAAAGCAGCTGCCAGGTTTGCAGCCAAGCACTTCCTGCAGTCCTGCTTCCATGAGGGCAATGCCATCCCCCTGCAGCAGTTCCGCCAAATGTTCCCAGAAATCTCACGCTCCACTTACTATGCCTGGAAGCATGAGATGCAAAATGTGATGAATGGCGGTGAGGCCTCTTCCCCGGCTGAAGCTGGGTTGCCGAAGGATCCTCAGGCATACAAGCCAGAGAAGCTTCATGCTGGCGTGGATGGTGCAGCCAAGTCTGAGGGAGGCCTGGGGTCCCCAAGCCCTCTCCTGAATCCCAGCCAGAATGGGTCCTCCATGCAAGGAGCCAAGTCTTATCTGGAGAAATGCATTTCCATGAACACCCTGGTGCCCTACAGGAGCTTCAAGCATAGCTTTCCTGGCATCTCCAGGTCCACCTATTACAACTGGAGGAGAAAGGCCATCAAGGAGAACCCCAACTTCCAGCCTGCCCTGCCTCTTTCCATCAACCAGAACCCCCTTGTGAACAGGAAGCCATTCAAGCCAGGGGGCCAGCCTAGCCAGAAGATGCTCAATGGGCATCGTCCAGGATCCCGTATCCTTGTGCGCATCAAACAATCTCTCTACCACTGGCAAAAGCAACTTCGTGTCTTAGCCAAGAAACGTGTCCGCCAGTGGAAAATGCCCTTCTGCAAATTCCGCCTGCGCTATCCAGACATCTCTTCCACAGCCTATTGGTTCTGGAGGAAAAGAAGAAGCAGCCAGGCCAAAAAGCATCGCCTTTCCTTGAACGGGGTTTCCAAAGACTTGCAGCAGACTACTACTGAGATGAGTGGGAAGGCAGAGCTTGAATTCCAGTCTCCGCAAGAAACGGAGACTACTGCTGCAGCACCTATGGATAGGCAATGGCCTAAACCCTTCACCACCATGATACCAAGCAATCCAATGGCAGAAAGAGTCAACAGCAGCATGTTTGTGATGGATGTGATTGCCACAGCTCAGTTCAAAGCCCAGGCCAAGCTGTTCCTCCAACAACGCTTTGAATCCAAGACCTTTCCAACCTACAAAGAGTTCAGAGCCCACTTCCCCCTGACAGCACGCTCCACTTACTACATGTGGAAACGTGCCCTGCATGAAGGACTAACCCTGGTGGATGCTTAGGCTAACCATGGCCTTATTCAGTCTATTACTGGAAGTTGCTCTCATTTCATCTGTGAGATATACAACCTCCACAAGTACATTTGGGGCAGGGCAGGGAGGGTGTGTCTGTTTTATTTGACTTATTTCCTTGGTTCCCAGACTTGGACACCAACTCTGCATAACCTCAGTCCCTGGAAGTGTGGAGACCATTGGGCCGAGAGTGGGGATGAGGCATTCCTTTTGTGGTGGGCCACCTAGCTGGCTGTAACAAAAGATAAGTTTTCCTTTTTCTTAGTGAATAGACCAAGTGGTGGTCATAGGGGAAAGGATCTTGAGGGTTTTCTTTTAGGTTTATGAAGTCCTTCTGTGTTTTTTGCTGACTTTGACATTTTTCTTTATTTTTTAGATGTAATTGTGAGTTACAATCTTCAGGGCTGTGAACTGGGTCTTGGTGCAGCTGTACACTATGTTCACAAAGTAGATTGTGGGCTTTGCCAACTCAACTCCTGCATGTTATGCTGCTTTTGATGTATAGCTGCAAGATCTCCTTTATATGAATGTGTGGTACAAGCAAGAGAGACTCATTAAACCCTCAAGAATTGAAATAAAATGCTCCAAACTGTATTATGAAAGGGATAGGGTGGAGGGGAGTAAAGGCCTTAGTCTTGGGGCTTTTCCACATGAAGGTTTTAACCCACACCTTCACCAAGGCTTCTGCTTCTGGATTCTTCGCAGGATTAAGATTGGCTCCTTTACACATTTTTCCCTCTAAAGTTTTTTTTTCTTCCACTGCCTATCTATATGTTCCATTATACAAACACTAGGTAGCACTGTGGTACAGTGGAATTGTTCAATTACACGAGATTTCTATGGTGTTATCAAGGCCTTTTAGAAAAAATACCAACTTTCCTCATTAGGCAAAGAAAGTGATAATGGGTGCAAAGCACAAGAGAAGCCCTGGAGGATGACAACGTTGTGTAAAGGACCCGTAAACCACTGTGAGTGAGCTATCACAATGTCAAGACGGTAGAATGTTTTTTTTAAGTGGGTGGGTGGGTGGACAGGTTCAGAGGAGAAAGTTTCTTTACTATCTTCTTCAGAAAGTGTACTGCTGACACAATGTAGGACAGTCCAGTCGGCAGCCAGAGCCAGCTTAGGGTGTTTTTCTCTTTGCCTGATTTTTGAGCCAGGTTGAGACTGATGAAGCAAATGGCAGCCAAGACCAGCTCAACTTGAGAAGTTTACAGGCAACTTCCCTGGCACATTCCAGTCCACAGTGTACCCTATAGATATGTTGCACTACGACTCCCATCTTTCCAAGCTGGCTGGGATAATTGGAGTTATAGTCAAACACATCTGGAGGATGCCAGGTTGGGTAAGGCTGGTGAAGACTAAGGTGGGAAACCTTGATGTAAAATTCATACATGAAAGTTGTAGCTCTCCCGGTGTTTTACTATGCAAAACATCCATGCAGTTTTGGCTGGTGGCGCCAATAACAGTGGGGAGATGAATCTGCTCCGGGTTTCAGTCAGGACTCTGGAGCTATCCAAAGTGCAAAGCTCACTGGCTCTGACTGAAACCTGGAGCAGATTCACTGCTCCACTGACATGGGAGCCACCAGCATCCACTGCATCCATGCTATGCTCATGTGGCATTTAGAATATCCTGCTGGTAAATAGTAATGCGCATCCCAGAAATGGGTGGTTCCTTCTAATAATAATAACATTTATTTATATAGCGCTTTGTTACAAAGTGCTGTGCATGAAGTAAAATAGGCCAGCAGTTTACAAAATACAACAAATACAATAGTTCTAATAAAAGTCCTTAACTGGATTTAAAGGAATATAGCACTAAAACCTTAAATAAACCCCATATAAAGTGTGTAGTGGCCACTACAAGGACCATCAGCATGCTCTACCTCAGGGACAACCAGCCCACCCCTTCTATTCAAAGAGGAAGGTTTTCAAACCGTTCTTGAACACCTCCAAACTCTTGGTTCACCGCACTGGCAGGGGGAGTGAATTCCACAGCTGAGGGACAAAGTCTTGGAATGCACGATACCAGGACACGTGATCCGTGAGGTAGAATGGATCAGGAGGGTCCAGCCCTTGGATCTGGTGGCCTGGCCCAGAACATACCAGGATGAAAGGGAGGAAAGGTAAGCTGGGTGGTGCAACCGTAGGGCCTTAAAGGCCAGGAGTAAGATCTTAAATTGGGCCCTGGCCTTCAATAGGAGCCAGTGCAAGGCCCTACGATGGAAAGTGGTATGGGCAAATTGGGGGAGGTCCAGAACAGTCTGGAACTCTGTGTTGTGCCCCCTCTGATGGTAGCCTGAGCCACCCACAAAGCTCTCAGCAGTCACTGGGGACCATCTGCACATGGTGTTTCTGAACATCTGACACTGGCAGCTTACTTCTTTCCAGATGAGATGTATTCTTGCACACACATCACTCTCTAACAACTGACTCCAAATGTTGCCCTCCAGATCTTCAGAACTTCAACTCCAGGGATTCCTGACCATCAGTAGGCTGGCTGGGGCAGATGGGACTTGAAGTCCAAGATATCTGGAGGCCATCCATTTTGAGAAGGCTACTCTGTACCTATCCCAATATATTCCACTATGCTGAATGCTTGAGCAGGTCAGGGAAAATCATGAGGTGTATAAGATTCCCATATAGATACTCATAATTAATAAGTACTTAGCTACAAAAGAGGGAGCATTGAACTGAGTTTCCTTCAGCCTGAGTTTTAGTTATCTGTATCGACAGAATCCATTCAGACCCAGCAGGCGGCGCTCTTGTATTGTGGGATTGGAAAATGCTGGCAATTGGCTTTTAAGTCTCTATCTCCATCATTCCCCTCCTGCCTGTTTTCCCCAGAAAATACGGATGCTGCTTGCCCCAAACCATGCCTGCCTTTGGACAGTTCCAGGTGCCAAGGTTGTTGGGGCTGGGAATGCTTTTTTAGAGCTCCTTATTCCTGCAGTCCAGGCCTGCGCTGGTCCCTGCTACTTTCACACACCCAGCAGGGAGTGGTGATGCATAGGACCATTGCATAGCATGCAATTTCCATAGTCAGCCCAGGGATCATCCTAGTCGAAAAGGGTACTCCCTTGGCTACCAGCTCCAGGATGTTCTCTGTGCTTGTATGCTAGAATTCATTGCCAGGATCATGAGATGCTGCTGCTGTCACCTGTTTGCATCCCAAAAAGGCTTCTGGGAATGGCCTTGCTTTTGATCCTTGTCCTATCTCCCGTGTTCCTCTGTCAATCCTGCTGTACTTGCTTTCTACAATAGAAAATTCAATGAGCACAAAGCTTGCAGAACAAAGAAGGGCTCTGTCAAAGATGGGCCTTTGTGACCCTACATTGGATTTGAGTGAGAAGAATAGGAAGCTTTGCAGCTCAGCCTAGCCATTTCTGCTGCATGTGTAACATTCTGCCTTTGGATCTGCATCTGCAGTGTACTGTGTTCAGTTTACACAGGATTCTATGCAGTTTACTGGCTTGAGGTCAATAGTATGCATTTGGATTCTGTGCAGCTTATTGCATTCAGAGTTGGGCTTTATTCTCTGGTAAGTCTGCCTAACATTGCAGCCTAGTTCTGTGACCTCCTGAAATTATGGTGCAATTTAAACAAATTTACATGGTTTTGTTCTATTGATCTACCTATCTCTCAAATTAGATCGATAGGTAGATAGAACAAAACCATGCAAACCATGGATTGTTCTGCTTTTGCTGGCCATGTAGGTGTCAAGAGAGAAGTAGCTTTAAGTTAAGTCTCATCCCGTGACCACTGGAAGCTTCTGAGAATTCACTAGACCAGTCTTACCTAATCCGGTGCTTTTCAGGTTATTGGGACTACCATGCCCATGATTCCTGACCTTTGGCCATGCTAGCTAAGGCTGATAGGAGTTAGTCCAAAACATCTGGAGAGCACCAGCTTGGGGAAGGTTGCACTAGAATTTGGCCAGCCGTTTTCAAGCATATATTTGTGGCCATCAGGCCTAGTTGACTTGCAAGTTTAAATCAACCCCCAACCGAGATTCTCAGGATACTGTATTCCCCCCTCCATCTTCCGTAGTTGTGCACTGCATTCATGCAAGCGCAGAATAGATTCAACCCCATTTGAAATTATGGTGGGAATAAGATCTTGATTGCCAGCCTCTTGATGGCTGTCAAGTTATGTCTATTCTCAAGCTGCAACTACTCCTGACACTTGAGTGCCATCTGCATGAAGTCTGGCAGCAGCTAAAATGGGAAGTTTATTGAATATATCTAATAGGGATTTTTTTAAAAAGCAGTGCTTGGTTTGTAAGTAGTTGTCCCCACTGCTTATGAGTTTGCTTCCTTAGCCTGGGTCATCAAAGCATGCACAATCCTTCCCCTTCACATGGAAGTCTGGTGAATTAGTTACACTCCAAAGAGGGATCTCCCTATTACATTTAAATGGGTTCCTTTGTTGTGTGGTTCTTTTTTGATGAAGGAAGGAGAAATTAACAAGGAAAGGTTAAGGACTGTTCCTTACCCTTTGGTATATTTTATTTTGGAATCTGTGGAGTACTTTATTGGGACTGTTCAGATATGACAGACAGATCCTGACTTGGTGCATTCTTTTCATGTCTAGTCTGACTTCACTTGACTTCCTGCTATTTTCAGTCGTTTGTGTGCGTGTTTTCTTTTTCCTCTGACTACATTCCTCTCTTGGCCTTATGCAATAATATAGCCTTGCCAGAAAGTTGCAGAGCAGCTCAGGCAGGGGACAAAAGAATGGAAAACATATGTTGTGCAAAAGACCAGAGGATTTGTGTTTACCTCTTTCTCTACTGTTCTGCGCTGTAGGGAGATTGTGTTGAGCAGGATTTGTACAATGCCTAATTGGAGCATCTCAAAGTTGCAGAACCTTTTTTGGGGTGGGGGAATCAAATGACCCTATCCCCATCCAGACCTCCGTGGGCTGCATGACTATGGCCACACACCCTGTTATCATTTGCTCCCTGGCGAAAATACCTGGTGGATCCTTCACAGATCAAAGATTACAGCTGGGATTCCTTCCTACCCCCTGGTGGCTGCTCTGGTAGAGGGTATGGCATGGGGAGGGGATAAGGGCCTGTGGAGGTACCCCAGGCCTCTGTGGTCTGGAAGTTTCACCCCTGATATAAGGGCACCGCAACAGTAGCCAGATCTTCCATCATTCCAGGACAGGGGAGGTGACTAATACCGACATTCGAAACACACTTACTGAGATGTAATCTCTATTGAAGACAGCGGGATAGCTCTCTCAGTAAGCTTGCCTAGGATTGTACTGAAAGCCATGGCACTGCAAGCCCTGAAAGATCAAAATACAGCTTCTTAGGATTAGGAACTAAGGTTCAAGATCATAAAATGTGTGACTAGGAACATAGTAAGTTCCCTTTACTGAGTCAGATCATTGATCCATCTACCTCCAGTATTGTCAACACCGACTGGCAGCAGATCTCCAGGGTTTCAGGATTCCTTCCTAGACCTATCTGGAGATGCCTGGACTTGAACCTGAGGCTTTCTGCATGCAAAACATGTGGTCTACCACCGAGTACGCCCCTTCCAATATATAGTGCAGTTCAAAATGTAATATATGGTGATAATACTTTCTGTTAAAATACACAGCTTTCTTGTTCTCAAGATTATTCCCACAACCACGAAGGTTAGAAATGTAAACTCTTAAAAATAGATCTTGTTCTTAAGATTCTCATAGTACCTTGTGGGTGGGATCCAGTGAAGTCCTTCTGCTGATGAAACTGCTTCTGTCAGCAGAACAAGGAAGGGTGAGATCCTCCCTCCACCCTGCATCCCCCTCCCCACCCTCTCAAAGTTGCTCTAGATGATTTTGGGGACCCTCTGGAGCAGATTTGAGGGCACAGGAGGAGGAGAGGAGGATTAGGTCCCGTCACATAAGCGGATGTCTACTTACATGACCTTAGATACCGCCCTATGTGTTTAGGAAAGGATCCAAGGTGTTCCATGCCCAAGAGACAGCGGTGGTCTTGCGGAGGTTAGCTCCACAGGGTTCTTTGCTGCTGGTGGCAAAAATTCACTACCTGTGAAAATGGTGGGTGGGACAATAGAAATAAATATTGTGTTGCTTTCATATCAGTGTACCTGGTTTGTTTTGCAGCAGTATTTTCCCTCTTATCTTTCCGTGCTGTTCTAGCACTGGCATATATGCCCCCTTTCCCCTTAGGAGAGCAATGTTTGCTTGCCATTCTTGCTGGCATCCAGATAAAGAGTTAATATGTTGTCTTTGGAGTTCAGTTAACTAACTGGGTTTAGTGGAGACCAGTACAGTGCAGCTTTCCTTGTCCTCAGTGCGGAGAGGAGAAGAGCAGAAGGATGACCGAAAACTTGGGGAAGGGACAGCGACGTGACACTGAAGTTTGCATTGCTAGGGGCTGTGACACAATGCAGGTGGGGGTGGAAGGCTATATCGTAGTACGTAGCAGATGGGCAGAGAGCTAGGTTTCCACGGGAAGGAGCACGCTGCAGTGCTGGGAGGAAGGTTGACTTCAGCTATTACCAAGAGTGCCGATCGCTCTAGTCTCCGAGGCTGCATGCATCAAGGGAGTAATTGGGAGTAATTAGCTCCCAGTGACTGCAGGTGAAATCCTCTGGGGAAGCAAGCTGGTAATTACTCTGGAATGATTATCCGTGTCTGTAAACTCTGTGCCGGAGGCTCTTTCAATTCATCTGTTTGCTGCGGCAGCAGAACAGCTGCTATAAAATTGACATCTGGACTCCCAAGTAGACTGCATCTATGTCTGTAGATATGCTCAGTTGGACCAAGAAAAGGAAAGCCAAGAGGCGGAGGAAGCTACACGTTCCTTGCCAACCCCCTCAGGATGAGATCCATCGCTTGGTCTTTTCAGTCTCACTCACAAGGTGGCTTGATGAAGGCCCAAATGTAAATGTAATGTTGGAGGGGAAGCAGATATTTTCCCAGGGAAAATGTGCCTTCCCCAGATTGGCTTGAAGAGTTCTGTGTCTTCTGTAGGAAGCAGATGCATTACATGCTTCTTAATGTTTATATCGGGCCTACCGACATGTCTGCTGGGAACCGGTT
The DNA here is from genome assembly GCA_029215795.1 of Anniella stebbinsi. Taxonomy (NCBI): domain Eukaryota; kingdom Metazoa; phylum Chordata; class Lepidosauria; order Squamata; family Anniellidae; genus Anniella; species Anniella stebbinsi. Next base: position 334,894,925 of record JARDYH010000001.1, read on the forward strand.
TCACTGCGTGGGGATCTTCTCTGATGGGGGATTAACGGGATTTCTCTCCCAGCCTCCTCACAAAGCCCCCTTATAGCTTCCAGCCTAGGAGCTGGGGCTTTAGGAGTAGGCTGACCATATGAAAAGGAGGACAGGGCTCATGTAACTTTAACAGTTGTAGAGAAAAGGGAATTCCAGCAGGTGTCATTTGTATATAAGCAGAACCTGGTGAAATTCCCTCTTCATCACAAAGTTAAAGCTGCAGAAGCCCTGCCCTCTTTTGTACATGGTCAAGAGACAGGGCTCCTGCAGCTTTAACTGTTGTGATGAAGAGGAAATTTCACCAGGTTATGTATGCATACAAACAACACCTGCTGAAATGCCCTGTCCTTTGCAACTGTTAAAGATACAGGAGCCCTGTCCTCCTTTTCATATGGTCACCCTATTCAGGAGGGAGTGGGTTCCACAGAGGAAGCCCAAGCCTCTATGGGCCAGATGGGCCGCCTCCATGGGCTGGAGGTTGCCCTCCACTGGTTTAGGCATTTATACTTTGGGGGGGGGGGAGAGGAACCTTCTTGAAACAGCCCTTTTTAAGTTGTCCCAGTCTTCACTGTTGCATTTGCTGAGGACACAATAACATTCTTACAGCAAATGCATATTGTGATGTGTGTCCTCAAACATTTGTGCATGTTTAAGGTCACTTGTCCACCATGCAGACTTTAGATATGTGTTGTTGGGAAGTCCCACTGACATATACGGGTGGCAAACATAATGCCGCAAAGTATGGAGCCGCTCATCCCTGGCATGTGTGCAGGGGAGGATCCAGATGACCATTTCCCCCACACTTCTGCACCTGATGTGTGCTAAAATCTTTTTCGCTTGTAAGGTGATACAGATGACCCAGCCACCCTGAGATATGAGAGAGAGAGAGAGAGAGAGAGAGAGAGAGAGAGAGAGAGAGGAGGGAGGGAGAAAGAGAGGGAGGGAGAGAGGGAGAGAGGGGGGAGGGGGAGGGAGAGAGGGAGAGGGGGAGAGGGAGAGGGAGAGGGAGAGGGAGAGGGAGAGGGAGAGCATGATGGGGTAGTTTAGCCATCTCTATGGACTGCAGCGTGTGACTGACTGCATCTTCACAGAATCTACTTTCAAATATGTTATGGTTGAAAGGTGAGCCAATTCCTAGGCAAGGGTAAAAAATCTTCTCCCTTTGCCAACAGTTTCACCATTGCCATACCATCCAGTTATCCCCTATTTTGGCATATGAAAAGGGTCATCACCAATTGGTTCTTGGAGCCTTATTGGGTCCAGTCACTCAAACTGCACACTGGAGATGCAGAGCTGTGTGTCATTTAGTTCCATATCCTCCTCCTCTCACTGGCCTGGTATTCAGATGATGTTGCAGGAAATCCCATGGGCAATCATTATCGAAAGATTTATTGCCCATTCTGCCTTGCATGCACACTCATAGAATTACTTATTGCTCTTGCCAATCCAATAGTTTTTCTTACTCTTTTGGCTTTTTAAAAATAATATATATTATGCATTTCTTCCCTCATGGAGCCCGAGGTTACTCTGTGAGAAGGGTCAAAGCTCAGTGTGATAGAGCCCCTGCTTTGCAGGCAGAAGGTCTCAGGTTCAATTCTCGGCATTTCCAGGTAGGGCTGAAAAAACTCCTGTGTGAAACTCTAGAGAACCCCTCTCTCTGGTTAGTGGTAAATTTGCAAATGCAGGTGCTCATCATGACAGTCCCCGTAGCCACACCCATAGTGAGATTTAAAAATTGCAGGCAGCTGTGTTGATTCATATCAAGAAACTAGTTCTTTTTTTATTTATTTATTTATTTTTAATAATTTTATTTCAGCTCTTAACTACAATTATACCATTCTTTTCCATTCTTTATACCCCAAGTGCACCCCTCACCAGGACCAGTTCTTCTTCGTGGTCTCTGTGCATCACACATATGGGCTCGCGCCGACGCCGAGCCGACTTCCGGGAAACTTAACTAGCTAGTTTAGGTTTTGGCGGGAACCCCTCCCCCCACCATCCTACCGCGCATGCTCGAGGTTCCCGCTCCCTTTTTACCTCAGTTCTTCTTCGACCGCTTCGCTGTTAGCCTCGCGGGAGACTTTCTCAGTATACATCCGTATCTGAAAGGAGAAATTAGTGGTTAGTTTAGGTTTTTTCTACATTATTATTCTTATTTTTCTTCGTACTCTCGTTTTTGTTTTAAAAAAAAAATTATATATCTATTATACTTATTTTATAGTTAGTACAAGTTAGTGAGAACAGTCTCTCATTCTATGGCGCAGACTGCGCTATTTAAATTGTGCTCGCGGTGTAGGGCTAAGTTGGCCCTCACCGACGGCCACTCATTGTGTTTAGTTTGCCTCGGAGAGTCCCTCGTTGTCGAATCCTGCACGCATTGTACAAGTGCATGTCGGCAGTATGTGCGCACCTTCGATCAAACAACATCGATCTTTATCCTCACCTGGACGATTGGCTGATCGTCTCGCCGTCCAGAAGCCAAGCACTCGCAGACGTCCACAGGGTCATTACTCTCCTCTTGTCGCTTGGGCTGCAAGTAAATTACGAAAAGTCCATTACTCGGCCGTCGCAAAGCATACAGTTCATAGGTGTTGCCCTCGACTCTACCATAGGGAGAGCCTTCCTCCCAGTAGACAGAAGACATGCCCTGCAGCAACTCTCTTCAAGACTGCAGAGAGAACATCGCGTTACGGCATTCACGATTCTCAAACTACTAGGGTTGATGGCAGCCTCAGTCTTCGTTATCCGTTGGGCAAGACTCCATATGCGGCCCCTTCAACAATTCCTCATCCAGAATTATTCCCCACTGCAGAACCCACACAAACTCATACTTACCATTCCACGGACAGTGTTAACCTCCCTCCGGTGGTGGTTGAACGCCAGCAACCTATCTCAGGGCATGCCGTTTGTGACACCAGGCCCCTCTCGCATAGTGACAACAGATGCATCGCTGGATGGATGGGGAGCCCACCACGAAGGCCTGCACGCACAAGGAAGGTGGTCACCTTTGCAGATGCGCCTTCATATCAACATCTTGGAGCTACTCGCAGTAAAGAAGGCCCTGCAAGCTTTCCTTCCCCACTTGCAAGGTCATCACGTTCGGATATTGTCTGACAATACCACGGTGGTGTGGTACCTAAACAAGCAGGGAGGCACTCGATCCCTACGCCTCCTTCACCTGGTGATGGACATCCTATCTTGGGCCATATCCCACAATATGCTTCTGACAGCACTACATATTGCGGGTTCGGACAACGTCAAGGCGGACGAGCTCAGCAGATCATTCAAGGATGCTCATGAATGGGAGCTCTCGCCTCGTATACTGACTCGTCTGTTTGCTCGCTGGGGGTATCCAGACGTCGACATATTTGCCACAACTGCCAACGCGGTCTGCCCTGCCTATTGTTCCAGGGCGGGGATCGGACAGGCTTCGCCAAGAGATGCGTTCCAATGGGACTGGTCGCAAGGATTCCTTTACATGTTTCCCCCGTTCCCGCTAATACCGAGAGCGGTGGAACGGATTCGGCGCACCAGTCCAGTGCCCTTTCTAATCGCCCCTTGGTGGCCAAGACAACCTTGGTTCACGCCGCTACTCAGACTGGCGAAGAACGAGTTCTGGCGTCTACCTCCCCGTACGGACCTCCTTTCCAGGGGGGACGGAAGGATCCTCCACCCGGATGTCGGGACACTACAGCTCACGGCGTGGAGAATCCAGCGTCATGGCACAGCCTCACCCTTTCTGAAGGTGTGAGATCCATCCTAGACGCATCGCGAAAACCCTCTACGAGGTCTTCGTACCGCAGGAAATGGGAGCGATTCCAAGCCTATGCTGCCCAAAATACCTTTGACTGTTATACTTCCAGCATGCCAGACATTATCTCATTCCTTTATTCCCTGCATACTGCGGGATTGAAGCCAGCTTCCATTCGAGTTTATCTATCGGCCATTGCAGCCAATCATAATTGGATCGATGGATTCTCAGTTTTTACCCACCCACTCGCAAGGGCTTTTTTGAAGGGGTTGCATAACCTTTTTCTCTACATCCGGCCAGTTATCCCTCAGTGGAGCCTCTCCATTGTTCTCAGTGCCCTTACGTCAAAACCGTTTGAACCATTAGCAACAGTTAATATTCATTTGTTAACGTTTAAGACTATTTTTCTAGTAGCTATCACATCAGCAAGGCGGGCCTCGGAGCTGGCGGCGTTGCTCGTGGACCCGCCTTTCTTGCAGTTTTTTCGGGATAAGGTGGTGTTGTGGCCAGATCCCATGTTTATCCCCAAAGTTTCATCATCCTTTCACTTAAATCAGGACATTACCTTGCCTACGTTTTTCAAATCTTCGTCTGACCCATTGTCTTCGACACTGCATGCGCTCGATGTTCGTAGGGCATTGGCTTTCTATAAGTCCAGAACAGACTCTTTGCGTAAATCCCGCAGACTCTTCATCTGCTACGGGGGTCAACAAAAAGGAATGGCAGTGTCCTCACAGCGCATTTCAAAATGGATTGTGGCAACGATTGCCTTAGCCTGTCAAATACTCGGCAAGGAACCCCCTTTTCAGCTGTCAGCACACTCCACCAGGGCGCAAGCAACTTCTTCGGCCCTCCTGCATGGGGCCTCCCTCTCTGACCTTTGTAAGGCAGCTACCTGGACTAATGCTTCCACTTTTATAAAGCATTACCGTCTGGACGTGAGAGCGAGACAGGACTCCTCGTTTGGTAGAGCAGTCCTTTCCTCCATCTGCCAATGAGCAACCAGCATGCCTACCCTCCTCTGGTAAGTGTTTTTGCTTTTTACTCGCCCATATGTGTGATGCACAGAGACCACGAAGAAGAAATGCAGGTTGCTTACCTGTAACTGTAGTTCTTCGAGTGGTCATCTGTGCAGTTACACAACCCTCCCACCATCCCCTCTTGGCATCGCTGTTGTGATTGTCAAGTTGTTCGAGCATGCTCATTCTTTTCTTGATATAATTGTTAGAACCTTAGTCGCGAGGCCAAGCGGTCTCAGAGAACTGAGGTAAGAAGGGAGCGGGAACCTCGAGCATGCGCGGTAGGATGGTGGGGGGAGGGGTTCCCGCCAAAACCTAAACTAGCTAGTTAAGTTTCCCAGAAGTCGGCTCGGCGTCGGCGCGAGCCCATATGTGTGACTGCACAGATGACCACTCGAAGAACTACAGTTACAGGTAAGCAACCTGCATTTCTTCTTCATTACATTTTCCAAAATTGTGATACTTCTTGCACAGGTTTGTGTCCTTTCCCTCTCAACAATACATGCTCTAAAAATAATGTCCATATATTTTCAAATTCATTTCTATTACATATTCCCTTTTCTACTTTAATATTACATGTTAGTTTGTCATTAATAGCAATATCCCATACCTCTTTATACTAGTTCTATGAGTTTTCAGTTGCTAGGTCTTTTATAAAGCTAATGTAAATTAATTGCCAATTCAAGACCAAGTCACCCCCAAATACTTTACAATATTTTGAAACAATATATCGCTGCTAGGAAAAAGTATTTCCCACCCAGGTATTGTGAGGATTGAAGATAAGCTCAGAGGGACAAGGGATTCTGAAGCGGGTAGAAGATGGCATCAGTGTCCCTGCTAATAAAGTATCGGCTCTGTGAGCCCTGGCTCTACTGCACCAATGGCTGCTGCCAGTCAGTGACTCAGTTCACACATAACACCGAATTCCTGGGTTAAATAAGCCATGAATTGGTGTGGCCGTGTGGGAGCGAGCGTCCCACCAACTCACCACTTCCCAAATTAATCCAGGAACATCTCATTCTGGGTTGTTATTGTGATGTCCGGACCTGGAACTCTGGGTTGTTTAGAGGTTAGACAACTTCATTTAACCCAATAATTGGGCATTTTGTGTGAACCAGGTTACTGTCAACAAAGCTGGGCTAGATGGAGCAATGTTCTGACTCAGTATAAATCAGTTTCCTATGTTCTTATGAAGGGCCATAAGTAGGGTTTTCCCATTCTGGGAATACCCACACTTAGACCTGCTCAGATTCCTGATAGCTCAATCCTACACATGTCTACTCACCCAATGAGTTAAATGGGGCTTATTCCAAAATCAGAGTAAGATTGAAGCCCAAGTTAGTAATTTTGTTTTCTGATGCCTATTCTGAATTTGCTACATTATTTACAACTCCTATAGAGGTTTGAGTAGATAAGGTTTAGCAATGTTTCCTAGTCATCTGAGACCTTTTAACAACACCTTTGGAGGTAGGGCAACATTTTACAATTTTTTACACAAAGCGAATGGAAGGCTGCCCAACAGCCTGCTACAAAACTGTGGCCAAGGTTGGATTTGAACCAGGCTTGCATCTTCTGCTAGGCCAGCTGGATGAAACATGCTCTCCCATGTTCTGCTTGTCTTTAGTCTTTCTCCTTAATATTTCTGCTGGCTGTGAGAGTGAGTAACTGGAGAGAGGTGTGTAGTTTGTATTTTTATTTGTTGCAGGGTTTGAGCCTTTTGTCTGTTTAGCTTGATAAAAGATCCTGTTCCTGTGTTTTTGGATGGGACCTGGTATGTAAATGTAGAAATAATTACTATCATTTAAATAGAAGTAGGAAACATCTCACTATACTGGGGAATACTGTGACCAGGTGAGTGGCTCAGGCACTACCTGTTGAAAGGCCCCTTCAAGGCCCCTTCAAGCTCTCCCTTCTTATGATTCTTTACCTTTAAATCAGACTTGGATTGGACAGCTCTTCAAACAGAGGATGTCTTGAAATAGAGGATTGCCCTTTGACAACCCTTCAAATACAGGGCTGTGTGTTCTCTGTAAGTAGGACAGATGGCCACCCTATCATTCCCTCTTCCTTGTGTGCATTACAGGCAGTGCCAGGTCAAAGGCCAAATTTCTGGGCACTGTGTTGTTTCACACTACAGCAGGCTTCTGAGTTCAGGCCCTATGCACACTTGCTTAGTGTGGCCAGCACAAAAGGATGGAGCATGGGCAACGGAACAAGTCTCCTTTGTGACCTTGATACAGTTTTGGCTCTGCTAATTTGAAACTATGCCATCCCTCTGTGTTCTGTAAATATGGAGTCCGAAACTCTTGGTTGAAGACCATAATAACGGATGTGCTCCTAGTCTGCTACTACTGGATCCAGCTTGGATTTTTCTGAAGTCGTTTAATGTGGTACAATGTCGTCGACAATTAGGGGGCACAAAACAGACTCTACAAGGGTTGAGTTGCCAAATCATTGCAAAGCCCAAGAATCCTCTTTGCTTATTAAGAGGAAGGAAGCACTTCAGTAATATAAGCAAGATAATCTTCACAGATAGAACTGAGGCTTATCTTGTATATTATCCCTGGATCATGGTTGACACCAGAGACTCAAATAGCATGGATGCTACTCTATATAACTAGCCAAGATTAATGGTATTGAAAGCTTTTGTTGTAAATAGTCTGGACAGAACTCACATATTATCTCTCTCCCTGGCTTCCTTCCTTCCTTTCCTGTGAATTTGCACAACTGCACACCTACGCATCTGTTCATCTAGATTTATTGTTCTTCATCTCTTAAAAGAAATGAACAGAAGCAAAAACCTGCAGAAACACCGTGATCGAAGTTCAGCTACTTCACAATTTGGTCTTGAGGGCTTTCCACCCTTTTCTTGCAGTAATCTGAAGGGGGGAAATGAATATTTACAGGGTTCATTCTGGGACAGCGAAGGCTGAAATGTAAACAAAATGTGACAAGTGCTGATCTGGATACCCCTTAACTGTAATTTTTTAAAGACCCCCCCCATATGTTTAGAAATGTGACATGAAGGCATCCGTACACCAGAAGGCTTGACCTACTTTTACTCACTTTACTTTTGACAAGATGTTTTGGTCAAATGGAGGGGCATAAATCTACCATTTCGATTTTAAATGCTGGCAGGTTTGCAAATATAACAGAAGTTGCAGTCCTAAGCATACTTGATTTTAAAAGTAGGTCCCACTGGAATATTGTGCGTATGAGTAAATCTGGGATGAACAGAACTGACAGACTCTACTTACAGGTAATACAGATAACAGGAGATAATGCTTTATTTGCTTTCCAAAGCACATCACAAAATAGTGGCCTCTATTTCCAGATTTAAGTGTAAGTAAAACATTGAATTTTGGGAGGAAATATTTACTATTCACCAGATATTTTACTGCCCGAGTAGAGGCCATAATTGCTGCTGACCATGACTGGCCCCTTCATGCTCCTCCTTCTGTCATTTGTGTTCTACTCCTCCTCCTCCTCTTCTAGGGCCTCTGTTTCTCTTGGCCCTGCTGCTTCCCCGTTTCCAATGTCCTGTAGCTTCCTGTGCCTATCTTCAAAGTGCCCATTCCCTAAATGCCATTTTTTCTTCACATCTCTTCATCTGCCTAGTCTTTAGGATCCTTTGTCACAGTTTTCCCAAACTGGCACCCTCCAGGACTACAATTCCCATGTCCATGCTGGCTGGGGATGATGGGGGCTGTGGTCTACCACATCTGGAGGCACCTGGTTAGGGAAGGCTGCTCTGTCACCTGTCTACTCTATTCCTGCAACAACCAGAATCTGACTTTCCTGTCCTAAAACCTTCATCTGCTGCTGGTTAGCCTGTCTGGGATAACAGGGCTGCTTAACCAGTCACTGCCACAAAGTCCATGGACTTGGCTACAATTTGGGATTGGGTAAAGCTGCAAAATCTCATTTTGTTTCTCCCCGAAAGGAGAATGTATGGATTATATTTTTCACATAATAACCAGTTCTCATTTGCTGCTTAGGTTTATGGCTGAAGTAACATTTCTCAATTTGAGCAGTCAATATCCTGCTATCTGTAATTTTGGCATTTTCCGTCCAAACGGGATGACATTTGGAGGTGTTCTTCTATTACCACCTCCCACAGCAATGAATCCACCAAATTTGAGATGGGTAGGGAAAAGAGTGCCAATTTTAGAGGCAGTTAAGGAAAGCACACTTCCTCTAAGCTTAAGGCACCACAAAATATACCTGAAGTGTACAGCCCATGTTCCTTTTATTTATTTGTACATGTGTTGGCAATTATTGGTGTGGGCCCTGCATGCTTCTGTGTCATGTCCAAAACAAAGTGCTGGGCTGGAACAGTTCTAAGCCGTTTTATCAGGGATTGCTATAAGGAGCAGAAGAGTAGCTCGGCCCACCACTGAGTGCAATGGGAAGCTTATAGAACATGCATCTTCTTTAATTGCCCCTAACATGGGAACCCTTTCTCCAATCTGTCTGAAATTTGGGAGGTCTGATTCCTGGGAAGGTAATAAAATACCTGAAGTTTCATGCCATTTGAATAGAAAATACCACTGGCTAAAGATGGCTGGCAGCTTAAATGAGAAAAGGTTGCTTCAGCTGTCTTGATGGCATCATCAAACTTCTACACTACCACCCAGAACTGGCTCATGTTAAAGCATAATTCATACACCTACACTTTTTGGGAAAAAATAATAAGAATGTATTCATTTATTACAACATTTGTATCCTGCTCTATATCACATGGGGGGTGTCTATACAAGGTCGCATTGGCACGTCGAGCCCCCACTATCCTGCACTTGTGCTCCTGCCAGTTGTCTCCATGGCAAGGAGCGCAAGTACGGGGTTTGCAGCTGAAGGAGGCACAGCCGCTGCGCATCGCCATGCAACTGCGCATCATTGCACAGGTGTCATGGCGCATCCCCCACAGGGTTTTAAAAATATATATATTTTTAACCTTTTTTGTCTTTACGCGCTTTCCCGGCATGGGCGTCCTTCTGCCCATGCCAGAGAAGCGCAGAGGCGTTCCAGCAGCCACTCAGCTCGCTGGCCCTCCCCCTCCCCCCTGTCTGGGCCAATGGCGACCAATCAGGTTGCCATGGCCTGGCTATTCCTCTGCCGCAACTTTGGAGCAAGGCGACAGACTCAGATGAACTGACATCACCTTGCTCCACAGGAAAAAGTCAGGGTAAGTCCCTGACTTTTTTACACTGGAACTTTGGGGGAATGCCCTGGGATGGCTCTGCAATGGCTGCTGTGTCATATAAATGAGCTAGTGCCACTGCAGAGACATCCTGGGGCTCTCCCCTCATCAAGACAACCCTTAGGGTTTCAGGGCAGCATACAGATAAAATTATACAAACAATATAAAACAATAAATATACACAGCTAAAAACAGATTAAACCATTAATCAAGCTAAAACCAGTATAGAATTTCAAAGCAGTAAAAAACAATTAAAACAGTTAAAACAATATGCAAGCTTGGTGAATTTAGCCATCAAAGGCTTTGTTAAAAAGCCATGTCTTTACTTGGTGCCAGAATGAAGTCAGTGCTGGCGCCAGTTGGGCCTCCAAGGGGACGGTATTCCACAACTGGGGTGCCACAACAGAGAAAGCCCTTTCCCATGTCCTACCATAGTGCTTGCATTGGTGGGGCATGGAGGAGGGCTCTTCCAACAGATCTCAAGTTTCAAGCAGGCATATATAGGAGAGGCGGTCCCTCAAATATCGAGGTCCCAAACCGTTTGGGGCTTTAAATGTCATTACCAACACCTTGAATTCCGACTGGAAGCATATTGGAAGCCAGTGCAATTCCTTCAAGACTGGTGTTATATGTTCCTTGTGAGATGTACCAGTGAGCAGTCTAGCTGCTGCATTTTGCACTAGTTGCAACTTTCAAGTTGTCTTCAAGGGCAGCCCCACATAGAGTGCATTGCAGTAGTCTAATCGGGAAGTTGCCAGTGCATGCACTACTGTGGCTAGGTTATCCCTGTCTAGGAAAGGCTGTAGCTGGCAGATCAGCCGAAACTGGCCCCAAGTACTCCTGGCCACCGAGTCCACCTAGACCTCCAGTGACAAGGACAGAACTAGGAGTACTCCCAAGCTACGCACCTGCTCCTTCAGAGGAAGTGCAACCCCATCCAGAATTTGTCATCTTACATGATACCGATGTGTGCATTTTTAACTCCACCACAGAGAGGCTGCATTCAGAAAACACATTAGTCAATGGTGGGTTGAGTAGCCAACACACAGTGGTGCTGGTTTTAACCGATAAAGCCTTACACAGCTTGGGACCACAATACCTGATGGAACGTCTTTCCCGACATGAACCTACCCGTTCACTACGCTCAACATCAAAGGTCCTCTTCCGGGTGCCTACTCCGAGGGAAGCTCGGAGGACAGCAACAAGGGAGAGGGCCTTCTCTGTGGTGGCCCCCCAATTGTGGAACTATCTCCCTGACGAGCCCGCCTGGCGTCAACACTGTTATCTTTTCGGCACCAGGTCAAAACTTTTCTTTTCTCCCAGGCATTTTAACAGCTCAGGTTGAGGTTTGATTGACATTGTGGCCAGGCTTAACAGTTAAAATGTTTTAAAATGTGTTAATGACAGCTGTTTTATGTTTATGGTTTTAAATTTTGTATATTGTCTTTTTAATGCTCAGTCTTTTTAATTTTTGTAAACCGCCCAGAGAGCTTCGGCTATGGGGCGGTATAATAATAATAATAATAATAATAATAATAATAATAATAATAATGTCAATGGTGGGTTGAGTAGCCAACTCACAGTTGGTTATTTTGTGGGTACTCCCCACACAACATATTCCTACACAACTGTGGGTGGTTAGGGCTGGCGTTGAGTGGATTAATAGTCAACCCAGCATTTGACTGACACAGCCCCTGCCCCTTTCCCCACCCTCCCTCCTCCCTCAGTCCTCCCAGTTCTATCCCAGCAGCCTCTGCAAGTTGCACCAGTTGTAGCAGAGTGGCAGCCGCCGCTTTGGTCACTCTTGCCGCCTGCCTCTATGGGCTTGTGTTTTAACTCATTCACCACACGCCATTAACACACTCACCCTTCCACACAATACTTTAAACAACTGGCTTCAAGCTAAACAATTTGCAAGCCAGTTGTTTCTCTCAGTTGCTTATTTGGGCGGAATAGCATACCGTCAGTAGTTTGTGAGTGGCGTGTTACCCTCCACACAACACAATAAGCAACACAACTGATGATTGTTCCCCCCCCCCCCCCGGTTGCTTAATGTGTTGTCCGAATGCAGCCAATCTCTTGGCAAATAGTGCCATAGATCCTTGGCCCATGGCCTAACTGTGCCAAATTTGGTGGCATCTCTCGGCTTAACCTTACATGTTCTCTCTGTGGCACCCACTAGACTTTATGTACAGACTGGAGCCCAGAAGGACCCAAAGCTAACATTGTTCCATTGGATTTACACCTTTGGAGGACTAAGCCATGTGTTAGGATGCAAGTCAGACCAAATTTGTATAAAGCAGGATGGGTTGATGTGAAAGATTACCACGATGGGTGAGTCATGTTCTATCATATGGGTCTGCCACCATCACATGTGGATAGTTGTTCTTGCTATAACAAAGATGTATGGACATGGAAATGCAGACAAGGGTCACCAGATTAAAATTTCAGAAATCTAGGGAACTTTGCACCCACACTACTTAAATCAAGTGGCATCTATCAACCATGCTGGGTGAAATCTGGAATTAAATGGGAACCATGCTATTGTATGGGAATTTGATGTCATAGGTTGAATAAGGATTGGCTTTCTCAAATTGTATAACTTTCTCTAATATAAAGAATATTGGGCAATTTGATCAAAAAGGTTGTTACATCCAAGCAGTTGTGCTAGCAGGAATAAAATACTGGGTGGAAAACTCCTGCCTGAGTCTTCATCGCTTCTGACCTTTTCTATGGAAAATACAGCACCCCCAACCTGGTGCCCTCCAGATGTGTTTTACTCTAACTTCCCTGCTGGCTGGGGATGATGTGCATTGTAGTACAACAGACCTGAAGGGGGAATCAGCTCGGGGAAGGCTGTTCGTGTGGTTAAACTGCATTATGTCTCTAGACAATAAGAGGTGAGACTGTTGCCAAGCTTGGACACCGACTTTCTAATGATTTTATCCAGGATTGACAGATGCCTGCAGGTTGCTCAAGGGCTGCAGTAAAAAAAAAAAAAATTTTTTTTTATCCATACTGTGCCTATTATACAGTGTAGTTGTGTTCATCATCTGGGATTTGGGATCCTTACACAAGATGCGCGAGTGACACAAAGCAGGTGCAGAATCATTCCCTTTGGCTTTTCCTAGCCATCCTTATCGGCTCAAAGCAGTATGTCTCCATTTTTCAACTGATCAGACCTGTGTAGTCCTTGCATTGCTTCCTGCACTGCTGTTAGTTGGGAGGAGAGACTTTACATGTTGCCCTCCTGGCCTGATTAAGCAACTTAGTTGGTGGAGTCAGGAAGGACTTTTGGCATTGCTGAAGACCAGGGTTGCCAGGTCAGCAGCATCCCAGTCCCTGAGATTTTGGTGCCAAGCCCTGAGGCTCAGGGCGTGGTGTCTTTGTGACATCACAGAAGGCAGGCCCTTCAGAAGCCATTGCAAAATTGTGTGTGTGTGTGTGTGTGTGTGTGTGTGAGAGAGAGAGAGAGAGAGAGAGAGAAATGTCTTGGAAGTGGGTTTCCTATATGCGATTAAATACACAAGCAGAATTATGTTTATTTGTTTTTACAATAATGATCAAACTCAATTTATAATCACATAAATATTTACTTAAAACGTATACTTGGAATTTGAAATACATGCTTTAAGCAACTGTAGTTGCTGTTTTATATATTTGAAAAATTGGGATCAGCACAATTCATAAGTGAATTAGCACAAAGCTCTGCTTTAACTAAGAGAGCTACCAACCACTTCCTGTTGTCTCTCTATATGTTTCCCATGTGAGGAAACATCCTTTCTGCATATGCATTACTTCTGGGATAGCAATCACAACACTAACAACTTGTGCAAGAGATGTAGGTTTGCTGTGTTTCACTAATTGCACCCATTTCTGTCCAGAGGAAGATCCAGTTTTTCTTCTGGCAAGAATTTCTGAATTAGGCTGAGCTCATCAAACAGATATTCTACATTATTATCCTCGATATCCAGAATCTTGGCAACTTATCAGCCATGTTCAAAGCCTATCTTCTGTGACATCAAGATCAATGGCTGTGAAATCCTGTAGGTGTGCGTTCTCAAAGTCATACTATTTCTCAAGGTTATTGCCTGGTTGTTCATTTTGATCGCATCTGTTTTGAAACATACACGTTGAGAATCAGATAGCTGTATTAAACTTGAGATTTTTTTTTGCAAAAAATAGTTTGACCCTACGAAAAGTTTCTCCCTCAAGTTGCATACCAATGTATGCAACTGTGGACTGACTGCAAGTTTCTCTCAAATTAATAGTAATGTAAAATCTTCATGAAATGATGCACAAAACAGAGATAGCACTCTGGGAGTGAAATTTGGGGATTGGTATTGGCTGTCATCTTATCTGCTTGATCACTAATAAACAGCCATATAGTCTGGTCTTCCTCCAGCTCCAGGAAATAGGGTTTAATTGGCAGGCCTGTTGGACAGCAGGGAAGAGAGAGCCATCAAGTTTTTCCTGTTGGAAAGACTGGTGTGACTGACCACAGAGTTGCTTTATACCGAGAAAGTGTGGCAACACAGCATTTACTACTGAAGGCAATAAACACATGCTAGAACTAGTTTAAAAGAAGTTCAAATCAAGTAACTTTATTAGTTCCTTTATACACATTGTCAGACAAGGTCATCTACCACTACTTAACTACAAGCACCCCCTAACACTGTGTGTGAGTGTAAGTGAGGAAAGGCATGATATATGGTTACCCACTTCCTTCAGGGAGAGAGACAGATGGCACTGCAGCAGAGGCAGATGGAGAAGGACAAAGAAGGATGAGGATGGGAAGGAGTAGGAAATAGGAAGTGAGCAAGCTACATGACATTGTCTGTCACCCCCTAGCGTTTGGAAGCATGCAGAGCTGTTCCTATTATCCAACATTTCCATGGCTGAAAAGTGTGGGGGTGCACGGATGATCGCACCGGGGAAAGAAGCCATCTTGAGTTTTCCCCCTGCCCCTGCACATGCTGCACACGTGGTCGCTATTTGCATAATCCCCAGTAATGCAGCATGGATTGATGTACTGTCTGAATCCAGTGCGTGGTGCGGCGGGGATGGCTTCGTACCCACCCTACAAACCCTACTGTAAAGCATTCCTAGAGTTTCACATTTTTAACAGTGCTCCAGAAGAACTCAGCATAAACTTGATGGACAAGAAATCGTTACTTCATCTTTAAACAGGCATGTCTGGCAGTGTTCTGGAGCACATGGCAATAACACTTGGCCCCGACCAAAAAAAACAAAACCTCTTATGTGTTTTCAGCATCTGAAATACAGATCTCTTTGTGCCGCAGTTTACAGCAGCATTGTCTTCTGTAAAAGCATCTACATTTTCAGTAGATAATCCAACATCATTTAACATCCTAAGATGCCTATTACTGATGGTAACAGCGGTCTCTGATGAAAACTCATAAAAGTCCAGCCTTTGGGGACTTTTGGTGTAGGGCAGTGGTGGGATCCTGTAGGCAGAGCCAACTAAATCTAGTTGTTTTCTCCACATGCTAGTCCCCTGCAAAGACCTTAAGAACACTAAAGCATTCAATGGGTGTAACTTTCCCAGGAACTGGGATTCCACAGTTTGGGGTCCTGCTTGAAGCATTGAAATTAATATTCACTAAATATGCAACAGTAACAAAGGTCTGACAAAAAGAGGTGCAAGCACCCATTTCAGAGCTGGAAAGATTTTCAGACCCAGAGACCTATAGCATGCCCAATGCACACACAGATCATACAAACAAGTCAACAACAAAAGCATTGCATGATGAGATCGTATTGATATGATACGAGGTGTAGATCTGGCCCAGGCAACCCTACTGCCTGGTAACCCAAGCATCATTTCCCTGGGTTTGACACAGACGTACAACACAGAATCCTCCTACCTCCCCGCTATGGGAGGGCTTTGGAAAATTGGAGGATGAATACTGCAGATTCATTTGTTTCAGCTCATTACATTTCTCAGTGCTTGATTTGTATTTATAGCCAGGCATGGCAGTATGGCATATATCTACATTAATTATACACAAGTGCCAAACGCCTTTTAGGCACCGTTCCTGTCTGTGGGATCTAGTGCTCACTGCAAATCAGACGCCTAACTGAGTGACTCAGATATATTCTGAGGCCTGTAAATTTTGTCAGCAGCACTAGCTTGTGCTATCCCAGAGATTTAAGTGGCCATGGTTGTTATGGTGCCTGTCCCTCCTGCCATCTGCTATGTTCTGTTGACTTTTGGACTAAGAATTGCTGGGAACTGAGAAATCACATTTGCACAGGGAGGCATACTTCTCTCTCAAACTGCAAGTCCTAGAGTTGACTTTTTTCTCTCTGTTTTAGAGGAGGGCCTGGACTAGTAAGTAGCTTGTTCAGAATTTTGCTTTTCTGTTCTAACCCTGTTTGTGATTAAGACTTGGACACTTCACTGAGATATGGGGAAGTAAATTTACATTAACATCCTCATGATGACCTCAGTTTTTTCCCTTGTGGTAATGAGTTTTTCTGCCCAGGCAAGGGTGCACCCATACCTCTGGTCTTAGTCAAGTATTCCCTTCCATCCCTTGCTTGGGCCCTGCTGGCAACTGGCTATGTCTACTCACAGAATGCCTCGGACCCATCTGGTGTCTTCCAGATTTTATTTGTACTACATCTCCCAGTATCCCAGACCATTGGCCATGCTGGCTGGGACTGATGAGAGCTAAAGTCCAAAACATCTGGAGGACACCTTTGACGGCCGAAGTATATCTATACTGCACAGTGATGCCAGTGTGAAACTAATTTCACTGTTCTAGCTTCCTCCAAGGGGACCATATTTTTGTGAGGTTGTTGAGAATTCCTGTGTTAAGACTAGTTCACACATGCATATTCATCACTTGCTCATATTACAGCATGGTGACCTGCATGTGTAAATGTCTTCTTGATTGTAAGCCGCTCTGAGAGCCTCTCTTGGCTGAGGAGCGGGTAAAAATACAACAACAACAACAACAACAACAACAATAATAAGAGCCATTGTAATTCAGAAACCACAGTCAGAACTTTTGTATCACCTCCAGTTGGGGCTGGGGAAAGCGGTATCACCTCCAACACACTGCTTTTCTGTGAAGTCAGGTCCCATACTCATCTACAAGTCCACAAGTGTTGCATAATCAAGAGATCAGAAATCTGCCCATAAAGATCCCTAGACCCATCACAGAAACGCAGTTCCCAGGGTTCCTTGTTCAAACCCATTATGGATAAACCAGCTTGAAGCTTGTTTAAAACAATAGTAGTCTTGATATTTCACCTCTTGATCCAAGAGGTGGCACACAAAGGCCATGTCTACACCATGAGTTTTTCCCTGGGTTGTGCCTGTGCATCCAAATGATGCACAGGAGATCCCGGGGGCAGGCAGGGACTATCCCTCCATTTTCTTGAGATAAATGGTTCCCTAGTTATCCCAAGTTTCCCCACAGTCCCGGGACCATCCCGAGGACTGCTGGAGGTGTGGCCGCCGCTCCCGCCTCCTCACGAGTAGCACGGCCTTTAAAACGAGCATGGTGCTGTACAGGAAGGCTCTGTGCCCATGGGGGGGGGAACAATTTCGCCATCCCTCACTTTTGTGCTAGATCGCAATTGTGCGACTAGCTCCTCGTCTTAAAAGAAAAATTGGCGGCCATTACGTCCCTGTTCCCTTCTAGGATGTTGCGCAACAGCCTAGATGCTGGGGGACGATCCCAGAAGCAAGAAATCCCATGATCCTCCCCTCCCCCCTGCATCCTGGAAGGCCCTGTGGTGTAGAAAGGGCCAAAGTGTCCTGGGAAAAGGTGAACACCAGCACTTGGACTGCTAGTGCTGGATAGCTATGTGGACCAGCTGAAGATCAGTGTGGGATAAAACACCCTGTAGGGATTAAAAGTGCCAATAGCACATCTGATCTCCTAAATTAGAGCTGTCATCTGGATGTGCCCTTACAAACCTCCCTTCTGTGTCCTAGGTGTTATTTGTCTTCTTCCCTGTTCCACTGTAACAAGGTGGAATTTTATTGCTCAGTCTGTTCAGGGGGACATGGGCAGAGATGGTTTCCTGGTGTTAATGTTCACTCCTGGGCGTTTTTTATTTATTGAGGTAGTTTGTGGCTGAGTGGAGTCTAATTGGGGGGAGGGGAATATAACATACAATTTATCCCCACCACACTGAACTCTCATTGAGCTGACGGGAAAGAGATGAATTTCAAACAGTTCCAGCTGCTCCTCACATTGCTGTCAAACTTGGCCCAATAAATCTCTCCCTTCATATGTATGGAATACGATTTAGTTCAAGTGTCACCTGTGCAATCCCTCACAGGATGGTACTTAAAAACACAAACCCTGGCAAAGGCGGAAATGAAAACAGTAAAAAAAGAGATTAAAATGCAGAAGTTGGTGGGAGAGATGGAGAAGAGTGGAGTGAAGGGGGCGGGGAGATTTAAAAACCCACACACAACCCACACCCAGGACCTTGCCTGGCTCTGATTTGGCAGCTCTTTTCAGCCAGTAGTTTACCTAATTCACATTCATCCACATTTGTCATGCTACTTAAAAAAGCTGGGCTGGGGTACAGAAGAGAGATAGGAGCATCCTAATCCTAATCCTAATCCTAATCCATAGCCAACGTTTCCTCTGGATGTAAAGAAACCAATCCACCCTCCCCTCACACACAAATACAGCATACTATGGATGAGATGCATATGGCATTTTTTCCTGTAGGCCTACCCACTACAGCAGGGGTTTTGAACCCCAGGCCCATGGGCCAAATTCAGCCTTCTGGGGTTCCCCAAATGTTCATGCCCCTCTGATCCATGAATCACCCCCCACTCCTTTGGCCATCAATCATTTTATTTTATTATTTCTTTATTTCTTTACAATATTTGTATACCGCTCGACATCCAAAGATTTTGGAGCAGTGAACAGCAGAACAAAACACCACATTAATGTATATTTTAAAAACACAGTTCTGATAAAACTGAGTTTTGATAAACTGTGGCCGGTCACTCAAGTAAGGCTTCCTGAAATAACAATGTTTTCAGGAGGCGCTGAAAGCAGCACAACATTGGCGCCTGCCTGATCTCCAAAGGCAGGGAATTCCAAAGGAAGGGAGCCACCACACTGAAGGCTCTTCTTCTGGTGGACTCCAATCGGGCCATAGGTCCACGTGGGACCATAAAGAGCATGTGGAACCACTAGGAGTTTGCTGTTTCTCAGCTTTTGAACAGCTTTTTTCCCGGTCAAAAAGGCTGATGTGCCTGACCTAGGGCTTCATTAGTAGCAGTAAGAGCTTTGAGCTAAACTATGCTGGGATTTTTGGTATTTCTGGTATTTGGCCCTTCTCCTTTTGCCTTCAGCCCTGCCACCACTGGAAAGTGGCCCCCGAGAAATTGAATTTGGCCCTCGGGTTCAACAAGGCCCAACATCCCTGTAATACAAGCTCTTCAGTCTCCAATTCATGTATGAAGCTTCTAAAAGTCTGCAGCCTCCAACTGTGCATTTCATTTTTATTTTGGCATATATAGAAACACAGCAGAATGCATCTGGGAGGTGCCAGGTTGGGCTAAAGCATTTAGGATTTTTTAACTGAGAGAAAAAAAGACAGACTAAAAGAGGTGGTGAAAGTGGATGAGATTTTCCCCCCACCCTTGATACTAGAACCATGAGCCAAATGATGAAATTGACCGGGAGTAGATTCTGGACAGACAGAAGACAGTCCTTCTTCACACAACATGTAAATCTCCCTATCCTTGGACAGTTAGACTGGCAGTCTGGGCGTGGGGTGTGGTGGAAGGGGGGTAAGAAAATAAGTGCACAGCAGCCAGACAATGCAACATCTGACTGCCATCACTCAGCAGCTCACCTAAGGCACAGCTGCTGTGCCTGGTTCCTCCTTGTCTAGCCTTGGGTAGTTGACACGACCTGTAGTCCTCAGGGAAAGGAAGTAAGGGGCACACAGCTAGGCAATGCACCGCCAAATTGCCAGCAGTTGGGGAGAGAGATAGGATGAAGTGATGGAAAAGGCCCAGATGACCTGGGCCTCATCTACAAGAATTCGGCTTTACGCCTGGTTAGCCGATTATGCGCATATTCGCTAAAGCGCTTTATCAGAAATGCTTGTATGCAGGAGGTAATTGAGCACTCAACAGGTGACCTTACTGGTTGTTTCAAATGCGCTTTACAGGTAGTTTATGCGGAGAATTGCATGTTCACATAGGCAAAATGCGCTTTAACGGCCGGAGCAAAATAAAACTCGCTATTTAATGCGCATTCGATAATGCGCATAATCGGAGAGAAAATGCGCCTCTACGCCCGATTTGCGCTCCGTTCTTGTAGAGGTAAATTTTTTAATGCACCTTGAAAGAGCTTTAAATGCCTCTTGTAGAGGCAGCCCTGGACTCGATCTTCATGAGCACGGGAGGAAAGCACATTGTTGTTATTCTGCAGTATGAGAAAATCAGCTCTGCTCCATCAGTGTTACATGGTGGAGTCAGCTGTCCCTAAAACCTGGCTTTTCAGTGATGGAAAAAAACATACTTCCGGGGTGGGTGTGATGGAGTAGAACCAGCGTCATCAATGAGAGGGGCTTGTTACTCACTCCTCTCCAGGCTATCCCTGTCACCAAGGGTTAATTAAGTAAGTAATCCACATAGGCATGTGCAGCACATTTTGTTAAGATGTGCACCCAGAGAATTTTTTAAAATTATTTTTTAAAAGGTGAATACTCAAGACACTGATGCCCTACCCTGTGTTTGGCTTGCCTGACCGCAGGAGGGCCGTTGCTGGTGAAGGGGGGGGGGAATGAGGAGATGCTCCTCAAGCCCCCGCATTGGTGGGGCTTTGTGGCGACAATGGCTGGAGGAGGGGTGTTCGAGGTGATATTAGCCTCC
Source organism: Anniella stebbinsi (assembly GCA_029215795.1). Classification (NCBI taxonomy): domain Eukaryota; kingdom Metazoa; phylum Chordata; class Lepidosauria; order Squamata; family Anniellidae; genus Anniella; species Anniella stebbinsi. The sequence continues at coordinate 334,915,807 of JARDYH010000001.1, forward strand.
GGGGGCCCTCCTCTTGGCCTCTTTGATATGTGGCTCTCGGCAGAAAGGCTTCCAGAAGGGCAGCTCCCAGAAGAGCAACCCCTTTTCACTCCTGCTGCTGGGAGCCAGGGCATGCGCTGTCGGGGGCGCAATGGCGGAGTAGCAAGAGGGCTGTTCCCACCGTATGGGCAACATTTTGGTGCGGCATGGGCCCAGTATCATTTACATGCGCCTCTATTGGCATGAAGTCAGTCAGCACAGCCACTCCAGTGGAGGGCCTAGTGGCCAAGGGGGTGCAGCTTCCGGTAGAGAGGCTCCCAGCAGACCGATTCCTTTTTGCTCCTGCTGTGCAGAGCAAGGGTGGTCTCCTGGAACCAACGGTTCCTCGGCGTGGTGGCGGAGCAGCCGAAGGGTAGATGGAGGACCATTCCTACCGCATCTGGATCCCCCTCTGGAGCCCTACTCAATGGCTCCTCAATTCAGCACTTGTTGCTTGAGACATTAGGGTGTGCCCATATGCATGCTTACGGTAACAATACTGGCTCCCCATGATTGCACCCACCAGCACAAATAAGCCCCACTCCAAAAAGTATCACAACCGGCCCCAGTTTCAAAGTTAGCACTACATCAGAGAAACAAATTAACGCAGCTCCCAACTCTGGAGATGGGCAGCTTTGGAGCTAATACGACATCAGAAAATTGAAGTAATGCAGCAAAAAGGAAGCACATAAACATCTCTCAGAGGAAATACTAGGAAAAGGAGTGATTAGGGGAAGGGGCAGCCCACGTCACAGCCAGTCACAGGCATGCCCAGGATTTAATGCAGAGGCAGGGGGCATATTGCAGCACTTTAACTAAAATGAATTGAGTAAAATGCCTCTCTGAAATTGCGTTTTTTCTAGGTGGAAGCAGCTGTTTGGGAGTGCACTGGCCACTATGTCATGTGCTGCAAACGACCTCACAACGAACCCAAGCTGCAGGAAATCCCCTGTGAAGACATCCTCCTAATGAGAATTACATTTTGAGTAGTACTTGAATTATTGAAGGAAGGGAGAAGAAGCCCCACTCACCCTTTGTAATTACTCTGTTAACTTCTACTTTTGAACTGGGTCCAGGGGAGAGGTTAATATGAATGATTTAGTGAAATTGCGAGGCTGCCAGGATTGGTGTGCTGGGTATGAGTTTACCTGCTCAGCTTGAAGTCCCCCTCTTGGTTTGGCTCTCCAAGCAAACCAAAGAGATTCTGGTAATTTCATCAACAAATAAATATGGGATGTGACCATAAGAACATAAAAGCCATGCTGAAGCAGACCAAAGGCCTATTTAGTCCAATATTCTGATCGCACAGTGGCCAACCAGTGGTCCAATTTGCTCCTCAGTGGTAATTATCAGAATGGCTTCCATGTAATGAGTATCCTCCAGGGCAGTTGACACTTGAAGGCCAATGGATTGCTGATATGATCTTGGAGGTGTGGATACAGAAAAGGACAATATAGAAGCTGGTACTCCAATTTATACAGGCAAGACATCCTAAAGTCAACAATCCAAGTGAGGCTACAAATTAGAGTACATTGTGGTTAGTTTACCTCAGAACAGTATGCCCCGAACAAAAGCATGTAAACAAATCCCAAACCAGAGCGCAATTCCTGTTACGTAGAAACCGCCCCCGGCATTATGCATGTGCTACTTCCTGCCCTTCCTTTGATTCTAGCTACAGAAAGCAGCAGGCTGCTGATATATTCTGATTTGTAGCAATATCTTGATTCACCTGGGCAAATTGCTAAAACAGCACATGACTCATCCTCCAGCAGTTTCCTGGTGGGGTAGAATCAGGCATTCAGTGAATACTTGAGAAAATGGTTTCAAAGAGAATGCTGGGACAATTTAATGCCGCTCCATAAGACAAGAATAGATTGATGTTCTGTATTCTATAGCAAGGGTGAGGAAACGTTGTTTTGGTTGAGAGCTACATTTCCTTGGGGGTCATCTTCTGGGGAGGATGGATGCAAGTGATGGACAGGGTTGATACCAATACTGTGGGGGAATGCAAGCAAAAGTGGGCAAGGAGCCGGATGACTTCCACCCACCCAGCCCAAATGACATCAGGGGGTGTGGCCACGTCTCCTGACATCAGACATGTAGCCATGTCCCTGATGACAGAGGTCACACTCCCCTGATGTCATTCAGTTCCCGGTGGGAACATTGGGAGGGTGATCCTACCAACATGTCTGCCGGGAACCAGCATGTGCACCGTGAAGCCGCTTCACCTGCCCCTGCCCCTTCTCCCATTGGGGAGAGGATGTGGGAGAGGCAAAGTCGCCTGATTGATTCAGTGACTGGAGGAGCAGCATCCCTAAGCTATTGGGGAACAGGTTGTATAGAGCACATAAAAAACAAAAACAAACCCAGCTGTGTTGACCATAAGAAAAAATCCCAAATCCATATATTGCAATACTTTTATTAGGCCAAATCAAAGGCCACCAACAAATTTGGAAGTTTTCAAGATCTCCAAATCTCTTCCTCAGATATTCCTCAGGGCATTTGTCAGTGCAGTTATGTATAATTAATACTACAGTGTCTGGCTGTAATTACAAATCAGGCAGCCAGAAATTTAAGATGCTTAAAGAAGGAGAAGTAAAAGAAGGTAAAGGACACTCATTGGTTTTCCAGTTTTTCAAAAAAAGACAAGAGATCATGGCAGGGACTGGAGACTCATTTTGTAGGTGTGTACCCGGACCAGAGAAATGATGGGTGAGTACTGCCCCACAATGCAAAGGCAAATGTGTCGATAATATGGCCACACAGGCAGAGCTGATCAGCACTCAAGGGATTGCATTGCATGAAGGATGCGTTACTCCATTTAAGATTTGTTCTGATACCGTCTTCTTGGCTTCTTCAATGGTCTTGCATTAAATGAAGGAGCAGAAGAGATGCACAGTACGGTGTGGCTTCTTGTCTGGGAAGAAGAAATCCCCAACAAAAGGTTATATCCTATTGTGGGGACAGGGGCAGGGAGGAAACTCTCTTTGAGAAAGTCGAAAGCAGGGTCTGAAAGTGTCACCCACATTATCCCAACTTCTTCTCATTTGGATTCTAGGTCAGTGTTCTGTTATTTATGCAGGAGAGGTAAAGGCTTCAGGCTGTTTAGAAAGTTAATGGAGGAATGATGAACACAGTGAGGAAGTGTCTTTCAGAAAAGCTGCAATCATGGGGTTTTGCATTAAGATTCTCTTGCTTTTCTCAGCTGCAGTTTTTCTTCTTTTTATTATATTTGACATGCAGCAAATAAACAAAAATGAATTATGCTTCCAGCATCTTCCCTGCCTGATTCCTTTTGGCAGGAGTGTCCCATGGAGTATGGGGCAACGAGCGTCCTTTTTACACGCTGATCCTCCATAACAGAGCACAGTATGTGACAGATGTCTGCTTGGATTAGTGTTTAGGCTTTACTCCTGCACTTCTCTTTCTTGGCCCAGGACCTGCCAGGGAAACCAGGGAAAAGACGAGGAGAGATGGAGTTGAATGCGTTTTTGCATCTGTTTTCCTGGGGGGTCTCGCTGCCAGCTCAGGTGAGGCTCCGAAAGTATAAACATGAATCGATGACACAGCCTTAATTTTACCCAGTATAAAACCATGTCAAATGTAGAGCTGGAAGTGGTCTCAGAGGACATCTTGTTCAATGTTCCTTCTCTCTTATGGGAGGAATTACCAATCCTCCCCCCCAAAAAAAATTCAACTGGCATAACACATTAAATAGAAAGTGCTACATTTATTTTATGTATTTATTTAGGTGTTCAGCCCATCCTGTCTCAGAGATCCTGAGTAAATATGAATGGGCATAATACAGCAAAAGCCGATTGTAACTAAGTGCCATTGAAAGCAATGGGATAGGACATAACAGCCCCTTCTTAACTGAATTTACTCAAAAGTTTTATTGATTTCAAAGGGATTCATCTCCAAGTAAATATGCACAGAATTTCAACCATACTTCTATTCAGTACTTGAAAGTATCAGCACAATCCCATTCATGTATACTCTGAAGTAATAATATAATAAATACATAAAATAAACAATAATATCTATTGAATTCACTCTCAAATAAGTATGCATAGGATTGCAGCCTCAGTCGTAACTAACTAGTACTGTTTTTCTTGGATTGTGCTTAATACATTCATAAAATTTAGGCTGCAGTTCTATATACATATTCCCTAGTAAATTGTACACCTTAATCCTAAGCGCATTTACTCAGAAGTAAGTTTCTTGTCCATCAGATGCATGAAATGTTTGAGGGTAGCACTTCATGCATCTGATGAAATGGACAGTGTCCATGAAACCTTTTGTCTAAATAAATTTGTTAAGGTGCCACCTTAACTGCCCCTCTGGAAATTAATACAATATTAACAAATACAATAAAGAGTAAATAGACTGACCACATTGCATGTGCCCCCCCACCCATTTTTTCTGGTGATGTCTCTATACTCTTATTAACCCCATAGTGGCTGCACAGTGGCGCTGTGTTGTTTAAATTATGCAGCTGCCAACTCTCAACCACATTGAGATTCTCCTCCTCCAAAACTGCATGTTTTCAAGTGCAGATTTATGGCAACTTTTACCTTTGTTCTGGGTTATCCAGTGGCCATTGCCAAAAAGCTACTGAAGATGGCAGAGAGAGAGGCTGAGCCTTTTGTTGTTGATGATGACAGGTAAGCGTGGGAATGCATGGCACGGGGCGAGCTTTTCCAACTTTATAGCCCACGCTCCCTCCTGCCCTGTCTAGCTTTATTGGGGCCTTTGTACACCATATGGGTGTAGAGGGAGGGGGGGCAATCCCGGAAGTACTTGCTTCCAAGATCGTTGCTCTAATACAAATGGGAAGTGCAATGACCTGGCTTCCTCTCGGGACGTTGCAGAGTCATGCTTGCCATTTTCTTTTCCCCGTTGATCTGCAAAGAGCGCCCTTGTACTCCAACAAGACGGTAGGTGTTTCTTTAAAAAAGTTACCCCTGAAATTGCCCCCCCTCCCCTGATGGGTATGGAGCCATGCCAGACGGGACAGGCGCCCACACCTCCCGTGGTCTCGGGATGTTTCTGGGACAGTGGGAAGAATTGGGTTTTCCCCGGGAACTCTTATCCCGAGGAAAACCCGTGCCCATCCCCGCCACCCCCAGGAGTCCCTGTGAATCATTTGCAGGGATAGTCCCGGGTAAAAAGGTCGGTGTAGAACTGGCCTTGATTTAGCCTTGCAACAGCGATGCTGCAAGCTTTTGAGCTGATCCCCATCCAAAGCGATGCCCCCTCTGCTATGGGGGCTGAATGCATTCTTTTAATAAACAAAAACGCTGGTATTTTGGTCGGAGGTCTATAGACACTTTAGGGGTAGGAATCTGCATTTGAAATCCCATATAAATGGCAGAGATTCAGTCTGTTTGCCCTATGTTTGTGTCTGGCTGTCGTGCTAGCTACTGGAGGTCTTTATACAGGAAGACCATGGCCTGGGTCTTTTGGGAAAGGGGTGATAACGAGTCTCCTGGTTTTAGCGTGGCTGAGGCTTGAATGACGGTTGGTAATTGGCTTCTCTGTGTGTAAATCCTCTAACTCGGATCTCCAGAGAGATGGCAATGCCACAGGCTGAGCCTAGGCTGCTCCTCCTGGCTGCAGGCCATGGGGGAGCAGAATGGAAGGGGAGGAAAGAAGAAAGGAAGAGGGCAGTTGGTTGTGTTTTTGAAAAAGACTGTTTTCTTACAGCAATGGAAAATTCATCTATGATAATGAGACACTTCCACTCTGGATGTCTGCAAAAGGAAAATATTGATTTTGCAGTCAAAGGAGGAGAAAGCATCCCCCCCCCACGCTTCTTCCCCTGTGTTTTGACTCTCTCACACAGGTTCTGAAATTAAGATAGAATGTCATTTGAGGTTCTGTTGTGATGGAAGGAATCGAAGAGCGCCATGTGAGACGCTTTCAGCTTTGTTGTCCAAACTCCATTACATGCACAGAACGATGGAATAGGAGGCATGCATTTCGATCCTCAAAGCCCTCAAGTCTCATTCATTTCAGCACTGGCAGAGTACTCTGGGGCTCAGGTGAATTTTTATTTACTTTTCTCTTTTTACTTTCCCAACTCTACACCTATTTAAAAATGCAAATAAACAAAACAAAAAACAACCCCCCCCCACACACATTTGACACAGAAGACAATGGAAGCAATATATTGATTGATGCATCCTGTCCCCCTCCCCCTCCCCACAGGCCTCATCCCTCTCTGAATTTAACATTGTAAGTCAAAGATCCTTCACCACACAATTTCTGTTAAGAAATCGGTTATTCTCCAGATTGATCATGCAGTGGACCAAGTGAAATGTGGTGAAAGATGCCAGATTTAACTAAATTGGGAGATGTACTCGCTTGTCTTATTTGCTGGCTGGAGAGTGAGCGCTGCAAATCAAATGATAATTATCAACTGCTGAAGCTATTAATTGATTAATCAGCATGATTAGCTAATTAACTGTAATTTTGCAAATTAGAATAAAGCTCCAATGATCAGAGAGGCCTTTGTTTTCCCATTCCCTTTATCAGTGAAATTCAACATTGCGGGACAGGACTTTCTCTTCCTTTCCTCCCTGCTGCAGGCCCTGCCCCCGCATGTGTTCTGAAAATCTACTCCAAATAACCCTTTGGAGCAGATATCGGATATGCGTGGAAGGAATAACCCCCTCCCCATTCCACTGATGAAAGCAATTCCATCAGCAGGATAACATTGGATTCTGTGTACGACATCAGAGCTCCTAAGTATTCTCAGAGAGCCTGCACAGGGGCACAGGGGGCGGAATAAAGGTTGGGTCCCAGTTTCCTTTCATTACTGTTCCTTAGTCTGTTAGGTTAAGTAATGGATGTGATTTTGGAGCCATGCTCCTTTATCATCCCATCTCTGTATTTCTGCATTCAGCTGAGTTTTTCAGATGACCAAATGCATTATTAATACAAGCCACAGTTGAATGCCACTGCTATGATATCCCTTCCCCAGGTACTGCATGAGATCAGGGAAAACATGCTACAAGATGGGGAGGGGGTAGTATATTCACCTTTAAATAAACTGAATTGTGGAAGAGGCCCACTCCCATGCTGCAGAGTGCGCAGCCATGAATAAACTAATTTTAAAAGTGGCAGCAGGGGGGAAGAGACTGAAGGTTAATGAGATGATGAGGCATTGCTGAGGATGAAGAGGTTACTTTTTCTATGCAAAACCCATAGTGTCCATCTCATTTTCAGGGATGTGTCCTTAGGTGGCCATGACTAGGCTCATGTACCATCTCTCTCTTTTCCAGGATACGTGATCAAGATAAACTGAGCTATGACCCAACTCACAGCACCTGGTGAGTTATTGTGTGCTAGTGATTCCTCACTCATGGTAGCTTGCAGGTGCTTTAGACAGCATCATTGTCATCCAACTATGCTTTCCAAGAATTTTCACAATGTGTGTGTGTGTGATTGGGGAAAGTCTGGTATTTTGGGTAATGGCAGAATAAAATGCTAGTGTAGTTGTGCAATTCCGTCATACCACAGCACCACCTAGAGGTTATGTAGCAGAACATATAGGAAACCAGAGAATGAAAAAAACCCTGGGGAGAAAGTGTGCAGAGGATCCGATGTTATTCCCACAATGAATCTGAATACAGAAGCCATGGTAAAGTTGCAGGTTAAAAGCCAAATCAAACCAAACAGGGTGAGAAGTTTGTCAGAGGGATGCAAATCCCCATGGTGAATGTCAAGTCTAGACAAAGAGAGGGGGAGATCATTTGGATTTTCTGCTTCAGGTACTAAATTGCTTGGGGCTAGCCTTTAGTAATATATACATTTATTTAAAAAACAAAAAACAAAACCAACATACTCCCAGAGTAGGAATGGTATGGGGAAAAGTAGAATAAACCATGTGGGCTCTGTCTTCACAGTGCCGAGTTGGTGCCACCTCCCTCCAAAACCCAGTGGTTTCCCTTTCTCAGGGTGGTGTCAGGTCCCCATGCCAAGGTAACAGAGCTGCTCCCCACTCTCTTCCTGGTGGAAGACAACTAATCGCCAGTAGCCTTCCACCAGGACTGCCAGCCAGATTGGCCCAGAGTGACGTCAGACAGTGGAAGAGCCGTAATGACCTCACTCCCAATGAAAGTCCCCAACTTTTTCAATGCGCAGCTTTGCAGGAAAGCCCCACGGTGGCTGCAAAGCTGTGTTTGCGTCATATAACTGGTCAGTCTGGTTGGCTGGTACAACAGTAGGCTGTAGCAGCCATCAGTCTTTGGTGTGGTAGTGAGGACCAAAGTGACGGCTGAAGAAAAACAGGTTCAGAGATGGGGCTGAGTTGAAGAGTCTGCCCCTCCCTCTTATTTTAACCCCCTGAGTCATATTTACAAGAACATGGAGTGTCAGAAAGCTCACACACATGCTTGATGTTCTGTGGATAGAGGACTTCACATTCCAGAGCTGCCCTTCACAATCAATTCAGTGGAGAAGAACTGGCAATAGTTGACAATATGCAACGGTCCTTTCTCCCTGTCTTTCTACTGCCTTAGCCTAATGTTCTTGGGTGAGTGAGACCAAAACCAAAATAGATCAAGAGAATGATCTAAACAACCAGCTTCAGTGCCTTGGCTTCTACAAAGCCTGGGATCTGTAGGCAGCTTCTCTTCCTGTCCATATGAAGTCATCTGGGTCAGCCTGCCAAGGTGAAGAGTAGCATGAAGATAGGAAAACGGGAAGCCCTGGGTATCAGTTTTGCCTCAGCTGTGTCAGTATCTTAGATCTGTGTCAGACAAACCAGTGTGCTTCCCTTTGATAACTTTCTGTTTTCGTAGCATCCTAATAGGCCACAGCGCACAAAGCAAACCCAGTGCAGATAAAAAGAGATCTCCATCTGCACATCTCATCTCAGGAGGGAGGTAACTCTCTGTGATTAAAACCTGTCATTTAAGAGTACTAGTTGAAATTACAGAACACAATAAAAGGATATCTAAAGGAGGGAGGCAGACCATTTTTCAACACGAGCGTGGAAGGCAAGGCAACAAAAACAGATGGAAGCTTTCTGTAAAACTCCCACGAAAAAGACCTGGATTACTGAGTTGTAGGTCACTAGGGCAAGGAAGCGAGGCCACTGTACAATGCCTGGAAGGTTTTCAGACTTGAACACAGAAAAGAGTATATTTTAGGAAATCTGCACTCAATTTTAGCATTTACCATATGGATTTTGATTTCTGAGACTGTTCCTGAGGGATAAAGGTCTTGACCTATTTTAATTCTGTGCTTGGAAATGCAATTTTTCATTGCTCATGGTTAGAGTGTAACAAGAGTAATGTTCCACCTGATGTAAATAACCATGCCAATTGTGACATAAGTGGGGATGGTTTTACATTAATATATATTAAGATATATTTGTATTTATTTTATTATTTATAAAATGCCTAAACTCTTCTAGGTTCTATGTAGGTTTCCAATGGAAATGATATGATGCAAAAGGAAAAGAGGAGAGGAGGGGAGAGGAAAACAAATCAATTCAGGTACCAAAACTTTCAGTTACATAATGACCAAGGGGCCATCTATATGCCCTGTATACCCCCCTGGTGGCTGTGCAGTGGTGCTGCGTCGTTTATACTACGCACGGGCTTTCCCCCCGAAACTGCGCACTTAAAAAGTTGCTGACTTACTATGATTTTTTCATGTACTCCGAGGTCACCGCAGATTTTGAAGGAACGAACGGCAAAGCTATATTGTCAAGACACCCCGCAAGTGGAATAGCAACTGAAGAGACAATTCTGTAAGAAGAGGGGCCAAATGAGAGATGTTGTGAACCAAGCCAATGGAGTGGGCTATGATGACCTACCTCCCCCATCTCTCTCTGCTGCAGTTGTATGGAAGAGCTGCTAACAGAATATTTAGGATATGCAACAACAGAAGATAGGGCAGAATCCAATGGGGTGCTTAAGCCTTTGCTGATTCTATTAGACCTCACCAATTCCCGCCCGCAAGCGGCACCCTCTGCTTGCGGAACAAAGATAAACTGCTTCCAGGGATACCAAAAACTAATGAAAATACTAGTTTCTGGAAAGGGGCAGGTCGGCAGAACTCACATAAGAGAGCTCCACCAATCTGACGCGATTAAGAAACAAGTGTTTCTGCTTGTTCGAGGGCTTCCTCTGGGGAGTGCTAAATCTTTGTTATGCAAGTAATGTATCCCGCTTGGCAACAGAATCGGGGGGACCCATCACTTGCTTAACACAATCTGTGGGATGCAGGTTGGCAGGGGCGTAAGCGCCCCATTGGATTCCACCCATAAGTATTAATCTATGCATGAAAGACTGCAATGTTCTATTTATATTTAAATATTTGCTATACGGACAACAGAAGAAGGCAAGCACTTACTTTACTTGGTTATTGCAGGTTCAGGGTATGTTCATAGCCACAGTAGGTATCAGTCCAACTCGAGCTCCTGGCAAGTTGGTAATATTAATTAATTGAAGTGCTGCAGCATCGAAGATACTAAAACCAAAAATCGACATGGACCTTTAGAGGCCACAGCTCTTGCGAGCTGACAATATTAGACAGTTTTAGGCCTACCTTTATGGAAAACTATGGGTCCCATTATTGGGAAAAAGGCGGGATATAAATAAATATAATAAATGATAATTATAAATAAAACTTTTATCAGACAGCATGTCTTTTGATCAAATAAATGCAAACTGGTAAAATAATGGATTCTCAAACGCAGGCCGTTTCTCTGTGAAAGATTGCCTCTGAACCCCAGCATAGCAACAGTCAGGAAGAAAGACATTTAGGCTGCCTCCACAAGAGAGGTTTAAAGCTCTTTCAAGGCGCTTTAAAAAATTTACCTCTACAAGGACGGAGTGCAAATCGGGCGTAGAGGTGCGTTATTCCTCCGATTATGCGCATTATCGAATGCGCGTTAAATTGTGAAGTTTTTTTTGCGGCGGGATGTGAAGCCGGTGCGCCCTGCCTCCCGAGTGCTGCTGCTGCTGCTGCTGCTGGCTCCCCCGCTCGGCTCCTGGCTCCGCTCCTACCAGGCTCCCGCTTCCCTCTCGCTCTCGGTCTTCCAGCTCCCTTTTCCCTTTCTTTTCTTGCCCTGTTCCCCCCCCCTTGCTCCGTTTCATTCAGTTGCCCCGTCACTTCCTTCGCTCTCCAGCATAACAACTCGCAGGGACCTGCCTTAAAGAGACAGGCGCCCGCCCACCCTACCTCCCCCCCCTCCCCTTTCCCCTCTCCCCTTCAAAGGGGCTGGAACCCGTTTGCAGCTGGTCCCCAAGGTGTCGAAGGCAATAAAAACTAGAAAAAAGGGCTGCTTGGTGGATGGGGGAGAGTAGAAAGGAAGGAAAGTTGAATGAACTTCTTTGAGGCACAGGCACGCACGCACACAGCCAGAACATCGTTAATGCACTTCTCCGCCTCGCCTGCCTCTCGTGCAGAGGTATTAGGCGTAAATGCGCTTCAGCGATGATGCGCATAATCGCTTAACCAGGCGCAAAAGCGAATCCTTGTAGAGGGGACCTTAGATACATGTAGCAGGCTGTGATTAGTATAAAGAAAACTAATTGGCTTGTGCTTTGAAGTTCCAGTGCCAGAAAACAGCAAGGGGTGTGCGTGTGACCTCTTGCCAATGGAGTATTTTCAGCTCATACAGGCACATCAAAATATTAAGGTATCACTAACCCAGATTTAGTATGACTCTGTATTGTTATTCTTGTATGACACCGATTTATTCATTTATGTGACACAAACTGGTCAGGAGATGTTGTCATTAGCCCATTTTTGGTCGGGTAACTGGAACAGGTAAAAATAGAACAAAATTTATATGAAAATATATTCTAACGCAGGTACAATAATTCTTGAAAACACTTCTCAGCAAAAGTGCTGAATTCTAATTGAACTGGCTCAGTAGGACTGATTTCCTGTGAGAGGTAGGTTTGAATTTAAAGTTGCAAAGATGGCCAGTTTTAACACAGCCAGGCTATTTTAACACTCTGTGTGTGTGTGTCTGTGTGTGTGTGTGTCTTGTATTTTTAGCTCAGCTCTGATGCTGTGGGGAATTGTACATGTGTGGAAATAAGCAGTATATGCAAAACTGGTAAGATGGGAACTCATCAAAAGATGTTCAGATTTCATTTCTGCCTTTCCTTGTGATTTATTTCTGGTGAAAGCTGAGCTTCACTGTGTCTTGGAGAACTTTAATTTTCCACGGAACTCCAGAATTTAATAAGTTGTGGTTCTGGATCTGGGAGTGGCGCAGAGGGATGACTTTTTCTACTGATAGAACCCTTCTTTACAAGGATCCCATGAAAAAAGAATTACTGATAGGCTGCATCCATTCAGGGTAAACCTATTGACACACCCTAATGAGTCTGTCCAACTGCTCCTAAAGTTTCTGGGCTCTGTTGCCAAGGTCCCCTCCCTTTAGCCCAAGAAAAAAGAAAAAGAAAGGTGCTTTGGATTTTCTTGCCCAAAGCCCATGCACACAGAATTTAACAAAAACCTCCTGAAAATCCTAAGAACACAAATGGTAGTTTTGCAACCATGTGGCCCTTCACGTGGGAATGTTTTACTGAGAAATTCCTTTCTAAAGCAACGCAGCCAAATCTCCAGAAGGAAATTATCATCATCAACGACAACAATCAGACACACAATCAGAATTCCAAATAAAATCAGTCTAACTTACCCAGTTACATGTTACATATTTGAGTAGAGTCTTGGGTTCCAGAGCATATGCAGAGTTCATTGCAATTATGAAGGAGCTGGTCAGTTCTATCTGGACAAGTCATTGCGCAAAAGTGCATACTTTTTTGGATGTGTATTGGGAAAGGAAGATATTAAATATGCATATTCAGACATCCTGGTATGGTGCCACATTACCAGATAGTCTAGGGAGCACTGTGTTGCGCTAGGTCACAGCCACATTAAAAAGTAATCTGGGAAATACAATGTGGAGTAAAACCATGTGGTTCATAGTTTTAGTTAGGGTGACCAGATAAAATCCAGGTCAGGGCTCATGTAACTTTAACAGTTGTAGAGAAAAGGGAATTTCAGCCATTTCATTTGTATGCAATTAGTTCCTGGTGAAATTCCCTCTTCATCACAACAGTTAAAGTTGCAGGGGCCCTGCCTTCTTTTGTATATGGTCACTCTAGTATAGTGCCTGCAACTTTAACTGTTGTGATGAAGAGGGAATTTCACCAGGAATGAATTGCATACAAATGACACTGGCTGAAATTCACCTTTTCTCAACAACTGTTAAAGTTATATGAGCCCTGACCTGGATTTTATCTGGTCAGCCTAGTTTTAGTAGAATGGGAAAACCTTCTACGCAGCTGGGAGATGTCATCAAGAAGCTACAGTTTTGTTTGTGAGTAAGTTGTCACAAAGTAGTTGGAAAAGTGCTCCAAAGTTGTTCTTTAGAAACAGCTGACAGTATTGTGATTTCTTCATCACAACAGTTAAAGCTGCAGGAGCTATATTAGAGTGACCAGATACAAAAGAAGGCAAGGCTCCTGCAGCTTTAACAGTTGTGATGAAGAGGGAATTTCACCAGGTGCTTTATGCATACAAATGACACCTGCTGAAATTCCCTTTTCTCTACAACTGTTAAAGATACAGGAGCCCTGTCCTCTTTTCCATATGGTCACCCTAGCAGCCATTTCATCTCCCCAAACGGTTAAATATGTGATCTTCCTACAGATCTCACTAAACAAACTCTCTGTGCATAATTTCATGAAGCAGGAACAACTGTCTTGATTTTATTACGATTCAAAAGTTCAGGCATTATCAACTGTGTTGAGTAGAGAACTCCGAATTTCAGTTTTTGAACTGCCAGCAGTTTAAAGATTTTCCCTTGAAATGAAGTTTTTACCTGTTTGTGTCCATTTCCTGAGTACATATTCAATGTATAAATATTATGTATTGTGTTAAAATTTTGTATGTCTTGTGAACTTCCCCAAAGGCTACAGATTGTAGGAGCAAATTCTAGCTATTTGGGCTACTGGTTAGGAAGTGATAGTCCTTGAAGCCAGATTTCCATTTTAAAAGAGTTTTTAAAGTCTGAACAAACTCCTGCAACTGCCACTTTACTAGACTGTTGTTTTTCTCGCCTTTTTGCTTCCCTTTCATTTGCTCCAGGGGATGCAGCAGACATTCAGAGTCTATAATAAGTTATTCCAAGGCAGCCTCCATGCTGATTCTATGGATTTCAATTTCCACACTTTCCCCTCTAGACTGTTTCTAACTAATATCCTCATTTTAGCAACGTCCCCCATGGGAATGCTCTTGCACAGCTCTGCCCTTCTGGGATTAACAGAATTTCACGTTATTAGTGGAAAACAATTTCTGAAATTTTGTCGGCACTTTTCAGAGCAAGCTCCTTTCCTTGTAGCAAAATTAAATAAGGCAAGCTGAAGAAAAATGTAATTTAACACATTTTTTATTAGTCACGTTGAATTGTGTAGTTCACTGTTATTTTGAGCCATTTAAGAACCAGTGATGAATTCACAAGCCTCACAGTTTTTTGCAGGGTGGGGTCAAGGCTCCTCCTTTTTTTTATTATTTTTAGCCTACCCTCTCCCACAAAAACTCAGGAAAGATTATAATACTTAAACGAGGGCCACATTTCATGTGGATCTTAGCCCACTTTAGAAACCCTGCCCACTTTGGAAACCCCACCTACTTTGGCTCTGGATCCATCCAGTTTTGGCTCTAGCCTACCCACTGCTGGAACGCTGACCCCGACAGGTCTCAACCGAGGCAATGCAGACATAGAGCATCATTAGACGAGTGTTTTAGCGTACGCTCATTACTGGCCACTCACAGATTTTTGAGAGTCCTTTTCATGACATCGTCCACCTCCCACGCATCTCCCGCTCCTTGTTTTTGTTTTTCTGTCACAAAAAAAACCCTGGAGAATCCTATTCTTTTGGCTGTAACGAAACTTGCCACCATTTCCTGCTGTGTGCAGGAGAAGCAGCGTGATAAAAACAGCCACTGAATGGCCAACGTGGTCATTGCTTGTTTCCCCTTTCTTCCCCTTGTGAAGAAAGAGGAAGCTGTTTGTCGCTATTGTGGGACAGAAGCAGGAGGCATGATTGGCCAAAGGTTCCTTTCTCTGACTTGACTGCACTAGCATAAGTAAAATAATAATTACAAGTATGTGGTTGATGCAGATGCTTTGCAGACAGCTTCACTGTGAAAGAGAAATCTCAGTCCCCCTTGCCTCTGTGGCTTAGTATGTTGGAAACTAACCAAGGAATCTTTAAATTAGAAGTCTGGTGTGCTGTGCACCTGTTCCATTCTCCCCTTAACTTACCCAAATATTGTTTCCCAATTTTTTATAAATGTTTTCTTTAGTATTGTCAGCCCCTTGAATGTGAAGTTATGTGGCTAGGGATCAGCTGATCAATTCACCTTAAGAATCTAAGAAAAGCCATGCTGGATCAGACCAAGAGTCCATCTAGTCCAGCTCTGTGTTCACACAGTGGCTAACCAGCTGTCATCAAGGAACCACAAGCAACAGCATCCTCCCACCCATGTTTCCCAACAACTCGTGTATACAGGCTTACTGCCTCTGATTCTGGAGGTTCAACTTTAGTCATCAGGACTAGTAGCCATTGATAGTCTTCTCCAGGAATTTATCCAATCCCTTTTAAAGCCATCCAAATTGGTGTCCATCACCATATCTTGTGGTAGTGAATTCCAGAGTTTAACAATGCACTGTATGAAGAAATGATTCCTTGAAGGGCTCTGTGTTAAGGACAGACACTGCTGTGGTCCTGGGAAGGGAGGCAAGATTAGCAAAAGTCTCAGGCTTGCTTGTGACTAGGGTCAGCATGCTGATGCTCATGTGAGAACAAACATGAACCCACTTGTGCAGGTTTTGGGGGTACAGCAGGATCTACCTGGAAATGGTGTTGTGACAAATCCCTGCTTGTGATGTAGCTCAGCAGTGTTTGTTTGAAAACATTATTGCAAAGGGATTTCAGAGTAGTGTACTCTCTACATCAGGGATATGCAACAGGTTGCCCTCCAGATGTTTTTGCCTACAATTTCCATCTACCCTTATCATTGGCTAGGCTGATGGGAATTGTAGGCCAAAACATCTGGAGGGCCACAAATTGCCCACCACTGCCATAAGGGTCCAGCAAAATGGCACCATGACAGGAAACCTAAATAAGTCAACTCTTACCCTTTTGTTTCCCAACACCTGTAACTCTGGTACTAGAAGCTTAACTGCTATGCAGCCTGCATGATTAGTTTCCCATTGTGAATTCATGCTGGTATCTGGGGAAAATGGTACCTGTCCCTTTCCTGGCTTGTGTGCTGTGCTTGCAGTCAGACAGCAGTATGCTCAGGTGGATGCAAGCATCTGTACTCCGGATAAACTGTAACTGTGCAGGATTACAGGATTAAGGAACCAGAATCTTGGAGGGAGATGACTCTGAAAGGCCCAATGGCAAGAGGGTGTGGTTTATTGCTGACATGCCATTGTGTTTAATCTTTTAATCAGCATTCATTGTCCAATGGCCAGTAATGTTATACCATATGTTCCTTTAAGCTCAATATTGCTAAAGCATATTTTACAAAATATGCATTGGTTCTGGCTTGATGAGTGACAGAACATGTTACACTGAACTCAAAGCAAAGAAAAATATGGGGATATGCAAAGAAGTAAAGGAAAATATCCAAGACCATTCAGGACAGGGGTGCACAACCTTTTTGTCAGATTGGGTGACCTTTTGGGAGCCACATGAGAAAAGTGGGCATGTCTAAAAAGGAGAGTGTGCACAAAGAAAAGCCGACGTCAGGTCTGCAAGCTTAGGAGGTGTCTTCAATGCACTGGGTTGGTACCGTGTCCCTTGGAAACCCCACGCTTTCCCTCCCTCAGGGTGGTGTTGGGTAATCCCTACGCCAAGGAGCGAGTGCAGGGTTTCTAGGCGGCCATCTGGGGACTGGAGCTGCCCCCACCCTCTTCCTGGTGGAAGGCGACCAGTCGCAGGTTGCCTTCCACCAGGCACCACATGGCCATGCCTCCACTGCAACTCTGGAGCGAGGCGAAAGGCTGTCTTGACGTCATCTTGCGCAGCCTCACCTCACTCTGGAGAAATAAGTTGGGGTAAATCCGACTCCCCCCCCCAGCTTTGGCAGAAAGCCCTGGGGTGGGTGCGCAATTGCAGCAGTATCATATAATTGACACCGTGCCACCGCGCACCCACCCCGGGGCTTTCCGATCGTTTAGAGAACCCCTTGGTAATCTTTTGCTGGATGAAAAGGATTGGACTTGAGCTCTTTACAATCTTTCTTTAGTCTGATTCAGATAACAGACATGACACACTGAATGTGTTGTGGGAGAGCATAAGGTCTCAGTGACAAGATCCACCCCTGTCCTCCACGTGTAGGCGTGTAAGCTCTGTCCGGATGTGTGGAGGTCAAAGTCAAGCTCTTCTGCTGCAATCCTCTTCCATTCATTTCCCCCTTCCACCCCGGGCCATGTTTTTGCTAACTCCATTAGTTTTGTGCCAGTTACCAAATGTTCCCCCCTTCCCATGTTCTTGTATACATCAAAGTCAAAACCATTGATAAATGCGTTTGTCTTTTCTGCTTTTTATTAACTTTCATTATATAAAACATAATGGGCCCCTTCAGAGGTTTCTTCTGAATAGGTTTCTTTTCTCATGTGCTTCTCTCCATTATGGCTCAAGTACAGTAGAAATCTCAGACATTAACATGCTACTTTAGAATAAGATGTACATCTGAACTTATACAGAACATGCCGAGCCTCTTCCAGAATAGCTACAGCATGCACAGATAGATCCAAGAAAGTGGACAGGGATCTCCAGTCTGTACCTCTAGACACTGGCGTGAGAAGTTGGGGAAAGAGAATGCAAAGTGCTGAGGGCTCAGGTGTGAAGCTTGAGCAGGGGAGGGCAATGAAGGGAGAGACTCCAGCTCTTCAGGGGAAAGATCATGACATTCTGGAAAATTGTTAATACTTCTCAACAGTCAATATCTCACTATGTGTTTGATCCACAGTATTTTAATTCTGAAAGTGGTGCATACTTAGCTCGTACTATAAATGATTAGGGTGACCATATTTGGGAAACCAAAAAAGAGGACACCCAGGGGGGCAAGAAAGCGGCTTTCTGGGGCCTCCAGAAAATGTGTCATTCCCTCCCCGCTACTTTTAAGGCCTCGATTGGAGCAATGCAGGGGTGGCAGGGAAGTGCGCTTTCTGGGGCCTTCGGAAAGTGCATCATTCTCCCTCCCCACCGGCCATGCTAATGGTGAAGCAGATTGACTCATTTTCTGGAGGCCCCAGAAAGCATGCTTTCCCCTCCTCCACTCCAATCAGGGTCTTAAAGGCCCCGATTGGAGGGGAAAGCATGTCATCCCCCCTCCCCTCACTGCTCCAATCAGGGCCTTTTCTAGAATGTCTGGGAATGACATACTTTCCCCTTTAAGGCCCTGATTGGAGCAGTGGTGGGGAATGACGCGCCTCCAGAAAGTGCATCGTTCCCCCTACCATGCTATTGGCAACCTTAAAGGGGAAAGCGTGTCATTCCAGGACATTATAAAATATTACAGAAAATCCACAGACACCCAAGATAGAACAGAAACAAGGGCAAATCCAGAGAAATTCTGACAGTTGGTCGCCCTATGAGGATGGCCAAGGAGTTATCTTCATTTAGCCAAGAATTGGTTTCCACTTCTCCCTCTTTTGCCATCTCTGCTACTTTCCTTCCTTCCTCTTGAACAACCCCTGCAACCCCCATTTCTTCCTTTCCAGTCATCCTCTAGGCCCATTTTTCCTCCTCCTTGTCCTCACAATTCCCCATGCCTCCCTTTCTAAGCTACCCCTTTCTACTTCTCACCCCTGTCCCTGAGCACCTTTAAGAACATAAGAAGAGCCATGCTGGATCAGATCAACAGTCCATCTAGTCCAGCACTCTGTTCACACGGTGGCTAACGAGCGGACAACCAGGAACCCACGAGCAAGACACAGGTTCAATAGCACCCTCCTGCCCATGTTCCCCAGCAACTGGTATATATATATATATATATATATATATATATATATATATGACTTACTGCTTCTGATACTAGAGGTAGCAGATAGACATCAGGACTAGTAGCCATTGATAGCCTTCTCTTCCAGGAATTTATCCAACCCTCTTTTAAAGCCATCCAAACTGGTGGCCATCACTACATCTTGTGTTAGTAAATTCCATAATTTAATTATGGGCTGTGTGAAGAAGTTCTTCCTTTTATCTGTCCTGAATCTCCCACCAATCAGCTTCATGGGATGACCCATGGTTCTAGTATTATGAGAGGGGGAGAAAAATGTCTCCCTATCCATATTCTCCATACCATGCATAAGTTTGTACATTTCTATCATGTCTCCTCCTTTTCTCCAAGCTAAACAATCCCAGCTGTTGTAACTTTTTCTCATAGGGGAGATGCTCCAGCCCTTTGATTATTTTAGTTGCCCTTTTCTGCACTTTCCCCAGCAATACAATTCCTTTTTCATTCATCCTAACTTGCACAATCTCCAGAGTCCCTTACTGCTGACACATTCTCTAATTGTTCTCCTGCTGACACCAATGGTGAAGTGGGGCAGCCATCCAAGGTATACCTCTGTGGCAACATTTGCAGCTTGCTAGCTTAGGTCTTCTTCATTCACTTCCTTGTACTGCCTGGGAGACACACTTTCTTGCCTTTTATTCACCATTGCCATCCTATAGTGAATAAATAAACACACAGCAATTAAATACCACATGGCTTTAGGAAGGTATAGCACTATACAGGCATTATCAAGCACAGAGACTTCAGGAAGCACCTCCTTCCCCCAGTAAGCTTTGGGGGTGTTGTTTTCTTCCCATAATTAAAACCCTTCAATGCCCCTTCTGGACTTTTATAATTAACGAACAGCATTTTCTCCCTCTGACTATGAAAAGAGCTGAAATTAAATCCTTGCCTCAGGAAAGGGGGATTTCTTGGTTTCGTGTCATGCAAAGGCATGGAAGGAAAATAAAAAAATATTTGTGCTTTGCTGGCCATAATTGGAAGTTTGCTTCACACCAGTAATGTTTTTGTCTGTAACAACAGAGGCTGGGAAACTGCATTGGGGAGGCATACACATCTTGGCTTTTCAAAAGTTATTTCACCTAGGCGGATCTACACTGCTGCTTTAAAGCGCTTTAAAATGGTTTATAATAGCAGTGACAACTGTTTTTGGAGTGTGTCCTGGGCCCCAACAGTTGTCAGTACTGTTATAAAGCGCTTTAAAGCGCTTTAAAGCAGCAATGTAGATCCTGTCCAGGCCACCTCATCTCTCCACATCACTTGTTTCTCCTCACATTCGGTCTATTGTCTGATTAGAATCCTGTCTATCACTTACTAACTTCAGCTCTGCTGAAGGATTTGAGCTTGTTTATTTATATATGGCATTTCGTTTTTACGCACTACCCATCCTCAAGAGGCTCAGGGCAGCTTCCAGCCACTTTAAAACATTTAATATTTGAAACATTCATAGTAAAAAGGAAAACACACAGCTACTTAAAACAAATGCCCCTGTACACATCTTTTGCTATCAAATGCCTGTGTGAATAGGAAAGGCTGATGTTATTTTCAGGAGGCCTGGAGGTCCAGGCATATGTAGGCCTTTGCTGAGAGTATATTCTGCAACCAGAGAGGACCAACTCAGAGAATGTCACTCAGACTGTTGACCATATGTAACAATGGCACATTCAACCCAATATCCCCACAAGATCATAGAGACCTCATGGGTTTATATCACAAATGTGCAAGGCAGTGGAACAGAAAGTCCTGACGCTGGGCTTGTCCCTGCCTTTCCTACTTTCTCTGGAGCTGGGGAACGCTAAACATGTTATAAAGCAAAGACTGCTTGATATAGATTTACAGACTCTGTGTGGACACCCCTATAGTCCATGCTGTCCCTTAGCCCAAGGTCTTCCTGACAACCAGCCAAAGGGGCCGATGCCCTACTTGAATTGGCTTGAAACACCCAAGTACAGAAGGGCTTTTTCGTTGGCCCAATTTAATGTTCTTCCCTCCAAGTTATTGGAGGGGAGATTTAAAAGGGTTCTTACCAAAAATAGACTCTGCCCTTGCAACAACTCCGAAGTAGAATCCATAAATCATGTGCTGCTTGTGAATTTTACCAAAAGAGTAGAAGCGATTTGCTGTACCCAATCACACAACGCTTAGTAGGGATGTCACGTGAGGCAATGATTAAATTCCTGCTACAGAGCAAGGACCAATCTGTGACGATCCAAGTGGCTAAATTTTTCTCCCTGGCAATTCAATGTAGGAAACGGTTGGTGGTGGACTAAATTATTCTTTGTTGATATCCTGGGGTATTAGTTGCATGTATATGTATCTTTTAAACTGTGTTTTGCTGGTTTATGGACTGTAATAAAGATTTGTTGTTGTTGTTGTATCACAAATGTGGAAACCTGTGGCCCTCCAAATGTTTCTGGACTCCAATTCCCAACAGTCCCAGCCAGCAGGGCCAATGGTTAGGGTTTATGGGAGTTGTAGTCCAACAACAACTTGAGGGCTACAGGTTGTCCAGCACCATGAATTGTGTTCAGAAGCACACTGGGCAGATGTTGGAACATTGGGGACAGAGCAGAGATGTTCTACACCAGCTGAGAACATAAGAACATAAAAAGAGCCATGCTGGATCAGGCCAAGGATCAATCTAGTCCAGCATTCTGCTCGCACAGTGGCCAACCAACTGTCCACTAGGGACCCACAAGCAGGGCACGATGCATCGGCACCCTCCCACTCATAAGGACTTTTATATGGGGCGTAAGGGCTTTTATAGCATGCCCTAAGCTAAAGTCAAGCGGATTCAGAATTGATACTTGAGGCATGTGTAGAGGGAAACAATATTTAACTAGGTACAATTTGCATACCAATGACACTGTACCCCCAAAGCCTGAATTATCTCACCTAACAAAGACATGCATTCTTTGAACCAGTTGGTGGACAACACAATCTTGAAGAACCTCACAGTGAAGAGATAACCAACATTTGGCCATAACCAGCCTCTTGTGTTCTTCCCTCCAGTTAGGAACAGACCCACCGCAAGTCAGCACTATATATTTGCTGTGATTGAGTTCTAACAGCTTCAATATCCATATTAAAAGCCCAAATAAAGAATACATTTGGACTTAGTGAAACTAAATTAGCTAAAATACAAGCATTACAACTTATAGTGCAATCCTATGCATGCCTACTCAAAAGTAAGTCTCATTAAGTTAAATGGGGCTTACTCCAAGAAAAGTGGATATAGCATTGCAGCTTTAATTTCACTGTGTGTCTGTACAGTGGCAGGCACAACAAAGCTCCCAGTTCACATGGAGATTCTAATGACGGCTATAGAACCATTTTTAACATGGAAAATCTAATCACCATGAAATGTCCTATCTTGGGAACTTTTGAGGTATGGTCATATGCATTTGCCTCCGCAATGCATATGACCACTTTCCTTCAATATTCAGGAAAGTGCTTCTGAATGTTATAAAAAGCAATCATACCACATCACCTGTTGGTGACTTTTCCATGTGAGAATGGAACTCACTCTGCATGACACGCCAATGCACAAACCAAAATATAATTAAAACTAGGAAGCCCTTGAGGACTTTTGCAAGCCTGTTCAATGAGTTCAGTTATAATAACTGTAATAAATTACACACAAACTATTTTTCACTGTCTTATTGAAAGCAGGTATCTGTTTCGAGACTGAAGCAACGGCTGAACGTGACTCTTCAAACCCAGGTCTTGTCATTATGAAATGAGACTGTGGGGGAAAGCCTGACATATGAGATGTGGGTTGAGAAGCAGTTTATGTGAACAATGTCTCTAAGCGAGAACCTGATCAAAGCTGGCTTGATAGCTAGCTACCGAAGGGTGAATTAGTAGCATTTGATCCTGCAGGTAGTGTCAGCGGCATAAAACGCTAATATCCTGACAAGTTTTTGCCATTGCTGCATAGCCCTCAGGTCTATCTCCTAAATGAAAAGCTTTAAATGAATTGAATATTCCCCAACATTTCCCTTTACTGTGTGCCCTGAGTAAGACAGGGGCTTGGATCCAACAAGTGACTGAACTTCACAAACAGCATGTCTAGCACACAAAAACATCAGTTTGAAAACACCCTGCAGACAAAGTTTTAAAATCCACCCCATTCTCCCTTTTCCTTCCTGGCAATCTCCTGATCCAGGCCTTTCAGACTGTGCTATCTTTTACGCTAAGGATGTAGGTTGTTGTTTTTTAAGCTTGTCAATCCATGATGTAAAGTAGGTCACAGTCTATTCTTCTGAAAAACGATGAGTCCACACAGGCAGTTTGAGCACAGATCTCTGTGTAGGGGGGGAAATGTCGTAACATTCCTCGTAAGCATGGTGTCCTGCCTTTCACAGGAAAGTACGCAATCCAAGAGAATCATCCATCAGGTGCAGAGAGGTGGGCATTTATGCAAACGTCTTTATTATACATGGCCACCTTTAGATAGGTAAGCAATCAGTGCAACAATCACTCCAACATACACTCCTGTGCCGATGGTGATGGAGAGCGCAGCAAGGAACAGAGCTCGCCGGGAAGCTGAGCTTGCCAGGTGGAAGTCCCCCTTAGAGATGGCCTTACTTGTCTGGAAGCAAACAAAGCAAAATAATACTTAGCAAACTCATCAATATATCACAGCCTTCCTCATAGCTTATAATATCAGTTGTTTTTTTATTGAAGAGGGCTTGCTATTGTCTATCAATATTGTTTACCAAAACAATGGGTGCTGGTATGAATAAAATTATTGCATTATATTAGAGGATTAGATTAAGAGCTAGCTAATGTGCTGCAGTGGCTAGAGTGTTAGACCTAGGCCAGGGAAACCCAGGTTCAAGTAGCCACTCCTCCACAAAGCTCCTTGGACAATTCTCAGTCACTGTCTCTCTGCTTAACCTACCTTACAGGATTATTTCATTTTAATTACATTTATATCTTGCCTTTTCCCTTCTTGCAAGGAACCCAAGGCAGCTTACATGATCCTCCTCCTCCTTTCATTTTATCCCCATAACAACCCTGTGAGGTAGGTTAGTCTGAGAATCTGTGACTGGCCCAAAGTCACCCAGTGAGCCTAATGGTGGAGCAGGGACTAGAACCTGGGTATCCTGAGTCTCAGTCCAACACTAACCAATAAACCACACTGGCTCTCAGTGAATCTCAGGGTTATTGTGAAGATATAAGTAGGGAGCCCATGTACACCTTCCTGAGCTCCTTAAAGGAGCGGTATGATAAAAACTGATGATGATGATGAACTGTAGTGCAACAGAACTAATATTGTCAAAATTGCTGTAAGTTACCTTGAGCCCGCAGGTTACGGCAAGGTATAAATATAATAAATAATTCAGGATAGGCTTATCATCTGTTGTTAGCTATGATAGTTAAATAGAACTTCTGGGTTCTGAGAGAACATATCTTGAATTATCAGATGCTAGGACAAACAACAGAAGATAGCTCTGATCATGATATTCCACTTGTTGGAAAAATAATGCCTAATGCTCCATAATGTCTGATCCAACATGTTTATATTTGACCACCCTTTCAGTGAATGTATTGTGTTGTTTCTCTTGGATATAAGTAGAGCCACATTCCTTAAAATGCTCATACTGTCAACACAACAATTTCTTATTTGATTATGTATTATACCAGTACACTGTCTCCATTTTCCTTTTCTCCACAACCTGACGTCTCTTAGGCAGGGGTGCAGAAGCTCAGTCCTGAGGGCCTGAAAAGAGGCCTCTGGGGGTCCTAATCTGGCTCTCTGGTGTTCCCCAGAAGGTCATGCCCACTTCCCCTGGCCACACTCACTTCCCCTGGCCATGCCCACTTTCCCTCAACCACGGATCATTTGGTGCTTTCATGGCTTTTGTTGTGCAGTTTCTCCCCATTCTTAAAGGTTGAAAAGCCCCTCCTATAGGCTTAATTACTGAAAATAAGAGCTTTTAACTAAAATATGCTGGTATTTTGGTTTCTAGTATTTTGGCCCTGTGCCATTTTGTCTTCAGCTCCCCTCCCCTGGAATGCATCCTCTGAGAGATTCTCCAAAATAGAAATTGGCATTTGGTTTGAAAGAGGCTCAACACCCCTGTCTTAAGCCATGGATGTACAGAAGTTTAATATTTTCACCAAGCACATACTGTCCCCTATAAGCTGCCAGTATCAACAGGGGGCAATGTCAATACATCCATGCCTACTTTTCCAGGAAACTTCCCCTGAACTCAGTGGAGGTTGGGAGCTCCTATTTCAGTGAGGCAGTGAATCTGCTCTGGGTTTCAGTCAGAACCAATCAGAACTCTAAAGGAGTTACCCAAAGTGCTGAACCCCAGCTCTAAACTAACTGCGGACAAGTCTCACATCCTCCTTCCCCTTCCACCTCCTGTGAGACTTCCAGGTGAGGAGAAACCAAGAGATATTTCCTCATGACTAGGGTGCCACTGCCATGTTGCTCTACTTGTCAGTGTCGCTGATCTTGCCTGCTCCTGTTCTGTTGTAATGGGAGTCACAGTATCTCTCTTTAGCTGTTGGCCCAGCACACTGGGCTGCTCCTGCTGCATCAGGTGCCACAGGCATTGATTTGGCTCCCTGGAAGAGGCCAAGTTTGGCATCCGGATATCGTGGTTATACAAAATATGCCCCTTACTAATTCCCAGGGGTCCAATTCACACGTTACTGTGCACTACTGTTGACTTCTTTGTGTTGAATCCTACCTGTTATCTTGCTGCTTAGTTCCTAGTGGCTTTACATCCTTCAAAAGGACTACAGAATTCCTTTGAGTTTAATGCTTTTGTGTCACTGGCAAGTGTTGATTTATTTCATGCCTCTTCAAATTATTTTTTCTCAACCATTATAATACTGCCACTCACTTCGGGATTGAGAATGAGCAGTTATTTACTTTTGTTCTTTATTTCCTATTTTTAGCAGAGTTTAGTCAATATTAGAGCTCTGTCTCTCAGCTACTGTTGCCAGGTTTCTTTAACTGGCATTTTCAGTGGTTCAATCAGACTTTGGGGCTGAATTCGGACGACACAATAAGCAACTGTGTGTGTGTGGGGGAGAAACAATCGTCAGTTGTATTGACTATCGTGTCGTCCGAATGCTGCCATAGTCAACTCAGTGCTGATCCTAATCCACACCACAGTTGATTATTTATTACCATGTTGTGTGGGGAATACCCCCTAGATGAACAACTGTAAAGTTGATTATTACCCCACCATTGACTATCGTGTTGTCCGAATTCAGCCTGGGACTCCCTCCCTAGACAGATGAACTTGGTATCTTCTTTACTAAGGCAAAGTCTCTCCTGTTCTCTTGTGTCTTAAACGCCCTCCTCAGAGAGGCTTGCTTAGCGCCTACATCGTGGTATTTTTGGTGTGAGGTAAAGACCGTTTTATTCTCCCAGGCATTTTAAGAAACGTTTTTAGTGCTTTTAGATATTTTCTTATGCTGCTGCTGTTTTGTTTGCTTGCTTGCTTGCTTGCTATGGTTTATATACTGCACTGTTACTGTTTTTTTTCCTTTGCTGCTAGATGATGATGATGATTGGTGTTGTCTCTTTTCTCACGCATGGTGGTTTTTCTAGGTCATGCTGTCTTTTACTATTCAGGAATTTCCTGATAATTGAGCATGTTTTAAGTATGACTGCTTTCTGGATGTTGGTGTGGATGTATTTTGGTAGGCCGAGTTTCTGAAGGTTTTCTGTATAGTTTTTTGATGTGATGCTGTCCAGTGGAAAAAAACAGGTCTAGAGTGTGCCCCACTACATGCGTTGGGCCAGTGACATGTTGAGACAGTCCCATGGTTGTCATGGAAATCATGAAATCCTAAGCCGCCCCAGATAAAGTGCCCTCGGCGTGAATGTTGACATCCTCCAGAACCAATAGTCTGGGGGACCTCAACAGTGCACCCAAGACCACCTCTGTCAGCTCACCTAGGGAGTCTGTTGAGCAGCGGGGGAGGGGGGGCGGTACACCAACAGAATCCCTAATCTGTCCCGTTGGCCCAAGACAAGGTGCAAACACTCCAGACCATTAGTCACATGGACAGGGAGCCCGCAGAGGGGGATGGAGTTCCTGTAGACCACAGCAACCCCCCTCCCCGGCCCTTAAGTCTACCCTGATGCTGAACCAAGTACCCCGGTGGGCACAGCTGGGAGAGACTGTTTCCTCCCTGCTCTCCCAGCTCCCTATTAAATCATGGATGAGGGGGTCTAATTTTGCACCGATCTGGCATTTAAAAGCAGCATCTGGAGACCTGAGGGCTGACTGATAGGGCAACCAACAGACCTGTGGATGTGAAGGGGACCGGAACAAGGCACAGGCATTAACTGTCTGGGCCGTGTTCCCCTTACCTGGCAAGTCCTCCTCACAACGCCATAACTCCCTCTACCCATCACTACACCGATTAGGTCCCCCTCAGATCCCCCCACTTGGCCCTGTATCCTCCCTCTCAGGCACATAATTGCAAGCAGCAGGCAGCAGCTGGCACCCTTTCCCCCACAGGCAGCAGGCCTCCCTCTCCTGTAGGAGGTGGCTCTCCCAGCTCTCCTCAACCAGCCAGTTTATATGTATATCCCTCCAAGGGAGGGCGACAGATGGAAGCAGTCCACAGTTGCTGTTGCCTAAGCAATGTAGTTCCCTATGTCTTCCCAAAATCTGCTCTGGATAGTTGGGGGACCCTACGGAACAATAGAGGAGGTGGCGCTAGGGGATACAGAGGGAGGGGAATTGGCAAAGATTGGCGCTCCCCCCTTCCCTCATAGCATTCTGAATGAAACTCTCTTCAGGAAACACTGGTGCCAAAAGAATGAAAGTTGGATCCAACCCATTCTTTATTATTTTGCGTTTAAATTTTGTATTGTAAGCTGCCTTGAATTTATATTATTTATTTATTTTATTTGTGATATTTATATACTGCTGAATATAATAGAATCCCTAAACAGGTCACATATAAATATTAAAATTGCATGTGTGATTTTAAATGTGATAAGGCAGGGTAGAAATCTTATAAATAAGTAAAATAAAAGTAGCTAAGTCTATATTGAAAGCCTTTGGAAGCCTAAACAAGATAATGTTTTATTCAGATCTTGTTCATTCTTAATTAAAACCCAGGACCTGATTTCTGCTAGGTCAGTCTAATTACAATGTAACCCATTAAAAAAATCAGTAGAAACCCATCATGTACATGAAATCATGTAATAGACAGTCTTCACATTGCAAATCTTTTCAACGGCTTTCATTTGTCTCTACAGAAACTATATATCGTACTAGGGAAATGCAATTGTTATAATCTATTTGGACTTTAGTCAACCATTTTGTAAAGTATCACACAGGAAATTACTACTTAAACTGGAAATGATGGGTAAGGTAATGGCTAAAGGAAAGCAGACAAAGTGTTATGCTAAAAGGCAAGAAGAGTTTAAGCTGGATAGATGTAACAAGTGGACTTCCTCAGCAATCAGTCTTGGGACCTACTTTGTTTAGTATGGATCCTGGGGAGGAAAGGAGGAGGATGCTAATGAAATTTGTGAATGATACAAGGTCAGAAGCCTTGTAAGAGCAGAGAAGAATCAAGTAATTATGCAGAATGAAATGGAATAATAGAATTGACATTAAATTCATTAATACAAAGAGTCAGTTCATGCATTTGGGGACAATATATTTGTCTATTTATTGATTTATTGAAGCAGATTTATATCCTACCCTTCTATTGAATGCCAATAGGGCATCTCTGTTGGCAACTCTGGGACTGGAAAGGAAGGGAGGAAGAAAAAAAAGGAATATGGGATAATTATAATAAAAATATGATTTATAAGCCATTATATGTTTACATCCATGTGACTCTTTAATGTATTTGGAAGGGCATTCATATTTATTTATTTATTTGTATTTATTAATGCATTTATATCCAGCCTTTTTTCTTTCAAGGAACCCAAGGCAGCATACATAATTATCCTCCTGTCCATTTTTGTCCTCACAACAACAACCCTGTGAGGTATTATTATTATTATTATTATTATTATTATTATTATTATTATTATTTCTATACCGCCCCATAGCCGAAGCTCTATGGGTGGTTTACATCAAATTAAAACAATTAAAAATAGCTTACAAAATTTAAAACCATAAAAACATGCAGCATACATAAAAACATGCATCTAAAAACAGCTATAAACAATGTTAAGCTGTCAGCCAAACCTAAAAACAGGCATATTGCTAAATGCCTGGGAAAAGAGAACAGTCTTGACCTGACATCGAAAAGATAGCAATGCTAGCGCCAGGTAGGCTCGTTGGGTGATCATTTCATAATTAGGAGGCCACCACAGAGAAGGCCCTCTCTCTTGGTTGGGCTGAGAGTCTGACTCAGTGAGCCAGTGAAGTCACCCAGTGAGCTTCATGCCTGAATGGGGACTAGAACCTGGTTCACCCAAGTCCTAGTGCAACACTCTAGCCACTACAACACACTGGGTCCCACTACACCACACTGGCTCTTTTCCAGTATGTATATGGAAGTATTGAAGCCACCAGAGAGCTCCTATTTGAAATAGTGTTGACAAGTTTTTATTGCCCATGTTCAAGAAGGCTAACTTCAAATGGATCCTTTCCTTCCCCACAGTGACAAAGACTACTAGCTATCTGCCAGAGGGTTTTTTATCATCCTACTGTGGAGGGTAGGATGCAGAAGAAGATTTACTTCTGGCCCTAAATAACTTTTCAGGAGAGGTGCTTCAGAACACAATAGGCTGGTTCGCACGTCACAAAAAGTCATCCTGAAAATAAGCCATGGTGTATTGGTTATTTGCTCAGTAACCCACACTACTCCTGACAAATGATTGAGTGGTGTGTTTGCCCTGGTCTGTTTTCCTCTTAGTCCTCCCACCCGCTCCTGGCACATATCCCATGGGGCTTTGCAGCACAATCCCTCTCATATCTTTTCCAGCTTCCTGCCCCACTCCAAACACTACCCCTTTTCTGTGTAATTTTTCTGTTTGCAACTTCTGCTTTTTTCTGGTGCTTTGGAAGTATGCAAATGGGTTTGGGTATATATTTTAATGTCATTCACAACTGTGCAATTGCACACGTTCGCCTGTCCACTATTTACTTTCTTCAGCAGTACAGATCAATATCCCCTCTCTGCTTGTTGAAATCTCACTTGTCAATTTCATCCTCTCACTGTATTATGTCTTGAACTGACACTTGTCAGCTTTCCTTGATCACAAACTCGTAAAGCGGTGGCTGAATGGGACTGTGCTATTGGGGCAACTGTAATTACTGTTGGGATTTGGGAGTATAGATATATTTACTGCAATAATGGTTTGTTCCCCCCCCCCTTTTTAATTCTGTCATAGTTAAGTGCGGACTTGCAAACGATGGTAAATTAAAAATAAATAAAACAACAACCCATTTTTGCAGTAGGTACAGCCATACCCCCGCAGTAAGTACACCCACCCACCCCAATAGCTCTGTCCTGTTCAGCCAAACTGGGGGAGGAAACTGACAATGTCAGTTCTAGACATAATACAGTAAGAGGATGAAATTGACAAGTAGGATATTGATCTGTATTGCTGAAGAAAGTAAATAGCAGACAGGCGAATTTGCACAATTATGCACTTGCAAACAACAGGGATCATAAATAAATAAATAAATAAATGGAACCCATTTGTGTACTTTCAAAACTCTGGGGAGGAAAAGGTTGTGAATGAGTAACAGTCATTCCAAAGTGTCATTTCTTATTGGTTGGAAGGGTGGACAGTACTGACAAGGGAAGAGGGAGGTGGCAGTAGCAACATTGCCAAGAGGGGCTGTGCTTTTTGCCTCCCCCTTCAGGTCCCTTTGTAGCCACTTGGGACAAGCCATCACCCTCAGCAACCCAACAACAAGCCATGGGTTATCAGGGTGGAAGATGATAAGCCATGCTGACACAAACAAGGCTCATAACCCATTGTGGCTTATCATGTTGTGCAAACCAAGTCACAACACCAGATGCAAAGAAAGATAGGGCACCTGCATCTTTAACAGGAATGACAAAGAGGGTTGATTAGCAGCTGCAGTTTGGCATGTCATAATGGCGTAAGGCTGAACTTGCCAAAATTCTCCTTTGCACAGCTATTAAATGTACAGGACTTCTGTCCTCCTTTGTACCTGGTCACTCTAGATATGATGTTTTAGTATCTCTTATGGGGTGTTGGAAAGTAGCAGTTACAGTTGTCTTTGGAAGCCTCAGGGCTACTTTAAAGCAGAAGTGGGCAACCTGGGGCCCTAAGGCCTTCTGCCTAATTTCATGCGGCTCTCACCCTAATTTCAAAACTCTTATGCAAGCCTTCAGTTCAGGCTTCTGGCAAGAGTGATTTGTCCATTCCCTGGCAGTCCACTGGGCAAGGAGGAAGAAGGAGAGAGGGGCCCTTTCTACAACAAAGGGATGTGGAGGGAGGGAGGGAGGGTGATCCTGGAAGTACCTAATACACACCATCAGCGCACAGGGAGAGGGAGAGAGAGAGAGAGAGAGAGAGAGAGAGAGAGAGAGAGAGAGATTGAAGGGGGCAGAAAGAGAGAGAGGAAGAGGGGACCCATCTACCACTGGCTTCAGCTTGCCCACCATCAACCTGCACCCACTGACAGATTATTCTCTTGGGGGAATGCAGCCTTCGACAGAAAAAAAGTTGCTCACCCCTACTTTAAATGACCAGTGAGAACTTGAGCCTCACATGGTTTTCACACATGAACAGAGAGATACACATTCATGCACTCAAGTCACACCTGAAATATGCTGCAATGCAGAGAACTCTGCTTCTGAACTTGGACTTCCATCCTGCGAACATGGATGCTGTTCCTTTATTGTCTGGTGATGCGGACCCAACCAATATGTTGTGAGCTTGATGCAGAGCCAGCCCTATCATTATGCAGGATAAGGGAACCCAACCGCAGATGGGATAGCATTACAAGGGAGTGTGAGTTAATGATTTGGTTTACTATTATAATTTTTTTTTCACCATCATGATGATTTTGTGCCTCCAGCACTAAAACATCTTGGGATGCCTTTAGCTAAGTGTATGTGTGTAGATAGTGTGTGTGTGTGTGTGTGTGTGTGTATACAAGAAACTCTCCACATCCCAGGAAATTCCCACTTAATTTCATATAGCAAAGGCCCCAGTTTGGTAGGCTTGTGACCAATTTAGTATAATGGTTAATCCAGCCCTTCCAGGCCACTTTTATAGAGCAATTCAGTAAGCTAAGAAGAATGCTGTACATAGAAGGAGATATCAGTAGATGCAAATTCTTACCCCTTGAGAAAAGTAGAAGGCTGCGATTCCCAGAGGCCAGAAACAGCAAAGCATTGAGAAAATAGCTAATCCTAGGTGGTCTCGTGGGGGAAGCATCAGAAAATTATCTTCACTCTCGCTGTCACTTGAGGAGTCACTCTGGAAAGCAAATTAATTCAGGGATGGTGACCAATGGCACGTTGTACGTCTGACCCATTGAGCATCTAGCAGGGGCAGCAATTTACACCATGCACGCTCAGTGTTGCTGCCGTGACAACACATTTCTCTTGACACACGGCAGGCAGATGATTCTCATGGGGCAGGAAAGTTTCCCCACTGAGCAATGTAATGCAGTTTCAGTGGGAAGAGTCCATCGCATGTGCAAGAAGCAGAGTCAACCTCTGTGAACTAGGCTGCTTATCTGCCAGGGAACAGTGGCTAGTATGAACAATCCACTGGGAATTGGATGTCTGATGGAAATCTAGAAGATGACATACAGGGCATCACCTCCATCATTACCTCCCCCTCCAAATTTAAAATACCTAGAATCTATTAGGTGGCAGATATACTTAGCATGCTGATCGAGAAACATTTCCTTGGCTTCAGTCCACAAACCATTTAATTTGGAGTGGCCCAGCAGGTACTTTATAGACCTCAGTAGGACTTCAGTGAGATGATTTGGAAATAAGAGACTTGTGATTTTCAGCAATCAATGCACTAGTCGTACTCTTCCAAATGTCTCCTTTGCTAGCCTAATGACTTATCCTAGATGGCAATAATATCTAAAACACAGAACTGAAAAAGTGCAATTGGCAAATACACACATAGGCAAATAATCAGAATCCACTAGTAATACTGGCAAAGAGATGAGTAAATATAAACATTAGAGGAAACCTCAAGAAAGCTTCCTCTAAAGAAATTACATTAGCTCAACAAATGATTTAAACAAATGTACTCAAACCACTTATTTCAGAAAGGGCCCCTTGATTTCTAATGGGCTTTTCCAGGGTAAGAAATCTGAGGATTTGGGTCAGAAGATCAGTATTTGGTTTTTAAAAATGACAACAGTTCGATTTGTACTGTACTGGAGATTTGTCAT
This sequence comes from Anniella stebbinsi, assembly GCA_029215795.1. NCBI lineage: Eukaryota > Metazoa > Chordata > Lepidosauria > Squamata > Anniellidae > Anniella > Anniella stebbinsi. The sequence goes on from JARDYH010000001.1 coordinate 334,949,259, forward strand.
TACTTTATAGCTCAATCCCAAATATATTCACTGGAAATAAGTTCCGTTCATTTCAGTGGAACTTTCTTTCAAGTTAAGTGTGCTTAGGGATACAGCCTTTTGCTGTTAAATAACTCAGTGTGAAATAGTAACCCAGAAAGCTGCAATATAATAATAATAATAATAACTATGGTAATGGTGATGTTGGTGGTGATGCTGATAATAATAGTAATAATAGTAATGTTAGAACTCCACTTACTGCTGTCAATTCCAGCTCTTGATGTGAAACAATTGGCATCCTACTGTTTTCTTTTCTGTTCTCCCACTGAAAGCTGCTTGTGCTGTGTTGTCTGGCTATAATATTTCTAGGATATCTATCACCACCATGACATTTAAGTAGCATTTTCACCCTCCTACTCGTCCCCTCATTAAGTATTTTACAGTCTTTTTTCCACTCTCTCATTTGACCTTCTTTCCAGCTGTACTTTCACATCTCTTTTCCTTAACAGTTTCATACAGGAGGAAAAATGGATTCACAGAATTTCTATGACCCATATTCTGTTTGGCCACTTGGATGTGGGGGGAAATTCTAACAACATAAATTCTTGGGTTGAAATAGATTCTCATTTTTCTCTCAAGCTAAACTCTCAGCTCACTAGTTGGGGATTTGAAATTTTCCTGGAAAATGTTTTTTTTTTTTGCTTGAATGTTGGTGAAATGGGGCCATTTTTCATCTTCAGAAATGTACTTCATTTGAGTTAGGTCCAAAGCTAGTTAAAACTCTTTATTCTAATTACATGCTCTCTATTTTCAGCCACATTTTCTTAAGAAATTATACTCTCAGTCCTAATTCTTCAGAAATGAGTCCTAATTCTCAGGTGGAACATGATATGATGCAGCATATACCTCACTTCTATCTACTATTATTGTTTATATGTTAAACAATTATGACTGTTTCTCTATATACATCCCAATCCTAAGTATGCTTTCTCAGAAGTAAGTTCCAAGTGTGTTAATATCATACCCTAAGAAATTTACCTCATATTCCTGCAATTCTTCTTCCTCCACTTCATAGGATACCGTTTGGATTTTGATGTCATTTTCCATTAGGGACCGCACTTGTGTTTCTTGCCCATCTGAGGTCTCAGTGGGGGGCTCTTTGTTTTCCATGAAGGTCGTCTCACAGCTCTCACTTTTATTGTCCTTGACTTTGACACTGGCTTCATCCTTCACCAGGATGAAATTTGGGCCATACAAGGCTTCGACAGCCAGCTGAAGAGAACTGGCATCAAGCAGCTGGTGAGTCCTTGCATTGCCAGAATTTTGGAAGATATAGGAATACAGTTTGCCCTGGCAATGGTGGCCAGGATAATCCTGGTGGTACTGGTAACTGCCATGAAGGTGCCCATTGTTCTTCGCCAGCAGGGGATTCTGAAGTTCACTCACACTTTCCATTCTCCTGAAAACTCTATTATGCAAAATGCTTCTGAGATAGAGGAATGTCCTGAAGTACAAAAAAAGGCAGAAAGTGCATAAATGGGAGAAACTAATTAAGTGGTTCAACAGAAATGATTGTGTTATGTTAGTTAGGCTGACCATATGAAAAGGAGGACAGGCACTATACTAGAGTGACCATATACAAAAGAAGGCAGGGCCCCTGCAACTTTAACTGTTGTGATGAAGAGGGAATTTCACCAGGAACTAATTGCATACAAATGACACTGGCTGAAATTCCCTTTTCTCTACAGCTGTTAAAGTTACATGAGCCCTGTCCTCCTTTCCATATGGTCAGCCTATGTTAGTCAGTGCTACAGATGCTTGGGGATAGTTGCTCCTCAAAGGAGGAGCTGTTGTATGGCCTACCACAAGGCGCCATCCTATCCCAATGCTGTTTAACTTCTACATGAAACCGCTGGGAGATCATCTGGAGGCATGGGGCGGGGTGCTATCAGTACACTGATAACATCAAAATATATTTCTCTATGCCTTTGACAACAGCGTCAGCTAAGGATAGTGAGTCTCCTCTGAATGAATGCTTGGAGGTGGTAATGGGCTGGATGAGGAAAAACAAACTGAAGCTGAATCCAGACAAGATGGAGGTGCTTACTGTCAAAGGCCCCAAGCTGGATTTGGAGGTGTGTCAACCAGTTCTGGATGGGGTTACACTCCCCCTGAAAGGCTGTGTTCGCAGCTTGGGGGATGCTCCTGGATCCGTCGCTCCAAATGACAGCTTAAATAGATGCAACAGCCAGGAGTGCCCACTATCAGCTTCGGCTGATACGCCAGCTGCGCCCCTTCCTAGAGTTGGAAGACCTAAAGACGGTAGTGCACGTGCTGGTAACTTTGAGGCTCGACTTCTGCAATGCACTGTACATAATAGGGCTACCTCTGTGCCTAGTCCGGAAACTTCAACTAGTTCAAAATATGGCAGCCAGGTTAGTCACTGGTACACCTAGGGGTGACCATATTACACCAGCTTTAAAATCACTCCACTGGCTGCCAATTAGTTTCCGGGCGAAGTACAAAGTGTTGGTCATTACCTTTAAAGCTCTACATGGTTTGGGTCCAGGTTACCTGTGGGATCGCCTTCTCCCATACAATCTGCCCTGCACATTCAAGTCCTCTGGGAAGAATTTACTACAATCAGCCAAAACTAGGCTGACAACTGCTACCCAGAGAACCTTCTGCCATTCCCAGACTGTGGAATGGTCTGCTGGGAGAGATTCGCCAACTACAGTCTTTCAAAATTTAAGAAAGCTATGAAGACTGATCTCTTCTGCCAGGCCTACCCAGTCAATTTTTAAGAGTTTTATTGGCATTTTAACAATGTATTAGTTTTTATAGGTTTTTAAACGGTTTTATGTATTTTATATCATTTGTTTTTAATGTTGTTTCCCGCCTTGATCCAGAGGGAGGGGCAGGTAAGAAATAAATATAGTAGTAGTAGTAGTAGTAGTAGTAGGGACACATCTGTCTTGGCTGAAGTGTACTGGTAGGATCCATAGCAGACGTGTTCCGGGATGCTTCTTGATCCATGGAACCTGAGCTATGGCACTTTGGAGAAATGTTGGTGGAGGTCTCCTTTACATATGGACTGGCTTCTTAAAATCAGGTCCCAAAGGCCTGCAGTTGGGGCTAATGGCTCCTCAAGCCCAAAGTCATAGGGACATAGAAAGCTGCCCTATACCAAGTCAGGCCATGGGTCCATCTACCTCGGTATTGTCAACACTGACTGGCAGTAACTCTCCAGTGTTTCAGGCAAGAATGCTGTGCTCTGCGATTGAGCTACAGTCCCACCAAACCCCCAAACCTACCACTAGCCAGGTTGGCTGGAGAGCTCTTTAGAGCTACGGGGGTTGGGTTGTTTGGGGGCAGGGGAGGAGTTGTTTTTAGTGCACTAGCACATCAGAACATAAGAACATAAGAAGCGTCATGCTGGATCAGACCAAGGATCCGTCTAGTCTAACACTCTGTTGACACAGTGGCCAGCCAACTATTGACCAGGGACCCACAAGCAGGACACGGTGCAACAGCACCCTCCCACTCATGTTCCCCAGCAACTGGTATATATACTGATACTGGAGATAGCACATAGCCATCAGGACTAGTACCACACATGACTCCTCCCAAAGAAAAGGAAAATCTATAAGCTACTACAGCCTGACTTGTGCCAGTGCGGTTACTGGGGGCTCTGGAGATAAATGTTTCCATAGTAGAAGTATCTGCTAGGACTTAGACTCCAGTGTTATAGCAGGTGAATCTAGTGAGGTATCCAGAGCACAGGTTTGTCCTGTTTTCTTGGATGAGTTTCAGATGGTACAGCTCGATGACGTGGACAAGGTGCTTGGACAGGTTCATGCAACCACCTCTGTATTGGGTCCTTGCCCCTCTTGGCTTATAAAAGCTAGCAGGGATGGAACAGCCGGCTGGGCCAGGGAAGTGATTAATGCCTCTCTACGAGAGGGAGTGGTGCCAGACCTCCGGAAAGTGGCAGTAGTGAGACCACTCCTGACGAAAGCTTCCCTGGACCCAGAAAATCTTAATAACTTTAGGCCGGTGGCAAACGTTCCATTCCTGGGCAAGGTCCTTGAGCGGGTGGTTGCTGGCCAGCTCCAGACACTCTTGGATGAGACTGATTATCTGGATCCATTTCAGTCGGGTTTCAGGCCTGGTTTTGGCATGGAAACAGCCTTGGTCGCCCTGTATGATGACCTATGTTGGGAGAAGGACAGGGTAAGTGTGACTCTGTTGATTCTCCTTGATCTCTCAGCGGCTTTCGATACCATCGACCATGGTATCCTTCTGGCACGACTGGCTGAGTTGGGAGTGGGAGGCACTGCATTGCAGTGGTTCCACTCCTACTTGACAGGTCGGCTCCAGAAGGTGGTGCTTGGGGGACATTGCTTGGCCCCGTGGATTCTCCAGTATGGGGTTCCGCAGGGGTCAGTCTTGTCCCCCATGCTGTTCAACATCTACATGAAACCGTTGGGTGTGGTCATCCGGAGTTTTGGAGTGCATTGTCATCAGTACGCTGATGACACGCAACTCTACTTCTTCTTTTCATCTTCATCAGGTGAGGCTGTGGATGTGTTGAACTGGTGCTTGGCTGCAACAATGGACTGGATGAGAGCTAATAAACTGAAACTCAATCCAGACAAGACTGAGATGCTGTTAGTGGGGGGTTCCTCTGACCGGATGGTGTTCAACCTGTTCTGGATGGGGTTGCACTCCCCCTGAAGGAGCGGGTTTGTAGCTTGGGGGTTCTCCTAGAACCATCTCTGTCACTTGAGGCTCAGGTGGCCTCGGTGGCACGGAGTGCCTTCTACCAACTTCGGTTGGTGGCCCAGCTACGCCCCTATCTGGACAGGGATAACCTGGCTTCAGTTGTCCATGCTCTGGTAACCTCCAAGTTAGATTACTGCAATGCGCTCTACGTGGGGCTGCTTTTGAAGATGGTTCGGAAGCTGCAGCTTGTGCAGAATGCAACGGACAGATTGGTAACAGGGACCAGAAGGTTCAAACATATAAGACCGATTCTGGCCCGCTTGCATTGGCTGCCTGTATGTTTCCGAGCCCAATTCAAGGTGCTGGTTTTAACCTATAAAGCCTTACACAGCTTGGGACCACAATACCTGATGGAACGTCTGTCCCGACATGAACCTACCCGTTCACTATGCTCAACATCAAAGGTTCTCCTCCGGGTGCCTACTCTGAAGGAAGCTTGGAGGACGGCAACAAGGGAGAAGGCTTTCTCTGTGGTGGCCCCCCAATTATGGAATGATCTCCCCGATTAGGCCTGCCTAGCGCCAACACTGTTATCTTTTCGGCGCCAGGTCAAAACATTTCTTTTTTCCCAGGCATTTTAACAGCTCAAGTTGATGTTTTGATTGGCAGTGTGGCCAGGCTTAACAGTTTAAAATGTTTAAAATGTCAGTTGTTTTATGTTTATGGTTTTAAATTTTGTATATTGTCTTTTTAGGGTTCAATCTTTTAATTTTTGTAAACCGCCCAAAGAGCTCTGGCTATGGGGCGGTATATAAGTGTAAATAGTAATAATAATAGTAATAATAATAAGTCAGTGGTGCTTCTTTTTACTTAGCCTTTGATATATCGTTTGAAAAAGAATGTGTGGCGGGGTGGGGTGGGGATACCTAAACATTTAATGCATTCTGAGCATGTGCATTCTTGCCACATAAGTCCCTTTCTTTCATCTTGCATTAAAAATGTGGTAAGAATAAATGCAACTCACCTTTCCCACACTTCTTTAGAACATTCAAAGCCATTCTGGGGTCTCACAAGCCCTAAATACTTTTATAGCCATTCCTTGCAATTACCTTATTTAGTGCTGTACAAAAACCCGATAAGTCACTCAGGGAAACGCTGCAGGGGGAAAACAGATCTGTACTGTACTGAAACCATTATCAAAGTACTAAATAGCTGGACGGCGAGTTATATAGTGCTTTGATAATTCAGGAGGGGAAAAAAAGATCTCAGCCATTAGAAAAGTCTGGAACTGCCCTATTTTTTATGGGAAATGACAGCATTTGGCTGCGCTACTGCGCATAAAAGCATGTACTTCTCTCCCAGGCTGTCAAAATATGGCCTGAAAACCGACTTTATGCAAGTCTTCTTGACGGCCTCATTGTGGCAGGTAGTGAAATCGGACAAGGAACCATGTGATAAGATGAGAAGGTCAAAGGCATCATGATGGCTGGAATCTGTTGAGTATTGCCCTTTCTCCTTGGCAGCTTGAGAAAGGGGAACAGAATTTGATGTCAATGCACAGTGCATTCTTTATGCTGGGTCATAACTTCCTGCAGAGCTACAGTGAAAAACAGATGGCCCTGGCACAAACCTCAGGTTGGCATCCCCTGCAGGAACCCTCCTTGCATTCTAAACAAGCAGGGCATACCGTGAATTTCATCCTTTTCATTTGTGGCTGCTTCTAGTAAATGTAATATATTTTGCATGCTAAAGAACCACTATAGAATTCTTCAGCGTTTAGACTAAAGCTTGGAAGGAGAGAGTGGAAATCAAAGAATGGAAGGAAGAAAGAAAGAAAGTGGAGGAGAAGGCTGATTGACACGAAAGTATCGCTTTCAGAGCCTCCGATCTGTGCAGTTGTATTTTTATAACGAGTGTCCACCTCATACTGGGAGTCGATCTACATGCTAGGTTTTTAACGTTTTATAAGGGTTACGAAAACTCTGTAGGCCACATGACGCACTCCCTTGAATGATGTATAACCGAGGTTTTTTAAAAACTCACTTCAGCTATATACAATGGTTTTACTTTTAATAAATCATTTTAAGTAAAATAATGTGTCCTTCCTTACCATTTGTGATTCATGGGGGCAGTGCTTCATTTACCGGTGCCCAAATGCTTAGCAGTTGATTGGTGGGGAAGAAAGAGGGGCTAAGGAGGAAGTGGGTGAGTGAACTACAGCACCCACAATTCTTAGCCCTATACTCATTGAAAGCTAGGGATTGAAAGAGGAACTAAGGAAGAAGTGGGCTACTGAACTACAATGCCCACAATGCTTTGCCCTAAACTCATTGTAAAAACGAAACAGAAAGAGATGGGGCAGAAGAGTGTGTGACCACACACACCGCTTTAAAGACTGAAGAAGTTTTCTCCTGTAACATGAGTACTCCTTAATGTGGCCTAAGACGTTTTAGAACGCACCTATTTAAATACTATTTAAAACGTTCCAAGGGACTGTGTAGATAGGCTCTATGTGTGTTCAGACGATCGTGCACAAGGCGCAAGCCATCGTGGGTTCTCCCCACACATGCTGTGTGGGTAATCCCCCGCGATGCAGTGCAGGTTGTTCGAACCCGGCACAGGGTGCAGCAGGGGTGGCTTTGTACCCACCCTACAACCTCTAGTGCATGTTGTGGGTTGTAGGGTGGGTACAAATCCACCCCCACTGTGCCCTGCACTGGGTTTGGATGACACGCCAACCCTCGCTGCATCGTGGGAATTATGCAAATGGCGGTCGCCTGCAGGGCATGAGCAGGACCAGGGCAAGAAGCCACGGTAGTTTCTTCCCCCTGCATGATCGTCCAAACCCAGTCACTAACAGTGGGCTGGTTCGCAGGACATGACAACCCACTGTGGATTATTTAACCAAGGGTGAGACTGAATGCTTGCAGGGCCATGTGGCCACCCAAGATATTTAGCAATGATCCAACCAACAATTCTGCTGTTAGATACTGCAAATTTTGATACAGAAATGTTAAAAAGCCCATGGAAATACAGCACAACAATAATGTATATATGAGACTATATATCCTACTTAATTAAAAATAATGGGAATGTTACTGTTACGTTCAGCAGGAGCAGGATTGCACTCAATGATGTTGGCATGTGTGTGCATGTTAACAGATCAACATTATATTGTCACATGTGCAAGGATCTCACATGATCACATCCTGGTACCAAGTTTCAGAAACTAAGGGAAGGAAAGAATTTTGGGCAATTACTTTTATGTAAATATAATTCTATTTTGGTAAAACAATAGGGTGAAATCACATATCTAGAGGATATGAATCCAGCAATGAGTATAAGAGATTTGTGAGGAATGCCTCTTGTTCAAACAAATTTTATATTTTAGCAAAGTCTTCAAGAGCTGGTTTTACAACAATTTTCTGCCAGCGTTATCTTAAATTGAGATGGATGGGAAATTGTTGCGTGAACTGAAGCCTGCCTGAAGGACTGATAAAGAGCAGCGTGCAGATTTGTTGGAAGGATTCTGCTAGGCACAGCGTGTTTCTACGTTCTGTCTGCTTTTACTGGAGAGCTTTGTTAATGGTCTTGAAGAACGAACGAAGCACACATTAAATAAAATCATTTGGACAAAAGTATATTACACAGAGCTGCACAGAAAGTATCCCAATGGCTGAAGAAAATTAAAACATTACCAGAAGTTTTTGATTAGGAACAGGTAAGCTAAAACTTGATGGGTGAATTGGGGGTGGTGGTGTTTTCATATCTGAGTCAAAAGCATACATAGATATGTACACAGAAATATCTTTGCAGTTTACCTCACTTTGATAAAGGCCAAGTGCTGAGTACCCTCAAAGCTGGCCCAAGATATTTTGCTTCCTGAGGCAAAGGACAAGATGGTCCTATTCCATGGAGCTGACCAGATTCACAGTAGAACCTTACTTCAACACTGGTGATGGTGCAAATGTTCTACTACACCTGAGGGGAACAGGCTAGTTTAGAGGGCACAGGGCAGACTTTGTGGTACACACACCTCTCTATCCTTCAACATCTTGCCACTGCTTTCCATCCCACAACATTTGACACCTGAGGCAGCGAGCTCATTCTGCCTAATAGTAGGGCTAGCCCTAATTACCCTCCCTCTATATCTGTTTCTGCTGGTGATTTGCTCCTTCCCTGTTCCCATTTTACTTCAGTTTCCCCCTGCACCTGACACTTACGTTGGGGCAGACCTCACCAAGGCCCACTCCTGAAGTTGTGAGGTAATATATATGACAGTTCCATTGAACTTGGTCAGTGTCCTTTTCCCTGACCATTGAATATCAACAGACCATCCCAAAATACATGCAACTAAGAGGTGAAGGCTTCCTAGGTGGATAATGTTATTTCTAGGCAGACATCAGTGTTAGCATCTTTTAAGATTCCAGCCATTATCACATATATTGGGTTTGTTTGGACGATCATGCAGTGGGAAGAAATGGTGGCTTCTCTGCCCACCCGCACGTGCAGCTTCCATTTGCATAATCCCCTGCAATGCAGCATGGGTTGGTTGCCATGCCATCTGAATGAGGCGGGAGTAACTTCGTACCCACCCTCAAACCTGTTGTGCATGTTGTGGGTTGTAGGGTGGGCACGAAACCACCCCACTGCACCCCACACCAGGTTTGGGTAATCCACCAACCTGTGCTGCATCACAGGTACTTATGCAAATGGCGGTCATGGGTAGGGGAGAGGAGAAGCCACGATGGCTTCTTTCCACTGCGCAATTGTCCAAACCCAGTCACTAGGTCAGCCATTTGGTGGTTTCCTGGTTTTTGTGAAGTTTATTCCCATTCTAAAAGGTTGAAATGCCTCTCCTAAGGCTTAGTGACTGGCAGTAAGAGCTTTAAGCTACAGTATGCTAATGTGTTTGGTATTTTTGCCTTTTGCCTTTGCCCCTCCCCCTTTGCCTTAAGCTCCACCCACTGGAATGTGGCTTCTGAGAACTTCTTCAAAGTGGAATTCAACCCCCAGGCTGAAAGAGGTTCAACAACCCTATTGAAAATGGTGTATAAGTTGTATCTCAAAATTGTACCTCTCAAGAATGGCTTTTCTCTGGCAACGTTTGCTCTGCTGTGTAATTACTTACTTACTTACACAAATCTGGAGAAGTCCAATCATGCAACAACAAAGGCTGCCTCTACACAAGAGGTTTAAAGCTCTTTCAAGTCTCATTAAAAATTTTACCTCTACATGAGCGGAGCGCAAATCGGGATTTGAGGCGCGTTATCTATCCGATTATGCGCATTATCAAATGCGCATTAAATAGCGAGTTTTATTTTGCTCCGGCCGTTAAAGCGCATGTGAACAAGCAATTCTCCGCATTAACTACTTCTAAAGCGCATTTCAAACAACCGGTAAGGCCACCAGTTGTGCACTCAATTACCTCCTGCGTACAGTCATTTACCATAAAGCGCTTCCGAGAAGATGTGCCTAATCGGAAAACCAGGCGTCAAACCGAATTCTTGTAGAGGGGGTCTAAGATTAACACAAAGTCATTGCACAACCAACCATACAAGCACTGGGAAGGACTTGATTGATTGAATAAATATTCATTAAACAAAAAACCTACGGTTTACAAAACCAACGTTAAGGCTCTACACTTTCCAACCAAGCACCAAAAAGCAGGGAAATTGGGAGTTAAGGCTCCCAAGCCTTAACACCACATCCTCCCTAAGGAGGCAGAAAGTGCAAGTGAAATTCTCATTCTCCCAAAGCAGATAAACTATGAGGACAGGATGGAGAATATGATATGCAGAGGTGACTGTGGGGTTGTGGAAAACTGATGACAAACAATTTAGGGCCACCTACTTCTCTTTTTTTGTTTAGAGCAGCCCTTCCCCAACCTGGTGCCCTCCAAAGGTCCCATGGTCCCATCATTGCAAATCAGTATGTCCCATGGTCAGGAATGCTGGGACTTGTCATCTCAAACATCTGGATATGCAATATGATATGCAGAGGTGACTGTGGGGTTGTGGGAAATGATGATGAACAACTTAAGACCACCTACTTGTCTTTTTTTAGAGCATCTCCTCATGTTGAGAGTTGCAATCCAACACATCTGATGGGCACCAGGTTGGGGAATGCAGTTCTAGAGCAAGGGCAGGCAGAATATAGATCTCCAGATGTTTTGGAATTCAACTCATAAAAGCCCCTATAGCATGCGCAGTGAGCAGGAATGGTGCGAGTTGATGTCCAAAACATCAAGGTGGATCTATTTTCTGCCCATATCTAAACTGTCTAAACCAAATGAAGCGACAATGAATGGATCTTGAATACCTAATCCAGATAGTCCTTCAGACGTCAACATTAGTTTTCAACACATGGCATAGGATGTCTGTTTATTAAATATCATATATGGTTTTGAGGGACTAACACAGAATATTTCTCTTACGTGTTCAGCATTGTAAGATCAAAGGTAGAGCTACCACCTAATACTTTCATGTGTAAGTATGATTTTTAAATTAATGATCAAATGATTATTGTCTTCCCCATAACATGGGAGTTATAGTGCAACACAACTGGAGAGCAGCAGACTGGAGAAGGTTGGTTTACACTTGAATCCTATACATGGCTTCTCAGAAGTCAGTGCCACTGAATTCATTATGGCTTACCCCCAAGTAGTACAGGATTGCAAAGTAATCTCATCTGAAAGGTGTTCAAGACAGCCAAACTAAACCTCTTCTGCTCCTCTGTTGCTTTGATGAGATGATGTACTGTGGAGTGATTGTGGGGAGTGAACAGTATATTTTGTATAAACACATTTTGAGAAAACATTGGTTCTTTGAAGGGCAGGATATTGACCAAAAGTTGAAAGTGCCTGGCACATGTTCTGGTTCTACATTTGCAACAAATAGTTCCCCTTTTGTTATCAGTCATGTTGCTATATGCAAGATGTGTTTGAGAGAAAAGTATTGGGCAGACCCTGTATTTGGTAAGGATATGGAATAGCGTTCCCCATCCTGCTACCCTCCAGATGTTTGAGATGACAAGTCCCAGCATTCCTGACCATGGGACATACTGACTTGTAATGATGGGAGTTGTAGTCCAACACCTTTGGAGGGCACCAGGTTGGGGAAGGGCTGCTCTAAACAAAAAAAGAGAAGTAGGTGGCCCTAAGTTGTTTGTCATCAGTTTTCCACAACCCCACAGTCACCTCTGCATATCATATTCTCCATCCTGTCCTCATGGTTTATCTGCTTTGGGAGAATGAGAATTTCACTTGCACTTTCTGCCTCCTTAGGGAGGATGTGGTGTTAAGGCTTGGGAGCCTTAACTCCCAATTTCCCTGCTTTTTGGTGCTTGGTTGGAAAGTGTAGAGCCTTAACGTTGGTTTTGTAAACCATAGGTTTTTTGTTTAATGAATTTCATGGCTTTTTGTAACGGATGTCCAGATATTATACAGTTGGCAACCAAGCCAGTATCAGCCAGGGTGTCACACCATGTTGATGTCCGATATAAATCCAAAAAACTTTTGAACTTTTCTATAGCCAGTGTCCAGAGATAATAATGTTTTTACGACTGCCTCATGAAAAGGAAGCATTTCATGTTTTGTCTCTGTATTTGGAGAAAATTTGAAAGATTGTGCTACTGGAATAAAAAATCCCTGATTAATTTTGGAAGCACACAAGATAATACAGGAAAATATGCTATGTTACAAGAAGTTACAGTTTACTATGTTAATTAGTATAGCTCATTTTATGCTACATGCTTCCCCCACTGTTTCGATCTAAAAGTAGCAGATTGTGGTCAAGTTTCAAGGCTGCACAGGCTGCATTTTCATCTGTGGATATTTATTCAAAAGTAAGAGCTATGGAACTAAGTGAACTCTACCCAATGTAGAGTTAGCTGTGACTGAACAGATTTAGGGCACCATCTAATGCAGGTTTAGACAGGGGAAAAAACTTTTTTAGACAGCATTGCTGGCTGTGGAATGCTGGGAGTTGTAGGACTTTTTCTGTCTAAACGTGCATAAGATTGCACCTTTCGTTGTAAGAAAGCCATTAAAGTTTATTGGCTTAGACAGAATGAACTGCACCAGATTGCACCCAGTGCAATACGTTTTGTGTGCAATATCAAATTGCATTGTCACAATCTCCTTAACAAATGTGACAAATTTAAGTTGTATATGGTGACCATAGGGGGAAAAAAGGACAGGACTTCTGGATTTTTAACAGTTGTACAGAAAAGAGAATTTCAGCGGGTGTTATTTTTATGCATGCAGCACCTGGTGAAATTCCCTGTTCATCACAACAGTTCACACTGCAGAAGCCCTGCCCTCTTTTATATGTGGTCAAGAGGGCAGGGCTCCTGCAGCTTTAGCTGTTGGAATTTGAAATATATAAGCAGAGCCAGAACTGGGAGACCCGGGCTAAAATCCACATCAGTCATGAAGCTCACTGGGTGAACCTGGGCCATTCGCCACCTCTCAGCCCTGCCTATGGGGATCAAATTGGGGAGAAAACCATATACACCACCCTGAGCTCCATGGAAAAGGCAGAGTGGGCTTCATATGTAATATATAGAAGAAGAAGAATTATGGGTTGGATACAGATTTAAGCTGAACAAACTGTCCTGGTGAAACTGGACTTCCCTGCCCCCTTGTTCCCACGGCAGCCCCTCCAGTCCCTGGAAAATGCTCGGCAGCCCCTCCAGTCCCTGGAAAATGCTAGACAGAGAATCAGGGTGAAGTGTGGTGTGTGTGTGTGTGTGTGTGTGTGTGTTTGGGAGTGGTGATTCTAAAAAATTGGGTGGAGAGACTTTCCCACAAGCCAAGCTCTTCCTCTTGTGGAAGGTCCTTCTTGTGTAAGGCAGATTCTGGATCCCAATTTCCCCAAACAATTTATTAGCTTAGCTGATAGCTGTTTAACTTCTAATGGCATAGACAGGGTTGTTTAGAGCGTTTGAGGAACTTTCAGCATTAACTATTTTACATAATTGAGACAGATCAAAGTAGCTGATGAATGGAATTATAAATCACAATTTACAAAAGGATTCTTTCTTCTTGTTCTTTGTTTCATATTTCATACTTCAACTTTTGGGGAAAGAGAGGGCCGAGCCAGGGCCTTGACAACTGCAGCCTCCAGCTGCTCCGAGTATCAACCAGCCGCTGGGTCAGGTTGTGGGAAAGGCTCTCTCTCTCTCTCTCACTCGCTCTTTCTCGCTTGCTCACTCTCTCTCGTTCTCTCTCTCTCTCTCTCTCACTCTCTCGCTCACTCGCTCTCTCTCGCTTGCTCTTTCTCTCTCTCGCGCATGCTCACTCGCCCACTGCGACCTAGACCTTTGCCTAAAGCAGCCTCCGTCGTCCTCACCAGAGCAGGGAAGAAAGAGGCGGCAGCTCCCCCCTCCCCCCTCCCTTCTGATAATAAGCTCTGTGGTGCCGGGTACGCATGCGTTGCATTGTGAATTGGATAAATATTCATTAAAAATCAACCGTAGGGCATTTTTTTAAAAGGAAAAGCATTCCATCAACTAGACTGAAGGCAGAAGAAGACCCCATCAATGAATTAAGCAGGAAGTCTATAATTTCCCTGGAAATCCTGGGTACAGAAAGTCACAACCCGGAAGTAAATCTGACAAAAGCAGGGAGACAGGTTTGTGTTCCTTTTCTATCTTAAACTGCTCTCCTTCCCTCAATCTTTCACCAATCTTCTTGAAATTTTCAGGTAATGTAAATCAAACATTTCTTTCTGGAACCTGTAAATTTCAGAAAGATTGGTGAAATATTTTTGATTTTATGGCTGTTAGAATGACCCCTCCCCCAATTATCACTTTAACATGGTGGAATGTGTTTTCTACTGATGGCCCTTAACAATGGAGGCACTACCGTGCCTCCATTAATGTAGTAGTAAGTTGGTTCTGCCATCACGGATAAGCAGGGAATGCAGAAGCAGAAGCAATTCTTTCTTCAGTTTTCTCTCTTTTGGCTAGAAAATGGGACTGGGGTATCTCACACAGTTTTGTTTGTTAAACAAAGGTAGCTAAAAGGATGTCAGAACAGCTTGCATACTCAGGGGTAATGCACATGCTCTGCATGTAGAAGGCTGATCTCCAGTTAAAGGTCATCCATAGCCAGGCTTGGAATGACCTCTGCCTGAGTCTTTAGGGAGCCACATAGTCTGACCCTTATATTTGACTGGAATGATTAGCTAGAAAGGTAAAGACTTATAGGATGGTTGGAAGGGTTTTTTTTATATTGAGCTATACAGGTTTTGTGGCATCATGTCAACTCAGCACTGACAAAGCTGAACTAAACAAAGTCCTAATCAACTAAAGGAACAATCTTGCACTGCCATGTGGACTGGAGGTCTTTGAAATCTTTTTTTTTTACAGACTCCTGTGAATCTATAGAACAGTGCTCCCTCTTTCAGATTGTTCTTTGGGACAGAAAAGACTCCACACTGCAATGAATACTCATATGATGGCTACCATCCCAAGTGCTTTTCTCTTGGAAATGGGACTATAAAGAGAAAATGTCAGATATGACAGGTTATTAATGATTATTTTTTTAAAATGAAGAGCTCCTTAGAGGCAATGCACAAATACCTGGCACCTCTGGGTTCATTTCGGGGTTCAACAACACGCATCCATCACATTCAAACCATTCAAGCTATATGTTGTCACCATAGGGCTTTCCCCCGATGCCTTTTGAGGACATTTCCCCCAAGCTTCTAGTTTGATGCTACAACACTAGGCTGAGCATGATGGAGATTCCTGATGATCAACACCCTAACTTTAAACCTAGATAAAAAGCACCCCAAAAGGGATTAAGGGAGAAGTGAGACATGAGATCCTCTCTGATTAGAGCTCATAAATATGCAGAGAAACTATACAGCAACAAAGCCGCTACAGCAACACAGCCTCATTATTTACTGTTTGCAGCTGGAGCTGTACCTGGGAAAGGAGCGCATTGTGATGTCAAGATCCCATCCTGTGCTGTGCTCAGCTGTATTCTAATTTGAGCCTCGAATGTGCTTCCTGCATGAATACTAGCACGTTTTCCAAACTCATCCGTCAATTCTCCATCCGAGACACAGAGACATGTGGGAGGAGGAGGAGGGGTTATGAAAGCTCAGGGCTTTTGCCTGTTACTTCCATTTTCAAACCCTCGAAAACACTTCGACAGAGTGTGAGTACAAAGAATGACGTTTTGGAGATATAATTTATACTAAAGAGGGGCATTCTTTGTGGGGAGAGGATACATAGGCATTCTCTAGCAGAGATAAGACACATGGATCAGCAAAGCAGGTTTTACATTTCTCATGCTAAAGTGTATTTTGTTTAAATGGTGGGGGAGGGGGGTATTATCCAGCATCAGGCTTTCAAGATATAAGAAATCAAACTCAATTCAAAGTGAAGCAGCTTTGCAGCAGATGAAATTTTCTAAAAGCAGCTACGATCCGTTCTCATTTAAAATCCGTCCCCACAAGCTGACTGAAGGCATTGGTATTCTCATCCACACTGTGCAATACTTGCAGCTAGTACTGGTTCACAGAACAGGAAAAGCTAAATGCATATACTAGGGGAGACACTGACATTAAAGATTGATAGAATGGAACAGTGATGGCAGTCAGGTTAGATACAGGAACTGAACTAGCTGCGAGTGTCCATCATTTTTACATGCGCCTGCAGTCATGCACTTTCAGATGTCTCTGGGGTCATAGTATGCCTAACAATGTCTCTCATGACCAGCACTCCAACCACTGAAATTGAGGATGACATGTTAAACCTCCTATCAAAGTAATGAAGTTACAGGTGGTTGAATCAGTAAATGCTTGTCTCAGTGGAGACTCTTGGATTCCAATCTGACATTTGGCTCACTCACAGCTGGATATAATAGTCCAAGCTAATGGTTGACTAAGTAGCTTTCCTAAGAATCAATCACAGGATAATTGTTCTGTCAAATAAACATTCAGTCTTTACTTCTACACTCCACGTATGCTCTGTATGCACCAGAGGTTAGAATAACACATTGGCGTGGATCCGTTATCCACATGACCTTCTGGGCAACATGCAAAATTAAATATCTATTAGCTAATCTTGCGCATTCCAAAAGAGAAGCTCTATTCTGGGGGAATCTTGTGGGCTTCGTAGCAAATGGAGAAACTGAAAGAGAAACAGCAAAGCGGCGCCAAAAGGAAGAGAAAAGTTTGCTTCAGCCAAATTAAACATGCTATACCACTGCAGACTTCAGAATTATGAAAACTATGGCTCAATTCGGACGACACGTTAACCAACGGTTGTTAAGTTAAACAACCATCAGTGGGTTAACCAAACGTGTTGTCCGAATTCAGCCACACAATGGTTAACCAACCCACGGTTGTTTAAGTTGCAGTTTTAAAGAACTGAGTTAAACAACTCACTTGTGAGTTGTTTAAAAGTTAGTCAATTGACTAACGTGTTGTCTGAATTCAGCCACTTGAGGTGTGTTGGTTAAACAACTGAGGTGAGTACGTTAACACAAAAGACCATAGAGGAGAGCGGCAAGAGCAGCAGACAGTGGACGGGAGCTCAGGCGCGGATGAAACAGATCGCTGGTTTCATTGCCATAGCAACCAGGACGCCCGCCTCCCCCACCAGGCAGCAGGCACGGAGCTCTAAAAGGAGCCAGCTCCTGCAAGCACTCACGCAGGGTGCCCAGTCAACTACCCAAACGGACAGGGAAGAACACCAGAAGGGCACTACGGCAAAGGGGGGGAGGGGGAGACGGAATACGCAACAACCCCAGGCGCCCTGGAGCAAGGGGCAGCCCCCCCCACACCAAGAGGGAGAACAACACCCCATCCGAGGTAGACCCCCCACTGCACCGCCACCTCCACCCTCGTATCACCCAGAAGGACGAGGGCAGGGGAAGCGGCGACCAGAGAGCCCTCCCTCATCCGCCCAACACGGCTGGACAGTGAGCCTTTGCCAGGCCCCGAGATTCCCGTTGGGGAGCGTCGCGCCCGTGCAGAGGCGTCCCGGGTGCGTGAAAGCATCAGTGCCTGGATCTGGCTGCGCTACCCCCATCCCGTATGAGTGTTGGCTGTGGAGTCCCATCTCTGGACTGGCATCTCTCCCTGGCATGGCCCCCTCTCCACCTCCTCCCCTTGGCACATTTGTGCTTGGCTCCCTGGGGGTGTGGCGTTGGCCATCCCCTCTTCACCGCTGTGCCTTCCAGCTTCCTCCTCCTCCCTTCCCGGGGGCGCCTGTCCTCTCCGTAGGTTCTGCCCTGGCACAGTGGTGCCCATGTGCCTTACTGCCCATGTCTGATTTTCCTGCTGAATAAAGATTTCCCAACCGCCCCACTCTCGCCTTCTTTCCTGTGTGTGCAGGTGGCTGCTCTGGGAGGGAGGTGGGAGGGGGCTGGGGGAGGTGGGTGACTCTCACAGATGCCAGGTCTCCCGTACAGGGTGGGCTGGGGTGGCTCCCTGGGGTGTGGGTGCCAACGTTTGGGGAGCATTGCTGGTTGTTACTCTTGTGTAGGTGCTGCGGTTCCTCTTTGCCCGAGGCTGCTGAGTTCCGCCCAGTGACTGAGGTGGCCAATGGGGTTTGGGAGGCGTGTCCTGCATCGGCTTCAATGGCGGCGGCCATGGTTTTCGGCCGCAGTGCCTTCTGGTATACCTGCTGGAGGACTAACGGGGTTTGATAGGCGGGGAAAATGGCGGCCGAGCTATCAGTCAGAACCGAGTACATTATTAACCACCAGGGTGGTTAACTTAACTTCGCATCCCCTGCTGCAGCGTGTCGTCCGAATTGAGGCCGCCTTTTTAACACACCGTCAGTGGGTTAAGTCCTCTCAGTTGATTAACGTGTCGTCCGAATTAAGCCTATGATGGTGATAGTTCAGGCTCGAGCACATCGCCCACCTGTTGTTCCACGAGCAGCTTCATTTCGTCCTGATCCTCCTGGGACACAGGCCCCTTCTCCGTCACGACATCCAGGATCTCGTGCAGTATTCCCTGCACCATAGTTGTGTGTTTCGAGGACCCTAGCCGCGTGCGTGGCGCTGGCACTGGCCGTGCCACTCGCCCTACGGTGGCAGCCATGCTCCCCTTCGCGAGCGTCTCCCGCGTACGGGACGGCCCTGGCTCTTCCTCCCCCTGCTGGGTCTCTGGCACCAGGGGGATAGGTGCAGGGTCCTCTACCTGCATGTCCGCACAGATGAGGTGTAGGAAGGCCGTGGGGCTGCTGCTGCTGGAGGAGGCTGGCGTGGGGGAGAAGCTCCTTGAGGTGGTGGCTGTCCTGTGCGGCACGGGTGACGGCCTCGCAAGCACCAATGGACTTTGGGATGCTGTGGGCCGGCTCATCGGCCTCGCCTTGGCCGGACATGCTTCAGCAGCTGCCCTCGCAGCTTTCTTGGCAGGGGGTGCAGATGATGCTTTCGGGGCTCTCTTAGCGGGGGGAGCGGATGATGCTTTCGGGGCTGCCTTGGCAGAAGGAGCGGATGATGCTTTCAGGGCCGCCTTGGCAGAAGGAGCGGATGCTTTCGGGGCCGCCTTGGCAGAAGGAGCGGATCGTGCTTTCGGAGCCGCCTTGGCAGAAGGAGCGGATGATGCTTTTGAGGTGCCTTGGCAGAAGGAGTGGATGGTGCTTTCGGGGCTGCCTCGGCAGGGGGAGCAGATGGTGCTTTCGGGGCTGCCTTGGCGGGGGGTGTTGGCCGTGGGATGACCGGCCTTGCCGGAGGCTGCTGTTTCGGTGCGGTGGGGCCCTCTTCCCGTTGCGCCCCTTGGTCCAGCTGTGCTCGTTGATGCATGCGCGGAGACTCATTGGTGGCGACCCCACTGCCCGCCGTGTGCCCAGGGACGACGTCGTGACACTCCAACAGCAGGCGTGACAGTTTGTTGTAGAAGGGCATGGTGCGTGGCTGGGCGCCAGTTCTTTTATTGTGAGTGACAACCTCCTTGAACTTCCTCTTGAGTCCGTGCAGCTTGTCCTTGCATTGCTTTCCATTGCGGTCGTATCCCTGTTCCTGCATTTTCTCGGCTAGCCAGGGGTAGAGCTTATCGTGCCTGGTAGTGGCCATAATCCTCCTGGCTTCCGGGCTCCCTCAGAGCTCTATGAAGTGGCCAATCTCCTCCTCGGACCAGCGCAGCACTCTGCGTCTTTCCTGGGGGTCCTGGCTGCTCCCCTCTTCAGGGGATTGTGCTGGAGTCCTCAGCTGGATCGTCCCGGGCCCCCTCTCCCTCTGGCTCCATGTTGCCAATGGGTGTGTGGTTCGGTGGTGACGGTGGTCTGTGCCTTGGGCTGCCTTTCCCAGTCCCGTGTGGATGTGTGTCGGTGGGTGCTGGTGGGCTCTAGTGCTTGCTGTGAATGTGTCCTGTGCGTAGGCGTTGTTGTCTTTGGTGGCCGGGGCCGCTTCGTGTCCTTGGGATTGTTGTGCATGCCTTCGTTGGTTTTCCACAACATCCGCAGGTGGCTGGCTGTCGCCCACGGGCACCAATTGCCTAGGCATTTCTAGCGTCTTAGGGATAGGCTTCGCCTACGCTCGCTGTCCAGCCGTGTTGGGCGAATGGGGGGGGAACTATCTGGACGCTGCTTCCCCGTCCCTCGTCCTTCTGGGTGATGCGAGGGTGGGGGTGGCGTTGCGGTAGGGGTCACCTCTGGATGGGGTGTCGTTCCCCCTGTTGGGGTGGGGGGTGGGGCTACCCCGTGTTCCTGGGTGCCTGGGGTTGTTGCTTGTTCCATCTCCCCCTCCCCCCCTTTGCCATGGCTCCGTTCTGGTGCGCTTCCCTGTCCGTTTGGGTGGCTGACTGGGCACCCTGCGTGAGTGCTTGCAGGAGCTGGCTCCTTTTAGAGCTCCATGCCGGCTGCCTGGTGGGGGAGGCGGGCATCCTGGTTGCTATGGCGGCGAAACCAGCACTCCGTTTCATCCACACCTGAGCTCCCATCCTCTGTCTGCTGCTCTTGCCGCTCTCCTCTATGGTCTTTTCTGTTAACGTACTCACCTCAGTTGTTTAACCCATGCACCTCAAGTGGCTGAATTCGGACAACACGTTAGTCAACTCACTAACTTTTAAACAACTCGCAAGCGAGTTGTTTAACTCCGTTGTTTAAAACTGCAACTTAAACAACGTGGGTTGGTTAACCGTTGTGTGGCTCAATTCAGACGACACGTTAGGCTAACCCACTGATGGCTGTTTAACTTAACAACCGTTGGTTAAGGTGTTGTCCGAATTGAGCCTATGTGTAGAAAAAGCCAATGCAATGCAAGTCCATGCTGTTATTAAGATTTGTGGAATATGTTCCCATTAGTTGTTTTGTTTTGTTATAATTTTCACAATTTGCTTCCCCCCACCCTCACCCCAGGCATCTTCACAGTCTGCCAAGAAGTCGTTGAACAATAAGACTTGTCACTCTTTGATATTTCTAGATCTGATACTCTTAGGCTCAATTCGGACGACACGATAGTCAATGGTGGGTTGACTAACCCTAACCCTAGGGGATACTCCCCACACAACATGGTAATAAATAATCAACTATGGTGTGGATGAGGATCAGCGCTGAGTTGACTATGGCAGCATTCGGATGACACACTAGTCAAAACAACTGACGATTGTTTCCCCCACACCAGTTGTTTATTGTGTCGTCTGAATTGAGCCCAAGTCTCATACAAGCAAAGCACACTAGAGAGAGAGTGAGAGAGGAGGGGAGGCTCTGGATGTACAGATGCAAAAGAGGACAAGGCATTTCTGCCTTTAACAATTCCATAGAAGAGGGAATTTTGGCAGTGCAGCTTATTATGCAGGGTTGGGGAAAGTTGCACCTACTGAAATCCCCTGTTCTGGCACAGGACTCTTGTTTTCCTTTTCATCCAGTCATCCTAGCAAGGTCCTGATCATTACTAAAAGGATGAACATAAGGAAGCATGAAAGACATCATACACACTTATCAGTGGCAGGCAGGGCATGGAAATTAAGCCCATTCATCAAACCTCATCAAGATAAAAGTTCCTTAGATCTTTCATAGAAATCTACAATGTCCAATATTCTTTCTCCAGTTGTTGCCAAGAGGAAAACAAGTCTGTCTGACCCAAACCAAAGATTACAGAGGCACCACATGAAAGGATAAAAAGAGCTTTGGCAATTGGGCTATATAGAATTCTAATAAAAATGACAATGGATGCATTCATTGGTCAGTGGTGGATTAATAGTCAGTGGTGGGTTAATAGTCAACTTACAACTGGTTATTTTGCAGGTACTCCCCACACGATCAGAGAGTTAACCAACCGTGAGTTGGCTATAAGCAACTGGGAGTGGCTTATTAATCCACGGTGCATTGACTGACTTGTCCCCTACCCTCCTTCCTCCTCACAGTCCTCTCACTTCTATCCCATCATCCCTTGATGCTGGAAATAGAGTTCTGCCGGCTCAAGTACAGTGCCAGCTGCCACTTGGACCACTCTTGCCTAGCGACTCTGTAGCTGACAAAAATAACCAACAGTGCCCTCCACACAATACAATAACCAATGTAGTTTAAATAATCCACTCTGCACATTGTTGGTTATTTGTGTGGGTTATTTTGCTGAAATAACCCACCATGGGTTAAAAAAAACCACCACGTGACACGATAACCCACCATGTATTATTTAACCCATTGTGGATTATCGTGTCATCCGAGCCCAGCCAATAAAATTAATTTCAGCACTGTAAGGGGAGGGATTCATAGCAGGTGATGGGCTGTTGTGGGAGAAGGCAATGCCAATGTAGGCCAACCCGTGGGTTTGTGTGGTGAATAGAGTTCAGACACTCTATGATGTAGGGTAGCTAATTCAACTGCCTGAAGCTACTAGTTCAATGGAACTAGGATGGAGTGAATATGCCATTTGTACTTCTCTCCTAATAGCAACAGAGTCAGCTACCCTAGTAATGGGCTTATGTATCTGACAGAGGCTAAATTGCTTTGAGAATTGGGATGCCATGTGCCGACGTTTAGAGGTCCGCTAGTCAAATTGGCCAATTTCCAGATGGAAATCAAATCTTTACTCTCACTGATAAAAATGTTTCTTGGCAGAGGCAAAGTGCTTACTGCCAAGACATCTCTCTAATGGTGAAAAACCAAAATTAGGTGTGGAACCCTTGGCGAAGCCTGATCATAAAGTACTGACATATCAATGGTGAGCAGCCAAAAGCTTTCCTTACTCTGTCTTTCAGCTGATTTGAAAAATATATATTTATATGGCAACTTTGCTGGGCTCTTTCTCTGAGCTGGATGGAAACACAGTGGAAGGTGGGGTTCTTTGGGCCCATAGTTGTAAAACTATGCATTAATTAAAGAAGATGCTACTGACCTTGTTGCTTCGTTAGGCCTATTGCCCACTCTTCTCTCCCATCTGTTGTGAATCAAAACTAGAATCCTATGTGCTATAGCAAGTAGGGAAGAAGGGTAGATAAAGAGACCTGTAGAGCAGCAAGACAGAGCATGAAGCAATAGCCACATTCTTTCTTGGTGTTTCAGACCTTTGAAAAGTACGGGCATGACTTCTAGGTTGACACATGGCCATCCTATGTGAAGTTATGCTTAATTTTGGAACAATATTTTTACTAACATTAGGAAGAGGGATGTTGGACATTAAGAAACAGAAATTCTTTTTCTGACTTGTCATCCCAACTATAATCTGGTTTAGGAATGGACCAAGAGCTGAATCATGTGTCTATGCTCAGAAGGACCTCATTAGTGTTGGATTGATAGTAACACACAGACTGCATTCGGACAACACATTAAGCAACTAAGGGGTGGGGGGAAACAATCATCCGTTGTGTTGCTTATTGTGTTGTGTGGAGGGTAACACGCCACTCACAAACTACAGACGGTATGCTATTCCGCCCAGATAAGCAACTGAGAGAAACAACTGGCTTGCAAATTGTTTAGCTTGAAGCCAGTTGTTTAAAGTGTTGTGTGGAGGAGTGAGTGTGTTAATGGCGTGTGGTGAGTGAGTTAAAACACAAGCCCATAGAGGCAGGCGGCAAGAGTGACCAAAGCAGCGGCTGCCACTCTGCTACAACTGGTGCAACTTGCAGAGGCTGCTGGGATAGAACTGGGAGGGATGAGGGTGGGTGGGGAAAGGGGCAGGGGCTGTGTCAGTCAAATGCTGGGTTGACTATTAGTCCACTCAACGCCAGCCCCAACCACCCACAGTTGTGTAGAAATATTTTGTGTGGGGAGTACCCACAAAATAACCAACTGTGAGTTGGCTACTCAACCCATCACTGACATTATTATTATTATTATTATTATTATTATTTACACTTATATACCGCCCCATAGCCGAAGCTCTCTGGGCAGTTTACAAAAATTAAAAAGATTGAGCATTAAAAAGACAATATACAAAATTTAAAACCATGAACATAAAACAGCTGTCATTAAAACATTTTAAAACATTTTAACTGTTAAGCTTGGCCACAATGTCAATCAAACCTCAACTTGAGCTGTTAAAATGCCTGGGAGAAAAGAAAAGTTTTGATCTGGTGCCGAAAAGATAACAGTGTTGGCGCCAGGCGGGCCTCGTCAGGGAGATCATTCCACAATTGGGGGGCCACCACAGAGAAGGCCCTCTCCCTTGTTGCTGTCCTCCGAGCTTCCCTCGGAGTAGGCACCCGGAAGAGGACCTTTGATGTTGAGCGTAGTGAACGGGTAGGTTCATGTCGAGAAAGACGTTCCATCAGGTATTGTGGTCCCAAGCTGTGTAAGGCTTTATAGGTTAAAACCAGCATCTTGAATCGGGCTTGGAAACCTACAGGCAGCCAATACAAGCGGGTCAGAATCGGTCTTGTCCGAATGCAGCCACAGTGTTGTACTCTGTTCGCATCTTCCGCTAGCCAGAAAGATCCAAGAGTGCCCCCATTTACATGTATTGATATTGTCAGCCACTGAGAGGCCACTCAAACCCATTTCTCATGTAGCGCTTTACATTTAAGTTCTAATACTCAAGCACCATATAATAATTCATGTATTTATTATAGCAGGGACAGGGAATCTCTGGCCCACGGGCTTAATCTGGGCATGGAGGTTGAACTCTCTCTGCAGGTCCCTCCCCTTCCACTCCCAAGCCCTGCCCCCTCTCTAAGTCCACCACTTGGAGGCTACTGGAGTCTTGGGGAGGAATAAGGGAGGCAAAATCCCTGTTGTTAACTCCAAAGATAATTGGGCCTTCTCAATCATGTTTAGCCTTGAGGAGGGGAGACATGATAGCATTCTTCAAGTACTGTCACACAGAGGAAGGTCACACAGAGGAAGGTCACACAGAGGAAGGTCAGGGTCTATTTTCGATCATTCCAGGGTTCAGGACACGGAATAATGGGCTCAAATTACAGGAAGCCAAATTCCAGCTTGACATGGAATCAATTACCTAGGGAGGCTGTGAGCTCTCCCACACTAGAAGCCTTCAAGAGGCAGCTGGATAGCCATCTGTCAGGTATGCTTTAAAGTGGATTCCTGCATTGAGCAGGGGGTTGGACTTGATGGCCTTATAGGCCCCTTCCATCTATATTTTCCTATGATTCTTTGAAAATACTGAAATCACAGCAAATCTTCAGCCAGAACACAAACAATGCACTGCAATACAGAAGAAATATAATCAATTCATGAATCAGATGAACTTAGCTGTAGTCTGTGAAAGCTTATGCCACAATCATTTTGTTAGTCTTTAAGGTGCCACAAGACTATTTTTTTTGCTGCAACAGACTAAGACGGCTCCCCCTCTGGAAATAATTGACTCAGTTTCTGTTTGGTCACTAGATGTCTCTGTTGCTCTGTGTATTTATCCTCTAGTCTGACTCCCAAAGTAGTTCTGAAAAGGGGCAGTTATGTGTGGGAGGCTTGGAATCCAAAATCTCTGTGACTCAACCAAATATTGACAGTAGACGATGGAAAACTGTCTTCATAAGTGCTCTCTCAGTAACTGCTTTGCTGAGTAACAATGCAGTTTCTCAATGAATAGTCCTGTTATTGTACGGCGTAATAAGTGGTGCATAATTATATACGGCTTTTTATTGTGAACAGTCCCAAAGCTTTTTACAGCCTTACAAAGGGAAATATACAGACTCCAGGTGGATGATTCTCCAAACCATGATCTGAGCATCAGGAATATTCTGCAGGCCCACATGAATTCCCCACCTGC
This sequence comes from Anniella stebbinsi, assembly GCA_029215795.1. NCBI lineage: Eukaryota > Metazoa > Chordata > Lepidosauria > Squamata > Anniellidae > Anniella > Anniella stebbinsi. Next base: position 334,975,102 of record JARDYH010000001.1, read on the forward strand.
AGTCCAAAGTGGTACATTGTACTGTGTGTTTAGAGCTAGCCTGATTTCAGCACTTACCTGGATTTTTTTTTTAAAAATCTCATTTCAACAACCTCCTTCCTTGCTCTGTGGCAATGCACAAGAATCCTTCCTCTCATCCATACCTGGATGCCACAAAAAATGAATACCTTGTCTCAAACCCCTGGAAATATAACTGTAGATGGTGCTGATAGAGCTCCAGTCCAACACCAATGGCATGTAGGGTGACCACTTAGGCATCACCAAAAAAAGAGGAAATGCATCATCGAAAAAGTCTCCCCAAACTGTTTGCAAGCCAATTCGACATTCGCTGAGCTGAAGGCAGCCCACCATGGTTAGAGTGGGCAGTTACACATTGCAAAAAAAGAGGACTCATGTTGCACATTATATGTATAGATGCAGTTAGAAATAATCACTATAATTTAAAAGAAAATATGATACACCTCAACATAGTGAGGAAGACTGTGACCAGGTGAGCTGTGTGCCTGCTCCGTCTGCTAAGCAGGTGCCAACTGTTGATGGGCAACTTCCAAGGTCCCTCGGAAGAAGAGCCCTGCTGGGTCAGAACAAGGGTCCATCTAGCCCCGGGCCAGATCTACACCAAGCAGGATATAACACTTTGAAAGCAGTTTGAAAAATGGTGTATGGAATGTGTCATGGGCCCCAACAGTTGTTAGTGCACTCCAATACTGTTATAAAGCAGTAGTGTAAATCTTGCCCAGTATTCTGTTCGCATAGTGCCCAACCAGCTGTCGACAGGGAACCATAAAGCAGGACATGAGTGCAACAGAACCATCCCGCCCATGTTCCCCAGGAAGTGGTGTACATAGGCTTACTGCCTGTGATACTGGAGGTAGCATAGAGGCATCAGGATTAGTAGCCATTGTCAGCTACTCTCCCTCCTTAGGTTTCTTATTGTTCTTTATCTTTAAACTTGACTTGGACTGGACAGGCCTTCAAATAGAGGAGTGTCCTCTGGCAGGCCTTTGAATAGAGGACTGTCCTCTGTAAAGTAGGGCACCTGGCCACTCAATATACAACAGGCTTGATGGATTTCTTATTTTAGCCGCCTGCTGGGATTTTGAAGATAGGGCTTGTTTGTGAAGCACATGGCAGCGCACAAAACATCTGGTGTGCATAGGAACATCTGTAGCTTTTGGTTTCAAACGAGGACTGATCTGGTTCCCTTTGCCAGTTGACATAAAGAAAAGAACACAGTTTCTGATATCATTACCTCCATAAAAGCAACCATTGCAATGCATAAAAGAATGTTACAAGAGATGTAAATTAGAACACAATTCACTCCATACAGCATTCTTCCCTGTGCTTTGTGAGCCTGATTAGCAAAACAGACACGAAACAGACAGCAGAAATGGCTATACAGGTGCACGGTCCTTGAGGTGTGAAACAGACACAAACAGTTGATAAAAGAAGGGAAAGTTCTATCCTGACCTCAAAGCCTACTGATGTGTATTTGCTTATTTATTTATTTATTTATTTATTAAAAGAATGTATAAACTGCCCCTCATACCATTGCAGTGTACAATAAATATGACTATTAATCGGGTGCAGAACCTCTTTCGGCCTGACGACCAAATGAATTTTGGAGAAACTCTTGTGGGCATGGAGCTGAAGGCAAGCGGAGCCTGACACCAAAATACCAACATTTTTTTTTTTTAGCTTAAAGCGCTAATCGACAGTACATAAACCTTCAGAGACAGGCATTTCAACCTTTTAGAATTGGGAACAAAAGTCAAAAGCTGAGAAATCACCAAAAATTGCTGGGGGTGGGGAGCAGGAACCACTTGATGATGTGGGGAGGGAGGCATGCTATAAATAGTCATAGCAACACAACATAAAGTATGACTTTCCTGAGCCAATGCCCAGAATGCTGCATGGCTTCCTCCCAATGAATACAGCACAGGTGATTCTAACAGAGTTCCAAAAGTAGTTGGTCTGAATAGGACTCAAAGGAAATCAAATTGTGTTCTGTTTGATAGGGAGGCTCATTATCTTAGTACAGAGATTGCGCTGGGTAACTCTCCAAGCTTATCACTTCCAAAATTGCTTTGGGATAACTTTTAATGGTCCCAAGCATGACTGGGCCACCCAGTTTTCATTCCAGTTCTCAATAGTTACCACCATGCCCATCCTTTACTTCCAGGTAGCGATCCCCAGGGTTCTGCATGCTGTCAAGACTTAACAGATGCAGACCCACCATACCTTTTTTATTGAATATAGCATTGGTTCTCATTTGTAAAATGGTCTGAGTTTTTGACAAAACACTAGATAAGCCAGAGTTTTGAATGACTAAGAAGCCAAAAAAGTAAGTTTTGTTAAGCAAAATGGTACATCGTTTCAAGCATATGGAAACAAATCTAAAATAGCATTCTAATTAATTCCTACTTCAGTTACCCAGGTGCAATCCTATGAAAAAAGTCCTGCATATCCCAGTCAGCATGGCTAGCTGGGGAATGCTGGGAGTTGTAGGACTCCCCCCCCCCCCCCGTCTAAACATGCACAGGATTGTGCCCTTAGACAGTAAAATGGTAATGGGATCCTGTATTAAAAGGGACGTAGATCATCCTTAAAGAGCAAAGTTGTCTACCAGCCTGGCAAATGTTGATACAAACGGGGTATGCATGGAGCTGGTCTTATCAAGGAAAGATTTTCTTTGGAAGCAGGCCAGGAGGGGGCAGGCTATAGCCTTGTAGGATCTACTTTGTTGTTGTTTTTTACTTTACCCTGAGGTCCACCAAATAGTGTCTCAGGAAGGCAGATATATCCTAAGCAAAGCACATCCTCAGCCTGGGAATCAGTACCAGAACTAAGCTCAAAAATCCTTTCACACAAAAATCTGTTCTGAGTTCCACATCAAGCGTTCTTTTTAAGTAACCTAATTTAAGGGGGAAGGGCTTTTTAGCGGTTGCCATTGTTGATCATTGGGTGTCATAAATCCTTGATAATCTACTGCAAATCACCCAAAGGTCTCCCAGTAGAACCCAATCTGCCCACTATGGAATAACATTTGAGATGGATCTGAGTTGAAGCAGGGGTATGGGCTTTTCATAATAACTTTCATCTCCCCCCCCCAAAACCCACCCAGCTTTAAGAGATTTTTCTAGGGAGCAAATAAGTTTGACCGCTGAGTGGGGGTGGGTGTCTGGCAGGGGCATGAAGAGAACTGGACCCTACATTGCTGAGGCCAAGTCAACATCCCTGTCTTCCCATGCTGCAGCCATTTTACTGCCTGGGCTCATACTGTAGGTTGTCAAGACACGAGATATGTTCTGTCCTCCCCAGAATAAGGTTAATTCTGAATTAGGGTGACCACATGAAAAGGGGGACAGGGAATTTCACCAGGTGCTGCAGGCATACAAATGACACCTGCTGAAATTCCCTTTTCAATACAACTGTTAAAGATACAGGAGCCCTGTCCTCCTTTTCATATGGTCATCCTAGCAATTCTGCTGCATCACCAAATTTGATTAGCTATGTAGCATTGCAATGCCATCTCACTCATTACATGATCCTTAATTGGTAGGGACCACACAGTGAGTGAGAATAAAATTATCCTGGATAACGGAGCACATATTCATTGCAAACAGACAGGTGAGAATAATTCCAGTATACATCTGGGAACAAAGGATCACAAGGCCTGGAAGTCATGAACCACTGATCCTGTGCAGACTTTATTGTAAAAGCAGGTACAAAATAAATACACGCTTATGACACTCCCTAGGGCAAGCTTTGAAAAAACAGGATGTAGGGATGTACTGGGAAAACCAAACCAAACCAAACCAGAATGATGATGAGAATCTGCGATCATTCTTACAGATGGCAAAGACCACATCACCAACTAGTAAATCAGAAATAGTATTAAGAGTGACTTTTATGACCTGGTACGTATCATATTATGGTCTCCTAAGGAAGATAGAGACAGTCAGACTGCAGTAATCGCTGCATTCATCAAGTAATAATGAGAGACTTCTAGCCAAATATTGAAACCAATTTATGTCAAATTCAGCTCTCTGCTGAACCCTCTCACTTTCCTGGTCCCCCGCCCCCATAAGAAGTGAGGCATGCGGGCAAATGGCCGGACTCTTGAGGAGCCAAGGCTATCTTCTGTCCAGCTTTAGTGTGTGATTTAAAGGGACACATCCAGGGTCTGGTTGAAGCCATGGAGTATTTGGTGGCCAAGCACCATTTCTTCGGGCTAGCAAAAAAATAATAATTGGGGCTTCCTTCCCCTTCCATGAAAAGCCTTGTTTATTTTGAAAAAAAAGTGAAGGATCAATTGGCTTCCTTTAACTTCTTTTTTTAGCTCCTCTTGTTTATGTACATTATACTTCTGGCTACCTGATTCATATTTATAGCCAGATTAAGCAGTAGGAGGCAACTTGGTGTTCGTCAGATATTTTGGACTACAATTCTTGTAAGTCCCAGCCATCATGGCCAATGGTCACGAATTGTGGGAGTTGTTGTCCAAAACCTCTGAAGGACACCAGGTTGCCTACTCCTGAATGGCTTGTATGTATAATCATTATACATGAGGGATAAATGCCTATTAGACAATGTTCCCTACCTTTGGGATCTAGTCTCCTGTTATGCACTCTGGAGCAAAAGGCCGAAGGGCACAATCCTTTGGCGATGCCTGTAAGCCTCCGAACTTGGATGTTTACAAGCATCCTATGCAGAGTGGGAGGAGCAGCGAAGGGGACTTTTGCCTCCACCTTTCTCCTGCTCTGCATTTTGGCTAGACGGGCTTATTCACCCATCTAGTTGGGGCGTGTCAGAGTGTGAGGGAAGGAGGCTGGGGAGGCCCAAAGATACATCATAAGCTGGTCCCCTCCCTGCCTACCGGCATGCACCCTTTCCCTCCTCTCTGAGGCTGCTTTTGTGAGCTTGGAGAGACAGCTGCTGTGGTTTTCTCTGCACCAGCTGCAATGAGGTGGGAGAAGGGAGCTCAGTTTCCTGGGCCCGAGGTTGGAGTGCTGTCTCCAACCTCAGATCCAGGAATCCGAAACATCCTATGGCCACCTATTCCCTCATTCATTTAATGTATCCCATATTTTCTGGAGTTTATAAGTCTTATGAGCAGCACTGTTTCCTCTGTCTCTGGGTTGTCAGTATATCTGATTATTATGGTGTTTGTTCCCCATTTCCTGCTTATCTTATTTGTGCATACGAAATGCCAGCAGGAACCTTCATTCTTAACAGAGTATTCCCATAGGGAGACACACACCTCTTTGTCTCTCAGACCAAGCATCACTTCTCCCCCACTTGCCAGCTCCCTGGTAGAGCATCTGGTTTGCATGGAGAAGTTCCCAGGTTCGATCCCAGCACCTCCAGGTAGGGCAGGAAAAACTCCTGCCCAAAACCCTGGAGAGCTGCTGCCAATCAGTGTCAACAATACTGGGCTAGATGGACCAAAGGTCTGACTCAGTATAAGGCAGCTTCCTAAGCGGTATTGTAATTCAGACTTCTACCTCATTTCTACATCATTCTGCTGCATGTGTGGAGCTGGCCTAGAACCTCTCTACATGAAGCTTTTATCCTGCAATTGAGATTGCTTACTCATGGAATTTTGTGGGTCCTTTACGTGATGTTGTCAGCCTCCAGGACCTCTTCTGACCTTTATCCCACTTTTTCTCCCCAAAAAATCAGGGCTAATGAGCCATTAAAATACAGCATGTTGAATTTCTCCCTGAAAAGAGGAAATAGCGCAATAATAGGAGCTATACCACAGCGCCATTTAATGGCTGTATAATGAAACGCATAGAACTCACAGATAAAGGGGTGGGAAGGTGGGGAGGGAAGCACATTTAAAGAGCCAAGCTTAATTCCGCAAAGAATTTGGAAACAGAAGACCCAGTAAAATTGCGGGATAAAACGCCTCTGTGTGGAGAAGTCCCTGTGAGTCCTAAGCAAAACGTCTAGGATCTCTGGAGTTGATAGCCTACCCTTGAGAGGTACACAAGGATATGTCAACTTCATCTATACTTTGTCTATACTTGTCATGCTGGCAAAGTACGTTTGGCTTGAATTAAAGCAAAGCTGCATTGCTTTGCCAAGATCTCTGTACTCCTAAAGTGCTTGTTGCTAAGGATGGGACAAAACAGGCCAGCTGCTCCCAGTCAACATAGAACAGCTTGTGTTTGTGAACTGTATACTGATTGCATGCTTTAATGGTCATTGTTTGCAAACCTCCACCAGCATTTCTGCACACATTTATCTCTGCAATCTGCGATATACATTTGGCTTTTTTGAGAGTTCCAAGCTGCCCAGACCTTCTTCCTTGCTCATTTTCCTGTTCTACAAGGCCCACTGAGTGCCTCCACCACATTTAACTGTAGCACATTGAAAGGCTGTGGTTTTACCCTCACAGCTCTGTCTCTTCCTATTTATCTTTTTTCTTATCACACGATCCAATACAGAAGCCATGGGGCACATCGAAATGGCTCGCATTTCAGGGATCACAGACTTTGTTCTAATCCTTCTGATCCTCTTAGTCCAGGCATGTGGTGCTTCGGCCAGGGCTGGCTGCCCTGAGAGAGCAGCGCTGGCTGTGCATGGCTGGCTGCCCACAGAAAGCACAATGGTGGCATTGAATGTAGAGCCAGATGAATGTCAGGCAGGAATTGAACTTGAGCACAATGACCAAATACTAAAGGTAGACTTTCAAGAAGTTCCTTGAGCTCAAAAGGCAAGCGCAAGATCTCTCTCTCTCTCTCTCTCTCTCTCTCTCTCTGACTGGGTTCAGATGATTAGTGGGAGAAACAACGCAGTATGGGTTGTTCCCCCCTCAGCCCCAACGTGCCAGTCACATGACTGGCATTTCCCTAATTACCCGTGCTGTGACGTGGGTTGCTGTATTGTTCGAACCTGGCGCATGCCATGGTGGGGGTGGCTTCTTTCTCACCCTACAGTAGAGGTTGTGGGGTGGGTGAGAAGCCTCCCCCTCCCCGCATCATGCTTCGGGTTCAGACAACATGGCAACCCGTGACACGGCACAGGTAATTAGGGAAATGACAGTCATGTGGGTGGCATGAGTAGCGGCAGAGGAAAGAACCCATAATGCATTGCTTCCCCCTACTGCATTGATCATCCAGACATGACCTCTCTCTGTGTCTCTCTCTGGGCTTGTTCAGACAACAGACTAAGCCATGATTAGGCTGCTAATCCTTTTGCAGTAAATGGTTAGTGAGCATATTTAAACCATGCTGATGTAGCCACTATGGTTAGGAATGGTTCACACAATACACTAAGCCATAATGTTTTGAACAAAATGTTTAACCACCGTGACTTAGCATGTCATCTGAACAGGGACTCTCTCTCTCTCTCTCTCTCTCTCTCTCTCTCTCTCACACACACACACACACACACACACACACACACACACACAGAGATAAAGTTTCCAGCACAGGCCTGCTAGAGTGGCCATGTGTCCTACTTTACAGTGGACAGCTCTCTATTTGAAAAGCTTCTGAGGGCAGTCCTCTACGTGAAGGCGTTCTCTGTTGGAAGAGCAGCCCTGTCCAGGTTTGGGTTAAAGATAAAGAGCCCTATGAAGGATGAGCAGGGGCCTTGAAGTGGCCCATCAACAGTTCACAACTGGACAGCAGACTGAGCAGCCTCACAGCTCCCCTGGCCACTGTCTTCCCCACTATGGTGCGTATTTCTATTTAAATTATGGCAATTATTTCCAAAGTTGCATGTATACACATAAATCAGCATATGTACAATTTATTCAAAATGGGGTCCTCTTATTTTGATGAGCATGTCCTCTTTTTTGGCAATGTGTAAACGGTCACCCTGCTGCTATTGCTTTGAAAAATCTTCTTTTACAAATTTTACTGTTTTAAAATTTCATATTGGTTTTAACATATTAATGGTTTAATTTCTTTTAGAATTGTATATTTATTGTTCTATTTTATATGTATGATTTTATCTGTATGCCACCCTGAGATCCTTGTGATATAGGGTGGGATATAAATGTTTTAATAAATAAATGAAAAATAAATTGAGATCATCCATTATGCACAGGAAACCAATTCTGTTTAATATCTGTACATCACAACCCTGTACAACAGGAATGGGGAGCTAGATGGTGTTTCACCCTGACTGCCACCAGTGGCAACCAGCATGACCAGTGCTCAGGGATGATGGGAGATGCAGGCCAGCAACATTTGGAGAGCCACAGGGGTTGAAACCCTGCTATACAAGTCTAATCAAAAGTGGGCTGCACTAGGGCTTCCTCTCTAGTCAGTGTGCTTAGAATTGTAGCCTTAATTCTTGTCTTGTATTGCATTGTATTTAAACTATTGTATACTGCTTGAAATCTTAAGATCTCTAATCAGTTTACATGACAAATATAAAACCCATATAAAAATAGTATAAAATCATGAAAACATTACATGAACAGTAAAACAGAGCAGTGCGAAGGCAAGTCAGGGAACGCATTTAAATTCTCCAGTTTCCACCTTTCGGACCACTGGTGGGTTTCTTCTGTATTAATTGTGTTTTTGATTGCAGCCTTCATTAGCAGGGATTTGGGTGCAAAAATGGTTAATTACTGGTACGTTTGAAAACTTGAAATAGGGTGGTGAGTCTAAGGCAACCTTCCCAACCCGGTATTGTTCAAATGTGTTGGACTACAGGTCCCATAATCCCTGCTAGGCCATGCTGGCAGGGATGATGGGACTGGTAGTCCAACACCTTGATGGCACCAAGTTAGGGAAGCTGGTCTAGGCTAAAGCTTTGAGACTACATAGGCACTGAGCAAAATGCAGTGAACTTTAGGTCCACTTAGATTCCACTGAAATCAGTAGAACCCGTTCTGTACTCATGTCCTATTTATTTCATTCTTAGGCACCTCCATTTGAAGGGACAGTGGTGGTGTAAGGAGCACTGGCTCAGTGCTCCAGACATGCACATGCTTTATTGGCCCTGTGCCATTCCCTGCTGGCTAAACATAATTGGCGACACAACCCAAATGAGAGATTGATAAAACTAGGGTGACCATATGGAAAGGAAGACAGGGCTCCTTGTATCTTTAACAGTTGTATAGAAGAGGGAATTTCAGCAGGTGTCATTTGTGTGCATGCAGGACCTGGTAAAATCCCCTCTTCATCACAACAGTTAAAACTGCAGGAGCCCTGCCCTCTAAGGGCAGGACTCCTGCAACTTTAACTGTTGTGTTGAAGAGGGGATTTCACCAGGTGCTGCATGCACACAAATGACACCTGCTGAAATTCCCTTTTCTATACTACTGTTAAACATACAGGAGCACTGTCCTCCTTTCCATATGGTCACCCTAGATAAAATAGCATTGCATTGCACAAAACCCTGCAAAACTGGTGGCTTGTCCCCCACCTCCTTATTATACCTCCTTGAGACTCTGGTGTAGCATCTAACATTTCCAGCCAACTGTGGAAAGCTTCTGCTTCTACACATATTTAGGAATTCTGCTGCCTAACATTCACTGGGTTGTCCATTGGGAGAAAGAGGAGAGTGATTTGAAGAGATAACATGGTCACTGGGGGAAACATTTCCCTGCCCCCAAAGGAAATGTTGATATAACCGCCAAATTTGATCAATGTTTTATCATCTCAGAAACGCTGAACCAACCCCTTACTTATAGAACGTGCTCCTTAAACAGGTTTTCTGCTGTTGCTGATGTTATTACTGTTATTTTACTCATAGGGCTTTTATTGTTAGCAATTATCTTTATTAATTGATCCTATGTGTTCATTAGCCATCTTGAGAGCTTTTACACTGAAAGGTGGAATACAAATATTTTAAATGAACAAGTAATATGTAGTAAATTATCCTTGCTCTTTTTATGCCTTTGCATCTTCCACATGTGTTAACTAAAATGGACAGATTAATAGTCCGAAATTAGCGGTATATATGTATTTTTAGAAATCCATATGTTCCATTCATGTAGGAAGCTTCCCCTTATGTATAATCAGGTTACCTTTCTTCTGTTACCTTTTAATTCCATTCTCTATTTTTCCTATATCTATTGTTCTGTCTTCATTTTTTCCCTAATGCGACAGGGACTATTGCTATAATTGCCTTACAATACCCAGAATGCTTTGCTCCTGAGTAACAATAATAATACTGTATATTTAAAGAACATACCAGCTACAATTTATTTTTAGTATTACTCTGCTGTCACTTTTAAAAACATACCCTGTACTTGGAAGCTGCACATTTTCATGTATCATTTTGAATCTCTGAATTAGGTTTCAAAGATACAAAGGCTGGAAGATAAAATATTTTTCTATTCAATAGATGGGGGGGGGGTGCTTGTGGAAAGTTCTGGAGAATACTTAGCTTGGGCTGCAATCCTATGTACACTAACCTGAGAGTAAACCTCACTGAATACAATGGGACTAGGATGGTGACATATGCATCCCCAGAGAAAAGGAAATGCATCATCTCTATCTTGTATTGATGTTCTTGGGCAAGTTACTTTTCTTTTAGTCTCACCAGTTTGCCTCCTGGGAAATGGGTGTTTTGTAAATGAGCAAGCCCATTTTGTGTGAGCCCCTTGATTCTCCAAAATTCCAAATGTGCCCACATTTTGGGATTCCCAAAAAGTTGAGGACCCCTGATGTATAGGATTGGACCACCAGGTTCATAATTGGTATCTGAGAAAATATCAATCCTTGCGTATGGTGTTTGGCAAAAATGAGGAGCTTTTATTTTTTCTAATGTCTTGAAGAGAGGGCTGTTCTTCTTTTAAAGAGTTTTCTGTCACAGGAATGACATTCACATGACACTCTTCCATCTAAAACTGTAACATGGAAAGAGGTTTTACAAGAGTCAAGTTGTGAGAAATAGAAAGCTGTGCCAAAATTTAGCTCAGCATGCCCATATCACTTTTGCAAGATGGCAAATGTACATAACATTTCCATGTTATGATTTGAGATCATGAAATGATTTGTGGGAACACTCCTTTGGCTAAAATAACTTAATTAAAAATTGAATTCCAAATCTGGAAACTTTAAAGAAGAATTTCCCTCCCAAAATGTATTAGTTAGAAAGTATTGGTTTTAAATCACAATGATGTATTGCTCAGAAAAGCCTATATGGCCCATTGGCAGGACTGGGAATTGCATTGAGTGCAGAAAACCCTGGAAGCTACAACTGTCACTTCCTGTTTTCCAGGCTTTTAGGCAGCAAATGCCAACATATTTTCACCCCCCCCCCCATCTACACACATCTAACTGTCGCTATTTTTTGGTAGCTGTTCCGCTAAAACATCATCCCTTTTTTTGCCTTCAGTGAGAATTCTTCAAGGTTCACCTCACTCCAGGATTTCTAGAAGTTAAATCTTTCAAATGGGTGGTAGAAGATACATCTTGTCTTGAATGCATATGCATGTAAAACACATATATACAAACAGTGGTTCCATGTTGTGCACAGCCTGCTGATTCACACTGTGGTGAGGCTCATTTTGTATGGTTGATAAGAGGTCATATGACAATTTTGTTTTTCCAGCACATCTTTACTTAAAGAACAAACATCTTCTTGGCTTTTAAAACTGTGCGTGGAATACAACTGCAGAGTTCAGCAGACAGCAATTTGAAATGGGGGGAGGAGAGGGATTCAAATAGCAATCTTTGTCACAACAATAGGGGTGTTAAACAAGTGTTATGCCTAATTTCATCCATTAAATGTTAGAAAGCAGAAATCTGTAAAAGCTAAAAGTGTTATGAATTCTCATTTGTTTTAGAAAGATAGTGCATTAGGGGGAAATGCTTTCTGATTCAATATGCCACTGGGGCTATTCAGACAACATCCTAACCCACACTCAGTCGTATGTTGAACAGTGGATTAGCATGTTGTCTGAACATCTGCAGGTTGGCTTGTTAACCACACACTGGCTCAATTCAGATGACACGATAGTCAATGGTGGGGTAATAATCAACTTTACAGTTGTTCAACTAGGGGGTACTCCCCACACAACATGTTAATAAATAATCAACTGTGGTGTGGATTAGGATCAGCGCTGAGTTGACTATGGCAGCATTTGGATGACACAATAGTCAAAACAACTGACGATTGTTTTCCCCACACCAGTTGTTTATTGTGTCGTCTGAACTGAGCCACTGAGTCTTATTTTCTTGAACAAGCCATCTTGAGAACCCATAGTATGTTGTTGGGTTGTTCAAGGTGGTTAACAAGTCATGCTGCGTGGTGAACAAGCTACCCTGCAGTTGTTAAGACAACCCATGGTTCAACAGCATAGAATCATAGAATAGTAGAGTTGGAAGGGACTATAAGGCCATGAAGTCCAACCCCCTGCTCAATGCAGGATACGGAGTGTGGGTTAGTGTATTGTCTGAATGGCCACATTATGATCAAGCAGGCTCCTAAGTATCCTAAAAGTGTAGGTAGTTGTGAACAGCTAGACAGACTTTAGTAAGCCACATTGGCCAAGGCAACACATGTATGGCACTGCTACAACCACAGAAAAGCCTTCGAAACATGTAGTGGAATCACTGGTCCAATTAAGTTCTAGTTCTGTTTAGGTAGGCACTTACACATCACCAAAAAGGAAGAAATGTATCACCAAATAAGAGGGCACCAATTTGCCTAATATTGGCATATGCTAATTTATATGTATAAATGCAAATTTAGAAATAATTATAATTAAAATAGAAATACAGTGTATCTCACAACAGTGGGAAAGTCTGTGACCCGGGCTAGATCTATACTAATGCTTTTAATTGGAATTGAAGTGCACTGATTGTTGGGGAACATGGGTGGGAGGGTGCTGTTGCACCGTGTCCTGCCTATTGGTCCCTGGTTGACAGCTGGTTGGCCACTCTATGAATAGAGTGCTGGACTAGATGGGCCTTTGGTCTGATCCAGCATGACACTTATGTTCTTATTTTACACATTCACATACTGCTTTTCTAGCATTATTTCCCAACTTTTATTCTGTATTATCCAAAATACTGCAACAAATGTCATTGTCTATCCTACGAGGGATAAATACGCAAGAGGATACAGCATTACTATAATGGGATCATATCGATAAGACACTAGAAGTAGATCTGGCCCTGGTCATTCTGCTGTCTAAGTGCTGTTGATGGGCAATGTCAAGACCTCTGCTCTCCCTTCTTCTGGTTCTTCATCTCTAAAGCAGACTTTGACTGGGCAGCCCATTACATTTTTTGTGAACCACCCAGAGACTTTTGTGAACCTCCCAGATAGCTTCAGCTATTGGGTGGTATAGAAATGCAATAAATAAATAAATAAAGGACATCTTCAAATAGAAGTCTGTCCACTGACTGCTCTTCAAACAGAGGACTGTTCTCTGTAAAGTAGTTCTGATCCATCACCAAATCCTGAGCAGAATTCATCAGCATCCCTACCAAAAAGAGGCCTCAATTAGGAACAGTGGCAGCTGGAGACAAAGAAATACAAAGTCCCCCAACACTCCACTCTCTCTTCTTTCCTGTTTGGATCCAGTTCCAGGAAAAGGCAGCTGCTAGCAAATGGCTCCACTACAAAAGGGGATTTGCTGAATGCCCTTTCCAATTCTAAGATGCGCCAACACACCCTGGCAAGTGCATGAGGTATACTGCGGAAGGCATGGTGACAAGAAGGTTTATGTAGCTTTGCCAGACAGAGGCAGGCTTGTGGAAGGGAAGGAGATGTCAGGTGTCAGATATGGATTTTTTAATGGAACCATCATGCTGTGACCAGCCCGCACTGAATAACTGTGTGATCTTATTGCAGGCATCTTTGTCCTTCCTCTCGCTCCCCCACCCCCTCTTTCCCGCTAAGTTTCTCCTCTGCTTTGTTGCTTCTGTGATGGAAGATGGAAACTCTCCGAGTGAGAGTTTCTGCTTATTTCTATGAAGTGCCCAGCAAGTCTTTAGGTGTTAGAAAAACATAAAGTGATAAAAAAAAAAGTGCACAGATTTGAAACTGTGCCGCCTCATGCAATCTTACTTGAAAAACACATTTATTTAGGCACAGTTATGGTCCTGGCACAGAGACAAACACTGAAAAGCTGACAGAGACTGTAAATAAGCAAAAGGGTATTCAGATAAACAGCAAGGAATGGAGGTGTGGGAGGTAGCCAGGTTGGTCTGATGTAGCATCTTCATTAGAAGTCTGGAGATTGGAACAGGAGACTCTAATGAGATTCATAGATGATACTAAATCAGAAGAAGCTGCAAACCTCAGTGAGGACAGAGAAATTTACATGCATCCATCTTTCCCAGACCCTACTATGGTCAAAGGAATTGACATTTAAAATGATATAGAATTCTATTCCAATTGGAATACTGAATAATGGGAGGGGGGAACCCAATCATACTCAAGTACCTCAGCAAAGTGACCCATGCCTGGGTTACATCATTATTAGACTACTGCAATGCACTCCATGTGGAGCTATCCCTAGAGAGTATCCAGAGCAAAATGTGGGAGCTAGGCTGCTAACTGGTACATGGTATTGGGACTGCATTACACCTGTCCTGAAAGACTTGCACTAATTGATAACTGCTTTCTGGGCTCAATTCAAGGTGTTGGTTTTAACCTTTAAAGCTCTAAACAGCTTAGGACCTGCCTAATGGATCACCTGTCTTGCCATGAGACTGCCAGAGTAATAAGATCTGCAGGCGAGGCCCTCTTGAAGTCACTATTACCCATTTGTCATGTACGTATGAGAGGCCCGTTTACCATGTTCGTGTGAGAGGGCTTTCTCCTGTGTTGCTCCCAAGGTGTGGAATATGCTCCCGCAAGAACTATAATTGCCCCCCGCTCTCTTGTCTTTAAGAAAGCATGTGAAGACACATCTTTTTAATACAGCCTTTTAAATTATGTAGGTTTAATGTTGCACTATTGTTTTAATTGTTTTTACTGTATTAAGGTTTTATTGTTTTTAAATTGTTGTGCACCACCTTGATGGCTTTTTTAGCAAATAAGGTGGTATATAAATGTTAGCAATAAATGACAACAACCAGGGAACGGTAAAATTCAGTATTGTTGAAGCCCCTTGGGCAAGACTCTCTCAATGTACTCAGCAAGTACCTTCTCACTGCTATCATTGCCAACTGTTGTTGCTGCTGCTGCTGTTGCTCCTCCTCCTTTTCCTCATCATGGTTACCACCTTCTTGCTTGCCAGGCAAGCAAGTCAGTGAGCAAGCAGGCAGGCAGTGGTATCTAGTGCTTCTTCTCATCACCACTGTTGACTGGGTCAGAGCAAGAGGAGCATGAACAAGCCGGTTACCATGGTGAAGAGGAGGAGGAGGGCCAGGAGGCTCTTGCCAGTGTCCCCCCCCCCCCCACTGCTGGTGTGTGGGCCCTTGGCCAGTGCCCGACCATTCCAACCCTTGATTCTGGCCCTGATAAAATAATTTGTCTCTCCAGGGTTGGATCCAAAATTAGGCATATGCATTTGGGCTAGCAGAAGTGGATTTCCTCACCCTGTTCTCTCCACGGCAGCCCCTCCAGCCCACTGAAAATGCTACACAGAGGGCGGGGGACCTTGTTGTATGAGTTGATCTGCGGTGTTGGGAGAGGGGGCATCACCCTCAGTTGGGCAAAGGAAACTCCTGTAAGCAGAACCTTTTCTGTCAATGGAAGGTAGGTCCGGGATCCAACCCCCAGACCCTAAACAAAGCCCATTCTGGAACTAGGTCAAGTGGAGCTGGGTAAAGGACATATATATTTCGCTATCACCTGTTTGGTATAACAATCAAAGTGGAAACACACTTGTTGCAAACGGGAGCGTGTTAATTATGTAAAAATCTAGCAATACCCCAATTATTTTAGATTGTATAGTTCAGGTAGTAGGATGAATCAGCTCCTGAAAGGGCTGTTTATTAATATGATATTCTAATAGAGAAATACTTGAAAAGTTTATCAATGTCAATTAGGTAGTAATGCACAATTTTGCTGATTGTAAATTGCACTTCATAACAGCAATATATTTTCAACTTTTGATAAAATATAATTAAAACAACACATTAATAAGACTTTACACATTATTTATATCCAGAGAAGGGGCTGACTGAAGTTCTTATAATCCCCCGATCAGAAGCAAAACATGGGGGGGGGGGGGGAGAGAAAAACAGACTCTGTTGTTGCATTTGGTGAAAGAAGCACTGGAGTGTTTTTTGGGGAACAGTGTTTTGGGGGGAACAGTTATTTTGAAAAGTAGCCTATAAAAATAGGAAATGTTATAAGTGAAAGAAGTTTGGATGTATGTGTGTGTGGGGTGGGTGATAAACAAAATTTGCTTATCACAGGCCAGTTATGCAGAGCTGCCTCCAATGGGTTCAACTTAAAAGAAAAAGGATTTAGAAAAAACATTAGGAAGGACTTCCTGATGGTGCAAGGTGTTCCAACAGTGGTACAGACTTTTTCAGAAGGTGATGGACTCTCATTTGCTAGAGGTGTTTAAGCAGAGGCTGGATGGCCCATCTATCAGATATGTCCTGCATCAGCAGGAGGGTTAGCTTAAATTACCTCTATGGTCACCTCCAACATTATGATTTTATTCTTCTATGAATGCAGTATATGTTGACTGCCACAGAGTGTCCCAATAGAACATATGGCTCAGCGGAAGCCAGAACAATATGACTCCATCTCTGGCTTCCCCTGTCTCATTAGCCCTTGAAGTCTGAAGATACCAGAAAGATGTTGTGGAGTCAGGGATAGTTCATATATGTCATAATTTGATAACTCACAGCTAGGGATGTATGGATTGTGTTAAATCCATTCTGTCTGTGTTTTGCAGATTGACAGCATCTTTTATTCCGTCATCCGCTCATTGACAGAATTGGATTTTTTTTAGGGATGTACGAGAATTTAGCTCCTTTTGAACAAGTGTATATTAGCGCTAAGGCACATTGGGCAAAACTGGAGAGCCAGTTCAGCTGCTCTCTGGAGTAAGGCATAGGATGGTAGTGAGCCCTTCTGGTGGTGGTGGGGATTCACGATCCACCACGCTTCCAGATCTGCCACCTGAGGTGGCCAATTTACCCCATCTCTGGGAGGGCCGGCCCTGCTAAGAGAAGACTTCACAGAGATCTTCTTTTCCATTATCTTTGACCTGACTCTTTAAACTGGAGATGATGGGGCTTGAATCTAGGACCTTCTGCATGCAAAGTAGGGGCTCTACCATTGAGCTGTGGAGGAACTGTTGGACCGGAATGAAATCCCACAGGAAGAATCGACTCACAAAAGATTCACTAGCATGACTACTCCATTCCTTGGCTGCAGCTGAAAGCCTCTGAGAAATCAGTAAGTGAGTATCTTACACTCTTTTGGAACTATAGCAACCTTAGTATTTTCCTTTCCACATCTGGGATAGAAACATAGTAGTAGGAAATATAGTGGGTTTCCCAGGATTTCGGGTGCTTCCAAACAGACGGCTTCTAGCCCTACCAGTCAAAAGGCAGCTATGCAGCTATTCTGCCTTTCCCTCCTTAACTGATTTTCTATTGCGAGAAATAGGGACATCTGGTCACCCCGCACTGTAAAGTTTCATGAATGAGGCAAGGGAACTGCATGATAAAAGTCAGGTCTGGAAGTCCTCAGCTTTTGTTTTTTAAGGTGTCATCATGAATACTAACAGAACAGGTTGTAATCATACAGCCAATGGTGCAGCTAAGGCTGGACCTCAGCGACAAAGTCCAGAGCCCTACAGCCCAGAGGCCACCAAAATGGTCAATCAGAGAGCAGTAACTGATGGGGGCAGCAGCAGCAGCAGCAAACAGCCCAACATCAGCCCCTGGCCTGGCATGAACATGTGAAGACCCATTAAGCATCCTTTCCTCCTTATTTATTTTAAAAATGTAATAGGGATGTTGTGCTCATTCTATTATTATTATTTTTACTTTAAAAATCTATTACCCTTATCTAGAACAAAATGGTGCCTTTTCCCAATTAAATCTGTTTATCATCAGGGCAGCAGAAGCAAACTCCATTTTATTTCTGTGGCAATGTTGGAACTATGATTTGAATTTCAAATGCAAACCTGCACATGCTCAGGGCATTTCCTTTTATTATTGTTGGCAAAATCTGTGGTTGTTTGTTTGTTCTAATATATCAGGAATGTAAAAGCAATGGTAAAGCATGGAATGTGGGGGAAGAGAAATGTTAGTTGCATGCTCTATAACTGAAGCAATACATAGGGCTGCCTAAAGGGGGTTCCTCACAAAACCATTACATCCAGAGCCTAAAATGACCCAGCTGCACGACTGCATGGAGTGAATGGTTGATGGAACAAAGAATGGCTGAGCATGGCTTGTAATAGCTTCTGTTCTCTTAAAACTCTCCTCTACGACCGCTATTCTGTTTATTCTCCCCTTTTCTCCTTATCCCCTGCACTCAGGTGGTTGGAATTGTATTTCCTGAGAGGGGAAAATGCCAAATAAATATATGTAAATACATTTTCTAAAGCAAAGAAAGTAGGGACTTTTGGGGGCATATGGGGTTTGGATTTATTGGAAATGTCTGGTCCACATGGAGAGCTCTGCCCTCAACACTGAACTTTTACGTCTCTGCGATCTGAAACCTTCAGAGTCAGCTGCCTCAATCTAAAAAAAGTCTAGGGAATAAAGCAAAAACTGACAATCGGAGATTTGTCTTGTAAAAGTGCTTACAATACATCTCTCTGGGGAAATAATTTCCCAAATGCTTAAAAGACACACTGCAGAAGGAAGGAGCATTAATAGCAAGAAGGGTTGAAGTGGATTGGAGGAGAAAATTAGAAGAGAATTTTCAGAGTGATGTAATTTTATAAAAGGTTAGGAAAGGAAAAAGAAAGAAAGAGAAAGACTTTTGTCTCAGATCTGAAACCTTTAGACTTTGCTTCATCTAAAAAAAGTCTAGGGAATCAAGCAAAATTGATTATCAGTTATGTTAACAGAGAACGCCCTAAACTACTTGGTTCTCAAATACCTGAAAGAACATTTCTTCCCTTATAGACGAGTCCAGCTGCTAAGGTTAGCGGGGAGGTCCTGTTATCAATATTGACACCCTCAGGAGTTCCTGGAATGGCAAGAGCTTTATCTGTTGTGGCCTCAAGGTTGTGGAATTCCCTCCCAGTTGAGGTACATCTAACGCTTTCATGGTTTGCATTTCATCAGCAAACCAAGTCGCACCTCTTTACTCAGTTCTTTAGAAGTGGATGAAAGATGGAATGCTGTTGCTTTCCCCTGTAGTGAATTAGTATGGATTGAGGTTTTTCATAATTGTTTTTAAGTTATTTCATTGATATGTATATACCACACCCTGGGACTATAAGGTGGAAGGGTGGGCTATAAATTTGGAAAGAATAACCCTGTTCAGGCAACACATTAAACCACGATGATTAAGCATTTTGAGCTAAACATGATGGCTTAGTGTGTCATGTGAAACATGACTTAACATGTCGTGTGAACAATTCCTAACCATGATGGCTACATAACCATGGTTTAAACACGCTGCAAAAGGGTTAGTGACCTAACCATGATTTAGTGTGTTGTCTGAACAGGCTGAAAGAGTTTGTGCTATGTTTTTGAGAGCTGAACTAATGACTACATGCAAATATTTGTATTTGCATTATACACACGCACACACAATCAAAAGCAGGTTTGAGAGAAGAGGGTTTAACTCTTTCTGTGCTCTCCACTTTTCTGCTTCAAATATATTCCCCTCTGCTCCCCACTCTCCAGCAAGGTTCCAAACGTGCATTTGGGGCTGTACAAGGGTAATTGGAGCTTGGAGGGTTATTTGAAGCAAAACAAACATACAAACCTGGTGGTTGGGCTACACATCCCCTCTTACTTCTGCATTCCACATCACCAGCATCAGCAAAGTTGTTTTGTTTGGCCACTGGAAGTTTCTCACGTGCTTTTCTGTAGAATGTCAAGTTTGGCCCTTCCAGTCACATCCTGTGTGATTTTTATTTCTTCATTTACATGGTCTGACATGAAGTACGGCACAAGAATTTATACCGTTAAATTACACAGGTGAGGCAGCCAGTGCATGCAGCAGCTGCCTGTTCTGGGTACTCATGGGAAAATAAACTCTCCCACTAGCCATCATACATGACAATGTTCAATCTTTTCTTTACGCATGGTCTATCTCCACATAGAAAGCATGTCACAAATGAAGTGGCCTTCATCTTAACACTGGTGCACCTCTGTTCTGAATTTACAAGATCATCCTATGCTGCCCATCTTAGAAACCTCACTGAGTATTGGGTATCCCTGCAGTGGTAGGCATCTCCTGCATCACTTCTTACCCACCCACCACCTACTTGCATGCTCCCTATGCCACATCTCCACCTGTCCACTGATGCTACTTTTCCCCCACCCCACCCCACCTCACCCCACCTCAACAATCCTCATGCCATTTTATTTCTATCTTGAGATAGTTGGGACTGCAGTATATGGAGAGCTGCACAGCTCCTTTTCAGCATTATGGTTATGACCTACAATTTGGGAAACTCTGAGTTGGGATCTTTTGCAGGTGTGTTACCATAAAGACACAGGGTTGGATTCAGGATCTGCCTTACATGGCTGGAAGGGTTCCACTCACAGAAGGTGCCTCTGTCTATCTGATTTTGGGAGATCCCCTTGTTCCTGACACCACAGCTCAATCTATTCAGCAGGGTCCCCCAAAACTCTCTGTAGCATTTTTAGGAGGATGGAGGGGGGCAAGAAAAACCACTTCTGTCAGCCCAATTGCATGTGCCTAAATCTGGATCCAACTCATGCAAAACTGCTTGTTGTCCACACCCCAACCCAAGAGTAAGAAGATCTGTCTGGATTGCTGCATTTTGGACACTTCAACAAAGTTAGAACTGCCAGTTGATTCAGGGGAAGTCAAATAACTATCTTTCTTTAAACCAGTCAGTTAAGTAATACTAAATCTAGGTGCTATTTTTAAGAACATATTATACCAAAAAAAAGAAGAAGAGGAAGAGAATGGTTTCTATGAAAAACCAATTTGGACATATTGTTTGAAAAAGCAGTTTGGACATATTGCTTAAATTAAGAGACTCATGTGGATGACTTCAAACTACCTCCTTCCACAGGGAGACATTTCTAACAAAACCTGATTTGAACTCCACGTTTTAAACCTACAATTAATTAATGAATCAGCATGTAACAATAGGGTAACCAGCATGAGAAGTCAGGATGAGGCAGAGAGATAAAAGCACAATCGGGAAACATTTATACTGCAAGGAAAGATCCTATCCCAGTTGCACAAGATGGACAGGGCAAGGTGGATGGAGGTGGATATTACAAGATGTGTCCTTCATGAGCCTTTATCACCACAACACCAAAATATTGCCAGGAAAAGAAAATGAGAAGTACAGTGTGGGAGAGCCTTTCTAGGTTTTCCACTTTGGCTTCTGTGCCAAAGTGTACGGCATGCAGCTTGCCTCAAGGTACCTGCATCCCCACCTCCAAAGAGTGATGAAACGTAATCAAACAGAGGCGAGTGGAAGTCTGCCCTCAGGATAACTGCAGCCCATGGGGTAATGTCTAAAGAGGCAGCAATTTTCCTGGGAATAAAACTAATTTGCCTGGAGGAATAGAAGATTCCCATCCAGCGGATGCTGGACTTTCACAAAGCTGGCTGGGGGGCAGGCAGCACAGAAATGAAAATGCAAGATGGACACTGTTAGGGCACAGGGCATTATTTTCACGCCTGACCCTAAAAGTGTTTTTCAGCCATTCTCATATCATCTGTGTGCATGAGTGGAATGGAGCAATCTTTTGGGGGGAAATGAGCATACACTCTAGCCAATATTAGTTTTACATTCAAATGTAAGCAAAAAGCAATTCCAACGTTTGCAAGTGTCACACAGCAGAATGACAGATGCAGGCTATGAAACACGCGTGCGCGCACACACACACACACACACACTTTCAGCATCAGTTCAGAAGAACTGCCATAGCATTTGCCCCCAAAGCTGAAGATGGAGCCTCAAGAATAAAATGGGAGTGTGACTCTCAGTTCCTCTATTGTGGGACCCTGAGTGCACGAACAGACCAACACAGCCAGTACTGAAACTGTAGCAAACGATGCCCCTCCAATTTTTAGGTCCATAGTTGGGGCAGAAAAGCATCCGTCAGCAATCGTGTTTTACGTCTCGGCTGCTGTAGCGAGATGGAATTCCTGTCGCTGTAGGTTGCTTGTAAGCACTTATGAGAGGCAATCGTGCCTAGAGGGTAACTATAGTTGGGTCTGCCAGGTTAAAGCAGATGCCCCCAGAGAGACAGTGTGGATTTAATGGATACAGTCTTGGACCTGGACTGGGAAGTCCCCTGGGTTCAAATCCCCCGCTCTGCCACAAAATACAGTGGATGATCTTGGGCTCTCTGCCTGACTTACCAGACTGTGGTCTTGTTAGGCTAAAATAGGATCATCTCCCTGAGCCTCTTAGAGTAGCCACAAACCCAAGGGAACCCTCCCCAGCTCCTGTGAGAAATATATATATTATTCTGTTCTGCACAACAGGTCTTGCTTTCTCTTTGGGGAGGATGGTTTTATGGAGCTTTCCCTGAAGAAATTCAAGTGGTGGAGGTGATCAAGCCTTCTCCAACCTCACTGAACTAGGGACTATGTTACCAGGCTCTGCTTTTAGACCAAAGCTCTGATCCTGAGCACACTTTCTTGGAAAGAAATACTACTGACATAAATTGAACTTCCTATTCCACTTGCTCAGGATCGCTTGTCTGGCTGCATTCTAATGCGTGTTTACCCGGGAGTAATCCCCACTGAACTCAGTGGAATTTACTTCCATGTAAACATGTTTAGGATCGGGCTGTTCTTATTATTCTCCCTCAAGGCTTTCTGCAAGTGGCAGATTCAGGGCGCAATTGGAGGCAGCGGAACTTCGAGAAGTGACGGCAGCGCAGATGACCAGGCGACAGCAGGTAGTTCTGCTGGGGCAGCTTTCCCCAACCGGGTGCCCTCCAGATGTTTTGGACTTCAACTCCCATCAGCCCCTACCAGCGCGGCCAATGGTCCGGCATGGTGGGAGCTGTCGTCTAAAACGTGTGGCGGGCGCTGAGTTGTGGAAGGCTGTTTTACGGAATGCGCAGCAGCCGTCCGTGAAAAGGCATTTCAAGCTAGGCCAGTCCTTGCGGGAAACTCGCCGGATGGAGCCACTCGCCTTGCTTAGCCCCCTTCCCCCGGGACAGTCAGAAGCGAGGAGCCCACTCCGTGGGCCTAACTCACCCAACCCGCGCCCATCATCGTGGCCTCCGGCCGCTGAATTCACCTTTCCCACTCGGTTCCATTGAAATCAATGAGGCATGCGTGGAAGATCCAAATGCCCCCCAAACTTCGCTCCAACAATAATAAAGAGATTCGCTCGCCCCCGCCCCTATTTGCCAGGCTGCCCCCCCCCCCCGCTTTCGGGTCCCCTTCTCCCCGCGCCCCAAGCCCAGTCCCGCCATTTAGGTCCCACACTTTGGTGAGGGCGCGCCGCGGGGAGGGCTCAACTTGAGGGCGGCCGCGCCTCGCCGGCAGCTAAGAACGGGCTGGAGGTTCCTGCGGGAGCCTTACCGGAGAAGAGGCGGCGGCGGCGACTGTGGCTGCCTCACCCGGCGAGTTGGAGCCAGGCGGCGCGCAGGAAGCCGGGCGCAGGCATGACCCTGGGGCGGGCGGGCTGGCCACTCCTCGCCTGCTGCCTGACACCTGCCTGGGCGGGAGAGCGCTTCAGGTAGGCACCGCGCGGGCGGAGGGTCAGCCTCCGGGAGGCAGGGCAGAGTCGAAGAGGAGGCGGCGGCACAGGCGGAGCCCGGGAGCTGGGGACGCGCCTGAGCGAGACGGAGAGCACGGGCGGAGAAGCGCCTGTCCGCCCAGCCCGGGAGCTGCAGCAACGCCTCGCTTCGCCTTCGGGCGAGAGATCCCCGCTGCTCAGAGCGCGCTCGCGGTCCTGCCTCTCGCTCGCTACGGCGGGGAGCTGCGCCGCTACACGCGCCTCCTTCCCCCTTCGACTCCTCCTGCCCCCCCCCCGCCACTCCGTCCAAGCGCTTCAGACCCTTTGCGTTTCCCCCAAGCGACTGTAGCGCTTTCCCGGTCAGCTATGCCATGGCCAGGGAGGGGGACGTGACGGAAGAAGATCTGAGTCCAGAAAGAAGATATTCTGTTCCAGATGTGCTCTCTTCTTCTCTTAACCCCACGTCCCTTAGTTGACTGGAAGCGAACAGCCCAATCCCATGCATGTTTACTCTCAGAAGTAAGGCTCAGCCTCTCCAGTGGGGCTTACTCGCAAGTAAATGCATATAGGCTTGCAGTCCTGCACAATGTCATTTATTCGGTAGATTGGTTTATTTAGGGCAAATTCAGTTTTAAATAAGGCAGCAATCTCTAACCGATTGGCACATCAGTAGATGGGTCCCCCCCCCCCCCATGGGTATATATTATATCGGCTCTTACATGAGGCTCCCCATCCAAGGGGGCAGAAGCAGGTCCACGCCTGCCCAGGCTTAGCAGTGCTGCAGCTCCTATCTACTCCTAGACCATTCAGTGGGTTCCAGCAGCTGGAAGGATTTGAAGGAAATGGGGAAGGCAATTTGAATTTCTGTTGCCGTGATGGATGGATGATTTTTCTTTTTCCTTTCTTTGCTTATTAAATTGTATGTGTGATTTCACATCTTTAAAAGGCAATTATGCTGAGGCTTCCAAAATATGCAAATATATTTATATTTAGTACATTAAAAGCCAGATGGTTAAACTGAGGCAAGGCTCCTAAACACACTTAACTGGGAGTAAATCCCATTGAACTCAGTGGGACTTATATCTTAAACAGAGATACATAAGTGTGCCATGTAAGTTGCAATCCTATGAGCACAGTGGGACTTAACTCTGAGTAAAATATACATAAGACTGAGGTGCATGAAATTCTTTAATCTTTACTAACAATCATCTTAAAAGACATGTTTTTTCAATAATGAAGGCAATTGTCATTCAATCTGTTTGCCC
The DNA here is from genome assembly GCA_029215795.1 of Anniella stebbinsi. Lineage (NCBI taxonomy): Eukaryota > Metazoa > Chordata > Lepidosauria > Squamata > Anniellidae > Anniella > Anniella stebbinsi. The sequence continues at coordinate 335,000,089 of JARDYH010000001.1, forward strand.
ACTGGGTTGATGCCCACATTACAGACTTTTTTTTAAGAATTCCCCCACCTCCCACCCCAAGGAAGGCTCCATCAGGGCTGACAGGGAATTTGCTGAGAAGATGGTGGGATTTCATGACAAAGGCTAGCTCGAGCCCTCTGGGAGGGCTGTGTGTTTGTCAGGCATGCATCATTCATCAGCCTTAGTGGTGATGCTGTGTAGGCTGATAGCTAAGGGGAGTAAATGGGGGTGGCTAATTCACCCACCTCACTGAATTTCTCTGTCAGTAAAAATAAAGAGATGCCTACACTTCCCCCTTTTATCCTGTGATTTTTAAATTTATTTTTAGTCTGAGTCGAAACATTTTATTCCCCCAGTGGTTCTGAATAATCGCATGTGTTTTCCCCCCTTACTGAGGAAAGATTTTCTTAAAAAAAAAGAAAAAAAAGATGCCTAGGGGAACTTCCACATGGAGGAAAGGCTGTTTTGAGTGCACTTGAAACACAAGAATATGAAGACTGTTCTTGCTGGATCAAACCAAGATTAATCTAGTATTCTATCTCTGACAGCCAGGCATCCCTAGGAAGCTACCAATGGTTGTGATGACACGGACAGTGGGACTAGAATACACAATTTTCAGAAAGAGTTGAGGTATATTCATGGAGGATAGATTCATCAGTGGCCACGAGCTATGCCAGCCAAATTGAACCTCCATGTTTAGGGACGGTACACCTATTTGTTATCAGATTCTGGGAGCAAAAGCAGCCACCCCTATTGGTTCACATTCAGCATTTGATAATCGAAGGTTCAGGACCAGCCCTTCCATGAGGTGAGGTGAATTCCCCCACCCCAGGCAGCAGAGCAAGAGCAGCAACAATTATGTGCTCCCCTCCTGGCCAAGAGGGCCCCACACAGGAGCCTGATTGGCCCCAAAAAGGGGGGATTGGCATGGCTTTGCAGAGAGAGCTGTCCAGGCCAAAATGCCTGGCTTTGTTGGTTCCTTCCTCAGAACCAGGTATTGTGGGAGTGGTGTCCCTGGAGATTGCCCATCCATCCATCCATCCACCTGTTCACTCTGGGAGAATCCTCACACAAGAGTGTAGGGTGGGAGACACGGCAGACGAGGCAATGACGGGTGGGCAGAAATAGCGGAGACACATGTGTGCTTTACCACATCAGGCAACGAGAGAGCTTGCATTGGCCCTGAATCCCTGGCATCTCTAGCTTAAAAGTTAGCCCAGAAAGATCTTGAGATCCTCAGGATCCACTGCCAGAACAGAATGGTTAGATGGACCAGTGATCTGGCTCTGTAAAAGGTAGCTTCATCTGATTGTTTGGCTAATAGTCCCTGTTGGACCTATCCACCATGAATTTAGCATAATCCTTTCTCCAGGGCTGGCTTTAGGGTGGGTGGGTGAGCTGAGCGGTCACCTGGGGTGTTGGGCTGAGGGGGCACCAAGCTGAGCTCAGTGGCTGCGTTTTATATATATACACTGTCTGCAATGAGCTCAGGTAGCAAAAAGCAATTGCCCGTATCCTTCCTTTCAAGGTTCCACAGGTTGCTTGGGTACTAAGTACAAAAATGATCCTCCTTCAATCTCTCCCCACCAATCTCCCCCCCCCCATTTCCACTTTGATGTTATTTGCATTAGTTAAAAATCAGTGGAACACAGCATTACTTTGAGGAAATGTTACGGAGCACTTAGTAGTTCAAATACTGTAAACACGATTAGTACTATATAAATAATAATAAAATAAAGCCGTAAGCTGTAAGAGGTCAGCTGGTTACCTTTTTTATTCATAACTTGTCCTTATAATTTTTAAAGATAAAATAATGGATATTCTAAAATAAAGAATACTTACCAAAAGATAGGAACTGCTAAAACCTGTGATAGATCTGCTGTGTTGCATAATGCACTGCCACTGCTTTTGAACTTTGGGCTGTGCAAACTGTAACACAGTGGCTGAGAGATCAAAGTTTTGAGCAATGCTGTTCTTGCTGAACATCAGACCTTATTTGCAGTGGCCATTCACAAAACAGTTGTCGGGTGATATAACAGATAACTTTGCATGGATGAGCTGCTTAACACATGTGTGATGAACATGCACACTTTTGTCTCTATTCAAGCCACAGGAGACAGAGTTAAACCTCTTGATGAACTGTAGCTCAGCAGTCTCACAGCAAAATCTGATGTCTAATAAAGACATCCAATGTGACCTCTTTGCTAGAGAGATAAAAGCTTATAGTTTGGCCCTGGTGGACACAACAGAGCCCTGAAATGCAAAAGGTCTTGTGCAAGAAAGTCTAACAACACTTTCTCAGGCAACAGCCTATTTCATCAGATGCATGAAGATGACTGTCCACTTGAAGACGTCACAGGGTTCTTGGCTGCAGCAGACTGACACAGGCAGCCTTCGGTCAAAATACAAGCGAAGGATTCTGTTCCAATTTATTCATGACAATTCCTCTGAAATCAATGAAATTAATCATGATGTACACCCACATAATTGGGCCAAAGGGAAACACTCCCAGGATAACTCCCACCTACTCACGAATCCCTCTCTCCCAAATGCTTATAATGCTTCAAGCTATTCTCTAACAGTACCTAATCTGTTTCCTTTACATCCTAAATCATCCACTGATTTCACCATTCTATTATCTCACGCTTTTCAATCTAGCATCCTTAATTCCCCCTGCCCCCCCCCCCCCGGGATATAATATTACTCCTTCTCATGCCCCCACATCTCCTTTCCTCCAGCACATCCGAATAATTCTTGGGCATCACACCTCCTACACTTTAGGGCTGTTTTAGGCATTATAGTTGTTAGAGATATACTTAAGAGACCAACTACACATCATGTGCAAATGTGACGCCATTCTTTTAAAAAGGAAAGCAGCTTTAAGAATGATTTCTAGCAGAAATGGAGGGGGGAGGAGAGAGACGACAGTGTTTAAATCTTTTTCTGTCTGCCATTTCTCCATTCTACGTATTCCCCTACTCCCCTGGTAGGCTTCAACATGCATGTTTTTCAGCTTTTTGAACCCCGCAAGGGAAGCCTCTTGAGGAACAATTTGAAGAGGAGATATGGCAGATGGGAAAAGGGTTAATAATCCCACTCCTTCCTCACTTGAAACAACATCCTTCCAATGAACCAAGTGGGAGTTAATTCAGAGGTGGAGAGCCTCCACCTGCATGTAACATGTCCCTAACCCCTAAGATATTTTAAGCATACACCTAAAAATGTAACATGACAATGCTGCAAAGTACAAACATTTGTATTGTACAGGTACTTATATCTGGGATCCAGGCTTGACTGTGGGTCCCTGTCAAGAAGTGTAGTTTCAGATATTCTGACACATACTTGGGCTATTCACACAACATGCTAACCCACACTCAGTGGTTGAGTGTGGGTTGTTTTGAACCATGGGTTGTTTGTTGAAACATGGGTGAGCATGTTGTCTGAATGCAGCATATTTTCTGTAGGGTGGGTTATTGTGTTCCTGAATGCAGCCAGGGTGGCTGTTAACCATGCAGTGTGGCTTTTTAACCACCCTGAATAACCCCAACTATAAACGATGGGTTCTCAAGGTGGCTTGTTCAAGAAAAATAAGCCACACTGCATGGTTAACAAACCATCCTGGCTGCAGTCAGACAATATGCTAACCCATGGTTCAACAAATAACCCACAATTCAAAGCAAACCACACTCAATCACTGAGCATGAGTTAGCTTGGTGTGTGAACAGCCCCAGTGAGTGAAATGGCATTTAGTGGACTAATATGCTCAACATTTCTACTGCCTCTTCCAACAGTTATCTTAGATACACATTTGCACACTGTTTCCAAGGCACAGTGATAAGGTGGCTATGTATGTCATAACCCAGTACTCTCAAAAGATACTAAGTTGTGGTATCATGTCTCATGCTAACACACTCTGAGACATGCTACTGTCACTCCCATCAGGACTGGGCCTGAGTCCGAGTCCGCTCCAGGAACTTGTAAATTCAACTCAGAGAATGAAGGACGTATCTTCACCTCTGGCTGAGCCACGTCTGAGCCAGTTCATTGATGGCAATGTTACAGCCTGTAAAAAGTAGTGACTCACTGTAGGTCTACAGCAGGAATCTTGACTATGATGGCCAGGGAAAAAAGTCCCAGTTAAGACATTGGGGGCCCTCCAGAGTTTTCTCTAACTCCCCATAACATTGCCACCCATGAGCCAGTTCAGAAGTGGCTCAGCCAGAGGGGGAGATATGGCAATTTAGTGGCGTTGGGTCTAACATTCCCTGCAACTCTTGGAATTTACAAGTAGCATGGTCAGAGGTCAGATCTAGGATGGGAAGAACAAAGAAGTGGATAGTGCCATGAAGAGGTCCAGAGTCAAACTTAATTTGGATGTTGTCCCAACAACTAGCAAACTCTGAATGAGTGTTAAGTAGGATTGCAGCTTCCTTTAGGTTGTTAGCTCTGCCCACCACCCCCACCTCTTTTAAAAGGACCTGAGTTTTGCTTCCGGAACTCAATCCTCTTTCTGGTTTGAGAGATTGTCTATATTGAAGGTATCTTTCCTTAAGGAGTGGGCTGGGTAGACCCAAGGCATTTTGAGATGAAGAACAAGATGGTGCCCTGTCCTGTGCCATGTACAAAAGCTGATTGGACTGTTTCTTCAACACTAACAATGGAACAGCATCCTACGCTGCACCTGAAGGCAGCAGGTTAGTTTAGGGAACACAGGGCAGGCTGCTTGCCTCTCAGCTCTCTCCTCCAACATCTTACTGCTGCCTCCCACCATCTGCCGCCTGAGGCAACCACTTTAGTCTGCCTAATGGTAGGGCCGACCCTGAGAATGGGGAGCAGAGCCCTGGACCTTGACAGAGCAGAGCCAGCAACATTGGGGCCATCAGTTACTGGTACACTACTACATTATCTCTCTCTTTAGATCAGGTACTAGACCTTTGGCTAGTTTCAATTTCCCAGAACGTTGAACATATGATGCTGTCTTATACTGAGTCAATCGACTGGCTCAGTCTACTCCAACTGCTGTCCAAGGCCTCAGGGCAGAAGCCTTTCCCAGTCCTGTGGCCTGAGATTATTTAACTGGAGATGCAAGGGATTGATCCTGGAACTTTCTGCTGCATGCAAAGTATGTGCAGGATCAGTTGGATATGGCCCCTCTGCAATGAGCATGTGTGGTTTACGAGGTTCTTGCTTCAGACCCATTGACAGCTCCACGGTTCTCTGACTGCTCTCCTGCTCCTCTTCACCACCAGCCCAGCAGACAAACCATCACGCCACTAACACCATGCTCCTCTGTGCTCCATCCCCAGCACAAGTGCGTTGAAAAATATAATATCCCTAATGAGACTAATGATGTGAGCTCTCTGAAGTAGAACCATTCATCATAAGCAGTATAGGATATGGGTTTATGTTTCCTGGATAACCCAATAAAAAATAAACCCTGTTAGTTTTTCAAGTACATGTTGATACAATACATTGTCCACTAAGATTCTATGGATGCCTGTAATGGCCCAGAGAGAGAGAGAGAGAGAGAGAGAGAGAGGGAGAGAGAGAGACAGAATATGTGTGGAGATATGCTTGCCCACAGGTGACAAACTGTTCTTATCCATAATCATTTCTTTGCATTAAGGTTTTGGTTGAATGAAGGTCTGTTTTATTTCATCCACGTAGACACCACTGGGAGATCAGTTGCATTGTGCTAGGTACAATGGAGAAAGTGAAAGAGACAAAGGGACAGAATCTTTTCAACTCAGGCCCTCCAAGACAGCTGTCTTTCTAACACTAGAAACGAGATCATTTCATAGGAACAAGATAGAGCAGCTACAGGCTTGTGCTGCGGATTAGACAAAGAGAATTTCATGCAATTCAAGATGCCGCACACACCTTGTTGTTGGATGATGCAGGCAGCAAATTCGACTCTGGTGACACGGCAAGGGCAAAAGGCCAGGATCTATTTATACTTTGCTTGGCCAATCCAGAGGCCTCATACATTCTGCCAATCACAGCAGCTGATGCTGCATGTCTCTATTCCCTTCTGTGCTTGAAGAAGGTTCTTGAGCACCGCATGGCTGTTTCTCTGGCAGGAATTATCCACCATGTCTATGGGACAATCAAAGCCCTGTCTGACCATGGTTTGTGGTGTCCTTCTGGGCTCCATCTTATCCCCCATGCTATTTTACATATACATGAAACTGCTGGGAGAGATTGTCTGGAGTTTTGGGATTTGGTGCCACCAGCATGGTGATGACACCCAACTCTGTCTCTCCTTTCCATCCAAATCCAAGGAAGCTGTTGTAGTGCTAAATCAGTGTCTGATGTCGGTAATAGACTGAATGAGGGCAAACAAAATGAAGCTTAATCCAGACAAGACAGAAGTGCTCCTGGTTAGTCAAAAGGCAGATCAGGGAGTTGGGATTCAACCTGTGCTGGATGGGATTACTCTCCCCCCAGAGACTCAGGCTTGGGTGTACTCCTGGACAGCCTTTGAACCTGGATGTCCAGGTTTTGGCGGTGGCCAGGAGTGTTTGCACAGCTGAGGTTGGTATGCCAACTGCGTCCATTCCTAAGAGATGTCTGATCTGGCTATGATCACGCATGCCTTAGTTACATCCCATTTGGACTACTAAAACATGCTCTATGTGGAGCTGCCTTTGAAAATTGTTCAGAAACTTCAGCTGGTCCAGAATGCTGCTGCCAGACTGTTGACCAGGCCCGGGCACAGGGAGCATGTGACTCCCTTGTAAGAGCAGCTTCACTGGCTGCTGGTCTATTTCTGGGCAAAATCCAAAGTGCTGGTTATGACCTAGGGACCAGGCTACTTGAAATAATGCCTTCTTCCATATGAGCCTGCCTGGATATTAAGATTGTAGGGAGAGCCCCTTTTTTCAGGACCACTTGTTGTTGTGTTTTAATGCATTTGTTTTATTATTGTTTTAATTAAGTGTATTTATGACTGTAAGTTGCCTTGAATGCCATTTTTATTAGTAGAAAGGCCAGGTACAAAATATAAAGAAATAAATACAGTTCTGCCACCATGGTCCACCATTATCACCAGCACCCAAACTCCCTTGGCTACATAGCGTTCCAGGCCTCTGTTCTGCCATTTCTCTCCTTATTTGGTAAATGCTAGTTTTCCCCAACCTTCATCTTTATCTATCCTTTCAAGTTAGTCCCGTTAGAACTAGTATACTAGCCCCATGTGCGAGGGGATGGGGATACTAACCAAGTTATTTTTCTCTTCTGAAATGAATGTGCATTTGTGTGTTTTGGGAACAAAAATCTGTAAAAATAAGGTCTACACTTTTGGAGTTTGAATGAATGTTTGAGTTAACTCCCCCAGTTTAGAAAGAGCTATTCCCTATTTTGGTAAGAGCATAGTGCACAGGCCCACACCACTCCTCTGGTTCCATGCCTATGTAAGTGAGGAGATGCAGCAACATCAGAGCATTGTGGGGATTTTAACATGCCAAGAGGCCTCTCAGATCCAGACCCGTCTCCCAGATAAGCTCATAGCTGAGAAAATATGTGGGACAGAGGGCAAAATAACAGGAGTCTGTGGGTAGAGCCTAAGAATGCAAGCCCAAGAACGCACCATGCATGGATGCACACAGCTGATGTCAAGCACGACTGTCAGCAGCTGTGCTTCTGGCCTTGAGGCCTATATAATACTGGGTAACAGCAATAAAGGAAGATATCAGTATGATACACCTCTTCTCAATATTCACAGCGATAAGACTTGATGACAATCGTATCAGCTAGGTGAACATGTAAGATAAGGGCCCTCCAAGCACCACTGGAAATACCTCATTCTCTAGGCTGAGATTCAGCTGGCGTGTGGCCTAAGGTAGGTTGGCATGCCTGCAGTGTTCTCACCTCTGTGGTTTGCTCTGGTTATCAAGCTGCTTGCAGCAAGGTTTGGGCCGCCTGGGCCAATTAAATGTAAATATGCAGGACTGACAATGGACAAAGCCTGATTAGAAAAGCCAAGAGGTCATTCTTCACTGGCAAGACCTTACAAAGAGCTCCTGGAAAAAAAAAATACTCCCCAACTCTTATTAGGGAAGCTGAAAGGACACTTTTTTGGGGGGAGTGTGTTGCCATAAAATCAAACTATTATTGCGTTCATCCAAATCTCATTCCCCAAAAGCACAGGACACTGTCTTCTTCCTGCCCAGAAGAGCTACCCTACCATGCAACTTGCTAATTTGCTTAAAAGCATCTGTTCAGTACATTAGTGGTAAGCTGCTGAATATGCATTCCAAAGGGCTCGGGGTATGGACAGAGAGGCAGTCCAAGGCAGTCCGTTGCCAAAACAGAATCATCTGGGCCACACAGCATCCCAGTCCAAAACTGCTAGATTGGCTTTCCTCAATATTGCTGCAGCCTCCTCCATGTGGGCCACACACATTGGCTGGATTAAAATTCGAGTGCTGCAATTACCCAAAGCAGGGCAATGTGGAGAGATTAGCTTCCCCAAAACTCTACTGAGATATCTGAGCAGCAGAGTTGCCAGGCTTTGTTGCTGGATTTAAATAGCTATAAATGACATCCACAGCAAAAATCAAATAGATTCATACCCTTTACTTCTTGTTCATGCCTTAGCACACAACTGGAAGTGCTAGAAAACAGTCCCAGGGAAAACCAAGTGGGACGTGGCACAGGATTTCTTATGTGAAAACATTGCACATTCCCATAGGTGGACTGTAGTTCCTTAGAGGCATTTTTTTCCTTCCGAGTGGCCACAGGAGTTCATTGGCATAGGTTGGGGTGATGCTCAGTTGCAAGAAGGGAATGTCTAAAGCCCCCCCCCCCCCCGTATTAATCACTGCCAGCCATAGAGAACCCCCACCAGCATCATAGTAAATGCTTTCAGGCTCTCCATGCTCTTAGAACAAGATGGCCCATCTATTCCAAATAGGCGGGATATGTAGGGATGCAGCACAATTGACAATGGGACATAATAGAAGGATCATGATCCATTACTGGTGCACAGATGGACTCTAATGAAATCATTTGGATGTGTCATGGTTTACAGCCTCCCCAAAAAATCTGTTATAAAAGGATTGTGGATTGGAGAAGGTCAGGCTGCTCCTCAGTTGCCAAGGAAAAGCAATAGGAGCTCCAGCATTAGTCACAGGCAAACTAAGGGACCTCCCCCCGTAACCCCACAAAAAGTAGACTGCTTCAATGCTGACTGACTCTCCCATTACCACTTCAATACATTATATTATATTATATTTATTTATTACATTTGTATACCGCCCCATAGCCAAAGCTCTCTGGGGGTTTTACATAGGATTAGAACAATTAAAAACAATATACAAAAATTAAAACAGCAAAAACATACAACATACACACAATCCACACATACATTTAAAACCACTACAACAACCCAAAAAGCCACAAAAACAAAACAAACCCAGGCTTCTCAGATATTGCCAAATGCCTGAGAGAAAAGTCTTGACCTGGCGCCGAAAAGATAACAATGTTGGCGCCAGGCGGGCCTCATCAGGGAGATCGTTCCACAATTGGGGGGCCACCACAGAGAAGGCCCTCTCCCTTGTTGCTGACCTCCGAGCTTCCCTCAGAGTAGGCACTCGGAGGAGGGCCTTAGATGTTGAACATAGTGTTCGGGTAGGTTCATGTCGGGAAAGGTGTTCCATTAGGTATTGTGGTCCCAAGCCATGTAAGGCTTTATAGGTTAAAACCAGCACCTTGAATTGGGCTCGGAAACATACAGGCAGCCAATGCAAGCGAGCCAGAGTAGGTCTTATATGCTCAAACCTTCTGGTTCCAGAAGCACAAGCTGCAGCTTCCAAACCGCCTTCAAAGGCAGCCCCACGTAGAGTGCATTGCCATAATCTAACTTGGAGGTTACCAGAGCATGGACAACTGAAGCCAGGTTATCCCTGTCCAGATAGGGACGTAGCTGGGCCACCAACCGAAGTTGGTATTGTGACAAAGAGTCTTGTGGCACCTTAAAGTCGAACAAATTTATTCTGCCGTAATCTTTCACAGACACTGTCCATGTCATCAGAATCATGAAGTGTTAACCTTCAAGTGACAGATTTACTGGTTGCGGGGAGGGAGATGTAAACTGTGTTGTCAGAGGGAATTAAAATGCAAAAAGTACAGACAGTGATTACTACCTTAACGGTTGCCATTCACAAAATGTTGGAAGAATGTTAAAGTTATTGTCGATTAGAATTAAGGAGAACTATTATAAGACAGTTTGGAGATGGTATTTAACACCTGTGAGATTTCACCAGATTGATAAAAAATTGCCCAAGAATTGTTGGAGGGGGTGTCAGGAGGTTGGGACATATTTTCATATGTGGTGGAGCTGTGAACAAGTACAAAAATTTTGGGTGAGGGTTTGTAAAGAAATAAGCGATATAATTGGAAGTAGCTTGGAATTAAACCCGAAGTTAGCAATACTAGCAATATGGGATAGTAGGAACAAGAATATAATAAATAAAGAACTGGTAAACAACCTCCTGGCACCTGTTAGAATACTGATTGCTAAAAATTGGAAAGGGCAACGAAGTTATACAATAGAAGAGTGGTATAAAGAAATTTGGGATTTAGCTTTGAATGATATGTTGACTTGTAAAATGAAAATAAAGAGGGGAATGTCCAGGAAGAGTGATTTTGGGGAAATATGGACTCCCCTTTTGAATTATGTTTTAAGATCGGGAAAGGGACAATTGCCTTCAAAAGAATCATTAAAATTTTGGAAAGAGGATGAAGGATTATGAGATGGTCTCGGATGGGGGGGTGCACAGGGGGTAGTCGAAGGGGGAAGTTTGTTTTATTTTATTTTATTTTATATTATTGTTTATATTTGTGTATGTTTATGTTGAAATTAATAAAAAAATATTAACAAAAAACAAAATGTTGTTGGGTGACTGATAACCCAGACATCATTGCAGTGGTGAGCTGATAAACATACTTATTATGATAAAAACATAAAACAAAACTGCACCCTTATTCAAACCACAGGAAGTAGTACTGCAGCAATTTTGTATTGATATCTGTCCCTCTGGAAATTTTTGGATTGTGTTATCCCTCTCTGGATTCATCTGCATTTGTTGTGGACACTTCACCAACCATTGACCGCTAGCTCTATCCTGATTAGCGCAAGCAACACACAGATCTGATTCGGATGACATGACAGCCCGTCGTGGGTTAATTAAACCTCAACATGTACATCTGCCATTATGAATATGCAACCTCCAACTGGGGGTTGCTGTGGCTTGTTGTCTCATGCAAACCCAGCTGGGGAGGTTTATTCAAGGTTTGAGGAGCAGCCTGCTCGTTCTGGTGAGACTGCTCCTATCCCTCCATCTACGGCTATTGCTTTGGAAGAATCATGGCATCAGGCCCCTTGGGGTGTTTAGGGGTATCTTCTCAATGTACCTGTCAGCAGTAACAGGACTTTTGCTCTTTCCTGTGGGGCTGTTAATATCCTTCCAATGCATTCCTATGGCCTTTTGGAAGGATACAGCATCCATACGGGGTGGTTGAAGGAGGGCTCTAGACTGTAAATGATCCCTTGAAATTTTGGGGAACTCTGCAGGTCTATTCCATTTGGAGATGGTACCTAAACACCAGCTTACATGTCAGCCTCCAGTCACCTTAGGCTTAATACATGCCAATGGGAATGCCTCTTTAGAGATGATCTTTAGAAACTGCTGTATAATCAATCCCTGAAGTTGTTCCCTAAAGATTACTATGTAAGTGAGTATTTTGAATTGGAGAAGGTCCCAACTACCTTCCAATTGGGAATGAAACATTGCATTGCATTTTAGATGGTTTGCTCCATCGGCTGGTGAACTAAATGTGAAGGTTCAAGCTTTCAAAGAAGAAGGGAACAGTACAAGCTTCTCCCCACTTGGATACACCTTGAAAGACGAGATGCCCTCAAACAACCCAAGACAAAAATCAAACCATACGCACAGCAGGGAAGAACAAAAGAACAAAATATAGCGGTCTTAATAAAAGGGATGTAGAAGGAGAGTTCTCTGCACACAACATAACACTACACAGAATCCTTTGTTCTACCGGACCTCACTTTGAATCCATGAGAATGACTGGAAGTGACTCATAAAGGGGAAAATGTAAGTACTCCCCTGATTGTACTTTGATGCAGAAAGAGCACAGGAAGCTGGAGAAAATCTCAATCTCATTATCTTAAATACCATATAATGTGCTGCATTATTATTTGATAGGCTTTATAGGTGACACCACCACTCCTGGGTTGGTTCCATTTGGGAACATGAAGTCTTCTATGGATATGAAAGACGTGAGTAAAAAGCAGCGCTAATGTTCTGCAGTTTCTCTGCAGTGGTGGGAGGCAGCAAGTATTATATTTGACAGGGAGAGTTACCATTGCCAACATGTGCTAAGCCTTGCATTCTTCATCTAACAACAGACACAGTAACAGATAAATACACTACGACAAATTTGTTAACACTGCATTATTGGCAGCCAAAAGAAAAAGAAAAAAGATCACTTTGAACTAGGCACCTGAACCCCTGCCAAGAAGTAACAAGTGGATCGACAGTTTAGCTCAGGGATTTAGCGCCAGTAAAGAAAATGCTGTAGAAGCCACAAATAAGTGAAAGGAATTTCCAAAAGTAATAACTCTATTCCATTGTGTTCTTGAAACCAGGCTAACTAGTCTTTTAAAAGACAATCAAGCACAATCATTCCACAAGTAATTAAGTGTGAGCTTGTCTTCTGGAATGAAAAGCACAAAAAGACCTAGCCAAATTATTTGAGTTTTCATGGACATAATCCCAATTTAAGCACAAGCCTAACTCTCCTGTTGAAATAAACGGAATGTAAAAGTGCCTGGTTTGGGCTGGATAGTGCCACATAAGTTTACATTTAAGCATATTTTAAGTAGTTCGATAGCTTGATCTACATCAAGCAGGATATTGCACTATGAAAGTGGCATGAAAGCAGTATATAAAAGGCAGGAGCCACACTACTGCTTTATAGCGGCATTGAAGTGCACTGACAACTGATGGGGCCCATTGACACATACCATATACCGCTACATCCTGCTTGGTGTGGCTCCTGCCTTTTATATACCGCTTTCATACCACTATATCCTGCTTGGTGTAGATGAGGCCTATGATAGCCTGATCAAGGCCATGTCTACTGAAGCTCTAGGAACACAGCCTTTGGGATGGATTTTTAAACATATAACTAGCTTGGCTAATGCAGACCATCTGCGCACTAGTACTTTATTGCTCAGTATCATGCTTTTCTGGCTTTTCCATGAGGCCCTGGAAAAGCCAGATGTGAGACTGACTGGGAGTTCATTGGACTTCCCAACTCCCAGCCAGTCCCCCTTGCTCCCTCCCAGTTGCTCCCTCCCACCCAGCTCCCCTACCTGCTGACACGTGGGACTTACCTGGGGACTCCTCTCTGGGCTTCCCCTCCCAGCTGCTTCCCCCCCCTCCCAGCTGTGTTTATATATCCAGTTTTTAGCTCAGAAGCTCCAGAGTGCCACACATTACTATGTGCCATGCATTGCCTTAGCATTTCATATATAGAGATGGCATTTTGAATCTCTCCAGTGTGTAATAGTGTGGACTTTGGGGGTTGGATCCTTGCTCATTCAGGAAGCTGATTGAGTGACCTTGGGCAAAAAAGTTAGGGTGACCATATTTGGGAAACCAAAAAAGAGGCTTTCCAGGGCCCCAGAAAGCATGTCATTCCCCCATGCCACATTAAAGGCCCCGATTGGAGCGGAGGAGGGGAAAGTGTGTCATTCCCATCCTCCCTTCCACTGCTCCAATTGGGGCCTTTTCTATAATGTCTGGGAATGACACACTTTCCCCTTTAAGGCCTCCAGAAAGTGTGTCATTCCCCCCTGCCACATTAATGGCAGCCTTAAAGGGGAAAGTGTGTCATTCCAGGACATTATAGAAAATTTCAGAAAATCCCTCCCCCCCCCCCCCCGACACCCAAGGTAGAACAAAAAACAGGACAAATCTAGGGAAATCCTGACAGTTGGTCACCCGAAAAGAGTAGAACCTGAGTTCATAGGAACTTGCCAGGTCTTCCACTTTGAAATCTGATCTTTAGTCTTGGTCAGTTTCACCTGGGGGGGGGGGGGGCTACACGAAGTCCCTTTGGCACACATTTTGGATAATAAGCACTTTTTCCTATATTCGTATTTATGTCTAATAGCGCTAGAAGAGAGCCATAAAGGCAATTTACGGGCATCTTAAAATGCTCTTTACAATTGTTTATATGCGGTGTTTCACTGCAGAGTCGGTTCAGGGGTGTATAGTTGAACATGGGAAAATTGACGAAAGCACCGCCCTGTCTCCTGATGGTACTTCCCCCGGACTTTCCCACCATTCGTTAACCCCTCCCACCTGACTTTCTCGCCGTTGCCTGTCCAATCACGATCGCCCGTGACTTCGCATGTGGGTACGATTGCTAAACATTGGATGCTCCTACAATTACAGTTGTTAGCAGGGCAGCATTGGCTTTGGGACCTATTGTAAAACCATTAAAGCATCACTTTTCCAGGTAATGGACGGCCCTGGTGAGAACCCGCCCGTGGAGCATCTGCCCCCCTATTCCTCCCGCAAAGAATCCGCCGCTGTACACTTCCACCTCACCCCTTATCTTCCTTCTTGGAAATGTGCTGCTTCAAGGACAAATTTTTGTGTTGGCTTTCCATTACAATGTTGCATTTCGCACTGATGTCCCAGTTCCATACAAACTTCCCATTATTCTGCCTGTCTCCGGACCTCGAGATGCCAGCACAGTTCGGTTCTGGAATGCCCAACACTGAGAAGTCTAGAGGGCAACCTCACCATCCCAGCAGGTCTCTATGTTGCAGAGGTGGGTGATTGGGCAGGCAGGAGTGTGGGAGGACTGGGTGCTGCCCCCCCCAAAAACCCTGCCTGGCACTGATGTCTCTTTGTCCCCTCTTCCCCTGTCCCCTCTTACACACACAGTGCAGCTGCTATTATTCCGCCAGCTGTACTCAAGAGACAGAATGGTCGGTTACAGCTGTGCCTCCGCCGTACGGAGCGCTCATTGCGTGTCCTTCAGCATTGAATGAGGAGACTCGAGCACATTGTCCGGCATGCCAACTGACAATGACATTAGAATGACCAGGCAGGGACCCCCCCCCCCAATGTGTGAGCAGCGGCTGTGATGTGGCGTCTGTGGACCGACCCCACGCGACTGTTGAAGTTTGCCTATGGTTCTCCGCGTTCTGCCCATTCCCGTGTATTCCCAACCTGCGCTGTGCCTTTCTGATTACTCCACCCATGCTTTGCAATGGGCTTGTGCCCACATGTAACCATTTCTAGAATAAAGATATTGCATTGCTTTATGATAATAAAACAAGTGTTCTTTTTGCTGCAACACACACACACACACAACTTCCAGGAAAATCAATGAAAGAAGGGAGAGAAGTTACGAAGCCCGCTTGGATGCTAAGGTTCCCGGGGAGAAAGTCCCCCCACCCTGCTCAATGCTCCTTACTCCCGAGTAACATCGCTCAATGGCAGGAACTGGCTTGAACGTGCAGAAGTTTCCCTTCCTTTTTCTAGCCATGATCCCAACAAGGGAGCGTGTGGGAGGGGGAGGAAAGCCTTAGTGGACCTCAAATTATACTCAAAATGAGCAATGCACATCCTTATTCCAACCCCCTTGCTGCCTGTAGAACCAGCTCCATGTGAGTAGCTGCGCGTCTCGATGAAAAAAAGATTCCAGTGGGGATTTAAAAGAAACTTTACTTTAAGTACAGGTAACTTAAGGTTGGCCATTACTGGACAGTCCATGAGTCAAGGGAAGAAGAAGAAGGAAGAAGGAGGGAAGAGACAGGAAATGACAAAGCAAGCATTGGGTCAATCCCCTCCCACTTTGTCCACAACTGGGAGGGGTAGCCAGAGAAGGGGCAGGCATTCACTCATGACATCACAAGCCCTGCCCACCAAACTACACCCACGATTAGCATTAATCCGAAAGGGCAGTGGATGGTTACATGACCAAAAGGCGACCGAACTTTGGAGAAATATTAAAAGTCGTGTTTAATTGACACCTTGGAAACGCGCATTAACGGAGGCTATAATTCCCATACAAGTCTGATCTGCACCCCGCTCGTGTTTACAAAATGCCATCAGAACGAAGTAAAGGTGACCCAAATAAGCTGTGAAGATATACCCCTTGTTGTACTTTCCTATATGTTTAAGAGCTGAGCTTTCTAGTGCAAAGCAAAGCGCTTTGCAAGACACTTCTGCTCAAGCTAATTAAAATAAACCTTGCAAAACCTTTCCAGTAGCACAGAAGCTTTACAAGCCAAGGTTCACTTTGCTAAACCTGAAATGCTAGAACAGGTTAGATCCAATGTCTTGCAAGACTTTCACTCCTTTTCTCCAGCAAACTATGGAGGTGATACCTATGCTGTGTTAGAATCCAAAGAGTAGCATAACATATAGCCTTAAACGAGTGGCCCTGTGAAGACTTTTAATGATTGGACTTTTAGTAGATAATTGGAAACATGCCCTTCACTAATGCAAATATTAAAATACTTTGGGAGGTTCATTTTAATTTCATTGTGCTACAAAAAAAGCGGGAGCAAGAGAGTGGAAACATTAAGATGGGGGGTTAAAAGAGAGTCTAATGTCACACTCCTGGACAGATCCGGCCACTGACTTTTTGCTGAAGGACAAGATGGCACCTTCCTTTCATGTGGAAAAGTGGATTGGAATAGCAGTCGGATTTTGTTTCAGCACGACTGCCACATATATTGACATTTCTGCATATTTTAAGTAATCTCATAACTTGATCTAGTTGGCTAGACTGTGATAGCCTGATCAAGGTCTTGTGTACTGAAACTCTAAGAACACAGCCTTTGGGATGGCTTTTAAAACAAATCATGGTATTTTGAATCTCTCTTGTATGCCACCCCCCTTCCTCCCATCATCTGCTACCTGAGGCACTGTTTCACTCAGAGCTGCTCTTGGATATTCAACACTGGCAGGAATGAAGAAGAATGGGCCATGGGTGACCCATTAACACAGAGTCTAATTCCTCATCTCATTCTCATAAACGCTTTTGTATTATTTCTGCATAGTTCATCCATTTACTTCTGGCTATCAGATGTTCATGGGACACCCATGGATTTTGGACTCTGCTTGGCCTGAACAGCTAGTGTTGGGTTTGAAAGATGGAAACCCCATATCAAGCCTTGGTTTATTTATGATGTTTGCCACCCTCTCGCAACCTAATCTTCCTCATTGATTTGGTGTGGTCATAAAATAAAATGACCCCATGTATATATCTTTGAGCTCATCAGAGAAACATCTGGATAAAATGTGTGACAAATAAATATGTCACAGACAAGGGTATTTTATTTGGCCAGGTCATGACTTGGGCTAGATCTACACTAAGAGGATCATCAGATGGGGGAGGGGGAACAATCGTGTTTCCCTACTGTCAAGTACCATTGCTCTGCTCCCCACTTCATTTCCGCATTGGGGACAAGCTAAAATCACATGGGGGAATGTGCAAAGCCCCCATGGCCCCCATAGAACAATTGGAATAGCGCCCTTTATAGTGGAACTTTCCAGCACATGGCAGCAAATCCTGACAAATCTCGACTTATTTCAAAAAAGTCGTGTTTTCTGTGACTTATTTTAAAACGTGAAAACTGGTAAATGGAGTGGGAGACATGAAGCAGGATCATTACATCGTTGAAATGACCCGCGAAGATCCATGACTGGCCAGTTGAGAGCATGGGATAAAACAGTTGCCTGATAATGCTCTAGATCTACACTACTGCTTTATAGCGGTATTGAAGTGCACTGATCCACATTGGGGCATAATCCACATTCCATATACCTCTTTCATAGTGTTATAGCCTGCTTTTTATTCCACATTTGTAATGATTTGACACATGGTGTAGATCTTGCCTTGCAGATGTCTTGTTTGTGGGGAATTTTAAAGGACATTAAAGACCAGGTCAACCTGTGGCAGACCTCAATTGTTTGGGTATATACCTCCCACACACCTCTAGTTTAATAGCTGCATGGGGCCTCTGTAGCGTCCGAGAGACAGAGTTTGGGAAGCATGGAACAGCTCTTGGCAGGAGACCAAGTCTCTGGAAATGAAACTTTACAACATCACTGGAGCTTGAGCTGAAATGAAAGGAACAGGGATGGAAATAAGACATGAGGAGGCAGCTCTGTTGTTACCACAGGGATCTTATCCACTTTAACTCATTCACATATTTGAAGAGAGCCAGAACTGAGTAGATGTCTAAAGGCATCCAGTGCAAATACAAATATGTGCCCTTAGGGTACTCCATTTTGAACATTTGGCAAAATGTTCAAAGTTCAAGGTCTGATATACAACACCCTAAACCACTGAGGCATAACATACCCAAGATACTGTCTTCATATATCTATCTCATCTTGAACTTTCAGTAGAGTGGCCAGTACACATTGGCAAAAAAAAGGACAAAAGAGAACACATGGTTGCATAAAAATTGCACATGCTAATTCATAGGTATAGGTACAAATTCAGAAATAATTACTCTAATTTAAATTTTAAAATACAATACATCCCAGGATAGTGGAGAAGACTCTGATCATGTAACCTGTGTGCCTGCTCATTCTGCTGTATAGGTGCGAAGAGTTGATGGGCAACTTCAAGGCCTGTACTCTCCTTTCTGATAGATCTGTACTCTTAAACTTGACTTGAACTGTACAGCCCTTCAAACAGAGGATGACTTCAAATAGAGGACTGCCCTTTGTAAAGTAGGACAACTCATTAAACTCTCTTTAAGAGGTCCCCCCACTCCCTAAAGCTCTGCCCCCTGGGGATGGGGAGGGGATGCCACACTATTATCGCTGATCAGTTATCAGCATTAACTGTAAAGATTCCCCTTAGCACAATGTTCATCCTCTGAATTGGTCCACCTCCTGCAAAGTCACCTAAAGGGTATCTTTACATTAAGGGGAAATCAAGTTGCTTACCTGGGGTGTTTGTGCTTCCTGCTTTTTGGCCCAATTGTTATGGTCTTAATTACATGGACAGAGAAGGGCAACCATGTGGTATGAATTGAATACTTCCCTTCTGTTCATTTCAATTAAGATAGTGCCATCCAGTGGTGGAAGATCATGCTTTTTTTTTTCTAGGATGTTACCACTTTAAAAATGGTTCTTTTCATGTGGAATTTGCAACAGTGGCCACAGGAGATGTCCTGGTTGTTCATGATGTGATTTAAAAGACCTGCAAACTTCCATGAGTGGCCAGTCACAAACATGCTATAAATCACTCATCCAGAGAAGTCCTGAGATACCAGCTGAAGGAGCGTTCCTTTAGCCAATGCCTCAGTTGGGGACCTTTGCTGCAAGCTGACTTTCCCTAGCCAGTCAGAGTAACAAAAGAGATCAAAATGGGATAGCTTCACTGACCTAAATATCACTTGACTCTTCAGACTACCAGAAGTGGAATAAATTGTGGAAAACAAGCAAATATATGCAAATATTCTCACTTTTCCTAATGCATTGTTTTGTGTTCCTCACTTTCTCAATCAGTAGGAAGTTTAATTGACATCTTTTACAACATAAGTGTCCTTGTGCATAAAGAATTTAGAAATTTAAAATGTTTTTGTAATATCTGTTTATTTGCAGACATAAAAACTGGGCAGGGTGGATATGGGAGACCAAGCAGTCAACGCAGATGGACAGTGTTAGCCTATAAAGTAGCACCAGTTTCCCAAATGTAAGCCACATGCAGTGGCCCAAAGGCTACCTTTTACTAGCCAACTGCAAACACATAGCCCATTTCTCTTTCAGTCCAAAGTACAAAACAGTTTCTTTGAGAACCCCACCCTGATCCTCACTCGCTGATCGAAGCAAGCACCTTTAACTAGCAAGCTATTCAACAGTCTAGAGAGGTGACAACTCTTCACTTGATAGTTGATACAGCACAATAGCATTCCCATAACAGCATGCATGTTACATCCATTAGCTTTTTTAAAGTGGTGTAGACACACCCCAAAGATAATCCTCACTGTCTCTGAGTCATAGCACATTTCTGTACGACTTTTCTTTTGCCAACAGGATAGCAGAGTCATCCATCACACTGCACCCATGACAAAATGTCCTGATCAAATATTAAAGCAATGAAAGTAATCAGGATGATAGAAATGTCTAGAAGACAGCTCAGTATAATTGTCCAGGGCATCATGTCTGTACAAAGGGGAAAAGCCAGAAGCCCTCAGAAAACAAAAAGATGCAAGTTGAATTCCCAGATTTGGCTATATCCCAAACCTGAAAGGAATATAATGTGAATAACAAAATTTTATGGAGGCAACCCAAACTATTTGAAACACATTTTGAAATGTAATAAATGTAGATAGATATTGGAGAATCTTGTCGGTGGTCAGAAACTACTGGGTGTGGGACAAGTCTCAGAGGAGACGATTCAAACAAAGGCCTCCTCCACACGAGACGTTTAATGAGCCTTGAAGGCTCATTATAAATATTACCTCCACACCAGCGGAGCGCAAAACGGGCGTACAGGCGCGCTATCTCCCCGATAATGCGCATTTTCGAATGCGCGTTAAATAGCGACTTTTATTTTGCTCCGGCCGTTAAAGCGCATTTTCGCGGTGTGAACAAGCGATTATGCGCGTTAACTTCTTGTAAAGCGCTTTTTGGACATCAATTAATGCGCTTCGCCGCCTCTCGCCGCCTCCCGTGCAGAGGGATTAGGAGTAAATGCGCCTCCGCGAAAATGCGCATAATCCCCGAACCGGGCGCAAAAGCGCATCCTTGTGGAGGGGGCCAGAGACTACCTTTGGACCCGCCATATTCTGCCCACTATCTATATGACAGCCTTCCCCAACCTGGTGACTTCCTAATGTGTTGCACTAAAACTCCCATAATTCCCAGCCGGTATGACCATTGACTAGGAATTATGGGAATTGCAGTCCAACAATTTTGCTTCTCAAGACACAAGTGGAATGAATACTACTGCTTTCCCTGGTCATCAAACAGACTTTTTAATATACTCTGTTTTTGAATGGGAACAGTCTTTTGGTTGTTTTCTCTTGCAGAAATCTTTCTAGCTGGCAAAAGTAGACTTTTGAAGCACTAAGACATTCAAACATCATAAGCTGGAAAACAAGAATGATGCTTGCAGGGTTCAAAACAGACAGCAGATATTCAAACCTTTTGTAAAAATGTCAAAGCAGCACTGCTGGGGTGGGGTGACTAGGGCACACTCTTGATTGTGATCAAATCAGTAGGGCTGGGATTTAGGGATTTAGTCCTTTCCCCCATGCCCTTTTCCTAATGCAAATGATCCCCTCAGGTGCTGTTAGCTCCACTGGAGAGGGGGGAATAAAAAAGAGGCATGATATAGGTTGTCTAATGGTAACTTTGTGGGCAGGGGAGCAGACAAAGAGGACCATCAGACAAGCGTTTTATTGCACGCTTGCTACTGTCCACTTACAGATGTGCGTGCGTCCTTTAGACGATGATGTCTGCCTTCCACGCACCTTCTACTTGTTTTTCCGTAGTAAAATAGACCCCTTTTAATCCAACTTTGTTTTTAAAATGGAATGTGCTGCTGTTTCCTGCTGTGTGCAGGAAAAGTGGTGCAATAAAAACAGCCTCTGAATGGGCCATTCGGTCTTTGTTTACTTCCTCTTTCTCCTCTGGGAAAAATAAGGAAGTGCTGAGAAGCAATGGTAAGGAAATGCGATTTTACCCCTGTGTGATGAAGCTGTTAGAGAAATGGTGTGTTTGTGTGTGCAGGGAGAGGGGGTAAGTTAGGGTGACCAGATAAAATCCAGGTCAGGGCTCCTGTAACTTTAACAGTTGTATAGAAAAGGGAATTTCAGCCAGTGTCATTTGTATGCAATTAGTTCCTGGTGAAATTCCCTCTTCATCACAACAGTTAAAGTTATAGGGGCCCTGCCTTCTTTTGTATATGGTCACTCTAGTATAGTGCCTGCACCTTTAACTGTTGTGATGAAGAGGGAATTTCACCAGGAACTAATTGCATACAAATGACTCTGGCTGAAATTCCCTTTTCTCTACAACTGTTAAAGTTACAGGAGCCCTGACCTGGATTTTATCTGGTCACCCTAGGGTAAGTTATTCCTAGCCCAAAGACATTGCCTGCTCCTGTCAAAACCAGAGCCCTCCACAGCTGCTTACATATGATGATCTGGTGAAATTCCCTCTTCATCACAACGGTTAAAGCTGCAGGAGCCCTGCCCTCCCTCTTTTGTATCTGGTCACACTAGGCAGGGCTCCTGCAGCTTTAACCATTGTGATGAAGAGGGAATTTCACCAGGTGTTGTATGCATACAAATGACACCTGCTGAAATTCCCTGTTCTTTACAACTATTAAAGCTACAGGAGCCCTGTCCTCCTTTCCATATGGTCACCCTAGACAGTAAATAAAAGTGTAAGCTAGGGTTCCATGCCTTTCCACTGCCATGCCTCTTTAGGCTCCCAAGTATGTAGGACAAGGTGACTAGCAATCCTGACCCCCTCCAGGCACTCCAGCTGCACCCATATTGCCAGGAGATAACCATCTACTACATGAATAAAGATAATACTGCATTGCCTGGAATACAAGCTTTGTATGCCTTATCACCTCTACCCAAAATGGGGCTATTATTCTGAAGTTCCAAAGCATGTGTGTCAGATTTGCCTATGGGGATCCATAGTGCCAGCAAAGCAAAAGACCATTATTCTGGTTGGGTGAAACATGCTGAAATTCAGTAGGCAAGAGAGATGTTACCTCTTGCATCCCATGAGAAAATGCTCTCTCCCCCCTCCCACACAGACATAAATAAATAAATAAATAAGTGCACAGAGTACCCTGAGGTTATAGAGAACCTCAGTTCTAGAATGTTTTACAGCCTAAGCAATTGGATTTAGGGCCATTCTCCTGACTTCCCCTTCCCCTTCCTTCTTTATTTACTTTAACACTGCTGCAAAAAACAGAGATAATGGATGGGGAAAGGAATGGAACGGATTTATTAAAATGAATATGAGGCATACAGTGTGAAGTTTTATTGCTATAGTAGTGATAAAATCTTATAGATATTCCCTTCTGTATCTCCAATCTAGGGTGGAGTCGGAGTTGATGGTGATGAGAGACAGGGCCTTCTCAGTGGCTGCACCAATATTGTGGAATACCTTGTCCTGTGAAGTGGAGGTGCCCCCTTTCTGGATGTCTCTTGTTGGTAGGCAAATACTTTTATCTTCTGGCATGTTTTTGTCAGCTAAGTTTCTTTATATTTTACCATATGCATACATAGTGCTATTGTTGTGACCCACTTTAGGATCAGGTTGCAGCACAGTAGTGGGTCCTGACCCATCAACTGAAGGCCAGTGAGATAGATCTCTAAAAGACACACTTCTTTCAGCAGGTGTAAACTAGCCTGACCTTCCTTTACATCCCAACACTGCACAGCAAATTTCCTGTTCTGACTACTTCTAAGGCTCTATACAAACCCTTCAGGACATTGTTAATAAGGTCTCTCAGAGCCCAGGTTCCTACCTATTCAGAGCATATATGTACTCCTGTGCATATCAATGTTTGGCAATTCACATGGGGCACTCCTAGGCACAAGAGTGGTGAAGATACTACAGTTGGAGACAGAACAATCACTTTTAATATAGATGAAAGTGGTTTGAGAGAGACATTGCTCCCCAAAAAATACACACAAATTTCTTTTGTGTCACTGATCAAATGAGTTTTGCAGGGTTTTGAAACAATAAAAAAATCTACAAAACCTGTTTACCAGATAAAAATGTGATGGTTATACACACCAGGAGCAGCAATCATTCTTTCAAACTACCTGAAAAAATAACTACTTGTCTCTAGCCTAATACAGTAGAGTTAATTCATTCATTCATTCATTCATCCTCTCTCTCTCTCTCTCTCTCTCTCTCTCTCTCTTTCTCATTTTAGTTTGGACATGGCATGATTGACATCTAACTAACATTCACCAGTTTGGAATTTCTCTGTCCTGACAGTCTTAAGATATTTCATTCTTAGGACATACTACAGCCTGTTAAAAGAATCCACATTCTAGACATGCCTAGCGTGGCCAGATACAAAAGAGGGCACGGCTCCTGCAGCTTTAACTGTTGTGATGAAGAGGGAATTTCACCAGGTACTGCATGCATACAAATGACACCTGATGAAATTCCCTTTTCAGTATTACTGTGAAAGATACAGAGCCTCTATCCTCCTTTTCATATGGTCACCCTAAGGCCCTTGGAACAAAGTTGCTGCCAGATGAATTAGAATACTGACGCAAATATTCCTCTTGAAAGTGATAAGCCGCTGAGAGCCAGAGCTGACAATGACTGGCAACTACAGCAGCACAAACATGGCTAAAGGAGCCAGCACCATCATCAATAGCACCGATGTACTGCAAGAAATCTAAAGCCAGCTGTCTCCTTGTACACTCAGTTCACGAATACACTTTAAGGGAGGTTGGATTAAGAAAAGGAATGTATTTGAAAGACTCAGGAGGCAAGATGCTCTGGGGATAAATTGGTAACAACACAGTAGCTTTGGGACACAGAGAGGAGTAAGAGTCACTTTGATATATGACAAATTGGCCATTCGGGTTTCTCTGTGGCACTCAGAACTATCTGGAAGCTGGAAAGGTGCCAATTATACAGCACCTGGGACCACTTGGGTAACAGAGAGGTAAGCCAAGGCTATTGTCAAGGGGTTATTCTAAGGAGAGCCTGCCAGGGGATTGGTTTCCCTTCAGATATTCAGCAGCCACAGTAAGCCAACCATGAAATCTATTAAACTATTTGAATTTTCCGTCTATTCTTGTGGCTATAATTTAAGCTTTATCGTTAGCTGGCTCAACTTCATAATAATTTCATTTTAATCAGAGAAATACTTTCAATTCCTAACAGACAAGGGTAGAATCAGGACCAAATTAAAGGTAATATACCGTTACATTTCCTCCAACTTCTTTTTAAAATGAAAAGCAGCCACAGGTGGCTGTGATTTGAATAGAAAAACGGTGGAGGAGAGGCTACTCAACGCTTTCTTTTCCTGCAATTTGTTTGCTCAAAATCTCTCAAAATTGTTTTTCCAGCTGCAAGGGGGAGGGGAAATATGAGAACGCATATTCCCCCTCCCCCATGGGGGCAATGCTGAACAGACAAATGGCAGGAAGGGGTTAAGCAGTATCAAAGGCAGTAAGCCTATAAACATCAGTTACTGGGGAACATGGACAGGAGGGTGCTGTTGCACCCATGTCTTGCTTGTAAGTTTCTGGTCAACAGCTGGTTGGCTATTGTGTAAACAGAGTGCTGGACTAGAGGGATCCTTGGTCTGGTCCGGCATGGCTCTTCTTATGTTCTTATGCTGCTTTTCTGATCCCAATCACAGGTTCCAGAGGCTGCTTTTCATTAAAATCACCATTGGGGGAAAGAGACTTGGGTCTCCTCTACAAGATTTCGGTTTGACGCCCAGTTGCCCGATTATGCGCATATACGGAGAAGCGCATTTACTCCTAATACCTATTCACGAGAGGCGGTGAAGCGCATTACGGGCTATATGAAACACGCTTTAAAGTTGTTTACATGCGGAGAATCGCACGTTTACATGGCCATAAGGCGCTTTAACTCCCGCGGCAAATTAAAACTCACTATTTAACACTCATTCGAAAATGCAAATAATCAGAGATAAAAAGCACCTCAACCCCCGATTTGCGCTCTGCTCTTGTAGAGGTAAAATTTGTAATGCACCTCGAAAGAGCTTTAAATCACTCTTGTAGAGGCACCCTGAATGCTACATCTAATTTAGTGAACCAGTGAAACCCATGCACAACGCAGATCTACAGTTGGATCTAGAATCTGCCTTCTGTGAGAGGAAGGGCTGTGCTCGCAGAAGGTTTCTCTGCCCAAATTTTTGGGATCCCCTCCCCCCACACCACAGATCACCCCATTCAGCAGCATCTCCTGACTATCAATGACTGCTGGTCCTGATGGTTATATGCTACCTCCAGTATCAGAGGCAGTATGCCTATGTACACCAGTTACTGGGGAACATGTCAGGATGGTGCTGTTGCACTCATGTCCTGCTTCATGTGCGAACAGAATGCTGGTTTGCCTCTGTATGAATGCTGGACTAGATGGACCCTTGGTCTGATCCAGCACATCTCTTCTATCATTTTGACTCTCTGTGTAGCATTTTCAGGGGGCTGGAGGGGCCGCCACGGGAAGGAGGGGGCGCAGTTCCATCAGCACAGTTGATTCAGTGTAAATCTGAATCCAACTCTAATAAAATCAATAAGATATTTCCCACTTACTATAAGTGGATGTGGATTGTACTCTACTGTATTTTGGAGCCATGAGGGGGAACTGTAAATATTTTACATGTGTCAAATTATGCAGTTCTGTCTTGATTTTTAAAAAAAATCTTAACACATTTTAATGCTCCTCATAGAATCACTAGAAGTGGTAGGAGGCTTCACCTATAAGGTTTGACTTTCTGCACAACTATAATTTTCACCTATCCTAGGAAATTGGTAGCTGTGTCACATGTGATGGCTGCATAGATGTCCATTTCTCTTAATGTGCACATGGGCCAAATTCATGATGGATACACTCTGCAGAAATGACATATGTAAGCTCATCACAAATGGGCTATCTGCAGTAGAAATTTGTCATGTGAAAAGAGAATTTGGTTAGCCTTACAATCACGGAACTTTCACAGTAGTGTGCCCAACTGGATGTCCAGTACAAGTTACTGCAGCATGCTGAATATTAAAATTGTTGAGAAAGCATACCATAAAATATCTTGGACAGTGCATCCAATTCAGTAATGGCAGGATTGAAGGCATTTCTGGTTCCACACAATTCAGTAACAATGTGATTGTGTCTGGAGAGGTAGCTGAACAAAAAGCTCTAGCAACACAATTCAACTCCAGCTTTATGCAAAGATCCTTGTTCATATAATGCATGAAAGGTTGTTTCATCAGTTCAAGCTCCGTCTTGCAAATGTACTGAATGTTCCCTCCTTCTGGTATTATTGGCGAGTGTAATTTACCTTCTCTTTACCACTCCATTTATCATTTTGTATATCCTCTCTCATGTCAAATTTACTCATCCTCTCCATAAACAATCTCACCTCACCTCCCCCCACCCCCATCCTCAGTTTTTCTGCATACAAAAATGCTCACTCTCTTCTCCCAGGTCTGGTTTCCCTTTTGTTCTCCAATGAATCCTTTTAGAGATAGCATGATTAGCCCTGTACACTGTATTTAGATAACTATCTGCATTTTATTAATCTGTTTTTTGTCTCCTTTCTGACATAGTGCTGTCCACAAAGCACTAATTAGTTATACTAAACAACTCTTTTATCTCAAATGTAAATTGACCACAAAATAATGTACTATGGGACCCAGGTAACAAGTATTCAGCTTAATGTCTCTTCCACTTTACATATAGATCAGAACAAATAAACAGTAAAATAAAGCAGCCTTTAAATAATCAGAAGCATAACACAACTTTTTTAAAAAGCCGTGCTGTTGTCCTGCCCAGTTCCAGAATGAGTTGTCAGAAACATATGGGTTGCAAAGGGAATGGACTTATTTTATTATCTGGGTCAGCTAACCCTTCTTAGCAGCTTCAGTCGCAAAACAGTAATGCAGTTTCATTACAAGCTGTAAATTGCAATTAGGGAGTGCAAGTTTAGCTGCTCAGATTAATCCATAAACAGGCAAAAAGAAGAAAAAGAAAAGAAAAAAGAGCCAGTATCAGGCAGTATCTGCTGGGAAACTATAGGTAGAGGGTATAACATGAAAGATGACCACGGAGAACAGTAAATCATTTCAGCTGGTCCCTAGTGACTGGGATAAATCTGAGTCACCTGGGGAATTTGGCTAGTTGATAATGTACAAACAATTATATTTATGTCACCATTGCCCCCTGCTGGACAGGAAGTTAGATATCCTCATGCATAAAACTGAACCCGTAAGTGGAAAAGGTGCAAAAAAGAAAAGGGCAACTAAAATGATTAAGGTGCTGAAGTAACTCCCCTACGAGGAACGGTTACAATATCTGGGACTGTTTAGTTTAGAAAACAGGCAAATACAGGAAGACAAGATAGAAGTATACAAAATTATGCATGGTGCGGAGAAAGTGGATAGGGTGAAGTTTTTCTCATACTAGAATCTGGGGGTTATTGCATGAAGCTGATTGGTGAGAGGTACAGGACAGATAAAAGGAAGTATTTCATCACACATTGCATAGTTCAGCTATGGTAGGGTGACCAGATAAAATCCAGGTCAGGGCTCATGTAACTTTAACAGTTGTAGAGAAAAGGGAATTTCAGCCAGTGTCAATAATAATAATAATAATAATAATAATAATAATAATAATTTATTTCTTACCTGCCTCTCCGTCTGGATCAAGGCGGGGAACAACAATATGATAAAATACATAAAACTGATTAAAACATGACACATATTATTAAAACTGCATTAAAACATCCTAAAACATCCTAAAAACATCCTTAAAACATTCTAAAATTCCACTGGATATGCCCCCTGGAAGAGAACAGTCTTTATGGCTTTATTAAATTCTAAAAGACTGTTAAGTTGACGAGTCTCCTCCGGCAGATCATTCCACAGTCTGGGAGCGGCAGAAGAAAATATCCTCTGGGTAACGGATGTCAGCCTAGTCTTGGCCGACTGCAGTAAGTTCTTCCCAGAGGACCTGAGCATGCGGGGCGGATTGTATAGGAGAAGGCGATCCTGCAGGTAACCTGGACCCAAACCATGTAGGGCTTTAAAGGTAATAACCAACACTTTATACTTCGCCTGGAAACTAATTGGCAGCCAGTGGAGCGATTTTAAAGCTGGCATAATATGGTCACTCCTAGGTGTACCGGTGACCAACCTGGCTGCCATATTTTGAACTAGTTGAAGTTTCTGGACTAAGCACAGAGGTAGCCCTATGTACAGCGCATTGCAGAAGTCGAGCCTCGAAGTTACCAGCGCGTGCACTACCATCTTTAGGTCTTCCAACTCTAGGAAGGGGCGCAGCTGGCGTATCAGCCAAAGCTGATAGTAGGCACTCCTGGCCGTCACATCTATCTGGGCTGTCATTTGGAGCGACGGATCCAGGAGCACCCCCAAACTGCGAACACAGTCTTTCAGGGGGAGTGTAACCCCATCCAGAACCGGTTGACACACCTCCAAACCCAGGTTGCGGCCTTTGACAGCAAGCACCTCCGTCTTGTCTGGATTCAGCTTCAGTTTGTTTTTCCTCATCCAGCCCATTACCACCTCCAAGCATTCATTCAGAGGAGACACACTATCCTTAGCTGACGCTGTTATCGAAGGCATAGAGAAATATATTTGGGTGTCATCAGCATACTGATAGTATGCAATTAGTTCCTGGGGAAATTCCCTCTTCATCACAACAGTTAAAGTTGCAGGGGCCCTGCCTTCTTTTGTATATGGTCACTCTAGTATAGTGCATGCACCTTTAACTGTTGTGATGAAGAGGGAATTTCACCAGGAACTAATTGCATACAAATGACACTGGCTGAAATTCCCTTTTCAGTACAACTGTTAAAGTTACAGGAGCCCTGACCTGGATTTTATCTGGTCACCCTAAGCTATGGAATTTGCTGCCATCACAAGATGTAGTGATTACCACGAATGTGGACAGGCATTAAAAGGTGACTGGACAAATTCAAAGAGAATAAGAGTATCAGTGGCTAGCCACAAGTCATAAGGCTATATATTACCTCCACTATCAGAGGCAGTATGCTGGGGAATATGAGTGGAAGGATGGTATTGCACTGATCTCCTACTTATGGGCTTTCCACAGGCAGCTGGTTGTCCTCTGTGTGAACGGAATGCTGCCTCCCTTGAGACAGTAGGCAACCTTTTTAGGCCTATGTGAGCACACTTGGCAATTGAAGAAACTGTCCTGGGCACCAACACAAAATGGGTGTGCTGCAGTTGGAAGCATCATCCCTGCAGCCATCTGCCATCCATTTCCTAAGAATGTCTCTAAGCCCCATGTATAGCCCAAAGTCTTTAAAGGCAAAAGAAAATGGGAGCAGCAGCAGCAGCTAAAGGCCCCATTTTGCTTTAAAGCAATCCCAGATGCCAGTAAGAAATGTTATTTAAAAAAAGAAAAGAAAAGAAATAAAACATATGAGGGCTAGGGTAATTTGGCAGGCACCAAGAAAGGCACCCTGTTTCCTACCCTGTGATAGGAGAAATTCCCCAGACTCTTAGGGATGCTTCACACTTCACCTCACAAATACAGAGTGTGGGTGACATCCCAAGGGCCTAAACGTGGGGAGCCAAGAAAGCCATGTGTATCTAATACACGCCTTGGCCAGATCTACACCAAGCAGGATATAACAATTTGAAACTGTTTGAAAACTGTATATGGAGTGTGTCCTGGGCCCCAACAGTCCTCAAAACTGTTATAAACAGTTTTAAAGCAGTAGTGTAGATCCTGCCCTTCTTGCAGAAAAATACTTTCCACTTCAGCTCAAGCTCTCACAATTGGTCCCTGAGTAAGAGTTATGTGTTCACTCTTTCTCATCCCTCTGAGGGCAGAAGGCAGCACACAGCTGGAGGAATTGTGTACCCTGAGAAGAAAGGGAGGACAGCTTGCTTCCTGCCCAGCCAACAGAAGCCGTGACCCAAATTCTCCCCCTCCCACAACCAGTGCTGCTTCAGACGTGAAGGGAGTCTTAGTAGCCCCCTCCTTTGGGTATGTTGTATTTTGAGCCCAATTCCCTCCCTTCCCCAGCGGTTGCTTTGGGGAGGTAAGGCTAAGGAGGAGAGTAGGGTGGCCATATTCTGGAAACCAAAAAGGAGGACAACATGGTCGGCCCCCAAGGGGGCATCCCCACCAACATGTCCGCCCCCAGGGGGCATGTCCAGCACCAAGGGGGTGTGCCCACCTTAACATAGCCTTGCTCACATGTCTGATTTTACAGCACACAATTAAGACAAATCTATATAACATCTTAATGTTAAAATCACTGAAATAACGAGTGAGACATCCAATGTTTCTGAAATTAACTTCACTCACTCCTACTTTTGCAGCTTTTGCTGTACTTTGTTGCTATACTCTGTGTGATACATTCTCCCCTTCCCTCAAATATCTTTAATGATTGTATCCTCACTCTGCTGCAAGCTGCTGCTTAACAGGGCTCGCTGCTGACCAGCTGCCTTTTTATTTTTAAAGTTCAATTTTTTTAAAAAAACTTGTGTATGATTGTCATAAGTTTCTCTAACATTAGGGTGGGTGTTGTGGGTGGCAGACACTACTTCGCACATTCACATTTCTCACTTATATACATTAGCTTCTCAAGGCTTTTGCGTTGGTTAGGCTGACCATATGAAAAGGAGGACAGGGCTCATATAACTTTAACAGTTGCAGAGAAAAGGGAATTTCAGCTGGCTTCATTTGTATGCAATTTGTACCTGGTGAAATTCCCTCTTCATTACAACACTTAAAGCTGCAGGGGCCCTGCCCTCTTTTGTATCTGGTCACTCTAGTATAGTGCATGCAACTTTAATTGCTTTGATGAAGAGGTGATTTCACCAGGTACTAATTGCATACAAATGAAGCCAGCTGAAATTCCCTTTTCTCTGCAACTGTTAAAGTTACATGAGCTCTGTCCTCCTTTTCATATGGTCAGCCTAGCGTTGGTACCACTTTTCACATCCAGTCTTTGAACTCCTGTCTACTTCCTGCACAAACACTCAACTCTGAGACCCTCTTTCTAATGTCCTGTGTTGCATGCCAGCACCGTGGGGCTAAGTTACAACAGGTGTCTCTGGGTTGTCTGTGCAGCCTCTGTTGTCTCTCTCTAAGTCATTGCCTACTCTGGCCTGCCTGCATTGGCATGCACTTCAAACATACTGCCAGCCAGCAAAAGCCACAAATCTATCTATTTTTCTCTGACATGCACTTCAAACATACTGCATTGCATGCCAGCAGTGCAGACAGAGCCTAGCTCACAAGTGAACAAAGGGAAGTGGAAGAAGGGAAGGGATAACAAAGCAAAGCAACGACATGCCAGGTTCCAACATCTGCAGCAACGGCATCTGCAAAGATGAGAGCCTCTCTCCCGACTTGCACTTCACTGTTGGTCATGAGAGTTTTTCTCTAAGGATGACCCTTCATCACCCATGATGTGGAACTCTGAAGAAAAGGCCTCTGGCCCATTCTGTTTTGCCCTGTGGGCTGCTTTGACTGACCTCTGTTTTCCCACATTTTGATTTGTGGACACCTCACCTCTGCTGAGCTTCAGGTGCCCAACTGCCCACTAAATCTGCAACAGGAAGGGTGCTATGCTCACCCTGATCTTCTTAGCTAAAAACTTGAGATCCCCTTGATGCCAAGGGTTGATACTGCTCAAGGTGCAAGACCCCAAAGAGGAGGTTTGACAACTTAAGTTTGAAGGATATGGCTCTAGTGTTTGTTTTTTTAAAATAATTTTAAAGCCTCAAACTTTAAGAAATTGCTAAAAATCAACAGATGAACAGAGCTGCTTGAAACCTGGCATGACTAAAGCCCTACTTAACACCTATGATGATGCCAAGTTTCATCTCCTTATCTTTAAAAGTGATCGTTTTTAAAAATAATAATTTTAAAGCCTCAAATTTTTAAAAAATCCTAAAAATCAATGGATAAACAGATCTGCTTGAAACCTGGCATGGCTAAATCCCTATCTAAATGCTATCATGATGCCAAGTTTCATCTCTTTACCTTTAAAAATGACGGAGCTGTAAGCATTTTTGTTAATTTCCATTGACTATAAAGTAGAGCTGCCCTTTAGGTGGGAGGAGGATGGGAAAAATCTCAATTTTTCTTCAAATTTCATAATCCCCCCCTCCCAGATTTGTCACCAAAATCCTGACATATCCTGATTTTTCCTGACATATGGTCACCCAGGAGGGAAGCTGAGCAGTCTGACCCCGTCCCAAGTCCTTTCCTCCTTCCCTTTGTCCCTCAAGCAACCTCAGGAAAGAGGAAGCTTCGTCTGAGCCAGGGCCGGCCCAAGAAGCAAAGAACAAGATGGCGTCCCCTCCCATCCTATGATGTATCAAAACCAAACAGCCTGCCAGATTAATCTGTCTTCAACACTGACAGGTACAGCATCCTCCACTGCGCCTGAAAATGACAGACTAGCTTAGGGGGCATATAGCAGGCTGCATGGCACACAGGTTTTTCCTCCAACACGTTGCTACCACCTCAAGTGATTGCCTCACTTCTGCCTAATGGCAGGGCTGGCCCTGCTCTGAGCCCAATCCCCTCTCCCACCAATCAGTTCATCATCATTATAATCTTCTTCTTCATGTCTATACTCCCCCACAGCTGAAGCTCTCTGGGCAGTTTAGAACAATCGGGTAAAAGACATGAGACAAAGCAGAACAAGATTCCTTGGCTCCCCTTAACGTCCTCCTGCTCACACACAGTCATACACAATTCCTTGTGAGTTCCCAATTGTAATAGTATGTTTTCAAGTTATACCCAGAAACATTTTAATATGTGCACCTAAAAACAAAATTTCTGCACACGATTAATGTGTGTTTTCAACCATATGTATCATAAATGAACATATACCAAGGAAGGGAATTGACTGCCAAGTCCCACTGCTTGTACATATGGTGACAAACAAACATTGGCCGCATACATACCATCTCCTGTTGAACACTGTAGAGAAGACATATGTCTAAAAACACAAAGGGACATGTAGGGACATGCACTAGGGAAGATACAATTGGCCACAGTTCCATGGTGCATATCCATCATGTGTTTACAGAATACATCTCTCTTTCACATTTTATAATCGCTTTAAGCCAGCCTTTCCCAACCTGAGTTCCCAGATATAATGGGACTTCAACACCCACCATTGCTGAGGATGATGGGAGTTATAGCCCAGCTACATCTGGGGACCCAAGCCTGGGAAAGGCTGCTTAAGTGTTGATCACACTAAGCACCCATGTACATGTGACAAATTCCCAGTATCTGAAGCAGTAAGCCTATATGCACCAGTTACTGGGGAGCATTGCGGTAGGTTGCTGTAGGTTGCTGCTTGTGGGTCCCTGGTCGACAGCTGTTTGGCCTCTGTGTGAACAGAGTGCTTGACTGGATGGACCCTTGGTCTGATCCAGCATGGCTCTTCTTATGTTCTTGTGTAAGCGTGATGTGCTTTAGGTTCCTGAGAGGCAGAGTTGGGAGCTGCTCCCTTCATTTTTTTGGTTATCCTTTTTAATTGTCTGCCCTTATTAGCCTTGGATATTCAGAGAAGATACGAGACTGTTTGGCTTTCCCCCCTGTAGTGCAGTTTGTATAGGCCTTGCCCTTATTTACAGCGTCTTGCAATGACCTTGTAAGAGCAACGTAAGCCCACGTGGCCACAAGGGTCGGTTCAATTATTGTAAT
Source organism: Anniella stebbinsi (assembly GCA_029215795.1). Classification (NCBI taxonomy): domain Eukaryota; kingdom Metazoa; phylum Chordata; class Lepidosauria; order Squamata; family Anniellidae; genus Anniella; species Anniella stebbinsi. The sequence continues at coordinate 335,034,573 of JARDYH010000001.1, forward strand.
TTTACTCAGCAAGTTCTTCTATCACTCTCAGCATGTTTAGAAATAAGCAGCGTGTTCACCCTCTGGTTGGAACTACACTGATCATATTAGCTTCACTCCAGCTGCTTATAAAGTGTTGAATTGACTAAGCTGGTCCTGTCATTCTTAAAACCCTTTTACCGTGCATGCCTTGGCTGTACTCAGAACTCAGGAGCGCAGCATCCTGATAGGAATGCCCTTTCAAAATCTATTTGTCAACCTGCTTCTCACTCTTCACTCAGATCACTCTTCCAAATTCACTCCTACAGCACAATATATAAAGACTGAGTAGGGTTGTGCTTTAAAAAAAAAGAAAGGTGGAACCACGACCGCATAGTTCCTTAAGGTACATGTGGTAACCTTGACATGCTTGTTGTATCTCTCAAGCTCTCATGCTGTACTTAGTACCATGTACTAGGTGCCAGTTGGGCTACCAGTAAACATCTGCCACTGCAGACAGATTGCTGTTCAAGTCCCTTGTAAAACACAGGCTGAGGCTGATTTTTAGACACGTCATAATATGAACCTGCCTTAGCATCTGCACTCCATCAGCACCACGGAACTGGTGCCCAGCACAGGGCAGGGCCAGATGGAAGGAACAGAGGAGCAATGCCAAGCCAAAGCTTGGGGACAATAATGTGCTGGATCCCTTTCACCACTGCTGGGCACCATTGGAAGCTGTCATCTCTGTCTTCTTGTGAATGGCGAATGCATGTGTCAGGCTCCCTTCTCTGACCTGGATCCCTTGAGCAACTCCTTAAGGATCGCTGCCTCCTAAAGATTCCCACCTTCCTTCTTTTTACCTCCCCCTTCCCAGTAATATGGGTTTTAGGCTGTAGATTGGGGTGAGTGGCACTCCAGACACATTAGGTTAAACACAACAATTTACAAGTAGAGTAAACAAGAAACTTACTACTAAAGGTATTTAGTCAATAGAGCTGAGTGATACAAAAGGCATTAACAGAAAAAAGTCGCAAAAACACAAGTTCTTTTACCCTAAGCTGCACCCAGAGCTTTCAAGCTGCTTCGTTCTGCTTCTTCCTTATGGACTGGCCTCTCACACTCTTTTATACCATTTCCCCCCAAAACAGAAAGTACTGTTCCCACTTTGAAGAAATGAAACTTAACTGAAGAAAAAACTACTCAGGGATACCCCTTCCCAAGAGAAAAACTCAAGGCCTCTAAGGCCCGACTTTAATACCTCGCCTCAGTAGGCCTCAGACTTTCACAGCATGCCATGTGCAATACCATGCACACACACCAAACGAGGACTAACAGCAGCAAAGCTAGCAATGTGGACAGCAGTAGCAAGACCAACAGCAGGAGTGGCAGCAGCATACAGGAGTGATATTTTTTCAGGACTATGGTCTTTATGCTTCTGCACACTCTGCAAAAAGATACTGGCTCTTTGCCTGCCAAGGAAGCAAATGGAACCAATGATGAGAAAGAGAATGAGGAGCAATAGCAGCAGCTGATGACTATAGTGGTGAGAAGGTAGCCTCACGGAAGGAGGGGGGCCATTGAGGATGTCTTGCCCAACAGCCCTCAAAGACCTGGAGCCAGCACTACCCAAGGACCAATTCAGCTCCACTAAGCCTTATGGAGGCAAGTTCTAAGGGTCAAAATAGGCATGATATGGGTGTAACATGCAGTTTTTTAAAAGTACAAATTACATCAACTAGGGGCCTGTCCATATGCCCTGTATACCCCATGTACAGTTGCACGGTGGTGCTGCCTTGGTTATACAATGCAGCTGCCAACTCGCAGGGCTTTCCCCCAAAACTGCACTTTTACTGCGACTTTTTCTTTTACTCTGAGGTTATCACTATATTTCCTCCATCTGACAGTGGTGACCCCACTTCAGCTTGAGGCTGGGGGTGGGGGTTCCGGGGGTGGATTGAGGCCACTGATAGGCTGAGGAAGGGTGACCAGAGGGCAGGGGGGTGGGCTCAACAAGCCAAATGGATGCAGGAACGCCTGCAGTCCCTCCTGTTGCCATGGGGATTTAACATTCCCACCCCACAGCTCCAATGGCATGGGGTTTTGAAGGAATGAAAACACCCTGCAGGGGGCTGATCATTGGAGCTGTCATGGAGTGGGAATATAACCCTTTCCTCCCCTGCTTCAGTCAAGCAAATATTTGCAGGCACAGTACCAATCCCCCATATGGCACCAAACCATGGTGTGCCAACAACCAAAGTGCAAGTACTTGTACACAACGTTGCTGAGCTTTTTATAGTTTATGTCAATGTTGCCAAACCTCATTCAGTGCGAGGGCTGGATTCAATTTTGGAAAAGCTCTCAGGGGCTGGATTCCAGTGGTGGGCAAGGCTGAAGGCAAATAGGATGGGGTCAAAGGGAAAAGAAGCAAGGCCAAAGATACCAGCATATTTAGCTTACAGTTCCTATGGCCAGTAACTAAGCCTTCGGAGAGACATTTCAACTTTTTAGAACGGAGGAAAAATGTGGGCAAAAGCTGGAAAACTACCAAATGGTCGGCCATTGGGGAAAAGGGGTAGAATTAGGGGAAGGGGATGTGACCCTCTGGGAAACATAAGAGAGCTGGATTGGGACTCTCAGGCAGGCCAGAGGTGAGGTCCAACTCTCCTGGTTTATGCATTTCATTTTATTGTTTTTATTTGTACAGTGCCTTTTGTGGTTCATCGAATGGAAGGGTTATCCAAAAATATTCTAAGTAAAAATAAAGTAATATTTTGAAACAGTCTGAGGGCAGCTAATATGTCGACCTTTTTGAAGCTAAGCAAGTCTATATGGATGGGAGACCATCTGGGAAACCTACATATGCTGACTTGGGCTCTACAGAAGAAAGGCAAGCTATAAAACAGAATAGATAAAATGTTTTGATCAGAATCTGAACTGGCATTTTTTTGTTACAATTTTCATTTCAGGTCACATCGGCAGGAATTCTCTGTTTCTACAGAATGATTTGTTTCTCATCATGCTAGATAAAAGGTTTTGCTAGAAAACTTCCAGCTACTCCCAGTCAAGCCAAATAATTTATATTATCTGGAAATAAAAAAATCCCTCTGAATGTCAGTGAAACAGAAAACCAGACATGGAACAGCCTTTCCCAAACTGGTGTCCTCCAGAAGCACATCTGGAGGGCATCTGGAGAACACCAGGTTGGGGAAGGCTGATCTGGAATGCTGTCAGTTTGAATGCAAATCAGATAGGGCTGGATAGGTAACCTGGTACCCTCCCGGTATTTTGGGCTATAAATCCCATAAACTCCAGTCAACATGACCAATGGTCAGGGATTAGGGGAGTTGTATCTAAAACCTCTTGGGATATCAGGATGTAAAATCCAACATAAGTCCTACTTAGAGTGGACCCATTGAAATGAATCAATCAATCAATATTTATTACGGTCACAAGACCAGCAGAAATAAAACAACACTACAGGCACATATAGTATTCCCAGAGCCAACAAAGTAGAATGGGACTATAAGTATAGTAGTATATAAGCACTCAATTAATTGAGAATACATTATGCATGTCCCCCACATTTTAAAAAATTAAAACATTATCACAATCAGATGTTATCATCCCACGCGGATGAATGGAACTTAACTTAGGCTACCTCCACAAGAGAGGTTTAATGCTCTTTGAAGGCTCATTATAAATTTTACCTCCACACCAGCGGAGCGCAAAACGGGCGTAGAGGCGCGTTATCTCCCGGATTATGCGCATTATCGAATGCACGTTAAATAGCGACTTTTATTTTGCTCCGGCCGTTAAAGCGCATTTTCGCCATGTGAACAAGCGATTATGCGCATTAACTTCTTGTAAAGCGCTTTTTGGACATCAATTAATGCGCTTCGCCGCCTCTCGCCGCCTCCCGTGCAGAGGGATTAGGAGTAAATGCGCCTCCGCGATAATGCGCATAATCGCCAAACCGGGCGCAAAAGCGCATCCTTGTGGAGGGGGCCTTAGTCATGACTAATATAAGTCCCATTCATGTCAATGGATTATGTTGGATTCTACCCTATCTTGCCTGCCCTTGAAATAAGGCTCAACAGAAATCATAGCTTTCTTCCCTCAGTGTCTGGGCCCACTGAAATAAAGGGTTGCATTCTGTAGTGAGGAAACATGCAGGAAACAGATGCTAAACGGGATTTGGACAGGTTCAAAAAACCACATAGTGAACCTGGGCAGGATCTACACTACTGCTTTAAAATATTTTATAACAGTAATTACTGTTGGGGCAGGACACACTACATATACAGTTTTCAAACTGTTTTCAAAATGTCATATCCTGATTGGTGCAGATCTGGCCCTGGTATGACCCTTCTACCCTAGAGAACCATTATAACCTGCACATGCTATGGAAGGGTAGTAGCTCAGTCAGGTACACTACCAGGGCCAGACCAGTGGGCATAGTACAGGTCCCCAAATCCTGGAGGGCCCCACAATGCCTAATATGTAGTTTAAAAATAACAACCAGGCAAGGATGCACCCATCCCGTACACAGACTCCCTTCACTATTTCCTTTCTTTTCCCCCCATGCTTGCTCTCCCATCCCCTACCATGACTCCTTTTCTTTGTCTTACTTTCTTTTAATGATTAGAAAAGAGCAGGTGGGCTGCAGGGGAAGCTGCAATCACACTTGGCATTTTCACTGTTCCAAAGAGCCTCTAGGCCAGCCTTTCCCAACCTGTGTTGAACTACAGGTTTCTTCACACAAGCATAATAAGGATCGCTTGTGCCAGGCTGGCCACTCACTCACAGAAGTTCATGGGTCCTTTTGACAATGGCATGAACCTCCTGCACGTCTCCCAGTCCTTTCCCCAGTTATTCCGTTGTTAAAAAAAACCTTGGATATCCCGATTCTTTTGAAATATCTCAGGATTTCCTACTGTGTGAGGGGAAAGTTGTGCTACAAAACATGCATTAGAGAGCGCTGTCCCAGTTAATACTATGAGCACTGAAGTTTTCAGTTACAGACCACATGTTTGCCCCTCTCCTTCCTTGTAATTCAGCTTATTACAATTGCAGAGGAGAAGCAAGAAGCAAAGCATTAGTAAGCGAACACGATTTCCCTTCAATCTAAAGAAGCCCTACAACTCCCACAATCCTCAGCCAGCATGGCTACAGCAAAAAGGCTGGAGTTTGCTCTCTTCCCTCATAAATTCTCTTGCACAAACATTGATTTTATGGACAGTCATTAAACCTGCAATCAGATAAGCTTTTTCAGTTTTTCTTAGTTATGTCTCATAATGAAGACTGTTGGAGCTCATCTAATGAATTTGCATAATTGTACAGATCGAATACAATTGCCACCCTAAAAACAGGAGGAGTGAACAAAAAGAAGGCTAAGGCGATAGTTTCAACAGCTGTCATCCACTGGCAATAGTGATGTATCATTAGCAAGATTTCTTTCCACACGTATTTTTGTAAAAGGAAATGTCAGCAAATAAGTAGCACTATAAATAGAAATATTGTAAGTAAAAGTTGTACAATTATTTGCGACTTTATCATATGGGTACAATTTTCAGTGAAACAACAATGCATTACATTGTTTCCATATGTTGTCTTTTCAACTGAAACAGGTTGGATGATTTGAGTCTGAAGGGACTCAAATCATGCATCTAAGTACTAATACAAACAAGCAAAAATAGTCTAGGTCTGTGTTAAAAAATAGAAAAGAAAAAAGTAAGCAATTACTTTGAAAGGCTTTTTCTGTATAATCAACTCCAGAGAGAGAGAGAGAGAGAGAGAGAGAGAGAGAGATGAAAAAATATAGCATGGACAAAGTAACACTTTTTACTGAACTGGACTCTGTTTTTAAGTGATAATGCAATCTTCTGAGTTACACAGAACACTGCTTAGTCAAATTAAAGAGTTCTGTGCAAATCAAAAGCTTGAATATGCTTTTACCAACAGAGATTGATATAATAGAAGATACCACTTTGCCACATGGCAAACCCAGAGATAAAAAAATGTTCAGTTAAACATTCCTAGACTCATTGGTGGTGGTGCTTCAAACACTTAATACTGAGTGAGCAAACGTGGTTATGACAAATCTGCCACTGTGGCCATGAGGGGAAAGGAGCTAGAGATTCTGAAGAGAAACGGAAGCACAGTTGCTAATCTGAAAAATTAAGTAACAAATAGTTATGTACATTTACTGTATATGAACTACCCCCTTCCACCACTTCAAAGAAGATCTACATTAAAGAAGAAGAAGCACTTACATTGCTATTGACACCATCATTTTTTGGCATTAAAAGGTTAACTTACTGCAAAATTATTTTAAGGTGTATAATGGGTACATTTGCTCTCTGGTAGCTCAGTGGCAATTTTAGTATGCCATGGTCCTTGCATGGTAGCTCCATAAACTCCCCATGATTACTGGGCCCTCTGACAACAGATGAAGGAATTATCCCTGTGTTTCAGTGAGAACATTTCAGCCCCTATAAATTGCCTCAACAAGGCATCTCTACCAATGATGCTAGAACTATTACTGTGGACTGATTGTGTTTTTAACTAATGGCCCAAGGCAGCATTCACTTCGGAGGGGAACATTTCAATTCTTTATACCATTGATGTGAATGAATGAATAAATAAAACCCTGGGTGTCTGTATGTGACAATGATGGACAGAGATAAGAGTTCCTTGGATAGGAGCATCACATTCTCCTGCCATGCCAATGTGGGGACTAAAATATTTGCACTTCTCTTTGTTACTATGTTCCCATGACAACTGGCCAGTGGACACAGTCAGCCGGCAGTTCTGGAAAAGATGAAGCTTCAATCAGACACTAGCTTTGGCTCTCCAGTTTTATGGCCTCTCATCTCACGCTTCGCCTCTTTGAAAATGAAATTTATGAGCAGAGCCATGAACTTTACCACATCACTAATTTTATGGCTGCCCTTGTCGAACTGTTTCCTGCTGTTCATTAGCAGCACACTGAAAGGAGGAGAGTGGTGGAAACCTGTGGCCCCAGTGCACTGCTGCCAGCAGGTGTAAAGGCAGAGTGGCAGAAGTAGTTGTGCCATGCATCTGAGGTGAGCTCAGATTTGTGACAGGACGGAATGCCCCCCCCCAACATACCTATGCAGAGTACCAAACAAAATCAAAACTATTGTGTTTTTATTACAATTATTATATCCGGCCTTTCAGGCTACACAGCGATACTTGAGGGAGTGCCTCTCCCTATATATGCCTGCCTGAGATTTGATATCTGTGTTGGAGGAGCCTTCCTCTGCATCCCACTAGTGTGAGACATATATTATGGTGGGGCATGGGAGAGGGCCTTCTCTGTTGTGGCACTCCGGTTGTGGAATGCCCTCCCCTTGGAGGCTCGACTGGCACAAGCACTGGCTTCATTTCAGCGCCAAGTTAAAATGTGGCATTTTAATCAAAGCCTTTGAGGGCTAAAGTAGCCTAAAGTTGCACATAGTTTTATTTGTTTTTATTACTTTTACTTTTTTTTACTGGAATTAGTTTGTTAATGGTTTGATACCTTTTTAGCTGTATAAATTATTTATTGTTTTATACTGTTTGAATCGATTTCATCTGTATGCTGCCCTTAGATCTCAGTGGTATAGGGTGGAATACAAATTAGCTAATAAATAAGTAAGTAAGTAATAAATAAATAAATAGACATCCTTCCAAAATGCCTTACAAGAAGCATAAATATATTATGATGATGATGATGATGATGATGATGATGATGATGATGATGATGCCTTTCAGGACAGAAGCCCTCACAAGGTGGCTTACAACAATAAAATACATAAAAACAGTTAAATTAATAAACGCACAACAAAAATATTAAAATGTAACAACTCATAAGGGTCCTTCACATATGGTAATTGATGGAAAAAGGCTCAGTGGTGGAGAGAGGCAAAGTCCAGCTAGAGCAGGGTCTGAAGTTGTCTTTTCTTGCCTGGAACCCTTTCTGGCTGCCTCTACAAGAGAGGTTTAAAGCTCTTTCAAGGCGCTTAAAAAAAATTACCTCTACAAGAACGGAGCGCAAATCGGGCGTAGAGGCACGTTATCTCTCCGATTATGCGCATTATCGAATGCGCGTTAAATAGCGAGTTTTATTTTGTTCCTGCCGTTAAAGCGCATTTTGACTATGTGAACAAGCGCTTATGCGCATTAACTACTTGTAAAGCGCATTTTGGTCATCCGTTAATGCACTTCACCACCTCTCGCCGCCTCTTGTGCAGAGGGATTAGGTGTAAATGCGCTTCTGCGATTATGCGCATAATCGCCTAACCGGGCGCAAAAGCGAATCCTTGTAGAGGGGACCTCTATCTGGCAGTTCACGGTAATGGCTGGTGGGGTGGGAGGAGTGCAGCTGGAGCAAATGCCTGAGGTGACCCTTGCCTCCCTCTCTCTCCTGGAATTCTTCCCACAGGGCAGTGTGTGGTAACAAGCCCTGTGGGAGACAGGACAGGCACTCTAGCCGGAGCAGGCTCTGAAGTTCTTTTTGCCTGCCTGCTTGCTTCCCTCCCTCCCTCTCCCTCCCTCCCTATTATTGGAAATGGAGGGAGCCTGCCACAAATAGGTCGCTCAAGTGCTGGAAGTAGCATGTAGCTTAACTTAGCAGGGATACCTCTATCTGGATGTTACTAGTGTCAGTGGCAAACCTGATTACATTTTGAAAAATGTGGTATGACCGGGCCCAAAACCAAGTATGAGGTCAATGGCATCATGAGAGTTATAAAAGGCTGGGGCTTCATCAGTTTTGGTGAGAGGTCCTAGGAGAATGTGAAGCCCACCATATGTGCTTAGGCTGGCTTCACCCATCATGCCTTCCATTTAGGTAAAAAAGAACCTTTGATATTGATGGTTAGATTGAGAGGAACCTAAATTTACTACATTATAAATATGCTTGCCCCTATTTTCATTATTCTTTTAGTGATTATAACTTGTATGTATTTAGGAATGTTTGTGATCTGCCTCATCTTAGCTAAAGCTTGTTATTTCCTTAAACTGTTTGAGCAATAAATATATATTCTTTAGCATCATAATTGTGTCATCTGGCCTGAGATAAGTTTCAGGGACCACTACTCATATACTTTAATTTTTGAAGCCCAAAACATTTGGCAAAGAATTGCAAATCTACCGAGTGGAGTTTGTCCTTTGAAGCCGTAGAGGTTCATCAGATGAGCGTTTTATCGCACGGTCGCTACTCCCCACTTACGGATGTGCATGTGTCCTTTAGGCAACAATGCCCGCCTTCCGCTCGTTTTTCCGTAGTAAAATAGACCCCTTTTAATCACTTTGTTTTTAAAATGAAATGTGCCGCCATTTCCTGCTGTGTGCAGTAAAAGCAGCACATAAAAACAGCCTCTGAATGGGCCACATGGTCATTGTTTACTTCCTCTTTCCAGATCTACACCAAGCAGGATATAACACTATGAAAGCGGTTTGAAAACAGTATATGGAATGTGTTATGGGCCCCAACAATTAGTTGTCAGTGCCCTTCAATACTGTTATAAAGCAGTAGTGTACATCCTGCCCTGGTAAATCTCAGATATACCCTTTCAAGTTTGGAAAAGAAGCTAGTTAGACAGAGTGAGAAGCAGTTACTCATCTCATATCCACAGGTATCAAACTCAAGAATACACCAAAAAGGCAAATGAAGGACTAGGGAAAAGGACTACCTTGATTAGAACTGTGCCTCCTGCAAATTATGATTTCGGTGTTCTAGAGAGCCAGAGGACACTTGTTCCAAATCATGTCTCTCTTCTCCTGGACAGTGAAGCTCCTTCTCCTAATATCTCCTGCCCCTAATATCTGCACTTGTTCCATTCTGACAGTTCAGGCTTAATTGTTTTCCCACCAGAAAAATCTGTGGATCAGATATTCCACTGAACAGCCATGATGGCTAAATGGAGCCTCCATGTTCAGTTTGCCTCTGAATATCAGTCACTGGGGAACAACAATAGGAGAGAGATATTGCCTTCCAGCCCTGCTTGTGTGTTTCTTTGCTGCATCAAGCTGGACATTGTGGGGAATAAATTACTGGATTGACTGAACCTTTGGTCTGATCCAGCAAGGCTCTTCTTATGTTCTTGCTGTAGCTGTGCAGACCTCTGTAATTAGCAGGACAAATCAGAATCAGCTGATCTACATTGGGAAGTGCAGGTACATCTGTTGTGATACACCCCAGTAAGTTTAATTGTTGAGCTTTTCACTATGCTCTCTAGTTAGGGAGCTGGTCAACCCAGATTCTTGTTAGGCTATCACTAACAATGTTTGTTTAAAGTGACACCTTTGGGGTTCCTGTCAGTGCAATATTTGATGATTCCTCTTAATTTTTTAAAATAGAAATAATCATTTTACCTCTCAGGCCTGCAACACTTTTAAAAACAGCAATGCCATCTATTATATGTCCACAGACAACATAGCTACAAATTCCCTGTTCTGCTGTGGAGGCAATATCAAATTTTGCTATTCAGATGGGAATTTTACAGCAGGAGGAAGAAAGTGGGCAGTTATCAACGTGCTGTCCAAGACTACACAACTGTGAAAGATGGAAAATTGATCTGAGAAAACACCATGAACCTCCAAGCACCGAGTAATGTAGCCAAAGTGAAATTGAATTGGCTCTACATAGTGAACTTCACAAATTAATCTCCATTTTAAACTAATGCAATGACATTTGTTGTCTTGCATTTATTCTCTCCCTCTCTCACAGCAGGACTTTGAAAGCTAAAAGGAACTGGATAAGAATACTTATATGAACCCAAATGTTGCTATATTCTCAATTATGGGCAAGGGAAAGTAACCTTTTCATTAAAACCAAACAAAATAAAAAAGCACCTGTCCAAAGTCTGATTTTTAGAGAATGCTAACTGACAAAAATGGTCACATAAAAATTATTAGTATTTTACTTTTATTCTTAAGATTTATGCTGAACATGAATCCTTGATTTTGAAAGATTGCAACACATTAAACAACCAGTTTGTCCCTATGTTTTCATTTATTCTGTTTCTCGCATATTTCTTTAGGCTGCAGTTCTAAACACACTTGCTAGGGAGTAAACCCCATGGAAGACAGTGGGACATCGAGTAAACATGCATAGGGTTGTATGCAGCACAGCTCCCTACCTTTGATTATATCTCCTACTTTACCCTCTTTTATAGCTGGGCTTCAGGCCTGGTTTTGGAATGGAACCTGCCTTGGTCTCCTTGGCACTTTTGCTAAGAGGGACAATGGGAGTGTGACCTTGTTGATTCTCTTGGACCTCTCAGCAGCTTTTGATACCATCCACTATGGTAACCTTTCAGATAGTAGGCCACCTGGACTGCATGTCGGAGGTTTTGTAGTGTTTCCATTCCTATTTGGATGACTGATTCCAGAAGGTGGTGCCCAGGGGATTATTGCTCTGTCCTTTGGTAGTTCTGCTATGGGGTGCCATGGGACTCTATTTTATCATCCTATGTTGTTTAACATCTACGTGAAACTGCTGGAGAAGGTGAACCAGAGATATGGACTGAGGTGTCACCAATATGCAGATGACACCCAGCGCTATCTCTCCTTTTCACCAGGTGAGGCAGTGGGTGTTCTGAATCAGTGCCTGGGTGCAGTAGTGGACTGGATGAGAGCCAATGAACTGATATTCAATCCAGATAAGATGGAAGTACTGTCAGTGGGTTTTTCTTCTGCCCGGATGCATGATATTCAATCTGTGCTGAAAGGCCTTGCCATCCACCTAAAGGATGAGGTTCGTAGTTTCGGGGGTGCTCTTGGATCCAGCATTGTCACTGGATCCAAGAGGCATAGGTGGCCCTTTTATCAGTTTAGGCTTATATTCCAACTACAGTCTACAGTTAATCACACTCTGGTAACCTCATGTTTGGATTACAATGTGCTATATGTAGAGCTGCCTTTGAAAACCGTCCAGAAGCTTCAGCTGGTACAAAATAGGGCAGCAAGATTCTTAATAGGGACTGTTCAATTTGAATATATTACAGCTGTGCTTTATAATCTGCACTGGCTGCCAGTCTGTTTCCAGGCCCAATTCAAAGCTCTACAAAGCCTTATATGGCTGAAGTATTGTCTCCATAAATACCTCCCCAGATCCTAAGATCATATTCAAAGGCCCTTCTAAAGGTACTCCCATCAAATGTGGTAAGGTGGGTGCCTACTAAGGAGAAAACCTTTTTAGTTGTGGCACCTGGTTGTGGAATGCCCTCCCAAGAGAGGCTTGCCTGGCACCTACATTTTGTTTTTTCAGTGCCAGGTGAAGATCTTTTAATTTTTCTAGACTTTTCAGTTTTAAAAATTTCATTAGTGTGTTTTATTTCTTTGCACTGCTTGGTTTTATTCTACTTTAAACTTTTAATTTTATATTATATTTTACTAGGTTAATATATTTTATGGTTTTAAATTTTGTTTTATGAACTGCATAGAGAGCTTGTTAACCACCCTGAACAACACAACAACAAAATATGGGTTGTCAAGGTGGCTTGTTTGAGAAAAATAAGATGCTCTGCATGATTAACAAGCCACCCTATAGAAAATATCTTGGGTTCAGATAATACACTAACTCACGGTTCAACAAACAACCCATGGTTCAACAACAACCCACACTCAACCACTGAGTGTGGGTTAACATATTATGCGAACCCAATCCATGGACCTGTTCAGACGCACACTGAGGGAGGAGGGATAAGAGAACTACAGAGAGGGGAGGGGTAACAGAACTATGACAAGCAGGCCTGCTACACAATCGCAGAATCATGCTGCATGCCATTGGCCTCTATCCCCCCTGCAGTTACATCACTTACCCCAAAGCAATTTATCTCCACAACCTGCCATTCACTGCACACTAAACAGGCGCCTGGCAACAGCTCTGTTTTAAAAAATGTAAAAAAAAATCCCTGCCTGCTGACCATAGAGAAACTCCATGGTGACAAGAGCGTCGCTGGAAGTGGTGGTCACTCTTGCTGGCAGACTCTATGAGAAAAACCCACAGAGTTCCTGCCAGATGACATGGGAACTATGTGGGTGGCCTGCTATCCCTCTTGCAGCAGGTGGGTAGCAGGTGTGGGTACTCTGCCCATCATTGGGGGGGGGGGGTGAGGAGCACCAGGCACATAACATGGATTGTGTTTTTGAGTAATCCAGGTGAGTTAGCGTGTCGACTGAACAGGCCCATCTCTCCCATTAGTGTTCGGTTCTCCATGCTAAATATACCCATCTCTTTCAACTGTTCCTCACAGGATTTGATTTTCAGAGCCTTCACCCTCCTGGTCACCTTCCTTTCGACAATCTGCAGTTTGTCATTGACTTTCTTAAAATGTAGCATCCAGAATTGGACACCTGACCAGTGCAGAACAGAACAGAGAAGAACTATTACTTCCTATAATCTAGACACTTATGCAGCATAAGATTCCATTTCTTTTTTTAGCACCCTCATCATACTGCTGGCTTATGTTCAGTTTGTGATTCACAAATACCTAGATCATTTTCACACATTGTACTACCAAGCCAGGTCTCTTTTATCCCCTCAAGGTTCTGTTAAGACAAACTTCAGTTTTAGGTTGTAGTACCTAAACTTGCCCCTTTTCTTCCTGTAGGCTCCATGTTATTGTGCAACTGTTCCATGTGATCTATGCCACAGCTGAGCTGAACATCTACTGTATGATGATACACATCCGACCGACATGATCCAGCACAATTGTTAATATCACCATGTGCTGGCATTAGCATGTGGCCTCAATAGATGTTCTGCACCTTTTTCTGATGTTATTGCAACAAGACATATTGCAGTTCTGTTGTCTGATACTTGACATGTTAGGGCAGTGGTAGTGTAGAATAGCCTGAAGGGGACTCGAGCATCAGAGCATAACAAAGGGAATTGTTATACATCTGTTTGCAGGGCAGGTCAACCTAAACCACAAGCTAACCCAAAACAAAACAAAAAATCATGGCAGCTGATGATTGCCATGAATGCCTTAATAGCATACTCACTTCTTTGTTTAATGCTGACCCAGTGCAGGCCTGAGTCAGAAGGAAGTTCAAGGTGGTAATGCGTATCTTGCTCTTCCACCAGTCTCCGTCTACATGGGTCACCGGAACTTATTCCACACTCTGGGGAGCTGTGTGTAACAAAACCAATGGCATGTAACATAGAAAGTCTGGCTCAGGAACAATCAAACGCTACACTCTGCATCCATCAGAGGGAATGTCAGGATTTCTGACAGATCCTGGAGAGTCACGGGTTCAGAGTATGGTTGCTGCTACTGAAGAAACTTCAGGCAAGTGGATGACTTACAGGTGGTGCAGGGAGGTTTCCAAGTACAGGGGAATGCTGCCGGAGAATGTTCACACCACTTTTGAGGAGCTGAGAGGCACTGTTCTGTTGACAGAGCATCAGGAAACTTTCACGGCCACCCTTGAAGCATCTCAATCAATCCTATTCTTCTAGTACAGGGGTAGGCAACACTGAGTCCATGGGCACCAATGGGCCCCCATACACCAGCACTCGCCAAGGTAGGGTGACCAGATAAAATCCAGGTCAGGGCTCATGTAACTTTAACAGTTGTAGAGAAAAGGGAATTTCAGCCAGGGTCATTTGTATGCAATTAGTTCCTGGTGAAATTCCCTCTTCATCACAACAGTTAAAGGTGCAGGCACTATACTAGAGAGACCATATACAAAAGAAGGCAGGGCCCCTGCAACGTTAACAGTTGTGTTGAAGAGGGAATATCACGAGGAACTAATTGCATACAAATGTCACTGGCTGAAATTCCCTTTTCCCTACAACTGTTGAAGTTACATGAGCCCTGACCTGGATTTTATCTGGTCACCCTAGCCAAGGTACTCTACCCGTCTCACTTAAAAAAAGAAGACAGGGAAGGGAGAGGCCTTGTAGCTGCCCATCAATAGTTGATACTGGTCAGCAGACACACAATTCACCTGGTCACAGCCTTCCCCACTGAGATGTATTGTATTTCTATTTAGCAGTGATATGGCTGCAAAAAGAGCAGCTGCTATTTT
Source organism: Anniella stebbinsi (assembly GCA_029215795.1). Classification (NCBI taxonomy): domain Eukaryota; kingdom Metazoa; phylum Chordata; class Lepidosauria; order Squamata; family Anniellidae; genus Anniella; species Anniella stebbinsi. The sequence goes on from JARDYH010000001.1 coordinate 335,049,579, forward strand.
GGGGTGCATTAATAGAAGTATAGCTTCTAAACCAGATGAGGTACTGTTTCCCCTCTATTCTGAACTGGCTAGGCCTCATCTTGAGTATTGTGTCCAGTTCTGGGCACCACACTGCAAGAAGGATGCAGACAAGCTGGAGTATTTATTTATTTATTTATTTATTACATTTGTATACCGCCCCACAGCCGAAGCTCTCTGGGCGGTTTACATAGGATTAAAAACAATTAAAAACAATATACAACAATTAAAACAGCAAAAACATACAACATACACACAAGCTGTACATTTAAAAACCACTTCAACACTTCAAAAAACTACAAAAACAAAACAAACCAAACCCAGGCTCCTCAGATATTGCCAAATGCCTGAGAGAAGAGGAAAGTCTTGACCTGGTGCCGAAAAGATAACAATGTTGGCGCCAGGCGGGCCTCGTCGGGGAGATCGTTCCACAATTGGGGAGCCACCACAGAGAAGGCCCTCTCTCTTGTTGCCGACCTCCGAGCTTCCCTCGGAGAAGGCACTCGGAGGAGGGCCTTAGATGTTGAACGTAGTGTTCAGGTAGGTTCATGTCGGGAAAGGCGTTCCATCAGGTATTGTGGTCCCAAGCCGTGTAAGGCTTTATAGGTTAAAACCAGCACCTTGAACCGGGCTCGGAAACATACAGGCAGCCAATGCAAGCAGGCCAGAGTAGGTCTTATATGTTCGAACCTACTGGTTCCAGTTATCAATCTGGCCGCTGCATTTTGCACAAGCTGCAGCTTCCGAACCACCTTCAAAGGCAGCCCCACGTAGAGTGCATTGCAGTAATCTAACTTGGAGGTTACCAGAGCATGGACAACTGAAGCCAGGTTATCCCTGTCCAGATAGGGACGTAGCTGGGCCACCAACCGAAGTTGGTAGAAGGCACTCCGTGCCACTGAGGCCACCTGCGCCTCAAGTGACAGAGATGGTTCTAGGAGAACCCCCAAGCTACGAACCCGCTCCTTCAAGGGGAGTGCAACCCCATCCAGAACAGGTTGAACACCCTCCATCCGGTCAGCGGAACCACCCACCAACAGCGTCTCAGTCTTGTCTGGATTGAGTTTCAGTTTATTAGCCCTCATCCAGTCCATTGTCGCAGCCAGGCACTGGTTCAGCACATCCACAGCCTCACCTGATGAAGATGAAAAGGAGAAATAGAGCTGCGTGTCATCAGCGTACTGATGACAACGCACTCCAAAACTCCGGATGACTGCACTCAGCGGTTTCATGTAGATGTTGAACAGCATGGGGGACAAAACTGACCCCTGCGGAACCCCATACTGGAGAATCCACGGGGCCGAGCAATGTTCCCCAAGCACCACCTTCTGGAGCCGACCCACCAAGTAGGAGCGGAACCACTGCAATGCAGTGCCTCCCACTCCCAACTCAGCCAGTCGTCCCAGAAGGATACCATGGTCGATGGTATCGAAAGCCGCTGAGAGATCAAGGAGAATCAACAGAGTCACACTCCCCCTGTCTTTCTCCTGACATAGGTCATCATACAGGGCGACCAAGGCTGTTTCTGTACCAAAACCGGGCCTGAAACCCGACTGAAATGGATCCAGATAATCAGTCTCATCCAAGAGTGCCTGGAGCTGGCTCGCAACCACCCGCTCCAGGACCTTGCCCAGGAATGGAACATTTGCTACTGGCCTGTAGTTATTAAGATTTTCAGGGTCCAGGGAAGATTTCTTTAGGAGTGGTCTCACTGCCGCCTCTTTCAGGAGGCCTGGGACCACTCCCTCTTGCAAAGAGGCATTAATCACTTCCCTGGCCCAGCCAGTTGTTCCATCCCTGCTAGCTTTTATTAGCCAAGAGGGGCAAGGATCCAATATGGAAGTGGTTGGGAAGGGGTCTGGAAGCAAAGCCCTATGAGGAGAGATTGAAAGAACTGGGCATGTTTAGCCTGGTGAAGAGGAGACTGAGGGGAGACATGCTAGCACTCTTCAAATGCTTGAAAGGTTGTCACACAGAGGAGGGCCAGGGTCTCTTCTCGATCATCCAGAGTGCAGACACAGAATATTGGGCTCAAGTTACAGGAAGCCAGATTCCGAATGGACATCAGGAAAAACTTCCTGAATGTTAGAGCAGTACGACGATGGAACCAATTATCTAGGGAGGTCATGGGATCTCCTACATTAGAGGCATTCAAGATGTAACTGGACAGCCATCTGTCAGGTATGCTTTAAGGTGGATTCCTGCATTAAGAAGAGGGTTGGACTCAATGGCCTTATAGGCCCCTTCCATCTCTACTATTCTATGATCTATACATATAAATTAACATAGTTTGTGCAAAGATGTGCCCTCTTTTGTCCTTTTTGGAGGGGCAATGTGTGCCCTCTTTCTTCTGCAGTGCATAACTGGCCACCCTACTGAACAGTGCAGGTGCAGCTCAACCCTATGTGCTTCCTTCCCGACTCCAGTTGGTAGCCAAGTGAGTGAAGAAGTAACCTCCACACACACAGCCCCATTGCCACAGATGGTACCCCTTTAATTTTTGTGCCCTATATTGAAGAGCAGACCCCAACCATAGGTTCCATCCATTGTCCAACAGTTCCTATCCCTCTCAGACACCACAAAAACCCTGAAATATCCCCCAAAGATTTGCAGTTACCTGCTTCCAGACCCAACGTGCTCTCTCAGCAACCAGCCAGCTGCCTATAACTGTCTGCATCACTGATGCTATCAATTGGGATAAAAATGCTGCAGATTTGCTGAAAACAGAAAATGAGTCAGATGATTTAAAAAAAAGTGAAAAGGAAATGGAAGGATCTTCAGGTGAATCTTGCAAAGTGTCATTTTTAGAAGCAATGGGAGGCTCAAAGTTTCCAAGAGAGGCTGCCTGAACAGCAACGAAATGTACCCGTGCTTGAATAAGATCATAAAATGAAAAGTACTAGGATAAAATATTCTTAGGAGTAGACTCAGAGGTAAACCCCATCAGCAATGCTCCACCATTCATCTCACAAATGGGAATCCAAACAACAGATTCTTGCATTGCAATTTTTAGTGCACTTTAATCCCAGGGCTGTCATTTTAGTCTCCTCCCCTGTATGGAAAGCTGTGTAAACACCTATGCCCTTTTATACTGAAGTCTAGGAAATAATAAACAATTTTGTACCAAATACATGTTATCCAGGCTTCAGCAGCTTCTGTTTTAGTTGGCTGAATAAGGTCTTCATTCCAGCATTTTGTCAAAATACATACAATATTGCTTCTACTAAGCTTTTGATCCCTGTTCATTCCAGGAACTTCCCCATGCATGTGAGAACTCAATGCCAAAAGAAGACTAACTATCTGAACACGAGCTATTCCATGCACACAACAGAATCACCCGATAACATGCAGTTATTCAGAATTTCATGGTATTCTGAGATACGCCTAGCTCTCCTTTGCTCTCTGATCATACCAGCAACATTTAATTGCACTGAAAACGCTGTTATTCTTGAGAAAAGTGGTGTTTTGCTGGATCCAGTTTTGCTACCTTTCCTGGATCAATAATCCATCAATAATCCTGAGCCGTCTCAGTGAGCATCTGCCTGTTCATCTCATTTAGAATTGCTCTTTGCTCCCCATTTCCATCTTTCCTTCTCAGCATGCTACACAGCTCTATCTTCCATCCAGTTTTTCTTTTAAAATCGCCAAAGTAGGTCACTATTCCCTCTTGCCCTCTCATTTATTCTTCTTCCACTAATCTACATCCATTTTTTATTTCCTTCTTTCTCTCTTGTTCAGTTTACTATTATTATTATTATTATTATTATTATTATTATTATTATTATTTCTAAACTGTTCATTTTGATTGACAACCACCATGAAGAAAAACATATTCAGGGAGAAAGAAATAACAAAAAGCCTCACTTTCTCCCCTAAATTTATTTTGTTTTTGTCCATTCCCTATTTTAAAAGCAACCAGACTTCAAATCAGGCATGCATACACTGGGAGAATTAGCATTACTACAGATGCTAAAACACTGCTAGAGAAGATTGTCTCTATGCATGATAACCTGTAAGACTCTGATCTCGTTTTATGATAATTGATCGTGAAGATTAGCAGTAGGGATAACAAAGGTTCTAATGCTGTGCTTTTCACCCAGTATTTTAGGTTTCAATTACATATTTTGTATTGGAAGCATTTACTCTGAGTTAGATCTCTTTTGTGCCAGGTAATCAGATTCTTTCTCTTTTCCCCTGAACAGCAAGTCAGCTCCATGGATGAGCTCATCCAAGGCATGAAGTGTTCCATCTATCGGCAGGGGGTGATGGAAATGTGGATAGCATATTTAAGGCAACACTCAAAAGAGCAGCTGGTAACAGGTCAGGGTCAGGCATCATTCTGCACCTGCAAGGGCTGGACCTCAGCAGGGAGCCCACTGTCAATCTCTGAAGCCCCTTGGCCCTGCAGTCTCACCCTATTCACCTGCCGTCTCTGAGTGAGTAATGGCAATATAGCCACAGAGGAAGAGAGCAAGCCAGTGGACTGTGGTGACAGGGGCAAGAGGATGTGGGACCACATGGGGAAGGCGGGCACAGGGGACATCCATCCAAGGGCTTCACAAAACATGGAGCAGGCACTGGCTAGAAGATTTCTTATTCCACAATTCCTGATTGTTGTGGCAATTCTGTTAGTAAATTTCTCTCTTGGTGGTGTTAGCAAGTTTCTGTTAGCAAGTTTTTCTCTCAGTGATGCTGTACAGTGAGGCAGAGTTCAGGACAGGTATTTCTGGGCCACAACAGTATTGGCTCCAACCTGTGAACAGTAGTTTGCGTGCCATTCAAACCAATCCCCCGATTTCCTGCCACTACCCCAATTTCTTTCCCAGCCAAACTGACTGCCCCAAGACTTGATTGCTAGACCTTACTTGCTGCCCTCCACAGCAGCAAGGAGCAGTGTCATCCCTTCGTCTTGCAGGTCTAGTGCTTCCAGCGATTGTGCAAGCAGAGTTATGTGGGACACACTGTGCCACAGTCTTTACACGAGGATTGTTGCCCTCTGTCCCTATGTTACATTAGAAATAGGATCCAGTTATTCCCCGCTCATAGATATTGTTTTGGCTTTTTTTCAACATTTATCTGTGATATGCTAAGTTTCTGCTTAAAGGGACTTTGTATGAAAGCGGTCATTTAAAATAATAACCCACAGCTGAAGTCCCATCTCACTCTGTTGCATGTATAATCTCCTCTTTTGCTTCTTGTTTAGCTACAACACAGTGGATGAAACTCCTGTTCAAACAAGCCCAGAGGTAACAGATCATTTATTTAATGAAGGGGCTGCAATCCGGATGTAGGATCATCAACATATCTCCAGTATGCAAGACTTTTTTATGTTTCCAAGAGGAGAAGTAAAATGCTGTCTTTTTGGGCAGGTGCCCATTTGGCCCCAACAGCCCAATTACAAGCAATACTGGCTGCAGTTATTGGAATTCTCTATTTTTCATTTGTTTCCCCTGTCGATGTACCTGGACAAATTTGAACACTATGTGCATCACACTCCATGACCTCAGTAAATCAAAGCAGGTCCCCAACTGTCAATGGAACATTAGCCATGCCGGGGACTCCTCTTGCAATGGCATGAGCTGTTTCAATAACATAATGAGAAATTAGCCAAGTGTTTATGAACAGATGCTCTTTCCTCTGAGAAAAGCAGGACTCATTTTGTTGTTTGAACACATCTTTCACCTAAGCTGTTGCTAGCTGTGATGGTGCTGATTTGATGTGACGCACACCATTCATCTTCATAAAAGTTTTAAGCTCAGGAGAGACAAACTGGGGCTTGTTGTCACTTACTAGCAGCTCTGGTGAAACATGACAGATGAACATCATATACCAACGCTTCCTGCTGGCACATTCAGAGGGAGTAAGTAGCACAAATTCCCTGAACTGGTCTATAAGGTGACTGACTACCCTCTCCTTATTCACATCTCTTCTGAAAATCTCTCATACTGCAAAAGTGACATGAAATTACCTAACAATTAGATTTATTTTTGAAGCGTCTTCTCGCACTGATGATGCTTTCCAGAGAATTTACGTTCATTCTGGATAAACCCCTGCAGAAAATTGCTGTTTTTTCCATATGGGGTTTCTCAGCCTTGAAATGTGCAATTTCCCTAGTAAAAATTCTTGGAACTTTCATACGTCAATCATCAATATAAACAATGGGATAAAGGGTTCTTCCCATTTCCTATGATGTCTCCCATGTTAGGCCCCACTACGTTTGTTTATTTACTTATTTTTTGAAAATCATTCCCCACCTCTCCAAAGTTCAAAGTGGTTTCCAATAGGAAACCCCCAATAAAATTATAAAATTAACAATAAAAAATAAAGGTGAAAATCAAATAGAATATAATCCATAGTAGCAGCAATATAAAACCAAGAATCCACTCTGCGGCCATAGGCTTTTTTGGAAGAGGTAGGTTTTGCATCCCCCTCCCCCTCTGTGGATAGGACAGACATTTTTCTAGCTGTCTCATAATACTAGAACCTGGGGTTATCTCATGAAGCTGATTGGTGGGAGATTCAGGACAGATAAAAGGAAGTACTTCTTCACACAGTGAATAGTTAAACTATGGAGTTCACTACCACAAGATGTAGTGATGGCCAACAATTTGGATGGCTTAAAAAGGAGTTTAGACAAATTCCAATGACTACTAGTCCTGATGGCTATGTGCTACCTCCAGGATCCGAGGCAGTAAGCCTTTATACACTGGTTGCTGAGGAACATGGGCGGGAGAGTGCCATCCACTCGTGTTCTTCTTGTGGGTTCCTGTTCGACAACTGTTTGGGCACTGTGTGAACAGAATGCTGGACTAGATGGAACTTTGCTCTGATCCAGCATGGCTCTTCTTATGTTCTTAATATCAGAAAGAATAGAGCAGCTAGGAACCTTATCTAGAAGGTTGTTCCATCATCTAAGAGCAACTGAAATAAAGGGCCTGTTTCTTACCACAGATGTCCTCGCCTGATATGGCACATGGAATGAGGGCAACAGAATGCAAACACTGGGTGAACTCATAAAAGGAGAGTCAGTCTCTAGAGAAAGACCTTATTGAGGATGTGACACCCCAATCTGGAGTGACAATCAGGCAGGCAGGAAGCTACCCCTGCAACCCACCCAGTTCCCTTGCCAGTAGAACCAAAGCCAAGGCTAGCTGAGTGGGAGAATCAAGTTGACAGGAGACATGGATCCATTGTCATAGCAATGGTAAATCTTTCTCTCCTGCAAGGAAGTCTGGATGTGCTGGTCAGTGTGTTCAGGACAGGGTTTTTGTGGACCAGGTCATGGACTGTTCATAAGCCAGCCAGGCACCAGCCAATGAATAAGATGGCTGTATTTTTGCCTTCTGTAGAGGGCAAAAAAGGAGAGAAGCAGGTTCTCAGAATGCTAAGATACTTTATTTTCAGGCCCAACGCATTTTGGCCTATGTTGTTTTTTAAGGCCTTTTTCAGGGGGTTGATAAGAGGGGGGTTACCATCTAGGCAGCAGACTGAACAAGCACACAGGTCACCTGATCATGGTCCTCCCCACAGTGCTGAGATATATTGTATTTCCATTTAAATTATAGCAATTGTTTCTAAATTTGCATCTATACATATACATTAGCACATGCAAATTATGAAAATCTGTGTCCTCTTCTGGCCTCTTTTTTGGTGATGCATAAGTGGCCACCCTGCCAATAAATAGCCCCAGAGCTTTCTGGAGGCTCAGTGAAAGAGTAGAGGCCAGAAGAAAGCTTGTATGGCAATGAGTCCAAGCTAAAGAGGCAGCAGCTACAGTCACTATAGTTCTGGGCAAGGGGGTACCAGGCATAGCAACAGGCCCAATTCTAACCATGTTTATTTAGTTAAATGTCTGCATGGCTTTCTAGTTATGTGGAAAGTCTCCTACACATATCCATATGAGGAAGTCCAAAGAATATGCATCGGTTCCCACAAACTCAAGTATGTTCACTGTATACAGATTGAAAGTCTGAATGACTGCAGCAGGAAGGAAGAACACTGACTCAGCACAGCAGTGGACAAAAGATGCATGCCCTTACTTAGCACACAGAAGTTGGCAGACAGAAGATATCTTCCCCTGCTAGCTATCAAAGTGAAAACAGCTTTCATGTATCAGCCTGCATTTGCAATAAAGCATGTGGTCATTTCCCTCATCTATGATAGATGTTTGGAGAAACTGGTCTACCTAATTCAGAAGAGGAGGAGAGACTAAAAATAATGGACCATGGTGCCTCCATCCTCTGCTCCTGAGGTTTTCTGGCCCACCATTTCTCCCCAGAAACACCACATTCCCTCCAGAGTGCATGCTTCAGGAACAGAGTATGAAACCTTTAATTGAGAAAAAGCTCCTCTAGGAAGTTGGGGCACAGGACACACACATTCCTGCAGGACTCTTTCAGCTAACAGCAGGCAGTACTCCAGATTACTGACAGTATTCCAGTCTTATCTCTGGCTCCTTCAATGCACTGACTGAAGCACTAGATTTAGACCTCCACTACATACAGGGCTGGCCCGCCTATGAAGCTCCCGCAAATTGTGCCACTCCCTCCATCTGCTGACAGGAGGGTCTGCCTCCTCATCTTCTAGCAGGTGCTCCAGAGAACCCTGCCAGCCACTCTCCTGCAGTGATATTTGCCGCAGTGAGAGAACAGCTGGTGGGGCTCATATCAACAGGTGATCTCCTGGGACACCTCTTCCATGCCTGGCTCTGACAAAGGACCCTCTCAGAGCCAGACATTTTGGCCTGGCCAGCTCTCTGAAGAGCTGCACAGGGGGCTTCCTCTGGCCACGTGGCTCGGCAGTGCAGGTAAGGTGGAACGGGGTCACAACATGGGAAATGTGCAATCCAGGAAGGGGAAGAGGGTGGAAGGGGCATGATGCGGTAAAGGGAAGGGGGGTTGGGGGTTGCAAAATGGTGGCACATGTGCTGTCTTACCTCAGGTGGTGGGAGAGCTTGCACCAGGGCTGACTTCATGCCACTGCTGTCTGGTATACCTGTCTGTAGAGCCCTGGACCTGCAGCTCATCCCTTGCTGGGACTGCAGGTCCTTCCCAGCCTGCTGCTCTGCAGGCTTCTCTGCAGGCTCCAGCTGTGAACTGGACACACATACCCAACAATGTGTTCCTACCTCAGTTGGGCTTTGCCACATGGGACACTTTACAAACAATATGCCAGATCTGAAATACGTTTGTGTGTATTCTGTTTGCCTTCTGGCCATTATTTTTCTTAACCTCAATGTTAGATGGTGGGCAATTCAAAATTTGCATACAAATTAAATTAAACCTCTTAAATTAATTAATATATGTAAATAGGCAAAAACTGGAGGCTTTTTCCTGGGAGAACTGGCAACACTAATCATATAGTCACAGTGTTCCTGATACGAATTATTCTAATAGCTAGCAGCGAAGAATGCCCCTATCTGCCAAGTGATGGTTTTAATACAAGTAAGAGCATGCATCACGCGTCCACGTCTATTCAGAGTCATTGTTCTTCCTGTTGTAGTCATTTAGTATTCCTGAAAAAACCCTATTACATTGAAAACAGATAAAACCCCCTTTCCCTGACTTGGCTGTGGAAAAAACAGGTCTCTCTCTTCCCACGCTTGATGCTGCATTCTCTGCCTTAGTTATCGGTGTTTCCTGGATCCATGGTTCGAATGGCAGGCTCAAGCAGCTCAAACATTTTCTGAGTTCAAACAGCCCTCATTTATGAACCACAAGTGTTCATCTGTGCATCACAATAGGTTTAGATAAACGTAGCCCCCACCCCCAGAAATTTCCTTTTCAGGGCTGACTCCAGGTTTGAGGGGGTTCTCACCTCTCTAGTGCTGGGACTTACCTTTAAAGCCCTATAAACAGCTTGGCATCCAAATACCTGAAGGGGTGTCTCCCCCTATACTAGCCTATCTGTGCCTTAGGGTGCTCACAGGTGAGGCTTTTCTTGTGCAATCATCCTGCCTTATTCACAAGTTTACAGGCCATCCAGTGATTTTAAGCCATCTTCCATTTGCAAACCTCCTGCATTTTCTCACCATTCCTTCTGTCTTTTGTTTTTACTAGAGAAAATCTGCTAAAGAGGGAAAGATGGAATAGCTGCACAGTTCCTTTCAATTGGTAGCTCCAGGAGCTGCCCATCTGGAAGCATCTCTATTGTCTCCAGGGGAGGCTCTTCTCAAAGCAGCTCCTAGGCTGCTACATGTTATGTGGCAAAGAGGCTTCTCTGTTATAGCACCCCATTTGTGGAACACCCTCCCTATAGAGATATGACTGGCACTGTCTCTGCAATCTTTTTGGTGCTAGGTCACAACTTTTCAATTTGCCCAAGCATTTTAAATTGGTTAGGCTACCCTATTGTATTGGTACTGCTTTAAAATATATTTTATGATCATATTTTACAGTTTTTATTGTATTTTGTGATTATATGACCACTTTTAGCTATACTTTAATTATTGTTCACCTGATATCTATATGTTGGCAGATGGCAGGCAACCCCTCTCCTTCTATGTATTACCATCCAAGCACAGGGCCAGGACAACGGTTATCAGAGGAGGAGGGTGGTGGCAGCGGCAGTGCTACCCATTGACCTGGTTCACACCACACACCATGCTCACCATGGGCTATTTAACCCACAATGAGCCGCGGCGTCTGCCAGGCACGTGTGGCTACCATTATGAACATGGGGTTATGGCATGTCATCCGAACCCAGCTGCCACGAGTTATTCAACGGTTAAACAACCCTCACATAATCCTCGGTTTAGAGTAGGGTTATGAGCGAATATCTTATGGTGGCTGGGTTCTGATGATAAGCTGAAAGCCCATTGAGGGTTGCATATTCATAATGGTGGCCACACATGTACAGCTCATCGTGGGTTAAATAATCCTTGGTTAGCCGGGTGTGTTATGCTAACCAACCCATTGTAAGAGTACTCCAGTAGTGGCAGTGCTTTACAAGGTTTTTCTACATGAGGCTGTTAGTCCACTGTATTTACTTTCACTTTTAAAGTAGAATTGAGATTCAAGCACCATATGAAAAGCATTTCCTTTCCTGCTTTTCTGCTACATAACCTCCAGGTGGCATTGTGATATAGCAGATAGTGTAAATCCACAAGTGGGGGACATTTTACAATTAAACACTGCATTTTTCATGCTCTAAAAAAGAACTTGCCAAAGGTGCTCTTTAGACACAGAAGCAAAACTGGAGGGTCACTACATTGTCTAAACAAACTGTAAACAACCATGAGTAGAGAATGATGAGTGCATGATAAATGCTTGGTATTGCCTTATAATGGGTTGTAACCATTGTAATTGCCCACAAACCACAATGCCTTGCAGTAATGTAGTCCAGCAGTCATTGGGGTCCTGGAAAGAGATGCCTGGGGTAGTTACCTCAGCAACTGCCTGAGGATACCATCTGCTGATAACGCCCAGGTTGCTATTATTCTGTTCAACTGTCCCATCCCTGATTCCCCCCCCCTCCACACACACACATACACAGAGTCTCTGGATCCTTGCACTGCCAGTTTACAAATATTTGTGCCATTTCTCTCTAGGGACAAATGGGGCCCCCGCTCTTCTTATAGCAAGGGAGCAGCTGGCCACCATATCAAGGACCAGCCCAAGACATTTTGCTTCCTTAGGTGGAACAGGAAATGGCATTTCCCAAAATCAAGGTCTGTAGTCGTTTTAGGCTAGCAGACAGAAAGTCCTACAAACACATCTCTCTGGGAGTAAAAATACAACAAGAATAAATTCAACAATTAACAAATTTCTCCCCATTCATGACACCAAAATTCAGTTGCCTGAGGCAGCCCCCACCTCATTCTGCCTAAACAAACATTACAGGAGCTCCAGTCGGGTCCAGTACGGCTGTTTATATAACAGTTAATCCAGTGCCCAGATGGGATATAGGGTAAAATTTCTCACCCTGCCTATTTTGTACCCTAATTAGGATTATTTCTTTCCATTTTGTTTTTCCTGCTCTCCAGTCCCAGAAAGCCAAAAATAATACAGTAAATCTGCACGGATGGACTAAGCAGGGGGATTAGAGACTGCACAACTTTCTGCAGGCTGCCTTTCCTAGTTCACCTGTAAACCCAGAGCAGTAAGGTCTCGATTTCATCTCTCATCACCAGTCAACCTTAGACAAGAGCTTGGGATTTATTATGCTGGGGCCTTGTGCTCCAAAGCGTGAGGATGCGCCCGTTATCAGGAGCTGACAGGCCATCACAAAAACACTACTGTCAAACTGACAAAGATGCTGTAAACATGCCTCAAAACTCCTGCTTGCCTGGAAACTGCAGCAACAGCAGCGCGAGGAGTGTTGTACTTCAGGGAAACAACCATAGCAAGCATCTGAAGAACACAAACTCACCGTTTACAAAGGATGGCTTTCTATCCCCTCCCCCCTCATGCAATGGTAACAATTTGGAAACAGAAATGTGCTCTTTTCCATTATCATTTTAATCTTTTTTATTTTTAAAGAAAAACACTAGTTCTGCCCTTTCCTAAAAATCTTACAGACCAGTGACATACACCATGGTTTCAATTAATAGCTTGTATGTGTGGCACCAGAGGATAAATGTGATATGAATTTTCTCACTGCTTTACCTTATGACATAGGTTCTAGAAAGCGTGTGCACCTTTGGCATGTTTTCTTTTCTCCCTTGGTTGTCAGCAGCAATATTAATGGACTCACCGGCTTTGAAGGGCATACAACACTCATCTAGTCTAACCTCTTTCAGTGCAGGAAATCTGCAGCTATAACATCCTTGGGGATAGATCTCAACAGATTTGTTGTTGTTGCTGCTGCTGCTACTGTTGCTGTTGCTGCTGCTGTTGTTCTTTTAAGTACAATGCCTTCCATTTCTGGACCTTCTTGATGAACAGACATATTCAAACTACTTTTTCCCTGGTACAAAATATTGCAATTTAATGCTAGGAGAATGCAATACCCCTGCAACAGCCACAAATTCAGTAAAGTAGGAAAACATTGGAAAAATAGTGATGGCTGTCGATTTTTCTATTTCTGTTTCTCTGTAGCTTAGTACCTGGAATTCAAAATTCAGTCTCCAGAGATAAAAAGTACTTTTTCACAACGTGCATAACAAAACTATGGAATCTGCTACCACAAGATGTAGTGATACCCATTAACTTGAACAGCTTTAAAATTGAGCTAGATAAATTTGTGGAGAATACAGTTATCAGTGGCTAGTAATCATAATAGCTATATATTACCCCTAGTATCAGAGGCAGTATGCCTCTGAATACCAGTTGCTGGGGAACATGAGTAGGAGGGGGCGCTATTGCACTCATGCCCTGCTTGCAGGCTTCCCATTGGTCTATGGTTAGCCACTGTTTGAACAGAATGCTGGACAAAATAGGCCTTTGGTCTGACACATCATAACCTTTTTTATGTTCTTAACTTGCCAGTGTTCACTTTAATAATCAACACGGCTGCTATCTTTTCTTCAGACATGACGCTCCTTTCACCAAACTAATGTACATTTCTTAAAGCAGGTTCAACCATGAGAGAGTTGGAAAGAAGGAAAAGTGCATGTTCCTTGCATTTCCTGTTTCTACACTTCTTTGTCAAGGCCAAATTAGAACTTTTGCAAGTGCCTAATGGTTTGAAGTACAAACTGCCCCTGTGAGTAGTCTTGGGAGTACAAACTGCCCCTGTGAGTAGTCTTGGGAGGAGGACATGATGCAGACTAGGTACAACAAACAAGGACTAAATGTGCAGTTACTGCTCAAGGAGGTGATTGTACACAAGCATCCTTGTGTATCTGTCCAGAGTGGCACCTTGCAAGGAATGGCACTCTTGCTGCAGGAGCAGATGGAAGGAACTTTCTCTTCCTAATGCTGCCTTCTGCAGGGGGTTGTCTACACATGCTTAAAGTCCGCAGTGGCTGCGAATTGGCATTGCGTCAGTTTACAAAGCCACCACGGGGCTTTTCCGCAAAGCTGCGCTGTTAAAAAGTCAAGGACTTACCCTGACTTTTTCAGTGGGAGTAAAGTCACCCCAGCTCTTCCGCCATCTGACCTCACTCCATGGTCAATTTAGGGGGCGTTCCGGGAGGAAGGCGTCTGGCGATTGGTTGTTGGAAGACAGGAAGAGGGCAGGGGACGCCTCCAGTACCCAGATGGCCACCGGAAACCCCGCAATCCCTCCTTGGCATGGGGATTACCCGACATCACCGCGCAGGAGCAACACTGCAGGGGTTAGGGGAAACGTGGTGCCAACAGGAAGTGAAAGAAAAAGGTCAAATGTTATATGGGGAGAAAGCAATGTCAAGCAATATGCAGGAAGTTCCACAAGAAGTGATGGCATATGGACAAGGAGAGGCAGTGAGTGATGAGTCCAAATCAAGAATGTGCAGCTCAGTAGCCCTGGACTTGTAAAAAGAGTTGCCTGTAGTAAAGTAATGCCTGTACACCTGCCTTTCCACAATTTCCTTTAGCCTTTAAAAATCAAAATCTCATTATTTCATGTTTTCCATTTCAATTTGCATAGCCAAGACTGTGTGTTTTGTGAGCAATCACAAATGGTTTCCTTTTTTAAAAAACGTGCACAGCCACCTGTGCAAACATGTGCTAAATGAAGACATTTTCCTTTTAAAAGCAAAAATCAGAACTAACAAAAATTGGCAGGGGGAGTAAATACTATTACTTCTGATAAATAGATCTAGATAGTATCAAGAAAGGCATCATTGAATGCCATACTTATCCCTTTGCTCTCATATGCCATAGACGTTGTCCATCCTTGCCAAGCCTAAAGGTGAAATGCCTAAAAATGTTACAGGAGCAGAAATGACATATGGCTGTTTCTGCTACACAGCCGAAATCTCATCACAGGAATTGAGCTTCACTCTTAGAAATTAGATTTTGCTCAATTCAATGTTCCCTTTGAGCGAATGTCAGCAGCATTCGTCAGAACGGAAAGAGAACCCAACTCCTATAGACTGTGATTCTCAAACCAAATCTTCTGAGCCAGTATTTCAATGGGACTACTTTGGATTAAGTGGTTTGGTCATTGAAGCCCAAATCATTCTGTCAGCAGACTTGGAGGATAAACCTCCAGAACTGGAATAAAAGTCAATTCCCTTAAGGGAAAAATAAAACAATCTTTCTAACCCAGTTATCTCTGTCAAATCCAAACTCCATTAGGAGTTGTGAGTAATATAGGGTTGGCAAATTGCTAGAGAATCACTGCAGAGTGCTGAATTCATGTTTTACTGATTTCCCTAAAGTTCATTGAGAGGAATTAAAAATCAATCCATTAAAAAAATCACAATTGACTTTTATTGGTGAACTAAAACTAGCAACATGTCAATCTTTAGGACAAGTAAAGAACAGGAGATGTAGAGGGAAGGCTTGTATATTGCTACAACCTGGGAGCGGTGTGTTTATGTGTGTGCGTGTATGCATGCATGAATGCATGCGTACAATGTATCTTTGTATGCTCTACGAACACAGCCCCACAACATCCCCTGCGAGATCCCTGATAGTAGAAGATTGGCCTTCTAGTATCATAGATAGGGGGTAGGTTCTAATTGTATTAGCCAAGACAATTGGTCTGCTACAACAGTAGATGGAGCTGTAACCAATCTTGTTAGTTGCTTTAAATGGAGAAGAAGGTGGACGGGAGTGTGATTTAAATGGAGAAGAGGATGTGTAGGATCCCCACATGCTGTGTGTATATGTTTGTATGAGATGGGGCAAGGAGGGAGGCAGTGCATGTTTGTGTGTGGGCATGAGTGCAGCTTCCAATGTATCCCTATCCGTGCACTAAGAGACGAAAGACATTGATTTGCTGAACTGTATTGATGTCACAGAGGGCTTGTCTATACACTCGACATATTCCATCGTGACTGTACAGTTGCACCCCATTGTTTATATGGGCTTGTCTATACGCTTTATATACTCTGTTGTGGCTGCACAGTTATGTCCCATTGTTTATATGACACAGCTGCCAACTTGCCACATCGTGCTATTTCCCATGAAACTGCACTTTTTCAGTGCGTCATTTTACCAAAACTTTTTACATTGTTCCAATGTTACCATGGTCATTTGAGCATCTGTTAGTGGTGGCTTCAGTTCGGATTAAAAGAATGGGTGTAGTTAGGGGACGGACCACAGTGCAGGGTAGGTGTGGGAATACAGGGCAGGGGGCGGGCTTGACAAGCCCCAGCATGTTTAGTAATGGCTGCCATGGTGATGTCAAAGTCTGGGGAATGAAAGTAAGGGCAGTTATGATGTATAACACATAAATCCAATGAACTGTAGCAGAGCAGATGTGCTGCTACGGCCTTTCAAAGTTGCGCAGAGTTACTAAAAAACAACAAAAAGAAGGGATTTACATTTTTTGGTTCCTCAATATTTGCTGCTCGTAACTGCCATCTGACAACAGAGCTGTGAATTTTCCTGTCTGGATAGCCCACGCTCACTCCTGCCAGATAACCCTATCGATTCACATCAGCGAGTTTGGGGGGAATCAGTAGGCAAAGCGGCATTGTATAGATGCCCCCAGAGATGCAGGGCAGGCAGAAGTTTTCTGACAACCACTGGCTTGAGCTACTTAGACCCTGCAGGGCAGGCAAAAAGATGAAGGAAGCATAAATGCCTAGGGAACAAGAAGGCTGTGAGACGGGGCCAAAGGAGGAAGCATGGTTGGAAGAGGATCCAGGACAGAAAGCAAAAAGTGTTAACAGAGTGCTAGCACTGCGGCCATAACAGACTGTAAGCAACATTACATGGCTTAAGCAGGGGAAAAAAACATGGACAGCAAGTTGGGGAGGAAAGGTGCTTGGATCAGAGAAAGAGAAGCAACAAATTCTCATCATGTTACGGGCAGCTCACTAAACAGCTGTTTGGTGGGCTGTCAGGAGCACAATTCAAATGTCTGAGGGTGCCTCTACAAGAGCGAGTTAAAGCTCTTTCAGGGGGCATTAAAATTTTTACCTCTACAAGAGTGGAACACAAATCGGGGGTCGAGGCGCTTTTTCTGTCCGATTATGCACATTATCGAATGCGTGTTAAATAGCAAGTTTTAATTTTCCGCAGCAGTTAATGCGCCTTATGACCATGTACACAAGTGATTCTCTGCATTTCAACCACTTTAAAGAGCATTTCATACTGCCGGTTATGCGCTTCACCGCCTGTCGTTTATAGGAATTAGGCATAAAAGCGATGGTGAGAAGATGCGCATAATCGGGCAACCAGGCGTCAAGCTGAATTCTTGTAGAGGGGGCCAAAGACAGTGAGCCAGGCTGCACACCAACTTCCCCAGCACAATTGCACCATTTAAATGGGTAAGTACTATTTAAATGGGGGAAGACAAAGTGTCTTACCCAACAAAATTGTGGTGGTAGGAATGTGGGGTTGAGGAGCAGCTTGGGCATTGGTGGCAGGCTGCACAGAAAGCCTCCAAGAAGTTGCCCACATGTGCTTTAGTGTATTAGATTATTGAAATTTGCATTCTAATCCTATGAATCACCACCCTATGAAGCAGCAGTGCAAGGGGATAACTTGTCCCCATACTGGTACAGAAAAATCGACAACACTCCAGCCACAATTCCAGCACAGCAGGATGAAGTGAGGCCAATACTACCCACTGAAGTGATGTGATATGGGCTCCTTATTGCCTCAAAAACAGGAAACAGTAGCTCAATCCATGCACTGTTTCCCACTCTAGGGGAATATACAGCAAGGGTATATCTTGACGAGGGGTTTGCCCCGCAGTGCCTTCGGAGTGGCAACAGGTGATCTACGTGATGACGAAGCCATACAGGGGCAAACCCCAAAAGCTCCGCTTTAAAAAAGTCGGGCACTTACCCGACTTTTTTTTAGCTCGGAGCGAGGCGATGACAGAGGAGGACAATGTTTTATTGTTTTATAGGTTCATGTTTGTGTGATCTTAATGTGCTTCATTGGTTTTGTACCAATGGATTATTTTGAAAGGATAAGTAGGTAATAACTTTTATAAATAAATACATACATACATAAATAAATAAATGCATAAACATACGTGTGTATATTGTGGAAGCAGAAGATATTGTATGAGGGAGAAGGAGACAATTGGCTCTGGGGCGTTGCGAAAAGCTCTGGAAATAGCTTACAAATAATCTTTGCTGTGCGTATGATGGCTTCTGTTGCTACAGCAGAGATTTTATGAAGCTTCAGAGATTTGCCCATGCTCAGGTTGTAATATTTTGATGCCAGTTCATTGAGAACAAGTCAGGTTCATTTCGCAGTAAAGGGGTGTGTGTGTGTGGGGGGAAACACCAGTCCTATCATTGATGTGAAGCACTGGCAATATAACTGTCGCTAGTAAAATAAAATTTAAAAAGACAAAGCTCTCAAAAAGACTTTACCTTTTGCAAATTCTTAGTGAAATTAATAATAATAATAATAATAATAATAATAATAATAATAGGGAGATGTGTGGATTATTAAAGTGAAGGCACTTTGTGGAAGTTAGGCACAAGATCCCATGGGTGTAGCACAGAAGGATCCTATAGAATGCAAAGTCGTTTCAGTGACACAGACAGGTTTGCAATGACAGTTATACTTTCCCACCTCACTCACTATATTGCCAGAATTGCAGAAGTAGCAAAGCCCATAAAAGGACAGGGAAGGGAAGGGAGAATCTTGCTATCTTCTTAGCCAGATGGTTATATCTTACTAGGGGTGAGTGTCCTTGTGACACAGAGTGAGGGTGGTGTGTTAAGAGGATTAGAAATGTGATACAAGGCGAAAGGAAGTGAGGCTGATTTGGCTACTTGGAACATTAATAAGTTCTTAAGTCTCTGGTGGCTAATAGTACTGTCCCTGATTCTATCTTTAGCTTTGCTTGGAGTGGGTCTGAAAGAGGAGGGATGGTCGATGCTGCTGAATGTCAGAGCCAAGAGCTGATGAGGCAGCAAATAGGATAACTGAAAAGCTATACCACTGTTCCTTTGGATACATCACCAGCTGATTTCTCAAAGTGGGAATGCTCATGGTAAGTCCCTGAATTGCAAGGAAATTCACTCCAAAGATCTCCTGCCCAAAAGATTGCTTTTCGAGAAGCTGACTGGCAGAGCAGAGCAATTTAAGTTAAAATCTTAAGGAAGCAGGTGAGGGAAGCAAAAGAAAAAGGCTCATAATTGAAGAGAACCGAATCAATGTGTTACCAAATTTTTTCAACAACATCAGTCATGTAAATGCATTACTGAAAAAATTATGGTTTTGGAGATATGGTATAAATGGGAGATTCCAGTTAATTTGATCATATTTCACAAAAAGGCTTTGGTGATCATTTGTTCCAAAGTTTTTATTGTTTCAGCCAATGGTTACAAGAAGCATAGTAGAAACATAGAAAAAACATACATAGATAAAATCAGGGAAAACAAATCATACTAATTGTTAACATTCTTCAAGGTCAAAAATTTGCTCTATGCATTTGGGCTGTAAGAGTGAAGTTGGCCAACACCAATAGGACTGTCTTGTTATCACATGTTAACAAAAAATGTAGTTAGGGCAGTGTTAGAGGCACAACTGCTATTTGACATTAATACTTAATCTACCATCTGAAATCTCTTTACCTTAAATCTAAAGAAACTTCAGTTAACCTGAGAAGAAATCCTAAAGAAAGTGGAATTATTGGTTTAAGATAAAGTTGTAAAGACAGCAGAATTAATAATTGATAACAGTTCTATTACTTAAATATTCATGGATACTGCCAATAAGATCTACACATAAAAATCATGGGATTAAACAATCCCTATAATTGAAGGAAAATGGCTTGATAAGATTGGTGTTATGATGCATGAGAGATATACTCAGAAAAGAGATGAGAAGCATGGGGGGAATGTAAAGGTTGTATATATCAGGCTTCACGAATACCAAAACAAAGGGTGTCTTGATTGGAATGAAACAATGGCATTCATTTGTAAAGTAAAAAAAAATTGAAGATCAGAAGGGTAGCCATGTAATATTGAAGGGTTTAATAGAATCAGAAGCATATATATATAACTGAAAATAGTTAGGAAGACAATATGTTCCAGAAGGGTTCCTCCAATGGAATGATTATTTGCTAAAACGCATTCAAAAATAAGTACCAAATTTATAGGGTTAGATGCAGAGTTGCCCTTCCATAAACAGAAAAGTTCCTTCCATTCATAGGACTGTAATCCAGGAGAGGTTTCCACTGGAGAAAAGGGGAAGCCAATTTTATTAAATTCACTTTCGCCTGCAGCCCACTGCACCACTGACCACATTATTCTGGAGAGTCTCCAGTCCTCCAGAACAGATTTTCAGGGGGTCCAAGGGGCTGCAGAGGAAAGGGGGAATTGGCAAAAACCAGAGTTCCCCCTTCAAGTGGGAGTTGAGTTCTGATTATGAGAACTCTGGATCCAATCCATTTTTTATTTTCTTTATTTTCTAATTTATGCAAATCCAAAAAATAATTGCTATTGTAAATTTCTATTTAATTTTAAAATCCATAAGGTAATTGGTTTAGAAACTAAGTCTATTTTTGGAACATTTAAAAATTACATTGAAATTGACACCAACTTTGGTTATGATCTTTGATTAATATTTAAAACATGGTTCCACGTTTTGGAAGCTGGCAACAGTAACTTTGATCAAACCAAATAAAGATACATCAAGCGTTGAGCATAACTAACCAACATTGGTTAAAAATAATGATTATAAACACATAATTCAGTGGTGGAGCACAAACTTTGCATGCAAATGGCCCCCAGTTCAAAACCCAGCATCTCCATGGAAGGAGAACCACTTATATGAAACCTTGGAGATCCGCTGTCAGTCCGTATAAACACTAGGCCATACTGAGCTAATTGGAGCAAAGGTTTGACTTAGTATAATGCAGCTTCCTAAGATCATAGTTCTATATGGATCAAGTTAATTTTGTACCCAAGATAATACTAAGTGATAATATAAGCAGAGTTGTACACCTAATTTGGCATTTTAAATTTTATAAGGAAAGGCTATATTTATATTTATTGATGCTGAAAAAGCATTTGATGAACTTGAATAGAGGCATATGACCTTAATGATGGAACAATTTGAATAATATATGTATTCAGTATTGTAGTATTATTTAATATAAACTTTATCCATGTTTATTGATATTGCTGTTTTTCAGAATCATTTCAATTGGTAAGAGGAATGACACAAGTGTGACCTTTATATTCCCTTATTTTTTAACCTTTCAATTGAAATATTTGCTATGGCTGTAGTATCCAGCTCTGATATTACTGGTATTTGGATTAGAATTGAAGAATATAAAGTATGAGGGTGAGCTGATATTGAGCCTATCTACACACGCAGGATACAACAGTTTGAAAACGTTTTGAAAACTGTATATGGAGTGTGTCCTGGGCCCCAACAGTTCTCAAAACTGTTATGCACAGTTTTAAACCATTTTAAAGCAGTAGTGTAGATAGGCTGACAGTTGCTATCTCAACAAATAAGCTGGTGCAACCTTTCCTGCAAATGAGATAGCTGCTGACAGACTGTAGGAAGTTCCTGGAGCACTGCTCCATTGGTAAGGCAGCACTTGCAGCCCTGGAGGAATCCCCAGGAACCTCCGGCATGCCAGTGGAAAGATCCACCAGCATATATGTTTTGGTGGGAGGGGAAGGGGCATTCTGGGTGCATGTCAGGAGCCAATTAGAGGAGGTCTTGGATCCACAGGAACCAAAGCCACTTTATTTCCCACAGCCTACTTCTGAAATGGGTCGGGGGGTCTATACTAGCCCCAGAGCTGGCAAATTGATTCTCCCTCCCCTCAGTATCAACGGGAGATAAAAGTTTTTAAAATAGAGTGGCACCCGCTGTGAATTGGCAAGGCTTAGGATGTAGTGATTCCTCTGGCACCTTCTTCCCCCACCCCATAGTATTACTCTGCCTGTTCTCTCCATATGCTGGTGAGAAACAAATATAGTCTGTAAGAAATAAAAATTATTCTGTAAACAAAAACATGACTGTCAGGCCTGTTGACAACTTCAGGATAACTATGGCCTCATCTACAAGAATTTGGCTTTATGCCTGGTTAGCCGATTATGCGCATAATCGCTGAAGCGCTTTATCGTAAATGCTTGTATGCAGGAGGTAATTGAGCACTCAACAGGTGACCTTACCGGTTGTTTCAAATGCGCTTTACAGGTAGTTTATGCGGAGAATTGCTTGTTCACATAGTCAAAATGCGCTTTAACAGCCGGAGCAAAATAAAACTCGCTATTTAATGCACATTCGATAATGCGCATAATCGGAGAGAAAACGCGCCTCTACGCCCGATTTGCGCTCCACTCTTGTAGAGGTAAAAATTTTAATGAGACTTCAAAGAGCTTTAAATGCCTCTTGTAGAGGCAGCCTATAAAACTACATCCAGAAGTTCCATCATCGCTGGAATAATTCTGTGGGCCTTCATTTAACCCAGGGGTACAAAACCTCTGGACTGCAGGCCTCTGCATCCGGCCTGTGCAAGCTTGTACCACCTCCGTAGGCCCTGCCCCTTGGCCCTGCCCCTCTACAAGCTCCATCCACACCAGGGCTGTAGAGGATGCAGGGAGAGGAATCCTCACTTTTCCTCCAATCACAGATTGGAGATAACAGTGAGGTTTCCCCTGCATGCTGCATTACTGTGGGCAGGGCTTCCCTGACTGGGAAGGACCACATGCAGCAAAGCCAGAGCAGAGCTGGCTGAATCCCTTGCCTTCCTCCATCAGCTTGGCTTTGCCTGCCCTGCCTCTCCCCCAGTCGGAGAAGGAGACACGGCAGGCAAAACTGGGCCAAAGCTAACTAAGCCATTTTCACTCTTCAGATGAAGGAATGAGGAGACTTCAGCTGGCTTTCCACTGGTCTTTCCCCAACCAGGATAACCCACACACAATTAAGCCTGGTCCCTGTCTCAAGTGTTGGGTGCAAGATTCACCTGGTGCTTCAGCCAGGGAGAAAATGACATCAGATGGACATGTCCACCCCCACTTGATGTCATACAGCCTGTAAAAGGCTGGGTAGTCATTTAGCCCCACACCCAATTCTAGTTATGCACCCCTAATTTAATCCTACGTTTTAACCAGAGGCCCTTTCATTTTCTGGCGTTAAGCTGTTCTCCAGTGTACATGCCATCCTCTTAAAGCAATGGCACTGGCATTCAGAAGAAACAAATGGGACCTGCAACAAAATGTTATAGGGTGAAGTCTTCCAGTTCATACTTCTACTCATGCCCTCCTCAATGATACCCCATTTTATTCCCACTCCCACCTCGTTTTTTGCTCCCCCCCACCGCAACAGTCTGCCAGTATTTGACGGCCACTGACTGACTGAGCATGCTTACTTCTCATTGAGCTGTTCCCTCCCTTCAGATTTTGGGCTTTCCCCAAGCCTGCTGATACCTCCTGTTGTGTATCATTTATTATTTATTTCATTTCTACACTGCCCAATAGCCGAAGCTCTCTGGACAGTTCACAAAAGACAAAAACACCAAGTACAGCATAAAATATCATATGAAAGCTTAAAACCACAATACAAAACCACAGCACAAAAGTACAACCAGAATAAAACTGAGCAGCAATGCAGAGATTTAAAATCCAGATTTAAAATAGCAGAGTTCAAAGACTAGGACAGTAAATTGCTAAAATATTGGGAAAATAAAAAGGCCTTCACCTGGCGCCAGAAAGAGTATAAATTAGGTACCAGACAAACCTCTTTAGGGAGATCATTCCACAGTCGGGTTGCCACAGCAGAAAAGGCCCTCCTCTGGGTAGTCATCTGCCTCACTTCCTGTGGCAGGGGCTCACAGAGAAGGACCCCTGAAGATGATCTTAGGGTCTGAGCAGGTACATATGGGAGGAGGCATTCCATCAGATAACCTAGCCTCAAGCTATTTAGGACTTTGAGTGTTAATACTAGCACTTTGAAGCAGGGCTGGACATGGACTGGCACCCAGTGCACCTGGAAAAGTATTGGCATAATGTGGACTCATTGGTACAGCTTTGGCTACATAATGACACTCACAGCCTGAGCATTGGAAATATAGTGAATAGAGTGAATGCCCTGGCATTCATAACTAATGAGAGATTCCTGTATACTGGGTTTCCCCTATGAGCAAAGGTCCTGGTAGATACCTTCAGCAAATCAACTGGCTTAGCTTGCAATATGTAGCATCTTAGCATCCTCCTGGCTGTACCTTCGTGACTCATCTTTGCACTA
The DNA here is from genome assembly GCA_029215795.1 of Anniella stebbinsi. NCBI lineage: Eukaryota > Metazoa > Chordata > Lepidosauria > Squamata > Anniellidae > Anniella > Anniella stebbinsi. The sequence continues at coordinate 335,073,815 of JARDYH010000001.1, forward strand.
TTTTGGTGAGTAATTCTAGGAAGGTTCAAGCCACCCTGCACAGGAGCATCTTAACCTTATCAATCCTTGTTTCTCAGTCACATTTATCTGAGCTCCTGTTAGTGCTAAAGCCCAGTCTCCTCTGTGACTAGTTAGCCAGACATACTCTGATTTGTAATAGGCTCTTTGACTTGTTCCAATGAATTAAGTGCTCAAGGCAAGTTATCTAGCTAATAGGTTGTGTGTGTGGTGCAAAGGCAATGCTTCCTTACACTGCCAGCTCATTCCTGATTCTAATATGCTTGCCCAACCCTGCTCTGTCGCCGTCTCTCCCCCCATCCCAACTCCACAACTGCACTTTCACTTACACTTATTGGAAAAAATAATTGGATGGATTGAAGCGCAGCACCATTTTACTTAACAGATAAGAAATTTCATATCTGCCCTGATTAGAAGCTGCGAGATACCAGCTCTCCATAGCCAGCAGCAGAGGCAATTTCATTTCACTTCTGCTGATATGTGGAGAAAGTTGGTGGGCTGCATACGCCAACCGTGTTGCTTTAATATCCTGCCCCATAAGTTGACATCTTCCATAATAACAGTCACCCACAGTAGACATCCCCAACAAGATTCTTTCTAGGGGAGCGAATGGAAGCTTTCCTCTCAATGGAAATAGCACGTGCAGAGGTCCAATTCCAGTCAGGACTATGGCAGGGGCAAAAGGTCAAAACTCCTCTCCCACCACGCCACAGTCCTGAGCCAGCTCAGGCTCCTCCGTGCCAGCTATTGGTTAAAGAAAAAACAGCTATGCAGGATCCAATCATGTGACAAACATCACACCTAAACTTGCCCTAAAATGAAGTATGTTCACAGTCTTTCCTTGTTTCTCTGGCCTCCCAGGCATTATGGGTGGGGTGCAGCCTGAATGGAAAGTAGCATCATGCCTACTGCTCTCCTCTCATGCACTTTCATCAGTGGCTGCTGGTAAGTTTTGGAGTTGGTGGGGCTTAGTGGAGGTGCAAGTGTGCTATTTGTGTCACATGATTTGCACACTTAGCGTATGTCGCTTCAGCAGACACCTGTGCATCTTTCTTGTGCCTATGCACGCTTTTGGGCACATCATCTTCCACCCAGTGATTAGTCACAGCCATCCCCCAGCCCATTTCAGGGATCACACCTACCAAATCACTAGCTACATATGCAGAGTGCATTTCTTTCACTACCAAACAACCAAGACAGATATCCACCAGCCCACTTCAGGGGATCATATCTATCAAAACATAGAGTAGCATCTCCTGTACTGCTACACCAAGTTGATAGAATAATACACTCTTTTACCATTCTTTAAATATAAGCTGAAAAGGGTGATTGAGTGGTAAATACCTACAACTAATACAAAAAAATAATGTATAAGATTACATGTTTGAAGAATTGCCAAAACACACACACATACAAACATACAAACACACACAACAGAAAATAATACCTTTGTCAGGATGGAAATTCACAAAAGCGTATGTGAACTTTTGAGTTAAATCAATCCCCCCCCCCAAAGGCTGGATGCAATTAAAAGGGGGGAAATAAATGTTTCTGGGAGAGGATACAGCATTTAACCCTGTTAGTGGTCTATTTCAGTCTGAAGATGAAAGTAGAAAAAGTCATAGCAAACTAATTAAGAACTATGTCGTATTTATTTATTTAAAAGTTTTCTATACAGCTTTTTGTCAGGCCAAATCTTCAAACCCCTTTATGTAAGAGTTCAATAAATATTGTAATCAAGTGATACAAGAGTGCAATGTTCACTAGTGCTTAAAGTTCGCAATTATTATTATTAGATTGGAGCATGCTGGGCCAGAAAAGCAAATTATGAGAATGATCCTGTGCATGTATACTAAAAAAAAAGTCTAATTAATTGCAATAAGGCTTATTCCCAGGTAAGCATACTCTAGGAATCCCTTTGGAAATTAAAAAAGGTTATTCTGTCTCTAGCATCCATGTTTACCTGACCCAAGAATAGGGTTTGAAGCTTTTTAATTGCATTTTTATTCATTTTCTATGTTATCAGACTGGAGAGAGACCCACACCATAATGTCTACACAGACCATGTATACATATGTAAGTCCTGTTCATATTATCGGAACCCTGCTTATTGCAGAGTTCCCAATCACCCAGATGCTAAGAAGTAAACCTCAGTGCAACATCATGGGGCTGCCTTGACGACGCTGTGTTGGCGCTGTGTTCCCCCTAAAACCAGCAATTTTGCTCCTGCGGGGTGGTGCTGGGTAAACCCCACACCAAGTGGAGTACAGGTTTTCCAGCAGTTCTTAGAATCATAGAATGGTAGAGTTGGAAGGGGCCTATAAGGCTATTGAGTCCAACCCCCTGCTCAATGCAGGAATCTACCTTAAAGAATCCCTGACAGATGGTTGTCCAGCTGCCTCTTGAATGCCTCTAATGTGGGAGAGCATTAGAATGCTGCCCTCCTCTCATCCTGCCTTCCGGCAACCAATCATAAGTCACCTTCAGCCAGGGAATGCTTCTGCAGTGAAAATGGAGCGAGGTTAGATGGCAGAAAGGTGGGGCTGAGGGGAAAAGTAGATAGGGGGCCACACAAGCCACTTTGTACATAAGTAGTCTCTATCTATGCAGACATAATGCTCAATGTATGTAATCAGAAAGGCAAGGCCAGCAGGCATGGCCCCATTTCCCCTTTCTGCATAAATTGATTCCATACACAAATAATCCCTGCACATTTTAAAAGACCTAAATCTTAACTATCATTAATGAGTTTTAAGGTAATAAGTATCAAGTTTAAAAATCCAGTTCTTTTACACAGACATACTCTAAAATTTCCAAAGGAACAGCATCCATAGTTGGCAGTATCAGGGTGGAGGAATTCAAATGAGCCATCCCAAAAATGCTCAAGTAAATTTTAGCTTGCAAAATGCAAAATGTGGGCTATGAGAATTTGCTTGAAAATCCCCTCCTTTTTAGCTTCATTTCCAGTGAGAACCAGCAGCATTTGTTTTGCCAAAATCAAGGCTAGTCAGTTTGCAAGACAGGGCTGAGATGTTGATTTGAAAGCAGAGCCTGAAGCATGGAGAACGAAACACTGGTCATTAAGCCAAAGTTGCCGAAATTGCTGCATTATAGAGTGCTTCACACATTATTCTGCACAAACTACTAAATCAGCTGATCATTACTCCCTGATGAGTGTACTTGTATGACACTTACCTTTTGCAAACATGTGTGTTGAAATCATACAGGCATATACTTAAAATCATAAGCATTTATATACAAACATAATGTGAGAAAAGGTGTAAAGACATTAAAAACCATCCTAAAATTATGGAGATGGTTTGTGATTTCACCGAAGGTACTTTGCGTATTTATATTAGTGATCGGACCTAGCTTAACATGGGCTGGAATATCTTTTCATTTGACAGAGTGAAGCCTTCAAGCCAAAGTACATAGCTACAAAGTTAGAAACATTGTGCCCACTCCATCTGAGTGAAGCCATGGCCACTGGCACCCCTAGGCCCTGCCATGGTGCACTCCTGTAGCCCCTCAGGGAAGCCCAGTCCATTCCCCTGATAGGGGGCTACCCCACAGCAGAGGAAGGGGGCAGCTGTGTAACTCTATCCCTCAGATTACACCCCTCTAGCTTTGAATGTATCAACTACAAAGCTATATGCTAGTTGGGGAAGTATGCCACCTAGTGACTGAAGATGGTCCTACATGCCTCAAACACATGGACACATTAAAATTTATATGTTTAAAAAACAAAAACAACCCTGAGGTGTACAGCCCTAGGGTCCCCTTAGTATGCATGCCAAGTTTCAGGTGTCTAGATTTTACAAGCATGGAGCTATGACACGGACAGTCAGACACACATTCTGTTTTATTATTATAGATGATGATTACCAAGACAAACCCATATTGCAGGCTTTCTGTGGCGTCATTATCACTTGCTCTCATTATTAGAACTGACCACAGAAGATAATTAATGCACCAAATAGCATCTCCTTATGAGGAGATTCTGAGGGTTGATTCAAACAACCACCAGGTCTGTGGCAGCCATTTGAAAATTCTGCGCATGCCAGCATCCTGTAGCCTACTGATGTGCAGCACTAGCTACATGCAGGATTCAGCCTATTGCATGCCATCGCAAGTACCGTTTTTCAAGTGCCTGTAGTGGCATACAAAATGTTTTATCCTCTGCATATCAACAGCTGGTGGTGGGCAGAGTGCCAGGCCATGCAGGATTTTCAAGGGGTTATTCAGCAGATACTTTGCCAAGCACTAGAGTTTCAGTGGTCAAGAAAGGAAATGGAGGGGATTTCAGCCTGCTCATATACGAAACCAATGTTGAGATTTCAAAATCAATAACTTCACCTTCTAAAATGTTCCAGAAAAGCCTGTAATGATTTTTAATCTATTCTAAATGTCAGAACAAACAATATTTCTTCACAAAGCCTTCACTTGCTGGAGGCAAAGAGATGAGCAGACAGCACCTCTGGCTCATGCCCAAGTGCCTCTCGACAATTTTTTCTGCATCAGGTTTTGTATTTGCAGAGCTTTGTGCCAGTACACAAAGGGAAAGTGTGTGTGTGTGATTATTTAAAATACATAAAATGTCACCTGTGTCACCATTGCCCCATCAAATCTTTCCTTGCTGATTAAAAAGATTATTCCCTAGTTAGTCAATCCAAATGTCAGGTAAGGCCAATCTAACCCATTCGGCTTCTTTTACTGCTAGGAACCATCTATTTTATATCCTATTTCCACACACCATCAGTCTGTGTCAGGGGCCAAGGATGGAAATTGGGCTCCAGGTATTGCACGGCAGGATTTCATCTCAATCTATATAAGAATACTATAATGTAAAACATATTACCTTCCCAACGAGCGCCGCCTGGCACCAGCATTGTTATCTTCAGCGCCCGGTCAAGGCTTTTCTCTTCTCCCAGGCATTTAACAGCATATGTTGAGTTTTAATTGATCTATCTTTGGCTGATCTATCTTTGGCTGAGAGCTCAAAGTTGTTTTAAATGCATATTATCTTTGTATATTGTCCATCTTTATGTTTTTATGGCTTTAAATTTTGTATATTGATTTTTAATGTTTAATGTTTTAAGCTTTTATAAACCACCCAAAGAGCTTCAGCTATGGGGCAGTATAGAAAAGTAATAAATAATAATAATAATAATAATAATAATAATAATAGAGATCCACCAGACCAATTTTGCTTATTTTTGTTTTCAACTAAAGCTTGAGCTGTGTAGGTGAGCAGAAAATGTTGATAGTTCAAAGAAGTTCAAAGCTAGAGCTTTAAAAGGAATTCATTTCTTCCGGGCCAAACACGCAGGGCAGCCCTCCTGCCAGCAGGATGATGAGCAACTCTGCTCAGCCAATCAGTGTTTCATGAGGGCAGCCCCGGGCGCAGCTGCGTGGTTAGGCTGTCACCACGAGCAAGGAGGGGGAAGAAGATGGAGGCAGCCAATTGGGGCACATGAAGGCAGGGCTGTACCGCATACAAATTTCGTGAGCGACATTTGCATGAGTCACATTTTCATTTTCATGAGCCCCTCTGTATTGAGGGGACTGAGGGGCAAAAATACAGGAAAGGATCAGACTTCTAGCATGCTCATGGTGACATGGGCTTTACACTAGTTGCTGTATTTCTGCCTTTGCAGAAATATAGTGGCAACAATTCCCACTCCCTTTTACCATACCCTGCCCACAATTTTAGTACCTTTAAGAAGCACATCCCTCAAACTCTGACTGGGACAACCCATGCATTGACTTTGGGTGGGAGTTTGGGGGATTTGGCTGAACACTTGTGGCCACTTGTAAATCACCAAAAAAGACACTGATGTACATAAGCTTTCTATGTGCTAATAGATGCAAATTTAGAAATAATTATTATACTTTAAATAGAAATACAGCATATTTCACCATAGCATGGAAGGCTGTGACCAGGTGACTTGTGTGCCTTGCTCAGTCTGCTGTTCAGGTGTTGTTGATGGGCAACTTCAAGGCCCAGTTCTTCCATCTAAGGGTTGTTTTTCTTGGCTGGTTGGCCTTTCAAGTAGGAGACACTTTCAAAATAGAGTACAACTCTCTTGCAGCCCTTCAAATAGAGGACTGTCCTCTGTAAAAGAGGACACAGAGCTGCTCTACATGAGCATTCAGCTAAAATCTGCTTCTTAGGTAACCGCTGGGTGTTCCCCGTGGGCTTGAACTGACAGGAAAGTGCAGCCTGTTTTCTTCCCCTCAGCGAAATGTAATTCTCCGTGATGTGTTGTATAAATATGGGCTGCTTACATGTTTCCCCTGTCAGGGAAAATTTCTATGAAGATGAACAAAGGACTGGACAGTTTAGAGTGTCCAGAAGAACTGAACAGTGCAGCTGCAGTCAATTATCTGATAGAATAGTTTTTTCTATTCACTGTTAAAAAGGTCAGTGAGATAGTGGATTCTTTCTGGAAGGTTGCTTAATTGACTGAGTGCTGAGTCAGTGTACAGCCAAAATGTATATAAGTTAGGGACATGAGAATGGCTGTTGTTAGGCTGAATGATTGTGCGGTGGAGGAAGGCTGGTGGAATGAGAAATATGAGGATGGAAAAATATGCTTTGTAAAATCTTCCTGGAAACCTGAATTATTTGGAGAAACCAGTTTGCTGTATATATTTATATTGGAATCACAGTAAAGGACTTGTATTATACACTATACCGCTGGAGTGTGAGGATTTCTTTACTGCCTGGACTTGGCTGGAAACACGCTTGCTCTGCTTAAAGCGAATGGGGAGCGCTTCTTTCCCTAACAGGTTATGGGCCCAGAAGTAACCAGGAGTTCCAAATACAGCTGTGAATGATGGTTATCGATAAATGTTTAAACAGGAAGAAGTGGAATTGACCTCTGGAAGTGATTCGAGTGAGGAATCAGAGTCAAGTGATTTGTCTGGCCAGAGGAAAGCTGTTGATTTGAGTCAGCTGGGAAACATGGCACAGATGAGCTTGCAAGGAGGAATTCCTATCGAAAGGTTAAACGAAAATAACTTTCTAACATGGTCATTCAAAATGGAGATGTTTTTGAGACGTGACGGATGTTGGAATGTTGTGGGAGTCCCTAGACCAGCATGTCTGACCGTTGCTGAACAAAATGCATGGGACGATTTAACCATTACAGCCAAGGCAAATATTGTACTGTGCATTAATGACAGTCAGTTGATTCATATTTCTCGGACGGACACAGCTAAAGAATGCTGGGATAAATTGAAAAATGTTTATGTGAGACAAACGGCAAGTTCTAAGATAAGCTTAACACGTCAGCTTTATAGAACTAAGCTCCATGAAGGAGGGTCGTTGTCTAAGCATCTACAAATGATGGGCACTTTGTTTGCCAAACTCCAAGAAGTAGGTCTGCCATTCGATGAGGAAAATCGAATATATGTGATCCTGAGTTCCCTCCCAAAGAGTTGGGACACGCTTACTATGAGCCTAGAGTCCATGCCGCAGCAAGATCTTTCTATTGAGTATTTGAATGGGAGACTGCTGGAGGAGGAAAGGAAGCATGTGCAACGTACAGAGGAAAAAGGAGAAATGAGGAAAGGAATCGGCCATGAATCACATGGAGGAACAAAACAAGTTGCTAAAATGGAGTCGGGGCAGCGCTTACCATTCGGAGGAGTCGAGCGCACAATGGCGGTGGAAAAAAGGAAATGCTATCATTGTGGCAAGCTGGGGCATATTCAGAGGAATTGCCAGGTGAAGCTGCAAACAAAAGGAGCCGTGCATTGGAAAGAGGAAAGCCGACATTCCAAAGGAGAGCGAGAGCGGGAGGAATCGTGTAGCGCTTAATTGGTCTCCGCAGCTGTGGAAAGGAAGGAGAAAAAGTAGGAAGGAATTTGGCTGTTTGACTCAGCATCTAGCCAAACCCTGTGTAAAAGCAAAGAGGCGTTTGATAAACTCCGGGCTGGATCTCTGGATTCAGTCACACTAGCAGATGGAAAGAAAGTTCCTGTGAAAGGGGAAGGGTTGTGTTTTATTCCATGCTTAAGGAAAAGTTTATCTAACGTGCTTTATATTGATAGTCTTGATTACAATCTTCTTTCCGTAGCCAGCCTAATGAAGGAAGGATATGTTGTCAGATTCAAAGGATGCCTATGTGAAGTGACAAAAGAGGGGCAGATTTGTGCGCAAGGGGATCTAAAAAATGGTTTATTTGAAATGAGGTCTAATAATTGCGTGGTAAGTCAAATTGGAAATGCTCCAATACACTCAGATTGTATCCACTTACTGCACAGAAGGATGGGCCATGCGAGTTTTAAAGTGTTAAAACAAATGCCAAAGATGTGCAAAGGGATTGATCTCAATGGGTGTGAGAGATTTTTGGATTGCAAAGTATGCAAGCAATCGAAATCAAAGGTTCAGGTGATAAACAAGAAAAGTAACAGAGTTTCAAAAGAGGTGTTTGAGCTTGTACACCTAGATCTGGTTGGACCATTCAAGGGAAGTGTTGGTGGTGCCAAATATGTATTGGTCATTTTGGATGATAAATCCAGGTTTAGTTGGGTTTATATGTTAAGGAAGAAATCGGAAGTGTTTCAAAAGTTTAAAACATGGTTAACATGGGCAGAATGGAGATTCCAAAAGCAAATGATTCAGATTCAATCTGATCGAGGCGGAGAATTTACTGTAGGGATGTGCACTGGATCGGACCCGATCCACGATGCGAGTCCGGTCCAGTGGGAAATCGGATAAATTATCCGATTTCCGATCCCGCAGCTGGATCGGCCGATCCAATCCGAACCGGTCCAAAAAGGCTCCGAACCGGTTCGGCGGATCGGCGGATCGGCGGGCGCCCACTGGCGCCCACCGCCGCTTCCATTGGCGGGCGCCAGCGGGCGCCCGCCGATGAAAGTGGACAGCGGGGGGGGAGGAGGGGAGCGCTTACCTTCTCGGCCCGTCCGCTCCCGTCCGGCACTAGCAGCTACTACCAGCGGGCTCCGCGGCCTGCTCCAGGGTGGCGCGCCGGGTGATGTCATCACCCGGCGCGCTACTCTAGAGCAGGCCGTGGAGCCCGCTGGTAGTAGCTGCTAGTGCCGGACGGGAGCAGACGGGCCGAGAAGGTAAGCAGGGGGTGCGTGGAGGAGAGGAGGGGGCGCGCGGAGGGGGGGAGGGGGGCCCTTACCTTCCCGGCCCAGCCGCTCCCGTCCGGCGCCGGTGACTACTACTACCAGCAGGCTCCGCGGCCTGCTCTAGGGTGGCGTGCCGGGTGATGTCATCACCCGGCGCGCTACTCTAGAGCAGGCCGCGGAGCCTGCTGGTAGTAGCCGCCGGCGCCGGACGGGAGCGGACGGGCCGAGAAGGTAAGCAGGGGGTGCGTGGAGGGGAGGAGGGGGCGCGCGGAGGGGGGGAGGGGGGCCCTTACCTTCCCGGCCCGGCCGCTCCCGTCCGGCGCCGGCGACTACTACTACCAGCAGGCTCCGCGGCCTACTCCAGGGTGGCGCGCCGGGTGATGTCATCACCCGGCGCGCTACTCGAGAGTAGGCCGCGGAGCCCGCTGGTAGTAGCCGCTGGCGCCGGACGGGAGCGGACGGGCCGAGAAGGTAAGCAGTGGCGGGGAAGGGGGCTTACCCCCCCCGGAGCCGTCCGCTTCTATCCGCGGGGGGGGGAGGGAGCGCGGGGGAGGGGGCTTACCTGCCGGGGCCGTCCACAGCGGACGGCCCCGGGGGGGGAGGGAGTTAGGCCCCCCCTCACCCACCCACCGCCATGGGGAAAAAAATGGAGCCACAGTGCCAGGGTGTGTATGGTGAATTACGAGCCTCAAAGTTATGCGGAAGTGTTAAAGTTGCCTGCACAGGAGAAACGGAAATGGATTCTTGCGATGCAGGACGAGATGGAAAGTTTTTCGAAACATGATGTGTATGAACCTACACGGTTACCCCAAGGTAAAAAAATCAGTGGATTGCCACTGGGTGTGTAAAAAGGTTTTGGAATCAGGTGAAACCAAAACAAACTTCATGGGTTTTATGAGAAATCTGACAAGCTTTGGTTACTTGAAAAAGCAATATATGGTTTGTAGCAGTCAGCAAAGGTGCTGGAATGATTGCTGGGAGAAGTAAGCAATTATTTTAGGAGTTCAGATCATCAAATGGAGGAATGGAGGATATTTTCTGAGTCAGAAACAGAAAATTGTTAATCTGCTAGAGTCCTGTGGAATGAGTGACTGTAATGGTGTACAAAATCCAATGTTACCTGAATTCAGATCAAACATGGAAGGGGTAAGTTTTAATGATCCAGAATTGTATCAATCTGTGATTGGAAGTCTTTTGTACATAAGTCAGTGGACATGGGCAGACATTGCTTGCGCAGTAGGAATTTTAAGTCAGCAAGTTGTGATGCCCACAAATGCTGCTTGGTTAGGAGTTAAGAGAGTGTTAACGTTATTTGAAGAATACTCTAAATCTCTGTCTAACATTGTCATCTTTTGAAAATGAGTCCTTAGAATGCTATGTGGACACTGATTGGGCAGGAAACCCCACAGACCGGAAGTCTACAAGTGGAATGGCTATTATGCTTGGAATGTCATTAATACACTGGAAATCCAAGAAGCAAGGTTGTGCAGCTACATCGTCATGCGAGGCTGAATATGCGTCTTTATCAGAAGCATGCGGAGAACTTGAATGGTTTCTGCAATTGTTAAAGGACATGAATGTGAAATGTGATTTACCTGTTAAAGTGTATGAGGATTCACAATCTTTTATAGCTTTAGCCAATTCACAGATGTTAAGAGCCAGAACAAAGCATGTAGCTATAAGATTCTTTAATGTGAAACAGCATGTAGAGAATGGGTTTATAAAGTTATTCTACTGTGAGTCAAGGCAGAATATAGCAGATCTTTTCACCAAGCCTTTGGTAGTATATCAGCATGACAAATTAATTGAGAAATTGGATTTTGAAATGCTTGATATGTAAGGACAGCTTTATTCATCTTAAGTATTCAATTTTGAAGGGGTGTCAGGGAAAATTTATATTAAGATGAATAAAGGACTGGACAGTTTAGAGTGTCCAGAAGAACTGAACAGTGCAGCTGCAGTCAATTATCTGATAGAATAGTTTTTTCTATTCACTGTTAAAAAGGTCAGTGAGATAGTGGATTCTTTCTGGAAGGTTGCTTAATTGACTGCGTGCTGAGTCAGTGTACAGCCAAAATGTATATAAGTTAGGGACATGAGAATGGCTGTTGTTAGGCTGAATGATTATGCGGTGGAGGAAGGCTGGTGGAATGAGAAATATGAGGATGGAAAATATGCTTTGTAAAATCTTCCTGGAAACCTGAATTATTTGGAGAAACCAGTTTGCTGTATATATTTATATTGGAATCATAGTAAAGGACTTGTATTATACACGATACTGCTGGAGTGTGAGTATTTCTTTACCGCCTGGACTTGGCTGGAAACACGCTTGCTTTGCTTAAAGCGAATGGGGAGCGCTTCTTTCCCTAATATCCCCTTCCCGAAACATCCCCACCCATAACTCCCAAGGGGAAACTCTCCTTTGCTCCCTCTTCAATGCCAATTGCGAGAAGGGAGAATACAAAGGATGAGCCAGAGGGAAGGCCTCACTGTCTGCCCCTTCAGAGAAATGCATAATGAGACATTGGGGTGGGGAAGGGACCAATCGGCTCTCTCTTCCATTGCCATGTCCCTAGTTGTATATATTATATTCATTAAACAAAAAACCTACGGTTTACAAAAACAATGTTAAGGCTCCACAGTTTCCAACCAACCACCAAAAAGCAGGGAAATTGGGAGTTAAGGCTCCCAAGCCTTAACGCCACATCCTCCCTAAGGAGGCAGAAAGTGCAAGTGAAATTCTCATTCTCCCAAAGCAGATAAACCATGAGGACAGGATGGAGAATATGATATACAGAGGTGACTGTGGGGTTGTGGAAAACTGATCACGAACAACTTAGGGCCACCTACTTCTCTTTTTTTGTTTAGAGCAGCCCTTCCCCAAACTGGTGCCCTTCAAAGGTGTTGGACTACAACTCCCATCACTGCAAGTCAGTATGTCCCATGGTCAAGAATGCTGTAGCCACGTTTGGTGATGATACCAAATTATTTAGTCTTGCTAAAACAGTGGAGGATTGTGAGGAGCTCCATAAAGATCTCTGCATACCGAGAGAATGGCCATGAAAAGGGCAAATGCTGTTCAATGTAAGCAAGTGTAAAGTGATGCACATTGGGGGATCACAATTTCACATATACACTAACAAGATCTGAGCTAATTAGCGATGACTGACCAAGAAAGAGTTTGGAGCAGGGGAGGTGGACAGCTTGATGAAAATGTTGATCCGGCCGCTGTGAAAAAGGCAACCTCCGTGTAAGGCGTAATTAGAAAAAGAATCCTAATTCTTGAAGACTAATATGAAAAATAGTAGGTTCTCTGATTTGCACTTGATGTATGTGGATTCTTTAATCTTACTATAGTAAAAATAACATATTTTAGTTTTAGATTCATGACTGTATTAGCAGTAAGTTAGTTGGGAAACAAATGTATTAGGAAGTGCAAAAAGTAAGTGTATTGCATCATTTGTGACAGCTCTATTCATACATAGTTTATGGTATGTAGTAAGTAAAGAACAAACCTAGGGATGCCTTTCTGTGTGTATATATGAAAGAGGGAGGCACACAGACATAGATAGTGGGCCAGGCCTAAATTTCCAGCCTAATCTATTTTACAGGGTTGTTGTGAGGGTAAAAGTAGCACATGCCATACACCCAAACATTACCAAACATTTGTTTTACATTTCTGTGAAAGTGAGCAGCAGAAGAAACTCACTAGATGGTTTTGAGCCAGTCATAGACTCTTAGCCTAACCTACCTCATGGGTTTTTGTGGGGAGAGATATGGCACTTGAAAGAATGATCAGTCTAGGGCTTTCCCCTTCCTCCTTACTAGAGAAGCTTCTTTGCAACTGATCAACTAAATGGAGTCTGAACATCCTCTTATATCACTACATCTGACCCAGTACCAAGAATAGCCATGTGGGTGTTTAGAAATATTGCTCAATTTAATTTTAATCTATCCAAGTATGGATTTTTATTTTTATTTTTTTTGCTCTAAAAATAGCCTGTGGTCAATGAATCTTATATTAAGCCTGTCAAAGATGTTGGTACTGGAGATAACAATACACAATAGTTTTGTTCAACCTGATCAAAAAATATTAGAAAAGCTAAGAGAATTCAGAATGTCACTGACTCTTCTACCCTACAGGGTTGTTGTGCTGATAAAATGGAGGAGGATTATGTAAGCCACCTTAGGTTCCTTACAAGAGGAAAAAAAGGCAGGATATAAATGTAACATTAATAAACGTATTACTACTTCTACTAATTATTATTATTAATTATAATAACAATGAAGGAATAAAAATTCTTTAAAAATCAAATACATGGAATTTTAAAAAGAAAAAGAAAAAGAGGGGGGAGCTTAACCTCTTCTCTTACAAAAAGCCTTGGTCCCTAAATACACAGAGCTCTCAAAGAGAAGTACAGCCAAATCCACACATCCCTTCAAGCTAGTGGAATGGGAATGAGACTCATTGCACTCAGTGGAACTTACTTCTGAGTAGACATGCCTTGGATTGAATTGATATGAAAATTAATGATCAGCAGCCATAATCAAATGAACATACACACATGCAAAGCATGAAAGCAAGTTGTTAATTGTAGAGTTATAGTGCCGTAAAGGAGAGGGAATTCTCACTCACATCTCTCCCTCTCTGCCTTCTAAGGTTCCAGACTGTTTTTTAAAAATAAAGGCTACAATCTTCTACACACTTACCTGGGAGTAAGACCATTGCATTCAGTCAATGGAACTTACTTCTGAGAAGAGACTACAGCACTGTCTTTGCTAGAGGAAGCAGCCATTGTAGCTGACGCAGGAGGGAGGGGGGAGACTCTACTGAGCGTGTGCCATAATAAAAATGGCTGCCGGATTTCTTAAAGAGGCACAGCTTTAATTTAATAAAATCCACTTAAGCGAATTTTTAAAAAATAAAAGCAGTTCCACCTACACTAGAACAGGAGGACGTAGACCGTGCCATTGGATTAATGAAAAAGGCTCCCTGAAGGTAAGGACAGCTGTGCAAAAATGGTCACAAGCCCTGAGTTCAATTTTCAGTTTCGGTTTTCAGGGATTCTTTAATCTTTTTACTTTAAACTGCTCTCCTTCCCTCAGTCTTTCACCAATCTTCTTGAAATTTTCAGGTAATGTAAAACAAACATTTCTTTCTGGCACCTGTAAATTTCAGACAGATTGGTGAAACATTTTTGATTTTATGGCTGTTAGAATGACCCCTCCCCAATTATCACTTTAACATGGTGGAACGTGTTTTTTACTGACCGCCCTTAACAAGGGAGGCACTACCGTGCCTCCCTTAATTAAAAAAAAATACTACCAGCTCCTTATTTCCTTCTTCGTCATAACTGGGTTTCACAGGATGGTGTCTCACTTTCCCAAGGCTAAGCTCTGACAGACCAAGGTCAATAACTAGGAGATCCTTGGGCCTTCCACATATATTAGGAAGAAGCAGACAGCAAAGACAAGGCTGCCAGCAAGAGGATGAGGGCTATGCAGCAAACATGGTTCAGGCAGGAAAAATGGCCAATAGGCAGTCCACAAGGTCCTCACAAGAGATTGGCATCATTCAGATGACACGATAATCAACCGGGGGGGGGGGGGGGAGAACCGTCAGTTGTGTTGCTTATTGTGTCATGTGGAGGGCAACATGCAACACACAACACACACACAACTGACAGTACGCTATTTGGGGGCACTTGAACAACAGAGAAAAACAACGGGCTTGCACGTTGTTTATCCCGTACTCTTTTGTTTAAAATGTCATGTGGAGGGAACCCCCCTCTCTCCATGTACTATTCCATTTGGTCATAGAGTTTGCCAGCCGGAACAGCCAAAAAAACCCCGGCTGCTCGGCAGAAATTGCGATGCATGCTGGGATACAGCCGGAGGACTGAGGGAGGTGGGGAGGAGATGCAGCAGCCCAGAAGGATGCCGGGACTTTCAGCCATGCAACGGGGGGAGGGGCAACATGTCGTGTGGTGGGTGCTGCCGCACCACTGCCAAAATAATACACAGTCAGTATGCTATTCCCCCCTTCCATTGCCTAAAGTGTAGTCCAAACTCAGCCATTCAGTCCAAGGGGGAGTTAGGTAAGGCGCCACAGCTGACAAGGTTCAGACAGGAAGCATGGTCAAAAGGCAGTCCAGAAGTATTTACGAACGGTTCAGCCCAATGGAGAGCTGAGGATCCTTGGGCAAGGAGGTCTGGAGCCCAAACAGTAGGATAGATGTTGTTTCCAACAACTCTTTTAGCTCCCAGCTGCTGTTCTTAAGCAGAAGCTGTCAGAACTCTGCCCAAGAGCCAGCTGTGGGTTGTTAGTAGCTTCTGGAAAGAATCGGCTCTTGAGACTCTTTCTCCCTGTACTCCTGAGGAGTCCTCTGCTGCAGCTGGGCTTCTGGGCTTGATGAGTCTGGCTTGCCTCTTCAGTCTACATCACTTCTGCGGGCTTTGGGGGTCTCTCCTCTTCTGACTCCAAAGTGGACCCCCCTCCTCCTGCAGGGCTAGGCCTTGGGTGGGCATTACTGAGGGCCCAGGCTCCAGGCCTGCAGGCCCTGGTGGATCCTAAGCTGCAGCAGCTCCTGGAGGCTCTAGGTCTTCTGAGGAGGAGGACTCATCCAGTGGGGGCATGACAGGTGGAAGTGATAGGCCAGTCATGTGTGTGTGTCTGAGAGGGATCATGCAGCTCTGTGATGGATGGGCACAGGGCAAGCAAGATGGGGCCAAAGTCTTCAGTGCTATTTGTTTTCTTCAAGTGTTGCCTGTAACAATTTTAAGAGCTATTATGCCCCTTGGGAAGAGATGGACAATGAGCCATCTCCCTTCCTCCATATCTCTTTTGGTGGGGTCTAGCCAGATAAACTAGGCCACACGGAGCCGCACACACTTCCTCCCTTGAGTTGGCCTGAAATCACTTCCCAAGCTCCAAATTAAAGACTAACATTTATTACAAAGAAGACAAGATGGGAAGGAAAACAAAGCAGATACAAAAGCAAAATTTACTAGTGACTGAAGTTATTATTATTATTAATTATTATTATTATTATTATTATTATTATTTATTACACTTATATACTGCCCCACAGCCGAAGCTCTCTGGGCGGTTTACAAAAATTAAAAAGATTGAGCATTAAAAAGACAATATACAAAATTTAAAACCATAAAACAGCTGTCATTAAAACACTTTAAAACATTTTAACTGTTAAGCCTGGCCACAATGTCAATAAATACCTCAACTTGAGCTGTTAAAATGCCTGGGAGAAAAGAAAAGTTTTGACCTGGCGCCAAAAAGATAACAGTGTTGGCGCTAGGCGGGCCTCATTGGGGAGATCATTCCAAAATTGAGGGGCCACCACAGAGAAGCCCTCTCCCTTGTTGTTGTCCTCCGAGCTTCTCTCGGAGTAGGCACCCGGAGGAGGCCCTTTGATGTTGAGCGTAGTGTACGGGTAGGTTCATGTCGGGAAAGATGTTCCATCAGGTATTGTGGTCCCAAACCATGTAAGGCTTTATAAGTTAAAACCAGCACCTTGAATCGGGCTCGGAAACATACAGGCAGCCAATGCAAGCGGGCCAGAATCGGTCTTATATGTTCAAACCTTCTGGTCCCTGTTACCAATCTGGCCGCTGCATTCTGCACAAGCTGCAGCTTCCGAACCGTCTTCAAAGGCAGCCCCACATAGAGTGCATTGCAGTAATCTAACTTGGAGGTTACCAGAGCATAGACAACAGAAGCCAGGTTATCCCTGTCCAGATAGGGACGTAGCTGCGCCACCAGCCAAAGTTGGTAGAAGGCACTCCTTGCCACTGAGGCTACCTGAGCCTCAAGTGATAGAGATGGTTCTAGGAGAACCCCCAAGCTACGAACCTGCTCCTTCAGGGAGAGTGCAACCCCATCCAGCACAGGTTGAACACCCTCCATCCAGTCAGAGGAACCCCTCACTAATAGCTTCTCAGCCTTGTCTGGATTGAGTTTCAGTTTATTAGCTCTCATCCAGTCCATTGTCGCAGCCAAGCACTGGTTCAACACATCCACAGCGTCAGCCAGCCCTATCAGCTGGAAAACTCCCCAGAACCCTCTGGAAACCATCTGGATCCATTAGCCTCCGGGGGCAGACCATCTTAATGGGTCCCCCACCCTTGCAGAGGGGAAAAAGCTGCTGTAAGTCTCAACCTCAGCAGGTGGTGATCTGACCATGACAGAGGGGTTGATGTAAAGTCCCCCACTTTCAGATCACCATCTCCATGTCCAATGAAGTTCATTTGGAGAGACAGCATAAGTTCCTAGCATTTATTTCCCCTGGCCAAGGAAGGAGCAAGGAGACTGCCCAAGTAACTCTTCCTACAGGTGCAAAGCATAACATGCCAATTACCCCTACAAGATTTCACAGTGTCCTGTTTGTGGGTCCCTGGTCAACAGCTGGTTTGCCACTGTGTGAACAGAGTGTTGGAGGCTGTCTTCGCGGCACCGAGTTGGCACTACCTTCCCCCCAGTACCCTGCAATTTTACTTGCCTGGTGTAGCGTTAGGTAAACTTGACACCAAGGAGGGAGCACGGGGTTTCTGTCAGTCATCCAGGTACCAGAGCTGCCCCCCCCCCGCCCTCTTCCAGTCACCTTCCACCAGGACCGCCCCCCCCGGATCAGCCATGGAGCAAGGTCAGATGGTGGAATATAACTGATGCAATGCAGAGTCACAGCCACTAGATGGACCCTTGGTCTGATCCAGCATGGCTCTTCCTATGTTTTTATGTTAGATAAGACTAGGAGGAGGCTGCTAAAAGGAGAATAGCCTTGACTGGCTCAACCAGTCAAAATACCTCTAAGAGCTTGCACATCTTTCTAGACCCCAAGAGGAGACAGTTACCCCAGCCAAAGAATGCCTCGAATTAAGGGGAAATAAACGCTGAGAGACAGATCAGCATCACACTGTCTATTTTGAGGTTGTTACTATCTAGGCTATAACCTTGCCCTAGCTGAAGACCAGTATCTTAGAAAGTACGTGTGGAATCTGGAAAATTGAACCCAGAAGCTCACTTAACACACTTGCATATTTCTGTTCAACCTTCTTTCTATAGAGACTTCTGTGATAGGCAATTTTGAATTAACTCTGTGTGCCGCTGCACACTTTTCTTGTCTGGGCAAGCGACCCTTCTTCTCATTAAAGTAATTGGATTGATGAATTCAACTCTGTCACAGAGGCTAGTTCATGCAAGAAGTGCTAGGAGCAGTTTAAGTTTTTATTCAGCATTTTTCCCCACTCTTGATTTGGTGCATCTGTGTCAAAAACAAATTCTCTTCCCCACTGCCACAAAAAAGAAAGAAAGAAAAGAAAATGAGTACAATCCAGCACAAAAGAATCCTATGTGGAAATCACATCTCCGCTGGTGAGGACACTGCACCCCACCCTAGCGCCGTGTGGTCCTCTTCCAGTATTTTCATAACAGGCATTAAATTTCGAATGTAACTTTTAGAAGCAGATCTCAGATTTGCAGGCCTTGTACCATGTTTGATGCACCAGTAATATATTCCCAAGAGAAAGTAGCTTCATAGGAATTAGATTGACCCTCCTGCACATTTTCTTGTCAGGGGGAGGGGAAGATGTGCAGACATCGTTAGATTCACATCTCAGGGGGCCTTTTTATCTTCTGCCATTTCAAATACATTTTGCTTGCAGTGCTTTTGCCTGCCTCTTCCTCCACTTCATTGAACCACAGGAAGTAGAAGCAGTGGTGATTTGGAAATAATGAATTTGCCGAAGCAGATCATCTTGGAGATGTCCCCCATCCCTTACACGCAGAGAGAATTCAGGTTTCTGAGGACCCCAACAGGCTTAATCGACAAGTGCCAAGTTATTTAAAAGATGAAATAAGGTATAGCCTAATATAGTACTTACTGAATCTATTAGCCTCATGGCAGAAGGTGTAAATGGGTCCCATCTCTCAGGTTAAGCAACCCCAAACTGACTAGCAGTAGCTTTAGCTTAGGTGAGTGATTTTGATGGACATAGAGCCAGGCTAATCTTCATAGCCTGAAGAAATTCAGAAGGTTCTGGAAAGGCATGAAGAAGCACCAGCCTGTAGTAGTAACTGGGAGCAGCAACTATGGAGAGGTCTCAAACAGAGAAACAGCCTGGCAGGAACTGCATTTTTCCCATTGGTGTTCTGAGTGGTGGTCAGATAGCAGAATGAGGAAGAGCAATTTCCATTTTCTATTTGATCTCAATCTTACTGTTCAAGAGGAAGTGCACTTGTCAAAAAACCAGACAAGGATATAGTATGCTGTCTGCCCCCAATCATTTCTCTCCCGTAAGGATGTAAACAACTCAAGCTTGCTTTTTTGATGGCTCAAGAGCAGAATAACTATGGAATCTGTTGTCTCAGGTGAGGGGAAAGTGTTCACAAAACCACTTAACTTAGATAAGATCCCGAAACTCAATTTTGCCACTTTCTTGTCCACTCAAAACAAACAGGAAAAGGTTGCATTTTCTTGACTTAAAAAAAATTTGTTTTAAATATTGGTGTGGATTATTTTAATAGCATGTTTCTAAAAGGCATGGACTTTATATTTTGAATTCAATTTATTGTAACATATTATGGTGGCATTTTGTTTTTATAAGATTGTTATCTGCCCTGACCACATGGACAATGCAGATTATAAAGAGCAGATAAACGAACAAACTCTGCTTTTCATATATTATCAATGTTGATTACATGGAGCAGATTCAAGGCAAACAAATGTTACAGTGCCCATACAGAAACTGATAAATCAGATGCCTGAAGGGTAAACATGTAGTGCAGAGCGATCTCTTCACTTGCCTGCAGTTCCTTAGAAATGTCTCAGTATGTTCTGGCCCAAACCTGTTCATCTTCTGCAGTATTCTGAGATCAAGCTACTGGACAATTTGGCAGCCAGCCACTTAGCCAGATGGGGTACAGGGCAGTGCCTCATGGACTTACATTTAAAGCCTGACGCAAATTGGAACTGAATCCTGCTAATTCCAGGCTGCTATCCTACACAAAGGCTCAAATTATCTGGCAAAATGCTAGATACAGAAGCCAGAATTCTAAAGTTGTTTCTCTATTTTAATATATCAGGTCTCACTTTGCCAATAGTTTCCTCCTTTGTCCTGTGGCTGAGATTTTGAGAGGGCCAAAGAACATCTTGGAAGCTTCAGGAAGTTTTCCCCCCATTCCTTGGCAGGTTTACTCTCCAGCTGTCCCAGTCAATTTTTCATTGCCTCACTAGGAATTCTTTTGCAACAGAGATGCAGTAACTAAATTCTCTCTGGTGGCCAGGACCGACGAGAAGGTGGGGAAAACCGGTACAAATTACCAGGGCCCGGTGGTCCGGAAGGGGCCCCAGGGCCCGACTATGTTGCATATGCTTTTGTCTTTCTCGGTAGTATCATTATTTGTCTATTCTTTTTTACATTCTTTGTAATATTGGTGAATTTCAAAAATAATAATGATATACAAAATTCTGTCAGTTATTGGCCAATATAGACTCTAATCAACCAAAGAACTACTAATTACATATTAAGAACTGAATATAATTAATTATATTTTAATATAATTCTTAACAAAATATATATTTCATGTTCAATGCACGCACAATTCTGAATAATGGCTTGCAAACTTGTGCCGTGAATCAAGCATTTCCGAGTACATATAAATCAAATTTGCAAGAAAATGTTCTTTCGCCAATAAACCTTTTGAATAAGCTAAGACAATTAAAACTTGAAATTCTTTTTCCAAACATAGTCATTGCTTTAAGGTTGTTCTGCACCATACCAGTAACAGTGGCTCAAGCAGAACACACTTTCAGTTGTCTTTCTAGAATAAAAGATGTGTTAAGGTCTACAATGGCCCAAAACCAACAGGTTGATTTACGTTTACTGTCAACTGAGGCTGAATTAGCGAGAAAATGCCATTTTTCTGAAGTTATTGATTTGCAAATTGCAACGCTCGTAAAGCTCCACTGATATAAATATGATACAATACATTTTGCAAAATGCAACTTTCCTGAATCAATTGTTTTAAAAATGTAACTTTTTATGAATAAAGTTGCAATTTGGGAATTTTGGGAGAGAATTTTATTTTGTTATGATAAAGTATATATTTTAAATGTTTTAGTTATTCTTCAATTACAAAAGGTTAAATAGCCTACATGCTTTTTTGTAGCAAAACAAAAGGCTCTTTTGCAGCGGGCACGGGCGGGGTTGCTTATCATTGCAAAGAGCCGCTCGATTGAAACAATCCGCAAGGAAGGCCGTAGAAACCGCCAGGGGGACAACTGAGTGGGAAGGAGTTGTTTCTTGTCAGCCTAACTGATCCCTGTGCACATCCTTCCTGCCTACCCACAACATGTTCCCCAAAAACACTGGAACTGGCACCAAAACCTTAGGACCTCTCCGAGAGAAAATGCACACGCTCCTCCTGTTGCCTTTCTCAATTCTTTCAGAGAGTCTCCCTACTTGCGTTGATTGTTTCTTCGTCTTATAACATTACAGGAATCATCCTTGCTGGGGGAGGGAGGGATTTTTCACTGGGGCCCGAACCTGCTCTCGGGAGCCCTGCCGGTGGCATTCCCCACTCCCCCCCCCACTGGAGCATGAGAGGCAACAATTCGCAAACAAGTTTTACTGGGGTGGGTGGGGTTCCTACAGATGTCATATCACCTGAGAGCCCAAAGGAGCAAATCTTGGAGCTGAACCAAAAATCCAATTGAGCAAGGAGCTCTGAAGCTCATTCTCTTCAGAGGTTTTGACTTTGGCAAAACAGCTAGTTCTTATGGCTGCATAGGGCAGCCGCACAGGCAGCTCAGAAGCAGCGATTAAGGCAAAGAAAATGTTCATTTCCCTCTTGTGGCCCTGCTGTGGCTCAATCCCTATAATCACTACCAAAGCCTCCGAAGGGAGCAATCTTGGGAGACGTGTGAGAAGCGTGACAGAGGAAGGTCAGAAGAGCTGCGAGAGGCTTGGCCCTGGAAAATCCCCAAGATCTGCTGTTCTTTGTTTTCCATCACGCTTACTTCTCAAAAAAGGCTACTGTCGCAGGAAGAGCTGCACCAACCAGTGGGCTCAGCTGCTGAGAGGAATCAAAGCCGGGTTTTAATTTCTCTGCTGACCACCACATAGGGACAGCCACTTCTCCAATGCACAGAGCAATCTTAGTCAATGCAGCAGAGTTACAATTTGACAGCCTTTTGTAATCAGAAACTACAGTTAACCAGACTGAATCTTAGGATGCCTCCAAATGAGCCCTTTTATCCCACCATCACCTTGTGTCATTCACGGAAGATTATGGGGTGTCCAGACAACAACGTCTTCTACTTATAAATCTCCTGTATTTTCACACTACTTCTTCCATCTTTTTCTTAATGCAGAAAATCTGTTGAGGGAAAAAAAAAGATGAAATTGCCTTCTGATTACTATCACCAGGAGCCCTCCATCTGGAAGCACCCTCAGGCTCTGGAAGAGACCTGCAATGTGGCTCCCTCAATATTCAGCTGGAAACTCAGAAGTGTTTGTGTTGTCACTGGAAATAAAAGCGGCAGAACTGACTCCAAGACTGCCATGTTTGTGTATACCACACAGCCTCCCTTCACATCTCTATTCTCCTTATTTGTAATAGTGATGCTTGCCTTGAAGAGTTTGAATGTTGCATTTCAATCCCTTGCTCTAGAAAGGAACCGAAAGCCAGACTAGGTATGGGTTGTCCATCAGTGTTTCCTTGACTGCCTCATTCCCTTCTAGGTTTTCCAGTCACAGCTGATTTAGTATAGTGACTAAGAGTCTAATCCTGCAATTATAAAGTCCCTGGTTCAAGTCTCACCTCTACCATCAATTCACTAGATGGTTTTTAGAGCAACACACTCTCTCTCACACACACATACTCCTTTCAGCAATATTGGTATATTATTATCATGGTCATCATTCCATGATGGGCCAAGAAAGGCTTTGAAATGACTATTGTCAAGATGGCAATATTCATTGAACAACAACAACAATAAAAAATGACAACAAAGTTGTTATTTATTATGATGTAACACTGTGCAAAAATGGCAGCTGCTTGGAAGCCACCCAGCAAGGATGTTAGGTTGGAGGATGCAGCTGTCTTGCCATGAGCAAAGAGCCCAGTAATAGGTGAGCCAATGGCCTGACAGCTGGGCCACCAGCAGTGCAGGAACTAGGCAGTTGCCCAGGCCAACAGCATGAGAGTCATCTTTCAACCCAAGTTGATTGGTGAAGTGGGGATTCTAAATAGCATTTGTGACTGGCAGCACAGAATTCAAAGTACAATAGTCCTCCATCTGTATTAATCCAGAGTAAAAAGCTATCATCTTGCGTATTAGCACATTTGTGGGTATTGCACTTTTGTGGCCAACTGCAATTCAGTATAAGTAAATATAAAGTCATGAAACCTGGGGCAAGAAATCCTAACTTTACAAAGTGTAGGAACACAGATTTAATCAAAAGCGTGAGTGAACAAATAGTCTTTAGTTGGTGCCGAGAGCTTGTAAGACTTGGTGCCAACTGAGTATGAGGAGGGAGGGCGTTCCACAGCCTGGGTGCCTATCTTGAGAACACCCTGTTTCGGATTGCTGCATATTGAATACCATGCAAATGCAGCACCATAAAGAGGGCATCCCCACTAGTTTTTAATATCGGGAAACAGCATAAGGGAGAAGGCACTCCATCAGGTATCCAGGTCCTAAGCTGTATTGGGCAGGGCACAAGTCCCCATCCTTTTTGGAGCCATGGGCACATTTGGAAATTTGAGAAACGGATGTGGGAACCACCACAAAACGGCTCCCATGGAGATGTGGCTATATGATTTTGATTATTATGATTCTTATTTGCTATTATTTACTTTTCTATATTGCCCCATAGCCAAAGCTAGCCACATTATGGCTGCCGTGGGGGGTCTGGCTAGTCAAAAGTGAGCTAAAGAGGTGGTGGGGAGAGAAAGAGCAAGGCTAGAGGCTGGGAATGGGAGAAACAGCAAGGTAAAGAGATGGGGAGAGAAATGACAAAGGTAGAGGCTGGTAAGAGGGGAAAACAGAGCAAGGCTAGAGGCTAAGAGTGGAGGGGGGGAGAGTGAGCTAAAGAGATGGGGTGTAGAAATAGTGAGGCTAGAAAGGGAGAGAAAAAAGACTGCCCTAACATTTTCCATTTTTATTTTTTATTTTTGAAGGGGCAGGGAGTGGAGAGCTTCAGGGACACCCCTGGAGTTGCCCACATGTACCGTGGAACCTGGGGGTGCCATGTTCGAGACTTCTGGTGAAGTGCTTTATCAACAGGCAGTGCATCTCCTTCAGGAGGCTGCCCCACTCAGCAGCCCAGGCACAACATTTTGCACTAGCTGCAGCTTTTGCGCCTGCCTCAAAGACAGCTCTGCATAAAGCCCATTGCAATGTTCCAATCTTGAGGTTACCAGTACATGGATGATCATGGCCAGGCTATCCCTGTCCAGGCACAGGGTAGCTAGGGAATCATCCAAAGTTGGCCAAAGGCACTCCTCGCCTCGGAAGCCACTCATGCCTCTGTTAACAGTGATGGATCTCAGAGCACACCCCCCCAAGCCACATAGCTACCCCTCTAGACAGAGCGTAAAGGCAACTGCACTCGTTCCTGGACAAGGGAGCCAACTATCCACAGGATTCAGCCTCAGCTTATTGGTCTTCATCCAGCCCACCACTTCATCCAGTCATAAACTGTCACAACTCAGGTGAAAAAGAGAGTTGCATATCATCAACATACTGATGACACTTTAGTCCAAATGTTCTAATGACCACCTCCAATGACTTCATATAGATGTGGAATAGCATTGATTAGAATAGAACCCTGCAGGATGCCATAGCTTAATTGTCATGGGCCCCAGGTATAGTCACCCAATGCTGTCCTCTGGACATGATAGGAACCTTTCTTTGCTGCCATAATCACCACATGGTAGGCACAAGCATTTTCTCTAGACTGTGTTGGATCAACTTCCCAGACAGTTCCCACCACTTATGCTCTAGCTGTTGTCTGACATATCTCATTGCCCATAGCTCCACTGAGAACCAGGATGCTACAATGAAGAAGAGGGTGCTTAGGGGCAGTCATGTCAATAGCCCATCTCATCATTCCATAATGAGATTAGGGCCTCGAAATATCACCAGTCCTATCCCCTGGAAAATCCCTCAGAACATCCTTCAGATCACACACATCTCTATGGACAGAACATCCTAATGGGTCATTCCCCCCCCCCCCCCACTTGCAGATAGATGAGTTTGATGTCAGTCCAAACCACATCAAGAGGTGGTCTGATCATGATAACAGGGCGATAATCATGCCTTTCATATCCCAACATGTAGAACAAATTGAGGGTATGCCCTGCATTATGTGTTGAGTTGATGACATATTGAAACAGACCCATGGTTGTCATGAAGTCCAGAGCTAGTGCTGACAAGGCAGCAAGTGCGAGGATGTTGAAGTTCTCAAGGAACACTGTTCTTGGATTCTCCATCACCACCTCCATCAACTCACATAGGGAGGTTGCCAGACAAACAGGATGCTAGACTAGATATGCCTTTGGTCTGATCCAGCAGGTCTTCACAGAAGTTAACACTTCCTTATTGTAAAGATGCTTTCATGGAAAGCCATCCTAATTGTACCATACACATTGGCATCCCAGGCCAGGGAATCTTCAGTAAACACAGGAACAGGCATTTGAGCAATATGTAACATAATCCATCTGGGAGATCACTGATATAATGGCCGTATGGGAAACCACTTGAAGCAACTGCTTAAGCCAGCAAGAGATTAGCAACACACCCAGCTCTGCCCATGTCTTTTTTCTTGAGAAAAGATTAAATTTACCCCACTTATTATCCAATAATAAGCACCCTCTGAAATTAAAGGAAGCATATTTTTGCATTTCTGAGTCTTTCAAACACTAGAACAAGAACCACATTCCTGGCTCAGTTTCTCCCATTTCACACTGGCTACAGAACCACCAGGTGTTTCTGCAGGGGATGTAGTTAAGATCTGCCTCATTTCCTCTGCATTAATTAATCTAGAAAAACCACCATCCCCTGGGTTCTGTCCTCAGAATTGCTCATGTGGATTCTAATCACCATACCATATGTAGACATGATGGAAATCTTATTGCTCCCTATTTCCACTTTTTGCCTCCCCTGGTTATGTATACAAAAAGACAGTTACTAAGTGACTCAAGGGCTTAGTAATTTGTATTCAGTGACTTGTCCCATGGGAAAGAACATATCTGACAGCATGATGTGGTCCAAAGAAGGTGCAAAGGTATTTGCATGCTGTCTTCTGATACTTCAGTGCTATGTGTGGCCAGGGGACATGGATGTTTGATGCTTGGAAGAAGCTACAGTAGCCTAAGGACTACTTGATACACATCCAGTTGTCAGTGCCTTGAACCACAAAGTAATAATTTCTTCAACAGCTGGGAATAGCAGAGTATAGAAGCACATTAGTCACACGTTTCTCCAGAGCCGGAGCCCTCACGTTTCATCACTAATACCTGCTTGTTGCTATGGAAACTATTAGGACAAGAAAGAAGAACTGATCTTCTTCAACACAGTTTGGTCTATGCTACTGCCAGAAGGCCCTTAGCAGAGCATTGCTTCATGACACCACATTGATCCCTGTCATGCAGAAGCCCAGGAAACTGCTCCTACTGATTCTCATATCCATATCATAAGTCTTAGGCCTGGAAGAAAAGCAGCAGGGTATTGCTGCTGGTATGTTTCCACACAATGAAGGCTGGAATGAGATGTGAGAGTATATTTTAATGGGCGAACATGTTTGTGGAAATTTTAAGCAAGCATGTTTTCAGGTCCACATGGCTGAACCAACTGAGAATGTAAAAACAAACTCTTTACCTAATCAGTCCAAGGGAGATGAGAACAGGGATGCACATCATAACCTGGCTTCTGTGGGCCTGTTCAGACAACACACTAAGCCATAGTTAGGCCTCTAACCCTTTTGCAGCAAATGGTTAGTGAGCATATTTAAACCATGGATATGTAGCCACTATGGTTAGGAATGGTTCACACAACATGCTAAGCCATGTTTAGCTCAAAATGCTTAACCACCATGGCTTAGCAAGTCATCTGAACAGGGTCTACGTCTTCCTTTTCTTACAAAGTCCACACTAAAAGAGATACAAGCAAAGCTGCCATGGTTCTATGTCACTCCTCTTCCTTGTAACATCAAACCAATGTTTGGCTAGTGGGGCTTCACATATTGCTTGAGTTAGGCATTAAAAGGAACAGGAGACGACAGATAGAGTGATAGTAGCTCTGTGTCTCTTATAGGTTCTAGTTTGGCCTTTCCAAACTGTCCTGAATATGCAATGTTGATTGAGGGTGGAACTGGAGGTTATACATAAAATAGATGTAACAAAACCCTAAGAAACTTAGGGTGGGGTGGCAACTTGCGACCCTCCATATGTTTTGGCCTACAACTCCCATCAAATTTAACCAGCATAGCCAATGGTGAGGGATTGTGGGAGATGTAAGCCAAAACATCTGGAGGATCACAAGTTATCTTTGGGAAAACCAACTTTAGGAGAGGCAAATATTGTGGTTGAAGCAGGGGAGGCTTAACCCTTCCCCTCTAACTGCTTTTCTGCTGAAAATCCCCTATGTTGCTTTCATGGCATTCCAGAAATATGTTTACCTTCACAAACAGAATCTGGATTCACATGGGCCCCCTCTACAAGGATGCACTTTTGCGCCCGGTTGTGCGACTATGCGCATTATCGCAGACGCGCATTTACTCCTAATCCCTCTGCACGGGAGGCTGCGAGAGGCAGCGAAACGCATTAATAGAAGTCCAAAAAGCGCTTTACAAGAAGTTAATGCGCATAATCGCTTGTTCACATGGGGAAAATGCGCTTTAACGGCCGGAGCAAAATAAAACTCGCGATTTAATGCGCATTCGAAAATGCGCATTATCGGGGAGATAACGCGCCTCTACGCCCGATTTGTGCTCCGTTCTTGTAGAGGTAAAATTTTTAATGAACCTTCAAAGCGCATTAAACCTCTCTTGTAGAGGCACCCATGGAGAGAAAGGCATCTTGGGTAGATGATTTCAGCAGAATAACAGCAGCTTTGGCAAGAATTAAGGACCCCTTTCCACCTCACTACGGGTGCTTCCAGAAGAGGCTTTTCTTCACAGAATTTAATAAGGAGCCTAAGATGATGGTGCCTTCCATTTGTAACCCTCCCATGTTTTCCCACCCTTCTTACAATTTTTTTCTTTTCACAAAAAAAAACTGTTAATGAGGAAAAGGCAGAACACCTGCATAATGCCTTCTGGTGGGGAGTGCTAGGATCCCTATGTTTGGAAGCTTCTCAACTCTAAATTGCCCCCTCCCTAGGCTAAGGTGTTTTTTTTCATATAAGAAGCAATTGGCAGGCTCTCGTTTCATGTATTCACATGGAATTCTGCTATTGATGGAGAAATCTGTCAAGCTCAATTTCATTCAGGTCTCATTTTTTTCCCCAGTGGTAAGTTTGTCCCATCTTTGTTCAGCATTGGACTGAGATTTATTTATTTTTAGTCCACACAAAAATGCGTCTTTTTGTACATATTTTGATATGCATTTCTTGTATGTATTTCTCCAATGTACACATTTTCCCAGCAATTTTTCCTATTGAATAAAGCATTTTTGTGTGTATTTTTCAAATATACACATTTTGGGGCACACAGTTTTCACTGTATACATTTTATACACTTTTTTGTGCAAATTGCATCACAAACCTTAGAAATAATAATAATAATAATAATAATAATAATAATAATAATATATTTATTACCCACCTCACCCTCCGGATCGAGGCAGGGAACAACATCAACGTATGGATTGCAGTAGCAACTGTCTTTCCAATTTGTGTTTTGGTTCAGAAAGTGCAAATTTGGTAGGTTTGCATTGAAATGTGAACCAAATGAATTTCTCACCCATTCCTAGTTCTGCCTTCACTGGCTATCACTAGGGAGTGAATTCAGGGGGAAGTTCTGAAGCTGAAAAAAAACAAGACTAAAATAATTACTGGCAAGTTGTGTTTGTGTGTGTTTAGGGAGGCCACTTCTGCATCTCAAAAAAAAGTGGAATGCACCCCAAACAGGAACTAGGCTCACATAAAATTTGAATCTACTAATGTATATGTATAGATACAAATTTAGAAATCATTACTATAATTTAAATAGAAATACAATACATCTCACCATAATTGGTAAGCCTGCCACCAGGTGACCTGTGCGTCCATATAGAGCTCCATCACACCAGCGATTTAGTGCACTCTTGCCATGCCTGGTGTGCGGATTTGCAGCATGGTACTCACATGATTCTGGGCCTGTCCTGCTGACACCCCACTCCTTCTCCATCTTTTCCTAGAATGCTAAAAGTCTGGATTATTTTCCCTAAGCGCATTTAATGCACCCTAAGCCTGTGTGTAGTTTTAAAGGAACTGGGGGCTTGAATGGATTGCATCAGGTCCTGGCAGGGAAAAGCGATCTCTCCCAGCAGCCGGCTCCAGGCCTCAATATAAAACCCAAACCTTGCAATCCCAGGCTCAAAAGCCTTTTTAAAAATCATACAATGCCTGAATCTCTGCAGAGACAGGATTGTACTCCCTCGATGCCTCCAAAGAGCCAGACCAAAAGGTTGTTCCATTTTTGCCTGGCAGAAAGACGGTCTGGTTGAAGTACTCATCTGGAGACAAAAGGAGAGCAAAGCTCTGGTGCTATGTAAAATATATTTTTCTTTATTTCTTATGTCTTATCTTCTGTATGCTCGACGTGTTTCGGTTGTGAAACCTTCGTCAGGAGCTACACAAAAAAACTAAAATACAAACTTAAAATCATTAAAGATTGTCTTAAGCTAGCATGAAAACAACACCCCTACACCAACTGAAGCATATCTTAGTATACATTCTTTTGCTATCCAAGAAAAACACCAGAAATATTCAACATTTGCACATTCATGTAAGAGGTTTTTTTTTTAGAAAAAACTGACCTGGAGTACTTCTTTACAAATTGTTGTTATTATTCTAACAGAAAACAGTTTAAAGTTTTTGCTCATATACTGTCCCGATAGGCTCATTCGTCTCCAGATTCTTTGCTGAGGGTCAGTTGGGAAGCAATTTTAAATCATTCAGTTCTACAGCTGGCAGTCTTAATTGCCTTGTGACTCAGTGATCCTGTCAACACTCTGTTAGCAGTTTGGGAAAGTTTTTATCAACCTGCTACTTTTTTCTGCTTAAGCCTTACTACAAAGCCTCACTATTGTTTATAAGAGGATAAATCTAACGAGTCATTTAACCCACTGGGTTCCAGGCTTTTTAAGGATAGAATCCAGAAAAGTTCTCTTTTACTAAGTGCTGTCTCACCCCCTCTTACCTTTTCTATCCCCCAAAACACCAAAGAATCTGGCCCATGTTTTTTATCTATAAAATGCTTGACCAGAGGTGCCCCTGGTCTTTGATGTCTTAAACTAGACAGATGCTCACCTATCCTGATCTTCAATGGTCTTGTTGTCTTTCCTACATACACCTTATTGCATGGACAGATAATCATATAAACCACCCCTGCAGTGTTGCAGTTCAAAAAGTCTACAATCTGTATTGCTTTGCCACTGATGGGGTGGCTAAAAGAGTGCATTTTTAGTCATTCTGCAATACACACAATGTCCACATGGGTGGTGTCCTTGAGGTCTGGGTAGGTTTAATACAGTCTGCTGGACCATGGTTTTTTATGATCATATTTGGTATGATCAGTGTGGATTAGCCAATCCTTCAAATTTCTTGTTCTTTTAAATTTAAACAAGAAAAGTGACATTTAAAAGAACAAGCCTAGCAACTGTCATTCTTGCCTTCATTATTATTATTATTATTATTATTATTATATTATTATTATTATTATTATTATTATTATTATTATTTACACTTATATACCGCCCCATAGCCGAAGCTCTCTGTTGCAGCTAGATAAACTTACCACACTCTACCCCTCAGACTGTGACATTGATGACGTATTCTGAAACCTGCAGAACATGGTAGCTGGGCTCCTGATAGCAGTGAGTCATGGAGACAGATTACACTACATGCTCTAATACTAGCACTGATTCCCAATCTTCTTCCAGATATAATTCATGAGGCTGGTCTTTGCAAACAAAGCACTAAGTGGTTTAAGCCCACATACTTTGGATGGATAACTTTCTTGCTTACTTTCCATTGCTAAATTTAAAATCAAAAGAATGGTCTCCTATGCCATAAAAAAAACAAAACACAAATCCATGGACAAACTATCTAGCAAGAATATGTACAGATTCATTATAATCAGCTCCCCCACACTTGTGGAGCTCCTTTTCTCTGGAGATGCATCAAAACCCACATGTGAAAAGTTTCTGCACCACTATAAAACCTATTGGCTGTTACATCTGGTGTTAAGTAGAGTTGGATAAATTTGTTTTACTACCCTTACTTTAGATTTTAACGTGCATTTTGTTCCATTGATTTAGTGGGGTTAAAGTGTTGGTGCCTCTTGAGATGGGCAAATTAGAAAAGAAAATAAGTAATAAAACATAGGTGCAGTTCTAGTGTTTTGAATTGTAAATACACCTACTCAGTTTAAAAGTCACTACTAAGGCTAGAGCTTCTTCTTTTCATTCAGGAATTCCTTTTCTCCAGAACTGTGTAACTACTCTTCTCAGCAGACTGAGAAAAGCTACCAATTGAGTTAACTACTGATCACATTTCAAGCACTGGTTGCAATCCAGAACAAGTCATGCCTAAGACTGAAATTAAATTAGTCACAATTACCTTGCTCCAGTAGGACTTCAACATGAGTATTTTTTTCTGGACTGGGGACATTATGTTGAAGATCATATTTAATTTTCCACACATGGAATGATGTTAGGGCAGTTCCATCATACATGAAGAACGTCTGTACCTGATCCATCACAACTCCAAACAATTATTCAGGTAATAGGATATATCAGAAGCCTCAGTAGAGCATCCTGCAGTTTTAACACAGTAATTTCTTTTTTCTATAACTGTGGAATTTGTAGGGAAACATACAGCTGCTTGTCCCTTTGCCAGAATGGGAATAATTTCTGATCATCTTTTGTTTCTTATGATGCATGATAGAAAGAATGCATGGAACAGGTTCTTAGGACAGATAATACCGGTACATGAATCTATAAACTGGATGGCATGACTGTCATAAAAGTCTGCCACTAAGAGAAGGCGCAAATAATTTCATACGCCCTTCTGAGTAGAGATGCTATGGGCGAATGCTCACATGCTGCAAAGCCTATTACCAATTATCAGCTACAAATGATCCTCCCCATCTCCTTCTCTTTTATAAATTGCATACAACAAGGACTCTAGGCAGCAAAACCAATTCATTCTCCTGCCAATACAGACCTTTTAGAAAATTGCCTGCTGCCAGTTTTAGGCTCCTCTGCCTAAGGAACATCAGAAGTCAATTGTGTGAGGAACTCAATGTAGAAGAGACTGAGTAAGCAACTTAAGAGACCTTTTCTTTCCTTGTCTTTTCAGAGAATCCTGCTGATTATGTGCACATACGTGTGTAAAGACTTTAGTAAGGGCATCAAAGGAGGGGCTGAAAAAAGCCTACTGCTGATTATGCCATTCTCCCTTAGATAATTTGGTAGCAAAGGTAGCAGAGCAGATTTAAGGACATAAGAATTGCCTTATTAGATTAACAAAAGGTCCAGTTGCTCCACTGGCCACAACCAGAAATATAACACAGTGGAAGCACCATCCTATCAGTGGTCAAACAATCACTTCTTGCAAACTCACAAATAGGGTTGCTGTCTTCCCTGGCACCTGATAATCCAAGATCTACTGCGTCAGCATATGGGGGATCCATTTTTAACTATCCTAGTGAATAGCCACAGGGTGGACCTATCCTCCATGAATTCATATCAATCATATCTTGCAGTAATGAACTCCATAAAAATTGCAGGAAATACTGTCTACTCCTGGTTTTGAACTTACTCCCCATCAATTTAATTGGACAAAAGCTAAGTCTGAGTGTTCTACGACTGAACAATCTCTGATTACTGTCTTCTCATCATTTCTAATGATATAAACACATATCATGTTTCCCCTTGCATTCAGGGTTTTCCTCCCCTGAAAGTGAAAGCCACAACCTCTTAACTTTAATTGCTGCGTATGATTTTATTTGCCCTTTTCAGTCACCAAGTCAAGTACATCCTTTCCGAGAAGGGCAACAAGAGCGGCACACAATATTCTAAATGTAAGCACATCATGGATTTATCTAGTGCCATTATGATATTTGCTATTTTACTTTTAATCCCATTACTAACATTGAGATTGACTTTTCCCATTGCTGTAGTACTTTGTGCTAAATCTTCAGTGAGCTTTCTGCAATGATCTCAAGATGTCTCCTGGGTGATTTCTGCCAATTTGTATCCCATCATCAGCATATATGTGGAGATATCAGTTGGATTTTATAATTTCAAAACTAGATGTCTCAGACATTACTTGTTTCTTTGTCCCAGCAATCCTAAATGTAACCTGGAACCAGCACACCACCTAGTAGAGCTAACAACTCAGGGGGTAGTATCCAGCAGTGACATTCCACAAACTTAAATAGTGCTAGCTGAGCTCCACTGAATCTTTCTGTTGTGTAAGTGGTTGTCCATTACTCTTGCACAGTGGGTTGCATAACAGGTTGCACAAGAGTTATGCGCAATGAGTTGCACAACCATGCATGTGCAAATGTAACTTTAGTTGGAATTTCATCTTGTGATTGTTCAGAATCTAGTTTCTACTAGTGCAACATAATTTGTGCTGACAGAATGACTGATACTGCCCAGGGCTTCCTCCTATACTCCATCTTAAGATTCTGGCCACATGCAAACTTTAGGACAGGAGTGGAGAACTCGTGGCCTTTCAGATGTTCTTGGACTCAAACTCCAACCATCCCTGACCATTGTTAATGCTGCATGTGGCTGACAGGATCTGGAGTCCAACAGCATCTGGAGAGATACAGGTTCCCCATCACTGCTTTGGGACTTCATCATCAAGTCAACTCCCCCCACCCCTGACTCTGTATAACATCTAGCTCAGTTTTCCCCAGACTGGTGTCCTTCAGATATGTTGGACTGCAACTTTTGTTTCATGTAAAGTTGGAATTTATTACCCCAATGTACATCATTTTTCATTTATTTCCCCACCTCCCTCTCTATTGAGACCTGCAGTCTCCTTTCCCCTCTATGCATAACAAACTACTCTGGGGACAATCTCTTCAAAAGAACAATAGCATCTATTCCAAGCACCATTTCCAAACATCATGGTAAGTCATCAGGATGAATGGTAGGAGTAATATACTGTCCTTACTACTACAAAGCCTTGAAACACTATGAGGTAATGAAAGAAAACACTCAAATGTCTGCTTACTTCCTTTTTTTATTTCTGGTAGGACAATCGGATGACAGTTCATATATATGGGGGTTCTCCATTTTAGAAGCTGGCATTAATATCTTCAGGCTATCACATTTGGACTGTCTCATAAGAACATAGGAAGCTGCTTTATACTGAGTCAGACCATTAGTCCATCTATCCCAGTATTGTCAACACTGATTGGCAGGAACTGTCCAGGGTTTCAGGCAGGATTCTTTCCTTGCCCTATCTGGAGAAACCAGGAATCAAATCTGGGACCTTCTGCATGCAAAACATGTGCTTTATCACACAAGATTATAGCTATGAGTTAATAACTCATTTTATTTCTTAATCAAATGTATATCCTGACTTTCCATAAGAACAAGCCCAAGGCAGCTAACAGAAATAAAATACATTCAAGGAGTTAATAATGTAAAATAAATCACAATATGTAATCAGAACAGGTAAAAACAAGTCAACAAAATAATAGCCAGTTAAAACACACACACACAGAGTGAGTCAGAGAGAGAGAGAGAGAGAACAAATAAGTCAGAAAGGCCAAAGACCTAGCTAAATAAAAAAAAGGCAGAAGGTTGTTAGAAAGGGGGATAAATTAACTTTCCCAGAGAGAGATTTCTGGCGCCTAGGAGCAACCATTGAGAAGGCCCTTCTCTGAGTCTCTGTCAAATGTGCCTTGCATATTGGTGAGATAGAAACTCACAAAAAATTCAGCCAAGATCAGAACAGAAGGACACACTTAAATTGAATAGTCATAAATCAAAAGCTTAGCTATTCACAACTACTTTTTCCTCCTAACAAAGGTTTGGTACCTTTAGCAGCCAAACAGGCAGACATTCAACAGTAATGTTCTCCCCTCCAACCACTGCTGCACTTAAAGCATCGGTCAGGGGCACAGAGCCTCTGTTCAGGGGAAAAGGGGGAGGAAACATATAGCAACCCTAGTATTTACAATCCATCCGCCTATCTATCTACAAACCTTTGGCAAATCACACTATAATTTAATGGGAAACTGCATGTCATCATCTCCTCCACAGGCACAGGACAAGACAGAGGCTGTGATCTTGCCCTTGACAGATGACTCAGGGCAAATTCACACTGTTCACAGTGGTAACTTAAGTCATGACATGATGATGACTCACATGGATTGTTGTCTTGAGTAGCCTACTTGGAATGAAGCAATACTCAACCACTTAGTAAAGCTGAGACCCTCTTCAGGAAGCAGCATATCTTTTACAAGCAAGTAATAGCAAAACCAAAGAAAGAAAGTACAACTCCCAATTCTGCCTCAAGATCTCTCTCTTTAATGGCTTTATTCCTGCCTTCTTTTCTCCTTTTAATCCAGGCTGTTGTTTTAACAATGTATCTAGAATCGTCAGATGAGACGTCATATCTGCTTCAATAGCGTTTGGAGTGGGCATGGGGAAGGAAACGGAACATTATCATAAACAAGGGATAGCTATAAACCATAGAGGTCTGGAAGTCTCACTCCTAAAACAGAATCTCCTCCTCCTCCAAGATACATGTATCACTTGCGTATGTCTCGTTATTTCAAACACTAGCTGTTGCAAGTAAGAATTACCTCCATGTGATACAGACGTGTGTAAGAATTTAAAGGGAGCCTAGCATGGAATATGAATACCACAATTTTCAGATCAATTCATTCCTCCCTCCACTAAAGTGCAAAGTCTGCATAGGTTGGTCAAGTGTTCTACTTTACAGAGGGCAGTTATCTATCTGTCCCTTGATAGTCCTTTATTTGAACATATCCTCTGTTTTAAGGATTGTCTAGTCCAATTCTGGTTTAAAGATAAAGAACCACATGAAAAAATGTTGCCCAACACCTGGACAGCAGACTGAGCAGAAATACAAGTCATCGGATCACAGTTGCCCCCACTATGACGCATTGTATCGCATTACTATTTAAAGTATAGTAATTATTTCAACATTTGTATTGGTTTATGTAAAGTTCATACAAATCGGTGTCCTCTTTTTGGTGATGCATTTCCTCTTTTTGGGTGATGTGTAAGTGGCCACTCAAAGTCTGCAACCTTCATGGGGTATTTGTTTTATTTTTACATTTCCCCCCCCCCCTTCCTATTTCAAATTAAAATGTCTGCGGCTGTTTTTCCTTACATCTCACAAGGAAAAGAGGCTTCAAATTCTCAAAGGGTGATCGCTTCTGTACTTTTCAACTCCCTAACACTTTGGCTCTACTCCTGGTGCACCACAGTTTACCTAATCTTTGCCCTGGGCCATACCCCTAGATACTCAATTCTGTGAAAGCCAGGCGGAATTCAGCCAAAGTTAAGCACCTATATGGGAGAATTATGCATGTGCCGAACATTATCTCAACAAGATCAATTCAGCTTAAAAGTGCTTCCCTTTAGCTGGAATGAGCTCTTGGTTTTCAATCTGAATAAAACAAATTTAAATGGATGAACATTGTACATCAAATTTGGAACACAGAATAAGTTTGTCACAGAATTAGAAACTTTTTGAAGATTGCATGTTGCTTATAAGGCAGCTGTCTAAAGAAAACTATGTTGTTTTTAAAATTAAGGCGCCCCTCCAAATAGGGAAGTCACATGGGCTGGCCCTCCCATGAGGCAGGGTGAACTTCCCAACTCAGGTGGCAAAGTGGCAAATTGTATGCTCCCCCTATCTCCCTCCAGGGAGGCAGTACTAGAGCAGATTCTCTAAAGACCCCTGCCTGCTACTCTCCCACTATGAGAAATACAGCAGTGAGAGAATGGCCAACAGGGTTTTCTGAAGCAATGATCTGCCCTTTGGCTCACTCTGATGATCCTTCTCAGAGGAAGCCAGAGGGTGGGCAGGTCCTCTGAAGACCTGCATCAACTGGAGGAAGTGGCTGGCACAGCTCTCCAGAATTCAGCCAGGCCCAAATACCTGGCTCCGATGAAGTTCTTTCTCAGAGCCTGGCATTATGGGAGATGTAGCTCAGGAGATTGCCTCTACCATGAGCAATCGCGTGGGACATCTCTCCCACAATGCCTGGCTCAGGCATTTGAGGCTGGCCATGGCCAGCTCTCTGAAGAGCTGCACTAGCTGCAGTCTCTGGTTGTCACAGCTCTCCAAAGAGCCCGTCTGCCCACTAACTTGCTCTGAGAGAATCCTCAGAGTGAGGCAGAGGGTAGACAGTAGCATCAATGGGGTGGGGATGGGGGGCTGGAAGCAGCAAATACTTCCTCTCCCATTTCAGGCAGCGAGAGACCTTGATGCCAGTGCTGGTCATCATTTAAATAAGGTGGCCAGAAAAGAGGACATTGATTTGCATACATTTTGCATGTGTGGATTTGTATGTATAGATATAAATTTAAAAATAATTACTGTAATTTAAATAATATAGAAGTGAAGACCTGGTGACTTGTGTGTCTGCTCAGTTTGCTGCCCAGGTGCTAATGGCTGATGGGCAACTTCAAGGCCCCGGCTTCTTTCTTTTTATCATTCATTATCTTTGAGAGATATAGGCTGGACTGTTCTTCAAATACAGTATGTCTTCAAAGAGCGGACTGTCCTCTGTAAAGTAAGACACATGGAGACATGGCTTAAAAATATGTACTAATTTTTCCAGTTACAACACAAAGCGCTCCACCAGACAAACGTTTTACTGCATGCTCATTACTGGGCCCTCACCAAGTTTTGCAGGTCCCTCTCACAAAGCGCCTCCTGCTCCTTCTAGCCTTCTTCGCGCAACAAAAAGACACCCCAGTAAGTCCACCTTATTTTTAAAGATGGAAGTTGCCGCTAACACCTGCTGTGCTCAGGAGAAGCAGCGGATTCAAAACGGCCCACTGAATGGGCCACGTGCAAGTTATTTACTTCCTCTTTCAAAAGAGGAAGTAATGAGGGACAAACATGCGGGCGGAGAAGCAACGGTAAGGAAACGTGATTGCCCCCTGTGCGATGATGCTCAAAGTGCAACAGGTTCCAATGAGAAAAAAAAAACAATGTTATGGCTTCTAAGTTCTTCCATGGTTTCTTTCCCTCATAAAGCTTCAAGCTGAGCTTTACCAACATATGCTTCAGTGGCCAAGAATTACCTCACTTAATAAACAAGGAAGATAAATTGCAGGCTTGTGTAACTCTCCACTACAGGTTCTCTTGCTTTTTCCATGCTCTGTTGGTGAAAGGTTTATGAAGCAAAACAAAAAGAGAAAGGGGAGGGATGGCTGGGGAAAGTAATAGGAAAGAGGTGTCACTCTCACCTAGGGAAGAAAACTTGGGGGATAATTGGATGCATGAACTTTGCAGCAGGTTTATCAATGCTAATGCCATTTCTTGGCTGTTCTCTCAGGGCCAGGCTCCCCCGCTCTTAACACTGCATGGATATAAATTAAGCTGACGCTAGACTATCGTCACATATCCCCCATGAAATCTATTTATATTCAACCTGCTTTACATGGTGTCGTGAGCTTGTCCTGGGAACATTTTTCAGGAAGAGCTTCTGTATCTTATGGACGGGAATGCAACACAACACGCTGCTATTAAATAAAAGAGTTTTCCTCCCCTCTCCCCTCTCCCCTCGCTCTGCAGAACAGAACAGAGCCATACCTCAAATCAGGAAATCTAATCAGGGTGAATTTGCTCCTTTCCAGCTTATTAGAACAATGCAAAATGGGAAGTTTTATAGCAGATTGTTTGTTTTAACCTTGATTAATAAGCAAACCCACAAACACAGAGTACATATAATTGCTTTTGTCCATGAACTACGAAGGTCAAGTGGGAGGGAGAGGGAAGACTAGAGTACTGTAAGCAGAGCAGGAACCTCTCCCACATGATCAATCGGGGGGGGGGGTTCTGGGACTGCTTGCTCAAACTCTAGCCGTACTGCATGGGCCCTCACTTTTAACTCAGTCTACTTCAGCCCAAGCAAGCTCTCTCTAGCCAGTCTTCCATTGCTAACAGACTTGTTTCAGCCTTCTCCCCATTCCCGGGCCAGAGTTCTCTTCTTCTCCTCTCAGTGGAGAAGCCGCCTTGATTTGTGGACCCAATTTTCTCCAGTGTAATTCTTCTTTGCCCCATGAATTGGCTTTTCACTCAAACATTTCTGTTCAGCTCGGAAAAGATTAAGAAACGTCTTTCACTGTGTCATTCCTATTTCTGGCCTCTGCCTGTTATCTGGGAATGTAGGACAGTGGGGGTGCGAGAGGAGCGTTGTTAACAGGCACAGAGATCTGCCATGCGGCCCTCCTTGCTTCCCCTCGCCCCACCAAGAGCTCAAACGCTGCAGGGAGATAAAGTTCTGCTCACAATGGTATCTCTGTTATTTCTCCCTTTGTCGCCAAAGACAGCTGCAAGAATTTTCTCTCTAAAATCCTTTTTCCTTCTAAACATTATTAGCGTTCCTGTCATTTTCAGCATAAAACCTACACAATGGGCATTAATTTAGTAGTTCTGATTTGATTTTTTTTTAAGAGGTGGAGAAAAAGGGGGGAGATGAAGAGAAATTCAGATTTTCCTAGACACTGAAGTTTTAATGTTTCCATAAGCATCAGGGCAATATAGGAAAGCATTTAGGGAAAAGAATTTACCTATGCTGCATCCTACACTCTGCCCCAGGTACAAGAATGCCTGTAGCCTGCGTGAAAGCACACATGGGAGCAAGCCAGCTTATTTCAATGGCAGGTTCCAAGCAACCTCTGAAAACATCCCAGGATAGGCCAAAAACAGTTCTAAAACAGACCTGCTGATCTTGCACATATGCAGTTGGAAACACTGAAGAAGAACAGGTGCATTTACACAACTCTCATCAGATTATCAATTTGAAATTCTTGTCGCAGAGCCCCAGATTCTCAATTGTTGCTCAGAATTCTCACATGGGGTGGTGAGGAGAGGGAGAAGAGAAGAGTCCACCGCCTCACAAAGTAGCACCATAAACCAATCGAAGAAAGTGCCTAGGAGGAACAGAACTACCACATTCCTCAGAAATCCCCGCCATCTCACCATAAAAAGCAGCGACTGTAGACCTATCTGCTGTCCCCCACATCTGACCTAAGAAAAGCCCTACCGGATCAAAGCAAAGGCCTATCATAGCCAGCATTCACATACCCAGTTTGCACAACTACAGCTGGAGAAATAAGCCACAGTGCCTTATTTTTCCTGCTGTGTGTCCCAGTCACCTGCCAGGGGGATTAGCATAATTACCCTCAGCAGCACCGCTTGTCGTATGTTGTGAACCTGGAGAGGGTGGTTTGTTGCCATGGTTCACAAGCCACCCCAGAACCCTACAACAGCCCATGGGCTCTGTGAGGCTTTTTAACCACAGCAATTAGTCACCCTCACCAGGTTTGCATGACTGGACAGCTGCACTACCAAGGATAATTATGCTAATCCCTCCAGTGTGTGATTAGCCTGTGTAGGGGGGTTAACAAGACACCATGTCTTAACCACCCTGCAATCATGCAAATCAGGCCAGTGCCCAACCTGATGTCACTGAGAAATCCACAAGCAGGACATGAGGGCAATAACTCTCCTAAGTGCTATTAAACCTGGTTTAAAGGGAGACAGGATTCTCACTTTTCTTGGGGTAAAGACCATAATTTCTCACTCTGCTTCCCCAGTGGCTCTGTCAGAGGAAAGCATCCCACAACCTACTTAGAAAAACTAGAGGGAAAGACGGAAATCCCCTCTCTCACACCCTGCTACTTCAAGGAGAGGACATACACAAAAAGTCACCGTTGAAATAAAATTAACGCACACCTCTTCAGCACGAGACTCACTGAAACGGCTACTGTGCTGCTTTCCTCAAAGCAGTTGGCATCACATTTCTCATATATTTGTACCTGAGCATGGAAAAGATCAGATACCTTGTTTACCCTCTTGCTTCTCATATGTATATGCCTGGAAACACTAATTTATACTTATAAATGCAGGGGTTGCAGAAAAAAGAGCTAATAGAAACAAAGCCAAAATCAACAACTGTCATAGCTTTGCCACAAAGTACTATGGATGTTATAATTTTATGGAAGTGCTGACAGTTTTTCGTTAGAGATCTCAGCTTTCTCACAGA
Organism: Anniella stebbinsi; assembly: GCA_029215795.1. Taxonomy (NCBI): domain Eukaryota; kingdom Metazoa; phylum Chordata; class Lepidosauria; order Squamata; family Anniellidae; genus Anniella; species Anniella stebbinsi. The sequence continues at coordinate 335,115,446 of JARDYH010000001.1, forward strand.
AATGCAGTTCCAGGCAGTTGGGCCGTAATTACAGTTGCTCGTCACCTTGTTTGTGTTTAGAATTTTTTTTCCCTTAAGAGGTCTGGGGTTCCTGAAAAAAGTTTAAAATTATTTTTTTGCATTTTGCTACTTGGTATGACCTAATAATAATAATAATAATAATAATTATTATTATTATTATTATTTATAGCCCGCCTCTCCCTTTGGATCGAGGCGGGGAACAACAATAATATAAAACACAAAAATCACAACAGTTAAAATCTTAAAAGCAAGAGAAAAATAATAATACAACATTAAAAACATCTTAAAAACATCCATGCTGCAAAACTAGAGTTTCCTAGAGCTAAACTAGATGTGATGGCTAAATTTAGATGTAACACTTAAAGTGGGCATGGTCTAATTTATCAAAGGGGCACATGGCTGCGGGGAACTGAAGCCACCTTCCCAACAGCTCATAGCCCAAACTCCCCTTAACCTAGCACTAGGAATTACAATGGCTGAGGTAATGGAACACAGGAAGGATTCAGCTACCTTCACCCACATGCCCCCATAAAACTTGTCACTCTTTTTATTGAATACGTGGGACAGGCAAATGAACGAGACAAAGGGGTTGCTACCAAAATATCTAGTTTCGTGCTTAAAGTAGGAAACATCCTAGAAATGTTTTAAATGTGTGATATTGACTTGCAAGCAGGATTGCCAGTTCTCAGGGTCCTCAAAAGGGCATGTAAAATCTCAAAGGAAAGAGACAGAACCAATGAGCAGCCTATCTTCTGCCTGGCTTGATGAAAACTTTTGCTATTAGTTTCGTGGCCATCAGGTTTTACTCCTCAGCCAGCCAGCACTGCCAGCTCTGTCCTGTACCTGGGAGGTGCAGTCCACACCCTCCATCACATGCCACTGTATGTGTATTCTGCCTAACTCCACTTGACTCTTGACCTGTCGGGCATCATTCCTTATGTCCAAGGCTCCTCTGCCAATCTCAGGGTTGGAAGCTCTTACTATTTTATACTAACAAGAAGAGTATGTCTAAGATAAAAATCAATTATCAATTTGATTTATTTACTAATATGAAGATCTTAGTAATAAATCTACCCATATAGTAGTCACAAAATCATTTATCATTTTACATGCCTAATAATGCTCCAAACAAAATGAAGAAAATCTGCAGGTCTGGGAGGGAGGACCAGAGTGAACATTGGGTTGACTTTATAACCACAGAAAACTAAGTGAATCTAAAATGGTTCTTAAAACAATTACAGCAATTGGATCCTAATGTGTATGGGCCTCCACAATGAGCTGAGTTCGCATGATAGTTTAGGTATTTGGTGGCGTGTGTGCCTGCTTCCCTGTCACATGAACATATCAACCAGCTGGGCAAGTATCTACAACAGGGCTGAGATGGCAACTTCACCGCAATGTTACCTCACAATTGACAGAACACAACTGACCACTGCCAAAGAATCATACATGGTATCTGGGAGAAATTAGCTGGTGTAGGGTGTAGTTGTCAAATTTGTTATAAGTATCACCCAGATACCATTTCATCCTGTATGCTCCTAATATTCACATCCCATAATAAAATCCTCCAGCTGGCAGCATCTCCCTGAAGACCTACTCTACAGCTTTGTGCTCACTGAGTGTCAACGCCTTCCCATTTGCTTTTGTATATAATTCTAAGAACTGGATTTAATATTTCTAAGCATACTTCCACACTTCACAAAACTCACTCCAACCTCAGAGTTTCCAGGGTCAATTTTGTTATATGGGGGCAGGGGTCATAAAACACAAGACAAGAGAGCTGAATTTACCATGCATTCATTACTCAAATACCCCATTACTTTTACCATATTCATCCATGAAAATACCCAGACAAGGAACGTTCCTAGGCTGCTTCTTTCCCGGTATAGCTTAGCTGCTCCAAATGTTCACAATTAGGGTGCTGTTTATAAACAACCAAAAAGATGCCACCTTTTGAAGCAAGGTTCATTACAGATTATCATCAACTGGTTTTGCAACATCTGAATCTGAACAACTCCTATGTTTTTGGATGGATGTTCTCCCTGCATCTGTAGTACTTAGTACCACATCTGTGGTACAAAAAACTGAGTTACCTTATATATTGAAACAGTGGGGAAGATACCAGATATGTATAATATGGGTTTTCAATCATGTGTAACAATCAGCTAAGAATAATCAGTGCACTGGGATTGTCAATTCCCATATTCAACAGGAGCTAAAATACTGAGCAGTTTAATAACCATAACATTAAAAAAAACACGTTTGGTTTTGTTCAGTCCGCCTTCTGGTTTATGAGACAAAGTCAGCATTGCTATAAGAGGAAACCTTTTAAAAAGCAGTAGGACATATACACACTGTAGTACACGCTTTCTGTAGAATGCACTCTTGTATAAATCAGAACACCTGTTTGATATAATTTATGAGCATCTCCATTCATTGTCTACGTATAAACAAGATTGTAGCATAATATTGATCATGACAGTCTTCAAGCTGATTCCTCTTCCTGCTTCTATGCATTGCCAGGAGGAAGAATTTCTTAATGAACTGCCTGGAAATTTAGTTTCTTCATCTCCTTCTTTTCCTATCACTGAAGCTAAGTATCTCCATACTGCAGGTCCTTGGAGCATTCTCAGAAACTACTGCTACAGAGACTTTTAATTCAAGGTATCCTCTGAGGAGGAGGTGGTGGTGACAAGGTCTGAGTCATAAAAATGTTGCTAATGAGGTCAATCCACACAACAGTTTTTCAAGCAAGTGTGAAATGAGCTGAAGATCACCCAGTAGTTGCAACCATGGATTCTGAAGTAGAAACTATAACACATTTGTGTTTGTACCAAGCCCCAAAGACAGCTTGTGTCTTCGCAATGGAAGATCCCATATAACTCACCCCCCACCCCCGTGTTTAAGAAATGAGTCCCTCAGATAGAAACTGAAGATCATGGCAGGTTGCCATGGCAATGTGCACTTAATCTCACTGTTTCCAAGGCAACTGTAATGGCCCATTCTATTCCTCTAAAGGATGTCAAAGGTAAATGAGACCTGATTAGCCAAACAGAGACATGAGTCAAAATGCGGATAGGCTACAAAGACTGAAACCAGGAAACCTTGTCATTAAAAATAAACTACCCAAAAAACATGAGGGCTGAATAAGTAGGCCCAATTTTAAAGCAACTAAAATAAGGCAAGATGACTTATTTGAACCAGCACAGCAACCTACTGTTACAAGTTCCTGGATTGTATCAAATTCACAGTTGACTATCAGGACTAAAAACATGAGTTTTAGAAGGCAATTGTACCCATATAGACCTGCAAAGACTGCCACTTACCACTTCTCTTGTTTGCATTTAGCATGGGAGACTTCAGAGCAGCTTGGTGGAGGTGATGGTATGAAAGAACTGCCTGTCGCAGGAACCAGAGCCCACTATTTAAGCCCTATTGCAAATGGACGACAAAACACACGTGCAAACAACCTGTGTTCACAGCCCACTTCTTGGGAATGGAAGGTCTTCCACAACTTTGGTATTCAGATCAACAACAGAGAAAAGAGAGAAAGTGTGTATATGTATAAATAAAAGAAGCTCCACTTTCATCTGAGACTTAAGGCCTGAACATACTGAATGTGTTCATTATATAGTATTCTATTCACTATATTTTATTAAAAAGAATCTATTATAGTAAACTTATTGGAATAAGACTGAAAACATGTTGCCTTATAAGCTATTTTGTACCAGTTCTTGCAATATATAGACTGAAACCTACACTTAGTTCCAATACCAAACAAATATAAGTCTGTTTTACTGTGATTTTATTTTAACTGAATGCTGTAAGCTGCTCTGATCTTTTGTTAAATTTTAAGGGTGACACATAAATGAATATTTGCAAACCTTTCTCCAACAGAATTTCATCATGAGCTCTTCCACTAATCCGTTTAAACGGCTCCAAATCAAACATATTGCTTCAGTTGAATCCCAAGCAAAGGCACATATATCCAATATCAAAGACCCCCTACAGCAATTCGCTCTATAGACCAGCTTTTCCCAGCCCAGTTTCTCACCATTTCTGACCATGCTATCAGGGTCTGATGGGAGTTGAAGTCCAAAATATCTGGAGGACACCAGGTTGGGGAAGGCTGCTATAGATTGAACAGCTTTCCTTTATTTCCTTTACTTCTGATTATAACTAAGCATTGTGTATGTCTGAAAAACATGGAGAGAGGAATGCTACACCAATAAATTGTTTTATATTTGAACCTTAGAGACTGGTCATTTGCACATTGAGAATGTTAAGAATTCGGATATGAAGCCAAACAAACCTCATAAAACAGAATTTACTCTTGTTATTACTTCTGTTTTGAATACAGATGCAGCACCAGTATCAATGTGTGATTTCCTTAGACAGAGCAGACGCTGGAGGGTTAGGAGACACTTTGAAGTTAAAGAAACGATGATACACAGCCAATAGGTAACAGTGTATTTTAAGCCAACCAGAATAACTTTTACACCAAAGCCAACCTGAAACATAGCAATTCTACCACCACCATTTGATAATCCATTACCCAGGGACACCACAAGTTACTTTCCCTATATAAGAGATAAGGCTACTATACTGCAGTCAGCATAACATACCCAAACTGTGTATAGAGATGGTAAAATAGACACACATGTAACCTTCACTCATGATGGTATACATCAACGTATAGGTTTGATCAAATCCCAACAAAATTTTTAATCAAAATGGTTAATTCTCAATACAATTTAAGCCAGGGATGTTGAACTTCAGGTGCAAAAACCAAACCCAGCATGCTGGGGGGGGGGGGGGGAGAGAATCCTGCCTGCCAGGGGGAGGGCAAACCCAGCCTTCCCCAGATGGCCATGCCCCCTTCCCCTGGTCCTACCCCTTCCCTGTTTGCCAACTGTTTGATGTTTCCCTAGCTTTTGGCCAGCCTCCCCACCCCCACCAATTTTAAAAGGTTGAAACATCTCTCCTAAGGCTTAGTTACCAGTGTTAAGATCTTTAAGCTGGTATGCTTGACCCCGCCCCTTTTGCCTGCAGCCCTGCCCACCCCTGGAATGCAGCCCCCCAGAGCTCCTCTGAAATTGAGCTTCTCCACCCTCCATCTGAAATTTTTTTTTTATTATATAATTTTTATTAATTTTCCAACAAAACAAAACAAACATACACATAATACATAATATATAAACAAACTAACTCCCTCGACTACCCCCGTGCACCCCCCCGAGACCTACTCACATTCATCCATCATCCTTCCAGAATTTTAATGATTCTTTTGAAGGCGATTGTCCCTTTCCCGATCTTAAAACATATTCCAAAAAGGGAGTCCATATATCTCCAAAATCACTCTTACTGGACATTCCCCTCATTATTTTCATTTTACATGTCAACATATCATTCAATGCTATATCCCAAATTTCTTTATACCAATCTTCTATTTTGTAACTTCGTTGCCCTTTCCAATTTTTAGCAATCATTATTCTAACGGGTGCCAGGAGGTTGTTTACCAATTCTCTATTAATTATATGCTTATTCCTACTATCCCATATTGCTAGTAGAGCTAACTTCGGGTTTAATTCCAATTTACTTCCAATTATATCACTTATTTCTTTAAAAACCCTTTCCCAAAATTTTTGTACTTGTTCACAGCTCCACCACATATGAAAATAGGTCCCAACCTCCTGACATCCCCTCCAACAGTTCTTGGACACTTTTTTATCAATCTGGTGAAATCTTACAGGTGTTAGATACCATCTCCAAACTGTCTTATAATAGTTCTCCTTAATTCTAATCGACAATAATTTCAACATTCTTACATTCCATATCCTCCCCCAATTATCTTCATTGATTTTTTCCCTTAGATCTTCTTCCCATACCTCTTTTATAACCTTAAGTGAGTCCTGAAATTCCTCCTCTATTAATATTTTATATATCTCGCTAGTGAGTCCTTTCTTAGCTCTGGCTTCATCTTTTTTTTCTATTTGTTCAATTAAATCTTCAAATCTGGTATTGTTTCTACATTTCTTATTTTTCATCCTCCATTCCTCTGTCCATTTTACCAGTTGCAGACACTTGAACCACGCTATCTTTTGTCCTTTAAACAAATCTTTAATATGCTCACTATCCTTCATCTTTCCCATCCAATTCCTTAGCTTAAGAATATCTTGTTCTTTCAGTCTCACTTCTATCTCTGATTTTAATGCTCTTGGGAAGTTTCCCACTACTACCACTGGGGCAAGCGGAGAATCCCCTGGTATCAACTTCCCCCTATACTTCTCCCATATCGATATTATATTTTCCAATAATGGGTTGTCCAGTACCTTCCATTCTTTCTTCTGCATTTTAGTAAAAAATATATTCCGCAATTTACATTCTATCTCTACTGTTTGCGATTCCAACCATTCCAAATCTTGCTCCCCTAAAATAGCATAAATAGCATATCAACTGATTAGCAATATAATAATTCTTAATATTAGGAAGTCCTAAACCTCCTTTCTTTTGAGTCTTATACCATAACCCCTTATTTATCCTAGCTCTTTTATCCCCGTTACAATATGCATTAATCATATTTTGCCAATTTTTAAGCTCAGCTACTGAAATTCTAATAGGTAGCATTCTAAACAGAAAATTAACCTTAGGTAATATCTTCATTTTAATAACCGCTATTCTACCAAACCAAGAATGTTTTAATTTTCTATAAATCTGTAATTTCTCCCCTACCTCTTTTCTTAAGCTTACAAAATTAAGTTCCTCTATTCTTTCTAATTCTTTATCTATATTAACTCCTAAATATCTTATTATATTTTTATGTCTTAATCCTAACTTGGCTTTACATTTCTCCATCTCTTCCTTGTTATAGTTATACAACATCATTTCTGACTTCCCCCAGTTAACTTGTAATCCTGTAATTTCCCCAAATTCTCTCAAATGTTTCTGAATCATCTCCCCACTTTCTAGGGGATCTTCTATTGTCAATAACGTATCATCCGCAAACATATTTACTTTAATCTTATATTTTCTTCCTATCCCCTTTAATCCTTCATCTTCCCTAATTACATTTGCTAAAATTTCTATAACTATTGCAAATAGAATCGGTGAAAGTGGACATCCTTGCCTAGTTCCTCAAGCTAGTATTATTTGTTGCATTAACCCATCATTAACCATTATTTCCGCTTTATTATTTTTATACATCTGATTAATCACTCCCATAAATTTATGTCCAAACCCAAATGTTTTTAATATTATTTTTAACGCTGGCCATTCCACGCAATCAAAGGCTTTGAAAATATCTAAAGCTAATAATCCTGCTTTTAAGTTCCTTTTTTTTATAATATTTATTATATTTATAACTCTCCCAATTAAATTCGGCATTTTCCTACCTAAAATAAATCCGCATTGATCATTTTTAATATATTTAAATATAAATGTACCCATTCTTTTAGCCATAATTGCTGAAAATATTTTTGCATCCTGATTTATTAAAGATATTGGTCTATATGACGCTGGATCTGTCAAGTCCTTGCCTGGCTTCTGTATTAAAACAACCAGGGACTGGTCCCACAATGGCGGGGTCATTCCTCCTTCTATTATATTATTAAATATTTTTTTTAATCTAGGTATTAAGATATCTTTAAATATTTTATAAAATTCCGGCCCCAAACCATCAATCCCCGGAGACTTACCTCCTTTTAGTTTCCCAATAATTCCCTCAATTTGTCAGTAACCAAGGCTTCCATACACTCCCTATCTTGATCATCCAGTCTTATTTTCCAATTCCTTTCTACATATTCCCGAATCTTTTCTTGTGAAAGCGCCTCTGATGTATATAAATCTTTATAAAATTCCTGAAAAATCCTTAATTTATCTTTCATTACATTACATCTATTCCCTAACTTATCTCTTATTGTCCCTATCATATTCTTAGCCTTCTCTGACTGCGTGGATCTAGCCAGCAACCTGGAATTTCTATTACTATATTCAAAAAAATCTCTCTTTAAATATAATAAATTCTTTTGAACCTGTTCTATTTCTTCTTTCTCCAATTCCTTTTTTTTTGCCTGAATTAGGGCATATAACCGCTTATCTTTTGACTGTCTCAGTCTTTCCTCTAAACTCCTTATCTCTTCTTCAGCCTTTTTATTAAGTACTTCCTGTTGCTTTTTAAGTGTGGACATTTCCCTAATACAGTTCCCTCTTATTACTGCTTTCATCGTATCCCATAATAATCCTTGCGAGTTAACTCCTTTTTCATTTATCTGCCATATTTCCTGCACTTCCTTTTTTAATTTATCCACTATGTTTTGATTTTTAAAAATTCTTCCGTCCAGTCTCCATCTCTTTGCTTGTTTATAATCCTTCTTTATCTTGATATCCATCATCATTAGTGCATGGTCTGTGATCTTAATTACTCCAATATCACAATCTGTTAATTTAGGTACCATATTCTTTGATATAAAAATATAATCAATCCTTGAGTAGCTCTTAAATCTAGGTGAGTAAAAAGTATATTTTCTTTCTTGTCCTTTTACAACTCTCCATACATCCATTAATTCTTTCCTCTCCATTAAATTAGCTAATTCTGTCTTACCCTCTCCTCTACTACCTCTTATTATATTATCCCTGTCTTTTCCTTTATCTAGTACCATATTAAAATCTCCTGCCATCACAATATTCTTTTTCCCTAAATCTCCCACCATATTGAATACTTCTTTAAAAAAATCAATTTGTTTCCCATTTGGAGCATAGACATTTATCAGCACAAATTCTTCCTCTTCCAACGTACAGTAAATTATAAGGATCCTTCCATTCTTATCTTTCTTTATACTTTGAATATTAATACCACATTTCTTCGATATTATTATTGCCACACCTCTCGCTTTAGAAGTACCAAATGACTTTTCATACACTCCAACTTCCCTCATTCGTAACTCATTAGCCCCCTCCTTTATCTGATGAGTTTCCTGCAAAAAAATTATATCTATTTTTTTTCTTTTCAACAATGTTTCAATTCTTCGTCTTTTAACCACCGTTCCTAGCCCCTTAACATTTAGAGTTGCACATCTCAATCTATTCTCCATTTCTTACTTTCAACCACGTCATTAAATTGGTCTCGGTCAGTGATACACATACCCCCCCTCCCTTCCCCCCCCACACCCCCATTTTACCCCCCTCCTCACCAGTCATCTGGGCACTGGTCCCAATTATTTTAGAACTCTTCAGGGGGGGGGGAACACGGCCCAACCCACAGAGCAAAGTCCGATCCTCCCCTCCTTTTTAACCCTTTCCCCACTAATCCCTTTTCATTGACTGGAACCTCCAACCGCTCCTTCTACTTGGTCTCTGGAACCTCCAACCGCTCCTTCCACTTGGACTATTTCTCCCACATCATTGGCATCGATTATGCCCAACTTCTCCAGCAGCTCGATTCCCTGTTCGCACGATGTTATTCTTTCTTGCTTCCCTTGCCAGAAGAATCTCAAAAATACTGGGTATCCCCAGTTGTAGGTTATCGATTTCTTCCTCAATGCTGCTGTACAAATTTTGACGCTCTTCCTCCACTGCACGGTCTGTGCCGATAAATCCTGATAGATTTCTATTGCTGTTGCTTGAATCTTTGGTTGAGCTTGTCGTCTGATTGCCTGCATAAATTTTTCTTTTTTATAATAATTTGCAAATTTAACAATTATGTCCCTTGGAAGCACTCCTTTACGCTTAGAACCAACTCTATGCACCCGTTCGAGATCAGCTTCAGCCCAAGACTCATCTGGAAGTTGTACTCTTATCCATGTCAAAATTGTATTTCTTAAATCTTTTAAAGCCTCTCCTTCTTGTTCTGGATATTTTCTTAAACGAATATTTGCCCGTCTATCCCGATCCTCCATGGCAATAAGGCGTAGTTCATGTTGAGAGAGCTGGTCTTCCTGTTTCTTACAAACTCCCGCCAAAACTCTAGTATCTGCCTGGAGCACTCCAACATCCATCACCACTTGCTTTAATCCCGTCATAAGCTCAGTCTGCGTATCTGAAATGCGCTTCGCCAAGCGTTCTTCTAAACCAATCAGCATGTTTTTTATATCATCCTTTAATTCATCCATTGGGTCTGGCTGCCCTCCTCTGGCTATCTTTGGAATTGCAGCTGGCTCTGAAATTTGCGACACAGAGCCCTTAACAGGAGATTTCTTTCCAGCCTGCTTATCTGGCATATCTTGAGAATCCAATCTATGCCACGATCGATCTGATCCTCGCTCTTTTGAGGGTCTTACCCAGGCGGGGGTGGGAATAGAGGGCTTCTGCCGTCTCTGCTTCTTACTCATAAATTTCCCTCCTCCCCCTTCTGCCTGGAGACCCCTTACTCGTGTCTCTGCCTTGCAACCAAGACTTCAAATTCACTGGGAGTTAACTTTATTTCTTCTCAAACTCCCTCCAAGTATACTATAAATCAGGCTAGCTGCCAATTATAGTCCATAAATCAGTCCAGTAATGGTGTCTCGCTTCCTCCGTATACTTAGTCTCTCTTTTGCAACCAGCAGAAACAGCCAGCAATTTCTTGCTGCTCTCAAATCCCCCTTCAATGATTGTTCACTTCCAGTCAATATATAATGCCTTTTAATACTATAAGTCAAGCAAGCTGGGTTATATCTTCAATTATAAGTCCATAAATTACCTCATTAATGGCGTCTCTCCTCCTCCGTTGTCCAAAAAATTTAGTTTCACTTTTACAGCCAAGACAAGCAGGCAGCCTCCGGCAAGCTCTTGCCCATTTCCAACTCACCCTCAATGATTATTCACTTCCAGTCAATATATCATGCCTTTTATTACTCTTCACGATAAGGAATTAGTGCTTAATTCAAAGCTTTTTTAGGGAGCTCAGAAGATCTGCGACCTCACTCCGACTCGATCATAGCCACGCCCCCTCCATCTGAAATTTTTGACACTCCTGATTTAAACATGACACTGCCTACTCTATGCCTTCCTTCTCTCTTAGCAAGTGGGAAGCTCTCAAGTTTTTAAGGGTAAGAATGCATTAGAGCAGAACAGGGTGGATAAAAATCAATGATTTTTAAAAAAAATCAAAAAAACCATTTTTAAAAATTTAAACTGGATTTTTTAAAATTTAAATTGGTTTTTTAATTGGATTTTTTAAAATTTAAATTGGATTTTTAAAATAAAATGCTTTTTGAGGAAAAATCTATCTAAAAATAGTTTTCTATTTAAGATACATTATAGTCCAAAGGTTATTCATTATGAAATAAGGATTAGTTTTTAATTATGTAGCATGAGGCTGTATATTCATGCAATGTTTAAATTTTTTGGTAAATGAATTCCATTAATCCATTCACAATGTCATGCTCTTCCAGAAGTTTCTGTAAGATTATTGGGCAATTTTTCTATCTAGAAGATAGTATCACAGATGCTTGGTTTTACAGTTCTCAAAACTGAGAATTTGTGTCTGCAGAGATCACAATCCCATTGTTCCTTTGCAAATCTATGTACACAGAATCAACCCCTTACCTCTTAAGTGCTAAGTTTCAAAAACTTCAATGAATAGATTGTTGGGAGTGAAATAGGTCTGCACAAGAAGCTAAAAATGAAGCCTTTATCTGCTTGTAAATATTAAGATTATACCAGCAAGAATGAGTCTTTGGTAACTCTGAGTTGTGTAAAATATGTATTAAGCTTATAGGGAGGAAGAGTGCACTTTTTTGGGGGGGGGGGAAGTCACATGATTAAATCGAGTCTTTCTGAGTAGTGATTAAAATCGTGCTTTAAATCAAATTGATTTAGATCAAATCCACCCTGGAGCAGAAACAAACCTCCAATGCATTTAGAAAGTTTGGGGCAATTGAAATCATTTGTGATATTTTTAAATTCCATTTGTGCTCCTTTGATAACGGCTTTAACAATTCCCTCCAGGCATCCCTACACTTCAGAACCTTGGCAACACTAGCTCCATACATGTCATATAATTTCGAAATACCAGATGACCCTTTTAAGCAGCAGACAAGATTTTTCGATTTTGCAAGAGCTGAACCAATTGCCTAACAGACTCCTGAATAAGAGATTCCCCCTCCAAACAAAGCAACACTTCTACACTACCTTTCACGCAGCACAGTCAAGCCAACCTATTTCATTAGCAATTTCTTCAGCCATTTGCATCTCAAAGAGTAAGGATGCCCTCTAGTGAAGTAATGCTACAGTTCTAGGGGACAGAGGTGCAGATGTAGATCTCTTATCAAGTCATAGCTGAGCACTGAGGAGCAAAGAAAAAGCAGGCACAATTTACATTTGTGTAGAAATAGCTAGAGGTGACATTATGTAAATGCAGCTTGGGTTCATATTCTAATTTATCATTTCTACAGATTGTGGAAACTTAACATATTCTCTACATTAAGTCATTTGGGCAGATGTGTCAGAGGCTTTGCCAAATGGGCTATGCACAAGGGCATCCACTTTCTTAAAACAGAAAAGGCAACAGAAAGAAAAGGAAAATAGCAAAATAAATAACCCATTACAAAAGGACAGTGCAGATGGACTGCACATCATAAGAATACTTTGCAGGAAGGCGGGGGAGTAAAATTCACCACAAGCATAATAAGAGCATATTATGATTACTTTACTGCAAGAGAGAACTGGTGAAAGTTTCATGGGGTTTTTACGCCCCTTTCAATGATCCTTTGAAAGGTTATTGGCAGGGGAAGGGAAGATTTGGACTCTAATGATACGGGTCTTCAAAGCTAATTTCCCTCCAGATCCTTTCTGCAGTAAGGGAGGCCTCCAGTACACCTTTCTGGAACTCAAATTTCACTCTTCCCCTTCCAGGACACTTGGCAGTGAATCCTCCCATCATCACCAAAACAGGGTACTTGCAGGTGGACAGGGACTCAAGGGCATGAAATCAAATGCCTTCTGCCCACCTCTAGAAATGTCCAATAGCAAAAGGTAGTCCCCCTTGTACTGATGGAAAGATGCCTTGTAAGAAGCCAACAGGTGGGATGGCTCAGGGTCATCCGGCCTGTCTGATCCCTCGGTGAGCAGCTAAGCCAACACAATTTCTCCCACCTTTCATAGTCCCAGGGCTAGCACCTGCATACTGTCTGTCTGGTGGCATGAGGATATGTGACATGTACAACCTATAATTCAAGTTGTTGGTGAAAGGCCATTATGGAAGGGTTGGGGAATCTTTACTCTTCCTAGACACTCTTCTCCAACCCCCATCACTACAGACTTGGGGACTGTCTTCATGGCGCTGGGTTGGCGCCGGGTTGGCGCCGCCTCACTCTTCAACCCTGCACTTTCCCTCGCCTAGGGCGGCAGCAGGAGCAAACACAGGGTTTCTGGGCAGCCATCCAAGTCGCAGAGCCACCCCCACCCACTGTCTGGCTGCAGCAGGCTCTAGATGCAGTTCAGGTTATAACAGAAGTGCTTTAAATCCAAGCTGAGGTCAGAGCACAGGCAGTAAGAGGATCAGGCAACAACAGGAGTAGTCACGAAATGGGCAAGAGATCAAAACACGATGAAAGAGTCATTACTTTATGCAGTCTGCAGAGTTGTTAGGCAGTCCAAAGGTCAGGAAACAGAGCATCAGGCAGAGGCACGGTTCAGGAGACAAGGTACAAGGCAGGATGAACCAAAGTTGTACCATTGCTGGCTGATTTCTAAGGCAGGCTTTTAAGCCCAAAGCCTGTTGGATGACACCCCCCCCCCCAAGCTTAGTTGCAGTAATCAGACCTCTCCTTTCAGAGCCCTATGCCTGAGGAGTCACTTTCTCCTGAGACCTTTTCTGCAGGCGAGAGCTCTGTCACACAGGAGCCCTACTCACCTGTCGCTTGAGGCGATGACACTCCCCAGGCTCAGGAGGCTGCTCAGCCTCTGCCTCAGAGGCAGAACCCCTTTCTCTTGGCAGGGATGACCCTACAACCACCTCCTCTGAGGGCTTAGGCTCCTGTGGGTCTGATGGCAGTCCCTGGTCTGGGTCTGGGGCTTCGGCTTCTGGGGCGCCCTGGACTTCTGGGGCCTCTAGCTCCTTACTGAGGAGGATTCCTCAAGTAGGGGCATGGCACCCTCTTCCTGGTGGAAGGCGATTAATATCTGGTCGCCCTCCAGACCCCGGATTGGCCACGTAACGACATTACATGGCAGAAGTGCTTGGAGTGTTGACATCACTCCATTTGAAAAAGTCAACGTAAATCCCCAACTTTTTCAAAACGTAGCATCACGGGGAAGTCCTGTGGTGGCTGCATCATTTAAGCAACGTGGCAAAGAGCCACAGCCACTGCGGGGCTTTCCCCACAAATAGACAGCCCCCTGGAGATGTTGGCACACAAGCAATCTCTTTATTAATATAGGGAACACCTTGAGTCTGATAGTTTCTATGCAGGTGCATTTAGCATACATCCAAGTGGCAGATTCCCATATTTCTAGTTTAGTATCATAGCATAAAACCAAGAATTCAGGAAATTGCAAATGCAGAAGCCATTGTTCCTGGACACACCCTGCTCAGGACAAATTGAGTCATGCGATATGCATGGTTTATTCCAGTTCCTGCCAATCATGCATAACAGGATCAACATGATGAGATCAGTTGTGCAGGATCTGTATATCCAATGCTTTAAGTTACAACAATCTAGGCACTAGCCTTTATATTATAATTATTTATACTCAAAAAGCTCCTGTCCAACAATTTGTTTGGAGTTTCATGGTCATATTTTCCTGGGGTGGTGGTAGTTCCTATGCAGAATAACAGTGTTAGTAACGAAGACAACCCACAACTATACTAGACTGCAACACATATAATCTCATAGCATGCTACACATCTGTGGGAAAAATTGTAACTCAGCCTTAATTCAGTGGCAGAATCTATGCAAGACAGCATTCTGAAAACGCATGGCATTGTCAATACCTTCCCTCAGCCCTCAGTCCACATGCTTACACATCCTCATCGTCAGATATTGTTAGTCCAGAGACTAAGGGAGATGCTGCCCAGAAATGATCCAAGACAGCACCTTTCCAATATATGGGGGTTCTAGGAAAACAAGCAGAATTTCCTTCCTGCCCAGAGGAAGATCATGTCAACTGACACAATGCCACATTCTGAGGGTCAGTGGTTCAAAGCAACACCACAAAAGGCCATGATGCATCCCATTGTACCTTTCTTCCCTACAAGGTAGGATTTATAATGTTTGCATCTATGTATCACTCTCACCATATTGGCCCAAAGGCAGCATAAAGTTGAGGATAAGAAATGGACCTCAAGATTACATTTTTAAATGCTTCGTATTTCTTGGAAACATATAAGAACATAAGAAGAGCCCTGCTGGGTCAGACCAAGGGTCCATCTAGTCCAGCACTCTGTTCACACAGTGGCCAACCAGCTGCTGACCAGGAAATCACAAGCAGGACATGGAGCAACAGCACCCTCCCACCCATGTTCACCAGCAACTGGTGTATACTAGCTTACTGCCTCTGATACTGGAAGGTCACCTTATTTCCTTGTATCTGTTATTCCAAACACAAAGTGGAGCAACAGATAGCTGGTTGTTTGTCTATATGAAGATGAGGTTCTGGCTTTCTGATGTGCTCCCCCGTGGAACCACACAGCATACCTTACTGTGTTAATCATAGGAAATTAAAGTCAGCAACAGGAAGGAAACTCAGGCTTCTCTAACCCAAAAGAGAGCAGAGATGAGCCTAGGCTGAGCAATACAGAGGTCACTACAAAGAACAAGGTATAAATGTAGGCACTGTAGAAATGACTAGGATGACAGGTGCACCCTTCACAGATTAACACTTTGCAAGCCTTTCAGAAGTCTAGTAACTGCACAAAGGATTCCCTTTGAGGTCAAAGAAAAGGGATTTTTTTGTACAGGCATGTAGTGCTACTCAAAGTCTATTTCAATTCCAAAAGTGAAGCTTTCAATTCCTAGTTGACTGTGAGGGAGAATGAGAGCCTAGGCATAATCATTTAGCAATGGCAAAAGTGCCTGGTTTTGAGTGGATTGGAATAGCCTTTCGTTTTATATAGCCTTCATCAAGAGCTCAACACATTGTGCTCACCCCCTACATGAGTGAAGCCACAGCCATTGGCACTCTAGTCCTGGCCCTTCCCATGGTGCACCTCTGTGACTCTGACTGAGGGGTCTGTACACTACATTCCTCAGAGGGCCCCCCTGCTCTACAGCAGGCACATCAGTCTATCCCTCAGACTCCCCCACTCCCCCAGCACCGCTTCAAACTTATCGACTGCAAAGCTATGCATAGGTTAGGGAAGTCTACCACCAAGAGACTGAAGATGGTGCTGTAGGGTTTCAAACATAGGACATGTAAAACAATTAATATTAATCAATGCATTTTTAAAACAAATAACCCCCATGGGTTCTCTTAGTAAGCATGCTGCATTTCAGGTGTCTAGATTTTATGGTCTTGGTGCTGTGGTGCTAACAGATATCCTCTTTTAGTATTATAGAAAATAGTTCATTATGGAACTCTGCCCTCCCTTTTAAAGCAACAACAGTTGAACTTCTTTGCCTTAAAGTGGCCATTAGATGGGGCGCTGTTTTTTTAAAAACTTCCTCTTGGTTACTGATCAGACGCTGACAGACACAGATCCTCTTAGATTATTATAGACAATTGTTTATTATGGAACTCTTCCCTTCCTTTTTAAGCAACAACAGCTGAATTTCTTTGCCTTAAAGTGGCCATTAAATGGGGATTTTTTAAAAAAGAAAAAAAACCACCTTCCCCTTGGTTACTGATTAGAGGAAGCAAAAGGAAAAAGGAACATGTAAGGCATAAAACTTAAGTGAAAAGATCTTCTCTCCAGCTTGCACTTTTAGCATCCCCACAGCCAATCCCATCACCAAAAACCCTCCCCAAAACCCCCACAACTCACATCTTTAAAAAGTGCTTATTCCTGTTCTCTAAATATCAGGGCAATTGAAAAAATAACACCTCACCCCTATACAAGCATTACTCCTGCTTTTCTACAGGGTCTTAGGTCACACACAGGATACCAGATCCTACCTGCATTCAGGTGTATGCACACCACGGGCCCCATGCAAAAAGTACCTGCGAATGTGTGGAGGTCCAGAAAGGGTATAGGCATCAATCACCCATCCATGCATTCATCAGGCTCCAAATGAACATATGAAAAGGGCTACTAACATACATGAAAAATACATTAATTGAAGTTCACACGAAAAAACTAAATACATTAAATCACAGATGTACAAAAACTTCCCAGTGTGATAGGTTGTTTGAAATGCTATGTAGGGAGTCATCAAGGCTCCTACTGGGAAACTGAGCACAGATTTAGGGAGAACAAAAAGGACTAGCCCACTTCACATCTAGTCCTGGGGAGATCAGTTCTTGTCTCAGTTCAGAGGGTTTGCTTGCAGCCTACTGCTCAACAGATTATACCAGCTGCTGCTGGAAGCTGAACACAACTGGGGAACATGCAACCAAAAAGAGATCTGTCAGCATCCACCAGAGTCCACATGGAGACGTTTGATCAGAGCTTAACTGCGAAGGATGAGCCACAGGAACAACCTTGTTCTGCCTGTGGATTGTTCACCACTTGGAACACGCTGCGAATTAGCTCTTGGTTGAAGTCCACCATTGCCCCTTTCACAAAGTTTAGGCTGCCCAAGTCCACAACCACTCGGGCACCACCTTGTTCAAAAACCCTGGAGAAAGAAATGCAGACAGCATGTTAGGGCACTTGCACAGGGATTCTGAAAGACAGCAGACACATATCCAAGACATATCCGCCCCTGCCTCCAGGCTACACCCAGACAAGGCTTCAGGATGTGCTGATCCTCCGCAAGTCTGCCCTGTCTGGCGGCCAACATGGATGCTGCAGTCTGCAAAACCTTAGAGCAGTCTCCCCCAACCTGCTGCCCTCCAGATGTTGGGGATTACAACTCTCATTAGCCTGAGCCAGCACAGACAAGATAAGATAACTTTATTTGCATATGGCCAATGGCCTTTACAATTTTACACATCAAAACATCCATACCACCCTCCTTCCACTATACCCCAGGCATTTTCCATTCTGGGCTCTAGGTAACAGGCACTCCGGCGGATTTGGCTAATATGTTAACTCATCCCCTTTACACTCTATACCGTTTTGTAACAGAAAATTTCGGCGGGTTTTTTGAGCTGCTAATGCGAAATTGGCCACCAATCTTGAGTTTGCTGCATTATAGTCTGCTAGTAGGTCCAGGATGAGGTCCTTTGGTGTCAGACCCCTTCTTTCCTTCAGGAGCTCTTTTAAAAAAATGCTCCCTCGCTCCTTGATATAGAGGGCAGTTCAACAGATAATGGGCTAAGTCTTCAACCTCCTCCAACCCACAAATACAAATCCGTTGCCCAAACGGTATCCCTTTATACTTTCCCTCCAAGTATTCCGTCAGCATTGTTTGGAACCGAAGGGCAGTGAATGCTTTCCTCAACATCGGGAATGTTAAATCCTGCAAATAATGTGCCCGATATTGTTCCCCCTTTATTTGGCTAAACCATGGTGAAAAGGCCTGTCGCTGACTGGTTTGTACATTACCAAGGGTATCAACCTCAAAAATTCTATTTCTAATATCCATGTTATCACACGTTAGCAGGTCTCGGTCCTCCGTGAAGTAGAGTTGCGACAACTCCCTCCAACTTCGGGCCCACCCTCCTTTCACAGACTGCTCAGCAAAACATAGTCTAGGTAAACTATTTTCTTCCCTACTCATTAGGTTTTTCCCATATAGAATAATTTTCTTGTATATTCTAGCCTTAATGGAGGGGAGATCCACTTCCATTCTTAAGAGGGCAGACGGCACCACAGCAGGAAGTGCCAATAGCTCTTTCAGGACTTTGTTTTGTATTGTCTCCATAGCTGTTGCAGACCCCACTCCCCACAGCTCAACCCCATAGAGTAATTGCGGGAGAACTTTAGCAACTTATAGCTTCAGGGTGGGAGCTACTCTTGAGCCACCTTTTTGTCTTCCAAAAGCTAATATGGCTTTTGCTGTTCTCCCAGCTGCCAACTTCACTGTATTAATATGCGTTTTCCAGCCACCATTATAAGAAAAACACATCCCAAGATATTTAAAACTTGCACACTGGGCAATTTGCTTTCCATCCAGCTGCCACCTATGAATTCACTTCTGAAGGAAAGAACAGCTGACAAAGCGTTGCTGGGAAAACCCTGAAGTGGCCTCACCTAGTTCTTCTCTCTGTCTCTAAACTCTTTCCGGCTCTTTCCAGCTACATACAAGATGTTCCTACTAGCCAGCAAATATTTCTCTATCCAACAACATTGTTGCAGTAATGATGTAGCCTTCTTATTCTGTGCTCTATTGTATTATCCTATGACAAGCCATAATGTGTGTGTGCTCTACTGTGTAGAATCACGCTGTGTCCTCATGCACAGCAACCTTCTGTCCTCATGGACAGCATTACTAAAGATCTATATAAGCCATACTCAGAGACAATAAAAGATTCTGCATGCTGCTGCTTGCTTCCTGCTAACAACATCTCGGTGTGTGTGTCCTCATTCCTTCACACTTCCTCCTTGAAAAAACCACCACTTTTGTTTTGGAGTGGTTTATCACTAGCTTTTCTTCTTTGCAAATCTCACCCAATCTTCTTAAAAGTCTCCTTAGTCCAACTTGGGTAATAGATAATAGGGTCATATCATCAGCATACAGAAGTATCTGTATTTTCCTTAAGCCGACCGCCGGAGGAAAACAATCCTGTGCTGTAAGGTCCTCTACTAAGTTGTTAATATAGTAATTAAACAGAAAGGGAGCCAAAAGGCATCCTCTTCTAATGTCAATTTTCTCTGTCAACATACCCTCCAACCCTATTCTCACTCTTGAGCCAGCACAGACAATGGACAGGGATGATGGCAGTTGGTAGTCCAAAATGTCTGGAGAGCACTAGGTTGGGTATGCCTGCTCTTTCATAAGCCACACCCTAGGTTGGGTATGCCTGCTCTTTCATAAGCCACATCCTTTAAGATCAGCAGGTGATGCCTTTGTCCACATTCTTGTTGTTGGGTTGTTCAGGGTGGTTAACAAGCCACACTGCATGGCTAATGAGCAACCCTGTGGAAAACGTGCTGTGTTCAGACAACACAATAACCCATGGTTCATCATCAACCCACACTAAGAGTGTTAGTGTTTTGTGTGAATCCAGCCACAATCTAGCCGAGAAGAAAAAAGAACTGAAATGTCTAGACAAAGGGGTTTCTTGGTCATGGGCCAGATCTACACCAAGCAGGATATGACACTTTGAAAAGGGTTTGAAAACTGTATATAGAGTGTGTCCTGGGCCCCAACAGTTGTCACTACTGTTATATGACTTTTTAAAGCAGTAGTGTAGATCTTGCCATGGTCCCACAACTTGAGCTCCATTTCAAGAGAGTCCTGCCATAAATTGACCAGCTTTTTAGGAAGGAGATGAGAATCTTCCTCTTCAAAAAGTCTCTTTAGTTCGCTCAGGTTCATCTTTTTAATAGATTTAGTTCTGCTTTGCAATTTGATTGCTGTTTTATGTATTTTGCCTGATACTTAATCTGTTAGCTGACTTGAGTCTCTAGGCAGGAAAAAAGCAGAACGCACACTTTAGAAATAAGTAAATTACCAAATATATCATGTTGCCATGAGGCTTGGAAATAATATCTACAAATCCAATAGATGAAAACAGTACAAAAAGTCTTTACACAATACACAAGGGTATATTAATTCATCCTTCTTCTTTCCCCGTCGCATACCCCAAATCTACAATTCGCTTCCCCAACACACACACACACACACACACACACAGTACTCTATGAACTTACCTGTCATCAGCTTTGACAACTGTATCCAAGGAAAACTTGTACTGGAAACCAGAACAACCACCTCCTTCCACTTCCAGTCTGAGAAATTCAGACCCTTCTGTAATTTCAACCAGCCTCTATTAAAATAGAATGGAAAATATTCATATACAAATATTTACCAACCACTTGAAATTCTACATTCAACTGACAAGAGCCCTTAAAAGGCTGGTGAGCCCTAGACACAGAGCAACACTAAACAGGGAATGGATTCGAGTCACACCTATCAATCTGGCAGCGTATTCTTCCACAGCTGCTGTGCTTTACCCAAAAGATGGAAGTGTTGCCACTACCACAAGCCTCAGGACCAATTCACAGGACCCATTTTTGACACTAACTGAAAACAAGTACAACTTATTGTCTTTTTGCCAGCCTGGACTGAGCACTCCACCACAAACCTAGAACTGAGTTTGCCATACCCCTGCAATGAGCAGCCCTCAGGGTGTAGCCATATCAAAGAATGCCACTCCAACATGGGCAGGGCATGGCTAGTAAAATAATTTGTACTTGTTTGATTAAGGCAGCCAGACATTTATCATATGCATTTTTCTACAACAGATTAGCATGGAGTGTAGTATGGGCACACCAAATAACAGTGCATACTGCAATTCAGGAGGCATCCAGACATTACAGATGGATGGCACGGTGTTCTGTTGACTTCCAAGGAGCCATACCTTCACACAGTTCTCACTGAGGAAGATCCGTCCCTCTTTAGAATCACTCTGGGTTTCTTCAGAGGCAGAAGATGCTACACGCTGCACTCTTATCCTTGGCATACAAGCACTGTTCTGCAAGGAAGGGGATGGGGCCCTCATCCAATGCCAGAGAGCAAGGGAATGGCTGTGTGGGAAAAATAAAGAGTGGAATGTCTGAGTTGTGGGACAAAAAGTACTTCAGGTCAGTGATATGAGGAATGGAGGTAGGGTAAAAACTATGACACTTCACCATGTAGAAGGGAATGCTCTAACGCTGGCACTGCCAGCTCACTGCCACCACTTGAGGATTTTTTCATTCGTTACCCTGTATCCTCAGGAATACCAGGGCAATTGTAAGCTCTAATGTACTGGCCTCATCCAAGCTACACCGAATAAATTTAACTGCATTTTACATTCCTTCAAAACTAAGTAAAGAAATAAACCAACACACATATAGACATCTAACTCCTTTCCCCTTCAATTCCCAAATTGCAATTATCATAACTGCTCTCCCATCTCTCAACTCCTTCAGAAACCCCAATCCCAGAAAAAGGCCCAATCACAATGAGGTTCTACCATCACTACAGCTAAACCCAGCAATCAAAACAATCTGCTGAACTTTAATAAGCATAATAGTTCCTCATTTCACCACGGACGCCATAAAAGTGGGAGACAACTACAGACTGAGATGCTTGCAAACCGAAGGTTAGCAATACACTTCCTAGGAAAAAACTGAATACACACAGGGAGCAAGCCAAGAGTGGCATTTCTGGAATTCTGAGCTGGAGTATCAAAACTGTTAAACTGGAGAAAGCATCTATGCATCTTTCTAGTACATGAAGGCAAAAAGCGCCTTCTCAGAAGACCCATGCAATGCTGGTTAGATTGTGAGTTCTCTCTCCATATTATTATTATTATTATTATTTACATTTATATACCGCCCCATAGTCAAAGCACTCTGGGCTTGGAAAGACTGAACACTAAAAAGACAATATACAAAATTTAAAACCATAAACATAAAACAGCTGACATTTAAAACATTTTAAACTGTTAAGCCTGGCCACAAAGTCAGTTGAAACCTCAACTTAAGCTGTTAAAATGCCTGGGAGAAAAGAAAAGTTTTGACCTGGTGCCGAAAAGATAACAGTGTTGGCGCCAGGCGGGCCTCATCGGGGAGATCATTCCATAATTGGGGGGCCACCAAAGAGAAGGCCCTCTCTCTTGTTGCCGTCCTCCGAGCTTCCCTCAGAGTAGGCACCCGGAGGAGGACCTTTGATGTTGAACGCAGTGTACGGGTAGATTCATGTCGAGAATTGCGGTCCCAAGCTGTGGCTTTATAGTTTAAAACCAGCACCTTGAATCGGGCTCGGAAACATACAGGCAGCCAATGCAAGTGGGCCAGAATCGGTCTTATATGTTCAAATCGTCTGGTACTACAATCTGGCCACTACATTTTGCACAAGCTGCAGCTTCTGAACTGTCTTCAAAGGTAGCCCCACGTAGAGCGCATTGCAGTAATCTAACTTGGAGGTTACCAGAGCATAGACAACTGAAGCCAGATTATCCCTGTCCAGATAGGGGCGTAGCTGGGCCACCAGCCGAAGTTGGTAGAAGGCACTCCGTGCCACCGAGGCCACCTGAGCCTCAAGTGACAGAGATGGTTCTAGGAGAACCCCCAAACTATGAACCTGCTCCTTCAGGGGGAGTGCAACCCCATCCAGAACAGGTTGAACACCCTCCATCCGGTGAGAGGAACCCCCCACTAACAGCATCTCAATCTTGTCTGGATTGAGTTTCAGTTTATTAGCTCTCATCCAGTCCGTTGTTGCAGCCAAGCACCAGTTCAACACATCCACAGCCTCACCTGATGAAGATGAAAAGAAGAAGTAGAGTTGCGTGTCATCAGCGTACTGATGACAACGCACTCCAAAACTCCGGATGACCGCACCCAACGGTATCATGTAGATGTTAAACAGCATGGGGGACAAGACTGACCCCTGTGGAACCCCATACTGGAGAATCCATGGGGCTGAGCAATGTCCCCCAAGCACCACCTTCTGGAGCCGACCTGTCACATAGGAGTGGAACCACTGCAGTGCAGTGCCTCCCACTCCCAACTCAGCCAGTCATGCCAGAAGGATACCATGGTCGATGGTATCGAAAGCCGCTGAGAAATCAAGGACAATCAACAGAGTCACATTCCCCTGTCCTTCTCCTGATAGGTCATCATACAGGGCGACCAAGGCTGTTTCCATGCCAAAACCAGGCCTGAAACCCGACTGAAATGGATCCAGATAATCAGTCTCATCCAAGAGTATCTGGAGCTGGCCAGCAACCACCCGCTCAAGGACCTTGCCCAGGAATGGAACATTTGCCACCGGCCTATAGTTATTAAGATTTTCTGGGTCCAGGGAAGCTTTCTTCAGGAGTGGTCTCACTACTGCCTCTTTCAGACGGTCTGGGACCACTCCCTCTCATAGAGAGGCATTAATCACCTCCCTGGCCCAGCCGGCTGTTCCATCCCTGCTAGCTTTTATTAGCCAAGAGGGGCAAGGATCCAATACAGAGGTGGCTGCACGAACCCATCCAAGCACCTTGTCCATGTCATCGAGCTGTGCCAACTGAAACTCATCCAAGAAAACAGGACAAACCTGTGCTCTGGATACCTCACTAGATTCACCTGCTATAACACTGGAGTCTAAGTCCTGGCGGATGCCAAAGATTTTATCCTGGAAGTGCCTAGCAAATATATTACAGCGGGCCTCAGATGGTTCTGCCATGTCCTTGGGGCCAGCATGTGGAAGTCAACTGCATGTCAACTGCCCTCTTGGAAAGAATGAGTGAGGAAGAGAGGAGCGGGCAAAGGAGACACCAGAGCCTGTTCCAATTGGACTGCCCTTGCCCTGGAAGGTGAGAGGGGATGCAGGGCCATCCCACCAGCTCTGCTGACGGTCTACTTCCCACCCCCTCTTCCCTCCCCATGCCTTTTTCCTTGTGCCTGTTTAAATTGACTTTTTTCCTGACTGATTGTAAGTTGCTTCAGGGCCTTATTTGGTTGAAGGATAAAAAAAATAACTTTAAAGAAATAAGAAAGGTGAGGTGGAAAGCATAGCACATGAAACCCTATGTTTCCAAGTTATCTACTCAACAAGGGAGAGAAGACAGTTAGCAGGAAGGGCCAGAGTGTTAAGGAAGGAAGTGAGGATCCTTCACAAAATCCTTATAGCTCTGGACATTTTCTCCCCAGTAAGTGCTGTGATCAAGAATGTCAGAGGAAAGAAGCCGAGAGAAAACCCACTGCACCCTGTGGAGTAGGCCTCAGTCAACCTCTTCATTCTACCCGGTCTGTCCGCACATGTTGTTCAAGCAAAGTTTAAACCCTCACTAGTTTTTCTGCTAGGTGTGGAACTGCGCCCTCAAAGGGTTGAGCATGCACCAATAGAGGCATTTCATTCTAGACACACTTTACCTGACTTTGGTTAATCTTTGTCTTCTGAACACTTCTTCATACTACAGGGAAACCTTTTTCTAGCTAAGTAACCATTGGTGTTTAAGTATACTCAGGGGAAGACATAGCTACCTTTTCTCCCCATAGCTATGGATTTGCTGTAACACTGTGATCTTCTGATCAGGAAGGAGAAGCTGTTGCCTATCACAATCTTAATTGCTTTCCTAAAATGTAGAAGCAGATGCCTGTACACGTTAGGGAGAGGAAATTGCAAGCATTCAACTGAAATGAGCAGCGGTTATTTGCATCTGCTCCCTGGCACTGGGTAGCTTTAGGTACATCAGAAACCAAATTATCATCTGTAGTTATTTTTCCCACTGTACTGTTGTCATTATCCATATGCCTGAACCTTGCCTGACCCCTGCTAAGCTACTGGCCTCAATACTATCTTCTGAGTGCAAAACCCATAGGCTAATTATGCAGTACAAAAACAGTGCTTCTTTTCATCTTCTGCGTTTCAATTCTTCTTAACACACCCTTTGTTCTCCCTGGACTATTTTCTGTTTTGTTCCATGAATCTTTCTCACCGTGATGTAACATTATTACAGCTCAGAACTCCTGGGCTCAATATATAGACTTCCTGTGTGATTGTTTCAGCCAATGAGTTAGGACTTGCATTTTTTCCCCAGAGAATAAGCATTTATATACTAACAAGACTACCATTGATTTCTTATTCACTTTTTAAAAACAAACATGGAAACTCATTTAGGTTGCAATCCAAAACACACTAACCTGGGAGTGAGCCCCACTGAACACAGTGCAATTTAGGAGAAATACATGATATTTCAAGGTATTTATAGATTAAGGGTGCAATCCTCTACATGTTTAGTGGGGGGCAGGGGGCAGGGGAGTCCTACAACTGCCAGCATTCCTTAGCTAGCCACGCTGGCAGTTGAAGGACATTTTTCTTTCTAAACATGCATAGGATTGTACCCTAACTTATAAACAACAATAGGTTTATTTCCTTTACTAGTTTCTGGCAATAGTGCCAAACAGTGCAATTTTATACATCTAAATCTGGGATTGCACTGTTGTCAGAAGACCAGTAAAGGAGACATGCCGAATAATGTTTTTTTTTTCTTTTAACCTCTAAAAACCTTGAAATAACAATATCAAACTATCTTTCTGTGAAGGGGTAAAATGAACTGTAATTGAATATAGCTTGCTCAGACCACATAACGCTGGCGAGTCACTGGTGGCCTTGGAAGACATTCTCTCTCTCTCTACATTTTCCACCTCTCATCCACATTTTCTCATCTGTAATACCAGAACAGTGATATCACCACCATATGGATAACACACTATAAAACTTCACCTATTTAGCTTTTGATCCCCAAATAGCCACATCTAAATACAGTAAGAACATATTCCACTCTAAAAACTTGTGCTTTCGAGAAGAGGCGTCTATGGTTCGAGAACTCTGCAAAAAGCCACGCTATGAGAGCCAACAAGGCAGGGGGCAAAAGTGGCAGATCCCTTCGTGGGGCTAAGATGCTTCGGAATAGGGGATGTCTGTTATTGCTTGAGAAATAGAAACGCTTTGATGACTGTGTAGTGCATGGAAAGACACGGGCCGCCCTGGGGTGACTCGCATCGCCGAGACCGCCACCTCCAAGCTGAGGGGAACACTTAACCGATGGTCTTACAACACGGAGAAGGAAAAGACCCGCCGCTACCTGTTCCTCCCGCAAGATCTCAGCGTCCTAAAGCAATTGAACACTGCCAGCGCCGCCATGTTGATCCCCCCCCCCATGTTGATCCCCCCTACTGCGTCGCGATTGGCGGAGGCACGTTATATGCCCCGCCCATGCCAAACGCCAATTGGTACGCGGAACTGAAGGGGCTCGTTCCATTGGGAGAGGGAGAAGAGGAGCGGAAAAGATCACGTGCCATCTTGTGAAGGCGAAGGAAGTAGGGCGGAAGTACCACACTTACTAATTGTTATGCGCTTTGATTGGTTGTCGCCGTGACGTAAAGGCTAGAGTTCGAACAATCAAGCGCCTCCTTTTGTCCGGTTTGAGTTTTGTGCACAAGTCTTGTGACACCTTGAAGTCTAGCAGATTTATTCTAGCGCAGGGTTATACATTGGAGGGAGGGGGAAGGAGTCAGGGTTGCACAAACGTTGCACATGCTAATTTATATGTGTAGATGCAAATTTAGAAATAATTGTTATAATTTAAATAGAAACACAATATATCTCACCAGAACGGGGAAACCCATTGACCCAGTGACCTGTGTGTCTGCCCAGTCTGCTCACCAGATACCAAGTGTTGATGAGCAAGTTCAAGGTCTCTCAGTTTCATATGGTTCTTCATCTTTAAAACTGATTTGGACTGGACAGCCCTTCAAACAGAGAACTGTCCTCTGGCAGACCTACAAATGGAGGACTGTCCTCTATAAGTAGGCTACCAGGTCACCCTATGGCATAATCTTTTGTGGACTATAGTATACCATCAGATGATTTAGTCTTGACAGTGCCACAGGAGTCTTTTGTTGTTTTTGCTGCAATAGACTAACATGGCTCTGGTAATTGTTGCACCAATGGTCCAACTAAGTCAGTGGAGATAATAGTAGCTATTGCCTTATTCCCTCCTATGTGGAAACTTTTTTTATCACACATTTCTGGATTGATTAATATTTTTCTGATCATATCCTTTCCCTTAGCAGAAAGGTTGCAGTGCAACCCACAAGCTTTTGTATCTTTCTAACAGTAATATTATAAGCAAATGGCTAGTACAGTTTATCATGTACAAGTCCCACTGTGTTCAGTGGGACTTCCTCCTAGATTAGTGTGACTAGTATTACAAGACTATTGATGTTCAGTTAGAAGCAAGCTTCAGTGAATTTAATGGATTCCCAAATGTGTATAGATTGTAGTCCAATAAGTCAAAGTACCCTGTGTCTTAAGCAGTGTTCATACAAATACACAATGCATTTACTAATCCAGAGGTTTACAGTTCACATATGAAGTACACACACATTTACAGAGGAGAACATATTTAAATTCAAACCTTACTTTCATGGTGATCCTATGCATGCTTATTTGTAAGTACTCACCCCCAAGTTCAATGAGGCTTATTCCCAGTAAGTATGCTAAGATTGCAGCATTTATGATAACTTATATAAATGCAAGTGGGGCTAAAGTGAGTTAAGTCTACAAAGGCCACGAAGTAACTTTTTACGCAGATAACATGTCTGGCTCCCATATTTCCAGCCATCATGAATGGTCAGTCCCCATTGCACAGCAAGTTGTCACCATGATGATCTAATCTACCACTGAACTGTGTCATAATAATTCACTGAGGAAGGACACCCCACTCTGATCACTCCCAACTACTGTACCATCATCATAAACGGGCACAGTACATTTCAATAGGGTGTGCACCCAGGGAATTTTTTTTCTTAAAGGTGAACATGTATTGAATACTCAGTCATTAAGGATATTATTTTTATTCATTTATTTATTAAACACAGTAGACACTAATTCCCTACTCCGCGTTTGGCTTGCCTAATGGTGGGAGAGCTGTTGCAAGGGGACGGGGGACTGAGAAGATGCTCCTCAAGCCCCAGCATTGGTGGGGTTTGTGGTGATACTGGCCAGAGGAGGGGCTTACAAGGCGATATTAGCCCTTAGGGGCCCTTCTCCTGGCCTCTTTGGTGTGTGGCTCCCAGCAGAGAACCTCCCAGCAGAACAGTCCCTTTCGCTCCTGCTGCCAGGAGCAATGGTGCTATCTCAGAGGCAGCAGTTCATCAGCACAGTGGTGGATCAGCCAGAGGGCAGCCAGAGGACTGTTCCTGCTGTGTCTGGATCCCTACTCAATGCCCTGCTCAATTTGGCTCTTATTGCTTGAGACATTAGGGTGTGTGTGGGCCCTCAGTCTTTTTTGTGTTATTTCCTCTCCCTTTTCAGAACATGCCTTCAGCTCAGTGAATTGAGCTCCCACTATGTAGGTGAAAGGGATATGCTGAACAAGCAAAATGTATATCGGGTGGGTGGGAATAAAGCTTACCATATGTTGCTACCAGTTCCTTCTTGCTGATCTGACAAGGACAGGAGAGGCATCTCTAGGATGACCCTCAAGTGATCTGGTTATCATATTTGAGATAAAGGCAAGGCAAAAGGCTCCTACTCTGTCTAAACAATGGAGCATTTCCAACCTTGTGAATTGGGCTAAAGGTTTCCAGAAGCTCAGATGTACGCTTCAGCCTACATCTTCAGACACAGTCTCTTTAACTTCAGCGGAGCTATGTAAAGTATAGACGTGCTGGTTTCAGGCTGAGTTAATTGAATTGAGAAGTGGGGGTGTTATGTGGCCCAAACCCATTTGTAGTAGTTCAGGACAGATCCCTCCTCATGCAGGTCGGTATTGATGGCAGGTTAGTTAGTAGCCATAGCCATACAGTCCCATCCTATGAATTGTCATTAGCTACACCTGTGCCACTGGCTCTAAAGCTGGTCAGTTCTGCCTTTATTGCTAGAGAATCCTCACTAGTTTCTGTTTACCTTTACATATGCAACAGTTTCCAGGGGGCAAGCCACATTAGTCTGTTGCAGCAAAACCTAGTACATAAAGTCTGGTGGCATCTTAAAGACTAGTACATTTATTATGGCATCAGTGTTATGGACTGATGAACTGGACTCTAGTCCACGACAACTTATTCTATAATAAACTGGATAATCTTGAAGACTCTCGGTTGTTGTTTTTCTTTACATTTGTGTATTTGATAGATGTTTGCATGGGCTTCAGTGGCTCTGATGAGCTTGGAAGGCTCAGAGAATGCCAGTCAAGGGAAGTATGTCTATTCTCAATGAAATGACATCATATGGCACAGTGCATTATCCCTTCCCCTGGCAATATTATCCCTGGGCAATAATTTAGAACTGGAGGCAACATAACAGGAGGACCAAGTAGGGGAGCAGGTTCAGATACTCAAATTTAGCATTTTTTTCATTTAATTAATATCTTCAGTGGCACTTCTCTGGGGGGCCCTACCAAAGGAAGTGATGTGGGTTGCTACCAAGAAGAGGGCCTTTTTTTTTTTTTTTTTTGCTATGGCACTCTAGTTGTGGAATGAGCTTCCCAGAGAGGCTTGCCTGGCACCTACATTGTACTCTTTCCAGTGCCAGGTGAAGATTTTATTTTCCCAGGCATTTTAGTCCTTTAGTCCTTTTGTTTTAAATCTGTTATTGTATTTCAAATTTCTGCATTGCTGCTAGGTTTTATTGTTTTTAACTTTTATTTTATACTTATACTTTTTATAAGAGCTTCAGTTATTGGACGGTATAGAAATGTTAATAATAATAATAATAATAATAATGTATTTTATACTGTATTTTATGGTTTTAATTGTTGTAAACTGCCCAGAGAGCTCCGGTTAATGTAATATGTAATAAATGAATACATAAATATGTTGATATTTCATGCACTGCATTAGTCCCAGCACTTGGAATGGTATATCTAGTATTCTGTCCCCTCAGACAAGAATCCCCCACCATAAGAAATAATTTTTCTTCATTTGTTAGCCTGCCTGCTATACAGGGTGAACCAAATTGCAGGCCACTTGTATTTTGTGTAGCTCCTGGGCATTCATGCTACTCTACAGCATCTTGAAGCATGTATGGGGCTCCTCTGAAGTGCATTCAGAAATTTCAGCTAGTTGAATGGGGATATTCTTTGTTGCAACAGTTGCATTGACTAGGAGTCAATTCCTGGACACAATTCAATGTGCTGATTATTATCCATAAACAGAGATGAGTAACTGCGTATCACAGATGAGTATCTCAGGAGTATAAAATTATCCATATGAACCCAGATTAATGTGAAATCCTGTGGGTGGCTGTAAATCCCATTTAGATTTAAGCAGCCTAATGTTGCATTTGCAGCCCAGGGGTTCATTTCGAGATCAGTATCCTGTCTTTAACAGCATCTAGTGCTAGAAGCTACAAAGAAATAGTATGTTGACACATAGGGCCTCAAGAACCTACTGCTGTCGACATGCTAATAAAATGTCTCCAATAGGGTTTAAATTGCTGGATGGGGTGTTTCTTTGACACACTAGTTCTTGGAGCTGTTTCTGACAGTAGTTCAAGTAGCCTTCCCCAACTTGGCTGGGAATAGTGGAAGCTGTAGACCAGGTTAAGGAAGGATGCAGTTGATATTTTACTCCCATTCTTTCACAAGGTATAATCTTGGACTGTGGCCAGGTGGTGTGCAACACTGAAATTCTCAACCAGATGATGATACAAAATTGCTCATTCTCAAAACCACAAGTGGGTGTGGGTGCCAAAAGGTGTAACCCTATGCAGGTTTAGACACAAAAAAAGTCCTTCAGTGCTCAGCATTCCCCAGTCAGCTAACCCCCACCCCCCCAGGGTCATGTGTGGAGATTGGTGGGAGTTGAAGTCCAACACATCTGGAGAGTGCCAGGTTAGAGAACACTAGAGTAGAGACACCGCTTTCCATACACAATTTATTGAAGAGAGTTGAACCTTTCTGTGAAATTGAATGTGTCTCCATGATGCCACGGTTGCTCCCTTCCCACTCTCCAGTCCTGTTTCTAAGGCTTTTTCAGTATGAGAAAGACCTAAGCAGTCCTGAAGCAACGGCTGGGCCAACGCAGTGAAGGTAGGTAGCACTATTTGACGGGCTCTGCACATTTATTTCGGTTTCGGTGGAATTTTCTTCCAAAGAACAAGTTTTATGTGAAAGGAATTCCTGGCCGCTACTATCACCAGCGCGGGGGTTTCCTTAACAGCAAACGGTAAAATCCAATGTAAGTCTTACTTAGAGTAGACCCACTGAAATGAATGGGATTAAAGTCCCATTCAGTTCAATGACTGTACTCTAAATAGGATTTACATTGGATTTTACCCCAAAATCCCCCCCCCCCCAACGGAGTTGCTCTCCTGCTCGCCGGAGAGGGGCGAACGGCGGGTTTCTTGGCTCTGCGCCCGCCTCTCTTGAAGCGGCCTCGAAGTCCACGGCACTTGGGAGCGAGTGACCCAGCCCTCGGTCCTTGACAGGCGCCAGCCAGCCGAGGGCGGCCCCTGGGCGAGTGAGTAGGCCCGTCCCCATCAGGTGACTGTGTAGGGGCCGGGCCGGCCTCACGTGACGGCGCCGCCGCGGAGTCATAGCCTGGCGCTTCCCGGTCGTTGCTCAGCCGCCCACGGGGAGAAGTTTCTTGCTTTTTGGGACGGCTCGACAGGAGACAAGACTTCACCACCACCATGCAGGCTCTGATGCTGACTGTGCTCCTGGCCGCCAGCTCGGCGGTACTGGCCGAGCCCCTCCACTTCGTGGACTGCGGTGAGTAGTCCTTTCTTTGCCTGCCGGGCTCCTGCGGTGCCCTCGCCTCGCTTCCGCTTGCAGGGAGTGCGCTGGCCCCAAAGAGGTGGGTAAGATGCAGATAGGCCGGCCGGCTGGTGTGTGGGTAGAATGCCCTGCACCTGTTGGACTAGACAGGTGGGCGAGTGTCAGACTAGACTAGGCTGACCATATGAAAAGGAGGACAGGGCTCATGTAACTTTAACAATTGTAGAGAAAAGGGAATTTCAGCCAGTGTCATTTGTATGCAATTAGTTCCTGGTGAAATTCCCTCTTCATCACAACAGTTAAAGGTGCAGGCACTATACTAGAGTGACCATATACAAAAGAAGGCAGGGCCCCTGCAACTTTAACTGTTGTGATGAAGAGGGAATATCGCCAGGAACTAATTGCATACAAATGACACTGGCTAAAATTCCCTTTTCTCTACAACTGTTAAAGTTGCATGAGTCCTGACCTGGATTTTATCTGGTCACCCTAGACTAGACAGGTGTCCACTCCCACTCAAGGGCAGGTGTTCCACATTTGGGAAGGAGTCAGCCTGGCAGCTATATGGAGCTGCAAGGAAGCCAAGGCACGAACTAACGGTATGGAGAAAAGGGGGTTCCCAGGATGGGGATTGCGGGACCCCCACATCTCTTCAGCCACCTACCTGTGTTCAAACTGTTGCCCCAGTGTTTGTCCACATTTCCATGCCTCTGCAGCAGGAGCCCCTGCCAAATGCTTTTCCTTCCTCGATTAGGACATCCCCCACCCCCCATATGTGGTGCAGAAGACACCACTTGTGAGACGGTTGTGGCACCAGATAGTCGGAGCTGGGAAATCTATGAGTATGTTAGTTTAGTCATGCAGACTGCTTGAAACAGTCGCTGGACTATGCCTTCTACAAGACAAGGGATATGCAGTATCTTCAGGCCGGTAAAGGACCACAGGTTATATGGAAGGAGCAACAGCCGTAGCAATAGGCGTAACTGCTGGGCCATTTTGAGAGCCACATTCTCAAAACAGCCCTCTAGTAAAACTAGATGCTGACTAGGGGTCTGGTGTTGCAACTGACACAATGGCTGCAGGATCCAGGCCTTTCCTGTTGGTTCCCTATAAAGTGGAGTGGTGACAGGAAGATTTCAAATGCACTTTGGGCATATCGGAGAGGGGAACTGAACTTCCCAATGTTCTCCTTGAAACCATTTGTCCCCAGCTATGTTTCTCCTGGCAGGGGCTTCTCCTGGGTTAGGATTAGGGTCTCAAAGCCACACTAGAAAAAAAAAAACTGGGGAGAAGCAAACCATAGGCAGCCACCTGCTTTAATCAACGTACGTGCAAAAACCACACACACTTATAGAAGATAGTTCTGAGTAGCAGCTGGCTTTTATATTTTCAAACATGCAGGATTAACCCTTGTTTATTTCTTTTTCTCAGTAACTCCTGGGAGAGTCCAAGGTACAACCTAACACTATCTCAGTACCTGGTAGAGAGAACCTCATTGAATGTTCAGCCTCCTCCCACTCTATATCTTTAAATAGTAACCAAATGTAGGTTCCATGGTTTGAACATCAGCCACTTTTCCCCTCCCTCACCCTTCTTTTTGCTTTCCTGATGAAGAGCTTTGGAGAACTTGAAAGCTTGCACAGTATTTTGTGGCCTAATAAAAGTTATTTCCCTAATATGGATTTAATCCATAACTTAGGGCAACCTCATTTTTACATGTAGGTCTGCTGACTTCAAAACTAGAGTTCCTGAAGGCCAAAGTAAAACTAGTGGTTGCTAGTTACATTTCTATTTGCCCTCAAATAAGTAATTGACAGTACTAAGTGATTCAGCCTCCTTGCAACACCACAAATCTTGCATCAGATGTTTGTTTACAGGTGTTATTAGACAGCTAGAATGAAAGCTCAGTTCTGCTTTCATAGAAGCTTTGCAGTTTAAGGGCATATCCTTATGGGAACTCTGATGCTACCAGTTTGATGCTTTAGTACAAAGCTAGCAATGTGAAAACCAATAAAAAAGGCAGATGCCATGCAGGCATTGCGTAATTGCATATGCAAAACACACAAGCACATTACCTCTGCTGGGTTGGGTTGGTGAGAGCTCTGCAAGGATGCACAGTGCCTTATAGGTGGCACCAAACATATGAGAGCCCACCTCACCCAATAGACATGCCCTAACTTCTAACTGGGTGGCAAAAGTATGCAAAGTTCCCCTACTCTAAAACTCTGGCTACAGGTTGATATATGTGGTCTCTTTAAGAGAGTTGTGGAATTTAAATGTATGCATGATCCCAGATGGAGAGCTGATACTCCAGTAATGCTCTCTAATTTTCTAGGTCAGAGCTATTGGATCTTATGCCACTTTCCTTCATTCCATCATTTAAAAAAAACAAGCTGATAATAACAACTTGAAGTTTAAGTAGATCTTTGATAAGTAGATCTTTGATAGTATTGCCCAATCTTACTGGGAAAGGTAGTTCAAACTAGTCTGGAATTGCCACTGTTGTTTAACTGGATATCTTCTGGGAAACATGAATCTTACCTGTATCAGAAGACTTACTAGAATGTATCTTAAATGTATCGGGGGGGGGGGGGCGTGAAGAGAGAGTTCGATTTCTCCATTGCTGGGTAATTAATTGGAATACAGTGTTATGTTTCCTTGTTCTCTACCACTATGTTTTAATACAGGATCAATGTATAGCCTCCATATCTTCGAAGGCTGTTTCAGCCCTTGCCCACATTAGGAGCTCCATTTAAGATCGTTGGGTTGTTTCAGGAAACTGGTTTGTGGGTGTTGGTCATTTTGTTTGGAGTGGCAGGTTGATTTACAGTTTGTATTCAAATTGTTTGGCGGGAGGAGAAAAATGGGGTTAGTTCTCATTGGAAAATCTCAGAGGACCAATAGATCTGTTAAGACAGAAAATAGGAGTTCTGGGGCAGGGGAAAATGATGTCCGTAGCAGATGGAAGAACTTCCATTCCCTCACCCAGTTTGTTTTCTTCCAGGGCAGTTTCATACGCAACATCTTCCTTACACGAGAATATTTCCATTTAGAAAAATAGGATGTGGGAAGCAGCCATGTTTCTTGCAAAGACTGCCAATATAGATGCAGGCTTTTTCTTTGAAACCAGGAAAGCTAGAAAAGCCTTGTGAGTTCACACCATTTCTTTTCTCCAGTGATGGGAAGTAGCTCTGCGAATGAGGTAGGAGCAGCCACTGGTGGGATAAAAGCTTTTACATGGTATGGAAATGCAGGGGTCTTGGCAATGCATAGTACAAGAGGCTTTGGGGAGTGGGGTGGATTGGAAAGAGGCAAGGATACCCATGGACCAAAGTATGACATCTTAAGGCCCAAGGGGGCAGAACATGTGGCCTCCCAGATGTTGGTGAATTCCAGCATGACCAGTAATCCCTGAAGGTGGGAGTTATAGTGCAAACATGTGTAGGGTCACATGTTCTTCAACTCTGCCCAAGGGGATATATCCCCCAAGCATCAGTCCAAATTTGTGCCACATAGGGCGCAGTCCTCTCAGGATGCCTGCCAGCCCCCAAACTTGGAGGCTGCTGGGCATCTTATGGAGAGTTGGAGGAGTGTGGATGCATATTTGCTGTATGGGCTTTTTTGCCTGTCTATCTGGGGCTCTGTGGAGCAGGAGGGAAGGAGGCTGGTGGATCATTTGTAAGCCTGCCTCCTTTTCCCACCCACAGAACCATCCCTTTCCCTCCTCCCTGAGGTCACCTTGGAGAGGCAGCTGGTGTGGTTTTCTCTGTGCCAGCTGCAAGGGGGAGGGGAGTTCAGACTCCTGGATCCGAGGTCGTAGCACTGTCTCCAAACACGGATCCAGGAATCAAAACTATCCTATGATGCCCCAGATACTGTCTAGGGGTTTCCACTCATGACAGTGGGGACACCTCATTTTCAATTATTCCTGCTACCCACTTCATTCTGGCTCCCAGCTGTTCCTGAGGGTTGGGAGAGTATATGGCACTGAGGACTGCAGTAGATAGGGGAAACTGGTGAAAATCAGGTGCCCCAACTTGCATGAGTAAAGGCGCTTCCTGCTAATGTAAAGCCACCATTGAATACAACCCGGACTGTTAAATACTTTTTTAAAGTGGTGTGTGACAGAGCTGTATTGCTATGTACCACTTGTGTTGCATAGAATGGTAACCTAGCTGCATCCTCATTCACATGCTTTAGTGCACAGAGCTGGCAAGGCAGTGCATCTGACTGTCACAGCAACTAAAGGAAGTAATTACTGCTCATTGAACACCATTGATGGTCATTTGCCCCATATTAACAGTGACATGCTTTGGGTAATTCAGTTCTGTGATGGTATATAGGTTTGTGCATTAGCCAGCCTTTCTCAGCCTCAGACCATATGTTTTGGGCTACAACTTTCAGCATTCCTGACCATTGGCCATGCTGGCTGGGGCTGCTGGGAATTGAAGTCCCATACATTTGGAGGTACCAGGTCGGGGAAGGCTGGCATAAGCCATCGAAAATGCTCTCCCATAAATTGAAGCATTGTCAATCATTAACTTGCTGCTGCACTAAGAATACAGCAGCCATAATAGTAATGCCATTACCATACTGGCTGGGGATGATAAGAGTTGTAGTCCAACACATCTGGAGGGCATCAGGTTGGGGAAGGCTGTAATAAAGGATAATGTATATGGAGCTTTGCTATGATGTCACAGTTATAGTACCTGCTTCCTTATTATTTTGGATTCAGACCTGATTTGAAAGTAACTGTTCAACCCAGTGCACAGTTAGCCAGGAGTAAACCACTGTGCATAATGAGATTTACATATGAATAGATATGTATAGGATTGCATTTTAAGGTTGTGATCATAAAAACAATAAGTGGGTAAACCCCATTGGATACAGTAGGCCTTACTTCTGCATAAACATGCATAGCGTTGCACTGTAAAGGTGCAGCCCGAAATGTACTTACTGGAGAGTAAATCCCATTGTACTCAGTGGGGCTTGCTTGTGAATAGTCATGCATAGATCTAGATATTGTGACTGGACTGCTTTGTTCTGCTCTTGGACAGAGAGGCTTTTACATTTATTAGCTACTTAAATGCAAATTCAGCAGTTTTATGAGGCCACAATTTCTAGCATGCATAGCTGGGGAAACTGTCAACTAGGAATGAAAGACTAATGCATCACTAATCATGTGAGTGTACAAGTAATTTTATGAAGGATACAGGGTTGATTCAAACTTTTCAGTTCATTTGCTATGGGTATGCTGGTGCTTTCAGCGCTAAACATTGTAAAATGCAGAGGTGAAATGCAAAAGAAGGCAGGGCTCCTGCAGCTTTAACTGTTGTGATGAAGAGGGAATTTCACCAGGTGCATTCCCTTTTCTATGCAACTGTTAAAGATACAGGTGCCCTGTCTTCCTTTCCATATGGTCACCCTAGCAGATTTTACAACCTAGAAGCCTTTGCAATGTACAAGCTGTATGCACATACCATAGTGCTGACATTTTGCTAGCAAATAATAAACAGTTGGGGATAACTAGATGTGTGCTACCACAGGACAGTTGGAGCTCCAGGATCACGCTCATCACAATGTTTGGTGACACATGTCACCTCTTAATAATTTCTAGGGTTGGATTCAGACTTACTCAAACTTAGAGCAGACGTATGGAAATCAATGCGGTTTAAGCTAGTCATTACTAACTTAAATCTCTTTGATTTCATTGGGTCTACTAAGTCTGGATCCATCCGAGATGGTTAGCACTGCAAACACTGGTATACATATGGCAAATGTGTTTGCTTCAAAAAGTGTGAATTGGCCCTCAGATATTCCTTGGGAGGAAGGGCAGACTTTTACCTTGAAACATCAAACACACACATACATATCAAACTCTTCTCTCACCATTGCATTTAAGGAAGTGATATGCTTGCATGAATTCGGGTCTAATTTTTGTGACTTAGGCTGTAATCATAAACACATCTAGTAGGGGGTAAACTCCGCTACTGCACATAGCATTGCACTGGTATTTTTAATGCTGGGCTTGGAAAGATTCAGATCTATAATTAAGGCTTCAATGCTAGGCATACTGACCCATGAGGTAGCCCTGTTGAACACAGTGGGACTTCTGAGTAAGTATGCATAGGATTGTGCAATAATGGTATGTCCCACTGAAAACCAGTAAGATCTGAGAAGTTGCAGAGTTAATATTTACTCTGATTTATTTTTTTTTACTTAAGTCTTAACAACATACTCAGATTGCTTCATTTAATGGTCTTCTTCCTGGGAGAATGCTTAGTGAGGAGTCTGGTGATAATTGGGCAGTGCTGTTCGTACAAAACAAACAAGTATCTAAGGAACTCTTATCCCTGAAAACAAGATGAGTTAATTTGGCCTTCCTCAACCTGGCACATTCTAGATGTGTTGGACTACAAGCAGCATGGCTGGGGATAGTGGGAGTTGCAGTCCACCACATCTGGAGGGCACTAGGCTTTGGAAGGCTGAGTTAATTGATGTGGGATATAAAATAGGGTGAACATATATGAACGAATATCAGTCTGTTTTGATTTCATTCATGGAAGATTGTGAAGGAACTTCATTCTCCTTTCTTCATAAAGTTTAGCCTAACTAGGTTGTGCTAACTTTATCTGGATTCACCTTCTGGTTTGTTTACATATAACATTGTCATCCATGTAAAAAACCCTTTGGGGGCCTACATACAAGTAACACTGTTTGCTTTACCAGGGATAGCAAATTATTTGTTGTCAATCAAATACTTGGTAGGATTTGTAAGAGGAAAGAAGAAAACAATTCAACCAAAGTATCCTTGGGCATCACTAGGCTAGCCATTTGACCTCTGTGCATTTGATTGAATTCATTGACTGACTATTCTCTTTGTGCTCCAATCTTAAATGCAACAAACAGTAATAATTTCAGTGAAGCTTATTTCCAAGTAGTATGTTTAGCATTGGAGGTGCGTGATCTAATGCAGAATCAGGCTAGGTATCCTTCTGCTGAGTCTGTGTTATTTGTTGCTTCTCACAGCCACTTCATTGGTTCAAAATGGATAATTCACATTTCCTTTGCAGCTGTCTTGGATTTATTTATTATTTTTTAAATTAACCATTTACTCTTGAGGAGTAAACTTTGCCCAAAATTTAATGAAATTGACCGTAAAGAATTCTGCACTCAGCTAGGTATAACTTAACAAGCCTGCTCAATAAATAAGATCCTGACCATTGCTGTGATGTGATTTCAAGGATGACATTTATTTATTTAAATATATATTTTTTAAAAAATGCACTATAGTTCAGTGCATTTGTTCTTCCCCATTGTGCTTCTCCGTTGTGGGATGTAAAATTTGTTTTGTATCAGCATACTGTTATGAACTGTTGGAGAAATTGTTTCCTGCCCTTAACCAGCTCAGGATTCTCTCTCAAAATCTCTTTGCAATTAAAAATGTTTTCCTAAAGTTACAGGCTGCTTTTCCCCCAATAGTTCCTCTTGTTTGTCTTCTGATCTTTTTGTCTAAATGCTATGTATGAGCCTGCCTGTTCATTAAAGTGATAAGCAAGGTTTACCTATGCTACCCAAACTCCAGTTATAGTATGAAATGTGGTTGTATGAGTGACAGTAAACATTACAGGCTCTTGTATGGCAGGGTGGACCTTGACCAATGACGTCATAGCATTGCATCCAAGCGACTATCTTGAATAGCAAGGGCATTACAATTATGGCTTTCTTTCTTTTATTTTCTTTGTTTCCCTCCTCCCTCACAGGTTCCAAGGATGGAAGTATTTCAGAAGTCAATGTGACTCCTTGCCCTACACAACCTTGTTCTCTCCGCAAAGGAGAGTCCTACAGCGTCAATGTCACGTTTACTAGTAGTAAGTATAGCTGGTTTATTTCAGGCTCCCTTAAGAGAGTAGTATATATTAGACTGAAGCAAATTCAGAGCTTGTGTTCAGCATTCGAATTGGGGATGCTTCAGTTATACAGAAAACACTTCCATTTAAGAAAAACCATGAACACTACATATAGATCATTGCATGCAATGACAGTAACTGTATGTACATATTTGGAAACTGCAAGTGGCTGTGGCTTTCCAGCCACTGCATGCCATGATTTATATAAAGTTTTCATGGTTTTTCCTATGCGGAAGTGTTTTCTGTAGGAGGAATGCAGTGGAGGGAGGTGGAGATGAAGCATCTTAAACATAGTGGAACACAAGAAGTTGCCTTATACAGGGTCAAGACTATTGATATCTAGCTCAGTATCATTGACACTGACTGGCAGTGGATCTCCAGAGTTTCAGCCCTATCTGGAGATTCCAGGGATTGAACCTGGGACCTTTTGCATGCAAAGCGTGTGCTCTACAATGGAGCTACAGCCCTTTCCCTAATTAGTGAGAAAGGGTAGGGTCTCCCCTAGCTGTGCTTGCTTAGGAGAATGCAGGCGAAGGGTAGGTGAGGAATGTTTTCAGTGTTCTGCAGTGTTGAAGTGGCACAGTGAGAGCACTTTGGTCTTTTGTATGCAACCTTGGAAGTCCCCACTCTAGGCCCAATAAAAGCTCCTACTACTTTGATTGGCAGTGGTTCTTAATTTGTTAATCTATTTCTTCTTCTGCAGAGATTGACAGCCAGGGCAGCCAAGCAAAAGTGTATGGAGAAATACTTGCGGTGGACATCCCCTTCCCACTCGATCAGCCAGATGGGTGCAAGTGTGGGATCAATTGCCCTATCCAGAAGGGCCATTCTTACAACTACCTGACCAAGCTACCAGTAAAGACCGACTACCCATCTGTGAGTGTCTTAACAGGCTGATTCCAGTAATTACAATTGTCTTCCACATGCCTTTATTTCATTTATGAAATAGGATGTTCATGGGAGGTGTCGGAACCACTCAGAGAGCCATCAGGCTGCCCCTTGCCTGGGAGGTGCTCAACTCATGCCAGATACCAGAGCAGGGGAAGTAGTCACAAACAGCAGATGCTGTAAACCTGTGTCACCACTTCAGACTGTGGGTGGTGGTGTTAGGTTTCATGTGATGGAAACCTTCCCACCCACACAGCTTATGAAAAATACTTTCCAGCACAGAAAATCTGCATGTTGGGGAGGCAGTTTGACTAGAACTCTTCTTAGCATCTATTTATTTGTTACATGTATATTTTGCCATTTCCTCCAAGGAGCCCAAAGCGCCATACATGACCCTCCTCCTCTCCATTTTACCCTTGCAACTACTTTGTGAAGTAGGTGAGGTTGAGTCAGTGACTGGCTCAAAGTCACCCAGTGAGTTTCATGGCCTAGTGGGGCCTTGGGGACTTGAACTTGGGTCTCCCCAGTTCAACACTCTAACCGCTACATACTGGCTCTCTGACTTTCTGCCTGCAGGGAATTGTTTTGTAAGAAGAGGCATTCAATCACGTCAGCCCCCACCTACAGTTTGAAACAGTATGTCCCAGATGTAGGTTTGGCATGCCATCTTCTGTTTGTGAGAATTGGGCTTACACAAACACTTTTGATTAGAAATATGCTCCTACCTCAATCTTTGGGATGCAATGAAAAATGTGGCAACCTTGTTGTAATAAATGGTCAGAGGCATCTTTGTTCATGGAAGTAGTCCTGATTGTGTGTTTGAGGGCCACATTGAAGGGTAGAAAAATGCATAGCATATGTTCTTTAGCAGTAAAACTCACTGCTTAATGTGGGACTCCCAGATTCCAGCCTGGATGGGAAGCATTTGAAGCCCACCTTAGCCTCACACTGTTCCGAGGTGTGACTATTTTTTTATCCCTCTTTTCCCTTCCACAAATAAGTTATAATGCTCGGATGTCTGAGGATCAAATCTTCTCACTACTTTCCTCTCTTTTCCAGATTAAACTAGTTGTCAAGTGGGAACTGCTTGATGACAAATATGAGACGTTGTTCTGTTGGAAGATTCCTGTCCAGATCACCAGCTAAGAAAACCCTGCTTAGCCCTTGGGGGCTCACGGGGGAGGGAAAAGAGGGGGTTGGGTCTAGAGAGGAATCAAATGTTTTGCTGTACAAGGCATTTCTTGCTTCAATTGCTGTAGCATCTGTGCAACATCTGCTTTCCTCCCCCAGAGTCGAAGTCTAGATGCAGCAGGGGGTTGCTAGTCAGAACTAATCTACCCAAGAAAGACTGGGAAAGTCTTACTGTAACTCAGGGCAAAGTTCTTGTAACCATTTACAGAGGTGGTATGGGGGAGGATTTTGATTGCTTGAAATGGAATGTGTATCATGAAAATATTTTTTCTGGAAGAGAAACTGGTCCAACAAACAAACATCTGGATGGTTGCTGTTTGTCAACACTTCAGTGCCTCTCATGGTCAGATGCTGGCTGCAGGCTTCCATACCATCTCCCCCCCTTCCCCTGCCCACATCCCTGCTCTCTCATGACCTTTCCTTGGGTCTCTCAGCTTTCCTTGGATCTGCATTTGTCACCTGGAACCTGGAGCCAAAAGAAGACTGAACAGCCACCTTCAGTGGCTACTTGCTGCAGAGAGGGAAAACTATCTTCTCAGTAGATGCCAAACCAAATGGTATTTGGTCTCTCTGCAGAGATCATTTGTATTAACCATTTTGCACTATCTTGTAACTCACCTAGAGTTGCTGGGGGAGATGTTCTCCAAATCCAGCCTCTTTTTATAACTTTCTTTTAATAAACTCTTTATGATGAAACATCTGTCTGTCTTGTCTGGGGATGGTGACACATTTCCTAGCAGGGTGCTTATTGTTTCACATTATTATGCATCTGCTCTCTATTGGGTGAAGTAAGTGTTGGAAGAAACTTGCAGAGGCTTCTCTCTTCTGCAGTTCCCTTTGCTTAGCGGTGTTCATTCCACTAGTCATATGCTTCTGAATGTGCACAGAATAGCTGATGCATGTGACTAAGGAGGAAATAATAGAAACTGCTGAGTCTGAAAACAGTATGGTCAGAGGCAGGATACTCCCATTCAATCAGTCTTTCAGAGTCACCTTTTACAAACTAGCTCTCCTCTTGTTTCCTTTCCATTGAATCAGCAAGATCTGGAGTTTAGCTACCTCTTCCCACTGGCTTCTAGCTCTAAATCTGGGAAAGAGGAGGCAGGAATACTTATAACCAGCCTCAGTCTATAAAGGCATAAGGCACAATATAAAACCATTTATTTAACATCATATATTTTTGTCCCAATAGAAAGCACCACAGAGTACTTCCTAAAACTAAAGGGCTGTAATTCTCGCTTCCCAAACTATTGGTCCAGCAGTCACAGAAAGTGTGGGGTGGATGCCCATGGCTTGGCATGAATAGAAAGAGGCTGAGCCAACAAGCCTTTTGGAGTTCAAGCTACTGCCAGACTATAAATAGGATGCTATATGCTCTGAAGAGGGCTACCCCGTTCCAGGATCAAGTATGCCTTGCTTGTGAGAGGAGCTTTGAGGGAAGGTTATACAGGATCTGGGCTGATTTAGCAGGGAGAAGCTGACAGTCTTATAACACCTGTGGAATGGGCATGTTCTTCAGTCACTGTAGAAAGAATATACAGTCCATCAGCATCTGTGTTGCTTGTGAAGTGCTGTCCATTTGGCACACACAGCTGGAAGGATCTTGCATTCTGTGTCACCTGATCAATTAACAGTTTGACTAGATTCTCAGGTTGTGTGTCTGAGGACAGTATGGCAAAGAATAAGTAAAATTAGAATGTTGTGGTTCTGTGCAAGGTACACATCCTATATAATGTGAGCTTGGGGTAGGCAGTCAG
The DNA here is from genome assembly GCA_029215795.1 of Anniella stebbinsi. NCBI lineage: Eukaryota > Metazoa > Chordata > Lepidosauria > Squamata > Anniellidae > Anniella > Anniella stebbinsi. Next base: position 335,159,601 of record JARDYH010000001.1, read on the forward strand.
CACTGGACACAGGGACAAAAGCCTTGCGAGGATAACTTGGGGGCAAAAGATCCTGCAAGTTCATGTTATGAACTGAGGGGCAAAAGGGATGAGTGGGGGTGAACATACCGTTGGCCCACACAGTGCAAATGGAGGCTGAGAACCTCAGATAAAAATGGCACCGAAACTTAACAAATAGCACATGATTAGCAGACTGTGACCTGAGCATTACAGTGTGGTTCAAACAGAAAGCAAGTGTTGAGCCAGCCATCAATGACCTTGGCAGCTTCCCACTGGCCTTTGTCCCTGTGAGTTTAGCCCAGTGAGATGTGTTGAGTTTCTGCTCTTTGGGAAACAATCAAAAGGATTTAAAGCTGCTATCCCAGTCACTCTTTTCCAGCTGGGCAGACCTCCAGTTCTCAAAGCAAATGGCTGGAAGGGTTGCTTCTGTTCCATCACCGCTTTTGGAGTCACGCTGCTTCTGGACTCTGCAACGTCTCTGGCACGCAGCGGTGGGGCTCAGCTAGCGCTATGTAGCCAGGCAAGCAGTTGCAGCGATAGGAGCCCTCTGTGTTCTCGCAGGTGCTTCCATCACACAAGGTCACAGAGGGATTTGCTTCCTCACACTCATTAACATCTGAGGTAGGGATAGTTAAAAAAAAAAGATATCTTATACCCAGGAGTACATCACCTATCCCACTTTCCTTGGCCTGTATCCTCAGTACAGCTTCGTTTAAATGAGATGTGGTGTGCACATGAAAGCACCCATACTGAGTTCTGAGTTCCATCCATCAGTCTCTACACAGGCACCACCTGCATACCGCAGGGCTTCCCACTTGGCCATAGATTTTCGGTATGAGTGTGCAGAGTGGTCCTGACAATGGTGTTGTCAGGGTAGGACTCTAGGGCCCCAATCAACAGAAGAGGCAGGAGGGGCCTCAAACAAAGCAGGGCTGGCTTACTACATTTTGAAGTAAGTGAAGCAACACATGTTACCATGTGTTGGGGGCGCGGTCCTGTCAAACCACTGGCTTGGATTCAGGATCTGCCTTCCATGGATGAAAGTTGCCTCTGCCCCAATTTTGGGGATCCCCTCCCCAACGCTGTGTAGCATTTTCAGGGGGGCTGGAGGGGCTGCCATGGGGAGGCAGAGGCGGGGAAGTCCACTCCATCAAATCAGTTGCAGGTGCCTAAATCTGGATCCAACACATTAAGTCCAGGGACTAAAATTACCTAACTGTATCACTCTTCGTGTAGGAGTGAGCACAGGTGATAATACCCTTTTAAGCATAACAAGAGGCTCTGTGGAACCCACAATGGCCAAGTTTCCTTTCTGTGTGTAGGGCTCCCTTCTTAAGGGCTGATATGGAAGCTTTGGAATTTGCAGTTACTGATTTATTTTTTGCTGATTTGACTAGGGAAGCATCCTGATAGGATCTCTCAACGATAATATCAGTGATAAAGACCACTAACAGCAACAACACGTTTTTATTCTGCAATGCTATCAAAATGGCTCTGGGTATTGGTGGGCTGACATTTCTATTTACACACTGTAAGGATCAGTGGGACATGCCCAAGGCACTTTCGGGACCAGATAGTACTGCAAGGAATCCTACAACACTGTGGTCCGCTTCAGCCATTACGAATGGAAGCGGTACATGATAAACATTTAGCTTTCATCCACCTACACTGTTTGTCAGTAGTGGAAACAGGTATGTAGAGAGCCAGGGCCGTTTGCAGCTCCAAATACTATTTCAGTGGTCTGCAAAGAATGGGTTGTATCCAATGTTAGTCTAACTTAAATCCCAGCATGGCCAATGGCTGGGAATGATGGGAGTTGCAGTGCAACACAGGTCTGGAGAGCACCAGGTTGTAGAAGGCTGGTCCATACTGTGAAGTAAGGTTTTTCCCAAGAATTTGCAGTAATTAAGGTTGCCAGCTTTTTTTGGGCAGAGGACCCATGCCAGAAAATAAAAGTACTGAACACCATTTGGATAAGTGCATGTAGCAATAAGTATGCCACAGAGTTCTGCAACCGCACTCTCAGAATATCACTAAATAAATAAATAAATATCATTTCTATAGTCCAGCCTACCCCAATCTGGTGCCCCCCAGATATGGCTTGACAGCAATTTATCGTTCCCAACGAGTTCAGGTAAGAATCGAACCGGGGACTTCCTGATTCGTAGACTCAGTCTTTTAGCCATCATCTCTCTCCTTCTGCAATGTCTGGGCTGGCCCCTTTCCCTTTCTGGAGCCACTTACCCACACAGGCCATGAGAATCAAGTCTAACTGGAAGCCATCAAAGCAGTCGCAGGTGTAGCCCTCCTGGACGCGCACACAGCGTCCGTTATCACAACCGTTCAGAATCCCACACTCCTCTGCTCGGAGCCCTTCAAAGCTGCTGTGGTGCCCTGAAGAGAAGAGGGAATAATAAGCCTGTAGGGAAGGAGCAATGCAGAGAAGAAAGAGCATCATTCTGCAAGGGAAAACATGCCAGGAATGTTCCTTTCATTGGTGCAGATGGTAAATATTAAGGGCAAATCTGAACCTGTGAAAAGATTTCATGATTTGAGTATTTTGCTCCTATGTACCTCTCCTTTTTACTATCAGTTAAATAAAACATTGGCTGAATTCGGATGACACAATAAGCAACTGGGGTGGGGAAACAATCGTCAGTTGTATTGACTATCGTGTCCTCCGAATGCTGCCATAGTCAACTCAGCGCTGATCCTAATCCACACCACAGTTGATTATTTATTACCATGTTGTGTGGGGAGTACCCCCTAGATGAACAACTGTAAAGTTGATTATTACCCCACCATTGGCTATCGTGTTGTCCGAATTCAGCCACTGTCTTGATTTTAAATATTAAGAATATAAACCAATTTGCTAATAATTCCTGTTCCAGTAAGTGATATACATATAGATCACTTCATTTGGAGTAGCACACCTGGCTATTTAAACATAGCTGTTACAGTAGGGGTGGGCAAATTTGGCAGGTTTTCTCTCACACTTGGCCCCTGGATTCTTTTAGACTGCTGTGGCAGCAAAACAAATCAATGGTTTGCCACCACAGTTCAGTGGCAAACTGCTACACAGAGGTAACTAGGTCAAACTTAGCTTGAGAGCAAGCTAAATTTGACCTAGATTCTGCTATGGAGTGGGAATCCAGTGACGTAAATTTCAGCGGTGATGGCAGAGGGCAATGAGAGTCGTTGGGGCCACATACAGCCTACGCCCTGTGCGTTTCCCATCCCTATTACAGGACCTCTGCCTGAGCTGGAAAGCATCGGGCTTGAACAGAGGGGCTGAACTCAAGATTTTCCTGCATACTAGTGTGCAGGAAGCCATTCCTGGCCTCTCCCTGAGGCCATTTTGGGACCCAGCGCATCTGTACATGGGACACCTGTTTTGCCAATGGAGTGTCATACTGTGGGTGTTACTGTTTACTAATCAGGAAAGTGATAATGTTCGCCTCAAACTTGGCTTATTTATTTGCAGCACACCCTTGGACATAAGCTGAATTCCACACTATTTTGTTTTTATTTTGCTTTGGTATTTACCAGTTTGGTCAGGCAAGTAGTGAGGTTGTGTCTGGCCTGGATGGAGTTGTGGCGTTTGTAGGAATGTGCTATCTTCAAATTCATGCCTTTGTTCTCTGTTGGAGAGGCTGGTGTCAGACGCTCCATACTCAAGACCTAAATGATTATAATAGGGCTCTAAATCTGGGCTGTAGAGTCCATAATGATGGCCTTCGTGACTGGGCTCGTATTCATAGCCAGGCCTTTCTCGGAGTCCAGCTTCACTCCTGGCAACATTGCACAGCTGAGCAAAATCCTCTAGAAGGAGAGACAGAGAAAACAAGTGAATAAAAAGACCACCTTCTTCTGCATCAACCTGCCCCAGTATTGCAATGATCACCAGAGGACTTTCTCCAAGCCCTGCTGCCTTTTGAGATGAAGTGGGTGATGACCAGGGATAGGGACTTTTCTGTGGTGGTACCCCAGTTATGGAACGCTCTTCCCAGGTTTGATCACATTTGGAGGGCACTAGATTGTGGAAGACTGTAAACTTCATCACCTGTTCAATTAACCTATGGAAAGGTTTATCTTGTGTCCCAGGAGGACAGTTTTTTAAATATTTCAATTGTTCTCTCAACCCCGACACCTTGAGATCAAGGAAACAGAGATCTGCAACAAGAGGCCACTAAGATGGGACAAAATCAGATCTGTGACAAATGCCAGTCAGAGTAGGTCACAGGCTGCATTCACATGTATCAATAAGCCAGAATTCTGAGAACCCTGGCTTATCATATATGAGCGGTATGTGCAGGTGCGCATTGCATGATCGCTCCTGCTTGGCTTTTACTCCCAGCAAGAGTATCTAAAGGAACCAGAAACTAACCAAGAAACAAAAGCATAGCATTATGTACAGGCCAGGATTCCTCTGACTTGTTGCTCCCACACAAGCCAGGAATCGGAAACCAGCTACAAATTCTGGCTTCTGATTCTGGTTTCTGATAGGAGGCCTCTTCTCCCCAAATCCTAAGTGATTGGTGCATTCTCACCAGAGGACCTGGGGGGGCAGAGGGCACAGTCCTGACTCCAGGCCTCTCCGTAACGGCAGCAGCATTCTGTGTATGTGGTTCGTTGCCCCCGCAGTGGCTCATTACAGATGTAATTGGAAACTCTCTCCCAGCAGATGTCCAAGTGAATGTCATGTTCGTCCTCATCATCTACCAGTGAAAGACACAGAAAAAGCTACTGGAAGACAGCAAAAGCGAGACGACCAGAAGTGCGTGCTCAACCAAATTTCTCTGCTGGGCCACGTAGCACTCTATGTTGCACCTCAAGACCTAGAATCACTATAATATCTACAGGGTTTGGTTTGCTTGTTTTTGTACTTCTGTGTTGTGGCAGAATTTGGAATTGTTGCTACAAGAGTGGCCTGAGGAAGGAGGGTTGGGAACTGAACAACACTGGGGATGAATAGGCCCTCCTCTTCACGGTGTCTGGATGGTGTCGCGCTGGCGGTGGCAGGCGTCGTGGCCTGCATTGAAGCTCCTTCTGGATATCTACACCGGAAGGAGCATCAAGGTGGGTTTTACTGCCACCGCTGCCATGCCCGCGCCTCCCTAGCAGCAGCTGGAGGGGCGGCTGGGAGCATTGGCTCCCCTCTGGTAAGTTTTTTTTAAAAAAAAAAAATCTTTTTTTTAAAATGGGGGAGGGGGAGGTTCGGAGGCACGGAGGTAATTTTTTTTTTATTATTTTAGTTTTTAGAATGGGGGGAGGTTAGGAGGCTCGCTGTTCCACCCCCTTCCCTGCCCAGCCCATGGCAACCAATCAGTGGTCGCCATACACTGGGCACACCTTGCAAAAGCCGTTGTCACGTCACTCAGAGCTAAAAAAGTGCGGAGCTTTGGGGCTTTGCCCCTAGAAGGTTTCAGAGTAGCGGCAGCGTCATGTAATCCACTGACCGCCACTCCGAAGCCACCGCAAGGGAAAGTGACCATCTAGAGGCACCCTAGATCTTTAAAAGAAGACAGAGACACAAGGAAGGGCTGTGATATGCTGAAAGAAGATGATCCCTGTCAGGTGGAAGCACTATGGCCCAGTGGTGAAGCTCACTTGTTGCATAGAGAAGGTCAAGACCTTGAAATTCCTGTTGAAAATATTAGATATTGATTTTGGGAAAGTTTTGTGCAAGATCTTCTACAAATTAGAATAATAAGTGTTGGGCTGGATGAACTATTTATCCAATAGAGCATAAAGCTGCTCCTTTATTTCTAAGTTTAGGATATGGTTTGTATTTATTTATTTAAGCTATTTTATCTCACCCTTCAGCATGAGTGCTTTCAGGGTGACTAACAAATCCAAAGGTTCTTCCCCTACTCCTTCTATTCTCACCACAACTCTGTGAAGTGGATTTGGCTGAGAGACTGTGACTGGCCCAAGATCACCCAGTGAACTTCACAACTGGGTGGGGATTTGAAGCTGGGTCTCCCTGGTCCTAGTCCAAAACTCGAAACCAGCCTATCTGGACACATGTTTGGGGAAGGCTGCTCTAACTGCTACAGCACATGTATGCTGGACCTGGCCATCATGTATGTTAGACTTTGTCTTTTTTGATTAAACAAGATGTTAAAATCTCAGACTTCTTTCAGAACTATTAAAACTTGCTTTTAGAGGCCATTTTGCAAAGACCCACCTGCCGTATTGGAGATGTTGATGCAGCGGTTGCGGGTCGCATCCAGCACCAGGGGGAGGCTACAGAAGCAGTGGTAGGACCCAGCTGTGTTCAGACACTTGCCATTTGCACAGGTCTCTTCATTCTCACACTCATCTAGATCTGCAGCACAGGAGTTCAGAAGAGAGTTTATACCAGCATATGAAGAGACTGACCTTTGACCCTCTCACACAGATAGGCTTCCCCCAATCAGGTGTGCATAGTATTTCAGGCAGCACCTTGCTCACCCCATCTTACTGCGGTCGGCCAAGACTAGGCTGACAACTGTTACCCAGAGGACCTTCTCTTCTGCCGCTCCCAGACTGTGGAATGACCTGCCGGAGGAGACTCGTCAACTTAACAGTCTTTTAGAATTTAAGAAAGCTATAAAGACTGTTCTCTTCCGGCAGGCATATCCAGTGTAATTTTTAGAATGTTTTTAGGATGTTTTAGGATGTTTTAATGATGTTTTAGGATGTTTTAATGCAGTTTTAATAATATTTGTCATGTTTTAATTAGTTTTATGTATTTTATCATGCTGTTGTTCCCCGCCTCGATCTAGATGGAGAGGCGGGTAAGAAATAAATCGTTATTATTATTATTATTATTATTATTATTATCTGATGCTTTTCAGTAAAAGCATCATTCCCTACACATGGTGTGGGCAACTCTACAAAGCATAGAACTGTATATCAAGCAGCCAGACAGAGGCTTCTCACCGACACATTCAAGCTTCCTAGAGTCATAGAAATATCCAATGAGACAGAAGCAAGTGTACCCAGGCACTGTGTTCACACAGTGTCCATTACGACAGACCTCAAGGCCGAACATTTGACACTCATCAGCATCTATGGGGAGGGAGAGAAGGGGGGGGAGGGAGGGAGAGGGAGAGAGAGAGACTTCATCAGACACAGAAAACAAACAACTAGAACCAAGGAGGATCTTGCCCAATTTATTTCCAAGGGTGGTGATTTTCAAACTGTCTATTTTCAGGGAGCCCTTTTTCCACCAACTTGTCTGCTTTGGAACCCCTGTCTGTTTGCTGTAAAACCCCTGTCTGTTGCAGAAGATTCTGGGATGCATTCCAGGGTGCATACTCATTTCACGAGGGATTCTGTACTAGTCAGCATGCTGTGCCTCATCGTTGCCCCACATGATCTGAGAGTACACTTAAAACACACCCTCCTACATCTGCATATTGCTGGGGGAAATTTGTAGTTTTTAGATTGCTTCATTTATTTGTTTGAACCATAGATCCCAACGAAAGAAATACAATTCACAAAACTGCAAATTACAGCTGTGAAAGTATTTGCACAATAATGCTTAAATAAAATAAAACTGCTTTAGTGCCAATTACAGAACTGATAGACAATACTGATTTTAAAAATTCCATGCTTATATCTGTCCCTCCCCATATGGCAATGTCACACTCAGTAGTGTGGATGGGATATAGTGGGATGTACACACAGGACCCCCTGAAGTGTAAAAATCAATTGCAATTCTACATGTAGGTTATGGTTAGCTTAACCATGTCAGTTGTGGTTAACGTTAACCACGCATGGAACGCTTCCAGACAACACAGTTAACCCTTTTGTGGTTAAGTTTTCCTTAACCACATGCTAGCCACAACGTGGTTAGTGGAGACCTCAGTCCTCCAAGTGATCTGCCCCGCATCCCAGCAGCCCTGGCACTAGGAGCTCTGGTAGTTTAAATGAGGTTGGAGAAGTGGCTGCTTCGTATGGGGAAATTGCAAGCGGGGATTTCAACAGACATACAGTAAGCATGCTCTGCTAGGAAGAGCAAAAATCGCTTGAAAAAAAGAGGTGAAAGCACAAAATGGCGGATGCAGCAAGTACATCAGTCAAGCGGCAATCCAGAGCAGCCATAGAGCACACCAGCTAGAGCGGTCACACCTAGTTAGCCTGCTCTGTACTAGAAGATCCATTCCTTAACCCCTTAAACACGGCCCCGTAACCAAACGCACATGTTAGACAACACTTTTAGCCATGGTTAGTGCAGCTAACCATGTTGCACAACGTGGCTAGTCAGTCTAACCACAATGATGTTAATGGGGCAGTTTGGTTAGGGAACATGTGTGTTCAGACAACACTGTTAACCATGCTGCCCTAACCACACTAACCACAAAAGGGTTAACGGCATGGTTAACGGTGTCATCTGAATGGTGCCAGTGAGAAAGCAATGATCAGGGAGCGCTAAGAGCTTTCATCCTGGAAGCATCCTAATGCTGGTTTTAATTAGAAAACATCTGGGGTTCCCTTGATAAAGGTCTGGGAATAAAATGAATACATTTCCAAATAATTATTTCACTTGAAAAAGTGTTCCTCCTCTTCTAGAGGGCAGATACTAGGCATGAATCTTTAATCCTCAGTTCAATACTACCCCCTTAGTCCTGGTGAGGGAAAGATGCTAACATTCAAAACCTTACTCCCACTCAACTGCATGTTTATAATATTCATATACTACACTGAGTGAATTATATTATGAACCTGCTGTTATGAACCTGCCTGGTTATTTAGATCTGTGGGACTCCATTAGCTGCAGAGGCCTGGTTGTCAGGGACGCGCAAAAGGGCTTTCTCCTGTGTTGCTCCCAGGCGGTGGAATGCGCTCCTTCAAGGATTACAATGATCTCTCCACGCTCTTGGCTTTTAGAAAGCATTTGGAAGTGTATTAAGATAATCTTTTTAATTATGTAGTTGTTTTAATGTTTCACTGTTTTTAATATTCTTTTAAATTTTACGAAGGTTTTATTGTTTTAAATTGTTGTTCACCACCTTGATGGCTTTTTAACAAATAAGGCAGTATATAAATGTTGATAATAAACATTTTTTTTAAAAAAAATGACTTTAAACATCCCTCGGCATGACTAATACAGAGATAATGAACAATTAAGGATGTGGCTGCAATTTTGATTAGCACCTACCATATCTGATATTTTCATCTCTAGAAGCCTCAGAACTTATTTCATTTCTGTCCATTTTATTATTAGTTGTGGCAACATCCTTTGCTTCAATTCTTCAATATAATCTTTAAATTGAGTTCTATATTTTTTTTCCCATAGTCCTTTCCCAATGATAGAGATTGCCTCCCTCAGTCCGACGGACTGAGGGAGGCATGATTTTTTACTAGCTGACATATATTGTTTATAACCTCATTTTCTATATAGAGTTATCCCCAAAACTAAAGGTGATGTTTCCTTCTAAACCTTCTTTCTCAAATTTTTTGAACAAGTTGGTGTCCAAATAAACAAACAATTATTGTATTTGTCTGTTTCCCCTTTTTCCTTGGCTAATAGCAGCTTGCAGGGAGAGGTGATTTCCATAAGATAAATGGTGTAAGAGTAGGGGAAACAGTTGAATCCCTTCTCTCCAAGTGCCGCCAGCCCAGTCCAAAATGGATATTTGCTGCAGGTGCTTTAAACCAAGAAAAAAGAGGTTGAGGGTTCCAGTCATGGATCTTCCATATCATATCTACTTTGGTCTTCAGATACTTGGTAGAAAAAGAGAAAGGTGTACCTGTGTAAGATGTCTGTCCAAAGATCAGTGTCCCTTCCACAGGGATATAGCCCTTCCCACTGGGACAAATCTCAATATATTCCACTGGCAAGAGGAAGAAGAAGAAAAAAAGCCCAACAGGGCAGGGAGACACAAAAACAGAAAGAGGATTATTATAGCACACAATTGGGAAACAGCAAGCAGGAGTGTCCCCGCTCTTGGATGGGTCTGCCCAAGAAGAAAATGCTACAGGGTGATGTAGCGTACCTGAGCCAATGACAGGGCATGGATGGGTTTCACAGTTGTCTCCCCAGGCTGCTCCTTCAGTGCAACAGCATTCCTCCTTGGTGGTGTTGTTGGCCAAGACACTGTGACACAGTGGGATGTCACTGATATGATAGTAGCACTCCTTCCGCTCTGAGCTGCCAGGATGCAAAGATACAGGCCTTCCAGGATCCCCTGAAATTAGAAAGGAAATATAATGGAGGCACCCACTGATAACATTCTGTTGGGCAATCTGCCCAAACTCTGGAATTCTATGAAAGCTCCTAGAGCAGGGGTGGGCAACATGTGGCCCCTGCAACTCTCCAGGGCAGCCCTCACCACCCATGAAATTCAGGGAGACACCAGCACCCCAAGAAGGTGTAAAATATAAAGAAAATGGCATCCATAACTGTTTTGCAAACTTCCCCCCCCCTTTTGGGGGCACCTTTGCGGGGGTGGGGGGGCAGTCCACAGGGGGAGTGAAAACGGCCACTGACTCTCCCAAAGTCGTATAATTAATTCAGCACTGTAAACGTATGCTACATTTTAGCACTATAAAATGTGTTTCATGCACTCTGAATTTTTTCACTGTGGTTGTCTGTTTATTGCAAGTATAGCAGAGTTTAGCACTGGCTGTATTATATTTTGTACCTAGAAAAAATGCAATTTCCCCAAATAGCAAGAGATTGCTCTTACAATTGCTATATGGAATGTGGTTGTGCAATTGTCACAGGCTTCTCTCAGAGGTTCATCAGACAAGCGTTTTATCACATGCTCGCTACTGCCCACTTATGGATATGTGTACGTGTCCTTTAGATGATGACGGCTGCCTCCCGCACGCCTCCCACTTCTTCTGCTCATATTTCCATCACAAAATATACCCCTTTTAATCCGACTTTAAAAACAAAACAAAAAAACAGAATGTGCTGCAATCTCCTGCAGTGTGTAGGAAAAGAGGTGATTAAAATGACCCTTGAATGGGCCACGTTGTCTTTGTTTATTTCCTCTTTCCCCTCCAGGTATAAGAGGAAGTAATGAGAGACAAACATGGGCTGGAGAAGCGACGGTAAGGAAACGCGATTCCCCGCCATGTGATGATGCTCCTAGTTACTATCTCCCACTTCATTAGTTACAAGCAACACAATTTTCCTTCTCCCCACTGTATGCCATTTTGTGAACTTTATTGTTTTTTACATTATTTTAATAATTATTAATAATAATTGTTTTCAACGCTCCTTGGATACTGGAACACTGATCCAAGACTAGCTTTGGAGTGGGGAGGTTCAAATCAGGAAAGCTACCCGCTCCCAATATCTAGCCATTTTAGGAACCCTTAAATTTATTCTTGAAGGCCGTGTGCACTTCCCCAGCGTGCAAAGCCAATGCTCAAATGCTCTCATCAAAAGCCATTAAACAACAACACACAATTGCAAACAGTGGCATGGCTAACCATCACTCTGCAATAATCAGAGTCTTATACTAAGAATAAAACTTGGTTGTGGCATACATTTGGGGGTCAATCAGTAAAGCCTTAAGAAAAGCCTCAAGTTTCAATTCACTGGCCGTAGATATTGAAAGATTTTAATCCATGCCTTCCCATATAAGAGATAATCCATTCCTAACTCCCTTTCTTCACTGGCCAAGAAGATGACTGGTCAAATATCAATGGGGAAGTACATTTCGAAGTGAAGTCATGTGTAATTGTTCTTATGATGCAATTAAATCAAAAGATTCTCTAAGTTTGTTTGATTAGCAGATCACGCCGTACATGAGGCTTATGCAAGAAAGCTAACTTAAAATGTTAAGAACCTAGAGCAGTGTTTCCATTTACATCACGGGTGCAGAAACCCAACTCCAGGGGCCAAATTTGGCTCTCCTGGGGTCCAGATCCAGCCCCCTGAATTTCCCAAGACTGTCATGCCCCCTTCCCCCAGCTCCACCCCTTTTTCACTGACCGTTTTGTGGTTTCCCAGCTTTTGCGGAGTATTTTCCTCATTCTAAAAAGGTGAAATGCCTCTCCTAAAGCCTAGTTACTGGCAGTCAGGGCTTCAAGATAAAATGTGCTGGTATTTGGGGCTCTGCCCCTTTTGCCTGTGGCCCCACCCACCACTGGAATGTGGCTCCTGAGAGTTTCTCTGAAATGGAATTTGGCCCTTGGACTCAAAGAGATTCAACACCCCTGTTTTATATAGAGACCCACAAGAGGAACTCGAATGCTGCCTTGCATTGCTTTGCCCAGTGAACTCTCACCCATGCCTGCTCGGGGGCGGCACTCCCCAGCTTCCGTGTTGTACTCCTCGTGGTCACTGGGACACAGGCACAAGAAGGCTCCTTCTACATTCTCACAAAGGGCAGTCCCACACACAGCAACCATCAGCTCACATTCATTCACATCTGCAAGAGACATAATCAGGTCCATCGGTAAGCCATATCGTCATATTCCCCATTAAGTGTCCATACATCCCTCCAATACTTTCCGCACTTACCATCCCTCCCCCTCACATAAGAAGCAGGGCCCTCTGTTTGATTTGTTCTGATACATGTCATTTCTAAGAATGTTAATTTTTTAGAGCCTTAAGAGATGTTACGGCAACAGATTCGTGCTTTAAAGCATGGCTTGCAGCCACACTTTCTCCTGTGGGGTCTGAGTGCACAAATATGCCCCTCTGGAAGCAAAGCAGCTAAGGGGGCAAAGAGCTTCTGGGGTGGGGGTGGGATGGATGAACAGGAAATGGATTAAGAATTGCTATAATAGCCTATTTAAATATTTGGAAGGTTCCATAGATAATACAGCAAACATATTTTCTGTTGCTCCTGAAGGCAACAGAAGGGGACAGGTGGGAGGAGGGTGCCAAATCATAGAGCTGGAAGGAACCTCAGAGATCATCCAGTCCAACACTTTGTTGATTCCCATGGATTCAAATTACAAGAAAAGGGATTTAATTTAAACTTCAGGAAGAGGTTCCTGACAGTACATGCTCTTTGACAGTGGAAGAGATTGTCTCAGGTGGTGGACTCTTCTTCATTAGAGTTCTTTAAGCAGAGGTTGGATGGCCGTTGATTGGAGATGCTGAAATACTGGATTTTGGGAATCAACAGAGGGTTGGACTGGATGATCTCTGAGGTTCCTTCCATGTCTACGATTTGGCACCCCCCTCCTACCTGTCCCCTTTTTGCATGAAATTGCCTCTCCACTCCCTTGTGTTGTACCTATCCAGTATGACTTGGAGCCTTTCTACATAGGCTTTTATTGTGTGCTCGTGCTTCCTCAGTCATGGTAGTTTTCGGGTCATCCTCTTCCAGGGTCTTTCCTGTGCTTTGCAACCATTATGTGGGTTTTTTTCTAATGGGAAAAGTCTAGTATTTTTCCTTAATGGCGTTATAAAAGATTCATGAAATTGCACAATTTGGCTATACCACAGGGCCACCTAGTGGTTCTGTAATGGAACATATAAAAAGGCAGAGAAAGAAAAAAAAACCACAGGGGGGAAACATGTGTAAAGGAGCCAATTTTAATCTTGCAAAGAATCCAGAAGCAAAAGCCTCAGTAAAGGTGTGTGCCAAAAGCCTCTTTAGAAAACCCTTGAATTGAGTTGTGCTGTCATCACATCTAATTAGCCCTTTAGAAAAGGTAACAAGTCTTGGAAGTTCACCTGGGGGGTACTTTCCCCTTCGGGCCTATTCCAGTGGCAAAATAGCCCAATCACAAAACACTGTTTATTACTAGGGAATATGAGGGGCTGGAGTTTTATGGAAGCAGAACCAACACATATCAGATCGGAAATATAACCAGATCTATCTCCCTGAAGCACAAAGGGATTTTGGGACCACATGTTGAAAAGCTGTCAGGATCCAGGACAAGGAAGTAATGTGGAACGATGAATGCTCAGTGACTCTTACCAATGCAGTCATGGCCTGAAGGTGAGTTTTCATAACCACGATCACACAGACAACGGAATGAGCCATCTGTATTGTCACAGAAGGCGTGGCTTCCACACAGTGTCTCATTGGCACATTCATCGATATCTGCGAGAAAGAGAGGCAAATGTACCAGTGCGGAGTCCTTTTCTTTTTTTAGTGAGGCCCATCCCACTCTGCTCTTGTATCCGTGGTGTAGTGAAGCCAGGGCTCATAGGGACACAGCACTAACACTTCTTTGTTAGCAGGGACTCTGATATCATCTGCCACCCCCTCAGAACTTTCTATTTCCTCTGAGCTTAGCTACAATCCTCACAGTAGCTGGGGGGGGGGGGGGAGTAAATTCATTTACCCAACCTCAATATATTGTTCCCAGTTGTGATGCAAAGTATTTGGAGGTGGCTTGGTCATAATGGGCAATGAAGAAGACCCATCAGCTTTACAAAAGACCTGCTCCTGCTGGAGATGAAAACTGCTAGAACTGGTTTGTCAATATGGATCAATGCAGCTGCCTGCATTTTTGACCCACCTTGGGGGCACGGCGATGGAGGCTATCATGATGAGTGTCTGCACTTCAACATTTACCACTACACCACTGCTTGCACCTCAATCACATGCTAGCAAATCTGCCTTTTGCACTCACATCTCTAGAAGTTCACACAAGAATTTGATCCCCTCTCCCTTGCCAGTGGAGGTCCTCCAGAACAGAGGCTCTTCCTTGACTTGTACACACCCCTGAGTTTTTCCAAAAATGGAACCCACCAATGCATTCACCAAATGATGTGCGATGGAAGCCAGACGGACATCCCACAATGCAGTGATATGAACCCAATGTGTTCTGGCATTGCCACATGCCACAGATAGCATCCCCGTATTCTTCACACTCATCCACGTCTGTCATCCAAGGCAAAGCATTTCAAAAGAAGTCAGAAAAACAAAGATAATAAAAGATTCTGCATCCACAGGGCATGGGAGATAAAGAGAACACGCAAAAAAACAAGACAAAACATATATCTAAATCTCAAATGGAATCCTGGCAATAACTTGCACTGCTGCCCTGGTTAATGTGTAACAAGTACTTCTAGTACAAGCTGCATTGCCCCCAAACCCAAAGAGCCAAGAAGCAAGGGCCCAAAGAACTTGGGGAGCCATAATTCCTGGGGCAGATAAGATAACCTTGGAAGGACTGACCCTCCAAGGGAGTCGGAATAAAAGGAGCATGTTCCCAAGTACTGGAGGCAAGGGGAGATGTCCTCCTGTGCAAATAGCAGCATCACATGAATTATTTTCACCAGGACCTCAAGCTTTGGGGGTGTGGGGAGAGTTTAAATTTCCATGCCCTGCTTGGTGCAAAACTGACAATCATCACCCCAACCACCACAGTTGCTATTTGTGTTTTCAAAAATGTGCACATTAAATGCAAAGACGCATTTAACATCATGTCTAGTTTGGCTCTGATGGGCAGCCTTTCCTTCTCTTTAAGAGGTCAGTTCTTACCTATACAGTCATCTGTCTCCTGGGAATGCTTGAAGCCGGTTTGGCACAAGCATCTATAAGATCCTTCTGTATTGAGGCACTGGCCATGCAAACACCGGGACTGGTCTGCACACTCATCTACATCTGGAGAACAGAATGCAATACAACATAAGAGGAACGGGGGTCAATATTAAAATGCCTTCAAAACAACCTGAAGTAAAATTTAAATGGGAAGGCAGAAGACTGAGAAAGAAATAAGAAGGGCTGACAAGGAGTGATGGGTGAGCTTGCCTAGGCCCAATTCAAATGAGTTAATCTGAGCCTAATTTAAACCTAATTTAATTTGGATGGATGGCACTGGGAGTCCCACAGCTACAGCCTTCTCAGTTGCCAAACATCCCTTCCCCCAAACTTATCTTTGCAAATGTGGCAGTGGGAGCATCCATTGACACAGGGAAGTATGGAGAACGACATTTCCTATATTCCTGGGATCAACAGATACTAGGAACAGAGGAAGGTGCCTTATACGGAGTCAGGCCCCTGGCCCAGCTATTGTCAACACTCACTGGCAGCAGCTCTCCAGGGTTTCAGGCAGGTTTTTTTTCCTAGCCCTGTCTGGAGATGCCGGAGATTTAACCTGGGACCTTCCGCATGCAAAGCGTGTGCTCTGCCACTGAGCCATGGCCCCTCCCTCCCTCCCTCTCCTTGTGGGAGACTTTAGGCCTTAAACTCCCAATGTCACAAGGATCCCACCACCATCCTGCCTTGCAATGCTAATCTTGGAAAAGTGTGGGGTCGGTAATATTGACTTGAGCAGCTTCTGAACTGGGCATAGGATCAATTTCAAAGGGGCATGGTGTGGTCCTGATGGGGAATTCTTGAGACCCTTTACAATCCCCCTTCCATTATAAGATCTGGTCCCATCGCTATTGGAAAGAAGAGCCCAAGAGGGCAGAGGGAGTAGCTTCTAGGGTCCCCTCTACAAGATTTTGCTTTGATGCCCGGTTGCCCGATTATGCGCATATACGGATAAGCGCATGTACTCCTAATACCTATTCACGAGAGGCGGTGAAGCGCATTACGGGCTGTATGAAATGCACTTTGAAGTTGTTTACATGCGGAGAATTGCATGTTTACATGGCAATAAGGCGCTTTAACTCTCGCTGTAAATTTTAAGTCACTATTTAACGCGCATTCGACAATGCGAATAATCGGAGATAAAAAGCGCCTCAACCCCCAATTTGCGCTCTGCTCTTGTAGAGGTAAAATCTGTAATGCGCCTTGAAAGAGCTTTAAATCGCTCTTGTAGAGGCACCCTAGGACTGTACCTTGGCAACTGAATCCACCAGCAGCATTTGAGAAGCCGAGAGAACAAATGCAAAAATAGGATCCGTGGCTATTCAGGCACTCGCCATTGGGACTGCAGATGCTACTGTCCAGGCACTCATTCAGATCTACAGGAGGGCAAAGAAAATTACAGTCAACTTGCTCAGACTGATTATTCTTATCTGATGTCTAGATAAAGCCTTTAAAATGGGCGAACTATCCTCCCACCCAGAAGCAAGGCTCTCTGCATCCTGAATTTCAAGCCACACATATCTAGTGTATCTGGAAAGGACACCATACTATAAGAGACTGAAGGAGGAAAAATGGAACTGGAACATGTTTCGGTTTATTATATGGAAATGCCCTTTTAAGAATCTCTTACTTCAAGGATGGGCAGGTTTCAGCTTGCTAGATGTACTCATTTGTTTGTGTTTACTAGAATCTTGAGATCTACCTGGCACAAAACAGTGGCTGTCAGGAGCCATAGCCATAGCAGTGAAGGACATTCACTTAGAGTTAAGGAACTGGGTGCCTCTGAGCACATGCTCAGCCCAGGAATTTGTTGTAGATGGGGCTGTTATCTTCCAATTGCCTTGCCTCATTCACAGTCTGCCACATTCACAGAATTTAGTATTCTATGTGGTCATCTTCCATTCTCCCATGTTTTCCCATTGCTTCTTCCATTTTTCACACACACACACCAATTAAAGAGGAAAAGGTAGAATAGCTGCACAATGTCTTTTGATAGTGCTAGGAGCCATCCGTCTGGCCCTCAGTACCAGAACTGAACTCATAGTCCTTTTACACAGAAATTCTCTCCTCGGTTTTCCCTAAGGTTTCTCCATTTCAGCAGCCTAATTATAGTGGTGGGGGGGCACCCACTTTTCTTTTCTTTTTGCTGTTGTTAAACAACAGGGAGTCAACATCCTTGCCAATCAGCTAGAAATCGTTCCAAGATCTATCAGTATATCCTGATCTATTCTCTGCCCGCCCATGTCTTACTCAACTCATCCAGGTCAGGAATTATGAAAAGCTCCCCTATTCAGTTTGTCTGAGCCAGGCAACTCACCAGATGTGCTCAAGCTGCACATCAAGGGTGGAGAAAGTATTACAGTCACAGTTACATGCACACATATATACTTTTCTGTATTCATTACACTCAAACTTGCAAAGGCAACAAACAAAAATGTAAATACACCTGCACTACACTGCTATCCTTAATATCTCTATATAAAAGACGAATCATCATAATCATAAGTGCTTTGATGCTCAATATAAAAACACAGCGTGCCGTGTGAGGCAACACTATTGCCACTGATGCGATGCGAGCACTGGTTTACGTGAGAGCACTGTCATTAACGCTAGCGCTGCGCCACCATTGGCTATGACCCAGAATTAAGAAGAGCAAGAATGGAAACAGTAATGGACCCACGGGCTCACATCTATCTAGAGACAAAAAAGTCACATGGGGAAAATGAAAGAGGAGGGAGAGAGAAAGATACACTGGATTCAAACATCAGTTATTTGTCAGAGGCAGGCAAAAATAACTGTTGAGATGTTTCTTAAAGAGTGGGGGATGGGGTGGGACTGGGTCATATGAACATCTGAGGGCAAGAGATGAATCCCTTACCTAACCAATACACACAGGGGACTGGGAAAGTTCAAAGCCCATTGTTTTGAAAATTAAATCGGCGGAGAGAAAAGCGCACTTTGTGTTTTCTCAAATATTTCATTGCAAATATGTAAAGTGCAAGAGCCTCTAAAAGTGGAAAGGAAGGAGTACTGCACATGCCCCCAGCTGGCAGTCCCTCTTCCCTGACACTCAAGCATGCCTGGTGATTTCTTCCTGGGCACTGGTGAGGCTGGCTGGTGAGGACACAGGTGTAGACACTGGTGTGGCTGTCCACAGGGACAGGGACAGGAATCTCTGAAAGGGACCACGTTTCCTTATGTGTGTGAAGTTGTGAAAATGTGGCTAAATGGGAGGACAGAAATATTTATCATACCTTCACATATGGTCCCATTGAAGAGCTCAAATCCAGGCTGGCAGTGACACATGTAGGAGCCTGGGATGTTTAAGCACCCACCTCCCAGGCAGTGAGTGTTTGGATCTTCGCATTCATTAATATCTGTCCAAGGAAAGGAAGGCATGATTAATGATAGAGAACAATTTTGAACCTGTTATGAGAACCTGCAGCACCTAAGTAAAGAGGGGAAGAGCACAGCTGATAGAAAAATTAGTTCCCCATAGAGGAGTTATGCAGGGCTGGGCTTTTATTTTTATTTATTTATTAATGGCAAAGAAAAGCCTGTAAACAGGGGTAATTTATCGTATTGAAATCCCAGCCCATATTTTAAGTACATTGCATACTCTTATGAACATAACAGAGCACCCTTTCTTTCTGTCTGTGGTAGACTCCACACAGTTGTCTTTGACCTACATCCTGATAAGCTTTGACCTTCTTATTTTAAAACACACTCAGCAAGGAACAGAGTTTCCATTCCTCCTTGCACACACACGTATGCAAAAAAGGCAATTCACAATGGTATTGCATTTACTTAAGCTATCATAAAGTTCTTATGGCTCAAATACAAAAAGCCCAGATCAGGACATCAGTCCCAAAGGAACATGACACTCTTCTCTCTCGATCAGTCCAGTCTCTGAAGGTATTTATGCCTGATAACCTTCTCTCGTATATCACTCATCCAGTTGTCCCAGCATCAGTCATAGGAGAAAAGCCAACTGAAACTGGCAATCATATTATTAGTCTGCCAAGAGAATGGAATATGCATTCTTTGGATTTCCCCTGACACTATCAATCAAAAGACATTGAGCAGCTTTTCTCTTTCCTTCCTTCGTAGCAAGGAATAGGACAGAAGAAGCAGTGGGAAAACATGGGAGGGATATACGAGTGGAAGACGATGATGTCTGGACCCTCTGTACAATTCCATGAATGAGGCAGGGCAATGGCCTGAGAAAAGCCTCATCTGGAAGTTCCCCAGCTAAGGAAAACAACCTACTTACGTATTATTTCATAAATGAAGGAGAGGTTTGCCTCTCATTGTACATTCCAGTCACAACCAATCACAACTCTAATGAATGATCCTGTATGATACATTTTTGTTGCATTCATACTTTAGACTTTTAGATGTACTCTTAAAACATCTTAGATGTACATCTAAAAATGCCATGTGTGCAGTAGCCCTAATAAAATCCCATATCAGAAGGCTGTCTATTAATGACTACTATTCCCCAAGTATACATTACAATTTAAGTAGCCATGCCAGAGATTTTGCCTGTAAATGTATCCTATTTGGGGGGGGGGGGGAGGAACCTGCCACATAATTAACTGCAGAGGCAGAGAGAAACAGCAAATGTATCCATCACTGGCTCTCTACTCAATGCTCTCTCCAGTCACAACTTCTTTTCTGAACACCTTCCTCTCTAATATGCCTCCTAACATAGAACTTTAGAGCTAGGGTGGATATTAGGAACTTACTGAAAGGATATTGAAAGTTCAATATCAAATTAATCTCAAGCCAGAATCTGTATATATGTGTACACACATCTGTCATATTGCTTGGAACCAGCAGAAATTACAGAATGGTAACAGGTAGAGAAAATGTTAGCAAAATGCATATCCCTGTTTCAGCTTACCTCTTCACAAAATGGTAGTGTGTTTGCCTGAATATTAGAAAATGCACCCCCCCAAGTTCCAGTTTTTTTCTGCACCAGTTCATCAGTCTCTATTTTCAGTTTCTCCATTTATCTTATTCTTGGGCCATTCCAAATATTGTGTGGCCATAAACCCAAGTTTGCCACCAAGCAAACAGGCACCCATATAGAAGGCTTAAATACACTAGTCAGGAAGCTAGAAAAGAACATTGCTGTATCTCCTAAACAAAAACAGTCACAGGAAACAACAAGCAGATACAAGTACATCCAGTGCCACCTAGTGACCAAAGTATAAAATGACACTATCCACACAGCAGCAGCCGATAGTTCTTGCTCTTTTATGAGTGTACTTGTATGATACATGTGTTTGTCTCATTCACACATTACATTTTTTTAGGTGTACACATATGATTTCTTTTAAGTAAGTGTACACCTAAAAATATAGTGTGTGAAATGGCCTTTAGTATAGTTACTAATACAGTAGAATTTTGACCCTCACTGGATATATCCCTACATAGCACACTCATCAATGTCTTCAAAGACAATTGTAGTCATGAAATTTAAATAAGAATCCTGTTTATCCAAATCTTAGATTATCCAAATATTTTTATGCCCTCAGGCCATTTGGAAAACAAATTGTTCAATAGCATGCACACTGTTCTTGTAAACATCTGAGTTGCTAATTTTGAACAGTAGAGTTCTGTTGATTATATTAAAGCTATGCCCTACTGATTAAGCATGAATCATCAGTGTGGTTTATTATTTATTTACACAGTGCCCAGGTTTGTACTTGTTTTTCACATGTGCAAGACAGATGTCTGTTTTATCAGATTGCATAGCTCCAAAAATAGGAAAAATTTAACAAGAGCAAAAAGCATAGGAGGAAAAGAATATAGATGGTCTTGATGCTTATATAATAATAGTTTATCTAACCCTGTTCAGACAACATACTAAGCCAAGGAGATTAAGCATTTTGAGCTAAACTTTATGGCTTAGTGTGGCTGAATTCGGACGACACAATAAGCAACTGTGTGTGTGTGTGTGTGTGTGTGTGTGTGTGTGTGTGAAACAATCGTCAGTTGTATTGACTATCGTGTCGTCCAAATGCTGCCATAGTCAACTCAGCACTGATCCTAATCCACACCACAGTTGATTATTTATTACCATGTTGTGTGGGGAGTACCCGCTACATGAACAACAAAGTTGATTATTACCCCACCATTGACTATCGTGTTGTCCGAATTCAGCCAGTGTGTTGTGTGAACCATTCCTAACCATGGTGGCTACATACCCACAGTTAAAACACTTTCACTAACCATTTGCTGCCAAAGGATTAATAGCTTAGTGTGTTGTCTGAACAGGCCTTCTCTGTACCCAGTTTTCCTTACTATAACTCTATTTCGGGGGGGGGGGGGAATCAATTGCTAAATGTTTTACTTTTAGGCCACAACCCTATACACCAAGGGTGGGAAAGTTGCAGCACCAGGCCCTCAACCTAAATTCAAAAGCTCTGCATATGATCATTTCAGACATCTGGCACAGGTGATCTTTCCTTTCCCTGGCAGCCTACTAAGCAGGAAGGGAGAGAGAAAAGGGGTAGCCTACCCACATTTGTCTCTGGACCTGGCCATACTAACTTCAGTCTTGCCTACTGCAGATATGCAACCCCCAACAGATTTCCTGCAAGGAAATGTAGCCCACAACAGAAAAAAGTTTCACTATTGCTGTTATACACACTTACCTTGGAGAAAGTCCCACTAAACTCAGTGGGACTTTTTGAGTTATTTCTGAGCAGACATATATAGGATAGCACTATTAACAATGTAACCACTACTGTCCCTGATATTTTCATTTATGTTCTCATTTTCCATATCTTCTTTCCAAAACATGTTGTTCGAGGCAGTTGACAACAATTACAAGCAATTCATCTTTGTTAATCTTCTTAATTCTTCTTAAGAAAACAATAGCAAAACTGGCCTATTTACCAGCAAATTGATTTCAACATCCAGCTGCATTTACAAGCACTTTGTTGAGTTGGTTCTCTGACCCCCTTTCTCAATGTTCTCTAATTGTTTTTCCCCACTTTGGTTTTGTTAATACTTTGTCTATTTTTATTTTATGCTGGTATATTTATTTCTCTTATATCCCAGTCTAATTATTCTCTCTTGGTTGTTTTTTTTTACACTAAAAATCCAATATCTCTATCCTCCCGTCCTTTAATGCATGGCTTTAAAAGACAAGGCAAGTTTGACTCGCTTAATTTCTCTGAATAATTATGCACTCATTTCTTCTACTCCCCTGATCCATTTTCTTTTCCTCCTCTGAATTGCCCTAATTTGAATTAATATAAGTTAGCTGCAAAGCTGCAACCAATTCATTAATGAACATATTAATCTCTGCCAGATATCCCCAAGCCAGATATCCCCAAACACTACACCTTGGGTAGATTGCCAGTAGCTAGAGATGGAGAGAAATGAGGATCAATGTGCTATGAGACACTGTCCCAAGTGATGAATTGTTCTGAGAAAAGGAAGGATCAATCCAGGTCATAATCTCTGCTTGTCCAGCTATTATAGTGCATACCGGTTTCATTCATGACTAAATGTTACAGTCATTCAACTGGACAGAATGAAGTCCAGTATCTTTACCTTCACAAGTGAATCTATTGGATGAGAGTACATAGCCAGTGTCACAGGCTTGGCAAGTGAAGGATCCCTGTGTATTAGTGCAAATTCCCTGAGGGCAGGCTGTGTGTGAGACACATTCGTCAATATCTAGAGAAAGAAGAAGCTGTCACTGACATGGGATAATGAACAAGATAGTGGATCCAAAGAAAAACTCAGGGCGTTCCTTCCCACCACCACACATTGTCCTGTCAGCATACTCTCTAAAACCTGTCTAAAGGAGGCAATTCTTTCATAACTCTCTCTAAAGCTCATTTCAGAAGCTCATTTAAGCCTCTTCGGCATATTTGAAGAAGCTGCCTCCTCAGAGTTTACAGAGGTTATGTCCCAAAGTAACTTCAACTCTTAGGTTTCTCAGACCATCCCCTGTCATCTTGAACCGTAGCTGTTGGTTGTTCTGTTCACCCTAGAGACTGAATGGCAGAATAATAATAATAATAATAATAATAATAACAACAACAATTTATTTCTTACCCGCCTCTCCGTCTGGATCGAGGCGGGGAACAACAACATGATAAAATACATAAAACTGATTAAAACATGACACATATTATTAAAACTGCATAAAAAATCCTAAAACATCCTAAAAACATCCTTAAAACATTCTAAAATTCCACTGGATATGCCTGCCGGAAGAGAACAGTCTTTATAGCTTTCTTAAATTCTAAAAGACTGTTAAGTTGACGAGTCTCCTCCGGCAGGTCATTCCACAGTCTGGGAGCGGCAGAAGAGAAGGTCCTCTGGGTAACGGTTGTCAGCCTAGTCTTGGCCGACTGCAGTAAGTTCTTCCCAGAGGACCTGAGCGTGCGGGGCGGATTGTATGGGAGAAGGCGATCCCGCAGGTAACCCGGACCCAAACCATGTAGGGCTTTAAAGATAATGACCAACACTTTATACTTCGCCCGGAAACTAATTGGCAGCCAGTGGAGCGATTTTAAAGCTGGCGTAATATGGTCACCCCTAGATGTACCGGTGACCAACCTGGCTGCCATATTTTGAACTAGTTGAAGTTTCCAGACTAAGCACAGAGGTAGCCCTATGTACAGCGCATTGCAGAAGTTGAGCTTCGAAGTTACCAGCGCATGCACTACCACCTTTAGGTCTTCCAACTCTAGGAAGGGCGCAGCTGGCGTATCAGCCGAAGCTGATGGTAGGCACTCCTGGCCGTCGCATCTATCTGGGCTGTCATTTGGAGCGACGGATCCAGGAGCACCCCCAAGCTGCGAACACAGTCTTTCAGGAGGAGTGTAACCCCATCCAGAACCGGTTGACACACCTCCAAACCCAGGTTGCGGCCTTTGACAGCAAGCACCTCCGTCTTGTCTGGATTCAGCTTCAGTTTGTTTTTCCTCATCCAGCCCATTACTGCCTCCAAGCATTCATTCAGAGGAGACACACTATCCTTAGCTGGCGCTGTTATCGCATAGAGAAATATATTTGGGTGTCATCAGCATACTGATAGCACCTTGCCCCATGCCTCCGGATGATCTCTCCCAACGGTTTCACATAAATGTTAAACAGCATTGGGGAAAGGATGGCACCTTGCGGTACGCCACACAGCAGCTCCTTCTTTGCAGAGCAGCTATCCCCAAGCATCACCATCTGGAACCTGCCCAAGAGGTAGGACCGGAACCACTGAAGCACAGTGCCCCCGATTCCCAATCCCCTCAGGCGTTCCAGAAGGATCCCATGGCTGATAGTATCAAAAGCCGCTGAGAGGTCCAGAAGTACCAACAGGGACACACTCCCCCTGTCAATACTAAGGCGTAGATCATCCACTAAGGCGACCAGCAGTCTGATCAGGTAGAACTGGACTCTAAAAGAGCCAGCGTGGTGTTGTGGCTAGAGTGTTGGACTGGAAATCGGGAGAACTGGGTTCTAGTCTCCATTTGGCCATGGAAGCTCAATGGGTGACTTTGGGCCAGTCACAGACTCTCAGCCCAACCTACCTCACAGGGTTGTTGTTGTGAGGATAAAATGGAAAGAAGGAGGATTAAGTATGCCACTTTGGGTTCCTTAAGGAGGAAAAAAAGGCAGGATATAAATGTAATAAAGAAATACATACATACATACATACATTCATACATACATACATACATTCATTCATACATACATACATACATGAAATGTCCAAGATGCCTTTCCACCAAGGAAAAAGCTTCTCTTGGAGCCAACTTGGAAGGACAATCACTTGATAAGAAGTGCGGAAGTGGGCAGGAATGGGTAAATATATAAGAATCACCTTGCCAGATTAGTCCGAAACCCACTAGCAGTGCAGTATTCTAATGGTAGCTAGCCAGATGTTTCTAGAGAAGCCTTCTGCAAACCTTGTGCCGTCCAGATGGATTGGACTATAACTCCCAGCATGTAACAGCCACTCATGGCTAAGGCATGCTGGAAATTGTAGTCCAATCTATCTGGAGGACACCAGGTTGAAGAATGCTGTCCTAGAAGGGCCCTCCCCCCCAGTAGTGTATGAAGATGATGGCCTTCTCAGTTATTTCTCCATAACAAATGGTATTCACAGATACACAGTC
Organism: Anniella stebbinsi; assembly: GCA_029215795.1. Taxonomy (NCBI): domain Eukaryota; kingdom Metazoa; phylum Chordata; class Lepidosauria; order Squamata; family Anniellidae; genus Anniella; species Anniella stebbinsi. Next base: position 335,185,204 of record JARDYH010000001.1, read on the forward strand.
CTTATACCTTGAAGGATTTCCATTTAGCCACCTTGGCTGATATGGACCACGAAGTCTGTACTTGATGGCAACTAGTCCTGATGGTTGTTTGTTACCTCCAGTGTTAGAGGCAGTATGCCTATGTACACCAGTTGCTGGGGAATATGGGCAGGAAGGTGCTGTTGCGCTCCTGTCCTGCTTGTGAGTTTCCTGTGGGCAGCTGGTTGGCCACTGTGTAAACAAAATGCTGGACTTGGTCTGATCCAGAATGGCTCTTCTTATGTTCTAAGCAAGTTCAATTGGACTCTAAAATGGCTGCCAAATGCTTGGATTTTGTTCTCTGAGAACCCTTCCCATTGGTGAAACAATCCATTTTCTACAGTGAAAAGGACTGGCAATAGTTATCAGTTAAGGAATTCAGACCAAGCTTTAGATTTCACCGCGGCCTATAAAATGCTCAAATTATTCTATTTATTTAGCCACAATAAGGTTGCAGCCTTATGGGTTGGGCCAGTGTAATATTTGTCATCTATGAGGAAATTTCTTTGCTCATCACACATGCCACAGGATATACCTTCACATGTTCTTCCATCCCTTGATGCAATGTATCCAGTGCCACAAGCCACACAAGAAAAGGAGCCCTCAGTGTTGATGCAGCGTCCTCTAGAGCAGGCGTTATGGGTTGCACACTCATCAATATCTGCAACATACAAATCAGAAAGACAAGGAACAGAATTTTGGGGCTTCTCTATGATGAAACAAAAATCCTGCACCTTATTGGGACTTCATCTTCTGAAGTCTTTGCGGGATTACAATTGGCACAATATATGTGTTTCTCCCCCCCTTCCCTTCCCCCCCCCCATTTCCTTTGTGAGCAAGTTCCATATGTTTCATCTATATAGCTGGTAGATAGCGCTGTGATATTGCACTATTCCGGAAGTGCACCACCTTTTTGATGGCAGTTTATATTTATTATTGCATTTTCAGCTATTTATAAAACAGTGGAATAAAGCTTAAAAACAACAGGAGAGGCACTGGAGGTTGACAACATTGTGAAAAGGACCCGTGAACTTCAGTGAGTGAACAATCACGAGTGCAGAATAAATGCCTCATGTAGAAATGGCCTTGATCTTTGGTCAATGGATACTAAAGCTGGCAGATCAACAGTAAGAGAAGACAAAAAGCTCTGTCTGCATTGAATCTCAGCAACTGCCCCAAAATAATTGTATTCAATGTAAGGTTGTCAGAATGAGAGTCAAATCAGCACGATCTATTAAGAGCTTGCTCCCCTGGCAGTTATTTCCATGGTCTGCCTCCTCATAGACACTCCCATTATGTGTCGAGATGACTGGCAGTGCTCCCAGAAGCTTTTTCATGCACGCCTCATGAAAAAGCTTCTGGGAGCACTGCCTGTCATCTCAACACATAATGCCAGTAATCAGAATTAGGAACCATAGGAAGCTCTCCAGAAGCATCTACAAAATGTCCTCACTTTACGGAATAGGGTTACAAAGAAAGAGAGGAAGCAGTTGGCTGTGACATATCTTCAGCTCCTCCCAAGCCACTGATGGCCCTGCTCTGATGTCAGAAATTTTATGAGTATTCTAACTATGCAGCAGAATTACAGCAACTAGCAAGCAGGTGGAAAACCAGTTTGGCTAGACCAGAGGAACTTTGCAGAGGGACAAAAAGAGCAGTGTGTTGATGGAAAAGAGGTGCGGAGAGGAAAGTAGGGCTGGATTTTATATACTAATTCAAAAGAACTAGCCAAATTTTGTCTTCAGTCTTCTGTCCCATTATTTCCAATTCAGATACTTGTCCCATGTGGAAAACCAGCACTATTATTTTGTTTTGTCTTGTTCCACATGGTTTTTGAGCAATTTTATATGTATTAGCTCCACTCTTTTTTAAAAAAAGGTTGGGTTTTTTATCCTGTTCTTAATTTTGCCATGCCTTGATGTTTTAAAGTTGTGAAATTCTTTTAAAGCTTTAAATTGTAATTTGTCTTGGAGCCATTTTTGAGCCAAAGGGCAACTCAGAAATAATTTTATAAATGAATTAATAAATTTATCTCCTGCAGCCATCGCATGCTGGCTTTATTGGGTCCTGCTTGTACTTTAACTGCAGGCCTGATATGGACTATCAATATACACCAAGAAGGAATGCCTAGGGTAACAAATCCTATCATATATTAATGGACCTCTGAAGCTGAGCTAGGCTATTTTCATTTAGGGCATTTACCTATACCACATCCTTTCACTGGTCCACAGCTATCTGTACAATGGGTGCACCTAATAGCATCCTTGTATATTAGGGCAGAAGCAGGGAATAGGACACTTATCAATGTCTGTAAAGAGTTCCATATTTGTTCAGATACCAAAGAAGACAAATTGCTCAAAACCCACTACCAATCTATTCCTCTGCAGCCACTTTCACTTTGTATTCATTACAAACTTTGACAAAAGAAGAGACTGTGAGACCCACAAGTGATATGAATAGGATCTGAGGTGGGTACGAGTACTTGCTGTGCCACGGAGACAACAACATGTCTGTCTCTGAGCTTAGCATGCTCCTTAGGCACCTGCTCCTGAACCTGCAAACAGCTCACCCCAGTGTATGACAACATCAGGCTTGCTGAAATCAGCAGAGAAAGTCAGGCAGAGGAGAGGCTTGAGGAGGCCAGAGAGAAATGGGAGTACATACTGACACATCATGTGAATTTTCTCCGTTGTCTTACCAGATAGAGCTGGTGCAGTGCTGTGGCTAAGAGACTGAGATACAAAATCAGGAAGTCCCTGGTTTGAAATGTTGAATCTCACCTCAAAGTCATCAGAAGCCTCGAGGCAAGCAGGAGAGGGACTGTAACTCAGCGGGCTGTCCCAGGTTCAATCCCTGGCATCTCAAGCCAAACCAGGATCAGTTAACAGGTGTTGGGAAAAACCTCTTTGTGACTCACAGTCACAGCAAAGGAGACTAAGGCCTTCTTCACACGAGTGAAATAAGGCATGTCCGCAACTGGACAGGCATGGAAGTTCAGGGTTCTTTTAATGGCAACCTCCTGCACTTCTCTCGCACCTTCCTCCGGTAATTCCATTTTTAAAAACCCTTGTGATATCCCGATTCTGCTGAAATATCTCAGGATTTCCTATCATGTACAGGGGAAATTGCGCTACAAATCACCCACTAGTGGGTGCTGTACCATTCAGGGCTATGAACAGTGAGAGGAGGGGAAGTTTTCCATTATAGTTCACATGGTCACCCCTCTCCGACCATGTAATACAGCCCCATTACGATTGTGCAAGGCAAGCAGGAAGACAAAGAGCCTGACCTGGCAGAAAGCAACTTGCAATGCTGTAAGACACTTTTCTACATAAGGCTTTTAACCGGCCGCTTTACTGAAGTTTCTGTTTCTGGATTCTTTGCAGGATTAAGATTGGCTCCTTTACATGTGTGTATTTCTTTCTCTTCCTTATGTTCCATTGCACTAGGTTATGCTGTGGTATAGTGGAATTATCCCACCATTCACAAATAATACCAGTTTCCTTGTTAGAAAGGAAAGTCCCTGGAGGAGGATGCCACTGTCTAAAGGACCCACAAACTACTATAAATGAGGAATCATGAGTGCACAATAAATGCCTTGTGTAGAAAGGCTCTACCTTTCAGCCTCAGCATCTCATTTGAGCAGGCAAAGGGCAAGTGTCTCATCTCATATGGGAATAATTATGTTCATCTACTTTACAGGATTGTTGTAAGGATTACAACAAGATTGTTCGTGTAAAGTGCTTTGAAAACTCGGTATTACTACTGTGAATAGTATTATTATTTCACTGACATTCCAGATCTTTTTTTTATAAACCCATACCAGGAATCTCTGGTTTTTGAGGAAGAGATTCACTATTTAGATCTATTTTAAAAAATACAATTCAATGTTCTTTGGCTATGTCCCCCGAATGTACATGTCATTTTTACCAGACTATGGCCCTTTCCACACCAAGCGTTTTGCATGGGATAGCCCCTGGGTGTAGAGGGAGGGAGGGCGATCCCGGAAGTACCTAAGGGTGCCTCTACAAGAGCGATGTAAAGCTTTTTCAAGGCGCATTACAGATTTTACCTCTACAAGAGCGGAGCGCAAATCGGGGGTTGAGGCGCCTTTTATCTCCGATTATTCACATTATCGAATGTGCATTAAATAGCGACTTAAAATTTACCGTGGGAGTTAAAATGTCTTATGGCCATGTAAACATGTGATTCTCCGCATGTAAACAACTTTAAAGCACATTTCATACAGCCCGTAATGCGCTTCACCACCTCTTGTGAATAGGAATGAGGAGTAAATGTGCTTATCTGTATATGCGCATAATTGGGCAACTGGGCGTCAAAGCGAAATATTGTAGAGGAGACCTAATACACACCATTGGAGCACAGGGACCAGCCAGGGGCCATCCCAGGCAAACAGCCTGGTGTAGAAACGGCCTATGTTTCAGTGTAGCTGCAAATCCATGTTGCAAAGGGGTGACAGAATCCAAAAACAGCAACATTTTGTACTTCCCTACTTTCCCAGAAGAGGGCAGCCTCCATCCACCACATATATCCCACTGCTTCATATTTGCTGTCAACTTGCAGCTAGAATAGGTAAATCTAAATTTTGATTAGTGTACTACAGAATTAAGCATCCTTCTAAATAGGCATCTGCTCTATTGAGGATACACATGAGTTATGATAGTGGAGGGGGGAAGTCGAACTGAATATGCAAAGAAAGAATTTATATATACAAATATACAAGGCTTTTCAAAGGTGCTTGGCAAAAATGATTCACATTTTTTAAAAAAATTACCTTTATATACCGCCCCATAGCCGAAGCTCTCTGGGCGGTTTACAAAAATTAAAAGATTGAACACTAAAAAGACAATAAACAAAATTTAAAACCATAAACATAAAACAGCTGACATTTAAAACATTTTAAACTGTTAAGCCTGGCCACAAAGTCAGTTAAAACCTCAACTTAAGCTGTTAAAATGCCTGGGAGAAAAGAAAAGTTTTGACCTGGCGCCGAAAAAATAACAGTGTTGGCGCCAGGCGGGCCTCATCGGGGAGATCATCCCATAATTGGGGGGCCACCACAGAGAAGGCCCTCTCCCTTGTTGCCGTCCTCCGAGCTTCCCTCGGAGTAGGCACCCAGAGGAGGACCTTTGATGTTGAGTGTAGTGTACGGGTAGGTTCATGTCGGGAAAGGCATTCCATCAGGTATTGTGGTCCCAAACCGTGTAAAGCTTTATAGGTTTCATTAGCATGAAAGGGGAGTTCCTTAAAAAAGAAGGGGTTGTTTGCACACTCACCTTTACACTGTTCTCTATGATCCATGATGTAGCCCATTTTGCACTTACAGTGATAAGAGCCAGGTGTGTTGATACATTGCCCTCCATGGCAGATATTTGGCTGGTCACACTCATTTAGATCTGTTAATACATAGGAACATGTCCCTTCAGCAAAAAGGCTGCATCCAAAGAGATGTTAAGGCACAGCTGTAGGTCAAACAGCTGAATAGCCTCACCTCCACCTCCAATACCTTTCCAGACTATTTCATCTGCCTTTTTTCACATCCCACTTTGGAATTGGATTCAGCAACAGATAAAGAGCGTCATCAGAAGAGCGTTTTATCACATGCTAATTACTGGCCACTCACGGATGTTTGCAGGTCCTTTTCACAATACCGCCTGCCTGCCACACACCTCCCACTCCTTCAGCTAATTTTTCCATCCCCCCCCCCCAAAAGACCCAGAAAATCCTATTCTTTTGGCTGCAACGAAACTAGCTGCCATTTCCTGCTGTGTGCAGAAGAAGCAGCACAATAAAAACGCCCACTGAATTGGCCACGTGGTCATTGCTGCTGCTTCTTTCTTCCCCATTTGGAGAAAGAGAAAGCTGTTCGTCCCTATTGTGGGACAGCAGCAGGAGGCCAAAGCAACAGTTAGGAAATGTGATTTCCCCTCCACCTGGTGATGCTCATAGACATTATGAAAGTCAATGCAAGCATAACTTTCTTGTATGCCCATATTACTGTTGCCCTCTATTTTTCTTCTTCAGTCCTTGCTACTGATTCTCACCCTCTACCACTAAGTAAAGCACAGGACAGGAAACTGACAGTGATCCAGTGTAATAACAGGATAATAAAAGAAGAAGCTGCATTTTCCAGAACACTTAGTTGTGTTTCTTTCTCAAATATATGGGCTGATGAAAGAAGAGGGAAGGGCTGTCAATTATCTTGGAACCAGGGAAGATGGCGTAGCTGTCATCTCCAGGTAAGGGAGAGGAAAGCTTGAGGTATGGGAAAGACATTCTTCTCTCCCACTGGAAATATACGGTGGTGGTGGTGGGAACTCTGTAAAGCAACTTGCCTTATCTTCTAGGGGTGGGCACTGGAAGATGGTGGTTACCACACCACCCTGACTCACCCTGACATGTTTGTGTGTTCTGTGAGATGAGAAGGGTATACCCAGAGAAACAGAGACAGGAGTAGGAGCCCTCATTGTTGACACAGTGGCCTTTCCCATCGCATGGACTTCTCTCACATTCATCAACATCTGAAGAAAGAGGAATAGTCAAGATTAATTGGCAATACTCTGTATCTTGCCCTCTCTGTCTCTAGACATCTCCAGGTCTGTAAAACTAGAGATGCAAATTCGAAGATCCGTCACAAAGCTGCTAACTCAGCCTGACACCTTGCTCTGGTGTCAGGCTAGGTTTCCCACTTCCCGACCTCCCTTTCCACATCATTTGTCCTTCTGATATCTCCCAGCCCCACATGCCCATTTCTCCCAGCAAAACAAAAGAAACCACTGAAATACCAATGCAGTAGTTGTGACTAGGATGCTGCCGGTAGCCACGGTAGCAGAAACAGGCATATCCTCCTGGCAAGTTTAGGCAGGTGCCTGGACCACAGATATTGGGTGAAGAGGAGCATGCACTGGTCTCTGAGAATGAAGAGAGAAGATACCATCAGGAGACAAGCACAATGTGCACATTAATTGTCCCAGGTCTGGGAAAGGCTAGGGACTCTTAGTCTGATCCAGCAGGTCTCTTCTTATGTTCTTATTCATTTAAGGAATTCACTGCCACAAGATGTGGTGATGGCCACTGGCTTAAATACTTTGAAAAGGGGATCTTTGCTGCCCACACGTGGAAATGGGTTTTATAGAACCATGAGCTTGCCTGGTCGGTATACAAAATCCACTAACTGATTTGTATTCCAGTGGCTTCCTCTCTGGATTGCACCAATTAATTGTTAATTGGGACAGTTAGAGTTAAAACAACAGTAAAAACCAGAACTCCAAAACACCCACACCTCTCAGCAGTCTTAGACAATCCCGTCATCATCGAACCAACTCACAAACAAGCCAACACAGACAAAAGGCAATCGAGAGAGCCTTTGCCAGGGGATTTTTCCAAGAAGGGTTTAGTCCAGAGTACAAGGGTAGGGACAACTCTCCCAGACATCCAGGCAATCCTGAAAGAACACAGCTGCCATTATCTAAGCAGTAAACATGTTACCTCCCCCCACACCCTGAGGTTGCACAACTTCCCACTCCACCAGAAAATCCCTATAAGTCAACTCTGTGACATGGACCAAATTACAAGAAGCCCTCGGCAAATGTTCCTGGCCTGCCTATCCCACAGCCTAAGCCTTCTGATCTTGCCATTCCATTGTCAAGAAGTAGGATCTTCTAATGTAAGGATGTAAGAAATAAATATCTTTTTCATAAAAGATCTTGCAATTTCCCTTCCATGTTTGCCAGGGAAAAATCTCTTCTGTGCTTTGCAGACAGGATTCGCAGAGACTATGTGCAGTATGGAAATAAGTATCTGATAAAATCACTCTTCTTTGGGTCAGTTAAAGAGCCATGCCAACATGGATCTAGTGTTCACTGTGCATTTCAGCACTGAAAACATACTGTGCAAAACCTGGCACAATTGCTCCTTCCAAACTCAAGCCAGATAGTGTACAACCATGTGAGAGTGAGCAAAAAGTCTCAGCTCCCCAATCTACCATATGGCGATGATAATGCAGGGCTGTTGTAAGGTTGACAGAGACAAAGAGCTTTTCTACACATGGCTGTAAATCCCCTGTATCTACTTTTGGTTTTGCCACACAATTGAGACCCAAGCACTATGCAAAGAGCATTTTCTTTCCAGTTTTTCGGCTACATAACCTCTAGGTGGTATAGCTGAATAGCACAAATACTCAAGTGAAAAAGTGGTTTCTTTTGCTTTTACAATTGAAACTGGAGGGTCATGAAGGCATCTAAAGAACCCTTAAACAACTTCAAGTAGGGAATGACAAGTGCATGATTAAAGCTTTGTGTTGAAAAGCCCATTCTATGTGAGCAGCTTTGAATACTGGCATAGAAATCCATACACACACACACACATGCACAAAGAGCACAACCTGATGGCGAGGAGCATGAATGACTGAGTGCTCCGATCTTTCAGGCTCCAATCTATCCAAAGCCCTTCCAGGCTCTTCCCAGCAGGACAGAAGGAAAGGCAGAGCCTCTCCCTACCCTCACCCACTGCTCCATAGGGCTTTTTAAAAACTTTACCATCATCCTCAGAGCTGGTCTGAATTTCCCTCCATGTCAGGTAGTGATTGGAGTCTAGGAAGGCTGTGGATCCAGCTGATCCAAGTCCTTTCCCTCCTCACCCACCGCTTCATCCCCAACATGCCTCTTTTCATCCCACTCCAACATCGGAGTTCTGACCTTGAGATGGGAGTCATCACAGAAACCTCTATGGTAGCAGGGAGGAGCCAGGAGGGGGAATTCATCATTGGTTCTCCCCCTCTGAGGGGGGAATTCCACCTACAACCTCAGAGGGGGATTTCCGATCAATCCTACGGCCCCTGGGATGCTGTCCCAGAGGCCATTGGATTGCTCTGTAAGTATTATAATTATCCTAAAATCTTCTGGAATTTGGCATAAAATTTGGTCTATCACATTCCCCAAGAATGGGATGGGAAAAGATGCTGGCAAAATTCTTTTCACAAGTGACACTTAAGACTGATTATTACTCATTCTGAAGTGTCATTACCACTGTATAGAAAGCAGAAGAGAAATTTTAAAATGGAACATACATTAAAGCCAATGTAAGTTTTCGCTGGAATTAAAAAGCAAGGAATGCTAAAATCAGTTTAACTATCACTTGTGAAAATGGCTTAATACAAATAGGTTGCTACATTTCTTTTTAGACCAGTAAATCATACATTTCTCTTGCAACTTGCTTCTCGTGTGTCGTCCATCTGAAGTGTAGCTGGTCTCTGCTTATTATGCAGTTTTGGGAACGAATCTATCGAGGTGCTGGGGCTGGCCCTACCATGAGCAGAGTGAGGCAGCTGCCTCAGGTAACTGGCTTGGGTGTCATGAAGGGCAGCAAAATGTTAGTTATATAATTTATTATTATTGCATTTCTACTGTCACAGAGGGAAATATGTTCTTGTGGAATTTTCTGCCTCAGGTGCCAAAATAACCTGACCAGCCTTGGGTAATATGCATCTTGGCTTGGGAGGAAAGGACACTAGTGTTTACTGTTTCACCTCATGCAACTTAGGCCCTTTCCACACCAGGTGTTTTACCTGGGATAGCCCCTGGGTGTAGAGGGAGGGTGATCCCTGAAGTACCTAATACACACCATTGGAGCACAGGGAGCAGCCAGGGTCCATCCCAGGCAAACTGCCTGGTGTGGAAAGGGCCAAAATGTTTTCAGCTGGCATGTGGGGCATTGGCTGGCATACCTGTAAAGGTTGTTGCTATGTCTGTTGGAGCAACATCTTCCCCTACATCACCTGGAAATGGCTGATCAGGAGAATGGGGGAAAATCTCTACCGCATCCACTACAGAGAAAAGAAGAAAAGAAGACATCACCACTGTCAGATAAAGAAGAGGAATCAACAGAGCTCTGAACTCCTATATACTGAATTCAGTGCAACTTATTTCTGAGTAAACCATAGAGTTGCAAGGTACCACAAAGGTCATCTAGCCCAAACCTCTGCCAACGCAGAAAATCACTACTAGGCAGAGATGTATTCATCTTATAATAGAGCAGCAACGAAAAAGCTGGCATGGGTCTCCAGGATTATTCCATGAATTATCCCATGAATAACAACGAATAGAGGCATAATGTCTAAGCCAACCTGTTGTTCCATTCTTGGTTGATAGGATATCTATTTCACTTATATATTATACAGGAAACAGAGATCAGGCAATACGCTACTGTTGTCAGAAACACAAATAATTTCAAATCCAATACACAAAGATTGACAGCATGCAATAAGAAAACCCTCTCTGATACACACTGATAGAATTATTTGCTATAAATGCATAATTCACTGCTTAATAGTCTAGTACTAATGTTATTCACAACCGTTCTCTATTTACAATTGTTCCATTTTAACAAAAACATACTGCACCAAACATAAACCTTAACACTCTTGCTATCATTAAAGCTCACAAGCATTGTATGCATATGATACTTCTAGTTATATATTGAATATCAAAAGTATATCACTGAGCATTTTCTAATTCTATCCTGTCAATGATTGCATGGTGGAATTATATTGTCAATGAAGCAATTAGCCTTTACTAGGGCTGTGCACGGATCCGGATCGGGGGGTCCGTGCACAGTCCTAGCCTTTACAATCTTTATCATAATCCTTGCAATTTGACCAACATAGCACATCAACAAACCTCAGAACATGTATTGAAAATGGTGTTCTTCATGTGACTTTATATGAATAATTTTTATATGTGACCATTTTCAAAGAGTTCCTTATGTATTTTTGCATAACATTGGATGGGAATCTAAGAGTGTATTTTTATGCACATTTACTTGGGAGCAAGCTCCATTGAACTCATTTGGACTTACATCTGAGTATTCATAAATAGGATTGTGCTGCAAATTTTAAAACAAACAAATATAAAAATTAAAACTAAAAGGAATATTCTATGCAGCAGCCTGTAAAGCTAACCTTTTGAATTCAATATGAGGAATACAATCCATTTTGCAGAATGTTTTACGGAAGATACAATACTCCCGATTCCTTCCACTCAATAGATTCAGCCTTTGTCTTATTTTTCTGCCTAGCATTAACTATACGATAAACTATAGACTGTATTTAGAAGATCCCTATAAGGAAAAAAAAATCCTTTCCCCAGACACGAAAATTATTAGCACAGCCTGACAGCACCCTCATCCTTCTTTATCTCTTTGTATCATTCATAGATACCAGATTCAGAAAGTTGTTCTGTAATTTACCTGGGTTAATGCCAGTTTCTTGGATAGCATCATCTGTATCCTGTGAACAAGACATACAAATTCATTGATTGGCTGTATACAAACCAGGCAAGATTCGCATAGCTGTGAAGAAATGTTCCCCAAATTTATGTTTTCTTCTTTAGCAATTTCCTGTTAAGTATGTTGCTGGTGTAGGAAACCTATAGCCCTCAGCCTAATTTCATGATAGAGAGAGAGATGGGGTGGTGCAACCACGGGCCCATGCATATATGCATGCATGCATGCACACGTAGAGCTATGCAATCCTGCAATCCTGCTCATTTTTGGCTCTGGCTCTGCATACCATTGGCTGCAGACCCTGACTGAGTTTTCCTGTGGGTCAACAGACAGTCATAGGAAAAGTTTACCCACCTTGGCATATTGTATCTATAGGGGAAAAGCACTGCTGCTGAATTCCCATAACTTTATTATGATGAACCCATGATCGTCAGTAAAGTGCTGTCCCGCCCTAGGTGTCTGACTTTCCTCCGAATCAGATGAGCACTCCAGGTTCTCTAACTCCGTGGTTTAAATCAGGTGTCAAGTTTCTCATCCTCCAAATCATAGACTGGAACCTGCTATAGGCTTGTGTGCCCCTCCTCATCTTTCTCCCCTCTTGCACATGAATTCCCTTCTCCCCAGTTTACATAACTATAGTCTGCTATGATGTCTGAATGCCTCCACTGTTTCTTCTGTCCTGCCAGAAGAGTCGGCCGGGCTTAGGAAAAGACAGAGCCTCCGAGATCAATGCACTCCATTGATAGAGCTCCCTTAGGACTGCACTGTAAAGGAATTGACAGAGCTACTAAGGAATTCATTAAACACTTTCTTTCATACATTATCTTTCAAATATTCCACTAAAAACCCATTTGGTTGTTCTCTATTTTATATCCTAGGATCTGGTCCATGACAAAAAATATCCTCCTGGTATTTTGTTTTTTTAAAGTTGAGGATATAGCCACTATAGCTCACTAGTAGAGCACCTGCTTTGCAGCAGAAAGTCCCAGGTTTAGTCCCTGGCATCTCCAAGTAACGCTTTGGGGGGGGGGGGGATCTTCCCTGAAACTCTGGAGAGGTGCTGTCAGTCAGTGTCAACAATACTGGGCTAGATGGACTAAGGGTCTGACTCAGTATAAGGCAGCTTCCAATGTTCCTAAATCTGAATTACCCTCAGTTGGATCTTTCATATCCCTTTTGATATTGAAACACTGTGACATATTTCTTGGAAAACGTTTATTCTGCAATGAGTTTTTCATCATGCCTTTTCTGTGCAATGGCCCAAACATAAACTCCCAGCAAGCAGATATTTTACTCACCTGGTCTTCCCCTGTAAATTCCCCTGAAAAGTGACAGAAGATAGAATTCTTAGCACACTAAGAATATTTGTAAGTGCACTCAGAACCATGAACACTTTGCTAATTGAGCTGGAGTTTCACTCTTGAACTTAGAATTCACCCCATCATGCTGAATTTCACTCCAAATGCCCTGGGCTAGAACTGAACAACCTTCATTGCCCTGGTACCTTCCAGACATGCTGGACTAAATTCCCATCACCACCACCCAGCATGGCTGGGGATGGTGAGAATTGCATATCTAGAGGGTGCCAGGCTGGGGAAGGCTGATAGAATGTTACTCTACTCTTCCTTACAGAGATGTCCATCCTGGAGAGTGTGTCAATTGTAATGCCATCACTCTACACTTGAACTTGACAGGCAGCTTTCAGAAAGCATCTCTTCCCACAGCCTCAGTATTTTAAGAGTTACTAGGAAAATGTCTGTGAAGTGTTTCAGCACTTAAACATGTTATATAAATATTGAATACTGTTGTTAACATATCCAAGACGGTATCACCTGTTTCCGAGAGCATCAGATAGAGGCATTCCCAACTTGAGTATGCTTAGGCTTGTAGTCAACACATCCATCACACATGCATGAAGAATATGAAGCCTTTCAAGACTTGAGATCAGCCAGATCAGCCAATGTGGCCCTGCTAAAAGCATTATCTTGTGTTTATGCTAGATGAGCTTCTACAAGAAGCAGGGCCTTTTCTGTAGTGGATCCAGAACTTTGGAATGCCTTCCCTTCAGGCGGTCAGCTGTTTGCCTCTCTACTATTTTTTTTGGAGGCAGTCAAGCATGTTTTTTTCACTGTAGCCCCCTTCACACATATATGTGAAGGGAGGTCCACACACTGAATGACTTTCAACACGTCATTCACATGTATAATGCATAAAGGGGGCTTGCGTCTTCGGGAGCGAATTCCTTTTAAGATGTTGTCTGTGCTATGCTATTTCATGTATTTGTTGTGTTGTTGTTGTTTGTTTTAATTGTAATTGCTTTATGACACCATCATCAGTTTTAGTTTTATATTGCAAACTGCTTTGAAAATATGCGTTTAAGTGTGGTCTAGAAATATCATAAATAAATAAAAACAGAATAAAATTAAGTTGGCAGAGGGATTTGATGAATCAGTTTAAGATAAGGTAGTAAATGTAATCTTGCATCCAGGATCAGAAGATTTGAAAGTAATTCAACATTTGAAACCCATTAAGTTCTTGATATTTACCCAAACCAGCTGAATCCACACAAACATTGCTTTACCTTTCCCAGTTACGATGTCAGTCCTGGGGAGTGTGTCTGTGACATCACCACGCAAGACCTCCTGCAATTGCTGTTGTCTTATTGTCCAGTCAGGATCCCTGTCACTATTTTCATGATGCTGCTCTGAGCTGTGTGGGAGCTCATCCGCTTCTGCCTTTCTCATGGACATCCGAATGTCAGAGCTGGAATAAGTGTAGCCATGCCCTGCAGGGCAAATCTCCTTAAAGGCTTCTGCAAGAGAGTACAAGATATACATCTGATGATACAGAGAAAAAGAAGCCAGAGAGAGAAGAAGGAATAGTTGAAGGCACATAGATCTCTCTGACAGATTCAGTTGTGGAAAGTACTGTTGTTCTTCTGCTATACCGGAAAGACATGTTGGGACATGTTTCCTCTTTAGTTTATTTAGGTATCTACCACAATTGAAATGTAGTTCAATAACATGTAGAACATGTTTAAACTACATCTATTTGGAGCCAGAACTGAAGATTGAAAGTTGCCAGCAAAAATAAATAAATAAATAAATAAATAAATAAATAAATAGTTTGCAGGGCTGGGTGTGTTGTTAGTAAATGTATCCTACTGTTAACCAATTCTGGAAACAGTGGCTCAATTCGGACGACACAATAAACAACTGGTGTGGGGAAAACAATTATCAGTTGTTTGACTATCGTGTCATCCGAATGCTGCCATAGTCAACTCAGTGCTGATTCTAATCTACACCACAGTTGATTATTTATTACCATGTTGTGTGGGGAGTACCCCCTAGATGAACAACTGTAAAGTTAATTATTACTCCACCATTGACTATTGTGTCATCCGAATTGAGCCAGAGCCTACTTTTTCTCTCAAAGCTGACAAGAAAATATAACTACATAGAAACTCTCACTCTTTTTATAGGCGTCTATTTCTGGCTGCGCTCAAACAACATGATAGTCAACGGTGGGGTAATAACCAACCCGAAAGTTGTTTATCTAGGGGGTACTCCCCACATGACATGATAATAATCAAAAATGGTGTGGATTAGGATCAGCGTTGAGTTGACTTTTAGTCCACGCTGATTTAACTCACTCATCTCCTGCCCTCTCTCCGCCCCCTCAGTCCTCTCACTAGTACCCCATCAGCCATTGCTGCCGAAAATCTATCCTGCCAGCTGGACTAGAGCAGCAGCCATCATTTTAACCACTCTTGCCTTGCTGACAAAATAACCAATGGTAGCCAAGGAAATAACCAAAACTCCTACTGCACAACACGATAACTCATGGTGGGTTAAATAACCAACCATCGATTATTTAAACCATCACTGGTTGTCTGAACCCAGTCTTTCTCTCTCTCAAAAAGAAACAGCTGTGTAATAAAGAAGGCCAAGCAAACTACTGCCTGATAAGGCTGCATGAGAGTCAATTGCCAAACAAATAGCCATAATTCGAGAAGCAACCTTTTAAATCTTTGATGCTGTAGATTTCAGGCCTATCTGAAAGGATCATCCTCAAAGTTCATTTCGTTACAAAAGTCTTTCCTGCTGCTAGGTGGAGGCAGGAACTGTTATCTGATTGGGCAGCAAGACCCTTAAAAGTGTTGGCCCTAGCTGAGGAGAGTGGGGAGAGGTTTGTATGTACTGCCATTTGAGCTCTACCTTGGGGAACAAAAGGTCTTGGGCTGACACCGTGACCACATGGCCTCTGAGAGTCATTTCTTCACCCTTGCAGAGATATGCTAAATTGATCTATGATTGGTATAGCTTGAGCAAATGTTGACTGCTATTGCAGAAAAAGGATAAAGAAGATGTTGTAGTAACCGGACAGAAGCATAGGAAAGGGCAAAATCTTCTTCTGAGACAGTGTTGAATAAGTCTGTGTCTATATACTGAGAAGTCATAATTCTCTGTTCTTTTCAGTACACTTAGGGTCTTCTGGACCTTGCAAAACATCCAGCTCCTTTTACCTAGTGCTACACCATGGATTATCATGCTGTCTAAACACAGTGCATTTTCCTCAGGGTTGCTTGTTAATATACAGTGTGGTTTATTTTTTGCGAACAAGCCACCTTGACAGCTCATGGCTTGTTGAGTTGATCAGGGTGGTTAACACAATAACCCACCCTGTGGAAAACACACCGGCTCAATTCGGACGACACGATAGTCAATGGTGGGTTGACTAACCCTAACCCTAGGGGGCACTACCCACACAACATGGTAATAAATAATCAACTGTGGTGTGGATGAGGATCAGCACTGAGTTGACTATGGCAGCATTCAGATGACACAATGGTCAAAACAACTGACGATTGTTTCCCCCACACCAGTTGTTTATTGTGTCGTCCGAATTGAGCCACTGTGTTCAGACAACAACCCACTGGGTGGGTTAGCGTGTTGTGTGAGCCCAGTAATCCACTTTGCTTCAAGGCAAGCAGCTAAATGTAGTTATCTACTGCATACAGCCAGAACCCTGGACACTGAACACCAGCTTCTGGCAGAGTAAACATAAAGGGTTGCATTGCTTGTCTGAATCAAAAGAATTAAATCTATCACTGGACTAAAATAATTGGACAAATGGAAAAGTAAGGTCCAAAAGAGCAAGCAGAGTTCTTACCAGAGCCTGGCAATGGACAGTTCTCACAATTCCCACCCCATCCTTTGCCAACACGACTACAGCAGCAAATCTGTTTGGTGATGCGCTGGTTGAGTGGCAGGGCACAAACTCCTCCTACTGCTGAGCGATAGCAGAATCCCTGCTCTGTGGAAACAGCTTTATCCGCTGAAACATAAATGATGGATTAATCCTTTGCCCGTACTTGTCAACTTTTGAATTGTAAAAAGGAATATTTGCACCATAATCTTATGCATATGTACTCAGAAGTAAGTCCTATTGTGCTCAGTGGGATTTACTCCCAAGTATGTGGGCATATTTTATACACACTTAAGCCCCATTGAACACACATGGATAGGCTCTTCCTGCTATCTTGAACTTCCTATCCCTTTGTCCCTACTACTTCACAAATAATGAAAGTGAAGGCAGGAAAAACAGAGGAGATATTTTAATACTGGCATTCATTCAACACATTTTTAAAGATGCTTCATTCCATCATGCTTTAAGATTAAAACATAAGTCTACTCTAAAATTCTAATCTAAAATCTATGCATCTCCAGCTTAGATTGAAGGCAAAGAAGCTAATTAAGAAACTAATCCTGAGTCAGTTAAGAAACTTTGACAAATGAAACAGTTATATACAGAACTTCATATTTCAGTTAGTTACTCAAATTTAGTAGTATCTTAAATTGTAAATGAGATGCAAGCTTTGCAGAATTACAGGAGAGTTGAGAATTGACACTTTTGTGCTTAGATTTGGCAAGTTCAACTCAGTTTTGGAGCAATTTACCTTAATTGACTATAACATGGCATAGGAAACTGCTCTATGTTTCTGTATTCTGTATTTTAATATAACGATGTTTTAACTAGCTGCCATTTTCAGACACTCTTATCTTATTTTAGGCTGTTTTATAATGCTTTTTTGATATGTTTTTTAAAAAGTTTATTGTGGATTATATTTTTGTTAGCCAACTTGAGCATTTTTTATGGAAAGTTATGGAATGAATGTAACACATAATGATAATGAAAGCAAAACTGATCAAAACAAAGGCCTTTTGCTCAAAGCCAAACAACTGGCAAATCTGTTCAGTTCACACTGATTTTAGTGGGAAGATGGAGGACAGAGGAGTTTCTCCAGAGTTGCTAGCTCATACCCTATGCCTTACACTCGATGGCCAGATCTACACCAAGCAGGATATGACACTTGGAAAACAGTTTGAAACCTGTCTATGAAGTGTGTCCTGGGCCCCCAACTGTTGTCACTAATGTTATAAGCCATTTTAAAGCAATAGTGTAGATCCTGCCTATGTTATAAAGTGTTATAAAGTTCATTCGCTTTTGTTGTGGGCATAAACTAAAGGGAAAGCATTTTTCTTATTTCTCAACAATCATCTCCATGTTACCACTGATGTATGGCATAACTACCTGGGATTGATCTCTCTGGCAACCTGCTCCTTCAGACTCCTTATGCCCTAATTCTGGCACAATAAATATGGGAAAACACTGGTTATCTGGAAAAGCGTGCATAAGTCCAGGAAAATTGTTATTGGCTATCTGTTAGCACTTACAAATACAGTGACTGCGGGATGGATCCAACATAGTGCCAGGTTTACAAGTGCAGAGGAAGCTGCCACGAGTGTTCACACATTCTGCATCTTTACATATGCCAAGCATTAGACATTCATTGATATCTATAAAGTGAACAGAAAGAACAAGATTAGCCAGTCTATCCTGTTCTTGTCCACAACTGGCACTGCAAGGAGGATCTGTGATAGGAAAAGGGATACATCTGGTTATAACAGAGTAGAGATGGTTTCAGAAGTGTTTTCTGGTTATATCCAAATTTTCATGAAATCGGCTTTGGTCCATCCACAGCACACGAAAGAAGAAAAGCGGAATATACACTATCTCAAAACCCACTTTTACAGGTCAAACGGCACTTGAAACCACCATATTTCAAGGTTGGTGGGCGAGTAGAACTGAACCTCATCAATTGCGTAGGTGCTGCTCAGCAAATGACAGAGGCTTGCTCCCCACCCCTGTCCACACTCCCCTGCTCAGGGAGGTTTACTGGAAACACTGAAGTAAGCCCCTGTACTTTACCCCATACCTCTCCCCTCTCATCCGTTGGGATATTGTGAATGGTTAAAACAGTGCTACTGTGATATTGTGAATGGGTAAAACAGGCTACTGTGATATTGTGAATGGTTAAACAGGCTACTGTGATATTGTGAATGGGTAAAACTGGGCTGCGCCATGAGGTGGGGGCAGGCGTCTTTCCCAGCAAATGGAGTAGGAACCTGGATGACGGCGGCTGAGCAACTGCAGTGAGAAGGCAACTGCTAAGCAGCGGTGGTGGTGGTGGCATGGATTGGTGGTTGGAAAGGGAGAGTCAGGGGGTTGAGGCAAGCCGGGAAGGGAATCCGCAGCAGGAACATCCGAGGGAGAGCAGGAGAGATGGAAAGGGACGCCTGGATCTGGCAGGTACCTGGGAGCAAAGGCAAGGCTGCTGGTGGAGGGAAGCTGTTCCCCCGAGCCCCCCCCCCCCCCGTCCCTGCTCCCTTGATCAGAAAGAGGTGGGAAAAGGAGCCAGTCAGCAACAGAACAGGTTGGGAGCACGGAGAGGCAACCCAGATGGCTTCAAGAGTAGTGAGGTAGAAAAATGTTTGTTTTTAACAACATTTATAAAGGGCTCTTCAATTAAAAGAAAACATCCATGGCTGATCAGTCATCATTTATTGTTACATTCATAGCATGCAGCGATGATCAAAATAAGACACGTTGGAGACCTTTTATGGCTAGGAGGAGAGGGAAAGTGGGGGAACTGTGGAAGATTAGGTACTACCCAGTACAATGCAATGTTGCACAATAGCGCAACTGCAGAAATGTGAATCAGCAGAATTGAAGTTCTGCTCCCTACTTGAGTTATTCCCCCAGTACAACTCAATGTTGACTATCACGTTAATGTGACATTCCACAATTGTGCAATTTCAGGACTGTGAAGTCGCAAGCTTGCAGCCTCCTTTCTACACAAAAATGACAGTCAAGCTCTAACCTGCCCCTGAAGAACCAAAAGAGCACAACTGAGAAAAAGTACAAAGTAAAAAATAAAGTCAAATAGCATTATTGTTAAGTGGGAAAAGAAGCCTGTGTCCAAAGCAGCTACTGCCAATGGAGGGAAAAGAGGGAGGGCTCCACCCCTTGACCCCTAGGTATGCCTATTATGTAGGATTTAATTCGGGGGAATGGGGCACAATACAGCAGAAGCATGTGGGAGCCACATTTCTGGGAAAAAGCTGCACTAAAAGGAACTTGCGAAAATGCGCCTTTTTGAGAAGAATGCTGCACGGTTGCTCTCGGGAGGCGACTACGTCATGTGTCACAAACGACCCTGATATGTTCTCGCTCAGTGCTAAATCACCAGCGTAGATTGGGCCTAAACTACATGTGTATCACAAATGGTTGAGAGCAATCATTCCTTTACATGAGCAGGTGGGGGCACTGTCTGCACATGATCCATTTATAAGAACTAGATAGGGAAACCATACTATAAGCATTTGATAGAAGAAACCTCTTCTTGAAATTATGGGAATGATTTGCATGATAATTTAGAAGCACAGATTGGTGGGAGGACTGCAGGCCACAAGGAGCTGTCTAGGGAGACAGAAGATTGTAAATTTCTCTCATTAATTCACCACTTGGCCTATAGCAAGTTCTTCCCACTTGTCATGCCATCAATACAATGGACACAATGATTCCTATGGCCTTTGACCCCAGAGACTGGAAAGGGTCAGGCACTGTTTGTTAATCATGGTGAAGCTTGCAGAAGT
Organism: Anniella stebbinsi; assembly: GCA_029215795.1. NCBI lineage: Eukaryota > Metazoa > Chordata > Lepidosauria > Squamata > Anniellidae > Anniella > Anniella stebbinsi. Next base: position 335,205,522 of record JARDYH010000001.1, read on the forward strand.
GGCCTGTGAAGACGCCTGTGAAGAACTATGATTGACAGCACACCAGGCAGGAAGAGGTAATAGTTTCTGTTCTGGCTCCACCACTCAGTAGGGTCACCAATATAAAGGGCCAAAATAATTTGCCCAGTGTTCAGCCTTGGCAAATGGAATGCTTCCCACAGACAAAGGGGAAAGAGAGCCCCTTACATCTGTGGCAGGTTTCCAAGAAACCCAAGCTTCCAAACGTTGGGGAGAGAATTATTTCATGATGGCCACAGGGAGCGGGAAATATAAAATATGCAAGAAGGGATTTAACTTATTGGACCCTAATCACTACTGGTCAAGAGGATGCAAGAGACAAAATGGATAGGGTTCCAATCACAATTTAATATTTTGAACATGAGCTCAGTGACTAGATTGACTTTCGGTGCCATTCAATTTCTTGCAATTTTTTGGTGTACTGATGAATGTTTTGTGATCTGAACTAAGGGGATTAAATTGTATTTGCAGTAGTGTAAAACCTTGCCCCATGGATTGTGAAGTAGCTGTCTCCCCATTCTTTTGCCTAATGGCCCCAAACTCTTCAATGAGATTATCCCAATGAACAGGGGCCATTTTGCTGGGCGCTGCCATGCAAACCCAGCCCCACGTCCTTTTTCTCCTATGAGTTTTCTTTTTGGCAGCTACTTTTCATTGTGCACGTATGGGAGAGTGGAGTTGTAATTGTTTTTGTTTGAATTGTTATTTTACTATTATTATTTTTAAAAAAATTTAAACCATTGCTTTGCAACATCACAGGTGTGTATTCTGTCAGCAGAGTCAAAAAAGAGAGGAAGAAATTAGAGGCAGCAGATCACCCCACCCCCAATTCTAACGCAATCCAAGATCCACAAAGCAACATGTGGCACAGATTTGTGTTGCAAGACACAACTACACTCACGTGACTTTTCTGCCTCCTCCTCCTTCTCCCACAATTAAAACAAGATGCAATTTTGTGTGGCACGCAATTGCATTATAAACACAGTGGATACTGTATATGCCTGAATGAAAACGATTGTGTTTTGAAGAAATACTGCCATAGTGCTGATTCACACATGGAAGGGGTTCCCCACCCCAAAGCAGTCTATTTGTGACTGTCAAATGCTCAAACCTCTGCCCAGCAACCACAAGAAGAAGTGGCAATGGGCAATTCAACAAACCTGCTCACAGCTTTACTGCTCACTGGGTTAGTATTGCCACATTATAGCCTAAATAACCTGAGGGAATTTTAGGTCCTTGGCTGCTCCTGCTACCTCCTGTACTGGAGTAATCCGAATCTAAAGGTGGATTTAGACCTGTCTTTCTCCAAAATAGTTCCCATAATCCTGGTTATGTGCCCTGTCAGGAATGCCAAGAGCTAATACCTGACTATGCTTTCACTCATAGCTGGGCCAATGACAACAACTGCATTTGGGCATAGATGAATTCAGTTCAGAGCCAAGCCAAAGGCCTTTCCCAGACCTCAATGGAGGTCACACACAAAAGCAACTGTGTTTCCTCAAACAGGGGAGAAGATGACTGGAGTGGTGGGGGGGAGGTACTTGCAAGGAGAGGATCAGTGAACACAGAAAAGGTTAAGCACCTGCTACCAATTAATTCTCTTCTACAAATGCCCCCTCCGCCTCTACTTCCATGTTACTTTAGCAAGCAGGATTCAGAATATTTATTTATTTAAAATATTTTTACCCTGCTCTTCAAACAAAAAGGCTCTGAGAGTGGTATACGATGATCAGTAATGAAATAGTCCCTGCCTTTAAACTTACAGTCTGAAAAGGTATGACACAAATGGAAAAGGGATTGGGAAGGGGGAGGAAATATATATCATAGCACACCACAGCGTAACATAACATGAGTGCAGCCTAATCACATGTCTGTTCTCTCCATTCTTTCTCAGGAGCTGTCCTCTCCTGTTCCCTCAGAAGGGGCCTGCAGAACCCTTCTACTTGCCCTAAGCTGAATTTGTGAAGCCTACAGAGAACTGTCCACAAGACTGAGGGCTACATTGTTGCTAATCATCTCCCAGAAGGTGTTGGGTAGAGGTCCTACAACAGGGTTCTTCAAACAGAATGTGTGCAGCCATGGCTGTTAGAGATAAGCAAATGGGGATGTGTGGAATGATAATGATAGACAATCACGGTTTACAAATGGGCTGTGGGCCAGGAAGGTTGAGACCCACAGTATTGTGGTGACTTGCTAATCAGTTCAATATGACAGAAATTCCATGTTAAAGGAAATGTGTCAAGAGACCATCCATCAATGGACTTGTACAATTCAAGGCCACGACTCTGCATTACACCCATTAAGCAGAACCCCACAGCTGATTGTGAAGAGAGAGAAAAAACCATAGAGAAAAAACCATAAGGTCCAGCCACTACCATGAGGAGATATGATACTTGTACAGCATCATGTATTTACACTAAGTAAAAATTCCCAAAGGGGTCAGGTCTGTTTCCTTTCAATAATAATATGTTAGCGAAAAACTATTAGGTATGGATACAGCCTTCCCTTGACCTAGAGCAAACAGGTTAATAGATGTGGAAATAGCCTTCACGTGACCTAGAACAAAAGGAATCTTAAAGGTAAGTATGCATCTCTGTGATTTTAAAAGAGAACCAATGTTTATCCAGTGTGTATCCAATCACAGAAGTCCACAAGTTCTAGTCTACACTGCAGCTGATTGAATGCTGAATTGTTTTCCAAGGTAATTGCTTTATATATTGATTGCACAAGTGCCCAAAAGCATGGGAAAATATGTGGATGCACCTAAAGGGGTCCATAGGTTTGACTACATCTTACTACAGAGGGGATTCAAGCACATGAAACCATATAACGGGATGTGATAGATATAAAATGGTATAAACCTTCCCATGTACTTAAGGAATCAAGTTGGATCCTATTCAAACTGCCAGAACTGTCCAGTATTATTACTGATGGCCACCAGGAGCAGGGCCTTCTCAGTGGGGGCACTCTCCTTATCAAACTCTCTTCCTACAGAGGTTCAGCAGACCCACAGAGGTTCAGCAGACCTTAAGCAAACTCTCTTCCTACAGAGGTTCAGCAGATGTTCAGCAGATGTTCAGCAGTGCTAGCTGGGGAATGCTGGGAGTTGTAGACATTTTTCTGCCTAAACATGCATAAGATTGTGCCCCAAGTCCTTATTCTTCCTGTAAACAGTTCCAGAGACATGAATTTTATTCCAGACTTGCTTGTTTTATTAGTACAGTCGCTACATAATTATTATTTATCCTGTTTATTGGTAACTAATTTTATAGTATGACAAGATGTATTGTAATTTTAAACGGTTGTTTTGGTTGCCCTGTGGCTTTTTAAAGCATGTGACAGGATACATATAGAAAAATAAATTAACAACAGAGATTTTTCCACACTTTTCCACATTCACTTTCAAATTCACTTCATCTCAACACCTCCTACACTCAAAACAAAATAAAATTGCCAAAGATAAGTTTGCTTTAGGGTACAGAAAATATAATCCTTGTTCAAACCACCTAGCAAAAAACATTATACCTTGAACACACCCTCCAATTAAATTATTAATTATAAACTCACCAAAGGCAAAAAGTTATATCATTATATCAATCTACAGTTTGGAAGAATCTGTGTTTCCTGTAGGGCAGGGTTTATTTTATATTTGTGAATATAACAGGCTGGATGAGGAAAAACAAACTGAAGCTGAATCCAGACAAGACGTTACTGTCAAGGGCCACAACCTGGGTTTGGAGGTGTGTCAACCAGTTCTGGATGGGGTTACACTCCCCCTGAAAGACTGTGTTCGCAGCTTGGGGGTGCTCCTGGATCCGTCGCTCCAAATGACAGCCCAGATCAATGCGACGGCCAGGAGCGCCTACTATCAGCTTCGGCTGATACGCCAGCTGCGCCCCTTCCTAGAGTTGGAAGACCTAAAGACGGTAGTGCACGCGCTGGTAACTTCGAGACTCGACTTCTGCAATGCGCTGTACATAGGGCTACCTCTGTGCCTAGTCCGGAAACTTCAACTAGTTCAAAATATGGCACTGGTACACCTAGGGGTGACCATATCACACCAGCTTTGAAATCTCTCCACTGGCTGCCAGTTAGTTTCCAGGCGAAGTACAAAGTGTTGGTCATTACCTTTAAAGCCCTACATGGTTTGGGTCCAGGTTACCTGCGGGATCGCCTTCTCCCATACAATCCGCCCCGCACGCTTAGGTCCTCTGGGAAGAATTTATTACAGTCAACAAAAACTAGACTGACAACTGTTACCCAGAGGACCTTCTCTTCTGCCGCTCCCAGATTATGGAATGACCTGCCAGGAGAGATCCGTGAACTTACCAGTCTTCAGGAATTTAAAAGATCTATAAAGACTGAGCTCTTCCGGCAGGCCTACTCAGATGAATTTTAAGTGTTTTATTGGTGTTTTATTGGTATTTTTAATGATATACTGGTTTTATGTATTTTTAATCAGTTTTGTGTGTTTTGTGATGATGTTGTTCCCCGCCTCGATCCGGAGGGAGAGGCGGGTAATAAATAAATAAATATATTATTATTATTAATCACTGGACTGAGTAAGGCAAACTTTCATTCATTGGCCATGGGAACTGGTGATAAACGAAAGGTAGGAAGGTTCAAGGGTGTGAAATATCAATTTAAGGAGCAATCCTATGCATGTTTAGACAGAAAAAAGTCCAACAATTCCGCAGCCAACCATGCCTACAATGGGTTGTTGGCCTTTTTTTCTTTCTAAACATGCATAGGATTATGCTCTATTATACATTAATGTAACTAGATAATTTCACACTTCATAAGCAGACATGTAGTTTTTTGTGTTTTGTAAATAACATATTAAATAATCAATCATGTTACAGATTGTTCCTTGATATAAATCTCTGTAGCTGAAAGGGGGAAAGAAAGAATTTTATGCTTACCTTGGCAGTGGCTCCGATTCAACCTCTTGTAACCCTGTGGGCATTCAACTTGTCCATTTTCAATCACCGGGTGAGCTAGGTGGGGAGAGGAAAGACAAGAACTAAAGCCTGGACCAAGACTCCTTCCCTGAGGAGACACACTTCCACATTTGCCTCTACTGCCTGAATTTTGACTCATCTTCCTCTTCAGTTCTTTTCAGTAAGGCTGCTACTTGTACCACATTCTGTGAGCATCACCAAATCAGTTAACACTGGCACTTGTTCTCCTTTTAATTTAAAATGTCTTTTAATGGCTTCATGCTGTTTTGCTTTTTTGGTATCTAACAGTGCAATTTTATGCATGTTTACTTGGAAGTAAATCTTCCTGTAATCAGTGAGGCTTGCTCCCTGGTGAGTGTTCATATGATTGTAGCTTTAGGCTACCTTTTACAGAATTAGGACTGTCTAACTCTGTATATTAGCAGGCTACACACTGCCCAATCCCTGTGCCTTAATTCTGCATGAAGCAGATTTCGGGCTCCATTACACCTATTTTTTTCCTCTGGTTTGCCTCCGCGGTTTTTACCTGTTTCCTAAGCGCATCAAGCTGATGGTCCCTTTCACGTGGGTCTGTGGATTTTGCCCTGCACCGTAAAACCTCCCTTTCGCTTGTTTGCTCTTCCACTCCACCCCACCCCTTCTCCTTCCACCTCCAGTTTACTGGTTGTGGTATCTGATGAGCATGGGCTCCTTCACCCCTCCCATCGCTCTGGCTTTGTTGTCTAGTGATTTACTGATTTAACATTTCATTGGCTGGGATCTGTTTCTGTGGGCAATGAGGGTGGGGTTGGAGCAGTAAAAAGTCCATTCAATCGAATATTCACAAGTCCCTTCATTTGACATGGAGTGCTGAAGGAGGAGAACTGTCCCACCCTCCCCTTTTGTCAGCAAGACTCCATTCAAAGCAAACGCCCCAACAAAGGAAAAAGCACTACACAGAGGCTTAAGGGCGCATTAAATCCGCTTGGGGAAAATAATCCAGACTTTCCTCACACCAAACAATACGCAAAACGGAGGAAAAGAGGTGAGATGTGTGCAGGATAGGGATGATGTTATGTGAGTTCCGTGCTGCAAAACCAGATACCAGATGTGGCGAGAGTGCTTTAAACCGATGGTGTGATGGAGCTCTTTTTGTCACTGAATTGAGTCAGCTTAGGTGTGCTCAGAATGTGGCCTCCTCTAGATGGATACTGTTTGATGCCTGGTTAGCCGATTATGCGCATAATCGCAGAACCGCTTTATCGTAAATGCTTGTACGCAAGAGGTAATTGAGTGCACAACTGGTGGCCTTACCGGTTGTTTGAAATGCGCTTTATAAGTAGTTAATGCAGAGAATCGCTTGTTCACATAGGCAAAATGCGCTTTAACGGCCGGAGCAAAATAAAACTCGCTATTTAACGAGCATTCGATAATGCGCATAATCGGAGAGATAAAGCGCCTCAACTCCCAATTTACGCTCTGCTCTTGTAGAGGTAAAAAAATTAATGAGACTTCAAAGAGCTTTAAACGTCTTGTGTAGAGGCAGCCTGTGACAGGTGCCAGTTACCCCCACTGCAAGAAATGAGTGTATGTGTGATGCAAGTGACATGCTCCTGCAATCATGGTGCTTCTGCATATTATGAAGCCTCTACACAAATTACTCCCAAAAGAGGAGACATATGTTATTCAGAGGGCTGAAGGCCAAAATCATGTTTATCATGGAAAAAGTAATATTTTTTTCTAATATCAATCATGACCCCAGAGTGTTTCAATTGATATTAAAATCACTTGCCATGGGAGATTCTGAAAAAAATCAAAAAATGGGTCCTTATTTTACAATAATTTTACAGCTTTTTAATAATCTTTAATAAGGATATAAAGCGATATGAAAAATCCATATTCACAGTCCACAGAGTCAAATCAATAAAGGTTCACCGCCTTGCTGAGCAGCGAGCAGGCAAAAAGTATAAAGAAAGAGGGTATCTTGTGACAAAATCTCCCTGAAATTTAAGGGTTTTGTGATGGTGTCACAAAGCCTCATAGTATCTGCTTGCCTAATTCTAAGATATATTTTTATTACCAGAATCTCCACTCTAACTTTGGAATATGCATTTCCATTTCTAGGCAGATGTCTAAAGGTAGTAGATGCCTCTCAGAGTTTGCCAATTCCTCACCCCACCCCATTTTCAAGCAATAATGAGTCACAAGGCTCTGTTACCTTTCTACTGAGTAGGTAATGAGATTTCCAATGAAAGGTGCAAAGAGACAAGAATGTATCTGGGAACAGAAATGCAGTATCCAGCTGGTTCTTAGCTTATGATACAAATCTGGGAAGATGAGGCAGTATCCAATCTGTTACTGTTTTATGATGCAAAAGTCACACCAGAAGATTAGAGGAAAGAATCTTGATTACCCTGTTTACATTATGGGGAAAAGTCTTGATTACCCTGTTTATGTGAAGGGGGAAGAGAAGAAAATGATCCCTCCTATTTCCAAAGTCCAGAGATGAGTGTGCAACCTTCTGTTGCCAAAATGGCACCATCCATGCACAACAAAACCCAAATGGGGTGTGTAACCCCCAAATCAGCACAGTAAAGTCAGCATCCATAGTGGCTAGTGACTGACTGGTGGTGGCGGGGAACCATGGGGAAGGGAAGGGAATGGAGTATCTTGGAGGAGGGCATGACTGATTGACTGACTGGACAATGGAACAGGAGCACTCCGCATTGCAATATTTTGTTGCTGGCCCCACTTATATTCTTTTATCAGGCTTTTATCACACGTGCAGTTTGATCCACACCTGCCGCAACTTTGATCCAATTCTTTCACATGATGCGCTGCTCTCGTGCACCGAGTGCTCCGTTTCACTTTCGAAGTATCCCTGAACAGGGATTGTCTGTTTGCTCCCCGCCTCCGCAGGCTTAGCTGAGGAATCGGAGCAAAACCGACCACGTGTGATCAAAAGGCTACAGTCTAGGGTGACCAGATAAAATCCAGGTTAGGGCTCATGTAACTTTAACAGTTGTAGAGAAAAGGGAATTTCAGCTAGTGTCATTTGTATGCAATTAGTTCCTGGTGAAATTCCCTCTTCATCACAACAGTTAAAGGTGCAGGGGCCTTGCCTTCTTTTGCATATGGTCACTCTAGTATAGTGCCTGCACCTTTAACTGTTGTGATGAAGAGGGAATATCATCAGGAACTAATTGCATACAAATGACACTGGCTGAAATTCCCTTTTCTCTACAACTGTTAAAGTTACATGAGCCCTGACCTGGATTTTATCTGGTCAGCCTACTACACTCACATAGGAAACGGGGGGGGGGGGGGGGAACCCGCATAAGCAAAATGGGTAGGTGTGATAAAGCCCCACAGACAATAATTTCACCTCTCTGAAAAATATGTGTGTGTTACTGAAAGCCCTGTTTCAGGAAGGACCAATCTGAAAATCGTAGGGCTCCTGCATCTTTAAATGTTACATTGATGAGGGGATTCTGGCAGGTGTGCAGCTTTTCCAATCCATGCTGCACAGAGACCTGGCAAGCTACACCTGCCAACATTCCCTCATCCATACAACAGTTAAAAGTAGAGGCGAACTAATGTTGAAATGTTAGCCATCCCTGCTTTAATTAAGGATATGGTTCCTATTCAAAAATTGTTTTATAGCTCTTTAAGCAAAGTGCATATTTAAAGGAGCCAGCTGTCTCATATCCTCCTGACTAGTAATGTCAGTCCTCTCTGTTTTGCCATGTTATTAAATTCAGAAATAGAAACAATCTTGATGAAATCCATACTAGGGTCTATGGTGCAACTACACTCTGGTCATCCAAGGGGCGAAGTTAAGTGTTTGAAAATAATATTGTTTGTCAAGGGCAAATTAAGCACAGTCATTCTTGATGGAGCAAACATGTCTATTGCTTTAATCACAGCCATAAAACCAATGTCAGGTGAGAATTAAACCTGTCTCTGTTCTTAACAGATAGTTCAGCGTTGATGTGGGCAAAAGTATTAGCTGCCTTAAAAGGGTATTTTGGACCACTTATAACTAATCCCCTCATTTGGGCCCTATTATTACTATCCCATATATGAAAGCTGAGCTATTGCATTTGCCCCGTGCATTTCAATTGTTGGGGGTCATACATAGCCTCTGGAAACTCTTACGGAAGATCAAAGTTCTACAAACTTGCTTTTACTAAGAGATGCTTTACAAGCTGGGTACACTGGTGTTGATTGAAGTAAACTGGAGACACCATGTGCCCAAATATGCAGTTGCTCATCCATTTAATATTACTACTACTACTACTACTACTAATAATAATAATAATAATAATAATACACTTTTCAAAAGTTCTCAGATGATATAACCATAAGGCATGGAGTTGTGATGCTTGTCACAAGTCACATTGCAGGTACCAGCCAGTAAGTCTGTGATACTCACTCAACAATATTCCACAAACTATTAACAATAGTAATTGTTGTTCCAGCTGGGAGGAAGGAGTGATTTTCCCCCTCCAGTGACATAATATTATGAGTAGAGTAATGGGAAAATGTGGTCTCTGTGCAACAGAACTGCTTTGTTGAGGAAAGATGCCTGGATCCTCAGCAACCAATGAGTAAAATCTGTGTATTTATTGTATAAATATCCATCTAGAACAGCTCCATGTGTCCAGATGTACATCTGGGCACCTTCCATTCAATGGGACCTATTCAAAGGTTGTTACATGTTTTTGCTTTGCAGAGATACAGTAGGTTGCAGAAGGTTTGATACATAAACATACCATAATTCTTGCTATGAGTGCCAGCACAATAGTCAACACTGTACTGCAACATGATAATAAAGGGTGGGATTTGAGGTTTCAACGTACCCACTGATAGTATTATTGTTCACTCTCTGTCCCACCCCATCTCTTCTCTACCTCTTGCTCATATACACACACATGAATGGGAAGAAGTAACGATAACCAGAGGAGAGATTCATAGAACAAGGGTGGGCTACGGTGTCCAGAAAGCAAATAACACTGAGGACCACATGAATTAAACTAAGGGTCATATGTTACCATTCCAGCTGTAAATAACCATATTCTGATAAATGTACCCTAAGGGCTTCTCTAAACAAGTTATTTATAACAAACTCGTGACTGGCTACTCACGGAAGTTTCCAGGTGGATTACATGACACTGTAAGCAAACAGAGTGTCTCCTGTTGTGTCCCCCACACTTATTCCATTTGTAAAAAATCAGAGTTAAGGTGGAATAAACCCCTAATGGCACGAAATCAGCAGTGTGTAAAGCTCTCATTGCGCTATAAACTTGCCAAGGAAGGATTTTCCCTGCTATCTAGGGTGACCATATGGAAAGCAGGACTGGGCTCCTGTATCTTTAACAGCTATATAGAAAAGCAAAATTTAGTTGGTGTCATTTGTATGCATGCAGCACCTAGTGAAATTCCCTCTTCATCACAACAGTTAAAGCTGCAGGAGCGCTGCCCTCTTTTGTATCTGGCCAAGAGGGCAGGGCTCCTGCAGCTTTAACTGCTGTGCGATGCGCCATCCTCACCACGCTCCAGACAAAAAAGTCAGGGCAAATCTCCAACTGTTTTGCTTTGGAGTTTTGGGAGAAAGCCCCCAGATGCCTGTGCAGCAGCTTCTGCATCATATAATCGACACCGCACCACTGCGAACCCACCCCAAGTCTTTTGTCATGTATAGACAGCCCCCAAGTCTCTTCCAAAAAGGAGTGGGCCCATAAAAGCAGTTGTAAACTTTCCAGCATCAGTGCTAGTTTGAGATGCTTTCACAAATGAAAATGATATGCGCAAGAAGAAGTATGAGATTCACCCAAGCCCTGCAAAGAAGTGCCTAAAATAATGTCCACATTGACAGATTCCAACTACTGTTAAGGACAGGCGTTGCCAAAACTGTGCAGTTACACCACCTGTGACTGCCGTTCTTAAATTTTCGGCTTATGTCCCCCCACCCCACCGCCCCGGGTGGCACATGATAAGGGAAATGAAAGTGGAAGGAATGACACAGGCTCCTGATTAGGTGCTAGTGTAACAGCCCGGGCTCATTTATTACCTTTCCCGTTTTCTTTTCCTTTTCTCTTTTTACAAGGTACTCACAGCCTTCGCTACACATGGTTTCCTGACTCACTCTAGAGAATTTTAAATAGTTGCTTAAAATAGGTCTATGGATTTTTAAATGCCTGGCAACATGAACAATCAAACCTCTCAAAACCAGTTTATAGGTGAGAGTAAGCAAGCCAATAAATTCCAGAAAAACTCCAGTGCCATGTTTTGAAGTAAACTAAACTAATTTTTGAAGGAAATGTTGGGCAAAGCATGAGTGAAGGCGGGATGGTTAATGTGCAGCACAATTCTATGCAGATTTTATTCGGAAAGAAGTCATGCCCTAGCCAGTGGATCATTCTGGTCGCCACATCTCAAAAAGAATATTGGAAATTGGAAAAGGTGCAGAAAAAGGTAACCAAAGAATATTGGGGAAGGTGTAGAAAAGGGCAACCAAAATATCAGGGGTCTAGAGCATTTACTCTACAAGGAAAGCTTACAACAGTTGGGGGCTATTTGAGAGTAAAGAGACATGACAGCGGTGTATACAATTATGTATGATGTGGAAAAAGTAGGGAAAGAGAAGTTTTTCTCCCTATGTCATAATACTAGAACCCAGGATCATCTACTGGAGCTGAAAGTGAGAGATTCAGAACACACACAAAAAAGTACTTCTTCACTCAGTGCATACTTAAGAACATAAGAAGTGTCATGCTGGATCAGACCAATGGTCCATCTAGGCCAGCATTCTGTTCACACAGTTCTGTGGGCAGCCAACCAGCTGCCCACAGGAAACCCACAAGCAGGACATGAGTGAAACAGCACCCTCCCGCCCATGTACCTCAGCAACTAGTGTACATAGGCATACTACCTCTGATATTGGAAGTAGCATATCGCCATCCAGACTAGTAGCCACTGATAGCCTTATCCAAACCTCTGTTAATGCCACCCAAATTGATGGCCATCACTACATCCTGTGGAAGTGAATTCCATACTTCAACTATGCAATGTGCAAAGTAGTATTTCCTTTCATCTGTCCTGGATCTCCCACCAATAACCTTCATGTGATGATCACGAAACTATAGAATTCTCTACTACAATATGTAATTTTAGGCTTTCACAAATGAAAATGATATGCGCAAGAAGAAGTATGAGATTCACCCAAGCCCTGCAAAGAAGTGCCTAAAATAATGTCCACATTGACAGATTCCAACTACTGTTAAGGACAGGCGTTGCCAAAACTGTGCAGTTACACCACCTGTGACTGCCGTTCTTAAATTTTCGGCTTATGTCCCCCCACCCCACCGCCCCGGGTGGCACATGATAAGGGAAATGAAAGTGGAAGGAATGACACAGGCTCCTGATTAGGTGCTAGTGTAACAGCCCGGGCTCATTTATTACCTTTCCCGTTTTCTTTTCCTTTTCTCTTTTTACAAGGTACTCACAGCCTTCGCTACACATGGTTTCCTGACTCACTCTAGAGAATTTTAAATAGTTGCTTAAAATAGGTCTATGGATTTTTAAATGCCTGGCAACATGAACAATCAAACCTCTCAAAACCAGTTTATAGGTGAGAGTAAGCAAGCCAATAAATTCCAGAAAAACTCCAGTGCCATGTTTTGAAGTAAACTAAACTAATTTTTGAAGGAAATGTTGGGCAAAGCATGAGTGAAGGCGGGATGGTTAATGTGCAGCACAATTCTATGCAGATTTTATTCGGAAAGAAGTCATGCCCTAGCCAGTGGATCATTCTGGTCGCCACATCTCAAAAAGAATATTGGAAATTGGAAAAGGTGCAGAAAAAGGTAACCAAAGAATATTGGGGAAGGTGTAGAAAAGGGCAACCAAAATATCAGGGGTCTAGAGCATTTACTCTACAAGGAAAGCTTACAACAGTTGGGGGCTATTTGAGAGTAAAGAGACATGACAGCGGTGTATACAATTATGTATGATGTGGAAAAAGTAGGGAAAGAGAAGTTTTTCTCCCTATGTCATAATACTAGAACCCAGGATCATCTACTGGAGCTGAAAGTGAGAGATTCAGAACACACACAAAAAAGTACTTCTTCACTCAGTGCATACTTAAGAACATAAGAAGTGTCATGCTGGATCAGACCAATGGTCCATCTAGGCCAGCATTCTGTTCACACAGTTCTGTGGGCAGCCAACCAGCTGCCCACAGGAAACCCACAAGCAGGACATGAGTGAAACAGCACCCTCCCGCCCATGTACCTCAGCAACTAGTGTACATAGGCATACTACCTCTGATATTGGAAGTAGCATATCGCCATCCAGACTAGTAGCCACTGATAGCCTTATCCAAACCTCTGTTAATGCCACCCAAATTGATGGCCATCACTACATCCTGTGGAAGTGAATTCCATACTTCAACTATGCAATGTGCAAAGTAGTATTTCCTTTCATCTGTCCTGGATCTCCCACCAATAACCTTCATGTGATGATCACGAAACTATAGAATTCTCTACTACAATATGTAATTTTAGGCTCCAACAGGTTTAAAAGAGGATTAAATAAATGCGTGGAGGGTTAGTTATAATAACCATATGACCATATGTCAGGAAAAACCAGGACATGTCAGGATTTTTAGCAACAAATCCAGGAAGGGGGGGAAATTATGAAATGTGACGAAAAATCTGGATTTTTCCCATCCTTCCTCACCCCAAAGGGCAGCTCTACAATTAACAAAATGCTTACATCTCTATCATTTTTAAAGATAGAGAGATTAAACTTGGCACCATGATAGCCCTTAGGTAGGTCTTTAGCCATGCCAAGTTTGAAGCAGATCTGTTCATCCATTGATTTTTAGGTCTTTTTTTTTAAAAAAAAAAATTGAAGTTTTTAAATTTTTTTTTATAAAACCATAATTTTTAAAGATAAGGAGATGAAACTTGGCATCATGATAGCTCTTAAGTAGGGCTTTACCCATGCCAAGTTTCAAGCAGTTCTGCTCATCTGCTGGTTTTTAGCATTTTTTTTTAAGTTCAAGGTTGTTGTTGTTGTTTTAAACCAAAAAAAACCACTGAAGCCATACTCTTCAAACTCAGGTTGTTAAACCTCCTCTTTGGGGTCTTGCACCTTGAGCAGTTTCAGCCCTTGGAATCAAGGGGATCTTGAGTTTTTAGCTAAGAAGTGCTGGGCGAGCATGACACCTTTCCTGCTGCAGATTTGGTGGGCATTCGGGCACCTGGAGCTCAGCAGAGGCCCACAGATCAAAATGTGGGAAAGGAAAGGTCAGTCAAAGCAGTCATGTGTTTGTGCAGGAAGTAGACAGGAGTTCAAAGTCTGGGTATGAAAAGTGGTACCAACGCACAAGCCTTGAGAAGCTACCGTATGTAAGTGAGAAGTGTGAATAGGCGAAGTAGTGTCCGCCACCCACAACACCCACCCTAATGTTAGAATAGAGAAACTCATACACAAGTTTTTTTAAAAAATTGAACTTTAAAAATAAAAAAGCCAGCCAGACAGCCGGCAGCAAGCCAGGTCAAGCAGCAGCTTGCAGCGGAGTGAGGATACAATCAGAAAAGATATTTGAGGGAAGGGGAGAATGTATTACACAGAGTATAGCAACAAAGTACAGCAAAAGCTACAAAAGTAGGAGTGAGTGAAGTTAATTTCAGATACGTTGGATGTCTCACTTGTTCGTTCAGTGATTTTAACATTAAGATGTTATGTAGAACAGATTTGTCTTAATTGTGTGCTGTAAAATCAGACATGTAACCAAGGCTATGTTCTGATGGGCACACCCCCTTGGTGCTGGACATGCCCCCTGTGGGCAGACATGTTGGTGGGGATGCCCCCTTGGGGGCCGACCATGTTGTCCTCCTTTTTGGTTACCAAAATATGGTCACCCTATATATGCTCCCTTCAGATTCAAAGGCACTAGGCCTCGAAATACCAGTAAGTGAAGATCAACAACAGTAGAAGACAATTGCTTTCACATTCTGCTTTGGGCTTCCCATAAGCCACTGTGGGAAATATGTTGCTGGACTAGACAGACCTTTGGCCTGATTCAAAAGAGCTCTTCTTACATTCTAATATTATGTTATGTTCTTATGTCCAATGGGGCTTATTATTACGTTTGTTCAAAATTGCAGCCTGAAGAAAATTAGAAGGCATATACTGAGACCATTCATCCATATAGCTTCATATTATCTACACGAGGGGTAGACAGAAAGTAGAGCTCCAGAAGTTTTGGACTCCTGCTGGCAGAGGCTTCTGGGAGTTGAAGTCCAAACCATCTGTAGATCTATCTTCTGCCCACCCCTGATCTATACCAGGTATGAGCAACTTGTGGCCCTCCAGATGTTTTGGCTTAGAACTCCCATGATTCCTCATCATTGGCTACGCTGGTAAGGATTGATGGGAATTGTAGACCAAAACATCTGGAGGACCACAAGTTGCCCACACCTGATCTTCACTCTGGCAGTTCTCTAGGGTTTCATACTGGAGGCTTTTCCTGCCCTACATGGAGATACTAAAGACTGAACCTGGAACCCTTTGCATGAAAAGCACATGCTCTACTATTGAGCTACAGCCCTTCCCTCATCAGTCTACCAGTTTGTATATACACACACTGAAGAACAGATTTTAGACTAAGACATGTACATTATACTTATATATACATGTCAACATAAGTGATTATAGAGTCTTTGTTTTTACACTCATCATATAAATTCACTTGTTCTTCCTTCTGTGTTTGCCCTGTGATCTACACCTACATTTATCTTCAGTTGTAATAGCCACCACACAATGAGTGTAAGCCATACACACTAGGGGTGTGCACGGACCCCCCGGATCGGATCGGGACCCGGATTGGGACCTCCAATTTTGTCATGGATCAGTTCGGACAAAATCGGAGCCCCCCTGGACCGGATCGAGTCCGATCCCGATCCAAAAATCGTAAATTTTTGGATCGGCCGCCATTTCCCCCCCCATAGACTTGCATTGCAATGCAAATCTATGAGGAAAAAATGGCAGCGGGTGGATGAGGGGGGGCCTAACTCCCTCCCCCCCCGGGGCCGTCCGTTGTGGACGGCCCCGGCAGGTAAGCCCCCTCCCCTGCGCTCCCTACCCCCCCTGGGGCCATCCGCTTCCATCCGCTGGCGCCCGCGGGTGCCCACGGATAGAAGCGGACGGCTCCGGGGGGGGTAAGCCCCCTTCCCCGCCACTGCTTACCTTTTAGGGCCGTTTGATCCCGTCCGGCGCCGGCGGCTACCGCCAGCCGGCTTTGCGGCTTGCTCTAGAGTAGGGCGCCGGGTGATCACCCGGCGCGCCACCCTAGAGCAGGCCGCGGAGCCCGCTGGTAGTAGCCGCTGGCGCCGGACGGGAGCGGACGGGCCGGAAAAGTAAAGGCCCCCCTCCTCCCCTCCGCGCCCCCTGCTTGCCTTCCCGGCCCGTCCGCTCCCGTCCGGCGCCGGCGGCTACTACCAGCGGGCTCCGCGGCCTGCTCTCGAGTAGCGCGCCGGGTGATGACATCACCCGGCGCACCACCCTGGAGCAGGCCGCGGAGCCTGCTGGTAGTAGCCGCCGGCGCCAGACGGGAGGGGACGGGCCGGAAAGGTAAGCGCCCCCCTCCTCCCCCCCCGCTGTCCACTTTCATCGGCGGGCGCCCGCTGGCGCCTGCCAATGGAAGCGGCGGTGGGCGCCAGTGGGCGCCCGCCGATCCGCCGAACCGGTTCGGAGCCTTTTCGGACCGGTTCGGACTGGATTGGCGGATCCAGCTGTTGGATCGGAAATCGGATAATTTATCCGATTTCCCACTGGACCGGACTCGGATCGCGGATCGGGTCCGATCCAGTGCACATCCCTAATACACACCCCACTACATGAACACAGCTGTGTGAATCAGTCTAAAATGTGATGTCTGGACTAGCGGATTAGAAGCATTCCATCTGTAGCAGAAAAGAAAAACCAAAGGTGGCCAACTTTTGAGGGACAAACATGTCAGAAACTATATCCGAAATATGAAATTATACCAGTCTACTGACCACGACATTGTATATATTTTTGTGAACCGCCCAGTGCACTGATGTGATTTTGCTTCTAGTTCGCTGAACTGGAGACACATGATGCTCCTGGTCCTGTCCAAAAGTGTACAAATATCTGCTCACTGTGACATTTGAGGCCACTAAGTATTCACATTAAATCTAGACCAGGGGTAGGCAATCCTGACCATTGGCCATGCTATCTGGGGTTACTGGGAATTGTAGTCCAAAATCTCTGGAGGGCACCAAGTTGCCTTCTCCTGACCTAGACTAAAACTCAAGCTTGGCCTTAGCTACTGAAGCATTTCCTTCTATAAATGTGATGACACCATACTCAACAATGGACCGGAGGGAGTGAAGTCATTAAAAGAAGGCCTGAAGGAGAACTGTAGTGGACCTTATCATTCTCTCCATTCCAGATCCAAAATTGGGTGGGATCGCTAATACCCTGGAAGACAGAAACAAACCTCAAAGTGATCTTGATAGGTTTGAGCACTGGGCTGAAAAACAACAGAATAAAATGTAATAAGGATAAATGCCAAGTTCTACACCTAGGAAAAAGAAACCAAATGCATAGTTACAAGATGGGGGATACTTCGCTAATCAATATGACAAGCGAGAAGGATCTTGGAATTGTTGTAGGTCACAAGCTGAATATGAGCCAACAATGTGATGTGGCTGCAAAAAAAGCAAATACTATTTTGGGCTGCATTAATGAAGTATAGCTTCCAAATTGTGTGAGGTACTGGTTCCCTTCTATTCAGCACTGGTGAGGCCTCATCTTGAGTACTGTGTTCAGTTCTGGGCACCACATTTCAAAAGGATGCAGACAAGCTGGAGGGGGTTCAGAGGAGGGCAATGAGGATGATGAGGGGTCTGGAAACAAAGCCCTATGAGGAGAGACTGAAATAAATGGGCATGTTTAACCTTGAGAAGAGAAGACTGAGGGGAGACATGATAGCACTCTTCATATACTTGAAAGGCTGTCACACAGAGGAGGGCCAGGATCTCTTCTTGATCATCCCAGAGTGCAGGGCAAGGAATAATGGGCTCAAGTTACAGGTAGCCCGATTCCATCTGGACATCAGGAAAAACTTCCTGACTGTTAGAGCAGTACAACAATGGAACCAATTCCCTAGGGAGGTTGTGGTCTCTCCCACACTAGAGGCCTTCAAGAGGCAGCTCAAGAGCCAGCTCAACAGCCACCTGTCAGATATGCTTTAAGGTGGATTTCTGCATTCAGCAGGGGGTTGGACTCGATGGCCTTATAGGCCCCTTCCAATCTACCATTCTGTGATTATCTGTCCCTGTGGCTTTGAAACCTGGACTTAAATGTGAGTAAGGAAAGAAAAGAGTCACTCAAAGAAAATGAGTCAGATGTTCTGACTAAGCACAGATGGTGACTGAATCTGTAGAGTCAGCCAGAAAGGGTTAGGACTTCTCACTATGTGTGTGCCTGTTTATAATTCTCTCCAGAAAGAGGAAATGTGACTTAGAACAACAGGCAGCTGAAAGATTCCTCCATGAGAGAAAGAGGGATATCAGGCTTGCCTGAAGAATTTGGCTATGGGTTAAAATGATGTAACATTTGAGCCTAGCTTTATTACCAGTTTTATGAACAGTAGGCTTTGTTTTAAGTGCCAGTGATCTGCAGGTGGCCAAAAACCAGGACTCCGTTCACACTGTTTGGAGAGTAACCCATTTCCTCAGGGTCAATTCAATGCCATGTTAGTTTCTGTTATGGCTGCAAGCAAATGGTGATCCCAAATTAGGGCTGCCTGACAGAAACAGAGGGGAAACATTGGTCATTTTATTGGAAGGTTAGGCACAATCAGAGCCCTGGAGAGAAGAGAGAAAGTATACCATCCAGAGCCTTAAACTTGAGGTGCTGGTCTTCCCAGTATATAAGCTTCATAAAAATGTTTCATAATTTTTTTAAAAAAATCTTTAGAAAGAAAGTAATTCACTGGAGATCTGAAGTCCATCAAGCTAGCTTTCAAGCTGCCATAAAGATTCCATATACTGTATCATTCATTTAAAGCAAAGCTATTGAATTAAAATAAACAACTGCACTCAATTCCTACAGTCTGGAATTCATTTACCCCCTGGAAGAGTTTTTCTATGGGTTCTTCTTTGTGATGGCTGTTATATTTACAATAAATGTTACAATCCACTTCCTTGATTGCTTTGTTTCTTGTTGTTTTATAATTGGACAAAACGAACAGTTTGATTATTTCAGATAACTAATGAGCCTGCATCTTCCAGTAATAATGTCATGTTCTTTTCCATCCTTATTGTCTTCCTTTGACTTAAAGCAGCAGCTACACTGAAGGGTTTGAGTCCAAACTAGTAACCTAATGGAAGCTCAGAGGTTGGCAACAAGGGAGAGGGCCTTCTCTGTGGTGGCCCCCCAATTGTGGAACGATCTTCCCTGACGAGGCCCGCCTGACGCCAACGTTATCTTTTCGGCACCAGGTCAAGACTTTCCTCTTCTTTCAGGCATTTAGCAATATCTGATGAGCCTGGGATTCTTTTATTTTTAGGTTTATAGCTTTTAAAAGTTATTATAGTGGTTTTAAATGTATGTGTATATTGTGTGTATATTGTATGTTTTTTCTGTTTTAATTTTTGTATATTGTTTTTAATTGTTTTAATCTTATGTAAACTGCCCAGAGAGCGTCGGCTATGGGGCTGTATACAAATGTAAATAAATAAAAAAATAAAAAAATAAAAGAAGCCACCATGGCTAAACTACAGCATACTCATGGCTATTTTGTATATTCAAGCTGCGGCCAGGTGACAGGTGTTGTATAAGGGTTAAATCATCCTTGCATAACCCTAGAACAGGTTATGGCTTATGCAGGGGTTCTCTAATCCTTGGAACCCCCGCTGCCCAGCTTCAGACGACATGACAAGCTATGGCTTGAATATTCAAAAACAAACCATGGTGGACAAGCATGATTGTGTGAACTGGATAAATGTGTAACTTTTACTTAAAAGCATTTGAAAAAATCCATCCCCGATAAATTATAGAACAAAGACACCAGCATGAGCAGTATCTTATCTTAAGCAGTGTCAATTGCAGGCCCCTGACACTGATGGACTTCTAATTTTTAAGGCCTTGCCCTAACCACTGGACCTCTCTACTCCATAAATTGGGCAACACAATGCATTAAGAGTGCGATCCTATGCATGTTTAGCCAGAAAAAAAGTTCTACAACTCCCAATAGGGAATTTGTGTTGATCTCGACAGCTTAGATCCTAAGCTAAAGTAACAACTTAAGGAAGTTCACAGGTGGAAAGTTTCCTATGCCCTTCTCTCCCTACTGAAGGCGGATGGGGAGGTACAGATGGAGAATAACTCAAAACCAGACGAAATGTGGGAAGATTCCCACCACCCCCAGCAACTCCTTCCACCCCATCCCATATTGTCCAGGCAGGCCCACAACGCTCTGGACAGGTTTTTCAGGAGCACAGGGGACTGCAGGAGGGAGTTGGGGACAGGAAACTATTCTTCTGTGAATTTTTTGGTGTCAAATTGTCTTATTATCTGAGGGTGCCTCTACAAGAGCGATTTAAAGCTCTTTCAAAGCGCATTGCTGATTTTACCTCCACATGAACAGAGCGCAAATCAGGGGTTGAGGCGCTTTTTCTGTCCGATTATGCGCATTATCAAAGGCGCGTTAAATAGCGAGTTTTAATTTTCCGCGGGAGTTAAAGCACCTTATGACCATGTAAACTAGGGTGACCAGATTTTGGAAACCAAAATCCCGGTCCCCCCCGCCACTCTCCCACCCAAAACAACCCCCCCCCACCAAGCCACCCCCCCCCAAAAAAAACCCAGCCTGGACCTACCGGGTCCGATGCCGCCGCTGGGCTCGTGCAGCCGCCGCTGCAGGCCAACTCATGACGCAGCTTCCACTGACGCTGGGCTTGTGATGCCGCTGCCACCGCCGCTGGGCTCATGCCAGAGGCTGCGCGGAAGAGGGCCGATTCCGGAAGTGATGTAATCGGCCTCCCCCACCTCTTCCGCGCGGGCATCCGGGCTCCTCGGGGCTCGTCGCCATCGCGACAAACCCTGAAGAGGCCAGAGGCCACACAGAAGAGGCGGGAGAGGGCTGATTACATCATTTCTGGATTCGGCCCTGCCTCATCCGCGTGGCCTCTGGCATGAGCCCTGCAGCGCCAGCGCCGGCAGCACAAGTCCGGCGGCGGTGGAAGCAGCTGCACGAGCCCGGTGGCGGTGGCTGCACGAGCTCGGCGGCGGCGGCTGCACGACCCTGGTGGCAGCAGCGGCAGCAGCACGACCCTGGTGGAGGAGGCAGCGGCCCGAGCCCATAATCGGCCCTCTCCCGCCTCTTCCGCGCCTGCATCGTTTCCCGTTTGCCCCCGCTGCCCCCCCGGTCGGCCCAGATCACCCCAGTTTTCCGGGTTAGGACTGGGAAACCCCGGGCGATCTGGTCACGCTACTGTAAACAAGCGATTCTCCGCATGTCAACCACTTTAAAGTGCCATTTCATACTGCCGGTAACTGCCTGTCATTTATAGGAATTAGGCATAAAAGCGATTGTGAGAAGATGTGCATAATCGGGCAACCGGGTGTCAAGCTGAATTCTTGTAGAGGGGGCCTGAGCCTGAGCGAGATATATTCACATGCAGATAATATGGCATACCATGAATTTAAACCAAGTTGGATTTTTCCACCACCTTCAAGAAAGGACTTTGGCCAGGGATAGGTAGTAATTGCAGATTCAATGTTAATTCTGAATTGGGTGTGAGGATCTTGTCCAAGGCAGCTTCCAAGGTGTTTAAGATGCTGCATGTGTGCATGCCACTTCTCAGGAGCCCTCAGGGAACCAAGCTCTCAATTAGAAGAACTAGTTTGCAAATACACTTGGTGCTTGCCGCACCCTTTGATGCATATAGTTCTAGGCTACTTGTCTGCCACAGTACTCCAAGAGCCTTACATCAGTGAAGGCAGCTGCATATGAAAGAGTAAGGCCTGAGGGCTAACAGAAGCCAGAACAGAGGCACTGCTGTGAATGAAGAGTAGCTACAAACAACACCGCAGACTTGCTGAGCAGCTTGTTGAAATAGCTGCTCACTAGAAATCAGTTTAACAGTCACAGTTAATCTCTGCAGGGGGCCACCAGGGCTGCTTTGGGAGCGTTGTGATCCATTGCTGACAGCAAGGCAGTGGAACTGAGCCAGGTATCACAGTCAGAAAACAGTGAATTGCCCTACAGATGACAAAGCAGAGGCCTCCTTAAGGAACAAAGACAGGTTCCAGCAAGCGAAAAAAGATACTATTATACTATTACTTGGAGAAAAAAACACATAGGCTCAATTCGAACGACACAATAAACAACTGGTGTGGGGCAAACAATCGTCAGTTGTTTCGACTATTGTGTCATCCGAATGCTGCCATAGTCATCTCAGCGCTGATCCTCATACACACCACAGTTGATTATTTATTACCATGTTGTGTGGGGAGTGCCTCCTAGGGTTAGGGTTAGGGTTAGTCAACCCACCATTGACTATCGTGTCGTCCAAACTGAGCCATAGAGTAGAGAACAGAAGGGACTCAAGATGCTCAGTTAGAATATGCAGCAGCAGCAATGACTGAGAAAGTGGGAAGGGCTGTTGTGATAGCCCATGGTTTTAGAGCATAGGAATGGGCTACAAGGGGCAGGAGGCACTTGGGAAGTGCGCGGGAGGCAGACCTCG
The DNA here is from genome assembly GCA_029215795.1 of Anniella stebbinsi. Lineage (NCBI taxonomy): Eukaryota > Metazoa > Chordata > Lepidosauria > Squamata > Anniellidae > Anniella > Anniella stebbinsi. The sequence continues at coordinate 335,228,275 of JARDYH010000001.1, forward strand.
TCGTGAGAGGGGCCTGCAAAAGTCTGTGAGGGCCCAGTAATGAGCATGCAGTAAAACGTTTGTCTGGTGGAGCGCTTTGTGTTGTAACTGGAAAAATTAGTAAATATTTTTAAGCCATGTGTCCATATGTCTTACTTTCATTAATACATTCAGATGGAGGTTAAATGAATCTTTACTTCAAAATAAAACTGTTGTGGATGAGTGTAGAGGAAAATTAAAAGAATTCTTTGAGTTAAATCTGAACAAAGGTACTGACATAAAGTAAGTGTGGTCTGGGACACAAGTAAGGCTTTCATAAGAGGATATTTTATTCAGAAAAACAGCCAAATCAAGAGGAAAAAACAGGAGAAAATGAATGCCTTAACATATGAGATTAAAAAAAAAAAAGGAAGAGGAATTAAGGAATACACCTGGAAAGGAGGGGATTGTGCGCCAGATCAGAATATTGCAACAACAGTTGTCCATGTTGACTGTTAGGGAAATGGTGTGGAAATTAAACTCTGTGAAACAGAGAGAATTTGAAGGTGCAAACAAATAGGGAAAATGGCTAGCTTATAAATTGAGAAAAGAAAAAGAAAAGAAGGCAATAGTTAAAATTCAGGATGGGGATAGGGAAGTAATAGACAATGTGAAGATACAAAGGGTCTTCCTACAATATTACTCGAATTTATACAAGAAACACGAGACGCCAACAGATAGAATGGACATTTTTTTACAAAAACAAAACCTGCCTAAAATTCCACAAGATCAGAAACAAATAATAAATGGAGCTATTACAATGGCAGAAATGGCCGCAGCAATAAAGAGAATAAAATTGGGGAAAACACCAGGACCAGATGGTCTCCCAGGCTCATATTATAAAAATTTTGAGAAGGAACTATTATTACCTCTGCAAGTACAATGAACGCGATTTTGAAGGACGGGAAAATACCAGAGACTTGGAAATTAACGTATGTAATGTTGATACTGAAAGAGGGGCGGGACTTGACCTTGACAAAAATCTACAGACCAATATAATTGCTAAATAATGATTATAAGCTATTTACAGCGATTTTAGCAGAAAGACTTACGATAGTATTGCAAAAATTTATACATGAAGATCAAAACGTTTTTTTACCAAAAAGACAGATAAAGGATAACATTAGAATTGTTTTGAACATTGTGGAATATTTGGAAAAATACCCAGAAAAACAGGCAGCTTTGATTTTTCTAGATGCAGAGAAAGCGTTTGACAATCTTAATTGGAAAGTTTTATTTAAAGTTCTGGAAGAAATGGATTTTGGGTTAAACTTTATAACATGGGTGAAATCAATTTATTCTTCACAGAGTGTGCAGATTATTATTAATGGAGATCTGTCGAAACCGTGCAAGATTCAAAGAGGGATAAGACAAGGCTGTCCACTATCACCCTTGTTATTTATTCTGGTTTTGGAAATATTGAATCGAGATATAAGACAAGAAGAAAAAATTGGAGGAATAAAAATTAAAAAAGAATCTTATAAATTGAGAGCATTTGCAGATTACTTGGTGTTTACTTTGGAGGATCCTTTGAAAGGGATAGAAACTTTAATGAATAAATTGAAATAATTTGGTGCAGTAGCAGGTTTTAAGGTGAATAAACAAAAGACTAAGATACTTACAAAAATATGAATCAGCAAGAGCAATTAAAGGTGGCAGAAAAAACAGGCTTTAAAATAGAAAAGGTTAAATCCTTGGGTATAAACTTGACAAATATTAATTGTATGTTGTTTCACAATAATGATGTTAAACTTTGGAATGAAATCAAACAAGATTGAATACGGTGGGATAAGACTCAGCTGTCATTTCTGGGAAGAATTGCTGCAATTAAGATGAATGTTTTACCAAGAATGTTATTTCTGTTTCAGACAATACCTATTGTGATATCAGAGTTACCATTCAAGCAGTGGCAGAAGGAGATATCTAAATTTATGTGGCAATCCAAAAAACCAAGGGTGAAGTTTAAAATACTACAGGATGTAAAAGAAAGAGGACTTGGTTTGCCGGATTTGAGAACGTATTTCTCTGCATGTTGCTTGGTGTGGATGAAGGAATGGATATTGATAAAAAAAATAAAAGATTTTTATAAAATTTTATAAAATGATGTACAGATGATATATATCCCTGTCAAAATTGGCAAAAATGTATAAAGGGACATCAGGAAAGTGCTGGAAATGTGAAGAACAAGAAGGAACCTTCTATCACTTATGGTGGACTTGTAAAAAAGCAAAATCCTTTTGGATACAAATACATAAAGTAATTCAAGATGTATTAGAGATCAAAATACAATTGCATCCAGAGTACTTTCTGTTGGGGCTAATAGATGAACAGCTGAGTTAAAGCAATGGAACTTTGTTTTTGTACATGATAACAGCAGCAAGATTAATATATGCTCGGAATTGGAAGAGTAAGAAGGTACCGACAAAGGAGGACTGGTTACTGAAGATGTTAGAGCTTGCGGAAATGGCAAAACTCACTGCGATAATAAAGGACAAAACAACGGGGTTTATCGAGGAATGGAAACCTATGATTGACTATTTAAAAGAAAGAGAAGGGAATGATTTGCATGTGGATTCAGCGATTAACATGAGAGTAAAACAATGGATAAGAGGAGAAGGCAGGAATCCATCCACTAAACTTTTATTTTTATTTTTTTGATAAGGCGTAAAAGAAAACTTATATTTTTTGTGTGTGTCGGAGAAATTTGGAAGTCCATTTTAATGTTGTATGTTGTAATGTTGGTGTTTGTAATGTTTGAGTTTTATCTATGTTCCTAAATAATAAAAACTTTAAATTGGAATGGGCTAGTGTTTTGGCTTGCTAAAATGTTAGACTCTGAGACAGACGAGACAACTTGGGACCAGGATTCCTGGGAGAGCGCATGCTCCTAGTGGTTCCAAATGGACCTATGGCCCAATTGGAGTCCACCAGGAGAAGAGCCTTCAGTGAAGTGGCTCCCTTTCTGTGGAACTACCTGCCCCTGAAAGTCAGGCAGGCGTCAACACTGTGTTGTTTCTGGCGCCTCCTGAAAAGGGTCTTATTCCAGGAAACATTTCTTGACTGACAGCCAAAGTTTTCATTGACATTCTGTGTGTTTTTAATTATGTTTTAATTTTTATATCTTTCACTTTTTAATTCTTATGTTTACCACTCTGAAATCTGTTTCAAATATAAGAAGATATACAATTTTTGTAAATAAAATAAAATAAATAAATGCTGCTTTGGCATTCAGCCTGGTTTAGTTTAATTCAGCTTAACTTGAGTATCTCTAAAGAAGTGTAAATGTGAATGCAGCAGGCACAATATCAACACATAGCACTTTTGGGAGCTGCTGCAGTGCCTGTATCCCAGCAGTCTTTCATTGCACTGACACCTGCCCTGAGATTCCAGGGCTGGTTAGCTGTGTCTGAGAGCTGCCCTTGTAATTTTCTGTGGTGACCTGGAAATCAAAATAGCAGCCTCCAGTGGAGGCTACCATTTCCCATTTTAATTTCCCACAAAGCCCTGGAACAACACTATATTGTGGCCATTGTGGGAAATTAAAATGGCAGCCCAAAGCCAATTGGCACTGTTCACAGTGTTACTACCTGATATGGCCCACCAAAGCAGGAGGGCCCCACTGACATGAGATGGGGCCCACCAGAGAGCATCTATCTGTGTTCTGGTAGGTGTGTGTCTTTTAAAATTCAGGATATGGTACAATTCAGCAATACAAAGCACGACACAACCCATGATGGGAAAACAAACATAGAAAATAAATGTAAAACAATAACAACACAGCAATAACTAAAAAGATGAGGACATTTCTCAAAGTGGTATGAATCCATTACTGTGCCTGGTTGTTGAAACAAGATTACATACTATTATATACTTCAAGTAATAAGACCACTTGAAACAGAAGTTTGAATCAGAAAACCAGAAAACTAAGATAAAAAAGAGTCTTGATTTGCTATGGACCCAGTTGCTTCAACCAGGAGCAACAACTGGGGAAACTGTACGAAGGAGAAGAGGAAAGTACCTGTCTCTGGGTTTTCTGCTCATTATTGTTTAAGAGTGTATTTATGCCACATATTCAATTTGCTTGCTGTGAGGCACGTGAAGCTGGTGAGTTTGGCGTTTCCCTGGGAGGGAGAGTCACAGTGGCTGCCTCTACATGAGACGTTTAAAGCATTTTGAAGTCTCATTAAAAATTTTACCTCTACAAGAGCGGAGCGTAAATTGGGAGTTGAGGCGCTTTATCTCTCCGATTATGCGCATTATCGAATACGCGTTAAATAGAGAGTTTTATTTTCCTCCGGCCGTTAAAGCGCATTTTGCCTATGTGAACAAGCAATTCTCCGCATTAACTACTTGTAAAGCGCATTTCAAACAACCGGTAAGGCCACCAGTTGTGTGCTCAATTACCTCTTGCGTACAAGCATTTACGATAAAGCGCTTCCGCGATTATGCGCATAATCGGCTAACCAGGCGTCAAACAGAATCCATCTAGAGGGGGTCACAGAGAGCTAGGTCCCCTCTACAAGGATTCGCTTTTGCGCCTGGTTAGGTGATTATGCGCATAATCGCTGAAGCGCATTTACGCCTAATACCTCTGCACGAGAGGCGGCGAGAGGCGGCGAAGTGCATTAACGGGTGACCAAAATGTGCTTAACAAGTAGTTAATGCGCATAAACGCTTGTTCACATAGTCAAAATGCACTTTAACGGCTGGAGCAAAATAAAACTCGCTGTTTAACGCGCATTCAATAATGCGCATAATCGGAGAGAAAACGTGCCTCTACACCCGATTTGCGCTCCGTTCTTGTAGAGGTAAATTTTTTTAAGCGCCTTGAAAGAGCTTTAAACCTCTCTTGTAGAGGCAGCCCAAGTTAGCCATCCAGCTGAACAGCTAAGTGAAGACCACTGCGCCCCAATGAACTGCATTCTTTCTTAATAAGCTGCAGCTTTAAATTCACAGCAGGCCTAAAATTGCTTGCATGCCCAGGGGCTTCAAACAGGGTAATTGTGTGGACATTTGGGAGAAAGGAGGTTTGGAATTGATGTCCTTTTAGTTCCTCCCAACAATATGATTCTGGAATGCCATATAGATTTCTAGTCACATAGATTCAAGGATCCCCTCAAAAAGCCTCTAACAGCTTTGTTGTCTGGGATAAGTTTCTATTCAAGCAACTCCACTGAATTTATTTAAGCAATTAAAATTGCTTGGTTACGCTTCTATGCACTGTAGAACAATTAGTGAAGGACTTCCCGCTGTACTCCGCTTGCAAAGACTCGTGAGCTAATAGAAAGTTGACACAATAAGTACACATTCAACGCAGACAATTTGCTGGCCTTTTTAGAATAGTAGAGCCTCTTCCAAACCTTTGGGGATTGCTCCAAAGAGAGTGATGAGTAACTCACCCCTAAATCATGCCGAAATTCCACTGGATGAAAAGACTTGCATAAATGCAGACTTAATGAAAAGCACTACATAAATTCCATTTCCATGGAATCAACTCCCTTTCCCACTTAAACCTGCCCCATAGCAGGAGTTGAGCAACCTCTGGGGCACCACAGAGCCACTTCGTTGGAGAAGTTCCTTTCAGAGGCGTCATTAGCTATGTTCAGTATCTTATCTGAGTCATCTTTATCATTATCCCAGTGAGGATGGGCAAGGCTTCGGTTTTCACAATGTTTTCCAACCTAGCACAGAGAATGGTGTGGATCTTGTAAAATCATTCAGCATTTCTCAATGACTCGAGCTTTATTTGGGCAATCTGCCACCTCTTTGCCAGCAATGGCTGACTCAATGGGAGGTCCATTCATGGAATGCACTGAATACCATACTCAAAACTCCCCTTTCCAACACACAATATTTTCTCTCTCTAAGACAAGGACAAAAATCTTGAAAAATGTGAGGGGAGAAAGATATTTGTTTGAAGAACTGCTTCGTAATAAAATGGAAAAGCCAGGAGGATGGGATAAGGGATCAGGAAGAAGAAGGAACAACATGTATGAGTGCCCAGTTGGATTGTGAATTTGCAAGACTGCCTAAAGTAGAGATGGCCAACTAGCTGGAATGAAACACATACCTGTCACAAGAATACGCAACAATTCAGATTCTGTGAATCATTCCATGTTGTAAGACAGAAAGTTAACCACAACTGTGTCTGTAGTTCTCTATGGGCATTTTCCTATGTGGAGTTTAAACAGGTTATTCAGTCTTAAGTGTAAAAGCAGAAATGCTGACTAGGATTGTACATTTAGTTTTTTTGTTTCTCTGCCCCCCCCCACCCTGAATGAACAACATTCACACGTTGCACACACAGTGTGAGAAAGCTTCACACGTGCCTTTTAGGGCCTGCAATTGCTATACCCCCCACCCCATTGCACTTGGACTCAGACTGGGAGAGGGCTCAATCTCACAGGCCCAGTGTGATTCCAAGTTCAATTGAAACATTACCATCTCCCCGTCGTAAAAAAGGCATGGGGCGCATGCAAGCTCTCACCCTGGGAACAACAACAAAGTGAACAGGCCTGTCATCTGATGTGTAGAAAACATGGTCTATGCTTGTAATACTTATCCTTAGCCAGCTGTATGCATCTATGTAGTTTCCTCCCATAGCTTGTGGTATATGCAACATTTTGGCAGCTTTTAAGCCAGTGTTCTCAAATTTGACCCCCAGAGAGCAAAACACAAAAGACGAGTTTCCTATGAATTCTACAATGCTTGAACATGACCTGGAACACAATCTTTAAGCACTAACTGGGCCTGATATACATCTTGTATCATATCAATATGATCCCATCATGGCAACTCTACATCCCAATAACATCTGTTGCGGTATTTTGGATAATATGGAATAAAAAGTGGGAAATAATGCTACAAAAGCGATTATTAGTGTAGTGTCGATCTAGCCCAGGATATGATAACAAATCCAATCAGGAATTGCCATCTGCCTGGGAACGCCTCTGCCAGAATGAGATTAGATGATGGAGGTTAGATGCCGTACTCGCCTCACTTCACTGAAAAAGTCAGGGTATGTCCCCGACTTTTTTTAATTTGCAGCTTCGCGGGAAAGCCCTGTGAAGGCTGCGAGATGGCTGCTGCCTTGTATAACTGACATAGCACCACTGCACAGCTACCACGGGGCTTTCAAAGTGTATAGACAGCCCCTCTATTGCTTGCAGTATGGTTTTTGGGGATTGCTTCCTTTAGGCTCCTCCCCTTCCTTCCTCTCTCTCTCTCTCTCTCTCTCTCCTCTCCTCTCCTCTCCTCTCTCTCCTGCTAGTGTTATACTATACAAGGAAATGGACTGAACAAACTCTTCTTTGAAACTATAAGCTGTAACTGCATATGATGTGCAAGAAATTGTGTGTAAAGCTTTTTCTTTCCTTCACGAAAGGAAGAGTGTGGTTGCTTTTATTGTTGTGGGACTGGTAAACACTCATTCCGCCTTGCCTTTCTCTGCTAGCTGCCTTCTTAACAAGAGGCAGCAATACCATATAAAACCCATCAAGGTAGAGGCTTTTCCAGCTCTGGTACCTCAGATCCTCTTCAACTGGAGATACCAGGAATTGAATCTGAGTCTTTATGCATTTGAAATGTGTTTTACCACTGAGTTGTGGCCCACTCCACCATAAGAAGTATGTCTTAATCTTAGCTCTTCACATCTTGTTTGCCTACTTATACAGGCAAATAGTAATCAAGGAGATTTCGCCTTAAATAAGATTATTATAACTGGCTCTTTAAGGGGACTTCTTGCCCCCTTAAAGCTTGCTGTCATTGGAGATGCCATATGCAAGTATGAATATTGCAGGCAGATAAATAAGAAGCTAACGACAACTTAACGGAAAAGCAATTCTGGCCATATAGATGATGGGTCAACCAACAGCTTGGTGACGGAACCGTTTCTAACCCTGATGACAAACCTGAAGGTGCAAACCTCAATGTCACCATTATTCTTGGGGCAGTGAGGAAAGATGCATGAAAAGGAGGAGAAATCACAGCTATGATGATAGAAATCACAGCTGGCCTGGACTCACAGGGTTGCCCTCTAAACCTAATGCAGGCATCAGCTCCACTGTGTCAGAAGGGGTGCTATTCAGCAAGTCTCAAAAAGGATGAAGATGAACATAAGACCCAGAACAGCCTCCTTTGGCAAATTCCAAACTGGCTAAACATGACCCAGATAGAGGGACCTAGACCAGAACCAAATGCAAGACCAGAACAGGTTGTCCATTTCCAGTCTGAGTGATTACAGCTGCTGTTTCTTTGATCACATGAGGCTGCCCTTTCTGATACAATAATAATTCCTTCCTGGGACCATGGCCTGTTTTTCAAACATCCCACTAGGGAGCAGCTCATTAACAAATTGAAGCTTGATTTTGACTTGTGGAATACAAGAGCCATTTTAGAGATTTCTGCACGATCAGTTTATTGAACTTTAAACATATTTGTTACTCATTTGTTGCACACAGTTAGGTCTTTATTCAAGATTACATGTCTGTTATGGGGATATCTTTTTTTCTCCTCACCTGAGAAAATTTAATACTTTCCAGGTCCCAGTATAGTGCATTCATTACTGTTATAACTGTTATGTAGAATGTGTGAATATCATTGGAACATCTGGATATTTTTGGTGCTATAATAATGGTCAAAACTCTTCCACCTTGATATATACTTTGGAGGCTTTGTGCTTTTTTTTTTTTGTACTACTCCACCATGCAATCACTTACCTAGTATTTCTAAAGGGACAAATGCCAGCAAAGGTTTTCTCCCTCTGTAGCAATGTCTTGCAAATGTTATGAACATTTTGTTGACTTTTATTTTACCTTAATTCTTTGGAAGCTTGCCTCCCCATCTCTTGTACTAAGCTTGTATCTAGCCGGATTTGTAAAAGGTTGAGTGGATGGGCAATGAATAGTTACTGTTATTTCCCCCTCTTCAAAGCTTCCCCCCCCCAATTATTTAATGTGTTGCTACTGTCATTGACCAGGAGATTGGGGAAAGATTATACAGAAGCTGAAATGCAGTTGGGGCATGCTTTGACTGATCTTGTGGGAAAGCCCTTCATCAGTCAAGGCCAGTGTGTGCTCCCTGAACAAGGTTATGGGAAGAGTAGCACGACTGGGCCAACAGCAACCCAAGAGACTGCTTCCAACACTGACAGGCACTCTCCTTGTACAAAGAGGGCAGGCAAGTCCCAGAGGCCTGTGCACCACATGCTGTCACTTCACCTGAGGATTCCCCAAGGTGAGATGTCATCATTGAGCCTCTCTCATGTTGCATTTGTGCTGGTCAGTGCTGCTCACCATGAAGATTCTCTTATAGTGGGGGAGTTGGGGCACTAGCCAGGACAAAAGCCAGTTTGAGAGATACTTGAACTTCCAACTTGGCTTTGTCCTTCCACACACACAGGGGCAGTCAAGGCACAATGCCAACATGCCAAAGCCTTAGCCTGACACTAGATATAGATCAAGTTAATGCCATCTTTACCTTCATCGTGGGATCCTGAAACCAGTTTGGTTTTCCTCTTCCTACTTCTTAGAGAATCCTACCCACTAACATTCAGCTAAGATTTGGGCTGCACATTACAGCCCCCCTGTGATCAGATTTCTCCTACCATTGAATGCTGGCCAGAATTGTGGTCATTGCACAGCAAATTCCCTCTGCTCTGCCACCTCCCACTGCCCCCTCTCCCACAACAACGGAGAGCACACAGTGAGGGCTGCTAAACATGCTGGCTGGTGTGTGCATATGTACAACTTCTTGCTATGCCAATCATACAAGCAGCAGAGGTGGTAGTTACCATGTAATAAGCTTTCCTACCTTTGATGGTCCTGCACATTAAAACTGTGTGCACGAAAGCTGACCTATTGTAACAATTTCAAACAATCCAATTATCACAGCCTTCATATATGTACTGAAAGGCCTACTGAGATCTTCTTCAGTGGTCTTTCTCTGTGTCCCACTGCTGCTTTAGCACAAATTTTAAAACCTGATCAGAATTGTGCCTTCCTCATCCACACAGCTATGTCATGCGCATAGTGTGGATGGAACAAGGTGGGATGCACATTTCAAAATATTCCCCCAAGTGTGAAAAGCTGAATGCAGCAATAATTGGAGAGCATTAAAAGCCACCAGTTTGGAAGGACCCTCGGTCATTCTCCATCTCCATTCACCGGATAAGGCGACATCTTCTCCAGCACACACCACAAATAAGCCAATGGAAATGACACACACTCCTTACAAAATAACTGAACTGTCCTCTACAGTTGTGCTGCATCAATCTCTTTGGGTGCAGGGAAAAGAAAATGCAGAGCTGGATTTCTCTGCCCCTGGAATGGACTCTAGATCCAATCCTGCCAATTGTTTGATGTAGTGTTATTTCCAGAGTGCTTGCCAAGCTCTCATCTAAAGCAGGCCCGTAATTCTATAAGGCTGAGTATGCAACCTCACCAGCCCAAATGCAGCCAAACCTCCTAAAATGATGGCAGTTATTTTCCAGTTTTCACTTGCTTAATGTCTCTGAGATGGAACAAACATCAGACTGCCCTTGGGTTTTACAGAGGTGGTATGTAGGGAGACTATAAAGCTCTGAGCCAGCAACCAAGTAAAACCAATTCCTGCTGGCACCTAAACCAACTCTGCAGCCAAGTAAGAATCATTGATGAAACCACATTACATGTTCTTTCCCCTGAGAGTATTCGGAAAAGACATCAATTTCAAAGACAAAATAGTGTCCCTGAAATGAGTGGCCATCCCATGTGCCTACGGGTGCTTCCAGGTAAGGCTTTTACTGTGCAATTGCACTGCTTCATTCATAGAATCTTACAGGAGAGCTAAACATCGTCTTCAATTTGTAGCCCTTCCATGCTTTCCCTCCACTTCTTCCATCTTTTTTCTTACAAGAAAAAAATGGCTGAATAGCTGCACAATGCCTTTTGAGTGTTAGAGCTATTCTGGAAGCACTCAATGTGCCTGGTGTCCCTTCATGTTCCAAATGGATCATTGCCAGTTTGTGTTCAGTCCCACGCATGTTACTGTTTCACAGATAATCCTTACAAGAAGACTAGCAACAGATAGAAATTTCCACCTAGAGAGCACTTACCTGGTTTCAGTGGGCATGGGATACACCTGCTGACCCCCCAAAAGGCTCCCACACTGCCACAACAATCATCATATTTGGCCAGACCAAGCAATGGGCCTGCACACTAGACAGGAAAGAGAAAAGGTAGCATCAGAATTTGGTCCTTTCCATACCCAGGGAGAAAAGATGGGTGTCAAATCCTAGGCGCAGTACATCATTCCTGTTTATCTTGACCAAAGTTAGACTAGCCACGATAAGGAGAAAGCAGAAGTACCAGCATCACATTTTGTGGAGGAGTAGACTACAGCTAACAGAGAGGTACCTGTTTTAAACCTAGTCACTATCATAGGCAACAAAACTCTCTGCAGGGCCAGGGATGTATTTGAAGACAGTAAACAATTTCAAAGACGGGGCAATGAAAGCCTGCCTATGTCTTTGCCCTTTGGAAAGCTAGGGTATTAGTATTAGATATGAGGCATTACTGTTAGGTTTAAGTAGCACAGCATCACCCAGAGATGATATCAGCAAGCAAAGCTTTCAGATAAAACAAATGCCTGTTCCCAGACTTATATCTATTAGCTACTGAGATGGGTACCAAATTCCAGACCTTGTGGGGACATTTGTGGAGAGGCATTTTCATTTACTTAATTAATCTCTCTTTCCCTCCCAACAAGTCCCTCTGGATTGCAGTGTTCCCCATTACAGCTAAGCTGTCACAGTCCACAAGCCAAATCTGGCATCCGGCCATCCCAAAAATGGCCACGTGCCCAGTGCTCACATTCCAAAAAGTTTGGCTTCAGACTGAAATGGAACAGAAAAATGCTTCCTGAGCAGGTTTTTAGCCATCACCCAGTCCGCTTCAGCTGAACAAGAAAAGAATAGAGCAAGGATTCTCCTTTCCCCACTTTGGTTTACCTTTCCTTGAAGTTACCTGCAGAACTCCAGGTAAGTCGTAAAATCTAAATGTGCTTCTTTTCACTACACCAGTCAGTCAATGGACTGACTGGTTTCTAAGTAAAGTAATTACTAAGTAAAGTAATTATGGGAAATTGGGATGGAACAAAGTGTTTCTAACTGCTGTCAGATTCACTGCTCTGGATGTGAATACTGGAGGGCTTATCCACCAAACTGAGTAGAATCTGCCTATGACTCTAAGGAGAAAAGTTTACAGAAATAAGGTACCCAAATGGCAAAGTCAGAAGATACAGATGGTCACCTAAAAATCTGTGTAAAAAATGAACTATAGCAATATAAAGAAAACATACAACTATTATTCTGAACTGTATGTTTCCATAGATGCAGCAAGAGTCAAGAAAAGAGCTAAATTGGTTCAGTCATGTGAATTTACATCCTTATAAGCTGCAAGGAAAATGAATGTTCCATGAAAATTAGGCATTCATTTACTGAGTGAGAATTTCCCCCCTACATTTTATCCGTTTCCTACAAAAGTCACAGAATAGCTATAAAAAGGGCAGCCTTTGGACTCAGATTCTTTGACTGTACATTGTGTGAGAAATTCAAACAGACAGACAGACAGTAATAAAGTCTCCATACAAAGTATGGTCAAATCACAGCTGAGGGCTGCACGTAAGGGCCCATCTGCACTGCCCTAATTTATGGAGACCAAATGTGCTCTTTCAACAGTGCAAACTGCTTCAGGAGGCTTCAGACCACTGAAGTCTACACAGATAGCTTCCCACTTTGCATGGGAGGGTTTCTGGGAAAGGAAAAGGTACTTGCCTACAGTATGGGCGCTTCCCACACTCCTGCATGTGTGTTACAACATCACCAAAACAGGAATATGAGAAGTAGCCATCTGGACACGCTCTATACGGCTCGGGTCCAGGTTATCTGAAAGACCATATTCTCCTTTATGAGCCTGCCCATCCTCTGAGATCTTCAGGGGCCACCCTTCTCTCGGTCCCACCACCATCACAGGCACACCTGGTAGGAAAGCGGGAGAGGACCTTCTTGGTGGCTGCTAAAGGACTCTGGAACTCCCTTCCCAGGGAAGCTAGACTGGCTCCCTCCTTGGTGTGCTTCCGGAGGCAGGCTAAAACTTTTTTGTTCTGGCAGGCTTTTGGGGAGTAGTCTGGACCTCTGCTTATGCATGTTTATGTATTGGGTTTTTATATATATATATATATATATATATATATATATAATATAATTTGTATTTTAAATGTTTTTAAATGTTTTAATAAATAGCATATTTAATTACATTTTAATTTTTTGTATATCTCTATCTATATGTTTTAACTGTACATGTTTTAATTTGTAAAGTTGCCTTGAGTCCCAGTATTGGGAAAAAGGTGAGATATAAATATAATAATAATAATAATAATAATAATAATAATAATAATAATAAATCATTTCTTAAACCCTTCTTGACTCTTGAGAACAATTCATACATCCACCTTGAGGGAGGTGTTGAGATGAGGTGTGAATGGATGTGAATATCATCACACATACTCTGATCATAATTTATTGCAAAATGGATTGCTTGGTGGTGCATTAAAATATGACCATTGAGACATATATATAAAAGATTTGAGCAAGTGCTAAAATTGCTCACTGTCTATTCAAGGGAGAACAAATGTCAAAACACACATCCTGCCCATATGAATCTGCCCTAAGTTGTAGCTCTACATTACACACAGACCCAGCAATTGCAAGATAACATCCAAACACAGCCATACACCTCTTGCTCCCAAATGAGCTTGCCCACACATTTAGTTCATCAACAGAGGCTCTCTTATGTGTCATAAACCCATATTTTGTTGGGATGATGGAGAGAGTTCTTTCTGTAGCTGTGCCTAAGGCCTTTATCACACATACCATTCCCCCCCCCCCATTGCTTCTGCGGGTTCCCCCTCCGTTTCCTATGCGAATCTAACGTTTTGAATCACACGTGGTCGGTTTTGCTCCGATACCTCAGCTCAGCCTGTTTAACTTGCCTGAAACGGACTTTGCCCATTCAGGGTTAAATTGAAACAGAAACTAAAAACAGAGCACAAAGAGTGGAAGAACAGCGCGGGGGGGGGGGGGGGGACGATGTCATGTGAGTCTCACGCTGAAGAAGTGGATCAAAGTGGGGGTGAGTGTGCTTAAAACGTGATAACAGCCTTAGTTCTGGGACTCCGTGCTTGCCTAAGGAAACCTGCCTCACCCTTTTCTTGATGACCTCTGGCTACCCTGAAAGGCATTTTCTACTTGATTCTCTTTGGCCTGGAACCATTTTAATGCTAATTATACTTTCTCCTGGTGGGGTAAATCATCTGAATGATTATTCTTGATGTTTTTAACGTTTGCAAGCTGCCTCTTTTAAAATTGTTTTTACCTATTGCTATTCATTGGCATTTTTTTTCTGCTGCTTGTTTTTGTTGAAGTTGGTTTCATTGTTTTTATTGCATTTCACGTTATCTTGCGTCATTTGTTAGTTGGACTTTTTAAAGAAAGGCGGGAGGCAAATGTTTTAAGCAAATAATAAATAAAATGAATATGCATTGACATTTCATAGACATTCACATGCATATGTTCATGGTTCACACACTGCATTCATAGTCTCACACTCCATCAATGTCAACTATACTGTAAAAGGGCAGATGAAATAGAATAAGAAAGAATAGCTCTGACCTTTCCATGTACTGACTCCAGGTAACACCTTCCCATAAGACTCTGGGTCCTTTGCTGCTGATTGCTCTCTGTGACAATGTTGTTGCTGCTGCTGCTGGCATTATAATTGTAGTGGGGGCCTGTGGGAAGCTGAGATATCAACACAGTTTCAACACTGTTCTCTTCCGACTGGTCTGAGTCACTCTTCACTCTGGCAACCTGATGAACCTGCACCTCAGCTTCTGGAGGGTGGTTGATATGTACATTCACAAGGGAAGGGTTTATCGAAGCTGAAAAAGAGGTTTAAAGTTTATCTGCAGAAACACGACTTTGTTCTTTGTTTTGCAACAACCCACAAGCCAGAACAGGAGCGTCTAGAGTGGTAAATAAAAGGCTTGAAATACTTTAACAACTTTGGCATCCACTCTAACCGCAGTGCCACACTGGTTCTCAAACTAAACATTAGATAAAAACCCAGCAATCATTGGTCACATATGACCCACAATGTACAAACAAGCAAAATCACATCTGGCTTGGCATGAAACCAAGAGAAACTGGAGAAATCTGTAAGTAGCAGAATGTGGACAAGAAGATTAACATTCATGGCCCTGTCCAAGGATATATTGATTACACCCTACCTGACTAGCTTATTAAGATCAGACTTCTGTACTATACACTTTACCAAGATGAAGATAGTTTGGAAAATGTTTCTTTGGCCCCGCTCAGAAGACACCTTAAACCATGGCTTTAACCATGGTGACTAAGGCTTTTCGCCTTAGTCACCGTGGTTAAAGCCATGGTTTAAGGTGTCTTCTGGCCCGGCTTTCTGGCCAAACCACATGGTTAAAGCCATGGTCTAAGGTGTCTTCTGAATGGGGCCACAATGGTGTTTTAATTAACTAACTGCCAAACTTGCACTTGTATTACAGGTGTATAATAGGTCTCAATTTGTCTCTTTTCTTTTATCTCAGCTTGATTCAAGAAATCATGAGAACATAAACCAGATTCTTGCATAGCCACAAAATCAAACATCAGCTTTCTCCCTCATGACAGTATCCAATGCTAGTGCAATGGGAAACTGGCGTTTGCTAACACAACTCAGAAAAGTGGCCAAAACTACCACTTTCGGAATGGAATAGGTCAATGGAGCTCCCTCTGCAAGCTCCACTGCCTTGTCTCATTCCAGAAGTGGTAGTTCTGGCTATTTCTGGTTGTGCTAGCCAGCGCTAGCAGTTGTTCCTGTAGCGCAGTGGCAGCCTTGGATACTGGCTGCACAGGTGGGGTGCTTCCAGATGGACAGCTCCTAGAGCTACCAAATCAAAAGGCACTGTGCAGCTATTCCATCTTTAACAGATTTTCTATGAAAAGAAAAAAGACGAAGGAGTGGGAAAACACAGGAAGGCTACAAATGGAAGGCAACATTGTCTGGAACCCCCACCCCATAAAATTGTGAAAATTGGGCAGAGCGATTGCAAAAACAAAAGTCTTGTCTGGAAGCACCCCAGTATGAGCAAGATAAGCTTCACAAACTATTGGCCTGTGAGAAACAGTGAGACTAGTGCTTACCAAGTTGGTTGGACAGAGGAAGTGTATACATAGAATGCTTCATGGAGCTGCTTGCTAGGCTATTGGGGGCTTGTTTTCTTTCTGTTTTTAAAGCTGGTAGGTGGCAAAACTTCCCTGTAGAGTTAGATGGGCACCAGCATTCATCCCTGCCCACACAACGCCCACCATTTAGACAGGGAATCTGGCAGAAATCTGTAAAGAAAATAAATCTATAAGTCAAATCTATTCTAATAGTTCACTGCAAAATCAAATGAGCTAGTGGCTGCCTTACCGGGAAGTAATTCACATAAGCTATGTATGCAACTCAGCATCTCTACTTCAGTTACAGAAAAATTTCAAGATGTCCTAGTTGGGAAGGACGCCAGGGCAACTGAAGTATCTCACTAGTCTCACTTCCAAGGATGACCCAGGACATTTTCACCTGTGACTTTTAAATCACTTCAAGTTTCAATCATGTTATTTGTGTCATGGAAGAAGGTTGCTAATGTGGGACAGGAGAATTTTGAAGAGCAATCGAACATACAATGTGGCCGGAGTAGGGACAGATCTACACCAACCAGGATATAGCAGTATGAAAGTGGTATGAAAGCAGTATATAAAAGGCAGGAGCCACACCAAGCAGGACATAGCACAATGAAAGCGGTATATAGTATGTGTCAATGGGCCCCATCAGTTGTCAGTGCACTTCAATACTGCTATAAAGCAGTAGTGTGGCTCCTGCCTTTTATATGCTGCTTCCATCCCACTTTCATACCACTATGTCCTGTTTGCTGTAGATCTGGCCTAGGTCTGATATTTCATTTTACTAATTTAAATCAAAGCCAACTGAAACACCCTAAAGTCAGCCACAGAATTGTAATATTTGGGTTCTTCTAGACAGCATCAGACCCTAGAGCAGTCTTCCTCAATCTCACGCCCTCCAGATGTATTGGGCTACAACCCCCATCATCCCCAAAAACCATAGTCCATGGCTGTTGGTTGTGGGTGATGGGAGTTGTAGTCCAACATAGCGGTAAGGCATCAGATTGGGGAAGGCTATCCTAGCGCAAAGGATTGATGACTGATTTGTCCAACTCACTGAAATTTCCTGTGCAATTACGGCATCAGCAAGATTAGAGGAAAAGGCTTCAGCTGCCTTAGTAATTAGGAACTGCATAAAAGCTTCAGCCAACTCTCCTGGTTTCCACTGAAGTGGAAGAAGGGGATGGGAAGAAATTAGGTGTTGGGAGCTAGGCCCAAAAACGAACGTCAATGAAAGCAGCAAACAACAAGAAGAAATGCTGCACTGCCTGTCTGTGACTCTGATTAAAAGCCAGAGACTGTTATATCCAGAGCAGGACAGGGAAAGGCAAAAGGGTAACTGCAATTGCCCTCTTGTCCCAAGGAGGATAGAATCCATCTCAGAGAAGACTATTTCTTTTTCAGACAAGTGGATTTGTCATAATAATCCTCCTGCCCTGAGCTCTGCTGCAGTAGGGAATTGCTAGTCTCACAAACAAAAGAAACAGAAGATGATAAATAAACCTTGTGAAATGGGTCAGACATCTTGGGAGACTCACAGATACGGAAGCCAGATTTGGGGTCGTGGTCGTGTCCACCCTGGCTGTACAGGGTGGTGGTATCCCCTTTCTCACAGCTATTGAAGCAGCGGCCATGTCGACAAGTCTGTTTACAGATTGTGGGAGTGAAGACGATCTTTATCTTCTTGATTTTTTCTGTCAGGTTGACACCTGGAAAGAAAAGAAAAGTGGCATCATGTAGTAAAAAAGTTCCTCTGAGCAACTTTGTCTCTGGGGCATGTATAGAAGGGATTAATATAAGTATAGCTTCCAAATCGCACGAGGTATTGGTTCCCCTCTATTTGGCACTAGTTAGGCCTCATCTTGAATACCATGTTCAGTTCTGGGCACCACACTTCAAGGATGCAGACAAGCTGGAGGGCAACGAGGATGATCAGGGGCCTGGAAACAAAGCCTCATGAGGAGAGACTGAAAGAACTGGGCATGTTTAGCCTTGAGAAGAGATGACTGAGGGGAGACATGATAGCACTCTTCAAATACTTGAAAAGTTGTCACACAGAGGAGGACCAGGATCTCTTCTCGTTCATCCCAGAATGTAGGACATGGAATAATGGGCTCATGTTAGAGGAAGTGTAGACATCAGGAAAAACTTCCTGACTGTTAGAGCAGTACAACAATGGAACCAATTCCCTAGGGAGGCTGTGGTCTCTCCCACACTAGAGACCTTCAAGATGCAGCTGGACAGCCATCTGTCAGGTATGCTTTAAGGTTGATTCCTGCATTGAGTAGGGGGTGGACGCGATGGCCTTATAGGCCCCTTCCAACTCTACTAATCTATGTTTCTATGTCCTCAACTGGTTGCAGCCAATCAACTGTTCCAACCAGATCCTGCTTCTCCCAGGGTCAAGCTTTTAACATCTTTTAGTAGTTTTTTTAAACAAATCTGAAAGAATTATCATAATATTACAGATAGGAACCATATAAAGCAATAGCTTATACTGTCAGAAGGTGAGAAACAGGATTTGTGGGTCATATAGTGAATCAACAGAATCCATCTCAAGGAATTAACCAAATAAGAGTTGTTGTTTCTTTAAAAGTGGGGGAGAACATATTAGGCGAAAGATATGTGAGGTATTTGTGTACTAAAAAGATAATAAATGTTTTCTCCCTTTATTTCTTTGTCCCCATTTCCACCTCCTTTTTTGTTTAGAAAGGATAGAAGACTGGGAAAGTTACCCTGAAGGGAGATACATGAATAAAATTATAATCGATAGTAATAATGGCTCTCTCCCATGTTTCAGTAGAGCACATGGGCTATTTTCCAGTTTACTCCTGTACTCCTCCAGCTAAGAAAAGAGTAAGTCAGAATCAATTGAGATGAAGGGAGAGGAATGTTGGGGACAACGATTAAGAGAGTGTTGATGTCAAGGTTGCGAGAGAAGAGGTTGATCTAAGTACTAGGGAGAGGTAGAGCAATGTGGGAATGGCAGAGAAAAAGGCCAGTTTAGGAGACTAATTCAGAAATGGCATGATGGATTAGGCCTTTGCATGGCTTAACTTGTGCCAGGGCTAATAACTGAAATCATTTTTCCCAGAAGCTTGGAATATGTGATGACTAAAATCCCCTCTGAGCATAAGCAGAGTGCATTCCCCTCCTTTTTGAGTACTCACAGCCTGAGTACCCCACATTTTTACGATTAAGGAGAAGACTTCCAAGAAAGATGTTATGACTTCCAGATAGCCTGAAGGCCCAGAAACTCTCTATGAAGAAATTAAGTACTGGTCTGCACCACATTAAATTCTGTGTCTCCAACTAAGTGGAAACAGAAATGGAACAAGAAGCAGAAGACTCACTTTTCAAGATAACAAAGTTCAGCTAAGTTGAACAGGGAGACAACAGGATCATACATTCCCTAGCCCAGAAGAGCTGGTTAAAATCTGTGCTACTGTCTTTATCTCATACTACTAAGGAAGTCCAAAGAAATGAGAAACTGTGTGAATCTTATTCATTGCACAGCTGTAGAGAATGCTGGCATGTATCCATGGCTATGGAGTCCCACAACGACTGTAACAGAGCCCCCACCTCCCACCCCAATAACAACTTCAGAAAGTTTGAACCCAGAAACCTTTCTTTGTAAAACAAACAATCATACCCAAAGTCATCCTTCAGAACTTACCCCTGAGAGATGAAGCAGGTTCTGGGTATGCCGTATGTGGCCCAGCACTGCTCTGTTCAAAGCCATTCCCATTGGGCAGTGCATTGGATATTAGCTGATCATTATTTGCAGCTGGATAGCGTCGCACTGTGCGGGAGGTTCCTGTGTGCAGCTGAGAGGTAACAGGAGAACTACTTCTGCTCTGAGACCTGTGGAAAAGAAAGCCGAACTAACATTTGTGCTGAATGGTTATATACCAACAGTTGTTTCTAGTTCAGGGTGGGAAGAAGATAGGGCCCAATCTACATGGGTGATTTAGTGCAGAACGAAAGCACATTAGGGTTGTTTGTGACACATGATGTTCTCATCACTCCAGAGCCGCTTCGCTCTCAAAAAGGCACATTTTGGCAAAGTCCTTTTAGTGTGCAGTTCTGCTATAGTGTCTCCCTGTTCCCCTGAATAAAATCCTGTATGCTGGGCATGCCTAGGGCGTGTCTGTGACCTGGTCAAGGGGTGGGGCCATCCCTCCCCCCTCCCCCATTGGCAGTAGCTACTTTGGACACAGGCTTCTTTTTTCACTTAACACTATTATACAATAGCACTATTTCGCTGCTCACCTTTCCTACTTATTTTTACTTTGCACTATTTCTTATTTGCATGGTTTCATTTCTATGTAGAAAATACGCATTAACATTGCTAATTCACTATCCTGTAATCACACAATTGTGCAATGTCACACTAGTGTGATAGTCATAATTGAGTTGTACTGGGGTAGTAACTTTTTCTCCACCCTTACGATGATCAAGACTACAGGGAGCAAGGCTTCAATATTGCTAATTCACAGTCCTGGTGTATGTGGGATAGAGGTGTGGGGTAAACTACGGGATTAATTCATTACTTCCATTAAACTTCCTTAAGCAAGGGAGCACTGAAAGGGGTGGTCAGTAAGCCTCGGCACCTATGCAGTTGATGACATTCAGTTCTACTCACTGGACTCTGCCCACCCAACCCCAAAGTATGGTAGTTTCAAGTGCCATTTTACCCAAGAAAGTGGGTATTTAGGTGGTGTACATTCCACTTTTCTTGCTTCTTGTGCTGCGCACAGGCCAAAACCATTTCATAAAAATCCGGATATAACCAGAAAACGCTTCTAAAACCATTTCCATGTAGATTGGGCCTAGATCTGGATCTACTGCCAGATCTTTGGGCAATTTCCAGTAGATTGGCAAAGGTTTTTTCTGACTCACAATTATTTAAAAATAGCAGAAACAAAATGACTCTCTGTTGCAGATTATATCACTGAAATGAAGGCGTTTCTACGCAAGGCATTTATCGTGTATTCGTTATTCCCTTCTATGGTTGTTTATGGGTTCTTAGATGTCATTGTGAGCCTCCAGTTTCGTTTTTGTATCTAACCAGCACTTTTGGCACTTTTTATTTTAGTGGGGTATGTGCAGCATTTCATTGTAAAAATGAAAGAAAGTGTGATTTCCTCTTGTGTAATTGTGCTATGCTGCTATACAGTGCCACCTAGAGGTTATGTAGCAGAAAAGGAAACACTCTTCATGTAATGCTCAGATTTCAGTTTTGCAATGAAACCAAAAGTAGATACACTGGATTAACAGCCGATTAACAGGCTTGTGTAGAAAAGCTCAAAGAAAGCTTGGGGTAACCAGAAGTGGATTTTTGCGTGGAAGGACTATGAGTTCCATTCAGTTTTGGCACTCCACTCAGAACAAATTCCTTGGGTCTGGATTCTTTAATTCTAAGCGTGCATCTTTTGCACCAGGCTCTAGCTGGTGGATCTCGAGGTCCTAATAAAAAGACCCAAAGTAGATCCCACAAGTCTAAGTTCTGACCACCTGTGTTTTATATTATGAAGTAAAATACTGACTGCATCAAAAGGAGGCCCTCTCCATCAGCTCTGGGTGCCTCTACAAGAGTGATTTAAAGCTCTTTCAAGGCGCATTACAAATTTTACCTCTACAAGAGCAGAGCGCAAATCGGGAGTCAAGGCGCTTTTTATCTCCAATTATTCGCATTTTCGAATGCGCGTTAAATAGCGAGTTTTAATTTGCTGCAGGAGTTAAAGCACCTTATGGTCATGTAAACATGCGATTCTCCGCATATAAACAACTTTAAAGCGCGTTTCATATATCTCGTAATTTATTTTATTTATTTTATTCCATTTATATACCGCCACATAGCCGAAGCTTCAAAGCCTCTCGAGAATTGGTATTAGGAGTAAATACGCTTCTCCGTATATGCGCATAATCGGGCAACCGGGTGTCAAACCGAAATCTTGTAGAGGGGGCCTCTGTTAGGACCAACTACTACTTGGCTCTTCCCCTCCTAGAAATGTCTCCTGCATTTCCATTATGCAATTTCACTGTGTAGCAGGTTCATCATTATGAAAGGTATCTGTAGGAATACCTCTTCCTATACCAGTCTGTTTGTGACATAAAAATGTCAGGGGAGGCTCTTCTCCAAGTACCTTGGGTATATTATCTGTCAAGAAGAGAGAGACAGCTTTCTCAGTTGTGGTGTCCCAATTTTGGAACATCATCCCCATGGAGGTACAACTGGTGCCAATGTTACAATTGTTTCAGTATCAGCTCAAGACCTTTTTGTTTACCCAGGCATTTTAATTGGTTGATTTGTTTGTTCTGTTGTATTTGCTCCCTTTGATGTGATTTTAGGGCTTTATTGTATTATGTATTAGCATATTTGTACATCATCCCAGTATTTGCAAGGGTAAAGCGAGCATTAAAAAAATATTTTAATAAACAAACAATACATTATGAAAGAGTTGGGATCAGAACTTGTTTATCTTCCTCTTCCTATCCTTTTTGTTTGTGTGTTGTTTCTCTTAGATTATAAACCATTATTTTAAATTGTAAACTGCTTTAATCTGTCACCTTCTGAAGCAAGTGTGAGTCTAAATTTCTCCAATTATCATTCAAGGCTGCTTTTTCAGTGCTGTCTCCTGAGAATTCAGTCCCGTGTCTTGACGAGGAAAAAGCCCTGGGGTGGATCCTCAGTGGTGGTAGGTCATTTATATGATGCAGCAGCCATTGCAGAGCCATCCCAGAGATTTCCCCTGAAGCTCTGGTTTTAAAAAATTGAGAATTACTCCAATTTTTCCGCTTGCAGCGAGGCGACGACAGCATCTACCATCTGTCACTTTGCTGCACAGCTGCATCGGAGGCATGCCCCAGCTGATGCTGACCCCTGATTGGTTGCCATCAGCAGTTCAGGGACAGGGGGCGGGCCAGTGAGCTGAATGGCTGCCTCCACGCGTCCTCCAGGGAGAGCTGTCCTTGAAGAGAGCAACCCTTTCACTGAGCATAATCACACACACACATTCAGTTCACTTCTCCCCTGAAGCCAGAAAGGCATGAAACGTAGATCACTCCTGATTTGAGGATTTTTTTTAACATGTTCCAAGGTAAAGGGGGGGGGGACCGGGGAGGGACTGTGCCTCTAATGCTTGGAACTAGAAAGCACTCAACTGGGGAGGGACAAACCGAGGTGCAGAAACACCCATCCGGTGGTGCCATGGAGCGGCTCCTTCCTCCCCTCTTTACAACCCTGGCGCACTCTCCTTCATGTGGGGACAATGCGAAGGAGCACAAACGTGGGGGTTTGAGGGCTCGCCGCCATCAAGACACAACCTTAATCTCAGTCTAGCAGCCCCTCACAAGAATTTACGAAGCTTGCAGGATATACCCAGAATATATTTCTGTCCATTCATCGTAAACTGTGCACAACTAGAACAGTTCCCACTTTGGCCCACCACCATGCAACCCACTTCAATAAGATTTCCTATAAGGACAGACGTATATGGGCTCCCCGCCCCCCCCAAAACCACAACTACTGCCAGTCATGCAAATTGGCCTTGAGCATGAGAGCCATCACTGCTGTGAATGTGCAAGATGGTAATATATTCACAAGGACAGTTCAGTTGTTATCCCCAGCCTCTCATCTTCATCCAAACATGAGTGATTCTTTGACAGCCTGTATAGCCTGTGTTAGGGCAGCAGAGGCGCACATTCTCATTCCTGTCTTTGGCACTGACAAGGACAGAGATGTAGCCAAGAAAGGAGCCTGGCCAAGGAAGTAAACAGAATATTCAACCCATAAAAGTCATAAGTGAAAGAAACTTTACAGAGAATGAACACCAATTAGTGAATTTGCATATTTTTTTCCTGGGTAAATGTACTTACGGCGCCTGGCTTTTTGCAGCGGCCAAGCAACAATAAGATACATACACTCCCAGTCCCCAAGGCCAAGCTCTTTAGTGCCCATTGAACACATGCTGGTTGTCACAACAGACTCTCACAGAGCAGGGCTTGTTTTAACTCAGTGGATTCGAACCCCCTTTCTTTCCTAGGCTTTACAATTCCATTCTGCCCTGTTGGTTCCCATTTTTTCTTCTGGGAGATCAGTGCCAAGCTTTCCAGACTGCTTTGTCTGTAAGTACCCTGACCGCCCTCTATTTTTCAGCATCCTAAATAAGCTAGGAGTGTGTATTGAGCCTAAAGTGAGCTAGTGAGATAGGGAGGTCTTATGCATGACACATAAGCCCAACAGGCTGTGTCGTATTTTCTGCACGTTCCTACTTAATACACAGTACCTACTATATATGCAATGGGCCAAAGTTCATTTGTACAAGAAGTACTTTCCAAGCATGAATTCCCAGTTTTGATCTATAGTTTAAAGCATCTCAAGAAACAGGTCTGGGGGAAAATGTTACATGAAATCCTGAAGACATGGATTCAAGGTTTTATTATTAAAGCTATTAAACTGAGATAGACCATATTAAACCATTGGTTTGAAGCAGCATGCAATAACTTTGTTTATCTTAGGAGTCATTCTAAGAGAATTCCCAATATATTTACTTTGATAACTTCTACTTCAGGTTAGCTCACCATGACCATGCTGGCAGGGGCTTCTGGGAGTTGAAGTCCAAAAAACATTTGGAGATCTACCTTCTGCTCATCCCTATCCCTAGACTTACAACCGAAAACAGCTAAAAGCAGAGTTATCACCACATTAAGAGTCACTCTACAAGTTACAATTGCCTATGGTCTTAAACGTAATTATAAATGTGTTAAACCCCACTGAAATCAGCATAACATATACTGAAGCCAACACAGGGCAATCTCTTCCACTGTTTAAATGAAGCATGGGACTGGCCCAGCCCTCCCCATATATATCATCATGCTTTTTTTGGATGGAATTATATGGTATTGCTGCCTATGGTTAGAAAGGCAGTTGGCAGAGGAAAAACAAAAAGGCAAAATGGAATGAGTGTTTTTCCAGTCCCACGTACACATAAAAGGCTAAGAAAAGAAGACCACTAAAAGAAAGGAAACAGCTCACAAGTATTCTTGCATTTAAGAATGCAGGCATAGTGTAGGATTTCAAAAAGGCTTTCATTCAGTCCATTTTTTTTGTTCCTTTACACAGGCAGTTGAGATAGTGCACACCATGTGCTCCCAGCAATGGAGGACGACAGAGGGACTGTTCAGAAGTCACACTAACTCATTGTGGATCACTCAAAACCACGATCCACAGTGGATCAGCATGTCGTGTGATGGGCATTACCACCTCCAATGGTTGAAAAACTGATTATCACTAGTAGCCGCCTGTTGCAGCAGGGGTAGTGGACACCCACAGTGGTTTCTGTGTTTCCTGACACTTCAGGATTTTTTCTGATCATGTTGGTGGAATTTTTTTAAAAAAAAATGGCAGTGAACATAGAGTCCACCGGCAAGAGCAACCACCACTTCTGGTGATGATCTTGCCACCATAGAGTTTCTCTATGGTTGTCAGCAATTTTTAAAAGAAATCTTTTACCAGAACAGCTGCAGCTTGCTGGTGAGACCCAAGATGCTTTGAGCATATAAGCTGCTTCTCCCATCTACAGAAAGGGAAGATTGATAAGGCTTAAAACCCGGTTAGCGAGACGAAGGTTTGATATCCAGGCAAGTAAATGGGTACCTGAGCTACTTCCATCTCTGAACATAAGAAGGAAGCATTCTACTTGGCTAGTCCACTAGCTTTTCATTCAGAATTGCTCAGCTACTCTTTCATCAACACTCTTTCCATTCCGTTTCATTCATCTCTCACTGATGGTCACGCAACATGCCTGCAGTATCCACAGGAATTACTCTTTAAAAACAAAACAAAATTACACCAGTAAAATATATTTTAAGGCAATAAAAGGAATGTGTTGTCAAGAAATGAGCTGTCCTGAAAAACACAAGAGTGTGAATCAACATAGTAAAGAGAAATATATTCCACGATTTTACGTGGCATTCACCCAAGTGCTCTATAGGCATCTAAGAACAGACTGGCTGAACTTCTAAAATATGATATTTCTCATTGGCAGCTGTTTTACCGGGAGAAGTGAAATTATACGTATTTAAGAAAATAATATCTGGGTGTTCTAAGAAAACACAGTTCTGGCAACACTTTACAACTGTAAGCAGCTAAAAACAGAGGACTGCCACAGTCTACAAGTTTCAATTTCCTGCTGCCCTAAACATAATTATACATGTGTTAAGCCTTGCTGAAATCCCCCAGTGCCTCCTCTGAGGGAGGTTCAGAAGATGGCAAGAAAGGAGAGGACCTTCTCAGTGGTGCCCCCCACCCTGTGGAATGCTGTCCTCAGTGAGGTCAACCTGGTGACATCAGTATATTTTTAGCACCAGAATAAGACTTCCCTCCACTCCCAGGCATAGCACATGATAAGGTTTTTTAATGGGTGCTGGGATTGTTGATTGTTTAAAATTGTTTTTAATATTTTTGTATATTGGAGGTTTTATGTTATGCTGTCATCTTGTATTTTAGGGTTTTGATATTTGTAAACTGCCCAAAGAATTTTGGTTATTGGACGGTATAGAAATGTAATTCATGAAAGGAAAGGAAATGAGTGAAATTTATAGAGGCTGAACTGAGGACATGGTTATGTGTCAGTAGAAACCAATCAATGGAAAACCTTATTTTATTATTTATTATTACATTTAAATCCTGTCTTTTTTCCTTGTGCAAGGAACCCAAGGCAATTTACATGATCCTCCCTCCCCCCATTTTATGAGGCAGGTTAAGCTGAGGATCAGTGACTGGCCCAAAGTCACCCAGTGAGCTTCATGGCTGAGTGGGAACTAAAATCCGGATCTCCCAAATCCTAGTCCACCACTCTAACCACTACACCACCCTGGCTATCACCTGAATTATAGCCCTATTCAGGCATTCACTTATTGG
Source organism: Anniella stebbinsi (assembly GCA_029215795.1). Taxonomy (NCBI): domain Eukaryota; kingdom Metazoa; phylum Chordata; class Lepidosauria; order Squamata; family Anniellidae; genus Anniella; species Anniella stebbinsi. The sequence goes on from JARDYH010000001.1 coordinate 335,255,493, forward strand.
GTAGAATAAGCACACAATTAGGGAGAATCTCCAGCCCTGTCCATCTCCCTCGTCGCATTCGGTGCCCTCTACTCATGGAGAGTGAATGTCTAAATGTCTTGTATCCATAGAGGCTCTCCAAGCAAGCCAGTCTGGCCCACCAGAAGAGCCACCACTGATAGAGAAAGCTCTCCTCTTCAGATCTTCACCACCAAATACAATGAGAGGGGCTGGGCTGGAGCACTCTCCCTCCTCACGTGTTTGGTCTACCCAGTAAATTAATGCCTGAATAGGGATGGTGTCTTTCTGAATTCCTGTATTTATTTATTTTTTAAAAAAGAGTAAAATCACAGATAGCCTTTTGGCCTTATTTACTGGGTTTTCCTAAAAATTCTAACATAGCCTCAGAAAGGGATGTTATTTCTCTTGGCTAATCTGTATGCAAAATGGTCAGCTGCCCACTTTTAATGTAAGGGAACAAAACTCATGTCTCCATTAGCAGCCATTCTAACAGGCTACCGCAAAGGAGGTGAGACAGTAAGGGCCATTCTATCAGTTCAGCTAAAATCAGTGGTGCTTAGGGTTCAGGGATCCCCAAACTGCCTTAAAAGGATCTAAAACATTTTAAAATGTTCCACTTTATACCAGCTACCAGTACATAATATCTGCAGTCAATCAATGCTGCCTGATTAATCAGGACACATTTTACTCAATCAATTTTTATTGATTAGACAGTACAGCCCAAGGGGTGGGTGTAGGAGAAACAGGACTTACTACTTATACCCTATGGTGATCTGTCTGTTTTTGGGTACTGTGCCCACATGAGGCAGAATCAAATCCCTAGTATATAAGCAAAATTATGTAACATCACATGCAAACATAACTGCAAAGCCCAAATGCAAAGTAGAAAATTGTTAGTAGAAGAAAGGATCATTCAAAACACTGACTCTATCGCTGGACTTTCCAAGGTTGGACACAGATAACTGTCTACTGGAAGCCTGTGTTTCTTTTCAAACTTTGTCTATAGACACTGAAAGTACTACTTCATTTCCTCCCTGATGTTTGATCCCTAAATTCACATTTAACATACATAACATACATAAAATAGCACAAATTCTTGAGATTCTGACCATAAGAGAAAACAGATTTCCTCTGGTATTGGTGAAGACAGCAGGCTGGATCTGACTTTATTATGTCTGCAAGTTCAAGAAAAATGAGCTGCAAAGGCGGCTACATTGTTTCATAGGAATAAATGAAAGCAAGTGGACTATAAGATCTCTGTTTCATACTATTGCTGAAACCTTATTTTGTTCACAGCACATTAAAAAATTCCTTGCTGTACCAGACCATTCATTCTAGTACTCTGTATATAATGCTGGCTAGTCAGATGCTTCTGGAGAAGTCACCAGCAGGGTGGCCATGTGTCCTACTCACAGAAAATAATCTTCTGTTTGAAGAACTGTCTAGTCCAAATCCGGTTTAAAGATAAAAAAAAAGCATAAGAAGAGAGAACAGGGTTCCTGAAGTTGCCATGTATTCTTAGCACTTGGACAGCAGACACAACAGGCACATAGACCACTTTCACGTTATAGGAAGATGTATTGAGTTTCTATTTAAAATACATACATTATTTCTGGACAGTGCTGGGAGTAGATGACTCTTCACTGCTTTCATGCCTCTCCCCATCCAAAGTAAAAACCAAAGGAGAAGGCAGGGCAGTTGTGGTTGTGTGTAGAACCCGGGGTCACACCATGAAGCTGATTGGTGGGAGGTTCAGGACAGATCGAAGGAAGTACTTCTTCACACAGCATGTAGTTAAACTATGAAATTTACTATCGCAAGATGTAGTGATGGCCACCAATTTGGGTGGCTTTAAAACGGGATTGGATAATTTCTTGGAGGAGAAAGCTATCAAGGGCTACTAGTCCTGATAGCAATGTGCTACCTCCAGTATCAGAGGCAGTAAGCCTGTATGCGCCAGTTGCTCGGGAACATGGGCGGGAGGGTGCTGTTGCACCGTGTCCTGCTTGTGGGCTTCCCATCAACAGCTGGTCTACCACTGTGCGAACAGAATGCTGGACTAGATGGACCCCTGGTCTGATCCAGCAGGGCTCTTCTTATGTTCTTGTATTGTCCTGGGTGTCAGAGTGTGAACTGCAGCACACTGAGCAAAAACAGTATCTGCTAAACTTTGAAAAATCCCAAAGACAGACATTCAGAACCCTCCTCCTGCTCTTGAAGCCCTGACTCATCTGCCCTCACTACTTTGCCTTAGCTGACCATGCATTTTGCTTAACAAAGGGCAATCCTCTCTCTGAAGGTATCCTCTCTTATATGTATTAATTATACATGGTTGACAAATAACACTTACACATATTCCCTGTACCTAAGATCTAGTGTCATTTATTCTATGCACTCTAGAGACCAAAGGCCTAACTCATGTACTCACGTATGTTCCATAGCCTGTAGAAATGGGCCAAAAAAGAAAACAAAGCCCAGGCAAAACGCACACACACACACCACAGAAAACCCATGCAGAAAACATGTGATGGACTTCTCTGGGATCAGTACTGATCACCCAGATCAGTACAATGTACGTATAGAACATGTCTCCTAGAATCTAAACTGAATTAAAGCACAGGATGAGAAAGGGAATGCTTTTGTGATTTTTGTCTCATATTGCACTGATTACATTAACTTTATCAGGATCTCAAAAGCTTCTTAGACAAAGTAACTTTCCAATGATTAACAGGAGCCAAAAGCTCTCAACCTTTAAAAGAGACGATCCCTAGTTGTATTGAGAAACCACTTGCCTACAAAGCACAAATTGTTCTTGGAATACCTCCTTCAGCTGTTTACTTTTACTTTATACACTGAACACAAATACGAATTTTCCTTATTCATTTAATGTTCCCATCATTCTTTCCTAGAGTTGACTGTACCGCCCACCACTGTCCTCCAACAGGAATCAGAGGAAACTTGTCTGTGAGATTCAGACATTCTGTAGGCAGCAAGAAAACAATGGCATCCAATCTATGAACTCATCTTTTCTGTGCAAACCACACCTATCATCTCTGCACAGTCTCTCTACTACACATCCCATTCTACTTCCCCATTAATCCACCATTCCCTTGAAACTACCTCATGTGTTTCTAATAAGACTAGTTGGGTGATGAAGATGGAGGCCACCTATTTGTGAGAAAGTCTCTTTGGAAGCTGTACACACAACACGTAACTGGATGCCTTACTACAGCACACATCTGCTCCCTGCTGCTGTGAGCCAAATGTAGTTTGAACTCCAGGAACTTCTACTGTGCACAGGAAAGCATCCAAAATGTGATGAAATTCATGGCGCCATGCAAAAAGCATTACAATGAATGCTATATGCTTTGGTAACAGGTCTGTAGAAAGCTTTTAGCTAGGAGAATTAGGAAAGGAGGTGGGTGGGATGCAATGAGATGCAGAGCTGATTTCACCTGCCACTTGTCAAGGACCAAATGAAAAGGGGCTACGCTTTGATGGTAAAGCACATGCGTTGCCTGCAAAAGGTCCCAGATTTAATCTTTGGCATCTCCATAGTTAAAAGGATCTTAGGGAGCAGGTCTGGGCAGTATCTTGCTGGAGAACTTGGAAAGCCACTTCCAGTCAGCAAACAATATTAGGTTAGAACCTAACCATTAAATGGATCAAGTAATGGACAACAATTTGCCTCTTACTACCAGTATGATTGAATTGGTCCATGTGATAAATACTGGACATATTTGGGTTATAAATAAGTTCTTATTATTTTATATAACCTCTCTAATTGCTCAGGTGAGTACATTTCAATACTTTTTATTCTTAAAGGCAATTAATTAGCTATTAAATATAGAAACAAACCATTTTAACAGACTTTTTAAAAATCCTAGTATTATGTCTAACACTGAAGGGTGAGGGATGTAAAGCGTGGAAGCAATAGCTGGCCTGTGGAGGCTGAACCCAAATCTCTGCACAGCTATCCAAGAAGAGTGGAATTAGAATCTAATTCTTAGATGTTACAAGGGTAACTCAGGATTCTTCTACACAAGGCATTTATCATGAACTTGCTATTCCCTACTCACAGTTGTTTATGGGTTATTTGAATGATGATGTGACTCTCCAGTTTCTCTTCTGTGCCTATCCAGAGCAGGGGGAATGTGGCATTTATTCATGAAAGTGAAAGAAAGCATGATTTCTTCTTGCATATTTGCACTATTCTGCTGTAGCACAGTGCCACCTAGAGGGTATGTAGTGGGAAAACAGGAAAGGAAATGCTCCTCATGTAGTGCTCAGATCTCAATTCTGCGACAAACAGAAAAGCTCTCAGTGTTTCCAACCTCATATTTTCATATAATGATAATGCAAGGGATGGATTGGCAGGTGGAAGGGAGTCATGCTTCCCCCTGCAAATGCCCCCAAGCTATTTTTGATAACTTCCCCCTAAACTGGCTCTGAAAGCGCTTTGGAAGAAATCCCAGCTGGGGGACATTTGCAGTGGAGAATCACTAGTCGAAGGATAAATATGAACAAAAGGGGGTTAAGACCAGAAGTTTTTAATTAATTTATTTCATTTTAAAAAGTAAATTACTGGGAAGTCCTTGCAACTGTTTGAAGTTCCTTCTCTTTTCTATTAGCAAAATTGCTGAAGAAAAGGATCTCCTAGTGATTTATTTCCATATACATATGAAGACACTGTTGGTTTATGACTTGAAAGATCTGAGCTGCCTACATTACAAAAATATGTTACAGAATTAAGAGCATAAGAAGGCCTGTCTAGTACAACATTCTGTTTCCAATGCCTATGAGAAACCCACAAGCAGGACATGAGTCTGCAATAGCACCCACCCAGAAATGGGTTACAGAAGAATGCTGCCTCTGATATTTGACGTAATATATAGCCATCATGATTAATATGCATTGTTGACCTGCTCCTGCCTCTATCTATGAAAAAGCACTTTCCCCGTAAAGCATTACTTCAAACTTTAATGGACTTAACTTATAGGCCAGAACTTTCGTTTTGTTCTTTTGTTCCAGACATGAATGATACCAGGCTATTGAAGCCGTGTACTTCACATTGTTTCATAGGAAACAGAAGATACAACGAGCACCTCACAAAAGGAGTACATTACTGAGCAGAATGAAAGGAAAACAAGTAAGATCAGATGAGTGGGCACCTCCTCAAATATTTTTAAGTTAGGGTCTCACACTTTCCACAAAGTCCTACACAATTGCAACCTCAGCTTGTTGTGGAACTGTTTGACCCTTCCCTTCTAGGACTATAATGAATTAATTCTTTTTACAGATGTACACAACTAAAGTTCTGGCAATTCCATTCAGACTTTATTGGCCTATGTGAGCCACTTCTAGAGTAAGAACTTAATCACGGCCATCTATTGACAACCAGCCATAGAGGTTTTATTTTATCTTTAAACTCCCAACAGCCTTTTCAGTGTCTGTCCACTCCATCTGCCTTCCCTACTGGCCAGCAGTCCTCCTTATCCAAAAGCTCCTAAACCATACACCAATGATTCACTTCCTCCTCTTATGTAATTTTCCACTGAATCACTAGAGAAGAATGGACACCACACCAGCAACTAACTCTACAGGGACAGAAATAAGTAGCCAGTCTTGGAAAGTCCCAAACTAACTGCAACCTAGAAGCTTTTCCTGTTTGATCTACATTAAAATCCAACATTAAAATCACTCCACTGGGTGCCAATTAGTTTCCAGGCGAAGTACAAAGTCTTGGTTATTACCTTTAAAGTCCGACATGGTTTAGGTCCAGGTTACCTGCAGGATTGCCTTCCCCCGTACAATCCATCCTGCACATTCAGGTCCTCTGGGGAGAATTTACTTCAGTCAGCCAAAACTAGGCTGACAACTGTTACCCAGAGGACCTTTTCTTCTGCTGTCCCCAGACTATGGAATGGCTTGCCGGAGAAGATTTGTCAACTTAACACTCTTGCCGAGTTTAAGACAGCTATAAAGACTAGTCTCTTCCGGCAGGCCTACCCAGATGAATTTTAAACCTAAGAATTTTAAGATGTCCTGATTGTTATTTTAATATTGTATTGTTTTTAAATATTTATTTATTTATTTATTACATTTGTATACCGCCCCATAGCTGAAGCTCTCTGGGCGGTTTACATAGGATTAAAAACAATTAAAAACAATATACAAAAATTAAAACAGCAAAAACATACAACATACACACAATGCAAAGTTTTATGCATATGATTTATATTGTATTTTTGTACTAATGTTGTTCCCCGCCTTAATCCAAAGGGAGAGGTGCATAATAATAATGATATAATAATAATAATAATAATAATAATAATAATAATAATAATGCCATTAAATGGCTAGGCTGGCAGAATGGATATGGGCCATTCTTTTGGCTCTATTGTGGAATCTCTCGACAACAGCACTGGAGTTTCTTACATCACACAGCTCACAAATACAGCAAAGAACAAGACAGCAGTTAAGTTTTTGCTTGGAATACCATACATTGCAAAAAGTGGTCTATCTCTCCTCATTACAAGGAAACAAAAGTGAATCTGTGTCACTGCACTATAACCAGAGGCTAAGTCAATAACCACAACATAGAAATCTACAAGCCTTCCCAGCAGTTTTTTCACTACTCTCACTTCCAGTAATAGTACCTGGGAACTCTCTCTAATGCACCGGACACTTTTCTAATCTCTTTCACTCTCAGATAGGAATGGAACAGCCAAAAATGCCTACTTCCCATGGCAGATGACTTGTTATCATTCAATTCCTGCAGTCCTGCTAGAAGGAGAGAGGCTTTTTGCTTCAATTTAAAAGGATCGCATTGGCAATTGTTATCTAACTGGGCATCATTTCACCCAAAGTAATACAAATCATTGAATTACTGGGTATCACTGGGCATCGTTTCACCCAAAACAATGCAAATCATTGGACTTGGCAGTCAAACTGCAATCCAGAGTGCTTCTAGACGGGTACTTTCCATCGCGGTGGCATCGCAGGGATGGCAGTTGGATTAGATGATGATGCCGTCCCTGCGAAGGCATCTGGGGCAAAGCCCCAAAGCTCCGCACTAAAATAGTTGGGCATTTAGCCCGACTTTTTTAGGTTTGAGCAATGCGACAACTGCTTTTGCCATCTGTCGCTGTTGCTCCGGAGCTTCAGCGAGGCGAGCCCAGTCTATGGCGACCACTGATTAGTCTCCATGGGCTGGGCAGGGAAGGGGGTGACCAGCGAGCTATAAGCTCGCTGCACCACGCCTCAGCAGTCCTCCCCGCCCCATTTTAAGGTTTTTTTTAAAAAAAAAACTTACCTCCGCACCTCCACTGTCCTTCCCCACATTTAATAATGTTTTAAAAAACCTTACCTTCGAGGAGGAACGGGTGCGGCGGTAACAAGAAAACCTGCCGTGATGCTCTTGCCGCTGTAGATGGGCAGCAGGAGCGGAAATGCGTGTCGTGCCGCCGCCTGCGGTCTAGAGGCACCCCCAGGTATGTATCATACAACACAACCAACTCTTAACAGAGAGAATACAGCCAGATAAGCAAAGGAGGTTTGGGAGCAATCTGATTTGATAACAGATAGAACATTGAGTGTCTTTGAAACAACAATGGATGGGCCTGCCCTGACCCACATACAGGCCTATCTATTGGAGAGCTCTAGGGCAGCGAACATTTAAATTCCCCTGTGTCAACTAATGGAAGCTCAGCTCACTGAGCCAGTACTTAGCCGACCTAAACATCAGTACAATGTACTAATTAGTTTCTGGCCAGCAAACACTGGACACAGACAATATGTTCAATATAGACTTATAACAGAGCCAAATACCATGTGAAACCTTATGTACTTTGCATACTAATGTTTCCCAAGATTTCATCAGTTAAAGAGGCAGATTGTGTCTGAAACTAGTGTGGTAATTCATAACCTAACTGAATATAGCAAGCGCTCTTCAGTTAGGTTGGTATAGGCATGAGTGTGTAAATATACCTCATAGAGGATAATGCTATTGTTCAATGACTACTAGTCATGATTGCTATATATCTCCTCCAGTACCAGCGGCAGCATGCCTCTCAATTCCAGTTGCTGGGGAACACGAGTGGGAAGGTTGTTCCCATTGACTCTTGTTCTGGTTTTGGGCTTCCTATGGGCATCTGGTTGGCCATTGTGGGAACAGAATGGTGGGCTAAGTAGGCCTTTGGCCTGGCCCACCAGAACTCTCCTTATGCTTTTGGGTTGAAAGCTTTTTAGATTATAAGAAGCCATTTCGATGTAGTCACATTTTCAAGGCGGCAATACATTACAGGTTGATTCCATTAGGTGCCTAACTTCCTAGTGCCAAAATCGAACGGCCATTCATTTATACACACATTCTTCCCTTTTTTTTTTTAACAATGAGAAATGTAACCAAGGAAAGATTCCCGATATACTTTTTTTAAAAACTGATTCTGATCTTCTGAATAAGTGGAAAAGAACATGTGTGCGTGTGTGAAAGATCGAAACGCTGGGAAATCTCCAGAGAATCTGAAACATTTTGCAGAGTTAGGGCAACTGCAAACATTCTAATTTAAAATGACAATCACCAGGTGAGAATTTCTTATGCTGCGAGAGGTGGGGTGGCCTTTGGATCCGTTCTACTCTAATTAGGTTTTCCCTTGTTCCCTCTAATGTGCTACTGACCCCATTCTTGTTTTATGAACCATTAGGGCTGTTCTGCTGAGCTACAATGCGTTCTCTCAAAAAAAAACCTTTGGCATTGTAAGAATACAGGGAATAAACCGTCTGGTGATTCTGCTCTGTTAGCAAGTCTAACTCCACCCTCCCAACTGCTCATTAGCAAAGAGGATTAGAGACAACATTTGGGCCAGTAACACATCTCTCTCCCTGTTTGCTTTATAGACCGCTTTTACAAGCAAGTCTTTAAAAAAAACCACAGTTGAGCCTCTTGCAGTATTGTAACCCTGGAGAATGCACAAGACATTTCTAAAGTCATTTTTCGCACTGAATTCAGGAGGTGGAACTTCAATTCAGCTTAGGGCTTTGAGAAAGGAGGGAAAGTAGTGCTCATCTAATTCTCACTTTTTTCTCCACCCGTCAAAGTTCACAGACTTTTAGCTGGAGATAAAATAATAAGACTGTTTACGTACAACCCCCGCCCCCAGCAAAATCAAGTTTAGTTGTACATCTTTTAAAACTTATTAATATGCCTTATTACAAAGAACATTTTATTGTGATGCGTACAGAACTGTAGATGGGTAAGCCAGTTAAATATTATTTATTTGTTTAGTTTATTATGTTTATATCCCGCCTTTCCTCCAAGGCAGCTCACACGGTCCTCCTCCTCTGCATTTGATCCTCCTCTGCATTTGATCCTCCCAACAACCCTGTTAGGTAGGCTGAGAATCAGTGACTGGCCCAAAGTCACCCAGTAAACTTCATGGAAGAGTAGGGACAACAAAGCTGGTCTCCTAGTCCAACATTCTAACCACTACACTACACTAACCTGGTCCACATGATATGGCCAGATCATTGTGGGTTATTTAACCACCGTTTTCAAAATGCAACCCTTAATCAGGGTTTGCACCATGTTGTGTGAATCCAGCCATCATGGTTATTCGGGTTAGGCGAGGGGTGTTTATCCCTTGAATAATCCATGATGGCTGGGCTCGCACAACATGATGCAATCCCCAATTGCCCCAACCAGAGGTTGCATATTCAAAATGATGGTCACATGTGCCCATCACACACCACAGCTCATTGTAGGTTAAATAACCTACAATGACCTCACAATGTCATGCTCAATGGCCCATTGGCTCTACTGTTGACTCTTACAGACAGCTTTGTCACACTATTTGCAGAATTATTGTTAGCAGTAATTCTTATAAAAGCAAAAGGTGTATATTATGCTGGAAAATAAATATTGTATTGTAACATCAAGTAACATTCTGTTGGAAAGTAAGACTGTGATTTTGAACTCGTTTAGCCCAAAAATCTATGTGGCTATTCCAAAATAAGTGGATTCAAGACTGCAACACAGATTTGATATGCAATTTACCATACCATATATACGCAGTACCTCTGCATAAACACAAACATTAGAAAATGTATAGTGGAAGTGGATACTATATCAGCTGGTCTTATTGACAAGAAATCTGTTCCTTCTCCCCAAAAGTTGATTTGTAAAGTGCATACAAATTCTTTTCTCACAAAATGAATTTTCTTGAAGAAAACTATCCAGGACAATTCTTTTGGGGGATGAAGGCAGAGACCATATATGCCCTGTAATGTAGAAATAGTATTTTTATGTAATAACAGAAGACATTAACATTTCTCTTGGAGAGTTCTCATATTTTAAGTTTCCAAAACTGCTTGCCAACAGCATTTGAAAGTGTATCAAAAGATGGACTGAGACGTATGGATTTCTCATTGTTCCAAGTAGAATTGCTTTTTACGTATAATTCCACTTTGACTGGCATTAGCTGTTCAGAGAGAAAAAGAAAAAGGAGAGGAAAAAGCAAATGGTCTCTCAAATATTCATATATTTACTATATTTACAGGTAAACCAATAACATTTTCTGGGTGGCCTACAATAAAAATATCAATAAAAACATTAAGATACATCTCTAAACCATAAAGAAATAAAAAAAGGCAACATAAAAACTCCAGCAAAAGAGAATAAAATTATTCAATCTACAATTCTCAAAAAGCAGAATGAGGTTTGGGATGGGGGATTCCAATAAAATGAGAGGTCCACTAACTGAATAACCTGAAATTATTAGTTCCTGTCTGAAAATTGTATTTTGCTGAGAAGAACCCAAGATGTGGTGAATGAGAGCTTTGCTACATCAGAAAAACATGCATGGGCATAACCACATTGCCTGATCAGGTGCATCTGTGCAAAACATTAGCATGCAACAACACAAACTTGGTTTCCACGCACATGGTATTCCCAGGAAGCACAAAAACCAAGGAAATATCTTCCAAAAGTAAAGAGTATGTGTTCTACAATGTGAAATCTCCATGATATACGAAGGGCTCATTTTAGTGGCTTGTTGACAGATCAGATGCAACTTTAAAATAACATTATAAAGCTAAATGGATATATTTATTGACACATGTAATTTATAGGGGAACAGGGTGAATTTACAGCAGAGAGGCAGTACAAAGTTTAATTTCATTTTTGTTTTATTATTGCCTATAACTACCTCCAAATTTCTGCTTATCATTGTTGATTATGCCTACAACAAGCTACTCACCCTCTGCAGACCACTGGTTCATCTAGCCCAGTATTATTTTCTTTGATTGTCAGTAGTGTCTTTCCCATCCTTGCCATCTGAGATCTTTTATTTGAAGATGCTAGAGTTTGAATCTGGGAAGTGGGGGACTAACAGCACAATGGCAGAGAGCACATGATTTGCATGCAGAAGGTCCCAGGTGCAATCCTTGTCATTTCCAGGTAAGTGGTGTCGAAGATCTAGGCTGCCTCTACAAGAGGCATTTAAAGCTCTTTCAAGGCGCATTAAAAAATGTACCTCTACAAGAACAGAGCGCAAATTGGGCGTAGAGGCGTGTTTTCTCTCCGATTATGCACATTATCGAATGCGCGTTAAATAGCGAGTTTTATTTTGCTCCAGCCGTTAAAGCGCATTTTGACTATGTGAACAGGCGATTCTCCGCATGTCAACAGTTTAAATCGCGTTTCGGTCGTCCAGTAATGTGCTTCGCCGCCTCTCGTACAGAGGTATTAGGCATAAATGCGCTTCTGCGAATATGCGCATAATTGCCTAACCAGGCGTAAAGGCGAATTCTTGTAGATGAGGCCCTAGTTGCCTGAGCAATACTGGGTTAGATAGACAAATAGGCTCAGTTCGGATGACGCTATAATCAACGGAGTGGGAAAGAGGCAACCATCAGTTGTGTTGTTTATTGTGTTATGCAGCAGGCAACACACAACACACACACAACTGATGGTACGCTACTTCAGGCAATTAAACAATGGAGAAAAACAACGGGCTGCTCAGTTGTTTATCCCAAAATCAGTTGCTTAAAGTGTCGTGTGTCGGGAACCCCCCTACCTCCGTGTACTATTCCACTCGGTCATAGAGTTCGCCGGCAGGAGCAACCGAAAAAAACCCAGCCGCTCCTATACAGCCGGCAGAACTTGCGGTGCATGATGGGATACGGACGGAGAACTGAGGGAGGGGGGAGGGAGGAGATGCAGCAGCCCAGAAGGACGCCAGGACTTTCAGCCACACGACGGGGGAGGGGCAACATGTTGTGTGGCGCGCACTGGCAAAATAACGCACAGTGAGTGAGTTATTAACCCTTCCGTTGTCTAAAGTGTTGTCTGAACACACCCACAATCTAAACTTCCTGTTGTCCACCACTGAACAATGGGCCCTCCCTGGCTAATGGTGTTTTCACAAGGTACAGTTATATCACCTTTGGAATCAGCTGCACTTATGACAGAGTATTACATCAACCTTCGTTATGCATAACCAGATGTTCACATGTTCCCTTCTTTAATTCTGCCACTGCCTTTTTCTAGTGCATATGCAGCCACAACTACAGGAGTCAGAGCCTGCTATTCCCTATGGCAATTTTATACTGTTATCAGCAACCAATAAGGTACACCTTCAACCTTGTATATATTCATGGGAGCAAATAATCATGTATCTATCAGATCATTCAAGCTAACTAAGAAAGGCTTTTAAAGCAGGGCAAATGTGTGAACATGAAGTCAACCTATCGGCTACAGCATTAGAGCATGGCTGGCTCCTAACTTTCTCCCCCCTCCCTTGCTCAATGCCCAGCAGAATGTTGGATGCCATCTCTCCTTGGCACCTGCCAGGAATTCTGCTCCTCAGCTGGTGCCTATTATAAACTGAACCACAGCCAAGTATTCACCACATCAGAAGGAATAACCAACAGATGAACCTGGTAGCACCAATTCAAGATTCTGGGAAATGCTGCTGAGTGCCAATTCCATGGACTCTGTGATGAGTGAAGTTCCTCTCCTCAGCATGTCAGTTGCTTAAGCGAACAGCTGCAATCTGCCATGGGGCAGCAAGAGAGCAAATGGGCACTCGCTGTTTCTTAGATCTTAGAATTAGGCTGGAACAAATGGTGAAGAGCAGCAACATATGGAACATCTTGGAGGGATATGCTTGCTAAGCTTCATCATTTCTAGAAGCATCACAGGTAGGGTGAAAAAGTAATTTTCGCAGAGACCTACACTGAAGGCCACCAATGTAGCACTTTGTTTAAGGTCTCACCACAAGCCTGGCCAGTTAAGGCAAGAATTGGTTAGAGACTCAGTATAAAAACTACTGGTCCAGTCTCCCGTGAGAACAGAGCATTTCAGTTCAGATAGTTTAGATACTTTGAGAGGCAACCTAAGGTTTTACTATGTCTCTTTGAAATAGTCTCCCAAACCACTGAAACCATATCCATGTCCACCACTATTTAGCAGTGTAAATGGCTGTGGCAAGGACCACCTTTGCGTATGTGTATTCAGTGCAAAGCAAAATAAGGCTTTAAACCCTGAATGAGTCCCTTGACACTAATAAGCAATGAAAAATGAAAAAATAGCCCACACAAGTGGCATCAATAGTACTTTCCTGTAAAAAAAAAAAAAGGTGGGCCCTGAATGACATTTTTTACCCAATCTCCCTTCAAGCCGATCTTTACATTTTGCTACCTGGGTCAGGAAACCCAAATGGTACCCTCCTCACAATAAAATAAAAATGGTAATAAATAACACAATTTGCTAATACCCAAAATGTGTTGGTAAGGACAGCTGCCCCCACCCTGCCAAATAGCAAAGCTGGCTCTGGTTCCTGCTTTCTCCAAGAGCTCAGTGCTGCTTGACATCAGCTCAATGTGTAGCAGAATGTAGGCACAGAAAGAAAGGTCAGCATTGTCTAGCACCCATAAAGGCCCTCATCCTGGAGCTTCCAATACCTACCAATACCTGGAGCCTTCACACCCGTTACTGGTGCTTCTCATTGCTACTGCTGCCTGCTCACGTGTCCTCTCTATATGAGACCCCCTCTACAAGAATTCAGTTTGATGCCTGGTTCTCCGATTATGCGCATCTTCTCCAAAACGCTTTATGGCAAATGACTGTACGCGGGAGGTAATTGAGCGCTCAACTGGTGGCCTTACCGGTTGTTTGAAGTGCGCTTTAGAAGTAGTTAATGCGGAGAATTGCTTGTTTACATAGTCAAAATGTGCTTTAACGGGGCCGCAGCAAAATAAAACTCGCTATTTAATGCACATTCGATAATGCGCATAATCGAATAGATAACGCGCCTCAACTCCCGATTTGCGCTCTGCTCATGTAGAGGTAAAAATTTTAATGAGACTTGAAAGAGCTTTAAACCTCTCATGTAGAGGCAGCCCTAGTAAGCTGTGTGAAAAGCAAGGAGAAGGAGCAGTACCCCCCCAACGCACACAAACACATTGTTCTCTTTCTCCTCTGGGAGATTGTGTCAATTCAGCCTAGAGGAAGAGGGAAGCAAATTGACAATAGCAACAGCAGTGAGCAGGAAGAGGAGGTGGAGCCCACTAAGGACATCTTGCTCAAGAGCTCTCCAAAACTTGGAACTGGCACTGACAGTAACCAAACCTCCATCCTTCTGTTTCTTTGGGATTGGCAAACTCAGTCTAGCCCAGTCCCAGAAAGGTGGCGCAGTGGTTATAGTGTCAAACTAGAACTGGGAAGATCCAGGTTCAAATCCCTACACAGCTATGCAACTCACTGAGAGCCTTTCTACACTAGGTTTTTATTGTGCGCTCATGATTCCTCACTCACAGTTGTTTGTGGGTCATTTACATGACAGCATTACCTTTCAGAGCCTCTCCTGTGCATTGCAACCATTATTGTGTTTTTGTCCTAATGAGGAAAGTGTGATATTTTTTGGAATGGCATTGTAGAAACCTTGTGTATTTGCGCAATTCCACTATATCACAGCGCCATCTAGTAGTTGTGTAATGGAATATAAAGAAAGGCAGAGAAAGAAAAACTCCAGGGCGGAAAAAACATATGTAAGAAGCCAATCTTAATCCTGCAAAGAATCTGGAAGCAGAAGTCTCGGTAAAGGTGCTTGGTAAAAGCCTCATGTAGAAAAGCCCTGGATGACTTTGGGCCTGCAGCAGTCATTGTTTCTCACCCAAACGTATCTCACAGGGCTGTTGTGTGGATAAAATAAAGCAGGGGGCATCCACACACCCCATTTAAGCCATCTTAAACTCCTTGCAAAGGCAGGATGAAAATATATAATAAAATAAAATCTTGTATCCCCATAATTTACTTTAAAATAAACGGCAAGCAGCTTTAAAAAAACCAGTGTCAAAGGCCTTTAAAATACATTCAACATCTCCCTGACAAGTGGCAAAGGCTGGAGTCCAGCTATAATATACTTCATATGTGTGGAGGGATGGATGTGGAGGGAGGGAGGGAGGGGGGAGAGAGAGAGAGAGAGAGAGAGAGGGATACCAGCCTAAATTAGTAGCAATGCATTGAGAGCACTATGAATATGTGTAGAATCTTTATCAGTACCACACACAAAACACCCAGGATATGCATGTTTAGTCAGGGAAATCAGCTACCAAGAAAATTCACCCACAAAGCCCCTTTAAATGAAAAAGGACAATGCCCTGATGAACTAATTATAGCCTTTAGGAATACTTTAGCGAAGGAAAGCATCACCCATTTTTCCTAAACAAGGAGAAAACAGTTAAAATAGAAGGAAGTTTCAAATGCTCATATCAAAGTGAGAAGACAGTTGTCTGGGTAAGAGGATATTATGAAACTTTCATATTGGAATAAAAGATTTGGGCAGGGTGGGAGGATACAAGAATATATTCTGTTGCTAGTGGAATTGCATTTACGTGGGACAGAGCCAACAAGACTTACGCAGTGGGGAGCAGCTGGATACTCAAAATCCCAAATGAAGGCTCTCTGCTAATCACTGTGTCTGACTGTCTGGACGGAGTATTCAATAGCTTTCTCTCTGTCTAGCTGCCTAAGAAGTCATGTCATATTAAGATATCAGAGTCCCTTTATGCTCTGTCCTGCCATCTCTGATCTGGGAGACAAATTCACCACAAAAGGGAAAGTAAAGATAGACAAACGGAATTTGATGTTAAACTCTGAAAACGTTCTCATTCCAGATTTAAAAAAGGACACACAATCTGTCTGTAGCTTCACAGCTTTTTTTAAACTCAGTGGCTCACATTTCACCTGTCATTAAAGACTTTGGCTGCAATCATGCACACAAGCTGTTTAAGTCTAGGCTGACCAGACCCCCCGGGGTTTCCCGGTCCTAAACGGGAAAAATGGGCCAAACCGGGCCGACCGGGCCCCAGGGGGCAACCTCCAGGAAACAGCTCGTTCTCCTCCCGTGAGGAGGGGGGGCGCGGCACGGCGCGGGTGGGGCGGGCGGCAGCACGAGGCACTTACCTGCTGGGGCATCTGCTTCCCTCCGGTGCTCGGAATCTACTGAGAAACAGGCTTCGCGGCCTGTCCCTCAGTAGCGCGCCGGGTGATGACGTCATCACCCGGCGCGGTACTGAGAGACAGGCCAGGAAGCCTGTTTCTCAGTAGATTCCGAGCACTGGAGGGAAGCAGACGCCCCAGCCGGTAAGGAGCGAGGGGAGGGCGGCGCGGGGCGGGGTGGGGGGGCTGCGCGGCGGGGGGGCTGCGCGGCTGCGCGGGGGGTTGTTTTGGGGCGGGGGGTTGTTTTGGGTGGGGGGGTGGCGGGGGGGGGTCCGGGATTTTGATCCTCAAAATCTGGTCACCCTATTTAAGTCCCACTGACTTCAATAAGATTTGAGCAACCTAACTGTGGGCAGAATGGCAGCCTTTAATCATGGAGGGAAAAGAATTCCTTCCTAAGCAGCGAAGTTATAGAGAAGGATTAATTCTACAAATTATGAGACCTTAAAAGCTGTATTTTTAATCACACATAACTACTTAATACATCAGATTTATTCAAATTGCAAATAAGCTTCCCCCCCGACATTTATTTTCCTTTGTCAGCTATCAAAATAATATCATATATTGTAATACTGAATTCAGCCGAGAGTAGTGGTGCTTACGTACATGCACAAGAGGGAGTAGTGGCAGACTCAGAGGTACCCCAAGATTTGCAAAAGCACAAAAAATTTTTTTAGGTGGGAACACTAAAGTAGCCCAATGAGGACAGAGCATGTTCAGTGGCTAACTGGCTAAGATGGAAAAAAATGGAAGACTGGGTAAGGTGTAATAGACTGGAGCAGTTGGAACCCTGAACAGAGAAGCACTCCACACTGCAAAATGGGTTCCTGCTGTGTTTATTCCATTCCATTACTTCCATTGCTGACACACAAAAGTCAAATTCTGCAAAAAGGATAAAGAAATAAAAAGCACATTTTGCATTTAGAATATGTTTGGTTTCTTTCTTGTCCAGACAGACATGATAGGACATGGGAGAAGGGAGTGGGTAGTGGAGAATATTTAGGACTATCAACAGGGATAAAGATCTGTACAGCGTTTGCTTGTTCTACTTGCCCCCAACATTCATTCATTACATTTCTATACCACCCAAGAGCCAAAGCTCTCCAGGTGGTTTACAAAGCTTTAAACCCTAAAAATATTATATAATAATATAATATAAAACCATTTTACATAGCAAAATATAAAACAATTTTAAACAATCAACAATAAGTATCCCAGAACCCATTAAAAAGCCTTATCATTTGCTATCGAATGCTGTCAAATGCCTGGGAGTGCAGGAAAGTATTAATCTGGCACTGTGAAGATGACAATGTTGGCACCAGATGGACCACATTGGAAAGAGCAGAACATTCCATAATCAGGGTGCCACCATGGAGAAGGCCGCCTCCCTTGTTGCCATCCTCCGAATCTCAACCACCACTGAAAGCCCGCTGATGTTCCTTTCTAGTTACTGAGTGTTTTCAGACAAGGCATTTATTGCATTATTGCTCTGCCACATTCATGAACTCTAATGAGAAAGCAGAAGTTGTCGTCTTCCATTCGTAGCCCTCCCATGTTTTGCTGCTGCTACTTGCGATTTTTTCTTATTACAGAAAATCCATTAAGAAGAAAAATATGGAATAGCTGCACAATACCTTCTAATTGGTAGGGCTAGGAACTCTCCACCTGGAAGCACCCACTGAATCTTTAGCAGTCACTGAAAGCACATTTTCAAGTTTATCTCCACACCCATGAGAGCTATAATACTGCTTTTTCTTTCAGAATAAAAGTGAGAACAAAACAAAATTCCTGCAATTGTCACCAGCTTCTGCACCAAACTATGAGAGTTATGAAATCTTCCATGAAATCATGGGCCATGCAGGCTAATGTTGTGTCTGCAAGAGTTTTCTATACAAGGCTGTAAATTTGCTGCATGTATTTTGATTTCATTGAAATATTGAGATCCCAGCACTACACGAAGAGTGTTTCCTTTCCTGCATTTCTGCTACATAACCTCTAGGTGGCACTATGGCATAGTGTAAATACACAAGTGAAAAAAGCAGTTTCTTTCACTTTTACAATTTAATACCACATTTTTTAAAAAAAACTCACCAAAAGTCCTTTTAGGCACAGAAGCAAAACTGAAGGGTCACTGCATTGTCTAATCCTCCATAAACAACCGTGAGGAGGGAATGATGAGCACATGATAAAAGCCTCATGTAGAAAAGCCCCAAGGCCCATAACTTTGATTCAGTGTCTAGCAGAGTGCTGCAAAAGGCATTTGTGCATATGAGAGCAGTGCACATTATGCTGCCCTATTATATGACTGGCTGCTGCCTCTCTTCCTTGTGATACAGGGAGAAGGAGTGAAAGGGAAAATGTACAGAAGTTCAGGAAGATCCCTACACGTTTTTCTGAACTAGGAATGCCTATCCAAGCAATGGAAAACGGACAGAGTTGCTTCTGTCCAGTTTCCATGGTCTGGAAAGGCACATTTGGTAGGGAGGAACTTCTTGGTCCAAGGTCCTTGTTAGTTTATGTGTAGCTTCACATCCTTTTCTTGCCTTCCACATCTGCTCTGGAATGGAGTCAAGGTCCTTAAGCCATCAAACATACCAGATCTCTTGCCCTTCTACTTCTTAGCATTCACATTTACAAAAGGAAGCAATAATTCTTGGGTATAACTGGAGCTACTTACCCAGCTGGTAGCTTCTGAATGGTTGGTCGCTGTCCCCCTCTGAGTGGTCTTTCTCTTTCTGTATTGCCCGTTCTTTTTAGAAGGGAACTTGCTGGGGGCTGTAAGGCAGCCACAAGGCCAGGAGGATGGTATTCTTGTTCTGGAACCACCTCTTCGCATCGGGAACCTCTGAAGCCTGAACGGCAAATACAAAGCTGGGGGCGACTGCAGGATCCTTTGTTCTGGCATGGAGGATCACATACAGCTGAGGAGATAACGAAAAGAGTGAATGGAGACAATTATTTATCACAATTGTGATAAATTACATATTTCCTGGAAGTACCTATGTATCCATCATCATCAAGTGAAGTGCATACAGGCATCAGATAAAAACAGGTGTCACAACCATTTTTTCTCTTTCACAGTAAGCTCAGCTGGCTCTTGCCTTTGCAATATAAAGGACAGGCATACATGCCAATAAATCCAGTGCTAGTTCAGTCATCAATCTTACCCTTTTCTCCCATACTTCAGGTTGACTGTCCAACTTTATTTTTTTAAATTGCTCCATGAACAAATTGTCCGCATAGTCATCAACTAATCAGTGCTGTGCACAATTGACTGGTGTGGCAAACTCACAGAACTCATTGTTTTCCTAAACTCAACTCTGAAGAGAAAATGGTTAATTGGAACAAAGCATGATGAGTGCGCTTCCAGAGTGGACTGACCACTCAAATGTTATTACATCTGAATTATTACATATACACTGAAATCAATTCCTTTAGGCTAACCCCCAGTTTAAGAAGAGTCCCATCATTGCACAGAAACATAAGAGCTGGAAGGGATCGCAAAGATAATCTAGTCCAACCCTCTGCTCACCATCCTGGTTGCTTTGCTCTGGATGCCTTCCAACTTGTCAACATCCTTCTTAAAATGGGGTGCTCAGAACTGGATATGGTATTCCAAATGTGGCCTGACAAACACAGAATACAGTGGAACTCTGGACCAGAATGAAGGTGTGTGCTGTGTGGTCCATATAACCACAATATCTTATCATATGGATAAATCAACAGGTTTTCAGGGGATTTCAAATATAGGCAGAGATTGAGTCAGTACTGGACTTCAGCAGGGTCAGCCCTACCATTAGACAAGATGAGGCAGTTGCCTCAGACAGCAGATGTTAGGAGGCAGCAGCACGGTGTTCAAGGAGAGATCTGCAGCCTACTCTGTACTCCCTATTTTAGCCTGCTGCCTTCAAGTTAGCCCGCTACTCAGTGGAAAATGTTGTCCATCATTAGTGTTGAAGATAGATTCATCTTCCAGTTTACTCAGCTTTTGTACATGGAATGGGAGAGGGCGCCACCTCATCCTTTGCCTCAGGCAGCAAAATGCCTTGGTCCGGCCTTGGATTTCAGCGTTGCTTCCTCCAAATTTTACTAGAAGTACTCAAAACATATTCCTCACCCTTCCCCCCGGTGGTGGCCCCTGCCGTGCCATTGAATTTGATGGCATGGCAGCATTTGTTCTAACACAAGCTATATTTGGCCCTTTTAAGGCTCCACAGCAATGTGGTGGCAAACTTCTGGGAAGGGGGGCTGCCACCACCACCAAATTCAGCGATGTAGTGGTGGCAGGCGTGGCCCACCAGTGAGTCTGGGGGGTTGAAAATAGACCCCAGACCCTCTGAAGTTGTCCACTAAACTTCAGTGCATCCCTGCCAAAACATAGCTACACTACCAGTCAAAGGAGTGCTCCTCTATGGAGCTCATTGCACAAAACATACATGAAACAAAATATGAAGGAAGAGATACAATTCCGAAATAGAATGTAACTTTTCTGTCCTTTAAAAGATGAATTCCATTAGCCATGCTGAATATATAATTAAATGTTTTGTTACTTCCCATAAACTTGCTGGGGAGGGGGGAGATTTTGAACTTGACATTCCTGTGTTCCGTCCACAAGCTAATTTGGAAATCATCACACTCAAATTCTTCAGCAATTATTGGAAGCTACAGTTCATTAACCTTGCACCCAAATCACACCACACTGTAGGTATGTTCCTAATTATGACACATCAGCTTCAGCTGTAAATTCTGAGGGGAAAAGCAACACTAATTATAATACACAGGCCTTCATGCTTCCTAAACCATCAGGAGCCAATTTTGTTTTATAATCCAGTTTATTTAGAGGGGACCAAACTAATTGTTTCTACTCATGAGAAGCTTCCAAGCATCCTTGGATCAATGGCACTGGAGTATAGTTAGGCTGACCATATGAAAAGGAGGACAGGGCTCATGTAACTTTAACAGTTGTAGAGAAAAGGGAATTTCAGCCAGAGTCATTTGTATGCAATTAGTCCCTGGTGAAATTCCCTCTTCATCACAACAGTTAAAGTTGCAGGCACTATATTAGAGTGACCATATACAAAAGAAGGCAGGGCCCCTGCAACTTTAACTGTTGTAATGAAGAGGGAATCTCACCAGGTACGAATTGCATACAAATGACACTGGCTGAAATTCCCTTTTCTCTACAACTGTTAAAGGTACATGAGCCCTGTCCTCCTTTTCATATGGTCAGCCTAAGTATAGTGGATTTGTGGCTTGCTGGTTTGCAGCAGGGCTTATGAAGGAGTATGGCATGAAGGAAGAGGCCACTGCTGCAGAACAACTACCTACAGAAAGGGCTTAACAATGAAAGAAACATATCATATAAGTAAAGGGATACTGGCTGGCTAAGGCCCTTTCCACACCAGGCTTTTTGCCTGGGTTGGCCCCCGGCTGCTCCTTGTGAGTCCAAATGATGCACATGGAGCCCCGGGGGTGGGCACGGGATTTTTCCAGGTTTATAGAAACATCAAAAATCCCGATTCTTCCACGGTCCCAGGAAGTTCGTGGGACTGTGGAAGAATGCGCCTGCCCATCCCGGGAGCAGCCGCGCTTACTCCCGAGTAAGCACGGCTGCAAACCGGGCACAGAGCCGCACTGTGCGGCTCCGTGCCCAGCAGGGGAGGAAGTGGCACCAGTTTCAGCACCCCCTGGAGGGCAGGGAGGGGGGTGGGGGCCCAAGCGCACATATGTTGTTGTTGTTTTAAAAAAACTTACATTTTTGGAGGAATGCTCATGCGGTCTCCATGAAGGAAAAAAAAATGGTGGCTGGGCCACCACACTTCAATGATGTGGCTTCTGTGCACATGATGTGGCTACTTCCGGGATCGCCCACTGCATCACTATAGTGTAGAAAGGGCCTCAGGCACGTGAAGGGGACAACGTCATGCGAGTCCCAAGCTGAAGAAGTGGATCAAAGTCGGGGTGAGTGTGCTTAAAACCGCGCGTGTGATAACGGCTTAACAGATTAATTATAGCATAATTATGGCAACAATTAATCTGATTGTGCATAAGGTGTCACAAAACGCTTATGTGCATATGTTTGCTGAAACAGACTTATTCAGCTACTGCTCTGGAATTTGTCCCTGAGAAGATTCAGATGCTATGTTTGAAGAAATGTTGTACATAATCCAATAAGCAATATTAATTCTTACTTGAGATACTCCAAAGCCAAACAAAGTCAAACAAAGTCAAACAAAGCCTTGCTAGTGTTATGAAACATTTACCAACCATTGTCTTTACACAGTTATTTTAAGACCACTTCACACTTTATAGTCTATCAAGCGTCTCTTGTAACATGTGAAGTAGATACACTTTAATGTCACTATATGTGTGCCATTAAGGGAAAAGGAAGTAGCCGTAACTCTCTGTTAAGACCATAAGAACATAAAAAGTGCCATGATGGATCAGACCAAGGGACCATCTAGTCCAGCACTCTGCTCACACAGTGGTCAACGAGCTGTCAGCCATGGACCAACAAAGCAGGACATGGTGCATGCAACAGCACCCTCCCACCCAAGTTCCCAAGCAACTGGCTTATATAGGCTTACTGCCTCAGATACCGGAGATAGCACATAGCCATCAGGGCTAGTAGCCATTGATAGCCTTCAGGAATTTATCCAACCGCCTTTTAAAGCCATCCAAATCAGTGGCCATCACTACATCTTGTGGTAGTAAATTCCATAGTTTAACTATGCGCTATGTGAAGAAGTACTTCCTTTTATTTGTCCTGAATCTCTCACCAATTAGCTTCATGGAACCCTGGGTTCTAGATTAGGAGAGACGGAGAAAAATGTCTCCCCATCCACATTCTCCACACCATGCATAATTTTGTACACCTCTATCATGTCTCCCCTTAGTCTCCTTTTTCCCAAGCTAAATATTCCCAGCTATTATAACCTTCCCACACAGGGGAGATGCTCCATCCCTTTGATCGTTTTAATTGCATGTGAACATGCTGTACGTTTAGTGAAATAAATAGAAATATCCACCTGAAGTATATTTTTGGATTACTTACACATAGCTTTGAAACTGCTTTAAAATAGCAGAAGAGAAATACATGTTCTTACTTTCCATTTATATTGTTTAGCTTTTGCTAATTTATTCTGATGGTCATATTATCAAGCAACTGCTTCCCTAGAATGAACATTTGTTTGAGGTACATGGATGGATTCTTTCAACCCTCCAATGAAATATTTTTCAATAGCATTTAGGACAAAGTGTTTTTTGTAGGCCTCTGAAGAAGAAAGAGGGTTGAAATGTGTTTGGCTCTTTTTAGTTTTTGAGGTTTTATGTATTCTGATTTTAATTTTTATATATTGTCATGTGTGTCTTTTTTAGATTGTTACAACGTTTTAGTATTATAGTATTTAGATGTTACATATTCAAGTTTTAATTGTACATTTTGACACATATGTCTGTGCTACATTGTTTTTAATATTTGTATTTATTAGTATTAAACAATTCTAACTGATGACATTCGTGTCTTTTAACCCATGTTTTTGCTGACCGCTTAGTGAAACAAACAGAAATATCCACCTGTACACTTTTGGTGTATTTCAATGGATGATGGTGTGTTGCTTTGTAGAAATCAGGTCACACATACCTTACAAAGGTTCTTGCTTTGTAAAAAGCAGGACATACATACCTTATATATCTTTAAAACCAAAGCCAACTAGTTTCAACTAGCACTTAAGGGTTTAACGAAGTTCACTGGCACATCTAGTTAATTAATTTCAATTGTTTTCTCTCCAGCACCTATCTGTATAAATTACACACCCTATATAAGTTTTGCCCAATAAAGCGGTCTTCAGCAGAGAATAGGCTGTGAAATAGCTAGGAATAAGGTGGTAGTGAAAAATTAGGGTGACCATATTTGGAAAGCCAAAAAAGAGGACACCCAGTGGAGGGAGGTGGGAAAGTGTGCTTTCCAGGGCCTCTGGAAAGGGCATCATTTCCCACACACACACTATTGGCAGCTGCCACTAGCATGGTGGTTGTGAATGACATGCTTTCCAGAGGCTCCAGAAAGCTTGCTCTCCCCTCCTCCGCTCCAATCAGGGCCTTAAGGGCCCCGATTAGAGAGGAGGAGGGGGAAGCGTGTTATTCCTGCCCCCCATTGCTCCAATAGGGGCCTCCAGAAAGTGCACCATTCCCTCCTGCCACACTAATGGCAGCCTTAAAGGGGAAAATTCATCATTCCAGGACATTATAGAAAATGACAGAAAATCCCCCCTGACACCCAGGATAGAATAAAAACCAGGACAAATCCGGGAAAATCCTGACAGTTGGTCACCCTATGAAAAATACAGCAATTGAGGTTGTTGCACACAGGTGGGCAGGAAGATTTCTCAATTACACATCACTTTCATGGGAGGAACTAGGAAGAAGTAGAATAGCCAGAGAGAAGGAAGCTAACTTAGAAGTGAATGCTTTGCAGGCAAATCTACTCATTTTTACATGTATTACTTTAAGGATCCAGTATAGATCCCTCTTCCAGTTTATGTGTGGAACATTTCTAAAATTAGCTTAAGAAATAATTCCAAATGACTGAAAGTTTTTCCAGTTCTTAACCTCTTAGAGGACTTTCAGATGGGGGGTGGGGAATCATGTTTCATTACCATGGCTCTCTTCCTGGTTCTCTTCCACATTTGAATTTGAACCAAGCAGAATTACACAGAGAAGAGAGCAGTGACCATGTGGCCTGTACATTTCAATGGGACAGCACCCTCTAGTGGGCATTTTATAGTGCAACCTCCCCTGCACACAGCAGGAAATCCTGACAAACCTGATATATCTCAGAAGAGTCCATTTTCTGAGGTTTATTTTGTGCCGCTAAAACTGAGAAAAGGAGCAAGAGATGTGCAGGCGGCTGACACTGTTGTCAAAATGACCTGCAAACACCTGTAAGTGACTAGTAATGTGAGATGTAACCTGTATAGTAATCCGTAAGTGGCCAGAAATGTGAGAAGTAACCATTACTGAAAACCACTGGCTGTGTGTTTGTGCATGTGTGTGCGTGTGTGCGTGTGTGTGTATGTATGTGAATGAGAGAGAGAGAGAGAGAATGCACAGAAGAACATAGAAATAAAATTAGAACTTGAAATGTGGTTTTGAAGGCACATGCTCATTTTTTCTGATTGCATTCTCTTCCCTGTCTTAATGTTGAACCTCACAAAACCTAAGCAACTGTTTTAGGGCTTGAATATAAAATTCTCCTTCATTTTACAATACTCTCGCTGGCTAGGACTCCAATAAAAAAAAAGAAAAACTTGCCCCAGTCCAAGCACAAAAGATCAAAAATTTAAGCTAGACCAGAATGAAACTTCTGTAGCTGAGATTCACAAAGCTACTTCAAGTATTGGACATTCAATTCATATTGAAATTAGTAAGATGTAAACATCCTTCTCCCCTGTGTAGCTGTGGAGATTTCAGCCTTTGTGTTGCCTGCAACCCATATAGCCTAGGAACAAAGGCAGGGAGGAATGCATCCAGGGGAACCAAAGAGTGTTTACACATATAAACTATTAGCCTCTCACTTATGAAAAGAAAGGCAAAGAATATCTTGACCTTAAAGCCCAGATGAAATTTACCATCCCCTGTCAAGGATTTGTTAGGACTTTGACAGCACCCTTGTAAGAAATGGGGGCCTAGCCCTGAAAAAGTCACCAGGCAGTCCTAATGGCCAAAAGCCCAGGTCTGAAATAGTATTTGTGCCGTTCCCAGAAAATAATCTAATGAGAGAAAGATGCTGCCATTCCTGGCCTTGCGTGTTGTTTATAGACACTGTCTGGCAGCTCAGCCTGCTCTCTACCGTTCGGCTTCTGGGATAGTGAGTGAGTCAGTCCTTGGCCCCTTATTCCAGAACACAGCTTTAGACAGCATCTCTGGAATAATCACATTAACAACTGCAGAACCTGGCCTACAGTAAACAAAGTGCAGGCAGTTTGATTGCCATTGGGTATCCCAGAAGTTCCTAATGCTTGTTTACCTACCTGTCATAGTCAATACTTAATTTGCAACACGTGGATTGCCAAGGGTCAAGCTTGCCTGGCAGCAATGTCCAATTATTTGGAAGCCCAGCCTAATTCTCCAGAGGTAGTATGTTAGGAATTTGGGTGAGGGGAGGGAGTAGATTCACAGCAAGCTTCAAAGGCCTGTTCTTAGACATGTTCAATATAAAACTACCAAAAAATGTGTTGTATATTGCAAAGGATTTTGGCCAACCATTCCTTTGCTAGGCAGTTTGCCAGTTCATAGTCCAGGCTGGTCAGTTGATGTTTGATCAAGTGAAGGAGTCTCCTGATAGTTGGTAACCTCTCTTGTGGTTTTGAATGTTATATCCATTCCCTCCAGGCAACATCCCTCCAGCTGAGGGGAGGAGGTTTAGGTGAAACTGGAGGTACAACTTGGGGGCAGAGACTGCTCAACTTTTTTTTCCTGGAGGGATCATCTGTCTTGCCAGAGTGGCACATGTGGACTGCTCATATCAGCTTCACAGTGTTTTAATCCACCTGTAGTAGGAATGCAGGAGGCAAGGCGTCCCTGCAGAAAACTCTGAGTGACAACTCCAACAAAGGCTGGAGGTGGACTGAGGCCTTATCTGTCCCTCCATCCGGCGTTCGCCTCCTAAGCTCCACCTCCTTGCCTGAGTCCCAACTGCTAGTCAAGGAAATGGGTCGTAGCCCACTGTGGCTTGCATATTCAAAATGGCGGCTGGCATAAGTGGCAAAGCTCCGTGCATTAATTAACCCACAATGGCTTAGTTACGTGCCAATAAACCCAATATGAATCCTGCTAACGGAGATCTTCCAACTAGGACAATGTTTTGTTTGTTGAGAAGACAAAGTTGTATTGTTAGAGCCAAAACAGGTTGAACAGAGGCTACTCTAGAAAGCCACTGTCATTTAAAGCATTGTGAAGGGTATACAATAAGTGTTCAAATGCATCATGCAAACATTTGCCAAAGGAACACTACTCTGTGCTATTTACGTATTAATAACCCGTCACTACTAGGCTGCCTCTACAAGAGGCATTTAAAGCTCTTTCAAGGCGCATTAAAACATTTACCTCTACAAGAACGAAGCGCAAATCGGGCGTAGAGGCGCTTTAAACATCCGATTATGCGCATTATCGAATGCGCGTTAAATAGCGAGTTTTATTTTGCTCCAGCCGTTAAAGCGCATTTTGACTATGTGAACAAGCGATTCTCCGCATGTCAACAGTTTAAATCGCATTTCGGTCGTCCAGTAATGCGCTTCGCCGCCTCTCATACAGAGGTATTAGGCGTAAATGCGCTTCTGCGAATATGTGCATAATCGCCTAACCAGGCGTAAAGGCGAATTCTTGTAGATGAGGCCACAGTCACTGTCCAAATGAACACCAACACTTCTAAACCTTAAGTCTGAACAGCTAAATAAAAATGAACAAATAGCAGAGTTTCCTTCTCTCCCTGCAGTCTGTCTCCCCCTCGCAACCTTTAATTTATCTTCAGTTCTCCCCTATAGAATAACATTCAGAGCAATGCTGCCAGGCAGGGCATGCACTCTTCAAGAGCATGCTGCTGACTCTTGCACTCCCACGTCATGCAAATGGATAACATCAAAGCAAAAGCAGCCACAGTCTCTACTCCAGCACAAGCCTTGGCATGTTCAGACTAACAGCAGGAGCACTTGAATGAGCGGAAGGCTTTAATCAACCAGCATTCTGAGAACCAAGAGCTGGGAAATGACACAAGATTATAAAAAGACAAACAGAGGATGAATGACACTATCCCTAGAGGAAAGGGAAGGGATTTGCATGGTGAGATGCTCTCATCAGTTTAGGCAGGCACACAAATCAGTATGATTCATTGGATTGGTAGATCCAGGAGCTCCATTTTGTTTAGACAAAGCTCTGAAGTTCAGGTGCTTGAGTCACTTCACCCACTTATCTTCTTCCACCAGCAGTACCTTATTCTGTTAGCATTTTTATTTCACACTGTTTGAATTGTACAATTCCAGATGGAATTTCCATATTATTATTTTACTTTTATATGTCACATATAATGACATCACCATCACCATCATCAGTAACAACTTTATTAAATAATATCCCTGGGCCGGTGTTTGTGCCAAAATGTCTACATCAGACTGCTGATGTACTGAATACTCTGTAGCGCTGTAAAACAATTCCATTCTTAGGGTTCAAAACATTTCCTTATGTGAATGCAGCACTTGTGTGCACAGTGATCCCATAGTGCTGTTCTTCCCCTTCCCCTTTAGTGTGGGAACACAAACATTGAGTCTTATAGCGATTCTTCCGCACATGGATGCCATGACAGTTTGGTGCAGGTTCTTGCCCCCAACATTCTAATGGACAGTATATGCCCATGTAACATTATAGCACTGGGCTCAGCCAGTTTGTCATATTTATAATTCTCCCACTGTTTTGCCTAACTCTGGCTGTGTACTGCCAGTTAGTGTAGGTGTAGCCAAAGCTCTTTCCTCCCTTTGTGGTGAGGTGGGGTTGCTTTTTTTGGGGTGTCCCTGTCCTTCCTGAGTCTTATCCTTGGCTTCATACACAAAGGATAATTCATTGGCAAAGAAGGATGACATCCCACCATAGGTGTGTGAAAGCCAGGCAATGGGACGGTTTTCTTGCCAGCTCCCATCGTGTCTTAAATAAGCCTTGGTGGGTTGTAGTGCTGAATATTCAAGCCATGGCTTATCATGACGTTTGAACCTGGACAGGGTGGCTTCTTGCCATGGGTAACAAACCACCCAGAACTGTACTGCAAGAATGGCAGAAATGCCCAATGGAAATATGTCTAGATTTGATGAAAAGAGAAAACAGCCACAACAAGAAGATAATGAGAAAGGTAGGAACAAAATGGCAGCTACCCAGACATGTTTTTTTTTTTCCAGTCTGGGCATGGAGAACAGCAAAGGCACAAGGGAAGAGTATCACAGGATTCCCAGCAGGAAAATCAAAGAATAGAAGATGGGAGCTGTAAGTCTAGCAAGGATAGCAGAGTGATAATTCATTTCAGATGACTACATCATCCCTGTCAGCCTCTCATTTCCACAGAGAGAGAATTATACACAATGCAATCTCAACGCTCCTTTTATTCAAAACTTCAGACAGATGTTTCCAATCTCCTTGACATGAGGATGACATATTAGCGCAATGACAGAATCATCAAGAGAAAATCCAATTAGCAAAGAACATGGCTGCAATGTGCAAGAGACTCCAGAAGGAGCAAGGCTCTGGCTTGTACGTGACACTGCTGTGGTTGACTTAAGTCATTAAAGGCACTGGGAAGCTGCTCCCCACATCCATGTATGCATATAACAGCCAGGATAATTCTCTCTCACACACACGCACATACACACTGACCTGCCTTTAGTTTTTTGTGAGGCTTCCCAGGAAAACATTCAAGAAAATGAAACAACAATCCTTGATTACACTTGCAAGCAATCCAGCCATTCTTAGATCACCGTGCAATTGCTGTGAATTTTGATGATCTCCATAACATTATATAATAGTATTACAATTAAAAACAAACAAAACACATGGCCACTATTCCCACCAAGTCACTTCAGTTTTATATAGATGCTGTAATGGTAAGAGGAGAGATCGTTGAAGTCAGACTGGGATCCAGGTGAAGCTTTTGTTTAAATGTCTTTATTAGGGTTTTATATGTTTATAGAACATAATAAATCAGGGCCTGCCCAACACATTTTGCCTAAGGCGAAGGACAAGATGCCCTCCCACCACCATCCCAGCTAAAGGAGCTGGCTGAACTGGCAGGTAAATCTTACTTCCACACTGATGATGATGCAGCATCCTCCACCACACCTGAGGGCAGTAGACTAGCTTAGGGCAGGTATGTGGAACTCCAGCTGATGGGCCTAATTCAGACCTCCATCCAGTCCACAGAGCTTCCTTAGGTGCTTCCAAGTGGCAGGACTT
This sequence comes from Anniella stebbinsi, assembly GCA_029215795.1. Classification (NCBI taxonomy): domain Eukaryota; kingdom Metazoa; phylum Chordata; class Lepidosauria; order Squamata; family Anniellidae; genus Anniella; species Anniella stebbinsi. The sequence continues at coordinate 335,285,983 of JARDYH010000001.1, forward strand.
GTCCTCCAACCCTCATCCCCTGGAGGAATCCCTGCGGTTATCTCCAAACTCAGATCAGAGATAAGAATGGGAATGTGGGTGGCATGGTGCTGGGAGGAGTGCCTGCTCTTCCCAGTGCCAGCCAAGTGGTGGATGATGCACACTGGTCAAGGCAAGTAAGCATCCAAAATGAACACAACGCTAGAGAATAATCTCAGGATGCTATAAGAACTTTATTGATGAAAAGCCCAACGTATTTTGGGCTCTTCCTGTAATATTAGGCCTTCTTCAAAGGCTTATAAAAATGTCTCCAGAGATTCTTATAACAAATTGTCTTGTGCTGTAAGTACTGCAGACACTGGGTGATGTGCACTGAAAGAGGAGCAGATGCTCTTTCCAGTGCTATCTGAGGCCCCCTCCACAAGGATGCGCTTTTGCGCCCGGTTCCGCGATTATGCGCATTATCGCGGAGGCGCTTTTACTCCTAATCCCTCTGCACCGGAGGCGGCGAGAGGCGGCGAAGCGCATTAATTCATGTCCAAAAAGCGCTTTACAAGCAGTTAATGCGCGTAATCGCTTGTTCACACCGCGAAAATGCGCTTTAACGGCCGGAGCAAAATAAAAGTCGCTATTTAACGCGCGTTCGAAAATGCGCATTATCGGGGAGATAACGCGCCTGTACGCCCGTTTTGCGCTCCGTGCTTGTGGAGGTAAATTTTTTAATGAGCCTTCAAGGCTCATTAAACGTCTCGTGTGGAGGAGGCCTGAGTGGTTTCATGGGGATGCTGCACACCACGCAGGATGGGGGACTCAGCTAATGCCAGGAAGAGCATCTGTTCCTCTCAGTGCCATCTAGGTCCTTTCTCTGTGGTAGGAGAGGCAGGGAATTCCATGCCTCTCCTAGGATGCATGAAGGCAAAATGGCCAGGGGCGGGGTGATGATGTCAGTGGGCGTGGCCATGCCCACTGGCATAATCCAGCTTGCAGAGTGCCTGGTGGGGGATGCTCCCCATCCTCAAACAGTTCTGCACCTCTGTAGGTTAGGCTGCCTGAAACACACTGCTAGGCTGACCAGATAAAATCCAGGTCAGGGCTCATGTAATTTTAACAGTTGTAGAGAAAAGGGATTTTCAGCCAGTGTCATTTGTATGCAATTAGTTCCTGGTGATATTCCCTCTTCATCACAACAGTTAGAGGTGCATGCACTATACTAGAGTGACCATATACAAAAGAAGGCAGGGCCCCTGCAACTTTAACTGTTGTGATGAAGAGGGAATTTCACCAGGAACTAATTGCATACAAATGACACTGGCTGAAATTCCCTTGCTCTACAACTGTTAAAGTTACATGAGCCTTGACCTGGATTTTATCTGGTCACCCTAACACTGCTCTATCTTTCAACAGAGGGGAATGGCCTGGGCCACTGTCTCACCCTGCCTCATGGTAGGGCTAGTCCTGCAATAACCACTGTTAGCCAAGTTAGAATTTTACAGATAGCAAAAATGGGATTTAAGCATCATAAATAAACCAGATGCAGTTAATGAAAGATCCTGTTATTACTGAACAAACTATAATATAAACATGTACTCACTAATAATTGTTTCTTTCTTTCTTTGTGATGATACAACCTTTTAACTTTTCCTTGCAGCATTGTAAAGAACAATGTGATCATTTCAAACTCCCTTAGATCAAAAACTTTTAAGCCTCACTCTGAGCAGCAGGTTGGAGTTGTTCAGACAAGTTGCTCTGCACAGAACTAGGCATACCACAAGCAGTGAGTGTTTGCTAGTGTGATTAAATACTTCTGTATAATTCTTCTTTGTTTTTACAGGATTGCCATGTTTGGAAACTTAAAAGCATCTCTGGATTCAAAGGTTACCAAAGGGAACTTACAACGTTTACAGTGTATAATTGTATCCCTGCATTTCTAGCTCCTATGGTTAATGATGTCATCGGAGCCCCTCCATGGACCTGTTTCCTTGTAAATCAATCCACTCTATCCCTAGTCCTATGAATATACCTGAGGCAAACGACCCTGCGGAAGGGCCCAGCCTACAAGATCCCAGATTTAAAATTAGAGAGGAATTTTAAAGTGATAACCTAAGAGAGTAAGAAAGTTCCCACAACGAAATGGCAGCATAGGTATTTAGAGTCAGCTTCAGAATAAGCCCTTCAGCTTGAACCTCTTTAAAAGATCAGCTCTCAGAAAAGTAACTGATTGGCAAACAAACAAAGGCCTAAACCATCTCCTGTTATCTCCCTTGAGTGCAGCCCTGCCCCATAAAAGATGGATTATCACATCCCTGCTTTCCCCAGTGCAGCCTTTCAACCAATTTTAATGAGCTAGCAGTTAAACTTCCACATGTTCTGGAACCAACCAGATTTTTTTGGGGGGGGTGTGCAAAACTTGTCCATGTAATCATGTGACCTCATCGTTCTTCCTGGATACCTGCCTGTGCTCCACCTTATCAGGATGCTGCCAGATGAAGCTTTTATCATGCCATCACCCTGCCTCACTCACAGAGATTTATGGGGCTCCGGATGCTATTGTCTTCTATTTGTAACCCTCCTAGGTTTTCCCATCACTTCTTCTGTCTTTTTTCCAAATACAGAAACCCATTCAAGCTGAAAAGACCAAAATATATGCACAATGCTTTCTGATTGGTAGTGCTGAGAGCCCTCTGTCTGGCAGCACCCGCTATGCTGTACTGTTGTAGTTCAACATGTCAGGGCAAAAACACAACTGTAAGAAGCTGGCCCACTGCAGGGACCATATTATGCTTGGTTGTTCTATATACGTCTTCCATGTGAATTACATTCTCTGCACACACACTCTCCATAATTCCCCCCATCTGCTACTATTAACCCCCAACATGTGCTTCTGTAATGGCTGTCAGGTGATCCAGGACCTTGCACTGACAGCCATCTCTGCCTCCACACATACCCTTTGTCCCTACATTCATTATGGTTATTTAGACTGTAAACTCCATGAGGCAGGGGCCTGGCCCTTTTTGTGGTTTTGTTTAGCTACACCATATAGACCTCCATCATATAGACCTCCATCACACCTAATTTCCCCCCTCCCGGTTTGCCTCCGTGTTTTTTTTTACTTCTGAAGAAGCATGTCAAGCTTATGATCCCTTTCACCTGAATAGTTGCTCTTTCGCACCTTAGCTTGTTAGCTCTTCTGCTGCACTCCACCCCTCCCTTTTTCTTTCTCCCTCCAGTCAGGTCCTGGCAGATAAGTACTTCAACCAGACTGCCTTTCTGCTGGGCAAAAATGGAATTACCCTTTAGCCTGGCTCTTTGGGGGCATCGAGGGAGTACAATCCTGTCTCTGCAGAGATTCAGGCATTGTATGAGTTTTAAAAATGCTTTCGAGCCTGGGATGCAAGGTTTGAGTTTTATATTGAGGCTTGGAGCTGGCTGCTGGGAGAGATTGCTTTTCCCTGCCAGGACCTGATGCAATCCATTCAAGCCCCCAGTTCCTTTAAAACTACACAGAAGCTTAGGGCGCATTAAATGCACCTAGGGAAAATAATCCAGACTTTTAGCATTCTAGGAAGGCTGGGGAAGAGGCAGGTGTCAGCAGGACAGGCATGGCATTATGTGAGTACCGTGCAGCAGATCTGCACACCAGGCATGGTGAGAGTGCACTAAATTGCTGGTGTTATGGAGCTCGTAAAATTATATAGTATATAATAATAATTAGGAAAATGGCTTTGTTTTTGTTTACACTTACGTTTAATACACCGATTTGTCCCAGGAGCCGTTGTCCAACCTGAACAGCATTGTCCCCCGCAGACATTTGGCCTAGGCAGTTGCAAACAACAAGATTAGGAAAGAAATGTTTGGTGCTCATTGAACCCACATCTATTGATTCAGTGAATGGTATCATCTAAAAGTGCTTGAACTTTTATTCAGAGATCTCTGCTGAGATTTATGGGGCTCCAGATGCTATGCCTTTTTAGGACATGTCCAGAGGGTACTTCTTTCTGGGGCTGGGAGCACTGTTTCATTACTTCCAATTCCTGCAGTCCATAATTTGCAAGGGGTTTTAGTTTATATTAGAAGGATCTCGTAAGCCCCCTTACAGCTGACAGGGACTGATGCAGGAAAAGCAGGGGCTCAGCAGTTCACATATCCAACTCCCCATAACAAATGCAAAGATGTGCTTGAGAAAGGCAATTGCCTCTGTAGAGGAGGCTTCCTGTGTGCTCACTTGTGCATCAGAACAGAAGTGTAGGAAGCTGTCTAGAGATGGAAGCTTTCTTGAAATGTTGAAACCATGGAACAAAGTAGTTTCTTCCCAAATTTTGGAAAAAACTAAACATTATTTTTATTTTTCAGAGTTTTTTTAAACATATCTAGCAATTATACATAGGCTTCAACAAATGCCACCCATTCAAATACTGAAAGCATTGTAAGCCTCAATCCATTGCATTATAGTATCTATCCTTCCAATGTTGTCCTTCCAATATCAGTCTCTTAGCTGTCAAAAGGGCACAGAGAATCCATTTACACTGAAAGTTTGCTGATTTCTATGGATCAGGTAAAAGAGTGTGTACATCAATGAATATTAAACACTGTTCCAGTACAAAATTTATCTCTGTAATAACATCCCCACAAAAGGAAGCAACCCCGGGATATTGCCAAAACATATTTTTAAAAGAAGCATTACCTGCAATACATTGCCATCAATTAGCTGAATTAGACAATCCTTTATTAAAGAGACATTACAATTTCAAATAGACATGAAGTGAAACATTTTGCTGAGTAAGATGCACCATAAAACCCAGAGAAGCAACAGGAAAGTGCTGATTTTTCTCAAATTCCCAAATGTGGTTGGGGATCCCTGCAAAACTTACTTCTCAACCCTAAACTTATTTTGCTGCTTTTATATATACATACATAGTTATTATAATTTAAATAGAAATACATTATATCTCACTATAATGTGGAAGACTGTGAGCAGGTGACCTGTATGCTAACTGTGGATGGACAACTGTTATTATCATTCTTTATCTTTAAATCATGAACTGGACAGCCTTTTAAACAGAGGATGCCTTCAAACAGAGGACTGCCTATAAAAGAGGGCAGATGGCCATTCTGCAAAAGGGACACATGGTCCCTTTTGAAGGAAACTGAACTTGTCTCCTCCCACAATCTATTATTCTGCAGTCCCTCCCTCCATGCACTTTTTCCCTAGGCACACTCACTTTATCAGAGCCATGATTGGGAGAAAAATGCCTCTTCCAGGAGCTACTATCATTTAAATCACAGGTGGGAAAAGGCTCAGCTCCCCTCAACTGTGCATCCTCCTTTTGCTACTTTAATTGGGGCCCTCCTCACTTTCTATGTGATTTTGGCAGGTCCAGGTATAAACATACAAAACTGCTGCCATCACATCCAATTTGACCCTTATAATGTTACATGATATAAGATTACTACCACTGATGGGTCACCATCAGCCACAATCAGTGCTGGCTGTGGATGTGCTTCCGGAAAGAAAAAATATTATTATTATTATTATTATTATTATTATTTATATCCTGCCTTTTTCCCAGGGCTGGGACTCAAAGCGGTTCACAAAGTTAAAACATGTACAATTAAAACATATAAATATAAGTTTACAAAAGTTATAATAGAATTAAACCTACAGTAAAAAAAATAAAAAAATTAAAATTTAAAAGCAGTAACAACTTTTAAAAACAAAACCATACATTAACATAGATCCAAAGTATTTCAAAAAGCCTGCTGGAATAAAAAAAGGTTTTGCCTGCCTCCGGAAGTGCAGCACAGCGGGAACCAGTCTGGCTTCCTTAGGAAGGGAGTTCCAGAGCCTTGGAGCAGCCACAGAGAAGGCCCTCTCTCCTGTACCCATTAGGCGTGCCTGGGATGTTAGTGGGACTGAGAGAAGGATCTCCCCAGATCTCAGAGCATGGGCAAGCTCATACGGGAGAATATGGTCTTTCAGATAACCTGGACCCAAGCCATATAGGGTATGCTAATTAAAATTTCGGGGAGAGGAGCAGGGGAGGGCATGTTACAGATTGGGTCAAAGTTTATCTCTATATAAACTATGGAATTTATGGTTGCTATGAGGTGTAGTAATGGCCACCAACCTGGACAGCTTTAGAAGGGGATTACACATATTCATGGAGGAAAATGCTGTTGTTGGCATAGTATCAAAGACACTATGGGTGCCTCTACAAGAGCGATTTAAAGCTCTTTCAAGGCGCATTAGGAAATTTACCTCTACAAGAGCGGAGCGCAAATCAGGGGCTCAGGCGCATTTTTTCTTTGATTATTCACATTTTCGAATGCGCGTTAATTAGCGAGTTTTAATTTACGGCGGGAGTAAGAGCGCCTTATGTCCGTGTAAACAACTTTCTGAGGAGGTGCATTAACGCTCAGGGGGTTGAACTGTGGTCGTAATGTCATGCATAGAACTGCCCCTTCGCTGAGAAAACCTCCCACTTTTTGGTTTAGTTTCCTTTCCTCTCTCCTCCTGGCAATTTCCTCCTTGTACTCCGTTTCTCTGGATGGAAGCTCCAAGAAGAGGTGACCCAACGTGAACCAAAAATAAAGTTTCTTTGAAGTACCCTGATGAAATATTTTTAACATGGAGACACGGGGCCAGATGGAGGTGGTTTTATGAGAAGTAAAGGGGGTAGGAAGGATGTGCGGATGTACGCATAATTAGCCATCAGCAGACATAACTTCCCCTAGCTTCTTGCTGGGTTCCTGAGCTGAGTTGTGTGTGTGTGTGTGTATGTTTTACAATTGTTGAACTCGCTGGGAAGTGGAGGGGGAAGGAATGAAGCAGCATCCCCCTGTCTGTTTTGGTGTGTGTGTGTGTGTGTGTGTGTGCACACGAGGCACATTCCCATTTACTCCTGAGGAGGTCATGGCAATCGGGCAAAGGAGGGGGGAAGACAGGTAGCCGAACATGTTAATCAGCTCATTCCTTTCAGGTAACCTAGGAAACCAAAGGCGGGAGATTCTGGTGGGTGGGGAGAATAAAGGGAGGGAACCGGTTTGGGGAGTTTCTCTGGGACAAAGCACATTACTTTTCAGCAACATTTGCATGCGATTCTCAGTATGTCAAAAACTTTAAAATGCCTTTCATACAGCCCGTAATGCACTTCAACACCTCCCATGTATAGGGATTAGGCGTAAACGCGATTGAGAGAAGATGCGCATAATCGGGGAACCAGGCGTCAAACCGAAATCTTGTAGAGGGGGGCTATGCCTCTGTATACGTGTTGGTGGGGAACACAAGCAGGAGGGAACTATTGTGTCATGTCCTGCCTGTGGACTTCCCCTTGGGGTATCTGGTTGGCTGACGTAGGAACAGAATGGCTTAGGCTGCCTCTACAAGAGCGATTTAAAGCTCTTTCAAGGTGCATTAAAAAAATTACCTCTACAACAAGAGCGATTTAAAGCTCTTTCAAGTCTCATTAAAAAATTACCTCTACAAGAGAGGAGCGCAAATCAGGAGTACAGGCGGGTTTTAGCTCCTTTTATTCGCATTTTCACATTCGCATTAAATAGCGAGGTTTTTTTCTCTCCAGAGTTACGGCGCCTTATCTTACGGGAGGGGAAGGGGGGGAGGGAGGCAAGGATTTTCTTTTCTTTTTCTGCCTAGGAAAGGCTCGGTTAAACACACACACACACACACACACACACACCGACCAGTCTCTTCCACCCACCTTCCTTCCCTCCCTTGCCGTCCTCTCCTGCTTTTTGCTTGTTCGGATCTGGTGTGCCTTAGGCAGCCGAAGCGATGACATCAGCTCCGCGGCCGCACATGGGCAAGAGGAGAGGCAGAGCCCGAGGAGGAGGAGGGAGAAGGGAAGAGGGAAGGAAAGCCACGCTCAGCCGCCGCCGCTGCCGCGCTCGCTGGCTTCACACACTGCAACAGCCACCCCTGCCCGTACACGAGATGTGTGTAGGTATTAGGTGTAAACGCGTGTGCAAGATAATTCGCATAATCGGGGAATCGGGCGTCAAAGCGACTGCTTGTAGAGGGAGCCTTCAATAGGCCTATCGTCAGTGGTGTAGTGCTAAATTTTGAAGTGCAGGAGCTCATCATGACCTACCCATAGTCATGTTCCCAAGAAAAGGCTGTGTTGATCCATTAAAAAAAACAATTCTAGCAGTTTTCATCTCTACCAAGAGCAGGTCTTTTGTAAAGCTAATGGGTCTTACCAAGACCAGGTCACCCCAAAATACTTTGCATTACAACAGGGACGGTTCATAACAATATATTGTTGCTGAGAAAATTCCTTCCCCCACCCGCTCCACTCCAGCTGTGAGAACTGCAGCTAAGCCCAGCAGGAACAGGGAATTCTGAGGGGAGTGGCAGATGACATCAGCATCCCACCTAATAAATAAATAAAAAAAATGAGCTGGCATTCTGTTCTTGTGAGTTCAGGCACCACTACACCACTTCTGTCTTTGGGCTGATCTAGCACAGCTCTTCTCATGTTCTTATCTGAGTCCATGTCTACATGGGGCATTTTACATTGGGTCATCCCTGGGTCGTTCCTCAGTTATCCCGATTTTACCCATGGTCCCGGGACGATCCCGAGGACTGTGGGCGGTGTGGGCACTCGTCCAGCTTCTTCTCTCTTCCCCATGAGTAGCGGGGGTCAGCAAGAGAGATGGAGCTGGTCTGGGGGGTGTCCAGGGGCATCAGGGGTGGGGGGAGCGGGGTTGGGTCTTTTTTATTTTTTAAGCTTACTTTTTCAGAGGAGCACAACTGCACTCCCGGCACTTGCTGCTTTAAAAAAAATGGCAGGCGCAACGGGCGTGACATCCCTGTTTGTTTCTGGGATGTCACGCTTCCTGTTTAGGCCCTGGGGAGGATCGCAAAAGCAGGTAAGTCTGTAATCCTCCCCCCTCCCACCCTCTACAGCCTTAAGTGTAGAACGGGCCTGAGCCTCCCTCTCTCTCCCTGCCCACTTTCCTGGGATAGATCTACACTATTGCTTTATAGCGGTACTGAAGTGCATTGAAAACTGTTGGGGCACATTACACATTCCATATATACCATTTGCATATTCTACAATATCCAAAATACCATAACAAATGTCATTGTGTGTCCTACGAGGTATAAATGTGCAAGAGGGATATAGCGTTACCATGATGGGATCGTAATGATTTGACACATGTGTGTAGAGAGCTGCATCTTGACATAGTTACAATATGTTAAACCACTCTAAATCATCAAGTAATATTGTTGTATGCTCTTGAGGTGTTTCCTTTAGAAGTGTTTATTCCCATAGCTGTGAAGTTTCTTAAAGTGTATTTTAACACTACTGACAACCTCCCATTTATGTTTTCCCCAGGCCAAACCAGTTATAGTGGGAAAAGGCGCTATCATGGCTTCCTATTCCTTCCCTAAGATTTACTAACTGGACTTTTGGAAAACTGCTGAACATGACCGCAAAGGGAGAAAACATTTCCCATTCTTGCTTCAAATTATTAGCATTTTCTGGCAGTAGTTCCTGCAGGTAGGAGTATTCACCCTGCTAAGAGAACAGCTTTGGCTGTAAACCAAACCTGCAATTACTGATAGGACAAACTCCAGGACCTTGGCAAAGATAAGTTTCACTGCCCTCTCATACACATCTACAGCTTGTTCATATTACAAGAAAAGGTATATTGCTATCACCTGGCTACATTACTTAAGATAAAATATATAGTTTTGGTTTTTGCTGCTGTTGCCTTTTACTTAAAGGTAGTGCTACAGAAATGTCTGATATCTGAATCACACTATCTTCTTAATTATACCCCCAAATTGTTTACTTTTACAATTTTTTAAAAAAAAATAATTTATATCCCACCTTTTCTCCTCTTGCAAGGAAACAAAGCCCTATGAGGAGAGATTGAAAGAACTAGGCATGTTTAGCCTGGAGAAGAGAAGATTGAGGGGAGACATGATAGCACTCTTCAAATACTTGAAAGGTTGTCACACAGAGGAGGGCCAGGATCTCTTCTCGATCAACCCAGAATGCAGGACACGGAATAATGGGCTCAAGTTACAGGAAAACAGATTCCGGCTGGACATCAGGAAAAACTTCCTGACTGTTAGAGCAATACGACAATGGAACCAATTACCTAGGGAGGTGGTGGGCTCTCCCACATTAGAGGCATTCAAGAGGCAGCTGGACAACCATCTGTCAGGGATGCTTTAAGGTAGATTTCTGCATTGAGCAGGGGGTTGGACTCGATGGCCTTATAGGCCCCTTCCAACTCTACTATTCTATGATTCTATGATTCTATGTATTTTATTCTCACAACAACCCTGTGAGGTAGGTTAAACTGAGAGTCAGTAATGGGCCCAAAGTCACTCAGTGAGCTTCACAGCCAAGTGGGGACTAGAACTCATATCTCCCAAGTCCCAGTTCAACACTCTAATCACTATACCATATTAGCTCTGTATATGAGTAAGAACTACCTTCCCCAGGGAATCCCATGTGTTTATCTACGTCAGTGATTGTTCCAGCTAGGGACGACCGGATTTTGTGAAATCCGTCCCATATGTGTTTCGTGGATTGTGCAGTGCCATTCATTCCAGCATCTGTTCACGGGCAGATTTGATTTTTTTTTTCACCATTATTCAGAAAAATATGCAAATAATTCTGTAAGAATGTTGGCAACAATTTACATAATTAATGTGAGTACATAACATTTAGTGTATTGGCCCCCATTCAATTCTCCTTTTCCTCGCATATATTTTCCAGCTTGGCATATGCCTCAACAGAAACTTGCGCATTTTCCTGCAAATGAATTATCATAAATTTCAGGAAAGTCAAAAAAAAAAAAAAGCAAGACAAATTTGGAAGTCTATGGATTCCACATGGCCTGGGAAGGCCAGCCTGCACCAAATTACACAGGTCAAATTCTTACAAATCAAAATTCATTTTAGTCCGTCTTGAATTTCTCCAGCATCCCTAGTTCCAGCTGTGCCTCCTGTTTGAAATGACCTACAGCCCAATCCAATACATGTCTACTCAGAAATAAGTCCAATTGAATTCAGTGGGTGCTAACAATTCATAACTCTAAAGCAACCAGAGTGTGGAACCTCTGGTCCATGGTCCAAATGCAAACCTCTTCAGGACTCACAATCAAGACCTCCAGACTCCTCCCTCTCCCCAGGCCACTCCTCCTTCCCCGGTGCTGTTCTGGGTTGCTAATATGACTTACTCCTTCCTGCTCTGTCCCTTAACTATACAGCTGATGGAGGAAAACTTGCAGAAGAGTAGGGGGAGGGGGATGCCTGCAGACAAAATATTTTTTTTACCCCATTGGGTACTGAAATAAAGGGAAGAGTCACATCAGTTAACTCTGGCCACACCCAGGGCTGGAATGGGGACCCTGACGGGTTTTGACCAAGGTAATGCAGACCTCAACAGAAAAGAAACTTCCCCACTCCAGCACTAAAATAAACACAGATATACTCTTGCCACCAAGATGATAGCAGCCTTCCCTAACCAGGTACCCTTCAGAGGTTTTAAACTTCAATTCCCATCAGCCCCAGCCAGCATGACCAATGATCAGGAACGCTGCAAGTTGTCGTCCAAGACATCTGGAGAACACCAGGTTGGGGAAAGTGATTATAGAAGTTGCTGCAGCTTATGAGGAAACCATTGATTTTTCCATTCATTTATTTGAAGCTTCATTTGAAAATATAACCACTCCACCTTAAAGGAATGCCAAAAAGGTTCAATGGCCCAGAACTCATTCTATGTGGATAAGGGTGGGAATGTGAGTTTAAGGCTGTTTTAAGGATAGAATGTATTAATCTCAGTTTGAAATCTGCCAGGAGGATTCACACAACCCATCAGCCATGCCCTCCACTGACTGTGCTTTAAGTGTCAGTATGAAGAGGCTTTCTTCAGTGATTTCCTCTTCACACTCCTATCAAATACGCAGTAGCCACATACAGGGGGCATGATCCTGTTCCCGCCTCATGTATTTGTGAATGTGTGAGGGTGATTGTGTGAATCCTCCTTCCTGGGTTTTCCCTATGACAGCCTTCCCCACCAGGGAGCTTCTAATTGTGTTGGGTTCCAACTCCCATCATGCTGGTTGTCATCTGACCATGACAACCCCTCTGTCATGGTCAGATCACCACCTGCTGAGGTTTAGACTTACAGCAGCTTTTCCCCTCTGCAAGGGTGGGGGACCCATTAAGATGGTCCGTCCCCAGAGGCTAATGGATCCAGATGGTTTCCAGAGGGCTCTGGGGAGTTTTCCGGCTGATAGGGCTGGCTCTCCTGTCGAAACCCTGGTTGATCTGTGGAATGCAGAAATGACCCGGGCAGTTGACACGATTGCTCCTGAGCGCCCTCTCCTGTGTAGAGCTCGAACGGCTCCGTGGTATACCCCGGAGCTGAGAGTGATGAAACAAAACAGGAGACGGCTTGAGGGCAGATGGAGACGAACTCCTGATGGATGCAATCAAACACTGGTAAGTGCTTATGGTAAGCTGTATTCAGGGGCAGTGAGGGCAGCAAAAAAACAATACTTTGCTGCCACTATTCAATCATCAACCTGCCGCCCAGCGGAGCTTTTCAGAGTTGTCCGGGGGCTTTTACATGCTGGCCCCAAGGACATGGTAGAACCATCTGAGGCCCGCTGTAATACATTTGCTGGGCACTTCCAGAATAAAATCTCTGGCATCCGTCAGGACTTAGACTCCAGTGTTATATCAGGTGAATCTAGTGAGGTATCCAGAGCACAGGCTTGTCCTGTTTTCTTGGATGAGTTTCAGTTGGTGCAGCTCGAGGATGTTGACAAGGTGCTTGGACAGGTTCGTGCAACCACTTCCATATTGGATCCTTGCCCCTCTTGGCTAATAAAAGCTAGCAGGGATGGAACAACTGGCTGGGCCAGGGAAGTGATTAATGCCTCTTTGCAAGAGGGAGTGGTCCCAGGCCTCCTGAAAGAGGCGGCAGTGAGGCCACTCCTAAAGAAATCTTCCCTGGACCCTGAAAATCTTAATAACTACAGGCCAGTAGCAAATGCTCCATTCCTGGGCAAGGTCCTGGAGCAGGTGGTTGCGAGCCAACTCCAGGCACTCTTGGATGAGACTGATTATCTGGATCCATTTCAGTCGGGTTTCAGGCCTGGTTTTGGTACGGAAACAGCCTTGGTCGCCCTGTATGATGACCTATGTCGGGAGAAAGACAGGGAGAGTGTGACTCTGTTGATTCTCCTTGATCTCTCAGCGGCTTTCGATACCATCGACCATGGTGTCCTTCTGGGACGACTGGCTGAGTTGGGAGTGGGAGGCACTGCATTGCAGTGGTTCCGCTACTACTTGGGGGGTCGGCTCCAGAAGGTGGTGCTTGGGGAACATTGCTCGGCCCCGTGGATTAGTATGGGGTTCCGCAGGGGTCAGTTTTGTCCCCCATGCTGTTCAACACCTACATGAAACCGTTGAGTGCAGTCATCCGGAATTTTGGAGTGCGTTGTCATCAGTACGCTGATGACACGCAGCTCTATTTCTCCTTTTCATCTTCATCAGGTGAGGCTGTGGATGTGCTGAACCAGTGCCTGGCTGCGACAATGGACTGGATGAGGGCTAATAAACTGAAACTCAATCCAGACAAGACTGAGACGCTGTTAGTGGGTGGTTCTGCTGACCGGATGGAGGGTGTTCAACCTGTTCTGGATGGGGTTGCACTCCCCTTGAAGGAGCGGGTTCGTAGCTTGGGGGTTCTCCTAGAACCATCTCTGTCACTTGAGGCGCAGGTGGCCTCAGTGGCATGGAGTGCCTTCTACCAACTTCGGTTGGTGGCCCAGCTACGTCCCTATCTGGACAGGGATAACCTGGCTTCAGTTGTCCATGCTCTGGTAACCTCCAAGTTAGATTACTGCAATGCACTCTACGTGGGGCTGCCTTTGAAGGTGGTTCGGAAGCTGCAGCTTGTGCAAAATGCAGCGGCCAGATTGATAACTGGAACCAGTAGGTTCGAACATATAAGACCTACTCTAGCCCGCTTGCATTGGCTGCCTGTATGTTTCCGAGCCCGGTTCAAGGTGCTGGTTTTAACCTATAAAGCCTTACATGGCTTGGGACCACAATACCTGATGGAACGCCTTTCCCGACATGAACCTACCCGAACACTACGTTCAACATCTAAGGCCCTCCTCCGAGTGCCTCCTCCGAGGGAAGCTCGGAGGTCAGCAACAAGAGAGAGGGCCTTCTCTGTGGTGGCTCCCCAATTGTGGAACGATCTCCCCGACGAGGCCCGCCTGGCGCCAACATTGTTATCTTTTCGGCACCAGGTCAAGACTTTCCTCTTCTCTCAGGCATTTGGCAATATCTGAGGAGCCTGGGTTTGTTTTGTTTTGGTTTTTGTAGCTTTTTGAAGTGTTGAAGTGGTTTTAAAATGTACAGATTGTGTGTATGTTGTATGTTTTTGCTGTTTTAATTTTTGTATATTGTTTTTAATTGTTTTTAATCCTATGTAAACCGCCCAGAGAGCTTCGGCTATGGGGCGGTATACAAATGTAATAATAAATAAATAAATAAATAAAACATCCGGAGGGTGCCAGTTTGGAGAAAGTGCCCTACCTAATGAACCAGATAGTAAAAATACTACTTCTGGGTCTTATCCATTCCTAACCTATATAGGGCATAATAGAGCCACAGACAATGACATTGACCTTTGTTCCATATCAGCAAAGAAACACGACATAGTACGGGGGTGCAGAACCTCTGGCCTGCCTGAGTCCCAATCCAGCCCTCTGGGGTTCCTTATTGCCATGTGCTTTTCCCCTTACCTCCAATCATTTGATGGTTTCCCACCAGCCTTTGTGCAGTCTTTCCCCCATTCTACAAAGTTGAAATGCTTCTCCCCAGCTTAGGGCTCCTTCACACGAACCCCCTCTACAAGAATTCGGTTTGACGCTTAGTTCTCCGATTATGCACATCTTCTTGAAAGCGCTTTATGGTTAAATGACTGTACACAGTAGGTAATTGAGCGCACAACTGCTGGCCTTACCAATTGTTTGAAATGCACTTTAGAAGTAGTTAATGCGGAGAATCGCTTGTTCACATAGTCAAAATGCGCTTTAATGGCCCGCAGCAAAATAAAACTCGCTATTTAATGCGCATTCGATAATGCGCATAATCGGATAGATAACGTGCCTCAACTCCCGATTTGCACTCCGCTCATGTAGAGGTAAAAATTTTAATGAGACTTGAAAGAGCTTTAAACTTCTGGTGTAGAGGCAGCCACGAGTTCATTGTGTGTGGTTGTCGTTCTTCATTCAGAGTATTTCCTGTGTGCAATACACAATGTTGTTGTCCCACAGCAACTGTCCCGCACCTTCCCCCAGTTTTCCCTGTGATATTTCTGTACATGGAAAATGTAGTATTATTTGCAACTGCGCAACAGATCCAGCATAAACCGCCCATGTATTGCTGACATTGTGCTACAACATGCTTTCTGTAGGTGGATGTTCAGTGATGACAACTGGCGAGGGTGTGTCATCTTCCCTTGACCTCCAGCCCTTTTGCTGTTCTGGGAACAACACTGGGAATTTCGGAAGTGCAGCATACCAGAGGTTTCACTAGACAGCATGGCAGAGCCTTCTGCTACTCCGGATGCCTGTAATGTTGCAACCCCTTTCCACTCAACCCTTTCTCCCCAAGAATACTCAATTGAGCAAGTGTTACCTCTTGCATTTACAAGGACAATGCTGACTTGCATACATGCGGGGGAGAGGGAAAGAGAGAGCAGACTTCTGAAGTTGTGAATGTACTGTGGACTGTATATAGAAGTTGCCGAGGTAGGAATCGGAGGCAGCGGAAGTGAAAAGGGAAGGCAAGGAAGTTGAAATGGAAAAGTTCATGCCAAGGGGGGATGGGCTACCCCAGAAGGTGTGGATGTAGGCGTACAATGCTGCTGATACCTGGTAACATCCCGCCAGGCTCCACCGACCAGTGTAAATGGCAAGGAGAGCTACGCAGTAAAAGAAAAAATGGCTGTGTAAAGAACCGATTGAAATCTCACAAAGAATCCAGAAGCAGAAGCCCTGGTAAGTTGCGGGATAAAAAGCCTGGTGTAACGAAGCCTGTGGCGTTACCCCACAGTTCTTTCCCCTTAGTTATGTCTAGATCAGTATGTTTAGAGAGTGCGGAATGTTGAACTGAGTGGGTGTGGCTGCTGATGCTGGAAAAGGGAGGGGGAGGAGTATATATAGTGTGAGAGAGTGGTTTGTTAGTTAGTTGGGTGGGTGGAGGGTAGTTAGGTTGAAAGATAGGTGTGTTTAGCTGTGTGTTCTTTAGCTGTGTGGAGAGTAAATAAATATAAGATTTTAAGGATTTAGGATTATTATTAAGATTACTAGAATTATTAGGAATAAGCAGGTTTTAAAGTGAATTTGAATAAACTAAGAACTGTAAACAACAATAAACATTTTCTTTTCTTTTTGCTACCACAAACCACGTGTCAGCTTGGCTTTGTCACCTGCTCTATTAGTTCATAAGAAAACACATTACATTAAACCTTCAGCCCAGTATAGTCACAGAAGAACCTTTTCAAAACCTCATTACCTTTTCCCTCTGCTATAAGGGAGAAGTGGTGTTTCTTTTACCCTTCCCTCAGGTGTTTAAGTGGTGGTGCTTAGCCTGACAGGGGTGTGCTCGTCTAGGCCTAGTGTTTGAGGATGTGGCGGCACAAAGCCTTTTGATACTGGCAGTAAGAGCCTTAAGCTAAGACAGGCTTGTCTTTTTGGGCCCACCCCCTTTTGCCTTTGGCCATTGGGGAGGTATAGAAATTAAATGAAATGAAATGAAATGAAATAAATAAATAAATAAATAAATAAAATTTGGTTCTTGAAAGATTCTGGAATGTGGCTCCTGATAGTTTCTCTGAAGTGAAATTTGGCCCTAGGGCTGAAAGAGGTTCTGCACCCTGATATCATAAGACCATGCCACACATTATTTGGCAGCAAGCCTGGGTTTGTGACCTGGGCCAGATCTACACCAAGCAGGATATAACACTTTGAACACGGGTTGAAAACGGTATATGGAATGTGTCCTGGGTCCCAACACTTGTCAATACCATTATAAACCATTATAAAGCAGTAGTGTAGATCTTGCCCAAGTATGCACTTGACATGAAGTTCAACCCATCATAGTTCTCTGATGAACAGACTAATATGTTAGATGTTTTTTCCAAATAGGTGCCTCTCTTTCACATGTTACATTTTAGGTGTACATTAAAAGAACAACTTAGGTGCATATGGAAGATGATAATATGCGAAATGGCTCCAAAACAATCTCTTGAATTAGGAAAATGCACGTTAAGAACCTTTATTGAAGAGACGAACATCTAAGGCTGGCTCTTTTGGGAATGGATTAAGGCATGGGCCATATTCTTCTCAATGGGCTCTGGCTACAGGGGTGACTAAAGGGACTGCTACTTTGCCTTTGCATAATAACCAATGAGCATCTGGTTACATTTAAACAATTTATTCAACATTTGAGTGGCTTGAATGCTGTGTGGGTTTTCTTGCCTTATAAAGAATTCAAAATGAATTCCTTCTACTTTGAGGACCACCGCATGTTTACAGCTTAGGGAGGAATGATGTGCTGAGGAGAAGCTAGCATCCTATCATGGAGCAGGGAAGCAGGCACCCCTTCCCATGCTGTGCTGTCTTTGTGGCACATTAATATAGGAATGCCAGCCAGCTTGCCTGCCAATAAATACGCAACCTACAAGGTGCATCACCGCAGAGTGATGGCGGCAAGACCCAACATGGCTCCTGCTCAGTGGTGGCTGGTGTCCATTGGGGCTGGAAGGGCAGGGCAGCTAAACAAAGGCAGAGCCAAGGAGTAGCACTACGTGAAGCAGAGGGGAGGGGGAGTTCAACCATAGTTTGGTGTTCAGTGCCCTGCCTGCCCAGAAATACCATCTGTCTCTACTCCTGCTAATTCCCTACAAAGCAGGGTGTGGGGAGAATTTAAAGTGTAGCGGAGGGGAAGTCCCCTCATGCAAACATCTGTGCTTTTCCAACTGATGCTGCCTTTTAGCCAGGGGTGATATTTCTAATCACAGATTCTCACCAGGAGAAAAAACAACTTTTTTTAAAAAAAAAGTAGTTTCAGGAAAGAAAAGTTGTGCTCCCCTCTCTGCCACACACACCCATGCTCTGTTTCAAGTCCTACTCTCTGTAGCTGTTTTGTAATGATTCAGCAGCAGCAGCCCCAGTTCTGCCCCCAGGTCCATGGCCAATGTGTCTACTTTGACCCACAAAGCTGATGTTAGATGCTGCACATTATATGGGAGTTCATGTGGAAGCAAGAAGGAAGGGTTACCCAGCTCTTGCGTTTAAAAACCAATTGAAGCATACGCATGACTTGGGTGATGTTTGTGAAAAGGACAAACTCTAAAACAAGGGACTGAGAAAGTGGTGGGTAGCCTAGATCAGCGTTTGTGTGTTCTCTGCTTGTTACTCAGCATGGGACCAATTTATCTCATTGGACCCCTAAGGGGTGTAGGAGATGTTGGCCCAGTTCTCATGTCATGACAACTCACAATTTTCCAAGCAAGAGCAGCTAAACAATCCAGGGATGCTTTATCCCTGAGTTGCTTAGCGTTGTGTGCAGACTCGGACCTCTGGCTTGTCTCTCTCCCAACAAGCCATAGAAAGAATCCATGGTTTGTTCTAGGTTTGATCCACAGCAGAAGCAATTGGGTAGCATGCACCAGTGTGCTACCTTGTTTGCAGCAAATAATAATAATAATAATAATGCCTATAATTAAATAAAATTATAGGTGGGCATGAGATGTGAACCAGGTCATTAACACTTTCCTGAAATTTGTCCTTCCTGAGGCTGCATCCAGGGGAGCCAGATAACACTAAAATGCCAAAATACAAGCATGTATGCATTTAATTTGTTGAAAGAAAGAAAGTTAACCCTTTTCCCTGCCCAATAGTCCCAGTGAAAATGGCACTCCTGAAGCTGCTATTCACTAACACTAGTGGCAGCTTCTCTCATGGGAGAAATAACAGCTGATGGGAGAAAACAATTCCCCCCCCCAGTACTATAGCACAGGCAGAAAGAATTAACTCACCCCTCCCTGCATGCCATGGTCCCAATCCTGATCACCCCACAGCTGTTATTTTTAAAATAAAAACAAAACTCATTAAGTGCATGCATGCATATAATGTATCATCTACTTTGGCCCTCAGAATATGAATGCCTGCAGGGATGCTACTCAATGAATAATAATAATAATAATAATAATTTATTTTTTACCCGCTTCTCTGTTTGGATCGAGGCGGGGAATAACAATATGATAAAATACATAAAACATGACACACATTAAAACTGCATTAAAACATCCTAAAAACATCCTAAAAACACAAAAAAGTGACAGCCACACCACCAAAATTAGGACTGATTATATTAGCCACTATTTCTGGCAGTATCCAATGCCAACTTTATCAGTCTCTAGTTAGCACATTCATGTAGGAGCTGTATCACTTCAGATCCCTACTCTATTGCAAAGGGGAGAAGAAATGTCAGAAGTGGATTATCTCTACAGCAAACACCGCAATTATACAGGAAATACTGGAACGGGCACCTGTGGGACATCAACACCTCGCAAAATGCTGAACACAAGTTCAAGTGCTAGAATGACAGCCCAGCACAATGCAAGCCTTTATGGTGGAATCATTGGAGTCTCTTAAAGGCAGCAGAAAGCCAATGTAACTTAGGCACACAGCGCTCCCTAGGAGCAGATTTTAAAATAGCAATAGAACTTGGGAGACATGCACAGCTAATTACTACATATGTATCTAGAAAGATAGAATTTTTTCTACTTATTAGATTCCACAAAGTAACATAGGAGGCACATCGTGCTTGAATCATGCAGTGGAAAAATAAAGTAAAATGGTGTTATGCTATCAGAAAGCGAGCCAGAGAAACTGGGCTGGAATCAGTACCTGGCAACCTTGGCCAGCTGCTGGGGCCCCAACACCCTAGGATGGCCACTGTTGCAGGGGCCTCTCCCCATGAAGATCCCCCCCCCCCCCCAACAGCCAGACATTCTGAGCAGTGCTGGGTAACTGGATCTAACTGTCATAACAATTTTCTACAATGCTCCAAATGTGGCATCACTCTAGAACATTGTGGGATATTAAAAGGCAGAAAGTAAGGACTTGTTCTCACATGGGCAGTTTTAAGCACACCCACCTCAGCTTTGCTCCACTTCTTCAGCCCTGGATTCGCATGACGTGGTCCCCCTCCTGCTGCTCTCTTGCCCTGAGGTTGCAGGTTTTAGTTTCTGTTTCGATTTACTCCGAAACAGGCAAAGTTCAATAGGCCAAGCTGAGGTACTGCAGCTGTACCGACCACCTGTGATTCAAAATGCTAGACTCAAATGCGAAATGGAGTGGGAAGCCGCAGAAGCAACCCGGGGTGTGATAAAGCCCTAAGAGACAGACAGCCGGTGCTTCTTACAGCATTGCTCAGAGTAAAATGCCACCAAGTAAAGCTGAGGTGATCCACCAAGAGAAGAGCCTCTCCCCTAGAGGTCACTTTGCCCACTGTCCCCTTAAACCTGCAGTCACCTTGCATGTAGCAAGCATTAGGAATGTACAAGGATTTAGTTCCTGTTTGCAAAGCTTTTGAACCAACTCGAACACGAAAGTGTGCAGGAGCATAATTATCGGGAAATTTTCGCAGTTTTTCAAGTTTGCGTTCACACTTGAAAATGTACACATCCAACAATTTGTATTTCTGAAAATGTGCATTTGCCCCCCCCCCCCAAAACCACATTTTCACACTTTAGCCTATGAGGGGAACGTGCACATTTGGGGTTCAAGCTTGGAAAAGTGTGCATTTTTAAACTTTGAATATGTACACTTTTGCTCTTCAGGGGAAAACAAAGCTGCTCGGATTCAGGAGCAAGAACAAAATGAAATAAGAACTGAGGTGGAAAATAGAGAAATTTGTCAAGCTTGAGCATCGCTTGTTTTCCCATCTGTACCAGACATTTATGCTATACGAGTAGTTTGTGCATTTGTCTAGCTAATAAACAGTTTATCAGTTTGTCTAGCTCTTGCCTCCAATTTTAATATAAAATAATATTAAAAGAAAGAGGGACAGGGAAGAGAAAGGAGTAAAGAAGAATGCAGAAGATACATTCTTCTGGAGAACCTGTCTTGTGCACACATAACACACTGCTGTATTTACAGCCCCATATTGTTAGCCAGAATTACATTGTGCAACCAATGAGATTCACTGGGTAGAAGACAACAAACCTAGATCAGGGATAATTAAGAATAGTTGGAAATCCAACACAACCTCCCTGGATACTCCATCTCTGGCCTGAGGGCTCTAATAAACAAACAGAAGAATCACATATGATAATTACAGTGTGAAGATGCCAAATTAGAGTTCATTAACAAATTTTGTTGCATTTCACAGGCCTTGAACAAGGGTTATAACTAAGCACAAAAAGTATATCGTCTTCCATTTGGTTATGTGTATGGTATGATATGCTGGGTGCTCTAGGCTGTGTCATGTATTCCTTTTTATCCTTAGTTCTCACCTTACTAAATTTGCTTATCCTTCACTCTACGCCAATATCTGTGTGCCCATGCACACCTGTCTATTTCAAATTTGCAGTTTCTAAAAGTATATCAACTTCCATGCTGCTGGCCTGTTCACCACCAGAGAATTAGTTTACACATGTCACATGTTCTGAAATGAGTTGACCTCTGATACATGTCTTTGAAACTTGGTATTACATATTGCTAGAAAACTAGGAGCAGTTGCTCATAACTTCTCACACTCAATTGTACAGCTCTCTTATGATTATCAGGTGGTATCTGCTTTCATATGTCACCAACTGTCACATAAAACTGCTTGGTTGGCCTGGGATTTAAAATAAAGATGGGGGAGAAATTTATTTACTTCACATTTTAATGTGAACTTACCTAATCCGCATTTCCCAAACCAATACACAAACTGAACTGCCATTATCCTTCAGTATTCACACTTTTTTAATTTTGTGAAGTAATTCTCCAATTAAGAAATTAATATTAATAAGTGTGTATTAGAGGAAAGTGCATGCAAAAAATGTATATATCAGTGAAAATTACACATAATAATGCATTATTATTATTATTATTATTATTATTGTGGTTTTAAACTTCTCTATTGTATTTTATGCTGTATCTTATGGTTTTAATTTTTGTGAACTGCCCAGAGAGCTTCAGCTATTGGGCGGTACAGAAATTAATTAAATAAATAAACTATGCTGGGGGAAAATTGCTTGCAAAAAAACATATTTTAGGCAAAAGTGCATACAAAAATGAGCCTATCGGAGAAAATATGTATGAATGTATGAGGTTTTTTAAAAAATAACAATCTGATGTGGAAATGAGATAGAATGAATTTAAGACCAGAAAACTGAAAAACTGAGAGAAACTGGAATTGACAGATTCATCCATCTCTAGTTTAAAGCTTGTATCAGCCAGGTTGTTATTTCCTGGAATGTGCATTAAAACAGTTCACACATATTCTAATATGTC
The DNA here is from genome assembly GCA_029215795.1 of Anniella stebbinsi. Classification (NCBI taxonomy): domain Eukaryota; kingdom Metazoa; phylum Chordata; class Lepidosauria; order Squamata; family Anniellidae; genus Anniella; species Anniella stebbinsi. The sequence goes on from JARDYH010000001.1 coordinate 335,308,540, forward strand.
ATTATTAAACCCATCTCCAAGCTTGAATCCCTATGCAGGACCATGTAAGCTAGATTTGTTTGAGTTTAGATATTTCCCTTTCCTTAGTTTTTCTTCAGATTAGAAGAAAATTTGTTTTCTGTGAACTACCTGCTTTGAATTCTAAGATTTCTAGAAATAGCTCTTGACCCCAAATGTGACTGTGATATTATAATACATGAGAGATAATCCTCCACCCCAAGTGGAATTGTAATGCCACAATACAACACAATTCTAAATGGTTTTCACTGATAAGACCACATTTTCTATGAATATATGCTGCATAAGCCTGGGCCTCTGCCCAAATGAGAGCTTTGCTTTTGGTCTCTCTGATGAGATAATTCTATGGATTCATTGTAAGTTTGCATACTATGCTCCGATTACAGCACTTAATACATGAAACTAAAAACAGAGCGCTAACCAGTACTCTGCTTTTATGGTTTTCTTGTGCATAAATGTATGTACTGTTTTCCTAAATAAATCTTACTTTGCTTGCAGCTATTCTTTATTGGCATCTGGGTTGTTCTAAAGCTCTCGCCAACTCCGAAGTCTTAGGGCCAAAAGGTATGTTAAAATGCTGTTCCATGTAATCGTAGCCCAAAAGCCACTTTTCTCTACAACAGCATTCTCGAGCAGAGATGCTTTACAATAGAGAAGTGGCTGGGGAAGAGCTCAGCCTCCTTACCTGCCTCTTTCCCCCTGAAACCCTCCCCTGCCCCACAACACACACATGGCTTTTGGCATTTCCAAGTTTCCAGAACCATACTTACTGCATAAAAATTAGGAATGAAGGAGATCTTTTTCAGTTTGTCTTTTTTATGCAAACTTACCAAATTTGCACTGCCCAAACCTGTACACAAACCAGAACACAGTTAAATGTCAATATCTACACTTTTCTGAAGGTTGCAGTTAAAATTAGCACATCCCAAAAAGTGTACAAAAATGAGTATACTAAAGAAAAGTACACACAAAAATGCATATATTCCAGAGAGTTGTACACAAGAATCCTTTCTCAAAGGAAATTGGTGATAAAAATTAGTATGATTTGAAAGATGCTTACATTTTGACAAAGGCACACAAACATACATATGAACTTTCATGCAGGTTTTTTTAAAAAAAATGCAAACTGATGCAGAAACGGAACAGTATGAACATAAATCTGGAGAAATGTGAAATAGAACTTCTTAGTTTGGATGGAATCCCACTGTGGGGAAAGGGGTTTGTTTGGGGAGGTGAAAAACCTTAAAAGGGGTACTTAAGCACCCTCGTTCCTATACACACACACAGCTTCTCTGTTGCACATCACCTGCAACCAAGAATGCATTGCAGGAGAGACATGACTGGCAGGCTAATGTTACATGCAGCGCTATTGTAATGTGCTGTTGGGCCATTAGACAAATGCACAAAAGACATAACACTTAATATATTATGAAGTAGGTAGTAGTACATTCCATCAAGTTAATTAAGAACGATCTATCTAGGCCTATGTCCATTTTACTCATCTCTTGAACCCCGCACAAACCAGTTTGTGTTCAGAGAAGACTAATAACTGATGCCCGTCAGGCACGATATTAGAAAGTGTTAAAGACCACCAATATCAGAGGCAGTAAGTCTATATACACCAGTTCCTGGGGAACATGGGCAGCAGGATGCTGTTGCATCTGTGTCCTGCTTGTGGGTCCCTAGTCGACAACTGGTTGGCTGGACTAGATGGGTCCATGGTCTGATTCAGCATGGCTCTTCTTATGTTCTTATCACTGTGGAGCAATTCTGAATGCAATAGACACGAGTACTTAGAGCAGTCATTTACAGCAGCCTTTGGATCTAGACCTAGCCCCAAAATGCACAATGCTGATGCCAAACAGGAATGCCATTGCTATTCTTGCAGTGGTGAAAATATTTAAGATGTGCCCCTACAGTTCAAGATGAAAGAATTTCTGACAGGTAAGTCATAAGGAGCACCCTTTGTATCTATCAGCATGAAGCTGGAAATGAAGCATATCAGAGCCCCACTGTGAGGAAAGAAAAGATGGGGATCTACTACAAGAACATCTGGTAGTCAGGTTGCCACCCACTTCTTTAAAAATGAACAGATCCAGAGCATTAACACAGGGTGCTTCCAGACGGAGGGCTCCCGTTAGAAGGCATTGTGCAGCTGTTGCATCTTTTCTCCTGAACGGATTTTCTTCAGTAAGAAAAAAGTCTGAAGAAGCGATGGTGGTGGTGGTAAAACAGGGGAGAGTTTCAAGTGGAAGCTGCCACCATCTGGACCTCCCATAAAATTTTGCGAATGAGGCAGGGCAATGGCACAATAAAAGCGTTGTCTGGAAGCACCAAGAAGAACAATAGCACAAATGGATCATAACGCACAGACATGACCCTGCCTGCGTGCACACCAAAAGCTGACATGTGCAGCAAATCCCACAAACTGAAATTCAAAGTGATCTTTTTTCCCCAGGCACAAACTGCACAGGAATACTCTCTCTACGAATATCTTGCACAAAAAACGCATTCACCTCAATGACAGCAGACAACACAACAGCACACCCTCCCTGTTCAATGCAATTCTGTGTCTCACTGTTTATGCACAGACAGCAGTTGTGTCTTGGACATGTGTATAACATATACACATCACACTGAAGCAACCCGTTGTGACCAGTTTATAATCTGCTTTAGGCAGTGAGATCTCTTGCAGGTGCAGATGACAGAACAACTTAAACAGCAAATGAATCGTATTTTGCAGCTATGCATAGAACAGAAAACGATTAAGTTGCCTTGACCCTGATACAAGATTTGTCTTTCTACGATCTCAGAAGTCCAAGACTTGGCTATTTTGCCCTTTGGAGAAAGTGGGCATTTTCTGGGACAGTATATTTGTAACTAGATTCTGGGTTAATTGACATGCCCTGAAAATGAAAATTTGACTACAAAATCACAGTCACAGCTCTGCTCCGGTGGTGAGCGAGGAGCTGTCAAAACTCGCAAACACCTTGTTTGACAGCTGGAAAGTATTTCTGCACTTACCCTAACATCCGGCCTCTGGAATTTTGTATTCTTGGTTGTGATGCTGTCCGTGGCCTCGGCCCATTTCTTAACCAGTGATGTGAGGTGTCCATCCTTTGCCTCTGCAGCGGAGTCCGACTCAAGCTTCTGCCCGGAGCATCAACTTTTGTCCCAGGGTTGCTTGTCTGGGATCTGACATTTGTCGGAGCAGGGAGTTTGCGGTCTGTGGGAGCAGAGTGCAGTTTTCGGTTTTCCCTCCCTGCCAGGTTTCGCATCCCAGCACTGGAGGTGACTTCTGTTTGAGGGGTCGCAGGATCATGGTCCAAGGTAGAAGGAGGACTGTGTACCTGGAACAAACTGAACACCTTGTTTGCCGGTCCCAAGTTACCCTGGTTCCGGAACCGTAGCCGACCTGTCTCTCTGCTCCCAGATTCAGTTCCGTAGGAAGGACTCTGATCAAATTGCCCAACAAAGTCTCTCTGGCAATCAACTGCCCCCACAAAAAGTGCTACAGTTAATGGGAGAAGACTCCTCCAGGAGCCCCTCATGGTTTCTGTCTAAGAGGAAAAGCACTCCGCTGCAGAACTGGTAGTTTCATATGAGTGAAACTGAAGTTTGGGGGCAGGGGGTGAGGGGAGAAGAAGGCAGCCTGGCTAAATTCTCTCAAGCAGGTTTCAAAGCCATTCACATCTTCAGGTACAAGAGGCTTAATCAGCGCGTGCTGGCTAGAGGAGGAGAGCTCCACAGGGCAATAAAATAGAGAAAGCCCAACAGTACAGGTCTCCCAAAGCTGCAGCAACAGTACTCCTCCTACCTTAGAAAGAATGAGAACTCCCTGCCTTTGCTCTCCTCTGCCCGTCCCCTCTCTCCTGGCTGTCAAAGCTCGTGTGTTCTTTGCAGACAGCTCCAAGCACCTTCTCGCTTGCCTCTGGCACTGGCAGGCCCTGGAAGGGATGGACGGTTTTATTTTTGGAAACCTCCCCCTTTTGTGCCTTTTTGATGCTGACATCGCCCCTCTCCAGAGGACACAGCGCAGCCCCCCCCCCCTTACAAGAGACATTCCAGCAACACCCACTTTGGCAAAGGGAAACAAATTACAAGAGAGAAATATTAACCCATGAGCAACCAGAGAGGCCCGTCCACAGCCTATGCAAAAAGTTCTCTGCCTCTCTCCCCACCCTTCTCTCTCACACACGAAACTGAACAAATCTGTAGGTCAGCTTCCTGAATGTAAAGCATTTGCTAGAGTTTATACATAGCTTTAGCTGTACAGTGAATAAATGTGGAGCAGATGCAGGTGTGAATGGATGAGTGGTACAGGTGACAGAACTTCCCAAACCACAGTGTATGGTATGTTTTGAGGGATCAAGCAAAAAGCTTTCCTGGGGTTGCTAGCTGAGCCCCAAACTACACAATACACTAAATGCATAGTTTGGACTTGAAGATGGGGGGGAGGAATAACCTGGATTGTGACTGCAGCAGGGGTTAGAAGAGGGGTGCCCCTCAAGCTATTTGCCCTGGGAGGTAAGCTGCTGTTACCTTGGTGTAAATAGCAGCTTCTGGTGGAGGGGGCATTGTCATCAATACTGTAGTTCGGGAGCAAAGACTTTAATTCCACCCACACATTACGGTCCTAATCTGCACCCTCTTTGTCCCCGCAGCTCTAAAAAAGAAGGAAGATGCAAGCGCAAACCACCCAGCTTGCATAATATGAAGTTCAGCCTAGAGAACCTCTAACTGAAGAAAACAGGGATTAAACCTGGTAAGCAGAATCATCTATTTAGTCCAGCATTCTGTTCCCACAGTGGCCAACCAGGGGGCTGTCTATATGGTTTAAAAGCCCTGTGGTGGCTGCGCAATGGCACTGCATTGGTTATACGATGCAGCAGCCACCTTGCAGCTATCGTGGGGCTTTCCCGTGAAGCTGTGCATTGGAAAAGTCAGGGACTTATCCCGACATTTCCTGCTGGAGCAAAGGCACTACAGCTTTTCTGCCATCTGACCTCATTCTGGCGTCACACCAGGGATGTTCCCGGGAGGAAGGCAACCTCTGATTGGTTGCTGGAAGTTGGGCAAGGGGCAGTGGGCAGGCCCGGCGAGCTGAATGGCTGCTGTAAAGCCTGCGCTGCCTCCTCCAGTGAGGGTTACTTGACGCCACCCCGCAGCAGCGATACCATGAGGTTTGGCAGCAGAGCGGCACCAATGCGGCAACGTGAAGGCAAGGTCCAGGTACGTCTGAGAAGCCCATAAGCAAAACATCTTATATATGTAAGGTACTACGCTTGCCTTGTCAGTGCAGAGTTTAGAACATAGGAATCATTTGCTGGATTTGTTTAAACTATTCTTTTCATTAGTTTTCATTTGAAACTGCCAGAAAACTGTAGGTGAAAGCCACAGTGCAGTATCTTTATAACAGGCATGCCTCATTTGTTGAAACTCTCCATCTAAGAGTCCGTTCATAGCTCTGAGTCACATAGGTGCAACTCTAGAAATAGTAAGCGTTTTCAGAAGATGCCAATAACAACAATGCTGCTTTGGTTTTATTTTATTTCTACCTATTCTATATATTATACTTTTTTAAAAAGGCTTATTTTGCTATAGATTCTAGTATTGGCTTTTTAAAAAGTATCAGACTACAGAGAATTAGACTCTTGAGTGGTCAAGTCAGTGAACGCTGCACACATCTGCAAGAACCCCAAGGGGTTAAGCTTGGGGCCAAATTAGATGCAACATTATTCACATCTCTAGCCCTTTATGTGGCTGGTTTATTTTAAAAAAATAAAGAGCCAGTGTATGTTGGGGCGGGGGAGGAGATCTGGATTGGAACCATGGCATGGGGTGAAGGGCCTTGAACCCTTTCACTAGGCTGACCATATGAAAAGGAGGACAGGGCTCCTGTAACTTTAACAGTTGTAGAGAAAAGGGAATTTCAGCTAGGGTCATTTGTATGCAATCAGTTCCTGGTGAAATTCCCTCTTCATCAGAACAGTTAAAGTTGCAGGGGCCCTGCCTTCTTTTGTATCTTGTCATTCTAGTATAGTGCCTGCAACTTTAACTGTTGTGATGAAGAGGGAATTTCATCAGGAACTAATTGCACACAAATGACCCTGGCTGAAATTCCCTTTTCTCTACAACTGTTAAAGTTACAGGAGCCCTGTCCTCCTTTTCATATGGTCAGCCTACTTTCACCCCACAATGATCCCCATCTGAATTGGGTCCTCCCATACCTGCTATTTGCAGTGGGAAAAAATCCCATTGGTGCTAATGGGAGTTTTCCACCCAGTGCAAATAGCAGGTCCAGCTAGGCTGACCATATGAAAAGGAGGACAGGGCTCCTGTAACTTTAACAGTTGCAGAGAAAAGGGAATTTCAGCCAGTGTCATTTGTGTGCAATTAGTTCCTGGTGAAATTCCCTCTTCATCACAACAGTTAAAGTTGCAGGCACTATACTAGAATGACAAGATACAAAAGAAGGCAGGGCCCCTGCAACTTTAACAGTTCTGATGAAGAGGGAATTTCACCAGGAACTGATTGCATACAAATGACCTCAGCTGAAATTCCCTTTTCTCTACAACTGTTAAAGTTACAGGAGCCCTGTCCTCCTTTTCATATGGTCAGCCTAACTGGATGCCCCAATTTGGATTCGGGCCACAGCAGTATCAAAGTACTAAAATCCCCTCCCACCATATCAGGGTTCCAAGCTGGCTCAGGCCCCATGTCAGCTATTCCTTTTTTTTAATAATCAGCCATGCAAGGGTTTAAAGATGTGCATAATGTCATGGACAGGGCTCAAAACAGCCCATGACAGCCTGGATGCCGCTCAGCTGGAATAGGATAACTAGTCTGACAGCTATATAGGTGCAAGTGAAGTTTACCTATTCTTGTTTGGGGGAAAGGCAAAGCACCAGGTCAAGCTCTAGGGCAGGGGTAGGCAATGCGGTAATCTCCAAATGTTTCAGACTACAACTCCCATCAGACCAGCCAGCATGGCCAGGGCACAGGGATAGTGGGAGTTGTAGTCCAAAATATCTGGAAAGCACCAAGTTGCAACACCTCTTCTTACATGTTTACATCTCCAGTTCATATTATTGTTACAGCTGCTATTATAATTCTGGTGGAAAAAATGTATGCCTTGTCTTCTTGATAAAAGTGCATTCTAACTCTGGAAGATCTTAGTAGTCTCTGTTCATGAGTGAATGTTGTTTATGTATTTATCTTTACGCCAGTGTGATGCAGTGTTTAGAATGTCAAGCTAGGGCTGGGGAGACCCAGGTTCAAATCTCAACTCAGCCAGGAAGCTTACTTCAAGCACTTGCTGTTTTAGAACAAGTCTATTAGGGAAAACATTGTTTATTTAAATTGTTTTTAGCTGTTCACATTGTTTTAATTTTTCTGTGTTAAAATTTTAGACTATTTTTTACGTTGCATTTTGATTTATGAATTGTTGTAAGCCACCCAGAGAGCTTCATCTATGGGGCGGTATAGAAATGAAATAAATAATAATCAAGTATCACTCAGCCTAAACTACCTCACAGAGTTGTTGTGAGGATAAGAAGGGGGAAGGGGAAGAACCAAGCATGCTACTGTGAACAATTTGGAGGAAATGCAGGATATAAATAAAATACATGCTTAGGGTGACCAGATAAAATCCAGGTCAGGGCTCATGTAACTTTAACTGTTGTAGAGAAAAGGGAATTTCACCAGGAACTAACTACATACAAATGACACTGGCTGAAATTCCCTTTTCTCTACAACTGTTAAAATTACATGAGCCCATACCTGGATTTTATCTGGTCACCCTGTACATATCTTTATGAGTCACTTCTTTTAAAAAAAATATTCAAGGTGACTGATAAAACTATGTTACCTTTGTGGTGGGGTTACTGTTGGGAAAGGAAACCACGATGGCAGTCACTGACCCTGTTCAGATGACATACTAAGTCATGGTCATTAAGCATTTTGAGCTAAACATTATGGCTTAGTGTGTTGTGTGAACCATGACTTAGTGTGTCGTGTGAACCATTCCTAACCATGATGGCTACATAACCATGGTTTAAACACGTTCACTAACCATTTACTGCAAAAGGGTAGTGGTCTAACCATTAGGCTGCCCATATGAAAAGGAGGACAGGGCTCATGTAACTTTAACAGTTGCAAAGAAAAGGGAATTTCAGCCAGCATCATTTGTATGCAATTAAGACCTGGTGAAATACCCTCTTCATCACAACAATTAAAGTTGCAGGCACTATACTAGAGTAACCAGATATAAAAGAGGGCAGGGCCCCTGCAGCTTTAACTGTTGTAATGAAGAAGGAATTTCACCAGGAACAAATTGCATACAAATGACACTGGCTGAAATTCCCTTTTCTCTACAACTGTTAAAGTTACATGAGCCCTGTCCTCCTTTTCATATGGTCAGCCTACTAACCATGGCTTAGCGTGTTGTCTGAACAGGCCCATTTGTAAATGGCTTCTCATGGACATAATTTGGGGGGCAGGGGTGGAGGGAGAGATTTTAACCACACCTGTGCAGCCACTCAAAAAGAGAGTTCTTGTATGTTAAATACTAACAAATCATGTACAAAACCAATTATTTAGAAACTTCTTATACACTTCTCCACCCACATAGTTCCCTTTCCTGGCTCTGATCATTACATGAAGATAACTGGGACTTAATCTTCTAGTCTCCAATATTGTAACTAAAACATAGAAAACTTATCTTTTAAATGTCTACCCTCAACAGAGCCCTTAGGGCTGCTTACACTTTAATAGTTATAATGCCATCTAAAACATTTTAAAAACACATAAAACCAATAATAAACAAACAGTAACAGAGATTACTGATCTAGAGATTAGAGTAGCTCAAAGTGAGCTTCAAATAGTGTGAAGCTCTTGCTCATTTAATCAAAAAAGTGGTGTCAATATTAATAGCAATTGACTTCACTGAGACTTTCTTACATTATACCCTAGGCAGATTTCTATTAGCTAGGCTAAATTTAAACCTCCATCTATGGACTTTCAAGATGGGGGGAAAGTCAGAAATGTGAACCCCAATCTGATCAAAATGCAATTTAAGTAGTATCCAAGTTTTGGAAATTTCACCCAAGATGCTGATAGGCTTTTACAACTATAAACTAACAAAAGTGAACCATGACTTTAACAAGGGTGACGGAAGATAAAACATTTACTTTGCACTCAGAGAACTTTCCCATACCATAGCTCGGGGTAGGCAACCTTTTTTTTCTGTCAAGGGCTGCATTTCCTCAGGGGTAATCTGGCGGGGGCCACATGTTGGCAGTGGATGGAGTAAAACCCTGTAGTAAGCAAGGACAGAACCAAAAGTGGGTGGTCAGTCACCCCTTTCCCATTTCTGCCACCCCTTTTTTCTTTCTCACTCTTCCTTCTGAAGCAGCAGGCTGCTTGGGAAGGAATAGATTGCTCTTGCCCAAGGTCAACTGATTAAATGCAGAAGGCTTTTGAAATTAAGTTGAGGGTAACATGAAATTAGGACAAGAGCTATAATTGCTGACCCCTGCATAGGTAACAGTGGGAGCCATAGATGCCCCTAGATTTCTCATCCATACCCAATACATTCACCCAAGAGCTAGCGGTTAGAGAATAGCAACCAACCAAATCTATCTATCTATCTATTACAAAAAGCAGAATGAAATTCAAACTCAAAATTAAAAATATACACATTTTATACTAAGAATGTGTGGTATATGTACACCCAACTGAACTTGCTTATACAAGTAAGGGTGCAAGGAAGCCTGTGGCATGATGGGAGTTGTAGGACATTTTACCGTCTAAACATGTATAGGATTATGTCCTAAATGCACAAGGTCTCAAATTAACATAGGACCAATTGTTTCTTGAGAATACAACAAGGTGTAGTAACAACCAATACAATTTAAATTCAAAAATCATGAAGTGACAAGGATGGGTTGTATTTAAACTACACTAAATACAGACATAGCAATACTTAGGGAATAGCACCAATTATATTTTTCCTGATATCTGTTTCCAAAAAAATAGTTCAAAGCCATGAAGCACAAGCTAATCAAATGCAGTTGTGGGTATAATAGCTTCAACCCCAGGGGCAACAAGTTGTGTAAATGGCAGATCCAGGACCATAGTGTTCTGTACCAAGAAATTTTGTACCCAGAAAAATGATACATGCAAATTAAGTCTAAATCATACATTAGGCTGACCATATGACAAGGAGGACAGGCTCATGTAACTTTAACAGTTGTAGAGAAAAGGAGATTTCAGCCAGTGTCATTTGTATGCAATTAGTTCCTGGTGAAATTCCCTCTTCATCACACCAGTTAAAGTTGCAGGGGCCCTGCCTTCTTTTGTATATGGTCACTCTAGTATAGTGCCTGCAACTTTAACTGTTGTGATGAAGAGGGAATTTCCCCAGGAACTGATTGCATACAAATGACACTGGCTGAAATTCCCTTTGCTCTACAACTGTTAAAGTTACAGGAGCCCTGTCCTCCTTTTCATATGGTCAGCCTAGTACTAACAGGAGTTGCAAACAGTGCTGACCAGGATTTTGGAGTGCCTTCAGCCATGGCACCCTAAGCAGGGGCTCTAATATGGAGGAGGTAAGACACACAAATGTGAACTGCATCTTATTTCCTTAAATACTCAGTAAAATGTGGGGAAAGTGGTCGCACTGTTAGGGAAATGGGCCCTCAGCTGATCTTAGGGCCCTGGTATATGCCCACCCTTGCCACACTTTGCAGCCTGCCTTGGTTTTCAAGTTAACATTGAAATCTTTATGCAGAAACATTGCAATTTTCTCCAAAACCTGATTTTCACAAGAATGTATTGAATCTCCATCCCAAATTAAACTTTTAAGTAGTAAATATAGTGATACCAGGAAGCTTGGCTTACATAAGAGTTACCTCAGTTCTCTTTTTGACTAGAGGTATTGGGTAGCTGGCTAGGGTGGCCATATTTGGGAATACCAAAAAAGAGGATACCCAGTGGAGGGGGCAGGAAAGCACACTTTCCAGGGCCTCGAGAAAGTGTGTCACCATGCTAATGGCAGCCTTAAAGGGGAAAGCGTGCCATTCCCGGACATTATAGACAATTACAGAAAATCCCCCCTGACACCCAGGATAGAATTTTTAAAAATCCTGACAGTTGGTCACCATACTGAGCTGGCTGACTGGAGACAAGAAAGACATAGGGCCTGTTCAGATGATACGCTGATCCACTGTGAAGTGCTCAAAAACACGATCCATGGTGGGTCAGCACGTTGTGTGGTGGGAGAATTCCTGCCCCCAGTGTGGCCAAAGTGCAAGGTGGTTAGCGGATCCCCATGGGTTTGGAGCCTCATTGTGGCGAAAAAAATGGTGCTGAACATAGAGTCTGCCAGCAAGAGTGTTCAGAGCATGGAAATGACAGGATGCATGGTTAAACCATGTGGAGGTAAATGAACTAACTGTAGAGAGTGAGTGGCTAGCAGAACCACAGATAGCAATGTAGTTCCCATTTGTAATGCAGTGGTTCCAGTACCCCTCCTCTCTCTCTAGTTTCCCTACCCCCCTCTGTATGTGCGTCTGAACAGGCCCACAGCATTACAGCTGGGACTTTTTTCTGTCTAAACGTGCATAGGATTGCACCCTAAATGGCTTGAGATTTAATATCTAAATGACCATCTTCCCCCACAGGAGCCTGCACAAATGTTATGATCCATCAGAAGCTCTCTTCCAATCTCTCAAACCTTCTGAAGTGACTGTGAGGTAGGTAGTGGTGACTATAGACAGAACATTTTCAAGCTGTAGTGCTTTCCAAATACGAGGCACCTTTCCCAGGGAGGCTTGCCTCATGCAAAACATAGGTCGCATCCACATATACCTGGGAGTAAGCAAATGGGATTTAATGGGAACTCAATGGGATTTAAATCGGAGTAGGTAGATATAGGATTGTATTCTGCATGTCTTTCTGGTGCCAGGCAAAGATATTTCTGTTTGAACTGACTTCTGAGATTGATCTTTTATTGCTTGTTCTGATTTGTTTTCTTCCTCTGCTGGTATAATCTTTTGTTATTTAATGTGATAGTATACAGTATGATTTTTTAAAGTTAAAAATACACATGGTCACTGTGAGCTGCCCTCAAACTGAAAGGCAGCATACAATTATTTTAAATACAAACTAACAAACACCTGCAGCTCACTCGTGTGCTAAATAAACCCTTAAGGGTCTGGCTGAATTAGTGCTTTGCTTTTGATATTTCCTGTTGCTGATTTGTCAGTGAAGGATTTTACTGGGCAATTCCAAGCAGCTCCATTGGGATCCTTATAAATTTGCATGATAAACTATTCATTCTCCCCAAGGTCCCCGTTTCTATCTAGACATCAGTTTGGGATAGCGTGTGTGTAACTATTGAATCCAGAGAGTGCAGCTCGATAAAAGTCATCACTGTTTTTTTGTTTTGTTTTGTTTTATTTTTTGTTCTAAGGCAAAATGTCCTCCTCAAGTCCTCTTAATTACTTTCTTATGTAGCATTGGAACGAAAATATTTGGTATCTAAACTCGACACTAAAGAGGTCCAGGCTTTGTTGAAATCCCCCCCCTCCCCAATTATTTCAGGCATTTTTTGGTATTTCACAATGTTTACGTCTGACCAAGATTTTCCTCTCAGGAGGTAGTGTTTCGCTTATTTGGAACAAATATGAAATTGGCTGTTTACACAGCCAATTAAACCACTTTGGATAACCACACACAGCCAGAGCCAATTAGTTCTTGGAGCAATAATTGAGTTTGTAAAAAAATGAGAAAGAGGAAGGATATAATTTTCCTTTAGAACATAAGAAAAGAATGTAAAGAATCTACAGTGGAAGTGATTGATGAAATGCCCTTCGACACCCCACATATACCCATGGCACCTGCAACTCAACAGATCAATAGTGACCCATGAAGTCTAAAAGCAGTTTCCTCCTTAGCTCTTTTACAAGTTCAACATCAAGGAGAAGTCTGTCAATGGCTTCTAGTCCTGATAGCTATTTATTACCTCCCATATCAGAGGCAGTAAACTTATGTACACCAGTTGCTGGGTACTCATGTCCTGCTTGTGGCTTCCCGGGCAGGATCTACACTACTTATAATGGTTTATAACAGTTTTGACAAGTGTTCAGGCCAGGACACATTCCATCTACCGTTTTCAAAACGTTTTCAAAGTATTATATCCTGCTTGGTGTAAATCTGGCAGTCAACAGCTGATTGGCCACTGTGAGAACAGAATGCTGGACTAGATGGACCCTTGGTCTGATCCAGCATGGCTCTTCTTACGTTCTTATATCTTTCTATCATTAAGCAAAGTCGCATGTGCATCCACATAATATTTTATTTATTAATTTATTTATTACATTTGTATACCACCCCATAGCCGAAGCTCTCTGGGTGGTTTACATAGGATAAAAACAATTAAAAACAATATACAAAAATTAAAACAGCAAAAACATACAACATACACACAATCTATACATTTAAAACCACTACAACACCCCAAAAAACTACAAAAAACAGAAACAAACCCAGGCTCCTCAGATATTGCCAAATGCCTGAGAGAAGAGGAAAGTCTTGACCTGGCGCCGAAAAGATAACAATGTTGGCGTCAGGCGGGTCTCATCAGGGAGATCGTTGGGGGGCCACCACAGAGAAGGCCCTCTCTCTTGTTGCCGACCTCCGAGCTTCCCTCAGAGTAGGCACTCGGAGGAGGGCCTTAGATGTTGAACGTAGTGTTCGGGTAGGTTCATGTCGGGAAAGGCGTTCCATCAGGTATTGTGGTCCCAAGCCATGTAAGTCTTTATAGGTTAAAACCAGCACCTTGAATCGGGCTCAGAAACATACAGGCAGCCAATGCAAGCGGGCCAGAGTAGGTCTTATATGCTCGAACCTACTGTTTCTGGTTATCAATCTGGCCGCTGCATTTTGCACAAGCTGCAGCTTCCGAACCACCTTCAAAGGCAGCCCCACGTAGAGTGCATTGCAGTAATCTAACTTGGAGGTTACCAGAGCATGGACAACTGAAGCCAGGTTATCCCTGTCCAGATAGGGACGTAGCTGGGCCACCAACCGAAGTCGGTAGAAGGCACTCCGTGCCACTGAGGCCACCTATGCCTCAAGTGATAGAATAACCAATTACCTTTTTATTGGCGAGGGTTGAATATAATATTTTGCACTGCAGAACTGCTTATGTTATTTGGCAGCATACAAGTGTAACTGAAAGTTATGGATTTACTAGAATGGGGTAAGAAAAACAAACTTTTAGCAGTAAATTTTAACACAACTCCATATAACAACAATTAGAAATTATTGTACTAATAGTGCAATCTAATGCATATCTATTCAGAAGTAAACCCCATTTGAGTTTAATGGAGCTTACTCCTAAGTAAAGAGGTATAGGATTGCAGCATGAGGGGGGGGGGGTTGTTGTTTTTTAAAGGAAGTGACCTGTACACCACCCTGAGATCCCAGTGATAATAGGGTGGGGTACAAATTTTTTAATAAATATACTGGGTGGCCCAAAAGTAGGTATACAGTTGTTTAGAATGTTAATGGGAGGGGGAGAGAACCTGTGAGTAGAAGATGTGTGGGTGGAGTCAGAATGACAGTTGGGAAGAGTGACGGGTGGTGACACGTGTGGAGAGTGAGGGGAATGAGGCCCAAAAGTAGGTACAGTTGTTTAGTTGTTTAGTTTTTTTTTTTACTGATATTGTGAATGATGGCAGTGAACTTGAGTCAAGAACAAAGAAAGTGGATTCTAAAGCAGTACTGGAAGACTGAAAATGCCGAGCGGGTACACACAGTGTGGCATGAAGCATCTGACACTCCTCCACCAACACGTCTGACAATTTATTGTCTTAGAGATAAATTTGAAGCAACGTGCAATGGCTAATGCACCGAAATCTGGACATCCTAGGAAGTCTATGACAGAGGAAAATGAGATGAGAGTTGCTCTGACATTTGTGAACAGTCCAAAAAAGTCCACACGACGTGCGTCTAAGCAGCTATCCATACCTAGAACGTCCTTGCAATGCTTAATGTGTAAATTGAAATTGAAGCCGTACCGTCCAGGACTGTTACATGGTCTTCTGGAGGATGACCCAGACCATTGGTAGCAATTCTGTGAGATGATGCATAACCAAATCTTTTTTTTTTTGGTTAATATTTTATTTCAACTTAAAACAACATAATACAACATAAACTACATACAATACAATACAAAACCTACATACCCCCCGTGCTCCCCTCCCCCCAGGAGACCCACTTTTATTTAATTATACATCCTTCCAAAATTGTGTAGAATCTTTTGAAGGTATTTGCCCCTTCCCCGATCTTAATACATGTTCCAATAATGGACTCCATATATTTTCAAAATCATTCTTCCTGGATATTCCCCTCAATATTTTCATCTTACACGTTAACTTATCATTAAGTGCCATATCCCATATTTCTTTATACCATTCTTCTATTGTATAAATCCCTTGCCCTTTCCAATTTTTAGCTATCATTATTCTGACGGGAGCCAGAAGGTTGTTTATCAATTCTCTCTTACTTATATTCTCATTTCCTTTATCCCATATTGCTAGTAGTAACCAAATTTCTAACGTACCAGACCTTCTTGATAAAATCATCTGGTCAGATGAGGCTTCTTTCAAGTTGTCAGGCCACGTGAACAGGCATAACTGTGTGTATTGGGCAGATGAAAATTCTCATTTGACTATCGCATCTCAACTGAACCAGCCAGGCGTCACAGTGTGGGGTGCACTGTTCAGCGAAGGTGTTGTAGGACTGTTTTTCTTCCATACTGAACCAGCCAGGCGTCACAGTGTGGGGTGCACTGTTCAGCGAAGGTGTTGTAGGACCAGTTTTCTTCCATACAACTGTGGATAGTAACAATTACCTAAATATGTTACGCGACGTGGTAGTGCCACAACTCAGAACCAGGGCTAACTTCGCCAAACTGCTCTTCCAACAAGATGGGGCACCTCCTCATTATGCTTCTACAGTAAGGGACTGTCTTGGTAACACCTTCCCACAGCATTGGATCGGACGATGTGGCAGCATTGAATGGCCGCCACGTTCACCCGACTTAACACCAATGGACTTCTTTTTTGGGGGCATAGTAAAGAATAAAGTTTTTGAGAGGAATCCCCAGACAGTGAACGAATTAAAAGAGTTCATCTCGGAAGCATTTATGGACATTAATGCAGACCGGAATTTGGGTCGTACAGGTTCGAGGAACGTTGCAACGTTGATGGAATACATTTCGAGCACTTACGAGATTAAACAGTGTTAAACAAATGTAAATGTAATAAACAATGTAATAAAATGCAAATAAATTATACTGTATACCTACTTTTGGGCCACTTGGTATATCTAAATAAATAAATTATGTTACAGATCAGAATTTGCATGGCAAAGTAGGGGTATTTCTTCACCATAAAATGCTCTGTTGCAGAGTTTTATCTTTTACTGTCTAAAGCTTCATTTTCTGGTCTTGTCCTTCAGTACTCTTTATAAAGTTAAGTCTTCCAGTTGTTGAAAAGGAACTGTAGGCAGTTGTACAGTACCAAGATTCTAGATTTCCTTAGGAACCTCAGTATTGAATATTCACACCATGAAACATTACCTCCAACCCCAATAAAAATATTATAATAATTTAAACTCATATTGAAAGTCTTTAATAATGTTTTGAACATGGGCAGGGCGTTCCTATAGATGGTGTCAGAATGTCCAATGCATCCAACACCTTGTCAGAAGAGACGGAGGAGTCATGTTTGCTTGAAAGCAATTTCTCTCACATAGCAAATGAATTTAGACCAGCTCCAGGCCTGGTCTAAATTTTCAACCTGGTCAGGAGCATGGATAAGGGTTGGGTATTATGGATCCACAGCACACCCTTGATCCTACTCCTTTCCCCCCTCTCCAACGCAGAGTTCTGACATCAGAAATGCGAGGGGCGTGGATCTATCCACAGAGAAAAGGGAGGGGGAATCCAATATTATTTAGAGTTAAATAACCCAGATTTTTAATCCAGGGTTTGCTGAGCCTTTCTACACAAGGCTTTTATTGTGTACTCAAGATTGCTTACTCATGGTAGTTTGTGGAGCCTTTCCAAGACAACAACATCCTCCAGGGCTTCTCCTGCGCTTTGCAACCATTATCGTGTTTTCTTTCTTAATTAGGAAAATCTAGTATTATTTAGAAATGGTGGCATTAGAGTCTCATGTAATTGCACAATTCTGTTATATCACAGTGCCATCTAGTGATTGTATAATGAAACATGAAAATGCAGTTAAAGAAATCTCCAGGAAAAAAGCACGTGTAAAGGAGCTGATCTTAATTCTGCATAGAATCCAGAAGCAGAAGCCTTGATAAAGCTGTGGTATAAAAGCCTCATGTAGAACGGCCTATTATTGGGTTAAAATTCTGGGTTGTTTAACCTTAAACAATCCAGAGTGCCAGGTTCACATGTTATGATGGGGAGTTCCTGGCTTGTTTCAGTAAACTGATTCAAAGCTGAAGTGGGAAGGAATGGCCATTACATGCAAACCAGATCAAAGTGTATTACAACAACAAAGAATCCTGTGGCACCTTATACATTAACAAGTATATTCTGCCATAACCTTTCACAGGCCAGAACTGAGTTCATCAGATGCACAAAGTATCATCCTCAGTTGGCATGCACACATGCATGTACATCTACATACATAGACATACGTGGACTGCAGTTTGTTAATTGATTAATCAGTTTGATTATCCTTTAACTCACTAAAAGAGTTTCCCCAATTAAATTGGCAGCAGATTTAAAATGATAACACATGTACATAGCTCAACTGCCTGACAATTTTTACCCAGTCAGCTATTTCCAATCCAAGCCAGGCTGAAAGGGAAAATTAAAGCTGTGGAGTGTGGGGAGGTAAGCCAGAAAAGTTGTAGCTTTGACTCTCTTCTGTCCCCAGCATGTTTCATTGTGATAAAAGTTGACACAGGAAGCTGCCCTATGGTGAGTCAGTCCCTTGGTCCATCTAGACCAGCATTATTAACACATAGGGGATGTTTGGATAATTGCATAGGTAAAAGAAGCTATTGTGGATTCTCCCACAGCCGCCGTGCTGTGCCCAATTTGCATAATTCCCCATGAAGCAGCACAGGTTAGCAAGTCATCTAAACCCAGTGGGTTGTGGGGTGGGTATGAAGCCACCCCCACTGCTCCCCACACCAAGTTCAAACAACCTATGCTGCATCATGGGGAAATATGCAAATAGCGGTCACGCATGCTGAATACGCAGGTTCAGGGAGAAGGCACAATGGCTTCTTCTCCCTATGCAATCATCCAAACCCAGAGCGTGTTCAGACGAGCATTTTATAGCACGCTCGTTACTGGGCACTCATGGAGTTTTGCAGGTTCCTCTCACGACATCGCCCACCTCCTGCTGGTTTCCAACTCCTTCTGCCATTTTTTTTGTCGTAAAATAGTCCAAACAAAGTGTGACTCTTCTGAGTTCTAATGAAATTGGTCACCATTTTCTGCTGTGTGCAGAGTTTTGCTACAAAACACCCACTAGAGGGTACTGTCCCACTACACTGAATGGGCCACTTGATTGCAGCTTGTTTCCCCTTTCTCTCCTGCTTGATTCTTCACATTGCTATAGCGGAAGAGCAGCAGGAAGCAAGAGTGAGGCCGTTATCACAAGCCCGCTTTTAAGCACACTCACAACGACTTTGATCCACTTCTTCAGCGTGGGACTCGCATGACATCGTCCCTCTCGCCCCGAGTGCTCCATTTTTATTTTCTGTTTCGATTTAACCCTGAACGGGCAAAGTCCATTTCAGACAAGTTCAACAGAATGAGCTGAGGTATCAGAGCAAAACTGACCACGTGTGATTTAAAATGCTAGATTCAGGGGGAACACGCAGAAGGAATCCAGGGGGAAATGGTATGTGTGATAAAGACCCAAGGGTAAGTAAATGTGATCTCCCTCGTCTGATGATCTCCCCTAGGTTGACTATGGCCCCCTCCACAAGGATGCGCTTTTGCGCCCGGTTCGGGGATTATGCGCATTATCGCAGAGACGCATTTACGCCTAATCCCTCTGCACGGGAGGCGGCGAGAGGCGGCGAAGTGCATTAATTCATGTCCAAAAAGCGCTTTACAAGCAGTTAATGCGCGTAATCGCTTGTTCACACCGCGAAAATGCGCTTTAACGGCCGGAGCAAAATAAAAGTCGCTATTTAATGCGCGTTCGAAAATGCGCATTATCGGGGAGATAACGCGCCTGTACGCCCGTTTTGCGCTCCGTGCTTGTGGAGGTAAATTTTTTAATGAGCCTTCAAGGCTCATTAAACGTCTCGTGTGGAGGAGGCCTATTAGTAGCTCTCCAGGGTTTCAGGCAAGCTTCCTTCCTAGCCCTCCCTAGAGATGCCACTGATTGAATTTAGGACCTTCTACATGCAAAGTATGTGCTTTACCACTGAGCTACAAAGCCTGTTTTATAACCAAACTGGCAAGTATGTGTTTAGCAGACACAGGTTTGGCCCTAACCATCTCCTGTCACCTTTTGTAGATTTTCACACCAGTACCCTTCAGATGCAATTACACCCACATAGAAACTTATTTTCTGTGACCTGAGCTCATGTGGCTGGGGGCTGCATATGAAGGAGAGAACCGACGTGGGTCTTTTCCTATTCCTCTGTGCATGAAGACTGTTCTTCTCTGTACGTGTTACACAATCTAACTCTTTATTTTGGTGGCATTTCAAGTAAGGATCCAATTGCTTTACTCAGTAGTTGTCCAGCTACTTGGATGTTGTTTCTAGTCTTCTTCCTAGTCATATCAATATTTGTAGAGTTGTCGTATTTTCTCTGGTGTACATCCTCCTAACAGTAATCCCCAAGTGAAACTTAACTGAAAATTAACTGCACATATATTATGCAGTATTGTTTTCCTAACGTATGATTTTAAGCTTTCTTTTGTGAACTGCAAGAGAGCTTCAGCTATGGGGCAGTATAAACATGTAACAAATAAATAAGTCTCAGGATTGTGTTGGTCCCTGGGAGATTATGCAGGCTGAACAACTCATACAGACCTCTGCTACAAAAGTAAAACTGTTTCTTCTCCTGTCATTTAAATAGCCTGCTCAGGCTGAGGCCTTCTGGGTTGCCTCTTAAAGAGGTATTACACAAGAAGTACTGCCATTTGTAAGGCATTTTATGTAAATCCTTTAATTCAGGAGTAGGCAACATGGCTCCCATGGACACCAATGTGCCCCCAGATACTTGTCAAGTGCCCTCCCCCTCCCACCTTTCTTTTAAAAAAATTTAAAACACATTTTCTTACTGGCAGCTGGGATCACTTTAAACCCAAGCAAGGGCCTCCAAAAGCTGCCATCGTAATTGGCCATGAATGCCTCTGGGCCATACAGAGACTAGCCACACCTTCTATGGCAACCATTTTGTGGTAGCACCCAGGAGTTTTTCAAATTGCCAAGTGTGCATACAGGCCCCAAAAGGTTGCCTACTCCTGTTGTAGGCGTTTGTCCCTGTCCAAAGGGCAATGGATCATGTGGTATGTTCTCAACAGTAGATGAAAGGGTCTCTTTGAAGCAAAGATGGGGAAATTCAGGCCCAGGGCCAAATCCAGCCCTCAGGGTTCCCCAGATGGCCATGCTGCCTTTCCTTGGCCCAAAGCCCTTACCCCCAATTGTTTATCATTCCCTGGCTTTTGTGCAGTTCCCCTCCCCCATTCTGAAAGACTGATTGCGTCTCCTAAGGCATAGAGCTTTAAGCTATGATATGCTGGTATTTTTTACCCCACCCCCCTTTGCTTTTGTTCCACACCCTCTTTGCCTTCAGCTCTACCCACCACTGGTATGCAACCCCTAAAAGCTTCTCTGAAACTGAATTCAGCACTTGGGTTCTTAAGTGTAGCCATCAGCTGGTTTCCAGGATAAGGTGGTGTTCATATATTCATTGCATAATTGTTCTGTGGTATCCAGAACTACTGTGTGGACTAGTTAGTGGTAGGATGGAAGTTGTGGGTCCTAGTGGAGTTTCTCAAGGTTCTCCTTCCCATGTATCCCATAGGTTATTATTCCAGAGGATAACAGTAGGGTGACCACTTACACATAATCAAACACGCATCACCAAAAAAAAAATGACAAAGAGATGGATATAGATAAAATTTGCATGCATGTATAGATGCAAATTTGGAAATAATTACTATAATTTAAATCGAAGTACAATACTTCTTACCATAGTAGGGAAGACAGTGAGATGACCCATGTGTTTGTCCAGTCTGCTGTCCAGATGCTGACTGCAGATGGACAACTTCAAAGCCCCTCCTCTCCCTTCTTACGGTGCTTTATCTTTAAACCAGACATGGACTGGACAGCCCTTCAAATACAGGATGCCTTCAAATAGAGGACTGCCCTCTCTAAAATAAGACACATGGCCACCCTACAAGTACCATCTCTACCCATGTTCAGACCATTTGAGATTATTCCTCTGGAACACATGTCTTGGGTTATTGACAGATAGAAGAAGAAACCATAACTAATTATCTTAAAATATACAGGGTTCAGGATGGATGTTTGTTTTTGCAATTTAGTGTTGAATATCTCCAAGAGCTGGCCTTTGAACCTTGCTATGAGCCCTCTCACACCTTACTGAAATGTCTTTCTTTCTGGCACCAAAGCCTTAAAAGGTACCCCTGGGAGAAACGAACTTTCAGCAGGACGCTCCATATGTTCTACGCAGATCCCTGAAGTTCCTCTAGCTCCAGTATTTCGTCCCATATTTATCGGCCCTGGAAAGGAAAACTGTCAAAAAATAAGGAAGTGAAACATTTGTAGGGGATTATGATACATCTTGGACTTCAACAAACTGCTCAGTGAGAGATCAGTGGATAAACACAGAATATCTCATTTGTTTGGAACTCACACAGAGAGCAAAGGTTGAACATTTCAAAGCCAATCATACTATAAGTTCAAGACTTCATCCAAAAGAGATTAACTATGGAGAGATGAAGAAAAAGAAGCCAACACCACTAAATTAAACAAAATTATCTGTGATAGTGTTATACAGCCTGGCCATTTCATGCTTGGAATTTGGACAACTCTGCTTGGCATTAGCCAAGACGTCTGTGGCAAGATCATCAGCTCTTAAGGAATCTTCAAAGAAAAATCTAGTACTGAAACTGATTAAAATAGCCAAACACTATGGCTTCCAAGCCCCAATTCCAAGAATAATTTATCAATCAAGAATCAAAAGAAGATAAATTTGAAGACATTGGTTGGTGTACTGCAAAAAAAAAAAAAGATGCAAGGGGGCTGTGGGTATGGTTTTGCTTTTTATTACTGTGGGAGGAAACTCTTGCTTGTTTTAAACATGTTGCTTGGGCAGTTTGAAGATCGATCTGTGAATTCAGGAAAAGAAAGAGCACAATCATTTTCCATTTTGGCATTGCTAGAGTCTTCTAAGATTCAGAGGCCAGGCCCAGATTATCTGCAAAAATCTGCATAAAATGTGTATATGCTAATTTATATCTGTATATGCCAATATAGAGCCTATCTACACAGTACCTTGGAACGTTTTAAATTGTATTTTAAAACGTTCCAAATAGGTGCGTTCCAAAACATCTTAGGCCACATTAAGGAGTACTCACATTACGGGAGAAAAATTCTTCAGTCTTGAAAGCGGTCTCACACCCTTCTGTCCATCTCTTTCTGTTTCGTTTTTACAATGAGTTCAGGGCAAGGCATTGTGGGCGCTGTAGTTCACTCGCCCACTTCCTCCTTAGCCCCTCTTTCTTCCCCACCAATTAACTGCTAAGCATTTGGGCGCCGGTAAATGAAGCACTGCCCCCACAAATCACAAACGGTAAGGAAGGACACATTATTTTACTTAAAATGATTTATTAAAAGTAAAAACTGTTGTATATAGCTGAAGTGAGTTTTAAAAAACCTCGGGTATACAACGTTCAAGGGAGTGCATCATGTGGCCCAAGGAGTTTTCGTAACCCTTATAAAACGTTAAAAAGCTAGAGTGTAGATCGGCTCTTAGAAGGATTTATTTAAATTTCACAGAAGGCAAAGCCAGATCATTAATTGTTCTTCCAAATGACCTAAAGTAAAATAAATTCTTCAATTAATTTGCATTCCATCCCAGATCAGTAGTTCCTCTTCAATTACAATTAATCTGCAACCTCTCAATGTTCCTTCTTTCCCTCCCACCTTTCTCTCTTTTTCCCTCCTGGAAGAAAATTGCCTCCATGTTATGCAATTAAGCGTGGAAGAAAAGCTCCATTTAATTGCCATGGGCATGGAATTTTTTGGGGGGAGGGGTTGTTCCAGAATGTGGAAAGGAGTTAACCTTCCCCTCCCCAGCTGCAATCCACCTTGAAAATCACCCCCTGTATGGCAGGTAAGCTAAGAAATAAATCTTTCATTGGCATCAATTGACACTCAAGATTCTGGGAAATACATTCAGCGCTGGGGCACCATTGGCCTGGGTCTAGCAACACCTCCATTTCAATCATGTGAACAAGACCTCCTGCTATCCAATTCACTCAGCAGCAATAAGCTTGGAGAATTGATCTCTCCTTTTAATTTGAGGGAAAGAAACTCTGTAGCCAGAGCTCATTCAAGTATTTTTGAAATGAGAATTAGTCACAAATTGTTAGCATCACCTCCTCTTCTTTGGGGGACAATATAAACTCTATAATATCAAATATTCTAGAACTAGAGTACCCCGGGATTCAAGCATGCATGGCAGTTGGCTCCCAGATGTGACTTCTGGCACCATGTTCCTTAGACTAATTAGCCCGTTTCTTCTTAAGAAAAGGTTCAGAATCCACATATGCTTCTCTCTCTCTCTCTTGCTCTCTCTCTTTCACTGAGCACATCCCCTAATACACTGCAGATGGGATGCATTCCATGGATTTGGGAGCTGGCTGCTGCAAGGGAGCCTTTTTTCTGTATTCAAGGGTGAGCTGATGAATTTAAAGCTTATGGCTCAAGAGCTGCGCTTGATCCCATCCAGTCATTAATGATGATGGCTACGAGATGTGCTCAGGGCACATTTACCTTGAAGGTTCTCTCTTGTCTTGATTCTGGTAAGGTTCTGCTTTTCATTGTTAAAAGGCCTCGTTTGCTCCTCTATGTGATTCACATTTTATTTTTCTCCTCCAAAATCCACAGTTGGGCAATACGGTTTCAGGACCAATCAAAATGTTACGAAATATTGTGCAAGCTTTCGGGTTCTCCTGAATTGTTCATCAGGCTGCATCCATGCATATGCCAAGACAAGCTGGCTGTCCCAATGAAACATGACTGTGGTTTGCTTGTCTCCCATCCTCTTGGGAGAAACATGCATGTCACTGTGCAATACTAAAAGAACATGACTAGGTGTGTTACAATTTCACAAAACTGAGCAAGGAACACCCCACCCACCCCAACCCGCTGTACCCCAGTTAGAAAATAAGCTCACCTCAGTATGTGTATGACCTTTTCACCATAAGAAATAGAGCAAGATATAATATTTTTGTAGATAGCTATAGTAAGAATTTGGCAGCAGTGGCAAAATTTGAGTTTTTGAGCACTTTTAAACAGAGGAAGCATTGGGAAGATTATTTGCAACTTATTTGGAGAAAGAGAAGTGGCAGCTGAGAAAGGAAAGACCTCTCTGAAATGCGTAGGACATAATAAAAAGTTTGTTTAGGCACTTGACAATATTTTCTCTTCTATTTTGGGACAAATTGAACTGCATCAACACAGAGTGAAAACAGACTTGACATTTTTAGAGCAGTGGGGCTCTGGGAGGAGCAAACTATTCTTGATGCTAACTGGTTGGCTGGCATACATGATATTACCAAGCCCCACCCCCTCCAGAATTCCAGAAGCCATTTTCTACTTTAAACAAGGTTTATTTCTAAATTAAGATGATGAATGAACAGATAAATGTACATGCAACACTCAAAACATTGTTTTATTTTAAGGGAAGCAACTCACCTGAAGCATGACAGGAGCAGCAAAACTGAAAACGGAGCTAGCATTGAAATCGTTGGCATATACAGCTGCCATTTCAGTTGCAAGGCCAGTTTGAAGCCAGGTTTACCCGATGGCTAAGGGGTCTACTATATCTCTTTTTATATTACATTTGTGCTCACCCACAGATTCTAGCAATGCCTTTGCTGATTCCAAAAGTTGTCAAATTGCACATCAGGTATTCAGAAGGGCATGAAAGCAATGGTCCCTCCAGATTGTTTGTCCCCAACTTCTGGTATTCAGAGTTATACTGCTACTGCCTGTGGAGGTTCTATTTAACTGTCATGGCTCTTAGCTGTTGATAAGCAGACAAGGAAATTCTGTGGTCCTGCTATGCCAGTGGGTGTAATGTGGTCAGGATACTATGCACTTAAAGCAACAAAGAAAAGAGCACAATTATACCACTTTAAACAAGGAGTAATTCAGGAATACTGACATGCAATCCCACAACATCTATGGTAAGGGTCCCCAATCTTTTTGTCTCATGGGCACATTTGGGAATTTGAGAAACTGCTGTGATGACCACACAAAACAGCTACCACAAGGATGTGGCTAGTCACATAATGGCTGCTGGCTAATCACAAGACAAGTAATTCACCCAAGAAACTGAGTGCAAGCTGAGGAAGAGTCTGAAGTCCAAATCCAATCTACATATTTGACCCCACAGAAGTGCAATAAAATCCCCATTTAATGTGGCAATCCTATGCTGTCTCAAAAGGACAGAAAAGGTTTTCCCTACTGTGACTCTAGAGTTCCATCACACCTAATTTTTCCCCTGGATTGCTTCTGTGTTTTTTACCCTCTGATGCATAAGCACGTTAAACATGATCCCTTTCACTTGAATAGCTGTTCTTTCGCTCATTTGCCCTTCCACCCCACCCCACCCCACCCCTCCCCTCCTCTTCTCTTTCTCCCTCCAGTCAGGTCCCATCAAATGAGCACTTCAACCAGACCGCCTTTCTGCCAGGAAAAATGGAACAACCCTTTAGTCTGGCTCTTTGGGGGCATCGAGGGAGTACAATCCAGTCTTTGTAGAGATTCGGGCATTGTATGATTTTTTTAAAATGCTTTGGAGCCTGGTTTGCAAGGATCGTTATCACAAAGGCCATTTTAAGTACACCCACCTCTGCTTTGCTCCACTTCTTCAGCACTGGGTTTGCATGAGGTCGTCTCCCTCCTGCTGCTCTCTGGCCCTGAGGT
This sequence comes from Anniella stebbinsi, assembly GCA_029215795.1. Lineage (NCBI taxonomy): Eukaryota > Metazoa > Chordata > Lepidosauria > Squamata > Anniellidae > Anniella > Anniella stebbinsi. The sequence continues at coordinate 335,334,828 of JARDYH010000001.1, forward strand.
CGCAGATTTTAGTTTCTGTTTCAATTTATCCCTCAATGGGCAAAGTTGAGGTATTACAGCCATACCTACCATGTGTGATTCAAAACGCTAGATTCAAATGCAAAACAGAGGGGGAAGCTGCAGAATCCATCTGGGGGGAAAATAGTAGGTGTGTTAAAGTCCAAGGTTTGGGTTATATATTGAGGCTTGGAGCTGGCTGCCAGGAGAAATCGCTTTTCCCTGCCAGGACCTAATGGCCATTCAAGCCAAGAGCAAGTCTTCCATCACAGCACACGCCCCCAATTCCTTTAAAACTACACAGAGGCTTAAGGGCATATTAAACACGCTTAGGGAAAATAATCCAGACTTAAGGCGTTCTAGAAAAAACAAAAAAGGCTGTGGAAGAGGTGAGCTGTCAGCAGGACAGACACAGAGTCATGTGAGTACCCTGCTGCAAATTCGCACACCAGGCATGGTGAGAATGCGCTAAATCGCTGGTGTGATGAAGCCCTGTGCTCCCCACCATAGCTGTCTGTAACAATAAGAAAAACTATTAGATTTAGCCTGTTGTATTTCCTTAGAGGAACCAGGAAGTAGTTAAGGGCAACACCCACTGTTTCTGGCCTGAAGAGCGAGGGGCCACAACCTGTGAGAGCTGGTTACAGAAGCCCTTGTTTAAATAAAACTTGGAAGTTTGTTAGCAAAGACTGTTTGAATCTGTGTGGTACAGTCCACCAACTCTGAAACAATAGCGAGATAAAGGGGTGAGAGGGAGAGAAAGAGCAAAGCCCGAGGCTAGGATGGGAGAGAAACAGTAAGGTGAGGTGGGAGGTGCTAGGAATAGCTAGGCTAGAAGCTGGGAGTGGAAGGGGGAGAAAGATCAAAGGGGAAAGAAATGCGTGGGTAGAAGATTGGGTGGGGCCAGGAAGTAACTCTCCTTCTTGCCTGCTGATCAATGGCTTATCCAGGAACAGGAAGGAGGACCTGGAGCCCCAACATTTTTCAAGTTTTTCTAATTAAAAGTAATTCTCTGAAGGGGGCAAGGTGAGGAGAGTCTCCGTGGGTACTACGTTGGGGTGTGTGTGATTATGGCAACAACAATTCCCACCAATCATGACATTAGCCATGCATAAAAGAAGGAATATAGGCCCTGAAAGGCAGAGTATACTTCTTTGAACACAAAATTGGGTTAATAAAGACATAATGGTGGAGTATTCCCTTTTTGTGCACAGTGCCCTTTCACTAAAGTTCCCTTCATCCAAGTTCTCTCATGTTTCTAAGGTCTCTAGGCAGGAGGACATTGTGAGGTAGTCCAGCAATGCCCCCTACTCTTATCTGAGAAAATGTTCCCTGGCTGGGTTCTATATATTATTGTTGTTGTGCTGTGATTGCTGCAGAGTTAAACTCAGTTCAAAATGCCTCCATGTATTCACTGAATGCACAGAGGGTGTGTGACAGATCATCTGCTTGTTAGGTTAATCTGTTTTATTATATTAATATGAATGTATTTAGTTTTTCAGGAAATGTATGTACAGATAAAAAAGGGTTAACGGTGGGCAGGATGGTGCTTGTGTGTGATTGACTGTTTTAAGGGGGTGGATGTCTCGGGGGGAGGGGGCTTCTAGCTCCCGCTCAACCTTGACTTGCTTGTGTTCACTGGAATCTGAATGGGGAACCTACATGTGTATAGCTGTACATGGATAGATTCAACATTCAGGCCTTCTGCCACGGGGGTGTGTGAGGGGAGTTGGTTGGAGTTGGCAGAAATGTTGACATTAGGAATGGAGCCAGCTGGCATGGCCCCATTCCCCTCTCCACACATTCAGTGAAGACATGGAGGCTTTTCTGAACAATAGTGTTGTGAAGGCAAGGATCACAGAGATGCAGCACTTTTTAATTAGCAAGGATGCTGACATCATCTGCCAACCGCCCTCAGAGCTTAACAGTTATTCTTTCAATTATTTTATTATTTGTTTGTTATATTTATATCCTGCCTTAAATCCAAGGAGCCAAAGAAGTCATACATGGTCTTCTTTCTTTCCATTTTATCCTCACAACAATCCTGTTTGGTCAGTTGGGCTGAGAGTCGGTGACTGACCCAAAGTCACCTGGTGAGCTTTATGGCAGACTGGGGACTTGAACCCAGGTCTCCCCAGTCATTGTCCAACACTCTAGCCAATGTGAATTTTCCCTGCAACAATATGTTATTCCTGTTGTAATGCAAAGTATCTTCGGTGGGCTTGGTCTTGAATAGGCAATTAAGACCCATTTGCTTTACAAAAGACCTGTTCCAGATGGAGATGATAATATGAATCAACACAGCTGCCTGAATTTTTGGACTGTTCCTGGGGGGCTATCATGATGACTGCCTGCCCTTCAGAATTTACCACTACAGTACTGTTTCTAAACAGGCCTTTTCTCAGAATTCTATCCTATGTTGTGGCTGTAATGGTGGAACTGGGGGAGGGATCACTAGGACAGTCATTTTGAGCTCTCCAACTACCACTTTTATCAGTGCAACTAAGGTTCAGGCAAGCAGTGATCCCCTGCTACGCTCCTACTATCACCCATTTTGGTTCTCATGCCAGTAGAGTGACACCACTATCACAGTTCTGCAAGCATAACATTGCGCTGGTGTGGCCTGATACTGGTATATCTTTGGCATCTGCCTGCACAAGGGGACTTAGTGAGCATCCTATCATCATCCAGTCAGGATAAATTATGGATAATTTATCAAATATTCTTAAGCCATCTAGGTGAGTGACCATCACCACATATTGGGGTAGGTAATCCGGTAAGTTAATGATGCATTGTATGAACAAATACTTGATTTTGTTTGCTGTATCCTGAACCTCCTGCCAATCAATTTTATTAGGTGAATCCTGGTATTATGAGAAAAAGTGAAAATACTATGTCTATCGATCAGCTCCATACATTCATAATCTTATACACCTCTCCCATATCCCTCCTTACAATCTTTTTTTAAAAATAAAATCAGTCTTTCTTATAGAAAAGTGCTGCTAGAATCACTTGGAAAAAATGTGATTTCTATACCTTTTCCAGCCTTAAAATATCCTTTTAGAGATAGGGTGACCGGACCTGTACAAACAGACTCTGCACTTCACCACAGACTCTGAGAAATCCTTCACGTGCCAATGGAGCAAACTACTAAATCAGGAAAAATAAGGAAAGGAAAGGAAAGGAAAGACACCCTAGAAGTGGGTATCTTCCAAGAAAGGAGAAGCAGTTGCCAAAGTCCAGAAGGCAACAAGGACATTCCTTGGAGATGCTTCCATCCATCAGGCTTTGTCATCAAAGACATGGCTTGAAGTTTGTCGTTGCAATTATTTGAATGTCTCCTGCTGAAATCAAAAGATATTTCCAGGCAGGAGCCTCAAGACAGCATTCAAGGGACATTTCCAGTGACACTTCCTGGCCCTCAGGTCACCTTCACCAGCTCTGTTAGGTCCATCACAAATCCTCAGAGGCAAACCCTGCCTTGGAAATTGCTCAGCTAGAAAACCAGACGTGTGTCAGTGATGGTCTGCTGTCAAAACAAGGAGTGTGGAAAGCTGTCCAGCAACTCCCAGTTTACAAGTTGGTGTTTGCTTACTTTAATATTTCTTCTGCTTTCACTTAAGCAGGACACCTCTGAGACACAGGGAGGGACAGAGGCAAAGGCCAGCCCTGTGGGTGTCTCAGGGCCAGACGCTTTGGGAGTGCTGTTCTCTAAACATATACATTCATATTAACAATGGCCTGGACCACACATTGTGGAAGCTGGCACACGACTCTATATGTAAACACGTGAATACAAATGAGACAGGAACCTGGGGGGCACTTTAAAAAGTGGAAACCCTTTTTGCAGCGATATTTAAGACTGAGACGGCACAAGTTGTAAAGCCATAGGGCTGGAGAGAGCTTGCCGTGGTTTCAAACTGTTCTTTGCTCAGTAATCACACCGTTCATGTGTCCTCTTAGCAATGCCATCAATGTGCCAAGTTACAAATTTGCAAATATGTACAAAGGCATTTTTGTGGTTGTCCACAATTCGTCTTAGGGATTCACCAAAGCATAGGCGCCCGCAAGCATTTTTCTGAAGTGATTCTCACTTTGCATTTGCTATTGAGATATCCAAGTACAACATATACGTGTGCTTCAATAGTTGGGACAAATATGAAGGGTACATGCATGAAAAATTCTGCATGGCACCAAAAGCTTAGCTATTTCCTGTTTATTCTATCCAAAAAATTTAAAGTTTCAGGTTTTACATACATACATCCTTCAGATTCAATAAACAGTGTGCATATATATTGAGGTATCTGTACCCAAGGACAAAATGGAAAGTGAGGACCAGCCTTTAGAGGCCTTCTTGAGCTTATTTGACGTTTCAGATTTCTATTAGTTGGGCTTGGATTTTAATACTTTGTATTTTTAAGAATCCATTTTATTATTTGGCAAATGTATGTACTTTTAAGTGCAATGTTATATGCTCAGAACATTTTGGATTAGGCACACTACAAAATTAAATTACAAAGAAAATTAGTAATTTTGCATTTCTGCACTACTTTTATTAATCAGAAACAAAAAGCAATAGAAAAGAATGCATCAGTTATATCCCAGCATCCTTTGTCAGATGAATTATAAAAAATAAAACAAATCATAGAGGGATAAAGTGATTGCTTTGCCTCAAGCTATGCAGTAAAGGCTTCTCTCAAGAATATCCTTGTCACTCCAAATTTTAAGCAGGAATTGGTGACTTGTAGCTGTCTAGATGTTGTTAGACTGCAACCAGTGGTGCCTCTAGGTAATTTTGGACCCCGGACTTAATGGCATTATGAGAGCCCCATTTAGATGGCCATGTACAAAACTTCAAAATTGAAGCACACAACTAACATTTTTGTTCCCCTTCTCACCCCCTGCCATTCCATGCTTTCAAACTGCTTCTATGTTCTTGATGTTAGGACAACAATAACACTGTTTGCCAATGCTGATAAAAGCAGCAGTGGGTTATGACACCCCTAGCAAGAGGACCGGGTGCAGCAGACCTGGGAGATGGGATAGGGTCAAACCCGTGCTCCTGTCAGCCACTTCTATACTGCGCTGCTGCCTGTTCCCCAGCTCTGTGGACTAGGCTCTGGACAGCAAGAGTGGGCTGGTAGCATCTGGAGACCCGGAGAATGCTGACGGTTGCGTAAAATTAAGTTGGGGATAATGGGTCCCTTGGAGCACTGGTTCCCACCTCAGAATGAGAGGGGAAACTGAATCAAGGGGAGGTTTGCATATGTATGTATGAAATGGCTTTCTTTTGAACAGAAGCAATGCTCACATGCCAGGTGACTGGGGTCTCTCCAGAGACTGGCGAGTCCTGCACAGTAGGGAATGGTGCCAGAACGAGAAGTGGCAGTGAAAGGCACAGCATGACAATGAGGAATACAGAATGTCCCTTTTCTAACTCCCCTGTAACAGCCTGGACCTCTGCAGTCTGAAGTGGAGGAACTGCAACACTTCTCCTGCTAGCAGACTCAACAGAGATAAAGGCTGCACAGAAGAACTGACCATGGAGACAGTGATGACAGCCCAGAGGGTGGTGAGGAAATTATAATGACAAATGCAGAAGTGCCTATTAATTCCCATCAGAAACACAGTGCTCTAAATACAAATGCCACTAGGATAATCCTCAGATAGTCCTTCCTGTAACTAAATAACTGAGGATGACAGTTCTATAGTAACCGAGAAAGTTTGGTATATGAATGGCTCAGTATATCAAGTGCCATAACGGAAGGGGGAGAAGGTATCATGAGGCTGCACAAATAGCTCAAAGCAACAGACTCATTCTATAGGCCACACTGAGGGTTATATTTCAACCACCAGAATTTCCGTTTACAAAAAATATAATAGATTTAAGATCCTGAAAAGCACTCTTTAAAGTCACCAGTAGATGCATACAGGAAACAACCTTTTTGCTGGAAGAAACCCTGGAGACATTTCTTTCTAGTAAGTAGGAATTTGCTTGTTAAACTTCTGCAATATGCCAGATTTATAAGGTTTTTAATATCAATACACATATGCATAGGCCCTGGTGGCATTGTGTCAGAATTACAAGATTTTTGTAATGCTAATATATAGGCATAGGCCCCTGTGACAATGTCTTTGTTTAACCTATTTTGAAAATAAGTTGTCTCGTTTGTATTTTATTATTAATGTTACTGCCCCCTGAAGAAGGCCTCAGAATAAGAAACAAGCCAAAATGCTCCGGTCAACTATTTTGCATTCTTAGAACATATTTCTCTCCTTTGTGACCTGAGAGAAGCCAAGCAGTATCTGAAGGCCTTGGTCATATGTTCAGAGTTTTGTGCCCCCACCTTACCCTTTATACAGTATGCCCCAACCAACTGCTAATGCAAAATGTCATAAAGTCATCAGTTAGGAGGACAGGTTTGCTATGACTGCAAATAATAGCCTCCCTACTTTTCATCACTGTGGTTGGTTGTATAATTTCCCCCTCCCATTTTTGTTTTTAATAAGGTTGTGTGGTCCCAGTGCATAACATGGTTACTAAGTTCACTGGGGAAGGATCCATTCTGCAGCCTCTTGCCTGAAAGATACAGTTATGTCCTAAATATCAGACCTTTAGATTAAAAGTTCTGACGATAATTTTGTAGGGTGGATAGAGGAAAATATCAACAATGTCTGCCTGCAGAGTTCTGGCATCCTTTTCCCACAAGGCTTCTACATGTTGGCTGATGATTATGGACATTGTAGTCAAACACACCTGGAAGGCAGCAGCTTGGGGAAGGCTGCCATAAATGAATCCCATGCAAGTTAGGCCTCAATTTATAATTGTCCATTGCAGATTTTATTATAACTAGCTGGTGCAAGAATGTTGCAATGGACTCCTGAAGCATTCAGCTATGACTGTAGGGCAGGAATGGACAATTTGGCTTGCAACTCACATCATCCTTGACTATGCTAGCTAGGGCTGATGGGAGTTGGAGGCCAAAACATCTGGAAGGGCCACCACTTGCCAATTTCTGGTGTCAAGCAGAGAGAGGTTAGTTTCCACTCTCAGCCACTATTATGGACACCTGTCTACCCTAGCCAAACACACTACTGTAAGGTTGGAATCTGCTGGTGGGTAAGCTGCCAGTTGATCCTATGCGTTTCTTTTTATCAGTTTTTCCACTGTCTGAGGGCATCTGCATTACGTAAACAATGAGAGCAGTGTCTGGACAACGAGGTGGTGCCAACAGTGACTCTTAACTGCTTTCATGCCTCTCCCCATCCGGAGTCAAAACCAACAGGCAGGGCAACTTGTATGGTCCTTTCCAAGTTCGGGTGTCAGAGCCTGAAATGCATCACACAGAGCAAAAGGTAGTATCTGCTAAACCCCAAAGACAGACATTCAGAACCACCTTGAGGCCCTGACTCATTTCCCCCCCCCCCACTACTTTGCCTCGGGTGGCCATTCATCTTACTTAGCAGAGGACAGTCCTCTATTTGAAGGTGACCTCTCTTTGAAGGGCTGTCCAGCCCAGGTCTGGTTTAATTAAAAAAAACCATAAGAAAACCTAAGAAAGGGAGAACAGGGGCCTTGAAGTTGCCCTTCAACGGGTAGTACCTGGCAAATGAATGAGCAGGCACTTACATGGACACAGCCTTTCCTACTCTGGTGAGATGTATTGTACTTCTGTTTAAATAGCAATTACCTCTAAATTTGCATGTTATGTAAATTTGTGTCCTTTTTTTCATGATGTATTTCCTGTGTGTGTGTGTGTGTGTGTGTGTGTGTGTGTGTGTTTTTGGCAATGCGTAAGTGGCTACCTTAGCTTTGGTCCTGATAATAAAAGGGGGAAAATCTGAGTAGATACTAAAACACATATGGTTTAAATCACAGTTAAGGGAAACCCAGAATTATCTATCTTGTTCCCAAGTCTGTAGTTTAGAATCAATGCACTTACCTGGCATTGCCCTTGAAGATTCCTTCTGTTCTTTTGCATGAGTTTCTAATTTTGCAGAGAGTAAAATCTATCAACGTTAAGGCACAATGTCTGGATCTTAACCCCAGGAACACAATCAGCATTAGCATTGGCCTCCTGTGAAAATGTGCAACTCTGTGTCTCTGGCCAATCTATAATCTGTTTACTAGAGTCCATAACTGCCATATACGTCAAAGTACAGCAGATAAATGGCAGGAACCTTTCATTTTTGTTCAATCCATTATTGCTTTTTTTTTTTTTTTTTTTTGGCCAGTTGGCTTCCGAATAACCTATAAGGTTGCTTTATTTTTTAAAAATGACTTTAATTGGTGTGTGTGTTTGAGAGAGGTGGGGGGAGGGGGAAACTGCTCCAGAACCACTCCTCAGCCATTTTTGAGATGGCAGCACTCCTCCAAGCAGCTGCCATTTTCCTCTCAGAAATCCCCACAGAATGTTACATGATCATGTATGGCCTTTCTACATGAGGCATTTATTGTGTGCACATCATTCCCTATTCAAAATTGTTTATGGGTTCTTTAGATTATCTCCTGAGCCTCCAGTTTCACTTTTGTGTCTAATCAGCACTTTCAGTTAGTTTTTTTTTAGAGCAGGGACAATGCGGCATCTAATTGTGAAAGCGAAAAAAAGCACAATTTCCTCTCCTGTGCCTGCACTGTTCCACTCTACCACAGTGCCACTTAGAGGTTATGGAGCACAAAAGCAAGAAATGAATCGCACTCTCTAGTCCTCAAATCTAAACTCTGTGTCAAAACCGAAAGCAAATACAGTCGATTTATCAGCCTCATGTGGAAAAGTTCTTGATGTTATTCTAGGGGATTTGTGAGGGGGAAATAGTAGCTAACAGCCTCCAAGGGTACCACTGCTGCCAGTTTGGCTGGCTTTCACTTCACCCACCCTCAGTATCATTGAAATGGCCAACTCATCTTCATTGCCTGCAGACAGCAGAGTGAAAAGTGGCAGGGGGCATTAATATATATTGATTGTGACTGCTAAAGTTTGGTCAGCTTGCTATAACTACTTTCATCTTATAGGGGTAAAACTCTGTTTTTGTAGCAAACCAAAGTGTTCATTCAACAAAACCTAGCTCTCTACCCTTTCCATGCAGCCTAGTTAATGGCTCCTAAATGTCCTGATATGCTACAGTCTAACGGAATTGGTCTTAGCCAGACTAGTGCAGAGATGAAAATTAGATATTAGATAAACTGTGCTACAATTTACTTCTTTGATTGTCTTTTCGCATGTCCTGCCTCTTTGTAGTCTCTGGGATTTGTTCTGTCATCTTTTCCCTAAACCTGTTTCCCCCTATTGAATGTTGCGATGGGCAAACTCCCCTTGACTTGACTTGTAGAATCAGCTATTTGGGGCCCGTAGCTGGGGCAGGGCAGGGCAGGGGGGTTGCCCCCCAAGTTTTTGCTGCCGCCTATGTATTTATTTATTTATTTTACAAACAACAAATAAAAAGACAATTTACAATTTTGTCTTTAAAAGGCCTGCAAGCCAGATGACCTGCTCCCCCTACTTTTTGTGTGTGTCCCCTCCCCCTGAACTTTTAGGCTGGCTACAGACCTGGAGTATTCAGAGAGAGCTCATCTGTTTTCTGAGAGCTCATTATGTGGAGAGCTCTTTCAACATGATGTGGACAGAGATGCATTAAATCTACAGAGGGTTTGTGAACCGCCTAAAGAGCTTCAGTTATTGGGCAGTATAGAAATGCAATAAATAAATAAATAATGAAAAAATAAAATTGCAAAAGACTGATCTTCCTCCAAAACACACACCATACTCTCCAGTTTGTTGTTAGTTGATACTAATGACCAAAGTGGCCCTGGGCAAAGTCCCTGTACTATGTAGAGCAATTCCTGGATCGTCAGTGAAAGAGCTTGAAATCTGCAGGTCAGAAGAACATAAATTACACAGACATTTGCCTAAAACACCGAGATAAACATGGAGCTTCAAGGTGGTCCATCTTTGACACAGTGGACAGTTGTATAATCCAATTAGATACTTAAGCTTTTGCACACTTCCAGATGCTTTGGGATAAGAAAGAAGCCTACCACATTATTAGAAGATGATGTGGATATGTTTAAATCATACTGTGCATCCTGCCTAAGCTGTCTGGAAAGATCAGCTTGCCAATACATGGATGGTAAAATCATTTGGTAAAATCAATCATGGGGAGGAAATAAGGCTAATATCAAGGAACACTACTAGTAAGATATTCTATTATTACTTATTATAATTAGCCATTAGTTGTTATTATTATTATTAGTAATTGCCTCCTCCGATTATAAAGAAACAATATTCTTGCTGCTTTTTGGAAGCTACTTTTGTGACATCAGAGATTTTGTTCCATCTCCAAAAGCTTTGATTTATTTCAAACTAGCATATCAACAGAACTATTCCTGTTTAAAATCAGAGAAAACAGCCATTTCCAAGGTTGTGCAGGACAGCACCAGGGCGGGAGGCTTTTCTGTGCCTGAGGCATGGAGAAGAATACAAAGAAGGGGGTGGAGTAATTGGTCCCTAGGAGACAATATAGCAAACGTGGGGACATGTCTCCTCTTGTAAGGGTAAAGATGCCTGGTGCAGGAAAGTGTATTGTACTAGGAAACTGTCTGTCTGCGAGAGAAATCCCTGGAAACCATCCTGAAGAGGTTAGGGGAGGAATGTGAGGCTCCTGGGAGCTTTTGTATGGATTTCTTTTTTCATTAACACTTTTTTTCTAGGTGGCCCCAGGAGCAACACCCCTCCTGTCTTCCAAAGGGGTTCTATCGCACTATGCTGCTGGGAAAGGGGAGGCCATATTTACTACAATAGAATCCTACACAATACGTGATTGTAGTTTCCTTTCATGTGCAGAAATAGAGGTTTGACCCTAACAACAAGTGGCAACCGAAAGACGAACGCCACTGTAGCTCCATTGACCAGGGAAAACCCATACTTGAACCCACTCTGTCAGGAACCTACAAAGAATTGACAGCTGGGCCTGATGGGAAACTGGTCCAGAATAGCCTCACAAAATTACAACTCAGGGGCTGTTATTCAGCATCAGAACTCCCACTGAAATTAGGTTTAGCCGGAGTGAAGACTGATTTTGGTCCATATGATAAAATGATAAACACCGTGATGTATTTTATAGATGTGAATCTGTGAACTGTATGTATCTTAAAATAGTTATTGCACTGTCCTTGTGGAATTTAAGCCACTAGAGAAAGCCTTTGAAATGTTATATCTCTTTTCCTCTCTGTTCCTATTTGGTCTCATTCATATATATATATATATATATATATATGCATTGTAGCCAGCCTTTTATTTACATTTTTAATGCCTTATCTAAATGTCTTGCATTTTGTAATTCTTAGTTGCACTACTGGAGAAAATGTCTGAGCATTGATACTGCTAGACAAGCTCAAAGAACACCCAGAGCTTCTCTAAATTAGCTATTTATAGCATGCTCATGACTGGCCACTCACAAAAGTTTTCGGGTGGATTACATGACGCTGAAAACAAATAGGATGTCTCCCATGGTTCTCCTTCCCCCGTGATTCCATTTTTTTATTTAAAAAAATCAAAGATAAACTGGAATAAAACCATAATAGCACAAAATTGGCAGTGTGTAACGATCACATTGCACTATGAACTTGCCGAGGAAGGACTTTCCTGCTATCAGAGGGAGAAGAGGGTAAAACGCCTCCCTGCAACAAAGGGAGGCAGATATGGCTTACTCCCAAATAAGGCAGACCATTATGCTAGATTAGGGTTGTGTTTGTGATTCCTTTTAATTTTCTTCTCTTTTTTGTTAGTTTGTGCTAGTAGTTCCTCGTGTCTACTCAGAAGTAAGTCTCACAACTCCCCTGCCCCAGCTCCTTTGTACACATGCCAAGGAGAAAGGGAGGCACCTCCTCGAACTAAGTGCTGTTTAAAGGAGCCTTGGGAAACAGCAAGACCTTCCCCCTCTCTCCCCTTCTCCTCCCATGTAATGCAGCCCATATCAGTCGTGCCAAAGAACCAAGAAGCGCAACAGCCCCAGGTAAACAACACGATTTTCCTTAATGTAGAGACGCTCCCAGTCTTGACTACTGACAAACTGGGCATTATACAAAAATGTGGGGAGGGAAGTGGGAGGGATCAGAGTACTTTTCATGTTTAAACATAATGCCTGCACTACCTCAACATACATATGACCAATGAACTTGGGAGTGAGCTCTTTCACCTGGGGTTAGTTTAGTCAGTTACCCTGCCCTGTTGTAAGGGAAACTGTGCAGAGGTTTTTCCAGATGGAGGGCTCCTAGCGCTCCCACTCAAGAGTCATTGTGCAGCTATTCCATCTTTCCCTCCTTAATGGATTTTCTACAATAAGGAAAAAGATGGAAGAAGTGTTGGGAATATAAGAACCATGCTGGATCAGACCAAGGATCCATCTAGTCCAGCATTCTATTCACACAGTGGCCAACCAGCTGCCCACGGGAAACCCACAAGCAGGACACGAGTGCAGCAGCACCCTCCTGCCCATGTTCCCCAGCAACTGGTGTACATTGGCATACTGCCTCTGAAAACCCGGGAGGGCTACATTTGGAAGATGACATTGGCTGAAACCTACCCGCCCCCGTAAATCATTCATACTTTCTTGATGTAACAGGTCCTTGACATTTAAATTCATTCCTATTATTTTGATCTGGAGACAACAAAGTTGTCTTTTGCATTTGATGTATTTCCCTCATTTTGGTTATTTGGTACAATAAGAACATTCTTCCTCATGGCCTTCAGAAGGGACTGTTCACAAGTTCATCCCCCCCCATCCTCTCAGCAGCAGTGCAGAGACTTTAGGTTCTCCAACACCTGCATTTTTCTCTTTGCTTATCACTCTTTTGCCATTTCTGTCTCCTCCAGTTTCTCTGGTTCCAATTACCTCTGAAGTGCTGCTGCCATTTAGACATGTCATCTCCCTGGCGATTCTTCCACTACAGCTTCTGGCATTTCAGGCTTGATTTATGGGATTCACCAGTGGAGGTGAGAAGTGCGTCACTTACCTATCACTTGTTAACATCCTGTCAGTTAAGATTCAGCAATGCTCCACACTTGGGAAAATCGATATATGAATTGTAAGCAAGAGAAATGCAAGCCAGTCAGAAATAGAATAGCTTGGGCTTTCCCCCTATGCAAGAAATTACCAAGGTTGGTCTCCTTGTTTGCTCTTGACTCATAACTGCAGAGACCAGCAAAGGAGAAAACATCTGAACCTGGCACTGCTATTGCTGAAAAGTAAAAAAAAAATCAAGATACTGGAGGGGGTGTTACTACCCATTCATCATTTTTATGGGCTGTTCATATTTTGGGAACTCTGCACATTGTAAGTAAACAACATATCATGGATGTAGTTTGTCTGTGGTTTTGTGTGTGAATGTATGTATGTGCAAAGAAATTTCAACCAGTCCAGTTTCAAAAACATTGACATGATTCAGTCACTGGGCCGGTGTCCTAGGGGTGTCTTTATAACGAAGCTTTGATGCTTGTTCCCTCAAAACCCCACAGCATCACAGCTGTAGGGTGGCGACGATAAATCCCAATGGCAGGAAGGGGTGCGAGCTATCTGGCCAGAAAAGTCACAACTCCAGTGACCATTCGGCTCGTTGAGCCCACCACCTGCACTCTACCCGGCCTTCCTGCACCCTATCCTGGGCTTCGATCCACCACTAGGAATGCCCACAGCCTCCGCCTGAAGCAAGGTCAGCACCAACAAGTGGAGGAAATAAAATGTTGACCTCAGCACAAAGGGAAAAGTCTCAGTAAGCCAGCACTTTTAAAAATCACATTTTGGGGGGAAAGCCCATCGTGGCTGCGAGTTGGTGGCTGCATCATATAAACAATGCAGCGCCACTGCACAGCCATCATGGGGCCTACAGGGCATATAGATAACCCTCTGCTTATGCAAGAGGGAAGCCAACAAGGCTTCACAAGAAATGATTCCACATGAGAGCAGCATGTAAAGAAATGGGAAGGTTTTGGCAGGGGACCGCACTCCATGGATGGATTCTGCTTGCATGAACAGAAGAGTTTTCTGTTCATGCAGCAGAGAGGATCCTGGATTTCTGTGGATTTCCCCTCCAGCTGGAGCCACCATGCTACATCCCTATTCCCAAAAGTCTCCCGACCCTCAGGAGCAACTTTTCATGGGCTTGCAGCAAGAAGGAAGAGACGGCAGGAAAGTCCTGTGCTGCAAGTGGAAGTCTGTTCTGTGCAGTTTTCTCTCTTTCACTGATATGGGGAATGATTGGATAAGAATCAGTTCCCTCAGAGCTGATCTGATCCCCTGCCTCGATCCTAATGGAGAGGCGGGTAAGAAATATTATTATTATTATTATTATTATTATTATTATTATTACTACTACTACTACTACACTTGACACAGGGCTGCTGCTGGAAGTAGTGGCTCCATGTCGTGTTGTCTCCCCATCAAGTTTGTATACCCATCTTTGACATCAACACACTGCACAATTCATCCCCCTCCCTCCAAATTATTGGCTGCAGCAAGGAAATATGGGAGATCTAAAGAATAACTAAAGAATAACTGTGGCTAAACAAAATGAGGGAGGGGACTTGGTGCAGGGCTGCTGTTTTTCCACTCTCAGTTAAATTGGCAAAGTACCAACAATGCCCTTGTGTCTAGTTTCTTCCTGTGTTAAATCCAGTGACCTTTTCCAATCCAACTTCTTGGTTCAAGGAAAGGTCTCTCTAATTTAAAATAACAATAATATTGTTTTTGGTCCCCTCTGCTTTCCCCACTATAATCTCCCTATCCCCCTTTGCCCGAAGTCCTGGTTTTGAGATGTGCTATATGCAACCCCAGGAAACAAAAGACATGTATTGTCTGACTCAGGGGTACATGATCAATCAATGTATGCCTCAATCACAATACTCTTACAGAAACCATCATTGGATCTCTATATGAGCAATTTATTAACTCAAGATTGGCCACTCACAGAAGTGTGTGGGTCTTTTACATGATGCTGTCAACCTCCAGGACATCTCCCGTACCTTCCCCCAGTAATCTCACTTTTTAGAAAATCAGTGATAATGCACTATTTAAAATTATTGCAGGATATCGTGGGTCACGAGATGGTGGTGTTTCATTTACAGTTTATGGAGCATTACCAAGAGGGGAAGTTTTCAAATCATGTGGTCGTCATCTAAAGGAGCCGTAATCAATGCAGAAAGACCCAGAAGAAGAAAACCTGTTTTTTTCCCTTAATGTAGAGACATTCGAAGTCTTACTACAGATAATTTAAACATGCAATGGAAGAGTAACAAGATGCAGGGTCATGTGCTTGTTGCTGGAGTGTGGCTGTGTAACACATGACTGGAGGATGTATATGACTACACGTGCACTTGTGTGCAGGGGAATGGTCCTCCAACCAAGTTTTTGAAGGTTTCAAAACAGCATTGGCAGGAGGGGCTTGTGAGATTTATGTTGCTAACCATCACTCACATTACAAATATTTTTGAGCTATAAATAGCCCCAATTCAGACCAATGCATTTCTTGTAAAACTGCTACCATTTCTTCTCTTTGATGTATATCTTTGTTAGTGGTGAACCTGGTCCTTATAGTGCTTTCCTGAAGCTCTTAATTCTTTGGGGATCTTAAATTGGATAGCGAACTCTGGGGCAGTCTAATGCTCATGGACTGAAAAGCTCCTGGAACAAATACCAAGATTATGTCTGAAAATATAATTAGCAGTGATAGCAAATATGCCATGGAGTGGGAGTGGGGACAGGAATCAATCGTAGAAGGAAGTTGTCTTCCTATTCTGTGTAAAGCTGCACAGAGGCAACATGGAGCTACTTTTTGGAAGCTGAATTACTATCCTACAGTAACATTCTAGTACATGGACGTTTAGACTCGCTGTAAGCTCAAGAGTTAACAGCCAACACCAACATACATGTCTTGTCGATGCTGCAGGCCAGCGCAAGATGACTGCACTTTGTAATGTTTGTGACCTCCCCAGACTCTCCTAAAACAGTTTGTTTTGTCTGAAACTTCCATTTTCCAAAAGGAAACGGGCTCTTTACAGCCTTTGTTACATCAAAACTGCTTGCCAGAATGAGTGAAGTGGCCCAAGAGCTGTTTCCTCTGCATAAGCATCATAATGGATCATCCTGACCACAAAAGAGGTCAGTAGGAATGTGTTACACAGGTTGTAGTTAGCTGGGCACAATGTGTTCCGCTGCTTCTGAACCACTGAACTCCACATTATCCACAGAGACATTCATCTTTATATGGGTATCTGGACACAACTTCTGTAAGGTATGTTGCCCTTGCTTCTCCCTCCCTGTCCTCCTGTTGTCTTCTCTGCTGTTGGTTTTCCATTATGAGCCTTTTTTTTACTCAGAGATTTTAATAACCAGACTGATGTGCAATACTTAATATGTAAAATAATAATTTTTATACCAACACTGTGAGCAGTAGCCTATGTTGCCCATGTGCCAGTGGGAGCCACCATTGACAGGACGAGGAGCTAGCAGTTGGAAATGTAACCCAAAACGAGTGGAGATGCTCATTTCTGGAATGGGCAAGTCAGTGGAGCTTGCAGAAGGGAGCTTCACTGACCTCTCCTGATCCACAAGCAATTGTTTCTGCTCGTTTCCAGGGCCAGATCTACACCAAGCAGGATACAACACTTTGAAGACGATTTGAAAACTGTATATGGAGTGCGTCCTGGGCTCCAACAGTTGTCACTACTGTTATAAACTGTTTTAAAGCAGTAGTGTAGATCCTGCCCAAGGTTCCTTTGCAAAGGGCTAACTTCCAATTGTGCAAGCAGTGAGTCCCACTGGCGCACAAGCAGTAGGAGTGGAGCGGCCCTGTTGGATAGTATCCTATATAGAGAATTCAAGGCAAATTCTCAGAGCCATTTTCTAGGTTACAGAGTTAAATTCTGTTTAGTTTCTCAGTTTTAGAAACTAACATTGCAACAGGGGAATCTATTCACCTCCACTACAGAAGTGAGGAGGAAAATAATTCACAAGATAAGCTATTAGTGTCCCCTTTAAGGAAGAACTGTACTCGTCCCCAAGAGAGAAGGAACTGAAACATTTTTTTTAAAAAAAAGGAACTCCCTCTCCTAAAATCTGTTTCCATTCTATGAAACCCAGGGCAGCTGGCTTTGCTGAGGTGGGGGAGAGGCCCCTTTCAAGTGTGTTTGTGCCTTTGCTCCTAATGGGGTGTTGTGTAATGGTGAGGGAAGTGACTGCATCAAGGACCCCAGCTGAGAACAGAGACTTTAAGCCTGCAGCCCAGAGCGAACTTGGAAAAAATACCTACATCTGTAATATTGAATTAGGCTTATGGCTCCAAGGCTGACAGCTGACCCTGGCTGCTAGCGATGCCGAGGTCCAGTCTGTGCCAAAACGGTGCCAGGGCAAATTACCCTGACTGACTGGAAAGGTGAGATCCATCCAGGGAGAATGAGGAGGAAAGAATACACATTGCTCAGGTCCTCAGAGAATAGAATGGGGGAAGCAGGCTTAGGACAGTCAGCATTCCTCTTGCAGACTATGCCATACCAAAGAGTTGGCCCTCTGCAGCACTCAGGAAAGTCTAAAGCCATGTGTTCTGCAATAAGAGGGACAGTGTACTGCTCTGTAGGAGGAAAAGAGAATGACTTCAGATGGCATGTTGAGGCAATTGGAGAGAGAGTGAAACTGGAAGAATTGTCATGAGAAATTTGCTGAGCTTCTGCCCCATTCAAGATAGCCTAAGCAAAACTCCTTTGTGGGGGTTGGGAATGTCATGATTTCAGTCAAATTTTGACTGGAAAATTTAAGCACATCTCTTCTGAAATGCATTTTTGCTCTTTTACAACTGAAGCCATAGAGATGCTCTAACATGAGCTTTTTGACTGTTGTTTACAGGAAAATAAATAACAGAGCCAAATAAATTGCCAGACTTGTCAATGGCATTAAATATATATATATATATATTTTAAAGCTGCCTTCAAGGATGGAGCCCTCTCAAGGTGGTGTACAACATAAACACCAATACATGCGGATTCAATACAATCCATAAAAAGAGATTACCAATAAAAATTAAAAACAGAAATTACTAATAAATCCTGCAGCCGAAGATGCTTTCCTGAAGAACAACAAAGAAGGGGCTTGATGAATCCTTTGTGAAAGCTGATTCCAGAGGCATGGAGCCACCATGGGAAAAGGCCCTCTTCCTTATTTTTACCTGTCTAATCACCCTTGGCTGTAGGCAAGTGAGAAGAGCTGCTGTTGATGACCTCAGTGTGGGCAGGCTGGTACGGGAAAAGGCCGTCCTTCAAGTAACTTGTGTCCAACGCATTTAAGGCTTTAAAAGTTAAGTAATCCATTTTTGATTCTGCTGAATCTTTGCTCTCAGTATTCCATTAATCATTCTCTGCTTTAGATAAGGAAATGGGAGAGACATTGGCTGAATTTGGACAACATGATAGTCAATAGTGGGGTAATAATCAACTTTACAGTTGTTCATCTAGGGGTTACTCCCCACACAACATGGTAATAAATAATCAACTGTGGTGTGGATTAGGATCAGCACTGAGTTGACAATGGCAGCATTCAGACGACATGATAGTCAATACAACTGAAGACTGTCCCCCCCCCCCCCAGTTGATTATTGTGTTGTCCAAATTCAGCCAATGTTATACTGGCTTGAATTCAGTAAACAAGAGGCAACTCTGACAACATTCTTATATTCAGCAGGTTTCTGCTGAACAGATCTTGATTACTAGCAGAACAGCATCTCTGTGTTGCACTGCAAGTTGCTTTTGAAACAGAGAGGATTTTCAAATGAAGGTCAACTGTTCAAAACAAAGGAAAATGTAAAAAGAAATCTACTGGGAAAACACATGGCCACTGCCCAAGCATAAGCAGCTCTATGGATCCCAGCTATGGTCAAAGTGGAAAAGATTTGTTCCAGTTGGCCCAACCATCTGTAATATATAAATTGGTCAGGAGGAACAGGAACTCAGAGGTTAGTGAAACTTTCCTGAGTCACAGATGGATTCCCTTTCCAATATCCAGTCTTCATTGTGCAGCCCAAGGCATATGTTTAATTGCCTCTGTCACCATCTGCATTACCTTCAGCTTTATATTGAATTGTAGGGGCATGCAGCTTCTGTCCTCCACAATCCATCCATACTTGCTGCAGTCAGGTCAAGTTTAAACCAACCTAGCTTTGTGCTAGAGTGTTCTACTGTTAAGATAGCCAGATGGTCAGTTTTTTAAATATACTTCATGAAGGGGAACTTACCACATTAACTGCTTGTGCATAATTCCTCTTAATATGTCAGAAGTCTCTAGGATCAAGCAACTACACATATACCTCATTCAGATGAAACACTAAATGCATTTATTTATTTAGCATTAAATGGATGAGCCTGGGCAGCAGGGGGCTCATACACCTGCTCCTGCACCTTCTATCTCCTCTCCTGGTACAACCCTGAGAGAAGAGACTTTGACTACCAGATTCTCTCCAACTACAGCTTCATAGAGCAATCAGTTTTAAGCATAGAGTTCCCTCTGGTGGCCAAGAAGCAGCAATGAGCTTTTGTGCTTTAAATGCAATGAGTCATTTGGGGCATCAGGTATTGTTCTTTCCTCTTTTTGACCAACTTGTGCAGCTGGAGAACTGGGGAAGATTTCAGGCAACAAATGCTGTATGGAATCACCCCAAAAGTTCCCTGAATAGATATTTGCCCAAATTTCTCTACAAATGTTCTGGGAAGATGAATAACTATTTCATAAAATGGTACTTTCTCTTATCATCAGTCTGCAGAGCAGTATGATGCTATGAGTAACATATGGCACATTACACCTATTATTGTTTCTCTGCCCTGGCTTCCAGGTAGTTTCTGGGTCTAACCCAAATGTTTGCTATTCTCTTTTAACACCCTAAGGGCATAATACTATGGGTTGCACCCTGGATGATCGTAAGCCTCCAAACCCAGAGGCTTATAAGCATCCCATGCAGGCGGGAGAAGTAGATGCAATCTTCTCTGCCCTGTCCTCTCAATCCTATATATATATATATATTTGCTAGATAAGACAGGCTGTTTTGCCCATCTAGCAAAGGCATTTCAAAGGGGGAGGGATGGAGGATGGTAAAGGCTCAGGATAGCTCATATCCTGTCCTCGTCCGTCTCCTCTCTTCCCTGCCCACTAAAATGCCTCCTTGGGATGGTTAGCTTGTTTGTTTATACTATGGTTGTTAATGATTTATATTTATATGGCCAATAATAAAATGTATGTTCAAGAGTGTAGCAACAGGTTATTTGTGGAATCAGGATTATGAGTCTGGGACTCAAGTGCCAGTTATTTTCAATCAACCACAAAAATCATTCTAAGTCTGAACTGTGTTCTCAATGATAGCATAATAGTAAGCTGTACAGCCAATTGCTGGAAAAATAACAATGTATTGTGCAAAGCCAGCTTTTAACTTGAAAGCTAGCAGATAGGACACAGACAAGAGGCCTGTACAAGGTTCGTTGAAAGTGGGCTTCAAATGTGTAAGCATGACTGCCAGTTACTTTACTAGTAAAGTTTCAAAAGGAATTTGAAGCCAGAGTTTGTGCCCCACTAGACTTGGTGTTGAGTTGCCTGTATTAAAAGCATTTAAGAAGCAAACTCCACATCAACAGAACTGAACTCTTCCGAACAGCCCTACATGGGAAACTACAACAAACACATAATATTTTAAATATTTTGTTTATTGTACAAACTATTTACAGAATCATCTATTAGAGGCTTACATAATTCTTGCTGAATTCTGTCTGGAGCTGGCTAGCTGGAAAGAGGCCACGCTAAAGCATGCAAGATAGTTCACAGATGCAGGCCAAGTCCGTGGTATCCAGAGCAGCTCCAGAGAATGGAGATCTACTTGAGATTGTACCATGAGCTTAACCTTCTATCCTGGAAAATGATGCACATGACATTGGATGGAACAAACAAGGGTCAATGAAAAGGAAGAAACCTCTTCAGAACATACACATATGCACACTACAGATGTCTAGAACACAGCCTGTACCATGGCCCACACATGGGAATCAGGGCAACATACAAGGTTAGGAAAGAATAAAAAGCAAGATTTAGGAAAATAAGATCCTCTGCATTGAAATTATAAAGTGTTGGGAATAATGGACCCTGCTAATGACGGGGTGAGAAGGAGCACACACTCAAGTGTGTTGTTAGCTAAGAACTAGCAGCATCCACCAATGCTCTGACTGTGCTTGTGTAAAAGGAAAATCCTTGGCTTCTGCAAAGAGGCAAGAAGTGCCAAATACATTTCATTAGGCGAGTGGTTTCAAGCAGAGAATGTCTGCTGAATATCCAGCCACTCAGTCCTCAGTATAAAAACAGCTGAGCTCTAGAGAAGAAAGGAGGGGATTCCTGAGGAAGATGTAGCAGAACCAACCTTGAGCCATAGCTGGAAAAGCCTTCAGTTGGCCAGGGAACAAGACAAAGAACTGGAAAAGCACCAAGCAGCACCCCCGCAACCATCAACTGGCTGAGCTGCGCAGCAATATCTCCTTTTGGTCCCTGGGGAGAGCAGTGGGCAGTTTCCAAAGGCAATCAGGAGCCTTAACTGCACTGGTTACAGAAGCCACCCTTAGTGCAATAAGATGGCGTGTACATGCTGTTTAAAGGAACAACTGCTTGAAGGAGAAAAAATATCCGCCATGAAGGAAAATACAGTGGTGGTCTCTAAAAATGTCCCAAAGGGAAGGGATCCCTGAGTTGTCCCCATACTCAGAGTTCTAACCTTTTTGGCAAAACAATGGCTTGAACATCTGTACAAATGTGATATGCATTCAGATAAACAAACAAACAAAAAAAAGTTGTTCTACCAAAGCAGGTTTGCACATTATCTTACCTTTTCTAATTTGCATGTGATTCTGCTTATTTGGAAGAGCGCACATTTATTATCTTTTATTATCTTAAATAATAAGAATAAGACATGCCCACCTTTTCATCTCAAGAAAACTCTAGCTCTAATCTAGGGTAGAAAGACTGGACTGGAAAAGCTGGCACAACTGTGAATTGTATTTTGTTAAAGTTTGCTTTTATGAGATAACCAATTGAGATTCCAGCCTTGGGGGTCAGAGAGATCCCCCTCAATCCAAGCAATCACATTGTAGGCCCCTCTCACTAAGTAACCAGCCACCAACATGTCTCTCCTGACCAGGAGAAATGCACTTTAGCTGCCCACAAAATATTCATTTCACAATCCAATCAGATTTTGGCTTTGCTGGCTAAGATTGGCTAGACTGCCAGCTGGGATCTCTAAATTACCACTTCTTTATTGCCAAAGAAATGGGAGTGGTGGAGCTACTCAGCAGTTATACAGGGCAGTTCACACTGTTGCTCTCTTGTAGCCTGAAGAGTGAGTAGTGCCATGTGTTGCCTTGTGGGCTCACTTCTACAGTGCCTGTATTAGCAGCTCCAATTTAATCCCCTAAAATATCATGGAATGCTCAGGACAGAGAATGCAGGACAACAGGAAGGAAAAGGGGCACATGTATCAATCAATGCCTTATTTGACAACTCTCCCTGCCCAAAATAAGCTAGAGAAATAATACTCTTGCTGCCGTGTGGTAAAGGCAGAACACCAGGCCCTGTGCAATGGGAGAGAGATCGAGGTATTGGGCTCTATGGGCTCTATCCAGTACTCGTCACCCCATTGTACTTGTGCACAAATGTAAGTTTGATGCACAGAATAATAGCTGCCTCTTGGCCTACCGCCACTGCTTTCAGAGTACTCAAGAAGGTCAGTGCTGGGATATGCATAAGACCTTAAGACGTATATATCCATCCTCTCTGAGGAAGGGGAATAAGGAGTTGGCAGGGAAAAGAGTTCCCGTCCAAGTTCATGACCACGGTCTGAAACAGCAATTAGAAGAGAAACTCCTCTTTCAGTTCAGCGGAAAGGCCAGTGGAAGCTGTTGCCACTCCGAAAATACATCCTGTTGCCAGTTCCTGGTGGAGGTAGAACAATGTCACTGTCAGGGCCAGCACTTGTGCCCAAGTGATTGAATGCTGCCTTCCCTCCCTATTAAGGACAAGTAGTGGCAGCACAGCAAGGTGGCTAAGAGCATTAAAAGCCCTACAGGGCCAGGTACTGAAGGAATGAGGGAGGGGGGATGATTTCATGCCTTTTTTTAACATCCAACTTAAAGAGGAATTACTTATGTGGAAACTTGGGCCAAGGCATGGAAAGGTATTAAGGCTCCCCATAATCTGGGGATTCAGCACTCCATTCTCCACTCTTTCCCAACGCAACCAGAATATTTCAAGTTACAAGTCTTCTCTTATACCAAATTGTAACTTTTGCTTATGAGCTTGCTCCGTTTGGAAAACCAGACATGTCATGCCCTGTAAACTGCAAATATATTGTCACCCCAAGAGATGTGCCCTATTTCATTTCATGTACCATACTGGAAAGGGGAAGGGGCAAGATGTGCTCCCAGTGATATCCTTCAGCCTTGGAGAGGCCTGCAGGTGACATTGCAGATTGACATTCCAGTTTGCACGATGCCTCTGCTCTGTTCTTCATTAGCCTTGGGGCGGTAGGGGGGAGATTGGAGCAGTGAAGTGGGGCTGGCCTTGCCCTGAACAGTTAAAGAAGTTTGACGGACTCCTCTTGTGGGACGTCAGAGCATGCCAAAACCCTCACAGCCCTCGCTGATGGCCAACTGCAGCATCTTGTGCACCTCTTCATAAGAATCATAAGTGGGGAGGCACAGCTGGTTAAAACTGAAAAAAAGAAAAACAAAACTAGTGCATAGCATGAAACAGTCACACACAGTGATTTCAGTATCTCCTAGGTAAGGGAAAGGATACGTGCTACACTGGTAAGTCATTTGATGGTTGTCACAAACATTTAAGGGTAAATGATGGAGGCATCTATGTTTGCTGTTTTTGAACAGGTTTATTAGGGTATACATTGTATACTTAAATGGCTTTTAGCTCTTTACATTGTTTTAATTTTTCTGCGTTAAAAGCTTTTTTTACGGTTTTATTATGTTGTGTTTTGTAATGCTCTTGTACTTTTATGAATTGTTTTAAACCTTCCAAAGAGCTTCAGCTATGAGGAGGTAAAGAAATAATAATAATAATAATAATAATAATAATAACAACAACAACAACAACAACAACAACAACAACAACAACAGCCAGCAGGGAAGGAGGAGGAAGAGGTCTGCTGGACATTAAAAGAATTCATGCTAAACAGATAAAATCACTCAGAAAATTCTTCCACACCAAAACCACCCCCATTCATAAAGCCATAGTAAAAGCAGACAAAAACTACACCCCACTCAACCTAGCACTACAAAATGAAGATCAAACACAACCACTTACTCGCAGAGAAAAAAGAAAAATGGGCACAAAAAGTACTCCATGGGAAGCACTACAACATAATACAGAACCCACAAATAAACAAAGAACAATTGTACGAATGGCTCAGGAAGGGTGAGCTATTTCGAGAAACTGAAGGATTCCTAATAGCTATAGAGGATCAAGTTATAGCAACCAAGAACTACCAAAAATACATAATAAAAGATAACAGTGTAACAACAGACCTATGCAGGAAATGCCATCAGTTCCAAGAAACAATCGACCATATAACATGAAGATGTAAAATTCTGGCAGGAATGGACTATACGGACAGACACAACACAGCTGCAAAAATAATTCACCAACAACTGGCCATCAGATTCAACCTTATCAAATAACCTACATCATACTATACATATTCACCCGAAACAATCCTGGAAAATGCAGATCATAAAATATACGGACAGAACAATTCATACGGACAAGACAATACCTTGCAACCGACCAAACATAACGTTCATAGACAAAAAAGAAAAACACACATACTTCATCGACATAGCAATACTGAATGACAAAAATGTTGTTGAAAAGGAAGAAGAAAAGAGAGACAAATATACAACACTGGCCATGGAAGTCAAAGAACTATGGCAACAGGAAAAGGTCACAATTATCCCATTAGTCACATAAGTCACCGCCATCACATCAAAAAAATATACAGAAAACCTCCAGAAAATGGGCTACCAGAATACATCCACAACCAGAAAGCATTCATAATTAAAACATGCCCAATCGTCAGGAAATTCCTGAACCAATAAAAGACAGCATGACTTGGCAAAGCCCGTCATGTCCATCTAG
Source organism: Anniella stebbinsi (assembly GCA_029215795.1). Taxonomy (NCBI): domain Eukaryota; kingdom Metazoa; phylum Chordata; class Lepidosauria; order Squamata; family Anniellidae; genus Anniella; species Anniella stebbinsi. Next base: position 335,360,034 of record JARDYH010000001.1, read on the forward strand.
AAAAACCACCATGAGCGAGAAAGAGATAATAATAATAATAATAATAACAACAACAACAACAACAACAACAACAACAACTCCATTAGTCACATCAGTTACTGGCATCACATCAAAAAACTATACAGAAAACCTTTAGAAACTGAACCTACCAAAATACATCCACACCAACATCCAGAAAGCAGTCATACTTAAAACATGTTCAATAGTCAGGAAATTCCTGAATCAGCAAGAGACAGTATGATTTGGCAAAACCCATCATGTTCATCTAGAAAAACTGCCACGAGTGAGAAAAGAGAGAGTTAATAATAAAAATATCAACTGTGAACAGCTAAATGGCCTTTAAAATTTCTCCAAATATAGCAATGACAATTCACTGCAAGATCCATGGGAGAGAGACTGCTCATTATTAGTAGGAGGCTTCCTACAGATTGCTGTGACATGCTCAGCTCAATTAGAGAGGCCCCGTCAGGTACTCACCAAGTATGGGCTGTTGGCAGTGTACTGTGCGTCGGAACTGCAATGATCTGGAAAGATGGACAGAGTGCAGCAAATCCTCCAGGAGGCAACTGAGAAGAGCCAGTGGTGAACTGCAACAGCCTGGCCAGTTCCTCCTGTGTGAAACTGGAAACCACTGTCCAGAACCATCGCATAACCTGGAAGACGCAGGTTAGTGAAGCAAGGACAAAGGGCAGATCACAAGGAGTAAAACGCGGCTAATCATTTCTCACAGAACATGCAGCACAGAGATGTCAAAGTCACCCAATTGTGAGAACAGGCCAGAGAATTAATGAAAGGTGTCATATTCACACTTCTCAAGCCGTATGTTACCTCTCTCCAAGCCCCACTATTACACTGATGTTTCTTTCTGACCTTGCAATCCTACAGATCTCACAGGATTCCTTTTTCTCTCTCTTTTTAAAAGAACAGCAGCAACGAAAAAGATAATAACAATCACAGATTTTTGTTGCTGTTAAATAACTTAAATCTGACTCAAAGAATAGTTCTTAATCAAGAAAGGGCAATGGGGCACATATGCAAAGAGCATTCCTAGGGCACATGTTCAAAGAACATTTGTAGGATTTTAAGGCCAGGACCAAAGGAAAATAATATCATGGGAATGTTCATCGATACAAACTTAATTTGAAAGCTTTCTGTCTAGATTTTGCTTTTCCACCTTTTTCCCAATTTGAAAACTATTGTTTCTTCGCCAGCACATAATCAGTGCTTTGGTCATGATCAGAAGAGAATCAATCCATTTGGGGGGATGAGGTAATTTATTCTACATACCTTCTCTCGAAAGTGCCAAGAACCACCTACTACAACAGCATGTGCTTTGAAGTCACAGACGCTGATGTCTCCAGTACCACACATCAGTAACTGGAAGAAAATCAATGTTTAAGTCAAGAAAAGTTACTGACTGGGTTTGGTTGACACGATAACCAATGGTGGGTTAAACAATCAACAGTTGATTATTGTGTCATCTGTTGGGACTTTTTCACACCATGGGTGGTTATTCAGCCAAAATAACTAACACAAATAACCAACACTGTGCCGAGTCGATTGGTTGAACAACTGTTGGTTATTGTGTCATGTGTCGGGCACCACTGACTATTCGTCGCATACAGTTGGTTATTTTTGGCGACTACAGAGTCCCCTGGTAAGAGCAACCAAAGCGGCAGCTGCCAGCCTAATCCAGCCAGCAGAACTCACCATGGCTGATGGGCTACCAGTGGGAGGACTGAGAGAGGGAGAGAGAGTGGGGGATGTGTCAATCAAACACACAGTTGACTTATAGTCAACTCGACGCTGGCCTTAATCTACACCATGGTTGATTATAATCCTGTTGTGTGGGGAGTACCCCCTTGATAAGTGCTCAGAATTCAATGCTAAGGACATCATTCCTAAAAGCAAACTCAGGTGGTGGGCTGCCAACAGGATTGTAGCCAAAACAGGGCCAATTGAGAGAAAAGAGGGAGGCAACAGCATGCTTAGAGGAACCCCAAGGTCTGCAGAAGTACATTAAAAGAAAAGAAAAGAAAGACTATCAAAGAATACTGAGCATGCTCAGAACACACAAAATGCAGGGTGACTGTTGGAAAAGACAAATAGAACCAGGGGTGGAGGAACAAGAGTAGAATATTCTGCTTGGAGGGAATGGATGGTTGGAATGCTGAACAGGACGCGACAATGGACTGCAATGTTTTGTTGCAGGTCTCACTTATATCTCTACATGTTTTGTCAAGAGGTTTTCATTCAAATTACAAAGCCAACAGTTTCCTCCAATGTGCAGAAGGGGTTGTACCTCATTGTAGTGAGGTAATTATGCAAACAATGGGGATGAGCAACATGTGCAGTGTGAGAAGTTACAATGGCTTCTTTTCCCCCTGCGATCATCCAAACACCTCCTATATCTCTTTGGTGACATACATGCTAAGGTTGTAGCTTCCTTCTTACAATTTGATTTATGTGGATCATAAGCATGAAACAATGCAGGCTAAAGTGTTCCCAACAGATCCCCTGCAAAGAATAGTAGCCTCTAAGGTGCACAGCACCAAAACAATAAAACAACAGAAAAAGTGGACGGGCAGTGGGGAAGGAAAAGAGTGAGAAGAGGGTAATCTGAGTTGGAGCAGTGGAGAGCTCTTTAAGCTACAGCTTTACAATTAATGGGGTTGGGAAGGAGCCTTTGCAGTGCTGGGGCCACGGAACCAGCCAATAGTTGCTTTTTTTTATGAAGAGGAGGAGAAGGAAGGGAAGAATAGAGGATTCAGTTAGATTGGGGAGGCACCCTATAAGTGCCTCTACATTAAAGGGAAAAAACCACACCCTTACCAGGCTTTTTTCTCTTGGGCCTTTCCACGTTCACTATGGCCACTTTCAAGATGCGACCACATGATTTGTAATTCAAACCTTCCCATCTGGGCAATGTTCCATAAAGCCCAATGAAACAATGCCATCTAGTAACGGAATTAATCTCGTGATTATTTTAGATACCGGATTATCTCAGGGGGGGGATTAGTGAGATTTCCGGGGGAAGGTGCGGGAGACATCCTGGAGGTTGATGGCATCATGTAAAGGCCCCATAAACTTCCGTCAGTGGCCTACCATGAGCGTGCAATGAATCGCTCATGTAGTAAAGCTCTGTATTGTCCCACAGAGACATAGCTCCAACCTTCTGAGTCAACATTACTTTTGTTGTGCGTGAAGCAGTTTTACATAGTTTATGAGTAGCCTCATAAAAATCTATATGGATAAGCTATGTACTTGATACAGAATGCTCATGAATCGGAATTCCCAACACCTCTCACCCCTAGCTGTCTCACATTCATCAGAGAAGATGCAGCCATCTCAAGGACAGCAATACTCAATCTCACCTCAAGTTCATTTTCATCAAAAATAGCTAGGAGGTTTTCAGGAACCAGTTCATTGAGACCTGGAAAAGAACAGAATATATGAAAAATCACAACAACCAGAAACAGGTCCCAACAAAACAAGAGACCAAGTTTCCTGATTTTTGTTTCCCCTTTAACTAAAATGTATTCATTTTGAAAAATGCTCAATTAAAAAGAAAGCATAGACCATGTGCCATGTTACCTTTCAAGAAGTGGTCCACTTCCTCTCTAACCTGATTGGCCAGTCTGTACTGTGCAAGCAGATTCAGGTAGAAAATTTTATTCTCATTGGTTACTGGCATTTGAGCACCACCAGTTACCAGTTCAACCACCTAAAAACAGAAGATAAGAGAATTTTTATGTGGTGAAAACTTGTATTTGCTTCATAAATCTACACAGTAAGGGAATTCTTTATATCTTTCCCCTCTTACTGTGGATGGAAGAGATCCAAAATACACATCTCAACCAGTGCTTCTCACCTTCTCAAGCTGTCCCAATTTACTGTATTTTTCCTCAGCAAAGACTAACTCCATCTCACTCACATCATTATTCAGGATGAAGCAAACTTTGGATTTATAGAACTCAGGGTCATCTGTCTCAAAATACTGAGAGGAAAAACAGAAGAGGGGAGAGCGCAAGGAGGAGAGAAAATACATTTAGTATGTCCTGCAAACCCAAATTTGGTCTGTGCTTTATACGCAAAAGCAGAACAAAGGGCTAAAAGTGATGTTACCTTATAATGCATCCTCAATCCTATGATCTGAGCCAAAAAAGATCTTGTGAAACGAGCTCTCACCAGCTGCTTGTAAGCTCCTCCCAAAGATGACTCATACAGACACTTTCCAACCAAGCGCCCTGCAAATTCATATACCTTCAATCGCAGATAAGATGGCCGGTTGGGGTTGGGGTGTACCTACAAATAAGGGAGCCCACAATTACTGTAGCAATGACAGCAGCAATAACTTAAAGCAAGCCTGAACTGGGGGGGGGGGAACTCATGCATTCTTCTTCTTGTACATTTGGCCTCCACATCTTCAAAATGTTTTTCTTGAACTAGAGTGCAGAACTCTGTACAAACTTCAGAAGCTGCTCTGTGTAGCCCTAGACTCTATGGCAAAGAGGCACAATATCTATAAGCACATACATGAACATGTATAAAGACACATCATGTACAATTCAGCATGAAAAAGCCTCACTTACTCCCCATAGTTTCAGGAATCAAAATACCTCTTCGGTAATTTTTTATCTGTGGGTACTAAATATGTGAAGAAGCCAATGGAAACATATGGGGCTACCAGCTTTGATGTCACTGTGTGCACTGGCCATACACCCCAGCCAATGAATGATTGGAGTCTGTCTAAGGTGAGCTGCTTCTATGTGCATAGTGTTTCCTCCATGTGGACAGGGGTTTTGTGCAATCAGGGTTTCTATCCACATGGAGGATGGAAGACTGATGCCATTCATGCATCAGATGGGGAAACACGGCACATTCTGGCTGGCTTCTTCATACCTTCAGCAGTCATGGATACCGAATGCCTGAACAGGCTTCATCTTAGCAAATCAAAGAACAGACTGTACCCCAACAAGCTTTTTTTTTTAAAAAAAAAATCATTAGCATTTCTCAATTTCTCTTCCTTCTTAAGTTTCCCTATTGGTATCCCTACTAGAGAGGTAAACCAATAACTTTTCTGCCTTTGTAACAACCTTTGTAAATCGCCCAGAAAGCTTCAAATATGAGGCAATATAGAAATGGATATAACAACCATCACCACCACTGGCATTGCATCAAAAAACTATATGGAAAACCTTCAGAAACTGGGCCTACCAAACTACATCCACACCAACATCCAGAAAACAGTCATAATTAAAAACATGCTCAACTCTCAGGAAATTCCTGAATCAGTAAAAGACAGCACGACCTGGCAAAGCCTGTCATGTCCATCAAGAAAACCACCACGAGCGAGAAATGAGAGATAATAATAATAATAATAATAATAATAATAATAATACAGGACAAACTAGGAAGAGCTTGGAGAAGAATGTGAATACTTGAAATAAGCCTCTAAATTGATAGATACACTTTTCTTTGTTTCTACCAAAGAATGAGAGAAAGATACCCACCAGTGCTTGGTTGTTGTCACTGAAGTGGGTAAAAAGTTGATTGGTAGTGTCAAATAAAACTTTGGAGATCAATTCAAACCACTCTCTGCGAGGACCTCCCCAGTCCAAGGCTACAAGATAGAACAAATCCAAGACTAATCAGATTTTGCAGTAGCCCTATAACTTTTAGAACATAGCTGTCAGGAAAATATCCATCTTTGTACATGAGGCATTACTATTCTGTAGAGTTCATATACAATATGAACCTTGGTACTTGACAAATGAACTCACCTTCTTCATCTTGGAAAATCACTTCAAAGTTTTTGCTCCAGTCAGAAAGAGAGAAGTTCCGTGTTGCTTTCAAAGACTGGGAACATAAAGAAAATCCAGCATAAACTGATGTCTGCAACCAAGAGGCTAAAATTAAATCTTATTTTCATGAACAGGTAATAAAATCTGTTTCTACTATCCAAATACAAAGGATCTAATGTAAGTCTGAAATGTAAAGATTCATTATCATTTTTGCTAACTGCCGCTCCCCAGACAAATTACACAGCAGTGGAAAAAACTGGATAATCTGAATCATAGAACAGTAGAGTTGGAAGGGGCCTATAAGGCCATTGAGCCCAACCCCCTGCTCAATGCTGGAATCCACCTTAAAGCATACCTGACAGATGGCTGTCCAGCTGCCTCTTGAAGGCCTCTAGTGTGGGAGAGCCCATGGCCTCCACAGGCAATTGGTTCCATTGTCGTCCTGCTCTAACAGTCAGGAATTTTTTCCTGATGTCCAGCCGGAATCTGGCTTCTTGTAACTTGAGCCCATTATTCTGTGTCCTGCACTCTGGGATGATTGAGAAGAGATCTTGGCCCTCCTCTGTGTGTGACAACCTTTCAAGCATGTGCTGTCATGTCTCCCCTCAAGTCTTCTCTTCTCAAGGCTAAACATGCCCAATTCTTTCAGTCTCTCCTCATACGGCTTTGTTTCCAGACCCCTGATCATCCTCATTCCCCTCCTCTGAACACACTCCAGCTTGTCTGCATCCTTCTTAAAGTGTAGTGCCCAGAACAGGACACCATACTCAAGATGCCTAACCAGTGCCAAATAGGGGGGAGTCAGTCGCTCCCCCCTAATGCAGCCCAAAATAGCATTTTCTTTTTTTGCAGCCACATCACACTGTTGGCTCATGTATTGAGCTTGTGATCTACAATTCCAAGATCCTTCACGCTTGTAATATTGCTGAGCCAAGTACCCCCATCTTGTAACTGTGCATTTGGTTTCTTTTTCCTACGTGCAGAACTTGGCATTTATCCCTATTAAATGTCATTCTACATGGTGCCGAAATATACGGTATGTGGCAATATCAGGGGGAAAAAATCATGATTTGCTTCTGATCCAAGGAAAACCAGAACTGCTAGCATTTTATGCTATATGGTGGAGATTCATTCAACATACGTCACAACCGGACTTACAATATATGCCTGCTTCCGCTCTAAGCATTTGGACATTATAATAAATGAAGATCACACAGCACACTTATTAATTAGTTTATTTATTTTTCCTTTTCTTTCTTTTATCTTGTTCCCCACCCCCTAAAATTGTATTATCCAAGTATTCTGTAACAGCTATTTAAACTCCAATTGTTAGGGGACTGTTCTATTTTCTGTTATATCTAAAATAAATTAAAATTAAAACAAACCAGGCAATAAATCAAGTCTATGAAAGGCTTTGATCTTCCCTCATCTGAAGATACTGCTCTTATCTGCAGAAGATATGTGGCATCCCCCATTGATCCCCTCCAGAGCTTCTCTTCTAGATTGGTTTAATGTAACCCATTTAATATACTTGCTATAAGGTTACTTCTTTGTACTCACATTCTTCTCAGAAGCATATTTGCTTACCCGTTTATTTCCCAATACTCACTAAATTTCTGTTTGCAATGTAAGCTGTATGTGCATCTTTATATTTACATTCACATTCTAATGTGCCTAATACATAGATATATGTACACATACACATGCTATATCTAAATTTGTTTAAAGCCAAATTCAGTGATCCAGTCTGCACATGACAGTAGTAGTTCCCGGGTAGTTTAACTCAGGAATTGCCAGGGACAAGCACTGCATGTGAGTCACTTAGAATTTTAATCAACAACCCAGGAACACCTCATTCCTGGGTTGTTTCATGATGTCTAAACCCAGAAACTCTGGGTTGTTTATGGCTAAACAACCCAGAGTTAATCCAACAATTATCTATGGTTTGTTGTTGAGTTAACACTGGATTATTTAACCGCTAAGGAACTGAGAGCTTCTGAGTTCAGATGTCATGAAACAACCCAGGAATGGGGGAATTCCTGGGTTAACTGAACTCAGAAGTGGCTCATGTGTAGTGCTCATCCCTGGCAATTCCTGGGTTAAACAATTCCTGGGTGCACATAAGCATACTGCCTGTGATACTAATATTTTCCTTGGATTATATTCAGAGGTGCTCTTCTGTAAGTGGAAGACCACTTCTGCATGCAGAGGTGCTTTCTCTGACTTAGCACAAGAACCTTGACTGAGAAATCCAGAGGTGCACTCACATTTGTGCAAGCCATTGCACAATCTCTCACACAAGATCTTCTACAACATCACACTTTCAGCACAGGTTGCACATCACAGCAGTAATTCCTGGGTTGTTTAACCCAGGAATTGCAGGGATGAAAGCAGCGTGCAAACCACAGGCTTGTAATTTCCGCTTTTAATTAATTGTTTTGTAATGTGCGACCCTGGGATTGTTTTGTGTCATGTGAACCTGGAATCTCTGGGTTGTTCACCCAACAGCAAACCATGGGCACATTTGCACATGAAAAAACAACCGAGGAACAGGGTCTTCCTGCATTGTGAGTTGAAAGTGGAAACAATGACTACGTGGCTTATTGCTTTGCTCATCCCCAGCAATTCCTGGGTCAAACAACGAAAAAATTGCCACTATAACATTTGCATCTCTTTGAATCCTAGTCTTTAGGCTTTATAGCAGTTTCCTTGGCTTAGTGTCATTGTAAGCATAAGAATTCTTTCATCCAAATCTTAAACTGCAATCCTACACAAATTTACCAGGGAATAAGCCCCACTGAACTCAGTAAGAACTTACTTCCAAGTAAGTGCAATTCTATGCAAGTTATTAACACACAAAAGCAGGTTCAAGCTATGTGTCCCTTGTGCACATGGATGCATGAACATACAAAAAGCCTGGGGAGAGGGGAAAGATTGCTTCCACCCTCTTGCAGGCTGGTAGCTGTAACACTACCATTCTAGCTTTAAGATGTGACCTACTGGGAGAGATCTGGTTTGGTGCCATTATAGTTCTAGAAATACTTTTCTTATTACTTAGCAAGCATTTAGGAAAGCACACAAACTGTCTTGTGACTTAGGAAAGCAAACAAAATGTTTCAAGCTCATAATGCTTATGCTCATTTTTAATGCATTGACCCTACAAGATTAAGCTTGCTTTGAATATCATCTTTAAATTGACTAAACATACCTAAGTATAGAATCACCATTCCAGAGAGAGTCACGGCAGAAATAGAAGGCAAGAAATCTGTGAGGACAACTCTTGGCTCATACTTAGTACACAAATAATTAAAAACCTTTTGCTGCTCACTAGTGAGAGCCTATTCTCTGGCCACTTTCAGAATAACCTTCCTCTTTTCCATCGAGTGTTTTTACTTCCCACACTTGAAACTGAATTCTCTTAATCTTATGTCAGCAGCACTAGGGCAAAATCCATTATGTTGTAAGATTTTACATAACAGGGAGCCTGGGATTCGATGGTGAAAGCTTTTAGGAATTAAAAATAGTTTTTACAGTGAGCCTCTGGTAATAAATAATGAATCAATTCTGAGCTGCATGATGTGGTTACATCAACATTATTGTACCAAGTCAGAGATAAATCAGCCCTGTATTCGGAGTAAATAGCTATTCAAGATGACAGCAACTGTGTGATCACTCAAGGGCAATTTCACACCAGACGAAATTACCCTCAAGATGCAATATGAACACACTGAACTATAGGTGAGACTGAGGAATACATCCCAACCTTTTCTTCAAGTACTGATGGAAGTCCAATCTAGATAGCTAAACAGACACAAGCGTTGGGCTTCTGTAAGGCTCCTTAAAGCAGGAGTAGGCAGACTTCAGGCTTGCAGGATCTATTTTGTTAGAACCCTGAAATCCACCAACTGGTGTTAAAGACATCCACCAACTGGTGTAAAATGAAAACACTTTGAGCACATAAATTTGTTTGGAGTACCAAAAGTGAACAAAACTCCTTCCACACAAAAATCCACTCCTGGCTAACTTAATTTCAGCAATATAATTTGGGGTGGGGTTAGTTATTTTGTTGTTGCAATTGTTGGTGTCAGAAATCCTTGCTGATCTACTTACTATAACTCTACCAGAAGATCCGCATCTAGCTTCTGCCCATCCTACCTTATACAACAGTAACTGCCTGCACATCACTGACTCTCCTGGCTGAATAAGAATCAATACTCTTGAGAGAAGCATTTTAAGGGGAAAGTTTTGAAGAACAAGAGCCTCCTGCAGTCTCCGAGATCAATAAGTTAGTGTTTAGTGGTAACAGCAGCATCAACTACAGGGAATGTCCAAGAGCAAACAAGAGAACCCAAAAGGTTAAGGAAAAATATATCTATACGAAACTATAACTTTTAATATCAAAGACCAAGGATATCTTTTCCTAAGACTTTTTGAGGGTGAAACGTGTCTAGGTTATTGATACTTCTTTATTTGTATATATTGCATTGCTATGCTATTTAATCTTTAAATATAGATTAAACCTCCCAAGTTGGATGCCTACTTTAGGATAATGTTGGACCGATTATTTTGAAAGAAAACTACCTATTTGAAAATGCTAAAAACAGGCCAGAGCCCAAGCCCACAATGTCTGAGCTATTCCTTGTCTTGTCAGCTTTTGATCATTCACTACAGTTCTCCAAATGTTGACACTCTATATACTTCACTATATTCCAGGCCTTGTACTTGTTTTCTCTTGATAAAGGTTTTGGCCCCAATGACTGAAGCTAGTGAGGACACATCTGAAAGTTTTCCTTTATACTTATCCCACGTTTTCAGCAACTGTTGTGGTATCAGCTTCCTTTCTACTAGTTATCCTCTTTCTTTTTTAGGTATTAACAAAAGTGCTTCAAGAGGAAAGTCAATATTTAATTGTTCTAACTGATATGATCTTTGATCCTGACCTAGTGTCATCCATAGACTCAGATAATTTAATTGCAGTAATATGCCAATATAAATGTGGTCATTTATATTCAAAGTTACCTTTGTGCATAAAGATGTATTTTGCCAACTTTTTTGGTTCTCTTGTTTCTTCTTTTAGTTAAGTCAAGTTCATTGTTTGTCTTGGAGACTTCCAAGAGTGACTAGGACCCTTTCTAGCACATAGATTTCCCACCTAGGCTTTGTCATCCTAATGGTCTGCTTAAGACAGATTTTTTGTCCATCATTGCCATAAGTTGTAGAGGAAAAAAAGTATAAAATTGTATTACATGTGAATGGGATGCTCTATCCCATCCCTTCCTACTTGAGTCTACTCTGCAGCTCAAAGTGAAAGAATGTGGAAGGGAAAGGGAATGGTCTACTTTGCATAATCTTCTCTGAGAGAGAAACACACTATGCCCCAAAATTTCTGCATCAGACACACTCACTGATTCCAGAAGGTTGTGACGGCTGACTTTCAGAGTAACTTTGGAATGGGGTTTCTTCATGTGCACCTGACGCAGCTCCCTCTGGAAGAAGTTTACTTTGTCTTGAAAAGTTTCTGAACCTCCTGAAACCAACAAGTCCATGGTCATCTCTGTACTCTCAAATGCCCTAAGCATCAACTGTAGTCTCAGACCCTTTTTGTAGAAAGTAGCAGGGTCAGTCTGCACAGAGCCCTAAAAATGGCACATGTGCATTGTTTCATATGCATGCTTACAGATAGCCCTATTATCTCTACAGATAGAACATTTTGACTCTGTTCAGATGACACGCTAAGGCACAGTGATTAAGCATTTTGAGCTAAACATTATGGCTTAGTGGTTTAAACATGCTCACTAACCCTTTGCTGCAAAAGGGTTAGCAGCCTAACAATGGCTTAGCATCTTGTCTGAACAGGCCCAGTAATTTCATCAAAAATGAAAGCTGTATTGTCATACCCAAAAGATTCACAATCTAAGCATAAAGGAAACAAAGTAGGGCAAATCATAACAGCTGAAAACATTTTTATTTAAACAGGTGCTCCTTGACTAACCAACCATAGCTTTACTGGTACAAACTGATTTAAAGATTGTAATTCTGTATTTCAACTGTTGTTATTATTCCTCCTTTATTGCTCACCGCTCAGATATTTTATTGATGTAGAATGGTACATAAATTGTGCAAATAAATAAATAAATAAATAAAACCTGTAAGCACCACTGCATAGGTAAGGGTGCTAATAAGAATTCCACCCACTAACATTTTCCTTATCCCTATTATTTTATCCTTTTCCCCACATCTGTACAGGAACCACACACTGGTTCCTGTAAATGTGTACACTCTCTCTCTCCGACAAAACAGGAAGGTTTTTTAAAAAAAAGGTGGGGGAGGAAGAATAACCTTCTCAAAACACACACACACACACACACGCTAACTGTGCAAACCCTTCTAAAGAATATCAGGTAGAGACCAATGGATTAGAACTCTTGATCAGAAACAGGGAAATACAAGTTGCTCTACAATTAATTACAGCACCCTTAAGTCAAGCTAAACTACTCTCCACATTTATGAATATACTTTGAGCTAGGTGGTGTACAGAAGGGACGCAATCCCTGATGACAATGCTTGCAGTCTACATCATAGAAAAATGATCAGCAGCCCTATGTAAGCAACAGAATCTTATGCCCTGACTGTTTTTACCTATATTTTTATGCAGAGAGCGAATGAAAGTGGCCGCCAAGATGTTCCTCTCCTTGCAGCTGAGCTCCACGGGAGGCTGGATCCCATCATCCACCACCAGTGTCAGCAGCTTGTGTACAGGGTCAGGCCCAAGATAAGAGAACTAGCAGCAAAAAGATGCGGGAAAGGGGGAAACCATCATTCCCCAGAAAGCACAGCACATGAAGATGACATAGAATGGGTTCGGACGTCATGATACCCACAATGGGTTAAATAAGCCATGATGACTAATTTAACCCATCATGGGTTATTGTTTGTGTGGCAGTAACTGTGCGTTATTTTAGTTGCCTATAGAGTCACTTGGCAAAAATGGTCAAAACTGCTGCTGCCACTCTCCTCCAACCAGCAGATCTGTTTCCATGATTTGCCCAGCTACTGACTGCACTCACAGCCCAACCCCACCCTAACCCTTCCCCCAGCATTGTGCTCAGCAACATCCCCAAATACTGCCTCTGTTGGGTGGCAGTAGTTGTGCAGGGTTGTCATTTTGCCTTTTGGTGCATCCTAGCCAGGGGATACTGTGTATGAAGCTTTGTCCCACTCCTGCAAACTTCCACGGAGTTATAGCTGCCACCCTTTTTTGGCAAAAAAGTGCTTTTGTTCGTGTGGCTTTGGCAGTGTGCAAGGCTTTCAATGAGCCTTGTATGCATCCCTGCTAAGGGAGGCTGTGTATGAAGTTTGGTCCTGCTCCTGCAAACTTCTAAGGGTTTATTTGCACCACCTGCTTTTGGTGCACCCAGGGTTTTTGCTCCTTTGTGTGCAACAATGCAGGGGGTTGATGGTGCCTCAGGTGCCCCCTGACTAGGGGAGGCTGTGTATGAAGTTTGATCCCAATCCTGCATGCTTTCAGCACTTTACAGCCACCATCCCCTTGTCAGGGTGATGCTGGAAGTACTGAATTAATCTCTCCCATCTCATTGGGATATTGTGGAAAATTAAGACAGGCTGCTGCAATGTTATCCATGGGTGAAACAGCACCATTGCTGGGGTGGGAGGACTGCAGCAGGACAGGGGGTGGAGGGATGACTCAGATTACAAAATAAGCTGTTGTAGTTTATTAACACATCATGGCTTAAGTGACATCCGAACGTGGTGAGATCATCCTCTGTGCACGTTCCCTTGTCCCTCCACCTGTTCAGAACCAATTAGCAGGAAAAGTGCTCTCAAAATAGCAGCTATGGGGATGCTGTTATAAATTCTACTTCCCACAGAATGAGCCTCAGTACATGTTTCATTAGGGTAGAGAGAGGAAATCATAAGAAGGAAGAAGCGAAACAGCCAAAAGCAGAATGCAATGTAGGGGAAGGCGACTGCAGTCTCCCATGTATGATCTAAAATGCTGACTGTGCAATATTATTTGAAACTTCGGTGCTTTAGATTGATAAAGGGAACAAACCTTTCTCCCTCAAAACATTAAGATAAAAACAAAACAAACCCCAGCACTCAGTTGGAAATTTCATCAACTCACCTTGGTGCCAGGACATACTCTGAAGGTAAAGAGGCGCCAAGGAATGATCTTCAAGTAGAACTCCTTTACCGAGAATTGCTTTGAAGCCAAAGAAAACAGAAACCATGAAGAGTTATGTTTTCTTGAATACTACTATGAATAAACCTGAACAATGGAGAAGCCCATTCTTCTGGATCAAAGTGGCAAAAAGTAATCTAAACTATACAATTTATTGTTTTTATTGTTCGTATAATATTTTACATTGCTTTTATACTGTAAGTTCTATGTATTGTGAACTGCTTAGGTATTTTAGCATATTAAGCGGTATGATAGTATAAATAATAAATAAAAGTAGTAATAAATAAAATGTAGCCACTGTTCAGACTCCGAGTTAATGCAATGATGAGCCAAAGAAAGCCTGGGCAGTTTGATTTCCAGTATTGTCTTGCAGAAGTTCCTCAGTTGTTTCACAGCATAATACATGTTTCCTCCCAATCGTGACAATAGCCAAAATTTAGACTGAAGTGATTATTGAAGCTTATTGATAACAGCAGACATACGTAATAGCGCTAATGGGAATAATGTAATATTGCTGGATATTGTTTGAAAGCCAAAAATAAAAAATAATCAGTAAGCTGTTCTTACCTTGGGTGAAACATAGCAATAAACTTTTTTTGGCTTCTTCAATTTTTCAGGGGTCTGGCTGTCAGAAGGAGAGTCTTCATCCTCATCTTCAGTAGCAGTGGAAGGTCGGCGCTGAGAGGAACCCAAATGCAGGAGTGGAAGATGCCACTGGGTGTTGGCATAGCTACTAGCATTATAAAGGTAGGCTTCAAAGTAGCTACTGACTCCTGAGGTAGAAACATTTCGCTCGACAATATTCTTTTCATTCTCTAGAAGATACAAGACAGAGAGGTGTAAAGATGAATGATGCCAAAGCTCTCAAGGTTCCAGATAACAGATTCTGAACAGGTTATGAGAGTTGAATTTTTTTAAAAAAGTGTTGTCCAAGGAGACATTTGGTTGGATTTATTAAAAGAAAGGATTTTAAAATTTGTATGGACAATCCTTCTTGAGTCCAGAAACTGACATCTAATTTATGTTACATAGGAAGAGGGCGAAAAAGTGGCACTCCATTTAGGATTTATTTACCTAAGATTTGTTTTGTTCCCAGACTGCTTCCCCAGGATTACCCATCCCTCAGCAAAAAATTAAAAGCTGTCAGAAGTGACTGAACTCCAACCTCACCCCCAATACAACACTTCATTTCTTTAGTGCTTTCAGAAATAGTTGTAGAATGATATATAATATCCCTGATAGAAGAGGGCTACATACAGCCATGAGCAGTGAGAGTTCTTTAGACCGTTGGCACAAGCCTGACGGGAGAGAGGAACAAGAAGTGTTTTTCCCCTCCAGATTTTTTTCTTTGTCCAGCTTGAATTGTTTCTCTCTCATTGACATAAGTGGGAGGGAAACAAAACTACTCCATCTCCAGGGCTAGCTGAGTTGTCCACCTGTTCTACGAGCATGTCGGGATATTGAGAGGGCTTTGGATTGGCACACCCAGGGACTGACCATTGATCCACTCCCTTTTCTGCCTCAAAGAGGAAAGAGCTATGGATATTTTCACATGGTGAGCGAGGGGTGTTCCGAAGTTGGATCTCACCCTCCAAGCTTGGACCTCTCTCTCCGACCTCAGAGGCAAAGGTCTGACCTATCCTATGGCCCCTGGGACTCCTTCCCAAGGACCAAAGAATTGTAACATTACATTACTCAACTTCCCTTCAAAATAAAGTACATTCTTCTTTGGAAATAAATTGCTTTTTTTGCTTGAACTACAGAGTCTGGAGGCTCATGACAAATTTAAGAAAATTGTTATACTGACATCTCTTCTTTTTGCTTTGCCATCTGATAACTGAAAGGTTACAATTTACTTCACAAATATGAAAGTGAGAGAGAGATCACACTTAAATTCTCATATTGATTTCAATGAGAAAAATACTCAGCTATGCATTTCTCAGAATGATATCAATGCAACTTAAATGTATTTTGGTTCTTAAAGGACTTGGCTGCTAACTACGTAACATGCAAATGTGTGCAACTGAAATTCAACTTTTTAAATCTAATTTTTTTAAAAAAAACTGTGGGGGGATGAACTCGGAGCAGAGAAGCAGCAGCAGCGGGGAATGGTGTTTACAACTTTTCCCCACCCACTGCTTCGCCATTCCAAATTCCCACCTCCTAGAACATTTCTAAACAGCCATCATTGGAACTCTATATGTAATGAGTAGTTGGCCAAAGCTTTTCTGGACTGTACCTGTAGAGGAGGAATGTAAACTATGAATCACATGTTATTTCACACAAATAAATCCTTTCTTACCTGAGAAATGTAAAGAACAAAATGAACAGTGAACAGTAATATTTTAGCAGGATTTCTATCTGCCTTTCCTTTACCAGTAGCAAACTACTGAAATCAACAAGGATAGTGATGGGCTATTTCTTAGTGAAGGTGCTGGAAAGGCCACATTTTTATGAGAGAGAATGCAAGCTAGTGTTGTGCAATGGCTTGAATGTCGAATTTGGATGTGGGAAACCCAGATTCAAAACTGTGAAGTTTGCAGTCACTTAATGAACATGGGTAAGTGTGACAATACCCCACATTTCTGTCTCCTTCAGTATGTCTGGCTTAGTGTGTTTGGAGAGTGTGGAATGTTGGACTGAGT
The DNA here is from genome assembly GCA_029215795.1 of Anniella stebbinsi. Lineage (NCBI taxonomy): Eukaryota > Metazoa > Chordata > Lepidosauria > Squamata > Anniellidae > Anniella > Anniella stebbinsi. Next base: position 335,376,686 of record JARDYH010000001.1, read on the forward strand.
GGGTGTGGCTGATGATGCTGGGAAAGGGAGGGAGAGGAGTATATATTGTGTGAGGGAGTGGTTTGTAGTTAGTGTGTTGGTTGGGTGGAGGATAGCTGTGTGTGTTCTAGTCAGGAGTGTGTGAAGAGATTATAAGTACCTAGGATTATTATGAGTAAGAATATTTGAAGTATTAAGAATAGGCAAGTTTTAAATTGATTTGAAAAAAACTGTTAACAACAATAAATGTTTTCTTTTATTTTTGCTACCACAAACCACATGTCAGCTTGGCTTTGTAACCTGCTCTATCAGTTTAATAAAGAAACACATATCATTACACCTTCAGCCAACATACTCACAGGAGAACCTTATTCAAAAACCTTAACACCCTTTTCCCCTTTGCTATAATGAAAAAGTGGTGTGTCTTTTACCCTTCCCTTAGCCTGAGAGGGGTGTGCTTGTCTAACCCTAGTGTTTGAGGCTGTGGCGGCACAATAAGCTATTCCCTCTCAACCTAACTTGCCTCACAAGTTTGTTATGAGGCTAAAATGATAGGCTGAGCTTCTGCAAGGACAGTTTAGATTCAATACAATAAATAAATCAACTTTAAGTGACTCCAGCTGGCAATAGGATTGCATGGAAGTGTTGAAATGGTAATGAAGTAATGAATTGTTTAACTTACCACTTAGAACAATTATATCAAATTCTCCATTGCTAATAGGCTGGTTTTGGTAGGAGATGCAGGCATGGAAACATCCCCTACGGAGTAGGGTGAGTTTCAAGAGAACTTGACAAGTCTGTCGATTGGACACCACAGACTTTTCAAACAAAATATCAGAAGGCTCTTCTTCTTGGGGACCAAGCTAGAGAAAATGAACATATGTTAGGCTATATCAGTGTGCTCTAGTCTTATAGAAGGTGAAGCAGAGAGGGACAGACATTGCTTACCTCATGAACTGAGAGGCTGTAATTGTGCTCATCTATCAATGATACTGAGTTACTAGTAGGATTATCATATTCATCTCTGGGAATTATCTGCAAAGTGTGTGGCTGTCCACATGTCAGCACCAGGGTGGAGAAATGGCAAACAATTTTGGTTTTGGAGGGAACCACCATCCCTGAAATAAAGAAGAAAAGACAGTTTAGAAACACATGTAATATTACAAAGCGGTATTTGCAGAGAATAAATAAAATACGGAATTCAGAGTTCAAAATTATATGGAGGTGGAATGGATTCTAAACTAAGCAACTAAATGCTGGTAAAGAAGTAGAAATTAAATCTACTAGACAAAGAAATGTATAGTGGAATGCTGATGACTACAGGGCTGCAATGACAACCATGGAGCTATCGCAACATGGCATTGGTCCAACACATAGCAAATCACACTTTGATTTGGTATTCTCAGTGGTGCAGGGGGATAGTAATTTGGATGTACAGGATTTCTTCTCCATGCCCTTGCCATGATAAAGAGTACTTCCTGGTGAAGTTTAAGCTTCTTCAATTTGCAGGCATGAAGGACCAGTTAGAATAGTTTGTACTGGAGACTGATAAGAACATAAGAAGAGCCATGCTGTATCAGACCAAGGGTCCATCTAGTCCAGCATTCTATTCACACAGTAGCCAACCAGCTGTTGACCAGGACCCACAAGCAGGGCACAAGTATAGTAGTATTCTCCCATCCATCTTCCCCAGCAATTGGAATACCTAGGCATACTGCCTCTGCTATTGGAGGTAGCACATAGCTATCAGGACTAGTAGCCATTGATAGGGATTGACAAACTCCCCGTATTCTGTTTGCGCTCTACTCACCAGACCCGTCTGTCACCGCTAACTCAGATCCCATCAGATTATACTTGAAGTTGCAATTTTTTGCCGCATTTGTCATTTAGATGCTCCTTCTCCCAGTTTGAAAATATTGTTTTGGAGCTTCTAACAATCCCTTTGCTTTAACCACCCTAAATAATTTGGCATCGTTGGCAAATTTGGCCACTTCACTGCTCACTCCTAACCCCAGATCATTTATAGACAGGTTGAACTTGCACAGTTCTTTAACTTGCACAGTTGCTTAACTCGCTTGTTTGCTGACGCTTTGTCACTGGAGCTGACAGGATTCATCACGGGCTCCTCATACTCAGAATGCTCCAAACTACCCGATGGATTCAGATAGTTTCCACACAACCCTCAGGGAGTGTCCAGTTAACACAGCTGATGCTTCTGACATGATTGTTCCAAAGCCCTCTCTCCCACTGGAAAGCTCCTAGGTTTACTCAGGAGTTGGAAGCAATGAAGCAGATTAGATGAGATGATAGCAGACAACTCAAAATGAATCCAACCAAACATGTGGCAAAGCTCATTTTAGACCAAACTACATGGTAGTGATGGTGGCAAGGAATCAATTCTTCTTCCTTTCATGCTCTCAGTGCCATCCAATGGAACTTTTCCAACTTGGCCAGAAAAGGAATATTAATAAACCTTAAGAGCCCCCACTGTGTCTTTTTTGCTAAGCACTTTGAGGATAAAACTGCTTCTATTTGTAGTCACTTGGATCTAGTTTTATTTACAGAACAGTCAGTGGATGTGTCCCAAGCAGTGTCTTTTCAGATTTCATTGGATGAATTTTAGTTGTTGTGATTTAAGGATGTGGACAAGGTACTTGGAGAAGTGTAGCTTCTTTGCTGACCCTTTGGCAATCCTGGCTTATAAATCTATCTGGAGGTTGAGGAGTTGGGTCCAGAATGTGACAAATGTCCTATTGCAAGAGGCAATGGTCTTAATCTCCTTAAAGGAAGCGGTTGTGAGGCCGCTCTTACAAAATACCTGTCTGGACTCCAAGGACTGCATCAATTATTTCCTGGTTGCAAACCTACTCTTGAGGGCAAGGTGTTCGACTGTGTGGCTTCTGTACAACTCCAAACATTATTGATGACACCAATTATCTAGATCAACTTCAAACTGGTTTCACACCAGGGTTTGGTACTGAATAGCTGTGGTCACCTTGATGGATGAACTATGCCAGGAGAATGGGGGGGAGTGCCTCACACAATGGCATCCCTCTGAAGTGGCTTTCTGAGATTGGGGGCACTGTGCTCCAGTGGCTCCATTCCCATCTCAAATAGCTGTTATTTAAATGAGTATTTTTCATTCTGGTCTGACCATTAATTAAATACTGATCTTAAGTTGAAGCTCATTTCCAAAGTTGGGATACAGTATAAGCAAGCACTGCTTTGCTCTGGATAACAATGCAACACCAAGGATGGTAATGGTGCTAAATAAATTTAAGGGGCAGCACTAGAAATAGTGCTCACATACGATACATGTTTTCCCATCTATGTCTTGGCTTATTATTGACTTAACCAGGCCTTACCTGGCTGAAAGACTTTGTAGTAAGGACTATATGCCACATTCAAGCCTCCAAGTTTTATGCTGATCTCATAGCGCCCAGCCTTACGCACAGTGAATGCCACCTTCACCACATTGGAGCTGGGCTCCTGAAGTACTTCCTGGGTCACAGGAATATCCATTGCTAGCTCCATGTGGCTGATGTGAACTCGCAGCCCCACAGGACGATGGGCAGGGAAGGGCTGGCCATTCTTATAGAATAACTGCATGGGGAATTAAAGAAACCTAGGTGAGTAGTGAGCTGCAGCATCATTAGGTAAGTTCTCATGTCAGTGATAATAAGGATTTGGTAAGTGCAAAACATCCCTATGTTCCATAGTACAATTAGTGTCCTAGATAAAGGTGAAGTATAGAAATGTAGTTTACACCATCAAAAAAAAGTTACTACCTTCAAATATGCTTCAAGATAAATAACCTTCACATCTGAAGTCAGCATACAAGGCAAGCTCAACAAAACTAAGCCCAGAAGGAAAGAATACAAAACTTCATCCCTTAGAGGGAGATCACTGTGACCCATCTGAATCTAGCAGCCAGAAGTCCACACAAAACTCACTGCTAAAGCAAATGCATAGGAGGTAGTCCTAGATATTGCCAAACTCTGTGATAATGATATCCATCAGCATGAGAAAGGTTCAGCCCATCACTTGCAACTGACACAAGAAGCCACAAGGAATAATCCCCAAACCCCCTGCTAATAGAAGTTAGACCAAATACCCAAATAGTAATGTCCTATGAATTTTGTTCTGTGAATAAACGTTAGACCAAATGTCCAAATAATAATGGAAATAGAAACATTCCCTTACTTGCACACGGAAGGCCATGCTGTGGCCCACTTCATAAGGGTCCTTCCAATCCCAGAAGACTTTGCAAGAGCGGGGATCCAGGTAATTGCCTCGCACGTAGTCATAAATGGTCCGCTCTCCTCTGCGCTCCCGGTCCTCATGCTGGAGGAAGCTGACTACACGTGCGGCAAGCTCAAAGAGGAACTTAATGGTGAAAAAGAAAGCTACCACAGATACTGTGATTCCACCTGTCACAAGAAGGAAATAGATAGCACATAAGATCCAGCAAGATGCTGGAAATCCATCAGCAGCAACAGCAGTTTTTTGGTCCTGAAGACTGCTCACAGCATGAGAATTCACAACATTAACATTGAAGCAGAATTCTCAGAGAGAACTATTTCTTGACACAGGGCTAAATCCTACAATGAGGTAGCAAGTTTTGAGTACTATTAAAGGCCAACAAATTATCAGCTATTTATTATATTTTACTACCATTGCCCAGGAGCACCATTTGGATTTTTTGCCTTGAGCACTAAAATGTCTTTAGCTCTTGTTCTGCTGCCAGCAACTGCTAAAGAAAGGAAGTGAAATAGGTAGGAGAATAATGTTATGCCAGGAGAAGATGACATGCAAATTAATAAGCTTAGTATTAGCAAAACATGTTATGAAGTTTTCATGATTCGATTAAAAGAAATAGATCTTCAAGGTTCCTTCTGGATCTCATAAGCAGATTTTCTTTGCTTACCAATAACGTAAAACATTAGGTCCCTTCAATGAGACACACAGCCGAGGATCACAGCTGCATCTGGAATGGAAAAACAGATTTAGTTCAACATCCCTCCCCATTGCAAGTCTCCTAAGAAAGAGTCTGATCCCTAAGAAACACTTCAAACGTTCTCCAATCTTTCTATTTTTCCAAAAATCTACCCTCCACTTCAAAAACCACCCCCACCACTAGTTATAACAGTTCTAGAACATGAAACTATAAACAGAAATTAAAAGTCCAGTATAAGAACCAAGATATTTTGTATGTTCCTTTGAGTGTCAGAAACTAAAGATCACTAATATTCCCCAGCAAATGTTGACACTTTTGCTGGTTGAAAATTGCAATCAGAAAAATTAATTAAATATAGGGACGTCAGTTTCTGATACCAGAGTCAGGTTAATTTACAGTACATTCCACTTTACATTTTGAACAGATTTCCAAAGCATCTGACAAATATTATCAGAACTACAACACAATAAAATACAATATAAAAGTAGACTAGAAGAATCAATGGCTGGGTTCACATAACCCATTAACCCACCATGGGTTATCGTGTTGTCTGAACCTAGCACATTTACCACTGGGTGGGTCAATGTTTTGTCTGAACACAATACATCTTCTGCAGGGTGAGTTAACATGTTGTCTGAACGCAGAATGTTTTCTGCAGGGTGGATTGTTAACTGTGTGGTATAGTTTATTTTTCTCAAACAAACCATGTTGAGAACCTATGGCTTGTTGTTGGGTTGTTCAGGGTAGTTAACATGCCACACTGCATGGTTAACAAGCCAGTCTGTGGAAAACACACTGTGTTCAGACACGATAACCCACAGTTCAACAACCCACACTGGATGGGTAGTCATGTTGTGTGTATACAGCAGATATATAAAAGTAGCATCAACAACATGAATAAAACCCCAAAATGAAGCAGCAAATAAAATAATCGATACATAGGTTCTTGGCTGATAAAAACAACCACTAGAAATTCAGACAAATGAAAAGGTCTTGACATAGCCCCTAAAATGTAAGAAAGTGCCTAGAAGAACTCTTTGCGTGTATTCAGACCATGGGGGGGGAGGGGGGCTAGAAGCCATCATGGGCTCTCCCCATGCCCCTGCACAACTACCATTTGTATTTCCTGTGTTGCAGAATGGGTTGTATGCCATCCAAACCCGGCGCACCAGGAATGGCTTCGTATCCACCCTACAATCTCTACTGCAGTTATGGGTTGTAGGATGGGTATGATGCCACCTCTGATGCACTGCATTCGGAAAACACACCAACCTGCACTACAGCATAGGGAATAATGCAAATGGTGGCTGCACAAGTGGCATGCAGAGGGGCGGGAGGTTGTCCGAACAGTCTTTGACTGGGGTTGCATGACATACCAACCTATTGTGGGTTGTTGTCTGGAACGATCCACCATAGATTAGTGTGCCATCCATATCTGGATAGCTTGCCATGGGGTGGGTTAATTTTTTGAAGCCATAGTAACAACCAAAGGCATGTTCTAGGGGTTGTTTTATCCATGATGGATTGGCATGTCATCCGAACTTGGGACACCCAATCCATCATGGGTTGAGGGAAGCGGTGAGCAACTCATGTGGCAAGAGCAGTAAAATCCTTTGCCACTCTTCATGATTACAGCTAATTTATGCACATGGAGTTTCATGATTGCAGCTAATTTATGCACATGGAGTTTTATTTTTTTTATTTTGTTGGCCTTTTGCTATAGTGGAATAGTGCTATAGCACCATGAAGAAATGTTTAAACAGGGGGGAAAGCAGGGTTCTGCATGGTAGAACCCGCCTTGTCTACCCAATTCCAACCCCTTCCCCACTCTGATCGCTATCCCTTTTCGGTCACAGCTTTTCTTTCTTTCTTTCTGTTGTTGGAGTTTCACAATAGTGCTGTATCAGAGTAGAAGTATAACACAATGAAGAAATTAAAAAGGGGGTGGGGCAGCAGTCAAGGAGAATAGGGATGAAATTGACCAACACATTGACAGACAGAATAGAGAAAGTAGTGAAACCATCACCTTTGACAGTATAGGGGGGTGGGAATTGAACAGGGACACAATGTCCCCCGCAGCTGTCAGTTGCTCCATCAGAACAGCGCTATAGTACCAGGAAGAAATTTTAAAAAGGTAGGGAAAATGTATATAGCAGCAAATTGGAAAAAAGCTGCTGCTACAATAATATCTGAATGGTATGGCAGAATATGGGACATTCAATCTAATTAAAATTAATTTATTATAGATGATCAAGGAATGAACAAGAGATAAATAAATTTATTTTAAAAACAGACCTTATTTACAATGTTCTAGAATAGCAAATATAAGAATAGTAAACTATATATTTTCTTTTCTTTACAGTAGAGTGTTTCTTGTCCTTTTTATATGTAGAAAAGAATGTTTTATATGTAAGTATGATATATTTGTAGATAATTAAATTATTTTTAAAAAGACACATACCTTTACACAAGCTCCCATGTCCTCGAAGACAATACGGGAGTGCCCATTCCTCAACACCTTTGCTCAGCATGCAGAACTCTGGAAACTGTCAGCAGGAAGGGTTGACTGCCAGATCATCATTGGGACAAATACTCCTGGAACTCACAATTCAGGTTCACAACCAGAGAATCAAGCACAAGAAGTTGACCATAACACGAAATGATACACTGCATTGTCACACCATGCAGTCCTCAGAAGATTTGCTGGGAGATTTCCTGAAATGAAAAACAAGAACTCATGATCATTACATTGATCAAGAAAGCAGAACTAATATTAAAAATTCTCAAGGCCAGCTAAAGATAATCTACCATTTGGTTCATGCTTTTCATCTCAGATTTAATGCCTTCTCTTAGAGACTTTGAGGCAGCTAAGACCTTGAAATTTCTGATCAAACCTTGAGACCTGGCAACATTGTAAGCATCCTTTAGTAAAAGATTAAATAATGAATGAGGCCCAGGCAAACAGAACACTGTACATTGGGTTTATCCAGATGATCAGTGAATGGATGCCTCAACCACATTTAGCCTCTGTGTGCTAATCTCACAAGTCCAGATTCAGGAAAAACAGCACAATGGCCAGTCCACATATAATGGACTGGAAAGGGGCGAGGAGGAAGATAGCTGTGTTGTTATGCACAGCCCCCACACGCACACAATGGAACAGGGAGGGAAGGACTTGTGGCATGTATCAGGGATGTCACTGGTACTATCCAACAGCACTCACAGAATGGATACATGCTGGGGTAAGGGTTGGATACTGGAAACAGAGGTTTGAGCAATGAACAGTGTGATATCTTTGCAACAGAAGCATTATCTCCAGTGGAGACAGCTCTAGATTCTGTGGGGGGGGGGGGGAATGAACAACTGAGCATTTATTCTACACAACAAAGAAACAATATTGATGCCTGTGTGGAAGAGTTTCATTGATAGAATACCTCACCATGTTTATTTAAAAAATGAAAATTAACTTTTCTCGATTCTGTGACCAAGCTATTCACCTACTGGGATACATTTATAGACTGAAACAAAAGGTATTGTTTACCTGCCTAAAGGTATTACATGGCAGACCAAAACAATAAATCCTAAAAAGATGTTGCAATACAGAAGAAAAAAAACTCTATCTAGATTGCTATGTCTTCAGAAATGCCCTCAGTTTCCAAAAATGCTTGTCTTTTGCCAAAATGCTGACTTGTATCTAATTATTCCCAAGAGAAGTAATTATTCAAGGGAAAGGGAAAAGGAAACAAATGGAACATGATGGGAGAAAGTGTACACCACCATCTATGTCTGCCCAAGCCTATCACCTACTATCAAGCAAGTCCCATAACCTTCCACAGTAATGCACCTGTTATTCTTCTCTCCTCTGGAAGGTCTGAAGTGTTGGTATGCTTCCACGCGCTATAGGCTTTCAAATTCTTGCAAGAGATGGTAAAAGGCAGAGCAGTTTTTCAAAAGAGGTTTACTTGTGCTTCACAAAAACTCGAACTGTGCATACATAATATCTTACAGGTCACAGCACTCAGGCTGTTGACTGATAGGTCCCAGAGCCCTATGGTTCAACAGTCTCATATGCATCCCAACAGGGTCCTGCCTTTCATCACTTGGTACACATGTGCTGGTCCCTTTGCCCAAGATGCATTGTGGTTTGAAAGGGGCCTGGTGTTACAGTTGGAAAAAGGGTTTCTCAGCTTTTGCATGGTCAGTTCAACCGTAACTCACAAAGCACTGCAGGTTTTGCCACTAATAACTCAGGTTTTGTTAGGATGGGTGTGGAGACTCTGCTCTTTATCAATAATGGAGTTGTAAGAGAAGATTTCCCCACCAGTCTACACACAATGGGTAAACTCAAAAGAATACTGTAATCACAATCGATTCCCCCTCCAAGATATAGTTCATGCTGGGGGTGGGTGCCTGGAGGAGAGGGCTTGTGCCTAGGGTGGAGGCTTGGAGGTGGGGGTTCCAGGCTGGGAACAGTGATTTGGAGAGGAGCTCATGCCTGGGTCTGCTGCGTGGGGGCGTGTGCTAGGGATAGGTGTCAGGGATCATGGCAGGGGTGTGAGGCCTGGGGGAACTAGTTTGGGTGCTCCAGACTGGGGGCGCAATTGGAGGGGCTTGTGGGGGAGTTTTGTACCTAAATTTCTGTAGCGGTGGCTTGTGGCCAATATAACTGGTGGGGTGGAAATGGTGGTGGTGGTAACTGGAGGCAGATCCAAGGGCACCTATTTTGCTATACACCAGTCTTTTGCTACACAGTTCAAGCCACCACCCTCCCCTCCCAGACATTTCTGCGAAATAACAACAAAGAGAGAGCAATTTGTGGCAGAGCCCACTTATTGAAAGAATGGGGGAGAGGAGAGGAAGAAACCCATTTCATATACAGGCAAACTAATGCAGCAGGCAGTTAAAGTCAACGACTGCAACAGAGAGTGAATTTGGGTTACATAATCACAGCATACTAAATTCACAGAACCAACAGAGAGCAAGGTTTTTGTGGGGTTTTGTGTTGTTTGTTTTTAAGTGACTTTAAAAAAAAATCACATCCCAATTTATCCAGGGTAAGTCACAACACAGAGAAAGCCGTTTGTAGACAATTCTCCAAGATTTAAATTAAAGTGAGATGGGAGACCAGGAAACCCATTTCACACACTGGCAAACTGAGGTAGCAGGCAATAAGGGTCAATAACTGTAAGTGAGAGAGTTATATAATCCCAGGGTTGTTTTTTTAAGTGTGGCCCAGCAAATATATTGTGTCATCTTAAATTGCAGCACCATAAATTGAAAAGGATTTATATTAAGGATGGAATCCACCCACACCAAGTCCTGGCATTGCATAGGAGCAAGGAAAGGTTCTGTGGGTGGCCTGGATCATTCCCCAAGATCCCCGGGGTAGCAGGGCGAAATGCCGTTACAGGGGAAGGAGAGATGGATATTTAATACCCATCTCACCTTCCGGTCGCCCTGCTACCCCGGGGATCTTGGGGAATGATCCAGGCCACCCACAGAACCTTTCCTTGCTCCTGTGCAATGCCAGGTCGGTTAAAAACAAAACAAGCATAATCTTTGACCTCCTCACAGAAGAGGAGGCCGACCTGGCATGCTTCACGGAGACCTGGCTGGGAGATGACAGTGGCCCGACATGGGCTCAGGCTCTCCCAGCTGGGTACTGTGTTAGGGAGCAGGTGAGGGAAAGTGGGCGGGGGGGCGGAGTAGCTGTGGTCTACAAAAACCATCTTAACCTGACCAGACATCCTGTCCGGCAACTGAATCACATCGAGTGTGTGTACCTGAGTCTGAAGACCAGGGATAGACTAGGGATTCTGTTAGTGTACCGGCCACCCCGCTGCCTATCAGACTCCCTGGCCGAGCTCACGGAACTGGTCTCGGAGCTGGTGTTGGATTCGCCCAGGCTCTTGGTCCTGGGCGATTTCAACATCCCATTCGAGGCCGGTTTGTCAGGTGGAGCTCGGGAGTTCATGGCATCCATGACAAACATGGGCCTATCCCAATTGGTCTCTGGACCCACACATTCAGCAGGTCACACCCTCGATGCTGTTTTCAGTTCCGAACAGACGGATCTGTGGGCGGAGGTACTGAATACCTCCAAATTGTCATGGACAGACCATTTTCTGGTCAGAGTTAGTATCACGGCTACCACCCGTCCCTGCAGGGGTGGCGGACCAATTAAGATGGTCCGCCCTCGAAGGCTGATGGATCCTTCTGGATTCCAGAAAGCCTTGGAGGGTTCCATGGCTGGTATCGTCGACGATCCTGTAGAAGCCCTGGTCAATAGATGGAATCAAGACCTAACTAGGGCTATCGACACGATCGCCCCCAAACGTCCTCTCCGGCCCGCTTCTAATAGGGCGCCCTGGTATACAGAAGACCTCAGGGAGTTGAAGCGGAAAGGACGACGACTGGAGCGCCGATGGCGGAAAACTCAACTTATATCCGACAAGACACGACATAGAGAACATCTTCGTTTCTATGGGGTGGCAATACGTGCAGCGAAGAAAGCTTTCTTCTCTGCACGCATTGCGTCTGCGAATTCACATCCAGCAGAACTGTTCAGGGTGGTGAGGGGTCTAACTCAGGCTCCTTCTCCCCTGAATCCGATTTTAGAGCCTTCGGCAGTTCGCTGCGATGCCTTTAACGATCATTTCTCAGATAAAATCTCTCGGATAAGAGCCGACTTAGACGCCATTGTTATAGCAGAGGTTGACAGTGGAGTGTCCAGTGACTCCGTGAGTAGGATTACACTCGATCAGTTTCAGTTGGTGAGTACCGAGGATGTGGACAAGGTACTTGGATGTGTGAGGAAGACGACTTGCCCTCTCGATCCCTGTCCTTCCTGGCTGGTCGTCCAGGGAGGAGATGCAGTTAGATCACATCTACAGCATTTCATTAATGCATCTCTCAGGGAGGGGAGTTTTCCATCATGTTTAAAAGAGGCGGTGGTAAGGCCGCTTCTAAAAAAGCCCTCCCTGGATCCCCTGGACCTTAATAACTACAGGCCTGTATCAAATCTTCTGTTTTTGGGCAAGGTGATCGAGAGGGCAGTTGCTCTTCAACTCCAGGTAGTCTTGGATGACACCGATTTTCTAGACCCATTTCAAACCGGCTTCAGGGCGGGATACGGAGTTGAGACCGCTTTGGTCGCCTTAGTGGATGATCTACGCCTTAGTATCGACAGGGGGAGTGTGTCCCTGCTGGTACTTCTGGACCTCTCAGCGGCTTTCGATACCATCGACCATGGTATCCTTCTGGAGCGCCTGGGGGAATTGGGGATCGGGGGCACTGTGCTTCAGTGGTTCCGATCCTATCTCTCGGGCAGGTTCCAGATGGTGATGCTTGGGGATAGCTGCTCTTCAAAAAAGGAGCTGCTATGTGGTGTACCACAAGGTGCCATCCTTTCTCCAATGCTGTTTAACATTTACATGAAACCGCTGGGAGAGATCATCCGGAGGCATGGGGCAGGGTGCTATCAATACGCTGATGACACCCAAATATATTTCTCTATGCCTTCGACAACATCGTCAGCTAAGGATAGTGTGTCTCCTCTGAATGAATGCTTGGAGGCGGTAATGGGCTGGATGAGGAAAAACAAACTGAAACTGAATCCAGACAAGACGGAGGTGCTTGCTGTTAAAGGCCCCAACCTGGTTCTGGAGGTGTGTCAACCAGTTCTGGATGGGGTTGCACTCCCCCTGAAAGGCTGTGTTCGCAGCTTGGGGGTGCTCCTGGATCCGTCGCTCCAGATGACAGCTCAGATTGATGCGATGGCCAGGAGTGCCTACTATCAGCTTCGGCTGATACGCCAGCTGCGCCCCCTTCCTAGAGTTGGAAGACCTAAAGACGGTAGTGCACGGGCTGGTAACTTCAAGGCTCGACTTCTGCAATGCGCTGTACATAGGGCTACCTTTGTGCCTAGTCCAGAAACTTCAACTTGTTCAAAATATGGCAGCCAGGTTGGTCACCGGTACACCTAGGGGTGATCACATTACACCAGTTTTAAAATCGCTTCATTGGCTGCCAATTAGTTTCCGGGCGAAGTATAAAGTGTTGGTTATTACCTTTAAAGCCCTACATGGTTTGGGTCCAGGGTACCTGCGGGATCGCTTTCTCCCGTACAATCCGCCCCGCACACTTAGGTCCTCTGGGAAGAACTTACTCAAGCCAGCCAGAACTAGGCTGGCGAGTGTTACCCAGAGGACCTTTTCTTCCATCGCTCCCAGACTGTGGAATGGTCTGTCGGAGGAGGTTAGACAAATTGACAGTCTTCATGAATTTAAGAGAGTCATGAAGACTGTCCCCTTCCGACAGGCCTATCCAGATGAATTTTAGGATATTTTTAATGTTGTGTTGTTCTCTTGTTTTTAAAATTTTTAACTGTTGTGAATTTTTGTGTTTATATTGTTGTTGTTCCCCGCCTCGATCCGGAGGGAGAGGCGGGTTACAAATAAATATTATTATTATTATTATTATTATTATTATTATTATTATATATAAACACACACACAAATTTATCAATTTGCAAATTCCACCCCCCCACACTCACACCAAAGCCAAATACATTTTTACATGAAGTGCAGCACAGACTTAAATGCATTCCCCCTAATCCCTATTTATTCAGTCACTGCCCCATGGAAACAAAAAAATGTGAACCAACCACCATTCTGCAGGGACAGAGCACAACCCCTGTAATTCCCTCTCCCTGCCTTAATTGATTGACCTGGACTAAGCTGGTTTGCCATGGGGCTCCAGTGGGCCCCTTTGAACCCCCTGGGGGGGGGGGCAGATCAGACAAGGGGGGCTTAGCTATGCCCAAAAACCTGGCTTCTTGCCCCCATGGGAAAAACATGCAAAATGGTCATCCCAACCATAACTAGAAACTGCCCTAGGCTGGAGGTGGTGTTTCTTCTAGGCCCTAGAATTGACTGGGTGGGAATGCAAGCAACTTGCTGTCACCCATACAGGCATATCTAGGGCTGCCTCAAATTTTGCTTGGTGTTCCAGGGATCAACTATAAAAACCTCAGTCATAATGCCTTGTTACTTACTGAACAGTCTCAGCTTTTTCATTTTTTAAAAGAAAGGGAATTTCTTTCAATACAAACCTTCTGTTCATTTTAAATGTAAGGCAATACAGATTCAGAATTCCCTTGTCTATCAAACTGAGAAACATAATTATTGTAGCAGGAAATAAAACTGGCACTCTGAGCTACCTTTCCATTAGCATCCTCTGTGCCTGATCAAATGGCAGATTTCCTGTATAAATTCTGACCTGAAACTTGGCAATATCTTTGCTACACTGTGGATGTTAGAGTTGACTCAGCAACTCTGTTACTGTTCTTAGGTGCACTGTTTCAGAATTATCCTTGCCTGAAACCTAGTCTCACTCTGTTAGTAAATGTAACTCTGATTCATGTGCTCTATATGAAATGACAAGCAAAATGCCTACTGGGCAGACAGAAGAGAGCTGACAGGGGATTGGACTCAATGGCCTTATAGGCCCCTTTAACTCTACTATACTATGATTCTCTGCAACCAGCTGTGCAGAGAATCTGATCCCAAAACACATGGATGATAGTCTTTTGTAAATCAAAGAATTACAATCTAGGAAAATCATCTGCATATGAAAGCTTTTGATTAGAATGGTCAAGTAGTACTTGGCCAGCATTCCATTTTAAGTACTAGCAGGGACAGTATTGTAGTACTAGCAGCCTGAGAAGTAACTTTTTATGAACTTATACTGCATTTAGACCTTTTAGCATTCCCTTCCATGCAGTGCTGATGTAAAAGCTTCTCTACATTTAAAAAACAACAACACCTGCTGCTTTCTGTTTCTGTTCTGGAATTGCAATCGGCTCAATTACATTGAATACTTCCTATCTCTGTGTCTTCCATTCAACTACATAGAACAGCGCTATCTAGTGGCAGAATTATGGTGAAACACCACCTTTACACAGGGCCGATTTTGCAGATTTTTAAGCTGCTTATCTCTGTGTTTTCTGACAGCAGGATAAGAGGGGATAGTGCAGGAGATGTGAGGATATCATGTCATTGACCTGCAAATTTCTGTGAGTCACAAGCATGCTATAAATCACTCGTTTAGAGAAGAACTAAGGCACTCCTTGCTGGCCCTCTCTGGTAACACTACAGATAAATTAACATATTCTTGCTTTTAGAGCTAAATGAAAGCATCCACATTCAGGTAAATACGTCCTAAATTCAGCAAAGTGTTACTGACATTCTGCATCAGCAACTGTTCTCACAAATAAATATGGACATTGAAATTCGATTAAGATGAAGCTGATCTTTCTAATATGGCTACCACAGCTTTTGGTGCACCATCTTGTGCCATATTTCAAGGAAAGAATGATAGGCAGGCAAAAACCACCTCACACAACCTGCTCCAGAGAGACTGCTTCTCTCTGCCACAAGACCATCTGCCATCATCTGCCCTGTAAGAAGGATTCTGATCACATGTCACTTAAAACATATTTGTTGATTTTGATGTTATCTGTAGGACATCTTAAAAGGATCTGTATCCCAATATAAATAACTGAAACAAATATTTAGCACAAACTCTGTATATATATTATGGGAAGTACACAGCTTTTAGCATCTGACAGTAGTACCTATATCCCTCCTTCATCAGACTATAGCAACTTTATATTTTTCATCTCTTTGTATTTTCTAATTTCTTTTTGGATAGAGTTACTAGCTTGATGGATCACAGGAGCGCTATTGATTATATCTGGATTTCAGCCAATTTTTCAACAATATCCATCATTAGGTTCTTGTCAATAAGCTGGTGAAATGTGGACTTGTAGCTGGTTGATGGACTGCACCCAAGAATGCTCAGCAATGGCTTCTCATCAACCTGATGATAAAAATGGAATGATGAAGAGTTTTGTCCTGAACCCATTGTTGGTCAACACATTTAGACCCGACTTGGATGAAGGTGTTCAGAGGAAGTTCATCAAATGTGTAGATGACAACAAACTGGGAGGCACAGCTAATCCTTAATAATGATACAAGAGTTGTGGGCCTGTCTATGCCATAGTGCAAGAGCCGTGAAACCAATGCTGCCTCTACACAAAATGTTTAAAGATCTTTCAAGTCTCATTAAATTTTTTACCTCTACATGAGCAGAGCGCAAATCAGGAGTTGAGGCACGTTATCTATCTGATTATGCACATTATCGAATGCGCGTTAAATAGCAAGTTTTATTTTGCTGCGGCCGTTAAAGTGCATTTTGACTATGTGAACAAGCAATTCTCCGCATTAACTACTTCTAAAGCACATTTCAAACAACTGGTAAGGCCACCAGTTGTGCGCTCAATTACCTCCTGCATACAGTCATTTACCATAAAGCACTTCCGAGAAGATGCGCATAATCGGAGAACCAGGCATCAACCCGAATTCTTATAGAGGGGGTCCCAGGCACCTAAAACTGGGCTGGCATATAAAGGGGACCCTAGAGTGTGCACCTCAGTGTTTTGTTTTTAAAGCAAATCAAATTTAGACAACAATCCAATCCTTTGGTCCCTGAGTGAACCTCTCAGGGACCTTAGGATGCCTCGGAAACCTCTTCTGGGGTCAGAGACAGAACTCTGTAGTCTCTCTCTTATGGATGTTTAGTACGCCAATTTTCTGAAAAGTTACATTCCTGTAAAGTTTGTGCTATCCAGCTCTTCTGGTTTTGTAAATGTAAGTTGCCCTTCCTGCTTCTATCCAGACTCTCATCAATTACTACATTCAAATCACAACCAAGTATTACTCCCCCTTCCTTGAACTTGTCTAGAGTACACAGTGTGTCTTTTGGAATTGACCAACATTGGGGCTATATGTCACTTTTTTTCAGACTGTAAGCCTGTGGGCAGGGACTGTCTTAAGAAATATCTTTGTAGGCCACCTTGGGAGCCTTTTTGGCTAAAGGTGGGGAACAAATGCTATAACTAACTGACTAACTAAATAGTACCTTTAACAAAAATGTATCTCGCACGTGGGTCCTGGAACACATCTATTAATGTAAGATTAACCTTTTTTGTTATTGCAATAAGTACTCCTTGGGATTTTGAAGAACCTGGGTCAAAGTACACTTCTCCTATTCCTAGGTAATTGAGCATCTTGATTTTTTTTTATTTTCTGGGTGGGATTCCTGTATTATTATCATGTCAGAGCTCTCTTTTTAAAGAATATTCTGGACCCACTGGCATTTTTGTTGTGAACCCATACCTTTTACGTTAAATGAACTACTTTCAGTTCAGTCATTTATGTATTAAATTGATTGCCAAAATATTCATATACATTTATATACCCTCCTCTTTATATACACCCACATATGTATGCATATAGATATTGACATTCATTTTCTTATTCCTGAATAGCCTCAGTATGTAGTCCACAAATATTACAATTTGAAGAAACCATAACAAAAACAATATTTAAACCAAAACATCAGTCCCCTTTCCCATTGCCCAGGAGCTCTCCTCTAAGGGCTCCTGTGTCATAGTCAAGAGTCCCCATGACTACCATAGCAGGTGATCAATGTTGAGGGGGCAGGAGCACAATTTCAATGGGATCATCGCTACTCCCTCTGCTGTGCATATATTATATTGAATAGACTTATATAAAAATAAAATATGATCCAACAGATTTCATGTGTGTGCCAACTGCAGCTGCACTGGCATTCTGTTCCTCTCATGCCAATGTTAGTCCATTATCTGTCTTTTGGTATTTTAATCTTGCTGTGAAGGTGCATTTGGCTGCCTGTGCTTTTCTCTTTTTTTTTTTTGCTTGATGTTTGCCATTCTGCATCCTGTGGGTCTGGTTCTGTCGCCACATCAGCCATGTCATCATACTCTCCTTGTGGAATCTCTGCTGGTGTTAGCTTTAGGGCCTTTGTCTGTTTCCTTTAGAGTTGCTGCTCTATATGTTCTATTCATTAAACAAAAAACCTACGGTTTACAAAAACAATGTTAAGGCTCTACAGATTCCAACCAAGCACCAAAAAGCAGGGAAATTGGCTCACAAGCCTTAACGCCACATCCTCCCTAAGGAGGCAGAAAGTGCAAGTGAAATTCTCATTCTCCCAAAGCAGATAAACCATGAGGACAGGGTGGAGAATATGATATGCAGAGGTGACTGTGGGGTTGTGGAAAACTGATCACGAACAACTTCTCTTTTTTTGTTTAGAGCAGCCCTTCCCCAACCTGGTGCCCTTCAAAGGTGTTGGACTACAACTACCATCATTGCAAGTCAGTATGTCCCATGGTCAGCCTAAATATACAAAAGTTAAAAATATAATTAAATACTTTTCAATATTAAAGCATTTTAAACATTTTAAATACATAACAATTTAAAAGTCAAAGGTATAGACAGAGGTCCAGATTATTTGCCAAAGGCCTGCTGGAACAAAAAAGGGTTTGTCTGCATCCAAAGGCACATCAAGGAGGGAGCCAGTGTAGACTGCAAGGATTAGAAAGAAAATCCATGTGTGTACACTATGCAAAATAAACAACAGCTCAACTGTTTCTAAACCTTATTAGAAAAACAGGGTGACTAGGCCGAAACCAGCGTTGTAGGCCCAGAAGCACTTTGAAAGGTTTCAACATTGTACTTAAAACTTAACACCGGCCCAAACTAATTAAATGAAGTATTTGAAGCTTTCAACTTATAGCAGTATGGACCAAACTCTTAGAAAAGAGGGAAGGAGCACTGTGTGTGAGTGGGGTGGGGGAAATTAAAAGAAAGGTATAGCTACCTATTCCCAGGAGAGATCTGAAGATCAAGTTACCATGGATCCAGAGGAACCACACCCTGCTTCACCAGGGAGCAAAAGAGCAAACTGGCCTTATGAAGATAGCCCAAAATACTCTCAGAGCCAAAGGAATGCATGTTCCAGAAGAAAAAAGAGAAACTCTTCTTCTTCACTCAAAAGGTCTGTGCTAGAGGCAGCGGCCATTTCACTCACCCACCCCACATTCTAAGGCAGGAGGGAGGGGGGAGAGTGTGTCGCATTATGAGGGAAGATGGCCGCCTCATTGACTTGAATGAGAGGTTAAAATAGTCCTTAAAAGTCAACCGAAGGGAATTTTAAAAAAACGAAAAGCTTTCCATCAACTACAGTCAAGGAAGAAGACCCCACCACTGGATTAGTTAATAAGGCTCTAGAAATTATGCAAATTGTGAGCACAAAAAGTAGCAACCTGGAAGTAAATTTTACAAAAGCAGGGAGACAGGTTTGTATTCCTTTTCTAACTTAAACTGCTCTCCTTCCCTCAATCTTTCACCAATCTTCTTGAAATTTTCAGGTAATATAAAACAAACATTTCTTTCTGGCACCTGTAAATTTCAGAAAGGTTGATGAAACATTTTCGATTTTATGGCTGTTAGAATGACCCCCCCAATTATCACTTTAACATGGCGGAATGTGTTTTTTACTGACGGCCCTTAACAATGGAGGCACGGCTGTGCCTCTATTAATTTGCCCTGTACACAATTGACTTGACTAGATGTTCCCATGTTTATCCAATCCCAACTTTGCGAAGTTGCTCTGAATAGGGGAGGAACAACCTTTTTTCTGTAAAGTTTCAAGTTCTGAAAGATCTGTATTTGAGCCCCTTCATATTCCAGCTTCTCCTGATGCCTTGCTGCTTCCAAGTCTCTCCCAAGACATGCTATTATGTCCTGTGGCCTTGCTCCAGGTGGGGGGTTTGCATAGAGGGCCCTGTGTGCCCAATCAATTTCTGCAGTAACAAATTCCAGTTCATGGAACAATTGCGTAAACTATTTAGTTAAGAATTCACTCATGTTTTCCCCTCCAAATTCTCCCTAAATCCTCTAATGTGAGGGTTTGGCCTCTGACTCCTGTTCACCAAGGATTCAAGCCAGTCCTGGAGGTCTGCATTAGACTGGATCAGCACCAATGTTTTTTGATGTTTCAGGCCAAAATTTAGGGCTTCATTAGCTGTGTTTGAAATGGCTGGATTTTTAAATGTTATCCTTTAAGGACTGGATGGTCTGATTGGTTAGTGACATCAGTTGCTCCTCTTTGGGCCTTTGAAGCCATTAACAGGTCATGTTAAACACAAAATTCCGAATACTCCTAATCTGTGGTTTCAAGACCACCAAATACTTCATTTTCTAAACGTACCGCTGCTCAACCAGCAGGTTACAAGGCAGCTTATACAATTTGAAAACTATCTAGTTAATTATATCCTGGGTTCTAAAGAAATAGTCTCCCAATGTTATAAATACCTTCTCAACACTGCCAACTATAGCATGAGAGGTTTAAAAATAGCCCAGGAGCAAGATCTAGGATATGAAATGACAAAAACTGGCAAAAATATTGGTTTGCCCACTCATTGAAATTAATCTCAGCCTGTACTAGAAAAAGTTCAATCAAGGTGATTTACAGATGGCACCTCACTCTAGTGAAGCTTGCAACAATAACTAAATCTCCGGAGGGTGTGGAGGGTGTGTGGAGCCATTGGTACATATCTGCATCACTGATGTACTTGTCCATTTGCCCAATCCTTTTGGTAGAGATTGATTGGTTAGTAATTTTGTTAATTTAATTTTCAATTAGTCTTGATCCAGGTCTTGCCCTTCTTAATTTATATAACAAATTCAATATTAACTATTTGCAGGATTTAATTTCATTCCTTCTGCTGGTTGCTAACAGGTTTTTACTAAAAGATGGAAGCGTGACAGGGTCCCTGATTTGAGTGATTTGTATGGGAGATGGTAGAACTTGACATTATCGGAGAAATTGACTCAGCAAGTTATGCATTTAAGAGACCAATCAGATTTCGACGCATTTGAACATACATGATCATCATTAACTTTACTGATTGAGAAAATGATGGATTTTAGTCTGCCCCAGTGATTCATGATGATGTATGGACAGATCTACTCAGTTCTATAAGATCTGGTCAGTAAGACTTTTTATCTCCATATGCTTCCCTCGCCTTGAGACTTTGTGTCTCTCTTAGAATGTCTGGCAACAATGTCATTTATCCATGTGACAATATGTTATTTATTAGTTAGTTTAACTAGTTGTATATTCTGTTTTATAGATTTGTACAAATTTGTACCACCTTTATATATTAATATATATATATATTAAAAAAACAGCTCATTGTTGTCTTCCCCAAGTCCTCACTTTATAGCTTTGTTTTTGGCTTTTAAAAAGGCAGTAAGGTGACCTTCTTTCTTTTGCTGATTGCTCTGTGTCATGCCAAATCCCCTGCTGTCGTTCTGTTTTAATTTAGTGGCTGTTTTGCATGTGTTTGTTTAAGATGTTTATTGCAATAGGTCAGAGCTCTAGCTCAAAACGCCATCTTAGCCTGATGATGTCATCCCCCCCCCCCAATTAATCAAAGTTAATTATTACAGTGCAGGATTCATGCAGTTTCCCTACAAAGAAATGACTTCCTTATAGGAAATGTATCTTGTGTGAAACAGAGCTCTGATAAAATTAGATTATATTACTCTAGCAGAAGGAGCTCCAAGTCAACACCAGGCACAGTATTTAAACAGAAAAAAATAATATCACCAATTTCCCCTCTTCTAATACAACAGGGAACTATACTACAAGTACATGTTGATTTGTCCCAAAAGAAAATTTCCAAACCATACCTTTATATAGATTTCTATAAATAAGATTATTTGGAAAATGCATTTTCCAGGGTACTGATGGAAACTAAGCCATTAAAAACACACATGCACTAATCATTGGCTCATAACATGGTGAACTGAACGCTGAACACATTAGGCCCAGGGGCCTAGACAATCACACAAAATATAGATAATAGTTCTTATGGGAGCAACTAGATAAGACATAAGCAGGACTCTGCTGAGTTTACAAAATGTCCAGGACCAACAGCTGTGAGCATCAGCAAGATTGCTTCTTATGAAACAAAACATTGCCATTAATCAGGATTTACAGTAGCAATTATTAGATGGTTAGGAAAGGCTATTATAGTAGCCTTTAAAATATGACACCAGCCCACAACAATTTTTACTCACCCCACCCCCATGCCTGCACTAGTTATTTGTGTCTTAAAAGGAAAAAAGCATAACATTTTGTAAAACTTACCTTCCTGGGCATCAAGATGCAATTCTTAGTCATCATAAACGATGAAGCAAGTGCTTCTTTACAGAACTGTACTACAAAGAACAATGTTGCAGATAAGAACTCTAATTTACCATGTGCCTCTATCTCACAGAGCAGCATACTTGCAAAATTACTTTCCCTAAAGGAATGATTTGCCCCTATCTAGCAAACACCAAGCTGTTACTCTACATATGAAGAAAATGACAGAATCAGAATTATTATGAATCAATAATCAATTAATTGGAAATGATCCAATCTGTTATTTGACTCCCAGTATTCTCTATGGAAATTTATCCAAGAAATACCTATTCACAACAATAAAGTCAATCTAGGGTTGATTTCACAGCCTGACTCATTAAACAATATTTCCTACAATTGTGAATTTCAAGTCTTTGGAATTTCATTTAAACTTTATAAAGAGGGAACCTGTAACAAATCTACAGATCCCATGCATACACAAACTTAAAACTTAGATAATTCACTACTGGAATAACATACAGGACAAATCTGACAAGGTTGCAACCAAAACAGAAAGCATACTATCAAAAACAAAACAACACCAAAAGGTGTGGGGAGGGAAAGAAATATTTTCCAATTTGAATTCTTCTAGAAGAGCAGCTTAACAAGGATTGAACAATTTCTTCCAGAACAATGAAAATCTAATTCCTCACTGCAGCAAAACATGCAGAACACAAACAAGGCAGAACTGGAGACAATAGGGTAACAAAGAAGTTTTTCAAAGCTAACGTGGATTCTAGAGACAATTGAAAATCCCTTATAAAACAGTGAACAACTATACATTCTCTGTATCACTCTTTGAATTTCTCAAAATCAAATAAGGAGAAATAACGACTTCCCTGTCAGGGCAAATGTTAAAAAGGAGAAATGGAGAGAAGGTGAAGCAAGGAGAAACTGTGCATACAGAACTTGCGGGCACCCCTAGCCTCTCTCGAAACGTGGTGCAAAGGTGCGTGAGGGAAATGCAAGGGGGCCACAGTGGCCCCCTTCTGCCTTCCCCTGGCCGCGAGGCACACTCAACTATCCCAAATTCCAGAATGACTGCAGCCTGCAAATTTGGCCAGATGCAACTCCGCGAGCAATATGCTTGCCACAAACTTATCTCCCTTCACGAGGGGAACCGGTTCCTTTCTGGGGCTAAGACCACCACCACACCCGCTTTAAATCCAAGGTCGACCCTAACACCTCTTACTCCCCGCGGCGTTGCCAATCATTCCATTTTCCGACGAACTCGAACGCTGCCCCTTTCTTCAGGGGGGCGGAAAGAAGGAAAGGCAGCATTTCCCAAGGGCGCCGCCCCCTTCCCAGCTGCAAAAGCTTCCCACTTCGCCCGGACACGAACCCCACACCAAACCCTCCCTTCTCTTGCCTGCTGCCTGAAGGAACAGGAAGAAGCGGCGCCGAGGAGAAGCAACGGTCACGAGAGTAGCCTCACGACCGACGCTAGCAATCGGTGCTGTAGCAGCCTTGCCGGAGCGGACTGGCTGCTCTCTCAGCTGCCAGGTGCCCGGAAGTGACGGATTAACGATGGACAAACGAATGTGCCGCGCGCCGGAAGTGGGTGCAGAGAAAGGACTTGCGGCAGGGACTACCGGGAGAGCTGCAAGATGGTAAGTACTGGCATTGCTTTCGATGTTGTACCGGTAGAGTTGTGGTTTATGAGGGCCTGATTCTCTTACAGCTCAATCCTATCCGTATTAGTCCAGACATATATCGTTCTTCCCTTCGATTCACTCCTTGGATGATCACAAAGGTATATTGGGAGGGCATACGATTCCTAGCAAGGAATATAAATGTATTGGCAGGGATAATAGGTTTTGCAGGGTCAGCAATAAACTGAGTGGATTCCACGCGGACTAAAAATGACATTAAATAAAATTAATGAATCAGCAATCAAATACATGAATGGTGCCCCTCCTGTGGTCATGATCAGCTGGAGTCTGGAATAATTACTTTCAGACATGTGCTCTATTTTGGTTATTCTCTCACCACCAAGTTACCACAGCAAACCACACACACCTGGAACTAGGGAAGCGGTCTTCTCGGTCAAAAGCTGAGCCTTGGCACCATTTTTCTTAGAAATAAAGCTCAGGTTATGATGGTTGTATGGAAAGAAATTGAGAGGGTTTTATAGTATGTATTCAGAACCATGATCTATTATTAATTTATCCCTTTTTAGGGGAAACAGAAAAAAGCAAAGAAATATGCTACCATGAAACGCATGATCAGCCTTCGTGACCAACGGATGTGAGTCTCTTGGTATTATTTAGTAGTTGTGAGTTCTGCTGAAGTATTTTGATTGAGCTTTTCATAATTAAGGGTACAATACTATATGCTTCGCTGTGGGTATTTGTAAGCCTCTGAATTCAGAGGCTTATGAGTATCCTATGCAAAGCGGCAGGTGCATTGCACCACTACAGTTAAGCTTGGTGGGTGATTTTGACTGTCTAGCTGAGGCTTTAAGGACTGGGAGCTAAGGAGCTGGGGGCGGCGATATGGTTCCTCATATAGCTGATGTCCCAGTCTCCTCCCCTCCCTATCCCAATCTTTTAATTTTTGTAAACCGCCAAGGGAGCTTCGGCTATGGGGTGGTATATAAATGTAATAAATAATAATAATAATACTCACTTTTCCCACCTCCACACTCTGTTTCCGAGCGCGGAGACATAGCCAGCATGGAGAGAACCACGCCAACTACGTGGGGGGAGTGCAGTTTCTGGGCTTTGAGGTTGGAGCCATGTTTCTAACCGTGGAGCCCATAAATCAAACAATCCTATAGGACTAAGCCTTTATAGTGCTATCCAATGCATGTCTACTCAGAAGTAAGTCCTGGTAAGTCAATGGAACATACTCCTAGATAAGTGTGTATAGGACTGCAGTCCTACTTGATCAGTTTATATCATTTAGATTAATTGATGTAAAACCTTTTGAATAAAAATTGTGCCTTGTTTCATTTGGTAGAACCCCCCCTTTTTTTTTAATGCAAGTACTTACAAAAATGACAGGTGCCATTTTAAAGAGCCATACTCCTCCAATCTTTCACAGGAAGGACTATGTCATGGTTTTTTCAGACCTGTTGTTCTTATTTATATGCAAATATATTAATTAATTGAATGCTTAAATGGCATCTTTCCATTGAGAGAGTGGGTGCACTGAGCATTGTATTTGTATTCACTTCCATATAATGAGTATGGAGAGGGCCTTGGGCAGGTGAGTTCTTATCAAAGGAGTTCCTTGATGAATGCTAGGAGAAGAGGGAGAGCACTAGAAGTATCAGAGAAGGGGGGGAAATGGGGGAGTGTCTCAGCTAATTGTATGTTCCTGTTTAAGATAATGCTTCTCCATTAAGTAATGGACTTGCTTGTTCGTTTGTAATTTGATGTGTTAAACATTAAATAAAGTTTTGGTGGCCAAAAAATCATCAGTTATTTTCACAGTAAAGTAATAAGACTAGGAATATTTCAATTTCCAAAAACAAACCAATAAAAACTGAGAATTTGTTGGCATCAGTAACAAGTTTGTACTGTGAAAAGAATTGAAATTTCTATAATAAAAAAGGAAAAGAGAGCCATTCTTCATCTAAAATGTAATAGGGGAAATGGAAGGGAATGTGTATTCTTTTATAACATTATTTTGGTATTTATTTCATACATGGTTTCTGGAGCTGGCTTTAGAGAATTCTATTGTTTTTACTACATTGTGTCACACTGGCCCCCTCCACAAGAATGCGCCTTTGCGCCTGGTTCCGCGATTATGCGCATTATCGCGGAGGCGCATTTACTCACAATCCCTCTGCACGGGAGGCGGCGAGAAGCGGCGAAGCGCATTAAAAGATGCCCCAAAAGCGCTTTCCAGGTAGTTAATGCGCATAATCGCTTGTTCACACAGCGAAAATGCGCTTTAACGGCCGGAGCAAAATAAAAGTCGCTATTTAACGCGCGTTCGAAAATGCGCATTATCGGGGAGATAACGCGCCTGTACGCCCGTTTTGCGCTCCGCTCGTGTGTAGGTAAAATTTATAATGAGCCTTCAAGGCTCATTAAACGCCCCGTGTGGAGGAGGCCAGTGCAAGAGTTCAGGATACTTTAATGTTGGTGAGAGCAAAAATGTCTAACTTTGCATTTCCTTCCTTAATCCTATTAAGTATGGAGTTCAGGCATGTTTGCCATTGAATTTGTATAATGAGATTTCTCAATAGAGAAGATGTAAGCCTTTGGAGAGATAACTTTTCCAGTCCTTTACTCGAAATTACGCAGAGAGATTTGCCTGGTTTTGTGAAGAGGGGGAAATGTTCCCCTTTACGGTTTGGATTATTATCATATACATTTGAACTATATTTTCCTTATGTTTTTATCATCTGATCCTATATTTATATTTTTCCTCACAACTTTAATGTTATGCCTCTAAATAATCTACAAGAGTTTACTGAAATGACAGTAGGTGGTGCATACAAACATTTTTAAACCTTTGTCATTTCTAGCAAAGAGGCAGACAGAGCAAAAGCCAAAGAGAAGAAGAAGAAAGATCCCAGTGCAATCAAAGAGAGAGAAGTGTAAGTACCAAATGATTTCTTGTTTTTTGTGTAGCGCTCATAGAAGTGTAATGGGAAATGACAAGATCTGACTCCCAATCTTTGTGTGGACAATGTTGAGAGTGGTCATTCAGAGCTGCTGAATGGGTTGAAGTGTTCACAATGGACTGCTTAATCCTAGTGCTACCTCCATTACTTCATAGAATTATGTCATCTAGTCCCACCCCCTGCTGCAATGATTACACTATTAATACAGCCCTCCACAGATCAATCAATACAATGAGTTACTGGTAGAGTCCTGGAGTACTGGGGGGGAAAGGTTCTTACAGGACAGGTGAGTTGAGCTGATTTGTGCGAAAATCCAAATGTGTCGTAGGGAAATACAAAAATACACTTCTAACATCATTGCAAGTTGCGCCTCAGAAAAAGCATTCTAACTCAAATCCTGAGTATGAACTTAGTCCCAACGGAAATAGAGATGTGTGCAATCAAAGCATCCTCTCTCTGGTTGTCATTTCTGGACTTCCAAAAGTAGGGGATGTGGAACTCTTCTTGGTTGCAGCAGGCTAGCACTTAAGACATTGGCTCAATTTGGACGACACGATAGTCAATGGTGGGGTAATAATCAACTTTACAGTTGTTCAACTAGGGGGTACTCCCCACACAACATGGTAATAAATAATCAACTGTGGTGTGGATTAGAATCAGCGCTGAGTTGACTATGGAAGCATTCAGATGACACAATACTCAAAACAACTGACGATTGTTTCCCCCACATCAGTCGTTTATTGTGTTATCTAGATCCAAAATAAGAAGTAAGTCTGATTTGGGTAGTTGTTACTTTCAAATAAGTATGCTTAGGATAGTATCTTAACATCATGAAGACTTTGTTGCGCTGGTGTTTTCTGTTTGGGAGCTGCAAAAACATGTTATGTCAGTCATCAGCAAACTTTGTTGATCAAGCAAGTAGTGGGACGCTACTTGCACTTCTAAACATCAGGTTTGTTGCAGTTCAGTAATAAGATTGTAATACTTTCCTTATTTTAAGGGTGGGTCATTTTTTCCAAATAATGCTGCTATAAAGATTTAAATTTAAAGATTTCTTGGATGCACCCAGCTAATATTTGTTCAGAATAAGGGCTTGATGTGGTTTCATTTTTTAAGCAAAAAGCTTTCTGGAGGATCAATTAAATCCAGGTGTGGGCAACCTGATGCCTTCCTGAAGTTTTGGATTACAATTCTGCCAAGCCCATTTACCTTATATCCTGTTGAACGAGAACAATAATCATGCCCTAAAATGTTAAAAATTATGATCCAAGCCTATAAAAAGATAATGGGTGAGGATGCCCTTTGCTCCCCAAAAATGGCACAAGTGATCTCTGCTTGTGCTTACCTGGGTATAGGGACTTTGATGCAGACCCCCAAGGAAGGTGACTCATTTGGGGCAGGCAAGAAAGACAAGGCAGAATAATTTATTAAAATATTAATATACTTGTATTTCCATTGTTGAAAGCAGATTGATAATAATAATAATAATAATAATCACAAATAAGACAAATATAACATTCAATAATCAATCAACAGGTACAGAAAGGCCTGTCAAAAGCTAACCTAAAATGTAGGCCTTGCAGCTGTTGTGAAAAGAAAGCAAAGAGCTACCGTCCTGACCTCTACCAGCAGGAACTTTCACAATTTCAGAGTAGCCACTGTAAAAGTGCTACTCCTGCACTCAAAGCTTGTACCTGCTGTAAAGATGGCACAGACAAAAAAGCCTGCCCGTTGGACCTCAATAGATGAGTTTTGAGATGTAGTAGCCTCTCCTTTTAAATACACACAAATGCTTGTGAATGCTGTAAACAGCAAATGTAGGTTATGTGGGTCTTTACATTCTGAGCAGTTGGCATATACAGTAAATCACACTTTTCAAGGTATTTTCTGAAAGTATGAGAGCCACAATAGTCCTTAACTAGTTAAAATTAAGAAGAGCCTATAAGACAAGAAAAAGTGCTTCTGGTGTAGTAATACACAATGGCTGAATTCAGGCGACACAATAGGCACCAGGGTGGGGGAACAATCGTCAGTTGTATTGACTATTGTGTCGTCCGAATGCTGCCATAGTCAACTCAGCGCTGATCCTAATCCACACCACAGTTGATTATTTATTACCATGTTGTATGGGGAGTACCCCCTAGTTGAACAACTGTAAAGTTGATTATTACCCCACCATTGACTATCGTGTTGTCCGAATTCAGCCAATGTGTAGACAGTATATCTTGTTTCCCTGCTTTAAAGTAATTTGTCTTATCTCTCTTTTCAGTCCTAAATATCCCTCCTGCTTGTTCTTCCAATATAACACGCAACTGGGGCCTCCCTATTACATCTTGGTTGATACCAACTTTATTAATTTTTCCATTAAAGCCAAACTAGATCTGGTTCAGTCAATGATGGATTGCCTCTATGCCAAGTGTAAGTATCTAGATTTATTGCCTTCCAGAGTATTGTCATTGTGTGAGATTATATTTTTAAAAAAACATCACTTCTATTTATGAAGACGCGTTTTTCAGAGTGATGTAATAGTGGGGCACCAGGTTCTGGCTATTATTATTATTATTATTATTAGCCTAGAACTCCTGGACCTCTCAGTGGCTTTCGATACCATCGACCATGGTATCCTTCTGGAACGCCTGAGGGAATTGGGACTCGGGGGCACTGTGCTTCAGTGGTTCCGGTCCTACCTCTCGGGCAGGTTCCAGATGGTGATGCTTGGGGATAGTTGCTCTTCAAAGAAGGAGCAGCTATGTGGTGTACCACAAGGTGCCATCCTATCCCCAATGCTGTTTAATATATACATGAAACCGCTGGGAGAGATCATCCGGAGGCATGGGGCGGAGTGCTATCAGTATGCTGATGACACCCAAATATATTTCTCTATGCCTTCGACAACAGCATCAGCTAAGGATAGTGTGTCTCCTCTGAATGAATGCTTGGAGGCGGTAATGGGCTGGATGAGGAAAAACAAACTGAAGCTGAATCCAGAGAAGACGGAGGTGCTTATTGTCAAGGGCCACAACCTGGGGTTGGAGGTGTGTCAACCAGTTCTGGATGGGGTTACACTCCCCCTGAAAGACTGTGTTCGCAGCTTGGGGGTGCTCCTGGATCCGTCGCTTCAAATGACAGCTCAGATAGATGCGACTGCCAGGAGTGCCTACTATCAGCTTCGGCTGATACGCCAGCTGCGCCCCTTCCTAGAGTTGGAAGACCTAAAATCAGTAGTGCACGCGCTGGTAACTTCGAGGCTCAACTTCTGCAATGCGCTGTACATAGGGCTACCTCTGTGCCTAGTCCGGAAACTTCAGCTAGCTCAAAATATGGCAGCCAGGTTGGTCACCGGTACATCTAGGGGTGACCACATTACACCAGTTTTAAAATCTCTTCACTGGCTGCCAATCAGTTTCCGGGCGAAGTACAAAGTGTTGGTTATTACCTTTAAAGCCCTACATGGTTTGGGTCCAGGTTACCTACGGGATCGCCTTCTCCCATACAATCCGCCCCGCACGCTCAGGTCCTCTGGGAAGAATTTATTACAGTCAACAAGAACTAGACTGACAACCGTTACCCAGAGGACCTTCTCTTCTGCCGCTCCCAGATTGTGGAATGACCTGCCGGGAGAGATTCGCCAACTTACTAGTCTTCAGGAATTTAAAAGATCTATAAAGACTGATCTCTTCCGGCAGGCCTACCTAGATGAATTTTAAAGTGTTTTATTGGTGTTTTATTGGTGTTTTAATGATGTACTGGTTTTATCTGCTTTTAATCAGTTTTTGTATTTTGTGTTTGGTGTTGTTCCCCGCCTCAATCCGTTGGGAGAGGCGGGTGATAAATAAATATATTATTATTATTATTATTATTATTATTATTATTATTTACCATTAGCTTTGCAAGTATATCCATTTTTGTCAATACAAGTACATATTATTATTATGAAATACCATGATTAATTAAAGTTAAACACAGCATTTCTTTAAAATAAAAGCAGCCAACTATTAAGGTATTACTAGCTTGTTCCTAATTTTGTTGAACCATTATTGTTACATTGTTGAAAATACATAATATGTGTCAATTATCGAATTTGATCCTCTGACAGTTATGGTTAAAGAAGTCTCTTTGAATGATGTATTTTTCTTTCTGATATATATCGTAGATGTAGAGATATATCTCTACATCTCATATGTAAATGTACATGTAGAAAGATGGATGAGGAACCAATCAACTAAAGAGTGTGTATTTTAATTGTCTGTGATGCTTTCAGTGAGACTGTATTTCAAAGGGATTAATAGAGTGACCGGATGAGTAAATATTTATAGGTCTGAAACTTAATATGTTTCTATATTGGCCACCTCTAGGAGTTTGTTGCAATGCTCATTTGTGATATTAAACATAATTATGTTCCTGCAGGTATTCCCTGTATCACAGATTGTGTCATGGCTGAAATTGAAAAACTGGGGCAGAAGTATCGTGTGGCCCTAAGGTAGGGACATAATAAATATGTTCTTACATCTATCTTGTCTAAAGTATGAATGTGGAGAACAGAGGCTCACCCTGCATTCCAGATTTGGCTCTTGCCTGTACCTCCTTACATTCAGATAGATTGTCACCATCTCCTCCCTTTGCTCTCCCTGAAGAGTGTTAAATATGGCAGCTAGGCTACTAACTGGTGCATGGTATCGGGAACATATTAACCTATTCTGAAAAACCTGTACTAGTTGCTGATTGCTTTCTGGGCACAATTCAATGAAATCATAATAAACAATAGCACAATTCTCTCTCTAAAAATTGGGACTGAACTATGTAACTCCTGGATTTAAATACAATAGATTTGGCATCTCCCTAATGAAGAAAAGTCAGAAAGGCTAATTTCTACTAGAAAGTTCCTCATAATTTTAATTTATTAATTGAAGAAATGCTATCCTAATTTTCAGTTTTATGATTCTACAGGATAGCAAAAGACCCACGATTTGAACGCTTGCCATGCGCTCACAAAGGAACCTATGCAGATGACTGTTTGGTGCAGAGAGTTAGTCAGGTACCTCCTGTTCAATATTTTTTTCTACTGGACTGTTGATATCAAATGTATTTAGAGCTGTGTAATTTCTGTCAGTGTTACTGACTTGAAAGAAGCTGACATTCAATTGAGGATGATACTGCCTACTTGAAAAGAAGGTATAAATATTGCACAGTTGATTGTAAAAAGGGAGATCCTGCTTCCTCGACAATCCAGTACATAACCCTGGATATCCTGGGTTTTAAGGGCGTGTGATGTTATGTTTGTCCAAATGCATAATCTTTTTGGAAATGCGTATCCTCTGGCACTCCATGAGCAAAGGAATGGAAGCATTTACTTTTTTCTCGGTATGAGATTATCCATTTTTCTTATAGCACAAGTGTTACATAGTGGCTACTGTAGACAGAGATCTGAAGAGGAGAATACGGAAGATCCCAGGAGTGCCGATAATGTATATCTCCAACCACAGGTAAGTGAGCTTCCAAGTTGAAAAGCACTGGATAAAATCCAGTATAAGCCTTACTTAGAGTAGATTCATTGAAATGAATGGGGCTTCAGTAGGTCTGTTGGGCTTTGTCACTCTTCTTTAAAACTATTTTAAATTATTGTTGTGGCTTTTAATTTTTTTATGTGCTTTATGATTGGTTTTATTATTTTTGTTATGTATGTCACTCTTGGAGTTTTGACTATAGGGTGACATTAAATGAATGAATAAGAATACAATCTTGTGATCCTTGGAGAACATCCTGAAACCTTAGACACTGCTATGATTTCAGAAGAGGGACTCCAAAATCTGCTCCCATCCCCTTGCAGCCACCACAAAAAGAACCATGGTGTCTGCTTTCTGAGGTCACAAAAGCATCCTTCAAGGATCTCATAGAGGTCAAAAATAGGGTGTTCCAGAGGGTGGGGAGGGGAGAGGCCAGGATATGAAAAATCCTATGACCTTTCCAGCCCCCAGCAGTGCACCTCCTCTTGAAAGGCTCAGAGACCTGACTAAGGTGGGGAGGAAGGAAGAGAGAAGGAGAAATTGCCTCTGTCGCTCCTCCTGCCCTGCTGTCAGCAGCCTAGCAGGGCACTGGATACTTCGAAACCTCTAAGTGTACAGGCTTTCTTCTAACAAATTGCACCCTAAATAATGTCTAATGACAAAATTAAATTGCAGTGTATTTCAAAATATAGTTTGACTCTTTGCCAGCACATATGTATGTTCTAGATAATTGACCTGTGTAAAGGAATGGCTTAATCGTAATAAAAGCCACACCATGCTTAAAATTGCATTGGTTCCTTTGTAAAACTTGATACTGGAGTAAGCCATCAACACCCAACTGATCTAGGTTAATATGCAATTGTCTGTTGTTGCTTGAATAAACTTACAGTGCAATCCTATATATGTCTACTCAGAAGTAATCCCTATTGAATTCAGTGGGGCATACTCCTGGTTATGTGATTATAGGATTGCAGCCTTAATACATGTGCATTTGCTCATATCCATAATTTGTTATTATTGTCATTTGCTTCCTTTCCTAACCTCTGTTAACTGCCACTACTGTTGAAATTGTGATTTGTAAGTTCCTTTTGGGCAGAGACTTGCCTTTTTGCTAACGCTACTATTTAAAGCACTACGTAGAATGATGGTGTTATATAAGTAATACGAAAAATCATTAGTACTAATAATAAATATATAACTTTTTTCTTCGGTTTACATAGCCCTTGTTATTGCCTGCTCTTTCCCATCTGTGGGAAAGAGCAGCTGACTAGCTATACAGTTTACTGAATGTTTCAGCACTTCACACTGTTGTTAAAGGTTCAAAGAGTTACTTAATGCTAACAAATATTGTTGGGGCCTCATTGTGTACTTGCTACATACAAC
Organism: Anniella stebbinsi; assembly: GCA_029215795.1. NCBI lineage: Eukaryota > Metazoa > Chordata > Lepidosauria > Squamata > Anniellidae > Anniella > Anniella stebbinsi. The sequence goes on from JARDYH010000001.1 coordinate 335,410,230, forward strand.
AGTGGAAGTATGATGGACCACTTATCAAAAGGTTTCCTTTCTCATTCTAGATATAACATTGAGCGGATGCCTGATGACTATGGAGCTCCCCGATTTTAACAACCTGTTGGAAAGAAGACAAGACTGCTATGTCAAATTCCAGAACACTGAGCCTGTTATAAGGTTCCTCTGTTTCTAATTTACTTCCTGTGGAGCTTGGAGCTGACCTGCTTTCTTAGGCTATTCCCTTGCTCTGTGTTCCAGAATAAATATTCCTTATCATTTAGAAGTGGGCTTTGAGAATTTCTCCTTTAGTATTTGAATCTTTTCTCATGTTGCAGCCATTTCAATTAGAGTTTCTCATGACGCTCTTTCATGAAATTTTGGGCAGCTTTATGAGTGTTGCATATTTGGCCATTTGTTTGAAAATAAAATGTGGAATGTTCTGAATATCTGAAAACTGCAAAAAGAAACATTTCTTGGGCACGATCAGACTTGGATATGTTCCATTCAAAGCTCAGTTTCAATTAGCATTTTAAAAGAGCTTGGTTAACAGCACTGTTTCCAATTTGTACTTTTTAAGAGGGTATAATGAGCCCTGAAGAACAATAGAAATAGAGAAAATGGATTAAAAATATTTATGGGTTGGATCTAGACTTAGGCACACAGTGGGACAAGTTATCGCAGGGATGGTGAGCCTAAGGTCACCAGTCATTGCTGGACTCCAGATCCTATCATCCATGACCACAGCTCCTATCATCCATGACCATTGGTTTCTTGCTCTCAAAACACTTGAGTGCTGTGAACTAGGTAGCCAGACCACCCAATCAAGCAACCTTTTGTTTTGCAAGCATATTCTCTAATCAGACTAATGGTCTTTCCTTGCAAACACTTTGTTTCATGCATACATGTTGTGACTGCTAACCCACTTCCACATCTAAAACTCTCACTTGTTCTGTGTGTGTGCTAGGAATTACACCAACCACGGCTCATGCTGAGAATTACAGTTTCTAGGTGGTGATACAATCAACATCATAAACTTGTGAGAGATCTTTTGATAAACATGATTTTTCCCCATATGCTTACCAAGAAAGTTCTTGATTACTGAGCTGAATTCACCTAACAATAGTTTTTCGTGTTTTAACAGTGTTTTTAAAGTGTGAAATTCACTTTCAATGGAAGTCTACAGAACTGGATTGTATCCATTGTGGGCTCCGGTTTTGCATTCCTGCAATCCTATCCTAGGAACATATTCTTGGAATTATGCTCCACTGGAATCAATAGGACTTACTGGGTAATCAGTAATTAGTAAACAGATTAGGACACGAGTCTACTTCTTTCCTTGCAGAAGTCAGACATGAAAAGAGCCCAGGGTCCGCAGTGGCATACTAGTAGTTTGGCAGTAGACCCTAAAAAACCAGGTAGTGCTATCATCTAATATGTCTTGATGTTTTCTTCACGTTTCAGGTTGGCTTTTCACAAATATAAATTATGTTTCACAAAAAAGCAAAGGTAATAGTGTCGACTATAAGAAATTGGGTTGTAACTTTAAGAATTGACCATTAAACTGGCTTATATTTTCTTTCAGCCCTTTTGCCCCAAGTTTGTTTATTTAAAACAAGACAGCCCATGCCCACTGTCTTACAATCTCAAAAGACACACAAGGAAAAAGGAACCAGGAGGGAAGGGGGGAAGGTTTTAGCAAGGTTGGTGGAATTGCTGCCATTCTCATCTTCCAATCCCCCTCTTCTCTTCCTTAGTACAGCCTGCTAGAATTACCCACCTTTCTCCTCTCCCTCATTAAAAATAAAAAAGTTTTGAGATAAATGTGCAGTGTCAAGGAAATTAGCCGAACTATTGAGTTGAAGAATCACCAGCTACAGGCAGTGTCCAGTCCAACAAGGTTTTATTCAGTACAACATATGCAGGAGGGAGGAATGGCACAACAGCTAGTACCAAAACTCTCTGCCTGACAAAGGCAAAACTGTTACATTTTATCTCTGCTTCAGGCTTTGATGTCACACTGATGTCACATTTCAAACTAAAACTATTTCCGAAACCATAATAAAAGCATTATCCTGGGTACTTGGTGCTCCAATGTGAATTATTGTTCTGCTGATAACTTTCGATCAAGGGTACTTGCTGGTACTTGGGTTTCATCTAATGGCCAGCTTTCTTGGGGAGAAGCTGCAATTGTTTACAGTAAAGGTGTCTGTGAGAGTTGCCTTGAGGGTGGTAGTTGGGGCATGTTTAATTTACAACTCAACCAAATTGGAAACCAAATGAGGCAGGTTATCGGGACATATGTTTTAAACTATGGCAATCTGTGTTTTTCCTTTGCCATGCTGGAATGTGAGGTGTGAACTTTAGCCTAGCATATTTTAAGTGTCTCTACAAGAATTCGGTTTGATGCCCGGTTGGCTAATTATGCCCATCTTCTCACAATTGCTTTTATGCCTAATCTCTATACACGGGAGGCGGTGAAGCGCATTACCGCTTGTATGAAACACCCTTTATAGGTGTTACTTGCGGAGAATCGCTTGTTTACATGGTCATAAGGCGCTTTAACTCCCATGGTAAATTAAAACTCGCTATTTAATGAGCATTCGATAATGCGCATAATTGGACAGAAAAAGCGCCTCAACCCCCGATTTGCACTCCGTTCATGTGGAGGTAAAATCGGTAATGTGCTTTGAAAGAGCTTTAAATCGCTCTTGTAGAGGCACCTGTTTCCTCTTGACATGTCCTTTTAGGGTTTTGAGGGAAACCAGAGTTCAGATTTTGATTTTATATCAATGGCCATATCAATTTTTCCTTATAAGCAGTATTTACTATTCAGTATTTACTATAATTATAATTAAAATTCACCTAATGTTAACTTTATGGGACACTTTGTCTGCATATGCACACTTTCCTGGGAGTAAGCCACATTGAATACAGTGTTTAAGTAGACATGCATATGATTGCACTGGAAAAACCCAACAAATTTTCTAAGCACCAGTAGCAAAAGTCTACTAGTTTTGTTTGGGGAGGTCTGATCTGATATGAATGCAACATAGAAATAAGTACTTAATGTAGGGGAGATGCATTTACTGAGAACAAACTTAGACATAAGTTTGTATTAATTTGTTACATTTTAGTCCAGCACTTTTCCCAAGCAGTTTGTGGTGGATGGCTTTTTGGTCTCCTCCCAAACTAATTTGCCAGCCATCTTGATTGTTTTAAATTCCTGAAGGGTTGGCATAGCTCAGTTTTTTTTACCTAATGTTATGACGCAAAAATGTATTGGAAAGATCTGGGTGGACCATACTTGACGGGTATTAATTAAAACAATACAAAATCCTGGAGTTGTGTCCCGAGATTAGAACACCTGCTAGCGCTTCGCTCCTGACGCCTGCGCAGACCAAGGTCCAAGGCAGGCGATCCTGCGGATGTCACCAGTTTTCTGTTCCGTGCACACCGTTCCCTAGTGCCGAGCCGGAAACGCTCTACCTTTTAAGGAAGTCGTACTCTATGGCTCGCGCGGGCTAGGAACCTTGGTACGCAGTCGCAGTGGGCCGCACGCACGTCCGTTGCCGCCCGCCGCTACTGCGGCCTGTGGAAGTCCGTGTGGCGCTCCAGCCGACATCGTGTGAGACCCGCTCCCCGGCTCCATGTTCCCGTCTTGGGGTCTGTACGGGGCGGCCCCAGGGTCCTACCCTCCGCCGCCCACCATGATGCCGCCGCCACCAACGCTGCCTGGGCCTCTGCCGGCCGTGCTACCTACCGCCATGCCGCCGCAGGTACCGGGAGTGCCGCCGCCGCCTACCCTGGGCGGCTACGCGGCCACCTCGGCGACCCCCGCCGCTGCCGGCACGGCGGGTTTTCTGAGTCTGCAGGAGCAGCACTTAGTCCAGCTGCAGCAGCTCCAACAAATGCATCAGAAGCAGTTGCAGTCGGTGTTACTAGGAGGGCCCCCTCCACCCGGCGCGCCTCCGCCGAGCCTGCCGCCGCCCCTGCCCAGCACCTCTGCCGCCCCTGCTTCCTGGCAGCCGCCAGTGCCCGCCGGACCGCCGCCCGCGCGCAGCTATCAGAAGCAGTTTAAGCACCGCGACCCTCCAGCGCCGCCTCTGCCCCGGGAAACGCAATTCCGCAACCCCCCGATGCCTCCTATGTCTCTGGCAGAGGAGGTAGCGGAGCCGTCCCATTCTCCTGAAGATTGGGAGCCCCTCGTCCCGTCGACCAGCCCCCATCCTCACATGGATATGGACATGGACCTGTCCTCTCCGCCGCTGTCCCCTACCCAGGCTTCTTACATGCCTCCACTAGAGAGTGACTCCTATATCCCCCCGCCTCAGTCTCTGCCATCGCAGAGTCAGACCCCACCGCCACAGTCTTACCAGGCCCGTTCGCAGTTGTCTCAGGCAATTCCACAGAGCTTTGCGGACCCGCTCCCTTCGGCTGTTACTCAACCTTATCTGACCCAGGCCCAACCTTACCAACCAACTTCCCAGTCCTCATCCCAGTCAGTCCAGCCCATTACTCCATCAGCCTCACAGTCTGAATCTCGCTTCACCACATCTCAGATGTCACAACCCACTCCTGAACCTCAGGACTTAAGACAAGGTAGTGGCTCAGGCATAGATATGTGTGAGCGACAGCAGAGCACCTCACATGCAGATCCCTCTACAATGACTCCCCAGGTAAGAATGAAGTATCCAATGTAATTTATCTCCAGACCGTGAAAGCTGGAATAGCTATCTAAGCAATCCAGTTTTGAGATGTATATAAGTGGTAATTGAAAAGGGATAGAACTGATGATATGAAATAGTAGATTCTTATTTATATGCGAGACATCTGGGTTAACATTAGGCCATGGAGTCCAAAAGTTCACATCATCATGAGTCTCTTTATTTGCTGAATTGCAGAATGGTTCTTGTTTTCTGCTATCATATAAGGTAGAGGTAGGCAACTTGTGTCCCACTAGATGTTGTTGGGCTGCAACTCCCATCAGCCCTAGCCAAGTGTGAGAGCTGGTGGAAGTTGCAATCCAATAGCTGGAGGGGTCACAAGTTGCCAACCCCTGACATAAAGGCCGCCTCATGTATTATGCTTTTAGAAAGCCTAGGAAATAATGTGACATCCACATGTTAGATTTGGAAGATCATCATGTGAATGCTAATCTGCATGCATATGTTTACATTTTTGAATGTGCACCTGTCTATGTAACATAGAGTTCACATCTCTTCCTTGAAGGAAGTTCTTTAGAAAAATGTAACACATGAATCAACTTTAAGGCATTACATTTTCTGGTTTCATAGTTCCCAAGCATGTATATGTATGTATGTGTGTGTGTGTATATATATATATTAGAGTTTAATATGACAACCTGCCCAACTTGCCCTCTTGTTGTGTTGGCCTTTTAACTCCCCCATCCTCAGCCAGCATGGCTAATGGGGAAGGCTGAGCTAACAGATCCTAACTCCTGTTTTGAATGCTGGGTTCAGCCCAAACATGTAAAATATTGGAACTTAAGAAGAATACTTTTTCTCTCTCACCACTGGGAACCACAGTCAGTTCAGCATGTTCGAGATTAAGGGATAAGGCTTCTAGAAAGTCTAGTACTGTGTCATTCTTTTTCTCTCTTGCCTGAAGCATATTAACTTGGAAGCAAGCTCCATTGATGTTAATGGAACTTCTAGGTAAATCTTTTAGAATTGCAGGCTTTAAAATTAACCTTTGGGTATCTTTACAAAGCAAAGTCATAGCATACTTTTTATTATTATTATTATCATTATTAATTACATTTCATACTACCCATGGCTGAAACTCTCTAGACAGTTTACAGTGATTAAAATTATTTAAAATGCATTATACAAAGTGTAAAGCCATTTACACAAAAAATATAAACAGACAGCACACAGAGAGACAATATATATCTAAAAACAATTTAAACAGTCAACTAGAAGGCAAATTCAGGACCTAATTAAAAACTCACCATATGCTGCCAAATGCCTGAGTGAAGAGAAAGGTCTTAACTTGGTGCCAAAAAGATAGCAGTGTTGACACCAGGTGAGCCTTGTCAGGGAGATCATTCCATAAGGGGCAGAATCCTATGGGGTGCTTCCACCCCTGCCAATTCTCTTGTGTCCCTTCAATTCCCATCCACAAGCGGCGCCCACTGCTTGCGGAATGGAGATTTAGCGCCTCCGGGGTCAACCAAAAACAAGTAAAAACGCTGGTTTCTCGTGCAGGGACAGGGAGCTCTGCTGACCTGTCCCAGTCAGAAACTAGTGTTACCACTCATTTTACGGATTCCTCTGGGAAGTGTTAAATTTCTGTTCTGCATCAGCAGGGCCCACTGCTTGCACAATAGCATCTGTGCAGCGCAAGAGAATCAGCAAGGGTATAAGTGCCCTGTTGGATTCTGTGCAAGGCATCTCTGATACTGATATAGAGAGTTCATGACAGCTATCATTCTCTATACTTGAGCATCCAGAAGGTGAAGAATCAGTAGAGCCACAAATAGATAGTTGTGTGCCCTCCATCTTATTCCTGTACGAGGAGACAGACGTTATACTAATTGAAGACTGCTTTGAAATTGGCCATTCATTATCAGGGATACAGAAGAGTGGATTATTTTGCCTGAGAAGAGTTAATATTTCCCCTGATAAGAAACTACTAGGTATTTGTTCAGTAGCAACTGATAAATTTCTTCCTTGACTAAATGTCTGGAAATGTTTGTGTTGGGATTTTGTACTGCACACATTTGACAATAGCTTAATAATTTGATTTACTTCATATAGATATGGATATGCATCAGTTGTAGGGAGTTAGCCAGCACTGGTGAACTTTATAGCAATGTTTATATTTTTGTCTTCTCTTGACAGCTTTGTCAAATAATTTATGGGGGCAATTTACATTATTCCTCCATCTTAAACATCAAAATAACTATTTAAAAAGCCAACTTAAAAAGGTGTTTCTTGACCCCCTTCCTGACTGCAGAGAGAATGGGAACCAGTTGCAATTCCAAAGGGAGCAAAGCAGTAGAAAGCCTTTTCCTGCATGCCCAACCAGCAGGCCTTTACAGATGGGGGTGTCTTCAAAAGGTCTTCTCCTGCTTACCTTAATAATGGAGCATGTTCATACTGAGATAGGGCCTAGTGATTTGAGAGACCACCTAATTAATTTAGAGCATTAAAGATTAAAACCCAGTGCCTTGAATTGAGCCTGGAAAAGAATTGGCAGCCAGTGCGCACCTTTCAGTATTGGAATGATGTTATTGTGATAATGTGTGCCGGTTAGTAATTGAAGCTTCCAGATACTCTTCAAGCATAGCCTCATGTACAGTGCATTGCAGTAGTCTTAATTATGATGTGACTAAGGCACGTGTTGCCAGTTCAGACTGAGTCTGGAACAGTCACAGCTGGCATACTAGAGATAGTTGTACAAGCATGCTCCTCACCATTGCAGCCTCCTGAAAATCGAAGGATAACATAGTGTTCAGGAGCACTCCAAAGATATGAACCTGATCTTTCAGAGAGAGCATGATCCCATCCAGAACAGGTTGAAGTCAGGTTTTTTACTGACCAACAGTACCTCTGTCTTGTCTGGATTTAATCTTAATATAGGACATTGAGGCCTTGCATCTCTAGAGGGGTGGGGACAAAGTTGGTGTATTTTATGGCTTTTACTATTTTGAACCAACCTGAAAGCTTCAGCTATTGGGTAGTATAAAAATGCAATAAATGAATAGACAGAGCCTGAATAGTGGTGTAGTCTGATGAGTTCATTCTTTGGGGCCCTATGTACATTTCAGTCTCTGGTGGATCATATGCCATAAGTAATAAAGAAATAATAGTAGTGATTTTATGTTCTTCATTAGTTAATTCTGGAGAAATCATAACTTGACTTGATACACAGTAGTAAGGTAGCTGTTAATTGTATAATATGCTGGGTGGTAATTTACTTTAAAGGAGAATACTAGACTGCAAAATAACACCAGTGGTATTTTTCTGTGTGTTTAGTACTTTGATAAGTAAGGTCCCATGGCAAGTGACCTTAATGAAAAAAGGAGTCCAAGATGGGTGGGAGTTTTTAAAAAAGGAAATTTTAAAGGCCCAATTACAAACAAGGAAAAAAGATAGAAGACAACAGAAGAAAACAAAGTGGCTCCACAGAAAGCTTAGAGATGACCTGAAAATAAAAAAGGATACATATAGGAAGTGGAAGGAAGGCCAGGCTACAAAAGAAGAGTACAAACAAGTAGCACAGAAGTGCCAGAATGGTATCAGGAAAGCTAAAGCTGAGAAGGAGCTGAGGCTAGCAAGGGATGCTAAAAGCAATAAAAATGCTTTCTTCAGATATGTGAATAGTAAAAAACAGAGGAAAGAAATAGTGGTTCAACAGCTTCATGAGGATGGCAAATTGGTAACATGACAAAGAAAAGGCCGAAGTGCTCAATTCCTACTTTGGCTCAGTCTTCTCTCAAAAGTGGGTCTATGACCCCACCCCACCCCCCTAGAAAAAGTGAAGTACAAGCTGAAGGGGCAGGATTGCAGTTTGAAATTGATAAACAAATGGTCAAGGAACACCTAATTTCTTTGAACGAGTTCAAATCTCCAGGGCCCAACAAACTGTATCCTATAGTAATAAAGGAGCTGGCAGAAGAACTCTCAGAACCACTGTCTATTATCTTTGCAAAATCATGGAAGACAGGTGAAGGCTGGATGACTGGAGGAGGGCTAATGTTGTCCGTATCTTCAAAAAGGGCAAAAAGGAGGAACCTGGGAACTACAGACCAGTCAGTCTGACATCCGTCCCTGGGAAAATCTTGGAACAGATTATAAAGAGGTCAATCTGCAAACACCTTGAAAACAATGCAGTGATTACTAGAAGCCAGCATGGATTTGTCAAGAACAAATCCTGTCAGACTAATCTGATCTCATTTTTTGATCGGGCAACCTCCCTTGTGGACTTTGGGAAGGCTGTGGACATAGTATATCTTGACTTCAGCAAAGCTTTTGACAAAGTGCCCCATGACATTCTGATTAACAAACTAGTGAAAAGTGGGCTAGGTGAAACAACTATTAGGTAGATCCACAGTTGGCTACAGAATCAGACTCAAAGAGTGCTTATCAATGGTATCTTTTCATACTGTGGGGAGGTAATGAGCGGGGTACTGCAGGGCTCAGTCCTGAGCCCAGTGGTCTTCAACATTTTTATCAATGATTTGGATGAGGAGATGCAGGGAATGCTTATCAAATTTGCAGACAACACAAAATTGGGTGGGATTGCTAATATCCTGGAAGACAGAAACAAACTCCAAAGTGATCTTGATAGACTGGAGCGCTGGGCTGAAAACAACAGAATGAAATTAATAGGGATAAATGCCAAGTTCTATACCTAGGAAAAATACAAAATGCACAGTTACAAGATGGTGGATACTTGGCTTAGCAATACTACAAGCGAGAAGGATCTTGGAATTGTTGTAGATCATAAGCTGAATATGAGTCAACAGTGTGATGTGGCTGCAAAAATAGCAAATGCTATTTTGGACTGCATTAATAGAAGTATAGCTTCCAAATCGTGTGAGGTACTGGTTCCCCTCTATTCAGCACTGGTTAGGCCCCATCTTGAGTATTGCGTCCAGTTCTGGGCACCACACTTCAAGAAGGATGCAGACAATCTGGAGCGTGTTTAGAGGAGGGCAATGAGGATGATTAGGGGTCTGGAATCAAAGCCCTATGAGGAGAAATTGAAAGAACTAGGCATGTTTAGCCTGGAGAAGAGAAGATTGAGGGGAGACATGATAGCACTCTTCAAATACTTGAAAGGTTGTCACACAGAGGAGGGCCAGGATCTCTTCTCGATCAATCCAGAATGCAGGACATGGAATAATGGGCTTAAGTTACAGGAAGCCAGATTCCAGCTGGACATCAGGAAAAACTTCCTGACTGTTAGAGCAATACGACAATGGAACCAATTACCTAGGGAGGTGGTGGGCTCTCCCACATTAGAGGCATCTGTCAGGGATGCTTTAAGGTAGATTCCTGCATTGAGCAGGGGGTTGGCCTTATAGGTCCCTTCCAACTCTATTATTCTATGATTCTATTCTCTGAGCATTGTGGTATAACTTCCAAGCAGTTATAGCTGCTAGTAAAAAATATTGTGGTGCTTTGTTGTTTCCAGCAGGAGATGTACCATTAATTTTATTTCTGTCAAAAATAGTTGTGCAGTGTGTCAGAACTAGGTAAGAGATTTTTCAGTAATGCCTTTCTTGGAACTATTTTTGTGTGTGTTTATATATAGATATAGATATCATGAGAGCAGAGCCATAATTTAAACAGGGTAGAACAACAATTCTAAGCTTGCAAAAATGAAGAATGTATGCTGCATTTACACTCGTCTTTGCTTTGGTGCAAGAACTGAATGACCCTGTTCAGATGACATGCTAAGCCATAGCGGTTAAGCATTTTGAGCTAAGCATGCCTTAGCGTGTTATGTGAAACATGATTTAGCATGTCGCGTGAACCATTCCTAACCATGGTGGCTAAATAATCAAGGTTTAACCATGCTCACTAACCATTTGCTGCAAAAGGGTTAGCGGCCTGACCATGGCTTAGTGTGTTGTCTGAACAAGCCCAATGTGAAGTCTTGCTATCTGGTGTTTTTTAGAGCAGGGATTCAGATTTGTGCGTGCTCAGCTTCCGCTTCCTTCTTCAATGTAGTGTGTACAAACTTGCATATGTCTTTGTATTCAGACATTGACCTGATTCATCCAGAATACAGGTTGAATATAGTTTGTTATTGAATCATGGATTTTCATTACATGTGAACCCTGCACTATGGTTTAACTATGGGTTATTAACCATGAGCAACCCAGAATCCACAACCCAACAACAAACCATGGGTTCTTTTCCTGGGTTGTTTGTGGGTCAACAACCATTAGTTAAACCACAGTGCAGGATTTGTATGTAACACCAACCCACAATCAACGACAGACCATACCCAACCCATGCTCTGGTGTGTTGTTATGTACAAACCAGGTCATACTATGGGTTGTTGTTATGTCTGAACCAGGCCATTATGTGTTACATTATCATTTTTATTGCTGAAACTCATTTTGAGATCCAGTTTTTAGCTGAAACGTGAGATCAAAATATTCATGATAACATACGTAATGTTTACAAACACTGCATCTTATCCTAATAAATGCTTTGATAGTTTTAAGGGGGTCAAAAATAATAAATGGACTATGGATCTCATATTGAACAGTTCAGTAGTTTTAAATATGTAGAAATCTGTTTAAATAACGATTTGACATGGAAAGAGCTAAACTTTTAAAGCCCTGTATGGCTTGGGCCCTAGGTACCTGAAGTAGCACCTTCTCCCACATACCAAGATGGGATTCAGAGGTTTTTATCTAGCTACCCTTGTTCTCTGAGGTGGGGTAGTGATGAGTGGCGGAGAGCTTTGGCTATTGGGTGGTATAGAAATGCAGTAAATAAATAAATAAAATAAAGAAGGTTGCAGCTCTCCATTTATGGATTGGCTTACCCAGGAAGGCTTGCTTGGCATTCACCTTTTTATTTTTCCAGTGCTAGTCAAAACCCTTTTTATTTTCCCAAGCTTTTTAAAATTGTGACTGTTAAGTTTTGTTCCACTGCTGTGATTTTATGTTTTTTACTGGCTGTTTTTATATACTGTTTTAATGGTATGTTTTTATGAATATATTTGATTATTAGCTGCCCTGGAAGTAGCGGTAATACTGAAGGTGACATATATTAGCAGCAATAAATTTTACTTTCCAAATTCAGGTCATCCTGAATTTCTCTTGGCTCAGGGGAGGAAACTTCATGGCTCTATAACTAGAATCTGAGTTGGCAAGATTATTGCTCAATTAATGTATGGTGCAGAATTTGGGTGGTTAGATTATGTTGACCCTCTAGAGTTTATAGAGAGTCGCTTACTTAAAGCCCTTTTTTGTAATCCCTAGTGGAAAACTAGCTGCATTGTAAGAAACAGATATTGGTGTCATTTTCTTCTACCAGAGCAAGAATGTACAAAGTGCTCTAATTGTGGCTGAATACATATGACCAACTCAGCAAGTGGTAATGGGTTTCCACCATAGATTTGCTTGATTGTCTGTACTGACAAAAGTGGTGAGATTTTTCTTGCCATGTTAGAACCTTTTCAAATGGTCAGGCTCCTTCTCCTGCCACCCATTAACTACTTGGTTGGTCAGTCGGTGACCAGTGACAGATGACAATGAATGTGGAAGGCGTTTCCCTGAGCAACATGTTGTCTCATCCTAGGAACAACTTGTCTTCTCTGCTTTTATGATTTTCAAATCTTAAGTTTAAGATTCTATTTCAAGTGTTTTTTTATGTATTTTGAAAGATTTAAGTATTTGCTTTTATCTGAAGTACTTTCTAAAATTCTCTTACTTTTGGTGTGTTTGAGGAAGGTTTTCAAAGCAAGAAGCCATAGTTGTCTCCCGGGATGTCTGTATGAGCATGTGATGGTGGTGGTAAAGGGGCTTTATGAAATGTGTGTTTATGTGATTGATCTTGATTTCAAGGTCTAAACTCAACGTTATTTTAGCGGGGGTTTCATCATAATATTTTTGTTCTGAATTTTTTGGGCTCTAGCAATATTGTTTTAATGAAAAATGAATGAATTAAGGTTTTTTTTCATGCTAATCAGTTTCACAGGATAATGAAATTGTGCAATAACTTGTTTAGCTAACCATAAGGGCTAGAAAATATGACATAACGACTCATAGGCCATACAAAACAGCCATAGGGGACCCCATATTGTCCACCTTGCTATAATCAATTTTGCAGAGATATTTTTGAGAATAGAAGAAAAAAAAGTTAGATTATTTGAGTTTGTTCAGCCATGCAATGCCAGAATTTTGCATACAATTCATATTGAGGTCTTTTAAAATAGGGAATTTTCATTGCTTAACATATTGTTTGCTGGAACTACAACCCAAAATGTGAACGTAATTGTGTACACAAGTTCCACAGTCTATCTGCAAGCAGAAGTGGGTGTAATGCCAATTTTATATTTTATTTTGAGGTCTGTTTTTTTTACTATTTTTTAAAACTGAAATATTCTGTAAATGAATTGGTTAAACTGTGTATAAGCAGAGCAGACATTCACCATCTCAAAACACCTGGATAGCTGAAAGTAAATTTTTACTACGAAATTTGGGCTTGATCCAGATGCCTTTCTTGCTGCCGGAATTTATTCTAGCAGACATAAAATTAAAGTATATCTTAGAGAGTTATTTGCAAAAAGGGATATGGGTGCTCTCTATCCAGATTTTCTAATACCGACCCTTTTTTAGGGTAGAGAAGTACTTGTCTGATCTAGATCCACCTCTTTGCAAGGCAATCACTGCCCTGCACTGCCAGACAATGAAATCCAACTTTTTGGAAGGTAGATTCAAGAAAACCCCCAGAGATCAGTGCCTGTGCATTTATGGCAGCCAATGGGTAAAGGACACCATACACTATATGTTACATTGTAAACTGTATGAAACACCTAGGAAAAATTATTTAGAGAAGCTCTTAAGGGTGATTCCTACCCTCAGTGATACGGATAAGATCAAATATCTGCTGTCCAGTACAGAAAGGTTTGTAACATTTAACACAGCTAAATTTGCCATGAAGGCTGCTCATCTTAGACAAATTCATGTGGCCTGCCTTGAGATTTAAGGTTTTAGTTGTATGTTTTAATATTTTGTAATATTTATCTATTTTTTGTATATGACACGCCTTTATATTTTATGTATAATTTATGTGTATTTGTCTGCCTTCGATGAATTGGTTGGTATCAATTGATTGATTGATTGATTGATGTACACAAGTTCATATATTTGATCTCTGGCCTCTGGATGTTATATAGGAAACATAGTTTTTAATATAATGCTAGAGCAAGCAGGAAACCTTCCTACTATATCCTCATAGCCCCCCAAAAAGCCTCTCTTGATGGTCAGGATTGCCATGGCAAAATAATGTGATGGGGTGTGAGATGAGAGGCTTTGGGTGGGGAGTGCAAGGGACTGCAATAGTGAGGAGATATAAAATGGAATTTTCCTGCTTGCACTATTATTGGATGTATCTCATAGGATTATAACTCTGTGTATCTCTCATACTGCTAATATGGGTGGAGGTGGGGATTTGCAGGGAAGAATCAGTGGTGGGGGGGACCCTTCTCTCTTTAAAACATCTCACACAGCCTTTAAAAGGCCCCAAGGCTCAAGGAAGCCTGGCTGCAGGGGGGAAATGAATAGGCAGCACATGTAGCGGATATCCTGCAGATGCAGGAAGTGTTAAGGCCTTCGCTTCTGGCTGCTGATCCTCCCCTGCAAATTTATATCCTATTATCTTCAAAAAGAAACCAAACTGGCTAAAATAATATGAAAAATACATACAAAAAATAATTAGACACAGTAAAACAACAGGCAGTAAAAAATCGATAAAGGTGCAATGTTAACTGCACACACTTATGCCATTTACAAGAGGGTACATTAATCAGTTCATAATTCTGTCTTTAATTTCTGTTACTTTTCATCCTGTAGATCAGTTGTCAGTAACTAGATTGGTCAGGGTTAAGAAACGAGAATCCATGCCTCTGTACTCGCATGATTCTACTACTGTGTTCATAGTGAGTTGATGCTGAAAGACTGCCTTTAGTGTTATCTGTACAAAGAGGGACCCTGCAGGTAGTCTGTGGGTCTCTGATAGTTCCCCCTCCTTTCTGAAGCCAGCTGCAAGGAGCTTGTAAAAGGAGTGTTTTAGCCCTAGGCAAATGCATAAGTGAGGGCGGGGGCGGGGGTTCAGACCGAATGGTGGGCTAGATTTAGCCACATTACCAGTTGTGTTTATACATTTCATATCAGGTTATTAGCATCCAAATGAGTGGTAGATTCACACAGAATAATTTCTCTGGAAGCTCAGAATTGCCCCATGTCTTTTCAAAGCAAAGGTTATCTGTGCTCAGTATATGCAATATTTAAAGGTCTGTGTGAAGAGCATGAACTGCATTTCTTAAATTTACTTATTTCAAAAGTATATACTACATTCTGGTGATACTTGTTACCTAAAGTTTCATTGGGCCTTTTGAAGTTTACTGTAATAAAAATCATTATAACAGCTGGATATTTTTTTTACTGAAGTGGGTCTCCATTTTCATTCTTCATTTTTATTGGTTACTGTAGCTTGCTTCAGGTTCTAGGATATAATCTTATCAAATAAGTGTAGATATTACTATTCTGATCTCTTTTTTGTTATAGGAACAGCAACAGTATTGGTACCAACAGCATCTGCTTACTCTGCAGCAAAGGGCAAAAGCACATGCATTGGGACAGCAAATGCCATCAGTCCTAGGAGTTGTAAATGATGCTCCTGAGCAAAGGAAAGAAGAAAGAGAAATGCCTGTTTCTGATGAGCTTTCTCAGCCCACCTTGCAGTATGAACCCACATTACCGCAGCCCAAAGATGATGACCTTCCTTTGTCATCTGTTGAGCCTAAGGTACGCTGTGCAGAGATGTCACTGTATTGTGTGAATTCATAGGGAGTTGTTTCCCTCTTTTGCTTATTTCAGATAATCTGTTATGAGTGGAAGGGCTGGTAGAAAAACCTCTGCCAGTGGCATAGTAGCCTTAAAACACAGGGATGATTAATGAGAACCATTTCCAGATCAGTTGAGGTTTACAGTGCTTTAATACAGGTGTGAAAAGCCTCAGTACTTGGGTTTCTGACTCCTTCACATGCTGAAATAGATTCATTCATGGCAAGTGTATTGTCATATGCATGCCCGTTCCCTCTGGCCTTTACCACGTGCTGGCAAACTGACAGGAGACGAGACGCTTACATCAGTGAGGCTACTTTTACTGAGGGAAATCTCACGGTGAAAAGCTTAATGGTTACACACTTCCAAAAACACTTAAAGCAGATTGATGGTCAGAACGCTTTAGGTTCTATGCTTCAGGTAATATAAATGGGAATTTTTGAAAGGTTTAATAAATTATTTTAAGGGAGCTTTTCTAAACACTGCAAATGTTGGTAATATTTAGGGAGCTTGGCTAAAGCTCAAATAAGATCACAGGGCGGGTAAAAATCTCAGGCACAGGAGTCCCGTGCTTCTGCTTAGCACATGGAGCTCCCTGCCACCTGTGTCTGGCAGGGAATAGTAAGTACAGCCAAACTCAGCCTGCCGAACGCTGAGCTGACTAGGAAGATACAATCACAGGGAATGTAAAATTTCAGGCACTAGCCTGCCAAATGCTGAGCTGCTCCAATGAGAACTCTAGACAGAGATAAGTTACACAGACATTCCAAAACTATTTCTAATAAATCACTTAACAATCAGCAAAGCCTTTGGCTTTGCTGAACTCAGTACCTGACAAGCATAATTTACGTGAGCCACAGCTGTTCCTCTCCGTGGGCTGACTAGCCATTTCAGTTTCATGATCAGGGCTTCTAGTGCACAAGTATGTGAAGTGAGGTCACTGTGTGATGCTGCTGCTTACATTGAAGGATGTCTGTATGTGGAGTAAAAACTCTTAAAAGTTGGTATTGCCATTCAAAACTTATTCTAGGTATCTTCATTACTTGAAGCTAGCAAAACCCAAAAGGTAACACCATTTTGCACAGTATAATTATTTGGCGCTTCTGGACTTTGGGATCAGGACCAAGTCACATTACATGATTTTTCCAACAGTGTAAAGCAAAAGTGACTCCATATTGGGATCAAGCATTAACACCTTAAGGTGCCTTGCTTGATCAGACATATTAATTCATTGGAATAAGTTTAGAATTTTGTTTCTAGTAGTGACTAGCCTGTTTTCTCAAGCAGGTAACAATGAGAATAGCCATCCTATATTTTCTCCTCCCCATCCACCACTACTTGACAAGCATCTCATACTCAGAAATATACTGAATTGGTAGACAACAGTCCACCATGGGTTAACTTACTTGCAGGGGCTGTTGTGTCATGTCACGCACCTGCGTGCATTATTTTTGTACAGTGCCTGGCTTGTTGTGCCAGGAACCCCAAAGATTGCAGAAATACATTTTTTAAAACCTTTTTGAAAAAAATCCTAAGGGATAACACTCTGCACCACCCATCAACCCAGTGAAGACTGAGCATGGTCAGTTGCCGTAAAATGCTGAGTATCTGGATTTTTTTAAAAAAAAACCAAGCTGAAAAACTGGGGTGGGGAATGGTATGAAGTATCCTGGAAGAGGGTTTGGCTGGCTGTTTGGAACCCTGAACAGGAGTATTCCACAGTGCAACATAAATTGTTTTTACTATTTATTTTAATAACCTCAGAAGCTTGTTTCTCAAATTATTTCTTTCTTTATCTTTTTATCAATTTATATTTGATTTGCCAGAGTTTGAACTCTTTCTTTTTAAACAATCGTCTTATTTTTGAAAGACCCCCCCACTTTTAAAGTTGTTAAATAAGACTAATTTATTGGCAATTTTCCAGTCTCATATATATTGAATTCGATAGTGTTGTGGTCACTGTTTTCAAGCAGTTCTGCAATATTTGCATCTTGTACCAGATCCCCAGGCACCATTTTGCACCAATCATGAGTCACCTCTCCTCTTATTGGAGTCATAGTTAACTGTTCCATGTCACAATAATTCAGTGAGTTGGTTCTTCAGATTCCATAAGCAGATCCTAAAATCCTGTTCTGGGGGTCCTCCAGAACAGTGTGAGAGGTACTGGAGGGATGCATAGAAAGAGGTGGAATCAACAAAAAGTTCCTTCTCCCTCCTCCCCACTTCCATGAGAGGGAGCTACCACTAGATCAAAGGCTAGTCTCTCATAGAAGGGCACCTGAGGATTCAAACCATTGTATCTAGGCATTTTGTCTCTGCTATCTTCTGAGTTTAAATTTAACCGTTCAGTTCAGGGGTGGCTGAAGTCAGTCATTATTATTCCATTTTATTCTTTCTGTTGCCTTACCCACTTGATTTCTTTTCACATTTCAAGATCACCATCAAAGGTTTGAGCAGGAAAATGATAGAGTGTTCCCTGTCTTATACATTCTCTTTTGGTCTGGTATCCTCAATCTATACAGATTCTGCGAATAAGTTTGTTTTTCTGGTATTTTTTGTTTTGGGACTCTGTGCCTCTATTGACAAAAAGACCAAGACCACCTCCATTACAGTCTATTATGTCCTCTTTTCATAAATTTTCTAGTTAGGGATAACATTATTCCATTGATTATGCACCAGGTTTCTCATGTGCCAACTATATCTCTGCTCTTAGCATGAGGCATTCACTGTACTTGGAACTGTCCCTAAAACTGCCAGAGAGGTTGTTTTGTTGTTTATGGTATTTTTTCAAGGACAGTTGTTATAACGAGAAATTCTAGATTTCATCGCTACATAAATTAATTCATCACCCACTAAATGGCATGTTCCTAGAGTGATGGATTTTTTCTTGGCTTACAAAATTTAGCTTGTTTGGGAGCATACATCAGGAGATATTTCATGTTTGTTTACCCACTTGTGCTAGTGAGAGGAATAAGTGGGTGTGAATATGCAAAAGAAGCCTGTGTTTATATTTACCTGAGTTTGTATATGTGATGAGTATTTAGTTAAACTAAATAATTCAAGTTTTGTTAATATGGAAAGTACAGAATTATTGCATGCGGTTATCCTAAATGTTTCTTTCAGGTATTCTTTATTGTTTGTTGTAATTTTCTTACTTGTATTGTAATCAGCATTGTGCTGCAGTTATTTATTTTATTCCATCATTTCAGTTCCTTACTAAGGGGTGTTGATTTGCAATCCATTTGCCTCCATTTTTTTTGAGGTTCAAACCTTAGCACCCTCTAAGAAGCCCTTAAACTGGGTTCATTTATCTCGATTGATTTTAATTAGAGGTTGGTTTACAGTCCTCAAGGGCTTATTCAGATGTAGCAATCTTGGTTTCATAAGCCATAGTTTACCAAAACTAGAACCAGCTTCAGACCCTTCCCTTTCTCACTTTGAACTTCTAGAATAGTTAGTTTAAACCACAGTTTCCCACTACACCTGAACTGTGAAGCTGTGGTTTAAGCTAATGTGCCAAGACCTACTGTGCAGCGGAGGAGCAAATATGTAGCCTAATACTCATTCGCAGTGTAGTAAACTATGGTTTATTAAGCTGAAATCGTTACATCTTGAACTAGACCCAAGAATGAAGTTTAGAGTTGCCATTGGAGAATATCCTGAGTCATGAACCAAAGTTTTATTTTGTCCTAGGTTTCACAGAAGTTTGTATCTAGATAAAAACATGAAATTCATGGCTCAGGGCTGAACAAAATCTTCAAATATAGATGCTTGGACTTCCGTATGGCTCACATTTGAATTTCTCGTTCCCATTTTGGCTATTTCCCCCCGATTGGATCCAGAGGGTGCTCTTCTGCAAGTGGAGGACTGCTCCTGTGTATGGAGGGCCTTTTTCTGACTTAGCATAAGAACTTTGAGTGAGAAAAGAGAACTGAAATCCTGAAATACACTTACATTTGTGCAAGGCATTGCACAAACTCTTATACAAGGTCTTCTACAACATTCCACAATGTTGGCTCTTGCATAACGTTTCATGGAACAGTGCAGCTATTAGAATTTCTTCCCGGCTAGCATATCTCTTGGAGTCTGTTTCTTTTTTATATGAGTAGCGATTTCTTTGTTGGCAATTCTGATTAAAGAAGCAATCTATATTTGAAAACCAAGGAACATGGATAGTTCTGTTCCACCAGAGACATTTCATACCAAGAGCATATTGTTTCATTATGCTGTGCCTGAACTATTTAACCTATAAACTATTGAGGGAAATGTATGTGTAAAAAAGAAACCGCACACACATATTAGTATCGTTAATGATCAGAGCTATAAATTGCTGTGTCTTACGTTACTGAATAAGCGTTCTTTTGTTTGATTATTGTGCTTTTAGCTGAGCATCAAACCGCCGGAGGATCCTGAAGAAAGTTTGAGATTACAGCAGTTGCAGGCCGCTGCAACGCAATGGCAGCAGCATCCGCAGCAGCGTGTGGGTTTTCAGTATCAGAGAATAATGCAAAAGCACTCACAGTTGCAACAAATGCTACAGCGCTATCAACAGATCATACAGCAGCCACCACATTTGCCAGTGAGTCAATAAAAGAATAGGATTTGATTTGTATTTTCTGCTGTTTGAACTGAAATGGTCACTGTGCTCTAATGAGCATACTCTATTAGATCTAAACCATGTGCTCAATTATCTGTGTAGACCTTTCCCCACTGGGTAAATATTAGCTTCTTGTTCTCTTCTTCAGAAGTTAAATTACAGTCTCACAAGTCAAACAGTTCATGTGGGAGCAGCTTCCATGTGAGAAGAAACTAAAATATTTGTTTACTAATATCCTAATTCGAAATAGATTATGTGGAAAGAATTCTCTTTACGTTCAGTGGACTTAGTCATGGAATATGTTTAGGATCAAAGTGTGCATTCATTTTATATGGGTAGAAGGAAAATGCTTGATGTTGTGAAAGTAATTTTAAAAATAGGAATATCAAGTTCCAAAGCTCCAGTGTATGAGTTCACCTTTAAAGTACATTAGCAGTTCCACTATAGCTGTGGAAAGTGTGAACTGTTTCATTTAAGCTTTATAGATCTGTGTTTTCCTACAACGTCACATTAGAAAAGTTTGCGCTCACAAAACATTGTGAGTATAGGTTGTGGCTCTACCAGGAACTAATTTACAATCTATTCATTATTACTTTTTCTTTCTGGCAGACAATGTCAATGGAGATGCAACTACAGCATTATGAAACTCAGAGTAAGCAATTCCAGCCACTTTACAAAGAGTGGGAACGTGAATTTCAGCAATGGCAGGATCAAATTCAGGCGTACCCTCACAAAGACCAGCTTCATGAGTGCGAGAAACAGTGGAAGATGTGGCAGGGACAGATGAAAGCCACTCACACCCACCTTCAGGAGAAAGTGAAGTTGCTTCGGAACATGAACAGTCAATATACTGGGAATGTAACTTTGCCACCTCCATTTTCTTCATATTCTCAAACAATGCAAGGTGGCATGCCCATTGTGCCCTCAACTTTGCCCTCAACTATACTTCCCCCAGCATCCACTGGATTCTCTTCTAGCCCTCAAACATCTGAAATACCTGTTCCAAAAGAATCAGGTCCACAGAGCACCCAGGCTACTGAAACAAGGCCAGCTATGTTTCCTACTCCTGGTTCTTTTAAATTTAAAGTTACTGAGTCACTTCCCACTTCCCAGACCACAGAGATGGCTAGGCCAGCTCTACTTCCTACCCCTTCCTCAGCTTCTTATACATACAAAGCAACTGAGTCTCCTGCCACTTCCCAGGCCATGGAGACAACCAGGCCATCTATATTTCCTACTCCTGGTTCTTTTATGTATAATGTTACTGAGTCACTTCCTACTTCCCAAACCACAGAGATGGCCAGGCCATGTCTGCTGCCTACCCCTACCTCTACATCTTTCACATTTAAAACAACTGAGGCTTCTGCCACTTCCCAGACCATGGAGACAACCAGGCCAGCTCTGCTTCCTACCCCTACTCATTTTTCTTATAAAAGTACTGATTCATCTGTCACCTCCCAGGCCGCTGAAACAACCAGGCCAGCTCTGCTTCCTACTCCCTCTTCTGTTTCTTCCTTTTCATTTAAAGTCTCCGATTCAGCTGCCACCTCCCAGGTCACTGAGACAACCAGACCAGCTCTGCTTCCTACCCCTTCTTCTTTTTCTTATAAAAATACTGATACATCTGCCACATTGCCTTACCACTCAAATGTGACATCGTCTGCTGGCTCTTCAGACCAAGGCAGTTCTTATGTTCCTTTAGGCAAACAGTCCACGCCATTTGGTTCTGTCTCTTCTGAATTAACTTCTGTTGAAATGAAGCCCCATTCTACGGTGTCCTCATCATCTACATCTACCACTACCACCACTGCTACTACCTATCAGAACAGACCTGTTAGGCCAACTGGGTTTCCGGACTCCCCCAGAGGACCATACTATGAGGGCCCAAGGGGCCCAAGGTAGGTCTTCTCTCTCATTTTTGTATGTGATTTTATAGTAGAGAGACCTTTAAATTAGGGATGATGGGAAATTTCGTTTCAGTTTGCAAATCCCTCAGATATGCTCCATTCATAACTCTGAATGAGAGGGCATGTTCTCCAAAAATGTTCACAATTTCCTGAATGTGCATTTGTAGAATTTACTATTTTTCAAAAATCCACAGTTTTAAAATGCACACATTAAGATGCACACTTAAAATTTTCACGCTTTGGTCAGTGGGGGGATGTGCACACTTTTGAAAGATATGTAGTTTTCCCATTTGAACAAAAAGAAAAACGGTGCAAATGAGAACAGGAGCAAGCAGAATTGAGCTTTGGTTCTCCCATCCCTACTTCTTTCACATATGGAAGATTTATTAATTTAATGTATTTATACATTTCGATGCCCACTAGACTTGCTCCCTGTTATGCTGCATTCAGAGAGTAATGGCTGACCAGGGCCTCATCATTGAGGCTGAGTCCAGTACATGCTATCACTTAGTTTCCTAGAGCCTCAGTTGCCCCTGTTTTGTAGAGGCAAGGGGAGTGCATGTTGCATGGTAACGTCTGGTTAATTTTGAGGATTGTTATAACATTACAAAGTTTGCATTTGATAGCTATTTCCCTGACAAAGGAGGCTTATAGATTTGTTTTGTAGGTAAGACTCATCAAATCTATTACTTGCGTAAAATGTGTTTGTCTAACACACAGGTTTGATGGACCACGAGGAAGAGGCTTTGAAAGATTTGAACCTCCGAGACAGAGAGGGCCTCACTTTCAGGGTCAACGTTTAGAAGGTTTGAGGCCAAGGCTTCAAAATCAGCCCATGGATGGATCTTCAGGAAAACAGGGGACAATTCCTCGGGGGCCAGCAGCAGCATTTTATACTCCCTCAGGTGCATCACAAATGCAGACTTCCCAAGCAAGTGGACCACGGTGGCGGGGGCCTAGACCTCCTTTGGGGCAACAGAACCATCAAACCGAAAGTAAAGAATCTTTTACTGATATGGCCAGTGATCAGACGGTGAATAAACCTACATTTACACCAGATACAAAACTTTCTGGCCCAGTTCAGACGGATAATGGCCTTTCTAAAGCACAGCAAAACATATCCCGAAAAGAAAGCAGAGAAGTAATATCGGAAGCAAAGAAACAGAGTTCCATTGAGTCTGGGTTGCAAACAGAAGCATCAAAATCTACTCGTACTACAGCCGGTCTACATCAGGCACCGGTGTCTACTCTTCCTCCAAAACCAGGAGGGAAGAAAACATTATTACCACCACCAGTAATAGGAAATAAAGATTTGAACTCTGCAGAAAATAAATTGGCTTCTTCAGAAAATAATCAGAGCAAGGAACCATCTAAACTGGAAAGCAGGGAGAGGGGGCAAATTAAGCCAGGAGATAATCAGGCAAAGGGACCAGCTGGCAGAGGCAGGGGCCAGGGCAGAATGGAAGATAGTAGAGGTAGGGGCCGAGGCCGATTGGAAGTTGTCAGAGGCAGGGGAATTCCACGTAGAGGTAGAGGTCAGACCAGAGATGTAACTGGCCGAGATGTAAGCCCAGGAGCCCATGACAAGTTGTCAGAGGGCCACGCGGGCAACTGGGAATCTGGCATGGGTGGTCATTCGGGCAGCCAGGAAAGGGCATTGGGTAGACACTCAAGCAGCCAGGAGAGAGGGTTACCAGGTCCTCAGATGGGCAGCAGAGAGAGAGGCCATGCAAGTAGCCAGGAAAGAGGAACAGTCAGGCACCCCAACAGCCAGGAGAGGGGACTGGACCGGCAGGCTAGTAATCGGGAGAGGGGCCCAGGTCGGCGAGCTAGTAGCCGAGAGAGGGGCCTAGATCGGCGGGCTAGTAGCCGGGAGAGGGATCCAGTCAGGAGGCCTAGTAGCCGAGAGAGAGACCTATACAGGCGAGAATCAGGTCCTGGAGGCAATATTGAAAATTTACCTCCATTTCATGAAGAATCACTCAGGCCACCATGGTCTTACGGAGAGGTAGGGCCAGAAGAGGGGCATCCATTTGAATACAGAGATATTCCTCCCATAGAGCGCAGACGATTAGATGATTGGGACAGAGACAGATACTGGCTTGAGCATGACCAGCGGTATCGTGATGATCCTCTTGATCCATATGAGAGAGAAGACTTGTTACCACGCCGTCATCCATTGCCTCCTCTTTCACCTTTGCCCCCTCTACCTCCTTTACCTCCGCTGCCTGCTGATCTTGACAGACGAGATCCATTTTGGGATGACTGGGAAAGGCCAGTCGGAAGAGAAAGGGAGATGGACAGAGACCTGGACAGGGTCAGAAGACCTTTGGAAGTGTATGATCATGAATTAGAAAGAGACTGGGACAGAGAATACATAAGACCGCTGGGGGATAGGGATACACTGAGTTGTGATCTGGACATACCCCCTCTCCCACCTTTGCCTCCCCTTCCTCCCCTTCCTCCTTTAGACAGGTATCGTCAGGATCGATGGCTGGAGGAGAGAGAACGAGATTTCTATGACAGAGATACTGGAGATAGGGGGGAGCTCAGAATTCGAGAGTATCCAGAAAGATGTAATACATGGAGGGAGCAGTCTGATTTCCCACCTGACAGGGGTGATTGGGAGAGGGAAAGGTTTTCAGAAAGGTGGTATCCAGATGAAATGGACAGATTTCCACATTTGGAGGATCGTCTGGATCCACCACCTCTTCCACCACGTTCATCTGAATTGCTGGGAGAAGAGCCAAATTTAGGCTCTGAGCAGTCTCGAGGAGGAGTAATGATCCTTAGTCAAAGGCAGCATGAAATTATCTTGAAGGCTGCTCAAGAGCTAAAGATGCTACGGTGAGTTGGCTGCTGTTCATGTTTATTTTCTTTAGAAAAATCTTGCTTTTTCAGTTGAACCCCAGCTCCTCCACACTGCCCCTTACATAATGCTGCAAAATAACAAACAAACCCCATACATTGAGGTGGCAGGTAGTAATAAATATTTTGGCCACCTTAGATGTAAGGACAAAATTAGCTATGCAGGTTTGATACTCCTGTGTCAAGGATCACTGAGATAAACTATGTTTTAATCAGGAGTAGGCAACCTGGTTCCTCCCAGATGTTTTGGACTACAACTTCTATCAGCATGGCCAGTGGTCAGGGATTAGGGGAGGTGTAATCCATGATGTCTGGAGGGCACTAAGTTGCTTACTCCTGCTTTAAACAATGCTTTTTTAAATGAATGAACATAAAACATTTTCTTTTTTAAAAAACATTGGAGATCCTCCCATACAATCAAGACAGTTTATGAGCATAGCATACCCATGGTAGAAGAAATTCATAGTTGGAGATAATACTTTATCACTGAACCCGGATAATGAAGTGGGTATGAACCTAGATGATGAAGTGCAACTATCCTGCTTATGCAGACCTGCAGTGTTTTTTATAAAGAATCCAGAAGGAGCCATAAAAACAAAAGGACTGTGAAACAGAAATGATTGCTCATTGGCCTCTAGGACTCAAATCAGTTGGTACACAAGGGATGCAGAATCCACTCACACTAATGTTGCCTAAAGAAGGCAGTTCACCACTTGATCACCTGATCCCTTCAAATTACTTAAAACTAAGCTGAGAAGGTTCAAAGAAAAGTTTTGCCTCTGGTAGCAGTTACCAGAAGCTCCCACTTGGGGATTAGACACTGGATCAGTGTTTCATACGTAGAATGACATGTTCTTTACATGCAGGAGATAAAACAGAAAAAGTCTAATTTTGCTTTACTCACTTTTAAATTAGTCTTGCACAAAGCCATCTTATAGGCACATTACACTGTATTTAGAAGTGTTTGTGATGTATTTCCATGGATGCATCAAATATTAAATTCTCCAACAGTGGATATGAAGTGATTATTATATATCTGAGACAGGAGCAAATGCTTAGAACACAAGCTTTGCATGCAAAAGTTCCTAGATAGGACTCGAAACGATTCCTGTCTGAAGCCCTGGAGAGCCACTGCCAGGCAGTGTAGATAATGCTGACCTAGATGGACCAACTTGGTATAAAGTAGCTTCTTATGTTCCTATGTAAATGTAGAACAGTTTTTCATCATCTCCTATGGTAAGTGGTGATGGATTTTGCCCTTTACTAAGCTAGGAAAGTGGTCTGTGGCCACCATTTTGGTGTACATTAGAATTTTCACCTGAAAATTTTCTAGCCAGGATGACTTGCGTTTTTTTTCTCTTAGCATCAAGATGATAGCCTCAGAAACCATAAAGACATTTGAGTGGAGGTTACAAAGAAATACATCTTGGGAGCTATATGCTCTTTGCAAAGTGCTTAACTAATCATTTATTTAAAATTTATTTTAAAAATGTATAATCCTACCCATCTTGTCAAAGGGCAAGCCAAGGTGGCTAACAACACACAATGGCCTGGTTTATATGTAACAAGGATGCATACAGCATGTGCTATGGCAAATTTTGGGTTAATCCATGATTTTCCACAGCACATGCTGCACTTGATCTGCTGTGTCTTTCAATATGCAGCTTCCAATTGGCCTGATTGGAGGTTGCTCTGTGATGTCTGAACCCAGACACTGTAGTTAACTTTGGGTTGTTTAACCCACTGTTAACTCAAGAGTCCATCATGGAGTAACCGCCAATTGAAGTTTGCATATTAAAAATGGCGGTAGCAGGGACTGGAATATCTCCCCTATGAGGGAATATTACCACAACTGGAATCTTTTAGCTTGGAAAAAAGGAGGGTAAAGGGAGACATTACAGAAGTGTACAAAATTATAAATGCTGTTGAGAATGTGGACAAGGAGACATTTTTCTCCCTCTCTCAAAATACTAGAATCCAGGGTCATCTCATGAAGCTGATTGGTGGGATATTCAGGACAGATAAAAGAAAGTACAGGACCACACAGTGCACAGTTAAACTGTGGAATTCGCTACCACAAGATCTAGTGACGGCCACCAATTCGGATGGCTTTAAAAGGGGGTTAGATAAATTCCTGGAGGAAAAGGCTATCAATGGCTTCTAGTCCTGTATCAGAGGAGGAAAACCTATATACACCAGTTGCTTGTGGGGTTCCTGATCGATAGCTGGTTAGCCACTATATGAACAGAGTGCTGGACTAGATAGACCCTTGGTCTGATCAGCATGGCACTTTTTATGTTCTTATGTCACATGCTAGCACACACTGGGGCAAATCATTGGATAATTAAATAACCTACAATTTGCTGCCATTATATTCAAACAGGCCCAGTGTTACAA
Source organism: Anniella stebbinsi (assembly GCA_029215795.1). Classification (NCBI taxonomy): domain Eukaryota; kingdom Metazoa; phylum Chordata; class Lepidosauria; order Squamata; family Anniellidae; genus Anniella; species Anniella stebbinsi. The sequence goes on from JARDYH010000001.1 coordinate 335,437,543, forward strand.
CACGATAGCAACAAGTCAAAACAAAGTAAATGCAGCAAAAAGAACCAGAAGGAGAGCAATATAAATAGCAGAAGTTAACAGTCACCAAAAAAAAAAGAAGCAAAACACGGCAAAAAACAGGCTAAAAGAAACCAGTAGCAGAACCAATATTAATCAGTCTAAGTCTTACAAAGTAATCAGTTTTAGCCTGCTGTCTGGAGAGGATATTAGGACATTCCATGGTGTTCATACTGCAACTAAAATGTGTATGCTTTGATGTCACTGTTGGTTCTTTAAGACAAATAATATACGTTTTTACTCTGCAGAGAACAGAAAGAACATATGCAGAAGATGAATGAATTTGTTCCTGAGTCTCAAATGCCTGAACGGCCACCACAGGAAATGCCTAGATCCCAAAGTACAATGGCTAGGAAGGATAACTTTCAGGTATATCAGATATCGCTACAATAATACTGTGCAAGTGTAACTTGGCTGTGATGAGGATGTTTTGTGGCATGTTTTTAAAAGATCTAAAAACTGGTTTTCTTGCCAAAAAGAAATCCAAAGTAGTTTGTGAAGTTAACATAGTACAATATAAGCACAATGCCATCTAATATCAAATAAAAACAAAAAGTAAAATAAAATCTCACAATATCACAAAAAGGATTTAACCGTAAATTCCTGGTTTAATAAACATTTTAAATTATTTTTCTAGTTGATTATAAGGTTAGTTCTTGGGGACCTCTACCAGGAGAGAATTTCATGATTCTTTGCCACTGCTGGGAAGGCTCTGTTTCATGTTCTGTCAGTCTTTCGTCTTAAGAATTCAGTTTCCAGCTTCAAAGTTTTAAATAGAAACTTCACTCTCATGAATTTAAGGCACTTCCACTGACACAAGCAGGTTATCTCTGATTACTGTCAGTTCCCCACCATTGCTGCTATAGCCCATGTGCTACACTGGTGTCTCAAATGCTGTTCTAGTAGATCCCCCCCAACCCTCAAGAGGGGTTTTGAAAGAGCTCCAGAGAGGAGGAGGAGCTTGGCAGTCCTAGGCTGAACATATGAAAAGGAGGACAGGGCTCATGTAACTTTAACAGTTGTAGAGAAAAGGGAATGTCAGCCAGTGTCATTTGTATGCAATTAGTCCCTGGTGAAAATCCCTCTTCATCACAACAGTTAAAGGTGCAGGCACTATACTACAGTGACCATATACAAAAGAAGGCAGGGCCCCTACAACTTTAGCTGTTGTGATGAAGAGGGAATTCCACCAGGAACTAATTGCATACAAATGACACTGGCTGAAATTCCCTTTTCTCTACAACTGTTAAAGTTACATGAGCCCTGTCCTCCTTTTCATATGGTCAGCCTAGGCAGTCCCCATCCCAGCTCATAATAGTCAGAACCAGAATTCATTAGTAATGCAACTGCAATATTTAATTGCAAAGCAAGGGTGTTGACAAGAAGGGAGTATAGGTTTGCTGTACAAAATAGCAGACAGGCAGTGTGCAAACCCCGAATTTTAAAAATTGTTTAAAAGTTTGCAAATGCATTAGCCAGCAACCCCAGTGGACCATTTGCAGAAAAGTTGCTGACTTAAGAAACGAGGATTTCTGCGGCAAAGGTGCCTGGGATATGTGATGGGAGTGAGTGGGAAGAGTAAGAGGAAACAACCCACAGCAAGCCACAATGCGTCCAGTCGTCAGTCAGGAGTAATGTGGATTATCGAGTGAAAAGCCAACTCACTGGCTTATCTTCAGGATGGCTTAGTAAGACGCGTGAACTTGCCCATCATTGATAATTTATACCTTTCTTTTGTGGCAGCTCATGTTGTGAATGATACTTAACTGAGGGGTGGCTCAGACATTTGTACATGTCTCTATATAGAACAGTCCCAAAGACTAAAAGCAGAAGCAGATGCTTTCAACTGCCTTCTTGCTGTGTGGGAAGAGGAAGGGAGGGTACACAACCTCAAGGTTCACTACAGCTTATTACTGCTTGTGCTTGCTAAACCATGTTTTAGGAGGACATGTGCTCTGACAACATTGTCTAAACTCTTTCTTCATAATTTCTTTATAAACTTCCTTTTATCCAGGCCTCCTCTGACATGCAGGCTGAGATACCAATAGAAGAACAACCTATTAAGCCTACTCCAGCTGTAATTATAAAGCCACCCATCTTGTTTCGGAAGTCTACCCCAGCAACCAAGCCAGCTGGTATGGGAGCAAAGCCTTCTGCCCCGATGGTGAGGCCACCTGTTCCAGCTACAAAGGCGTCTCTCTCAGCAGCAAAGCTACCAGTTTCACCAACACAGCAAAGTGTTCCAGTTCCCATTTCAGCTGCTGGTCAAGTCTCAACTCCTGTGGGCAAGCCATCACCTGGCATAAACCAAGAGCGTTGGGATGAAGATTCTTTTCAGGGTCTTTGGGATATCAGTGAAGATAAAGGGTTAAAATCAGAGTATGACTTATCCTCATCAGATCCCTCATTGCCTTCATCGACAGTCCCAACTTCCTTTGCGCCAGGTATGGCACATCTTTCCAAGCCACCAATTATTCATCAGACTGTTGACTATGGACATGGACACAACCATGGGCAAGGTGAATACTGTTGATTTTGATAATGAATGCTACTTAGCACATCAATTGTCGGAAGCGTAAAAAAACCTTAGCCAATACTGTTGTCTTCATTGGAGTGTACTGGATTATATTCTGTGCATTGAAAACCTTGAAGGAACATTTTATGGTGATATTTAACAGGGAAATTTGTTATGTCTACTCCCTTAAATATTTTAGTCTTCTATTGAGGTTATGGACTTTTGTGAGAAAAGGCTCTTGCTTTTATTCCATCCTGTAGAGAATATGGCTTACTTTTCAGAGGTATTGGACCTCAGACCCATGGGCCAAATATGGCCTACCTGGGTTCCCAGTCTAGCCCTCTATGTTCTTCAGATGGCCACACCCCTTTCCCCGTTCCCACCCCTTTTCTCTGACCACCAATTGTCTAGTAATTTCCCAGCTTTTGCACTGTTTTTCCCCATTCTAAAAGGTTGGAATGCCTCTTCTGAGGCTTAGTTACTGGCAGTAAGAATTTTAAAATAGGCTGCTATTTTGGGTATTTGGCCCTTTTGCCTGTAGCCCCTCCCACCACTGGAATATGGTTCCCAAGAGCTTCTCTGAAATTCTTTGGCCTTCAGGCTGAAAGAGGTTCAGTGCCCCTGCTGTACTGATAAATAATGAAATAGCAACTGGCAGTCTACAGAACTACCAATATGGGGCCTGACATGCAAGAGTACAAATAAACTAGAAGATCCGCGAAACACTGATAGTTACCTAACAGTCTGTAAATCGATCATGTGTTTGAGTGACTCTCCAATCTTAATAACTACAGCACTAAATGTGGAGCCATGTAAAGAAATGCTAAAACATCTGGAGCTTTTTAGTTTAGAGAAAAGATGGCCTGGTAGAGGTTTATAAAACTATGAATAGTGTTTAAAGAGAATGCTGGACAAAATGGATCTTGGCATGGTTGAACAAGGCAATTCTTATGGTTTTTTTGGTAAGAATTACTTCTTAATAATCATTACTGTGGTGATTTTGTTATGTTGAAATACCTGTTTTGGCAAGTTGCCACTGCACTATAATGCCTACTTACCATTCACCCACCCGGTTCTTACTGACAAATAGCATGTGGGATTTGGGTAGTTGTGAGAGGCTTTGATCAAAGCTAGGCTTTTGATGATTTGTGGTTCTTCTCAAGATGCCTTATTGGCATCTGTTGTTTTGTTTTTGGTAACAGAAATATTACACATGAATGGGTTGCAGCGTTGCTGAGGAGTTTTTCTCCCTATGGAGAAAAAAACTCTCATGAGAGCTTTAGCTAGGCAATTGTTTTTAATTTAATTAAACATTTGTGAGTGAGGCAAAGTACAGAAACTTTTTTGCTAAGTGCAATTTGTTGGCCTAAGTGGTTGATACAGCTCATTTTTTTAACTGTAAAGCAGCAGATTGCTGTTGCCTCTTCTGGAGCCATTGCCTATTAAAGAAAGGACAAATGTGTTGAAAGATTGACTCTGGGGCGATATCTTTAATCCTGTTATTTCCAATTTGTATTTAACAGATATATCCACCAGCAAAGGTGGACAGATTCCTTATGGGGAGCGAATAACTCTACGTCCAGAACTCCCTCATGAGAGGCAGTCCTTTTCAAAAGGTGGGTGTCTTTGAGATATCTCTTTGAAGAAAGGCAGGCATGACTTTCATATTTGTAGGTTGCCTTTTTAGAAAAGAGATGCATTTTTCTCTTCCATTTTACAGCAGAGTGACTTAAATACATTCATTACGTTTTGGATTGTTTGAAATACTCAGAGCTGTTCTAAATAGTATGTAGAATGTGAGGGTAGGATTCAAGACTACCACTTAAGTCTCTGCATGGAAAAGAACTCTTTGACTGCTCCTCCATATATAGAGCTGGTCACACGTAGAAAACTAGCACATCAGAGAAGAGAGAGAGGTTTAGCATAGCCTTTTCCCTGATATGATAGCTTTCTTCTTGAAGAGGGAGTGTTTAATGCAATCCCTCACTTGCACTCTGAAGTGATTCAGCCCAAGAAATCTGCCTCCTCGCTGTATCTCATTTTGTGAAATGAAATAACAGTTCTAAGGTTATTTTCACTTCTTTTTAGAACATCTAGGCCAAAGAGATCGATACATCAAGGAGAGAGACGCTTACTTTGAGCGGCAAAATAATGCCAATGTAGATCACAGAGATTTCAGGAGAGAGCGAGAGCCTTACAGGGACCGAATTCCTGGAGACCATGAACGGGAAAGATTTGACAAAGAACGCTATCCACGAGAAGACAGGTATGTAGTGTAGGAATAGTGGGAATATCAAAGTGTCTTCGTAAAAGTTGTTGTGCAGAGCCCTTAAGACTGTCCGTTTTATTTGTGAGCAATAATAGTTGCACTCTTTTCTGCGTTGATTCTGCACATGTGAGCAACATTGTTAAAAATTGTTGTGATCCTTCATTTGGATAACATTTACATTTTAGATCATAGAAAATCGGACATGGTAATGTAGGCTTATGTAAAAATATACTGGCTTAACCTAAAGAAAAGGCTAAAAATAACCTGTTATTTGTCACAGTTGTCACACTGATATCCAGTAAGCAGAGGTCCACAGATTTTTGGCTTGGTAGCCAACAATTGTTTCTAGTAGCAATCTAGGCTTGGCTTTTTCTCATGCTGCTCCACAAAGGCAATGTAGCTCCACAAGGGATTCCTGTGGGGAGGGATGCATAAAGGTTTGTGTGTTGCAGCAACCACTCCTTTCGAACTTGTGACATTAATGCTGTATCATGGCACCATTTTGAAAGAGACATATTCTGCTTGTCTGTATTCCTGGCACCTTTTTAAAAAACTTTTTCCCCTGTGGCTTTCTTTGCTGGCTGCCAGAATTAAATGTCTGGCTGCCAGTGGTATTTGTGATTATATTTGTATTTGTGGTAACAGCCCATCATTTTAAAAACACCATGCTTCTTCCGCTTTAGTGCACAATCCATGATATGCTCCTTCATAGGTTGTGCAGCATGACAAGCAAACCTGGACTGCTGAGTTGTTTAGGGGCTAAACAACTCAACGGTTAACCCATTGTTTGTTGTTAGGTTAACTGCTGGGATGTTTAGCCCCTAAACAGCCCAGTGGCCTGGGTTCGAACTTCATGGTGCACAAGCTAGGAAGAAGCTGATCATGGTTTGTGCTGTAAAGCTGAAGAGGCACTGCTTGTGGACAACAACCTATTGCTTTTTAAACCGATGGGTTGTCGTTACATGCGAACAGCCCCGATGTAAAGTGAAAGGATGTTTGCAATTGTTAAATTATTGATTTTGTTACAAGCCACCTTGAACTCATCGGAGATAAGGCAAGAGTATAAATGTTTTAGAATAAAAAAATAAAACCCTTCTAGTAAGTTAAACAGAAATATATTGGGTTGCTATAGAAACAAGTCATTGTATTCATTAGATTGCTATTGTATGTTATACAGAGTTGCCAATTGCTGCTTACCTTGGAGTATCATCATTATTATTATTATTATTATTATTATTATTATTTATTCAGTTTAAGTCCTGCCTATATACAAAATACCCCAAGTGGCACACGTTATAGAATATTTGAAAGAAAAGGAGAAATGAGGATAGGAGGAGGTGATTCTGTATTCCTACAGACCTGTTAACATTTTCTTACAGATATATGCCATTTGGGGTGGACAATCTAGAGTACATTCATTGCATCCAGTAACAATATATGGTGTTGGCCAGGGATTAGGTGATCGGAGAACCTCATGTACATTTTTGTAAAATGTATGTAATAATCTGAGAGTTTATGTTTTATGTGTAACAAAATGTTATGAGCTGCCCAGAGAGTTTTGGCTTCTTGGCAGTATGGAAATGCAATAAATAAATTTAAATGCTTTCTCCATTTGGCAGGCCATCTCCTTCGAGAACTCAGTCTTACCGTGACAAAGACCATTCAAACTCAAGAAGGGGAGCATTTGAAAGACAGTCATATGAGAGAAAGCCTGATCGTCCTCCCTATGATCATGGACCTTCCATGTTTGGAGGTACAATTCTTCAGCCTTGGACTATTGAGGGCTTGGAATGAGGATGGGAACATGAGCTTGTTTTTCTTCTTTATCAAGAAGGAAAAAAGTATTCTTAAGTTTTCAAAGTTTTAACTCTCCCCAATTCAAGTAATTATATTTATGTAAACCACCTTGGGAATTTTATTGAAGGATGGTATAAAAAATGTCCTAAATAAATAAAGAATGCAAATACTCAGTTCTGTCCCTCTGGCCATTAATATCAGTAAGATACAACTCCCGACTCTAGAATATTCGTCATATAATTAGATACAGGGTTTTAAAATGTGTGCAATATTTTCAGCACACAAAGCCATTGCATATACTGGATAAATATTATGTGTAGCACAGTCCTGGCACATTTAGTCAGAAGTAAATCCCATTGTGTTCAATAAGACATCCCAGGTAAATGCATGAAGGATTGCAGCCTTAGTCCTGCGCACAATATTACAAATAACATCTCTCAACCATATACTGTGGTTTGGATTCAGAGGTGCCCTTGGACCCCCTTCATGGATGAACTGTGTGTAGGGCAACACGTGTAGAAAGGGGCCACAGATCCATTCTGCTATCCCTGCCACTAAGTTCGCATGTCTCCTAGCCCTGCACCTGATCGTCATGCGTTAGGCATCGACATCTGCGGGAGAAAGTCTTTGCACATTGTCCTTTATGTGAGCTGGAACCCTATATGACAGAGATAACAGTTCACCTGGAAAGCCTGTGCACACAGAGGTCCGTGAACTTAGTCTTTCTTCTGATGGCATCCACACCTAGCAAGTGGACATCAGGGGTGAGGCCATTTGTGGAGCCCATTCTTGCATGTAATCTGTCTTCATATGATGGAAGGGGGGTCATCTGGTAGTAGAAAACATCTGCTTAGGCATGGCTAATTCTGACCTAGAGGAGGATGCTGTGTGAGAAGCGATCCCAAGTCCAGTAAAATGGTTCTGTTTGCACAAGCACTTTTCAAGACCCAGTAATGCTTATATACTACAGCCTGCTTCTTCCTTGTTCACCTTGTTTCTCATACTATAACGTAGCCCCTAATATCTTGTGGTGCTGCACTGTGAGAAGGCTGATTGTGCTTCTGCAAGAGTTCATGAAACAGCATTAAAATATTTTCTCCTTCCGCTGACTGTTCTTTGAACTGAAACCAAACTCAATAATGATTATAAGAGGATTTTCTCCCCATATATTCTGCAATTCTAACAGGTCTAGAAGTAAATCTCAGAAGCCAGGGGTTAGAGACTTCCAGGGGTTAAATCCTGGAGAAATTCCAGTGTTTTCATGTCTTGCGCCATATCTTGTGTGAAAGAGATGGAATAATGTGTGCAAATTAAGCAACTACATGCTGATTAATTTACATGATTTATACAGTTCACAGCATTCGGTATTTTGTGGTGGAAGGTTTTTTTTGTTTGTTTTTTTAGCATTTTGCAGAATTGTGTTTGGAAGCCTTGCTAAACAAGGTTATAGAGGAATTTGTATGCCTTGTAGATGGTTATGACTCTTTTCCAATAAGGCCCATTCATGTGCTCATATACCAGTGCTCCAACTGAAGCAGGATCATTGGTTTATAATATGTAAAAAATGAGAACATAGCTCAGATCACATTTGTTTATGTTGGCTGGGGAATGTTCAGATATGTATGATTCTTTTCTATTTAAACATGCATAGGATTGTGGCCTAAATGTCTCATAATCCATTCTGTTGTTTGCCTCTGGAGTTAAAATCAACTTGGAAATATAAATTCTTTTTTCTGGCACAGATGTTAAAATACCTTTCATAAACCACAGAAAATATTAATCTCAAAGCCTCTTGCTTGAAGTGAAAAGAGTCTTCATCTCAGTCTTGTTTTTATTGTACTATCCCGTTGATGGCTTATATTTTTTCTACTTAAAATTTTTTATTTTGCAATGAATGAAATTTACAGATTAATAAATGATCGTTTCATTCAAAGCAGATCCAGTCTATGTACTCCAGTTGCTAGGGAACATGGGTGGGAGGGTGCTGTTCAACTCACGGCCTGCTTATGGGTTCCTGGTCAACAGCTTTGTCTGATCCAGCGTGGCTCTTCTTATGTTCTTATTTAATTATGTTTTCCTCTGTTGTGTAAACCTCATGTTAAGGTGACCGGAGAAATTACCCTGAGGATAGAATGCCCATTTCTGCTCCATCAATGCCACGCCAACCGCCACCTGCCCCACGTGTAGAGAGAAAACCAGAATCTAAAAATGTAGATGATATACTGAAACCACCTGGACGGGAGAGTAGACCAGAGAGGGTGAGTACTGTAAATGTGACTTTCCAATTTTAGCCAAACAAAATGTATAAGAAATGAAGCACTTCTGCTAATGTTTGTGCAACAGGTTTCCATGACTTCTGCGATCTTTGGTGAACCTGTGAATTTCAAAAAAGAAAGCAGATTAGGTGCCTACAAAGTTATTTGATAAATAAGAGTGCAATTCTACTCTGTGCTCTTCCTAATCTCCCTCCCCTTGTTTGCCACTGAACTAATATGGTGTGATGTTGAGAGCAATCTTTGCATAGGGACTGCCATGGCTGAGAGGCAAGGAAGTAGAGTAATCAGCCAGGCTAGCTACTGCTCTAACCACCCCACACACTGTCTAACGTTGTGCCTTATTGATTCTGCCATTGCAAAATTAAATATCGGCACAGAATTCTCTCAGCAGATGCCTATATGTGAAAAAAGTAGCTGGATCTTTTATCCTTTCTCCTCAGGAAGGACTAGGATTCAACTAGAACCTGTGAACCTGAGGGCAATGGATGGGCTCGAAGGAAGATCAGCTTGTGAATGTTATCCTCCCTCTTGTGCTAACTTTCACCCCCTTAACACCTTTATTCCTAAAGATGCCCCCCATTTGTACCCTATAACATCTCTACTTCCTTCGATTTGTGTCTGCACTGTGCCTACCTTCCCAAATTCCTGCTTAAAAGGTGGTCTTGCAAAGTGGCCTAACTTAAGCATCAGAACTATATAAATTATAAATAAAGCTTCCCTTTATTCCCTTAAGGAATTTTCCTTAAATAGTATTAAGTTACTTGGGCTAGTGAAATTGATCGATCTCCCTCCCTCTCCCTCTCCCTCTCTGTGGGATTTGGATTGATACAGGAGTCTGAGGAATTATGTCAATTTAAAACTCAAATTTGTTCCTTTGTTACCATAGTAACGCTGCAGTGGTGGCTTCATTTTGTGAGTCCCCTTCCCAAGAGGCTACAAGCTCTTGAGCTGCAGCTTGCCTGTTGATAGGCAGAAAGTTGTTTGTCCACTACATACTCATTATTCATCTCAGTCCAGTCGTTCATTTTTGTTTTAGATTGTCATTATCATGCGAGGATTGCCGGGCAGTGGAAAGACTCATGTTGCTAAGCTCATCAGGGTGAGTGGATAAACAGCAGCTTTCTTTATGTCTGTATTGAAGAGTAGAACTTAGTTGCATCTTGGTACTAGCTGTTTGTGTGCAGTTTCTTCTCTTTATCCATTCAGAGGACAAAAGGAAATGAATTTTGTACATCACCTGGGTGGAAGTAGATTTTGGGTTCTGTATATTATTTATTCAAATGTCTTGGGTGTGCTTTTCCAGTAATTTAGTATACCTCAACTGGGTTGACTGAAATGAAAAGTTGAAAATAGAATGTTCTCTTACTAATTGGGGCTCTAGCTGGGGCTCTTTATATTCCAAGGTGAAGTGTTCACACCAGAAATGTAAGTTGTTTTCCTTCATATTTCCTTCCCAGGATAAAGAAGTCGAGTGTGGAGGAGCTGCACCCAGAGTGCTCAGCCTGGATGACTATTTTATCACTGAAATAGAGAAAGAAGAGAGAGACCCAGATACAAAGAAAAGAGTGAAAAAGAAGGTGCCCTTAATGCCCGTTCAAGTTGTTGGCTAAGGCATTGCACCAGACTTGTCAAGGAAGCATGGGTCACAGCAGTAGGATTCATGGTCGCCAAGGCTACAGTGGGATTATCCCAGCCTCTAGGGCCTACCATATTCTGAGCCCAAAACATGTGGCAGAATATGCACTTGATTTGGTTTTTGCTCTAAAATGGATGATGATCTGGGAGCAAGAGACATATCTTCCAGGTTCTTTTCATGAACAGATCTTTCCCCAGGAAGGTTAAGTCTCTTGACATTTTCCAACAATTGTTCTTGGTCCACTCTCAGTTCCTGATAGATCCAAATGGGTTTCAGATGGCTCTGTGGTTTTTTCCTGCTGACATGGCTGGTATTTCTTTTCACTGCCTGATCACTCTAAAACACGAAAATAGCTTTGACTCTCATAGGCATCCTCTCATGCTGACAAGAACCAGGGGTGTGTAGTGGCTAGAGTGTTGGACTGGGAGTCGGGAGATCTGGGTTCTAATCCCCACTCTGCCATGGAAGCTCACTGGATGACTTTGGGCCTGTCACAGACTCTCAGCCCAAACTACCTCATAGGGTTGTTGTTTTGAGGATAAAAATAGAGAGGAGGAGGAGGATTATGTATACTGCCTTGAGTTCCTTAAGGAGGAAGAAAAGTGGGATATATATGTAATAAATAAGTAAATAAACTCCAGGGTTTTCTAGGGGAATTATATATGAAACAGTAATCAGGATGCAGATGGAGAAAACCTCTGAATGAGTCCAACTGAACACTGTCTAGAGCCTGCTTGAAATACTACTTAGGGCCTTGATGGTAGCAAAGGCAGCCTAGTTTTATGACACAGTTGCATCCACAGCAGAACATTTCCAAGTAATGAGGAGCCTTTTCCATTTTGGCCCCCAAGAGGATCAGAGATAATCCTCAGTAGCCCACTGATATATATTTGCCTAAGTATTTTTTGGATAAGATCATGTGTGTCTGATGCAGCCTGGACTTCAGTTTGAAGACAGTACTGATGTAGGGTCCCCTAGAACCTTGTCTGATTGCAGTTGCTTGGATGAATTTCAGTTATTGTAGCTCAAGAATGTACGCAGTGTGCTTAGAGATGTGCAGCCTACTACTTGTATCCTTGCCAGTCTTGGCTTGTAATATCTAGCCAAGAGGGTGCAGCTGGTTGGGTCAAGGAGGTGGCAAATGCTTCCCCAAGGGAGTGGATTGTCCACCGGCCTGCACTAAAAGAATAGCGAGGCCCCTCTTGAAAAAATACTCGTTAGATCCTAATAATCTTACCAATCTGCAGTGATGAATCTCACTTTTCTGAGCTGGTGATAGTGGGCAAGCTTTAGGCATTTCTTGGCAATAACTGATTTGTTTCATCCATTTAGTGTGTCTTCCAGCCTGATATTTGGACTGGACTGACTTTCATCTATGTCAGGAGAGTGACACAAGAGTTCATTACTGTTGATTCTCCTGGTCGTGCCAGTGGCTTTCAGTACCATCAGCCATAATAACCTTCTGGCCCTTCTGGCTCCAGTGGGAATTGGGCGTATCACATTCCAGTGTTTCCACTCCCATCTGGTGGGCAGATTCTCCAACACCAGTTTGATAGAATTAAAACCCTGTTTTCCCCTTGGGTCGATGATGTCCTGCTGATTAAAAATTTTCTTTCTGAATGCAAAGACCTCCTAACAACCTTACTTTCGCGTTAGAACTTAATAAATCAGCGAAACTCCTCCTCCCTGTGGAAGGGACCTCATTAATAGTGGGTGCAGTGCCGAAACCTCTTCTATATGGGATACGATCACTGCCGTCCCGGCAATCTCGACAAGTGATTCTCTTTCAACTAAAAGTAAAGCAGAGAGGGATCATGAATTGCCAGTAAAAAGAAGTGAGACAGATGGGGTGTACGTGGGCCATAGGACGGAGAAGTCTATACGTATTACACTGGTTCACGGCAATAGAACTCCTAAGTCAAAAGCAATAAAAAAAGCCCAGCTCTTGAAGAAAAAAACTAAAAATCAAAAAAAGCTCTCCAGTACAAGAAAAAAGGAAAAAAGGAATTTTAAAAGACTCTTTAAACTGCTAGAAGATCTGGAACAGGAGAGGAAGTTAAGTAGAGAGAAGGTTATGCAAGGGGAAAAAAAGGTTTTCACTGCAACTGATATCTGCCAGCAGTGCAAACAGAGACCCTCAAGGGGTAGTCCAACAGCATTTACTACTGGTGATCAGTTGCATCTGGAAAAATCATTTCAATCTTCAATAGTGGAAGACCATCTCCTGTCAAAGTATGTTCTGGTTACTCAACATGGGTCTTTTAAAGACAAGATTAATAAATGGCAGTTACAACTCCTACCTCAAAATTTAGTGCTGTTAAACTTTCCGAAACCAAAAGGGGTGCTTTTCCGGAAAGCCCGAATAGAGCATTTGTCTAGGGTTCTATCTGAAATTACACGAATGCAAATAGACCCAGGTGCAGTCCTCAGTGTGCAATACATTCAATATAACCCCTGCTCGGTAAGGGCCTTGGTAACTTTTGCCTCGGCAAATATTGCCTCTAGTATTTTCCAGTGTAAAAGAACGCTTCAGGAGTATGGGGTGTCGGTCCAAAGGCATTTCCTAAATTTGGCTCTGCATGGTGGCTGAGAACCTACCCAGCTTTTGGAATGGCGATTAAGGATCCCCTGTATGGGGAGCAGAACAATATGAATGATCCTCCTGTTCTACTCCTGAACCCCCTAGGTTTTTGTGCTGATTTAGTTAAACCGGATTCCAGTAGGACTACGTCTCCAGTGCACACGACTATGTTTCATGCAGGGTTCTCTCCTGACGAACTTAAACTAATAGATAGTTTTGAGGCCCTACCAGGAAATGAACAGCAGCAAATTCTTTACAGACTATCTGCCCTCAAACAACAGTTGATCGCCAAATTTTTACTCAAACTAAGCCCATCATTATCTGCTGAGGAAAAGCTGCAAGTAAACCTTCAAAGGGAGGACTTGGATATTAAGCCATCTGAGATTCCTAAATGTGTGCTAACAAGATCCACTCGGAGTTTATCTCTTCAGAGAGTTGAAACAATATCAAGCTCGAGAACAGTAACAGGCAACTCTACCAAAGAGACTCTCCCTACTGCCACTGGCCCAGTGGCAAACAAACCACAATATTAGAATTTTTCCAGCACAAAGACGGGCCTACTAAAAAAGATATGCCCTTGAAGACACTGCCTGAGAGGGAAACATCAGATTTTACTAATAGTTATGTGGAGGGGCAGGGTACCCGCCCATTCCTGAGGAAGAATGGATGTGTGGTGGTTAATTTGAATGGCCACTTGGATGAAATCCAGGAAATCGAATGACTAAAAAATAAGAAAAATCTTTCTTCCCTAAAGTTCATATCATGGAACATAGCTGGATGGGCCCTAAAAAGTAGGGACCAACATATTCTTAATTACTTCTCCGAGTCAGACATAATATGCTTGCAAGAAACATGGTGCCAAAACACTATAATTGTTAATGATTTTATTTCTGTTTGCTTACCTGGTAATGGTAAGGGGAGAAATTCGCAGGGCCTCTGTTGTTTGATCTCTACCTCCTTGAAGGCCAAGGCTTTGGAGAGTCGGAACTATGACCACTATGCTCAGGCCCTGATTTTGGAATTTCGATCCTCTAAAATAACCCTCATGCTGATAAATGTGTATTTGCCTCCTTTGCAAGGTAGGGAGGCAATTGCTCTTCTTTGGCATAAATTTGAAGGGTTTTTGATGGATCTGTGTAATAAATATCCTTTTGCGCATCTTGTGCTTATGGGTGAATTTAATGCAAGGACTGGAACCTGCTCAGTTGACCCAGAACTTGGGGTTGCTCATCAGGCTCAGTATTTCAAAGCTAAACTCAGGTTTTCCAAGGAATTTTACCAAAAGAGTAGGAGCGATTTGCTGTACCCAATCACGCAACGCTTAGCAGGGATGTCACGTGAGGCAATGATTGAGTACCTGCTACAGAGCACGGACAAATCTGTGACGATCCAAGTTGCTAAATTCTTCTCCCCGGCGATTCGCTGTAGGAAACTGTTGGTGGTGGACTAAATTTATTATTCTTTGATGATATCCTGGGGTATTAGTTGTATGCATATGTATTTTTTAAACTGTGTGTTGCTGGTTTATGGACTGTAATAAAGATTTGATTGATTGGTGGGCAGATTCCAGGTTGTACTGCTGTAAGCCTCCTCCTTGGATTTCTGGCAGTTACACCATGGGCTTCCATAGGGTTCCACCTGTTTTCCCATGCTGTTTAATACCTACATGAAACCCCTGAGAGATGACACTCTCCCTCTCTCTCTTCCTCCTTTTCATCCTTGTGAACAATGTGATTTACTGGTCTATTGCTGTTACGTTACCAGCATATGTGATAGCAATAGCTAAGTTTAAGCTCTTTTAGAAAGAAGATTTGTTCTTCTTTTGTCTAACCATCTCTTTTTTTTCTGGAGCAGATTTTGGAGTATGAATATGAAGCTGATATGGAAGAGATCTACCGTGCCA
Organism: Anniella stebbinsi; assembly: GCA_029215795.1. Taxonomy (NCBI): domain Eukaryota; kingdom Metazoa; phylum Chordata; class Lepidosauria; order Squamata; family Anniellidae; genus Anniella; species Anniella stebbinsi. Next base: position 335,452,577 of record JARDYH010000001.1, read on the forward strand.
GCTTGTTCAAAACCTTCAAAAAGACTTTGGATGATGGCTTTTTCCCCTTCATCATCCTTGATGCCATAAATGATAGAGTACGCCACTTTGAGCAGTTCTGGAGTGCTGCAAAAACAAAAGGATTTGAGGTAAACATTCCTGGATAATCTATGTAGCCATTTAGGCACTTCATAAATAGACTTTCAGTGCCTTTGAACTATGGGCGTCAACACTAGGCCATAGGAAGTCAAGGCAGGGCCAAGCTTAGGTACTGTAGGGTAGAAGGTCAGTTTGGCCAGGGAGCCCAAGTAGCTGATGCCCCAAGGCTCGAGGTATACCTGATGGGCCAGAGTTCAATGGTAGAGTATATGCTTTGCATGGCCACATGTTCCAGGTTCAATCCTTGGTGTTTCTAGATAGGGTTGGAAAAGATTCCTGTGTGAGACCCTGGCAACCTGCTGTCTTGTCAGTGCAGACAATAATGAGCTAGATGAACCAGTGGTGTGACACGGGCAACTTTCTATGTTCCTATCACTGGCTTGGATTGAGACTGAGATATCAGCCCAAGAGCCTAGGATACACGGAGGCAGCAGACAAGGAAGGCAATGAGGAGATTGGAGTCAAGGTGCAAGGTTGATGAATCATAAACCTAAACTAAACTGTTGCCCAGACAAAGCTCCAAGTCTGACCTGGAAGCATACATAGCCAGGCCATGAGAGACAGGACAAATAGGTTTGGAGTAGGGGGGAATCTAGGCTGAAATGTAGTGAAGATAATCCTGCAGTGCAATGCAGAGTGGTGGTCTAACTGGAATTCCTTGCCAACAGAGCCCCAGGTATTCACCTCCCTTTCCACCTTTAGAATGCTGATGAAAAGCAACTCAGTTCTGCAAGCTTTGCCTTGTTGGAACAAAACTACTATTTGATGTGGCTGCTGTGATTTACTGGAGAATGGTTGTTTCATTCTTGTCTTTGATATTAATGTTGTGTTTACAGTGGTTTGTTTTATACTGTGGTTTTGTTGCTATCATGATTGTTGTTTTTTAAGTACTTTGAAAGTGTTATTAGTAAAGAGGCATAAACATTCAAGAAATAACTAAAGGGCATGAGCACATAGGCCAGTACGTTTCCAGTTTAGGTCCAACTGATCATGTCTTGTTTCTTTTCCATCTTAATTTGCAAACACTATTTTTCCTTTCTCCACATAACCTATATTGGAAAACACTTCTTAGGACATTGATCACAGGTTTTTGAGCACATACTATTTTCTTTTTGCATTCTAGGTCTACTTAGCTGAAATAACTACAGACAACCAGACTTGTTGCAAGAGAAATGTCCATGGACGCAAGCTCAAGGAAATCAATAAGGTAATTGTATAAAGATGCAGAGGCACAGATTTAATTTTTCTCAGGGCTACCAGAATTATGTTTCCTGGGGGAAAAGTAAATCTATATCTTTTGAAACACTCTTAGAAGCATCCTGCATTCAATGTATTTATTTCACTAGCCAAAGTATTCTGTAAACTTCCTTCTTTTGCACCTCCTATTATCATTGAACTCTTTTCTGATTTGGAAAAATATGTTGCTGTTATGATATCTGTGATGTAACAATGACACTATTGCCAGCATTTAACAGACACACTTTTAAAAACTTAGTGGGTTAGAGATTTCTTTCTCTTTTCTCTCTCTTTCTCACACACGCGCACACACACACTCACACACACACCATAATTCTAATCCAGCTGTACTCCGAGAAAGGTTACAGTCCTGATCAAAGACAATATTTTTTCCTGAGTAATTCATACGTTGTAGAAGCTTCTTCAGTTCCCATTTCCCATTTCCAGATGGCTGATCATTGGGAGACGGCACCCCGTCATATGATACGTTTAGATATCCGCTCTCTGCTACAAGATGCTGCTATTGAAGAGGTGAGACTTGCAAGATGCTGTCTTAAGCATATAGATAATATTCATGGCTGAAGAAAATATGTGAAATGTGCTTATTAAAGTAGAAACCAGGCACAAGTGCAGGGTTTGACTACAGATTGAACAAGTCACTATTTAGTGAAATTATACTTAAATCATATTTAAAGTCTGGAGGAATTCTGTCAGAGGACTCCCATGAGGGAATAGTTCAATTAAGATAAGAGTGAAAGAAGCATTGTAAGCTCTCTAAGAGATGAGTGAAGGTCTTAGCTTTCTGAAAGAGATGGCTGTCGGTAGAAACAACATGGCACAAATGGAAGTCTACCTGCACAACAGATTTCTCCTGCTCTCTTCTCTCCTGCAGCCTCCTGTGTCCCCAAAAATCTGCTCGGGGGGGAGAGGTTCCCCCAACCTTCCAGAGCAACCTTTGGGGGCATTCAGGTGGGAGGGGGAATCACCTTCTCCCAGTTCTGCTGACAGCAGAAAAACTGGATTGGAAAATTGACTTTGGATCCTAAGGAGTTTTGCAGATATACTTGATCCATTGTGGATATAAACATCAGAAAAGAGAAATGTTAAAAGTATAGTATATTAGTATGTTGAGTGAATCTCACCCCAAAAAATGTTTAATGTGTCAGTTGTTTTAAGTTCATACACTGTATGATTCAGTGTGTTTCGTGAGTAGATGATGCAAAATTTCATATAGTTTTGTATAATCCAATAATTATGCATTGCATTAGGTGGAGATGGAGGATTTTGATGCAAATATTGAAGACCAGAAAGAAGAAAACAAAAAAGATGCAGAGGAAGAAGAGAGTGAATTGGTAGGAAACACATCATCCAAACCCAGCAACAAATTCATTTTATTACAGTGCCTAGCAGGTTCTGTCTGCTGTAAAATCCAACTGCTTTCTCCCAATCTCTTTCCTCTTTCACTACTATCATTTCCAAGAGCACTGGATGTGTTAATTACTGTTTATGAATTTCTCAGCAAATTTTGAGACGTTTTCAGTACCAGAGCCATTTTTATTTGAATTTAGTTAAAGGCCTGGTTTGTATTTTCTATGAGTAGAAGTTAAAATCTGAACAGAGCTGGCAGCATGTCCTGGGGATTCTAAAAGCTGTTGCTAGTTTGAACTGTTTTCAGGTGGGTTATATAAATTTTCTTTGAAATATTGAATGTAGAAAGAAACAGTTCAATTAGTGGTTTTATTTTGCAGTTTTTATAAGAACTGCATTTAACGAAGCTTTTTCTAACTATTAGAAATACAGCGCAAACCTCTTCATGTTTATTCAGAAGTAAGCCCCACTATGTTCAATGGGGCTTATTCCCAGGAATGTGTGCACAAGATTGCAGTCTGAGAAGACTGGGTGGGAAGCCTTCATTCTCATTCAGCTGATAAGAAAGCAGTCAGCAAAGGGCTAACATGTTCTTTAGCTCATAAAACAAAACTCACAAATATGACACTCTTACAAGGGAAGATTCCCGTTGTTTCAGTCTTACCTTCTGACTAGAGGGCAGACTCCTTTGGAGCTCCAGCACAGAGCCAAAGCCAACGTTACTGAAATCAAAGATATCCTAATACATGATAGTGATCGTCTTTCACAACCTTTCCTCCTGAACTGCTGAAACAGATAGATAGGTCTGGATGTGCCAACACAACCCACCCATTCTTTACCTGTCCATATTCCACTCGCACCTTGATGGGGAATGGCAGGTCAGGTCCACAGACATGCTCCCTTTTACTCGCTCTGGTACCTTGTCTGGCATGAAGACTGCTTTGGGAGTGGTAGCCATTTTAGGCAAAAGACAGATCTTTTCTACTTTGTGGGAAGAGACATACTACTCCACAGGCATATCAGGGCATGGTGACTAGTGATCTCCAGTTATAGATCAACTGGAATCCAGATGGTAAGAGCATTCCCAAAGATATCTCAGAAGTGTTCCTTGTGTCTTCCATTCCAAATACATGGTTCTTTTTTCAGATTCTTCAAAAGGGCAGATGCCACGGACCCAGCCAGGGCTAGGGTTCCTTGCGATCTTGTTTTTAAAAATGTAAATTCTGCCTGACTGTGAAAATGCTGGTGTTGCTGTTGGGCCTTCATTTGAGCCCTATCATCTAAGGTGATAGCTCTCAAAGATGAGAATGAAAAGCTTGGAGAAAGGGAAAAAAGTCACACTGGAACTGGTCACAAGTACCCGTGGAAAGACCTGAATAACCTTACCTAGGCAAAGCTGGCTACAGTTTTTTGCCTGCTCATATTGACCAGTGTGATAATCTGGAGAAACATATGGCTAACACATTGGAATATAAGGTTCAGATCCAAGTCCAGCCACCACACCATTCCTAAGGAAATAGTCTAAGACATCCTAGTAGAGTGGAGAAGGTTCCTCTTCCCTTTTGTTCCAAATAAGTAGACTGCAAATCTTACTCAAGGAGGCTAGAGGACCCAAACCTGCTTGATCAAAAAAGTGGCAACCTGGTAGGTTAATAGGCTCTTCTGTCCAATAAAGGCAGCAATAAAAGCAGGAAGAAAGCAGATAACAGCCTGACACAAGGCCCCTGCCAGTGATGGGTGGGTTGTGGCTACAGTTCCTATTACGTATAGGAGTCTATGACCTTCAGCTACAATATCCTCGAGAAATTACAGCTGTGGAACAAGCCACTGTGGCATGAAACAGATTTGTCGTCTTTCTCCCAACCAAGTCAAACCAATACCATCGGACGGTACTTGATATCATTGCTTATCTCTTGGACATAGGAGCCCTCAAGGAAGTTCCACTACTCTGAGGATCTAATCCTTCTCCTCCAGCTTTCAAAAGAAATTGGGCCTGAAAAACACTTTCTAGATTTCAAGTTCCTGCACCAGTTCCCAAACAAGAGTTCTGAACTGTTATTATTGGGGGGGGGGGGGCATTGTGAATTATATGAGGACCCAGAAAAGTTTCAGCACCCATAATCAACTATTTTTATTTGTGGTACTTTTAGTATTATATGTTAATATGCTAGTATTCATTGCTGTTTATCCCCATTACTAAGTTTTGTACCAAATGGGCTATTGGACAAACCTCCCACTGAGGGGGAGCTTGGAATTCTGAAAATATATATATGCATGATGAAGTTTGGGGACATATACTCCAAACCTACACACCAAGGGAGGAGGAATTGCTTTGACTTGATATATGTAAAGCATTCAATATTTTCCTCAGCAGGTGCAAGGACATCAAATTCTCAAAGTCTCCTGTTTGTAAGTGTGCAGATCCAATGTCATCAGATGGATTGGGGAATGCATAAGTCTTTTTCAGATGCATCTGTCAGTAGAGCAATATATTCCATAGAGTTTTCCACTAATGTCCTTATGGATATTAACCAGAAACAACAGATGTGCTGGAGGAGAGCAGCTATTAAAAATCCAAACAAACACAGTGTGTACTATTAAGCTAAGGTCAAGATTTACTGAGAACAATTTGCACATATGTAATCATCAGAGCATCTGGTGGAGTCTTCTGAGAGTTGTCCTCTGACCCAGCAAAGACAGGGTGAGGATCTTCAAAGTGTAAATGGATGGATAAACAACAATGCTTGCTAGCTTAACACCTATTCTTAATGTGGTGAAGAAGGGTCACCTGACCCCTGGATCTTGCCCATCAACAGTGATTAATCAGTCATATTGGAGAGACATTTCATAACCTGTCTCCTAATTTGGGTAGATTTGGTTAGGTTATGGAACATAGAGGGCGTATTATGAGAGTCAGTTCCTGGTACCTACCTCCACATGTTATAGTTTTGGAATCTCATAAGAATATGAGAAGAGCCATGCTGGATCAGACCAAGGATCCATCTAGTGCAGCATTCCGTTCACATAGTGGGCAACCCGCTGTCAAGGAGAAACCCACAAACAGGACATGAGTGCAATAGCACTCTCCCACCCATGTTTCCCAGCAAGTGGTGGACATAGACATACTGCTTCTGATACTGGAAGTAGCATATAGCCATCAGGACTAGTAGTCATTGATAACCTTCTCCATAAATCTCGGTCTCTATATGTTACTGAAGACACTTCCTCATGTCATGGAGATTTTGTTGCAGAATGTAATTTCTGCTGTGCTGTTCTATCTCTCTGAGAAGATTAAGTTTGCTTTATAAGATGGTCCCTTTGCACCATAATGGCTAAGGCCTGGTCCTAGCTACTAAAGTATGCTGAAGAAAAAGTATCAGTGACTTGACTTTTTCCAGCCACATTTGTAAGAGATTATGAAGTAGGAACCAAAGCCACAAAAGATTCCTTTGGAGAAGGATTCTACAAGTACTGCAGGGTGCAGATTATTCCCAGTATGATGGTCCATCCCTGGACTGTAGGTACTATTTGTTGGCTGTTCTTCTACCATTTGAACTAGAAAGGGAAGCTGGTCTTTCTGTGAGGTTCTTTTCTGTTCAGCAGATAGAAGACCAGTCAGGCTCAGTCTTGTGACTGCAAAGGCCTCCCCAGTGATACCCTTTTATTTTGGCAACACTCCTTGCCCCCTTGTTCTGGTTTTCTTTTTTAGAGAGTGGCTAAATGTTTTATTATACAATTATAGAAGTTGGGATGTTTTCTCCAGTGTGCTGACATTATGTCACCGATTTGTGAAGGAATTCCTTTCTAAAGCGGTTGTCAAGTCGAAATGTACAAATTGTGTAAAATCCGTTCCTTCTGCATTTCGTGGACTGTCAGGTGCTTTTCATTCCATTGTGCGCTTATTGAATGATTTTTTTCAAGTTCCTGAATTTGTGCAAATTTGCCCTTGCAAAAATGCACAAATTCCCCGCTCCCCCCATACATGTATTCCTCCAAAATGTGCGTTTTCACCCTTTAGCCTATGGAGGAAATGCACATTTTTAGCCGTTGTTGTTGTTGTTATTATTATTATTATATGGATTTTGTATTATTAAATTTGTGCATAGCCCCCTCTCGCCAGCAGCTAATATTTAGAGACACACTGCCTCTGATCCTGGAGGTAGAATATAGGTATCATGACTAGTAGGTATTGATAGCCTAATCCTCCATGAATTTGTCTAATCCCCATTTAAAGGCTTCTATGGTGGTGGTCATCACCATTCAGGTAAATGAATTTTAAAGAATACAAACATAAGACTTATTTAAGCAACACACACACACACACACACACACACTCACACAGACCCAACATTTCTTCTTTAGTTGGATTGCAATAATTAGTTCTTTTACATTTTGCATCAAGTCCAAGCTTAACTGTGTTACGTTACAATCCCATACCTCCCACTTGAGAAGTGAATGGATGTGATTCATAAATTAAGCATTGATTCTTTCTAGAGAGGAAATGTAATCAAGAAATTGTAAAAAAAAATATGCTCAGAAAAAGTGAGTTATACTTTAGAAAAAGAACATGTCCAAAATAAATGTACTTAGGGACTCCATCCAAAGACTTTTCACTGTATGTACAGGAACATAGTCTGCTTCCTACAACCCGTTGGTTGACATTTACAGCAGGGTTTTCTTTTTGAGAATTGTGTATGTGAGAGATGGATTATAGTAATCAACTGCAGTATATACAAATCATTGTGCAGGAGATAAGAGAGCTAACTTTTATAATGGAAAGTAGCTCATCTACAGATACATGGAACAACTCACTGTTGTATGTCACTACTTGAGAATTGGCCAATAGAAAGAGGCTGAATAGAACTCTTAAGTTGACATGGTGTGACAGTAGTTTCTTGTGTTCCACTTATTTATTATTTTATTTAAAACCATTTTTAGATCGCCTTTAAGGGTGGAACTCTCTCAAGACAGTGTACAAGATAAAAAACATGGATACAGTAAAAACATAAATTGCCAATAAAACCAGCAGCCCAACGCACTATGGGAAGTTCAGCAAAAATAGGTGTGTCTTCAAAGCTTTCCTGAAGAAGTGGTCTGACAAACCTCCAATGGAAGTTGATTCCAAAGGTGCAGGGCCACCACTGAGAAGACTCTCTCCCTGGTCTCACCATCCTAATCACCTTTGGTGGTAGGCAAGTGAGAAGGGCCTGTGTTGATGACCTCAACATGGAAGCAGTCTGGTCTGGGAGAAGGCAGTCCTTCAAGCAAGTTGGGCCCAGCCCATTTAAGGGTTTAAAGGTTAAAGCCAGCACTTTAAATTGGGCCTAGAAATGCGCTAGCAACCAGCACAGTATTCTCTGGCCCCCACCAATATCTGGGCGGCTGGCTGGATTCTGCACCAGCTGAAATTTCCGAATTATCTTCAAAGGGAGCCCCACGTACATTACAGCAGTTCAGCCTGGATATCATCAGAGCAAGAATAACTGAGGCAAGCTCCTCCCTCTCCAGATAGGGTAGCAACTGGCTTAGTAGCTTTAGCTGGTAAAAAGTACTTCTAGCCACTACTGCCATCTGAGTTTTCCCAGTTAGCACTGAATCCAAGATCACAGCCTCCCTAGGATCATTAGATGGAAACAAGGTAGATCTGAGTGTCATCCACATATTGATGGCACTTCAGCCCAAACCTCTGAATGACTTCTCCCTGCAGTTTTATGTGGATGTTGAAAAGCATATGGGAACAAGATAGAACATTACAGCATTCTGCAGGTCAGTGATCATGGGATGGAGAAGAAGTCCCCAAGTGCCGCCACCTGTTCATCCAGGAAGGATTGGGATCACCATAACACCGTGCCTCCTATGCCCAACCCAGATAAACGTTCCAGAAGGATACTGCAGTTGATGGCATCAAAAGCTTCTTGGAAGTCCAGGAGAACAACAGAGTTGCACTCTCCCCCTTCCATTCTCCAGTGTAAGTCATCTGTTAAGGTGACCACAGTCTGTTTCTGTCTCAAAACCAGGTCAGAAGTTGGAATGAATCCAAGCAACATCATCTAACATTACCTGGAATTGAGAAGCCACAACACGTTCAAGTACCTTGCCCAAAAATTACAAAATTGGCACTGCACAGTAATTATCAGAAATTAATTGATCTAAGCTAGGGTGTTTTTTTTCAATCGTGGCTTCAGCAGTGCTTTCTTTAAGCTAACAGGGACCACCCCTTCAAGGAGACATTAATCACCTCTGAGGACCAAATACCCAGCTCAGTTCTGTCCAATTTCACAAGCCAAGATGGGCAGGGTCCAGAGAGCAAGTGGTGGGCCTCAATCCTCCAAACAGTTTGTCCACATCCCCAGGCTGTAAAAGGTGGAAGATATTCATTATAACTTGACTAGAAGGCACTCTGGTCACATCCTGTGCTGACTTTGTTAAAACAATGGCCTCTAAATCGCACGGGTATAAGCAACTTTATTTGCAAAATGTGCAGCAAATTCTTCACAACAGGCTTTTGAGAACTTAAGTTGTTGTTTCCCAGGGCCTACTCCAAGAATGCCCTTTACCGCCAAAAGAGCTCTGCTGGCAATCTGAAGCAGACACAATCGAGGTAGAAAAGTACAATCTCTTCACCACTGAAAAAGATTAAGGATGGATTCTTAACTGTGTTTGGTCATACTCATTACAAGTCTTTCATCATTTGCATTCTAGTTGTCATGTCATTGCCCTCTGCTCCCCAGAATCTACAGGACTGATGTGGCTCTATAACTGGGTCAAGAACATTTGGGAGCAATCGAATTGAGAGACTTAGTCAGCAAACCCATTGGATTCATCAGCCTTCAGGGGCACCCCACAAATTCAGTCCAGCTCAAAGGCAGGCAGCTCGAAGGTCAAAACTGATCAGATAATGATCTGTCCATGCCAACAGAATCATTTCTGGCTCCTCCACCCACAGATCATTGTCTCCTAGTCCAGTTCAGCAAACCAAATCTAAGGTATGTCCTGCCACATGCATTGAGGCAGATATTACCTGAGAAAAGTTCGTGGTTGACATGGGGGCCATGAAATCAAGGCAATTTAAAGTCCCCCAAAACAAACACTCTTGGGGTCCTCAGCATCAAACTTGAGACCACCTATGTCAACTCAGTCCAATCCTGTCTTGACATCTCAAGACTAGGCGTAGGCATTCAAAGCTATCTGACTACTGGACTGGATACCCAATGAGGGCAATGGATTCCCTATAGACCAGATCTACCCTTCCTTCCTGCGCCTCGAGCGAGCTTGGTGCTACACTGCAAACCTGGTGGTCACATCTGGGAAACGTTGATCACACCCACTTAATCCAACCGGATCTCAGTGACACCAACTAGGTTGGCATGTTCTTCCAGAATTAGGTCCAAAATAATGCATCCTTTTCCATTAACCAACCTGACATTTAGCAGCAGCACCTGCAGGCGCAAGGGACTGGAGGAAGCCCCCATCGTTACTGAGGCTGCAGGCAAAACTGGAAGGAGAAACAGCACAGAGGTGTCTCATTCACCTCCCCCAATGACATTGCTTCCCATTTCCATAAGACCTCCTGCTATGCACTATACTTACATTGTTCCCAAGTTCCTCACCTCTGGAACACATAGCAGGCCCCAGTCAGCTCCAAGGCCCAACAACAACAGTAACTCAATCCACAGCAAAGTTCCTGGCATCACCCTGTACACACCAGGATGGAAATTACCCCCACCCCACCCCTGAACAGGTGTTCCTCCAGCTTCTTAGGCAGGGCTTAAATGTTCTGCGATCAACTCTGGGCACTTTACCAGATTTTACCTCTCCCATCCCTCACCCCTGGAAAGACATGTCACTGTCTGCTCTCCCCTCTGGCTGAAAACCTTTTTGCGCTCTTGCTCTTCGACTTCTGCCAGGAGTGTGCACCACCAGTGCGCTGCAAGGAATGGAAGAACCAGAAGAACAAACACATGGTCAAACGCCAGGTGAAAACAAATCTGCACCCTCCTGTACTTCTCCTACCTCTTGAGGAGGGTTTTGAAGCTCCTGTTTAAATAGAACACAGGTTGGCAGATAGATCTTGCTTTAGTCCTAAGACCATTTATTTATAAAGCAATGCTACTGAAATAACTTTGATGATGGCTTGGAACCAAAGGTGGCTTTGCACAAGCAAAATACACTTCTACTCATACAAAGGAGAGAGATTACGAATTTCCACCCATTCTCCCTACAGCAGCCCCCCATGCCGCACCCCATGCTGTTCCAGAGGGCCCGTCAACCCTTAGAAGCTGTTTCATGGTTAGCCGAGGGCTGCAGGGGAGCATGGATAACACCATTTTGTGAGTAGAACTCACAGGTTAGGATCGAAGCCATTGAACATTAAGAAATTTAGGATAAAAGCCATTGAAAATAGTTTGAAGAAATTCAGTTAATATCTAAAACCTATTCTATCTATACAGGGCAAATAGAAATTTGAGATTATTTGCTTTTATTCCCACAATCAAGATTACTCTGTTGATTTTAGGCTAGCTCTATAGGATTTCTGACATTCTTTATAAATACTTGTTGGGCTTGATGATTGAAGGTAGCATCCTAAACACACTAATTAGGATGCAAGCCCCATTGCACACAATGAGATATACTGAAATTGCACTGAAATTTTCGCATTCGTATTGTATTGGCAGAACATATGTGGAACATTGTTCTATTAAAAAGACTCCTACAGTTCAATCCCATGCATGATTTCCCACTGAATTCAGTGGGCTTATTCCCAGGTAAGTGAATATAGGATTCCCACCTTAAATGTGTAACAGATACCAGTTCATACTAGAAGCATTTACTCACACATCAACGTTTCTATAAAAAGCATCAGGATTCTAGAAAGGGTGATGTTGCAGGGTATACAGTATACTCAACAGCATGTCTTTTTGCAGTTATGTTTTCCTGACTTTCTATACTGCCTGTTAATTATTGATATGCTTATATCATCAAATATAATATTCAAAAGAAAAATAGAATAGAAATGGAAAGAACAGCATATATTAAACTTGTTTATGTAAGGTGTACATAAAACTTGTTAGGAAGGAGCTGAGTTTATTCCTTTTAAATTAAGATTCTTTTACTAACAGCCTTTTTGCATACCCAGACAGCAATTTGTATAGTATTCTTTGTAACAGAATTTAGAACCAATTACACATTACAAGGAGTTCTGTGTAAATTACCTCTGGCTTCCCTTACCCATCTTTTCTCCACTCCTGACTGCACCCTCCAGTGTCTGTTTTGGTTTTGTTTTCAAAAATCCAACATGTAGTTTAGTAGTTAAGTGCAAATGAACACACTCTCATGAAGGCAAAGGACATAAACCCTAATATACTTGCCAAATTCAAAATTATTAATTTGATTTGTATGGACTACAAATCAAGTTAATACAAATTAAATGGAAATCGACCTCAAAACCAACAATAGCTGATTAGGGAATAATCCATACAGGGGGAAAACAAGGGGCAACAGAATCAACTGATGCCACAGGCCTTCCTAAAAACCCAGTTTTTTTACTAGTGGGCATTGTGTAGGCATACAATATTGGGGCCAGGTGGTTTTTACTGGAGTGGGTACTCTACAGATTTGGTGCTACTACTAAAAAGACCCTACTCCTAATGGACTATTGCAAGACTTCAGTCATCGAGAATACACAGAGCAGGATCTCAAATGTGGAACAGAGCATTGCAGAGGGTACATAGAAGAGAAGGTGCTCCTTAAGATACCCAAGTCTCAGGGTTTGTGGGACTTTAAAAGTAACAAACAGCACCTTCAATTGAACCCAGAACCCAACAGCCAGCCAGTGCAAAGCAGAGCAATTCTTGAGTAAAATGCTCCGATTGGCCAGTTCTTACCAGTAATCTAGCAGCGGCATTATGGATCAAAGTTTCTAGGCACCTTTCAAACGCCTACATTAAATGTGTTAAAGTATTCAATTCTGGAAGTTACTAGAGAATGAATGATTCTGGCCAGGTGAGAATTTTCCAGCAAAAGGTTCAGCTGAATACTAGCCTAAGCTGCTAAAAGGTGTTCATAGTGACTGCTTCCACCTAAGCCTATAAAAGCAGCGCTAGATCAAGGAGCACACTCTAAGCTGCAAACCTGATTATTCAGAAGGAGTACAAACCACATCCAAACAGGTTGTACATCTACTTCTAGATCAGGCGGTCTGCCAACTAACAGTACTTCCATCTTATCTGGATTATGTTAGATGTTGATTACATTCAGTTATAGTTCTGGTCACATAAAGTATATGAAACAACAAATTATAATAGGATTGTACTTTCATTATTAAAAACTTTCACCCTGATCCAGTTAGGTGTTGTATATGCATGTTCCTAGCTGTGAGGGTAGTGATGCACAAAAATAATTGCTGCTCTCACTATACTGCTTTTCAGTCTAACAGTCAAGGCGGTGTGCGTATCAGCTTTTTCTCAAATCTGAAACTGTGTCGTCAGCTGTTCAGGAAGAGGAGCAAGAGCTGGACCCAGTCCCCATTTGCTGTCAAATAGCTGATTGGTGGGAATTCATCTTTTTTTAAAAGCAGATTACTCATGGACTTCTGGCTGCTTTCTATGTGCTCTGCTGGATCAGAGCCAGTCCCAGCTATGTGTGCATATTACACTTGGCACTGGTTACATAGCTATCACTTGATAACTTCAACATGTGAGACTCCCGTCATGAAATAGTTGCTATCCTCAACTCTTATGCTCACTAATGCATGTAACTTTGTGCATATTCTTTCTTAATTTAACACAAATACATAGAGAAGTGTGAACATGACTTTCAAAAATCCATATTATCGAAGATGACCGCTACTTCAGAATAGTTATTTGAACCTATAATTGTAGAAAATCCTCTGGGCAGAATGCAAGAACAACGGGTAAAGTTTATACTACCCTGGGGCTTCTGAAACCCCCTTCCTACTACGCTTCATGCCTCCTTCCAGAAAGTTGGGGCATTCCAGTGGAGCATATGGGGTTACAGTTGAAAGGGGAAATCTGGAAAGCTCTGGTGTGTATGCGGAAGCACTTGGGCATGAGCATAGGACTCATGCCCTGCAATGTACTATGGGGTCTGTCTTTTGGACTGCAAAGTTCACACCACATTGAGAGAGAGGTGATACATATTTGTACCACTGTTGCTATACACTGATTCAAGAGCACTGTACTCACTGCGAATTATATTCTTATGCTAGATGCAAACCGAATATGAAAATTTGCATTTTGCATTTTCAAATATTTTCTCACAGTTCAGATTGAGTTTGTTCTAAAGAAATGTTTGCAGTATAATGCTGATGCAAGTTTAAATGTGTGCTGTGTCTTCTGTATCTCTCTCTAATCCTTCGAGCTTCTCTCTGTATATGATTTAGGGTTACATTCCGAAAAGCAAATGGGAGATGGATACTTCTGAAGCAAAACTAGGTGGGTATTTCATTATTATTATTATTATTATTATTATTATTATTATTACGTTAAAAATCTGATAAAAATATTTGCACAACTGTAGTTTTCTGATATGATCACGTGTCAAAGGCAGAATAGGAATTAAATTTGACATTTCTGAAGATGCACATATCCCTAAGCAGTGTAATAGGTACACGTTTGTCTTCTGTAGTTGCAATGACGCACATAATCGAATCCTTTCACTTGTAGCTTTTTGTGTGGCTTGTGCGATGCATTTACTTTTATATTAGTATTCGAATAAATACATTGTGAGTAATGGGAATATTTGCATTGTCTTAAGATTTCCCACATAGATGCTGAGAACAATAGGAATTAGTGTGTATTCTTCTTTGTACTATTTTTGTTTTTAGTCCATACATGTTAAATTCTCATTAGTTTGCATACATTGTTCAGCATTATGCTTTGCTTTGGCATGGTTGCGGGCAGCAAGTGACCACTAGCATTTCAAAGCACTGTTAATGGGAAGTAGTTGTTGTGACATCACTGAGTGTCAGTTCATTTCTTAATTGCATTGAGACTTCAGTGCTTTTGAGAGAAAAGAGAGATGAAGGCTAGAGTCATCTTGCTTCTGTCTTACATTTATTTTCAACAATCTTCCTTAATAGCCTATTGTTTCCTTAGAGGCCAGCCTAAGTGTATGCTTCCTGGTTTTAAACTAGCTATAACCAATTAAATCAGTGCAGTGATATGATTAATTGAAAACACTTGTAGAATCAGAACCTTTTTCATAGAAACAGATCTTATTGAAAAGGAAGCTGCATTGAACACTGAAATCTTATTTGCATCTTCATGCTGCAAAATGTCCCTGGTAAGAATCCATCAGGTATATAATGCTGAACAATGGTAAATGTTTGGACATCAAGAAACTTCCATTACACTTAGGTGTCTGTATCACATACCGAAATAAATCATTGGTGATGCCTCCCAGCATCATTCTTGGAAGCTTTGTACAAGATACTCAGGCATATTTCATGCCCTCCTGTGTACTTTTGACTTCCAGAGGTTTAAGGTATTCCAAGCAAATTCAATCTTGAATACCTTAATTCAGCATTAAGATGGATTTATTGAGCATCCTTCCTAATAGTCTATTGCTATACTTAAAAACAATACTTTGGATTGTGTTTATTTAGCAGACTTGTTGGTTGAAAGAGTCTGACATCAACTAAATGACAACTTGTATGTTGTGTCCTTTTGAATCTGCCTATTGGTGCATCCTTATTTAATCTTTTTTTACATGCCCGAACACTTTAGGGTGCAACTGGAGGAAACTCTTCTTCATTCTGGAACTATTTGCATAAAATAGCTTTTTGATAGTTCTGGCACCTTTACTGCTGCTTTGTTCTGTTGATAAGCTATTGAAGTTTCAAAAGAACATAATAACTTCCTAATACTTAAGGTGTGCCCAGCAAAATGACCATGTTGGGGAATTAAGCAGTTGAAAAAGAAACTACCAATGAAGATGTGTGCGTTCATAGAATTTAGAGCTTACTGTGGTCTTAAGCCAATTGCTTAATGCCATGATTTCGTCTTATTTGCATGGTGTAAAATAGTATCGATGAATTTAACAGTTTGTCAATAGTTATATAATTTAATATAAAAGTCTACACATTTTTACCACATGTAAGGAATTGTTGTATATCTCACATAATGTTTACTAAAGTTTTACTTATTCCCACAGTAAGTTTTATGTCCAAATATGTAATCTGTGAATCTTTGAAAAATCAGTCACAATTTCATCCCCTAGGACATTCTGTTAATCTTCTTGGGAATTTGTCTTCGTATCCTAGTGGCTCCACATGGTTTCAGTCTTTTAGGATAAATTAAACTGAAAATTGTGGTAAAGGTTGATGATAGTAATCCTGGAGGTTTAGAGATGGAAGACTGCAACACAATCTGGATCTAGATAGAATACATCCTAATATGTATAAATATAGAAAGTGGCAAGGTTGGTCTCTACCACATTCTTTAGGTTTTAATTGGGGAAAAGTTATATATGGGAAACATCCTTCACTATCCCAAAGTCTAGAGATTCCTATAATTCTCGGCTGCTGCATAGAGCAAACACCAGAAAGCAATTGTCTCATAATGGTGCCCAAATTATTGGATGGACACGGCCTATGATTTGTGTGTAGATAGGTGGTCATGAACCTGTATTTCTTAGCTTCCACCCTCGCTGTAATGCAAGATTTGTTTTCAATGAAGAAAAACAATCCAACACTGAAGGGGGAAAAATAAAATAAAAATTATTTTAACCAGTTTTAAAAGCAATTTTAAAACAGCAGTGAAAACAAGGGGGTCATAAATCCCACTTAAAGCCCATGCAAAGAGCTGTGTTTGCAACTGGCATCTAAACACCAACAAAGCAGATTGCTAAGCAAATAGACAGAAGGAAGGAGTTCCACAAACATGATACCATGAGCATGAAGGGCATATCCTCAGTTGGAACCCACCTCACCTTGGGGGGGGGGGGTGATGGTGGGGGTACTCTAAGCAGAGCCTCTGAAGAAAGTCTTAATAGTTGGGCAGGGTTTTATAGGAATATGCTATCCTTCAGCCACGCTGATCCCAAGCCCGTGCTTTAGGACTTTGTAAGTCAAAGCCAGCATCTTGAAAATGTGCCCAGATGCAAATTGGTACACAGTGAAGCTCTTTACATACCAATGAGTTCAGTTCTTTACTATCAGTGCCAGTTTGTTTGTTTATTGCATTTATATTCTATACTGCCTTTCTGAGGTCAACCAAGGCAGTTTACATGTTAACAGCCTTGCTGTTGTATTCTGAAGTAACTGAAGTTTTTAAACAGTCTTCAAAGGCAGTCTCACGTAAAGCACACAGCAGTAATCTATCACAGCATGGGTAACTGCACTCAGGCCTCATGTTTCCACAAATGGCAACAGCTGGTGTGCCAACTGAATTTGGTTAAAAATGCTGGCGTCATGGAGGATACCCGAGCATCCATCTGTATGGCCAGAGCTAATAGCACCGCCGGCTGTGGGCCTGATGATTTAGAGGGAATGCAGACACACCCAGAACAAGCTTAATCCTTTCTCAGTCAACTACAGTGCCAGACAGCTGAACTTCAGACTTTTCTGGCAGTATGTCCCTGAATACCAATAGCTAGAGTGCAACAGTGAAAGAGGGCTATTGCCTTCATGCTCTCCTTGTGGGCTTCCCAGAGGGATCTGGTTGACCACAGTGAGCATCAGCATGCCAGACTATTTGGACCTTGATCTGATCCAGCAGGACTCTTTATGCTTTTATATTAATGCACTTCTGCTTATTGGCCTGCATCCATCCCATTACCAACTTCAAACACCTATTCAGAGCATCTACAGAAGATGTGAAGGAAAGAGAGAGTTGGATATCATCAGCATACTGATGACAGTTTACTCCAAATCTCCAGGTGACCTCTCAGAAGTTTTATGTAGATATTAAACAGCTTGGGGGACAAGATGGAGCTTTGTGGAGCCCTGCAGCAGAGCCCCAACACTACCTTCTGGAACCCATCAGAATGTAGCCACAGAAGCACAATGCCTCCAAATATCCATCCAAGACAGACAGTGCAGGGGTTAACCATGGTCAGTGGTATCAAAAGCTGCTGAGGGTCCAGGAGAACCATCAGTGATGCACTCCTCCTCACCTCTCCTGGTGAGGGTTATCTAACAGGGCAATGTAGAGAGAGAGTCATGTAGGCAGTGCAGAAGTATTGCTCCTTTTCCAATCTCAGCTAGTTATCCAGAGGCTTGCGCTGTGAGTGCTGTCTTGACGAATAGCAGTAAAATTTCACTATGTGTTCGGTTCCTGATTCATAGGCATATCTCAAATGTTGAACATTTTGCTGCAAATGTTGCCTGTAACATAACATGCTGTATTGGTGATATATTCTTCTGAATACTGTGTACCAGCAATCTCCTTGCATACTTGCTTACAAAGGAAATAGTATTTCAGCTAAAATATAACTGCTGCTAAGTGGTCATGAGTCCATCTGACAACTTCACTTTTGCAGTAAGTCCTTTCATGCAATAATTTCAATGTGATTTCAGTATCAAGGCAGTCTTCATGGAAACAGAAACCAATTCTATCTAGGTCTAAAGTTTGTCTCCACTCTCTCATTTTATATTTTAAAAAATACACTTGTGTGAAATGGGTATTACTGTTGGGTGTGTCTTGCACCATAATCTGCTCTTCAGTTCTCTTGCCATTGCTTAGGTGAGTATTCATTCCATTCCATAGCATCATAGAATCTTAACATCACATTTTAAAAACATACCATAATGAAGGAAGGAAACCAAGAAATAAGAACATTTTATGAAGTATTTTCCTGAATGAAAAAGGACTTTGCTCTCAATACCTATTTCTCCCTCTTCTATGGGAGTATTGCATACACCACCACTATGCCACTTGAATGAAAGAATTAACTTTTCCATGTTGATTGGATATGCCTGTTAATGATTTGATTCAGAACAATTTGATGCCAGGAACCAGTATCCAAGGAGCCGTGTGTGCAGCAGGGCTTTTCTGCCCCCCTTCCCATTGCGGCCTCTTCCCAAAAGCTGCTCCAAAAGATGGGCAAGGGGCGCTCTGGAGCAGGATTTGGTGCAGAACTGAAGGACTGCAGATGGGAAGGGAAATCAGCAAAATATCACACATACATACATACATCCCATGAGCAAAAGTACTTTTCGCTTGTACACAGGACTGTTTGGATCCTGGTCCTAGTTTGTGAGAGTTTCAGTGTGGCTATATTTCATATCTCAGATCATTTATTTTAAATATGTACATATACTCTCTTATGTAGCTTTTACTCTATTCATGGTTGAAGCTCTCTAATAGAAAATGGTTTGTATAAACTAATTTGTGATTAATAGTCAATAGATTTCAAAACACTATTGCAAAATGTTAAAGGTTCTTTTCATATCATGATTTTGGCAGATGGCATCTTTCTATGGAACTGAAATCACTGTTTTAATTTGAATGTAGCTGGCATATTAAACTGGAGCTTTTGAAAGTATAATTAGAGTTTAACTAGAATTAAATTGCCTCAAATAATCCTAATATCATTATGGGTAAATGTAATCATCCATTTATTGGCTATATGCCATCTTTTAAGCTTGAAGTAGTTTCAGCAAAAGTAGTGAAGTGAGTATAGATGATTTGAATTAATATGATTTCATACTTATAAATTACGTTCTGGTATATAGAAATGTCATTTGTTAAATTACATGTAGCTGCACCCTTCTGTTTGCACTACTAAGAAATGAGCATTTTATGATTTGTAATGTTCTATACTACAAACAGGGAGGATGGGGGCTTTGCTGATTTTTAATAGCAATCTCTGGTAGCCATTTAGACAAACTATAACCTTAAAATATACTATTGTGCATTTAAACATTGATATAGTTGTTAAAAAATATTTAAAATGTTCAGCCTACTACACAACATTGTGAACCTGTGAGAAACACCAGGTTATGCATAGGGAAAGTTCTTGTGAGCTTTGAGAGTTATAACACTAATTTCATCCGTTCACACCTTCTTGCATGTTGACAGTAGAAACTACTTCCTAATAATACCCGCTTTGAAAGATACTGTTCAGGAAAAAGTGACAATATAAAAAAATCACTCAACCATAATTCTGAACTTCATGTCAGGAGAGCCATATTGGTTCAAGCAAAGGTAGAAAACAGTAAACTGTTTGTGGATTTAATCTCTTTGTGGATACTCTTGATCATGGATTTCATGGTGTTTCTGAAGTAAGTGTAAATGCCTGATGGACTCCTAATGTATTTGCCACTTCATTGGCTTAAACACAAGGAATGAAAGGTTGCTTTTAATAATTAAACTGCTGGAGTCAAAGTTTCCAGAACATGTTGAAATATCACTACAGTATATGAACTCTGGCGTGAATATCCAAAACAAGGTTTTCTTCCTCCTGTATATATATCTTAATATATTGCAGACTCATGGCTTGATGATTCAGAAGGGCAGAAATGGGTTTTTCCATTTATCTGAATTTATTCCACTCATGAAGACACTCAACAACATGCAGAATCCACTGCTATAAGATACGAACTTGCCCCATTTAAGAGTATTTCATGCATCTTGTTTGTGTTGGGCATTATACAAAGTGTTTGTCTTTAACCTTAAGGCTGTATGTTTGTTCTCAGACAAATTGGATGGATTGCGAACTGGTGCTAAGAGGAAACGTGACTGGGAGGCAATTGCCAGCAGAATGGAAGATTATCTTCAACTTCCAGATGATTATGATACCCGTGCTTCTGAACCTGGAAAGAAGAGGGTAATAAATGCCACTTTGGGTTTAATGTCTCAGAGGGACTCAGCCAAAAGCCTTTCCACAAAGCAAGAATTGTATATTTTGAGTCATCTCTGTTTGGGGGCATTGTTGGGTTCATTGCTTTCATTTGATTGTTTCATTAAGTTCCATTTCTCTTACTGACAAAGCTTTTGAAAATCAGCACGTCTAGTCATGTGTGTAGTAGAGAGGACTAGAAAGAGAAAATAGCAAAGCTTAGTAGTATGTGTGTAAAATTAAAGTCAGGAGAGACTGTATAGCAAGAGGAAAAGGGGAAAGTAAGTCATTGGGGAAATGCCATGGAAAACATGCAGATATTTGATAGATTTGCAGTATGGGCAGAGGGCACATATTAAAGCTGTCCACTGAAGTTGCTACAGGTTCCCAAAAGGACAATCTGTTTCCTTGTAGTACTGTGCCAGATTATCGTGAGGTTTGATTTTTACACCAGACGTTACTGTTTGGAAAGGCAGTATGGAACCATCTATTCCCCCCCCTTTCATACACACACACTTTTATAAATACAGCTCTTGTTCCCCCGACCCCCATTACACAGGCGACAATCCCTGCCTTGCTACAGTGTGCTGGCAATTTCATTCCATTGAAAGTAATGTGTTGCGAATGGATGATATCCGGATGTGATTCATCCACACTGCCTTGCCTTCAGTAGGATACACATTTAGATGTACATCTAAATACACATCCCCATTCTGCCCCAAACTACTTAACTAAACACAACTGAAACGGGGCAATATACTATTAGCCCTGCAGCCTCTGCAACAGGGATGGGTTTGCGCTTTCCTCCAACTCCTCCCTTATGAATAGCTTCACATCCTTCCACAAGGGATGCAGAAAAGGCTAAATTGTGGGGTAGGGAGGGATCTTCTGACTCAGTACCAATTTCATTACAATTTGGTGAACTTTGAGAGTTGAAAGGACAAGTGGAAAATAAGACAAGAGCACAGCTGAGTAGCACATATTTTTGTTCCTTGCAGCTCCGATGCTTCATTGACAATTTCATGACTGTCTATTTTTGTATAATTTTAATAGGTAAATAATGTGGGTGGTAGAAAATAGAGTTCAGTGAACCAAGCTAAGCATGTGACCTGTGCACATTTTCCCTGTCCCAGTTTTGGACAAGACCATTGTGTAGCACCTTTGGTTTGAGACTCTACTGCCTATGAGGGTTAATAGTACTAGGTTCAATGGACATCTGTCCTCATTTAGTATATGACAACACCATACATCTAAAAGAGAAGTTGATCACAAACAGCTTTGGGGAGCCACTGGAGAAAGTTTCAATAATTGAAGTAGGAAGGAGTAAAAACATGATTGAATGAATGAATGAATGGTCGGTCTACCTATGACATCCTCATGTTTCAGTAACGAAGCAAAAAACGGGTCTGAAATGATGCACTTCTACTTTTGGTTCTTCCTGGTTACATATGAGGAAGGACGTTGAACAGATTCTCTAGGATAAGTTGTATGAATATCATACTCAAAAGAGTTCCAAATGTGTATGGAACACTTGCATCTTACTGCAGGGGAATTTCCTGTACAGTACACAACTGGGTTTTACAGTCTACAGTAGCTAGCACTGAAAAAGAGAGCAAGACAGAAGAATACTCTCTCATCATCTTCTTAGACTTCTTCCTTTATGAGCCAAGTCTTCACCTGAATTGTGCAGAAAGGATTGTGCAGTGACGTCTGAAATTACAGAACTGAAAGTGGCTCAGGCTTAAGGTTTGTCCACCTCTCAATCAGAATGTTAGGATGCTCAACTGGTGGAATTGCTATCCCTTTTCTCAATTGTCTGAGTGCTAAACTTATTGGAGTAAAAAAAAGTTTTGCTTCCTTTTCCTGAAATGTGAATCATCCCAACATTGTGTTCTTTGTAGGTGAGGTGGGCAGACCTTGAAGAAAAAAAGGATGCAGACAGAAAAAGGGCCATTGGTTTTGTTGTGGGACAAACAGATTGGGAGAAAATCACAGATGAAAGTGGTCATTTTGCTGAGAGAGCCCTCAATCGCACGAAATACATCTAATGCAATTGTCAAATGGATTTTTTTCTGCGTTTAAGGTAAGAGCTAAACCGTTCGTGCCTTTGTGTGTTTTTGAGAATGAGCTAAAGAACTTCAGTGATAGAATCCTCCTCTAGATAATGATTTGGACGTTAGGGCATAGATAGACCTATCAATTGTGCATATCTATTTGATGACTGATCTCCTATATTATGTGTGATGATAGGAGGAAATGGAATGCCACAGTTCAAATATTTAGCAATGAGAAACTTTTCAAGGAAAGCTTGACTGCTCATCAGCACTGTGGTTATTTCTTACAAGCCCAGATACTGACTAGTTCCCTATAACAATTTTCTTTTCTCTGCAGGCCATTTGCTTTGGTGAGAACTGAACACAGGGTGGCATGGAATATGTTATTCCCCATCTTGAGAGTTGTGGGATTCTTTTCTTTTGAAACTTCTATTTTATTGCGTTCCTTGAAGTTTTAACTGGTGGTATCCAGCATCCCCAAGTTATATGGAGTCCTCTTGCGTCTAAATGTGAAAGAAGGTTTTTGTTTTACAAATGGTAGTCTTAGCTTTTATGTGTACAGTAGAATGGAAAGATGAGGCCAAGGACATTTCCTCTGCTGTACTGTCACAGAATGTCAGCATTACCTTTGCATTGTTGCTTTGTTGCTGTTGTTATTTTATACTGTAACAAACTTTGTAGTTTATTGTACTAGAAAGTGGAACAATAAATTTTCACTATGAACCTAGTGAATGATGTAGTCTGCCATATATATTGTTTGGGTTGTTTTATGTGTGTGTTTTACTTTTTAGAACATGGGTTCTTCATCTCTTGGCAGAACGTTGGAAGCTCATATTGGGGGAGGGCAAGTGAATGAGCCCTTGGTGATAATCCAGAACCTTTTGGTCATTAAAGGATCCTGTTTCCTTATAAACCTCTTCAAAGCATTTTTAGTCTTTACATAAAAAATTGAACATGCACACAATTGCCAGAAAGCATTGGTGTATGCATAGAGACTAAACACCACCTCAGTTGTCCCAAGAAGAGGACTTTATTTCATGTTGGAAAGAAAGTGATTTGTCTCCAGGAATGGTTGAGCAACTTTAGAATAGAATTGTTTATTTACGGTCAATAAACCAACACAGTAAACACAGTAATCTCTGTCTTACGACATGCATAGCTTCACGTTCTTGCTAATGAACAAATGGAATGAATTGTTTTTGTCCTTTCAGATTTCCAATTCAGTGGTTTGGGTTGTGAATTGTATGGATAGAGAAGGAGCTAGATCATCTGAATGAGGCTTTTTCCGTTACTGAAATCTTTGAAATTGTCATCTTTTAATTTATTTTAGAAAAGGGTGAGGGAGACAGATGGACTGAAAGCTGCTTCAGCAACTCTTCTTAGTCAATCACTTTAGTGATTACCTTGCAAACAATTGCTATTCATAAGCACATTAGTACTGATGAGAGCATTTTTATATCTATATTGAAGGAGGGCCATTGTTTAGCATGTAATGAATGGTTTGTTATTGTAATACATTTTTTTACTTGACATTTTCGAGTTTGCTTAATTATGTATAATTTGGGATTTGTTCCCAGAATGAATAATAGAATAACTGATTGAAGCGCAAAATGTTAAAGGGCTACAAAAGCTTATTCATATGTATAGTTTCCCATTATGCCATTCTATAACTTTTTGTTATTGGTAAGCTATTTTTGGACACACATTGCACAATAATTACAAGGAGACATAGGAAATTGGAAGCTACTATGACCTTGTAGAGGTCAGGATTGCACTCACTGTTGCTAAATAAAACCCATCATTTGATATGGAGACAAAGACATGCTACACTGTTCTCAAAGCTGGAATAATAACTGGATCTTTTAGATAAAAATGCTTAGGAGAATCTGTTTTTTGAACCCCATATAGATGATTTTAAAAATAGCAATGTCATTTTTATGTAAGCATGCCTCTTATGTCTAAACCTTTTGTCAAAGAAAAAGAAACAAATCAGTTTCACATTGTACTCAGTTCTGCAGGCAGATGTAGTATTAATTATATGATTTACTGCTCTTGTGTGAAGTGGAACAATAATAGGAAGATTCAGGATCATCTACAATATTTTAAGAAAATGCAGACTTTAAAAGTGCACAGCACTGATTTGGTTATGAAGATGTTCTGTGCCTGCTGTGTTCAAGTTTAAGCCCACTTGAAAGCTGTCCTATGTCACTACTATCTGGCATGGTAGATGTTTCTCTTCACCATTTGCACTGGCTTCTTTATAAGAAATTTGAGCATCTTGTAAATTTATGTGAATTCACAATAGTAGTGCATAAGAATAAACTTTTTTCACTTACAAAATAATGAGAAATTACTTCTGCAAATACCTTTTTGTCGTACCAGGCTGAAGACTAAGGATCGGAATCTGCTCTTTTAACATCAGAGCTCTCACCTTAGAGTCAGCAGTAGGTTATCCTCTTCATTTGACTGTCATGGGATTTTTATGGCAACATTTGCTGAAAACCCCTTTTCCACCTAAGACAGAAGCTTGAGTTAGGCAGATTTAATTGTAACGCCAGGTGAGCAAGAAGAACTTACTTGTGCAGGATTGCATGCACTCAGCATCTCATTTAAACAGCTACTGTGTGCTGTTAGTATGCCAGCACGGTGCTCACCTGATCTATGGATCCTAGGCGCAGTTCCAGTATGCACACAGGTGAGGAGATTCTTCTTGGCCACTTGGCATTATGTTTAAATTAGGCCCATGTTCTTCCTATCCTAATATATCTGGTTGAAGATAATTGTACTCTAATTGCTGTTTTATCATGGTTCTGTCACCACAATTTAGTGCCTTTTTGTGTATTCAAGCCTTATACTATGGTTCAATACATTACTTGGAACCAATTGTATATTGTAGGGAAGACTTCTTATTCCCCACTCACCTAGTCTTACAGTTTGATAGTACCACCTATGGAAAGTTTGCTACACATGTTGGAATGCAGCAGTTGATGCTTCAATAATACAAACAATAGATTGGCCTATTAGAACTCTGAAATGCATATCCCACTGGATCACCATGGATGATCCATATTTTCAGAGCTTACTTGTTCTCTTTCTGTTTTCTGTGAGCAGCACTTCAGGAATACCTCCATGGTCAGAGGCAGTAGAAGACTTAGTTGTTGATGAACAAGAAACATGGAAGGGCTGTTGCCTTCATTTTATTTTCAGCAATTATACCTTTTCTAATAAATATTTGAAGCAACTTACAACCAAATAGAACTATACACACTGATTAAAACAAAGAAAGTCAATAAAACAATGACAATCTTTAAAACAAAAAAGCAAAAGGCCAGGCATCAAAAATAATCTAATGATGATAATCTACAAAATAAATAAACCAGTCTTCACTGCTAATGTAAAAGTTAGCAGTGAAGGAACCTGGTGGACCTCCCTTGGGAAAGCTGTCCAAGTTCTGGGACACCACAGCTGAAAAGACCCTGTCTTGGGTACCCAGCTACCATTTCTCTGAAGCAGAATCACTGAAGATGAATAAAGTTGACAGCCAGGTTGATGTGTAGGAAGCTGACACCCTGATTATGGGCTTCCTGGAAGAATCTGACTGGCTAATGTTGAAAGAAGATGCTGTTCTAGATGAATCTTTGATCTGTTCTTACAAATGTGGGCATTGTTGCTACAGACATGATCAAGGCCAAAGAAATCCATTCACACATGTTTGAACTTTTTTAAAATTTTCATTGAACCTTTTTTAATTGATTAGCTCAGAGTTACTGAGAGGGAGAAAGAAAAATTGATATTCCAGGTTTAGTTCAGATGATGTTGACCATCACCAACTGCGGCTACACAGCATTTATTACTATACTTTGAGCATTGATGACTTTGAACAAGAGGAAGAACAAAACTGTCTATTGCAATCATAATTTCTACATATTCGACATCATCAAAAGAAATTACATTTCTCGCTTCCGAATAATTATTTGCCACTGTTTTGTAGGATTCTAGTTGAAAAATAGATTACTTATGAATTAAATGAACGGCACAATGCCCTCATTAACAGCAATGTACATTTAACATCTTTTTGATAGCAATGGTACTGTCTACAGAGTTTTAGAAAGTGAATGTCTTGATCTCTGAGTTGGAATGAGGTATTCTTAAAAGAAAGAAACTGATTACTTCCTGTTTGTAACTGGCTTGCTGAATTGGGTAGCATGGAAACATTTAATGTTATGTATACTGTAATTGTACCTGGGACACATCTTATGAGATGGAGGTTGAAATGTTTTCGTTGGTACTATGAAGTATCATGTAGATGACCCACACCTCATTAGATAGAAAAAATGATACTAAAGGTAGCAGACAACCTCCCTTCAAAGGCAATGGCAAAACTGTCTGCTGCTATTAAAGTTGGATTGTTCCTGCTACATTTGACAACTCTGAACGTCTGATTAAGCCTTTTTATTTGCAGACAGAGTTTGTATCATCCTGCCGTAAACCAACATCCTGGAAAAGGTACATTTCACTCAAGAAGCCATTAGTACTCAACACTCTTTGATTCGTTATTTATTTATTTATTTAAGAAATTTATTTAAGAAATTCCTTAGCTGCTTTTCATTATAAAGTGAAGTCTCTTCTCCTGGTGCAGTCTTAGACTTATTGTGTCCAATGAAGCATTTCATGTTATAAGAAGAGCTAAGAAATATTTGCATTATTGCTGCAGGCATCTGAAACTGAAAAGGCAGTTGATGTCATAAAAAATGGTAAGGCCATGGATCCAGATGATTTCCCTGTGGAGTGGCATAAAACCATCAAGAACCTCCAATCCCTTTCTTATTAAAAGCTGTAGAGCAAGAATGGGCTTGTGGCCCTCCAGATATTTTGTCCTACAATTCATCTATCATTCCTCACCATTGGCTATGCTAACTAGGGCTGATGGGAGCTGTAGGCCAAAACAACTGGAGGACTGCAAGTTGCCCATCCCTGTTGTAGATGATACCATCAAATTTATCTCCCAAGTAGAATATATGAGGCTGTTGTATCAGTGTTTCTTAAACCAGTGAGAGACCTTAGCAGACTGTTGGTTGATTTCTGTAATGAAAGGTGACACAAATTTGGGGCATGGACAACTATCTTAAGGTTTCTCCTGTCTTCTCCATCAAAATCAAGTGAGATTTGGGAGGGTTGTTTTTTTAAACAAGGTTTAGATAATTTGCACCATCTTATTTACATTATTATCATCAAAGTAAATATTGGTGTTAGGTATTAGCATTCTCCTTGAATGGACTGAGAATCTATCGTAAGGTGGTATTTCATTTACCTCCTGTGCCATTGTTACAGCATTGCATGGGTTTTAAAACTTGGCCTTGGAGCTTATAGCACTTCTGAGCTAGTTCTTTTACATTGTTGACGGTCTTGGAATAAAATAGCATGTCTAGCTATTTCTGTATCTAGCAGTAAAAGAGTGAAATTAACAGTGATAAAGTGAAATTTCACTTAGACCCAGTATGCCTTGACTGGATCACTAACCTAAGAGTACTGTTATGACCTTTGCAGTCAACTTTGAATTCAGTGAGGATAACATCTTTCGACCTGAGGATGTATCTGGGTCAACAGGAAAAGTTGCTCAAATCACATTGGTTTCCTACTCATTTTCTCAAATGTAACTTTGCCTTGAAGGTAGGTGCCAGAGATGTGGGTTACCACACGTAGGCTATGTGCATATGGATTGCAGATATTGAACTTTATTATGACATATTATCCATATATATCATTTTCATGCTTTTGGTCTTGAGGGGAAAGCAAATATATCAACAAAATATACTTGTTGTATTTTGTTCATAGAGGTACTTCCTAAATATGACCTTTCATGGTTTCAACAAGTTGCTTTGGTGGCAGAGTGATAAACCAGTCTCCTTGTCACATACTAAGATCCAACATTTTTTCCACGCATTACTTGATAGAAATTCTTAAAAGGAGCAAGACTCTTGACATTCATCTTTTTTTAAAAAAAATGACAAAAGTTTGTTGATTTCATTTCAGTGTTGAAGCTTGAAGTACTTTCCTCTCACTCTTTTCCCTTTTTCTCCCAATCTTCTCTTTCTCTTCCCACAGATGTTTTCCTTTTCTTTCTGTTTCCTTCTTCCTGCCTCCTTGCTATTTTTTTTTGTCAATTTGGGGTTTTGAATTTTGTTATTGGGGAAGTTCTGGGTTATGATTCATGTGATGTTGACCATCCTGAGTGAATTTAGAAAACTAAAAAGCAATGATTTTTTAAAACAAAACTAGACTGTTTCCAAAGATTTTACTGGGACTTTTAAGTCTTGGGAGAAGGCAGGTAGGAGCCTTTCCTCCTCAGGTTCTTCCTCAGAATTTCTCTCCCTTTACCCTGGTTACACCCTTGAGAGATGGCTAAAGGAAATGTGGTGCCTTTAGTTAAATATCTTTGGTTGCAGTCTACTTCCGTTGTGCTGCCTTCTGCAGTATAGGACAGTTGTAACAATGCCAATTCCATTTCTGTACAACATGATTTACAGTCGAATATTCTGGAGACTTACTGCTGGAACTTCTTAGACGTTAGACCTTATGCTGAAATTAGATATGACCATCACACTGGAACATAAAAACAGAAATGGGTACTTGCTAGCTACCAGATGCTGGTGCCATTAGCAGGCAATGGTATTTCCCTGAAGCTCTGTTTGAGAGCATCCTGGTGTTGAAGACAGAATGCTGTGGTAGATAGTCCTTTGATTCTGGTGCAACAACCAATTTTTCTATTTAAAGAAATATTTTCCTCTCACGCATAGAGTGGCTTCCAAGAATAAAGATTGCTCCTCAGCATTCATTGACTTAACTGTGTACAATATTTTGACACATTTATATTATAAATATAAATAAATATAGTAGCCCATGATTAAATGCATTAATAACATCCAAGGCAACTTGCATTCCTCTGGAAATGTGCTTATGAAAATCAAGAACAAAGTGCAAGGATCAGAAAGCATACACAGTGGATTGAGCTATTGCTAGAATTGCCTTAGACTACTACTTGACACTGGATTGGTGCAGTAGTCAACTCTGCAGATGTTGCCCAAGTTGCATTCTAATTCTTCGCGAGCTGGTTGCTGTGCTATAGTGAAATGGTCCTTCATTAAATAAGATAAACTGCATCTGTTATATAACACTGACTCCATCTACATTGCAAATAGCTGTGGAACTACCATGTGCCAATTGTGAGTGCAGTGTGCACTATGGAGATTGAATGCAACTATCCTTGAAAAACAGTGCAGATAAGCTCATGGAATTATGAGTGGAGCTGCATTGTTACTTTATACTTTTTAAAGCAGAGGTGCACAATCATTTTAGTCCCAAGGGCTGCATCCAATGTCGGCTCAGAGACTGGAGATCACGCATGCACGCACATGTGCACACACACACACTCTTCCAACACATACATCTGCTTTCACTACCTGCTGAAACCTAGGATATCTCAGGGGAGGTAAACCCTTCTATCTTTCCCAAGTAATCACCACTAAGACTGAACAGTGATCTCATAATCCAGAGAACAGTCCAGCTAAGTGGGTGAAGTCCTGCCGGCTCATGGGCTGCACAGGAAATGGTCAAGGGCCACAGATTGTGCACCTTTGTTTTAAAGGAAGAATCCATTTTTTTCCTCTTCTTGGCTTGTTTGGATCAACAAGATGCTATTCAGATGATGGAGATCATGCACAAATAAAGTAAGTATGTAGATATTACCAAGGAGATATATGTATAGAACTCGTGAGAGATCCATATAGGTTTTTGCATGACTTGTTTTCAATCTAAAGTCTCACAATAACTTGAAATTGGTGTATACAGCTGGTAAGTTAACATAAGAAGAACTTCAAATTGAATTGAAAGAAGCAGTATAACAATGCTAGCACTATACAGCGAGTGCTTTCATTTCCACAGGTCTGTATGGACATAGCACTAAAAAAAATCTGCACCTAGACAATCTTAATTCTGCACCAAGCAAAGCTGAATTCTGCAAGCTGTATAAATTAAATGTGTGCAATATTTTATTTTACATAATTCCGGGGTGGGTGGGGGAGGTTGTTAGTCACAGTCCTAACCTACTGAAAATCTAATTCGCCTCTCTGGCTTCTGAGGTTTCAGTCATAAGAACTGGACTCTTGTTTTCAAATAAAATAAAAAATTTTAAAAGCTTGTGTTTCCTAGTTGAATTATGTATCCACTGCCACACTTTATACCTCTCAGCATTCCTGTGAAATCGTGGCATACACATAACCTGTACATACAGTGCAATCCACTTACCCCTATGCGTTCTTTAGAATGACAGAAATTATATTCTAACACCCTTGCTTTAAGAAGCATAATGTCTGAGGTCAATGTACAGGAGAAGTTATGGCCTTATTCGGATCTAATGCTAATCTAATGTAATATATAAATAAATAAATCTGGTTTAGTGTTACGGGATTGAGCTGCAGGCTTGTCTACTCCTCATTGCCCTCTCCTTCATTGTGATCATGGGGAGGAGATAAGCTTTCATTTCCATTTTTAATTTAGCATTATGTCCAAACCCAGATAAACTGGTTAATCTTAACTATAGTTTAGGAAAAGAAGCTAACTTCATACTATGGTTTCTGAGGCTGGCTTATTTTTATAAACCATAGTTAAATTAACCAAGGTTTGCCTGGGGTTGGACATAAGGGTGCAAGGCAGGTAAGCAACCAAGATGAACAAAAAAAGGGGGGGATAAATGTCTCAGGATGCTGTAGACAAATTTATTTTGGACATAACAAACTGTGGTTAATTGAAAATAAGCACACGTGTCTGATCTTTGCAGCCATACCAGCCACATCTTTAGGTAATGTAATGACTTACTATGGAGACTGCTGCTAAAATATGTAGTGTGTATGTATCGTGTGTGTAATTAACCGTCTTGAGATTTATGCATTGGAGGTGCATGTCTGGGGGGTTTTAAGTGCATGACCAAAGCAGCCAAATCTCCATTTGAAAGAATCAACATTAAGGTAAAATAAATTAATCCTTCAAGGTTGTTGTAGAATCCCAATTTTCATAGTGAGCTTAAATTAGGACTAACTACCACACTCAGACTGGCTCGTACTTATTTATTCCCAGCTCATTTCACTGAAGTCTATGGAAGCAGGGCTGGACTGAATGTCCATTGACTAAACATTGAGAATCAAATCATGTTAAACACAGGTCAAGTCAGCATGCAGTTCAAAATCACCTAATGGGCTTGACATTTTACAAATAGAGGACTTATTTTACTGCTTTACAATAACATGGAATGTACAGTGTATTCTTTTATTTTCTTCCCTCCCACCATGTAGCTTCCTTGCTTGAGAACAGGCTAATGATCTTAAATCAGCAAATGCTGGATTTGGCCATTCACGCAACCACTGCACTGTAGAGTTTGATATTTCTAATCATAATCTTCAACAGGAGAGTGGTAAGTTATAGTCCTGTTACACACTATGTTTTCTCAGCAAGTGAGTTTTCCACAATTATGAACAACTTCTTTATTTATAAGCTGGAACAAAGTGTGAGTATTACAGCACTAACAAAAGTGGCACAGGAACTGGACTAGTGTTTACATTGCCCTGTCTCGTATCTTTTGTAATTTGAGCAGTATAACAATTTCAACTCATTTTTTCCAGAAGAATCCTCTTGCTTTCAAATTGTTGAATAAGCATGTGTGAACTTTCTTTCAACTAACTGCCCACGACCCAGAATTCAGTCTGTGATCATAGCATCAGATGATGTCTTGCATTTGTGAAATAGCAGGGCACAGAGCAAATGCTGGATAGAATGTCCATATTGCACCAGTTCAAATTACACTTATCATTAGAGGCAGTTCTGACGTTCAACTACTATCATTGTACCTGCACGTGTAAAGGCTGAGTGAAGAGGCTGTGCACAGGTCTTTCCGTTGGGTGTCTTTCTGCTACTTCTTATATGCATTTTTCCCATGTATTGAATATGTTTACACTGAACTGGAAATGATTTGTTAGCTTTTAATTATGAGCAAAGTGAAGTATGAACTAATTTACTCCTTATTATGTCCTTTGTAATGTTTCTTCCACTGCATTACGTGGGATTGAATAAAGTGTAATCTCTGAGAATTACATATGTCTCCAGTGGGATATTTTGGTTCATATGGAAGAAGTTTATCTGTAGTTTCTTTCACTTATTCAGTGATTTGATCTACATTCCAGTATTTGGTGTGTGTTGAGAGGTTGTTTACCAATTCACTGTATTTTTATTTTTTGTAGTAGAAGAGACATTTAAGTCCACTTTGTTCCATTGTCATGTAAATTTTATCTACTCTAGACCCAGGGAGAAATAATTACTCCTCTAAATAGGCTGGCCCAGGTTGGTTTCCAGGACATCCCATGAAGATCATATAATACTGGTTTGAACATCCTTACACTGGCTGCCAATTCTTTTCCAGACAAAATATAAAGTGTTGGTTCTTATCTTTAAAGCCCTACATGGTCTAGGTCCAAGGTACCTTAGGGACGCCTCCTTCCCATGTTCCAGCCCACCTCTTAAGGTCCTCAGAGGGTCATCTGCTGCAAATGCCTAATCTGAGATTGCCAATCACACACCAGAGGACCTTTTCCTTTGCTGCCCCTCAACTGTGGGAAATGGACCTTCTGACTTCTTTGAATGTCTTTAAGCAAGCATTAAAGCCTACTATTCCGCCAGGCCTTCCCCTTTTAGAATCTTACTGCTGACTGTTATATATTCTTTTTATGCCGTATGGTTTAATTGATTATTTTATCTTTTTAAATTGTTTTTAACATTTTTATGCTACAAATGGTATTTTATTGATTGTTTTTATCTCGTTGAAATTGTTTTAATTTTGTATACCGCCTAGGGCATTCTGTATATAGGCTGGGTATAAATGGAAATAATAATACATTAGCTAAAATTGTAAACCAGAAAAAGCTTGTTTAAGTTGCAATCCTGTAGCATGTCAGCTGCTCTCCAGGCTGAAGGCCATTGTGGCACTGCCTGTCCACCAGCAGAGCATCCCAGTAAGCCTGCAGAACGCTCTCCAAACGTCGATGCAATGCCCACAGTGTTCCCGTCGATGGCAGGATGCAAAAGAGGGTATTCTGAGGGTGTGTTACAGGCAGTCTTGGATCTGCAAAATCCAAAGTTCCTGCATTCCCCTAGCAACCCACCACATACCCTGCCCCCACAAAACCACCAAGAACTACACCGGCCCAGGAACTGGTATAATTTAAGTTTTAAAAGATGGTGCTGGGGGAAAACCTGCCGTGGCCACATTAAGCCAACAAGGCATAAGACGTATTGGCTTCCCTGTGGATTCTCTCCCCCTCCATAGGATGTCAATCTGAACATATGAATTGACTTGAAATGAATTTAATGTACCTACTATCTCCAGTGACAGAATTAAGATAAGTACAGTATCTTAAATCTATACTAACTCATCTGAAAAATCTGTCAATAAGCAGTGCTAACAGAGGTGTGGAAGGTAGCAATGCCATGAGCAAGAAGTCCACACACCATTAGGAACTGGCTTTTTGACATTCGTTATTGTGCATGACAGAAACATTGAAGCAAAATACGTAATTTCCCCCTCAAAATCATTATTTTGTAAGAAGGTTTTGTTCTATTGATATACGAGGGCCTTGAAGCACTGTCATGTGAATCTCCAATCCAAAAGGGGGAGTTTCATGGAACAGGAGTGGATTGCAGAAAATGAAAGGTGGAAGAGAAAAGGAAATTCTCAGTTCATTCCAGTGTTGAATACACTTATTGGTTGATGACTTTAGTGTGCTTTTCTTCCAAAACAAGGATGGAAAAATATTGCAAATTCATGACCTTGAATCCAATGGTGTCCTGTCACCAGCTGTAGGAAACCATTGGCAGAAATTATCCCCCCCCCCCCCGAAGCCCCACAATGTACTCGTGGTGGTGGAAGAGAGTACAGAGAAATCTGCTCTGGACTTCAGGTAGTGGAGCCACTACCAATCATTTAGTTGCCAGCCTGTAATTTAATAGCCACCTACCCAAAAACAGCTCAATGCAAGTTACGAAATCCTGTTTACAGGCATGAGAACATAGTTGGAATTATGAACAGAGTTTAGAAGCCTGAGAAACAAGATATCACATGTTCTGCTGGCAGAAGATCTCAATTTTAATCCCTGACATATCCAGTTAAAAGAATCTTGGGGAGCAGATAATGTGAAGCACCGCCAACTGACCCTCTTGGAAGCTGCTGCCAGTCAGAGAAGTTAATACAGGGCTAGATGAACAGCTTGATTTGGTATAAAGTAGCCTCCCGTGGTAGCAGTTCCATTTAGCTCATGGCATACTTCAGAAAACTAGGCCAGAACCCTTGCCATAACTAGGCCCTGCCTTTGATGGTGCCGTGTTGCCACTGTGTTTAAGGAAACTCCGCACTTTCTCTGCTGCGGAGCGGTGGCAGCTAATCTCAACATAAAGGGAGGGCATGGGCTTTCCAACAGCCATTTGGCTTGCCCGGCCTGTCCTCTGCCTGGGCAGACGGCAACCAATCAGGCTGCCGTCTGCCCAGGAATGCCTCCGCCGGCAAATGCACCATACTCGCCTCCAGCAAAAATGTCAGGGTAAGACTCGACTTTTTAAATTCACAGCTTCACGAGCAACCCCCACGATGACTGGGGGTGCTGCACAGATGCAGTGCTACTGCACAGCCCCCACAGGGCTTTCAAAGCATATAAAGACAGCCCCCTGGTGTGTGTGTTTTTGTTCCACTTTTGTATCCTCTTCAAAAAACGTTCAAGGAGTATCCCACTTTATCCTCACAACTACCCTAGATGAAGCTAGCTGCGTGTGCATGTAAGAGAGAAAATGTGAGACTGGCTGGAGGCCACCCAGTGAACTCTGAACTGGGATTAAAACCCTGGTCCAAGTCCAATTCTGCTACACCACACACTCTCAATAGGACAATGATTTCCATGCATGTTCAGAGGGTGATTTGTCACAAATTTAACTACACTGCCACAGCTTGGAAGCCATCTACCACAGTGCCTGCTGCATTAATATGTAAACGTCCCTTTTCTCTCCCATGGTTTAATTTACTCAAGTCCCTCAGTTCCTTTTTGTGCCTTTAAAACATTCTGCTTGTAGTACTCAGATCCATTTAGTGAGAAAACTGAAGAAACTTCAGTGAATGCAGATCTAGCAAGTTTCTTTCTTGCCTTCTGTAATTTCCAACTCCAACTATTGTAATATGTTCTGCATGGAGTACAAGAATGAGCTCCATCACACCAGCAATTTATTGCACTCTCTTCATGCCTGGTATGTGTGTTTGCAGTGCAGTACTCACATGATGTCATCCCTGTCCTGCGCTCATCTTCCCCTCCATTTTCCATCTTATTTTGGAGTGGGGAAAGTCCATCTTTTCCCCCTCCCTTCTCGATAAAGCCATTCCTCCCTCCTGTGTATTGCTGTCCTTATGCTCTATTGGGCCATCCCATTTTTTGTTGGGGGCGTGTGTGTTGAAGGGTGGTCTCATTGACAAAAGAGGAGGTGGGGCAGTTCTTCGCTCAACAGCTCAACTGTGAAAGAGGGAGAGAGGGCACCAGAACACACCGCAGAGAAGGCGAGTGAGGGCGCTGCTGCCCATGCCTAGAACTCAATCCCATTCAACTCTATGGTTCTTACTCCTGAGTAGATATGTCTAGGTTTCCTGACCAGAACAATGTTGGCTTCCCCTTGCCATGCCAACATTAACCACAAACTTCTCCAAAACCTAATTGTAATATCTCTTCACATCTTGTTTAATATGATCTTAGGGGTCATATTAGTGCCCAGCACTAGACCCGCTAAGGAAACTGAGGGGGAAATCGCAGATGCAACCGGGAAAAAACAGGTGTGATGGAGCCCAATGTAGCAGTAAGGACCACTTGAGAGATGTGGGTCTCCAGGAACATGCTGCACTGGCTTCCTGTAGACTCCTGGTCATAATTTGAGAGGCTAGTTTTGATCTGTTCTAAATGGCTTGAGTCCAAGAAGATCAAGAGGCATCCACTTCCCATACATCTTTCATTCTCCCAAGTGGTTACAGAATATATACTATAGAATGATAGAACTAACTGCACTTCAAGTAGTTTGTCACTGAGCTTCTTCTCTTGAATATATACAGTTCAAATTATAGCCAAGAATCTCATTATTCTTCTACCAACATTTGAGAAAACATCCAGATTTTATCCTTTATATGTAATGCTCTTCCAATAACCTGAATAACCTGGCTTCTGTTGTCCATGCTCTGGTAACCTCCAAGTTAGATTACTGCAATGCACTCTACGTGGGGCTGCCTTTGAAGGTGGTTCGGAAGCTGCAGCTTGAGCAAAATGCAGCGGCCAGATTGATAACCGGAACCAGTAGGTTCGAGCATATAAGACCTACTCTGGCCCACTTGCATTGGCTGCCTGTATGTTTCCGAGCCCGATTCAAGGTGCTGGTTTTAACCTATAAAGCTTTACACGGCTTGGGACCACAATACCTGATGGAACGCCTTTCCTGACATGAACCTACCCGAACACTACGTTCAACATCTAAGGCTCTCCTCCGAGTGCCTACTCAGAGGGAAGCTCGGAGGTCGGTAACAAGAGAGAGGGCCTTCTCTGTGGTGGCCCCCCAATTGTGGAATGATCTCCCTGACGAGGCCCGCCTGGCGCCAACATTGTTATCTTTTCGGCGCCAGGTCAAGACTTTCCTCTTCTCTCAGGCATTTGGCAATATCTGAGGAGCCTGGGTTGGTTGTTTTGTTTTGTTTTGTTTTTTTAAGCTTTTTGAAGTGTTGAAGTGGTTTTTAAATGTACAGATTGTGTGTATGTTGTATGTTTTTGCTGTTTTAATTTTTGTATATTGTTTTTAATTGTTTTTAATCCTATGTAAACCGCCCAGAGAGCTTCGGCTATGGGGTGGTATACAAATGTAATAAATAAATAAATAAATATTGCCAAGATGGTGATTTGTAAAAAAATGCCTTGAACATTTCATCTTGGCATCATCCAAATAACCTTGCTTGGTGTCTTGGGTAGAGTTCATGATTCACAGTAGCCTTTACAGAGACCCATAAGGTGATGTGATTGTGTGAATAAGCCTTTAGATCCATTTTGTGACCTGAAAATACCATGTTTCTTTGCTTGTTAACTGCAGAAAGTGTTGCCAGTGAGCATATCTGTGCAAGTCAAGTCTCATGTGTTGTGTTGTTCTGTAAAAAGGTGATTCTTAAATGCTGGCATACAGGTAAGTATTGAAACATCTGCCTCTGTAGCATCTATCCACCGCGGTAATTCCATTCCTGAAATAAAGCATGCTGTTGAGGCTGATTAGCAGCCTTTGCCAGTCCAGTAATGAATATACTGTTGCTGGTAAGATTTAGATTTGGGGAAGGACCATAGCTCAGTGGAAGAGCAAATGCTTTGCATGAAAAAGATCCCAGGTTCCATCTCCTGGGAAAGACTGCTCTATCCCTGGAGAGCCACAGCCAGTCATTGTATACAACACTGAGGTAGATGAACTAGTAGTCTGATTCTATGATTTGTGTTCCTGGCCTCAATTTTAGCAGTGGATGTAAAAGGTGTATTGGGTTGTGAAGACATTTCTGTCATGACCCAATGAGATGTCAACTTCGATCCTCACTTAGTCTAAGCATCCTGATGAAACAACAGTCTAAACTGGCTTTTAAGAACTGTTTGCCTCAAAGGTCTGAACCCCAAAACACTCCAACCTCTGACGTTCCTCACCTGGCTGGGCCGTGGTCCAGTTCAGTGTATCCAAGCCAGCCTATGCCAATAATTTGATTTGCATAGGGGGTTGATTGATTCTGGAACTTGCATTAACATTAAAGCAAAATTTTGTGTGTGTGTGTGTTAATTTTTTAATTTAATGTCCTAGAACTCACGCCTGAGAAAGAACCTCTTGGATTGGAAAATCAGTAACATTTTAAATTGGTTGTTGGAATGAGAAATGTTTTACCTTATCCTGTTAATTTTGCTTTTAATTCTATGAGACCACCACATTGTATCCATCTTGGTCAGTTTTTTTAGAGGTCAGTTTACAAAATGATTTTAGTGGGCTATTAGAAACTACGCTTTGCTTTCCACCACCTGGCCTACAGAATTACATGATGGTGGTGGTTCTACAGAGCAACTGATATTATTTGACATCAATTAAAAAAAAAAGCTTCTGAAACAGTGGCTGAATTCGGACGACACAATAAGCAACTGGGTGGGGGAAAACAATGGTCAGTTGTATTGACTATTGTGTCATCCGAATGCTGCCATAGTCAACTCAGCACTGATCCTAATCCACACCACAGTTGATTATTTATTACCATGTTGTGTGGGGAGTATCCCCTAGATTAACAACTGTAAAGTTGATTATTACCCCACCATTGACTATCGTGTTGTCCAGATTCAGGCAATATTATCCTTGTAGATCTGTATGCTGATGCCTTGAAATTCTGCGATACTAATGTGGAAAATAACAGTCAAAATGAAAGTTGCCTTGTACACAATTGTATTCTTTACTGCTGTAACTTCAAAATGTTTCTGTCCTGACAAATCAAGAAAGAAGGAAAGAATCAGAAGTGAAATAGAGAATTTCTGGTGCGAGCTAATGTGGGATGCTAGCATGCTGGTCTTTAAATATTACTATCGACCTGATTCTGTAATGTTCTGTGTGTACACACATCAACCCTTAATATTTGTTTTTAATGAAAGTGAAAATGCATGTTTGCTAAAAGCTATTTCAAATATCATTTTTCTTTGAGCTTAATGATATTCACTACTGTGTTACCCTTGTACCTTATGAAGCTTATATATATTATGAGGATATTTGCAGATAAAGTATGCTTTGTGTGGAAAAAATAAAGAGGTTTTTAAGGTACAAGTGTATTCTTCTGTATAACCCAGGGTGTGGGTGGGTGTGGAAAGCATCCTGCCCGAAACCCTGGAGAGCCGCTGCCAATCAGTATTGATAATACTTGACTTGATGGACCAAGGGCCTAACTCAGTATAGGGCAGTTTCCTATGATCCCTTTTCTTGAATGAATTGTAATATCCAACTATTCCATAATAATGGCACAAGCTTTTATGACTAAGGCCTGATTAATAATTTCCCACAGAGGTGGGAATCACATCACACCCCTCGTTGTCTGTAAAAGGAAACGTGAGTAGGTAAGTGACATTATTAGTTTGCATGGCAGCCTTGCCAAAAAGCAACCACATTGTTTGCCTGGCCCACTTGGCTCTCCTTGACTAGCTGGCCAACTATGCAGAATGTACTACAGAGCACACTGCCCGTGTGCACTCCTCGGTCTTCTGTTACCCATTTGAATATACATGTGAGCAGCAAGAAAGAACTTCAAGGTGATGTCAAAGACCAGGACTTTCTTTACAACAAACAGGTTGGTGATAAAGGGAAGAGGTCAAATACATACAATTGCTCAGCACTGTTGCTGGGTGGAAAAAATGGAAGAGAAGGAGTTTAGACCAGTCCCGGGCAGCTGCTCAAAGCCATCCCTGGGAGTCTGCCTTTCCCAACTGAAAACCAATTATTGCTTTGGGCACGCAGGCCTATTAAGGCCCTTTCAAGATATGTGACTCCCCACACATACCAATCTTCCCATACCTAGTGTCCTCCAGACTCCAAGCTTCCTTACTATTGGCCATACTAGTGGGGGCTGATGGGAGTTGAAGTCCAAAACATCTGGAAGTCAACAGGTTGGGGAAGGCTCCCTTAGACTCATTGACCCTGTTCAGATGACACACTAAACCATGGTGGTTAAGCATTTTGAGCTAAACATTATGGCTTAGTGTGTCATGTGAACCATGACTTAGCATGTTGTGTGAGCCATTCCTAACCATGGATATATAACCATGGTTTAAGTACCCACTAACCATTTGCTGCAAAAGTGTTAGCGGCCTACCCATGGTTTAGCATGTCTAAAAACGCCTAATACCTGAGTGCCTGATGAATATGAAAACACCCACGACAGTAAAATGGGGAAAAAATCACCCAAAATACTCAAATTGCCAAAAAGTTGCCAAATAATGTCTTGCTTGACTTTCTCAGAGGCTATGTTCTTCAGACCCTCTCTTCATGTTCACATCTGTGGCCCCCCGTTAATGTCATTAGAGGTTAAATTATATCTTTTTTTTTTTTTTGTAAATAATTTTATTATTTTCAACATAATAATAACATAAAATACATACATAACCCTCGACAGTCCCCCCCGTGCACCCCCACTCCATGAGACCTTCTCTTAATCTTTTATTCTATCCAGAAGTTTATCGACTCTTTTGAAGGTGTTTGTCCCTTCCCCGATCTTAATACATATTCCAGAAGGGGTCTCCATATTTCCCCAAAATCATTTTTACCGGACATTCCCCTTTTCAATTTCATTTTACAAGTTAGCATATCATTCAAAGCCATATCCCATATTTCTTTATACCATTCTTCTATTGTATAGCTTCCTTGTCCTTTCCAATTTTTTGCAATCATTAGTCTAACAGGAGTCAGGAGGTTGTTTATCAATTCCCTCTTGTTTTTATCCTCTTCCCCTCTATCCCATATTGCTAGTAGAGCGAGCTTCGGGTCTAATTCCACTTTACTTCCAATTATTTCACTTATTTCTTTAAATACCCTTTTCCAAAATTTTTGTACATATTCACAGCTCCACCACATATGGTAATAAGTTCCAACCTCCTGGCATCCTCTCCAACACTTTTTAGATATTTTTTTATCAATCTGGTGAAATCTAACCGGTGTTAGATACCATCTCCACAATACCTTATAAAAATTCTCCTTAATTCTGATCGATAACAATTTTAACATTCTTGCGTTCCACAACCTCTCCCAGTTATATTCCTTAATTTCTCCATTTACGTCCTCTTCCCAAACCTTTTTTATTTTGAAATTCTTCCTCTATCAATAATTTATATATCTCACTAGTCAACCCTTTCTTAATTTCCTTTTCTTCTTTCCTACCTTTTGACTCTACTAATTCTTCAAATCTTGTATTGTTTCTACACTTTTTATTTTTCAATTTCCATTCCTGAGTCCATTTCCCTAATTGTATACATTTAAACCATGCAAATTTTTGACCTATCAATAGCTCTTTAATTTGTTCATTATCCTTCATATTTTCCATCCACTTCCTTAACTTAATTATTTCCTTATCTTTCAATCTCGCTTCAATCTCCACTTTTAACACTCTTGGGAAATTCTCCACTACTACCACTGGGGCAAGTGGTGAGTCTCCTGGTATCAACTTCCCCCTAAATTTCTCCCAGATCTCCACTATATTTACCAACAAAGGGTTGTCCAGTCCCTTTAATTCTTTCTTTTGAATTTTTTTAAAGAAAATATTTTTCAATTTATAATCTATTTCCCCAGTTTGCGTCTCCAACCACTCCAGATCTTCCTCCCCTAGAATACAGCTTATAACATATCTTAACTGATTAGCTATATAATAGTACTTAATATTTGGAAGTCCTAAACCTCCCTTCTTTTGAGCCTTATACCATAACCCTTTATTAATCCTAGCTTTCTTATCCCCATTACAATATGCGTTGATTATATTTTGCCAACTTTTCAACTCTACATCTGATATTTTAATTGGTAACATTCTAAACAAAAAAATAATCTTAGGTAAAATCTTCATTTTAATAATTGCTATTCTACCAAACCAAGAATGTTTTAATTTCTTATATACTTCTAATTTCTCCCCTACTTGTTTTTTTAAAGCTACCAAATTAAGTTCCTCAAGCCTATCTAAATCTCTATCAATGTTAATACCTAAATAACGTACTATGTTTTTAAGTCTAAGACCCAACTTATCCTTACCTTCTTCCAACTCTTCCTTATTATAATTAAATAACATCATTTCTGACTTCCCCCAATTTACTTTTAATCCCGTAATTTCTCCAAATTCTCTTAAATGTTTCTTAATCACCTCAGCACTCCCTAGGGGATCTTCTACCGTCAATAAAGTATCGTCCGCAAACATATTCATTTTAATCTTCTCCTTTCTTCCTATCCCCTTCACTCTTTCATCTTCCCTTATTACATTTGCCAAAATTTCTATTACTATTGCAAATAAGATCGGTGAAAGAGGACATCCCTGTCTAGTTCCTCGGGCTAGTGTAATCTGTTGTGTTAACCCATCATTAACCAATATTTCCGCTTTATTATTTTTATACAACTTATCCATCACTCCCATAAAACAATCTCCAAACCCAAATGTTTTTAATATTGTTTTGAGTGCTGGCCATTCCACACAATCAAAGGCTTTGAATATATCCAATGCTAGCAGACCTGCTTTTAAATTCCTTTTTTTTATAATACTAATTATATTTAATACTCTTCCCATTAAATTAGACATTTGCCTACCCGGAATAAATCCACACTGATCTTTTTTAATATATTTACTAATAAATGTGGCCATTCTTTTTGCCAATATTGCTGTAAAAATCTTTGAATCTTGATTTATTAAGGAAATTGGTCTATATGATGCGGGATCCGTTAAATCCTTACCTGGTTTCGGAATTAATATAATCAGGGAATGATCCCATGATGGCGGAGTCTTCCCCCCTTCTATTATAGTGTTAAATAATTTCTTTAATCTTGGTACTAAAATTCCTTTAAAAAGCTTATAATACTCCGACCCCAAACCATCCATCCCCGGTGATTTTCCTCCTTTTAGTTTATCAATAACTCCCTCTATCTCTTTTTCCGTAACTAAACCTTCCATATAATCCCTGTCCTGTTTCTGCAATTTTATTTTCCAATTCCTCTCTACGTATTCCAATATCTTATCTTGCGGTCCCGATCCTGATGTATATAATTCACTATAAAAGTCCTTAAATATACTTAATTTATCTTTCATTAAATTACAACTATTCCCTGCCTTATCCTTTATTGTCCCTATCATATTCTTAGCCTT
The DNA here is from genome assembly GCA_029215795.1 of Anniella stebbinsi. Lineage (NCBI taxonomy): Eukaryota > Metazoa > Chordata > Lepidosauria > Squamata > Anniellidae > Anniella > Anniella stebbinsi. The sequence continues at coordinate 335,496,167 of JARDYH010000001.1, forward strand.
TTCCAACTGTGTGGATCTAGCCAGCATCTTTGAGTTCCTATTACTATATTCAAAAAAGTCTCTTTTTAAATACAACAAATTCTTTTGAACTTGTTCTAATTCTTCTTTCTCTAGTTCCTTTTTCTTAGCTTGAATTTGGGCTGTTAGGCGTTTATCTTTTGTCTCCTTTAACTTTTCTTCCAAACTTCTTATCTCCTCTTCAATCTTTTTATTTTGAGCTTCCTGTTGTTTTTTTAATGTCCATCTTTCCCTAATACAAATCCCTCTTACTACAGCTTTCATTGTGTCCCATAATATGTCCTGCCGATTATTCTCTTTTTCATTAATCTCCCAAATTTCCTGCATTTCTTTCTTTATTTTCTCCATTATATCCTTTTTATTCAACAACCTTACATCCAGTCTCCATCTCTTCGCTTGTCTATAGTCTTTCTTGGTTTCCATGTCCATTGTCATTAACGCGTGGTCAGTGACCTTGATAACTCCAATATCACAATCTATAATTTTGGGTAACATATTTTTTGATACAAAAATGTGGTCTATCCTTGAATAACTCTTAAATCTCTGTGAATAAAAAGTATATTTCCTTTCTTCCCCTCTTAAAGCTCTCCACACATCCATTAATTCTTTCCCTTCCATTAATTTGCTTAACTCTGTCTTCCCCACCCTCTTAGTATCTTTTAGTATGTTATCCCGGTCTTTCCCTATATCTAGTACCATATTAAAGTCACCAGCCATCACAATGTGCTTTTTACCCACTTCTCCCAACCCGTTAAATACTTCATCGATAAAATCCATTTGTTTCCCATTTGGAGCATAGACATTCACTAATACATATTCCTCTTCTCCCAACTTGCAGAACATAATAAGAAACCTTCCATTGCTATCTCTCTTTACACTTTGAATAGTTATACCACATGTCTTTGAAATTATTATTGCCACTCCTCTCGATTTCGAAGTTCCATATGCCTTCTCATAAACGCCCACCTCCCTCATTCGAAGCTCATTAACTCCATCTTTGGCCTGATGAGTTTCCTGCAAAAAAATTACATCTATTTTTTTTTCTTTAATAACATTTCAATCCTCTTTCTTTTAATTACCGATCCTAGCCCTTTAACATTCAATGTTGCCAATCTAAGTTTATTTTCCATCTCTCTCTTTCACACAAGTCTTTAAGTCGGTCTCCCTCTGTGTAACACATACCCCCTCCCCCCTAACCCTCCCCCCCACATTCACCCCCAATTCACCCCCCTCCTCACCAGCTTGCTGGGCTTTGGTCCCAATCTTCTTAGAACTCTTAGGGGGGGGGGAACTCGGCCCAACATTCCGGAATGACGTCTACCCTCCCCTCCAAGTCTCCTCTTCTCCCTATCTCTCTTACAATATATTAAAGTCTATTCATTGCTCCCTCCTGCCGCGCCTTCGTCTTGCTTCTCCTCTCCAACCGATGTGGCATCCATTATGCCCAGCTCCTCCAACAACTCGATTCCTTGCTCACAAGATGTTATTCTTTGCTGCTTCCCGTTCCACTTGAACCTCAAGAAAACTGGGTATCCCCAATTATAGGAGATCGATTTCATCTTCAATGCCCCTGTGCATATTCTAACGCTCTTCCTCCACTGGATGGTCTGAGGGCATAAATCCTGGAAAACCTCAATTGGTGTTGCTTGAAGCGTCGGTTGACCTTGACTTCTAATTGCTTGCATTAATTTTTCTTTTTTATAGTAGTTAGCAAATTTCACAATAATATCTCTTGGGAGCTCTCTTGACTTTCCAAATCCAACCCTATGGGCCCGCTCAATATCTTCCATTCTCCAATCTTCCTGTGGCATCAACTGTTTGGCCCATGCCAAAATTAATTCTCTTATACTGTTAGGGGTCTCCGCTTGCCTCTCCCCAAAAGATCTTATGCGTAGATTTGCTCTCCTGTCCCGATCTTCCATCGCTATAAGCCGTAAATCCTGTTGCGTTAGCTGTTCCTGTTGCTTCTTGTATAAAACCTTTAGTTCTCCAGTTTCTTCCTGCAAAGCTCCAACCTCTTTCTCCACCTTTTGGAGTCCTGCTAAAAGCTGCTGCTGTGAATCAGCAATCCTCTTTGCCAATCGATCTTCTTGTTTGAGTAAAGCCTGCTCAATATTTCCATCTTGCTTTAATATTGCCAGATCCAACATTTTTTGAAAATTCTGAAGCAACTCATCTGTTGGGTCAGCTTGCCTCCCTGTGGTTATTTTAGGAATTGCTCCTGGCTTAGTTCCAATCTTAGAACTAGCATTTCCGGCATGACTCGGGGATTGCTTTTTTGGCTTTTCAGAATCCTTATCCGCCATTTTGTCAGTACGGACAAGCCTGAAACTTCTATCGGACGGCTTATCTCCCTTAGTTCGGCTCCAAGAAGTTATTTTCTTCTTGCTCATCCACCTTTCAAGCCTATCCGATAAGCACAAGCCACTTCTAGCCAGTAATCAAAGTCTCTTTCTCTCCCTCCGGCTTTTTTTTTTTTTTAGTTTCGTTTCTCCTCGGGCTTCTCAGCCAGACCGTTATACAGCTAGCAATCTTTCAGAGCCTAAAAGCTTAAAAGTCTTAAAAGTCTCTTTTCTGAATGCTAGCAATCGTTCTGTTCTTTACAGCCTTCAGCCCGCAATCATAAATACGTCTTTTAATTACCTTCACAGCACTGCTACAAAGCTGTCGGTCCGTCTCCTCCCTTCTGCCGAGCCGGTTATAAAGCCATAAATCTCATTCCAGCTGCAATCTCTTTGGCAAGCTTCCCCCTCTCCATAGCAGACTTAAATGCAACAGAGGACGCTTTTAAGATAGGGAATTTACAATTAATTCATTGCTTCTTTCGGAGGATGAAGGATTTGCGACTCACTCCATGATCTGCTTGGCCACGCCCCCCAGGTTAAATTATATCTGTTTCATCATATCAGCAGCTATGCAAATGGAGCATTTGCTAGACATTACATACATAGAAACATAGAATAGTAGAGTTGGAAGGGGTCTATAAGGCCATCGAGTCTAACCCCCTGCTCTACGCAGGAATCCACCTTAAAGCATACCTGACAGATGGTATGCTTTAAGGTGGCATCCTGCCTCTTGAAGGACTCCAGTGTGGGAGAGCCCACAACCTCCCTAGGTAATTGGTTTCATTGTCATACTGCTCTAACAATCAGGAAGTTTTTCCTGGTCAGGAAGTTTTGCCTGATGTCTAGACGGAATCTGGCTGCTTGTAACTTGAGCCCATTATTCTGTGTCCTGTACTCTGGGTTGATCGAGAAAAGATCCCAGCCCTCCTCCGTGTGACAACCTTTCAAGTATTTAAAAAGTGTGATCATGTCTCCCCTCAATCTTTTCTTCTCCAGACTAAACATGCCCAGTTCATTCAGTCTTTCCTCATAAGGCTTTGTTTCCAGACCCCTGATCATCCATGTTGCCCTCCTCTGAATATGCTCCAGCTTGTCTGGATCCTTCTTGAAGTGTGGTGCCCAGGACTGGACAGAATACTCAAGATGGGGCCTAACCAGTGCTGAATACAGGGGAACCAGTGCCTTGCGCAATTTGGAAACTATACTTCTATTAATGCAGCCCAAAATAGCATTTGCTTTTTTTTCAGCCACATCACACTGTTGGCTCATATTGAGCTTGTGATCTAAAACAATTCCAAGATTCTTCTCGCTTGTATTGCTGAGCCAAGTATCCCCCATCTTGTAACTGCACATTTGGTTTCTTTTTCATAGGTGTAGAACTTGGCATTTATCCCTATTAAATTTCATTCTGTTGTTTTCAGCCCAGCGCTCCAGTCTATCAAGATCACTTTGAAGTTTGTTTCTATCTTCCAGCATATTAACGATCTCACCCAATTTTGTGTCATCTGAGAATCTGATAGGCATTCCCTGCACCTCCTCGTCCAAATCATTAATAAAAATATTGAAGAACTGGGCCCAGGACTGAGCCCTGCAGTACCCCGCTCGTTACCTCCCTCCAGTGTGAAAAGGTACCATTGATAAGCACTCTGTAGCCAACTGTGGATCCACCAAATGGTTGTTCCATCTAGCCCACTTTTCACTAGTTTGTGAATCAGAATGTCATGGGGCACTTTGTCAAAGGCTTTGCTGATATACTATGAGATACTATGTCCACAGCATTCCCACAGTTCACAAGGGAGGTTACCTGATCAAAAAATGAGATCAGATTAGTCTGACAGGATTTGTTCTTGACAAATCCATGCTGGCTTCTTTCTAGTAATCATTGCATTGTTTTCAAGATGGTAGCAGATTATCTTTATAACCTGCTCCAAAATTTTCCCAGGGATGGATGTTAGACTGGTCTGTAGTTCCCAGGTTCCTCCTTTTTGAAGATAGGGACAACATTAGCCCTCCTCCAGTCATCCGGAACTTCACCCATCTTCCATGATTTTGCAAAGATAATAGACAGTGGTTCTGAGAGTTCTTCTGCCAGTTCCTCTATTACTCTAGGATGCAATTCGTCAGGCCCTGGAGATTTGAACTCGTTCAAAGAAATTAGATGTTCCTTGACCATTTGTTTATCAATCTCAAACTGCAATCCTGCCCCTTCAGCTTGTACTTCACTTTTTCCAGGGGAGTCATAGACCCACTTTTGAGAGAAGACTGAGCCAAAGTACGAATTGCGCACTTCGGCCTTTTCATTGTTATCTGTTACCAATTTGCCATCCTCATTAATCAGTTGAACCACGATTTCTTTCCTCTTTCTTTTACTATTCACGTGACTGAAGAAAGCCTTTGGGGCGGGATATCCGGTATGTAACGAGACAGTCGGGAACGTCTTCCCTCCCGGTAATGAAGATTTTAAAAAGAAAATAACCCATCTTCAAAAAGGCCAAACTGTAAGTGAAAAGTTGTTTTTGTTATCTAAACATTCAAAGCACAAGACAGAGGAATTTACAAAGTTAAAAATACCAACAGTGGCTTGTAATCAGCTAATAAGCCTGGGAGGGTTGCCAAGCTTTGACTGAGTGGAAAGAGTTGTTAGATGCAGAGCTATCTTTGTTGATTACAACTTTAAACGAAAGCAAAGAATAAATGGACACTTCTGAGAATATTAGGCATTATTAATTAATAAGCAAGGATTTAAGCGGTGGCAGAAACCAAGCTCCGTTTTCGCTGGCTGGATGCCAGATGAGTAGAGAAAGAGACAGGAGCAAGAAAATTTCGTCACCGAAGTGGACAAGATCCAAAGTTCATCCTTCTGATAAGAGTTGGTCCCGTTTGGCGAGAAAGGATTTAGAAAAAATAACAATGACGAATGGGAAAGCGGGTCCGTCGCAATCCGGAAGTGGGAATCACAAAGATGGAGCTAAGCCAGGAGCGGTAGCAAAAACAGTGAAGTCACAAGCAGAGCAGATGCCTGCTACAAACCTACTGTCTAGCATCCAAAGCATGTTGAATAAGCAGAAAACTGAGATTATGCAGGAGGTGAAGCAGGAGCTCCAGAAATCTCAAAGGGAGCTACAAAACGGTCTTCAAATAATTAATGACAAACTTGGATCCATGGAGCAGCAGATAGATCAGAATAAAGATAACATAAAAAGCAAGATATAATCTTACAGGATATGGATTTACGCCTAATTTCTATGGAAGATAGAGATAGAAGAATGAATATCCGCATCAGATCCTTCCAGGAACAGCAGGAGGAAAATCCAAAGATCTTGAAAATCAAGTTAATGGAATGGATTAAAGAGATGGAACCTCAAATGGCATGGGATGATGCAGATATTGAAAGGATCCACAGAGTGGATCCTAAAAGGAGTGGAATATTCCCAAGGGACATAATAGTAAGATTTGCCAGCTTTTATAAAAAAGAAAAATTGATGCAAGCCATTAGACGTGCTGGGCAATTGATGTTCCAGTCTTCGCAGATACAGGTCTACAATAATTTATGCACTCAAACAATTCAATGGAGGAAAAGTGTGAAGCTGTGTACAACTACCCTGTGGAAGAATTTAGTTGTTTATAGCTAGGGATACCCAGTATTCTTGAGATTTACGCACCAGGGGAAACAACACAGAATAACATAGTGTGAGCAAGGAATGGATCTTCTGCGGAACCTGGGCCTGCTGGAGAAAGATACCAACGGGAGGCAGGAACAAGAAAAAGAAGAAGGGGCAGTAGGAGGAAGCAGTTTGTGACTGAAATATAGATTAAAGGGGAAAGTGAGAAGAGTTAAGGGAGGGGGGTCCTGTGTTGGTTCCATGCTGGATGTTCGCCGCCGCCCCACCTCTGAAGGATCCTAAGAAGAGGAAGAGAGGAGCCGTCGCCCGGGGGAACCTGAGGATGAGGGGGAGAAAATGGGGGGTATATGTGGGGGGAGGGGGAGGGAGGGAAGGGGTATTTGTGTCACGTTAGGACACCTACAAAGAAAACTAAGATTGGAGATATGGAAAATAAATTAAGATTGATTACTTTAAATGTTAACGGGCTGGGTAGTGTTGTTAAAAGGAAGAGGATTGAAGGGTTGTTGAACAAAAAGAAAGCTGATGTAATATTTTTACAAGAAACACATCAAAAGAAAGATGGTATAAATGAGCTTAAACTGAGGAATGTGGGAGTATATGAGAAAGCATATGGAACTTCTAAAGCAAGAGGAGTTGCGATAATAATTTCTAAAAAATGTGCAATTAAAATGGTTAAAGTGGAAAGGAATGTTTTGGGAAGATTTATTATTTTACACTGTTTCTTGTGGGATGAAAAATATGTATTGGTTAATGTTTATGCTCGAAATGAAAAGCAAATAGAATTCTATGATAAAGTGTTTGGAAATTGGGGAATGTAGAGAAAGCAAATATTGTAATGGCCGGAGACTTTAATATGGTGATGGATAAAATGAAAGATAAAGATAATATAAAAGGTAGTGGGAAAACGGGTTTAGCTAAGGTAATGGAAGAAAAGGAATTGAAGGATGTATGGAGAATAGTGAAAGGGGAGGAAAAGAAATATACCTTTTATTCGCCAAAATACAAGAGTTTTTCCAGGATTGATTATATATTTGTTTCAAAGAACATGATTTCTAGGATTATGGACTGTGAAATAGGAGTAATTAGGGTCTCAGACCATGCATTAATAAGCATGGATATTAAAATAAAGAAAGATTATAGGGAAGTAAAAAGGTGGAGATTAGATACTAAAATTTTAAATTATAAAAAAATTGTGGAAAAAATGAAAATGGAAATACAGACTATATGGGAAATAAATGAAACGGGTAAATTCGCAGAGGATAGTTTGGGACACGATGAAAGCAGTGGTAAGAGGGATATGTATTAGAGAATTGTGTAAATTAAAAAGACAACAAGAAGCACATAGTAAAAAGATTGAAGAGGAGATAAAGGAATTAGAGGAACAATTTAGAATAAATAAAGATAAGCATATATATGCTCAACTCCAGGAAAAAAAGAAAGAACTTGAGGAAAAGGATATAGGAAGAGTCCAAAAAGAATTAATATACCTGAAAAGAATTTTTTTCTAATATAGTAATAAAAATTCTATAATGCTGGCAAGGTCCACGCAATCAAAGAAGGAAAAAAATATAATAGGGATAATTAAAGATAAAACTGGGAAAAGTTGCAATTTAATGAAAGATAAATTAAACATTTTTGAAGATTTTTATCAGAAATTGTATACATCAGAAGCGGGCCCACAGACAAGGATACTGGAATATGTAGAGAAGAATTGGAAAATAAGATTACAAGAGAAGGATAGGGATTATATGGAAGCATTCGTGACTGAAAAAGAAATAGAAGGAATTATTGATAAATTGAAAGGAGGGAAATCTCCAAGAGTAGATGGGTTAGGGCCGGAATATTATAAGATATTTAAAGAGCTTTTAATACCGAAAATGAAAAAAACTGTATAATAAATGGAGAGAAGACCCCGCCATCGTGGGAACATTCCCTGATAATATTAATCCCGAAACCAGATAAGGATTTAACAGACCCAGCATCATATAGACCTATTTCTTTAATTAATCAAGATTCTAAAATATTTACAGCAATTATGGCAACGAGATTGAATACCTTTATAAATAAGTATATAAAAAAGGATCAATGTGGTTTTATTCCAGGGAGGCAAATGCCTAACTTAATAGGGAGAGTATTGAACATAATAAATGTTATTAAAAGAAGGAACTTAAAAGCAGGGTTGATAGCTTTAGATATTTTCAAAGCCTTTGATTGCGTGGAATGGCCAGCGCTAAAACATAAAGAGATTTGGTTTGGGAGAAAGGTTTATAGGAGTGATTAATCAGCTTTATGCAAACAATAAGGCGGAGGTTGTGGTAAATGATGGAATAACACAACAAATACCTTAGCCCGGGGAACAAGACAAGGGTGTCCTCTCTCCCCAACACTATTTGCAATAGTCATAGAAATATTGGCAAATGTTATTAGGGAAGATAAAATAAAAATTAATATGTTTGCGGATGATACGTTATTGACATTAGAAAACCCGAGGGATAGTATAGAAGAAATAAAGCAACATTTGAGAGAATTTGGAGAGAATACAGGACTACAGGTATATTGGGGGAAATCAGAAATGATGTTATTTAACTATGATAAAGAAGAAGGGGAGGAGTGCAGTTTAAAACTAGATCTTAAGATTAAAAACATAGTGCGGTATTTAGGAGTTCAAATTACGAAAGAAAAGCTAGAGGAAATACATTTTAGTAGATTAAAAAAACAGATAATGAAGAAGTTAGAGGCTTATAGGAAATTAAAGCATTCATGGTTTGGTAGAATAGCGGTTATTAAAATGAAAATATTACCAAAGATTAATTTTTTGTTTAGAATGTTACCTATTAAAATAACAGAAGTAGAAATAAGAAGTTGGCAAAGCATGATAAATAACTACTGTAATTGAGATAGAAAAGCAAGAATTAATAAAACAAAATGGTATAAGATTCAAAGGGAAGGAGGATTGGGACTCCCGAATATAAAGATGTATTATATAGCTAATCAATTGAGATATGTTATAAATAGTATAGTAGGGAAAGAGGATTTAGAATGGTTAGAGACGCAGACAGGAGAAATAGAATTAAGCTTACAAAATATTTTTTTTAGCAAAATACAAAATAATCAATTGGAAGGTATGGAAAATCCCATCTTAAAAAATATTATAGATATTTGGGAAAAGCATAAAAAGAAATTAATGCCAGGAATTTCTCCTCTAACCCCAGTTGTTTTGTTGGAGAACTTCCCAGATAATTTAAGAAGAGAACTTGAAGGGTTATTGAGGGGGAAAAAATAATTAAAGTGAAAGATTGGATGAAGGGAATGGTTAGTAAAAAGCAAATAGAAGAAGTTTTAAGAGGACAAAAAATGGTTTAAGTGTATACAATTGGAACAATGGACACAGAAATGGAAAAAGAAAAATAAGGAATGCAGAAAGGAAACAAGATTTGAAAAGTTAATTGAGTTAAGAGAGAAGGAGGGGGTAAATAAAAGTAAAAAAGGTATAATAAGTGAAATATATAATATACTGTTAGAGGAGGGGGAGCAACAAGAAATTTTGAAAACCGTCTGGGAAGAAGATTTAGCAAGACAAATAACTGAGGATAACTGGAGGAAAATATGGGAATTAAGAACTTTAAAGTTGTTATCAATAAGGATAAAGAAAAATCATTATAAAATAATTTGGAGATGGTATCTCACTCCCGTAAGATTACATCAGATAGATAAGAAAATTTCAATGTTATGCTGGAGGGGTTGTTAGGAAGTGGGGACATATTTCCATATGTGGTGGATATGTGAGTATGTACAAAAATTTTGGGAAAGAGTTTTTAAAGAAATAAGTGAAATATTGGCTAATGAAGTGGAAGCAAGTCCAAATGTAGCCTTACTATCAATGTTTGATAAAGAATATGGGAATAAAAGTACAAGAGAATTGATAAACAATCTCCTGACACCGGCTAGATTAATGATAGCGAAGAATTGGAAAATGCAAGGGAATTATAGTATAGAAGAATGGTATAAAGGGGTGTGGGATATTGCAATTAATGACAGATTAACATGTAAAATGAAAGTTAGGATGGGAGTATCCAAAAAGAATGATTTTGATAGTATTTGGGGACCATTTATAGATTACATTTTATTAAAGGGGAGAGGTTGTACACCTTCAAAAGAATCTTTGCAATTTTGGAAAAATGTATAATATACTAGAGCAATATAGGTCTCAAGGGTAGGGGAGCACGGGGGGATGTTAGATTGTGTTTATGTATATTTTATGTTGTTAAATGTTGAAATAATAAAAAAAAAATTAAAGCCTTTTTATTGCTTTTAGCATCCCTTGCTAACCTCAGCTCATTCTCAGCTTTAGCATTCCTGACACCATTCCGGCACTTCTGTGCTACTTGTTTGTACTCTTCTTTTGTAGCCTGGCCTTCCTTCCACTTCCTATATGTATCCTTTTTTATTTTCAGGTCATCTCTAATCCTTTTGTGGAGCCACATTGGTTTCTTCTATTGTCTTCTATCTTTTTTCCTTGTTGGAATTGTTTGTAATTGTGCCTTTAAAATTTCCTTTTTAAAAAAAACTCCTACCCATCATGGACTCCTTTTCTCATTAGGGTCACTTGCCATGGGACCTTACTTATCATAGTTCTGAGTTTATTAAAATGGCTTTTCTGAAATCCAGAGTACGAGTATGGCTACACTCAGTTTTTGCTTCCTTTAAAATCAAGAACTCAAGTATGACGTGGTCACTTTCCCCCAGAGTTTCTGTAACTGCCATTTTATCCACTAAATCCTCCCTATTGGTCAGTATCAAGTAAAGGATAGCAGTTCCTCTAGTTCCTTCCTCTACTGTAGTAGAAAGTCATCAGCCAATCATGTCAGGAATTTCTTGGAGGGGGCACTTTTGGCAGAATTTGTCTCCCAACAGATATCGGGGTAATTGAAGTCCCCCCATTACTACTACATCAGATTTTTTTGAAACACTGGCACTTTGCTTTTCAAAAGTTTCGTCCTCATCTTGATTGGGCAGTCGGTAGTAGACTCTGACTATCGTGCCCCTTTTATTCCTTGCTCCATTTATTTTAATCCAGATACTCTCAATGGGGGGGGGGGGGCTCCCAGGCTCATTGTCTTGTATTTCTGTGCAGGGATAAGTACCTTAGAGCTAGACCCCTGTTAATAAGACCACTGTCTTTTGTGGAAGCCTAGGGACCAGAAACTTACTCATGGAAGCAGGGGCATTATTATCCAGACACCTGTGAGAAATTAGATCTTCAAACCAGGTTAATATACTGAGCTGCATGCAAATTTCACCACTTAGTATTTATTTAATTATTCAAAACATTTCAGGGCAGATACACTAGAGAGAATGCAGCAAAGAGATGCGTGTGCTTTTAAAATCTGTGCTGGTTTGTGACCAGTGCTTTAGTTCTAATGTTATTGGCCTGGGATCTGGGAGATCAAATGGCTTTGAGGAAATTATGTATGTATGTGAAAAATGGAAGCAGATTTGCCAGAGCAAATGGGACAATGAAATGTTAACTGCTCTGACCTCCAAGTGACTTACACATCTAAATGATATATGGGAGTAAGCACAGAATACATAACCAACCAGCTCAAGCAGAAGTTCAAACTCAGAGATGGCTCATTAGGTTACCATTACTTAACAGAACCCAGACATAATCCAGCACACACACAAATGGAATTGATACTGATTGACATTCCATTGGCTACACTGGATAAAGATGTAATGCAGATTTGTATAACAATTTTTTAATTTTCTTATTTCCCAGAAGTGTTGCTGACATTGCACCAGAAAATTGTATCAGCTGGTTTGCCCTGTACATGCATCTTTATCGAAATGAAATATTACAAAAGAAAGGAAATATGTCATTTGGGATATATACTTGTGCCTCTGAATTTAATACTTGACTTGATCTGGCCAGCTTTATTGTATGAAGCTTTGCTGTGGTCTGTGTTCCCCAACAGATTAACTATATCCAGAGGAATTCTCAAATACGTTTCTCAGGCCAAACAAAGAATAGGACATTCTGCCATTCCTCATATGTAAGGAAGCCAATGTAATGTCTTCCCTGGGATGTAATTTGTTGCCTGGTCCTGCAAGCCAAAATGTCTATTTTATTCCTTCTCAACAGACAAAATATTATGAATGACTGCCATCTCAATCATTGCTTTCCTCATCAGCCTTGTTTTGTCATGAGATATTTTTTTAATTATTGGCCTTTCTCTTCCAAATGTTTTAGGCAACCCTTCCACTCTAGTTTCACTCTCTAGTTCAATCAATTAGTGCACTGTCTTTACAGTTGTTGCATTACTGAGATAACATTAAGTACTTTGAGCATTTTTAAAGGGAAAGACAGAGATCAGTTTCTGTTGAACTGTGTGCAGGATTGTTGGGGTGGGCTATTCACTCCAGAGTGAATATGAGAGATGTGTCCGTTTGATCTAGAGACCATACCTGCTATAATGAAATGTCCATAAACTAGCTGAGATGTGTGTGTATACTTTTGCAGATTTCAGACCTGTCTGTTGGACAAAATAAGAGCAGCTACGCACCTCATGAACCGTTTAAAAATTGCAATTTGTATGATTGATTTTTTTAAAATTTCTTTGCATGTAAATGGTTTTTATTTTATATTTTATATTGTATTTTTAAAGTTTTAATCATTTGTAAATCATCCAGACAGCTTTGGCTATTGAGTGGTTCGCAAATGTAGTAGTAATAATAATAATGGCAGCAGCAGCAGTGTAGGTGCATTCTTCACCAACAATGCCACTACAATGCAAGGTATAATGTGTAAAGTGGTCCATTTGTGCTTCTGCAACAGGAAAAGGTAAGGTTGGTATATTGGAACCAACGATTGGTAAGGATACATTTGAGTTTAAGCCAAAATTGATGTCAGGAGTGGCTGACCAAAGGCTCTGTGCTACCATTTTCTCCCCTCAGAGGAGGAACAAAAAAGCAACTTGGGATTGATGTCGCAATCCTCACAGAGCGGGCGTCTCTTCGTTGGGCTGGCTGGCAACAGTCCTCTCCCCGCCTTTGGCCACCGGGCTCAGAGAGGGAAAGGGGCCGCAACCTTTCGGAGGAGGAAAGACTGCCCCCCCCCCGTGAACCGGCAACGGGGAGAGGGATTTGCCCCTCGTCTTGGCACGAGTACTCTGGATTGTGCCACCGCCATCCCCTCATCGTTCTCTGCGGGGGCCGCGCCTCAGGTTGCGACGGCAACGGCTTCCCGTCGTCGGCCAGTTCTCTTCGCTATAGCTGGCGGCGCCAAGAGTCCAGAAAGGAGGAGCTGCACCGGCTTTATGCAAAGTAGATACCACCACTGAGCATTGTGGGGGAGGAAGAACCGGGACGCACCTCCCGTTTGGAGGTGGCGAAGCACTAACAAGCCTCGCCCAGTGGTCTCCTGAAGGTGTGCGGTTGTGTCCAAGCAAGGGGCGGGGGCTAAGCAGTGGGTGCTAGGGTCCGCTGTGCCTTGGAGAAAAGTGGGAGAGGGTGGGTCTAATGATAGACGCGAAGAAAAGCATACTTACCTGGCAGGGGAGACACCTTGATCATGAAGGAGGTTTTCCCAGGGTGAGGCTCATCCATTGCACTTCGGGTGTGCTGACCCCTGCGATTTCCCCAAATGCGGGAAACTCGACTGCATAATTTGTGGTAGTGGGGGACTGCGTTCGCGCTTTCCCCTCATTATTTACTTTAATAATAGATCTGAACCTTTATTTTTTTTTTAATTGAAAAAACATCTTTCTAATTCTTTTTCTACCTCAACTCTTTTCTTTTACTTTTCACAATAAGTTAACATTTTTTTTTACAAATAATGCGTGAAAACCATCAATTTTGCACATAACCTTACTTTATACTCCCATAGAGCAAAAAAACCAACAAATATCTATAAATACATACAACTTCTATATAAATATTCAAAAATATACTTTGAAAAATAATCTACTATTAAACGAAAATATGAAAACAAACCCCAAACACATTCCCCACTACCACAAATTAATTTTAGGCTACCACAAATAAATTTTAGGGGTCAGCACACCCGCAATACAATAAACCTCATACTCAAAACCTCCTTCATGATCAAGATGTCTCCCCTGCCAGGTTAGCTCGCCTGCCATGCTTACCCTCGCGCCTATCGTTAGACCCACCCTCCAAAACACAACCATACAACCCACCACTTACCTCCCACAATGTTTGGAAACAGTCGAACATCTTCGGGAGACTACCAGGCTGTTCGCCCCGGTTCTCGCTCCCCCACAATGCTCGGCGGTGGTGTTTCATCTGCATACATCTCTCCATTTGTAACGAAGGGGTGGGCGCTGGGTGGTGGTTGTTTGCCGGCTCTGAAGGAAGGCAGAGTGGGGAGGAGGCGGCCATCTTCAGAAGCCGAGACCGAAAGGGAGCCTCTGAGGCGGCAGCCTGAAGAGCGTGCGCCGCTAAAAACGATGGGGTGGGGGCAAATCCGCTTCACGGGGCTGCCTTATGCTGCGCCTCCCCCTTCCTGCCTGGGTCAGTGCCATTCCTCGAATTCTCCTCGGTGTCGCGGGGATCAGGTTTGGGCCACTGAAAGGCACCCTGTCAGGGCTCGGATCCCCTGTCTTCCCTTAGGCCCACAGTCGAAAACGGCTCGGGCTCTGTGGTTCCACGCTTAAATTAAAAAGGCATTTTACAGTCCTTGGGAGTTTAAACCTAGAGAATGGGCTGAGGGAGAAGCAACCCAAAGATCTCCTCGTAGGGGTCGTTGTTGTTGGCACTTCTCTCTCTCTCTCTCTCTCTCTCTCTCTCTCTCTCTCTCTCTCTCTCTCTCTCTCTCTCTCTCCTTTAAAAGCAACAGTCTTGTGGCAGGCTAAGAACCAACAGTTATTATGGCACTAGCTGCTATACCTGATATTGAGGGGAGATATGATAGCACTCCTCAAGTACTGGAAAGGTTGTCTCACAGAGGAGGGCCAGGATCTCTTCTCAATCATCCCAGAGTGCAGGACACGGAATAATGGGCTCAAGTTACAGGAAGCCAGATTCCGGACATCAGGAAAAACTTCCTAACTGTTAAAGCAATATGACAATGGAACCAATTAGCTAGGGAGGTGGTGGGCTCTCCCACCCTAGAGGCATTCAAGATGCAGCTGGACAGCCATCTTTCAGGGATGCTTTAAGGTGGATTCCTGCACTGAGCAGGGGGTTGGACTCTATGGCCTTATAGGCCCCTTCCAACCTACTATCCTATGATTCTATACCTGGCATTGCTCAGCCCCCCACCCCTAATCATCTTAAAGTAGTATGCTGGTGCTAGGCCTGTGAGTTAACTTTTAAATGAATTGTTTGTTTCTATTTTTCCTCTCTCACCTTCATGACAAACCCACAAGGTAGGCCAGTGCTAGGCCTGTGAGATAACTTTAAAATGAATTAAATTTGTTAAATTTTTCTCTTTTTCTCTCACCCATGGCACGCAGGTCAGGGCCGCTTTGAAGTCACAGCTCTCCATGGCCCGCTCAACCATCTTCTGCTTGGGTCTCTTGGCGGGTCCCAGGAAACCTCCAAGAGCAGCCAAGTCGAAGGCCTGCACTTGCCTTGGCCCATGCTTCTCATCCACCAAATGCTCCAGCAGGAGGCTGTATTGAAGCACCAGGGACGGGCACTTAGCCCCCTTTGTCAGGCCTACTTGGGCCTGGGGAAGAAGCCACTGCCATGATTTTCCTTATCGCCGCAGAAAACAAAAACAACTCCCGGCATGTCTTTTGCCACTGTGCCTGACTTGCTCAATGGGAATCCTGCCACTGAGGCTTATAAGTGAAATATGGCCAAGTCAGTCCACGCTGCACTGCACAATTGGTGCCCGTAGGTAGGCCGTGAGGGAGCCACCTGCCAGCCTGCTAGCCCTACAACTCCTAGCATTCCCTAGCCAGCCATGCTAGCTGGGGAATACTGGGAATTGTAGGGAGTTTTTCCTGTGTAAACATGCACAGGATTGCATCCTTAGGGCTTTTAACCCCTCACTTCAAGGCTTCTGCTTCTGGATTCTTTGTGGGATTAAGACCTGCCCCTTTACATGTGCTTTTTTCACCTGGGGTTTTCTTACTCTGCTTTTCTATATGTTCTGTTACACAACCACTAGGTGGTTCTGTGGTATAGCAGAATTGCATAAATATACCAGTGTTTCATGCTGCCATTCACAAAATACTAGGCTTTCCTCAGGAAAAAAAAATGCTATAATGGTTGCAAAGTATGGGAGAGGCCCTGGAAGATGATGACATGCCAAGCACCCACAAACTACCATGAGTGAGAAATCATCAGCGCACAATATATGCCTCATGTAGAAAGGCTCCTACTCTTTATAATGTCACAAGACCCTTTGTTGTCTTGCTGCAACAGACCATATCATCATTATGTCTCTGGAAATTTACTCCTTTAAGGCAGTCACACTTTATAGTTTGATCTTGTATTTACCCAGAGTGTAGTTCCTGTACTGAGCGAAGTGAGGATTTATTGTTAAATAAATGTGCTTAAGATTGCAGCTGTGCAGATCAATCTCATGGATCGTTATTTGAAAGTAAGGCCTGCTGAGCTAAATGAGACTTA
Organism: Anniella stebbinsi; assembly: GCA_029215795.1. Classification (NCBI taxonomy): domain Eukaryota; kingdom Metazoa; phylum Chordata; class Lepidosauria; order Squamata; family Anniellidae; genus Anniella; species Anniella stebbinsi. Next base: position 335,512,758 of record JARDYH010000001.1, read on the forward strand.
TTGTCTAGTAAGAAGGTTCAGGTGAGCCCTCAAACACTCCTGGCCTCAAGAAATGAGGGAAGAGGCAGAAGTCAATGATGTGCCTTGATAACTAGTTTTGAAATACACATTCCACAGGATTTTAGATTTATCGCCATTACTCTGCCAGTGTCCAGCTCTTCAAGATTGTCACACATCCAAAAGTGGGACCTTCCATGGGTGGTGGTGTTGACAAGGGCATTGCAGAAAGGGCTATTGTGAGGATGCTGGAGGTGACCAATGTGTACTTTTTCCCATTTGCAAGAGGTTCATAAATGAAATCTAGATGGCAATTATGACAGGGAGAAACAACCTGGTTCTAGGATGTTTTTGTTCTCTTAAAGCTGCAATCCCTCATTTACTTGGAAGTAAACCCATTGAACTCAGTAGGATTTACTTCTGAGTAAACATGTATAGGATTGCTCAATCATTCTGCATAGTGTTTTTGCCTCTTTCTTCCCCAGTCTAATTTTATTTTTCAAACCATTATAATCTCTCCCTTGTTTTTACAGTAGAACTATAAATGGCCATAAAAGCTCATCTACAGTATGTAAGGCAGTGGGTTTGTTGTTTGTAGGAATGCTATGCTGGTATTTGAGTAATGACAACAAGCTCGTTTTTTTCTAGTTGGCCCAGGTATATGTTTGTGAATTCCTCCAGACATAGCTAATCCATGGAGGTGGGGATGGGGAGCAGAATACAGCTTCACTGAGCACATCTCACTCTCGCCTCCTACTTGACCAGGTTATCCATATAATTGTGGATTAAGATGAGAAAATTCCTGAGAGAGACCTCCTAAAGATATTTCGTATGGGACTAGTTCTGACTGGAACATGGGGAAAGATTCCAGCTGGCCACAGTGCACTAGCTTTGATGATAAAGGGGCAGGATGAAGTACTCAAAAAGTCTATCTCACATCGCCAACACACCAAAGGACTCATTTGATTATATACACGCGAGAGCTTTTAACAACAAGCTGCATTCAGCTAAAAGAAAAGTATTACAAAGTTATGTAAGGGCTGCAGCCCTGTGTATTCCTACCCCAAACAAAGTCCTATTGCATACAATGGACTTACTTCTGAATAAACATGCATAAGATAAGGCTGCAGGCTGTTCGCAGAGAATACTGCATTTCTTGCATCCACCTCACTCCTGGAGTTGAAAGGCTGTACAGAAGCTCATTTACAGGCACACCGTTTTGTTTTTGAAGGTTGGAGATATAGTTGTGCTGGCTGAAAGCTAAAAAAAAAAATCACATAGGGCCCCTGCAAATTTTATATTGTGCTGTAGGTAATATTTAATCATAATTGTGACAGAATGGGGGCCCTTTTTTAAAAAAGACGTTAATTTTCCATGGATGTTCAAAGATGTTATGTTCAATAGAGGATTAAGGGCACTGGCTGTAATCCAGCAAATGTTAGGCATGCTAAATTCCACTGAAAAGAAAGTCCTCCTAAGGTCAATAGGACTTCTCAAATAAACGTGGATAGAACTGCATCCTTAATCATTTAATAGTATACTCTAGTTCTCTTGGTTTCAGTGAGTCTTAGCCATGTCTAACTTTTGTTGGATCATGATACTGGATGACCACACTGTATCTTAGCTTGACAACTCCAAGGGAATTATATAAATTAATTGAGAGTAACTTGAACTGTGTAAAACTGGCTGAAAGCTGAAAGATATGCCAGACAGAAAGCAGGAAGTCCCTACTGCCATCTCAGAATAAAGGCTTTCGTATATTTTCCTCCATAAAGGACTAGCAATATTGATGATGTTACAATCTTTCTCCATGCATTCAGGTTTCAGTTGTTACACCGGTTTGTAGTAATGAAACTGCAGATAGTGAAAGCTGCACCTTGATTCCGACAAGGGCTGTCCTCAAGGGGGTGCTCCATCCATGGTCACCTTGATAATTCTGCAATAACCTTACATCAGCTCCTTGGGGCAACTGGGGCATTTAAATGCATCTGGGATTTCACTATCAAGTTTGGAAATTATTTTGTAAATTGGTTTTTTCCAGGAAGGGTCCAAGTCCTTCCCTGCCCTGACAGCACAAAAAAATTCCTGAAGGGTCAGACTGGCAACATCCAAGAAACCATCGGGAACCTATAGAGATAGAGAATAAGAAGCTTAGGGATATGAAACACACCATTGGTCAATTTGGCATCTGTGTAGAATGGACTGATTTTAGTTTGGCAAAGCTAATGTCCTGGTGTACCTGATAGAGACTACCTCTGCTCCCTGGGATATCATTATCCTGGCAAAAATTAGGCTCTGAAGGAGCAGAAAATTACATTTCATAGAAACACAGAATAGTAGAGTTGGAAGGGGACTATAAGGCCATTGAGTCCAACCCCCTGCTCAGTGCAGGAATCCACCTTAAAGCATCCCTGATGTTCTTCTGTTAGTTACTTCCCTAACTAGGCTGTACCAAAGTCACTGAGTCTCTGCCAGAAAAAAATGAGACTTTGGCCCAGTGATTAATCAGGGCTCATCTTCATATCCCTAGCCAGTGAAGAATGTATTGCTCCTTGCTGAGAAAGGCATCAGTTTCCAGGAAGTCACAGCATAGAGGAAAGGCTGTTAGTTGGCCCGGCTCCTCTTGGCCTACACCCAATTACAAGCTTGGGGCAAGACTTGATGATACATTCGCAGCACAGGGAGGAATAGGGGCTGCTTGGAGCTATCCAATGAGTTGCTGCAAAGGAGCCCCACAGCCAACCTATAACAGACTCTGTACCTTCTCTGTTATAATTTTAGAAGAGCAGCTGTATCAGTCTGTTGCAGAAAAAGCAGCAGAGTTTTGTGGCATCTTAAAAGGCTAACACATTTATTATGGCTTAAGATTTTGTGGACTAGAGACCAGTTCATCAGATGCACGAAGGGTTATCCTTGATTGGCAGGTAAATGCAGATGTAGAAGACAACACTGTAAATGTATTTATTTACTTAAATCATTTGTATACTGCCCAATTAACAATGTCCTCTGGGCGATGAACAATAAAATGTAAAAACCATAAAAACAATCAACAGGGGTTCTAAAAATCAAATGGAATAACAACCAACCATAATACAAAACTAAATAAATAAAAATAAGACCAGCAAGAGAAAAACCTTTAAAACAGCAGTTAAAAAATAACAGCACATTTCTGTCCCTGCTTACGCAGAAATGTTCCACTATATTGAATGGGGTTTATTCCCACGTAAGTGGACATAAGATTGCAGCCCTTAGATCTTAAAATCATCTTTAAATGCCTGGAAGAATAAAAAGATCTTCACCTGATGCAAAAAACAATGTGGGTGTCAGGTAACCCTCTCTGAGGAGGGCAGTCCACAATCAGCACCACCACTGAAGACGCCATGCTGGCTGAGAATGCAGTTCACAACTAGAAGATACCAGACTGGAGAAGGTAAGATGTAGCTGTGGAACAATCCCTCACTTATTTAAGTTTACAATATATTTCCATATTACAAGAGATACTGTGGTACCCTGACTTGAATACTCCCTATGGTATTCCACTGATTTGTGGGGTTGGACTTAATGGCCTAAACGGCTCCTTCCAACAATATGATTCTATGAATATGTTATGGTACCTTTTCCATGGTGTTCTCTCGAACTCTACTGTTCTGAAATAACAAGACACATCCCTACATCCCTGGGAGCTGTCCAGTTCTAGAACAAAGGTAATTTTCTTAGAATAAGGCACATCACTTAAAATAAGGAATATAAGTGTAGGCTCTCACCTCAAAATCATTCCCTTTATTGTAGTGCACATTGAGGATCCGGAAGAGCTCAGAGTCCCTGGTGACAATGAGGTTTCTGGGATCCGTGACTCCTTCCAAGAGGGCTTGCCTGGCAAACTTTTCCATCTGGATATAATAAAATTCCCGGAAATTGCTAAACCACTTGATGAGCTGGGAGGTGATACAGCGGCTGAACTGTGGAAAGAACATATTACAACGCATTATGAGTTAAAGCCTCCTGTTTTCACTGGATAATACATTATATTTCTTCTATACATGTACACTTCCTCTGAAACCCTACTGTTGTATTCCCCTACTCGGGTTTTACTGCATGGCCACAGACAAGGCTATGAGAAAAACTGGAGAGGCCCTTCTCTCTGTCCCACCAACAACAAAAGTGCATTTGGAAGGGACAAGAGAGGACTTTCTCAGTGGCTGCACCCAGGCTCAGGAACTTTCTCCCCAAGGCCCATCTTGCCTCTTTCTGATAACATTTTGCCAAGAGGTAGAGACCCCCAAAGTTCTGAGGTGCCTCTGGACACCAAGGTATCCACAGACACTGCTCTTGGTAAGTCTTGTGGCACCATAAAGACTAACACATTTATTGTGGCATCAGCGCATCTGATGAAGTATCCATGAACATTCATGCCATTTGTTAGCCTTTTAGGTGCCACAAAACATGAAAAGGGCTACTTCTACAAGAGGCATTTAAAGCTCTTTCAAGGCGCATTAAAAAATTTTACCTCTACAAGAATGGAGCGCAAATCGGGCGTAGAGGCGCGTTTTCTCTCCGATTATGCGCATTATCGAATGCGCATTAAATAGCAAGTTTTATTTTGCTCCGGCCGTTAAAGCGCATTTTGACAATGTGAACAAGCGATTCTCCGCATGTCAACAGTTTAAATCGCGTTTCGGTCATCCAGTAATGCGCTTCGCCGCCTCTCGTACAGAGGTATTAGGCGTAAATGGGCTTCTGCGAATATGCGCATAATCGCCTAACCAGGCGTAAAGGCAAATTCTTGTAGATGAGGCCAAGGTTGCCGCTCTACAAACTTCCAACTAAGGATCACTAACGCTCCACAACTCATCTTTTAAGTGACCCTTACTTCCCCGTGCAAGACGTCGGGGAGCTTTCACTTCCAGACATTTATTATTTAGTCCTAATTTGAATCTCTGCAACCTCCTCCCACATCAAATCTTAAGAATGCGATTAAATGCTGATTCAATGGATTCAGTATTACCAGCTGATTCCAACTTTTTTTGCTTTGCTTATCATCTGGCCCAGCAGTAGGCAGAAAGTAGATTCCAGATGTTTGGTCTTTAACTCCCAGCATTTCTGACCATTGGCCATGCTGGCAGGGGATTCTGGAAGTTAACGTCCAAAACAACTAGACATCTACCTTCTGCTCACTGCTGAACTGGCCCAGTTTTCCCCAACCTGGTGCCCTCCAGATGGCTATGGTGGCTGGGAATGATGGGAGTTGCAGTCCAACACATCAGGAGGGCACCTAGCTGAGGAAGGCTAGGCTAGCCTGATTAAGAGCTCTGGAGAACTCAAAAGTTTGCATGCCAGTTGGGGTTAGTTTCATAAAGGTATTGCCCTAATATGAATTTTGGAATTTATCTTATGGCTCACACAGCTACCTTTGTTTTTTGTTTGATTCATACCAGACAAGCCACAACCCAAACAGAGATAGTCCTGATCCTTGCTAGTCCAATTTATTATTTTAATGTTCACAATTTATATCCTGCCTTTTTAAAAAATCGCCGAAAGCAGCTCATAAAATCATATAAACATATCTGATCTAAATGATAGGCTGGGGACTAACATGGTGGCCACAGTCTAAAATGGCGGTTCTTTTGTACACATTGACACACATACAAACTAGTTGGTACTTTACTTCTCCTCATCTTCCAGTTTCTCACAACAGTGACTAGCTAGCTATGGGAGAAGCTAACATTTGCATAGGGCCATACATTGACTCTGAGATACATGAAACTGAATAGCGTTACCTGGACATCTAGGAAGTAGGCTTTCAGCAAAGAAGAGGTTGGGTAGCGAGAGAAGAAGAACATCAGCTTAGCCTTTTTCAGATGGCCTGGGGTCAAAGCTTCCTGGATGTAATCTGGAGTCAAAGGAAAAAATTGCTTCCTGTTCCTAGTTGCCATAGCTAACATCAGCTGGGTTAAAGCAAGACCGGAATGTGTTGAACTTGGCCTGTTAGACTTCCTTTTTTGTGGTGCTGTTAGGGCAGGACTCTGGGGCAGATGTCCAAGGCACCACTCAGCAGATGAGCAACAGGGGCCCAAGCTCAGGCAGGGCTGGCTCACCAGATTTTGAAGTAAGTATACAGTAAAGAGCAGGGCCCCTCTAAGATAGCTTTCCCCAACCGGGCACCCTCCAGATGTGTTGGAGTACAAATCTCATCACCCCCAGCCTATTGGTTGTGCTGACTGGGGATGATGGGATTGTAATCCAACACATCTGGAGGGTGCCAGGTTGGGGAGAGTCTGCTGTAAAACCATTAAATACAGACTCTATTGCCTGACTGCACCACTGCCCTGATCTGATGCAAAGAGACCTAGCAATAGGAGGCTGAGATGTTTTACTGTTTACTGCTATTTTTATCTATGATGTAAGTGCTGTTTGGACTTTGAATGGTAAGGATGGTAAGTGGTTAATTCTGTTGGGAGGGGGGCAGAATTTCCCTTTTGCATCGCTCTTAAAGGTGCTGTAGCTCTCTCAGGGTTTGGATATGACACACCTCTTTGGCATAGTGATGCATCTTGTTCTCTCCTCCTGCTTCTCATAGGCCCTTTCTACATCATAGGGGTGCAGAGGGCGCAGGGCGGGCGATCCTGGAAGTACCTGCTTCTGGGATCAGCATTGTCAATCTTCATGGAGGAAGTGGAAGTTCTGCTTCCTCCTGGGCGTGATGAGCACATTGTGCCCACCATTTTGTTTTCTGGGGCCCTGAACCTCACGCACGAGCGCTTATGCGCTCCCGGTAAGTTTAAAAAAACAACAACCGCACGACCGGGTCTCCCTGGGGTGGTGAAACTGGTGCCACCCACTCCCCTGCTGGGCATGGAGCCACATGGTGCAGCTCCGTGCCCAGTTTGCTGCTGTGCTTACTTGCACGTAAGCGCAGCAGCACCCAGGGTGGGCGGCTACATCTTCCGTGGTCCTGGGAATTTCCTGGGACTGTGGAAAAATTTGGGATTTTTTAGGGATGCCTTATCCCTGGAAAATCCCGGGGCCAAGCCCTACTTCCTCCAGGACTCCCTGTGCATCATTTGGACTCACAGGGAGCATCCAGGGGCTGTCCCAGGCAAAACGCCTGGTGTGGAAAGGGCCATAGTCTAAGATCAGGATGATATGGGCTAATTTGACAGGCATGTTTAAAAGGAGGACCTATCTAGCCCTACTGTTACAAGATAAGCAGCCACTGAAGTTTTACTACACATTTGTATGCGACATTCCACTCTGAGGTGACATTTCATTTAGGCCACATATGGGCAACTTGCCGTGGGCTCCAAACTGCCAGATGTCCCCCCCCCATCCTCAATTCTCCCCTTGCTCCACTGCCACCACCATAGTTTTTCTGGGGAAGAGGGCATATGTGGATGATCCTCCAGCCTTTTCCCCAGCACAATTGGACTCCTAAGAGCCTGCCAAACAGATAGAAATGTATATTTTATCTAACGTGTCTATATGAGAATGCAACACCAAATTGTCCCCCCAGCTGAGACTCTAGATGATGAAGATATAGGAGGGCTCCTAAAGGATATATGTGTTGAGGGAAAGTACACCCCATCCATCAGGGCACGCATTTCAGCAAACTCTGCATTCGAAGCAGGAAGGGAGGTCAAACTTTCCATTTCAGCTGATTTACAGGACATTGGATAGCATTGTTGTCTCATGACAGATGACTTCAGTTTGATTGGCTGCCATGGCACATCTAACGACTCTGGAGAAGAAGAGACCATTCTTGGAGGGGGGTTGCTCCATTGGCCATTTTGACCACAGAATAGCATTTGGCTAAAAATGCCACTTCCTTGAACTTCAGAAGAGGTCATGATCAAGGGACAATTCGCAGGTGGTATTTGGCATGGTTTTCTCTCCATTTTTGACTGGTTGGGGTAACCAGGAAAGGCTGGGGGTTTCTCTATGATTAGTGACCTGGAGGCTTTATGTGGAGAAATCTTAGGAAGCCATTGACTGGATGCATTTCCTCCAGCACCCACAAATTCTCTCCCAGTAGGGGACATGGACACCCGAGGGCCATTGGGCAATTGAGATTGGAGGAGTGCTGATTTAGACAAGGCTTTTTTCAAAACAGAGTCCACAGCTTGTGTCACCACCTGAATTAACTCATGTTTTAATATCTCCGAAAGAGGTCTTTCTTCTGAAGTTGAAATACCTGAATCCATCATTTCTGCTTCTTTTTCCAACAATTCGGGCCCTCTCATTTTGGGGATGCATCTCCGAAAATTATCTTTGTTTCCGTCACTTATGACAAATTGATTGCTGTTGTCCAAACTCTGTCCAAACTTCTCTTTCAACAGGTCCATCATCTTCTCCATACTTCCTTGGCTTTGACTGGAACCATTGAGCTCGGAAGATGGGAGAAACCTTTCTTGCAGCTGCTTCAGCTGGAGCTGCAAGACATGGAGCTGTTTTTTCAGCTGGAGGCATTCTTCTGCTGGGACACTGCTTCTGCCAGGTCTTGACAGAGAACTCTCATGCAGACTTTGCTGCTGAGGAAGCCTCTGCTTTCTCTTATTCTCTCTATAGTCCTCCTTTACTTTCCCAGACTGGCATTGATCACCTTCTGCTAGGGTCCCAGGCACTATAGTGGTTGGCATGATGCTCATTCCCCGAATAATATTTTCTACCCTGGCCCTCTTAGCTTGTAGGTGTACATTATGAGTAGAGTTACTCGAGCTGTACACAGGCAACTGATTCATGGAAGAGCCTTCCCTGGAAGATGCTCCATGCCCACTACTTTGGAACACCAGTTCAGTTTTCTGTGGTGACGGGAGAAGAAAGCTTGGATCCAGCTCACAGTTAACTTCTGGCTGGCTAAGGAGGTGCGATATTATAGATGCACAGTAAGAAGCAGGAGAGAAGATGTGGTCCCTTTCAACACGAGGCTCTCCTTTCTGATCATCCGCATGTCCAGATGTAGGACCATAATTATGTTGGTCAGAAACTGTGCTCCCTTTCATGTCTTTTTTTTCATAGAGACCAAGAGCTGGTATCCAACCAAATAGCAGGAATTGCTTAAGTAATAAAATTGCAATATGGGCACAACTTGTGATCTTGAGACCAATGTTAGGTTTTTTTAAAAAAAAATTAACTTTTTTGTTTTGTTTTACTCTTTTGATTGGCCAGAAATCTGCAGCAGCAAGAAAAGATAAAATACATTATCTATTGGTTAAAACAACAACAACAATATAATTTATTAGCCTTCTATATCAGAGGTACACAACATTTTCAGCTCCGAGGACCACATGTGGTGCTGGATTGGGGGTTGGGGGCCCCACAGATGCATGCACAAATACATATACAAACATAGGCATACACATGCACACTCATACATCCAAACAGCCCTGATACAGATTGTTTTTTTTCCTTGCTGTTAGCAGCAACTTTTATGAGGCATTTAATAAATTTAATAAATAAATAAATAAATACAATTACACTAAAACATGCTTGTATTTTTTTATTATTTTGGCTCCACCCCTTTGACTTCCACCCCGCCCACCACTGGCATACGGCCCCTGAGAGCTTCTGTGAAATAGAATTCAGCCCTTGGGCTGAAAGAGGTTCTGCACCCCCGATTTATTATATAGCACCATCTGTGTGCATGGTGCTGTACAAATAAAAAGGTATGACACGTCCATACCAAGAGGTTAAACTAGACACAGGAAAAAAGCAGAGTGAAGACAGAGGCATGGGTGGTGAGAGGAAGAATATGCATTTCAATTACATATAATTTGGCCTAGTTAACGTAAGGTACGGGGTAATGTGCATTATAGGGCTTGTAGAGGCTTTCCCAGTATGCTGTATCTGACATTCATTATAGGAAAGGGTGTTGCCATTTGGATTTTCTACCTCAGGCACTAAAATCTCTTAAAATCCATCAATATCCCCCCCCCCTTTAATTTTTTTCTCCTAACTAAAATTGCCCTGTACCTTCAGCCCTTTACTGTTAAGATTTATACACCAGACATTTATCATTAACATATATCTTCTCAAGCTTGTTTCCTTTCCAAAACACCTCTACAAGAGGCTAAAATCCCACACTCTTATGGGGCTTCTACTTCCCAATTCCTTGTGGGATTCCTGAAAATCACTGGAAATTTATCGCTCTTCAAAGAGTGCTAAAATCTCTGACCGCATTTTTCCCATTGAGAATAAAGCTGCTACAGTAGCCAGAAAGCACAGGAGGGACTCTGGAGGTATAAAAGACACCCCCCCCCCAAAAAAAAGCCTTGTGTAGAGAAGACCTGGGAGTCTTATCAAATTTTCAAATGTTGTTTTAGTGCATACAGTGGGTGCTTTCAGACATAGGCCTCCTCCACACGAGACGTTTAATGAGCCTTGAAGGCTCATTATAAATTTTACCTCCACACCAGCGGAGCGCAAAACGGGCGTACAGGCGCGTTATCTCCCCGATAATGCGCATTTTCGAATGCGCGTTAAATAGCGACTTTTATTTTTCTCCGGCCATTAAAGCGCATTTTCGCCGTGTGAACAAGCGATTATGCGCATTAACGTCTTCTAAAGCGCTTTTTGGACATCAATTAATGCGCTTCGCCGCCTCTCGCCGCCTCCCGTGCAGAGGGATTAGGCGTAAATGCGCCTCCGCGATAATGCGCATAATTCCCGAACCGGGCGCAAAAGCGCAGAAAAGGCAGTGTGCTACTATTCCATCTTTTCCTCCTTAATGGATTTCTTTCTGGTAAGAAAAAAGATGAAAGAAGCAGCAAGAAATCACGGGACAGTTAGAAATGGAAAATGACAATGTCTGCATCATCACTACCCTGTAAAATTCCATGAATGAGGCAGGGCAATTGCACAATACAAGCCTCATCTGGAAGCACCCAGTGTCTGCTGCACTAACCCAGCCAGAATGGCTCAACTCAGAGTTCAAAGCCCACCTGTTTCACACACCTTCTGTAAGCAGTTTGGAAAGGACAATAGTGCTGAGTCTGGAAAGTGGGAAACGAACAGGCATGAGGGACGATTATGCAGCAAAGGGAGCAGAAGAGGAAGTACTCGTTGTAGAAGAGAGGCAAAGACTCTCAACTACTGACCTATGAGAGCCCTTTTGGTTTCTGACATATCTGTAGACACAACTGTAGACACTTCCAAATTTTCTTTACAAGCAGAATAACTATAAACTTGTAAGTATTTTAAATAAAAGTTACACTTATTCTCTATTACTAATCTGTCCTTGCATGCTGGCCCCTAGATGCCCCCATCTACAGTTCATTTGCCAATGCTGAATTGGATTACAGGGGTGAAATGTACATCAGAGTATGTCCTATACAGAACCAGTCCCCAAATTTGAGCTAGTGGATGCATGCCAGCCTGTGTGTTGTTTTGATTTTGAAAAACAAATCTGCATCCTCATAGTCTTGTATAGAAAACCTTTACAAAAAGAACATAAAGCCATAAATAAAGCAACTCAGAATCCAGTGAGAAAATACTTTCAGAAGCTCCCCCTCATCATAAATCATCCAACAGTAAGCCATTCCCCCAAGAAAACAATCTGCTCCATCTAAAACAACTTCCCTAAAAAAAAAAATACTCCCAAAAGGGGTCTTCAGAATTTTATGCATCACTCCTGATCAGTTTCCAAATCTTTCTGAGGCACACACCAAATAGCTGTTATTGACGGAATCCCTTAATCCTTCCCAAACACCTCAAGACAACCAGATGCTACCAAAATGAACAAAGATGCTTTTGCATACCTCCAAACTGCAATTATAAAGATATTAAAAAGGAACAGCATTAAAAGAGAAATGCATATTATCAAAGATATTTTTAAAACAACATGCTTCTACAAACATCCTAGCAAAAGTCTGTGAAATTAAACTTTAAGCGGGGGAATCACAACATTTCCCAAGGAGAGACTACCCAGCACTAACCACTGAGATTCTCTTGCATTCCAAGACAGAACACTCACCTTGGCTTTCAAAGCATCTGGAGACTGCTGTTGAATGAAAAAGGGGACACTGAATCATTGGTACGGTCATGAAAGATCCCTCTAGGCACTGCACCACAGTTACAGATAGGGTTGTGAGGAAGGCCAACAGCAGCCAATCAGCTTGAGGAAGTCCATGAATATGCAAAAACAGAAATGCACAGGTCCAGTCCAGTTAAATCTCCCCTGTATATTATTGTCCTTACTAACGCATAGGAAGGCTAGAGACGCAATAGCTCTGAAGATTGGAAGGAACTTGAGAGAAGCATCACTTCCTATGGTATATACATTTATTTTATGCCATGGTCAAACACATTTTGCAGTTTTTGAAACAATACAAAAACACACAAAACCTATTTACCAGAAGCAAATGTGGGATGATCGTCCACACAGTGAGCAACAACGCCTCTTTCCAACTGCTTTAACTGTCCCTCAGATCTAATCTAGCCAAAGCAGAGTACTTTCATGAGGCTTCGTGATCAGGCCTGAATTGCATTGGAGGGAAATAGGCCAGACATGACTACTGTCTCAAGTAAACCCAAGAGCAGTTGTTGTAGTCCCTGCCAGTAACTGCAATATCCACTGCAAATGAAAAGGATCAAAGAGCACCTTAGAAGGCCCATGCTACAAGATCATGCAGGCTGCATTGCTTAGTTGCAACTGCATTTATTTACTTATTTGATCTGAAGATTTATCTCCCATCTGTCAGTCAAGTGATCCTCAAGCTGGCTGACAATAAATTGTAATAAACACTCGCTCACACACACATATCAACCCTTTGTCCTCCTGGCCCATGGGATGGTACAGAGTATTCTTCTTTTCAGCACTGCAGTCTCAGGGCAACTGGCAGTTGATGCTGAGTGATTTTTTCTGACAGGGAAGGAATAAGCAAGCTCCATCCAGCTACTCCTTCTCTGGATGATGGATGGCCCCAGACTGGTCTCCTCCTTGCTATGGTGCAACCTCCCACTACCCCTCGGTCCCTTGACTGATAGCAAGTGCAAGAGTTCCTTTCTACTCTGCAGTTTCAAGGCAAATTCAGTCCCAACTCATTTCACTCGTGCTCAGTTACTGCATGCATCATGTAAGCAAGAAAGTATATATGATGCCCAATGATTCATTAGTGAGATTTATATTCTGAAAATTTTGAGGGCAAGCAATATCTCCATTTCTATTCATTTCCACAGCAATGTTGGTCATCTTACCGCTGAAGGAACAAATGAGACTGAAAAAGACTGAACTCCTGGCTGAAATCGAATGGGAAAGCAGTCCTTTCCACATCCAGATCCAACATTAACAGTGGCCTATGTTTAACACAACTAGTGCTCCCTTTTTCAACAATGGCAGGATTCTTCTAGGGACTTTTTTTTTTAGAGTTTGTCTCCTTCAGGGCAAAAGAATTGAAGGAGTACTTTCTTTACAAATTCATCCTCTGCCGAAACTCTGCGAGATGGTGTTGAATCATGTCAAGCTAGACACTATTCAATACCTTCTCGTAGAGGACAGTCTTCTGGCAGTATGGGTGTGTCATTTCTGGTGACCTACAGCTTAATGTGCAGTGCATATTTCCAATTCATTATTTGTAATTGCTATCTGGGATCATGCCATATTAATGTTGCGCAAAAACAAGTTTTGATTGGTGAGAATTGTTGTGGATCTTGAAAGGAACAGCCCCCCAGTTTATTTTGGTGCTCAGGCAAGGACATCTTAATTTAGTTCCTTAGTAAATTTACTGATTTACCTTCTATTTTGAACTTTTGTGGAAATAAGGAATTGGGCACTAGTAACTTACTTAAATACTGTGTCTTATCAAGCAAGGGCATTCAATCATTTGACAAAGCCCATAAATGACCTATGGCTATATCATTTGTGGAAACTGGGAGTATATCCAAGTAGGGATAGAGCATGTGCTAACCTCTGTGTGTGAAAGAACTAATGGTTTACTGGAGGGGATAGAGATGGCAAAAAGCTGTAGAGAGTTAAGGTGTAATCCTATGCATGTTTAGACAGAAGAAAGTCCTACAATTCCCAGCATTCCCCAGCTAGCTGCGCTGGGAGTTTAGGGCTCTCTTCTGTTTAAACATTCTTAGGATTGCACCCTTGGTGTTAAGAGAATCTTCAGCGGGATTTTTTTTTTCTCCTCCGAAGCGAAAGTGAAAACTATTTCTATCTATTTCACATACAGGAAGATATTGTATACTGAATAAGTCCTGAGTTTAAAGTCCGAATGGTTTAAAAATTGTTTTTAGATCTATGTTGGCTGTGTGTGCTATCTGTTTATATGTTTCTATGTAAATAGTTTTTGCGCTTCATACAATGTATTAATTTTGTTTTTAATTTTTGTGAACCCTGCAGCTATGGGGACGAAATAGAAATATAATAAATTATAATGAGGTATAATAAATTAATGAATTAGTTAGAAAAAACACGAATTCTTGTTTTTGCAGCTACCTTGTGGGGTGGGGGGTGGGGAGTACAGGTTTGAAGCGCAGGGAAATACCTTCCTGTCTTTCTCCAATGTGTCCCAGGGGCAGCGAGTTCTGCTCCAGTGGAAACCAAAAATGGCGTACCATGTCAACTCGGAAGTTGAATGCTGTGTGCATCTACTTGTATAAGTCTATGCCGACTGCCCCGTTCCTCCCTATCCCGTCCCCAGGATGCTTCCACTCATCATCACCTTCCTCGGCCCGTTTCTTCCTTTGTGCCTAGCTTAGCCGCAATTGGTACAGCCCACTTTGCCCTGCCCCTGTCGCTTGCCACGATTGGTCGATCCCAGGCCGCATCCGGCCTCCGCCGGGCCTGGTTCCGGTGTGCGCCCTGGGGCTCATCCTACTGCCGCCGCCGTCGCGATGCTGTTCCTCTCTTTGGCCCGGGCCCGTTGCCTCAACCGGGTGCTCGGCCGCTCGCTCTACTCCGTTCGGCAGGTATCTCCCAGAGAAGACGGGGAGGAGGGCGGCTACCGGGGCCCGGGGGGCGGCGGCGGCGGAGGGGGAGGGGGGTGGGGCGGACGGGCGCCAAGGGCAACGGGGGGACGCGGGGCGGTGGGGGCAAGGACCGCAGAGGGGAGAGGCCGCAGTCGCGGCCGGGGGTTGCCCTTATTTTCTCGGTCCGGCCCGTGACTGACTGGAAGCCCCGAGCTGGGTGTTGAGGACGGGCGGCGGCGGCTCTGGCTCCGGCTTCCTCTTATAACCGGAGTGTCTCTTAGTAGCTCCACGCCTTGCTCAGCACACCCTTTTCTCCGGGTGAGACAAGCTGGGCAGGAGGCGGAGTTCGTGTTTAACGGAGGGGGGCTCTCGGATGTGTTGGGGCTGCTGCAAGGCTGGATCGGGGCGGGCAACCTGCCTGGCGTGAAGGTGGCTATGAAGGTTGGAGCCTCCAGGGACATCGTGCCTAAGTGCTCGCGTGGAAGCGCCCTGCATGCAGAAGTGGTCTTCTATTGCACCCAGGTTTAGTAAAGATTAGTTATGACGGCGTGACCCTAAGTGCCCTTGTACCATAGATGTCTGCAAACGAAGCCCTTCCCCCTCCTCAACGCAAAGCAGGTGTAACCCGCCTTAATATAGAAGTAAACACTGCTGATCTGTTTTCTCTATTCCATATCAAGTATGAGTAACGGGATCTTCGTTAATGATAGTCACCAACATTGCACTGTTGCAAATTATTACAGCGCCAACCCAGTTTTGTATTTGTGTAGTAATATGTCTTCAGGGCAAATTTCCATTGGCTCATTTAAAGCTGGCTCATTCAAGCTCCTTTCAGCCTAGCTGATATTGCTGGTTGGCAGCATCCTCATTAACTGCAGTTAATCCCTCTTCACCAGTATTTTTCTTTCTTTCTCATTTATTTATTCGTTTAAGATAGAGGAATTAATATGATTTTTATATTCTGAGAGGTGATAAAATAAAGCAAAATATCTAAAATGCCACTGGAAGAACTTGAACAAAAAATGGGGAGAGGTTTCAGGGAAGGAAATGTTGGTTGCGGTGTGTTAAATAATGAAGAATGAAGACGTTTTCAAAACGAAGCATGCTGTTTTCAAAACCAAGCATGCTGTTTTGTATGTCAGAGGACAGAACCAGGGCATGGACAATATGGGATTGTTGCTGCAAAAATGAAAGACAGGAACACAAGCTACAAGCTGAATTCAGAGTTGTGGACTTGAGTGATTAGGCGAGAAACTTAGTTTTCAGAATCAGTGAAACAAAGAAGGAATGTATAGGAAACAACATTGGTGTAAGAGACTATTCTGCTTGGGAGAAGAGCTGTGTGTATTGCTACTGATGTCACTGTTGAACCATCTGAGGAGAGGGAAGCTAAACTGTATCAAGTTATCTGCAGGTAGAAGGAATAGCTGAAAGAGGTTAGAACTTAACCCCAATAACTTCTTGAACTATGGGTAGAGCTGATGAGAACTGTGTTCTAAATATTACTTTATATGTACCATATTTTAGCTGTTCTCCTTGCTACTCTACAATGGGAATTAGCCAGTACTTGGCTTTGCTCCATTTAGGGTTCCAAAATGTGTGTTCTCTTGAATTCATGACATTCCAATAATGGAAATAAAGAGAGGAATGACATGAATTAACTTGTGTACACAAACATAGCTATGGAATGCATATAGTCTAGGGTATGTGTATAATTGCATATTGCAGTGGGTAGCCGGTGGCTGGTTTCGGATGACACTTTAGGGAAGGGAGGGGGGATAACGTACTCGCAGTACACTAAGCAGGGGGTACTCCCCACATAACATGTTGCTACTTTGTCCGTTGAGCGGCCGAAGGTCCCGGCATCCATCTTGGTTGCAGCGTCTCCTCCCTTCCACCTCCCTTAGTCCTCCAGCCGTATCCCAGCATGTACCGCAAGTTCTGCCGGCTGTAACAGAGCAGCCGGGGTTTTTTGGCTGCTCTGGCTGGCAGAACTCTATGCCCATACGGAATAGTGCACGGAGAGAGGGGGGTTCCCTCCACACAACACTTTAAACAATGGAGTTTGAGATAAACACTGTGCAAGCCCGTTGTTTTTCCCCATTGTTTAATTCACCAACATAGCGTACCGTCAGTTGTGTGTGCGTTGTGTGTTGCCCTCCACACAATACAATAAGCAACACAACTGACGGTTGCCTCTCCCCCCCCCCCCCCCCCCCGGTTGATTATCCTGTCGTCTGAAACCAGCCACGGTCTGGTATCAGTGGCTTATCTGTAGTGTGTTAAGAAGTTTGTAGGGTGGGGTTGGGTTGTTTCTCATGTGATAGGATGATAACTTCCATTTGGTGCTCCTATTGGGAATAGGAGTTGTATTTCAGTTGTATTTCTTGAAACAGCCTATTACTCCATGAATGCAAAGGCAATATCTTCCACAAGTGAGAATATCTCTTTTTTGACAGGATGAGCCCTGCTTTCTTTTTGTGAAAGGTTACATGAGAGGCACCAGCGGATCTCATTTTGGTTTGTTAGACACTTGTAAAACATAACTGAGGAACCATGAAACATGAAGTTTCAATTCCATCAAGGAGTTCTGGTGGGTACGTGGAGAAGGACAGAGTAGTAGTCACTGCTACACCAATAATTTATTTGCATTATGTTCTGCTGATTTTAACTGTTAAATATTCTACATTTCATTTTCTGAAATATGTCTGGGCTGGGCCATGTTTTAAGACTAGCAATCTGTGATATGCAATCAAGAATATTATGTATTCTTGATTGCATACTATCTAATAGCCAGAAGCTACAATCATTCGTTTGTCTTTTGATTCCCAGGAGCTGGTGTAGCTGATCATAATAGGAATTCCTTTCAGATTATAAATATAATTATGCTATCCTACTCAAAGAGCTTTATAACTGAGTGTGTTTCCTCTCAACTATGATGATTGACATTTTACATGTTAACATTTTACAGGATTGAGGCTTAATTATTGTTTTTTGTTCAATACTACCTACAACATACTTGGGTGAACAAGGATTTGACCCCACTCCTCACCCCATTGCCCTTCACTGTACCAGAATCATATTGTTATTTTGCTTTCTACAGATAAATGTTTGTGCAAGGTTGATACATAATTGTCACAACCTACTTGATTGGATCAAAAGTGCCAAATGTACTTCTTTGGCATTATCTATGTTTTGAAGGCTGTTTTCACTTTAAATACTGCAGAGTTAAACTCTTAGGCTTCATGATAACTCAGAAGAAAGACTTTACCTAATTTAAGAGGGTTTTTTTTAAAAAAAAACTTCATACTAGTAACATTCCTGAGGTTTGAACCAAAGATTCAGTTGGTGCAGTATGTAACAGTCATACCTGAATATATAGCCACCATATCAAATAACAAAGACACACACAAGGTTTCAATAACCCATTCCCCTTCCTCAGTAAGGTTACAACCTTATAAACACATGCAGAGTATTTCCCATTGAACTCAATGGGACTTACTTCTAAATAGACATGCATAGGATTGCAGTGAATGACATCCATTTTGTGAACATAAGAGAGAGAGCAGCACATGGAGAAAGGAATTTGATCTCATGTATATGATTGTGTAAAAGGGTGAGATGTTAACTTGGGGCTCCTTTCCTTGGCAGGCTAGGGCAGTTGCATCCTAGTGTTGTGTGAAATCATTATATGGGCTACTGAGTCTGAATGTTTTATTGTCTAGTTTAGAATATGAATTGCTATGGAAGGTTGAGCCCACTTTGAATTACTTCTGACTATTCTTTGCATTCGTGATTCTATCATTTTTCTCTTTGGCAGGGGAACTGTCCACAGGGAAAACGTTCACTCCCTGGTGAGTCTTATATTTGGGATTAATAACTTGTGTTTTTCATAATTCTTATAACAAGAAAAACCTGAACAGAAACTGGTTGCAAACTATCCAGGGTCATCCCATGAAGCTGATGGGTGGGTGATTCAGGACAGATAAAAGGAAGTACTTCTTCACACAGTGCATAGTTAAACTATGGGGTTCACTACCACAAGATGTAGTGATTGCCACCAGTTTGGATGGCTTTAAAAGGGGGTTGGATAAATTCCTGGAGGAGAAGGCTATCAATGGCTACTAGTCCTGATGGCTATGTGCTGTTGCCAGTTGATGGGGAACATGGGTGGGAGGGTGCTGTTGCATTCACGACCTTCATGTGGGTTCCTGGTCAACAGCTGGTTGGCCACTGTGTGAACAGAGTGCTGGACTAGATAGACCCTTGGTCTGATCCAACATGCCTCTTTATGTTCTTATTAAAATGGTCTCCGTTTTCATTTTTTCCCCTTTAAGCTAACTATTTAAGAAGTTGTTACATTAAGGATGAAACAAACTGCATATTTCTATAGGGAAATCTGACAGTTTGAGTAGAGTAAGTAACCAACTCACTCAACCAACAGATAGAAACATAAGAAGAAGGTGCCTTATATTGAGTCAGGTCACTAGTCCATTAAGCCCATTACTGTTGACACTGACTGGCAGTGGCTCTCCAGAGTTTCAGGCAGTTTCCAGCTCTACTTGGAGTTGCTGGAATTGAACTTGCAACCTTTGCATGCTAAGCATGTGCTCCTCTACTGAGCTAAAGCCCCACCTAATAAGATCTGTTTCTAGACTAGAGTAATTGAAAGTGGTTATGACCCAGAGGAAACATTAACTGGTTTTTACCTTCCCTGGTAATTTCCGTTTCCAAGAATAAAATGATTAACTTTTCCTGCCCAAATATTAGGATGCGTAGGTGGGCGAACATAGTTTTTCTAATCCTATTAGAGGAGGGAGAGATTATGAAAAAGGAAAACTAGTCTCATGCATTTCCCATTCATTCACTTCAGTGAGGTTTGAATAGGAGAGATTCTGTATTAATTTTTGCACAAAATGTATACATCTGGAAGAAAAACATGAATGTAAGAGATCTTAGAGGTAATTCTGATGTAATGCTTCTACTCGAACAGTGACTTTCTGAGTTTATTTATTTATTTTATTACATTTGTATACCACCCCATAGCCAAAGCTCTCTGGGCAGTTTACATAAGATTAAAACGATTAAAAACAATATACAAAAATTAAAACAGCAAAAATATACAATATACACAATATACACATACATTTAAAACCACTGTAATAACTTTAAAAAGCTATAAACTTTAACTTTAAAAAGCTATAAACCCAAGAGGACATACATACTAAAAATTGTATCAGACTGCATTAGCCCACATAACTTTCAACAATTCCTCAGATGTATCTAGCAGTATCTAGAGGCTTGCTCATAGGGATTGTTTTGGAAAAACATGTTGGGTGATCCATTCTGGCATAATTTTTCTGTGTGTAAGTAAGCACTCATAGGATCATTACCACCTGAGTGGGAAATTAGTTGGAATTAGTGCTTTGTAGGATTTTTATGCTCTTCCCATCATTGTAATTGTACTATCAGTCCTTCCCTTTCCAGTTCTGTTTTGACAATCGGTAAGGTCTGCTTGGTTTCTCCAGCTGATATCTGAGGTTTCCTGTGTTTTCATCAGAGACTGGTTTAACATAGTCTTAACTGATATTCTCCATATGACATGTCCAATAGAACAAGATTTGTCTGTAGTAAACTTTTTGATTATTTACTGAAGTGGGGAAGGTCATGGAATGTGAAAAGTTAACTAGCATTTTCCCTAAATGTAGGCGAATAGAGTGATTCTGGGAGAAATGTAGTGCTGGAGGGAGTTCTCTGAAATACTCATAAACCTTTTAAGAAAGAGCCGATCTTATGCCAGTGCATTCTTTATTTCCTGATAGATATTAACCTTATTCTCTTTGGTCAACACTTAGCTTTCTGACGCTGAGGCTGATTTAATCCCGTACAAAAATGTATGAAGTTTGTTGAGGATTAGGATACTAGTTTAGAGATTTATGGAGATTATGTGAACCCAGTGCTGACCAGCAACTGGCCTTCCTATGTTTTATAACCCTTAAACCTTCTTGCCTTGGTCCACAAGTTGCTGTAGTAAGTGACCTAAGATAACCAGATTTCTAGTTGAAATGTTTTCTATTACACAGGTGTGTCGCGATGCCAAGGGCTGGCTTATGCCAATAGCAGGAAACATTTGTAAGTATACAGTTTACAAAGCCAGCACGTGTAAATTGCCACAATATATTAAGGTTATCAATGGTTCTTAGTTACATTATATAGCTTTGGGCAACTTGCGGCCTTCCGAATGTTTTGGCCTACTGTAGCCAACATCAACTGTAGCCAGCATAGCCAATAGTGAGACATGATGGGAGTTGTAGGCCAAAATCTCTGGAGGGCCGCAAGTTGCCCACTCTTGCATTATAGTTACCGGGGGGGGGGGGGTAGATATACTCTTGGCCCCAAAAAATCTTGCACCACAGTAACTCACATTCTGATCCAAGGGTAGCAGTATCAAACTATATAAATAATCTGAATTAAGTAAATATGTGTATTTGATTATTTAGCATTACTAAGGGCACACTCCTATGAAGATTGTCGAACTCAGAGGCTGCTGACTATCCAGTGCAGGGTGGCTAGAGCATGGAGGTGATCTTCCCCTCTGCTCTCCAGCTGTCTTGCATTTCTGCCAGAGATTTCACCCATCTAGCAGCAATTTTGACTGTCTAGCAACGGCGCTTCAGTAGGGGAGGGAAGGAGGCTCGGGCAGCCATAGGAAATGCTGTATGATTGATGCCCCAGTCTCCTCGCCTCCGGGAATGCCCTCTTTTGCCGTCTCCATGCTCTTTTTCTGAGCACGGAGACATAGCCAAAACCATGCTGGCTATGAGGAGGAGGGGGCAGGGACCATAGTTTCTGGGCTACAAGGTTGGAGCCCTGTTTCTGACCTTGGAACCCAGAAACCGAGCAATCCTGTGTGTGTTGTCTCCGTCCCCCGACACTGTCTTGTGGGACATAGGATTGCTCCCTTATTTTGCTAGTCAGAGAGGAAGCATCACTAGGAAGGATACTGAAAACTTGATCTCTGCAAGTCCTACTTGATCTACCTTTGACTTGTGACACTTGTGATCCTATCATAACCATAAGGGCTATAAATAGGTGGCTTTGCCAATGAATTCTGAGGTTCTTGGCATGTTTATTTCTGCAATATCAAATTCCAGGCTCATGTTGTATTGTTGCAGAAACACTGAATACTAAAACTCATAGCCTGCCCTCACTCTTTCTCTCTGATAGGAAGTCAGACGAAGTCATTTCAAAAGAAAGGCTCTGCCGTTTTAACAATGAAGGGTTGTATCAAAACGCTTTGGCTCATTGTGATTAGAAGTTGAAAGAAAGGGAGGGAATTTACCACCCTCTTCATCTTTTTGCTATAATAGAGCACTCATTGCTTTAAAACTTAGTGTAATCTCTGCAAAAATCCAGTAAAAGTTCTGAGGGAATAATGGAAGAGGACAAGCTGTCAGACCGTTGGTCTGTCTATACCAATATTGTCTACTCTGACTGACAGCAGCTATGTAGTATTTCAGGCAGAGCCCTTGCTACCCAAGATCTAGGGGTCGAAACTGGGATCTTTTGCCTATGCTCTGATACTGAAATATGGCCCCTCAGAGCTTCAGGTGGTGAGATTGCTTATGTGTGTGTCTGTCTTTTTGTGGGAAACCACAGAGCGTGCTCACTGCAAGTATCTGTTACTGTTAAACATTTATCACATACACAGTTCATTGTTTGGAATGACAGTGCTATGTCTGTCATGCTTGAGCTGTCTAGTGCAGCCTTCCCCAACCAGTGCTCTCCAGATGATTTGAATTCAGCTAGGCTAATAGTCAGGAATTCTGGAAGTTGTTGTCCAAAACATCTGCAGGGCACCAGGTTGGGCAGTTGTATTGTGCATATGAAGGAAGTACATTAGAGATGCTCAAATTAGACTTTTTGTGATGCTGCACTTATCCATTCAGACAGTGGTATTAAATGTGAGAATAATCACTAAAGCAACTTTGGGAAGTGTGGATTGGGCCTTTACAATTCCTCTGTTATGTTTTAAGTCGTTAACACATGACTTTCAACCAGTGGGGTACTGACTCAGGATCACCCCAGAAATAGGCTCTTCCTTCGTTTAAGTGCTGTGCCTGAACTCATGTGCCCCAAAGAGCAAGTTGAAAAGATTGTCTGGCAGCTGACTGGCATCCAGCCACCCAAGACAGACAAATGCAAAATCTGAACTCTTGTAAGCTTCCTACTGATCATCAATAATCTTCCTCTTCTTTCTTGCTCTCCAGGGTAAATGGCTCCCGTGTCTTCACTGTCCGTTATTTCAGAACCACTACAGTGTGCCGTAAGTAACTGAGATGCCTGCAGCTGATGCGGTGTGGAGATGTCTGCTGTAGTACACATAGCCTTGTCGAAACTATTGTGCAGGAATGCAAACAAATGGGAAATTGTATTTGGGCTGCTTAAGCTGCCGATTGTTAATGTATTTTTGTAGGTTGGACTCTGGCATGTTATGTTGCTTTCTGACGTTTTCCTTGCATCTCATTTCAAGCATTATTGTTTATCTTGTGACATCAATGTAAATGGTGCTGTGCAGAAAAATATAAACCAGAAAGGCAGTCCACTGTCCTGAGCAGCTTCAAATTTATGTTTCAACGGTGTGGGAGAACATGCCCATATTTGCCCATCAAGCCATCATTTGGGACATGAACAAGCAGGAATTAATCTTAAGGTCGCTTATGGCCCCCATCGGGAAGAGGAAGAACTTGGAAGCTTTCCCTTCCAGTTCTGTTGTGTCATCAGGACTGACAAACTGTGGTTAATATTAACTGTGGTTAGTTTCAAATAAACCAATTTGAAACCATAGTTACTAAAGCTGGCTTGTTTAAACTAAGCATATTTAAGATTAGCCACAGTTCCATGTTTGAGTGACACACAAGCTGTGGTTAAGCGTTATCCATTATGTAAAGATGTAGTACTTTATTTCATCAATTTCATTGAGTGCCTTCCCAAGTTTTAGAATTATGAGAGAGGGAGAAAAATATCCAAACAGGAAGGTGGGTTTTAGGCTGCAGTTTGGAGAGAGAGCTGGATCAGACAAGGGTTCATCTAGTCCAGCATTCTGTTCGCACAGTGGCTAACCAGCTGTCGGCCAGGAAGCCACAAGCAGGACATGGTGCAATAGCATCCTCCGATCCATGTTCCCCAGCAAATGGCTTGTGTATATAGACTTACTGCCTCTGATACTAGATGTTCTTGGAGGGAGTTCTAGATATCAGAACAGGAGAGGTCAACCAAAAGTGGCCTGTTGGCCATATTACCACCCACCCAGCCTTCCACAGACCAAATTGCATCATTTGGTCCCCAGTGGGTGTGTGGGAGGATGATTCTGTCAGCATGTCCACCTGAAATCAGCTTTGCTGCTTGTGGATCTTCTCCCCTCACAGAAAACCCCCACACAGTGAAACCACTTAACCTGCCCTGTGCCTTCTCCCATTGGGGAGAGGATGTAGGACAAGCTCAGCTTTATGTCCTCAAGAGGTGCATTGGGAGGATGATCCTCCCAGCATGTCCACCAGGAACCTGTGTGTTGGCCTTCTCCCATTGGGAGTTGCTGTTCACTGTATAAAAAGTTGCAAGGAAGAGTGTGCAGAGTCATTTAAGGAGTACTTGCTTTCACTTTGTGATTATTCCCATGACATCCCTTTCTAGAAATGGTGTCTTTCTGGGAGATGAGTATGAAATGACAAAATGTGAAGTGTTTTACTACATATGGATGTATGCGTGTCTCCTGCAGGAGAGGAACTTGTTACAGTGAATACACCAGCATTTGCAGAATCAGTCACAGAGGGAGATGTCAGGTGGGAGAAAGGTAAGAGGCTGCTCTTCTCCTCAGTCACTAATTGCAGGTATATGTATATACACCCACCCACATACATTCTTACACACACACATGCACTACTTGGCCTGTTTTGGAGACAGGCTAGAGTTCTAATTGGGTAAAGGAGCTCTGGGTACTCTTATTCTGTAAGTAAAGGCTGATCAAACTTGTTCTAGATTGCAAGGTCAGTCACATGAGTTTTGTCTGTCAGACCATTATTATGACCTTGCAAGTCTATCATGAAGATGTATGTAAGAACTAAGGCTTGCTGTGAAGCATTATTGTAGGCTTGAAGAAAATGGTAGAGCACAGCTCCTTAATTTTGCTCTTTTCTTTGTTTAGCTGTGGGAGATACAGTAGCAGAAGATGAAGTGGTATGTGAGATTGAGACAGACAAGGTAAATGTCCTGTTTTTCTTTTATTATCATTATAATACATAATGTGATGGGTGAACTAAAAGTAATGGATAGCCACAAAACCTAAGCAGGGACAATCACTTACAAATTATCCCAAACTTGAGCTTTTGACTAAAAAAATGTTCTTGATTTCAATTATACTTGCTTGGAGCTGGTGTATCCTCCCTTCATTCTCAGGTTGAGAGTAAATCAAATCAAAGTGCTAGTATTAACATTCAAAGCCCTAAACTGCTTGGGGCCAGGTTATCTGAAGGAATGCCTCCTGCCATATGTACCTTCCCGGACCCTAAGATCATCCTCAGGGGTCCTTTTCTGTGAGCCCCTGCCAAAGGAAGTGAGGCTGGTGGCTACCAGGAGGAGGGCCTTCTCTGCTGTGGCACCCCAGCTGTGAAATGAGCTCCCTAGAGAGGTTCACCTGGCACCTACATTATACTCTTTTAGACGCCAGGTGAAGACCTTTTTATTTTCTCAGTATTTTAACAGTTTATCAGTTTAATTTTTAACTTTGCTGTTTTAACTTTGTGTTTTACATCGCTATTAATTTCTGCATTGCTGCTTGGTTTTATCCTGCTTGTGCTCTTATATTATATTTTTATGCTACGTTTATATGCTGTTGTTGTTTTATATTTTGAATAGTTGTCATGATTTTAATTTTTGTAAACTTCCTTGGCTGTTGGGCGGTACAAAAATGCAATAAATAAATAAATTCTCTTTACTGGGACGTGGGTGGGCTGACATTATATGTCTTCCTTCAGGGACTCTGGACTTACGAAAAGGTCTTTTAAATGACTCACTGTCCACTTTCTACATGTGATGAAATACCAAGAGTTGATTTCCAGTGTGACATATATTCTTCAAGGTGCATGATGCCGTGTTTATTTTCATGACTTTTGCTAAATAGCCAATTGCATTCTCGGATCTTTCCTCTCAGGAGTTGGTCCCATTGGCTTACATATGATTAGTGGGCAACTGATTTATCCTCTATTTGCAGACATCTGTGCAGGTTCCAGCTCCGGCAGCTGGAGTAATTGAAGCACTTCTGATCCCTGATGGGGGGAAAGTGGAAGGAGGTACACCTTTGTTTAAACTCAGGAAAACTGGAGGTAAGTTAAGGTCGTATAACTAACTTGGTCATTTGCCTTTTCTACACTGTCACAGCTACCAATCATTTTAAATTAAAAAATGATAGGTTTGTAGTCCGTCCATCTCCTCACCCCCCAAAAATATATCTGGATGCCTATGTAGATTCTGTAATTGGACTGAATTGTGCATATTTGATTGACTTCCTTAATTCTGGTGCCAGTACTTCACACTAAAGTTTTGCAATGTTTTACTGGCAGTGTGGGAAAGCATTAGGCTTTGTGACTTGCTGAAACAGATTTTTGGAGGAGGTTGGAATACGGGGACATGCGATTCACAAGCAGTTGCTGCTGTTGTGCCCATGGAAGCTACAGCAGATTTCCAGAGGTTTGGATTTTAAAGCAGCAGTCAGCAGTCATCTGAATGGTGACTGCTGATTTGTGACCACAAGTACTTCCAGAAATGGCCAAAAGTGAAGATTGCCAACTCTGAGGCCTTCCCTACAAAGCTAAAGGCTGGGGTGCCCCAGGTTGAAGATGGAGATAAGGGGGGGAAAATAAAATGATATGAAATAATTTATAGCAACAATACTCGTTAGAGTGGAGCATACCCTAAAATAGGGGCATGCAACCTACTGCCCTCCAGATCTTTTGGACTACCTCTCCCATAATCCCTGACCATTGGCCATGCTGCCTGGGGCTTATGGGAGTTGCTAATTAGAATTTTGTTTATGTGCTTATATCCTGCTTTTCAAAGCAAAACGCCCTCACAAAGCGACTTATAATATTAAACTGGTATAAATACAACTTAAATATAACAAACAGTATAATAAAGACAGCCATTTAAAATAGGGGACCAACAATGCAAGAGGGTTAAAAGGCCTTCCAAAATAGGAAGGTCTTCACAACACAAAGAAAAACTGTGATGGAGGAAGCTTGGCAAATCTCCCTGGAGAATGAGTTCCACAGTTGTGGAGCCACCAGTGAGAAGGTTCTGGGTTGGACCCAGATTTAGGCATGTGCAACTGAGCTGGTGGAAGCAGGCATTCCCGTCCCCCTTTCCCCATGGCAGTTTGTCCAGCCCCCTGAAAATGCTGCCCTGTTGAATGGGCTGAGCTTTAGTGCATGGCAAGCGGAGAGGTCCCCAAAAGTGTGGTGGAGGCACGTTCTGTCAAATAAGACTGATTCTGGATCTAAGCATCTGTCTCTAGATCTTAGTTAATGGCAGGCCTGAGAACATGGCCTCAGATGCCACAGCCTCAGATGCCAATCTCAAGACTTGGGTAGCGTCATGTGGGCATAGGTGGTTCTGGAGATGACCTGGTCCAAGACTGTTTTAGAGCTTTGAAGGCCATCACCAGCACTTTAAATTGAGCCCAGAAACTAATTGATAAAAGAATTTGGCCCCTGGACCTTTCTGCCTCGTGAACATGTCGGCTCTGTAAAGCTATGCCATTTTAAGGGTTAATTTTGTGGTGCTAGCCACTAATGAGACAATGTATCCACTTCAGATCATGTTGCTATAGACTCTGTGCCCCAAAGAATGCTTTTCTTCAAGATACTGAGAGAGCCTGCTCAGAAAGTTTGTGAAAAAAATATGCCTCTGTTAAGTTCTGTTTGCATTTTCTTCCATTCTCTTGTCATTCAGCTGCACCTGCCAAAGCCAAACCAGCAGCAGCCCCTATACCAGAGTCTGCGGCTCCTGCAGAACCTGCTCCAGCAACACCTCCCCCTGCAGCACCAATTCCCACTACAATGCCTCCAGTGCCCCCAGTGCCAGCACTTCCTGTTGGTGCTAAACCAGGTGAGACCCAAATCCTCTCTTGTCCTCCTTAATTAGTCCCTTCTTACTGACATAGCAGAGGATCAGTCAGAATTGAAGGCTGTGGAAATTATCTGTAGGCCCTTAGTCGTCAAGGCCTGTCACTACCGTTCGTGCTTCAGGCATCACCTCCCAAATGAGTGTTTCATCTCTGCCTCGGATGGCATTGGTGTTGATCCACTGCTTGCTGGGACATGAACCCTGTTCTCTCAATTCCTTAAAACCTTTTTTCCCACTTACTTTCAGTGTCTGCAGTAAAGCCAGCTGCTGCTCCTGCTGTCGAACCTGGGGCCAGCAAAGGTGCCAGATTGGAACAAAGGGTAATTGGAGGTTTCTCAATCTGATGGGGGATGGGAGGGACGGCCACCATCTAAATAAGGCAGGGTTTGATGAAACTGGTTGAGGCTCTCAACTTGTAGGAGAACGGGTTATCCTACATCGGCTGGAGTGCTCAAGCATGAACCCCCCTCCACTGGTTGGTTGAGGCAGAGTGGGAGGACATTTTTTCCTCCTGAATAAAGTAGTGAAAAGCCTCCACTCAGAGCCTCATGAGATGTGGTTCTCAAGTTGTGCTGTATGATTTAGTGGGCAGTGGCTAAACACATGAAGTTCTTGGCTCATGGACACTGCCTTTCCTATTCAATGTTCTCTGTGATACCAAGGGTCAACAGTGTAAATCTTTGGCTTTGTTACCAAGCTGGCTGCAGTACTGTTTGTGTGAATGTGTGAACTGTGGTTTGCTTTACAGTCCCTCCTACTGGCTTTCTCAGTGCTCCAAACCATGAACCTCCCTTGAGCGCAGCTTCTGGGGTGTATCAGTTTGAACCCTAATGTCCCTGACATTGCTTGATTTTGTTATTACTCAGCTGGGCAATCTTCCAGGCTCTAGCTGACTTCGGGGTTCATTCCTCAAAAAAAGTGTTTTCCAGTGTGTTAATTCAGAAGGGAAGCACAAGGCCTTGGACTTGTTTTGGCATTGTTCTAGGAAGAAGAAAACTTTTCTGCTATCACTTTCTGCTCCACTTCAGGTGAAAATGAACAGGATGCGCCAGCGCATTGCGCAACGCCTGAAAGAGGCTCAAGACACATGTGCCATGTTGACCACCTTCAATGAAATTGATATGAGGTAAGGACCATGCTCTCATTTAGTGTGAACAAGTCTGAATCATTCTCTGTTTCAATAATGGGAACTTCGTCTTATTGGCATGCCACAGTCCGGTTCTCATTGAACTGGTGTGCTTCATCTTTCAAGTTGAATTAAAAGTGCCAAGCTGGTGGTCTTGGCCAGCTCCTTGGGAGTATTTTTTATGGTACATAGAGAAGCTGGATAGCACGTGTTGGGGAAAGAGGCATCTCCAACTAGCAGAGGCATAAAATCTGGCTACTACCTCCTGTTAACCCACAATGTTCCTGTGTGGAAGGCTGTATTGTATGTTCCTATCTAGGTAGCTAATGTATAGAACTGAGACTTTTTCTAAGCAAGGACTCTTTAGTGCAGCTTAACCAAAAGCCATTCCTGGAGCTCTCACCCATCCCATCCTTTCTACTTGGGGGTGGGGAAAACCAACTGTGTTCAAGCCAAGTGCTTGGGCAGCCTGAGCACTAATGGATTTGGGGAGGGGAAAGCTTATGTTTCAGTACATTAAGGGAAATGGTGCCCAAATCAAATTGCCCCATGAAATCCTATCTTGCTTCTTAAGACAAAACATGTAAATATTTTGTGCTTGAAATAATAAGGTTGGCAAAATAGTCATGATTGGGGAGGAAGTGCTGCAACATATCTCCTTTTAGAGGCTAATGGAGGTGTCGCTTTACTCTGGCCTTGGGCTCTTGTTGCAGCCAATAATTTGTTTTGGATTGATTGCCCCCAGCCCGTATGCCATGGAGTCGACTTGCAAGGGCCTAGGCCAAGGCCTTTTGCCTCCCCACTGGGGGTCCATGTCTGCTGTGAAGCCTGCTCGTGATGGCTTCCTCCTCTCAGACCACCACTTCATTCCAGCAGCCCTTGTATCTTGGGAGGCAGTAATGTCTTTGGACAGTAATCCTAGCTCTAAACAAGATTAGGCAAAGGAAAACAAACAGTCTAAACCCAAAGGAGCACTTCTACTTGCTAAAAACTGCTTTTGTAAAGCCATACTGTCTGGGAGATGGAAGATGAAGGTTTCAACTTCAATATCTGCCTAGATTTGCCAAGACAAAGTTGTTTTGTTCAATTTGTGCAGCTGGCTTTTGTTCCAGTAAGAGAATGATGGAGATTTCTATTTTCTATTCTCACTTTAAAGATGTTTCTACAACTACGTTTGGATGACACAATAACCCACGATGGGTTAAATAATCCACAGTGGGTTAAATAATCCATGGTGGGTTATTGTGTCATATGGTGGGATTTTTTAAACCCATAGTGGGTTATTTTGCCAAAATAACCCGCGCAAAATAACCAACAATTTGCAGAGAGGGTTATTTAAAAACCATTGGTTATCGTGTCGTGTAGAGGACACCATTGGTTATTTTCATCAGCAACAGAGTCGCTAGACAGGAGCAGTCAAAGTGGTGGCTGCGCTCTACTCAAGCCGGCAGAAGTCCATTTTTGGCAGCAAGGGATGATGGGATACAAGCGGGATGACTGAAAAGAGGAGGGAAGGTGTGGGATGAGTTAGTCAACGCATCGTGGATTAATAAACCACTCCCAGTTGCTTATAACCAAATCATGGTTGGTTATTTCTCTGATTGTGTGGGGAGTACCCACAAAATAATCAATTGTAAGTTGATTATTAACCCACCATTGACTATTGTGATGTCCGAACACGGCCAAAGAGTCATTGTGTTGGGAGCCTCCAAAGGTCACACCTCCAAACGCACGTTACATTTTTGTTTTGTTTGTAATTATGGCCAAAGAAATTGAGTACATAGTTTTCTTTTAGATCCTCATTTAATAAAATGACAGCTATTGGAAACAGAAAGCTCCTTTCCACTTTGCAGTAAACTTTACTCTAAAGCTTTATTCTGTTATCAGACCATTTGTCTTTCTGGCCCCGTGCGATCTCCTCTGACTTGGCCTCGGGCAGAGATCTCGCCTAACTCTGCTATCAGAGGCTTTTTCCTGGTTCCAGAATAGAACCTGGGACCTTTAGGAAAAATATGTGCTCCCCCACTGAGCTATGGCCTATTCTACCTTTCATTCAAGTGTATGGTGATGAAATCACCATGATTAGGATATCTATAGGAATTTAAAGTGCTCACCTGCCTGGCAATTCACTTTCACATCAGTGATGTGGGGCGGAAAATGTTCTGTTTCATAAGTCCATTCGTAAAAATGAATGAAAGTCAATTGCAAATACAATATTAAGCAAGTCTGGCAGTTTCAAAGTTGTAGTCAGTGTTTTTCAGGTGATGACCCTTAGCAAGTATGTGACAGAATACATATATTTCACTGAAATACATATATGTCTCAGAGTGAAATGGAATTAGTGGCACTTCCAGTTTTTCTGTCACATCAACCTTAGTGGAAGAGAGTTGAACTCTGTTGAAATAGATGAGTGGTTGTCAGCATGTTGTGCATATTTTTTGGGCTGCTAAAATTATTTAGTGTAAACAGTTTTCAGTACCTTCCCCACCCCCCTTAAATTTAAACAATGTAAGGGAAGTAAATGCTTTTGTCTTTAAATTTGTACAAGCATTCCGTTGAAAAAAAATTCTATATAATAAAACATTTGTAGCACACTAAGCGTGCTTTAATTCCCCCCCCCACACACACAAATAGTTAAGGCCAAATAATACTTGTGGTGTATTGGGACAAAATAAATTGACATGGGGTACTATTTAAAAACTTAATTGTTCATAAAATACAAGTTTTTTAAAAATCGTGGTAAATTAGATCTTTAGTCTAGAGCATCAAAACATTTTCTGATGCAAATTGAAAATTTTCCTGTGCAGATGAACTTAATTTGCATTGGAAAAATGTAATGCACAAACCCTCCCTTGTGCGGTTCGGGAGGCAGAAAATGTGACATCTTTTAAACGCCTCATGAAGACATACCTTTTTACACAGGCTTTCCCTGGTTTTTAATGTAGCTCGTTTTACACTGCCTTTTTAACTTTTTATTGTTTAAATTTACATTGTTATTCTTATGGTTTTTAATTGTGCAGTGCCCAGAGAACTTCAGCCGATGGGTAGTATAAAGATGTAATAAAATAAATAAATAAATAAATAAATAAATAAAAATGTATCTGTGCAAATGACCCTATACAAACAATCTAATTTACATTGAAAAAAATTCCAGTTCAAAATTTTCCACAAAAGCCACAACGCTGCTTCTTGTGGAAGAAGATCTAGAGCAATGGAGCAATCGTGTACATTTCAGGATAGTATAGAACAGCCCATTTTGATGAAGCTCCTAAGATAGTCTTCCACAGTCTAGTGCCCTCTAGATCTGTTGCCCTACAATTCCCACCATCTCCATCCTGAATGTCAATTGGCCATGCTGGCTGGGGCTTGTGGGAGTTGAAGTCCAACACATCTAGAGGGCACCAGTTTAGGGAAGGCTGTAGCAAGGAAAGTTATATCTCTTGAGCATTCTTTCAGTTTCAAAATGTTATGACAAATGTTTTGTGTTGTATTCTTGAAAAAAGCTATATTGTAGTGTTATGTTGGACATTAACATCAGTATTAATCTATTGGGATTTTTTTTAAGAAGTTGGGAGGGGATGTTGGAAACTGTGTCATTCAGTCTGAATTCTGAACCTTCAGGGTTGGTGAATGGTTTCATCTAGTCTTATAGTGTGTGAAGCTGGCATTGGCATTAAAAAAATTGCAAGCCACGTTTGATATGTGGGTTGGTCCCACAAATTAGCTATAAATCAGGCAGAATGTACTGCAGATACCGTGCCAGTGTAGATATAGAAAGCAAAAAAATTCCTCTCGCTTTGAATACTTCTAGTCTCTGGTAGTAAATGTTCTTATAACGTTTGCAGCAACATCCAGGAAATGAGAGCCCGGCACAGGGACACCTTCCTGAAGAAGCACAATATGAAACTCGGTTTTATGTCTGCCTTTGTAAAAGCTGCAGCCTTTGCCCTGCAAGAGCAGCCCGTTGTGAACGCAGGTGAGAAGAATAGGCCTGAGTTTCTGAGATGGAAGAATGCTCAGGAATATGCATGAACAAACCTCTGTGGGAGTTGGGATTGTCAGTCCTTGTGATGAAGTCATGTACAGCTGCGAGTCTTTACTTTACCACTGGTTGTATTAACTGCAGTTGTGCAAGTATAACCCATCTGTCAGCAAAAAGTTATTTAGGTGAAGATGGAGGAGAGAGGTTTTGGATAATTGCACCCAATCTAAATCTGCTCATTTGTAGTTAAGGTACACATCACCATATTCATCATGCAGTTGGTCTTGCTGGGGAGATAGTTGACCCCCCGAAATTCAGATGTGTGCTTCTGCAAAGAGATCTAGAGACTTAATTGCAGCCTGAAAAGATCTGTTTCCCCCTATGATCCACAACTCTCTGTCTGGCTTACTAGCCAGTCTTCATTTGTTCTTGTTGCCAGTTTCTTCCATCCCACCCCAGTCTCTTAGCATATGTAGAGGGCTCTGGAGAGAGGGATTTCTTCCATTTCTGCTGTGGCATGGAGAAGTGAAGAAATGGCAAGATTTTCTCTTGCTGTGGTCCAGTGAATTGTCTTGTGAACAGCTGAAGCTGTGGACCCAGTCAATAACTGGAATGGGAGATTACTGGGAATTCCAGGATAAACATAAATATTTTGCACAAAAAAAGAGTTATTCCTGCTGTTTCTTCCCTTGTCCAAACTGCTGCACAAGTGAGAAGAAACTCCACTGGTCTCCCAAGCCCTGTAGCTCGTATAAAAGGCTTGGAAGATGGACAGAGTTTCCTCTCACTTGAGTGGAGGTTTGGATAAGATAAGAAACAGCAGGGTGGACTCTTAGTGTTTCTTATCTTCTCCAGACCACTGTGTAAATGAGACAAGACTGCCTGTTCCTCCAAACCTTCTAACAAACGCACAGGGTTTGAAAGGAAAAACATGGAGTCTTCCCTCACTTTTCTGAGGGCAGAGTAGAAGAAAAAGGAGAAATTTCCAAATCTCCCCCTCCCCAACTATAACACAGAGAGCATATTTTGGAAGCTGTTTGGAGTCCATTTGGTTAGAGGATCGGGGCACTTGCCCAGTGTAGCCTGGTGAGTAGTGGAAACCTGATGTTTCCTCCATACTTGGCAGTTCAGGCTTCCTGTCCTCCAATGCTGATCCTCAGTGAAGTGAAGGAAGAGATGTAAAATAGGGGTTGATTCATGCTGCTTTGGGGTCACTGGAGTAGAGCCTTGACTCTCGGTGTTGCTTTATGTAACAGCCTGCTTTTCTTTCTCAATCTAGTGATTGATGATACAACCAAAGAGATTGTGTACAGGGAATATGTGGATATCAGCGTGGCGGTGGCAACTCCTAGGGTATGTACTGTGGGAACGTCTGTTGCCTGGCCCAGGCTGTTTGCGGGGAGGGGGGTTGACTAGCATTGGGTCTTCAACCATATGAAATGCCTCTTGGGCTTCTCTAGCCCTACAGCAAGGGAGGTCACTTGCTCCTGTCCAAACCTCCAGGTCAGAATGGGTGATCAGTCTTAGATCTGGGTTTGAGCTAGAGAGGCTCCTCTTCCTGACTACAAGGACATGATGTCTGGAGCGGTGTTGGGGAAATCTTTGACTGTGGCTCATGTTCATAATAAAGCACAAGAACAATCTGCCTGATTTGTGGCATTAGTTCACCATCATTGCTTAGATTACAGAAGTTTCGCAAACATAAATTTCAGCAGATGATACTATTTGAACACAGGGCAGGATCCAACTGGGCCCTTCCGTGCCTGGCCAGCCCAGCTGGTTCTAGTCTGCACACGAAAGGCCCCATCAATCCTGTCCTGCAAGCAGCCCGTATACTGCTTGCGCAATGCACTATCGCGCTTCCAAGGGCAAGCCCCCAAACAAGCAGGAACACTAATTTCTGGAAAGGCAGAGGCTCCAATTAGATACAGCCCTCTGAAGAAGAGTTCCTAAGGCATCTGGTATCCCAAGTTCTGCTTGTAGCAATAGAGATCCCTGATACTAAGTGATGGAGCAAGAGTAGTTTTGGCCCATGCACTATATCTTTCCTTAGAGTAAGGGAGCTAACTCCAGCTCCATTTTTCTCAAGGTGAAACTGGAGGCCCCCCTTTCGGAAGTCATACAGTCCTGCTACGTTTGGACCATTGCTGGTTCTAATTACTCTTTCGTGAACTGACCAACATTAATAGAATATCCTACTAGCAAAGCCAATTCTCTGAGCTCTCCCATCTCTGTGGTTCTTTTAGATTTTTAACAGCTCAAGTTGAGGCTTTGATTGACAGTGTGGCCAGGCTTAACAATTTAAAATGTTTTAAATATCAGTTGTTTTATGTTTATGTTTTTAAATTTTGTATATTGTCTTTTTAGTGTTCAATCTTTTAATTTTTGTAAACCGCCCAGAGAGCTTCGGCTATGGGGCGGTATATAAATGTAAATAATAATAATAATAATAATAATAATAATAATAATAGATCAGGGGTGGATGTCAGGGGGAAAACATTACATTTCCTTTAAAACAAGACCCGCAATGAGCTGTGCTGCGGAATTTCGGCAGCAAATATAGCAGGGCAGCGGGCAGGGCAGAATCTCCCATAGGGCAGAGCACATGACAGCCTACTCTTTGGTCAGCTCTTGTTGTAATGTTTTATGTTGATACGGATGTTATGTTTGACTCAGAGATCTTTCTTGCATATAGGGTCTCGTGGTCCCCGTCATCAGAAACGTAGAAACAATGAACTTTGCTGACATTGAGCGAGCAATCAATGAGCTGGGAGAGAAGGTAATGGGTGATGAGTGTGAAGGAACCCCAAGGGTGAAAACAAGATGGGTGTGTGGATGTACACACACACACACACACACACACACACACACCACTTTCTTGTGGGGAAAGCAGAGGATAGCATGATAAAGGATCTGGTTCAGCAATTTGAGAAAAAGAAAAAGCAGCCTTCCCCAACTTGGTGCCCTCCAGATGTGTTGGACTGCAGCTTCGTCATTCCCAGCCAGCATGAGAAATTATGGGAGTTGCAACCCAACACATCTGGAGGGCACCAGTTTGGGAAAGGCTGGCCTAAAGCAATGCCTCTGTGGAGTCTCCGCTTTTAGAAGCCTTCAAAGTCTGAAGATAGGTCCCCAACTAGATCATAACAACAATCTGTCTAGGTTGAGATTCTGTTTCAGACAGTAGCCAGACAGATTTCTCCAGGGAGCCCACAAACAAGGCAGGCAACTGGCAGCCATCCTCTGTCATGCCCCAGAGTTAATCTGGCCCTGCCAAGCCCAGATATCTGGTAGATCCACCGTCTGGTATTCTGACGCATGATGCCTTGAAGCGTGGCACTTCCATTGAGACATCATTGTTAATAGCTGTTGATAGACAGGTTGGTGGAGGATAGATACACCGTTTTAAAAAGCCACTTGTCTAACCTTGTGGCCATCACCGCAGGTGGTTGCATTGGACAAAGAACTCTTTAAAATATATTAATAAACATATTGATTTTAAAAACAGATTACTTTACAAAGCAGATCACTGTGATCTGCTTAAAACATTACCTTTTTTTTTTACATTGTGAACCCTAAAGCCTATTCAAACATTAAAAAATGGAGACCTATCAAATATCTGACAACAGTAAAAACATCTAGACATAAATAAATCTTAAAACAATAAAGGAAATGGCTCCTGTTCCTCTACAAGTTTACTTACCCTGTTTTTTCCCTGCTTAGCCCAGAGAACCCATGTAATTTTGCTTAAGGTTGCTAGAAAAAAAAATATTGATTATAGTAATCTGCTGCTGGTATGAAAACAGGTTAGATTTTCACTCCTAAACAATATGAGGGGTCTTCTTAAGGAAGCATGAATAGGTGCTAGGAGAGACACAAATTCATCCTGCTTGTCTTCTCCTAGACGCAAACACTTTATATGGTGATCAGTTTAGGAGTGAGAATGATGGTCCCCTCTCAAGTACTGGAAACGTGGACTTTTGTTCCTTTTCTACATGCTTATAAATGATATGTTAGGTAGTGCGAAATAGGGTGTAACCCTCCTCTTCCTTAGAATTGCCCTGCATTGAAAAATACCTTAAACTGCCTGAACACACGGTTTCTGTTCCCTCGCTTTTATTTTGTTGTGTTTTGACTATTCTAAATTTGGTAGCTCCTTCAACGTTGAAGCTTTGAACTTTAGGGGTCTGCCCCTTTCACAGTATTTTTGCTAGCCATTGTGGATTGGCAGATAACGGATCATCTTTGCTCTCCTATAGGGACAGCTATCCAAGGTGTCCACATGCTAGCAATGTTGATAGCTGGGAACCAGCATGTCTTTATCTCTCTCCTCCGTACCCCCCCCCCCCATCATGTATACCAGCTTAAGTAATTTTTTTAGTTCCTGTTCTATCTCGTTTCAGGCCCGCAAGAATGAACTGGCCATTGAGGATATGGACGGCGGTACATTCACCATCAGTAACGGCGGTGTATTTGGGTCCCTTTTTGGAACGCCTATCATCAACCCCCCTCAGTCTGCTATCTTGGGCATGCATGGCATCTTTGACAGGCCCATTGCTGTTGGAGGCAAAGTATGTACTGCATGGAAGGTCCTGAAGGACCTGGCTTAAGGGCCATTTAAACATCATCCTAGCAGCTGGGGTCTGGTGAGCGGCAGGCAAAGCAGACTCAGCCGGGGCCTTGAGGAGCCGCTCCTCAAAGCGTTGCATGCCAGCTTGGCTCCTATTCCACAAACAAGGAAGGAGCAAAGCTGACTAAGCCACAGCCTCAAGGAGCACTCTGGCCAGCTGCAACTCAATCCCTCTCCTACCCCCACTCATTTCTCTGATGGGCCTCATTCAAGGTGGGCTTGGGGGATCCATGAGCCGGATGGTTGTCTGGGATCCAAAACGAGCCCATGGTCCGAAGACTCCCCAACCCTGCTGCTGAGGAGCCACATTTGCATAACTGCACAGCTGGGAGGACTTCTAAAAGACTCAGCTACATGGACAGGTCCCTTAAACACTACCATATACAAGCTGGAGCTGCTCATGGCAAAGTAGTTCCGGGATCTCCAACATGGTTGTAGTAACTTTTAAAGTCTAGTTGAGTGGAGGAGGAGAAAGTATGCCCTGCCAAGTTCACTAGAAAAGGTCCACCAATTGGAAATCTTGACTCCTGTGAAATTCCTCAGAGAAGATAGGGGGATATTTGGGAAAGGATTCTGAGTTTTAAACGGGATGTGTATGTGCAGGAGGGGGTTAGAAGGGCTTTTGTCTGCAACAAAACCACAAATTCTTTAATGGAAGTAAACTCTAGTTCAGGGCTGTTGACATCTTTTTGAGGGATGCTTTCTTGGTTATGCTTGGGTGAACTGGAATATGTTAACTTGATTTAAAATGTTACTTGCCTAGGCCTTGAGGCGGAGGATTAAAGTGACTGCCAAAGAAAGTGCTTGGTTTTAACTATGGCATTTCCCTTTTTTTAGGCTGAGGTGCGACCAATGATGTTTGTGGCCCTGACGTACGACCACCGGTTGATTGATGGTAGAGAGGCAGTGACTTTCCTGCGCAAGATCAAGGCCGTTGTGGAAGATCCTCGTGTGCTGCTGCTTGACCTGTAAAGGGCAACAGCACATTTTGCCCCAGTCCAGTAGAGCAAGGATACAGCACCAGCAGGCAGAGCAGAGGACATTCAGAAATCAGCAGGGCTTCATTCCAGTCTCCTCCTCCTCCTCTTCCCTAGTGGCAGGAGGTACTTTGAAAGGAACCCTGAGGGTCGTGGGCCGCCCACCTTTTCTGCCTCTTCCAAAGATGGTTCAATTTCTTCCCCGGACAGACAAGCAGATGTCATGGCCTGTTCAGAGATAGCCTACTACTTCCCCCTTTCTCACTCCAAATCGATCTAGTCTTGCCTCTCTTTCCAATATCTCAAGGGAACAGAAGCTGCCTGCTGCTTAGCTAGAGTTTCCCTCCCAAGCTGGTCTTGCATAGAATTTCAGC
Organism: Anniella stebbinsi; assembly: GCA_029215795.1. Classification (NCBI taxonomy): domain Eukaryota; kingdom Metazoa; phylum Chordata; class Lepidosauria; order Squamata; family Anniellidae; genus Anniella; species Anniella stebbinsi. The sequence goes on from JARDYH010000001.1 coordinate 335,551,930, forward strand.
TTTAATTCACTTATCACCCAAGGAGGCTGCCAGAAAAGGGAAAGGTTGCTGCTGGGTCTCCGCTCCTCTTGAAGGCTCTGGTTGTCTTGCACAGAGAAGCTAGCCTGGGGTCCTCTAAGGTGACTCTGTTGCAGTGCCTGATCTTATACACCTCCAGCAATGGAGAGTCAATCTTTGTTCCAGCCACCTCGTGGTGTTTTTCCTTTTTTTAAAAAAACCTTACCAGGGGTGAGGCACTTCCAGGGGCTACTTGCCTCCCCAGCCATTTTCTACACCCTGTATTACTAGCTGAGAGGCAGTTTTAAGGATTGTTTTTGGGATTCTCCTGCATCCTGTCCCTTTAAGAGCAAGAAGGTGGTAGTAACTACTCCAAGTGGGGGAAGGGTAAGAACTGTTTCTCTCATTCTGACCTCTAGTACGGCAGGATTAGTGTCCCTTCTGACTATCAAGGCCAGTTTGGGTTGACTGGTTGCTGAGAATAGGGGGAGAGAACAACCCTCTGCAGCTGTCCTGCGTCCTCAGTGGATGGCTTCATCAACTTTTTGTCTGCAATGGTTTGGCCTGATCGTCCGGTAACGTGGGTTGGGACTAGATTGTCGTGTGTGGCATGTATCCTGACCCAAGACTGCTGGTTCATGGGGACATATCCTTAGTACAATAGCGTGCACATGTATTGTTGAGTGAGAGGGTTGCTAGTGCCTGCAGGGTTTATTACTTGTGTCTGCCACACAGAACTTGTAATTAAAGTATTTAACGGAACAGATTTTAAACAAAATAAAACAAGGAAATTATGCGTGTGTGTGTGTGAGAGAGAACAAAAGAGTTGGGTGAAATGCAGGTAGGGGGATAGTTTGTAAAGTAGGGATGTAATGGGGTTAAACTCTAAAGGTGCCTCAACTGTTCATAAACACAAAGGAACGTGAACTGCATTTATCCTAGCTCTTAGTACAGGAAATAAACTCTAGATACCTTGCTTTAGGGTAGAGGAATTGCCAGTGTGTCCATGTGGGCTGCCTCATTCTAGTTCAATTCATGTAGACTGCCAAATTATTGGTGCTGTGTGAAGAAGCCATGTCCTGATATGCTCTGATACCCTCCCTTGGCATCGAAACCAAGGAATACCTTAAACCCAGTTCAGATTAATTTGTCATCATGGTTTGCATATAAACATGTTTGCCTGGTTCAAATGTGACAGCTAATGTCACGGGGGTTTCTGGAAAGGATTAAGATATTACATTCTTTGAAAACGTTACAAATTTTATAGCTGTCCCCTTAAGGGATCTGTTAATTAGATACACAAAAGAGCTTGGGATCTCTGAAGGGACTGTGCTGTAGCCAACTCTGTTATAACAGAAAGTTATTTTTAAGACAATGGGCAGAGCCTGTCCTGTTTCCCTGAGCTTTTTGGGATGGATTTATTGAGAAGAGATGAGGGTTTTTTTAATGTAGCTGCACTGTTTTTATTCCATTAAAACAGTGTTGTAATACAATGTGTAAGCTGCCTCGAAAGCCATCCTGGCATAAATGTGGGACAATTAAAACATGCTTAAAATACAGGCCCACCTTAATTTTTTCCATGGCAAAACTGAAAATGCTGTGACACAGAGGTCAAGTCAGTGTGAGACTGATGACATGAAGCTGGTGGAATTCTCAGTATCCTTACAATTTCCAAAGAGTTTGGAGGAAGCTGTTATGATGACAATTCTTCTCTTAACATTGGCTAGGAGTTTAATAATAATAAAATAATAATAATAATAATAATAATAATAATGTATTTGTAGCTGGCCTCTCCCTTCGGATCGAGGCGGGGAACAGCAACAATATAAAACATAAAAATCACAAAGCACTGTTTGCAGTGCGTTTTGTATGCATGGGCCCTTCTAAGCTTTTCTTCCCCAAGTTTGGAGGCTCTATGAGGGGTTGCTGTTAGAGAGATGTTCATTGAGGCAGGGAGCTAATGTGGAAGTAGTTTCAACTTCCAAATGGATTTGATTGGAGCCACTGCCTTTCGCAGATACCCGGATACTGCAGTAGTTGTGCTTCTAACCAAGGAAGGGGGTAGATGTAATTGTCTGCTATATGGCTGTAGTGTAGAGGAGAGGTGACCACCATTTGGTATGTGTGCTGTCCTGCCATCTGGGCTGTCATTCTCAAGAGGCTCAGTGGATTAGAAAAGATGTCCTCACCTGGAAGCCTCTCATGGAAGGAAACATGCTTTAGTTATGAACCGGGGGTGGGGGGAACCTTTGGCCTTCCAGCTGATGGACTACAGTTCTCATTAACTATGTTAGCTGGGAGTTGGAGTCCAGCAATCGAGAGAGCTACAGGCTCCCCACACCTGCATTACTGGTACTGACACTCTAGGAAACACAATGAGAGAACTTGGGCATCTAAAATGTCTTAATGAACAAACAAAAAGTATTGGGCTTTGATGGGAACTTTGCGACCCCTTAGTGAGGAAAATGTTGGGCAACACAGCCTGAAATGATACAGTACGGCAAGGCTGAGAAAGCTATGGCCTCCAGATGTTAGATTTCAACTATCAGCTCCAGCCAATATAGCCAATGAGTCATAGTTCAACATCTTGAAGGCTACAGGTTCCATGCCATATAACTGTGATGTTGGTGGGTAATTGAAAGGGTTTCAAGTTAAAAGTCAGCTGATGTAGTTGTTTTGTATCCATTATATAGCAAAGCTCTCTACGTTCACCGGGGATTTCCTTTAAGCCTAGTTGGTAATGCTGCTTGAACATACAAACAGCTTTTCATTTTAAATGGATTGTCCCTATACTGAAGGAGCTGGACTGCTATAAAAAAATAGCTACTGCAACAGCATCGAAATCCACTTAAGTCATGCAAAGAGAAAAGGGAGCCCTATCATTAATATGGCATCTTTATCTAGTGAGATTTAGTTAGACGACACAGACCAGTTCCGTGTAGGCTCAAGTGGTGTGAGAGGCTACAGAGTTGTAGGTAGGAAGAAAACATACTATATCTTACTACATCACTGTTACATATTTGGAATAAGGCTAAAGGTTAGTGTTACTTCATTGCCGGTTGAGAGCAGTTTTTAGGATGGGTGAAAACCTAACTGGACGTCCATCCAAGTTGGATTTTCCAATGATAGATAGGGCCCATTTAAGATTTTTTTGTTGCCTTGTGCCAAGGACATTGCCTTGCATCTTTGCACAAATACAAGACTTTACCTGCAACCTGTGCAACAATACGGCAGATGCTGCAAGGTAGACATCTCGTGCCAAAACCCATCTCTGAAACAGTATGAGCAATCTGGCTGGCCTGCTGTTTCCAATATTCCAGGGACCGCTTGCAAGAAGGCTACTTGCAATGTCCATAATGTTGGGCTGGCTCTGCTGCGGAGCCCAAGTTAGGCCCTGGCATAGGTATCCTCCGATAAGACAGCTGGTAACATCTCTGAAGACTCATGCTTAATTGTGCTATGATCCTTTTATTGGATTTTAAAACATTCACAGACAAGAAAATGGAAGAGCCATAGAGAAGGGGGCACAAGAAAAGCCTTTTGCTTACTTTCCATCTCAGTAATAGCTTGTCTTCATTCTGCAGAAGAAGCGAAGTATAGAAGGGGCACATGCAAGCTGTGAAATACATAGATTGGTACCCAAGACATCCATCTAGTGGCACTGTAGCAGAAATGCACCAGTAAGCTGGGATGAGTCACGCTTGTGTAGCAGCAAAATGCTTTAAGGGTAAAATAAGGGAAGACAGGTGTGAAGAGTGATGGGGCAGATACAACTGCAGAGCGAAAAAAGATTAGAGGAAGCTCTGGAGAGTGAGCTCAATAAGGGAGATGGGGGAAAGCAACAGAAGCTAGAGGGGAGAGGAAATTGACCCCTTTGGGCCATGTCTGATTTGGGGGAGCCTACAGAGTAAGAAATTATGAGATCCTACTTACATTCCTCAAGGAGCACCAAATAGAGGGGAGGCTTAATATTTGGCCTTAAACATGCCTTTTCACAATGCAATCTTACTTGGGCTAGGATTCTTTGACAATAGCTACAGGATCATAAATGCTCTTCTGCTGCCTTACCTGATCCCCCGCAGTTGCTACTGAAAGAGAGCTTGAAAGAAGAATAAGAGCAACTCCAGGCTGAAAAATCAGGAACCAGCCCAGCTTTGTAGTTTTCCCCCTGAGCGACAGCACTGTTAGCACCAACCAGGTTCATCTGGCCCAAGACATTTTGCAGGGGGACAGGTGCTTTCGAAAGGGTTTGGGTCATCTTCTGGCAAAGACACGCTCCAGCAGATAAAACTGCCAGGTGTTACATTTTGGCAGCGTGACTCTTCTCCCTCCCCACCGCCCATTTCTTCAGTTCTTAGTATGCCACTAGCTTGGTCCATTGGATAGTGCTGAAGAAAGGGTGTGACTTGACCCTGCTCACTCCATCTTCTCCAGAGCCCAACCGCTGCTTGGGATCATACTGCAGCAGCTGAAAAGAAGGAGAAGGCGGTAGTTCAGGCTTCCTGCATATAGAAAGGAGCCTGTTTCTCCTAGCCCAGGTTAGGAATGATGATGGGGGTTGCAGTCAAACATGTCTGGAATTCACCAGCTTGGGGAAGGCAATTCTAGCCCCTCTCCCATCCCTTGTAATCGTTGAAAGCAGCCTCACCTCTGAGAGCAGGGAAGAAGCAGTCTGGCTGAGCTTTTCTGGAAGGTGGACCTGGGTGTGAGGATGGATCCCTGAGGGGTGATTCTGAGCTAGAGACTGTGTGAAAGAAATAGAGCAAGTTGGAAATGATATTCTGCAGCAAAGGCTGCCAATGCGGAGGGGGTAGCGTCCTGAAAACCCCCTGCCACTCACGACATGGCCAATAGATGCTAATCAAGTAAATACTTAACAAGGAAGTTGACGTAACGGAGGTTAAAATGCAGGCCATCATGAACCTAGTCATATTCACTGATGTTGCGCTTCACACATTGAGACATCTTTTACTTAGCACCACCACCAGCACCTTTCCTGGATTTCCAATATTCGACAACTCCACTAGATGTATGAGAATGGCAGGCTACTCACCGTTCCACTCAGTAACTCATAGAGCAGTGCACCAAAGCTCCACCAGTCACAGGCTTCTGTCAGCTCAGAAATTCCACCCACCTCTGCAGTGAAAAGAACATGAATTACAAGGCAGAAAGATGCTGAAAAACAATGAGGCTGGATACCCTCGCCTGCCTCTGCTTCTGTAGCAGCCTGCGTGAAGACTATCAACAGGCTGCATTCACAACAACAACAACAAAAGGAGTCTCTGCCTGCATGTTGAGCGAGAGTGGGAGATACCTGCCTCCCCATCACCACCACCACCTCAGCTGAAGAAAACAAGGGGAGAGCAGATTGTACCTCTCCCTTACCTGGAGCACAGTATAAATCTTCCAGAGCCTGGCTGCAGCACTGTTGCTCTACGTCGCTCCACTGGCCAAAGAATGTGAGACGGATGTTACCTATAAACCCACAAGAATGTCAAGAGAGGTCATGCAAAGGCATAAGATGTATAGCAGATACTGTTCACATTTCTGCTGCTTGCTTCTCTAGCTGTGCCTAAAACCTGGCAAATGTGACTTGCAAGTCTCAAAAGTCTAAATCTTTGGTGCCTGATGCATTAAACAATATGTTCCATCAATTCACAGATGCCCTTTAGGGCTGAGGAAAAAGACAGCGTCAGATATTCCTCTTGTCAAACATGGTCCAATACCAATAACCTGACTGAACTATACAGAAGGACGAATCTCAGCATTCCAGACCACTGGCCATGCTGGCTGGGGTTGATGGGGGTTGGAGTCCAAAACATTGGAGGGTGTCAGATTGGGGAGAGCTGCAATAGTAGGAAATTTTGTTTTTCTGTTGTGCTATGAAACTCAGGGTCAGAAGGGAGGAAACAGAAATGTTCTTTCCAACGAAGACAAAGACTGCTACTACCCTAGATGAGGGACAAAAGTAGGGGTGGGGAACTTGTAGGTCTCCAAACACTGGACTCAACTCCCATCAACCCCAGCCATCATGACCAATGGTCAGGGATGATGGGAGTTGCAGCCCAACATCTGGATGGCCACAGATTCCCCAAGCCTGGACTGAAGCGGTTCTCCACCCCCCTTCTCAAGAGAAACTTACCAGTATCATCTAACAGCACGTTTCGTGGGTTGAGATCCTGGCACAGGACCCCCTGTTGATGGAGACCCTCCAGAGCCAAAATCATTTGGGCTGCCCAAACTTGGATCTGGTCCTCCTTTATATCCCAGGTTCCAGAGCCATGCCTTTGGACAGCCTGATGTACAGGAAACCCATATTGCCTTGACGGCAGCTGGCTTTTGTGCTGTTTGTGAACAAGAATCAACTCTTCCTGCACAAAGCTCCCTTCATCTCTCATTTGAGCCGTCTCCCATTGATTCTCCCGACTGCAGTGGTTCTGCAGAAGAGGATATATCTGTCTTTGTCCTGGGAGAGATGCTGGGGAATGCGCAAGGCCAGGCATTTGCCAACACGGAATTTCTATCTTTGACATGTTACATCCTCTTGCTGCCTTCAGGTGAGACTGACTACGTCTTTCACCCATTTGTTGTTTTGCTTCCCATTGAGGAGTGGCCCTCTCAGGTATGCTGCTGATATCATCAACTGTGGTAAATGAGTCCCGTGATGGGAAAATCAGACCTTGGCTTACCAAGTGGCGATGTCCCTGAGACGTTGGTTTTAAATCCGATTCTGTTGCACCAAACAAAGCATGTGTTGTGCTTAAATCCTTTCCTCCAGTAACTTCCGATGGCCCAGTGGCAGGTCCAATATGCCACTTGCCATCGGTCACTGCTCTGGCATGCATGTGGGCAGGTGACTGAGTCAATGAATGGTCATCACTTCTCAACAGGTGGTGATTTACATGAGCAGGGATTGGGCCAGCACTATTCCCATAGTAGACGCTGCAGCTCTGCTGGGATGTAGAATTGGCTTCTTGAGGGTTTCCGATTAAACCTTCCTCACTGGTTTGCCTCAACGCCAAGCTGAGCTTTGGACTCTGCGTACGGGAGCAGTCACAGGCATCGCACTGGAAACGAGGATGTGAGTGAAGATGGAACCAGAGGGTCCCCGCTGTGGGAAATGGAAGGAAGAATAATAATGGCTATTGGAAACATTTCAACTCCAGATCCCTAAAGGCTAAGCCTCCTCATCCATTATTCCTGCCACTGCAGTTGCCTGTTTGCCCAATGCCAAGTTGCGGAGATTAACATTGGGAGAGAAGACAATGGCTGAATTCGGACGACACGATAGTCAGTGGTGGGGTAATAATCAACTTTACAGTTGTTCATCTAGGGGGTACTCCCCACACAACATGGTAATAAATAAATAATCAACTGTGGTGTGGATTGGGATCAGTGCTGAGTTGACTATGGCAGCATTCGGCCGACACGATAGTCAATACAACTGACGATTGTTCCCCCACCCCCCAGTTGCCTATTGTGTCGTCCGAATTCAGCCAGAGAATCCAAAATGGTTCAGATCTATTTTTTTCCTGAACTGGTGAAATTGGGTGGACAATGTGGCAAGCTTTTAAGCTGCACAGTGAAAAATATTTTTTCAGGCAGGATTAACAAAGGTCCATTTTCCCAACCCGCTCTTGTATGAAGAAAAATTCTGTGCTGTTCAAACTTTTGTTAACCTACTGTATCTCTGCAGTCAGTCCGATAAGAGGTTTGCTCTAAAGCAACCTTCTTGCGGAAGGCTAGTCTAAAATATGTTGGTCCCACAGGGCAACTCCTTAGAAAGGACACGTCAAACATGGCTGGCAAGACACTGCATGCCCAATACTTTCAAGTTAACAAGCATGCTGTGGTTGACTTACAAAAATATGTACAACAAACTGCTATGAGCTCAAGGGCAAGACATTACAAGAATTGTCTGTACTACAAACTAGAGAGCCAGTGCTCATAACTGCACAATCAATGAATATTCAACTGCATTGGCTAACTCTAATGTTATATTCAAATAACTTGAGAGGCTGGTCTGTGCATCAGACTACTGTCCAATATTTTTGACATGTCAACAACTTGCATAGTTGGTTATTTCCCACCCTATTCTGCCCTAGCCACATTAAGATTGGAGCACAGCCAACCATGGAGCCAAATATTTTGAGCTAAATCCACATTAAGGTGCGTGCAATTGGGCTGGTGGAAACTGACTTCCCTGTCCCATCTGTCCCCTGATAATGCTACTTAGAGTGTTGAGGGAACCCTGCTAAATGGGGTGAGGTGTGGTGTAGTGTGGGGGATCCCCCCAAAACTGGGTGGAGCCACATTCCATGAGCAGAGCCCTTCTGTCCAGGGAAGGCAGATTCTTGAACCAATTCAGTGCCAGAGATAGCTGGAGCTGTTCCAGCTTACGTAACACTATTTGTTCAACACATGTGCAGAACCAACATTCCTACCCCAGTTTCCTGCAGTGAAAATTAGTTTACAGGTCAGTTATCCTCTTAGGCTGCAATGCTCCTTCGCCACTGGTCTCTGACAAGGATGCTGCAGAAGAGCTGCTCCAACGTGGAGAAGAGCTCTGATGACAGGGTAGCACTTGCTCCATCAGAGGACTTCCAAGGAGTCACAAATATGCTAGTAGAAAGCTCTGCCTCCTAGATTTCATAGAATCATAGAATAGTGGAAGGAGCCTATAAGGCCATCAAGTCCAACCCCCTGCTGAATGTAGGAATCCACCTTAAAGCATCCCTGACAGATGGTTGTCCAGCTGCCTCTTGAAGGACTCTAGTGTGGGAGAGCCCACGACCACCCTAGGTAATTAATTGGTTCCACTGTCATACTGCTCTGACAGTCAGGAAGTTTTTCCTGATGTCTAGACAGAATCTGGCTTCCTATAACTTGAGCCCATTATTCCTTGCCCTGCACTCTGGGATGATCGAGAAGAGATCCTGGCCCTCCTCTGTGTGACAACCTTTCCAGTACTTGAGGAGTGCTATCATTTATTTATTTATTTATTTATTGCATTTTTATACCGCCCCATAGCCGAAGCTCTCTGGGCGGTTCACAAAAATTAAAACCATGAAATCATTTTAAAATATATAAAACAAGGCACAATCTAAAAACACAGAATAACATACAATATAAAAACACAACCAGAATAAAACCAAGCAGCAGGAATTAATACAGATTAAAATACAAATTTAAAACAGCAAGGATTAAAATTGAGTTAATTTAACTGTTAGAATACTGGGAGAATAAAAAGGTCTTCACCTGGCGACGAAAAGAGTACAAAGTAGGCGCCAGGCGAACCTCTCTGGGGAGCTCATTCCACAGCCAGGGTGCTACAGCAGAGAAAGCCCTCCTCCTAGTGGCCACCTGCCTCACTTCTCAATGATGTTTAACTTCTCAAAGTTAAATATCAGCTGTGTTTCAATAGCATTAGGGCTGGGGGGAAGTGGCACTCCGGGAATGGATCAGGGGATCCACAGAATTCAAAGCCACTTCATTCAACCAACAAGTGCCTGACAAGACAGAAAACTATTCCACCTAGCATAATGATTTCCCCTCCTGTTATTGTCAATGGGAGGTTCCCCCCCAATTCAAAGGGACACCACCCTCCCATAGGGCTTAGAAAGTGGTGGCTTCTCTGCACCCTCATAGGATTGTTCTGTAAGTTGATTCTTTCATCTTCCTTTGAAGGAGCTGGATCAGGTCACTACTGGAGAACATACCCTCATCTCAGAGGGGTTTGGGGGTCACAACCACAAGTAATTCTATTCCCATGCATGCATTTGCATCTTCCATCCTTTTCCCTTGCTACCCCCCCCCCCCCATCTTATTCCAACAATTCCCAATGCTACCCACTGGTACTTCTCCTGGCCTCTCCAATTTATTAGAAGCCTTCTTGTATACAAATACTAGCAGATATTCCTAGTGTTGCTCGGGTCCCCAAATAACACTAATCCGCTTCCCTCTGCTCGTCACTAATGCTGCTCCTTGCCGCTCTCTTGAGTAGAATTGCCAAGGAGTGATGGGAAGTGCTCTCAGTGGATGTGGGCAGCTCTGGGTAAGGTACACTGGGATGTGTAGCTGTTTCAGAGATCTTGGGCTCCCACATAATCACACGTGATTCCCCAAGATTTCTGAAACACTTGCACCTCCCAGCATACGTTCAGCGGACCGCAGGTGGCCCCATCCTCTGAGAGGCGCTTCCTCGACAGTTGTAGGCATGCTGGGAGTTGTCGGCGTCAGCTTAGGATTTGTTTTAAATTGTTTACAAACAGTTAAACCACAAAAAAATCAGGTTTGGGGATTTTTTGGGAACATTTTACAGGAAGGCCTATCAGCATCCCAAATTTCAAGTTTGTAGCTCATCTAGCAGTGGGTAAACATTTCCAGATATACTAACCCACACACATACATTCAGCTTTATATAGAGAGATAAATGTGCCTCTCACACAAAATAATCCCAACTGAACCATACAAGGTTTTCACCAAATGAAGCTAGGAGATGGGAGTGGGTATACAACAACACTCACCTTTCACATGTTCCAAGTGGAGGAAGATGGAGTCCTCACTTACAGAGTAGCACAACAATTCAACCATAAAGGGGATCCCATGCGGGATGATCGTCTGCCTTTCACGGGTCTCCACATGAGATTTGGGGAGGCTCTGAAAGGGAACAAGGAATCAAGAGCTGTAGACTGACCAACTGGACAACCCCTGGCCAGAAAAGTCCAGTGGCCTATTCCACTGGGGCAAGGGCCCATCCTTCTTCCTTACTGTAGTTGAAGATCGATCTCTCCAGAGCTACTATTCCCCCATGACTTTTCCTGTCAGTTCTCTGGGATGGCAAGCGATTAAGAAATATGTTGGTGAACTCTTCCATAGACTCAATGGGCTGGATCCATATTAGAATTTAGTGGAGATCTGCTCACGCTGGAGATGATCTTCACGGTTCTTCCTTTCCCCTGCAGCTCCTATGTTCCTGAAAAGCTGCTCAGAAGGGCCTGGGAAGAGGGGGACACCCTCCAGAGCAGCATGAAAGACAATGCAGGGGGGAGGTGGGAAAGATCTCCACACCTTTTGTCCACCCAGGGAGCCTCTGCTGGACCCCAGTGCCTTCCATGAACACTGCATATGGAATGTGCTACCACAAGATGTAGTGATGACCACAAACTTGGATGACTTTAAAGGGGGATTAGACATGTTCATGGAGGATAAGGCTATCAGTGGCTACTAGCCATTATTGCTGTAGATTACCTCTAGTATCAGAGGCGGAATGCCTCTGCATGCCAGTTGCTGGGGAAAATGAGCAGGAAGGTACTATCACATTCATGTCTTGTATTTGGGTTTTCCATAGGCTTCTGGTTGGCTACAGTGGGAGTGAATGCTGGTCTGGAAGGCTGTTCTTATGGGTATAAAGGAAGCCCTATTGATGGTTAACAAGCCATGAGATCCAAGTGAGATAAGGCAAGTCCAGATGCCTCATAAATTTAGCATCTGCATGAGGGGTACAAGTTTAATATTTTGCCTGTGTCTATAATTCTGGAAGTTTGATAGGCTAGAATGCAACAATGGACACTATCCAAAGCAGAGGTGGAGAAGCTATGGCTCTCCACATGATATTGGACTAAAACTCCCATCATCCCTGACCACTGGCCATACTGATTGGGGTTGATAGGAATTGGAGGGCCGCAGGTTCTTCAACCCTAAACCAAGGAATGATAGATGTGGTGACTTCCTGGAACCTGAAAGTTGGATATATTTGTGAATTATTTCATATATATCTTTTGATGCTTTAGTTGTGGCGGCTCCTGTTCTCCCTGAGAATTCCCTTGATAGAATCAGGCAAACAGACGGAAGATTTTCAGCAATTTGACATGTTCCAAGAGTTCTAATCCAGAAAGGTTTTGGATTCTTCCTTTGAAAGGCAGCTTATATTTGAACATACAAGAGAAGGATGCATTGGATATACCTGTGATGGTGAAATTAGAGATCGGACCCCTATAATTCTTGTGTTCTGCATACTCTGGATATATGGCAAGCTAGACCTTTTACATTGATTAAACAGCTGGGTATCTTTTCATCCCTCCTCTCCATTTGCTATGGGGTTTCTTGGAATAGCTTGGGGGGTGCTGACACAGCTTTCTAGGTCTTGTATTTCTGTTTTTATGGTTTTATGGTTTTTAAATTTTGTATATCTTTTTTTAATGTTCAATGTTTTAAATTTTTTAAAACCGCCCAGAGAGCTTCAGCTATGGGGCGGTATATAAATGCAATAAATAAATAAAGTTCTTCTAAAAGGGGTGGATATGCGAAAGGAAAGGAATCCCTCAATATCAAAAGACGTTGGAAGCTTCACAAACTAGATTCAGTTTTGTGAAAATCTCACAAATTACCAAACAGAACAAGGTTAAGTCAGAAGGATTCAAAGCCATGTTGGTTCTGCGGTAGTATTGTGCCTAGAATTGTCAAATGAAAAGGACACAGAGGAAGGGGGAAGCACATACCTTCAGTATAAAGGTTCCCCCAGTAGCTGGGTCCTGCACTATCTGCACCTATAAGCAACGCAAAAGCATAGATTAACACCACCCTCTCAAGGGCTGCCATTGGGATCGGGTTAGCAGCTATGCCCATGCTTTTGCCTTACTCAGAAGTAAGTGTAGGGACCTGGACCAGATCAGGGCCCCAGAGTAGGAGCAGGGGGGCTTTAACCCTTTGCCCAAATCACATACCCCTGCACCTGCAATTTGCATAGGAAAAAAGTCTCCATTCACTTCAATGGGAGTTTTTTTTCTTCTAAGCAAATTGCAGATGTTGTTGGTGGGGGTAGAAAAGAATTTGGATTGGGACCCCAGCAGAGAGCCCACCCCCACACTAGGGTATTGTTCTCATTTAGGTCCCTGCACTTACTTTTGAATAAGAAAAAAGCATTGACATAGTCACGCTAAGGCTCTAGTCCATGAAAAGTCATGTCATAATAGGTAGTTTAGTCTTTAAGGTGCCCCAGGGTTCTTCATTGCTATTGCTATAACTGCATAACATTTATTTTTTAAATGTATAAACTGTGCTTTCACACAAAAGGTATTTCAGGGCAGTGTACATAAAATGACTTAAAAATAATACAATAAATACAAGCTCTATAAAATACAAATATAAACAAGCTATATAAAATACAATATGAACAATCTAAAGTCTAAATAAACAATAAAATCAACTGTCATAAAATTAAAAAGATACTAACTTGAATTTTAAAATGTAACATTTAAAAATCTTGTAAAGGTTTTAACTGGGCACCAAAAAAGTAGAGCTTTGGCACTAAGCATACTACCTCTCACGGGAAAGCATTCCAAAGTCAGAGCACCACCACAGAGAAGGCCCTCTCTTGAGAAATACAGACGGAGTACAACTAAGTACCTTATCTGATGATCTTATTGCACAGGCAAGTTGATATGGGAAGAGGCGCTACTTCAGATATTTAAGCCCCAAGCCATTTGGAGCATTAAAGGCAAGTGCCAGCACCGTGAATTGGGCTTGGTAGCGAGTAGGCAGCCATCAATATATCATCTCTTCTGGAACATTTTTGCCCCTGAGCTATTCTCCAGTGCAAACAATTAGTTACCTTATCAATTATTCCCACAACTTTACAGCGCCTCAGGTTCTCCACTGGTGTGCTGAGAGTCCTAATTGGCCGAAAGCGAAGGCTGCTGTAACCCTGTTGATCAATAAGAATTGAGAAACATTTTCACCAGGCGAACGAGCAAGATTGGCTTGGAGTGGAGGGAGGGAGAGCAGTAGTAACAGGACTCAGGGTTTATTTATCTCTGGAAGCCAACTGTCTCTACACATCTAACACAATTTTGTGTGCTTTGTCCTTTGTTGGAAGTTTCAGCACATGCAATCTTTCCCAATTTACAGAACAATCTTAACTGTACAGGTACAAAAAGCCAGAGTGTCTATTAAGTACTCCAAAGGAACTCTGTTAGAGTTGAGCAAACTTTAGCCCTATGCAGGCGTTTAGCCTGCTCTCACAAGGCCAAAACGGGGGAAGGAACACGGCTGCATATGCAACCCCCACCCCCAATATCCCTGTTCAGTCCCCAACTTCCCCATGTTGAGGAGGAAGGTCTGAAGGGACTTCTATCTGCATTCTCTTGCACACAAGTAGAAGCCTCTGTGCGATCGTGAACTCTGATAAACTGAGTGCAAGTAGAAGCCCCCCTCAAGTGAGCAGGATGTATGCCCGCACAGGGCTTTTATATCAAGGAAATCCAAATTCTGTGCTCAGAAATCCAGAATAATTTAGGCAATACATTTGCAAATGTTTTTGTATTCAGTTTACATTTTCCTGCTTCCAAGATTCGGGTATTAAAGTACTTGGGATTATCTGAAAAGGATAGACTAAAGGTACCTGAGCAACAGAGGCAAAGGAGAGTAACCACGGGCACAGGGATTTATCTCTGTGTCACACTGAAATGGTCCATTATCCACTAAGCATGGAAATCCTGTCCAGCAACCTTCTTACCTTTGAGCTTTCACTACAAAATGATTCCTCACTTTCCATGTTAGCCCTCTAGATGTTGCTGGGCACCCAACTGCCATCAGCCCCAGCCAACATGGCCAATGGACAGGGAACTGAAGTCAGACAACTTCTAGACAGCCACATGGCCCCCACCCCTGCATTATGTACTGAAAATACAATGGCTCAGTTCAGACAATGAATTAGTCAATGCAGTGTGAAAACTCCACTCAACGGTTAAGTTTTTAGGAGATACTCCCCACACATGTTCTAACTCCACCGTTGTGTGACTGTGGGCTACCGTGGAGTTCAGTAAAATCCATCGTGATGTTTGATTGACAGTTCTTCCACCCTCTCCCCTCCCCTGTTTGTATCCCATCAACCATTGCTGCAAAAAAAACAATCCCAGCAGCTCTCCTAGAGCAGCACTCACTCCTTTTGCCGCTCTTGCCAGGGAACTCTGTAGCCAATGGGAAAAGTTAACTCAACGCAACGGAAAACTCCACAGAGCTCTCCACACAACACAATGGTTGTGCAGGAATTCTCCTTTGCACAACGTGGATATTCTGCATGGAGTGTTTTCCAAAAAAAACCTCCACCATTGCGTGGAGTTTTCCCACCAGACAAAACATTTCTCATGGTGGAGTAAAAACTCCACCATGGAGTTCTAAAACCACTGTTGAGAAACATGTTGTCTGAACTGAGCCATTGACAAGACTTCTGTGCAGTGACAGTAGGAAAACATTTATTTGGTTCAAGTAGTTTCCAAACTTGCACGGTAAACCTATCCAGGCCTGGATTCTTCCTCCCCTCTATCCAATTACCACTTCACTAAGTGCCCCTCTAGCACTCACTGGTCTGTATTTTACCCTTCCAGTTCAAAATAAGACAGTCTGATCTAAAAATAAAGCATTCTTTCCTAAACTCCAACAGTAGCCCATGTCATGAAATACCCTAATTCTGAGCTGGTCAAGTCTTTTACCCCAAACTGGGAAAAAGCTGAACATCTCCTTCTCTATGAGCACAGACAGAGAACAGCTGCCTCCTGTGTCAGCTCAGAACTACTGGAAGCACATGAAATTAGCAAAACTAGGACCCGCAAAATGTCACACATACTTTTTCCTTTTCTTATTGCAAGATCTCAACCTGTCCCAGCTTGCTGCCACCTGGAGATGAAGAGGGGCAAATATGCACTGAATGCTTATCTAAACCTCTTCAAACGCACTCTGTACATTCCCCGAATCTTTAATGATTATTAGTAGGATATTTTGGAAAGTAATAGAATTCGGGATCTAAACTGATGTCCCTTTACCTCCCAAATCAGCATGCTATGTAACCGTACTAGAATATCTGTATTCAGATAGGATGCAATCCTTTTCTTGCTCATCACATCATCTACTGTGCCCTCTCACCCTCATTGCGTGCACATTTCTCATGTTCAAATGCTTCAATAACTGGTCTGCACCTGGAGGTATTATCTTAATCAGGAAGCCACAGCCCTCACCACCTAGTTTCTCACCGTTTCAGTGGAATTTCCATTCCCCGGAGTCCGTTGTAGATGGCAGTTGAAGATCTCCTCTGCACGTTTCAAATACTGGGTGATCTTCCGCTTCACAGCTTCACGGCGCTCCTTGTTAGGATCAACTGTGTGAGAGTCAAGTGCATCAATCATTCTTAGCCCTCATATTAAATATGTGATTCTTCCTAGATCCTTGGGTTTTCCCAACAATGCAACACTTGCTCTATAACCAAGGCCATGTGTACTCCACACTTCGAAAAATTAAAATTCAGCATCCAGGCAATCCAGTGATGTACTAAGAAAACTGAATTCTGTAACCCCGAATAAGTTATGCAGGTTTGCATAATTTATCTTATTTTGTATCATTTTTTTCTGGTTTTGTCTAGTCATTTGGATGGGCAAGAGCCTAGTCAACACATGCAGCAGAATGAGGTGAGGGAATGAAGTGGTAGAGTCCTGAACAAATAGAATGGACTGTACCACTTCAGACTGCAGATGGAGGATCACATTTTTTAAAACTTCCCTATGTAAAAATAATCTCCCTGCAACTAGAAAAGTAACAGCATGGAGCAGGAGAAGGTAGAACCTTTCTCCTGATGTGTTTGTTTTTCAACTTGCAGAAAGAAAGTAGAAATATATGACGGAGAATTCAAAACTTATATCTCCCACCTGCAACCAGAAGCAGTATAGGTTTTCCTACCACCTCATTCAGCTGCATATGTAGACCACGCCAAGGCATTCTTCAGGGCACCAGAGCACAACCCTCAACCACTGGAAATCTTATTCAGAAATCCTCTGGCTTCTGAGATTCCAACAAATATTGTCCACAACTTCAAGCATATCTTTCCAGCCATAAGGACTTCAAAATAACTTGAGATCTCATATTTTCAGGCTGTGGAATTTTGAACCACATTTTACAGGTTTTTAGTATTACCATATCTTGTTTTTCAATATTATCATATCTTGTGGTAAGACAGAGAGAGCCACAATATCTTAGGGCACAATCCTATGCATGTCTGGACAGAAAAACACACCTGGCTGGAAATGCTGGGAGTTGTAGGACTTTTCTCTCTCTCTGAACATGCATAGGATTATCCCTTCAAAGAACAAAAGGAAGTTGCTAGAGGAGACCAGGCAAGTGGTCATTTGCAAAATGGACAAGCACCTTGCAACTCAGCCCTTCCACGTCCCCACATACCTTGTACCCCATTGAGGAGCACATCCACACCATTCTTGTAGTGGTTGAATGCTTCTTCATAGTCCTCGCTTACATCCCGCTCCAAAGCCAGACGGATTTGCTTTGCAGCATCCACCAGGTAGTCCCGCTTCCCAGTTCCATGTACATCAACAGCCCCTGGTGTAACCCGGCTTCGAATCTGCTCAAGATACACTCGGGCTTGGGAGAAAGCTCGGGTACAGGACTCCGAATCCATGCCCAACTGGCACTCGAGAGACACCGTTTAAAAATGGGCCATTCTCAAGAAATCCTCACCAGTCCATTTCCTGTACTGCTTGAGACAAAGACAGAAGTAGAGACAGACGAAAGAAGGCTGCAGGCAGTAGCAGGTTAGTGAAGGGCTTGGGGAAACAGAAGAGGACTACTGACTGGAGCTAGAAAGAAACAGGGCCTGCAGGCAAGACAGAAAGTGCTTCCAGACCAAGGGGTAGTATCCAATATTAGTCCTATGTAGAGTAGACCCATTAAACTGAATGGGACAAGTTAGCTGGGACTAATTTACCTCTCATTCATTTGAATGGGTGAGAAAGCAAAGCCAAAAGCCTTCATATACCTGCTCTGTATGTAGGCTTCTGTATGTAGTTTGGTTCTTGCAAGTGAACTGCATGATGGGATTGGAATGATGTATGTGCTTGAATGTGAGGTAATGCTGAAACTGCTTAATTGGAAGTTCTGTCAAGACCGTTTGATATCCGATGAGACAAATAAGCAGCTTGATAAGGAGGACTGACCATCCAGGTCAATCTGACATTGCTAGAAGAGTTATGGGCCACCTGTTGATAAGGTAGAATGAAGTAAGTTTTATTTTGATCTGTCTTTGTTTAGCTTTAGAATTTTGCCAACTGCTAATTGGTTAAGATGCTATTTGCCAACTGTTAATTGGATAAGATGCTACTTGTATAAATATACCTGCTTTTCACACTGCTAGGGGAGAAGTTCTTTGTCTGTAAGACCCTCTCCATGCAGTTGCATTACGCTAAATAAAACAGAGTTGCCATACAACCAAAGTGGATTTTTATCCTTGACAACTCTAAGTAGGAATAACACTGGATACTATTCAAGGCTTTATCATGCAATCGCCCTGCTTCATTCATAACATTTCACAGGGTTTGTTATTATTATTTCATTTATTTATCATTATTTCATGGAGTTCCTGACATTACCATCTTCCATTTGTAACCCTCCTGTTTTTACCCACTATTTCTGTTCCTTTCCATAAAAAATCCATTAAGGAAGAAAAGATAGAATGGCTGCATAATGCTTTTTGATTGGTAGCACCTGGTGACATTTGTCTGGAAGTACTCTAAGTCTTTGCTGTCACCAAATGAGAAATATCTTAATTTATTGACAGCATGGGTGTTAAAATCAATCTGTGAATTAAATGATATTTGCATATGAATAAAATAGTAGTGCTGAAGAAAATATCAATCTACCTTTTATTTCAGGGATAAGGAACCATGGCCCTCCAAACATTGTTGGACTACACTCTCATCATCCCTGCTCATTGGTCATGCTGGCTGGGGCATAGGTTCCCCATTTCTGTTTTAAATGAAGCATGCACATGCTTCTGCAAGCACCAACTTAGAAAAAGGATTCCCTCTTGCATTGGAAAAAAAAATGCCTCAAGATGATATCAACCACAGTCGTACCATCAGTCTGACTTTGGGGAGAAGTGCTAGAGCTCCATCACACCTGTGATTTATCGCACTCTTGTCATGCCTGGTATGTGTTTTTGCAGCGCAGTACTCACATGACGTCGTCCTTGTTCTGCACTCACCTCATCTCTTCCCCTCAGTTTTCCATCTTATTTTGGAGCTGGGAAAGTCCGTTTCCCACCCCCCTGTGCACAATAAAGCCACTCCTCCCTCTCATGTACTGCTGTCCTTGCGCTATATTGGATAATACCGTTTTTTGTTGGGGGTGTGTGTGTTAAAAGGCGGTCTTGATGACAAATGGCAAAAGAGGGCAGGGCGGTTCTCCGCTCAATTGCTCAAATGTTGAAGGGGGAGGGAGAGGGGGCACCCAAACACCCCGCAGAGAAAGCGAGAGCACTACCACCGCCTGTGCCCAGGACTTGGTCCCATTCAACTCTATGGTTCTTACTCCTGAGTAGGAATGTCTAGATTTCCTGACCAGAACATTATTGGCTTCCCCTTGCACGTCAACATTGACCACCAACTTTTTCCAAAAACTAATTGTAATACTTTCTCTTCATTTATATTGTTTAATATGATCTTAGGGGAAAAGCATAGTGTGTTGTTTTACTTCAGGCTGCCGTACTATTGCATTTGTGCTGAAATAAAAAAAAATAAAAAATGTATATAAAAAAATTAACTTCAGGGGAAGGAGAATGTAGGGGGTGGGGCGGGAGATTTTGCCGGCATAGTAGCGATACAGGTGAAAAGATACATTTGCTGAAATAGTGCAACAACGCACAGACATGAAAATTCCCAGCACTCGACTTGCTAAGGAAATGGAGGGGGAAACTACAAACGCAAACCGGGGGGGGGAAAAAGTAGGTATGATGGAGCCCCTCCTGTGCCAAATGAGCAGGAACCTCCATACACAAATATGGTTTACCATATTTTGAAGTAGGTGAAATCATGCACATTCCCATCCAGAGAGGGGTCTCATAAGATAGCTAAGTACGAAGTCTTAAATTACCTAACTGCACTATTGATTAAATTATCTAACTGCATCTGTGGTCTTTGTAAACTACTATATTACCAATACCTATTTTATATTGCTACCAAATAAACAGGGGTGTTTTTGACCTAAGAGTTTTTAAATCCATTCTTCTAACCAATTAATCAAACAAATATTGCAGCCCAACTTTATAGAGATGAATACTGGGCAGAGGGGAAGGTGTGGATGAACCATTTCAGTGGAGTTGTTTAAAAATCACATCACTTTGCGATTTCTGCACCATCTTTTTTAGAGGCAGAAATGAAACTCCAGTGGCTATTTCTGGCTTTTGTTACTGTCAGTGGCAAGCAGACAGGAAGCAAGACAACAGCCTCTAAGAGAGTGTGACTAATTGGTATGGTTAGTTTCAGGGCCTTTCACGTGGAGCTGGGTTGGTGCAGGGCGTTACAGACCATTAATCCTGCTGTGGAGACAATGGTGCTCTGATAGGGGTGGGAAGAAAGCACATCTCTAGATAATTGGGACTTCAGCTCCCAAAAGCCCCTGCCAACATGGCAATGGTTGGGAACGCTGGGAATTGAAATCCAAAATATCTGGAGATCTACTTACTGCCCATCTCTGTGCTAGAGGATCCTTCTGGCTTCGACAGCCTTCCTGTCTCAGGACAATGCCACTGTTTGGCGCAATCAGAGCTTGGCAGCAGGGGCCTAGTCGTGACAGAAACACAGGACAGGAATCCCAGAAAGGCTTATGCAAGGTACTGGTGCTAAGAGGGGAGGCATCCACTGCTGACATTACAAAAGGCCCCACTAGGGAGAGGGCCATATTACCTTTGCTAGCCCACCCCAGAAGGAAAGAGGCAAACAGGCAATGCTAAAGGAAACACGTGAGCTAACCCATCCCATTCTATTCTTGGCCCCAGCTAACCAAGGACAATGCATTGCAATCTGAAAGCATCCGGTCCCGGGGGTGAGGTAGGTGCGCAGGTGCATATGGACGGAGCCGGTGCCACTGACATGCGGTGGGGCAAGGCAGTACCTTGGAGGCCGGTAGGAGTGGGGGTGACGCAGAGGCTCTTCCGCGCCGACTTCCATCCCAGTGCTGGGACCCGTCTTCTCTGAGTAGGAATCAGGTGTAGGCTCCAAATCGCGGGGTTGTGCTGGTCCACGGCTCCTCGGATTGGCTGCGGATGAGATCATCACCCAGCCTTTTAGAATAAAGTACCAATCGCCAGGCTGCCCATTCCCCGGCTCTCTCTTAAAGAGGCAGCGTCTGCAGAGGCCGAAGTCTAAGCAACTGCATCAGGAGGCTTGGGGAGTGCGGGAAAAGAGCCCCGGCAGTCGTCTCAAGCTACAGCAGAGGCTGGAAAATGCGCGGCGCTAGGGTCAAACTTCAGTTAATTAAGTCAAAAGAGGTAGTCGGAAGAGAAGGGGTGGAGGGCCCAACCGTTGCTCAAGACTAGAAATGAAATTGAAAGTGTTTCTGCTGAGCGTGTTTTCCCTGAATAAATACGTGATTCTACTCCGTGATAACTACCTCTGTTCTGCCCCCACACGCACACACTATCATTACATTTCTGAAAAGAAGGGCCAGCACTCAAGCCTTTATTTTTTGGAAGCTGTTTCTTTGACCCCCTTGATGTGTGGCGCCTTGTTGAGGGAAACACATCTGCTTTGCCCTCCCCCGCCCTTTATCGTTATTTCACACAACCAGGGCCGGCCTAAGCCATTTTCCTGCCTGAGACAAAGGACAAGATGGTGCACACTCCCATTCCAGGTAAAAACAACAACCAAACATCATCAACACTGGTGATAGGAAGACAGCGGCTGAATTCGGACTACACGTTAAGCAGCTGGGGGGTGGGGGAACAATCGTCAGTTGTATTGACTATCATGTTGTCCGAATGCTGCCATAGTCAACTCAGTGCTGATCCTAATCCACACCACAGTTGATTATTTATTACCGTGTTGTGTGGGGAGTACCCCCTAGATGAACAACAGTAAAGTTGATTTTTACCATTGTTACAACCATCTGAGGCCCGCTGTACTGAATTTGCTAGGTGCTTCCAGAATAAAATCTTTGGCATCCGCCAGGGCTTAGACTCCAGTGTTATAGCAGGTAAATCTAGTGAGGTGTCCAGAGCACAGGCTTGTCCTGTTTTCTTGGATGAGTTTCAGTTGATACAGCTCGAGGATGTTGACAAGGTGCTTGGACAGGTTCGTGCAACCACCACTGTATTGGATCCTTGCCCCTCTTGGCTAATAAAAGCTAGCAGGGATGGAACAGCCAGCTGGGCCAGGGAAGTGATTAGTGCCTCTCTACTAGAGGGAGTGGTCCCAGGTCCCTTGAAGGAGGCGGTAGTGAGACCACTCCTGAAGAAATCTTCCCTAGACCCCGAAAATCGTAATAACTATAGACCTGTGGCAAATATTCCATTCCTGGGCAAGGTCCTTGAGCGAGTGGTTGCGAGCCAGTTCCAGACACTCTTGGATGAGACTGATTATCTGGATCCATTTCAGTCCGGCTTCAGGCCTGGTTTTGGCCCGTAAACAGCCTTGGTCGCCCTGTATGATGACCTATGTCGGGAGAAAGACAGGGGGAGTGTGATTCTGTTGATTCTCCTTGATCTTTCAGCGGCTTTCGATACCATTGACCATGGTATCCTTCTGGGACGACTGGCTGAGTTGGGAGTGGGAGGCACTGCACTGCAGTGGTTCCGCTCCTACTTGGCGGGGCGGCTCCAGAAGGTGGTGCTTGGGGGGACATTGCTCGACCCCGTGGATTTTCCTTTATGGGGTTCCTCAGGGGTCAGTCTTGTCCCCCATGCTGTTTAACATCTACATGAAACCATTGGGAGCGGTCATCCGGAGTTTTGGGGTGCATTGTCATCAGTACGCTGATGACACACAACTCTATTTCTCCTCATCTTCAGCAGGTGAGGCTGTGGATGTGCTGAACCAGTGCCTGGCTGTGACAATGGACTGGATGAGGGCTAACAAACTGGAACTCAATTCGGACAAGACTGAGATGCTGTTAGTGGGTGGTTCTGCTGACCAGATGGAGGGTGTTCAACCTGTTCTGGATGGGGTTGCACTCCCCTTGAAGGAGCGGGTTCGTAGCTTGGGGGTTCTCCCAGAACCATCTCTGTCACTTGAGGCTCAGGTGGCCTCACTGGCACGGAGTGCCTTCTACCAACTTCGGTTGGTGGCCCAGCTACGTCCCTATCTGGACAGGGATAACCTGGCCTCAGTTGTCTATGCTCTGGTAATCTCTAAATTGGATTACTGCAATGCACTCTACGTGGGGCTGCCGTTGAAGATGGTTCGGAAGCTGCAGCTTGTGCAAAATGCAGCGGCCAGAGTGATAACAGGAACCAGAAGGTTCGAGCATATAAGACCTACTCTGGCCCGCTTGCATTGGCTGCCTATATGTTTCCGAGCCCAATTCAAGGTGCTGGTTTTAACCTATAAAACCTTACACGGCTTGGGACCAAAATACCTGATGGAACGCCTCTCCCGACACGAACCTACCCGTACACTACGATCCACATCGAAGGTCCTCCTCCAGTTGCCTACTCCAAGGGAGGCACGGAGGGTGGCAACAAGGGAAAGGGCCTTTTCAGTGGTGGCCCCCCAATTGTGGAATGATCTCCCCGACGAGACTTGCCTGGCACCGACATTGTTATCTTTTCGGCGCCAGATCAAGACTTTCCTCTTCTCCCAGGCATTTAACAGCATATGATGAGGGGTTTTGTGTTGTTGTGTTGTTGTTGTGCTTTGACCCAGAAGGATAGTGTAATTTTAATTTGTTTTTATGCTTTATGCTTTTAAATTTTGTATACTGGTGTTTTAATTATTCAATGTTTTTAATTTTTGTAAACCGCCCAGAGAGCTTCGACTATGGGGCGGTATATAAATGGAATAAAATAAATAAATAAATACCCCACCATTGACTATCGTGTTGTCTGAATTCAGCCAGCGTCTCTGCAGCCCCTGAGAGTAATAGGCCAAGAAAGCACAAAGTAGGTCAGGAGACACATATAGTTTAATCCTCCCAAGTTCTTGCTGTTGCTCCCCAAGTCCTAGCATAAGCTGCCGGCCTCACACTGTCTAATGGTAGAGTTGCCCCTGCACATGACCCAGGGTTTGAGATTAAGCCCTGCAAATTATTCACCTTGAAATTATTAACATCCATTTTTCATATTCCTCTCTCCCTACATTTCATGCTAGGGGAAGCTGTCCCAATAACAACGTTATTTACATTACTCTAGACCATATTTGTCCAGTATGATGACAGAAGTAGTTGTCCTGCATCTCAGAACAGTCTATGCTAGGGTGACCAGATAAAATTCAGATCAGGGCTCATGTAACTTTAACAGTTGTAGAGAAAAGGGAATTTCAGCCAGTGTCATTTGAATGCAGTTAGTTCCTGGTGAAATTCCCTCTTCATCACAACTGTTAAAGTTGTATATGGTCACTCTAGTATAGTGCCTGCACCTTTATCTGGTCAGCCTAGTCTATGCTGACACTTTAATTCTGATTTCACTTGCTCCACTATTGACTTATTTCAGTAATTAATGTAGGTATTAAAATATTAACTGCAATTTGGCCAATAGATTGCAAAAAGTTATCACAATATTGGTTCGGGCAGATCAGGTGGGATTTATTAAACATAGACAGGGGGTGATAACCTAAAATTAATTGATTTGATAGCTTCAAACACTGATAGAACAGAGCAGGCTGCCATTGACCCTATTCAGACAACATGCTAAGCCACAGTGGTTGAGCATTTTGAGCTAAACATTATGGCTTAGTGTGTCGTGTGAACCATGATTTAGTGTGTCAGGTGAACCATTCCTAAACCATGGTGGCTACAAAGCCAAGGTTTAAACATACTCATTCACCATTTTCTGCAAAAGAGTTAGCAGCCTTAGTTGGTTTAACAAATAGAACTGCTTTTAAAGTGGCAATAGCCAGAAAACAGCAGGATCTTCTTCCTTGAGATGACGTTGGGCTCCATCACACCTATTTCCCCCCCCCCCCCCGGTTTGCCTCCACGTTTTTTACCTCCATTTCATAAGCGCGACAGGCTAATGGTCCCTTTCACGTGGGTTTGTGGTATTGCACTGCACCGTGAAATCTCCCTTTTGCTTGTTTGGTCTTCCACTCCACCCTGCTCCTTCTCTCAAAGTACATGCCCCCAACAAAGGAAAAAGCGAGAGGACAGCAATACATGGAGGTTTAAGAGCGCCTTAAATCCGCTTGGGGAAAATAATCCAGACTTTCCCCGCACCAAAATAATACTCAAAATGGAGGAAAAGAGGCGAGATGGGTGCAGGCCAGGGACAATGTTATGTGAATCCCACACTGCAAAACCAGATACCAGACGTGGCAAGTGTGTTAAACCACTGGTGTGATGGAGCTTGCCTCAATAGAACTCAACGGAACTGAATGGAGGGGAAGTATTCAATTTAAACCCCTTGTTGCCTCTCTCCTCCCATGTAATTCAGCCCATAACAATTGCACCAGAAAGCACAAAAGCCCCAGGTAAACAACATAATTTCCCTTATTATAGTGACACTCTGTGGATCTCAGGTTACACCTTATTCAACAAAAACTCTTGTTCCATGTCTACTGGACATCACAATGTTTCTTTAATAAGAGTTTGTCTAAGTTGGCTAATTGTTGGGAGGTAACACAGCTAATACTTCTTTTAACCATATGTTTTGGCAATGTTCAATACTTGCCTCTTTTGGGGAGGCGGTTATTCATTATATGGTTAAACTTAATATTGGAACACTCTTTAATATTTACTGATGTACATGTCATTTTAAATTATCTACCTACTTCCTAGAATGCATGGCCAATGCAAATGGATTTTCCACACCCTTGTGACAGCTAAAAGATTGATATTACAATATTGGAAGAATAAACACTCACCTCCTATAACGCAAAGGATTGAAGTCTTTACAGTGCTTTCAACATTTGAACGAGTGTTGTATAGACACCACCTGTGAATGGATATTTATTTGAATATATGGTCTGCTTTTATTGAAGTTTATGTATAATTCTCACACACACACACATTTCGTAGGAATACTTTGACAATGAAATATTAAAAATATATTTCATTAGAATGCTTGGAAAGACTTCTGGATCTTTACCCCCTGGTTTCCTGCTGGAGAACTCTGTGTAGTAGAACATCACTGTTCTAACAGCAAACAATAGAATAAACTGTGAAAGCACTATATTGCATTTCTGCGTGGCAGAGAGGAGACTGTAGCCTGTTGACCAGAGTTATGTAGGGTTCTAGATACATATTTTATGTCACAGCCAACCCAAATAATGTCATTTTGAGGTTTTCTTGAATGCTCCAGTCTCAGGAGAGGTACTGAGGAAAACAGGCAGGAACTTTGTTTAAACAGGAACTTTCAGCTACCACCATCAGTATACTTACCTGATTTCCCTTACCACAATATGCCAGCATGCCAACAGTCTTATTGTATTTATTTTTACAACTCTTCTCTGATGTACAGAAGGTCTACTCTATTATGTACACTTTGCAGGTAGAGAATAGCAAGTATCAAATTACTTCCTCCAAAGTACACAGACGTTCTCCCAAATCCTCATCCATTGGCTCATGCATTCCCACCCCATGGTAAGTTATCCAGCAATAATGAAGGGTCACAGTGGGCGTTAATGCATCATACAGCCAAGATACACTGGTTCTTGGAAGTTGCATTTTCATAAGAGGTGTTGCGGTAAGCTGACCAAAAAAGAAAAAAATTGAAACTGGATCTGGATTTTGATCATAACATTTTATTTAGAATAACTTATTTGGAATGTTGCTGAATTGCACTGAACGGAAAAGCAGAAAACCCAAGTCCCATTGCACCCCATAAAAGGAAAGACTCCCACTCAAAGCCAGGATCAAAATTAAGTTGCAATCAGATTACTGTAATATAAGAAACAACAAACCTATTGGGCAAGATTAATGGTCCAACTAGATCTATATCTAACAGTGGCCTGCATGGGATATTGTATAAGAAATGTACGGATGCAGAGCAACTTAGGGAACACCCCATTTCCTGTTTTCATTAGGAACCTCTAGCAATTGTAGATACTGGAATGATCAGTGCCTGTCCTACCTTAATTGATAGCTATTGATATTTCCTATCTTGCACATTTTCCCTAGATCATTTTGAACACATTTATTTATGCCATATATCCCATGGCAGAGCATTCCACAGAATACCTGTACAGCATGGAAAAATACATCATTATCCTTGTTTTAAATCTACTAGATGTACTTTTCATTTGACGTCTTGTAGTTCTTAGGCTATATGAAAGATAACCAGGGCAAACTCTCCTAGTTTTTTCTAACCAAAAGTATTTTAATATATGCATATATATATATATATATATATATCACTCAGTTCATTGCTGAGTCTTTGTAATAGGTCTTAATATCCTGTCTGGGGCAGCTACAATGCTCTAAGAAGGTTTCTGTAAAATGTCCACAATGGCATCAAGATTTCTTCCCAGAGCTAATTTCAGAGTTCAACAGTACTTATGCATATTACTGTGCAATTATCCATATTGAGTTTGACTATTATCGTACAGCCCACCTGCCATTGTTTTTTGATACGCCTTCCTATATGGCTATTGCTAACAGAGTTTGGGCCATTGTGCATGTGCCAGGCGATGGATGGGCACTAATGCACTGGCAACAGCTACCACTACCAAGTGTGGCATGGGGAGGTGTGTCACACCAAGCTGTTAGAGGAGACACAACTGGGTGGAGAGCAGGTAGGGACAGGAAGGGGCTGCCCTGGGACTCTTCATTTGCTTAGGCTGCAAAAGTATTTTCCAATCACCCCAAAGCCAGCTACATCAACAACCGTCTACAGCTGATAAAGTGATTGCAATGGATAGATATGCAGCAGAGAGAGGCAGACTTGCCAAGCACAGGATACTGCTGTAATTCTGTCGGGGAAAGTGATTCTATGCACTTTTATAATGACACGTCTTTAGGACTTGAGGGCACCCAATGCTCTCTCTTGTGTGGCTACCAGAATTAGCAGAGATTCTATTTGTGCATTAAACCTGCAGCAACCTGAGCACCACACACACTGCCTCCCCTCATAAGTAACATGCTGGATCTTCTTTCAGAACAGGGTCCACTTCCTCTGAATGAGGAGACTTTCCCCACAATTTCCAGGAAGCTACTTCATAAGGAACTTTAGTTCATCCAATTCATCAAGGAAAAATGCCATTTAGATGTGTTGGAGGGTGACAAACCATTGTTTCTTCTGAAACATGAGTCCTTGGCACAGAGTGTGTTCCCAATGCATTAGCATTGGTAAAAAACAAAAAACAAACAAAAAACAAGACTTAAGGCCAAGGGTTGGTAAAGCTTGGCTTGAATGATTTTTTGTAATGTTTTGGCACCTCAAACCCCAGCCAGGACATAGGATCCAGATAATTCAGCAGGTAACGTTTGCTTCTGTCTTGAGCTGGTTCGTTCTAAGCTTTTCAAACGGCATAATGCTGTAACTGCAAACCAGACCAACCACACTCTTCTCAGACTTCCATTTTAATCCCGATTGTGCAGATGTCAGCATGAACTACTGCCTATGTGTTGGCAGGGAATGGACCTAGACAAGGATGTGGCCGCCTCTATAACTGCTCTGTTCACCTGTGCCTGGTGCATCATCCTTGCAAGCAATTATCATAAGCATCTCCTTCATATTGGCCTGAAATATTTTCTGCTGTGACATTGTCTTTGTTCCTCTCTTTTTGCTCAGGGGTTGCAAGTGAGTGAGCTGCTGTGAGTCCCCCAGAATTCATCAGTCAAAAATGCAGTTGGCTCATGTATACAGGAGTGTTGAAGAGGACTGAGTAATAAATGCAGGCACTGTGGCATTGCTCTATTGGTGATAAAGCAGCCACCTTCATCAAATGGCACATCTGGAAAGAAAGCATAGAACAAGCTCAACAACAACAAAACAACAGCTGGATCTAATATTAGGCATGGAAAGTGGACATCTGGAATGGTATTTCCTGCAACAGAGTGACTTTATATTATTAGGATGGTAGTATCCAATTAATTCTTCTCACTGCTTCCTTCAGCAGAATGGAAGATTAAGATTCATCCTCCCTTTGCACCCCCGTGTGCCCTCAAAATCTGCTCCAAAGGGCTGGGGGATCCTCTAAAGCAGATTTGGTGGGGTGCAGGGGGTGTAGAAAGGAGCAAAGGAGGGGAAAGGATCTCTCCCGCATTTGTCATGAGCAGAAGAGATGCTTCCATTCCCCATACCCATTTGCCACAAGAGAAGGGGGATGGGACGTGCAAGCATGTCTCCCGGCATGGCAGGAGAGGTGCTTGCCCGTCCCATTCCTTTTCTCTTGTGGCGAATGGGGACCGGGCACTGAAGCATTTCTCCTGCCACTTTGCAGCCGCAGGAGTCATGCTTGTGCATCCCATCCCCATTCGCCACAGCAGGCGATACCTTGCATGTTCCGTCCCCCTTCTCTTGTGGCAAATGGGGGCCGGGGGCAGAAACATCTCTCCTGCTCGTGACAGACGCAGGAGAGATCCTTGCACCACTGCCTGCCCGTTCTTTGTGGAGAAGGGGAGGGGGCAGTGGCACAAGGAACTCTCCTGCTGCTGTCAGAAGCAGGAGAGATGCTTCCGCTGCCCCTCCCCGCTATCCATTTGGCTATGAGGTCAGGGGGATGGAAGGAGCTCTCCTGCCATCCTCCCAACCCCATATCGAAATAGATCGTGGGAAGGGGGGCAAAGGATAAACAGTGGTTGTGCAAATAGTCAACTTTGCACACTGCTGATCATTTGCGTTGGTTATTTCTAGGAAATAGCCAACCATATGTGGAAAAGCCTCAACAGACGACACAATAGTCAATGGTGGACTATTTAATCATCCATTGAATTATTGTGTCATCCGAACTCAGCTATGTTTGAAAACTCTGCAAATATCTTATATTGGCTGACTTTGCTTTTTCATACTGCAAATTTGGGCTTATTGTTCAAGTGTTAAATTACAGGGAATAAATGTAGGTTTATTAATAAAATGCTCTAGCACAGTGATGGGGAACATGTGGCCCTCCAGGTGCTGTTGAACTGCAACTTCCACCATCCTTAGCCAGCATAGCCGATGGTGATGGATGAGGGAGTTGCAGTCAAACAGCATCTGGAGGATCATACATTCCCCATCCCTGCTCTAGCGTAACCCAAAGGGCAAGGCAAATCTATTAGCCGTTGGATCCAATAATGTTCAGGAATTAAGGCCATGCTGTCCAGTTTATTTTTATATTTATATACCACTTCTTAACAATGGCTTGGATGCTAAAACAACTAAGGAAGGCCACGAAAGGAGAGTTTCCTGTCCCTTCCACCTTCCTTCAGCCTCCTGAGGGTCAAGAACCCTCCTGAGCAATGTGAGATGCAGGAGACCACTGGGGGAGTTGGGAATTAAGGTCTGCACTGTTTGGAGCCATTCTCCCCTCCCATCAGCAGCTCTCTGCACCCCATCCCACATTCCACTTAAGTTAGGGTGACCAGATAAAATCCAGGTCAGGGCTCATGTAACTTTAACAGTTGTAGAGAAAAGGGAATTTCAGCCAGGGTCATTTGTATGCAATTAGTTCCTGGTGAAATTCCCTCTTCATCACAACAGTTAAAGGTGCAGGCACTATGCTAGAGTGACCATATACAAAAGAAGGCAGGGCCCCTGCAACTTTAACAGTGGTGATGAAGAGGGAATTCCACCAGGAACTAATGGCATACAAATTACCCTGGCTGAAATTCCCTTTTCTCTACAACTGTTAAAGTTACATGAGCCCTGACCTGGATTTTATCTGGTCACCCTAACTTAAGTTCTTCTTGTTCAGGGATTGCCTGTGCAGAGGCTTTTCAAGGAATGCAGGGGACTGAAGCAAGGGAAGGGAGGACAGGAAACGTTCCTTCTATGAAGTGAGTTTGTCTTAGGATCCAAGCCAACAATCCTCAAGTAGTTAACTATAAAACAACAAATAACAATAACATAACTATCAAGGTCACATTATAAAATACTCAGTAAATACATTAAACTCTGAAGTCCAAAGAAATCACAGAAAGAGCATTTCTCCAGTTGAACAATTTCCTCTGTGTACACATTTCCGCTTGCATGTCCGAGGGCTTAGGATACTCGGCTTGCTTCTTTCAAAGAGCTGGGGCAATTTTCACTGCCAGCTTTGCAGGCCACCCTAAGCATGTTTATGCAGAATTAACTCCCACAGAGCTCAGGTAAATGTATATCCAATTGTGGCCTTAGACTGACAGTTGCTCTGACAAGCCATCAATGGTAATGAACCAATTACTGCTGTCACACACAGTATTATAGAGTAAAGCATGTTACTCTTAAAGGCAGCTGTAAGAAACAGAAAAAAAATAAGAGTACAGCACTGTCCACTGAGTACATAGGAACTGCTCTGGTTGGCTTTTCATTGTTTTAATTGTCCACCCCTTGGCCATAAGGGGACTTTTGGTACTGTGTTGCTTGAGCAGCAGCCCTGCAAGTCACCTAGCTATCCCTTTTTGAAATGGAGAGTATTTGTGGGGTAGGGGGGAAATAACAACATGTGTGATAAAGCAGGGGAGTATCTTGCTTTGAAAAAGTAAAAGTTAAAATCTTATGGGACATACCCAAGCCTATGGGTGCATCTAAAGTAGCTCTTTGAATTCTGATCTTTATGCCTTAACTCTGCATTTAAACCAGCCATCTCCAATCTAGTCTCCTCCAGATTAGACTAGTCAGTAATTCAGTTACTCTTTATTAGTGTGGCCACTTATGAATCATTAAAAAAGAGGAAATGCATCACCCAAAAAGAGGACAAAAGATTTGCATAACATTTGCATATGGTAATTTATATGGATAGATGCAAATTTAGAAATTACTGTTATAATCTTAACAAAAATACATTACATCTCCCCATAGTGTGGAAGAGCATGATTGGATGACCTGCTTGCCTGCCCATTCAGTGTGCTGCCCATGTACTAACTGTTGATGGGCAATAACTCTTATGGTCCTTTACCTTAAAACCAGAACTAAACAGGACAGCTGTTCAAACAGAGGATGCCTTCAAACAGAAGAAGGTCCTCCGGCACCAGTTCAATAGAGGACCCCACGTTGTACTTTGTATAATATGTTTTAATGGTTTTTCATTTTTGTGAACCGCCCTGACAGCTTTCGATAGGAGGCGGTATAGAAATGTAATAAATGAAATGAAATAAAAGAGGACACCTGGCCACCACCCACCCTGAGTCACAAAACTTAAAACAATAATTACCACAAATAAAAGATCAAATTGATCTGGCATACTGCTGAGAAAGCATAAAATTGTAAGTATAAAAGTTGCAAAGGGTCAGCCTATTATGCTGGCTGGGAATGATGGGAATTGTGCTCCAACGTATCTCGAGAGCACCAGGTTGGGGAAGGCAGTTAAACCAACGATTGCCACCAAATGTACTTTATAGGGTCTCCATCAAGACACTCTCGAGATGACCCTTTATTAGGCCTCACTTTTTCACACTGCATGTTATTTTTCTTTGAGGCAAACCATATCCATGGTTACTAAAAAGATACAGATTTAAAAACATAACAAAACGAGAAGCCTTTAAGCTGGAGAGGCAAAGTTGCACCCTCAGCTAAGTAAACCATAGAAATGCTGTTTCTCATGTCAATAAGGTGAAATGGAAAATTTGTTAGTTTTATCTCTTCAAATCCTTTCCACATCCTCCCTTTCTCTGTAGATAAGGGCTCCAATCTAGTCAAATAAACCACTGTTTCGCTTTTTCCTCCTGAAAGGTTAAGTTTACTTTCTGGACAACAAAAGCAAACAAGTCATTCAAACCCTCAGTATTTGTTCTTTTTTATCTCAAGGCTTTAGCTGCTGCATTACATGGAAAGATTTTGTGGCGAGCTTTCAAATGACATATAGCAAATGAAATGCATTTTAATTTGAGGTGGAAATTTTAATTGGTTAGTCTGTGCAATTTGTCAACAGAAGGTTTAGTCGCAGGTTAAAAATTTGCTTCTGGCCTGATTAATTGGTGAGGCCAACAACAAGGGAAAACTCTGGGTTGTGGAAGTCTTGCGGGACCTATTGCTGAGAAAGCAACAGAAATGCCTCACCAGCAGCAGCACCACAGTTGCAAATTCGATGGGAAATGGTGGGTTGAATTCTACTCAAATGCTGTTGAAATAAATGGGACACATTAGCTACAACTACTTTAAGGGCACATCCTATGCATATTTAAACAGAAAAAGTACTACATTCACTAGCCAGCATGAATGCTAGCTGGCTAGGGAATGCTAGCAGTTGTAGGACTTTTTCCTGTCTAAACATGCATAGGATTGCTCCCTAAGCTTCATTTATTTCAATGGGACTTAAATACAACGACTTTTAGCTGGATTGGGACTGTTCCCTTTTGCATTTTGGTCGCAGATGCTATTACAATTGTTTAGTGCTCCTACATCCAAAGCCTGCTTCTGGGTGAGCAAATAGACCCTTCTCTCCATAGGTACTAAATAGGTACTGTTTCTTTATAAATCGTATAAAGAAAAAGAGCGTCTCAAAAATGATTCTGGTGCCAGCTGCAACACAAGTTGTGTTTCCTTGGCCTGAGAACCTGAAGATGCTATCACCAAAATAAAGCCAGAACCCAAAGCTCCATGGGAAGGATGATATACATGCAGTAGAAGCCATGTGCATGTAATGAATATTTCAGAAAGTAATATGAGGCTTTCAGCTGGGCAACAGGCTTTTTCTTTGCAGTGAAATCCACCAGCTTCATATCATCCATGCTGGAAAATTGGAGCCAAAGCAGGGCACTCCCGGAAGAAAACACCTACCTCTATTCATGATTCACAGTATTTATTCCTCCCCCTCTCCCTGGTGTTGATACTCACTTAGAGATCAATTTTGGGGGTCTCTGCTTTGCCCGCTTCCTCTTGCTGCGTCCCTTGCGTCTCCTCCTCCTTTTGGAGGGAAGAGGGGGAAAAAAGAAGAGTGGGTAGGAGGTGAGACACTGCAAAGAGTCCCAACATCCAGAATCCTTAGTAATTCCACTTACCTCCCTGACTTCACAGCACTTTGCCGAGGCCTGGGGAGAAGAGAGTTTCACAGTCACATTTGGGATGTGGTGTCTGCAACACTCATGGATATTAAAGGACCTGAAGCTGTGGAACTAGCAAAGAGGCAAGGTCAGAGCCTCGAAAGGTGACCAGTTGGGGTATGAAACTCCTTGTGCTCTGTCCTCCTTAAACATGCATGCTGTTGCTGACTCCATCCTCACACCGCCACCCCCACCCCCCAAATTCAGAAAGCTCCAGAGACTGCTGCGAGTGAAACACAAAGAGAGTCAGCAGCAGTGCACCAAGAAGGTTTGGGTCGCAGGAGATCCATGGGACAACAAATGAAAGGTAGGGTGATCCACGGGGGGCAAGGTAGGTCTGATTCAGCCGTGAACCCTCCTGAAGCCCAAGGATCCTGGTAAATGCCCCACAATGCTGCCCCATGATGCTGGACCTGCGAAGAACACACTGGCATCACCCTATATACAGGGATCCCATTTTATAAGCAATTCAGAGTCCTGTTCTTGCTTACACTACTGAGACTCACGCCCCCATCTTCTGCTGCATAGTTGTCAAGGTTCTCCACATCCCTCCTCACATTCTATCATTGAACCCAGATCCCTATTTACTCTTACTCAAGGACAGGCTTCCCTAAACTGGTGCCCTCTAGAGTGTTGGACTGCAATTCCCATCATTCCTGGCCAGCATGGCCCATGCACTGATTAGAACAATTGCCTCCTTGACTTGGGCCCGCAAGCCATTAACAGCCTTATGACAACATGGCCTGGGTCTCACAAAATACTAACCCATGGTTATTTAAATTATCGTTTGTTGCCCTACCCAGGGTTTGAGCATGTAACTACAACCCATTAGTTTAAAAACGAAGGGGTTGTTGTGCACTAGTGGGGATAAATGGGCGTGCTGCTTACAGTGCACCATCCTCTTCCACTTTTATTCCACAATCCATGTTTTGCTCCTTCATAGATAGTGGAGCATAAACCCAGACCTTTGGGCTGTTTAGGGTCTAAAGAACCCAGTGGTTAACCCATGGTTTTATTGTTGGATTAACTGTTGGCTTATTTAGCCCCTAAATAAGGTCTGGTTTCAGATGTCATGCCCACAGCCTATGAAGAAGCCAATCATGGGTAGTGGGGTAAAAACAGAAGAGGCAAGCGCATTGCAGATAACGTGCCCACTCGTGCATGAGGACTCCACATTTGTTTAACTGATAGGTTGTTGTTACCTGCGAACAGGCTCTTTGTGTGGCAAACTATTGAACAAACTATGGTTTGTTTTCTGAGTCCCTGGGTTGTTTGTTTCCCTTCTCCTTCACCCGCTCCCTCCCCACATCCCAAATGCCTGTGCGAAACTGCAGTACTGTCATGTAAAGAGGCTGGGTTGTTTTTATTGCTTTGCCCGCTGCCTTTGTAGCCTGGGAAAACAACCCATGAACAACTCACAATTCTGGGTTTGCACGTAACTAGAAATAAAGGAGGGGAAGGTAACTAAAAATAAAGGAGGGCAGCACATAGCAAACTACTTCCAATTCCTGTGTAGATCCCTTTAGGAAGCAGATACCACAACGACACAGATTTGAAAAAGAGGGATGCATCCTCAGTTACAAAGCATGTTGCACACAAACAGGATCAGCAGGGGCCAAGAATAATTATGAGTGTTCTCGGTATCACTGCAAATAACCTGCCAAATATTACCAATTTGAGATCCTCCATTTTTTGGGATTCCAGAGGCCTGACGTATTATTCCACATGCAAGATTCTGGTTAAACTAAAGCATAATTGTTTTGAAAAGGCAGTTCTGAACTGGCCTCAGCTTGTGAGAGCAAAGACATAGAATCATAGAACAGTAGAGTTGGTGTGTGTGTGTTGCGAAAGGGAATAGTAACGGGTTATTTCTTCATTCCTTTGTGGAACATGAGGTTCCCATCAAGGTACCAATTAGGAATGTTGCGAAATTCCGCAAGGGCAGCAGACACTGCTGCGTCCAACCCTCACGGGCCCAGGTAAACATGCCAGTGCTGGGATACACCACCCCCAAGTGCTTGCGAGCCTTCAAGACCACCCGGGCATGGGTTTGTCCTGGATTCTGGATCACGCTGTTCCCCACCCCACACACACTGCGTTAATAGGGCCTTTAAGGCCCCCCCTAGTTGGAACATGGGGGGGAGGAGAAATGCATGTTTTCCCGAGGCTGGGGAAATTGCGTATTTCCCCCCCTCCACACTAATGGTGGCCTTGGGGAAAATGCGCGTTTCTCCTCCTTCCCCAAGGGGGCCCTTAAAGGCCCTATTAACCCAAGTGTTAAAGGGCCTTTAAGGCCTCCATCAGTGTGTGTGTTGTGTGTGTGTGTGTGTGTGTGTGTGTGTGTGCGTGTGTGTGTGTGGAGAAACACATGATTTCCCCAAGGCTGAGGAAATTGTGTATTTTCCCCACTGACGTAATGGCGACTGCCATTAACGCAGCAGGGGAAAGGTCCGAAGCTGGGCAGGTGGCTGCCGAGTGCTCATAAACCTCGTAAGTGCTCAGCAAGGGCTCGCAAGGCCCAGCTCGTGGGGTGGGTGAGCCAAGGTGGCGGGCGGGGCAATCGCTCCCCGGCTCACCAACCCCTGGTCCCAATTGTCATGAATGGACAGCATCTCTGTCACATTTTATCTCTTAGAGTGTTTTCAGATAGGGGAGGAATTGCATTTCCCTACTGTCGCTTTGCCTCCTGCTTCTCTCCCATAATAGGGACAAACAGCTTTTTCTTTCTTCATACGGGGAAGAAAGAAGAAGCAGTGACCACGTGGCCCATTCAGTGCGTGTTTTATAGCGCAGCTTTTCCTGCACTCAGCCAATTAACATCAGAGCCAATAAGAATTTTTGTAGCGCGAGAAACAACAGAAGAAGCGGGAGAGGCATAGGAGGATTACTGTGTCGTCGGAATGACCCACGAAGATCCGTGGGTGGCCATCACAAGTGTGTGATAAAATGCTTGTCTGAAGATGTTCCTAGTTGCTGTCTCATTAAACATGAGGCATGCAGGCCACCTGCAAACCTGTAGATATGCTGCAATTCTGCTGGAGCCCAGAAACATACAGAATGTGTCACTGGGTGCAGAATTTGGTTTCTTGAGAATCTTAGGCTGCCTCTACACGAGAGGTTTAAAGCTCCTTCAAGTCTCATTAAAAATTTTACCTCTACATGAGCGGAGCGCCAATTGGGAGTTGAGGTGCGTTATCTGTCCGATTACGTGCATTATCGAATGTGCGTTAAATAGCGAGTTTTATTTTGCTGCGGCCGATAAAGCGCATTTTGACTACGTGAACAAGCGATTCTCCGCATTAACTACTTCTAA
The DNA here is from genome assembly GCA_029215795.1 of Anniella stebbinsi. Taxonomy (NCBI): domain Eukaryota; kingdom Metazoa; phylum Chordata; class Lepidosauria; order Squamata; family Anniellidae; genus Anniella; species Anniella stebbinsi. The sequence continues at coordinate 335,589,326 of JARDYH010000001.1, forward strand.
AGCGCATTTCAAACAACCGGTAAGGCCACCAGTTGTGCGCTCAATTACCTCCTGCGTAGTTATTTACCATAAAGCGCTTCCGAGAAGATGCGCATAATCGGAGAACCAGACGTCAAACCGAATTCCTGTAGAGGGGGTCTCTGTTTAATGTTTTTGTTTTTAAAGCAAGTTTCTAGCCTTTGTGACTGTGATGGTACGCTTGAAAGTATATGAATGATTTCGGCTTAAATCTCTGAGGTTGGGGATGGGGCTTCAGTTGTCTGGACATCTGTTTGCTGCTCCCTATGAACAACAAAACCAAGATAAATGATGCAAAATGCAAATGCCAAATTATGAAAAACAAGAGAAACTATGCATATTTGCATACTCTGTGCCACCATAGAATCCATCTTTTTCTGACACAAAAGTTAAGTTGCTTGGGTACACATTTACTATTATTATTTTAAAAAATCATCACAGAGAACATATACAATGTGAGGGGTTTCTTTAACAGCATATGGTTACTATGAACTTGACAGTTTAGGATAGCCACTTCTCAGGGTTCTAAGTTCTCATTCTTTAAGGGCTGGCAGACTAAGGAAATGTAATTGCTCTTGCAGCCTTAAGTCTAGTTTTTAGTTAGAATCAGTCAGAACTCTAAAGGAGCTCCACACTGGAGAGTAGTGTGCTTTGTGCTCCTGAAAGCAGAACAAACAGTGGAACAATTGCTTCCTGCTGAGAAGGGTTGTGAGTCAACTTTCTGACCCCTTGGAAAGTTTAAATTAAACTTACTTCTGCTGATTTGTGTATGTAAGTCTAAAGGAATGAGGAATCTAATGAAAAAGTCCTTTTCAATCCAGGGTTGGTGGGGATCAGCGAAGATCACTATGATGACAATTGAAACATCTTCCCCAGCTAGTTGCTAATAGGATTTCTGAGCCACCAGCGCTTGAATTGTAGGGCTTATTTAGATCAAGGGGAAATTACATTGCCTTACAGGGGCTTTGCTTCCTGCTTCTCTTGCACAATTGTAATGGGCTGCATTACACAGCTGCAGGGGGCAACCACATGAACTGTAACTGAAAACTTCCCCATCTCATAGCATCGAATGGAACAACACCCTCTAGTGAGTGCTTTGCAGCACAGCTTCAGAGCACATGGTAAGAAATCCCACAATATTTCAGAAGAATCAGGATATCCAGGAGGGTGTTTTAGAACAGGATTACCGGGAGAAGGTGCAGGAGACATGCAGGAGGTTGACATCATCATCAAAAGGACCCATAAACTTCCGTGAGTGTCCAGTCACAAGTGTGCCTTATTTTGCCCATGTGAAGTACACCATAGAGAGCTAAGCCCCCTTTACCTTTTGTGCTGGCTCCTTCAGCTAATTTTTTTGAAGCTAAAATTAGGGGGAGCCAAGGGGAGGAGCTTGTCACAGTTTTATTAAGGACCCCCCCCCCCAAAAGAAATGAACACTGTGATGCACCAGAAACTCAGGTTTGCCCAGGGCTGTCCCAAGATATTTTGCTGCTTGAAGTAAAGGACATAATGGTGTCTGCTCCCTATTCCATGTACATAAGCTGATTGGACTGACAGTTGGATCTTACCTCAACACTAGCAATGGGATCCTCCACTGTATCTAAGGCAACAGGCTAGTTTAGGGAGCCCAAGACAGGCTGTGCAGCATACACAGTTCAGTCCTCTTAACAGAGCGGAACAGACAGGGGGCTCAGGATGAACCATGGGGTGGCAGCAGGGCTACCACTGCTGACCCTCAGCATCTGCTGATTGAGGCAGTCTTCTCATTTTGCCTAGTGGTAGGGCCTGCCCTGCGTTTGCCAAACGCCACAACGAAGTCCCATACCTGCACAAACATTTCCTGTGCTCAACGAAGGACAGCTCCACATAGGGCACATCTGAATGGATCTTCATGACCTGAAAGGGTGAAACCTAAGTAAATCTCTGAGCATTTCTTTCTCTACTGCCTTCCTCTGTTCCTACCACATAGCTGGCCCAAGACATTCTGGGGTCAGAGATGGAAAATCCAGGAGGCAACTCCCTACCCCCCACCCCACTAAATCTTACGAGGGAATAGAGCATTTCCCATTCATTTCAAGGGCACTTGTGCAGGAGAATTTCCTGGCCCCATGGGGCAGCCTGAGGGCCAAAGTAGACAATATGTTAAACACATTATGGGTTCATAATGTGCCTTTTTTAACTTTAAAAACTACAGCCCGGAGGGGGCAACAACAAGCAGGATGAGGTCCACAGAGTGCTGGTTCCAGTACAAATCTCTCTGTAAATTTCTCCTCAGAAGGGAAGCTGCCACTGGCACCCATGGCAGCTTCCCTCTGAGGCAATTAACAGATTCAGGGAATTGGTTTCTCCTAGAATTATATGGCATGAGAAGAAAGGTTCACCTGACCTCCACATGTGCTCTGGTCCCAATCCAGATTAGCATACATAGGCTCAATTCGGACGACATAATAGTCAATGGTGGGTTGACTAACCCTAAACCTCACGCTAACCCTAGGGGGTACTCCCCACACAACATGGTAATAAATAATCAACTGCGGTATGGATGAGGATCAGCACTGAGTTGACTATGGCAGCATTCGGATGACACAATAGTCAAAACAACTGACGATTGTTTCCACCACACCAGCTGTTTATTGTGTCGTCCGAATTGAGCCACACACATACAGTTTTTATTTTTAAAGTAGAAATAAGACACGTGAACTGCATACACACTCATTTAGGGCCCAATCCTGTGCTTCTTTAGACAGAAAAAAAATCCTACATTGTAAGTTTTTTTGTCTAATTAGGCATAGTAGTATGCTCTTAATAGTTTAATTTGGCCCTGAGACAAGCGACTCATTTCTCCTCATGACAAGACTGCCTCTGCACCTGCCAGAATTGTAAAGATTTTAAAATATGGGAAAATAATCTCCAGCTGTTGTTTAAGCCAAACTTTAGGAATTACTCTGGAGGTCCATTTAACCTTTGTGAGCCTCAGCTTCCCAGATGTGAGTATCGAATGGGATGTGACATCCAGACAACTATTACATGGAGAGACAGTAGGGAGGGACCCAAATCCTCAACCTACGACTTCATGACAGCCAGGACCACGTAGTACAATCTCCTACCTGCATGGTGACGTTGGCCGTCTGTGTTGGGACACACTGGAGCTTCTCATCTGAGCAGCATCCACTGCAGCGGCGCAAGGAGACACAGGAAGGGCTGAATACGTACTCTACTTCATTGGGGTATTCTGACATAATACTGACCAGTTTTTCCAAGGGCTGGCAGTAGCTGCGATTCCAAACGTCGTGAAAGGATACAACTAAAAAGATACAAAACGGTTTAAAACACACAGGACAGGGGAGGAATCTTGCTCTGCTCCTTCAGATAACTGATGAACAGCAACCTTGCGCTAGGTCCCCTCCATCGCAGTATTTTCTACATGGCCATGCTGGCTGGGAATTATAGGAGTTGCAATCCAACACATCTGGACAACACCAGATTGGAAAAGGCTAGTCCACTCCTAAGGGGCTGTGGCTTGCAATGGTTTCACACAGAGGTTTCTCTTGTCACATGCTACCTAATCCTTTTAACCCGAGATGGCAGGGACTTAAACTGGAACCTCTGCATACAAAGCTGGTGGTCTGTCCCTGAGCTATGGACCCTCCCCAGTCCTCGACCTTGGGGTTATTAGGGCCATGCTCTGAACAACTAAGCTAGCTGCATCTTGTAGATTATTTAGGAAGCCATGCTGGATGTGCCACTGAATGAGCAAATCCCCCATTGGGGATTTCCTCCTTATGCAAATAGGATTTCCTGCCTATGCAAATACCAGCTTTATAGGAGGATTTTCCTTAGGACTGCTGTGGCACGGGAAAAATTACATTACATTACATCCCATCCCACCCCTCACTGCTGCGATCCCAAAACTTCTCTCTCTCTCTCTCTCTCTTTCTCCCCCCCACACACACACACCAATGACTGCGCATTAAATGCACATTTCATGTCATCAAACGCTTAGAAAACTTGCTAACATCATTTGAAAAGTTCCCTATGTGCTCGAACCAACTAACAAGTCTCTGATGTACCGAAAGAAAGAAAAAGATGTGGGGCCTCTAATTTTGTCCCTTTCACACACGTCCCCTTGGAGCCACTTTCACAACCGTAAGAGAGGAACAAGCTTCGTACTCACCTGCCCCTTCAGTGGTGCTGTCTGGAAGAACCTTGTCTTGCCTCTAGGGAGAAGGATATGGGGGAAGAGAGGGAAGGGAGAAATGGTGATTTTCCCAAGGCATTCTGGGAAGAGAAAGGTAGCCAAACATACTACAAGGTAAACTTGAATGCAATGTAAACACAGAAATTTGTGCCTTATCAGTATTTTTGATAAGGCACAGAAAATAACACCAGTGACCTCATATACACATGTATATAAAGATATGTTTTCTTGTCTTGAATGAGATCTGTTTAAGAAGATGCTGCAAGGAAAGGCCACTCTTCACATGCTCCAGTCCAGGGCCTTCTAGAGCACAGAACATTCATTCATTCATGTAGGGGGGTAGAGCAATCCTACCGGTGTGGGTGGAGGGAATATGACGGAGTAGGAATTGCTTTATTCAAAGCCCGGCCAAGCTCATGTGGGCAAGAAGGGAGGGAGGGAGAAGCAGTGTTTTTCTCTGCCCACCCCTTTCAGGTTTTTCCCCCTTTATTTTTTAACATTTCCCTTCCAAAGGGAGGAAAATTATGTATGCTAGCAAGCATATATTTTTCCCAATTCCAGGGGTGTGTTGGGAGAATAGGAAAGCAAATATCCTGTGGATCCGTAGCCTTCCCGCATTCCACCAACACACCCATAGAATCCCTGCTCCCCATTTTGTTGGACATGCGAACATGCCCATGGAATACTCCTGTTAACACCAATGAGGTCAGGCCCATGGCAGTTTCTGGGGCATCTGGAGGGAGTTTGTGAAGTCAGATCTCCCACTCCAAAAAAGGACCTTTTTCTCTGCCCTCAAAGGGGGAGAGCTGAAGCATCCTATGTCCCCTGGAATGCTATCTCAGGGACCATAGGATTACAGCCTTAATTAATCTGCACAACACTTTTTATTGTTCTGTTATTTATTATGATTTCTTACTGATGTATTGACATCAACGGTCACGATGCATTAGAGAGTAGCAAGACGACGAGTCCCTGCCCTGAGGAGCTTAAAATCCAGCATTCAACACAGCGGAGGCAATACAGAACATAACAAGAGCCATGCTGGATCAGACAGCTGCTGACAGGAAACTCACAAGTAAGACATGAATGCAACAGCACCCTCCAACCCATGTTCCCCAGCAACTAGTGTATACAGGCTTACTGCCTCTGATACTGAAAGTTGCATTTAGCCAGCAGGACTAGCAGCCACTGATAGCCATCTCCTCCAGGAATTTATCCAACCCCCTTTTAAAGCCATTCAACCTGGTGGCCATCACTACATCTTCTGGTAGTGAATTCCACAGTTTAATTATGCACTGTGTGAAGGAGTATTTCCTTTTATCCATCCTGAGTCTCCCACCTATCAGCTTCTTGGGATGACCCCGAGTTCTAACATTATGAGAGAAGGAGAAAAATGTCTCCCTATCCCATTTCACCACACCACGCATAAGGGGAGGAGGAAGAAATAGGAGAGGATAAACTAGGGAGGAATATGAGTTTAGTTCAGTTACATGTCCTTAGGTGTATTCTCAGTATAGCTGAAATAAACAACCTGGTGCCCTCAGATGCTTTGTACTACCATAATCCCTGACCATTGACCATGCTGATGGGAGTCGTAATCCAAAACATCTGGAGAGGACCAAGTTTTCTATCCCTGCAATAAAGGATGTGGCTTAAAGAATTATGCCAAAAGCTTAAAAATATGTATTTAATAAGATGTTCCAGGGCAGAGTTTACTAGAGGCCAGAACGTTTATTGAGCAAAGTTTTTCATTTATAGTCCATCTTTCCACCTAATCAAGGCTACCAAGGTTGATCCGCAATAAAAGTACAATATAAATGCAATATTAAAACCAACTCCACAGTTTAAAACAACAACATATTTTCGTATCAGGCCCAGATGTGGAAGACTTGTGTTTTAATTGTTCTTTGTGTTTTCTTTTTATGTAAAACTACAGAGGGAATTTCTATACCGGAGTGGTACAGAAATTTTAATAACACTGCCAATAATATGTCTATAAGCAGGCACAAAGTGTGTTTGCTTCACCTATGAGTAAATACAATCAACTTGCACATATATGGGACTAGAGATAAGAGTTTCCAAGTAAGAGGACGTGACTCCCTGAAAAGCTTTAGCTTCAGTACTTCTAATTACTGAAATGAAGCACTTTCCCTAAAATCCTGCTATGAATAATCTAGTGGTGCTGCCATATCCCCTTGCAAACTCCTTGAAACACTGAGTTAGGAACACTAGATGTCAGTCTAGTGCACAACTTCCTGTAGCCAGAAAATCTAACGTTTTTACAAGGAAGGGTGAGGCAAATAAAGATTGTTGGCAATGAGGTAGAAGACACAGAAAGATGTGAGAGAGCAATAGAAGATTGAATGCATGTGCCCTAAATGGCAGAGGCCTCCATTCCTAATGTGATCAGCAACAAATCAGCTTCTTCTTAAAATATTTTTTGCCCTGATGGTCCTAGAATCACACATTATGTTGGTAAAATGAAAATAAATAAAAGAAACCATTTTTGGATGAATTTCTTCTTGTGAATTTGACTGTAAGCTCTGGAGCCTCACAAGACCTTATTCAGGCAGCATATGGATTTGATTATAATCGCTTTCTAAAAAATGAAATGAAGTATTGATGAGTGTTTTAGAATTAAAATTCATAACCACGCTTGATTGGATGAGAAATTAGTTGGATAAGCGAAAAGGTGCTGTGTGCAACTAGCATGAAGTGAAATCATGTGATGGGCATGTGCATTTGATCAGAAACTTTCAGCTAACAACAAAGGTGGTATGGGGGAAATTTTACTCCACTGCACTGCCACCACCTATGGGGAAACTGGTTCTTCACTCGTCAATCCCACCTATAGGGTTTCTTACTTTTAGGAAATGCTTATATTTCAGGGCCTAAGGAATGCTCTACCACTACACATTCCACAAGGTGACCCTTTTTTGCTGCCACGAATTCTCTGACAATACTTTAAAACCTCCTAGTAGCCTGGTATAAAAAGCTTAGGCATGAGATGGATACCAACACTAGAGACAAGATGAACTATTAAACAAGTTAATTTATTAAAGGGATATTTTACACATAAGGGAATACTAATATTTACTCTAGGTTTTTCAGAAGATGCTTAGTGACAATTCTTAAGGACACAAGAGACACTGCTGCTTTTAATGACTTCTTTTACCCCAGGCAAAATTCCCTACCTCTACCCCAGCCAAATAAACTAACAACCAGTGCCCGGGGGGGGGGGGGTGCTGCTTTTGAGGAAACCCTGTGCTTTCGCTGTTGTGGGGTGGCAGTGAGTAATCCTGATGCAGGAGGGAGCATGTGCTTTCTGGTCAAGAGGGCAGGGCTCCTGCAGCTTTAACTGTCGTAATGAAGAGGGAATTTCACCAGGTGCTGCATGCATAGAAATGACACCTACTGAAATTCCCTTTTCTATACCACTGCTAAAGATACAGGAGCCATGTCCTCCTTTTCATATGGTCACCCTATCTAAGCCTCACAAACACCACACAAAGTAAACATTACAGAGCAACAACAGTTATATACATGACCATTCTTTACTGTCGAGTAACACTGATCCACCACATCCCCATATATGCAGTGGTTCCTTGGTATACCTTGAAATGCCAGCATCTTACATTGGAAAATCAATCCCCACATCAGTTGCTTTCTTATGTGCAGCCGCCGCCAGTGTGGGTTTGCGGTCTACTGTAACTGCAATTTCAGCGCTTCTGCACTCAACTGAATCCTATCGAGTGACTGTCTTGAGCTACTACTGTGTGATCCCCTGTTTTGCTAGATCAACATAGTAGAATATTCTTTAAAGCAAGCTTTTGATCATAGAGTTAACCTGAGATGAAGAAGAAATATTCAGCGAAGATATTCAAAGCTACAGAAAGGAAGAAAAGGTGTCAGTGCGAATGGGAGCCACGTTAAAGGATGGTAAGGGATATGTATCAGGTAAGGGGAAAGACCTCTGCTATTCAGAGTAGGCAGTATAGGGCTGGATGGACAAATAGTCTGATCTAGTATAAGGCAGCTTCTTATATACCTTTCCTTAAGTAACATATGAGTTTTATTTAATTAACCTATCAATTATATGAGTTGATTAATCTATTGATTGAAGTTGCAATCATATACCCTGTCAACTGGCCTCTGACAAACTGTAGGATACTGTTGCACTAGTGGGGAGCAGTTATGCCCTTAGAGGAGCCCCCAAGAACTTCTGGTATATTGATGGAAAACTCTGTTGGCATGATGTACTACTGGCAGTAGTATGGGAGAGGGGGGAGTGGAAACAAGTGTTCCAGGGCACGTCAGGGGCAAAGCCTTGGATCAGCAGAAGCCAAATCCCCCTTATATCTCTGACACGCCTCCATGGGACTAAAAGCCAAAAAAAACCTTGTTTAGGGTGACCATATAGAAAGGAGGACAAGGCTCTTGTATTTTTAACAGTTGCATAGAAAAGGGAATTTCAGCAGATGTCATTTCTATGCATGCAGCACCTGGTAAAATTCTCTCTTCATCACAACAGTTAAAGGTGCAGGAGCCCTGCCCTCTTTTGTATCTGGTCATGCTAGGTAGTTCCCTTTTCTATTCAACTGTTAAAGATACATGAGCCCTGTCCTCCTTTTCATATGTTCACCCTACCCTTGTTTCCATGACATGCCAGCAAGAAAGAAAAACTGTGCCAGCCTTGAAGGATTTAAAAACACACACAATGGAAGCAATGGATTTAAAAACACACACACATAACTCACCCCCTCATCTTCCACTTTGGCCAGAGGAAGTGGTGATTCCTCCACCAGGGATTCATTCTCTCACACACAACAGCATTGCTCTGTAAATCTGCATATGGGCGAAACTAGGGTCCCCTCTAGAAGGATTCGGTTTGGCGCCTGGTTGTCTGATTATGCGCATCTTGTCGGAATCGCTTTTACGGCAAATCACTGTACGCGGGAGGTGGTTAAGCACATAACTGGTTACCTTACCGGCTGTACGAAATGCACTTTAGAGGTGTTTAATGCAGAGAATCGCTTGTTCACATGGGCATAATGCACTTTAACGGCCATGATAAATTAAAACTTGCTATTTAACGCGCATTTGATAATGCGCATAATCGGAGAGAAAACGTGCCTCAACCCCCGATTTGCACTCCGCTCTTGTACGGCCCCCTCCACAAGGATGTGCTTTTGCGCCCGGTTCGGCGATTATGCGCATTATCGCGGAGGCGCATTTACTCCTAATCTCTCTGCACGGGAGGCGGCGAGAGGCGGCGAAGCGCATTAATTGATGTCCAAAAAGCGCTTTACAAGAAGTTAATGCGCATAATCACTTGTTCACATGGCGAAAATGCACTTTAACGGCCGGAGCAAAATAAAAGTCGCTATTTAACGCGCATTCGATAATGCGCATAATCCGGGAGATAACGCGCCTCTACGCCCGTTTTGCGCTCCGCTGGTGTGGAGGTAAAATTTATAATGAGCCTTCAAAGAGCATTAAACCTCTCTTGTGGAGGTAGCCTACGGTCAGAATTTTAATGCACCTTGAAAGAGCTTTAAATGCCTCTTGTAGAGGCACCCTAGTTCTGAAGCACAGAAAAAAAAGCATACTTTATGTTAAAATAATACACACAACTCAGAGTATGCATCATTTTAGGAGAGATATTCCCTCTTAACCAAAGAAAGGGGGGAAATACCTATTTCATAAAGATTTTTAAAATAATTTGGTGCCAAATTAATTGGGGGCATCTTCTTTATGTGATTAAAACTTTTTTTTTCATAGATTCAGCTCAATTTATTTTATTTTCCCTATGCCAGTGAACATCTTCAAGGATTGACACTTTGGGGGAGTCTATACCAGCTGTTTGCCTAATCTACACGTGCAGCCCTTTCGCAAGGGAGGAGGGGCGATTGTGACTTTTCCCGCTTCCGCGATCTGCACTCACAGAGCACACTTGAGTGAAGTTTCCCGCAACAACAGGAGTGCCATTGAGGGAGGACATGTGCCCCGTGAGGGCGCTTCGGCATGTGGGTTGGGAGAAGTGGGCGGGGCTACGCAGATGGGGCTGGGTTTTTATGACTTGTCAGAGATGCACACGAACGCAAACGCACAGCTACACATTGGATGGCTAGGCAGTCCATCAAATATGTGATGCTGCACAGAGATATGTTTCTGTTAAAAAAAAAATACACACTCTTGGCACCAAAACACATCCAAAACATGTGGCAAAAATGGTGGCCGCATCTAGTCCCACACACCTTTGAAACGACTGGACATGCCCCTGACAGTGTGTTGGCTGTTCACTGAGCCAGGAACTTCACACCAAACAGCAACAGCTTTGCGAAGGGGTGGCACACCAGCCATGGACTTCGAGATTGTAGCGAGAGCGTCAGAAAAAATGTGACAAAAGCAGTCAGCGATATTCCTGAATAACTGAGGGGTGGACCCGAGATCACCACAGGAGCAGGTGAACATCATGTGGCCCATAAGTGACAACTTCAATACAATCCTGTAAATCAGTAGTGCATGCGCTGGTAACTTCAAGGCTCGACTTCTGCAATGCGCTGTACATAGGGCTACCTCTGTGCCTAGTCCGGAAACTTCAACTAATTCAAAATATGGCAGCCAGGTTGGTCACCGGTACATCTAGGGGTGACCACATTACACCAGTTTTAAAATCTCTTCACTGGCTGCCAATCAGTTTCCAGGCGAAGTACAAAGTGTTGGTTATTACCTTTAAAGCCCTACATGGTTTGAGTCCAGGTTACCTACGGGATCGCCTTCTCCCATACAATCCGCCCCGCACGCTCAGGTCCTCTGGGAAGAATTTACTACAGTCAACAAGAACTAGACTGACAACCGTTATCCAGAGGACCTTCTCTTCTGCCGCTCCCAGATTGTGGAATGACCTGCCGGGAAAGGTTCGCCAACTCACCAGTCTTCAGGAATTTAAAAGATCTATAAAGACTGATCTCTTCCGGCAGGCCTACACAGATGAATTTTAAAGTGTTTTATTGGTGTTTTATTGGTATTTTAATGATGTATTGGTTTTAAGTGTTTTAATCAGTTTTGTATTTTATGTTTGATGCTGTTCCCTGCCTCTATCCGTTGGGAGAGGCGGGTAATAAATAAATAAATATATTATTATTATTTATCTCTTTGAAATAATTAACCAAAGCAAATGCACTTTTTTCTATTGTTCAGTGTGACCAACAGAGAGGTGTCCTCTAAGCTACGAATCTTCAAATGGTGGGTCAAGAAGACCCGCTACTGGATGGCAGCCAGACAAAAGGTGGGTTGCAAGGACAGGACTATCATCATAGAAATACATGGTCAAATATCAAGAAGTGAGTTTCCAAAAGCATATTTAGGCTAAAGGGGAGTCCTGGGTCAGAAAACTTTGAAGGCTGTAAAACCTTAAACTTTTAGCGCTTCTTCCACAGCACACAGAGAGAGTTTGTTTTTTCCTCCCCAGCTGCAACCCCCACCTAAAACATTAACCCCCCACCGCATGCTGCAATTAGGCTTAGAAGGGAAAAAAGTCTTGTTCAGGCAGGAGGCAAGACCAATGAGGGGAGGCGGTGGAGTGGATCCAAAGATGCAATGGGGCATTTCCAGTCCATAGGGTAGAGATTTCCCACGCTTGCCTTAAGAATCTGGTGCAGCCTTCCCAAACCTAATGCTCTCCGGATGTCTTGGACTACAACTCCCATGCTGGCTAGGGATGATGGAAGTTGTAGTCCAATACCTCTGGAGGGCAACAGGTTGGGAAAGGCTGGTTTTGTGTCTAAGGACACATGCTAAGCCAGAAGGCAACTTCCCATGAGCCCAGCTGGGCACTATCAGGAACAACCAGGTGTCCAAGTTATGTCCATGGGCAAGGATGTCACCACAGTGCACTGAGGGAACTAACAGGCATGGAAAGTCGCCATGACGATTGGTGGAGGACTGAGGTGGGCATCCATCTGGGCTGCAGAGATTGAAAAAGCTAAAATGACACCCCTGGTCTCCAAAATCCCAACGAGACATGTCCTAAGGATCCTCTTCAGGGAATCGCCTTTCAGAAGAAGGGGAAGCCTCCTGCTCTATCCATCATAAGCATGAGGCTTCTCTGCTTGTTTGTGTGAGAGGATGTGGGTTGCTTGGCACTGGAGAGATTCAGTTGGAAGTTTGGGAGGCAGGCAGGCAGGCAAATGCTTACCTGCATTCCATTCCAATTAGTAACTCGAGAAAACCCTTAAGGTGCTTTTAGCCTGGGTGCTCTTGACTTCAGTGAGTGTATCTGCTTGGCTTTTCCTAGTCCTATTAAAAGTCTCTCTGGGTGCAGCAATTTGACATATGAGTTAAAGAGAGAAAGAAGCAAGACTCTGGAGTGGGGGGCGGATACTACCCATGATTATTCACATTATTGGAAATGGCTATACAGATGCTGAATAAAACATAAACAAGATGATACTTTTACACTCTCTGTTGATCTGGTTCTATAATTTCTTCTGTCACTGCTTGAAATTTCAGAGTACTTTGAGATGATTTTTTGTAATGGTATGCACCAGTTGCTGGGGAACTTGGGTGGGAGGATGCTGTTGCACTCTTGTCCTCCTCGTGGGTTTCCCACCACCAGCTGGTTGGCCGCTGGACTAGATGGACCCTTGGTCTGATTCAGCCGGGCTCATCTTATGTGCTTATGGTGCTATTGCCCTGTCTCATTCACAAAATTTTACAGGGAGATTCAGGTGACATGGTGATCCATTTGCAACCCTCCCATGTTTTCCCACCACTTCGTCTCTTTTCTTGCCACAGGAAATCCTTTAAGAAGGGAAAGACAGAACGGCTGTACAAGGCCTTTCAGGATGTAGCCCTAAAAGCTGTCCAACTGGAAGCAACTTCAGTTTCACCCATAAGGAAGGGTGGAAAAGTGCATCCTGCCTGAAAATAGGATGAGGCAATTAAAGGGTATCAATTGATTTTGAGCAGGAACCCTTGGATATCTTCAGTTATATTGTGATCAAATTACATAATTTACCAAGCCAATAAATCATTCCGGAACTGAACAGTCTGCTAGGAATTCCTGCCTCCCTTCCAGGCCTTTTACATAACCAGCCTTCCCCAACCTGGTGCTCTCCAGATATGTTGGATTACAACTCCCATCATCCCCACCCAGTATGGATAACAGACCTGCTGGCTTATCGTGATGGGAGTTGTAGTCCAATACATCTGGAGGACACCAAACTGGGGAAGGGTGTATTTCCTACCCCATCTGAACCCAGGAGATGTCTCTCCAATGCCAAGGTTCTGCCTTGGAGTATAGGAGATAATCACAGTGCCTCTGAGTACGTGCAGACTGCTTTCCCCGCATTACTAAGTAATCCTAGCCACCTCCTACCCATCTGAGATTAGGGGTGAAACGCTTGCAGACCACAATATATCCCTCCTATGTAACTCCAATACCTCTAATCTTTTTAGCGTTCGAGTTTGGAACACCTGACAGTAGCAGTTTTCGAGCATGTGTGCACTGCTGAATAATCACAAACGGCTTCCACGTATCTGGGATCGGGGCAAGGCTTCCGGGACAGAGGATGATGGGTTCCAGACTTGAGCCCCGATTTCTGGCATTTTAGCAAGACACCAGCGCCAGCTGCCGAAACCGACCTTACGTCTTTTCGCTCACTCCCCGGGCGGGTGGGAGGCAACCGCATGCCCAGCAGTGTGCAAGGCAAGCGAGAATGGTGTCTTTTTACGGCTTGAGGATCCCATCCAGGGGCTCCCCCAGATCCAACCTGCCAGGCACCGAGGAAGGCTGCTCTGGCCAGATCAGAAGTTTCCCTCACCTGCGCGCCCACCATCTGCAGGGCGAGAGCCAGAAGGAAGCCGCTGAGAAGTTGCATCGCGGCGGGCGACAGCTGTCTCCACCCTGGAGATCCAGTAACAAGCGAGAAAGAGGTCATCCCTGCGCAGCCTCTCAGAGCTGCAGCCCTGGGGGAAAGCCGCGGCGCCGCGTCTCCCGGATCCCGCGCGTGGGTTTTGCGCCGAAGGAGCCTGGCGGGCGCCAGGAGGAGAAGCCGGCGTTGTGCCTCCCACTCAGACACTACTCCGGCTGCCAAGTGAGCTGAGAGAGGGGCCGGTTCCAGAGCGCCTCCTGCTCCATCACCAGCTGATCTGTGCGAGGAACGCCGGCTGCGCTTCCCGCTGCCCCAGAGCCATGTGAAGCCCAGCCAGCTCCTCCCTTTCGGACTCCCTCCCTGCCCTCAGGGCGTCCCCGGAGCCCTCGTGGAGGCGCTTCCGGGAGCCGTGCTTGTCTAGACGCGTGTGTACAAGCGTTGCAGGACGGGTCCTCCTGCATGACCTCCGCCTGGAATAAGGCCCTGCCCCATGGTAACCTCCGGGGTCATCGAGTGTAACGCCTCCCTGCACCAGGACCCGTTCCACTCCCACAAGTGGTCTTCTCCACTCAGGGCCGGATTTAAACTCGTTGTGACCCTGAGCTATAGCATGAGTGAGGCCCTTCCCTCTTCAACAAATAATTTAAAAAAATAATGCAAAATATGGGCTGTACAATTAAACGGAACTTGATAGTCATGTAATTAAATGCATTGTGCAATTAGAGGCACTGAGTAAGGGACCCCTGGAGATAATTTAGACTGACCCTAACCACATAACACTATTCCCTTTTCTAAAGACATCTTCATTTTATATGATGTTTATGGCAATGTTGTAAACATTTTTTTCTTTCTAACGTGAGGCCCCTCTTAACGTGAGGCTATAAGTTGTAGCTTATTTAGCTTGTACAGAAATCCAGCACTGTCTCCACTACCTACTGAACTCGTATGCAGTATGTGTGCGGGTGTGCTAAACACCCCTCATATAACCCATGGCTTAACCCTCGCACAACCCATCCCCACCAAGTTCAGACAACACGCCAAGACACAGTGGTGGCTGCAGTATTCCAAAGCTGCCTGGAATGCATCCCACCTTGGCTTAAATCAGGTCTCTTCATCAGGATGTTTCTTTGAACAGTAACCAACTTCACTTGAACTGCCACTACCTGTGCCTCAGTTTACCTTGGAGTGCTTTGGGGCTTTCCCTCAGCTTCACAGAGTGTATTCTGAACTAGACATTTAGGGTATAATTTTAGAAAGTCCATCACCCCACAAATTTTATTGTATTTCATTTCATTTCAATACCACCCAGCAACTAAGAACATAAAATACTACATGATAAAATATAATATAAAAGTTTAAAATTACAGTGTGAAATTAAAATTAAAACCAAAATAAAACCTAGCAGACGAAGATTTAAAATACAGTAACAGATTTAAAACAACAGAAACTGAAGTCTAAAACCAGCACATAGACATTAAAAATATAACCAGCAAAAAGGGAGGAGCAGTGATCAAGATGTACAGTGTTGTGATGATGTAGGGGTTGCATTGAAAGTTAATAACTAAATGATTCCAGGCACATAATAGCCTGTAAAATTAACTAAGAATTCAAAATGCTTTGAAAATATCAACTGAGCATCAAAAGAGCCAAAGTGTAATAGCAAAATAAGAAATCGCAAAATAAGCAAAAACCTCACAAACCTTTTAATGGATGTCACCAGTATCAATGTCTGTTCAATGCTAATAGTGATATGAGAACTGCCACAACAAAGTCAGCATTTTAAAAAGGTACTTGCAGTTGAACATTTAGCTGAAACATTTTCAAATTCACGTACTATTCTGTCATTGAAGGGTGTGTGGTTCTTTAGATTACACACTGGCTGTCCTAAGAAGGGGATGCAGGCAAAGACCTCATGTGTTCAAAGAACATGTGAGGCGGTGGCTGGGCAGTGCGGACTTATTCCACCCCCTGCTGCCAACAACGTGTTGGCCACATCCATCATGCATTCAGCACACATGAGAAGGGATCTTACGTGCATGCTGATAGACGTGTAGAACACCATCATGCAAGGGTGGGAAGATCCTGGGCCAGGAAATCACTGCCCCATATGTGGAGTTGCTCTCCAAGGAGTTCTCCAGAACACTTTGTAAACCGGGGTTGACAGTGCTGAAGCAATGGCCTGACTCAAGATAAGGCAGTTCCTATTTCTCTTTAAATGTAGGATTCAAATTCAATGTAACTGCACCCTACCCACTCATGTTCTGAATCCTAAAGCTTGATTTATCCATGCAGCTAGTTTGATACCCTTTCCTCCCCTGGGTAAGATACTATGCTTTTGTTTTTTCCCAAAACACATACACAACTTTAAAATTCAGGGCTCCATCACACCAGCGATTCATCGCACTCTCACCATGCCTGGTTTGTGTTTTTGCAGCACGGTACTCACATGACATCCTTGTCCTTATCTTGCCTCTTCCACTCCGTTTTTCATCTTATTTTGGAGTGGGAGAAGTCTGTTTTTTCCCCCCTCCATGCGCAATAAAGCCGCTCCTCCCTCCCGTGTATTGCTGTCCTTGCGCTATATTGGACCAACCTGTTTTTTGTTGGGGGCATGTGTGTCGAAGGGCGTTCTCGCTGACAAAAGAGGAGGGCAGGGTGATTTTCCGTTCAGCTGCTCAGCCGTGAAGAGGGAGCTCGTGCCCAGGATTTGGTCCCATTGAACTCTATGGTTCTTACTCCTGAGTAGGCATGTTTAGGTTTCCTGACCAGAACAATATCGGCTTCCCCTTGCCATGTCAACATTGACCACAAACATCTCCGGAACCTAATTGTAATACTTTCTCTTCACTTATCTTGTTTAATATGATCTTAGGGGAATGCATAGTGTGTTGTTTTACCGTAATTGCGCAGTTTCAGGCTGCCATACTATTGGATTTGCACAGAAATAAAAAAATATTTAAAAATTAACTGCAGGTGGAAGGAGAACGTAGGGGGCGGGGTGGGAGATTTCACTGGCATAGTAGCGATACAGGTGAAAAGATACATGAGCTGAAATAGAGCAACAACGCACAGACGTGAAAGTGCCCAGCGCTCGACTTGCTAAGGAAACGGAGGGGGAAACTCCAGACACAATCTGGGGGGGGGGGGGAAGTAGGTGTGATGGAGCCCTCAGATTCCTTTGGCTCTCCATTGCTTATGGCTGGATGCTTAATACCAAACACAGTGTAAGAATAGAGCTCCATTGTTTTAAACCAGCGTGGGGAACCTCAGGCCCAGGGTTCCAATCTGGCCCTCCAAGGTTCCCCAGAAGCCCCCCTGCCCCTACCCCTGTTTCTTCCAAACACCAGTAGTCAGGTAGTTTCCCAACTTGTGTGTAGTTTTTTCCCCCATTCCAAAGGGTTGAAATGTCTCTCCTATTTAATCTCTGTGACTATTTTTCTCTCTTGCTACACATCAATAAAATTAAGAAATCAAACTCAAAAGTCAACATGAACCTCAACTTTGCTGCCCTTGGGCATGTGCCTTGAAATAGAATTCATTTTGTAGTTATTCATTGTTGCTAATAATCTCTATTGCAGCTGTTGCACATCAGCCAAATCAGGATTAATATTTTATTTTGCTTTGTCCTGTACAAACACAGAGGTGGGTGTTGTCCTGGCACAAAAGAAAAAAAAATGAAAACATTGATTGCTACTTAATCACGCTATATAACTTGGTTGTGGTTTGGAATTTTTACAAGTCTTTGGCTTAGCATTAAATTCCTCAATGTTTATATAAATATATGTGTTTGCGTGTGCATGTATGTATTTGAAGCACTTCTCAGTTAGAGCCTGAAGTTGGGTGAGATGGATGATCACAGTCCAGGAGCAGCCAAATTAATCCTTGGCTTATAATAGAGATTTAGCCAGTTCAAATGTTGTTTCTAATGTGGGTAGTATCTTTTTTAGTCTGGGTCACCACTTCAGGATAGGGTGTTCACTCAAGCCTTCTTCTTGCATCAGTTTTCCAAATGCTGAGAAATGTTTGACATGGAGGATTTTCAAATAAGGGAGTTTTGTGTGCATTCTGAAGTGGTTCAGATCAGTAAGAAGCCCCTATACTACGGATTGCTGCAGAGGCCAACGGTATGGATTCTGCAGTGTGGCCCAAGTTATCTGAGGGTGCCTCTACAAGAGCGATTTAAAGCTCTTACAAGGCGCATTACAGATTTTACATCTACAAGAACGGAGCGCAAATCAGGGGTTGAGGCGCTTTTTACCTCCGATTATTCGCATTACTGAATGCGCGTTAAATAGTGACTTAAAATTTACCGCGGGAGTTAAAGCTCCTTATGGCCATGTAAACATGTGATTCTCCACATGTAAACAACTTTAAAGCGCGTTTCATACAGCCCGTAATGCGCTTCACCGCCTCTCGTGAATAGGTATTAGGAGTAAATGCACTTATCCGTATATGCGCATAATCAAGCAACCGGGCGTCAAAGCGAAATCTTGTAGAGGGGACCTGAGACATCAAATTAGTTGGAAGGCCAGTTTATGCACAAACACACACACAACTATCTATCCATCACACACGAATTTGTGCATGTATTCTGCATTTCAGCCCTAAAAAGAGCTTCCAGAACACACCAAACAAGCGTATAATTAAAATCCAATAAAAAGACAATTAAAAACGAAGAATGGGAAGATAAAATGAAGGGTTTATATCATATAATCTGCACAGATTTCTGTGCAAAAAGGCTCTCAACAATAAGGACAAGCGATTGGAAATGAGTAACAGAGTCCAGTTTCAGTCCAAAGCCAGTTTAACAGCATTGTGTTGAGACATCATAACTGGGCAGTGAAAGATACTCTAATACAATGGTGACAGCCTTGCAGCCCTCCCGTTCCCACCATCCCTAACCATTGGTCATGGTGCTTGGTTTGATGGGAACTGGAGTCCAAAAACATCTAGAGGACTACACAGTCCCCACCCAATCCTGCATTAATAGATATCAGGAAATGCCTTGCCCCACAATCTCTACAGCCGCCTTCTATGAAGAAGTTAGAAAGAAACCAGCCTAACAACAGAACTAATTGTTGATGTGAAAAAATAGCAACAAACTTCATAATATTCCTTCCAAAACCAGGCAGGCATTCAGTATCTCTGAAGCTGCTCTGTGGATTCTAGCTCACATTTCCATAACAAATACACCTAATAATTGCACACGTCACAAAATCAGCCCTGTGGGTTCCTGTGCTGGATTAGTCCAGGGTCAGCCTGGTTTCATGATATATGAAAAGGGTGAAGTCCTGATTGATGGGTGGGCAAAATCTCATATTGAAATGAGAGAATGCAAGGTTTCTGAAGGTGCCATTATCACAAGTTAGTCTCCACAAAGGCAAAGAGGGAGAAAAGTATGAATCATGGTTAAAACACAAAAATGCAAATAATATTTAATATGCTGGGTGTTATGGCATACATGTCGTGAAGAGCAACCCTACTAGTTCATGGAATGTTATCTGTAAGCCTAATGATTCAAGAATGTATGAAAGGATAAATCATATGTACTGATTTATCCTGAACATGTTGATCTCTTCTGCATAACTCTCATTCCATTAAAATTCTTCAGAAGAGGAAATATGGAGGGACAAGGAAGAAACAATGCATACTCTCTGGAAACAGGAAAACCGTGATGTTTGTTATATTTCTTGAGAACAGATGAAACTCAGTGGGACTTACCTCTGAGCAAGCATTTGTAAGGTTGGGCTGTAACTATTGTTATAGTTCCTACACAGTCCACATTCCACTGGAAGCAGGGCTAAAACTCCATTGATTCCAAAGGATCTGTATTATATCCTTAGTTCTATTATCTCCAAAGCAGGGGTGGCTTCCTCAACCTGGTGCCCTCCAGAAATTTTGGACTATCACTCCCATCCATTCTAGCCAGCATGACCAATGTTCAGGGATGAGAGAGTTGTAGTCAAAAAAATCTGTTACCCACCATGTTGGAGAAGCTGAGAAATCTCTTTTGACTGGGCCCCCCCTACAAGAATTCGTCTTGATGCCCGGTTGCCCAATTATGCGCATCTTCTCACTATCGCTTTTACGCCTAATTCCTATAAACGACAGGCAGTGAAGCACGTAACCGGCAGTATGAAATGCGCTTTAAAGTGGTTGAAATGAGGAGAACCGCTTGTTTACATGGTCATAAGGCGCTTTAACTCCTGCGGAAAATTAAAACTCACTATTTAACGCACATTCGATAATGCGCATAATCGGACAGAAAAAGCACCTCGACCCCCGATTTGCGCTCCGCTCTTGTAGAGGTAAAAATTTTAATGCGCCTTGAAAGAGCTTTAAATCACTCTTGTAGAGGCAACCTGGGTGAACTTATTGCTATTCATTTACAATGATGTAGTGGTAAATTTTGAAGTTCAGGAGCTCATCATGACAGTCCCCATAACCATACTCCCAAGGAGAATCCATAGCCATGCTTGTAGGAGAGAGATTGCTCCTAAATCTGATTTAACCAAAGGCGACTATAGAAGAAAGGAAATATGTATATACCAGATGAGAAGGTAATCTACTCAAATAATTTTCAGCTTTCTTAAAAACTATGGTCTTTTCCTAGTTTAAGGTGCATTAACAACATTAGGTTGTTAATGCACCTTAACAACAAAGCGGAAATCACTAGGAAGCAGTTGAAAAGGGCAGGGTTTGAAGATCACAACTGGAATAATAATGGGTATTACAAATCAGGACTAAGGTGCAATTAACTGGAGCCCTAGAAGGCTTTGGTTCTTGATAGACAATAGTTTTAATAAAGCTGGAAAGTGCTTTGAGAGCAGCATCATTCCTGAAGGTGTACACCCCATGTTTCTTTTGCCCCACAAGCACATCTGGTCAAAGAGGTTCTGCAGGATTTTTAAACAACCCAAAAACCTACACAACCTGTTTACCAAAGGCAAAAGAAGAATTGTACATACCATGAGGAATTCTTCTGTCAAACCACCTCCAACATTCCTGGGGGTGGGGGATCATCTCTGTGTGGTCTTCTTTCAAATGGACATAAATTATATAAAACTACCAACTCAGCCACTGATTTCAGAAGATTTTAAGTCAGAACATTCTTGAACCGTATGCTGCTAATTCCTATAACATTTCAGGTGCTTTCAGGCCAGGTGCGTTAGTGCTCTGTTTGCTCAGGAGGCTGACAATTGGGGGAAGTGGCCTGTGTTGCCACGTGCATGGCTGTTTGTTTCTGTCAGCAATAGCAGGAAGCTACAGCCAGTTACTCACCTCCAGCTGCACAGGGCCAGAACAGCACTGTTTATTTTTGTTGCTCAAAGCCATAAAGTACATTTGGCTGGCACACATGAGCAATGTCAGCCTTGTCCCAGAGTAAGTCAAAATGAAAAGGATAATCGAGTCTCAGGCCTCCTCCACACGGGGCGTTTAATGAGCCTTGAAGGCTCATTATAAATTTTACCTACACACGAGCGGAGCGCAAAACGGGCGTACAGGCGCGTTATCTCCCCGATAATGCGCATTTTCGAACGCGCGTTAAATAGCGACTTTTATTTTGCTCCGGCCGTTAAAGCGCATTTTCGCTGTGTGAACAAGCGATTATGCGCATTAACTACCTGGAAAGCGCTTTTTGGGCATCTTTTAATGCGCTTCGCCGCTTCCCGCCGCCTCCCGTGCAGAGGGATTGTGAGTAAATGCGCCTCCGCGATAATGCGCATAATCGCGGAACCAGGCGCAAAGGCGCATTCTTGTGGAGGGGGCCTCAGGCATTTTTATCTTGGTTTATACTGCCCCGTGGCAGCCAGTCCTGTCCTGCAGGTGACAGGCTTGCAGCATCTAATTTCTTTTTTACTAGAATGCTGGGGTCTCCCTATTAGAGCCAGTGGCAAAATAGTGGCTCTGGGTGAGGTGGGAAGGTAGAATTAAGGGAAAGTGTATACATTTAGAGTATGCCCTATGCCAAGAAATGTGTTTTCAGTATCAGAACAGAGCTCACAATCCATTTGCACAAAAATCCACTCCAGGTTTTCCCCTAAGCTTTGTTCATTTCAGCTAGGCTGAAAAGGAGGACAGGGCTCATGTAACTTTAACAGTTGCAAAGAAAAGGGAATTTCAGCCTGTGCCATTTGTATGCAATTAGTTCCTGGTGAAATTCCCTCTTCATCACAACAGTTAAAGTTGCAGGGGCACAGCCTTCTTTTGTATATGGTCACTGTAGTATAGTGCCTGCAACTTTAACTGTTGTGATGAAGAGGAAATTTCACCAGGAACTAATTGCATACAAATGACAGTGGCTGAAATTCCCTTTTCTCTACAACTGTTAAAGTTACATGAACCCTGTCCTCCTTTTCATATGGTCAGCCTAATTTCAGCAGCCTAAGTAAGGAAAACAGGCTGAAAAGGACTTTTTCAACAGGAGGCCAGCCTACAACTCCCATCAGTCTTTGCCAGCATAGTCAATGGTGAAGGTAACTCAAGTTGTAGGTCAAGTCATTTAGAGACTCAGACGTTGCCCACCCCTGTTTTAGATGTAGTCCATGTTTAAACCTGGGGTGGGCAAAAAAACCCAGGCCACATACACTCCTCTAGCTTTTAGTAGAGTTCCTGCCCTCCCCCATGTTGCTGAAATGTAGCAGTGCTGAGGCAAAAAAAAAAATAGTTTGCAGCCAAATGTCAGCAGCAAACAGTGAGGGAGGCTTAAAAGGAACACATTAAGCTTGAAAACAAGCTAGTGAGGCAGTGAGGTGCAGTGGTTAAGAGTGTTGAACTGTGACTCAATAGATCTGGTTTCTATGGCCTCCTCCACACGAGACGTTTAATGAGCCTTGAAGGCTCATTAAAAAATTTACCTCCACAAGCAGGGAGCGCAAAACGGGCGTACAGGCACGTTATCTCCCCGATAATGCGCATTTTCGAACGCGCGTTAAATAGCGACTTTTATTTTGCTCCGGCCGTTAAAGCGCATTTTCGCGGTGTGAACAAGCGATTACGCGCATTAACTGCTTGTAAAGCGCTTTTTGGACATGAATTAATGCGCTTCGCCGCCTCTCGCCGCCTCCGGTGCAGAGGGATTAGGAGTAAAAGCGCCTCCGCGATAATGCGCATAATCGCGGAACCGGGCGCAAAAGCGCATCCTTGTGGAGGGGGCCTAAGTCTCCACTTGACCATTTTATTATTTTATTATTTCTATACCGCCAATAGCTGAAGCTCTCTGGGCAGTTCACAAAAAATTAAAACCACAAGGTATAGCATAAAATATAAAGTACGGAAGCTTAAAACTACAATATAAAAGTACAACACAATAAAACTAGCAGCAATTCAGAGATTTAAAATACAGATTTAAAACAGCACATCTAAAAGACTGCAATTCTAAAACACTTGGAAAATAAAAAGGTCTTCACCTAGCGCCAAAAGGAGTACAACGTAGGTGCCAGGCAAACCTCTCTAGGGAGCTCATTCCACAGCTGGGGTGCCACAGCAGAAAAGGCCCTGTTCCTGGTAGCCATCTGCTTCACTTCCTTTGGCAGGGGCTCATGGAGAAGGACTCATGAAGATGATCTTAGGATCTAGGCAGTGTCCATGAAGTTCACTGGGTGACTGATGAAGAGGGCAGGGCTCCTGCAGCTTTAACTGTTGTGATGAAGACGGAATTTCACCAGGTGCTGCATGCATACAAATGACACCTGCTGAAATTCTCTTTTCTATGCAACTGTTAAATATACAGGAGCCCTGACCTACTTTTCATACAAGTCACTCTACTTTGGGCCAGCCACTGACTCTCAACTTAACTTACCTCACAGGGTTATTGTGGGGATAAAATGGAGAGGAGGAGAACCATGTAAGTTGCCTTGGGTTCCTTGCAAGATGGAAAAGGGCAGGATATAAATGTAATATAAATTTTATTTATTATTTTATTTATTTATTACATTTATATACTGCCCCATAGCTGAAGATCTCTGGGCGGTTTACAAAAATTAAAAACATTGAACATTTAAAAACCAATATAAAGAATTAAACCATAAAAGCCTAAAAACAAACTATATATCATTTAAAACTGTCCAGGGGTCAGTTAAAATGCTCAACATATGCTGTTAAATGCCCAGGAGAAGAGAAAAGTCTTTACCTGGCACCGAAAAGATGACAGTGTTGGCACCGGGTGAGCCTTGTCGGGGAGATTGTTCCATAGTGGGGGGGGGGCACCACTGAAAAGGCCCTCTCTCTTGTTGCCATCCTACGAGCTTCCCTCGGAGTAAGCACTCGGAGGAGAACCTTGGATGTTAAATAAACAAATTATAATTTCCCCCTTTTAAGCCACAGCTGTGGTCTGTCATCAAAATTCTTTTGCAAACTGCTATTCTTTTTGCTGCCGCTGCCGTGTTCCTATATTTCGGTGGTGGGATAGCAGTGGCAGGAGTGTGGTCCACGGTGGGTGGAAAGTTGCCCATGGATTCCTTACAGCTGCCCACCCCTAGTTTAAACAATTGGGAGATCTACTGCAAGCTACCCAGGAATCTGCCATTAAATCCAAATCTGCCTCCTACCCACCTAGGAGGCTTGTTTGGGCAATGTTCCTGTGCTTTCAACAGCTATACAATAGGTAGAAATTCCACTGATGAAGCAATGATACAGAACAGTTCACCCACTAGACATCTATCTTTCACAAATATATTAACAGGCCCAGAGTCTTGCTAAGCAAATAAACGTTAGCATCTTTTCACTCATGACTCTGTTGTAGCCCATTTATGAGGCAGGAGCCTGGGCTCTTTTTCAGCAATTTGGTTAGAAAGGGAGGATCAGTTCTCTGTAACGTGCCTTGGATTGCCACCCATTTATAATTTTATAGGTTGTCCATATTTTGAAAGCTTTGTCCACAATTAGCAGAAAATGTCTCATAGTTGGAGCTTGTCCATATTCAGTCAGACATGCCTTCAGTTTAAAAAGTTGCACGGAAGGAAAAATTACTTCTTAAAGATAGCAAAAAGCAGCAACAAGAATGCTTTTAAAAAAGATTTTAAAGCAATTATTGTATTGTAGACATATTTATTAATATATCTTTAGTTAATATGTATTATATTTATACCTCACTTTATCCTATGGACCAGGATAACTTACAACATTTTAATCATCCATCTCTGTTTAACATAGTATGCTGCCTAAGACTGATGAAAGGTCTTTTTGGTTCATCTCTGAGGCATAATTTGTGAAGGCTTGGAGGCTGGTGGAAACCCATAGATGGAAGCTTTCTCAAGATATTGTGAAATAGCTAGTAAGGATAATTATGTATTTCTTACATTTTAAAACTGCTGTTCTCTGGTTGGTATACAAATAAATTTAAATAATAAAATATAAGTTTAAAATAAAACAGTAAAGTTAAAATAGCTCAGGATAAAAGCAAAGTAAAACTAACCGCAGAAGATCTTAGAGTGCAAAGATCTTTAAAGCACTAAAACGATTTCTGAAATGCCTGGGGTGGGGGTGGGGAATCGAAACAAAAACACCCCCAAAATACCAAGCAAGTGTCTCTAGAGACTGTCACCACCACTGAAAAGGCCCTCTCCCATCTCACCTCATTTGATGCGAGTACCTGGAGGAAGGCCTCAAGCAAAACCCTTAGGCTCCAAGTAGGTAAATATGGGAAATGTAATTAGGGCCTCATCTACAAGAATTTGGCTTTGCGCCTGGTTAGCCGATTATGCGCATATTCACAGAAGTGCGTTATTGTAAATGGTTGTATGCAGGAGGTAATTGAGCACTCTGCTGGTGACCTTACCGGTTGTTTCAAATGCGCTTTACAAGTAGTTAATGCGGAGAATCGCTTGTTTGCATAGTCAAAATGCGCTTTAACGGCCGGAGCAAAATAAAACTTGCTATTTAACGCGCATTCGATAATGCGCATAATCGGAGAGAAAACGTGCCTCTACGCCCGATTTGCGCTCCATTCTTGTAGAGGTAACTTTTTAATGCGCCTTGAAAGAGCTTTAAATGCCTCTTGTAGAGGCAGCCTAGAAGGTGCTGGATTCCATCTTCCACAAAATGGATCCAGTGTTCCTTGTCAGAATTTTTCTTCATTTTGTGAATGAGGTAATCTTTAGAAAGCACAGATGACCAGTTACAGACACCCATGAGGAAATGTTCCATGGTGGAAATGGTGCTCTTTGCAGATGCTGATTCTCTGAGGGTAATTTTCCTTTCTTGGTGCAAATCTGCTTAATTCTGAGGGGCCACTGTAGATCACGGGTGGGCAAGCTGTAGCCCAAAGCCTACTTACAGAAGCTCTCTTGAAAGCAATGAGTCCCAATATCTGGTAAGAGAAAAGAAGTGTGTGTGTGTGTGTGTGTGTGTGTGAGAGAGAGAGAGAGAGAGAGAGAGAGAGAGAGAAATAATGCTAGGCTGACCAGATAAAATCCAGGTCAGGGCTCATGTAACTTTAACAGTTGTAGAGAAAAGGGAATTTCAGCCAGTGTCATTTGTATGCAGTTAGTTCCTGGTGAAATTCCCTCTTCATCACAACAGTTAAAGGTGCAGGCACTATACTAGCGTGACCATAAACAAAAGAAGGCAGGACCTCTGCAACTTTAACTGTTGTGATGAAGAGGGAATTTCACCAGGAACTAATTGCATACAAATTACACTGGCTGAAATTCCCTTTTCTCTACAACTGTTAAAGTTACATGAGCCCTGTCCTCCTTTTCATATGGTCAGCCTAAATAATGCCTATCTCTCATGCTGCCTTGATCTCCATTTTCTTAGTGGAAATGTGGGAAACAGATCAAAAGAATGAATGCCAGTACTGCAGCTTGTCCTGCAGCCGCTAAGCTTTCCTGCTGACCTCAAGTACAGTAGCGGATGCTATCCTGTGTAGGGTAAGGTGACCATATGAAAAGGAAGACAGGGGGCCTGTATCGAACAGTTGTATAGGAAATGGAATTTCAGCAGGTGTAATTTGTATGCATGCAGCCCCTGGTAAAATTCTCTCTTCATCCCAACAGTTAAAGCTGCAGAAGCCCTGCCCTCTTTTGTATCTGCTCACTCTAACTATATTCCTGCATCTTTAACTGTTGGGATGACAGGGAATCTCACCAGGTTCTGCATATATACAAATGACACCTGTTGAAATTCCCTTTTCTATGCAACTGTTAAAGATACAGGAGCCCTGTCTTCCTTTTCATATGGACACCCTACTTTAGAGCCTGGATTAGGTCATTATATAGCGTAAAGAAAAAGTGACAACAACTTTATGCTGCTTGTTCAGGGATTAAATGTTAAGGATTAAATAATCAGTGTCTTTAATATATGATGAAAGATGAAGATGATTTAAATTTTTATCCTGCCTTTCCACCAAAAATAGCTAACAATAATAAAGATTAAAAACAAAATCTTAATTAAAACACAACATAAAAACAAACCAATTAAAATACAATTAAAACCAAAACAATAGAAGAAATAAACAGAACCCAACAGTTAAAAACCCCTTCAATAGCACATCAGGGGTCTGTCCATATACAGGGAAAGCCCTGGGGTAGCTCCATGATAGCACTGTCACTTATACGATGCAGCAGCCATTGCAGAGCCATTGCAGGGCTTTCCCCCAAAGTTCCGAAGTTAAATAGTCGGGAACTTACCCCAACTTTTTTCTCTGGAGAGAGGAGAAGACGGTGCATCCACTGTCTATCGAGGCTCCAGAGTCGCAGTGGAGGTGTGGCAGGAGGGATGGTGACCCCGATTGGTCACTGTCTGCCCAGGCAGGGGGGAGGCCGGCGAGCTGATTGGCTGCCGGAACGCCCAGTGCTGCCTCCAGCATGTGTGTGCATGGGGGGGGGGGGGAAGAATCTCTTTTGCTGGGAAGTTCATAGAATCATAGAATCATAGAATAGTAGAGTTGGAAGGGGCCTATAAGGCCATCGAGCCCAACCCCCTGCTCAATGCAGGAATCTACCCTAAAGCAGATGGTTGTCCAGCTGCCTCTTGAATGCCTCTAATGTGGGAGAGCTCACCACCTCCCTAGGTATTTAGTTCCTTTGTCATACTGCTCTAACAGTCAGGAAGTTTTTCCTGATGTCCAGCCGGAATCTGGCTTCCTGCAACTTGAGACCATTATTCCATGTCCTGCATTCTGGGTTGATTGAGAAGAGATCCTGGCCCTCTTCTGTGTGACAACCTTTCAAGTATTTGAAGAGTGCTATCATGTCTCCCCTCAATCTTCTCTTCTCCAGGCTAAACATGCCTAGTTCTTTCAATCTCTCCTCATAGGGCTTTGTTTCCAGACCCCTAATCATCCTCGTTGCCCTCCTCTGAACACGCTCCAGATTGTCTGCATCCTTCTTGAAGTGTGGTGCCCAGAACTGGACATAATACTCAAGCTGGGGCCTAACCAGTACCGAATAGAGGGGAACCAGTACCTCACGTGATTTGGAAGCTATACTTCTATTAATGCAGCCCAAAATAGCATTTGGGGTTTTTTTTTGCAGCCACATTACATTGTTGGCTCATATTCAGCTTTGATCTACAACAATTCCAAGATCCTTCTCGCTTGTCGTATTGATTAGCCAAGTATCCCCCTTCTTGTAACTGTGCATTTGGTTTCTTTTTCCTAGGTGTAGAACTTGGCATTTATCCTTATTAAATTTCATTCTGTTGTTTTCAGCCCAGCGCTCCAGTCTATCAAGATCACTTTGAAGTTTGTTTCTGTCTTCCAGGGTATTAGCGATCCCACCCAATTTTATGTCGTCTGCCAACTTTATAAGCATTCCCTGTGCCTCCTCGTCCAAATCATTAATAAAAATGTTGAAGAGCGCTGGGCCCAGGACTGAGCCCTGTGGTACCCCGCTCGTTACCTCCCCCCAGTGTGAAAAGGTACCACTGATAAGCACTTTGAGTCTGATTCTGTAGCCAAATATGGATCCACCTAATAGTTGTTCCATCTAGCTCACTTTTCACTAGTTTGTTAATCAGAATGTCATGGGGCACTTTGTCAAAAGCTTTGTTGAAGTCAAGATATACTATATCCACAGTTCTCCGTTCCCTTTGTGAGCTGGCTGTCAATATGCGGGGAAAGCCCTGTGAGGCAAGGGGGGAAAGGGGGTTAGACTTGATGGCTTTATAGGCCCCTTCCAACTCTATGATTCTATGATTCTACGAAAAGCCAGAAAGGGATGGGGGCAGCTGTGACACTGATGATTGATGTAAACCCCGCGCTTGCTCCTTGGTGTGGGGATCACCTGGTGCAACCCCGCAGGAGCGAAAGCAAAGAACTCTGGGGGTTCGCAGTGCGTATGGGTCATCGTGAAAACAATCCCGTCTGGGCCTGGCTACCTGAAGCCTCGGAAATGTAAACAGTGAAAGACCATCTGGGCCTATTGCAGGAATGATCATTGCCGGGTTGCCAACTCTTCAACTGGCATTTGTAGCTATGTCTTTAAATGTGACTTGACCTGTGGATATTAGCTGATGATAATGTTTATCTCTCGATGCTCAACCTGCTGCTTTCTGCAGATAATGGTGCTGTTATGGGCACAATGACAGGTCAGGCCTGGTCTGAGCTGGATTTGTCTCTCTGTCAATTAGGAATCTTAGATCACTATCTTACACCCTGGGCTCATCCCATGACTGGGTTTTCCAGTGTTGGGGGTCTCAAACGGAAATGGGGGGGGCAGTGTCACAAGAAGGGTTTAACATGAGTCCTCCCCTCCGGTCCCTGACCTACCTATTCTCAGAACTAAGGCAGACAAAAGGCCTCGCCATTATTGTGGACCACATGAAGGGAGCTTGGCAGCCCGAAAGATTCCCGTTCCCATGGCAATTTTGCTTAATCGGCTGCAGAGTTCTGAGCCTGGACAAAAACAAACAGCAGGCTCCAGATGCTAGCTACCAGAGCAGGGCTGTTACCATAGCGAGAGCAGGCTGAGGATGTCTGGCAGGGTTGTGTTTGCACTGCCTTCAAACACTGTTTATACTGCATGTGCATGCATGCACATACATCCTGCAGCATGTGCAGGTGGACAGCTGTCACAATGACGCACAGTGGGAGCAATCCAAAAAGCAGCCATGCTCTGCAAGAGAGGGAGGGTCTACCTGGGATTGAACCTCAGGTCTTTTTGCATATGAACACATGGCTGCTGCCACCACTAAGGTACAGTCCATTTCAAGGTGCCGATGATTTGCCTATAAAGCCCTAACCAGGGATGCAAAATCTCAGGTCCAATAGCCAAATCTGTGCCAGGTTTTTGCAAATGACCATGCTTCCCCCTACCCCACTGACCACTGATTGTTAGGTGGTTTTCCTGCTTTTGTGTAGTTATTTCCCCTTTGTAAGATTGAAATGCCTTCCCTAAGGGTTAGTTGCTGGCAGTAAGAGCTTTCAGCTAAAACATGCTAGTATTTTTGGTATTTTGGAACAGTCCCGCTTGCCTTTGGCTCCACCTACCACTGGAATGTGGCTCTCCGGAGCTTCTCCAAAATGGAATTCGACTCTGAGACTAAAATTCCCTAAACAGTTTGAGGGAACGACCATCTGAAAGACTACCTCCTGCCTATAGTTTATTATCTCCTTTGGCGGCCCTTCTGTAATATCCCACTACCAAGACAGGCAAGGTTGATGATGAGAACATAGGACACAGCCTTCTCTGCATTGGCACTTGTGGAAGTCTTTCCATAAGGAGGTTACACTGGTCCCTTCTTTGTTTAGCTTTGGGTGGCCGTTGAGATTTGTTGTTGTTATTGTTGTTCTGTGTGGTTTTGAGTGACTTTAATCATATTGACTCTGCTCTATTTTTTAAATATTGTTTTTCTCCAGTTCTTCATTTGCAGTGTTATTATATCATTTAATTTTTTTAAAATTGTTTTAACATTCTAAATTGTAAGTTACTTTGGGGGCTGTTTTGGGGATAAAATGCACCTATACATAATTGATGGATGGATGGATAGATAGATAGAAAGATAAGCTTTGTGGCCAAGACTTCAGAATCTCAAATAGTCTATGCTCCCAACTCACATATCTATTTATCATAATGGATACAGCTGGCTTTAGGAGTCATAATAATACCACCCCAGAATGAGATAAGATGGAATTTGTGTGTGAGAGGAAAATAGATGGGATGCTGAAGTGGGGGCACCTTTTGAGTGAAAGCAGGTGCCAGTATGGTACAGTTGCACTGGATCTAAGTGTGGGAGATCAGCTGTGAAGCTGGCTGGGTGGCCTTGGGCTAAATATTCTCAGCCTAGCTGGCTTCACAGAACTGTTGTGAGCAAATATGAGATAAGAACTGTACAGCAGGTTGTAAAGTGAAGAGTCTTAGAAATGAGTCATCTGTAGCCTTGTAATCCCAAACTCAGGGTTCCCATGCAGAGATGTGATGCTGAAGTATTATTTACCAGCGCACTAAACCGATGGATGAGGAGGGCTGGGGGGCACGACTGTGAAGAATGCAGATCTTCAGAAAAATACACATTCTGAAATAAATTAAGAATGCATACATGCTGTGGGAGAAAGCCAGTACATACTGCAGCTGCTCTGGGAATTCTAGAAGAAACCATGCAGGTGGTCATTGGAATGCATTGTGCTGATGATATCTTCTTAGTTGAGGAGACAGGGGGTATCTCTCACCAAGCCTAATAATGGTGGTGGTGGGAAGTAGCACTTCAACTCAGTCTGTGCATTCTTGGCCTATTCCACCCTACAGCCCCTTGGTGCTACTCAGGCCTTGCTCTTCCACAATCAGTTGAAAGCAGATCTATCACTGCTGTTCTACATAGCATTTAGTCTAGTTCTATATTTCCTATCAAAATCCACAATGCTCTCCCTACTCCACAGCTAAGGCAAAAATACATAGCACAGTACTACGCCAGCTCCAGCAATCTCCCCAAATTTGAACACTTGCTTCTTTTAAAAATTGGACTTTTGCACATTTATGCTGCAGAGCACAGGTGGGCACAAGATAGATCTCCAGATGTTTTAGGCTTTAACTCCCAGAAGCCCCTGCTGTAGGCTGACCAGATAAAATCCAGGTCAGGGCTCATGTAACTTTAACAGTTGTAGAGAAAAGGGAATTTCAGCCAGTGACATTTGTATGCAATTAGTTCATCACAACAGTTAAAGGTGCAGGCACTATACTAGAGTGACCACTTGCAAAAGAAGGCAGGGCCCCTGCAACTTTAACTGTTGTGATGAAGAGGGAATATCACCAGGAACTAATTGCATACAAATGACACTGGCTGAAATTCCCTTTTCTCTACAACTGTTAAAGTGACATGAGCCCTGACCTGGATTTTATCTGGTCACCCTACCCTGCTGGAATGGCCAGTGGTCAAGAATGTTCCATATGTTTTGGCCTACCACTCCCATGTTTGGGAGTGATAGACCAAAACATCCAGAGGGCCGCAAGTTGCCCACTCCTGCCCTAGAGCAAAAACAAATCAGAATTTAAAAATGAAGAAAAAAGGGAAATGTGGGCTGTTGAAAAGAAGTAATGGTGGAAAGGACTGCATTGCAAGACATATAATGGAGAGTGGAGGTGCAAACAGCCAATGCATGATCAAGATCAACAGTTTGCTGGGGAAGAGATGGAACCCCATGCTGGGATGTAACCCCATGCTCCCTATCCCAAACAGCTAATATGTGAATGTTAACCAATTTGAAATGTACCATAGATGCAGGATAAGTAACAGCAGCAATACAATGAGGGAATGTGATGCAGATAGGTGTGGCTTTACTATCTCTATCACCACCTGCATCTCAGACCATTCCTCTACGGCAGGTGAGTCAATACCACTTGTCCACACAAGAAAGGCTGGCACAGGAACTGCATTTTAAGGCATGGGGAAAAAAACTGAAAACGAGGAGGGTTTTTTAAATATTTTATTTTATTACATTTGTATACCGCCCCACAGCTGAAGCTCTCTGGGCAGTTCACATAAGATTAAAACAATTAAAAATAATATACAAAAATTAAAACAGCAAAAACATACAATATACACACACATTTAAAACCACTATAATAACTTTAAAAAGCTATAAGCCTAAAAACAAAACAAAGCCAGGCTCATCAGATATTGCTAAATGCCTGAGAGAAGAGGAAAGTCTTGACTGGGTGCCGAAAAGATAACAATGTTGGCGCCAGGCGGGCCTTGTTGGGGAGATCATTCCACAATTGGGGGGCTACCACAGAGAAGGCTTCCCTCGGAGTAGGCACTTGGAGGAGGACCTTAGATGTTGATCGTAGTGTACAGGTAGGTTTGTGTCTGGAGAGGCATTCCATCAGGTATTGTGGTCCCAAGAAGTGTAAGGCTTCATAGGTTAAAACCAGCACCTTGGGAAGGGGAAAAGACAACAGGAAAAACACTGGAATGCAAGGTTTTAACAGCAATGTACTCTGGATGCTCTAGAACAGCCTTCCCTAACTGCAACTTGGAAGGCTGCTTTGGAATATTTATGTGAGCATGTGATGTCAATTCCAGACACAAAGGCTAGTGTGGAAGCAGCCCTCTTCTCCCAAACGATCAACACCCATAATAGCTCTTTTCCTATGCTGTACTGTTCTCCTATTGGTCTAGGATTAACATATGGACTGCCTGCATCCAGCGCTGGGCAGGAAGGACTCAGGATTCAGTCATACTTAACAAATCAGTGCTGTGATTGTACTGTTTATGGGCTGTACTACGTATGGGCTGAAGTTCAAGTCATCAAGAGATTCAGCTCCGTTTGCTGGGGTTTGAATAAGGATTCATGGAGGAGAAGGCTCTCAATGGGTGCCTCTACAAGAGCGATTTAAAGCTCTTTCAAGGCACATTACCAAATTTACCTCTACAAGAATGGAGCGCAAATCAGGGGTCCAGGTGCTTTAAATCTCTTATTCGCATTTTCGAATGCGCGTTAAATAGTGAGTTTTGTGTCCATGTAAACAATTTTGTGAGGAGGCACATTAATGATCATATGGTCTTGTTGTCATGCGTATGTGTGGATAATTAGTGATCCGCTTAGACAACTCGTCCCCTCGCTTCTTGCTGGTTTCCTGAGATGAGCTGTGTGTGTGTGTGTGTGTGTGTGTGTGTGTGTAAAAAGAGAACTTATTAGTGAGACAGGAAGCAGGGAAGGGGGGTGGACAGGGGGAGGGTGTTTTCATGCTTGCCTGCATGCCTGCCTCCGTCCATAGGCACACACAAACACACTCGCTCGCTTTTTCTCTCATCTCTCGCTCCCCTTGCTTGCTTGCTGGGTATGTGTGTGTGTGCGCATCTGAATGTTTTACATCACCAAAATGACAACGGACGATTGAGAAGGAGAGAAGGGAAAACAATTGATCTCACTGGGAAAATAAGGAGGAGGAGGAAGGAATGAAGCAGCTTCCCCTGTCTGTTTGGGTGTGCGTTTGTACGGATCTCTACTCTCTTGCTCACTCGCTCCTTCTCTTTGGTCTCTCGCTCTCTTCCTCTCTCTCTGGCAAATGGTGGGGGGCAGAGAGAGACAGACGAAAATACTTTTTAAAAGGCTGCTGGAGGGGGAAACATCTGAAGCACATTCCCATTTACTCCTGAGCAGTTCTGGGAGGGGGGGACAAACTTCAGCTGGCAGCGAAATTGGAGGGGAGAGAGGTAGCCAAACAGGTTAACCACATCATTCCAGGCAGGTAACCTAGGAAACCAAAGATGGGAGATTCTGATGGGCGATTGTCAGTAGATGCGCATAATTGGACAACTGGGCGTCAAACCGAAATCTTGTAGAGGGGACCAGAGACTATCTGTCTTGGTGTCTGTATGCTACCGAAGGACAAAATAGGGTACCAGTTGAATAAGAACTGGAAAATGACTAAATGCTACAGAGCATACAACTGTACAAAAATATATAATAATGAGTGACAAACCAATACAATAGAAACTAACTATATGGCAATGTACAAAGTAAGCAGAAATAGGCAGAGTGTTGCACAGGTAATTGAACAGAAAACTCACGTGCTAGAAATTCAGCATAACACAAGAGCACAAATGATAAGGTTTTACAGATGGGCAAAGGTTTTACAGGAACCCGGTTCAGTCCTGTTTCATTATGTCCGGCTTCTTCAGAAAAGCGATATTTTATCTGTAAGATGCCACTAATGAGCAACGCTGTGAGAGTAAAGATAAGTTGAAAACATAGGCAGTCTCTCTGACCCAGTCTTTCTTATTAATTCCCCCCAAAGGAAGTTTGGCTCAAAACCCTAGTGACTCAATCAGTCAGGTTCAACGGCAGTAAGTTCTGCAGTTCTGCTATATGCTACCTCCAGTATCCATGGCTGCCTCTACACGAGACGTTTAAAGCTCTTTGAAGTCTCATTAAAATTTGTACCTCTACAAGAGCAGAGCGTAAATCGGGAGTTGAGGCGCTTTATCTCTCCGATTATGCGCATTATCGAATGCGCGTTAAATAGCGAGT
This sequence comes from Anniella stebbinsi, assembly GCA_029215795.1. Taxonomy (NCBI): domain Eukaryota; kingdom Metazoa; phylum Chordata; class Lepidosauria; order Squamata; family Anniellidae; genus Anniella; species Anniella stebbinsi. The sequence continues at coordinate 335,624,832 of JARDYH010000001.1, forward strand.
TTTATTTTCCTCCAGCCGTTAAAGCGCATTTTGCCTATGTGAACAAGCGATTCTCCACATTAACTACTTGTAAAGCGCATTTCAAACAACCGGTAAGGCCACCAGTTGTGCGCTCAATTACCTCTTGCTACAAGCATTTACGATAAAGCGCTTCGGCGATTATGCGCATAATCGGCTAACCAGGCGTCAAACAGAATCCATCTAGAGAGGGTCAGAGTCAATCTGCCTATGTGCACCAGTTGCTGGAGGACATGAGCAGGAGGCTGCTGTTGCACTTGTGTCCTGTTTGTGAGTTCTCGGTCGACAGCTGGTTGGCCACGGGGTGAACTGAATGCTGGACTAGATGGACACTTGAACTGATCCAGCATGGCTCTTCTTATGTTCTTATGTTCAAAAATGTTTTTAATCATATTTTAATCAGCTCACCATTGCAACAATGTCTCTGTTATCACCCAATAATATTTTTGAACAGCAGCTGTTAAGGTAATCATTACAGCCTGTGCTTTTTTGCATTTGAGTTCCTTCTGTCTGAGACAGTTTGCATCCGTGCCCCGCCCCCAGCATATTTATATAAATCTGCCAATTTGAAGTTAAGACATCATGTATCTGGTGAAGTAGACAGTGTCCACAAAAACATATGCCAGAATAAACGTGTTCGTCTTTAAAGTGCCACAAGACTGTTTGTTGTCTTTGCTGCAGCAGAATAATACAGCTGCGCCTCTGGAATCGAGCTGTAAAGTTTCAGAGTTTTATTTTATATGCACCAATTTTCTTTTATATGCACATTATTCTCAGGTTTGTGTGTCCACACCTTTTTGAGACACTGTTGCCATATTGCCTTTCCAGACGACAAAAAAGAAAGCCAACGATTTTATTTTTCATGTTGGAGTAGTGCTAGCTAGGATCCAGCGTCAGTGGTAAGATATTCCCTCCTCACATAATTCATGGGGGAAGGCTAGCTTTTGCTGCCAGATAGTTAACTTTACTGGTGTGTGTGTGTGTGTATACTTGTGTGTATGTATCTAGAAATAGCTTGCTCGCTTGTCTCTTTATCTATTTTTAAGTCAAAGACTCAAAGTTGTCCCACTACTGCAGAGATTATAAGGCAGCCTTCCCCCAGCCCAGTGCCCTCCACATGTTTTGGACTATATTTCCAGGATCCTGGACAATTGGCCATGCTGTCTGGGACTGATGAGAGTTGTAGTCCAAAGCACCTAGAAGCTGCCATATTGGGGAAGGCTGGTGTATGAACAGGTCTCGGTGGAAATGCAACAGGCTTCTCCCCAAACCCCTCTGTCCAGACCAGTACGTAGAAGATTAACACAAGGAACTTTAGAGAAAGGGAAGATAAATGGGGAAGGGAGAAAACAGGTATGCTACACGAAGATGATCACGTCTGGGATTCCTATCATAGGAAGCACACTTGGCGGGAAGAAAGATGACGCCTGACCCAGTGACTCAGCTTTACAGTGGAAATACACTGAAGAGCTGTTTGAAATGTATAGACATGAGAGTCATAGCTCCTCTCTTTCTGGACTTGTGATGTCTATCCAGCAAAGCAGCCATAAGGTATAAAATGAAGGCAGTGCAATGCAGTTTAAACTATAGTACTCTATATGATTTGTACTGAAATCTAAAATGATTTGAATAAAAGGTTTCCCCCTGAAATCTCCACCTTCTTTATATTTAAAGGCAGTTTTTCCACATAAAGGCCTCGAAGTGGCTTATAGAATAAAAGCAAAAACAACTAAAAACCAAACCAATAAGTCTGCACTATAAAATACCACAAATAAAAATATAGGCATGAAGCAGCAGAACATTTCAGGTAAAATACAACAGTAATTTTTTAAAAAATTCAGAGATGGGGCAACAAAAATCAGTCAAGAGTCACGGCCTGGAGGAATACAACAAACTCTGCAGCTCGACAGAAGACTTGCAATCCAAGGACCATATGAACTTCTTGGGAAGGAGTTCTACTGAAACTGAAAAGGCCCCATCTGGGTTACCACCAACCTCCTCTCTGAATGGTGGCAGGATGTGTAGCTGATGAACTCAACAGGCGAGCAATTCATATGTCTGGAGGCTGGGTCCAAACTATGTACAGCTTTAAAGGGAATAGCACTTTGAATCCTGCCCAGAGACCAATTGGAAGCAAAGGGTGCCTCTACATGAGAGGTTTAAAACTCTTTAAAGTCTCATTAAAATTTTTACCTCTACAAGAGCAGAGTGCAAATCGAGGGTAGAGGCGCGTTTTCTCTCCGATTATGCACACTATCGAATGCGCATTAAATAGCGAGTTTTCCTGCTCTGCGGCCGGCCATTAAAGCACATTTTGACCATGTAAACAAGTGATTCTCCGCATTTCAGCCACTTTAAAGCGTGTTTCAAACAACCAGTCGGGCCACCAGTTATACGCTTAACTGCCTCCCACGTACAGTCATTATCGTAACAGTGATTGTGAGAAGATGTGCATAATCAGACAACCAGGCGCCAAACCGAATTCTTGTAGAGGGGGCCAAATATAGATCAAGTGGCAGGAGGATAGCACGGGCCTTTTCATGGACACCCCAAACCAGGGGTCTTCCAGGCAGAGGGCTTCTAGCACTACCAGTTCTAAGGCATTGTAGCAGCTATTCCATCTTTTTCTTCTTAATGGATTTTTCACAGTAAGAAAAAAGACAGAAGCAGCAGTGGGTAAACATGAGAGAGATACAAGTGGAAGGCCATAATGTCCAAACCCCTGGTAAGATGTAATGAATGAGGCCGAGAGATGGCAGGATAACAGCCTCATCTGGAAGAACCTGATGTCGTCTGGCTCCCACTCCCTGAAACTCTGTGTGTGAGGCAGGGCAATGGCAGGATAAAAGTCTCATCTGGAAGCATTTTCAAAGGCAACCCCAATAACTTCTAGGCTGCACCTCCCTGCTGTAAAGCTGTGGTTGTCCAGATCGTGTTGGACTTCAACTCCCATAATCCCTGACCATTGACCATGCTTGCTGGGGCAGATGGGAGTTGGAATCCAATAGGGGTATTGCTAGGCCTTGGACGTCTGGCTCTGAATCTATTTCCCAGGGGCCTGGATCTATTCCACAGAGCCTTATGTATCCATAAGTGCCAATAGAGGTTCTCCCCCACCTCAGTTTAATTGCAATGCAGAGGGGAACTTTCAAGGGCGATTGCAGCTGGGGAGGGAAGAGTTAACTCTCCCCTTCTAACATACAGCACCACTCCCCTAAATCTTTCCCTGTATGGCAATTAATCTTAGGGGGAAACTTTCTCTTTGGATTGGGATGATCTGGGACAGGGTAAAAATTAGCTAAAGGGTTAATTTTATTTGAGATTATTTAGATGAGAAATTAACTGGCTGGCTTTGCCTCCAGTGAAATTTAAATAAATCCAAGCAATTATTTCTAATTTTGCATATATAAATATAAATTAGCAGATGCAAGTTTGTGTACTGTGGGCCTGGCCCCTGAATCTTGTAAGAGCCTAGCAATGCCCCCTGGAGACTGACAGCATTTGGAGGACCACAGCTCCCCCGCCACTGATCACCAGCAGATGCACTTTCCCCACTTCCTCGTCTTCATGCTCCCTTTCCTTCCATTCATGCCCCAGCTCTGTCCCAGCATCCTTTCTCGGCAACCACCATGTGGGCATCGGCTGTTGCCCAGAACTACCAATCAAAAGCATCATACACTATTCTGTCTTTCCCGCCTTGACAGATTTTTTTTTTTTGGTGGTAGTAAAGAAGATGCAAGAAATGAACATGGAAGGGATACAAGTGGAAGTCCTTGTCATGTGGCCCCCGCGTAAAAGTCTATGAACGAGGGCAATTGTGCAATGAAAGCCTTGTTGGAAAGCACTGGCTGTTCCTATTCTTCAAACCAATCCCCTGGAAAGGTCTTTGACGTCTGGCATCTTTCCTTCCTTCCCCATTAAGTCTCACAGCCTGTTTGGTTTATTTGAAGGAAAAGTAAACAAACACACAGAAGGTTTGGGATTCTCTTACCATTGAATTGCATTTTCATTTTTGCTCCTTTTTCACAGGTATAAAAGAGGCAGAAACATCCCTGGCCTACAAGCAAAACTAGAGCTTAGAACAGCCTTCCCCAACCTGGTGCCCTCTGGATATGTTGGACTACGGCCTCCTCCACACGGGGTGTTTAATGAGCCTTGAAGGCTCATTATAAATTTTACCTACACACGAGCGGAGCGCAAAACGGGCGTACAGGCGCGTTATCTCCCCGATAATGCGCATTTTCGAACGCGCGTTAAATAGCGACTTTTATTTTGCTCCTGCCCTTAAAGCGCATTTTCGCTGTGTGAACAAGCGATTATGCGCATTAACTACCTGGAAAGCGCTTTTTGGGCATCTTTTAATGCGCTTCGCCGCTTCTCGCCGCCTCCCGTGCAGAGGGATTAGGAGTAAATGCGCCTCCGCGATAATGCGCATAATCGCGGAACCAGGCGCAAAGGCGCATTCTTGTGGAGGGGGCCTACAACTCCCACCCACTGTCTCCCAGCAGGGATTCAGGAATTTGGAGTCCAGCACATCTGGAGGGTACCAGGATGGTTTAGAGGGTTTCATGCTGAAAAATCATCACCTTCATGTAGGTCACCATCAGGCACCAAAAGATCCCGAGGCAGACTCTCAGACAGAAGCAGGCAAACCCTGCCAAGAGTGCATGCTTAGCCAACCGAGCGGTGCCACTCTCTGAAATTTTACTAGGGCTGCGAGCTGTGCCAGCATAGCAGACTATGCAGCCTGGGAAAAGAGTGGGACCCACTTATAAATTGACCTTTACGGCTCTTGCCAATATAGCCGCTTACAGGAAGGCTCCTGGGACACAGGCTCCAACTATGGGAAGGCAGCCCCGTTCTGCAGCAAATAAAAAGGGCTGCTAATTCCAGATAAACTTCCATCAGGAGAGGCTAATGTCAGCACATGAGGAAAGGGTTTAGGAGTTCAAACCAATCCCCCCCACCCCCACCATCTGTCATCAGCTTATCCGTAAATGTTCCTCATCCTAAAACCCATCTTTCCCCCAAAGGTGACTAGTCCCCTGCATAAATCCAAACAGATCAGTTAAGTATTAGGATTAAGCCTGAAGTTCTAGTGAAAGAAAGTTTGACCTGGTCCCCAGGGAGTTTAAGGAGAGCAGAGAGATGAATCAGGCAGTCTCCATGCTGAGAAAAGTCTGATTTCTGCAGCCTAAGCAGCAATTTCCAACTTCCATGAACTGCAGCGAAAGGAGCTGCTTTGGGCTTTTACTAACCCAGCGCTTCAGGCTGCCAGGAATGGCTACTTTCCCATCCCATTTACTTTGGCTCGGAATCTCTCAAATATTGCTCTATCCAAAATAAATCCAGCATTTCCCCAAAGAGACTCCTTCCTAATGCTTAACATAGACCTGCATCACACCCTGCAGCCCACCCTACAGACTCTTCGTGCTCATCTTTATATGGACTCTGCATCCTGCCCTGATCCTGACCACCATTCAGCCCGGACGGCTTCGGTTTCTGCTGCTGGCAACTGGAACGAACTGTACTTCCCCATTGGCCGCTTGTAGGTGGCTGGCTCTTTTCCACTAGTATTTGATATTGAGAACTTTGCACCTCTTGTCTCTTGTTCTTATGTAAAACCTTTCCCCCATCTCTCTACTGCAGCCTTCCCCAATTTGGTGCCCTCCGTATGTATTGGACTACAACAGTTAGCATGAGGTGATGGGTACTGTAGTCCAACACATCTTGAGGATTGCTGTTTGGGGAAGGCTGCTCTACTGCCGCCTTGTCCCTTCCTGGGACTTCGGTCTTAACTAGACTGACAATAAATATTGCAGTACTTAGCTAGCTGATTTGCTGAGTCACAATAGCATGTTTCATCATATGCATCATAAGCATCCGGGAAGGCTACGGGAGGACATTAGCACGTGGGCTGAGGTACAGTAGGCAATCAACTGAATTAACAAAGCTAGTGCTGAACATAATGTACAGACCAATTAGAAACCCAGTGAGAGACTCTCCTGTACCAACTGTCCTCATCTCCATCTGAAACAAAGCTTACAGGCAGGATGCAACCTACTTAGAGTAGGCCAACTGAATAAATGGGACCTGGTCATACCTAGAGTAGACCTATTTGAATTAACCTAATTCAAATAGGTCTACTCTAGGTATGACCAGGTCTAGATCCAAGCTTGAGAACATACCATTGTATTTCCCCCCATATTCATCCCTTCCTATTTCTGCTTCCCTTTTCCCTCCCAGTGGAGGCTAGCGTCTCCAATGTCAGTAGGGCAGTGTATCAGCTCTGGGTTTCAATCAGAACTCTAAAGGCGCTATCCATGGTTGGCTAGCTCGTTTAGTGTTCTGACTGGTTCTGAATGAAACCCAGAGTGGATTCACCACCCCATTGACATTAGAGACATCAGTCACCACTGTTCTCTCCTCTGCCCAAATGTGAAATTTACATTGTAAGCTACTTGGGACAGGGATTTCTCAACCTCACTTTTTCATATATTTCCCTATACAGTTCCATGAACATCCATGGCACTAGATAAAATAAAATTTATTTATTAAATTTATAAATGTTATATACATCCCACCCAGTGGGATGTATATGTACGTGTGTGTGTGTGTGTGTGTGTGTGTATAAAGAAACAGGAGCAAAATAATGAAATTGTATTGCATTAAAATGAAAGAATGACACAGAACATTAAACAACATTAAACGCCTGGCAGACACACCTTCCTTAAGGGATTTCACAAATTTAGCTGCTGCTAAAAAGGTTCCACCTTGAGTACCCACCAACCTAGCCTCTAGGTTGTGGGCCATATAACAGGGCCTCCAATGATGACAATAAATTACAGACAACTTCATATAAAAGGACGTCCTTCAGATATCCTGGCTCCAAGCCATTTATGGCTTTATAGATCAAACCAGCAGCCTGAATCATGCCTGTAAACAACTGGAAACCAGTGATGTTGTTCCAAGATCAGTGTAACAGGGTTTACAAAGTGCATTCCTAACAAAATTCTAGTTGCAACATTTTACCCTAGCTGTAGTTTCCCAACAGGTTTTCAAAGCTGCCTCACGTAGACCACGTTACAATAATCCAAATGTTGGGTGATTAAAGCATGATTCACTGTGGCCAAATCTGTGATTCACTGTGTATGACAGAATAGTAATAACAATCCAACCCAATAGTGATATCTGGGGGCTACGTTTTAAGAAAGTTACTGACAAACTGGGTTGTGTCCAGAGGAGGGCCACCAGGACGATGTGGGGTCTGGCAACCAAGAGCATCATCACACAGAGGAAATCGCATTTCCTTACTGTCACTTCTTCACCCCCGCTTTTGTCCCGCATTACTTCCTCTTTCTGCTGTGAGGGGCAAGAGGAAGTAAACAAAGACCACGTGGCCCATTCAGGGGGTGTTTATATCACGCTGCATTTTCTGCACACAGCAGGAAATCACACTACTTTCCTTTTACTTTTGGATTAAAAGGGGTCTATTTTGCTATGGACAAACCGAGCAGAAGGAGCGGGAGATGCACGGGAGGCAGACATCATCATCTAAAGAATGCATATTAAATGGGCAGTACCATTTAATGCTTGTCTGATGAACACTCGTCTGATGAAACACTCATCTGATTAACCTCCAAGTCCTCAGAGAAACAGTTGAAAGAGCTCAGTATTTTTAGCCAGGAGAAGTGAAGGTTAAGACATCATAACTGTCTTCAGATAGCTGAAAGGCTGTCCAAAGATGGAGCAGACTTGTTCTCTGTTGCTGCAGAGGGGAGGACTAGAATCAGAGCTGGAAATTGCAGGAAAGCAGATTTGTCAGGAGAAACATCCTAGGTCCTCTCTACAAGGATTCGCTTTTGCGCCCGGTTAGGCGATTATGCGCATAATCGCTGAAGCGCATTTACACCTAATACCTCTGCACGAGAGGCGGCAAGAGGCGGCGAAGCGCATTAACGGATGACCAAAATGCGCTTTACAAGTAGTTAATACGCATAAGCGCTTGTTCCCATAGTCAAAATGCGCTTTAACGGCCGGAGCAAAATAAAACTTGTGATTTAATGCGCATTCGATAATGCGCATAATCGGAGAGATAACGCACCTCTATGCCCGATTTGCGCTCCGTTCTTGTAGAGGTAAATTTTTTTAAGCGCCTTGAAAGAGCTTTAAACCTCTCTTGTAGAGGCAGCCCTAGTGATAAGAGCTGTTCAGCAGTGGAACGGACTGCCCTGGGAGGCAGTGCTCACCTCTGCTGGAGGCATTTCACTAGAGGCTGGACAGCCATCTGTCAGAGATATTGGGCCTGTTCAGCTAAACCACGGTTAGGCTGCTAACCCTTTTGCAGAATATGGTTAGTGAGCGTGTTTAAACTGTGGTTATGTTCACCCGGCACGCTAAGCCATAATGTTTAGTTCAAAATGTTTAACCACCGTGGCTTAGCATGTCGTATGAACAGGGTCACTGTAATTGTATCCTGCACTGTAGATCCTGCATTGAGCAGGGGGGTTGACTAGATGACTTCTGAGGTTCCTCCAACTCTACAATTCTTTTTCTTTTAAAGTGGAGGAATGTAATCTGCTGCTCTCTGCTATTCCTGGAAGATTGATGGCGGAAGGGGGATGGAGTGGGGAACGGGTGTCTGGGGAGCTAAACAATTTACTTCTTCCCCTTGTCAGATCACCTCTCTCCCCTCTGTTCCTTGAGGGCACTTGGTGCCAAGGTTGCAACAACCTTCCCTGGGAATACGCCAGATGGGTTTTCTCAGACGGTTTACGCTGGAGCCGCCTCCCCCAGCTGAAACAACAACTGTTGCCTCAATCCAAAACTTTGATATTGCAGCCAATAGGAAGGATGCGAGACACAGGGCAAATGAAAGAAATCAGGGACCAAGACTGGAGACAACTCAAAGTAGCATCCTATCTGGAAGGCCAAGGGAAACGGACAAACCAGGCTGGGCTCAAACAAACCCAGCCAATCAGAAACAGTCTGCAGACATCCAGAAGCTGAGCAGGAAGCTCTCCATGGGCATGTATAGGAAAGAGCATGACCTCAGAAATGTCTCATTCAACTGAGATATCGTGGGATTGTTACTATTTGGATCAGGGAACACCAAAGGGAGTTATGGGTAAAAAATAACAACGATCCTGAGAATTGTCAAGATTAAGCTGTTGCTGCGAGATGCAGCTCAAAACTCATCCCACTCTTTCCAAAACAGCCTTACAACAACCTATGTTATTGCACACCCACCCACCCACCCACCCAAAAAAGGCTCCCAGGGGAAGGAGAGCTTTCTTTTACTCCAAGGCACCAGGCATTCCCTTGTTTTGTTAGTTTTGCAAATATCTGGTTTCAAGTCAATGAATGGCATTATAGAAGCAAAAATGTGATAGTTACCTCCAGTAAGCTGTTCAATTCAGATTAGCAGCTGAGAGCCTTTTCTAGGTACATTGCCCATTACTATGATTCAGAGTGTCATCAGGGAGAGGGGTCGCGTTTCCCTACTGTGGCTATGACCTCCTCCTGCTGTCCCAGAATAGTAACAATTTCTTTGCATGGGGAAAGAAAGAGGAAGCAGCAACGATCACATGGTCCATTCAGTGGGCGTTTTTGTTGTGTTGCTTTTCCTGCACAGGAAATGGTGGCAAGTTTCGCTTTAAAAAAAATAAGTCGGATTTACCAGGGTCTATTTTGTTATGAAAAAAAGACCAGAAGGGGTGGGAGATGCGTGGGAGGCAGACGTTGTCATCAAAAGGATGCATGAAAAACCGTGAGTGGGCAGTAATGAGTGTGTGATAAAACAGTCGTCTGATGACACCCTCAGAGTCAGCAGTGTTGTGTCCACAGACCTGGGACCCTTGGAAGTAGGAATCTGGTTCCACACAAAACTTAGGAGGTAGACATTTATTGTAGTGCTCCTTCTTTGCAGGCAGCTACAGGCAGACTGGCCTTTGCATTGCCAGCCTGCTACAAAACCTGGAATGGATTATCTGTGCTTAATTGCAGGTCATTCATAAGTCCTGGCCTGGCTCAAAGAACACTACAAGCAGCAATGTCCTTATGACATGACAGACTAATTCAGAAACCTAGAAATTGAACTTGTTGGGTATTGCCCATAGCTGAAACTGTGAGATGAAGGGATTGGGAGAAGTTAAGAGAGAAAAGATAAGTGTGATATTTTGTAAAGAGGTACAAGAGAGACTTGGGCTCCCTCTACAAGGATTCGCTTTTGCGCCCGGTTCGGCGATTATGCGCATTATCACAGACGCGCATTTACTCCTAATCCCTCTGCACGGGAGGCGGCGAGAGGCGGCGAAGCGCATTAATTGATGTCCAAAAAGTGCTTTACAAGAAGTTAATGCGCATAATCGCTTGTTCACACGGGGAAAATGCGCTTTAACGGCCGGAGCAAAATAAAACTCGCGATTTAACGCGCATTCAATAATGCGCATAATCCGGGAGATAACACGCCTCTACGCCCGTTTTGCGCTCCGTTCTTGTAGAGGTAAAATTTATAATGAGCTTTCAAAGAGCATTAAACCTCTCTTGTAGAGGCACCCTTGTTTGTTCAAGGCCACACACTGGGTTTAGGGTAATTAGACGCAAAGGATGGTAGGATTCCTGTAATTTTGAGAAGTTCATTTATTACATTTTGATTGGGTTTGCACAATCATGAAGGGAAAATAAGCCACGTGCTGGCTGCGAGCCCCCTAATTAGCACAATTAACCTTGCTGGGTATGGTTTGTCATGGTATCCAAATCTGGTGAGAGTGCATGGGTGGGGTGGTTTAGAAACCCCATGGGTGACACAGCCACCCACCCCTGGTGAAGGTAATTATGCCACCTAAAGTATTTTGTAGACAGGCTATAAATTGAATAAATTAAAAAAAATAAAAAATAATTAGGTGGCTTGCAAGTGGCATGCATGGGGATGGAAAATAAGCCACAGTAGCTCATTTTCCAGCCGTGATCATTTGAAATTAGCCTTTATCTCTCCCTCCAAGGAGCATCAAGCCATTCTCTGTTGTTTTATCATCGCACGATAACCCTGTGAGGCAGGTCAGGTTGAGACCAAACATCTGTCCCAAGAACATCCAGTAGACTTCATGGCTGCATGGGGATGGTAACCTATTTTTTTATTCTTGCATGAAAAGATGTACTTGCCAAAATTTCAACTTGTGCACAGCTATTAGCATCAAGGCTATGCCTAGATGATGATGATGATGATGATGATGATGATGATGATTTATCATCCGCTTCTCCCTCCGGGCATCTCCAGGTAGGGCTGGGAAAGACTGGAGTGCGACTGCCAGGTAGACTAATTCAGGTCGTTATCACAAGGGTGGTTTTAAGCACACCCGCCGTGACTTTGATCCACTTCTTCAGTGCTGGACTCGCATGATGTCGTCCCCATCCTGCTGCTCTCCAGCCCTGAGGTCGCAGTTTTCGTTTCTGTTTCGATTTATCCCTGAATGGGCAAAGTCCAAAACAGGCAAAGTTCAACAGGCCAAGCTGAGGTATCGCAGCAATACCGACCACATGTGATTCAAAACGCTAGACTCGCATAGGAAACAGAGGGGGAACCTGCAGAAGCAACCCGGGGGAAAAATAGTAGGTGTGATAAAGCCCTCAGTCTGACTCAGTAGAAGGCAACTTCCTATGTTCGTACGTACTTGGGAGTCTGCCACACTGAGGCCCCCTCCACAAGGATGCGCTTTTGCGCCCGGTTCGGGGATTATGCGCATTATCGCAGAGGCGCATTTACGCCTAATCCCTCTGCACGGGAGGCGGCGAGAGGCGGCGAAGCGCATTAATTGATGTCCAAAAAGCGCTTTAGAAGACGTTAATGCGCATAATCGCTTGTTCACACGGCGAAAATGCGCTTTAACGGCCGGAGCAAAATAAAAGTCGCTATTTAACGCGCATTCAAAAATGCGCATTATCGGGGAGATAACGCGCCTGTACGCCCGTTTTGCGCTCCGCTGGTGTGGAGGTAAAATTTATAATGAGCCTTCAAGGCTCATTAAATGTCTCATGTGGAGGAGGCCTGAATTCAGTGGGAATTACTGCCAAGTAAACTTGCAGTGGCTACAGTGGTCTTTTGCCTATTCAGTGTCAGTTCCAGGTGCCTGAGGACCCTTGAGCAAGACACCCACAACGTGTGTAATCTGAGTCATTCCCCCCCCAGCCGTTCCCTGTCCTGCTGCAGTTCTCCTGCCCCAGCAGTGGCGCTGTTTCACCCACTGACAACATTGCAACAGCCTGTTTTATCCTTCTACAATATCCCAATGAGAGGGGAGAAGTGTGGGGTAAAATGCAGGAGCTTAATTTAGCGCTTCCAGCATCACCCCGACAAAAGCACTGGAAATATGCAGGACGGGGAACAAACTACATACGCAGCCTCCCCTGGTGGGGAAACACCCAATGCATCATCAAAACCCTGCACAATTGCACACAAAGCAGCGAAAATCCCAGGTGCACCAAAAAAAAAAAAAAAAAAAGGCGGCGCAGATCAACCCTTGGAAGTCTGCAGGATTGAGACTAAATTTCATACACAGTCTCCCCTAGCAGGGATGCATGCAAGTCCCATTGAAAACCCTGAGCACTGACAAAGCCATGTGAGCTAAAGCCCCTTTTAGCCAAAAACAGGGGGGCGGCTATAACTCCATGGAAGTTTGCAGGAGCAGGGCAAAACTTCAGAAACAGCATCCTTTGGCAAGGATGAACACAAGGCAAAATGACAACCCTATGCCACCAGACCAAGACAGCATTTGACATTTGGGGAAGTTGCAGAGCACACTGCCAGGGTTAGGGTGGGGTCAGGCTGTGAGTGCAATCAGTTGGTAGACAGATCATGGAAAAAGAGATCTGCTGGCTGGAGGAGAGCGGTGGCAGCTGTTTTGACCATTCTTGCCAAGCAACTTGGAAGCCAGCCAAAATAACCCACTGTGACCACCACACAACACAATAATTCATAGTGGGTTAAATAATCCACTCTGCAGGCCGTGGGTTATCAAAGTGGGTTATTTTCGCCAAATAAATAATCAGAGGTTAAAATACTCCTGACGGATGATATGATAACCCATGATGGATTAAATAAGCGATCACAAAATTATTTAACCCATCATGGTTATTGTGATGTCCGAATCCAGTCAGTATTCTCTGAATCTGGAATTTAGCTTTAGTTTCAAGGAACTACAAAACTCTCTGAATTACTTTGGTTTGTAATATGCCAGCTTCCCCCAGTGAAAACCTTATCTGCTCTGTTCCTTCTGTTCTCCTGGAAGGAATCTGGAGCTGGGCACTAAGACAGGTGGTTTGTTGCTGCAGCTTCTCATGGGCAGCCAAGTATATGGATATTAAACCACTCAGACACTCTACTTCAGCCTGCAGCAAACTGCATTTACATGCAGATGGTACCGCAGATGTTTTCTCCCAATGACAGGGTTCTGCTGAATCTAAGAGCTGCTTCTACAGAAAACAGGAGATTTAGGAATATGTACATACCTACTCATAATGTGTGAAATCTTCAAAACCAATTCATGACCAAGTCATGGTAGGAAGCAATGGCTTGAAGATGAAAGCAGAGCTGCTGAGAAACCAGAGATGAAAGTACTAAATAATGGAAGAAGTATTTTTGGATATTTGGTGCACTTAAATATTATCTCATATATAAATCATTGCCAAACCTCAAGCCACAAACCTGAAATAAATCCTTCTTTGGGCATGACAAAGCTAAAGGCTTCATCCATTTCATAGCTGTTCCTGTTTCTTGAAGTGTCTTTCTCATCATTGCTACTACTGGCTTGTCTGACAGGAGAAGAGCCAGAAAGCAGTGGCATCTACTGGTCCTCCTTCTCACTATCATTGCTTTCCAGTCTGGATTTAGGCCTGGTTTTGGGATGGAATCAGCCTTGGTCGCCCTGATGGATTACCTTCTTCAAGAGAGAAACAGGGGGAGTGAGAATACCATGAGTTGGGAGGCACTATCTTACAGTGGTTCGACTCCTACTTGCGGGATAGGTTCCAGAGAATAGCATTGGATGACTGCACTTCAGCTTCATGGCAGCTGAACTGTGGAGTACCACAGGGCACCATTCTGTCCCCAATGCAATTTAATATCTATATGAAGCCATTGGGAGCAGTCATTAGGAGATTTGGGGCAAGGTGACACCAGTAGGCTGATGACATCCAGCTCTATTTCTCTGTGACATCTGAATTGGGAAAGGCCGTGCATGTTCTGAACCGGTGCCTGGATGCAATTATGGCTTGGATGTGGGCCAGTAAACTGAAACTGAATCCTGATAAGACAGAAACGTAGGCTTCCATTACACCTACTTTCCCCCCCCCCCCCCCAAGTTTCTGTCCGCAGTTTCCCCCTCCATTTCCTTAGTGAGTCAAGCACTGGGCACTTTCACATCTGTGTGTTGTTTTCACCTGTATCACTACAATTGCCAGTGAAATCTCCTGCCCTGTCCCCTACATTCTTCTTTCCCCTGCAGTATTTCTGTGCAAATACAATAGTAAGGCAGCCTGAAACTGCACAATTATGGTAAAACAACACACTATGCTTTCCCCTAAGATCACATTAAACAAGATAAGTGAAGAGAAAGTATTACAATTAGTTCTTGGAGAAGTTTGTGGTCAATGTTGACATGGCAAGGGGAAACCAACATTGTCCTGGTTAAAAAAACTAGACATGCCTACTCAGGATAAGAATCATAGAGCTGAACGGGACTGAGTCCTGGGCATGAGTGTCGGCAGCCTCGCTTGCCTTCTTTGCGGGGTGTTCGGGCGCTCTCTCTCCCTCCCCCTTCACGGTTGAGCAGTTGAGCTGAGAACTGCCCCGCCCTCCTCTTTTGTCAGCGAGACTACCCTTTGACACACACGCCACCAGCAAAAACGGGATGGTCCGATATAACGCAAGGACAGCAATACACTGGAGGGAGGAGCGGCTTTATTGTGCACAGAGGGGAAAAAACTGGACTTTCCCCGCTCCAAAATAAGATGGGAAACGTAGGGGAAGAGGTGAGATGAGCACAGGACAGGGACGACATGTGACTACCGCGCTGCAAAACACATACCAGGCAGGGCGAGAGTGAGATAAATTGCTGGTGTGATGGAGCTCTTTTGTGGGTTGGTGGTTTCCAGGTGTGGGAATTGGGGTGTTTGCCTGTTCTGGGTGGAGTTGCGCTCCCTCTGAAGGAGCAGTTCTGTAGCTTGGGGGTGCTCCTGAACCCATCTTTGTCACTGGAGGCCCTGGTGACCTCGGTGGCCCAGATAATGGCCTTGCCCACGTTATATCCTGCTGCTGCTACCCCCACCATCTTACCACCAAGTTCTGCACCGCTACTCTTAAGCTATCCAATGGTTTCCTGCTCTAACGACTCTACTCTTTCTTCCTTTCTGCCCTAGGCGAATTACAGGGAACGGAAAAACCTTTGTTTTAATAGTGTGTGAGGGTGGGGATTTTAGCAGGTGCAGCTTTTCTACCATCTGCAGCACAACCATCCCACATGCTGCAACTGCCAACATCCCTTCAACTTCGCACGGTTGAAAGGACCATCCCTTGCTTCCCTTGGCCGCTGGCAAGAAACCAGGGGCATTTGGAACTTTGCATCCGGCGGTAGATGGACTAAAAGACCATCGGCTTCTCCCACTATGAAACAAGTGGGATAAGTGTTTGGTACAAGGCTTAACACAGAACTGGGGGGTGGGGTCTGTGGCCCTCCCGATGTTGTTAGACTACAACATCCATGATTCCTGGCCATTGGTCATGCTGGCTGGGGCTAATGGGTGTTGAAGTCCAGCAATATATCTGGAAAGCCACAGTTTCCCGGCTCCTGTCTTTAAAGAAAGATCACGCTTCATGAGATTCTTTGCACCCACATAAACGCATCATACTTAATATACAATTTGTGATTGGATGTACTGATTCTAAACAGGCGGAAGTTACTTGTTCTCAGGCCCAATGGCAGCTGATCTAGCCGGAATAGCGTCCTTTTCTCTGCAGAGGTCCGGCTAGCTACAAAGTCTCTTTCCTTTTCGTTCCTCGGTGAGGTAGATAGGTCCGCTCTTTCCTTTCTTCCTCCTAAACTGCTGAGATGTCGGCTGCTACAACGAAGAGGGAGTCCGAGCTCTCCGGGCAGATTGAAGACTTCGTGGCGCTTCTGAAACGGGGCGGAAAGCGGCCGCGCTCGGAGGAAGCTGCCCGGCAGACGGTGGGGCTGCTGCGGAGGATCGTGGCAAACGGGCGCTGGGACAATGCGGGTGAGAGCGAGGAGGAGGGGATTAAGTTACGGAACCCTCATCGCACAGGCTGCAGTCATGTTTAAAGGCTTTATTCCCAATTGTGCTGGCTTCGCTCCCCCTTCCTCGCCTCCCTCCCCTCGGAAAAGAAGAGAAAGACGGGGGTTTCTCCCGAAAATGAAAATAATAAATAAAAATTTAAAACCCCTCCTGATTACTTTCATACATCTCCATAAGGAACTGCAATCCTGAGCATATACGAATCTGCTAAATCTTATAAATGGGCCTTTCCACCTAGAATGGCCAGTTGTGACTCATGTACCTTTTAAGGACTGTGTAGAAGAGCTAGTGATGGAAGTTGCTGTCCCCCCCCCCCCCCCACTGCTACATGACAAGGTGCACCTGCCAGAATTATTCAATGCAAATCATAAAAAGAATAGAGGGCCTGTTTTCCATTGCATCAGGTGATCCTGCCCTTACTTTTTTTCATTTGTGAAGTGTAGGAGCTTCTTTCTAGATGTATCATCCTGATCTGGACAAATTGATTTAAATCAGCAAAGGAAAAGGCCTGATTATATATAATCTCCCTTTTTCTTTCTCTCCCCCCCTCCACCTCTCCCTCGACAATCCCGTGTGAAAGGTGAGACGGCAGTGTGAAATATCACACACCCCATGTTGGTCCTTGGAGAAGCTGAAATATCCTTGGAATATATACTGTTGGGGAAATTGATCCATTGCACTGTGGGCAGGAACAAACTGTGAAAGAGAGTTACGGAATTTTCCCTCATTTCAGGAGATCTAATGGAACTGATTTGTAAGGAATGTCGAAGAATGACTGCAGCCCAGCCATCTGAGACCACTGTGGGTAACATGGTGAGGCGAGTGCTGAAGATAATTCGTGAGGAGTACGGCAGGTGAAGTTGCTTCAGTTTGACATATATCTCCCTATTTCCCTCAGAGAATATATTTTCAGCATACTAATTGTGAATGTTTGTGGTCAGAACCCAACCAACCCATTTCCCCCCTTAATTATCTTACCTGCAACTTTGTGTTGAAAAATAATATACAGCCACCCAAACACCTTCTGGCATCTCCTGAAAACAATTGTTTCAAGAAGCCTTCCTCAACTGACTAGCCACTGTTTTTTCTGGTTCCTTTGTTTTTAAATTGAACAATTTTAATTTGCTTTTTAGTCTTCTTCCTTTTATTGTTTATACTTATGTTCACTGCTCTGGAATCTGTGTTAGATAATTGAGTGGTATATAAATATTGTTCATATTAATAATAATAGGGAGGTGCTTGCAACAGTTATTCTTGTAGCCTATTAAACCTTCATGCCACATGTATGCATTGCTACTGTATGGACCCTTCCCTTGAGTTAAACCTGCACTGCAAGAATTTTATTTTTTGCCAAACACTCTCTTACTAGAAAGTGTGGGCAACATTGCCCTATAAATTTGACTTTTAAGAGGACATTATACTCAGATGATGGATCCAGGTATCTGAAAGATCACCTTCTCATATATGAACCTACCAGATGGTAAACATGGTCAATGTTACCCATGGTAAACTTATGTTTACTAGGATGACCACATGGAAAGGAGGACAGGACTCTGTATATTTAACAGTTGTCTAGAAAAGGGAATTTCAGCAGGTGTCATTTGTATGCATGCAGCACCTGGTGAAATTCCCTCTTCATCACAACAGTTAAAGCTGCAGAAGTTATGCTAGAGTGACCAGATACAAAAGAGGGCAGGGCTTTAACTGTGATAAAGAAGGAATTTCACCAGGTGCTGCATGCATACAAATGGCACCTGCTGAAATTCCCTTTTCAATACAACTGTTAAAGGTATAGGAGCCCTGTCCAATTTTCATATGGTCACCCTAATGTTTACCATCTGAGACCATGTTGTGTGTCTTACTCTAGAAGTGAGGTAGATAGGGTCCTGAGATAGGACCTTCTGTGTAGCAACATCCTTGTTGTGGAACTCCTTTCCCAGGGAGGTTAAGTCATTATTGGCCTTTATACAGCTGGTAAAAAATATATTGTTCTGCCATGCTTTTATTGAATAATGCCCCTCTTTGCTTTTAGAAGGCTCCCCATTTTTATTGTTTTTATCGTTTTACTGTAAATTACTTACTCATTGAGTGGAGGGGTGATTCACAAGTACATTAAATAAATAAAAAATAAAATGTTCTCAATCTTTCTTTAGTGGGAAATCACACTGCCAAATCAAGCGTGTACCCTAGTCTTCCATCAGCAGTGTATTTTCTTTTTGTTTTTCCTGGATTGAAAGTGTCTGTCTGTTCCACAGGCTCCGAGGGCGCAGTGAGGAGAGTGACCAGCAAGAGTCACTGCACAAACTCTTGACTTCAGGAGGTCTCAATGAGGATTTCTACACCTACTATGCCCCACTCAGGGCCAATATAATTGAAGCTATTAGTGAGCTCTTGATTGAACTAGGTAAGAGAGGCCAGCATAATAACAGAAATAACTGTAGAAACTAGACAATTGTTGGTAAAATGAGAGGGAAGGTCCCAATAGTGAGTCTCGCTGAAGTGTTGCATTCCTAAATTACTACATGGGGCTGTCCCCTATCAGCAGGAAAATCAGTAGTGAGAGAAAAGAAGCAGAACTTTTTTCCTTGTGTTTCAACTGGAACAATGTAAGAGAACTTCAGAGCTCATTACATTTTAAGAGGCACAGATGCAGCCCAGTCAGATTCAAGATACAGACAGCACTACAAGATATTTTTATATGAAGCAAAACCTAAAAATTCTGCATCTGCCATCTGCAAAGACAAATCAATCTAGAATGCACATACTGCACTCTCATCCAGTTGTAATCTCAAATCTTAGATATTCTCTCAGCAAACAATATATATTCAGTCTGTGCTCTTTTTCTTATAAACATCTCCTACCAGGAGTTAGAGATGAGCTTATACCTTGTTTTGATTGGTGTAGGGCGACCATATGAAAAGGAAGACAGGGCTCCTGTATCTTTCACAGTTGCATAGAAAAGGGAATTTCAGTAGGTGTCATTTGTATATATGCAGAACCTGGTGAAATTCCCACTTCATCACAACAGTTAAAGCTGCAGGAGCCCTGACCTCTGTTGTATCTGGTCACTCTAATATAGCTCCTGCAGCTTTAAATATTGCGATGAAGAGGGAATTTCATCAGGTTCTGCATGTATACAAATGAGACCTACTGAAATTTTCTATGCAACTGTGAAAGATACAGGAGCCCTGTCCTCCTTTTCATATGGTCACCCTCGATTGTTGTGTTATTTAAAAATTTTTAGTATTCAGTGTAAAGAAGTGTTGGACCTACCTCTCCTCTCATGGCTGGATGTCTTTTCCTTGCAGAGGGCACTACTGAAAACATTGCCATGCAAGCACTGGAGCATATTCACTCCAATGAAGTGATCATGACCATTGGGTATTCACACACAGTGGAGGCCTTCCTGAAGGAGGCAGCACGTAAAAGAAAATTCCATGTCATTGTGGCCGAATGTGCACCCTTTTGCCAGGTAAAGGATCGTTCTCTGGGCGGCACTTGTTCGCTGTTCAGTGCTTACTCTGGAGCACTCATTTAATTATAAATATAAGATATTTGTGTCTTCACTATGCGGGAATGCATAGGCATTATAAACAGGAAATATGTTAAGACACGCGTCTTACTTGCTCGGACCAGCATCCTCCTATTAGGAAAAGTATCTCCAGTGTGTTTTCAGTGTTTTGCTGTGTTAAACGTTTGGCTCTGGCAGACAGGGCAACTTATAATTTCATTCTGAAGACAGACATTTTGGGGGAAAAGATTACTAAGGAGTAACATGAAGCTTATCAAATCATGAGTGGTATGTAGGGTGTATATACTAAAATATTAGAAATACTGGTCTCTCAAAATACGTTAATGGGTATTCACAGAAAACGATAGACAGAAGCGTTTAGAAAGCATTTCTTCACACAGTGCATAACCAACATATGGAAGTCATTGCCACAAGTCTTCACAATGGCAACTAGCATTAATCCCTTTTTTAAAGTATGAAGTGACTACTTCAGGGATATTAGTAATAAACCATGATAGATATGTATCTCCATTTTTCAGACTTCTGACTACCAGATCCTGGGATTAAGGAGAGCTGGATATTGTCAAGGAATCTGTCTAGTTGCTGTTAATAGAATAATACTGAATTTAGTGGGACTATTTCTATATATGATATGAACCATGTATTTCTGATGCTTCTAAAATGTCTAGCTTATGAACTTTACTTGCCTGGCCCTTCCTATGAAAATCTTAATTTGTCCCTCTTTTCACAGGGTCACGAAATGGCTGTTCGTTTGTCTAAAGAGAATATAGAAACCACTGTCATGAGTGATGCAGCCATTTTTGCTGTCATGTCTCGAGTTAACAAGGTAGGCATGATGGAGCTGCTAGGTTTGCTTCTGCTGCTATGTGGACCTCTCCTCTTAGGGCTGCTGGTACCATAGGAGAGCCACACAAATAAAGTTAGCCTTGTTTTGGTTATACAGTAGCAGGCTGGTGGTTTGTTCACCCCAGCTTGCTCTTTACTTGTGCCTTCCACTCATTACTGTCTTATTCCTCAGAGTTATTATGCTCACATAATATACTAGAGAGAGGAGCAAAGTGTGAGTTCCCAGAAGTCCAGTTTCTGAAAGTATAATGTTACTCTTCTTGTTTTCCTACTAAAGAATGGATCATGTTGAAGGCAACATTTCCAGCACCTGAGTGACCGAACAGACAATTTCCATTTAGTTACACTTTGCGGGGAGGTGGAAATAGGAGACCAAGATGGATGGATATCTGTATCATGAATGAGGGTCCACATGGTGGAAAGAGAAATTGTTTTAGTCCATGAGTTGGATCCAGGATTTTGCTGCCACAAGAGGAAGGGCTCCACTAACAAAAGGTCCCTCTGGCCAATCTTTGGGGGTCTCCAGCTCACCCATTCAGCAGGGTCTCTTGACGTTCTGTGAAGCACTTTCAGAGGGGTGGAGGGACTGCCATGGGAAGGAGGGAGAGGCGAAGTCCATTTCCGTCAGCACTGTTGATCCATCGTAAATCCTGATCCTACCCCGTATGGCTAAGGATCAACTTTATTGTTACAATCAAAACTGTTTTTTCCTAGTAATTTGTTACAGCATGTTAGGAATACTCATCATCATGATATCACAAGGTTAGAAACTAACTCTTTCCCAAATCCCAATTCATTATGATGCTCTGTTTCTTAATACGTATTTGTATTTTGCAGGTTATCATTGGAACAAAGACTATCTTGGCCAACGGTGCACTGATAGCTGTCAGTGGGACTCACACTTTGGCATTGGCAGCCAAACACCACTCCACCCCTCTCATTGTCTGTGCACCTATGTTCAAGCTTACACCACAGGTAGGAGCAGTAACCTTTAAAGAATATCTCTGTGATCAGGAGGAACACAAATGCTCAACAGAGAGTTGCAGCAAAAGAATAAGTCAAAATGTATAGACTACTACGGATCCCTGCTAGTGCAAGCAAGTTGCAAAATCCCAGTAAATCTTATAAAGAAGTCTCCAAAGTAACTGCGTCAGTGCCCTGGGATAACTGCTGTCATTGAAACACTTTCTCTACTGGAATGTGACATGGTATATAGTATAGACCAGGGCTGTGGATATTCTGCGCAACACACAAGCACAGAAAGTTGTATTGAACACGGAACTGAGAAGCTGGAGAGTGAGCTTAATTGGTTCAAACACACACTCACGCACAAGAAATTAGGTTTGAAAATGTGTGTCTGAAAGTACATATACCCTGTCTCTTGCATAGAATGATAGTGATGATGCCTTTGCTGTTCTTTCCTCCAGTTCCTTAATGAAGATGACTCATTCCACAAGTTTGTCTCTCCACAGGAAGTGTTGCCTTTCACAGAAGGTAAAATCCTTTGTTAATTAGTTTTGAGAGAAAGTTTCCTTGTAGGCCCCTTTTAGTGACTCTGGAACTCTGAGAACCCAATCCTGTTCATGTTTGTAGTTCAGTGGGGCTTATACCCAGATGTGTGCATAGGATTGCAGCCTGGCTTATTATGGTCCTTATGATATGAACAGGAATATCACTTGGGCTGCAATCCTAACCTGCTTATTAGAGAGTAAGTCCCATTCAAATTCATGTGACTTACTTCTGAGTAAACATGCATAGCATTGCACTGTTAGCGAATACCAGGCAGTTCTTCACTGTGGCTTATATTCTAAAATTACCTTAACTGTTAACCCATGTCTTCAGATATATTCTGTACATGCCCTCCTCTGATCCATTCACTTCTGTATATGCAATGACTGCAAAACGTGGTGGGGTTTAATCATTGTGCTCAAATTCTATTCTGTGCTGGAATGGTGCATGATTTTAAGGAAATATGATATAGCTGATTAAAGCTAGTTAGCCTGTATTAGTGGATTTTCCATTCAAGATTATTCTTCAGGGAGAATGTAAGTATTTCAGTACTAGGTCAGACAAGAAGTATATCTGTCTTAGCATCCTGTATAGTTGATAGTGACAAATTACCACTTCATAAGAACTGGGAATATATCTTGTTCACTTCCAGGGTGGTTTGATTTTAAATCATGGTTTATATTGCAAAGTAAAAGGGGCTGATTTAAATAACTGATTAAAATCATGTTTCCACATTTCACATTTATAAATTCTGAACTACTGTACTAATTCATTGCTCTAACAATGAGCACATCTATTTGTAATTTTGCTGGTAGGCAAAGATGTTTTTATTCAAGCATACCTTTGGCATGTAAGCTGATTTGCTGTTGAAGTGGGTTTAAACTGGTTGAGTGCTGTCTTTTTATTATTGTGTTTTATGGAGCACTCCAATGGCCACTAGACACAATCTAGAGGTCTATAGGGTTTCTGAGAACCGACGTCAGAACCAGGGCTTCAATCTCGGAGCCTAGAAAGTGGTCACCCTTCCCCCTCGGAGCATGGAGAAGTCGAAAAGGAGGCAGTCCTGGGGGTGGGGAAGGGAGGAAACTGTGGAAGCTTCTTTACAGTTTTCTGTCGGGTCTCTAGGCCCCTTTCCTTTCCCTCCCCAAAGATGCAGCTAGACAGGCAAAATAGCCCCTCTAGGCAAAACGCAGGGGGGGGGGGCGGACACAGAGGAGAGGATCCCCTCCATGCTCTAACCGTCCTGCATAGGATAATCTGCAGACTCTGATTTTGGAGGCTGGCAACTATCCAAATGTAGCTGTCTAAATTCTTTTAAATTTCGTATATGTACATTTTTATGCTATATTTTTATATTGTATTTTATTACTTCGGCTATCAGGCGGTATATAAATGAAATAAGTAATAAATAACATAAAGAGCACAAATGGGACCTCCAGGGTGGATGTGTCCCGGCTGCTTGTGCAGATCCTCTCCACCAGTGGAGGGAACCTCCACACATCTTAGCCATCCTGGGGGTTAAGATTGTGCTCTGGAGACACTTCCTGTGTCTCCATCACTCTGCCTTATTCACAGAAATTTTGGGGGGTCCAGACATTGTCTTCCACTCGTAACCCTCCTGTTTTTTCCCACTATTTCTTCCTACTTGTGTGCGTGTGCAGCAAATCCACTAAGGAACAAAAGACGGAATTACTGCACAATGCCTTCTGACTGGTAGCTCTAGGAGCCCTCCACCTGGAAGCACCCTAAACCAGTTGAAGTTATTCCCACAGATATCAATGAGTCTTCATTTTAATCATA
The DNA here is from genome assembly GCA_029215795.1 of Anniella stebbinsi. NCBI lineage: Eukaryota > Metazoa > Chordata > Lepidosauria > Squamata > Anniellidae > Anniella > Anniella stebbinsi. Next base: position 335,648,845 of record JARDYH010000001.1, read on the forward strand.
CCTAACTTTTCACATTTATTTCAATGGGACTTAAGTGCAATAACTTACTCTAGATTCAACCCACTATTTGTAAGCCTAAATTGCTTTGTTCTCTTTGGTTGTTCATTTCTCAATCATGTGAATATTTTTCTTTCAGGGGAGATTCTGTCGAAGGTCAATGTTTACTGCCCAGTCTTTGACTATGTTCCTCCAGAACTTATCACTCTCTTCATTTCAAACATTGGAGGCAATGCTCCTTCTTACATCTATCGTCTCATGAGTGAACTCTATCACCCAGATGATCGTGAACTTTGAGCTATGGGCCTGATTTATACCACAAAAGAGATGTGTAATTTGTTTAACCTGATGAAAGTGCAGCTAAATCAAACATTAAACTGCAGAAAATGAAATTACTATCCTTAAAAGAGATTTTCTTTGATCTACTCCACCGGTCCTAGTGTGTTCTGTCAACTTTATTGAAAGATGCAGCATAATTATTTCCTAAGGATGTTCCGGGTAGGCAGCACTGTAACATCTTACCATAGTTTAGTGATGACCTGAACAGGAGATAATTGCTTGTAGTCTGTTAAGACAAATTCACCTATAATGAATCTAGCTATGATTCTTCTACTTTGCTCCTTGAAGCACGAAGTGACGGCAGCGGTGAAACCTAGAGGTTAGTGGCTCAGGCACAATAGTAGCTATAATATTGAAATGGGGAGTTTCTTTACTAATATAGTGAGAGAGGACCCTGCTCCCGTTTTTGTTTCAAGCATGGTTTGAGGATACTTTATGCATTCAAGCAAATTAAGGTAACTCATGCTGTAAGATGGCACCAAAATGCTACAATAAGCATTCAGAGGGAATGACTTTGGGGTTTTTATAGTAATGCAATTAGAAGCTCCAGCTTGCATTACAATTTCCCTAACAGAAACCAGCTTTTAAATGTACCTCGTGTTAAAAACTGACAAAAATGCTAGGACAGGCACTCCAATAATTTGACTTAAGCAATAGTTCTGCTCAATTACTGCACTGATGTTAAATCACTTTACCTGTAGCTACTGCTTAGTCCAGTTTCTACTAGTAATATGAAGCCAAGGTGTATTTTTAAAAAAACAGGGACAGCCTTTCCAAACCACTTTACACAGTTCTACTGCAAGGTAAATCATTCAACATTCCCTAAGAGGACAAATGATAGGCTTTGGCTTCTATGAAGATACTTTAAAGTATTACAGGTGCTGGGCTCCTGTTCCATTCAGAAAGCTGAAGTTTCTTCTCTTGCCATGCTTTCAGAGCAATTTGTGTTCCAGAGTAGGAGGTGCTTGGTACAAACACAACTGATTAGGTGGCAGCAGTATTCATTGAGTTTCTGAAATAGGGTTCACACTTTCACTGCAGGGTTCCTTTTCTTTTCCAAAGAGTTGCCAGGCTTTAGTCATTCTCCGTAGTTTAGCCAAATTGGGTTTAGGCTAGAGAAAAAGAAATCATTAATAACATGGCCACAAATAAATTAATTAAGAAAATAATCCAGTCGCCTTGACTATAAATGTCCTGTATAAATTGGCATTCAAATTAAGGGCAGCCTCAGATTTGTTAATTTACTTTTTTGGCCCAATAAATCAAAGTTGCTTGTCATATGTTACGGAAAGTGCATGTCTTCTCAAGTCACAGCTGTAGGGCTGTCCCAACAATGCATAAAAATATCATCCTTCTTGTTAGCTAGCACTTATTGCTAATTCTTGGCTCAGCACCACCAATGTGCCTAATGCTTTTACATAGGTCCGTCATAGGAGGAGTTGACAATTAGAATGAGGAGAAAAGTGACAAGGGGATTGAAAGGCTAATGCTTTCCTTGCCAAGAGTACTAACAAAGACCTGCGAGCAGAGTTCTAGACTCTTGTCTGCTCCTGTTGACTAGCCCATCCTTACAAATCCATATGGATGTTCAATTTCAATTTATCATGCTTTTGTTTACAGGAATTACTCAGAAGGCACTCACAAAAGAAAAATCTTATTTTGAAAAAGCCTTAAAGTTTATATTGGAATTGGATTGCATGCTAGTTAACAAATCTACAACAATTGATCTGAGTCTCAATGAGACCCCAAAAGGTGTTTATTTAAATACTTTCTTTGCTCTCTGTTCAAATTACCAAGTTACTGTGTTGGAATATTACAAATTGTGTTACTCCTTAAATAAAGGATAAAACCCACATTGCTATTCTGAACTACATCTGCTCACTAGTGGAAGGAATAGCAAATGTTCCAGGGATGCTCATTATTTTTCCAATTGCTTTATGCTCTTTGGCTGGTTTTGCAGCCAAAACAATTGCGTGTTATTTCACTATAGTCCTATTTTATTCATGGCAAACTAAGGCAGTTTGACCATTGAAATGCAATATTAAAACATCCTTAAGCATAATTCATTTCATCTGTGACAAAATTGCTGAGGCCCTACTTGTGTCCTTTTGGAAGAAAGATGAATATCGATTTTAAAAATAAGCAGTTGGTTCCCCGCAAACACAGTTCACGGAGGAAAATAAAAACTAATGAAAAATTTAAATTAACTAACTTTGTTTATTGAAACATTCAAAGTGTTACATCTCTCATCTTTAGAAAACATCCTCAAATACAAGGTTCTTGGTGTAAACTAAACTTTGAGTGGATTACTTTTAACTGTAGGTGTCTCTTAAGCCCTTCATGATTTGTTTACAGGCTGTATGTTACTGGCATATCATTGTACTTTGGCATACAGCTGTGTTTGCAATTACTTGTGCTTGTTTAATTATACTAGACATTTTAAATATTAAAAATAAAACTTTATAGTACATTGTTATGGAAGATAGTCTAATTCTTTAAAAAACCCAACTTTATGGACATAAATAAAATCCTGACTTTAAATTATAATGAAAACCATTGTTATTTGTAGAAACAGCAAGTCAAGAGTTTTCCAATGAAGTGCGTTTCATGAGAATTGTCAATGGGTAAGCAGTCAAAAAGGGATGTCCAACTAACTCCTGACTTTGAAATATATATATATATATATATATATATATATATATATATGGGGCAGAAGACTCAAGATGACACTTATGACATTGGGTGTTCCAGGGAAGCTCATCGATATAGATGAGCTTCCCTGGAACACCCAATGTCATGAGTGTCATCTTGAGTCTTCTGCCCAATTAAGTTATTTCTATACTGTGAAAAACAAGATAAGGGACATATTTTTACACCATGTGAAACACCAGATTTATACCTACTGACATGAACAAGCTAAGAGGTTACTCAGTACATGAGACCTTTTGGGGATGCAGTTGAAAAGGACAGCAAAATCCTTCAGTTAACATTAAGCCCTGGGCCACATGTGGAGCATGTTGCTTTTGATATAGAAGAGGACTGAAGTAGGGTATTCTACCTAGGCCCTGTTGTCAGTTAGTATGAAATCTGTGTAGGATAGGCACACTCAGTCAACACATCCTGTGCAGTATTATCTCCTGTACAGCATACCTGACTTTCCTGCTGCAAGTGATCTACATCTGCAAGAGGCAACATGGAGGGTCTCCCGTGAGCACACTGGAAGGGTAACTGACAACAGGACAAAGATTCCATAAGACGGCAACTCTCCTCCAAAGTCAAGCTGTCATTGAACTTAATAGCACCTGAAAAGAGAAGAGTGTGGAAGTTGTAACTCTACAACAGGGGCAGCTTCTTCCTAGCATTGAAGCTGCATAAAAGGAGACCCCAATAACATAAATCACTGTGTTCATAGGGCAACCAACAGCACACAACTTCTTGTATATCTGAAAATGAAATGTTCAAATAACACGTAATGGAGATAGAATTGCAAGTTAAAAATTACCTTTAAAAATAAATAAAAGTCAAACTAACATGCCAGGGCAAGGAAGAAAGAAAGAACTTCACACTGTGATGGGTTTCTTTGAATATTCAACCTCACAAGTAAGGAGAAGTCCTCATATATTGGTTACATAGCCTTCCCCAAGCTGGTGCCCTCCAGATGTGTTGAACTGCAACTCCCATAACACTCAGCTAGCACAGGAGGTCTACATTAGCCAAATACTAGAGAAGATGCTTTATTCTACTGGGAATTATGGGAGTTGCAGTCCAATACATCTGGAGGGCACCAGCTTGGGGATGACAGGTTTACCTGCTACAGCCTTGCATTGTATACCCACAGTAATAGTTACAGAATGAGTACACCTTTTTGCACCTTATGTATATCACAGAAATACAAACTTGAGAACTGGAATGGCTCTGTAACCTCCTAAAGTTGTAGCATGTAAAGCAAGTGCAGTGCAAATGTCTTCAACGCACTAAAACATCTTCTCTAGTACTTAGCTAATGTAGACATCCAAAAAAGATCTGAGGATCTATAGTTTAATTTTCTGATCTAATAAGTCCAACAATTATTCTGAGGAAGCAATCAGAGTTGGAAGGGACCTCAGAGATCATCTAGTCCAACCCCCTACTCAATGCAGGCTGTGCACTGCAGGATGCAGCTACAGTATCCGACAGATGGCCATCCAACCTCTGCTTAAATATTTCCAGCGAAGGAGACCCCTCACCCTCCTGGTTGCTCTTCTCTGGATATGGTCCAACTTGTCAATGTCCTTCTTAAAATGGGGTGCCCAAACCTGGATATGGTACTCCAAAATGAGGACTGTCCAACACAGAATAGAATGGAGCTATTATTTCCCATGATATGAACACGATGTTTCTGTTAATGCAGCTTTAAGATTGCATTAGCTTTCTTAGCTGCTGCATCACTCTGCTGGCTCATATTCAGCTTGTGACCCACTGAAACAGCTAGGTCCTTTTCACATGTATTGCTTCCAAACTAGGTCTCCCCCATCCTATACTTGTTTCTTTTTTGTACCTAAGTGGCAGGTAAACCAAAAGTCTATATTTGCTCTTTGGCTGTGGGAAGAAACTTTTCAAGAAGGAGAGGAAAAGAGTTGCTAGCTGTGTACTTTGTCTTTTTGAAATCAACCATTGGGCACTTCCAAATGAGGCTTTTGTGGTGCTGTTGCCCTGCCTCACTCATGGAATTGGGGCGGGGGGAGATGTTGCTGTTTTTTACTTATTTTCCCACACCTTCTTCTGTCTTTTCCCCCCTTATCACAGCAAATCTCTTAAGGGGACACGGAAGAGCTACACATTGCCTTCTAATGTGCAGGGCTAGAAACCCTCAGTCTGGAAGCACCCTCTGGCTGAATTCGGACGACACATTAAGCAACTGGGGGGGGGAACAATTGTCAGATGTATTGACTATCATGTTGTCCGAATGCTGCCATAGTCAACTCAGTGCTGATCCTAATCCACACCACGGCTGATTATTTATTACCATGTTGTGTGGGGAGTACCCCCTAGATGAACAACTTAAAGTTGTTTATTACCCCACCATTGACTATCGTGTTGTCCGAATTCAGCCTTAGTTTCTTGGATGATCTAGGAAGTCTACTCATGGTCCAATGAAAAGACAACTTATAGAACCACTTTGTGCCACTTGTATCACTTGGTTACAGATGACTGCTCAAGTCCTCAAATCCTATCCTCCACCCAACACAAAATCAGATGTACACCTTACTTGTAGAACATAATAATTGCCTTGCTCGATCAGACAGACCAATCTAATCCAGCATTCTCTTTCAAATAATGGCCGACCAGATACGTTTGGGCACTCACAAGCAGGATGTAAAGGTAGTGACCGTTCTGTTTGCACCCCACTTCAAAGCTATCTTCCGAAACTATTGCAAGAGCCACATACCCAAAGCATTAAAAAATAAGCAGTAAATTATATCCCATACTTTTCAACAAGAGGTATGATGGATCCTTGCTTCTTTGCTTTTAACAAAATTACTCCTGTCCCCTCAAAGTGCTAGAAAGTTGGCTGTGGAATAATGAAGTAGCACAAAGAAATACTTTCCTTACCATGGCAAGCCTGGGAAGCCAGCACCTTCAGAATTGTTAGTGGCAATGTCCCTTGTGCCCTTCCTGTTGTCTGCAGTAGCTGAAAGCAGTGGAAGGATAATATTTGACTTTCTAAAGAAGATTAAGAATGAAAAGTCACAGCCGTTAGAGATAATGAGGAACTATTAGAACCACTGATCTGGAGTCATCCTCAGCACTAGCAGTTAGCTGCATTTGATGCATTACTGTGGATCCCTCCCTGAGTAAATGCTGAGGGAGCTTTCACTCATTATTGTCATTAGAAGGACAAGATGTGAATTAGTCCTTACAGACCAATACACATATTACTTTTCTAGAACGTGCAGATTTAAATCCCTGTCTACCTGTTTGAGAATCCAACACAAGAAAACAATACGCCATGTGGAGCACAGCATGATTTTGACTCCCTAGTCCTGAAACAGCAGATTATATACACAGATACTCAGGGCTCCATCACACCAGCAATTTATCGCACTCTTGCCATGCCTGGTATGTGTTTTTGCAGTGCAGTACTCACATGACATCGTCCCTGTCCTATGCTCATCTTGCCTCTTCCCCTCTGTTTTCCATCTCATTTTGGAGCGGGAAAGTCTGTTTTTTTTCCTCCGTGCACAATAAAGCCACTTCTTCCTCCTGTTTATTGCTGTCCTTGCGCTATATTGGGCCATCCTGTTTTTTGTTGGGGGCGTGTGTGTCGAAGGGTGGTCTCACTGACAAGAGGAGGGTAGGGCAGTTCTCTGCACAACTGCTCAACCGTGAAGGGGGAAGGAGAGAGGGTGCCCAAACACTCATGGAGGTGGCAAGCCAGGCTGCCACTACCCATGCCTGGGACACAGTCCCATTCAACTCTATGGTTCTTACTCCTGAGTAGGCATGTCTAGGTTTCCTGACCAGAACAATGGCGTCTTCCCCTTGCCATGCCAACATTGGCCACAAATTTCTCCAAAAACTAATTGTAATACTTTCTCTTCACTTGTATTGTTTAATATGATCTTAGGGGAAAGCATAACATGTTGTTTTACGTAATTGCACAGTTTCAAGCTGCTGTACTATTGTATTTGCTGTACTATTGTACTATTGTATATATAAAAATTAACTGCAGGAGGAAAAAGAATGTAGGGGGTGGGACAGGAAGTTTCACCGACATAGTAGCAATACAGATGAAAAGATACATGAACTGAAATAGTGCAACAAGGCACTGAGGTGAAAGTGCCCAGTGTTCAACTTGCTAAGGAAACGGAGGGGGAAACTGCAGATGCAAACCGGGGGGAAAAAGTAGGTATGATGGAGCCCACAGACACCATGAAATGAAAGTAGTTACTCAAAATGCATAAGGTTTTATTGATTGACTGATATATCTAGGAATTGCTCTTCTATTGCACTCATTTTGGGAGCTTCCCTCTTTCTGGGGCTATGATCTTTTAGAATCTTGAAGTAGGGAATGGGGAGGGGCCATAGCTCAGTGCTAGAGCACATGCTTTGCATGACGAAGGCCCCAGGTTCAGCCCTCAGCATCTCCAGGTAGGGGGTCTGGGAAAGAATCCTGCCTGAAACCCTGGAGAGCCACTGCCAATCAGAGTTGACAATATTGGGCTAGATGGACTAATGGTCTAACTTAACATAAGGTACTTTCTTGTGTTCCCATGGTCTATTAGTGGCCAGAGTAAGCAATGTACTGGAGAAGCCAGTTCTGAAGTTCTCTCCATTCTCCTCTGCCTGTTCTATCCGCTGATGAGGACTCTGCTCAACAAGATTCTAAAACATGCAGAGGGGAACTCAAACACATGTTCTTAGATTGGCTGGTAACATGTGAATCATCTGTAAGTCATAGCTGTTCTTAACACACACACCACAACACAAAATGCCATACCTCAACTTGCTCTCGAATGAACTCCTAAAAAAGTGGGAAAAGAAACAAGTCAGTCAAATTGCTTCTGATATTAAGATCTTATTAGGTGATGATAGACTTGAAAAGATTAGATCACTAGCCTTGGAGAATGAGCAGGGAATGTTGGATGTTCTTCAGGATATATTAAATATCTTGAGACCTATTTTTCCAACCTACAGTAATTGCACATACCTGGTTTGATTAGGATTATAAACCTAAGGAGGGGGGGAAGTTAAGCTTGCATGAGAAGCTAGAAATAGACAAATTTATGAAGCCACCCTCACACAATTTTGGAGGAAATGTAAGAATTTCTTAGAAAGAAAAAAGAGGCTTTCCATACTGAAAAATGGAGACAATCCATTCTTGACAATCCATGTCAATTATGGTCCCTATTAAGTAAATAGGATCTGACTTATGCAATCTCAATTACTCCCAGAATATGGATTTTTTATTTTAGTGATATCTTCAGTGGGAATTTAGATATTCAGCCATCCAAGATTTTTAACTCCTTGAATGACTTACCTGAATGGCAACCTGTTACTGTACCAGAAATTAAGGGTATGCTTTCTTCTCTCTTGAGGAACAAAACAACTGGAGAGGATATGATCCCCCTGGATGTTTTCATTTTGGATGTTGATTAATGGGCTCCAATTTTAGCCAGTGGTTTACTTCTATACATACATCTAGTACCTTTCCTTTGGGTGGAAAACAATAGTCCCTATTTCTTTTTGAAAAGGAGATTCTTCAGACCAAAGGATTATAGGCTTATTAGTCTGCTTGATGTGGTATATACTTCAAGGTATATACTTGGTATCTATTGTAAAAATTACAAGTTTCGGAAAATGATAATTCCATTATGCATGAATAGCAGGCTAGCTTTAGGAAAGGCAAGAGTACAATTGATCAGGCTTCTGTTTTAAATCATATTATTTCAAAGTACACCAAAGATCCAAATAGCTGGATCTTTACAGCCATTATAGATTTTGCATCTGCTTTGCTCTCCTGGATAGGGATTGGTTATGGCACAAATTGGCTAAAACTATTTATTTATCCGGTTGTTATATCAAGATGCAAGCAAGATTTGGTTTGTATTGAGCCCTAACATAATATTTAATATTAATAGAGGAACAGAGAAGTTAAACAACACTGTATTCTAGCCCCCTTTCTTTTTATTTCTTATGTCAATGACATCATTACAAGGATATCTTCTCACTTTTCTATGCCTTTGGTTGGGAGCCATAAGGTTGCATTTTCATTTAATGCATGTTTTGATCTTGATTTCTCTTAATAGAATAGGTCTTAGGAGAATGTTGGCTAGTTTTGGGTCTATAAGCAGGGAGGAAAAACTAGTTGTTAATTATTCTAAATCTAAAATCATGGTGTTTGAGAGAAGGCCTCAGAACTTCAATCAGGCCCTGGACAGACCTTTTGTGGAACAGGTTGGCTATTTTAAATATCTAGAGCTGAATTTTGATATAAACCTTATATTTAAAAAGTTATTTAGCTGCCATTAAACTGACAAGTAGTAAAACCATTACCTCTGCAAAGGTTCCTGTATTCTAGTGGTGGCCAATTATTTAAACCTGTTCTTAAAAATGTTACAGCTAAACTCATAACCCACATGTTGCATGGGGCTGAAATCTGGGGTGAAAGAGTCAAATAAATTTTTGGAGATTCTCCATTTCATGAGAAACATTCTTGAACTTCTTCCTGGCATGCCAGCCACCCTTCTGAGGACAGAATTAAGACTGCCATTCACTGCTGCCAGGATTGCTTTATTTTAGATATTGGCTGAGCTTGAAAGGAATGTATGATGCCCATCTTGTCAAACAGTGCTGGCTTGAACAATTGAGGTTTGGATGATGGGCACAGCACTGTCAAGAGCTGGCGAGGAAATGCAGCCTGTCTATGAAGACTTTGCTTTCTCATAGGTGTTGTGCTGTCCTGAGGTGCAGTAAGCCGATGTACACCTGTTGTGGGGAAAGAGCTGTTGCACTTGTGTCCTGCTTGTGAGTTCCTGGTCGACAGCTAGTTGGCCACTGTGTGAACCAAATGCTGGACTAAATGGAACCTTTGTCTGATCCACTATGGCTCTTATGTTTTTATGAGGAACTGAGTCTTTAATAAGGATGCAGGCAAAGATAGGGGAGTTATGAAAGATTCCTGTTTCTCACCCTGATTTGTTAAGATCAACAGAAATCATTCTAGGGCAAATTATTTTCAAACGCTGAAACCTCCTCAGCTTTGCAGGGCTTTTACTGAAACCTCTGTCTATTTGGAGCAGATGGATCTGGGTGTACTATGTTTGGAATGATTTTGTGTTTACATAACATACATACTTTATTGTGTCTTAGCAAATTGGCATTATGCACACTTACAAAGGAGGGGAAAAACACTCTATACAATTAAAACTCTGCTAGTAAACCAATAAGAGCAGGATCAGATTTTGTGTTTATGACTGTGGCCAAGTTGAGGACTTCACACATTACATGCTGTTTTGTCCTTTGCATGGAAAACCAAGGGAGAAATTCATTTCATATGTATCATCTCCTAATGCTTCAGTATGTTACCTTAGGATATTACAGTGCAACGTTTGTGTTATGATCAACCTTTTGTTAGTTACACAGTAGCCATATTCACTATGGCTGCAAAGAAATTATGCAGCTGCTTTGTGAATAAGTGTATAGCTTAACTTTTTTTTCTTTTGTTCTCTGTTTTATGGTAACTTAATTGTGATGGCCCATGGCTAAATGCAAATAAATCACTACAAACTTAAAAGTCAGTCAAATGAGGTTGCGTTCTCACCTTACAACCTATAATCAAGCATCACATGTAGAGTCCACAGTTCCTTGGTTTGGGAAAAATAGCTACTTATATGCATTATATTTGTTTAACTTATAAGTGTAGTCTCCATGCATTTTTACATGACACCACAATTATGACCAGTGTTAAAAACTGGATGTGCCCATTTTCCAGGTTAAACAATATAGCAAATGTGCTAAGATACACACAAACCAAGCAAGACAGGTGGTTGTCCACTTCTTTGCTAGAAAGCTAGAAATAATAGAACAAGTACCAACTCACAGTTCTCAAAATATTAAGCTTAGTATAGCAGGCATACCTCTATTAACAAATAACACTCCCAATACAATTCTAGAAAGCACTTCTAAGTGAGAACATAAAATTGATGTTAATTCAATTTCTAGTTCAAGAAGCAATCCTGAGCTTAAAATGACTGAATATGCATCTGTGCAGGGCTTTTTAGGGACCAGGTATGCTAAATGAGGGCATCTGATCTCCACAAATCATGCAGGTCCTATGCTAGGCCTGTGCCAGTCCCTAACCTTTCTTTAAAGCAAAAAGGATGAAAAGCATGAGCTGCACACAGAGTTCTACCACACTGTATGTTATCTTCTCTTTACAGGATTTCTCTGACTTCTGGTCTGATGCTAAAATGCTGGCCAGGGAGCAAATGCAATTCTAATGCAGACAAGTCCTCCAAGCTACTTGCTATTCAACATTTAGGGCAGACATAACAAATTACTTGCATCCACATCTTACCTCCACAATGCTCTTAGTCACTGTCTGTCTTCCACGACGCAATTCATTGGCCTCTCTCTCCACAAAACACAATGGCACTTTCTCAACAAGAATCTGAGAGGGATTGTCCTTTGGAAAGAATAATTTAAGGCCTAAGTCTTCCAGGCTTTTGTGGCAGCACCTGGAAGTTTAAATGTAAACAGAAAAGTCTGAAGTGGAGGATCAGTCTCAAACATTCCCCCCTTTTCCCTGTGTTCAAATTCCCTAGCTGCAATTACTTTCTTAAAAATAAATAAAGGACAGAATCACTCAGTAACTTCCTCCCCAGGCCTTGCCCACTCTCCGCTGCAGGGGAAATCACTTATCCCTGATCAGCAGCTGACTGGACGTAAGAACTTTCTCCTGCTGCATAGCAATAGATGCTTCCTTTCTCAATGCACAGCACTGAAAAGCTCTTATCTCCAATTGTTTGCTCATCAGAAAGAAGAGCTTTTCTCTGCTTGGACAGGGGACAGATCGTGGGGAAGAAGTTTGGGGGCTGAGTGGGGCATACCTGCAGGATGTATCTGGCCTACGGGGCAGTTTTCCCATCCCTGTATTAACAAGTATTACTCACTGGTCAATTCAACATATTGTTTCATTACTTTTTAGACAGTAATAATACCAGAAATGTGGATTCTTTTGCCCATGTCTGGCATCAATATTTCAAAATTAATGTAATGGCTTGATTTTTTTTTTAGCTGCAAATGAACAGGCATTTGTACTTGTCGTTTTAATTGCAATTTTACTATGACATCGTCTAAACAAATAAACTTACAGTTATAAAAAAAAGAAATAGGGGTAATTTTGAAGTTGATTTACAATATTCAGGAATGCAAGCAATTTGATCTCTAAAATTCAGCCATATGTGCCTAATTCCTCTACAATTCCTACATGAGAGAAACATCAATTGTCCTAGCATTTCAGAATTATGAGGAATTCTTGTGGTTGGACTGCAGAAAAACAGAAACACAGGTGCCCATTCAACCTTTAAAAAAAACTTCAAAGAACAAAATTCTACATCTTCCAACAAGCTGGATTTGATTTTGTGGACACTCCATAGTGCTCCAGACAGTATTTTTTTTGTTATAAAAATATTATTTTACTTTTTGGGGGCGTGCAAGGGCAGTGGGGGGAAGTGCTGGGGTGTACCCCTTTTTTTAAAACATAAGAAATCTGACCCTAGACATTTAGTCTTATTTTCTGCAGGCTAAAGTTCCTTGGCAAATATTAGTGCTCTTGAGCTCTTGCAGTGCAACCCAACACATGTCTATTCAGAAATAACTCCCATTTTGTTCAGTGGAGCTTACTTCCAAGTAAGTTGATATTGAATTGCAGCCTGGCAATGCAATCTTATGCATGTCTACTCAGAAGTAAGTCCTACTGATAAGTGCATGTAGGATTGCACCCTTAAGTCTCTCCTTTTCATGCTGCAACTCATGTAACTTGACCAGCACAATCTGCCCACTACAGAATAGTAACGACTCAGGCCCCCTCTACAAGATTTCGGTTTGACGCCCGGTTGCCCGATTATGCGCATATACAGAGAAGCGCATTTACTCCTAATACCAATTCACGAGAGGCGGTGAAGTGCATTACGAGCTATATGAAATGCGCTTTAAAGTTGTTTACATGTGGAGAATCGCATGTTTACATGACCATAAAGCACTTTAACTCCCGCGGCAAATTAAAACTCACTATTTAACGGGCATTCGAAAATGCGAATAATCGGAGATAAAAAGCGCCTCAACCCCCGATTTGCGCTCCGCTCTTGTAGAGCTAAAATTTGTAATGCGCCTTGAAAGAGCTTTAAATTGCTCTTGTAGAGGCACCCTCAGAGAATAGGTGCTTGGGATACTTCCAGACGGATGGTGTTACATTTCATAAATAAAGCAGGGTGATTGTACAATAAAAGCCTCATCTGGAAGCATTCTTGTTCTCTGAAGACAAAGCCAATATATTTGACAGGTGGTACTACCAACCATAAGAGTCTCCTCTGATCCTCTGTTATCTCAATCTCCAACGGGGGACACACAGTGGAGGCCAACAGTTTTTTCTTGCCCAATGCTTCAGGCTGTCTTTCATAGGAATCTAATGGCAGAACAACAAATGCATTGTTCTTTAATTTACATACAGCAACCTTCCTTACTGTCTGGCCCTACAGCTCTAGAGTTTGGATTCAGATAGAAGTGTCATTCTTTTCTCTAGCAGCCGATGAGAGACAGAAATATTTAGGCAGAAATATTTTGTATATGGCAGCAGGTTTATTAATTACACATTTTGTATATGGCAGCCAGTATCAACCACAGCCATCCTAACCGGCAACAACTATTATAACATTTTTTTATCAACAAATGACCATGCCATGAAATAACACAGCAAACTGTTACAAGTATAATGACTCCATTTAAACCCTTCAACAAACACTTCTCACAGCCGTAGAGAGCTTTTCACATTCTTGAGCAATTTCTGCTGCCAGGCTACAACCAGAAAAGTTTCTCTTGGACTCTTGTTAGAAATTCATAGCTCATGTTGATGAGGAGGTCATTGAACTGTTATAGGCACAATGGACTACTGCTGTGTTTTACAGAGTTGTGGCCAGAATCTCCTAAGGCTTGAAAAAGCCACATCCTTTGCTAGACACAGTGGAAGCAATTCACATTCTAAATATGAGATGAAAAGAAAACCAGAAGAAACCCACATAGGCTGTGCTATTACTAAGGGGGTTAGTCCTCACTGAGCAATCACCCAATCAAACCAATGCCGTATTTTCATTCTCTACAGTTAAATTTACCTACACCTCACAACAAATTTGATACAGTTTGTACATCTCTCAGAGGAATTCATCAGCAATAAAGCCACTTCCTTTGACCATCTGGCTCTCTACCTGTGATAAGTTGCTCAAGGCGGACACGCTCATGGGCTGCATGCTGATCCACCAACACAAGAAGGTTTCCATCTAAAACTGTAATAAAAGCAGACGATTCTCTTATCATAATCTTATCATATAACATGTGCTACAATTTTAACATAATTTTATCCTCGCCTTGCGAGGAAGGCTAGAATGAGAGACAGCAAGTTAGCTGAAGCTACAAAGAGAGTTTTTTTTGACTGAGAGAAGAGTTGAACCTGAGGTCTCCCAGTGCAACACATCAACCACTACATTACAATGTCCCTCTTCAGCTGAACAGTCGAAGATAAACTGTTACACCTGGCCTACAGGCATGTCATTTGATTTTAGGAGAAAAGCCTACTCAGGGTTGAAACACATGAGACAACATTATCAACTAAGCAATGATTCTCATAATCTCAATGCCATCCCTTTAGATTCATTTTGTGCAGACTTGCCCCAATTACCATGCACAGAATCAATACCTCTGAATACCAGAGGGACCCTAGCTGAGTTGTAGAGCATATACTTTGCATGCAAAAGGTTCCAGGTGTGGACCCTGGCATTTCCAGGTAGGTCTGGAAAAGTCCCTGGACTGAGTCCCTGAAGAGCTACTGCAAGTCAAAGCAGACAATTCTGAGCTAGATTGATCAATTTTCTTACTCAATATAAAGTAGCTTCATATGTTCACATAAGTTCATTTTTAGGATAGCATTATTTTGTTTTTAGTAACTTTGTATTAAAATAATTTTCTTTTAATTAATTTTGAAATGTCTGTGTCACATTTCCAAAGTTTAAATATCTTAACTCAGTTTTATTTATTTTTTACAACATTTGTATACTGCTCCATATCTATACAGATTCTGGAGTGATGAACATAAAAGCTACAATAGCACAAAATTTAACAAAATTAAAATACCGTATTTCAATTAATTAAAAACAAAATACCAATAAAGACTGTGGCTGGGCATTTAAGGAATGCTTCCTGGAAAAGTTTTCAGGAGGCACTGGAAGCAACACGACGTTGGCGCCTTCCTGACCTCCAAAGGCAGGGAATTCCATAAGAAGGGGGCCACCACACTGAAGTCTCTTCTCCTGGTGGACTCCAACTAGACCATAGGTCCATGTGGAACCACTATGGGCAGGCCATCTGATGAGCTCAGTTGATAAGGGAGAAGCACTCTCTCAGGTATCCTGGTCTCAAGTTGTTTAGGGCTTTGTACACTAGTGCTAGAATCTAAAACCTGGCCCGGTAGTGAAAATGCAGCCAGTGCAGTTCCCTCAGCAAAGGAGTTGCATGCTGAAAAGGGGCAGCTCCCAACAACAGCCGAGCTGCTACATTCTGCACTAGCTCCAGCTTGTGGAGCAGCCTTAAGTACAGCTCCACACAGAGCACATTGCAGTAATCTAGACTTGAGGTTACTAATGCCGATACCACCATTGCCAAGCTATCCCTGTCCAAGCAGGGGCGTAGCTGATGAACCAGCAAAAGCTGGTAAAAGGCACTCAGAGCCACTATGTCCACTTGGGCTTCCAGCAACAGTGATGGATCTAGGAGTACCCCAAGACTACGAACCTGATCTTTCAAGGGGAATGCAACCCCATCCAAAACAGGCAATGAGCCTATCTCTTGGACTCAGGAACTACTCACCCACAGGGCTTCCATCTTGCCAGGATTCAGCTTCTGTTTATTGGCCTTCATCCAGCCCATTACTGAGTCTAGGTACTGATGAGTTAAGTACTCCTATTTTTTTTTTGCCAGCCTATTAACATAATCCTTTCAGTGTCTGGTAGCCTTACTTATTCCCCCCTCCACCCCCCAGCTTCAGACTATGCTGAGGTGTTTATATGCATGTGCGGTCACACACAAGATCTGGCTTTGGGCATATTACTTGCAAATGCAAAAAAAAAAAAATAACAATGCATCTGCAGTGGCACATCACAATTAAATATTGTGCATGTTAGGATATGCACACAATTGGCATTGGCTAAAATGGCTGAGAAACAACAAGAATACTAGGTTAGATGGACCAACAACATGGCAATGATCATAGTATTATAGCCAAGTTTTGCAAAATGTTAAAAAACCTGTATGTAACAGGAAATAGCATTTTTACCTGTCTCTTCATTCCCATCTGCCCTAGTGTTGATTAAACAAGCAATAAATTTATTGTCCACTTGATTAAGGACCTGAAACACATTTAGATGACAATTTATTTTTTTAAATCCATATAATTCTATAATAACTGTTTAATCATTCCACAAAAATACTTAAGATTTCACGAGATGTCCCAACAAACTTGTTCACATACATCAAGAAAATATTATCCACAAACAAAAGCTATTAACTGTTTAATCTATGGCCTAATCTGCACCTGCCATTTGTCCTGGGGTGGTTACAAGGTCATTCCTGCGTGTCCAAATGATGCACAGCTGATCCCAGGGTGAACCAGGGACGAGCACTCAGTTCTCCCAAGTTAGCTGGGACTACTTTTTCCCTGATTTTTTCCGCTGTCTTGGGACCATCCCGAGCTCCACAGTCGGTGTGGCTCTTCTTCCTGGGGTCCTCCCTCTTCCCCACGAGTAGCGGGGCTCAGGAAATGGGCAAGGAGCTGTGCGAGGGGAGTCTGTGGGCATCTGGGGTGAGAGGGCATTTTTACCATCTTTGGGATGGCACTCGGCAGTTTGTTGTATGTTTCTTTTAAAAAAGTTCCTTCGCACAGGATCGCGCCTGCACAATTGCGCAAATGTCTCCTCTTTAAAAAGAAAATGGCGCCCCGGAATATCCTTCTTTACTTCTGGGACAACTCAGTGGCGTCTGGCCCCTGAGGGATGATCCCGGAAGTGGAAAACTCCATGATCGTCCCTCCCAACTCCCCAAAGGGCTGCAGGTGTAGATGAGCCCTATATCTTTCCAGCCCAACAGAAATAGATGTAATTTTTCAAGTGATAGCTGCAGTACTGCCATTTATGTGTAAGTGCCACCAAGTTTACCTTCACTGAATCAATCATCTTCTTGGTGAACCGGTAAGGATACACAATGTTATGGATTTTCACAGCAAGACTATCAGCTTGCCTACTGCTCACATCAACAGCAACCTAGAAAACAAATAATCATAAATAAATTCTTAGGCTGCCCTCGGGAATAAGAAATGTCAGATCACAAAATCATATTGACAATTTTTAAATAAAATATTTTCGGAATAAAGCTTAGAAGCCAATTCAAATATCACTTGCATGCATATTTCCCATACAATCTGGCCAACCTCAGTGGGAAGCTGAATACAGTTGTTACACCAGTAGTGCAGCATCCTGACCATGTGCAAGAGAAACATTTGAATCCGTCTCAATACTATTCAAGAAAAAAAACTGATGACCCACTCTAATCAGTATATTGTTATATGTGGATATAAAGAACTAGTAAAACTACAGTCTACTATATTGCAAGTAGCTGTCACTCTGCATACATGCATACTCATAGCATGTAGGATAAGGCTGTCAATGGCTGCTAGTCTTGATGGCTATATGCTACCTCCAATATCAGAGGCAATATGCCTATGCACCCCAGTTAAGGAACAAGGACAGGAGGGTGCTGTTGCACTCATGCTCTGCTTGTGGGTTTCCTGTCAGAAGCTGGTTGGTTACTGTGTGAACAGAATTCTGGACTAGATGAACCCTTGGTCTGATCCAGCAGGGCTCTTCTTATGTTCATGCACATTACTCAGAGTAAGCTAATCTGTTCAGAGTGAAGGAAGCTATTCCTGATGTACTGAGGTTTTATTCCCATGGTTGTTTTAAAAAAAGCAACAGAGCAATGTTTGCTATGTTGGCTTGACTACATGGCCAACTATATGTATGCACATCTTAATGGGCATATTGTATACTTGAAACACTGGAATTTCCTTTAATTTCCTTGAATGTAGGATCCTTGGAGCTCACATGGACTCAGATGCAAATAAATATGTTATATGTTTACAATAATGAAAGCAGGGCCCCACATGAGTAAAATAATTTAAATGTGCAGTAAATAGAATGGGTGACATTGTTGTTTCCTTATCAGTACTGGAGCCCACTGAGCTCTATGAAACAACCCCATGGCTATGTAATTATCATACTATGACATTTCTTGAGAGAATTGAAAACTGCCTACAATCCATTTTAGGGACAGTGTTCTATCTTGAGTCAAGATTGTTGTTTTGATAATGTAAGTGGGGCCTATAAAAGCATTCTAGTTTCCAAATTAAACAGGATAAACTTTTGGGAAAATATGAGCAAAAACACCACCAACTTCTAAATTGCAGTATAGGACAGAAAAAGGACTTGCAGACTCAATCAGTAAAAAGAGGCACTGGGGGCAGGTCTCTGGACATATATACAACACAACAAGTTTATACAACTTTTTTGTGTTCCTATCTCAGTCGAAAAATCACAAGGTAACATAAAACTGAAACAACAAATATTGGCTATGTAGTGCCACCCACCTGTGGACAGTGAGCAAACACAGGATTATCCCACTCTGAAAACAAGGACTGGAGAGATTCTCCTTGAGTATCTAGAAGAGAACACACGTACAGTCTTGAAAGTGTGTGGGGCTGTTTCATATTTGACATGTTTCATCTCCATTAAAATAAACTTAATGAAATGCATCATGATAATTTTTATTGCAAGTACTTGTACAGAAGGAAACAAAGAAATGTTTAATTAGACTGCCCATCTCTTTCCCAAATCTGTACTTAAGCAGCTTTGTGATTTTTGGGGTGGATTGTTAAAATGAACTCTGGATCTTTCTCCGGTGTGCGTTGAAATGTTAAAGAGTGCTTGAAGTCAGCTGCCCATTCTATTCCCATTAGAAAAACACATACCAGAACAATGATTCAACTTTCCTCTGTTGATAAAAATCTCAAAAATTAAATCTGTTGCCATTGAGTGGGGATAATCAGAAGAGGGATTAAGTAATTCCTCTACAAACCATGTTGTTTACACAGAAATGGGCACTTCATAGTTGAAATGACACTGTCACACTGTAATTAATTTTTACCCTAAAAGAATTATTTCCGATTCCACACATCAAGTGATTCATACAAGTCCCATTGTTAACAGACCTTGAATCACTCCAAGTTCCTGTTGGACAGCTGGCAGAATTCTTTGGCTTGTTATTATTTAACATAGTACTCTATGTCCTGGCAAAGAGGGCCTACCTCTAAAATCTTGGCTTGCCAAACTCCTCTCTTTCTGAGGTCTTGGAAGGAAGGGCACAATAAACTCACTTCTAAAAGGATGACATCTGCATTGAAATCCTAAATACTCAACAAAAGAATTACTACTGTAGACATTTTTACAAGCAGGAGTCTTTAAAAATGTGCAGGATTAAAGGGTGATTAGCACCGTAACATAACAGAACAGAATCACAACTTGTTCAGTACCTTAAAATGGAGAAATAAAGATACAGACAGTGTTAAATAACAGTACCAAAGAGTTATTAGCAAGGAGACTTGCACATTAACTATACAGATAAAATAGAACAGTGGTTTTTCAACTGTGGGGGAGCCCCTTTGGAGTGGGGTGGAGCAATAAAAACACCTGAAGGGGAGCAACAACATTCCAGGGAGGGAGAGAAGCCAGAGGGAGATGAGCCAGAGACACTTCCTCCCCAGCAGCAGAAGTTTAGTGTTGGAAACTGCAATAAGGCTTTCTGACTACAACAGCTCCTTGTCACTCCAGCCTCCTTCCCTGGCTGATTGGTTTTAGCAGGACAAATGCCTAATTCTAATCCTTTTCTAATGCTTTAGTTGGCTTAGTGCTCTATAGATCCTTTCACACAGACTCCACATATGCAAGATGTGTATGAAGATCCTATGGGCTTGCCTACCAAAGAGATGGCTGCCAATAGGTAGGGTAATTAAGATAGTGTACGTTTAGAAGAGGGCCTGGGTACAAGATGTTTGAAAAACATTGCAGCAGAATGCCATTATTCCAAAAAGTCCTGATAACTGAACATTACTATATTTCCTCCATGTGGCTTCATCTAAACACACCTTCTGTAAACAGAACATCCATTTAGCTATATTTCTAACTTTGAAGATATTTTTGGATGTCTTCTGGAGCCGTGCTAATAATCTGGGAAGTCATGTTGTTAGAAGAAGACTGTTTTAAAGAATTCTTGAATCAATAGAGCATGCTATTCAAAAGTACTAGAAAATGACTTCAACAAGCTTATTGGATACCCAAATTCACTTGAAATCTGTAAATTCATTTAACTTTTCTACCTACATATGAATTATGGAGACCATTTCTATGAACACTAAACATTTTTATGGATGAAAGATTTAACTCCTGATTCATCCACACAACAATCCTATATTATTGATGAAACGCAAAGTTACACACTGTATACTTACCATTCTCCATGACATTTACAGACATAGTGCTTATATCTTTAGTACATACAGCCTGAGGTTCCTCACTGGGAGGAGCACTGTATGTGCTCAGTCCAGTAATTTTGTTGATGTATACCATCCTTCCCAATAATGCATCAAAGTGGTGAAACCACTTAGGAGAATGAGATTGTGATTCCTCAGTTTGAATTATACTTGAATCATCTATGGATTCTTCCATGTTCCTGGACAAGTTCACACTGTGGAGTTCATAGCCTTTTATGGCTTGCCTTGTAGATCCATCCATAATGGCTGTAACTTCACAAAGGCCTCCAGAATCCATCTCTTTATTTGACAAAACTAAACTTCCGTTTTGAGAGGCTATATATTCTCCATCGGTGTCAATGAAACAATGGCTGATAGGATGTTCCAGATCCCCTGCTCTTGTGCTAGAGATTACCATGGAATTACCTCGCTTATCAGAGACAGAGGTAAAACAGTGATTCTCTGACCCTACTTCTCTTGGGGAAAGTTGAGTTATGTGGCAGGCACTTTGCAAAAAATCATTTTTGGGTGTGAGATCCCATCTGACTTCATCTTTTTGGCTTGAACATGCTTGGGGTTGTTCTAAAGGATGCCATGTAGTTTCTGTATTTAAAACTTTTCTAAAGCTTTCCTTCATTCTAGACACTTTAGAGGCAAGTGTTCCTGTGAATTTTGTACCAGAAAGAGATTTCCTTCTGATTTGAGAGTAATCTGTTAGTGTCAGAGGACTTACTTTAAAAACTTTTTTACTTAATAGACTTTCTTCTGTGAAGTGCTGAGACTTTTCTAAGGGAAGAAAGCAATCACAACCACTATTATTAGACACAACATGCTTCATAGTTGAAACTTCACAAATACTAGAGTTTTGAAGATCTGTATTCTCGTCAGTAATAGGCCTGAGATAGACTGGCACTTCAACCTCATTCCTCTTTTCCACATCAGTTATTGGTGGTGTATTCTTTATGCAGCCATAATGTCTCTTGAATCTATCCAATGATCCCAGCTTTGGGTACAAGCTTAATTTAGTTATGTCACAAGATGCAGGCCTAACTGAAAGTTCAGTCATCTGCCTATTCTTGCTTACATTGTCTAGATGAACAGAACCTGAAGTAGCAACAGGAAAAAAATCTTTGATATGTGATGTCACAAAGTCCACTCCACCATCTGTAAGAATTGATGGTGCCTCATTCTTTTGACCTGACAGATTTCCCTTCTTCTTGTATTCATTTGCAATTGCTGTGCATATTCTTCTGTTGGTTATCCTCAAACATTCTTGAATATTTGAAGTCTGCTCTGAAAACCCCTGGTTATTTTCAATTATGTTCTTGGCATTTACAGGACCCAGTTTAGGCTGTCTGTTTAGTGAATTCTTCATTTTTGTTCTTTTATGCGGTGGCTCATTTTGCATCAAGTGTGTTATGAGGCCAGTGGAACACAACTTCAGTGGTTCCTGTTCCATTACCACTTCTTGAATGGTTTGTGACCCTATGTAAGGTTCTCTCCCCTCTTTTACTGCCTTATATTTTCCCATCAAACCACATCCTAAAGGAAGTTGACATTTAAACCTATTAGCATTTCCCAGAGTTTCAGTGTGTCCTATAGTGACAGTATCAGGGCTTCTTTCCTGAAGCATTCTATCTTGACAACTACTTGCACCTGTATCATATTTCTCAGTACAATGTGATGTACCAGCATGCCTGTCTATTTGTAAAACAACTGACCTGACCTGACCACCAAGTTCTTCTGGACATTTGGAACTCAAGACTTGAACCTGTGGATTAACAGACACTTTTGACTCTTCATGCAAATTGCTCAATTTTGGGAAATCACAAGTAGTGCCATTTCTGTGTGGCTCCACTACATTGCTTCTCAGTTCATGAACAGGTTCAGTACTAGTTAAAACTGGGTGAACATTTATTCCTTCCACATTGTTAATAGGTCCTATGTGATCCGATACCTTCTTTGCAAGAGTTATTTTCCTTCTGACAGACTTTGATTGTAGATTAAACATTTCATAAGAATCCACAATATTTTCACAAGCTCTCTTAAAATTCTCCTCTATACTCTTCTCCTCGGGGAGAGAAGGCTGTAAAGCTATGGTGTCACCCAAAGAAAAGCCATTGCTTTCATTAAATTCGTTAATATCTTCACCACACAGGTCAATAAATAGATGTTCTCGCTTTAAAAATGCTTTTACTCCTTCCTCAATGCAAGTTAAGAGAGCATCCCAGCTGCGAAACTCTATTAGAGTTTTTGCAGGTTCTAAACACACATCATATTCATCGTGTTGACACTTCACATTGATAATAAAGATTCCATAGAGCTCTGGGACTGAACGATGATGAACAAGACTTGAAGTCAAAGCCCCGCTTTTTGTCTTACATATAACACTTTGTTTTCTTAGTAAAAAATCAATGAGTTTATGCAATCTTGTTCTTAATACCAGTCTATGATTCACATACAAAAACTGAATGTTCTTATTGTAATGCCCTTCAGAACTGATAAAACCACTTATTTCAAATCCTCCAGACGTATAATTTATTTCTTGCAATTTCTGTGATTTACCTAGACCATAAATCTGAGCAAACCGGGAGCGCATATCTTTTGTCTTAGATAGCTGAAGTACCATTGAACAGGAAGCATCATTCCTTAAAGAAAAGGAGACAGAGGGATGAATAAGCGAAAGAGCCTCTACTTTATGCCTCACTCTTTCAAATTCCAGTATGGAATCCATGCACTTTCTCCTCACAGGTAACTGGTGGAATAAGTTGTACACAGTCACTGTTGTTCCAACACTTGGTCTATTCAATTCTGCTTCAGAGACTTCCAGTCCTTTTCCATTGTGAAATAGTTTCAAGAAGGTTTTTGCTATCTTATTTGTCTTTGATGATATTTCCAGTATGCTGGCCATGTTGGCAATGCTTGCTAGAGCCTCTCCACGGAAGCCATAAAACTTTAGATTTCCTAGGTCTTTCAATGTGCAGCATTTACTGGTAAAGTACTTATTCCCCACTTTGTTGAGGTCTTCTCTTCCCATCCCACAGCCATTATCCACCAGCTGGACCTTAAAAGTTTCCAAATCCACTCTAATAGCTACACATGTTGCTTTAGCATCTATGCTGTTAAAGACTAGCTCCTCAGCACACTGGCCCAGTGAGTTGATGGCCACTCCAGAACGCAAACTGGCTTGCACTTCTTCAGCCAAGCATTTGATCATCGCAACAGCAGGAGGATGAAAAACTCAGGAGAATGGATATGCATTGCCACTTTCTCTGAATCTCCTGTTTGAAAACAAACAGAAAATAATTCAAAGCTTAATTTAAGTTTGTAGGGGTTTTAGGTCAGAGTCCTCATATATCCTTAACATTTTCCCTAGTGTGTTCCTGTGGTCATTTTTGTTTTCTCAGTCAACAAAACCCAGTTCCAATTTTAGAAAAGCACAACAACTACAGAATAAACATTTCTGTAGTTTTTACCCAAGCCTTATGAACATTCACATACACACAAAATCCAGTGCTATTGATGTCAAAATTAGACTGTGATAAATAACTGGTTGTTGATAAATTAAAACATCTGGGTTGCCAAAAGCAATCAATTCAGACGTTTCAATACTAGCTTAAAACTACACATAATCACACATACACATGCTGGGGTGCTACCAGATGAGGCTTTTACTGTACAATTGCATGGCCTCATTCACAAAATGTTATGGAAGATTCAGGCAATGATACCTTCAATTTGTAGCCCTCCTATGTTTTCCACCACTAGTTCTGTCTTTTTTTTCCTTACAGGAAAAAAAATATGTTAAGGAAAAAATACAGAAATAGCTGTACAATGACTTTTGAGTGTTAGACCAGGAGTCCTCCATCTAGAATTACCCCAGATGTATTCAGGATGTTCTCCTTAACCTAACACTGGTACACTAAAACATAATTGTAGGACACCAATACAGAATGCCATAGCAAACATGAAGTTAGCACATGGATGGTGCATGCTAGTCACAACCTATAATATTTCACTAACATTCTTTCTGCTTATTGCTACTCTATAGCGTTCATTCAGACTAGTTATATTGCCTATTGTGCATGTGTGTGTGTGTATGTGCACGCATATACATTTTTCTTGTTTTGACTCTAGTTGAGTGCAGTTAGCTAGATTGCCTGAATTTCAAACCATTGGGCCACGCATAACGTTTCAGCTAGCCAAAAAGAAAAATACAGATGAAATAGCCAAACTCACAGTTCCTTAGCTCTGAAAGTAGATCCCCAGATGTTTTGGATGCACCTACTAGCATTACTGACTACTGGCCATGCTGGCAGGGGCCTCTGGAAGTTGACATCCCAAACATCTGGAGATCTACCTCCTGCTTTAGCTAATCAAAACCAATCCCCTTTGCTGAGAATACAGACTAGGTACAAAGCCAGTGAGGCGTAATAATTTAAGCACAGGCTGAACTAGGCCAATTTGGGCTCACGCTCATAACTACACTCTGTGTTGACACCTACTGGGTAACATGGGGCTAGTCACTCACTGTCAGCCTAATCTACCACACAGGCTAGTTGGGAGGATAAAATAGGGTAACTGCCTCCCATGTATGTCAACTTGGAAGAAGTGTGGGTCATACATAAAAGAAACGAACACCTACAATAATTTACATTAATTACAGAAAGAAAATACACCTGGGATCCCTTCCTCCTTAACAGAATTGAACTGATTCTAGATGGTAAGGGAAGATGGGAAAATTCCCATCTCTCTGCCTTTCAAAGCAAATAGGTCTGAAGAGAGACCTATTGGCTTCGAGGTGGATGGTGACAACAGGGGAAGAGAAAGGCCGGTAGCGCAGCCCTTATCATAACAAACAGGAAGGAGATAGTTGGCCTGCTCAGATAGGCCGTCAAAAGCCCAGCTTTTCTAACAACTGCTTCTGCAGCAGAGGCAAGGACGGTCTCTGTCTCCTCCTTCCTTCCATCCCAGGCGTAGTCACAGCACCCCCGCTCCTCTTCCGCGCTCTCCGTCCTTGCTCCGCCTTCCCCAAGCAGAGAGCGGGAGAAATTCACCTCCGCGGTACCCAAACCGACCAGCATCTCCCGTCCCCTCAGCTAGTGCTATTTAACTATCAATCACCTGAGTATTTCACGCTGACAATAGCGCCGAGGAAGATGGCCGGCTCTATAGCCACATAGGTGTAACTCTAGGGACTTCAGTTCCCAGCGTGCTTCTAAATATATTGCAATGAACTCTGGGACTTGTATTATTTGTGAAATCCTCTCTCTCACACACACCCCTCCACTCCTTAAGTGGAGCAGCTTGCTTTTTCTTTTATCTACTGCAGTCTTCTGCTGGAGTCCTTGTGCTGCCGCATACTCAAAAAGATGTACAGCAATACTCAGGAATTTCTAAGCAAGCCCCGCAAAGTAGGATTGCAGCAAAAGAAATCTTCGAGCAAGGGAACAAATAACATAGAGGTTTGTTTATAGTTAAAGGGTGGATAAAAATATCTGGCTTGAACGGTTTGTTTCTCCCCCATATATATTTTTAATTTTAATTAATCTATAACAGCTCATTATAAATGTTTATTGGAATGCCGAAAACTGGATGTTCAGAACGTTAGGGTTGAATGGAATAAATTATTAGAATATCCTTTTCAACCTAATCAGTGCAAAGCTGCTTTAGCTTCAATATGTACTACTTAAAGATTAACATCGATTCAACAAAAACTGGTTGTGGGTATATTGGCACAGTATTAAGAAATTAGCTAGCTCTGCTAGATGTTGGCGATGTAATGTGGAAAATGCCTCACTGAGTCGTACGGTGTAGGTATGTTCTGTCGTAGCTTCTTTATGGTCAGAAGTTATAGTTTGTATTAATTTTTAGGAAAATATGATATTTGTGGATGCCCATTGTGTTTTTAAATTATATTCCTGTGGCATTGGGGATAAACAAGTGGACAGCAACAGTGGATCCTGAGAGCCCTTATAATTGCAGTTATACAAGAAGCTTAGGATAAACACCCACAGTCCAAGAACTTTACTGCTCTCTCTACATTTGAGTGTATATCCTGTAGTGATCAATATAACATCCAATATAAGACATATACTGTGAACTGCCCAGAGAGCTTCAACTATAGGACGGTATAAAAATGCAATAAATAAAATAAATATACCATGTCTAAATACTAGTTGCTGGGGAATGTGAATGAGAGGATATTACAGTGCTTATGTCCTGCTTGTGGGCTTCCCATAGTTAATGTAGTTGACCACTGTAGGAATATTATATTTTCTAGATCCCGCATTGCTCTGTCTCTTGCTCTGGATAGCCTCAGCTTGGGGTGCCTCTACAAGAGGCATTTAAAGCTCTTTCAAGGCGCATTAAAAAAATTACCTCTACAAGAACGGAGTGCAAATCGGGCGTAGAGCCGCGTTATCTCCCTGATTATGTGCATTATCGAATGCGCGTTAAATCGCGAGTTTTATTTTGCTCCGTCCGTTAAAGCGCATTTTGACTGTGTGAATAAGCGCTTATGCGCATTAACTACTTGTAAAGCGCATTTTGGACATCTGTTAATGCGCTTCGCCACCTCTCGCCACGAGGGATTAGGCGTAAATGCGCTTCTGCGATTATGCGCATAATCGCCTAACCAGGCACAAAAGCGAATCCTTGTAGAGGGGACCTTGGTTTGTTTCTTGGTCAAGCTGACTGGAGCATGATAGAATAGTGGTAGGAATTAGCTTTCTTATACAGATTGTAGACTGAACCCATTCTAAGAAAACCAAACCAATTACACAGTTCAAAATACATCTACAATGAAAGACAATTTATATGGCTTGGTAACTAAAAACAAACAAAAACATACCTGAAGAAAATGATAAAATTATTTTTGCATACACTTTTGGGCATACTATACCTAAGGAATTTCTTTATTAACAGCTAATAAATTAGCAATCAGGTTACTGGGTCAGTAAACCAGCTTATAGATAAGAACATTCAACATAAAAGCAATATAAACAAATAAATAACACTTAAGATTAACAAAATACCATGCAAGCAATAGAAAAACTAAAGGGAAGGCTTCCTTCTAGATGAGGTTATGGTTCTTTCTGTAAGCCTAGTGCTTTTCCCTCTTGGGCCTTGTTATTTGACAATGCAAAAGTCACTATGCTCTAAATGAGCAATCTTCTTCTCATTGCGGAATTCAGCTTTATCAATCTGAGATTTGGGACTTCCTGTCTTCTGAAGCCATTCTTGAAGTTGTCGCACTTTAACAGTAGGACCTTGGATCTGTCCTTGCACACTGCCATAGTCAGTGTTCTTGACCCAGCCAACCACGCCTAACACCTTTCCTTGAGCCTAAACAAAAAGAGAAATGCAAACATTACAAGGCAATATAATTAGACTGAACAAAGTGAAAACGACAGAATATACTTCTGCGGGAACGAATACCACAGAAGAGTGAGATTTCAGCTGTTTAACCCTCTGGAAATGCAAACTGAGTCTATTTAGAAACACGTTCTTTGTCACTGACAACAGGCAATAAAGCAGGATGGCTGATTCTTAGAATAGAATCCAGCATCACCTCAAATACATGTCCACTTAGAAGTAAATCCCACTGATTTCAAGGGGCGCTTACTCCGCATAAGCAAATACACGATTACAGCCTGAGGCCCTCAAAGTTGAGCGCTCACCATTACTGAGCCCAAATGACTAGAGAGGGGAAATACAGTAGCCAAACTGCTGCCAGCCTGCCCCTTTGTTTGGCCTACAGAAAGGACACACGCACCTGTGTGTGTTTGCGGAAAAACACCCCCTGGACTTTCCCGAACACCTCATAATCCACTGAAACGAGGCCATCTCCCTCAGCCATGGTCGGTGGTGCCTGGACCAAAAGCAGAAACGTAATTAAACAAGAAAGGAGATACAGGCGGCAGCCCCATATTCCCCGCTTCTGATGCAGGGAGAGGAGGGTCCCCCCAGCAGCCTCCAAATATTGCATCATGGGGGTGTAAAGGGTGGTGGCAGCTGCAGCAGCTCAACCCAGTGAAAGTCAAGTAGGAAGAGAGCCCCGCCTCCCCGCTCCGTCCGTCCGTCCGTCCGTCCGTCCTTCCCTCAATCCGGTGTCTTGCCCCATAAGGGCAGGCAAGAGGGAAGGAGGCAGGCAGGCAAAGCGCACGGCGGGGACAGGGGCGCTCCGACAGGTTCCCGCCCTTATTTTGCATCCTCATGAATATAGAAGATGAGGGCGTCTTGGGACCTGAAGGGTCAGGGGCCGCTCCAAGTTCTCTCTAACAGCTCAAAGCTCCCACCAGCCTCGCCGCGTGGGAGAGGGTCCGTCTTGACGCAAACCACTCAGAGGCCAGTGCGTTTGCGGCGCACCAACCGCCACTAACGACTCCGAACCGGCTTATCATGGAGCTGCCCTCCACCCAGGTGACTAGAAAGGCCCCAGCTCGTAGAGCGGAAGTGGAACCGTCAATCGAGCCAAGGGACCTGACACAACCTTCCTTTGGCTAAAACGACCAATAGTCGGGGGCAGGGAAATAGTCTCGAGCCGCAGAGACATAATGAGCAATCGAATTAAAAACAACAATAACATTGACAAACCATTATACACACAAATCGAGACACACAGAGGGAAACAGAAAAAAGAAGGTTTCTCTCTACGGTATAGTTCGTTAGACTATTAAGATCCTAGAGAAGCTGACCGGAAGCCACAAGAGTGGAATCGGATGTAGCACCCGCAAGCTCGTTGCTAGGCAACTGTGGTAAACAGCTATATGGGGGACCGGAGGCTCTCGTAAGAAGAGGCAGGTGAGCTTGGCTTAGTTAGCCGTATGGGACGAGGGAAGGGAGGTCTGAGTCCAAGTTGCCATAGCGACCGAGCCACTGTTGGTATTCTCTCGGCTTCATCACGTTTCTAGGTGAAAGACTGCTGTGCACGTTGCCTATCTGAGGCCAGCATTAACGTAAGAAGAACTATGCTGGATAAGACCAAGGGTCCATCTAGTCCAGCACTCTGTTCATACAGTGGCCTAACAGCTGTCGACCAGGAACCCACAAGCTGGACACAGGTGCAAGAACACCCTCCCACCCATGTTGCCCAGCAACTGGTGTGTATGGGCTTACTACCTCCAGTACTAGAGGTAGCACATAACCATTATGACTAGCAACCATTGATAGCCTTCTCCTTCAGGAATTCATTCAAACCCCTTTTAAAGCCATCCAATTGGTGGCCATCACTACATCTTGTGGTAGTGAATTCCATAGTTTAACTATGTGCTGTGTGAAGTACTTCTATCTGTCCTGAATCTCCCACCAATCAGCTTCATGGGATGACCCTGGGTCTGAGTATTATGAGAGAGAGAAACGTCTCCTCATCCACATTCTCCACTCCATATATAGTTTTGTATACCTCTATCATGTCTCCCCTTAGCCTCCCAAGGGGAGTTTAACACAGTAACACATGTTACTACTTTAATTCTAAGCCAAGCCTACTGCTACTTTCCACTGACAGCCTACTACCTCCTAAAGGATGCCATCTCCATTTCTGTTGCCCCTGAGGATGGAACTTAATAGTAAATGTATCTACATACAGGTACAATTAATTTAGGAGGGGTTTTTTTTTTAGAAGTGTCACTCAGTTATGAAAAGTAAATTTAAATTTGGGTCAGCCTTCAGGCTCCTCATGGACAGTTGAATGCAAAGTAAAATGAGGAAAATGTACACTGACTCTGAAGCTGTTAGCTTACACCAAAAGCTCAATCAAATACCTGCCAGGCCACATTGCCATTGTCATACATTTTGCTGATTGCATTTAGGGTTAGTGGTTTCACTGAAAATACTTTCATGGTTATGTATAATATTTAATCAGTTTCATGTTGCATGATAATTGTTATGGTGGATGACACAGTACATCTAGTTAAGTATTCCAGATTCGACCAATGGTCAGCTAGATACTATATACATAGAGCAGGATAGTGGTCTTCAGCCATTATTATTAGTTACCAGCCCCTGGTAGTCAAGGGGTTTTCACAAGCTTAGGTTGGTGCACCTCTTTTGGCATTCCACAGACAGAGATAGCTTGACTGCAGTTACCCATGCCCTGATAACATTTAGGGTTGATTACTGTAATGTGTTGTACATGGGGCTGCCTTTAAAGACTGATTGGAAACTGCAGTTGGTTCAGAATACTGCTACTAGGTTGCTAACTGACGGGTGGTTTTGAAGGCATCACACCTGTTTAAAGAACCATTAATCTGTTTCTGAGTGTAATTCAAGGTACTGGTGCTTACCTTTAATGGATAAAATGATTTGAGACCCATGGACCTGAAGGAACGACCACCTTGTGTTTTGAGGGGCATATTCAGAGGCTCTCTTCCAGGTGAGATGAGGCAGGTGGCAACCAGAGAGAGGGTATTCTTGATTGTGGTGCCCCATCTATAGAATTTGTTTGGCACTAACATTACTACTTTATTGATGCAAAATTGTTTTTTATTGTTTTAACAAGCTTTTTAATGTATTGCTGTGTTAACATATTGCAATGTATTTTATTTTATTTAAGTTTTGTATTTTATCATGCTTTTGTAAAGAGTGCTATAGAAATTGATTCAATACAATGCAATACAGAGAAGTTTGTATTTTGGCTGCTATGGCAGGCAGTCACAGTACTGATTTATCTAATTCTTTATGTAGGAATGTGGGACATAAATTATACTAGATACACATTCTTTCAGGGCAGTCTTATCATTCTAATACACTGCATAGTTACTATGCTAGCCTAATCTAGTTGTGAGCACATGCTTAAGCAGTAACAGAGGCAACACCACAACCACAGAAACAAAAGCCATCATAGTTAAACTGACAAGAAGCTTCCATAGGATCCATAGCAGGATCCAGAAAAGGGTTACTAAAATTATTGAGAGGCTGGAGCATCTCCCCCATGAGGGAAGGTTAAACAGCTGGGATTATTTAGCTTGGAAAAAAGGAGGCTAAGGGGAGCCATGATAGAGGTGTACAAAATTATGCATGGTGTGGAGAATGTGGATAGGGAGACATTTCTCTCTCTCATAATACGGGGACCCGGGGTCATTGCATGAAGCTGATTGGTGGGAGATTCAGGACAGATAAAAGTACTTTTTCACATAGCACATAGTTAAACTACGGAATTCACTACCACAAGATGTAGTGATGGCCACCAACTGGATGGCTTTAAAAGGGGTTTGGATAAATTCCTGGAGAAAGCTACCAATGGTTGCTAGTCATGATGGTTATGTGCTACCTCCAGTATCCGAGGCAGTAAGCCTGTGTGCACCAGTTGCTGGGGAACATGGGTGGGATGGTGCTGTTGCACCATGTCCTGCTTTGTTAGCCCTGGTCGACAGCTGTTTGGCCACTGTGTGAACAGAGTGCTGGACTAGATGAACTCTCGGTCTGATAAAGCATGGCACTTCTTATGTTCTTAATCCTTCTAGCACATACCTTGATCTGAATTCCTTGCCTGGATCTTATGCACTCGAGGTATGCCATTATTGGCTGCAGAAATAGTTAGTTGAAATCTTCTCCTCTGTTGCACCATTGGTGCTCTGTTGGATTAAGGATATTGCTATTCCACAGTACGTTTCTTCCTGCTGGCATAATTCTTTTCTCTGGCAGTCCAGGGGGACCAAGG
The DNA here is from genome assembly GCA_029215795.1 of Anniella stebbinsi. Classification (NCBI taxonomy): domain Eukaryota; kingdom Metazoa; phylum Chordata; class Lepidosauria; order Squamata; family Anniellidae; genus Anniella; species Anniella stebbinsi. The sequence continues at coordinate 335,681,229 of JARDYH010000001.1, forward strand.
AGCGATCCCATCCAGGATAGTCTTTGTGTGGGGCCTCTTAAGTTTTTTTCCCTTTGAGCTTGTGGAGGCAGTATTGCCAAAATCTGCCCTTTCATTAGCATAATTCTGCATGTTGATCCATTAATCTTTACTAGCTCACTGAAATCTGATGCAGGGTCACATGGGAGGAGCTCTTGTATCTTTTAGTGGGAAGACAGTATTTAGTTAAAAGGTTGTCCTGCGGTGTGAACGTTAATAGTTTTTATTAATCTAAAGCAGTTTTTCCCCAACTGTGTGCCCTTCAGATGTGATGAACTACAGATGACTGGGGATGATGTGAGTTGTAGTCCAACACATCTGGAGGGTACCAAGTTAGGAAAGGACAAAGGCTGCTCCAAAGCAATGCAAGTCAGGATATATATACACACACAGAGAGAGAAAGAGAGCTTTTTTGTTAATAGCTTCATTAAAGAATTAGGCAACAGAGACAATATTAGAGAAGGCCTGCAGTTCAGGGTTGTACGTGAAGCTTCCTAGCTAGCAGATAGGCTAGAGCAGGTTTCCCTGCACTAACCTTGAGTGTGTGATGGGGTGGTAAACTGTACCAGTTCGTGTTGCTGTTTCTATCTGTAAAAATCAGTGCAAGAGACCTTCAGTGACGATATTGTGATTTCCTCCATCCCACCTCTACAATAATCTTTGAAGGGGGAAAGAAAATAATTGGAGAATCTGAGACAATGCTGACTTCTCAACCCATTCCCTATTGCTTGCTCCTTCCATTAGTCCCTAATGTTAACATACAGATTATATGCCATATACACAACATTTATACAGTTCTAAGAATCTTGGATATTGTGTTGATGCAATGTGAGGCAATATGTAAAAATTGTTTTGTTGATCATTTTTGGAAAACAAGGCCCTCCACATACCTCTATAAAGGTCCCTAGGGCTGGTGAGTTCCTGCTTCTCCTTTCCCATTTTATAGTGAGGGAACAGGATACTAGAATGAGAGACCCAGTGAGAGCCTGCATGTAACTTGTTACATTCTCCTAGGTTTTACTGGAAATGCTGAATGGCTCAATTGCAGCTTGCTGTGTGTTCTCATATGGATCCAATGGCGTCCAATCCCAGTCTTCCTGCAACAAGCCAGGAGAGGTGTCGTCCTGAGGCTCTTAAAGAGCAGTCTCAGTTAGAGCACCTAAGCACTAATATCCAGCAGCAACTCCTGTGCAGCAAAGATAAGAAGCTGGCAGAACTTCATATCCAAAAAGGGCGGAGCTCTTCCTGTTCTCAGCCTGCAGAAAGTAGTCAGCTGATATTGGAGAAGGCAGGCTTCTATTCTGCTGGCCCTCACAACTGGTATTTCAAGGGCCAAGCCAGCACTCTTCCCTCCCACTGGAGAACCAAACGGAGAGAAGGTGTGGACAGGGCATACCCGCTTAAACCAGTCTTTCACCATAAAGCTGGGAATGCTCCCCTACCCAGTTCTTGGCAGGTTGGGAGTCCACCAGCTAGAGAGACTACTTTCAGTGGCACTAACTCAGAGAAAAAAGGAAGATCACATGCAACCAAGGCTCAGCCTATTGGAGTGCCATCTCCTTTTTCCATAGAGCAATCCAAGAGAGCAACTTCTCATTCACGAAGGGCAGAGCCAGGCTACATTCAAAAACTGGAGGCTGCTGGACGGACTTTGGAGGAAGAGATCCAGCGGAAGGAAGCCCTCCTCAGGGAGAAGCTGAGGAGAACTGAAGAAGAGCTCCGGAGAATCCAGTGGGAAAGACAGCAGGCAGAAGCTGAAGCAAGAAGGGAGCGAGGAGGGCTGTGGGTGCCTGAGAGGAAAGCACCAGGTTTTAGTCAGAGCAATATTTCTAGATCTACAACCCATCCATGCAATGGTCAAAAGGTACATGTTCCGGGGAGCCCCATGGCCTCAGTGGGGACTGCTATGCTTCCCCAGGTGCTCCATATGGAAAGTCTCAAAAAACAAAGGTTGGTAGCTAGCAACAGTAAAATTCGAGAAAATGGATCTCAGATTTCAGCCACTTGCAGCCCAGAACTGGCTTCCGTGCATGTCCAAGCAACTCCCGCAGTAACCCCTTCACAACAGGTTGGCTGTGTGGCAGCAGACCCATTATATATAGAGGCTCCAAACAGTGTAGAAAAGTGGGGAGAGTGTAGATCCTGTGGACGGAGGCTTTACTGCTCCAGGTTGGAGAAGCACATAAGCATCTGCAGCAAGAACCATGGCTCCAAAAGAAAAGTGTTTGATTCAAGCAAGGCTAGAGCAAAGGGCACTGAATTAGAGACGTATCATCTCTTAAAAGGCTCAGATATCTCCCAGGTAATACATGTGCTTCCTTCTATATATGCTTACCCCCAGATAATGCATATCCTGCTCTTCCTTTAATTTACATGGGGCTGCTAAGCAGTCCCTGATCCAAACACTGACCAGTATGAGTCCTGCTTAAGTTTAACTGTGTAGCAGCAACATTTGTTCTCAACCCATTTCTGGTCCTGGAAAATGAGGTTCATTATACCCTCTTGCCCAGTGTGCAAAGAAAGAACCTCATTTTCAGTCCCTACCTTGTCTGGTTGAAATTAATTTCAGTCCTGTTCTCTGGGATGTCCCCTAAAAGCATGTGGAATTCTCAATACATCTTGATTATGCAAGGATCTCCTTGTCCTCAGGGAACAAGTTTTTTTCCCTTGAAGCCAATATTGCTGAACCAGAGAAGCAAAGAGGTTGGTAGATGAGACCTTTGGGGATGTGATGGTCACATGCCACTTCCAGGGTGACAACTCCTCTGCAGTCATAAAGAATGAAGGTTTCAGGGAGGACGGCTTTACCCTGAGGGAGTAAGAAACGATCCTTCAGAAGGAAGCCATTCTTTGGAGGATGAACAGATATCCCCTTGTGTCAACATAATTCCATGGGGTGAGGGGTGGTAGTGGCCAATTCAATAATTAGAAACGTAGACAGCTGGGTTGGACAGGTATATAGACCACACAACCAATTGCTTGCCTGGTGCAAAGGTTGAAGGTATCTCATGTCATCTAGATAGCCTGGTAGATAATGCTTGGGTGGAGTCAGTGGAACACATCAGCACCAATGATGTGGGAAATGTCATGAGGTGTAACAGAGTCTAGTGGGGTTAAAAGTCCTCTTATATCAGAATATCTGTCCGGTTTCACCATCCCAGTTAAAATTTTCCCAGTGCAAGTGGGTTTCATCTGCTCTCCAGTTACAACAATCAGTTGATTTGACTGGTGCCATTGGGTTAGGTAGAAAGTGCAGTGATGTTCACAGATCCATTGCAGATCTACATAGCTTAAAATAAAAGCAGTGTTACACCCAGCTGATAGAGCACATACTTTGCATTCAGAAGGTCCCTAGTTCAACCCCCCAGCATCTTCAGGGAGAGCTGGAAAAATTCCTGCCTGAAACCTTGGCAAGCCACTGCCAATCAGTATTGAAAATACTGGGATAGATGGACCAGTGTTTTGATTCAGTATAAGGCGGCTTCCTATGTCCCTATGTACACTGTGAGGTTCCATTTGTCTAACTGCCTTAAATGGGCTCAGAATTTACAGTGTTAGAAATATCCTAATTTGTCACAACTGAGTTGTATCCATAACAAAAAATAGTGGCAGGAAATATCACATTATGAGCTGACTGCATTGTACTAATGATTTCTCTCACCCCCCCTTGTCACTACAGAAAAAAACATCCATCCCAAACTCTGAGGCTTCCAAGCAAAGCAGTGATATACCTAAGCAAAGCAACTGGAGGCAGAAGCATGAATCTTTCATCAAGACATTGCGCAGGGCTCGTGAGGTGCAGCAAGTAATCTCCAAAGGGGGGAAGGCCTCAGATCTTCCCCCAGCACCTGCCATGGAAAACCCCGACTACAAACTGTGTCCATATTGCACCCGCCAGTTTGCACCTAAGGTGGCTGAAAGACACATTCCCAAGTGCAAGAACATTAAGAACAGACCCCCACCACCACAGCAAAAAAGGCGTTGCTAGTGAGATCTGCAACTGGTGTAGTCATAGAGGCTCACTGCCATTTCACTGAGTTTAACAGCACAGATAGCAGGCAGTCCCAATTCTGCTGTTTCATTTCTCTTTCTAATACAAAGGTGTAAAATCAGTGAGATGCCCACAAGCTATAAACCTATTATTACAGTCCTTCTATTGTATTCTAAGGTCAGTGCCTCCTAAGAGAATAGAGTTAGATCTAAGGTAGTGCATTTCACCTCTGTGATGCTGATGCTAACTGGTTCCAGTTTTCTCCTTGCACATTTGACAGAAACAGCAGGATTTCTGTGTGCCACTTAGGACATTGGATTAAGTGTTCTGCAAAGAGGTCCTACTGAAAAAGGGCAGAAGGAAAGATCAAGCTCCCATCAATCTTGGCTCAATCCATGCAACTCTTTGAAGGCATCTGATGAGTGGGACCACCTTTTTTTTGTTCTTATGTGCTACCATGGATAGAGACATATAAGCTCTTGTAACTGGAATGAAGGTCTTAAACTATCCAAATGCCCAATCCTTTTCTGGACACCATAGCAAAGAGCATTCTTGTTATGTACAACCCATCTAAATATTATTAGCATAACAGCTGGGAAAGAGTGGTACCTACTTGGATATATTGCACATCTGGTTTAGACAAGCTTCTATGGTCATTCAGCCTGTCTATAAATTCTGGCAGACACCTGGTCTGTTCCACTTTTCCAAAACAGTCTGTAAGAAAATACTTCTAAGGGAAAATGGAAATGATGGATTACTTTAGCATCATCTGGAGTGGCTCTTGATTCCTATATGTAACCAAAAGCTCAGGGAAAGGGAATTGAGATGGTTCTTCAAGAGGTGGGCATGTGGATTAACCATGCCTATGATGTCAGGTTAGTGATTGAGAGAAATCAGCCACGAAAGTGTTTAGCAAGCAAGAGGAACAGCAGAATGGCTGGCATTGTATACACACCATCTCCCAGTAACAGTCTGTACTAAAATATGTGGAAGATGGTAATTTGAATGACATTACAAAAGTGTAATTCATTGCAAGTGGGAATGTAAAGCATGAAGGAATGTATTGCCTCTGTTACAGCTTCCTCCCCAGTATGACTCTCATTTTATACAATGTAATGTTTTAACAGGTTATGTGGTTCATAAGAACTGCCACAGATTTTCTGAGACATAAACCTTCAAAACACAGATGTTGATTCAATAGTGCAAAATACTGATACTGCATTGAAGAGAGTAAGGGCAAAACTGCAGATCGCTGGCTCTGAAACAAGTAGGCAAGAGCACTGAAGTGCTTAATTTTGGGGAAATGTAGGGCATAGAGTTTAGGATAATTTCTCCTCTGAAGAAGCCACTTTATTGGGATTATAAAACAACTGTTCCAACACATTCCAAATTTTCTGTTCCTAACAAAAACCCCAAAAGGTTGAGGCTAGTCCAGTTTTTGCCTTTGCACACATGGCACTTGCCTCCTCGTTTATTTTTGCATGTTGCTTCTAAATAAACACAGCATTGCTCTCAAGAATGACCAGTTTGGAGGAAACACCTTATACCTCAGCAGATGCTAGGAGACACATCCCAATAGCAAATATTTAACAAACCTGTTTCTTTTATACTAAGCATGCACATCCAAAAGCCTGGGATGATGATGATGATGATTATATTTATTTATATCGCACCTTTTTCCCAATACTGGGACTCAAGGCAGCTATGCAATGAGAAGGTGCTTTTGGCTTATTACACCAAGCGCCACGGAAAGGGTTCCCTTGCTTTTTTCAGGAATAGTACTCTATGAAAACAGAGAACCCAGCTGTTACTCAGAACTATCTCCAGCCTTAGGCAGAATACACAGGTTTCTCAGCAAGAAGAAAACAGAAGTTTTTAAAAAAGCTAAACAGTTTTTAATATTAATAAAGTTGGAGATAATTTCAGATGGTGGGCAAAAAAATAATTATAGCCGTTCTCACCAATGTATGTTACTCCTATCTTAACGCATTGATTACTGGTAATATATAGTGCTGATAATTACTAAGTAATTTACATGACTAAAAACATCATTGATGGTATTGATGGTATTTAACTGTACAAACTGTACAGGGGTTAAGTTGTGCCTTTGAATGGTTAGGTTGTCTTATCAAGAGTTTTTATACCTTGCAACAGAATTTCTAAAATGACAGCCAAACAATACCACTATTGGGAGGATTCTAAACGAGACAGCACAAACAGACAAGCTCTGTTACTGAAAACAAAGACCCCTTTCCATCCTAGAATCTCTAATCAAGTGTAGAACAAAGTAACCTCAAAGGAAATGAATAGGTCTGTTCCACTTGAGCAAGATCTGAAGACTAATGGTGATACTACTATGACAGATCTGTCCTTGAGTTACAGGTAAGCATACATTATCTCACTTTTATTACAAAGAATCAGGACACAGAAGCAAATGAGTGTCAACATTTATTTAAACAGAAAACTTCAAACCATTCCACCACTGAATCTTTCAAAGATAGATAATGACAAACTAGTTTTCAGCTAGAATGTCAGTGCACGCATATGCTGTGTTCCACTATAACAAATCAACAGCAATGCTAGTAAGAGATGGACATCTACAGAGCTAGCACTGCTGAAAAGGGAAAAAGAAAACGGATCTGAAACTGCTCAAAGGCATCCTGGCCTACTTGCCCTTCACCCCTAGCCCAGGGCAAGACCTTGTTTAAATTGTTTCTTTGGTTGCATAGCAGGGTTCGTGCATATATTGTGGTCTGTAACAGGCACAGTTGGGACAATGTGAATCCTTTTAAGGCACATGTATTGCTGTGGAGCACAAGTCACCTTCACTCAGTATGGTAATACAGTACGCCACTAGATCCAAGGGGAACCTTGCCAAATGTGGAGCACAGAGAAATAAAGATTGTGCACTGCAGGGGAGTGACTCCCATCAGCTCAGTGATTCTTTGCTGGACAGTCTCTGCAGTTCCAACAGCATTCTCATATGAAAGAAAAGAAAACTGCTCCAATACTTTTAGAAGACAAGAAATCAACCAAATAGCAATCTATTGAACATTTGGTATTTCTTATATTCAGGCTCTTTCTTCTTTCACTGCTAACTGTAAGGAAAGGCACATTAACACTTCTTTGGTCCTGGGACTGAACAGAAGAAAGATTGCATCTGATTCAGTTCCAAGACATTATTTAAGAGACGAATCAGGTAATTCCTTAAAAATGCACTATTCGAGTAAAATGCTCTGGCACCCATCTCCAGCCAGAAAATGTTTATCAGCTTTATACATCTGTAAAAGAGAAGAGTTTATAAGGGGAAGTTAAGAGACATGTATATGGGAGATTCAATCTAGGACTACCAAATCAAAAATAAAGGGACACTAAGCAGATATGGCAACTGTTCTAGAAAGTTAGGTTAGGCAATAATGTTGTTAAAATAAAGAACAGTGGGAATCCCACTCCAAGGTGGGAAGGAATACAAATGTGGCTCCCAGAAGTCACATTTATGCTAAAGGTATAAGTCAGGTATGCCATTTAGTAAAAGTATCATTTCATTTCCAGAAGTGGAAAATCCTACCTTCAAAGTTCCTTCATATACAGCTTAATATTGGTAATACAAGAAATTATCTGATTCTACTGTGGCAAGTTACTGCCAGTAATTTGATTAGATGGTTGTATTCTGTTAAAACTGACAAAGCTCCGGTTTTATCAAGTATTGTACAGGGAACAAAAATACTGCTTTGGGGGACGGGCACACAGAAAAAGGCTTTCAACGGCTTACTTGGTATTCAAACCAAGCTGAAAAGACTGAGCAATAGCTGTGGGTCTAATTTCAAATACACACACTCCTTGTTTGGCTTAAAAATACAGTTGTTGTGAACTCGAGAACAAGAGATGACTCCTTGGACAGCTGGAAAATTCAGCCAATTCTTTTGCATCTGAACAGGGCTTACTGGGAATGCTAAGAAAAGAGATTCTCTTCCAAATATCCTTTAAGTTAAAGCTATAAGCACCTTTTGTACAGGCTGTAGGAAATATGTCTAGAATGCACCTAAGTGAAAGACATAATTTCTTCTGGGGAACTTTCGCACACATTCAGAACAAAATATTTTCTAGGCTTCCCCTCCTGCAAGCAACTTTCCCACAGGCTGGGGTCCTGCCCCTTTGACTTTAGACTGAAAGTAACTTACAGCATTTCAATTTGAATGCGAATGTTGGTGGTTATTTGTTTTTCTCCTTCAATCACGTTTTCTCTTTCAAATACCTGAAGATGAGGTGACTACTGCTTGCGAAGTTGGAAAAGAAATGAAGCACATGCTGCTATTGGAGCCATTCCTGTGGTGTGGCTACCTGGCCTCAAGGGAGGCTGGCATAATGTATACAGAGAGGGCTTGTTGCTGACATGATGTCTGAACAGAGCCTGGCTTGAACGTGGGGCTCTGCCTCTCTAAATTCCCTCCTAGGTTCATAGCTTAAGGAGGTACTTCCCCTTTTTCATACATGGATGCTGTAGAGACCCTGACCTCCTTGTTCACAAAGGACCTGAAGCCAGGAAAGCTGCTCTCTGCATTCAGTTAATGTGTTGTGAAATTGGATGGATTCCAGAGGACTCAAAAGACTACAGGCTGAAGCGGCATGAGTCAGTTCCCAGGAGACACCAGGAGTCAGAATCCAATTCAGGCTTTGAATCCGCTTCCACCTCTTCCTTGGTTGTTTGTGTGGCTCTGGAATGAGCCATCAGCTGTCCAGAAAAACAAACAAATCTCTCAACTGAGTAAAGCTACAGGTGACAATTACATGCTCTGTCAACTGGATGTCCAGTTTAATCACAATTGTGCTATATCCTGTTATTCAGTACATGTACAAAGAATAAAATGCAGGGGCTAACAGTCATCAGGCTCAGGCAGCCAAGGAAATATTACTGAAAAGTCTTCTGCTTCCCAGAAACTTCTCATCTGGAACTTATTTATGGGATCAGTCTGCCTCTACCATTAGCTTACTAAGCTCAAATTAAATTCTAGATATTGGATAGGGAGCTGAAAGGAAAAACAAATGTGTTTTTATAACTTTATCCTGATTGTCAGCCTCCAGGGTTCTTCAAGTTGGGGAACTGAAATGAATGTGGAATGATATAAGGAGGCCTCCATCTACTTGCAGTTCAGGCTGCCACTGACAAAATTTAGAGTTTGGGATCCTCCAACTCACCCACAAAAATAGGCTACACTTTTATGTCAATCTACCCTTTCAAGTACGAGAAATTCAAGAACCCAAGATTGTCTGAAGTTAATAAATTATTACAGTACAAAACAGACTCTCTGAAACTCAGTCAATTCACAACCAATCTTATCCAATGGCTGCTACATTCAAAATTCTCTGAATATAGAACTCACTACCAGTTTCAAGGAGCTACAAAACAGTCTGAATTACTCTGGCATGTAAACTGCCAGCTTTCTCCAGTAGAAACCTTACCTGCTGTGTTCCTTCTGTCCTCCTGGAGAGAATCTGGAGCTGGGCACTGAGACGTGTGGTTTCTTGCTGCAGCTTCTCCTGGGCAGCCAAGCACTTGGATATTAAACCACTCAGACGCTCCACTTCAGCCTGCAGCAAACTGCATTTACATGCAGATGGTACTGCAGATGTTTTCTCCCCACAACAGGGCTCTGCTGAATCCAGGAGGTGCTGCTACAGAAGACAGGAGATTTAGGAATAAGTACATACTTACTCGTAATGTGTGAAATCTTCAATACCAATGCTTGCCCAAGTAAAGGTAGGAAGCAATGGCTTGGAAAGCAGAGCTGCTGAGAACCCAGAGATGAAAGTACGAAATAATGGAAGAAATATTTTTGGATAACCGGTGCACTGAAATAAAACCTCATATATAAATCATTGCCAAACCTCAAGCCACAAACCTGAAAAAACATCCTTTGGGCATGACAAAGCTAAAGGCTTCATCTGTTTCATAGCTGTTCCTAATTCTTGAAGTGCTTGGTTTATTTGTTTCCTGTCCCTTTCCAACCCTAATCTGATTTCTTGAAAAGCAAAAAGGTTCCTTACAAAAGGTATTTCTTGGGGTGGGATGGAATAGACCAAGATGCCATCGAACAGCACTGGCCTCAGATAATTCTCAGTAATCTCTTTCCACCAAATCAACAACTTTTGGGATTAATGTTTCACCAATTTTAATCACCCTTAAAAAACAACCCTCTCTTTTCTTTCCCATACAATCTGTTGTAGGCCAGTTTAATTAGATTCCTTCCCCAAAGTTGTAAATCTTCTCAGTTTAGTAACTTTATCAACATACTTCTCATACTCTCCTCCAAGATGTAAATTCCTTCAGCCAATCATTATGCATCCTATTTCTACCTCCAGTCCCATACTTTTACAGAAGTTCACATTACCCAGGGCTTGGACTTGTTAATATCAACAGGCGTGGGCGAAGCCATGTGGAGTCCCTTCAGCTCGTTGTAGGGAAGAGTTTCCTTGACAGATTCTGAAGAGGTCAGACTCACAAGAGAGGGGGTTTCAGGCATGGGGATGAACTCTGCATTCTCCAGCTCCTAGTCACACAGAGAGATAGCACAGAGGTAGATGAATATGAATAAGGGGTAGCTTTCTGTTAAAAAGTGAATTTTTTTCTTTGAGTACTGCTGACATCTTTAAATGTAGTGAGGGATAGTGAACATTATTATGGCAGCAATTAGTAGAGCATTCTTTCAGTAAAAAATCTTCCACTCTTTGAGAATGACTCCTGAATTCAATAGGAGTGGCAGAACTGATGGAATGCACCTTTTTATTTGAAACAGAAACTTGATAGTGTGGGTTTCTACCTCAAAGGCATTTTCTTTGGGATGAATTACAGTCCTGGTTCAAAGTTATTCCTGTGTCAGGATATAATTGACTGTCATACTGTGACTCTGGAAGGATTTCTCTCTCAGATTTGGCTAGTTAGCAACTGGAGGCAAGAGCTGCTTTCTGCTGATTGCACACCATGCTCTGAACATTTAAAAAACTGCTAACCACCCTTCAACATCAGTTTTCAGGAGAGTACACATTTTTTTAAAAAAAAGATTATTAATAAAAAAAATCATAGCATCAAAAACAGTACTTAAAATAGTTTCCACTCTAATGGCTCAATACAACCATTGACTCTGGATATTCATCTCTGTTGATTCACTCACTGACTGAAAAGCTTCCAGTAGTAAGTTGTCTCTAATGTATAGAACATTGACTAGATGTTAAAGCAGCAGCAACAGATTCTGATCTGGCTGAGCCCATGTTGGGATTCCAAATGGATCATCCTTCAAAATTATGTTGGTTTGTTTTTAAATTGGAATGTTTGTTATCTAAAAGGCCCTGTCTGCAGATCAATCCCAACTACCACATTAGAAAATTATGGCAAAGAATTGATCTTGGAAGAGGAAAATATTTCCGGTGGTAGTTTTAAGAACTCCCAAAAGAGAGCATTCAAGTTTGGGAAGAAGCCTCTCAGCTACAATTGCAAAATCATCGTTGGAGACAGACTATTTATTTTTCCTTTAGCCTCTCAACCCTGGATGAAAGAAATTACCTTGCGCAGCCAGCTGGGGCAGGAGCTGCTAGCAACACTGCTATCTGCAACTGCTTCTGTTGTGCTGATCCGATCCTCTATTCCACGGTCTGCTTCCATGGTTCCCCGGAAGCCTCTGCTAGGATCAGGAGTCTCAGAATCATGCTCACTTTCCTCCTCTTCTCCTCCTTCAGTTGTAGAGCTCTGGGCCACTAGTAAAAAACAGTAAATATTAAAAACCTTCCACATTTCTCTTGCTTACCCAGGAGAGTTTCCAGTCCTGGGAATGTAGATGTTGCCAGGCCTCAGAATGATATGATGTAAAGAAAAAATAATCCCACAGTGAACTATGGAGACAGAACTTTAAGGAGACCAGTTGAGAAGGCACTGACTAGACAGTGGTTCCATTTTAGTAGTTCACCTTAGCAAGCACCTTGCAGAGTCCCCATGGGTGCATCTTTATCACAGGTTCATACTTTCTAGCCCACTCTTCCACACCCCAATAAACACTCACCTCCTCCCTAAAGCTGCCTCCTACAAGTACCAAGGAGCACTGGAATGACAAGAGTGTGGATTGATAAAACAAAATTACCACGCCTTTCTTTAACCCACCCCTCAATTTAACGTACTGCATTCCCACATTCACCCAGCTTCACATTTTATTATCCAGCTTCTCCCCAAACCACTAATCTATTTGCAAGTATAAAGTGGCCAAACTTTGCACTATTTAGCTCTTCAGTCAGAATGCTTCCTCCCTTCCACTCGTGATAATGCTCCGCAAATCCTCTAGCCACTACACTCATGCCACTTAGTTCTCAGCATACAGCTCCTATTGCCTTTTCTTATCAAGTTCTAGTTTTCCCACTTTAAATGCCCTATACAGTTTCTTTCCTGCCTCCATCTGTTATGTATAATTGGCCTCCATTTTTTAAACATACAGCCTAAATATTTTCTAAATATTTTGCAAAAGCATAAATATCTCATGGAAGGCTCAACACACAAGGTCAAGGTCTTAATAGATATGCCAAAAGGGTTAGAATTATTATTTTTTCTAAAAGAAGCATAATTTTAGAAATCAAAATAAATTATACTAATGCACAATAAGGATGCACAGATGTGGGGGTGGGGAGAGAAAGGGAGACAGATTATCAGATTTCTTGGAGATCCACTAGGGATTGATTTCAGGTTATATTGAGTGGAAAAGTTGCTGCTTCCTGACCAGGAAGGCCTCATCACAGATTTTCAGGTTTTTCTCTAAAACTATCATCTCAAATTTAATATGAAGATGACAGAATTTATTTCCCCCTAAACTTTCACAATTTTTTCCTCTCTCAGTTAAAAAAAACCATTTCTCTTCCTAGGGAACAAAATCTATCTATCTATCTATCTATCTATCTATCTATCTATCATCTATCTATCTATCTATCTATCTATCTATCTATCTATCTATCTATCTGCTGATTTCACCAATTAGAATAGGCTTATTCTATCCTGAGTTAATTATTGTACTGTTTTATTTACTAGTCTTTCTATTTCTCATCTTAAACATATCCTCCAATAGCAAACTTGGTGGCCCCACTCTGACCAGAAGGGCAGTGAAACAGGGCCACCCAAAGATAAAACGGGTTCTATATACTTGCCGAAAGTCCCCTAAACATGCAGAAAAATATTACTTTTCTTTTTAAAGCAGTCAGAGAGAGACTGAAAGAAAAAAGACCCGTCCTTATGATAGCTGTGCATATGAAAAGTTATCCCCAAGTATGGAATACTAGAAACTATTTAAAGCCCTGGCAGTAATGAAAGCAATGGGGGTGGGAGAGACAACTGACCCCAGAAAGGCCAATTTCTCCACCCCACATTCAGTAGAGAAAACTGGGGTGGGGGTGGGAAGGTAATGAAAGACTGACAAAAATAATTTTAAAAAATTGACCCCAACTGAAAATTTTGAAGCACCAATTTTTTTAAAACGCCAGAGGACGAGTAACGGTCCTTCCAAGGAGTCGTTTCAGCATCAAGATTGCCAAAGAGTGAGCAGCACAGGCTTTTTTGCCGCTCTTGCTGCATGGCTCTGTAGTAGACCACAGCAACCCATGATGAAATTGACCTCCTGGGTTCGGACGAGATAACTCACCATGGGTATGAACAACCCTACAACAAGCCATAGGTTCTCTGGGTGACTCGTTCGTGAAAAATAAGACTATCTGCAGAAAATGTTCAGGGTTCAAATGACACAACAGCCTACCATGTCTGGCTGCCCATGGTGGGTTATCATGTCGTGAAAACCTACTCATAGTGTCTGAGTTCGGACTTCACTTAGCAACCCCAGTCAGGGGCTGAAGACTCAAAATATCAAAGGAATGTGCCTGGTATATACTGCAGCAAATTGTTGGTTAATTTAACCCATGATTTGCCTCCACTACAAGCAAACATATATATTTGTCTTTACTAATTAGCTCTATTGCCCATATTAAATATAAACATCTAAGTTTTAAATTTCTGTATGTTCTTTATCCTTGTTATCTATCTACCTTGTTTTCTCTCTATTTTCCTTAGTTTTTATATTCATCATAGAACTATCTTCTTACTAAACCTTCATTCCCATATGTTATTTCCTGCTTGCATGCTCTCGTGGCTCCTTACATGTAGAACTTTCTTTTAGGTATTCAGGTTGCCTCCTCTTTGTCCTGCTTTAAAAAAATTGGAACATCTATTCTCTCTTCAGTTTCCTTCTAAATTTGTTTGATTTTTTTCTTATTGTTACATTAATTGTTGAATAGATAAAGTTAAAGTATTATCTAGCCAACTATTAGCCTAACAGTAAGAATCAAACAAATTTCTGCATTGAGCAGGGGGTTGGACTCAGTGGCCTTCTAGGCCCCTTCCAACTCTACTATTCTATGATTCTATACATTTAGAAGGAAACTCAATTTTCCTAATTTTAGTCTCATTCAACAAATATGAAAGTTTCTCCTTCCCTGAAAGTTTCTCCTTCCCTCCTTCTCCTTTTGACTGGTTTCATACAACAGGATAGCCACACTCAAAGGTTGAATATGAGTTGAGCGTGGGTTATCATCATACCATGAGTTATCGTGTTGTCTGAACCCAGCCATGCTAAAAACCATGGTTTGTTATCACAGCTGGGTTCAGACTACACGATAACCCACGGTTCAACGACAACCCATATTTAACCCATACTCAAGTCTTGAGTGTGGGGGATTAATGTGTTTCCTGAACCCAGCTTTTGTGTCATAGGTTTTAGACTGTGAGCCTGCAGCCATAAAGTTAGAATAATCTACCGGAACAAATATTAAAGTAATGAAAAGGCTAGAACAAGGTTAGTTTTTGCAATATGAACACTGGAAGCTGTCTTATACCAAGTCAGATAATCAGTACACCTAGTTCAATACTGACTGTCAATTCAGATCTTCAGAATTTTAGAGAGGAGCCTTTCCCAGTCCAACCTGGATATGGCATGGAGTGAATATGGGATCTTTTGCATGCAAAGATTGTGCTCTACCTTTGAGCTATGCCCTTCTATTGCAACATATCTTGCTCAAACTTTTCAATATATGTCCCCAAATATGGAATTATCTATTATGAAACAGTCTGATTACTTACCAGTCCCAATAGATAGGCCACTGCTACTGGAACGGAGGATGGTTTTTGAATTTATAACTTTTTCTGGAAAGAGGAAAAAAAGGTAAATGTCCTTAGCTATGAGTTTCAAAAACATGGGAAAGCAGATACATGCTGATGTATTTTGTCAGGATTATGACCCATTCTTCCCTGTGAACTTTAGTTACATTTTACATGTTATTTACAGTGAAGACAACTGTTTTATACTCACCAACAATTATGATGGTGTGCCAACCACGGCAAGATAAGTCTGGAACATGGTGCAGGGAACCAAAAATGGGCCTTGGCCATGACGTACAAATATCAGAACTATGAGCTCTCTCAGTTGGGGTCATTGCTAAACGGCCATTCCCGCCATTACCCCAGGCAAATATATGGTTATCTGGGGAAGAAAAAAGTTTATAAGCCTAAAGTCAGACACCCTACCCCACCCTCCAAGGACTTGCATAAGGTTGCATTTATTTCCACTCAAAGGGCTCCATTTTAAATGTCTAATAATCTAAACCAAAGAAACAGCATATGATATTTCTGTAGGAAATTTTGCATGGATTTATCACATATGATGTTAGCATAGCAAAGTTCCTCTTCTCTAATGACAATCCAGAAGTATCTCACCTTTCATGCTTCCCTCCTTCAAGATGTCAAGTAACCATCTTTGGCACCCAGCAGATCTGACTTAAAGAAATTCATTACCTACCAGCTAGTGCCAACACTCACCATCTGTAGCAGCTATAGTGAACTCATCGCCACAGGAAACCCTGATGACCTGCTTCCCCCCAAGAGGTCCTCCCAGCAGATTAATACCCAGACGCTTCTTATAATCTCCAACACCCAGCTGGCCACACTTGTTTGAGCCAAAGGTAAGTAAACGCCCCCGCTCTGAAAGAAAAAACAAGCATAGTCATTGGGGATTATCATGGTAGGAAGTTGCTAAACTCTGCTGGACAATCTGCTAGACTGTGGGGACATCATTTAGTCATCACCTGATAACTGGAGTTCAGGATTCTCCTGAACTATGAGAGATGGTGCACAGGGGGCTGTTTGCTGGTGAGGGGAAATCACTCCAAATTAGGCAGAAAATGGTGTTTCATTGGCCCTTCTCCAATCCTCTGGCACAGAGGCTGATCTTAGGAACATGTTACATATTTTTGTTAGAAGATCAGCAATTTCATATCTGAGTTCTTTAAAAGCTTTAAGATGGATACCATCTGGCCCTGGTGTTTTATTAGCTTTCAGTTTGTCAATATGGTCAAGAACGTTGTCTGTAGCAGCATTATTTGTCTCAGTTCTTCAAACTGCCTTCTTGGAAACATCAGTTCAGGCACAGGTATCTGTTTTATATCTTCTGCAGTGAAGACAGATGAAAAGAATTCTGCTTCTCTGCATTCTCCTTATCCTCCTTTAGTATTCCCTTAACTCTGGTGTCATCCAACGGTCCAACTACCTCCCTAGCTTGTTTCCTGCTTCTGATATATTTAAAGAATTCTTTATTGTTGGCCTTGATGTTGTCAGCAATATGTTCCTCAAAATGCTTTTGTCTGCTTGCATTTCCTTTGTGCAAGACCTTTTTTGTTTTCCTCATTTGGGCACGGCTTTCATTTTCCGAAGGAAGCCTTCTCTTCTCCAAAAGCTTCTTTGACACTATTCATTAATAATACTCATGAGCTCTTAGACTCGGTGCTATCTTTCTTAACCTGTGGTATACATCCTTCTGTTATTTTAGTTTTGAGTAATTTCCAAGCATTTTGAAGAGATTTAACTGTCTTTCAACTTCCTTTTTACCAATTCCCTCATTTCAGAGAAGTTTCGTCTTTTGAAATCAAACATGACCATGGTTGGACTTCCTTGGTAATTTTCCATCTAAATATTTGTATATTAAATCTGATAGCACTGGGGTCACTGTTTCCAATTGGTTTGACAACACTCACATCTCACACTAGGTCCTAGGTGGCACCACTTAGGATTAAATCCAGGGTTGTCTCCCCTATGGTTGGTTCCATATCCAACTTGTTGTACGGCAATTACAAATACCAGGGGTAAGATGTTAAGATTTTATTTGTTTAAATATAAAAGCAAATGTATTTTTTCTGTTACTAAGAAGAAAAGTAAAAGAGAGATGACTTGATATCTCAAGTACTCTGAACAGTTGCCAAATCAAGTGCAGCTGGTAAGCACCTAAAGACCAAGGTCATTTGGTTTCTTCCCTGTGTGCTGTGAGGCATAGCAACACATGGGGAGATATGCAGCCAACGCTGTGATAGGTCCACAGTGCTATAAATGTACAGCATGTGGAGAAACAGTGTGGGTGATGATGATGGTGAATGTTAGTGGTAGGTTATGGTTGGTTGGAAGTATTGCTGAAGATATTAGAGGAATGTTTTGTTCTATGTAAATACTTGTAAGTAAACTTAGTATAGTAGTTTAAAACACTGCTGTGTCTGAGTGTTTACTGATTACCAGGACATCTGTCTGCTACCAGTGAGCTCTGCTGTTATTCCGCTGCTGTATGCTTGCACTCTGTACATGCTCAGAGAGTGCAGTGCATCACAAACTCTGACAGGTTATGGGCCCAGTCTGCTAGGGCTGCTAGGGCTGCTAGGGCTACTAGGGCTGCTAGGGCTACTAGAGCTGCAAGGCTACCCAAGGTGTCCAGAGTGTCCAGACAGCCTAGAGGACTCCCTGCGTGGTGGCAGAGCGTTGTGAGAATCCTGGAAGTGAAGAGTGACTTCTCAAATCTGCAGTCCAGTGAGTGTCGTTGCTGAGTGCCTTGGAGGGGCTGAAAGCTGAAAAGCAAGCAAGACATCTGTGTGCAGTAATTTGAGATGGCAGCAAGTATGTCGGCAGCTAATCTACCACTCAATCGTCTAAATGAAAACAATTATCTGGCTTGGAGCATTAAGATGGAACAATATCTAAGGAGAGAAGGTTTATGGACGGTTGTCTGTGATCCTCCAGCTCAGCCAGATGAAGACGAGCAGAGAAACATAGAGAAAGCTTTGGCAAGCATTATCTTGTGTTTAGAAGATAACCAACTTGTTTATGTAAGGAGGCTGGTGTCCGCGCAGGAATGCTGGAAAACTCTCAGAGAGATTTATGTGAGAGAAACGGCAGCCAGCAAAGTTATGCTAACAAGAAAATTGTACAGAGCACAACTTGAACCAGGAGCCAGCATATCTGCACATTTAAGCATGATGAGGCAACTGTTTGCGGATCTGGAGGAGCACGGCATGTCTTTCACTGAGTCCCACAAAGTGTACGTCGTTCTCAGCTCCCTGGATGATTCGTGGGACAATCTTGTTTTGAGCCTGGAAGCAATGCAAGAATCCGAGCTCACGCTTCGTTTTCTGACCGGCCGATTGCTGGAAGAAGAAAAGAAGAGGCAAGAGAGGCAGACTGCCAAGCCTAGAGACACCCACGTTAAACAAGCAGCTTGTGAAGATAAGGAGAAAGTGTTTGCAGTTCGGCGCTGTTTTCGTTGTGGTTTGCCCGGGCATCTGCGGAGAGATTGTCCCAACCAAACGAAGGAGAAAGCAGCAACAAGCAAGAAAAAATCTGCTAAACCGAAGGTCTCCGTAGTTAAAGCTGCAGAGAACAACCCAGAATGTACCTGGTTGATGGACAGTGGTTCCAGTCAGCATATTGTGAACAACCAGAGTTTGTTTACAAGTCTACATTCTGCTAGCCGGGACCATGTTACATTAGCAGATGGCAAATCTTCAGCTGTGACTGCAGAAGGTTGTGTATATGTGCCATGTATTGATAAAACTGTAAGCAAGGTTCTGTGTGTGCCAAGTTTGGAACACAATTTGTTAAGTGTATCTTGTTTGGATAAGGAAGGATATTGTGTATCATTCTCAAACAGCAAGTGTGAAGTGAGCAAACAAAACAATGTTGTAGCTTTAGGTGTACTTAGGAACAATCTTTATGAAATGTTGCCTAAAGGTCTAGAAACATCTAGAAATGTAAATTCTGTTATGAATAACACACCTTTGCATAATGATTGTGTGCATTTGCTGCATAGGAGACTTGCACATGTTGGGTTCCAAATACTGAAAAAAATGCCTGAAATGTGTGTAGGACTGAATGTAAAAGCCTGTGACAAATATCTAGACTGTACTGCATGTAAGGTGGCTAAATCCAAGGTTGCTCCAATCTGTAAGAAGAGTAACAGAGTTGCCACGGCAGCATTTGAGATAATACATGCAGATTTAATTGGTCCTATGACTGCAACATTAGGAGGGGCAAAGTACGCTTTAATTCTGGTGGATGACTACACTAGATATGGTTTTTGTTATGTGATGAAAAACAAAAGTGAAACGTTTACTGTTTTCAAAGATTGGCTGAGTTGGGTGGAGCGGAAATTCTCTACCAAAGTAAAGCAATTGCAAACAGACAGAGGGGGGGGAGTTTATGGCTGAAACGTTCCAAAAATGGCTTAGGCAGAAAGGAATTTCAGCGAGACGAACTGCTCCACATTCACCATGGCAAAATGGCGTTGCAGAAAGAAGGAATGGGGTTCTGCAAACAATGAAAGATGCCATGTTGACAGACTCTGGGTTGCATGCTCATTTTTGGGGAGAAGCAATGCTAACAGCTAATTATATTGCTAATAGGCTTTGGAGCTCAGCAATAGATAACACTCCATATTTCCTCATGTTTGGGAAGAAGCCATCCCTGGCTCATCTCAGAGTTTTTGGGAGTGATGCCTGGGTGAACATCCCCAAGGTAGCTAGGAGGAAAGGGCAGCCAAAAGCCAGGAAAATGAAATTCCTAGGCTATGCACCTGGTTCAAAAGCATACAGGTTTTATGCTGGAAATGGAAACATAGTAATTTCTAGATCAGCAAGTTTTCAGGAGCAGTGTGACTGGGAACGTTTGCACGGCAGTGAAGTGTGTTTGCCTATACAGGAAAACATAGGCAGAGCACCACAGCCAGTAGAGAGACAAACAAACAGTTCCACAACTCTTTCAAGTCCTAAGAAGGAGGAGGAAGAGGAGGAGGAGGGAGAGAACAGAAATGTTTTTATTCCCAGACGGTCAGAAAGAAGTACAAAGGGAATACCTCCTGAAAGATATACGGCCAATGAAGTACGAGTGTGCCAAATATCTTATGAACCAGAGAACTATGCAGATGTTCAAAGATTGCCAAATCCAGAGAAAAATCTATGGTATGAGGCTATGGATGAGGAAATGGAAGCCATGGCAAAATACAATGTGTTTACCCCTACAATGCTACCAAAAGGTAAAAAAGTGGTTGGTTGTAGGTGGGTGTTCAAAAAGAAATTGCTGATGTCAGGAGAGACAATGTATAAGGCTAGACTTGTGGCAAAAGGGTTCACACAGGAAAAGAATGTGCACTATGATGAAACCTTTGCACCTACTGTGAAGGCTGAGTCAATGAGAGTAATGCTAACTCTAGCTGCAAAATATGATTGTCAGGTGAATCATTTTGATATAAAGACAGCATATTTGAATGCACCATTACAGGAAGAGATTTACATGGCTCAAATTCCTGGTTATGAGTCAAATGTGCCAGGCTCTGTGTACAAATTAAACAGAGCTATCTATGGTTTGAAGCAGTCAGCAAGGAATTGGAACCAGTGTTTGCATGAAGCATTGGAGTCAATGGGTTTCAAAAATGGAATGGCTGACCCATGTTTATATACAAAAGGTGTCAACAGTGAACAAATGTGGTTGTTATCTTTTGTAGATGATATATGTTTAATTTCAAAAACAAAAACTCAGGTTAAAGAATTTGCAGAGCAACTGAGTAAATATTTTGAATTAAAGGATTTGGGTCCAATCCATGACTACCTAGGAGTGGAAGTCACAAAGCAAAAAGGGGCTTATGTGTTAAGTCAAAAACAGAAAATCAAAAATCTGCTTGCAAAATTCCACATGGAGGAATGTAAAAGTGTTAAAACTCCCATGGTGGCTGGTTTTCAATGTAATGACAGTGACACAGAATTTTGTGACAGAGACCTATACCAGTCAGCAATAGGAAGTCTACTCTATTTAGCTCAATGGTCTAGGCCAGATTTGGCTAATGCAGTTGGCATATTGAGCAGATTTGTGTCCAAACCAACGAATAGTGCCTGGCAAGCAGTTAAAAGAGTATTCAGGTACTTAAAAGGGACTATTGATGTGTCTTTAGAATTGAGACCATTGGACACATTATCACTAGAGTGTTACACAGACAGTGACTGGGCTGGTGACAGTCAAGACAGGAAATCCACCTCAGGAATTGTAATAAAACTGGGCAACAGTTTAGTGGGGTGGAAATCCAGAAAACAACGGTTAATTGCCCTGTCTACCTCAGAGGCTGAGTTTTCAGCATTGTCTGAGGCTTGTACAGAAATAATTTGGTTCATCCAGTTGCTGAAAGATATGAAATTGCAAGTGAAAACTCCAATTAAAGTTTTTGAAGACAATCAGACTTGCATTCATATGGCAAAGTCAGAAAGGGTGAACGCAAGGAGTAAACATGTTGATATTCGTTACTGCAACGTAAGACAAGCTGTACATGATGGATTGATTGAACTTGTGTATTGTAACACCGAGGTAAATGTGGCTGATGTATTCACAAAACCTTTGAATGTACAAAGACATGAACAATTGTCAAAACAGCTTGGAATGCTAGAATGTCAGACAGAATGAAAATGTTTGTTAGTTACAGAAAAAAGGAGGGGTGTTAAGATTTTATTTGTTTAAATATAAAAGCAAATGTATTTTTTCTGTTACTAAGAAGAAAAGTAAAAGAGAGATGACTTGATATCTCAAGTACTCTGAACAGTTGCCAAATCAAGTGCAGCTGGTAAGCACCTAAAGACCAAGGTCATTTGGTTTCTTCCCTGTGTGCTGTGAGGCATAGCAACACATGGGGAGATATGCAGCCAACGCTGTGATAGGTCCACAGTGCTATAAATGTACAGCATGTGGAGAAACAGTGTGGGTGATGATGATGGTGAATGTTAGTGGTAGGTTATGGTTGGTTGGAAGTATTGCTGAAGATATTAGAGGAATGTTTTGTTCTATGTAAATACTTCTAAGTAAACTTAGTATAGTAGTTTAAAACACTGCTGTGTCTGAGTGTTTACTGATTACCAGGACATCTGTCTGCTACCAGTGAGCTCTGCTGTTATTCCGCTGCTGTGTGCTTGCACTCTGTACATGCTCAGAGAGTGCAGTGCATCACAAACTCTGACATAAGACAGTCTAAAAGAATGACATGAAATCTAAAATAATTACAATCTAAAAGAATGACACACAAAGAAAATGGGATGGGCAAGGAAGAGGCACCACTTCTTAAAGTTACAGTTCTTATCACAACCACCAGTTTGGATGGAAACATTTCAGGTAGCTTAATGAGATAGCTGCTGGTTAAGAGACAGTTAGGAAGAGAAAAAGACAGCTGGTCTCTCAGTAGAGGCAACATAATAGTCCTGTTTTCCTTCTCTTCCTCTACTCTGCAATCTGATGGAATGGCTGCTGGCAGGTGATAGGATGAAAAATTTCCTTCCCTGAACTTCCTTAAATTAATTTATGTTGGGATTCAAGGCTGACCACTCAGTAATTGACACTGCTTACAACACTCCTGTCCACTTTAGGAAATGGAAACCATAATAGTAGCAAATATAATTACCTAAACCCCCTTATATACCCCACTGCTCTGAACATCTGGGTCAACATTCAGGCTTCTCCTCCCAATTATAGCTTTAAGAACTAGATTAGTCTGTTGAGCGTGGTCACCTGGAATGGTTAGAACCCTTATTTGGAAAAGGAACTGTATTGCACAGGTAAATGCAATGTGATTGGATCTCACCGTCTATGGCAGCTGTGTGTGTCTTTCCTGGGGCAATGGTTCGAATCTTGTAGAAGGAAAGTTTTTTGGCCAGAGTGAAGGAAGTGGTGTATGGAATTTCTTGATAAGCCTAAGGGAAGAGAGCAAACAGTTTGACAACTCTAATGCCATGATCCTGAATGTACACACACTAGGGTCAATATCCATCCATGCAGGTCATGAGAGAGCCGTAATGCCATGAGTCAGTCCTTTTAAGGTAGTCAATTTCTGCATGGACAGACTATTTTTCTTGTATAGGCCCCTCAAATATATACAACATGCACCACATAACACTGAAGTGAACCTATTACCAGAAATGGCAAATCATATCAGTTTTTTCTTTTCTCTCTAGGGTTCCAATTTTGCACTCAGTAAATATTTTATTTATTAATGTCTAGTAGTCAATTCATATTTATAAATAGATACAACTTCCACAAAAAACTTCCTTGTCATTTCCAGGAGAACATAATCCTCCCTCTCCCCAAAATTACTACTACCTTTTCCCCCAAACTACTACTCACATCATGATTAATTATCCCTGAAGTGCATTGGTTCAGGCCCAGCTTGTTGAATTCATTCAGACCACAAGCCAATACTTTGCCTGTCTGCGTGAGCAGAAAGGTGCCATCACTACCACATTGGACTGAAACAATATTGGAAGTCTTCTGAATTTCCACCTATGAAAGAGAAACATGAGACATCTTGGCAACTGAATAACAGTTAATACAGAGTACCATACATATATGCTAAGTGATAAGCATGTACTTTGCATGGAGAAGGTCCCTGGTTCAATCATTGGCATCATTTGGGATTTGGAGTAGAGAAATGGCAGTTGGGGAAAGGGTTGAAGCCCCCCTACTCCCATCATTACTTTTATGGGGAGGGGGCTTTATTCAGCAGTGAAGCAGATGCTATAGAGGGAGAAAGCTGCAGGATCAATCCTTGGTATTTACAGGTAAAAAAGGATCAGGAACCGGGTGATCCGAAAGTCTGCTGCTTGAAATCATGGAGATCTGCTGTTAGTCATAGAGAATTCTGGGCTAGATGGACAAATAATCTGACCTTGTATAATACAGTTTCCTATAAGCCTAACTAGAGACCAAATCCCAAGTCAATCTTAAAATACAAGAACATCTAGACTACCTAGAGAAGTGGCCCATCTACTCTACTTCTGAACAAAGCATAATAAGGTCATACTGTAACGAGCTGATCTTAGAATTTCTTTCTTCTACCAGCTTATCCCTACTAATTAACTGAATTGCATCAAATTGGTAGTCTCAACATATTGTTATAACTTTACGAAAGATGTCTTAAGCATGAACAAACTCCAGAAGAAAGATATAGTGAACACGCCTGGAGCCCATGAAATATGACCATGGGCTAGTCCATTTTACCTTCTGTGGGATGGAGTGATCCTCTTCTGAATCCAAACCTAAGCGGCCTGCATTTGAAAAGAGACAAAAATGAGAAATAGCCAAGGGCCTTTTTTCTAATGCAGAAGGGACAGAATTACAGATAATTACAGAATTACAGATTCAAAGCAGACTCTCCAATTTTGAAGTAACAGAACTGATTCATTCCTGAAAGCTAGATACCCTAGGTCTGACCATCCATCTTTCAAGAATGATGGATCCCAATTGAATCTGAAGTCTCTCATAGCACTTGTTCCAAGGAAAGTTAATCCTGTCTGTCCCCAGCAGTTGCCAATATTGTGCCTCTCAATTGCCTGTTCTATGGAACTCCATTGCTGTTCTTTTCCTACAACCTGTGAAGTTGGACATATGTATTTTTCTTCTAAAGACTGTATTGTGGGTACTACTTCTTCCTCTTCCTCCCCTCACTCCCCCACCCCCAACACTAAAGGCTGCAAATGGGAAGTCACATACCATATTCTCCACAGCCCCATGTGTAAACCTCTCGGTTTCGAGTCAGCACTGCCACATGGTTATCTCCACAGGAAACTTGTTCTACTGGATTGTTGAGGAAGATGTTCAGCTGTCGGGGCTCCAGCACCTCAGAGCCAAATGCCTTGTCAACACCTATACAGCCATAGTAGTCTGAGCCAAAGGCAAAGGCTTGGCCCTCATCTGCATGAAAGGATGGTACAAATGAATTTGATAGGGTCAATTTACTTGCTGTATGTTCTTAAAGAGTCCAAAGGCTGCCTACCACTCAAGGTCATCTTCACCTTACACATAGGGAAATTAGACTAATGTAATATATAATTATTTAGATCAAGACAGGTCAAATGCATGTTAGGGCTAATGTGTTCCATATCTATAGCATTACCCTTAAATATATTGTGTAGAGATATAGAAGTTGCTATCCTCAATTTATTGTGACTGACAAACATTTATTGTTTATCTATGTTTTTGTATTTTATTCTGTTGACTTTATGCTATACACCACTCTGAAATCTAATATGATGGGCAGAATATGTTTTAAATAACACAAAACAAAAATACATAAATTATGCTCTTGGGAAACTACACTAATTCCAAAGTTGCATTACAGCAGTTGCAGTCTTCCCTTTCCTGCAGGTTACCTGTATTTTACCTTTTCCAGAACATTTCATCCTTTTTTACTAGCAAAGGATTTTTATCATTCAGTCAATATATTGGCTGCATTTGGATGTCACTTTAATCCATGATGGATTAATAAACTACACACAGTAGCTTCTTTTTGAAATAGTCCATGATGCCTCGCCACACAAACCAGCTAATAAGGTACTGTTCATAGCTTATTAAGCTTCTGTGCATAATTTGACTATCTTCCTATCCACTGTTTACCGCAGTCCTCCTGCCAGAAGGGTAGTGCTGTTTCTCCCTTCACAGTAGCGCAGCAGTTTCCTCTCCCCAGGCAATACATCGACTGTTTTTTAAAAAAGCTACTGTACCTGACTCTGTAGATGAGCAAAATAACCCACAGTGATCAATGGATGACACAATAACCCACGATGGGTGAAATAACCCTTACTGTTATCAGAATGTGTTATTTGGGGCAAATAAACCACTGTGGATTAAAAAATTCCCAACAGACAACACAATAATCCACAACGGGTTAAATAAACCAGCGTGGGTTATTTAATCCATTGCGCATTATTGTGATGATAACCAATGGTGGTTCAAATAGCCAATTCTGCACCATGATGATTATTTCGGCCAAATAACCAATCGTTGGTTAAAAAACTCCTGCCATACAACACAATAAGACACAGTGGGTTAAATAACCAACCATTAGCAATTTAAACTGCTGTTGGTTATCGTGTTGTCTGAACCCAGTCAATGTTTCAGTTCTTCCACAGCAAATCTTTTGTAATCTGTCTTTTACCTGTGATGCAGATAGTGAAGTCATCTCCACAAGACACTTGGCGAATGGCTTTGCCCTGCAGTTTTTCCACATGCTTAGGCTGCCGATAGGAGGCTCTGTCTCCATGCCCCAATTGGCCATGCAACTTGGTGCCCCCCTGCATGTTCTGTAAAGCACCAAACCACAGTAAAGAAAGGCATAACCATAGCTCCAAGGAGTATTGCTAATAACTCTGATGCGAAGGAACCAAGAAAGAAACAATATATTCTTTGGCTAGGAGTCAGAGAAACCCACATGCCATCTCCATGTGCACACATAAGGGAAAATGGCCAATTTTTCTTTCAGCACTAGCCTCGTGCATCCTATGGAGTGTTGCAGCAAATGTCTCTCAACTGTCATACGGAGGGAGCTGAACAAACCCTGTGCATGCATAGTTCTTTGGAACCTGGCCTTAAGCAGGAAAGGGCTGAATTCTCAGATTGCAGATAACAAGTGTTATCATTCCTTAAATGCTAAGAGGTTACAAAAAATACTGAGGACGGGCATGCTACATCTCTACTCATCAATAGAACTGTGCCATCAACAGGGATGTGATACGATTTTAAAATGGGCCTAAAAATCCTTCATTAACATTAAATATATTAAATATGACTTAGGTAAGATCCATTCTACACTGCCTTCGTCCTTCTTTCCATGCACACAATACAGCAAGTGTTCTTAGAGGATAAGGCCATCAATGGCTACTAGTCATGATGGCTATATATTATCTCCAATATCAGAGGCATATTGCCTCTGGATACCAGTTGCTGGGGAACATAACTGGGAGGGAGCTATTGAACTTGTGTCCTGTGGGCTTCCCATAGGCATTGGGTTAGCCACTGTGGGAACAAAATGCTAGACTAGACAGGCCTTTCATCTGATACACTGGGCTCTTATATTCTTAACTCTTTGGCTTCATTTCCCAGTTTTATCAGATTATTTCTTTAGCAGATTTATACCCTACCTTTTGATCAAATGAGTCTCAAGACGGCTTACAATACATGAGGGGTAGTTTCAGAAAGAAGGCTCCTAGTGCTAATAATCCAAAGACATTGCATAGCAATTCCATCTTTTTTTTCCTTAACAGATTTTCCATGGTAAGCAAAAAGACAGAAAAAGTGATGGGAAAACATGGGCTACAAATGGAAGTTGTTGTCACCCAGTCCCCTGTAAAATTCCACGAATGATGCAGGGTGGTTACGGCATAAAACCTTTGTCTAGAAGCACCCTATAATACACGCATGCATATATGCACAAACCCTAAACCTACACAAACCAGAAGTCCTCAGTCCCTCTGACCAATTGATTTATTTGTTTGTTTAAAATATTTCTTGGCCAATTTTCCAGGCAGGAACCCTCCCAAGGTGGCATACAACAATAAAACTCACATAATAAAAACCGATTCGATAATAAAACAGTAAAAACAGCAATAGCTGCAAACATCCTAAAAACAACATGCACCAGTATAAAAAACAAAACCTACTACATACAATTGTAGCTACAACCCAACACAATCAGGGGAAGGTCAGAGTAAAGTAGCAGGTTTTCAGGGCCATTTAAAAGCATGCAATGATGGTTCCTGGCAGACTCCCAATGGCAACTTATTCCAGAGGTGTGGGGCCACTCTGGAAAAGGCTCTCCTAACTGCCCTTACATGTGGACAAATGAGATGGGCTTCTCTTGCTGATCTTAAAATGCAGGCAGGCTGATATGGGTGAAGGTGGTCCTTCAAGTAATCTGGTCCCATACTGTTTAAAGATCAAAGCCAACACTTTAAATTGGGTTGGGAACACACTAGCAACTAGTGCAGCTGGCACAACGTAGGTACTATGATCACATTGCCTTGCTCCACTAACACTCAGGCAGCTGCATTCTGCACCAGCTGAAATTTCCTGATCATATTCAAAGGCAGCCCCATGTACCGCACATTACAGTAATCCAGCCTGGATGTCACTAATGCATGGATAACTGAGACAAGGCCCATCGTTTCCAGATAGGGCCACAGCTGGCATACCAACCTAAGCTGGTAAAACATACTCCTAGGCACTGTAGCCACCTGGGCTTCTCCAGTTAGCACAGAGTCCAAGATGACTCCCAAACTATGCACTTTGGCTTTTAGGGGAATTACAACCCCATCTAAGACCAGTTGCAAACCTCCATCCAGAGTAGTTGGTTTCCCAACCCACTGTACCTCTATCTTGTTTGGATTGGTTCATCTTGTTTACCCTCATCCATGCCAAACAGCCTCCACACACTGGTTCATGAGTTCAAGAGCATCCCTGGGATGTGTAGATGGAAACAAGAGGTAGAGCTGAGTATCATCTGCATTTGATGACACTTCAGCCCAAACCTCCTGATGATCCTCCAGTGGTTTCTTGCAGGATATTAAAAAGCATGGGGGACAGGATGGAACCTTGTGGCACCCCACAGGCTAATGGCCATGGGGTGGAACAAAAGTCCCCTAGCTCCACCTTCTGAGTCTGCTCCTCCAGAAAGACAGGAACCACTTTAAAACTGTGTCTCCCAATCCCAACCCAGATAATAACCAGAAGGATACCATTATCAATGGTATCGAAAGGCACTGATAGGTCCAGAAGAACCAACAGGTTGCATTCCCCCATCCATACCCTGGCACAAGTCATTAATCAAAGCAACCAATGCTACAACCTGACTGGAATGGATCTAAGTAATCAGTATCATCCAACATTGCTTGGAATTGTGAGGTCACTACATGCTCTAGCACCTTGTCCAAAAATAGCAAATTTGACAGGGTGGTACCTATCCAAAACCATAGGACCTAAATTTGGTTTCTTCAACAAGAGCCTCACCATTACTGTAGGAATCCCACCATCCCTCAAGGAGGTATTAACTACCTTGGAGGTCCAGGTACCCAGACCAACTGTGGCTAATTTCACAAGTCAGGATGGACAATGATCTAAAGAGCAAGCTGTAGGCCTCAGCCCTCCAAGCAGTTTGTCCACATCCTCAGGTTACATTAGCCGAAAGGTATCTATAACATGACTAGATGGAGCCCTAGCCCATCCATCTCAGACTCTGTCAAAACAATGGCTTCTGTCAGCACGAATACAAGCAACTCTGTAAAATGTATAGCAAATTGCTCACAGTGGGTCTTTGAGGATTCAAGTTGTTGTGCTGAAGAGCCTACACCCAAGAGGTATTTGGCCAATGGATGGAGCCAGAGTGTGTTCTTTCTTGCAGGGCATGAGATAAGGAAACTCCATGAAGCTAATCCTTCTTTGGCCAATAGATGAGGCCAGGATGGTCTTTCCCTTACTATGATGGCCTTCCTGAGAGATAGAGAGTGCAAATTCCTAGAGGCCCGTGGTCCTTAATTGATGGCAGAGGCCAGAGATTAAGGACTGGGGAAATAATTTGAATGCAGTAGTTCATTCGACCACTCCCTCCCAAACCTCCAAATTATTTCCATACGCTTACTTACCACCCAAGTATACAGCTCCTTCTCAACTGTCACCACTGCAAAGTGGGTGTTTCCTGCACAGACTTGTCGAGCACTGCAGCCACTTTTAATGACATCCAGCTTCTGAGGAGTGGACTTCCCACCTCCCCATACATATACTTCACTAGTGCGTGATGTCACCACTGCAATGGGAGCCTCATTCATGGTGCTTGTTCTATAAAACACAAAAGATCAGTATGGAGACACTGTTTAGCATGAACTGCTTTTCCATGCCCCTAAATAGAGGACAGGCTGGAACAGAATTACATTTCCAGCTTCTAGGCAGAAACACTTCACATAAGCCTTAATGGGTCCAGTCCATCCCAGAGCTTGTTTGTTTGTTTAAATGCTCATGTTGTTCAGAGGCCACATAAATAGCCTCAGACATTTTAAAGCATGGAGCTTGGGAACAGATGAGTAAATAAAGCAAATAAAAATCTGAATTCAATCTGATAGCACATGCAAGGTTTTTGAAATTCCATGTGACATGAGCAAACTTTATGTTCATGAATGAGAAAGTGCACAAATACTTTGGCAACTTTGCTCAGAACTTTAATATTATATAACTATACATGCAAACGTTCATCTTTCCATTATTAAGGATCCTCTTCCAGCAAGTGACTCTCACCTCAAAGAAGAAAAAAGAAGTATCTGACAATACAGCATAATTTGTAAATAAAGTTTGTGAGGAATCAATAGAAGGCAAAGTTGGCAACAAGAGTAGAAGCCAGTTCTTTGAAATGTAATTATCACAGAGCAGGGGTAAATAACATGTGGCCTGTACTGCCCCCCAAAATTGTGAAAAAGAAAGGTACCCAGAGCAGCAATTTTGTCGCTTTTAGTGCTCCAGAACTGAATAGTAAAGGGTGACTATGTCTAGCGACCTATTTTCTTCAATTCCATTCTTCAAAACTCATTCCATTTACCTTGGTCGTTTGTTTGGCCCATTAAGCAGCACAACCTTCTCTTCCATTTCCCTGCCAGGATAAAGAATATGTAATAAGAAGAACAGCATCAATCTATTACTAAAGCACTGTGGGCGGGAGTTCCCAATGTGATTTACAAACACTACAAGCAATACAGACAAATCACCGCCTTCTACTAAATTGTACTGCACTACTGTCAGCAGTGAAATATAATCAAACTTCTTCATATTCTGTACTAAAAAATTTAAACTACATTGTATCCAATGGTGACCATCTGTCAGCAGAATCAACACCCCTGCAGTCACCAGTGCACCCCCCCCCCCAAATCTGCTCTAGACAGCTGGAGGACTGTCCAGAGCAGATTTAGGGAATCTATGGTGGAGTACAGTGGGAGGGACCTTCTGCATGCAAAGCATGTGCTCTATCATGCTGAGCAATGGCCCCTCCTACACTATATTTCCTCAATATGCCAAGACTGTATGTTTTATATTTATTTCGCCTGTTGAGTTTTCCACTGAAATGAAAGATACGTGATACAAATACATAGATATAAAAAGCCCACCAAGGCAGGAGCTGTGTGGGTTGGAGTTTTTTCCTGGCAGTGTGGGGGTATTTGTCATTTTCTGCCTGGTTGAGCCAACAGGAGAAAAAAATCCTACATCAGCTCTAGGTGAGGGAACTGACCCTGGGGATTTTCAAGGGGATGCTTTGGATCCAGTGAATCCCAAGCTGCCTATGTCTTGCTTCCAGCCAAAAAGATCCCAATTCAGGGATTTATGCCAGCTAACTCAATGGTAGTTTTCCACCCATGGAGCTCTCCACAGCTATACGTGCAGTCACAAAGCTAGCTCCCCACCCACTAGATATCAGCTCCACCTAATCTTAACTCCCTCTAGCAAGATTGCTCCGCCCAATGCTTTGTTTGTTAAGGTTTTCAGTATCCTTATTGTGTCCCATTTTCATTCTCATGTCGCCTTTGATTATGTAAGAATGTTAGCTATCTGAAGCCTGAATGGGCAAAAGGTAGATCAGGAATCCATTGGTAGACCTCTGAATGATTTGCATTAGATTGGCAATGGGTTTTGACTCCAAATTGTTTAATGATCGCAACAACTGAAGAAACTTTCCCCTAAAATAGGTTGCAAAACAATAATGCTTGGGGGGAAACCAGGAGTTGGGGTGTTTTTATGTGAAAGGACTTGTTCTGGTACTGTTCACAAACTTCTGGGCTGAGCATATGCTCAAAGACATCTTGCTCTTTAATTCTTAATGTATGCTTGCTTACCTAAGCCACTATTTTGAACCCTGACTCCAGTTGGTGGGTATCAGACTTCTAGGGGAAAAACAAAGTAGATCCCACAAAGCCTGAAGTCTTTTCACCCCTACCTTTGGAGTGTCTTTTATGAAGACTCTTCTGGCAATTACTATATCATCATTAGAAATCAAAAACATATAAAGCTTACTTGCAATATCTTTGATAGTTCAGAGCCCTGAGTCATTTTGAATGCCTGCACTGGAAGATTATTATTGCAATAGTTTTGTGTAGCATCAGTTTTGAGTTGACTACTGTTATGTGCAGATTTACAAAATAAGGCTAATGGTGAAAGATGTATTAAAACAGCAAACTATCTATCCAGGAGTGCTTCTGCCCAATTTTCAGGGATCCCCTTCAGTCCCTAAATCACAGACCACATCATTCTGCAGGTTCCTCAACCCCTCGTAATATGCTCCTCAGAGGGGCAGCTGAGGACAGGAGAGGGTGGGAAAGTTATGTTCCATTAGCCCCTTCCTATGCTGTTTCTCTGGATCCAGCCCAATGTATTTGGCTAGTTTGAAGAAGTAGAAGCCTGGAGTCAGACAGCCAAAACTCAGGGAAGGGAAAACCTGAATATACACATTCTACATTTCAAAGCCTTGTGTTATGTACTTTTCAATGTTTTTGGAGGGCACTTCCTTAAATTTTTAATTTTAAAAGGTATGTATGAATATCATCTTCTCATGAGAAGTAGTAGTCTATTTCAAGGTATACCTCATCAGTCTAAGTGACAAAATATGGGAAGCACCAATACAAAGGCTGTACAACATATGTATGGCTGTTTACCTCCTGCACTTGCTGATAAGGGGACTCTCAAGCAGCTCATCAGCAGTAGGCCTCTTCTCAGGATCCTGAAAGAGGTGAGTGACAGGTCACTCCCTAAGGAAAGGGATCATTTTTCAACAATTAAAAGTCTTAGGCCAGATACATTTTTGTGGTCATTCCCCCATTCCCCCAAACATAGCGGGTGCTTCCAGATGGAGAGCCCCTAGCAGTACCAATTAGAAGATATCAACCCACTATTCTGTCTTTTTCTCTTAATGGATTTTCTGCTGTATGAAAAGAGATGGAAGAAGCAGTAGGAAAACATAGTGGAAGACTCAAACACACTTGTAATCTGAAGCCCCTGTAAAATTCTGTGAATGACATAGCGTAATGGTGCGATAAAAGCCTCTTCTGGAAGTGCTCAGATAATCAAAGGTTATAAAAAACACACACATATATATATGCGCTAGTCCATGATAAAATATCCCAAATCCAATTGGGAAATACCTTTATTAGAACTGATCACAATGCTACAAAAGACACTGACTACAATGCTAGCTTTGTGCAAGCTTTCAACTTTAGAAGAACCTGAACTTGCTTGCACATCCCTTTGTGGCATTTTTGTTGCACCTAATAAAGTCATTTCCTAACTGTGGATTAAAGGTTATACATTTAGCAGGAAGTTCAGAGTCAATGGCACTCCAAAAATAGACAGCCTTTAGCAACTTCCAAGTTGCTGCAGTTCTTGGGCAGCTTTTCCCCCACTTGCTTTGAAGCTGTGTGACAAAGGCAATGAAGTTGAAAGGAAACTGTTTCTAACCAACCTGATCGAGACAGGAGTGCACCACCTGGATGAGATCCAGAGAATAAACACTGGAATCAACCTCCATTGTCCGGTTCCCTTGCACAATCTTCACACAGAGGTTCAATGGATTCTAGAAAGTAAATATGAAATAATTTGAATAGAGCTGGAGAACCTGCTTGAGAAGATGTCCTTATCCTGTGGATCTGTTGTTTACTCTTTCACTTTAATTGTTGTTGTTATTGACATTCTAGATAAGCCCAGAACATCAGAAAGGGACTTCAGAAGTAAAGAAAAGGCACCGGCAGGAGATACCCAATTAGTTTAGAACTCTGACTGCCATACACTCTTAAAATAGGGATTTCTCTCTTTCTCCCCCCACCCCACGCAAACACACACTTCAGAAAAAAATGGCAGATAAAGGAAAGCTACACAGTATTAACAAATGGCATATTTGTCCTCATATTTGACTTACTGTTGCATCAAAAGTTCTCTTCAGTGTGAGGAGCTCAAAGGCAACACAGCCAACTGCCCAGATATCAGATTTGAAGTTGTATTTTACTCCCTGGCAGAGCTCTGGAGACATGTAGTATGGGGTTCCTACCAACTACACAACACAGTAAAAATGGTTGGGATATTGTGTCAGCTCTTTGATATCAGATGATCAGACATAGCTCATATTCCCCCTCACCCCCCAAATCATACCATGTTTTTGCACATAGTATAAAAAGTAACCACTGGAACCTATCACATCTACTGGCTCTGTTCACAATCTTGAAATTGTAAGTAAACTGCATTTCAGACTAGATCATTCATGTCTTCCATTAAGCAACTGGAGATCCACTGTTTTATTAGAACTAAACTAAGGACTAAAAGCATGAAAAAGGAAGCAAAATTAAAAAGGTGAAATAAAAAGGCAGCAAACAATTAGAAACAAACCGGACAAACAGAACAAGATATGCAAGGGTTTCAAGTACAATAGTGGAGGATAAATATTATGAATTATTAGAAGCTCTAGCCTATTAAAACCACTGGACATACCATATATTATTAGGAAAAACGCTCAGAGGCCCATCTAGCTGGAGGGTTTTAGGAGGAAGGCAAAGCAAAATTGCATCCATTGTTCCTCATGCCCTTCCCGGCTCTTGCCAACAGGGCTTTGGAAAGATGGCAAGCTCCAATCTTGGAGCCCTCAAAATGTTGGGAGTGCAATCTATACTCAGTTTTAGTTATTTCTTTCAAATCAAGTCTTGGAAATATATTTTGCTTTACAGAGGGCCTGACTTGATGACGACACATTGGCGCTGCGAACCCCCCAAACCCCCGCGGTTCTGCTCCTGCGGGGTTGTCCCCATGCCAAGGAGTGAGTGCGGGGTTTACATCCATCAGAAGAGGGGGTGCGACCACCTGCACTGCCGCCGCCACCCGACCCTCCCTTGTTTTCCCCGCCAAAGGAACAGAGAACTTTACTTCTCCCCACGCTGGAGGAAGTGTGGGGGTGTTCCAGCGGCCATTCAGCTTGCCGGCCCGCTGGCTCTCCCCTGCCCGTGCAGACAGCAATGTATCAGCAGTCGTCATCTACCCAGCCACACCTCCACCACAACTCTGGAGTGGCAGTAGATGGCAGATGAGCTGTCCTCGCCTCGCTCTGGAGAAAAAAGTCAGAGTAAGTACTCAACTTTTTTTACTTCAGAGCTTTGGGGGAAAGCCACAGGATGGCTCCGCAGTGGCTGCTGCATCATATAAGCACCGCTGCGCCACTGCAGAGCCGCCCCAGGGCTTTCCCCACATATAGACAGCCCCAGATTTAATGAAACTGCATGGACCATACTATAAATCAGGTAGGCAACTAGTGGTTATCCAGATGTTTTGGCTTACAACTCCCATCAGACCTAGCCAACATAGCTAATGGTGAAGGATGATGTGAGTTGTAGGTAAAAAAACATATAGAGTGCTCTAAATGAAGTCTAATTGTAAGACTTGGTTGTGCAAGTCCTTTCTGGAAAAGACTATACTGGGGAAGGGTGGAACACTACTTCACACATTTCATTTATTCAAGGTTCACATGCAAGCTATTTTAAAAGTACATCTAATGACTGACATGTGTATTACATAGGTATAAATTCAACAGGAAACCAGGATTGGCCACAGCTCTCCATCAGTAATACATCAGTATGAGGAATGGCACCAAGCCCAAGCTTTCTGTTTTAATTCAAAGTTACTTTCTGGAGGATGGATATCAATCATACATTATAGATCTCAGTAATGGAGATCACACAGTATTTCAGATTCTTGCTGTATAATTTACTCAATAAAAAAACTGTATGTAATAATAATTAGGAAAGGAAATATTACACAATATTACACAAGAGCTTAAAGAAACCTATTTCTGTAAGATGCCAAAAGTGACCTAGTGCAACTCAACCACTGAGGTAGACTATAAATTTAAACAGGCAGCACAATCCTATGCATGTTTACTCACAAGTAAACCCCACTGAGTTTAATGCAGCTTACGCCCAAGTAAATACGCACAAGGTTGCAGCTTAAGACTCAGGTTCTCTCTACAAGAGTTTGCTTTGACGTCTGGTTCCCCGATTATGCGCATTTCCTGATAAGCGTGTTTACGCCTAATACCTATAGACGAGAGCCGTCGAAGCGCATGACGGGCTCTCTGGAAAGCGCTTTAAAGTTGTTTACATGGGAGAATCGCGAGGCGCGGACAAGGAAATAGTTCTGAAAGTAATGTGCTTTTTCCCAGAGGAACTGTCCCTTCAGATTCCCACCGTTTCTTCTCTCCACCCACCAGACTCTCGCACTTTTGGTTACCTGCCGGTATTCACCTGGTTAACCTGTTGGGCCGCCTCTCCCCCCCCCCTTTTGCCACAGAGAGGAGAGAGCGAGAGAGTAGAGATCCACACAAACGCACGCCAAAACAGACAAGCGGAAGCTGCTTCGTTCCGTCCTCCTCCTCATTTTCCCAGCAAGATCAACCTTTTTCCCTTCATCCCTTCTCAGTACTACCTTGTCGTTTTGAAGATGTACAACATCCACATGCACACACACACACCTCATGTCAGGAATCCAGCAAGCGAGAGGACGATTTGTCTAAGCGGATCGCTAATTATCCACACATACGCACATCCTAACAACACCCTTGCTTTCTGTGGAACCACCTCCAGCCCCGTGTTTCCATGAACGAAATATTCCATCAGGGGAGTTAAAATAAACTTTATTTTCAGTTCATGTTGGGTCACCTCTTCCTGGAGCTTCCATCCAGAGAGACGGAGAACAAGGAGGAAGTTGCAAGCAGGAGACAGGAAATAAAACTAAACAAAAAAGTGGGAGGTTTTCCCAGCAAAGGGGCAGTTCTATGCATGACATCACGACCACAGTCCACCCACTCTGATCGTTAATGCGCCTCCTCAGAAAGTTGTTTAAACGAACATAAGGCGCTCTTACTCCCGTGGTAAATTAAAAGTTGCTATTTAATGCGCATTCAATAATGCGCATAATCGGAGATAAAAAGCGCCTGGTCCCGATTTGCACTCCACTCTTGTAGAGGTAAATTCAGTACTGCGCCTTGAAAGAGCTTTAAATCGCTTTTGTAGAGGCACCCAAATAAACAAATAATGGTCTGATGAACAATGGCTTCAAGACTGAAGAAATTGCAGATACTATTAACAATTAGGGCTTGTTATATGAGGCAGTATAGAAATGAAATAAATAGTAATAATAATAATTATAATTATAATTAATAACAATCATAATAATAATACAAATTATATTTTGAAGGAAGAAAGGAACTCCTTTAACATTGTATAGAAATATCCAAATGTAGGAATGTTTAGAAATTATCTCAAAAGGTAGTTTAATACAAATGAGCAGTTAAAATTTTGGAAACTAGGTATATTTGCCAAGAAAAAAAAAATCTACTGAACTGAAAGTTTTAAAATTAAATTAATATCCTGATAGCAGATAATTGGTTATTTTATATTTCCAACATGAGTGAGATAATTCAGAAGCGGATTAGGAAGGAAGCAAAGTAAGTGATCTCAAGCTCCTAACAAAACAGACACATAAAATCCCAAACAGATTAATGAGGAAATTATACTATCAAAATATTAAAACTGCAGACACTTACAGTTTCAGCCATGGAATACTCAGAGTTCAGCTTTTTTGCCAAACCATAGTCACCCAGTTTTATAAGATTTGCTTTGGTGAGGAAGATATTCAATGTCTTTATATCTCTAGAGAAGAAAGAATTGTTTGGTGCAGTTCTTCGAATCACCGGACACAAGACTTAATATACTGCCATTCCTCCTTTACTCTGAAAGCATTATCTTATTCCTCTCTATGCCTAAGGTCTCCGAGTTTTATTGCAGTATCTATCAATTAAACTGTGTTATGCCACATGAGAGTATGAACTCCCATGTTCACTTTTCTACATGTAATTTTACATCACTAACATAGCCTTCACTGATACTTTTATTTTTCAGTTTTCAG
Organism: Anniella stebbinsi; assembly: GCA_029215795.1. NCBI lineage: Eukaryota > Metazoa > Chordata > Lepidosauria > Squamata > Anniellidae > Anniella > Anniella stebbinsi. The sequence continues at coordinate 335,719,388 of JARDYH010000001.1, forward strand.
AAACAGGCTAACCTACTGTCCCCCCCCCCCCCCCCCATATAACATACAATGCAAAGGTATTCAAACCTTTACAAAAATTCCAAATCATATATGCTAAAAATACTTTGTTCTGGGGTTATTTCAGTAGAAGTCCTAAAAAACAACAATGAGGCTATACTGAGACTATGGTGCTTCCAGGTGGCATGGTCAGATGGCCCTTTGCTGATATTCCATCTTTTCCTACTTAATGGATCTTCCACATTAAGAAAAATGTGGTTGGAAACATGGGAGAGCCTCAAGCAAAATAATGTCATGCTATACTCACTTTCCTGGGAGTAAGTGCCATTAAACTAAACGAGGCTTCATTCTTAATATATATATATATATATATATATATATATATAGCATTGTAATGTAAGGTGGATTGGCTTTACTGACTATTTGGGATGAAAGGAAAGTGCAGTCCACAAAGCACTTATCTGATGTGATGGCCATTTGCCCTATGTTTTGTATTTACTTCCAAATGTGGACAAAGGAAGATCCCAGGTACAGGCACATAATGAAGTGATCTGGTCTGACAACCACTAGAGCAGTATGTAATCTGTATTAGGAAATCTAATTTCTGTGCTCAGAAGAATGTGAAACAAATTATTTTGTATCCATTTAATCTACATTTTTACTATTAACTTAATGTTTTTACCCTGCCTTTCCACAAGAAATGCTCAAGGCAATTAATAAGAATAAAAACACCAAATACAATAAAACAAAGCAAAATCAAAAACTAAAGAACAATCAGTTACAAAGAACTTTAAAAAAACACCTAACAAAGCAGAAGATCAGGGTCTTTGCAGTCTTAGCCCAACACATTAGTCAAAAGAAACACCTTGAACCCTCCATCATATCTATTACTTCTGTCTAGGGACTGGAGAACTCGGGGGGGGGGGTCCCCCCTCCGGAAAATGCGCAGTTCCCCCAGCACACCATTAGTGTGACCAGGGGAATTGTGCACTTTCCGGAGACCCCGGAAAGTGTGCCTTGCCTCTCCCTTTCACGACAATCATGACCTTAAAGGCCCTCTTAAAACCTTGCATTGGCACTGGGGGGACACGCGATTACCCCAAAGCCAGGGAAATCACATATTTTCCCCCTCCACTCTAATGCCGCCACCATTAGAGTGGAGGGGGAAATACGCAATTTCTCCAGTCTTGGGGAAATCCCGTTTCTCTTCCTCACCGCTGATAGGCGCCTTAAAGGCCTTGTTATTAGAGCCTTTAAGGCCCCCATAGGCGAGGGGTGGGGGAGAGAAACGCAATTTCTCCAAGGCAGGGGAAATTGTGTATTTCCCCTGCTATGTTAATGCGGACTGCCATTAACACAGTGTGGGGAAGGAAAAGGGGTCAGAACTGTAGAGTTGGGGCAAAAATCCGCTGGGCACATCCATCTGGGCCATGAGGGCTGGATGCGGGGTGTCCACTGCCCTTGTGGGCCCAGGCGGATTTTTGCCCCAACACTACTTCTGTCTGCCAAAGGATAAATTGTAAGTTACATTGCAAATACTAGAGGGAAATCCCTCCCCTTACCCAGCCAGCAAGAGCAGAATGTGGCATTCCATAAAGTTCCAAGGAAAGCAGCTCACAAACCCTACATCCTTTTCAATCTAGCACCAGACAACTTTCCTTCATGTAATTGCCACTGTTCATCTGATTTTATTCTATAAGCTTCAGGTACAGCAAGTACTTTAATGAACATAAAGGCAACTAAGATCTTAGCTGCATCTATATTTTCACATAAATCAAATTTCTATCCATTGGCCAATACTAGCATCACAATAGCCATTTACTAAGATTCCTATCTAATTCGCTGCTTGCAATGGGAATTTAAGTAATTCCATTTAATAAATGAAAGAGTTTTGAAACTTGACAGTATCTCAAAGAACATCAGACAAGCAGAATTCCTGTCTCCTCCTGAGTCTCCCTGGTTAAAGAGCCAGTACTGCATCGTAAGCAGGAGAAGAGACACTCTCAAGTGGGTTTCACCTTTAGCGATTAGGTCACCAATTAGCCCTAGCATATTAAACACCAACCTGTGAAGGATTCCTTCCCTGTGAATACAGCTCACTGCTGATGCAATCTGAAATAGGTACCACACCACCATCTGCAGAGAAAGAGAATTCATGTACAAGCCAAACACACTTTGTCCCTAGTAAACAGAATATATAAAATATTCTAGTCCAGCCTTCCCCAACATGATGCCCTCAAGGTATCTTGGACTACAACTTCCATAATCCCTGGGCATTGGTTATGTTGGCTGGGGCTGATGGGAGTTGTAGTGCAAGCACCACGTTGCCGAAGGCTGCACTAGCTAATGACTGTTTTAGAAAGGTAACTTTATTGTTCCCTGAGGAATGTCTCACACTGAGATCTTTTTCAAGAAGTAATCTTTCCAGGATAATTTCTCATGTGATCTCCAATGGTAAGAGGTTCTAAAAAAATTGGTAACTTAATACTAAGAATAATTTGGAGTAACAGCTAATGCTTCCCAGCTACTGTGGAAAGTCAGAGAGATCTTTACCTCTTAATTTGGTGTGTTAACTGTCATACCACAATTCAATCTTGGAAATTAATGCTAAAAGAAAAGGATCTAGAATTCTATGCTTTAAACAATCCCAGATTCTATAAACAAAAAGTCTGCATTCTATAACTGGAATAAACTATGGAAATTATTGGTTGACATCCAATGTTGCACAAGTGGACATCCATTTGCAATGACATTTTCCCCTTTTCTCTTATCCTGCAACCCCTCCCACCACCTTCCAGGGCAGATTTGGCAAGGGGAATCTGTTCCATCAGTGATGACTGTTACACTGGCAGGCAGACACAGCTGAATACAATCCACAGAGTATCCAATGCTGCCCAAGTGCCCATGGGATCCATGCTCACGCATTGGGAATTTAGTGTTTCAGTTAGGAACTGGAAATTAGCAGAAGCGGTAATTTCTGGAATGTGGCAGGTCAGTGGAGCGAGCATAGCAGAGCTCCACCAACCTGTCTTAATCCAGAAAAAGCTTTCTCACTCATTTCACAGCTTGCTTTTCGAAGCGCTAAATCCTTTTAGTGCAAGTGGCGAGTGGACACACACACAAAGTTGCCTGCCATTATTGTAGTATGTTAAATCAGCATGATACAGATGTCCATGTTATGTAAATACTCCTTGTAGGTCTGAGTGCAAGGTTGTACTTTAGGATATCTGACTGCTTACAGATTGCTGACTGTAAGCAATCAGAATGAAGTTCTCATTTTTATTCTTGCTATGTGATTAATGACTACAGATCAAAGTGTTCCATTCACAATTGGAACCTCAAAGAAAAGGCTTCCTATTTCCTCCTAGCTGGCACAAAAGATGTTATGTGCTTACTACTATGGCAAAAAGTATGAAACAAATCCTAGGTTAATTAGGCACATGAAACAAAGCTAGCCTCTGTCTCATTGCTTCTCAATTTTTTCAAGTTACCTCTTCTTCAAACAACTTGTCTTTCTGCCGCAGGATCTTATCATAGAGGTTTCCCCCTTTAATTAAAAGAAAGAAATGTTTAGTTGTTGATTATAAATATTTTATCAGTATTTACTAGAAATGCTCCAGAAATTTGCTGTTTTCCTAAAAACGTTTCTATTGAAAAAGGCAGTCCTTCTTCTCCCATATTCTTTGCTGTTGCTTACTGTCATGCACCAACAAAACAAATAAATGGACCCACAGGTGATGTACATTACAAAAGTCAATATTATACATTCAGAATTAAAAATATAAAACTTTTACTGTAAATGTGTGGTATAGTACACCCAACAGAGCTTGTATAAGTAAATACACAAAGTCTCTCATTTACACTGGACCAATCGCTTCTTAAGAATGCAATAAGGTGTCATGACAACCATACACAATTTAAGTTTAAAAATCTCTCTATGACAATAACAAACATTAGTAGGCTGTATTTCAACTACACTTAATACAGACATAACAATGCTACGGATACAGAGTCTCTATTAACAATATACAAATTCCTTCTGAAGAATGCAAAAGTGTGTAACACTGACCAAAATGAATTCAATTCAAGATGTCTCTTAAAACAACAATAGCAAATTTTAATAACAACTCCACAATATGGTATCATTTCTGTACCTTATCAGGAAGATAAAACTATTGTTTATGTTTCTGTATATGTTTTGATATGCAGTCAAACTGTGTTCCTCTCAGTTAACATGTTCTATCTAAAGAAACAAGATGGGAAGGCAATAAAATAATATCTTGCAACAAAATCCTGAAGCAACCATTATCACATTTATTTTTACAATTAGCTATTACCTGAGAACTTGAAAAAATTGAGGTGCTTTAATTACCGTTTGCCAAAAGCTACGTGGAGCCAGAGCAAAAGAAATTTCCTGCTATCCTAAAACAGCAAAGTAATGAAGCAAACTGTTAGAATTTATGACTGATTACAGTCCATTGAAGCATGCTTCATAATAGCATACAATTTTTTTAGTCTTACCAAGTTTGTTCCAGGTCAGATCTAATTTGAGAAAATAAATGAGCATCTGTGGGTTGTTCAAGAGAGAACATCATCAAGTGGCTTTATATAGTAAAAAACACAAGATGAGTTGCAGCAACATTTGTATAGTGGTTAAAGAGACAGTGGCTCAATTCGGACAACACAATAAACAACTGGTGTGGGGGAAACAATCGTCAGTTGTTTTGACTATTTGTGTCATCTGAATGCTGCCATAGTCAACTCAGCACTGATCCTCATCCACACCACAGTTGATTATTTATTACCATGTTGTGTGGGGAGTGCACCCTAGGGTTAGGGTTAGGGTTAGTCAACCCACCATTGACTATCGTGTTGTCCGAATTGAGCCAGTAACTATTTTCAGTAGAAACCATAACTCTTCATGTATGTTAAGAGCAGTCCAATTGATTTGAGGGACACTGGAAAAGAATGTAAACAATTTGTTTAAAGAAAAACAGACACATCTAAATTATAATTTAAACCCTCCAAAGATATGGATTTTAGTTTATGCATCCCAAAAGCTTCCCTTTTTGGTAATGCCTGTTCTGCTGGGTATATATATGCCACATATTTACAGTAGATTTTTAAATCTGCATGTATATTTTGCCTTTTGTAGTATACATCACCTGTCGATCCCTTGATTTGTTTGTTTAGTATTTCATATTGAGGGTCCTCCTCTTTCTTGCTTCATGCTTACTGCAATGCACCATGAGCCCAAGGTTCAATAAAAAGCATGTATCTGCCAACATCTGCAAGAACTCTTCTTCAAAACACACATCACTTACATATGCCTAGAAAGCAACATTCTCTCTTTCAGATTTATTTATACTAGGATAACAAGACTAGTGTAGTTTATGTTATCCACTGTCTTCTACATTTAGGTGCAGTTCAAATGCAAACCAATAAAAAATGTGTCACTGAATTGCATATGGTTTGTACATTTTTTTACGAAGTCAGATTAGATGGTTCTGCAATCAACTAAAACTATCACCTGAAAGCAAACGAACATGAATCACAAAGGAAAAAAACCTACCAGGAAAATGTCAAGAACAGCAGATATGCCACATATTCTGTCTTTATTTTCTATGTTATAAGAATGTAAATGTAAATGTAAGATGTAAATGTACCACATGGCATTAACAATTTAGTCATAGCACTGTCCAGCAATTAATGTATGACCTTAGGCAAAGGAAGACTGTTTATTTTTCAGTGTAGTATTAAAGTTTCTACTTTATTTACTCAGCAAATTTGTATCTGATTTGTTGCCCATTTAGCACCTCATCTTTCCTTTAGCTAGTTCTGTTCCTAAGCTGCTGCTTCTTACCAAGTATGTTTTAGATTATATATCTGTGGAACACAAGTGGCAGTCTTCCAAGATGAGTCTGGTTTGTGTTTCTAGATCTGCCACTACAGCCGGGTGTCTATAAACAAGACACAGCCTCTTTGTATTTCATCTTTCGCCACAGAACCCAAGATGGAAAAGATGCTTGCTGTTTACAAGACAGTGTTCTCACCATTACAGTATTCCAATTCAATCAGCAGTGTCGTATTATCCATGAAATGATTGTAATAGGCAATAATGTTGTCATGCTGCAACAGAGCAAGGATAACAATCTCATTCAAAGCATCACGACGTTCTTTTTCTGACAATCTGGTAAGATCCACTTCCTTCCACACTACAAGTGAGTCATCCTGAAATACAAGAAATTTAGTTAGTTAAACATCCTTTAAAGTTGGATGTTCATTTCTTAGAAGTAAATATATATGCACTTTCTGATTCATCCAACAATTCTCTATGGAATTCAAATGGACTTTCCCTATTTCCGATGCCAAGAATCAGTATCTACATCTGACATTATTTTCCTTTTGAATAATTATCAAATGTCATAAGCTTTTCAGAGGAAGGATTGTGTTTTTATTCCATATGCATCTCCACCCAAACACAGTCTATATTCATAACAGGAATTGATTAGCTCATTGGAGCTGCCAGATATTCAATCCAGAGTTTTTTAGGAAAAAGACATAAAAACTAGGGGGCATTTAGTACCAATATTTCATCCTTGTAGTAAGATTCCTTCCCTGAGTACTGTGCTTGCTTTATTAGCCTATGAGTAGCCCTTGTTATCAGCTTCTATGAACTCTAAGCGATATGTTTGCAAATCCTTGCAGAAATATGATGCAATACTACAGCTGCCTTCTTTCTCTCCCCTTTCCCATTCTGCCCTGTAAAGGAAGCTGTGGAAAAGGAAACCACATCCCTACATCATTGTGCATATTTCATTTTCAAATAAATTCTGTAGTTTTCAAAATGACCAATTCAAGCCAGAAATTAATCATTTGACACCAATATAAATTTTCCTCCAACACCACATAGCAGCTTCAGGGACAAATTTAGTGAGGACCACAGCATAGGAGTAAAGTATTACCCCCAACCTCACCCCCAAGCAGATCCAGGTTTTCCCTTAATTCAACAGCAGCTATTTTCGGTTAAAAAGTCATTCACACAACTACAAGTGGCGCACTTAATTAATTTAAAGAAGTAATTGAGACTGGAGTGAGCCATACCATGTTCAGATGAAATAAGTTAGCAAAATCTCCTGGATTCTCTAAAAGCAGAAACTTTCTGCCCTGGTCATTGTCATGGATAAGTACAACCCTCCTTCCAAGCAGCCAGCTCCCGGTGTAATGTAATGGCTAGAGTGTTGGACTAGGACTGGGGGACCCAGGTTCAAATCCCTACTCAGCCATGAAGCTCACTGGGTAACTTTCTGCCAGTGAATATTCTCAAGTCTGGCCTACAACACAGGGTTATTGAGTCAACAAGAAAGCTTTTCCCATTGCTGCCTTTTCTCTACACTTGGGAAAAGGTTAAACTGCTGGATTTCTTCCTATCAAGTAGTTGCTATAAGGCACAGGACTTCTGCCAGTAGAGTGTTCCCAACTAGTCCCAACACATTTGGGATTAGGGTGAGGGGTTTGCAGAGCAGAGCTGGAGGGCTTGAGCCCCAGAACCTCTTCTTTTAGGCATTAAGCACATTTAAATGCAGGGGAGAAAAAGTTTAGATAATGTTATGTTGGGGAGGCAGTGAGAGAAAGGAGACTAGGGAGTGTGGAGCAAGGACTTAGAGGGTGATGAAAACAGTGGTAGGAACAAGGTCAGCTGGGAAATGTAGGACTTTTCTGTCTAAACAAGCATAGGATTATGCACTTATCCTCCAAATGGGGTAAAGAGAAAGAAGACATAAAGGTTTGGTCTGGGGGCCTAAGGAGAAATGATGTGGTCATGGAGGGGTCAAGGAAAATATGGGAAACGTGCCAAAAGAACCATGAAATGAGGAGGGTTGTGTTTATTTATTTAAGGAAAGCCCCCCCCCCCGCAATTTTGGAAGAAGCTCCCCAACCCGCAGAGAACCTCAAATGACAGTTAGATGCTGCTGCCCAAAGTGCTCAAGCTTTCCCTCCCACACCTCACAACAGTCCAGCAAAGCATGAAATCACAATTCCTTTGTGAGACAGAGAACTGCTGGGGAATTAAAACCTACGGAAATAGCGATTTCAGCCTAAGCAAGTAAATATTGCTGGGGAACCACCAGCTTTCATCTTCAAATACCTCACTTCCAAAAACGTGAGATCATGGTGGCCAACTTTGGGGAGGGGTGTGTAAAGAAGAAAACAGATTGCAGGCGGGGTGGACGGTGCAATCCCCATAAAGTACACCAGGCCCAGAAATTCCTGTTGTCACTCCTGCGACGTCTAATTCTCTCCCTCTTCATGAGTTACAAGGCCTGGGATTCCAGGGGGGAAAACGGGAGGGGGGGAGAGAACCAAAGGGGGGGGGTCTCAGAACAGAAACCTCGATAAATGTGACGGAAAGCGGGCGGGGAAAGGCAGGATGCGGGGGGAGGGGCTCTGACTTACCTCAGTCCGGCGGTACAGAGTGGCCTCTCCGAAGGCCCCCCGGCCCAGAATACGGATGGGGGCATAATGCAACTCCTCTTGCTCGCCCCCCAAGACCGCGCCGGGGCCAGGCCGGGGACCGCTCCTGTTGGAAGACTCGTTGCCGAAGTCGGAGTTGATGGAGTCGCAGTGCCTCTCATATTGGTTCAACGACATGGCTGCTGCTCCTCCACCGCCTGCCGCCTAAGGCTGAGGAAGGGGACGCTGAGGGGGAGCCCTGCAGGGATAAAGAGGAGTTACGGCCCCACTTTAGGGTGATGGTGGGCAAACTTCCTGCTGTTGTCTCAGACGCCGCCACAGATTCAGCGAGGTTATGCGCACGCGCGCACCCTTCTCCCGGCCTCAATCCAGACAGGGTCCCCCGGACTGCCCCCTTCACCGGCCTCACCGAGGCCCCTCAGCCCCCAAACACTCCATATTGGCTAGTTCCTCCACTGACCCGGAACCACTTCAGCCCCGCCGCGTTCCCGCTGCCGCGCGGGCACTCGCACAGGCGTGGGTGGAGTGGCAGCGGCTCACCACAGAGCCGTGCAAAGAAGAAAGCAGGGTGCTTGGAGGGGTTATTTTATGTGTGTGTGTGTACGTACGTACGTGTGGGGAGGGGGTTGTTTATAAGGAAAGTCGGTGGGTCTGTGGATTGCTTTAGGAGGCGAAACTATATGCGATCTGAGGAGGCTTTCCTGCTGCCAAACGCGAACGATCCGTCCGCAATCTATTGGCAAGAACCCAAGATTGCCGCGGCTGCCTGGATGTACTAAACGAATGACAAGAATGCCCATTGGTAACAATGGGAGCTATCTGAAGACCCTTAGGAAACTATGAGAGCTGCGGATGCCCAAGGATATGACTGGGCCCTTTTGAAATCAATGCGAGCTACAAATACACCGAGGAGGGAATCATTTTTAATAATTATTTTATTGATTTTTTTTAACAAATAAAACATTAATAATTAATAATACAACTTGGAAATACATTGACTACTATCTGTTATCAATATCATATTACAATACAGAGATTGCCTCACCTATACTCAATTCATTTATCCGACTCCCTTCTTATCCTGTTACCCTAACAAATCTTTCCATAATTGACCATGAGTCTGAGGTGGTTTTAATGTTTCCTTGTGCCTAATTATATAAGTTATAAATTGATGTCAAGTTTTCTAGAAGTCTTGTTTATATTAATGTTCTTAGTTGCTCTTTTGGCTTGGGTCAGCTCTTCCATAAGAGCGATTGACCAAACCCTGAGGGACCATTGTTGTAATGTGGATTTGTGTGTTCCTTTCCAGCCAGAGGGGGAAATCCTAAAAGGGATTTCCTTATTTTGTTCAAATCTCATTGGAAAAGTATTGCTATTTTCAAAGGCGGCAATATTGACTACAATGACAAAGCAAAATGGTGGTGAGTAGCAAAACTAGTCCTTGACAGGTTGGGAATGGATGACAGGCCTAGTGCTTAAATAACGGTCCCCGAGGCCATCCTTCTAACCCCTCTGGGTCCACTATTTCACTCCCATGGCCAGTATTCCTGGCCCAGAGAATGCCACTCTAGTCTCTCAAGGTTTGCCCTTGCTATTCTCCATCATTACTTCCTGTCAATGTGACTAATATGGTTTGCTTATTTAAGAGAGTTCTATGCTGCCTTTAAAAAATATCAACAGTTTTTACAAAGTAAGGTAAAGGATATAAGAAAATCATATTAACATATATTAAATGGCCCCTTCCAGTTCTATGATAAAAACATTTAAGAGTGCAATCCTATGGTGGAGAATGTTGGGAGTTGTGGGACTTTTTTCTGTCTAAACATGCATAAGATTGCATCCTAAATAAAAAGATCAATATAAACCATTTCATTTCTATCCCTATGAACCCCTGCTGGCATGTAATGTATGAAACAAGTTGAGCCAAATGCTCTGGCTGTAATCCTGGCTGCCTCTACAAGAGAGGTTTAAAGCTCTTTCAAGGCGCTTTAAAAAATTTACCTCTACAAGAACGGAGCGCAAATCGGGCGTAGAGGCGCGTTATCTCTCCGATTATGCGCATTATTGAATGCGCGTTAAATCGCGAGTTTTATTTTGCTCCGGCCGTTAAAGCGCATTTTGACTATGTGAACAAGCGCTTATGCGCATTAACTACTTGGAAAGTGCATTTTGGTCATCCATTAATGCGCTTCGCTGCCTCTTGCCGCCTCTCGTGCAGAGGTAATAGGTGTAAATGCGCTTCAGCGATTATGCGCATAATCGCCTAACCGGGCGCAAAAGCGAATCCTTGTAGAGGGGACCCCTGTATGGATTTGCCTGGGGATAAAACCCACTGTGCCCAACGGGACTAATTTTCAGGTACACATCATGCTGCTAGATTTTCTTCTTTAAAAACCTCTCACATTGCAGTATCTTTCCCAATCTGCCTTATCATTGGCTGCAACACCCACTCTACCCCCAAGGCAAGCCACTATTGTCCGACATTTAGGAAGAGAGAAATTTGAAAATGAGAGGTGATTTTACAAGAATTTTTAGCACACCCAACCCCTTACTTGTTTGCAGGGAGATCACTATTTCTGCAGCATCAGTTCCTACCAATTAGGAGAGAAAGCAGTTAATAGGAATACACTTAGCAATGGAGGAATGTAAACAGTGGGGCTCCAGAAGTAACTGTATTTGGGAACAGTTCTTTTTACTTGTTCATAAATGATCTGGAATTAGGACTGAGCAGTGATGTGGCCAAGTTTGCTGATGTCACCAAATTATTTAGGGTGGTTAAAACAAAAAGGGATTGCGAACAGCTCTGAAAGGATCTCTCCAAACTGGAAGAATGGGCATTAAAATGGTAAATGTAGTTCAATGTAAGCAAGTGCAAAGTGATGCACGTTGTGGCAAAAACATTCCAATCACATATAGGCCCTGTTCAGAAGACACCTTAAACCACAAAAAAACCCTTAGCTAATGTGGTTTAAGGTATTTTCTGGTCACAGGGCCTCAAAAAGGATATTTTAGAGTTGGAAAAGCTACAGAAAAGACGAGCAAAATGTTCAAGTGGCTATTGTAACTCAATGAGGAAAGGTTAAAATGTCTGGGTTAGAAACAAAGTGTTTTAGCTTAGAAAAAAGCCAAGTATGAGGAGACATGAGAGGTGTACAAAATGATGTACGGTGTGGGGGAAAGTAGATAATACTAGGCAAATTCATGGAGGATAAGGGTATCGATGGCTATGAGTAATGATGACTATATAGTATCTCCATTATGTCTCTGTATACTAGTTGCTGGAGAAAACGAGTGGGAGGGTGCCATTGCACTCATGTCCTACTTGTGGGCTTCACACCATCATATCTGAAAGGAGTAGGATAAAGTTTGTTTCTGATGCCCTGAAACTAAACACATTTATTTGGCTATAAGCACATTGTGGGGGGGGGGGGGGAAATTTGATAATATATATTAAAAGCAAAAGTAATAAAATGAACATCTGTAACCATGCACTTGCCCAGCCAGTCACCTCCCCCACAACTATAAAGAGTGTGTGTGTTAATAAGGCCTCTGTGGTGAGCAGCCCATGTGTCTTGGGGCTACCCCTGCCAGACAAGTACTACTGGCAGGCCTGTTTGATACTGTGCCCATTATTCGTTGTTCTTCGAGTGGTCATTTGCCAGGCCCCTGGGCTGCAGGGCCTGGACATTAACACTGTGGTCCAGCCCTAGCTGCGCCACTGATGCTTGCTCCCACTCTGAGGCAAAGGCATAAGGAGTTGGTATGCTCCGTTCCTCCCTCCCTCCATCTCCTCCAGTTCTCCTAGATCCCTCAAAATCCCCTAAGCTGAACCTCCATCAAGGAGGCAGGAAGGATTTCTTTGCTTTCCAACTGAGCAGCGAACTGAGCAGCGCTGCAGTGGCTGTTGCAAGACGTAAACACATGCACTGTCCTGCGTCCACAGCACAACCAGTGGAGGGAGGCAGGCAGACTAGGGCCCTGCAGCAGCTCATCACAACTCTTGCCCAAACTTTATCTTGATTGGGGGACGAAGCAGATTATCAGGCAACAGCAGAGGATCCACTAAGGACCAGATCAGTGCTCCAGACAGGTGTACCCCCGTACCCACTTGTTAGTGGCCAACCATACACTGTATTCTTACTTCCAGGCCAAAGATAAATGAGCAGTAACAAAGTTTCACCAGCAACATTTAAACTAGTTTTGGCATCAGGACCAGCCCTAGCATTAGGCAGAGTGAGGAGGCTGCCTCAGGCAGCAGATGTGAGTGACGGGGAATGGCTGCAAGCTCTTGGAAATGTGTCAAATGGCTTGCCTGTGTCCCCTAAGCTAGCCTGCTACCCTCAAGTGAAGTGGAGGATGCTATCCCATCACCAATGTTCAATTAAGGCTTAGCTACCAATCTGGTCAGCTTCTGTACCTGAATGGGACAGGTGTCATCTTGTCCTCTGCCCCAGGCAGCAAACTGTCTTGAGTCAGCCTTGTTTGGCAATGCTCATTATTATAATTTAAAAAGTAAATATACTATAGAAGTATATAATACATTCAATTTATAATTGACCAGTGACATTGTGCTTTGTCTGGAGTATTTTCCAATGTACTAAATCCATTTACTACAAAAAGGACAACATGATTATCCAACAAACTTGTGCCTTTGAAGAAATTAGTGCTAACTGTAGTAATGAAGACCATTATAACAAGTTTTGCAGAATATACCCTCACCTTGTTTAGTTCCCAATTTTTGACCTAGGTCTTCTCAGAGCTACCTACAAGTTATGTTAGACATTTTCTACATGAAAGATGCTTCCAAATAGGAACCACCTATGATTAGATTGGCATATATTACCATTGCTGTTACTTTCCTTGTGAATCTATCTATTGAAGAAGCAGCATTGTTCTTCACGCTATGTGCACAAACAGCAAAACTTTTTTAAAAACGGTGTCATCATCACACATGATGATCTACATGCTGAAAATTGTCTACCAGAAGCACCTTCTATGTAGGTAATTTAATATGAAGTAGTTCTCAAGCACATGATATATCTTGCCATTTGTTATGGTATCTCTTAGTCCTTCCTGAGGTTTACTCACAAATGCAAAACAATCATATATTAATTAATGAGTTAGGAAGTTATACAAACCAATTCCTCTTTTCAAATAGGACAAAAGTACCTTTTTAAAAATTGTTTCTTTTTCCATGGTGGACCTCAAGGTGGCATACATAGGGTTACCAAGTAGCCTCTATCCAGGCTTGCTTGCTTATTTTATTACATTTCTTTACCACCTAAGAGTCAAAGCTCTTTGAGCTGTTCACAACAAATTAGGAAGCAGCAGATCTCCAGAGCTTAAGTAGCTGTAGATATCTAAACTAGCCCTATTTCTATTATTTTACTGGTACTCAGAGGTATTCCTCTGTTCTTACCTAGAACAGGCTGTGATATTAAAAACCTAGTTATCAACATCATTACTAGAAACACAAATATCTTCAGGGCATTCTTTCCCGTGTCTTTTACACTGTCCATGGAGCGCTCCACTACTACCCCTCATCACGGTATACAATTTTTCATAAGATTATCATGTTAGTCACTACTGGAGACAAAGTATTGGGTTTTAAAAATATATTTTATTATTTTATACCATCCATATAAAAATAGGCACACACACACTACCTTTTGCCTCTATAAAGGTAACAGAATGTACTTCAATTGATAATCTAAGATTCCCTTAACACGTGGTCTTAACAGTATCTTCTCAAAGGCTATTCTACTGTATCTCTAAAATGTCACAACATCCTAAGTCTGAATTGGTCAATTCTTCATATCCTCTTTGATTTTCTAACTTTTATTACTATAAACCTAGCCATAAACTTTCCCCAAGTGAACAAAAATATGACTGGTAAATTCAGTGTTGCAAGACAATTTGCATCAAGATACTACATTTCAGACATTTGCTAACATTGGGGCTTACAAAAATGTTTGATCTTATGTAGGATGGTAATGATGTAAAACAAATTTTATGAGTTTCCCCCACACTTGGTAGATGGAACAAAAATTGGATTGACGCATTTACACCTTTGTTTTCAAATGTTTCTCTATAGTTTGTACCACCATTTCAGAGGGGAGTAAGTTATTGCTGGTTCTGTTTTATTCACAAGCTGATAAGGAGTAGAGGCTGCCCCATATTCTCATTCATTGAGGCTAAGGGAAGATGGATATTGAAGCTTTTTAAAAAGAGTACCCTATCCAATTCCTTCTGCCCAGGTAGTTATATTCTATTCCTGAATCTGCACCATCTGTTTTAAGCATCCCAGGGGAAAGAGCAGTAAAGTAAAACTGAATTGCCAGCAGTACTTTACCAAACTATTCTTAATCAAATGCAAATCCTAGAGCAGGTAGCAGCACATCCAAAAGGGGAAAAAATCTTTAAAGATTTATTGCATCCAGTTCTGGGCACCACACTTCAAGAAGGATGCAGATAATCTGGAGTGTGTTCAGAGGAGGGCAACAAGGATGATTAGGGGTCTGGAAACAAAACCCAATGAGGAGAAATTGAAAGAACTAGGCATGATTAGCCTGGAGAAGAGAAGATTGAGGGGAGACATGATAACACTCTTCAAATACTTGAAAGGTTGTCACACAGAGGAGGGCCAGGATCTCTTCTCGATCAACCCAGAATGCAGGACACAAAATAATGGGCTCAAGTTACAGGAAACTTCTTGACTGTTAGAGCAATATGACAATGGAGCCAATTATCTAGGGAGGTGGTGGGCTCTCCCATATTAGAGGCATTCAAGAGGCAGCTGGACAACCATCTGTCAGGGATGCTTTAAGGTAGATTCCAGCATTGAGCAGGGGGTTGGACTCAATGGCCTTATAGGCCCCTTCCAACTCTACTATTCTATGATTCTGTGATACCCTTCAATCAAGTGATCCTCAACACACATACACACACACACACACACACACACACACCAAACATAAGTTTTTTGATTGACATATGGGTCAGACATCCTGTTCCTCAGGACCAGGACAACACTCTTGAGAATGAGATAAACTGCAGGATATTTAAATAATGAAATACTAGTTAGCCTGAGAATAATGTGTTTAAGAGATACCTGGCAATATATGTTTCGCAGTGTGCTGCAAGACATTTACAAACAAATGTCTCAGTGAAATACTTATAGTAAACAGAGCTGGTCATAAAAAGTAATAGCTGCAGAACTCCTACCTAGTTTTTCATAGACACGACAAAATATAAAGAATCCAAACTTTGTGAAACTTTAAAGGCGTACACCTAGTTCAAATGATTATAATTAGAAACAGCTTTGCAGTATTTACATGCTTAAAGAAGATATTCAAGGAAGGACTTGTGAACGGATTGTATTACTTGAAGATACTGGGAATTTCCCTTCTTGAAACAGGATAAGTTGTGCTTTCAAACTACACTTAATTAGTCTAAAACAGTAGTTTTGCACAAAACATGGGAGTCTAGATCGGGGTGGGCAAACATCAGACTTATGGGATCTACTTTGATTTTTTTTGGTGTTGCTAGAGCCCCAAGGACTATTAACTGGATTCAAGTGCAAAATAGTGTTTAGGGATAGAGATAGATGTAAAATGGTTTGGTGGAGGGTCAATTACCTACTGTATCTCCCCCATGATCCTGAATATAGAAGTAAAAATCTATATCTAAGTTGCTATTAGCAAAAGACTCTAAAACTGGTCAGCAAAGGTGCACAAATACCTAATCATAGGCACCAATAAATACTATTTTATAGCTGATGAACACTGAGGCTGAGAGAGACATTAGTTCAAAGCAAGAGGTTACAGAGAATTTCTGTTTACTTGCAATTTAATTTGCTGCTGTTAAAATAGCCTTGTTTATGTACTACAAATTACTCTGCATCTACTAGTAGGCAGTTTCTAGATCAAGGGTTCTGCTCTAGAAAAGGTAGATCTAAAGCAGGCTAGTTGTAGCCTGCACTACAAGTTCTTTGTGCAGTGAGGCTAATCAGATACAAACAAAAGGATATACTTTATTGGCTGCACTTGCCTGTTACCAGTTTATAAACTCCTTTACAAATCTTTATTCAAGTATTTAAATCTTTCATTTCAGACACAATTTTGATTGGGAACGAGTGCTCTAAAGTGAGAGAATTAACAATTGCCATTCCTGGTCTATGTATCAAAACATGTGCATCTTGGAATGTAGCAAAGTATGTGCCTACCCATTCAAGTCCCAGCAAAAGGGTTGAGTTCCTTCAGATGTAACTTGCTCACAACAGTAACAAGTCTCCATATGAGAAAGTGTGGCAATAATTTGTTAGTTTTGCTGTGGAAGATTTTGTTTGTTTTTACAGTGATGAGTATGCCCTACCAAAAAAAAAACCATGATCAGCTTGGAGACTAGGATCAGTCGCTGTAGTAGCCATGATGATGCAAGTAGACAGCTGCCCCATCTCCATTCTTACTCACACAATGCATAAATAGTTAATTGAGAAAAATGAAACCATTTCATGGATGCACTTCTCCCTATTAAAGTTACCCATTTATTTTTTGCCAAACAGCAGCAGAGTTCATATACATGTACAAACTAGTTTGGCAAGGCCTGCTAGTTTACTATGGCTTTATGGCTGAATTGCAACTTGTGTCGAATCTGCCCCACTACTTTCTCTCCAAATCCACACCTAAGCATTCTGCACTTTGCCATGTGAAAAGATCTTGGCATTCTGTGCCAACTGTCCCATCTCAGAATTCAATGCATATCTTGATGTAGTCTGTTTACCACTGTACTGGAAAAGGCATTTCCACTCCTTTTCCTTAGGCCAAGAACTATACAAATACGCTCGCAGCCATGAAGCATGGGCTGAACACTGTAGCGGATGTTTAGCATCAGCTGTAAAAATGTGGGGAGAGGCCAAAGTGCTTTACTCTGTCCTTCAACTGAGGCATTACTTTGAAACGTGGGTGTGCATGTCGACAAATGGGATAGTTCCTTTATAAACAGGAAGGTTTATTATTGGCTGAACGCAGCAAGAAAAGCATTGTATGCAAGGATGATGGAAGCAGCAAGTATAAACTGACTGATGATAGTCTTATCTTTTATGTTCCCCTTTCAGAAATTGTGGTGGATTTAGCAATTTTGTAAGTAGAAACCTTTAATGACTTCTATTTATTTAAAAAGTTGAATTCTTATGTTCCACCTTAAAACCAACTTCTAATTTTATTAACTGATGAATTAGGAACATTATTGTGCACAACTGCTCTAGGTACCAAGGCCAAGAATAATTATGTACATGGCCCTTGGTCCTAAGGAAGTTTGACATCACTCATTTAAGCACACCCATCACTATTCCTTGAGGAAACTCAGAGTGACTTATATTGATCTTCCAGAGAATTCCTGCTCCAGGCATTGAACAGGTGAAGAACTTGATCAGTTTTAACACCGTTACAGTTTGTTTGCTTTTATACAACTCTCTCAGAGAGTATCTTGCAGCACCCCAAATTTTATTTAACCGATAGGTTGACAAAACAGTTGCCAAACTTGGTTCTATAATGGGGAGACCATTTAACTGAAGAACCAGACTTCTCTAGTTGAATTTTAAGAGTTTTATTGTTATTTTAATAATGTATTAGCTTTATATGTTTTTAATCAGTTGTATGTGTTTTATAATTGTATTTAATGTGGTTCCCCGCCTCAATCCAGAGGGAGAGACGGGTAAGAAATAAATAAATATATGATGATGATGATGATGATGATGATGATGATGATTCTATTATTTGGGGCCAGTGTGACATTTTGGATAGCATTTGGGGTTTAGTCACAGGTTTCCCAGGTTCAAGTTCCTACTTAATCATAAACATCTCTTGGTGGGAAGGATAAGTGAGGTAAGGCTTGTAGCACATTTTCTACAGTGAAAAACAATATAGAAATGCTAGCCTACTCATGTCACAGAAGCTGTAAGAAAACAGCTAATTAGGTAGATTAAGGTATAACAGTTGAAGAAATTTACAGACACTGATCTGAAAAATATCCACCCTCCTAATTTTTTTTTATTGAAAAGTGAAAAATCCCCAACTGCTTGTTACAGATACATCTGTACAGGTTTCTACAACCTGTGCTACTTAGCATCAATTATACCACAAGAGTTAGGAGCAATGTCAGGACATACTACAGCAATGCCACTAAGGCATAAATCTCATGGGTGTCAAGTCATCACTTAACCTACTTAAAAAGGTAATTTCTGATTGGCAAATAAGTGACGAGCCATACAAGAGGACACCACTTCCAAAAATTTGCTTATTTTCCTTTAAATTTTGCAAACTTGTTACTGGAGCATAAATAAGAGTAATCTAAAATAGCCACTACATTCCCTGAAGCACAACCTTCCATCACCATTTCTATTTTAGGTTGTAACTGTGGGAAGTCCAGGAATTTTAATTTAAAAGCAATGTTGAACACTTGCAGGCAAAACTCAACAGTTCTGATTTTGGGGGAAGAAAATAACCAGGAGAAGATGACAAAAAAAATTCTGGTGTTCCAATGTAGCTCTCTACATTTGAAGTTTTTCTTGTAAGTATCCCTCTCTCTATTTTTGCATCATGTTTTTGGATAAGACTAAAGCCAAACAACAAACAAATGTTTCTGTTTTTGTCATCAGGGAAGTGTTCTTTTTTAGGCTCCTTCATTTGCAACAGAGCTTGGGAATAAAATCAGCATCTTTGGATTTCTGAGGCTATCAGTTAATTAGTTGACCTAGTAATACCCACCACCCCAACCAATAAGCCCAGCAGTGGCCTGTTTAGCAGTGTCATGGTGCTGACAATTAAAGAATTATAGAGGACGTCTTTTCTATACTACACCTTATTTAATGCAAATGTATGGGAGCTAGAAACTACAGAACATTTTAGGAGCAGGATCCTGTTTTATGACAATGGAACTGAGCAGCTGTTGTGATGCAGAACCACCATGTGGAAGATATTTTTACCATTGATGTAAGTCCTGAAACATGTAGAGCCCAGGAAGATATAGATATTTTAAAAGTTAGAAGCAAACTACAGCTCACCTAACTTTCTCCCTCACTGGCTCATCAACCTGCCATTATGCATCCAAATACTAATGTGTATGGATGCAGGACTACAAGCATATGGATGTAACTTGATTGAAAATTTGTTACGGTGCACATCTGATACTGTTCAAGTAGCAATTTTATTATACCTTTGGCAAATAACAGACAGATTCCCACCCACCCCAATGAAATTAACCTGAGCGTGCATTTCAAGTATGCATGTGACGGGTATTTCTTACAATTAAATGTCCTTTCACAGTATCCAAATGGCTTTCCAGAACTATAGGATTTTAGAACAAGAGAACATGTTAGAACAAGAGAATGCAATAAGATGAGAACAAAAGCTTGAGAAGTCTATACATCAAACTTTTCTTCTGTGATCTAAGCAATACAGCTCATTTCTTTCCCTTATGTTCTTCCTGCTCCTACTAACAGAAGTATCAAATATTTTGACAAACAATTTCCACTGGTAGTTTCTTCTCCACTCTTGAAATGTAGCTACTTGTAATTGTGGGGAGAGTTCTGCTTCTGGGAGATTTGGCTCCAAGAACATCTGAGCCATTCTCTTTCAAAACTCTTGTGAAGTAACAAACGGAGCACTTTAAGTTTAAACAAACTCTGTGTATTCACAAGTGGTTTAGAGGATCAGTTTATAACATCAGGAAGAGGTCACCGAATCGCAGCTGTGAAGGAGATAAAGAGACAGCGCAAAAGCCAACAGCAGCTGTCTGAGACAGTTTTATTTCATCCCTGTCTAAGAGTCTCCCAAAATCACAACTTCCACCCCTCCCAAATCTATCCAATAATAGTTCAGAAGCTTCCTCCTTGTTTTCTGTGCCAGCATTTCCCTCCCTCCCTTTGGGGGCCAATTCCAGAAGAAGCTCCATTTGGCAGGTCAACTCCGAGATGCCTCTAAACGGCCATAGCTGGGTCATGGTGTTGTTCTGCTGGGGTTTTAAAGAAGGGGAAACTGTCCCTCCCGCTACTCAATCAACTTCTTGGCCTTGAAGAAACGACGCAGATAGAAGACCTGCCAGGTAGCCAGTCCAATGAGGCAAAACATTGAGAAAACACTGAAGTATAGTACCCGAATGTTGGTAGACTCTGAAACAAAAAAACAAAAGCTTGTTACTCAGAAGAAATGCAAAGAAGCCCCAAGCCCTTGATGACTGCAATCCCACAATCTACTATAGGAATGAGAAACGTCCCTACTTCAGGCCTAATCCAGCCTGCCCCCCAGGAGGAATCCCCACTGTTATCTCCAATCTAACAGTGGGGGGGGGGGTAAGGGTGGCAAGTGACTGGCACTGAGAGGAGCAGCCCCTCTTCCCAGCACTAGCTGAGTCCTTTCACAAGGCACCTCATGGGGACGACACACACTGTACTGTGCAAAGGCTGAGGATTTGGCTGATGCCCAGAGGAGTGCTGAAAGGCACAACTTTCCTCTCAACATGCAGAAAGGCAAAATGAGTGGGGTGATGAAGTCAGTGGGTGTGGCCAAATCCACTGACATTATTTGTCTAGTGACGGGCCCGGTGTGTGTGTGTGCGTGGGAGGTAATCTGGTCACCACCTCAAATTTTGGCACCCCTGGTCTAGTATCACTTCACATGAAACACTGACATAAAAATGAGCACCAAAAAAGATGGAGATACATGTAGAAGATGGAGATGGGTGCAAGAGTAACATAACTCTTTGAGCAGAAACCCCAAACACTCAACGAAAAGCACAATTAATGATCTTAGTCCTCACAGCTACTGAAATGTGTTTGAAAATAATGCAGACAGTGTCTGCAAAAGGCTGCAGCGTTCAGAGATGGAGCACCTCTGCCTTGAATGAAAGCTATTGATTATTGCACCCATTTTATCTCAAACAAAGAACTGAGTTTTCTTAAGATTGGATACAAACAACCCTAATTATGGGTTAAAAAGAAAAAATGACAGAATCCAACTGAGAGTGGAGAGAGAAGGAATGGGCACATCTGTAGTAGATTGGTTGAAAGAGGGTTTATTGGCAGCAGCATTAGACCATGGTATAACAAAATACTTATGGTGGTAAAATGTTCAATTACCATGACAATAAGTTCAGAAGTTGATAGTTGATACATCTATAAACAGGATTATCCCACTTGCAAGGTCTCAGAGATCTTTATCTAGATTACAGACTAAATTTCAAGTAAGCATTGTAACAGCATAATCCCGAGCCATATGACTTAGTGAGATACGTATCAGTGATATTACTCCCTGACTTGAGCACACAAATACTTACCATTGGTATCCCGCATCTCCTCCTCCCGCTTCTTCATGTAGGCAAAGTCATTGACAACAGATTCTGAAAGATCCTCCAGGCGTCGCAGTTCCAGCTCCAGTGGCTTCAGCTTCTCCACCTTAGCAAGCTGACAAAGAAAGAGACTGCAAATTACTGAGCTAGACAACACAATCACTCCCATTTAAGTTTGGGCTTCCATTCAACATATAGGATTCCTGCCATAAGGAGGCATTCCAAGGGTTCATTCCAACGCTGTGCAAATGAAAGTCTGCTCACACAACAGAACTTCTGCTTATGCAATGGGACTTCCCCATCCTCTCTTCCCCCATAAAGTCCTGTGTGCCCCAAATCTGCCCCAGAGGCTCCCTCAACTTCTAAAGACCAGGGCGGAGGGAGGCGCAGGGAGCTGGAGGAGGAAGAGGAAATCTATTCTGTGAGCAAATAACCAGTGTTGTGTGTAACCCGAAGCCTTATTTCCATTAAGATGTTTCTTTTAAATACATAGCTCCTTGAGTTCAGTTCTAGAGTTGGGTATAACGTAGATTGGGATCTACTGGTAGATCTCTGGATAATTTGCAATACATCAGCAAGGATTTCTGTCTCCCAATTGTTTAGTAACAACGAAGTGATTCTCTGCCACCCTAAATTATATAGAAATGAAGAAAGCTGCATGGGGGAGTAATTAGGAGTAAATTTTTATGTGGAAGGATTGCAACCTCCATTCAGTTCTGGCACTTAAAAACAAATTCTTGGGCTCAGAATTATTTAATTCTAAGTGTATGTCTTTTGCCCTATGCTCCAGTTGTTTCATCTCAAGATTCTAATTAAAATAAAAGTCGATTCCACAAGTCTGAAGTCTGCCTACTCCTGGTTCTAGGTAATGAGCATGTTAAATCCCACAATATATAGAATTACGACATATCTTTATTTTCATAGACATATTACAAACCTTTCTACCTTTACCTGAGTTTGAAATTCATTTCAGGTTAATTTTTAGGGCTAGTTTTGGGTTTTAAAACAAAATTATGTCGGCATTACTTGAAAGGAGAGTGCTGATCAAAAAATGCAGCTAGCTTAATTAATCTTTGAACATATGAAGCTGCTTCATATGAAGCCAGACTTGATCTATCTGGATCAGTGTTGCCCATTCTGACTGGACATGATTCTTAAAGGTCTTGAGATGTTCTGCTTATGCAGATCCTTTTAACTGGAAATGCCAGAGATCGAAGCAGAGTTTGTCTGCTTGCAAAGCTTGTGCTTCACTGCTAAATTATGGCCCCTCCTTTCCTCCTTTTGATTGCATAGTCTTAAAAATTATTGTTATTGAAGTTGTTGACCACACAGTTATATTTAGCTACATTACATCAATTGATCGCAAATGGAGCCTCAATCTGAATGGATAGGGGAGAGAATGTGTCACTCCAATGCCCAGCAATTGGGACAACGCTTCCCCCACACACACACTTAACAGTCTTGATTGGCTACTTTGACATGATCCCCAGTTGGATGAGATCGCACTGTAAAGAAAGAAGAAATGGGACAAAGCACCAGAAATAGGGAGAACATAAAGGCTATATGCTATCATAATTCTGCCCCAAAGAGTACACATGTGTTGTTTCAGGAATATTTCTGCATCCCTGATATCCTACACAGACAGTAGTTCTAATGCTCTGCAGTACTTCCAATGCCAAGCAATAAGTTAATGCTCTAAACCAAGAATAACTCCCTTTCTCCACATATTGTAGCATGCAGCTCTGGCTGAACACAAGAAGGCAGCAGCCTACGGAATGGACCTCACTGTGGCAAGGATACAGCAGGACCAATTGTCTGGTGCTGGAAATTGCTCAATACTTTGGCAAGCCTATAGACACTTGTTTGATGCAAGACAAGGATGGTTTCATTTTAAACTAGGATCACAATATTAATTGTTCAATCAATTAGATTAAGTTGATTTAGAAGGTATCTTGATTAATCAGGCAGATTTTTAGAATGCAAGTAATTTTTAACACAAGTACTTATTAAAATTGCAGGTGGCAAACACCATCTTAAAGAAAGGTGTTCTATCCAGTGAGGGAGAGAACGAACAATATCTCTTATAAGATGATTCCTGCTATTACACATATGTGATGTGTGCATCATCAAAAAAAAATGTAAATTTTGTTATTTTCCTTAGAACTACTATTTTTTTCTCATGCAAATGTATGTAGCTCAATCAATCAACTAAAATTTATACAATTAGCAAAGAGAACAATCTTGTGTATGTTTGTAATCTGGATAAAAGCATGCTAGCAATCCTATGGTGATGCCTGTGAGCTTCTAAACTCGGAAGCTTACGGGTATCCTATGCAGAGTGGGAAGAGCAGTGGAGACGATTTTTCGCCTCTGCACTCCTCCTGCTCTGCATTTAGGCTATATGGGCTTTTTCACCCATCTAGCCAGGACGCGTAGGAGCAGGAGGGATGTCATAGTTCCCCAGTCCCCTTCCCTGCCCACCCACTGACTTCAGAGAGGCAGCCGGCACGGTCAGAGTAGCAACAGCAACTGCGAAGTGCCACAGTAGGAAGTACCTAGAAGTTATGAATTGGCTAAGGAAGGAGCAGGGAGCAAGCAATCTCTGAAGGAAGCAGTGATAGGGGTGTAAATATGTATAGGACTGCACTGTAAGTCTTCCCACATTACACATACTCCCAATACAGGAAGTACTCTACCCTATTGTTCAGTAAACCTGATCCCACCCCTCTGGTGTCTAGCCAATGGGAGTAAAGGCAATGGGATGATTCATAGGCAAGGGAAACAATGATTTCCTGCTTCATTTCCATGTATTGCATTTGCTAATACCATTTAAAGAGATGTGCAAGGTATAGGTACTTCCGTCCTTTGTAAATTATAACAAAGTAATTTTACTCCAGATTGTCATGACTGCATTATTTTCCTGCCTGGTGGGGAGAACACTGATTTTTCCTACTTCTGAACCATAGCAGTGGGTACACTATGTTTATTTAACAGGCTTGAGGACAGCATAGTGGGCACTAGATACTTTTTAATTAACACTTAAAATAATGTTTAACACGATAAAAAGCAAATTAACCTTAAACTTACTAGATTGTCACATCGAAAAAACTGACAGCCAGAAAAGCCAAATGGGAGGAACAGCATAGTCAGAGAAGCAGTATAATACTACAGTCATGGGTTTAAGATCTCCAAGTTCAAACTGCAAGGTCGCTTAGACCGCAATCCTAAACAGACTTACTAGGGAGTAAGCCCCATTGAACACCATAGGACTTACTTCCAGATAAGCATGAAAAGGATTGTACTCTGACTGTCTAATCCTATCTATCTCTACTCAGAAGAAACCTACTTGGTTCAGTCGGACTTACTCACAGGTGTGTGTAGGATTGCAACCTTAATGTAATAGATCAAAGAAATACACAGATCTACTACAATGACTGTTCATTGTAAGGCCAAAAGGGGGCAACCAAACCACAGTGATCACAAACATTACAGCAGCTTTTTGCGATGTAGCAACAACACAAGACTAATTCATCCTTTCAGTTAAAGCCCTTACATCTGAGTTCTAAAGGATACGAACTAGACCTAGAAACAGGGCCACCCAGAGGAATGCAATTTTAGGGAGGGGGGCTGTCACACACACACACACACACACACACACACACATACACACAGAGCTTGTTGCCCCCCTCTCTGTCAGGGTGCAGGGAAAATGGTCCCCTTTGCCCTACCTCTGGGCAGGCCTGCCTAGAAAGCTACATGGCCAGAAACGGTAGCAACAACTTTCAAGAGTATATAATTTATAGCAGATTTTTATAGTGAGATGCAGAAAGGAAAGGCCAATAGGATGTTTATAGGAGAAACTTTTTGAGAATTTGGGGACAGTTCGCGCAAAGCCTGAGTAGCCTGGAAATACCTGGCTACATCCATTCATGAGATCAGCTACTAGTTCTGTCTTGCTTTTATACCTTGCCACACTTGTCTACCGGACTCCAATGGTCTCTTATCACCACTCCTTCTTTCTTAAGGAGCTTTGAGGTGAAAGCTCTTGTGAGTGACCATTTATTCAAATCAGCATTCCTGAAATGTGCAATCACACATAGGGATTGCATGGATTCCCATACTGATTTCTAGTAGCCCAAATAGTCTGTAAGATTCACCATAGATGACAAATGAGATGCAAGAAAACCTCTACACCAGGGATGGGGATCATGCAGACAACCAGATGTTGTTGAACTACAACTCCCACAATCCTTCACCATAGGCTATTGCTGGCTACACTGATGGGAGTTTGATTCTCTCTTTTAAACTTAAACTACTGGAGACTGTGCATGGTTCTCTCTCTGTCCTTTACAGACTCAGAGCTCATAACTGTCCCTTAAGCTATTAGCAACATTGGGCAAATAGGAATAATTCTTTATAAAGCCTTCACATGGCACCACCCTGCAGAAGGCTGGACTAGATGACCTCAAAGATCACTTCAAACTGATTCTATAGGGTACTCTAACACCTTGCAAATACATCATGGAGCTGATTTGCATCAGCAATATTTAGCTACGTGTACATCATGTGATTTTGTACAATGGAGGCTTTAACACCAAGTATGAGAAAGCAATCAGTAATAACTGGCAGAAAGCTAACTAGGAGCTTTAAATTGGGACAAAATACAGATACGCCGATGCAGATAACTATCCTAAATGAGCAAAAAGAGAAAAGCCATTCCAGTGCAGAGAATATATAGATGGGTAAGTGATACTGAACAAGGCAAGAACTTGCAGTAAAAGATCTTCGCGTTACACAAGGGCATGACCTCTTTCTAGCCAGTGTATGATGAATAGCTAGAACTACTTTATACATGCCTTTCCTCTACTAGGGACACCTACTGCGTAAGAAATTACAAGTACACTACCATATATGAAATGCAGCAAGTTTATTTTCTGAAGCCACTATGGCTACCCAATCCATGTAGTCACAGCAAAATGAACTTGCACTTTGTTTTATATCAGACAATGAAATTCTTCCTACACTGAGATAATAATGTCTGTGTAGGAAAAATGTCATGAATGAAGCAACTTTGAAAGCCACTTTCCGTGATTATTTTATATCTTGCTCCAGGAAAGGAGCCTGAAATCAAGGAAGAGAACCTATGACTGTCAAAACATAGAATAAAAGGGGAAGGCCTGTAACTTAGGTGTTAGAACACATGTGTTACTTTCATCTGCACCATATCAATAACATGAAGCTGTTTTATACTAAAGTCAGACCATTAATCCAGCTTGGTATTGTCTACTCCAACTGGCAGCTGCTTTCCAAGTACTCAGGCCAAGATGTTTCACAAGAGAGCCTTTTAACTGGAGATGCCAGGGATTGTTCCCAAGACCCTCTATATGCAAAGCTCTTCCAATGAGCTGTGCATCACCATTTGTATGCACACGGTCTGGGGTTCAATGCCTGGTATCACTAGTTAAAGAATTTCATCAGGGCTGGGAAAGACCGTTGTCAGACCACAATCCATTTTGCCTGGCATTCATGACTCTCCAAGAGCTCAGGCAAAGTATAAAGCAGCTCATGTGCATGCCAGCAGGAAGAGGCTGACTTGATCCACTAGAAAAGATCAAAGCTGCAAAGACATAGTTATAACGTCAATACAGTGAATTTCATGCAAAGTCTTTGTCACTTCTATATCCAAAGCATCTCTTACACTGGCAAGGTTTGGACAATCATATCCAGGCATAATTAGCTTAGATAGCAAAAAGCCTTTTCCCCTTGCATGCAGCCCCTTCCCCCCTCTCTTCATAGCATGCCTGAGTGGAATGTGGAAGTCTCCAGTTAACCATTGTTTCCCATCTCAACCCAAACAGGAAATCTTGGTTGCCACCTTTGTAATAAGCCAGAATCTTAAATCATGGTTTGAACGTGGAATAAAATCCTGACTTGTTGTGGAGCTGGTAACCAACCTTTCCTGGTTTGGAAACTATGATTAACTGGCATTCGACATTCAGGCACACCATAAAGTAATAAAGGCTGTGTGCACGGGCAAAAGTCTTATGCATATACCAGCTTATTAAATCCATGTATGATTGTCCAAATGCAGTCATTTTTTGTACATTGAACTGGATACCCCAGTTGATGCCTGATCCCTTTTCCCCTAAACATAAAATTGAGATGTTTCTTAAATAATTATGAGGAAAAATAAGAAGGCTCTATAAACAAAAAATATATCCACTGGAACAAAACGGGCAGAATGTAAGAAAATGTTTCAGGGTCACTGAGAAGTCAGATGCTGAAAATATCAAGAGGGAGAGAGGAAAGGGTATCTCAAACGCAAGTGTGAGAAATAGACTGCAGATTATTCAGAGCTGAATTCTCATTTTAGATCGACCTGATTCTTCATAAGGTGGCACTCTAATATGTTCACTTCTCCCACATCTTTTTACTTCATGTACACATTTCTATATGCCTATGCAGTGAATAAAAGAGCACTTCTTATAACCCAGTTCATAAACCATATAAAGCAGATAATTTAGTCCCAGGTTAATTTACAGTGCAATCCTAGGCATGTTTCTCTGAAGTAAGTCCTATCAAGTTCAATGGGGCTTACTTCCTAGAAAATGTGTTTAGGATTGTTGCGTTAGGGTGCAATCCAATGCACGTTTAGACCTACAATTCTCAGCACAGTCCAGGCAGCCATGCTGGCTGGGGAATGCTGGGAGTTGTAGGACTATTTTCTGTCTAAATGTGCATAGGATTGTGCTTTTAATGTCATAATTTTACATAGCTTAAAGCTGGTAAAACAGATACTTCATGGAATCTGCTTGTAAGTTTTACACCTGTGTTTTAAAGATTTACGTATTTTTCAGCAGTGTCATTAAAAACATTTATCCATAGTTCACTAGACATATGGGTATCTTACTACTGAACCTTTGTGATGAAATGGATCTAACTTCATGGCTAAAAATATCATTGCCAAGCATCAGATTCCCCACTCCCCATTGAAATTAGCAACTTTTGAAAACTCCACTAAATGAGAGCTCCAGTTTATGCAATATAGAGTATCACATGATTGGTAGGAAGGGAATCAGAGGCACAGGCAGCAAAAGCAGGGATGTACCTCCTCGTAGTTCTTTGCTTCCACTCCGTGCTTCATATTCAAGGTCACGTGCTGGTCTGGCATTCGCCCTGTTCCTGGAAGTGCAATGAAAGGATTCATTGTATGCAGTGCTCAGGCTGCCAGGAAATTCCCCCCCCACCCCCAACTAGGGAGGGATTTGCAGCTCTCCTGCCATGCAATCCTCTGAAAAGCTAAAGAAGCAGCCCAACTATGCCTAAAATCACAGAAAAATCTGCAGATAGGATTGGCTAGAAGAACTCCCAGAAGTAATGAGAACGAGCTGCAACTAAGCATGTGGAGCATGCAGAACACAAGGCACTCGAATTTCCTGGTCTTCAATGCACCCCCTAGCAGTGAGGAAACATACAAACCATTTAGTGTCAGACAAACCGGAGGGAGCTAAAAGGCAAATTCTATCCAAATAAAAAGCAAGTAGAAACCCGAAGTGGTGTATTAGATTGAACAGAGTAAAGAATTAACCATAAAAGAATAGACTGTTCCAAGGTTAAAGAATACTCAGCCAACTACAAAAACATTTGGGGACTGGAGAATTAAGAATGACATTTGAGTTACTGTGATGCTCTCTTTCTTCTTCCCTTCCTTCTCCTTTATTACTCAAGCAACCAGGGCTGATCAAGACTCTCCCCTTTGAAATTCATATGCTCAGTTCAGTTTCAAGTGAACATTTTGCAGCCAACATGTGAAATCACCATGTTTTAAACTTGAAGACTTCTGCGTTGAGGTCCAAATGCCATTGTTCGTGTTTATATTGTTTCACATCTCATCCTGCAAGTGACAGCGATCTGTCTATTCAGGTTTAGTACTACGGGCCTATCTCCAATCCAGAAGTAAATAACCTGGTGTCCTCCAGATGTTCTGTACTACAGTTTCCATAATGCCTGACCACACTGGCTGGGGCAGATGGGAGTTGAAAACCAAACCATCTGGAGGGCACAAGGTTGCCTACTAAACAGATAAATTCTATTTAGATTCATTAATACTGTGGCCTTAGCTTCTTTTATCTGCCCTGAGTCCATGTCATTTGGTATGACTTTCTAATCATTCCTTTCTTTCTGGTATTTGAAGGAATTGCAACTATTCTCTTGAAAGGAAATGGACTAAAATATGATTTTTGAATCCAGTTTATTCTCAGGCTTCCTGTTCCTAGGAGTATTGGCATTGATAGGTTTTGGGCCTAGTAAGATGGACCAAATTGAAGAGGAGGGGGAAAATGGGAAGATCCACTTCCAGTTGGAAGTTCTAGTGTAAACAACCCTTCAAAATAGAAGCGACAGTCAGGTCCTCTACAGCAGGGGCGGGCAACTTTTGGCTCTCTGGGTATTTTGGCCTAGAACTCCCATCATCCACACCAATGGCTATGCTGATGAGGGGTGATGGATTTGTAGGCCAAAAAATCTGGAGGACCACAAGTTGCCCACCCCTGCTCTACATGTTCACTTGGAAGTAAGTCTCCCTGAGTTTAATGGGGCTTACTCCCATCCCTATATACATTTATCTGGAAGTAAAACCTACTGAAAGCATTTGGACTTACTCCCTTTTCTGAATATGCATGCACAGATATGTCAGCTTCGGCAGGAAAACACCCCAAAAACTATAGATGTTTCGGTTTGAGGTAGGGTTTTCTCGGACTAACTTTTTAGGGGTGGAAATGGATAACTGCTACTTGTTATTTCTATTTTGAAGTAACTTCAAAGTATTTTTCTTTCTTTCTTAATCCTCCAATCCCAGATCAGCTGTTTTTACACTCATTACTGTTAAGGGCATGAGATAGGATTTTAAGTGGTAGGTATGTTGAATGGGAGTTTTATGGCACAGTAACAACTAGGCCATGCTATGTTAGACACAGCATTGCTGAATTTAAAAAACACCTTAAAATAAAATCAGGATACAATAACGTCTATGATAGGGGAGCCGGCCTATCAGAGCTTCAGTCACTCTAGCGTCCAAGTTTAGCACCAAAGGTAATGCAGCCCACTATGGAAATGAATAGCATAAATATGCAAGACTGGTTTTCTGCTTTAAAAGATAACAGAATTAAACTCTATTTTGGAATGCATGCATAAAGCTTGTTTTGCATGGTAGGATGAGATTTCCCCAAGTTCAAAAGGAAAGGTGTTGGGGGGGGGGGGGGGGAGAAACTAGTTAGCTAACCAACCAACCTCTCCACACCTACCCCAAAAGAATTCCTAGCTACTGCATGCACATCTACCTCATGAATTAGATATATCATCTTTGCCATAGAAAATAGTTGGCATTGCTGCTCTGCCTTATGGAGTGGTCATGCAGCAGTGGCAATTTCTGGATCCTATCAGCCAACTCCATGCAGGCAGCTGCACATTCCCTTGCCATGAAGCCAATTGCCCCACGACCCCCAGCAAGTGGAGAAGGGAGTCAACAGGCGGGCTCTAAGCAGAAGCAAGTGGATATATCCACCTGCTGGTTCCATAATGCTAGCTGGCAGATGGACTCACTGGGGGAGGCAAGGGAGTCTCCTTATTCCCTCTGATCCACCCCCTTTATCCACAAATTAATTACAAATCATCACAATGCTTCAAATGCTGATGCTTCACTCTTCCTCCTCAAACCAGAAAGGATGTATTACAATGTGCATTTCACAGGTAGGTGGCAGCACAGCCCAATATATGAAATGCAAATGTGGGGGTAGGGCAAAGAAATACCTTTCACATTTTCCATGGTGCTGCTATTAACAACTTCCAAGATGCCTTATGTAGTTTTCATAATAGTAGAGGGGCAAAGCAGCCCCCACCCCCAGGCTCTCATTGCTGCCTATTTCTATGCAAATGAATTCCCACTATAGATGTGGACGTTATAGTTACATAATTCATTCGGACATATCCTAAACAACTTGGGACCAGGGTACCTGGCAGACAGCCTTCCCCTATATAAAACCATCCCACTGTTAGAATCCTCAGAGGAAGCCTTGCTGGGAATTCCACAACTAATGGAATGTCGCTATGTGACATCTAGGAAGCAAAGTTTCTCAGCAGCGGCAGCCACCCTCTGGAACTCCCTCCCCTGTGCAGTCCAGGAGGTACACAATTTGGTGAGTTTTAAATGCCTCCTGAAAATGTACCTGTTTACACAAGTTTTCCTTGGCTTATAATTGGTACCATGATGCTGCTGGCTGCTGCATTTTATTGTTTTCCATTATTGTTTTTTAATGGTTTGTTATTTCTTTTTGTTGTTTATTGAGAATTTTAATAGTGATATTAAACACCACTATTTAAAATATGTTAAATATTAAATGTTTCAGCATGTAACCTGCTTAAAACGATTATAAGCAGTATACATATAATATATATAAATAATAAATAAATACTATTAATTTCAGTAAATAATATTCTTAATAATATTCTCATGAACATTTATTTGGGAGTAAGCCCCAATGCAGTCAGTAGGACTTACTTCTGAATAAATACGCCTAGGAATGCATTGCATGCCACTAAATTGTAGAAACTTTGGGACCTTTAGGGCGAGGCACTGGAAACAGACAGGAAGAATAGCATCTGGGCAATACTAGGCCAAGTTCACTGCAAGAATAATAGTGTGAACTTTCAGAATAATCAATAAAGAGCTGCTTTGATGATGGATAAGCACCATACAATACTTAAAATAAAAGAAATAACAAAAGTACTCCAATGGATTTCAAAACATAGAGAGGCCACAGAAGCCTACATAGTACTGATTAGAAACTTTTCAAAGTGTCGCTTCCAACTCTAAAACCTATGTTTCTATGTGGTATGCCTAACTGGTGCAGCAAAAAACTGTTGTTCATGATAAAAAGTACGTATAAACAAACAAAATACACAAATGGTTCTTTCTCCTTTAAAAAGATAAAGCACTTTATGCACTATTGTATCCTGGTTCTTGCTTCAACAAGTTCTTTACCATCATTGCAAAAAAAAAAAAAAACTACCTTAAAAACCGAATGTGGGGCTTATATGAAAATAGCTTGTACAATATTTTTGCCACAAAAACTTCCCATAACAAGTCTGAAATTGATGAACCATATAAAAATCAAAAAGGAATCACTGCATACACTGCAACAGGGCTACCTGCAGATCATGCAGCATGCACTCCTAAATTGTTCCTCCTTAAATCCAGCAGGATCAAGAATCTGGTAAAATCAACAAATGCATTTGCCATGGTGCGCACACACTGTCCTCTGTGAGCGGCTCCCCTTCACCCTGTTGGGCTTCCTGCTTTGGAGCAGAAAAGATTGGGGGAGGAGGGGGCGCCAATTCAGATGGCTTTAAAAGAGGGTTGGATAAATTCCTGGAGGAGAAGCCTATCAATGGCTAATAGTCCAGATGGCTATGTGCTACCTCCAGTATCAGAGGCAGTAAACCTATATACACCAGTTGCTGGGGAACGTAGGTGGGATAGTGCTGTTGCACTGTGTCCTGCTTGTGGGTCCCTGGTCGACAGCTGGTTGAACAGAGTGCTGGACTAGATGGACCTTTGGACTAATCCAGTGTGGCTCTTCTTATGAGGGGAGAGAAGTGTTGGGTGCTGCTTCCCAAAGGTACACTGAATGCCTTCAGCCAGCTGCACCCAGCAATGCATGCTCCTGCCCAAACCCATCTAGCCTCCCTTTTGGGAGAGACAGGGTGGGGCAGAAGCACTAGGTGCTGGTGCCTGAAGGTGCTTCTTGAAATTTTGGGAAGCAGCGGCCGAGTGTGTGCACTTCACTCTGGTGAACCTCAGGAAAGGCCAAGTGAAGGGAAGTCTGACGCTGTAAGGGGTGCCTTTAAGAAGCATTGCCCAACAGCACATGCTCCCATCCCATCTGGCCTTCCCCTCAGGAAAGACTGAATGGGGCGGGAGTATTGGCTGCTGCTGATCAAAGATGCTATGTGCTCATTTGAGAAGCAGCATCCAACAACATGCACTCCCCTACCCTCGACCTTTGCATTAGGAAAGACTGGGTGAAGGGGCGCACCAGACGCCCCTTCCAAAAGGCACACGTATCGCCTTTAAACAGCAGTATCCAAGAGCAAGTGCTTCCCCCCTCACTTGGGCTTTCCCTCAGGAAGGGCTGAGTTAGAGAAACATCTCGTGAAGGAGTTTTCTCTATGCCTGCCAGACAGTTGGAGCTCCAACAGTCAGATTGTGAGGTATATCTGACTCTCACTCATAAAAACTCACTGCTCAGTATTACTAAGCTTTAAAGCAACCACTCCGAATCTGTTCAGTAGAAAGGATCTTTGCAACAAAATGGGATCTTTGCAACTTTAGGCAAGTTATAGTCAGAAAAAAGCAAGTAAAAGAATTGGAATGCTCCAGATTTGGCTTTGAACATATGCCTGTTATTAAACATAATATTTGGGAATTAATTTCCATACAATGGATCTTTAAAAGATATTCTGGCCAGAAGGACACAATATTGCATTTTAGACAAATAAGCAAAATTTGATCCCGCACAAATGTCTGGCACATACTATTCATTCCTCCCAAGCTTCAGCACGTAGTCCAAGCAGCAGAACACTGCAATCAGAGAATTGCATAGACACGACTTTGCAGCCCCAGGAGCAAAGTGAGTGATGCAAGGAAAGAACCCTGAGAAACCAATATAGAGCTCGCTGTGGGGACCTCCCTAAGTCTTGCAAGCCAGCTCTTCCCTCTGCTAGGGTCTCTGCGCAAAAAGTTGTGCCTTTCACTTCTTCTTCCTCATTTTTGTGGCTAAGTGCTTGAGAAATCCCAGTTGCTCAGACTCCACCTGGACCAACGGTCAACAGTATCTGTTGTCCTGGCTCTGCCATCCCAAGGCAGATATAACCCTGCAGCTTTGACTGACACAGCATGCTCAACATCTGCACTGACACTATGTCAAAAACTAGCAATAATCTAGATGGTACAAAGGATTATTAGGATTTGTTTAGGGAAACTCCAATTTATAAAGACTTAATTACAAGGCACTGTGCTGATATAGGAACTGCAGGTGTTTGAGACACTATGAAGCTCTTAATTACTTATCTCAGGGCATGGATAATTCAGTAGCACCCTTCAAGAGTTAAACACAGTTAAACAAGCATTCTGACAAAATCCCAGTCCTATTTCCTTCAGAGAACATACGATTTCAGCCAGGGAAGGTACTCTCCTTCTAAAAGCAGCAGTGATTTCACTCCCAGCATAATAGTTATGGCATAGCCCCATCTTTGATAATCTTCTTGCCAGCAGGCAATTAATTTTTATTGAAACAATCCTCTGGCCCATAAACTAACTTGAAATATATTATTAGTTTTAACTGTTTTGATGGGTTTTATTGATATTTCACCTGTTTTGTTTTTATGTTTGTTACTTTGTATTTCAATACTGTTTTATTGTAATTATTCTAATTTGCATTTGCTGTTAGCTGCCTTGAGGACCATTTGGTGGAACACTTACTGTGACTGTCCCATCTAAATAAAGGAGACACAACTTAGTAGATCCAGCTGCAACAGTGAGAAGCAGGAGTTTCCTCAAGCCTCAGCAAGACTTTTGCAAGCTGAATGCTGCCCAGTCGTGACCGGAAGCAGTAGCAAAAGATGCGCCTGGAGGACTATGGACTCTTTGCCCTGAATGTCAACCCAGATGTTCACCAAAAAGAAAGGCAAGTGCGTCACTCACAAAGGAAATTCAACTCTAAGACGTGTTAGGCAACTGTCCCCACAGCCTGGGTACACAACCAACGTCTTGCACACTTCCCCTTCTTCCTCTCATGACAGAACACACCAATACAAGGGACCTCAGCCACTGCAATCACGTGTCATGCCTATATCGGAAGTGGGCTTTCTGGCTGGCTCAAAGATGCTAGCAACTGACTGACCAAGAGACAGAGCTCCATCTCCAAGAAGTGGGAAGTGCTCCAGTGTTCAAGTACCAATACTTTAAACCAATAGAACAGGGACAAAATAAGAGTTAGAACGAACTTTGGTTGAATATCCAGACTGAGATCCCACATAGCAAAGAAGATTATTAGCTGAGTGAAGGAATGTCAAATCATCGTTACTGGAAGCCAAGTGCCTGAAGTGGCCAGGAGTAACTCTTACCAGCTTTGGCTAGTGTACAAAGCTACAACTGTTCCTGGACAAGATAGTTTGGCTACAGTAATGAGTTTTGACAAGCTTACCTGAGGAAGCACCTTCTCCCATATTGTCCTGCCCACTCACTGAGATCAGTGGATTAAGCCCTCTTGATTACCTAGTTATCCACAGGGCAACCACCGAGATGAAGGTTTTCAAGGCGATACTACCTACTCATTGGAATATAAGTCATACTCTGACAATATTATCATTTCAACACATGTTGAAAATTTATTTTGATAGGCATTTTGTGATCATGATACTGGCTGATTGGACAGCATATTTATTTTTGAATTGGTTGGTTTTTTAAATCTTTTTTATTTTAGCTGATATTGTATTATTTCATTTTGTAAACTGCTTTGGATATTTGTTAATATAAAGAGCTAGAGAAAGATTTTAAAATAAATAAAGCTAACAAAATGAACAGAACCCTTCCATGCCCCTTGTACAAAAGGATCAATGTGAAGACAGTGGGATGTCATCTGCATGAGGCATACGAAAAGGGCACCAAAATGTCATTTCTACTTCAGGAAGAAATCAGAATAATTTGCAAAATTAGTGTCCCTGGCTTTTCCCTGTGTTTGTTGGCTGGGAATAGGAGGAAACA
The DNA here is from genome assembly GCA_029215795.1 of Anniella stebbinsi. Classification (NCBI taxonomy): domain Eukaryota; kingdom Metazoa; phylum Chordata; class Lepidosauria; order Squamata; family Anniellidae; genus Anniella; species Anniella stebbinsi. The sequence continues at coordinate 335,756,025 of JARDYH010000001.1, forward strand.
GTTTGTTGTGCCCACATCCTGTCAATTTTGCTGCGTGCAGGCAAAGTTTTAGGGATTTTGGGCCACCTCAAAATAAAATTCCATGAGGAATCCACATCTTTATCTGATGTGGAAGACAGAAAGGGGCTTCTTTCTTGTAGAGACTCATGAGATTACTGTCATAGCCAAAAGTCTATTTTTCTTACTATACCCTGTTCTTCTTGTGCCCAATCCTGGACTATAACTTTTTTCTCAGGCCAGACAATTCTGATTTCACCATTCCTCAGATGCAAGTACTTCTGGGAAGGATTGCAGCAATTGGCCATCAGTGATTAAATGTTTTCTTTCAGTCTAAAAGTTCTCAAAACACTTGGCAAAGCAGATGCCCCCTGTCTCTCATGCAAATGTTACCATTTTAAATGCACTCTACAAAGAGAGAAGGGAAAGAGAAGAAGCATGCCAGGAGTATTTAAGAGGGCCTTTTACACTCACCCACAGGGAGCTTGCTCTGAAAGCAGACCTCAAACATGTCATAGTCCTCCGTGGTGAAAGCAAATCTGCCCTTAGTAGCATCTTCCTTGGAGTAGAGAATATGCCCAGCAGAGTCAAGAATCTGTAGGAAAAATGAAGAATATGAAAGGCAAACAAGTTAACAGCCAAGTCCTATGCTAAAATATGGGGGGTGGGTAGGAGAAGTCAGAGGATTAACATCTTCCTAGAATACTTTTTCTTCACTCCCATCACAGCTGAAGAGATTAAAATTTGAATGAAAATAATTTCTGATAAATTAGAGTTGTCAAAAAAATCTGCCTCATTAGCCTCTTCTGACATGTTAAAGCTAATAACTTTCCCATAAAAGCATTCACTGAAACAGAAGACAGTTGCTCAAAGGAGAGCATGGGGGTGGACAGTGATGGGAGAACTCATTTACTTCAATGAACATACATTATCAGCAATTCTGAGCACAGCAAGCTACGGGTGACACTGACCAGACAATAATTGTACAATTGAACCTAATTACTAAATGAGGCACTACATTTGCACGTTTTCCCCATTGCCAAAGTAACAAAACACAAAAAAAGCTTTAAAGAGATCCTGAAAGAATGTTAAAAGTCACCTAAAGTCTCACTATAGCAAAAGGTTAGAAGATCCTTAAGTATGGTTCTTTCATAGAAAAGGAGCTAATACACACACAGGCTGCATTCGGACAACACAGTAGTCAATGGTGGGTTAATAGTCAACTCCACGGTTGATTATCGAGGGGTACTCCCCACACAACATGATTATAATCAACCATGGTGTGGACTAAGGCCAGCGTCGAGTTGACTACAAGTCAACGGTGTGTTTGATTGACACATCCCCTGCCCTCTCTACACCCCTCAGTCCTCCTGCTTGTATCCCATCAGCCATTGCAAGTTCTACCAGCTGGACTAGAGCAGCAGCCACTGCTTTGGTCAGTCTTGCCAGGGGACTCTGTGGTCACCCAAAATAACCAACTGTGTGTAACAAAATAGTCAACAGTGCCCAACACACGACACGACAACCAACTGTTGTTCAAATAATCAACTCTACACAGCACTGGTTATTTGTGTTGGTTATTTCGGCCAAATAATCAACCATGGTGTGAAAAAGTCCTGACAGATGACATAATAACCCACCATTGACTATTTACTCCACCGTTGACTATTTAACTCAATGTTGGTTATTGTGTCGCCCAAACCAAGTCACACAAAAACTAGTTCCTTCCCAGCATTACCTAGTGTATGTCCAGAAGTCTTTTGGGCTAGCTCTACTTTTCTTTTCCTCTAGCATCAGGTGACAGTTGCTTACATACAGGCAGGCACAATGCCCATCAAACTAGGTATACGTAGAGCAAACTGTTTAAAAGTCAGCCTACACAATTATGGGGGAGCAACCAGCCTGAAGGATGTTCCACAATGCTCTGGCATTATGCACGGTAACATCATCATCCTTCACAAGCACAGTTTTCTTTTCCACATTGCCTGCCTGAACAATAAGCACCCACACGATAGGGATCTAGTGGGATGACAACCATGAAAGAACCTCCTCCTTGCAGCCAACTGGCATATTGGATACATTCCTCAAGAACAGAAAGCATAACTGTTAGTGCTGAGATGTCACGATTAGAGAATACACAACACAGTGATGAAGTATCATGAACGCAGCAAAAATGGCACAGTGACAAAGAATCACTTCAGTTCTGATCAGTTGCTTCTCTAAGACGACGTTCTTTTGAGCAAGAGCACTCACACAGCATTTAGTCCCTCTGGAAACTTGTATGTGATCACTAATAACTGGAACACCTATCCTTAACAGTTAAGGCACTTATATGAGTAGTTGCCCCACAACAACCAGCTTTGGCCTTTTTTTTCTGGGTGAGCAGCCAGTGTATTTGCTTGGGGCTACTTAGTCAACTGCTGAAGTCAAGACCCAAATACTGATTCCTAGTATATACCACTCCTTTGCCCTACTCTGGCCTTCTAGAGGAAGTGAAGGCCTAATACACAAAACTAAGACTTCATTAACCAGCATGCTAGAGCACTCCTGGATAATGAGCACTTGGATGGGGGTGAAGTATTGTCATGGCAACAACAATTTAGGTTATTATTGAACTTATGTTGCAAAAAGCACACTAGCAAACTCATGATCCTTGCCCTTCCTGGCTTATAAAAGCAGCCAGAGGGGGACTGGCTGAGTGGGTAAGTGGAGTGGTCAATGCCTCCCTCCACCTAGGCAGGATGCCAACCTGCTTGAAGGAGGCAGTGGTGAGACCAACATTGAAAAGGCCCTCCTTGAACCCCACCATATTAGATAACTACCAGCCAGTCTCCAATGTTCAATTTTTGGGCAAAGTATTGGAGTGCGTGGTGGCCTCCCAATTCCAGGGATCCCTGGATGAGACGGATTATCTGGATCCATTTCAATCTGGCTTCAGACAGAAACAGCTTTGGTTGCCTAGGTGGATGACCTATGCCAGGAACTGGACAGGGGGAGTGTGTTCCTGTTGGTTCTGCGACCTCTCAGCAGCATTCAATACCATTGACCATGGTATCCTTCTTGGCCGCCTTGTTGGGATGGGACTTGGAGACACTGTTTTACAGTGGGTCCATTCCTTCCTGGAGGGGTGGATCCAGAAGGTGGTGCTGGGGGATTCCTATTTGATTCTTTGGCCATTGGCCTGTGGAGTCCCTCAGGGTTCTGTTTTGTCCCCCATGCTATTTAACATATACATGAAACCACTATCCGGAGTTTTGGGGTGTGGTGCCATCAGTACGCTGATGACACCCAACTCGACTACTCCTTTCCACCCAATTCCAAGGAAGCTGTTTCTGTGCTAAACCAGTGTTTGTCAGCAGTAATGGACTGGATAAGGGCAAACAAACTGAAGCTTAATCCAGACGAGGTGCGCCTGGTCAGCCGAAAGACAAATCAGGGTATAGGGATTCAGTTTGTGCTGGATGGGGTTACACTCCCCATGAAGACACAGGTTCGCAGCTTGGTTGTACTTCTGGATTCAGCTCTGAGTCTGGATGCCCAAGTTTCAGCAGTGGGCAGGAGTGCATTTGCACAGTTAAAGCTAGTTGCACCAGCTGCACCTGTTCCTTGATATGTCGGGCCTGGCCAAGGTGACACATGCCTTAGTTACATCCCAACTGGATCATTGTAACACCTACATGGGGCTGCCTTTGAAAAATGTTTGGAAACTTCAGCTGGTTCAAAGAGATGCAGCCAGATTGCTGGTTACAGGGCGCACACAACTCCCCTCTTACAACAGCTCCAATGGCTTCCAGTCTGTTTCCGGGCACAATTCAATGTGCTGGTAATCACCAATAAAGCCCTATATGGCTCGGGTCCAGGTTATCTGAAAGACCGTATTCTCCCATATGAGCCTGCCCATGTTCTGAAATCTTATGAGGAGGCCTTTCTGTCAGTCCCACCAACATCCCAGGCACGCCTGATGGGTACACGGGAGAGGGCCTTCTCGGTGGCTGCTCCAATGCTCTGGAACTCCCTTCCCGGGGAAGCTAGACTGGCTCCCTCCTTGATATGTCTTCGGAGGCAGGCAAAAACTTTCTTATTCCAGCAGGCCTTTGGTGAATAATGTGGACCTCCATCTATGTTTAAGATTTTAAAAAATTAATACGTATTTTAAATGTTAATGTTTTAATATTGAAACCTATTTAATTATATTTTAACTTTTGTATATTTGTATTTATAGCTTTTAAATGTATACGTTTTAATTTTGTAAAGCCGCCTTGAGGCCCACTATTGGGCAAAAGATGGGATACAAATAAATATAATAATAATAGAACATTTTGTGGCACAACAACCCCCATCCCCATACATATACCATAAACATACTGCTGTAGTTCCAAAGTATACCTTTGGAAGTGGGCAGTTTAAATGTTGTTGTTGTTGTTTTGAAAGTTAAAAAATAAGCCTCATGAGAGAAAGCAAGAGGGGCATTTGGGCAAAGGTACAATGTGATTTACTCCCAAGGAAGGGTGGTTAGGAATACAACCTTTGTTGCATATAACAGATTGCATATCCTAGTATAGACACGTCACTCTAAACTACTGCCATTCTTTCTTCACATTGCTACCATACTATTTGGCAACTGAAGACCTCTAGCAATGCCTTATGGATGCACAACCCTTTCCTCAAACACTTAATACAGATCTACACATTAGAAAGAACATGGTGATGCTGCTGAAAACAACTCCACTTGAAGGACCCTCTCCATAATGACTAATTACAGCTAATTCCACTGTGTATTTTCTGTCCCACATTATTGGCTACTGGTAGTATAAGAACATACAATATGCTAATTATATCGCACAGGACACACTGAACTAGGTATTACCTTAAGAAACACTCAAAATTGAGCAGCTGCATGATCTTTGTAACAAGTATTCTGCTTTTATACACAATGGCACTCGCAAAAGCTTACCCAGTGCCTTGATTTTTATGGCATGGGCTTAGTCCTGCCTTGGAAGCATCACCACTGCCATGCCACCTGAAGATTACAAACAGCTGCACCACCTCATCACTAGCATTCTTCCTTCACTTAATATCCCCAAAACCACTCTTGTATTTTCCTCTTCAATGCTGATAGAGCTCTCATCTTCTCGCTTTCCCTCAGGCTACTTATTATTCTAAGCATTGTCCTAAAGCAGGGATGAGCAACCTGTGGCCCTCCAGATGTTTTGGCCTAGAACTCTCATCAGTCCTAGCCAGCATAGCCAATGGTGAGGGACGATGCGAGTTGTAGGCCAAAAAAAGAAAAATTTGGAGTGCCACAAGTTGCCCACTCCTGGCCTATAACCTTCCTGCACTATGTGCTGGAACAGTAACAGAGTGCCAGGCGCTGCACACAACTCAGGAGCAAAGACTGCTGGGCCTGAAGGCAAAGCTCGGCTGGAGTAAATCAAGACTGAAAGAAGGGTCGTGGGAAGGCGGTTGATAGATTCCGCGAGAGAGCTGTAGCAGGGAATAACTTGTTTCATACAGGGAGAAAAGCAACCCTGGCGAGGGCCTGGCGCTCCTGTGGGCCACATTCGTCTCCGCAAGCGCACAGAGCTGGGCCTATTTCCTCCTTCCGTATTTCGGCCTTCTCAGGAGAGACGGGATAGGCTGACGTGTACCAAGAAGGGAAAGGGCCGGGAAGGCCACAGCGTGGCCGGTAACACACGGATGGGGGAAGGAGGCCCACGTACCGCCTACGGTCACGGCTCCCCGCCCCCCAACGGCGGGGAAACGAGGGTGGCGCGCTAATAACAATAAGATTATTACCCCACCACCAACCAGCCGTTATATGTAGGGCGAATCATTTGGTGTCGCTGAGAGGAAAAAGGGTATCCCCCCGCGCGAAACCCCAGCTCGCAGCCCCTTCCCACCCACCGACCCCCGTCGCTTGGCTGTCTGTCTGCACCTTGAGGTCGGCGGACGGGCCGCTGGATGAGCCCGGCGGTGGGGCGACCTCGTAGTCGCCGCTGACGAGCGTGTCGCGGTGGATCTCCTCCCGCAGGCATTTGCGGGCCTTGCCCGGCAGCTGGAAAGAGATGGGCCGCGCAGGGTCCGGCAGTAGGACGAGGAGAAGGAGTGTGAGGAGCGGCGGGAGGAAGGCCGGCCTGAGGCGGCAGCGGCCACCGGGCAGCGAAAGCAGCAGCATGGCGGCAGGTCCGACCGACACAAGGCCGGGCTCTCTGCCTCCGCCCCCGGCTTGAGGCACGTGACCCGCCGCTGCTTGCGTGTCGGGAAGGAGGAGGCCTCTGCGCTCAGCGGGAAGGCGCTAGGTGCCGGCGGAGCGGGATACGCCGCCAGTCCTCGACAGCCTCGTTAACTCGAGTGGCTCGTTTCAAAATAAGGGGCTTCAAATGAAGTTGTGATCCAATGTTAGTCCTACTTAGAGTAGACCCAAAGAAATGACTGGGATTTAGACTAAGATTGGAGCCAGGACGGAGGCTGCATATTATTTTCAGCCCCAGGCCTCACTCAGGTCATTTGAGTATAGGTAATGCGCTCTTTCTTCTTGTCTGACCGTGTTACTTCATTTGGAGAATGAGATATAACCAGATAACTATTTTCTAAAAGCGGGGTGGGTGAGAGCATCATCCTCTGGTCGTACTCTTAAAGTGGCACTCCTTAACTCACTTGAAAACAAATATTTCTGAAAGCAGTGGGTCTTCTAAGTAAATGGGGTGGATCCAGGTTTAGTCATTCTTAAAGCAGACTTCATGAAATCAATGGGACATAAGTTAGTTATGACTAAGTTACACTGGTTTCAGACTAAGGGTGCCTCTACAAGAGCGATTTAAAGCTCTGTCAAGTCGCATTAAAAAAAAATACCTCTACAAGAGCGGAGCGCAAATCAGGAGTTGAGGCACTTTATTTGTCCGATTATGGCATTATCGAATGTGCGTTAAATAGCGAGTTTTAATTCTCCGCGGCCGTTAAAGCGTATTTTGACCATATAAACAAACGATTCTCCGCATTTTACCCACTTTAAAGCACATTTCATACTGCCGGTTATGCGCTTCACCGCATGTCGTTTACAGAATTTAGGTGTAAACGCGATTGTGAGAAGATGCGCATAATTGGACAACCAGGCGCCAAACCGAATTCTTGTAGAGGGGACCTAAGTTTGGATCCAGCCCAATGTATTTAGTTAGAGTCAGTTTGCCAGGCTGGAACAATGCCTACAGTTTACAAATTGCAAGGCCTCAATCCAGAATAAAGCAATTACCAAACAATCATTTATGATATCAATGGGACTGACTTCTGACTGCAACCTTAGCCATGCTTACTGCTAGTGAGCCCCACTGAACTTAGTAAGACTTATGCCTGCAATTCTACACATGCCTACTCAGAAGTAACCCCACTGAGTTTAATGGGGCATACTCCCAGGTAGATGGATATAGGATTGCAGCCTAAGTATACTTATTGTGCCATGGTGTGTCTGATATTGGAGTCTTTCTTTGGGCTAATGTCAGCAAAGTCTCATTGGAGTCTATAGAACTATTCTGAAGTGGTTTTTGAGTTTGCGGTCAAAATGATATGGTTGGCTGACTCATGTGGCTCAAGTGGTATTTCTGCACGTCTTGAGTATGAATGGCAGTGGTTTCATTACCAACATAAGTGGTGTTATGGCACCTTAAAGACTAAGACATTTATTCTGGCAAAAGCATTCAAAGACACTGGCCACTTCACAGCTACCTCTCTGGAAATTAGCAGCAGTTTTGTGATATTTAGTACTTCTGTTAAACATAACCTTACTAAAAATACTAAGTAGCATGAGAAACTCCCCAACACACACACAAGTTTGTACTACTATTAGCACTGAAATAACATCTGTGGAGAGGTAATGAAGTGCTGCCAGCCTGTGACCCAGAGAAAGCAGCATCTATTGCTTTTACAGTTTCTGCCTAATGTTGAGGCAAACCACACTCCTACCATCCTCCCCAGCAGCTATGAAGAAGACCATATAAAAAGGGAACTCTACAGCATCAGGGCAGGAGGCAATGCTCTTGATTAATATTTTGTTTGGTGGGCTTTCCGTGAGGAGTCTATTCAATAAAATTCTTGGTTCTTATTCTGATTGTCTGCATTTGAAATGTGTCACACTGTATCATATATTCTTGTTTTGCAGCTGTTGTTTTCTAATTTTGCACAAGAAGCCCCCCTTGCATGTAAGTATATATTTAAAGTTAAGTCAGGCCATAGTTCAGAAGAATAAAACTAATCATGCTGCCAAATGTATGTATAGCTTGTATCGATGTAATTGAATTCCTGTATTGACCCAGGGCTAATACATGTACTCCCAAGGTGTGTGGATTATATATATGGCACATGCTTGTGCATGCTCTGTTGCCATGCTCAGAACCTTTAAGTAAAGTGTAGGTCCCACTCAGAAAGTCTACCCACTCCTTTTCAAGGCATGAAGCCCAAATATCATTCCTGTACCCTACTGTATGTATAGCTAAACAGCAACATTACACATGAACTAGCCCCCACACTATTTTAAAAGTATGTATATGTACATGCATGCCTTCAGTTAGCATGTATCTTTCTTAGTTTTAAAGGCTATTTGTTGCACATTGTGATCTATCTTGGCACTAATTATTTAAAAAACCACACAGTCTGGCAGTCCGACAAAGCTGTGTGTGTATACAGAGATGAGAGCTGTATGTTTAGCCAGAGCTTTGAAACTTCTGTTGTGGCTGTTTTCATGGCTTGCTTGTTCAGCCATGTGAACTTCAAAGACACCTCCAGCTGCTTAAGCACATTGCTTTGTAGGATGTTGGCCAAAATCAACCAAAAGCTAACTTCAAAAAGAATTTCTCTTCAGAATGGTAAATTACTACCAGTCTGTTTCCTGCCACTGCAAGGTTAGATTCATTTTGCCAGGAAAGTCAACGTGGTGGAATTTGTAAGAAACATATCAGTCCAAATGGGAAGTGTACAGCTCAGCACAATGAGGATCTAATCATTCATTTGACAGTGAGTTTAATGCTACAAGTTTTGTAGCCATGTCTTCACTGAACATGTCAGTGACTGAACATGACTGAATTAATAAATGTAGTCATCCATTCTTGTGTTAACATGGAGCTTACAATAGACAGGATTTTGATTTGAGAATCTAAATTATTTGACTCACAAGTGGAGTTGCCCAGAAGAAAAAGGAAATGGCCTCTCTCAAGGTAACATTGACAGGATCAGTTTTCTGTGCAGGCAGAGATCACTGAAGATTTATAAACCCACATTTAACAATTTGTAGAGCATACCAAGTTTATTTATCTTCACCAATTTATCTATCTCATTTGGCCTATTGCTTCCAGGATGGCACATTATGATCGCATACAACAGGTAAGGAGCCTATAGCCATTGAGAGGCACCTCCCCAGAAGAACCATGGCAAGGGGGAGACCAATCTAACCCTGTACATCAGTCAACAAAGGAACAACTGCAAGGAGCTTGCTTTGCTCTTTCCTGTCAGGAAGAAAACATAAGAATTCTTAAGAGCGCCATTACACCAGCAATTTTTTGCACCCTCGCCATGCTTGGTATGTGTTTTTGCAGCACAGTACTCACATGGTGTCATCCCTGTCCTGCGCTCATCTCGCCTCTTCCCCTCCATTTTCCATCTTATTGGAGTGGGGAAAGTCTGTTTTCCCCCCCTCCATGCACAATAAAGCTGCTCCCTCCCGTGTATTGCTGTCCTTGTGTGATATTGGATAATCCTGTTTTTTGTTGGATGTGTATGTGTGTCAAAGGGCGGTCTCACTGATAAAAGAGGAGGGCGGAGTGGGGCGGTTCTCTGCTAGAATGCCCAACCGTGAAAGGGAGGGAGAGAGGGCGCCCAAACACCCCGCGGAGAAGGTGAGCAAGGCTGCCTGTGCCTGGGACTCGGTCCCATTCAAACGATGGGGGAAACTGTAGACACAACCAGGGGAAAAAGTAGGTGTGATGGGTCCCTAACTAAGAACTAGTGACTAAGTTTGCTTTTCCCAATACCTTTCCCTTCTATGTCATATTTCGAGTAAACTTGAATTCAGGAATTCCCTTATTAATCTTTGTAAATGCTCTGGGAGCCTTTTTTGGCTGAAGAGAGGGTTAAAATGTTTTAATCATCATTTAAAGGACTGATTTCTCTCATATGATAACTGCCCATCATTTAACATCTTTGGAGAGGCTCCTGCTCCATGTGCTGCCACTATTAGGTTAGGCTGATGGGTACGTGGCATTAGGCCTTCTTCACAGTGGCGTAGGCACAAAAGAGGGATGAGCTCTGGTGCTGTAAATAGTCCTGTTTCTTTTTTTAAAAAAACAATGTTCTGTATTAAGACAATTTTTTATTTTGTAATCTATCCACAATGCTCAACGACGTTTCGGAAATATATCCTTCATCAGGAGCTAAAACAAATTGACAGAACAGAAATTACATAATATTATTCATTAAACAAAAAACCTACGGTTTACAAAAACAATGTTAAGGCTCCACAGTTTCCAACCAAGCACCAAAAAGCAGGGAAATTGGGAGTTAAGGCTCCCAAGCCTTAACGCCACATCTTCCCTAAGGAGGCAGAAAGTGCAAGTGAAATTCTCATTCTCCCAAAGCAGATAAACCATGAGGACAGGATGGAGAATATGATATGCAGAGGTGACTGTGGGGTTGTGGAAACTGATCATGAACAACTTAGGGCCACCTACTTCTCTTTTTTTGTTTAGAGCAGCTCTTCCCCAACCTGGTGCCCTCCAAAGGTGTTGGACTACAACTCCCATCATTGCAAGTCAGTATGTCCCATGGTCAGGAATGCTGGGACTTGTCATCTCAAACACCTGGACGGCAACAAGATGGGGAATGCTGTTCCATACCCTTACCAAATACAGGGTCTCAAACACATCTCTCAAACACATCTCGCATATAGCAGCACGCTTGATAACAAAAGGGGCACTATTCATTACAGATCTAGAACCAGAGCATGTTCCAGGCACTTCCAACTTTTGATCAATATCCTGCCCTTCAAAGAACCAATGTTTTTTTTTCTTAAAAATGTATTTAAACAAAATATACTGTTCATTCCCCACAATCCCTCCACAATACATCATCTCATCAAAGCGACAGAGGAGCAGAAGAGGTTTAGTTTGGCTGTCTTGAACACCTTTCAGATGAGATTAGTTTGCAATCCTATACCTCTTGGAAGTAAGCCCTAGTGAATTCAGTGGCACTGGCTTCTGAGAAGACAAGTATAGGAGTCAACCTTCTCCAGCTTGGTGCTCTCCAGATGTGTTGCACTTTAACTCTCATGTTATGTGTTATGGGGAAGACAAAAATCATTTCATACTTAATTTTAAAATAATACTGATACATGAAAGTATTAGTGGTAGCTCTGCCTTTGATCTCACACTGCTGAACAAGTAAGAGAAATCCTTTAACTGATATTCAAGAAACAGACATCCTATGCCATGTGTTGAAAACTAACGTTGACGTCTGAAGGGCTATCTGGATTACCGTATGTATTCATCCATTCATTGTTGTTTCATTTGGTTTTGACAGTTTAAAGTGATGCAGCTCTTTTGTAGTTCCTTGATTGATCACATATCTTAATGCTGGAAAACATCATACTTTAGTACAGATGTGGGCAGAAAATAGATCTATCCTGATGTTTTGGACATCAAGTCGCGGCATTCCTGACAACTGCCCATGCTGATAGGGGCTTTTACAAGTTGAATTCTAAAACATCTGGAGATCTACATTCTGCCTTCCCTTCTTCTTGAACAACATTTGCCAACCTGGTGCCTGTCAGATGTGTTGGGTTGCAACTCTCAACATAAGGAGATGCTCTAAGAAATGAGAAGTAGCTGGTCCTAAGTTGTTCATCATCATTTCCCACAACCCCACAGTCACCTCTGCATATCAAATTGCATATCTAGATTTTTGAGATGACAAGTCCCAGCATTCCTGACCATGGGACATACTGACTTGCAATGATGGGAGTTGTAGTCCAACACCTTTGGAGGGCACCAGGTTGGGGAAGGGCTGCTCTAAACAAAAAAAGAGAAGTAGGTGGCCCTAAGTTGTTCGTGATCAGTTTTCCACAACCCCACAGTCACCTCTGCATATCATATTCTCCATCCTGTCCTCATGGTTTATCTGCTTTGGGAGAATTTCACTTGCACTTTCTGCCTCCTTAGGGAAGATGTGGCGTTAAGGCTTGGGAGCCTTAACTCCCAATTTCCCTGCTTTTTGGTGCTTGGTTGGAAACTGTGGAGCCTTAACGTTTTTGTAAACTGTAGGTTTTTTGTTTAATGAATTTCAAGGCTTTGTGTAACGGATGACTGGATATTATACAGTTGACAAGCAGCCAGCATCAGCTAGGATGTTACACCATTTTGACATCCAATATAAAATCAAAGCTAGGGATATGTGTTGCACCCACTTTTCAAAATAATAAATGAACCCCAGAAGATATGCTCTCTCACTTGAAATCTGAGGGGTCTCATTTGAATTTTTCAATAGCCAATGTCCAGAAATAAAAGCTTTCTATGACTGACTCATGAAAAGAAGCATTTCATGTTTTGTGTCTGTATTTGGAGAGAACCTGAAAAAACATTCTACTGGACTTATTCTGGAAGCACACAAGATGATAATTTATCCTAAATTAGAATAAGTTACAGTTTACTATATTAATTATTTTAGCTCATTTTATGCTACATGCTTTTTCTTCCTGTTTGCATCTTAAAGTAGCAGATTGTGATCATGTTTGTGGTCAAGTTTCAAGCCTGCATGGGCTGCATTTCCATCCATAGATATTTACTTAAAAGACCCATTGAATTTCCTTGGTTCTTTAAAAGCAACGTATTTGCTTTTAGATTTGCCACTCTCAGCACTCTGCACGTGCTATGTATGCCTGCTCTGTCTACCCTATTGTTCCCTACAAGGCCCAGCCAGGGGAGGTCAGTAAATTAAACCAAGGGATGAAGGATGGGATTCCATCAAGTTCAGCTGAGAGCATTTCCTGTAGGACATGGACCTAACAGGAACGGTGAGGTCAGGTTTCTGGCAGACCCATTTAAGCAACTTTATGGCCTGATAGTTCTCTGTTCGGTAGCCTGCAGAAGCCTCATAAAGCAATGGGCATATGAACACAGTTATTATGGTCTGCCACTTTGTCTTTAGTAGTCTGAGGTCCAGACCTCTTCAGAAGGGGGAATAGTGTCATGTTATAGGGTGACCACATGGAAAGGAGGACAAGCCATCCAAAATGGTGGCCAGCACAACATCTTGTGATACTAAATTCTATAGTTAACCAGAACAGTACACAGTATTCTAAGTGTGGTCACACCATAGATTTGTATAAAGGCAGTATGACACTGGCAGTTTTATTCTCAATTACTTTTCTTATAATGCCTAACATGGAGTTTGCTGTCTTTACAGCTGCCACACACTGGGTTGACGTTTTCACTGAGATGTCAACCACATTCCCAAGGTTTTTTTTTTCTTGTTTAGTCACTGCAGGCTCAGATCCCATCAGTGTATATGTGATGTTGGGATGCTTTGCTCCAGTGTGCATGCTTACGTAGAACTGTTGTTTACAAATGCTTACGTAGAACTCGTTGCCATTTTGATGCCCATTTTCACACTATGGAGAGATTCTTTTGGAGCTCTTGGTAATCTCACTTCATTTTAAAAACCCTAAATATTTTGAGGTCAGCAGCAAATTTGGCCATCTCACTGCTCACTCCTATTTGCATGTTGTGAAGAAAGTGGATAGGGAGGCAGTTTCTCCCTTTCTCATAATATTAGAATGAGGGTGGAAGTGAGCAGTGACGTAGCCACGTTTGGTGATGATACCAAATTATTTACTCTTGCTAAAACAATGGAGGATTGTGAGGAGCTCCATAAAGATCTCTGCATACTGAGAGAATGGCCATGAAAAGGGCAAATGCTGTTCAGTGTAAGCAAGTGTAAAGTGATGCACATTGGGGGATCACAATTTCACATATACACTAACAGGATCTGAGCTAATTAGCGGTGACTGACCAAGAAAGAGTTTGGAGCAGGGGAGGTGGACAGCTTGATGAAAATGTTGATCCGGCCGCTGTGAAAAAGGCAACCTCCGTGTAAGGCGTAATTAGAAAAAGAATCCTAATTCTTGAAGACTAATATGAAAAATAGTAGGTTCTCTGATTTGCACTTGATGTATGTGGATTCTTTAATCTTACTATAGTAAAAATAACATATTTTAGTTTTAGATTCATGACTGTATTAGCAGTAAGTTAGTTGGGAAACAAATGGATTAGGAAGTGCAAAAAGTGAGTGTATTGCATCATTTGTGACAGCTCTATTCATACATAGTTTATGGTATGTAGTAAGTGGGCCAGGCCTAAATTTCCAGCCTAATCTATTTTACAGGGTTGTTGTGAGGGTAAAAGTAGCACATGCCATACACCCAAACATTACCAAACATTTGTTTTACATTTCTGTGAAAGTGAGCAGCAGAAGAAACTCACTAGATGGTTTTGAGCCAGTCATAGACTCTTAGCCTAACCTACCTCATGGGTTTTTGTGGGGGGAGATATGGCACTTGAAAGAATGATCAGTCTAGGGCTTTCCCCTTCCTCCTTACTAGAGAAGCTTCTTTGCAACCGATCAACTAAATGGAGTCTGAACATCCTCTTATATCACTACATCTGACCCAGTACCAAGAATAGCCATGTGGGTGTTTAGAAATATTGCTCAATTTAATTTTAATCTATCCAAGTTTGGATTTTAATTTTAATTTTTTTGCTCTAAAAATAGCCTGTGGTCAATGAATCCTATATTAAGCCTGTCAAAGATGTTGGTACTGGAGATAACAATACACAATAGTTTTGTTCAACCTGATCAAAAAATATTAGAAAAGCTAAGAGAATTCAGAATGTCACTGACTCTTCTACCCTACAGGGTTGTTGTGCTGATAAAATGGAGGAGGATTATGTAAGCCACCTTAGGTTCCTTGCAAGAGGAAAAAAGGCAGGATATAAATGTAACATTAATAAAAGTATTACTACTTCTGCTAATTATTATTATTAATTATAATAACAATGAAGGAATAAAAATTCTTTAAAAATCAAATACATGGATTTTTTTTAAAAAAAAAGAAAAAGAGGGGGGAGCTTAACCTCTTCTCTTACAAAAAGCCTTGGTCCCTAAATACACAGAGCTCTCAAAGAGAAGTACAGCCAAATCCAAACACCCCTTCAAGCTAGTGGAATGGGAATGAGACTCATTGCACTCAGTGGAACTAATTTCTGAGTAGACATGCCTTGGATTGAATTGATATGAAAATTAATGATCAGCAGCCATAATCAAATGAACATACACACATGCAAAGCATGCAAGCAAGTTGTTAATTGTAGAGTTATAGTGCTGTAAAGGAGAGGGAATTCTCACTCGCATCTATCCCTCTCTGCCTTCTAAGGTTCCAGACTGTTTTTTTTTTAAATAAAGGCTACAATCTTCTACACACTTACCTGGGATTAAGACCATTGCATTCAGTCAATGGAACTTACTTCTGAGAAGAGACTACAACACTGTCTTTCCTAGAGGAAGCAGCCATTGTAGCTGATGCAGGAGGGAGGGGGGGAGACTCTACTGAGCGTGTGCCATAATCAAAATGGCCACCGGATTTCTTAAAGAGGCACAGTTATAATTTAATAAAATCCACTTAAGTGAATTTTTAAAAAAGAAAAGCAGTTCCACCTACACTACAACGGGAGGAAGTAGACCGTGCCATTGGATTAATGAAAATGGCTCCATGAAGGTAAGGACAGCTGCACAAAAATGGTCGCAATCCCTGAGTTCAATTTTCAGTTTCGGATTCAGGGGATTCTTTAATCTTTTTACTTTAAACTGCTCTCCTTCCCTCAGTCTTTCACCAATCTTTTTGAAATTTTCAGGTAATGTAAAACAAACATTTCTTTCTGGCACCTGTAAATTTCAGAAAGATTGGTGAAACATTTTCGATTTTATGGCTGTTAGAATGACCCCTCCCCAATTATCACTTTAACATGGTGGAACATGTTTTTTACTGACCGCCCTTAACAAGGGAGGCATTGCTGTGCCTCCCTTAATAAAAATTATATATATATATATATATATATATATATATAAAAGAACTTAGTTTAAAAAACATGTGTTTATGTTAGAAAAGACATGTATTACAAATTCTTGTGTTGAAAATGCTTGGCATGGGCTTACCCCCATACTTATAACGTTATCATTTTTTAGAAATACATACCCCGGAGGAAACTTCTACAGAAGACACTATGTTATCTACAGTCTACACTCCACACACATTGTTTTCCACAAGTAGGCCTCTCTGCATGTGTTTCACTAGTTCAAGTATTTTCTTATCGACTATGTACACATATACTGTTATTATAGATGTCTCTATACAATGTTTGTTCTAAGAAACACTAGCTATTTTTCCCCAGACATTTTTTTATATACAGGGTGGCCCAAAAGTAGGTAAACAGTTGTTTAGAATGTTGATGGGAGGGGGAGAGAATGTACTGTATACCTACTTTTGGACCACTTGGTATACTGGATCTCATATCTCTGTATATCTGCCACTTAAACACATTGTCACCCATCTTTTTTACTAAATTCCACTCATTCCCACTTTTCATTATAAACAGCAAGTTTTGGCTAGTTCACTCTTACATATATGATTTTTAGTTTTGCTTTCGCTACAACAGCTAACCTGCATATCTATTGGCGCACTGCCAAAGGAAAGTTTTCAATCCGTGTACCTGATATAGGTCTTTTTGTCCTTCACCAAATCTTAGACCCCCTCTACAAGAATTCGGTTTGGCGCCTGGTTCTCCGATTATGCGCATCTTCTCAGAAGCGCTTTATGGTAGATGACTGTATGCGGGAGGTAATTGAGCGCACAACTGGTGGCCTTACCGGTTGTTTGAAATGCACTTTAGAAGTAGTTAATGCGGAGAATCGCTTGTTTACATAGTCAAAATGCGCTGTAACGGGCTGCAGCAAAATAAAACTCGCTATTTAACGTGCATTCAATAATGCGCATAATCGAATAGATATTGCGCCTCAACTCCTGATTTGTGTTCCGCTCATGTAGAGGTAAAAATTTTAATGAGACTTGAAAGAGCTTTAAACCTCTTGTGTAGAGGCAGCCTTAGTCCTTCTAACGCGTTACTTCCACTCTGGTTGTTTTTATCAGGTGTCAACAATGGCCCCTCATGGCTTAGAGATAATCTCTTATAGATGGTAATTATATTCATAGCCTGATTCTGTAGTAACTTAGTTGTTATTAGCCTTTTATTTATCTCAAGGCTTGCAATTATTCCATTCCAAGGAATCATTCAAACCATTCGGAATAAGTGATTGGAGATACAGAATCCAAAACAAATCCCTTTTACTTAGGACCTTTTCATCACCCTTTGTTTTCTAACTGGCCCAATATCTTAGGGACTCTGGTTGATGTTTTCTTTCCTGAAAACGTTTTACCATTGGAGCCCCATCCCTATTGTGCCTGAGATTGCACAGATGTTCCCCTATCCTAATCTTCAGGGGTCTCTTTGTCTTGCCTATATACATCTTATCACAGGGGCAAATGATGACATATATTACATGTGCAGAATTACAATTCAAAAAATCTTTTACCACAGTAGTTTTACTATTTTCTTTGTTTATGAATGACAAGGTCTTCTTTGAATATTTGCAATAAATGCAATGTCCACAGGTATATTATAAATAAATCATATACTAATAGAGAACTCAGGTGCAGAGTTATGACAGCAAAGTAACCAAATAGGGCTCCTGAGAATCAAGAGGGCGAGAAATCAGCATGTGCTGGAAACACCAACAGCTGCCTGATAGGACTGAATATGTTCTGTATTCACAAAATGTCTAATGGTTCTAATTGTATATTGCCCAGAGAGCCTTGGCTGTTGGGCAGTATAAATATGTAATAAATAAATAAAAGTAATGTTTGTTGGTGGAAAAACAAAACGGGTGTGGATGTGGGTGTGCTTGTGCAGGGATGGGATGGGATGGGATAGAGTACCCTGAAAGAAGGCACGGCTGGTGAGCTGCAACCCTGAATAGAAGCGCTCGGCACTGAAATGTTTCACTACAAGTCTCACTTGCAGTAAAACTAATAAACTGCGATCATAACGATTACATATATAAAATTACAGGTAGTGTAAGGGCCCTGTGCACAGCTTGTACTTTGTCTAGACAATGGGATGAAAATAATACTTCAAAATCAGAGGGCATTTGGAAGATTTCCAAGTGCTACAGGAGACTGTGGAGGGGGCAAATCTAGGGAAGGGGGAAGTTGGCTTGATAAAAACTGAGTCAGCAATGTATTCATACTCTGCTGAGAGGAGTGTGCAAAAAGGTAGGAATGGGAAGCACTGAATAAGCACAGGAAGTTCCCTTTCCTGCTGGCACAAGAGGAAGGCACTTGTCCCTGACCAAAACACACACACGGTGGCACATGGGATGAAACAGTATTAATATATTTTCTAAAGTAAGACTTCTCCAGGGTTGGTGCCTCATCCAGACCACAATAAGTGTGACTTAGAGCAGATGGGAGTACTTCTGCATTCTTAAGTTATGTAAGAAGGGCCAGACTCACCAGCTGGGTTGGTTTGACCTACAAAATGCCCTTAAGGACACAGAGGAGAAAAAGAACTGAGAAATTAACTAATGTCACCTATCATTAGCATGGCATCCCGGATTAAAGTTGTCAACAATATTTTGTGAAGGGACCTGTCAGGCAATAAGATAGCTTGTCCTAAGATGCAAGAAAATGGCCAACATTATTGTTAATGCTGTCCTATAATTGATCCTAGCCTTGTCAGTCTTTTGCTGTAGAGGAGCTTTCCTAAAGAAGGGCCTCAGATGACTAGGAAACATTTACATGGATTTATTGTCTTTTTATTTGCTGAAGGGTGATTATGTCTTACCATCAATAAGTATTTGCAGAACACAACAACCAGAACTTAAAGGACCATTACTTAGGTGCCAAGTTAGCACTGAACAAAAGTGGGTGGCTGGGGAACTATGCAGCAGTGCTAGGCTTAAGCAGTGTGTCCCTGAAAGAGATCCTATACATTTAAGAACTGTATGGAAAGGAACATTCCTCTGGCTACTGAATCCCTTACACTGCAACTCTGTGATGGTAAAAGCCACACTTTCCTAGAGGTCTGTGTGACGGAAGATTGGATGCGGCCAGGAAACAACTTTTTCATTCTCTTCCTGCCCACTGACATCCTAATGTTTTTCAAGATTTTCTTTTAAATTGAAAATACATTTTTGAGGGATGCAGGGAGTGAAGAGCTTTGTAGGTGGCACTGGAGCACCCATGGGCACCACAGTGGGAACGCCTGGACTAGATTGTCACCTGTCATTTTAGCTGTATCTTGATTTGTCTGTGTCATCAGTTAAGTTTGTATCCTGCCTTTCCATCAGCTGTATACTTGGGTAGGGTGACCAGATAAAATCCAGGTCAGGGTTCATGTAACTTTAACAGTTGTAGAGAAAAGGGAATTTCAGCCAGTGTCATTTGTATGCAATTAGTTCTTGGTGAAATTCCCTCTTCATCACAACAGTTAAAGTTGCAGGGGCCCTGCCTTCTTTTGTATATGGTCACTCTAGTATAGTGCCTGCACCTTTAACTGTTGTGATGAAGAGGGAATATCACCAGGAACTAATTGCATACAAATGACACTGGCTGAAATTCCCTTTTCTCTGCAACTGTTAAATTTACATGAGCCCTGACCTGGATTTTATCTGGTCAGCCTATGCTTGGGAGCTAATTGATGTGAGACGCCAATCCTGCAATACATACCTGCCAAGACTTAAAGTGGCACTTCATAAGGTTCTAAAGTGGTGGTGGAATCAACAGGAAGTAGAAGGCTTCCAGATGAGCCCTAAGTTGAAGAGACAGACATCAGTGAAAATCTTTTGAACTTTGGTGGGTACTTCCACACTAGGAATTTAGCGTGGAATTGCCACACTACATTCATTCATTTTTTATGGAGCATTCAGATGATGTCATCATCGAATTAGTTTTGTTTTCCTGTTGGTTCTTCCATCTTTTCTCACACTGCAGAAAATCCAAGTTACGGGAAGGAACTGAACAGTTGTAGATTGTTTTTAGCACTACTCTTTCATTCCAAGATTTGAGGTTTCAATGTGTGCAGTAATGTATCAGGTGGCTGAGCCTTCACTATAACCTTTCCAATGGGAACCATTTTATAGGCTGACCAGATAAAATCCAGGTCAGGGCTCATGTAACTTTAACAGTTGTAGAGAAAAGGGAATTTCAGCCAGTGTCATTTGTACGCAATTAGTTCTTGGTGAAATTCCCTCTTCATCACAACAGTTAAAGATGCAGGGTCCCTGCCTTCTTTTGTATATGGCCACTCTAGTATAGTGCCTGCGCCCCTTTCTAGAGTTGGAAGACCTAAAGATGGTAGTGCATGCACTGGTAACTTCAAGGCTCGACTTCTGCAATGCGCTGTACATAGGGCTACCTCTGTGCCTAGTCCAGAAACTTCAATTAGTTCAAAATATGGCAGCCAGGTTGGTCACCGGTACACCTAGGGGTGACCATATTACGCCATGTTTAAAATCGCTCCACTGGCTGCCAATTAGTTTCCGGGCGAAGTATAAAGTGTTGGTCATTACCTTTAAAGACCTACATGGTTTGGGTCCAGGTTACCTGCGGGATCGCCTCCTCCCATACAATCCGCCCCGCACGCTCAGGTCCTCTGGGAAGAACTTACTGCAGTCAGCCAAGACTAGGCTGACAACTGTTACCCAGAGGACCTTCTCTTCTGCCGCTCCCAGATTGTGGAATTACCTGCCGGAGGACACTCGTCAGCTTAACATTCTTTTAGAATTTAAGAAAGCCATAAAGACTGTTCTGGCGGGCATATCCAGTACAATTTTCGAATGTTTTAAGGATGTTTTTAGGATGTTTTAGGATGTTTTAATGCAGTTTTAATAATATGTGTCATGTTTTAATCAGTCTTATGTATTTTATCACATTGTTGTTCCCCGCCTCGATCCAGACGGAGAGGCGGGTAAGAAATAAATTATTATTATTATTATTATTATTATTATTATTATTATTATTATTTCACCAGGAACTAATTGCATACAAATGACACTGGCTGAAATTCCCTTTTCTCTACAACTGTTAAAGTTACATGAGCCCTGACCTGGATTTTATCTGGTCAGCCTACCA
Organism: Anniella stebbinsi; assembly: GCA_029215795.1. NCBI lineage: Eukaryota > Metazoa > Chordata > Lepidosauria > Squamata > Anniellidae > Anniella > Anniella stebbinsi. The sequence goes on from JARDYH010000001.1 coordinate 335,777,299, forward strand.
TTTTATTACTCCATTTATTTATTTTAAATTGATCTTTTAATTAGGCCCCAAACCCCTTTCCTGCTTTTTTAAAAAATTGTACAACAGCACCTAAATGAAAGTGTTATAAATTACTTTATAATACTTAATTATAATTGATTTCTGATTAAATATTTACCATGTTAACACCAGAGCTAACACCACATCACAGAAGCGAATTAACACAGTCCCTCTACAACTTTGGAGCTGCGCAGCTCCGGAGCTAACAACATATCAGAGAAGAGAATTAATAAAAGTTCTGAAGTTAATTAATGCAGGAAGTGCATAGACATCTCTCAATGGGGACTTTAAAGGAATGAATGGAGGAAGGGCGAGCCGATGTCACAGCCATGTCATAGGATTTAATGTGGAGGCATGGGGGTACATTGCAGATCAAGTGTCTGGGAGCCGCTTTAACAAAAAAGAATGGTGTAAAAGGACTCTCCAATACTGCGGCTTTTCCGGGCGGAAGCGGCTGGTTGGGAGCGTGCTGACCACGTCATGTGCCGTAAAGGACCTCCCAACGCTGCCAAGCCGCAGGTAAAACAACATGAAGACAGACCCCTGGAAGCACCCTTAATGATTGTGACAGATATATGGGAGAAAAATGCAAGAGGACTGGGGTGGGGTTGGGGGGAGAGGATTGAAGCCTAGTAAGTTATCAGTGCTACAGAAGATAGGGGAAGTGCTTGGAGTTTGTGTTGTGATGCAGGTACTATGCAGACATCTTGATGCTAATTTTTCTGCAAGTTGCTCTGAGTCAGCCAGACAGACCACTGAGGCTGTGGGGATTTCCAGGAGAATTATCAACACTGAAATCCCCTTGGATGCTAGCATAGACAGAGTGCTATTCACTCTGAATGTGCGACAGGCATATGCTTCCTCTTTGTACAGGAAGCACCAGATGCCATATGGAGTTATTTTGGGGTGTAGGGCCACATTTTTGAACAAGCTATGCACAGAAAGCTTTATGAATGAGGCATTCACATTATCCAGTTCCTCTTTATATTATTGAAGGAACAAACCACATGCCACTGTCCAGTGGAAAAAAATTAATCTCTATGAATTAGTGAAATATAAGACCATAAGTAGAGCTAAGGTGAATCAAACCATAAGTAGCCATTCATAGCTTTATCCTCCATGAATGTGTCTAATCCCCCTTTAAAGCCATCCAAATTGGTAGCCATCACTACATCATGCAGTAGTCAATTCCGTAGTTTAACTATGCACTGAAGTAGCTCCTTTTATCTACTCTGAATCTCCCACAAATCAGTTTCATGGGATGACCCCAAATCCTATTATGTGAGAGGGAGAAAAATGTCTCCCTATCCACATTCTCCACACCATGCATAATTTTGTACATTTATCATGCCTCTCCTTACCCTTTTTCTGGCTAAACAGTCCCAGGCGTAACCTTTCCTCATAGGAGAGTTGCTCTAACCCATTTCTGCAGCGCTACAATATACTTTTTAGGTACTTTGACCAGAACTGTACCCAGTATTCCAAGTATTGTCACACCATAGACTTGTATGTGGCCAGATCTACACCAAGCAGGGCCAGATCTACACCAAGCAGGATATAACACTTTAAAAACCGTTATAAAGCAGTAGTGTAGATCCATCCCAGGATATAGCAGTATGAAAGCGGTATATAAAAGGCAGGAGCCACACTGCTGCTTTATAATGCTATGGAAATGCACTGGCAACTGTTGAGGTCCATTGACACATACCATATACTGCTATATCCTGCTTGGTGTGGCTCCTGCCTTTTATATACCACTTTCATACCGCTGTCATACTGCTTGGTGTAGATCTGGCCTGTGTCCCACCAACAGACATATATTACGGTGGTGGGATATGGGAGAGGGTTTTCTCTGTTGTGGCACTCCAGTTGTGGAATGCTCTCCCCTTGGAGGCACAGCTGATGCTGCCATTGGCCTTGTTTCAGCGACAAGTTGAAATGTGGCTTTTTATCAACGCCTTTGAGGGCTAAATTTGCCTAAAAGTTGCACATAGATTTACTTGCTTTTATTGCCTTTAAATTTCTACTGGTTGGTGTGTACATTATTTATTGTTTTGTACTGTTTGTATTGATTTTTTCTGTACGCCACCTTGAGATCCCAAAGATATAAAAATATTTTAATAAATAAATTATAAACAGCAGTATGATCTTGACAGTTTTATTTTTAATTCCTTTCCTAATTATACCCAACATGGAAAGAACTTCAGTTATATAAAACTCTTAGCAACGGAGATATAATGCATCTTTCTTCCTATATACATAAGCCCCATGACAATATCTCTGACTACTAAGAAGTAAATCCCATTACGTTCAATATACACTCCTAGGAAAGTGTATATTAAACTCAGTAGGACTTACTTCTGACAATGCTAGGGATTAATTAATGTTTTAGCCCTTCTTGATGGTGCAGGGTTATTGAAATGAAAATGAACTATGGTCCTTCCATTGCTACAGGTACACCAGGGCCAGATCCACACCAAGCAGGATATGACACTTTGAAAACATTTTGAAAAGTGTATATGGAGTGTGTCCTGGGCCCTAACAGTTGTCACTACTATTATAAACCGTTTTAAAGCAGTAGTGTAGATCCTGCCCAGTTTTTCCCATAGCAAACACATAATACAGGTACAGCAGCCATCTGTCCTTAGATACCAATATACATATGCCTGGAATTGAAACCCTCATTGGGTTGTGGCTCCCTGAGAGGCATACACAGGTGTTTAAGAACATTTGTCTGTCATTTGCACTTAATATTTTTCTGTAGGAAACACCAGTGGACTTGTGACAAACAACAGATGTGTAAAGCTCCCAAGTTCTGATGCCTAGAAGAGAGAAAATGGAAATTCTCTCACACTGGTTTTGAAGAGCAGTAGTGCCAACCATGAACACTGGTTTGTTTTTTTAAATGCTGGGGATATTAAAAATGGCTGGAAAAGGCCTGTGAGAGGCACATAATGTACTTGCATTGCCATAATGATCATAGCTGCTTTCATCCTCTGAAAGTAAATGAAGATGCTTTTATTGCAGCAAACTTTGAGCATGAAGCAGGGGCAAGCTTTGAAGGTATCTACCAGTGGTATGCTATTTTTAGGCTGTTTTAATATTCAAAACTCTTTCTTTCTTGGTTTTGAAAGTGTTTTAATTGTATATTATTCTATACTGTAAGTTGCCTTGTGTATCCAGGGGACCACATGGTGGGATATACCTTTTCTAAAAACAATAAGCAAGCATGACCACCATTCTCACTGCAAAACAAATAGTCACACTTTCTCAGGCAAGCGTCGAGTCGATTGTGGGAAGTGGCAAGTAGCAATTCCTCTGCAACGGAAGAATTTGTCAGGTGACATTGTCTGGATGGATTAGTGATGGCTGCTTGGTTTATTTCCTCCCCTTTCTACGGGAAAACTACAGTGCCTGGAAAGACCCTTTGATAAATTAGGCTCTACTGTATGAATAATTCTCTTGCTACTTTTTTCCACCAGCAAATGTAGCTAAATATTTGGAATCAAAAGATGTAGTTGGAAATAATATTTTCTTGAACATGCTGGCTGACATAGACTGAAGAGAGAGTTAGTTTGGGTTGTCCCCCCCCCCCCCAAATAATCACTGTTTGTGGAATATCGAATTCACTTTGAGTAAATAGATTTTGCAGGGTTTTTAAAAAATGTTTCAAAAACCTGCACAATCTACTTGACCAAAGGAATTAGACAGTTGGCCAAAAGAACTTTTTGTAATGCCTCTCGCAAATCACTAAAGAGTTTGGGGCTTTCAGTTTAGAAAAAGATGGCTTAAGTAGAAGTTTATAACGTTATGAACAATATGTAGAAAGTTAACAGAGAACACATACTCAATTTTGGAAACTGGGGACATCCAACTCATTGCAACAAAATGCAGTTATGGCCAATGGAGTGCTGGAGGAATCTGTTGCGGACTCCAATGAGATCAGATTCCCAAGAATCCAACCTGAGGAGTCTGCAGCAGACTGGCCCCACCCCCATACACACACCTGTGCATTCTCCGGATTTCATATGTGGTGGTCTTCTACCTTTAAGAAAGGCAAGAGATGCTAATGGCGGTTGCCATTAACCTATGAGTTTCATCACACCTACTTTCCCCCCTGGTTTGCTTCTGCGGGTTCCCCCTCCGTTTCCTATGCGAGTCTAGCATTTTGAATTATACGTGCTCGGCATTGCTGCGATACCTCAGCTTGGCCTGTTCAAAATTTGCATTTCTGACTTTGCCCGTTCAGGGATACATCAAAAGAGAAACTAAAAATAGCAACCTCAGGGCAAGAGAACAGCACGACAGGGATGACGTCGTGCGAGTTCAGCACTGAGTAAGTGGATCAAAGTCGTGGCGGGTGTGCATCAAACCGTCCATGTGATGACGGCCTATCATGAGAAAATTACATCTGTAATTTGCAGAGTTTACGGTGCTTAGGACCGTAAAGCACTTACTTCTATGTAAATTGCAGCCATAAAGTGCTTACTTCTGTGTACATTGCGCGTGTAAAGCGCTTTACGGCCACAATTTATGTAGAAGTGCTTTATGGACGCATGTCGTAAAATAATGCAAATAATGCAAATCTGGCAGATGCACCAGGGCTCCATGGAAATCCACTAAGTTCTAAGCAGCCAGATTTCCCCACAGTGGAGTCCCCTGGACGTTGGGGGCTTGCCCATTTCTAATGGCCATTAGCTTTATTTATTAATTAATTTAGTTGCAATTATAACAAAGCAAAAGTTGTAAAAGAACTGCAAACAATAACACCGATAGCAAGAACATTTTAAAAAAGAATAACACCAATGCTTTAAAAAACGGGGATTATTTATTTATTTATTATTGCATTTATGTACCGCCCCATAGCCAAAGCTCTCTGAGCGGTTTACAAAAATTAAAAATATTGAACATTAAAAAACCGATATACAAAATTTAAAACCATAAAGAGCATAAAAACAGGTTATAAATACAATATCCATTTAAAACAACTATTCTGGGTCAAACAACAACAACAACAACAACAACAACAACAAAAACCTCAACATACACTGTTAAATGCCTGGGAGAAGAGGAAAGTCTTAACCTGGCGCCGAAAAGATAACAATATTGGCACTAGGCGAGCCTCGTCGGGGAGATCATTCCATAATTGGGGGGCCACCACTGATGAAAGAAGAAAGATTTGACACTTCTGTTTCAAATATACGTGTTAATATAAGCAGACAGTGGCTCAATTCGGTCAACACTTTAGTCCATGGTGGGTTAATAGCATACTGACGGTGTGTTAAAGAGGTGGAGCTCCACAGACAACACGCTGCAGCAGGCGCTGCAGAGAACCGACAACCACCCTGGTGGTTAATAGCGTACTCGGCTGTGACTGACAGCTCGGCCGCCATGTTCTCTGCTTACCGACCTCCGTTGGTCCTCCAGCAGGTATCCCAGAACACACTGTGGCCGAAAACCATGGGCGCCGCCATTGAAGCCGATGCAGGACACGCCTCCCAAACCCCATTGGTTGTGCTCCCTGCCGGCTGCCTGGTGGGGGAGGTGGGCATTCCTGGTTGCTATGGCGGCGATACCAGTGATCTGTTGTGTGCTTGCTTGAGCGGCCGCCTGCATTCTGCCGCTCTTGCCGCTCTCCCCTCTGGTATTTTGAGATAACGTACTCACCACAGTTGTTTAACCCACGCTCCCCTCCAGACAACACTTTAGTCAATTGACTAATCCCTAAACAACTCGCAAGTGAGTTGTTTCTCTCAGTTGTTTAATTCTCCCGATTAGCGTACTGTGGGTTGTGTGCCTCCCTCCAGACGACACGTTAAACAACTTAACTGACGGTTGTTTAATTAAACAACCATTGCTTAACGTGTTGTCCGAATTGAGCCTATATGTCTAGGTAAACATCCAGACTAAATTGATGACTGTAAAACATATGTTCAAATGCAGCAAGAGAAGTAAGATCTCCAGTCCACTGAATAATAGCTTTGGTAGGGTTATTATTCCAGGCTTGGAATATAAGCTTCTTTGCAACTGTATCTCAGAGTCCACTTTTCTGTTCATCTATTAATACGCACATCACTGGAATTAAATTTAAAAGTCCATGAGCATCTGCAATTATCACAGATTTTTTAAGGACAAAATTTATGTGGGCAGTAATTTCCAATCAAAAGGAAGTCACCACAGGGCATGCCCATACCATATGCCTAAACGATGCATTATCTGCATTACATTGCCAGTAACTAGCAGAGCTAGCCAGCTTTTCCTTAACCAGCTGCTGTGATGTCCAATATACATGAAACATCATTTTTGTTGAATTAACTTCAGTTTTAAATCTATAGAAAGAGTACATATGGAAGTGAAGTCAACTTCCCATTGATTAGGCTGTATAAAGCATTCTAGTTCCCTATGCCATTCTTCTCTAACATACTTAACATACACTTTATTACATTCCAAATGACATTTATAAACAACTATTGTAGGCTTAGCTTTCTGTAAAGAGCTAGCTAGTATAGGAAGTGGCCAAGCACTAACTGATGATGGCACATATATAAACACCAAATGTCCTGTAATAGAATATATTGCCACCCAGTACCAGTTGTTAAGTAATATCTATTCTGCAGTACTGAAAATGATAAAAAGTCGTAATCTAATCCTATTAGCTGATCTGAAGTATAAATTCTACTATCAACTCAATTTCTCTGCAAAAAAATATGCTTTTCTATTTTCACTTCAGGATTCTCCCATAAAGTTAACTTAACGTGAGAATAAGGGTCAAATTGCAACCGATGAGACATTATATACCATGTTTATCTAACCTCCAAAATTGTGGGTGGAGTCATTCCTTTCTTTTTAGAGCTTTTCTACACAAGACTGTTAATCATTGTACCTGCTTTTGATTTTGTTGCAGAATTGAGATCCGAGTCTACACAAAGAACTTTTCCTTGCCTGCTTTTCTGCTACATAACCTCTAGGTGGCACTATGCTAAGGTAGAATATTGTAATTACATAAGTAGGAAAATACTTTTCTTTCATTTTCAGAAATACTACATTTTCCCTGCTCTAAAAAACCCAGGAAAGTGCTTTTAAAAAACAGAAACAAACTAGAGGATCACAACATTGTCTAAAGAACTCATAAACAACTGTGAGTAGGGAATAATGAGTACACAATAAATGCCTCATGTAGAAAACCTTTTAATATGCCTAGATCCTAGTGCCATCCAGCCGAAATGAGGTGTCAAATAGCTGGCTCCAAAACAACACATGAAAGAGTATTAAATGAAAAAGGTATCTTCCAATCATTGATACAAGAGAACAAATAACCATGATATAGACCAAGATATGGGAAACTAAATCCTCCTTAATTGGCAATTGCATCCTCTTAAGCAAAAATCAGGGAGGAGAACCTTCTTAAATACATTCTGAAATGCTGCAGAGGTTTTGAAAATACATTTGGTGAATATATAGAGGAATATAACGCAATACATAAAATTTCCGGTGATAAGACATTCATCTTAAGTTAACCTTGCCACAAATCCATAAATTAAGTGATGCCCATCTTTCCAAATCTAGAAATATTTCTGCTACCAAACCACTTAAATTCAGTTTAACCATTTAAGAAATATCTTTAGACACCAATTAATAGTATAGCCTGAAAGTGTACCAAATTAATTTTGGTACACTTAATTAATTTATTAATTTGGGCATAGAAGACTCTATAATCTAAATAATGTCATCTGCATATAAAATTGTTTCACATTCAAATTCAACTTGCTCATGTTCAAATCCACGAATTCCTCTGCTCTGCTTAAGTGCATATGCCAATGGCCAGTAGCTTTGATAGCTTTACCAAAAGTATTAGATCTATCACTAGCCATTAACTGGCAGACAGGCTACACAGAGTGGGAACTGCTGCAACATGACTGCTGCCACATAGCTGTCAGTAAAATATGTCATGTCGGTAGCACTCCCATATCTCTGAGAGGGCCCAGCCCTTCCAGATTACATAGTGGCTCAATTCGGATGACACGCTGCAGCAGGTGATGCAAAGTAATTTTAACCACCCTGGTGGTTAATAACGTACTCGGTTTTGACGGACAGCCTGGCCGCCATTTTCCCCGCTTACCAAACCCCGGCAGTCCTCCAGCAGGTATCCCGGCATGCAATGCGGCCGAAAACCATGGGCGCCGCCGTTGCTGCTGATGGAGGACACACCTCCCAAACTCCATTGGATGCCGCAGTCAGTGGGCGGAACTCAGCAGCCTCGGGCAAAGAGGCAGCCAGGAGGAACGGCTGCAGGAATACAGCAGTTGCACCTCGCGCCCAGTGCTGCAATCACAACGTTGGCACCCACGCCCCAGGGAGCCACCCTCCACCCACCCTACACGGGAGACAGGGCAGTTGCCAGGAAGACCCATGGTCCCCAGCCCCCTACCCCCCTCCCTCCTAGAGCAACTCTTGCGCACACAGGAAAGAAGGCAAGAGTGGGATGGCGTGGAAAACTTTATTCAGCAGGGAGTGCAAACATGGGCAGTAAGGCACACGGGCAGCACTATGCCAGGGCTGAGCCCACGGAAAGGAGAGATGCCCCCAGGGAGGGAGGAGGAGGCAGCTGGAAGGCACAGCGGTGAAGAAGGGACAGCCGAGGCCACAGCCCCAGGGAGCCAAGCATGGAATGTGCCAAGGCGACGTGGCGGAGAGGGGGGCTTGCCAGGGAGGGATGCCAGTCCAGAGATGGGAGTACACAGCCAATGCTCACACGGGGTGGGGGTAGCGCAGCCAGATCCAGGCACTGATGCTTTCACGCACCCGGGATGCCTCCGCATGGGCGCGATGCTCCCCAACAGGATTCACGGGCCCTAGCAAAGGCTCAATGTCACGCCCATCCACAGCGATGGCGTCAGCGTCCTTGCCCTCCCGAGGGAGATCGGGGTGCTCGGCCAGTAACACGTCCCCACGGGACTCACAGATGTTGTGCAGGATGCAGCAGCACACCATCACGTCCAGAATGATGTCAGACTGCAAGTCCAGCAAGCTGAACAGGAAGCGCCAGCGCTCCTTCAGACGCCCAAAGGCACGCTCCACGGGCAGGCGGGCACGGCAATGGTAGTAGTTGTATTTATGCTGCACGTTGGTGCGCGGGTAGCAGTACAGAGTCATCAGCCATGGCTGCAGGGCGAACGGCTGGTCGGCCAGGAGGAGCGGACCTACCGCATGCCCGCACACGGACGCGGGGCCGGACTTCAGGAAGTGCCCCAATGTCAGCTTGGCAGCTAGGGGGGAGTTCCAGAAGACAGCTGTGTCGTGGCTCCGCCCAGACACACCCGCATACACGTCCATGAAGCGGCCCTTGGCATCCACCACCGCCTGCAGGACCATGCTGTAGAAATGCTTGCGGTTGTAGTATTCCTCGCCACGGGAGGGGGGGCCAGGATGCGCACGTGGGTAGAGTCCATCGCCCCCACCACCTGCGGGAAGCCCAGGGCATGGAAGCCACGCATGTTCTCCTTCTCGTCCCCCACCCGAATGATGTCAGCCAGGTACAGCTCGTTCAGCACGCTCACCGTCTCACGGAAGATCTCGCACGCGGTAGACACGCTCACTCCGAAGATGGTTGACAGCGGCAAGTAGCCCACATTGAACACTAGCTTGTACAGCGTCAGGCCGAGCCGACGAGACACCGGAATACTTCGGCGCATATTTGTACACTCCTGCTGTAGGACAGGTGTCACCTCGGCCACCAACACCTCGAAAGTCGCACGAGACATGCGGAAGCTCCCATGGAAGCGCTCGTCGTCCCAGTCCTTCAAGTCCTGCATCTCATTCCATACGGCATCCATCCGGGGTAGCACCCAGCGGCGGACAGTCTCTTGCTCGGCAAGAAGCTCGGCCAACATCGAGAGGGGTGGGGCGCGGTGCAGGGGCGCTTCCGCCGTGCCTTCGGCCAACTTCTCCACGATCAACGTGGATGCCGCACGGGGTCGAACCAGCGGCAGGATGGTGGCCCGGAGACAAGGCACAGCCTCTGTTGCTCCGAGGGGCCAGCGGAAAGGCTCTGTTCCGAACACCAACTTCGTGGGCATGGCTCCTCCTAGGCACCACAGCCGGACACGGAATATGTCCTCCTCGCTGGCGTCGCCGTGGTTCAGCGTGGCCGCCTGGATCGCCCCCTGCAAGCAGGCCGTTGCGAGCTCCCTCTGGGACATAGTTGCCACTGCCGGGCGGGCCAGAGGGGGGGCGGGCAGGACGGGAGGAGCGGTGGGCGTGACGGATCAGGAGGGAGGAGGGAGAAGGGGCTAGACTTGGAGTATGGGACTGTCAACTACGGTAGCGTGGGAATGGGAGGGCAGGAGGATTTGTTTAGGCTATAGTGCACCTGCAAGATAGAGGGGAGTGACAGGAAGCGGCCGGAGTGGGGTGCGTGATGGGGATTCGGCACAGCAGGGCGAGTCTACGCAACGACTGGGGGGATGGGCGCAAGCCTCCATGCTGGCGAAAAGGTCTACGGCTGGCCGTGGATCGGACGGCGGCGGTGGCGGACACTGCATTCCAGACGTCGAATGCGAAGTAATACTTCTCCCAGGGCCACCTCCAGAGCGAGGAGACGCCGTGCCTTTTGGGCCCTCCGCCTTCTATGGATGGCATGGCGGAGGGAGCGTAGTTTCCCTGGGAGGCGAGAACAGAAGGGGGGAGGGGAGGGGGGATTGCCATCAGTGACACGGAGGCCACAGCAACACTACTGCATCCCGCCCAACAGCCCAGTCACCAACCTCCATGCTGAAGGGCCCTTTGGCGTCGGACAATGTGTCCTGCACGGTGCCTGTCGGACCTGTAGGGTGCTGCCATCACGACTGGTCCTGGCTGCAATGAGGGGAGATGGGGCCGGGAACAAGAGGCATCCAGCGTGTGCAACAATGTTGCATAGGGGTGCTGATGGACATAGCCTTGAGTGTCTAGACCGGGCCGAGGGAGGTGTCGGCCAGAGGGATGGGGATCTAAGGGGGTCTTATCGCGTATAGGGGTGGGGGCGCAACAACTGCAGCAAAGCGCTATGGTTCATAGGCGGCTGGGTCTAGGGCCCAGTAGGACGACATCGCCTTAGGCCATGTCGTCCTGGGTGGATCTTTCCACCCCCTCCTCCTCCTCCTCCCCCCCTCCTCCTCTCCCTCTTCGTCGGTGTCTGGTGGGATGGCGCGGCCTCGCTTTGGGCGCCCGGCTATGCTCCGTTGCACCTGCCCTCCGGCCGGCCCCCCTGCCTTCCCTGAGGCACCTGCTGCTGATGATGCCGAATGTCGGGCCCGATATGGCGCAGCCAGTGGGGGGGGCAAGTACTGCTGTTGCTGCGGCGGTGCCATGTATTCATACGGCCCCATGTAGGGTGCTGGCTGCGGTGGCCCATGGTAGGCTCCACAGAACGATTGCGCGAGATCCCTGAGCACCTCGGTTTGGCGGTCGATGGCTGCTGTGCACTCCCACATGCCTCGGTCAATGATGGCATCGGTGGCAGCCATGGCCTCAGTCATGCCGGTGACATGGCGCTCCAGACCTATTCGCACGTCCCCCCCCCCGTGTGGCTTGGGCACACTCTTCCACGGCTTGACTGGCTGTGCGCGTAGCCCACACGGTGAGGACGTGCTCCTTGGTGCGCCTGGCCTCCTCCTCGGCCGCCATGCATGTGAATAGTTCATGGATGCGCTCCCCAATTGTCTCTGTGACCGCAACCACGCCACCTGCAGCCGGTCTGCCCTGCGCCTGTTGCGCATTCGGACACATCTCTGCGCGTTGGTCAGGGGACGGGCTTCTTCGGCCGCAACCTCACCGTGCTCACCTACGTGCAGTGGTGGCGGCTCCTCCTCTAGGGGGGCCACTCCCTCCATTGGCTCATCCTCCGGCTGTGGGGGCCCCTCGATCTCCTGTTCTAGCACGGCCTCCCCGGCCTCGAGCTCCACATCTGACGGCGCCTCCTCTTCCATCGCTTCCATCTCCACGTACGTTTCATCGGTGCCCTGTGTATCAATGCGCAGCAACTCTTCTTGGGACGGTGACAGTTCTGGCTCGTGCACCTCGCCCACCTGTTGTTCCACAAGCAGCTCCATTTCGGCCTGGTTCTCCTGTGACTCTGGCCCCGTCTCCGTCACAACATCCAGGATCCCGTGCGGGATTCCCTGCACCATACTTGCGTGTTTTGAGGACCCTAGCCGCGTACGTGGTGCTGGCACTGGCCGTGCCATTCGCTCTGCGGTGGCTGCCATGCTCCCCTTCGCGAGAGTCGACCACGGAGGCGATGGCCCTGGCTCTTCCTCCCCCTGCTGGGTCTCTGGCACCAGGGGGACGGGTGTGGGTTCCTCTACCTGCATGTCTGCACAGATGAGGCGTATGAAGGCCGTGGGGCTGCTGCTGCTGGAGGTGGCTGGCATGGGGGAGATGCTCCTTGAGGTGGTGGCTGTCCTGGGAAGCAGAGGTGGCGGCCTCGCAAGCACCGATGGGCTTTGGGATGCTGCGGGGCGGCTCTTTTTCCTCGACTTGGCCAGACATGGTTCGGCTGCTGCCCTCGGAACCTTCTTGGCAGGGGGTGTGCATGATGATTCTGACCCTTTCTTAGTGGGGGGTGCGGCCGATGCTTTTGGAGCTGTCTTGGCAGGGGGTGCGGCTGATGCTTTGGGAGCCGTCTTGGGGGGGTGCGGCTGATGCTTTGGGAGCCATCTTGGGGGGGTGCGGCTGATGCTTTGGGAGCCGTCTTGGCAGGGGGTGTCGGCCGTAGGTCGACCGTCCTTGACAGTGGCTCCTGTTTCCGTGCACCGGGGCCCTCCTCCCGTGACGCCCCTTGGTCCATCCGAGCTCATTGACGTGTGCATGGTGGCTCATTGGTGGTGACCCCGCTGCCCGCTGTGTGCCCCGGGACGACGTCGTGGCACTCCAACAGCAGGCGTGACAGTTCATCGTAGAAGGGCATGGTGTGTGGCTGGGTGCCGGTTCTTTTATTGTGAGTGACAACCTCCTTGAACTTCCTCTTGAGTCCGTGCAGCTTGTCCTTGCATTGCTTGCCATTGCGGTCATATCCCCATTCCTGCATTTTCTTGGCTAGCCAGGGGTAGAGCTGATCGTGCCTGGCAGTGGTCATAATCCTCCTGGCTTCCGGGCTTCCCCAGAGCTCTATGAATTGGCCGATCTCCTCCTCGGACCAGTGCAGCACTCTGCGTTGTTCCTGGGGGTCCTGGCTGCTCCCCTCTTCAGGGGTGTGTGAGCCGGAGTCCTTGGCCGGATCGTCCCTTGCCCCCTCTCCCTCTGGCTCCATGTTGCCAACGGGTGTGTGTTGCGTTGGTGACGGTGGTCTGTGCCCTGGGCTGCCTTTCCCCGTCCCATGTGGTGGGTGCTGGTGGGCTCTAGTGCTTGCTGTGAATGTGCCCTGTGCGTAGGCGTATCTGTCTTTGGTGGCTGGGGCCGCTTCTTGTCCTTGGGATTGTTGTGCATACCTCTGCCTGTTTTCCAAAACATCTGCAGGTGGCTGGCTGGTGCCCAAAGGCGCCCTTTGCCATGCAGTTTTGTGCGTCTTGGGGATGTACATGGCTGTTGGTCGCTGTCTGATCGTTTGGGGCGAATGGGGGGGGGCTCCTTGGGCGCCGCTTCCCCGTCCCTCGTACTTCTGGGTGAAGTGAGGGTGGAGGTGGCGTTGCGGAGGGGGTCTACATTGGGTGGGGTGTTGTTCTCCCTGTTGGGGGGGGCTACCCCTTGTTCCTGGGTGCCTGAGGGTGTTGCTTCTTCCGTCTCCCCCTCCCCCCCTTTGCCGTAGTGCCCTTCTGGTGCACTTCCCTGTCCATTTGGGTGGCTGGCTGGGCACCCTGCGTAAGTGCTGGCAGGAGCAGGCTCCTTTTTGTGTTTCGTGCCGGCTGCCTGGTGGGGGAGGTGGGCGTACTGGTTGCTATGGCACCGAAACCAGCGATCTGTTGCAAGCGCGCCTGAGCTCCCGCCCGCTTTCTGCCGCTCTTGCCACTCTCCTCTATGGTCTTTTGCGTTAACGTACTCACCTCAGTTGTTTAACCAACGCACCTCAAGTGGCTGAATTCGGACAACACGTTAGTCAATTGACTAACTTTTAAACAACTTGCGAGTTGTTTAACTCCGTTGTTTAAAACTGCAACTTAAACAACCGTGGGTTGGTTAACCGTTGTGTGGCTGAATTCGGACGACACGTTGAGCTAACCAACTGACGGTTGTTTAACTTAACAACCGTTGATTAACGTGTCGTCCGAATTGAGCCATTGAGTTCCAAACACAGATCAGGTCACTGCTGGCCCAGTCCATGCAAGAAACTAGTTGCATTAACCTTAGCCAACTATAAAACAGCTTTATATAATGTGCCAAGAGGTATGAATTCAATGGGCAGGAAAAACAACTAAGTAATAAATAAGAGACCCCCAATAAGGGACAAAGAGTTAAGAATGTGGTAGGAACATGTGCTGACTGGTTGTGTGAAGATTTGTTGGTTGTGTCTTTGTCTGATTTCTCTCAGTATTAGGATTCTAGATAATGCACTGAACGTCTACAATTTTGCACTAAATCCTTCTGATTTTTTTCCGAAATAACACCTCTAATTAAGATCTGGGCCATAGGCTTCGGATTCCATTCTAAGACTCCTAGGCTACTGAAAGAAAGCTAATGTTGAAATGTTCAGAGTACAAGCCTGACGTTAGACACGTAGCCATTTATAGGCACTTAAATAAGCTTTGACCTGATTTTCTAAAGCACTGAGTGTTGCCCTTCTGTAGGCAATGGAAATTGTAGCCAGCATCTCTGAAAATCAGCCTTAAGCTTATTTATATGCCTAAATATGGATCTGAATATGGATCTGTTTTCGGTCTCATTTTCCTTTTCCTTTGTTGTATATTCAGAATTTCTTTGCCTCTTTTCAACATAAGTAAGATTCAGGTTTACCCCTCCCCTCAAGACCTTATACATTCTAGAGATCACCTCTCTGGAGCACAGATGATCAGAGGATGACACTGATTAAAACTAGCCACTACTGTTGTTACATCAGATCGCAAAAGCTTTGAAAACTATATTTTAAATGGGCAGATTTAATAAAACAGTAAATGTAATTAAAAAATACAATGTAGATTGAATTGACAGTGATTTGGAAATATTCATGTGCTAAATGTGTAGTCATCTATTATTTTAATATGTAATTTATACAACTCCAGGATATCTCTTGTGTTTCTCCAGAATAAATGGCTACACCGCATTTACTTGTCCTTTTACCCTTCCCCACTTTCTGGGTTCATGCACGCTTGCCCTAGTGACAGATTCTGTTTGAATACTCTGGCAGCCTCTGCTACTGATGGCAGAGCCCTGAGCGTGGCTTTCTCTGTCTCCCTGGAGTCCCGATGTAGACGTAGGTGAACGTCACTGCCTGCTCTAATTTTATCCACGTTTGATGGAGGAGACTAGCTGAGCAGCAGGGAGGCAGCTATTTTGGTTTTTCTCTGTGGCTCTGGGTTATATAAAGAATATAGTCATGACCCACATTGCTCTAGAGCAGCCTTGTATTCTCTCTGGCTCAAATGCAGCTAATCAGACCATATATTTCCACACCGGTTTTCACACAGATGCTGAACAGTATGCTGTGCGTGTGTGGCACATGAGTGCTATATGCATATAGCTTGGGTGATGACACTCTCTTTTATAGAAAGCAGGGAAGCTTTCTTTTAAAAACCACTACAACAACAACAAAACAGATAGATTCTTTGTCCCAGCCATATGTAAGGGTACAATTTGTATAGTTACTTCTTACTGACTATCCATCCCTATATTTTGGAGTAGGTAAGCTAAGCACACACACACACACACACACACACACGTCAGCTAAAAGCAAGCTTAAACAGAGCATGATTTATCATTTAATCCCCAGGTCTTGTGATAGCGGTTACAAAACTCCCCAAAGAGACAAAAAATGTACAAAGTCTCAATCTCCTAGTTAGGCTAAGGGGCACACTACCAGTACCAAATCCTTTCTTTTCAATAAGATGAGTATAGAAACTAGGGAGATGTCTAAAACATATAAAAAGCTATGCTGGATCAGACCAAGGGTCCATCTAGTGGACTGTTCACACAGTGGCCAACCAGCTGCTGACTAGGAACCCACAAGCAGGACGCAGTGTAACAGCACCCTCCCACCCATGTTTCCCAGCAACTGATGTATATAGGCTTTCTGCCTCTGAGCTTCTTCAGATGGGGCTGGGGGTGGAATCATATTTTCCTCCCGTCGCTTTGCCTCGTGCTACTGTCCCACAATAGGTACAAGCAGCTTCCCTTCACACGCTGAAGAAAGAGGAAGTAAACAAAGCCCATATGGCCGATTCAGTGGGCATTTTTATCATACTGCTTTCCCTGCACACAGCAGGAAATGGCGGCACATTTCACTGTAGGAGAAAAAATTGGATTTTCCGGGGTCTTTTTTTTTTTTAACAGGAAAATGACCAGAAGGAGTGGGAGGAGCATGGGAGGTGGAAGGCATCGTGAAAAGGACCCGTGAAAATCCACGAGTGCCCAGTAACGAGTGTGCTATAAAACGCTCGTCTGAAGATCCTCTCTGACACAGTAAGGTAATTTTAGATTCTAAAAAAATGGTCTTACAGGGGCTCCCCTGTATCTACCTTATAAAGAGATAGATGATATTCTTCACTTGCTTCAATATGTGGTAAACTAGTCCTGCTGTGTAGGTAGGGTGAGGTGGGGTGCTCCTGCTCTTTCTGCTAAGTGGGGCACTGGTTTCCGTGCCAAAGTCCTGCCCTGGTAGCTTTTCTGCTCATGACTGGGGCTTAAGAGAGCTTAACCATCAGGAGATTCAAGACACATCTGATTCTTGCTCAGGTTGAGCCTTTGCTGTGTTTGGGAGCATCATCAGATGAGTGTTTTATCACACACTTGTTACTGCCCACTCACAGTTTTTCACAGGTCCTTTTGATGACTCTGTGGCTCAACTCGGACGACACAATAAACAACTGGTGTGGGGAAAACAATTGTCAGTTGTTTTGACTATTGTGTCATCCGAATGCTGCCATAGTCAACTCAGCGCTGATCCTCATCCACACCACAGTTGATTATTTATTACCATGTTGTGTGGGGTGTGCCCCCTAGGGTTAGCGTGAGGGTTAGGGTTAGTCAACCCACCCTTGACTATCGTGTCATCCGAATTGAGCCTGTGTGTCTCCTGCTCCTTCTGGTCTTCTTTCCGCCACAAATAAGACCCCAGTAAATCATATATATATATATATATATATATGGAAGTGAAACGTGCTGCCATTTCCTGCTGTGTGCAAGAAAAGCAGCACAATAAAAACAACCACTAAATGGGCCACGTGGTCATTGTTTACTTCCTCTTTCTTCCCCTGCGTGAAGAAAGAGGAAGTATTGTGGCACAGAAGTGGGGGGAAAGTGGCGGTAAGGAAACATGATTTCCCCCTGTCTGATGATGCTCTGGGACTAAGGGCTTTATCACACCTACATTTTTCCCCTGGTTTGCTTCTGTGGTTCCCCCTCCATTTCCTATGCGAGTCTAACATTTTGATTTACACATGCTCAGTATTACTGTGGTACCTGTGATACCTGCAATACCTGCCTGTGCCTTTTGGACTTTGCCTGTTCAGGGATACATCGAAACAGAAACTAAAAACTCCGACTTCAGGGCGAGAGAGCAGCAGGAGGGGGACGACGTCATGCGAGTCCAGCGCTGAAGAAGTGGAGCAAAGTTGCAGTGGGTGTGCTTAAAACTGCCCATGTGATAACGACTTCAGTCTGGAAAGACTGGACCCTCTCCATGGTACTGAGCTCCTACAGAGAGTGTTATCAGAGGATAGGAATTGCCTTAGTGGATCAGACCACATGAATACATGCACAATCTCTAACCCTTTACAAGCAAGCAGGCAGGGCCCAAGCATTTTTGTTTGAACTTGCAACATAATCCCTCTCTCACATACATGCCACAATCCCATTCCATATCTGGGCCTCGGAAAAGTGTACCCTCCCACCGCCCCCATGCTTGAGCCCTGAAGACAGGACAACAAATTTAATATCAGGCATTATAAAACAGCAATTCTAAGTAAAATTTCAAATAACATTTTAAATATTGAAAGAGCACATAGATTTTTCACACCAGCACAAATAGAAATATTCCAAAAGAAGCTCAAGTTTTGGCTTTTGCCTCTGGAGAAAGGGAGTTCCATAGCTGAGTGGCAGCAACTGAGACCACCATTTTATAAGCCCTCATTAAACATACAAAGTCCAAGATGATTCCTATGATATCAGAACAGCTATGGCACATCACACTAAAAGTGTAATTTCAATAACCAATAGCAATAGTATGTTGTTACTTTAATATTAGGAATAAATGAACCATATGCTATAAAATATTCCATGTATTTATGAGCTCTGGTTCTGTCACATCATTCTCTGAGTATAGGGGCTTCTTGGATTTCATCTCTGGCAAATATCAGCGTTGTCCCAACTACAATTCCAGTAATTTTCCTGGCAGAACTTATATTCGCTCATGAGATATTTAAGGGTACATATGATTCAATGCTGTCTAGATGGTGTTTTTTTTTTAAAGAAGCTACTGGAATAGCACTCCTTTGGTCCAAACTATAGTAAAGGACAATTGTTCTTGTGAAAGCTCCTACTTTTCAATTCACTAACTTATCGTGCCTTAACAAGGAAATCTGGTTCTTAGAAGAACTGGAGGGGCAGACAGATGGCTTGTGGCATTACTAATGAAAATACATTGTGGAAAGGAAAAAGATGGAAGAAATATTGTGAAAACATGAGAGGATTATAAGTGGACCCCCCATCATAAAATTCCATGAATGGGGCAGGGTAAAAAAAGCCTCCTCTGGAAGCACCTCAAGAAACCCTCATATCTGCTTATGTACCTCCTAAGATTATACTCCTTCAAAAACTGGTTAGAGAATGACCAAAGAATCACTTAAGGGGCAATTAGCCCTACCTTCTCTCTAGTTAAAAAAGCCAGACCACTACTCTTAGAGCCTATCTACACTACTGCTTTAAAATGTTTTATAACAGTTTTAAACCGGTCAATAACGGTTATTAACCAGTTTAAAACTGTTATAAACCGTTTTAAAGCAGTAGTGTAGATAGGCTTTTAAGTAGCAGGATGGTGAGCCCTGTTGGAAGCCCTGTTGGAAAAATAAAAATTGTTCCAGACATAACACAACACTGCTCTGTGCTGCAAGCATATTTTTTAAAGTGGCTTTCACATATAAACAAATACAGACTTTGCTGCTACATTTGATTATATGTAGTAGCCATTAAAAAAAATCAGAGCTGATGAATAAGAAACATGGGGACAGGAATAAGCAAGAAATATGAGGACAGGGATTGAAGAATTGGAAGCAATTTTAAAAATAACTGATGGGAACAGAGAGAAATAACCGATGGGAACAGATGTGAAGAGAGAGAAGACTCTGTCCCAGAAGCCACCTGTTGAGTAACACAGCTCTAAATCATTGGCAATGCTACTGTCTGGCCAGTTACCTCCTATCTTATATTTGTACACTGAGTGATTCTTTCATAGATGTAACCTTTTCCAATTGCCAGTGCTGGATTTCATTTTCTTATCTGCTCAGTTCTCCAGTTTAGTGAAATCATTTATATTTCACTTTCCTGACCTCTAAAACATTTGTAATTCTTCCCAGTTTTGTATTGACTACTAATCAGACATGTGTAGTGGATCTTCTTCATTGCATGTTGAACACCAGATCCAGGAACAGCTCTTAGACTCCCCATTTATATATTTTCCACTTTGATGCTAATCTGTAGTACTAGGGTGCCTGCAGACACTTCCTACTCCTCCTGATTATAGGGTTATTTTATGGGATTTTTGTTCTTAAAATAATAATTTGCAGGCTGCAAAGCAAAGCACCACCCACAATTTTTATCTCCAAGAACAACTCTGGACATTCTTAGAAAATAATTTTAAAAATGCTTTGTGTGCCCATCCCCCCAGAATAAAAGAAAAAGGTGGAGTTGGTAGGGAGCACTCTGGGAAGCTAGATGGGGTGGTGGGGAGCAAGGGGATTCCCACCCCCACCCCAAGTGATGTGTGCTTTGTCTGGTTTTTGATGTGTGGCATGTATTTTGCCTGGGGCTGTGTGCGTTTTGTGTGTGTGTGTGTTTTGCCTGGGTTTTTTTTGAAGGTAAGGGGATCTTTTGCCTGTGTATGTTCCTTTGAGCATTGCCAGTTTGCATTCTGTGAAAGGGGTCTTTTGTCATACTTTATGGGGACAAATATGTGATTTGGCATTTGGGGCTCAGACCTCTCTTTGCCTTGTAATGTGGCCATAAAATTGAGTAATTGACTCTGAGCCTCATCAGTTTGCCTTCTGTGAAATGGGTGTTGGAAATTAAAAACTGTGGGCTCAAAAGAGTGGTTTTGTGTTGTGGAACTCAGACTTCACCTTTGCCTTGTATTTAGATTCTTGGGCAATTTACTTTTCTTCCAGCCTCATTAGTTTGCCTTCTAGGAAACAGGTTTTTGTGACTGCCCAAACCTACAATGTCAGCCATTCTGAATGGGCAAGGCTCCTTCATGGCAACCATTTTATGAGAGTGCCCATAACATGCTCTCAAAATTCCAAATGTGCCCATCAGTCCAAAGAGATTGGGGACCCTTGTGCTAGTTATCATGATAAATCAAGCAAGGAATTGAACATGTGCACCCAGGCTTTTTGTTAAGTTTTTTGGTATAGAATAGTCTATTTCAGGGGTGCAGAACCTCCAGCCCATGCAGGTTCTTGGAATTCCTACAAAGCCCAGCTCCTGGAAGAATCTCCTTGGAGGGCATCCCCGCACTGCTGTTTCAATGCCGTCATCAGAAGTCCCACTGCTATTTCAAATCGGAAGTAGAAGCGGGGATGCAGGGCAACCTGGCCCTGACTCAGCTACACCAGGGAGAGTGGTAATCCTCCCCCCACACTCCAAAATTGTTCTGCATTCCTGGTCTAACTCTTCATGCCACACCACAAGCCAGTAATTTCCTGCCCCTTCAAATTGGGGTGTGTGTATGGGAGAATTTTCATAACTGTAGCCGTGGACTAGTCAGAATCAGACTGAGTCCAACACTTATTATTTATTAAGAATATTTTATGCTTCCTTTTATCTATACATGCCAGGGTGGAATACAAAAATATAATTAAAAACCAATATAATACAATAAAAACATTTAAAGATGCAACTATCAAAGGCAGCAAATGCATAAAACAGACATCCCACATCAGTTAACTTAAAATGCCTGGGCATCCAATCGATTTTGTCCTGGTGCCCAGAAGAGTGAGAGCGTTGCACAATTGGGGCATCATATCAGAGAAGACTCTACTCCCTTGTTGTCACATAATATACCAGTGGTACTTGGAGAAGGGCTTCCGCTGATGATCATAAGGCATGCCCATGCTTATATAGGGACAGGCACTCCTACAGATATTTTGGTCCCAAGCCGTTTAGGGCTTTAAAGGTAACCTTTGAACTGGGTTCAAAAGTGAATAGGCAACCAGCATCTTCAGAAATTGTGTAATATGATTCCACTTACCTGAACTGATTACAATTCTGGCTGCTATACTAGCTGAGGCTTTCAGGTCATCTACAAGGACAGTCCCATGTACAATGTATTACAATAACCTAATCAATGACAAGAGCATGAACTACTATGGTCAGAATATCCTTGTCCAGGAACAGTCATAGCTGGTGAACCTGCTGATGCTAGTTGAAGTATACTGCTTGCTACCGAGGTCACTTGAGCCTCAAGTGACAAAGTTGATCAAGAAGAGCCCCCAGCTCGTTCAGGGAAAGTGCAACCCTCTAGAAGATAGGTCACACACCCAATTCCGAGATATGAGAACCATATACCCATGGGGTTTCCATGTTGTCAGGATTACTGAATCCAGGCACTGGTAACCCCTTCAATATCCTCTATATAGTTGTTTCTTCTAGATCACTTTCGTCAAGCCTTTCTTTTACAATGCAGATTAATTAACATTCCTTTGCCATATAAAATCTTGCTGAAATGCTGTTTCTTAAAGCATTAAAACCTGCCACTTACTAAATATTCACATGCATAAAAATGTAAACGTGCATGTGCAAAGAACCAGCAGTATATGTTGACATTAATGTGCATGTATGGAAAGTGTCCAATACCTGAATATAATTTTTAGCTCGCAAGACCCATAGTATGGGTCTACTGAGTAAACTTTGGGGTCCTTCAGACGGGCGTCTTTGTATGCGATCATCATGGTTTGGTCACCGTTTTTCCCATGTGCTTTACATGATGCCGTTGCCATGTAGTGTTGTCTGACCTCCCCACCCCCCCTTTTCACTTTTGTTATTTTGCTACAAGGAAAATGCAGTACTTTTTGGCAGTCATGCGATGAAACTGCTATCATCTCCCCGAGTAATCCTCCCATTGCGCTATGTCCTGCTTGAGTGGGCAGGTGTCAGGACTGCCGAGGGTCAGTTGGGAGTGTCTCCTCCCACCCCTCTGTTCCTGCTTGGATCCATATTCCAGGAATGCCTATGCAGATGGGTAACAAGGAGGAGGACGTGAGCCCATACAACCTGTTTCCATTTAATCCCCTCTCCTAGTGTACACTCAAATAAGAAAAGTTACTGATTGTTTTTACAGGGACAATACTGACTTGCAAGTGGGGGTGGGGGCTTCCAAAGACACAGACTTCTGTACTTTCAAAGAATCTGCGCTTAACAATAGGAAGGGGTCACCCTGTTCTGCACGTGATGCCCAGAAAACTTTTAGGCCTTTCTATTCACTCTCCATAGGATAGACGACGTGTTCCATTTTGAGCTGAGAGAGGGGAGGGGCTACGCCAGAGGGGTGGATGTCCAATAACATCCTGTCAGGCTCCACCCACCCATGAAAATGGCATATAGAGTTATGAATAAAAAGAAAAACAGCCATATAAAGACCCTATTTAAATCCCCAAAATAATCCATGATAGGAAGAAGCAGTAAATCACGGAAGAAAAGCTCTGTCTGAAGACGCCCTTAGAATTACTGAATGGCTTTGTCAAAGTTTGTGATGCTTCTCAAAAAGGGTTGATTTCAGGATGTGTGCACATGCCTAAATAAGAAGGAACGGATAGGTGTATTTTTAATTCACAAGGCAATGCAGAGAGAGCCTTGTGTATTTGGGGTCAATCTATATTACCTCCAGGGATCCCTTACCGTTCTGTGCTGCTGAGTACAAAGAGACTGAGGATTTCCCCCAAACAGTTACCTTGAATTGGCAACCTTTGCACTACAACGCCTGAGGTGGTAAAAGGAAAAGAATCTGAAGGAAGGGTGAATCTAAGACAAAGGGAGAAGACTTTTGTCTGGCAGAAGCAGCTCCCAGAGCAGGGGAGAGGAAGCACAGTTTCCTTGGAGTTGTGATGTTGTAGGTTTTCATCCTGAGCAGCGTAAATAAACTTTTTAAAAAAAAATAAAAGAAACACTAGAAGTCTCCACTGCCCTCCCTCTAGGGAACTGAAGTCTGAGTAAGTGCTGAAGTCCCTTCAAGTTCACCTTCTCAGGAGTGTAACGTTATAATAATCACCTAGAAAACCAATTATCCTAAAAAAGCAAAAAAAGAATGACAAAAATGAACAAATTCACATAACTATAAAATCTACCTGTAAATGTGAAAGGTAGGAAATTGCCCTTAAGCCAGGTGTCATCTCTACAATACATATAATGCAAAAACAATCAGAACATGCTATTCAAATCTATAGTTAAACCTCATTTCTAGCACTCAGAAATCAGCGATGAGATTTACCAAATAATCATATGGGAATATGGAATCCAGAGCACTTCTTTTCCCTACCCACTGCCCTTAAAAAAAGGATTATTTGAGGACAGTATGTTATTGTTATTTTAATCAGCTCTATTGACATACCTCATCCATCTTTCCTTCATTTCAAATCGGGTACATCCTTGTGGCAGTTTTGTGTACTCTCATTTCAGCTCTTTAAAGTGGATTATGAGGGAAGGATATGTATAAAATGTATATCAGATGATATGCGGAAGGACAGGACCTGGCAAATGTCGCTTAAGAAAAAAAGTCACTGGAGTAGAATACACACATGTAAAAACAAACTCCAGCATCTGTGGTTTTTCAAAGGACACATGCAATTTCTGCATGCCTAAGTACAAAGACAAAGGTCCATTATTGTAAGATCAATTAAACACCAACTGAAAAAGAAAATATTTATCCTTATCATCTATGGCTGTTTCCCCCAAATGAATGAGAAAAGCATCCAGTTTTGTCTGGATTTTGCCAGATATTGAGCAAGTCTAGAAACAGACTAAGTGTTATGCAAAGAAATACAATGATGTCATATGCATCATTCAAATCACTTTTCTCTGCCTCCTTCAGCACATTCTTAAACCTAATAATGAACAAGGTCAACATGCTAGAACAACACAGATACACTGCATAGATAAATGATTATCACATCATCACTTCATGGGAAGCTTTTCCTCAGTGGGGAGTGAGGAAAAGTTTGAAAATATAGAAACTAAGTTTCCTTTAGGAATTCAGAGTCCCTTATGTGGCTATTATTACTAATAATAAACTGCAGCTAATTAGTATTAGCTAATAATAAACTGTAGTCTAGAACAGAACATAAATACATAGAGTAGCCAAATGACTAGGAACAATATCAGTCTGGCCTGCTCCTATACTTTCAACAGCAACTGAGAGCCCATCTACACTATTGCTTTAAAACGGCTTATTTATTTTATTTATTTATTTATTTATTACATTTGTATACCGCCCCATAGCCGAAGCTCTCTGGGCGGTTTACATAGGATTAAAAACAATTAAAAACAATATACAAAAATTAAAACAGCAAAAACATACAACATACACACAATCTGTACATTTAAAAACCACTTCAACACTTCAAAAAAAAAAAAAAAAAAAAAAAAAACAAAACAAAACAAAAAAACAAAAAAAAACCTACAAAAACAAAACAAAACAGACCCAGGCTCCTCAGATATTGCCAAATGCCTGAGAGAAGAGGAAAGTCTTGACCTGGCGCCGAAAAGATAACAATGTTGGCGCCAGGCGGGCCTCGACAGGGAGATCGTTCCACAATTGGGGAGCCACCACAGAGAAGGCCCTCTCTCTTGTTGCCGACCTCCGAGCTTCCCTCGGAGGAGGCACTCGGAGGAGGGCCTTAGATGTTGAACGTAGTGTTCGGGTAGGTTCATGTCGGGAAAGGCGTTCCATCAGGTATTGTGGTCCCAAGCCGTGTAAGGCTTTATAGGTTAAAACCAGCACCTTGAACCGGGCTCGGAAACATACAGGCAGCCAATGCAAGCGGGCCAGAGTAGGTCTTATATGTTCGAACCTACTGGTTCCAGTTATCAATCTGGCCGCTGCATTTTGCACAAGCTGCAGCTTCCGAACCACCTTCAAAGGCAGCCCCACGTAGAGTGCATTGCAGTAATCTAACTTGGAGGTTACCAGAGCATGGACAACTGAAGCCAGGTTATCCCTGTCCAGATAGGGACGTAGCTGGGCCACCAACCGAAGTTGGTAGAAGGCACTCCGTGCCACTGAGGCCACCTGCGCCTCAAGTGACAGAGATACTTTCAACAGCAACTGAGAGCCCATCTACACTATTGCTTTAAAACGGCTTATAACAGTTTTAAACCAATTAATAATGGTTATTAACTGGTTTAAAACTGTTATAAACCGTTTTAAAGCAGTAGTGTAGATAGGCTCTCAATCTGTAGAAATCAGCAGGCAAAGCTTTTTAATAGCATGGAAATAAGGATAGTGATGATGACACAGATATAATTCACATTTCTTTTTTTTCTCCCCCCCCCCCCCTTTTTTTTTTTTTTTACAATTTATAACGCTTTTGCACTGGGAATGGGTGTGAAGGAAGGAGAAGGGCAGAATAAAGCAATTTATGCTGTAAATTGGGTACAAATCAGCCTTGTTACAGAAAAGCTCCACTGATGCAAAAGCTGGATTCATCTGACGTTTTGGTAGATCAGGCTGATCAATAAGTAACCTGCCCAGAGAACTTATTGTTATTAGGTGGACTAAAATCATAATTAAAAAATGGACTCTGGATGAGAAAGAGAAATACTTCAACATCAAATGTTCAGAGCTATATTTGATTAGATGAGCAGCCTCAGAAATGTTTACTCAGAATTAATGAATGTTTACTCAGAATTAATTTTAACAAAGCTTACTTGCAAGTAAGTCTGTTTAGGATTGCTACCTTAGACATGCCAGAAAACACTTCCTCCTTTTTACAAAAAGTTATCGCTATTCCTGAATGGTTGCCTGTCTGCCCATGTCATTATGCTGAGGCCATGTACTTTACAGATTACTATCATTTGCTTCTGTTACATATTCATTTTCTATGATAAAACCAAAGGGATTGCCACCCCGCCCAGCAGTTTGTGGTAAGGGAATCCCCATGTATAAATTCTGCTTATTAGCAAGGTAGGTGTGGTGCAGGAGGAACCCTGTAGTCATTCACCAGCCAAATCAAGCAGAAGTGAAGTAAAACCTTCAGCAGCAACCATAACTTGGGAAATTGTGTTGGCACCTGAGGGTTGAAAAAGGGATTAAGATGCACAGAATTGCCACACTGGGCCAGTGCCCTGATGCCTGTATCTTTAAACCCACACATTCCCTCCTTTCCTACCAGATAATAATTACTCCTAGGTTTTGCCATGTCAATAAAGCATTGAAAAATGTCACAGACCTCTTGGGGCTCCATCACACCTACATTTCCCCCCTTGGTTTGCATCCGTGATTTCCCCCTCCATTTCCTTAGCGAGTCGAGCGCTGAGCACTTTCACGTCAGTGCATTGTTGCGCTATTTCAGCTCATGTATCTTTTCACCTGTATCGCTACTATGCCGGCGAAATTTCCTGCCCCGCCCCCTACATTCTTCTTCCCCCTGGAATTATTATTAATATAATTATTATTATTTATTACATTTATATACCGCCCCATAGCCGAAGCTCTCTGGGCGGTTTACAAAAATTAAAAGATTGAACACTAAAAAGACAATATACAAAATTTAAAACCATAACCATAAAGCAGCTGACATTTAAAACATTTTAAACTGTTAAGTCTGGCCACAAAGTCAGTTAAAACCTCCACTTAAGCTGTTAAAATGCCTGGGAGAAAAGAAAAGTTTTGACCTGACGCCGAAAAGATAACAGTGTTGGAGCCAGGCGGGCCTCATCGGGGAGATAACTTTTTATATTTTTAAAGTATTTTTTAAAATTTCTGTGCAAATACAATAGTGTGGCAGCCTAAATCTGTGCAATTACAGTAAAACAACACACTATGCTTTCCCCTAAGATCATATTAAACAAGATAAGTGAAGAGAAAGTATTACAATTAGTTTTTGAAGAAATTTGTGGTCAATGTTGGCATGGCAAGGGAAAGCCAACATTGTTCTGGTCAGGAAACCTAGACATGCCTACTTAGGGGAAAGAACCATAGAGTTGAATGTGACCAAGTCCTGGGCATGGGTGGTCTCGCTCATCTTCTCCGCAGGGTGTTCAGGCAGCCTCTCTCTCTCTCCCTTCACAGTTGAGCAGAGAACTGCCCCACCCTCCTCTTTTGTTAGCGAGACTGCCCTTTGCCACACACGCCCCCAACAAAAAATAGGATGGTCCGATATTGTGCAAGGACAGCAATACACGAGAGGGAGGAGCGGCTTTATTGCACACGGAGGAAAAAAACAGACTTTCCCGCTCTAAAATAAGATGGAAAATGGAGAGGAAGAGGCAAGATGAGTGCAGGACTGGGACAACATCATGTGAGTACCACGCTGCAAAAACACATACCAGGCATGACAAGAGTGCGATAAATCACTGGTGTGTTAGAGCAACAGCAATTTGTAGAAGTCATCCTGGGAACTACCTGTAGGTGAGACTTCCTTAATCCCTATATGTTTAGCAGACATGACAGTGTTGCCAACTCCAATTCAAATAACATGAGTCAGCTGTTCAAATATTATAAGTCTGAATTAAAAAGCAAGGGTACTTTAGAAATATTATTTATGTCATTTGCCAACTGTTTTTAATTAGCTTTTTTCAAAAACTTATTCTTTTGCCATACTCATGGTGGCTGGAAATTTATTTAAAACAAAACACTGGTTCCAAGATTATCATGATTCCAAGAGTTGGAGCTTTAAGGCTGATAAAAAGTCTGTGGGGTTACAGAGGAAAAAGCTCACTAGGGTTTTTAATATTATTATCTTCAGCGTTTGATTGAACACTGGATATTAGAAAACCAAAGCATTCAACATACAAATGAGGTGAGATAATAATTTTACACTAGATCAAGAGGTTTATCAGATGAGCGGTTTTTCGCATGGTCGCTACTGCCCACTTACGGATGTGTGCGCGTCTTTTAGACAACGTCATCCACCTCCTGCGCGCCTCCTGTTCCTTCTG
Organism: Anniella stebbinsi; assembly: GCA_029215795.1. Lineage (NCBI taxonomy): Eukaryota > Metazoa > Chordata > Lepidosauria > Squamata > Anniellidae > Anniella > Anniella stebbinsi. The sequence goes on from JARDYH010000001.1 coordinate 335,805,826, forward strand.
CTCATCACAAAATAGGCCCCTTTTAATCCGAACCCATGTGATGACGTTCCAACTTTCACTGTTTCGTAAAAGAGTGTATATGTTTTTTACTCAGATAGGAAGGTGGCAGAATACACATGTATATCAGCTATGCAATACAGTGAACGAATAATATTTTGTGGTATATACTTTCAAATGATCACTTTAACATTACTTTTTAATTGTGATGTTTTCATTTTATTGAATGTTTAAAATGTGTAAGTATTTATGTCATTGAAATTGAAAATTAACAGCCTTAGGATATGACTTTTCCAAGCAAATTATGCCTGGAATTCCAACAAGAGCCCCTTTGTTCAAAACTCTTCATGTTCAGAATGGAAATCAAGATTGCGTTTATGTGCCAATTTTGCATTGCTATTACGCAGACTAGCACTTGCCTGGTGCAGTTGAAGCATACTCAGAAATTGATTATTTCAACATAGCCTTCCAGGTGTGTTTCAGATTTGTTGGACAACAATCTCCAACATCAACAGTCAGGTCATGTCAGCTGGGGATTAGGGGAATTGTGGTCAAACACATCTGGAGAGCATCAGCTTGGGGAAGGCTGCTCTAACCCTTTCTATGAAATGGTGGTCAATTGCTGAAATTTATTTTGCAATGGGAATGTAATTTACAGAATAGTACCTTGGCTCTGAGCCATCAATTTAACTAGGAATTTCCAAGTTCAAAAAGGTTTAGCCTGCCCCAAAGCCATGCAGTGAGTAAATGTGATCTTTAAAGCAATTCATTGGTTTGATCATTGATAAACACAACCACCCCCAACAATCTTGCCTCATGTGCCTTTCCTGTCCGCAAATTTCAAAACAACACTGTGAGAACGCATGTGTGTCTCAGAAAGGAAGCATCAATGCACAAAGAATCACAAGCCTCACTGATTGGGGACCTCCTCCATGGGAGAAAAACCTATTAAGCAACAATTTAAAAAACAATATTACAAATGTTTTTGTCAGTTAGAACCCATGCTCATACGGTCACTTGATCACAAACCAACTTTTATACATCTCTTTCTCAGTTTGAATCGTGTTGTTTTATCCTTCGATCACAAAGAAAGCTCTGAAGCTTTTGGAATGTAGATTTCATTGCTTGGTTGTTTAGGAGACCATAGAAAAGAGTTCATTCAAAGGTTGTTCGACCGTCAGACTCGGGTTTCCCTTTTTTGCGTGTGTGTGTTTCCTCACGTTCCTCCGCTTGAGGGAAGGAGAAAACTACAACAGGCCCGCCTTCTTCCCCCTTTTGCTGTGGGAGAGGCGGGCGTATAACAGATATCATCGGGCTCTCCTCTACAAGAGGCATTTAAAGCTCTTTCAAGGCGCATTAAAAAATTTACCTCTACAAGAACGGAGCGCAAATCGGGCATAGAGGCGTTTTAAACATCCGATTACGTGCATTATTGAATGCACGTTAAATAGCGAGTTTTATTTTGCTCCGGCCGTTAAAGCGCATTTTGACTATGTGAACAAGCGATTCTCCGCATTAACTACTTGTAAAGTGCATTTGAAACAACCGGTAAGGTCACCCGTTGAGTGCTCAATTACCTCCTGCATACAAGCATTTACGATAAAGTGCTTCTGTGAATATGCGCATAATCGGCTAACCAGGCATAAAGCTGAATTCTTGTAGATGAGGCCTTTGGTTGAGAATATAGTGGGTTGTATCCGATGGTAGTCTAACTTAAGTATCATTCTTTTAATGGGTCTACTCTAAGTAGGAGTATCACTGAATATGCGTGTAGCCACATTCAGCAGGGAGTTGGACTCGATGGCCTTATAGGCCCCTTCCAACTCTACTATGATTCTAGTATTCGCGCATCTTCCCTAAAATGAAGAGAACATTCGGATTCCCACACCCTCCGCATTTCCGCCAATTGTTCCTGGGGCGTCTAATCCCCGCTGTGCGGGCCCTAGCCACCTCGAATGCCCCCGTTGCCCTAAGCGATCGCTTTCTAATTACAGCTCCACCCCAAAACAAAACACCTTTCCCGCTACCATGGCAACCAGCCCTACCTTCTTCTCTGCTTTGGCGACCGAGCCCCACCTCCTCCTGCTGCTATGACAACTGGGGCCTCCTCCTTTCCCTCCTCCCAGCGGGTGACGCCGCAGTCTGCGTTGCTACAGATTTCTAAAGGGGAAGGGCGAAAAGGCGATGACGTCACAGAGTTCGTTTCCGTGGATACTACGCACTGACGTCAATGGGTTAGGGAGTGCTCAACGTTCCATCGCCTCCTGAGCAACGTCAGTTAGCCAGCCAAGCCTCGGCAACAGACGCAGGATTGGCCAAGGGTGGGGGAAGGAGAGAGAGGATGCGCTTTGTTCAGGTCTGAACAGGTGAATCCACCTGGCCCTGGGCGGGTGATTCAGGCGGCGAGGGAGCACGACGGAGGTAGTTGGTGTCCTTTGACTGCTCTTTCTTTAAAAAGTGAGGGGCATCTTTCTCGTTTCGGGTTTCTTCGTGCGGAAAGAGGGGGAAAACTGCCTTTAGGGCAGAACCCTTTTGTGTCCCGACGTAGCACTTCTTGTGCCTGTAAGATACACACGAATATGTTCACATATGCGTACCCCGTGTGTGTTAATGCAGTATCAACTATTTTATACCGTTATAAACATCCATTATGCTACCGATTCTATATGTCTGTGTGTTGGACAAAAACGTTTGGCTCATTAATTTTATTACATTAAGGAACTCAAGGCGGCGCACATAATCCTTTTCTCCATTTTATCCTCATAAGAATAACCGAGTGAGCTAGGTTGGGCTGAGAGTCTGTGACTGGCCCAAAGTCACCCAGTGAGCTTTCATGGGGACTAGAACCCAGATCTCCCAACTCCCATTCCAACATTGTAGCCGCTACACCACACTGAGTGCCACAATATAGGGAACACATGTACAGCTCTCTCTCTCTCTTGCATATCTATGCATTTGAAGAGTGGGCTTTTCACAAGTTATTTGCCGAATGTGGAAGGCAGCGCAGTCTGTAAGAAATAGAGGGAAACCTGCACCTAGATGGTCACATCTGATGATTCTGAATGCTGTTTTTTTGCTGCATGGAAATGCAGGATACTCACATGGGGGATCTGTGGCCAACTGTACTTTTTTACAACATACAGTGAACAGCCAAGTAAGTAAGTCAGATGTGACAATCTCTGCATATGGATTTCATGCTAGTTGTCATCTTTGCCGAAATTGTGAAATGCATTGCTGGCAGTGTAATAACATTTCTATATTAATTTTTCCACATAGTATACGTGAACTTCTCTGTCTGTATATGCACCACTATACTTGAATGCATACTTGTGTGTGGCAACACACCTGCGTTTTGCATGTGTATGTATATTAATTCATCAACATGTATGTCAATATGCATTTCTTAGCCAGTGAGGTGGGAAAATGCACTCAAACATGAATTTAACTTTAATTTTTCATGCTCTATCTCCAAGCCTTGTTGTCTTGCTTCCACTTTTTCTCTGGTTCTGCCCAGTGCTTTCTTTCAAAAGCAGTTATACATTATTACTTCCTATGTCCAATGACACTGGTAGTTTTAAACTCTGGTGGGTACTATGTGTAAACTATCCTAGTAGAACTAACACCACATTCAGAGGGGTAGGTCAGTTTTATTGCAGGTTCCGTTTCTTCCTGCTGTGTGGGTGGAGTACAATCTGTAGACAGCATGTCTGTTTCCTGCTTGACCGGGGGATGGGCAGTTGCCTATCCTTGATTGACAATCTTTCCAGACAAATATTTTTGCACAATAAATGTGCAGTTGTTTCTGAAACATTGTGCAAGCTCTAGACAGTTTTTCTTAAAGCAGCACTTCCATTGTTGGCACATCACACCCCATTTATGCATTTATCACATATGTACTTGCTATTCAGAATGTAGCTAACACTTTTGGTTTTTGTATCTTGTGTAAGATGTATTTGGTAGTGGTCTATGACAATGCAACTCCACTTGGCACCAAATGTAGCACCATTCGCATGAAAGGCATCTCACAGGCTGCAGCCATTAGTCATAAAGTATTATCAAACCAATCATTCTCTTCTGATTATCTGAGTTGCAATGGAGCACAGAATAAAAATGATGGGTGATGGCCTGATATGGCACTGAAGTATTCAGCAAAGCATGTGTGCGCATGCACACACACACACACACACACACACACCAGAGCTCCAACTCTACTGCAGGCTTCATTTGGGAAAATGAGATTTGAATCTTAGAACTATACTGGCACAGCTGCCCTCCCACACACAATTATATGTCTTGCGAGATTTTTTAAAAGTGAAAACAAAGCAAAAGACTGAAAGGGCAGCCCTTTTACACTGCAAAAGAAGTGAGAGGTGAGGATGGGATATTGCACTAAAACTAAGAGCGTCATCACACGGGGCCAATCACGTTTGCTTACTGTCGCTTCTCTGCCCGTGCATTTGTCCCTCATCACTTCCTCTTTTGAAAGAAGTAAACAACTTGCATGTGGCCCATTCAGTGGGCTGTTTTGATCGAGCTGGTTCTCCGACACAGAACAGGAGATAGCGGCAACTTCCATTGTTAAAAACAAGTCGGACTTACTGGGGTGTTCCTTTGTCGTGCGAAGAAGGCTAGAAGGGGCGGGAGGCATGCGGGAAGCAGGCAACATCATGAGAGGGACTCGCGAAAATCCATGCGTGCCTAGTAACAAGTGGGCAATAAAATGCTTGTCTGTTGGAGCTCTAAGAAGAATATCAGTAGTCTTGTGTGTTTAAACCTACATCTCATGACTAAAAGAAAAGGAATGATGAAACATTAGGGGGTAACCCTTATCTAGAGAGAATCCATTTGTAATGCTGTTGTTATGCAGGTGGGAAGGATGTCTTGTTTCTTCACACTTTTCTCTTATCATGGGGGGTTCACTGTGTATTGACTGTTTGGAAACATGCTCACAATGAGGAGAATTTGCTCCAGGTGTGTGAACAAACATTGATGGAAAAGGCTTTGATTTAGGGCCAAACTACAGGTGACAGGCAGTCGTGCAATTCTTCATCTCTGTTTTATATAAAACTCCCAGCCTTGGGTGTTTGAAATTGGAAGCAGATGGCTGTTGGGGGGGGGGGGCAAAGAAGGATGGTTCAATATCTTCTCTTCCTGCCATTTGTCTGTTCAAAATCCCCCCTGCCACCTTTTGCTTTTCTTGCCATGGGCGATAAGACACAATATCCCCATATGGGCAACCTGGAAAGGAGGAGGTTGGTATTGCCTTTTTTGGATTAGATGCCAATTAAGGAGGTGAAGTTGTAGAACAAGTTTGACTTGCCTCATTGCACGCAAGGCCTGAGACTTTTTAAAGATATAATTGGGCTTTCCCTGAAATTTAATCTCTGGGAACACCCAGCAGATGAACTATCAACTGCATATGCACCTAGTGACTCCCTTCCCAACAGGTGTGCACCGTTGACAGTTGTGGTAATTTTGCTTCTGAACTGGTAAAATTATCCCCATCTTGCTGACTTCCATTATGACATATTCTGCTGTTGCTTTTACTCTCTCTTCCTACTTCAGAAGCAATGTGCATTTAATTAAGGTATTACAGACTGTATTGTGTTCCTCGTATTCAGCAGTTTAGAGCATTTGATAGATTGTTAAAATCTCTACTTAAAAGAATTGCAGGATTCCTTCATTTGAGGGGAATCCCATTATTACCAAAGGAAGCTGGTTCAGCTCAGTGGATACTTAAGTGTGTTGATAGCAAGTGTAAGGTAAGCTCCATAAAGTCTCTTGAGTAAGCAAGACCCACAAATAAGAGGATTCTAGGGAGTACACAGTGTGCATCTTGGTAAAGTCCACTTGGCTACATAGAGCGTCATCACACAGGAGAAAATTGCGTTAACTTACCTTTGCTTCTCTGCCCACACATTTGTCCCTCATTAGTTCCTCTTTTGAAAGAGGAAGTGAACAACTTACACATGGCCCATTCAGTGGGCCGTTTTGATCCTGATGCTTCTCCTGCACACAGCAGGAGATAGTGGCAAATTCTGTCTTTAAAAATAAGTCAGACTTACTGGGGTGGTTTTTTTGTCGCGTGAAGAAGGCTAGAAGGGGTGGGAAGTGCGAGGGGCAGATGATGTTGTGAGAGGGACCCACGAAAACTGTGAGTGCCCAGTAACGAGCGTGCAGTAAAATGCTCATCTGATGGAGCTCATAGAGACAACATTGGCTTTAAAAAGGTCCCAGGAGCACAGTGGGACTTAGCAGTTAACAGGAACAATTCAAGCTGCCTGATGATGAATCCCAATTTGTCCCAGAGACAAGGCAGACCTTTATCCTTATACATGTTAGATATAGCAGGGCTATTGCATGTTTTGGCCTACAGCTCCCATCAGCCCTAGCCAGCACAGCTAATGGTGAGGGATGATGGGAGTTGCAGGTTGAAACATCTGAAGGCTCACAAGTTGCCCATTCTGACTTGAAGCATTTATATCCTGCTCCTCAGCCAAAAAGCTCCTGGAATGGCTTACAATCAACAACAAAAAGGGAGGAAAGGGGGGAACCTTGTAGACTTGCAATCCAAAAAACAAAATAAAAGGAAAAAGGGAGGTAGAGATGGAAAAAAAGAAGCAAGTGGTTTTTCAGCAAAGCTGATAGAATGGCCCTGCTTTCACCACATTTCTGTCTGCTGGAATAGCTACTGGTGGTGACCATTTTATTTAATATATAGCATTTTTATACTGCCCAATAGCCGAAGCTATTGTTTTTCTGTTGCCTTTGAGGAAACGTAAAAGTCCAGCAGGGTTATTCAAAAGTAAGTGCCGCTGTGTTGAATAGGCTTATTCTGAGGTAAGTGTACATAGGACTGCAGCTGTAAGCTTGGTGGATGGAAGCAGCCTTCAGATTGCATGGGTCTCATAAGACAGGTGACTGGTGCAATGTGACTGCAACTCCCTGTCTGGGTGTATTGATATTCTTGGGAGTTTAGAATGTTGCACATGGTCTTATATCTGCCATCCAAATAGCTCTCTTGTGAAGAAAAGGGGGTGCTCTCTCATCCCTCCAAGATCATAAAGGTCTGAATACCTTTTGAATCTAGTACCCTTCAGTTATGCCTTACGTTGGCAAACAGCTATTCCATTTCGCAGTGATGCAGAATAATTATTTTTGGATGAGGCAAAAGAAAAGAATCAATTTTGAAACAGAGGACTGGTGACAACCGGATGGAGGACTATGACCTATATTCTGCTGAAAATAAAAAAGCCGAAGTATTGAGAGAGACTGTGCATGATAGCATGTCATAACGTACTTTTATCGTGAAATATTAGCTTATGATAAATAACTGTAGCCTTCAGCTTTGAATCTACAGGAAAAGTAACAGTAGCTAATGCTTATCTTAACAGCCAGCGCCCACAATTTTAAAGTCTGCTAGTTGTGGCAGGAAATATAAAAAAGCAATCAATATCTCTACGAAAGCATCAAAGCAGCACAATATTTGTATGCTTTAATGTTTAGTTGCTTTTTTAGTTTAGGTGCTTCATCTTCATTTTAGATATTTTCATAGCTGAAGTTGAAAGATGAATGTATCTGTATCTATCTTAATATTGCATTAGCACATTTTAAAATCTGTTTTGGTGGATGTGAGAGTATATTGCGGTGTATCCTTCTCAGGACTCCTCGTGCTCTACCTTTACTACATGAATTTGAAGATGCTTTCATTCATTTGTCCAAGCATTACTTATTATGGAGAATACATGCTCCATATAACTATTGCTAAGAGGCACTTGTCACGACTCTCCCTTTGGATCTCCTTTATACCTTTCTCTCTATTAAAGGATCCCAACTATGGACTAAGTCAGCATACTGCTGCTTACTGGTTCTGTGTTTCACTGACTCTTTTTGCCCCCAAAGCAACCAACCCAGCATTCTGTACTCCACTCTATTCACCCTTTTACTTCACCGTTGCCATCACATATCCCAGTATCTTACCTCAGGTACCTTAAGAATCCAATCCAGTTAATGAAACAAAATAACTTTTATTTAACAATAAGGAAGTTCATGCAGTTTAATTTTCCCTAACCTGGTGCTCTCCAGATGTCTTGGACTATAACTCTCATCATGTAGGTTGGGGTGATGGGAGTAGTAGTTTAAACACATCTGGAGTGCCAGTGTGGTGCAAGTGACAGCAGGAAGATTGTGGTGGGGGGAGGCAGAAAAAGGGAAACACTCTCCCTGCCAATCCACTCCCTTATTCCCCAGCTATTTCCCTTTCCTTTCCACCAAGCTCCAAAGGAGAAGTAAGCAGTATAAACGTGATCCCAGTGGTGGGGCCAGTAGTGCAGCTTGGTAATTTTAAACTCTGGATTTAATGACATTTAGATAGCCATGTGTATCCTTCACTTGCTTCAAAATGTGGTAAACCAACCCTACTGTGTTTGCTCCCCCCGCTCATTCTGCCGAATGGGGTCCTGGACTTCTGCCCCATAGACCTGCCCCGATGGCACCACTGGATGGGCCAATCAATTGACAGCAGAAGACAGCTCTAGGAAGAGGGGAAAACTCTGCCCAATCCATCAGCTCTCAGCCACAGCCAATCTCAGATTTTGAGTATCCAAACATAGGTTTTTTTAGTGCCTGAACTGTCTGGGTGAGAAACAGACAAAATAATAATTACAATGTTTGTAAAGCTTAAGCCTTTACAATAATTGAGAGGATAAGAGAATTATCTTGTTACTTTGAGCATTGTTAGTGGTTTGATTATTAGTTGTAAGGCAAGCTATGGAATAATTGCTAACTAGAGACCCAGGTTTATTTTATTTTGTGGCAGCAATCACAGAAATGTAGTCTTTGCTTTACATTTAATGTGGGACAATTTCATATAACTTAGCCATAAAAAGAGCAAGAGTTTTTTCACATCAGAAAATCAAAGTTTGGTGGAAGGCATCAAATAACCTAGATGCTACTCTTTTAGCCGTGTTGACATCTTTATTCTTGCAGTGCCAGATTCTCTCGCAGAAACAATAGACAGCTTCTACTGGCTTTGTATAACATTCAGGCATTTTGCTGTCCAGTGCTGTCTGTAAGCTTTTCTAAAATGAGCAGCCAGCATCTTCCGTTCCAATCTGTTTGTTTTTAGCTACAACAGATGTATGTCATTATCACCGTATTTTCATACTGGCTTTCAAAAAGAGTGAATGGAGCCTTTTCTTCTGGTCCTTGGGACATAGCTATTGTTCCATGGTCTGAAGAGGACATTGAAGCAGAGATGATACTGTGCCAAATACTCTATATGTACGTGAATAAACCAGCCTAGTTCCTAGGTTAATTAAGGTCTATGTCCAGATGCCAGTGTTTCTGGTCCCCACAATTCCAGCTATGTGCAGTGTTTCAGTCTACATTGGACCTCTCACTGTCTTCACAGCGCAAACAAAATGAGTAGACCATGTGTAGTTTGTCCAGCTGTCTTTATATTGAAGGTGCAGAAGTGTCGTGGACTGTGATGCAGCATCCTGGAAAGAAAATTGTCTGCCCTACAGTGACCAACCAGGAGTGTGTGTAGGGACAACTCAAGATATATTGGGGTCTCGGGTGGAAAATACAAATGATAGTGGTCATCAAATAACTGAAAGGCTGCCATACAGAAGGTGGAGCAGAGTTGTTCTTGGTTGCTCCTTAGAGCAGAACTAGAACTAATAGATGGAAGTTGCAGAAAAGCAGATTTTAGCTAAACATTAGGAAAAACTTCTTGACAATGAGGGTGGTTTGGCAGTGGAATAGATTGGCGTGTGTGTGTGTGTGTGTGTGTGTGTATGTTTTCTTTTGCTGGAGCTATTTTAATCTGCTTAAAATAGCCCATCCCATATGATCATCTCAGGGATGCCATAGCTGCATCCTGCAGTGCAGAGCCTCCATTGAGCAGGCGGATGGACTAGATGATCTCCAAAATCCCTTCCAACTCTAGGATTCTATGATCCCAACAACACAGAAATACACAAATCAACGTGGGGCACAATGTACTGGGAGACTGACCTGTGCAACTCCTGTGCAATGGCAATTGTGCAGGAGAACTAACCTGTCATTTCAGAGAGTCCTCTCTTTCTCTCTGTTTTTTTTTAAAGAACTGAAGTAATCTGGGAAGTGACACTTGAGTAAGAGGCATTATGGAAAATAAGAGAAATCAGCACTTGAATAGCTGTGATGGGAGGCTTCTACAATGATTGGACAGGATCTACTTTGAATTGCTGTCTTCTGCTGTGATATTATTAGTACTACTGTATTCATGTTTCTGATTGGAGAAATGAGACATGGGCTTCCAAATGGCAGAGTCCTTGAGTGACCTTTGTCCATTAAAAATTAATGGACTGCAAGCCCATTAGGAACATGCAGTCCCATTACACAACAACGCCAGTTCTATAAAATATGCTTAATGCCTTTGGATGTGATAATGGGCTTGGGTTTACTATTAGATCCTACCGAATTATACTTCATGCTCCTCTTGTAGTTCCAGAAAGTACAGTACTCCAGTTATTTCCTGAATCTGGAACAGAACAATGTTATTTGTTTTGCTGAAAAGGATTTTTTCATACAAGTACTGATCAGTTCCTGTAATGTGGTTAGCATTTTATTTATGGCAGATCCCAAGGGCAGGTTTGTTCAGTTTCATTGAGTTCAGTGGGACTCACACCCAAGTAAAGGTGCTTAGATTGGCAATTTTATTATATCTGGATCATCTCATCTCACTGATTCTTGCTTCCTGTGAATATGTCTTGTACTGTCGTCTCACACTTCCCAATTTAAACTAGCCTCTGTGTGATAATATAACCCTGCAGAAGTGCCACTATGGCCGTTATCACACGGGCGGTTTTAAGCACACCCACCTCGACTTTGATCCACTTCTTCAGCGCTGGACTCGCATGACAGTCATCCCCCTCCTGCTGCTCTCTCGCCCTGAGGTCTCAGTTTTAGTTTCTGTTTCGACTTATCCCTGAACGGGCAGAGTCCGAAACAGGCAAAGTTCAATAGGCCAAGCTTAGGTATCACAGCAATACCGACCATGTGTGATTCAAAACACTGGACTCGCATAGGAAACGGAGAGGGAACCCGCAGAAGCAAACTGGGGGGAAAATAGTAGGTGAGATAAAGGCCTACAACATGTAGCACTGGTCACAATGTTGTAATTCTGCATCATGAAGAGATATCCCAACTGATGCCACTCATTCCTGATGGTGGCTGCTGTCGAGTCTCTTCACATGCTGTAGAGGTATATTCTGGTGCCCAGGCATTATGGTAGTGGAGGAATGAAGCCATTACACCGAGACTGTTTCAAGTGGCCTTCGTGTGATGAGTATCATGTATAGGCAAGGCTTTGCTGGTCACAGCTACAGGCTTAGCACAAAACCACAGCAGTTACCTGTACATACACCAATATCTTTTTCGCCTATTATGAAAAGGAAGTGTGTTTATATGTAATTTGACTGCCCATATCCTGCTTTCCTGCTGTGGATGAGTGACAAGCAAATGACACAATACAATTATTTCTATGGGAGAGCGATATATTCCAATCCTTGACTAGAAGACCTTAAGACATTGCTTGTAATACTGACTTTTGCAGTTGGTAGGGAGAGATCGCAGTGCATATTTTGTCTGAAGTATCAAAATAAATTGTACAGTCAGGCCTGAAAAATGCTTTTTATCTGACTCCTTTTAATTCCCTAAGTTTGGAAAGTACTGAGAGAGGGTAAATCTGTCATGGGAACATGTAAAGTTCAGTTGGCCTAATAGCTGCTTTTCCAACCGAAGAGTTGTTTAGGGCTTCAGGACTGTTCTGATTTACACTGTAGGAGGGAGCTGAGATCTGTGATCTAAGAAGGCAAAAATATAAATCAACACTAAGTACAATTCATGTTAAGTCATTTTCCTGTGCCAAGTGACAGTGAATTTGGATTGGGGGGAGGAAGTTCAGCAAGCAGGGCACCTTGAATGAGCTCCCTTAATCTGGAACATGCAAGGTGGCAAAATTCTCTCGTGATGCTATGTGTGTAGTGAGAATGGCAGTGCTGTTGTGACCCTGCTGGGGTCTTACCCATCATATGCGTTCACATGCCTGGTAATTGAGTCTTGATATGGCACCACAAGATGACAATGTTGGCACTAAGTGGGCATCACTGGGGAGAGCAGCCATACTGCGGAGGCCACCACTGAAAAGCAAAGTTAGATGCACCATGGCAGGGATGACAAAAAACAGCATAGTGGGTAAGAGTGGGCAGCAGTCTTACATATTTAATTGCTAGGTGATTGACATTTATACACTTAAGCAGGTAATGATAAAGCTTGCACATTTTTGGTGATCTTTGGATGGCCTAATAAAGGTACGCCAATATAGATTTTGGATTTTTGCTTAGGGTCAACACAATGGCCTATGCTTTTAAACATAATTCCTTCCTCCCACCCTTCCTGGAGAGCTTGATGTGAACCAGCAGAAGATTGGAGTTCTTGACTGGGACATGAGAGACAGAAGTTGGATTTTCTGTTTTACCTGTGAAGTTGTGTGTGATTTGGGACATCTCATATACCTAAACACCAGTCAAGTAATGCCTGCACAGTATAACAGCAGCCATACTCAAATTGGGATAGAAGGGGGGGGGGGGTGGGGGGAACAGAAAAGTGCTTTTCTTTGCAAACACCTTCCAGTCCTGCTAGAATGCTTTGGAGAAGGGCAGGAGAGAGTGTACAGGGTGTATGTATGTCTTTTGTGCTTCTCTATTTGGGGCACAGAAGGCTGGAAGGTAACTGGTGTATCCTCTTCTCTCCTCCCCCATCTTTCCTGACATAATAATAATAATAATAATAATAATAATAATAACGATTTATTTCTTACCCGCCTCTCCGTCTGGATCGAGGCGGGGAACAACAACATGATAAAATACATAAAACTAATTAAAAACATGACAAATATTATTAAAACTGCATTAAAACATCCTAAAACATCCTAAAACATCCTAAAAACATTCTAAAAATTACACTGGATATGCCTGCCGGAAGAGAACAGTCTTTATAGCTTTCTTAAATTCTAAAAGACTGTTAAGTTGACGAGTCTCCTCCGGCAGGTCATTCCACAGTCTGGGAGCGGCAGAAGAGAAGGTCCTCTGGGTAACAGTTGTCAGCCTAGTCTTGGCCGACCGCAGTAAGTTCTTCCCAGAGGACCTGAGCGTGCGGGGCGGATTGTACGGGAGAAGGCGATCCCGCAGGTAACCTGGACCCAAACCATGTAGGGCTTTAAAGGTAATAACCAACACTTTATACTTCGCCCGGAAACTAATTGGCAGCCAGTGGAGCGATTTTAAAGCTGGCGTAATATGGTCACCCCTAGGTGTACCGGTGACCAACCTGGCTGCCATATTTTGAACTAGTTGAAGTTTCCGGACTAGGCACAGAGGTAGCCCTATGTACAGCGCATTGCAGAAGTCGAGCCTCGAAGTTACCAGCGCGTGCACTACCATCTTTAGGTCTTCCAACTCTAGGAAGAGGCGCAGCTGGCGTATCAGCCGAAGCTGATAGTAGGCACTTCTGGCCGTCGCATCTATCTGGGCTGTCATTTGGAGCGACGGATCCAGGAGCACCCCCAAGCTGCGAACATAGTCTTTCAGGAGGAGTGTAACCCCATCCAGAACCGGTTGACACACCTCCAAACCCAGGTTGTGGCCTTTGACAGCAAGCACCTCCGTCTTGTCTGGATTCAGCTTCAGTTTGTTTTTCCTCATCCAGCCCATTACCGCCTCCAAGCATTCATTCAGAGGAGACACACTATCCTTAGCAGACGCTGTACTGGACAAGGGCACAGTATAGCTGGAGATTCAGGAAAGATGTGGGTACACCTGTTGGCTTTCCACAGGGTGGATAAAAATCAATGATTTAAAAAAAAAAAATCAAAAAATTGATTTTTTAAATTTAAATCGGATTTTTAAATTTAAATCGGGTTTTTCAATAAAATGCTTTTTGAGGAAAAAACTATCTAAAAATAGTTTTCTATTTAAGATATATTATAGCCCAAAGGTTATTCATCATAAAATAAGGATTAGTTTTCAATTATGTAGCATGAGGCTGTATATTCATGCAATGTTTAAATTTTTTGGTAAATGAATTCCATTAATCCATTCACAATGTCATGCTCTTCCAGAGGTTTCTGTAAGATTATTGGGCACTTTTTCTATCTAGAAGATATTATCACAGATGCTTGGTTTTACAGTTCTCAAAACTGTGAATTTGTGTCTGCAGAGATCAAATCAGTATTTTTTAAATATAACTTGTTATTCTAAAAATGAAACCTTCATCTGGTTGTAAATATTAAGATTATACCAGCAAGAATGAGTCTTTGGTAACTCTGAGTTGTGTAAAATATGTATTAAGCTTATAGTGTGGAAGAGTGCACTTTGGGGGGGGAGGTCACATGATTAAATCGAGTCTGAGTAAATCTGATTTAAATCAAATCCACCCTGATTTAAATCAAATCCACCCTGCTTTCCACTGTCCAATCTCTCCACTTTGGTGGTGGGAGACAAGGGGAAGATGACAGGGTGGGTGGTGAGAGTAGAAATATTGCATCTTAGGCCTTTATCACGCCGGCGGTTTTAAGCACACCCACCGCGACTTTGATCCAAAGTCCGTTTCAGGCAAGTTCAACAGGCCTTTATCACACCTACCATTCCCCCCCCCCCCCCAATAGCTTCTGCTGGTTCCCCCTCCGTTTCCTATGCAAATCTAGCGTTTTGAATCACACTTGGTCGGGATTGCTGCAATACCTCAGCTTGGCCTGTTGAACTTGCTTGAAACGTTCAGGGTTAAATTGAAACAGAAAAACGGAGCACTCGGCGCGAGAACAGTGCGAGGGGGACAACATCATGCGAGTCCTGTGCTGAAGAACTGGATCAAAGTCGTGGCAGGTGTGCTTAAAACCGCCCTAAGATGAGGTATTGCAGCAATCCCGACCACATGTGATTAAAAACGCTAGATTCACATAGGAAACGGAGGGGGAACCCGCAGAAGCAATCTGGGGGGGAAATGGTAGGTATGATAAAGGCCTTAGGGCCATCAATGTGTAGTTGTCTTCTTTCCTTACAGCAGTTATTGTTGCTGGCATACCATTATTTTGTGTATACATTGAAAAGGGGCAGCTCTTTTTTTTCTTCCCGCTCCACCACCTGTGCCTTGTCTGTCATCTCATGCGTGTTATATATCTATAACCCTTATTTGTTCTCAGGGCAGGTCTCCTGCTTTGTTCAGCAAACATATAGCAGAGTTGAGGCCAGTCCCAACTGGACAGCTCTTGCCAACACAGAACAAACAATGTAGAGACTGTAGTGGTGAGTTCTGGCCACAAGCACAGCAACTTTTCACACATAGGCTTGGCTGGGTAGACAGCCATAGCGAGAGCTAGCTTAGCCATGTGAATTGTTATGGTTTTTTGTTATGACTCTACTTGTCACTGTGGTTGTGCATGTTGATAAGCACAGCAATAACCTTCCTCTTTTGTCTGGTGTGCGCACAAGTAGCATCAATGTGTGCGCACAATGCTGTGAGGAAACCACAAACTCATGGTATGTGTGTCCAGTTTCCTTGCCTTTAAAGTTATATGAGATAGGTGGAACCCCTGAATGTTTTTCATTTGGTATCACAGAAATAAAATCTAGTAACCTGTTCTAGTGGAAATATCTTCCTGAAATCTCCATTCGGTCATGACGCTTGCCTGGTGACCCTGGACCAGTCACTGGATTATATCTAAAGTTAGTCCTACTTAGAGTAAATCCATTGAAATGAATGGGAATTGAGTTAGACTAACATTGGATATAGTCCATATTTCAGACTGACAGTACAGGGTTGTTGTAAAAATAAAATGGGCAGTGCAAGAACCTTTGTGCTGATGCTCCTTGGGGGGAAAAGGTGGGGTATAACTGAAAGAATGAAATAATAAAATTAACTCGATCTTTTTACTTCAAAGATTTTCTATAAATGGGTTTAGTTTGACTTTTACGTAAGTTGGGTTGGAACAGTTTGCAGAAACCAATTGAATATATATATATATATATATATATATATATATGTAATATAATGTTGGCAAACATTTTAACATAGAAAGAATGAAGTAGCAGTTGTAAGGTCTGAAAAATCAGGATACCTGTGAGAATTGGTGCCTGGTCATGTTGCTTTGTATGTAAATAATATTCCTTCATGGTCAAACTATGTTAGAAGTCCATTCATCATAGACTAGAGGCTTGGGCCTAACCCTATCCCAACCATTGTCCACTGCTGTTCTATCTGTATTAACTGCTTTAAAGTAAATTGCAATGTAGGGGTCAGTGCAGAATTGCTTTGTAAAATCTCTAGATTAGACACATTTTATTTGAAAGAAATTGATACCTGCACTTTAGGATTGTCAAAAGGATTATTGCTCATAGCTGCATAATCCCAGAATGAATTCTATTCCTTGGTCACATTAGACTAGCCTTCCCCAACCAAGTGCCCTCCAGATGTTTTGGACTACAACTCCCATAAGCCTAAATTAGAATGGCCAATGGTTGGGGATTTGGGGAGTTGTAGTCAAAACATTTAGAGGGCCCTCGGTTGCCTATCCCTGTACTACAGTATGATGGAATCATGAAAACTGGCTTTTATAATGAAAGCAAAACAATTTAATAGAACACACTTATTTCAGAACATAACTCCATAGAGCTTAATATAATCAATTCAGCAATGTTCTGGATAGGATGATTTTCCTTTAAGGGATGCTTTCAGCATGACTTTTTACAGTCTTAAGATGCATTGCAACATAACTTACTACTGGAGGTTATTTATTGTATCATATCATATTATATTATATTGTATTACCACCTTCCTGAAGCCAGACAAGATGATTTACAAGAAGTTCAGAAAATAAAAAATAAAACCATAGGAGTGAATCGAATTGTTGATCAGAACGATCTCCCTGACGAGGCCCGCCTGGTGCCAACATTGTTATCTTTTTGGCGCCAGGTCAAGACTTTCCTCTTCTCTCAGGCATTTGGCAATATCTGAGGAGCCTGGGTTTGTTTTTGTTTTTGTAGCTTTTGGGGCTGTTGTAGCGGTTTTAAATGTATGTATGTATTGTGTGTATGTTGTATGTTTTTGCTGTTTTAATTTTTGTATATTGTTTTTAATTGTTTTAATCCCATGTAAACCACCCAGAGAGCTTTGGCTATGGGGCAGTATACAAATGTAATAAATAAATAAATATAAATAAATAAATTTAACTGTCTAGCTTGTTGGGGTAAATTCCAACTAAAGTCCTACTTAGAGTAGACCCACTGAAATGAATTGGTACTTAGGTCCCATACATTTCAATGGGTCTACTCTAAGTAGGACTTTAGTTGGAATCTACCCTGAGAGTTCAACCCCCAACAGCAATAATCTCTACGTACTCCAATCACAGATCCCTGAATGCCTGAAAAAGACCTTGATATTCATAGGACCTAACTGAGAGTTGTGTGCTTTTTAAATTTGGGGTTTTCAGTTACTGTGTTGATTGGTGTGGTACACATTCTTGAACATTCCTCAGAGAATTTGCTCTTCCTAACAGTTGGGATTTAAGAAAAAGTTAAAGGGCTGAAACCTGGATAATAATAACCCAGGCTAAACCATGACTCCTTGGGCAATTTACTCTGTGAATAATAAAGTCAGATCTTACAAGTTCATTGTGTGATGGAAATGAGAGAAACTAAAAGGGGGTTAAAACACTGTAGAAAATGATCAACAACATGAGATCAAAGCAGGGCAGGCAGTAAATACTCATGGCCCACCCTCCCAAGGTGCACGGTACTCAAGACAGTTCAAATTACTGTGGCACCTGAGGCAGAGAATCCCACAAGAACATCTCCCCCTCCTTGAGAGTGAAAATACAACAATAACACATTAAATTACAAACATTTGCTGGCCTTTCATGACATCCAAAGTCAGCTGCCTCTTGGGCAGCCGCCTCACTTGGCCTAATGATAGGGGCCCTGATCAAAATGTCAATCCAATGCTATCGGTAAAACAAAAGGATGGGTTGTATCCCATGTTAGTCTAACTTAAGTTCCATCTATTTCAATTGGTCTACTCTAAGTAGGACTAACATCGGCTACAACCCTGTAGATTTGATCTGCCAAAGGGTCCTGGGGAGGGGACTTTTTCAGCTCTGCTAATAACGTGGGCCTCTATCGGTGACCCAGGGCCCATATGTGTTGGACTACAACTCCCAGAACTGGGAGATTCTAGGAGCTATAGTCCAATACATCTGGAGGGCGCGAGATTGGGGAAGGATGATGTAAGGGGGCTATTCCGCTCCCCCCCCCCCCCCCCCACGTTTAGGCTTCAGCCTCGCCGTCTCCAGGCCCTGAGCTAATTTGTAGAATTTGGGCAGTGAGAACCGACGGACGGCCCTGCTACCTTCAAGTCCCTCCTAGGCGAAGAATCTCCCCATTCCCCACGCCTCCACGCCAGGCGAGCTCTCCGAGGCTGCTGTCACCGGCTGCGTGACGGGGAAACCTGGAAATAGCAGTTGGCCCCATTCCTCCCGCCCCCGTGGCCCAGTTCCTCGGCCACGCGGCGGCATCAATTGCTGCATTTGGCCGATGAGCTCAAGAGGCAGGAACGCCGGAGGGCTGCCGGCGGGGACGGCACGCCAAGCTCCGCCTCCGCCTCCTTTGCCTAGAAACTGCGCCGGAGAGCTGCTTCTGTTTGTTGTTGTAAACACGCCACCCGCCTCGCCCGCTGCGGCGGCGGCCTCACGAGCAACTCCTCATTGGCTCCCGCCGCGATGGGCGAGCGCGGCCTGGCTCCAGTCCCTGTCACGCTGCTGCTGCTGTCGTCGTCGTCATCATCATCATCATCATCATCATCATCCCTGCGCGGTGGGTGTCTCTGGGCCTTCCCTGCAACTAACAGCAAGGATCATCATAACAAACTCCCAGCTCCGGGAAAGGGGAGAGAAACCTCCGTCGCTTGTTACCGCAGCTCCCGGGCAGCCTCCCAAGAACCAAACTCTCCCTCCCTCCTCTCGGCCCGGGGGCAGACTGAGCGCGTCCCAGCATCAACAGGCCCCTTTCCCTAGTGGAGCATCATTTCTGGTACATTCTAGTAATCGTAAATCGCCAGAGGCACACCGCTCCGTTTGGCCGGGTTCAAAGCGCAGGAGAAACCTGCCAGCGCACAACCAGGCATTTCTCGCGTGAGCGCGCCTTGTATGATGAAGTGTCTCGTGATCATGTTAAACCTTAAACGTGCAGAAGCGTCCCTCGCTCCGTACACATACGCACCCTCCCCGTCCACACTTCAGGAAGGACATTAGGTTATATTTTCCGTATGTCCCGGACATGTGTAGTATTCCTTCCAATCCAAAACTTCAGGCAGAAACAATTCAGCTCCAGAGACAGGCATTTATTTGTAATAACAAAAAGGCAGGTTCCCATGGTAATCATTTGCACTGTTTACATTACATACCATAATTTTAGTTTATTTGCTTAGGGTGTTTTGTGTGTGTGTGTGTGTGTGTGTTTGGCGGCATGATAAATATATGCTAAAGAAATATAGTGGAAATGAGGCCCATTTATGGAAATAGATCATACTTGGATTGCTTTGAGAGGTAAGCGACCTGTCTGAAGTAGTGATCCGTATAACTCAAAAGCTTGCTATCCTATCAACACAAACTGTTTCAGTAAAATACATCTTCTGAACCATTTGGTACTTCGTTTGGTGATAGTTTCAGATCTACTTGTTAAACTGGGCTATCTGGTGGGATAATTCCATTGTCTCCAATGGGAGGTCTGGCATACTATCATCAGCTTTGCTCTGTTTGTTATGATAAAAGTGAAAGTAATTGCGATTGAGAGGACTGACAACAGCAGGAAATCACTGGTTCAGATTTCAGCACTGCCATGAATTTGGTAGGTGGTCTTAGGCCAGCCTCTATATTTTGACCTCAACAGTATATTGATCATGTAGGTAATATTTGTCTACTTACGCCTTACAGGTATATGTAAGAATGACTGGGCAAATAACCTAAGTGAAGAGTTTTGAGGAAAAGTGCTATTTTCTTGTTTCTGAAGTCTGGCAGCAAGTCTTGCTTTGGAAGACCCATTAGACAGATTCTATGCTGGTGGTTCCAAGCAAGACAATCAAGGGATCTACCTGAAGTGAACTCTCCTCTCATAAACAAGTCTCTTACGCCTAGCCTACAAATGGTGACCTCAGATATGAGTCTGAAACTATGTAGAAACCACCGAACAATCAATTTCTCCAGTACTGTTTTGAATAAATGGTATATGAGCTACAGTCTCAGTTTCTTCAACTACATTTTTGTATATGATGACTACAAAGTAAAATGCTGACACAGCTGAAATGAACAGAAATTTTGTAACTGCCTACAACAGAGTCAGTGATTTTTCCCTTGAATGAACTAGAACCACCCCTGCAAGCTGCAATATAGCGTTGCCTTTAATTGGGGCTGCTTCCTGTGTTTCTTTGGAAGAAAAGGATCAGGTAGATAAGACGTGGGAAGGATAGCTCATGTATGTATGATTCTCAAGAACGGGCAGACAAAAATCAGGAAATAGTTCCAGAGGTTGCAAATTTTCTTTCTTGGTATCTTTCCCATGTTAATTGTTCATACATATTAAGATTCCCATGTTCAGTGTTCATACAGTGTTCATACATGTTCCGTGTTCATCATCATAATCAGTTATTTATTTATATGCTGCTCTTCTACTATTGTACTATTGTTCTTACCTTTATACAGTATAAGGATAAGAACAGAACAATGTGATAACAAAAAATACAATTAGGATGGATTGCTAAAAAAATAATAATACATGGGCTTGCAACCTACAATATGAGTTTTTCTAAGATATTACAATGGAAAGATATCTGCACCTATACTTATTTACTTGGAATTGATGCAATGAGATCTACTCCTAGGTAAACCTATATAGGATTGCTGCCTAAGAAAAGGAAGCACTATTTCTATAATGAAGGAACTAAAAATAAAGGGATAGATGTAAAGCTTTCTACAAATTGCTTATTCCTAGTAAAAACTGAACTGGGCTAAATGAACTGAGGTTTGAGCACTTACTGTTTTTAGTAGTAAGATGAATAATATTGGTAATAGAAAATGTTTGATTGTAAACATAACTTTCTTAAATTTCTATAAACACAAAATACAGATTTGAAATTAGCAGTAGTAGGAATAATATTTAACAATATTTAAGTTCGGCTCACCAGGCCATACACAGAGGCAAAGGCTTGGAGTAAAGGGGAGACATGGGCAAGAGAACATCTGCCTCATTTCTGCAACTATTAAATGGAAATGATGAGAACTGTTGCAAAGACAGGATGAACAACATGTCAATGTCCATAGGAAAAAGCCTTCTCTAGAACCCCCCCTCCTTCTCATATAATGATTACTGCGTTTCATTCACCGAAGTGTCTCCACGCATTTTTTTTAATGTGTTTGAATAGAAATCTTTCTGATATACCCACTTAATCACCGTCTTGACTTTATGCTGCATTCCATACTCCCATTTATCTGCTCTATTACCCATTTGGGAGCATTTCCTTTCCCGGCCATGTGTATTTCAAAAACCATGCAAGTTTTGGTGAAATAAATGCTGTAATATGAAAAATGTAGAAATATTTCTAGAGGAAGGAATCGGGCTGATCTGAGTTTAATGAAGTCACAATACTGGTGAACCATGCTGCAAAGGTTTCTGTGATTCTTCCCGTGCAGGTGTCCAGCTAAATGGACAATTGCAGCTCTGTCTCTTTAAGACGTCACTTCAATGTCTGGTCAGCACTAAATGGACAGAATCGGCATGCATAAACCGTTGCTGCGGCTGTTGCTGCTTTTACTCCCCCTGCCGTTGCCACAGCCATGCACCATCCCTTTTGGCCGCAGCCCTGGAGCGCTTCCCGTCAGTCACGCCCCTCTGCACAGGATGTATGCCATATAAGGATATTTACGTCAGGGGTTCCCAACGCTAGGTCGAAGCATTAGAGAGGGGGAATCACGAGCCTTACCCTGACTTTTAAAAGTCGAGACCCTCGGCAAATCTTCATCATTTTCGCGACACTTGAGGGAAGATTTTTGGTTTATATTAAGAGAGATTCCGAAGTTACCACACACTTCGGGCCATCCCAAAGGAGTGCCGTGATCGCTACTGCTCCCCTCCCAGGATTGGTTCCGCCTGCGTGTGACGTAAGAGCTCATTCACAAATATAGGGGAGGTAGCGCTCTTTACTAACCAGAGTGGCTGAAGTGAGCAAAGGCATAGAAGTGGCTTGGGTTTATAAGTAACCCGTTCGCCTAGCTAAAGAGCCACTTCATTCGGATATTAAGCTGGGAGAGGTACCCCACTTTGAAGGGCTTGTACAATTCCAGGCTATCCGTCATGATGTATCAGGGCTTCACCGCTGACTACGACGCGTCTTCCTCCCGCTGCAGTAGCGCTTCTCCCGCTGGGGACAGCCTCACCTACTATCCATCTCCGGCGGACTCTTTCTCCAGCATGGGCTCGCCTGTCAACGCACAGGTGAGGACTCGGGGCGCTGCTTGTGGCTTACGGGGTGTGGGGTAGGGAGAAGCTGCCTGTTTCTTGTTCGCTATCGGGCACAATGACAGCTCAGCGGCAGAGCAGCTCTTAATGTTCACTGCCGGGGCTTGACTGGAAGAGCTGACTGGACTTGCAAAACTTGCACTTGCATGCTTTCTCCTTCTTGAGGTTTAGATGGGTGCTACCTTGCATAGTGTATTTCCTGCCCCTTTCGCTGGGAAGAGAGTATTAGCCATATTGGAAATGGGGGACGGGGAGGGGGAATCTGGTCATTGCCTGGCACTATAAAAGATTAATGGGGGCGTGGAGGTGATTCTAACTCGGGAGGTGCTCTGCAGCGGGTGCGTAAAGCGGTTTCATTGATAAAACGCGACTTCATTCAGGAGACTCCGAAGCGGCGCTTGCGTCAGTGCGGACGTCAGAGATATTTATAACAAGCCCCTGTTCATGTGTGTAGTCTGATGATGGCGGCAGCAGCGTCCAAGCCAATCTGGCCCCAGGGACTGCAGGCCGGGCTCAAAATAGCGCACCGACCTTTGGGACACAGAGCTGTCATAACGTGCATTGCATCTCTCCCAGCCCTGATACTAACCCGGCTCCCCTTTTTGTGTGTGCCTTCTAGGACTTCTGCACGGACCTAGCTGCCTCCAGTGCCAACTTCGTCCCCACCGTGACTGCGATCTCCACAAGTCCAGACTTGCAGTGGATGGTCCAGCCCACCCTGATCTCTTCAGTGGCCCCTTCCCAGAACCGAACCCATCCCTACGGGCTCCCTGCTCCTCAAACTGGTGCCTATTCCAGGGCAGGGATAGTCAAGTCGACGGGAAGCAGAGGGCAGAGCATCGGCAGAAGGGGAAAAGTTGAACAGGTGTGTATGTCGCTTTTGGCTGCAAGGGAGCCTCTGGCTGGGCCAGGCGAAGAGAGGGAGGAAAGAGGGTTGGGTGTTCGGACCTATTTCTGGCGGATGGGGTGGGGGTAGTATTTGGGGCATTAGCCATCCCCCTTTAAAGGGGAAAGGACACCTCGGAGCGTTTTGCAAGCTGGTGGAGATCCCTTTTGAAACCCACAGCAGTATCTGGTTGGGTTGCGCCACTTAGCGCACGCAAGTCTTGCATCTCCTGGGTGAGATCCGTAATGGGTTAGGAGGGGAAACAAATAAACATTTGCTGGGCTCAGGCACTGGATACTGACGGACGTGTTTTTTCTCTCTCTATAGCTGAGTCCCGAAGAGGAAGAAAAAAGGAGGATCCGGAGGGAGAGGAACAAGATGGCAGCCGCTAAGTGCCGCAACCGGAGACGGGAACTGACAGATACCCTGCAAGCGGTGAGTATCTCCGGCTGGCTTGCCTCCCTGGGCCCCTATACTTCCCTGCCCCGCAGGCGGTGGCAGCAGCGGCGGCTCCCCCCCCCCCCCCCACACGTCCTTTGGCTTCGCTCCCGCCCAAAGGCGATGTTGCCTGACTTGCCCCTCCCCTTCTCTGTGTCCCCAGGAGACTGACCAGCTGGAGGAAGAGAAGTCCGCTTTGCAGACCGATATCGCCAACCTGCTCAAAGAGAAGGAGAAGCTGGAGTTCATCCTTGCCGCTCATCGACCCGCTTGCAAGATCCCGGAGGAGCTCCAGTTCTCCGAAGACCTCGCCGTCTCCTCGCTGGAGCTGCTGGCCGATCCGCCCATGGCCAGCTCGCCCGAGTCCGAGGAGGAGGCCTTCGCCCTGCCCATGCTACAAGAGGCGCCCCGAGCCGAGCCTGCCAAGGAGAGCAGCAGCCTGGAGCTGAAGGCCGAGCCTTTCGACGACTTCTTCACGCGCGCCGCTCGCGAGACTCCTCGCTCCGTGCCCGACATGGACCTGTCCGGCTCGTCGTCCTTCTACACGGCGGACTGGGAGCCCCTGGGTGCCCCGAGCGCTATGGATCTGGAGCCCCTTTGCACGCCGGTGGTGACCTGCACGCCCTGCCCCAGCACCTACACCTCCTCCTTCGTCTTCACGTACCCCGAGACCGAGGCTTTCCCTAGCTGTGCAGCTGCGCACAGGAAGGGCAGCAGCAGCAACGAGCCTTCCTCCGACTCGCTCAGCTCGCCGACCCTGCTGGCCTTGTGAAGGGACTGGATCCCGGAGCAATAAATGCAGGGCTAGGGGCGTCCTGGCAGTGGAGACCGAGCCCACTCACCCTCTTGCTGCTGTGCTGCATGGGGCCTTAGGCCGCAAAGGAGCCACTCTCTCTCTCTCCTTCCGGGGCATCTCCCGAGATTCCACTCGAGCCGAGGCCCAGGGAAGATGAAGCGCCTCCATTCCGGCGCTTGGTACGGGCAGCCCATCTGGAGTGAAATGACTTTGCCGAAGGACTGCTCCGCAGCCTGCCACATAAGGCCTGGTACCTCTTCCAGAGATGTAGCAAACCGCATGGAATTATGTCTTGTCCTCATCCATGAGAACTTGTCGTTTCATAGCATGTTCAACATGGCTGGGTTGTTGACTCCTTCCCTCCGTAATATTCACTAGCATTAATTAATCTGTTGGTTTAATGATTGGAATTTTATTATGGTGCTGGGTATCTTCAACTCGTATCTAGTGCAGCTGATTAACAATAACTACTGTGTTCCTGGCAATATCGTGTTTTGATGACTTAGCAATCACCCAACTTAACTGCGAAAAAGAGGCTATTTTATTTTCTAGTAGATTAATAAATAGCTATGTTGTCCATGTACTATAGTTCTCCTTGTACATCAATGTTCATCGTAACTTTAACTGATCATACATTGTTGAAGTGGTCTGAATGGTTTGACATGAGTTTTCCATGAAAACGTTTTTATTGTGTTTTTAATTTATTTATGGATATATTTATATTTTTATTTTTTCTACCTGGAGGTATTGACATGTGGAAAGTGAATCTGGATGAAATTTAAGCATTGTTTGCTTATTGTTCAAGACAATGTCAATAAAAGCATTTAAGTTGAATGCTATAAAGGCTCTGTAGTCTCTTTACAGTAAAACTTCCCTAAGTAGTGGATTGATATTCTGTGAGATAATTTAACACAACCCAGGCCCTAATCTGCTGTGGTTTTCTCAAAGAGGTAGCATTTACTGGTAAATGGTAGTAGCACTACAATACCTATCAACCTAATCTTTCATAATAAGAATGGTTTCTGTGATCTAAATCAATGATTGTTCACACCACTTTAGGGTTGCATAACATTCTGATAGCTTAACCCTATGCATAGGTACATGGAAGTAAGTCCCACTTTGTTCAGTATGAGTTACTGCTAGATAAATGTGCTTAGTATTGCTGCCTCACAATGGAGTTTCTATACATTTCAGTTGCACACTTAGTAAAGAATATGGGCTCAATTATCAATAAGTGGAGACAGCTAAATAACTCCAACATATAGTGGATAAATCATACTTTTTTTACACATGATTATTTCTGTTCAGATAATTGCTGTTTCGTCACATCAGGCTTCCTGTTTGTTTCCTTTTCCTTGAGTATATCTGACTTTGTTCTTTTATCTTCATTGTTTCCTACATCTACGCAGTCTTTCATTTTCCTGTGCCTCATGTCCTTCATCCTCCACAAAGAGAGAGAGAGAGAGAGAGAGAGAGAGAGAGAGAGTGAATACCTTATCTTGTTGTTCATATCATTGTGGAGGGCTAAGGATTCTATTAATGGGTTTTGTTCAGGTGTCTCTCAGGTTGGATACTTGAGTGATGTTTTGGACAGAAAGGCCGCAACACCCAGTAAATACTATCAGTTTAGATAAAGTTGGCATGCCACTAAAACCCACCACTACACCAGCATATGTTATCTCCAATACACCTGTGCTGTACCAAATCACTCTAAAAGCAAAATCAGGGGTTGACTGACTAAAGAAATTGAGATAAAACAGGACCAATGAGAAAAAAGAGTGAAGTATAAGCATATTTAGGGAAGACCCTGATATTTGCAGTACAATAGTAGAAAAACTTCTAAAAACAAACCCTAAGATGATATCCCCTCTCAAACCAACAACAAACCCTAAGATGATACCCCCTCTCAAACCACCACCACCAACAGCCTAATGAGTACAGGGCATACTCAGTAGTCATAAAATGTTGCGTGTCAAAGGAATCCCAGAGATGGCCCAGGAGGAAATGAAGTATCCTGGAGAAAGGCATGGTTGTCTGAAACCCTAAATAGAAGCAATCCTGTCAGAAAGATACATTTTGTTGCAGGTTCCACTTACATATTTTAGTGGCGGTTTTGCAGCATGTGACAAACATTGCTTTCAGATTCAAGGTTTTTATGAATGTGAAGCCTGCTGAACTAATTTACCCAAGACACCAAAAGGACTGGGCTGATTCCTGTGTTAATAGCTTCTAGTTTAAAAAGATTTATATGATCAGCATAAGTGGCACAGTTGAAATTTGTAACTATAATGCTAAACTGCTCTGCTAGGTGGTACTAAACTATAACACCATTTAAGCTGTCTAGACACAATCTTAATAGACTTCCCCAACCTGGTGTCCTCCAGATGTACTGTGCACCAATTTCTATCATCCCCATCCAGCATAGCCAATTGCCATGCTGGCTGGGGGATGATGGGCATTGTAGCACAATACATTTTAAGGGAACCAGGTTGGAAAAGGCTGGTCTAACAATTGCCATACTTTCCAGTTTAACTAGGCTGGCAGTTTCTCAGGGATGAGTAGCAGGAATTTACCAGTGGTCGCCCTCTATGATGAACTGTAAATAAATTGTTGCTGTCCTGGAGGTTTGGTTAGCAGTCTCATAGAAATATTTTAGTGCCTTGTTAACTGTATGTGTGTGTGAAAAAGCCCCAAACACTTGCATACTACATTATATAACAATCAGGTGCACAGAGAGGTTGCTGTGTGGTATCACCAGTACAACACTACTGGATTTCAAATTGTGTGAAGATGAATGAGTATACCAAAAAGAGTTCAAAGTTTACAGCTGACATTAAACATTTACAGCTGACATTAAACATTTAAGCAATGTTTTACTGATGCATCTCAATTGGGTGCACATCCTCAAGTCTGGTAAATCTAACCCTAAATAATTTAATCAAAGCTACAGTCTAGTGAAAAACGTTGCTCTCATTTGATCATTCTTGGGAAGGAATGATAGCTCAGTGGTAGATCACATGCTTTGCATGCAGAAGGTCCATGCATAGGGCGTGCTCTACCACTGAGCTCTAGTTTATTCCCTGGCATCTCTGATTTAAAGGATCAAGTAGCAAGTGACATGAAAGTGGCTCTCCCTGGAGAGTTGCTGCTAGTCAGAATAGATAATACAAATATTAGATCAAGGGACTCCAACCTCTTTGGGCGTCTGGGCACATATGGTATTTTGAAAAAATGCCCTGGCACCACCACAAATTAGCTGTTGCGGGGGGTGGGGGTGGAAAGCAAATCACAAAAATGTTGAGTGTGCCTTACCTCCCTCTCTCTCTCTCTCTCTCTCTCTCTCTCTCTGTGTGTGCACGCAATACTTACTCTTGCTTCTCTCTCTGGCTCTTTTCTATCTCTCTGGATCCTCTCTCTCTACTCTGCTTTTCTCCCCCCTCTCTGGCTCATCTTTACATCTCCCTCTCTCTCTGGTCATTCTGTCTGTCTGTCTGTGCATCCTTCCTTCCTCTCATTTCCCTCCCTGGCTCCCCTTCCTTCCTTCCTTCCTTCTCTCTGGTTCTCCCCCACTCTTCTCTCTCTTAAAGCTAATCAAGTGTTTCATCCTTCAGTTTTAATAGGGAGAGGAAAAGCCCCCCCTGCAGAAAAATAGCTGAGGGGGGGCAAGCTTACTCCCCCCCCCCCATCAAGGGCTGTGTTACCCCAAGTGGACTTGGTGTGTGTTTGGGCTAGATCTCCCCCTCCAGCCTTTTCTGGGCAGAGGGGCTTTTCTTCTCCCTATTAAAACCAATGGAGCGATTGCTAAGTGAAATATCAGAATGATCACATCTTAGGAACTAATCAGTAATACTAATTATAAATATAACTGCAAATGAATAAGGTTGTATAGACACCATTGACAGAATGGATTGCCCATTGCCAGCTCTTTGTGCCTGCCCCCATGTGCTTTGGAAGTTTGTGTGACCTTCCAGAGCAGACCTCTGAATAAACATCCTCAGAATTGTACTGTCGGTATGCAGCAAAAAACTGAGTGAAATACTGTATAGAGCAAGGGTAGGTAATCTGATGCCCTCCAAATTAGGGTGACTATATTTTGGAAACCAAAAAGGAAGACAACATGGTCAGCCCCCAAGGAGGTGTCCCCACCAACATGTCCACCCCCAGGGGGCATGTCCAGCACCGTGGGGGTGGGGTGCCCACCTGAACATAGTCTTGGTCACATGTCTGATTTTACAGCTCACAATTAAGACAAATCTGTTCTACATAATATCTTAATGTCAACATCACTGAAATAACAAGTGAGACATCCAATGTATCTGAAATTAACTTCACTCACTCCTACTTTTGTAGCGTTTGGTGTACTTTGTTGCTATACTCCGTGTGATACATTCTCCCCTTCCCTCAAATATCTTTTCTGATTATATGCTCACTCCGCTGCAAGCTGCTGCTTAACATGGCTTGCTGCTGGCTGTCTGGGTGGCTTTTTATTTTTAAAGTTCATTTTTTGAGGGGAAACTTGTGTACGAATGTCACAAGTTTCTCTACTCTAACATTAGGGTGAGTGTTGTGGATGGCAGACACTACTTCGCCCATTTACACTTCTCACTTATATACATAAGCTTTTCAAGGCTTGTGCGTTGGCACTACTTTTCACATCTAGACTTTGAACTCCTGTCTACTTCCTGCACAAACACATGACTGCTTTGACTGACCTCTCCTTTCCCACATTTTGATCTGTGGATGCCTCGCCTCTGCTGAGCTCCAGGTGCCCGACTGCCCACCAAATCTGCAGCAGGAAAGGTGATGTGCTTGCCCAGCACTTCTTAGCTAAAAACTCAAGATCCCCTTGATGCCAAGGGCTGAAACTGCTCAAGGTGCAAGACCCCAAAGAGGAGGTTTGACAACCTGAGTTTGAAGAGTATGGCTTCAGTGGGTTTTTTTTTAAAAAATTTTTTTTTAAAACCTCGAACTTTAACAAAATTCCTAAAAATCAACAGATGAATATATCTGCTTGAATCTTGGCATGGCTAAAGCTCTACTTAAGAGCTATCATGATGCCAAGTTTCATCTCCTTAACTTTAAAAATGATGGTTTTATAAAAAAATAATTTTAAAACCTCAAATTTAAAAATATAATCAAAAAAAATCAATAGATGAACAGATCTGCTTCAAACTTGCCATGGCTAAAGCCCTACTTAAGAGCTATCAAAGTGCCAAGTTTCATATCTTTTTCTTTAAACATGTTTTTTTAAAATAATAATTTTAAAACCTCAAACTTTAAAAAAAATCCTAAAAATCAATGGATGAACGAATCTGCTTCAAACTTGGCATGGCTAAATCCTTTCCTAAGGGCTATCATGGTATCAAGTTTCATCTCTTTAGCTTTAAAAATAACAGAGCTGTAAGCATTTTGTTAATTCCCATTGACTATAAAGTAGAGTTGCCATTTGGGGGGGGGGAGGATGGGAAAAATCCAGATTTTTCTTCAAATTTCATAATTTCTCCCCCTTCCCAGATTTGTTGCCAAAAATCCCGACATGTTCTGGTTTTGGTCTACAACTCCCATGCCCTAGTCAGCATGGCCAATGGTAACAGATTATTGGAGTTGTAGTCCAAAACATCTTGAAGGCACCAGGTTTTTGGCTCAGAGCATGGAAACTTAGGTTTATGCTAAACAAATAACATTACTAGAATGTGGTCATCCTTCTTAGACTATGTTTGTTCCTCCTCCATTTATTAAATTTCCCTTGAATCTAAATATAATCTAGCCCAAGGATGAGCAGATGATATATTGGGAGCTGCTGGTAGATCTTTGCTGATCTACTGAAAATCATCCAGTGATTTTGATTTCCAATTGTTTATGTTCAGCTCCCCCAGCCACAAAAAATAGGTTGCTGAAATTAAGGAAGCTTGGGGAAAACAGGAGTGCTGTTTTTGGTATGGATTGAGCATATGATTGGAGGGAGTCTGTTACTTAGCCCATTATTTAAAAAATGAAAAACTGGGTGGGGGAATGAAGTAGAGACCCTACAAGCTTGAAACCTACCTATCCCTTATCTAGATTACAATACAATACAATACTTTATTACGGTTAAAAAACCAGCATAGCAAAGAGAACAAGTCATACATGTAAAAATATACAGGCTTCAATTTGAGGCAATCAGATAGGGTTCAATAGTGTTAATATTTCCCTACGCCGACGAATGGCTGCTGCACAGAATTTGGTGACTTTTAAGTAATGAAAAAGAGGGAACCCATTAATTTGTTTTAAAAAGCCACATTTATTACAATTATTTTTATCTACCACATTTCTATGCTGTCTTTGAATACAACTCTTCCCAAAACACTCAAGACAATTTAAAAAACATAATATATAATTTTTGTGAACCACCCAGAGAGTTTTGGCTATTGGGTGGTACAGAAATAAATAAATAAAACATATAAAAGTATTTAACAAAAAATAAATTTTATAAAACAATTCAAAAGCAAGAGGAACCGTAAAAGCAAACCTAGTTGCCACATCCTAAATGATGTGTACAGCTAGATGAAATATTAAGTAACAACATTAGTTTTTTCTTGTAATCTGGGATTTATATATCCCAGTGAAGAATTCTTTTAGTTCATTTGACAAAGTTAGCATCAGTACTCTTATCTAAAGGCATATTTGTTGATATGCCACATTAGGTTACTAAAAAGGAATGGTTTTTTTCATAATGGGAGAGATGCTGTACCATTTGTGCAGAGAGAGAGAAATCCATATGCAAAAGCATTCTATTCAGATCTCACCTTCTTTTTACATATTACTGAATAATGGGACCAGATAGCTTTCCACAGTCTGACTCTTGACAGGTAGCATTGGCCTTTAGAACTCTCTCCAAAGCAAACAAGAATAATTATTAGTGGTATATATGAGGCATGGCAGTAGTGTTTAAAGCACAGCAACTGGGGTGGGGTAGAAATCTAGGCTTGCCAGCCAGTTGCTCAGCAGGGTCTCTGTTCTTTTGGCAGTTGCATGACAGAGCAAAGAGGAGTAAGTGTGGTATTCCTCATGGATTAGCACCCATGCTAAAGGCAGCATCACCTGTTGCCTGACTGTCTGTCCCACCATGACTTTGCCCCATTTCATGTGTTACGCCAATGGCATGTTCCATCTGTGTATCTAAAGTGTTCTGCCAATGCATTGTCAGCGTGGTGGCAATGTATTTGGTGTTTCAACCACATAGCGGGGCTTCTGCTGAATCCTATAGCCACTTGGTTGGTGGATCTTCAGTATAGGATTGTCCCAGTATAGGATTGCTTCTGAGATTGCCCTTTATGGAACAGATATAAGACACTGCGCATTAATTATGGTAAAAGTCTGCTTATAACACGTCTTGGAAAGATCAACACTTTCATTTTAGCCCACCCTGACTAAAGGAAAATAGTCTGTTTTAATCAGAAGTCTGAAAGAAAGAACCAAGGGGGATAACTAAATTTAACTTGTAAGATTCCACATCTCTCATGCCTTTCCCACATAAGCTTGGTTCTGAAAGGCAAGTCTGCAAGGAGCTGGAAATTAGGAGAGGAAGTCTGCTCCTTTCCTTGCTGGTAGGATGGTATAGAATAATATTTCTCAAATTTGCTCTTCCCAGTACAGGCCTCAAGCTGGAAAGTGATTATTAACAAAATCAGGGAATGAATTTGTACCAGGAATATGGACAGGAACTCTCTGGCTCCTTTGATCCAGAGGAAAACGGCTCTCGGAAAGCAATCCCCGAATTCTCCTCAGGTTCCAAGAAAAGGAAAACAAAACACAAAAGGAATTCCGAGCCGTGCTTAAAAAAGAACAATGACAGCGCCTCTGCATGATCCCGCTCAGCGCACACCGCCCCCATTCAACAATATTGAACTTCTGCGGCGCCAAGACTCCGACCCTGTTTCTAGTGCGCCTGCTCTTGTTTACTGTTTGGTTTCTAGGGCGCTTCGCATGACACGTCACAGCGCCATGACGTCGGCAACCCGCAGAGACGCTGCGTGCCGACGGCGTGACGGTAGCTCTTCCGGTTGTGCCCAAATATGGAAGTGAGGTACGTTCCTTTGCCTAGGTTTGTCCTGTGCCCTTCCCCCTCACGCTGCGAGGCGGGCAGGAGTCGCTCGCGCGCGCTTGGGGAAGGTTCCAGAATGGAACGTAGCTGAACTGGTAACTTTCGAGTGCGGCGGCGCGCAGTGCTAATAGGATGCCTCTTGACCGATATTCGTGAGGGCAGCTTCCCGTATGCAGAGCTGCTTCATTCATGTGGGCAGGAGGGGGAAAGGCTTGCTCGACACAGTGGTCGTGTTCAGAAAACACCTTGAACCACTGCTTTACCACGGTGGTTTCACCAGAAAAAAGCCTCATTCACTGTGGTTAAAGCCATAGTTTAAGGTGTCTTCTGAATACGACCCTGTTGGCATAACCACCATGGTTAAAGCTGTGGTTTAAAATGTCTTCTGAATGGGGCCATTGAAATGAAACCCTCAAAACAAAAAACGCCTCTCCCCCCGCGTGCTATGGACCTGTCCTCTGAAATTCTGTGCAGGTACGGCGTTTGGAAAACTTGTGCTTTGCAGCTGCAATGCTACAAAATATAGGCTGGGGTTTCCCCCTCCCCCCAATGGCGCAATCCTGGGGAAGGCTGGGAGTTGTAGGACCGTTTTCTGTCTAAAACATGCATAGGATTGTGCCTTAAATGCGATTTTTGTTTTATGTCTGCAAATCAAAATTACACTTACCCGTGTACAATCCTATGAACATTTAGACAGAAAAAAGTTCTGGCTGGAGCATGCTGGGAGTTGTAGGACTTTTTCCTGCAACAAAGCATAGGATTACACCTGTACACTTTTTAGAGTGTATGTTCACTTTTTTTTTCACTTTTTTGTTTTGAAGTGCTCTTGAATGCAGACATTGAACCTGGACAGTATTCAAACATAGGGGAAAGCCATATTAGGCTGCAATCCTATATTCTCTTAACTATGAATAAGAAGTAACTCATGGGGACTTACTTCTAAATAGACTTGTATGGGATTGTGCAATTAGTCTGTTAATAGCAAAAATTGTGGCACGATTTAAAATTGTGGCACCTTAAATGCCAAAAGATGCGTTGTCTTGTAAGCTTTTCATTGACTTATTTATTTGCTACATGAGTGACCCATGTCCTGCTTCTACTGAGTGCACCCTATATCCATGGTGGCAACAGGAGAAGAGGGTTTGTTTTGCTGTTATGGGGAGCTATTTTGCAACTTGCTTTCTGCAAATATTGGTGAAGCAAGTTTGCACTGCCACTTTTCTGCTGTAGGCTTTCTTTTCCTCATCCATTTTCAGGAACTTATATTAACAGTGTATACATTGAAACATGCATTTTTGTGTTATTTCCACTTTACACAGCACAATTAAATTCGAGAAATCTCAAGAACTCTGTAAGTCATTTGATAACAGAAGGATACAGGATTGCTGTATTTTCATGAGTAGAGAACTGAGAAATTGTCACATAAATCCATTAAATAATTCTATGGCTACTTTTGCTTGTATCTAGAAATTAGATTTTTCCAAGTATTGTGATTATATCCACAGCTTTAGTCTATTTTGCACAAATTAAGATAATTAACAAATTTCTTGAAGGTGGCACTTTAGCTAAACATATTCAATGGAAGTTAGTTATATTAACTCTTCGGCTCAGTTCGGACGACACATTAGGCAACGGAGGAGGGGGGGAACAATCAGTTGTGTTGCTTATTGTGTCGTCTGGAGGGCAGCACACAACGCACACACAACTGACAGTACGTTAATCAGGCACTTTAAACAATGGATCGAAACAACGGGCTTGCACGTTGTTTAGCCCGAAGCCCCGTTGTTTAAAGTGTCGTCCGAATTCAGCCCCCCCCTCTCCATGGACTATTCCATTTTGGAATAGAGTTCTGCTGCCTAGAGCAGCCAAAAAACCCCAGCCGCTCTATGCAGCCGGCAGAACTCACGGTGCATGCTGGGATACGGCTGGGGAGAAGCTGCAACCAAAATGGCCGCCGCAAGTTCCTTGCAGCCAGGGCGTTTGCCGGTTCTGAGCAGCGCTAGCTGCAGTGTGTCGTTTGTGAAGCTCCTCCTGCCTAACACACGGTCAGTATGTTATTTACCCCTCCGTTGCTTAATATGTCGTCCGAACTGAGCCAATGTGTATGCTAAGATGGGCCAAATATGTAGGTGTGCAATCCTTCTTTTCTAGAGTTGCATATATGGGGTGTTAATTGTTATTTATATAGAAAGAGTGCAATTTATGTATATGGTGCTTTACAAAATACAGGTGTGATAGGTTTATACCTGAATAGGCTTACAGTTTAAACTAAACACAGGGAAACAACAGAGGTGGTGGTGGTGGTGAAAGAGACAGTGGTCTGGTTCACATGATCAAAATGATGGCTCATTTAAATCGCAGCACATGCCAGGCACAATTTGAATAACCCCAAAACTGCCCACGGCTTATTGTTTCCCCCTCCAATAAACCATGCTCCCTGGCTTTGGATAACAAGACAAGGTGCACTGAAGTGGTGATTATTCATATCGTGCCAGGCAAGATTTAAATAAATATTTAAATATTTTGTTCATGTAAGCTGGGAAAGAATATGAGATTATTTCAATTATATATACTTTGTCTTAGTTACAATAAGGTATAGGGTAATTTGTATTAGATTTCAGTGAGGGCAAGTAGCATGAGGGTCCAAGAATGGAAACAATCATGGACTGTGACTGCTGTCTGGATGAGAAAGTAGTGGTTGCGTCTAGCTTATGGAATCTCCTCTTAACTGAGATCTGGTTGTACCCACACTAGTATCCTTTTGGAGTATCCTTAAAAGTTTTGTTTTGTTTTACCAAGCCTCTGGTGTTGCTGCTGAAAAATGGTGTGGTGGTCATTCTGCTGTAATGGTCTTCTGACTATGAATTTATAGAGATTTGTGTTTTATAATATATGTGTAACTGTATGGTTTTAAGTATTGTTATGAGCTGTCCTAGGGTACAATGACGAGGAAGTGCAAGACATAGGAACAATGAATGGATTCCAGAGGGAACAGAAGAAGAAAAACAGATTTAGCGGGGAGACAATGGACTTTTCTACAAACTGCTGTTAATTACTGTATCTACTTTTGCTTTCATCGTAGAATTGAGATCTGAGCACTACACAGGAGCATTTCCTTTCCTGCTTTCCCACTACATAACCTCTATTCTTCTTCTTCTTCTTCTTCTTCTTCTTCTTCTTACAATTGTAAACTGCCCAGAGAGCCTCGGCTATTGGGCAGTATAAAAATGTAATAAATCAATAAGATAAATAAAATAATCCCCCCAATACTTGGACTCAAGTTAGCTTTACAAATTTAAAACATATACAACCTCTAGGTGTCACTGTGGTATAACAAAATAACGCAAGTCCACAGAATGTATTATTTCACCATCAGAAATAATACGCCATTTTCGCTGCTTTATAAATTTTTGTAGAAAGCGTTGTTTACAAACAGAATCAAAACTGGAAGGTCACAACATCATCTAAAGAACTGTGCGTAGGGCATGGCAAGCACACAACAGATGCCTCGTGTTGAAAAGCTCATAGAAAAGAAATGAGGAGGGTACCATAACGTGTGAAACATCCAAGCAGCCCAGATAGGCCTAAGGATCTGACTTCCTGTGGATGAAAGTGGGGCTTTCTAGAATAAAAGCTTTAAAATTTGAACTGTTTCAGAAACTGGCAGGATTTATGCATATTGATTACAGACACGAACATTTACATGCCCTTTCATGTGGTTATGGATTGCAGTTCTTACTCACCCAAATATTTCTGCATGTCTACTTCAGTTGTTTATCTACTTCTTACATAAAGGTGAACTCCCTTTTTAACGTCATCTGCTGACAATATTATCTCTAAGAAGAGAGCTCAGGTGTCAGATGTGACTTCTATCAATGCAGCATCAGTTACATAAACTAATAATACATAATGCCCTGTTAACTATCTGGGTGTGAGGCAGGTATATATTTCCTGGATACAAACCTAATGATTAATTACTTTGTATAAGCTAATGCCTCCCTGGTATTTAAATGTACCTGGACATGAGACTTTCAATTCTTGAAAACCGCTGTCATCTAGTAGGAATTGGAATTATTAGCATTTCTTATACTGATATGAAATATATAATGGAAATAAATTCCATTTCCCACTTTCCCCCCAGGGAGCTTAGAGTTGCATACATGGACTCTTTCCATTTGATCTGTGAGGAGGTTAGACTAAGTGATCACCCAGAAATTTCAACATAAATCTCTTTTAATTTCAATAAATGTGTTCAGAATCAGTGTGTAGGTTCTCAGTATTTTCTCCTACAGTACTTGGAATAATTTTGCATGTCTAGCCATCCCCTATTTACTATTTAATACAGTTGAAGCTGTATATTTTTCATGCGCAATAAGGACTTCTGTGAAGTTCACCCAAAGTAACAAGGCTGCATATATGTGTGTATATATATATATATATATATATTGATTTTTAACAGTTTATGAGGACTTAAAATACACATGGTCCGAATGAAAACATTTGTAGTCCTAACTGTAGATGGAAATGTAATAAGGTTAAAAGCTCAAATTAGCTTAATTTTTTTAATGCAGTATATGTCTTATAATTTACAGTTAATATATGCCTGCCAGAATATCTGGGAACATATTTTCAAGAAAAAGGCCACACTCCGGTCCCCTCTACAAGGATTCGCTTTTGCGCCTGGTTAGGTGATTATGCGCATAATCGCAGAAGCGCATTTACGCCTAATCCCTCTGCATGAGAGGCGGCAAGAGGCGGCGAAGCGCATTAACAGATGTCCAAAATGCGCTTTACAAGTAGTTAATGCGCATAAGCACTTATTCACACAGTCAAAATGCGCTTTAACGGACAGAGCAAAATAAAACTCGCGATTTAACGCGCATTCGATAATGCGCATAATCGGGGAGATAACGCGCCTCTACACCCGATTTGCGCTCTGTTCTTGTAGAGGTAATTTTTTTAATGCGCCTTGAAAGAGCTTTAAATGCCTCTTGTAGAGGCACCCTCCGTCACATAGTTAAGCATGCTTGTCCATTGATCTCAGCTCTTGTCTAGTGAACTCTTGTGTTGAATTGTGGTCAGGGCATTTTCTCCCTTAAGATCATGATCTTCACATGGCTCAAAAGTGCTGTGTGCTGTACAGTTCACACTCCTATTTTTAGAACGGAAGCTGGCAATGGTTATGGGTACAAAATGAGAGGGAGGGAACCCTGGGAATGACAAAGATCCCTGTCACGTGATAAGGCATGTGAATGTGTTATGATTGTTCAGTGAAAGGAAATGTTACCTACTGGGTGTTGGAATCTACAAAATGAGGGAGTGAGGCAACAGAACGAAGGAAAGAGAGAGATGAAAGATGCTATAGAGCAGGGGTAGGCGCTTTAGATGTTTTGGCCTGCCCCCCCCCATCAGTGCTAGCCAGCATAGCCAGTGCTGAGAGATGATGGGAGTTGTAGCCAAAACATCTGGAGGACCACAAATTGTCCACCCTTCCTGTAGAGTTACTATACAGAAATGATATCCACATATTTTGAGGAAAATAGATGGGGAGTGACGGAGGGATATTATTGCAACTAAAAATCCCCATCTAAAGCTGCCATGTAGTTTTTCACAGCCAGCTCGGTCAAAGTCACTGTAATGTCTCATTTCCAAACTGTTTTCCACACAGTATCAGATTACAGACTAAAGGACTAGTGCTATTTGCGTCAGAATTTATTGTTCCTAGAATGCTTGTTGTGTCATGTGATAACCACTATTTCATGTGAATGTAGCCCCGTGCATCCTCAGTGTTGCCGTAAGTGTAGCTTAATTACTCGTTGCTTTGATGGCTGTTATGCCCTTAAGATAACCTTGCACATCCTGAGAAATGTGATAATGACTAGTTTTGAATATCACAACTTTGACGTAGTGGCACACAATTATGAACATGTGGATACTTTGCCCTTGATTAGCACTTTCTATTGAGGACTTTGCTGATATTCATGAATTGGCCTATAGAATAGCATCAAACTCTCCCGTTCTCCATAGAAATGAAAAAGTTTTGTCACGCGCATGCATATAATTACACATACCCAGCTGCCTTTTTCCCAGTTGGGGCAACGCCATAGTTCTTGGCATGCTGACTGCATATTTGTATTTTCCCCTCCTCCATGGCAACTTGTATAACTTCATCCAATGGGTGAGAATAATAAATGTAATTTTTAAACCATTTGGAAGTAGTATATGCATGCACACAGCCAGCTTACGCACACACATGTTTAATTGCTCAAATGCTTCCCACTCTCCCACTGCTGGTTTGGATGAGCACACAGCAGCTTAAAAATGTATTACTTCGGTGTTGATTTCACCTTAGGAGTAGTGTGACGTGTGACTGACTACCATACCCTACTATGCACAGCTCCATCTCGCTACAGGAATGTATACCACAGTGAAGAATGGTATAATAGTGCTTTTAGTGATTGCTATTTGGAATTATACGATGAGGGGGAAGCACTGAAAATGGAACAGAGAAGAATAACCCCGTGAGGTAAATCCCAAAATCAATTTTGTATTCCAAGATAAGAACAAAAATTAAATCAACAGCTTATGAGGAGTATGACTACATAGATATTATCTATTAAAGGAAGTCTCTCGTAATCGCAGACATACTCTGTTTTCCTAGGCACATGTCACACCTATTAGTAGGCACTACTAGTGCCCTAAAGCCTGTTTCAGAGGAAGAGGAGGAGAGAGGAAACTGCTGAGTAGTTTTCCATCAGGAATAAGTACTGTCATGATTATTCATTTATTTAATCCACTCTTAAAGCATTCTTGCCTCATATTTCAATAAATATTCCACTAGCCATCCTGAAATGGATGCAAGAAAATGCCTAGATCCTGTGAACAGGAAGTTTTTAATCAACATTGGAAAAGACCATGCTGAATGGGACTTGTGAGTAAACTTTGTAGAACAATCTTGTCCATGGGGAAGTGCATTGCTGGATAATATTGTGCTATGAAGTGCTGCATGGGAATTCCATTTTAATTCAACTTTCAGCTAATTGTGAAAAGGTATGCCTCAGCGCACTGAAGGGCTCTAGTGTGGAAGAAATTGGCAATTTAATTTGCTCTTGATAAATACTGTTGCATCTGTATTTATGTAACGTTTGGCTAACAAGAAGCCTTTTACCACAATAATTTTGTGTGTGTACAATACATGCTCATTTGTAAAAAGGGTTAGACAAATTCCTGGAGGAGAAAGCTATTAATGACTACTACTCCTGATAGCTATATGCTACCTCCAATATCAGAGGCAATATGCATATGTGTACCAGTTGCTGAGGAACATGGGTGGGAGAGTGCAGTTGCACTCATGTTCTACTTGTGGGTTTCCTGTGGATAACTTTTTGACCACTGTGTGAACAGAATGCTGGACTAGATGGACCCTTGGCTTGATCCAGCACTGCTCCTCTTATGTTCTTATCTTCACTTAGGGTTGTGGTTATTTGTATAAATGTCATATTTTTTAAGTTCTGAAAGTGCAATATGTTATACTTGATAAAATGTTATCCTTTCTCTAGGAACTGTATTCATTGCTATTTTGATTGGCGTGTGACATGTGGTTGTATGAAAGTCACTTGGGCACCCACTGGATATTATTTGGGATGAGAGACACAATTACATGGTTTGGGTCCAGGTTACCTGCGGGATCGCCTTCTCCCATACAATCTGCCCCCACGCTCAGGTCCTCTGGGAAGAATTTGCTACAGTCAGCCAAGACCAAGCTGACAACTGTTACCCAGAGGACCTTCTCTTCTGCCGTTCCTAGACTGTGGAATGGGCTGCCAGAGGACACTCGTCAACTTAATAGTCTTTTTGACTTTAAGGAAGCCATAAAGACTGATCCCTTCCGGCAGGCCTACCCAGTCAAATTTTAAGAGTTTTATTTGTAATTTAATAATGTATTCATTTTATATGTTTTTAATCAGTTTTATGTATTTTATGTCATTTGTATTGATGTTGTTCCCCACCTTGATCCTGAGGGAGAGGTGGGTAAGAAATACATTTATTATTATTATTATTATTATTATTATTATTATTATTATTATTTCACTCATGCCAATAAACCATGTTTTGAACCTGATTTAATGTTGCATTGACTGGGATTGGCAAGGGACTTGTGGGAGTATGGCATAAAGGCCTCAATACAATTGGGGCACAGTGATGGTATGGAAAGGGCTAGAGAAGGGGTGGGGAGCCTTTTTTCAGTCTAAAGGCTGAATTCCAGTCTGAGAAAGGTCTTGGGGTTGCATTCCATCTGTGGGAAAGGTCAAACGTGAAGAGGGTATAACCAAAGGCAGAGTGAGCAGGGCCAAAATGTGAATCTTACTGATTTTAAGCCTACTCAGAAGTAAGCAGAACAAACTTCTGCATGTCTACTAAGGCTCCCTCTACAAGGATTTGCTTTTGCGCCCGGTTCGGTGATTATGCGCATTATCACAGACGCGCATTTACTCCTAATCCCTCTGCATGGGAGGCGGCGAGAGGCGGCGAAACGCATTAATAGATGTCCAAAAAGCGCTTTACAAGAAGATAATGCGCATAAGCGCTTGTTCACACGGGAAAAATGCGCTTTAACGGCCGGAGCAAAATAAAACTCGCGATTTAACGCGCATTCGCCCGATTTGCGCTCCGTTCTTGTAGAGGTAAAAATTTTAATGAACCTTCAAAGCGCATTAAACCTCTCTTGTAGAGGCACCCTAATAAGCAGGATTGAATCACTCAGCAGCACTTTCAAATAGCATCCTAAATACCAAGCCTCTACATGTATACTCAGAAGTATGCATGAACAGCATGTTTACTCAGAAGTAAGCAGGGTTGATTTGCTCAACTACTTCCTCTCCAAGCCTCTCCAGGCCCTGACATCTCTCACCAGTGGGAAAAGCTCTTATTGCTGATCAGCCTTTTTCAGTGCTCAAGAAGGAAAAGGTCTTAGCTCTGACTAGCAGCTGATCTGAGATAAGAGCTTTCCCCTGCTGGTAGAGGGGGTGAGGCCTATGGAAGAAGCTGGTGGGGTGAATGGGGATCCTCTGCAGACAATATCCAGCCCAAAGGCTCAAGTGTCAGTGAAATTAACCCAGAAGTTTTCTCTCTCTTATCCTCCCTCTCTTCCTCTCAGAAGCTCCTCAGAAGTTTTTCTTGGAAACTTTTTGTGACTGACCATCTTTAATATTGGGATGTTGAATTACCTTAATAGGGCAATCTTTCAGTTAGATACTTTTTGATGGTTTGCTTCTATCCCTTTTCTCTCAAATGGTATCTTGTGCAACAAAAATCCCTAAAAAACCAGCAATTCACTTGTGACTCAGGTGTCATCCATGGTCAAAATAAGCTCCTGGAGTATATATTGAAATGTGGTTGGTAATAAGTGCAATACTTGGTATTTATTGAATCTCCATGATCTGACTAATGCTGAGGTTTAAACTCAGAGGCTACATTCCAGGCATTCTTTCACCTCTACAGTGAGTAGAGCAGCTCCTGAGAGCATTTCCCCCAATATATGAATACACTCACCGAGATGCTGCATAGTTTCCTTATGTAAGAAGTTATCTCTTGTTGATGTGGAAATGGTGTGCTCTTTCTCCTGCGAAAAAAGGAAGTGCTGATTTATATATATTGATTTATTTCAGTATAAACAAATTCAAAATTATCCATTGTCTGGCATTAAGATGCCGCTAAAATAAACTTGATCAAGTAACAAGGAAAAACAAGGAAACAACCTAGCAACTTCCAAAGACAGTTTAAGATCAGACATATTGCAAATGTATATCACCCCTATACAAAATTGTAAAACTGTGCACAATAGCCTCTTGAAATTCTCCACCCTATTTGTGGGCAGAGAAATTGGGAGAGCAATTTCACAAAATTCCTCCAGGAGGAGTAGGAATTCTTCAAC
This sequence comes from Anniella stebbinsi, assembly GCA_029215795.1. Classification (NCBI taxonomy): domain Eukaryota; kingdom Metazoa; phylum Chordata; class Lepidosauria; order Squamata; family Anniellidae; genus Anniella; species Anniella stebbinsi. Next base: position 335,848,567 of record JARDYH010000001.1, read on the forward strand.
AATTTCTCAAAGGTAGAGTTCACCATTGGCAGAAGTTTTAGCCCAGCTTCTTTCTTTTTTCTTTTTTGCAAGTGGGAACAACATCAACTATGGCCCCCTCCACAAGAATGCGCCTTTGCGCCTGGTTCCGCGATTATGCGCATTATCGCGGAGGCGCATTTACTCACAATCCCTCTGCACGGGAGGCGGCGAGAAGCGGCGAAGCGCATTAAAAGATGCCCAAAAAGCGCTTTCCAGGTAGTTAATGCGCATAATCGCTTGTTCACACAGCGAAAATGCGCTTTAACGGCCGGAGCAAAATAAAAGTCGCTATTTAACGCGCGTTCGAAAATGCGCATTATCGGGGAGATAACGCGCCTGTACGCCCGTTTTGCGCTCCGCTCGTGTGTAGGTAAAATTTATAATGAGCCTTCAAGGCTCATTAAACGCCCCGTGTGGAGGAGGCCTATGTTGGCAGCCTGGACCCCCAGTTTCATCCTCCACAATGTCATATACCTGGTGATGTTCCAGGTCTGGCCTTCCCATGAAGTGGTGCGAAGCCCCCGTCAAAGGTGCTAGAGTGAGAGGAGTGGCAAATTGCACACTCCCCTACTCCAGGAGGACCTGCCGCAGCCCCACACTCTCTCTTTGTTCTTGCTACTGCTACCACCACTGCCGTATGGAAGAAATTTTTGGCATAGCATCACAACATTTCCAAGCTGAATCAAGCTCAGGGGCTTGAAAGGGTTGTGGAGTGTAACATCAGATAAGTCTAGGATTTTCACTATCATTCCAGTTCACAATGTTTTCTTCGGGGTTAAGTTTCTGTCATTATTGAGGACCAATAGAGGGCTTAATTGTGCCTCTGCCTTACCAGCTGAAAGCTAGATGGAGGCTGCAGTCCAGGTGTGTGTAGGTCCCATTAAACTCAATGGAATGTACTTCTGAGTGAGGACATATAGGATTGTTCAGCAGAAGCAAAAGGCTGGAATAGTGAGCATTTGTCACGATACTAGGAACTGAGAGTGTGTATCAAACTGTTAACAGATGACTGCCACACTCAGAGTAGCAGTACTTCAGCCTGATTGCATTCACTAGGATGCACTGTTCTCTGGGAAGTATATAATCATAAGCTGCGGCAATTTTTTTATTTATTTAAAATATTTATAGGCTACTTTTAAGGGTAAAGACCCTTCCAAGGTGGCTTCCAATAATCATAATAAAATACAAAAATCAATAAATGTCATGCAAAACAACTCTTAATAAGAACCAGTAGTAATAAAAAAACGGCCAGTCTAGTAAAATCATAAGCAGTGCAATTAAACCTATTTTTGAAAATGTCACAGAAAACATACGAGACTTTAAGACTTTTCTAAGGGCCTAGCACACTCCAAGTGGCAGTGTGTTCCACAAATGTGGGGACACTGCTGAAAAGTCCTCTCTCTTGTGCCTGCCCGCCAACCTAGTTCTCACAGGCAGGCATGTGAACAGGTTTAAGATGACCATGATCTTTTGCTGCTCTTATAAAACTCATTCACTAGTGTTACATGAACCTATTTGACAATGCTAGAACTCTAACAGCCTCCCTCCTAGTGAAATGAGTGTAGCTTTGGCTCCTATGCTTCAGAGACAAAAAGCCATACTTCCTATGGCCTCTGGGTCAGTGCCAATGTGGGGAGTGAAGAGGGTGCTAGGTTTAGCTATGGAACAACCATAGGCATGTACAACACATTTCATTAGGGTGTGCACCCTCAAATTTATTTTTAATTTTTTTTAAAGGCGAACATTTATTGAATACTCAATCATGAAGGACATTATTTTTATTCATTCATTTATTAAATACTGTAGACACTGATGCCCCACTCTACCTTCAGCTTGCCTGACCGCAGGAGGGCCATTGTGGGGGGGGACACACATGAGACGCTCCTCAAGCCCCAGAATTGGTGAGGCTTTGTGGTGACACTGGCTGGAAGAGGGGCTTATGAGGTGGTATTAGCTTTCGGGGGGGCCTCCTCTTGGCCTCTTTGAAGTGCAGAGAGGCTCCCAGCAGAGTGATTCCATTTTGCTCCTGCTGCTGGGAGCAATGGTGCTCTCTCAGAGGCAGTGTTTCTTTGGCGCAGTGGCAGAGCAGCCAAAGGGCAGCTGGAGGACCATTCCTGCTGCATCTGGATCCCCCTCTGGATCACTACTCAATGCCCCCCTCAATTCAGCGCTTATTGCTTGAGACATTAGGGTGTGCTTGGGAACACCCAGCACACCCCTTGCGCACACCTTCAAATCTCTGCACAGCCTTGATGCTTATGCATAACTTTCCGATTCTAGATTAATAATTTAAAAATTGATATCAATACCTAAATGAGAAGAGAAGAGAAAAGAAAAGAAAAGACAACTAGTGGGTAGGGGGTTTGCGTGAATTCCAGTCATTATAGTCCAGTCCAAGAGGTTTGAAAGCTGCACTTTGTCCTATGGAACTCCCTTGACCTCTGCATGGGGCTCCTGCCTCCCACCATTTGGTTCTATGTGCAGTGATGGCTCAGTTTGGGGAATCAAAACTTTCTGGAACCTCAACCTTATGATTGGGGATAGGTGTTGGGTAGAGCATTTTGTTCATGTTCAGAAGCAATGATTTTTTAAAATTACGTAACTTCATGTGTGCCAAAGCTGAGGGCCAGTAATTCCAGGGTTTATTTCTAATTTTAACTAACTTGTGCATGTGCATCTGATTATGCTATTTTTGGACACATGCTGCTGACAACAAAGATCTTGTTCTCCCTCCCAAGCTCCTTAAGAGTCTGACAAATGAGAAAAAAATAGTGCTGTAACTGAAAGCAAAGGGAAGTAGAAAAATTATCTTCTCTATCCCATATATGGATAGCCAAAGTGGTGTAGTGTGGTGTAGTCTTCATGCGTCAAATTAGATGGGTAAGACCCAGAGTCAAATCACCACTCAGCTACAAAACTCACTTGGAGGCCAGCCAGACTGCCATCATATGGATGTTTAGGTTTGTGCCCTTACTCATTGTACTTTTAGACAAGTCATTGATGTGATAGTTTTCAACACTGACAGAACACAACAGGTTACCATTGTTTCCTTGGACCTTGAAAAGGCCTTCGATGAAATTTATTGGAAACTTAGTTTTGCTACATTGAGTAAATTTGGTTTTCCTGTAGAATTTTTGAAATGGGTCAGAATTTTATACTTAATCCTAAGAGCTAAGGTTATAACTAATGGCCCTCTTCAGCTTTCTTTTCGCTTAGGAGAGGTATCAGACAAGGATGTCCACTTTCTCCTTTGATATTTGTTTTATGTTTGGAACCTCTGGGCTGTGCCATTAGACAGAATAGTAGTATTCATGGCTTTGTGCATGATAGTTATGAATGTAAAATTATTCTTTATGTTTATTATCTTTTATTGTTTATCTCAGAACTCCAACTGCCTGTTCTGGTTTTGCTGCAGTTGATTAATACTTTTGGTAAATAGTCTGGCTATTCAATTAATTGAAGGAACAGCAAGAGGGGTAGGTATTGATATGTTACGAAACAAAAGAGAGAGAAAACATTCCCAGGTGCCTGAAAGAAGTTTGTATTTTGCTGTTATGAGATGTGTGGCATATAATGTCACGTCAATTGCATTTCGATCCATTTCCTCATGCTAAATTGACTATATGGGGAAATCCAGATTTAAAAATTGGTAAGAAAATGTTTTTGTGGTGAACATGGATGGATAAGGCGATTTTTACCTTGGATCAACTGGTGGGTGCTGATGTTCTCTGTGTTGTTCTTGTTGTTCTCTATTTTGCAGGCTAAATATGATTTGCTACCTGTGGCTGTATGGCAATACTTGCAATTGCAAGATATGTTAATATCTAGGTTGGCCCTGCTGTTTTTATAGCTTCAGCAACTGCCTGTCTTATCAGAAGCACTTATTGAGGCCGATCAAACAAATTGACTGATGGTCATGTCTATAAATATTTATTATTGCTGAATAAATATTTATTTATTTACAGTATTTGTATACCACTCCACATCTAAGATTTTGGAGCTGTGAGCAGTAGATAAGATAAAAAATAATAAAAAACACTATGCTCAAATTACTAGTTTTAAAATAAACAGAGTTCTGAGAAAACAGTGGCCGGTCACTAAAGGAAGGCTTCCTAAAATAACAATGTTTTCATGAGGCGCTGTAAGCAACACAACATTGGCTCCTGCCTGACCTCCAAAGGTAGGGAATTCCATAGGAGGAGTTCACCACACTGAAGGCTTTTCTCCTGATGGATTCCATGTCCTGTGATGACCTCAGATGTCCTCTGATGACCTCAGTGACTGGGCAGGTTGGTAAGGGAGAAGGCGCTTTCTCAGGTAAGTATGATATACAAGGTTTTAAGCAGGAACGGAATAGGGAATTGGATAGCCCCATTATGCCTAAACAATGGATCATTGCCTTGGAATCTGTATCTGATGTGTCTATGGATCTCAGGTTGTGTCTTATTCAGCAAATCTTGTTTTGTGTCTATTGGACACCACAACATCTCTTTAATAAGGGGTTGTCTAAGTCAGCTGATTGTTGGAGATGTAACATAAGCTTACATCTTAAGCATAAGCTTAAGATGTAAGCTTATGCTTCTTTTAAGCATGTGTTTTGGCAATGCTTTTGGGGGGGAAATCCTTATATGGATACATTTTGTACTGGAACACTCCTTAATATTTACGGTTGTACATGCACTTTTAAATTATCTACCTGCTTCCTGGAAGTTAACACATGCTCAACACAAAAGGATTCTCCATGCCCTTCTGACAGCTGAAAGACTTGCTATTGCAACTTTGGAAGAATAAGCGTTCGACTTTTATAATGCATTGGATTGAGGACCTTACAGCACTTTCATTATTTGAACAGGTGATGTATAGACGCCACCTATGAGTGGATACTTATTGGTCAGCTTTTGCTGAAGTTTTGTATGGTTCTTCCAAACTTGTATTTTCATATATACACACAAACACACATGCACACATATTTTATATGTATGCATGAAACTGATATATTCACATCTATGTGGCCACATTTTTCTTCTTTTTTGTCAAAATTTTATAATAAAAAATAAATTAAAAATAAATATGCATAGGATTGTGCCCTCAGTCTCGCTTACCTAACCTACTTTGGAGGGCTTTTATGAAAATAAAATGGGGTTGGGTGGGAGAATCATGTATGCCATTTTGACCTCCTTGGATAAAAAGAAGGATATAAATGTTTAATAATAATAATAACAATAACAATAATAATAATAATAATAGGAACAGGTAACTGCTTTCCTTGCTTGTTGGTCCCATCATTCATTTTACCAGAGCAGAGAAGCCAAAGTAGTAGGAGTGCTGTATTTTACTGAATCCCTGGTGACCAATCTTTTCCTGCAAATATGGGGACTGCAAATTGATTCTTGCTTGCAATTAAAACTTTGAATCTGTGCCAGATAATAGGTGGGCACTGGGTGAAAAGCCCAGAATATGGGTAATGCCAAAGCAATATGGCAATACTATTACCACCATCAACCTCAGAGCGTCTTCTCCCACTCAGCAGAGAACATGTTGTTCTCTAGACGAGACACAAGATACACTTAGGGAAATAAGATTGTTCCTATAAGAATAGTGAACTAAATTCTTTGAACTAAATTCATCACACCTCCATTTTTCTGCCGCCTTAAGTTCTTGTTTTTCACCTTCGTTTCTTTCCCGGCTCTAGCACTGGTCATTCACAACTTCCCATCATCACATCGTTTGCATCTTCACAGTCTTCCTTTTTCCACCACTGTACTTCGCAATTATTCCTGATCAATGCTTTGTGTTGTGTCTATGTCCAACTCCCTGCTTCAAAGGGATGAAATCTCAGACAGCGATTCGGATCCTGGGGAAGGAATGCAAGAGCCGGGGGAGTTGCTGCGAGAAGAGGAAGAAGAAGAGCTCTTTCCCACGGCAGGGGAGGAAGTTAATCCCCAAGGGGACGACCTTAACCAGAGAGAGAGTACTTTCTCTTCTGAGACAAAGGGTTTAGAGAATGCGGTGGCTAGGCGAAAAGCAAAGAGAAGAGACTTCAAACTCAGGACTGCCCGCCGCTCAGAGAGACTAGCCAACAAAGCCCTACAGGCTAATTTGTCTTAATTATGTGACTCTGTTCTCTTTTCTCTCTAAGTTACCTCAACTGAATGCCTAGGGGCTAAAGAACCTTTTGATAACCTTGTTTTCCTCTGTCTTGCTGGAGGAGGAAGAATGATAGTTTTTTGTATAATAAAGGATTTGTATTTTCCCTTCAAGAGGTCTCTTTGTTGTCCTCACCTTTTTGTTAGAACTTACAGAGTCATGACACTTTGTCACTCTTCAACTCTTTCCAGCCCAGCTACCTCCCTTCTCCTCCCCTCTCTGTTTATTGGCTGCTGTGAGCCCCTAGTCCCATCCCATTTGAATGACACAGTGCACAGCAGGGTTTCTTTCCTTTAGTGTAAGGGGGTGGGGTACTTCTCCCCTCATTTTTGACTTCATGCCAGTGGGCAGGGAGGAGCTCCTTCTGACCCTGCCTACCCACCTCTCCCCGAAAATATGGTGAGGAGCTTCTCAACCTCTTCATCTGCCCATTAAGTACTCCTGGGCAATATCCTTAGGAGTTGTCAATGGCAAGTTATGAAGCCCCCTTTGTAACTGTAACAGCACCCCATCACCTTTCTGCAAAGTTAAATACCTCAGCCCTATCTGTGCTGATGTAAGGGCAGGAGTTTTCGGCAGCACAGCCAGCACTTATACAATTGTGGCATTCCCCTGCAGTTTCATCAGAAAAAAGCAAGGTGGCGCAGTTGGTCAGTAACTTGGAGCAAATTCTCCAGCAAGCAGGGCAGCAAAAGCATTTTAAAAAACGTGGGCTGGAAGAGCGCAATTGCGCTTTTCCACTATGCCAGTATTCCATGAGAGGCCGTGAAAGAGCTGTCCTGTGGGTGCTCAATTGTGTTTTGCTCAATTGAAAGAACATGGAGATAATCCACCGTGGCCCTGCAACCCTTTGCAGTGATGCTGAACGCTCCCTATAATAATTGTTCTGATAAACCATCAGCAGGTTTATAAGTGCTGGAGAACTGCTGAGATCAAGAGCAGGTGCATCTTAATCAAAGCGTAAAATCTGTAAGTCTCCATCACCTCAAACTTGAGCAGTAAACTGCAAACTACACAGTACAATTAATTCTCCAGGCAGAAGTCAGCTTGCTAACTTCAAGCTAGGCTTTTAGTTGTCTGTGAGATACAGCTGATCATGTGCTAAAGATTTCTGACTGAGCTGGGTTGGTGCTTGGAATACATGAATAGGTGAGAGCAAGATCTTTGATCATTCAGATGTGGTTGTCTTGGTTACTAAGTATTGGGCCCCTCCATGATAGCTCCCAATTGCTGCATTGTGCTCTGATGGCTGGGTTGCCATTGCAAAAAAAACAGTTCCTCTGCAAACACAGCTGAGTTGGGGTTATGGCTTACCTTTGATCTCACTATTAAAATGGATGCTGTAGTGATGTTGCAGTTTGCATTTGTACTCCATTAAAGATCTGTGGGGGATGGCAGCACTGGGACAATTATTTTCATGGCTGGGATGTCATTGAAAGAAACAGTTCCTTTAACTGCTGAGCTGGTGTGTGGTGATGGCTTACCTTTGACCCGTTTCTAACAATGGGTTCTGAGGGGTGGCGTTTGCATTGGGATTCCGGTTAAGTTGTGGTAGTGGTGGTGGGAAGGAAGCAATGGGAATTGTTGTTTTAATATAACCCTTCTTTACCCCCACAAACACAATGAAGCTGAAATTCACACTGAAGATGTAGTCAACCAACATGCAAGAATGAGAATATGTAAGGGAAGGAGAGAAGCAGTACTGATTGCTTTCAGAAATTCCCAGATTCTACTCCACACACCCAGTGTTGGGGTGGGGGCGGCAACCACCCATGCTGCATGGATTCAAATGCTTGGTAAAGTGATTAAAAGCAATATGAACTGGTTGATTTATCATGGATGTTTTTAATTCAATTTCGCATTTCCATCCATGTAATATAATAACTCTCGCATTTCCATCCATGTAATATAATAACTCACCATCACTGTTTCATTGATCCAAAGTAAGGAAATCATGTACCAGAAAGGATATTGAACTCAATGTGTGCTGCGAAAGTAATGTGAGCATGTGTCCTTGAAAGCACAGAGTGCCTCCTTGTTTTAAAACAAGGGAATCATGGTTTTTGAAATAATTACCTTGTACCTCACCCCACACACCAAGCACTTTTCCCTGAATTGGATTGTTATCAAGCATAGAATAATGTCTTCCTGATTGCATACATTTCTGGAGGACCTTTGATGGCTATACCTGCCCTCCATGTTTTTGAACCGGCTGCCCTCATGCAGTGCTAAGCTAGATTCCACACATGAAATCATTGTCCGTTACCAAACCCCTCAGGAAGCCATCCCACATCCATCCCCTGTTACCATCCCCTACATGTTTTCATGCACCAGGTGCAATTGTTATGTGTGGGTACAAATCAGTGTCGTTCTACAGCTTTCATGGGCTTTTCTAAAGTGCTACATAGGTTCCCCCCACCATATTGGCCAGGATGTCTCTGATTTACCCTGCGGTTCACAGCTGCTATAGCTGATAAATTCAGTGTTTGCCTGCTGCTGCTAATAAAAGCAATATAGGCTGGGATTGGGGTGTGCTGTTCCGATTTGACCTATTTTCTTACTGTAGACATACTCTGAATATTCCAGGACCCTCTGAACACACCCAAAATCTGAATAAAGACAAATTAGGAATGGGGAGGCATAAATCCACATGAAATAATATTTCACATCTTTAATATGGTGTCTCACATATAATAATGGTGAATAATGGAAAGAAATGGGTTAGGAATTAGGAACAGGGAGGCAGGAAAGGTGGCTGGAGAGACGGGGACCAACAACAATAGCTATTTTAAAAAATCCATGTAACAATGGAAACCTGGTATAGACTTATTTTTCTACTTGCATGTAGGGAGTGTGAGAACAGGAATAGAATAGCAACATTCAGTCCTTAGCAAAAAGAAATGTACAATTGTCAACTCCTACTTTCGTTTCCATTTGAAAATTCTACCCTTTCAACCCCCTCAAATAGAATTTTATGTAAATTAGTATGCTGGCTGCTTATGGGACCGTACATAAGTGACAAATCTGTTCCAGGTACCTGGTTTCATTAGACTTGTAGAGCCTTTCTACACAAGGGTTTTATTGTGCACTTGTGATTCCTCACTCACAGTAGTTTGCAACTCCTTTATATGATGTCATCATCATCATCCAGGGCCTCTCCCATGCTTTCCAACAATTATCATGGGCTTTTTTTTGTAACAAGAAAATTCTGGTATTATTTAGAAATGGTGAAATTAGAGTCTCATGTAATAGCACAATTCCGCGATACCACAGCCCATCTAGTGGTTGTATAAAGAAACATAGAAAGGCAAAGAAAGAAACCTCCCCCTGAAAAAAAGCACACGTAAAGGAAACAATCTTAATCCTGCAAAGAATCTGCAAGCAGAAGTCTTGGTAAAGATGTGGGATAAAAGTGTCAGGCAGAACTGCCATTAGTCAATATCAAATGAAATGTTATTATTATTATTCCTATTATTATTATTATTATTATTATTATATTTATTTATATCCCGCCTTTTTCCCAATACTGCGACTCAAGGTGGCTTACAAATTAAAACATGTACACTTAAAACAAATAGAAATATACAAAAATTAAAAATATAATTAAACATAGTACTATTTAAAAATATTTAGTGTTAGTGTTTAAAAATATTTAGTGTTAGTGTTTCCATAAGAACGATGTCCCAAATATGTTAATACCAAGAGATGCCAGGGACAAATAACAGATGGTGGCTAACTCCATTATACCCTATATATACTCTTCCAAGGGGAACCTGACTGGACACCAATGATGACAGATAACTGGACTAGGTGGACCTTTGGTCTGACCATCAAGGCAATTCTGATGCCTCCTGGAGAGGTTTGAACTGACAATATCGATCCTAGGGTGGGTGTGGTTACCATAGCCCCAGACTGTAGCAACTTTCCCCCCGCTACAGGGTATTTTTTGTGCCACAGTTGGTTGCATAGGAGATGGCAAAACTACTCCTCTTGCTTGGCCAAATGCACCCAAATGGATCAACACTTTTTGACACTGGTTGTAACTTCAATTGTTTGTGGCTACTAAATGGATTGCCTGCAAAAGTAAGTGTAACCTGTGGCTTGTACTAATTGTAGTCCAAATAGTATTTGAATTCTATCACATTGCTGATAGTTGTATTGTTTTATGGTTCTGGCCATGAAAAACTTTGGGCTTTATCACACCTACTATCCCCATCCCCCGGGTTGCTTCTGCGGCTTCCCCTTCCATTTCATATTCCAGTCTAGTGTTTTGAATCACACATGGTCGGTATAGCGGCAATACCTCAGCTTAGCCTATTGAACTTTGTTTCGGACTTTGCCCGTTGAGGGATAAATCGAAACAGAAACTAAAACCTGCGACCTCAGGGCGAGAGAGCAACAGGAGAGGAATGACGTCATGCGAACCCAGAGTTGAAGAAGTGGAGCAAAGCCGAAGTGGGTGTGCTTAAAACCTCCCGTGTGATAACGACCTTAAATTGAGCATTGGAACCCATTGGAGCCCTATTTTGTTTTTTGGACATGTTCTGTCTTTACACCTTTTAGCCCTTTGCATGCCATATTTTAATGCAAGATAGAATATAGAAGAGAAATCAAATGTATTTTGTAGATTTAAGCTTCCGATGTGAAAACAGCTTGGTTTAATCTGCATTTAGATGGATTGAGTTCATTTCACTCTGTAGGAGGCAACTGAGTTCATATTTTCCATGAAGGGAAAAGACAGTCTTTAACCCAAAGGGTTTATAATGTTGGTTTATGACAAGATTAAACAAGTGGAGGAAAGAAAAGGCCTGTATTGTTTAGGTGATAGTGAAATGAGTATGCTTTGCATGGTAAGCCATAGTTATTTGGCAGTTTGGTAGGCTTTGTGGGAGAAAAAGAACTTTAAGAAGGAACTTTTAGAAAGGCCTTTAAAAGGATAATGTGGTAGCTTTATGGATTTCCTGGGAGAGATTTTCCCACACATACATGTCAAAGAAACTGAAAAGGCATTCAAAAAAGAAACTGACTGTAATAGTCCGTAAAAGGCGGGAATCTTGTTGGAGTACAGGTGTACCAAGGATATTGTAATGCAATATTGCCAAATGTTTGACAAGCTGGATCTTAACCATATAGAAAACTCTGTGTGTGTGTGTGTGTGTGTGTGTTGCAACTTGCATTCTACTTTCTCACAAAACAAAATTCTACAGGAATAAAACTTAAATTCTGGGTGTGATATAAATATGCAGATTGGTACATTCATGCCAATATATTGCATATACTTGCTTCTTTTTCATATTATTGTTCTGAAATATTTGAGAAAGTCTTTTTTTTTTTTAGTTAAGTGGGAGAATCTTTTAGAACATCAAATCCAGGTGAAGCTGGCTGCTTTTTAAACTGTCCCAAGCAAGCTTACATTTGCCATCCTTTGATCATCAGGACTCCTGACTCCAGAACAAGCTCCTCTAAAACTTTTACCATTCTGGTGTTTATCCCTGGGCCCAGAACCCTCAGTCTACAGCTCTTCTGAAAATGTGTGAAAAAATAGAATAGGAGCACTGCCTTTGTAGAGAGTGGCATTCCCAAATTTTATCTGCTGATCTCAGCTCTCACCCCTTAATCTGTAATATTTCGCACCACATTGTAGCAAATTAAAAAGTTCACTAGGTGTTCATACAGGAAGCAGTAACTCGGAGCCCCATCAGACAAGCATTTTATAGCGCCTTCTGCCTTCCGTGTGCCTCCCATTCCTTGTGGTTGTATAAAATCGTAAAATCCGATTTTTCTCCTAGAGCGAAATGTGCTGCCATTTCCTGCTGTGTGCAGGAAAAGCAGCGATAAAACGGCCACTGAATGGGCCATGTGGTTTACTTCCTCTTTCCTCAGCGTGTGTAGGAAGAGGGAGCTGCTTGTCCCTATTATGGGACAGTAGCATGAGGCAAAGCGAGGGGAGGGAAACACGACCCCTCCCCCCAGCTGAAGAAGTTCTAAGAAAAAGGATTTTTTTTTTAATAAAGGAGTATTTGAAGTTACAATCTAAGTTACAGGAAGTGAACCAGTGTACATTATTCCCGGGAAATGGAGTTGTATGCATAAGGAGGTTTAGTAGGCATCCTCTGATCATGGGTCTTCAATGGTGGGATTACTTCTCCAAGTTCAGGAGGTCCTCCCATAGTGTTCTCTGCAGTGGTTGTTGGCATGTCCAGCTTCTACGGCCTCCTCCACACGAGACGTTTAATGAGCCTTGAAGGCTCATTAAAAAATGTACCTCCACAAGCACGGAGCGCAAAACGGGCGTACAGGCGCGTTATCTCCCCGATAATGCGCATTTTCGAACGCGCGTTAAATAGCGACTTTTATTTTGCTCCGGCCGTTAAAGCGCATTTTCGCGGTGTGAACAAGCGATTACGCGCATTAACTGCTTGTAAAGCGCTTTTTGGACATGAATTAATGCGCTTCGCCGCCTCTCGCTGCCTCCGGTGCAGAGGGATTAGGAGTAAAAGCGCCTCCGCGATAATGCGCATAATCGCGGAACCGGGCGCAAAAGCGCATCCTTGTGGAGGGGGCCTACGTCAGAATGGTGGGCTTAGGTGTACAAGCATGGCACAGTAAAATCAAATGAAAAATCAGTTGCTGCTCAAAGGCTCACACATCACAAACCTTGGCATTGTTTGTGATGTGTGTGAAGATCAGAGTCTCGGCAGTTTTAGTAACTGCTTTGTACTCAGCTCCCAGGGGCACATCTTGATGAGGGGTTTGCCCTGTGGTGGCTTTGGAGTGGCATCGGGTGATTTACATGATGCTGCTGCCATCGGGAAGCCATCCAGGGGCAAACCCCAAAAGCTCCGCTTTAAAAAAGTTGGGCACTTACCCCAACTTTTCTAGCTTGGACGAAGGTGATGACGACATCTGCCATCTGTCGCTCCGGCTCCGGAGCTGCTGCGGAGGTGTGCCACAGCCGATGCTGACCACTGATTGGTTGCCATAGGCTGTACAGGGAAGGGGGTGGACCAGAGAGTCAAAAGATCACTGGACCACCTCTGCACCTCTGCTGACCATTGATTATATCCCCCCTCGTTTATCTGTAAATGTGAAGGGTCTCATTTAAAGCTTTTTTTTTAGAAAAACAAACAAACAAAAGAAGGCAAATAAAATAAATAAATAAATAAATTTGAACACCCCTCCCCTCCGGATGCACCCAGCTATCCCTGTATTGATGCAAGTGGGCAGGGGGGATGGGCGCGGCAGCAGTGGCACCTTCCTGAACGCCTGCAATTGTGCTCCTTCCCATGTAGATAGACGGAAGGAACGCCAATGCGGGCACGCACTGCCTTGTGCCACCATCGTGCTGCTGCTGCGCCACCATCAGTCCAGGTGAAAAGAACATCCTTTCTCTACAAACCGCATTACCTGGTGATGGCCCGTGGTAGTACTCCTTTCTTTCTGGGTCCTTCCATGGGGAAGCTCTATTAAACTAGTTTGTCCAATTTTCTCCTCCTGAGAGGAAGGTACAGTTAAAAAGATGATTTCACCTTTCTTTTGTCATGTTGAGCGCTCAACTGGTAGAAGTATTTCTGAAGCTGAACCAGATAAGGAGAAAGACTAATAGTTTAACAGGCTTGTGGAAATGGAAGCGCACGTTGCTGGCCTTTTTGTGTTTGAGATTGGGAAGAAGGGGAACTCTAAGGAACTCCCCACTCAAGTAATAGGGAAATAAGAATTTATTGCAATTAGTTATACGTGGGAATGCCTTTGAAACCAGTCTGGAAACTTCAGGTGGTTCAAAATAGGGCAGTAAGATTGTCAATGAGAATGGCTAACATGATCATATTATGCCAATACTTTTATATCTGTGCTGGCTGCTATTCCATTTCTGGGCTCGATTCAAAGCCCTAAATGACCTGGAGCCAGGTTACGTGAAGGATCATCTCCTCCCATATATACTAGCCTGGACCCTCAGATCCTCCTCAATGGCCTTTCTCCAGGAGTCCCTGCCAAAGGAGGTGAAGTGGGTGGCTACTAAGAAGAGGGACTTTTCTGGGTACTCCGGTTGTGGAATGAGCTTGCCAGAGAGGCTCAACTGGAGTTTATGTTGTGCTATTTCTGGCACCAGGTGAAGACCTTATTTTTCCAGGCATTTTAGTCTTTCAGTTTCTGTTGTTTTAAATCCATTACTATATTTTAAATCATTGCATTGCTGTAGGCATTGTTTTGGTGTTTATTTTTATTTTATACTGTAGCTTTAAACTTTTATATTGTATCTTACGTTGTATTTTATAGTTTTAATTGCTGTGTATCATCCAGAGAGCTTTGGCTATTGAGCAATATAGAAATGTAATAAATACATTTTAAAAAAAGAGAAAAAAAACTTAATGGAGGCCACATTAGAGGCTTAAGTATAATTTTGTTGCATTGTATTTCTATCATTAAACAAGTTAATAAAGTACACGTGTTGTAAGCCACAGTAATTCATACATTTGGAAATCTATCTCAATAGCTATGAGGAGCAAAATCTTGTAAAACAGGTAGACAACATGTGGTACTTCATATGTTATGACCTACAACTCCCATCAGCCTTCGTTAGCATAGCCAATGGTGAGCGATAATGGGAGTTGTAGGCCAAAAAACTCTGAAGAGTCACAACCTGCCCATCCCTGTTGGAAAGCATACTGTGACTATCAGGAATGAAATTTCTCGGCAAGACTTTTTTGTCTGTGCCCAGAATCTCAGAAGATGAAGAGCCTTAGGCCTCCTCCACACGAGACGTTTAATGAGCCTTGAAGGCTCATTATAAATTTTACCTACACACGAGCGGAGCGCAAAACGGGCGTACAGGCGCGTTATCTCCCCGATAATGCGCATTTTCGAACGCGCGTTAAATAGCGACTTTTATTTTGCTCCGGCCGTTAAAGCGCATTTTCGCGGTGTGAACAAGCGATTATGCGCATTAGCTACCTGTAAAGTGCTTTTTGGGCATCAATTAATGCGCTTCGCCGCCTCTCGCCGCCTCCCGTGCAGAGGGATTAGGAGTAAATGCGCCTCCGCGATAATGCGCATAATCGCGGAACCGGGCGCAAAAGCGCGTCCTTGTGGAGGGGGCCTAAAGAGAT
This sequence comes from Anniella stebbinsi, assembly GCA_029215795.1. NCBI lineage: Eukaryota > Metazoa > Chordata > Lepidosauria > Squamata > Anniellidae > Anniella > Anniella stebbinsi. The sequence continues at coordinate 335,863,842 of JARDYH010000001.1, forward strand.
CCTGAAATCATGGTCTTCAGGACCTCAAGACTCTTGTGGCCCCAGAAAGAGAACCAAAATTTCTGAAGTTTCTTTCAATGTTCATGCAGAAAAAAGTATTATCATTAGCTTATAATACATCGATTTCCCTTCATTGTGGATGAAAAGTGCCATGAAATATAGTGGTGGAGGTGCACAGCCCTGCATATTGGTGGTTAAAATTCCGTGATTATGCAGAAACCATAAACACTATATTGTTTGGAGTCAGACAGTGCATAGGTGTGGTATTCTTTGTGATATCAAATGTGCTGACTGCAGACCATTATGGCATTTTCATTGGTTTAGTTATCATTCCATTTGTTTGTGGCTGAGCATTGGAATCCAGCAGAGGCCTCCCACAAGGAGAATGAAGCAACTGCTCTGATCCAATGGTTGCCTTCAGCCAGCTCTATTTAGTGGCATGTGGATAACCTCTGTGTTTTGCAGAGGGCTGAAAGACGTAGATGCAATAGCACATGAATCATTTCCTTCTCCTCACTTTCCTGTCTTTTCCTCAGTACTGTATCTCCTGCTTTGGAGCTTGCCATCTTTATCTCTCCTGCACTCTAGTATAGCCTTCCCCAACCTGGTGCCCACCAGATGTGTTGGAAAGCAACACCCATCACCCCTAGCCAGCATAGCCAACAGTGGAGGTTGGTGGCTCCAATGACAGTGGGGCTGTGAATGTGCTCCGGGTTTTAGTCAGAACTCTAAAGGAGCTATCCAAGGTGCCAAGCTATTTGGGGGATAGGGTTCAGCACCTTGTTTAGTTCCTTTAGAATTCTGGTTGGTTCTGACTAAAACCCAGAATGGGTTCACAGCCCCACTGAAATTGGAGCCATCAGCCATCACTGTTCATTGTTGCTTGTGGATAAGCAACGTGGAAAATAGTGATCCACCTCACAGAGATCAATAGGTCCAGAAAGTCCAAATATTCAGCTTAGGATGCCAAAGGTAGGCCCTGGCTATAGCTGTTGACTAGGTTAGCCAGATGCAAAAGAGGATAGAGCTCCTGCACCGTTCAGAACTGTGTAGAACAGGGTATTTTAGCATATGTCCTCTGCATGGCAAGCTACAGCAGCTGAAATTCCCTCTCCTACACCAGGGGTGGGCAGACTTCAAGATTGTGTGATCTGCTTCATTTTTGTTTAGTAGAAACTGTCAGATCAACTAACAGGAATGTGGTGTAAAAGATATAAAATTAAAGAATTCTGAGCCCAGGAAATGAACAGAGCTTGGAGTCCTGCCACAAAAAAAATCCTGGTTCCCTCCCCCACAAAACCTTTCTTCATTTCAACAATATAATTTAGAGCGAGGGAGTATTCGTTTTGTTGCTGCTATTGTTAAAAAAGTGAGAGTCAGAAATCCTTGTGGATTACTGCAAACCATCCAGAGATCTACTAGGAAATTATGATGCACATAAGAACATAAGAAGTGTCATGCTGGATCAGATCAAGGGTTTATCTGATTCAGCACTCTGTTCACACAGTGGCCAACCAGCTGTCAACCAGGGACCAACAAAGCAGGACACAGTGCAAAAGCACCCTCTCATCCATGTTCCCCAGCATCTGGTGCACACAGGCTTAGTGCCTCGGATACTGCAGGTGGCACATAACTATCAAGGCTAGTAGCACTTTAGCCTCTTTGATTGGCCATCACGTTCTATCCTGTACTCATTGCCTATTTGTTCTCCTTCTACATTGAGACAATCCAAAACATTTTCATATTTGTCTCCTTCAGGTGATTTAATCTGAACTAGATGCTTCCCAGCTCCTATCAGCTTTCCCCAGGATTTAGTTTAAAAGTTGCTCTGCCACCTTTTTTATGTTTAGCATCAGCAGTCTGATTCTATTTTGGTTTAAGTGCAGGCCATCCCTCTTGTACAGGCCCAGCTTGTACCAAAATGTACCCCAGTGCCTAATAAATCTGAACCCCTCCTCTCTGCACCACTGTCTCATCCACGCATTGAGACTTCTCAGCTTCACCTGTTTAGCTAGCCCTGCATATGGAACTGATAGCATTTCAGAGAAAGCCCCCTTGGCGGTCCTGGATTTCAGTCTCCTGCCTAGCAACCTAAATTTGGCTTCCAGGGCATCATGATTACATTTCCCCACATCATTAGTACCAACATGGACCACGACACCTGACTCCACCCCAGCACTGTTTACTGTGCTATCTAGATGGAGCATGATATCCACAACCTTTGCACCAGGCAGGCAATTCACCATATGGGCTACATGCTCATCACAAACCCAGCTGTCTATGTCGAATCTCCCACTCCCACAATCCTCCTTCCCCCCGGAGGCACATCCTCTGCGCCAGAGAATATTTGCTCGTCTTCTGAGGAATGGGTCCCTTCTAAGGGATCATTTCCATCTTCCTTGGAATGATGCCCTCCTTCCTGGAGACCCGCATTCTCTGTGACTGCAGAGGAGCTATCACCGACGGAGTAGGATGTTGCTGTTAAGTCCCTGAGGGTCTCATCTATCAATCTCTCTGGCTCTCTTAGCTTCTCCAGGTCAGCAACCTTGGTCTCAAGGGAATGAACTTGTTCCCTGAGAGCCAGCTCATTGCACCAAGCACACACCCATGATTTCTGTCCAGCAGGCAGATAGTTGTACATGTGGCACTCAGTTCAATACACTGGGAAGTCCCCATACCCCTGCTGGCTTTCTACTTTCATAACTAGTTATTCTTATTCTTGTGCTGTTGTAGGGTTTGTTTACTACAAGAGAACTAATTTGTTACTTGGAGAAGGTGTGGAGTTTATTTATAGCTTCTTTTTTAAATTTAAAGTTACTTACTGTGAGTGGGGAGGGAAGGGTTTATTGCCCTGGCTTCCTCGCCCTGCTGTTAAACTTGCCCAGTTGCTTAACTCATGTGTGTCTTGATGCTTTGTCACTGAGGCTGAGATGCTCTCTAAGGCCTAAAACCTGAGCCTAAACTGTAGCTAGAAAGGAGTGAGTCTTATTTCTCTGTGTGTATGGGTGTTCTTTTAAAAAACAAAACAAAACAAAAAGCTAAGTGATAACTTGAATTCTTAAACTTGCTTTAGTTAACGAATTGTTCTCTAAACCTGAGCCTAAACTGAAACTAACAAGTGGGTCTTTTTTATTCTATTTTTTTCCTGTGTGTATGGTTTGTTTGTTTTAAAACTAAGTGATAAGCTGAATTCTTACACTTGATTTATATAGAGTGCTATTTAAGGCCCCAAACCTGATTTAAGGCCCATGCTGTTGTTCCCCGCCTCATGCTGTTACCTGGAATTACTTAAAAATCACACTCAGATAGCAAGGAGGAGGGTCCAACTCAATTTTATTAATTGAGAAAAATCAGCGCTGAGACGGCTCCCTGATGCCTCATGGCCAAAATTCAGAGGAACCGCCCCTAACAAAATTAAGCAAAGGTTTTTATTTCTTTAGTATGAAAAGGATCCACCCCTCTCTAGTGACGTACGTGTTTAGAAGCTTCTTACAACTAAGGAATAGGGGAAGGAAAATAACGCCTCTGTTGCAAGCGTAGTTACAGAAGCACAAGCAAGCATTCAGAACAATTCTACATTCATTAAAAGTGAAACAGAGATAACAAGGCTGTCTGACTTCACACAGCTTTTGCTAAGGAGGGAGTCTGCTATAGGCATAGATAACAGCACTTCTACAGGGCTTCAAGGCTACAGTAAACATTCCTAAGATTAAAAAAAAACAAGCCTTGCAGCAGCTAACATTAATTCAAAATTTAACTCTTCATGCCACATTCCCCTCTTTAAAGAACTAATCCAATAAAATCATTGGTTCTTTACTACATTTAAAAAGCATAAGGTTACAGAAAAAAAAGAAAAATCTCTGTTAGTTACATTCATCTTGTCTATAGTCATTCATTGTTCTTTGTGCCTCAAAAGCTGCTAGCAGGATTTAGAGCATGTGTAGAGTGCAAAACAGGAATTAGATACATTCTTCATGTTTTACATCTTCTTGCATAGTTAACGATACATAATGGCACAATCTAGTCCCAATTCTTCTAATTGTAAAGTGGCAGTCCTGAGCCAAGTTAGTTGCGTGGCGATTTAACTTAAAACACCAGCTGTGTGATTTGCTATGATTTCCACTGGTTGGGTTTTGCATCAGGACTGTGAATCGGGGGTGGTGTTGACACTTATGGCTTATTTTGGATGTTGTCTTTCATTTTTGGACAGTGTGCTGTGCAGCATTTACTGGACTTAATTTTCTTAGTCCCCATTGCCCCCCCTTGTGTTAGACAAAATTTTTGTCTCATGTAAAGGGTAAATCTATGGATGTCTATGTAATATGTATATGGCTTTCTAAAGGTTACTTCAAATACTTTTCTCCTAGCACACGTAATGGACCGCTTGGCCGTATAGTGTTCTGCATCTGTATGGGTTCTAAACTCAGTGTTCCCTCCAGGAAAAACTGGCAAGTTAAGGTATCTCGGTGTTTGGTGCGGAATGGAGTGCAACGTAGCTGCGCTCTTATGTGTGACGTGATGACACTGCACACGCACTTGAACTTGTGTACTGTGACTTCTGGATACTACGGGTTTTGTTTGGATTTTTGGTTTGTTTCCTCTTCTCATGTATTTTTCTCTCTTTGTAACACTGCTTATGGGCCTACAAGTTGTGCACAAAAACAAAAATCCTTCTGCTGCTCTGGTCTTTGCTTATAAATATACACTGCTTCTGTGGTCCTGGGTCTCTCAATCCCCTATGACAGTGTTATAAGTTTATTTAGATAGTCCAATAGGGTGGAAATCCGTTTGCTGGCTTCTTCGTCAGAGGAGTCTGTCAGCTTCCGGGTGTGACAGCTCCTGTGAGCTGGAGCTCTCCTCTCTCTCTAATCTTGATTACCCCATGCGCTGGGTGCCAGCTTCCAGGGTGTGACACGGCAGGGGGTGCTTCAAGCCCTAGCGGTAGACTGCCTGTTCTCCCGGTCAGGCAGACGCTTAAGACTCCTTGGGCTGCACTCTCAGAGTCTCTTTTCCTGGACTGGCTTTCTACTGTTCTAGTAGTTGAGCATGTTTGGCTCTGCTATGATGCGTCCAGGATTTAAAATCAAAACAGTTAATTGCAGCTGAAATGACTAGCATAACTTGATGTGGGCCTGACCATTTAGGCTTTAGGGATCAGCTTTCTACTCTTTTTACATAAACCCAGTCTCCTGGCTCTATATTATGTACTTTATCTGTAAGAGGTAAGGCACCTTCTAGTTTAAGTTCTTCCTTACCTCTACAATACATTTTACCCATGGGACTACCTCTCTTGGGGCATCTTAACTACTGCCACATTTTCTCCACAACAGGGAGGGCCTACCTACATGGCCTCAAAAGGAGGTCAATTTACTCTTTTCCCTTGGGAGTGTTTGGCATCCTGAACAATATCTATGGCAACAGCAAACTCTAGTCAGTAGGTCTCCAGTAGTTCAGTTTATTTTTCCCAACTTGCAGTCTCCACTCAATGCTTTAGAGACCTCATTGTCTCTCACACTATCAACGAGTGCGCTTCTGAGTTCAGCTGTAGTGGGAGCCCGTGGACTGGCAGGTGATGTTCAATCAGGTATTTCACTACCTTGCGTGCTTTCTCTGTCTTGGTGGGCTTGGCCTCAATCCAGCCAGTCAGTGTGCAGATTATTAATAATAGATATCTGTACATGCCACTCTTAGGCATTTCTGTGAAGTCTACTTGCAGCACTTCCATGGGTCCAGCTCCAACAGCTAACTGGCCTGCTGGCCCTACTGGCCCTGTTCTGGCATTCGTCTTTGCACAGGTTACACATCTCCTGGCCACTTCTCTGGTAATGCTGGACAGTCTAGGGGCGTAGAAGTATGGGTGTATTGAATTGTACATAGCCTCTGCTCCCATGTGGGTATTCTCGTGAAGCGTTTCTACTAGTCCCTTTACTTCCAATCGAGGTACAAAGGGCCTTCCGTCTGCTACTACCCATAGTCTTTTTTCTAGCCTTGATTTCAGTTGCTGTGCAAGGTCAGCATCTTCTTTTGTATATTGCCAGGGATTTTCTTCTTGAGACAGTTGGGCTGCATACAAAATTGGGTCCATCTCTCGTGCTGCTCTCTTTGCACACAAATCTGCTTTTCTGTTCCCTCGACAGACTTCAGATTCTCCTCTTTGGTGCCCTTTGCAATGCATCACTGCCACCTCTCGTGGCTTAGTTACAGCCTCTAATAGAGCTTGGATCTGTTGCTGATATTTTATGGGCTTGCCTTTTGAATCCACCATCCCTTTTTCTCGATACAATGCTGCATGCGACTGTATCATTGCAAAGGCATATTTAGAGTCTACGTAGATGTTGACAGTCTGCCCTTTTGCTAATTCTAGAGCCCTGGCCAAGGCTATGACTTCAGCTAACTGCGCTGAAGTTCCAAATGGTAAGGCACCTGCTTCTATCTCTTCTTCCAGTGACACAACCGCATATCCTGCCTTCCTTTTTCCTTCTTCAACAAATGAGCTGCCATCAGTGTACCAGATACAATCTGGATTCTTCAGGGGCTGATCTTTCAGATCTGGCCATGCTGCCCATGTTTGGCCAATCACAGTCACACAATCGTGTGTTGGTGTGCTAGCTGTGTCCATTAGTGGGAGATAGGTAGCTGGGTTTAGAGTCCCGCAGGTTGCTAGTGTGATGTCTGGGTCTTCTAACAGCATTAATTGGTACTTCATCGTTCGAGCGTTTGTCATCCATGACATGTTTCTCTCACGCAGCAAACTGCTGATTGCATGCTCTGTGTAGACTGTTGTTGCCCCCCCCGAAAGTCAGTTTCTTTGCATCACTTAGCAATATGGCTGCTGATGCCACAGTTCTAAGGCATCTCAGCCATCCAGACGCCACAAAATCTAGTTTCTTAGAGAGGTATGCACATGGCTTCTTAATTCCTCCTGTCTCTTGTGAAGATTTGCTTTGATTTCTCCAAAACCTCTTTGCTGCTCTGCGCCTTTCTCTTTCTTCTGTTGCCTCATAGAGTGGTTGTGTATGTGTAGCTGGGCAGATTCTGTGTCTTGGGGAATGTGAGCCCATGGCTAAAGTTCATGAGTTTGCAGGACTGGTGTGTACAGAATTAGCTCTTTCTCTTGGGCTCAGCCTTCTAGTATTTATTTAGCAGTGTCAGACTCTCCTTTCTGAGGTCTTTGACAATACATTACTGCTACTTTTCGCGCTTTGGGTCACAGCTTCTGACAGGGCTTGTCCTTTTGGACTTTCTTAGAACTATGAGGCTTCATAGTTTATCTCATGAGCCCTGGCACCATGACTTCCAAAACTATGCCTTGCAGGCAGTATGTTTATGCTAATTCTGTCAGTCCTCCTTAAATTTCTCTGTATCGTTTCTTCTTATTGCTTTCAATGGGGGGTAAGGTTAAACGCTCTTCTCTGGCAGACTCTGCTGCAGTTCAAGGCTTTAACTCTTTCTGCTCCCCTCCCTTGCATTCCTGCTTTCTGTTGCTTCATTTTGCCAAGGAGAAAACAGATCTGGAAAACCTTTGAGTAATCCCATTACTCCTGGTCCACCTTAAAGGAATTCAAGCAAACAGTCTGCATTTTCCACACAAGTTGCATTTTCTACACAAGTGGGGTTTGCAACTTGACTCTATAGCTTTAATCTTGATTCTTTTAGCAAAACTGGCTTTTCTAATGCTTTAGCATTCTTGGCTTGGGGTTGTAATTTCTCGACAGGCTCAGGATCACAACCAGGGATCTTCCTCACGTCATGATTTTTGTTGCCTGCATAGTTTGCTTCCTTGCTCTTTTCTGGGCTTCAGTTGCTCAACTTGTTGATTAGACCTTTCACTGTCTAATTTTCCCCTCTTTTTGGCACTTAGAGCCTCTTCAGACCTTCGAGTCTGATGGGGAACAATTTTTGTAGCATCTGGCCCCTGTGCTTCTGAAGTCTTGGGCTGTGTCTTTTTCTTTCTTTTCACTTTCATCTCTTGCCACACTGAAGTTTGCTAAACTTCTCGCCTTTTCTCCTATAGCCAAAATCCAATTTCTCCTGGTCTGCATTCATCTCCTGTCTCTCAAGGAGTCGCCGTGGTCTTAGGGAGTTGCCACTGTCTTCACAACCAATTTCTGGCACCTGTCGCTCCGGTCTCTCCGTTTGCCGGTTGCGCAGTCTTGCCTCTCTCTACTCTGTGCACGACTTAATTTTCACAGTCTTTTACATCGACTTTTCCTTCGTCTATATTTTCCTTTGCTTGCTACTTTCTCTGCCTTTTCATTTTCTGACTTTTAAACTGCACGTCTGGGCTTCTATCTAAAACTCTCTCACATTTCTGGAGTTTCTTCCTGTATGTCTCTGTAGCTTGACTCACAAGGGACATGTTCACTGTACGTCTGTTGGCAGCCTCATCTGGGTCTACTGGGGAGTACTGTCGATAGGCTTCTTTTAGTCTTTCCATAAAAGCCCCTGGGGATTCTTTTGGACCCTGCATCACTTCAGCTACATTCATAGCTTTCCTGGCTGCTCTCCGAATCTCTCTTGTGGTCAATTGGCACAACTCTTGACGCCTCTACTCATGGTTCACATTATGAGGGTCTCATTGGGGATCCTACGTCTCATCTGCAGCTGCTAGATCTCTCAGTTCTTGCCCTATGGCCTGATGTAGGCGCCCTCTCTCTTCTGTACTAAACAGAGGGCTTTCTGAGGTTCTTAGGTCCTGTCATGTGGGACTATACGTGTTTATGACATTTTCTCACAAATCAGCCATTTGTATGGGGACTTCAGTCAGTGATTTCTGTGACATTCCATCTGGGGATCATCACATTGAGATCTATGGGAACTGGGTCCCGCCACTCTTGTACCTTCAATGTTACTTGAAGCACAAGTTTCAACTTTCCTCCCTGTTGCTGAGTGCGTTGGCCGTGAAAACGCTGGGGCGCTAGTTTGAGTAGCTTCTGGTGACTCAGCAACCAGTGGGGCGTCGGGCCGGATGGAACATTGTTTGAGGGGATGGCAAAATTGGATCTCAGCATCACCTTGCCACTTTCCAAACTACATAGTTATACACGCCATGCAGGGCTTCAAAAGGACGCAGTCATCGGGAAAACTCTTGTCTTCCAGCCCCTGCTCTCGCGTCTGTATACTTTTACTTCTCCTCCGCTGACATCGCTCCAGTTGGAGGAAGGGCAGCTGCTGCCGCTTGCATCAATGCTCTCGTCAGGGGGGGATTCTTAGCTGCTAACTTTGAACAATCTCGTTTGAGAGTTTTTTTTTTTATTACTTTGCCATAAAAAAAACCTCTCACTTTGCAGCTTAGTTTCTGAGCATTGGTCGCGCTGCCTACTTCGCCGGATTCAGCTCAATGGGGGCATTGACTCTTCTCCTCTCTCCTCGGCTCCCGATCTGCTTCCTCTTTGCCAAAGCACTCAATCGGTCTGCCATCCGCGCTGCTTTCACTGCCATACTGGGGTTCTGACATCATCTCTCTCTGGGTCCCTGTCCCTGCTTCTTTGCACGCCTTCTCGAATCAGGGGAGAGGTCATTGCCCGCTGCAATGCCTCTTCATCTTTTGTATACATAAACTGCATACATTTACTGGGCCTGCTCTCTCTGCAGGTCCGTCTCCTTACTCTGGAGACGTTTCCCTGGCTCGCTGTTTTACTTTTCTCTTCAGCCCGTGGGGCTTGGAGACTCGGCTGGTTAAGCCTTTTTGTAGACTGGCGTGTCTGCACTGGTGAAGCTTGTATACGTTCAGGCTTCGGGATACTGCACACAAATCTGCTAGGACATTGTGCCATTGCATGTCAGATGGCAGTCTGTTGAGGAGGGTCCTCAACCAGTGGAGTCAATGGTTCTACTCTAGAGTTCACAGCGCGTAGATCATGTACTGGTCTGTACTGGCCTGAGTCTTTCTTTTCAACTGGATACAAGCTGATGGACTTGGTTGGGGTGCTTGCAAAGCTGGCTATATGGTGGCTGTGGCGGTGACAATTCATCTTCCCCATCCTAGGCAAAGGCTCTGGGGAGTTTTAACTCTTTTCTTGACTTGCATGCCCTCACTTTTCTTCTCTCTGCCTCTAGGGACCTCTTCATCTGGGTACCCTCTGCCTTTAAGGCTTTTTTCCTCTTTTAGGCGTTCACTGTTCTGGCATCACCAAATTGGCTGTGGTGCATGCCTGTTTACAAGGATTTCTTAGACACGCTGGCATTTCTTGATAATTAGTGGGCTATTGATACAGGAACTGATCAGGATGTAGAACACTCACAATGATTGGTAGGCTTCCTTAAAATTTTTCTTCTATCTAAGTTACACCTCTCCTCTGCCTTCTAAAAATCACTCTGACTTGGCAGATCTATTTGACAAACAACGTCTCAATGCATGTGGGTCTAACTCTTCTTCTACATTCTCTTGAATCCACTTTCAAGATTAACTACCCCTCTCTTGAATCTATTTCTAGATTTTCTACCATATACTACAATATGGTTTTGGGGGTTTTCTTTGAGTTTCTCCCACCCATTATGAGTTTCACAGAGACGTCACGCTTTCCATACAAACAGCAGGCACAGAGGGAAAGGAACGGGCTGAGTGGTAAGGGGTCCACTTCAGCTGACACAAAAAGGTATGGACAGACAATCCAGACGTGCCCCTCTTTCACGGCCCTGCCTGTCTCCAGGACAAGGAAACGCGTTAGTCAAGGGTCCCACTCTCCAGGGAGAGTCACACTCGTTTTTCGGGTCTCTGCTAATCAGATAACCGTCTCAGCCACCAATCCACGCATTCACCAATCACACTTCCAAACCCTTTCTCCAGGACCACGTCGGGGTAATGAGGTTTAAGCCAAAACCTCCCCCCGGTCCAACAGGATGGCTTAATTCCTGTTCTCTATGGAGGCCTCCCTTTTTTTCATACGTTACCTGCCGGCCGGCGTCTTTGTCCTGGTTAAGAAAGAAAACCTCGTCCTTTTTTCACCCTTTTTATGGCTGCTGCTCAGCTGGCCTCCAGCAGCTGGTGTCCAGCCCTCTCTCTCCGCAAAGGTGGAGGTGGCGCCTGAGGTTTGAGCATCAGCAGCAGGAAGCCTTGCTTGTCACAGCTAAAGCCAACTTGGGCAGGTATTTCACCAGAAAACCATCCGAGCTTTTCACGGCACCAGGATATGTTACCTGGAATTACTTAAAAATCACACTCAGATAGCAAGGAGGAGGGTCCAACTCAATTTTATTAATTGAGAAAAATCAGCGCTGAGACGGCTCCCTGATGCCTCATGGCCAAAATTCAGAGGAACCGCCCCTAACAAAATTAAGCAAAGGTTTTTATTTCTTTGGTATGAAAAGGATCCACCCCTCTCTAGTGACGTACGTGTTTAGAAGCTTCTTACAACTAAGGAATAGGGGAAGGAAAATAACGCCTCTGTTGCAAGCGTAGTTACAGAAGCACAAGCAAGCATTCAGAACAATTCTACATTCATTAAAAGTGAAACAGAGATAACAAGGCTGTCTGACTTCACACAGCTTTTGCTAAGGAGGGAGTCTGCTATAGGCATAGATAACAGCACTTCTACAGGGCTTCAAGGCTACAGTAAACATTCCTAAGATTAAAAAAAACAAGCCTTGCAGCAGCTAACATTAATTCAAAATTTAACTCTTCATGCCACAATGCTGTTGTTCCACGCCTCGATCTAGATGGAGAGGCGGGTAAGAAATAAATCGTTATTATTATTATTATTATTATTATCCTAAACTGAAGCTAGTGTACAATTTTTTTCTGTTTATAAGCAGACACTTCCGCTATTTAGTCCTGTACAGTGCCTCCTGTCAATATAGAGCTATGATTTGCTTCCCCCTCCTTTATAGTTTGCGATTAGTTAAATTATGTAGCTGGGATTCTTTTCAACTACTCTGTAATCTTGCAGCAGGAGCTGTAAATTCTTGCTGGATTTCCCCCCTGATATTTAGCACTGTACTGTAAGTTTGTAAGTGGTTACTCCTCCGGGATTTAGCTCTCTTTGCTGTGGCCTTCAGCAGCTGTTTATGAATTTTAAATTTTAAATGATTATCTCAGGTAAATAAATAGTTAGCTAGTTAAGTAATTTCACTTACCTTCCCTCACCCAGTTGCTTAACTCATATGTGTCCTGACACTCTGTCATTGGGGCTGAGGCGCTTCGTCGCTGGGGCTCCTTGTGCTGTACATTCCTATTCCATGCAAACTTCTGTACATTCCTATTCTACACAACTATTGAAGTTCTAGACCTCTTTCACATCTGGTCACGCTATTGTCAACTCTCACTGAAATGAATTTAAACAACACAAGTTTCAAAGGCCTTGGGGCAGATGCAATATCTGTAGAGGTATTTTTCCCCATGGTGTCAGATAAGGGCAAGACAGAAAAGATGGCAGAGACAGCTGTTTACTTAGAGTTTCTCTGGGATTTCACCCTCTGCGTTCAAGCATTTAGGCATGTACTTGACCTGCTTCAAAAATAGAAGACATACACAACCTCATCCAAAACAAACAAAGTTGGCTGCTGGGAATGAACGGGCCAGGTCTTTGCTTGATGGTGTCATCCCTTATTGCTGCCAGCAAGTCACCATAGGAACAGCTGGATTATTTTACAATCCAGTGTAAAGCCAGTTCTCTGAAGGGAGGAGAGTGAAGGGAGGCAAAAGGGAGTGTGGTTGCCTTTCTGCCAGAAACACTGAGGAGGAAATGGAGAGAAACCACTCCTTATCTGCTAAATAACATGAAGTGTAGCCCGTCACTTCCAAGCAACTGGACACTGAACTCTTTGTTATAATGAAGGCAAAAAATAGTCTCCTTTATAGCCCACGCAAATCCTCTGAGCAGAAAACTAGTTTATGCTTTATGTCAGACGTTCATGAATACTTTATTTGAGGGTGCCTCCCAATGCAATTTTGTCCCTCACAATTGTTGATCAGTCACTCTCCCAGAAGTGATGCACACTGAACACTTTGCCAACATTCAACTTTCTTTTACAGGCTCCAGCAGCCTCAAAAAGTACGGGAGAAGCTGCAGAATGGTCTTGGAATACTGTGTGGAAGGTAGTGCTTCATATTGCTTGGGAATGGAGAGTTGGCCTTGTATCGCAAGGGCTTTCTCAAACTTTTTGGGTCATAGTGACTTGAGGCTCCCCATGCCAAGAAAAAAAAAAGGTTTATTTGGGTCTCCACAAATCTGCTAGCGCTGAGAAGCTTGTTCAGCTGATGGAGCTCACTTGCATGGCAGGAGACAGGCAAATAAGGACTAAACCACTCGCTACATTAAATATGTGGTGTGCAGATGATCCTAACTTTCTCTTTTACCTTCAAATAAGCATGTGGGGCCCTGATCCAGATTAGGACCAGTGCACATGGTTTGAGAAGTTTGAACTTTCCTGTCCAGCCCCTTTCTCCACCCAAATTTGCCTTCCTGCATGGAGGTTAAAAAGAGAGCGAGACATTTTGGCCTCCTCCACACGAGACGTTTAATGAGCCTTGAAGGCTCATTAAAAAATTTACCTCCACAAGCACGGAGCGCAAAACGGGCGTACAGGCGCGTTATCTCCCCGATAATGCGCATTTTCGAACGCGTGTTAAATAGCGACTTTTATTTTGCTCCGGACGTTAAAGCGCATTTTCGCGGTGTGAACAAGCGATTACGCGCATTAACTGCTTGTAAAGTGCTTTTTGGACATGAATTAATGCGCTTCGCCGCCTCTCGCCGCCTCCGGTGCAGAGGGATTAGGAGTAAAAGCGCCTCCGCGATAATGCGCATAATCGCGGAACCGGGCGCAAAAGCGCATCCTTGTGGAGGGGGCCATTGATTGGTGTAGCGGCAGCAAATTTAGGGGAGGGGAAAGAAATGGGTGGTAAGGTTTAAAACTCCTCTTCCCACCCTTGCTGGTCCTGATCTGGATTGGGACCCTGCACGCATGCTTACTTGAACGTTAAAATGAAAGTTAGGTTCATTTGCATGCAACAGAGTGTGTAGTTTAGCTATAAAAGAAAAAGGAAGGAACAAGATCACAGTTCGCCACACTTCACTGATGCCACTGAAAAGAAGGCAAACATTTTGTGAAAGTAGTATGTGTTTCATTGTCACCATCAATCTACACTCTAAAAAACGAAGGGGTAAATTCGCCCAAATCAACAAGAGCGGACACCATATCAAGGTGGGCGGAATTTCACCTGCTTGACAAAATTTCCTAAACTGAGATTAATAGCTATCTTTGTGCCAAACTTGACAAGACAGAAGGAGATCTTGTTAGTAATTGAAAGGATTGCAATTAAGAACGTATTATTTTTAAACGAGGAAGATCAGTAGTGAATGAGAGTGGAGATTGAGAACAGGTGTTATGAATTAAGGAAGATGACACACCTGAATTAACTGCATAAGTAAGAAAGGAAAAAGCTAAGCTTTGGTCAGTCAGGAAAAGGTGGTTCAGTCAGGCTGGGTGGTCAGTAAGAAAGCTGAGTATGCAGAGGCTGGTGTGTTTTTGTTTCTGTAAATGCTGAAGTGAAAGTTCAGAGAAGCAAGCTGTCTGGAGAAGTAAACTGGAGGAACGTTGTGAGGAACAGGCAATGCGGTTCGTATGAGAAAAAGAGCACAAGAAGGCAAAGGAATGCTTAAAGATTGTTTTGCATCATTATTTTGTTAAAGGCTGCTCAAAGGAAGGAAAAGATTGTAAAGCATAAAGTTAAGTTGTTTTTTCAGTTCATTATAAAAGCTTGCCTGATTAAGTAAAATACTTCCTTAAAGAAAAATCCTTGTGGAAAGAAGTGATTTATCTGGTGTGTGGGAGGAAGTGACTCTGCTAAGATTTCAGTCTAGAGACAGAGAAGGAAAACAAACAAACAAAACTACAAACAAAATATATATCACCAACAGATCTATGACCAGACCTCCTGCTTTTAATTTTTTAAAATTAAAAGCAGCCACGGGGGGCAGTGCAGTACAAATCAGAACAGGGCTGCAATGTTGGAGGAGGAGTTTAAAACATTCTCCTTTTTATTTCCCTGTTTGAAATCACCCTGGCTAAAGCTGCTATTTGCCCATGGGGGTGGGGCAGGGGGATACACACAGGTTTCCATGATAACCTGTGTGTTTACCTGTATGGGGTGAATAACAGCTTTTTGAGGGGGATGATTTTGATCAGGGGAATGACACAGGGGAGAAAGATTCACCTCTCTTCTCCTGTTCTGTTCCCCTGGTCCAATTCTTCCCCTACAAGCTAAAAAACAGTAACACCGAAGCCTGGAACTCCCACCATCTCATTTAGTCATGCCTTTTGATTTGTACTTATAGAGTTTGGCATATTTCTAGAGCTTGTACTGAACAGTTAAAAACTGTGTAGCAATGAAAAACTATGGTCTCCCAGCAGTCAAAATCTGAGTTTTGATGGGAGTTTGATGAGACGTTTTCCATTGTTCCCTTTGTTGCTGCTGTAGTTCAGGGGTGCCCATGTCAAAAACATGAGAAAGCTTCATCATCATCATCTAGGCTGACCAGATAAAATCCAGGTCAGGGCTCATGTAACTTTAACAGTTGTAGAGAAAAGGGAATTTCAGCCAGTATCATTTGTATGCAATTAGTTCCTGGTGAAATTCCCTCTTCATCACAACTATTAAAGTTACAGGCACTATACTAGAGTGACCAGATACAAAAGAGGGCAGGGCCCCTGCAACTTTAACTGTTGTGATGAAAAGGGAATTTCACCAGGAACTAATTGCATACAAATGACACTGGCTGAAATTCCCTTTTCTCTACAACTGTTAAAGTTACATGAGCCCTGACCTGGATTTTATCTGGTCAGCCTATCATCATCATCTTACAACTGCATGTTAACCAAGGAAATCATTTTTGTTAAAAGTTTGCCTTTGTATTTTCTCTTTGTTAATCACCATTCTCTCTTTGGGACTGTTCACACAACATGCTAACCCCCGTTCAGTGGTTGAGTGTGGGTTGTTTTGAACCATGGGTTGTTTGTTGAACTGTGGTTAGTGTGTTCGCTGAACACAGCATGTTTTCCCCACGGCGAGTTATGTAGTTTTAACACATGCAGTGTGGCTTGTTAACCAACCTGAACAGCCCAACAACAAATAATGAGTTTTCAAGGTGGCTTGTTTGAGAAAATAAGCCACACTGCATGGTTAAGAAGCCACCCTGGCTGCATTCAGACAACATTCAGGCAACACAATAACCCACAGTTCAAAACAACCCATGCTTAGCCACTTTCTAAACCTAATTCGTTAGTGCCTGTTTCTATTTGTCTACCTACAGATCTCTCTGCACCTCCATCTCTCAACTATCTTTCTCTTTTCCCCTACTTTGTACAGTGGTGCAGCTAGGGCTGGACCTTAGGATCAAAGGCCAGTCTCTGCAGCCCAGCAACCCCCAATGACTCCTAAGAGAGTGGCAGATGATGGTGGCTGTGAAAAACAGGCACAGTGTCAGGGCCAAACCAATGTAGACCTAGCACCCTCTTAGGCTGACACTACTGACTGCACCATCCATTATTTAAAGAAACAAACACATAATATAGTGAGGAGATGACCAGCCAGGCATGTACATGGCTACATATGCTTTTTAATTATTTCTAATTAAAAAAAATTATAGTCAGGGGATGGCCAGCCAGGATATTGCACCGTGTCCTGCTTGTGAGTCCCTGGTTGATATCTGGTTGACCACTGTGAACAGAATGCTGGACTAGGTGGGCCCTTGCCCAGATACAACATGGCTCTTCTTATGTTCTTATGGGTACATATGCTAATTTAATTATTTCTGTATTAATATATATTATCCTTTTCTACAACACAATTATGCTTATTCCCAAGTAAATGTGATTAGCATCAGGGCAACAGAAGGTAACCCCATTTTATTCTTCTAGTCGTGGCAGTGTTATGGTTTAAGGAGTTTAAAATGCAAAAGTATATATGCTCAGAGGATTTCTTTTTATTTTTTTATTTTTAAAAAAATCAGGATTGGCAAACAGATCTAACATATCAGGAATGTAGAAGCAGTTGTAAACCATGGAATGGCAGGGGGAGAGTGCTTCAGGACTGAAGTAATACAACTGGCTATCCATGGTCCCCTCCACAAGAATTCACTTTTGCGCCCGGTTAGGCGATTGGGCGCACTATCCCTGAAGTGCCTTTACGCCTAATACCTCTGCACGAGAGGCGGCGCTCCCCTCCCCTTCCCTCTGGCAGGCTGTGTCAAGTGTTGGAGAAAAGTGTCCCGTAACGGGAGGCGGCTGCCGAGTTGGGTCCCAGAGGGCGGCGGAGCTGCGAGAGTTCCAGGGAGAGCTGAGCCGCCGCCTCCTCAAGCCAGGCCAGGCGAGGCTGTGGCGGCAGCGGCAGCGGCAGCAGCAGCAGCAGCAGCGCCTCTCTCCCGCTCGCCCTGCGCTTTCTTCCCAGCTAGCTGCCTCCTGGCATCTCTGCCGCCTTCGCCGAGGAGAGCGGTCGCTTGCCGAGCGAGCGAGAGGAGCGGATGTGCCGGACGGGCACGAGCCGGCGGGGCTGAGCTTCCCGCGAGGGCGGCGCCGACTGCCCTCCAATGTGGCCGGAGCCCCCTGCAGGGAACTTCGAGGCTGGCTCCGGAGGCTGGGATCGGGCTGCGCGACGCTTCTCACCTCGCCGGCTTCATCATGTTCCCGGCAGCCAGGCGCTAGCTCCCTCCGCAGGAGCCCCGGGTTTGCTGAAGTCAGGTCGGGGCATGGAGTGATCGGAAAGGGGGCGAGGAAGGAAATCTGCTCTCCCCCTTCTCGCCTCGCCAGCTTCAAATCATGCCCCGGGGTTGCTGAAGTTCAGGTTGCAGCCGGGGGAGGGCTTTTGACAGCGGCGGCAGCAGTCAAAATGCGCTTTAATGGACGGAGCAAAATAAAAGTCGCTAATTAACGCACATTCGATAATGCGCACAATCGGGGAGATAACGCGCCTCTACGCCCCTTTTGCGCTCCGCTGGTGTGGAGGTAAAATTTATAATGAGCCTTCAAAGAGCATTAAACGTCTCGTGTGGAGGCAGCCCATAAGACCTTTAATTCCAGAGCCTAAAATTACCTACCAGCACCTCTGATTTCGCAAGTATCGCCACTATCCCATTTCCTCGCCTATCTGCCCTCCCCATACCCATACGACTCTCTCTGCACTGTTATTTGTCTCTGTGGTCTCTATGTCTATTACCTCCTGTTCATCCCTTTCCCTGCCCCACAAGTCTTTCTTTGACCCCTCTCTTAAGTTCCCCCTTTCCTTCCTTCAAACTCTATTTTTGCTTTCACGCTCTCCATTTCTACCTCCTTATCTCCCCTGCTCTTCCCTGTTGCTCTTTTGTAGCAACAGTATACAAAGCTGTCATTCTGTCTATCAGTAATTCCCATCAGTGAAAGCTCCTTAGGCACAGAACAGCCATACAGCATGGCTGGTTGCCTGTAACAGCCTGGAAAAACTGGCACAAACTCCACTATATGCCTCTGAATCTGGGGAGTGGAAGAGCAATGAGACATTATGGGTGATACAAGCATTCTCCTCTTCCCCACTCCCCCCACTTTTGATAGGCTGGGGTGAACCATGGATGACCTTGCTTTTATACCTATGGAATCTGTGTTAGATAATTGAGTGGTATATAAATATTGTAAATAATAATAATCGCAAAAAGATGTAGGAAAGAGTCACAAAGAACAGGCATTTGGAATTACTCCAGGGACCCACAAATAGGCAAGGTAGGGGGTGCTGTGAGTGGCTCACAGGCCTTCTGTTGTGTTGACCTGCTTTAGATAGCTTTAGATAGATGACGAACTGCAATTTAAAAGGTGCAGCCAAAATGCTTTCTAGCTCTTTCACACAGTGGACCAGCTTTTTTTTTCATGCTGATTGAAATCATAAACCCTTTAGTATAATTTCTATTAGATGCTGCTGGTATATTTTTCTGTTAACTGGAAATCTGACTTCCTAGCACCATAGTGGTCTGCAAACCATGTAGTGATTAATATTTGTCAGCAGATGGTGCAGTAGCTCAGAGATAAGCTTTTTGACATGCCAAATTATTCTATTAAAGCTGAGAAGCATTTTCTAAATGAAGTAGGGGGAAAGGTACTGGACAGGTGAGACTCCAGATAGCCTGGGGTTTTACATATTTTAGTTGCGGTTTTCACTTGTATAATGTCTATCAACCCTGCTAGCAGGCCTGCCGTTTGCCCTAGCGAGGAATGGATTAGCATTGAGATCAGCACAGTGCTGAATCAGCACGTATGCTGTTCAGAAAGCCATCTGCTTGGAATTGGGCGTCATTGAGCAAGGGCTCCGGTA
Source organism: Anniella stebbinsi (assembly GCA_029215795.1). Classification (NCBI taxonomy): domain Eukaryota; kingdom Metazoa; phylum Chordata; class Lepidosauria; order Squamata; family Anniellidae; genus Anniella; species Anniella stebbinsi. The sequence continues at coordinate 335,883,118 of JARDYH010000001.1, forward strand.
TATTTCTTGGATCACAACATGTAACCATTTGTTGATAGCTGCTTCTAAGGTCCCCTCTACAAGGATTCACTTTTGCGCCTGGTTAGGCGATTATGCGCATAATCGCTGAAGCGCATTTACGCCTAATACCTCTGCACGAGAGGCGGTGAGAGGCAGCGAAGCGCATTAACGGATGACCAAAATGCGCTTTACAAGTAGTTAATGCGCATAAGCGCTTGTTCACATAGCCAAAATGCGCTTTAACGGCCGAAGCAAAATAAAACTCGCTGTTTAACACGCATTTGATAATGCACATAATCGGAGGGATAGCACGCCTCTACGCCCGATTTGCGCTCCGTTCTTGTAGAGGTAATTTTTTTAATGTACCTTGAAAGAGCTTTAAATGCCTCTTGTAGAGGCAGCCTAAGATTCAGGTGCCTAAGGCAAAAGGGCTCCTTCCATGGCAAATGGGTTGAGGCATTCACCGTTCAAGGCCTCTACCCCCTTACATCCTTGAAAGTCTCTGTACCTTGTGGAGAAGTTTGGAATCTTTCCATTTGTGCCAGAAATCCAGGATGACTGGTATCAGCTCTCGTTCTGCCTGTGACCTTCTTTGACCACCAGCTTTTACTTAAGAACCTACAAGAAATTCCACCACAACTTCAGGAAGTTTCTTCTATAACTAAACTGTGGTTAGAGTTAACATGGTTTACTTTCCATTGCTCCTTGTTGTGTCCTCAGTCCTGGCATATTTGAAAATGTGGCTCCTTAAGAATATGCTAAACACACTTCTGGATCCTTCTAGTCTTTCACATATGGCTTTGCCCTTGACACTTAATTTTAAAAAAAATTATGGGTGTATCTCTTCCTTGTTTACTGACCTTCTTCTTGAAATGTAAAGTGCAAACTGAAGACAATTTGGCCACACGTGAAATATTATAAAAAACATCATTAGTACTACTAGCTATTACTACTTCCTGAGTATTGGATACATAAGAACAACCATGATAGGTCAGACCAAGGATCCATCCAGTCTGGTATTCTGTTCACACAGTGACCAACCAGCTGCTGTGGGAAAACGACAAGTAGGACATGTCTAATGTCCTTTTATACAGCTTAAACTGATAAAGGGAGACATGATAGAGGTGTATACAATTATGCATGATGTGGAGAAAGTGGATAGGGAGACATTTTACTCCCTCTCTCCTAATACTAGAACTCAGGATCATCCCATGAAGCTGATTAGGGGGAGATTCAGGACAGATAAAAGGTACTTCGTCACACAGTGCATAGTTAAACTATGGAATTATCTGCCACATGATGTTGTGATGATGCCCAGTTTGGATGGCTGTAAAAGGGGATTAGACAAATTCACGAAGGATAAAGCTATCAATGGCTTCTAGTCCTGATGGTCATATGCTGCCTCCAGTATCAGTATGCCTTCATGTACTAGTTGCTGTGAAACATGAGCGGGAGGGGTGGTATTGTAAGGGAATTCCCATCTAACTGACCCCAGTCAGCTAGCTTGACCAAAGTGACTCCATTTTGATTTTAACCCCCCCATTTTTTTCCTCTTTGTTTTTTTCATAAGTAGCTCCTATGCTGTTGTCACTGCATGCAGGCCAACCACAGACCATGTGACCTGACCCAGTAAGAAGTAACGGATCGTTCCAGACCTTATATAGAAAAACACCTGCTGCCATGTCGTTAGGTTGCGCGCGCATCATTCTGTTGTGTGACGTGACATGCATGTTTCCTGCTTGTTTGAACTGTATAACTAGTTGCTTCACCCATTAGGGGGGGCCAGTCTGTGGAGCTATCCCAGGCTGTCATTGCTAGCAATAAAGGTTTATCTGTTTAAAACTTGAACTTTGGACTGGTCTCCGATTAATTACCGTAACAGTATTACACTTATGTCATACTTGTGGGAACAGAATGTTGAATTAGATGGACCCCTAGTCACCCTTTTTATGTTGTTATATTATGGTTTTTATCCCATAGCACCACATGGGATATGGGTCATATTCAGTTTTCTCCTCACTGTGAGCCTTTCCATACGATCACTCAAAATGTCCATCTTCTAAGTTGTCCTACAATACTTACACATCTGCCTTTTTGCAACTATAGTGTGGAATCCTGTCCATACCACCCTTGTGTAATTTATTGATTGATTGATTGCATTTCTATACCTCCCAATAGCCGAATTCTCTGGGCAGTTTACAAAAATTACACAAATGTAAGATAGTAAATAAGTTGCCCCAGAGAGAAGAGGGGGAGAGAATGACATTCATGGTACTAGGATGATAGTGTTATCAGCAATTACTGCTGTTGTGAGGTTATCTTATATACATTTAAGCTTTACATAGAATTGTCACAGGCCATACCTCTTGCATTCCATGGCCTCTCTGATTACAATGTTTTCCCCCTTATCCATGTTTATATATATTTGCCGACTGAAGATAACATGTCTTCATTTATCTGATGAAGTGGGTTGTAGTCTATGAAAGCTTATGCCACAATAAATCTGTTAGACTTTAAGGTGCCACAAGACTCTTCTTTGTTTTTCAAAGAGAAATTCTAACATGAAATCACTAAACTAGAATCTATTTGTTAGCTTGATTCTGTTTGTATAGGATTCATTTGAAACAGTAGTTTCCTCCCCCTGCTGCAGATGTTAATTTTTCATAGCAAAGCCAGAAAGATGGCTAGTCCTTAAGGTGCCGCAAGAACTATCTGTTGTTGTTTTGTTCTGAGATTAATGCATTATTCCCACAGTGGAGCTTGAATCCTTATTCTAGGAGAAGCCAGAAGTTCTCCATGCATCCCCTCTGCCCACTAGGCTATGGATATCTGTGTGTGTGTGTGTGTGTGGGGGGGGGGGTTATTGCATTGGTATTTCTTCATTCTCTGGTCGTTATTACACGGGCAGTTTTAAGCACACCCACCGTGACTTTGCTCCGCTTCTTCAGCGCTGGACTCACATGACGTCGTCCCCGTCCTGCTGCTCTCTCGTCCTGAGGTTGGTTTTTTTAGTTTCTGTTTCAATGTATCCCTGAACGGGCAAAGTCCGAAAGGCATAGGAAACGGAGGGGGAACCACAGAAGAAAAACTGGGGGAAAATGTAGGTGTGATAAAGTCCCCAGTCTGGTTCCCATGTTATCTGTGTCTGTGCTTCAAAGGGATTTGAACCCTTGTCTGCAGGAAGCTCTGGAGATTGTAGCTCTAAACATTAGTTGCTGCCCTCCCATCTGCTGGGCCACAGTAGTCTGTATTGAGGGAAATGCTGTGGTTTTTATCCAATTGCCCAGTTATACATGGTGCACAGTTATGCTTGGTTGGCTTGGTTGGCTGATGCCATAAAGTAATTTGGCCATTGCTGTCCCTTGATTGGCACCTTGTGCATATGGATAATATTGGATGTTATCTATGAATGACCTTGTGGCTGGCAGGGAGTCACAGTGGGGTTACCATGGATAAGACCATAAGAGGAGCCCTGCTGGATCGGACCAAGGGTTCATCTAGTCCAGCATTCTGTTTGCACAGTGGCCAACCAGCTGTTGGCCAGAAAGCCACAAGCAGGGCACAGGTACAACAGCACCCTCTCTCCTATGTTCTCTGGCAACTGGTGTATCCGGGTTTCTGCCCCTGATACTGGAGGTAGTACATAGCCATCAGGACTAGTAGCCATTGATAGCCTGTGTGCTGTGAGAGTATCTGTTGGTGTTGCTACATTGACTTTTGTTTTTAGAACTATTGCTTTGCTTCTGGTTATGTCCTAGAATCATAGAGTAGTAGAGTTGGAAGGGGCCTATAAGGCCATCGAGTCCAACCTCCTGTTGGAGTTAGCCTTGGCATCATGGCTGCCTGGTATAGTTAAACTGAAGGATCACCCTGCCAACAAATGAAATCCAGGTGACATTAGATGCAGCAAGAGACTGTGTCTGCTGTCGCTCTGTGTCTATTTCTTTCGTCTTCCCGGTAACATCTAATATAACACAACTCATGATGTGACATTACCATGCATTTTCCTGCTCCCCCCACCATCTCACTTCATTAGATATTGTCAACTAGGGTGGGTGAGGAAACAGATGGTGTTATGATGTCACATTATGCTGCCTATTATACCAAAAGTTACCAGGAAGAGGGGAGAAAGAGACGTGGAGCAGACTGTCCCAATTCTCTATTTTTGATTAGGCAACTCTAGTGTTACTAATAAGATGGAGCAATGTTCATTTGCTTATGCATTTTAGTGAAGTTAAGAATAATTTTAATTAGATTAGTCAAGGTAAAAAAGACAAACATGTTGAGCTCATTCACCTTTTCCTTCTACTGAAATGTATATTTTTTTAAGCCAGACTATAGTTCACGCCATTGTAAATGGATCTTTGTGGTCTCCAGCTGTCAGTGATTCTGAGAGCTTTTCAGCACATTCTTTTTTTTGCACAAGTGGTATGCATTTTGCTTCCATTTGTTATGTATAACCTACACATTATCTCTCAAAGCAGCACTTTTATTATGAGGAGATTGCATTTTCTGTGCACTCAAAGCACAATGTTTTGTATCTGGGGAAATGTTTATTCATTAGTAATGCTTATATACCACTTAGTATAATAAAATCACTATAAACTATAAAATCTCTAGAAATGCCATTCTTTTCCCAGCTTGTGCATTCATGGCTATTGTGATTGGTGGATCACTGTCTGCAATGAGTAGGTGCAAAAATCACGGGCACCAAGTAAATATTTTCTGTGACATGCTTATATTTGCGATAAGCTACTGTGTCTAGTGTTTTGAACATGGTCTGTGCTGAAATAGCGCTACAGTAGGAACCAAACTCTTTGCTGGGAAATCACAGCCATCTGCAGGTTGGTGCCCTCCAGGTGTGTTAGACCACAATCTCTTTATTATTTTATGTATTATTTATTCCATTTATATACCGCCCCATAGCCGAAGCTCTCTGGGCGGTTTACAAAAATTAAAAACATTGAGCATTAAAAAACCGATATACAAAATTTAAAAGCATAAAAAGCATAAAAGCAAGTTATAAATACAATATCATTTAAAACAACTATTCTGGGTCAAACAAAAACAACAACCTCTATCATCCCCAGCCATGCTGGATGATGGGAGTTGCAGTCCAATGCATCTGGAGGGCACCAAGTCGGGGAAGGCTGCTATAGGTGTTGTCTAGGGTAAGCCTCCTAAATATTGGGCTATGGAAACCTATGATGGGAAGATTAGGTACTTGTGTATTGTTATGTGGGAAGGTGTGGAATTCTGTGATATTCCTGCCATCACTACCTGAAGATTGGTGCTTTTCATGCATGACTAATGTGGGGGTGTCAGAAGGGTGCATCACTATGAATGGGTGTCAGCGTAGTTCCAGGGAGTCTCTGGAAGGGACTATTGCTGTTGCTACCTCTTTTTTTCTATTCTTGTTATTGCACTTTTGACTTTGCGGCCAACAAAGCTGACATCAGCTGAACTGCACCAGAAAATTGGAAGGCTGGGCCTGATTAAGGCCCCCTCCACAAGGATGCGCTTTTGCGCCCGGTTCCGCGATTATGCGCATTATCGCGGAGGCGCTTTTACTCCTAATCCCTCTGCACCGGAGGCGGCGAGAGGCGGTGAAGCGCATTAATTCATGTCCAAAAAGCGCTTTACAAGCAGTTAATGCGCGTAATCGCTTGTTCACACCGCGAAAATGCGCTTTAACGGCCGGAGCAAAATAAAAGTCGTTATTTAACGCGCGTTCGAAAATGCGCATTATCGGGGAGATAACGCGCCTGTACGCCCGTTTTGCGCTCCGTGCTTGTGGAGGTAAATTTTTTAATGAGCCTTCAAGGCTCATTAAACGTCTCGTGTGGAGGAGGCCTAAGCTTCCCATAAGGACAACAGCGGCACTGAAAGTAGATCCATTAACAAGGGCATATATTGCCTAAAAGGCATTAACCACCACAGGACTTCTATTATAGGTGTTTTGTTTATATAATCGCAGAAAAGGGCAAGAAGAAACCGTCAATTCAGTTTCTCTTAGTTTTTCATTTTCCCAATCTGTAACTCAATTTGGCCCAAACTTTGAGATTTTTTTTTAAAGTTTGCTGAAAATTCATATGCATTTTGGGGATACATTTCAAGTAATACACGTATTTTTGCCTAACATGCACATTTGTTGCAAGCAGTTTTCCTAATATAATGTATTTTTGAACATTGTTTTCCCTAATATATACATTTTTGTAAGCCTTTTTTGACTGGAGAAGTGCAAAATTTGAAAGATAATTGAGTTTCAGTTTGCATTGCGCTAAATTGGATAAGTTCACATTCAAATGGGAATTTAATTAATTTCTTCCCCGTCTCTGTTTCAGAGTAGTTTTTGAAGTCACTTTTGGACACCACACATCTAGAAAATATCTAGAAAATTATCAGCCCAAATTACCAGCCTTAGTATCTTTGGCATTTGGTTGCATATATGCAATCATTTAATTAATATTTTAGAATTTGACCTTTCCTGGGGTTGAACAGGCGTCATTGAAAATAGCTGAACCATACATGGAAGATACAAACTGCTTCCATATGGAACAGCATCCACAATGTTTCATTTTCAAGAAAGTAATATGTTATTGCTGTAACACATTGAACCAGGCCATAAACAGCTCCCTATGTGAAAATGAGGTGGTGAAGTCACCTCCTGAGGACTTTCCACTTCAAAAGAAATGTGCAAACCATCTTTCAGTTTCAAAATGCTGCAAATGATTTTATCTGCTCAAAAAGCAGCAGAACACCACCAACAACAACAAACCCAAACCCACACCAATTCAAATGTCAAAATTATCAAGAGCCCCTCTGCTTTTAAATCAACACGTTCAGTGGAAACAAAATTTCAAGCTGGGGTGGGTTTAATAATAAAATTATTGTTCTGCCAATATGTCAGGTCCAGAAAGGAAAAAGCCCCAAAAATATAAACAAAAAGGAGGCTGATTAGTCTATAATATGTTGAGTGAATGAAGTTGAGAAAGGAAATAAACATGAGCAAGGGAATGGTAATTGGGTTTAAGCAAGGTTTTTTCGCTTTAGTCATGTGGAATGCTGCAGTTACAAAACAGAAAAACTTTCTTACTGTTAGAGCAGTACAACAATGGAACCAATTCCCTAGGGAGGTCGTGGGCTCTCCCACACTAGAGGCCAAGATGCAGCTGGACAGCCATCTGTCAGATATGCTTTAACTTGGATTCCTGCACTGAGCAGGGGGTTGTACTTGATGGCCTTATAGACCCCTTCCAGCTCTACTATTCCATGATTCTATTATTCTAGAGTACTTATTTCTAAAGACATAATTTTATCCTGGCCCCTTGGCTTTAACCCTACATGTGTTTGCATGATATGGGGCCTATTCCCCTCCCCCTCAAAAAGTTGTGAGTCATGCCCATAGTCTATATTAGCCTTCCCCAAGCTGGTCCCCTCCAGATGGACTACAACTCCCTTTATCCCAGCCAGCATGGCAGATGGCTGTGCTGGCTGAGAATGATAGGAGTTGTAGTCCAGTGTATCTAGAGGGCACCACCTTGGGGAACACTGGTCTGTCTATATGTTGATTCTGAGCAGACAGTCAAGGAAACACTTATATTTTGATAGGAATGGCTGTGGATATCAACATCATCTAACTGTGGACACTTGCCATTTGAAAAAGAGGCAAGTGAGATTAAAGCTTTAAGAAATATTATGCACACATCTCTATGAGCCTTGGAACTGCCATTTCTAGAAAGATTTGGTCAAAAACTTGATCAATACACTGAGCATTTCACATGCTCTATACTTCTGCAGTACTGGGACGAAAATTCAAGATACAGGCCTGCCCATTGCTGAATTTCTAGATTTTTCTTCATTGTTTACATTTGAGCTTCCACCAGCAATGCTGTAAACAGCTTAAAGAAGCTCACCTCTGTAATTACAAATAATTGCAAGCTGATCCAAGAAAGCAAGCACAAAAATAATGCCGAGCCATTCATAATCTACTACCTTCAACAAAAACTAGATAAATACTGGAGGAAATACCTTTCCCTCCATAATGTGGAGCTAGAATATCACACTGCTGGGGCTGGTTGGGATGGTTAGCCATGGCTAATATGACTGCCATGTAAAGTGTGAGGCAGCTGTAAGAGCTGGTTCATATACATCAGTGACCCTCACTGGATCTCCATAAGAGCACAGAGTTACTGGTGGCTGGGGACACCAGTAGCACTGGTGTCTCCTAGCCTGAAGCATTGTCTCTATGTGAGGACAGTCCATTTAGCTGTCATGATTTGTGTAATTGTGGTAGGCCTTTTCCAAGTCACTGCACTAGCACAGCGGCTGCATGGACGGTACAGCTTGGAGGCTCTAGCGGACAACATGGTACCTCCTGCTTGCAGCCACAGCAGGAGCCTGCCCCCACACCCCATCACAGGGATAAGGCCAGATTTAGGGGCAGGCAACTCAGGAGAATGCTTGGGGGCACTGGGCTGAGGGAGCTATTGTCCAGGGATAATTCTTTTGAACTTCTCCTCTTGCATGAGAGCTGTCACGAAGTGGGCTAGAAATGCAATGTTTAAAAATGGACGAATGGAGGGTGGTACTAGAAATGCTCCTTGTTGGGGAGTGTCATTTGATCTGCAGAGGCCATTGTGTGGGACTGGCAGATACCTGAACAAAACTTTGGGTGTCTTGGGAATGGTACATGCAGTGATATGAAAACATGTTGTACATTCATTTTCTTAAAACACCTTCCCTCCACCCCTTGTCAGTCACAAAGTTATTTTCAATGGAGTCAGGTTTCCAGGCTTATATTGAGTCCATTTGGTCATTACAGAACAGTGCTAAACACTTGAGTGTCCATTTAGTACATGCCAGAATCTATTTTGTTACATCATTGTTTGATGGGAACCCAGTTTTCCATTTCCTTTCACCTTCAGTTTCTCATGTCATGCTTCAGATTGAGCAGGAAGAGTGGGATTTAAGCCAGGGCTCAGCACTAGAATCTGCTTCCAGGGAGAAGGCTCTGTGAAGATGTGTAACAATAATAATGCTTTTAAAAGCTTGTTTATCTGAATTTGTCTAGAGTACAGCACACTTCTCTAGAAGACTTCAAAAGACAAGGTTTCCAAGGAGGTGAGGACCCTGGCACTTCTCTTTTCAGAAACTAACCACCAGAAGAGTGGGAGAGAGGAGTGGAGACATTACTGGCTTTATTACATTGGAAAAGTCCTGAGTCTATTTTAAAAGAACTATTTTGTAGTGCATCTGTATTGGTGCAGGTACTTTATCCAGGGTTGAGGTCATGTTGGGTTCACAGTTTCTGATACCCCTGGAGTATTTGGGGGAAGAGGGATCGAGAGCCCAGGGTGTCATTGGTGCTATTTGCAGCAGCCAAGACCTGGTGTTGTAATGTCTGAGTCTGAGTTTGGAAAAGACCCCGATGATGATATCACTCTATAGAATTGCTAAGAGACAGAAAGTGGGAAAGGAAATGTAAGAAAGTTTGTTCCAAGTTCTGAGAAGCAGGAAAATTAACACGGCTTCTACCCAGCCCATGATTCAGTCCGAAGAGTTATTTCAAGTCACAGCATCCAGAAGGACAATGAGCTCCATCATACCTAATTTTTTCCCGTGGTTTGCCTCTGCGTTTTTTACCTCTGATGCATAAGCGCGTTAAGCTTATGGTCCCTTTCACCTGAATATGCTGCTCTTTTGCTCTTTCACTTGTTTGCTCTTCCACTCCACTCCACTCCACCCCACCCCACCCCTTCTCTTTCTCCCTCTAGTTCATCAGTTGCTCCTTAGCCCCTTTGAACAAGACATATACAAGCAGGTCCTGTCAGATGAGCACTTCAACCAGACTGCCTTTCTGCTGGGCAAAAATGGAACAACCCTCTAGTCTGGCTTTTTGGGGGCATCAAGGGAGTACAATCCTGTCTCTGCAGAGATTCTGGCATTGTACGATTAAAAAAACCCACACTTTCGAGTCTGGGATGCAAGTTTTGGGTTTTATATTGAGGCTTGGAGCTGGCTGCTGGGAGAGATCGCTTTTCCCTTACAGGACCTGATGCAATCCATTCAAGCCAACAGCAAGACTCCCATCACAGCAAAGGAAAATGTGAGCATACAGCGCTACATGGAGGTTTAAGGGCGCATTAAATGCTCTTAGGGAAAATAATCCAGACTTTAGGCATTCTAGGAAAAGACGGAAAAGGCTGAGGAAGAGATAGGGTGTCAGCAGGACAGGCATGGCATTATGTGAGTACTGTGCTGCAAATCCGCACAGCAGGCATGGCAAGAGTGCACTAAATCACTGGTGTGATGGAGCCCAATTTCTCCTTCATTCTGTTTCTCTGTTCTCAAGATGGCAACCTGTCCATTATTTTGTGGATCGTTCCTTATTTTCATTAATGTGTCATATGGATAAGAAAGGATTGAGGGCTGAATCACAAGCCACAGTCAGGCCTGTTATCTTGGCACAGGTGAGGGCAGCAAAGCATTCAGCAACCGCTTCATTAGGGACAATACTGTCATGCAGGTTGTGTCAGTCCACATGCTGATACACCAAAGAGTCATGTGAATGGGCCTTAATGCTTTTTTCACAGCCCAAGTTTACTACTGTGACACAAAATCAAAATGCTGATGTCATGTATGAGGTCAGGGACGAATTTCCTCCCAGGTAATGATCCTGCTTTTGGCGACAGACCACTGGTTTTGGCACTCAGTGGTCTGAATTATGTGTACTGACGTATGTAAGAGTATTATATGGGGCTGCTGTTGGTGGGTTTTTCCCCAGGACTGGTGATTTCAACTTTGTGGCATTTTTCTCCCATTGATGATGTTGTAGATCAGCCTTCCCCAACTTGGTATCCTCCACATGTTTGGGACTACAGCTCCCATCAGCCCCAGCCAGCATAGCCAAGTAAGTGGGGTGATGGGAGTTATAGTCCCAACTGGTGGTTAGGGATCAGGTTGGGGGAAGGCTGCTGTAGCGTCAGACAATTCTAAGTAGGATGGTGTGCACTCCATTATTTATGACTCTACTGCTCCAGGCAACAGTGCAGCACGGGAGAGGCTAATGGCGGTACAAAACAACCTCCATGCAATAGCCCGATCCACAGGTCCTCATGCTGCTTGTGCCATTTGCACTTCAGATCGGCTAGCTGTGCTGTAGCTGCTTGGTGTGGATATGTATTTCTCTCTAACGGTATACATTTCTATTTCTGCACAGTCTCTTACCAGACTACACATAACTCTTTCTCACTCAGGTTACCTCTGTCCACCACAGAATAAAATAATTATTCCCTCTCTAAAAAGCAAAGCAGTGGAACCCTGGGATGCATCATAGAGCTCCACTGCACACAAAAGAAGTGGGGAATGAACTCCTGCTCACAAAGGCTGCAATCTGGCAGCAGAGTTCCTCAAGCACTCTTCCCATTGTGGGCCACAAAATGGTCTGCACTGCTAAGTCCATGCTATCCATAGAAATTTTTAAACTAATAAGCACTAGTAATGGCGCGTGCTAGGAATCTATGCTCTCTGCCCTGAAACCACTTATCTCTAAAATCAGGTGTGTGTGTGTGTGGGGGGGCTGCTGTGGTCACTTGCGAAAAGAAGCTGCACATGCTCTCCAAATGCTCAACGTATATTCTTTATTACTACTTTGCACACAGTCCTAGCAATGAAAATGTGATCGGGACTAAGCCCTGGCTCAAATCAATATCTTTTTCATAACTAAAAGGCCTCCTCCACACGAGACGTTTAATGAGCCTTGAAGGCTCATTAAAAAATTTACCTCCACAAGCACGGAGCGCAAAACGGGCGTACAGGCGCGTTATCTCCCCGATAATGCGCATTTTCGAACGCGCGTTAAATAGCGACTTTTATTTTGCTCCGGCCGTTAAAGCGCATTTTCGCGGTGTGAACAAGTGATTACGCGCATTAACTGCTTGTAAAGCGCTTTTTGGACATGAATTAATGCGCTTCGCCGCCTCTCGCCGCCTCCGGTGCAGAGGGATTAGGAGTAAAAGCGCCTCCGCAATAATGCGCATAATCGCAGAACCGGGCACAAAAGCGCATCCTTGTGGAGGGGGCCAAAGACAACCTGGTTGTGCAGGTAGATCAGGATCAAGCAGTATGTGTACTGTACAAAAATAAGGTGTTTGTTCTTGGATTACTTTACTGAAGTGCATAATGCTTGTGCCTTTTCTCAGGTGAAGGCAGCCTTAAAGCTCAACTGAATTTCATACCTGAAATAAAAATCATGGACATTGATTCTTGCATGAGTCATTGCTTGCTAAAATGTTCTGAAATCTCAGGCCTTTGTTTTTAACTTGCAATATCTGAAATAATAGGAAGAAAGGTTCTGGAATGGTTAATTAACAGCTTCGCAAGCATCAAATGTTGGTGACCTCCCTAGAACATTGACTTGCTTTGCATGATTGCTGATGCCCACTATGGCTTAAATAAACCACAGTTGGTTGTGGCATGTGCCAGCTGCCATTGTGAATATTCAAACTGCAGTGGGCAATAACCGCGGCTTATTGCGACGTGCGAATCTGGGCAGTGTGGCTTGTTGACATGGGTAACAAGCCACTCAGAACCCATGAGCTCCAGTAGCATTCTGGGGTGGCTTGTTAACCATGGCAAAAAACCAAAAGGAGGAGAGCATCCACTTAGGTCAAAAAAGAAGAGAGAAGCGGTTCTCAGAATGCTGAGATACTGTATTAATTCATGGCCAACGAGTCTCGGCCTAGGTGGGTTCACCCTGCCTTGGGTTTGCACATCACAATAAGATGTATCACGCTACAGCTTGAATATTCACAATGGTGGCATGCACATGTCACAACCCACCAGCCGTCGGGCGAACTGGCCTGCATTCTTCTGTAAAGAGTTAAATATCAGAGCACACATACCAAGGATGTTAAGGGTTTCCAGAAAAGATGCATTAAAATATGTTATCATTTAAAACATTACACTGAAAGTTATGGTGATTGCCATGAAGATCTGAGAGCAGAAATATACATTTGAAGGAAAAATAAAAACAAGTTATGATGCTAAGATTAATAGTTTCTCTAAAAATTCACAAATGATTTTTTTTTAAAAAAAATGCAATTTCTTCTGATTTCTATCTACCAACATTGCTCATCCTGGAGCATGCTGCTTACTCACTCGCTTGGACCCAGTCATCCCAGTGTTTCAGCTAAGCACTGCTAAGTAACTAAAGATAGACCTTTCAAATGGTCTGCCCTTCCACAGGCAGAAGTGTATCAGGATAGGATAATGCAATCACGTTCCACTGCTTCACAGCCAGCCTTTATGGAAATGGGAAGTGAGGACAGCCAGAGCTGAAGCTCTTTTCTGAATTGCTCTGCTGACATGGCTTGTCACAGGATCCCATGTGTGTGTGTAAGAATAAAAGAGCTGTGCTGGATTAGATCAAAGTCCTGCCTGGCCCAGCATTGTGTTCACACAGTGGCCAGCCTGATGCCTATGGCAAGCCCACAATTCAGAGGAGATGAATGCGATAGCACCCTCTCACTTGTGTTCCCCAGCAACTGTTATTCAGAGGCATACTACCTCTGGTATTGGTAGTAATATATAGTCATGATGACGTTGAATGACCACCTGGTTGTCTGTGGAAAGACTTGAGAATATGGAGATGGGGATGAATAAGGGGTAGCAGTAGTAATAGACAGGTCCTGTGACAGGGCTGACCCTACCATTAGGCAGAATGAGTCAATCGTCTCAGGTGGCAGATGATGGGGGGGGGGCAGCAGTGGCAGCAGAGCTATGTGTGCTACATGGCATGTCTTGCAACCCCTAAACTAGCCTGCTGCCTTCAGGTGTGGTGGAGGACACTGTCCCACTGCCAGTGCTGAAGCAAAATTTACCTGCTAGTCCAGTTCATTTCTGAACGTGGAGTTTGGGGTTGTGGTGGGGAATCTTGTCCTTTCCCTCAGGCAGTGGAGGGGCAGTGGTTCAATGGCAGATCACATGTTTTGCCTGCAGAAGGTCCCACGTTCAATCCCCAGCATCTCCAGGTAGGGATAGGAAATCTTGTCTGAAACCCTGGAGAGCTGCTGCCAGCCAGTGTCAAGAGTACTGGGCTAGATGGGCCAAGGGTCTGACTCAGTTTAAGGCAGCTTCCCATATTCCTATGTCTCTGGCTGGCCTGTGACTAAGTACTCATTAAGTGCTGGGTGTAAAAGTGAGAAAGGGGTGCTATTACCTAGGTGCTTTTTCATTCTGCATATATCAGCCTCGCATCTTATTGGAAGCCTCTTTGTTGGAGGAATCAAGTTAGTAGCTGCAACAATATTCATCCATCCACTACAGAAAGTTCCACTGAGACCCTATCTGCAGTTTCTATTTGTTATATTCCTGCGGTCCTCACTGTGGCAAAATAATTCAAGTGTTTGTTCAGCAGTGGCAATAGATGAAGTGCCTTCTGTTCACCAGCAAAGATGGTTGGGCTCCTCCATTGTCTTCACCAGTGCATGGTGAGAGTTTACTGCATTTGAAAGCTTGTTCCCAACAGGGACCCTCTTTCTGCACCATACATGGGGCTGTGGTTCAGTGGTAGAGCACTGCTTTCTATGCAGAAGGTCCCTGGCATCTCTAGTTAGGGCTAGGAAGGAATCTTACCACTGAGGCACGCCCCCTCCCTGTGTCATATTAACACTGCTGTCACTGGGAACAGAAGCGATCCCTGAATGAGCACACAATTCCATCTAACTACCACTCCTACGCCATCTTGCGTCCAAGTTTCCCCCTTGCGCTGGTGGAGTCCTGCAGCACAGGGGTTATGCCTGCAATAGACTCCTGCCAGTGTAAGAGAAAGTTTTTGAAGGTTGGGATATAAATATCTATAATAAATACATAAATAAAATATAGCTACATTGGCATTTTCCCCTGCCAACATGGCATTATGCTCCTTGAATGCAAGGGCATTTAGGAGTAATCATATTCCACCAAGAGGGTGTAACCTGAGGGTAAGATCGCTCCGAATATTATTACCACAAAGTGTATTAATAGAGTGTCTTTTGTTTCCAGTGACTTTGGTAAATACATGTACGTACGGATTCAGAAGAGCAGCTGTGTGCTATGGATCTGTAGCAGCCAAAATGACAGAGAGACCTGCGTCATCTTAAAGATGAATTCATTTATTGTGGCAAGGGTTTTTGTAGGCACAGCGTAGTATCTGTAAACCAAGGGTGGGGAACCTGTGGCCTGAGAGCCATATGCAGTGCAGACCTCAACCTCGTTTCAAATGCTTCATGTGTTGGTTCCAGCATCACCCACTTTTGGATGTGACCCTGCCCACTGTTGGCTCTGGCCCATCACTGCTGGAATGTGGACCCTGACAGATTTCTCCAGATTTCCTCAACAGGAAAAAGGTCTACCACCCTCGCTGTAAAGCAGCCTTCCCCAATCTAGTGCCCTCCAGATGTATCAACTACCACTTCCATCATTCCCAACCAGCAAGGCCATTGGCTGGGAATGATGAGATTTGTAGTCTAACACATCTGGAGGACACCAGGTAGGAAAAGCTGCTGTAAACCGTCAGTACTCCATAGGCCTAATATTACCATGCTTGTATGAATGGACAGATGCATCTTTTTGCTGAGGCTTAAATGGGGTAAATGCTACTTCTTAGGTTTGGTCATGCCTAGGGCAACACCTTTGCCATGACAGCCTTTATTAGGCTAGCATTGTTAAGAAAACAAAAAAATTAGAGTCATTATCATAAAACATCTTCCTTCTCCCACCCTAGATAACCACAGCAACAGAAGAGCAAATAGATATTAATCTTTGCTGCATTACAGTAGTAACAACAAATGGATGAATCCAGAGAGCTAATGAGGAAAAGAGCACCAGCAGATTGGTAAGCAGGTCTAATGGAACCGTTTGAAGAGTAGCGAGGGGAAAAATCCATGCAGAGAAAAATGGTTTGGGAAGGGAGCACAGCTTAGTGATCACTGAGCATGTGCTTTGCATGAAGAAGGCCCCTGATTTAATCCCTGGCATCTTTGGCGAAAAGGATCAGGTAGGAGGTGAAGGAAAAGACCTCTTTCTGCCTGAGATCCTGGGAAGCCACTTCCAGCGAGAATAGGAACTGTTGGGCTGGCACTGGGCAAATAGTGAAGACAGCTGCTGTACTGTCAGGAGATGGCTATGCACGTTTAGATAGAAAGGCCTAAAACTCCCAGCATGCTCCAGCCAGCCATGCATAGGATTGTGCCTTAAGTCATCTAAATGGAGCTGTATTAGTTAAATGGGAGGGAATTCCTGTCATTCGCATCTCACGAATGATGAGAGCCTCCATTCACTGTACTCACATTATGGTGATGGTTATTGTGTAAAAGACAAGAGAGGGCAAAATATATACATACATAACTATTGTCAGAGAGAACAGATCTACCACTTCTGGTCGATTTGGTGACTGGATTGAGGTGAAGCGAGGCAAGGGCACCAAGTCTACCAGGCTGGCTAGACTTGGCCTCTGAGAAACTTCTATACCAGATCTTCCCCTCTGTTGTTTCTCAGTGGCCAGACCATGTCTTTCCAGATGCAGCTGAAACCCTTAATTCTTTCCCTGGCTCCCTTCACTCCCTCCATTTCTTAATTAATAGCACTGTTGATACAATTCACAGCCCCCACTGCATTCCACCACCACCCCAAACCCACTAACACACAGAGTCACAATAACAACAAAGGACTACATTCCAGGGTTGTCATACACTATTGTAATTCCCCCCAGCAAAATGGGTATAACAACACCAGGCTACTTTGCAGGAGTAGTGTAACTCACAGTCCCTCAGTCACAGTCCTGCCCTTTACAAGAGGGGTATAATAAGAATGGACTTTATCTGCATTGGCAGCAATTAAGAGAATGGATAAACTTTACAACAGGGGTGGATACTTTGATGGGTTGTGGGGTCACTTTCCATTCTGTGCTCCCCCCTCCCCTGCAGGATGCACTACTGTTGTTGTGGCAGGAAAATCTGGCTTGCCACCACATTTCGACAGCAAATTAGGACAGAGGCAGAAAAAGGATAAATTGAGCTTTTTAAAGCTCAGTTTGTCCCATTTAAGCTTCCATGGTCCCCTCTACAAGAATTCAGTTTGACGCCTGGTTGTCCGATTATGCACATCTTCTCGCAATCGCGTTTACAGTAAATCACTGTACGCAGGAGGTGGTTAAGCACTTAACTGGTGGCCTTACCGGTTGTATGAAACGCACTTTAGAAGTGTTTAATACGGAGAATCGCTTGTTTACATGGGCATAAGGCACTTTAATGGCCGCAGTAAATTAAAATTAGCTATTTAACGCGCATTCGATAATGTGGATAATCGGAGAGAAAAAGCGCCTCGACCCCCGATTTGCGCTCCGCTCTTGTAGAGGTAAAAAATTTAATGCACCTTGAAAGAGCTTTAAATTGCTCTTGTAGAGGCACCCCACTGAAATTTGATGACAAACCACCAATTTTTGGCTGCCATGGCAACAAGTTTCAGCAGCAAGGCCCCCACTAGAGACGAAGGGAGTTAATTGTGGCCTGAGGGCTGCATGTTGGTTTGTGGGCTGCATGTTGCCCACCCTTGCTTTAAAGCAACAGGGCTTTCAAGAAAACCGTTCTTCTAGATATAGAAAACTGGCGGAATCTCTGAGGCATGATATGGATGATGAGGGGTGACCAGGGTGAGATTCTTCCCTCCACATCATGACTGGAAAATGAGTTCTGGCCCCTTGGATAAAGAGTGTGTCACTGGCACAGTAGACTAGGAAGTGAAACCTAAAAAACGTCTTCCTTCCCTCTCCTCAAAGATTCATCAGGCTAAGAATGAATTCACATTGGGATTGCTCAAACTTAAAACAGGAACTTTGCGCTTCATAGATAAGAACTGAGCCTTTATAAATCATACTGCCTGGGAAGATTTAAAGTCATACATTTTTGTTTTATATCATTCTTATGTTTAATAAACACCAGAATGGTGTTTATAAAGCCACCATTCTGCTAGCACCCTCAAGGGGGCTTGCAGAATTTTTGCAAAAACATAGTGAAACCAAAATATAATTGATATCAAAACATATAAAATTGTAAAACTGCAGGATCAGGTTGAAAGTAACCCCATTCAATGAAATTAAAAAAGCATAACCCTCCAGCTTCTGAGAACCCTCATGTTTTAACTACAGAACTACGTATGGGTCAGTGGCAGGAGCACTGAGAGGTTTGTTTGGAGTCACTCTAATCTCCTCCAGCCTGGTGCCTTCCAGATGTGTTGGATTACAACCTCCCACCCTCTGCAATCAGCACAACCACTGGGGATGGTGGAGGGGCCAGATAGAGACTGCACTGAGGAAATCTTAGAAGGTGTTTTGCATGGAGAGCTTTTTGAAGTTGCTCATTTGCATACATTAATGTGCTTAAATATATGCATGCATTATGCATTTCATATGCTTTTAAATACAGTTTAAAAATACCAACTAGATCGCTTTGAGGCTGAGCTTCACCTCTGACACACCCCACAAAAAGAGCAAGTATGCAAGTGTCTTTGGTGACTACAGATTCCTATTCAAAGGCAGCTTAGACTGCACAATGAGGGGCCCCTACTTGAATGATGGGGGAAGGGGTTTCCAGCAACTTGAATAGGGGCCTTGGTTCGTAGAACATCTTTTCCCAACTCCTGACACTTAACTGGACCTGTTCACACATGCACAGGGGGAAGGGAAGGGTAGTTGGGGCAACTACAGAGCAGGGAGAGTTAACAAAGCCACGGTGTTGTGGAGGAATTTAAGCTCCGTTCCTCCCTTTGTTAGGATCTTTCAGTGGGGATCATGGAATCTCAAGACACCGTCTCCTTCCTGAAAGAAAGTTTATTACAAGCAATTGCAAGGAGTCTGCACTCAGGGACGAGCCCAAAGTCAGACTGCCATTTAGTCAGCGGTTCACACTTTTATAGGGTTACATATAGTTATGGGGGATCCAAAAAAACACCAATCCACATACAGAAAAGGAAAGCTCACAACCAATCAAATACAGGAACTAATCAAATACATCATATACATTCCTGAATTATCCAATCCAGTACAGTCTGATGCAACATTTTACTTAGGTAATAATATTTTCTATAAGTCCTTATCGCTTCGACACATGCAGCTTTGCTGGGGTTGGGTTGTAAGGGAGTAAACAAGGGCGAAAGCTAGCAAACATCTTAGCTTAATGCAGTCATGAAGCATAAGTACTTTTCAGTTACATCATGGTCAATATCCCTCTCTGACTTGGCCTTCTTGAAGGTCAAGCTCACAATCTATTTTTTCTGTCCTTCACCTGCTTATGAGAACAGGTTTAGGCTCACATTCTAATTTCCTCGACACCACGACGTGAGTGCCCACCATAGAACTGCAGAACCATGCAGCGCCACGTGGTTCCTTTACCTCTTCCCACTCCATGGTTAGCAAGTCATCCTCCTGCCACTGCGGCCACATATCCTAGTGGCCACCACATTGGAAAGCAAGTTGTGCTGGACACCGTAGCCCGTGTGTGGTGATCTTGAGCATATAGAAAGTCCATGCAGGCTAGAGCATTGCCGGAAGTTGTGGCTGCTCTAGGTGGCCCTCTCTATGGTCACTTTTTTTGTTTTTGGTAGGATGCCAATTTTTAACTATGAGGAGCCTGACAGATGACATGGTAAGGCACCTCAGGGGCCCTTAACCCCAATGTGGAAGGTGGTTTCCTGGGATGGTTAAAGTAGCCATCATGGTTGGTATTCCCCCCCATGACATACTAAACCACTGTGATTCTCTCAACAATACTAACCACCATGGCTTTTTTGTGGCTGTGTAAGCAGAAGTATATTTGACAAATGTAGGATGTTGCATTCTGGAAGTTAGTGCAATATTGATGGTGATTTCCCCCCCATTCATTCACGGGAAGTTACAAAATGAAAAATATGAATGAGGGGCTGACTTGAAAGAACAGTTTTTGCTACTTGGTTTAGTATTTGGTGACTCAGAGCTTGTGGAGAATAATGCTGACAGAACAAGCAAGGCAGGATAATTTGCAAAACCTGACAGCATAATGGATTCACTAAGGAAAAGCTCTATGGAGGACAAAAGATAATGGGCAGGATTTCCATTTCATTTGCAGAATATCCTATTTGTCCCAAGCCCCAACAGTACAAGAATATTTCTGGGTGATGCCATACCTTGGAAACAAATGAGAAGAGAAAGGACAAACTTCATAAAAGAGTAGTCAACAAAAGCTTAGGAGGATAAACTGGCAGCAGGTAGAACAGGAATATAAAGTGATGGTCCGGTAGGAAAGGTTTGGGGAATAAAGGACATGTTTGAACAAAAAACGAAGGCAGCCATGTTGGCCATAAGAAAAATTCCAAAATCCATCTGGTGTAATACATTTATTTGGCTAACTCAAAGATCACAACACACAAACAAAACGTGCAAGTTTTTGAGATCTCAAGATCCCTTCATTGGCAACCTGTTTTTTGTAATATCTTGCTTACCGCAACATGCAAATCAGCCCAGTATCTTTCTCTCCCATTCCACACTGCAGTGTCTATTGTTTCTCTCTGACACACAGATTTTGCTGACATCATGTAGTGTGGGGCAGGTATGCCCTCTACCCCCTCCAGCATGCTCAAGGAAGAGACAGCTGTTTTCAAGCTATTGGGAGCAATTAGCCAGCAATCTTGGCCTGATAATCTTGGCCTCTGACTACTAACTCATGAAATTTAAGCAGTCCTTCTGGAACCAAAACTACAGTGTCTTGTGGCACCTTAAAGACTAACAAAGTCATTATGGAATAAGCTTTTTGTTGACTACAATTCCATCAGTTGCATCTCTTTGTAGTTTTTGTTGCAACACATTATTAGGGCTACTCCCTGGAAATTGTTGCTTCTGGTCCCATTAAACCTCTCTTGACCAAACTCCCAAAACTCAGATAAGTGTATAGTTAGAAAAACAATTTCTTCTGCTAAGCAAGAGGGGAGGGGCTGTGGCTTAGTGGTAGAGCACCTGATTTGCATACAGAAGGTCCCAGGTTCAATCCCTGTCATCTCCAGATACGACGAAGAATGAATCCTGCCTGAAACCCCGGAGAGCTGCTGCCAGTTAGTGTTGACAATAGTGGACTAGATGGACTAATGATCTGACTTGGTATAAGGCAGGCCTCCTCCACACGAGACGTTTAATGAGCCTTGAAGGCTCATTATAAATTTTACCTCCACACCAGCGGAGCGCAAAACGGGCGTACAGGCGCGTTATCTCCCCGATAATGCGCATTTTCGAATGCGCGTTAAATAGCGACTTTTATTTTGCTCCGGCCGTTAAAGCGCATTTTCGCCGTGTGAACAAGCGATTATGCGCATTAACGTCTTCTAAAGCGCTTTTTGGACATCAATTACTGTGCTTCGCCGCCTCTCGCCGCCTCCCGTGCAGAGGGATTAGGCGTAAATGCGCCTCCGCGATAATGCGCATAATCCCCGAACCGGGCGCAAAAGCGCATCCTTGTGGAGGGGGCCGCAGTTTCTTTTGTTCCTCAGTGTGTGTCAAATCAAAAGCCAGTCACTGTCATGCGTGACCAATGCTGAGTGGAAATATTTGCCTAATAATTATGCCAAACCCAGGTCAAATGCTAACATCCTCTCTCCAAGCTACTCATCAACTGATCCAGTAACAGTATTCAAAATGTGCAGGTTCTGGACTCTTGGTACCAGATTAGCTTTACTGTTTCCTTTAATTTAGCAAGGCCCTGCAGAGCTGGACAGCTGCCAGTCAGTCTGTCAAGACGGGAACTATTTTGGGAATTTTTATGATGGAATAACATTTTTTTGGTAAACAAACGGAAAGCTGTTAAACAGGGACCTTCACCTCTCAGATCCCAGTTCACCTCCCTCATTGCTGCAAAGCCACAGTGGTTGCACTGTCCACCTCAAAGAACTCCCCTCACAGCTCTAGTGGGGACAAAGTAAACAGCAGCCTTTTTGCTCTCTTTTCATTAACTCTTCAACACAAAAAATGTGAGGAAGAAAAAGAAACTTTCTGGTTCAATGGGCAGAACGAAGTATTTACCCACTGGATGTAACCCTCCAAAATGCCCAGAAGGTACATTGGCATATGGCCAGCATTTGGAACTCTGCTAATAAGCACGGAGCATGCTTTGTTCATCGTTGAAAATAATCACGCAACTATTCCTTTTCCACTTTACTGTTGAGCAGTTTAGTTTTTAGGAGTGAAGCTTGGCCATCAGGCATCAGAGGTAAGCATGACTGGGGCCAAGAGCTCATACCCTAGCAGGGACCCACTGACAAAAGCACCCTGGCATAGCTTCTCCTCTCCACCATTGCAGCTTGCTTGTTCAGCTGACTCACTCTGGCCCAGGCGACAATCGTGATGGTGAGGAGCAGGAGCAGCCGCTGCCTACTTGCCCATTTGCTCTCTGACTATCAAGTAAGTAATTGGTAGCACTGATGAGAAAGAGGTGGCAGTGATGAGAAAACAATGGCAGCTGGTAACAATGGCAGCGAGGTGGATTTACCAAAGGAAGGGACCCATTGAGGGTGTCTTGCCTAAGGGCCCTCAAAAACATAGAGCCGGGGAGGGGGGGAGTGGCCTAACGGACATGGAGTAGAGTCGGAACTCTCTCGCTCTCGTTAAGAAGCGACGAAATAATTATAAAATCCCTATTTTCGAGAGGATGGATTGTTGATTAAAGATTTGATATCGGGTCTGGAAGCTTTGCTGTATCTGTGGAGAAGGAAGCTGCTGGATAGCTGCTGTATCAGCAGAAGGAAAAGCGAAACTAAAACAGAACGGGAACCCTGGCAGGCGACCAGTGATGGTAATTAATGGATTTTAATTTGAAGAAGTAAGGCTGACTGATAAGACTGGAGGGAGAGACTGAAGCGATTTATGTGGGAAAAGAGACATTTAACCTCCAGTTGAAAGTGTTAGAAGTCGAAACATATTTGTTTGATAAGAACAGAGAGGATATCTGAGGGTGGCAGCTAAATTTTAGGTGAGGCGTGCGGATTTATGAGTTTAGCTTTATGAAAAGAAAGCAAAAAGGTGAAAAGTCCAGTGCCCCCGCCTGGAGCAGGCTGTCGAAAGATTATCCGTCAGATAGGAACTGGCATCGGCTCACTAGAATCACTGGAATCATGGCGGACAAAGTGCAGCTAAAACAGAACGGGAACCCTGGCAGGCGACCAGTGATGGTAATTAATGGATTTTAATTTGAAGAAGTTTGAAGACAAAGCCGGAAAAATTTCTCCAAGTCATTCCGGAAGTGCTGGTTCTAAATCTGGAAGCAAGCCAGGTGCAGTTCCTAAAGCGGCCAAAGAGAGTCAATCAGGGACATCAGATGATTTAATGGACAAATTTCAGAAGATGCTAGAGATGGCCTTGCAGATGCAGGAGGAAAGATTAATGCAAAGAATTAAGGACTCACAGATTGAATTTATGACAGGCCTTCAAACTGTGGTGGAAAATATGGAGAATTTGGAGAAGGAGACTGGAAAGCTGAAGGAAGATAGCAAGCAGCAGGGGGAGCATTTGAAGGAGATGGACTTGCGTCTAATTGCCCTGGAAGATAGAGACAGGAGAGTGAACATTCAGATCAGATCTTTTGAAGAGCAAGAGGGGGAGAACCCTAAGGCTTTAAGAGACACAATTTTGGCATGGATTAAGGAATTGGAACCCCAGGAAACTTGGGAGATGGCTGATATTGAGAGGATCCACAGAGTGGGCTACAAGAAGAAGGGGATGCTCCCAAGGGATATAATTGTTAAATTTGCCAACTATTACAAGATAGAAAAGTTAATGCAAGCAATTAGACGTCAAGGCCAGCCGATGCTACAAGCAACACTAATCGAGGTTTATCAGGATCTATGCCCTCAAACCGTGCAGTGGCGGAAGAGTGTTAGATTGTGTACAGTGGCTTTGCGGAAGAGGTCGATAACATATAGTTGGGGGTATCCAGTCTTTTTGAGATTTATGTGGAAAGGGAAACAACATAGAATAACATCATGTGAGCAAGGGATGGATCTTTTGGAGAAGCTGGGTTTAGTTGATCCCACAGATGTTGGAGAAATAAAGCAGGATGAAGGCGCTGTAGGAGGAAGTAGTCAATAAAGAAATATTAATGTAATAGGGATAAGAGATTAGAAGGGAGGGGAAGGTCAGATTTTGCTCCGGGATTGTTGGGTTGCTTCTCCCCCCCTGAGGAGTTCTAAAAATATTTGGGGCCATTGCCCAGAAAAGTCTGGTGAGGAGGGGGGTGAAGATGGGGGGTAAATGTGGGGGGGAGGGTAAGGGAGGGGGGTATGTGTGTTACAAAGGGAGACCAATCTAGAGATTTGTGTGAAAGGAAGAGATGGAAAATAAATTAAGGGTTGCAACTTTAAATGTTAAAGGGCTAGGAACTGTTATAAAAAGGAAGAGAATAGAAATGTTATTAAAAAAAGAAAAAGCAGATGTAATTTTTTTGCAGGAAACTCATCAAAAAAAGGAGGGTGTAAATGAGCTTCGGATGAGGGATGTGGGCGTTTATGAAAAGTCTTTTGGTACTTCTAAAGCGAGGGGTGTAGCGATAATAATCTCAAAAAAATGTGGTATTACTATACAAAGGGTGAAGAAGGATGAAGTGGGAAGATTTCTGATAATTTTTTGCATGGTGGGGGAGGAGGAATATATATTGATTAATGTATATGCTCCAAATGGGAAACAAATGGAATTTTTTGATGAAGTTTTTAATGCGGTGGGAGAAGTGGCTAAAAAGAATATTGTGATGGCAGGTGACTTCAATATGGTATTAGACAAAGAGAAAGACAGGGATAATATATTAAGAGTTCTTAAGAGTGGTGGGAAGACGGGGTTAAGCAAATTAATGGAGAGAAAAGAACTAATGGATGTTTGGAGAGTATTAAAAGGGGAAGAAAGGAAATATACTTTCTACTCACCAAGGTTTAAGATTTATTCCAGGATTGATTATATTTTTGTGTCAAAGAATATGATGTCTAAACTTATAGATTGTGCTATAGGGGTAATTAAAGTCACTGACCACGCATTATTGACGATGGATATTAAAACGAAGAAGGATTATAAACAAGCTAAGAGATGGAGAATGGATACAAGGCTATTAAATACTAAAAATATAGTGGGGAAAATAAAAAAGAAATGCAGGAAATATGGGAAATTAATGAAAAGGACTCAAACTCGCAGGGCTTAATATGGGACACTATGAAGGCTGTAGTAAGAGGGATTTGTATCAGGGAAATGTGTACCCTAAGAAAACAACAAGAAGCACAAAATAAAAAGATTGAAAAGGAGGTAAGGGACTTAGAGGAGAAGCTAAGAGAGACAAAAGATAAACGCCTATTTGCTCAAATCCAAGCTAAGAAAAAGGAATTAGAGAGAGAAGAGTTAGAACAAGTCCAAAGGGATTTGCTATATTTAAGGAGGGATTTTTTTGAATATAGTAATAAAAATTCGAAGATGCTGGCCAGGTCCACTCAGTCAGAAAAGGCTAAGAATATGATAGGGACAATTAGAGACAAGACAGGGAAAAGTAGTAATTTAATGAAGGATAAATTAAATATATTTCAGGAATTTTATAGAGAATTATATAAATCAGATATGAGTCCACAGGTTAAGATATTGGAATATGTAGAGAGGAATTGGAAAATAAGATTACAGAGGCAAGATAGGGATTATATGGAAGGATTAGTCACTGAGAAAGAAATAGAAGGAATTACTGATAAATTAAAAGGAGGGAAATCTCCGGGAATGGATGGTTTGGGGCCGGAATATTTTAATACCAAGAATGAAAAAATTATTTAACAGTATAATAGAAGGAGGAAAGACCCCTCCATTGTGGGATCATTCTTTGATTATATTAATCCCGAAACCAGGAAAGGATTTGACGGATCCAGCATCTTATAGACCAATATCTTTAATAAATCAAGACTCAAAAATTTTTACGGCAATAAAGGCAAAAAGAATGGTCACGTTTATATATAAATATATTAGAAAAGATCAATGTGGATTTATTTCAGGAAGGCAAATGCCTAATTTAATTGGAAGAGTTTTAAATATAATTAATATTATTTAAAAAAGGAATTAAAAGCAGGTTTGTTAGCATTGGATATATTCAAAGCCTTTGATTGTGTGGAACGGCCAGCACTTAAAACAATTTTAAAAACATTTGGGCTTGGAGATAAATTCATGGGAGTGATTGATCAGCTGTATAAAAATAATAAAGCAGAAATAATGGTTAATGATGGGTTAACGCAACAGATTACACTAGCTCGAAGAACTAGACAAGGATGTCCACTTTCACCGATCTTATTTGCAATAGTGATAGAAATTTTGGCAAATCTTATAAGGGAGGATGTAAGATTGAAGGGGATAGGAGGGAAGGAGAAGATTAAAATGAATATGTTTGCGGATGATACATTATTGACATTAGAAGATCCCCTGGAGAGTGGGGAGGTGGTTAAGAAGCATTTCAGAGAATTTGGGGAGATTACTGGCTTACAAGTTAATTGGGGGAAGGCAGAAATGATGTTATTTAATTATAACAAGGAGGAGTTGGAGGAGTGTAAAGTTAAGTTAGGTTTTAGGCTTAAAAATATAGTACGTTATTTAGGAGTTAATACTGCAAAAGATTTAGATAGGTTAGAGGAAATTAATTTTGCAAGTTTGAAAAAACAGATAGGGGAAAAGTTAGAGGTATATAGAAAATTAAAACATTCTTGGTTTGGTAGAATAGCGGTTATTAAAATGAAGATATTACCTAAGATTAATTTTTTGTTTAGAATGCTGCTGATTAAAATATCGGAAGTAGAGTTAAAGAGATGGCAAAATATGATTAACACTTATTGCAATGGAGATAAGAGAGCTAGGATTAATAAAGGGTTATGGTATAAAACACAAAAGAAAGGAGGTTTGGGACTTCCAAATATAAAGAATTATTGTATTGCTAATCAGTTAAGATATGTCATAAATAGTATATTAGGGGAAGAAGATTTAGAATGGTTAGAAATGCAAACAGGGGAACTAGATTTTAAATTGCAAAATATTTTTTTTATTAAAATTCAAAAGAAAGATTTGAGGGGACTGGACAACCCGTTGCTGAAAAATATTTTAGAGATCTGGGAGAAAGTTAAAGGAAAGTTAATACCAGGAGACTCTCCACTCGCCCCAGTGGTAGTAGTGGGAAACTTCCCAAGGACCTTAAAAGTAGAGTTGGAAGGGAGTCTGAAGGATCAAGAAATTATTAAGGAAATGGATGGAAAGAATGATAGATAAGGAGCAAATTAGAGAGTTATTAAAAGGACAAAAGATAGCTTGGTTCAAATGTTTACAATTGGAAAAATGGACACAGGAATGGAAAATGAAAAATAAGAAATGTAGAAATAATACTAGATTTGAAGATTTAATTGAATTAAGAGGAAGGAAGGAAGAAATTAAAATTAAAAAATTAAAAAAGGTTTGACCAGCAAGATATACAAAATATTGATAGAGGAAGATGATTCTCAGGACTCTCTTAAAATTATTAAAAAGATTTCGGAAGATGATGTAAAGGAACAAATTAATGAACATAACTGGGGGAGGATATGGGATGCAAGAATGTTAAAGCTGTTGTCGATTAGAATTAAGGAGAATTATTATAAGACAGTATGGAGATGGTATTTAACACCGGTAAGATTTCATCAGATAGATAAAAAAGTGTCTAAGAATTGTTGGAGGGGATGTCAGGAGGTTGGAACTTATTTTCATATGTGGTGGAGCTGTGAATATGTACAAAAAAATTGGGAAAGGGTGTTCAAAGAAATAAGTGAAATAATTGGAAGTAAACTGGAATTAAGCCCAAAGCTGGCTCTACTAGCAATATGGGATAAAGGAAATGAGAATATAAGTAAGAGAGAACTGATAAACAACCTCCTGGCTCCTGTCAGAATAATGATTGCTAAAAATTGGAAAGGGCAAGGGATATATACTATAGAAGAATGGTATAAAGAAATATGGGATATGGCACTTAATGATAAGCTGACGTGTAAAATGAAAATAAAGAGGGAAATGTCCAGTAAGAATGATTTTGGTAGGGTGACCAGATTTTAAAAATCAAAATCCCGGTCCCCCCCCCCCGCCCAAAACAACCCCCCCACCAAGCCACCCCCCCCAAAAAAAACCCAGCCTGGACCTACCGCCGGGTTCCTCCGCCGCCCGCACGGGGTCCTCCGTCGCCGCCCACGCGGAAGAGGCGGGAGATGGCCAGATACGGAAGTGACGTAACCGGCCCTCTCCCGTCTCTTCCACGCGGCCTCTGGCCTTTCTGGGGCTCGTCGCGATGGTGACGAGCCCCGAGGAGCCCGGACACCCGCGCGGAAGAGGCGGGCGCGGGCGTCCGGGCACCTCAGGGCTCATCGCCATCGCGATGAGCCCCAAGGAGGCCAGAGGCCGCGCGGAAGAGGCGGGAGAGGGCCGGTTACGTCACTTCCGGATCCGGCCCTCTCCTGCCTCTTCCGCGCGGCCTCTGGCCTTACGAGCCCGGCAGCGGCGGCGAAGGCAGCGGAGGAGCCCAGGAAGCGGCCGCCCCAGCAGGTAAGTGCCCCCCTTCGTGTTTACCTGCTGGGGCGGCCGCTTCCCGGGCTCCTCCGCCGCCGGGTCTACCGCCACTCCTTGCTTGCTCCCACCGCCGCGTGACCCCCCGCCACCCCGGTTTGCCCCACCGCCCCCCGGTTGGGCCGGTTTGCCCCTGGATTCCCAGTTAGGACCGGGAAATCCCGAGCCACCTGGTCAGCCTAGATTTTGGAGAAATATGGAGCCCTTTTTTGGAATATGTTTTAAGAACGGGGAAGGGGCAAATACCTTCAAAAGAGTCTTTACTATTTTGGAAAGAGGAATAATGAATAATTGAAGGTCTCCTGGGGGGAGGGGTGCACGGGGGGGTATGTTGGTTATGTATTGCGTTTTATGTTGTTTTATGTTGTATTATGTTGAAAAAAAAATGGAGCCAGCCCTGTTGGCCATGAATAGAAGGAGCAGACATAATAGAGAAAGAGGAGTTTCCTACCATGATTGGCCAAATGAGATGGTCTGAGAACTGGTTCCAAGAGAAAGTAAAGTTTCATGGCAAACTTACACCCCAGTTCTATGCATGCTTAGTTGGATGTATGACCCACTGTGGTAAATGGTGTTTATGCTCAGGTATATGTTCATAAAATGTCAGCCTTGTGCTGCAATCCTACATGCACTCACCTGGGAATACACCCCATAGAACTTCTGCATAGACATGCATAGGATTGCACTCTTAGTGGCATTGTAGGGGCTGAAGGATAGGAGTTCCGGGGCAATGATTGACACTGCAGAGGAGCTAGGTGCCAACAGCAAAGTGTTCCTATTCCGGTAAAATCATAAGAATGGTTGAACACAGTTCCATTCATACCATCCTTGGTTTGCTGAAAGAAAATAAACATATTAGTGTATGTTAAGTGAATTGAGGATCATCATACGTCAGTGATCAACAGTACAATCCTATACATATCTAGTCAGAAGTGACAGACCCATTGCACTCAATGGGGCTTACTCCCAGGTAAGTGGGTATAGGATTGCAGCCCAAGGCTCCTATGTTGGCTACTCTTTTTAGGATTATATTGTAGAACTATACTATTATTGGCTTTCATCTCGATTATCCTATATCATTCTATTTTTATCTTTCATTTTTATTGTTTTATATATTTGTACATTTTAGTTTGCATGCTGTCTTGTTGGATCTCTGAGCCAAATGTCCTGGAAAAAAAATTAAATGAACAAATAAATGTCAAATGATCCAACCACTTCCATCTAGTCTGATAGGAAGTTTTTGCTATATATTATATATCTTCTGGTTTTCTCAACCAAGAAAGCACATTTTCATATTTAATAATCATAGATCTGCATGTATATTATCGGTACCCAACGTGTTACTCCCCACATGGTGAAACATCCAGAATGTAAAGATTCAGTGCATTTGAACAAAGCTGTGAAAATTAGTTTCAAACAGATAGGTAAATACGTGATGTTATTATGTACACATTCAGTACAAACCAGTATAAAATGTACAATTAGAAGATAGCAATTTTACCAGTTTACCAGTCTAAAAAGACATTATTTTATATATTAGTTATATATATTAGTTATATATATATATTTAACCTTTAACAGTTTCTTTGGCCCAGATTTGTTATTCCTATATACTTTTTTTCTTTTATTAAGGCCTTCATTAGACATGCTTCGGACCCCACCGTTTTTATCTGTCTCATTTGGACTAGTCATGTGCTCCCCTAAATCTATTCTCAACTATTCCTGTAGAACATCACCCAAGATACTTTTTGTACCATGTAGAAAACTGTGCAACTTATATTTAGGCTGTAACATGTGACACATGGAAATTGCTGCATCAACATAGAAGCATATAGGAGCATCGTGTTACAACTTAATGGGAATCGTGTAGTTTTGTACTTGGAAGTGACTATGTGTAGGAGTTTCATAATATGTAAAGCAGCCCTGAGGGGATCCAAATCATTCTGTTGATGTAACAAAACGACTCGATTTCTTAGTCACGTCTTATGCCTGCAATAGAAATAGAAAAACAAGAATGTATACTATATCCCCTTCCATAGCACTTTTTAAAAATTTCTGTATTCTAATCCATACAACATTGTCTTCCCATGGTATAAGATTCAGGTTGTGGGAAACCAACTGCCACAGCTAGTATAGGATGTTAGGGTGACCAGATTTTGGAACCCAAAATCCCGGTCCCCCCCCGCCAACAACCCCCCCCACCAAGCCACCCCCCAAAACAACCCCCCAAGGCACCCCCCCACCCAAAACAACCCCCCCACCAAGCCACCCCCCCAAAAAAAATCAGCCCGGACCTACCGGGGCGGGTTCTCTTCTGCTGCCTCCGCCACCGCCGCCACCGCCGCCGGGTCCCTCGCAGGCTCGTAAGGCCAGCGACCGCGCAGAAAAGGCAGGGGAGGGCCGGATCCGGAAGTGATGTAATCGGCCCTCCCCTGCCTCTTCTGCGCGGCCGCTGGCCTTACGAGCCGGCAGGGGACGGTGGACCCGGCGGCGGCGGCGGACCCGGTGGCGGCAGCGGACCCGTTGGCGGCGGTGGCGGCGGACCCGGCGGCGGCGGCGGCGACAGACCTGGCCGCCCCATCAGGTAAATGCCCCGCGCCCCATGCCTCGCGCTCCTTACCCGCTTCCCTCCGGTGCTCGAATCTACTGAGAAACAGGCTTCACGGCCTGTCTCTCAGTATCGCGCCAGATGATGACATCATCACCCAGCGCGCTACTTCCCGGGCTCCTCCGCCGCCACCGCCGCCGGGTCTACCGCTGCTCCTTGCTTGCTGCCACCGCCGCGTGACCCCCCGCCACCCCAGTTTGCCCCCCCGCCCCCCGGTTGGGCCGGTTCGCCCCTGGATTCCCGGTTAGGACCAGGAAACCCCAAGCCATCTGGACAGCCTAGTTAAGATATCCTTGCTTGCCGCTATGATAGTTGGTTGCATTTTGAGTGAAGTTTTTCCTGTCATAGACTTCAGCCTGCAATGATGACCTAGGCCCCCTCCACAAGGATGCGCTTTTGCGCCCGGTTCGGGGATTATGCGCATTATCGCGGAGGCGCATTTACTCCTAATCCCTCTGCACGGGAGGCGGCGAAGCGCATTAATTGATGTCCAAAAAGCGCTTTAGAAGACGTTAATGCGCATAATCGCTTGTTCACACGGCGAAAATGCGCTTTAACGGCCGGAGCAAAATAAAAGTCGCTATTTAACGCGCATTCGAAAATGCGCATTATCGGGGAGATAACGCGCCTGTACGCCCGTTTTGCGCTCCGCTGGTGTGGAGGTAAAATTTATAATGAGCCTTCAAGGCTCATTAAACGTCTCGTGTGGAGGAGGCCCTACTGGTCCTGTGTTATTTATTACTTTGTAATCTGTTCCCTTGGAAATAATGGGTGTAGTATCCCAAACGCTGTCTATGATTTCACTACAGGATCAGGCAAAAGAACAGATGATTCCCTCAAAGTTCATCTCCCCAATCTGTTCTTCCATACTGGCAGAGTTGTGGGGAGGTGGCTTGGAGTACCTAAGAACCATGTGGATCAAGACTGATGGGGCAAGGAATTACATAATCAAGGAAACTTATTGGGGGGAACAGCATTGCAAAAGCTTGTGCAAGGATGAATGCTTGTATAGTGTTGCACTGTATATCCTATATCTAATGTTGATATTTTAATCCCTTTTTCTTCCAAGTACACTGAGGTTAGTCTTTTTCAGTGAATTACTTTGAATAACTCAGTGTTGTCTTGGGGCTCTGTGAAAATGAGCAGCAAACACAGTTGGATACCAGGGGACCCTGACATCAGGCAGTAGGGAGTTAAGTAACCTTGATGGAGTTTGCTTACAAACACAGAAGCCTATGCTAACAACCTTGCTTTGTGTCACTCGGAAGCACAAGCTCCAGTCCTTTCCGATTTCTCACCTGTCCAGACTGGTTGAGAAAATGTATTTTTATTGAGAGCTGAAAAGAAAACCGCATCTTAGGCTGCCTCTACAAGAGAGGTTTAAAGCTCTTTCAAAGCGCTTAAAAAAATTTACCTCTACAAGAACAGAGCGCAAATCGGGCTTAGAGGCGCGTTAGCTCTCCGATTATGCGCATTATCGAATGCGCATTAGAGAGTTTTATTTTGCTCCGGCCGTTAAAGTGCATTTTGACTGTGTGAACAAGTGCATATGCGCATTAACTACTTGTAAAGTGCATTTTGGTCATCTGTTAATGCGCTTCACCGCCTCTCGCTGCCTCTCGTGCAGAGGTATTAGGTGTAAATGTGCTTCAGCAATTCGCCTAACCGGATGCAAAAGCGAATCCTTGTAGAGGGGGCCTATTACTGCATATTCCCCTGTGCAGTGTTAACCCTTCACTTACAGGTAGTTCTCAATAGGATATCCCTGAACCATAAACACTGTGTGCACTAGCCCAAGATATGCTATGCATGTGTGTGTGCACCCCCCATGAAGTATTAACTCTTCACTTACTAGCAGATTCCTTGGAAGCTTGTCAGTAACCCTTTGCTGACTGAGAGTTGTCCTGTGATGCTAATCCATGTGTAATGTTTACTGAGCTTGGATGGGGAAAAACTATACTTAAATCCTACTTGGGCTGCCTCTACAAGAGGCATTTAAAGCTCTTTCAAGGCGCATTAAAAAAATTACCTCTACAAGAACGGAGCGCAAATTGGGCGTAGAGGCGCGCTTTCTCTCCGATTATGCGCATTATCGAATGCGCGTTAAATAGCGAGTTTTATTTTGCTCCGGCCGTTAAAGCGCATTTTGACTATGTGAACAAGCGATTCTCCGCATGTCAACAGTTTAAATTGCGTTTCGGTCGTCCAGCAATGCGCTTCGCCGCCTCTCGTACAGAGGTATTAGGCGTAAATGCGCTTCTGCGAATATGCGCATAATCGCCTAACCAGGCATAAAGGCGAATTATTGTAGATGAGGCTTTGGTGGCTTTGAATAAATAAGGGCACAATCCTATACATGTTTAGTCAGAAAAAGCCCTACAACTTCCAGTATGTCCCAGACAGCCATGCTGGGAGTTATAGGGCATTTTTGTATCTAAACACGCACAGGATTGTGCCCTATCTTTCAACGTTTAGTTGAACCTCACTGTTTGCTGTGTTAGTAGAGGGCTGCTCTGAACTTGTGGGAGGAGATGAAATGGTGGGCTGGATCCAGGATCTGCCTTCAGTGGATGAAAGGGATCCGCTGATGGAAGTTGCATTGAGGTGAAGCCTAGTTCACAATAGCTTATGCTGTAATCAGTCTTTTAGTCTTGAAGGTGTGACAACACATTTGGTTATTTCAGTAATAGTGTTCTAGACAGCAATTCTTCAGAATGCCATGCAGGCTGATTCAGTGCATGACTTGTGTCTGTACCAGTTCCAAGCTAGTCCAAACACCAGGCAAAGCACTGATGGGCTCAGCATATATGCCTTGGGCCAAAACTGTGGCTGTTATGTAAGACCCCTGTGCTAGCAGCTGCCTCTCTATTTTGTACGTCTCCCCACCTTATTTTGCAGGGGTGGGCAACTTGTAGCCCTCCAGGTCTTTTGGCCTATAACTCCCATCATCCCTCATGATTGGCAATGCTGGCTAAGGCTGATGGGAATTGTAGGCCAAAATATCTGGAGGGCCACTAGCTGTCCACTCCTTCAAATTTAGTGTTACCAGGGGAAGCCCTACCATTAGGCAGAGTGATGCAACTGCCTCAAGCAGCGTATGTTGGAGGGCGGCAGCAGCCTCTTGGCTATTCGTCTTGAGCTGCTGGCTGTTCCCGTTGAGAGACCAGTGTGTGCCATGTACCCTGATCCAGGTGTGTGTGTATGCGCTAGGCTAGCCTGCTGCCCTCAGTTCAAAGGCCAGTCCCTGACTCTCAACCTAACCTACTTCACAGGGTTATTGAGAGGATAAAATGGAGAGGAGGGTCATGCCCACTGCCTAGGGCTCCTTGGAGAAAAAGGCAGGATATAAACGTAACAAATAAATGGAGGACACTGTTCCATCCACTGTGTTGAAGTATGGGTGGGGTGTCCTTCCCCTTAAGCAGCAAAATATTTTGGGCAGCCCCTCCCAGTTACCATGCAAAACTAAGAGCTGAAAAGTCTTCTGTCTTTGCAAAGCAATCTCACTTTTTGTCTTATGATAAGGAGACCAGCATGGCTTCCATCATCTCATGAGTTTTCTTTCATCACTGAGCTGCTTTCTCCGCCCTTCCTTATATAACATTTATGGGCTGCCGCCACCTTTGTCACCTAAACAAAGGTGCGGCACCTTCCGCTGAATAACACGCGGAGGCCTTCGGCAAATACAGGTAGCCCATTACTGCATCTCCCACTACCAGGTGGGTCAAATTCACGGAATTTCTGCCACCTCTGCGCTTTTTTCCTTTATGCCAAGACCAAAGTGGTGCCTCAGCCCAGCCCATCGGACTCCTGGTCGAGATCCACCTTTAGGCACCCCACCCCCTCCACCAGGAGGATTAGGGAGCTAATCTGATACCCCTCCCCTCCGCGAGGTTTGTTTTGTTATCCTCGTTCGGCTTTTGCACTTCCATTTCCCAGCTTTGAGCGAAACAAGCCGGACGCCTTTCCCGCTTCACGGCTTCCTCGCGCCCTCCCTCCTTCCTTTCTTTTGGTTTCTCGGAAGAAATCCCGGCTGTTGGCCTCCTCCGGCTGCAGTGTTGTGATGTTGTTTTCCTTTCGTCGCTAAGGGCAGGGATTTCCAATAGGGAGAGAAAAAGGGCGGGAGAGAAGGGAAAAGGGGGCGCGATCCCTTGGCTCCGGCGGGATGGTGGGAGGGGAGCAGCAGGCAGCGCCAGAGGGGGGCGGAAGAAAGGAGACGCTCGACTCGCCGAAGAAGGCCCGGTGGTGACGGTGGCTTGTAAATTCCTGCAAGTCTACCTTCAGTAAGCGATACCGGCCATACATGATACAACTATTCAGGCGTGATGGCCTGGATTTGTACAGCTGTGCTTAAAGCATGTAGACTTGATTGTCGTGTGTGTGTGCGTGTGTGTGTGCGCGCGCGCGCACGTGTACCCGCAGATGCCCAAGGGCTCTATAAGCGGAAATGTACTTCAGCCGGAGTTCTGGATTGCACGATCTCCTCTACACGTGGAGTATGTCCACACCTTCTGCACTGTGCAAAAATTGATTTCAGATCACAACACAATGCAGATTACAACTGTTACACCAGGCAGCAAGAAATTGATGCGACTATGATTTAAACTGGATTCCTGCACTGAGCCAGGGGTTGGAGCCCATGGCCCCTTCCAATTCTTATGAACCTAAGGAAAAAAACTACATAAGAACATAAGAAGAACCATGCTGGATCAGACCAAGGGTCCATCTAGTCCAGCATTCTGTTCACACAGTGGCTAACCAGCTGCTTATTTATTCCAAGTAATAAGCTTGGAATAAATCCACAAGCAATACATGAGTGCAACACCACCTTCTCGCCAATGTTCCCCAGCCACTGATGTACATAGGCATAGTGCCTCTGACACTGGGGGTAGCATATAACCATCAGGACTAGTAGCCACTGATATCCTTCAGGAATTTATCTAACCCCCTTTTAAAGCCATTCAAATTGGTTGCCATCACTACTTCTAGTGATAATAAATTCCATAGTTTAATTATGAATGTATGAAGAAGTACTTCCTCTTATCATGCTGAGCATATACCTCATCCACACAGTGCAGACCTCTTCTTTTGTGCTGAATACCAGATGCTATGGTCAACCATTACCCTCTATCTTGTTTGTAAGCTTCCTAGGAGCATTTGGCTGGTAGTCACTGTTGCAAACAGAGTGCTGGACTATGAGGAGATAAAAATGATATGCCTGCTGCAGGCAAACTAGTGAGACTGTCTGAGGAGAATAAAAGTAATGATAATTCATTTCTTAAAACTGAATTCTTAACATCACTTAACAAATTAATGTACAGCTTTATCCTTTGCATGTTTACTCAGAAGTAAGTCTAAATTGGGAGAAAGCTGATGCCCTCCTCTTGTAACCAATGTTAGTCCTACTTAGGATAAACCTGTTGAGATGAATGGGACTTAAAATAGAATAACATTGGATATAACCTCTCATGTCCTGATTGTGGGCTTCCCAGAGGTATCTGGTTGGTCACTGCCTGATAACAGAATGCTAGACGAATAGGCCTTTGGTCTGATCTAGCAGGATTCCTCTTAAATCTCATTTACATCATAGTACCTCCACCTAGGTAAGTCTGAATGGAATGCAGCCTGTGTTCTAGTCTTGGATAAACTTATAGTTTAATCACTTGCTTTTATCTCCAAATCTAATAGAACTATTTGTTTTAAGGTCAGAGCAATAAAATAAAACTTAGTAACAGAAAATACAGCAGTGACTCAGAAAGTACTGTTAAAGTAAAATAAATATGAGAAAGAAATGAATTAAACAGTTACATTCTAGTTGTGTTCAAATCCTTTTGCTCCAGGCTGTATTGGTACGCGTGATAACACAAAAGTTCATCAATAGTTGCCTATTCTGGAATAACTAAAGTCCAACACAAAGTAGTTTTCTAAATCAGAAAATCTGAATATCTGTCAGTGGTTCGCAAAATTTCTTTTACATTTTGTTAAATGTATTGAAAACATGGGATCCGTGTTAATAAAGTAAATAGGAATTGTGTTCTCTACAGTAGCTATCATGTTGGTAAAAGTAGTAATAAGCTTGGAATAAAGAAATTATATGGTGCATAAAAATACATCCTCAAACATTGCACACTTAACTGGGACTGAGCCCCATTGAATGCAGTGATTCTGAATAAACCTTGATAGGATTAGGTTTCTAAATGTGTGCACATGTATAGACACGTGAGACACAGGTACACAAAAGGGAGCAAAACATGCATGACCACAGAACAAACACCATCTCTCTCTCTCTCTCATACACACACACATTCACATCCTGTTGATGCTAGAACATTTCAGCCAGCATCTGGAATATGTGCACAGTTCCTTTTTTGTTCATTGAGTAGGCCTGCCGGAAATAATAATATATTTATTTATTACCCGCCTCTCCCTCTGGATCAAGGCGGGGAACAACATCATCATAAAACACACAAAACTAATTAAAAATACATAAAACCAATATATCATTAAAATACCAATAAAACACCAATAAAACACTTAAACTGAATACAGTCCTACCTGTCCCTGAATAGGGGATCAGTACTTTTGATGGGAAGATACATTTGTGTACAGCCAATTGTGATGTTCTAGTGTCTCTAAAATTGAGACTAAATAATTTATATATGTTATTTAATTATTAAATAATTTTGCCTGTGAAATAAATGATTTAATATTGCAGGATTCTATTATGTCCAAGGCTCTCCGAGGTTTAAAAATTATTTAAAATTACACTAGAGAAATTAAACATGGGTTTTATATTATGTTTAGGGAAGTGCACGGCCAAAATTATCATATTGTATTGTTGTCGGAAATTCCAATATAAAAAAATTTCAGATCCGATCGTATTGGGGGGTACCTGGATTTGATCGGATCGGAAATCTGATAAATATCGGAAGTTCCGATACGATAACAGTGTTTTCCCCATAGGTTTGCATTGGGGGAAAACACTGGGCCGGCCCTCCCTCCCCCCGCTCGCGCTCCTTACCTGCTTCCATTGTCACCACCTCCGTTGCCGCCGCTGCCGCCCCGTACTACTGCTAAACAGGCTTTGTGTCCTGTTCGTCAGTACAGAGAGGCGCTGGTGCCTCTCTGTACTGATGAACAGACTGCAAAGCCTGTTTAGCAGCAGTACAGGGAAGAGACGGGGAAGGCCGCACGTAAGGATTGTGAGTGGGGGGGAAGGGAGGGGTCCCCAGGGGTCCCCCCTTACCTGCGGCCTTCCAGGCTGCCATCCACTGTCCTCTGCTGCTCTGGACTACTGAGAACTAGGCTTTGCGGCCTAGTTCTCAGTAGTCCGGAGCAACAGAGGGCAGCGGACGGCAGCCTGGAAGGCTGCAGATAAGAAGCACGAGAGGGGGAGAGATAATCTGATATGTCCGATAGTTATCGGACATATGGATTTCGGATCGGATCAGATAGGGCCTCCTGGAATGTTTATCGTTATCGTTAATCGGATGTCCGATAACGACCTTATCGGATCGTTATCGGACATCGGAATGATATGATACACATGCCTAATTATGTTTATATTGTATTTTGGGGTTGTAATTTTTGTGAACTGCCC
Source organism: Anniella stebbinsi (assembly GCA_029215795.1). Taxonomy (NCBI): domain Eukaryota; kingdom Metazoa; phylum Chordata; class Lepidosauria; order Squamata; family Anniellidae; genus Anniella; species Anniella stebbinsi. Next base: position 335,921,962 of record JARDYH010000001.1, read on the forward strand.
AGAGAGCTTTGGCTATTGGGCAGTATAGGAATGTAGTAAGTAAGTAAGTAGGCAGGATTTTAATTGTTTTCCTCTATCACAGCCCAAAGATGAGACTTTATTGTGTTCTAGGCTGCTACTGAAAAAAAAACGTTTGACACCCTAAAGGTTTTTTTTAAAACAACACACTTGTAGGTTTCACACCACTGACACCCTTGAACTGCTAGAAGAAATTGATAAGAATTAGCATATTTAATTTTAAAAAGAGACTTATATAAGAGGAGCAATGCATTACAGTTATTGTAAATGCCGTTACTTTGAAGTAGCCATTAAATGCTACTGCATTCAGTGAAAACTGCAAAGAAGCTTGTGACATCTTAGACCAGGGGAGGCAACCGGGTGCCTTACAGATATTTTGGACTACAACTTCCATAATTCCTGACCATTAACCATTGTGGCTGGGGTGATGGGAGTTGTAGTCCAAAATGTTGACAGGCACCTAGTTGCCTGCTCCTTCTCTTTGACTAACACATTTATTCTGGCATACGTTTTTCCGGACACTGTGTACTACATCAGATGCATGAAAATGTATTCATTGAGACACTCTTACAATGGAGTAGGATGCGGATAAAAATTCCCTCCGCTCCCCCTTAAAAATGAACTGATGTAAATCCACATTCAGCAAATAGTTTTCTTGCAGTGCCATCTGAGAAGGCCGTTAAGGGGAGAGTCCTTAGTTCAATAGTAGAGCACATACTTCACATGCAGACTATCCTAGGTTCAATCCTCAGGATCTCCAGTTAGAAGGCTACCTTACCAGGGGATGAGAAAAAGGCTTCAACCTGGGACCCTGGAAAGTGGCCGCCAGTCAAAGACAGTTCTATATTTATGTTATAAGCTGCTCTGATAGTTGAAGAGCAGGGAATTAATTAATTAATGTGATGATGATGATGATGATGATGATAATTGGGTAGTAGGTTAGCACTCCAGCCCATCTCCTAAAGTAGCCTACCACCAACATTAGTTGCCAAAGACCCCATTTTTCTGCTCCTTTGTTTGCCTCTAGGATCCTCCTAAAATTGTTTCCTTGCTCATGTCTAAGATCAGCCTTCCCCAATCCTATGCTTTCCAGAGATTTTGGACTACAATCCCTACCATCCCCAGCCAGCATGATATGGGGATGCTTGGAGTTGTAATTGAACCCATCTGGAGGGCAATGGGTTAGGGAAGGCTGGCATAAGACCGCATGAAAGAGATTAGATGGCCTGGGTTTTGCTGAGCAATTCCTTCTGAAGCACATGTGGAAATGAACTTCTATGTGTGGATCTTTTTGCAAGATGTTGTTACATTTTTACTATTAGCAGATATCTTTGGGTAACAGCTGACATATTTGCTTTTGTCAATTAAAAGATTCACCATGTATATATAATGCACATATTTATTATTCTATTCTCATTTGTATATTATATTTCATTAGTTACTCATTATTTTAGTATACATTTGGGACTGCTCTTCTTATTTCCTTTGCTAGAGTGGGTGCACTCTTTCCTTTTCCTTTCTACTGTTTTCCTCAAGCTGTGATATAAGACAAGTATTGATATTATTTATTCTAACTATTTCTATGCTGTCTTTTGAAGTGGTTCCTCAAAGTGGTTCACACAGTTAAAATTTAAAACAGTAAAATAGAAAATAGAATTAATTAAAACAACAACAAACATTTAAAACAGCAAATATATATGCATTGTGGTTATATATAAGTAACGGTGTCATAATTAATATCAAGGCATGTGGTAAGGTAAACAATGAGAGCTCTAGATTTGTAAATAATTATAATGTCCAGAGTCAGAAGAAGTAATGAGGGACAGTGGAAACAGAAACTAGAGATTTGGCTGGTTTTAGGGCAAAGTGATGACAACAGATGGCAACAAATGCTGGATAGTTTCTAGGTGTAGGAGCAACGAAGCAATTAAGGAATCAGAAAGGGAGAGCAACCATCTCTGATTCCATGTCAGAATAATTTAGCCTGTTTGTGCCATGCAAAATACCCTTGGGGAAAGACCCTCATAAAATATAAGACCCATGCTGTATCAGACCAAGGGCCTATCTAATCCAGCATTAGCTCATGCAATGGCCAACCAGCTGTCTGTGGAAAGCCCACAAATAGTTCATGACTGCAACAGCACTATCCTGGCAGGATGAAGAGACTATAGGGCCCCCTCCACAAGAATGCGCCTTTGCGCCTGGTTCCGCGATTATGCGCATTATCGCGGAGGCGCATTTACTCACAATCCCTCTGCACGGGAGGCGGCGGGAAGCGGCGAAGCGCATTAAAAGATGCCCAAAAAGCGCTTTCCAGGTAGTTAATGCGCATAATCGCTTGTTCACACAGCGAAAATGCGCTTTAACGGCCGGAGCAAAATAAAAGTCGCTATTTAACGCGCGTTCGAAAATGCGCATTATCGGGGAGATAACGCGCCTGTACGCCCGTTTTGCGCTCCGCTCGTGTGTAGGTAAAATTTATAATGAGCCTTCAAGGCTCATTAAACGCCCCGTGTGGAGGAGGCCTAGGTTAGCCTTCCGGAATCTGGTACCTTCCAGATGCGTTGGACGTAAACTGCTATCATTCACAGCCAGCAGGACCATGCTAGTTGGGAATGATGAGAGTTGCAATCCAACATCTGGAAGACAACTGGTCAGGGCAGGGTGACCTATAGGTAGGGATGCTGGAGAAATCCACAATGGACTCAAATGCATTCAAATTTCTATAAATCCGACTTGTGGATTCTACAGTGGAACAGCTTTTCTTGAGTTGCACAGATTCTGTGGACTGGCGAACCATTTTCTTTCTTTCTGGAACTCTACACAATTTTAGTTGTCGAAAAATACGTAAAATAAAAAAAAACACTAGCAGGAAATGCACATTGTCCCCATAGGCTAAAACATGAAAAATGCACCTTTTGGAGGGGATTTGCACCTTTTGGGGGGGGCGGATTTGTGCCTTTTCCCAAGTGCAAATTCAGGAAACTGGAAAAAATCAAATTCCATCAAGGAGCACAAGATAGAATGAAAATCACCTCACAATCTGTTAAATGCAGATGGAGCGGATTTTACAAAATCTGTACATCCCTATCTATATAGTTCTCTTTACAATATACATTTACTATATTAAGGAGGGTAAGAGTGTCAACATTCAAGGCTTTTGTTAGACCTCATCATCTGTGAATGAAGCAGACACAATCACACGTGATGCTTATCTTAATTAACATTTGACTTGCTGTCAACATTTTTCCTGGTGGAAATCTTTCCGAGTTAGAATGCTACCATTGCCAACCTCGTTCTGAGCATGATTGGTTTCCTGGTGTTTTTTTCTTTTCTTTTTTAAAATTCAGATGGCCATTTGGAATCCTGTGTACATTGCTACTGCAATGAGTGGAGCAGAATTTTAACAACTGTAGTGGCGCTGGGGAAATGGAGTGAGACAGTGCTATTGTAGGAACATCATTCCGTCAGGGCATTATTTGCAAGCAACCTAACTGTAATCTGTGACCTCACAAGAAATGCGACCAACACATTGGAAACAGCAGAATGAGAAGGACAACGTTTAAGAATGTGTTGAAGTAGTCACATGGTTTAGTCATAGGATTATAAACTAATATTATAAGCTATGTAATGGAATGATGTGAGTGTGAGTGTATTTATGCGTGTTTACTTGAAAGTAAGTCCTACTGTGTTCAATGGGATTTACTCCATTGTAAATGTGCATAAGATAGAAGCTTTAGTGCAGAATGGGAATTGACTGCTTTAATGTTTCCTCCTCACCTCAAAAGCACTTTTCTCCAATAATAAAAATGTTGACTGCAAATTCCCACTAAGGCTCTTCATACATTCTTTGTATCTTCCATTTCTTCAGTATAAAATTTCATCTTCTTTCAGTCTCCAATTAGCTTTTTGTCATCCAGATAAAACCAAAGTACATTCAATAATAACAAAACTGCCAAAGAGAAACTTGGTAAAATGTTGGTTTTGGTGATATTTTATAGAGTGGAGCATCTGTTCCTGCCTCTCCCCACTGCTTCCTGTGCATGCATTGGAACCCCTGGCTATTCCCAATTGGCTGACCTTGGGAGAATGGTAATTTTTCTTTGTCAGTGTAAATGCAACCTTGCTATCACTGACTTGTCCAAAGGAATCATTTGCTTGACCTCCAATTTCCCCACCCTTTCATTGTTGCCTTTCGGTAGAGTTTCTGCCATTGATGAAACGCTGGCTGATTAATGGAACCTTAATGCTCTTTTAAACCAAACAGACTGATATCTATAAAATCAATGTGTTTCTTTCATGTTTGCATAAACCAAAACCTGAATGGGGAATTAAGTGTTTCCTGTCCCAGCTGTCTGGGCACACTGCAAGCTCTTCATGTGGGAGCTAAAGATAACACCCAGTATGGGATGCCAAAGACTACAGTAACTCTTAGAGGGCAATCCCATACATGTTTAGACAGAAAAAAAGGTCCTACAACTCCCAGCATGCTGGAGAATGCTGGGAGTTGTAGGACATCTTTCTGTCTAAACATGCATAGGATTGCGTCTTTACTCACTGTACCTCCATCGTTATTTTCCCACCTTTACTCCAGAATAAAATCTCTTATCATTGTTGAAAACTGCACTGAAAAATGAAGGAAATGCTGTCAATTCTATTTTCTGGATTTTTAAAAAATGTATTCTGTATTTAGTTCTTTAATGTTGATCTTCAAAGTGGTTCTGGCCCCGTTACTGTAATATTTCTGGCAAGGGCAGGAAGGCAGTGGGCAGAGGAGGACTGAGCTGATCCTCCTTAAGTGGCAAGATTCAAGAAAGCAAATCTTTTTAGATCAGATTGTAAGCAGGTACTTAATAAGTATATGCATAGTTTTCTGATGTGAGGCCTAAATGAGCAGCTTTGATGTCCACCTTGTTCACAGCCCCACTGGCCTTCCTTCTCATGCTGCAGCCTTATTATGAGTTGTAGCAATGCTAGTCTTACTTGAGTCCCATTCATTTCAGTGGGTCTACACTAAGTAGGACTAGCACACCAGCAGTTTAATGCACTCTCGCCATGTCTGGTATCTGGTTTTGCAGCACGGAACTCACATGATGTCGTCCCTGTCCTGCATCCATCTCGCCTCTTTTCCTCCATTTTGCGTATTCGTTTGGTGTGGGGAAAGTCTGGATTATTTTCCCCAAGCGGATTTAATGCGCCGTTAAGTCTCCATGTAGTGCTGTCCTCTCGCTTTTTCCTTTGTTGGGGGTGTGTGCTTTGAATGGAGTCTTGCTGACAAAAGGGGAGGGCAGGGCAGTTCTCCTCCAGCACTCCTTGTCGAATGTTCGAATTAATGGACTTTTTACTGCTCCAACCCCACTCTCCTTGCCCGCAGAAATGGAGAACCAAAAGGAGGAGAGCATCCAAATCAGGACAAAAAAAGGGGAGAAGCAGGTTCTCAGGATGCTAAAATACTTTATTTCAAAGCCCAACACGTTTCAGCCTGTGTTGTTTTTTAAGGCCTTCTTCAGGGGGCTGTAATATTAAAAATACATTAAATTATGTTTGAAGGGAAACACATAGATGGATTAATATATATGTTTAAAGGTTAGTTAGGCACATTGCCACAAAGGCCTATGCCCATATGTAAGTTATTTTACATATGGACATCCCAGCTGGTGAAATGTTAAATCAATAAATCGCTAGACAACAAAGCCAGAGCAGGGGGGGGGGGGGAAGGAGCCTACGCCCATCAGAGTACCACAACCAATGAACTGGAGCGGGAAGGAGAATGGGCAGGGTGGAGTGGAAGAGCATACAAGCGAAAGGGAGGTTTTACGGTGCAGTGCAATACCACAAACTCATGTGAAAGGGACCATTAGCTTGATGCGCTTATGAAATGAAGGTAAAAAACACAGAGGCAAACCGGGGGGGGGGGGGGAAAGGTGTGATGGGGCTTTTTGTCTCCTGTACAAACACGTCCAGGCTGCAGGTTAAAGACTCTCAGGAAGGCAGAAGGTATTTATTTATGCAAATTAGCAGACTATGGATATCAAATACGAATATGACCATGACACCTCTTGATATAGCTGAAAGGGAATTCAGCAGCCGTTATTGGGCTCAGAGCTACAGAAAGAAGGCACTAGAGCTTTTGTACAATGTTTTCTCTTTCTATAGAAATATATTAAAGATTTCCAAACTAATTTGTTTAACTTGACATTTCTTAAATGTGTATACATTTTATACTTTTTGAATACTCAAGGCTGCATGCTTTCCTGGGAAGGGAATAGGTTGTTAGATGTCCAAATTTACTTATTTAATCAAAGAAACACATTGTTTCACATACCCATCTTATTCCTCACTCCCTTATTTAAGAAATGTATCTTAAAAATTGAGTTCTCTGAGGCCACATTTGAAATTGAGGCTGGGTAACCTGTGGACGCCCAACCCCATAAACCCCAGCCAGCATGGCCTAAGGATGGTGGGAATTGTAGTCCAGCAACATGTGCATGGCCAGAGGTTCCCTAGCCCTATTTTAAATCAAGATACATAAACATCTTCATATAAACCTATTTCCTGCTGCTGGATACCAATGAGCTAAATGGCTTGCGCTATCTGTTGATGGATCCGATTCTGTATATATCCCAGTTTCTTTATTGCTTCCCTTCTAAGCAATTGGGGAGAGAAAGGACTAAGATGACTGGGGAAACAAAATAAAGAAATGCATATGGTATAGAATCTGTCCTTGATTTAACATAGCAGATTATGGAACAAAGTGCTACTTATTTAACATGAGTTTCAGTGCTACAAGATAGCTTTGAACAAGCAGGAGTCCTGGATGATAGCAAAGATTCCAGCTGTTTCTGGATGAAAAGGAGAAGGGTGTTTGCAAACAAAAATGGCTTGGAACTTCCCCACCCTCCTATTTACCGTACTGAACATACATTTATCATGCTGGCTAATCAATAAATGTATAAAAGACACATAAATGTATTTAACTCAGTTTCTAGTCCACCACATCCTGAATAACAATTCAATAAACACCACAAATAAAATATCAATTAAGATATTGGAGTTGCCCCCTCAGTTCCATGTCCAGAAGCCCAACTGGACTGGCAGCATATTTATGTATTTATTCATAACGTCTATACTCCACCTCTTCTCTGGAGAGCTCAAAACAACAGTTCAATCTTACTTCAACACTGACAGGACAGCATAGAATCATAGAATAGTAGAGTTGTAAGGGGCCTATAAGGCCATCGAGTCCAACCCCCTCCTCAATGCAGGAATCCTCCACAACCCCTGAGAGCAACAGGATAGCTTAGAGAGCACAAAGCACCTCATCACCGCTCCCCGCCTCCAGAGCAGATCCCACCGTAGGTACCTGCCTCATGGTCCCTAATGGTAGGGCCGGCCCTGTAGCGCAGTAGGACTTTCTAGGAGGGCAAATATTTACAGTGTCCATTCTGTTGTGAGGACAAAGTACTGAAGTCTTCCGGAGCTCAATCCAGTTGAGCATGGGTGCGATGTCTGCACCTTCCATGTTGCATGCAGGTTATTTATGCTTAGAGCATGAGTAATGTGCATGGTGTAGAAATTGGGGGCGGGGCAGGAATTGGGTCCGATGCACAGATCTCACGCTCCTGCAATGCCCCCTTGTCCTTATTGCTTATGTAGCTGTGTACTCATGCTAGCAGAAGGGATGGGAAAAAACAGCTCCATTGAGTCATGTGGGACTCTTCCATGCTCAGATGCTGCATATACACTTAACTGTACGAAGCCTGTGGTAATATCAGTTTGAAGCAGCAGGCTAACAACCAGAAGAAAAATGCTATACTAAATTAAAGTAAAAAATTCCCATGCCAGGCTAAGGCCAGCTGTTGAAAGCCGGCCCAAACAAGATGCTCCTACAATGCTTCCAGAGAATGCACATAGTGATACTGGGGTTATTTTTTTGTTGCTGAAACTTTCAAGCTTTGCAAGGCCCTTTCCAGAGGGAGAGGCGGGTAATAAATAAATATATTATTATTATTATTATTATTCATGCAGAGATGAAAAGTAGAAATGTGTCGCCCCGGTCAGAGCCAATCTTACTATTAGGCAGAAGAGAGAGCAGATTTTTGGTGTCATGAAAAGGCAGCAAACTTTGAGTTATTAATTTATTATTGTTGCATTTTAATGCCAGGGAGATGGAAAGATGCTTGTGAGATTTTCTGTTTCAGGTGCCAAAATAAGGCTTTGGGTACTATGCACCTTGATTGAGATTGGAGTGTGTGTGTGTGTGTGTTGCCATTCGCTGCTCCACCTTATGCATATAAATGTCCTGCACTGGCCCTGGCCCAGATATAGATACCAGTGTCCACACTGAAACCATTGTGGATCTAGTAATGTTTTAAATTCTTCTGCCGCTAAATCTGAAGATGGGTTGTGCAACTCAATTCTTTCTGTCATATTTGTTGGAGAGCCACTGACAGTTTCTTATGCTGTTACTTCTTGGAAATTCAGCTGAAGGATCAGAGGGGGAATCCCTAATACTAGACAGGAAAGTGACAAGATAGCAGAGAATGCACCATAAATTTGAACAGACGGTAAACCTTCTAAAGCAGTGATGTGCAGAAGGTAGTTCTCCAGTTGTTTTGGACCTGAACTCCCATAAGCCCTTGACAGCACGGCCAATTATCAGGAATACTGGAAGTTGAAGTCCAAAACATCTGGAAATCTATCTTCTGCCCAGCCAATGAATGTTGAATTGTATTGAAGGTTCATCATTTAGCTATGCAGAGGAAACCTACTACTAGCCTAAGAACAGAATCAGAATTCCTGGATTTCTTTGTTATTAAGCGTACTAATCTCTACAGTAGCCTTCCAGAGGTGTTGGACTACAACTCCTAGCATCCTCTGGCTGGGGGTGCTGGGACTTGTAGTCCCACACCTCTGTAGGGCACCAGGTTGGAAAAGGCTGCTTCACCTATTTTGATCTATTTTGTATAACTTTTTGCCTCCGACGTTTTCTTCCCCGTTAGCTCTGTGTTTTCCCGGATGGCATCAACGTGGTACTGAACTGCGTTCTATGCTTTGCTATGCGGATGCCAGTCAACCGGTAAAAGCTTCCCTGTCGCCCAGCTCAGCACGCTGTTTTCATTCTGATAGACAAGCGGCTGGGCTTTGCAACGTGCCTGGAAGTCACGCCCTCTGACCTGGAAGCCCTCCCGTCTTGCTATGCCAGCTAGGTTACGCAACCGAGACCATCTTTCTGCACATGCTCAGAGTCCTCTCGGTTTATTATACCTTGTCTCGTGGGTGAATCCTGTCAACAATATCCGGGGCTGAGCTCCGACCTGTTTTCTGGAAGGCGAAGAGGCGGGAACGGGCGGGAGAGCCGCCGTGCGCTGCCCGTGGAAGTGGTCCCGCCTCCCCTCCGCCGTCCCCCGGCCTGCGCTCTCCTCCCCTGCGGTCCCCTCTTCTCCTCCCACCTTGACGTCTGGAGCTGGCAGCGGCCGGTTCCGCATTCCGGACCCCTCCCCGCAGCCCTGGGGCCGCTATATAACCGGGGCTGATGCAACCCACCCAGCCGTCCGACACAGCCTGCGGGAGGGACGGTGAGCGACGGAGCCGACTTGCAGCGACCGCGGGGGCTCTCGGCGCCGCCGCCGCCGCCCAGGCGTTCCAGTGGCCGCGGCGACTCCTCCCGGGACCGGACCGGGCTCGGTACCACGGGCCTGGAAAGCGAGGCCGAGAGCGGCTCCCGGAGCTGGGCGGCTGCGGTGGAGCTGAACGAGCAACCCGCCTCCCGCTGCAGCCGGGCCCCGGGGGCACCTTCGCCGCCTGCTCCGTCAGCTCGGTGGGTACCGCAAGAATGGATCGCGAGCGACCGGCGGGCGGGCGGGCGGGCTGGCGGGCGGGCGGGGCGGTTGGGGCACCGCTGGAGCTCCGCGTGTTTCTTCCTCTTCGGCAGCGATGCTCCGAGCTGGCTGCCTGCAAAGGCTGCTGCCATCATCGGACCTGACTTTCAGCGTCTCCGGTTGGGCCTCTCCTTTGCCGCGGCGCAGCACCGCGCGTGGAGCGCAAAGACGCTTTCGCGGGCCTCAGCCCGGGACCCTTTGCGTATTCCCCGGGGTCGCCACTGCCGCGTCTTTCCTTGGCCATGAGAAGCTTCCTGCTGAACTGCCTTTCGCCCTCCTGCCTGGCTGACATTCAGGGTGGCTAAAGAGGGACTTTACCCCCCCCCCCTTCCAGTGCATTCTTATGGGCCACCTGGGGATTGTTGTAATCTGAATTGAAAACATTGGCGATTGCGGATAAACCCGCGGGATTGCGCGTACTTTGGTTTAATTAATGCGGAGTGCAATAGCATAAACTCGGGTTTGAGTTGCCAGGATACCTTGGATGCTTGCTGCCATGCCCACTTCTTTTTCAGGTGCCCACTTCTATCTCCTTGTAGCCCAAAATCTTGTGTTGGAAATGGAGCTGGAGTTAATGAATCCAACCCATTGCATCAAGGCAGGATCCTCTGCAGCAAAACCTTAGTATGTCAGTAGGTAGGTTAGATTAGAGTAAACTGCAAGAAGAGGGAAAGAAGTGTGTGTGTATGGGGCGCGAGAGAGATGCATCAGGCCATAGGTGACCCTTTAACAGATTGCACAGTTCAGGTCATTTTGAGGGCTGCTTTATATGACTAAATCAAGAGGGCCGGGTTGCACTGTTAACCACAGAAAATCATTTTTGTTGCAGTTTTAAATAGGTGATTACTTTTTAACTGCATTTGATGTTAAGCCTGTTTTGTCTCCCTCTGGAGCCCATTGGCCATCCTCTATTCTCTTTCTGCACCACCATAGGTTTTTTTTGCTGCACCACCTGGTTCTTTCTTGCTCTCCCAGAAATTCACATCAGTGAAGAAGTCTTGGATGAAAGTGGGCTGTGCATGTGGGACGCTAGCCAGGAAAACTGGCAACGACTACACCCCTCCACTCTTGATGGGCTTGGGACGGGTGGTGTCTTTTATGTTTGCACAGGGATATGGAAGAGGGCTGCAAATAGTTGGGTATTTGGAATTTGTCCTGGTGTGTGTGTACAATTTGCCTATATATCTTGCAGGGCTGCCATGTAATAAATAAAAGATCAATGCAGAAGCTCAGTATCTTCCTGCCCCTTTGTTCCTACACAGTTGATGTTTCTGTATGTTCCTGCACCACCTGAATTCATGTATCTGATGAAGCTGAAATGACGGGAGCAAAGGTGCTTCTCCTTTGGGACTGGGCCATCCGTTCTTGCTCATTATTATAGTGTAATGGCCAAGTGTCATGGATGCATCGTGTTGCTAAATCTGGGCTAGGCCCTGCCTGGAGGAGCTGGAAAAGTGTTTTCTAAAGCTTGCAAGTTCCACAGCTTTGGGCATGTCTGTTACTTTAGCCACACCTTTTCTGGCATGTTAAGGAGGACATGCAGGTTAGATTTTACAGACTTCCATGACGTACGGACAGCATCTTCCGGGACAGCAGATTTCCAGTGTCTTGGTGTTTTATTTGCCAGCATCTTTCTGGTTGCTGCTTCAAGATGAGTGTTGATATAACCTTTGATATTATCCAGGAAAATAGTTATTGTAATGCTTGGAAGACTATAAGCTCATTTGTCTTCTCTGAGCCAGCAAGGTAACTTTGTGTTTCCTTCACATAGGGCAGTCTTGTTGATGACTATGGAGAGGAATGCATCGCCCTATACTCCACAAATGCACGCTAGAGCAGGATTTTGCCTTAAGCCCTGCAATTTGATTTCTGGTGAATGGCTAAGACCAAGGGGCTCTCGTTCTGTTTAGACCAGCAACGGGGAGTAATGGAGCTTTTCTGCAGGCAGCTTTCTTTTCCTTTTCATTGGTTTGCGCAGTGTGATAATGCGCACTAATAGCCATGTGAGTTCAAAGCGAGCAAATCTCAATTCCATTGAAGCTCTTTTAGTTTTGAGACCCAGGGGACTGATGCTGCAACTGTGCTATTTCATGAATGTTCCTCCTTCTTCCAGCTCTCTTAAACCTGAAAAAGAAAGGAGTCCCTTGAGACTGAGTGAACAGAGGCAGTCCTAAGTCCGCTTCAGCAGTCGGGCATGTAGTGGAATTAAAGTCAGTCTTCTGAGCTCTCTTCCAGAAAGCGGTATTCTCTCTCTTCCCCATTCCCTGCCCCTGGTGGTAGGGAAATAGGTTGGAGATCAAACTGAGAGGAAGGAGAAATACCAAGAGAGAAAGAAAGAGAGAGAGAGAGAGAGAGAAAAGAGCAAGCAAGAGCCACATTATGTTTCCATTTTCCTTTAATGAAGGCCCTGTGGAGGTGCATTTGAAAACACAGGGTCTCCTATGCCCTCAAGGTGGGTGAGAACACTCTGTTGGCTGGTTCCAGGGCCATATGCAACGTATGGTGGCCAATGAAATGGGGCCTGGCTCATTCTGTTGCTTGTCTTGGCAGCTTGCTTCATGGCTTATATTACCAGCCCTGGAACGCAACCACTGCCAAACTCTGTGTGTGTGTGTGTGTGTGTGTGTGTGTGTGTGTGTGTGTGTTGGGGCTTGGAGAGCTTAGCAGAGACAAATGCTTCACTGAGTCAGGCTAGGAATTTTTCAACTTGTTTCTCGAAGCCTGCATGAAAATTATCTGCAGGCCTTGCCAGAGATTTCCGCTGGGAATCGACAAGCTTGTGGGGGCGTCTGGGATACCAGTTGTTAGGATGTCAAATTCTTTGTGTCGCTCCTGACGATTTCAAATGCCCATTTGCGTGGGTGGGTAGACGGGAAATAAGGCTTGCAATCCAAATCCTCCCTCCTCATGAGGAGCAACAGTTGGCTGCCTCTGGATTTCTTGGGTTGCTTTGGTGGGTTTAGTAGGTAAACAAAATGCAAATTGCTGCCTTTTGCCCTGTAAAATCTGATCTTTATATCTCATCCTTTTTACAAATGCTAACAGCTTCTGCATTGCTGAATGGTGTGCATCACTAAGGCCTCTGCCCAAGAGTAGATGGTACTACCTGCAGATTCTGTTGTTGTTGCAGTGGAGATGGCTGCTGAATAGGCAGTCTTACATTCCCCCCCCCCCCATAGTTTGCCTTTTTTCTTCCCTTGCTAGTATTCAAGGCTAAGCTTGTATATATACCGATGGCAAAATAATGTGTGTATTGTCATCGGAGTCCCTACTCCAGATGCCTCTTCTGAGAGAGTTTTGGAGGATGGTAACAAGGGAGAGGGCCTTTTTGATGGGGCCCCCACAATTATGGAATGCTCTCCTCAGAGAAGTCTGCTTGGTGCAAGCATTGCCATCCTTTCGGTGCCAGGTTAAGGCTTTCCTCTACTCCCAGGCATTTGACAGCATATGATAAGGTTTTAATCGGTCCTGGTGTTTTTATTGTTTATTGTTGATTGTTTTGTTTTATATTGAATTTATATTGTATTTTAAAGGTTTTGATCTTTTGTAAACTGCCCAGAGAGCTTTGACTATTGGGTAGTATAGAAATGTAATAAATAAATAATCCATCAAGTAGGTGTAGAAGTAACTTGTTCCAACCATTATTTGAATGAGAGGCCTTGAAGGAACGTTCAGCTTTCCCCAAAGTTGTGCCCTCCAGATGGGTTTTAGTAAAATACAGGTTGGGGGGGGGGGATACCATGTTGGGGAAGGCTGAATTAGGCCTAAGGTAACAAGGCAAGAGCTAAAATCTGTTCTGAACTATAGGTACCTCATGTCCTGAAAAAAGTTCCATCTTCTTTATCTAAATGTCTTTATAAAACGTATAAGCCTAGTACACGAAAAGTGGACATTAAAAGAACCATATCTTTCCTTCTGCAGGACAAGCTACTCTTGACTTCCAGAATGAATTCCAAGCTGGGAAGGGTGTAATTCCTACTTCCCTGCCTTCAGATTGTTTTCAGTTTGTTTTCAGTGCTCTCTTTAAAAACTTGGTGCCTTCAGATATGGCTTTTCTATCTAAGATATGTGGGATGATCCTCTTAGGGGCCAAAGTAGACATGACAGCTGCAGACCCATGTGTAAGAATTGAGGGGCACAATTTAAAGGCAGGGAAAGATGAACCCACCCATCTATTTCCATTCAAAGCCACTTCAAAAATGCATTTTTAGAGATGTGAAAGCCTGGGGGGAGGACAGGAAAAAAATGGGAAAATTTTAAAAAAAAATTAAAAAATTTCCCGCATTTTTCTGTCAGGAATTTTTGGAACATTTGGAAAAAGCATTTTTCCTGAATTTTCACAACCCCCCCCCCACCCAGTTTTTCTCCAAAGCCTTTACATCTCTAGCCATTTTTACAGCAGTGAAGTCTTCTGGTCGCCATAGTTCACCAAGAGAGAAGTGGCTTTCAAAAGTAGTTTTGGGACGAATAGCATGGGCAGAAGAAAGGTATAGGCTATAGGGCTCCCCCCCTCGCCTTGCATCTTACTCGCTTCTAAAGTTCCTTAAATCAGCCACCATCCCCTTTATGGCAATTTGACAGTAGAAGCAGTTCTGCCACACAGGTGTACTACTATCCTGTCTAGCTTGAGAAGTTTCATTGTCCCTCTTCGACAGCTTCTGTCAAAAATGGGAGGCAGATAAAGTACTCTTTCACAAATGTGACAGGTGATATGGTAGAATGAGAGAGAGAGAGAGAGATTTGAAGAAGCCAAGCTCTGGAGCACAAAGTCAGGACCAAGTAACTGCAGGTATAAGTGCAAGGTTAATGCGTGTAATTGGTTTGCTCTAAGCACAGGGGAATTCCAGGAGGGGCTGTAGCTCAGGGATAGAGCACATGCTTTGCATTTAGAAAGTTGCCAGTTCGATCCCTGGCATGTGCAGTGAAAAGGGAAAGACCTGCTTAGATCATGGAGAGCTGCTGTCACACTAGACCAGCCTTCTCCAGTGTGGTGCCCTCTAGATGTTTTGGACATCCATTGGGCATGCTGACTGGGGATGATGGGAGTTGCAGTCCAAAGTATCTGTGGGCACCAGGTTGGGGAAGGCTGGAGTACTGATCAGGTGGACAAATAGTCTGTCCTGGAATAAAGCAGTTTGATTTGCGTCAGGCATGCTGTGGAAACTCCCTACCTTACTGCAGAAGCAATGTACTGTGTCTTCTTCACTTTGCAGAATCTTTGCTTATGGCTAGATTTCCTGGATTTTTATTCCAGACTCTTCCAAGATGGCAGATTGTCTGCCTGTAAGATACTTTTTTTTGTCATGCTCCTGCCAACCTAGTGAAAGTAAACAGACATCCAAGGCAAATGCAGACCTTTTCACTGCAGGAAACAGGCCCTGCAGTTCAGCTGGTAGGGAGGAGATGCACATGCCTCCCAACCCACCCTCAATATCTGTTGCTCTACTACATTAAGGCCCTGAGGTCTCTAGATCTTATACAGGGATCAGACGATACCAGGACATCCTAAGGCTTGCAACCTGATCGTTCATATTCAACACCTTTTGTGTGAGAGTTTCTGTAAGGGATGTGCAACACTAACAATATTTCTAAGGAACCCTACACGGGTCCAAGGTTTAACTAGACTGTTTTCCCCAATTTTCTAATGGAAAGACTAGTTAACTGCACATTGCTTTTGTGACAGTATGCAGACAACCTCCAGATTTAGGTAATCTGGCATCTCCTATTTGACAATAATTTATACAGCCTCCAAGGCTTCAGTGCAAGAAACATTTCCCAGAATATATGTAGAATAGCGCAGTCATATACTTAGGGGAGCATAAATGAAGACTCCTTCTTGTGCTGTACTCACCATTGGTGGACTGGTAAATTTGGGAGTACAGGAGTGACTCTCTCTCTCTCTCTCTCTCACACACACACACACACACACACACACCACATAATATCCAATTTATTAGAATGAACACGACTGTAATCCGATGTATAGCTACCTGGGAATAAGGTCTATTGAACTTGGTGATGTCTGCTTTTGATGTCATATTTTCCACTTGTAAAACACATTGGACTTTAACAGAAGATCTTCAGCTGCTTGAAATGCAACTGTTTGGCTTTTAATTAGAAATGCAAACAATCTTGCACAAAAGTGTTTCCTTTTAAGCTGCTTGTATGAAGTAGGGACTCCATCAAAGAAAAGGAAAGATATTCAGCCTCTGCTTTATTATTTCCCTCATTCTTTGACTTCCTTTGTGCTAATCTGTCACAAACATGGTGAAACTTATTATCTTTGTTATCACCTCATTCCAGTGGAGGTTGGTGGCTGCAATGTCAGGGGGTGGTGAATCTGCTCCAGGTTTCAGTCAGAACTCTAAAAGAGCTATCCAAGGTGCTATCCTTGGATAGTAGGTGCAGACCTTGGATAGTTTAGAGTTCTGACTGGAGCCTGGAGCAGATTCGCCACCCCACTGGCATCGGAGCCACCAGCCTCCACTGCCTCTTTCACTTGCCAGAGCAAGGAGTGTTTGTCAAAGTGCTCTGACAGATGATGTCACTGCTCCTGCTCAGAAATAAGTCCAAGAGCTGCACTCCCCCACATTCTACCTCCACGCCACCACTGGTGTCCATCAGAGGTTACGTTTTTTGGTGCCCCAAGCTCAAGGAAATGAGCAGTGCAATCTTATGCATGTTTACTCAGAAGTAATTCCTCTAGTACTCTAGTAAAGTGCATGCATAGAACTGCAACCTAAGGTTGCAATCTTGTACCACTTACCTAGGAGTAAAGCCCTTGAATGCAATGTGATTTACTTCTGAGTAGTCATGGAGAGGATTATGTTGTATGTTGACTTGTTTTTGAGCTCAAAATATTGAATTGGAAGCAAGACTTTCAATACTGAATAGCAAAGTTGATTTCCATGTAAATAAACTTTGTACTTGGGATACTATTTGAAAGTGCGGCTGAGTGATTCAATTCTGCTTACTTCAGAGTAGGCTTAAAATTGTTAATAATCACATTAAAATCAGTAATCATCAGCTTATGGAATGCGGCTCCATCCAGGTTGGTTCCTGTGCAGATATGTACATATCTTAAATCTACAGGAGCCCTGTCCTCCTTTTGATATGGTCACCCTAAATTAATTATATATATATATATATATATATATATATATATATCTGTCTGTCTGTCTGTCTGTCTGTCTGTGTGTGTGTGTGTGTGTGTGTGTGTCTGCCATGAGATGTTACACCTATAGGATGCTTTCTTCAGCTGGCACTACACATGTCTCACAAGATATTCTATTATCCAATAGATGGGGCTAGGCTGGTCTCCCTCTTGCCATCGTGTTTTTCCTGGGAAGTAGGGCATGCAGCCTCTCAGTGGTCCTGGGTCCCCAGAGGTGGCAGAGGCTGGCATGCTTCCCTTCTGCTCTCCAGTCCCAGGGCACCTGTCAGCTAGAGCCCAGGGCTCTTTCTGGCAGGGAGGGGGAAAGCAAAAGTGGTTGTCATAAACTGGTTCTTTTCTTCCACATTACCATTAAATGGTTGTTTCCTGGCTTTTCCTTTTCTCTTGCAGAGATGGCAGTCACAATGGTGAAATTATCGGTCTCTGTGTAGTTCTGCTATTCCTGGATGTCAAGTCCATTTTTATTACTTCTGCTTCCTGTTGGAGTTGTGTTCCGCACTGTGAATTTTTAACCTTTTGTGAAGTTATCTTCACTGATCTATTTGGATAAGTGCTGCAGCCAGCACTTATCCAAATAGGATATGCAAAAGATTTCAAATGGTTCTTTCCAAGATTGCATCTTTATATTTGTAGCTTGCATTCAGGTTGATCATTTGCCTTATAGCTTTCATCTGAAGAAACACCATGCTTCCTAGTCTTAAATAATCTGTGCAACTAACTGACTTCCTTCTTGCCATGCTACCTTCCTCCTTGAGTTTATAAATATGCTGACCAGGCTGGCTGCTAGATTAGGTAATCATTGTTACTTGTTCATTCAGGAAGCGGGATTTATCACCCTCTGGCATAGAAATCAATTATTACTTCCTCCCCCCCCCCCTGTCCACCAACTGTGTTCATACTTGATTAAACAATGGTACAGGTTTGTTACCACTTACAAAAATACACAGTGTTCAGTAATCATGGCTTTGAATATTTGATCTCAGCCAACCTCCTACTTTGGTATCCTGTTTTCCTTGCCAGGCCGGCCTTACCATTAGGCAGAGTGAAACAGCTATCTCAAGACAGTGGATGCTGAACAGCAGCAAGTTGTTGGAGAACAGAACTGTAGGTGCTATGAGGTCTGCTCTACGCCCCCTAAACTAGCTTGCCGCCGGTGGGTATAGTGGAGGACACTGTCCCAGCACTAGTGTTGAAGTTGACTTCTGTCCGTGGTATTGACAGGAAGTGGGCACTATGTCGTCTTTCTCCTCAGGCAGCAAAATGTCCTGGATTGGCCCTGTTTCCTTGTATAACTATTTCACTGCATAGTGGGTTAAGCTGTATGAGTGGGACTTCTTAATAATAGCTCATGTTCATCCAGTTGAACCCAGAGTGCAGGACACGGAATAATGGACTCAAGTTACAGGAAGCCAGATTCCGGCTGGACATCAGGAAAAGCTTCCTGATTGTTAGAGCAGTACGACAATGGAACCAATTACCAAGGGAGGTCCTGGGCTCTCCCACACTAGAGGCATTCAAGAGGCAGCTGGACAGCCATCTGTCAGGCATGCTTTAAGGTGGATACTTGCACTGAGCAGGGGGTTGGACTCAATGGCCTTATAGGCCCCTTCCAACTCTACTATTCTATGATTCTATGATATTTCTATGATAAAGTCTCTGGGAGACAAATATGTCTCTTGGCCACTTTTGGGGCAAGGCTTCCTATCTGTTATGGATTGCTTTTCATGTGACAGTGCTTCAGCAGAGTCATGATGTTCCTTCCTAATCTCTGCCTTCTTATGAAAGCTTCAAGACGAACTGTGATTGCTTTGCCTTTTGGATTACTCTTGCTCAGCTTCCTGTAGTAACTGATGGTTTCTCTTTCCCTTTCTTAGGCTGTGGGATTGTGTATCTTGCTATGATGCCTGGGCAGATTCCAGACCCATCCCTGACAGCTGGAACTCTTCCTGGCCTCGGCCCCTTGACAGGACTACCTGGGAACACCTTGACAGCAGAAGAGCTGAAGTATGCTGATATCCGCAGCATTGGGGCCATGATCTCACCACTTCATTTCCTGGAGGTGAAACTGGGCAAGAGGCCTCAGCCAGTGAAAAGTGAGGTGAGTTCCAAAAAGATTTTGCCAAGTGCCAGCTTATATGGACAACAATTCCTTGTTGTCCATATAAGTGGTGATAAGCGGCTTTTTCCACCTCTACCGCCCAAAATGATGATCTACCAAGTCAGCTTCCATGAACTGTAACTCTTTCCTAAAATAGCCAGCTAAAGCTGTAATACTATACACACTTACATTGGAGTAAGTCCTATTGAACTCTGTATTGTGAACTTACTTCTGAATAGACCTCTATAGCATTGCACTATAAGCAAACTACAACTTTAAACAAACATGGCTACTGTTTTTTGTGGTGCTCATCTGGCCTGTGCTTGTCTTTTACTGCGGTGCTGTTGTCCATTGGCTCTGTATTATATTAAGGGAAATTGAGGCACCACTGACTAGAGGTTTTTTAATAATTTTTTTTTTTACTGTTTTTAAATTTATGACTATTTTAAAACGTTTGATATCTTTTTTGTTGTACTACTTGATGCCATGTCTGCATGTCATGTAATGCAAGATATTATAGGAATGCAGGATAGAAATATTGAAAGAACAAGACAATACCAGTCACGGGAGGTCTTGTGGGAAAATAATAACAAGTATTCATAAGACACTTTAGTTTAATCATGCCCTTTGTCTGGGGTGGGCAACTTGTGGCCCTCCAGATATTTTGGCCTACAACTCCCATAATCCCTCACCATTGATTATGCTGGGTAGGAATGCTGAGGAGTTGCAAGAGTCGCAAGTTCCCCGTCCCCTGCCCGTTGCTATTGCCATTTGCTCAGCACTGAGAGGATGCAGGTAGACCATCATGGTGGAAGGATGGTTGATGAATAAGAATAGTGATGTATTCATTTGCATTAATATGAGATGGTGAACATTCTTTGGTTGCAAGGAAGTAGTAATGAAGCAAATAAACCCTCTGAATAAGATATAGATGTTGACCTAGGTCAAGAGAGAGCATGATAATAGAGTTGTAGAGTAGAGGGGCTGAATTTAGAAAGGGTACAGGGCACTCTTAATATAGGGCCATGCTGGCTGGGAATGATGGATGTTGTAATCAATGCATCCAGGGGCACCAGTTTAGGAAAGGATGCTGTACAGCCTTTTTGAAATTTCTTTGAGGAGAGCTAGTTCCCTTTTGATCTTCCAGTCATCTGAATCCTTCTCCTGAAGTAGAAGGAATATATCTATGACTGCAGTGAAGGGGTTGATTTAATCAATTAAAGCTGAATTACCAAGAGCTAATGTAGTGGCCAAGAGTTACTTATTTAGTTATTCCATTTCTATATCCCCAATAGCCAAATCTCTCTTGACAGTTTGCAACAATTAAAACCATAAAATGCAACATAAGATACAATATAAAAGTTTAAAACTATATAAAATAAATGTGAAAACCAAGATAAAGCCTAGCAGCAATGCAAAGATATAAAATACTGTAATAAGTACAATTCCTGGGAAACTAAAGTTTTCACCTGGCACTAACAAGAGTAAGGGCCTCTTCTTAGTAGCCACCCACCTCACCTCCTTTGGTGGGGGCTCCCGGAGAAGAACAGCTGCGGATGATCTTAGAATCTGGGCAGGTATATATGGGAGGAGACAATCCTTCAGGTAACCTGGCCCCAGGCCATTTAGTTCTTTGAATGTTAATACCAGTACTTTTAATTAGGCCCAGTCATGGACTGGCTACCAATCCCCGTTAATAGTCTCACTGCCCCATTTGGACCAGCTGAAGGTTCTGGACCATTTTTAAGGCAGCCTCACATCTAATACATTGAATATGAGCTGTGAGCCTGGAAGTCCCTGGTTCAAATCTCACCCCACCTCTGTTATAAGCTCATTATTGTCAGTTTTATTTATTTCCAATATTTAAATACCACCTAATAAGTTATAAACCTGGAGTGGGTCCATTTCAGCAGGTCCTTGGGGCATTTTCATCCCCTAGACTTCCCATATGGGCCACACTGCCCCAAGCCCCATAGAACAGAAAATTAAAGTAAAGAAGAAAGTAAAAATAGCATCTGGAGCTGCTACAGAGCACCAAAAGGATCAACATTACTTTGTTTACAAGGTAATTTTGACCCTTTTGGTGTTCCATAGTGGCTCCAGATGCCTTTTGAAAACAATGGGGGGGGGCAGCAGGGACCATATGTCATCCGCAGACCATGGATTATCTGTAAACATTCTGTAAACTATCCAGAGAACCTTGGTTAAGATGATTGGCAGTCCAATAGCTGTGGAGGAAGCCAGGATGGTATACTGGTTAGACTGGGTTGGACTTGAGCTGCGGGATCTGATCTAGGTCCAAGTCTCCACTCGACTATAAAGCTTACTGGTTGGCCTGAGGCAGTCGCTATTTCTCAGCCTAACTTACCTCGCAGGATTGTTGTGAGGATAACATGGCGGCAGGGTGGGGGCATGATAGTGTATGCTGCCCTGATCTTCTTGGAAGAAGGGCAGTATATATTATTGTAGCAATAATATGGCCTTAGAGTAGCTTTCCCTCACCCTGATGCCCTCCAGATGTGTTGGACTTCAAGTCCCATCATCCCCAACCAGCATGGCCAATGATGGGAGTTACAGTCCAATACATCTGGCAGGCACCAAGTTGGGTAAGGCTGCCTTAGACCAATCCTATGTGTGTGTGCTCAGAAGAAGGTCTCACTGTATTCAACAGAGCTTATTCCCAGATAAGCATGCATAGGTTTGCATCCATCCTAAGTCAGGCTATTAGTCTTCCTGCCTTGGGCACGCACATTCCCCATTGCCATCATGGAGACAGTACTATTAGGCTGTCATCCAGAGCTGTTAGGATTATTGAGAATGCCCAAAAACTCTTTTGAGCATGCAAAACCAACGTATAAATGTATAAGAATTCTGATTAGCTTACTTATTACATATTACATTTATATCCTGCCTTTTTTCCTCCTGCAAGAACCCAAGGCAGATTACATGATCCTCCTCCTCCTCTCCATTTTATCCTCTTCATTTTATCCTCACAACAACTCTGTGAGGTACGTTTAGGCTGGGAGTCACTGTCCCATGACTGTCCTGAAGTCACCCAGTGAGTCTCATGGCTGAGTGGGACTAGAACCTGAGTCTTCCCTGTTCTAGTCCAACACTCTAGCCACTACCCTGATTGGGTGGGTCTGAGATTAATACACACCAGTGTGCCCTATACAGATATGCCACCTCCTCCTTTGTACCTCTGGATTAGAAAAGAAATATTAAAACTGGCCTTCCTTTCTGGCAATGAATGATGGTTTCTTTTTATTTTATTTTATTTAGTTAAAACTTTTCTCACACTTAAGAAACCTTGCATTTACTTCATTATCGTCAGGATGGCAAATGTTTTGAGGATTTGGGTCATAACGTAACTTTTATTTAACCCAGTTTTAAAATCAATTAAATCTAATCAAGGAAAAATCTTTTGACAGCCTTAGGGCATAATCCTATGCACATTCAGACAGAAAAAAGCTCCTACAGTTTCCAGCATACCCCAGCCAGCCATGCTCTTTTGTCCCAAGACAGCTTCATATTCTGGCCAAGAGAAAACATTTTAAGAATACAAGTAGTGTGTTCCACTAATGGGGTGAAATGCAGAGGCCCAGCATACCACTGATAGCAGATACCACTGAAGAAGCTAGGACCAGCTTGCTGGAAAAAATTAAAAATAAATAATACTATGATTTTTATCATCAGAAAATAAACTCAATTCATTTGATCTTTCTTTTGTATTTGATTACCAAATAGATTAATTGTTCAGGAGCAGAGTTTAAAAGCAATTTTGGTACTTTTGCTGTGCATTAGCACATGTCTTAAATGAAACTATCATGAATAATAAATATATGGACCTTAATTTTTGAAATAATGCATCATTTACCTCAGAAAAACTGTTTGGAAAGCAGGTCACTGCGTGCCTGTGTAAGGTATTCTTGTTCTTAATCTGAAGTTGAAATCTGAGCAAACTGCAATCTTGTCCAGACATTTGAAGGCTGCACTTCTATTCCTATGCATACTTATTTGGGAATAAGCTCAGTGGGACATCCTTACTTGGGAGTAAGCTCAGTGGGACATTGTTCCGCATAAACATGTATGGGATGGGACTGCAAGTCTGTGTGATTTGGGCAGAAAAATCCAGTAGTAATAAGAAATGCAAAAGGCAGTAAGGGATATTGGTAGCATTGCAGAGGGAAGAGCAGCCCAAGAGGTATCATGCTATACAGCAGGAGTAATAAGCACTGACAAAGCTGTGAAGAGAGAGCAAATGTTCTGGACAAGGCAGCAGTGGTGGGCAACTTGTAGACTAAAACTTCCATCAGCCCTAGCCAGCATAACCAATGATGAGGGATCATGGGAGTTGTAGGCCATAACATCTGGAGGTTCACAGGTTGCCCAGTCCTGGTATAAAGAATGCCACATGAGAGACTATTGCTCGGATGTTATAAGACAGCTGCTGCAGGCTGCAGCTTACCCAAAGAATGTTGTACAAGAATTGTGCAGAGGGGTTGATGCTGTTTTTTGCCCTGAGCTTCCAACAAGGAGACTGGGCCTGTTCAGAAGACACCTTAAACCCTGCTGGTTAAGGCTTTTGGTTAATCAGCAGAGTTTGAGGTGTCTTGTGCGATGCGTTTTGCTAAACCCTGCTCGCTCACTAACCACAGTCGGACCGTCTGCAGCAGGGTTAGTGGCTCTAACCATGGCTTAAAGTGTTGTGTGCGACAGCACGGCTTGTGGTTAGTGCTAACCCCAGAGAACCACAGTTTCGTTAACCACAGAGCCTAAAGTGTTGTCTGAACAGGCCCACTGTTAGGTTGACTTCCATTTTTCGTCCGGTTGTTACACTGTGCTTCTGTCTTTCTCTTCAGCTAGATGAAGAAGAGGAAAGGAGGAAAAGGCGCCGAGAAAAGAACAAAGTAGCAGCGGCTCGATGTCGGAACAAGAAGAAGGAGAGAACGGAGTTCCTGCAGCGGGTGAGTATGGGAGTTGCTGTCTTTGCCATAGCTGTGTTCTTCTCCTTCCCAGTGCATGCACGTGAGGCAGGTAAAAATGTCTGAAGAAATCCTACAAAAAAGAAGCAAAGGTCGGCTACAAGCAAAATTCCAAAAACCATATTCACGAAATACCTTTATTAGGCCAACCCCCCCCCCCCCAAAATCAGCCAAAATGTCCAGTGTTTTGAGATCTCCTGATCGCTTAGTTAGATGAGATGTTTCTATACGTAGGGGGTGGCGAGAGAAAAGGATCACGAGATGGAATGGAGAAAGTTGTGACCAAGAGTGTGATCATGCAGACACCAAGACTTGAACCTCAAGTCAGCTTCCCCACCCTGCCTCCCTTTATCCCTCCCTTGTTTTTTGTATCATCTTGGCTGATGAAGAGAGCTGGAAATCTCAAAAGTGTGCACATTTTTGGGGTGGTCTTTTGGTTGGCCTGATAAAGGTATTACACTAATATGAATGAAGAAACCCGTTTCTCCTCCTCTACATGCAGTTTGAATATTTAACATCTTGGGTATGAGTCCAATAATGCACCCTTCTCCCTCCTCCTGCTGGACTGGGAGTGGACTGGGAGTGATGGGAATTGTAGTTCAAAATAACAGAAGGGAGTAGGCTGGAATAAGGGAACTTGAAAAGTAAATGGTAGATGCTTTGTTCTTTTCTTTGGATGATGATGTTGCTGCTTCCCACGCTTCAGTCTCGCCACTTAAAAATTCTTCCTGCTCATTTTTCTGGCCCTGCTTAGGAATCGGAGCGCCTGGAGCTCATGAATGCCGAGCTGAAGGCCCAGATCGAGGAGCTGAAGCAGGAGAGGCAGCAGCTGATCTTGATGCTGAACCGCCACCGCCCCACCTGCATTGTGCGGACAGATAGCGTCAAAACGCCGGAGAACGAGGCCAACCTGCTCCTCGAACAGCTGGAGAAGAAGTGAAAGGGGTCACAGGTGGGCGAAGAGAAGTCAGTGGCAAAAGACAAATGCAGGGTCTCTGGGGGCCTCTCATCTATGTACTGTACGAAGAACTGTGCACGAAAGATTAGTGCAACCGGAACACAGCAAGCTTCCTTGGGGATTGCGCACTCCAGCCATATAGGGGGAATGGAGGAGATGACTACAGAAACCCTGGAAGGGGACACTCCCCTTGCAGTGCTAAGGCTCAACCTGAGTGGGTGTGGCAGCTGTTGTGTGGGAGAGACCCTCATCCTGGCTCCTTCAACTCTTGGAGGATCCTCAAGCCACCCGTTGCTGCGCATCCCAAGTCCGGAACAAGTTGGGAGGCTTAGAAGTTGGGCGTTGTGGCTTCACACTGCCCCCCTTTCCACACTTGGCAGAGAAACGAGGATAGGAGGAAGCTGATGGCAGACAAAGCCGTGCCAACATTAGTTCCAATATGTTCCCCGTTTGGACCCGGGCTGTGCGTGCGCTTTCTCCAGAACTGAACCCGAAACCAAGAATGGCAAACACTTGACACAAGTCCTGCCTCATTGCTGGGCCTGTCTGTGGCACTGTGGCGCAGGCGCCCTCCCACAAGCACACCCTCAGTACAATGTTTACAGCCCAGCTGTCCAGACCATGCTTTTAAAATGCACATTTTTACACTTTTTTATATTTTTTATAAAGGTTTTGTTTTTATACAGCAGTCTCTATATGGAATTATATAATCACTAGATGTGATCCCATAGATACGTATGTTATTATGGTCTCTTTGTTACAAATGCATATACCACAGTTATCTCCATTGTGTTACTTGTTTGGTGGCGTCTGGCTCCTTTCCCTTGGCATGCTGGGAAACGGTCCTGGGCCTTCACATTGGCTCCACTGCCATGTCCATCCATGTATGTCCTTCATAATACTCAGTCCTGTATCTCTCAGTAAATGTTAACTTTACTTATCCTATGTCTTGTGCTTTGTTCTACATTTTGCCTCATTAGCTTTATTATATTAAGGATTCTGTATAGACTTTGGACCATTGGTGGCTGGATGTAGAATGGCCTGAGTCCAGAACTAATCAGATAACATCATACATAGCTATGACAGCACTAAGGACTAGAGGCCTACAGCCAAAGCTGAGTCAATTCACTTGGATGATAAGGACTGCTGTGTTGCAAAGTGAGCTGGATGCTAACCCATAAGAGCCATGCTGGATCTCTCACCTATGAATCAGGTTGTTACCCAGTGGCTTACATACAATCAGTAAAATAATGTTCCTGCCCTCAGTCTTACAACCCAAAAGACATGACACAAAAGGAAAAAGGAATGAGGAGGGAAGGGGGAAAAGGAAAACACAAGCATCCATTCTTAAAGTTAAATAGTATTTTTGATAATAACTGGCTGGAATGGAAGATAAGGTAACTTGCATATGGCATGAGCTAGAGAACACTGACCCAGCTTCCTGTTCCATTTCTGTTTCTTCTTCTGTTGACCCTGTGTCTCAAAGGACCGCTTCAGATGCCCCTCCCTCAAGGGAACGAGGAATGCTGGCCACAGTCATTAAGGAAAATAAATGTCAATTTGAGAGGTTTGCATGGCTCAGTGGTGCTGTCATGTCCTCAAGCACCTGTCAGAAAGAGGGGAAATGTGTACATTAAATACAGGCAAAGTTGTGTTTCGGTTGCCCATTACTTATCATTAAAGCTGAACTGAAGCAAGGAACTGTGCACAGGAGTGGGGAGGCGGATTGGTTGACCCACTTGAACTTGCATGTAATCCTTCCTCCCCATTTTGGACTAATCCCTATGTGGGAATAAATGTTACACTGTCACGTGTGACAATCACACAGGAATGACCATAATCAGACATATTTGGAAGCTGCAGCACAGAGTAGCTTCTGCAGTTAGTTGTGGAAGAATCAAACCCTGTGTTCTTCCATGGACATTAGCTTTGTCATGTGTGAAGCAACCTTGAGGCTTATTTATTTTAACATTTCTACCATGGCTAGAAACATTTCCTAATGCTCAAGGCAGCTTAGGACAAAACTGCAATGACAATCTATAAAACCTATACAAAATACAACATTAAAAACAATTCCAGCAGGACAGGAGTAAACAAATAATCTTAGCTTTATGATACATTGCCAATGGTTTCAACCCTCACAACTTTATTATGGCACAGTGGAGGCTGGTGGCTCTGATGTCGGGGGGGGGGGCAATCAATCTGCAGTCAGAACCAATTGGAACTCTAAAGGAGCTATCCAAAGTGCAAAGCACTTGGATAACTCCTATAGAGCTCTGACTGGTTCTGGCTAAAACCTGGAGCGTATTCACCAGCCCTTTGGCATCAGAGCCACCAGTTTCCACTGTTATGGCATTAGCTTTCTTTGGACTAGAGCTCACTCTTTGATGCATGAACTGTTGTCTTCAGTCGGCAGGTATATGAATATATGGGTGCAGAGCAGAGATGAGAAGTTTCCAGGCAGTTGGAATCTACATTGCTTTTTACTAGAACCTTGCAATCCACCAACTAGTGCAGTGAAAAAAACATACGCTTAGAAATAAATAATTCAGAGTTAAGGAATTTGTTTTGAGCACTGGAACTGAATGGGGAGGGGTGTCACAGTCTTTACACACAGAAATCCACTCGTGGTTACCCCACAAGCTTTTGTCATTTCAACAGTATGAATTAGAGCAGAGGAGAGCTTTTACTGTTGCTGTTGTTGAAGAATTGGGAGTCAGAAATCTTTGCCAATCTACTGCAAATCACCAAGAGATTTACCAGTAGATCCTGACTTTCTGCCCTAGTAAAAGGGGGGAAAACATGGAGCATTTTTATTGTTGCAGATGTGTTTTGCATTTCAGTTCCATTTGACTTCACATTTTCCCCTATACTCGTGTATATTTACCTGCTAGCTAAGGATAATATTTCATGCATCTGATGAAGTGGATTCTAGTCCATCAAAATTGACATTATAATCAATTGTTCTATCTTTAAGGTGCTACAAGGCTCTTACTGTATGGTAGGGATGTGTATTGTATCGTTAAAATCGCCGATAACGATACGATAGGGTCGTTATCGTGCATGTTTTTAACGATGACGATACGATAGAAAATCCTACGATAATCATTGGAGATGATAATTTTCGGGCGATTTTATCGTTTTATCGGACTGCCATATAAATATACCTATAACTTCTGTATTTTAAAAGTTAGAGGCTTGAAACTTGGTCACAGTGCTTCTGGGGTATGCCTAAGTATGTGTATAAATTTGAGA
The DNA here is from genome assembly GCA_029215795.1 of Anniella stebbinsi. Taxonomy (NCBI): domain Eukaryota; kingdom Metazoa; phylum Chordata; class Lepidosauria; order Squamata; family Anniellidae; genus Anniella; species Anniella stebbinsi. The sequence goes on from JARDYH010000001.1 coordinate 335,950,331, forward strand.
TCAATCCCTCCAACCCTCGATTTTATATGAATTTATAAAAGATCGTTTCTGTTCTGACAGGTCTGGCGAGCTGTCATTCTGATCTGTCAGAATGGAAATGATCTTTAAAAAAATCATATAAAATCGAGGGTTGGAGGGATCGATCTCAAATTTCATACACATACTTAGGCATACCCCAGAAGCACTGTGACCAAGTGTCAAGCCTCTAACTTTTAAAATACAGAAGTTATAGGCATTTTTTCTTTCTGCCAAAAATATCATTTTTTAACGATAATTATTGTGAAGACGATACGGATCACCTACGATATGAATGAAGACGATAATTTTTTTGGTCCAAAATGACGATAACGATAAAAAACAATATTTTTTGGCGTGCACACCCCTACTGTATGGTAGCAAAAACTTCAAACAAGGTGATTTCTTGCTCTGAAAAGAATCCAACCATCAAACCAAGCCTCCATTCTCCCCCAAGCGCTTGACAAGCGGGTGGGCCTTGCATAAGTGCTTAAAACTCTGGAGGTCCCCCCCCCCCATGGAGTGGGGCAACTGTAGAGAAGGCCCAGCTCTTTGTAGCAGCTGCCTGAATGTCCTGGAAAGAGAGAACTGACAGCAGCCTCACCCACCCTGGTGCTCTCCAGATATTTTGGACTTCAGCCCCAGGCTGCAGGGCCAATGATCAGGAATGTTGGGAGGCAGTCCAAAATGCCTGGAGGGCATTAGGGTGGGGAAGACTGAGAGTAAAGCTCTTGAAGATAAACAAGACACGTGACAATAATAAAGATTCTATAGCATAGACTCTATTGCCGGCAGATGCAAATCCTTCTCTGCCAAGCTTCCACCCATTGCACCGTTTTAGAAATATGTACAAAACCCAAGCCAGTTGTTGTGCCCACCTGTGCTTTAAAAACATGTTACACAATCCGTGTCGCTGCAATAAGAAGTGCCTCTTAATTCCAGCTCAAGCGTAAGGTGGGTGAGTCAGGCATGTGTCCTGCCCCATTAGCAGACCCCACTGAGAGGGCAGGGCCTAGCATGTCCCTGGGGCCTGGCATGTTCCTGGGCACAGCGAAGCATCAAGGGGCTCAGAGCAGCTGTGCTGGGCCAATGCCAGGGCTCCCACTGCTGCTCTCCTACCTGGACCAGTTGCAACAGTGCCAGATGCTATTAGTGGGCAAACCACTAAGTAGGGTGTTTCATGCTGCCATTAGCACTAATTCGGCTCCCACGATCCTCCTGGCAGGGCTGAAGCAGAGGGAACAAGGATGCATTCTCAGGAACACTCTTTTACATTGGAATTAATCACAAATAAAACCTAGCACCTGTGGACTGCATTCTCTCAATGAATCAAGTTAATTATTAGGATGTTCTTGTGATGTCGCATTATACCTCTTGCTTTTCATTTTACATTTGTATCCCAGCCTATATCATTAAGATCTCTTGGCTGGATTTTGCGCTCAACTATTGTTGTTTTTAAAAACAACAAATTCAACACTTGTCTCTATGTTTGAACACAACCTTATCCTCATATCCTACTTATGGTCTTTCCAAAAGGCAGCTGGTTCGCCAGTATGGGAATGCTGGATGAGAGAGGCCTTTGGATTGTTCCAGCCCGGCTTTTCTTATGGTCATAGATATTGCCTTAACTGTTTTGTGTATCACAATATAAAAAGTGGAATCAATAGATCAGGACAACTCACCAACACCTGTTGTTTTGTAGAGCCCATCCTTAAAGCTGTTGGACTGGAGCCAGACTCAGTCATATTTTGAGTAGACCCTTTGAAATAAATGACTAACTTAAGTCCTATTGATGTCAACGGGTCTCCTCCAGGGCTGATGAACCTCTTTCATCTCAAGTGCTGAACATAGTTTCGTTAAGCCTCTAGGGTGCTACATTGCAGTGGATGAGGCTGAAGGTAAAAGAGGATAGGGCCAAAGGTAAGGGGCAATGCATAAATATCAAACACACCAGCATATTTTAGCTTAAAAGCTCTTACTGACAGCAATTAAGTTTTAGGAGAGGTATTTCAACCTTTTAGAGTAGCGAAAAATGCAGAAAAGCTGGGAAATCATCAAATAACTGGTGGTCACGCAAAAGGGATATGGGAACACTGGAAGCCTGGATGGGGCCTCGGGGGGGGGGGGCAGATTTCATCCACTGGATCTACCCTAGACACCCCTGATCTAAGTATGGCTAAGTCTGAACCAACTCACTGGCAAGGTCCCTGAGGGCACAACCCTATGTAGGTTTAGACAGAAAAAAATCCTACAACACATGCTCCAGTCCAGTCTGTATGGCTGGCTGGGGCATGCTGAGAGTTGTAGGGCTTTTTTCTGTCTAAACATACATAGGATTGTACCCTAAGGATATGTGTGGGTTTTGGGCTGAGCGTTTTGGAATAGTGCCTTAGCAATCATTATAATATAACCATCAACTGTGCAATTTGCCTTTGCAATCTTTGCCTCCATGCTTCTCCCGCTCTGCATTTTTGCTAGATGGGGTTTTTCGCCCATCTAGCTGGTGCTCTGTGGAGTTGGAGGGAAGGAGGTTCCGGTGGCTGGAAGATTCTTCTTAAGTTGGCCTCCCCGGTTCCCTCTATTCCTCTCCCCACCCACAGAACCGCGCCCCCCCTTTCCCTCCTCTCCAAGGTCACTTTTGCAGCCTTGGAGAAGGAGACATGGTTTCTTCCATGCCTGCTGTGAGGGGAAGGGGCTGGGGCAGGGAGCTCGGACCCTGAGTCCAAGGTTGAAGCATTGTTTCTAACCTCGGTTCCAGGAATTTGAAGAATTCTATGCCCCTCCCCCAGATACTGTCTAGGGGCCATAGGATTGCTCCCTAAATCTCTTACTGCTAGTAACTAAGCCTTTAGAGAGGAGTTTAAACCTTTTAGAATGTAAAAAACCCTGCACAAAAGCTGGGAAACTATCAAATGAATGGTGGCTGGGGAACAGGAGCAGAACCAAGGAAACGGGGAACTCCAGGCAGGCAGGATTTGGCTCACCGTGCTAAGGTTCAAGACCCCTGCTGGACAGAATTGTTGCTGGTGTTATAAACCAAAGTATCTTAGGAGAGATGTCAGTTTTCTTTCTGACTTCTCTGGACTGCAGGCATTTGTGTGTGATAATATTACTTACCTTCTTTTTGTGTAAAGTTTCACTTGATTTCTGCAGGTTAAGCTGCAGTTGAAAGGGTGAATTCATGCACCCTTCACTTTTGGGGAGGCTTGGCACCTTCACTCCCCCCACCCCCACCTGTGATATGACTGCATCACCAGCAAACATTCACTTGCTCAAACTTTTCCAATCGTTGCATCTCCAGTCCAAGAAAAACAGACGTTTGCTGCAGTTCTGCCTGTCGTAAAAGAGCCCTGGCAGAAAAATAGATGGCAACCCTACTTTTGGGCCCCCTCCACAAGGATGCGCTTTTGCGCCCGGTTCGGGGATTATGCGCATTTTCGCGGAGGCGCATTTACGCCTAATCCCTCTGCACGGGAGGCGGCGAGAAGCGGCGAAGCGCATTAAAAGATGCCCAAAAAGCACTTTACAGGTAGTTAATGCGCATAATCGCTTGTTCACACAGCGAAAATGCGCTTTAACGGCCGGAGCAAAATAAAAGTCGCTATTTAACGCGCGTTCGAAAATGCGCATTATCGGGGAGATAACGCGCCTGTACGCCCGTTTTGCGCTCCGCTCGTGTGTAGGTAAAATTTATAATGAGCCTTCAAGGCTCATTAAACGTCTCGTGTGGAGGAGGCCTTGGTTAGCTAGTGCACTTGGAAATAGCTGGGATTCCAAACAGCAGAAGTGAGCAACCTCCAGATGGTACAGTGTGTTCAGCCAGCAAAGGAGGCCAACAACACTTCGCCCCCGCTCTGCTCAGTGCCTGGCCAAAGATGAACAAAGTTCAGAATGCCCCTCTCCCTTCGCCTGTAGGCTTCTAATAAACCTCAAGCTCCTGCCCACACTGGAGTCATGAGCCCTGGTACAGAGGTGCTCTAGTTTTTGCAGTAGAAGGTCCATGCCTTTCACAGCTGTATAGCAGGCAGAAATTCAACAGGTGTAGTGTCCTATAACTGGCTCTCCAAGCAGAAAAAGGCTGAACTTGTGGCATTTTTGTCTGCTGTGTAGCTCTTAAAGATACAGGGTTCTGCGAGATGTATTATGCTGTCCTTGAAAACTTACAAATAGCCATATGAATAATGACAGGGAGGCTCAAAAGTGCTTTTAATGTCATGTGTGAAAACATCCTAAGGATGCAATCCTATGCATGTTTAGATAGAAAAAAGACCTACAAATCCCAACATCCCTCAGCCATCATGGCTGACTGGGGAATGCTGGGATTTGTGGGTCTTCTTTTTTGTCTAAACATGTATAGGATTGCACCTAAGAGTTGTATGATGCCGTGCTTTTTTGTGTGACTCTATGTAAGGCTCTTAAAGTTCCTGCCAATTAGTTTCAGTGGATGATTCTGAGTTTCATATTTTGAGATTGAAGTTTATGCCCCGGTTGAATCACTTCCCATTGTTCATGGCTTTATCAACATCTGTGTTATCCAACCTTACTCCTCATTTTGAAGCTAAAGATCTCAATTCTTTAAACCTTTCTCATAAAGAAATTAATGCATTGGATAGAACACAACAAGAGCTGTGTTGGAGCAGACCAAAGGCTCACAGTGGCCAACCAGATGCTGCTGGGAAGCCCACAAGCAAGACTAGAATGCAAAATCACCTTCCCATTTATATTCCCCAGCAACAGGTGTACATCGGCATATTGCCTCTGATACTGAAAGTAATCTGTAGCTATCAGGACTAGTAGCCATTGGCAGCTTTATGAATTTGTCTAATCCCATTCTAAAGCAGTCCAGGTTGGTGGCCATCACTACTACATCTAGTGGTAGCAAATTCCATAGGATAGCAATGCACGGTATGAAGAAATATGCCTTATTAGCTATTCTGAATCTCCTGCTATTCAGTATTACAACTATGGTCACACCATAAATTTGTAATCAAGACACTATTGGTTGCCTGAACTGAAAAGCACTTTCTCCAGCTCTTTCATGGTATTCCCTTAAGAGATGGAGATACTTCTATTAAAGGCATCAATTCCCAATGCTTAGACTGAAATTCCTGTCTTGGACTCTTTGTGATTCTGTCCATCCCAATTTTGTTGGTCTGCAACTCAAAGAATTATGAGTAAAGTGCATTCTGTGAAGCTGCCCTCAAATTATGGCCCCATTGCTTCACTTCAGTCAATGCCCTGTTGGCTCTGGCTTAATTTAGGTCATTTTTTTCAGTCATACTTGGCTGGTTCTCAACTATGAGCAAATTAGTCTAATTAATAGCATTTCATCTAAACATGAGGGCTGATGTTGGAGGAGAGAACAGACTGGTCCACTCTGAGAAAAAACTCAAAACGAACAGTGCCAGAGAGCCTCATAAAAGGGCTGGAACAGTCTCCGAGGATTAGATGACTCTCAAGCAGTTTGTTCGATAACTGTTACATTTTTCTAAGTCAGACTTCCATAACCTGGTGCCCTCCAGATGTATTGGGCTATAACTCCCAGAATCCCCCAACCCACTCTAGTCCAACACATCTGGAGGGCACCAGGTTAGGGTAGAGTGCTCTAAGATAAGTATAGATCACAATTTTTCCACATACTGTTGTGGTCAGTAAGGCTGTACACCACCTTGGGTCAAACCCCTGAATCCGAGGCCAGATGGGCTGATTCAGCCTGCCTTGGCCTGAACATGAGGCGGTACCGTGTCAGCCCAAGGCACCCCAAGGCAAAGCAGATCAGTTCTAAAGCACTTCAGGGCGCCTTGGGCCAATTTCAGGAGGTGGTGGGCTGCTCCCCCCCACACTCCCCTCCCACAGGAAAGCCAGTGTGAGGCTGACTGTGGGTCCATTGGACTACCCTCCCTCCCTCCTTCCTTCCTTCCTTCCTTCCTTCCTTCCTTTCCCTCCCCTCCCCTCTCCCCTTCTCTGCTCAACCCCCAGGAGCCGCCACTGCCCATGGGACTTACTTTTGCCATCCCTCTATTAGAGTCACAATTTAAAAATAAGATGGGGGCTCACTCCTTTTCATAGATCTACAGCCGCAAATTACAGCAGACATAAAGGGTCATTGGCAGTCATAGATCTATGAAAACAAGAGAGCCTCCACCTTACCTTTAAAATAATCATGGTTCTAATGGATGAAAACATATGGCAAAGGGTAGTTGTGTGGGCAGCGGTGGCAGTGGCTCAAGGTTTGGGGAGATGAGCGGGGAGGGAGGGAGGGGAGCAAACATGCAAGTGAGTAGGGAGTCCAATGGAGCCCGCAAGGGCTGACCCTCTTTTAGGGGTGGGGAACCTCGCTTCAGCTTCAGTTCCGAAGCAAGGCAGCCCCGTCCCGAAGCACCCCTAGTGTCAGTTGCCCAGCCAAGCAAGGAGAGAGACAGAGACCTTGTGTAAATAGCAGGGCCGGACCAATACATTTTGCTGCTTAAGGTGAAAGCCAACATGGCACCCTCTCACATTCCATGTAGAAAAGCTGACAAATCTAGCAGTTCAATCTTTCTACAATGTTGGCGATGAGACAGCATCTTCCACTCACCTGAAGGCAGCAGGCTAACATACGGGGCACAGAGCAGACTGCGAGGAACACACAGCTCTCTGCTCCAACATGTTGCTGCCACGTCCCAGGATCTACTGCCTGAAGTGACTTCCTCACTTTTCCTAATGGCCAGCTGTGACAATACCCCACATTTCTGTCTCCTTAAGTGTGTCTGGTTAGTGTGTTTGGAGAGTGCGGAATGTTGGACTGAGTGGGTGTGGCTGATGATGCTGGGAAAGGGAGCGGGGAGGAGTACATATTGTGTGGTGGGAGTGTTTTAGATTATTTTATTGTTTTTTTGTCTTGGTTGGGTGGAGGGTAGTTAAGTGGATGATAGCTGTGTGTGTTCTAGTCAGGAGTGTGTGAAGAGATTATAAGTACCTAGGATTATTATTAACAAGATTGTTTGAAGTATTAAGAATAGGCAGGTTTGAAATTGATTTGAAAAGACTGTTAACAACAATAAACATTTTCTTTTATTTTTGCTACTACAAACCACGTGTCAGCTTGGCTTTGTAACCTGCTCTATCAGTTTAATAAAGAAACACATATCATTACACCTTCAGCCAACATACTCACAGGAGAACTTTATTCAAAACCCTTAACACCCTTTCCCCCTCTGCTATAAGGGAAAAATGGTGTGTCTTTTGACCTTCCCTCAGGTATTTAAGTGTTGGGGCTTAGCCTGAGAGGGGTGTGCTCATCTAGGCCTAGTGTTTGAGGCTATGGCGGCCCACCAGCCTTGACAAATAATGCAACAGTGCAACTGCTGGGTTACTGTCAAGCTCAATATGTAACTCAGCTTCCCCAACTTTGGGCTCTACAGAAGTGTGGGACTGTAACTGCCATGAACCCGGTTTTTTATTTACTTTTGCTACTGGATGTCTAGTCTGAAGAGTTAAGTCTGTTGAACACATCATTCAGAAACTTATTGACTAGCCTACAGGGGATAAATTATTTTAGCCTCCACAAATGTAGCAGAAAGCTTCATCCTCTCAGCCTGATTTGCAGAAATTATGCAGGAGAATCTCTCCCTGCCCCATCTCTTCATCTCCATGCCAGAAAAAGCTTCATGTGCTAAATTTTGGCATCCCAGTCTATTTTAAAAATACATAAAATTACAGCCAATAAAAAATCTGGCAACCTTATTTCAGAACTGTAACTATCAGCAGGTGGTGGGGTGTTTTTTTGTTTTTTTTTGCCCACATTGGTCCCAGAAAATTAAAGCTATCATCTTCTCTGTTTTGCGTCTGAGTCTCAGTATTTATGTACATGACCTTCGTAATCTCCATAACAGTGTCTGTGATGTTGTCAGATTGTAGCTCCCAGAATATAAAACGTAGCAAACGAACACTTAGAGATGCTGCATTGCCCAACTTGACTGATAGGGCATTCATTCCAGAAAATCCGCAGCCTTTCCTTCTTGTGAAATACCAATCTTGTTGGCTTTTCAGAAAGCTGGCTTGCCAAATTCAAGTGTAGATAACTCCTGTTTCAAATGTTCCTACTGCCCTCTAGTGGTGTAGTACCAACAAGACAACAGAAGGTGGTCAGTTTGTTCAGCTGGCATTGCTTTTTGTTCACCCAAGGGCCACAGTTCCACAACTGGGGTGACCACCAGACGGAAACAATAGCAGGGCTCCTGTACCTTTAATAGTTATGCAGAAGAGGGAATTTAGGTTCAACTTGTCATATAGGTCTGAGAAAAGCTGCACCTAATGAAATTCCCCTTCTACTCAATCAACCTCCAGTATAAGAGGCAGTAAGCCTGCATACACTAGTTGCTGGGGAACATGGGTGGGAGGGTGCTGTTGCACCCTGTCCTGCTTGTAAGTCCTTGGTCAGCAGCTGGTTGGCCACTGTGCGGACAGACTGCTGGTTTAAATGGACCCTGTGTCTGATCCAGCATGGCTTTTCTTAGGTTCTTATGTTCTTAACCGTTAAAGATACAACTGTTAAAAGCTCTGTGCCCCTCTGCATTCACTTACCCTATAGACAACTTCCTTAGAAGCATCAAACTTAAGATATCCCCCTGCCTTCTCCAATTACCATGAATGAAATTCTTCTACAAAAGTCACTCCACTATAAATGGAATAAAAGTGACATGCTATTATGTAAAATTAAGGGACAATCGTGAATGACAGCAAGATAAATAGCTTAATATTCAAGTCTTAGCTATTCACTTTCTCTCCACCTTTCTCCTAGACCTTCTATCTCAACTCATATCTCTCTGACACTCCACAGGCTCTCTCTATCCCTGTCAACTGTTATTTCCCAACTACTCTTTTCCACCTAGCTAGAATCCCTAACCAATCAGAATCAAATTTACTTGATCTAGGCTCCATATAACAATATCCAAAGCAATTGTCTCTCTTTCCTCATTCAGAATGTCACTCAGCAACTACTCCAAAGGCCTTTGACAGAAACCTGGCAAGGCCTCAGGTCTACTCAGATACATCATAGCCTCTCAGAGGCTACACAAAGTAAACATTACAGAACAACAACAACATATATATGGGGCATTTATGTGCACTCGCACATGCACACACACTGTATGTATGAAAACAGAGAAGGAAAAGGGAGGTTAATTTTTTGGTTTTTCATGGAGAAAAAAAAAATCAACATTGCATGGATATAGAGCATAGGAAGTGTCTTTATGCCAAGTTAGACCATTGGTCCATCTGGCTCAGTATTTATCCATTCTGACTGGCAGTGGCAGACATAGGTCTTTCCCAGTTCTAGCCAGAGATGCCAGAGGTTCGACCTTGGACCTTCCATATGCAAAGCATGTGCTCTACCACTGAGCTACAGTAGGCAGGCGAGAAACATGTGTGGTGATCTCACAAGCACTTTTCAAAAGCAGATGCTTGTGACAATAACTCAAGTGCTACACCCACACCAAAACAGGTATGATGATCCATTTTGGGAGGAGATTCCCCCCCCCCCCCCAGTTTAAGAACAGTATGGAAGCTTGCTGGGACAACATCACCCTGTTGGTTCAGGCCTGGATGAGAAGTTATTTGGGAAAATCACAAAAGTCTGGGAAGGACAGAACACTATACAGGTCTGAGGTGATTGTAAAGGGCAGTACAGCCTGCATTGGGTAGGACCTGCGCAGAAATAAAAAAACTCAGTCCACTGGCGCCATCTGTTGGCCACTTTGAAATATAATGTAACACTGCTATAGATACTAGAGCACTTAGGCTGCCTCTACAAGAGAGGTTTAAAGCTCTTTCAAGGTTGATTAAAATTTTTACCTCTACAAGAGAGGAGCGCAAATTGGGAGCTGAGGCACTTTAAACATCCGATTATGCACATTATCGAATGCGCGTTAATTAGCGAATTTTAATTTACAGCGGAGTAAATTAAGTACAAGAGCGCCTTATGTCCGTGTAAACTACTTTCTGAGGAGGCGCATTAACGATCAGGGGGTTGGACTGTGGTCGTGATCTCATGCATAGAACTGCCCCTTCGTTGGGAAAACCTCCCACTTTTTGGTTTAGATTCATTTCCTCTCTCCTCCTGGCAACTTCCTCCTTGTACTCCGTCTCTCTGGATGGAAGCTCCAAGAAGAGGTGACCCAACGTGAACCAAAAATAAAGTTTATTTGAAGTACCCTGATGAAATATTTTTTTACATGGAGGCACGGGGCCAGATGGAGGTGGTTTTATGAGAAGGAAAGGGGGTAGGAAGGATGGACGGACGGATGAGCGCATAATTAGCCATCAGCGGACATAACTTCCCCTCGCTTCTTGCTGGGTTCCTGAGCTGAGTTGTGTGTGCTGGGAAGAGAAGGGGGAAGGAACGAAGCAGCATCCCCCTGTCTGTTTTGGCGTGTGTGTGTGTGTGTGTGTGTGTTTTACAATTGTTGAGCTCGCTGGGAAGAGGAGGGGGAAGGAACGAAGCAGCATCCCCCTGTCTGTTTTGGCGTGTGTGTGTGTGTGTGTGTGTGTGTGTTTTACAATTGTTGAGCTCGCTGGGAAGAGGAGGGGGAAGGAACGAAGCAGCATCCCCCTGTCTGTTTTGGCACCTGTGTGTGTGTGTGCGCACATTCACATTTACTCCTGAGAAAGTAAGACAGGTAGCCGAATATGTTAATCAGCTCCTTCCTTTCAGGTAACCTGGGAAACCAAAGGCGGGAGATTCTGGTGGGCGGGGAAAATAAAGAGAGGAAACCGGTTTGGGGAGTTTCTCTGGGACAAAGCGCATTACTTTCAGCAACATTTGCATACGATTCTCAGCATATCAACACCTTTTAAATGGCTTTCATACAGCCTGTAATGTGCTTCAACGCCTCTCATGTATAGGGATTAGGCGTAAATGCGATTGAGAGAAGATGCGCATAATCAGGGAACCGGGCGTCAAACCAAAATCTTGTAGAGGGGGCCTTAGATTTCTAGTGGGATAGTCTGTTACAGCAGAAAACAAATCCTGAGTTTCAATGGTTGGATCCAGACTTCGACATACTTAGAGAAGACCCATTGAAACCAGTGGGAATTAGGTTAGTCATGGTTAACTTAAGTCCCATTGATTTTAATGGGTATTACTCTAAGAGCGATTTCAGACAGAGGGATTGTGTTTCCTTACTGTTGCTTTGCTTCCCGTTTCTCTTCCACAATAGACAGGCAGAATCACATGGGAAAGAAAGAGGAAGCAAGCAGCAACCACGTGGCCCATTCAGTGGGCATTTTTTCTAGTGCAACTTCTCCTGCTCATGGCAGGAAATAGTGCCAATTATCATTATAGCTGAGAAGAATTGGATTTTCCAGGTCTTATTTTGTAGCGGGGAAAACAACAGAAGGAGCAGGAGACATGCAGGAGGATCACTGCATCGTCAAAATATTAATATTAAATAATATTAAAGAATTAATAAATAATCTCCTGACTCCGGCAAGACTTATGATAGCCAAAAATTGGAAAACACAAGGGGATTATTGTATGGAAGAGTGGTATAAAGGAGTGTGGGATATTGTTATTAATGACAGATTAACTTGTGCAATGAAAGTAAAGATGGGATTAACTAAAAAGAATGATTTTGGAAGGATTTGGGCTATGTTTCTAGAATATGTTTTAGAAAAGGGGAGAGGTTATACACCGTCTAAAGAATCAATGCAGTTTTGGAAAAAATTATAAGTAATAGGGTTAGAAGGTCTCGGGGGGTAGGGAGCATGGGGGGTTGTTGAGGTTTTTGTATTGTGTATTGTTTTGTTATATGTTGAAATTAATAAAATTATTTGGAAAAAAAAATGACCTGCAAAGATTGATGAGTGGCCAGTCACGAGAATGCTATAAAACACTTGTCTGAAGAAGCTCTAGGTATGACTAAGCCTGGATCCAATCCCAAGTGGGGATATGGTTGTGGGGAGGTTAGTAAACATTGAAGCCAGAAGGAACTGAAATACAGAAATTACAAACAGTGTTTTAGATGTGTTAATCAGCTAACCCATGTTTGTGTTATATCAATCAATAACAGTTTTGTGAACGTCCACTGTAAATAAGGTATTTATCACTATCTGTACTTTCTGTGTTTCTATTCTCACTGTTTACTTGTGTGTATACACACATACACACACACATACACACACAGAACTCAGAATAACACTTCATGCATCTTGTGAAGTGGACTGTAGTCTATGAAAGTTTATGCCATAATAAATTAGTTAGGCGTTAAGGTGCCACAAGACTCCAATAATTTGTCATGCACCCACCACCACCACTAGTTTCCTAAGAGTGGGGGATGTGTAATGGTAAGACCAGTGAATATCTTCCAAAATAAAATATCTCTCTCAACCCCACTATGCCATCCTCCAATAGCTTGCCTGCCCAGGGTGGCCATGGGTCCTACTTTACAGAGGACTGCCCTGCATTGGAAGACATCCTCTTTGTCTAAGGCTGTTCAGTCTTGGTATGGTTTAAAGATAAAGAACCATCAGAAGGAAGAATTGGGGCTTTGAAGTTTCTCATCAGCCATTAGCACCTGGACGGCAGACTGAATAGGCACATAGGTCACCTGGTCACATCCTTTCCCACTAGAGTGAGATGAATTGTATTTCTATTTAGATTATAGTAATGATTTCTAAATTTGCATATATACATATGGAGTAGCATAGGTACATTTTACCATGAACTTTTGGGGTGATACATTTCCTCTGTTGTGGTGACGTGTGACTTAAATCTCCTTTCTACTACCAGTACTCTTCCCAGTCAGTCACTAGCTCTCCCTTCCCTGCCTGAGCTTATTTTGGGGATAGGGTTTAGTACCTCAGATAGCTCCTTTAAAGTTCTGGCTGGTTCTGACTGAAACCCAGAATGAGTTCACAACCCCACCAAAATCGGAACCACCAGCCTCCATGGGGTTTTAGCTGGTCCTAATTCCAAACCAGCGCTGACTCCAGGTTTTTGAGGGCCCTTTGTCTTGCCCAAGGGCCCTCAAAAACTGGAGCCAGCCCTGTCTTGGGATTAGGACCAGCTACAACCCAGTGAAGGCTCATATCCTTGTCACCAGCCGATATCGCTCCTCGTCCTCTTTCTCATCATTGCCGCCACTGGCTGGCTTGGCAAGCAGAGATCCAGTGAGCAAGTTGCCAGTGGCATCTCCTGCTCCTCCTCCTCACCACCACCATGGTCTGGGCCAAAGCGAGAGGCAGGAGAGCAAGCAGGTTGCCATGGTGAAAAGGAGGAGCAAGTCCAGGGAGTTCTTGTCAGTGGCCCTCTGCTGGGTGTGGGCCCTCAGCGGGTGCCCAACCATGCCAGCCTTTGAAACTAGCCCTCTCTCAATCCTTTTGCATTCTTTACAGTCTGTTCCGCAGGCTATTCATACATCATCTTCTCCTTGTAGGTTTTTAAAAATAGATTTGACAGTATGTTTTAAATGGGATCTTCCTCTTCCAAATGCCTTCAGGGATGGAGTACCATATTTGTACCGAGGGCCACATTCCCTCAGGAATAATCTCTCAGGGGCCACATACTGGGATGGGATAGGAGTCAGAGGTGGATGGGAACAAAATGGTGGGGCCATAACCAGTGGTGCGGGGGGCACACTTTTTTTCTTTCTTTTTTTTGCCGCCTACTGTTTTCTCTTTCAGTCTACCACACAGTGGAGGCTGGTGGCTCTGATTTTGATGGGGCTGTGAATCCATTCTGGGTGTCAGTCAGAACCAACCAGAATTCTAAAAGAGTTATCCAAGGTGCTGAACCTATTTTGGGGTTAGGGTTCAATGCTGCTACCTCAATGCCACCCCCCTCTCTCTCTTTCTCCTCTTCGCTGTCTCTCTGTCCTTCCCTGCCAAAATCCGCCATGTGGAAATTAGGCTTAGAAAAACATCCCATTTGCAGGGAGGTTTACGAACAGTAATCTAGGAAACTCTGAGATTCCATTGGAAGTTCTCAATGCTTAGTTATGAAAAGATCAGTCACCACCACAGATCCTCTCTTGCTGCAAAAGGTGCAGCCTCAGGGGAGCGTTGGGCGTGTTCTCCATGACTGCACCGCACATTCACTTGGTTCATACGAGGCCACTGTGAAGCTTCCATCTTGGCCAGTGCCCTGAATGAACCATACCGGCTTGCTAGAACATGCTCCTGAATTACCCACAACAGGCTAGAGTTCTGTGGCTGATGAGTCAATGCGCAAAGTGGTCTCTTGAGGTAGAAATTCTGAAAATTGCTGGTCTAGAGATGGAAGGCTTGCATTGCTTTAAAGAGGACCACTGTAGCATTATGAGAGAAAACTCAGGCCCAAACCAATTAATTTCAAAAAAGCAATTAAAAGGCATGTATTACTTTTTTTAAAAAAAAAAAGCTGTGGCAGTACCACCATTCCCCCTCACCCTCTGGGTAGGCTTGAGTTCCTTTAAAGAAGCAGGCAGTCACTTTATGAGAGAAAACTCATGCCCCAACTAAAGTGTGACATTAACGACATGTAAGCAATTAACAGGCATATGTTTTTTTAAAAAATTGAATAGGTGTGGAAGGACCACCATTCCACCCAGGGCAACCCAGAGGTATCTGGGGGCCTGGGGCAATGGGATTTTTTGGGGGGTGGCATGTCATATACACACCTAAAAAGTTGGAATTGTTGTGGGGCCCTGCCTGGGGCAAATTACCCTCTTTGCTCCTTCCCCCCCCAAGGCAGGGCTGATTCCACCCCACCCTCTGAGTCGAAAGGCAAATGTGAAAAGAGGTTTAACCATGAGCCTGACAAAAGTTCCCCCTTCCAAAGCTGTTACTAGCACCCGTGGAAACTTCTGTCCTGTGGATCATAGACACTTCTAGGGAAGAGGAGTTTCCTCAGAACCACAGTAGGAAGGAAAGGGTAAAAGAAAAACAAACAAAAAACACCCACCCACCAGTGGAGGCTGGTGGTTCCAATGTTGTTGGGGCTATGAATCCATTCTGAGTTTCAGTCAGAACCAGCCAGAACTTTAAAGGAGCTATCCAAGGACCTGAAACCCAACCCAAATGGGTTCCACACCCTGGATAGCTCTTTTAGGATTCTGGCTGGTTCTGACTGAAACCCAGAGTTGATTCATAGCCCCACCGAAATCAGAGCTACCAGTCTCCACTGTAAAATGCCCTGATCACTACAATCCCAATCCCTAGGCTGACCATATGAAAAGGAGGACAGGGCTCATGTAACTTTAACTGTTGTGATGAAGAAGGAATTTCACCAGGAACTAATTGCATACAAATGACACTGGCTGAAATTCCCTTTTCTCTACAACTGTTAAAGTTACATGAGCCCTGTCCTCCTTTTCATATGGTCAGCCTACCAATCCCAAATTGGGTCAGGGGAAGCAGCTGTTTTGTTGTCATTGTCAGCACACACATTAATTTACCCGCAGTTTTGCCACTGATTTGCAAAGGTGTTGTCATGTGTATAACAAGGCCGGAAGCCTTGTGGTATGTAAGTTGATGCATTAGAAAGCCCCCAGGTGTTACTCACCCAAACAGCCAACACAAGTGCAGTTGATGTGGGGATGCATGGATAGTAGTCCCCCCCCCCCCCAAGGTTGTGCAGCTCTTCCCAGCCTGTCAAGTTTGGAGGGCAAATCTTTACAAAGGAGAGCCTTCTATGAGTGTCTTTAAACAAGCATTTGTGACTGGCCACCCATGGATATTCACAGGTCATTTTGACGATGCCATCAGCCTCCTGCACATCTCCCACTCCACTTCCCGATTGTAGTGATAAAAAATAAACTTCCGAAAACTTTACTCTTCTGAGATACATTGGTATTTGTTGGGATTTCCTGTTATGTGCAGGCGAAGTTGTGCTAAAATGCCCACTAGAGGACGCTGTCCCATTGAACTGCATTGAGCTGTACAAGCCTCATGGTTGCTGCTCTCTCCCTCCTGTAATTTCAGCTCCTTGCAAATGCAGAAGAGTAACAGGAAGCAGAGACAGGAAGCAGAGACATGGGAAGGAAATGGGATTTCCCCCCGTCTGAAGAAACCCTATATCAGGAGTCTCTTCTTGTGTTTTCATGTCCATTCACAGTTAAGGACCCCGATTTTCTGGATTCCATTGCCAAAGTAGGTAAAAATTACAGGATTAAAAAAATTAATTAAAATTAGATTTAAACATTTTAAATCTACCTTTTTTCTTGCTGTAATTCACTATAATCACACAAGTCTGATTACTCATGACATTACTGGTGGGGGAGGACAAATGTGCAGTCCCCCTCAACACCAGCCCAGCTGGATCCGTGTTGGCTATTCCAGTGAGTAACGTATGACTAGGGCTTTTCTTTATATAGGTAATTTTTAGTCCACCTTTCAGTCATGTCCAGATCCCAAAGTGCAGTACAATTAAAGGATTTTGGCAATACAAATACAATTAAAATAAAGATTACATCATGTGGCAGGAGGGAGAAGCTGGTATCAGCCCTCACCTGGTTCCCTCCTGCCACAATCTGGAGCCAGCGTTGAAGTCAAACAGGCCACCGTGGAACTTCCTAGCAGAAAAGGATTAGCATCTTCCTTTATCTTGGGGGGGAGGTAAACTTTGCTGCTGTTCACCACTGTATGTGCAGCTCTGGCTATTGGTCAAAGCTGGAATGGCTGCTGTCAAAGTAAACTTAAACTAAATACCATAAAATCTGGCAAAACACTCTTTTTGAGTTGTCCCTTCCTTGTTCCTTCCCAACCACCTTGACCAATGTGAGATGCTTGACGGATGCCAACAAGGAACCTGATGTAAGTATAGCTCTCCTAGCTAACGCAGTGCAGATTCTATGCAGATCCAGGATTGCCACTTTAGGATCTGTTTATTGTGCATACTATCTACTTTCCTTTCCCCTTACTTACTTAATAGGACTGTTGAGCTGGATTGATTCTGTATTTACACTTCAATGGTTGGCTTGTTTTCCCGATGTCCCCTAAACCATGAGTGAGTGAGATACTGAGGGAGGAAAGACAGACTAAGGCAGGATCTACACTATAGCTTTAAAATGGTTTATAACAATAGTGACAACTGTTGGGGCCCAGGACACACTCCATATACAGTTTTCAAACTGTTTTCAAAGTGTCATATCATGCTTGGTGTAGATCTGGCCTAAGTATTGACTAGCAGGGTCTGGAGACTTAGCCGTCTGCCTTCCAAGTCCTGAGTAACCACAGAGAGGGTGAAAGTAGCCTGCTCACCTTTGCTAGGGTTTTCTAAGACCAGGTGGTGGCAATAAAAAGTGAAAGGCAAATGGCACGTATCCAGAGACCTACCTTGGAGGGCTGGTGTTGGACATGGCTAATATGCAATTGTAATAGTCACCACACACTCAAGCACCTTGCCCAAGAATGGAATATTGAGTATCAAAGACTGGCTGGAAATTATCTTCCACAACGGGGTTTGTGGAGGTTTAGAGACAATGAAACTCTCTTGTGGAAAGGAGCTCACCACTGTCCTTATCCATTCAGCCTGTTCCCTCTTGGCAACTTTTATAAGCTAAGAAGAGCAAAGGTTGAGCACACTGATGGTAGGCCTTACCTCTCCAAGGATCCTACCACATATCTGCATCCTTACCACGTGGCAAAGTGACCTAATTTCCCAGTATATGTGGGCTCCTATATTCTCTCCAAGCAACCTATACAGCAAAGCATTGCTAGGTGACTCCAGTCTGGGATCTAGTGCAAATAGCACCTCCTGTTTCTTGGCAAATGAGCTGTTTGCACACTTAAGGGCTCGTAATTCCTAATGCAGATTGGTCCCTTGTTCTTTCATCAGTTCTATGGCAGAGAGAGACGTTTGGCTGGTGCAGCTTATTCTGCTACAGCATCGCACTAGTGGGAGAATATGGCCCACTCAAACTTGCTTCTGCCATGTAGCTGTTAATGATACATAAACAGCAGCCAAGTCCAGCTGCTAACAGCTGCCACTGTTAGATGTTTAGAAAGGGATGTTAATCATGAAATGACACACTTTTCTGTTCTTCTCTTCCTTGTGTGTCATTGCATGATGTTCTGGCAATCACTCTCAGGCCCAGTCAAAACATGCAACAGAATGAGAGGGTAGAATCCTGATCTGGTAGAGTAGGATCAATTCAGACTGCGGGTAGCAATGCCATTTTTGAATGCTCCCCAATGTAAACACCACCACCACCACCACCACCACCACCAAACTTCCCTGCAAGAAGAAAGCTAGCACTTCAGGGAGATAGCTTCTAGAAACCTATTCTGTTCCCTGCTGTGTTCGTTTTCTTCTTACAGATCTCTTGGTTTTGTGGGGGTTTGAGCAAAACACCCCCAGTGGGCCCCCAGCACTCAATGAGCTTACTCCCCCACTATCATTGCCAGCTGCTGCTGCTTCTCTTCCTTGTAACTTCTACCACTTGCTGGCTTGCGAAGCAGAGAATTGAGGAGCAAGCAGGCAGTGATAGCTACTACTATTTCTCACCACTGCTGTTTGCACACTTGTTTGCTCACTTCTTCTGGACCAGAGCGAGAGGTGGGTGAACAAGCAGGTTGCAATGGTAAAGAGGAGGAAGGAGTCCAGGGAGCTGTCTTCACAGCGGTGAGTCAGTGCTGCTCCACCGCCAAACGCTGAAGTATCACTGGTGCAGGATGGTGGTGAGAAATCTGAATGAAGGGGATGTAGCGTGGGCTTTCTGGGCTCACTGGGCCCGCCCCCTGCCCTCTGCCCAGGTGGATGGCGACCAATCAGGGGTTGCCATCCGCCCGGCCACGCCTCCGCCATGACTCTGGAACTAGGATATATCATATACTGGTGTCTAGCACCCAACCACTCAAAATACAAATAGGACCCCCAAAAATGATAAATCTAGCAGTAGTAGTATTTATAATTTTATAAGTGCATAACTGCACTCACATATCTTTCATTAAATGCACTTAAGTATTTCAAGTAATCACAGTGTTTTTATATCTGCACACACATGATATATTTGGTTAAATCAATGTTTCAAAGCACATAGGTCCATATTACAGAGTGACACTCATAAACATATTACAATTCATAAGTATATCAGTTCCAATGTGTCCTCCGTGTAATACTTTTTCAATATATTCCAGCATATAATAACAGGACTCCGGTGTTCAACCTGTTTTGTAAAGCTTCGTCAGAATATGCTGTAATAAAACATGATAAACGATATTATAGCAGCCAAAATTCACACACCTTTGATAACTCATATAAATTCTTAGTAAACAGAATCAAACTTCCCACCTTAATTCAAGAACATTTGCCATCATTTTGTAAAAGGGGACAAAGCCTCCTAGTAGAATCTAGAGAGAACGTATTGAAATATTAAAATACCACAAGTCAACAGCACTTCACATAGTATGCTCCAAAAATGTGTGAGTCCTACCAGTTCTAAGGAGTAGCATTAGTTTCAAAGAGGCTGATCACAGCTGTAAAGTGATTGCCATTGAAGAGCATTTTTATTTACAAGCTAATTAGCCTAATTGAAGAGCATTGTCATTTGCCAATTGAGTAGCCTACACTAAAAAAGCTGTTAAGTCAAACGTTATATAGATGATATCTTTTTGATCTATACTAATCAGGAATCGTTCCAGGATTTTATAATATGGATGAACAATGTGCCCTTTTGTAGAGAAACAGTTGGGTGTAAATGAGGGCAGGATCTGGCTTTGGCTATCAGAGGTTTCATTGTGTGGTTTGGTGTCTCAGATGAAGCTTCGGGAGCAGAACAGGCTCGTTTGCCAGTAAAATCCACCTTGCTGTGATGGTTATCAGTATTCTGCAGAATGAACTTCCTGAACTGTCTTACTTGTGGTGCCTCTGGGGAAATCCTAGAACTCCCTGACACTATAGGTTTTGCCTGTGTTTGCACTACAAAATGCCAGCAGAGAGAGAGAGAGAAGAGAGAGAGAGAGAGAAGAGAGAGAGAGAGAGAGAGAGAGAGAGAGAGAGAGAGAGAGAGAGGCTGGATTTACTGAAAATTAGTTTAGTTGGAAATATGCCACTGAATTTGGCAACTGCTTTTATGTGAAATGTAGAACCTCTTCTTAACCCAGCTTTGTGGTCCCAATACAGAAAAGCTCAGGCGCAATAAAAGGCTGCTAATGCATTGCTGCACTACAGGATTTCCTTTCCAGCCCGTGCTGAACAGACTGGATAAGCACAATTATATCTGACAGTATTGATTACCTGTTGGAGAGCCTGAAGTGGGCACTAGACTCAATCTAGATCCTCCCCCCAATAGGAGATAAGAGTAGTGATCGTCTCTTTAGCAGAGTACGTGGGGCGGAACACTGCATGCACACACATCCTGGGGGGTGGGGTCTACACGACGTCTTTTTGGCGCCTGTTTCTGATAATAAGCGCTTTTTCCTATGTTCGTATTTACGTCTAATAGTGCTAGAAGAGAGCCGTTAAGGCAATTTAAGGGCATCATAAAATGCACTTTACAATTGTTTATATGCGGTGTTTCGCTGCAGAGTAGGTTCAGGGGTGTATGGCTGAAAATTGACGAATTTTCAGCCATACAATTGACGAAAGCACCGCCCTGTCTCCTGATGGTACCTCCCCCGGACTTTCCCGCCATTTGTTAACCCCGCCCACTTGACTTTCTCGCCGTTGCCTGTCCAATCACGATCGTGTGTGACTTCATATGTGGGTACAATTGCTAAACATTGGATGTTGCTAGAATTACAGTTGTTAGCAGGGCAGCATTGGCTTTGGGACCTATTGTAAAACCATAAAAGCATCATTTTTCCAGGTAATGGATGGCCCTGGCGAGAACCCGCCCACGGAGCATCTGTCCCCCTTTTCCTCCCACAAAGAATCCGCCACTGTACACTCCCACCTCACCCCTTATCTGCCGTCTTGGAAATGTGCTGCTTCAAGGACAATTTTTTGTGTTGACTTTCCATTACAATGTTGCATTTCGCACTGATGTCCCAGTTCCATACAAACTTTCCATTATTCTGCCTGTCTCCGGACCTCGAGATGCCAGCTACCAATGGTTCTGGAATGCCCAATGCTGTGCGGGCTAGACTGCAACCTCACCATGCCATGCGTCGCAGAGGTGAGTGACTGTTAATGAGGGAGTGGGGGAGGGATGAACAATGGCCACAACAAAAAAACTGGATGGCACCGATGTCCTCTCTTTCTCCCCCACTCAGAGCCGATCTACACGCTAGGTTTTTAACATTTTATGAGGGTTATGAAAACTCTTTGGGCCACATGACGCACTCCCTTGAACGATGTATACCCAAGTTTTTTTAAAACTCACTTCAACTATATACAACGGTTTCACTTTTAATAAATCGTTTTAAGTAAAATAATGTGTCCTTCCTTACCTTTTGTGATTCATGGGAGCAGTGCTTCGTTTACTGGTGCCCAAATGCTTAGCAGTTGATTGGTGGGGAAGAAAGCGGGGCTAAGGAGGAAGTGGGCGAGTGAACTACAACACCCACAATTCTTAGCCCTATACTCATTGAAAGCTAGGGAATGACAGAGGAACTAAGGAGGAAGTGGGTGACTGAACTACAATGCCCACAATGCCTTGCCCTAAACTCATTGTAAAAACGAAACAGAAAGAGACGGAGCAGAAGAGTGTGTGACTGCACACACCGCTTTAAAGACTGAAGATTTTTTCTCCTGTAACGTGAGTACTCAGTAATGTCGCCTAAGATGTTTTAGAACGCACCTATTTGGAATGTTTTAAAATACTATTTAAAACGTTCCAAGGGACTGTGTAGATAGGCTCATAGTCTGCTTGATAATCTACCAATCGAGTTGCCTTCTGTGCATAATGAGGAGACTGGACCGAATACTATGGTGTGCACGCTCTCCGGTTCCACTCCAGCAACTGCCAGTGCCATTTGAATGAACGGCACAGCAGGGGATACCACAACGTGGGCGAGTCGGTTGTTCAGCGCATTTCTCCCAATCTCCTGAGTTTTCCCCACTTGCGCTGTGCCTTTGTGATTACTCTGCCCACGCTTTGCAATGGGCTTGTGCCCACATGTAACTGTTTCTAGAATAAAGATATTGCAGTGGTTTCTCAGTACTAAATGGTCTTTTTGGTGCAATACACACACACAATCACACACACACAACTTCCCAGTAAAGCAATGACAGAAGGGAGGGGGGAGTTAACAGGAGTAGATAAGAAGCGCGATCCCCAATCCTGCGCCACGCTTCCCATGGAGCTAGTCCCCCCACCTGCTCAATGCCCCTTACTCCCGAGTAACAGTGCGCATGACGACAGCTCAATGGCAGGAACTCGCTTTCACTGCATGGAGACAAGCTTCCCTGCCTTTTTCCAGCCAGGATCCCAGCAAGGGGGGGGAGGGAGGGAAGCCTTAGCAGACCTCAAATTATACTCAAAATGAGCAACATACATCATTATTCCAACCCCCTTGCTTCCTGTAGAACCAGCTCCATGTGAGTAGCTGCGCGTCTCGATGAAAGAAACATTCCAGTGGGGATTTAAAAGAAACTTTAAGTACCGGTAACTTAAGGTCAGTCATTACCGAACAGTCCAGTCAAGGGAAGAAGAAGAAGGAAGTAGGAGAGAGGAGACAGGAAATGACAAAGCAAGCATTGGGTCAATCCCCTCCCACCTTGTCCACAACTGGGAGGGGTAGCCAGAGAAGGGGCAGGCATTCACTCATGACATCACAAGCCCTGCCCACCAAACTACGCTCACGATTTGCTTTAATCCAAATGGTCAGTGGAGGTTACACGACCAAAAAGCGATCAAACATCTGTCGTATTTCAACAGTCTATGGTCTGGGACTTCAGCCAACCCCCTTATCAAAGAATGTCCGGGAAGGATGCCAGCACTTATTTGTTTGAAGGTTTTTATTTATACTCCAGAGATTAACCCCCTGGTCTGCGTAAGGTGCCGAACTTACACTGCCAGGCAGAGAAATCCTCAGTCCCGTTCCAGGATCCAAAATCACTTTAAGAAGTCCACAAGGTCCATTTACCAAAGCCAGGGTCACGCCAGAGATTCAGTCAGTCCAAATGTTGAAGCCGAAGGTCAAACCAGGTATGAGCGAGTCAACAGTCAAGCCGGGTGTTCAGTCCACAGGTTGCAAGCCAGAAGTACGCGGGAGTATCAGGAGCCGAATACATCGGTTGTTCCCAACGAAATCCCCGCTTACTCCTCCACCCCTTTTATCCTCGTCTGCGTCTGCCCACAGCTGTGTCCTATTCCTTCTCAATCTTATTTAAGGCTTGCGTCAGCTGTGCTCTGTTTTTGTAATCTCATGCTGCGTCTTGTGGGATGCGCTTGCTCCACACGCTTGAGCCGCCGCCTCTGCAGGGGAGTTACTGGACAAACCCCTTCAGGCCCAGAATCTTCCTCACTAGAGACAGGGGGTGGGAGAAGGTGGCTTTCCTGGAGCTCTTCTGAGGAACTTCCCTGCCGTTCCTCCTCCTCCAGTAAGTCCTGGGGAATGGGTGAAGCTGCAGTCTCTGCCACTTCTTCCTCCTCAGAGGAAGATTCCTCAGACTGACTCATGACAACATCGGAGAAATATTAAAAGTCACGTTTAATCGACACCTTGGAAACGCGCATTAATGGAGGCTATAAGTCCCATGCACGTCTGATCTGCGTCCTGCTCGTGTCTACAAAATGCCGTCAGAACGAAGTAAAGGCGACCCAAATAAACCGTGAAGAGGTACCCCTGGTGTCATCCATGTGGGAGATCACTGCATACACCAGATGTGGCTCAAGGGTTTTTATGGCAGCAAGATAGCAGATCTTATATAGCAGGGGGACAGCAGTGTGCTCTCAGACTCCTTTCTCAGTGTCTGCTGAGTTGCCTTCCTACATTTTATATCATCATTGTCGTCGTCGTCGTTTCTTAGTGGCAACTGGGATTGCTTCAAAGCAAAGTGAGGGCCTCTAGTTACTCCCATCTTTATTTATTTTGATTTTATTTACAAAATTTGCATACTGCTCCATAACTGAAACAGATTCCAGAGAGATGAACATAAGAAGTAAAACAGCAAAAGATACAAAGATTAAAGCACCATTAAAATTATACTTTAAAAAAAACAGTATGCCAATAAAAACTGTGGCTGTTAGTTGAGGAATGTTTCCTGGAATAGAGCAGTTTTCAGGAGGTGCCGGAAGCAACACATAGAATCATAGAACAGTAGAGTTGGACGGGGCCTATAAGGCTATCAAGTCTAACCCCCTGCTCAACATAGTTGGCGCCTGCCTGACCTCCAGGGACAGGGAATTCCAAAGAAAGGGAGCCACCACAGTTCTTTTCTATTAGTGCCTCTAGGCCACACGTACGACTCAGAGATATTCTTAGGAAATGAATATGGCTGCAGGGACGATGCTTCCATTTGCAGCATACCCATTTTGTGGTGATGCCTAGGACAGTTTGGCAAAGTGCCAAATGGGCCCATGGGCCCAAAAAGGTTGCCTGCCCAACAATATCGGATTGTTGGGCAACAAATTCCCTACCTCAGCTTTCCCCAGCCTTGTGCCCTTTGGATGTGTTGGCCTACAACTCCCATGTGGGCTGAGGATGATGGGACTTGTAGTCCGACAAATCTGGAGGGCACTGGGTTTGGAAAAGCTGCTCCACATTTTGAAACCTCAGCAATGGGCCTATTGAATCTGGCAGTTCAGGAACATGCAATATTTAATAGAAGCAATGTAAAGAGCACTAAGTATATGGTTAGAGCTCTTAAAGCAACATGAACTGTTCAAAATACTCTCAGCTCTTGTCATCTCCCCCTCCCACTTTATTCATCTCTATCATTTTATAAGTTTTGATTGACAATGTTGATTTAGAGTCACATGGATGGGGGAAGTGATGAAATGGGTTTATGGTGGGGAAGTTATAGCTATGGGACTGTTGTGTACTTAGGTTTTTTTTAAAAAAAATACTTTGTTAAAATTTGGATTTAAAAGTTCAGCAGACAGAAGCTCAAGAATTTGGTGTGGACTAAGGTGGACAAAATAAATCTTTTTTAAAAAATCAAATGACACATGCTTAACCCTCTCCAGTTGAAATCAATGGGATTTTAAAGGACTTGACTTTGGCTAGATTGTGCCTTTTATTTTTTCTTTGTTTGAGAGACTAGTAGGAAGGCACAATATCCTCAGAAACAGATAATAATAATAATAATAATAAGAAGAAGAAGAAGAAGAAGAAGATTAAATTAAATTTAAAAAATTTTAGCAGGCAAAGAACTACATATATGTATTTTCCCCTGCTTTCTATTTGTGGGGAGGTTTTAGTTTAGTTTTTACGTGGAGGAACACTTGCGGTCTGAAGTGGGACCATCTTGTCTACCGTCTCATTACCATGCATTCTCTTGCATGCGCACATCGGGCCTTCATGTAGCAGAATGAGGTAGAAGAAACTTGAGGTGATAATAGAGCAGACTCTATGACGTTGGGCCATCGTACGACAACAGGAAGTTGTTCTTTCCGGGACCGTTGATTGGTTGGAAAGGACACGTGCTCGGAAGCGCTGCTACAGCTGCTGGCGAGTGGAGGGGGGAGGCTATCGGCCCCGTTGGCTTTTGGCGTCCCGCTGCTATGGCGGGGGAGCTGGAGCGCTGGGTGTCTGGCTAGTTGCACACCCTGCTGGGGCTAAGCGAGCGCCATGTGGTCGCCTTCATGGTGGGCCTGGCCCGTCGCAGCCACACACCGGACGACTTGCTCGCTCGCTTGGAGGAGACCGAGCAAGAAGAAGAAGAAGAAGAAGAAGAAGAAGAAGAAGAAGAATTTATAACCCGCCTCTCCCTCCGGATCGAGGCGGGGAACAACAATAAATATAAAATACAAAGACCACAAAATAGATGTGGTCTCTACCATTTAAGACTGACATTAAGACTGACAAACTAGCCACATTATGGGAAGATAATCTTCAGGCAAACAGAGAATGTGATTCACTGTGGTTGTTAATTTGTCCCTTGTCATGGAAGATCAGCCCACACAATTTTCATACAAAGTTACAGTTGTTTAAATTTCTGTGCAAATCGCTTGCCATCCAAACGCTACCTCATGCTAATTCATTTGCATAAGATGTCATGCACAAAAGGCTGCACACCAAGCAGTCTGGCTGCTGCAGAAGGACAATACTGTGAGTTAGTGGCCTGGTTCTCATGTTACAGCCCATTCCTGGGTTGTTTAACATGGGTTGTTTGTGATGCCCAAACTGGGAAACTCTGGGCAAACTATGAATTCCAGGTTCAGAAGTTATGAAACAACCCACAAACGGACGTTCCTGGGTTAACTGAAAACAGAAGTAGCAAGCAGCATGCTTACTCGCCCCTGTTCATCCCTGCTAGTTCCTGGGTTAAACAACTCAAGAATTGGCTGTAACATGCGAATCGGATCAGTCTGAGTTTGTAATACAATTTTTAAAAAATAGTTTTGTGAAGTGCAAGTGGAGGTGGCTCAAGATGCTAACATGTTGGCTGGAGTGCTGGTATTTTTGGCCCCACCCCTTTTGCCTTTGGCCTCAAATGCACTGGAATGTGGCCCTTTAGACCTTCTCCAAAACTGAATTCAGGGCTTAGGGTGAAAGAGGTCCCCCCAACCCTTGTCTTAAAGAAACAGCTACCATTAATCCCTTGTTCTGAAGGCAAATGCTTCACCTACTTTCTATGGCCCACCCACTGGCACACATCCTGTGCCATTGGACAGTCATGGTGGAGAGGGAGGTACTTCTCATTTTGAGCGAATCAAACTCAGGATAAGGAATCCTCAAGGGTCCTGGCTCCAGTTAGTCTATCTAGTTCCTCAGCCTGTGGCAGGACAGCTTTGGACCTGGCTGGTTCCTCCTTCTCTGAGCTTGAAACCAGGGCTCTGACAGTATCTTATTTTGATTACAGAAAAACAGAACAACATTTTTACCTCATATATCATTTATAGCAGCTACTATGGTACACACAATTATAACCCCTTAAATTCCATTGATTTCAGTGGAATGTTCCTGTGCCTAACTATGCAGACTTAGGATACAATCTACAGAGCTAAGAACACCTATTCTCTCCCCCACCCCCGGTCACACTTCAATTTAACACACCATTTTAAAATGCAATTTAAGAACATAAGACGAACCCTCCAGGACCATACCAAAAGCCTGTCTAATCCAGCATTTTGCTCCCATAGTGACCTACAGGAGGCCCCAATGGGAAGCCCACAAGCAGGACATGAGCACAATGCCTCTCTTTCATGTTCCCCAGGAACTGATGTTCAGAAGCATGCTGCCTTTGATACTAGAGGTGATATATTACCCATCATGATTGGTAGCCATTGATAGCTTTATCTTCCACGAATTTATCTAATCCTCTTTTAAAGCTATCTCAGTTGGTGGCCATCACTACATCTTGCAGTGAGATGCAGCTGTGTTTAAATTTCTCTGGACTGTGCCCTGATATCTAAATTGTCCTGGACCAAAGATTTTTTTAAAAAAATGTATGGAGGCTTACAATTAGCCAAGCAGGATGGACTATTTAGCTCTGATTGTGTGTGTGTTCAATTATTGGGTTTATAAAGGTGACCAAATGACCCAGGGCAACCACTTTTATTATCTCTATATTTCAGATGGGGAGACTGAGGCTGACACAGTAGTAGTGTGTGCTTGAGACCTCAGTCACTATGCTCTTCAGCTGGAGTCTCCAATATGATGCCCAGGTGCACCAATGTACACACAGACACTTCTCTGGACAGCTGCCCTGGTTTAAATTTAATTTCTTAAGATTTTGTTAAATCACACTTTTGTTTTAACTGGGAGGCTGCCATATTGCAAAGCAAAGTTCCACCCTCTAACGCCATGTTCCAACGCTATGCTTCTATTAATTATTCTGTTTGGCTTCCAAAGAATGGTTTTATGTTTTGGAGATCAGATCCCACCTTTACCTTGTACTTACGTGCCTCAGCAGGTTAATAAAAGTAGTTTTACCCAGGGGGCTGTCTATACGTTTTAAAAGCCCTGTGATTATACGATGCAGCAGTCACCTTACAGCCACCGTGGGGCTTTCCCACAAAGCTGCAGATTTAAACAGTTGGGAACTTACCCTGACTTTTTACACTGGAGCGAGATGAACATGGCTCTTCCGGCATCTGTCTTCACTCCAATGTTGAAGCAGAGGCATTCCCAGGTGGATGACGACCCTTGATTGGTCGCCAGAAGCCTGGGCAGAGGGCAGGGGACAGGCCCAGCAGGCCAATTGGCTGCTGGAAAGCCTGCACTGCCTCTTGCTTCAGGATTACACACCGCCACCCCAAAACAGCGAAAGCACGGGGGTTTCTTAAAAGCGGCAGCAACCTGGCGCTGTGAAGGCAGCCTCCAATTTGGCTTCTAGGAAATGAGTGCTTTGTGACTGGCCATGCTTTCCATGGCTGCCATTTTATGAATGGGGAAGCCCTCCTTTAGCAGCCACTTTGTGAGAGCGCCCACAACACTTCCTCAAAATTCCAAATGTGCCCACTAACCCTAAAAGCTTGGGGAGGCTTTTTCAATAGTAGCTCTCATGAGAAATACTTAAGCCTTGCAAGTTTTCTTGCATTTCCCTGAACAGTCTCTCAACTCTGATAAAAGTATATCTCATGGTTTATACAGGATATCTTCCTTCCGTCTCTTTGCCCTGCCCATTATTACTCACTGAATACAGAAGAAGGAATTTGAGCAATAATACACAAGCCCACAAAGCCAGTGCTACTCTGAGGAAAGTAATGTTTCTTGGAGCTCATACAGAGGTTGAAACCTAGACTGTTGTGTTAGTCTCTGTTAATACCACAGATAAGAACTGCACTGTTGCTGTGATTAAGATCATAAAACCCAGAAAACCTCATGAGGGGAGTCAAAGTCCCACACCTGGGTCCTTGTAACAGTCTTGGGCCAAGCAGGAACAGTTACTAGAGGAGCCATGATTATGTGCGATCTGCCACTATGGCCCTCCTGGTGTTGAGGAAATTACAGAGGTGTATCCCAATTCTAGCAAATAGCTACTACTATATTTATAAATTAGTGAGTCCTGCATCTTATCAGTCAATCTGGGACACTTAGGAGCTGTTCACACAACATGCTAACCCACACTTAGTGGTTGAGTATGAGTTGTTTGCTGAACCATGGGTTAATATGTTGTCTGAACCCAGGACATTTTCTGCAGTGTGGCTTGTTAACCACCCTGAACAACCCAACAACAAACCATGGGTTCTTAAGGTGGCTTGTTTGAGAAAAATAAGCCATATTGCACTGTTAAAAAGCCATTCTGTGGAAAACATCCTGGGTTCAGATGGCACGGTAACCCATGGTTCAACAAACTACCCCACAGTTTAACAACAACCCACACCCAACCATTGAGTGTGGGTTACTGTGCTGTGCGAACCCAGGCCATGTCTACACCTGCCTTTTGTCCCAGGGTTGTCCCTGGGTGCTCCCTGTGCGTCCAAATGACACACAGGGACTCCCGGGGGCAGAGGGGGACGGGCACGGGTTTTCGCAAGGATAAAGAAAACCTCGGAAAACCCAAATCTTTCAGCAGTCCTGGGTCCGTCCCGAGACTGCTGGAGGTGTGGGCGCCCGTCCCTCATGGTGCCTACTTATCCGTGAGTAAGTGCAGCACTAGAAACGGGTATGGAGCTGCGCGGCGTGGCTCCACGTCCATGAGGGGAAGCAAGTCTGCCATACCCAGGATGACCGGGGGGGGGGGGGCGGACGCACGCACGGGCAGGGGTTTCTGACCTTCTCTGCCATGCTCCCGGCTCCTTCTGCTCATTTAAAAACAAACAAAAATGATGCCCGCGACAAGCGTGACATCCTGGGATGTCGCACTTCCGCTTTGGACGCCCGGGGACAATCCTGGAAGCAGGTACATCTGGGATCGTCCCCCCTCCCTCTACATCAACACTCTTGCCAACACTCTTGGCAAGATAAACACTCTGGAAATCTCAGGGGACATTCGACTGCTGGATGTGAGGAGTTGGTAGCTATGGAGTAGCACCCATCTGTTATTTTAAAATTGCTTCTGGAAAACTAAGCTTCACCCCTTTCTCTGGTCTAGAGAAAACTGAGCTGCATTAACCTTGATCTACAATAATAAAAATAAATGGATGTCAATTGCTTGCAGAAACCTCTCTATGTTTTAAATGTCAGCTGTTTTATGTTTATGGTTTTAAATTTTGTATATTGTCTTTTTAGTGTTCAATCTTTTAATTTTTGTAAACCGCCCGCAGAGCTTCAGCTATGGGGCGGTATATAAATGTAATAAATAAATAATAATAATAGGCATATGACTACAATAGTGCCAGATGGTTCCTAGACTTGTTACCAGGCTTCCAGACAGGTGGTAGAGCTCCAAGAGGTGGAACAGGAGCAAAGCGGGTGCCATTTTATATTATATTTACATAGGCATATGATTACCTCAGGGTGCAATGCTATGCATGTTTAGACAGAATAAAAGTCCTGCAATTCCCAGCATGCCCCAGCCTGGCTGGCTGGAGCATGCTGGGAACTGCAGGACTTTTTTCTGTTTAAACATGCATAGGATTGAACCTAAGAGATTCTTGGGATTAAAGTTTATGATTGTCTATACTCAGCCCTTATTCCCTGTGGGTCCCCATTCCCTGAAGTCCTATTAGCATTTACTTAGCAGCAAGACTCTGGAAATGAGTGATACCAATCTCCAAGTCAACACAGAGACGCTCAGGCAGCACACCAAGATTTTATCAGGTACTCTCAATCAGTAGAAATAAAGGATACTATAAAGCTCTGAGGGATATTTGGGTATGCTTTCTGAAGTTGTGATGGTACCCATCTGCCTAACTTCTGACAGTGAGCAAACTGCAAAGCTCTGAGGGATATTTGGGTATGCTTTCTGAATTTGTGGAGGTAGCCATCTGCTTAAGTTCTGATAGTGAGGAAATCTGGATGCTGTCTTCACAGTGCTGGGTTGGTGCCACCTCCCTCTAAAACTCTACACTTTCCCTCGTCTGGGGTGGGGTTGGGTAATCCTGACAATAAGGAGGAAGCTTGGGGTTTCTGGGCAGCCATCCAAGTACCGAAGCACCCCTTCATCCTGTGCTATACAAGCATAGGCTGGAGTGATTTGGACGGAGACTGGTGTATATGTGATGTTGATGAAGGACTGGGCTACATTATAGCCATTTGAAAATACCTGTATATATCTGGAGGAACCAGTTGTGCTTGTATATATTTTTATATTGGAACACCAAGTAAAGGACTTGTATTATACACAACTTACTGAGTGTTAGTATTTCTTCTGCTGCTGAGATTTACTGGAAGTTATTGCTCACACAAGCGCAGGCAGCGCTTAATGCTTCCCTCAACAGGTGGAAGATCTGATGTCACTCTGATTGAAAAAGTTGGGGTAAATCCCGACTTTTTCAATCCGCAGCTTTACGGGAAGGACTTGCAGTGGCTGCAAAGCTGTGCCTGTATCGTCTAACTGATGCAGCACAGATTCGCAGCCACTGCAGGGCTTTCCACGCATATAGACAGCACCCTGGAGAAGGGCCTGGTTCATATGGGAAGTGGTGATCCTTTAAGTACCCTGACTCCCCAACTTTTTTTTGCACTCTGGTAAGTGCCACTCAGCATTACTCCCTGCACTTATTGCGAAGACCAAAGAGCCAGGACACTCAGGGGGGCCATCTTCTAAGAATGTGTGAGCCCATTGATTGAAAAATGTGTTATTTCTTTATTTAAAGAATTGTTTACCCAACTCTTTTGCCAAAAAAGTTCATAGGGAGACTTACCAATATTAACTGTAAGACAGTCCCTGCCCTCAATCTTACAACCTAAGAGACACTACACGCAAGAAAAAAGGGATGGTGAGGGAGGAGGGGAGGAAAGCAAGCTCAATCACCAGTTGTAAAATTACAATTTTTGTAGCCATTAGTTGGGATAGAAACAGCTTAGATAGCCTGATAGCAGGATATTGAGTTCTCTCCCTGACACTTAAGATATCTGTGCCTCAGTTTGTGAGTTTGCTATATTTATATGTCACATTTCCTCCAAGAAGCTCAAGGTGGCGTATATGGACCCCCCTCCCCTCCCCCTGCCACCCATTTGATCCTCACAAAATTCCTATGAGATTCCTATGAGATAAGTTAGACTGGGAGTGAGTGACTGGCTGAAGGACATTCAGTGGCTCAGTTTGGCCGACACGATAACCAATGGTGGTTTATTGTGTCGTCTGTCAGGTAAAAACCACCCCACAGTTTATTATTTCCTCAAAATAGCCAACAGAGAAACAGAACACTCTGTAGAGTTGACTAGACACAATTGTTGGTTAGTGTATTGTCTGTCGGGCTCCGTTGACTCTTTCGACCCATTGAGTTGACTATTTCGGCTGCCTACAGAGTCCTCCAGCAAGAGTGGCCAAAACTGCACTGGCCGCTCTGCTACAGCCACCAAAACTCGATTCCTAAATCTGTCTAGCAACAGATGATGACTGCCTTTCCATTCTGCCTTCATTGCGCTCACAAAATGAGTGCCTTCTGACAGGCGCCCATGCCCTGCCATGGCCTTTGCTAGCCCTCTTTCCCGTGGCTCCCCCCAAAGAACCATTTGATTTTCCACTCGCTATCGTTCGGAACAAGTCCGCACATGTCACAACTGCCCAGGGCATATGGGGTCGGAGTGGGGCTGTGCAGGAAGGGGGGGAAGAAATGACCAGCTGCATCGCCGCCACATCCTACCTTCTCAGCTGCTGCGGCTCCACACACATCTTCAAGTGCTCCCCACAATAAACAAGCAGGCCCTTAGTGAACGCATTTGAGCAGCAACGCCTGTCCCGGATCCATTCCGCATGTGGTGCAGCAAGCCCCTATTGTTGGCTGCCAGCGATCACAGCTGCCCCGTCCTGCTTCCCCCTTCCTTTCCCCAAGACAACTCCAATTCCCCAGGTAGAATGGGGCGCCCCTTCCCCCTTCATGCCTTTCCCAACCAGTTTGCCCACTTTGCTCTTTGGATGCCCCAGCCCCTCTACACCCCTTGCTCTCTGCGCACCTTCTCAGCTGTCTACCCTGGCAATCAGCCACCCAGCCGGGAAGTCCGGGCAGGCATCCTCGTCTCCCCCCACTCCTCTGCCATCCTCCTCTTCCCCAAGCCCAATGGAATGCCCATTCAAATGGTGCATGTGGGCAAGACAGCTCCAGAGCCATGTGGCTGTGCCAGCTGGGGTTGTTTTGTGCAACTTCTGAAAGAATGCATAATACTCCCATGGCCCTGCATCCACGCTCTTCTGTCAACCCTCTCCCTGCCCCACTGTCCATGGCAACTTCCCAACTATCTCCAGCTCCCTAAGTTCTACTCCCCCACTGCTGCAGAGGAGCCCTCCTGCCAGGTGCCCTGTGTAGCTTCTCACAAATACCCCAGTCTGCCACTGTCGCCAGCATGAATCCCGTTGGCTAGGACATCTCTGAAAGCCAGGCCAAGGAAATGGGATCACAGTCCCTTTTCTCAGAAGTTCAGCACACAAAAAAAAGGGGGGACAAAGAAGAAAGTTGCACCAATGTATTGTTCCAATGTGTTTCAAGAAAATCTTTATCAAGGGACATCCTTTGTTTCTTCTAAAACTTCTTTTAACTATCTCACTTCTGATTTACCTAAGAAAGACTCCTCCAAGTTAGATTACCGCAATGCGCTGTACATGGGGCTGCCTTTGAAGATGGTTCGGAAGCTGCAGCTTGTGCAAAATCCAGTGGCCAGATTGATAACAGGAACCAGAAGGCTTAAACATATAAGACCAATTATGGCCCGCTTGCATTGGCTGCCTGTATGTTTCCGAGCTTGATTCAAGGTGCTGGTTTTAACCTATAAAGCCTTACACGGCTTTGGACCACAGCACCTGATGGAACGCCTCTCTCAACATGAACCTACCCATATACTACACTCAATAAAGATCCTCCTCCACCAGATGCCTACTCCAAGGGAAACACGGAGGGTGGCAACAAGGGAGAGGGCCTTTTCAGTGGTGGCCCCCCAATTGTGGAATGATCTCCCCAATGAGGCTTGCCTGGCAACAACATTGTTATCTTTTTGGTGTCAGGTTAAGACTTTTCTCTTCTCTCAGGCATTTAACAACATATGTTGAGTTGGTATGTAATCTGTATTTATGCTTTTTATGGTTTTAAATTTTGTATATCTTTTTTAATGTTAAATGTTTTAATCTTTGTAAACCGCCCAGAGAGCTTCGGCTAAGGGGCGGTATATAAATATAAATGTAAATGATAATAATAGTAATAATAATAATAATAATAATAATTTAATAAAGAAAAATCTTGAAATGCGTTGGAAACAATACATTGGTGCAACTGCCTCTTTACGTTTGGAAAGTGTGTGACAATATCTTTCCTTTAGGAAGGTATGAGTAGATATATTGCAGCAGATGTAGATTTTTAAACTGAGTTCTTCCAGACAAGACTTTTATTGTGCCATTGCCCTGCTTCATTCACAGAATTTTAGTGAAAGTCCAGATGACAGCGTCATCATCTTCTAGCCCTTAAGTATTTCTCCACCACTTCTACAGGATTTTTTCTTACTGCAAAACATCTGTTAGGAAGAAAAAAAAGAATAGCTGCCCAATGTCTTTTGATTGGTAATGCTAAGAACATCTGGAAGCACCCACTGAGATGCGGTGAAGGGTGTAATTTAGATTTATGTCTTGCCTTGTCCCAGAAGGTCAGGGAAGATAACAATGCTATATTAGTATTTTAAAAAGACGGTTCCTATGTCACAAGGTTCACAGGCTAACAAAGGTGTCTGTTGGGTTATTTTAATGGGCAGAATCCATCATAATTTAATTTATATGCCGCTTTTCCATAAAGGTAAGTCCCGCTTGCTCAGGTAAGTACATTGGATCCCCCAATCCCAGCTGCTCTCTCCCCTGCTGATTCAGCAATGATATGTTTCAATGCCAACCATATCAGCTGTGTTTATATATCCCATTGCTTAGCAACCCAAAGTTCTTCCTCAGAATCATGGTGCCATCACTGCCACGTTTTATATAGAAAGAGTGTTTTAATGCTTGTTTTTATTGGATTGTATCATGATGGTATTCTGTAAACTGCTTTGGGATTTATTAATGTTTTTAGAAAAGAAAAGCGGTATAGGAATTTCTCTGAAATAAATAAATAAATAAATAAATAAAGGACTTGGGTTCAAATCCCTTAGATATGAAGCTCACTGACCATATCTGAGCAAACTGCTACATTGCTGCCCAACCTGTCACAGGATGTAGAAGACTGTAAAGCACTTCTACAGTATGACTACAGCATCACAGCAAAAAAATCTACCAAACCTCCTCCCATCTCTTCACGCTTTCCTGCCTTCCTCCCTAGAATAATTCAAAGTGCGCTGACTGCCTTATTCTCTATCCCAGTTTACTCCAATCTGGTGTCCTCCAGATGTGTTGCTGGCTGGGGATAATGAGAGTTGTAGTCCAACACAAGAGGGGGATCAGGTTTGCAGGGGCTGTTCTATTCAGTCCCCCCTTCAGTCTCTCTCTCTCTCTCTCTCTCTCTCTCTCTCTTTTGGCTTGAGACAAGTCTTCTCCATTCTTCTGGGTCATCCACATTTTTGGGGTGGGTAGTAAGTAGGAATGTGGCTATTCATGCCGATTCCTGCAGTCCTCAAAGAGCAAATCTAGCAATTTAACAGGTCCTGTTCCAAGGCCATTCTGTTATGAGAGTTAATTTTTTTTACACTTGTCCTACTTGTTCATAGCTTCCAGTCCGCCTCATCTTCTTAGCATATGCAGAGTCAGTGGGTTTTTTTTTTTTGCTTGCAAATATGGACTGTCCCACGCAACAGATATGCAAATAGTTAACAGCTTACATTGAAAATTTATTTTAGATTTTTTTTTAAAAAAAAAATGCATCCTATGCTTGAAATTTTGACGGTGGCTGGTAACAAGTTGCACATGTCCTTGCCTTTTAGGGCAGTCTTTCAACCACACTTGAAATGGCACCTCTTGGTATTAGAAAATGCTTGGCTTAGCTTAGTTGAAAGCTTCTCGGAAGCTTCAACGGAGGCATAATGCAGCAGTTATGGTTCTAACACAAGCCCAGCCTTAGGGAGCATATTGTGGCACATTTACCACTTTCCTGAGTGGCCAGAGGATCCAGAGGCAGCGCTGCCCAGGTTTTAGTTTCCTCTGGAGGAGAGAGCATGGGGGATGTATGATGTTTTTGTGTTATTTACTTTATTATCAAAGTGGGTTATTTTGGCCAAACAAGCCATCATGGGTCAAAAAAACCCAGACAGATGACATGACAACCTATATTAGGTTAAGAACGCATCATGGTTTATTTAACCTGTCATGGGTTATTGTGACATCTAAACCCAGTCATACTGTCATGTTGGAGTGATAGCCATGCCAAATGCCAGCCGTTCAAGGTAACTTTCTAGAGCAATTCACTTCTCTTTTCCACTACCACCTCCTCTTAGATAACCCAAGCACAGTGGAGCAGACTTCAGCCCTTTCTACACCTCCCAGCATTCCGGGAGGGAGGGGGAGGCTGTTGCAATATCCTGAAGCACTCCAAAGATAAATAACACAAAGTGGTTCCACAAAACTTTGCAATGATGAAGTAAGCAAAATATATTACTATATACAATGCAATTGTCAGGTATAGGTTTCAGCAAGTTGTAGTTAGATTTAATTAGAATTAGCTTGGAATGTCTATGCAAGCTTAACTCTGTCAGGATTCTCTTGGCCTTGAGCCATTTAGAGTTTCCTGGGAAACTGATAGAGTGTTTAGAAAGGTGGGGGCCCTTGTTGAAGGAGTCACTTAGATTGTAGTGAGCAGTGCCTGCCCTGTTTGGACAGGGGCATGATTTACGGGCCAGAGCCCCTGTCTGTCAAGTGGTTTTGAACAGGTTTACGCTTCTCTTTATAAGATGGAGCAAAGGCAAGGAGCCTTTGTTAGGATTAACTTTCGACTCATGGCTCGAAATCTTTCTTTGTTTGGATCTATCATCATTTGGGACTTTGAAAGCACTCTGCACATAGATTCTTTTCTATTTGGACTTTGGATTTCTAAGGACTGTGCCATGAAAAGTACTGTGAGGCTTTTCATAGACTTGAATTCACATTTGCTGTAGTTTGTGTGTTTTGTGGTCCGTTCAGCGTAGTGGCAGGCTGGGACTGACCACTGGACTTTTCTTCTGCTGACTCAGGTGGCGGGGAGTTTTCTACCTGAAGTACAAGCATGGGACTCTTTGTACCTGAAGTTTTACTTTTCCTGTGATTGTGTGTGTGTTCAACTGCTCAGTGTAGACTCAGGTGGCATAGGAATTCTTGTGCCTGAGAATTTTACTTACCCCGTGATCTTGTTTAGGCTTTGGCCATGTTCCCTGAGTTACCAACGTGTGGCTGCATTTGGACTAGCTCCCTTGGGATGGGTTGTTAAGCCTTTCAAGAATTCCCCATTGAAATTGCCTGAAAGATCGTATCAAGAATCTTTCCCCTCCCTTAGTCGAGTTTAGAACCCGTTTTTGGAACCGTTGAGATGGCAACTGGGAAATCAGGTTGTTATTGTAGTGATTAGCATTTTGACTGTACATTATCTGAGAGCCTAAAGCTTTCTGACCAACAATCAGCTGTAAGTATTTTTGAAGTATGTAACCATTAAGCTTTTCACTGTGAAATTTCCCTGTATAAAAGAAGTCTCACTGTTTAGGTGTCCCGTGTCAATTTGTCAGCACATTTGAATGCCGGAGGAAACGGGAATCCACGACAGCAATTAGGATGATATAGAAGCAAAAAAAAAAATAGCAGCTAGCATATTTCTTAGTAAAGTTAAAGTTGTATTCCCCCTAGCTACCAAAGCAGAGTCATCATTGAGATCTTATAGTTCCCTCTCTGGCAGCATTGTTGGCAGAGTTTAGGTAATCATGTTTGGTAGGCTTCTAGTTCTCCCAGGATCTCTGGTCAACTGTGTCAAAATTTTACTACATATAACATTCTACCTAGCAATAGTTCTAGTTTCTTTATCTTAATCACATCTATACACCTTGATGTTTTGGACTCAGTCATAGGCTGACCATATGAAAAGGAGGACAGGGCTCCTGTAACTTTAACAGTCGTAGAGAAAAGGGAATTTCAGCCAGTGCCATTTGTATGCAATTAGTTCCTGGTGAAATTCCCTCTTCATCACAACAGTTAAAGTTGCAGGGGCCCTGCCTTCTTTTGTATATGGTCACTCTAGTATAGTGCATGGACCTTTAACTGTTGTGATGAAGAGGGAATTTCACCAGGAACTAATTGCATACAAATGGCACTGGCTGAAATTCCCTTTTCTCTACGACTGTTAAAGTTACAGGAGCCCTGTCCTCCTTTTCATATGGTCAGCCCACTCAGTCATAGCTTCTCCTCATGACCTCAGGAGGACCTCTCCTAATGCAGCCAGGGTTACAGTTTACTTCAGAACCATCCTGGTGAAAGTCCATCTCCTCATGAGGTAACGAGCTTTTTACTTCCAAGAACGAACCAACCCACCCGTGGTAAGCTTTTTTGCCCCAGCTCCAAGAACACCTTTTTGCACTTAATAGCTAGTTTACAGCATACATAGCTAATCAATCTATACTTACATACACATATTATTATAAATAGCACTCCTATGAAATACAATGAAGTCTCGTAAACAATATTTATTTTATTTTATTACATTTGTATACCGCCCAATAGCCGAAGCTCTCTGGGCGCTGTACATAAGATTAAAACAATTAAAAACAATATACAAAAATTAAAACAGCAAAAACATACACTATACACATACATTTAAAACCATTGTAATAACTTTAAAAAGCTAAAAACCTAAAAATAAAACAAACCCAGGCTCATCAGATATTGCTAAATGCCTGAGAGAAATGGAAAGTCTTGACTTGGCACTGAAAAGATAACAATGTTGGCGCCAGGTGGGCCTCGTCAGGGAGATCATTCCACAATTGGGGGGCCACCACAGAGAAAGTGCTCTCCCTTGTTGCAGACCTTTGAGCTTCCTTCGGAGTAGGCACTTGGAGGAGGGTCTTAGATGTTGAACGTAGTGTTCGGGTAGGTTCATGTCGGGAAAGGCATTCCATCAGGTATTGTGGTCCCAAGCCATATAAGGCTTTATAGGTTAAAAACAGCACCTTGAATCAGGCTCGGAAACATACAGGCTACCAATGCAAGCGGGCCAGAGTAGGTCTTACATGAGCAAACCTTCTGGTCCCAGTTATCACTCTGGCTGCTGCATTTTGCACAAGCTGCAGCTTCCGAACCACCTTCAAAGGCAGCCCCACGTAGATTCATTGCAGTAATCTAACTTGGAGGTTACCAGAACATGGACAACTGAAGCCAGGTTATCCCTGTCCAGATAGGGGCATAGCTGGGCCACCAACCAAAGTGGGCAGAAGGCACTCCGTGCCACTGAGGCCACCTGCGCCTCAAGTGACAGAGATAGTTCTAGGAGAACCCCCAAGGTACGAACCTGCTCCTGCAAAGGGAATGCAACCCCATCCAGAACAGGTTGGAGACCCTCCATCCGGTCAGCAGAACCACCCACTAATAGCATCTCAGTCTTGTCTGGATTGAGTTTCAGTTTATTAGCCCTCATCCATTGTTGCAGCCAGGCACCAGTTCCGCACATCCACAGCCTCACCTGATGAAGATGAAAAGGAGAAATAGAGCTGCGTGTCATCAGCGTACTGATGACAACACACTCCAAAACTCCAGATGACTGCACTCAACACTTTAATGTAGATGTTGAACAGCATGGGGGACAAGACTGACCCTTGCGGAACCCCATACTGGAGAATCCACGGGGCTGAGCAATGTTCCCCAAGCACCACCTTCTGGAGCCGACCTGCCAAGTAGGAGTAGAACCACCGCAATGCAGTGCCTCCCACTCCCAACTCAGCCACTGAGAGATCAAGGAGAATCAACAGAGCCACACTCCCCCTGTCTTTCTCCCGACATAGGTCATATTACATTCGTATTTTGTGATACTAGTAAGGGTATTGTCTAACTATGGATTTTGGAATTTTCTTTTTTGTTGTGACTCATGAGCTGCTTTAGTTGTTTTCACAAAGCAGAACATTTTTAATGTATCATACAATAGTTCATTCCTATTAATTCTCTTCTCTTATGAGTACTTCAGTAATGTTGAGCCTGAAGTGAAAGAAGTCAAATTTAAAAATAGAATGAAGACTCTTTATACAAACTGAGATGTCAGAATTGAATTGTGTGAAGTCAACTCTCTGGTATTATGTGACGAAATGTGCTCACGGGTATGAAATATTAAATAAACAAATGCCCAGTGCAGTTCAAGATGGCTGTTATAGGAAAGTAACATATTTCCTATAATTGTACAGAGAGATACTGACTGGGTTCGGATGACACAATAGCCCACGATGAGTTAAATAATCCATTGTGTTTTTTAAAAAATCCTTCATGGGTTGTTATGTCATCTGTTGGGAATTTTTAACCCACAATGGGTTATATGCCCAGAATAACCCATTCTAATAACCCACAGTCTGCAGTAGGGGTTATTTAACCAACCACAGATTATCAGGTCGCCTATTGGGCACTGCCTGCTGGGTTAATTTGCTTACCTATAGAGTTGCACAGCAAGATGGGATCATATAGCTGCCACCACTCCATAAATCCTTGAAGGTTTGCAGGATTGGGACCACACTTCAATTGCAGCCTCCCCTAGTCAGGAGGCACCCAATTCACCTCCAAAACTCAGTACAATTTCACCCAGAGGAGATATTATCCAGGATGCTCCACAAATAAGGTGATACAAATAAAACTTTGAAAAATAAGCAAAAATGAAATGGTGAAAATGCACATTTTCCCATAGTCTAAAGTGCACAATTGCACAGGCATGAATTCGTGCAAATGCAAATTTGCACAATTGTTACTGTGACTTCCAAATCGGGCACTTTATGTGTGGATATGACCTTGCTGCATATCTGCTGCATTTTCTAAAATGTGGCTGGCATGATGAAGGTATATAAAATTATGCGTGGAGGGGACAAAGTGGATTGAGGCTACAACCCTATAAACACTTACCTGGAAACAAGCCCCATTAAAGTGAAGTGTTGTAAACCACTCAGAGAGCTTTGGCACAAGAGCTACATCCTGTGATAGTGAATTTCATAGTTTAACTATGCGCTGTGTGAAGAAGTACGTCCTTTTATCTGCCCTGAATCTCCCGCCAATCAGCACTCTGCCTTAGGCTGGAATGCTAACTCAAGAAGAAGGTAAGCCCCCCACAGAAGATAGGATATAATGTTCTTCCATTGCCATTAAACAGCTTGCCTCCTATTCTTCATCAAACTGTATGGACCATCAATTCAGAAATTGTGGTTCCTTGCAGGTCATCATTCACTGCCAAGCATCCATACCAGAGGCGAACCAAAGAAACATACAACAACAACAAAAATCAGATGCATTCTGGACCCTGCTTGAGTCTATTTAAGTGTGTGTGTGTGTGTGTGTGTGCATCTTCTGATTAAAATAAAAGATAAGCTTTTAAGTTTCTAAATTTCTGTTGTTTTTCCTTAACCTAACACAAGTAAAAGGTTAAAGACTGAGACCCCCATTTGGGGAGAGGGCTGTAGCTCATTGGTAGAGCACCTGCTTTGCATGCAGAAGGTAAGTACAGAAGAACAGCTGTGCAAAGTCCAGTCTTGCCCAGCATTCTGTCCACACATT
Source organism: Anniella stebbinsi (assembly GCA_029215795.1). Lineage (NCBI taxonomy): Eukaryota > Metazoa > Chordata > Lepidosauria > Squamata > Anniellidae > Anniella > Anniella stebbinsi. Next base: position 335,992,059 of record JARDYH010000001.1, read on the forward strand.
GGCCAAACCAGCTGCCCATAGGAAACCCACAAGCAGGACATGAGTGCAACAGCACCCTCCTGTCCATGTTCCCCAGCAATTGGTGTACAAAGCCATACTGCTTCTGATACTGGAGGTAGCATATAGCCATCATAACTAGTAGCAATTGAAAGCTTTCTCCTCCAGGAATTTGTCCAATCACCTTTTAAAGCCATCCAAATTGGTAGCCATCACTACATCTTGTGGAAGTGAATTCCATAGTTTAACAATGTGCTGTGTGAAGAAGTACTTCCTTTTATCTGTCCTGAATCTCCCCCTAATCAGCTTCATGGGATGACCCTGGGTTCCAGTATGAGAGAGAAAAATGCCTCCCTATCCACTTTCTCCACATCATGCATAATTTTGTACGCCTTTATCATGTCTCTCCTTCCTCACCTCTTTTCTAAGCTAAACAATCCCAGATGTTGTAACCATAGGGGAGTTGCTCCAGCCCTTTGATCGTTTTAGTTCCCTATTTCTACTTTTCCCAACTCTACAATATCTTTTTTAGGAGTGGTGGCCAGAACTATACACAGCTTTCCAAGTGTGGTTGCACCAGATATTTCCTAACCTAGATACCTAACATGGAATTTGCCTTTTTCGCAGCAGCTGCACACTGGGTCAACATTTTCATTGCACTGTCCACTACAACCTCAATATCTCTTTCTAGGTTAATTATCACTAGCTCAGTTCCCATCAGCTTATATTTGAAGACTGCCACTATTTTAGTCTCAAGTGAAAGGTTGTCACACGGAGGAGGGTCAGGATCTCTTCTCGATCAACCCAGAGTGCAGGGACATGGAATGATGGGCTCAAGTTACAGGAAACCAGATTTCAGCTGGACATCAGAAAAAACTTCCTGACTGTTAGAACAGTATGACAATGGAACCAATTACCTAGGGAGGTTGTGGGCTCTCCCACACTAGAGGCATTCAAGAGGCAGCTGAACAGCCATCTGTCAGGCATGCTTTAAGGTGGATTCCTACATTCAGCAGGGGGTTGGACTCGATGGCCTTATAGGCCCCTTCCAACTCAGCTATTCTATGATTCTATGATTCTATGATTCTAATGGTGGAATTTTTATGCTACAAGTGAGCATAATCATTCACCTGAAGTATTCTTCTCTCTCTTTGTACTACTCATCTACTTTTTACAGGAAAGATTGATGAGACCACCTGAGCCTCAGCATTCTTCACTTTCCTACCTAGAGCTTTATAGTCAGTCATGATATACTCATAGTTATGGCTGGAGGTGTAATTTATTTTCACGTGGATGAGCAAGAAGGGATAACGCTCAGTGATCCTGATAAGGCTTGGCAACCATGCCAGTACATCCTGGATCCAAGCACCAAGGAGACAGCATAGTTCACAGGTTAATAGGGGACTGTCTATACGTCTTCTAAGCCCCGCAGTGGCTGCTCAGTTGCACTGGGTCATTTATACGACACAGCCGCCGACTCACAGTCACTGCAGGGCTTTTCGTCGAAGCTGCACGGTAAAAAAAGACAGGAACGTACCCCAACTTTTTCTTCAAAGTGAGGTCACCACGGCCCTTCCATCGTGTGATCTTGCTCCAGGTCGAGCGGAGGGTGGATGGCGACCCCTGATTGGTTTCTGGAAGCTAAGCAGAGGGCAGGGTTGTGTTAATTAACTTTTCTGATGCTGCATTAATTCACTCCAGTTTATATCCAAAACTGCATTTGTGGAGGGGGCTTTTATCCTTTACTTTGCCTCAGCTGTGCATCTCTAGATTATAAAAATAGAGAACTGCTGAGTTCCCTGACAGTTTGCTTAGGGTGGCCATATGAAAAGGAGGACAGTGTTCCTGTATCTTTAACAGTTGTATTGAAAAGGGAATTTCAGCAGGTGTCATTTGTATGCCTGCAGCACCTGGTGAAATTCCCTCTTCATCACAACAGCTAAAGCTGCAGGAGCCCTGTCCTCCTTTTCCTATGGTCACCCTAGCCATGCTAGATCAGTCCAGGAGTCCATCTAGTCCAGCACTCTGTTCACACAGTGGCCAACCAGCTGTTGACTAGGAATCCACAAGCAAGTCATGAGTGCAACAACACTCTCTTGCTTACGTTCCCCAGCAACTGATGTACATAGGCTTACTGCCTCTGATACTGGTGGTAGTACAAAGCTATCAGGACTAGTAGCCATTGGTAGCCTTCTCCTCCTTTAAAGTCATCCAAATTGATGGCCATCACTACATCTTTTTCCAACTCCACAATATCTTTTTTAGGAGTCGGTGACCCAAACTGTACACAGCATATGTTATTATCCTACAAAACCCGAAACAACTTGGGACCAGGATATCCAGCATACTTCCTTTCCTTATATATACCCAGACGACATTTAAGATCTTCAGACGAGATCTTGCTGGTCATTCTGAAACATTTGGAATGTCGCCATGAAGAACTTGGCGGTGGGGCTTCTCTGTAGTGACATCCACCATCTGGGAAACCCTCTCTTGTGTGGTTCAGGAGGCGGAAAATGGAACATCATTAAATGCCTCCTGAAAACACATCTTTTCACAGCTTTCCCTGGGCTGTAACTGCTGCTAGAGTTATTTTGATTTTACATGGTTTTTTAAAACTTTTATATTACATTTTGATTTGCTGTGTCTTATGGTTTTAATTGTGAACTGCCCAGAGTGCCTCAGCTATTGGGCAGTATAAAAATGCAATAAATAAAAAATAAAATAAATAACTCTTGTGGTAGCAAATTCCATAGTTTAACTATGTGCTGTATAAAGAAGTACTTCCTTTTATCTGTCCCTAATCTCCCACTAATCAACTTCATGGGTTCACCCTGGGTTCTAGTATTTTGAGAGAGCTGCAGAATGCTTCCTAAGCACTAGGAGCACACACACCCTTCCCTGAAACATCTATGCTTTGTTTCAGGGAGAAAATCCAAAATCCTCGGTTGTGCAAAAGAGTTTCAGCTATTGGGCAGTATGGAAATGTAATACATAAACAAATAAATATAAAATTCCACAAAAGATTTTGGCATCTGGGTTGGTCCTAATAAATGTATTGCCCAACCGTGAATTCCCCCCCCCCCACACACACCTCCCATGGACCGTGTGTCTATCTCTACTTTTTATACTTTCAGGAAAGCATTATCTACATCCTTTCCTTGGGATGACAGTATGCGGTAAATTCTGACCACAATGTTTATTTTATTTATTTATTTATTTATTTATTTATTTTATTTCTAACCTGTCTCTCCATCCAGATCGAGGCGGGGAACAATAAATATAAATATAAAAATCATAAAATAGATAAACCATCAAAACAGAAAAAACAAATACATTATTAAAAACATTCTTTTTATGTCTGGCACTAATTATTCTTAGGCTGCCTCTACAAGAGGCATTTAAAGCTCTTTCAAGGCGCATTAAAAATTTTACCTCTACAAGAACGGAGCGCAAATCGGGCGTAGAGGTGCGTTTTCTCTCCGATTATGCACATTATTGAATGCGCGTTAAATAGCGAGTTATTTTGCTCCGGCCATTAAAGCGCATTTTGACTATGTGAACAAGCGATTCTCCGCATGTCAACAGTTTAAATCACGTTTCGGTCGTCCAGTAATGCGCTTCGCCACCTCTCGTACAGAGGTATTAGGCGTAAATGCACTTCTGCGAAAATGCGCATAATCGCCTAACCAGGTGTAAAGGCAAATTCTTGTAGGTGAGGCCTGTCTAAATACAGGGATATATAAAGATCCAAATACCTCAAATACTTGCTTGTTGGAAATGCCCATTGGTCAAATTTACACAACTATGAATATCTGCTTCCCAAAACTGAGAAAACTCTAATAGTGATAATGGGTCCCTTTTGCTTGGACAATCGAACAGATTTTAAAAAATTATTATTTCACATATGGTCTATTTTTTCCATCATTACTGAACATTGCCTTTAACTGTCTGATGTGATGGCCTATACAAATATATATCTGGACAGAACACATTTTTAAACATGTGAAACAACCCCCTCCACCTTTATATTAAGTTGATTAGGTTTCTTATTCCCTTCTGGTGTTTTGTCACGCAGCTGAAACCAGTCTCTCTCACTTACCAGGCTCTCGCTAACTGCCTGAAATTATGGGGTTTTTCTTTTCAGACTATTTCAATTTTCCCAGAGGGTTTTTTTTTCTGAACGTAACATTTGTCTTCAGAGTTTCCGCCCACGTGACTTTCAGTTGAGTCCCTTGCAGCTTCCGAGAAACCACAGCAAGCAGCTAAGACCTAAAGAGAGGCCAGTAACACAGTGAGGTGCAGACTCTAAAAGGAGGGGAATGTAGACACAGGCAGGACAGAGAAAGTGACCCACAAGGCAGAAGGGGAAAGCCAGAGGGAGAGAGTTAAAGCCCAAGGGAAAGGAGGAGAGAAACAGGAGAGCACCAAGGACCTAAAGGAAGAGATTCCACAGGCAAAGGAGAGGAGAGTCCATAGACAGGGGGAGCTGTGAGCCATGCCCCATAGCTCTGACAGCAGTGACTCCAGCAGCTTCAGCCAGTCATCTTTATCTTCATCCAGCAAACAGGTATCGTTAAACTGGAATTTGCTACCACAAGACGTAGTGATGGCCACCAGTTGGAATTGATGTAAAAGGGGTTGGAGAAATTCCTGGAGGAGAGGGCTAGCAATGGCTATGTGCTACCTCCAGTATCCGAGGCAGTAAGCCTGTATACACCAGTTGCTGGGGAACATGGGTGGGAGTGTGCTGTTGCCTCAGTGTCCTGCTTGTGGGTTCCTGGTTGACAGCTAGTTGGCCACTGAGTGAACAGAGTGCTGGACTAGATGGACCCTTCGTTTGATCCTGCATGGTTGGGAAGTTGCTCTAATTTTATGGCTATCACTTTTTCGGCTCCAATACTCTTGAGCTGTAGAATGACATACAGAAATTATTCAAGTGAAGATGTTTGCCACAGTCTGAAGACAGAGTGATGGGGAAAAACTTTGCTTGTTGTGTTTCTGCCAGTTTGCACAAAAGGCACAGGAGCCATGTGGAAATAAAAGATGACAACTCTAGTTCAGAGGTGGGCAGGAGGTAGATCTGGATCCACTGGGAGATCTCTCAGGGATTTGCAGTAGATGGACAAGGATTCCTGGACTCCCAGTAGCAGCAACAAAATGACTCCCACCCTCCTACCCTGAACTATGCTGCTGAAATGAAGAAAGCTGGGGGAAACCAAGAGTGGATTTTTGTGTGTGATCTCTATTCTGTTCTGATAAAACAAATTCTTGGGCTCAGAATTTTTTAATTCCATGTCTTTTGTACCAACCTCTGGGTGATAGATCTTGGGGTTTGAGTAAAAAATAAAGTTGATCTTGCAAGCCTGAAGATTTCCCCACCCTTGCTGGAGTTCACATTGTTTTTCTACTTTTGTCAGGCTCTTTCCTTTGTCTTATCTGCTAGAGGAGCCTCTAGAAAGAGAAACAGCTCTGGAAGCTAGAAAAAGATGGAAACGTTCCTATGGGACTTTGGTAGGGCTTTCTAGGAAAGGATTCAGGAATAAATCTAGGAAAATCCCATCAAGATATGCAAAACCAAAGATAAGAGGCTAGGCAGTGGTGCAACACAGAACAACATGGGCAGGCATGAAATGAGGCAGTGTGATGATAACTATTACAGAAAAGCATACCAAATATTATTCATGGATGTGATAGCAGAAGAACTATTTATATAAGTAGATATAAAATCTCCCATCCACTTGGCACTGGTCCAACCTCAGCTGGAGGATGTTATTCTCTTTGGGGTACATAACACCTCCTGGAGAGAAAAGATTTTGGAGGAGAGCAAGTATTTATTTTACAACATTTCTATATCACCCCACTTCTAAACAGATTCCAGAGCAGGGAACAATAAAACAGACAAGGCATAAAACACAATATTATTGTTATTATTTTTTTAAAAAAAAAACTTTTACGTCTTCTCAGGAAACTTAAAAAGAGTTGTAGTAGTTTTTCTGAGAGATGTGATACATTTTAAAATGCTAGGATGGAAACCAGCTCTGTACCTTGTTAGAAAGAGGGCCTTAAACCTGAACAAAATATGCTTTAAACTGTACGCAAAGAGGTCATAGGTTTACATTATTAAGGGGGGACCCTACAGCAGGGGTTGGGCAGAAAGTAGATCTACGGTGTTTTGAACCTTAACTCCCAGAATTCCTGGCCATTGGCCATAGTGCCAGGGGCTTCTTGGAATTGAACTCTTAGGCCTCCTCCACACGGGGCGTTTAATGAGCCTTGAAGGCTCATAAATTTTACCTACACACGAGCGGAGCGCAAAACGGGCGTACAGGCGCGTTATCTCCCCGATAATGCGCATTTTCGAACGCGCGTTAAATAGCGACTTTTATTTTGCTCCGGCCGTTAAAGCGCATTTTCGCTGTGTGAACAAGCGATTATGCGCATTAACTACCTGGAAAGCGCTTTTTGGGCATCTTTTAATGCGCTTCGCCGCTTCTCGCCGCCTCCCGTGCAGAGGGATTGTGAGTAAATGCGCCTCCGCGATAATGCGCATAATCGCGGAACCAGGCGCAAAGGCGCATTCTTGTGGAGGGGGCCTAAAACATCTGGACATCTGCCTTCTGCCCCCCTCCCCTGCCCTACAGGAACGATTAAGCACTACATTGACTAAATTAATCAACAGAGGCTATGAAATTTCATCTGGATACAGATGCATTTATTTATTTATTTATTTGGAAAAAGACACACACACACAAAGAGGACCATGCCTGTGGGTGAATTTCATAACTAGGCTGGGATTGGAATTTGGGACTCCTACATAAAATTCATTACTCCACTTAACTGACAATGCAATGTTTATTCAAAAGTAAATCTCACTGAGTTCAGTGGAGCTTACTCCCAGGTAAGTGGGTATAGGATTGCAGCCTGAATGTAAGAGAACCCCTCCTGTTGTTTATGGAAATTAATTGGGTTCTCCAGTAAGTTTGTTATTCACTATTAGCCTCTCCTTGTAACTCAGGATCTGGAGAGAGCTGTTTACCTGATCCTCTTGGTGGACTGACTTCTTCTGCATTAGGGATCTGGGCATGCTTAAAGGGGGAGAGTTCATCCATCAGTCTGATATGGATTCTGCCATGAACACAACAGCGGGCAGGGTGGGGAGGTCACTGCTGAGAAGAATATTTGCTTCCCTCCACTTTGTACTTCAACACTGTCCTTATATTTGGTATCCTCAGAGGTCGCCAGGAAGGCATGTTCCCTGGTGTCATGTCTATTCTTTGTGGGGGGGTTTCCAGGAGTCTTCGGATGACATGAGGAAAGTACAAAGGCGGGAAAAGAATCGCATTGCAGCCCAGAAGAGCCGGCAGAGACAGACACAGAAAGCAGATACCCTGCACTTGGTAAGAGCTTCCATCATCTACCCACCTGGATTTCGGTGGGATAGGCTTACCAGTTCACGTTAATGGCAGATGTGGTAAAATTGCTCTTGGACTGAACCAGCTCAGACTTCATGTGAATGAGTGAACTTTGGTATAAAATCTCCCGTCATCTAATACTAGCAGATTCAATCTTTTCCAACTTGAACTAATGTACTGAGTTGGAAAACTCAATGATCCACAGTGGAGGTGGCTGACCCAGGATGGATAAACCAGAGTGAGGCTGGCTCACATATCAGAGCTAACGAACATCCCATCCTGCTCTTCAGGGACTTCTGCCTTTCTCTGAAGTGTGGCCCTGAATGTTGGTATAGTCAGACTTATATAGTGAAGCCAAACACCTTGCACCAAGAATAGAATGCTTTATTGTGGATTCTCACTTCAGTTGGCTTATAGCTCTCTGATGGCCAAGTGGCTATGCTCCCTTGAGTTTATTCTCAGCTTCTCCCAAGGCATATTTGTCTTCTGGGGTGGACAAGATACATCTTGAAACTCCCAGAAGTTGCTCAGGAAGATACTGAGCACTCATTAAATATTGAGCATCTCACCCACCATTAGCTTCAACATGTCCTCAGTGTGTTACTTCTGCATTCTTCTGACATCAACCCAGCTAAACTAAAATTGTGATGGATTTGGGATTAAGGAAATGAACAAGGTACATTTTTATACTGGACAATACTGAAGAAGTCTATACTGTATCCATTTTGGGGTGGGGGAGATATTTATTTGTGATTCAACTCTATCAGTTTTAAACTCTTTTGCAATTATTTTCTGGGGATTTCATCTGTGATATTATTTAGGGGGAGTCCAGCAGGCAAATCATCAGATCATATCTATTTTAGAATAGTAGTTTCTGTTACATCAGCAAAGATACCACCAATTCATTAAAGTATATTTTAATTCATTTAATCACACTGATACTACAACTCATGCAGAGCATATGCTCTACATCTCGTGATATGCTGTTCATGAGTTTAGCACATGTATTCCTTATATGATAATGTCAGTATTAAGCCTTATATAAGCAGTATGGAGTATAGGCATATGCATCCTATCCTTGCTTGCATAGAAGCCAAATGCTACAGCCTAGTTCACACAAACAGCAGATGGGTAGTAAACTATTCCTGGATTGTATTACTTCAAAGCTGTAGGTAAGGGACTAAATGAGTGCATCCACCTCAATATAAAAAAATTCCTTCTTGTGGAAACCAAGATATCAAAGAGAACAGTTTTAGCCCAGCCTTTTCTCTGATAGGTTAGATTCGTGTTTGCAGTGATTTTTTTTTCCTGGGAAAGCATTCAACCATACAGTGCTTCCACACCTGCAAATGGAACAGTCCAAGAACAGTTTTAGTTCCTTGTGTGCTATTTTGTTTGTCTGAACTAAGCCTGTGACATGGCCATAAGCAAAATCATCTGTGTTGATGGCCTATTTCACTATTTGTGGACTCGCCTCAAAGGGGCTACTAACAGTTGTTGAAACTATGACATTTGCAGGAACAGCTCACATATAGGGCTATAAACATCCTGGGAAAATGCAGTATCTTCCTAACAGGAGCACTGTCTTTGAAACAGACATCCTAAAATCTCCTCCTCCTCCCATAGCAAATGAGTAACAACTACAGACTTCTGTCTGTCTTTCTGTCTGTCTGTCTGTCTGTCTGTCTGTCTCTCTCTCTCTCTCTCTCACACACACACACACACACACGTAATTTGAAATGGCCCAAAGTGACTGGAGCCTGCAATGGAGGAATAATGCAGAAACTCAGTAATGGACTTTGGTGCCTTAGGAAAGATATATTTCGCCAATATACCATATAGTCATCCTTACACTGTATTCAGTGGAAGCTGGTAGCTCCGATGTCACTGAGGTGGTGGATCTGCTCCAGGTTTCAGTCAGAACTTGTCAGAACTCTCTCACCCTCCCTGCACTTTGGAGAGCTCCTTTAGAGTTCTGACTGGTGATGACTGAAACCTGGAGCAGATCCACCACCCCATTGATTATGGAGCCACCAGCCTTCACTGATCATATGTAACAGCAGGCTTAATTCTGAGTTGGGCCTGAGAGGAGAGTAGCCCCGTCCTCTGTACAAAATGATTTCCCATAGTCTGAGCCTACAAGAAGGCTTCCCTCTCCCACCCCCACCCCCCATCCACCAGTTTTCTCTTCTGATGAATTTCCCCATTACGTTGCTGCTTTCCCCCAGCTGTTGAAAGATACAAGTGAGACTTTCCTTGTAGCACAGAAACAAGTTTCCTGTGGCAGGTGGTTTTTCTAGCTATAGATGGCAGTTATTAAAACCCCCACCCTCTCCCCAAGGCCTGAGCGCTCTCTTTCTCTCTCTCTCTCAGGTCAGGATGTATGTGGCCTGGGTCGAGGAAATACAAGTACATGACAAGGGTTTGGTGAGAGGCAATGGGAACCTATGGCGGAGGATATGCTGTTGTCATTTCTCATAAGCTGTTGGCTGGGGAAGTGTGCGGCTGAGGGCTGAAAATGTCATCTGCTATCAGCACGGGGCCTGCTTCCCTGCTTGGGTTTGCCCAGAGCATGAGTTACAGGAACAGCGTCATTCAGTTTGAAAACTCTACAAAGAGAAAAGGCTGTGAACCCCACCTCCGCAGACCCTTTCCCACTTCACGTTTTTAAAAACAACTCTTAGGCGCTGCAGTCAGTAGGTGAATTAAAAATACAGGCAGGTTCAAAGAACCAAGTGCCTGGAGTGAAGCAAGAAGGAGGAGCTATGCCTTGGGACTAAGATAGAGAAATAATAAAGCCTCCTCAGGTTCTTCTCTCTCTCTCTCTCTCTCTCTCTCTGGCTTAGAAAAGTTCGAATAAGGCTAATTTATATGTATAGTTGCAAATGTAGAAATAATTATAATTTTAATAGAAATGCAGTAGATCTCAGCATAGTGCAGAAGACTGGGACCAGGTGACCCATGCACCTGCCTGTTGAGTCTGCTGCGCAGTTGCTAACCACTGATGGGCAATGGTTCCTATTGTTCTTTGTCTTTAAAACCAGAACAGAATAGGATAGCCTTTCAATTAGAGGATGCCTTCAAATAGATGGCTGTCCTCTGTATTATTATTACTATTATTATTATTTATTCAATTTCTAAACCGTCCTATAGACGAAGCACTCTGTAAAAGAGGGCACCTGGCCACCCTGTCCTCCTGAGATTTGGGATGGGAAGCGCACGTAACTAAGGCCTAGAGCTCCAGCCCTTGCATTCATGTACAATGTGAACCAAGCTCCCTTCTCTCCTTGTCCAGGTCTCGGTAGCACTTCCTGTGATCAGGGCAATTGAAAAATAGCACTACTACACTTTGATTTTGGGAATTGACACCAGCCAACCTCAGAGCTTATCACTTCATCTTAACTGCTGGCTCTGGGGAACAGTAGCTAATCGACTTGCTCTAGCTAAACCTCCCCTCTCCCCTGCAGGAAAGGAAGAAAAGGAACAATGCTGCTAATCTAGAACAAGCTATTTTACTTCTAGGCATAGGTGTGCGCAAGGGGTGTGCTAGGTATGCCCAGGCGCACCCTAATGTCTCAAGCAATAAGCACCGAATTAAGAGGGGCAGTGAGTAAGGATCCAGCAGGGGGTCCAGATGCAGCAGGAATGGTCCTCTTGCTGCCCTCCCAGCAGCAGGAGCAAAAAGGAATCACTCTGCTGGGAGTCTTTCTCCGGGAGCTGCATTTCAAAGAGGCCAGGAAGAGGGCCCCCAAAGGCTAATACCGCCTCGTAAGCCCCTCCTCCAGCCAGTGTCACCACAAAGCCCCACCAAGGCTGGAGCTTGAGGAGCATCTCCTCATTCCCCTCCCCTCCCCTGCAACAGCCCTCCCACGGTCAGGCAAGCTGAATGCAGAGTAGGGCATCAATGTCTACAGTGTTTAATAAACGAATGAATAAAAAGAATGTCTTTTATGATAGAATATTCAATAAATGTTTGCCTTTAAAAAAAATCCTGGGTGCACACCCTAATGTAATGTGCTGCGCATTCCTATGCTTCTAGGGTGACAATTTACATAATGTCAAAAAATAGGAAATATATCACCGGTAAAGGGGATGAAAAAGGATGCGGATTTCCATTAAAATTTTATATGCTAATTTATATGTAGAAATGCACAGTTAGAAGCAATTATTACTATAATTTTGCTCTCCCCATGTCATCTCCAATGGGGGAATGCGCTAGCAGGGTCCCTATCTCCATGCTGAGGCACAGAACTGGAACCTGTGCCTCTCCCAGCACAGAGAAAGGCAAAATGGGTGCAGCAAAGATGTCACCAGGTGTGGCCATGCCCTCTGATGTCATCTGGCCCATGAAGAATCCAGTGGGGGGGGGGGCAGTTCACCTCCACCTCAAACTGGTTCACCGCTGTGCTCTGTTTCTATCATCCCCTTTCTACTGCAATGCCAAACTAGACTTGAAGCGCAATGCATCTTTGCATTTAAAACGCACTTGTATTTTTAAAAATGCAAATAGCATCAGTAGTGGGAGCTGATAATTATCCGGATCTTAGGAAGGCAATTTAACCCTTTCTTCCCTTGCTGCGGTTCTGAGGGAGAGCCTTCCTCTGAAGCTGATTTTGGCATTGAGAGGCCCTCCCCCCCCACCATTGGTGCCAGGGATCTGGTGCTTAGGTCTTATCCTGCTCACATGACACAGCAGGATGCATGCTAATCCCCCTGTCTTTTCCCCTCAATTGCAAGTACCAACTTGTTTTTCATAAAAGCCTCCGTTAGAGGCATAGTCATTTCCCCAACAATCCTAAACTCAGGATTGATTAATTCATTCTTCTCCATCTTACAATGATACCTTTCTTTCTCTTTTGCTATTATATCCTTTTCCTGTACATTTCTCACCTTTACTGGTGTGTTGTCTGTTGAACTTTGATTACCCACCAGGTTCCACACAGATAATGGCAATGACAAACAAGGTTATATTCAGCTCCTTAGCAGAGCCATAGAGCCTTAAATAATCCTTAAATATGGGGCCATCTTGATGACGGCGCATTTGCGCTGCAAGCCGTCAAACTCCCATGTTTGCGCTCCTTCGCGTTGTCCCCACGCGAAGGAGCGAGAGCAGGGAGGAAGGAAGAGCTGCAGCTGTCACGGAGAGTAAGGTAAGGGCAGCAGGGGACTGGGGAGGGAAGCGCCAAGGCCCAGAGGTGCCCATCTCATGGCGCGGCAGAGTAGCTTGTCCCTCCCTAGTCCTCCGCCACCTTTACCTTGCTCTCTGTGGATGGTTGCAGCTCTCCCTGGGAGGATGCGGCTCTCTGGAGGATGTGGGGAGGCAAAGAGGCACCCCAGCAGCCATTTGTCTCACTGGCCCACCCCCTCCTTCCTGTCCAGCCAATCAGGGGTTGCCATCGGCTGGGGCATGCCTCTGCCGCAGCTCTGGAGCAAGGCAACAGATGGCAGATACCATCATTGCCTTGCTCTAAGTGAAAAGAGTGGGGGTAAGTGCCTGACTTTTTAAAAGCAGAGCTTTGGGGTTTGCCCCTGGATGGTTTCGCAATGGCGGCTGAATTGTATAGATGGGCAAAAAAAAAAAACATGAAAAAGAGAGAAGCAGGTTCTCAGAATGCTAAGATACTTTATTTCCAAGTCATATAGATGACCTGCTGCTGCTCCGAATCCACCCCGGGGCAAACCCCTCGTCATGATGTACCCCCAGACTCTGCTCTCCCTCTCTACTAAGAGGTAAGAAGCCCTGCTGCAGGCCTGTGTTGAGCCCTGCTAAGAAGTTGTATATAACCCTATTATATAGGGAGGGGTGTGTGTGTGTGTGTGTGTGTGTCCCACACGTTGAGAGAACACATGAGGGAGTCTTGGGGGATTTGCAGGCTACTCCCCATTCCCCACCCCCATGCTGCTATGTATCACAGCCACGACCCTCACCACCCACAGCTGCAGTAGAAATGCTTCTCTGCCATCCATATATTTAAGCGGCATGATAAAGGGCTGTTAGCACATAGTGATGTATGCGTGGAGAGCTTCTCCACACGAGGGGGGACCTAACCCAATCACGTCCCCCTCACATGGAAGAGTTCTATCCAAGTACATTATGACACATGGAGAGCCTTTCCCATACCATCCAAAAATGTGAACGGCAGGGAAGCATTTCTGCCACATGCAGCAGAGAGTATGGCCATGGTGCACAGCAGTGGCAGGGATGTAGCTATCTTGTGAGGCCCGGCAACCCCATCACATATTGTTTCAATATGTGGAGAAGGAGTTGTTTGAACCTCTCTCTCTCTCTCTCTCTTTGCGTGCATTATCTTCTCACTCAGCTTCCCTTCTATATTTCACTTTAGTTAAATATGAGATTGTTAACTAGACAAACTCCTTATTTCCTATGTTTTGGCAATAGAAGGAAAGGAACAGAGAAACCTTAATCCAGAACAAATTATTTTAGGGCCAGACCTTTTGATTCCCCATATTATTTTCCCACCATGGGTCTGCAGCTTCCAACTGTCTGTTGATTTTTAGTTATTCCCCCCCCCCTTTCTTTAAAGGAGAGTGAAGACTTGGAGAGGCAGAATGCTGCTTTGCGCCGGGAGATCAAACAGCTGACAGAGGAAATGAAGCACTTTTCCACAGTACTGAATTCCCATGAGACTCACTGCTCCATCCTCCACACACAGCCGCCAGCACCCTCTGAAGTGCTTTACACCCCGGTCCCCTTCCCCCAGACCCACGTCAGCTCCCCAATTTTCCAGCACTGAGACCAACTGCTAGGACTGAGAAAAGCTTGCAGACTTCACGCCAAGGCAGAAATGCGAAGCCTCACACACTTCACAGCTATGGACAGAGTGGGTTATCCCCATTCATCTGTTGACAGACGCTGTCCTGAAAAAGGAGTACAAATGTCTAGGATTTGGTCCTCGTGCAGAAACAGGGACACGGCAGAGCTACCTGCAGGGGCTTGTGTTTGTGAATTAGATCCAGAGCCACAGGTACCAATACAGTGCTGTTATTTGCACTGAAATACTTGCCACGGAGCCTTTCGTGATACAGGAGGGTGTTTCTCTGGAAAACGTATATGCTATACGAATGTTGGGCATGGATACAAGTGGAAAGAAGATGAAAATGTTCCAGTATGTGTTTTTTTAAAAAAATAAAGTTTTTTTTTAAAAAAAATGTTTAACATTTTATTTTTAAAACCTGACCTGACGTTCAGGGTACATCTTGACGAGGGGTTTGCCCTGGGGTGAATTCGAAGTGGCAGCAGGTCATCTATATGATGCAGCTGTTGTTGCTAAGCCATCCAGGGGCAAACCCCCAAAGCTCCGCTTTCAAAAAGTCGGGCACTTACCCCAACTTTCTTTGCTTGCAGCAGGACAATGACGACATCTGCCATCTGTTGCCTTGCTGCAGAGTGTGCCACAGCCAATGGCGACCCTTGATTGGTCACTGTAGGTTGGGCAGGAAAGGGAGTGGACCAGCAAGCCGTGTCTCGGTGGACCACCTCCGTGTCTCGGCGGACCATCGTTTAATAAATAATAAAGGTCCCCTCTACAAGAATTTGGTTTGACGCCCGGTTGTCCGATTATGCACATCTTCTCGCAATCGCTTTTATGCCTAATCCCTATACACGGGAGGCAGTGAAGCGCATTAACGGTTGCCTGAAACGCGGTTTAAAGGTGTTTAATGCGGAGAATGGATGTGCAGAGCCGGAGCGCCCGGTTCCTCTCCCCGGTATTTTTTTCGGATTTACAGCTAAAAAAAGAACCAAGAAAGGCTCCTCCCCCCTCCCCCCCGAGTGCCTGTGCAATGTCCTGCGGCGCGCATGGGCTTGGGTGCACGGGCTCTGGGGGGGGGGCACAGCAGTGGCTCCTTTACACAAATTCCACACTTGCGCTCCTTCCCGTGCAGATAATGGGAAGAAACGCCAACGTGGGAGTTCGAGGCCTCGGAGTGCAGACGCGACGCCATCAAGACACAGCCTCAGTTGTACATGACATGCAGAACAATAAGCAGCAAGGCATGGAAATGGGGCAAGGAGAATATTAGGAATAATTGAAAGCTTTGTGTTACATTAACCATGCAATTTGCAGTTGCGTGCATGTTTTTTCCTTTGCTAAACAGCAGATGTGGGGCATTAAATCAAGATCAGGACTGCAGCATGGCGGGCCAAGGGATGTAACTTTTTGTCCTTCCCTGCTATTGTGCTGATGTAGATCTCCAACTCCACCTTACATGGCTGTCATTTGCCCTGCGAAGAAATAATTCTGGAGGACAGAACAAAGTTACAATATTCATGCAATACACAGAGGTTGCAAGCTGTATGGTACATTAATTGATATGATAGGTGCTTTCAATCATGTATATATGATGGCAATCTCCATCTTTTGATAGAATTACATAAATGCACCAAAACAAAGTGCATACCAGTGGAGACTGGTGGCTCCAATGTCAGTGAGGCAGTGAAATTACTCCGGGTTCCAGTTAGAATCAGTCCAAACTCTAAAGCACCTTAGATAACTCCTTTAGAGTTCTGACTGAAACTGGAGCGGATTCACTGCCCCACTGACACTGGAACCACCAGCCTCCACTGGTGTATACATATTCATTAGGACCGTCACCTTTTCCTCCTGACCAAGTTTCTGAACCTTGAATGCTAGTGTGCAACTACTATCCCAGCTTGTATATTCTTGCATGCAGGAGCAGGCTGCACACCTGAAAGAAGAACCTTTTTCAGTCCAAGAGCGAAATTCAATTTTGGATAAGCTCTAGGAGAGGGCTGCATTCTGGGGGCAGGCAGGGACAAAGCCCAAAGGCGTGGGGCCATCATGTTTTTAAAATGTACAAAACTACTAGCATATTGTAGTTTAAATTCTTCTTACTGCCAGTAACTAACCCTTAGGAGAGGCGTTTCGGCCTTTTAGAATGGGTGAAGAAACTGCACAAAAGACGGGAAGTCATCAAACTACTGGTGTTTGAGGGCAAGGAGATGTGGCCACCTGAGGAAAACTGGAGGAAACAATTTGGATCCCCAGAGGGTCAGATTTGGCCTACAGGCCTGAGGTTCCCCACCCCAGCTGTACATCAACAACTGTGAGCAGGACTGATGGGGTGGGGAAGCCAGTACAAATTACTGGGGCCCAGCGGTCCGGAAGGGGGCCAGGGGGCCGAATATGTTGCATATGTTCTTGTCTTCCTCGGTAGTATCATTCTTTGTCAATTGTTTTTGACATCCATTGTAAAATTGACATCCGCTGTAAACAACGATCCACTCGACAGGCCATAGAAACTGCCAGTGGGACAACTGAGTGGGAAGGAGCTGTTTCTTTTCAGTCTAACAGATCCCCATGCGGATCCTTCACACCCGACCACAATGTGTTCCCCCAAAACACTTGAACAGGCATCAAAGCCTTAGGACCTCTAAGAGAGGAAACACAAGTGTTCCTCCTGTTGCCTTTCTCAATTCTTTCCAAGATTCTTCCTACTTGCATTGATTGTTTCTTGATCTTATAACAGTACAGGGGCCATCCTAGCTGGGGTGTGTGTGAAAAATAGTTTTCACCGGGGCTCGAACCCGGCCTTGACGGCCCTGACTGTGAGCAGGGATCTCTTGTGTACAGTGGCGGGGGAAAAATTCAAGTGGGGAGGCACAGAAGGGGCAGAGTATATTTCTAGGTGGGCGGGCTGTATCCCATATGTAAGACCTCTGAAAGAAAAATAACGGTATATCTCACACTAAAACTGTTATCCTAACCATATATTCTGAAACAAGTCATATATTGATAAATTTAGGTTTTTTTAAAAAAAAGAAATAGCATGTATTAGCCAAATTCAAATTACTGTAAAGAAAAAGGCTTTCAAAAAGGTACAGTCACTACACAAGCATTTCCCTGACATTCAGATTAAACAGACAGAACACTTTCGTTTGAACCAGTGCAAGCAGAACCAGAAAGGTAGACTCTTAGGGGAAAGAAAGAGCAAACTGAGGCTGCCTCTACAAGAGAGGTTTAAAGCTCTTTCAAGGCTGATTAAAATTTTTACCTCTACAAGAGAGGAGCGCAAATTGGGGGCTGAGGCGCTTTAAACATCCGATTATGCACATTATCGAATGCGTGTTAAATAGGGATGTGCACTGGATCGGACCCGATCCACGATCCGAGTCCGGTCCAGTGGGAAATCGGATAAATTATCCGATTTCCGATCCCGCAGCTGGATCGGCCGATCCAATCCGAACCGGTCCGAAAAGGCTCCGAACCGGTTCGGAGGATCGGCGGATCGGCGGGCGCCCACTGGCGCCCACCGCCGCTTCCATTGGCGGGCGCCAGCGGGCGCCTGCCGATGAAAGTGGACAGCGGGGGGGAGGGAGGAGGGGGGCGCTTACCTTCTCGGCCCGTCCGCTCCCGTCCGGCACTAGCAGCTACTCCCAGCGGGCTCCGCGGCCTGCTCTAGGGTGGCGCGCCGGGTGATGTCATCACCCGGCGCGCTACTCTAGAGCAGGCCGCGGAGCCTGCTGGTGGTAGCCGCCGGCCCCGGACGGGAGCGGACGGGCCGAGAAGGTAAGGAGGGGGTGCGTGGAGGGGAGGAGGGGGCGCGCGGAGGGGGGAGGGGGGCCCTTACCTTCCCGGCCCGGCGGCTCCCGTCCGGCGCCGGCGCCTACTACTCCCAGCAGGCTCCGCGGCCTGCTCTAGGGTGGCGCGCCGGGTGATGTCATCACCCGGCGCGCTACTCTAGAGCAGGCCGCGGAGCCTGCTGGAAGTAGTAGGCGCCGGCGCCGGACGGGAGCCGCCGGGCCGTGAAGGTAAGGAGGGGGTGCGTGGAGGGGAGGAGGGGGCGCGCGGAGGGGGGAGGGGGGCCCTTACCTTCCCGGCCCGGCGGCTCCCGTCCGGCGCCGGCGCCTACTACTCCCAGCAGGCTCCGCGGCCTGCTCTAGGGTGGCGCGCCGGGTGATGTCATCACCCGGCGCGCTACTCTAGAGCAGGCCGCGGAGCCTGCTGGAAGTAGTAGGCGCCGGCGCCGGACGGGAGCCGCCGGGCCGGGAAGGTAAGGAGGGGGTGCGTGGAGGGGAGGAGGGGGCGCGCGGAGGGGGGAGGGGGGCCCTTACCTTCCCGGCCCGGCGGCTCCCGTCCGGCGCCGGCGCCTACTACTCCCAGCAGGCTCCGCGGCCTGCTCTAGGGTGGCGCGCCGGGTGATGTCATCACCCGGCGCGCTACTCTAGAGCAGGCCGCGGAGCCTGCTGGAAGTAGTAGGCGCCGGCGCCGGACGGGAGCCGCCGGGCCGGGAAGGTAAGGAGGGGGTGCGTGGAGGGGAGGAGGGGGCGTGCGGAGGGGGGAGGGGGGCCCTTACCTTCCCGGCCCGGCGGCTCCCGTCCGGCGCCGGCGCCTACTACTCCCAGCAGGCTCCGCGGCCTGCTCTAGGGTGGCGCGCCGGGTGATGTCATCACCCGGCGCGCTACTCTAGAGCAGGCCGCGGAGCCTGCTGGAAGTAGTAGGCGCCGGCGCCGGACGGGAGCCGCCGGGCCGGGAAGGTAAGGAGGGGGTGCGTGGAGGGGAGGGGGCGCGCGGAGGGGGGAGGGGGGCCCTTACCTTCCCGGCCCGGCGGCTCCCGTCCGGCGCCGGCGCCTACTACTAACAGCAGGCTCCGCGGCCTGCTCTAGGGTGGCGCGCCGGGTGATGTCATCACCCGGCGCGCTACTCGAGAGTAGGCCGCGGAGCCCGCTGGTAGTAGCCGCCGGCGCCGGACGGGAGCGGACGGGCCGAGAAGGTAAGCAGTGGCGGGGAAGGGGGCTTACCCCCCCCCCGGAGCCGTCCGCTTCTATCCGCTGGCGCCCGCGGGCGCCAGCGGATGGAAGCGGGCGGCCCCAGGGGGGGTAGGGAGCGCGGGGGAGGTGGCTTACCTGCCGGGGCCGTCCACAGCGGACGGCCCCGGGGGGGGGAGGGAGTTAGGCCCCCCCTCACCCACCCGCCGCCATTTTTTTCTCATAGACTTGCATTGCAATGCAAGTCTATGGGGAAAAAAATGGCGGCCGATCCAAAAATTAACGATTTTTGGGTCGGGATCGGACTCGATCCGGTCCGGGGGGCCTCCGATTTTGTCCGAACCGGTCCGGGACAAAATTGGAGGTCCCGATCCGGGTCCCGATCCGATCCGGGGGGTCCGTGCACACCCCTAGTGTTAAACCGCGAGTTTTAATTTGCGGCGGCAGTTAAAGCACCTTACCGCCATGTAAACATGCGATTCTCCGCATGTCAACAAGTTTAAAGCGTGTTTCGGTTGTCCCGTAATGCGCTTCGCCGCCTCTCGTACAGCGGTATTAGGAGTAAATGTGCTTCTGTGAATATGCGCATAATCGGGCAGCCAGGCGCCAAAGTGAATCCTTCTAGAGGGGGTCATAGACACCTGGGCCCTGTACACCTAGGAAACCCAATGCATGTGAAGTACTAGTCCAAAGATCCAAAAGATGAAGTTTTTGAAGATGATGCTCCTGATGAAGCTGGGTGTTTTTTATTGCAATCCATCACCTTTGTAATATGGAATAAAAGAAGTAAGAGGCATTGAATATGGTGGTATAAATTGATGAGTAAACATTCATAGGCTTGCATTGTAAGGCCTCATCTACATAAAGCAGGATATTGCACTATGAAAGTGGTATGAAAGCAGTATATAAAAGGCAGGAGCCACACTATTGCTTTATAGTGGTACTGAAGTGCACTGACAACTGTTAGGCCCATTGACACATACCATATACCACTTTCATACCACTATATCCTGCTTGGTGCGGCTCCTGACTTTTATATACTGCTTTTGTAGTGCAATATCCTGTTTGGTGTAGATGAGGCCTAAATTTTCCCCACCCCCTATTCCTGTCCTCATTCCCCAAAGAGAAAAAGAAAGACATGGAGAAGGTACAGGATAATTCTTTCTGTACTCTGTCATTTTTCCTGGCCTAGTGTCCTGAGAAACAAAGGAAGAGATCCAAGGAATAAGCAGATTAATTCTCCCAAGGGTTTTCCAAGTGGCTCTAGCTGCTGGTACCAGAATATAGTTTGGAGAACTGCCAAGAATAAGTTTAGGCATCAGTGGTTTTAAGTGTGGTGCAATTTCCCACCCCAAACCTCAGTTACCTAACCCTAATTGGTGGAGTAGAAAGTGGGTTCACTGGAGGCAGAGCCAAGGGGGTCATGTCACCCCACTCCCAGAATAACACAGAGAAAGCAGTTTGTGGCAGAGCTCACTTACTGAAGCAAAGGGAGGTGGGAAATGAAGAAGCCCATTTCACACACAGGCAAACTGAGGTAACATGCAAATAAGAGTCAATGACTGCAAGTGAGAGAGTTTGGGTTACATAATCACATGTTTTAGGTGGTGGGGGGGAACATGCCCCATGATAAAACAGGAGGAATTTAGCCAGGAATATTATGTATTAACTTGCACCACAAAAAGGAAAGAAAGAAGTTTTTAAAAAATGTTTGCATATGTGGGCATTTTGCTTTAACTATAGTCATGAATGCAGAATATCTGACAGTTTTTTGTTTTTTAAATTATAATCTAGAGATAGAAATAGTCCTGATTTGGGAGGCATTTTCCACATTGGAAGATCTCTAAACCATCAAAGGTTTTAAATGCCAAGTCAGGAAGGTACAAATGATTATTTTTCTTAGAGCACGTACATCTTTGAAATGCTGCACTAAACATTCATTACTGAGGATAGAGAGCTGATAACAACACAAACATACAAATTATTGCTAAGTGGTAGTTTTGTTTCAGGTCGTATGTCAAATATTGCATGTTAATTGAAAATGAGTCACTGTTATTTAACAGTATGGAGTAAAAAAAATCTCTACCCACCCACAAATGAAGGAGATCAGCAACCAGCAGCAGCAAGAAACATTAAAAATTGTAATAAAATCATGCCAGGATGATGATGATAGTGATAATCTTGAAACTGCCTCCCCCCCCCCCCCGCTCAGACTGAGCTGGCCAGATAGGCAACGGTTAAACAGTAAACTGTAAAATTTTAGCAGAACTATTATACATTGGGCAAAACAGGCTGATACCAAAATAAACATGCAAAAAAAAATTTTTTTTTATAAAAGCAATGTGCTGAACATTAAAAACCTCAAAAAGCTTTTTGCAACCAGAACAGAAATATTCTACCAATCAGTTTCAATTCACAAAAAGGCAAAAGTGGGTTGTTCCTCAGCATTAACAATATTAGGAAGTGTTTTTATAAGGGAGAGAAATAAATATAAATCGAATCCTAGATTAAGTCAGCAGAATGTCTTAAGGAATGAAATAATATATCAGTAACTTAAACAAAAGAAGGGAGAATCTTTTAAAACTTAATTTACACAGGGCGGCAAAGTTAAACCTTTCTTCCTCACTGCTCGCTTTTGCAGGGATGCCGAAAAGAGCAAGTAAGGTCCCCTCTACAAGGATTCACTTTTGCACCCGGTTAGGCAATTATGCGCATAATTGCTGAAGCGCATTTACACCTAATACCTCTGCACGAGAGGCGGCGAGAGGCGGCAAAGCGCATTAACGGATGACCAAAATGCGCTTTCCAAGTAGTTAATGCACATAAGCGCTTATTCACATAGTCAAAATGCGCTTTAACGGCCGGAGCAAAATAAAACTCGCGATTTAACGCGCATTCGATAATGCGCATAATCGGAGAGATAATGCGCCTCTACGCCCGATTTGCGCTCCGTTCTTGTAGAGGTAAATTTTTTAATGCGCCTTGAAAGAGCTTTAAACCTCTCTTGTAGAGGCAGCCTAAGCAAGAGGTGAGAACAGCGTCTGAGGGTGCCTCTACAAGAGGCATTTAAAGCTCTTTCAAGGCGCATTAAAAAATTTACCTCTACAAGAACAGAGCGCAAATCGGGCGTAGAGGCGTGTTATCTCCCCGATTATGCGCATTATCGAATGCGCGTTAAATCGTGAGTTTTATTTTGCTCCGTCCGTTAAAGCGCATTTTGACTGTGTGAATAAGCGCTTATGCGCATTAACTACTTGTAAAGTGCATTTTGGACATCTGTTAATGCGCTTCACCGCCTCTCGCCGCCTCTCGTGCAGAGGGATTAGGCGTAAATGCGCTTCTGCGATTATGCGCATAATCGCCTAACCAGGCGCAAAAGCGAATCCTTGTAGAGGGGAGAAGGCTGTTCATGGAAAGCCTGGCCTGCCTGGCACCTGCGCTCGCTCGCTCCTCTTCACTCTGAGTCATGTGCACACACAGTAACTCTTTCCTAATCTTCCCACCCTGCCCCACCTCTTTCTAAAACAATTAATCGCTATGACAACGAGGCCTCCAGGCAAGCCTCCACCCAAGCAGTTGCCAAGCAGCAGCCCTGCTGGAACTGGCCCCACTGTTGCTGACTTTTTAGTCGACCATGCATGTAAGGAGTTTGGGGTGGCAAGCTCCTTTGGGGGGGGCGCTTGCCTCCCCCCGCCACCCCTGGGGCCTCCCCTGCTTGTGTAGCAGATGCGTAACACGATTCATCTGTGTCACAGATGATGGGTGCTGGTTTAGGGAACTCTTGAAAGTAGCTTCAGTTTAGAAAAGCGTTCTGAGTTCAAAATGTTTGAACAAGACTTGTGAACTCTGTGAGGGAAGAAAAAAGTGACACGCTTACTAAATCCTTGAATACTTTTGTGTTTTAAGTAGCTGCTCCCATCCCATATCCTGCTAGTTGAGCTTGCAGTTCTCAAGAAGGTTTGAGGCTGTGGTGATTCTGAGTTGCAACACCATTTAATAGAATAACATCCACGGTTTTCTCCCAAAGCTGTGTTGTGAAAAGCTTCCATAAACAGGGAACACATTGCCCATGTGCTGAAGAATAGAGACCACGGTTGCCCAAACATCTGTGACCACCAGGGTTTTCTCCCTACAGTGATCTGATCTTTTTTCTTGCAAAGAAGTTTCCCAAAAGCCTGGGGGACAAGTGGTGAAGGAAAGCCCCACGAAACTCCCCATTTTGTCAGGCCTATTTAAAGTTGGAGTGTAACTATAAGGCACAGTAAAGGTCACTACCAAAAAATACTTGCTAGGGTGACCAGATAAAATCCAGGTCAGGGCTCCTGTAACTTTAACAGTTGTAGAGCAAAGGGAATTTCAGCCAGTGTTATTTGTATGCAATTAGTTCCTGGTGAAATTCCCTCTTCATCACAACTGTTAAAGTTGCAGGGTCCCTGCCTTCTTTTGTATATGGTCACTCTAGTATAGTGCATGCACCTTTAACTGTTGTGATGAAGAGGGAATAGCACCAGGAACTAATTGCATACAAATGACACTAGCTGAAATTCCCTTTACTTTACAACTGTTAAAGTTACAGGAGCCCTGACCTGGATTTTATCTGGTCAGCCTAATACTTGCATATATCTCAGATGAAAAGACATGAAATGAATATATGCCTTTTGTCATTCTTGATTGACCACCACGTACAAAAAGTGAGAATTTTAAAAAATATGACAAGAACTTCAAAACCAGGAAATGTACCTAAATATGCCAGACTAACTGTTTTAAGAAAAGTATATTTTAAACCAAACATATTGCTTTTCTGAGATAATTCAGGAAATAAACCCCTCAAAACGGATATCTTACATTACAATCTTCCTGTGCTCCCTAATAAGAGCAAGATTAGGAACTCTATCTTGAATCACATGCATTGGAGATAGTGAATCCTAAGAAATATAAAACCAACATTTAGAAGACTTCAACACAGTGAGACTATGCACCAAAACTACTTCAAAACCCTCACAAATTCAAAGAATGATCTTACAGTGGATCAAGCAGGTGATAGAATTTCCTCTACAGAAATTAAACTGCTGTCTATGGCCCTTAACTTCTACCCTACACCTAGAAAGCATGACCTGACCCAAATGAATGTGATGTCAAGGCATTTGAGAGACGATGCAGATTAAAAGAACATTTCCATAATGATAATAAAATGCATATTTGGAACCCATGCCATAATCTTCTCTCACAATTTCTCTTACAAAAAACAAAAACAAAACTGGACTCCAAACCCAAGTAGAAATCTAGTATTAGAAACCTTCCTTAAATCAGTTAACAATATATTGATGGACACAAACCTGGATGTGTCGATTACAATCTAACAAGAGAAGAAAGAGACCAACTTCTAATTAGAAAAGACATAAGCTGCCTCTATACAACATTGCTTTGGCGCCTGTTTTTCCAAATATGCACATTTTCCTTTATTCGAATCTGCGTCTTTAGTGACAGACGACAGCCGTGAAGTCGATTTACTGACTTTATATACTGCACTTTACAATTGTTTATATGGGAGTGTTGCAGTAGAGTCGGATAAGAGGTGTAGGTTTGATGGAGGAAAACTTCTTGAAAGTACTGCCCTAGAGGCTGTTGGCACCTCCCACCAGAATTTCCCACCCTTGATTTGGATTGCTTTTCAAACTATTATTTAGTAATAAATACACATTCTGTTAGCTCCACCCCCAATCGCTCCCTATCCTCGATGCTGTTAGCAGAACTCACTCACTGGAGCTAAAGGGTTAATGTGTACCTGAACAAGGTGGGAGGGGATTACTGGGATGTTTTTGCTCCGCCCTTTCCTGTTTCCTCTCTCTACTTCCTTCTTCTTGTTTCCTGCCTCATGAACGGATGAGGGGATGATTGACCTGAGCCATCCTATCCCAGGATGGAAAGTTACCTGTTCCTAAAATTCAGTTTCTTTTAAATCACCACTGGAGTGCTTCTTTTTGTCGAGACGCGTAACTACTCAGAGGCAGCACTTGCCCAATGTTCATGCAAGCACCGACCAAAGTGTGCACGCGGGCAACAAAGCCCCACGCATCACACCCCATCCCTCTCCATATGGGCTGTGCTGCATCAACGAACCCTCCCCACATCCCAGATGCTCCCCACCCCAAGTGGCCTGTCCTGGACACACAGGAACGATGGCAATGTGAACTATCGTTATTCTGGAAGTATCATAGAAATGGTTACATGATGGATACTTGGGCTTTGCAAAGCGTTGGCGTATTATTCAGAAAGGCTAGGCACCATTGCCCTGGGCGAAGGCGACCAGTAAGGCACAATGGTTAGGTCATCTCAGAGCATGGCACTTCGAAGCGGCAAGCGTCGCAAAGTAAGGGTTGGAAGGAGGGGGACTTTTGCATCTGTGACCACACGTCATCCGGACACACAATCACCAGCCATGGTGTTTTGGAGCAGAGTGAAAACAGAAGTCTACTGCACACCTTCCAGAGAGGGAATGAGAAAGCACTACTGAGGGGGGGAGGGACGCTGCTCGGTCACTCCGATGGCAAGGCTTGTGGACGTATGGGGATTGCTAGGTGGCAATGCCAGACGGTACGTTCCAGGCATGCAATGCGCCACATAACTTTGTGCATGGTTTGTTCCATAGCTCTGAGGCGGCGCGCCACCTTTCCCTGCTGCCTGCTGAGAATAGCTACATGGAGGAACAGCAGTTTCACTGGGGCGGGGAACAGAAGGAGCGGGGGAGAGGAGACAAAGCAGCCATCAGTGTCTGGGACCCTCCAGATCCACCAAGTTTACTTGCGGGACCTGAAGTCCAGAGGCAATGGTGTGCCCAAGCCCAGAATCAGAGATTCAGTGCTTGCCTGTTTGGTAGCACAAGGTCAACGACCCTGGAAGCCTGCTGATGAGGAGGGAGCCATATTCCCCACATGCTCAGATCAGGGCCCTGAGGTCAGGCCAGGAAGGGGAGGTTTGACCACACCAACTATAAAACTGGTATGGAAGCAGCTTATTTTGTTGTACAGTCAGATCTTTGGCTTCTTGGATAGCTCCTGGTAATGGTGGATTTTGAGTCACATGGTAAGAATGGGACATGGATTCAGCAAGAAGCAGCAAGCAAGCTGATAATGATCCTAGGCGGTAATGATTAGTTAAGTGACTTGTTGCACAGGTAAGAGGATTTGTATTTATAGGGCTGGTTTTATTTATAGGGAGAAGGATGCAGTGAATATGATTAACAGTTCCATATGCGATTCTTTCTTTAATCCAGGATTGAATTTTAGAGTTCTGGTCCCACCCAGGAATATGCTAACTGCTCCTGTTTAAATCAAAATATTGATATCTTTATCCTGTCTGCTCCTTTGAAGCCCCAAATATTTTAGTAGAATTAATAGGGATTTCCTGGTCTTGTTTTCTTTTAAACCAATGTGAGTGAACACATTTCTTGAGCTCAGACTCATCCATGTAACAAGGACAAGTGTTCATACCAGCTTTCACACTGGCACCTCATTTACAGCAGTTACTCATTTTAACACATATTTCAGCAGTGGGCAGGCTTCAGGCTTGTGGGATCTACTTTGCTGTTTTTTTTTCTACAACCCCGAGATCCACTAACCGGAGCCTGGTGCAAAAGACATACACATAGTATTAAAGAATTCTGAGTTCAGGAATTTGTTTTTAACACCAGAACAGTACTTGCACACAAAAACGTACTCCCTGGTGTGTGTGTCTATATGGCTTGTTTGCCCCACAGTGGGTGTGCAGTGGCGGGATGTCGCTTACACAAAACAGGTGCAAATCCGCAGCCACATCACATTTTTCACTGAGCGTCATCACATGGGAGGTTTAATGCACATGTACCGTGACTTTGATCCACTTTTTCAGTGCTGGATTGGCATGATGTCATCCCCATCGTGCTGTTCTCTCACACTGAGCGAGTCCAACCCTGAAAAAGTGGATCACAGTCACGGTACATGTGCATTAAACCTCCCGTGTGATGACACTCACTGTGAAAATGCGTAGTTTTGTGATGATGATTTACTGTGACTTTTCCTTTTGCTCTGAAGTCACCTCAGATTTCAGCCCTATGTCGGGGGTGGGTGGGATGAATCTGGGTTGTGTACAGGATGCTGCGAGTTATCCAGCACAGATAAACCACAGTGGCTGCTGTTGTGTAAGCCTATTGCACTAGACTCACAGCCAGGAAAATCCGGGTTTTCAAGGGATCCCGGAGCCAACTTGTATAGACACCCCCCTGGTTACCACACTCTTTCTTCATTTCAGCAGCATAATTTAAGGCAGGGGGAATTGGAAGTAATTTCGTTGCTGCTATTGGGAGTCAGAAATCTTTGCTGATCTACTGCAAATCACACACAGAGATCTACCTTCTGCCCACCCTGACATAATTATTTCCAGGTAGGCAAAGTGACCTGCTTAACATAAACAAGAGGTTTTGCCAACATCCTAAAATATATTATCTGAATTAGCAAAATAATTTAGTAAATAAAGTTTACTTATGAAGGTCTCAGTCAGTGCTTCAGTATAGTTCAGAGCGGAACAGGTAACTTAAATACATATTCAGGAAAACCAGATGAGAACATAATATCAAAAATGTAAGAAAATAAATAAAACATTAACATGCATTTAAACTTAGCCATCTATCAATTTAGCTCGGAGATGCAAAACACCAAAATCACGGCAAATACCTGAAATTATAAAAAGTTAGACGTTATTAATACATGTTTAAATCAAGGTCCTTTTCTGCACCAGGAAGACACAGCCCTTCCTAGTATACAGATACTATAAATATCCCATTTTTGTTTATGATGCCTAATTTGTTATATGTACCATTTCTGTAGAGTTACACTCTAATTCTAACCACATTTACCAGCCCACGGATTCCAAGAGGACAATTGTCTTTTTCAATTAAAAAAAAGCATGTATAAAATACAGGCTTTATTGTACACACTGACATCTATTGGCCCTAAGGAGAACTGCAGCAGTGATGTTTGGGATGGAGGCGGTACTGAGTTCAATGAGGTTTACTCCCAAGTAAGTGTGCATAACTGATACAGCACAGCCAGGTCAAACAGTAGTTATTGGTATTAATGCAGACTACGGAAGGTGACTAGTTCTATTCCTCTCAAAGGTAAATGTTAATTTTTTCTCTAGCTAGTTGCTATCATGTGGAGCACCATCCTCACATACATGCCCAGTAAAGGAGCTTTTGCCCCTGTTGTACAAAATGGAGCACTAGCTCAATCCTGCTAGTATATAAATCAAGTCTGAGACTGGGAATACACCAAAAGGATTAAAATCTATTAAGGCATAGTTAATCTACATTAAATGGCGAATAAGCACGGTCTGATTGTTTTCCTCTCCTATAGTATCTGGCCCATTTAGACAAAGAGATGACTGGGTAACATGTTTTTTAATTGCTTATGCCTGCTTTCAGATTCAAGAGATGGTTGTCCCATCCCTGCAGCTCTCACGGAGAAGTCTCTGATGATCTTTTGCTAGCTTTCACTATTGCTCCGCTTTGGAAAGAATCCCAGTCAGCTGAGTTGCCTTGGCATTCATTTCTCAATTATCACTGGCCATTGCTATAGTCTCACCTTTGTAGCATGTCCCTGCACTCTGTGGCATGTCCTACGCAACACAGAAATAAGCCAGGCATAACCAGTGGTGTAATGGAGGCCGAGGGTTGCAGAGTTGAGGCACTAGAATCTATTATTATTATTATTATTATTATTATTATTATTATTATTTCATCTCTTGCTCGCTCATGGCAGTTTTTCTAGATGGACATGACGGGCTTTGCCAAGTCATGCTGTCTTTTACAGATTCAGGAATTTCCTGACAATTGAGCATGTTTTAAGTACAACTGCTTTCTGGATGTTGGTGTGGATGTATTTTGGTAGGCCCAGTTTCTGAAAGTTTTCTGTATAATTTTTTAATGTGATGCCAGTGACTGAGGAGACTAACGGAATAATTGTAACCTTTTTCTGTTGCCATAGTTCTTTGATTTCCATGGCCGGTGGTGTATATTTGTTTCTCTTTTATTCTTCCTTTCCAACAACATTTTTGTCATTTGGTATTGCTATGTCAATGAGGTATGTGTGTTTTTCATTATTATTATTATTATTATTATCATCATCATCATCATCATCATCATCATGGATACCAATGTTATCTGCCAGCACTTTCAGACTTTCCTGTTCTCTCTGAATTTAGCAGAATTTAGTGACTCTTACTTTAAAAAACTCTGCCGCCAGCCGCCTCTACCTCCTCTCCTCTTGCACACCTGCTCGACTTTGATGCTGTCTTAAAACACTCTGGGTGGCAAGCCAGCCCCTCAGGGCCAAGCTACAAGTGAATATGGATTGCCTTCAGCCTCTCTCTGCCTTATGCCAGCCAGCTGACATCTCCAGCTTCCAGCCTCAAACAATCCTCCCTCTCTCTCTGCCAAAGTCTCTCAACAGTCCAGCCAGGCTGTGCACTTGTACCCTGTAGCTGGGGGTAGGGTGCCAGCTTATAGCTTGGTCACATCTGGTGACTCTTGTTTTAAAAAAAACTCCACTGCCAACCACCTCTGTCTGCACCAACACTGGACATTGAGATGCTCTTAAAAGGCTGTGTGTGGCACGCCAGCCTCTCAGGGCTAAGCTACAGCCATCTCAGAGTTGTAATTCTGTCTGAAACTGATGCCAGCCAAAGCCTCCAACCAGCCAACACCTGCACCAACACTTGATTCTGAGACACTCTTGAAAGGCTCTGTGTGGCATGCCAGCCTCTCAGGGTTCAGCTACAGCTACTCTGAGTTGTGTCTTCAGTCTAACTCTGTCTCTAAGAGAGATGCCTGCCAGCCCAAGCTACAAATCTATCTATTTTTCTCCGATACGCACTTCAAACGTTCTGCATTGCATGCCAGCAGTGCAGACAGTGCCTAGCTCACAAGTGAACAAAGTGAAATGGAAGGAAGGAGTAGCAAAGCAACGACATGCCAGGGTCTGACATCCGCATCAACAGGACATCCGCAAAGATGTGAGCCTCTCTCTCGACTGACACCTCACTGTTGGTCGTGAGTTTTTTTCTTTAAGGATGACCCTTCATCGCCCATGATGTGAAACTCTGAGAAAAAGGCCTCTGGCCTATTCCATTTTGCCCTGTGGGATGCTTTGACTGACCTCTCCTTTCCCACATTTGATCTGTGGTCTCCTTTGCTGAGCTCCAGGTGCCCAACTGCCCACCAAATCTGCAACAGGAAAGGTGCCCTGCTTGCCCAACACTTCTTAGCTAAAAACTTGAGATTTCCTTGATGCCAAGGGCTGAAAATTCTCAAGGGCAGTTAAGATGTATCCCTGAAAAGATAAATCCATCAGTGATAAATCCACAGAAGTTATTGTACTCCATAAAGGCTAATGCATGCCACAAGTTCTCCTCTCTTCTCCTCTTTTCTCCTTATAATCAGTTTTTTTCCAACCAACAGAGCCAACTCCACTCCAAGAGTTCCCTCTCCCAGTGCCAACCCTGTTGTTAGCCAGGGTGAGGCAGTTGTCTGAGGCGGCAGATGGTAGGAGGCAGCAGCAAGGTGTTCAAGGAGAGAACTGTGTGTCATGCAGCCTGGTCTGCGCCCCCTATGTTAGCCTGTTGTGTTCGGGTTCAGTGGAGAACGTTGTCCCATCATTAGCGTTGAAGACAGATTCACCTGTCAGTCCAGTCAGCTTTTGTACATGGAATGGGAGGGGGCACCATCTTGTTCTTTGCCTCAGCCAGAAAAATATCTTGGGCTTGCCCTGCCCCCACCCCCCACCCCCACTATAGCAGAATGTTCACTGGTAGGCCCTACTATGGTATCAGATCCCCTGGCCTTTTCTTGTTGAAAACAGAGTAAAGTATATAATCCTGTGTGCCACCACCCACTAGGTCTTTTGCCAACTCATGACAAAACAACAACAATAATAACTACAAGAGCCTGTGCAATGCCATTTCAGAATATTCCACACCCTTCCTGTCACCTTAATCTGTTTTCCTAATATAAACACATATTTCTATCTTACCAGCACAGCTTCAAGGATCTTAGGGGTGAAATGGTGTTTGTGTATTCAAGCCAAACCCACCATGATACTAATCTGTCCCTCCCCACCCCCCACCCCCCTCAATACAATGGGAAACATCCTCTTTTTCAGCATGGTGCTTTCCTGGAATATCTGTGCAAAGGGGCTGACTATGAAGACACATCACTTATAATTAGCAAAAATATTTGTAATACATTGTCAGAATACTTGAAGACCCAGCTTTGAAACAGAAAAGGATATTTTAAAAAAGAAAAGGGGGAAAAAAGACCCAAAGGGAACGAGTCAATGAAGATTCGGCAGTGTTATTGTTGTTTTTTAAGCAGAGGGAATAGCAGAGAGAATCTTTCATTTCCTGTATTTTCCAAAACAACCAAGAGTATTGTGGCACCTCAGAGACTATGGCCTCATCTACAAGAATTCGGCTTTACGCCTGGTTAGCCGATTATGCGCATATTCACTGAAGCGCTTTATCGGAAATGCTTGTATGCAGGAGGTAATTGAGCACTCAACAGGTGACCTTACCGGTTGTTTCAAATGCGCTTTACAGGTAGTTAATGCGGAGAATCGCTTGTTCACATAGGCAAAATGCGCTTTAACGGCCGGAGCAAAATAAAACTCCCTATTTAATGCGCATTCGATAATGCGCATAATCAGAGAGAAAACGCGCCTCTACGCCCGATTTGCGCTCTGTTCTTGTAGAGGTAAAATTTTTAATGCGCCTTGAAAGAGCTTTAAATGCCTCTTGTAGAGGCAGCCTATCACATATATTCTGGCATATAGCCCATTCATCAGATCAAAGATTTTCATTCTTCAGCCTACTCAGCTGCAAAGAATGTATCCCTTTACAAGATGTGGTTTGTTCGACTTTCCCACACTGAGCTGTTTCCTAGCCGATCCCCATCTTCTGCTGCCACCTTTCCTTCCACTCAGTTCTCTTGCCACCTCTTGACATTTCTGCCACATTCCATCTCCGCAAGAAGCCCTGTTCTCTTTTCACCTTGGAATTAGAACCACAGCTCTGCTTTTGGTCATACCATTTGCATCGCCACCCCCAAGGACATTTAGAGCTTTCATTTGAGTCTGTCCAATGCAGAGTTGGCCTGTTTCCCTGGCTGGTTTCCTGTGCCTTCAACAGGGGCAGGTTTCCCCCTCAATGCATCTTTAAACAATTAGGTCAGGAGAGGGTATGCTTTCAAATGTCTTCTCGTTATACTGGAGTCGTGACATCCAGGAAAAGTGTCTATGCCTTCCTTGAGGTAATCTAGTGAAACTGATTGGCAGTGGGTTCAGGTCAACAACAAGGAGGGCTGAGGAGCCACATCCATCGGGCTGCTTCCTTCATCAGTGGCCATCTGGTAGCAACCATTACACCTGCCTGTAGCAGAGGGAATGAAGGGAAGCAGGGCCTCCATCCCATCTGCTGAGAAGCAATGTCCATCAGATTCCTCCCTCTACCTGTCACCAGCCACTCCATCAGGTTACAGCAGAGGAAAAGAAGGGAAGCAGGGCCCTCAACCGACTTTTGTCTCCTCTTTTCCTTGAAAAGTTTCCATCCCAGCTGATTGTTACAAGAAGTAGTAACTGGGTTGCCTTTTTCCCCTCCTCCATTATTATTATTATTATTATTATTATTATTATTATTATTTCCATTTATGTACTGCCCCATAGCCAAAGCTCTCTGGGTGGTTTGCAAAAATTAAAAACATTGAACATTAAAAACACCAATATACAAAATTTAAAACCATAAAAAGCATAAAAACAAGTTATAATTACAATATCCTTAAAAAACAACAATTCTGGGTCAAAGCACAACAACAACAACACAAAACCCTCATCATACGCTGTTAAATGCCTGGGAGAAGAGGAAACTCTTGACCTGGTGCCGAAAAGATAACAATGTTGGCGCCAGGCGAGCCTTGTCAGGGAAATCATTCTATAATTGGGGGGACACCACTGAAAAGGCCCTCTCCTTTGTTGCTACCCTCCGTGCTTCCCTCGGAGTAGGCAACCGGAGGAGAACCTAAGATCCTCCTTTATCCCTTTTCCTTTTGTGTTATGTTTGTTTTAGATTGTGAAGGCAGGGACTATTTTACAGATGGAGCCTATTTAAGCTTCAGAGCAGGGTAAAAATGTTTGAAACAATTAATTTACCTAATTTAATGCCAGGTAATGTGCTGATGGCTGCTAACTTTGAAAACAGTCCAATTGATTAATGAAGACAGCATCAATTAAAGGCTACTATCTATGATTGCTAAGAGCAGATCCTCCATATTCAGTGGCACTATACCTTTCCTTATCAGAAACAGAGGGCAGTTATAACATTCATATCGTGCTTGTGAGTAAAGAGTGGCCCAAGACATTTTGCTGCCTCAGGAGGAGGAGCAGCAAATCTGCCACCCCCCCCAGATCAGAGTATTTATTACCCAAGGGCAGCCAAATTATTTTGGCAGCTGAGACAGAAAACCCCACAAATCCTAACAAGAAAAATATAAGAATGGATTAAATAACCTTTGATTTTTGAACTTTATTTTCTCTTAAGACTAAGCTGTGTTTTTTAATTGGTAAGTTTTATTTTTATTTGTAACCTGTTTTTATGGATTTTATTGAAACATATTTTTAAGGATTTTAAAAAATTGTATCCACTTTATGTGGTTTTTATCTTGTATGCTGCTTTGAGAGGGTTCCACCATTAAAGGCAGCCTAGTAGCTATTTACATAGATAGATAGATAGATAGATAGATAGATAGATAGATAGATAGAGAAAGATAGAGAGAGAGAGAGAGAGAGAGATTTTATTGCCTTTTCATAACCCCCCAAACCAGCTGCCTCTTTTGCTTTCCTAAAGTGTTTGGCTGGCCATTGTTGGAGACAGAATGCAGGACTAAATGAACCTTGACCTGATCCAGCAAAGCAATCTTGATGTTGTTATCGTGAGTCTGCATTCTTAATAACTGTGTAGATGTGGCGAGTAAACTAACCCTCTCATTACTGTTTCACAACCTTTAACCTCGCTCCATCACATTCTGCCACTTGGCTTGGAGTTTATACTTCTTACTCATAAGCATGTGTATAGAAGTTGTTTTCATTTGAAAGGGTAAACATCTTATTTTTAAGCTGGCCAGATGTGATCAAAGTCAGAGTCAGGCTTCTATTCCAATCAAAAGAGTGTGAATCATTGTATTTGGTGTTTAGCGATGTGTGCACTCCACACTATGACAGAATTTGCTGTATTTTCTTTCTCTCTTCGTCTGAACAAAAAGTGAGCTAATTCTCTTATTTATTTATTTATTACATTTGTATACCGCCCCATAGCCGAAGCTCTCTGGGCGGTTTACATAGGATTAAAAACAATTAAAAACAATATACAAAAATTAAAACAGCAAAAACATACAACATACACACAATCTGTACATTTAAAAACCACTACAACACTTCAAAAAAGCTACAAAAACAAAACAAAACAAACCCAGGCTCCTCAGATATTGCCAAATGCCTGAGAGAAGAGGAAAGTCTTGACCTGGCGCCGAAAAGATAACAATGTTGGCGCCAGGCAGGCCTCGTCAGGGAGATGGTCCCACAATTGGGGGGCCACCACAGAGAAGGCCCTTTCTCTTGTTGCCGACCTCCGAGCTTCCCTCAGAGGAGGCACTTGGAGGAGGACCTTAGATGTTTAATGTAGGGTTCGGGTAGGTTCATGTCGGGAAAGGCGTTCCATCAGGTATTGTGGTCCCAAGCCGTGTAAGGCTTTATAGGTTAAAACCAGCACCTTGAATCGGGCTCGGAAACATACAGGCAGCCAATGCAAGTGGGCCAGAGTAGGTCTTATATGTTCAAACCTACTGGTTCCGGTTATCAATCTGGCCGCCGCATTTTGCACAAGCTGCAGCTTCCGAACCACCTTCAAAGGCAGCCCCACATAGAGTGCATTGAGTTGGAATTACTGCCCCCCCCCAGGCTGGTGGCTTTGATGTCAGTGGGGGCAATGAATGTGCTCCGGGTTTCAGTCAGAACAAGTCGGAAGTCTGAAGGAGGGATCCAGTGTGGTTAGCTCCTTTAGAATTCTGACTGGTTCTGACTGAAACCTGGAGTGGATTCACCACCACACTGACATTGGGGCCACCAGCCTCCTTGCTGGTCTTGTTGACCGTAATAAAATTTATTGTATTGAGCCACCAACCTCCACTGCCCAGGTGTACACTCTTTCTAGAATTTTACCAAATAGCTAGTCAGTTTTGTAACTGGCTCTAGAACAGGGGTGCAGAACCTCAGGCCTGAGGCCCCAATCCAGCTCACTGGGGTCCTAATCAAGCTCTCTGGGATTCCTCAGAAGTCCTCATTTCCTCCCCCAGACCCCACCCCCTTTCCCTCAACCACCAATCATTTGGTGGTTTACTGGCTTTTGTGCATGTTTTCCCCATTCTAAAGTTGAAATGTCTCTCCTATGGCTTAGCTACTACGTGTCCCTGATTATGGCAGTGGTTGTCCCTCTCTCTTGAGGGAGTACGCCACATTGGGAAACAGCATGCTTTTCTCTGGTCCAAGTACAAGTCCTACAGCAGAGGTGCAGAATTAAAATGTGGTGTAGTGGCTAGAGTGTTGGACTGGGAGTCCGGAGAACTGGGTTCTTGTCCCCACTCAGCCATGGAAGCTCATTGGGTGACTTTGGGTCAGTCACAGATTCCCAGCCCAACCTACCTCACAAAGTTGTTGTTGTGAGGATAAAATGGAGACAAACAAACAAATAAATAAGAAATCTGGGTGGAAAGCCAGATGACCGCACCCACTCCCCCTCTGAGGGCCATGCCCACCTGATGCCATTTGCTCCCTGGCTGAAGTGACAAGTAGATCTTCCACCCTGTGCTTGGCCAGGTCCAGGCTTCACTGTGCATAGCTTTCCACGCATGCAGTGAAGCTGACCCGTCTGAGTCCCCTCGTTCCTCTGATGGAGAAGGGATGGGGACTTGGCTGGATCTGTCCTGTCTTTGCTTGCCTACTTCCTTCCGCGAATGGGAAGGAGGTGGGGTGGCTTCGCTGCATGCAGGATTTCCCTGATCAGAAAAGCCATGCAAAACAGCAGTGCAGGGAAATCCCAGCTGTTATCTCTGTTCGGAGATAACAGTGAGGATTCCTTTTCCCATCTCCTCCCTACCCTCCAGCAGGGGACGGGGCTTATGGAGTGGAGTGCTAAGGGAGAGGGGCCCACAGAGCCTCCATGGGTTGGACATAGAGAATCTCCACAGGCTGGAGGTTCTGCTCCCCTGTCCTACAGTTTCCAGTACAACCACTCTTACTCCCTTTTCTAGGGCAGGAGTGTTGACTCTCTGGCCCATGAGACAAATATGACCCAGCCAGGAATCCAATTTGGCCCTCTGGGGTTCCCATACAGTCATGCCCATTCCCCCCCCCCCAACCATTTGTTGTTTTCCAGGCTTAGTTTTGCATGACTTTTCCCATACTCAAAGGCTGAAATGCATCTCTTAAAGCTTAGTAACTGCCAATAAGAACATTAAGCTAGAAGATGCTGATATTTTTGAGCCCACCTCTTTACCTTCAGCCCCGCCCACTACTGGAATGATACTCCTGAGAGCTTCTCCAAAATTGAATTTGACCCTCAGGCTGAAATAAGTTTAGAGTTTTTAATGGTCGGCTGCCTCTTGTTTAGAACGTTGCTGTTTGTGTTCTAATACTTCTTCAGAACGGCTCCAACAACACCATAGGGCTGTCTTCACCGCACAGGGTTGGCGCCACCTCCCTTCTTAACCCCATGCTTTCCCTCTCCTGGAGTGGTGTCAGGTGTTTCTAGGGGCCACCCACACCTTCTTCCTGATAGAAGGTGACCAATCGCTGGTTCCCTTCCACCAGGCTCCACCCCTGGATTGGCTGTGGAGCGAGGTTACATGGCAGAAATAAATCCCTGACTTTTTCAAAATGCAGCATCACAGAGAAGCCCTCCGGTGGATGCGAACCTGTGCCATCTGATGGGGCTGATCCACAGCCAGAGGGGGCTTTCCCCACGTGTAGACAGCCCCCATGAAGATATAGGAAGACACATTTGTACAAACATTGTATAAATACCCTCAAACATAAGCTACAATCTAGCCTCAATGTCCTGCCAGCATGGTAATAGACGTGCAATTTGGGTTGGGACCTCCAGACCCTAAAAAAAGTGTATCTGCTTTTCCCTCCATGTCTGGGCTCTGGCGATAATGTGTGGCTTGCTTGCACAGAAGATCTGGACTAGCATTCTCCTACCAAGGGCAGCACAAGTGGGTTTTGTTTATGCAAATCCCCAGCAGCTGTAAAGGTCCTATCGGCCTGTCACATTTTTTCCCTCATGCTCACCTGTCATTTTATATCTGTCTGGATGAAGCATGCCCTGGACTGTGTGGTCAGAACTGGGTACATGCATAATATTGCTGATGCACTCAGGTTGCAAGCCTTTGGGATAAGTCAAGATCCGTTCCTGTGTTGAGGACAAAGAGAACAACGTGGGTCAAGAAAATAATAACAAATGCCTTTCCACTTCATCTGAAAACACAAGCAGGAGAAGGCGTGACACGAGCTCAGCTGTGTAGGGCTCATCTGGGTTAGCTGCAGGTCAAAAGTGAAGTGTGTTGGCTCTGCAGGGGCCTATATTGTGTTTTCTTGGCTCTTGGTAGTGTTGTTTGTCCTCAAATTCAGACGAAGTGAATTTAAGTTCAAACATCTGAAGTGAAAACTAAATAATAACTAGCGTAAACACTTAAAACAGGAAATGGTGTTTGTGGTCAAGCTGAATGGTTACATTCTCATAGTGGAAAGGCATTCAAATACTTGATCTTGGCCTTAAACATCGGATTTATATTTACCCATAGTCCATCTGCAAATGTCTCTGTAAGTCTGAGCATCATCAGACTGATGGGCAATTGTGTTTCCCTACCGTCGCTTTGGCCTCCTGCTGCTGTCCCACAATAGGAATGAGCTGCTTCCTCTTCCTTCACACGGTGAAGAAAGAGGAAACAGTAACGTCCATGTGGCCCATTCAGTGGCCATTTTTATCGCACTCCTTTTCCTTCACACAACAGGAAATGGCAGCAAGTTCTGTTTTTAAAAAAATTGGATTTACTGGGTCTTATTTATTGATGGAAAAAAAAAACCAGAACGAGTGTGAGACGCATAGGAGATGGACGTCGTCGTCAAAACAACCTGCTAAAAACCGTAAGTGGCCAGTAACAGGTGTGAGATAAAATGCTCGTCTGACGACATGCTTCTGTATGAGAAGATGAGGGTGCTTCCAAATGGGGCCTTTATTGCACAATTACCCTGCATGGCGTTTTACAGGAGATTCAGATGATGTTGTCTTTTATTTGTAATCTGCCTGCATTTTCCCACCACTTCTTCCATCTTTTTTCTTACCAGAAAAAAAAATCCATTAAGAAGAAAAAGATGGGAGAGCTGCACAATGACCTTTGATTGGTAGTGCTAGGAGCTGTCTGTCTGGAAGCACACAGCTCAATGAGTATAACACACTTTATTGGCTGGTTCCCAGTCTTAAGGCTACAGCAGCCTTCACCAACCTGGCATCCTCCAGGTGTTTTGAACCACAATTCCCAGCATTCCTGACCACTGGCCATGCTGGCTGGGGCTGATGAGAGTTGAAATCCAAAACATCTGGAGGGCATCAAGTTACACTAAGGAGTTGGCTATGGAAGATCCAAGATTCTACACAACTGGAGTAAGTACCAGAGCAAATGTTTCCAGACAGAAACAGAGCTAACTAAATTGGGGTAGGAGGCCAGATGACACCCCACTGAGTCTTCCATGGGCTAAGTGACATCATTTGGTTCCCTGGCCATGCCCTCTGACATCATTTTGTTCCCAGCTGATGGATTGGGTGTATTGATAGGACCTTGTTCCATTGTGCACCAGCTCCCTCCATTGGGCTCCAACTGCCAGTTCAATGCTTGGACACATGGAAATCCCAACAGTTTTCTCTGATCACTGAATGGCGATATCAGTGGGGATTCCTCCAGAAGGCAAAGCTTGGAGGCCAAGCCCCATCACTGGAGGAATTAATTGAAGGCTTTGAGGGCTGGATGGGAAACCTTCACAGGCTGGAGGTTCCCTATGGTCTAGAAGTATTGGGTATTTTCCACTGGATATCTGGAAGAGACATTCCACAAGCAGGGAAGGCTATAATTTTACCACAAGCAGGGAAGGCTATAATTTTACATTTGTAAAAAGCAATGCTAGGCTTTAGTTTCAGTATCCCTCACCAACTTGAGGTCACAAGGAGAATAAAAAACCTAACCATTCATAGACTTGTTACAATAAAACACTTAAAACTTGCATAGCTCATAAGTTTGTCATGCTCTATTACTCCTATGTATACATGCCAAATGGAGTTTGAACTGCTTGTTTTATGCTGGAAAGGTAATTGACCTTGCTTACCTGTAGCATTTATTCTGCATAATGTTTATAAAGTACAGCTAGTGAAACACCTTTTAAAATAACTCTAGTCTATAACTGAGTAATAAATAGAGAATGCATTAAATGTTTATGATGTTAGTTAACAGTCAGATGACACATCAATTCTGAATTATTCCCACCCCTCCCCTTCCACAGATCTAAACACTTCGTAGATCCAGTTGCCTGCAAATCACAAAGTTTCTCCAGAATTTTTTTTCATGAGACCTAAATCTTTGCTATATTAATTTTTGTGTCAAGGTTTAGAACAGCCAGCTATAAAAATATGGACTGCATGAGGTCTTCAAAAGCTTGTGCATAGGCTTTCATCACAGAAACAAGTTCAAAGGCATCTGCTGCTCTTACTTTACCAAGGCTGCAATCCAATGCACAACGTACACGGAAGTCAGCCCATTGAATGACGTGGTATTTCTGAGTAAAATGCCTAGAATCCGGCTATGATTTATTTGAATACATTCCTATACCACCCAATACCCAAAGCTCTGTGGGCAGTGTAATAAATAATAATAATAATAATAATAATAATAATAATACCAAGCAGGATATAGCACTATGAAAGTGGTATGAAATCGGTATATGGTATGTGT
The DNA here is from genome assembly GCA_029215795.1 of Anniella stebbinsi. Lineage (NCBI taxonomy): Eukaryota > Metazoa > Chordata > Lepidosauria > Squamata > Anniellidae > Anniella > Anniella stebbinsi. The sequence continues at coordinate 336,032,353 of JARDYH010000001.1, forward strand.
CAATGGGCCCCAACAGTTGTCAGTGCACTTCAATACCGCAATAAAGCAATTATGTGGCTCCTGCCTTTCATATACCACTTCCATAGCACTATATCCTACTTGGTGTAGATTAGGCTTATGTTCCTCATTGCAACCCCTTCTGTAACAGGTTGAACACTACTCATCTGGCAGGCGAACCATCACTTACTAACAGTTCTTCTTCTATTTTCTCTGGATGAAGCTTCATTTTATACAGCTGCAGTCAGGGGCTACCTCCACAAGGGCGCTTTAATGCTCTTTGAAGGCTCATTATAAATTTTACCTTCACACCAGCGGAGCACAAAACGGGCGCAGAGGCGCGTTATCTCCCAGATTATGCGCATTATCGAATGCGCGTTAAATAGCAACTTTTATTTTGCTCCGGCCGTTAAAGCGCATTTTCGCCGTGTGAACAAGCGATTATGCACATTAACTACATGTAAAGCGCTTTTTGGACATCAATTAACGCGCTTCGCCGCCTCTCGCCGCCTCCCGTGCAGAGGGATTAGGAGTAAAAGCGCCTCCGTGATAATGCGCATAATCCCCGAACCGGGCGCAAAAGCGCATCCTTGTGGAGGGGGCCTTAAACACGCCTATTAAGGAGTAAATCCCGTTGAGCTCAGTGGGACTTACTTCCAAATAAAGATGCGTACATGTAACAGATACAAAATATGTCTGCATCTGTACTTGATGTCTGTGGCCTCCTCCACACGAGACGTTTAATGAGCCTTGAAGGCTCATTAAAAAATTTACCTCCACAAGCACGGAGCGCAAAACGGGCGTACAGGCGCGTTATCTCCCCGATAATGCGCATTTTCGAACGCGTGTTAAATAGCGACTTTTATTTTGCTCCGGCCGTTAAAGTGCATTTTCGCGGTGTGAACAAGCGATTACGCGCATTAACTGCTTGTAAAGCGCTTTTTGGACATGAATTAATGCGCTTCGCCGCCTCTCGCCGCCTCCGGTGCAGAGGGATTAGGAGTAAAAGCGCCTCCGCGATAATGCGCATAATCGCGGAACCGGGCGCAAAAGCGCATCCTTGTGGAGGGGGCCTGTGTCTCTCTCTTGACAGGGAATACAGCTGGCTTGTTTGCATGAGCATCAGAAGCCAAATGTTCTGTTTGTAAGGGGAATAGCTGACCCAGTTCTCTGCTGAAGCCGCTGCGCTCTTTGATCAAAGCACGACCGCCTGCTCCAGTGAAGATGTCTGTAAATTATTTAACCCTGTTTTCTGGAGCCCTGATCTACTATAACGATGCTTCAGCTATACAAAACCAGTGGGCCTCTCTGACTGAGGTCACGGAAGGACCTTGTAATACAATGTGTTGCTTTATATTCCTGAATGGCCGGAGCGAGCGAGCGCCTTTTTCTTCTTGCTAGTTTTTTAGCCTTTGGCAGTTCCCTACTAAACACATCGCTTCTTTTGCAACATAAGGCGGACTGGGGTTTCGAGCGTGGCTCTTGTGTGCAATAGCTCTCTCCTTCGACGGAGTAGAAGAATTTTGCAGATCCTTCCTAACTTTGCAAACAAAAGCAAACGCCAAACGAACGCGGATCCCGGAAAAACGGACCCTGTACTCTTGGCTCCATGCTAGGAACAGGGAACGGAGGCGTTGACTAATAGCCTCTCGGAGGTTACACGAGACTGTGGTGGTTACCGGATCCCCGATGCTTACAGACTTTTAAACAGTACTAACAGCGCGGCACGGGCGGCTGGCGTTGGCGCCTCGACCGGTGCACCCGGCTAACAAGCAACGGATCCCAGCTCTGCCCCTACTCGCCCTCTCACTTTTTCGCGGAACTGAGAGGAAGGAAATCGGAGTTCCCATAGTAATAGGAAGCAGCTCCGTGGGGCGGGGCATGGACAGCCAACCCGCGATCTGAGGGGCGTGGTAGCTAATCCAAACTCGGGGCGGCCGCGCGAATTCTGGCCGACGTGTCTCTGTAGGCGGAGAGTAAATGTCACGTGCTGGGAAGGCAAGAAAATATATGTTGCGAAAGGTGGCGTGGACATAAGGAGGAGGAATGAGCCGGGCGGCCTGGGACGCCTGTGGAGTAAGGGCTGGTAGTCACCAAGTGAAAGCAGCAGGGAGGCAGCAAGTCCTCGGAGCCCATCGCCCGGCTTGGGGTCGTGCTTGCTCGTGGGGTTCCCGGCTGGTGGCGCGTGGAGGGAGTGGATGCCCTCTTCCTTAGAGACGATGGTGAGCGGGGGGCCAGAGTTCGGGGAGAAGGGGATGGGCTACGAAGAGGACCCCGAACTGCTGCAAGGAGTGAAGCCAGGACTCGTGGAAGCAGAAGCCCCCAACGGGGTTGTCCCGGACTCCCTGCCGGAGGTGCGCCTCACCTGGCGCCGCTGGGTCATCGTCTTCCTCTTCAGCTCCTATTCCTTCTGCAATTCTTTCCAATGGATCCAGTACGGCAGCATCAATCTCATCTTTGCCAGGTTCTACGAGGTGTCCCATTTTGCTATCGACTGGCTCTCCATGTGCTACATGATCGTCTACATCCCTTTGCTTTTCCCTGTGGCTTGGCTCCTTGACAAGAAGGGTCTGCGCCTCATTGCCCTGGCCGGCTGTGCTCTCAATTGCCTAGGGGCCTGGGTGAAGATCGGCAGCATGAAACCCAACCTCTTCCCAGTCACTGTCCTGGGGCAGATCATCTGCTCGCTGGCCCAAGTCTTCATCCTGGGCATGCCGTCCCGCATTGCTTCCGTCTGGTTTGGCTCCCGCGAGGTATCCAGTGCCTGTTCAATTGCTGTCTTCGGTAACCAGGTAGGGAGCGAAATATCCAGATGTAAATGAAAGAATTCTAAGAATTCCTGCTCTAATAGTTTTAGGCTGCCTCTACAAGAGGCATTTAAAGCTCTTTCAAGGTGCATTGAAAATTTTACCTCTACAAGAACGGAGCGCAAATCGGGCGTAGAGGTGCATTATCTCCCCGATTATGCGCATTATCGAATGCGCGTTAAATCGCGAGTTTTATTTTGCTCCGTCCGTTAAAGCGCATTTTGACTGTGAATAAGCGCTTATGCGCATTAACTACTTGTAAAGCGCATTTTGGACATCTGTTAATGCGCTTCGCCGCCTCTCGCCGCCTCTCGTGCAGAGGGATTAGGCGTAAATGCGCTTCTGCGTTATGCGCATAATCGCCTAACCAGGCACAAAAGCGAATCCTTGTAGAGGGAACCTTAGGCTGCAAGCCATATACCCACTTACCTGAGAATAATGACCATTGAACTGAATAGGACTTACTTCTGAGTAGACATGTATAGGATTGCACTGTAAAATAAGAAAGCGATGTAACTTTCTGAGTGGGGAAAGTTGCACATTCTTGACAACAAACAAGCACAAAAGTGCAGTAACATTTAGGAAAACCAAAACCAAAGGAGTGTAGTGTCATAATAATCTGAAGTATTCATACAATGAGAAGAGAGATATTTATGAAGCGGACACAACAGAAAAAAAATGTGGGCACACTTTGGGATTGACTTATGTAAGTGCTTGAAACTCAGTCTTTGGTGGTAAGACCATTGGGGAATACATGGAACCCTGTGCAAGTGTCTGCGTACTGGTATTTGCTGTATAAAAAGCACCTTTTTCACTTGAAAGATACTGTCATATTAGTGTGTGTGAAAAGAACAAGGAAGGTAAATTGGAAAACTGGGTGTTGGTTTAAGTATATGAAGAAGAAATAGAAATGGACCCCCTCTAGAAGGATTCGCTTTGGCGCCTGGCTGCCCGATTATGCGCATATTCGCGCTTTAAACTTGTTGACATGCGGAGAATTGCATGTTTACACGGCGGTAAGACGCCTTAACTGCCGCCGCAAATTAAAAGTCACGGTTTAACGCACATTCGATAATGCGCATAATCGGATGTTTAAAGCGCCTCAGCCCCCAATTTGCGCTCCTCTCTTGTAGAGGTAAAATTTTTAATCAGCCTTGAAAGAGCTTTAAACCTCTCTTGTAGGGGCAGCCATGGAGAAGCATGCTGAGAAGGGTATTGGGGTGATTTAATATTAAATTTAATATTAGATTGGGCCAATATTAATGTAACTCTGTGGTGGAAATACTCTGTATAATGTGTGCATAGAACTCTTCTTGCTGAATGAGAGTTTGAGCGAGTTGAGAAAATATGGCTTTAAACAGCATATCTTATTCTGGTTTCCAGCTGAGGAGGGAGAGCGGTAGTTACACAGAATTTCCAATGATGCAAACTATGTATGAACCTCATGGCTGGTGTCCAAGGCCCAGCATTCCAGGGCCCCCATTCTCGCCCCCATTCTCACCCCCCCCCCCCCCCCCCCGTGACTAACCAGATGATAGGGGCAGGAACCAACAGCACCTGGGCCAGCATGACTCTGATTATCACAGCATCTTTATTTTAAGAAGCATTTTATACTTACAGAGTGGCTAGCTGGGCATGTACATGGTTGCAAGTGTTCATTTTATTGTTTTACTTCAAAATATGCATTATACCTTTCTACAACAAAATGGTGCTTCTTCCCAAGTAAATGTATTTGGAGCAGTAGATGCAAACTCCATTTTATTCCTGTTGTCATTATGGTGCTATGATTTAAGTGAGTTTTAAAATGCACAATTAAACATGTTCGGTCAGAATGTTTCTTTCTTCTTCTTAATTGGGCTTAGCAAACAGAATGTGTTTGTTTTTTCTCCTAATGTTCTATCAGGTATGTAGGTGCCATTGCAAAGCATGGGACTGGGAAGTTTGGGAGAAGAAAAATGTTAGTTGTGTGCTTCACAACTAAAGTAATGTACACGGCTGCCTAACGACCCCCCCCCCCCCCCACAGTAAGACCAAGATCTAATGTTACCTAGCTGCCCCATGGGTATTTCATATTCTAGTGCTGTGGATATTTGCTGCTTTGTTCCTGTTGTGCTTTGGAAGGTGCAGGGAACACCTGGATTCTGATGCCATTTAACTCATGCTAGGGATGCTGGATTATGCCTGCAGCTAATTCCCTGGTTGTCCTACTAAATGGCATAAGCTCAGAATGGTATTAAGTGCCCTCTATTCAGCATCAGGTGGTTTCCCAAATAGCTCTCTCATGATACTGGCAGTGAATCTAAACACTTCCGCCACTTCTTTCAAAGTGGAATTTGCTATCAGATAAGCAGTAGCTGCAGCTTGCTGAGCAGTAGAATTGGAAGTGTATATAAAAGTACAATTGTTTCTGGTACATGTTTGTGCATGTGGCGGAAGTGTTTAATGTTCTCTTTCCTGCCTCTAGGGTACTCACAAACTGATTCTACTAGATCAAAGGCAATTCTACTGGATCAAAGGCAATTCCTACACGCAGTTGCCATCATCTTGATTAAGTGTCACTAGCCAAATTCTTCTACTTTAGAAGTGGTTTGCCTCACTTACGAAACTAAGGCTTTAATTTTAAATGTAAGACCATGCAACCTTCCTCTCCCAAAAGACTAATAATCTGTTCTTCTTTGAGGTGCTACTGGGAGGCTCTTTGTTTTTGTTGCAACAGACTAACACAGCTACTCCTCTAGAAATCTTGAATATGTTTACTTGGATGTAAATTCCATTGATTTAAGTGAAACTTGGTTCTAATGTTTTAATAAGTTTTATGTATTTTATCATGTTGTTGTTCCCCGCCTCGATCCAGACGGAGAGGCGGGTAAGAAATAAATTATTATTATTATTATTATTATTATTAAGGTAGCATGCTTCTATTTCTAATTAGATAAACACATGCAACTCTGCAGTAACTTGAATGTAGAGATTCATTGCAATGGCTGGCTGGCATGGGGGTTCCCCTTTACCTGAAAGTCTCTCCCTCCCCTTCTCTTTTTTTCTTCCTCAACCTCCTCCTCTTATCAAGCATGTTACTTCCAGATGTTGTACTAGGGAATATTACTGTTGATCTATTCTCTGACCATTCACGGTCTTGTTTTTTTTCTGAAAGTCAGGATATTACTGTAGTTTCTGCTACATGAGCTCAATATGATAGACCAAAATAAATTGTTGTTTGGCTCCTGTATGTCTTCAGGAAATGCTCAGTGGTGAGACTCTTCCCACCATTGGTGTGGAGTTCTTAAAGCATCCATGGCTTGTAGTTCAGGCTTTGCTACCTGAGGCAGTCTAATGCTGACCTTGCTCAAAACATGCTGTGGGATTCAGGGCTCTTCATGAGTTCTGAGGTCTCTGGAGCAATGTGCATAATGATAAGTGTAGTAAACACAGACGTCAGTGTCACAGGAAGCAAACATTTCCTGTCTAAACATTATGATGAAGATTGCCAGGCTGTACACATTTGAGAAGAGGGAAGTGCATGTGTCTTATGAATTGAAACTGGTGGCTTATACCTAAGGAGAACCTAAGGAGAACCTCTTGCAAGTGCCACTGATGTGTCTTGAGTGGCTCTTCATAACAAAGGCACCTAACTTTGCAAAATCCATTTGCAAAATACTAAATAAGCAGCTGAACAGAGCCTTTGTATGATGTCTAGACCAGGGATGGACAACTTTGAGAGGTCTGGGGGGCATTTTCGACCACCCCAGGGCAAATTGGCACTGATTTGCCACCAATTTATGGTGGCTAATTGCTATAGATTGCTACAGTAGCCAAATTTAGCTTGAAAACAAGGTAGATTTGGCTGCTGTTGTATTATGTAATGGTTTGCTGCTGTTTTTTGGAGGTAAATTTATGTGCTTTTTTTTTTTGCCACCTCCATGAATCTGGGGACTATGTGTGTTGCATGAATTCTTCTGCATGGTTATTCCCTCCCCCTCACTGTAGTAGGGGGCAGCAGGGGCTGCATGCAGCCTACATTTTGCCCACCCTGGTCTAAACAGACACACACTTTAATATGCCAACTGGGAGAAATCAGCCATGGAGACTTTCACTCCGCTGAGTTTGAGTGTGGGATTCCTACTTTGCCAGAAGCAGATGTAAATTCCATCACTGTAACAAGACCTGACACTTTATGAAGTTTGTTGCAGCTGCTACATAATGCACTGCAGATAGCTATGCACTGGAAACATGCTGATATAGTTGTCCACAAATGGGCAGATGGGCTGGAGTGCAGTGGATGCTGACATCTGAGGAGCATTTTTACTCTGGGGACTGTGGGACTGCGTGTGCTGCTTGAGTACATCTGCATGATGATTGGATTTTTTTTTTGCATCGGATGAGCCCAGAGTCTCTTTCTGCAAGACCTTGCATGACTGCTTAGCTTAAATGAAGTTGGTATCTCTTTCCAACTCCTCGCTCAAGACAGATTCTAGTTACAAACATTCTTAGATGGGGTCGGGGAGCCTTTGACCTCCAGATGTTGTTGGACAACAACTCCCTTACCCCCATGTCGGCTGGAGCTGCTGGGGGTTGGAGTTTAGGTCCAACATCTGGTGGGACACAGGTTCTTCGCCTCCTTTCTAAAGATTCTTCAAATAGCTTGTTTCCCTGATATTGGGTAATCCCTACTTCTGCTTCTTAGTTGGTTAAACTAATATATACTCCCTTGGAACGCTCTGCATACAGTGTTGCAAGAGGACTCTGTGGGACTCATTCTCGCTTCCTGCTCTCCAGTTAAGTATCTCTGCCTTAAACTCAAGAGAATCAGAATGCAAACACTGGGATACAGGGGACATTGTGGGTATGTTACTGGCATGCCCTTAGGGACACTAGACATTATGGAAGGCTTGGGGATTTTACTTTTGGTTCAGTGAGTCCCTCCTAGGTGACAAAAAGTTTGTATGGGATCCTGTAATAAAATATTTGGTATGACAGGAGTAACACACTGGACTGTTTCTGTGGAGACCCTAGCTTTATCACAGACTGCTGATACAACAGCTGGTCATTTACCTAAGGCTGAGGTTGGCAACTGGGGCACATTTGGCAATATAAGTCCTGGACATCATCACTATGTGGCTGCTGTGGAAGGCATGGCAAAGGACAAGTAACCTGCCTAAAGGGCCAAGTACAAGACCGAGGTGTAGTCTATGCTCCAACACACTAAACAACTCCTTTGAACCCACAGTTTTCAGCACCAGAAACCTATTTCATAGCAATCCAGCTGCTAGTAAAAAAAAAGAGAGTATAATTTCTTTTTTTAAAAGAGGGAGGTGTAGGGAACATTGGTGGGCACTAAGCAAGGTGTACGGGGGCACATTGGAGCCCAATGCACCACATGGCCTGCACCTGACCTTAGGCTTATGTAGCCCTTTCCTTTCACCTGTGCTCTAGATACATTCAGAGAAACGCCCTGTCTGCTATTGTAGTTTTCTTCTTCTTTATATTGATTTGTCAACTAATTTGTTTTAGATTGGTTGCTGTGACCCAGTGTGTGTGACTCTTCAAATACTTGAAAGATTGTCACACAGAGGAGAGCCAGGATCTCTTCATGATCATCCCAAAATGCAGGATGTGGAATAATGGTCTCAAGTTACAGGAAGCCAGATTCCGGCTGGACATCAGGAAAAACTTCCTGACTGTTACAGCAATATGACAATGGAACCAATTACCTAAGGGGGTGGTGGGCTCTCCCACATTAGAGGCATTCAAGAGGCAGCAGGACAACCATCTGTCAGGGATGCTTTAAGGTGGATTCCTGCATTTAGAAGGGGGTTGGACTTGATGGCCTTATAGGCCCCTTCCAACTCTACAATTCTATGATTCTATGACTTGTACCAGGTGGCTGTCCAAAGTGGTCTTGGTGTCATATTAACCAAATGTAAAATCTAAAAATGAAGTAAGAAACCATCCATGGGCTGGAGTTGGAATGGTGTTCAGGAAACATGGCTACAAATTGGAATTTGCTATGCACCTTTTTGCTGTATTTCTCTTCCCTTCTCCATGGATCATTCTTCCTTATGTAAAAAAATTGGTGCTACCTAAAAGAAGGCATTGTGCGGCTATTCCGTCTTCTTCTCCCTAATGGATTTTCTGTGGTAAGAGAAAAGATGGAAGAAGCAGTGTGAAAACAAAGGAGGGTTATGAGTGGAAGATGACAACATCTGTACTTCCTGTAGAATTCTGTGATGGTGCTGTAAAAGTCTCATTTGGGGGCAACCAGTCTTTTCTGGTTTATTCTAATTGGATACAAAGTGTTCTGTCACTATTGGATAGGGAAGTGAGGTAAGTTCATCAGCTCTGGGATGCTGGCTCTGTGGAGGCTGCAAAGATGTTCAAATTCTTCTTATAAACTCCAAGGGGCTCTGAGTTGGGGGCAGGTGTTGCCTTGGCATCCTTGGGAATAGAGGGAAGAATGTCAAAGCCAAGAGGAATTTGCTTGCAGTGACAGGACAGAAGCTCGACAGCGAGGTGTCGGCAAAGAGGAGGCGCTCCACGCTGACTTAAGGGGGCAGCAAGGCTAACTAGTGTTCATAATATTAATTTGACCATGTTGCACAGTGAGTGGGAGATGGCATTTGCAGAGCTAGATGTGAGCCTGAGGTGAAGTTAAGCAACAGTGAGACACAAATAACTTCTGCTTGCATAGCAGCTTCTGAACAGCAGCCGCAAGCTCTTAGTTTGGGCTTATCTACACTGCACTTATTTTGGGGATTAGCTGCATTTATGGCAGCAGCACATCCATTCCACACAGCCCACACGTACCAAGAGCTCCCATCTCCTCAAGCCTCCTGCCCATCCACATGGCAGACAGGGACAATAGAGGCAAAAGAACTGTTTTGGTGTGGGAATCATCAGAAATATACATCACTTATCATTTCAATGTTCATAGCTGTTTGCCATCGCTGAGACTTCCTACCAGTGAGGGATGTGCTCATGCATCTTCCGCCTTTTTGTGGCTTGTAGCCAACAATTCATGTGTGATGATTAGAAGATGTTCTCCTCTTGGGTGGCCATATGTTCTACTTTACAGAGCTCTATGTGAAGGGTTGTTGGAGGGTAGTTCTCTATTTGAAGGTGTCCTCTCTTTGAAGGGCTGTCAAGTCTGGTTTAAAGATAAAGAAATATCAGAAGGTAGAGCAGGGAGGGGCCTTGAAGTTACCTATACACAGTCAGCACCTGGACAACAGACTTAGCAGGCATACAGGTCACCTGGTCATGGTCTTCCCCAATGTTTGAGATGTACGTTTAAATAGAAATACTATATATAGGCAAACACACATATTCTGTGCAAATCCGTGCCCTCTTTTGTCCTTTGTTTTGGGATAGGGTGGAGATGTTCTACGAGTGGCCACCCTATACGCCTCTGTCTTTTAGATGAATAGCATTGGGCATGATTCACTTGTTCTCTTCAGCAAGTTTCTGGGCATTAGCGGATTGTATTTATTTATTTCACATTATCATGAAACTATGAAATTTGGTTTTATGATATTGTGAAATATGCATGTTTGCTATTCCATTTCCACTTATGGTGTGCTCTGTTCATACCTTTTTCCTGGAATGTCTCTTTAATCTGAGTATTGTGTGCTCATATGCTGTTTCCTGCTCTTTACACAAATGGAGCCTGTCAGTTCATTTCTTGAGTCTCTCCTCCTATCCAACTGGTCGATAGAAATTAGACTCGGGCTGCAATCCTATGTCCACTTACCTGGGAGTAGCTCCATTGAATAAAGTGGAACTGTTACAAATAAACATAGGAATAGGGAATGGCCTTATACTGTGGTCAGACCATGGGTCCATCTGGCCCAGTATTGTTGACACTGACTGGCAGCAGCGCTCCAGGGTTTCAAGACAGGAATATTTCCAACCCTAACTGGAGATGTTGGGGATTGAATCTGGGACCTTTTGCCACAGCCCCTCTTATCCCATGGAGAGGGTTGCACTGTTAAGAAAAAAAGGAATTCAGGATTTTAAAAAAGGATGTCAGTCTGGCTTAAAGGTAAGAATTGGGGCCAGCAAGAACACGTGCAGTGTTCAGGGTTCCAGCCAGCCAGCAGTGCTCTTTTCCAGGATGATACAAATATTGTAGGGTAGTTAAAACAAAAAGAATCTGCAAAGAGCTCCAAAAGGATCTCCAAACTACAAATGTAGTTCAGTGTAAACAAGTGTAAAGTGATGCATGTTGGTGCAAAACCCCCTCCTTTATGTATTTGCGGATGGGAACTGAGCTAGCAGTGAATGCTTGGAGTTGTGGTGGACCGCTCAATGAAAATATCAATCTAGTGTGTGACTGCTGTTAAAAAGGCAAATTTCATGTTAGGAATAATTAGAAAAAGAATTGAAAATAAAACCCTTGTACAAATCTATGATGTGGCCATCCTGGGAATACTTCTGGTCATTGCACCTAAAAATATATTGTAGCGTTCAGAAAAAGTGCAGGAAAGGGCAACTAAAATGTTCAAGAGCTTGGAGCAACTTCCCTACAAGGAAAGATTACAACATCGGGGACTGTTTAGCTTAGAAAAGTGGTGAGTAAGGGGAGAGGTGAACAAATTATGCATGGTGTGTTGAAAGTGGATCGGGAGACATTTTTCTCTTTCTCTCATACTTGAACCCGGGGTCATCCTATGAAGCTGAATGGTGAGAGCTTCAGGACAGATTAAGCACAGTACTTACTCACACAGCACTTAGTTAAACTATGGAATTCAGTTAAACTATGGAATTCACTTCCACAAGACATAGGCAGGATCTACAATACTGCTTTAATATGATTTATAATGGTATTGACAACTGTTGGGGTCCATGAGACACTCCATATATAGTTTCTAAACCATTTCAAACTGTTATATTCTGCTTGGTGTAGATCTGGCCATAGTGATGGCCACCAATTGGGATGGCTTTAAAAGGGGACTGAAGAAATTCCCGAGCATAAGGCTATCAATGGCTACTAGTCCTGATGGCTATATGCTTCCTCCAGTATCAGAGGCAGTATGCTTATGTACACCAGTTGCTGGGGAACATGAGAAGGAGGTTGCTGTTGCGCTTATGACCTGCTTATGGGTTTCCTGTGGGCAGCTGGTTGGCCACTGAGTGAACAAAATGCTGGACTGGACCCTGCACAGCTCTTCTTACGTTCTTATTGAACCCGGAACCTTCTGCATGCAAAGCTACTCAGCTACAGCCCTCTCCCCAACTGGGGGGTTTCAGTCTTTAACCTTTTAATTGTGTCAGGTTAAGAAAAAACAATAGAAATATTTAGAAACTTAAAAGTAAGTTTATCTTTTATTTTAATCCGAAGATGCACATTCTCTGTATTAAATAGACTCAAGCATGCTGTTTAGTGGTAATAGAAGAACATTATATCCTATCATTGGGGGGGTGGGGGGGTGGTACCTTCTTCTTGAGTTAGCATTCCAGCTTAAGGCAGAGTACTAAAAGATGCCAAGTAAGGCTATATGCACCACTTGTAAAGAGAAATGATGGTCTCTTGCCTTTTGCATTGATTTCCTTCCAAAACCCCTGAAAGGCCTGGCAAAGCTTGTCAATTCCTTTTCCTTTGATAGACATGTCAGACTCATTTTAATTATGGGCAAAATGTTTCCTAGAAAATCTACACAGCCAAGTGGTTGCTAAACTGTAATGTCTTTCGATGCTTTCAAAAGTGATCCTTAAACATGTTGTTGTATTGCCTGTATTTATAAAAACCACTGAAAAAGCAGCATTGACTAGAATGTATTTTACGATGTTTTTGTCTGCCATTTTATTCCTCATTTTAACAATGTTCATGAAGTACTAAAATGTAAAATGTTCTTGGAGCCACTTGTGAACATGAACTTTGTCTGGAAACATGTAATGGTTGCTTTTCTGCCAATGGAAGGAACTAAATCTCAGTCTTGTCTCTGAACTAGGTGTAAGTGCAGAATTGCCCATCGTGATAGGGAAGAATTTTGACTAACTGTGTAAGCGCTGGTTGAATGCTTCTGTCTGGAGGTCAAGAGATTGTAAACAAGAAGAGATACCAAGAGGGATGTTTATATGTCAGGTTTGCTCTGTTGTACACTGGGAGAAAGTGGCTGGCAAGCTGTCGCCCAGTGGACTGGCAGTTGTGGCTTGCCATATCTATTGCTTATTTGCAGCAAGGAAAGCAGCCCCAACTTCAGACCTGTTCTTCTGATACATGCCCTCCTTTTTGGAGGGGGTCATTTTGTGTATCACCAAAAAAGAGGATACCGATCTATGTAATTTTTTCATATGTTAATTTATATGCTTGGCTGCAAATTTAGAAGTAATTATTATAATTCAAATAGAAATATAGTGCGGAAGACTCTGACCAGGTGTCCCGTGTCCTTTGCTTAGCTTGCTATCCAGGTGCTGCTTATGGGTAGCTTCAAGGTCCTTCTGTTGTTTTTTTCTTTATATAGAACTTAGTCTGGACAGCCCTTGAATAGAGGACACCTTAAAAATAGAAGACAGTCCTTTGGCAGTCTTTCAAATAGAGGACTGTAGGCTTTCCTATGAGGTGGCTGCTTGAGCTCTGTTCTACAACATGCACAATATAGCCTAGGTGCCACTGTGCTAGAAAATCTCTACTCCACCCACCCACCTTTGGACAAGGCATTTATCTCTTGAGTTTCTTTCTGATCTACAAAATAGATCTACCTACCAACCTGCTTATAGGATTGTTTTACAAGATGAATGCAATAAGCAGTTTGAAGTACGTTTTGTACTGAAAGCAAATTTAGACAAAATCTTGGAGGTTTCCTCTTAATTGGGGCTGCCCACAGAAGCAGGATATGTGTTGCATTGGATTATAATCTTTAAGTGTGGTTCTTTCATCTGTATAAATCAGGAGTAATAGGCAACCTTTTTCCTATTGAGGGCAGCATTCCTTCATGGCTAATCTGTTGGGGGCCACATGCTGGTGGTGGGTGGGGACAAAACCAGTGGTGGGCAGGGCCAGATCTAAAAGTGGGCGGGTCACCCCTTTTCTATCTCTCCCCCTCTTCCTTTCTAAGGAGTGGACTGCCAAGAAAGGGACAGATCACTCTTGTCAGAGGTCTTTACTGAATGCATGCAGAGGGCTTTTGAAATTAAGAACATAAGAGTAGCCATGCTGGATCAGACCGAGGGTCCATCTAGTCCAGCACTCTGTTCACACAGTGGCCAACCAGCTGTCGACCAGGGACCAACAAAGCTGGATACGGTGCAACAGCACCCTCCCACCCATGTTCCCCAGCAACTGGTGCATATAGGCTTACTGCCTCAGATAGCCATCAGGACTAGTAGCCATTGATATCCAGGAATGTATCCAACCCCTTTTAAAGCCATCCAAATTGGTGCTCTTTTCTGCACTTCTTCCAGCTGTATAATATCTTTTTGTAGGTGTGGTGACCAGAACTGTACACAGTATTCTAAGTGTGGTCATACCATAGATTTGTATAAAGGCAATATGATACTGGCGATTTTATTCTCAATTCCTTTTCTAATAATGCCTAACATGGAGTTTGCCTTCTTTACAGCGGCTGTACACTGGGTTGTCATTTTCATCGATCTGTTCACCATAACCCCAAGATTTATTTCTTGTTCAGTCACCGCCAGCTCAGATCCCATCAAGTTATACTTGGAGTTGGGTTTTTTTGCTCCAACATGCATCACCTTACACTTGCTTACATTGAACCGCATCTGCCATTTGGATGCCCACTCTCCCATCTTGGAGAGATCCCTTTGGAGCTCCTCACAATCCCTTTTTATTTTAACAACCTTAAATAATTCGGTGTCAAACTTGGCCACTTCACTGCTCACTCCTAATTCCAAATCATTTATGAACAATTTGAGATTAGTCTGTGGGCCACATGTAATTAGGCCAAGGGCCACATATGGCCCGAGAACCAAAGGTTGCCCACCCTTGATACAAATGAATTGAGTGGGTTTGATTACTTTCAGATCCCCTAACAACATGTGCATCACTATGATAACATTGTGCTCCAAGGCACTCCAGGTGTGGGATGATAAGGAAGGGTTTCAGGGCAGTGCCTGGCAAATGAAGACCTCCAACAAACATTGTGGGAGTTAATGATTTGTAGGTTTACTTAGTATTTTTGGTTCCACCACAGAAACAAGTTTGTATCTTAAAGGTCAAACATGACATAATGTTTATCTCGGAATTTCAGAATGGCTATTTTAAATGTCAGTTTACTGATTTTCATTGGTGCTTCAGTTCCATATTGTGGAACAGCTTGTAATGCTAAGAAACAGAAGCAATGTAGCTATCCGTGGAAAGGAAACCATAAAAGCGGTCTGGTTCCACATTTAAACTGGAGAGTTGGTCATGACAGATCAAGATACATTGCCCTAAATCAACCTAGCTGGAATAGTCTTCTGTGTAGAAATGCAAGCTTTGATTCCCCCTCCTGCAAGGTAAGGACAATGCTGCAGCCTACACAACAGTCTGAAAGCTGGGTGATTTTTCAGGGAGTCCAGCAATAGTCTGTAGAAGATGGAATAGGATTTTCTATTCTGCTTTTCTTCAAGATCTCTAGAATTGGGCAGAACAACTGCTATCTGCAACATAATCTTGCAATGTATTCTAGTTTCCTAATGGGGAGTTGGTCTTGTTCAACCAGCTTGCCATTCCTTGCCCCACCTCCCCCAGCTTTTCTTTTCCAAGTGAAACTTAACGTTCTGTGGCTACTGACTATAGTTAGTCCTAGGGATGTATGGGTTTTGTTGAATTTGTTCTGTCTCTTTAGCAGATTGTTAGGCATCTTTTGTTCTATTGTCTGCTCACTGACAGATTTTTTTTAAAAAAAACTAGAATGAAGGTATCTGCTGTTAACTTTGCTCTGTTTGCGTTTTTAAAGGCTTACTGTGTCCCCAAATTTTCCCATCTTACCTGAACAGTTCAAGGTAGAGTGAAAAGGGAATAATAATCTCTCTTGTTTCTTCCCTTGATTCAATAATGGAATTGATGACAGATGGAATTAGCAACTCCTGAGAAAATGTGATACATGGGCTAGCTGGTATTCTCAAATCGGACACTGCCATTAATATTGAAGCTCTGTTGCCACGTGGTTCAGATTATATACAACACACTAAGCCATGGTTAGGCCGCCAACTTTTTTACAGTAAATGGTTAGTAAGCCTGTTTAATCTGTGGTTATGTAGCCCCCATGGGTAGGGATGGTTCACATGGCACACTAAATCATGGTTCTCACATGACATGCTAAGTCATAATGTTTAGCTCAAAATACTTAAACACTGTGGCTTAGCGTGTCATCTGAACAGGGTCAGTACCATACCTGAGAAAGTGCCCCCACCATATATTCTCTTTCTCTTTGCTAGCTGTTTCAGATCTGTTGAACATGTCTTGTTTGAAATTATTTTGCTGTGCAAAATCTAAGAGCTCATAGGAGGGCCCTTTTAGTGACAACTTAAGAAAGTCCAGAAAGAAACTGACTTAGAAAATAATGCAAAACATTTTTGTTCATTTAGCCCTTCATTGAGAAGGATGTAGCTTTTGCTTCAAAAGTCAAAAGGGGGTTGCACATGTGTTTTTACTGTTGTTCATGACCTATCATGTATCGTCTTTTTGTGTGATGTTGTCCTCTATATGCTGATCTGGGTCTTGCACAAGCGAGCAGATGTATATTCAGTTTTTAAAAAATTCACATGGGTATTGAGTCAGTGCCTTTCTAAGGTCTATATATAATAGATACTTGGCCCTAGTGGAAGCATCCATGATTTAGGATGTTTAAGCATAGGGAAGTCTGGCAAGGTGGATCTAGTGTTTGGATATTTGTCCATAGCTCTCCAGCTTACATTGTGGAACCTGGCTTTAGCTAGTGAAGGGTGGCATAAATCGAATAATAGCTGCAAAATTCAGAGGCCATATAGCAAGGCTGGTCAGACATCAAGCTTGTGGGATCTGTTTTGTTGTTTCTTTTTACTAAAACCCTGAGATACACGAACTGGGGCTTGACATAAAAGACATGCACTTCGAATTAAAGAATTCTGAACCCAGGAAATTGTTTTGAGTACCAGAACCTATTGGAGATTATAGTCCTTCCACATACAAATCCACTCCTGGTTACCCCAATCTTTCTTCATTTCAGCAGCATAATTTAGGTCAAGAGGGTGGGAGTCATTATTTTGTTGCTGCTACTAAGAGTCCAAAAATCCTTGTCAATCAACTGCAAGTCAACCAGAGTTCTACCAACACATCTAGATCTACTTTCTGGGCACCCCTGCCATATAGGATTTATTAATATTGCTACTGTGAGGAGAAAGGGCAATTCTACAATGATCATTTCTTTGCCCTTTGGGTAAAATGTAAGATGATATAATTTAAACTTACTTCTTTCTTAGCTATCTAATAAAGAAAAGTTCACATGTTTGGAAGATGCTAAACTTCAACTGATGGTGTTCCCCCCCTTGTTTTTCCTCCCTGTCTAGTTCGGCATTGCAGTGGGTTTCCTCCTCCCTCCAGTTTTGGTTCCCAATATTCCAGAGAAGGATGAACTGGCCCACTATATTAGCATCATGTTTTTTATGACTGCAGGTGTGGCAACGGCACTCTTCCTCCTTGTTATCTTTGGTAAGTAAAAAAATGAAAATATTTAAATGGAGTTGAAGACTGAGCATATGAGTCAGGTCACTGGATTCTTGAAGCATGCATTTCTCTCTTTGACACCCGTTCCCTATAAATCTATAGTGTCTGGGAATAGTATTATCCATAGAGATGACTGTAGTATGTATCAGATATTTTTCTTCTTGTCTTACAGCTGCTTTCTACTTTCCATTTTTTGTAATCTGGTATAGATACCTGGGGGCTAAAAATGCACACCTATGAATAGCATTAACTATGTTCCCTCTTAACTAGGGTTTGCTAGCCAGCTTCAAACCCTGGCTAGCATTAACCATGGTGAATATTGATAGTATTTGTAGCCCCTGACCCCTTCAAGTTGCCTATCCTTGATCTATACTGATGCAAGATTAAAGCTGGTGGGAGAAATTCCTCTGGTTTAAACACAAAGAACTGTAAGAAAGGAGAGCGGGCCTTGAAATTGCCCATCAACAGTTAGTACCTGGACACTAGATTGAACCGGTACACAGATCACCTGGTCACACTTTCCCCACTTGTATTTTATTTATATTTAAGGGCGCAATCTTATGCATATTTAGACAGAAAAAAATTCTACAACTTCCAGCTTTCCCTGGCTGGGGAATGCTGGGAATTGTAAGATTTATTTCTATCTAAATACGCATAGGATTGCTTTCTACATTGCAGTAAATATTTCTAAATTTGTATCTATATTAATATAATCAAGTACTGCCTCTTTCATCCACTTTTTTCACAATGCTTAAGTGGCTACCTTAGGCATCACATCTAATTTGGTCCTGAAATACTAAGCTGATACTTAGTTCAATCTTTCCTTTTTTGCATGTCACTTATGCTCTTAAGGCACAATCCTATGCATGCTTAGACAGAAAAAAGTCTTACCACTCCCAGCATTCTGTTCACCTTTATAATATGTGAGGAAACTTTGCAGCTTGTGATTTAAAATGCCAGTGAACTATGATGAATTAATACACATTTATTCCACACAAGCTTTTCTCCCTGTGTCTCCTTGACTCTCACCTAAACTCATTCCTCTGTTACTGATTTCTGGTTCTGTTCTTTTTTCCTCAGTTTTCCAGGAGAAGCCTCCATATCCTCCAAGCCGGGCCCAGGCCTTGATCCACTCAGCGGCACCTGTGGAATATTCCTATCTTCAGTGTATTATACGACTGTTTCGCAATGTCAACTTTGTGCTGCTGATAGTCACTTATGGTAAGAGCCTTCTCTGCTTGTCAGGATCATCCAACGTGGTAGTTCTTTCATTTATTTTATGTATAGAATTCTTAGGCCATCTTTATGTTAGACAGTACTCTCAAGGCAAGATGATAAAGCATAAAGCAGTAACTCCTTTAATAAAAAACCATTTGTGACAATACCCCACATTTGTCTCCTTAAGTGTGTCTGGTTAGTGTGTTTGGAGAGTGCGGAATGTTGGACTGAGTGGGTGTGGCTGGTGATGCTGGAAAAGGGAGGGGGGAGGAGTACATATAATGTGAGAGAGTGGTTTGTAGATTATTATTGTGTTGGTTGGGTGGAGGGTAGTTAGGTGGAAGATAGCTGTGTGTGTTCTGGGCAGGAGTGTATGAAGTGAAATTAAATAGAATATTTTAAGGATTTAGGATTATTATTAATATAAGTAGAATTATTAAGAATAGGCAGGTTTGAAATTGATTTTGAATGAACTGTAAACAACAATAAACTTTTTCTTTTCTTTTTGCTACCACAAACCACGTGTCAGCTTGGCTTTGTAACCTGCTTTCTTAGTTTATAAAGAAACACATAAACATTATACCTTCAGCCAATATACTCACAGGAGAACCTTTTTCAAAACCTTAATAATAATAATAATAATTTATTTCTTACCCGCCTCTCCGTCTGGATCGAGGCGGGGAACAACAACATGATAAAATACATAAAACTGATTAAAACATGACACATATTATTAAAACTGCATTAAAACAACCTAAAACATCCTAAAAACTGTTGGTGATAGAGTTTGTTTGCTTTCCTCCTGTGAGTCTAGCCTGATTCCAGCAGGTGCACTTCCTCCCACAGATAAGATAAATCACTGCTTACAACAAGGATTTTCTTTAAGGGAGTATTTTACTTGTTCATACAAGTATTTAAAAGAAACTGAAAACAACTTATCTTCATGCTTTACACAATCTCTTTCTTCCGTTGAGCAGCCTTTAGCAAAATGATGAAGCAAAACAATATTCAAGCATTCCTTTGCATTCTTCTGCTCTTTCCACAGCACAAACTGCTTTGCCTGTTCCTTGCAGCTTTCCCAGTCAGCTTTTCTCATTCAGCTTACTTCCAGTCAGCTTCTCAGCACAGCTTACTTCTCCAGCTTTCTCCAGACAGCTTTTCTTCTCAGGCCTCCTCCACACGAGACGTTTAATGAGCCTTGAAGGCTCATTATAAATTTTACCTCCACACCAGCGGAGCGCAAAACGGGCGTACAGGCGCGTTATCTCCCCGATAATGCGCATTTTCGAATGCGCGTTAAATAGCGACTTTTATTTTGCTCCGGCCGTTAAAGCGCATTTTCGCGGTGTGAACAAGCGATTATGCGCGTTAACTTCTTGTAAAGCGCTTTTTGGACATCAATTAATGCGCTTCGCCGCCTCTCGCCGCCTCCCGTGCAGAGGGATTAGGAGTAAATGCGCCTCCGCAATAATGCGCATAATCGCCGAACCGGGCACAAAAGCGCATCCTTGTGGAGGGGGCCAAAGTCAGCTTGCTTCCCAGAACCCACACAGTTAGCTTACTTCCCAGAACCCACATAGTTAGCATACTTCCCAGAACCCAGTCACAGTGTTTACTTAGCTTTTTCCTTTCTTTTTTATACAGTTAATAGAGTTAAATTCAGGTGTGTCTTATACCTTAATTCAGAACACCTGCTTTCAGTTTCCACTCTCATTCTCTCCTTATCTTCCTTGTTTAAAAATAATACGTACTTAATTGCATTCCTTTCAATTACTAACAAACCCCTCCTTATTATTTTTCTGATTATTTTCCTTCTTTTTCAACCATTCCTATTTGTCTTACTAATCTTTCATGTTTTTCAACATTCAGAGGTTTTGTAAGAAGATCTGCAATCATCCAATTTGTTTCACAGTAATTCAATGTTATCAAACCTTTTTTCATACAGTCTTTTACATGGTGGTATTTGATATCAATATGCTTTGTTCTGTTAGTACATTTATCTGCATTTGCCAGTTTAATACATGCTTGGTTATCTTCATAAACTGTAACAGGTTTTAACATCAAAATGAAATACTTGTAAACCTTTTGTTGCAGCTAATTTTAGTAGTAATCTTATTGTTTCATGCCTTACCACTGGGGCAAATACTGTATCAAAATCTTTTCCAAATTTTTGATTGTATCTTTTAGCTACTAATTGTGCCTTATACTTTTCAATTTCACCTGTTGCATTTCTTTTTATTTTATAAATCCATTTACATCCTTTTGTTTTACTATTTGGAGGCAAATGAGTTAATGTCCATGTGGCATTTTTCTCCATAGAATCAATTTCATCTTGCATAGCACTTTGCCATTTTTTAGCAATTTCGGGAGATAATTTTTCTACGTCTGTATAGCTTTCAGGTTCTAGTTTTGTACATAATGCTTTTATTTCACTTATTTGAAATCTTTCAGGAGGTTTACCAAAATTAGACCTTTCTGACCTTCTAAGAGGTAGTGGGGATTGTTAGTAATTGAAAGGATTGCAATTAAGAACGTATTATTTTTAAATGAAGAAGATCAGTAGTGAATGAGAGTGGAGATTGAGAACAGGTGTTATGAATCAAGCAAGAAGACACACCTGAATTAACTGCATAAGTAAGAAAAGAAAAAGCTAAGTATGGTCAGTCAGGAAAAGGGTTCAGTCAGGTGGAGTGGTCAGTAAGAAAGCTGAGTATGCAGAGGCTGGTGTGTTTTTGTTTCTGTAAATGCTGAAGTGAAAGTTCAGAGAAGCAAGCTGTCTGGAGAAGTAAACTAGAAGAACGTTGCAAGGAACAGGCAATGCGGTTCGTATGAGGAAAAGAGCACAAGAAGGCAAAGAAATGCTTAAAGATTGTTTTGCATCATTATTTTGTTAAAGGCTGCTCAAAGGAAGGAAAAGATTGTAAAGCATAACGTTAAGTTGTTTTTTCAGTTCATTATAAAAGCTTGCCTGAATAAGTAAAGTACTTCCTTAAAGAAAAATCCTTGTGGAAAGAAGTGATTTATCTGGTGTGTGGGAGGAAGTGACTCTGCTGAGATTTCAGTCTAGAGACGGAAAAAGAAAACAAACAAACAAAACTACAAACATTATATATCACCAACAAATGGTTATGGGCCCAGCCAGTAGAAACCCAGAGAGAGTCCAGTGGAAACCCAGAGGGAGTCCAGTGGAAACCCAGAGGGAGTCCAGTGGAAACCCAGAGGGAGTCCAGTGGAAACCCAGAGGGAGTCCAGTGGAAACCCAGAGGGAGTCCAGTGGAAACCCAGAGGGAGTCCAGTGGAAACCCAGAGTGTGAAAAGCCCAGCAGCGTGAAAAGTAAACCCAGCAGTGTGAGAAAGCCCAGCAGCGTGTAAAGCCCAGAAGTGTGGAAACCAAGTGGAAAACCCAGTGACACTCAGTGAAAAGTGCTGTGAGTAAACTGAAACTATTTGTTTAGGGAATTTAAAAGACAGAATGACTGTATCCCTAAGTTCCAGTATGCCACTGGAGAGGCTAACAGAAAAGAATTGTTAGTTGGAGCATTAAAATGGAGATGTTACTCCGGAGAGAAGATATGTGGGAGCCTGTAATAAATGACTCACCTGTTGACCCTCCTTCCCCTGAATGGCTTCGCAGAGAGGAGAGAGCAAGAGCCACAATAATTCTTGGTTTAGAAGATAGCCAACTATTAACAATCAAGGGACTGTTAACTGCAAGAGAAGTATGGACTGCTTTAAAGAATCTACATGTGAGAAAGACTGCAGGCAGTAAAGTATACCTTGCAAGAAAGCTGTATCAGACAAGGCTAAGCAAAGAGAGCTCTATGTCTGCACATTTATTGACACTGAAGGGTCTCTTTGCTGATTTACAAGAAAGAGATATGATTTATACCCCTTTAAATAAGGTGTATATAATTTTATCATCTCTAGATGACTCATGGGATGGGATAATTTGCACTTTGGAAGCAATGGCAGAAGCAGACTCAACAATGGAATTTGTTACAGGGAAATTGCTTCAAGAGTGGGAAAGAAGACAAGAAAAAGAAAAAGTATGGGATATTTGTTCAAGAAATAAGGGTGGAGTAAATATAGAAGAGCGAAAAAGTGAAAATATATCAAAAGCTTATGAGATTCATAAATGTTATAAATGTAGATCTGAGAAACATCTTAAAAGAAATTGTCCCAAGAAAAATTGAGAAAATACATCTGTAGATAAAAATAAAAATTTCCAACGGAGAAAAGAGTCTTTCTCTGTGCATATTGCTAAAATAAATGCAAATAATGAAAGTATGTTAAATGATGTAAAATGAGTAGTAGATTCAGGAGCTACACATTTTCTAGCTAATGAAAGAAAATTGTTTAAAACAATGATCCCAGCAAAAGAGTATGTAACACTTGCTGATGGTACGCAAAGAAAAGTAGAAGGAAGAAGAAGTGTGTATATAGACTGTATAAGAACAATAGTTACAAATGTTCTGTTTATTCCTCAACTTGAAAATAATTTGATGTCTGTTTCAAAACTAGATGCTATGAATTTTGAAGTCAGATTTTTTGAAAAGAAATGTAAAATATTGCAAAAAGGAAAAATCTGTGTAGAAAGAATATTAGAAAATTCATTATATGTTATAAAACAAAATTGTTTAGAAAATTATAACAAAAGAAAGATAAATATGAGAGTGACAGTGACAAATAAGCCTCCACATGATGAATGTATACATTTATTTCACAGAAGATTTGGGCACGTAAATTTTAAGACAATAGGGAAAATGCCAGGACTATGTTCAGATATGAAACTAAAACCGTGCAAATCTTTTATGGACTGTTATGCTTGTAAAGAATGCAAGTCAACAACTGCTCCTATAAACACTAGTTGTGAAAAAAATACTAAGAGAGTGTTAGAGTTACTGCATATAGATTTGGCAAGACCATTCCAAAGTACATTAGGTGGAGCCAAATATTATTTAATAATAGTAGATGATTATTCAAGATTTGGTTTTATATATTTGTTAAAACAAAAGAGAGATGCAGAAAAGACTCTAAAGAATTTTATAACTTGGGTAAATGCCAAGTATAATACAAAAATAGCAGGAATACAATCAGACAGAGGAGGTGAATTTACATCAAAAACGTTTGAAGAATTCTTAACTGAAAAAGAGATAAAACATAGATTAACAGCACCATATACGCCACAACAAAATAGAATAGCTGAGAGAAGGAATAGATATTTACAAGATATGGTCAGGACAATGCTAAATGATTCCCCTCTATCCATAAAGTTTTGAGGTGAATGTATAACTTATGCTAATTATATTCAAAATAGACTTTATTCTAGTGCAATAGATACAACACCATTTGAAAAGTTCCATAGAGCTAAGCCTAGAATTAGTCACATAAAAGCATTTAAGATCAGAGTGTTGGGTACATATTCCAAAGGCACAAAGAAAGAGAAAAATAAGTGCGAGAGCAAAGAAAAGTATCTTACTTGGATTTGAAAATTCAAGTTATAGAGTGTGGCTACCACAAGAGAAGAAAATAACAATAAATAGAAGCATAAAAACATTTGAACAGAATTAGAAATCAGTAGGAAAATTTACTGAAGTACATTTAGAATCAAGTAAAGAAAGCTCAAAATTAGTTAACAATCATGAAGTAATCAGAGAACCTGATTCTCTTGAACCAGGAGTTGAGCAACCATTAGAAATTAAACAAGAAGAAAACTTATTACAGAAAATGCACGAAGAAGAGGAGAAGAAAGTTCCAATAAGTTCACAAACAATTCCATCCCCAATACCTCTTAGAAGGTCAGAAAGGTCTAATTTTGGTAAACCTCCTGAAAGATTTCAAATAAGTGAAATAAAAGCATTATGTACAAAACTAGAACCTGAAAGCTATACAGATATAGAGAAATTATCTCCTGAAATTGCTAAAAACTAGAAAAATGCTATGCAAGATGAAATTGATTCTATAGAGAAAAATGCCACATAGACATTAACACATTTGCCTCCAAATAGTAAAACAATAAGATGTAAATAGATTTATAAAATAAAAAATGCATCAGGTGAAATTGAAAAGTATAAGGCACGATTAGTAGCTAAAAGATATAATCAAAAATTTAGAAAAGATTTTGATGCAGTATTTGCCCCAGTAGTAAGGCATGAAACAATAAGATTACTACTAAAATTAGCTGCAACAAAAAGTTTACAAGTATTTCATTTTGATGTTAAAACTGCTTTCCTTTATAGAGATCTAAAAGCAACACTGTTCATAGAACAACCTCAAGGTTTTCAAAGAAATCCAAACCTAGTATGCAAGTTAAACAAATCAATCTATAGATGATTGCAGATCTTCTTACAAAACCTCTGAATGTTGAAAAACATGAAAGATTAGTAAGACAAATAGGAATGGTTGAAAAGAAGGAAAATGATCATAAAAATAATAAGGAGGGGTTTGTTAGTAATTGAAAGGATTGCAATTAAGAACGTATTATTTTTAAATGAAGAAGATCAGTAGTGAATGAGAGTGGAGATTGAGAACAGGTGTTATGAATCAAGCAAGAAGACACACCTGAATTAACTGCATAAGTAAGAAAAGAAAAAGCTAAGTATGGTCAGTCAGGAAAAGGGTTCAGTCAGGCGGAGTGGTCAGTAAGAAAGCTGAGTATGCAGAGGCTGGTGTGTTTTTGTTTCTGTAAATGCTGAAGTGAAAGTTCAGAGAAGCAAGCTGTCTGGAGAAGTAAACTAGAAGAACGTTGCAAGGAACAGGCAATGCGGTTCGTATGAGGAAAAGAGCACAAGAAGGCAAAGAAATGCTTAAAGATTGTTTTGCATCATTATTTTGTTAAAGGCTGCTCAAAGGAAAGAAAAGATTGTAAAGCATAACGTTAAGTTGTTTTTTCAGTTCATTATAAAAGCTTGCCTGAATAAGTAAAGTACTTCCTTAAAGAAAAATCCTTGTGGAAAGAAGTGATTTATCTGGTGTGTGGGAAGAAGTGACTCTGCTGAGATTTCAGTCTAGAGACGGAAAAAGAAAACAAACAAACAAAACTACAAACATTATATATCACCAACAGGGATAGAATTGTTTGTGAACTTATTGGAACTTCCTTCCCCTCCGTGCATTTTCTGTAATAAGTTTTCTTCTTGTTTAACTTCTAATGATTGCTCAACTCCTGGTTCAAGAGAATCAGGTTCTCTGATTGCCTCATGATCGTTAACTAATTTTGAGCTTCCTTTACTCGATTCTAAATATACTTCAGTAAATTTTCCTACTGTTTTCCAATTTTGTTCATATGTTTTTATGCTTCTACTTATTGTTATTTTCTTCTCCTGTGGTAGCCACACTCTGTAACTTGAATTTTCAAATCCAAGTAAGATACCTTTTTTCGCTCTCGCACTTGTTTTACTCTTTCTTTGTGCCTTTGGAATATGTACCCAACACTCTGATCCAAATGCTCGTATGTGACTAATTCTAGGCTTAGCTCTATGGAACTTTTCAAATGGTGTTGTATCTATTGCACTAGAATAAACTCTATTTTGAATATAATTAGCATAAGTTATACATTCTCCCCAAAACTTTATGGGAAGAGAGGAATCATTTAGCATTGTCCTGACCATATCTTGTAAATATCTATTCCTTCTCTCAGCTATTCCATTTTGTTGTGGCGTATACGGTGCTGTTAATCTATGTTTTATCCCTTTTTCAGATAAGAATTCTTCAAATGTTTTTGATGTAAATTCACCTCCTCTGTCTGATTGTATTCCTGCTATTTTTGTATTATACTTGGCGTTTACCCAACTTATAAAATTCTTTAGAGTCTTTTCTGCATCTCCTTTTTGTTTTAACAAATATATAAAACCAAATCGGGAATAATCATCAACTATTATTAAATAAGATTTGGCTCCACCTAATGTGCTCTGGAACGGTCCTGCCAAATCAATATGCAGTAACTCTAACGCCCGCTTAGTATTTCTTTCACAACTAATGTTTATAGGAGCTGTTGTTGACTTGCATTCTTTACAAGCATAACAGTCCATAAAAGATTTGCACGGTTTTAGTTTCATATCTGAACATAACCCTGGCATTTTCCCTATTGTCTTAAAATTTACGTGCCCTAATCGTCTATGAAATAGATGTATACATTCATCATGTGGAGGCTTATTTGTCACTGTCACTCCCATATTTATCCTTCCTTTGTTATAGGTTTCCAAACAATTTTGTTTTA
Source organism: Anniella stebbinsi (assembly GCA_029215795.1). Classification (NCBI taxonomy): domain Eukaryota; kingdom Metazoa; phylum Chordata; class Lepidosauria; order Squamata; family Anniellidae; genus Anniella; species Anniella stebbinsi. The sequence goes on from JARDYH010000001.1 coordinate 336,059,240, forward strand.
TAACATATAATGAATTTTCTAATATTCCTTCTACACAGATTTTTCCCTTTTGCAATATTTCACATTTCTTTTCAAAAAATCTGACTTCAAAATTCATAGCATCCAGTTTTGAAACAGACATTAAATTATTTTCAAGTTGAGGAATAAACAGAACATTTGTAACTATTGTTCTTATACAGTCTATATACACACTTCCTTGTCCTTCCACTTTTCTTTGCGTGCAATCAGCAAGTGTTACATACTCTTTTGCTGGGATCATTGTTTTAAACAATTTTCTTTCATTAGCCAAAAAATGTGTAGCTCCTGAATCTACTACCCATTTTACATCATTTATCATACTTTCATTATTTGAATTTATTTTAGCAATATGCACAGAGAAAGGCTCTTTTCTCCGTTGGAAATATTTATCTTTATCTACAGATGTATTTTCCCAATTTTTCTTGGGGCAATTTCTTTTAAGATGTTTCTCAGATCCACATTTATAACATTTACGAATCCCATAAGCTTTTGATATATTTTCACTTTTTCGCTCTTCTATATTTACTCCACCCTTATTTCTTGAACAAATATCCCATACTTTTTCTTTTTCTTGTCTTCTTTCCCACTCTTGAAGCAATTTCCCTGTAACAAATTCCATTGTTGAGTCTGCTTCTGCCATTGCTTCCAAAGTGCAAATTATCCCATCCCATGAGTCATCTAGAGATGATAAAATTATATACACTTGATTTAAAGGGGTATAAATCATATCTCTTTCCCTTTGCTTAGCCTTGTCTGATACAGCTTTCTTGCAAGGTATACTTTACTGCCTGCAGTCTTTTTCACATGTAGATTCTTTAATGCAGTCCATACTTCTTTTGCAGTTAACAGCCCCTTAATTGTCAATAGTTGGCTATCTTCTAAACCAAGAATTATTGTGGCTCTTGCTCTTTCCTCTCTGCGAAGCCATTCAGGGGAGGAGGGTCAGCAAGTGGGTCATTTATTACAGGATCCCATATATCTTCTCTCCGGAATAACATCTCCATTTTAACACTCCAACTAACATAATTCTTTTCAGTTAGCCTCTCCAGTGGCATACTGGAACTTAGGGATACAGCGATTCTGTTCTTTAAATTCCACAAATAAACAGTTTCAATTTACCCACAGCACTTTTCTTTTCAGGCTTTCACTGGGTTTTCACTTGGTTTCCTCTGGGCTTCCTTTTGGGCTTCCACTGGACTTTTCCCTGGGTTTTTACTGTGCTCCCTCTGGGCCCATAACCTTTGTTGGTGATAGAGTTTGTTTGCTTTCCTCCTGTGAGTCTAGCCTGATTCCAGCAGGTGCACTTCCTCCCACAGATAAGATAAATCACTGCTTACAACAAGGATTTTCTTTAAGGGAGTATTTTACTTGTTCAGACAAGTATTTAAAAGAAACTGAAAACAACTTATCTTCATGCTTTACACAATCTCTTTCTTCCATTGAGCAGCCTTTAACAAAATGATGAAGCAAAACAATATTCAAGCATTCCTTTGCATTCTTCTGCTCTTTCCACAGCACAAACTGCTTTGCCTGTTCCTTGCAGCTTTCCCAGTCAGCTTTTCTCATTCAGCTTACTTCCAGTCAGCTTCTCAACACAGCTTGCTTCTCCAGCTTTCTTCTCCAGACAGCTTTTCTTCTCAGTCAGCTTGCTTCCCAGAACCCACACAGTTAGCTTACTTCCCAGAACCCAGTCACAGTGTTTACTTAGCTTTTTCCTTTCTTTTTTATACAGTTAATAGAGTTAAATTCAGGTGTGTCTTATACCTTAATTCAGAACACCTGCTTTCAATTTCCACTCTCATTCTCTCCTTATCTTCCTTGTTTAAAAATAATATGTACTTAATTGCATTGCTTTCAATTACTAACAAAAACATCCTTAAAACATTCTAAAATTCCACTGGAAAAGGTAGTGTTATTTTGCCCTTCCCTCAGGCTTATTCAAGTGGTGGCGCTTGTCCTGAGAAGGGGTGCTCACGACCAGGCCTAATATATAGGTGGTGTGGTGGCACAACATTCCTTAATAAAAATGTGGGAACATTCCAAATCAAACGAAAAAGTTAATGAATGAGAACTAATTTTGCTTTAAACAAACTCCAGTATTCAATTTATCTCAAGGCAGTCTGCTACTGATAATTATGTTGGGAAAGTGGCACAGTCAGCACCATATCCCATAGTCTTGTATGAATTAGTATTCCCTTTCCTGTCCTGTACGAAACCATATACATTTTATTAAGTACAAATCTTCCTGCAGTTAGTCTGGACAGAAGACACTGGCTCAGTTCAGACAATACATTTTTCAACGGTGGTTTTAGAACTCCACAGTGGAGTTTTTACACCATCGTTGAGAAATGTGTTGTCTGGCGGGAAAACTCCACACACCAGTGGAGATTTTTTGGAAAACACTCTATGCAGAATATCCACGCTGTGCAGAGTAGAGTTCCTGCACAACGGGTGTGTTGCATGTTGTGTGGCAGGCTCTGTGGAGTTTTCTGTTGCATTGAGTTGACTTTTCCCACTGGCTACAGAGTTCTCTGGCAAGAGCAGCGAAAGGAGGGAGTGTCGCTCTAGGAGAGCCTTCAGGATTGGGTTTTTTTCCCCCCAGCAATGGCTGATGAGATACCATCAGGAGGACTGGGGGAGGAGAAGGGAGGGAGGAACTGTTAATCTAACATCACGTTGACTTTTACTCAACTCCACAGCCCACAGTCACACAATGGTGGAGTTAGAACATGTTGTGTGGGGAGTGTCTAGTGGAGTTTTCATACTGCGTTGACTAACATGTTGTCTGAACTGAGCCACTGTCCGACTTTTGCAAGGTTTGCATCTATCTTTTTGGTGTGTGTGTTTTTCTTCATTTTTCTTCTTGCTTTCCCAGTAAGTCTATCGCTGGTAATGCGTTGTGTGTGTGTGTGTTTATTTCCCTCTGTTTAGTCAGTTGGTTTTTCCCCTCCTCTGCTATCTTCCTAATCTTTCCTCCTGTTATTGATAACTGAGGATATCTCCCCCAATCCTGACCCAACTTCCTGCATTTTTCCCATTTAGATTTTATTTCTATATCTTGTTCTGCTGCAGGTTTTTATTTTTAAGGGCTGCTGTTGTTCTTCTGTTAATAAATCCACCTTTCTCAATGTTGTTATTTACATTTCTATACTGTCCCATAGCCGAAGTTTTCTGGGCAATTTACAAAGATTAAAAACATTAAAAACAAATGCAAAATTTAAAAACATAAAACACATACAAATGTTGCTGTTCTGCATGGATGACCTTGCTTAATTCTTTGTGAGACCTAGATGACTCCCTCTGATACAGTTACCCCTGTAACCCTTGTCTTGTTCTTGTTTGCATGCATCTGGTTCTACTAGTTAGATGGTGGTGCTGGTCTCCTTTCCTTCCATCTGTCATTTTCCGTCTGCCATTTTTGGTATCTTTTCCTCCTTCCCTTCTCTTCTTCTCTTTGTTTTGAGTTTCTCTTCTGTTCATCTCTTCTATTCTCTTAACAACTGTCTCTCTGTTGCCTATTTCTAACTTTCATTCTGAATTTGTGTCTCTCTACCCCCTGCCAGAAATTAAGCCTAGCACCTTCGGTATGCAAATCATGTGCTCTACTACTAAACTATGGGCACATCCTTATTTATTGATCTGGTTTGCACATAACAACACATCAGTTTAAAAACCCATGGCTTCTGTTTGGGTTAGTCGTTGGGTTTAGGGTTGCCATATTCTGAAACTGGGACAAATTTTTTTTTGGGTAGAATTTTTTTAAAAACTGAGCAATATGTAAAGGTCTAGGGAAAGAAAGAAAGCTATCTAACAGCAGCAATCCTATGTGTGTCTACTGAGAAATAAATCTTATTGAGTTAAATAGGACTTATTCCCAGGTAAGTATGTATAGGGTTGCAGCCTAAAGTATTTAAGCATATGCAAATAAATAATAGGCAAAGAACAGTTTAAGCAATCAAACAAAGAAAAATGACACTAAATTACATTTCTCCACTAGTTCTCAAAAGCTAGAGGAGAATTCAATACGGAGACTTACTCCAACCCCAGTCGCCCAAGTAGTTGCCATAGGATATTAAGGATATTAATATTAAAATATATCTTTTAACCCCAAAGTAGCCATCTACTTTGTGTTCAAGTGGTGGCTCTAGCAGAATATGTACTGTTCAGTGCCACTAACTGAAGAGATCAAAATGAATCGTAAATAACAACAACAACAACAACAACGTTGATTTTCCTATACATACTTAAAAGGCCACACACACACCCAAACTAAACAAGGCATGATCCAACCAAAGTTAAGCACTTTTAAGGCTGCAATTCCATGCATGCTTACTTGGGAGTAAGACCCATTGAAACACAGTGGGACTTATGTCTGAGCAGCCCAGCACATTCACCTGTCCTGAAAGCAAGCCCCACTGCAGACAATAGGACTTACTGTGTGTCTACTCAGAAGTAAGTCCCAGTGAGTTCTATGGAAATGACTTCTAATTAAACATGCATAAGTTTAGGTAGCTAAAATGTTTAATAGTAGTTGGATCATACCATTATGTGTATATTTTTTGTTTTTAAAATCCAGATTAAAATCTTTACTGTGTTTGATTCAGTTAAAATGAAAGTTTGCTTTTGTGCTTTGTTGCAAAGTAATGTTTTTGTTTTCCTTCTTTTTAATTGAGAAATATTTTTCTACACCTATAACAGGAAAGCTACTTCACGTTTTTGCAAAGTGCAATTTTAAATTGAAACATCAACAGTTGTATAACCAGACATCTTACATTCACTGCAACTTACTTCCAAGTAACAGATTTGAGGCTTGCACCCCAAATCTAATAAGGAGGAGGATTTTTGAAGGGCAGTTTTTTTGGGCAGGGACTTTTCTTTCTCCCCTCTCTCCTTTCCTCTCCTTTCCTTCACTTCTCCCCAAAAAACTCTCTTTCTTCCCCCCAGCGTCTCTGCCCGGCGCTTCCTCCAAAGCTTTGACCACAAACAGACAAATTCACCAAATTCAGGCAGCCTGAGTAGAGCACTTACGTCTTTCCCTGTTGTTCTTTCTTTTCTACACAGCTGTAGGCACAAAAGGTGAGTCACAGTGAGTGACAAGGCTGAGCTTGTGGAGGAGCGGCAGCGCTCTGGAAAAGGCAGCAAATTGATGTGTCTCTTTCTCTGTTGCTGCCACTCCACTGAACATGCCCAAGGCACCATTTTAGAGGGCGGAATTTCTCCAGCCGGCTGGACTGGAAATCCAGGATTCTGGCCCAGCCGGTCAGGACATTTCAGAATCACCTGGAAATCGGGACATTCCCGGTTTTCCGGGACGTATGGCAACCCTAGTTAGGTTGTTTAGCCCAGGTTCAGATGTCACACTGCACAACCTGCTAAGAAGCTGATTGTGGATTGTGCAATAAAGTGGAAGAGGCAGATGTGCTACAGGCAGGTGTGCTATAGGCAGCATGCTTGCTCATGCACAATAACCATAGATTTTTAAACCAATGGGTTGTCATTACATACAAATGACCATTGTGCTAAGTTGCCAGGAAGACAAGAGTAATCTGAGTAACGCCTGTGTAGCTAGTAGTTAAATTTCATATTTGTCCCTGGTTTTATTGTTACTAGCTGATATGCCTGATGTTGCTCGGGTCCGTGAATAACGTTTATGTCATTTATTTGATAAATAATAAATTTCTCTGCAACTTATTCATCTTTAGGTTGTTTGTTTGTTTTTAGTTTGGTTGAGTTCGTAAATTGTTTTGTTAGAATAAATGGAAAATGGTGTTAATAAGAACTGTATTTAAAATTAGAGCTTCGTGATAAACCACATTTTTTGTTTTACCTAAAATGCCTACACCTCCCATCATGCCTTGGCCGGAGCAGCCATCTAAACTTCAAAAACAACCAGGACGCACAACACCCTTTCTACCAGCTAAAAAAGATTCAAACCTAAAAATATGTTTTCAAAATATACCTGGCATTGCCCAGATATCTGAATAACATATACTAGGGAAGTGGATCTCAGTGGATGTGAGGAATTGTTGTATGCATGTGATCTGAAGTTATTATTATCAAAAAAGGAAAGCAGCCAGAACACAGAACATTTTATTGGCATAATTTACTATATAATATCTACATTTAACAGGTTTTGGCAGAGAGCCAGGATGGTGAAAGCCACTGGTGACTTGGCCCTTTTATCTGACATAAAAATACTTAATATCCAAAATTTCATGTTTTTAGTTTTTTCTGGTACATTGTACAGCCAGACCTATCAGCATGCCAGATTTCAAGTTTCTACCTGGCATTGCTTGGGCCCCCTAAAATATATGTCTGCGAGGTAATCATCTTAAAGTAGCAGGCTGGTGCTAGGCCTGAGTTAACCTTTAAACAAATTAAATTCATTTCTTTTTTTCCTCACCCTCATGACAACCCTTCAAGTAGGCCAGTCCTAGGCCTGTGAGGTAACTTTAAAACAAATTAAATTAGTTACTCTCCCACCCCGGTATCTCTCACCTTCAATGCATGGCCAGGGCTGCCTTGAAGCAGTCACCATAATTTTCCTTGTCCCCACAGAAAATAAAAACTACAACTTCCAGCATGCCTTTTGCTGTGGTGCCCGACTTGCCCAATGGGACTCCTTCTACTGAAGCTCATGGGAAGTGAAGCCTGGCTGAGCCAGTCCACACTACACTGTGCAATCGGTGCCCATAGGTAGGCTGTGAGGGAGCTGGCTGACTGACTGACGGTTCGCTTGGTTGCTGTTGGCAACGGGCCTGCTCCTGATGGGGCCTAGCAATTGAGGAAGCTGGCCCCAGGCGCTTTCCCTCCAGGCCCAGGAGGGCGAGCCATTGCCAGATAATGGCTGTCAAAGCCTGATAAGTCCTCCCTCCTGCCCAAGGCATGCTGGGAGTTGTAGGCATAAGCCTAGGTCCCTGAATAATGTGTTAATCTTTGAACATCATTTGAGATGTGGTGGAAGACAACTGGAGAGCAGGCCATCTTGGTTGTGGCACCTTGCTTGTGGATTTCTGAATAAAGTTTATGATTTTTATGTAAAAGCTTGACTATACCATTAAGACAGAAGAGTGAATGGAGGATTGGCTGATATAGCTGAGGCTAGAATGGAATGGTGGGCAGGGTTAGTGGCAGTTGGAGAAAGTCAGGTAGGAGAACAGTTAGTGAGAGGTCAGGGTTTGCTCACCCATACTTTATTTTAAATCAGCCACTCTACATGCCAGTATTCCACTTCCCAGCATTCCTTTGGCAGCTCGCAGGTGCCCACATCCTCTGAGACATCCTCTCATTGCCGATACTGCTTCTTGATAGAGCATTGAGGAGTAGCATCACCAAGGAGGGGAGGTAAGCGGCTGTCAGTGGACGCACCCAGCTCTGGCCAATCCTGCTGGGACTGCCTTGGCCCGTGCTTCTCACCCACCAAGTGCTACATCAGGAGCCTGTAGTGAAGGTCTGGGGCTGGGCTGGGCACTTCCCCCCCTTTGTTGGGTCTGTTTCTGGGCATGCGCAGAGTGCTTCCCCTTCCTCCCTCTTAAGGGCAAAGGCTACACACTTGCTTCCCCCAGATTCTGAGAAAACAGTGATATCAGGACGGAGTGCCTTTGAGCATGTTTTGCCCCTCAAAGTCATGATGTTGTATCTAGTTACATTTTAAAACCACGCAGAGGGTGGGAGGAGGCACCGCAAATGGATGCAGCCCATTTATGGGGGTTGTTTCCTTTTATGTGGAATTGGGCTGACTGTAAGTCTGGCCTCCTGCCCAAGGCATGCTGGGAGTTTTAGGCGTAAACCTAGGTTTTTATTAAATTCTTTAAAAATACTTAACCCCCAAAATTCGTGTTTTTAGATTTTTCTGGTACATTGTACTGCCAGAATTATCACTGTATCACCGTGTCAAGTTTCTAACTCATCTGGAAGTGGGTAAACATATCTGGACATAGGTGACGCACACATACTTTCTGCTTTATAGGTAGAGACTACTTCTTAAATTTGGTACATTGAATTCCACTTGATAGATAGATAGATAGATAAAACTTTATTGTTTCAATCAGTGGTTACAACAAGTATAGTAAAAACAATGGTAAGACAAATCATACATTCTGCAAGGTCAGAAATTTTGCTCTATACATTTGCGCTGTAAGAGCAAAGTTGGCCAATGCCAATAGGACAGTCTTGCTATTGCATGTAAACAAAAAGTGTATTCTTTCTGAATCAGACCAGCTGGACTTTTTCTCAAGAAACAATCTAAATATTTAGAACGAATTTGGGAATAGATAGGGCAGTAGAACAAGCAATGAGGCAGATCCTTCACTTTGCCACTGTAGCAAAGTCTCGAGGTTTAAGGAATTTTATTAAAACACCCTTCTAAAACTGCTGTTTTCATTTGTTGCATCTTTAATCGTGCAAAGGCTGATCTAAGACGAGGATTAGAAATTAGAGTCAGGTAGCGTTCACATTCAAATTTAAGCTTAGTCTCTGCAGACCAAGGTTCTATCTTATTACTTGCAACTGCACAGAAATCCATTTGGATAGAAACACTATTAACCCTCTCCTTAAAGATCTCTTTGCTGTGAGCTAAATTCAAAGTAGTAAAGTATTGAGAAGAAAAACCATAATAATGAATATGAGGAATCAGTTTCTGAAACCAAGATGATGTATTTGATGAATTGGCTCTCATTTGCCCTAAAAGACACAATTTAGGTAATCTGGTCAAAGGGGAAAAAAAAGTCTTGAGCCAATAGTTAAAGGCCCTGATGATAGTGATAGATTTAACTGCTATTATGTTGGTTTCTGAGCGTAAAAATGAAGCAGGAGTGCACCTCATGTTATCATACTTTTGTCTATATATGCAAGGTACATCATTCATTCATTCAGTCATTGCAGAATTAAATACATATATGATGTTGGTATACGTATATAACAGTTGTGTGCCTTACAGTATTTTTGGTGATTGTTTATTCCAACTCTTGCCCTCTTTTTCTTTGTTCTCGTTTATTATTTTGAGCACCTTCCCTTATACCTTGGATCTAGTTCCGTCATGTAGTAAATGAATGATTGGGTGGTTTGGCAACATAGCTGAAAGACATGTAGGGATTCCTTTGGGTTTCCCCCCCGTGGCCAGTGTGATAGACAACTTGCACTAGAAGCCACTTTGCAGGGTGTTCTGACTTGTCCTAATCTATCCAGGTTCAGTACTACAGTGTCTTTTCTCATCTCTGTACAGCCATCTCAGCTGCTCTAAGCATCACAATTAGTTGCTAGAGACAGATCCAGTATTGTTCTGCTTCTGAATTCTGTTGAGGAAATGGAGACACGTAACTTTCAGACAGACAGTCTTTGTGTGTATGTTAGTGTGTGTGTGTGTGTGTGTGTGTGTGAGTGTGTGTGTGAGTGAGTGTAATTCAGTGGAATGACATTTGGAAGAAAGAAATAGGGATCAGTTACTAACTAAGGTAATTCCAATAGGATGAAAATGGATCTTCCTGAGAGAATTTCTCCCATCTAGGGCATTTAATTATTCTGATATTGCCAGCTAGCTGGGATGTTTAGTCTTTTCTGTTTATAGTTCTTGAAAAAGACTCTTTAAAAAATCTCTTTCCCAAGTCATCCTTGCCTTTCAGTCTCACTTCACAGATAAGGCGGGTGAGGCATGCAAAGAGTTATCCAAATATTTCATATGTTTTGGATTATGTAAAAGGAAGGGTTTTACTTTTTTTTAAAAAAACTAGAAAGTAAATCCCTGTTTAAGGGGTCTTCAGCCAGACACTGCTGTAGCTATATCAGGCTTTAATATTGCTAGATATATTTCAGGAGAAAAGCTTGTTTTGGTTTAAATTGTGATGGGGCTGAGTAAGCATAGTGGAAGTATGTATTTTGGATGTACCTCCTTATGTCGCTGTTCAGAGCTACTGTTGTGGTGGGAGTGAGATTCCCCCCCACCCCGAACAAATAATTTAATATAACTGAAGTCAGAAGGAATGGCATGTTTGTAAACCGCCCAGAGAGCTTCGGCTATGGGGTGGTATTTAAATATAAAATGTAACAAAGTTTGTGAAATAAAGGCCCATCTACAAGTTCGAGATGCATGTGACAATGGGTGAGGTGTATAGCAAGGAAACTCTCCATATGATCAAGAATGTCTATATTAGGGATGTGCACTGGATCGGACCCGATCCACGATCCGAGTCCGGTCCAGTGGGAAATCGGATAAATTATCCGATTTCCGATCCGACAGCTGGATCGGCCGATCCAATCCGAACCGGTCCGAAAAGGCTCCGAACCGGATCGGCGGATCGGCGGGCGCCCACTGGCGCCCACCGCCGCTTCCATTGGTGGGCGCCAGCGGGTGCCCGCCGATGAAAGTGGACAGCGGGGGGGGAGGAGGGGGCAGGAGGAGGGGGGCCTTACCTTCCCGGCCCGTCCGCTCCCGTCCGGCGCCGGCGGCTACTACCAGCGGGCTCCGCGGCCTGCTCCAGGGTGGCGCGCCGGGTGATGTCATCACCCGGCGCGCTACTCTAGAGCAGGCCGCGGAGCCCGCTGGTAGTAGCTGCCGGCGCCGGATGGGAGCAGACGGGCCGGGAAGGTAAGCAGTGGCGGGGAAGGGGGCTTACCCCCCCCCCCGGAGCTGTCCGCTTCTATCCGCGGGCGCCCGCGGGCGCCTGCGGATGGAAGCGGACGGCCCCAGGGGGGGGAGGGAGCGCGGGGGAGGGGGCTTACCTGCCGGGGCCGTCCACAGCAGATGGCCCCGGGGGGGGGAGGGAGTTAGGGCCCCCCTCACCCACCCGCCGCCATTTTTTCCTCATAGACTTGCATTGCAATGCAAGTCTATGGGGAAAAAAATGGCGGCCGATCCAAAAATTTCCGATTTTTGGATCGGGATCGGACTCGATCCGGTCCGGGGGGCCTCCGATTTTGTCCGAACCGATCCGTGACAAAATTGGAGGTCCCGATCTGGGTCCCGATCCGATCCGGGGGGTCCATGCACACCCCTAGTCTATATAGCTAGAAATGAAAAGGGGAGCAAGGAAAGTCAACATGCAGAAGCAGCTTAAGTCTGGAATAATTTTAACTTCTAGACTGTCCTTAAGAAGCTAGTTTCGCTATAAAAGCTAGATTCTCAGTCTAGAACTGAAGGCGAAGGGGAGCTTTTCTACCAGCACAAACAGCAGCTTTGGAGAAATAATTTTCATTTCTGCTGAGATTCTGGAATTATCAGTTCCCTCCCCCTTCCCCCCCTTCCCCGTCCGGCTGCTATTTGCTTTTTTATTTTGTTTTAACGTGCACATTAAATGTAAAAATGCCTTTAATGCTAATTGGGCCAAACTTGAGACGGTCTTTGCAGTCTTAGACAAATAAACTTTCCTTTTTATGCTTCCAGATTCAGATTTAAATAAAAAATATCATTAGTTAGTAGAAGGAATTGATTACTGTGGTGATACCCCACATTTCTGTCTCCTTAGGTATGTCTGATTTAGTGTGTTTGGAGAGTGTGGAATGTTGGACTGAGTAGGTGTGGCTGGTGATGCTGGAAAAGGGAGGGGGAGGAGTATATATTGTGTGAGGGAGTGGTTTGTAGTTAGTGTGTTGGTTGGGTGGAGGGTAGTTAAGTGGAAGATAGATGTGTTTAGCTGTGTGTTCTTATCAGGAGTGTGTGAAGAATAAATAAATATAAGATTTTAAGGATTTAGGATTATTATTAAGATTATTAGAATTATTAAGAATAGGCAGGTTTTAAATTGAATTTGAAAAAACTGTAAATAATAATAAACATTTTCTTTTATTTTTGCTACCACAAACCACGTGTCAGCTTGGTTTTGTCACCTGCTCTATTAGTTTATAAAGAAACACATTACCTTAAACCTTCAGCCAATATAATCACAGAAGAACCTTTTCAAAACCTCAGTACCTTTTCCCTCTGCTATAAGGGAAAAGTGGTGTATCTTTTACCCTTCTCTCAGGTGTTTAAGTGGTGGTGCTTAGCCTGAGAAGGGTGTGCTCATCTAGGCCTAGTGTTTGAGGCTGTGGCGGCACAATTACCAGTTGCCAGCTCCTATACTCATTTTTTTGTCTCCAAACTTCTTCTTCAGACATTCAGAATGACTGAAGATTTTGTGGGCAATTTTATTCAGTGATTTTAGAATTTTATGTAGATTGCCCTTTTAATACATGGGAATGACAATCCAATGGTCCATAGGCAGCATCTGGGAGAGGACATAGGACTTTTTGGATTCCTGGATTCAAGGCTGGAGTCAGCATCTGACCTGGACCTAGGAGTCTGAGCTCGCCTCCCCACCCCTTGCAGCCAGTATGGAAAGAACTTCACTGAATGCCTTTACAAGCTTTCAAATGCGAGCTCAGGAGAAGGGAAAGGGGGCAAGCTGGTGGGAGGGAAGGGGACTTGGGAAGTGGGGATATGAGCTATCCCCAGCCTCCGTCCCTCCCCATCCCTGATGCCTCAACTAGAAAACGCTCAATGCAGAGCGCTGCATTGGATGATTAATCAATCAATCAATCAATCAATCAATCAATCAATCAAAGTTTATTGAATAAACCTTCAGATCATTTCACATGCAATAAACATGTTAAAAGCAAACAATAAATACATGAATCTTAAAACACGATACTATTAAAAAGTCTAAAATTGAGGTAATAAAAATATTTTAAAAGATAAAAGTACATACCGTATACCTTTTGGTAAAATGAGTGTTTATGCCCCTATTAAGGCCCCACATGATTTAAAAGCTGTTACATGGCTCATTTAATAGACATTTTTCCTTTTCCATTTTCCTTAAATTGGCCACCATAATCACAAAAAGGGCAGCCCTCTGAGTCACAAATTGGTTTGATCCTCGTAAGAGGAAATTCAGCTTGTCCTCAACCACCCAGTTTCTCATATGCCCAAGAAATGGAGACAAATAATGTTTCCAACAACAGGAATATAACCAGCATTCCAGTAAATAGTGGGCTAGATCTTCCATTTCAGATGCACCACATATACAAAGTCTGTCTTCTACTGGAATGCCCCAGGATCTGCCTTGTTGCATCATTGTGTCCATTTGCTCGAATCGAAGATGGGTAAAGGCCATGCGTTGACTCCTATTCATTGGGAAGAAGATATATTTTTCTTCCTGAAACTGGGTTTTAGCCCTCGCTAACAGTTTCATAGACCTTGTGTTTGACAGGGCAGCTATGTCCATCTGTGCTCTGGCATCCAGTACTCTTTGTTTAAAAACATTTCTTATATCAGAATTGAGAGCACTTAGAACCTCCACACTAAAACCATAATTCAATAACAATTTTGAGAAACTGTAAAACCAAGATTTTTCTGAGATTTTAACTTTCTGTTTGTTTAAGGATTTCTTAGGGAGCCTGGCTTCACTTATTTGAACTAGCTTGAACCAATAATTAAATAACCTAAGGTGAGTCAGATCTGAAACTGCCACTATTCCAAGTTCAGTTCTAATTGTGTGAGCCAGAGAAACTCTTGATACACCTAGAATCAAACGTAAAAAATGGTTCTGGACCCTTTCAATCCTATTATTATTGGCAAAGCCTCAAATCTCTGCACCAAAGGTTAACACTGGCAGCACCTTTGCCTTATACACACTCTCAACTGGTTGGAGTGAGCCTGGGTAACTATAATTTAAAAGCCTATTCAAAGTCTGAGCACGAGCAGTTGCTTTCAGCTCGTTTCTCTTTGCTTGTAATGTCCAGGTTCCCACAGATGAAAAGACTATGCCCAAATAAGTAAAAGACATCACTTGCTCTATTTCATTGGAGTCTAAAAACCACTTATATTGTTTCTTTTTCTTACCAAAGACCACCTCTTTTGATTTCATGCTGTTCATATCTAGATTGTTCTCCTGACAGTAGGCACTGAACTTTCTCAAATGTCTGCACAGACCTACCTGTGTAGTAGATAACAAAATCATTGGATACTTGTTAGCCTCTGAGTTCGGAGGCGTACAAGTCCCCAGGGCGGATCTAATAGGATTCTGCCCTAAAGGTACTATCCTCTGGATATTTAGACAGAAAAAAGTCCTACAACTGTCTGGGGAATGCTGGGAGTTGTAGGACTTTTTCTGTCTAAACATACAGAGGATTGTGCCTTAAAAACTTTGGGAGATGGCAGAACGTTCTCTACACAGCTGTTATGCCATCTATCTATATCTATATCTATATAGATATATACACACCCAAATCAGACTCTCTCCCTCTCTCTCTATGTGTGTGTATGCATCCAAATCAGTCGCCAAATTAGCATGAGGGTTTTAGAGGAGGCATGCATTAGTTTTACAGTCTCTTTTTTTATGTATTGGCAGCTGCAATGAGTAGGCCTCTGCACACTTCCAGATAAAGTAATGCTACAGTCTTGTGGCAGCACTTACTGCCTTTTGACAGGAAAGGGAGGTGCTGTTTATAAGAAGCATTTGTACAAATAATGTGAAGGGGATTCCACAGTTCCTGACTGCTAGCTACTTCTTGTTCAGACTCTGACATTGGCCTCAAGTGTCTTCTTCAATATACCCCCATTTTCTCTGAGAAGTCCTATCAAAAGAATTCAGGCAAAGGGTATGTTGTTGTCTACATTCTCTACAGTCTCCTGGAATATGCTCTTGTCAGCTCCCTGGCTGCCTTATCACTTCTTTGGTCACTGACTTGCTGATTGACTGATTGCTGCAGAAACCAGCAGTGGTGGGAATTCCTGGTCGTGTCATTTTTTTCTTCCTTGCTTGCAGAACACTTTGAATTCCTCCTACATAATTATCACTCCATTGTAATTATTATCACTCCCCATACTGTGGCTTGTTAAATGTGCTGTGTAGGGCTTTCTCTGTCACAGCCCTGCTGACAATGGGTCATCTATCCTTCGTCAGTCTTCTGATTCCTCATAAGTGTGGTCAAACCAGCAGTCCATCTCACTGAGCATTTAAAAACAACAACCCACTACCCATGTTGAGCAGCTGATAGTGAGCTACTGTTGTTTTGGATCCTTGGTAATAAAAACCTGAGTAAAAAGCGGGTCCTAACTTTAAAGAAAAATGTTTGGGGGTCGATGGTAGTATGAAAAAGCTTGGGAATATCTGCTGTAATTGTGACAATTGATTAACTGTTTGCTTAGGCTAGGTGATGAGTCTATAAACTGTATGCCGTTTCAAAGGGTTCTAGCGAGTCCCCTTTAGGAATTCAAATGACTACCGTGTGCTGTGGGAATGTTCAAACTGTTGTGCCATTTACTCACTTGTCTCCTTTCCACTAGGGGCATTGGTAGAGCTGTGAATAAACACCATGCCACCTTAGGTGTGTGGGTGGTGATTTGGAAAAGTGCCGTCTCACACCAACTCTTGTATAGGCACACCATAAAACTTCTACTCATTTTATTTGCAAGCATTAAGAAACAGCTGTTTATTAGTGAAATAGCACCGGAGTGAAACTGAAAGGAACGGGAAAGTAAAGTCCTAAGGATGGAAGCTGGTACCAGCCGATAAGAAGAGGTTCTATATATAACCCCATAATAGTCAGATTACTACACCTCCAATCACAGCAGTCCTAGTTTAATATAAATTCAGTTAAAACCTTTTCAAAGCAGGCTATAATGCAAATTACTAGATTAAATTTCCACTTCATCTTTTTGAGTGGTGTATGAGATGTGTGTTTCTCCTGCCTTGTCCCCTCAGTCACTTTCTCTGAGCTTTCATGAAGGGAAACATTTCCTGTTGGTTGTTTTACAAAACCTTACATACGTTCCCAACTGTGAAAAGCTTTCCACCCTTCGCATTTTGGCTGTCTTTCGGGAGGGCACATAAACAGGTGCGAAACTGTTCACCTCATTTCTGGTGGCAGCTGTTACTTTAATACAGATGATATGCAGTGTAATACATGCCCCTTTCTTGGCAAGAGAGGCAGGGGCACTGCATTGCCACTATAAAGAAATGACGCACTGTGCCATACACTAGGCTGACCATATGAAAAGGAGGACAGGGCTCCTGTAACTTTAACAGTTGTAGAGAAAAGGGAATTTCAGCCAGTGTCATTTGTATGCAATTAGTTCCTGGTGAAATTCACTCTTCATCACAACAGTTAAAGTTGCAGGCACTATATTGGAGTGACCATATACAAAAGAAGGCAGGGCCCCTGCAACTTTAACTGTTGTGAATTTCACCAGGAACTAATTGCATACAAATGACACTGGCTGAAACTGCCTTTTCTCTACAACTGTTAAAGTTACAGGAGCCCTGTCCTCCTTTTCATATGGTCAGCCTACCATACACAGCTCCATCCTCTCTGTTTTGCCCAGAGAGAGGAAGAGATTACACAACAGGCTGCCGTGGTTCATGTAAAAAGTGTTTTTTTTAAAATGTTAAGGTTTTTTTGCAGAGGGTTGGATGGATTTCAGTAGAAATTCCCACCCCTGCGCTCATGTGGGCAACATTCATGTACCATATTTATTTGTGGCATTTCTTTAATGCCCAGTTCTTTAATGCACTCTACTTGGGGCTGCCCTTAAAGACGACTCGGAAGCTGCAGCGTGTACAAAATACAGCAGCTAGACTGCTGACTGGAACATCTCATAGAAACCATATAACACTGGTCTTAAAGGAATTGCACTGGCTGCCAATACATTTCCGGTTGAAATTCAAGGTGTTGGTAATGACATTTTAAGTCCTAAATGGCTTGGGATCTCGATATTTGAGGGAGCACCTCTCCCTATATCTGCCTGCCCGAGACCTGAGATCTGTCGGAGGAGCCCTTCTCTGTGCCCCATCAATGCGATATATACATATGGTGGGACATGGGAGAGGGCTTTCTCTGTTGTGGCACCCTGGCTGTGCAATGCCGTTCCCCTGGAGGCCCGACTGGTGCCAGTACTGGCTTTATTTCGGCGCCTGGCTAAGACATGTCTTTTTAATAAAGCTTTTAATGGCTAAATCCACCAGCCGGCACACTGTCATGTTTTAATTGGATTTTACTGTTTTAAAATTTTGTATTGGTTTTAATATATTAATGGTTTAATTTGTTTTAGAATTGTATATTTATTCTATTTTATATCTGTACGCCTCCCTGAGATCCTTGTGATATATGGCGGGATCTAAATGTTTAAATAAATAAATAAATAAATAAATAAATAAATAAATCACCTACTCATGATCACAAAATTTCAAAATCAGCAAAGTGCAATCAAATGAACTAAAAACAATCCATATTGTATCTAAAGCCAACACAATAATCAGCGTATAACCAACACAGAGCAGCATAAAATCCGTATAAAAACAGCACTGAAACCCAGCAGGGGAAGGAACAATTAGTTCTAAGCTCTAAAATACACTGAAACAAATTTTAAAATACTTGGGATAATAATAATAATAATAATAACAACAATAACAACAACAACAAAATAGGCTTCACCTGGCATCGAAAAGATCGGAACATGCTGGAACCGGGCAAGCTTCTCTGAGGGAGGGCGTTCAGTAATTAGGGTGCCACCACATCTCTGCATAACCTCTCCTAGTGGCTTCAGGTAGCTGTTAAAAACACTGTGGAGGATAAAACAGCCCTGTGGAAATACATAGCACAACTGCCAAAGTGTAGAGCATGGATCCCCAAACAGTTTGGGTCAGTGGGCATATTTGAGTGTCATGGCACTCTCATAAAATGGCTGCTATGTGGGTCTCTTGCCCATTCATAAAATGGTGGCCATGGCTAGTCACAAAACACTCATTTCCCAAAAGCCAAACTGATGAGATTAAAAGAAAAGAAAAGTAACTTCCTCAAGAACCTAAGTACAAGGCAGAGGTGGGGGCTGGACTCCAAAACACAAAAACACTCTGAAATATAAATGGGACAGCATTTTGCTTTGCAGCAAGCCAACTTCTGGGTTTTTTAAAATGTTTTAATTTTAAAAATCTGAAGACATAAAATAAAAATGAGGAGGGGCAGGGAACCTGGTGGGTGCCAAGAGAGGTTGGTGCCCATGAGTACCACACAGGAGACCCCAGGAGCAGAGCAATAATTCCCCAGCTGTCCTTTCTGGAATTGCCCATCCAAGCGGGAGTACTGCATCCACTGCATCATAGTAACTCCCAAAACCAACTTGGGCAGCCTGTATAGAAGAATACCATGGTAGTGGTATTGAAAACTGCCAAGAGGCCCAAGAGAATCAGTAAGGTCATACTTCTTCTGTCCTTCTCTCAGCAAAGGTCATTCAGCAGAGCAACCAAGGCAGTCCTCATTCCAAATTCAAACCACATACTGCGCAAAATATTTGCCAGAATACTTCTGATTAGTCTTTTATTGACTTTGTTTTATCTGCTCTGGTTTTATACTGTGATATATTTAATACAATTGTCTTTTAAAATTATTGTTAGTTGCTTCAGGCAACAAAGGTGGGAAATAAAGTTCATAAATATTACTCAAATTGATCGAGTCTGAGTAATATTTATGTGCTCAAATTGACCCAGTTTGAGCAAATGGCCTAGTTTGAGTGAATACCACAGTAAACAAATCTCCGTTTGAGAAACTTCTCCTAGCTCATATTTGGATGTTCGGGGAATTGTGTACAACTATCTATTGGGTTTGAGCTGTCCTGGAAATGCTGTGAAGATGATTCTGTATTTCCAGTGCTTAGCTAACGTTCTCTCTTGCCAAGAGGAAGCAGATACCAAGTGAGAATTTTATCAAGAACAACTCAGCTTCTGCTTTTTGACCTTGACATGATAACTTGGGTGAAGCAAGGAATTTCTTCGGTCACCTTTATGGTTGGAAGTTTAACTCTGACTTATCAGTCAAGCGTATGAACCTGAGATATTTGTGCTTCACTAAAACTATGTGTTACCAAATGAACTCATAAGAAACAGTGTGAAGAAGCGGTGCAGTCTGCACTACATCCCTGTGATCTGTGCTGTGCCTCTGGAGTTTCTTTTTGGTTTTTCTTCTTGGAAAAGCTTATCCATTTTGAATGAGATTTTTATGTGAGAATGTGACTGATTGACTCTTGTTCCAAAACGATATTCTTTTGTAGTCACTGTGCCATTCTCATGCTTGAATTTCAGCATTTTATTTTTATAAATAAAACCAAGCTCACACTTGCAGGAAGTGTGTGTGTGTGTATGTTGTATTTCATGACAGTGTATGTGTATGCACACACAGGACATACTACCAAGATTATGGAGACAAAAAGCAGGCCCCTGTGTGCATCAAGCCTTTGTCAGTCTAGCTCTCAGCTCACTGGATGGCCGGGGGCAAATAACAATCCTTGACTTCCATTTTAACTACATAGAGGAATTCTGTGCTGAGGCTTGAGTGTTTCAACAGACATGTTGCTATTGAGTGTGACCTAATTCACAGCATGTTATTAATTAACTCTTATCTATCTTCCAGGATTGAACACAGGCTGCTTCTATGCTCTCTCAACTTTGCTAACCCGCATGGTGCTGACGCACTACCCGGTAAGTAACCCTCTGCTCAGATATTTTGGTACTGACTTGCAGTTATGACTACTAGCTCTTGCTGCATGGCAATTACCTGTGGTACCCTGCTCTAGCGAAACCCAAGAATGAACAAGTAAGGTGAGAGTCTAAGAACATGGAGCTTAAAATCACTGTGAAGCCTCTTAAGCTATTTATGTAAATGTTGTATATATACTTTCTAAGTGCAACAGAAAATGGAAGATAGGCGTTTAAAAAGCTAATGTAGTTCATCAATTTGCATTCCAAACAAACTAAAGCAAGAAGCTCTTTATGCTTCATGGGTGAAAAATGGCCCTAATTTCTCTCCTGACAACAGAACTATATATTCTGCAAGGTCTTCAAAGACTGGATTTCTAGTAGAGAAGCAGCAGAGGGGATCAGGTAGCTTGATTCTTCCCATCCCTGTTGATTTCCTCTGCCTCTGCTTTTCCCCCCTTTTTGATTTCAGGATCTGCCACTGGAAATCATGCCTTTTCAAAGAAGAGGCAGCCAGGCTTTAAAGACATGAGGTGGAGGCAGAATATACACAGCTGTGCAAAAAAAAAATTCTCCCAAGGAGCTTCCATCCTCCTTCTCACACCACACAGGCTCTTAGTGCTGGCAGTTTCACCCTGAGGCCTTCTAGTCCCTCCATATATTTTTTTGTAGCAGAAGATTAACATATTGACATAAGAATAGCCATGCTGGATCAGACCAAGGGTCTATGTAGTCCAGCATTCTGTTCATACAGAGGCCAACCAGCTGTCAAGCAGAGACCCACAAGTAGGACATAAGGACAACAGCATCCTCACACCCATGTTCCCCAGCAACTGATGTACATGGGTGTACTGCCTCTGATACTGGAGAAAGCATATAGCCATCAGGACTAGAAGCCATTGATACCCTTCTCTTCCATGTATGTCTAATCCCCTTTTAAAGCCATCCAATTGGTGGCCATCATTACAACTTGTGGTAGTGAATGCCATAGTTCAACTATGTGGTGTGTGTGAAGAAGTACTTCCCTTTATCTGTCCTGAATCTCCCACCATCAGTTTCATTGGATGACCCTGGGTCCGAGTATTATGAGAAGAGGGAGAGAAATGTTCACACCATGCATAATTTTGTATACCGCTATTCTGTGCGTTTGTGTATTGTTGCAGGGAGAGGAACTAAATGCTGGCAGAATTGGTCTCACCATTGTAGTGTCTGGCATGTTTGGAGCTTTGATCTCTGGGATCTGGTTGGACAGAACCAAAACATATAAGTAAGTTCTTTTGTTCTACATTTTCCCTTTTGTGCTTCTTTGGAGAAGAAATAGGTTCATTCAGTGGGTAGGTGAAGGGGGAAAGTTTATAATAACACAAACTCGGTTATTTGGGCAATTTAAGTTTTTTTCTTCCACAAGGCCATGGAACTGACTGGCTGAAAGCCTTGACATATATGGCCTTCATCACTATTGTTTGTAATGTGTGTGTGTGGGGGGGTACTTGTCCTAGCCAGATGAATTGTCTAATAGGCAAACAGCAAATATCACAGTTTTAAAAATTTGTAAGAGGAGAACAGAGGCTCACAGTTATTGAAAATATTTGCTGAGAGAGCTAGAGCATTTTCTGGCCTGCAGAAAGCCTGGTTTTTAGTGGCAGTATCCTTAAAATAGAAATGTAGTCTCAGCACAGTGTTTGCTAAAGTAATGGTTAATGTGTAGGTGGGGGATACTTACAAGGAAGGACTGGCAGCTAGGAGGAAACTCAACTGGTAGGTGCTGAAAATGTCTGGGGAGCAATTGCATGGAAAAGAAATTATTGGGTGGGGGAAGGCTTACATATAGGCTCAGTTCAGACAACACATTTCTCAACAGTGGTTTTAGAACTCCATGGTGGAGTTTTTACACCACCTTTGAGAAATGTGTTGTCTGGTGGGAGAACTCCATGCAACGGTGCAGTTTTTTTTGGAAAACACTCCAAGCAGAATATCCATGCTGTGAAGAGGAGAGTTCCTGCACAACCGTTGTGTTGCATGTTGTGTGGTAGGCTCCATGGAGTTTTCTGTTGAGTCGACTTTTCCCACTGGCCAGGAGGACCAGAGGAGGAGAAAGGGTGGAGGAACTGTCAATCAAACATCGCGATGGATTTACTCAACTCCACGGTAGACCCCAGTCACACAATGGTGGAGTTAGACCATGTTGTGTGGGGAGTACCACCTAAAAGCTCAACTGTTGAGTGGAGTTTTCACACTGCATTGACCAACTTGTTGTCTGAACTGACTGATACCTGCCCTCAGATTCTGCCTGCAAATGACCTCAAGCCTCCACATAGTATTACTAGGGAAACATGGTTTAGGGAACCCATGTTTCCCCTGTAATGACTGACTTCTTCCTTTTGTAGCTGCTTCCTTCTTATCGGTGATTTTTATGTTTTGGTTTTGAGAATGCTTCAGTTTGCACTCATGAAATTAGATTGGTAGGTTCTCTGTGTAAAATAAAAGCCGCAATTTAAAATCCATGAATGTGAACGGGAGTAAAGGAAGTAATATGAGATCAATGAGAGGTCCCTGTAGGACTCTTTAGAATATAGGAGAGATTAAGAAGAGGCTGGGGTGAAACTGTTAGAGAGTGGTGGAGAACTAAGAAGGGAAAATCTTGCCAAAGGCTCAGGCCTGCCAGGATCTTTTCTTTCTTTTTTTCCTTTGCATATCTGGGTCTATTATAACCTTGGGACATAAGGGTACATCTTTTAAATTTATGACATTGTGACTATACTTTGCAATTCCTCACAGTGAGTGAGATTGGACAACACAGCAGGGCTTGTTGTGGGTTATTTAAGTCACAATGAGCCACAGTGACTGCAGGCGCCATGTTGCATATCCAACTTCCCCTTGGGGCTTGCCGTGTTGTGCGAACCCAGCAAGCATGGGCTATATGAGGGTTGATTAATCTTTGCATAAGCCACACTTGCCAGGTTTGCATGACACAACAATCCCCAAGTGGGGGTTTCATATTCAAAATGTGAGCCACACACAAACAGCTCCATTGTTGTAATACTATTGGTGTGACTCAGTCCAGGCCTGTTCAATGCATGTGGCATTGCTGAGTCACTATCCCCAGAAGACGGCTGTGCCACTTCATGAAAATCTCCACCAAAGGGCCCTGTGTCTGTATAGCTGGAACTAATAGCAAGGTTTTAGTAGTGTTAACATAACACTTTATGCAGAGGCTCTATAGTCAGGCAGCAGGGCCCGTCCATGACATTTTGCTGCCTGCAATAATGGACAAGGTGCCCCCCCAGCCCCTCCATTCCACGTTCAGAAAAGACAGGAATTGCAATGAAATCTTATTTCAACACTGGCCTTTGGATAGTGTCCACCATCACACCAGGGTGCAACAGGCAAGTTTAAGAGGTGCAAGACAGGCCATGTGGTACATACAGCTCTGTCCTCCAGGACAGGAGAATGGCTGGAAGTTCAGGAGGATCCATATCTGCCACTTGAGACAGTTGCCTCTCTCGGCCTAATGGTAGGGCTGGCCTTGTCATGCTGTAATGAGTGTGGAGGAGGATGGAAGAAAACACAAATTCAGCAAATACCTGTTCCCAAACCTATGTGTTGCTGTGGTAATGGGAATGTAGGGGCTGGATGGGGGCCTCTGCAAACTGGGTGGGAGGGTTGCATAATCCCTCTGTGCCTGTTGATTCTCTACTGGAATTGCTCTCCTCAGACTGGTTTGCATCCAGTTTTGGATCCTGGATTGGGGGGTGGGGCAGGGGATAACAGACTGGCGGGAAATATTTAAATGTTAGCAGAGGGGTGTAGTTGCAAGGGATAACAGACTGGCGGGAAAAGGTTATTCATCCTCTCCTGCCTGCCTTTTCTCCCCTGCAAATACGCCATGGCTCAAGGGAACTATAACATATAATAGGAGGTGAGTAAAAGGTGGAACTCCTGTGGAATAATGTAGTGCCTCAAGAGTAATATGATCCTGCTCATTGGATTTAGCAAAGATTATATGAAACCCCTTGAATTTTTTACCAGTTGTGGATAAGAATTAATGTGTGCACATACACACATGCACACACACACACACTTTTGAGGATTATATACTATCTGAATGGAAGAAACAATAGTTTTTATTTCCATTTACTTCACAAAACTTGCATGACCAATTTTTCTGTGAGAGTAAGAGCTTTCTTGCTGTTCCCTTTGGGCAGGGGGAATGGAACGTGGCATCCTGAAAGATGGCTGCAACCTAAACAGGAGCATCCCCCACACTGCAACATTTTGTTGCAGATCCCAATTGTAGCATCATAGTCCCCATGATGATTCCACAGTGCCCATTGCCATGGGCAAGATTATAAGTATGTATACCCAGAAGGAAGTCCCATTCAGTTCAATGGACTTACTCCCTAGAAAGTGTGTTTGGGATTGCAGCTTTCAGTTAGCAAAGGTCTCCTTGTTTGGTGTTTTGACCAGTGCTCCTGCTGCAAGTGGCCCCTTAATTGGTCATTTCCTGAACTCTCCTAGCCTTGTTCAGAAAATTAAGCAAAGGGCCAGTAGTTGGGAGAAGCAGGAAGGGCTTGTTGTGTGAAGGCTGCTGTCCTTTGCATACTATCTCAAGTTTTGTCAGTAGGGTCCCAAAGCAAAAGGCCAATGCTGGGCCATTTCACTCTTTTGCAAAGTTTGTTATCTTTTTACTAGGCTAATAAGAAAAGTTTGTTGCCTTTTTTTTTTACTGGACTAATAAGTCTTTAAAATATTGGAAGGGAACTTTTGTCTAGACTCCTCCTGCAGTGAGTCTTAAACTGCCCTGAGGGATCTCTAGCATCACCAGAAGGGAGACCAGCTGTGAAAACCTCTTTACAGCAATAGGCCAGAGCAGGTCAGGCGATGCTCCCTTCTGATGCTGGACCACTTTACTTAGAATTCCTTCAGGCATTAAATAAAAAAATAAAAATAAAAATTATGCTACATGGTTGAGCTGAGGGAGCTGAGTGTTCTTTAGGGAAAAGGCAGGAAGGTTTAATCAGGAACTGCACTAACTTATGTTACAGAAACTTGAGCTTTGCTCAAAGGGATAGGTAGGAACAGGAAAGTAATGTATTTGGTTCACATTTAATATGAATTGACCAAATTCACATTTCCTGAACTACTGCATGGACTGGAATGCAATTGTCCTTCAGTTTTTGCTCTT
Source organism: Anniella stebbinsi (assembly GCA_029215795.1). Taxonomy (NCBI): domain Eukaryota; kingdom Metazoa; phylum Chordata; class Lepidosauria; order Squamata; family Anniellidae; genus Anniella; species Anniella stebbinsi. The sequence goes on from JARDYH010000001.1 coordinate 336,083,885, forward strand.
CTTTGAATTTTGTGATACAGTTCTTTAATCAAAAATGTGTAGAAAAGTGTGTGCATTAGAGAAATGCATACAGCTTTTAAATTCTTTAAAAGTTTTATTGGCCATCTTTCAGAGTAAACATTCCCAAGGTGACAAACAGCAAGTTTTATTAATTTACATGCAGAGTGTTTACTAAAAATAAAAATTGCAAACGGAATGGAATGAAATAAACTTATGCTTCAAAAGGTTTGAAAGTTGAAGAAACCAAAACCTAAATATTTGCCCATCTATAGGGATAGGATATGTACGTGCCCCCAAAGTCAAAAACCTAGGGGAAAAATATAATAACTCATCTATATGTAAGGTACCAAATTCCTGTCTTCAGTGACATTCTCTTAGAACACACAAGGTAGAGAACATTAGATAGGTTTTCCTTACTTTTGGGAGAATGTTGCTAAATCAGCACGAGGGGAGGTTAGCTGTGGCCATGCTCTTTTTTCCAGGGAACAGGGCAATGCACGTCCAGTTCTGCTGCGTTTGCTTGTGCTGTTATCTCTGGCTGGCTCTCTCAGCAAGGGCCCTGTTTCCCACAGCTAACTGCAAAACCTTTTATCTTTTTCTTAAGACAAGTGGGAAAGAGGGTCGGTGGAAGAGTAAGAAGCACAAGGATGTTGGGGCTGCTTATGCACGTGGAAGTGATAAGCCATTTCTCACTAGAATTTCCTGTGGTTTTGCTGCTGAACGGCAAGACAGACAGTCCTTCTTTGGTGGCCCACACTCATACATGCTGATGCTCCTTTTCCCAACTTCTCTGGCTGAAGCAGATGGCTTATTCCTCACCAGTGCAGCAAAATGTCATCTCCCTGCAAAATTTAGGAGAATGTTGTTTGACCTAAATATTAGCTATACTTTTGCATAAAAATAGTGATAGATGCCCCCCTTTAGAGTGACTTTAAATTAATTTCCTGGGCAAATACATAAGAAGTAATTTCCATGTATCTGAACACCTTCAAGTTATTTTCTTTCTTTTATTGCTGTTAAATGAAGCACCAAACTGGAGGAAGTTGGGCGGAACGCACTGCAATAAGCAGCTGGGTTTTTTGCCGCTCTTGCCAGACAGCTCTGTAGCCCTTTCTGATAAAACTTGCGCAAGCCACTCTACCGGGTTCAGATGTCATGAATGACACCCTGAAAAACGACCCAATCACAAGCCATGGGTTCACAGGGTGGACAGATTCGGACGATTCTCCCCCAGCCCCTGCGTGTGCCGTGCATACAATGGCCATTTGCATTATTTTCCACACTGGAGCATGAATTGATGTGTGGTCTGAACCTGGCACAGGGTGGTGGTGGCTTCATGCTCACCCCACCCTCTACTGGACGTTATAGGTTGGGTATGAAGGCCCCCCCATGCCATGTGCCAGGTGTGGACAACATACCAACCTGCGCTGCAGTGTGGGGAGTAATGCAAGCAAAGCCACAATGGCTTCTTTTCCATGCTGCAATCATCTGTACCCAGTTGGTGGCTTGTGTTTGGTTGTCTGAGGGTTTTTACATGCTGTCCCCGAGGACATGGTAACACCATCTGAGGCCTGCTGTAATATATTTGCTAGGCACTTCTAGAATAAAATCTTTGGCATCCGCCAGGACTTAAGACTCCAGCGTTATAGCAGGTGAATCAAATGTCCTGTTTTCTTGGATGAGCTTCAGTTGGTACAGCTCGAAGACGTTGACAAGGTGCTTGGACAGGTTCGTGTAACCACCTCTGTATAGGATCCTTGCCCCTCTTGGCTAATAAAAGCTAGCAGGGATGGAACAACTGGCTGGGCCAGGGAAGTGATTATTCTTTACAAGAGGGAGTGGTCCCAGGCTGCCTGAAAGAGGCAGCAGTGAGACCACTCCTGAAGAAATATTCCTTGGACCCTAAAAATCTTAATAACTACAGGCCATTAGCAAATGTTCCATTCCTGGGCAAGATCCTTGAGCGGGTGGTTGCGAGCCAACTCCAGGCACTCTTGGATGAGACCGCTTATCTGGATCCATTTCAGTCGGGTTTCAAGCCCGGCTTTTGGTATGGAAAGAGCCTTGGTCGCCCTGTATGATGACCTATGTCGGGAGAAAGACAGGGGGAGTGTGACTCTGTTGATTCTCCTCGATCTCTCAACGGCTTTCGATACCATTAATCATGGTATCCTTCTGGGATGACTGTCTGAGTTGGAAATGGGAGGCACTGCATTGCAGTGGTTCCGCTCCCACTTGGTGGGTCGGCTCCAGAAGGTGGTGCTTGGGGAACTTTGCTCAGCCCCATGGATTCTCCAGTATGGGGTTCCGTAGTGGCCAGTCTTGTCCCCTATGCTGTTCAACATCTACATGAAACTGTTGAGTGCGGTCATCCGGGGTTTTGGAGTGCATTGTCATCAGTACGCTGATGACACGCAGCTCTAGTTCTCCTTTTCAGCTACATAATGTGAGGCTGTGGATTTGCTGAACCAGTGCCTGGCTGCGACAGTGGACTGGATGAGGGCTAATAAACTGAAACTCAATCCAGACAAGACTGAGATGCTATTAGTGGGTGGTTCCGCTGACCGGATGGAGGCTCTTCAACCTGTTATGGATGGGGTTACACTCCCCCTGAAGGAGCAGGTTCGTAGCTTGGGGGTTCTCCTAGAACCATCTCTGTCACTTGAGGCTCAGTTGGTTGTCATGTCATGTGAACCAGGTCAACCCATGCTTGACTGGAAGTTTTTATAGAGACTGGATCTTATTACATGCCTCACTTTCTTCTGTTGCTGTTCAGAAGACCTTTGCTGGTCTGGCTTCAAGTTGAGCGACCACTGCAGTTTCCAATTCCAATGCCGATTAGCCATAGCTTTTGAATATGTACGTTCCTGCTCTGCTCTTTCTTGATTCTTGAATGGAAAGTTCAGAAATGATGAATGCTGTAGAAATAAAAATGGCTAGGTTGTCAGGTTAATTTTTGATGTTTGTATTTACTTTTTCTACAATGGACTTTTAATTAAAATGTATTAAAATATTTTTTAAAATTCAAGGAGCACTGGCTTAATTCTAATGGTGCATTTGTTTGTTACAGGCAGACAACTCTTTTGGTTTATATCATGTCATTTGTGGGCATGCTGGTTTACACTTTTACCCTGGACCTAGGCCACATCTGGGTGGTCTTTGTGACTGCAGGTGTTTTGGGGTAAGTGGGCTTCTCTCCCCTGGGGTTAGTTTTGCAGATTACCCCTGAAGGCATTTTGCTGCCAATTCTGACACTAACACGAAGACCCTTCCCCTCTCTCCAGTGGAGTGGAAGGGAAAAAGGCATCATGAACTCTCAGATATGCATATCAGCCATTTCACCTGCTGACCTTGCATTGGAGAATTGGGACAAGTAAAATGACAAAGGAAGACAGGTGGGGCTATTCCTTTGAGACTCAGGAGAAATAGACTCTGAAGTAACACACTCTTTCTAAAAAGACATGTCTTTGATGTTGCAGCTACCGATGCTTAACTATTTTCCCCATCTTTCCTGGCAGTTTTTTCATGACAGGGTACCTCCCACTGGGGTTTGAGTTTGCAGCAGAATTAACCTATCCAGAATCGGAAGGGACATCATCAGGCCTCCTTAATGTATCTGCACAGGTGAGTGCTTCAACGAACACAACACGGAGATGTACCCACCTTTAGGCCTGACTTTACCATCTCTTGATAAATCCAACTTTCCCATAATGTGGTCACATCAAACACAGACTTCTTAAACCTGACTGTCAGCGTTCATTGTATTCATCCTAATTTCTGACTGGGTTTACACAACACGATAAGCCATGCTGCACTGAGAGCCTTGTTTGCATCAGTGTGGCCAATGGGCATGCTGACTGGGAATGATGGGACTTGCAGTCCAAAGCATCTAAAGGGCACCAGATCGGGAAGGCTGGTACAGGAGCTATAGGGATATAAGGGATTTGGATAAATGATTGGGCAAGGGTATGTTGCACCAGCTTTGTTGAACTTCTTTGTAACTCTTTTGTTCTTGTGCTAGGTTTTTGGACTAATTTTCACCATTAGCCAAGGACAGATCATTGATAACTTTGGGACTCGAGCAGGAAACCTCTTCCTCTGCACCTTTCTGTTCATTGGCACTGTTATAACTGGTAACAACACCTTCCAAAATTTCTCAAACCTATCTCTGATTCGCCTTTGTACAATGCTTTTACCACTGCCTCTGCTTAATGTAGTCTGGTTTAGGGTAGGGCTGCAGCGTTTAATGACTTGATCAGTTAGATTAATCAATTTAAGAAAACTGTTAATTTGACTACAAAGGTGCCCATGATTAATCAATAGATTTTTAAAAAGAAATACGCATAAATATTGCAGATGACAAGCACTGACTTTCAAAGAGGCATTCCGCTTCCTCTCTCATGTAGAAAACAATGACTCTTCTAAGGAATACAGTGCTTGCTATGATGCAAATGTGTATCATGTAAAATGGTTGAATGAGCTGTGAACCTCCAGTCATTGTTGGACTCCAACTCCCATAAGCCCCTCCACATTGGCCAATGATCAGATATTGAAGGGAGGCTGTGGATGTGCCTGGCTGTGGCAATGGATTGGATGAGGACTAATAAACTGAAACTCAATCCAGACAAGATAGATGCTGTTAGTAGGTGGGTCTGCTGACCAGATGGAGGGTGTTCAACTTGTTCTGGATGGGGTTGCACTCCCTCTGAAGGAGCAAGTTCGTAGCTTGGGGTTCTCCTAGAACCATCTTTGTCACTTAAGGCTCAGTGGCACAGAGTGCCTTCTACCAACTTTGGTTGGTGGTCCAGCTACGCCCCTATCTGGATAGGGATAACCGGCTTCAGTTATCTATGCTCTGGTAACCTCCAAGTTAGATTACTGCAATACACTCTACGTGGGGCTGCCTTTGAAGGTGGTTCAGAAGCTGCAGCTTGTGCAAAATGTGGCAGCCAGATTAATAACCTGGACCAAGAGGTTCGAACATATAAAACTGACTCTGTCTTGCTAGCATTGGCTGCCTGTATGTTTCCAAGCCCGATTCAGGTTGCTGGTTTTAACCTATAAAGCCTTATACAGCTTGGGACCATAATACCTGATGGAACGTCTCTCCCGACATGAACCTACCCCTACACTAAGCTCAACATCTAAGGCCCTCCTCCGGGTGCCTACTCCGAGGGAAGCTCGGAGGATGGCAACGAGAGGGCCTTCACTGTTGTGGCCCCCCAATTATGGAATGATATCCCCGACGAGGCTCGCCTGGCACCAACATTGTTATCTTTTCAGCTCCAGGTCAAGACTTTCCTCTTCTCCCAGGTGTTTAATGGCATATGCTGAGTTTTTAATTGACCCCAGAACTATATCTAGACCTGGCTGAGAGTTCACAGTTGTTTTAGATGTATACTGTTTTTATATGTTGTCTGTTTTTATGCTTTTATAGATTAAAGTTTTGTATATTGATTTTTAATGTCCAAACTTTTAATTTTTGTAAACTGCCCAGAGAGCTTCAGCTATGGGGCGGTTATATAAATGTAATACATGATGATGATGATGATGATGATATCCAGATTGGACTACTGCAATGCGCTCTCTGTGGGGTTGCCCTTGAAGAGTGTTTAGAAACTATAGCCCAGCCTTTCCTAACCCTCCAGATGTTTTGGGCTACAACTTCCATTATCCCTGACAATTGACCAAGCTGGCTGAGATTGATGGGGATTTTAGTCCAAAACATCTGGAAGGCACCAGGTTGGGGAAGGCTGATCTTGCTGGAGCATAATGCAGCAGCCTGAGTGGCTTCCAGTGTGTGTGCAATTCAGAATACAACAACAATTTTTATTGCAGTCAATAGACCATTCCAACTCACCAAAAGTTACATAAAAATGACTGAGCATACATTTAGCTATTAAAGACAATAGAACTGGCCAAGTTCAGGAATTTGGCCACTTGCTCGGTGATTGATTTGTCTGAGCTCTGGAGTAAGAGTCATTAGGAATTCAGTAGGATGACCAGGAAAAGATTGTAAAATGGGATTCAGAAAATCATTCATCACCCTTTGATAAAATCTACAGAACAGTAACACATGTGATATAGTTTCCACCTCAATATTGTTACAAGGGCAGCATCTGTTGGGCAATGGAATTTTATTATATCTGCCATCTAAAAGTTTGGAGGGAAGAACGTTAAGTCTAACTAATGAGAATGCTCTCCTGTATTTGGGAATTGTTAACCAGCGCAGGTATGTCATCCCATCTTTGCAAAAGACTGGGACTGGGAGGAACAATTCAGAATATATTACAGCAATACCATTTCATTTGCATGGGCTTCCAATTCATTTCTGGGCACAATCCCAAGTGCTTGTTGTTATCCATAAAGTTCTGCATGGCTTGGGACCTGATTATCTGAAGGACTGCCTCCTTCTGCATGAACCTGCTCATGCACTGCGTTCAACATATGAGGCTCTGCTCCTTTAGGAGGTGTGCTTGGTAGGGGGCCTTCTTGGTGGTGCTACCCAGATTGTGGAGCCATTTCCTGAAAGAGATTTGGTTGGCCGCCTCTCACTTGAGTTTTAGAACTGTAGCGAAGGCACTGTTATTCTACTGTGCTTTTAATTAGTGTTAACCTTCTGCTGTGGCAATGTATTTTGTTTTATGCCTTCTTGCGCTGCTGTTTTAATGTATTTTTGATCTGGTAGCCAACTTGGGCGTGCTTTTGGAGGTTAAAAGTTTGGATAGAAATATTCTAAGGCAAATATTATTTATTGTTGTTCTTCTTATATTTATTTATATCCCGCCTTTTCCCCAATAATGGGACTCAAGGTGGCTTACAAATTTAAACACATACAGTTAAAACAAATAGCGATATACAAAAATTAAAAATATAATTAAACATAGTACAATTTCAAAATATTTTAAACATTTTAAAACATTTTAAATACATATAATTAAAAATCTGAACCATAAGCAGTAGTTGGGGATGGGTAGCAGGCCCCCATTCCCTACTTCAGTTGGGCCTTCCTGCATCTTAAGCCTTGCTCCATATATTCCCTTAGTTCTACATTGCTGTGTAACTGCTGTGCATGGCCTGGTTGCTGTCTTTCTGATTCTGATTTCTCTTCCCACTATGCCTCAGCTTTTATCAAACCTGATCTCCGGAGACAAAAGGCCAATCTGGATAATGAGCAGACTGTGAGTAAACAATATATTTCTGTTGGGAGCTTATGCCCACTGCCCTCACCTGTGAATCATAATGTTGTTTGTCACGATGAACAATTGGGCCAGCCTGAGGAAGTGTTGCTGCTGTCTCAGCTGTGACAGGTATGAGTTATTAACAGCTGAGTGCTGCCAGATTCTCCTCTAGGAATCAGCAGAGCATGGCATGTGGCTTGTTTCCCTTGTGCCCAAGAGCAGCTGTGAGGAGTTAGAGATGTGCAGGCCATCTCAGTGTCATAGCGTTTCTGCATACATATAGAAAGAGAGAGGCCCAATGCACTGGTTGGACACCTCTTTTACTTTGTGAAGATTAGGGAATGGCAATAAAGGCTATTTTGTGGAGGGAAAGAATATCATGAGTCAGGATCCTTGATAAGAACAAATGCTAGGTTGGTGAATGGGAAAACAACAGCCATGCAGGACTTGATCCTGGAGGACTGTGTTGACCTAGCTTGTATCATGGAGACTTCATTGGATGATACTTGAATAGTAAATCTCTTGCAGCTTTGCCCATCTGGGTTCCCTGTGGTGCAGCAAGCAAGACCTGGAAGGTGGTGGTGGTGGGGAGTCGCAGTGGTCTATTGTGATTCTATCCCGCTATTCAGGTGCCCCATCCCAGTCTTCCAGTTTCCAGTGTATGTATCTGAAGGTGTGTGTTTGGGGCAGAACAGAGGTTCTATTGGTGTACTGCTCGCCCCACTGCTCAATCATCTCCCTTCCTGAGCTAACCAAGGTGGTCTCGGGTTTGGTGCTGGTGTCTCCGGGCGAAGTATAAAGTGTTGGTTATTACCTTTAAAGACCTACATGGTTTGGGTCCAGGTTACCTACGGGATCGCCTTCTCCCATACAATCTGCCCCGCACGCTCAGGTCCTCTGGGAAGAACTTACTGCAGTTGGCCAAGACTAGGCTGACAACTGTTACCCAGAGGACCTTTTCTTCTGCCGCTCCCAGACTGTGGAATGACCTGCTGGAGGAGACTCGTCAACTTAACAGTCTTTTAGAATTTAAGAAAGCCATAAACACTGTTCTCTTCCGGCGGACATATCCAGTGGAATTTTATAATGTTTTTAGGATGTTTTTAGGATGTTTTAATGCAGTTTTAATAATGTGTGTCATGTTTAAATCAGTTTTATGTATTTTATTATATTGTTGTTCCTCGCCTCGATCCAAATGGAGAGGCGGGTAAGAAATAAATTATTATTATTGTTGTGCTGGGGGATTTCAACATACATGTTGAGCCCCCCTTATCTGGAGTGGCTCAGGATGTCATGGCTTCCATGGCAACCATGGGTCTGTCCCAGTTAGTATCTGGCCACACTCATTCGGCATGAAACAGTTTGAATTTGATTTTCTGTGTAGGGTGAGATGATGATGATCTAGGGGTGGAAGAACTGTCTATAGTTCCATTGTCATGGACATATCACTGCCTGGTGGGGCTTAGACCTTCTAGGTCTCAAAGCTTCTTCAGGGGTGGGGGACAAATAAGTTGGTCCGCTCCAGAAGACTGATGGATCCAGATGGTTTTCTGATGGCTCTTGGGGATTTTCTTGTCATCCCCCCTGAAGACTCAGTCTCGCAGTGTGGGTGTACTCTTGGACTCAGCGCTGAATCCAAATGTCTTGGCAGTGACCAGGAGTACATTTGCACAGTTGATGCTAGTGCACTAATTGTGCCCGTTCCTAGAGATGTCATTTCTGACTACAGTCACGCATGCCTTAATTACATCCTGTTTGGACTACTGTAATGCACCCTATGTGAGGTTGCCTTCGAAAACTGTTCAGAAACTTCAGCTGGTCCAGAATGCTGCAGCCAGACTGTTAACTGGGGCTGGTTATGGGAGCACACGACTCCCTTGTTACAACAGCTTCACCGGTCTGTTTCCAGACAGAATTCAAAGTGCTTGTTATGACCTATAAAGCCCTATTCAGCCTGGGACCAGGCTACCTGAAAGACTGCCTTCTCCCATTTGAACCTGCCTGGTTCTTAAGGTGTTCTGGAGAGGCCTTTCGAGACCACTGTCTTCAGAGGTGCACTTGGTTGCAACCTGAGAGGGGTCATTCTGGTGGTTGATCCCAGACTGTGGAACTCTCTCCCAAGGGAGGCTAAGTTTTCTCCCTCTTTGCTGAACTTCTGCCAACATTTAAAGACCACTCTATTCAAGAAGGCCTTTAGCCCATAAGTGGCTCTGTTGGGTTGGATGCTGTTTTTAATAATATTTTTTGCTGTAATTGTTATGTTTTTATTGTACTAATACATTCTAATTGAGTGCCATTTGTTGATAGAAATGGTTATAAAATAAACGAATAAATAAATAAATATAAAGGCAACCAAGAATTTTTAGTTTAGGCACAGCTCAGATTCTGCCCTCCCTCTCTCCAAGATGTTTGTTAATTTGTCTAAAAATGGACACCCAACTCCTGTTAACTAAGGATGTGCAAATCAGCAAAACCCAAGCTCATTGAAATCCTCTAGATTCCATCTTGAAGCTTGTTGTGACTCAAGTAGGTATTGGAGAGTGAGCTTTGATTTTTGCTTTTCACACAAAAATCTGTCTGTAATTTCATGTGTTTTCCCAAATATGCGCATCACTTGTGCACATCTTTGAAATGTATGTATTTTTCTCCCTTTGATTAAAGCTTATTTGAATGCTTTTTCAATTCTACACAGTAGAAATTTTTCCATGTACATTTTTCAAAGGTACACATTTTTTTAGTCTGCAAATCCCATTGCAAGTTTGGAAATGCATGGACTTTAACTGCAGATTGTGTCCGAGTCCATGTTCAGAAAGTGCAAACTGGGTAAATCCTGACTAAAAATGAACTGAAGTGAATTTCTCTTACATCCCTACTGTTAACAATGGTAGAAACTTCATATTGTGCCTCCATACTCATGTGGACTGGAGTAAATGTTGCTTATTGCCGAGAGTCATGTGACGACCCTTCATCCTCCTTCCTGACTGTGGCTAGCAACTTCCTATGATGTCATGTGCGGGTGCTGGAAGCTTGCTATGACACAACTGACCTAACAGCCAGTTGGAGCTGATGGAGCAGCTGGCTAGAGAGAAGGAGACATGGCCTGTGGGGATTTCCATGGTCTGGGGAGATACAGTTGGGGAGACACAGGAAGGAGCTGGACAGAGGGGCTCTAGAGGCCTGGAAGGAAAAAGAGGAGAAGCAGATACCAGTCCAGATGAGACACTGCCAGGTTTGAAGCAGGGAACAGGGGGGGTTAGAGCAGTACGACAATGGAACCAATTCCCTAGGGAGGTCGTGAGCTCTCCCACACTAGAGCATTCAAGAGGCAGCTGGACAGCCATCTGTCAGGTATGCTTTAAGGCGGGTTCCTGCATTGAGCAGGGGGTTGGACTTGATGGCCTTTTAGGCTCTTTCCAACTCTACTATTCTATGATTCTAAGGAAGGTACAGGCTCTGTCCCTGGGCAACGAAGCTTGCACGTTGAAGCCCCCCACTCCAGGGACAGGAGAAGAGTAGCTGGTTGATCATCAAACCCAGCAATTACTCTAGGCAGGAGGGAGGAGTCTTTGACCAGCCAGGATTCCCCCTGGCCCAAACCCTGCTGTCCTGTGTCCATAGAGGGTCTGGATATCAACCCATTGTGTCTGCTGTGTCTGGATATCAACCCATACACACCCCATTGGCAGACATGGCACCCTGGGTGAGGTAGGCTCTGGACAGTGACAACCATACCATTTTCCAGGAAAAGCACAAACAGGAACCAACAGAGTAGAAACTTGGGCTTACTGAAGAATGGTCCTTAGAGGGAGGAACAATGGGCATCTGTTCAGAGGAGACTCTTTGCCTTCCATGAGTGGGGCCCAGCACAGGCATCCTGAACCTACCCAGTGGTGACACTAGAGAAGTTAGTAAAAACTTACCTTCTGAATTTACTTGCTGATATCTGGTTCTTGGAAGAAGTGATAGAAGAGGTTTTTTTAAAATGTCCCCTTGCCAGGAGAGCCTGTGACACCCATATAGGAGTGGAGGAAAACTATTTTTTGTGTGCTCACTCCTCACATGTTTTTTGTTTCCTCTATGACAAGAAAACCCCTAATGAGAGGAGGAATTGGTAGCTGTTTTCCTTCACTGTATTTGGGGACTTTCAGAGTATTGGCATGTACTCAAGATGCTGCTCAGTCCTCCGAAAGCTACGAGAAGCAGAGGTGTTTTTTGGAGTGCATGAGCTAAAGTTGTTGCTGGCTCAACTTAGACTTGCCATCCTCTACCAGCTAATCTCATTCTGCTCTATTTTGGGAAGATCAGTGGCTTACCAGAGACCAGCTCTGTTTCTACCTGCTCCCCAAGAAGGGATCTCTCCAAAGAAAACACTTATTTTGGCACATATATAATTTCCATCATACAGCTGAGCCTTGGAGCAGGCTTGTCTTAAACACAGTCTGTCAGTAACCTCCTTGGAGGATCATCGCCTTGAATGTAGCAGCCTTTTTCATATGAACTGGTGAGGATTATTTACACTGTGGGCATCATTGCACCCACCATCTTGTTGCAGATTGTGGAATGGATAGCATAGAGTGAGTTCTGAGTGGTTCTGACTGAAACCCAGAATGGATTCACCACCCCCATTGACATTGGAGCCACCAGCCTCCACTGGTTAAGTGTTGTTGATCCGTTCCCATGCTGGACCATAGACCTCTTTGCTGAATATTGGTGGTTGTTCTTTAACCAAAGATGAAATTTATATATACTCCAGAATTCTTGCTAATGTCATTGTTCTCACAGTATTTCACATTGATATTTAGTATTGACCTTTGACCTGAGAGCAGACTTGCAGCAGTATTTAGTAAGTCAGATTTGTGAACAATTTTCCACTAACAATTATACTGCTCCTTAAATGGCTGGCAAAAGCAAAATGAGCAAAATGTTTAAGCTTTGAGATCAAATTTAATTTTGAATCCAGATTTTAAATTCAAAATCTGAATTCTGAAAATTGAAATGTTCAGATTTCAATTTTTAAAAAAGAATGTAAGTGTGCTTTACCTCTAATGTGTCTTGCCTTTGTCCTTTATTTTCTTCAAATTCCCCATGAAATAGGTCACTTTTATTATGTACACTCAACATGAATTGCACAAGAGTGAGAATTCACAGAGTTGAAAATCTGAGATTGCTTTCAACTTTCAAAGAATCCTTTAATGCAAGGCTGGGCAACTTTGCTTCAACCATGAATGTTTTCTGCCTCACTTTTTTTTTTTGTTCAGCCCTTTTCTGGGATGGTGACATGTGGCTGTCATTACAGAAACTCCTGTGCAGTAACAGTCAGATAATGAATTATGGAATTTGTACTTTAACCCCAACATTTCCTGCCCCTGCTCAATAACCCTCAAATCAAGGTAGGAGAATCGCGTTATGCTGCTTATCCAACTGTTTCTGTGAGGCTGCACTAGCCCTAAACCAATGACAGCTCCCAGGGCTAAGATGGGAAGCAGTACTGAGTTTGGAGGAGCTGAAAAGCATTGTTTTTTTTAAAATCGCATTATTGCTTCCCTGGACTGGTGATGATTTGGTGGTTCCCTCCACTTGAGATAACATGTTTCCAGTTTACATTGAAGGTTATTAACTACTCCTTCCTCCCTAGTATGCTCACCTCCAAAAAATACCTTCAGTACTGACTTAGTGGGATGTTTGTAGAAGCCAGAAAGAAATGGAGCTGTTGATTCTTGAGGCAACAAAATCCTGGGCAGGTACAGAAATGTAAGGACTAGAGTGCAATGGGTGTTTTATTTTCATAGAAATCCTTCCTGGAGCAGATAGCATTTCTTAGTATAATGTGACTGGGAAAAGGCAGTGAGAATTATCGTTCTGATGTCCTTAACAACTTAATTGATGTCCCATTCTCCCCAGCAGGAAATGCTGACTCATAAGGAGGGAGCTTCCAGCTATTGGATATCTAATACATTATCTAATTTGTAGATAATGAGGCAAGCGCTGGATGTGTCTTCCAGTGTAGAGTTTGATGTTCTACCTACCCAGAGTCTATGTTGAGTCCTTCTGCTAAAACAGCCACTGAATTGGTGCCGTTTGTGGTTTGACGGACTAGTGCAACTCACAAAGCACTTTGCTTTGCAACAGTAATTCAATCCCTTCCTGTCCTGCTTAATACTTTGCTGCTCGCATGTTGCGACTATGCTTCGTCTGTCCATCTATCTTTCCTCAAGCCTTGTTCAAAATGCATTCATTGCTCATGCTCATCATTTTCAAATAAGCAATCCCTTGAGACAGAGGCAATCACTCAACTGTAGTAAAAGATTTCTAATGATGGGCTAAATCCTGATGTGATTATGGTCCCCTCTACAAGGATTCGCTTTTGCACCTGGTTAGGCGATTGTGCGCATAATCGCAGAAGCGCATTTACGCCTAATCCCTCTGCATGAGAGGCAGCGAAGCGCATTAACAGATGTCCAAAATGCGCTTTACAAGTAGTTAATGCGCATAAGCGCTTATTCACACAATCAAAATGAGCTTTAACGGACGGAGCAAAATAAAACTCGCGATTTAACGCGCGTTCGATAATGCGCATAATCGGGGAGATAACGCGCCTCTACGCCCGATTTATGCTCCGTTCTTGTAGAGGTAATTTTTTTAATGCGCCTTGAAAGAGCTTTAAATGCCTCTTGTAAAGGCACCCTAAGCCAGAATGGATACAAAATATGGGGCGATGGCTATGGGAAAGTCATGCTAGATTTATTGATCATTGTTTACATTTTATATCCTGCCTTTCAATCTCATGTTAGACTGGTGAGCAATCAATACGTGAACGCGGATGCATCTTGCAAGGTCACGTTTCTTTTGTTGTGAGGGTGTGCAGAGAATATCCTGAGCACATGATGTATGACCACTACTTTTCACATTGTTGCCTGCAAATATATCATGTGGACCCACTGCTTTAAATCGCTGTTGTACCCCGCTTTTAAACAAAAAAAATATTCTTTTTTGTTTAAAAGTCTCCCTGACATCTCGGAGAGCACAAGGTTGGGGAAGGCTGCCTTAAAATGTGTTGGATTGCAACACCCATAATCCCCATTGGCCACGCTGGCTGGGAATGATAGGAGTTGCACATTTGGAAGGCACTAGGTTGGGAAAACTGCCTTAATAGTCTCCATACACAGATCTCGTTTCTGACAGTAACAGTAGCTAGACATTAGGACAGGGATATGTGAGTGCATTGCCATCTTTATTCTTTTCTTTCTTTTTTAAAAATGGCAGCCATGGGGGAGTGGATGATCCAGATTAGAATTGGGGGGGTAGGTAGGGGATTTAATCCTTTTCCCCTGTGTCTTTTTCCTGATGACACCCTTCCCTTATGAAACTGATGGCTGTAGGTATATGTTTAAATGTAGCAATAGCAGTTTCTCTTGCTTTGTCCTTGTGTTTAGTTTGGCTCTCAGCAGACTATGGCTGAATTCGGATGACACAATAAGCAACTGGGGGGTGGGGGAACAATCGTCAGTTGTATTGACTATCATGTCATCCGAATGCTGCCATAGTCAACTTAGCGCTGATCCTAATCCACACCACAGTTGATTATTTATTAGCATGTTGTGGGGGGAGTACCCCCTAGATGAACAACTGTAAAGTTGATTATTACCCCACCATGGACTATCGTGTTGTCCGAATTCAGCCTATGGCTGGTTTTGGACAACACATTAGTCAATGGTGGGTTGAATAGCCAACTCACAGTTGGTTATTTTGTGGGTACTCCCCATACAACGGCTGCATTCATATTAGTTGTATGTTAAAGAAAAAGAAAACAAAAGGATCCAGCAAAGACCTACGTCTGCACAGTGTATTTAGAGTAAATGTTGGGGTTATTATTTGAGAATTAATAAAGGAAAGCCGTATGCACTATGGTCAGGGCATATGCACCATAAAGTTAAACTTTCCTTCATATGGGGAGATTTCAGAAGGGAGGAAAAGTAAAAGGGCACTATATACCACAGTGGGGGAAGGTTTAAGGAGGCGAAAAGAATAAAAAAGGCATCTATCTTCTACCTCCATGAGCCCTGAATAGGCCCTGAATGGGAATACTCCTGTTCACTTGTTTCGAGGAACATTAAAGTATTTTCTAACTAGTAGTTACTGCCTGATCATATGCTCCTAGTCACTAAGGTTTCAATCCTATACACCAACCTGGAGCCCTCCAGATGTTTTGGATGCTGCTGCTTGGGGATGATAATAATTAATAATAATATATTTCTTACTTGCCTCTCCGTCTGGATTGAGGTGGGGAACAACATTGAATACAAAAATACTATAAAATACATAAAACTGATTAAAAACATATAAAACGAATACATTATTAAAATAACAGTCACACATCTTACAATTCAACTGGGTAGGCCTGATGGGAGTTGAAGTCCAAAACATCTGAAGGGCACCATTTAGTAAAATGATGTGCCATCTCAAATAGTAGTACTATGAAAAAAGCACCAAATTGTCTTTATACCCATGCCATTTAAGCCTTGGGAAGTCCAATGTGAGGCAGGCTTTGAGGATGGGAATAGGGCAGAAAATGATGAAACAGCACATTAGTCTTTTGAGGCTTCAGTTTAGGAACAAAGGAAGCTCATTTCTACTGGAACAGGCCATTGGTTCATGTAGGCCAGTATGGTCAACACTGACTGGCAGCAGCAGCTTTCCAGGGTTTCAGGCAGGTTTCATTCTTAGTCCCATCTGGAGATGTCAGGGATTGAACCTGGGACCTTCCGCATGCAAATCACATGCTTTAGCAAAATGAGCCACAGCCCCTCCTTGGGGCTGTAGCTCAAGATTGAACACTTGATAGTGGTGATTCCTCACTGATGGCTATCTGCTAGCATTTTTCTGCAGTTCTTCAAGCTAAACTGCCAAATTCCACCAACATGTGATAAAGGAATGCAAAGATCCTTGCCTCCTGACTTGTTAGGAAGCTGGGGATTTTTGTTTTACTTCTGCTAGGCCAAGCATGGTGTGCTCTAATTTCTGTAATACTAGACCCCACACATTATTTTGTGTCTCTTATTTTTGGGAGTAGGGGTGGTTAACAAGAATTAAAACAATAAAACACAGTATACACTTGGCAGTCCTTTCATGATATCCAAAATCAGCTGCCTGAGGTTGTCACCTCTCTCTGCCTAATGGTAGGTCTGGCTCTACAAATGAATTATACTTAATCAGGCACTGGCAAGCTTCCCTATGCAGAGGTGCCAGTCCCTTTATAACTCAGGGAGTTGTTGAGGGGCATGTCATGGTTTGCCTGGTTAGGAGAAAGAAATCAGGTAAGAGTATCTGGTTCATAATTCAATAAAGTTCACACATTTTGTTCACCACTGATCCATCTTGGATTCCTTATATTTGTCATATGAACAGCATTGTATCAGCCCCTGGTGGTGGCCTGTGTAACAGGAACAGTGGATTATGACCATTCAGTGAGAACATCATACCCAGTTTGTAACTGCAGTGTGAATCTGGTAGGCTGGATTATGGAGGCCATAATCAAATTGGTTCAGATTTCTTTGAGTCCGACCTGCAGATTCTGTAGTGGCTTTTTCTAAGTTTCGCCAATTCTGCAGATTGCTTTTTAAATTATTTTTTACTTTGCGGAATTTTATGCAAACTTTGTCGTAGAAAAATATATAAAATATTTTTTTCAAAAAAACACCAGTTGAAATGCACATTTCCCCCCTAGTCTAAAGCATGAAAATGAATATTTTTGTGGGAGGATCTGTGCAGTTTGGGCGGATTTGTGCTCATGCAGATTTGCACAAATTTGGGAAATTGGGGGGAAATCCAGTTCTGTCAATGAGCAGATGATGGAATGAAAGGTACCTGACAATTTTTGAAACATAAATGGAGCAGATTTCACAGAATTCATTCACCCCTAGGCTGTCTGCAGATCTGACCAACAGGACAGCTCTTGTGCAGATGTAGTCTTGATGAATGGCATCACCAATCCTGAGACCTCAATGTATTGTATTGGGGGCTGTGCAGCTTTGAGTAAGGTAATGAGTACTCTGGCCTTGCTCAAGCTGGTGCCCTCCAGCTGTGCTGGACTACAACTCCCATCAGCCCCAGATAGCAGGCTGTGCTAGCTGGTGGTGATGGGATCTGTAGTCATACACATATGGAGGTTGCCAGGTTGAGCAAGGCTGGAGTCCACTTTTAGGAATGGCACTGAAAACCGCTATCAGGGATTGATGCTGCGATTGCCTCTGAGATCATGAAAAGCAAGAATGCAGGTTGATTTACTTTTGTTCTTTCCTCCTCTTTTCTACTTCTTCCAAACAAGTGCTATTCTCTGTTTCTATTTCAAAAGCTTGCTTTTCATAGTGGAGGCTGGATTCTCCCTTCCGAACTTTGCTTTACAACAGCTCCTAAACACTAATATGGATTAGGCACCTACGGCTAGAGAAAATTGATTTATGTTTCTGTTCTACCTTAGAATGTCACTATTCCTTCTGGAATTTGTGAACACAAAGCCGGACCAGCTGTGATAGGTCACTGATCTCCTGCTCTCTGTGCTGGCCTTGGTCCCTCTAACTGTGCACCTTTTCTCTTTGACTTTCAGAAGACATTAGCAGAAGTACTTCAGAGCAGCTCTCTATGAGGAATCAAAACTCTAAAGAGGAGATGCTGCTACTACCACCACCATCCTCTGTTCTCAGCTGTACCACCCATACCTCCCGTTATATCTGGCGTGGCCCAGCAACCAAGGGCAACCCAGGAAGCTGCTCTTGGTGTTGATGAAAGAAATACCCATGGTTTGAATCACCCTCATCTGAGACAGCTTCTTTCCCTGGTGTTGCTCAGCAGAAGAGGGCCGAAGGCAGCAGTTGGCTTGTCTTGGCAGTTGCAGCCAAATCATTGCGTCCAGTGTGCTTCCATCACTTTCACTGTGGACTGAGATCTACCATCTATTCATCCTTTTACATGTCCAGTAGACCTGCAGGATGGGATATGAAATGGATCCAGAGGATGATCCTTGCTCCTTAGGGAGAACCAGAAAGCACTTGCTCTGTGAGCAGCCCTAACTCTTGACTTGCAAGTTGGGAACTTATTCTAACAGTAATAGCAGGGGAGAAGGTGGTTGAGGCCTCTTCTTCCTCTAAATTTTCTTGTTGGTGGAGTATTTGTGTAATCCCTGCCCAGCAGATAAAAAAAATTAATGGACTACAGTTTTGCAATGGGAATACTCTATTTTACCCAAATTGTGGTAAATACTCTTGAAATGTTATGTGGTAATTTAAAATAATTATGTTTAAAAAGCACACCCTGTCATACGTCCACACTAGAGTTCTTTGGCACTACTAAGGCATTGCTTTTCCACAATCAGCTGGAAGCCGAAGTACAACAGAGGTTCCACATGGCACTTAA
Organism: Anniella stebbinsi; assembly: GCA_029215795.1. Classification (NCBI taxonomy): domain Eukaryota; kingdom Metazoa; phylum Chordata; class Lepidosauria; order Squamata; family Anniellidae; genus Anniella; species Anniella stebbinsi. The sequence continues at coordinate 336,102,475 of JARDYH010000001.1, forward strand.
TACAGCTTGTTATTTTGGAATGCTCTTCCTCATGGCTAAGAGCCCTCTATAATCTTTGTCCACAAGTAATACTGTTCAACAATGGTACTCTACAGTGTTAATTAAAATTTACTTAGAGTGCAATCCTATGCATGTTTAGACAGAAAGTTCTACAACTCACAGAGTGCACAGCCAGTACAACTTACTCCGCTTCTGTGGCTGTGGTTGTGGAGAACTTTTAGTTACTGATTTCTTTAACTTTTTTCTATAATGAAATAGCACTATTTCACTATCAAAACAAAGAGGAAAACAGTAATACAAAGAAAGCCTCCCCCAATAGAAGCTGACTTATTAAGAGGTAGTTTATCAACAAATTCCCACAGTTCTGTTGAACAGGACTAAAACTTCAAGAAGGAAACGATTAATTAAAGGCATAGTAGCCCTTAAAATTCTCAATAATTTTGCTTGCTTGTCTACATTGGATCGGTGGGCACAGCAATTGCATTTTATAGGTGGTGTGTGGTAGCCATAAATCAGGCCTGAAAAACCACTGGAGGACATTGGAATGCAGTAATTTGGACACATTTGGATTCTCTGTAAAAAGTGAGTAAATAATTAAGGAGGGTTGTTCCTGAGAAAAGGGCCAATATGGAAGCTACCCAATTAGTCAGTGCTTGATTAGGGGAGGGGGTGGGAAATGCAACTTAATTTTATGGACAAATATGAACCTTGTATTTTGAGAGAGTTGCATGAATTGAATAATGCTGTAATATACACCCAAACATCATAGTTATCTGTGAGAAATTCCCAGATTGAGTAGTGCTATTTCCCAATCAGATTAAGCATTATTGTACAATCCACTCATTTTGAAGGAGGTAGACAAAGTTCCATTGAATACCTGTGCACCTCTCCTTTATGTTATCATATTTGTTCAGAGACCCTGTTAAGAACATAAGAGCCATGCTGGATCAGACCAAGGGTCCATCTAGTCTAGCACTCTGATCCCACAGTGGCCAATTAGGTGACCCACAAGCAGGGCACAGTGCAACAGTACCCTCCCACCCATGTTCCCCAGCAACTGGTGTATACTGGAGGTAGCACATAGCCATCAGGACTAGTAGCCAGTGATGGCCTTCTCCAGGAATTTATCCAACCCCCTTTTAAAGCCATCCAAATTGGTGGCCATCACCACATCTTGTGGTAGTGAATTCCATAGTTTAACTATGTTATGTGAGAATAAGTACTTCCCTTTATCTCTCCTGAATCTCCCACCAATCAGCTTCATGGGATGACCCATGGTTCTAGTATTATGAGAGAGAAAAATATCCCCCTATCGATTTTCTCCATACCATGCATAATTTTGTCTGTTGAATAGTATATGTTGTCTACTATGTTGCCAATGTGCTGAAAGTTTGACATTGATTTATGAGCTATTTGGGCTATGAAGTATAGCACTTTATTTGGAAATCTATAAGATGTACTTTTTGTGTGAGAACCTTCAATACGATAGCACATCAGGATCTATCTTCAGCAAGCATGTTCTGATTCTAGAACAAATGCACGAGTAATCCTAATTCACTTTCTAGTTTTACGAAGTACTTTGCAGTTGTTGTCACTCATAACCGAGCCCCTCCACATTCTACCATTGTTACTTGTTGAAGAGAAGCAGTGGAGAGAGTGTTGGATTTGGGCCAGGGAGATCCAGGTTCAAATGACCACTTCGCAGTGTAGCTCAATTGATGACCGTGGATTAGCCTAGTCTTCCCCAACTGGATGCCCTCCAGATGTGTTGGACTACAACTCTCATTATAGCCAGCCAGCATGGCCTAGCCATTCTCTCAGCCTAATCTACCTGACAAGGTTGTTGTGAGGGTAAAATCAGAAGAACTGTATGTGAAATACAAATGCAATAAATGAGATGAAATTTATTCCTACCCCTCCTGGGATCTCAGGGACCGTCCACAACATTTGTTCTACCATTAAAAGGCACTGTATTTGCAGCTTGATAGTGGCAAGTTGTATCTATTAACTTCCCTTGGCTTGAGATCTGGCTTTCCCTTTCCCAGGCAATAAGCGGTCATCCTCCATGGAAACCTGGGAAGTTAGCACTGGGGGCTTCCTCAGTGGAGATATGGAGTCACAGCACTGATCCCTTTGGGCCTACCTGCACCTCTCTCTCTCTTGTATGTTCTGCCTCCATTTCCTTGCCTTAGAATCTGCCCATTGCCAATCTAGTTGAGCAGGGTGCTTGGGAATGACAATCTCTGTTGCAATCTCTGTTGCACTGCAGCACAGTGACAAAAACAGCAATGGCTGATACGGTGAGCACTTACTTCCCCACCTTCTGCAAAAATTCTGCCAGATTATCTTCTTATGCAATCCTTATCTTTACTGGCTTGTTGGTCATCGAGGAAGAGTGAGTCACTTGGCCGATCATATAGTGTTGCTTTTCTCTTAATCTTCTGTCACCAGTGAACCTATTTTAAATAATCTGTGAAGTCCCGAGCAATATAAGATGAGCCTTCATTTGGTTCTGAGCTGCTTTCTTGAAATTATTATGTTTTTCACATTTAAGTTTAATCTCTTTGCTTCAGCAAATTTGCATATCGTTGATTTCTTTGCCACAAGGTATGACACGTTTAAATTTGATGTTTCTTTGCCTTCACTGTGGTGTAATATTAAGCAGTGGATTTAAACTACACTACAGAGAGATGGTGCAAATTGAATTATTAATCACTTGATTTCTGTGGTTGGTTGCTTAAATAAATAAATAAATAGTTGCTGTGTGTGTGCAGAGAAGGATTTTAGTTGGTACCAAAGCATACCTGTCTCTTCCCTGCCACAATTCTGACAAAAATCCTTCTTCACTTTTCCACAGCAGTTAATAAATAAATAATAAATAAAAAAAACAACCACAGCACTTCAAGTGACATTTTTAACGTCTAGTTTGGCCCTAAGTTGAGCTTCCTTGAGCTGTGCAGACTCAAAGAATAAGGAAGAAAAAATGGCACCTTTTCTATATTTAAATATAATTTAAATAGTTCATGTGTTGATCAGCTGCAGTAACCAAGGGCTGGCCCAAGGTTTCTCACTGCCATGGATGAGCTTAAATCTAACCTCTCGTATTTTATTGTACGTTGATTACCTTAACAACAGTACATTAAAGAATTAAGAGTTGACCGGCGCAGTTATTTTCTTATTTTTATTTTCAGTTGCAGTAAGCATACTGTTTGTAGTGCACATTAATTTGTTGGGACTAAATACTGGGCACCATCACCATTGTGTTAGAATCCGCACTTCATCTATAAGCATGCACTAAAAGAAGAATAAATTCAACCCTTTATCACTCCTTAATCATCCTGCTTGCAAGTACAACTGAAATTACAAAGATCTGTTGAGCACCAAAATGAAAATGGGGGCCTCACTCTTTGATTAAATGGGGGGGGACGGAGCGGGATGGTGACCATACTGAGACATTTAGAATATCACTCAGCCAGTGATAGGTTAAGTTGCCTCTGATCTCTTCCTTCAAGTGTTTCTCTAAGATGTTTACATAGCTGAGACAGATAATCCTGGAACTGTGATACCCCAGGCAGTTGCCTAGTTTGTCTCTATGGTTGGGGCTGACCCAAGGGATTTATTTATTTTTTAAATGGATAAACTGCACTTTCATCCAGAAATGGATTCCTGGGAGGTATTCATAAAAAAATCAATAATCAATACAGTATTAAAACCACAATAAAAATAAACATAATCATTACAATAGAACGGAGTTATACAAAAAGAAGTTTCAACCAGTTAAAGGAATGAAGTCAGTTTAAGATGCCTTGGCGAATAGAAACATTTTAACCTGGTGCCAAAAGGATTGCACCACTGGTACTAGTTATACCTTCCTTTGGGAGACCACCACAGAAAAAGCCTTCTCCTTTGTGGATGCAGTATGCATCTCTTAGCAATGGAACCTCTGAAAAGGGCCTCACCCGATAACCTTAACACATGGGCACATTGGTATGGAAGGAAGTGCTCCTTCAGATATTTGGGTCCCAAGCTTTAAAGATAAGCACCAGCACTTCTAATTGGGCTTGGTAGCAAATAGGCAGCCACTGTAATTCCTTCAGAATTTATGTAATGTAGCTTCACCTAAATAACCCCCGTCAGAATTCTAGAAGCCAAATGCTCTATGAGCTGAAGCTAGTCCACTTATGTGTGGTAGTCTAGTAAAGAGAGGTAGATGTATTATCATCTGTGTGATTACAGCAGCAGCAGCAATTATTACGAGTAAGACAAAATTTGAGGGGGTGACTGACCATTCTGCTGGAACAAACTAATCTTTCTTTTGGCCTCTTTGGGTTTTATTTTCTTCCATGGGCCCTACTATCACCCCAAAGTTATGTAATAGAAGTTTAATAATAAAAAACTAGCTTGGTATATACACTTTCCCCCCAGCCTGGGTTTGGTCCAGCCCCCATACACATTTGGGAATAGCCCTGCATAGAAATCTCCTGTTTCCACTTGGATTGGGTGAGCTAAATGTGGACTGAAGGAAGAAATTTGCTACCTTTGTGAGAAAGGGAGGTGGAATTTGAAGAGGGAGGAAAATTGTGAGGAATTATCTAAAACAGCAACGTATTCTATTAAAGGAAAAGCGCTGAAGCGGTTTCTTTGGAACTTGGGAAGTGAAGAATTCAAAAGGTCATTGTACCTTGTGTCCAGGAGTGAGAATCACAATCCTATATCTCTACCTCTCCTTAGCAGATAAAAGGAAGTGGCTGCTTTGCACAATTCTCTGTCGTTTATTAGAAACTATGCTCATTGACAAAGACACAGGCTACTGTGTGTGCCACCGAGACATATGCCTGGCCTGCTCTCCCTGCAACCATCTCCAGTGGATCCTGGGTAGCACTACATTTCCTCTCTTCTTGATACCCTGTGAGGGTCGGGGGGTTGGGTGGGAATCTATTCCCTTACTTGGCACAACTAGTGGAGAGCCCCCCCCCCCCCCAACCAGGAACTGAGGATGCTTTAAGACAGTGCCTTCCATCAGCGAAAGTCACACCCAGCTTGGAACAGCTGTGCAGGGCTATGCTCCTGTTGCTGGTCACAGATCAAGTGTTGCCTGTTCAGATCAAAACCAACTGGATACAAAAAGATGATTGACAGAGATTGTTCTGATCACTTGTAGGGTACAAGGCGCGGAAGGGGATGTCAAGAAGTTAATGCGATGGTAGACACTGGCAGATGGCTGGTAGGCAGATCCAAAAGATACAGGATGTGTAACTTCAGTTCCGTTTCTTGTTCTGTGAAGTTGCTTCTACTTCCAGATACTGTAGCCCAATCAGCATCCCCAGGATGGAGAAACCTGAGAGGGGTGGAAAATGAAAGGAGCACAGAATATCACTCTTAGTATAAGGACATTTGCTACCTCAGCTGTATCTGTAAGAGATGCCAGTTCCTTAAGGGCAGGGATGGGCAACTTATGGCCCTCCAGATATTTTGGCCTACAACTCCATCAGCCCTAGCCAGCATAGCCAATGGTGAAGGGTTATGGGAGTTGTAGGTCAAAACTTCTAAAGGGCAATAACTTGCCTACTCCTGCTTTAGGAGATGGGGAACCCAATTTCAACTCCTTGTTCAGTTGGCCTTGGTCAAGTCACAATTACCTAGTCTAGGGCTCCTATATCTTTGACAGTTGAATAGAAAGGGGGATTTCAGCAGGTGTCATTTGTATGCATGCAGGAACTGGTGAAACTGTCTTCATCACAACATTTAAATGCTTTCACAGGGCTGTGGTGAGGCTAAAACTGCTGCTGTGAAATTCCTTGGGGGAAGAGTGGGCTACAATTGTAAATAAACAAAATACCAAGAGGGCACCAAAGAATGACAAGCAGCACAGGCTCTACTTACTTGCCACCATTAGGGGTGCTAGGACACCAATCGTTGCGGATGCTGTGCCATAAACAAACACTTCAGAGAGGAAGTGGCCCAGGGCAATGAAGAAGGTCAAAAGGGTGATGTTATAGAGGCTGCCAGAGAGTACAGAAAAAAGGGGATTATCATGTGTCACAGAGAGACGACACAAAGAAAATGGATGGGAAGAAAATGGAAAAAGAAACAGAAAGCAAGCTAGTGGCCCTGTTCAGAAGACACCTTAAACCACGGCTTTAACCAGAATAAGGCAAAAAGCCTTATTCACTGTGGTTAAAGCCGTGATTTAAGGTGTCTTCTGAACAGGGCCAATGTGTTGTGTCTTTGCACTGTGTAGCAAAGCTGAATTCTAGACTGGCTTCTGGAACTCTTGGAAACTATGGAGAGCCTCTTTTGTTGCTCAAAGGGCCCTTCAGGTGTGTTGGATCTGTGCTGCCACCCACACACCACATAGGTAGTATGTCAATCCCCAGGCTGATGAATAAGTTCATCAGCACATTGTATACTGACAAGCTTAGCACCAACATGATACTTAGCACCACTTTGGTGAAGGCAAGATGGATAAAATTCAATTGGGATTTTTACTGTAAAAATATTTTATTTTATGTAAATGATAATCTCTCTCAAATAGTAACTGGGTTTAAAATGAAATCTGAATTTAATACCAACATGTTAAAGTCTACAACTACAGTGTAATCCTATTTTGTCTACTCAGAAGCCCTACTGAGATCAATGGGGCTTACTCCCCATTGTAGGATATTGGCTGCACAGGGCCATCCTATACTGATTTACTTGGACATAAGGTTCACTATGTTCAATGGCGCTGACTCCAAAGAATGTATGCCATGCTTATGCTATAATTAGGATAGTCTTGGCTGCAATCCTATACACATTTATCCAGAAGCAATTCTCACTGAACTTAACTGGACTTACTTCTGAGAAAACATGCGTAGGATTACAATGTAAGACTTTTAACACTGGAGAATTGGCTGGGGAATGCTGGGAGTTGTAGGATTTCCCCCCTTCTCCACATTCATAGGATCACATCTTCAATCTCTCAACTGAATCCATAACACTATCAGAACACAGTTAAAGGTTGCTTTCTATAGAGAGGGAGGGAGAAAGAGAGAATCACAGGGAAAACATGACTTTTGAAGTCAAACATTTAAATTAGGGCACAATAAATAATTTCATGTCCTCATGATTTTCCCATGGGCAACTGGTTGGCCTGTGTGCGAACAGAATGCTGGACAAGATGGACCTTTGCTCTGACCATGCATGGGTCTTTTTATGTTCTTATGTAATCTTTTAGATTTATTATGAGCTTGATACAGTTATGAGCTGATAAGGCAGGAAATGGGTCCATCACCTGCTTACTGGATATCTCCTTCTGTGTCCCACCTTGACAATCCACTGTGCTCACCTGGATGATCTTCTACTCATTATTTTATGCGCTCTTCCTGAGCATTGCTTATGGCTCCAATTGTAAATGTTTATGCTTATCTATCAACCAAACATCATAGATGTCTATTTTTTAATCTCATAGATGACCACTAGCAGAAATTGCTTCTGGAAAGTTTTTAGGCTCTCACAGACCATTACTCAGAAGTAAATCCCATTCTGTTCAATAGGGCTTGCTCCTAGGTAAGTATGCATAGGATTGTAGCTTTCTTTACTCATAAATATGCATTGGAGTGCAGCTTTAGTGTTCAGTGAAGGGTCTTGTTCACCGTCTATAGAGGCTATATGAGCTAACGTTTTGTAGAGTATGGAGGCTTTTTGTATCTATTTTAATAGTTACAGAAACCAATTTGCATGTGCCCTTCTGTATAGGAAATATTTGAATTAGAAAATTGGAAACTTCAGTCACACAATTTAAATAACTGGTTTAAGTCTTATAACTTGATAATTTAAACCAGTCCCATGTAGAACGAAGTACCTTTCCCCTACTACTGGCTTATTTTAATATATATCCTGTCTTTCCAGGCAAAATGCCCTATTCAGTTTAATAATAGTGACTTTGATCCTAAGTGTCCCTTCCATTCACAGAAGAGCTTTCAATCCAGTGAAGGCTCCAACTAATAGGGGGTCTGGAGGTGGGGTGAAGATAATTTTCATTCATTTCTCCCCTGCAGCCCCCAGCACCAACCCTAACATTGTTCTGGAGGGTCCTTCAACCCTCCTAGCAGATTTGTGGGGAAGGGTATAGAGGGCAACAGGAGGAGGGAGGGAGAATTGGTTAAAATTACCTCCCCCTTGCCCTTCCACTGGTGGGAACATCCCATGATGCTCTTCAGATCCAAGCTACTAAGGATCCATGATGGCACCTAGGAGTCATACCTAACAACTAATGGCAGGTTAATTTTGGGTTCTTTAACCTATGATTAATCCATAATATCTAGATTGAGACATAATGGAGCAACCACCGATTGGAGGTAACATATTCTGAATAGCAGTGACAATCAATCCTGGCAAATCATGTGTTAATTAACCCACGATTTGCTGCTGTTACAGGTGAACCAGGTCAGAGGATTCATCTAAGATTGTCTTCTCGTCCTTAGCAACACCAACATGCAGAGTTGCTCAGTAAAAGCATTGCTCTTTATTATCATCCTATTATGTTTTTAAGGCACCTAAACATACCAGACAGCATACACACAACAATTTAAAAAAAAAACCACAAGGCCCTATTCATAGACTTACAGTCTTAAAACAATGATAATTTCCTAATGCAGAGCTCTAGGGAAAACAAACACATTGTTTGGATTGTTTGTTTTGCCTTAAAAGCACAGCTTCCCCTTTAAAGGGTGACAGTACAAATAGCTCCTTGTCAACATGCACTTGCCAGTTCGGGCAATGCAGTCGAAGCTGCCAAACTAGACTTTTGTGATTTTTCACACATTATTCCCCCTAAACCAGCATAGCTTAGAGAGGCTGCACTGGCTGATGTATCTGGAGCAGAATCCATAGCTGTGCCTGTCCAAATGCACAGAGAGTAATGGGGGCAGCACAGTGTTCTGAAGCAGTGGAAGTACTACTAATGAGTAATGACGACATAGCTACATCTTACTTAAGTATGTTGGCTGTACCGGGAACTAACACCCCCCACCCACTCCACCGTAAACCAACAACTTGTTAGCAGAAGTCAGAATTTGTGTGTTCTTAAAGAACAGTGCTAGAGACAATTATTTAATGGTAGAGAACAAAAAATGATGAATGTTTATTCTTAGAACAAAACTGAAACACTAATATATAGAAGAGGAGTGGAGAGATACACTAATCTTATCTAGTCTTCTTGAAGACTTCTTACTAACTGCCATTAGAAAACATAACTGTCGGGGAGAGAGAGAGAGAGAGAGAGAGAGAGAGAGAGCAGTTAGAACCAGGAAGCAAGCCTGACAACTGCATTAGGGGACACACTTAGAATCTTCAAGTTAAGGAGATACTAACCAGTCAAAATAAAGAACATCGTACAAACATGTCTCTAACTGATTAACTATCTGATTCTCTGCTGCACTCCTCCCTTATGACAGGCTGAGTTTCTAGCACACTCGATGTTGAACACATCTAACAACTGACATGGTGTAACCTAATTTTCCCTTTAATGTCCTCCATATTTCTTTCTCTATAAATAAATGTTAAAATACAATTTTGTTCTTATGAATAAAATGGCAGCATTCTTTCAAAAACAATCATTTTAAATATAGAAAAATACAAAACCAAACAAATAAGACCTGAAATGTTTGTTTCTGCACCGCCATTTGCTCCCCAATCTAAATTCTAGGTCAAGAACGCCTAAATGATGCTACTAAAATGAAACTGCAAATTGTTTACATTTACGCTCTGTTTGTACGAGCTCTGGTTGCAAAGTTTTGAATGTTTTGTTCAATTGGGAATGCTTTATCAAGGACTGGGATGATGGAGGGTGGGAAAAGATGGGAAGAATGGTCTAGGAAGATTATATGAACAAAGAAACCAGGAGCCCTGAGAGGGATTTGGGGAGCTGTGTGCTACACCAAAACATTGGGTTGCATCCAATGCTGTCATTCTGGTGACAGAAGCAGCTCCATTAGCAGAATCGGGGGGGGGGGGGAGTGGGGAGAGATCCCTAAACACTGGAATCCCTGATTAATACCTTATTCATCAGATGCTGCTCCTTTTCCCTAGCACACATAGCAAAAACAAAATTCTACACCAGCATCCAGATTTCCACTCTGCGCAGTGCATGAATCTTGATTATAGGCAACTTGGGAAGATAACACAGTCTTAACAAGACAAATGAGCAGTGGCTAAAGAGGTCAGAGTAGAATACAAAGAAGAGAAACAATGTACAATGTTGGACTACTCGGAGGAGAAGATTTACAAACATCCATTTCCAAGAGAAGAAAAGCCAGTCTTCATCCTGGCCCTAAGCATGCTTATACACAAGGAAGTCTTATTGGTTCCAGGGCAACTTTTACTTCCTGGTAAATGTATATTTATAATTTATAATTTATAAATGCAGCTTCTGTGTCACCTTTTCACACACACCACTTCATCTAACAGCGGAAGGCAAAGGCAAAGCAAAGGCAAAGGCAAGGCAGGCAGCTGGAGGTTGGCTCAATGCCAATAATATGAGCACATTGTATGGTGCAGTGGTTAGCCAGTAAGAGTCAGTGTGGTGTAGTGCTTAGAGTATTGGGGGTTGTCTACACATAGGAAAAGCCCAACGGTAGCTGTGGATCTGCACCCCGTCGGTTAGATGCAGGCGCAGGTTCACAGTCATTGCGGCGCTCCCTGTGATGCTGGATTTTGAAAAAGACGGGGATTTAACCTGACTTTTCAAAGGGAGCGAGGTCAACACGATGCTTCCGCCCTGTAACGCTGCTTTGCGGGCAACTCGAGGGCGGAGCCTAGTGGAAAGCAACCACCAATTGGTTGCCTTCTACCAGGAAAGGGCTGGGGGCGGCTCGGGGACCTGGATGGCCACCCAGAAACCCTGTGCTCCCTCCTTGGTGTCGGGATTACCAGATGCCACCCCGGAAGAGGGAAAGCACAGAGGCGGTGCCAACCCAGCACCGTGAAGACAGCCCCTTGGACTGAGACTCGGGAGATCCGGGTTCTAGTCCCCACTCAGCCACAAAGCTCACTAGTGACATGGGCCACTCACTGACTCTCAGGCTAACCTACCTCACAGGATTGTTGTGAGGATAAAAGAGAGAGGAAGGGACCTTGTAAGATGCCTTGGGTTCTTTGCAAGAGGAAACAAAGGCAGATTTGTGTAATAAATAAAAGCTGAAAGAGTAGTGAGAAGGCAAGTGACAGGCTGAAGTGTTTTGGGGGAGAGAAGTATAGGACGCCAAGAACAGCGGAAGGCAGCCTACAAATCCTATCGCAGAAGACAGAAAACATTGGCAGCTGAAATCAGAAAGTTGTACTTCCTTATGGAGGCCTCAAGTGCCTGAACACGCTCTTTTTAGGTAGGTCTCCAAGCAACTATCCAACCAGATCTCAAACATTGAAAGCTCCTCCTGTTTATCCATCAACTGTCAGCCTCTAGCTTACTGCTTCTACCACAGCCTTTTATTCACAGTTCAGTACTGAGACAGTATGTTGTCTCGTCTTAAGCCTCCTGCAGAAGCTCTCTTGACCTCCTCTGTCAGAACTAAATTATGCACTTCAGGGCACAATCCTATGCAGGTTTAGACAGAAATAAGTCCTAGAATTCTCAGCATTCCCCAGCCAGCCATGCTGGAAGTTGTAGGACTTATTTCTACCTAAACATGCATAGGATTGCATCTTAAAGAACACCAGTCGTGGGCAGGCTTTAGTACAACCGAAGCAGAGCAATGTCCATAATATACATAGCCAGGCGACCTTTAAGATCGTCAGAGGAGGCATTGCTGGCCATTCTGAAACTAGTGGAATGTCGGCATGCGATATCCTAACGGTGCCTCTTCGGTAGCGGCCCCCACCCTTTGGAAAACCCTCCCTCATGCAGTTCAGGAGAAAATGTGGCATCTTTTAAATGCTTCCTCAAAATACACTCATTCACCCAGGCTTTCCCTAGACTGTAATTAAATTAATCATGCCACTTCCTTTTACTGCTCCTTGTATTGCTTTTATTATAATTGGAATTGTTTTTAAACGTTTTTAATAATGTATTTTAAATGTGATTTTAATATTTATATGTGAACCGCTGAGATATTTTATTCTATTTAGCAGTATATAAATATCACAAATAAAGCTCAGGAAGGCAGTCACAGAATTGCAGAACAGTGCTTCGGAGGGCATGCTCAGCCCAGGAATTTGTTTTCGGTACCAGAAATTTTCCACACAAAAATCAACTCTTATTTTCATAGGAACATAGGAAACTGCCTTATACAGAATCAGACCACCGGTCCATCTAGCCCAGGGTTTCAGGCTGGACTTTTTCCAGTCCTACCTGGAAAAGTCAGGGACTGAACTTGGGACCTTCCACATGTAAAGCAGGTGCTTTACCACTGAGCCATGGTCCCTCCGCACAAGCTTTCTTGATTTCAGTAGCTTAGGTTGCAATGCTATACATGTTTTGACAGGGGAAAAAGTCCTATAATTCCCTGAATTCCCCATCAATTTAGTAGGAAAACATGTTTTGTTGTTGTTGCCGCTATTGGTAAATTACTAGGAGTCAGAAGCCCTTGCTGATTTACTGCAAATCCTGTGAATCTACTTTCTGTCCACCCCTGACATCTCTTGTCCTGCATTGCTGTAGCAAAGCCAAATGAAAAGGTTTTCTTGAAAACAACCACCACTGAGGGTGATTCCAGATGAGGCTCATTCACAGAATTTTACGGAGGTTCAGATGATTCATGGCCCTCATTTTTCCCACCACCATTTCTGCCTTTTTTCTTACTATGAAAAATTTGTTAAGTAAGAAAAGACAGAATAGCTGTACAACAAATATGGCTAGGGCCTCCCTGACTGGAAGTGCCCCAATGCAAAATCTATGAATGGAATCAATATACCATACAACCATCAAGGGAAGATTAATACCTGATTTGTTAGCTGTCCAAATATTGCTGGAATAGGTGGGTGAGCACCTCACTGGCATGCCTCCAGGGTTTGATTCCAGACACTTAGGATGCAATCCTATGCATGTTTAGACAAAAAAAAATCCTACAACTTCCAGCATTCTCCAGCCAGTATGCTCAATGGGGTTGATGGGAGTTGTAGCCCAACACATTTGAAGGGGATCAGGTATGGGAAGACCGTAAGCAATCCCTTCTTCATGCCTGCTCTCCTACTCTGTGAAAATGAAGCATTCCAAGAAAATAATAGTTCCCCAGTTGCTACTTGATAAAAAGGTTTAGGAAACCAAGATCAATGGCGTTATATGCAAGGAACTGTGTACATTATTGAGTATGGGGGTGTGAGGCACTATTCCTTTTAACATATTTTACATACGTCTTGTTGCGAATATCAATGGCACAGTAGCAGCGAATCACAGAAGACAGCAAGGTCCAGATGCCAAAGGTCCGAGCCTGGAGGCCGTTTACTGCACAGAGAAAACAAATCCAGAATTAGAGCATCTTCTTTTCTGATACCCTTCCACTCCAGGCAGGGCTACGCCCTTAGGCATGGATAGAATAGGAGACTTACAAGACCACTGGGGCTGGAAAGTATCTTAGGGGACAAGACCATTCCAAAATGAAGGGATAATGCAAATGGCAGCTAACAATTTTCTAGTGCTAAAGTCAGCAGATCCCTTTCCCTACAGAGAAGGATGTGTATGGAGGTGGCGGGCCTCCATACACATTTTAATCTTTTAAAAATGTGTAGGAGATGAATGCTTATATAATTGGATAGGGATGTGAATGTAAGAAGAGCCTTGCTGCATTAGACAAAAAGCTTATATAGTCCACCATTCGGTTCACACAATGACAAGCAGATGCCTATAGGAGGTTGACAAGAAGGACTTGAGTGCAATAGCATCCTTCCACTCATGTTCCCCAGCATGCTGCCTCTGATACTGGAGGTAGCATATATTCATCAGACAAGTAGCCACTGGTAGTCTTTTCCTCCATAAATTTGTCCAATCCCCTTTTAAAGTCATCCAAATTGGTGGCCATCACTACATCTTGAAGTGTGAGAAGAATTACTTCCTGCATCTCACACCAATCAACTTCTTGGGATGACCCTGGGTTCTAGTATTTTGAGAGACAAGAATGTCTCCCTATCCATATTCTCCACAACATGTACACCTTTATCATGTCTCCCTTTACCCTCCTTTTTTCCAAGCTAAACTTTCCCTCATAGGGGAGTTGCTCCAGCACCTTGGTCAATTACGTTCTCATTTTCTGCACCTTTTCTAGCTCTACAAGCATATAGCTTTTGATGAAAACAACTGCCAGGTAAATGGAGGCAATGCCAATGGAGTCAACATGGTAAGGAAGAGATTTGTAATCTGCATGGCAATGTCAGAGTGCCTGAAGTTGCTTATACTGCTGTCACAAGTTCCATCATAAAAAAGACACCCACAATACATGTCCTTGCTAGATCAAGAATCGTATTTTACCAACATTCCTAGTTAGTAGCTTGAAACAGTAATTCCCTACGATGGGAGCTCTTGCTGGGATGATGTCATCTGGGTGGCTGAGTGCCAGCTGCACAGTCTCTTCAAATAATAAGTCATAATGTCTGGAACTACCCTGAGACTAAGATCCTGGTGTGACAGAAATTGCTCTTCTTACTTAACATAATTATGCCACAAGCCGCCTCTACACGAGACGTTTAAAGCACTTTGAAGTCTCATTAAAAATTTTACCTCTACAAGAGCGGAGCATAAATTGGGAGTTGAGGCGCTTTTTCTCTCTGATTATGTGCATTATCGAATGCACGTTAAATAGCGAGTTTTATTTTGCTCCGGCCGTTAAAGCGTATTTTGACTATGTGAACAAGCGATTCTCCGCATTAACTACTTGTAAAGCGCATTTCAAACAACCAGTAAGGCCACCAATTGTGCGCTCAATTACCTCCTGCATACAAGCATTTACGATAAAGCGCTTCAGCGATTATGCGCATAATCGGCTAACCAGGCGTCAAACGGAATCCATCTAGAGGGGGTCACAGTGTCTGACATTAGATTTCTCATATGCGGAAAACATAGCTGGTTGGCTGTTTCCAGAACTCACGGAAATCATGCATCCATTCTGAAGAACAGAAGCCATGGAAAGGACCGGGGTTAGCTCCAGGGCGGTAGAAAATGCTTTGGGAGCACTCTGATATGGATTTTGAACTATGCTATCTTCTGCCTTCAGTCCCACTAAAAATTTGCAATATTCCTAAGGGCTTCTTGCTACAATTGAAATATGAGGTAGATACATGTATTTATTTCACCATATATACATGCTCTGGGCAGCTACAACTGGCCGCTGTTCTCCATCTCATGTAGAAATGCTGAAATAAACATGGGTTTCTGTCTTACACTTCAATGAGACATGCCAGAGGTACACATAGTGTTCCAGATAAAGTTTTACACACATAATGTCTTTCAAGCAGTCTGTGTCGAAGGGAAAATAGATCTGGCTGCATCAGGGTATTTCAGGTAGTAGATGGCAGGCAAAAAGATATTGAAAAAATTATAACATTTTGAGATTTGAAAAAACATTTCTGGAGCTCAGGCAAGATATAGAGCCCAAGGTTAGGGTCTGGTTCCAGTTCTGTCTGTGTGCAAAAATGTCCATTTGTACCTCTTACCAAGGCTTGGTTTGCCCGTGTATAGTTTCTCAGAGAGAAAGCTGTGATCTCTGAAGCTTTGCACTGTGTTCCCCATGGCAATGATGGACACCATAACTAGCCAGCTGCGGAGTACATTCAGGAAACGGCTCATCTTGAAGTGGCACCACACAACCTGCTCATGGGAACAAAGGCAGAATCTAGAGTTCATGACCCTCCGACTCATCATAACGCATATTCCCCCTGTGCTTTGTTAACATTTCCTCCTAAATCAGTGTATAGAGTTTCACAAGAAACATACAGCTTGCTTTAGGGTTCATCTTAGTCCAAGACAAGAGTAGCAACCTCACACCCATTATCCACAAAGGTACTAGGATAAAGGTTGGCTCTTCCAGAAAGATTGGCATTTAACGCTCTTCGGTTCCAACCTTGCACACACTTAGCTTGGGAATATGGCTCAGTAGAATCAGTGGGAATTACTTCTGAGTAAATACATTTGCAGTTGGCTACACATCAACCTCGGTAAGTCATTTTGCATCCAAAAGTCCCACTTTCAAACTGCAGCAGAGCCAGTGGACTTACCTAAGAAAAAGGAGAGTGTTACAGATGTTTTCCCCCTGCTGGTTGAGATGACCACTGTCCTATTAATCCGCTTAGCAACTGTGCCAGACTAGATCCGTACATCCCCCCCTTAGCATGCATATTATTTATCAATGGATTCGAAAGCTAATTCTCCTTTTCATCATCTTGTAGTTGACCCTAATAGAAGGGCATTCATCTTCCCCGCAGACCAACACAGCCGCCTGCTATGTCGGTCCCATTTAGGAATGCTCTCCAAATATCATCTCCCCCTATTCAGCCACCTGCTCTGACTCCAGTCCCTCCCCGTCCACAAAGGCCCCTTTCGCCATCCCCTCCGTATGCAACCCCACCTATCAATGGACACCCCAATTCTTCATTGCCCTACTACCTGATCCACGGAAACAGCAGCAGCAGCTTTCCACCCTATCTCCAGTCCGCGGAGCTGCAGCCCCTCCTCCACGCAATCTGCGCGCAACGATTGGCCCGCTGTCAGACTTCGCCTTCTCCTGGTTGGTCCCCCCGTCCATCTCTAGACCTTTCCTCCGCGCGGCGCATGGATGGGTAGGCGAACGTGCCAATCAAACGCTTCGAACCCTTCTGAGGTGTTGTGACGTACACTGAGGTGAGGGCACCTCGGCGACGCCGGTCTCCTTGGGCGTGTGTTTTTTTAAAAAAAGAGAGAAGCGTCGATGACGCCATATTAGAAGAGGCATAGGAGGCGAACGGGGAATAGGTTCTGTTGCGCACGCGCACGGGGAACGGACCCGGGCGGGAGCGGAGAGCCGGCGCTTGCGCAGATGCATTTTCGGTGAGGGAGGGGACGGTTGCATGTTGGTTGTTGTAGTAACAGGAGAAGCGCCGGCAAGGAGGAGCCGCGGCTACCGGGGCCCGAGGGAGATGCAGCAGCAGGTATGGGCTCTGGGGGAGTTGAGGAGCGATGTAGCTGCTGGCTGAATAGAGCCTGCTTGGGGCCGAGGAGACTGAGCCTCACGAGAAGAGGGAGAAGAGAGAGGGGGCAGAAAAGCAGCATCCCCCATTCCACAAGGGTTGCCAGTGGTCCGGTGGGAAGTGGGGGGGGGGGGGTTTCTCCTGAAAGCGACAGGGGAGGAGGAAGGAGCAACTGCGGCTGCAGCCCCTTTCCTGGATAAATGGCCAGGCTCGGGGGAAGCGGCTGACTTCGTAGCAAAGTGCGCCGACTTCAGACGATCGTTTCCAAGTGCCACGTGCGGAGAGCAGACAAATCTATATTCCTGGGCACTTTCTGTCTTCCTTCCCCTTTGCATAGACACGGAGTTAGGCTCCCAAGTATGGGAAAGCCAGGTCCCCTGGGAAGGATTTGCTCCTCTTGGAGCAGAGACCTGGTCACCCTTCGCGCTTCTTCCGCCGCTTTCCGTGCCCCTCTGGTTCTAGCCCAACTTTCCCCAACTTGGGGCCCTCCAGATGTGTTGAACTACAAAATCCAGCATCCCCTAGCCATCACGGCCAGTGGAAGGCTGTTCTACAGTCCTATTCGTTCTAACAGGATTTGCACAGGTTGGGGAAGGCTGCTGTACGCTCTCGCGTTTCCCCTTTCAATCGACATGGAGTTAGGTTATGATGGATGGAGAAACTGGGTTCCTTGGGAAGGATTTGTGTCTCTTGGAGGAGAGAGAGCTTGTCACCCTTCTCCCTCAACCCCCTTCTTCCCCAGTCCCTCAGTGTCTACCCTAAGGTTAGTCTAAGCACAAAGGTTTTTTTTTTTTAATCACATTACATATCTTATTCATCTCACGGTGCAATAATGTTTGTGTTGTCACCCATCAACATTTTGTGAATGGCAACTGTTAAGGTAATAATGACTGTTTATACATTTTGCAGTCTGCCTGTATCCTCTGACAGCACAGTTTACCTCTTCCCTATTACCCCCCCCCCCCCCCCCATCCTTTCCCCAGGGCCTAAGGTTGTGTCGTTAAATAAACATTTAAAAGTCTTGTTGCACAAATGTCTTGGAAGGTTTGCCGCAGTGTGATGATTGGGGTGGGTGTCAAGCCACTGTGAGCAGGAATTGCAGGTAACTGTCAGTCCATCAGAAAAAAAAGCTAAAAATACACAGTAGAGCAATACCTGTTATTAGGGCCAACTGAGAAATTATAAAAAAGAAATGGTACTGAACTGAATGTAACTGAGTAAATGTTTTGACATCTGGCAAGTTTTAAGTATGAGGAGCCCCGGCTTACTGCATAGTGGGATTGATTGAGCTAAAGGACAATCTTTAAGCTTTTCTCAGCGCTAAAGTTTCTATGAACTTTATCATGGGAGTTCTTGATCTTGTTTAGGTCTATGGTATTTCATGTAACCTAATGTCATGCAGTGGATTGGAACTGTTGAATTAATGGAAGTTACATGTCAGCCAGTATGGTGTTACTATGTAATGCTGCTTTCATAAGGACATGCTTGACTTCCAGGTTGTGGCTTGATTATATATTTTCACTTGATATGATGGTGGCAGACCTATGTTCTATAACACAAGTCAGTGCCAAGCAGATTTAAATGGGAGTGGGAATGGGTTATTGCACAGAGAAAAGACAGGCAGAATATTGAACCTTTTCCCCACCATTTCCTTATTCATACTCCATCCTTTGACCCCAACTTCCCCGCAGCTGCTTTGCTTCCCAAGAATGGAAGTAAAGCCTCATCAGGAGAAAAAACAGCTGAGGGGAAAATGTGGGCAGGCAAAGGAGGCTCAGTGCCTCTTACTAAACTCTGCTGCTTTGAATCAAATCTCCCCACACTTTATCCCTGTTTGGTATGACCTTTGGTATGATCTGGTGTTAAGACTATGATTCCTTTTTGTCTGGTTGGACCCTAAGGTGCAGTTTCTGGAAATTTGCAGCTGTGCCCAGCCTGAATTGGTTCTCCTAGCAGTCTCTATGTAAGGCAAGGGGGATTGCAAACTCACCTGGAGGAGAGAGGCTCTTTTGTATACCTTTCTGCCAATTGCACAGTTGCTTTTGTTTCTGCAGAAAGCTCCTGTGCAGATATGACCTAAGAGATCAGTATTAAAGGTGGTCTGTTAGATACCATTAATTATTAGATTTGTAACCTGCCCTTTCTCTGGAAGCTCAGGGTGGTGTATCTCATTTTATCCTCCAAACAACCTTGTGAGATAGTAATGTGACTCAATAAGCATCATGGTTGAGTGGGGATTTTCACCTGTGCTCTGAACCCAAATTCAGTGCTCTAGCCATGACATCACACTGGCTTTCTTAAGGCCTGGTTACCCCATTTCTCCAATTTACTATGGTAAATAACTCCTCCCTGCTTTTCTTCGTAGAAAATATCACTGGCTAGATTTTCTGATTCTACAGCAAAGAGTTTGAGAGGCCACTCTTTTTGGTCTGTATGAAAACGTCTACAGGAAATGCCAGTTGGAATGGCTCGGGACTTGGAAGAAACAGACTCATCTTCAGAAGAAGAGGAAGAAGTGGATGGGCCAGAGTAAGTTAAAACATATGCCACCTGTATATACCATTAGAACTGTACATCTTGTGTTTTAGCTTGCAGGCTTGGAAGATTAGGTTTAGTTGTTTAAAAAAGAACGAAAAGCATGTAGTTAGGTTATAGGGTGTGAAAGATTGGCTTGCGGCCTCATGCCTGGAGGTAGGAGGATGGGATGCAGGGGAATATTATCACACGGTTGTATAAACATATGAAGCTGCCTTATATCAGGTGAGGCTACTTGTTCATCTAGCCAAACATTCTCGGTTCTGACTGGCAGCAGATTCCCAGGGGCTCTGACAGAAGTTTTTCATATCACCTGCTATCTGATCCTTTAACTGGCGATACCAGTGATTGAACTCGGGACCTTTTATATCCAAAGCATATGCTCTGCCACTGAGCTATGGCTACTTCCTGGCTGGTCACTTTTTGTGATCATCAACTTTTCTTGCCATTGAATTTTCATCTGCAGTGGATCTACTTCTTGTGCCACTGAAGGAGCTGAAGTAAGTCAGGCTTCATGTACTAGCCTTTCTTTGTGCTTGCCACCAAACCCCTCTCTTCCTCCAAGACTTTTTGCATTCATTGGAGAACTTGGAGAGAGGAAGGTCATCTCTCATTTCTGCCATGCTTTCGTGAAATGAAGGAGCAGCATGAGAAACGTTTCCTGTTCCTTATCCAGACTGCAGTGGAAGTGACATGAACCCTGCCGCTTTCCCAAGCCCTCTGCACTTGCCAGATGGCTTGAAGGAGAAATGGGAATAGGGGGTCCTCTCGTCTGCATTGATATTTAAAGGAGATAAGAAACAGTGAGTGATTTCTTATCTCCTCCAGATTGCAGTACAAGTGGGAGCTCTAGGCAGGGGATGCTTGTTTCTGGGCATCCTTCTCACCTGAGGGATTGTGGAACTAGCTGTTAATAAGTGGATCTGTGGATTCCTGCAAGTAAGTATTTTGAGTTGGTACTGAAAAAGGAGAGATCTTAGTTAATGTTTGCACATCCTGTTTCATATGCTGTAATTGTAGAGTTTTGGGTCTTCTAAAAAAGCTATTACCAGCCCTGAGCTGGAGGGAAAAAGTTTTAGTAACCATTCTTTTGTTAGCGGTTGGTTGTTTTTTTCAGCCATGTTGTGGTAATATCTATTCCTGAGTAATCTGTGTGGAACTTCCATTCCAGATTGTCACTATAAGATCATTCATGTAAATACAAATTGGTACCCATACCTCTTCCTTTGTCATTCCTTTTCCATTATGTCTGTAGACATGTACAGTTTAGATTGTAAGCCTGCAAGCAGGAGTAGTCAATAGTCAAAGTTTATTTGCATATGGCACAATGGCCTTTACAATCAATACATACACAACCTCCATGGGTCGCCCCAAACATACCCGAGGGTCGCCCCATCCTTCCACATTTCAATGCCAATTAAAAATACTCTATATGAACCACTATTTAAATAAAATTATCCCCATTGCAATCAACCCCTTCTTGGAATAAAAAGTATCTTGTGTTTCAATATCAGTACAGCGCTTAATAAATTGTAGGTGCTTTAGAAGTGACAAAAATAACTTATATTGCTTTTTTCCTGAAATGTCACTCTCTTCCCAGTATAACATGGTATCAGTGCCACCGTGACATGGTTTTCCCAATCTGTATGTTCAGGCAGCTTTCTCATCACATTTCAAGCAGTATTGAGCTTGCTGCAGTGCCTAGGTGACTGGATTATTCTCTAGGCACTGCCTGCTATCCAACATGTCAGTTATTACACCAGGTAACCAAGGGTCACGAAGAGGATGAGTATTGCAGTCACTTCGAAGCATGTCTGAGCCCGGGTGTTCTTACTGTAAATCCTCAGGACAGGGCTTAGCCGAAAGCCCCTTGTACAACCTCGGCTCTGTTTCCACTTACATAAGGTGTTAGGCTAGACACTGTAAAATCTTCCTTGATTTAAAACTGCAGCCCCAGCTCAGGGTAAATAACATGGGCAGGAAATCAAGGAGGATGCAAAATTGTTCTTTGTACTGGTATACAGGGATATGGGGTTTTAAGAATCAACGCATCCTAAAGCTAAAGGAAATAATATTGTGGTATTGCTGCAATCAATGACTTCTGACACTTTATGCAAATATAGACAAATTCTTGTAGCCTTATAAGGTGTGGTCAAATGAAGGAAAATAGTGTTGTTTCTTTGAAGGGGCTGTGATAACTTAATCAGCAGGGTAGGCCATATTGAAAATGCCATACGTTTGTGGGCTACAGTTAACTGGCCCATTGCATTTAATGGCTCAGTTCACTCAACACTTTTCAATATGCAGTGTGAAAACTCCATTCAGCGGTGGATGTGGGCTTCCTTGGAGTAGAGTAAAACTCAATGCGGTGTTTGATTGACAGTTCTTCCACTCTCTCTCCTCCCGCAGTCCTCCCGATGCTATCCCATCAGCCATTGCTGTGAAAAAACAATCTTGGCAGCTCTCCTAGAGTGGCACTTCCTCCTTTGGCCGCTCTAGCCAGAGAACTCTGTAGCCAGTGGGGAAACTCCAGTCAATACAGCAAGAAACTCCATGGAGCCCTCCAGACAAACACAGAACACAACAGTTGTGCAGGAACGTTCCTCTGCACAGCGTGAATATTCAGGGTGGAGTGTTTTTCAAAAAAACTCCACTGTGGGGTGGAGTTTTTCCTCCAGACAACACATTTCTCAATGGTGGTGTAAAAACTCCACCGTGGAGTTCTAAAACCACTGTTGAGAAATGTGTTGTCTGAACTGAGCTAATAATTTGCATGCCTTATTGATGAACTTGGCAGATGTGAAACTATTGGTGGTCATTTTACATATGTTTATACATTACTTTTATTAATCTGAAATAGTGGAATGTGGAAGAGTTTTTGAATTTTGATTTACTGATGAAGCTGCTGAAATTGACTAGCATTCAGGTTTATTTGCTTTGTTTTGTTTAACATATGCTTGAATTTCCTGCTAGTTTACTTGGGACTGAAATATCTCCTAATTAACAATACATTGAAGCTGTTGTTCTTAGAATTAATATCCTGCTGCCAAAAAGTCCAATAACCAACTGCTCAGAACATTGTTGTTCCTTATCCACTTGTTAGTTTGAGTATCTGTAACACCTATTGTCTTGATAGTGATATATATTCATTTGGGAAATCGTTGCTCTGCCTAGTATGTAATTGTTTTGAATCTACTTGGATCCAGTAGCATCTTAGGCCTCCTCCACACGAGACGTTTAATGAGCCTTGAAGGCTCATTATAAATTTTACCTCCACACCAGCGGAGCGCAAAACGGGCGTACAGGCGCGTTATCTCCCCGATAATGCGCATTTTCGAATGTGCGTTAAATAGCGACTTTTATTTTGCTCCGGCCGTTAAAGCGCATTTTCGCGGTGTGAACAAGCGATTATGCGCGTTAACTTCTTGTAAAGCGCTTTTTGGACATCAATTAATGCGCTTCACCGCCTCTCGCCGCCTCCCGTGCAGAGGGATTAGGAGTAAATGCGCCTCCGCGATAATGCGCATAATCCCCGAACCGGGCGCAAAAGCGCATCCTTGTGGAGGGGGCCTTATACGTGTTTTTTAGTACAAGGTACTCAAGTCTTCCCCAACCTAGTGCCCTCCAGATGTGTTAGACTGTGACTCCCAGTTGGAAGGCACCAGCTTGAGGAAGGCTGATCTACTCTGACCCAGGATGAAGGTGAGCATGCAGTGTCATTAAGGAATTTCCCTTTGGTTAAAAACCTGGTATGGAAGCTCTGCAACTGGTGCTTTTCAATCACCTTACCATTCTTGTGTCCTAAAAGTTTATCTCTATCTTCCTCCTGTTAATTGAGAAAATTAGGGCTTACTTCCTAATGATATAGTAGAGTTACCTCTTTTGTGAAACGCAATGCCGTGTTTATTTCTTAATGGTCCTTTACTGGCCATACAACATTTTGATCAACAAGGGGGGCACATTGGAGGCACAGCATGAGTGACACATGTAACTTTTCCATGTATGTGGTTGAGCTCAGTTGTTGGCTCTGATCCTGTTGGACTACTTTCTGGGCCTCTAATGTTCTTCATATTTTTCAAGTAGGCACTTTTGCCTGCGTTAACTGGGTCTCTGTTCATACTAACTTTGCTTTCTTTCCCTTATCAGAATGGAGTCCTCGGCTTGCACGTATGTTTTGCACAGGCCTGCTCTTCCTGGGTAGAGTGTTGAAGATCTTCTACCCAGATATAGGTAGTGGGTTCATGGTTACAGAAAACAGGGTATTAGTCTGGTCATATGTTACTTTCTGCTTGAGAAGAGGAGGGATTAACGTGAGGTGAAGGAATCTAGCCATTTGTTATACGAGCCAATAAAGCAGGGATAGGCAATTTGGTGGCCTTCCATGATCCTTGAATATTGGCTATACTGGCTAGGGTTTATGGTAGTTGTAATCCCAAACATCTTTAGGGCACCAAGTTGCCTACTCCTGCTGTAAGACATTAGAAGATCTGAGCTAGATCAGACTAAATGCCTATCTAGTTCAGAATTTCTTTTGTGCAAGTTTCTGTTCCTTTCTGTTCTTGTCTGGGCAGGACTTTCTTAAGGAAGCCTTTTCTCTAATAAATTTGTTAATACTACTTCTTCATCATGCTGGTGATCTCTTGAATTTTGTGCTACCTTTTCATACCTGTGGCACACATTCTAGCTGAGCTTCTATTGTGGAACCCTACACATATTTTGCAGAAGTTTAACCATTTTGACTTTCCCTTTTTACCAATGCCCTCATTTTAGAGATGTTTCTTTTTGGGAAGTGAAATGTTACTGTGTTGGATACCCTTGGCAATTTTCTGCTTACATATAAATTAAATTTGTTAGCACTGTGCTCATTGTTTCCAGTTGGTTCAACAACACTTGCACTAGGGCCTGGGTATTATTTAAGGTTAAGTCTAGGGTTGCCGCCTCTCTGGTCGATTTCGTGACCAGCTGTTCTAAGGCTCAGTTTATGATATGTAGAAAATGTAGTTCTTTGTTGTGACTGGAAAGCATATTTATCCAGTCGATGTGAGGGTACAACACCTTCTCCTTTTGGATGCATCCCTAATTTCATTCTCCATCTAAGCGTTGATTCTGCAACTCAGTGTTCCCCAACTGAAGTGGAAGATAGCATGACACCAGTACTAAATTACTTTTCAAGTCTGGTATAGTCACTGATAGTTATTCTCAGGAAGAGTCTGCCCATTTTAGTTCCTGGTTCATTTGATATTGTGCCCTTTGGCGTACAGAGCGCACCATTCCCACTACATCCTTCCCTGCCCTTCCTGTAGAGTTGGGATCTACAGATGACCTACTGGTTCTTTTCATTCCACCAGGTTTCAGTTATAGCCACTATGACCTGATTTGGACAATCAGCGGAGGAAACAGCTCAATATAGATTGTTTCCCCTGCGTATGCTGGTTGAGTGACCGTCATTTCCCTAATTACTTGTGCAATGTTGCGGGTTACCATGTTGTTTAAACCCATTGCGTGGTGCAATAGAGGTGGCTTCTTACCCTACAACCCATGGCTTGCAGTACGGGTTGTGGGGTGGGTGAGAAGTGGCATGATTCGGATGACATGGCAACTGATGGCATGGGTAATTAGGGAAATGCTGGTTGCGTGACCAGAGGAAATAACCCATACTGTATTGTTCAAACACAGCCATAGTGTAGGTTCTCCTTTAAAAGCAAGCACTGCAACTCTCCCAGCATTGCTCAGTGGCTTTAGAAACACCTACACACGGTGTCTCTTTTGAGATGTCTCTCATGTGCATTTTGCCAGATGGCTGTCTGACCTCATAGTCCACCCAAAGCTCTGAAATGGAATGTAATCTAATAGAAATTTGGTTAGGCAAAAATACAATTTTTTCTTATGAGGACTTGCCTAATTGATATGTGTTAATTTCCATGTCTTAATTTTCCTACTCTCTGCCCTAGCTTTTCTTGTTCTAACTTCATTTTAATTTCTCTGCTTTATTACTCCTCATTATCTAGACTGAATTAAGTTGCCTTGCTGTTTGGTGACCATTCAAATGTCAACATCTCAGCATTTGGGCTGAAGCTGAACAGTAGCACAGCAACATGTTGTCACTTGTTGGCTGAGGCGTTGCCTTAGCACAGGTTGCCACAATACATGGTCAGTTTATATCCTGATGCACAAAGATCTGCACTAGGAAAATGTAAGGATCTCTTTTATACGAGGCTTTGTGCATTGTAGGTGCTACTTAATGCTACTTAATTAAAATATCAAAACCAATTATCTTTTGCAGACAAAATTTCTCAATGTCTTTGCACTAAACGTTGGATCAGATTAAAAAAAATGCCTTCCCCTAAATTCCAGAAGAATATACATAAGTAAGAATAGTGCATGAACTGTAGCTGATACCCTGATTGTTCTGAAACGAGGTTTGAATTCTATACTTTAGCCATTCTCTGCAGCTGTAGGTATTGGTCATGCGATGCAAGCTGGTGTTTTAGATTTCTGAATGCTGATACCTATATTTACTAGTAAGTTTTTCAATCCATATATGGGGTTACTGCATGCAGTAGGTAGTTTACCTAGTCTTCTTCATTATTAGTAATATCTTTTAACTGTTAATAAATGCATCTTGTTGTTTTAGGGAGCACCCATGTATCACGTGGACAGGTGGATTCAGAAGGATCCCAATCTTGGTATTTCATGCAGAAGCTATTATAACCAAGGACAGTTACATCCGCTTGATTGGGGGTAAATGTAGTTTTACAAAACTATTTCATCAAGAGTATATAAAGTAAAATTAATGGAGAAAGAAGACTTATCTGGAGGCTTGATTATCTGGAGGCTTGAAGAGGGGCTCTCAGTGTACTAACCTAGAGTCAGTAGCTGTTTTTGAATATAAACTGTTTTTTAAAAATTGAAACATTGAAGCCTAAGTTAATCAATTCTAAGTCCTTAGGGAGAGAGTTTAAGTATGCACTTGATATGCCTACTGAAAATAATTTTACTTAAAAGCACTTAAAATTGGTTATAAGTTAAATAGAAGTTTGTAGATTCTTGTTTAAAGTGATGTTAAGGATTTTTATTTATTGTACTAAAACGTTTATGTTGTAGTTCAATTTTTGTCCTACTATCTTAACAAAAAGTATCAACAGAAACACTGGAATTCCAAGTGTCTGAGTAGTTTCAAATATTGGAAGTTTAAAAACTACTCCAGCTTGTGCAATAACAGTAAATTAGCTGATCAAACAAACAAACATACACGGTCACTCTGGTTGCGTCAAGATCTGCCATAACTGCATTCCATGAGTTGTTACTGAGTAATCTCAGATAAATGGGATTGTGCCAGATTCTCTGGTAGTGTCTACCCTTCTGCAGCTGGTGCAATTGATTGTGACTGGAGTGCTGTTACTAATTTGTGGTGTTCTCTTCACAGAGCGCTATCGTTTGTCTTTTAAGATTGTGAGAACAGACAGTCGCCTGGTGCGCAGCATTTTGTCTGCTCATGGATTCCGTGAGGTATATGCATCATTTTTCTTGAATATGAAGAGAGTGAAACCCCAAATCTGTTTGCATTGCTTTACAGCTAAGCGATAGCTACAGAGCCTGGAGTGTGTTTAAATTATAGCCAATCAAACAAAATGCACTGCAAACCTCTCTTCCTGCATTTTGACATGTCAAACAATCTGATTCTAATGCAATGATTTTATCATGTACATTTCCCCAGCATATGACCTTTTTGTGACTGAGATCTTGCTTTATGTCCTTGAAACTTATGAATCTGGTGCAGCTCATAACATTCCTGAAGAAACTTGGTTTGTGCAATGTAGATAACTTTGTTCTGGAAAGCATCTTTGTAGTGAGATGTAGGCAGTGTATGAATGGCCTCTAGCAAAATGCATATTAAGAAAGAGAGTACCTTAGAATTGCATGAGCCTGTAGATGGGAGATGAGTTGAGGGCTTTGCCTTATTTTTCTGGACTAGATGACACGTAGGCCTTAGTTTTGCATCCTCGTTTCCTTCAGTCCAATGCATTGATTGGAGGTAATGTAATTTTACCAAACTGACTATGTCGCCAAGGGTGTGTAAGCATGTCTCTTCCACAGGTGCACCCAAGTAGCAATGAATATAACCTTATGTGGACAGGGTCCCATCTGAAACCGTATATTCTACGAACACTCACAGATATTCAAAAGGTTAACCACTTTCCCAGGTAAGAAGAGGATACATGATGAATAAAATGACTGTATAGAAGGTTGCAAAGATGTTGTGTGATTTGTAAATTCCTTTACAGCATTTGGAGATGTTGGTCATAATTGGATTCTGCATTATGTTATTCTTCAGTCTCTCTTATAGGTTATGTAAAAAGCTGGAGCAAGTTAGATTGGTTACCTATTTTAAATCTATAACTTGCCATTCCTCAAGTACTTAGGTTCGGTAAAAACCTTGATAAGAACACTAATATAAGAAATAGATAGTTGCTAAATTAAAAACCAAAACTCTTTTGAAAACTCTTGCTCATGTATTCTTTAAAAAATGTTTGAATTTCATGAACTTCTAGGAGGATGGAATCCCAAAACTGAGGAACCACTACCAAGAATCCTTTCTACAAGGTTGACACACTCATTCCATCCATTAGAGCAGATTTGGGCAACGTGCAGCTCCCAGGCTGCATGCAGACCTTAGCCTTATTTTATGCGGCCCCCATCATCTCTTGTTCCTCCCTGTACCAGCTGCCACAAAGAGAACAATAAACTGGCAAGATACACGTGTGAGCTCAGAGGTTCAACCACAGAGTGTGGCAGCTAAACTACAATAGCGCCCATATATATATGAATTGAACAAAACAGAACAGAAAATAAAACACCTGTTCAAATGTTGATAGCATTGTTAAGTCCTCAGTCCATTAGAATAGCTTCCTGCAGAAAGATGCTGTGGCTATTACTCTCCATGGCCAGGTGTCCAAGCTTGTATGTGCACCTGCCTACCTCTTGCTCTCTCTCCTCTTCATCATGGCAATAGCAGCTGTGCGTGAGAGAGTGTGAGGGGCTCTGGCCCTGCCTACTGCCAACATGCAGCCCCTGCGTGATTCTTCTGAGGGAATGCAGCCCTTGATGTAGAAAAGGTTGCCCACTCCTGCTTTAGAGTGACTTGAGTAGAAGGAGTGATCAGTAGGGGACTGTATGTTGTACCCAAGCTGATACTAACAAGAGAGTGAGTTAGTTAAACTGCAGTGTCATATTTGTGCAAGTTATTTGGTTCTGTGCCAGCAAAGATCTGAGGGTTAGGGAGAGGGTGTTGCTGTGGTCTACAGGGATTTTATCTACTTTCCTAGGCTTCCTGTCCATTCAAACACCAATCTCGAGTGGTTCTATCTTGTGTTGGGTAACCAGGTCAGATAGGGATTCTGCTAATGTACCTCTCACCCCGCTGCTTATCAGTCAAACCTGCCTGATGGAAGTAGTTGCAGATTTGGTGTTGATGACTCCTAGGATGATGGTTCCGGGGAATCTCAACTTCCCTGCCAAGGCCGCTAGATCCAGGGTGGTTCCCAGACTTCCTATTGAGGTTTAGACTTGTGGTGGCCTTTCCCCTCTGCAAGAGTTAAAAAGGGCTGCCCATGGAGACTGGTGGATTTTCCTGCTGATATGGCTTGTGCTTCCATCGAAGCCCTGGTCACTCTGTAGAGTAATGCACATTATTACATCCATGGGGCTGTAATGTTGATCATATATGTGGTTTACAACAACCCTACTACATATTGTAATGTTGATCATATTATGTGTATATTAAGACAACCTACTATTGTTTAACATTGTTATACAGAGACATTTTGTGTATTCTCCATGTATGTTTGGTACTACCCCCAGTACTTTGTGTCCTTAATTGTGTGTATGTACACTATACGCTACATAGTTGTTTGAAGTAAAAGGTTTTTATTTTTGTGTGCATATTCACGCACTTTTGTTCTTGTATGCATAACCACTCTTAGGTTCATTGATTTCTTTAATTTGTGTCCACATTTGAGGGAACTCTTCCTTTTACTTTATGCATGTTCTGAATCAGTACCTGTGCATGGTAAAGGACTGAATGAGAGCCAATAAACTGAGATCCCAGAAAAGTCAGAAGTACTGTTAGTGAGTGAATTGGCTGCCCTGCTAAGTGGTGTTCAACCTGTTCTGGAGGGGGTTGCACTTTTTCAAAATGATCAGGTTTGTCATTTGTTGGTGTGCTTGGATTCAGTGCTGTCACTCGAGACACAGGTGGCTTTGGTGGCACAGGTCACCATTTATCAGCTTAGCTTGATATACCAACTATGTGACCCTACCTGGACAGACATAGCCCAGCTACACTTATCCATGATCTGGTAACCTCATGTTTGGATTACTGCAATACGTGGGACTGCCTTTAAAAATGGTCAGGAAACTTCAGCTGGTCCAAAATAGGGCAGCGAGATAGTTAAGGGGGTCTGGTCATTATGATCATATTCTGGGCCCAATTCAAAGTGATGACATTTACCTTTAAGTCCCTAAGTGGCTTGGGGCTGACTTACCTCCCATATACCTCCCCAGTCCCTAAGATCATCTTCAGAGGTCCTCTTCCTGGGGCCCTTGCCAAATAAAGTAAGGTGGGTGGCTACTAAGGAGGAGACCTTTTTCTGGCACCTATATTGTGCTCTTTTCAGCATCAGATGAAGATCTTTCTATTTTCTCAGGCTTTCTAATCCTTCCATTTTGTTTTTAAATATGTTATTGTGTTTTTAGAGTTTTACCCTGCTGCTGGTTTTTACTCTGGTTTAATTCTGTTTTAAACTTTTAAAGATTTTATATTATGTTTTATCATATTGCATTTTAGGATTTTATTTTTTGTGAACCGTCCAAAGAGTTTTGGCTATTGGGTGGTATAAAAATGTAATGTAAATATATAAATAAGTTAAAAGTTACCCACGCTCCTTAAAACGTCTGAGTGTTAAGGTAATGACAAAGAAATGACACCAGAAAACTTAATATACATGGTTTCAGATCATACGAATTAACTCGAAAGGACAGATTGTACAAGAACATCAATCGAATGCAACAAGCCTATGGATTCAAGACCTTCCATGTTCTGCCTCAGACCTTCATCCTCCCAGCTGAATACCAAGAGTTTTGCAGTAAGTGTCTGACTTGGAGTAACGAGTTCTTAAATAAAGCTAGAAAGTGAGGTATGAGCCTTCCCCCCCCCCTTCTGTACTTCAACTCACAATAAAGTAGATGTCTCACAGTGAAGAGACTTCTCTTAACTCTTTGAATCCCTCAGTGCTGTCCTGTAACAATGGTTTGAATTTTTCTTTGGGGAAAGCTGAGGAATGGAGAAGTATTCCATTTTGTTTATGCATCTCTCTGCACGCGGAGGCAAATGGGTTAGAGCCGTGATGTCTTGAAGCATGAGCTGCTTGACTATGTAACAATCAAAAGGTGGGCATCCCAGAGTTCTGTGATTACAGTGAAGCACTCCAAATCCCATAAAAACTGCTGAGAGCCACTATGGTGTAGCGGCTGGAGTGTTGGTTTGAGAGTCGTGAGATCCAGGTTCTAGTCCCCACTCAGCCATGGAAGCTCACTGGGTGATTTTGGCCAGTCACAGATTCTCAGCCCATCCTACCTCAAAGGTTTGTCGTTGTGAGGATAAAATGGAGGTTAGGGGGATTATGTACACCACCATGGATTCCTTGGAGGAAAAAAGGTGGGATATAAATGCTAATAACAACTACTACAACAACCACAACCACAACAGGTATAGAATTAAAAAAGCTCATGGCCATTTTAGCAGTTTGTAGGGATTGTCTGAAAGACACATATAAGCACTGCTGAACATTCCCTTCAGGCATTTCTGGGAGTTGTCCTGGTAATGTTTTGCAGAGCATTTGATAGTGTTGTGTTTATTTGGCCTTTCTATTCTTTCTCAACTAGATTCCTATTTGAAGGACAGGGGCCCCTGGATAGTGAAACCTGTGGCATCTTCTAGGGGACGAGGTGTCTATTTGATCAACAATGTAAGTCCTTGAAAGTATGCCAATTTTGATGACTCATTGGCATCTCTGAGCAAGTTCACAGTAACATTTTGCCTTGCACAAAAATGTTCAGACTTTTAGCAATGGAGCACATATGGTGGTGCTGTTTTGAAGCACTTTCCTGTTCTGGGTCACTTACATGAGATAATCAAATAATTTGATAGTAAGATATTGCTGCCTTAGCTTAAGCCAAGCGCAGACACAGGGCCTCAGCATAGCTGCCTGATAGGTGTCGCCCCAGTCTGATTGGTTCTTTGTTGATGTTGAGTTATTTTTGTGTTTTATTGTTTGTACCTTGCTTTGAGATTATTCATGATGAAAAGCAGGTAATACATTTCATAAACAATCAGTGAATGGAATGATCACTGGCATCTTGGTTTTCATCACACTTGTACAGTGCATCTGGTGCTTGGGCAAAATTAAAGAATTGAGAAATTGGAGATGGCATATACATGTTTTAAGTCCACAGGTGAAAATATATTGTCTTGGAGTTTAAAGAAATGTGTGTTCATGGAAGTTTCCAGTGGAGTCCTCTGAAAGCCATAGGAGCAATTATGCTCTGGTGGCTGCTACTTTAATTTGTGAAGCTTGTCTGTTCTTTGTGCATCCTCATCTTCTGAGCTGTTATCACGTATGCTCAGATACTCATTTTGATAAGTGGCACATGGAGATGTTTTGAGGTTCATAGTACAAATATTAGCATGTTGCTGAAGAGACTAAGAATGAAAAGAAGTGACTATTTACCCAATGATAATGGTGTTGTGGTGGGCATACGGTCACATGGCAGGCTCTTTGCTTGCAGCATAAGCCTACAGGGTGAGAAAAAAAAATCTCACATTATTTGATCTGATCAGAAATTTGAGAAGCAAGGATGTGGTGAGATACTCATTACAGGTGACCAACTTTCCTGATTCATGAGCTTTTGATAAATAGATCCAATCATGATGGAGCAGTTTTGTAGCATCAGTGTTTGGCTTTTTTGGGTACCTTGCCTATAATTGTCTTTCTAACCCAGATTCCTTGCACTGCTAAAGTGCAAGATGGCGTGTGTGTGTGTGTGTGTCCTAAAGCTAATGGGATAAGTATTCTTGGCATAGTGTAGTATAAAACTGGACTGTGAGTCACTACGTTCACTCGTATCTTTCCCCCCATATTGAAGGGGCCAGCTTGCCTCATCTGTTCTCAGCCTGGCTCTTTTCCCATGGAATAAGAGTTCTGCTAGCCAAGTGCATGAAGCAACACTTTCCAGAGCGGCACAAGGCCTAACTCTCTGCTTCAAGGAAAGGCATATGTGAACAAAGGGTCAGAACCTGGAAAAGGCACTCTAAGTCTATTTCCCATCATATCTGACTCTTTCAGCATTGCTAAACCCACAAACCTGGCAAAAGTACTCCATCAAGGGAGCACTCTCTAGAATGTGATTCTTAAGAGAAGCTCCTTAATCCTTTGTAGATAGTAGGGGATGTTTTATGCCTGCGTCACACTTTGTAAGTAGAAACCTTTCCAGCTGACTGTAGTTAAATTCACCTGTTCATACACAAATGTCTTGGAAGATTTTGATTTGGCTTTTTCACATTGCCATTAGAACCGTGTCTGTGTTCTGCACTTTCTGAAGATGCTGCAGCTTTTGGATTTATCCACATGCAATCTCTGGCCTGTTCTTGTCATGAGTGAACTCTCCATCATGACTATATCACATTAACTTTTATTATGATGAATTGTGACTAGTATCACAGTTGTCTCACATGTTCCTATTTCAGCTCTCATAGTTCAAAACCTTGGACAAGGGAGTTTGCTAATTTGGCTGGCATGCGCCTCAGAAAACAATATTTCAGGAAGTATTTTTCTCCGCTAAGGGTGTGTAGCCTGATCCTATGAGCAGTTTCTTAGAAGTAAGTCCCACTGTTCAGTGGAGCTTCATCCAGGATAAGTGTGCATAGCATCGAAGCCTTTGTTTGTAGTATAGAGTCCTTATTCTCACCTGTGCAGTCAAATTGCAGTTGTGGCTGGAAGAAGAGAATAATATTAAAACCATGGAAAGAGAGAAGCACCCATTTTTAGTTCTGAATCCAGTTTTGACATAGGAGGCAGCTTGGTTCTTGTGTGTTGTCGTATTTGTAAATGAGTGATCACCTCTCCTCATCTTCACCCCTCTTGGTATGAAGCCCTTTCATTTCATGAATATGGAAATCTGTATAGTTATTATTTTAAGCATGTAAGTATTGAATTTGGGCCTTTGATACTTGCATTTGTTCTGTATAAATGGAAGTACAATAGGATTGCATCCAGTACCTTCTGCTTACTGGCAAAATTGATTCTTCTCCCCCTGCAACCCTCTCATGTGCCCTCCAAGTCTCTTCTGGAGAGTTGTGGAACTTTCTGGGGTGTATTTGGGCTGGGGGGGGGGTGCAGGGGAAGGAGAGCAAGGGGAAGTCCTGTTGCTTGAGTCGAACTGATCAGGAGGAGGAAGGAGTGAGCCAGAGGAACACAGTGACCTGAAGAAAAGGTGAAGGAAAATGACCCAGAGAAAGGAATTGCCCTGAAGTTTTCTCTGCTCATGTGATGTCGGATGAAATTCATAGTCTTTAAAAATAGTCTATTTATGATCTACAGGATTTGGTTTCCTAGCTTATGCTAGTTTCTCTGTTTTCATATGCTGTACAAAGATCTCACCTTTTGCCTGCGATGTATATTTGCTGCTTCTTTGGCCATAAATGAAACTCATGACTAATGTCTGCACTGATTCAGAGCATGAGCAACCTTAGATCACAGTGATCAGTGGCTGGACCCTTCTCAGTATTGTCCCAGTTCTGTGCACGATACTTTTAGTGTTCCTGCACCTAAGATCACTGCATTAAACTGTACTTTGTCTTTCATAAATAAGATATTAGCTTTCATCATGGGGTTTGCTTAACCTAGTAATCAGGCAAACATTCACTGGCATGCGGCAGTTGGAAGAGAAAGTTGCTTAACGAAGTCAGTGCTCAGATCTTTAGTTCCTCACTCCAATGTGCTGTCGGTTTCACCCTGTAGCCAAATCAGATTTCCCTCGAAGAGAATATCCTGGTCTCCCGCTACATCAACAACCCCCTACTCATAGATGGTGAGTCTATATCAGAATTTGATTTTCTTTTAGGAAATAACAGAGACTTAAGAGTTTTAGTGAGCTATTGGACCGGTTCGCACGATCAGAATAAACCACTATGGAAACAACCCTTCAATAACCCATGGGCTATTGTAGTGTTATTAGAGGTTGTTTCTTTCTCCAACAAGCCATGTCATCTGGATTCAGACACAAGACAAGCTGTTTCCAGGCGATGATGATTGCAATCACATCCTGCATATGCCATGATTTAAATAAACTTATTTTGATCATGCGAACCAGGTGATTGGATCATAACAGATTGATTCAGTTTGTTTATGTTGTATATTTAATGGATCATAACAGATCGATTCAGTTTGTTTATATTGTATATTTAATGTGGTAAGTGGTGTACAATTATGTCATCTGAATCCAGGGAGTGTCAGCATTCAATAATTACTCCGGGACAGCCCTTGGAAATATCTGATTCCCTTCCCTGTTCTCCCCGAACTTAGGTGGGTTCAGCTTTTAACAATTTGTGGCCACTGATCACTTTTGCTCCTTTTTCAGACTTCAAATTTGATGTGAGGCTGTATGTTCTGGTGACATCCTATGATCCCCTTGTTATCTACCTCTATGAGGAAGGTCTGGCCAGGTAGGTGCTGGTTCTGTGTGTCACATGCTGTGTAAGCCAAATACCTTGCCCCACAAGGTGGTTGAATGGGTGTCTTAATAACTCCCCTCATGACTGTGAGCCAAAGCTAGTGAGGAGACTTGTTGATTTTCCTAGAGTTTTGAGGTTGTGAATTATGAACGAATATTTCCAAAAATAACTGAGTAAATATCCATATCTCTCACTTTGAGTAAATCTCTGGTCCTTGTTTTTATTCCGCCGATCTCCAAGCCAGAGCATTTAGGGGCAGCTGATAATGCTAAACCTTAAGGTGTTTATCCACTAGCCAGAATTCAAGCAGCCTCAGCCATAATGGGAAATATGGAATATATGTACCAATTAATGATAGGCCTTTTTCTGCTTGTGGCCTTCAGGTGGCAGTAGTGGACTTTAAGGCTCTCATTGCCTTCTAATGTTTTTGTCTTTCCTGAATTTGTGAGCCTAGGCACAAGAGAAAGCTTTCACAATTCTGGCGCCACCAAGTTTCAACTCTTTTTGTTCATATGCTTTGGTCTCTTGTGCCAAAAGTCCAAGAGACCACTCTCTATACTATAGGAACATAGCTGTCTTTATACCACGTCAGGCATGTGCAGTACCACTTTACAAAGCCTTATTTTTGGAACAGTTTGTCAGACTCTAAAGAGATTAAATGTTACACAGCATTTTTCAGGAGGTGCATCTAGAAGTGCAGGCAATATGCAATGACAAATGGAAGGTGAAAGAACAACACCGCATGTGCCTGTAGCATGGAAAAAAACACAATATTGCTCCAATTGTGCTGAACTTAGGAAGAAACTGAATTGTCCCCAGCATGTAGTGGTGTTGGGACAGTGGCACTATTGTCATTTGGTTGTAAACTTCGTCTCATATTTTGACATGGCCCATTTGCAAATAAGAATCTAATAGAATCACAGAGTAATAGAGTTGGAAGGGGCCTATAAGGCCATCGAGTCCAACCCCCTTCTCAATGCAGGGATCTACCTTAAAGCATACCTGACAGATGGTTGTCCAGCTGCCTCTTGAATGCCTCTAGTGTGGGAGAGCCCATGATCTTCCTAGGTAATTGGTTCCATTGTCGTACTGCTGTAACAGTCAGGAAGTTTTTCCTGATGTCCAGCTGGAATCTGGCTTCTTATAACTTGAGCCCATTATTCCGTATCCTGCATTCTGGGATGATCAAGAAGAGATCCTGGCCCTCCTCTGTGTGACAACCTTTCAAGTACTTGAAGAGTACTATCATGTCTCCCCTCAGTCTTCTCTTTTCCAGGCTAATCATGCCTAGTTCTTTCAGTCTCTCCTCATAGGGCTGATCATTCTCGTTGCCGTCCTCTGAACCCTCTGCAGCTTGTCTGCATCCTTCTTATAGTGTGGTGCTTAGAACTGGACGCAATACTGAAGATGAGGCCTAACCAGTGCCGAATAGAGGGGAACAAGTACCTTGTGTGATGTGGAGGCTATACTTCTATTAATGCAGCCCAAAATAGCATTTGCTTTTTTTTCAGCCACATCACACTGTTGACTCATATTCAGCTTGTGATCTACAACAATTCCAAGATCCTTCTCGCTTGTAGTATTGCTGAGCCAAGGTTTCTTTTTCTTAGGTGTAGAACTTGTCATTTATCCCTATTAAATTTCATTCTGTTGTTTCCAGCCCAGTGCTCCAGCTTCGAAATTTGTTTCTGTCTTCCAGGGTATTAGCTATCTCACCCAATTTTGTGTCTTCTTCAAATTTAATAAGCATTCCCTGCATCTCCTCGTCCAAGTCATTAATAAAAATGTTGAAGAGCACTGGGCCCAGGACTGAGCCCTGCAGTACCCCGCTCGTTACCTCCCCCCAGTTTGAGAAGGTACCATTGATAAGCACTCTTTGAGTCCAATTCTGTAGCCAACTGTGGATCTACATAATAGTTGTTCCATCTAGCCCACTTTTAGCTAGTTTGTGAATCAGGATGTCATGTGGCACATTGTCAAAAGCTTTGTTAAAGTCAAGAGATATTCTGTCCACAGCATTCCCACAGTCCACAAGGGAGGTTTCCTGATCAAAAAATGAGATTAAATTAGTCTGACAGGATTTGTTCTTGACAAATCCATGCTGGCTTCTAGAAATCACTGCATTGTTTCCAAGGTGCTTACAGATTGACTTCTTTATAATCTGCTTTATCATTTTCCCAGGGATGGATGTCAGACTGACTGGTCTGTAGTTTCCAGGTTTCTCCTTTTTGCCCTTTTTGAAGATAGGGACAACATTAGCCTTCCTCCAGTTGTCTATGATGTCGCAAAGATAATAGACAGTGGTTCTGAGCGTTCTTCTGCTAGCTCCTTTATTATTCTAGGATGAAGTGGATGGTACATTTGTGATAAGCCCCTTTGTCCCTGCTCCTGCTGCAAAAAATAGCATTTGTCTTTGAAGTAGAACATTTCATCTTAAGCAGAATTAGCAATGAGTGCATTAAATTGGCAATGGAAGCTGATACTGAAAAATGTGGCTTTACATTTGAGTATCTCAGCATAACAGGCAGCAGCCTCAGGACTTCTATGTGTGTTTAAATACAGCGAGTTATGTAGTCAGAATAATGCCCAAGGGGCTTGGACCTATTGGTTGGTGTTTTTTTAAAAAAATAAACATTCTTTGAAAGTGAGTGTTATAGCACCCTGATTTAGGCTGACCAGATAAAATCCAGGTCAGGGCTCATGTAACTTTAACAGTTGTAGAGAAAAGGGAATTTCAGCCAGGGTCATTTGTATGCTATTAGTTCCTGGTGAAATTCCCTCTTCATCACAACAGTTAAAGATGCATGCACTATACTAGAGTGACCATATACAAAAGAAGGCAGGGCCCCTGCAACTTTAACTGTTGTGATGAAGAGGGAATTTCACCAGGAACTAATTGCATACAAATGACACTGGCTGAAATTTCCTTTGCTCTACAACTGTTAAAGTTACATGAGCCCTGACCTGGATTTTATCTGGTCACCCTACCCTGATTGTATGTTTTTTTGTCTCCCTTAGTAGTGTCTGCCCCTCATGCTTGTTGGCTTTGGAGGGTGCGTAAACTTTAGACAAGAATAATATGACAGCAGGGGGCACTTCAGGCACACGATTTATAGTTTGTGTCCTCAGAATTAGTCCTCTTTGTTTGGAGTCAAAGGGAAAATTTCATTTATTTTAAAATATCAAGTTTTAAAGAGTTCTCAATTTTGGGCCTAAGCTCTTTTGAGCAGACATTTGTAGTTAGGATAGAGTGAACTTAGGGGAATAGTACAGTGTGGTTTTGTGGAAACACAA
Source organism: Anniella stebbinsi (assembly GCA_029215795.1). Classification (NCBI taxonomy): domain Eukaryota; kingdom Metazoa; phylum Chordata; class Lepidosauria; order Squamata; family Anniellidae; genus Anniella; species Anniella stebbinsi. The sequence goes on from JARDYH010000001.1 coordinate 336,141,224, forward strand.
TGGCTTGAGCAGAAAACCAAATGTGCTTCTGAGGGGCCCAAGAAGGAGAGGGGGCTGGAATTGAACTTGGCTGCTGAGCTATGCGAGTTCCGAAATGAAGGCGCAGGCAGCAGAGCCTCGTAATGTCTGACAGTGCGCTGCTTTCCTGTTCCCTGAGCCCCCTAGTGCCCTCTCCTTTGGTAGCCCTGCTTACTAATTAGCACTGGCTCCGCGGAGATATTTACCTTTTCTCTGCTGGATTCCTGTGGTTTCCAAAGAATTCAGGTACTTACAGTGAGCCAAGGAATTCACATTACCTCATAGACTGTGTTGTGGCCAGAGCCTGTTACAGCAGCCCAGTCCCCCTCATAGTAACCCCTGCCTGGCAGGCCCTTGACGTTTGGGGAATGTAGCTAACTTAAGCAGTTGGGGAATAGCTATCGGTCTCAATATCCACCTCTGCCCACCTCCTCCTTCTTTTTTTTTTTACAGCAAGTATATCAATTTTTTAAACCACAGCTTTTTGTACTTCAGTCTTATGCTGAGCATGTCTTGATTACTTAGACGAGGAGGAAGCTGACAGCCTCCGCTGGTCTCCTAGACCAGAGAATCGGGGTTAATGAGAGAATATAACTGTGGTCTTGATAGATGTGTTTAAGAAAAGAAGGAAAAAAGAGAAAAAGCTGAGGTTGTAGCTAGAATTGGGAAGAGGAATTTAGAGAGTAAATATCAGTGGGAGATGAGACAGTTCTGACTTTGAAAGAGTATGAAGAATGGGGTGGACTCAAAATTGTATATTGAGTCAAATACAAATCCTATGGATTTGGAGACTAACAGATCCATGGGGAAGTGTTTTTTTTTAGTATGTTTTTACTTGAGGCTGTTCACTTGCCAGAAGGGTATTCATGTGTCCCGATTCTATGTAACTCTGTCGTTCATTTGCCATCTGTGTATCCTCGTTGAATTAAAACATTTAATTAAGCAATTTAGACTAGTTTCCTGCACTAAGATAGGATCCTCTGTACCCAAACATCTCTAACAGATTAGTTCATTCATATTATCCAGATTATGAGACAGAAGCAGAAGAAAAGATTAATCAAAGGTGCTTCCTGCTAATGGTGTGGACAGAACAAAGAATGAATTCAGTAATACCCTTACTTCATTGTTTATTTACTTGTTGCTTTATAAGACTGCAAACAACCCATTGTAACTCAGTGAAGGACAGGAGGCTGCCAATTTTTTTAAAAATCCCCCACAGGATAGTTGTTCCTCATGCGCTTTTGGCCTACCCATGTCTAGCACTCTTTGCACAATCAAGTATATGTGCGAATGCTAGCTTTTTCTTGGACAAGTGCTAAGAATCTGGTGCTACCTAAGAGGAGTTGTAATACTTATATTGTTAAAAAAAACCAAAAAACAAGAATGCTTAGGGTATCTGAGTGCTACTTATATTGTAAATAGGAGAAATGGCAAACGATGCTTGTTTGTGAGGTCCCTAATAATTATAATGACATTTGGTTCATAACCTATGAACAAAGAGAATGGCTGAAGCTTTAAAGAGAAGAGGGGAAAATTATCCTCTGTGATAGTGTTGAAAGAGCTTACTAGATCTAAACTGGGGCAGTTTGGATGTTGCATTCCTGTGCTTGCCTCTGTGTATGGTGAGATTGAGAGTAAACCTCAGGTTCACCTTTGTATTTCCCTCTGATTGTAAAAAAGGAGAATGCTTGAACTGAGGGAACTCATGTTAATTTGAATATGGGTTTTCCTTGATTTCAGATACTGAACCTGCTAAATTAAGCATCCATATCCAGGATCAAGCGAAATACCACATTCAAGTTACTGTAGCAGCTGCCAATCTGGGCATTCACTTCTTTTTGAGGGGTGGGTAGGGGGAGGAAGCCTGCAAACAGTAAACAAGTCTTAATCTCACCACACATATAAGTGTCTCGAGTGGGGGAAGTAATATCTGAGCCACCACCACCCATCTCATGATAAAATGTTGATGATGGAAGAATTGGTCTGCTTTGCTCTGAATGATTCTTGTAGTTTTGATTCTTGTTTTGTAGGTTTGCAACTGTGAGATATGACCAGGGAGCGAAGAATATTAAAAACCAGTTCATGCATCTAACAAACTACAGTGTCAACAAGAAGAGTGGTGACTATGTCAGGTACTTAAATTTGCTTGAGAATTCTTGAGCCTTAAGTGTCTGCAGCAAAGCAACCAAAGCCATAATATTTAATTAATTGTATTTATATTTCACTGTTTAGGGTAAAAACAGTCAAAAGGTGACTTAAGGCAATTAGTAAATACAATCTATGAAACAACAAAACCAAACCAGTAAATTAATATTAAAACAGAACTTGGAGGTAGAGTTACACCAAAGTCCTTGACGCCACCAGTGTGAAATCTATTTCCTTGGTTTTAGTTGTGATGATCCTGAAGTGGAGGATTATGGAAACAAGTGGAGCATGAGTGCAATGCTGAGATATCTGAAACAGGAAGGGAAAGATACCACCTGTGAGTAGAGAACAGTTATTTCTTCCCTGACTCTTTTTTAGTTATGTACATGGATAGATGATATTAATAGCTGTAGTATTTCTACTTCCCCTCTAAGATTGTTTCTTGCAGTTCTACGTCTTCTGAAGGAAGTTCTCTCTTACCTCATTCGTGTCTAAGTATGTTTTTCTGATACATTCCTGCTTTCTCCTTACTTGGCATCTCCTCTTTGGAGTTGTGATTGTCTTTTACAACACTCCTCTTCCCTGTGTGGTGTTCTCTCAAGGGAATGCCTTTAATCTTGGAATCCCATATTCTGTAAGAGAGCTGCCTTTTCCTCACATTTGATTGGTCCACTAATTGCATGAAAAGTGAAAAGTGCAAATTTCAATTTGTCTCTGGAGTCTCTGGAGTAATGATGCCTTAGTGGTGGTTCCTCATCAGTACCAGTGGGGACAGACAACTTGTTTGATGATGTGTCATCCTTCTTTCTTATTTTGTGTCCATAACCATTAATTAAATGTGGCAATTAGTGATATGTCTGCCTGAGTTCATTCAGTTAGATGAAACTTTTTTAAAATATTGGTGAACTCAAAGTGTGAAATGTGTGCTGTTTGAAACCGGCATTTTTTTTTGCAATAGTGAGGAGTGAATGTCTGTGAGAATATACATGCAGATGGTTTGTCCAGACCAAACCATGGGCATGCGAGTGTACTTTAAGTGTAGAATACAGAATTTGGCATATCAGATGGATGCTTGACAGTGGAATCTTAACAGTGGTGAAGGACAGTCCAGAACAAGGATGGAGAAATTCTTGCTACGGAAGCTTGCAATGGTCAAGTGCCATAATAAAAGTCGTTGCTTTGTAGAAACATGTTTTTGTAACGTATGTGCTTAGGCATAGCAGTACATACAAATATATATAACTACAGACGGTCAGAAAGGCTATACATTAAAGTGTGGAATACCTTTTTTTTTTTGAAGACACAAACAGCTTGTAAATGTTTTCCTTTAGAATGGAACTGGATAAATGTTTTACCATACTTTCATTAAAAAATTGATAGGGCCAACAGGGACCAGAATTAATTACCTTGAGGGCTGTCATTGGTTATCACAAGAGGCACAATTTTTCATGAATCCGTAATCTCTTGTTTTACATTGTGCTTCAACACTGAAATATGATCTTACTTAGTTTTAGGGCGAGTTTGCACATCACGCTAAGCCACTCAGAGGATAAGCCACCATGGATTGTTTGTTTGCTCGCTAACTCAACAGATGATTGGGCACTCTGTGGCTTTATGTGGCTTGTTTTCCTCCTCGGTCCTCCTGCCCTAATCTTGGCATGTATCCCAGGTGTTGTTACAGCAAAACTCCATGTTTCCTAAATTTCTGCATTAGCACCATTTTTGCAGTTGGTCTGCTGGGGTTGCTACTGAGGGAAACTCCTCCTCCCCCCTGCATCAGTTAGCCAAATGGAATTGATTCTCTGAGCCCTTATGAATGTGGTAACATGTTTGCAATTTTTGGCAGGTGGGGTGGGGCGTCTTGCGCAAGAGTGCAAGACCGCCTGTTGGCTATTTAGCTCAGCATAGGATATCCCCCCTTGTCAATGTCCTTGTCAATTTCACCCTCCATTTTGCACTTGCCTTGCTAGCAACTTTTTTAAAAAAAGGTTGCTTCACTTACTTCCAATTACACACGCCCAAAAAGCTCCTTCTCCTGCAGCTGCGAGCTACTTTTGGCTCTCCCCCTTCATGCTTGTCGCTTCCCTTCAGTGTTCTCTGTTGTTATCTGTCAGATATACATATGGGTTACACAGCAGTGACAGGGACTGGTAAAGATACGCAAATTTCAAGGAAGAGCAGGGTGTGAAGGGAAACAGCAAAGATATGCAAATTTCAAGGCAAAGCACTAAAGCAGAGGGGGAAATGACGCACATTTCATAGCCGCAGAGTTTAGAATGTGAGCACTTACAGAACACCAGGGGGAAAAAAAGGTTGTGAATGTGTGTAGGACACTTTCTAGTACATGGGGAGCATGGGGCAGAGGGCACTGAGAAGGGATGCGGGAGGATGGCAGCGTTACTAGCAATATTGTGAGAAGCAGCAGGGGGCTTCGCTGCTCTTGCCAGGCGGCTCTCTAGCCATTCACAACAATGCGACTTGATCGTAGGTTGTTGGGAACCCATGCCAAGTTCAGCCGTTATGACAACCCACCATGGCTGATTACCTATGGTGGGTTGTTGCGTCGTGTAAGCCAGATCTTATTCTTATGCTTTGGCTTGGTATTTATAATGTGCGTAATGTAATGTGCATGCATTCTTCCTTACAGTTGTACTTAAAGTGCTCTCTTGTGTGACTGCTTGCATGAGCTTTCTCTTAGCTGGCTGCTGTTGATGCTAAAGTTCACACACTTGAACTTGTGATTTTTCATATTAGCAGTCCTTGCATCAAAGTTCTTGTTCCTTTTGTGTTTCCTCTTTTCTCTGTCTAGCTCTGATGGCCAGCGTGGAGGATCTAATAATTAAAACAATCGTTTCTGCTGAACTGGCCATTGCAACAGCTTGTAAAGCCTTTGTCCCACACCGTGGTGTTTGCTTTGGTAAGGACCTGAAATTTTTTCACTATTGTAATTTCCCTTAGTGTGTTGCATTTTACATCCTGCTATGGGTGGTGGGTGGTTTGGCAGTCCATATTGTGTAATTAATGGAGAAATCATGGGCTGGACACCTTCTATAGACCATTTCAGATCATAAACAGCTAAGCTTTGATGTCACACATGGTCACAACGTTGGTGGCTGTTTGAGTTGGTTTCTTGTCCATCCATTCTTGCATGGGCTATCAAAGAACAACTGTGCTAAGCAACTTTATTTTTCTTAGTGTAGGATTGGCATGATGCCACCAGTTTAAATTAAAATGCAAGGTTTAAAATGAAAGTGAGAAATCATTTATTTAATGCACAGATGACTTAGGGGCTTCATTCTGCCAGCAAAATTGAACCAAAAAGCACTCAACTAATTAATAGAAGAATTGGAATGGCTGAGACGAGGGCACAGAATTTGTTAATGGGAAACGTTGCCTTCCCCCCACTTCTTTAAGCACATTTCTAGCTCTACCACTATTTGAAAATGTACAACAGATTCTAAAATACAGAGGGATTTGATGGGGCTTCATAAATATAAGGAACTGAGGTTTGTTTCACTTCACTATCTCTTGGCATTTGAGTTTCTCTTCCTGTTGCACTTAGTCTCTTAAGTCCTATTAAGGGCCTGACAGTCTTGATTGCGACAGTGATTATTTAGCCAGCCCCTGGTGGGAGTGATGAGCCTTCCTCCAAACCCAGAGCTGTAGAAGTGGGGATGATCACTGCCCACTTCCCAGCCCCAAAGTTGGGGGGAAGCTCCATTCTTGCCAGGTGCAAGTGCAGAGGCAAAATAAATGGCTCAGACTGGAAGACACTATGGGCTTGGAGCAGGGAGAAGCTGATACGCCTCCTTCTCCCCTTGCCAGTTTTGAGCTAGAGGGGAACAAACAGGCTTCTTTGAGGATTTGGAGCACCCAGAGCCAAAGCAAGCCTCCATTCACTCCGTCTAGCTCCAAGCTGGAGCTGCCAAGTGAGGCTGGACTTGATTTTGAATTGTGCAGTATTGCCATCCTACTCCACCCAGCTCCAAGCTTACAGCTGGAGAGGGGAGCAGGAGATTACTCTTAACTTTAGGCTGCATTTCAGAGGTGCAGTGTGTGGGTTGGGACAAGACCCTGCCTCTTGTGGAAGAACATGGTCTTACTGACAATAAATGTTTTTTCAAGGGCTGCCAACACATCTCAACCCCTGGTCCTAAGATTATATCAACTGTGAACCCCCCCCCCCCAAATGTAAGAATATAACATTAGCATTTCCTGCACCATCTAATTTGGTGCTCTGTTTTTACCAGTAGCTAGTCAAATGCCTCTTGAAGCTCCAAAGCAGGTTGTAATGATCTTAACCATCTCCTGGAGTCTAATCAGAGCTATATTGCCTCTGAGGACAGTCAGTTTTCAGCTGATATGGCAATCTTCCATGAATTTGTCTAATCCTTTTTAAAGCTATGTTGATTAGTGGCTACTGCAGTCTTCTATAGCACTGACTCCACATGAAGTCATTCTCGCTCTTATTTGTTCTGAGCATAATGCCTTTCGTTTGCACTTGGTAGTCCTGTGCTGTTGTGTTTTGAAAGAATCCTTTCTCAATTTACTCTCTCCATACCATGCACCATCTTAAAAATCTTTATCATTGTCTCCAACACCGCCTCCCGGTTGTCCTTAAAGTTATAAAGTGTCAACTTCTTAGGCCTCTCTCATAAGGATATCTTACTCCAATGGTTTTAATTCCCCTCTTTTGTATTTTCTCCAAACTTGAAGTGCTTTTGTATAAAGGAAAACAACTGCTCACAATATTCTAGACGCATATTGGCGTTCTGAGATGTGCTGGGGGGAGTCCAGTTCTTAATTCCTAGTGCTGAATTTGGATCTTTCATAACCCGGTAAACTGAGGTAGTGATTTCACAGGGTTGGTTTTTTTTACTGACTCTCTTTCCTGTATTATAATAAACATTACTTTGCACTTGCTTATGATGATTCTGATCTTCCATATTCTTGCTTGGTCACTTGTCTTGGAACAATCATTTTGGAGCTCTTTGTGATGACCCTGGTCAGATGATACACTAAGCTATGGTGGTCAAGCGTTTTGAGTAAAACATTATGAGGCTCCCTCTACAAGGATTCGCTTTTGCGCCCGGTTCGGCGATTATGCGCATTATCGCAGACGCGCATTTACTCCTAATCCCTCTACACGGGAGGCGGCGAGAGGCGCCGAAGCGCATTAATAGATGTCCAAAAAGCGCTTTACAAGAAGTTAATGCGCATAATCGCTTGTTCACACGGGGAAAATGCGCTTTAACGGCTGGAGCAAAATAAAACTCGCTTTTTAACGCGTATTCGAAAATGCGCATTATCGGGGAGATAACGCGCCTCTACGCCCGATTTGCGCTCCGTTCTTGTAGAGGTAAAATTTTTAATGAACCTTCAAAGCGCATTAAACCTCTCTTGTAGAGGCACCCTGACTTATTGTGTCATGTAAACCATGACTTAGCATGTCATGAGAAATATTCCTAACCACGGTGGCTACATAACCATGGTTTAAACATGCTCACTAACCATTTGCTGCAAAAGTATTAGCTGCCTAACCATGGCTTAGTGTGCTGACTGAACAGGCCCAATGTATGAAATATTTCACACTATTGTTCAAATTCTGATCTAAGAATAAATTGCTTCTGACACTTTGTCTAGAATCCTCAGGGAATCTGTCCTAAAGCTGAGGATTTTACCTAAAGCTTAATGGGAGAGCAAAAGTGAATGGCTTTGAATGGAGTATTTGTAGTCTTCCTTGTTAAATTTCATCAAGCACCTGGACCTCACAAGTGCCAGGCTGGAATAAACCACTGATGGAGCTGAGCAGCTATGAATGGAAATATTCTTAGAATTTGTCATCCATAGAGGTTCTGAACTGGTAGTCTTAATGATGGGGAAAGGACTAAGTGAAATTCAGTGAGCGCTCACAGTTTCCAAGAGGATCTGGGATTGATGATTATTTGTGCCCATTTCATACATTTAGCATTCTGGGTGAAAGTACATTGCCTTGGCTTGGAATTTTTTGCAGGATATGGTGTTGTATAGTTGTACCACATGGCGGCGATAGAGCTTACATCTGGCAGAGGTCTTGTACAGAGCTATGCACTGGCAAAGAATGGAAAGCTTACTGGTAAGGAAGTTGGGAATGCTCCAAAAAGCAACGGCTGGTACCAGTGTGTGCCTTCTCCCACTTTCCAGTACCTACTTCTCAGCCTTCCCTTTGGCAGCCACATACTACTTCTTGCAGGCCCATGTGCAAACAGGATATAAGCACCAAAGCTGGGAATTGCAGAGCCCAGAAGCATTTTACTCCAGTGAACTTGATCTTGTAAAGGATTAGTCCATTTTTTTAAGGCTGCCCAGTCCTACAGACCTAGTAGAACAAGAATGAATAATTGCTTAGCTCAGGATATGAATCCTATAACAGTGGAGCTTGGTGGCACAACAGTTATTACATTGATTGCATTAACAGTACACATTTGAAGCAGGAGTTTGGATAAAGACATGCCCCTGCTGAGATAGGATTGAGTATGGAAAATACTGAGTGCTGTCACAGGGCTACTGGTAATGAATGCTCTCTACTAATTGGATGTCATGACCAATTCTGTTCCTGTGCCTCTAGATTTGGAAGCAGCATGTTTGCTGCAATAGCTGATGCGATCCTTCACTTAGCGTGTAGCCTTCTGCTTCTGTGGTGGTGGGAAATGTGTGTGGGAAGGATTGAGCCTGATGGAGGGGATCCTGGTAGGACTTAAGAGTGTGTGGGGCAAGGAGTGTAGGGGCTGCACGCGCAAAAGATAAAATGTGGGTGAGTGAGCAACAACAGCTTGTCAGGGATCAAACTTGCTGAGAAATCACAGTTTGGGAACAGAGAGAGAGAAATTGAAGTCTGTCAAGCTCCAGGGCTAGACTGGATGAGAAAATGGGAACTCTTGGGATCTGGAAATCAGCATCCAGAGCAGGGATGTAAGGTGCTATTTCAGAATCTGCCTAGGATATTGGAATGCCTGTGGTCTTGTTGATTAGCCAGCACTACTAGTGGCTGCATACTGCAGTGTCTAAAGATCACCAGCAGAGTTGGCTTTCCTTGCTCTATTAGAATGTTGTGAATTAAGATTTCTTAGTTGTCAGGCTACTGATGAAAGTATGTCATGTATCTGGTTCCCGAAGCAACTCGCTCAAGGATGAACAACTTGCTAAGCACAGTGTGTCATGGTTTCCACAAGTAGCATGCATACTTTTCATATCATTTGCACAAAAATTGTAGAGGCAAGTGATGAACACCTTGCATTGCTATTGTAAAGAAACGGTGTGTAGTTAGGACCATGCTCTAGAAAAAGCTGCATTTGAAGGACATGAAGCTCCATGTCAAGGATCAATGAAATCTGCAGCCTGTATATATGATGTGAATTAAGCAATGGGTGCATATTTTCTTATTTTGCTTTATTCATTTTTGCTTGTACTAGTCCTGAGGAAGAGTAAGCAGTTATAGGCAGGAACTGACACCAAACGTTCTGACTCCTGGGATATTGTGTCCAGCTTTTCTTCTAGCTCCTGCAATGGGGCAAGATGTTGCCTGCACATTTTTAATAAGTTTTTTCATAGATAGCTAGGAACCTGATGGTTTTAAAAATGTGAACCGAAATCCTTTTAATGTTGATTACTGAACTCAGTGTCAAATTCCACACCTATGTGGCGTGACACTGTTATACACAGAACCATGACTCTGGGATTATAGTCATTCAGGTTTTCAAGCACAGAAAAGGGACAATTTTCACCTTTTCCTGTTTTCCAGGAGGCATAAAAGCTCAGGTTTTTATTAAAACCTCGGTAGCATGTATGCATAATGGTGGTTATATGTGACTGTAATACTGCCCTCTTTAGTTCTTCTCTCTTGTTATCTTTTGTGTGTGATGCCATCTATCCTCAATTTCCTCCTGTCTCAACCAGCCCTTGCAATGCTTCCTAGTCTGTCAGGAATGCCCCTTTGTGTACTATTTTTGATTTGGAATTTGCACAGAGTTGCTATGGGATTTAGTAGAAGTGATTGCACATGGATTTGGAGCCTATTAATGAAAAGTTAAGAGATTTCCATCATTATCTGCAAAGGAAAACAAGGGGGCAAAATATTACTACCTTGCTTATTTGGTCAGTAACTTTGCCGCCTAAATGCCATGGAATCTATAATAACTAGTCCTTTAATCTTGAGATGACTTCTCATCACACATAGGGTAAAGCCTTGAATGAGGACAACAAAATATAACCTCCATTAGTATAATGTGGGTTTTTAATCTTTAGTGAGGGCAATTTCCCCCTCTTGCAAATGCTAACTAGTTTGACATTGGGAGATATGACTAAATTGCATGCCTAGGTGGTCTGGCTGTATCCTCTCTGGAGACTGCAGGTATTATGTATACATCCTGACCAGGCATTCATTTGGCAGGTAGTCTGGAAAATGCCACTGCTTAGTTCTGATGTGAAAGCTATATAACATCTGCACTGAGTGGAAAGGTGTTCTGATTTTTGAAGGAAATGGACATAACTGGCAACTTTCTTTTCCTCTGACAGACAAAGGGAATGGGGATAAGCCAGCTGTACATAGGATCCAAGACCCTTAGCAGATGTGAGCAGATGTGATATGTATAATCTGGAGATCAAGAAGGGGTCCGTAATACATTTTTCTTTCTAGCTTATCACTATTTGTAAAAATTCAGAGCAAGTTACTGAGGCATCTATGAGTTAAATGCAGGAGAGTAGGAGCTTTCAGCACTCCAAGCAGACCATTACAGAGGTGATTCAGCAGGAGGAGGAGGGAGGAGACTGGTATATTTCGGTCAAAGCCTATTAAAGGTTTCATTGTTTTGACTTCTGGAGTCTGCTTCTGGGTGGGCATAGAAAGCCCCATTATGGCACACACCAAGGCTTTGAAGCACTATGAAACCTTTCCCCGGGGGTAAGAGGAGAGATGGCGAGAAGGCAGAAAGTTCATTTTCTGACTCATTCTTCACTGCTGCACCCACACTTCTCTTGGTTCACTGAAATATGAATGGAGTGTAATTATATCAGAGTTCCATATCCCACTCCCATGATGATTGATACAGGTAATGTATTTTTTGAGGAGTAATGGCCACAGCATTTTCAAAGTTCAGGTGAGACCATAAATACCAAGAAAGTGTTTTGCACTACTGAAAACATATCCCTGCATGGAATTGTAACCCTTTTGTTGATATTTATCAAAGATAAGATAGGTAAAAATGAGTAAGTGCACATTGAGGAATAGTTTACCAACTATATACCATTTGAGAAAAACAGTTCTCAAATGGGGATGGGGGCAGAGTGGTGGGGCGAGAACAGGCTAAGGATTTTATTTATGTAGGTATTTTTATACCTCCCTTCCATCATATTTTCAGGGCAGTTAGTTTAACTAAGTTGCCATTTTCCAGGCTTACAAATGAGAGAACACCAGTAGTTCAGTAAATAATTTACTTATGAAATTGTGTCATAATCACACTGCTGAAATTATTCACTAAATGATGTATGTTCTTTAATCTGCAGTAGTGAATGGAATACATGATTGCAATGTTCCTTTCCTGAAAACCATTATAAAGTACGTCCTGAGAGCAACTATTTGTAGTTCCAGCCCCTAACATCTGCAGAGAAACTCAAGGTTCAGTGTTTATGTGTCAGGCAAAGGTGGTTGTGAGGGATAGTCATTGCAGCCTTCCCCAACCTGGTGTCCTCCAGGAGTGTTGGACTACAACTCCCAGCATCCCCAGTTAACTAAAAGGCACCAGATTGAGGATGGCTGGTTATGATGTGGCCCTGTCTCCCATGCTAGAGTAGGAGTAGACGTCTACCTGAGCCCCGAAAAAGGGTTTGTCTGGCACATATCTGTCGTGAAGGATCTGCATGGTTTTCTTTTGGGTAAGTGAAAACTCCTGTTGAGGATCAAGCAACAAATCTTTAAGGTTAAACTAGAGCCTCTGTGGTATAAATGGTAAAAGGGGTTAGGGAAGGTTATCTAAACTCCCGTTCTTACATATGAGGCTTAGGTCTCCTGTGTGCAACTCAGTGCTGTGGCTGCTGATGTCTCCAGGGGAGTGGAAACCAGCTGGCTGTGAGGAGTAAATCCACAGAGGCTCCCGAGTTGGTTTCTTGCCTCACCTGTCTCTGGAATGCCACCACCAACACTAGAGCCAGGAGCCTTGTGAAACTTGAGTTACTCACGGCCTAGGTATATCCTGATGTACTTGCTGACCCCGGCTGCTTCCTTTCCCAAGTGTGTTGGCACTTCTTTCTTCAGCTGTCTTCTGCAGCTCATCATGCAACATGTTCCATCTAGCAGACCTGCAATCCTCTTCCCCGGTGGGTTGAGTGTCAGTCTCCTTTTCTCTTAGGTCTCCCTCCACTCCCCAGTTATAAAAGATGTGGCCAAAGGGCTAGCACTACACAGCACAACAAAGGTCTTGTCACATCTAGTTTTCTCACTGACCATTTGACATCAGCGTTTAGATTAAGGCCAGTTTGTTAAAATTGTGCATTGCTTTACCCTGGTCCTGGCAGATTTCAGCATTCATGCTGCGGCTGCCTTAACAGGACCAGCTTGGGACTTCATGTCCTCCATGACAACCATGGGGCTGCCTCAGCTTGTCATCAGACCAACACATAGGGCAGGGCATACCCTTCACTTGGTCTTTGCCTCAGGGTGTGAGGGGGTGGTCTGGATATTGGGGGGGATGGAAATTACCCCGTTGTCATGGTCAGAATACTTCCTGGTGAAATTTGGTTTCTCAGTGCCAGTTCCGCCCTGCAGAGATGGGGGACACATTAAAATGTTCTGCCCCCAGAGTCTTAGGGAATCCAAGCGATTCCTAAATGCTCTGAGGGAATTTTCAGTAGCCAGAGTTGGCAATTCTGTCAAGGCCCTTGTTGCACTATGGAATGGCAAAGTGTGAAGGGCCATCGACACAATTGCTCCTGAGCTCCCTTTTTGACATTGTGGAGCTCAGAAGGCTCTCTGGGGGGCTCCAGACAATGAAACAGGTCAGAAGATGGCTGGAGCGTAAGTGGTGTAAGACTTGAAGGTGACCGAACACACGTAAGAGCGTACAATCATGCATATTGTGTGGCGGTGAAGGCAGCAAAGAAGGCTTACTTTGCCACCTCCATCGCATCTTCAAGCTGTCATCCATCTGAGGTTTTCCTGGTGGTTCGGGGGTTACTTACATCTAACCCACATAATCCAATACTGGAACCATTGGAGGCTCGCTGTGAGGAGTTTGCAAGACACTTTGAGGATAAAATCGCTCAGCTTTATGCTGACTTGAATGTCGCTATTGATTCTGTATCTGTTGAGGTGTCCAGTGCATCATCTTATCCTGTTTTGTGGGATCAGTTCCAGTTTTTGGAGCATCTGTTCTACCCACTACATGCTCTCTCAACTCTTGCCCATCATGGCTTATTCACACTAGCCGTGAGAGGCTGATCGGATGGATCAGGGTAGTGGTGAATGCATCTCTGCGGGACGGTGTGGTTCCTACTGCCTTGAAGGAGGTGGCGGTACGACCACTCCTGAAGACTCCCTCCCTTGACCCAGAGATTTATGACAACTATTGTCTGGTTGCCAATACCCCATTTTTGAGTAAGGTGCTCAAGAGAGTGGTGGCATCTCAGCTGCAAGCACTCTTGAATGAAACTGGTTATCTGGATCCATTCCAGACTGGGTTCATGCCTGGTTTTGGGATGGAATAGGCCTTGGTCGCCCTGATGGATGACCTTCTTCGGGAGAGAGATGGGGAGTGCAACCCTGTTACTACTCCTTGATCTCTCAGTGGTTTTTGATACTGTTGACCACGGTATTCTCCTGGAATGCTTCCATGATTTGGGGGTTGGAGGCACTATTCTACAGTGATTCAGCTCATACTTGCAGGGTCAGTTCCAGAGAATAGCATTGGGGAATGTATTTCTGCCCCATGGCAGTTGAACTGTGGGGTGCCACAGGGCACTATCCTTTCCCCAATGTTATTTAATATCTATATGAAGCCATTGGGAGTGGTCATCAGGAGATTTGGGGCAAAGTGTCACCAGTATGCTGATGACACCCAGCTCTATTTCTCTGTAACTGAGAGAGAACTGAGAGAGGCTGTGCACATTCTGAACCAGTGCCTGGATGCAGTTATGGCTTGGATGAGGGCAAATAAACTGAAGCTGAATCCCAATAAGAAAGAGACCCTGTGGGCTGGTGGTTCCCAGGTCTGGGAATTGGGGTGTTTGCCTGTTCTGGATGGGATTGCACTCCATCTGAAGGAGTAAGTCCGTAGTTTGGGGGTGCTCCTGGATCCATCTTTGTCAGTGGAGACCGAGGTGGCCTCAGTGGCCCAGAATGCCCATTATCAACTTCAGTTGGTACACCAACTATGCCCGTTCCTGGATAGGGATAGCCTAACCACGGTCATTCATGCACTGGTAACCTCATGATTAGACTATTGTAACATGCTCTATGTTGGGCTACTCGTGTGTGTGGTTTAGAAGCTGCAGCTAGTGCAGAACGCAGCAGCTAGGGTGCTCACGGGGGCACCTTGGTCTGCTCTTATAAAACCTGTGTTAAAAGAACTGCACTGGCTGCCTGTTAGCTACCGAACCACAGACAAGGTTATGTTGTTATCTTACAAAGCCCTAAACAACGTGGGACCAGCAATGCCTAGCAGACTGCCTTCACTTATATGCATCCGGATGACAGTTACAATTCTCAGAGGAGGTCCTGCTGGCCATTCCAAAACGAAAGGAATGTTGCCATGAAGAACCTTAGCGATGGGCCTTCTCTGTAGCGACACCCACCCTCTGGAAAGCCCTCCCTTGTGCAGTTCAGGAGGTGGAAAACAACATCTTTTGAATGCCTCCTGAAAACATACCTTTTCACACAGGCTTTCCCTGGATTTTAAGATAGCTGGTTTTATATTGCTTTAAAAAAAGAACTTTTAACGTTTTAAATCTATCTATACTTGTGCACCCCCCAGAGAGCCTTGGCTGATGGGCAGTTTGTCTGAATGATCTCAAATTTGGATTCCAGCATTTGTACAAAGTTTTGCATTAATACTTATTTCCATCCATTCTGCTTGTTATAGATGGTATTAGTACTACAAGAGCCAATCAGGACACCTAGCTGTTTCTTATGAAGAGAGTTCACTCTTAAGTGTTTATAAGTATACAGATCTGGGAGGCTTGTTTGCAAACGCCTCTATCAAGAAGGAGCTCATGTTGCTGAAACTTGTCAGCAGACACTGATTTCTCAACTCCTATGAAACCATGAAGAAAGGCAGTGTAGATGAAATAGCCATTTGTTGTTTGTAGATGCTGGTGCAAGTGGAAAGTTAGGAAAACATCTAAGGAAACCTGATCTTCAGTTTCCTTCCATTTTACCCTCAACATCTAGTGGTGCAATATGAGCTGTCAGGCCTAGTGCTGCAGGCTGAGAGGAAGATATCCCAGAGCACTGCCCTCCTTTAATCCATCTGCTTTCTCTAATCCCTTTACAAAGAGAGTGACATTGTGAGGCCTGGCTGTGGCAAGCAGCTGTAGAGGAGGCGCCTGAGTTTCTTGCACAGCTCATAAGCTCTATCCTCTTTCCCTGAACTCCGTGAGCTCTCTCTGTATTTGGCATGAGCTGGTATGTTCTCCACAGTGATGCATTTTGACCTGAAATATTTCAGGGGGAGAATTAAAGCACACTTAATGTGATTTAAATGCTGTATTATGAAGATTTTTTAAAAATTGGAGTACTTCCCTTACATTGTTCAATTTTAAGGAAAAAAACCCAAAGGTATTGAAAACTATTGACACGCTAATTAATTTTAGCAAACCAAAGAATTTCGCAATTATATGTTGGCAACCACTTATTTATTTCAACTCTCTTCCACTATGGTTGTTGGGAGCACCTTCAGCTTCACTCTCACTATTTATTAGCTCCATTACACTCTGAGACATATATGTATTCTTCCCCATAGTTTCTAAGGATAATCACGTGAAAAGCATTAATTACAACTTTGAAACTGCCAAGCCTGCCTAATATTGTATTTGCAATTGGCATACATCCATTTTTGCTAATGAACTTATGAGATGGAATATTTTCTGTGGAAAAATAAACTACTGGAAAAATTTCCCACCCTACTTCACTGATGATGCCTAATAAAGGTCCCTTATTTCTTTAAAGACTTCAAGTGTGGGGGCAAACAAATGGGCATTAGTTTACTGAGTTGGTAATGAAGGACATGGAGAAAAAATACTGAGTTAAGAGAGGAAGGCCTGTATTAATATTAAAGCATAATTTAACTCTGTATCAAAGGACAAGGCTGCGAGTTGTTGTTTTATCAGAGAATCAACCCTGTTCTGACAATTGTGAATTGTTATGGTGTGATCTCACAAGTAAATGGTATACTTCCTACTCATAAACTGAGTTTGGAAAGAAAATTGTGTGTTTGGATCTTTTTAACACTGTAGTAACATGCCTTCAGATGCCCTCAGTATGTTGAATATTCTCCATGGAATCATGGCGTTTGAAAGTGTTTTACACAGTGCATGGAAAAAAGAATAGGGTAATGCAAGTTTCTGTTTGGATGAAATCTAACAATTCTGTTGTTGAGTTATTTGAGGGTTCTTTCCCCCTCAAACAAGCCATGCCATCTGGGTGGGTAATTAGGCAAGTGGTGTCCGGCACGTGCCACTGCTTAAATAAGCCACCGTGGCTTGTTTAAGAAGTGGTGATTGTACAAGCCAGGTCTTTATGTGCTTTTCCCCATTGGAACTTCAATATAAAAAGTAATATATGTGTAGAAAAGCTGTGTTCCTCCATGTGTAAGTGACAGCTCAAGTGCCTGCTCGGCCTGGGTGCATGGATTGAGCAAAACATGAATGTAAGGAAATGATCATCTCTGAGGTGGGCCTTGGAAACCGGGGTTTATTAGGAGCAACAGAAAATATTTCTAGCATTCTCCAAAGAGGTTGAAAGGAAAGTAGGGAACTTTTCCAGAAAGTATAATGTTAACTTACGTTCTGGGGATCTGTTCTAGAAGTATGTTTCATATATGTATGCTTGATTAAAGTTGTATCAAAGCAGTATGAGATGACTCTGTCAGATTTATGGAGGCTGGCTAACCTTGTTAACCCATCATTTCACAATGTCAGGTGTGTTTTTTACAGCCTAGAGCACAATGTAGGACCAATGACGATCGGCAAAAGCCGAGAAGTGTGTTACAAGGGAATTGTGGTGGGAAGGAGGAAACATCCCTTTCTTCTTTCTCCCTTGCCTCCATCCTCTTCTACTCCTTTGTTGATGAAGATAGAGGGAGTGGACCTCTTAGTAATGCCATACTGAAGGATAGTGTGAGAGAGGTCCTATGTGCATATTGTGTTAAAATATGTTAAGAAAACTGCATGTTCTAGTGTCTGAAGAGAAGGGGCTTTGAAAAGCAAACCTTTTGTTGTTTTAAACACACACACAATTTTTCTATCCGTCATTTTGTATTTCGTTTTTCAGCTTCTTATTTTACTGGTAGTTCCCCTGAGCTTTCACTGGAAAAAAATATACATGTAGCTCTGTCCTAGGAGAGTTAAATTTACTTCTGACAGGGTTACCACAAGGTTAAGTTCTCTGTCATGTGGTTGCTTGGTCATTTGCGTTACTACAAACATGTGTGTGAGAAAGGTTGGGGGTCTTTGCTGTTTCACATTTCTCATATGGCTAGATAATGTCTATATAAGAAATCCATGGCTGCTGCTGCTGAGGTATTTCCTGAGTTATAGAGTTTCATGGGTAAATCATCTTTTGAAGAATTACATGTCTTATCTGCCCCCCTCTGATTTTCAGGTTTTACAATACTTTGAAAATTTTAAAAACTTGTAGTTTTCATTACATTTTTTTCCCCAAATAAAGTTTTGGTGTGTTGAGTGTTTTATTAAGAAATACTTTATTATCTCTAAAGTCGTGTTTTATGTGTGTAATGTTGTGAAGTTTCTGGTATATGTGTTTTATCTGTAGTCTTTAGTGTGTTAAGTGAACTTTTGGTGTGTTATCCTCATTTTTTTAAAAAAACTCATGAATACAATGGAAGTACCATTAAAACCCTCGAAAATAAATTCCACTTGAGTAAATCCTACATAAAACCGTGCACGTGTGTGTGAATGTATGAAAACCCATGGAAACAACGCCATTAATAGTGTGAGCAGAGTGAATAATTTACTTCTCAAAACAAAGAGCCACAAAGCAGAGGCAAAATACTGCCACAGTGTATAGGTAAAATGAACATCTTGACTCCAAAACACGAATTGGATGAACTAGAGGTGAAACAACAGAAACTACAAAATAGTTCAAAATCAGCTGCGGTCATCTGAATTGTAGCGATTAAGAAATTAGCAAACCCCTCTGCATTTCTCAAATGGTAAACTGATAATCTGTTTCACTCAAAGTCCTTTGCAGAGGCATGTTGTGTTGTGGGTTTAAGATAGGGGTGCAGAACCTCAGGCCAGGGCAAAATCTCATCATCCAGGGTTCCCAGATGGCCAATGGTACCTTTCCCCCTCCCCTCCCCTGATCATTCTGTGATTTCCAAGCTTTTAATCCGTTTCCCCCTATCTCAAAAGGTTAAAATGCTTCTCCTAAAGTTTAGCAACTGGCAGTAAGAGACTGAAGCTAAAATATGTGGCTATTTTTGGTATTTTAGGCCTGCTGCTTTTGCCAGCCTATCACTAGTATGCACTAGTCCCTAGTCCCAGCCCACCACTAGTATGCAGCTCCTGAAAGCTTCTCTGAAATGGACTTCAGCATTCGGGCTAAAAGAGGTTCAACAACCCTGGTTTAAGTTTTTAGAAATACCATTATGCCATCACTGGAAATGCTGTGTGCTTTGTTTCAGAGCTTTATGGCTTTGATGTCCTCATTGATTCTACTCTCAAGCCTTGGCTCCTGGAGGTGAATCTGTCCCCTTCCCTTGCCTGGTAAGGAGTTCTTGGGAAAAGTGGGGTTTGAAATGGCTGTGATCTGTTAAATATCATGGATGGCTACAATTGATTAACCTTCTTCTATGTTAAGCTTTTAGTAGAAAGGCTGAATGATGGACAGGAGGATGGAGTTTCCTGGAGCTCAACCTTGCTGCTTTCTTTAAAATCTTGATTATTTTTTTTTCACTCTCTTCTGCCTGAAGTTTTGTAGACAAGGACGAGGAAGAGTATTTTTTTATAGTTTTGCTCTGTGGTGCCACCAGGTTACAGAAATAGGTGGTACCCACCACCCCTCATCTCCTCCCAGTGTGTCTCATCCTTTTGGCTGGGCTGGTGGGAGACAGAACTAGAAGGGTCAGTTGAGCAATGAGAAGGCAGAAGGCCATATTCTTCCAACTGTGTATTCTCAGGGCCAGCAGCGAAGGGAATGAGTTCAGCTGCCTTGGCAATAGCTCGATAAGGCCCAGACCATGTAACTCTGTGTCATTTTAGCCCCTTACCCCTTTTGTTCTGGTCCAGGCCTGTGGGAAAGATCGGAGTAACTTCCTAATAAGATTATTTTCCAAATATCTCTGGCAATTTGGGCAGAGAGCCCCAAATAGCCCACTCCAACCTTTCCCTCCAGCTATATCTGAGATCCCTGTTCTTCAAGAACTGAATGTGTGGTAAGGATCAGCAAATTCAGTCAAATGTAATATTAGGCAAAGGGGAATCCTAGACCCACAACCTGCTCCCTTAATTTGTTCATTAAGGGAGAAAGATGTTCATTAAGTTGAGGCACCTTGTTTCCTTAAATTGTCCCCGGGGACATGGAATAAATTGGTTGATCAACTGGAAATAATTGATTTGCCTTTTCTTTTTTCATGTTGGATAGTGATGCTCCTTTGGACCTGAAGATTAAAGCTAGTATGATTTCAGACATGTTCACACTTATAGGTGAGTGATATGGCAATTCCAGTCCAGTCTTTTGTTGGCTTGGGTGATAATGGGTTAAGGGTGGGTATATTGTGTGAGAGGGAATTGATAGAACAGGTGATTATTTTGATTCTAAGTGTGACATACTGGAATGCCATGTGGTTGTAGAAGTATTAGAACTAATTTTGTAAAGGGAGGGGATGCAGTGGCTGAGAAGCGTAGAGTCTGTGAGAAACATAAGTATGCGAAGCTGCGTAGAATGAAAGAGCCATGAATCCATGGGTATGGATTCCTCTGTGTGTGTGTCGAGGGGATGACATCTGTGTGATGTTTTGATAGTATGAGGATTGAGGTATCTCTAAAATAGTGCTTTGTTTTGTTGGCATGCTTCCCATCATCTCCTTATTTTAGTAGGAACTATGCCAGCAAAATAAAGCATCATTCTGGAGTTATCGCACAATCCTCACTCTACCAAAGCATTGTAGATAATCAGCCTTTCAAAATACACATACACGTGCTCATACACCGAAATCCATACCTGTACTCTGCTCAGCACAGTCCACAGCTATACTCCACAGCTCAGCACAACAGTGCTTCTCACAAATTTATGTTTGAATTTGGAAGACTGAAATGCTACCAAAGTGGTGCATTTACCTTCTATATAGCAGGACCTTTTTGTTACTCAACATTACCTATAATTCAGCAATGGCTTGGGAGGGCATCCATGGCAGCCTTAGTCGAGCAGTTGTTTAAATGCTGCTGAGGCTGTTGATCCAGAATTACTAAATTATCCATAAATTAAACATTCTTATCTGGCCTACCTCCATCCCTGTTTTAGGCTTTGTTTGTCAGGATCCAGGTCAGCGGCTAAACCGGACATCTTATTACTCCTCTGATGGAAGGAGAAATCCCTACCAAAAACCTCAAGTAAGGAGAAAAATCAGGAAAGTATCTTAAAGTTTAAAATATTTGGTGTGCTGCGTGCATATATGAACCCTAAATGTCTTGAGAGCATATTTAAGAGATATGAATATAATGCTGGGGATGGAGCAAAAGCAAGCTACAGTTTTATACAGATCAGAAATGGATGCTCTGTATATTTCGAATATGTTAACATAAGGAGGCATGATGCCAGGGATTGTGGAAAACATGGCATTTCAATTTAGTATCTTTCTCTTGTAGCGTCCTGTCTCTGCACAGTCCCGATCAACAAATGCCAAATTGGTAGGTATTGGGCTCTATATTGCTTCACTTACCATCTATAAACTCCCAACTTTCTGTTTATGTGTGTGTGTGTGTTTTATATCTACCCTGCCTTTTAAGACTGTTATAAATAAATGTAAAGACATTTGAGGGAGAGGAGTAAACTTTTGCAAATGGCAAGAAATGAAGGTAGGTGATTAAGTATGCCAAGTGATCTTCCTGAATTCTTTTGAAATCTAGCCTTTAGTGCAAGTTTCAAAATTCATTCCTTACGTGAAAGGTGAATGACTTCTAAGTCCCCATAATTGTGTTATATTAAGACATCCTTGAACATATGCAACATCTCTTGTAAGAGATTGCACCCCACATTTCTGATCTCAAAGGATCCAGTGTGGGGTGGACACATCACTAAAGACAAACAGAGGTGGCAAAGCTAGGACCTTCTAATTGAGGAAAAGTACAAACTCATCTTAGAGTTAGAGAGTTTGAGTTTGGTGGGATGTCCTCCTTAACTCTAATTGCAGTGCTTGTTTGCATATTTTGCTGTTTCCATTCTTTTTTCCCTACTGTTGTGTTTCTTATTATTTTCTGGTTGTTAGTGGGAATGCAGCCTAACTTATAATTTGTAGGAGGTGGGGGTGGTCGGTGAAGGATTTTCTTTGAGATTCCGTGCTCTTTCTGAGAGCTGCAGGGAAGTTCCTTTCTGCTTGATGTCATTAAACCCATATCACCCATATCTGCTTGCCTGCACTTTAAGATCAGAATGAGAGACCTTTCTCAGGTCCCCTCTACAAGGGTTCGCTTTTGCGGCCGGTTAGGCGATTATGCGCATAATCGCTGAAGCGCATTTACACCTAATACCTCTGCACGAGAGGCGGCGAAGCGCATTAACGGATGACCAAAATGCGCTTTACAAGTAGTTAATGTGCATAAGCGCTTGTTCACATTGGCAAAATGAGCTTTAACAGCCGCAGCAAAATAAAACTCGCTATTTAACGCGCATTCGATAATGTGCATAATCGGAGAGATAATGCGCCTCTACGCCCGATTTGCGCTCCGTTCTTGTAGAGGTAACATTTTTAAAGCGCCTTGAAAGAGCTTTAAACCTCTCTTGTAGAGGCAGCCTCATTTGCCTATCCATGAGAGCAGTTAGGTGGATGACCACATTTGAGAGGGCCCTTTTCTGCAGTGGCCCCACACCTTTGGAAAAAGTTGCCATTGGAGGTCTGCTATGCTTTGTCATTGCAGGCTTTTAAGAAGGCCTTGAAAACATTTTATTTTACTTTGGCCTTCTCCTGATATGATCGCTGTTGTTGCAGCTATTGCTGTTGTTGCTGGTTTTATTGTTGATTTTTATTATTCTTATTGCTATTTTGTTGTGTTTATGATATATTGCTTTTAATATTTTAACTTTTTTTTTGTAATTTATTCTGTAAGTCACCTTGGGAGGGCTTCTGCCCTGAAAGGCAGCTAAGAAATATTTTAAGTAAATATAAATAAATACATTTCCTAATAAACAACCTGTCTGGTTATCAAGAGGGGTACTTCCTAGAAGTGAATTATTATTATTATTATTATTATTATTATTATTATTATTTACATTTATATACCACCCCATAGCTGAAGCTCTCTGGGCGGTTTACAAAAATTAAAAGATTGAACTCTAAAAAGACAATATACAAAATTTAAAACCATAAACATAAAACAGCTGACATTTAAAACATTTTAAACTGTTAAGCCTTGCCACAATGTCAAACAAACCTCAACTTGAGCTGTTAAAATGCCTGGGAGAAAAGAAAAGTTTTGACCTGGCACTGAAAAGATAACAGTGTTGGCGCCAGGCAGGCCTCATCGGGGAGATCATTCCATAATTGGGGGGGCACCACAGAGAAGGCCCTCTCCCTTGTTGCCGTCCTCCGAACTTCCCTCGGAGTAGGCACCTGGAGGAGGACCTTTGATGTTGAGCGTAGTGTACAGGTAGGTTCATGTCAAGAAAGGCGTTCCATCAGGTATTGTGGTCCCAAACCATGTAAGGCTTTATAGATTAAAACCAGCACCTTGAATCGGGCTCGGAAACATACAGGCAGCCAATGCAAGTGAAGACTATCTTACCCTAGAGCTTCCATGAATAGAAACTTTAGTGTTCAATTTTTCCTGCTTATCACCTCTGCTAGGTGCATATTAACATTCTTTGAACCAATCACACTAATGGGAGCCCAACATTCCAAAATATTAAATGGCTCCAACCGAGTAAACCGAGGCTGAATTTTAATTGCATTATACGGTCATCTTTATTTGCCTAGATTTGTATACTTCCTCTTCTAAGACTTATCCTATCTTTTGGGTTTTAATCTCTCCTTTCATTTCTGTGTTAAGAGGAACGAAAACCATATGAAATGATGGGAAATATTCCTAATAGTCCATTTTGATATTTTTCTAGAGATAGACCAAGATGATCCCTTAATCTGTGGTACAGCTGAACCTGGTTTTAACTTCAGCTACTTTGATCTTGGGTTTTAAAAACTTTCTCTAGAAACCTATTGTCTCAGAGTCTTTAAATACCTTTGAGTCGAACCTTGGCAGTGTATCTAGGTTGAAATGTCTTGCCAGGACTCCAGATTTAATTTTTTTCCTTTTGTTTCCATTTTGTACTTGCCCATGACTAATTCGTACAGCCACCTTGTGACCGAAATAGAGATGAATGCAGAAAATGCAATATGTCTTCAGCAAAGATCTTTGGCTGTGGTAATTTCAGCACTTGAAACTGGTGAAAATACTGACGAGCTAAATTTCTCTTCCTTACTGTAGCTTCATCCCCCAAGCAGATTACTACAAACCATGGGCTGTCCAGCAGTTTAGAGCTGGGAATGTTACCCCACAGGCAAGAAAGCCAGGAACATGTGTCATGTTTTGCCCATAGAGAGAGAAGCTGTGAATGCTGGCTCCTACTGCTTTGGGGTGTGGTTCTGTGGTCAAATACTGGGAATGTGAAGTTTGGCCTTGGGATCTAATGGGGTGTGGGCCTTGCTATAGTTGGAGGCAGGGAGTGTGAAATCTGGCATTTGTGCCCTTGGATCTTTCTGCCCTTGAGTGTGACTCCTGGATTTGGTGCCTGGAGAGTCTTTTGCTCGGCAAAAGACATCTTCTGCTGGGTTTGGCATTTGAAAACTATTAAAAATGCTGGCATAGAATTAGAAGAAAAAGCTAAAACCTGGATTCTCACTGTGATCCTACAGCGTTCTCGTCCTCTTTCTGCCAGTGACGCTGAGATGAAAAACCTTATGCCCTCAGCGAAGGAAAAAGCATCAGGAAGGCATGTTGGGTCTATGCTGGGCCTCTCCATGGAGGAGGTAAGAGGAGTCACGTACCATATTCAGTAATTGGACATAAGGAAATGAAGAGAACAATCAATCTCATGAATGAGTGCATTTGGCTACTAGATTGCTCTGCCTGGAGTCAGCAGACTGAGGCTGCATCTTGGCAGCACAGCAGAAGAATTCAATGGCAAAGAATAAAATGGCTAGCTATAGAGTGCAGCTGGAAAATTGCCCCCAAAACTAACTGGTCCTTGATTCACAAGGATTATGTGTATACAGTATTAGGGCAAAGAAGGGCAGACTTCAGTCTTCCTGGTTCTTTGTTTTTTAAAAAATTAGAATTCAGGTGCCAAATAGTGGTTTAGGGCCACAAATACACACTTTGAATTAAGGCACAGAGTGCATCTGGGCACTTACCTAGAGTAGGATTTCATTTTCAGTGCCAAAAGAGAGTTTACACATCTTTCATACTAAAATTCACTCCTGGTTTTCTCCCCTATGTTTTCTTATTTAGAACTCCCTAATTTAGAAAGAAAAAAAGCCTGTTAAGTTGCATTTGTTGAACAGTGGGTAGTTAGGAACCTTTGCAGATCTTCTGATAAATCTCCCAGTAGATCCTAGTCTACTTTTGGCTCATCTCTGAGTTAAGTTATCTCAAAACGTTCTGCGAAGCCAGATCCTTTCCTGAGGGTAACATTTCTGTATTAGTGATTTCCATTACTCATTCTGAATCCAGATAAAAGTTTTGCGTCGCGTCAAGGATGAATATGAGAGAAGAGGGGGATTCATTCGAATATTCCCTACACCACTAACTTGGGAGATTTATGGGTGAGCAAAAATTCATTTTTAATTCTATCAACTTGGAATTTGTAGAAGACATTTAAGAGGTAGCAGATATAAATGTACACTTTTCCCCACTCTAAGTTTTTAGTTATTCTATACATTTCACTTTCATGTCTATGCCTTGTTTTATAACAAAAGCTGTCTTACTGACTATTAATGCATCTCAAAATGCTATTTTGGGTTGCATTAATAAAAGTATAGCTTCTAAATCGTGTGAAGTACTGGTTCCCCTCTATTCGGCACTGGTTAGGCCTCATCTTGAATATTGTGTCCAGTTCTGGGCACCACACTTCAAGAAGGATGCAGACAAGCTGGAACTGGTTCAGAGGAGGGCAACGGGGATGATCAGGGGTCTGGAAACAAAGTCCTATGAGGAGAGACTGAAAGAACTGGGCATGTTTAGCCTTGAGAAGAGAAGACTTAGGGGAGACATGATAGCACTCTTCAAATACTTGAAAGGTTGTCACACAGAGGGAGGCCAGGATCTCTTC
This sequence comes from Anniella stebbinsi, assembly GCA_029215795.1. NCBI lineage: Eukaryota > Metazoa > Chordata > Lepidosauria > Squamata > Anniellidae > Anniella > Anniella stebbinsi. The sequence continues at coordinate 336,167,133 of JARDYH010000001.1, forward strand.
TCAATTATTCCAGAATGCAGGACACGGAATAATGGGATCAAGTTTCAGGAATCCAGATTCCAGCTAGACATCAGGAAATACTTCCTGACTGTTAGAGCAGTATGACAATGGAACCAATTACCTAGGAAGGTCGTGGGCTCTTCCACACTAGAGGCATTCAAGAGACAGCTGGACAGTCATCTGTCAGGTATGCTTTAAGGTGGATTTCTGTATTGAGCAGGGGGTTGGACTCAATGGCCTTATAGACCCCTTCCGACTCAACTGTTCTATTATTCTATGACTATCTTTTTGTGTTGTCAACGTACTCTAGCTTTCTACCATCCAGATGCTGTGCCTTCCTTATTAGTCTTGCCTTTTTTTCCTTTCCTGACTTGTGATGCTGTTTTTCCCTTGCTCTTCACAATAAGCTTTGACATTTTCTTCTGCTCAGGTATTCTTCCATTTCAATGATGATTTTTTCTGATTTACTTGCTCTTGGTTTTTCAGATCTTATTTGGAACACAAGACAACAATGAACTATATGCTGGCCACTCGCCTTTTCCATGAAAGGTAGGGAAGTGGTTCTAGGGTACTCCAAAGAACATAAGAATTTCATTGTTGGATCAGATCAAAGTCCATCCAATCTACCATCTCCCCCACCCCCCAGCAGTGGCCAGGCAGATACTTCTGGAGGCTCACCAATTTGGATTTACTGTTGATTCTGCCATTTTGTTAATCTACCTGATTTACAGATATCTTACCTAGAACCCTTAAGAGCCTTTGTTGAGGAACTTCGCTAACCCTTTTAATCTATGGCAGATGGAATATTATCTATGTAAATTTGTTTCTCCATGTGAATTTTTGAGCAAACATCAAATAATTCATCTGTTTACATAATATATAGCCTGATTCCCCCCATCCTTGATGCCTTGTCTTGTGCCTAAATGTTCAGTTGTATCTGGGAATATTTGTACATTTAAATGTTTCCATGTGAGAATTGTATGCAACAGAATGCCAATTTGGTGAAACCTTATGAGTCACATGTCAAAGGATCAGTTTTTGTTTCACACCATAATAATATAAAACTTGCTATGTGCATGTTCTTTGGCATGCTGCTCCTGACAATACTACAATAGTTTTTTTTGCATTTTGCATGTTAAGAATTGTTTTAGGGTTCTGAAGAACATAACTGTTGAACGTATGAATCCGCCTTATCCCAAGTTAGACTGTTGGTCCATTCACCCCAGTATTGTCTACTCCCACTGATGGCAGCAGTTCTCCAAACTCTTGGAAAGGTTTTTCCTCAGCCCTGCTACCCAAAATCATTTTAACTGGAGGTGCCAGGAACGGAACCTGGGACCTTGTACATGCAAAGTATGTGCTGTTCTACTGAGCCATTGGCTCTCCCCATGACTGCACATCATAGGCTATTTCTTCTTTGAGAACACAATGTCCCAAAGGCACTGCTTGTTGATCCTTTTTGGAATGCATTTTTAAAGTAATTACCTGCCAGCAGCATCTCCACTGGTCTGAACAAGAAATTCATCCCATTTGTTGCTACATTCAATACTATTAATTTTTTAGTAATAAAATCCAAAAAAGTTCTCCCAAATGGGCAGTAATTTTTTTATTGGCAAAAGTCTGAATGGCAAGATGGGGAGGTGGAATTAAGTATTTTCAAAACATTTGCAGTAGGCAGTATTTGCATTTTGGATACCTTTCAAAAGTTGCCTCTTTCCAAGGCACCCTAATCAAACAACTCATGGTGTGGATAACTAGGCTCCAAAGAAACATTCCACTGGATTAGGTTGGGCTCTAGGTTTTGGAGGGACATGGGAGGACTGCACTTGGTGGATCTGCCTGCTGGCGCTTGGCCTCCTTGGTGACATGGCTGCAGCTGCCAAACTTGCCTTTGCGAGTATGCGGGCTTTACCCAATGGTGCTGGCAGTGCAACAGGCCAAGTGTTGAGCTGCTGCTTGGCTCCAGCCAGTACCTGGTAGGTGCCACAGTGTATCTCCCACAGCGCTGCTGCTGCCACTACATCAGCCCACTTGCTTGAGAGGGCAATACTAGTGGCTGCAGCAGTGGGGGGCTTCCAGATCCCCTACTGAATGTGTTTGGATGCCCCAGTATTTCTGGTGTTGATGTCATGCTTGACTAGATACACAAATTGTGAAGAATACCGCATGTAGCAATTATAACTGGCATGTATTATTGGCATTAGGCCAATGCTCCAAGCAGTACCAACATGCTTTCTATGAAAAGCATGTTCCATGAGGATCTTAGTTTTACTGAGAGTGTAGCTGAATTCATCTTTACCGCAGCTTTAGGTGTCATTAGCCAAGCTGCTAGGAACACTGCAAGCGTAATGTTAACTGGCCACTAACTAGGATTGAGAGATTGGGAGCAGACTGTAGGGTTGCATGCTGCTCTTCATCTTTCCCCCCTTTTGTGCATGGTTTTACTTTGCTCTCTGTTATCTTGATTTAACATTACATTGGACTGATATTTCATTCTGGTTAATGCAAACCTGGGGACACCAGCCCAGTTTGAACTTCCCTCCTATCCATAATTTGTGCTAACCAAAGTTTTAGAAACTAAGCCACCTGCCAAACCATGATTTAGAGCTGTTTAACTGCTTTCATTTTCTGTAGTCTCAGCACTCCTGTCTCCAAGTGCAGTTTCCCTGGAGGCATAACAAATTCTATAATTTGCACATTGAGACAGAGCGCTTTGGCTATTGGGCGGTATAGAAATGAAATTAATAAATAAATGTTACCATATTTAGCACAAATTAAACCAAACTAATTTGCTTTATACAGTGTATGCTTGTGGAATTCACTACCACAAGGTGCAGTGGTATCCCCTAGCTTAGATAGCTTTAAAATTATGAGATTAATTAATGGAGGACAATTCAATCAGTGGCCGATAACTGTGATAGCTAAGTAGAACTTCCATATGCAAGTATTATACTTCTGAATACTAAATGCTGGAGATGAGATAGGAGATATCATGCACTGTTCGTGGACATTCAGTGTCCCCTGTATCTGGCTGCTTGCTGTTGGAAGCAAAATGTTGGTCTAGAGAAGGGGTGGGTGACTTGTGGCCCTCCAGGTCTCATAATAATGCAACTCCTATCAGTCCTAGCCAATATAGTCAGTGGAGTGGGATAATGGGAACTGCAGTCCGACAACATCTGGAGAGCCACAAGTTGCCTGCCCCTAGTCAGTTATGCTGAAGCTGGCATTTTTGGTGAAAACTCTAGTTCTTCTGACAATACTTGTAGTCTTTTTATATATATTATGTGCTTTGATGTGTATTTATGGTGTAATCAGAATCTTCTCTCCCCCCCCCCCCCCCCCCGCCCTACAGAGGAGGGTCAAGGAGAGGTCCAATTCCTAGACGAACTCGGTAAGCACTTTAAGTAGTTGGTATTAAATGGAAATGGCTGGTTTTGTAATTTGAACCTTGCAGTTACCCTTAGACTTGAGATGAGGCTCCTAATGTCAAGCAAGAGCCTTCACTCTCTTGCAAATAGGCCTTGCTGAACAGTGTTGTTCCAACTTCATAGCCAATTCTGCAAATAAAGCTTTATGAAGAGCCTTGGTTCCTCCTCATTGATGGGTAAAGTACCTTGCGACAGACTTAAGACTTCCTTTCTAGATGACTGCCAAGAGTATCAAACAAGATTCTATCAGTATGATAGCAGCTTGTACGTTAATTTCCCTTGGGCTGGACTTCCTATTTATTATGTGTCAGTCTATAATCTCCTTTAATCCATTATGCTGTTGAAGTTGCAGGATGTTGAAGCTATTCCAATTTAAACTGAAAAGTGGCTTCAGGTAAATCACATGAACTCTGACACAATATTCCTAAAGATCACTGAAGAAGATCTTTGAGAGTCGCACTTAGAGGAGCAGTGCCCCTAACATGAGTTGGACTTTGCTTGGAAGCTGTGACCAAGAGGGCCAGAGAAAAATGCCCTCTCAGTCAGTGGGTTTCTTTCACTTCTGCAAAAGCATTCTACACAGCCAGGAGCGTGGGGGGGGCGTGGGGATCTTCCTCAGTTCATTAACGAATTCCTTTGTAACTTCTTTGCTTTTGGGAACCTTTTAGTCCTGCAGTGGTTTTGATTTTATAGTTGAACAAATGGCCGAAGGGCTTCTATTTTAATATTTATGTCTTCACTTACTATGCTGTTAACTTAAACATATATTCCATTTTTGCTTACATACGTTTCACGTATTTGGCTTATCTGCTGATGTGGCTAAGGCTAGACCAGTATTGTATTATTATTTATTAAATAGCTGTGTCAGTCACACTTTTTTCACTAAGGTCCATTATTAAATTTCCTATGGCTTCATGGCCAAATTCACAACTAGTTGATTTCAGCAGTGAAAACTGGCAAGGCTGAAGTATTTAGCATCGCTGAGTCATCCATAATTGGCAGAATGTTAGGGAATGCAGAGCTGATTTGACGACTAGAACCCAGGAGAAAGTATTACTTCTGTAGTGAGAACTCTGTTCAGTCAACTTACTGTGATGATAGTCACTTACTTGGAATTTATACATAGGACACAATGGCCTGATTTGCACAATGAAACAGCCCACTGTAGCTTATTTTAAAATGGCTGCCTGCATACTCCTGCATGTGCCACATCTGATTGTGGCTTATTTAAACCATGGTGGGCTGTGGTGCATGCTGGTGTGGGTGGGCAGCCATTTTCAATATGCAATGTTCAGTTTTGGCTTTTTGTGTTGTGCAATCCTGGGGGGGCTTGTTTAACCCTCACATAACACATGTCCCCAGATTTGCATGACTCAACAAGCTGCAGCCAAGTGTTGAATATTCAAAATGGCTTAAACAGAGTTGACAAATCAAGATCAAAGTGAGGATACAGGGACTTGCAAAACATATAAAAGCCATAACCAGCTGCCACAATCTCACTTTTGAAGGCAGCTGCGGTACTTTATTAACTATCATCTTATAAAATACCCCCCCGTATTTAGCGGTAGTTGAATCAAGCGGAATCTCTCAGTTGTGCATTTAACTAAGCAATAGTATGTGGGGCAGGGGTGAATTTATTCCCAGACTAACAATTAGAATGAAAAAGTAAAATTGTATTAATTTATGGAAAGTGGAGTTTACCTAGCATTAATGTAAAAGGGAATTTTAAAAAATGTCGAAAGCATAATAACAAAGCAAGTTCCTGTGGCATCTGACTAAGATGCCTTCAAGTATATGGTTGTAGAAAATAGTTCTTAACCCATCTCTAATAATGAAAGTGATCACATTCCTGTGCAGAACATCAAGCCATGAAAAAGAAGGAAGACACCCCATCTTTTTCTAGGCATTCTAGGCCCAAAGGGAAGCTGTTTCTGAGGCACATAAAACCACCCTTTTAAATTTCTAAGTTCTGCTTTTTCAATAGTAAGAATCCAGTCTCACCCCAAGGGGGAGGGACAACCCTACTTTGGATGTGGGCCAGTCCCTGTCTGCTGTAGTAAGCAGGACAAGGCTTGCACTGGCCAATCGGGGATGATGATTTCATTCTAAGCTGTATTTTACAGGAAATGAAAATTAAGCTTCCTTTAATTGCTGAGCCATCAGGTATATTTCATATCTCCACAAAGCGTAGGGTGCCAGGATGTCAGACATTTCTTTCAACCATTCATTTGTTAATTTCACATATTCAATAGGTTGAAGAGGGTAAATTGGATTTAGGAAGTATCTGCATTTAATTCCTAAAGGAAATTACTTGGGCATGTCTCCAAGCAAACATGCTGATTCCAGTGTGATTTTAGGTCTTTAATAAGACATTGCCAAGAATGCCTTGCAGAGATGCCACGCATACAGACAGCAAATACATTTCTGTCTAACTTGTAATGAAAGAAGAAAGGGATGTTAAATGTTAAGATAACTGAGGCATTTGATGAAAGGTAAAATATATTGCAAGGTTATCTTGGGACAAAATCCTCTACTAATAGTACATTGACAGTGATATAACCTATCTAGTTCTATGTCTATAGTTAGATTTCCATGCTGTTCTTTCTATGGGCAATCCATTCTAGGGTCAGGGAACACCAAAAAGCAAAGTACTACATCGTTAATTTCAACATGTAGAAGGCATGCAATTTCCAATTCTGGATGTATGGATTCTTCTTGAAGTCTCTATAGAAAAAAACCCATGGGAAAAAGTACACATACTTTTCTTAGAATAAGCGGAAAGTAAACACAGAACTGAGATTATTTTTAAGGTTCCAGTAGCATTCATTAGAAGATTAATAGGATATCTCTCAAATCCACTATAAAGAAACTTACTGCCAACTGATAATCTCCTTCTAGAAGGTGCAGTTTTATATGAAATTGATTTTAAAGCACACCAACTCTTTCTTATATATGAGCCTCAATATAGGATCAGGTCTGTGCCTCAACTCTAATACTGTACAGAGATACACTTTTAAATTGATGTTCATAGATTTGTCAAAGCTTTATTTTTCCTGAAAAAAGTATTACGTAGGTACCAATGTGATTCTCTCTACTTCTTGATTGTAGAGATTTGTTATAGATGTACAGTTTTTTACAGATTAAACAATTGTATTTCTTTGAGGCTTCCAATGAACATACATATAGTGCCCTGGTAGAGCTGGTTCTGGAAGCTAGTTGAGTCCACTGGCTTGTTTCCAAACTACTTCTGAGACTTCCCCCCCATCTGATAGTAAGGCAGATATAGCAATTGTGAATTTCTTATTACAGCCTGGGTGTTGTCCTTTGTATAATATGTTTGTCTGTTTTGTAGAACAAAGTCTGTTCTACTGACATGTTGATTTTATGTTTTCAATAGGAAGAACAACCCCATTGTCTTTTGCATAGTATTGACTAGTTTCATGAGTGAACACTTGCTCTGTAGGTTATCTGTTTTTGCTCCCTTCTTACTTGGATTAAAAGAAAGGAAACACAACATCATATTTAGTAAGCACAGCAGTTTTAGAACTAAGTAGGATTTACAAGGAAATGTCCCATAATTTTCTTTGTATTCTGCCCCATGGGAAAATCACACATTATTCAAGGGTCCTCACAAACAGGATGCAATTGAGAGAAGGATGTTTTTTTCCACACACTTTAAAATTTGTTCTGGAAAATCTTTTTCTCTTCTTGTGGGGTCTGATTCTACTGCAATCAGCAGCTTCTTACACAAGACATCTTTTTCCAAAATCAGTTCTGGCTAGTCAATTCCTGTAGCTGTAGGCTCTTCACAGGTAACCCTTCCTGAATCATAAAATATATCATCAAGAGGAACAGAGTCAATAGTCTGTAATCAAAGGTTCAGTCTCTGAAATCACACGATACCTGTTCTTTTTCCTCTTCAGAGGTTTTGACTTGCAAATTGGGGATGTCTCCACTAGATGTTTCAACAGCAACTTCAGGTAACGAAGCGACCTCTCAGTTTTACTCTTCTTTGCAGTGGGTGTACACATGGTTTCACAGAGCTCTTGATCCTTGCTAGCCAGACGTCCAAAGCTTTATAAGCTGGGTCTAGCTTCACACTCCTCTCCCCTCTATTCAGCCTCAGGTATGCTCTCTCCTTCTGGAAATTCACAGACTTCGGCAAAATCCCAAAAGGATATAATTATTGGGTCTTCCTCTTTATCCTCTTTTCCAGCATCACACACAGAAAATTCTGCAATATCTTGAAGGAATCTTATGAAAGTACCTTCTTTGTCATAACTTCCCACTTCATTCCATTTAGGGAGTGGCCTCGAGTTCAACAGGTCACTCTTCCAGGTCCCTTGTCCTTTTTGCAGACCGTCTCAGAGAATTCTAAAGATTTCCTTCCAATTCTCATTTCTGAGGGATTCCTCCCTCCCAGTGCTGAGTGCAGCCAACCCTCCTGCTCTCATTGTATCTAACCTTACAGCCTGTTCCTGTGAGGCTTAGGGGAGACTCCAGTCATGGAATTATAAATTAAAAATAAACTTGTATTTATTGAAGGAAATCCAAGAGATTTCCAAATGAAATGCCAAAAGCATAAGAGTAAGAATGCACGTTTCTTACATGCCTGGACTGTGGCACCTGACCAGGAGGTCTTTAAGTACTTAGGTGAAAGACTATATTCTGCAACTATCTCTAATTATGGAAGTTAGTACATGCCTCTTCAGAACATCAAGGCATAGAAAAGCAGGAAATCACCCCATGGTTTTCTGGGAATTCTAGGCCCAAAGGGAAGTTCTCTCTGGGGCACAGAGAATCGCTTTTTAAAAAAATCTCCTGACTCTGGCTTTTCAAGACAAAATTCAGTTCGTTCTTTCTGTGAGGGAGAGACAGATCCACTTTGTACATAGGCCAATCTCTGTCAGCCGCAAGTAGCAGGGCAAGGCTTCCACTGGCGAATCAAATACGATGATTTCATTCTAGGCTGTGTTTTATAGGAGATGGAAATGAAGCATCATTTAATGACTGAACTATCAGGTTTTATACTGTGTGAATCTGGTTTTCTGTTCTCTTTCCCTTGCTCCTACAGTTTTATGCTGTTCTTTATGTTGTGTTGATGGTTTATATTTTTAATTTTGTGAGCCACTCTGATGTTTCTACCCAAAGAACAGAATAGAAAATAATTACATATATTTCACAACTCCACAAAGCTTAGTTTGCCAGGATTTCAAACATTCCTGTAACCATTCCCTAACATTTGTTAATCTCAATTACCCTGTATGATGAAGAGTTGGGAGAGATTATTTGGGATTTTATGTGCTTTTAATATAGGAAATGTCATGTGCACACACACACACACTTACACACCTCCAAGCAAACAGGCTGATTCCAATGAGATTTTAGGCATAAAATATGGAGCTGTTCAAGCTAGTTGACCAAACTTTTTTTAAAAAACTAATTTTCCTCACGAAACTGTTAAATCCTTGAACAACAAAAAGTCTTATGCAGTTGCTCTAGATTGAGCTTGATTGTGACAAAATTGTGTGGTTCTTGACCCTGTTCTAGTACAAGGAGTTAAGATAGTGCATCTTGGTGTGACTGGAAACCTTATCATAGCCACCATATGAAGGTCATGGTGGCTATGATAAGAGCTGCATTTTCGGAATTCTGTGTCCTCCTCATTCTTGCCTGTGAGTTCTGCCGGCTGTATAGAGCGGCCGGGGGTTTTCGGCTGCTCCGGCCATCGAACTCTATTCCCAAACGGAACAGTCCACAGAGAGAGGGGGGGCTCAATTCGGACGACACTTTAAACAGCGGGGCTTCGGGCTAAACCACGTGCAAGCCCGCTTTTTCTCTCTATTGCTTAATTGGGCTGCTTAGTGTATTGTTAGTTGTGTGCGCGTTGTGTGTTACTCTCCAGACGACACAATAAGCAACACAACTGATGATTGTTCCCCACCCCTCCGTTGCCTAATATGTCGTCCAAATTGAGCCAGAGACTTTACTTTATACTCATGTACTGTTCCCTTTATGTCCTCCCTCTTACGTAGCCAAGAGCAGAAGGTGTAGGATTTTATAAGCAACAAATGCTTTATTAATTACAATAATAAGTTGTTGAATAATAAACAAGTAACTCTTAAATGATTCTATCAATATAGGTCATCGCATACATAATACACCGAAATCACTCTCTTAGACAATCCTTACACATTTACCGCAAACCTTCACTGAATCCTTAATTCTCTCCTTCCCAATATCCTAACTCTGATCTAAACCCTCGTACATTAATTCCTTATCTCTGATCTAAACCCTCTCACAACAAATCTCTCACACAGGCACAGCACCTTGTTTATATAGTACACATACACTTCACCTCCTCAGCCAATCAGCTCACACGTGTAAATCCACTGTTTTCATCCTGGAGGTCCTTACCAAACCACATAGCTATAGTAAGAACACATAGTTATAAACATAAATTCACTATCTTAAAATTTTATTGCCTTCCCTAGCAAGTATCAGATTCATCCTCTAGGAGTACAGTTTATTAGTTGAAAATAACTTATCTTTTAGAGGAAAGGAAAATGCTGCAGAGTCTTGGTTGAAATTTGTTTCATCCACAGAGCCCCTAAATACAAGAAAGCATTTCTTAGCAAAAACGAGTCCAGGATTAATGGCTACTGCCGTGGCCTATCAATACCTTAACTGAACTTTAAAAGTTCAACACAGAAGCTGAGTTGATGCAACACATGCCTAACAGCTGATCTGACATAGTGGTTAGAGTGGGAACAGCTGGTATGGTTTGTAATGGCTAGAATGGGGAAAACCAGCTCCATATCCCTGCTCCGCTCTGAAGCTTATAGGGCCTCAGCCAAGTAATTATATTTTAGGTTAACCTATTTCACAGAATGATTGTGAGGCTTTCATAGAGGTGGGGTAGGTTACAATTTTTTTTTAAAAAAAGCAACAACTGACATATATTTGGTAAATTAATCTCTTACCAGGAGTAGTGATGGGGTTCTTCGGAAAATTTTGAATTGGAAGATTTTGTAATACGAAGTAGGCTAATACGAAGTAGGCTAATACATCTTGTAATGCAAAGCATATGGGGAGAGCAATCTTATGGTTCCCTAGACAGCAGGAGAATCGCAGTGCTCTGACCTCAGACCTAGGGGTTCGAGTTCCCCGCCCGCTCCCCCTCCCCATTGCAGCCAGCGTGGAGAGAACTGTGCCAGCTGTCTCTCTGAGGCAAAAGCGACCTCAGAGAGGAGGGAAAGGCAGTGGTTGTGTGCATGGGGAGGGGAGGGACTGGAGGAGCGGGGATACAAGCTATCCCAGCCTCCTCCCCTCCCCTTCCCTCCACAGAGACCTAGCTAGAGGGGCAAAAATGCAGATCACCTCCATGCTCCTCCCACTTTGCATAGGATGCCTGTCAGCCTCCGAGTTCATCTGAATAGGGTTGCACCCTTGATGTGATTTAAATGTTATATTATGTAAACTAAAACAGGGATACTTGTAAAAATGGAAAGAAAATATGATGTACTTCCCTTATAATGTTTAAATTTAAGGCCAAAACAAAGGCAGTGGAAACTGTTGACACACTAATTAATTTTAGTAACCCAAAGAAGTGTGCATGATTTGCTGACAGCCATTTCAGTGGTGCACAACTTTCTTCCACTAAGGTTGTTGGGGCAACTTCAGTTTCCCTGTCATTATTTATTAGTTCCGTTTCATTCTGAGACTTATATGTATTCTCCCACATAGTTGCTGTAAGGATAATGGCAGAAAAGCATTTTTTACAATTTTGAAACTGCCAAGCTTTCCTAATACTGTGTTTGCAATTGGTATACATTCATTTTTATTTATGAACTTATGAAATGTACAATTTTCCATGGAAAAATAAAGCACTGGTATTTTTTCCTGCGCCAAAACACTGACTGGGAGTAGTAGGATAGGTCTTTTCCAATATTAGCTCTTTCAAGCGCACAAATCTCAATGCTATTTGGTCATGAAGAGCCCAGTATCTTGCTAGTTGGGACACTGTAGCAAGATAGATAGATAGATAGATAGATAGATAGATAGATATGATGAATGCATTTGAACATTGCTGAGATAGGATTTCTTTTCTTACCTCTACCACCTGTTCTTTGATGTATTTAGTTTAAAGAATAACAATGGAATCCTAATACATATGAGGGCTTACCAAACAGGGTTCTCCAGGCCCTTGATACAAATTTATATTCAGTCCTCCCACTCCTGCAGTGGGAAGGAATATTCTGCGCAGAGGAAGATAATAAAAATGGGACAAACTGTGAAAAGGATGATGTAAGGAAGTAACATATATAACAACAACAACAACTTTATTCACAGCCAATAGGCCAAACATCAGCAAATAGCATTTAAACATTGATACAATGTTCATTTACACTCATTAAAATTAATAATAAAAGTAGAATATATAACTATCATAAAAGGGGAAGAGGAACCTAAAATCTATAAAGGCTGGCTGTTAAATATTTGAGTTCTACAGACTATTATACAATGTACAAATTTTGCCACTTGCAGAGTAAGCGTCTTGTCCTTACCCTGTAATAAAGTGCTTATCAGATGTATAGATGTATGACCACACTCATTCATAAACAGGTCAGAATTTGAACAGGTTTCAAACCCCACCTCTGCTGCTGTGCCACTACAAGTGCTCCACAGTTTTGCTTTAAAATATGTTCTCTTGGAGGGATTACCCCCACTTTGCCTTGCCACCCCTGAAGTTGACTATCTTTTGTTCTAAACTACTCCATCTCCTTATTCCATCTGATTGCAGAAGTTCTCAGATCACCCCAAGTGATCATGAATGGGACTATGCATGGACTTACCTGTAACTGGTATTCTTTGAGAATGTTCCACACAATTGCCCTTTTCATCATGTCACCTTATATTGTCGCAAACCAAGGCCAAGACAGCCCTGACCTGGCAGTTAGAATGCTGCCATAAAGATTGGTTAAATTAAATGCCTATTGGATTACTTTTTGAACCCCAATAGCTTTCGCAAAAAAATGTGACTGGCTGAGGCTGGGGCCTTCACTTCCGTTAGTGTGACCAGGTGTGGGCCACTCTTAAGGAATAGTAGTTACAGATAGGTAATCATGTCAGACTAGACAGTTCTTAGAAGTTACACTGTATTTGCACCTATTTATCTGGTAGTGTAGGCAAAGTGTGTGACTAGTATGTAGGTCTCTCTGGACATAGCTGGATAGAAAAGGCATTGAGGGTTCTGCCTGTTCTTGTCTGTTTCAGTTTAGCTCTTGCTGGAGAACTGGGTCTGGATATTATAGATTGTAATGCTCAGCTTCATGCCGCTCTGTATGAGCGGAAACTCCTGTCACTAGAGGTACGGAAACGAAGGCGACGTCTTGGCAAACTGAGACTAGGACGGACAAGACTGTCAGGTACATGTGAATTCTACCCATTTCCCCATATTATAATGTGGATGCATCGGTTTAAAGAATGATGAGCCCACCTCGCATGTGTGCATCCTGAGTGAAAAACTGTCTGTGTATATATGTATTTCCTGTTTTTCTTGTCTATTCCTATTATGTAACCTTTGCACATAGAGTTCATATTGTGAGTATGGGATAGTAATATGAGATCCTGAAATTGTCTGCCTTGTTTTACCAATTCTAAAATGTTAAGAACTGGCAATATATTGGTTATAATAGGGTCTTCACAGTCAGCTAATTTTGCCAAGTCAGAAATGGAAGAGGAAGAGGAAGAGGAGACTGCAGAGGAGGAGGATGAACTGGAGATACCTCCAGATGAAACAGCTGGCTGTCTTGGGAATATGCAGGGGAAATTGAAGCCACAGTTGTCAGAGCAGATGGAGCCTGTCCACCAAGGGAAGTTGTTGAAGGAGCCTGAACGGAAACGAGAAGTACTGTCTCTTCAAGACAAAATGGAGCCAATGCCAAAAGATGTTGACCCTCCATTTAATTTGCTGCAGATTCTGCAAGAGAATAAGAATCTAAGGTAAGAGTTTTCATGAGATTGCTTTGGTTTTGGGGACTAACATGAGGACAGACACATAAGCAGGAGTCTCTTGTCTGCTTATATTTCTGGCTGCGCTGGCATATATGGTGGTTGGTAGAGAAAATAGTTCAGTTGTTGTGTCAAGCTAGAATTTCTAAATGTGGAGTATTGTTTACTTATAGATGTTAGTGCCACAAAATGCTGCAATAGCTTCTAATGATTTCTGTTGGCTCAAAAAAGGAGTTAAACATGAATGGGGAATATTGACTACTATTAGCCATGATAGCTAAAGGGAATGCTAAGGTTCACATCTCAAAAACAGATGCAGGGATAAACAATTTGGGAAAGGTTGTTCAGGGGTAGTGTCAAGCTTGGGTGGGACCTTGACGTATTGCTCCTGTTGGCTCCCCCAGTGCTAATTGGGCCCCCATGCCATATCCCTTGCTGCTGTTGGTAGTGGTGATGCTCATGCAAGTGCTGCCAGCCTCCTCTCCAGGCACTCTTTAGCATAATCAACAAGCAAAAAACCCTCAAGACAATTACACCTGACAATGATGACCAGAAAAAATGCCTTGATGCTACTGTTTCGTTTGCTCTTCTGTTGTTCTTTTGGGGTGGACAAGGAGGCGAGAGGCATTTAAGAATTCCTCTGACCCATTCCGTGCAAACATTTCTCTGTGGAGAAAGTTTCTGTGTCAACAGCAGTATCTTATTTGCATCTTATTTAGTAGAAGCTTCTCTTTCTGCCTAATATCAAAGTCTTCTGATCCGAGGCAGTGTCTAAGCTTTTCAAATACTCTATTGCCATACCGTGCCATTCTCTTACCACCATCTGGATAGTTAGCCAGCGAGATAGCCCTTCGTTTCTGCCTCATTATGATTGAAATATAACATAATTCAAAACATTCTTTCAATTCAAGAGATGATCACAAGGAGATATTTGCAACTTAACTATTTTTGCCAGCTTGGTCTCTTTGAACAGAGTGTAAGTCAGTGAATTCTGGATTAACCTCACACTTTAGATTTCACTTTTCTTGCTTTCTTGCTCATGTTGAAGATAAGCAAAGTGATAATTCTACTTCAGTTTCTTGAAGTTCTTCAAAAGGTTTTTTAAATAGTATTTGATGATCTGTTTCGTCCAAAGTTGTGGAAGAATTCCCTCCACAGAATTTATGCTTCAGCCTCTTAATCTTCCCTTGACATAAAAGATAGATGGATGGCTATTACCGTTGCTGTTGGTAAACATTTACTTAGTGGCGCCATACAGAATTTTGAAGTTGAATGGACACTTGTCCAGTTGGTGTATGGTATGTGCCTGCTGGTAGGACCACAGTGAAGGGAGAAGACAGTGTTTGATAAAGAGTAGTAAGAATGGGAATGGGGAGTGGAATTGTTGAATATTAAGAGATTGGGAACATTTGCTGCCAGCATTTAGACAGCAGTACACTGACTAGCCTGTGATGAATCCTACGGGGGCAGGAGATGTAAACCTTGAGGCAACAACAGATAAAGGCTTATGCACCATAACAAAGAGAACAGCTCCAATAGTGCCCCAAAACAGTGTTCACAACAGTGTAGGAAAGAAGCCAGACTGCAAAGCACATGGGCTTCGATGTCTATATACTAATGCCCAGAGTATGGGAAACAAACAGAATGAACTCGAACTCTTAATACAAGAAGGCAAATATGACTTGATAGGTATAACTGAAACATGGTGGGATGACTCCCATGACTGGAATATAGCAATTGAAGGATACAGCTTGTTCAAAAAGAACAGAAGAAATAGAAAGGGAGGCGGAGTCGCACTATATGTTAAAAATACTTATCCGTGCGCAGAAATACAAGAGGATGAGCCTGGGAGCCCCATCGAGAGCATCTGGATTAAAATAAATGGGGAAAAGAATAAAAGAAGTATGATAGTCGGAGTCTACTACCGACCACCCAATCAAGGAGAAGATGAGGACGAAACTTTTGAAAAGCAAATTGCCAGTGTTTCAAGGAAATCCGATGTAGTAGTAATGGAGGACTTCAATTACCCCGATATCTGTTGGGAGACAAATTCTGCCAAAAGTGCCCCCTCCAAGAAATTCCTAACATGTGTGGCTGATAACTTTCTCCTACAGAAAGTAGAGGAACGAACTAGAGGAATGGCTATCCTTGTCTTGATACTGACCAATAGGGATGACTTAGTGGATAAAGTGGTAGTTACGGGAACTCTGGGGGAAAGTGACCACGTCATACTTGAGTTCTTGATTTTAAAGGAAGCAAAAGCTGAGTATAGCCAAACGCGTGCTCTGGATTTCAAGAAAGCGATTTTAATAAATTAAGAATTATGATAAGTAAGGTCCCATGGCAAGTGACCCTAATGAGAAAAGGAGTCTCAGATAGGTGGGAGTTTTTTAAAAAGGAAATTTTAAAGGCCCAATTACAAACAATTCCAACAAGGAAAAAAGATAGAAGACAACAGAAGAAACCAATGTGGCTCCACAAAAAGCTTAGAGATGACCTGAAAATAAAATAGGATACATATAGGAAGTGGAAGGAAGATCAGGCTACAAAAGAAGAGTACAAACAAGTAGCACAGAAGTGCTGGAATGGTATCAGGAAGGCTAAAGCTGAGAAGGAGCTGAGGCTAGCGAGGGATGCTAAAAGCAATAAAAAGGCTTTCTTCAGATACTTGAATGGTAAAAGACAGAGGAAAGAACTGGTGGTTCAAGTGCTTCATGAGGATGGCAAATTGGTAACAGATAACAAAGAAAAGACTGAAGTGCTCAATTCCAGAGGGGTCTATGACTCCCCTGGAAAAAGTGAAGTATAAGCTGTCGGGGCAGGATTGCAGTTTGAGATTGATAAACAAATGGTCAAGGAACACCTAATTTCTTTGAACGAGTTCAAATCTCCAGGGCCCAACAAACTGCATCCTATAGTAATAAAATTGCTGGCAGAAGAACTCTCAGAACCACTGTCTATTATCTTTGCAAAATCATGGAAGAAGGGGTGAAGTGCCGGATGATTGGAAGAGGGCTAATGTTGTCCCTATCTTCAAAAAGGGTAAAAAGGAGGAACCTTGGAACTACAGACCAGTCAGTCTGACATCCATCCCTGGGAAAATTTTGGAACAGATTATAAAGAAGTCAATCTGTAAACACCTTGAAAACAATGCAGTGATTACTAGAAGCCTTTCCACCAAGAATATCCCTGAAAAGGATGTAGCTTCCAACTAAAAATGGTATGTTTGGCTTTCCCAACCTTCAAAATACCATCGAGCTTATTTGCTGACCTGCACCAAATTTTGGTCTTTTCCACTTAGATTTGATTTTCCACCTTGGTCAGTTTTGGAACCATCCTGTCTGGAGCCTCTTTCCATATGAATGGCATTAGGTTCTCGGCATATTAAAGGAGAAAGTGCTCCTCCCACAATCTCAGCAGTTAGAGATGTGTGGCATATAATGTCACGCCACCTACAGTTCGACCCATTTTCTCATGTTAAATTGACTATATGGGGAAATCCAGACTTAAAAATAGGAAAGAAAATGTTTTTGAGGCGGACTTGGACAGACAGAATGATTTCTACCCTGAATCAATTATTGGGTGCAGATGATGAGTTTTTGTTTTTTTCAGCTTTGTGTGATAAATTTAAATGACCTGCTACAACTGAATGGCAGTATTTGCAACTGCAACGTTTGTTAGAATCTAGATTTGGCGCTGCGGCTTTTACTGCTTCAGAACCTCCCTTGTTATTGGAAGCACTTATTGAAGCTGACCGGGTAAATGGACCCATGATTCATGTTTATAAATACTTATTATTAGTGAATACATATGATACATTGGGGCTTCAGCAGGAATGGAACAAGGACTTGGAATATTCTATTTTATTGAATCAATGGACCACTGTTTTGGCATCAGTATCTGATATGTCAATGGATCTCTGGTTACGTCTTATTCAGCAAAAAATATTGTTTTGAGTCTATCGGACGCCACAGCATCCATTTAATAAAGGTTTGTCCAAATTGACTAATTGTTGGAGGTGTCACACAGCTAATGCTTCTTTTATTCATATGTTCTGGAAATGTCCAATAGTTGCCTCCTTTTGGGAGGAAATTATCAGATACATACATTTTGTATTAGAAAGATCTTTAATATTTTTGGATGTACATGTCATCTTAAAATACTTACCAGCTTCTTAGAAAATAACACACAGTCAACGTAAATGGATTTTTCGTGCCCTTTTGACCCCGAAAAGACTGATTCTACAACATTGGAAAGATAAAACTATACTGCCTATAATGCAATGGATTGAGGACTTAACAACATTAGCAATATTTGAAAGAGTGGTATATAGGCTCCACCTACGAATGGACTTTTACTCATTCATTTGGTCTGCCTTAATGGATGTTTATGTGTAATTGATGCTATTTCCCTTTTTTTCTTTTAGAATGTGATATTTAAAACTGAGGCTTTTGAAGTATGTAGTTGCATATGTCTATTTTTTAATTTTCTTTTTAATTTTCTTTTATGTTTTTTTATTTTGTTAAAAATTTACAATAACAAATTGATTTTTAAAAAAAATAGAATAGAGCATTGAAAATGATATTAAGGCAGAGTTTGTCCTGAACTTTCACAATTCCCCTAGGATTCAGAGGTAAACGAATATGCAGGGGGGGGGGGGGAAATCTGTTCATGACTTGCATGTTGCTTTGTGAAACAGATAGTAACATTGAATATTTGAGGGAGCTGCAAAGGTTGAATTTTTGAGAGAGGCCTGAGCTAATCTTCCTCATTTACTCTGGGAAATATGCCTCCTTTGCATCTGGAGCACTTTGGTAGAGCTCTCCAATTTTAGTGGCCTGGTCAAACCTGCTTATAAGGAGGCAGAATCATAACCTCAGAAGATTCAAGAACCAAGGTGTTGATGAATTGCCTCCAGCTTATGCTAATAAAAGTGATGTGGAAAGTATGGTGGAGAATGGGGTGCATACCCTCCTCTGCAGGATAGATCAGTATGCAATGCTTCTTCAGCTTAGGGACTCCAGTTGCTGACCCAGATTCTAAAACATTCCTTTGTCCCACCTATAGCAGCTAATAATGTATTAGGGGGTCATTGGGTCCAAAAGCAAGAAAGCTAGTTTTATTTCTGACTGTTACCTGTGCATCTCTGCTTCTACAGCAAAGTTCAGGCGCGTAGGGCTTTCTCCGCCTACCTGCAACGTGTCCAGCTGCGCCTGATGAAAGTGGCTGAGGATCAGGTCCATAATCCGTCCTGGGCTGTGAAAGAGGACGAGCAGATGGTAAGATATTGTGTGCTTGCCCAGCTTCTTTCAGGGAGGAACCCAGCTGATCCTACTCAGCATTCTTGAATCACATTCAGTGGGAAGCTGATTCCCATCAGCTAGAGCTTTGCAGGAATGCTGAATGCTGTTAACCATTTCAAGGCTAACTCATCTTGCCTCTGTTACTGACATGATTTCTATTCCTCTCTTTGAAACAGTGTAGATTGTTGGTGTGCAGAGTCAGTAGAAGAGGTGTGTTTGGATGTTAGGGGAGACAAACCCAGCTGAATGGAGCATGGTTGAAGTGACAGCCACCTCAGATTGCCACCTTTTCACTTAGTTTAAGGCAGGGGTGGGCAAACAGTGGTCCTCCAGATGTTTTGGCTTGCAACTCCCATCAGCCCTAGCCAGGGTAGCCAATGGTAAGGGTTCATGAGAGTTGTCAGCCAAAACATCTGGATGGTCACAGGTTGCCCGCCCTTGGTTTAACACACAGAAATGGGGAAACCTGTTTGAATGGGTCTTAGTTTCCAGGCATGGCTTTGTGTTGTCGGCTGACTTCCCCAGACAGTAGCTGCACCATTGTGCCATATATGAAGCAGATGCCTTATAGCACTTAATGAAATCACTCCAGAGTTCTAGGCCTTGCCCTTAGCTGGCAGTTTTCTTAGCCCAAATGGAGACACTGTGAAAACAGGCTATGAGGAAAGAGCCAATCTAGCTCATAGATTAAAAGCCTTATGTCAGGAATTGGGAATAATCAGTTTGCCTCAGTGGAAAATGTTACCCCTGCTCTTTCCAAGTGGAAAATTGAAACTGGCTCTCTGAGAGCTGCTTTGTCTGCTATGCTGTGAAAAATAATGTTTAAAATAACAGATCAAACCAACCTAATATAATGCTAGTGAGAAGCAAACTGTGAAATTCAACGCTTTGGCTATGAAGTAGTTCATTTGCATGTTTAGTAGGGCATCTAACCAAAAGTAAATCCAGACTGGAGACAGAATGTGTTTGAAACTAAACACCCACAGCAGGCGTCTTGCTTTAGTGCTCACTTTGCAGGGAGGGCAGTTCTCCCTACCATTGGCTGGGGACATAGTGGGAGGGCTCGGTGGTGCCAGAGGTGCAGGATGGTGACAAGGGTATACCTGGTCAGAATTTCATGTCAAAGCCTGCTATCCATTCAGAGTTGTGCTTTTACCTACAACTGTTTCCAACAACTATAGACTGTGTTAGAACCCCCAAACTTCATGCCTATTGACTTTCCTTTCAACCTAATTCCTCCTAACCCCAACCCAGATACCCTTTCAGCATCAATTCTGAGAGCGTAATATAGGAAGGCAGCCAGATGGATTCACTCTTTAACTTTCTTGGTGGCAGGAGCTGGTGGTTCGTTTTTTGAAGCGAGCAGCCAGTAATCTTCAGCAGTCTTTGAGGATGCTGCTCCCAAGTCGGCACCTGGCCCTGTATGACCGCAGGCGCATCTTGGCTCACCAGCTGGGTGAATTCATCATCTGTTACAATAGGGTGAGTATGGGTTTGGCCAGCTGAATTCTAGTGCTGCAGAGGATTAATGTACATGAACTAGAAATTAATGCAAAGATGCAAAGAATTAGGGAAAACTGAAGCATGAATCATTCATATGTTTGCTTTCTACCCTTCTACTGCAGGGGGCACAACCTTTTCAGCCCTGTGAGCCTATCTGGTGTCAGTGGAGATCCCAGGAGTGTGTGTGTGTGTGCATATATAAACACTGGGTGGTGATAATTTTAATCTTGCCCCCATTCCAGTGATCCTGTCCATGATTGCTGGGGTAAGGGTCATAGAATCATAGAATAGTAGAGTTGGAAGAGGTCTATAAGGCCATTGAGTCCAACTCCCTATTAAATGCAGGAATCTACCCTAAAATATCCCTGACAGATGGCTGTTAGGTGGGGAAGATTCCTTTGGGGTCACACAGAGAGAAAGGATAAAGCATCCCCCCTCCCAATCTCGATCAATGCTTCTGTACCAGCATTAACAGCTCAGAAGCAGCTATCATGACTGATTTGGGGTTGCTGATGAGAGGCAGCAGCATTGGCTTCTCCTCCCCATCCCAGCGCCTCTAATAGGCATCGCTGCTTCCATGTCGCCACTGGGGTGGATGGGGGGAATTTGGTAGAAGGGGGCATGGTTGCCATACATCTGGCCTCAGGGAGCTGCATGCAGCCCGCAGATAGTGCATCCCTGTTCTACTGTAATGACTGAGTGGAGTGTCTTTGCATGTTACCAACAGGTGCTCTGTGAGCCCCAGTTGCACTCTTCAAATCCTTGAAAGGTTGTCACACAGAAGAGGGCCAGGATCTCTTCTCAGTCAACCCAGAATGCAGGACATGGAATAATGGGCTCAAGTTACAGGAAGCCAGATTCCGGCTGGACATCAGGAAAAAACTTCCTGACTGTTAGAGCAATACGACAATGGAACCAATTACCTAGGGAGGTGGTGGGCTCTCCCACATTAGAGGCATTCAAGAGGCAGCTGGACAACCATCTGTCAGGGATGCTTTAAGGTAGATTCCTGCATTGAGCAAGGGCTCGATGGCCTTATAGGCCCTTTCCAACTCTACTATTCTATGATTCTATGATGAGGCAATATGTGTTTTTCCCATTAAGTCCTTCTCTTTCCTTTATTGCTTCTGTTGGTGTTTGTTCTTAGCTAACCTACTGCAAGTGGTTCGCTTATCGAGGTGCTGTAATATCATGTATAGTATGAGTGTGTGTGAGTTGTGTGACTTTCTGTGTGTGTCCAACTCTACTATTCTATGATTCTATGACTTCTGTAGTTCACAGATCATAATGTGAGATTCTCAAATCCTGTTTCAGATATTACAGATTCATTTGCTTTCCTGGCTTCTTTATAATGCAGTGCATAATCCTATGTTTGTATTATTGTTGTTGTTGTTATTACGTTTCTATGCCACCCCATGACTGAAGCTCTCTGGGAGGTTTACAAATATTAAAAACCATTAAAAATATATAACAAGTTTTAAAATAATTTACATAAACACATGAACAGATAGCAGATAAGTGAAACAACTTTAAGCAATCAACCATCAGCATAAAATAAATTCAGGATCTAATTAAATTCTATGCTGCCAAATGCCTGAGAAAAGATAACAATGTTGACTCCAGCCGGGTTGTGTATTCCATAATTGGGAAGAGGGGCACTGCGGAGAAGGCCCTCTCCCTTGTTGCCATCTTCTAAGCTTCCCTCGGAGGAGGCACTTGGAGGAGGACCTTAGATGTTCAACATAGTATACGAGTAGGTTCATGCTGGGAGAAGCCCACTGTTAGGTATTGCAATCCCAAACCGTGTTAAAGCTCTATAGGTTAAAACTAGCATCTTGAATTGGGCTTGAAAACATACAGGCAGGCAGCACAAGCGGGCCAGAGTCAGTCTTATGCCCTGATCTCAGTGCTTTGCTTTGCCAATGTCACTGAGCACTAAATAGATAATCCAAAAATCTGAAGACTAATGACCATTACATTTTGGTGGGTGGGGAGTATATTGGCAACAGGATGCTGAAGTAGTTGCATAGTTAGGTAGATTTCTGGAACTGCTGTTTCCCTTGATATGGTATATTTATTTTATTATTTATTATAGCACTTTTATCCTGCCCTTTAGCCAAAAAAGGCTCTTAAGGCGGCTTACAAAAATAATTCTTAATAATAATAATTCTTAAAAATAATTCCCTTTTCCACCCCATGGCATTTTGGGTGAATTTTTATGAAAATGGCGGACATCATAGATATGTCCAGAGGTAAGAAATGTCCAAAGTTTCAGAAGGATAGTTGCAGAGGCTAGGGAGTTATGATGCTTGGAAAACAGTTTAAGGCTTTTTGATAGCGAAGTGTGGTACCATTGGAACAATGGGTCATCTCACAGTCCCATCTTTGCCTTATCCTGTCCAACTATCCTATCCTATCTGACTCTGTATGACGACTCCAGTTTTGTAAGGGGAAATGTCACAAGTTTTACTACTTGGTGTTTTTGTTGCGGGAGATGGAGGGGGGAGTTGTAGAAGGTGCAGCAGGGAAAAGGTGGATAGAACCCCCAGGGCATTGTGGACCTGCAACTCAAGGAAAAGGCACGGAGGACCCCACAGGCATACTTTGAAATGAAAAGCCTTTTTTGAACCAGCTTAGGCGTATCATATACTGTGATGGAATTGGAAATGGATAGCTGATGAAGGCCAGGCTTACTGACTAGTGCTACTGATATCTCACAGTGGCAGAGGTGCCAGCAACTGAAGCACTAGCTGATGAACCTGGAAAACATGTTCCAGGAGAACCAAAAGTTTATAAGCTCACCTGTATCTCTAGGGCAAGGGTGCAGAACCTCTTTCAGCTCAAAGACCGAATTCCATTTCAGAAAAGCTCTCGGAGGCTGCGTTCCAGTGGTGGATGGGGCTGAAGGCAAAAGAGGCGGGGCCAAGAATACAGAAAATACCAGCATCTGAGTCTGACACACATCCCTAGTGGAGATCCTTTTAAAGCACTTGCTTGTACTTCAGTGGCCTATGTTTTTTTAAAACTGCTGTTTACACTTTGGAATGTTTATAATTGATAGAGGCTGAAAAAGCACCTTTTATCCACTAAGTTCTCGGTTTAGTTTCCATTAGTCAAAGGACGCTAAACAAGAACTGCCCAAGCTCAAATGGCAAAATACATGCCCAGCTTTGCCAGTTGTAAATGGCATAGGTGGGTTTCACAGTGGAACATCACCACAGTCCTCTGTAGGGGAAACTATTTAAGCACACATATGAGATCTGGTATTTCACCATTTAAACTTAGGCACTTTTTGTACCTGTGAAGCAGCCTTCCCCAACTGGGTGCCCTCCAGATGTTTTGGACTACAACTGCTATCATATTGACCATTGGCTGTGCTGGGAGCTACACTGGGAGTAGTCCAAAACTCAGGAGGACACCACATTTGGTAAGCCTGCTATAAATTATGAACTGGCACTTATGTATTGGGAGGTAACACAAAACATCTCTGTAGTGCTAAATAATCTGGCTGCTTTAGGTATTTTTCATAATATTGGAATTATTTCCCATAATCAAGTTTTTTTGTATATTCATTTTATAAAGACGCTACTTACATCTTTTTTCTCAGAGAAAGAATAGATCAGTTAGGTTTTTTAGAAGCAAAAGTTTAATCTAATAAGGTGTGTGTTGTACAATTTGTTCCCAATACAAACATATTTTACTCAATTGTGATAATTGTGAATATATTTTGAATTTAAAGATTTTGAATAAATGCTCCATCTTTTGAACAAGATAAGACCTCATCTCAGGACTGAAGTTCCTTACAGTGGTGGTAAAGAGAAATTTCAATGGAAATGTATTCTCTTCACCCCTGCCTGCCCCCCCCCCCGGGCCAGGCTTTAGACATAAAGAGCCTAGAGATGATGTCACTAGCTATCTTACCTAATAGTTAGTGTCTTGAAGTCTTTGTGGTATAGGGTTAGATGATATCATGGAATGCTTACTCTCTGAGGTCTCACTTAAAAGTTGTTTCTAGTCCTCATTGTTGTAACGTAAATCTTGAAAATTTGGTCATCCTGCTTGTAGTTATGCTGCTCATCTGTCTAGGCCAGGATTAGCAGTGAGGATCAGCGGAGTTCCTATGTGGCTTGTGAGTGTCACATGCACTGAGTGCACCTAATGTGAGACCTCCCCCAACTCCATCTGGAGGTAGCCTCAAAATCACATAATGTATGTGTAGAAAGGCTTGTTTAAGACGTTACTTTAATGTTGCTTATTTGCAGGAAACAGATCAAATGGCTCAGAAAAAATTAACGAAGAAACAGGAGGAGGAGGAGGAAGAGGGGGTAGATGCTGAAGGCTTTCATGACTTTGTTACTAAGGCAAGGTATGGACTGATTCTATAATGCTTTGTTTAAAGCAACAATAGTCTTGCCTGCCTCTAGCTCTTTTCACACCATCAGTCGCAGGTATATTGAGCATGGTGGGGTGGGGGCTGGGGCTGAGGGGAGATTTGTGCTTGTTGTTCCTGACCTCTTTGTGTTCAGTGGAAGGTGTGAAAGCTGATTATGCAGGGCTTCTCGTTGGTGTGAAAGAGCCTATATGAATGCAGCTCAGTTGTTCATGCATAGAAATCCGTCTCACACCGTCTGTTGAACACATGGAGGTTGGGACCAGCAAGTGTAATTCTGCCCTTCTCCCCTGAAGGTATGAAAAGAACCAACCACCTGCCATCTGGCAGCCCTCTTGCTCTATCTGCACTGACTTTGCCAACAGTGCAGTTGGACAGATCAAAAGTGTGCTCCATGATTTACTCTTTGTATAGATGTGAGCAGCTTATCAGCACTGAGTACCCTATCGGAAAAGTATCCAAACACTTAACTGATTTAGCATGACTTATGTCTTCACTTAAGTGCTAAACTACAGTTGAACATATCTGTTTTCCAGAGATTTGTACACTCAGACATATGTCAAAATTTGTGGGAGGGGGAGCAGACCTTGAGATATGCATTTGGAAATCTTGTTGGCAAAACAATAGTTTTGGTCTTATTTTCCAATCCTTTGCAATTAGTTTTTTCAAAACATCTCTTTCCATCGAAAAGAGACAGACAGCTGCTTCCAAAGGGAAAGCTGGGATTCTACAAGCCTGCACAAAAATGTGGGGTGGTTTTATACAGCCCAACCCTCCCTTGGTAAGTATTTTGGTGTTTTGGTCTGATGAAGTTTTTAATATTCCAGATTACCTGTCAATTTGGTTCCCAATAAAGACCTTGGATTAATACCTTTTAGAATTCCTCTTGATGAACAGTTCAGTACTTTTTTGGGGTATTGCTTTTTTATCCCCTATATTTTAGGCTACTATGCAGCACGATGGTTAGAAAGAAGGAAAATTGTGCACATACCTGTGTGTTTCTTTATGCGTGCTAAGCAAGACTTTCACTGGTGGACTGGCTACAAAAGAGCTCTGCTTTGTGTATTTGCTTGGTTCTGAACTTTGCCCCAGTTAATGTCTTAGCTAGTAATACCGAAAATTCATTGTTGTAATTTTGCAGAGGCAGATAGAATTAGGTATGTTGCATTGTGGACATGAAGATTACCTTCCTGCTCTCTTCCTCCCTCTCTCTTCATGCTTTCCCACACAATGGTAAATTTGCGCTAAAGAGGGAAACAAAAACCATTCTGTGACACAGATGCTGAAGTATAGCACTAGAGTGGTGATAACTGAATAATGGGCATATATCCCAGGAGTAACAAGGTCCTTGGCCACTGGGGCAGAATTTTATATAGTAATTCTGTCAGCAGCCGTGTTGTTGTTGTTCCTGTTGGATTTATATACCACTTTCCA
Source organism: Anniella stebbinsi (assembly GCA_029215795.1). NCBI lineage: Eukaryota > Metazoa > Chordata > Lepidosauria > Squamata > Anniellidae > Anniella > Anniella stebbinsi. The sequence goes on from JARDYH010000001.1 coordinate 336,193,205, forward strand.
TAAGATTGCATATATCATATGCAATATTTCTGTACCTCATAAAAATAACTCTTATAAAAATGTTGACCTACAGAAGAATAGTCAACATTTATTTTCAATTATTAGTCCAATCCCTTCTTTTGGGAATGGGGGATATTACTATGCTCAGCTCCCTTTTTGGCCTAAAGCCTTTTATGACGAAAGGTCAAACTGAAACTTGCTACTGTCTGAGCAGTCGCTTGAAGAGGGTATTGAACAAATCCTTCTATAAAGCTTTCAGTTATCATCTATTTAAGCTCTTAGGAAGCTATGTGAAGGTATGGAAGAACTAAACTGCTCTGTCCTTGGTTGCTTTGTTTCGTTTTTATTTTTAAGTATTTTCCTTAAATGCAGTGTGGAGTTTCACTGAACAGTTTACTAACAAATAATATCAGTTCAGTGTTGATGCTCTCTTAGTTTCCCCCATGTGTCTTTTTGTTTCACCTGATGTTTCCATGCGAGTGTGTCTTTGTATCTTTTGTAGTTCTGTCACCACATCATAAACATTTGCCATTTGCTCCTTTTCTTGTTCCCTTCTCATCTTAGTGAAAGTGATCTGGAGGAGGTGTTAACGTTTTACACACACAAGAATAAATCAGCAAGTGTCTTCCTGGGCACAAGCTCTGGAGCTACAAAGCACAATAATAGCCAGTTGGAAAGCAAGGCCAAAGAAGGTAGGTATGCCTTTTCCACTGGCTCTGATAGCCTTCCATAGAGTTATGGAGAAACCAAGGTGCAGTACGTAACTTGGTCTCCCTAGCAGGTAAGTGGAAATACTGAAATGATTTAGATTGGTAAGAAATTTCAGTGCTGGGTTGGGTTTTGTAGATACTGTCAACCTATTATGTTTGTTTATGGCGCTGTCAACACATTTAGACTTACAGCGGCTTTTCCCCTTGCAAGGGTGGGGGACCTATTAAGATGGTCCGCCCCCGGAGGCTAATGGATCCGGATGGTTTCCAGAGGGCTCTGGGGAGTTTTCCAGCTGATAGGGCTGGCTCTCCTGTCGAAACCCTGGTTGATCTGTGGAATGCAGAAATGACCCGGGTGGTTGACACAATTGCTCCTGAGCACCCTCTCCTGTGTAGAGCTCGTACGGCTCCATGGTATACCCCAGAGCTGAGAGCAATAAAACAAAATAGGAGATGGCTTGAGGGCAGATGCAGACGAACTCCTGATGGATGCAATCAAACACTGGTAAGTGCCTATAGTAGGGTATATTCAGGGGCAGTGAGGGTGGCAAAAAAGCAATACTTTGCTGCCACCATCAAATCATCAATCTGCCGCCCAGTGGAGCTTTTCAGAGTTGTCCGGGGGCTATTACATGCCGGCCCCAAGGATGTGCTACAACCATCTGAGGCCCGCTGTGCTGAATTTGCTAGGCACTTCCAGAATAAAATCTTGGGCATCTGCCAGGACTTAGACTCCAGTGTTATAGCAGGTGAATCTAGCGAGGTGTCCAGAGCACAGGCTTGTCCTGTTTTCTTGGATGAGTTTCAGTTGATACAGCTCGAGGATGTTGACAAGGTGCTTGGACAGGTTCGTGCAACCACCTCTGTATTGGATCCTTGCCCCTCTTGGCTAATAAAAGCTAGCAGGGATGGAACAGCTGGCTGGGCCAGGGAAGTGATTAATGCCTCTCTACAAGAGGGAGTGGTCCCAGGCCGTTTGAAGGAGGCGGTAGTGAGACCACTCCTGAAGAAATCTTCCCTAGACCCCGAAAATCTTAATAACTATAAACCCGTGGCAAATATTCCATTCCTGGGCAAGGTCCTTGAGCGAGTGGTTGTGAGCCAGCTCCAGACACTCTTGGATGAGACTGATTATCTGGATCCATTTCAGTCCGGCTTCAGGCCTGGTTTTGGCACGGAAACAGCCTTAGTCGCCCTGTATGATGACCTATGTCAGGAGAAAGACAGGGGGAGTGTGACTCTGTTGATTCTCCTTGATCTTTCAGTGGCTTTCGATACCATCGACCATGGTATCCTTCTGGGATGACTGGCTGAGTTGGGAGTGGGAGGCACTGCACTGCAGTGGTTCCGCTCTACTTGGCGGGGCGGCTTCAGAAGGTGGTGCTTTGGGGACATTGCTTGGCCCCGTGGATTCTCCAGTATGGGGTTCCTCAGGGGTCAGTCTTGTCTACCATGCTGTTCAACATCTACATGAAACCGTTGGGAGTGGTCATCCGTAGTTTTGGAGTGCATTGTCATCAGTACGCTGATGACACACAACTCTATTTCTCCTTCTCATCTTCAGCAGGTGAGGCTGTGGATTTGCTGAACCAGTGCCTGGCTGCAACAATGGACTGAATGAGGGCTAACAAACTGAAACTCAATCCAGACAAGACTGAGATGCTGTTAGTGGGTGGTTCTGCTGACCGGATGGAGGGTGTTCAACCTGTTCTGGAAGGGGTTGCACTCCCCCTGAAGGAGCGGGTTCGTAGCTTGGGGGTTCTCCTAGAACCATCTGTGTCACTTGAGGCTCAGGTGGCCTCGGTAGCACGGAGTGCCTTCTTCCAACTTCGGTTGGTGGCCCAACTACGCTCCTATCTGGACAGGGATAACCTGGCTTCAGTTGTCTATGCTCTGGTAATCTCTAAATTGGATTACTGCAATGCACTCTACGTGGGGCTGCCTTTGAAGACAGTTCAGAAGCTGCAGCTTGTGCAAAATGCAGCGGCCAGAGTGATAACAGGAACCAGAAGGTTCGAGCATATAAGACCTACTATGGCCTGCTTGCATTGGCTGCCTATATGTTTCCGAGCCCAATTCAAGGTGCTGGTTTTAACCTATAAAGCCTTACACGGCTTGGGACCACAATACCTGATGGAACGCCTCTCCCGACACGAACCTACCCGTACACTACGATCCACATCGAAGGTCCTCCTCCGGTTGCCTACTCCAAGGGAGGCATGGAGGGTGGCAACAAGGGAAAGGGCCTTTTCAGTGGTGGCCCCCCAATTATGGAATGATCTCCCCGATGAGGCTCGCCTGGCGCCAACATTGTTATCTTTTCGGCGCCAGGTCAAGACTTTCTTCTTCTCCCATGCATTTAACAGCATATGATTTTTGTATTTTTTTGTTGTTGTTGTGCTTTGACCCAGAAGGATATTGTAATTTTAACTTGTTTTTATGCTTTATGCTTTTAAATTTTGTATATCGGTGTTTTAATTGTTCAGTGTTTTTAATTTTTGTAAACCGCCCAGAGAGCTTCGGCTATGGGGCGGTATATAAATGGAATAAAATAAATAAATAAATAAATTTATTTGTAGATACAGTCAACAAATTATTTGCCATATTAAAGCTGTCCCCAACCCGTTTGTCTCCACATCTTTTAGACTACAACTCCCATTAGTCCTAGTCGCCATGGTCAAATGTTAGAGATCGTAGTCCTAAATATCTAGAGGACATCACGTTGGTGAAGGCAGGCATATTAGAACGCAGTAATAGGTACCACAATAAACTTTGGAAAGCAATACTGCATGCTGTTTCCCAGCACCGTAACACATAGGACTTTCCTCTCTTTCTCTCTCCTCCTCTCATTCCAAACTTCATTTCAGATCACTCAGAAATGATGGAAGGACCTGAAAAACAGAAGCCCCAAATTCCAGTGGATAAAGAAAATATGGCAGAGGAGCTGAGAGGTGACCAGCCCAAAAGAACCAGACTATCCAGTGAGTAAGAAAATTGGGAGAGGACTAAACTTCCAGTGTAAAACATTGGGGAAAGGTGCTGGATGTTAGGATCCAACAGAATTTTATAGAGTCTGTTTATCGTTTAGGCATAATTAGAACCAGTGGCCATAGCAATAAATAACATTTCTTAGCAAACTTTCCACTGACATTAAAGTAATATTTATAGCAGAAAATTAGGCAGCTAAAATGCCCAAAATTGTCATTTTTTTTCAATTCTTTGTTGATATCTTTGAGCAGTATAACAAATGCATAGATCAGTCAAACGAAAGATTCTCTAGATCCTTTCATCCCTTCCAATAATACTACATTCTAGGTTGAACATTTTCATGGATACTGAAAGGAATAAATTATCTGTCTTGGGTCCCGGTATTCTAATCTCTATACGAAACTGATGATATATAGAAACAGACATTTTGTACAATGATTATAATTGTAAGAGTTTATCTAGAATTTATAAATTATTACTAGAGTCTATTTTATGTATGATATTGATTTTATGAATACTACCAAAATTAAAGTGCCCTGGAGAGAGATAACTAAACAAATTAACTATATAGCTGCATTTAATTCCAATAAAATCTAAAATCTGATGTAATATTGGTTGAAAAATTAAGTACTATGTGTAAAAGTCAAATTAACAACCATTGGGAATCTGTTTTTAATAGCCCCCATATTACTAAATAGAAATGAAAGAATATATCTTCAATAACAGAATGGTGTCATAAGATGTTGGATATAACTAAATTAGGAAAGTTAATACTGTATGTATAAATTAGACAGAATCCATTGGGAAAACATTGTAAAATGGAAATCAGATCCTTTTCATAAAATACTCTGTTAGGAAATTCAAATTTTGTGAAAAATGGACCTGCTGTAGAAAACATCTCTGTTATACAAGGTGTCCTGCACAATCTCTTATGCCCTTTATTCACATTGTTCATTTTTCTGAACAAGATTGTAAAGGGTAGCTCCGATATTATTGTGAATGCTATGTTTGTTTTCAGTTTAAAATATGAAATATCTAATGAGCTTGCGTATATCTTCTTTTTTTAATAGGAGTTCCTTCTTCAGCTGGAGATGGAGAGAATGCCCCACAACTCAGCCTCCGTAGTACTTCCTCCTCTGTTCCTAATGCTATCCTCCCGCAAAGCATCAGTTCCCAGCTGCCCTCTCATACCACTGTCTCTGATAACGCACAGGTGCCTGAACATCGCTCAGTCCTTTCTCTGTCTTCTGGTGCTATACTGACTCCTTCTCCTTCTTTCCAAAGCACAGCACCTGACAACTGGTCTAACACAGCAAAAAATGCACCCCACCAGTCCTCCAACAATGCAAGCTTACACCGTTGTCGGTCTGGCAGTTACACTGTCAGCCCCTTCTCTTCTTTTCAGAGTGCTATGCAGATCTACAGCCAGAGAATGACCCGGCCATCCTCAGCAAAAGCAGGTAAGCTGGTAGCATATCAGGCTGCTTAACTGGCACAGTATTGTAATACTTTTACTGTCCAGCAATATTCAGACTAATTGAATTAGTACAAAGGTCTCGTGGGACTATGGAAGTATCTAGTTCGAGAAATACTTATTTATTTTTCTATGAGAAGCTGATTTCAAAAAGAAATAGATTCACCAAAGTAGATTCAGAAATTGGCCTCTGGTTGAGTCCTAGATTAATAATATATTGGTGAGATGCTGCTGCTGCTGATTAGGCAATTTCCAAAGGAATAAAATCGGGCCATTTTGCCTCTTCAACCTAGCTGCTGTTGGTATTGGTTCCCAATAGTTCAGGAAGTGATTATTAAAGTTTATCCATGTGAAACTGCTTAGGGCAAAGTATGGGGCAGCCACAGAAAGTAACCTGCATTGAAGAATGAACAGATGACTCAGATTAATAAGAAGAGAAGAAGAGCCACGGTGGATCAGACCAAGGGTCCATCTAGTCCAGCACCCTGTTCCCACAGTGGCCAATTAACCAGGGACCCACAAGCAGGACACGGGTCAACAGCACCCTCCCACCCATGTTCCCCAGCAACTGGCTTAGCTGGGTTTCTGCCTCTGATACTGGAGGTAGCATATAGCCATCAGGACTAGTAACCATTGATAGCCTTCTCCTCCAGGAATTTATCCAACCCCCTTTTAAAGCCATCCAAATTGGTTTAACTATGCACTGTGTTAAGTACTTCCTTTTATCTGTCCAGAATCTCCTACCAGTCAGCTTCATGGAATGACCCCATTGGGTTTTAATATTATGGGAGAGGGAGAAAAACGTCTCCCTATCACATTCTTCGCCCCATCCATAATTTTGTACGCCTCTATCATGTCTCCCTTTAGCCTCCTTTTTTCAAGCTGAACAATCCCAGCTGTTGTAACTTTCCTTCATAGGGGAGATGCTCCAGTCCCTTGATCATTTAAATTGCCCTTTTCTCCACTTTTTCCAGCTCTATAATGTCTTTTTTTCAGTGTGGTGACCAAAACTGGACACAGTATTCTTAAGTGTGGTTGCACCATAGATTTATATATACTTGTAGTACTATATAAATACGATGCTCATAGTTTAAGACAGGATTGGAATCGAGAATTGGAGTGATTTTGCCCAATCATTGGACTGTTGCATTAGAGACTGTATCTGAAGTTTCTATGGATCTTAGGCTACATCTTATTCAGCAAAAAATCCTGTTCTGGGTCTACTGGATTGAGGACTGTATTTTATGTTTAGTGCTGTTCCCCGCCTCGATCCGTTGGGAGAGGCGGGTAATAAATAAATTTATTATTATTATTATTATTTCAATGCCTTTTCAATAAGGGGCTATCTAATTTGCATAATAGTTGGAGATGTAACGCTCCTAATGCTTCTTTAATTCATATGTTTTGGCAATGCTCAGTAGTCTCCTTTTGGGAGGAGGTTAAAATAAGGATAAATCTTGTTCTGAAGCAATCTTTAATATGGAAGGACGTGCATGTCCTTCTAAACTACCTGCCGGTCTCTTGGAAATTAACACAGGGTCAGCGCAAATGGATTTTCAAAGCCCTTATGACAGCTAAAAGACTTATACTATCATATTGTAAGGATAAATGCTCACCTCCTATAATGCAATGGATTGAGGACTTAATAACCTTATCGACATTTGAACGGGTGATATACAGGCGCAACTTGCGGATGGATAAATATATGGCTATATGGTCTGATTTTTTTGAAATTTATGCATAATTCTCTCCTTTTTTAAAAAAAACATTTGATGAAAAAATTATGTCATCGTTGTATATGTAATGTGTTTCTTCTCGTTTTTCATGATTTGTTTTTTATTCTTTTTTAATATTCACAATAAAGGAAGAAGGATACACACACACACACACACACACACACGTATGTATAATAGCTCTTTTCATTTTGTTAAAATTATCAGACAAAATGCAGACAGCTCTCAGCAGCCCCAGAACCTTCTTCACTAGCAATAGACATGACGGGTGTCAGAGCATCTATATCTGAGGAGTAGCATCTTCTGAAGCAGGGCTTATTCTCACATCCTCCATGCCTTTCACCTGTCATTTGATCTACTGGCACTTAGAGGAGTTTCATAGAACATAGGAAGATTCCTTATACTGACTGGGTTCACAGAACATGACAACCCACACTCAAGATTTGTTAACCATGAACCATGGTTTGTTAACCACGAACAACCCATAGTTCACAACTCAACAACAAATCATGGGTTCTTTTTGTGGGTTGTCTGTGGTTGGTTAGCATGGCTAGGTTCACACAGCATGACAATCCACAGTTCACCGACAACCCACACTCAACTCATACTCAGTCTTGAGTGTTGGTTGTCATGTTGTGTGAACCCAGCCAGTGAGTCAGACCATTGGTCCATCTAGCTCTGTATTGTCTATTGTAGTGTCTGGGAGCAGCTCTCCAGAGTTTCTGGCAGGGGTCTTTCCCATCCCTAACTGGAGATGACAGGGATGAAACCTGGTACCTTTTACATGTGCCCTACCACTGAGCTATGAGCCTTCCCCTTTAGTGCACTGCTTCTTTTTCCTTTCTGTTTGCAACTTTCTCACGTGAAATAATATTGGAACAATTTTTAAAAATACAATATTTTAAGTGTATTGTCTCCTCTTCAAGTACTGTTAACTTAGCCCAGGGGTGGTGAACTTGTTGACTTCCAGAAGTTGCTGGTCAACTCTCATGACCATGCTGGCTGGGCTGATGGGCATTAGAGTCTCGCATCTGGAGGGCCACAGTTTCCCCACTCCTGAGTTAGCCCTTTCCTCTACTGGGTAAAGGATGAGATGACAATAGAAAGGCCTCTCAAATATTGATGGAGTTGTCAGGCTTTGATAAACAAGATTTAGCTCTAGCAGGCTTACCCTACTGAGGTAGATGCACAATTTGAGCAATTCCTATAACATCTGCTCAGATGCCACTGATTTATTTCACAGAAAGTAGCACTGCTAATCCAAAGCACTGATTTGAGAGAATGTTTGGCTCTGTATTAGGTCAAACCCCTACCTTTCACTTCTTCAAAATCTCTGACAGCAGATTTTATTTCTTTGTAATTTTCTTTCTGATGCTGAAGATCAGCTTTTGGATTATTTTTCTCAACTGGTTTGGCTATGTCTTCTATATCTAACTCAGTTAAATTCATTCACTCTTTGGGTATTTTTTATCTTGAATTTATCTGCAAATTTCAGCTGCCATTTCATTTGAAAGTTATGAATGTTATTTTGTGTTTGTCTTTCATTGCTGTTAGTTGCCCTGAGTACCATTTGGAGTTAAGGTAGAATGCAAATTTAACAAGCACACAAGCAAACAAATAAAAACAAATATTTAACCATGGCTTCTCTTTTAAAAAATCCCTTTCATACCCCATTATTTTACTTACCTCTCTTTAAGACTTTCTGAATCATCACTTGTCAATAAGATTAATTTTCCATAGTATATTTCTGTATCTTATCCTTGATAAGTAGAGTTTTGTATGAAACTTGCATTGGATAGAAAGCAAAAGCTACATCATACATTCTATTTTGTGCACAATGCGGAGAGTGCAAAATTGGAATCAATAATGGCGAAATAAAAAAAATATATAAATTGGAACACAATCATAAGAAGGAGGATGTATGAATATATTCTGTAGAAAACACTTTAATTCAATTTTGTCATGTTTCTCTCTGGCCAGTTTCAGGTGCAGTGGAACTAATTCTTGCAAAGTAATCTCTTTCACCATCTTTAGCAGGTTCAAGGAATCACAGCCCAAGCAGACAGCGTGGTGCATCTGCCAAAGTGAACAAGGAAGGGGAAGACGGCAAGCGTTGCAATCATGGTATTGTTGCAGCAGAACTGCAGAGACTGGCAGAGAAGCAGGCAGCCAGGCAGTATTCTCCACCCAGTCACATCAGTCTCCTTACGCAGCAGGTACATAATCAGAAGCATTCTCCACTTGGAACGGAGTTAGGATTATTTGGTAGTATAAGAATTGCACAAGAGAACAAAAACAAGGAATGAAGCCTGGGAATGAGTGAAGGCCAGACTGAACAGGATGTTTCAGCTAGAGTTAATTCTTTTTAATGGATCCTAGGCAGTGCTTGATCACGAGTCACTTTAAAATGCTCATTATGTGTTCTTTTAGCCCATGAGGGGTGTTGGGGGTTGAGGATAAAATGTAGCAGAAAAAAATCTCTTTGAATTAGACATACACCAGAGGATGTTGAAAGACTAGTAACTAGTTACTTTTTCCATGTAATGAGATGCAGGCATTGCCAGAGACAACGATCAAAAGCAAAAATAAGAGAGCATACTATCATGGACTACCCAGATGTATGATCCTGAATCCTGATACCATGAAACCAAGTAATAGCATTCCAGAGGCTGGATTTGCATGGATGAGACTTGTGGAGAGGAATGGGGATAAAGAGTCTTGTTTGAAATTTTGAGGATGAGATGAGCCAGGGGTTCTGGGTTAGGACATTTAGTCAGGCAAGAAGAAGCTTCAGAGAGCTGGTTTAATCTTGCATCACCTCACATTGTTGGATTGGAAGGGGGAGCAAGAAAAGGCAGTAGAGCTACCTTGAACCAATTTGCAGGCTCATTTAGATTTTTTATAACAGCACGTTATTTGCTCCAGCAGCCTTGGATCTTCCCTGTCCGGGCAAGAGTCCTGCTGGCGCAGTGTTCTTATTGTTTTAAGAAGATAGATGTAGCTGCTAAAGAGGGAAGGGATAGTGTGAGGCAGCAGCACTGGCATCTCCTGCTGCTATTTTCCCAGTTTTCCCAGAGGAGAAGCACTAAACCATCTCCTTAAATTCATGCGAACTCCCGTGGTGGAAGGGTGCCCCTCTCCATTTGGGTGCCTGATCAAGCAGCATGGTAGGTTTAACTGCAGCGGTGTGTGGTTAAGCTGTTTCCATGACTAAGATCTTAACACAAGTGGTAAGACAGCAACGACAGCATTGCTACCACTGTTATTATATCTCTGTTATATCCCTCTTAAAAGTCCTGTGACTGTCAAGTAGATGATGCTTGTAGAGGTACAGGCGTTTATATTACAAACAGGAATAAATGCCACCAATGTGATTCCCTTAGCAGTGGTAATTGGTAGTGGTTTTGGAGGATAAGGTGCCCACAAAAATGTGCAGCTGTGTATGGAAATGAGTTACTATTCCTGAAAGCTAGTCAGAAAAATAAATATCCGAGGAGAGGCCTCTTGTTTCCCTTCTAATTTGCTTGGAATTGGTGATGTATCTGTAAAAGTGCTCTTGATCCTATTTTTCTATGCTTACAAGTCTGCTCTTCCTCCTGCCTTTCATTCCTTCTCCTTCCTACCTTTGCTAGTTTTAAACAAGATAGGGATTTGTGTGTTGAAGTGGTTGGAGTCGAGTAGTTATGTCATTTGGGGAGCGATGTTTGATCATTTTCAGCTTCAAGCTTAGTCCTGACATTCAAATTATAGCAGCCTTTTAGTCTCCAATGTGTCAAAATAGTTCACGTTTGCCTGAGAATGGTGGGTATGGGAGCACAGGCTGCGGCCACATACCAGAAGCACAGTTGTTCATTACTACGTCTTCATTTTTCTTAACCTCGACGTTAGAGTTGTTGGCCTTTTGAATGAAAGAACTGTTTAACTCTGGTTAAAAGCACAGGTACTAATTTGGCGTTCAGCTTAAGGAAAATATTATGACAGATATCCTTCAGCTATACATTTTCCTAGCATTTGGCAGCTGATGAAACATTACAGATAGATTTATTTCCATGGAACCTATTAGAAGAAGAAGCCAGGAAAGCGTTATTATAAGGTTATAATGTACTGAGCGGATACTTTATCAATATAGCATTACTTTAAGGCAAAGAAACTCTAGATTAGCTTGTTTTGTGGTCCAACATTAATTTCTTGGCATCTCCAGTTGAAGCATCCCAGATCTGAGAAAACCTGTGCCTGAAATCCTGGAAAGTTCCAATAGGAATTGAGAGTACTTGGCTAGATGTACCAGGGGTTTGACTTGATATAAAGCACTGCCTATAGCCACAATCCTCATAATCACTCATCTTGATCCACAAACCCAGTGAGCCTTTGGATTTCCTCTCCCATGGAGTTTCTAAAGCAGTTTACTCTTTCAAATTGGGCGACAGGGTGGGGTTGGAGTGTGGAGTTTCCTGTACAAAAAAAGTTTTAAAAATCTCCCTGGGGCATGTGCAAGTCTTTAGGCCCTTCTGAATTGTGGACATATTTTGAAAGTGCTCAGAAAGTTCAAATTGATACAACTACTGAATAAAATAGCTGGTATTGTGCTTAGTGAGTAATCTTGCATTGAACATGTGAATATGGTATAGGCAATATGCACATGGGAACATAGGTGATGTGCACATGGAGATGTGCTTTCTTTATTTTTTTTAAAAAAATGCATTTATTTTCTGAGCAGTATGCTATGAGGTGGTATTGATTCTGTGTGAGATCTTTATCAGTGGCTGCTCTGCGTATGTGGTTAGGACAGGAAGCAGTAGTTTATTGCTATCGTCTCCTAGGCTGCAGCACTTTGTGGTTATTGGGGGTAAATAGAAGAATGTGTTGTATTGGCCCAGCTTGATAAAGAGGAGGAGAAATCTAATAGGAGCTCTGTCCTTCTCCGTGAACAAGTGTGTGAGAATTCAGGGGCTGGCTATCACTAGGAACAGCTCCAGCTCTTCCATCCAGGGAGTTTGATTACAGGGATAACATCAGACCACCCAAGCGAGAGCTGGAATGAGATGTATCTATCTTCTCAGTTGAGTCAGCCAGTGCTCAAATGTTGCAGCCAGGTTTCCTACAAATGTGTTGATATACCTCTATCAAGATGGTGGGGGACACATATTCCTTTCATGTTTTCATCTGGGCAGGGAGGTGGTAGTTAGCAGGACCTGGGCAATCCTAATAGAACTCTAGCGAGAATATGGAGTTCAAATAACCTCTGCAGGATTTTCGTAGTACTGTCTTTCTGCTAGGCAACAGTTATCACAAAATCTAGCTTGTAGCTGCTTCAAATGGATGATAAAGCTATCGATGGCTACTGCTCATGACAGCTGTATGCTGCCTACAGTGTTGGAGGTAGTACGCTTCTGAATACCAGTTGCTGGGGAACATGAGCAGGAAGTTGATGTTGTGTTCATGACCTGTTTGTGGGTTTCACATGGCCATCTAGTTGGCCACTGTGGGAACAGATAGGTTTTTGGTTTGATCCGGCATGGCTGTTCTTTTGTGAACATGGCTGTTCTTTTGTCACTTTCCTTTCCAATGTGGCATTTCAACATAATGTAGAGTAGATTCCCAGACAGTGTCAAGGGGCACCTGAGTGGCTTCTGCTTTTTTCTCTCTCCTTTCATGGGAGATTCCTCACAGAATGTACTGATTAGTGGGCTTTGAGTAATACTGTCTTGTAGCATCTTCAGTAGGAATTTGCCCCCAACCTTTTGAAATCTGTGCCCTATCTTTAACTGTAGCCTGCAATATGAGGTGTGCGTTTAATTTGTTTTAACCATTTATCCCTGTCTTCCTCCTTTTCTCAGCCTGTCTCTCCCTCAGCTTTCTCCTTCTCTTTAATTAATCATTTTTCACCCTTAGTGGGTACTTAAGTGAGGGTGTGACCTATTTGTAGGTCCTGACCCACCAGTGGAAGACATTTTAGAAGAAGAAAGGTGTCTCTGGAACAGACCTGTTCCTGCTGCTCTCTGGCTGAAGAGGCTTTTGTGCAGTTGGAATGGACCTTGTGATTTGAAGGAGGCCGCTAGCTGAACCAAGCTGAGCTTCAGGGAACTTTAGTTGTGGGAAGGATTATTCCCTCATCATCAAACATTTGGCACGTCCATGCCCTATTGAAATAGCTCCCACTGAGAAGTTTTGAAGCGAAGGGTACTTAATTCAGAGCCTGATACTTTCAGCAACGGCAAGAGGCAAGTAACCATCCGCTTCAACGCAAACTCCCCCCCCCCTTTTATTGTTAAATGGATGCATACGCTGGAGACACTACAAACGAATCTGCAAGTTTGTCAGGTTTCCCAGGAATGTCTCTGGCAGGTCTTTGTCTGGAACGTTTTCTGGAGACTAGAACACTTATGCTTTTTATGCATGTGCATATCCTGTAAGCTGGTAAGCTCAGCAAGCAGGGAAGGAATGTTATGGGCCTTTAGCCAGATCAGCTTTGGTACACACACAGATTTCACACCTCTCAAGCCTTTTAGTCCTTACTCTCATTTTCCTCTGGTACATAGTTATAAATGCAAATGTACACATGAAATGAACTTCCCTGATGGTAAAATTGTACTGTATGGGTGTGGCTGAAAATGGGCCTCACTCAGGAGCTGACTGGCCTTGGAACTTCTCACTAACATAGCTTGAGTCTGCAAATGGTAAGGCCAGGGAATAGCAGCAGTCTGGCTATATCCTTCTGACCCTGCTACTACTCCACCCCATCAATGACTGTTCTATACACAGTTCCGGAGGAGCCGTTATGGGGTATGTTACGTTGTCTAACTTTTGAAATAGGAAGGTGGGTATGGGAGATGAGAAGCACTGATGGTTAGCAGAGGTGGGATAAAGAAAATGATAATGGTGCTGTGGTGCTTTGGGTTTTTTTTTACACTGGTGGTATAATGCCTCCCAGAGGAGTACTTACTGCTGAGAATACAATAAATGATTGGTTCTACCAGAGCTAACATTATGGGTGTAAAACAACAGTCTCGGTACTGTTAGGCAGCAGTTTTGTACATGAGAGATCAGTTGTGTTTGGTTACTGAAAAGGGAGATTATTTAGCACCTAGTGCAACGTTCAGTGTTATATAAGTAAATGAAATTAGTCTCTGGGGAGAATGATGGAGCATAATGTGCATAGTAGGTATAATGTGTTGAAAGATAACCTTCTGTTCTGGGCCTCTCATGATGGGAGCGTTTAATGAAGAATGTTTGGAAGTTCCTTTGGTATCATGAAGATTTAAAATGGATGCAGAGTGGAACAGTAAAGCACATCTTAATCTACCTGTCAGCTGGACAGGATTGGCATTTTATCTCTGGACATATTTCTGGATGATAGGTTGAAGCTGTAGCACTCTTAGAATGTGTACAATCTGTTAGCTGGCTTGGCAAACCGTTTAATATGATACTGGACTCTGATTTATTATATTTAGAACACTTCCCTTGCTATTGAAAAAGTAACTCAGTGGCTTACAATATATAATGCAAATAAGGCATTTCTTATGTAAATTGATACAGTGAAATTCTTCATATTCTTTTGCTGCTGTTCTTTGTGTTTTCTTCTTTCCATGACTCTGCCGCCAGCTTTGCTTTTGAGTGCCTCCAGAAATCCAGATTCAGTCTTGTGAAATCCATCCAAGTGTCTCATGGTTTATCAGGAAGTACAAAGGCCATGAAAATCTTCATTGCTGTTACTAATTGCTCCTGGATCATTGCAGCAGATGGATGAAATACATTTTAGCCCAAGTACTCCCTTAATGACGATTGCCTAGAAACAGCAGTGGAATCAGAGCATCATTCTCTGAAGATGGAATTCTACTAGTTGGTTGGGAGGTTGTTTACATGCAGGACTGTTGTTGAAGCCTCTTGCAAGTAGGCATAGACAGCCTGATCTTTTTCCAACCACCAGGATCTGGTGTAAAGACAGTATTTTGCTGGCTTGTAGAGGCTGGGATAGATTCATGGGAGTTGAAGCTTCTGGCAGGAGGGCAAAGCCAGGTTGACCTCCTTCCACAAATAAGTCTTCATCTTAAGTATGTGTTTAGCACAATACAATGAATTGCTCCTTGGCCAATAAAATCTATTTCCCCTGCCCTCTGCAAAACATTGTTTGTTCTGTGTCTTGCCTGCACTTAAAGATCTGGTTTGCACATAGTGGTGGCAAATCATGGGTGAATTAAAATGCAATTTGTCGCAGAGTGTATCAGACATCAACCCCAGATTGGGCCTATCAGGGGTGGCTATGTCTATACCTGGATACTATAGATTAACTATGGGTTGTGTTTAACCTACAGTTAGTTGTCAGGTTTACTGTGGGTTGCTTAATCCTCGATTATCCTATAGTGTCTTGGTTGGGTTGTAGCAGCTTCTGATCAGCCCGATTGGGGGTTGAATATTCATAAAAGCTGTGCAATGTGCTTGGCACCTGCTGTGGCAAATCATGGGTTAATTAACCCATAATTTTCTGCCATTTCGTGTGAACAGGCCCATTGTAAATTAAGAGTATGTGTAACATCATATATCCATGACAGTCTGAAGTTCATCAACCAGCTGGGGAGGACTGTCAATATCAGGTAATTCAAAGCAGAACTCTGCAGTACAGATGCATAATGTATTACGGGTTACCCAAGGAATCCACCAAGCTGGCAGGCTAATTATAGCAGCTGAAACAAATCAATGCCCCAGAGGAGTATCTATCAAAATGAACGAAGCTGGTGGGCTGGTTCAAATAAGCCTTGTGTGCTCTGGTGTGTGTGCTTTCCTTTGAATCCATTGCCTGTATTTAATTCTGCTGTAATTTAAACACCTGCCTGCATGGAATGTGTGAAATGTCCTTACTCGCCACACTCAACTGTTTACACACCTGCCTCACTTGGGAAGACAGCTTTAAAATAAACAGCATTTTGATTTTGAAGGGGGAATGCACCAAGGTAGCACAGGAGGGGGAGGAGGGGATAGAATGGTGAAACAGCTGGCTGGTTGATGCTGGGAGGAGAGGTCTGAATTAAGCTCCCTTCATGCAGACCTTCCTTATTTGAAATCAAGCCTCTCGTGATTGACTAGCTGGGCTGCGTGCATCCCCAAATGCACAAAGTGTGAACTAAGGAAACACACATTTTTCAGTCAGATTGAATGTTGCAAAGTGAATCTATTTGATATATAGCAGTTGTTTTGAAAAATACTGTGTTTAGGTTTTCATGAAGCTTAGTGGTTTTTTGCCAATTAAGGGGGGCTGAGGGAAAGGAGTTGTGCAAGACACTGAAATCCCACTTTCTGATCCCCTGGCTGCAGCTTGGATTTAAAAAAAAAACAACCTTCTCTTAAACAAAGTTCTTCTTGGGATGCCAAATTTTGCTCTGTGTGCCACATATTGGTTTATACTGACACATGAAGATTTGAAGAATCTTGGCTGCATTATTGTTTATCACATGGGTGTCTGTCCTTCCTTGAAGGATATCGGTTTCTTTCTTTTTATCTTTTGGAACAACTTGTGAGATAGGCTAGGCTGAGAAAGTGGCCTGGTTTGAATGTCATAGTTAACCAGAGATATATGAGCCTGGTGCCCATGTCTCCATCTTTGCACTGCCCCTTCCACCTTCCCTTATCTGTATGCTGCAATTTAACACTTTCTGGGTGAATTAACCATAGTTTCCTGTTACATTCGAACTGGTTAAGTGTGGTTTCTAGGACTGGAACAAGCCAGGACCTTAAAGCATGTTTAAACCATGGTTTGTTTAAGGTTTTAGCTTGTTCCACTCCTGGTAACTTCAGCTTCTCAGTTTGGGCATAACAGGAGACTATGGCCAATTAACTCTAGAAGCTTAGAATCGTAGCTCACCCAGGAGGGAAGGAACAGTATGAGGACGGAGCACATGGGAACAAGGCTCATGCATATCTCAGCTTGTTAAGCTGAGATATGCACATCATGCCCAAAACCACTTAGTCAGCTTGGTTTTCTCACCTTGATTGGGAAACTTTGTTTCCCATATCCAAACCAAACACTCATGTCACTACAACCTGGTGGTTGAGTATTTCTTAGGTTGCCTTTTTCTTAGGTCAGTGGCTTTCATTTATATGTTGGTACAACACAACCTTCCTCAGCCTGGATTCCTTAAGGTGTATTGGCCCACAATTCCTATCCTCCCTGACCTTTGAACATGTTGTTTGAGACTGATGGAAGTAGTAGCTCAAAACATTTCAAGGGTCTTGGGTTGAGGAAGACTAGTATAGCAGCTGCATGATAGAGTGAAGAACATTTGTGAAGTAGAAATAAGGTGCAAAACAACAGTTTGGCAATGATCTTCCAAGAGGGAGAACTTCTAAAAATTATACTATCATATTGTTGGAGCCCTATTGTAATGGGTTTTCCTCAGATATACTCAAGAAGTTGCTTACTGAATCTCATGAAGGGTCCATTGTAACTCTTGCCATCTTTGCCATGGCAGACACATGCTAAGAGGCAGTCTTTGTGACCACTGTAGTCTTATGGAAGTTTTCATTTCTTTGGGATTTCATCTGAGTCAGAGCATCGTGGAGGTGTGTCTAAACTGTAGTGGAACATAGCATAGGCTATTTTATTGTACTGCTGTTTTGTGAGCTTTATTTTTTTAATGTCCTGGTTTTAAATAATGTTGCAACAAATCCTGAGCTCTTGGGACAGGGTGGGGTTGGATAAAAATCCAAGTAAACACAATTCTGCTCATAAATTTCTTACGTCATTCATCTTACCATTACAATGATGGAAGGAAACTCCAAAGAGCAGCACTGTCATGTTTATAAATACTTGATTTTGTTTCATTTTTATGCTGCCCTTCCTCAAAGATCCTTCCCTCCTCCTTTTTTCCCCTCAGCAATCCTATGACATAGGTTAGATTGAAAGATAATGACTGTCTCAGGGTCACCCAGTAAGGTTGTGGATGAGTGAGGAGTTGAACCTGAGTCTTCCTGGTAGACTCTGGTTAACCACGAACAACCAACAGCTTACAACCCAAAGGCAAATCACGGTTTCTGTATATAGGTTGTTTATGGTTAACAAACCGTGGTTAGCATAGCTAGATTCAGTAACAACCCACAGTTCAACAACAATCCACATTCAATCTCTGGGTGGGTCTGTTCAGAAGATACCTTAAACCCTGTTGGTTAAGGCTTTTGGTTAAGCAGCAGGGTTTAAAGTGTTGTGTGCAATGCATTTTGCTAAACACTGGTCACTTTCTAACCCCAGTTGGACCATCTGAAGCAGGGTTAGCGACTCTAACCTTGGCTTAAAGTGTTGTGTGCGACAGCACGGTTTGTGGTTAGTGTTAACCCCAAATAACTTCAGTTTCATTAACCACAGAGAATGAAGTGTTGTTTGAACAGGCCCAATGTGGGGTATCATGTTGTCTGAACCTAACCATTATCCTCTGAATCAGGGGTGTCAAACCTCGGGCTTGCAGGGCAAATACGGCCCACCTTGGGTCCCAGTGTGGCCCTCCTGATGACCATGCCTCTTCTCCTTTCCCCGACCATCAATCCTTTTATTCTTATATTGTCTAATAGAAATTTAGAATCTAAATATAGGCTGTATCTATCAAGCAATGAAAATAGCTTCACTCAAATGCATTATATTCCAAACCATTTTGTTGCTGCTTCCTTAAACCCCATATAGTATTTGTCTACCCCCACTTCTTTTTATTTTCAGTTAACAAATCTAAATCTGATGAGTGGAGCTGTAAGCAGAGTAAATGCATCTTCTCCCAGTTACCGACCACCTCTCAACCCGGGAAGTTCACTTTGGGCTTTTCAAACACACCCGCAATCCACTGGCATCAGACCCGCGTCTTTGACAGTCAGGTACGTTAAATAGCTTTAGACCAGAAATGCTTCTATGACATTTGGAGCTATTCTTGAATATCACTAGTTTGCAGAACTGTGGCTGAATGAGATGATGGCTTGGGGAAGCATGATAGATGGGAGGCACATTTTAATTCCACAGTGAAATTTGAGAATATGTTGTTTGATGTTTATTCAGTACTGATATTGCCTAGATTAGAAAACACCAAAAGCTGAAATTGGATATATTTTTCGTAAGACGTAAAATTCAGAGCTGTTAAGAAGTGCTCCTTCTCATCTCCTCCTCCTCGATTGGCAGTCTTACTCAAAGAGAAATGTTCCCATTTTAGAGATGATGCAGACAAATTGATTGAAGCACTCAGCAGTTGAAAAAGTCAAGGCCTTCGTTTCTCAATTTTGTTTGTCTCTGAGATGACAGGCAGATTTTTGTTGTACTCCTGTGAGCCTGAATACTTAAGCCATACAGGCCCTTTTTTCCATCCCTTTTCCCTTTTCCTGGGTTGTGGGGGAAATTAATCAGGAGGCTCTGTCAAGAGAAATGTAGGAGAGTAGTCCTTGGGGGCAGGAGAGCTAGGCTTCTTTCTTGCCCCACCAACTGAGCTTCACCCAATTTCCAAGTGTGCCCCCCATTTTTTTTGTTCCCTTTCTCACAGAGGTTCTAAAGTTGTGCTCATGTGAGAGGAGGCAATTCCTGAGATACCTTCATAGAATCATAGAATAGTAGAGGTAGAAGGGGCCTATAAGGCCATCGGGTCCAACCCCCTGCTCAATGCAGGAATCTACCTTAAAGCATCCCTGACAGATGGTTGTCCAGCTGCCTCTTGAATGCCTCTAATGTGGGAGAGCCCACCACCTCCCTAGGTAATTGGTTCCATTGTCGTATTGCTCTAACAGTCAGGAAGTTTTTCCTGATGTCCAGCCGGAATCTGGCTTCCTGTAACTTGAGCCCATTATTCTGTGTCCTGCATTCTGGGTTGATTGAGAAGAGATCCTGGCCCTCCTCTTTGTGACAACCTTTCAAGTATTTGAAGAGTGCTATCATGTCTCCCCTCAGCCTCCTCTTATCCAGGCTAAACATGCCCAGTTCTTTCAATCTCTTCTCATAGGGCTTTTTTTCCAGACCCCTAATCATCCTCGTTGCCCTCCTCTGAACACACCCCAGCTTGTCTGCATCCTTCTTGAAGTGTGGTGCCCAGAACTGGACGCAATACTCACAAGATGGGGCCTAATCAATGCCGAATAGAGGGGAACCAAGTGGTTGGTCTCAAAGCACTTGGGGCTTTTAAGGCTAAAGTCAACACTTTGAATCGACACCAAAAACAAATTGGCAGCCAGATAAGCAGACCCAGAGTGAGCATAATATGGTCCACCCTGCTAGTGCCATACAACTACCTGGCAACAGCATTCAAAAGAGTTGACATTTCCAGATTGTCTTTAAGGGCAACCCCCTGTAGAGTGCATTACAGTAAGTCAACCTAGAGGTGACTAGGACATGAATGGCTGGCCAAGTCTGACTTCTTCAGGAAAGGATACAGTTGGTGGACCAGACGGTGTTAGTAAAGGTACTCTCGGCCACTTCTATTCCCTGTGCATTCAGAAGCAGCAACAGTTTCAGGAGTATCCCCAAACTGCGAATCTGTTGTTTCAGAGGGAGTGCAACCCCATTCAAAACAGACTGAACACTACCTCCAGTATCATTAAAAAAAACATAACTCCAACCCAACTAACAGTATTTCTGTCTTATCTGGATTAGGTTTCATTTTTTTCACTTTCATTCATACAAAGTCTAACCCTATGCTACCTTGGCTCTTTTTAACTGTAGAAGCTAGGCATTGAGCCTGGGACCTTTAGGTATGTCAAACAGGTGCCCTGTCATTAAGCCACAGCCCTTATCCCAAGCACTCTCTGTCTTTCTCTCCTAGTAATTTTACACCTGCCAGTTCACAGCACACGTGCTTCACCAAGCCCCAAATGTGTCTTGACCTGTCACCATGTACCTGTAATAGCCTGCTCTGAACTTCTGCTGTTTTCCATTTCCCTTTTTACTGCAAGTTCTGCTAAAGTCTCTTTAGTTCAGCACTTTTATTCTCATATGCTTCTTTGCCTGCATACTATTGGTTAAATACATTTGGGGTAGGAGGTGTGGGCAATTCAGACTTTGGTTTACATTTGTTGTTTGCCCTGAACAGCATGGTATATATGATTGTTTGAGTGGAAAGGACTGCAGCGCCAAGGAGTTATAAAAGCAGCGTGACCTAGGCAATTCTCCTTAGTATATGATTTTTACCCTGTGCCTAGTCTAGTCTAGTGTTTTTCTCAGGGTTATTGGGATTGGAAGGGTGCTTCTCACTTTAAAAGGCAGGATATAAATGCAACAACAACAACAACAACAACAACAACAATAATAATAATAATAATAATAATAGGGATGCGCGCACACACACACACACAAAAGAGAGCATCTCCAACAGGTGAAGAAGTTCTTTTTCCCCTACAAACCTGTGAGAGCAGCAGTCCAGCTGTTTAAATCACCTCCGCATTCCCTGAACCACATTTCCACTCTGTCCTTGGCCATGCACAGTTCTTTCTTTCAGCATTACTCTGGAATATTTTCCTTGTTGATGGCTTTACAGCAGGAATGGTCAGATGTTGATCTTGTGGGAACTACTTTTTTCCCCCTAGAAACTTGTGGTCCACTGATCAGAGTTAGGTGAAAAACAGTAAAGGCGTGAGTGGAGTGAATTATCTATTGCACCACATAAGCCATGTATTGCATATATAAATACAAACTTATATCTGAATTAGTATGGATCAGGGATTCTAACCCAAAACTCCCAAAGTGGTCAATAGCTGCACAAAGATCTGGTCAAAAGCAACCAATGAATACTAATATTTTACAGATGAGGAATACTGAGGCTTATATGATTTTAGTACTAGACCAGCCATGGCTGAAATTTTTTAAACTTTCCATTTGACTTGCTATTAAACCATTGGGAATCAGAAACCCTTGCTAAAGTACTGCAAATCACCCAGAGATCTACTAGTATATCCTGATCTATCTTCTGCCAGCCTTGCTATATATACAATCATTTGTTTAATACTACTTCAGTTGTCAGTAGGTCTTATGCTCCAGCCATATTCTTTGACTCCTCTGTATAAGTGTGATGGCTTGACAACCATTCTGTATTGTTCTGTTGTCTATTAGTCCTACCTAGGGATGTATGAGAAATCCTTTTCAGTTTGTTTTTGATCAGGATTTACCCAGTTTGCACCTTTTGGACTGAACACAGACTCGAACACAATCTGCAGTTGAAGCTTGTATTGTGATTTGCAGACGGGGAAAATGTATTTGGCAGCGTGTGTAAATTTTTTTAAATGTGCACAAATACGCTTTAATCAATGAGAGCAGAATGTGTAGTTTTCAAAGATGTGCACAACTGATGTATACATTTGGAAAAGTTCACATGAAAATACGGATGGCTTTTCATGCAAAAACAAAACTCACAATCTGATACAATCTCAAATCGGAACAAGCTTCAGGATGGAATTGGAGAATTTTGGTGAGTTTGAGTTTTGCTGAATCTCGCATTCCTTCTTCTAGCTTTATTTTTAGTTTAATAATCTCGAAGCAGCATTTTTTTGGTGTGGGGGGGGTCAATCCTTGATTATTAGAAGGGGATAGAACAGGGGTAGGGATTTCTTTCAGCCCAGAAGCCAAATTCAGTTTCAGAGAAACTGTCTGGGGCTGCATTCCAGGGGTGGGTGGGGCCAGACACAAAAGAGGTGGAGCCAATAATACAAAAACCACCAGCATAATATAGCTTAAATGTTTTAGAGTCAGTAACTAAACCTTAGGGGAGGCATTTCAAACTTTTAGAATATGGGGAAACTAAACAAAAGCCAGGAAACCACCCAATGATCGGTGGTTGGGGGAAACGGGGTGGAATCAGGGAAGAGAATATGGACCCTGGGCCTGAGGTTGCTCACCCCAGGCATAGAACCTCCACGATTCTGTCCAGTTCTATCCTTTTGGTTTTCTTTCAGGTCAAACCAATGTCCCTCTGCACATGTTACTTTGTATCAGGGCTACTTTGCTGTTCCTCTCTGCAGAGTTTCTGTAGTGATATAACCCATAGTTTGTTTTGTAACTATAGAATTGTATGCCATTTGATCTCCTGTTCAGCCTCTTACAATTTGGATGACTCTCTTTCTGATTGAGTTCCAGTAGTAGCATTTTATTTATTGACTGCTATAACTAGGCCACTCCATAATCAAAGTTATTTGGGCTACTTACAGAGTAAAACAATACAGTTTTTAAAAATCACATTATAATAAAATGCAGCAATAAAATATACAGATTAAGATCAAAACAGATCAGTTAAAGTAGGGATGAGGAATACAAAACCAGAGAGCTAAAACGATATTAAGCGTCACAGTGTGATGTAAAAGATCTGGGTAAACAAAAACGTAGTTGCCTGATGGAAAAGACATTAATGTAGGTGCCAGACTGGCCTTTCTGGGAAGGCCATTCCACAAGTGAGGAGCTACTACTGAAAAGGTCCTTTCACTCATGGCCACCCACTGTACACACTTGGTTAAGGGCACTTGAAGTATCGCCTCAGATGACACTCTGAAAGTATGAGTAGGTACATGTGGGAAGAGATACCTTTTAGGTACTGGTCCCAAATTCTGAGAGTCAAAAAGAGCACTTTGAATTGGACCCAGAAACAGCTTAGAAGCCAGTAACTGTTACGAAGTATTGGCATAATATGTTCATAATCAGTTTTATGTATTTTATCATATTTTGTATTTACTGTTGTTCCCCGCCTCGATCCAAACCGAGAGGCGAGTAAGAAATGCATTATTATTATTATTATTATTATTATTATTAGGCCCAGGCCCAGTAAGCACTCTTGCAGCCATGTTCCAATTGAAATTTCTGGGACATTTTCACTGGCAGCCCCAAAGAAAACACATTGCAGAAATCCATTTAGGAGGCTACCAGGGCATGGATTACTGAAGCCAGAATATCCCTGTCGGATTGTAGCTTGTGTATCAACCTAAATTGGTAGAAGGCACCCTGAGCCATGGGGATCACTTTTGCCTTTGATAACAGAGAGGGATTAATTAAAATCTCCAGACTATGAACCTGGTCCTTTAGGCAGAGTGAAACCCCCTCCAGAACAGGTTTAATTTGAGACCCAGACCTCTTTGTGTTTGTTTTTAAAAAGGAATATTCTAAACAAGCCTACTACTGAGTCCTAATCAATAATCTACTGTAGCAATATCACTGCCTTGCTTTCTCTTTATACAGACAGGAATTGATATCATTTTCTCAACTCAACAGTTTTTGTGTGAATACCATTTTAGCACAGTTATGGTTGTAGACAATAAATGGGATATAAAACAGTTTATGACTGTTTTGCCAAACAGTCATAAAAACTTGAAATGAGAACCCTAGAGGCAAATATAAGCGAAACTGCGGTGATGGCACAGAAGGGTGGAAATTAAAATCGTTATAGCTCAAGCATTGGTTTATTGAATCCATCCCCCTGCCATTGACTTAGGTGCCTTGAAGTTATGGAATGTTTGTGAACTTTCTAACTCTTCTAGGATAGCTTGTCAGCCCAAATCCCTTAAGCACACATGCTCTGCAACCTGTTCTTAGCAGGAAGAGCCGAGGCAAGCAGGGCAGAATTTCCAATATGACGCATTTTCTCAGGGGCATTTGGATCACCACTGGGTGGCTGGCAACATAAGGAATGAGAGAACTAAACAGAGGTGGAAGAGTATTCCAATATGCAGATACAAGGTGTTAGTGGAAAGGGGTGGAAAGGGGGATAATTTGGAATAAACATTTCAATTTATAATGCAGGTTTTCACTTGTACCTCTTCCATTATGAGAGGATAGAGTTTCCTAAATTATTCAAAACTTTACGTGAATTCAAAAGAATTTCTGCCTTAAATGTGTGAAGGCCCCTATTTTTGAAAGTGTTATAATGAATGAACTAGCAATAATAATTGCTCAAAGTATGTGGGAATGGTGCATTGTCTTGAGCAAGCCCATCTTTTTGTGCTGCTTCAGTTCAAAACCATGAAAGCATGAAATGACTGCTCTGAAGCAGAGAAATCAAAAGCTCTCAAAGGTGAATCTAAAGAAAAGGAGGGAATATTAGGGACTGCTGATTTCTGTAAGTGCTTAAAACCAAATATTGTTAGTGAATTGCTTAAAAACTAATTCTGAGGCATGAGGACTTCGGATGTGGGCTGGAGGTTATGCTCCGAACAAACTCATTGAATTGTGGAAAGTTCATGATCTTTGAATCTGGACAGAGCCCTCTCTCTCAGTCTCTCTCTCTCTCTCTCTAGTTTACAGAGTTTCAAAAACTATTGCTTTTAGAAGTGTTAGTATTTCTAAATGTATGATGTAGGAGGATTATGTCAGGCCTGCTCCAAGACAAGCTGGTACCATTCTCAGGTTGTGCATTACAGTCCTTTGCATGTCTTTCAGTGAATTCCTTACACTGTGCCACTGCTCCTATTGGATGTCTCCTGACATGAAACGAAGACTGTAGAGAGTTGAGCAACATTAGATTACTGAAACCACTTGGATTCAAGTGTTCATTTTCTAGCCTTCGGCCTTATAAATCCAGAACGTGTGCTAGTTCTGGCAGACTTTCACTTCCTATGTTTCCTGCTGCTTGTTTCCATCCCTGTCTTTTAGATTTCTGTGGACATGAGAGAGAGGGTGGTAAGGTTTTTTTTATGCCTTTATGGCCATACATAGACACACACACACTTGAGATGTTCAGTTGGGTCAGAAAGTAGAAATAAAATGTTTTTTACTCCCCTGTAATACTGTTGAATAAATAAGAGCTTCAAATATTTTGATTAGATGACTCCATCCCCCATTTCAGGAATTATGTGCACTGGCCTGACACTTTTTATCCCTCTGAATTTAAAGTATGTGGCCTTCTGTTGTTGTTTCATCACTCATCAGGTTGTTGCTGAGCTACTGTAGCTTTTTTACCATCCCTCACAGCTTGCATTGGCCCTGATACTCTCTGTTTTCTGGCCACATGCGCTTGACATGACAGATCTTGCAGCTGCTACATCTTCTGATTAATTGGAAGAATCCTAGTGTGGGAGAAGCAGTGCATTGTTTTCTTTTTTACAACGCCCCTTCCTATCTCTTCTATTTAAACTCCACACAAAGGAATTGCTTCAATGCTAAGTACACTTGATAGGAAATTAGTGCCATTGAACACAGTCAGACTCAAAATCAGTGTTCAAAATCAGTGCGTAGGATTGCACTGATTTTCTTTCTTCTGAGGCTTTTAGGATTCCAAGGGTTTTTATTGGTCATAGATTGGCTGTAAGTCCTTTGCCCTAAATTTATCCCATGTATATAATCTGCTTTTTGCTATGCTATCCTGTCTCCCATTTTAGAAATCAGAGATTATGCCACAGAAAGAAATGTCCCTTTTATCCCCTTTCTCAGGTATGGCGATATGTTTATACCCACATGAAGCTGGTTGCTTCACCCACACAGTATTTGGCGAAGGGCCTTAGCTCAGTGGCAGAGTTCGCTGTTTGCATGTAGAAGATCCCATGTTCAATCCCCAGCATCTCCAGGTAGGACTGGGAAAGACCCCTCTCTGAAACCCTGGAGAGCCACGGTCGGTCAGTGCAGACATTCTTAAGGTGGATGGACCAGTGCTCTGACTTGGTACAATGCAACTTCCAGGAGCCCCACTGAGGCAGCTGGCTCCTGTGCCACACCAGGGCACAGCCTTATTGTTTTAACTCTAGGGCAGGGATAGACAACCGGGGGCCCTCCAGATGTTTTGGACTTCAGCTGCCACACTCTTCAACCATTGGCCATGCTGTTTGAGACTTGTGGGACATAGTCTAAAACATCTGAAGGCTACCTGGTTGCTTACCTCTGCCCTAGGGGACGGATAGCAAGCCATGCCTCTTGACACAATGTGTGGTTCTAGATGAGGCTTTTGTTATGAAATTGCATTGCCTCGTTCATGGAATGTTATTGGAAGTCAAGACAACATTGTCTTCCACTTGTAACTATCCTGTGTTTTCCTACTGCTTATTCCATCTTTTTTCTTGCTGAAAAAACTCCATTAAGGATCACTAGGATCCAAAAGGCATTTTGCAAAGTCCCTCACTAAAGACTCACTAAAGAGCCAGTGTGGTGTAGTGGCTAAAGTGTTGGACTGGAAGTCGGGAGATACGGGTTCTATTCCCTACTCAACCATGGAAACCCACTGGGTGACTTTGGGCCAGTCACAGACTCTCAGCCCAACCTACCTCACAGGGTTGTTGATGTGAGGATAAAATGGAGAGGAGGAGGAGGATTATGTACGCTGCCTTGGGTTCCTTGGAGGAAAAAAGGTGGGATATAAATGCAATAATACATAAATAAAATAAATAAAGACTCACGAAGAAACTTAGTCATCATGGGATAAGAAAAGAAGGTCAGGTACACCTATTTACTTTGAGGCATGAAATTGCTACTTTGTGCCCTCAGTCGAATTTCCAAGGGGTAATAATAGCATCCTTTCAGGCAGCAGGAAAACCAGGCCACTTGGAACTAGAGCCACATGAACTTCCTGTGTGCAGGTTTTACCATGCTTGAGAAACCTCTGTTGGCAGCTCCAGTTCTACCTCAGCCTCTTCTGACATAGCCCTGAGCCCATCGTGGGCTGGCACAGTCCTTACGAAAGATTGCATTTTGAGTCCCAACTCTTTGCCTGCCTGGATCTTGCATGGGAGAGAAACCAGGAAGCTTGTATCTCTTAGCAGTTTGAGGCATGACCCTGCAACCTCAGCCTTCCGGGCCGGAATGAGTTATACTGTGCTATTAATTTTCCATGGGAATAGGGAATATTAGTCACTAGAGGAGACAGATACAGTGCAGTGAGTGCAGGAGCTAGTTGTGGACATATGGGAAGAGAAAAGGGAAGTGAGGGGGTATAACTGCCATTGCTTTCAACTATGATGAAAAACATCTATCTGGACACTAGGAAAAACTTCCTTCTTTGCTGTCTCTGTGTAGTCCCTCATATTGGTTCTGCACCTATACAAAGCAAATTTGGGACCTTCTAGAGCCATGCTGCTTTAAACAACTTGGTGCCAAGACCTGCCCCAAGAGCAAGGGTGCTTACTCGGGAAGGTGGAATCAATTCCTTTTTCACTGCTGCAGCATTGAATGAGGATAGTATGGCTCTGTTGGGAAATATGTGGCACCCAGATAATTAACAGCTGACATTCACTCCCCAGTTTGCTTTCATAGTAACTATTCTTCTAATTTCCATTTTCCCTCTGTTTAGCTTTTGTTGGCTTGAAGCTTCATTCTGATAAGGAGAATTCTGTGTAAGGAGAATGAAAGGATGGGATGAAAAGTGTACATACCCCATTGACCTAATTCAGCTAGCTCACTTCATCTAGCTGTTTAAATTTTCCTGTAATTATTTTTAGACTCTTGTCCTTACATAATTATTTTAAATAGTATCAGTTTCTTTAAGGATCATGGAAATTATTCCATATAGTTGTTTTAACTTTCTTCTCTCTGTATAAAAGTGACTATAACTGATGACAATATTTCAAGTGAGGGCTTACATTATGGCTTTTCATCCCATATGGTTATCTTTATGAAGGATAATATTGTCAATTACCACTAGTCATGATGGCTGTTTAATATGTCCAGTATTGGAGGCAATATGCCTCTGCATATCAGAGAGCTTTGGCTATTTGTTAGTATAAAAATATAATAAATAAATAAATAGTTGGGGAACATAAACAAGAGGATCACATGCTCTACTTGTGAGCTTCCCACAGGCAGCTGGTTGGCCACTGTGTGAACAGAATGCTGGACTAGATAGGTCTAATTTATCATAGTTCTTAACAGTACCTGCATATGATTGAATAGGCTCCTCCCTACAAAAGCTTATGTCACAGTACATTTGGTTGTCTTTGATGCTAGACGCTTTTACTTGGCCCTCTTGTCACCCCTAACCATTCTGCTGAACTTTCATTGGCTGTATTCAGGTGTCATGTTTCTTATCATCCAAACCATGGTTTGGAAGATTGGGAATGAGCCTTGTGCTGATATGCTCTCTCCTCTCTCTTCTTGCATGCTTTGCTTATTGGAATACTGCCTGGTTCAAACAAGCCGCAGTTTGCTTTTGCTTTCAAACCAGCAAACTATGATTTGAATAAACCCTCCAAACTAGGATTGTATACATAGTTTGCAAACCTAGTGGGACTGCCTTTAAAATTGATCTGGAAACATTGGCTGATCTAGAACAGGACAGCAAGATTGGTAGCTGGGACTGGACATTTTGTTCATATTGTCCCAGTTTATTGTTCATTGCTTCTAATATGCCATAGTATTTTTTCTTCTTCACTGGCTGCCAATCTGTTTCCAGGTTGCATCCAAGGTGTTAGTTTCAACATTAAATCCCTAAATGGCTTGGGGCATGGTTACCTGAAGGATTTCCTCCTTCCATATTTATTTACCCTTGAACCAAAGGTCATCTTCAGAGCCCCCTTCTCAGAGTGTCCTCCCCCCCCAAACTGTGGTATGGCAGGTAGCTACTAGATAGGATCTTTTCAGTGCTGATGCCCTAACTGTGGAAAGCCCTCCTCATTGAAGCTTGCCTGATAAATATGTTATGGTCCTTTCGGCACCTCGTGAAGACCTTTTTTATTCTCCCAGTTGTTTTAACACTGTTTAGGATTAAGAGATTTTGTGTTTCTAACTTTGTTTTATTGTTGTTGGTTTTACTTCATTATTCCAGCTTGTACTGTGACTGGATTTTAATTTGTGTGTTCATTAGGGTTTTATTGGTTTTGCGATTTTAATGTTATCTTCTTCAGCGCTCTTAGGGCAAGGTTATGTAGGTGGGATATAAATGAATAAAACAAACAAAACATGGCATGATCCTGATTTGGAGAGCTTGCTTAAATCATAATTTGCAGTTTTGGAAACAGCAGCGCACTGTGGCTTGATTGAGCTAGGAAATATTCTATTAATCCAAATGTTGAGGAAAGGAGAGAGAGAGAGCACATGAGCAAAGTGTTCATTCCTGATCCTCCAAACAATAATGTTTGAATGTAGCCATTCAGTTGCCTATGAAGACAAATAATGTTCTTTCCCATTGGCAGCAGTCAACACAGAGCTTGGGTGTGCATTTGTATATGTTTTGAGGGTTCTCCCTTGCTCCTAATACTGAATCTCCAATTGTTAAAGTTTATAGTCCAAATGGAATTGAATAGTATCATTTGGTTCTGGCTCTGTGTCATGCATACTTGGAACATGATGTCTGAGTGAATTTGATTAGGAAATTGGGCTATTAATTTCTGTCTCTAGCAAAATTGAAAT
Source organism: Anniella stebbinsi (assembly GCA_029215795.1). Classification (NCBI taxonomy): domain Eukaryota; kingdom Metazoa; phylum Chordata; class Lepidosauria; order Squamata; family Anniellidae; genus Anniella; species Anniella stebbinsi. Next base: position 336,223,361 of record JARDYH010000001.1, read on the forward strand.
TGTTGGCTATTGGGCAGTATAAAAATGTAATACATCAAATAAATGAATAAAGGGTCACACAACCTCCCTGCTCCTTTGAATTTTAGTCAATTACTGCAATGCACTGTGCTTGGGGCAGCCTTTTAAGATGGTTCAGAAGCTTCAACTTTTGCAACATATGGTGATTTTGACCTATAAAGCCTTACATGGCTTGAGACCATGATACTTTATGGACCTCCTCTCCTGGCATGACCCTACCCATACACTAAGCTCATGACCTAAAGCCCTCCTCCAGGTGCCTCTTCTGAGGGAGGCTCAGAAGGTGGCAAACAAGGAAGATGGTCTTCTTGGTGGCAGCCTCCTGATTATTCCATAATCTCCCCAATGAGGTCCGCCTGGTACCAACATCGTTATCTTTTCGGCACCAGATTAAGACCTTCTTCTACTCTCAGGCATTTGGCAGAATTTTTAAGATTTTTAATCAAGTAATGGGATTTCTAATTGTTGATTGTTAAAATTGTTTAGATCCGTGTGTGTATGTGTGTGTGTGTGTGTGTGTGTGTGTGTACATGTGCACTGTCTGTTTACGTGGTTGTATGTAAACGGTTTTATATTATCTACAATATTGTATTTTTAAGGTGTCTAATCATTGTAAACTGCCCAGAGAGCTTTGTAATAAATAAAATGAAATGTTGTGATTGTAGATAGATACTTGAAAGAAAGGCAATGCTTTCAATAATCACAGATAAACAAGGTATCAAATTAAAGCATAAAACAGAGATTTGCAGAAATAGTCATTTTGACAATTTGCTCTCCAAACCAACTCAAGAAAAGAAAACAGGTGTGTGTGCTATAGTATTTGAACTCACCCTAGCTATTGGCTGTTAGATCATTGGCTTTTTATTACTATTTTTAAAATGATCCCCCCCCCATTGCTAGTCATTGCCTGAGCTGATGCTATATAATATTTTATAAACATTTCAATAGCTGAGAATGGTTTTCTTTTTTTAAGAACCTGTCATCGCACAAGGCCTAAGGACAGATGGAGCTGTTCACAAAAAGAGTTTCAGAAAAGAGAAGAGCGAGGGAGGCAGCTATTTGCAGAAAGTGCACATTGCAAAATGGAATCTGGCACTCCGATTTTGCTCCCCACATGACATATAAATTAATTCAGGGCTTATTCACATTACTGCTTATTTAGTCATGTAGTCTCTATATGAATTGACTGCCACAAGTACTGCCAGTTTGTGCTACAGGCATTGGCACTGTAAAAAGCTGTGCAGTCTACTCATTTGTTTTCATGGTAGCCACTTCATACCATTAACTTTCCATATGCACATTCCATGCCCTGCAGTGTAAAAATTGTTGGAATAAGGGCCAAATGAGATGTTATACAAGGAGTTCTCTGGTTGATCGCCCAATGTTACTATTTTTTAAAATTAAGCCCGGTAGTGGCAGTGAAGGCATTGCTAAATTTGATCATAGAATAGGTGTAGGGGCTTTAAACCTTTTTCCCCAGTTCCATTTTCCTGATCTAAATTGCCCCACCTCCCAAACTCTCTCCATGGGAGAAAATACAGGCATGATACAAGGCACATGTGTGTTTCCCCCCATAAAGCAAATAATAGCTTGTGTAGAGCGTGTGGAATTTTAGTTGAGGAAAATATCAGAGGGCTTGTGGGGGAAGGGATAAATGCGCTCACCTCCACACCACTCCTGTGATCAAATTAGTAGTTCCCAACCCCCACCCCTTGCAGCCTCATTTAGAATGTGTGTTTGGAGGGCAAATGTCAGGAGATTAGTCGTGGATCTCCTGGTGTAATATTTAGCTTGGCCGTCTATGGTTACAGGAATTGGGCTTGAGTAAGAGCCATTAACCATCTAGCATGCTAAAAGTGTGCTCACAACCCTTTATTATCCAAAGCTAAGCTATTAGGATAGCTGCTATTTGGGAAAACTGAGAGACCTAACAGGTTGGTGCTCCTTGTCCAGAATGGTCTTCTTTCCAGGGTGGATAGTGATATGATTGGTTAGGAGCTTTGGCTGTTTGTTCAAGTGATTTGGGAATGGAGTGCCTCAGACAGCTGAGCTAGAAACTGGAGTTCTGTTCATTCCAGCCCAAGTTCCACTATCATTTGATTAGTAAGTCAGTGAACTCTCACTGGATAAGAGAACCATTAGTTTCCAATCCCCATTAAGACAGGTGTGACATTTTGATTATTTCATTGCAATTTGATATAACCAGAAATTATCTTCTTTGTTCCGAATTCTCATGGAGTCCCAAGGGGAGATCAAACGGGTTCTCAAATTCTGCTTTGACTTGAATTTTGCAAATGATACTGGTATTTGAGAATTGTTTCACCAAAGTAACATTATACATGACTGAGGATGGGGAAAGGAACAGTTTCAGCCTTTAGTTTGTAGACTGTGAGATCGTATTGGTACTGTGATAGCCATTTGTTCTCCAGAGTTTCCCTGGGTTGCAGGTATAAATCAGCAACTCTTTGAGGTATGCAGGGCTCCAGCACATAACAAAAGCCTCTTTTGAGAAGATTGGAGGGAGGGACTTACCAGTGAGAATTTCAATGTTCCTATTTATGTATGATGACATCTTGCCCTAGAGATTTATTTTAGGCACTATTCCAGAGTCTAGGTATAGTAGAATATGAGAGGCCAATATACTTCAAGCTAGCTAGCTCCTTTAGAGAGTGTTGAATGTTAAAAGAAAACTTTTTCTTGTAATTACAATGTGCATGTGCTTTTGACTTTCCAAAAGACTGCAGCAATGGAGTTTAACAACAATTTGGTTCTTTCCCTCAGGGGAAGGTAGAGCAAGGCAAATAAGCTCTGGCCCTATTAAGGGCCCACAGGATCACAACTTAGCAAGCACTATGACTTTTGTCCAATCCCATGACTTCTGTATTTACATGGAGGAAAGGGAGCCAGAGGCCAGGACTGTGCTTAAACCTGTTGGCAACATGGATGGATCGTAGCTCAGTGTGTCGATACCCCACATTTCTGTTCCCTTAGGTATGTCTGAGTGAGTGGCTAGTGATGCTAGATAAGGGAGTGGGGGTGGAGTTTGTCAGGTAGTCTGTGGGTAGTCAGTCTGTCAGTTGGTTGGGAGTCTGTCTGTGGTGATTAGTTAGGGTTTGTAGGTGGCTGAGTGTGAGAAAGGAACAGATATAAGATTGTAGAGATTTAGGATTATTAGTATTAAGATTGTTATTAACAGTATTATTAAGAATAGGCAGGATTTAAATTAAATTTGAAGAAACTAAGAACTGTAAATGACAATAAACATTTTCTTTATTTTGCTACCATAAACCACGTGTCAGCTTGGCTTTGTCACTTGCTCTATAGGTTCCTAAATACACAAATTATATTAAACTTTTAGCCCAATATATTCACAGCAGAACCTATTCCCCAAGTCTTTGCCTTGTTCCCTCACAGAGAGGGGAAAGGTAGTGTTATATTGCCCTTCCCTCAGGCTTATTCAAGTGATGGTGCTTGTCCTGAGAAGGGGTGCTCACAACCGGACCTAATATATAGGTGGTGTGGTGGCACACTCAGCTTCTGCTATTTTTCCTCCTCCTCTCTGGGAGGTGAACAAACTTTTCTGTGATAAAGTGTTGGCTTTCACATGTACATGGTGGAAAAGATTTTATGCTCATGCTGTCTAGCAGGGGTCCCCAACTTTTTTGGCCTCATGGGCACATTTGGGAATTTGAGAAACTTCTCTGGGCACCACCACAAAATGCCTGATCCAGTGGATCGTCGCTTTGGCATCTACCTGTCATGTCTATGGATCTTATGCTTGTTAAGGAGAGTGCTGATGCTGCTGAGTAACAAATTGGCTACCTTTGGATGTCACTTTAATCCATGATGGGTTAATAAGCTACTCACAATAGCTTATTTTTGAAATAGTCCATGATGCCCTGCCACATGATCAGGCTAACAAGCTACTGTCTGTGATCTGACCCTTCCCCCTGCCCCCAATAGTTCTTCTGCCCGAACAGTGATGCTGTTTCACCCAGTCATTACATTGCAGCTGGGGCTAGGTGGGAGGCACCCGAGGGAAAATCCCGGGTGCTTCAAAAAGGGGGTGGCATAAATAGATCCTTGAAAGTTTGCTGGCATAGACGTCTTTAAGTGCTGTTGATATTGCTATAGTACTAAAGCACAACTGCAAATTCCCCCCATAGCCATTGTTGAGATAGATGAGTTACTGTGTTTCCAATTGTGCTTCCCCCCCTCTCCCACTGCTGAAGTAGAGCAAGGACAGCAATCTTGCTGTGCAACTTCATAGATGAGCCAATTGACCCACAGAGCCCGACAGATGACATGATAATCCATTATGGGTTAAATAACCCGTTCCACAGGCTGTCGGCTACCAGAGTGGATTATTTTGGCCAAATAAGCCATTGTGGGTTAAAAATTACCCGAACGATGACACAATAACCCACAATGGGTTAAATAAACCACCATGGCTTATTGAACCCATTGTGAGTTATCATGTAATCTGAACCCAGTCACTATGGATTACACATCTTCTATTCTCTGTCCTCAGTCATGGATGAGGATACTACTTTGGTCAACAATCAAGGAATTGTAGAAGAGATAGTCATGGTCTTTTGCCAAATGAAACCTACTTAAAAATATTCTACACTTTCTTGAACATGCATTTTCCTAATACGAAAGGGCAAATTGCATTCAAAGGTCTGTCATTCCTATGTTGACTATAACTCCTTTGCTTCTGGCCATGTGGCCTTTAGGTACTAAAGGTCCCCTCTACAAGGATTCGCTTTTGCGCCCGGTTAGGCGATTATGCGCATAATCGCTGAAGCGCATTTACACCTAATCCCTCTGCACGAGAGGCGGCGAGAGGTGGCGAAGCGCATTAACGGATGACCAAAATGCGCTTTACAAGTAGTTAATGCACATAAGCGCTTGTTCACATAGTCAAAATGCGCTTTAACGGCCGGAGCAAAATAAAACTCGCTATTTAACGCGCATTCGATAATGCGCATAATCGGAGAGATAACGCGCCTCTACGCCCGATTTGCGCTCCGTTCTTGTAGAGGTAAATTTTTTAAAGCGCCTTGAAAGAGCTTTAAACCTCTCTTGTAGAGGCAGCCTTAGACAGTCAATTGGGGTTTTGTTGTTTAAAGGTCTTGGATTAAAGTTCATCAAGTTCAGTATCTTCCTTTAGAACAAAAGCTGCTAGAGCTTGCTCCAGTTATTTGTATTGTGCTCTCTAGGGAATACCCTCAGCTGCCTTCACTATAATGCTCTCTACTCTAATTTCATAACCTCAGCCCGAGTTGCTGCACTTTATTCTCAAAGCTCTGATGTTTGCACCTGGCCAATGTACATCTCATTTGATCTTGATGCAAGCAGCTGTATGGCACACATTACACTGGATGTAAACTAAGTTAGCATTGCCTTTTAACCCAAATATTTTCCTCTTCCCTCTCTCCCCCTCCCTGTTTCCATTGCGGGCTATATGGGGTGCAGATTTCTGGAAAAACAAAGGTAGATAACACATTTTTGTGTGTGGCAGAATCAATCTTTTCAACTTAAAAGAGTTGCTTTATCCTCACCAGCTTCATTTGTTCTCTAGTTCAGCGAGTCAGCTACAAGATAACCCTCATAATTTGTTGTACCTGAACAGTGACAGGTAGATCCTTTTAAAGATGTGATTGTGGTCACTTATTATCAATGGCTTGATACAGTGCAGCATTGTAACATTATTTCACTTTTGTTTTGCTTTGCTTTACACTTGAGGATTAGGGACATCAAACAATTACTTTCCATTAAAAATCTTTGGTTATGTGGTGAAGCCATGATAGGGTATTGTTTACCCTTGTATATCAACACCGTCCATTACCTGAGGAGTAGGAGCCATCACTTGTGTCCACCTTCCAATAATTTATATAGCCTTTTAAGTTTGCAAAATGCTTTACAGTTTGCTTTCACCATCGTCAACATTTATGTTTGATAGATGGGAAAGCTAAAACATAAATTCCCTCAAGGCTGTCCAATAAATCCTCTGCTGAGCCAGGAATCTACCTGTGTGATTTGAATTTTAAAGCTTTTACGGGTTTTGTATAACTGACTATATTTGAAGCAATACAAATAGGTCAATATCTATAAAATGCTGAGTTTTGTATTTCATCCATCCTTGCAGTTGCTCTCTGCCACGTGTTAGTATTTTGTAGGAACGGCATGAAAAATTGGCCGAGTTCACACAATATTGCTAACCCATGGTTTATTTAACTCAGAGCTGCAGAACCTCAGGCCAAGGGGCCAAATCCCAGTTCTCTCAGGGTTCCAATCTGGCCCGTCGGGGTTCCCCTGGCCCCACCTGTTATTCTCCAAATACTGATCATTTGGTGGCTTGGTGGCTTCTGTTCCGTTTTCTCCCATTCTAAAACATTGAGGTGCCTTTCTTAAGGCTTAATTACTGAGAGTAAGAGCTTTCAGCTAAATTATGCTGATATTTTTGGGTTTGGTGCCCCATCCCTTTTGCTTTCAGCACCTTCCACCACTGGAATGTGGCCCCCAAATAGAATTTGGCCCTTGAGTTGAAAGAGGTTCTGGACTCCTGATTTAACCCATGGTTAGTTGTGCTAGCCAGGGTTTGTCTGGCAGACAGTCAAACAAATAGTTTGTTTTCTCAATACCTGTGTTGTTCGTTTCCCTCTTTCTTTGCCTGATCCCTCCTTGTATCGCAAATGCCTTTGCAGCACTGTAGTACTGACATGTACAGCAACTGTACCTCTCTTGCCCATTGCCTCTGTAGCCTGACGAAATAACCCAAAGATAATCCACAATTCTTTATTTGTATGTATTGAAAACCAGGGTTTAAACAAGCCAGAGTTCACAATTCAGGAACAAATCATGAGTTCTCATTCTAGGTTTTGGGTGTGTGGATGTGGGTGGTTAACAAACCATGATTTGTTAGCATGGCCACATTCACACAATAAAGCAACCCAGAATTCAACAACAATCCACAGCATGTGTTAGTATTATGTGCAAACCAGGCCATTGAGCAGTGCTACTTATAAAAGTGAACAGAACTCCTTGATTTCAGCCAGCAGGGTCGGAGCAAGGAGCATATCCCACCTCAAGCAGGCTTCAGGGCCACCTCAAAAGACATTTTGTTGTTCAGGAGTGAAGAATAAGGTTTACACACACACACACACACACACACACACACACACACCCCAATTCCATGAATCAAAGCCAACTGGCCTGCAAGATGAATCTATTTTCAACACTGAACAATGGTACAGCATTCTCCACTGCATCTGAAGGCAGGAGGCTAAGTTGAGGGGCACAGAGCAGGCTGCATAGCACACAGGTTTTTCTTCCAACGCTTTGCTACCACCTCCCAAGATCTGCAGCCTGAGGCAATTGCCTCACTCTGCCTAATAGTAGGGCCAGTCCTGGCAGGCTGCCACCTGATTCTTCTTGTAACATCCCAGAGATAAAGGGGATGGCAATGGTAGCCCTGTCCCTTCTCTGGAAGAGTGCTCTGTTCTGGCTGGCACTTCCCATCTTGCTACCAGTATGAGCATGGAGTGTCTTTCCCCCAACTCACATAGGCGCTAATGGCTCAATTTGGACGACACGATAGTCAATGGTGGGGTAATAACTTTACAGTTGTTCATCTAGGGGGTACTCCCCACACAACATGGTAATAAATAATCAACTGTGGTGTGGATTAGGATCAGCACTGAGTTGACTATGGCAGCATTCGGATAACACGATAGTCAAAACAACTGACGATTGTTTTCCCCATACCAGTTGTTTATTGTGTCGTCCGAATTGAGCCAATGTGAATGGGGAAAAGTTGCTGCACGGACAAAATTCGAAGGTGGGTGCTGAAGACCCTCCCTGTGGATGACCCACAGAGAGGCGTTCAACCCCACCCTTGAAGAGGAGTCAACCTAACTTACCAGAATAAACAAAATTTGCCCTCTTTGAGCCGCAGATTGAACATCACCCTCCTCCATTCAAGGGATTTCTCTGTTCCATCCTCTACTTGGAGTGATTCTTTTTCAAGTCAAGCAACTTCTTCATGATGCATTCCTGGTATTTTGCAGTTTCTTAGCTGATCTAGGATTTGAATTAACATCTTAGGGAGGTTCCGCATGTTCCACGCTTGACCCTCCCAGCTCTTTATCTGAGGTAGTACAGGAATTTGCAGGATCAAAGTTGCCTTTGTAACTCATTTTGGCTCCTCTGAACTGGTCATAAGAGGAAAAGACCTTGTCTAGGTAACTCTGAAAAGATGAAAGTGGGAAATCTGCATAGCAGTGTCAGCTGCGTGTGCGATATTAAGCAATGCATAATGCTATTATGGCTCCTCTAAACTCTTTCCTCTATCTGTATTGGCAGACGACCTATTGACTTCTGGGTTTTATCTGCTTCTGGCCACCACCCTGTGCCTGCTTGGCTCCTGTACGTTAAATTTCTGCTTGAAGAGAGTCAGGGAGGGCGGCACGGGGCGGCCCGTTATCCTTCAGTTCATCACTATCACCTGCTTGGAAGGGCCTGAAGACTTGCTAAACATGCTGAAGTGGTTAAGTTTCCCACAGGCTCCTAGGGAAGCTGAGGGGGAAGAGTGGCTCCTGCCTGATGGGTTTTCAAAGTGAGCCGAGTCTTTGAAGTTTTGTTTTAGCAGCTGCCAGGTATTTTTTGCCTCAGCCCTGTGCAGTGTTTCTGAACCCAGTCTTCATATGTTGCATTCTTCACTGCACATGCCAGTGTTTGTGGATGGGGTAAGGGAGAAAAATAATTAGCCAAGAGTGTAAAAGGCTTTAACCTAGTTTCACATTGTTTGAATTTGTTTTGGCACAAACCTTCTCTCGCTCCTTTTTTCTGTGAAGTACCTCTCATATGATTCAGCCTAAATTCCCCCCTCCCTAAATATTTAATGCTTGTTTTTTGTGTTTGCTTTAAATGTGTTTCCAGTTTCTCTCAGCAGCGTTAGTCCCGCAGTCTATCAGTTTGCCCCCCAAAACAAGGAATTTTATAAATATTAACCTTCAAATTCCTTGAAAGGTAAGGGGATCCACAGATGTAAAACAGCCTTAATTGAAGGAGAACGTCTTGGTTTCCTGGCCTGCTGGAAAGCTCTGAAATTTCTGGGGACTGGCCTCCTGCCAGAGATGCTTTCTGGGAAAGACTGAGTATATTATTGATGCCTTAGGCTTTCTTGCATGCCACACCTGTGTTTTGGAGCTATATGAAACCAACTTGCACTCCTCTCCTCTGTACAGGGTTCCACAATTTTCACCTCCCATTTGCATGTCATCTTCACTTTCCTATATAGAACAAAGTATGGCATTGTGGATTTTCAGTTTAGGCCAGGGCTCTGTAACAGAACTAGAACTAAGGTAGTGATATATAGGCTGTCACTACTAGAAGCCTGAGGTGTGCAAGTCACTTTTTATTTTTGCATGAAAATGCTTCCAGTGAGAAAGAAGTAGGTAGGACTTATCTGTGCTGTTTAATTCAGTAGTGTTACTAGTAACACCTGTGGTTGGAAAGTCCAGACTTTATTCTCTTCTGTATTACAGAAATGCTTTGAAGCTTATAGCCCAGAACAAATAAACTTTGGATTTGCTCTTATGTAAAATTAGCTAAGGATCTTAATTGTGGGGAGTCCTGCGACTTCACCTAATGCAAGGAATGCTCTTCTGTACGGATTCATGTCTATTATCAGTGCCAATTTAGAGAGGAGATCAATGTTGCATTGGGCCTTCTGTGTTCTGACAGGCGTGGAGTGGAAGATGCATCCAACAGTGTAGCTTAACTTTTTCAAGGAATGCTTCAAGGAATGCTTGTGGGACCCGACACACACTTTGGGAAATATTGTTCCATGAAGAAGAGTGCTTAGGTCACACCTAGCACATTTAGCTGATCTAAAATGTTAATGTGATCATTTTTCAGATCAAGCCCAATTTGGACTGTGCACAGTACACGTGGCAGCTGCGGGACCAATTCTTCCAACCACTTTTGTGTAACAGTTTCCATGTATTTCAGTGGAGTTTGTGAATTATGTTCATGCACGTCAGATATTCTGCTGTTGGGGTTGCCGTGCTGTGCTTTCCATTTGTTTTGTTGTTTTAATTTTGAATTGTGGAGTACTTGTTGTCTTCAGAGGGACCTCTTCCCCACTCCCAAGGAAAGAATGGCAGCAGGGGCTCTTTCAGCCATGCTAATCTCATCACATGTAGTCTTTATCATTAAAATGTTCCAGCAGGCTGGATCCCTATGCCAGTGTAAGAACATACGCAAACATCTTGAAGGCAGGGCTACTCCCTACTCAGTACATCTCAGCATTTGGCTTTTGCTAATTGAAAGAGAGGTTGCTGTGTGCTCTGTTATTCTGCTAATCCTAATCACACAGAGGGGATCAGCATGGCTTCCATTACTACCTCTTCTCCATTGACCTGATGAGTAGTGATGGGATGGAGGCACTGAACCCCTTAGCCAGATGACCCCTCATTTTCCCCTTGACTTGGTTCCCATAGGTTTCCCCATTTGTTTTCAAATCTTAGTTTTCTATGAAAGGAAAAGAAAGAAGGGAGTAAAAAAAAAAAAAGAAGGCCTTCTGCCAACTATTTTCCAGCTTATAAAGGCCAGTGTTACAGTACCCTTGGCACAGTTTCAGAGATGCTACTTTGGACTGAATGAAAGTCCGCTCTGTTGAAAGCTAGACATTTAATAACTGGTAAATGTATCCATTTAATAACTGGTAAATGTATCCATTTAATAACTGGTAAATTTAGTTCTTCTAAACATGATAGTGTGGGTAATGTCAATTGAATCCAGAAATACTTTAATAAGATTGTTTTTTTGGCTTTCCATACATAGCCTTTCCAATGTTTCACCTCTCCTGCTATTTCAATCCATGGCATCCAGCTTTGCCAGCATGTATTTTGGCTGTAGACCCCCAGGCTTGGGCTTGATCGAGTGCTTCAGGCTGAATTTCCAGCAGTGTAGTCTGTTATGAGCATGTTCTTCCTAGACTCCCACAAGGCATTCTGTTAAACCTATGGGGTGGTGCCTCTCCTTGGATAAGGAGGCAGGGCCAAAGTTCTTTCAGCAACTTCTCCAAGAGGAAAGGGTGTCCCTGGACTGGCCCTGCCTATTGGCAGTGAAACTATGAACTCCGTTTGGGCCCATCTTTTTCTTACACTGATTCTCCCCACTCTCTTTTCCCTCACCTCCTTCCAACATGAAGGCCCTTTAAGGTAGAGAGGGGGGAAAACATACAGATCACTACCACTCCAGTTCCTTCTTTTATTTGGCAGGGCCAGTGATGCCACGGCATTTCTTTGCCAATTCGATTCAACATTCCCATGACCCCTCTGAAACAGGTTATGCTTTGCAAAGCTGTTCCAGATTCAGGTCTCCCCATAGAAAGTCCTACAAAGGGAAAGAAGAAACACAGGCATGGTTCCTGGGGCAGGCTCAGACATAAGCGGAGACCAGGCGAAGCATCAAGCCTACATGACCGTGATTCAACGTCTGGAAATTCAAGCCATTCTACAAGTGCCACGTTCCCACAAATGCTCTAGGAGTCTATTCAGTACTTTCCTTGTCTCCCAAGAAAAATGGATACATAAAATCCATCCTGAACCTGAAATGGCTGAACAACATATTCAGTAAGAAGTGCTTCAGGATAAAATTGCTGAAATCTGTCTGGTTTCCATAAACATTTAAGACTTTGTGGCATCCTGCAACTTGTTCAAGACATATCTCCACATTCCTCTGTGAGCTAGGCATAGGAATGACCTTGGTTTCTCCTAGAACAATTCCCTTTTTTAATACACAGTGTTACCTGAAGGCTATTTACCAGTGTCCCCGTGGCACACCTGAGAACCCAGGGTATTTGTCTCCATCCATCCCTGGATTATCTGGTTGCCATCAAGAGACAAGCACTTTAGCAACATTGAGGCCATGCTTCCATGCCTTTAGATGCTTGACTTTGTTGTGAACTGAACAAAGAGCTCACTAATTCCCAGGCAATGCCTGGAGCATTTGGAGGTGACCCTAGACATTTGCACAGTACAAATGCTCCTCACAGAGAAACAACGCCACAAGATTCTTCTGCTAACAGTGTGAGTGGCAGGACAGAAAAGAGTGGACATCACAACCTTGGCTTAACAGTTCGGCATGAGGGTCTCATACCAGGATCGTGGTATGCTGCTCATGTCTCCACTTCAGATCTCTGTAAAAGGATTTCTTACAATTCCAGGACTAGATAGCTTTCTGCACACATTTGAAGGTGATGATCTGACCATATCTGCCTAACACTGGACTTATGCTTGAATCCACCCAGGCTGTCCAGGAGAGTGAGCATGTCAGAATCAAATAGGGCCATGCTATCAAAGATTCCACTTTCTTCCCAAATGGGGAGCCCATTGAGGAGAAGATGGCACAGTGGTCTTGATATCAGTCAGAATCCTGTCCAAGCATAAACTGTCTACAACTCCATGCCATAAAATGGGCCCTACAAACAGTCAGGATCAGGAACTGAATAATTGGACAGCCTTGTCCTCTTCCGCATGGATAACAAGTCAGCAAAGGTGTAGGTAAACAGACAAGGGAAATGTCGTCCATTTCATTCAACATGGAGGCCAGCAACCAGCTAATGTAGGTGGAGACTCATCTTCTGCCAATCAAAGCAGAACATCTTGTGGGTTCAGTGGGACCTTGAACCATGAATAAGAATACACTCTTTAGGTACACCTCTTCAACTGTCTGTTACTGGACCTGTTTCCATCCACAGAAAAAGCATACATCCAATACTTTATCTCAAGGTTACATGCCCCAACATCTCAGGCACACACTCTAGAAACAAGCTGGCCGACTGTACACCTTCCAACCACTCCCACTGTTGCCTCAGATCCTAAGAAAAAATTGGCAAATGGCAGTAGAAGTCATCCTTATAGCTCCCCATTAACATTGATGACCGTGGTTTCTGGAAATACTCAACGTTTTTTTTAGCTGCCACCATGTGGCAAGCAGGGAATTGAGTTTTGTGTGGGAGTTTGAGGTGTCAGTCCAGGAAGGTTGCACCACTCCTACACAGGGAATTGCTGTGCTATGTTTTTCTGTCTGTGAGTGTACAGTACTACACATGCAGCAAATACAAGCTGGTATCCTTGCTGGAAGAGAAAGTACAAAGGCTTCAGGCAACCCTATCCATGCTTCAGCTTACCAGGGAATATTAAAAGTTTCTGGACACACCACAGGAAGCTCTTGTCCAGCTGGACAATAGCAAAGAGCAGTTTCTAAAAAAGAGGAAGAAAACCAGATACAGGAGGCTGGCACATGGAAGAAAGTCACACGCAAAAGTAAGATAACATGGACGCATTCTGTGTCTTTGGTGTGCTATCAATTCCAGGGCCTCCCCACAACAGTGATCCTGGACCACTGAAACAAGGTCAGCTGTCCCAGGCACCACAGAGTACATGGAAAGAACGTTAATAGTGCTCCCAGGAGGAAGAGACATGTGATGGTTGGTGATTCGCTACTGCTCTCATGATATATCACTAGAAGGTAGATTTGATTTAATAGGCATTTTTAATTAGTCGCCTTATAGCGTACAATTAAAAACACAAATATAATCCAAATCCCTATAAATCAAAGCAAAACCCACAAAATAAAACAATAAATTAAACACAGCAATCACCTAAAAGCAACAGAGGCTAAAGCAAGAAGATCTGTAAGTATTAAAAAAAACCTGCTTAAACATAACATAGCAATGGAAATATACCAAGGATTAAAAGGCCCGAGAGAATTAAAGGGCAGACCTCTCTGTGGAGGGTATTACATAACTGGTGGGGGTGGGGCTACTGTGGAAAGGGCCCGCTCCAGAGTAGCCGCTTGTCATACCTCAGCGTGTGAGGACACTTGGAGCAGGTCTTCTGATGATGATGATCTCAAGGCTCATGTAGGAGCATTGGAGTCTGATGGAATGAAATTTGTGATGCAAAAGTAGGATTGAAGGGTATAATTTATTCAAAAGGAGTAGACCAAGCGAGAAAGGAGAAGGAGAAGCCTTATTTGTAAGGAATGTACACACATGTGAGAAAATCCATGAATCTGAAGTTGGAAGGGCAGTTGAAAGAATTTGGATTTTAAAAAATGAAAGGAGAAGAAAATAATATCATTGTGGGAGTCTGCAGAAGATTTGGATGCTGCCTCCCTAGATCAGATTCCTTGACTCTCAAAGAGGAAGACGCATACTAGTAATGGGAGACTTCAGCTATTTTGGTATCTGTTGGACATCAAACTCTGCTTAGAATGAAAGGTCTAATAAATTCCTGGCTTGCCTTGCTGGCAATTTCATCTTCTAGAGGGCAGGAAAATAGACAAGTGGTTCAGCTATTCTAGATGTGATCCTCACCAAAAGGGAAGAACTGTTTGAAGTGAAAGTAGTTGCAAGCTTGGGTGGAAGTGACTACATCATTTTGAGATTCATGATACTGAGGAACAAGAAAGCTGAGTGTAGTCAGATGTGCACCCTGGACTTTAGGAAAACTGATTTCCATAGGTTTACAGAAAAATTGGATGTGATTCTATATGTAGAAGTAGTCAAGGACAAGGGAGCAAGATGGGCATGAGTTTCTCAAAACCATAGTATTGGAGGCGCAGTCAGAAGCAATTCTAATGTGAGAGAGAAATGGACCCATCTAAAGAAACTGGGATGGCTGTGTCAAGAGTTCAAATTTAAAAGAGACGTGATAGGAAATTGAAGGAGTGGCAAACTACCAAGGATGAGTATGGATGAGTAGCCCAAGTTTGTAGAGAGTGTCATGAGGGCTAAAGAATAGTGAAACAGCCACTAGCTGGAATCACAACCCACTCCCTGAGGGGAGCAGCCACATGTATAGACTTCTGTGGCAGTCCATCCGACCCCTGTCCCCTGCAAGACATTTGTAAGGGAGCACTTTGGCCTTGTGTAATAATTTACAAACACAAAGACTTTTTTCTCTGCAGATGCTGACTTTTGCATAACGTTTTGGAGCAGTGACACAGTGGCTGCATTCGGACGACACAATAAGCAACTGTGGGGGGGGGGGAGGAACAATTGTCAGTTGTATTGACTATCGTGTCGTCCAAATGCTGCCATAGTCAACTCAGCACTGATCCTAATCCATACCACAGTTGATTATTTATTACCATGTTGTGTGAGGAGTACCCCCTAGATGAACAACCATAAAGTTGATTATTACCCCACCATTGACTATCGTGTTGTCTGAATTCAGCCACTGATTTGCCTGGAAATCTTCCATGGAATAGTACTGCTCTGATGCATCCTGATGTCGAGTAATGCCCTTCAGGAGCTACAGCAGAAATGAGGAAATTATTTGCTATTGATTTCTGTTTTCTGGGATTCCCAGAGGGTATTCCACCCTCCTCTGCTTCATTCCAGGAGACCAGTGTGAATTATTTCAAGGCTTCTGCTTTTGCTGTATAAGTAGGGATGGTATAGGGTGACCAGATTTTAAAAATCAAAATCCCGGTCCCCCCCGCCCCCCCCACCCAAAACAACCCCCCCACCAAGCCACCCCCCCAAAAAAAAATCCAGCCTGGACCTACCGCGGGGTCCTCCTTCGCCGCCCGCGCGGGGTCCTCCTTCGCCGCCCGCGCGGGGTCCTCCTTCGCCGCCCGCGCGGGGTCCTCCTTCGCCGCCCGCACGGACGTGCCGGGTCCTCCGTCGCCCGTGCGGCCGCGCAGGGTCGCCCGTTGCCGCCCGTGCGGAAGAGGCGGGAGAGGGCCGGATCCGGAAGTGACGGTTACGTCACTTCCAGATCCGGCCCTCTCCTGCCTCTTCCGCGCGGCCTCTGGCCTTATGAGCCCGGCAGCGGCGGCGGAGGAGCCCGGGAAGCGGCTGCCCCAGCAGGTAAGTGCCCCCCTTTGTGCTTACCTGCTGGGGCGGCCGCTTCCCGGGCTCCTCCGCCGCCGGGTCTACCGCCGCTCCTTGCTTGCTGCCACCGCCGCGTGACCCCCCGCCACCCCGGTTTGCCCCCCCGCCCCCCGGTTGGGCCGGTTTGCCCCTGGATTCCCGGTTAGGACCGGGAAATCCCGAGCCACCTGGTCAGCCTAGGATGGTAGATGAGTTAGGGTGGCTGGGATATTCCCTTTATCCTGTTGTCTAATCCCATTTTTCTTCCTTGTTAGTTAACACTGTTTGTTACAGTGGACATATTGCAACTGGTTGGTGCAATTTCTGTTCCAACTCTGGGTTAATGTGGTTGTTTCCAGCTTTTTCAGTCTGATATAGAAGGACAGGCTGGCCCCTACCTCTGGAGGAGCCAGTCAAGATGTCGACCGTGCCTATTGCTCCATGGAGAGGAGCCATCCCCAAGGTTGAGAATGCTTTCCAGGTGTCCCAAGGAAAAAAAAAAAGGAATGATGAAAAAAAGGACATTTCTCGGAAACAGGAGGGCATTCCCCCATTGCTCAAGTTTCTGGTGGGATTGTCTCATCCTTTGTGATGATAGGATATGTGACCTGTAATGTCACCTGTAATGTCGCACTAGTTCTCTGCCCTAAGTTCACTGCTCATTCTTTGTTCGCTGCTTTTGCATGTTCCGGTTTTTATTTTGCCAGTTGAGCATAACCTGGCAAAATAGCTGCCTTGGGATAGCTGTGTTGTTGGAGATATGGTCCTTGCTATTTCCAGTTTCTTCTGAGAAAGTAGGAAGCCCTCTTCAGCAGAGGAGCCAATTAGCAAATTGTCCTGTCTCCTTTGCTGATGGGAAAGAGATGATCTGAATTGACTTTATTACTTTTTGTATAGGGTTTGTCTTTTCATTACATTTTATATTGTTTTTTACCTATGTTATTATTTGCTCTGGGAACATGAATTTATGTTGAAGGTACATTATATAAATTATATATGTTTAAATTAAATACATAAATCCCAAAGGATTTAGAATGCTTTTCTGCTTCCCCTAAAATTAGAAATTCATGGTAAGAAATTCACTTTTTTCCTGCCTCAAACCTTTTCATATCCTTTTTTACTATGTGTAGATATGGGAACTAAGGAGAGCAGTGTCTGGACAGCTCCCTTCACTAATGAGAATCTTGCCAGAAGGTTATCTGGTACATTAATGCTATGCCACTAAGGAAAGTGAAAAGTGATTTTTATATATATATATATATATATATATATATGTACGTATGTCTGTTTCCAGTGCATTCTTAGCTGATTCACATGATACACTGGCCAGTGTCTTTGACCAAGCTGGATATGGTTTGAACATCCCAGGAAATAGCCACACGGGCTTTGGCCTTGTTCTTACAATTCAAACTAAATATTTGTAACTTATTGCCACATTTTGGGGGACAAGGACTATCCTGTTTACCACTGGTATTTTGCCTTGCCTTGCTTATCATATCACTTCCCCAGCAGCTTGAAGCTAGAGCCCATTGTTTGAGATTGGGGAATCATGGGCTATACCAAAGAAAATATTATAAGATCTTTAAGTGCATAAACAGAAGCTGGTGGAATGCAAAAAAATCTGCCACACTAGACAGAATTGTTCATTGCAATGTTCATTGCTGTATTCTAGCTGGTTCATCTTAGGGGCTTGCCGTAACATATCAAAATGGCCTGGGCAGTTGATGCTATCACTCCTAAGTGCCCTCTCCCCCAATAGAGTCATCTCAATAGGGGGCAATAGGTAGAGCACTGATGGGGGAAAAACACATCACCAATTGGGATTGAAGATGGGTTATTTATTTATTTGCAAGATTTATATATTGCTCTACATCCGACAGGGTTAGAGTCCATTTATGGAGCAATCCTATTAATATTTAGATAGAAAAAGGACCAGAAAGGTCAACCAAGCTCTTTTCCTGCTCAGTTGAGTCCAGGAATTCCATTTGCCAGGGGCCTAAAAGTTGTTGCAGAGTGCTCAAAAATTATTGGACATAGTTTGAATTGCAACAATAAGGATCACCAATAGAGATAGCTGAAAAGATTTAACTTTAAGGCCAAGGTAAAGAAATCCTTGAACTGCCAGATGAATCTGGACTACACCTCCCATCAACCTTAACTGGATGTGCTGGTTGGGGATAATGGGAGCTGGAGTTCAATAACAGCCTAAGAGCCGTAGGTTCCTCACTCTTGCTTGCTTTAAGGAGCAATAAAGAGCAACAAGGTGCAAGAACCACACAGAGGAAAACTATTGTGTGTTGTTCTGCCCCAAATAAGCTAGATCAGCCTTCCCCAACCTGGTGCCCTCTAGATGTGTTGGACTGCATGTGACTGGGGGATGCTAGTAGTCTAACACATCTGAAGGGATCCAGGTTGGGGAAGGCTGCTCTAGATGCTGTTACAGTAGCAGAAAATATTTATCCTGTGCTCCTGACTAGAGTCGTGAAGGCCTAGAGAAACTATGGAGAGAGAAAATTGCATTGTTTTCACCAATTTTTTCCCATGCCTTCATATTTCTATAGTGGGGCTCAAAGCCTTTTGGATTATGAAGAGGGCCCTGCAAAACCTGAGTTGAAAGTAAGGGCTAACTTTAGGAATAGGCCCTGGGTCTTCTGAAACAGGTTGGTGCTCAAAGAATAGTGAAGTATAGCCGGATTGAACCCAGTATATGCACCAGGGCTTTGAGACATAATTAGAGAAGATCTACCAATCTGGGTCACTGGGGCTAAAGGAAAAGGGTTATGGTGAGTCTTGTAAGAATAAATGGTAAATTCTCCCAATGGAGGGAAGTAAATAGTAGGTTCCCACAGTGATCTGGAATTAGGAGCGAGCAGTGAAGTGGCCAAGTTTGCCGATGAGACCAAATTATTTAAGGTGATAAAAACAAAAAGGGATTGTGAGGAGCTCCAAACGGATCTCTCCAATCTGGGAGAGCGGGCATCCAAATTGCAGATATGATTCAATGTAAACAAGTGTAAAGTGATGCATGTTGGGACAAAAAAATCCCAACTTCAAGTATAACCTGATTGGATCTGAGCTGACAGTTACTGACCAAGAAAAAGATCTTGAGGCTGTGGTGGATAGCTTGATGAAAATGGCAACTCAGTGTGTGGCTGCTGTAAAGAAGGCAAACTCCGTGTTAGGCATTATTAGAAAAGGAATTGAGAATAAAACTGCTAGTATCATACTGCCTTTATACAAATCTATGGTGTGATCACACATAGAATACTGTGTGCAGTCCTGGTCAACTAAAAAAAAGATTGTAGAGCTGGAAATAGTGCAGAAAAGAGCAACTAAAATTATCAAGGGCCTGGAGCATCATTCCTATGAGGGAAGTTTACAACAGCTGGGATTGTTAAGCTAAGGAGAGACCTGATAGAGGTGTACAGAATTATGCATGGTGTGGAGAATGTGGATGGGGGCTTTTTCTCCTTCTCTCATAATATTGGAACCCGGGGTCATCCCATGAAGCTGATTGGTGGGAGATTTAGGACAGATAAAAGGAAGTACTTCTTCACACAGCGCATAGTTAAATTCTGGAATTCACTACCAAAAGATGTAGTGATGGCTATCAATTTGGATGGCTTTAAAAGGGGGTTGGATAAATTCCTGGAGGAGGAGGCCATCAATGGCTACTAGTCCTGATGGCTATGTGCTACCTCCAGCATCAGAGGCAGTAAGCCTATATAAGCCATTGGCTGGGGAACATGGGTGGGAGGGTGCTGTTGCCCCTTGTTCTGCTTGTGGGTTCCTGGTCAACAGCTGGTTGGCCATTGTGTGAACAGAATGCTGAAGTAGATGGACCCTTGCTCTGATCCAGCAAAGCTCTTTTTATGTTCCTATAAAGATGGAAGAAATGCTCATTTTTGGCACCAGGAAGGACCAGTGCACCAACTGGAAGTGTTAAGATTCTTTGACTCTTGCACCCCCAGCTTTCTGGCCACAAATGATTCTTAAAGGGATAGCATCCATGCATCCATATGTACACTCAAGCAATGTTGTAAAGCCTCCATTTGCATTTTGTGGGTTGGAGATTTAGAGGCCAGAGAGGTGGCTAATATAGAACAAGTGGATGATCCAAGTTTCAGAGATTCATGTTGGGTATAACCATCCATAGCATCCCTGAGAGATAAATGTATGTGCCAGCCTTTAGGAAGCAAAGACATGTCTGCAGTAAAAATACAGAAAGATTCTGAAAGCAAGATGTAAAAGTTTACCAGTGAGGAAGCATGTGGAGATGGGACACAAATTAAGCTTGGGGAAACCTCATGTTATTAAATTTAGCCGCATTCCAGGAATCATTGAGTCATGTGATGTGCTTCAGGGGGACTTCTTCATATTCCAGGCCCTGTCAGTCTA
This sequence comes from Anniella stebbinsi, assembly GCA_029215795.1. Taxonomy (NCBI): domain Eukaryota; kingdom Metazoa; phylum Chordata; class Lepidosauria; order Squamata; family Anniellidae; genus Anniella; species Anniella stebbinsi. The sequence continues at coordinate 336,243,675 of JARDYH010000001.1, forward strand.
CCACCTGTTCTCCACCAGGCACGTGTGCTTGGCCTAGAAGAGTGCAATTCCACAGCCAGGCCCATGAACTTAAACTTCAAAGCAAACAGTCAAGCTTCCATTGGCATATATCGCATTGCATTTCACAGCTGAGCTCCGTCTCGAAGGCCAGGCTGTAACAACGCTTTTGTCTTTAGAAAAGACCCTTGCTTATTTGGAGAGCTTCCTCTTCTGTAAACTATTGTACTAGTACAAAGAATGAGACAAACCCAACTTCAATTTCTTTAGATATCATAAGCTGGTTCCTCGCATAGGCTTTCCTGTTCTAGGCTCCCCCGTCCTCCTTATTAGTACCACGCTCCAGTCAAAAGGAACCACCACAGGGTTTCACTGCACATTCATTTAGAGGAGCTACAGTGTCTGCATCATTCGGGGGCTGCTGTCCTCTTGATGAAGTCTGTATGGCTGTGATGTGGGCATCTGTGCACTTGAACACTTTGGGTCAACAGATGTGGCATTTGGCCAGTGGGTTTTGCAAAGGATTCTACTGTTAGGGGACTTGGCGAATCTGCTGGTTGCCTGCCCCTTTTTTCTAGTTCATGAGTACTGCTTTGTATCCTAAGGGATATTGACTGCCCTCCTGCTTTATCTCAGAGAAAATAGGAATATTTTTCTTACTGTAAATTCCTGTTCTTGAAGAAGATAAGAGAGCAGTTACCCACCACCTTAGTGATTGGTTGAAATTATCTTGTTCTTTACAGATAATAGGTATATGAGGCGAAGGAGTAAGGGCTTCCTGGGATGTAATCCATTGTCTATTCTTTTCTGTGTGCTCATTGAGTTCATTCTATCAAGGTGCCCTGTTGCCACAGGGTAGTTCTTTTGGCATTGCTGATATGACTAATCCTAAAGTTCCTGTGCTTTTCTAGTCTGGTGTGAGGAACATTGGAAGGCAGACTCATCCAGAGGAGTCAATCAACAGCTGGCTTTGCCTGCTCACTAGAGGGGAGGGGATATCCCAAAGAATATTGGCCCACCTTCTGCCTTTCTCAAGAACAGGAATTTATGCTAAGTAAAAAATTCCAGTTATTCAAGAGGTTTTTGGACTGCGTTGAAATGTATTGCAGAGCTGTATTTAGGACTCTCTCTTGATAATGGTTCATGTTGCGTTCCATTTTGCTCTACATTGTCAAGTACATCCAGAGTATGAGAGAAGCATAATAATAACAACAACAACAACAACAACAACAACAACAACAACAACAACAACATTTATATACTGCCCCATAGCTGAAGCTTTCTGGGCAGTTTACAAAGATTAAAAACATTGAACATTTAAAATCCAATATACAAAATTTAAAACCATAAAAATTATACTAACTGTCCAGGGGTCAGTTAAAAATGCTCAACATATGCTGTTAAATGCCTAGGAGAAGAGCAGTATTTACTAATTTTGTGAATCTGTATCCCATAGTAAACTATTGATTGAAATTTGACACACATTTTTAAAGCTGACAGTGGCATAGAGCATACAGTAAAGGTGTGACACCCTCTTGTAGGACCGATTGCTGGCAACAGCTTACATAACTCTGGGCAGTGGCAACGAAGACCCTAGAGCAATCTCTCTCTTTGTATGCAGGCTTGTTTCAGTGGAGCTTTAAGCTTTTCAAGTGAAACCTTTGTCATTGCAGGACTCTGGATGCCGACAGCTTTGCCTGGGAAGGGGATGCAGAGAACAGCATACATAGCAAGTTGATAGGAAGCCAACCAGTGCAGCCCAAGGCTTTGCCAAGCGCCGGTAGTTATCAGCTCCATTTTGCCCTGCAGCAGCTCCAACAGCAGAAGCTTCAGTCTCGACAGCTTTTGGACCAGAGCCGAGCCCGGCACCAGGTGACTAAGATGAGAGAGGCTGCCTTAGAAGATGCATGATTGTTGGGTTCCATACACAGGCAGATGATCTACCTACAAAATAGAGTCAATTGCTCTAAAAAGGAATGACTGGTTCAGTTCATTTGCACAAATTATGCAGGTTTGGGTAAATGTGTTTTTTTAGTTGAACAGTACTTACTACTACAAATAGCTACAAATTGTGGGAGGTTTGAAATATTTTGTCATGAACTAAAGAAATGGAAGAGAAAGAGGGAAGAGGGAAGGCTTGGCAGCTTCTAGCCTCTAGGAGAAAGCAAGTAGCAAGAAAAATCATGCCACTTGATGTCACACACATCCTTAACCTTACAGGAGATGTTGCCTACGAGCCTTAAGTCTTTTTCTCCTAATCAGAAGATATTGATAAGATAAAGAAAAATAAACATAAGATATTCGTAATTACAGCCTTGCAGATTTCTGTACCAACTGATGACAAATGTATCCAGTGAATTTTGGTTTTGTAGGCTGTAGTGAAAATATTATTTTTCTTGCCTTTACTTTATAAGAGGTAGGCTTTGCTGTCCTCGAAAATTTCTTGTGCAATAATCTTTTTAAATGGTTTATTTACATACTACAGCTCCAGCATGAAAGCTATAATCTTATGTATTTTCTATCAAATTTCTTTTATTAGCAAGCTTGATTTATCATATGTCTGGAATCCTTTATTTTGGTTGTCCCGTATTGCTTCTTATAATCAATCGGTCCAAAGTTCTGAAATAGTAACATAAATTTAAAGCACCATGTTGAGCAAGTTGTTACCAAATAGGCAAATATGAGGTGATCATATTTATTTGCTCCCAGGTTGTATCATATTTACATTTGAATAGATTGCTACAGAAGTTTGGGTTTTATAGCATATTCGCTTAAGCATATTTTCTAAAGGCTCTCCCCTGAACTGTAAGCATTAGATACAGAGAAAAAGCCAGACAACTACTGCTACTACTACTACTCATGGCGTAGCTCCCTGATATATTCTGGAAAGGAAGCATCTAGAAAAGTTCAGCAATCTCTGCCTGGCTGTCAAGGCCTACTATATACTGTCCTTTCATTTGCACTCCCCTCTGTCCTAGCCAAGGAGAAATAGTAGGCGCATTCTAAATCTGTATCCAGAGGGGTTCCATGTGCGCAGTGCTCCGCTTAGGGTAGCCCTCTGAGTAAAGCTGTGCTTATGAGGGGTTTGAAGGGGGCCGTGCTGCTTTGCTGATCCCTCTTCTAATTGCCGACATTGAGATGATGTTGTTCTTGGCTTGGGGCAAAGCCATTACTCAGGAGTTTCTGTTAAAGTGATTCTTTGTTAAACCTCTGCTTGCATCCCCCGCACTCCCTCCCCTGCACTCCCTCTGAGCACAACCATGCAGAGCTGTAGTTACAGAGATCCTTGCCATGCCGCAGGCTCAGGCAGTACTGAACTTTCCATTATAGAAGAAGGGTGGGGGTGGGGGTGGCGTTTTACGCAGAGGCTCTCACTGTACACACCATAGCTTTATTCAGTTAAACATAAGGTTAGTATAATTTAAATGTCAAAAAGCAAAGACATGTAAATGAGCCATTTTTGCCTTCGGTAACCAGCAGGTCTGCCATAACTCTGCATGCTGACATCAAGCAATAAAAGAAACAAGAGTCTATATAAGACAGTGCCATAACCGATTCATTAACTATATGTAATATTTAAGTTTGGGTTAAAATAAAATAAGGCTATTATAGTCTGTCTATAATGGGGTTTGATGTTCAAGACCAGAATTCAAGACACAGGCACCTTTTGCCATGACTACATTGTGTGGCTTTATACATGTAGTTATTTCTCACCCTCAGTTCCCCAAACTCTAAAATTGGAGCCAAAATTATTGGCTTTCCTGGGTTGTTGTATGGGTTAACATGTTTGTAAAGTGTTTTGCAAGTAAGTCCTATATACATTATTATTAGTGTTATTTTCCTCCCAACAAAATATCAATTGGCACGGATCTTTGCTGAATTCAGTATACATCATCTTTCAATTCTGTAAAGGTCCTGATTCTTTTCAGTACATGTCTCAGTGCAAAATGAAGGCTACCGAGGCACATAAATGGTTCAGTGTGGTATTTCCTTTCTTTTGAGTATATGAACATGAATTGTCCTAGCTGTATGCCATAGGCAAATTTATTTCAGAAATCCTTGTGCTTTTGAAAATGTCAGGTATTAATTTACATTTGTATAATGAAATATCCCTAAGTGAAACATGCTACTGCTTTTTATCTTGTGCCCCACCTCGAGAGAGTTCCACCCTTATAGGCGGCCTAAAAATAATTTTAGATTAGGTTAGAAAGTAAAGCATTATGCTGCAACAAAGCACGCACTTGCCCAATTCAGACATAACAGGAAACCCTGAGTTCCCATTAGAAGAACAACCCCCAAAGAACTGTGGGCTTGTGAACTCCCCCACCTTCCCTCCTTCTTTGCATGTGAAGGAAGGAAGTTTAAATCTTGCATATGTGGTTTGGAACATATGGACATAAGAAGAGCCATGCTGGATCAGACCAAGGGTCCATCTAGTCCAGCACTCTGTTCAAACAGTGGCCAAACAGCTTTCGACAAGGACCCCACAAGCAAGACACAGATGCAACAGCACCCTACCACCCATGTTCCCCAGCAACTGGTGTAGATAGGCTTACTCTCTCGGATACAGGAGGTAGCACATAGCCATCAGGACGAGTAGCCATTGATAGCCTTCTCCTGTACTTTCCCCACACTTCCGAATACAGGATACTGCGGTTTGTTCAAACACAGTTAGAACAAACTGGTATATTTGCTGTATTTGGATGTATCAGGAAACTGCAGTTTGTTCTAAACAGCAAAATGGAGGTTTAAACTTCCTCCCCTTGTACGTGAAGAAAGGAAAGAAGGGAAGATCAAGGCTTGCCATAGCACATTTTGTTAATAGTAAAGCCTAGTTTTCGATTGTGTCTGAGTTGAGGCATTCCTTTCCTGGTACATCTCTTCCCTTTTCCCGAGTTCCCTTGTCTCTCTTCCATTTTCTCTGTTACTGCTTCCATTTCACTTTCATTGTCCAGTAGGAAATATTCTTTACTGTCGGCCATCTGTGAATCTCCTCAGTTTCAGTGTAGAATTTTTACTGTGCACTGCAGAAAAGTCCAATAAAATAGGCACCTTTCTTGCTGTGTATAACCTTCTGCTGTATATAACCCCCACAAAGGGTTGTTAATGCAGAACGATTGGAAAATGTGAAATGTCAGGTCTTGCTTTAACTGTTCATTGCTGCTTCTACTGTTTTGAACAGGAGACCATTCATGGTTATCTAGAATCCTCGGTTCCTGCTCCTTTTCTGGTCACTCTTGATGTGCTTTTCCTTACTGTCCTCCATGTTTGCTACCCCTGTCCCCCCCTTTTGCTTGACTGTCCCTGGGATGCTTTACATTTGCCACTTTCAGGGTTCCTTTGCCTTTGGCTCACAGTGCCATAACTTATTTTGGAAGTGACTTTCATCATCAACATAGAAAAATCATGCCAGGAATGTATTTAATGTATTTTTAGTGTAACAGCTGAGAAGAAGGAATGGGAGCTGGCTTCTGTGGCTCATAGTTTGGGAACTTCCTCAGTCGGTCTCTCTCTCTCTTTCTCTCTCCTTTCTCCCTCTTACTTTTCCACCCTCCCCCTCTATTTCTTATTCTCATAAATCAGTGATCCTCAAAGAGGAGTCTTGTGCCATTTGAGTTCTGTATTATGCCTAGGATATAAATCTGAAATAGCAACAATAGTAGTTCTTCCATGCAATCTGACATGGCGGGTGTAAGTGAGAAGTGCTGAATTGCATTCTTGAGTCAGAACTGTTGGAAAACATGTCCCCTCTAGCAGGTTATTTGTGGGTAGGGGAGTCTGGATTATATTTTCAATAGGCCTTTTAAGATAGTTTTCTTTTCTTACTGAGTTCTGTAACAAGCCTTTTGTAAAGGGGGGGGTTCTCTCTGTACTGCACCACGTCAGAATCGCTTCTGACTCTTATTGCGCTGAGGATATTTCTGCTGTAGGGAAATCCCTGTTGTGGGGGAACAATTGCACCTCAGTTACAGAGTGCATGCTTTGCATGTAAAATGTCACAGGTTCAATCCCGGCCATCTCTAGGTAGGGCTGAAAAGACTCTTTTCTGAAACCATGGAAAGTCGATGCCAGTTGACTGAGCTAGATGGACTAATGGTCTGACCCGGTATAAGGCAGATTCCTATGTTCCTGAGTTATTCTGTATTTTGTTCTTGTCTCTGACCATTCTCTTGATGTCCCTCTACTGTAGGGATGCAGAACCTCTGGGCCATGGGTGTTCTGCATCCAGCCTGTGGAGCCTCCATGGGTTCCTCCAGTGGGGTAGGCCTTGACCTCCACGCCCTGCCTCCTAAAGGAGTTCCTGCTGTGATCACTGATCTCAGATCAGTGATCACAGTGGGGATGCTGGCACAGGAAGAGGGGGAAAAAGTTCTCTCTATCCACGTTTCATACCATGCATAATTCTGTGTACCTCTATCTTCAAGGCTATCAATGGCTATATGTGACCTCCAGTATCAGAGTATGTACACCAGTTGCTGGGGAACATGGATGGAAGGGTGCTGTTGCACTCATGTCCTGTTTGTGCTTTTCTCTCGGGCAGCTGGTTGGCCACTGTGTGAACAGAGTGCTGGATGAGATGGGCTCTTCGTATGTTCTTAGGCCACCCCCTTACTTGCCTTTTTCTAAACTAAAAAGCCCCAAACATAGTAACCTTTCCTCATAGGTGAGTTGTTCCAGCCTTCTGATCATCTTTATTACCATATTCTGCAACATTTCCAGATCTACAGTCTCTTTTTTGAGATGTGGAAACCAGAGCTATACACAGTGTGATCGCGTCATAGGTTTGTGTAAAGGCACTGCAATATTGGCAGTTGGTTGCTGCACACTGGCTTGACATTTTAATTGAACTATTCATCACAGCCCTAAAATATTTCCTGGCCAGTCCCTGCCAACTCCAATCCATCAGTATATAGGAAGTTGGGATGTCTTGCCCATTATGCATTGCTTTACATTGACCTTCTTTGAGCTACATTTGCCATAGTAAACCATGGACAGCTGGTAAACCAACTAAAACTGTAAAAAGATACTTTCTGGCCACAAATATCACTTAATCATCAAGTAACCAAGCTATGTCTAGGATTACTCATGAGTTGCAACCCTCCAGGTTGCAGTGATAATTACATTTAGAATATGGTGTTCAACTACTCCTAGAGTAATATTGAATCTGTTTCCTGGGGTCTACAAAGACTTTCATCAAGTTCTTTCTAACACCATTCTCCAGTCACTTCCACAGAATTAGTGGGATTTTCAGGCAATTTGTACTCCCTTCATTTATTCTCCCAAATTTGCATTAACTCATCATGGTGAAGTAGTTTAAGTATTCAAATACCAGAGAATGGCCTGTTTTGGACAACACTATAATCAACGGGGGGGGAACAATTGTCCGTTGTGTTGCTGATTGGCAGCATTCGGATGACATTTTAGGCAACAGAGGGGGGAAGAGGCAATGGACAGTAAGTTATTGGCAGCATTCGGATGACACAATAATCAACACAACTGACGATTGTTCCTCCCCTCCCCCATTGATTATCATGTCGTCCGAATGCTGCCAATGTTTTGCAGAAGGAGAGTCAAAACCCAGGCATTCTTTTGGCTTTGGAATTCACCATGGGTGGATAAATTGTGGTCCTCCAGATGTTTGGCCTACAACTCCCATCAGCCATAAGCAAAATAGCCAAAGTTGAGGGCTGAAGGAGTTGTAGGCCAAAACATTTGGAGGGCCACAATTTGCCCACCAGTGGTGTATTCTGAAGCCAAAAATATGTTAGGTTTTTGACTGTCCTGCTGCAGAAATTACTAGAGAACACAAGTTGCTCACCCCTAGAATACACAGACAATTGAGTTCCTATCCATATGACAAGTGGGAAATGCCCTAGTGAGGTATTCAGTCCTTTTCATGCTGCCTAGATGCTAGTGCTAGTGCTTTAATGGGATTGTCCTTGGTATTTCGTTAAGTTGAAAGGTGCCTTGAGCAGTATGCTATGAGCTGTTCTTTCCCCTTCTCCATGTATCTTGTGGTTTGGGCTTGTTTATTTGTCCATGAGCATTGCGTGAGCATGTAACAGCAGTGCCATTGTGCAGAATGCAAGCAAAGGCTGGTTCTCTATATTTGGTGGTATTCTAGTATTCTGCTTGGGAGACTTGACAGGGAGAGGCTTACTGATGTGTGTTAAGTCATATGGAAAAGAGGACGAGCTCATTCTAGCCCAGGAGTGTGTGTGGAAGGGTGTCTCTTATTGGCTAAGGGCCACACTGCCAATTTAAATTAGCCATTTGGCCATACTTCAGAACACAGATAAACACATGCATAACTTTTGAGCACCCCTTCAGTCACAGGCAGTCAAATGTATATTCTTGTTCCTACAGAGAAGCATGCCTGTTTTTTGTTCGTTCTTCCTCTCTCCCAGACATGCACACAAGCACACTCAAATTTCCATCGGCATTAATTGAATGGCTTCATGTATGCAAACACTTTGCAAGAAGAGAGTTTCTTGGAATGAAAAAGAATGGACATTACTTTTATTATTTTTTAACGTTCTTTATAAGCCACCTTTTCACGGCACGCCCTCCCAACATTCTACTACGCTGATTTCACCTTCTCTCCGCACTTCTGTCTCCCTTAGAGACTCCATACCAGGTTGACATTGTTCAAAGATGGGGCTAAGGCTTGTTCAGAAGTATTGGTCCAAATTCTTCAAGGTTATCAGAAACCCACTGAAATATGGAATGGCTGTTTTGAAACATTTGATGCTGCAGGGCTCACAATGCAAAGATATGCTTGCAAATCTTTTAGATTTTCATCCTGCTCCCTTCCAAGAACTCAGAGCAGCATACATGGTCCACTTGCTTCTATTTAGATGGGGAGATGGGGTAAATGGTCCATAGATTAGTAAGCTTCCAAGTTTGAGTCCTTTCTAAAAGTATAAAGAAATGTGTGCTTGTAGATGAATTGATGGTGGTTATCATGACTGAATTGATGCAAAATGACAACAACGTTGATGGATTTCAATCAGAAACAGCATAGCAGAAGTGCTGGAAGAAGGGTAAAGCTTTGAAAAGGAAGCCATTGAGATGCAAATTATGTTAAGTTTTGATAGGGTTGACAAGAAGTCTAAACTTAGTCCTGTTGATTGAGAGCAGGGAAAATGAAATTAATGGCAGTGTTTTCTATAGCCTACTTTACATGAAGATTAATAATTACCATGTCTGAGCTTGTAGTACTAAATTATCCGTACTGGCTAACTCATTATTAGGAAGATTCCATCGGAGAGGATGACATGTTCACTTGAGATCCTGTTCAGTCTCTGCAGTCTCTACCCGTTGTGTGTATCTGGATAGTCAGGCCTAGAACACGTCCCAAGATCATTCACATGGGAAATAACGTAATTTAAAACAATACTAGTCCAGCCCTATAGCTTGTTGGAAAGGTTCATATTAAAGATGATACAATTCATGCTGCAGATTGTCTGGCTCACTCTAGATTATTTCAGTCAACAACTCCAGTTGATTGATTTCTGGTCATGTATTAACTGCAGTTTTCTGTACTGGACCAAACTATTATTTGCTGACCATGAAAAGCTACTTTTATCAGCAGAAAATGTGGTCCTTTATTGTCATTGAGCATTGTTAAGGAGCAGGAGCAGCAAGCAAAATGCATTATTTCAGCCATCGAGCAGAACTCTGATTTGTCCAGTTTTTACAAATTGTGTAGTAATGTTTGTGCCACTCCCAGGAAACTCCTCAGAAGCCAATACAGGTCTCTAGCCTTTTAAATATTGCTACAGATATTTCAGGAAGCAAATAGTTATGTATACAACTGGCTGTTTTTTATGCCTGAATTTGTCTGGTTTCCTTTCTCCTTTACACCTGATTCAAGTCAGATGAAGACTTTTAAATTTTATTTAGTTTGTATGCGTTGAGACATTTCCCAGTTCTGCCTTTCTCTGTGTGGTCAGACCTTCCAACCTTACTTGCTGCTGTCTTGTTTGTAGAGCAGCTTCTCCTGGCTTCCCCACATACACTAAGGGGGTTCACAGTGGGCTAGCTTTCTTTGAAGCTGAACTCAGAGGTTGAGGTCAGTGTCAGTTCCCTGTCTCTGTGTGCTGGCTGGAGTGTAGAGCAGCCAGGATTACAGCACAACAGAGAAACAAGTCTTTTGGATGTCTGCTGCCCCCAAGAAAAACAGTCCTGACCTTTCTTCAGCCTCTGACAGTCATGCTGTTAAAAGTTGCTTTGTTGACTCTTCCCACTGGGTGATAGAGCTGCTTGTCTGCATGTAATTAAGCAAGATGCAAAGGCAATGCTGAGCAAGAATGTTGGAAACATGAGGCTTCTTAAATTTTTTAGCAATGGGCGGGGGGAGTATAAATTCAAGCTCTACTTCATTGCACGGTTGTAAAAGGCAGCGCGTAAAATCAACGATTTCATGGTAAATTTCAAGAATAGAAAAGATCTGATTGGATGTCTAACTACACGGATTGTCCCAGCTTGTTAAAGAACAAATAAATTACATCTATGTTTTCTTTCCTTTCCTGCCAGGCTCTCTTTGCTAACTTCCCAACATCCAGCCTCAGCTCTATGGCCTTGTCATCTGATTCTGGTGCCCGCAAAACATCAAGTGCCATTTCGAGCAGCCAGAAGGCACCCAGCCTGCACAAGGTGATGCCATCCCAAAGTGCATATTCTTCGCACTTGGTCCCTAAGCCCCCAGCCAGCGACAGGCAGGCAGTTATCAGGAAGGTGGCATCTCAGAGGATTTCCAAGTAAGTTTGTATTCTTCAAACAGAACTTGCTGTTGAAAAATATAGATGGGGGAACATGAGCAGCAAATGTCTGACTTGTTCTTGAAGAAATGGGGGCCTCTCTACTGCTACATTATAACTTTACTACATAAATGAAATATAATAAACAATTTGGACCAACCTTGGTATATGAGCTGCCATACAGGATTAAAGCATTTGTCCATCCTATCTCTCAGGCTGCATTGCACATTGCTTTTTCTCACAATATCTTTTTGCACTGACTTTCTGGTATGTGTATTTTGGACAAAAAAGATTTTGCATCATTCCCACATTATGAAGTCCAGGCTTGAATTGATCCATCGCTGTGTTAGAAAATGTAACGTGATGCAGCCCTTATTATGTATCAGATCATTCTGGGCACACAGAGACATTAAAAAACAAATTAGGCCATTTTATATCCTTGTGGAAGTGTATTCTTAACTCCGCATAACTGGTAATACGTCTTATTTCCTGGAGCATGACAGACATCTTTTAAAATTGCTGTATCCTATAACAAAAACATAGCTACTGATATTTTTAATGTGAGAACAATTTATGGTGTTTCTATGTTTTTCATCTTAATATATACTTTTTGAGAGGTATTGAAATCATTATTCCTTGTAAATTTGTCGTCTTTCTATTTTTATGGAAGTAATTAAATTGGAGCCTGACTTATCTTCCCTTGACCATTTGTTCTTTTGTGGCTTTCCATCAATGCCTCCTCTTGTTTGTGTCTTTCCTAGACTAAACATTCTCAATCTTCTCAGTCTCTAGTCATATGGAAACCTCTCTAGGCTCCTCATAAATTGTGTCATCCATCTTTGGAGATGTTGAGCTGCATTATAAATCTTCCTTGTTCTGCACCATTTTGGTCTTCCGAATTTGGCTCTTCCCGGGTTTTTACTGCCTCTTTTTGTCTTTAAGATTATGTGTATTTATAGTAATTATTTCTGAAGTACTCCTTGGTAGTGTTGGACAAGTGCAGGATTGCAGTTTGTGGGCAAATCAAGTAGAGAGACACACAAGACTTGAGAGAACAATGTTTGGCTGCAGGTGTACTGAGGAAACCTACCAAATGTTTACAAGCACTAAGATATTGAAGGGAGAAGACAGGGGAAAAAACCCCCAGAAGGATATGTCAGCACACCTGCTGTTGTTCCACATGGATCTCCTACCAATGTCCAGTGTATAAATACTTTTAAAATATGCCTTTCCCTTCGTTGCCTGTAGTCTTAAGAACTAGGTTGCTTGTAGTTCAGGTGAAATGCATGTAGCTGCGGAGGTGCATCTTATTCTATTCATCAGTGTGCAACACCCTCTGATGTCTCACAGTGCTTATCCAACATAACCCTGTGGTACCAGTTCACTGTTAAATATTAGGTGCATACATTGTGACAGAATGGTGGTTCTATGGTGGCCAAGGATGTTGTATAGGTGTATTCTCTGAAACCCATCTGTCCAAGTCCAAGTTTTGTTATTGCTACATTTTCTATTGCTTTAGTGTTCTGACAATTAAAAAAGTCTTTCTTTGTGGTCTGTGGGCTCTGTACCTACACAGGGCATTGTTTGGAACTTTCTAGAGTTCAAACCCTATTGCATTCATGGCAGGAGATGCCTTGAACAAGGCCAAGAGTTTATCCTGTGAATGGTCACTGAAGGATAACTTTCCCCTATTTTCTGAATTTCGGTCCCCTCATTACTAGATTTGTTTGCTATGACTCAGAATGTGAAATGCAAGTGTATCACCAGCAGTGTGAGTCAAAACCTTTCACCTTTGGGCAATGGTTTCCTCCTTTTGGGGAGCCATGGCCTCCTTTACTTGTGTTCCTCGCCACTTCTGATTCCTTGGGTGCTCCATAAGGTTACCTCTGACAGGACAAACTGTATGCTGATAGCTCCCTGTTGGCCTTGGCAGCTATGTTATAACATCACCTGGGTTTGTTGATGGTGAGACTGACAGTGTTGGAGGATCATGCCTCCTATGCTGTAGTTCTAGAAAACTCTCTGCAAGAAAATCCTATGAGTCCAAGAGGATGTTGTTCTCAATCTATTGTAGATATCAAGCACTGAATCCTCTCTCTGTTTTGGGATGTTACATCCTTCAGTATCTGTTCTGGCTTCATGAAAGAGGGCAGGTTGTTTACTTGTAACTGAAGTTCTTTGTGTTGTCATCTGCGCAGTCACACCACCCTCCCACCTCCCTGCTTGTAGGTCTTCTTTTCTTCCTTTCTAGCCACTGTGGCAATCTTGTAGGAACTGAATGGGAAGGCAAGGGGTCCAGGACTTGGACATGTCCTGCTGCTGAAAATCTATAGGCTGAAATTCTAGAAGTTTCCAAGCAATGCTCTGCGTAGGTGAAGACCCCATTTTTGTGGGTTCTTTGCTAGGGTGCACATAGAGGAAACTAGTCCTTATTGATGCTGAAACACCTTGAATAATTAGATCAGGCTGTAGTCCTGTGCAACGTATCTAGAAGTGAGCCCCCTTGAACACAGTGGGACTTACTTCCAAGTAAACATACCCATGATTACACTGTCATTGTCTTTGTTCACAACAGTGGTATAACACAGCAGCTTGGGACAGAGCTCTAATGCAGTGCTATTGCTCCTTACTTGCTGGTTCATTGGTTCTTTAAGGTCAGGTGACTATTCTGTTAACTTTCTCTTACGGATAATGAGTCCTTGAGATAAGGGGTGCTAATCAAAATCATTTTAGATTCATCCTCCAGCCCCATTTAAAAAAAGAATCAAGATATTAATTGAGTTGGTCAGCTCAATAAACACAGAAGAGAGTCCCAATCCTGGTGGCCCTGTGCTGATAACATTTGTGTCTGAGTCTCACAATCCTCGGGGGTGCATGTTAGTTCAGGTGACAAGCCTTTTCAGTGACTTCTTCTGCTAAGCAGCAGAATGTGTATTTGAAGATGCCGGTGCGCTGTAATCACATATTGGCAGGGAGAATGTTTATCCTTGTGAGATGGAATTGCAGCTCCTTGGACAGACTTTACTTAACTGCGTTCTTGTGGTTTCTGCTCTGTGACAGGCAGGAGTGTGGGAAAACCGGAAAAAGCTCAGCATAAAAAATGCACAGAAGGGGGGAAAAAGCAAAAGATTCCTTCACAATTTCAGAACATAGTCCTATTATCGAGGGCTGCAAGGAGCCATTCCGGAAATACTTTCTTAGTTGCTGTTCAGACTCTAGCATAAGGCTTCAAGTCTATTCTTGCCATCTGCGAGATTGTATAGTAACTTTTGTCAATTACATGGAAACTGGAAAAACGGGACTCATCAGATCCAAATCTACTATCCTATCTTTCTTCCTAACAGGATCAGAGGAAGAACCCTTCCCCACACACACCCCACCCCATGTTCTATATCAAGGAGAAGTTTCAAAAATGGTTCCGGAGAAAACTATTTCTTAGGTGTTTCAATTCCATGTTTTCCATTCTTCTTCAGCCATTTAGTACAGGCCATTTGTTCTTTGTTGGTACTCCGCTACTAAGATTTCCATTACATTTCATGAGAGAAAATGCTTGGTATTCTCAGTTTCCTAATCTATAAAATAGGAATAATATATCTGAAAGTTGCTATATTTTACTATATTTTTCTAGACATTCCCTTTTCCCCCTGAAGAAAACAAATATTATTTTGTCCACATATGAAGGCCCCTTAAGGGGAAGAGATTAAGTTCTCTACAAGCTTGAACTTCAAGTTTATATCCATATTTGTAGTAATTTTCCTCCTGGGGGGGGGGGGGAGGAAATCTTAAAGGTGCAATCCTATTCATGTTTAGACAGAAAAAAGGCTTACGACTCCCAGCATGCCCCAGCCAGCATGGCTGCTGTTTTCTGTCTAAACATGCATAGGATTGTGTCCTAAATATCTGTACAAGGAATTGGGGGTTTGCAAGAGAACATATAATTCAAAACAGGCTGCCCAGGGCATTTGTGGAATTTTCCCTCCTTGAAGGTTCTAAAGGAAAGTTTGGACCAGGGACCTGGTCTACATGACTCACTTGATCTGTTCAAATTCTATTCCTGGGAGCAAATGTCACTTCTTTGAATTCTAGTCCTAGTAATTCACAGTGCAATTCTATGCATGTTTAATCAGAAGGACGTCCCACTGTGTTCAGTGTATGTGTAGGAATTCAGCCTTAGTGTTACATTTTTGTTAATTTCAAAACTATTTTCCTTTTCCCCTGCCTTTTGCCATTTCATCACAGCTTATTTTTATCCATCTCAACACAATGTTGAATCCATTTCTGGAGAACGTCTCTTTGAGGTGGGAACTCTGAAGAAAGCCTCAAACCAGCATTACCTGTCTGGATTGTCTCATTGTTTCAGTATCTGCTAGATCACATTCGATCTTCAGGAGAGAAAATAATTACTAGGGGTGGAGGTTCTATGTGGGTTTGTTAATTCTTTCTCATTCTCCCTACCCTACTCTTTCAGACATTTTTAGCTTTTCTCCTACTGTTGGTTGTTTCTCATCATTATCTATTTTGTATGGGTCGAGGGGCTTCTGCTTAATCCATTTCAGTTTTGGGAACTGAGGAGCCTCTCCCTCTGACAGAGTCATAAGAATATTAGAGCAGCCCTGCTGGATTGGACCAAAGATCCATAGAGTCATGCATCCTGTTTCTCACAGTGGCCAGTGAGATGCTTCTGGGAAGCCAACCTGCAGGACAAGAAGACAATAGGCCTCCACTGCTGTAGCTTTCCTTCCCCAGCAAGCGGTATTCAGTGATATCCTTTATCTGGACTGAAATGATCCATTTAGCAATCACAGACTGTAGGTTCTGATAGTCTTTCCCGAATTTCTCTAATCCCCTTTGAAGCCATCTAAGCTAGTGGCAATTACCACTTCCTGTGGTGGTGAATTCCATTAATCATACATCCAAGATTGGCTCTGCCATCTGAGCAGGAGGAGGTTGTATCCTGAATTTAGAATTTGCCCTCTGGGCATGTTTGAAGAAAAGGAATTTATGGTGAGACAAATTCCCTTTCACACTATAGATACAGGAATGTGTTTTTTTTTTTTGTTCTTGGGTGTCTCGGTTAGTCAGGCTGCTTGACCTTTAGACATTTTTTGGGAGCTGAAGCATCCAAGCAAAGTGTCTTGGTTTAACACCTTGCCACAGAAGGGATCACTACATGTAAAGCTCTTAGCGCCTGGCTGGTCACATTTCATAGCAGCACAAGAAAGAGAGTAAATGATCACTGGCACTGGCTCTTCACATCTGCTGCTATCCTCCATTCAGATCGCATCTCTTGCATGCAGTACACTTGCTAATGTCTGTGCTGTTTTTCTTGCTCATTGTCTTTTTTCTTTTAATGTCATTCCCAATATAAACTATCACAACAAAGAAACTGAAACTGTAACAAACCTGTGTCCTAGAATGATCGTTCTCTGTGTAGATGTAGTTTGCCTGGGCAGTAAACCCAGAGTATAGTGTGGTAAAGATGATGGATAATATTTGAAGAATGTCATCAGCATGGGGCCGGGGCATGAATGTGGGAAAATGAGTGATGAGTGGAAGGAGATAAAGAACAGTAAAAACAACAAGAGGCTCACCAGGGGTGGGGAAAGGAGACCTGCAGGGAAAGCCACTGTAAATTAGGGAAAATTCAGCTGTCAGGAGGCAAAGGAGGAGGCAGTGACCTATGATCAAGTGGAAGATCAGCTACTTAGAAAGTATATGTTTAGCTGCCAGTATGACTTTTAAGAGTACATTGGATTTGGGAATATTAAATTAGTCTAAGCTGAGAGTTCAGAAATAGAGGAATATATCTGAGTCATCTGTGTAAAGACTGTAATTTTAAATATGGCAACATATTAGGCTGAAAAAAAGGTAGAAGACAAGGCTAGTAGGTATACTAAGGAGAGGCAGTTTTGTTAATTTATAATGCAACAGTCAGCAGAAATGGGATGCTGTGCTGTTATCAAGGTGTCTTAGGGTTACTTCAGATTTTAATTTTCTGAAGGAAGAAGACTGGCCCAACCTAAGTCCAACTTATGTCTGAACAGTTGGAAATGAATTTGACTAATGGAATTTGTAGACCTCCCAAGTTAGGTGTGTAACATTTTGTAAGTATGGTGTTGTTTATAATTAGCTTTTAAAAAAGAAATAAATAAAAATAAAGTTTCTACTATATTACAAATATCAAGTTCTCATTACATCTGCAAAATAGCAAAGATGTGTTCCAATACCTAACAACTTTAATCCAGTTATCGTTAAAGTTATTTGACCCATCCATTCTACCTCTGTCTTGAACCTGTGTGTGTGTGTGTGTGTGCGCGCGCGCGCGTGTATTCATATTCCATTTGTCAGGGTTATAGCATTTGTTCTTTCTCGACTGAAATATTCCCAGTAGCTTGTGCAGGGATAGGCACACAGTGCCCATGGGCAACGATATGCCCTCAGGCAACTTCTTTGGCATCCACCAAGGTGCCCCATACCTCCTACTTTAAAAAAAACAAAACATATTTTCTTACCAGGAGCTGGGATTGCTGTGAAATAGATTTCTCTTGGTACTGAAAGCTAGGTTCAAAGTAGTTGTTTAGTGTGCTACGGCTCAGACCCCATACTGCTGCCTTTGTACTCAGGTTACTTTGGGGCAGGTTACTTGTTCTTTGCCATGCCTCCCATGGTAGCCATTTTGAGAGTGATGCCCAAGACAGTTTCTCACATTACTAGATGTGCCCACGGGGCCCAAAAAGGTTGCCTACCCCTTGTCTAGTTCATGCATTTGTTATTACCATCAATAAATTAATAAGGAAATTATGTATAGGTAGATATAAAATAAAACATTTACATTTTACTTAGATTTATCAGGCTCATGACTGATTATTTTGACGTTGCAAGGCTACCTAAGCCCATTTCTGTTCCCTTCTCTATTACAATATTGAACACATTCAAAGAGGCCCTAGCTTTCACACCTACAGATTTTTCTCACGCTACTATCCCCGTGCAGGCATTCAGCCTACTCATGTGGGAGCTAAAAATGGGGAGGGAATGTTGGCGCACACATTCGTTTGAATGCAAGTAGAAGCCTTCATACAATTGGGAACCCTGATATAGCAGGGATCCAAATTGCACAGAGCATATTTCCTTTTATAGTTCTGTAATTCTGTGGACTGGAGAAGACCAGGTCTAGATTCTCCACTCAGCCATGAAGCTCACTGGGTGACCTTGGGCCAGTCACTGTCCCTCAGCCTAATTTATTTCACAGGGTTGGGAGGATAGGTTGGGAGGAAGAACCATGTATGCTGCCCTGAGCTCATTGGAAGAAAGATGGGGTATAAACATAATAAATAACTATTAAAATAATCTCCAAGAAACTCCTAGATGGAATATTTGCAGCAATGCCAGCATGAACAACAGTTTTGACTTAAGGAATCACTGCAGACAGAGTTGGCTTCAACTAGCAGTCAGTGTGAAAGCCAGTATGTCATGTTAACAATAGAAGTATGGCTTTGCTGAGAAGTAATATAACCACACTTTATTTCCAAAAGGACCTATCAGAAAAAAATTCAAGAACCCCACATTGTCTGTACTGCAATTGAGAACACCTACATTACTGGTAGTTTTGCTGACTTAAGAAAATGAAAAGGCTTTTGTTAATCTATTTTAAAAAATGCAAACTTTGGTGAGTTAGTCATTAAGATATAACACAAAGGCAGGAAGTGATCTCAAAGGAAAATAGAAAATAGCCCAGAAATGCATCCTTCTACCACCATGGTTGACTTATGATCTTCCTTATAAAGTCAGCCATTGATGGAGATATACTCCATGAATTTGTCCATTAGCCATGATAGCTAAACTTGTTCAGAGATGCCTTGTCTTCATGCCCTGTTTGTAGGCTTTGTAAGTCAGATGCTCAAATGGATGAACCCTTGGCCTTATCCAGCAGAGCTCTTACATTCGTCTTATGACCCTAGGTATTGCCCCCTTCAAGTATAAAACAACAAGTTTGCGTTGTCTGTAACAGTTTGCTCTGCAGGTGCCATGTTGTAAGGCATCTGCTCTCTTCTTGTAAAAAAGGAAGTTGCAGCTGGTGTGTAGATTGATATACAACTTTGCAGTAAGTGGTTGGACCTGACAGCCTTGTGGCCACTTTTAACTTCGTTGTTAGAATAGTGGTGGCTTAATGGAGGATTTTAATGATATAAGGGCAGCTTGGGCATAATATAGTTAAACTAGAAATGGGAGATTGAGTGAAACGAAAATGTTGGTATATTGTAACTTAGGTATAATAGACTGGGAACTCTGGTATATTGAATTAAAGAAAATTAGAGGGGCTATGTGGTAGACAAAAGGAAAGATGGAATAAAGTGTATTACTTCATGGTTATTTATGAAAAGGAGCTGTTCTCAATGTTGGGAGTCCATATTCTCTAGGAAGAAAAGCACTGCACAACCCCCTAAAGTTGAAGCTGCTTGTTGCATTTACTCCGTCTGTATTTCTATCTCTGCTTTATTGTG
This sequence comes from Anniella stebbinsi, assembly GCA_029215795.1. Classification (NCBI taxonomy): domain Eukaryota; kingdom Metazoa; phylum Chordata; class Lepidosauria; order Squamata; family Anniellidae; genus Anniella; species Anniella stebbinsi. The sequence continues at coordinate 336,262,936 of JARDYH010000001.1, forward strand.
TTGTGGTTTCTAGAGCTCTCGGCAGCCTAACTGGGTACTGCTTGAGGAGGAATTGTTTTTTTCTTGTAGCTGAACTTCAGGTTCTGAGGAAGAAAAACATTTTCAACTTATGACTAAGTAAACCCCATGATTGCTGTTAGTCCTCTCTGCACAGTCTTCCAAAGACTTTAAAAAGATCTTTCCCCTTGTGAAGAGCTGAATTGGTGCATCTAACATTGATGTAAATATCAGCAGCAGTGTTACCCCTCCCCCTCACACTGCCCTACCTTTTCAGGAAGTCCCTGTTTGATTATTCACTAAGCAGAGTCCTGACAAAATACAACATCCCTGTAACAGGAGCCCTTCTTTGAGGAAGAACATCTGCACTGCTAACAACAAAGGAGTATTCTCTCATGAATTATGTGAAAGACCTCTGCCTATCATAGCAAATAATAAGGGGCTAGGTCAGCCTCCCCCAACCTGTTATCCTCCAGATGTGTTGGACTACATTTTACATAATCTCCAGCCAGCATAGCCAATGGTTATGCTAGCTAGGGATTATGGGTGTTGCCCTTCAGATGTGTTGGAATACATGAAATAGTCTGACATGGTGTTTTGGCAGCTTTGTAAGTTCCTAATGGCTACACACATTTATTGGGTGAAAAAAAACTAAATTGTCTGAAAAGGACCATCAGTGCTTGTGTCTCTGAATACTAGAATGGTTTTACCTCTTAGAAGTGTGTTTTTTCTCCCAAACATGGACTTTCCATGTTTGGTGCTATGTTCTGATGCAATGTTTTGTCTGGCAGAGCAACCTCCACAGAAGGGCATCTGAATGGATTCCAGAAGAGCCTTAACGCTGCTACATCCTGTGAGCCACTCACAAACTCTACAGGTTAAAGAACTAGGACACTGTAGTCAACATTTTTAATCAACACTGTTTTTTGTTCATTTGCATTATAAGGTAGCATGCAGAATACGGGAAAAACTAGAAGGTACGTTTTTTGACGTATTAAACAAAAACAAATTGCAGAAATTGTGAAAATGGAATACATTAAGGAAAGAAGACATATCTACTCCATGCTGCAGAAAAGGTGTGGTCTTTGCTTGCATTCTTAGGAAAGTACTGTGGCATCTTGTGCCAGACATCTGTCATGTTGGGCAAGGTTTTTCTGAAAATAATTAGCGAAGGATCATTCAAAAATAGTCAGTATCATTTCCACCTTAAAAAAAAGAAAGAAAAACATGTCCACCTCCATGTTTGCTTTTGCTGAATCTATAATAGTGCTGGAGCTCCGTTTCTCTCCCCTGAAACCCTGAAAAGCGCAAAAAAACAACGTAGAGCACCTTGCAACCAACCAAATTGCATTTTTCTGTCATGTTGGTGAGTATATTGAAAGCCTTTTTGGAGGTGGACCAGAGTACATACTAGGCTTCAAGTGGGGTTGCTTTTTGGTTTCTTGTGGTGGTCTCGTTACCTTTCCTGGGAAGAGTGGGTGATATGCCAAGTATCAGTGAAAAGTAAGAGAGGGACCTGACCCACGCTAAGCCATTTTTTCCATTTTCCAGGTCCTTTGGAATCTCACCCCCAGATTATATTCGCCAGAACTAGACCTTTGTCCAGCCGAACCAGAACTATTGAAACAGTTGTAGGGCATGGAAAGAAAAGACCATTGGAGGGAGGGCCAGCTTAAGGTAACAGCAGGTACTTCTGTGCTCCCCAGCCATTTTCCTTCTGTAACTTAAATTTCATTAGCTGTACCAAATAAACACTGAGGTGAGGAAAAGAGGCAGATTCCCAAAAACCTCATGAGAGGCAGGGCTTTTTGTGAAAGAGAGCGGACAAGACAGAGTGGAAGTCTTCAACATGTCTGTTCATATGTTCATAGTAATATGCCACTTTCCTGTGTATTCTAAGAAAAAGCAAGGAAGGATTCTGTGCTTCCCCACTACTCTGGGCTTTTGAGTTTAGCAGCCAGAACCTCAAATTTTGATCTGGACTTGATGACTCATTATGATTTTTGGCAAGCTCCAGATCTCGAGTGATGGGAAATAGGTGGTAGTCTTGCATAACTTACAGCATTCTGTGTGTCTTTCAACCATATTTTCAACAGTTTCAACCATACTCCTTGAATTTATTAAAAGCTTGAACTATATAGTTGTACCAGCAGGTTCTGTATATGAATCCCCTATAAAATCAGTATTGGTTAAAAAAGACATTCAAATAAGAGCTAAAATGGTCAAGCATGTACACTTGCTACTATAACAAACAGTATTCAGTTGCCTTCACTGGTTTGGCATGGGCAACTCCTCTATTTAACCTGATCTTAAATCCATTTTCTGAGCACTCATGGACCCTGTTCAGACGACACGCTAAGCCATGGTGGTTAAGCATTTTGAGCTCAACATTAGTGTGTTGTGTGAACCATTCCTAACCATGGTGACTACATAACCTTGTTTTAAACATGTTCACTAACCAATTGCTGCAAAAGGGCTAGCGGCCTATCCATGACTTAGCGTGTTGTCTGAACAGGCACATGGTAAAATAAAAACCAAGGTAAAATTTAATCTAAATATGTCAACTAATTTTATAAGGAGTTACTAATGCACCAGCATACTGAGTAATGTTTCAGGATAAATACAAGAACTTTTGTGATTTTCTTAGTGCTTCATTAATTGTTTTGTGATAGGAAGATAGATTCTTATTTTCTTTTCAGTGAAAAAGTGCATTCTCTGTGTTGTCCTTGAGACACGGAGTGATAGAATTAACCCAGAACAGGGATTCTTCTAGTTTCTGTGCATTGAAAATTCCCTTCCTGCAGAATAGTAATCTAATTAATTCTGTTCCTCATTCTCATCCTCCTGCCTGTCTCTTACTTGCCATTGCCTTGACTCTTAAGCATCACTTCAAATGACACCTCATGTGACCTCAGCTTTAGGTTTGGTTTGGCTGCATGGGTGTGAAATACCTCATCGCACAAAGAAGCTGCTTGTTGTGAATACATCTTACTAGCCCCAACGTGGAAATAAAGCCATGCATGTGACAACTGGTTTGCAGGGATCCTTGCAAGCACTTCAGAACTTCACTGCGCTGTTTAAAACACCAGCCCAATCTCCCTTCATCTTAGTCATAAATAATAAGCTCCACCTGTAGAGCCCACATGCCTGCCAGTTGCTGCAGTTGATACTCTGTTAGCCTTTTAGTTGCGAAGAAGGGATTAGTAGGAAATGTGATCTCTTAGTATCACAAGAATATGGAAAGAAGCATGACAATCTGTGGAAGAGACAACACCTGCTCCTGTATTTCCCTTTGAAAGTTTCAGGATCTGACTGGGATGGAGTGTTTGATTTCCCATCTGTTCCCAAAACTATCTTTCTAAACCCATTGTCTTCAGAAGCATTTCAAAGCCTTCTCCACAGGCTTCTTGTTGCCTCCAGTACCCTCCTTGTGAACTTAGGCCATGAAGCAGTAATATCTGGAGGGTGTGGATGCTTCTGATATATTAGTGATTTCTCACATATAGCCATTTAACCCCATGATCAGCACTTGTAACCATATAACCCTAAGGGAAACTGGTCATCCACAGCAGGGGTGGGCAGAAGGTAGATCTCCAGATGTTTTGGACTTCAACTCTCAAAAGTCCCTGCCAGCATGGCCAATGTTCATGAATCCTGAGAGCTGAAGTCCAAAATACCTGGAGATCTACTTTCTGGTCACCCCAGATCTATAATGTGTACTTGCCGTATGCTGTGGAGAATATTACCTTGCCCATGCTTCCTGATTGGGTGCAGTGGACGTGGGTAAAAACAACAACATGAAAAGCCTTCTCCTGTTTCTTCTGATGGGCATTCTGCATTTCTGGGTTAGCTCTTCCCCCTGGCTGCCAGACTGGCCCTGTCTAATGTCAGTGCAACAGGGGTTGGTTGGAACTCTTTGGATTCAGATGTGGTGCTTTTGGCAAGGTCACAAATGACAAATATGGGCTGAACATCTATAGGCAGGATAATGTAAAAACAACAATCTTGTGGCACTTTAAAGGTGAACAGATTTGCCCTGGCATAAGCATTTGTAGACTAAAGACTGCTTCACCTCAGTTGGTAGAAGCACCAACTGCCACCCTGGGGGAGGGGGGGAATAGTAGAGAGGCAGATTTTCATTAGCACTACAGTGCAGAGGGAAAGGATTAAACCTACCTTCCCACATGGCATGTTCTCTCTCTCTCTCTCTCTCTCTCTCTCTCTCTCTCTCTCTCTCACACACACACACACACACACACACACACACACATTAAATGCATAGATCATTTAAGGCAACCTTTCCTAACCTGGTGCCCTCCAGATGGGTTGGACTGCAACTCCCATAATTTCCAGGCAACGTGCGATATATGGAAGCTGCAGCCCAACTCGTTTAGAAGGCATCTGGTCGGGGAAGGCTGATTTAAAGTATAATCCAGTTTGACCCTTGGACTTATTTGCTATGTTTGCACCAATACACCTCTGTTCTAGTCCATAATATAGGGGTGGGAATCTTTCTGAGCTTGAGGGATCCATTTGCCTGTGGGCAAGCTCTTGGGGGTCACCTTCCTGCAATTCACCTTCCTATCTCCAATAAGTGGGGGCACAGGCAAAAGTAGGCTCAGGGACATTCATATACACATATTTACATGCACATAGGCATGTTCAGACATACGCCCCTGTCTATTCGAGGGGAAAGCCCTGCGGTGGCTGCGGACCTGTGCTGTGTCAGTTATACTTCGCTTCACAGCCACAACAAGACTTTCTGATGAAGCTGCGCACTGAAAAAGTCAGGGACTTAGCCCGACTTTTTCAATGGGAGCAACGTCAGTGCAGCTCTTCCGCCTTCTGCTGTTGCTCCAGGGCCGGTCCATGGTGGAAGGCAACTGGAGATTGGTCGCCTTCCACCAGGAAGAGGGCAGGGGCGGCTCCACCACCCCGGAGATGAAAACCATAGGGTTTTGGGGGGAGGCGGCGCCAACCTAGCGCTGTGAAGACAGCCCCTTTGTCTCCCCACTTTTCTCCTTCTTGTCTGTCTTTCTCCACTCTTTTCTCTCACTGTGTTCCATTCTGTGCACAGAGAAAGGGTCACAGAGCAACTTGCTATTTGCCACTGTTCAACTCTTTCCTGAGCGGCTATGTTCAGGGACTGGGGAGATGGTTTTAAACCTCCTCAGTGTCTCTCCCCAGCCTTCCGCTGCTCAGCTGATTGGGAAACTGCTGAGCAGTGGCAAAGATGAAGCTTCTCCATTGAGGTCAGGTGCCTTGCCCTTGCCCCTCCCCTTTCTCAAGGGGTGGGGCCTTGGCAGACTCCGCAGGGGGAGGCCTAGCAAACCCTTGGCTCTGTACCACTGCTTTCATGTTTTGATCCTTAAGCATGTAGCCTGGCTTGTAATCTTGGTACATCATCATCATCTAACAGGGCATATATAGTTCCTTCTCGCTTGATCAGTGGCCTCTTCTTTGACATTTGGGGCAAGTTCTGTGAAAAACAAATGAAGCCAAGTGGAGCCAGCTCTGTACTACTTTTGAACACTATTAACTTTGCTATCATATATTGAATAGGATAGACAGTGTCAGGAATGTAAAATCAGAGAAAGAGTGGCAATGGATGTGTACTGGTGAGAACCGGGCAAATATGTAGACAATTGAATGAATAAGAACTAATAAAAATGATAGATGGGAGCAGCTCATTGACCAAGATGAAGCCAGTTTGTTTAGACTAGTATCAGTTTTCAGATATTAATTTGTGGCAGAGGTTGTGGGAGATAACTTTGGATGAAAACCAGGGGAGGACACGTATGAAGTATAGACTATGGAAGCTATTATTATCGATCCTAAAATTACATAAAAATCTATCCCTGCAGAATAATCTTAAGGCACATCATTGCCTGTGTTGGGGGGGCTACAGAACTGTCTCTTACCACAGTTTAGGACACCCATATTTCTTCCCCGGTGATGGTAAAAAACGCTTGGGGGATGGCAATTTTCAGTGGAGGGAATGGCAGGAAGGAAAAGGGTTAAAATGTTCCTCTGCCCTATGCCAGCCTTCCACTTGACATTTCCACCTCAGCCAGTTGCATTATGTACAAAGAGAGAGAGAAAATATATGAAACAGAGCCATGGAACTACACATCACATGCAGTTCCACCCTTGCAACTGCTAATCCAATTCTCAAATGTTCAGTTGAAATTGATATAAACCCAGCAAAGTTCAAAGCTATTTTCTGAAAGCAGCATTCTGCCAAGCTCCTTCTTGGAGGACGACTGCATAATGTCATACTGTACAGACACCGCTTCACTAAATCTGAGGGGTGGTGCTTATTTCAAATGAGGAGCAGATAGATTCTTAATCTTCAACCTATGAGAATGGCCTGCCCCTAGCACTTTGGGTCAACCTCTTTGATTTACAAGCGGAAGAAGATGTTTCCTGTTATCTGCTGGTTGCATGCTACAAAGGGGACAGTTGAAGCCTGCAGAGCAATTGGTCTTGTGCTCTGAGTTGAGAGCAGATGGAGCTGGTAGAATTCTGAATTGTACTATTTCACACTGCAGATGAGGCTTTTTATTTTTAATGCTTCTCCATTAAAACAAAACAAACCCTCCCTACATTGGTCCATCATTCTTATTGTGGTAAAATTCTATCACCCAATTCAGACAGTTTACTGCATGCAGGGATCCTTTAAATGGGGGAGTATTCAAATATCCCTCCAAACTGAATAGATGTAATCTAGACTGCTACCAACTCTTTTCATGTAATGTGTGGATCACTACTTGGCACTTAGGTACACATTAAACTTAGCATATCAAAAGTAGTTACATATAAGCCACTATTTAGAATTTTGAAGGCTCTCCCAAAGATAACAAAGGAAGCTGGAGGAGATTGTAGAATTGCTCTCTGTCTTTCTCCCTTCTTAAACTCTCTTTAAGAAGTTCTGTTATAGATAAACCCAAAAGGTAGAGATGAATTGTTTGGAGAACTAATGTTGAAAATCTGGAACAAATATAAGAATAGGACTTGCATGAGGAAGTCATCTATACCCTTGGTCCTATTTGATTCAGACTTTAATAAAAAGTTGGACTGATGTTTCCTTAGTAGGATATAGTATGGAGTAGATCTGTATAAGGACTGGACAGAGGATAAACACATAATTATTTTTTTGCCCGATGACAAGAAAAAAATTGACGTGTTTTTACCTCTAGTGAATATTTTCAAGGGTTTTCTTCTGCCAACTTGATTGAGAAGCTCAGAGGGCTGTTTTGAAACCTTATTCAGCTTTTGAAAAGATTATTATAAATAGCCCAAGCCATTCCTTAACAGAAATCTGCCAAATTCTTTTGCATTCAGGGAGAGGGGGGGAGCTTAATTATATAAATAACTGGGGAAAAGGATACAGTATTACCATAAGAGATCTGGGCATATGCATGGAACAGTGTGAAGAGACTTAGTTGCATCAAATTCTAGAGATTATTATGAAGTAATTGCCCAGTAGCATTTCCTTGTAGGTTATCTAGATATATCAGGGTTGAGGTGAGCTCTGTTGGAAATGTGGTACTGAAAGGTGGGGCTTTGTTCATTGCTGGTGGCTCTGTTCCAAAGCAAAACAATTCTGATCTGAAATTTCCTGTATAATAGGTTTTCATTTAAATCCTTAGACCTTAAAATATTTCTTTTAACATGCAAAAAAGGAGTTCCCCTAAAGAGAGGGAACCTCCTGTTCCGTGATAGGTGCAATAAGGTTAGTTTATGCCCAGTTTTGGAGACTCAGAATTTCCTCTATTATGAGAGTAGCTAGTTAATTTGTGGGGTGCTGTAAATATGAACAAAGATACTTGATATATTCATGCTAAATATAGGAAACCCACACTGCATAGACTTGGGAAGGAATGGGAATATTTTAGACATTCTTTGAATACAAGCTAAATTGAATTATAAGCAATCCATCATTCTCTCTAATCTCTGATTGCTTTGGAGCCTGAATGAGGCCACCCACAAACAAAACAGAAGTTGCAGCAGTACAGCTTTTCCAACATTGGCCCCTCCAAAAAAACAGGAGAAAGAGGACTGCACATGTGCGCTGTCCTCATGTTACAATGGAACCCTGGCTATATGAGTGCAAAGAACTGGCATAAGCGCCACTCTGCTCCATTAACTTGGCTGAGATGGGCAAGTCGTCTTCACAGTTGTTGCCATTAGGTATTAGAGAAGAGAGGAGGTGGAACAAATATGTTGCCCTGGTTTTGTGGGTGATCCAGGAGAAGATCACCTAAAAAGACAGGAGGGTGGCGGGGAGAGACTGATACAAACAGGTGGTTCATGTTCACGATTGGTCAAAAACCCAGTCTCTGTACATGTCGGTACTGCAGTGCTGCAATGGCATTTGGGGTACAAGGAGGGAGTGGGCAAAAGAAGAGGGAAACAACCCAGGGACTGAAAAAAACAATGGTTTGTTCAATCATCTGCCAGACAAACTCTGGGCAGAGCAACAGTGATGGTTTAAATGAACCATGTGTTAGCATTATGTGCAAACCAGGCCTATGTCTCAAGAAGCTTATGCAGGATCTACACTGCTGCTTTAAAACAGTTTATAACAGTATTGGCAACTGTTGGGGCCCACAACATACTCCATATACTGAGCATCATCACATGGGGGAAATTGTGTTTGCTTACTGTCGCTTCTCTGCCTGTGCGTTTGTCCCTCATTACTTCCTTTTTTGAAAGAGGAAGTAAACAACTTGCATGTGGCCCATTCAGTGGGCCGTTTTGATCCTGCTGCTTCTCCTACTAAACACAGCAGGAGATAGCGGCAACTGCCGTCTTTAAAAATTAATTTGACTTACTGAGGTGTTTTTTGTCGCGCAAAGAAGGCTAGAAGGGGCAGGAGGCGTGTGGGAGGCAGACAATGTTGTGAGAGGGACCTGCAAAAATCCATGAGTGCCAAGTAACGAACATGCAATAAAATGCTTGGTGTAGATCTGGCCTTAGGTAATTTCCCTGGTGCTTTTATGTCCCTCTATGGTTTTTTTATTTATAAAATGTAAATAATATATCCTAGAGGAAACATGAAATGATCTTTGTAGAAGGCTCTTTCTTACCTGCCTTTATATGCCCTTGATATGCAAAACTCAAGCTGGCTAATATTACTGTGAAAAGACAGCATAAACTGTTATTAAAGCTGATTCATTTTTATCATTTCTATGGCTGTGCAGCAAATGTTCCAAAATGCTGTAGGCTGTTCTATGATTAAAAAACAAAAACAAAGAAACACAGAGAAAAAGTAGAATCTAAAGGCCTGGATCCAGTGGGGAAATGCTGAACAGATTTCCCCTCTTCCACTGGAGCTCCCTGTCCCATTCCCCCAAATCTGCTCGAGAAGGATGTGGGACAGATTTGGGGGGGCACATAGGGGGCGGCAGGGGGGAGAAGTCCTGTTGCACGAGCGGAGGTCCACTCATGTAACATTGGATTTAGCCCATAGACTGAAACCTAAATGACTAATAACAGTAATTCTGTCAGTGGGGAGTAATAATTGAAAACATACTTAAAATGGGGGTTGCAAAGAAACCTAAAATATATGCTTAATAAGTTCACGGTAAATGGAAAGGTTTTACATCTTTTTCTTAAACTTTGCTGGGAAAGGATGTGGCAGATCTTTTCAGGCAGTGTATTTTGGGTAACTGAAATCACAAACACGAATGCCCTGTTCTTGGTTCCTGCCAGTCTCTCTCCCTAGTGAGATGCCTCTTCCCCCCGCTATAGATTGCAGTGGAGATATGCTCATGCTCAGATACATCAGGCCCAGACTCTTAGAGGCTTCTGTAGATTAAACATCTTGTATTGGGCTTGGGAAGTGGCTGGTAACCAGTATAATATTGGAGAAGTGGAAATCAAGCTGAAAGACCCGGTCATCCAGAGGACATTTTTCATTCATGGTAATGTTCCCAAAAGTTCACTCCTGTGATCAAAACATCAATGTGGGGCAAAAATAATAATAATATATATTTTTTACACGTTTGTGAATCAGGTGTAGACACTGAAACATCTGGAATAATTCAGCATACATGTGTTTGACTTGTATGTAGATGTGGGATATATTTTAAATGTGTGTGTGTGTGTGAGAGAGAGAGAGAGAGAGACAGACAGACAGACAGACAGACAGACAGACAGAGTCCCATTCATTAGCTCAAATGAACAGTGTAGCAAGACGGACCTTTCCCAAAGAAGAGAGACAGAGAGTAAAAGAAATAAGAGTCCCAATAGATAAAGTTGTTGTTGTTGTTATTATTATTATTATTATTATTATTATTAATTACACTTATATACTGCCCCATAGCCGAAGTTCTCTGGGCGGTTTACAACAATTAACCAGATTGAGCATTAAAAAGACAATATACAAAATTTAAAACCATAAAACAGCTGTCATTAAAACACTTTAAAACATTTTAACTGTTAAGCCTGGCCACAGTGTCAATCAAAACCTCAACTTGAGCTATTAAAATGCTATAGTATTTCTATAGCAATCCTTAGCATATTTAAATTATACATATTTTTATAAGATAATCTTACAATCTTAAGACTGAAATACAAGTATATATTTTGATCCCAATACTGACATTAGGAAACTAGTACTTACTTTGGATCACCTGTGGAGGTGTTGGGACTAAAGTATACATTTATGCGATCATTGTTATATTACAGTATAGATGCTTTTTTGAATACAAAGTTGGAGTGAGTAACTTGAACATTCACCCTCATAAGCATTGGATTTGATACTAGGTGCTTTCTCCAAGTTTTGTGTTTAATGGCTCAGCTTTTCTTCTTTCTTTCTTTCTTTCTTTTATCACTTATAAGTTTGTTCTTTTGAATTCCAGGGATCTTGCTCACAAATAAATGCTTTTACAGTCATAGCCTAGACATAATTTCAAATTCCATGTGCTTGTGTGATGCTTGGCACATAAGGAAAATAGATAAGCTCTTTGTAAATAGCTGCTAATATTGTTACCACTGCTCCCAGCAAATGTTATGCAAAAAACTGATTTTAGCAAAACTAATATGCTGAATATATAGAACAAGTTTCAGCCAACCCAGTTTGTTTCAGCCAACCCAAATTTGAGATGCTCCTAGGAATTTGGGATGTATTATGGAAATAAATTTCCAAAGAAATAATTTTATACTATGGTAGGGGGTGGAGTTAAAGCAACATAAAGACATTCAGATCTGCTTCCACTCTCTTCTTTGAATAAGGTAGGGGGCATATAGGAGCCTTAATCTGCAAATATGAGCGCAAGGAAGACTATATGTTTTGCAAAAAACTGAGTGAATTGATTGTTCATAACTATGTAACTGTTAGATGTCATGATGGAGGTTAGACTAAGAAGCGGAATTATAGCTGCAGTCACATACAGTATTGAACATCAGGTTTTCATGTATTCTTCCACATCTAGGACATGCCCAAACATCAGCTTCTCATACACCCTGTTAGGCACTGTGGTGTCCACCTTGGAGCACTGTAAAAATTCCAGGGAATAGCCAGTACCTCTTTCCCTAAATCATGTCTGCACTTGATGTGAGAAGGCAACCATATGATTACAAAGCCAATTCTATTCCCTGTCCCTAGCAGGATTTATCTTCCAATCCAGACAGCAGGAATCAGAATCACTGCAACATCATTTCCTATCTCTGCAGTTAAAGCTGTCAGGGATCATTCCTTCTAGTTTTGAAATTTGTATTGAGGGAAACTCCTGCATCATGTAGGTCAGTGTCCACTTTTCTAAAACAATTCATCGGGTTTTCTTGATGTCTCTTTCAGCTCCTGCTTTTTGAAGTGAAGGATTCTTCCTGAATAATGGGTGAACAACCAGTTCAGTGCTTCAGTATGCAAGGAAGAGATGAAGCAGGAATGTCTGTTCATCATTCCACGCTCCTGGCGACACCCAGATTGACAGCATGACCTGTTGCACACTCCAGAATTTTCTCCAAGGACAGGGAAACAGCTGCATGTTTGTGGAAGTGGTGTTGGAGCCCGGATGTGAGGCTTTCTACTCCCTCTGAGCTTTTGCTGCTTAAGCCTCAGGACTTCCTTTGCATTCTGTATCACATCTTTGTCTGCCAGATCTTCCTCAGATTGCTGTTAGGACTTGTGTAAGACAGGCATTCTCAATTGTGTCTGTATTATGTATTTCAAGGCCCAGGTTTCTTCATCTACACAGTCATTTCAGTTTATCCTGAGAATAATGAAGGTTCTCTACCAGGTACTGTGCAAAGTTCATACCAAATGCCTGCAGTTGACATGAGAGGGTAAAATGCTGACTGACTATAGACACTTGTGCTGGCTGCCATATTGGATTTGGGCAGAAAGCCATAGAAATGGCTCAGTCTGAATAAAGTCATTCATTTTGTTTCTTTAGCTTATAATTTACTTTTTTTTCTACTGGGTAACAGTCTTCCAATTAGTTGCCATTTAATTTTATTCCAGTGGGAGGCTTTTTTTACTTTTCATGAGTTACGTTGGTTTTCCCCCACATTTATTTACATTTCATAAGTTGCTGTTCTAAAGGAGTTGAGATTCCAAGACCCAGCCTGAACTCAGCAATTGGGTTCTGTCACTTCAGATTAGCAGTGTGAGCATGGATACAGTTCACTTCATTATTTATCATTTCTGTAGCACCATTTAACATTCTAAATGCTTTACGCTTATTTGTTCTGTGAGGTAAATTAGGCTTAGGGAAAGTGACTTGCAAAATAAACAAACAAAAATCCTACTTCACTCCCTGAACAGGAATTCGTCCCTGTTCATCTATATCCAAACCTTGCGCTCTATTCATTACACTATACTTGCTACTTTTAAGGTTAACAGCACAATCCTATACATGTCTATTCAGAAGTAAGTTTCACTGAGTACAATGGGCCTTACTCTCAGATTATAAGATGACAGGCTAAATGTCTTGTGCCTAGTTCTAGCCCATTAAGTACTGTAATTGTTTCACCTTACTAGTCAAAACATTGTCCTTTTCGTCTTGAAGTTGACAGAGAAAGTCACAGCTTTTGATTCACACATATAATGCAACAGTCCACATCCAGGGGTGGGAATCTTGATATTCCAGTGGACTGTATCCCACATTAGGGACACATGTACTGGGCCTGACTCTTAATAACTGTTTCAGTATTCTCATGGATGTGCCATGTGAGTGACTGAAGTAGAAAGTCTGTTACTCAACCTGCGTTCTGGTTGAATCACCAAAGAGGCTAATAGGACAATGGTCTATGAGTGCCTTGAAACATTCTTCCTGCCTTGCACCTCCCTTTTCATTGTGCTTCCTGTTTTGCCTCTCATCTCCCTGCCCTTTTGGTACCATTGCCTTATATGCTCTGATCTCACAGTGGGTCACTGTTCACAGGATGGTCATAGCCCTTTGGCTTAGCTGCTCTGATATCAAAGGAGGGGTGACCTGTGTAAATCCAGGTTCCTGATTAAGGAGCTTTTAAAATCTTGGAATCTGAATTTCAAGGTTTCTTGAGTATCCTATATGAAATTAAACACCACAGGGGCCTTTCAGTGACACTTTATAAGTTCCTATTAGGTTGAATGGTTTTGGAGTCTTTTGGCAGAAAAAGGGCAAGTGGGCTTTTAGAGACTGGGTAAAAACACTCATAGAAATTAATCCTGTGGAAATCTGAACCAATTTGCTCTGCATATTTGTTCTGCCAGGCACTTACACTGCAATCAATTGTGTTCCTGAAACTTTGACCTAAGAATTAGACAGATAATGAATGAAGATGTCAGGATTTCAAGTTCTTTTGAGGAAGGGCAGTCATCCTCTGGATATGCCCCCTCCCACTAGCTAGGAGACAAGGCCAATTGGTTGATCGGATCCTCCTTGAGAATCCTCGTGCAGGATTCTTTCCTAGATCTCTACCTTGAGATGCCAGGGGTTGAAACTAGGGTCTTCGGCATGCAAAGCATATCCTCTGCCACTGAGCTATGACCCCTCCTCTAATTGCTTTTCCTTTTTTTAAAAAAGAAGGATCAGAATCTAGAGTGGGGTAGAAAAATGGTTTGAAGATTGAAGTGCTGCATAGACAACATTGACTTATCCTCATACATTGCAGCAATGCTTGTTCTCTCCTTTGGAAAAGAAAAACTTCCTGGCTGTTAGAGCAATACGACAATGGAACCAATTCCCTAGGGAGGTCCTGGGCTCTCCCACATTAGAGGCAGTCAAGAGGCAGCTGGACAGCCATCTGTCAGGGATGCTTTAAGGTAGATTCCTGCATTGAGCAGGGGGTTGGACTCGATGGCCTTAAAGTCCCCTCCCAACTCTACGATTCTATGATTCTATGATATCCTATTATTGGAGGGCTTATGAAATCCCACTTTCCCACAAGAGTTAAACTATTCCAAAGTTTCAACAAGGTGGAGTTACTTGCTTCAGGTGAGCATGATTACAGGTCAAGGAGACCTAAAGGAAAATTAAAAGGCTAAAAGTTAAGCAATGAGTGGGAAGTACCCTCTTATCGGAGTATGAGTTTCCCTGTCACAGGCTCCCAGCCAAAAGAGCCTGAATGATGGATTGACACCAGCCCAGCTGCTGTATCTGGAGTTTTTCATGTCTCATAAAAATGCTTGAAATTATGAATTAGAGCAGCATGCTAGAGAATGAACAGCAGCAGGCTTGTGCCAGGGAAGGGCTTGGTTGGGGGTTAACTGAAGGGACAGCAGACACTACAGCACAGCTCACTGTCAGCTTCTGGAACAGGCCACATGGTTGAGCACTAAAGTGTTGAAACAGTGCTCTGATTCAATGTGTTAGGACCTCAATGTAGTGTTAAGGTAAGGAACAAGTGCATTCTTCCTGTCTTGGAGGAATACCCATGACAAAAGTGAGGATTGGCAGGGTGTGGGGGATGGATGCACCTAGATTTTTGCAAGAACTATTCATAAACAGGAACAGGCAAGCATATCTTCATCCTTTCTCCATTATAATTGCTCATTTCTCATTTATATAATTTCATGGGTGATAGTCTGTTGAAGAAACACATTACATCAGGATTTAACCTAAGAGCAAAACTTGACATCATTCACACGTGGCAATTGTTTTATTATGGATCAGGTCTCAGGCTAACCCCTCCCCCCACAATGCTGTCTTGAACCAGTTCAGGGTCCCTGCACCTGCTATTTGGAGCGGGGGGGCGGACTCCCATTGGAGTGAAATGGGAGGAATCTGGGGGAACAGCAAAATAAGTTCATCCTCACGCCTGGTTCCTGATCCAGATTGGACACATACAGATGAGTCTACAATTTACTTTTTAAAAAAGCCATTCATGCTTTTGCTAGTTTGGATCTGTGACATAGCCAAAGTGACTGATGGAAGGGGTCTCATCAGCAGGCAGTGTTTTCAGAAACAGGAATAGCGGGAAGGGAGGGGATGAAGGAAAAGGAGAGCGGGGGAGCCAAGTCAGTTGAGATGCTGAAGGGCTAATGAAAGGGGTTGTCCAGAGGGGAAACTTCCAGAGCTTTAAGATAAGTGCATGAAAAGCAGAGACTTAAGTAAATGTAGTTATGGAGATAGAATGGGCAAGAAGCAAGTGGGATGAGAGCCCAGCCTCCCACAAAGCCAAGGAGTCAGTAGCAGAAAAGGAAGTGCAAGCAAGGTCTGTAGGTCAGTTTGCCAAGGGGGATTTCTTTCCCAGACCAAGGCAGGATCTACACTACTGGTTTATAACGGTTTATAACAGTTTTGACAACTGTTCAGGCCCAGGACACATTCTGCATACCGTTTTCAAAACATTATATCCTGCTTGATGTAGATCTGGCCCTGTTCTTTTTTATCGTGTAAGAGCTGCATAGGCATTTCACTAGGTGTGGGTTTTTCCTACCATTCCCCTATTATGGGGAAACATACCTGGCAAAGTTTTCCCTTCTATATACTCTGTAGAATTCTGAAAGCATCTCTTCTTAAAGACTTAAAAATCCTAGGAGGCCAAGAGCTGATGCTGTGAGGGAAGGTAAACCCAAATCGTTCCTGTTCCAGCCCCACACTGAAGCACATGACTGAAATATAAGCAGAAGGGCAGAGTGCCAATAGGCAGTGTGACTAGAGTAAGGCTGGCACCTTTTTTTAAAGTGGGCCCGCTCTTATAGTAGTCAGTAATAGAGCACATGGAATAGATCTTGGAGAATTTTCAGTCAAAAGGCTCCTGGGGCAGCACAGCCAGACAAGACCCTTACCAGACACCTTTGAAAGCTCCTACCAGTCAGAGTAGACAGATTGAACTGTGTGGGGGCCAATGAACAGCAGCTTTGGCATTAAGGGTTTTCATATGAGATTAAGAACAACCATTCTGACATATCAAAGTGCAGCTGAAAGAAATGGGGTTGCTGACTGGTTCACTGTGAGCCCAAATCACCCAAGCATTCCTAATGAGTGAATTCCTAGTGATGCTCTATAAAACACAGGCTCACTCACGTTTCACCTGTCCATAACTAAGCTGTCAGACCAGCGCTCCCTTACTTGGTACCCTCCAGATGCTTTGGACTACAACTTCCAGCATTCCTGACCATTGACCATGCTAGTTGGGTCCAATGGAAATTGAAATCCAAATCATCTGGAGAGCACCAGGTTGGAGAAGCCTGCCTTAGACCACCCTTCATCTTGATGTGCATCTGTCAAAATCGTCTGAGTTGTCTCTACTTGGCAGGCTTTCACAAGGGACCCAATTTTGATAGACGTCTTCCATAACTGCTACATCTGGCCCTCCCTTCCCCTGGCCAAACAATATATATGAATAGAAAATTCCAATTTCCAAAAAATATTTATTTTTTTACAATATTTGAGATTAATACTTTTTAATAAAACCTTGGCAGGTGTGGCCTGGTCCAGGTCCTTGTGCAAGAGATGTGCAGATTTCCTTATAATACCTCAACCAAAACAGCAAATGCAGGCTCCTTTGAAGATTTACTGCCTAAGGCTAGGCTGGAGAGGGTGGGCACAGGAGCAAAGTGGCCCACTCTGACTCAGAAGTCACGTAGCAGGTGCTCCACAAGGAGAGAGAAACTGTAGAAGAATTCGCCTTTGTGGGAATCATGTCAGTAGGTCCTCTTTAGACTGGCCATTCTGAGCAGCTTGGACCACAGACTCCTGCACCCGCTGTCTAAAGAATAGTTATTTCCATTATAGTCTGATTTCTAAGAAAATATTAATTCCTTTATAAGGAAATCTTTGCCCTTTTTAGGGGAGGTTGGGCTCCTCGAAAGGGAGCAGTGGGACCAGAAGTCTTCTTTTCTCTGTTCCCTCCATCTGTCCACAGCTCTGCTAACACTTGCCTCTTTGAGTGAAATTCTCTTCGTTGGGTTGTATTAAATGTCCAGCTGATATGTGTTTCTGTTTCCTCAAGCCTCCCATGTTGCAAAAGTAAATCCCAGACAAAAGGCGACACAGCCATGAAGGCAGAGCGGTGTTGGTTCATGGGTTTTTTAAAAGGTCTTCGAAGTTGGTAATTCGTCTGGGATTGCAGTGTGAGAAGGTCAGATCACAGTGCCCTCCTCCAAGTTACTTGGGTTTTGGCTCTGGGAGCAGAAGGTAGATCATTGCAGTTTCTCAGCTGTGGGTGGCCCTGGGTCCCTTTCAGCTGCATTTGCAGGATTTCACCACCATATTGGAGAGCTGCTCCACTTTGGGGGTCCTTCCAACATAGTACAGGATGGTGAGAGGCTCCAGATCCTGGGGCACACAACAGGGGGAAGCAGATGCTTCAGGATTCAGCGTATTGTATAGGCCAAGCACCTGGGAAAGCAATCAAGAAATATGTGAGGAACCTGTTTAGGGGCAATTAGGATTGCTATTAGGCAGAAAACACGCTTCTATGGAATCCAACTGTGCAACTTACAACGTCCACCCCCCCACACACACACACTGTCCAGGATATTTAACAACTTATTAACAATGTGATTATAAATTTGGAGCAGCTAATTTGGAGCAGCTGAGCAGCCTGAAAGAGCAAACATTAGTGCAGCATCCAAACCTCAACTGAGCATTGGCATAAGTGGTTCTCTTGTATATTCTGCTCTTTAAAAAAAAACAAAACCCTGGGTGTAACCATCCTATGGTCCTGTTTGAGTTTCAAGAAAAACAGCTGAAAAAAATCAACTTGCTTTGGCCAGCATCTCCAGATCATGCTGGATTTAATCCAGTTCCTCTCAAATATCTACATTCTCCTCCCAACTGTTTGAATCCTCTATGATGAGGTCTCTCTGCTCCATTGCACATATTATTACGAGAGAGAGAGAGAGAGAGAGAGAGAAAATGAGAATGCCAGAGGACAGCCCTGTGAGCCTCTGATGGATTCTTCTGCCATCTCCTCAGGGCTAGATCTGAACCACTCTAGGCAATGCCATTTAACTTTAGAGCTCTGTTTTTCTCCAGAGACTGCCACATTTCATGGAAGAGGGTGCTAGTGATTTATGGTGGTGGTGGTGGGGAATAATTTGCTTTCATTTTTGGCCTTACTGAAAGAGAAGAATCCATCAACAACTCATGATATTTTTACTTATTATCTATATCTGGGTACAAAAGTTTGTCTTATGCCGACAACGAAGGAACATCTATGAACAGACATCTTCTAATCCCCAACTTTTCTGGTATCCCTGTCACTTCAGAAATCTTGCATTTAAGGCTTGAAATAACAAGGGTTATGAAATATTTTCAAATGTCTTCTCTGCAATGGTTTACCTAAGAGTTTTGGTGACTCTTCCCTTTTTGAAAGATTGTCCATGCTGCTGACATGCTGCTAGGCTCTACCTATTAGGCAGCTTTCCCCAATGATGCCCTCCATACATCCGGGACTTCAATACCCATCAACCCCAGCCAGCATGGTCAATGACCAGGATTGCTGGGGTTGTAGTACAAAAATAGTTAGAGAATGCCAGGATGGGAAAGGTTGTGTTAAGGGTTTTCTACTTCCTTCCTCAAGGAGCCAGATCCTTCCTTCAATCTTCATGAAATGGATATTCCCTTACCTATATCTTACTTATATTTATATCCTGGGTTCAGGGCAGCTTACGGCACTTTCACTGAAGTCATATCTACCTCTGCCCCATACTGCTCACAGTCTAAATTAATGGGATTTTAAAGAGCTGCTTTGGGGGAAACTCTCAGAATGTCCTCTCTCAATAGTAAAGTCTTACCTTTTCCACACATTCTAAGAGTGTAGCAGTTGGTCCCCGTGAGACCATCTATCCTGTCCTGCTTTTCTAGCATTAGTTTTTTATTGGTTTGTTTGAGGTTCTGATAGTCATAACATTGCCAGCCTTTTAGTTCTGCTGGCATTGCTGCTGCCAATTTTACTGCCAGAAAAACCCTCTACCACTTTCTTCTGCAGTTATCTCTTCTGGACTCTCCTTTTTGGATCATCTCGAGCTGCTACACTCAGACCTTCATCTTACTGCCATAAACTACTAGGGTTGTGGCTTCTCCTTTAAAGGGATTGTGCCCCATTCTACAACACAGGGAGCTGTTTTGCTACTCACATAGATGGTCCATTATTTACAACCAGAGATGGATAGGAAATAACACTGGTATTTTTCCTTCATTGCTGTGAGAAACACATGCTGTAAATTCTTTACTTTCACAGATGTTAATTTCTTGTAACTTCAGCATAAATAATCCCCTGGTGGAACAACAGTGATGGTATGCCGGTTATAGTGGTTAGGTAAATGCTTTCTACCAGTGCCATGTGGTTGTCTTCCATCATGGAAACCCGCTCCTGTGTTGTGGAGCATTTACCGCCAATGTTAATAACTGTTCTGGTGCATGGCCACGTAAACACTTATGACAGACATTAACAACCACAATGGTATAACCATTGGTTTCTATAACTGCTGCCAAGAGAAAGAGGTCTAAAAGAAAAACATCCTCTCTAGCTAACCCTTCACTCTGTATGGGAACCACTGGTGGATTCTCTGTGGATTTTCTCCTTTCTACAGTAGGGCATGTCATAGATAGTACATGTAGAGGATTTGTCTCATTTTCCCCTAGAATATAACAGCTAGTATAGGCTAGTGATCTGAACAGCCATTCAGAAGATGAAGCTACAACTGATCACTCACTTTCCATTTAAACACGGCAGGAAGAATTTGGTGCAGGCACAGAACAACTGGTTCAAAAACCCTGCACGAGAGAGGACCCCAAGAAAACGCGAAACTCAGAGCTCCTGTTTCATGCCAAAATTGATGGACCCTACTGTACCTGCTCCATGATGAAGGAACAGTGAAAGCAATGACTAGACTTGGAATGAGGGCCATGGAATCCCCATTGCACTATTTTGGAAGGGTTGGCAAGGAACAATGCCATACAAATGCCAACCCAGCTTGGTTGAACAGCTGACACCAGTCCCACTTACAAAAAGCCGCAACCAGGAGATAACTGTAGTATAGCTTTCCTCAACCTGGTGCTCTCCAGAAGTTTCAACTACAACTCTCAGCATTCCAGACCATTGGCCATGCTGGTTGGGACGCATATGAGCTGAAGTCCAAAACCATCTGGAGGGCACCAGGCTGGAGAAGTTGCCATATTATAAAAGTGCAATGACTGAACAGGCCAACATTTTTTAAAAATAATTTTGTTAGCAACTAGAAACTGAAGTTGACTCCTATACGTGTTTCTCAAAAGTAGGTCCCATTGAGTTCAATGGGGCTTTATGCCAAGGAAACTGGATATAGTGTTTCAGGTGCCTCTGGCTGGCAGGGAGAGGGAGGAAAGTCAGATTCCCCAAACTCTAGGCTCCCTGCCCTTGGTAATATGAAAAGATTGCTCTACCGTGCTGTGAGTTGTGTCTGCACTGCGGAGGTACGGGCATGGTCCAGAGCAAAAGTTGGCAAAGTACCCCTTCGGCTCATGGACCCATTTCCAGCCTAGGTCTTGTCGAAAGTCAATGTAGAGGCGGCGCACACAGCAGTTCTCCTCCATGTTCCTATAACAGAAGGGTTCGGTAAAATAGAGGAAGAGGAACGCTGGGAACAACCAAAAGGCCAAAACAAGAAGCCGTCTTCATGGCTCAGGACCCATAGAGAAATCTATCCTTGGGCCTGACCTGGCCTGCACAATAGATAGAAGATTAAACTGTCTGCTGATCTTAGAGCAGCAGATCTTCTCTCCAAGGGTCCCAGGAGGAGAAGGGAGGTGGCGGGGGCAAGAAGGGGGTTGTTATGCCCAGTGTCCAAAGCAGTTTTTCAGCTCAA
The DNA here is from genome assembly GCA_029215795.1 of Anniella stebbinsi. Taxonomy (NCBI): domain Eukaryota; kingdom Metazoa; phylum Chordata; class Lepidosauria; order Squamata; family Anniellidae; genus Anniella; species Anniella stebbinsi. The sequence goes on from JARDYH010000001.1 coordinate 336,284,165, forward strand.
CTGACTTCCCCAAGGTACCAGCACCTTGGGTTGCTCCCTCTCCATACTGTGCTCCTAGACAGGCATAGACATACACAGAGGCTGCGCACGCAGGGGAATTTGGACAGGAAGAGAGTTATTCAAGACGTTTATAATCTGTCTATACAGCCGACCCATTTGCCATGCCTTGGATGCTTTGCACACCTCCACTGGTAATGTCCCAAGGAAATAACAGGCCAGGCCTGCACAACTTGTAACCTACCCAACTGAACGCATCTAGTCAGCCATGTCTGGCAGCTCACCATATTCCCCACCTTCAAAATAGCTCAGAGCCCAATTGCAAGGCAAACTGAACCCTGTTTCCCCCCCCCCCCCAATATCCCTGGGAGTGCAACAGGGCCCAGTCCCCCTCCCAAGCCCCTGGTGAGCTTTTCAACTCCTTCCCTCTCCCCACCCATTCACATACCTTGCTGCTACTCCAACAGCAAGAGCAGAGGGGATCCCTTTCTCTCCCCTCTGCATCTATCTCTACTCTCCCTCTTGTACCTGGCTTGCCGCTTTAGGTGGAATCAACATACCAGGTTTCAGGGTGGAGAAATATAGTTTTCCCAGCTGCAAAAACTACATTTCTGTGCACTTGGCCTCTGGCTTGCAGCTGTAGCAGCACATGGGGCACCAGAGAAAAAGACCTTCCACAATTCTAACTCTTGGGTCTGCATTGTAGTGCCCATGGGCAGCTCGCTTAGTGACCACCAGGCTCTCTGGCCCTCCTGATTTTTATTTTATTTCTTAAGGTATTTTAAATTAAAACAATTTTTAACTTGGAGGCTGGCTGCAAAGCGAAGTGCTGGCCTCCAGCATAGGCTGACCATCTGAAAAGGAGGACAGGGCTCGTGTAACTTTAACTGTTGTAGAGAAAAGGGAATTTCAGCCAGTGTCATTTGTATGCAATTAGTTCCTGGTGAAATTCCCTCTTCATCACAACAGTTAAAAGTGCAGGCACTATACTAGAGTGACCATATACAAAAGAAGGCAGGGCCCCTGCAACTTTAACTGTTGTGATGAAGAAGGAATTTCACCAGGAACTAATTGCATACAAATGACCCTAGCTGAAATTCCCTTTTCTCTACAACTGTTAAAGTGACATGAGCCCTGTCCTCCTTTTCAGATGGTCAGCCTACTCCAGCATCATCTTTGTTTTGGTCCAAAAGAGTGATTTGATGTTTTGTTGCTCAGCCTCTATCTCTGCCTTGTACTTAGGTTCTTGGGCAAGTTATTTATCTTTTAGTCTCCCCAGTTTGGCTCCTGAGAAATTAGGGTTCTGTGACCAGCCATGTCCAACATGGCAGCCATTTTACAAATGGGCAAGGCAACCCATGGCAGCCATTCTGACACTCTCAAAATTTCAAATGTGCCTACCAACTCTAAAAGGTTGAGGATCCCTGTACCAGAGGAGCAGCAAGAAGCCAAGCGGGTGGGAGGGACCTGACCTCTTCTCTGACTCAAATTTCAGTCTGAGCTGGAGAAAGGATTCGCTTTTGCGCCTGGTTAGGCGATTATGCGCATAATCGCTAAAGCGCATTTACGCCTAATCCCTCTGCACGAGAGGCGGCGAGAGGCGGCGAAGCGCATTAAGGGATGACCAAAATGCGCTTTACAAGTCGTTAATGCGCATATGCGCTTGTTCACATAGTCAAAATGCGCTTTAACGGACAGAGCAAAATAAAACTCGCTGTTTAACGCGCATTCGATAATGCGCATAATCGGAGAGATAACGCACCTCTACGCCCGATTTGCGCTCCGTTCTTGTAGAGGTAAATTTTTTAAAGCGCCTTGAAAGAGCTTTAAATCTCTCTTGTAGAGGCAGCCTCTGAAACAGGAATTATAAAACTCAGTGATATCTCTGGTTGTCAAGCCTCTGGAAGGCTGCAATACGTGGCTGATCAGTTGCGTTTAGCTGAAGGTTCACAACTTATGCAGAGCCATTCCAGCTTTGAGCAAGGTAAGGGCTTACAAAACGTTTTTCAATCACAACGCAGAAAAAACAGAACTAGGAGAGTGGTGGCCCTGTAGCTGCAAAACAATGGAGGGAGCTTCTTAAGCCAAAGGATGGGTAAATGAATGGGGATCTTAGCTTACCGAAAGCAATAATTGGTGTCAAGCGCTCGTTTCTTTCTCTGGCTTCTTAGGCTTGGACTCCCAAGCCGATGTGGAGGCAGCATCATCAAGATCAAGTGGGGATTGTGAAGGTCTTTCTGCTTCTTCAGGCTCCCCAAGTCTCCTCGCCCATGGCTATCTTCACTGTTAATGCCTGAAGAGATGGGGGAAATGACTTTAGAGCTGCAGTTTGAAGTGTTAGAATCCATAAAAGATGCAATAGGAGGCCAGCCTGGGAAGGCTTCCAGCAGTTTAGACCCCATGAGAATCCTCTGCAAGGACTGCAGCCTTGCCAGGATAAACTTGGTTGCTCTTAGCCTGAAATGCAGTTTTGTAGATCACTGGTTTTATATTTTGTAAACTGGTGGTGGGGCCTTTAATCTGCCCCTTTTGCTTATTGGTTTCAGTCCCAGGACAGGATGAAAAAGATGAATGTCTTAAATAAGATGTCACATTACCAGGACAGTGCAGCAGGAGGAACATCTAAGGTCTAAAGCCTGTGGGTACTAGTGGCCACAGCCCAAGGCCAAAAGCCAGGCAGCTGTTAATACTAACCCTAGCCAAGCTGTTGGCTGCCTGCCACATCAGGCAGGTTGCCCAGCTTCTCTGTGCCCACATCATGCAAGCTGGAAACTAGAGTAAAACCAAGAATGTACCAGAACCAAGTTTCAGAGAGAGAGAGAGAGAGGTGATGTTTAGAAATTTGCACATGTTCACACACCTCTGCACAATACATATAGGTCATATCCACATTATAAACTTCTAGCAGTCTTTTGTCAATTTAACTGCCATGGCTTCCCCCAGATAATTCTGGGGATTGTAGTTTGGTAAGGATTCTATTACAGATGATTAGCCTTCATCACAGGACTAGAGTTGCCAGGGTTCCTACTGGAAATATGATCATTATGAAATACCAACCCACAAGCAAGCACAGATGTGTAATCACGTAGCAGATTACAACTTGCACGGAAATGTTTAACAATACCCAGTTATAGTGGGGATAATGATTCATTTCTCCTAGTGACCTATTTTGCTGTTTCCCCTCCAACAAAAATGAACAAGGGACTGACTGGAGCATCTCCCTTAAGAAGGAGATTACAACAAATGGGATTGTTTACCTTGGAAAAAGGGAGGCTAAGGGGAGACCTGACGGAGGTGTACAAACTTTTGCATGGTGTAGAGAATGTGGATAGGGAGACATTTTTCTCCAATAATACTAGAACCCGAGGTCATCCCATGAAGCTGATTGGTGGGAGATTCAGGACAGATAAAAGGAAATACTTCTTCACACAGTACATAGTTAAACTATGGAATTCACTACCACAGGTATGGTGATGGCCACCATTTGAATGGCTTTAAAGCGGGGCTGGATAAATTCCTGGAGGAGAAGGCTACCAATGGCTACTAGTCCTGATGGCTATGTGATACCTCCAGTATCAGAGGCAGTAAACCTGTATACACCAGTTGCTGGGAAACATGGGTGGGAGGGTGCAGTTGCACCCATGTCATGCTTGTGGCTTCCTGGTCGACAGCTGGTTGGCCACTGTGTGAACAAAATGCTGGACTAGATGGACCCTTGGTCTGATCCAGCATGGCTCTTCTTATGTTCTTAATCTCTCCTCTGTCACCTTTGAACTTGATCTCCAGCACCTCATGCAGGTTCTCCAGAATGTCACCATTGGACTGGAAGGTGTTACATGGACAGTGGATGCTGATTTCCAGTCCCAGATTAGTTTCTGTTGGGAGAAAAAGAAGCCATGAGAACTAACACCCCAAATAATACTCTTGGCATCTATACAGTCTTTCAACAATTTCCATTTCTTTTGTCCCATCAATGTTGACATTGTTTGCTTGTTTGTAGACCTTACCACGGAAGTTATTCTACATGTGTAGAAGAGAACTGAAAATGGGGGTGGAACTCCATTTCCAAAGAATATGGGCCTTCTGCCAAAAACAGCAGCCCCATGTTGAGTTTTCCCTTCCTACTCCATATTGCCTAATTGAAATTACCTCATGTCCTGACATCATTAAATTGTGGTTTTTCCCACCTGTGCTCCACATCACTGGTTGCCAGTTCCAGGAATGGGAAAATGTGTAGTGTAATGACATCAGGAGATGGTGGAGGCTAAGTTGAAGGAGACGTTATGGGGGGCATGGAAGAGGAACTGAAAAGTCAGCTTTTGGCAGCAATCTCATGTTTCTTGTTTCTTGTAAGGTATAAGTTCAGCCTTAAATTTAATGCAGTTCCATGTTCCACTGAGATTTTTGGTTGATGTGTCTTCTCGATTCTGCATGTCCATCCATTTAAAGCAAGAGTTTCCTGAATTATGAAGATGAAGAGATCAATCACAGAACACACAAATCAGAAGACTCTTTAACACCAGAAGTTTAAGGCACCACCAATTCTATGGTCACTTGTTGGGAACAATCCCCCTGAACTCTCTAGGGCTTGTTTCCAAGTAAATACAAATAGGATTGGGCTGCACAACTTTTAAACAATATCCTTTATTTATATAATAAAGTCCTTGCCTTTATATAAATGAATGTGACTAAGTAATTTCCTTTTCAAAATTCTGCACCATCAGAGAAAGTAGAAATCCTGCAACCAATGGGCCTACATGCTGCAACTGAGATTTATGTGGGAAATTATTACCCATCATTTGGACACTGAATTCCCATTGCATTTTCATGGAATTGGAACATTCTTGGCAGGGGCTTTAAGGAAGCGGGAAGCATGAGTGTCAGAATCAACACATGCTGCACAAGCCGACACAGCTCGCTGCAGCCAGAGGAATGGGCCGAGGCTCTGAGGATCAAGCTAGAAGCAGCCAAGGGATCTCGGCACCTGTCTAATCTTCCCAGCTGGCAGCAGCTGCTGAATCCCAATGCTTGGATTCTGTAGCCGTGAGGAGCATTCTCTTCTGTTGTTCTCTGATGAATGCCAAGCTCGTCAGCAACTGCTACACCGCACAAGCGACAGCTTCCTGGATCAGGGACCTGTCGCTTTCATCTCTAAGCATCATCCACATCACACGCTATGTCTAACGTTTTCTTGAACTGCACGGGGCTAGTGAGACTTGCCCTATCAACAGTTCAGGCACTGGATTTGAGCCAATGCCTTCATCTAAGAAAAAGGAACGTACAATCAGCTTCTCCTTCTAGAGAATCTCTCGCCTGCGTTCCAGCTGGCACGATAGATACGACTATACCTGTGAGGCCAACCCAACTGTGGATCTTAACAGCTGTGAAACAATTCCATGTTCCTGCCTGAAGCTGCCCTCCTGCCCAGCAGCAGATGTTTTTGCTGCATGGGAGCAGAAGCTCATCTCCTGCAAACTGCTCTACTCAGAACTCCTCTAAGGCAAATGAGACCTCTATTCTACATATATTGCAAAAGTACTTTGGGGATGGAGCAGAGGGAAAGCACAGGCTGATGTTGGCGATAGATTTGGCCCAATTTGACTGCTGACCACTTATGAATGTGGGGAGGACAGAACATCAGTTAATTGGGTCATGGTGCAGTGGTGACACTTCCTGCCTGAGAAGCTTCCCTGCCTTAAATTAGGTCTCAGGCTGTTCCAGCCCTTGCAGGACCTCCCAGTCTCACAAGGATGCATGCAGACAGTGCTGGTGTATGCACAGCAAATTTGAAATGGGAGAGCAGCAGTAGTGGTGGTCAGACCCAGCAACACCTATAGCATTCTTGGGCAGCTGCTGGGGCCCACTGCCAACAGTGAAGCCTGCTGATGCTTTCCACAGCTTTAGGCCCTTGATTGGACATCTGTGCTTTTCTAAAATGGAATAACCTGGAGTTCTGATGTTCTCGGGCACTGTGAGCAAAAAGGGAGATATGGCACCTCCAGAATTATGGAACTGTTTAATTTTAACGTCCAGCCACAAGGGTTGAGTAATCAAGTGATGAAAAATGAGCGACATACATGTCTATGTGAACCTGCCCTGGAGTTACCACCAGATCCAGTAATGGGGAGGAGGAGGGAGTCATTGAACTGCTTCCTGCTCCACCTACCTCTATGCGAGAGCCACTCACGCACAGTGTCTGTGACATCAAAGGACAACCACTCAGGGGAGCCCCGAGTCATCACGTTCCGGCCACTGAGGTAGCGCTGCTTTGCAATGTGCTCATCAGGCTTCAGGATCTGCATCAGGAGAAGAAGTGCAAGACAGTTCTGTTTAGAAAGGGTAGTTACTGTGTTCCCTCAGACTAAAGCCAATCCTTTCTATCACACAGCATTTTAATACTTGCTTGTGTCACCAAATTTCCTGGCTACTAAAGGTGATTGTATGCGAGTACACATGAAAATGATGTGGCAAAAAACTGGTGTGATTGTGCAAATTCAGCCCATACTTCCAACAGGCAGAAGTGAACATTTACAGGGGGGGAAACACAGGATTGATAACGCATGAAACAGCTGAGACAAAACACAACAAGGAGTGCAGCTACAGGCTGAGGGCTGATCTGCACAACAGCTGGGCGTGTTATAACTGGTGGAAATCTGCTTGTCAATTTCACATGCGCTGGTTCCTCTGCTTGTGGTCAGCTGGTCTTGTGCCACCATATTCAGAATTCAGTGTCCAGCATGCCACCACAAATACTTGAAAGGTAAGGCTTGCAAGGGTTCACCAGTTCCACATAATCATCTGGCCATGAACAGGAAGCCAGATCAGGCAAGGTTTTCAAGCAGCTACCACCATTGTCATGTGATCAAAGTTTGTGTGTGGTGGGGTCCTGGGTTTCTACTTCCTTGAAACTATTTCGGAACCAATGTGGTTAGAGGGTCGTTAGGTTCACTGGGTGACCTTAGGCCAGTCACCAGCATTCAACCTAATCAACCTCACAGGGTTGTTGCGAGTATAAAAAGATAGGGGGGATATCAACCATGTATGCCACCCTGAGCTCACTGGACAGCGGGTAGGATTAAAAACATTAAAACAACAACAACAACAACAACAACAACAACAACAACAATACTGCTTCAGGACAAAGCCACAACTCAATATCAGACCCGATTTAGGGAGGGAGGTAACAGTTGCCAACACCCCCCATTTCAGATCACATTTGATATTTCCTCAGGACCACCTACATCTCTTACTGTTATAAAGTATAAAACCATAACCACAACAAATGCTCTAAATATTGGGCAATTCAATCCTGAACGTGCTGAAGAATAGGCCTTTGAACTTTGCCGTGAATCTTCCCCCCGTCCCCACAAAAAGAAAAAAAATGTCTCCCCATCACTTAAATTCAAAATACTGCCAGCACTCCCATGTTTCAAATCACAAGCTGTCTCAGCATGAGCTCTGACGAGAAGAGGGCAGGGAAAGACACACAAGAGTGACAGAGGCCTGTTTCACTGGGGCTACTGTTATGCCCTTCCTCTGGCCTTTCCTTTTAGGTTGCTCTTGGTTCTTCTCCTCCTCCTCCTGCTATGAGAGAAAATTTAAAACACAGGATTGCTAGATTATAGAGCTACATATTTCTATTTTCAGGGAATGCTCAGTCACTAATCTATAGGCTAAAGTTTTGTAAGTGGGCACGGAAGTGCTGCCTAAGAGTGTGGATTATAAGGTGGAAAGCCCTGGTTCAAGTCTTGGTTCAGTTAGGAACTTGCTGGGTGACTTTAGGCAAGCTGCTCTCTTAGCCTCAGAGTTATACCCACAGAAGGGTCTGGTCCTCACACGGAGTTATAGGCCCCTTCCCTGAATATTCATCTTCCATTTCAAAAAGTATTCCCGTTACTTGTGTAGATAATAAGGACAAGTGTAGAGGCAGTATATTACCCAACGGCCGAGTAACAAGCTAATCTGCTTCCACCTTCCAGTTTTCTGTCCAATGTGAGCAGAAACATCAGGATTACTGATAAGTACTGGACAAATTCTTAAATGTTATTAAATAAATATAATATTTATTATACAATTAGGTAGCATATTAGGCTAACAGTATTTAGATTCTGCAATCCTTCCTTCCCTCAGAATACCCTTTGGCCCCGTCACATGTTTCTCACTACAGGCCGCCTCAGCCTTACCTAGGCTGACCATATAAAATCCAGGTCAGGGCTCATGTAACTTTAACAGTTGTAGAGCAAAGGGAATTTCAGCCAGTGTCATTTGTATGCAATTAGTTCCTGGTGAAATTCTCTCTTCATCACAACTGTTAAAGTTGCAGGGGCCCTGCCTTCTTTTGTATTTGGTCACTCTAGTATAGTGCCTGCACCTTTAACTGTTGTGATGAAGAGGGAATATCACCAGGAACTAATTGCATACAAATGACACTGGCTGAAATTCCCTTTTCTCTACAACAGTGAAAGTTACATGAGCCCTGTCCTCCTTTTCATATGGTCAGCCTAGCCTTACCCCCTCGCCTGAATTGTGATGAGGATTACAATGCCAGCCTACCTTACACAAATATTGTAAGGATTTTTGAGATATGTATGTGATGCACTTTGAATATTCAGTAAAAGTACTAAGCATTATTATTGTCTCTAGAATGGCTATTAAAGGCACCAGAAACAACCCTAAAATTAGTCAGAGTCAGGTAGGAGAGTCTAAAGTACAACAATAATCACTTATGAGATTTTCACTGCCAGGAGGATGCCAATTTAATTTTTCATTTTTTAACCACAGGAGCCAATATGTCTCGAGGTGCTTCCAGTCAAAAGGCACTGCAAAGATATTCCACCTTAACAGTTTTTGTTTTGTTTTGGAAAGAAAAAAGAAGAAGCGGGGGAGGGGAATGGGAGGGTTACAAAAAGGAGCCAATGTCATCAGGATCCTTCATAAAATTCCATGAATGAGGCAAGGTGATTTCACAATAAAAGTTTTGCATGGAAGCACCCCTGACTAGCTCTGGAAGTAACAACACGCACAGCATGGCCTTTATTTAAAATGATGGTGGTAAGTGAGGGCAGCGCTTTCCCAATTCTACAGACAACCACATTGCACTTTTCTCCCCTCTAGGTCCAGAACCTTCTAGAGAACACCATGTTGATAAAAAAGTAATATTTAAGAATGGATCAGATATGAGGGATGAAAAGTTGGCAGTTATGTTGCAGAGGGGACAATGGTAGAGGCCAGAACTGCCACTGCAAATGGCATGGGAAAATTTGGGGACAGCGTCAATGTATCCTATCGCCCCGGGGAAGTCTGCTCACCTGAAAGAGTTCAATACGTTGCTCAGTGCGTTTGGAACTGGGGTTTGGCACTCGTAGAACCCGAAACTCAGCCCGGAAGAGGTTGGTGCTGTTCTTCTCTGCTGAAGAGACGTTGAAGCGGAACATGTTGGAAGTTATGCCTTTGGGGCAGAAAGTCAGTTCATCTAAGAGAAAAGGCAGAAACCAGAATATTGAGCTAGCTAGAGTGGTACATAAACTTTGAGGCGACAGGGAGGAGATTTCACAAATCATATTCCAGCACTTACTGCGGGCATTGCTAATATACTAGACAGAAGAATCAAGACAAAACCAAAACCTGTCTAAACCCTAAGGTTTTGCAGGAACATTCCCTACTACTTCTAATACTGCTGTGGCAAGCCACTGCTGCCACGCTTGTCCCAAGAAATACAGCTGCTTCATGAAAAGATTTTGTTAAAGTAAACCCTCCCCCCACCCCAAAAAACATTCATACTCCTTCACTAAACTAAGACCAGGCCTTGCCAGGGAGCTAGAGGTGTGGATAATTGCTATGTCAAATGGTAGAATCACTAGGGCCATGTCTACACCAGGCCTTTATCCTGGGGTCATCCCTAGGTTATCCCTGTGCATCCATATGACACACAGGGGATCCCGGGATCAACCAGGGACGACCTCAGGATAACAGAAAGCATGGGTATCCTGGCTTTTCCACGGTTCTGGGACCATCCTGAGGACCGTGCCTGGTGTGCCGCGTGCTCCCAGGGCCTAAAATGGGCACGGAGTTGCGCGGAGTGGCTCCGTGTCCGTGGGGATTGAGCAATTTTGCCATCCCCAGAGTGGCGGGGGTTGGAGTTAGGCACTTTTCCCCCTATCACCTTTTCCCATGGATCGGGGCTGTGCAGCTCCTCTTCAGAAAAAAAATAGTGCCCGTGACGTCCCTCTTCTGCTGGGGAAGGATTGCAGAAGCAGGTAAGTCCGTGATCCTCCCCCCTCCCTCCCTCTACACCCTTAGGTGTAGATGAGGCCTTGAATGCAAACTGCAACAGTGATGGGGATAATGCATCATGAGGATCATTCCCTCCAACAGCAAACTTGGGTGGTTGAAAGCCTATTAAAGCCACTCAAAAATAAATCAGAGATAAGTGCTTTTTCCTGTTTAGCACTGAAACAGCTCTCTTTCACAGCGCTTAGCAGGGGAAATCCACTTATCTCTGATCAGAGCTAAGAGTTTTCCTTCACAGGGCAGAGGGGGATGGAGCTAGGGGAAAGCTGCTGAGTGATTCAGTCCTCCTTCCTTCTAAGCTTTGCACTTTGTCCTGCTTACTTCTGAGTAGACATGATTATCATGATTATTTTGAGTTAGACATGCAGAGGGCTTAGTATTTGGGATGTTATTTAAAAATGCTAATAAATTATTCTTTCCTGTTTACTTCTGAGTAGACATACTTCCTACTATCAATTGGTAACAATGAAATGGGCGGGATTTTTTCAGCTCCACTCACTTTTATTATTTATTTATTTATTTTAGTTACAACATTTCTAAACTGCTCCACATCTAAGCCAGATTCTGGAGTGGTGAGCATAAGGGCAAAACATTGAAAGATAAAGATTAAAACACCATATTAAAATTGTTCTTTTTAAAGCAGAGTACCAATAAAATACCAATAAAAACCATGGCTGGTCAATTAAAGAATGTTTCCTGGAAAAGGACTGTTTTCAGGAGGTGCCGGAATGAACATAGTGTTGGCACCTGCCTGACCTCCAGGTGCAGGGACTTCCAAAGAAAAGGGGCCACCACACTGAAGGCTCTTCTCAGGGTAGACTCCAGTCAGGTGATAGGTCCTTGTGGAACCACCAGGACTACTTTTGTCTTTGGCTCCACCCACCATGGAAATGCAGCCTTCAAAAGCTTCACCCAAATGGAATTTGGCCTTTGAGCCAAAAAAATAATAATAATAAAAAGATTCCCTACCCCTGCTATACACACTTATCTGGAAACAAGACCCACTGAACTCAGTAGGACTTACTTCTGAATAGACATGCATAGAATTGTAGTCAATTGCCTTTTTAAAATCAAATTTGGCACAAGAAAGACTAACCAACTTATTTTTCTAAGCTGCACATAGGGAGGGGAACATACGCAGAAAGTTTGTTTGCTATAGCTACTTAATTGCCATGTGATTGCATGTTTTCTGCAGTAAACACAGTCCTCATGAAAGGGAGATGCACGTCGCCGGAGACACACACTTGGACCAATGATTATCTGCAACTCCGTTGGCATATTTTCACTGGTTATTTCACACTTGAAATGTTTACAGCAGCAAACACTGTTGTAAAACCAGTACAGCCACAACAAACATGATATCTGCCAAAGGTGTACAGTGGCCAGATGAAAAAGATAGCACTGCTCCTGCATCTTTGTCATTGATAATAATGAAGATTTTATTTTATTAATAATAATTTAGTTCTAAACTGCTCAATAAGCAGAGCTCACTGGGCAATTCACAAGAATTTCAAGCCACAAACACATGTATATATAAATCCTTTAGATACAAATATTTAAGAACCAAACAGCTAAAAAACAGTTACAGTAAGATACTGGATAGTTGTGTAGAAGAGGGAATTTAAGCAGGTATCGCATCTGGCCACCCTAATACAGCATGAAATATCCCCAAGAGCAGAATGTGGTTATGGCTTCTACTGAGCTGTTCTTCCGGTAGGCAGATTAACCGTTCTTAGTGCCATAGAGCGAACAACTCTGATGTTTTCATACCCACCATTAAAAATGAATTGCATTTTAAATTACCCATCAATTTACAGATTGATTCATTCAAACTTTTAGCCCATTGCATTCCAAATGCAATCATTTCAAACTTATAACAGACATGTGTTTAGAAATGCAGCAATTGACGGCCAGCTGATCCTTGGCCATCAAAAGTCAGAGAAATTATTTTTAAAGAAATAATAAAAAAAACCATTCCAAAACAGGGTCAAACCTGAGCTTACCTGAGGCTTCCAAGTAACAGAACTTCTCAACCGGGGTGGGGTGGGGTGGGGTGAGTCCCCAATAATGCTTATCTCTGGTCCTGTGCTATCTAAATATGACACCCAGAAAGAACTGTAAAGATAAAGCTTGATGTGATAGGACCCATAAGAACGTAAGAAGAGCCATGTTGGATCAAACCAAAGATCCATCTAGTCCAGCACTCTGTTCACACAGTGGCCAACCAGCTGTTGGCCAGGGCCCCACAAGCAGGACATGGTGCAACAACATCCTCCCAACCATGTTCCCCAGCAGCCCAGTGAACTATGCTGACTTTTAGCTAAGGGGCTGCTGTTGTTGTCCCTCTACATAAAAGCCAATAGACCACAACTCTGAAAGACCACTTGGATACCTGTATATTTGGCCCCATGAAGTAAATAGCAGCTTCAGGTGGAGAGAATGCTATTTGGACCAGGAAGATGTAAACCGCCCAGAGAGCTTCGGCTATGGGGCGGTATACAAATGTAATAATAAATAAATAAGATAGTGTGAAGAGTGAATCCACCTCCAGTGCTGCAACCCTGTTCTGAATTGGGTCACGGGAGACCAGCAGCTGCATTTAGCTTTTTAAAAAGTCACCAGAGATCCCATCACAGATCTTCCATCATATCTAGTTTGGCCATTAGAGACCTTTCAAATCTCTAAACCAGGGGTAGGCAACTTCTGTTTGGGCCTACAACTCCCATCATCCCTAGCCAACATAGCCAATGGTGAAGGGTCATGAACATTTTAGGCCAACGCATCTTAAGGGTCACAAGTTGCTCTAAATGGTCTGGGGGCAAGACCTCTTTATTTACTCCTAAATATTTATTTACTGCTCTTTTTAAAAATAACATGGTGCTTTACAAAATTAAGAGGAAAAAAAGCCTGATAAAATAATACAATATAAAACAAAATCACAAAAAGAATACCCAAACAAATTACAGAAGGATAACAGCAGCATTAAAACCCAGCAAAACAACTTAAAGCAAGGACATTGCAGCAATTAGAATCCAGAGCAGGGCCACATCAGAATACCTTAAATGCTGGAGACATGGAGATAGGATGGGCTAGAGAAACTTAAGAGCAGTTTCCTGTCATATGAATCTGCCCAAGCTTTGGGAGCAACATCAGAAGCCCTGCTCCCTCTTTCTACATCTACAGTTTTGTAGATGTTTGGTGGATGGGCATGAGAGGCAGGATCTTTTCTGTCATAGCACCTCCTAGTGGTAATCCATCTTGCTCCGTCATTGGTTGCTTTTCATAGGGCAGTGAAGACTTATGTATTTCAACAGACATGCCACTGCTGAACTAAAAATGTTATGCTTCTGTTTTTATGTGCCAGTTTTAACTTGCCATTTTACACTCCTGAGATATTATTTGTAAGCTGCACCAATGATCACTGACAGAAAAGCAGGGTACAAATCTTCCTAACAAAACTGATAAGCACTCACCTTTCCCAGTTCCCTGTACCCACTACTGCTACCTGCAGCAGTGTTCCTGTATTATTTCTTTTCTCCTTTCTCCTCTCAAAGTAGAATCATGAATGTCTTGCTTTTTCAGGAGTCCTAGCTAGAGTGGGCTCCAAAAGGCCACCAGGTACAGAAACTTAAGAGCAGTTTCCTGTCATATGAATCTACCAAATCTTTGGGAGCAACATACGAAGGGCTGGGCAGGTCCTTCATCTCAGCTTCCATGAATTCACCTCCCTCCCACCCACACACCCTTGCTGCTTCCCCAGAGACCCAAAATATGGTGCTCTCAGCTGCTTTTGACAAGAGTGTTTGGTCCTCTAGGAAGCCTGACACTTCGAGGCGTAAGATGGACAGCAGCCATCAGTTCTTTTTGTGTGCACTACTGTTCTAGGAATGAAATGTTGGGAAGGCAAGGTGGGGGGGTGCAGAGAGGACTCCAACTCCTATAATCATTTGGAATAAGGATGTGGGGCTGCTCCTGAAATATCAGGTCTGAATTTGTATATCAGAGCTAAGCTCTCCTCCTGCTGCTATCTCATTTCCTCTGCTGGACTGAAGTCCTGGAACAGGACACATAGTCGGAGCTATCTGGTGGATGGTTTGCAGCCAGGACCGTTTCCTGTGTGTGTCGTTCAGATTTGTCTGTATCAGCCCTGAAACCTCAATGGAATAAGACTCTCGTCGCTTCCTCAAAGGGCGGGTGGGAGAGACTGGTTTTGGCTCTACATTCATTCTGAATCACCACCTGGCAGAGGGACAAAGCCATGGGAAAGTTGAACACCAGCCACTTTTGAAGACATGGGACCAAATCCATCACTCGGCGAGTGGAAGAAATGTCACGGACCTCTGCATGACAGGCCTCATCATGACTTCATTTCAATGGCATCTCCTAGGGTGCAAATAATTTGGTCCCAGAAGGCCAATTGCAATGACACCTTGGCCTGTAAGAGTCCATGGCTCAGTTGTTACCTTTGCATTGTGGATACACACAGAGTAATGCCTGGCAGACTCTAGCCTAAATCCATTCCGACTGATAACCTCAGCTCTCTACCTGGCAGCACGCTGATCTCCCCTAGAGTCCCTTCTGCAAGCCCTTCCACCTTAGTCTTGACCCATGGCTTCTCTCTACTTCTGAGCACACTGCCCTTGCAGTTCAAAGAACCTCACATTTCCCTTGGGCCAGCCACATCTCACCAATTCCCTTCGCCTGGCTTTAACTAGGGGGCTCCATTGTAGGAGCAAAACTTCAGTAAGTACAGCTGCCTGGAAGCTTGCGGCACATGGCTTCCTTCCACACACCTCTTAGAAAGTATACGAAGGAGCTGACAACCTCACCTCTGTTTGCTTAGGCCCTTTGTGGTGATTTCTGGTTTGAATCTTTAATAACTTCCCTGTTTATTTAAAGTAGCTCTAACTTTAACCAACAGCCTCTTGGGGCAAGGGTGTGGTCTTTGTACATAAATGTTAAATCATTATTAATGGTTATTGCCATCCCTTCCTTTCCTGTCTCTTTAGAGCAGTTCTTCTGGCATTTCTTTCTAATAACACTGTTCATGCACTTTTATGGGGTGATTTGGTCAAAAGACCAAAATATGGAGCCATTCACTTCTACAAATTAATGTTGTTACATTGACATCTCATTATCTTATTTCAGCATGGTATCTAGCATAGAATCATAGAATAGTAGAGTTGGAAGGGGCCCCGTGCTGCCTCCAGCATGTGGGGGGGGGGGGAAGAATCTCTTTTACGGGGAAGTTCATGGAATCGTAGAATCATAGCATAGTAGAGTTGGAAGGGGCCTATAAGGCTGAGTCCAACCCCCTGCTCAATGCAGGAATCTACCCTAAAGCATCCCTGACAGATGGTTGTCCACCTGCCTCTTGAATGCCTCTAATGTGGGAGAGCCCACCACCTCCCTAGGTAATTGGTTCCATTGTCGTATTGCTCTAACAGTCAGGAAGATTTTTCTGATGTTCAGCTGGAATCTGTTTTCCTGTAACTTGAGCCCATTATTCCGTGTCCTGCATTCTGGGTTGAACAAGAAGAGATCCTGGCCCTCCACTGTGTGACAACCTTTCGAGTATTTGAAGAGTGCTATCATGTCTCCCCTCAATCTTCTCTTCTCCAGGCTAAACATGCCTAGTTCTTTCAATCTCTCCTCATAGGGCTTTGTTTCCAGACCCCTCATCATCCTTGTTGCCCTCCTCTGAACACGCTCCAGATTGTCTGCATCCTTCTTGAAGTGTGGTGCCCAGAACTGGACGCAGTACTCAAAATGGGGCCTAACCAGTGCCGAATATAGGGGAACCAGTACCTCGCACGATTTGGAAGCTATACTTCTATTAATGCAGCCCAAAATAGCATTTGCTTTTTTTGCAGCCATATCACACTGTTGGCTCATGTTCAGCTTGTGATCCTTCTCGCTTGTCGTATTGATTAGCCAAGTATCCCCCATCTTGTAACTGTGCATTTGGTTACTTTTTCCTAGGTGCAGAACTTTGCATTTATCCCTATTAAATTTCATTCTGTTGTTTTCAACCCAGCACTCCAGTCTATCAAGATCACTTTGAAGTTTGTTTCTGTCTTCCAGGGTATTAGCGATCCCACCCAATTTTGTGTCGTCTGCAAATTTGATAAGCATTCCCTGCACCTCCTCGTCCAAATCATTAATAAAAATGTTGAAGAGCACTGGGCCCAGGATTGAGCCCTGTGGTATCCCGCTCGTTACCTCCCTCCAATGTGAAAAAGTACCATTGATAAGCACTCTTTGAGTCCGATTTTGTAGCCAACTGTGGATCCACCTAATAGTTGTTCCATCTAGCCCACTTTTCACTAGTTTGTTAATCAGAATGTCATGGGGCACTTTGGCAAAAGTGTTGCTGAAATCAAGACATACTATATCCACAGCTTTCCCACAGTCCACAAGGGAGGTTACCTGATCAAAAAATGAGATCAGATTAGTCTGATAGGATTTGTTCTTGACAAATCCATGCTGGCTTCTAGTAATCACTGCATTGTTTTCAAGGTGTTTACAGACTGACTTCTTTATAATCTGTTCCAAAATTTTCCCAGAGATGGATGTCAGACTGACTGGTCTGTAGTTCCCAGGTTCCTCCTTTTTGCCCTTTTTGAAGACAGGGACAACATTAGCCCTCCTCCAGTCATCCGGCACTTCACCCTTCTTCCATGATTTCGCAAAGATAATAGAGAGTGGTTCTGAGAGTTCTTCTGCCAGCAATTTTATTACTATAGGATGCAGTTTGTTGGGCCCTGGAGATTTGAACTCGTTCAAAGAAATTAGGTGTTCCTTGACCATTTGTTTATCAATCTCAAACTGCAATCCTGCCCCGACAGCTTGTACTTTACTTTACACTTCAGTCTTTTCTTTGTTATCTGTTACCAATTTGCCATCCTCATGAAGCAATTGAACCACCAGTTCTTTCCTCTGTCTTTTACTATTCACGTATCTGAAGAAAGCCTTTTTATTGCTTTTAGCATCCCTCGCTAGCCTCAGCTCCTTCTCAGCTTTAGCCTTCCTGACACCATTCCGGCACTTCTGTTCTACTTGTTTGTACTCTTCTTTTGTAGCCTGGCCTTCCTTCCACTTCCTATATGTATCCCAACAGATATCGGGGTAATTGAAGTCCTCCATTATGACTACATCGGATTTCCTTGAAACACTGGCAATTTGCTTTTCAAAAGTTTCGTCCTCATCTTCTCCTTGATTGGGTAGTCGGTAGTAGACTCCGACTATCATGCTTCTTTTATTCCTTTCCCCATTTATTTTAATCCAGATGCTCTCGATGGGGCTCCCAGGCTCATCCTCTTGTATTTCTGTGCACAGATAAGTATTTTTAATATATAGTGCGACTCCGCCTCCTTTTCTATTTCTTCTATTTCTTCTGAATATAGCAGTTGTATCCTTCAACTGCTATATTCCAGTCATGGGAGTCATCTCACCAAGTTTCAGTTATACCTATCAAGTCATATTTGCCTTCATGTATTAAGAGTTCAAGTAATATTATTATTATTATTAATTATTATTATTATTATTATTATTATTCAAGTTCATTCTGTTTGTTTCCCATACTGTGGGCATTAGTATATAGACATTGAAGCCCATGTGCTTTGCAGTCTGGCTTCTTTCCTACTTTGTTGTGAACACTGTTTTCGGGCAATATTGGAGCTGTTCTCTCTGTTATGATGCATAAGCCTTTATCCGTGGTTGCCTCAAGGTTTACGTCTCCCGCCCCAGTAGGATTCAGTTTAAAGCCCTCCTGATGAGGTTCTTCATGCTGTGGCCGAACACATTCTTCCCAGCCCTTGTAAGGTGCAACCCGTCCCTTGCCAGCAGTCCATCTTCCAAGTAGCGTAGCCCGTGGTCCCAGAATCCAAATCCCTCACGTCGGCACCACCTTCGTAGCTAGTCGTTCACCTGGAGTATTTTTCTTTCCCTTTGTATTCCTCTTCCAAGAACTGGGAGGATGGATGAAAAAACTATCTGGGCCCCAAAGTTCTTGAGATTCCTTCCCAGAACTTCAAAATCTGACTCGATTTCTTCATAGCTCCACTTGGCAGTATCATTTGTTCCCACATGGATGAAAAGAAAATGATATGTGTCAATGGGCTTGATGAGCTTTGGCAACCCTTCAGTCACATCTCTAATATGTGCTCCAGGAAGACAGCACACCTGGTGAGTCCATGGGTCTTTGTGACATACTTGGGTTTCAATTCCACGCAGCAGGGAGTCTCCCACAAAGACTGCTCTTCTCTTCTTCTTGGCTGACTGACCTTCTGCCTCTTGCTCACTGTTGCATGGGGTCTCCTGTACTTCTTCCTCTGCAGGCTGTCCTCCAGTCTCTTCCTCCAGTAGCTGAAAGCAGTTGCTTAACTCTAATGGTTCCACTGATGCAGAGTGTCTTCTAGTTCTTCTGCTCCTAACTGTCACCCTCTTCCAAGGAGTTCCCTCTTCGTTGGGTTTCCTCATCTCAGCATTCTCCACTTCTGCTTCGGCTTGCTGTTGCTCTTCAATCTCTTGCACTTCTTGTTGCTGTTGCAGTACCACCATTCTCACCATTCTGTCTAAGAACTCTTCGCCTTCTCTTATTCCTTGGAGGGTGGACACTTGCCGCTCAAGTGCTTCCACTTTTTCTTCCAATAGCGCAACCAGCTTGCACTTGTTGCAGGTGTATGCCATGTTGATCTCAGGCAGGAACACAAACATTGCACACACGCTGCAGGTCACCACCACTAGAGACTCCTTTCCATCCATAGTCTCCATTTCGGCTTTGTTTCTGCCTTCCAATTGTGTTGGAATTTTGTTAAGGACCTCTCCCTTGACCTCCCCTGCCGAACTCCCCCTGACAAACTCCTGTTTGCTCTCCCTGTTTGCTCACTCTGATTGCTCGCTCTCTTCCTTATATTCCTTCTAGTCCAGCTGGGGTAGCTTCCTCTTCTCACATATATATTAAGCTCAAGGCTCGTATATATATATATATATATATATATATAGTTTTCCCAGTTGTGGTATCTGAATATTGGTGGATACATAATGTGTGGATACATTATATCCATGAATTGTTTCCCTACCAGCTTCAGCTTGTGTAGAGTATTGGTTCATTGATATGCAGGTGGGAAGACAAAGCAGAAGAGATTTTATAACATAGAAGCATATGAGCCATACACTGGATGACATTTCAAGCAGCTGTCTCTAAGTTTCCATTCAGTTCATGCAATAAGATTTCCCTGGACTGTTCCACTATTGCTGTACATTCACACATTGTTTTCACAAGGATCATTCACAGAACTGATCCTGAAAATATGCAAATGGGTCCTGTGCTCAGGATAACACCAAGAAGAGGCAGCACCTATTGTGCAAATACTGATGTAGGATGTGGGATTTTGACAGGACAGGATCTTCTGAAGCTTCCTGAATGGTTAAATGCAAAGTTACTAGATACATCCTTTGTTAGGTAGATTGCTAGCTGATTGCTCTCAATTGCTAGATCTTCCTCAAGTCTTTTGAGTGAAGTAGTAAGGCAAACCTTCCCCCCACTCTGCCAGGCTAAGGATATTGCAATTAAGTGTGCATGAATACCACAGGAGTAGGTTTTGAAGAAAGAGACAGCAATGTTGTTGCTGTCTCTTTCTTCATGTTGGTTTTTGAAGGAGACCAAGAGAGGGTGAGTTGAGTTTGGAGCTCTGTGATCTGTGGAAGTATTTTGGGGTGTTGGCTGCCTCTCTCTGGAGATCTGATGTGGGCTGTTGGAATTTTCTCTGGGAGTGTTTCTGCCAGCCTTTCCCAACCTGATGCCCTCCAGATGTGCTGCACTGCAAATTCCATCATTCCTAGGTCCCCTCTACAAGAATTTGGTTTGATGCCCCGTTGTCCGATTATGCGCATCTTCTCGCAATCGCTTTTACGGCTAATCTCCATACCTGGGAGGCGGTGAAGCGCATTACCGCTTGTATGAAACACGCTTTAAACGTGTTTAATGTGGAGAATCACTTGTTTACATGGTCATAAGGTGCTTTAACTCCCGCGGTAAATTAAAACTCGCTATTTAACACGCATTTGATAATGCACATAATCGGACAGAAAAAGCGCCTCAACCGATTTGCGCTCCGTTCATGTGGAGGTAAAAATTTTAATGCACCTTGAAAGAGCTTTAAATCCCAGGGAATGGCTGGGAATTATGACAGTTTCAGTCCAACACATCTGGAATGGCTAAGAATTATGGGCACTGAATTCCAACACATCCAGAGGGTAGCCACTTGGGGAAGGCCATCTTCTGCTGTATGCTTCTACATATGGTCAACCTGTATATTTGTAAATAAACTCACATATCACAGAATGCCAGCCACCAGAGATTGGAAACCAAACCTAGGTAAAGTGATGCACCTCTGAAACTTCTCACTATTTGGGGAAGTGAGGAAAACATAAGCATACATGTGACAACCTGCAGTCACTGCAGCATCTTGCTAATGTCTTCTTTTGCAATATCACCACCTCAGAGAAATGTGGGCACCTAATGACATTACTCCACATCTGTATGGGCTCAGGCATTTGTTGTCTGCTTAACCCCTGTGGCTCCGTATTTCCACCCCTCAGAGTGAGGAGACACAGATGCATAACATCTGTTCAGCATCTGTGTCTTTGGTACTTTTAACCTTCAGCATCTTCTTTTCCTTTTATCTGCAGCAGAGTGGCTTTTCTACTGTGGCTGCTTCCCCTTCACTGACAGTTCACTCAGCATCATGAAGATGCTACTTTCCAGTTCAGATCTTCTGCTTCCTCCACCACCACCCCCTCCCTGTTTACTGTCTGCTTCTTCTCTGTGCCTTCCCCTAAGTTCCTCTGAGATCCCATCCACAAAATCATTAGGGGCAGGGGACACACGGTTACCTCTTGAAAAGGAAAACAGGTAGGTAGTCTTTCATGTGGAAAGCCATTTGTGCAAAGTGGCACCCTCACAGGGCTTGGCACCTTCAACTATGCTAATTCATCAACCCACAACCCCCCCCTCCCACACACACACTTTGTCAAGGCAGGGATTGTGCTAGCACAATGAAGATCACCCAAAGCTGTGCGGGGAGCCACTTTCATGCAAATGGTTCCGTTTGGTAAGGCGTTGGCATCTATTGTTTTCGAAGCACAACTGGGCCGCAGAGCTGTTGTGTGAGTGGGGTCATTTAATTATAGTGGTGTGGTGAGGACAGAAGGACCGTGTAAATCTGTGTGCAGAATCAGTCAAGGGCTCAAGTGGCTGCATGAGTGCTTTGCCATGTGCCTGGCTTGCAATTCAACCAAACATATCCCTCACAACTCCAAACCTGCTGCTGACAGTGGGTTGAATGGTTGTGTTTATGACTGATCCCATCTCTCATCCCATGACTATTTCACCACAGGCCAAACATAACCCAAATTCACAAACCTCACCAAGCCCTGTGTGTGTGTGTGTGTGTGTGTGTGTGTGTGTATTCCATGAGGGAGAAATTCTGCCCAGTGTCTGTGGTGACTACTACTTACATATGGAACATTTCAATATATCTGCTCAGCCCTTCAAATATAATTTTGGCTTTTGGGCCTCGAAACACATTTCTCTCCTAATCCTGAAGTACATTTCCCCACCCCACCACCACCACACACCTCTCTCTTAGTCTCTCTCTTCCCCCTTCCCCCTTACTTTAGGTTTCTAGACTCTGGCTCAGTGGATGGATTTTGGCCTGATGTTATTCCAAGACACTGAAAGCTGGCCCAGCCCTGAGTGGCTCAACCTTTGCCAACCCTCCAACTTCTCCACCTGCGGGGAGGAGGGGTGCTCTGTCTTGCTTTCATAACTCACAGTTTCACATAAGTCCAACTCCTGACAGCCTGAGCCTAATGTGTGTTTACACAGACGTAAGCCCCATTTTGTTCAACAGGACTTACTTCCAAGCAAGTCAGCACAGGATTGCAGTCCAAATGGTTTGGGCTCCTGCCTTTGAGCTACTCATCACAGCCCCAGCTCTCTACACTCATCACCAACACCCTGAAAGATACTTCTCCACCCCTCCCTCAACTTGGCCGCATCCTTCTCCCCCCCCCCCCAGTTCTGCTGTAATTCAAGAGTCCATGAGGACACCTAATGGCAGCAAAGGGAAACGTGGCTATTGCCAGAATCTCACAATCCCCACCCCAGTTGATTGGAAAACCTGTCCGTACACTCCCGGCGCGGGCCAAGATTCCAGGCCTAGCACGGAAATGTGTTTTCTGTGGGACCAAATCACGAATACGTTCTGAACAAATTGGACACGTTCTGAACAAATCGGCATATAAAGGTCACACAGCCCACAAGCAAATCTGCCAGATCTATACATGAGTCAAATACATCTGCCACGGAGCCACTGCATACGCAGTCAAGATGCATTTCATTCTCCCACTTGGATGCTTTTTCCATGACTTCCTGGACATTACAAACATACATCCCTGATCCATGGCTGTTTAGAAACTATAGGTGCATCCAATGTATTCACACATACGTGCGCACATGTGCAAGCTTTTGCAAAGACAGACTGTGCATCTAATGCTATATTGGCCATATAGGCAATGTGCATGCCAGCCCATGTGCAAGAATGTCACCGACACAAACACAATTACTTTTGTATGTGCTCACAACTCATAAGCACACATACACTGTGGTCAATGTCGCAATGGTTGGATAGGGTTCTGGATCCCAAAGGAAAGGGACTTCTGTTGCCAAGGCACATCCCACCTGATCTGGGAAGACCTGGCAGAGAGATTCTCTCTCTCTCTCCCTCTCTCTCCCTCTCTCTGCAAGCTGGATTCGCCAGGCACAAGAACCCAGCATAGTTTAAGGAATGAAGTCTTGGGTCTGGAAAGCTGGCTTCAAATCTCAGCTACCCATGGACTCGCTGGGTAACCCTACTGCCCTGCCTCAGTTTGCCCACCTGTGAAATAGAAATAAGAGCGCTGCCTCTACAAGAGGCATTTAAAGCTCTTTCAAGGCGCATTAAAAAATTTACCTCTACAAGAACGGAGCGCAAATCGGGCGTAGAGGCGTGTTTTCTCTCCGATTATGCGCATTATCGAATGCGCGTTAAATAGCGAGTTTTATTTTGCTCCGGCCATTAAAGCGCATTTTGACTATGTGAACAAGCGATTCTCCGCATTAACTACTTGTAAAGCACATTTGAAACAACCAGTAAGGTCACCAGTTGAGTGCTCAATTACCTCCTGCACACAAGCATTTACGATAAAGCGCTTCCGAGAAGATGCGCATAATCGGAGGAACAGGCGTCAAACGGAATCCATCTAGAAGGGGTCTCAGATGTTACCTGTTACCCAGTCTCTCCCTACCTTTGAGCCTTTAGCGCCTGGAAGCCTCTCTTTTCCCTCCACAGTCCTAAAATGTGTGGGCAGCCTTTGCCCTGGGGGGCTGATTTGCTTTTCTGCGGTGAACCTCAAGGCTCAGCCCCCCCACCCACCCCCGCACCCTACCAATGGTCTTTCCGGTGCATAGAAAGGGGAACTTACTGTGCTCTGGAAACCCCTGGATCATGTCAAATTTGTGGATCTCCTTGGCGTAATATTCGTACTCGGTGTGGTCCTGGGAGCAGCTCTCCTCCTTCTCCTCCTCCTTCTCCTCCAGGAGCTCCCGGGTGCTGTTATATAGAGCCAAGATCTGGTAGGGCACGTGGCTCGGCCCCGCAGTCTCCGGGGGGCTGGTGAGGCGCAACTTGCTCAGGATCTGGCCCCGGATCGCCTCCACCCGCTTCTTCTTGATGTGCTCCAGATCCAGTGTCGTGCAGGAGGAGAGCGACAGGCTGACGGTGGCCAAGCTCAGGAGCGAGAGGAGCAACAGAGCCCTTTGCAAGTGCATCTTCAGGCGCGGGGAGGGGAGGGGAGGGGGCGAGGAGGCAGGACACCCCCGGGAGAAAAGCGCGCACGCCGAAGGGCGACGAGGCGGATCTTGCTGCAGGCTGGTGCTCGGCGAGAGGGGGGCATGAATGGACGCCCGGGGCGCGCGCTTGAGGACTTCTAGGAAGAAGTGCTGGCGGCTCCCCAGGAAACAGATCGGCACCTCGGCTCACCGGGGTCCCTCTCCATGAGTTCGCAGGCGCCCGCGCGGGGCCAAGCCAGCCTCGACGGGAGCTCGGGGCCGCGAACCTGCCGACCTGAGCGGCCTTGCCGGGGCTTTCTTCGATCTACGCTGCGCTGGGCAGCTCCCGAGCCAGGCGCCCTGCAGGAGGCTCAGCCCGGAGCGCACGTGTCAGGCGGGCCCGGGAGCGCACTTGCGGCTGCCGGCGTGCCCCATTCATGCCTCCCCCTCGGGTGCCATCCCCTCGGGAGCCGAGCCGAGGCGGACGCGCCTTGCCTTCATTGGCTGGGGCGGGGGATCGAGCGCTAACCCGGGAGACGGACGGAGGGATGGACGGACTAAGGCGCCTGGCGCTGGCTGGTTGCTGCTGCTGCCGGCAAACCGCCTGCACTCTTTCGGCGCTCCCTCCTTTTCTTCCGTCGTCCTGTCGCAGCTTCAGGTGCAAGGCGGCTCTTTCCTCCCACTTAACGCTCGCCACCCTCCCCACGGCTCTCGCTCTCGCCTTGGATCGCCGCCGCCGCCGCCGCCGCCGTACTCTCTCCTTCTTTCCCTCCTGGGCGCGCTCTCACAACACACACTGCCTCTCTCTACTCCTCGCTTGAAATTTTATACCTCCCTCCCATGACGTCTCTGGGACCGGAACGGGCAAAGGGGGAGCGAATGAGGGATCGCTCTAAGCCCAGCCTTCGCAGTCCAGCCCAATGTTAATGGGTTAAACAGGCGCGTCCTGTAGAAAGGCGGGGGTGGGGGGGAGTAATTGCACACACGTACAAGGACCGTGATGTTGGGTGGCTCGTCCAACTCAGGCCCTGTTTCCTCCGATGCCTCACAATCAACAGGCTGCTCCAATTTTTCTTTCTTTCTCAGAATAATCGTTGTCCAGAGAAGAACAGAGTGTTTGGATACGTACATGAGATCTGTTTAATAACGGGAATAAGTGATCCAGAATAACTACCCGCCCCTGGACCCCTTCTCACGACGCTTAGAACCGCCACCCCATGCGTCACACGTGTCCTTTGAAAGTGGGGGAGGGACCCACGTTCTGGTCACGCGGTTTGTTAGTCTTGAACGGCAGCATCGATGGTGATATCAGTGGTTTGTGTGTGTGAAGTATTAAGCGTCCCTGTGACGCCAAACATCGGCCGCCCCCAAGACTTACATTTCACATGGAAGCAAGTTCTACCGATGTGAACGGAACTGATGTGCTGCCTGGAACTACTAGAATTATTGGAGCGATTTCTTCAAAATAAACGTTTTAGGGCGCAATCCTATGCATGTTTAGACGGGGGAATCCTACAACTCCCAGCATTCCCCAGTCAGCATGGCTGGCTGGGGCACGCTGGGAGTTGTAGGACTTTTTCCCTGCCTAAACATGCATAGGATTGCGCCGTAAATTCAGTTGGGTGTAGCAACAGTGTGTATGCATCTTTTAACAGAAGTCCAAGCCCGGATTTTTCCGCGGCTGCAGAGCCCATAGTATTGTCGTGTGTGTGTGTGTGTGTGTGTGTGTGTGTGTGTGTGAGCGAGAGCGAGAAACCGCAACTCCTCCTTTCCGTACCCCTCCCGCCGATCACTTTTCTTGCCACTGTCTACCTGGGCTGTTATTACAACAAGATGTTGCTAAACTATAAAACCTGACATTAGGGCACGAAAAGTTCTACGGTGGGGAGACGTCAAGGTTTGACCTCGAAAAATTGGGACCGTACGCGATCTGGCATGTTTATTTCTCTCTCCGGCTTTGCTCTTCCATAAAAAAAGATCGCCCACGGGCAGCCTTGGAAGGTGGGGTTGTGGATTGAGACGTATGCGCGCTCTTCGGCAGCGATCAAGGCAGGCCCCGCTTCATTTATTCTATTACACTAATCCCTGGAGGCTGGCAGTCCCGAGTAGCTAAAGGAAGCGAGCGGCGCCCTCTGGTGGGCAATCTATACCGGTGAAATAGGTCCCAGGAGGAGTCTTTGTGTTTATATATAGGAGTGGATTCCAAGAAAACTTGCCCCTGTGCCGAAAAAAGAGAGTGGGTTGGGTACTTGGCGTTGCCTCGTCCCCCCAGTTATTTCCAGCTGCTAAACTGCATCTAGAGTCTTGAAAGCTAAATATTACCTAGTGTGACCTTTCCATCCTATGAACAATCTAGTAACTGAAGTCTCAGCTGCTACAGAAATAGATATTGTAAGGTTTTGTTTTGGGGGTATTAGGGTGGAAAGATGCCTGATAGAAACATTCCCCCCACCCACCCCCGATTCACAAGTGAGATTATTATTTAGGTCGGGGTGGTTCTATCATCAGACCATTGGCTGGGAGTGATGGGAGTTGGAGTCCAAAAGGTTTGGAGGGCCACAGTTTTCCCACCTCTGAATTTAGTTAGTTGTCAGTATTTATACGCTATTTATCTAGTATAAAATCACCAAAACGATGGACAAAATGAAGCATAAGTTTACAATGAAAGCACCATAAAACAATTCAATTAAAAACAACAACAGCCTGTAGTAGGGATAGGCAACCCCTTTGAGCTGTGGGCACGTTTAGCAATTTGAGAAACTGTCTTGGACACACTATAAAATGACTGCTGTGGGAGGTGTGGCAAAGGACAAGTAACCTGCCCAAAAGACTGAGTAGGAGGCAGAGGTGGGGTCTGAACTCCAACACACTGAACAACTCCTTTGAACCCATAGTTTTTAGAACCAATAGAAACCGATTTCACAGCAATCCCAGCTGCTAATAAGAGTGGGAGGGGTGGTTGCCAAGAAAGTGCTCACGGGTGCCATGTTGCCTATTCCTGCCCAGTGTAGTAAAAGTTGTCTAAAAACATATTAAACTACAAGAAATAGACAATAAAACAGCAACCATCAATCACCCATTAAAAACCCAGGAAAATAAAAAGAATGTGATGATAGAGAAATAGCATTTTATCCTTCCTTTCTCAGGGTCTGACCATAACAAGGGTTGATTCACTTGGAGAAAATCAACCTCCCACGAACAATGAATCCAATGCACATTACATACACCAGTGTGACCAGTGGCCATAAGAGCACTCCACAATGTATTCAGGTCACTACCTAGCACGTGGTAAGGAAAAAAATGAATTTTTTTTACTCACTTTGATGTGCATCAACCAGGGCTACCCAAGACTTTTTGTTCCCTGAGGTGAAGGACAAAATGGTCCCCCCTCCCCATTCTATGTGCAGAAGCTGATTAGACTAACAGTTGAAATTTACTTCAACTCTTGTGATGGGATACTGTCCTCCACCCCACCTGTGGCACAGGGCCTGCCTAAGACATTCTGCTGTTGAGGTGAAGGACAAGATGGCATCCCTCCTTATTTCATGTACAGAACCAGGCTGGACTTTGGACAATGTCCCCCACAAAGACTCCTGAGCAAACTTAACAGTCATGATATAAGAGGAGAGACTGGTTAAAGAATAGTAAGTAGAGAGTAGAAATAAGCGGTCAGTTCTTGCAATGGTGGGATGTAAACATAAATGAGCTGGAATTAGGAGTGAACAGTTTGCAGAATTGGAAACAGTGCAGAAAAGGGCAACTAAAATGATCAACGAACTGGAGCAACTTCCCTCTGAGGAAAGGTTATATCTGAGACTGTTTAGCTTAGAAAAAAGGCAAGCGAGGGGAGACATGATAGAGGTGGACAAAATTATGCATGGTGTGGAGAAAGTGGATAGGGAGACATTTTTATCTCTCTCATAATACTGGAACCAAGGGTCACCCCATGAAGTTGATTGGTGGGAGATTCAGGACAGATGAAAAGGAAATATTTCTTCACAGAATGCATAGGTAAATTATGGAATCCACTACCACACGATGTAGTAATGGCCACCAATTCAGATGGCTTTAAATGGGGATTAGACAAATTCATGGAGGAGGAGGCTATCAATGGCCAATGTGATCATGTGATGCCAGTGTTTTGTCAGCTGTACTGGCTTCCAGTCCTTTTCCAAGCCAATTCAAAGTGTTGATGTTGCCCTTTAAAGCTCTAAATAGCTTGTAACCATCTCTGCTTGCATGTACCTGCTCTGACCCTTAGATAATTACTGGAGGCCCTCCTCTGGATGCCGCTGCTGAAGGAAGCTATGTGGATTGCTACAAAAGAGAGGGCCTTCTTGGTTGTAGCACCCCACTTATGGAATACCCTTCCCAAAGAGGTTCGCCTGGCTCCTACACTGTTTTTTTTTGGCACCAGGCAAATAACGTTCTTTTCTCCCAGGTATTTTAGATTTTTATGGGTGTTTTATTGATTCCTGTGCCGTTTATTGTTTTGCATTTTATTTTTTAAAATATTTGTATATTTTTAAACAGTTTGTATGGCATTTTAGTCTTTTAACTGTTTGTAATCTGCCCAGAGAACATTGGTTATTGGATGGATTAAAATATAATAAATAGCCACAATGGAGATGTGCTACCTGCAGTGTCAGAGACAGTATACCAGTTAGTGAAGAACATGAGCGAGAGGGTGCCATTCCACTTGTATTCTACATGTGAGCCTCCCTCAGGAAGTTGGTTGGCTGTACTAGAATGCTGGACTAGATAGACCTTTGGTCTGATCCAGTATGGCTCTTCTTATGTTCTTAATTCTGTAGATAGAGAAAGTGGCTTGCTCTTAAATAACAGTCCTTCTTTAAAAATCTGTAGGTAGAATGTTAGTAACCTCCGTCATATTCCTTTTTTAAAATGATGATCAGTCCCTTCTGTGGAGAAAGTGCATACCTTGGGTACATCTGGGAACAGATTCTGAGAAATACAGGCATATAGTACATCAGCCTTTTCCAGCCCGCTTAACGCATGTTTTAATTGTTGGTGCCTAGTGGTTAGCAATAGGGAGGAGATTAGGCTGACCAGATAAAATCCAGGTCAGGGCTCATGTAACTTTAACAGTTGTAGAGAAAAGGGAATTTCAGCCAGTGTCATTTGTATGCAATTAGTTCCTGGTGAAATTCCCTCTTCATCACAACAGTTAAAGGTGCAGGCACTATACTAGAGTGACCATAAACAAAAGAAGGCAGGGCCCCTGCAACTTTAACTGTTGTGATGAAGAGGGAATTTCACCAGGAACTGATTGCATACATATGACACTGACTGAAATTTCCTTTTCTCTACAAGTGTTAAAGTTACATGAGCCCTGACCTGGATTTTATCTGGTTACCCTAGAGGAGATGAAGGTGACTTTGTCCACATCCTGGTGTGACATGCCTGCCCAGATCTTTAACAGCTTCTGATTTTACCTTCTGCCCTAACCACAAAATGGCCACCTTCACTTATGAGGCTGTTCAAACAGGAGCAAATGAAGCTGGTGAGGGAATGACTGAAAGACAAAACCCATGAAGGCGATCAATCCATAAAGAAAAAAAAATAGTTACAAAGAACGGTGGCATTTTTTTATCACAGCAGAAGCACTTCATTTGCAATATTATGTACCATTGTGTGGACTGCATTGAGCCTCTGTGAGAAAAGCAAGTTAAATGCAATAAAATCAACAATGTAACAGGAGGGAGAGTAATAAGGAATAGGACCACCAATTCTTAATTTCTAAAATGAAGAGTCTTGTAGCACCTTAAAGACAACACATTTATAATGGCATAAGCATCTGATGTAGTTCACTCTAGTCCATGAAAGCTAAAACCATCCTAAATGAGTTACAGTGCAATCCTATACATGTCTACTCAAAAGTATGCCCCACTGAGATTTATTTGGCTTACTAACCTATAGCATTGTTGCCTAAGGCTGCAATCCTATACCACTTCTCTTGGAGTATGCTCATTAGAGTCAATCTGGTTTATTTTTGGGTATATGTTTATTAGATTGCAATGTTAAATCTTCAAGGTGCTATAAGACTTTTTATTATTTTTGCTACAACAGACTAACACAGGTACCCCTCTGGAAGGAACTAAGATAAGAAATGATGGGCCTCAAGTCCCTGAAAGTCATATGTTCTATCTAGGGAGGAGGAAGCCTTCTCTGACTTACAGGTGGGGTAATTGCATTTTTCGGAGAATGCACTCTGCACTTGCTTAAAGGCCCTCTTGTCTTCATTGTGCTTTCACAGTTCCCAGACCAGAAGCCACATTTGAAGCTGGGTAGCGATGGGTGGGAGGGCAAGCAAGAGAAGTTGTGGATGTTAAATAAATGAGGTGAAGAGCAGAGTGAGCGAAATACTGGGGCGCCAGCAACTGTGTCCTTGGCTTGTTTTTCTGATTGTAATCTTGTGGTGATTGGGGAAAGGCTCACAGTTCTTCTCAATTCTATGGCTTGATGTTTATTATGATTGGGATGACCATATGAAAAGGAGGACAGAGCTCTTGTATCTTTAACTGTTATATTGAAAGGGGAATTTCAACAGGTGTCATTTGTATGCAAGCAGCACCTGGTGAAATTCCCTCTTCATCACAACAGTTAAAGCTGCAGGAGCCCTGCCCAGCATGATGAGATACAAAAGAGAACAGGGCTCCTGCTGCTTTAACTGTTCTGATGAAGAGGGAATTTCACCAGGTGCTGTATGCATACAAGGTCCCCTCTACAAGGATTCTGCTTTTGCGCCTGGTTAGGCGATTATGCGCATAATCACTGAAGCGCATTTACACCTAATACCTCTGCACGAGAGGCGGCGAGAGGCAGCGAAGCACATTAACGGATGACCAAAATGCTCTTTACAAGTAGTTAATGCGCATAAGCACTTGTTCACATAGTCAAAATGCGCTTTAATGGCCGGAGCAAAATAAAATTCGCGATTTAACGCGCATTCGATAATGCGCATAATCGGAGAGATAACGCGCCTCTACGCCCAATTTGCGCTCCGTTCTTGTAGAGGTAAATTTTTTTAAGTGCCTTGAAAGAGCTTTAAACCTCTCTTGTAGAGGCAGCCCTAATGACAGCTGCTGAAATTCCCTTTTCAATACAACTGTTAAAGATACAGGAGCTATGTCCTCCTTTCCATATGGTCACCCTAATATTATGATTTTTTTTATATTGTTGATATGTTTATTTTCTATCTTTATACAGTGCCTTGGAAGACACTTTTATCAATGATGGGTGGTCTTGATGATGATGGTTAATTTATCATTATTAATAATATGTATTATTAACAATGAATTATTATGATTATAATAAGTATTATAATAAATCCTGACAATCAACAACGTATATTAATAACAACAACAACAATAATAATATAATTAGAAAAAGTAAGGCTGCCAGGTTAGCGGGGCGCCTTTCTGATCCTTTGTGCGAAGAGGAGCCAAGAGAAAGGGCGATGGGCTGCGGGGATGGATAAGACGGTACCGCTACTCCACACCTTTCCGCTTTCTACCTCACGCCAACAGGACTGACCTCTCCGTTGAACAGCGGACTGCGGTTCCTTTAAGGGAAGTCTGCGGTTGCTAAGGACGCTTGAAGGCGGGCCTTTCTCCCGGAAGTGAGCTGCAGCTGCCCCTCGCGCGCGTACTCCGGGCCTGAAGGATGGAGGACGAGTTGGAGTTGGACGAGGAGGTCTGCAAGGGGGTAAGAGGAGCCGAAGGACGTGGCTTGCGTTGCCATGGCGACGGAGGGGCCTTCTCCTTGCCCGGGTACCCGGCCGGCTTTAGCTTCCCCGGCTCCCTCTCTTGCCGGCCGTTACAGGATCGCATTCAGTTCCAGGCACTTGGCTACAGCCAACGATGGCCAGCACTGCCCGTCCCCAGGGCAGGGCCAGATCTCCGGGGAGGGGAGCGGGTAGTAGAGCCCGTGCGCTCGTTTTGTTAAAAGTTTCAATTGTTTCGTTGAGGGTCCGTTGCGCGATTGCCTAGGTGCAATCCTGTGCATGTTTAGACAGGGGGGAAAATCCAACAGCTCCTAGCATTCCCTAGCCAGCATGGGATCCTGGGAATTGTAGGACCTTTATTTTTGTCTAAACATGCAAAGGATTACTCCGTAAAAGCTTTAAATGTCAAAGCAGATTATTTTTGTTGCAGAAAACAGTCCAGGCAGGAAGTACTTCAGAGGGAAGGAAGGCAGAGATTGGGGTGGAAATAATATACTTCAGTTCAGAAGCAGTTGAACTGGGAATTTTAAACACTCATAACACCTATCAACTAAACATCTATTGTTTCTAGTGTATCATTCGTCACACTTACTTACAACAATCTCATTCGCTCTCCTTCACAGAATACAAGGAAGCTCAAGAAAAAGCAGCTTTACAGCGCAGTCCGGAGCATGTTTATTTAGAATCAAGCCCTGCTGCATCCAGTGGTGCTTGTTCCCTAATATATGTACTTAGGATTGCAGTGTTAGTTCAAAAGGCCTGTATTCTTCAACTCGGGCTGTATACCCCAAAGCTGATGACCTACCAAGCCAATAACACCCACCAGCCATATCTATTCAAAGCTTTTCCTTTCCTCATACCCTGTCTTTTTTCTGTCCCTCCCTTGTAGCCCCTGCTGCTGATAACTTTCCTTGCTAAATCATCTGTCGTTCCCCTGCCCCCAACACCCCCCCCGCGTGCACACTCTCTCTCTTTACTTCTTCCTTCCTTTATTGCCTTCTTATTGAATAATTCCAGGCAATAAGGCAAGGTTCCCTTAAGCTCTACAGCACATGTTTAAAGTTGAGTTCACCATAGTTCACTTCTGTGAAGTTTCTTCGCCATGTATGAAATGCCCCAGAGATTTATTTAGACTGCTAGCCATGTCCAATACTGAAGCTGGCCTTTTGAATAATTGCACTCTTCGTCCTCCATGTAGGTAGTAAAGATGGGTCGAAGAGCTCATCAAGATTACTTCCAAGAGGAAAATCATTTTAGCCAGTCAAACTCCCCAGCTACAGAGGTAGGTTCAATTAGATTGGTCAACGTTGCTGGTGGCCTGGGGTTACATTTCTTGATAAAAGGAGGAGGCTGAATCTTCATCCCGGGTGGATGTCTAAACCTTGGCTGACAATGAAGATCCTAACGGTGAGTGAGACATGCTCTTTCTGTTGCTCTTTGGTCTATTGTTCCAGACATATTACTGAATTCCTAGCAGCAATTTTAACTCCTGAACATGTTATATTTGTATAAGTGTGCTATCAAGAGGTCTGTGGGGAAGATGGAGAATACAGTCACTTAAAGGAAATACAGATGGCCATTTACCACATGGTAGTTTACTGTAAGGTGCATGCACCCACTTGCTAAGCTGGTCATTAGTATCATAATGCCAAGTGATACTTCTCTGCTTCACCAAATTTCAGATGGAGTGCTGATGTGTCATAAAATTCTCATTGCTGGTAAGATGTAATAGTGACTGGGTCGTCAGGTGATCATATGCATTCTGTGGCAAGTTACTTTGTGGTAAATGTCACCTTCATTAATTTGTATCTTCTAGAATTCATCCTTAACTTTCATGTGTCTCTTCCATATAATGTTTTCCCCCCATGCCATTTCTGATTTTACTATATTGTGAACCAAGTCTGCAATCACAAACACACTTACTAGAGCACATATGAGTAACCCATGGGCCGCATATGGCTCTTGGCCATTCTGTGTGGCCTACAGAGCCCTGGGATGCTGCATCCACTTCCCTCTGCTGCCCAGCTGGTCAGCTGTCAGCTGGATACTGGGGAACAGATCGCTAGTGACAGGAGAGGGGAGGCATGGTTTTATTTCTATCACTAACCATAGGAAACATGAAATATCCTGTTCCATTCTGGAACACAGCCTAAAGGACTGCAGATTTATTCATTCTGACACTCTACTTTAGTTCAGTCAAAATAAAGTAGCTCTTCATCCAGTGCATACGAATTCATTACCATAATGTGTAGTGATAGCCAGAACATAAATGATTTTTTAAAAGGATCGGACAATGTTTGTGTGTTAAAAGTGAATTTAAAACAACAACAACAACAACAACAACAACAGGTGGCTGTTGAGCCAAGAAAGAGAGTCTAAAGGAACCAGAAGGCAGGCAGATTGTTTAAGTCTGTCAGTGGTTGAGAGCAGTTGAGATATGGCCTGTTAGCATGTCAACTGAAAGAAATTGTAGGGTTGGGAGAAAGAGAGGAAATTGGCCTGCTTGTGTCGCTGACAACTTGTAGTAAATACCTTTGAGGAGGGCTGCTATAAAGAGATGCTTCAGAGAGAGAGAGAGAGAGAGGGAGGGAGGGAGGGAAAAGGGATATTTCTTCCTTTTCTCACTCTCCAGAACTATGTACCCCCTGCCCCCTTCACTGTATGCTATGAAATGCTCAGGTTTGGAACTATCAGTTTTCTAGTTCTATATAGAACAGCAGGGAGAGGCCAAAGGTGTGGAGTGGGGAAATGAAAAAAGGTGTCCTCTATTTCTGAAACTCCCCTGCCCCAAATTGTAAGCAACACTGCCAGGCTGTCTGGAGCCCTGAAGAGGAGCACTCCTCTTAGCAGACATAACTAGTAATAATGAGAGAATCAGCAGGGTGATCCTCTTGTCTTCCTGCACCCTATGTGAGTTAAAGTAGGATTTGTTGCTTCAGAGAAATTCCTCCAGAAATGGTTGTGGCTAGCCTAGGTTTTGAGTCTCAAATGATAGTTTTTCCTTTTAGGAGCTGATCCTTTAAATTTACTGGCCAAATCATCTCACCCATACTTATATCTCTCAAATTGAAATCAGTGAGATTTAAAAGTACTGTAAATTTGACTGGATCATGTCCATTGCTTTCATAACTGGGAGATTATTTTAAAAATCTGTTTGATTAGTTCTCCTTACACCTCCTTGTATCATGCAAAATCAAGGGTTCTCAAGTTGTGGTCCCCTGAGCCTTTGCTGAAAGTGCTGTCCAATTATATGGTCCTGACTCCCAGCTGCTAAATCTCATGAAAACAAATGAAAAATACTTTCTGTTTAGCTCTGAGCATTTATTGCTGCAATTGCTAGAGGGATTTTCTGTGATGACAACAGGGAAGGGAGGTGTCCATGGGGCAAGATTTTGTGTTACAATATGAACTTCTTCTGTTATGAGCCGACCTCCACCCTTCACAAAATGATGCCTGTGTCTTTAAAAGCTTTTGCACTTTCTGTATGCAATTGCTTGCTGCTTAGCCAAGCTGAAATACTTGATATCTGTCGTCATTTCTACTCCTTGGCCCTTCCCAAATCCCTGGTCACTTTTGTGCTCTTTCTCTGAACTCCCTTTGGGCCCACGTGCTTAGATCCAAGTTCTTCTGTATTTGGTATATATATTTCTTCTCTGTGGCGCTTCTGGTTGACTGAATCCTTGTGAACAACAACCTCTCTGCTCCAGATTAGACTTCATAGTCTGTGACATCCTGCACCTCAGCTATTTGCCTGCTGTAGAACTTGGCATGTGTCCTTTGGTAGTGTGTGTGTGGCTCCTGCGTGGCTGTGGCCTAAATACAAATACCGTTAGCAGAAAAGTTGCTGTGCTAGTGGAGCTCCAACGCCTTTTTCTGCTGGGCAAGTAGTTGTGCCAGTGGACTATTTCATAAACCTAAGATCTGCAAGCAGTTGCACAAACAGAACGTTAGTTCGATTCTCCCCTTTGGCATAATTCAACGTTTGGTTTCTGCATGTGCAATGTCATTTGTGCTTGTAGAATGACACTGTTTGATACAATCCTGTGTATTTCCTAGTTATCTCCTGTATCTGGGACAGGGCTGGTTGCCTCATGAAGATGCACAGTTAATCTGCAAAAGGATTAATGAAGGGATGATCATAACTAACAACTGGGTTTAGTGTATGAGGGGCAAAACCTGGTAGATGAGCTGGAAGAATGTGGCTGTGGTGTAAGAACCAGGAGATCTGCGGAGCTTTTCAAATTGTGGAAACAAAGAATTTCAAGTTTACAGTGTTCATTACAAGTACATAAGGAATCCACTGAAATCAGAAAATCTACTTGAATTGGTAAGACCTTCCTGAATAAGCCTCTGGAACTTGAAACTAAGCAAACCTATTTCCTAATCCCAGTTCCTTGCTTTGTACTTGGTTTCCTTGGCCTTCGATCCATGTGACTGCTCTCCAAGGCTTAAAAACTGACCAGCAGCAAATGCTGTAGGCGACCAGTTGTGAAGATAAGACTGAACTGTATGGTTGGCTATCCAAATATATCTCCTTTGGCTATTAACACATGTGCCAATGGTCTGCACTGAAAAGCTCTGAAACCATTAAAATGTATTTGCATCCAAAAAGTGCCATTTGAAAATCCATGTTGTCTAAGTAATAGTTGTATGGCTTGAGTTATCAAAAAGTGCTCATTGACCCTAAGAAGTCAAATCCTAAGGACTCCCAAATCCCTTTTGACACTTAGCAGTGTATCCAAAAGCTGCATAGCTTCTCTGTGATATCAAAGCACCTAAGCCAGTGGCAGACAGAGGAACTGTGAGATGACACTTGCCAAGCCTAACTGTGACAGGAGAAAAGATCAGCTCCTTATTACCAGACAATGCTCCTAGACCCTGGGCTGGGAACATGTTACTTTAGACTGGAACTATCCAATGTGTGCCAAGCTGTTTCCAAGCCAGCTCTGGTTCTTGCTCTTAGGAGCCTGTTTTGCACAGTTCTACTTTTTCCTTTTTCACACATCATGCAAAACTGTAGTTAGAGGGGCGACAACAAGTCTTGGGCTTGCACTCACTCACTTCTCCCCTTCCCCTGCACAGTTCCTCCTGTGTGGTTGGGAGGAAGAATTCTGAAAGTTTCACTTTTGCTTAATTGTGGTTTATTATATTGTTTGAACTGACATACTGGGGTTACTGTCACATTCTGTGGTCCCTAGAAGCTCACAGCGGAAGCTGCTAGCAAGGTCAAAGCAGGAAAAAGGTAGGACCTTGGCTAGCTTTAAGTGGGTTCTTCTAGCTTGAACTCTCTCCTAGTAGCACAATAGGAGGATGGTGTCTCAGCAGGTAGCTAAAGCCAATTGGAGCCTTCTGTAGATAGATAAGACCTGTAATATGGTCAGTTGTGCCCCTTCTGGAGGAGCTGACCGGATTGTTAAAAGGCCCCTACCTGATTTTGTAGCCAGACACTTCTGCGGAGTTGGGGAGATGGAGGTTCTGCCAAGACTCATGCTCTGAGCCAGAGGAAGGTGGCAGTGTACTCACAGTCCTCTGACTGTGAGGGCCCTGAATAAGGTGCCGACTGCAGTACCCTCAAGAAACTGGCCTTTGCCTCATCAGAATCCTCTGCTGCACACTGGAAGGCCAAAGGCTGGGAGTCAAGATGTTAACATTAACTGTGGTTTCTTTGAAACCTGCAGATTTTAAAGCATGATACAGCTAAGTGAAGCAATTGTTGCTGTTCTAATATTGTATTCATTGATGTATCATGGAATAAAGTGACTTTATTTTTTGTATCTCTGGCTTGCCGTAGTGGGAACTGTCCACCCTCCGCAGTGCTACAGTTTAGTTGCTGTTCCACCTGCTCTCAGCTTGGTGCAAACGTATTTGCTGTGTTTGTGGACAGCAAGCCATCAAGAGCAATTCATTATGCAGTTGTGACACATAAGATTCAAATATGGGACATCATACAGAGCTGAACTGTATGACTGGCTCAGTGCACTGCATGGGTGAACTACAACAATCTGGACAGGAAGCTGCAATGTTGTATGGTAGCAAATAAGCTACATTTGGCTACCATACAACATTGCAGCTCCCTGTCCAGATTGTTGTAGTTCACCCATACAGTGCACTGAGCCAGTCATACAGTTCAGCCTCATGGGAACATCTTCAGTGCTAAATTACCTTTCACATCCACTCAACAGACCTTGGACTGCAATATACTACTGTATCCTATTCATTATTGACTTTGACTGGTCGGAGAAATTCACCATCAGAGGACGCTCCAGGCAGAAGCAAGCACTGCCTGTTTCACTCAAATCCCAATGGGATGAATCAGTGTTCCGCCTCCTGAAGCCACCCAGTTGCCTGCAGAAGTGTTGGGTTTCCAGCTGTTGCCTTGGAATATGGCCAAATTCTCCAATAGGAATCTGAAAAATGTAGCTGAACTCATGTTCCCTAATTAGGCCAGCTCAGTTAGAATGAGCTCTAGCCTCACTCAGCCTGGAGCTCCCTAAGGCCTTCTTTTCAGCCCCTGGAACCCTGAATAGCTGCCTAGTTATTTTCAGCTTGCTGGGGTTATCTCCTGATCCTTAATAATATGTTTCATCATTCTCACCAAAATAACTCTCTTAAGCATCTGTAATTCCCAGCCCTTTTCATTTTAGCTTTCACTCTTAGTTTGCACTGATGGTCGCTGAGTATTGAACATGAACTCATGGGAAAAAGTATATTAAAATTATATTTCCACACATTGATTTCATTCCTTGAATATTTTCCAACCTGAGCCCACCAAAGAAAAAGGGAGCAAGTCATTGCCCAAATGCTGTTATTCCACACATCTACAGGCTGCAGGATGCTATAGAGATACACTGCAGTAGGATCCTGGGATATATGGCCCTGGGATATAACCATGAGGCATAGAGCTGGCACCTCTGGAAAGAAAAATTGCAGCTTGCATTCAGCAGTTGGGCAGACAAGCCAGACAATCAAATCATCTACAAGAGGCATATTGGAAGCTTATTAAATTTTAATCCCCACTCAAGGTGTCCCGGCTTTCCAGTATCGGAGGCAGTAAGCCTATATACACCAGTTGCTGGTGAACATGGGTAGGAGGGTGCTGTTGCACCATGTCCTGCTTGTAAGTCCCTGGTTGAGGGTTGGTTGGCCACTGTGTGAACAGAGTGCTGGACTAGATGGACCATTGGTCTGATCCAGCATGGCTTGTCTTTTGTTTCAAGACAGGAAAGGTGAGTTTGCAAGAGACTCTAGGGTATTCAGTATAAAAATACTTTGGTTTGTGGCTGAGCAGGCTTCCTGCGTTTTACCAGCTTTGACTGGTATGTCAGCTGTGGCCTCTCCTGGACAGGGATAGCTTGGCCACAGTGGTACAAGCACTAGTACTCTCAAGGCTGGATTACTGCAATGTGCTTCATGTGGGGCTACCCCTAAGGCTGTTCTAATGCTGGAGCTAGTGCAGAATGCTGCACCTTGGTGTTGTTAGGAGCTGCTCCTTTTCAGCTTGTAACACTTCTCCTGAGGGAACTGCACTGGCTGCCTATTCATTACTGGGCCATTTTTGAGCTTTTGCTACTAGTGTATAGAGCCCTAAATAACTTGGGACCAGGATACTTGAGAGAATATTTTGGGCTGCATTAATAGAAGTATAGCTTCCAAATCACATGAGGTACTGGTTGCCCTCTATTTGACACAGGTTAGGCCTCATCTTGAGTACTGAGTCCAGTTCTGGGCACCACATTTCAAGAAGGATGCAGACAAGCTGGAGCGTGTCCAGAGGAGGGCAACGAGGATGATCAGGGGCCTGGAAATAAATCCCTATGAGGAGAGGCTGAAAGAACTGGGCATGTTTAGCCTTGATAAGAAAAGACTTAGGGCAGACATGATAGCACTCTTCAGTACTTGAAAGGTTGTCACTCTGAGGAGGACCAGGATCTCTTCTCAATCATCCCAGAGTGGAGGACATGGAATAATGAGTTCAAATTACGGGAAGCCAGATTCCGGCTGGACACCAGGAAAATCTTCCTGACTGTTAGAGCAATACGACAATGGAACCAATTACCTAGGGAGGTGGTGGGCTGTCCCACACTAGAGGCATTCAAGATGCAGCTGGACAACCATCTGTCAGATATGCTTTAAGGTGGATTCCTGCATTGAGCAGGGAGTTGGACTCGATGGCCTTATAGGCCCCTTCCAATTTTTCTGTTCTATGATTCTATGCCTTCTCCCTTATCAACCTACCTGGTTACTGAGGTCATCAGATGGGGTGCTCCTGTCGTTCCTCATAGACCTATGGCCCAATTGGAGTAGAGCCTTCAGTGTGATGGCTCCCTTTCTGTAGAAGCCCCTGCCTCTGGAGCCTAAGCAGGCACCAACACTTTTATTTTCGATGCATGCTGAAGACATCTTTATTTCAAGGAGCCTTTTTTCATTGACTGTCATGGTTTTTACTCTGTTTTTTAAACCTTTTAACATGTTTTCTTCTTTATATGTTTCAATATGGTATTTTTATTGTTGTTATCTTTTATTGATCACTGCTCTGGAATCTGTTTAGTTGTGGAGCAGTACATAAATGTTGTAAGTAAGTAATTGAGTAAGTAAGTAAATAAATAATTGGATGTAAGAACAGTTCATACACATGTGTAGGGTCATCAAACATGGTGATCAGCTCGTGGGATTCATGCAGATTCCTGTACAGAAATGGCTTCCTTTGTAGGTGGGGGGAGTATGATGTGAAGCTGTTTTCATTCAGACATAATAATTGAGTCTTGCTCAGACCCAGTTCCAGTGAGGGAATTTGCTGCCCTTCCTCTCACCTCCAGCCTTGTAATCTGTTCCTGTGAGTCCGTTACCTCTTGACTTCTTGTCTCTTTCCTGACAACTTTTTTTGGTTCCCCCCCTCTCCTTCGGCGCTCACCCCCACCCCTCCAAGCTACCTTTGCTCTCATTTCTCCTTTCAGCTATTTCTGTGTGTCTCCTTTTCCTCCTCAAATGTTTCAAGCATACAGT
The DNA here is from genome assembly GCA_029215795.1 of Anniella stebbinsi. Lineage (NCBI taxonomy): Eukaryota > Metazoa > Chordata > Lepidosauria > Squamata > Anniellidae > Anniella > Anniella stebbinsi. The sequence goes on from JARDYH010000001.1 coordinate 336,325,078, forward strand.
CTATAACTGTTCTTCACTTTTATCCTCCAAGCTCTCTTCTTGACCAATGATTTTTTGCCTGTTCTTCTCTCATCAAAATCTCTAATGAACTTCCACCAAAATTGAATGGTGTTTTATTGACTTGTCTACTGCCTTCAGCATTCTCTGTACCATATATCTTGTGAAAGCTTAATTGGAAGTAAACCCCACTGAATTCCATGATAATTGTTCCCTGAGAAAAGTGCATAAGATTGCAACGTTTGTCTCTCACTGGGTTTGTGAGTAAATCTCTCTCTCTCTCTCTCTCTCTCTCTCTCTGTATGTGTGTACAGACATGCACACATACACATACACATGTATACACACACACACACACACACACACTCATTCCTGCTCATCACTTTTAAGCTGATGTCTATTAGAGCTACTTTTTCAACTAGTCTTCTAGTGCAGTGGTCTTCAACTGGTGGGTCACAACCCAAAAGTGGGTCATGAGATCAGTCTAGATGGGTTGCGACAAAGCTGTTGCCGCCATGTTGGGCATGGAGAAAATTGTGAAAGTGGTTTGCTGGTTGGGAGTCCAAGGTGGGTCTTGGATCTTGACCAGTTGAAGACCCCTGTTCTGGTGGCCTTTATAAACTATTTCAAAAGCAAAACAGGGTTTCCCCTTAGTGCGACACTTTTTAGCCCTAATTCATCAACACAACATCCTGTCTCTGCATAACAGGGGGAAGGGGGAAGGCCCTGGACTAGTTTGGATAGCCTTGTTGCACTGGTTAAAACAAACCAAGGGAGATGTATGCTGCACAGATGCAGAAGGGGGAGTGAACAGACTTCAGTAAACTAAATGTCCAAATCTAAACCCTTTCTTGGTAGGCTTTCATGAGAGTTGGTATCGAACCTGGAACAGGCTCAGGAAAGAACCCGTTGTCTCATTTGATTAGCAATTAGGTTAGGCTGTTGGTTACTTCTAACTTACATGTAGATGTTGAAGGTTCCTGAAGAGTGCACAAGTGGAATTATTTGACTTGTGGAAACAAGTGATACCATACAAAGAGCTATATTGGAGAGGTCCAATCTAAAGTTCACAGCCTAAGTGTCGCATCGTACTGAACTTTGCTGTTTCCCTGCAGTGCATTCCTCTATCAGTGAAATAATCTTACAATATAAATAATATATTTTTTTTTAAAAATGCTTGCAAGGTTGTTTACAGGTTGGGCTCTAGGCTGTGTGAAGAATAGAATATAGTGCTATGTGTACTGCTGAACCACCTTGTGAACCACCTTGATGGTTGATGTGAACCACCTTGATGGTTGCTGTAACCATCTGGGTTATGCAGTGGCCTCCATTTCTATTTTAATGAGCTGGTTGGGAGTGTTGTCCTGAGGACGACTGACATTGTAGCGTATCTGTGTACAAAGTACTTGTGGCAATAGGAAATAGATGTTAGAAACCTTGGTATGATTTAAAAAATGTATGGTAAGTAATAGGCTGTGTGTACACATAACACACATGTGAGTTTGTATGAGCTGGCTTAGTGTATGTTTGAGAGTTCAGTATAGGGTGACAAAATGTGTTTAGGGGCTTGTTGTACGTGCGCACTTACGCCCATATGTGGTATGTGTTCCTGAAACATCCCAGTTCCAAATGCTCCTTTTTTGGCACTATAGCCTCTTGGCTTTGGCATCTTAAGAATCTGGAGGAATCATTTAAAGATCAGAAAAGTCTATTCACTGCAGCCCCTGAAGGCTTCACATTTTGTGACATAGTCATTCCAGTCGGCTGAGCTCTGTCGCTTGCGGATGAGCCCATATAAGGAAGCTGTTTCCTGCGTTCTGAGCTCTCTGTTTGTCCCTCTGCCCTTCTGCGCCCCCTTTGCTGAAGAAAGCTGGTATTTTGAAACTGCAGCACTCGACTCATTCCTTCTCCCTGTTTATTTTTGGAGAGTGATTATTTTTGCTCCTCTTAGGGAGCTATGTTGGGTCATGTCCCTTCCTTCCAGGAGGCCACAGCCCCCAATGACAAGCATTGTCCATTTCCCACACTCACAAATATTGCATAAAGAAGCAAATTGTTTCTACACCTGTAGGAGTCGCTGGGCTTTCAGGGAGCCCTCAGGATCCATTCCATTCTTTTGCTGCTTTCTGGAGGCATCTAGAATGTCCTTCTTTTCCTTTTCTTTCCTTTCTTTTTTCATGTGAAAGGGCTGAAGAGGCATAAAGAAGAGTTAATGCCCCTGCAAATGTTGTCATCCAGTCCAAACATGTAGTAAGAGCATGCAGTAATCCTTGCAGGACTGCATCACTTTGGGCTGCAGGTGGCGTGGGAGATCGCACGTTAAGAAGGTAAGAACCCTGCTGAAACAGACTGAGGGCACCTTGAGTTGGGGCAGCCAGTATTAATTTGGCTTCACCCAGCCAAGCCACCCAGAGGCCCTCACTGCTTTCTAGTCAGCACCCATCAGCTCACAGCTGATGCAGATCAGTCCTGCTGCAGCTGGGAAAGGTGAGCTGCCATCTCTGACCTCCAACTCCCGATAACACCTGTGTTTCTGGCTGACTCAGGGCCCGCAGTGGCTCGTTGTTGTTCAGGGGTGGGCTTTCCAGGTGTTTTGACCTGCAAATTCCATCAACCCTAGCCAACATGGCCAATGGTGAGAGTTGATGTGAGCCGTAGGTCAGAACATCTGGAGGACCACATGTCTCCCACCCCTGTGTAACTGAAGGGCTTGAGGGCCTGCATTATCGCAAAACGACACATGTCCCCTTATGAATCTGCCTGCTCTTTGAGATCATCTAGTGAGGCCCTTCTTCACATCCCTCAGTCTACGGATGTGCAGCCAGAGGTGATGCAAGAGTGTGGTTTTTCTTTCGTGCTGTGACATATATGGAACTCCCTGCCATGGGAGGTTTAGTGAACCTTGCTTTGCCAGTGTCCTGTCATTACTTGAAAACATTTCTTTTTCTAGCAAGCCTTAATATGCTGCATAGGGGTTTCTCCTTTCTTTTAGTTCTAGTTTTTTAGCTTCGTTTTTTTTAAATTTAGTTCTTACTGCTACTTCTGTATGTTGATCTAGGTTTTATATTTTGGATTGACGTCATTATTATGTATTTATTATGTAAGCCACCCTGGGCAGCTCCAGTTTGGATGTGGAATGATGATACCTTAAATACACATATGCACAAAATAACTATGCACAATTTTCCAAATGTAGTAGTATCATAGTTTTATAGACAAGCATCACAACACTGACTATTTCATTTTCAATCAATTTCCTAATACTCCCTAACGTGAAATGTGCCTCTCTTTCTACCACTGATACCTCATCACAAATCCATGAGTTTTTTCCAGGAAAATTGCAGGCAGTTCATATCCATTGATATACAGTAGTCAGAATTTGCTATTTTTTGTGTGTGCTTGTCTCAACATGCATCATGTACCAATGCACTTCCATACACATGGCAAGCTAGCCGTTTGGACAAATGCATGGGTTTTAGCTAGGAGGAACCACCATTTACAATAGCAGTATACCTCTGACTACCAGATGTTAAAGGCAAATGGGGAAGACTATCACTGCCATGCTCTGTATGAGAGTGCTCACAGCAGCTGGGTTGCCAAGACTGAAAACAAATGCTGGACTAGATGGACCTTTCTTTGATCTTGCAATGCAATTCTTTCATTCTTGAGATATTTTCCCACAAACACAGACGCTTAGTAGAAAGTGGCAAGTGAGTTTCTTTCAACTTGTATACTTTTAGCTGGTAGATCTCCTGTAGAATGTGGTATTATATGTGCAGGTACACTTGAGCATTAAGATTGGGATCCCAAAACCAAACTGGGATACTGGCTAGATTGGTGCATCGTTATTGTAACCTATATGTTTATGGCTACCCTGCAAGCATGTGTTCCTTTTGGGTTTCATGAAGCCACTGTAATGCAGCACCTAATGAGGCTTTCAGAATCACATCAGTCCCAAAATGCTGTTTCTTAAACTCAGAGAGTCTAAATCTGTAGATTTGGCTGGTACTAAAACAAACAAAAGGTTCCCATCATTAGAAATAGTCTTTATATCCAGGGCATTCTTGACAATAAGATTCAAGTTATAGGAATACCTTCAATACATAGGACTCTGGTTCATTCCTTTCTAGGTTCTGTGAACTTCCATCCTGCTTATCTGAGTATGAAGTGCCTTTTAATCCAAATCTATCTATTTAGCAAGCTGGGGTGGGGGGCTTGAATCCCCCAAAGCAAAACTTGTTAAGATGGCCTTCCAAAAGGGATTTGTTTAAAAAGAAAATTTTAAGCATCAAAATAGAGTATATATAAAATGGCTACTTTAGTAGTGTACTAGCTAGTACAGAAGAGGCAAGGTATAACAATATTAAACTGGTCTCCGGAGATTTATTACTAAAATCTGAAGCTGTTCAGTGGTTAAAAGTGAAATTGACCACATGGAAGTCCTACAATTGTCCCCGCTGCAGGAAATATGATTGCCAGTTAGATATACTTCAGTGAAGCCCAAACTAAAGACTGACCTTGGCCTCATCTCCTTTATGGTAAAAGGCTTAAGCACTTCCTTGAAGTTGAGGGAGGAGAACTGATTTCAGCCTTGCATGTCATAGTGACTTCAGTAATTATGGTAATAATACTTTAAAAAAAAATTCTTTAACATGATTTTAGGTCAACTTTAAATGTAGAACCCTCTTTAGAGTATTCCACATGCTTCGTACATACTAGATGATGGCTACAAATTCTATGTGCATTTCTCTGAGAGCAATCCCCATTGAACATAGTAGGGCTTATTTCTAAATAAATGTATAAGAATGGGCTGCAAGTCAATAATCTGAGGTCTAGTCAAGACATGCAGCACAGAATGAGGTGATAAAGTGCAGAGGTAGTGGTATGGGCTGCATCAGTTCAGACTGCAGGAGGTGATCACATTTTTGAATGCTTTCCTACGTTAAAAGCCCTGCAAATAGAAATGAGAACAGCTGGGATAGAACCTTTCTCATGGCTGGGCTAGTTTGTTTTATTTTAAAGGAGCTTTTTATATGGAGGAATGTTCAAAAATGGAATCCTCATCTGCCATATAAGCTCACCAGGAGATGAGCCAATCCCATTGTCTCTCTGTCCCCACCCCATCTGCAATACTGAGGAGGCCAGAAAAGACTGCACCATGGAATCCTCATCTGCCATTGTACAGCCCTTTGTGCCCACCTCAGTATTGCAGATGGGGTGGGGACAGAGAGACCAAAGGATTGGCTCATCTCCTGGTGAGCTTACATCTAGGTTTCTTAGCCACTATGTTCTACTAGCTCTTTTCAGGAGATGAGGTCGCCTTGCCAAACAAGTGTTGGAAGCTTTTAAACATCTAGAATGATTTCTCAGTGAGAAGGGGAAAGACACTAAGGCCGTTATCACACAGCAGTTTTAAGCACACCCACTTCGACTTTGATCCACTTCTTCAGCACTGGACTCGCATGACATCGTCCCCCTCTTGCTGTTCTCTTGCCCTGAGGTCGCAGCTTTTAGTTTCTGTTTCGATTCATCCCTGAACAGGCAAAGTCCGAAACAGGCAAAGTTCAATAGGCCAAGCTGAGGTATCGTAGCTATACCGACCAGATGTGATTCAAACTCTAGACTCGCATAGGAAATGGAGGGGGAACCCGCAGAATCAAACGGGGGGGGGAGGGGAATAGGTGTGATAAAGGCCCACGACACTATGCATGTCCTCAGGGGATGGTCTAATAGCCCAGTAATTATATTGCTAGAGAATGGAAGAGGCTAAAAGAAGGAGAACAGAGGATGGGACAGATACAGAGGACAAAAGTTGGGGACAACTTGCTATTACCTCTGATTCATGATCAGCAATGGGATGACAAGTGGTATATGAAACCAAATCTCTGCTGCTACTCCCAGTCAGTAATTGAAGATAACCACAGCAATTTCCTTTAGTATGGTGCATAGGGGAATCCTTTCCCTTAGTGGGGTGGGGCTTGGAGGAGGTGGCCTCTGTGGGCCAGATGGGGAATCCCTACAGGCTGAGTTAAGCTTGCAGGCTGGAGGTTCCCCAACCCTGCTTTAAATGAGGTCATATTGCTTGTATTATGACTGCTGATATTGTTATAATTGTTAGCCCCATTGGAGATCCTATTCCTAGCGTAAAACAGCCAGGAATACAAATTTTGATATAATGTGATGTCATATAATATAACAATAACCTGTTTTTTCTCTCTGTTTCTCCTACTGCTTATTGCCTCCTTTAAGCGTCCGTCATCTAAACCTCTTATCCGGGAAGGGGTATGGTCTGGCTTGGTTGGTGTCAGTGCTTCCAAGTGAGTGCAATTTTGTTTAAATCTACGACAATTTAGAGCATACTGTTGTAGTTAGCAAATATCTTCATGGTTGTTGCTGTTTAGGTCTTCTGACCCGCTAGATGTATTTGCTTGGACTGTTTCCTGTGACATCAGTTACTGCAGAGAAGGTATCCATCTTGGTTGTCCCAGTCCATTTCTCTTCCAGCTGGTGTAACAAGGTTGGTGGAGATGAATTCATGAACCTTTTTTGGCACAGGATAAAATACCTTGGTATAGGCGTTTGTGAATTGTCTCCCTGTATTTGGCAATCCTAGTTTTGTGCGAAGTACACCTCTACCTCTCTAGAAGGGGTTAGGATTCATCATAAGGCTTTGACAGAATAGTAGGAGGCAGCAGCCAAGAATCTGTCACAGGTTTTTGCTCCTTTGGAAAATAAAACTAAGGGATGTTGGAGGAGCTGTCAAGCTCCACCGCCACTTCTGTTGAGAGCCATTCTACACATTCTACATGGACATATGGTTGAGTTCTTTGAGTTCTTTGGAATCTGTACAGTGCTATGACATGATTACTTGGTTTGTATGTAACGCTAACCTGTGGATTACTTGACCTATTTTTTTCTGTTAACAATTTATTACTATTTTTTTATTTTATTTTATGCAGTATAGCGACTGGAATATAATGAAATTCAGTCTGAAAGCGAAAGGGATTATCCAGGTCTGTTAACACATTTTGTCTGTCAGTGTACAAAAAAGAGAAAAAAGGAGAGGATTGAAAATGGCATGAACGATTAGATTGAATTGCCTCAATATTGTGCTGAAACCTTTTGTCCAGACCAACCTGTGCTAAATAGATTGAACTCTAGTACTGGATTACCCGGCATTGTGGAGCCTCTAGTGAGCCACAAGTAAAGGGAGTTCAAGGTGCACGGAACAGGGGGAAGAATCCAAAAGACACATGAACAGCAAGGTGAACAACAAAGTGCAGTCTCCTTGGACCCTCCCTGTAGTTATCATCTAGCCACTCTTCCCCACTTCCTGTATCTGCAGCAGAATATGTTTCGCTTAAGCTCTAATGTATGTTGTTTCTGCTGCAAAGACTGCTCTCCATCCAGCAGAGGGCACTCAAGTTCTGTCCTGAAAGCTGTGCAGATGCACTTCATGACATCATTACCTTTTGATAAACAGACTTACGGTAAATGGCCCGTTATGTTAGCTCATGCATTATATTTATAAGACACAAGGGGAAAAGAGCATGTGCTTGCTGAAGAGATCACCAGGCGTCTGGCAAAGAGTACTTAATCTCATATGTTAAAGAATTTAAACGGCATGGAAGGGGTGAGGGCAGAAAGAGAGATTCACCAAGATTCCCTTTTAAAAACACCATAGTTCTTGTTTCCATCCTTGAGATCTTCTTTATAGTGTCTGTCACAATTGGTATTTGTTCCTTTGTGTTTTGTTTTTTTACAGCTAGCACATGATTTCCCGCATTGTGTTTGCTTCTCATCTCATTTGCACACAGACGCATACTGTGAGACTCAGAATAAAAATGCTAACTTTGGGGGAGCCATCAATACTATTAATGATCAAGCGCAATCTTATTGGTGTTCATCATCTAAAAAAAAAATCTTGATTGATAGCCCCTTATATTCACTATATTACAGATGGGGAACTGAGACCACAGAAATTCATTCCAGTGATGTAACTTGAGTCAAAGTCTTCAGGATTGAAGTCTAGAAGTATCTTGAAGGTCATTTCATGCAATCCACTGAACCCAACAGAGCTCCCTTATTTAAACACCCCAAACAATTTAGCCAGTACTTGGAGAAGCATATTTCACCTTGTTGTGGAATGAATATATATATATATATATATATATATATATATATATTTGTAGGCTGAATTCAGACAACACATTACTCAATGGTGGGGTAATAATCAACTTTACAGTTGTTCATCTAGGGGGTACTCCCCACACAACATGGTAATAAATAATCAACCGTGGTGTGGATTAGGATCAGCGCTGAGTTGACTATGGCAGCATTCGGACGACATGATAGTCAATACAACTGACGATTGTTCCCCCCACCCCAGTTGCTTATTGTGTCGTCCGAATTCAGCCGTAGTGTAGAGTAGTAGCTAAGATACTGAGGGTAGTTTCCAATGGTGGTGTAGTGCTAGCACAAACCAGTGCTAGCACAATGTCATTAGCCCTAGCGCAGCATCGTCAGCACTTGCTAGTACAAAGGGAAAAAGCAATGATTTTGCTAGCGCAACGTTATTACCTCTAGTGTTGCACCATCCTTGGATACTAATCTGAGCAACAAATTGTAACAGAGGAGCTGTCCCACCCCCAGAATGCCCCATTTCAAGGCTTCCTGCAGGCACCACCAGAGATAGATTTATGCCTGCAGAGCTGTTCATAGATGTGGCCTTTCTGTGGTGGAGGGGCTGCCCACTCTATCCTAAGCCCCACTAGCAAATGAATCTGCATTTTAGGATTGCTCTGCCCAGTGATATTTAAATGAGAGAAAGATGTTTTGATGCCGGTACAATCAGAGTTTGATAAAATATTATTATTGATTAATCCAGAGAGAGAATACTGGAAAAGAGTGAAAAGGAATTACACATGGCTGTCAGCACAGAGAGCATTGTGAGAGAAAGAAGGAGGGTAGTGGGATTGAAAACTAGTATGAGTAGTTAGGCTGAATTCCCTCACTATCAGTCCAAAAAGTTTTTCACCGATCTACCTGCTTCAAATAGAGCTTACTGGAGCACTTTATAATCATCATTGTATTAATACCATGCCTTTCCAAAAATAAGCTCCAGACTTACAATGAAGTAAATCAGTACAAATCACAGTATATAAACAATACAATAAATAAAATTCATCATTAAAATTACCAGAACTAGAAAACTGGATAGAGAGCAATTGGTTAAACTAATTAAAATGGAATTCTGGGTTCATGAGTACTAACAATAAGGGCAAAAGGCAAACCTCTTTGAGGAGGATATTAAGATGCAGGGTTACAACAGAAAAGGCCATGTCTCTAGTCATCATCTAACACAACTCTGAAAGTGAGATCTGAATGGACAGGTAGGCTCATATGGAATTAGACTGTCTTACATAATCCAGCCTCTAATAAACCACAGCAAAGAATATCCAAGGTGCATTGGGCAGGAGGAATGGGTAAGAAAGCTGTACCCCATGCAATAGAAAAAGTGAAAAAAGAGCTTGTTCCTTTACTCACAGCAAATAATGTGGCCAGTGACCTTTTAGTTTGGTAGAAACCTTGATGGAAGATGGATGTTTTTCTTTACATTTGGTATCTCAAACCATTGTATATGGGGCTGAAAAGGAATATTTCTCAAAGCAAGGAAATGGTTTTTCTTTTCTTGAGTAACCTAGAGCTGATGATTATGTCATTGTTTTGTAGAATGTTGATGTGTGAATAACCCTGCCTTGGAGCAGTTGATTGGCTCTGGCAACTAAATTGGTTTTTCTGGCATGGGATTCAATCCTTAAGGTGAGGGGAACAGTCAGAGCATATGCTGAAGCATGCACGGTTCAGTGTATCCTGAAGCAAGAGCTGGCAGGAGATGCCTTGGGGCAAAAGTCCACTTGAAGTTCTGCACTGCAAGCTCAATAGAAGTGAATGGGAGCTGTCTGAGCCTTGGTACTGCTCTTATTACCTTTAATGGAACTTTTGCAGGAGAATTTCCCAGTGGATGGTGCCTCTAGAATACCTGGAGTTCAGAGGAGAGTTCAGAGTGTACTTTAGAGATGACTGGGAGGAGGTGGGGTGTTTGGGGCAAGTATTAAGCTCTGACGTGAAAGAGGCATCTACTTGGAGTGTGTTCAGTGGCAGCTTTGCGTTCTGGAGCTAGCAGCAGCTTGTTGAGAGCTGTGACGGGACTGAGAAAACCTCCAGCATTTAAGCATTTAAACCTGGCTCCCAAGAACATTTCTTTTTATCCCTGGAGACTGAGCACTTAATTTGAGGGCTCTGGAGATAACTGAAAATCTGCTAATCAAAAATGTAGCTTAATTAGATTCTAATTGAGTATTTTCTGTTGATGTTCTAATTTTTATTGTTGCCCACCCTATAACTTCAGCACGAGGTAGGCCCTGAATTCAAATTATGAATAAAAATAGTATTGTATTTTCTATGCAGTGACCTTGAGGGTTTTGAAAATATTAGAACAATTCCTCTCATGCAAGCAAAAGCTTTTGTTGTCAAAGAAAGGGCTGGTTCGCCCATACAAACTGGATATTTATTTATTGCAAGAACAGTTCCTTCAATAACAAGGGATTATGAGGGGAAATCTCCAAGTGAACTAGGCTGTACGTGGACGTAAGTTGCAGGATCCACTTCCACCATTGATTGTAGTGGCATTTTTCCAAGGTGATCTAATCCTTGAAATAGCTACTGGTGTTGGCCATTGAGAACTGCATCTATATACAGTCTGGTTCATACAGGGGTTTCTCCATCCAATCCTCTAAATGGGAGAGAGGACGTAAGTAGCCAGGCTGAATGTGTGAACCAACTCATAGTCTAAAGAATGGCTTCCTCACAACACTGCCGTGGATTAACTGTGGCTTATTGAAAGTGTTTTTGTCTTATGCTGCCACCTGTTGCTATCCTCGGTAGGGTAGAGAGAGAGGGCACAAGAAGCAGAGTAACCAAGCAGAACTTGGAAGGAAGGAAAGGAAGTCTGATTAAGTTTTGTCTTGAAGTGTCTGTTTTTGGGTTTGTCCCTGCATTGATCTGCAAGGGAATGAGGCAAGTAATGGCCCCTTGGGGAGCTTCAGGACTTTCTTCTCAATGTCAGCCGTCATTTTCAATCACCCTCTCCCTCCCAGCCATTAATTTTGGCCCGGGATCATGGGGACTTGTCCATCTATCACACCTAATTGACACTAAATGATCTGTCAGTTTATTGATGAACGGCAGGAGTGGAATTGTCACAATATATTTTACTTTCTAACAACTCCTCCTGACAATTTTACCTTGTCCATCTCACTCTCCTCACATAAATCTCCATTGGCCTCTCATTCCTTCTCTTGGGCTGTTATGGTGCCAGCCGTCTCCACACCACCAGCACGCATCAAGGACATCAAGATGGCGGTAGAGCTGCAGTGTGTGGGTTTGGTTCTTTTTTTCCCTTTTTTCTTTTTATAGAGTGGATGTTCCAGGAATGCTAACTGGCTTCTGTCCTCTTCTCCTTCAGTGTCATTGCTGGGGTGGTTCTCTCCTTGTCTTTTCACAGCCTGTTGTTACATTCAGAGCCAGCAGAAATAGTAAGACAAAAAGGACAGAGCAGAAGAATCACCTTAAGGAGCTCCTGACAGTGCAATGGTGATTGTAGAGTAAACTTAGTGCTACTCTATTTGTTTGTTGCTTTTGCTTTTTAATCTTTGGGCTAAAGAGATGATCACAATTGATTGTTTTCCTCCCCCCCACCCCCTTTTATCAAGAAGATCTGACAGGGGTGGGATTTTCTTTAACAAATATTCTTGATCTAAAATGGAAAAGGAAAACATTGTTACTCTGGTTTTTTCTTAAAAGACTTTCTGGATAACTATTCAGTTTGAAGCATGGATGAGGGATCATCAGTAGAATTTTTAGGCAGCAGCCCTGTGGGCAATTGTCATGCAAAGGTGATGAATTTTGAGTGCAGGAGGATGCCTGAACAAAGGCATAATTCTCATCTCTTCACTAAAGTTCTGGAAGAACTGGGTTAACATCTCCTACCCTTTTGGACAGTGAATGCTACAACCTAAAAAACAACAAAGAAAAAAAAAGAATACCCAGCTATCTTTCATACCTGGGAGACAGCTGAAATAGCAAACTTATACCCAATCTAAATCCTAACTTTTTGTATGTGAGAGACATTGATGTCCATAACCGTCCTTCGTTTAGATCTCTAGTTAGGCATTTCTTTTTAGAACTTCTTTGAAGAAAGCCAAGATAGTTAAAACCTGTGTGCTGTTCAGATTATTCATGGGTTTCAACACAGAATCTGACCTGGAGTTTGATATTAGACAGTTAGGATTTAGAGTTGTCTCCAGTAGCAGAAATACTAGTTCTAGAGTCATACACCTCACTAATAATTATTCTATATTTATAATGTAAATATTTGACTTCAATGAATTTTGCTGCCATCATCAACCACTGACATAGGTTCCATGGAAATGTATATAAACATAAATCAGAGATTGCTGGGTGTAATGTGGCACATCACTCTGTTGAGAACTGTCATTCTGGCATAACTAAAGCAGAGCTGAAATTACTGTTTTCATACCTCCTTTTTTCATTTACTTTCAGCATGCATGCCTTGCTAAATTTTTACCTCTTTATTTACATTGCCCTCACTTGCTCTCAATCACCCTTAGTGATGTCGTCATGTCGTCATCTCCAACTGGCTATGTAGCATTGTGACATGAATCTGTACGGTGTGAGATCTTGATTGAGGAGGATCACTAATGTAATTGATCAGGAAACACTGCCCTCACTCTCATTTGCCATTCTGCTATGGTCACATATCCAAGTCTGATTGGCTATGTAGCATCAATGGATGACATTTTCCTGCTCACTATGGATTTTTTAAAAGTGAATATTCAAACACATAAGGTATCTTTTGGGGGGAAATTCTTCCCCATCCAAACTGCTATTTTCAGTCCCAAATTCAACACTGGAAGAACTTCAAAGCAACCCTAAGTAATAAGACACATTGCCAAAAAAAGAAAAGAAAAGAAAAAAAGTGCAGTTTAGGGAGTTGAAGCAGGATTGTCTGTACCGCTACAATATTAATTTAATTTATCTAATGGGGTAACATGTACAAAATATATTAATCACACATTTGGAGTTTTAAGCAGATATGAAATTTTGTGGCTAGAAATGGAAATCTATGTAAAGGCAGAACTGATAATTTTGCAGGAGAGCATCAGAAAGTGAGTTAACTACTGGAAATCCTGTCATGACTCTTTTAATTTGAGCCTCTAACAGTTATTGTCCACAAGGCCATACCGTAAAGGCCCAGAACTTTGGTCTTACAGACTGCTCTATACCTGTTTATGCCTTAGAAATAAAATTCTGTCCTTTCTCCATCCCTTGAGCCAGTGTCAATTTGTGAAAGCATCCTGTGTTTTCAGTAGCTTTGTTCGGAAGCAGAGAGATTTTGAATGCTACAAGCCTAACAAATTGCTGTTTCCCCTTTGATAAATCCTCTCTTCAAAAATAAAATGCCTGTGAACATCAGTACTTTCCTTTCCCCTCCCTTCTTTCTGTTCTTCTAGCAAGAGGGCGTCTTCAAGGGACTTTCGTTTTGCAGGTCATTTATGAAAGAGAAATAGCTTAGACAGGCTAGGAAATGTGTTCACTGCCGTGCTGAAACATCCCCTTCAGCTGTGATGATGCTTCTGCATCTGGACCTATAGTACCTTTGATATTCTAGTCCTTGGCTCCCTGCAGAGCTCAGTCAGTCCCCATCCCTCACAACTGGCACCATTCGGTTACTCTTCATCTGTTTGTTGCTCTCCAGAAGTGAAAAATCAGGCAATATGTTTTCTATTTGTATACACTGGCTTTTTGTTTTTGGAAGTTTTCAAGGTAGCATGACTCCGGGAGGAATTTAGCTCTACTTGTTGCTGTGTTCAGGGCAATCAGTGGTATCCAGAATTATTGCTGAAAGTCATTTTTTGAAGGTGGAGGGAAGGCAGTTCTAGCGCCATTCCAATCACATCTTGATTGCAGAGCCTCTAATGTAGCCTTCTCCAGATGTTTTGGACTTCAACTCTCCTCAGTTCTAGCCAGCATGGCAAATGATCAGGAATGCTGGGAGTTGTAATCCAAAACAGGTGGAGGGCACCAAGTTGGGGGAGGCTGCTTTAATGGGCAGGGGCTCTGTTCATGAAAGGGAACAAAAGGAAGTCAGGTGAAACTGTTGAGATGAGGTTTTGTATTGAAGGGCTAGTTGAACGCCCTGTGTGGTGCGATTGGATGAAAATCTAGAAAACATAAGGTCTCTTTATATTTTTCTGCTAACTTGTATAGTTTTTTAAAGCAAAGTTGCACCAAGAGTGGGGAATTAAAAGCGGAGAAGTAGTAGGAGGGAATGAAATGGGAATGCTCTTCTAAGTTTAGTCAGAAGGGGGCAAGCTTTGCACAGAAATAGGCACAAATTCCAATACAGTTCCAGCCATGGTAGTCTCTGTTCCATTGGCAATTTGAGTTCTGCCCCATCAGTACTCATTCAACTCTCCTTGTAATGTTATGGACAAATAGCGCAGTAGGGGCTAAGCAAAGTGTACTGAAAGTGTGACAGAGCTGGAAGATCGTGTGGCCTCCCTGAATGGGAAAGTGGAAAACACAACTGACTGCTGTGTAAAAACTCAACTTGCACTGTTGTCTTAATGTACCTTTTGCTTTTACCAAACTTTGTAGCTGCTCATGGGCTGCTCACCCTAATTTTAACCTCATGGGTCATTCACCGTGTTTTGCACACACATGCACCCTTCTCTCTCTGAAGCAAATGTGCTACTTGATTGTGTCTTGTTCCATTGGGTGACATGATCGACTTATTTGTGTCAAGGCAGATAAGGTTCCAGAATGATACTGGTTACATGCGTTTTCCTAGAGGGTTGCTGGCTTTGAATAACCAGCAGTTATTGTACATCAGACTCCATATTCTATACACAGTAATTTGGAGTTGTAATGGGTGCACATATTTTATGTATTGTACATTGCTCTGGAATCCAGGTTGGACAAAGGGCAATTTAGAAAATGTAAAAATAAATACATAACTGGATGGTAAAGAAGCAAGTTTCAAGAAGATGAAGGTAGCATCTTGAAACTTTCAGTGTGATCAGATTTGGGCCTATGCCTAATCCAGCCTTCCCCAACCTGATGCCCTCCAGATGGGTTCAACTGCAACTCCCATCATTCCCAGTCAGCATGCTGGAGGGCACCAAATTGGGGAAGGCAGGCTAAATAATTATTTTTCCATGGTCTCCAAGCGGTCCTTTGATACATGCCCCTACACCCAATTACCCTTGTCCCCGCCCCACCCCAAGGTATGCAATTTATTAGTCCTGTGTTGTATGTCTGTACAAGAGCTTGACTTCCAGTGCACTGTACAATTATGTGCACTGTACCACCACAAGGAAGAATAACTTGGGTCCACCATGAGCTACGGACATGAAAAAAATGTCAAGGGCATTTGCCCACATTTATCCCACTTATGTTCCCTGTTAAAACAGGTTAACGGTGTCTAATTAACCACTGAACATTGTCATCCTGCATGAATATAGCATCCTTGCTCTTCTTGGAGCCTGCCTATTTTATCTCCATTAAATCTCCCACAGTATTCCATTAAATAGGAGAGAAACATTTTAACAGAGATGATGTCTACATTAGTGCTGTCTTTCACCCTTCAGCACTTAACCTCTGAGGCTGTAGCATTTATGGAGGAGAACTGCTTCCTCACCCCAAATCTTGTACATTGCTGGGGGGGGGGGAAGAGGAAAGTGGGAGCATCAGTGGTCTATATATGAATGTGAATAGAGAAAGCTACTGCTATTTCCAAAAGTATTTCCTCTGACATGTATAGAACAGAGAATTGTATCCATCGATGTATCTTTCCCTTCCTATCGTGTAGGGACATGTCACAAAACCTATGTATTTCTACAAAATAATAGTGGGAGTTTAAATGAAGTAAGTGTGTGTGTGTGTGTGTGTGTGCGCGCCTGCCATAGATCACCCTGAGATGTGTATTTTTAAACTAAATTTATCTTGGAAAGCTTGAGTTGCTAAGAGTGTGGAATTCCATACATTATATAGGATGCCCTTATCACAGAGTTCTTGCCCTGGTGCTTCTTAGTGTGTTTCATTCAGTGGACAAGGCTGGTGAGAAGCCTGTGGCACTTGGCTGTTACATTCATGAAATGACAAAGTGCTCATCCCAAATATACTTCTGTTAGAAGCCAGAGCCCACTATAGAAGTTAAGTTTTAAATGTCAGTCTGACTGCTACCATTGTGCATTATTCTCACTAAAGTAATAGATTTTCTAATAGGCTTGAATTGGAGAATAAAATTAATATCAGGAACAATAGTTTACCATAAGAAGAGGAGTGGCACACCACACAGCGTTGTTAGGCCCATTTTCATGGATTTTTTTTCAAATAGTTTTGATAACTGTGTCAGAGATGGTTGAAGTATAATGAGTCTACCAGGGTGACTTCTGAAGGCCATTTTCAGACTTAAAGTTCTACCTTATAAATACTGGCAAACTATAGAAGGTACAGAGAATAAATAAATATTCTGAGGGGCTTTGGAAGGAGGCCCCTTCTGCAGAAATGCTAATGAATTAAATAGGTGTATTGAGTGAGTGCATGTGGAGGCTTTTTTGGAAGCGATGTGTGAAAGCAAACAGCAGTGGAATAGATTTGTTTCATAGTTGGGGCTTAAGCCTTCACAATCTTTTTGGTCTACTTTTTTGGCCTTTCTAGACCATTTATTTACTCCCTTAGCAAGGGCTTACTAGAATTTTGTTTGGTGGGGGAAGAGTTTGCAGTCCCATCTGTTTATCTATCTATCTAGATGGTTCATAAACACCAAGCTGTCATGTAAAAGTTCATTCCAGGAAACAGAGTGCTAAAGGTCAGCACCAAGTTATTTGATAGACATACTGATTCATCTATTTGGTCTGTATTACATATTCTGGGTCCATGACAATCTATGGTTGAATGATGAATAGTATTAAATCTGTATTTCTCCGATATCTTCGTCTTTATATTATCATAGTCTTCTCTCTATCCCAAGCATATATGTAGGAGGGAAATGTATAGGCCTAGCAAATATTTTGTGTTTAAACTAATACGGTGCATGAAAAGGAAGTGTCTCTTACCACACTATCATAGGAGATGAAGACACATCTGTTGTTGCGATGCCATATAGTGTTGTTTTTAATATTTTGCTCTGTTTTTATTTAACTATAGGTTTTATGTTTTGTACTTTTTGTGAACTGCCTTGGATGTTTCCAGAAAGGTGGTATAGAAATACAGTAAATACATGTATTTATTTCTTAATTTATTTATTACATTTATATACTGCCCCATAGCCAAAGCTCTCTTGGCGGTTTGCCACAAAGGGATGGACCTGTTTCTATAAAAATTAAGGATGAGACATCCCCAAGCTCTAAAAGAAATGGGTTGAATGTCTGGGTTCTTCTTCGTGGTCTCTGTGCATCACACATATGGGCTCGCGCCGACGCCGAGCCTACTTCCGGGAAACTTCAATAGCTAGATAGAGTTTTGGCGGGAACCCCTCCCCCCCACCGTCCTATCGCGCATGCTCAGGGTTCCCGCTCCAACTTACCTCAGTTCTTCTTCGACCGCTTCGCTGATAGCCTCGCGGGAGACTTCGTCTGGTCTGTGGATCAGTTTTCTGTTCAAAAAGAAGAATAGTTAGTTAGATAGGGTTGTTTGTTTGTTTATTGTTTATTCGTTTCTTGTTCTTAGTAAAAAAAAAAAAAAAAAAAAAAAATATAGATATAGTATTATATAGTTAGTTAATTTTTCCTTATTCACGGAGTGGCTGTTCTCACAGCGCGGTTCGCCATCTTATGGCGCAAACCGCTCTTTTTAGGCGTTGCTCCCGGTGCAGGGCGAAAATTGCCCTTAACGACGGCCATTCGCTTTGTCTTGTTTGCCTGGGTGAAACTCATATTGTAGACTCCTGCACGCATTGCATGCGCTTCTCCAAACAAACTCGGAGGAATAGGGCCGACCGGCTCCGTAGCCTTTTGTGGTCGAAGGCTCTCTCCGCTGTGGATCGACCCCGGCCAGTCATGCAGGAAGCGGTTTCTGGGGAGAGCAAAAGCCTCTCGATCCCAGCATCTCCGGTATCGCCCCAAGCTCAGGCAGAGGCACCGGCATCTTTATCAGGGTTTTCACCCTCATCATCTCCGCCTCCGGCAAAAAAGACAAAAAAGTCTAAATCGTCGAAAGGGTCCACGTCGACAGCGAAGACGCAACCGTCTTCGAAGACATCGACAGCGAAGAAATCAGCTTCGCGACCTGCGTCGGTACCACCTACCACGGTCAAAGTGGTAGCGATGGTACATAAATCAGCTTCGGTACCGACGCAATCCTCGGCGTCGAAGCACCGGCCACGCTCCATAGGCTCTGCCTCGCAGTCATCACAAAGGCCTGAAGTTTCGCCAGCAGCGTCGGCTTCGAAGAAGGGCGCTTCTTCGGTATCGTCCATAATACGCACGCCGCCAACTCCGCTGGAGCCTCACCCAGTACACTTGTCTCCAGCTCACTCGATCCCGTCCCCGGATCTTGTATACATTCCCTCCGATACCGAAAGGTCGCCTCCACGGGAATCACCGCGGACGTCTCATCGCGGGGAAGGCCATCGGCGCCGAGCGCAGCGCACAGGCCGCCGATCTTCGATATCGAGGTCGAGCTCGCGATCGAGATCCCGAGATTGGGAACGGCGATCTGAGTATCTATTTGACCCGTACACAGGGCGTCGACTCAGAGAAGTACTATCTCCTCAGCAGTCTCCCCCACCAGTGCCTCCGCGGCGAACAGCCTCGTTACTCCGGCAGGACCTTCGGTGTCGAGAGCAGTCGACTCCAGCGACACCACTACCTCGACATCGAGCATCAGTATCGTCAGTTGCTCGACATCGACAGCCATCACAGTCTTCTGAAGACTATGCTTCTGACTCGTCTTCACCTCCATCACCGCGACCCTCAGAGCCTTCTCCGTCGGAAACGGTCGGTACTGAGGACAGAGCGTCGCCGACAATGGAGATGGGCAGCTTCTCAGAGCAGATGTTGCGTCTTGCCCAGTCGCTCAACGTAGAATGTCAACAACCGGTGGATGACTCCGACGATGGCATCTACGATGTTATGTATGCAGAACCATCGCCACAATTAACCATGCCAATGGTTAAGGCTCTCTTAAAAACATTGAAGCAGTCTTGGGAGCGCCCTGCCACTGTAGGTCCAACTTCAAAACGGTTGGATGCAATATACAAAGTTAAGCAAGCACAGGCGCCTTTCCTATTTCAACACCCTAAGCCAAATTCGGTGGTGGTAGAGGCAGCACAGAGCAGATCTGGGCGCACACACTCGGCGCCTACGGACAAGGAAGGTCGAAAATTGGATTCATATGGACGCCGCATTTACGCATCTACATCACTAGGCATTAAAGTAACCAACTATATGGCGTTGATGGCGCGGTATCAATTATTTTTATGGGAGAAGATCTCATCGTTGACGGACTATCTTCCCGACGACCAGCGTGAGCTTGCTCGCGTTTTTCAATCAGAGGCCGTAAGGTTATCAAAACAAGAGCTCACGACGGCACGACATCTGACAGACTGTGTTTCGAAAGCAATGGTAGGAGCAGTGGCTTTGCGCCGTCACGCATGGCTGCGCTCAGCTGCGCTACCACAAGAAACAAAAAACCGTATTGAGGACCTTCCTTTTGATGGGGAGGGTCTATTCAACTCTGAAACGGACGCTGCGATGGATACCTTGCACAAGGCCCGGATGACAGCGAAAAAGATGGGGTTTCAACAAAATCAACAACCGTATAGACGCAAATGGTACAGACCGGTACCATACAAGCATCAGCAGCTGAAAGATAGAGGACAGCGTTATCAGCCGGCCTCAGCTCAGTCGTATCAGCAGCGTAAGGCAGCACCTCGTTTCCAACAACGCAGTAAACAGTCATCATCACAAAAGCGTCGTCTTTGACTTGGTACCTTCAACGCTCCACAATCCATCAAACAGACTACAGGC
Source organism: Anniella stebbinsi (assembly GCA_029215795.1). Classification (NCBI taxonomy): domain Eukaryota; kingdom Metazoa; phylum Chordata; class Lepidosauria; order Squamata; family Anniellidae; genus Anniella; species Anniella stebbinsi. The sequence continues at coordinate 336,345,192 of JARDYH010000001.1, forward strand.
CTTTCTGCAGACCTGGGCGTCGATAACATCAGATGCTTGGGTGTTGACCATCGTCGCAGAAGGTTACAAATTGGAATTCGAAGTCCTCCCTCCACTTGGTACCATAAATACCACGCAGCCATCATTGGCTCTGTTGCAGGAAACCGCCAATCTGCTTCGCAAGCGAGCTATCACGAGGGTGCGGATGCACCATCTACGACCCGGGTTCTACTCCCGGTATTTTACGGTACCAAAAAGGGACGGGGGACTCCGCCCCATTATGGATCTCAGAAATTTAAACAAGTTTATACGTCCCAGAAAGTTTCGCATGATTACCCTGGCAGCGATTCTTCCCTTGTTGAGAAAGGGCGACTGGTTCACATTAATAGACCTGAAGGATGCCTACTTCCACATCGCTATTCACCCTTCACATCGGCACTACCTCAGGTTTCTTATAGGAAGTCAGGCGTATCAATTCACCGTACTTCCCTTCGGACTAAAGTCTGCACCAAGAGTGTTCACAAAGTGCATGTCAGCGGTTTGCGCGCACCTTCGATCAAACAACATCGAGGTATATCCTTACCTGGACGATTGGCTCATTGTTTCCACCTCCAGAAGCCAGGCGCTGACCGACGTCCACGAGGTTATCACTCTTCTCTCATCGCTTGGGCTGCAGATAAATTACGAAAAATCCATCACAGACCCATCGCGACGAATACAGTTCATAGGGGTAACCCTAGACTCAACTGTGGGAAGGGCGTTCCTCCCAGGGGACAGAGCAACGACCCTGCGGCAGCTTGCTGCAAAACAGATATCGCAAAGCCGGATCTCGGCATTTCAGATTCTAAGACTTCTAGGGTTGATGGCGGCGAGTGTGTTTGTCGTAAGGTGGGCACGACTTCGCATGCGACCTCTCCAGCAATTCTTGCTCAGGCATTACTCCCCTCTTCAAAACCCACACAGATTAATACTTACCGTTCCGCTACCTGTCAGAAGCTCCCTCCGATGGTGGACGGACGTCTGCAATCTGACTCGAGGAATGCCTTTTGTCACACGGGAACCATCTCGCACAGTAACAACCGATGCGTCGCTGATGGGGTGGGGTGCCCATTACGGCGACCTGGTGACGCAAGGAAGGTGGTTACCTTCAGAATCTCGCCTTCATATAAACATATTAGAACTTCTAGCAGTCAAGAAGGCCCTACAAGCTTTCGCACCTCACCTACAGGGACACCATGTCCGAATACTAACAGACAATACCACAGTAGTATGGTATTTAAACAAAGAGGGCGGAACACGATCGTACCGACTGCTTCACATCGTAATGGACGTTCTGCAGTGGGTCATTTCTCACAATATGCGGCTCACAGCACTGCACGTGGCGGGAAAGACCAATACCGTAGCGGACGACCTAAGCAGACATTTCAGCACCGTCCACGAGTGGGAGCTCTCTCCTCGGATACTAAGCCAACTATTCGTTCGTTGGGGAAACCCAGACGTCGATTTATTTGCAACAGCTGCCAATGCAGTATGTCCAGCGTACTGCTCCAGAGCAGGCATAGGAGCTGCATCGTTGGGGGATGCAAGTCAATGGGACTGGTCGAAGGGGCTGCTGTATATCTTCCCGCCGTTTCCACTGCTTTCATGGGCAGTGGCCAACATCAGGCGCAACCATTCGGACGCAATAATGATAGCACCATGGTGGCCAAGACAGCCATGGTTCACGTCGCTACTCAGACTGGCGAAATCAGAGATTTGGCATCTGCCTCGGGTTCCCGACCTCCTGTCTCGGGAGAGCGGGAGAATCCTGCATCCGGACGTCTACACTCTACATCTAGTAGCGTGGAGAATCCAGCGTCCTGGAAGGACCTTGCCTTATCAGATGGGGTAAAACGTATCTTAGAGGCGGCACGTAAGCCCTCTACAAGACTTTCATACAATAGAAAGTGGAAGCGTTTCCAACAGTATGCAGCGCTTCATACTTTTGATCCAGGTGCGGCAGACTTACCTAACATCGTCTCCTTCCTGTATTCGTTGCACTTGCTCGGACTGAAGCCAGCATCGATTCGTGTGTATCTGTCGGCTATTGCGGCTAACCATGGGTTAGTCGACGGTTTTTCAGTATTTACGCATCCTATGACAAGAACTTTTTTAAGAGGTTTGAATAATTTGTTCCCCACTGTCCGCCCCATAGTGCCTCAGTGGAGTCTCTCAGTGGTTCTCACCGCTCTTACGTCAAAGCCCTTTGAGCCTTTAGCCACGACAGACATTCGGCTGTTAACACTTAAAACTGTTTTTCTAGTTGCGATCACGTCCGCTAGACGTGTTTCTGAATTGGCAGCGTTACTAGTAGACCCGCCCTACTTACAATTCTTTCGGGACAAAGTAGTGCTGAGGCCTGACCCAATGTTTATTCCTAAAGTTTCTTCAGTATTCCACATGAGTCAAGACATTGTTTTGCCCACGTTCTTTAAGCCCTCGCCAGACCCTTTATCGTCAGCATTACATGCTTTAGATGTACGGAGGACACTGGCCTTTTATAAGTCGAGAACAGAGAGTTTTAGGAAGTCTCGAAAGTTATTTGTTTGTTATGGGGGACCATCTAAAGGGCTTCCTGTCTCTACACAACGTTTATCCAAATGGGTTGTGGAAACAATTAAGCTGGCCTACCAGATAGCAAAGCGGGACATCCCCTTTCATATGACGGCACATTCTGCTCGAGCGCAGGCTACGTCTTCAGCTTTGCTCCATGGAGCGTCCCTGACTGATCTCTGCAAGGCTGCCACATGGTCTAATGCTTCAACGTTTGTCAAGCATTATCGTCTCGATGTAAGAGCTCGACAGGACTCCTCCTTTGGTAGGGCAGTCCTCTCCTCAATTTGCCAATGAGTCGGCAGCATCAGCAGCGAGCCTACCCACCTCCGGTAAGTCTTGCTTATTATTCGCCCATATGTGTGATGCACAGAGACCACGAAGAAGAAATGCAGGTTGCTTACCTGTAACTGTAGTTCTTCGAGTGGTCATCTGTGCAGTCACACAACCCACCCACCGTCCCCTCTTGGCATCGCTGTTGTGAGGTCAGATGGATTCGCCATGCTCTTGTCATATATTGCTAATTTTAAAACCTTAGTTGCGAGGCCAAGCGGTCTCAGAGAACTGAGGTAAGTTGGAGCGGGAACCCTGAGCATGCGCGATAGGACGGTGGGGGGGAGGGGTTCCCGCCAAAACTCTATCTAGCTATTGAAGTTTCCCGGAAGTAGGCTCGGCGTCGGCGCGAGCCCATATGTGTGACTGCACAGATGACCACTCGAAGAACTACAGTTACAGGTAAGCAACCTGCATTTTTTCAGCAGCAGCCCTTCCATTAGGCCAAGACATGTTGTGGTAGAGGAAAGCCCTGCTATGTTCTTTGTCATGCTATGCTCCCACTTGAGGGAGCCAGAAAAGAGTATTTCCCAATGCATAGAGTTAAAAAACTTCATCCTGTGGAATAGTCAAAGCAATCAGCAAGTGATGGAGTATCTGCTAAAAAGAAACCTGGCATTTAATTAACTTTTCAAAGTGCTGGTTCAGCAGCCTCCATGTTTTACATTTTGAATATTGAACAAGCATCCCTAATCGGATCTGAATTAGTTCTGGGCTTGCTGGGGTGGAGAACGAGCAAGTGAGCCTGCTGCCTGCCATCTCCCCACCCCCCACCCCACCCCGCCTTCACCCTCCGACATCACATTATTATTATGAACTCCTGATAACTCATACAGATTTTCCCTGATCTACAGGGCATCTGACCCAGCCTCTTTCAGTGTCATGTGAGACAGCTAGGTTAAATAGCAAATTCTGTGTTTATGGCTAAGGACAGCCGGGAGAATGTACTACCTCAAGACTTTGTACCTGTCGCTACTTTAGCATAATCTTCCTCTGTGTGGGTGAAGATTCTATACTCTTATATTGCTGCTGCTTTGGGCTAGTGTTCAGGAGCAGTTTAACAGGCAACAGTGTGCCAAAAGGGTCTTTCAGAAAACCAAAATGGAAACTATTTTGCCTCACAATTCTATCAAGCACTCCATGTGACTTTGTTGACTCTCTTTCTGTTCAGTAGGTGTAGGATATTTGATTTGATTTTGAATTCACTCTGCTCATGGCAGGCACCAGTATTTAAAATAATTATCATATAACAATGAGAAATATTCAAAACTTACTTCTACAAGGACCACCTGCTCAATGACACCCATTCATCACTTGTCCCTCCCTATACAAAGTTATTATATTGCTTTTGAAAGAGAGCAGCTTCAGGTGTCACAAGAAAAGAGCAATGGCAGACACACACAATTGTCTTGTACATCCTCTCTTTGTTTCCCTGTGTAACATGCAATAGAGGAACTTTTGCATCTCTCCCACAGTGAAATGCATGCAATCCAAATGTGTTTGGAGGTTATGCATGCAGGGCAGATTTGCATTTTGCTTGCTACACAGGAAACGTGAAAAGCGGATGCACGAGTTATTTTATTTATTTATTTTTACATGTCCACATTTCAGGGTGCTGTACAATTATAAAAAAATTCACATTACAATATTAAAATATAACAGTAAAATTCAGAGAAACTAAACTACTTAAACGCCAATGCCCCTGGCAATACAATCAGTTTAAAATGCCTGGGTGAATAAAAACGTTTTGATCTGGTGCTGAAAAGTGTAATGACTTTTTCCAAAAAGGGTATAATGTGCCCCTGCTGTTGCTGCTTCCTCTTAATGTGAAAAGTTGCCATCAATTTGGGGCCTTGTTAGACCTTTGGAGGAAACTCCAGACTCTCCCCCCTTCTCATTTTTTAACTTAGCACACAGAGATCTTCACAAAGACAGTTTGACAGGTTTAAATGGAATGTAGTGCCAAGCCCATTTAGGGCTCAGTGAATTAAAATCAGCACCTTGAGCTGTATCTAGATGCCTTCATCCACACCAGTGTGTTGTGCCCCTTTTATCAGAGGATTATATTGAAATGAACTTTTCCTGAAGAAAAACAACGGTCTTGTTATACGTTAAAGACTAAGAAATTTATTCTGACATAAAGTTTCATGGACTATAGGCCACTTTGTCAGGAGACACCTTTTGAGAGCTGTTTGGAAGTCCCCCCCCCCCCCCTGTTTCTGAGGGAATCCTGCACTTTTTTGAGTATTGGCTTTTTCTTGTCTTTCAGGTCAAAAAAGAAACCCGCAGAACAAGAAGTTGAAGAGTAAGTTTATTGTCTCACAATTCATTACATTTCTGCATCAATGGTGGTGGCAGCTGGTGGTCAATCTGACTTGTGGGGCAGAGCCAGTTACACATATTTTGCTACACAGCCTCCTTCAGTCTGAAATTCATTAGTGAAGAAAAACAAGATGGAGAACAGACACAACCCAAAATTTACATGCAGTTTAAATCATCCCTCCCTACGTTTCTCCAGAGTAACAACCGAGAGAAAGTAATTTATGGCAGAGCCCAGTTCTCGAAGTTTTAAAGCAAAGGGGACTGAAGGGAGAGGAAGAAACTCATTTCACACATAGGCACACTGAGGTAACGATGCAGGGGTTTGATGGTGTTTGGATGCCTCCTGACTAGATGAGGCTGTGTGTGGAATTTGGTCCCATTCCTGCAACCCCTCTTCTACCCACTTCCCCCTTTTGGGGGCACTTGGGATTTTCCCTCGTTGGTGAGTTATCATGCAGGGATGCTGGATTGGGTGCTTCCTGACTGGGTAGAGGCTACGTTTTGTCCTGATTTTGTGAACTTCCACTGCTCAGCACCACTGCTCAGGCAGGAGGACCGCAGCAGGACAAGGGTCAGGGGGGTTAGTCAAATTACACGCAGTAGCTTAATAAGCTACTCACACTAGCTTGTTAGCCCACTCTTGTGGCGAGGGATTGTGGGCTATTTTTAAAACTACGCTACTGTGAGTAGCTTATTAACCAATTATGAGCTACTGTAATATCCCAACGCAGTTGGTCTCCACTGAAGTCTGTGACATTGTCACTGTAAAAGTCCAAATGGTGATGTGTTTGGGAAGGAATGTAGAGAAGGTTCTCCCTCTTCCCTAATCATTCACAGAATGTATAGCTAGGGTAGGAGGGGGAGGTATGGAGTTCTTATTCTAGTCTGTTTTTCTTCAGAGGAAGATTTCAGAAAATGCTATTTAATAGTTTTGCCTCTAAGGTTGTTTTGTCTTTGTGGTTTTTTCCCCAGCCACCGCTTGAGGCAGCAGAGCTCAGAGGCAGCCGATGATGGAGGAGGTAAGACCCTCGCGTTTTAACTGAAATTAAAGTGCATACATTCCCACTTCTGAGGACTCTCCAGTTAAGAAAAGATTAATGAGATTTCCTGTGGGGGAAGCAGCAGGTGAACTCAAGACATTTGTGTGAGGCAAAATATTCAAGAGTAGAAGTAGCATAGGTAAATGTTGCCTGTATTGGAGAACCGGAGGAGATGTAATAGAGACTAGTAGGATCAAAGTCTCAGGGCTGAAAGAAGGAAATAGGAAATTATTTTTAGGGTTTAGCTTGGGCATTAAAGTAGGTAGGAATGGCCCGTAAGGTATTTGAAAAACTTGGATCTTCTCCATTTATCTCTACTCCGAACTGTTTCCTTGTCTTCTGTTGGACTCCTATCAAGGCAAACATCTCTGACACATACCTTAATTTTTCCCATCCCAGTGGCTTATGGTTTATGAGTTTCTCATATCTCCCAAGAACAATACTGAGAGGTATTACAAAATTACCTCTGAAAAGTCAAGCCTGCCCTATTTGGCATCATGCCTGTCTGCAAAGGGTGGGTATGTGCAGATTTGGATTGCCCCTCTGCTGTCTGTCTTTTACTGGTAGCTGTGTTTTTTTCCCAGCTTCCTGGCTGGCCTTCTGCTATGCCTGGTTTCACAGTTACTGTGGACTTCCAGCACCTAGGAACACTTTTATTAGCCAAGAGAAACAAGTGGAGGGTATTCCACAACTGGGGTGCCACAACAGAGAAAGCCCTCTCCCACGTCCCACCATAATGTATGTTTCGTGTTGGTGGGATGCAGAGGAGGGCTCCTCCAACAGATCTCAAATCTCAGAACTGACTGGCTGGATTAATTGCCACAAAAATGAAACTGCATTGTACATCAAAAGGATTAGCCAAAACCTGCCTACAATGTTCCTGTATGGGAACATTACATATAGCATGGAGTGAAGAGTTGATCAAGATGAGTTCTCATTCAGACTCAACTGGGAGTGACATTTAATACTTGACAGATGCAAGAGCCAGTTCACTCAGTCGATAAGTGAAATTGCCATGGATGCATTGGAGCAGTAGGCCTACACATGAACCTCGACTTCATGGATGATGCACTTTTTTCCTGTCCTTTTCACTTGCGTTGTAACTCCTTGATTTCAGCGCGGACCTTTTTTTGTGTTTTTAGATCATGGCATACTGCTGATGCTACATAAATATTTGTACATCATTTATCGTTAGTAATAAAATACTGTGCCAGGAAAACCAAAATTCAGTGCTCAGGAAACTCAGATTCTGCAGCACAGCAATATGATGCAAGATCGTTCATACAAACTAAATTAGATTGATGTATATGCTATATTGTGAACCTGATATTTCAGTTTCTGAAGAATTTAATGAGGATGAAATCATGGTGGACGGATATTTTAAGTGAGAAATAGGGAAGAATTATCAGTTGAGAACATGATCAGAAGCAAGAAGCTACTCCTTTTGAGTTGAAAGATCTGAGGACTATGGGAAGGATTGTAATTGCCCCTCCCCCCTTGCCTCTTGTATTTATCACAAAGTAGCAGGAAACAGCATCAGCCTGGGTGAGAAAGTTCTGCCCAATGAGAGATTCTAATGTTGCATTTGGCGATGGGAGTGATGTTAATAAGAGTATTTTGTAGACAGAGCTATTGCATTTCCCAATGCGCTTCCGCAATCATAAATGTTAGACACTTGCTTTCTCAATACTTCTGTGTTTCTCAGAAATCCAGATTCTGTCCTAGATATAGGTTCATTAGGATTGTCTACACACATGAAACAATGAAGGCAAACAATTGTGTCAATACATTGCTTTTTTGTATGCACATGCATGTTTATGTGTGTACACATGTATGTATCTAAGCAATATCTGCTGAGTCAACAGGCAGTTGCCATGTTTCTGTCTTTCTCCAAGACTCAGAGAAGGTCTATGGCTTGCTGCGCCATGGGAAGCCTGCTTTAATAGGATTTAATATAGTGACAACCTTAGGAATAATAAAGTCTTGCAAGCAACAAAAATTGTTTAATTCCTAAAGGACAGGCCTGGTTGAACTACTTTTGGCCAGGGGCAATTGAGGGCTTAATATTGTGTATGTAGCAATCTGGGTGATCTGAGAGAGAGGCATTTAAGGGTAATTGCTCAATTTTCTATCAGTGTCAACAGGGAAAATGGGGAGAAGTGGCTGAGCTCAGTACAGTAATGGAGCTGGATGAGATGGTAGATGCTGCCAGGGGAATTGGAAAAGTGCTATCTGTTGAGCGTCTCCTCCGCAGAACGAGATGCTTCTTCTAAGCTGAGACTGCTCTGTAGACCCACATAAGGGGACAGGAATATTTTAAAACAGGCATTTTGAAAGGAGTGGCCCCTGATCCTGCTCTGTGAGGCAAACATTATTTTGTTTCTGTTTCCCTTCTGAAGATAAGTGTCCAGTTCCCATGTGGGGCAGTTCTGGATGGTGCCAGGCAAGGTCATCATTAGAGATTGCTCTTCCCTCTGTCTCTCAGCAATATCCTGATTTTTTTTTCTTTTCATGAGTACCTCACTGTGTTAGGTTCTTCATGAGAAATGGAGCTATGGAAATATCTAAAAAGTGGGGACAAAAACCACAGGTATTATGTAGTTTGGGGTTCAGTTGATCCCAAAAGCACGAGTCTGGGCAGACTGGACTGGTACCTCACCTGAATAGTGTTCTTCTACAAGCACTACCTGCAGTCAGTTCTTTAGAAGAAATTGAAGCACAATGCTTGGGAACAAGGTTGGGGCAAAACTTGATCCCAGACATATTACTGACCTGCATGTCAGTTATGCGGGGAGGGGGGAATTTTGTGTCCCTGACTGCAGTTCGTATATTTCTCTGCAACATTTATATATTACGTTATATGGTCACCTCTAGGTGTATTGGTGACCTACCTGGCTGCCATATTTTGAACTAATTGTAGTTTCCGGACTAGGCACAAAGGTAGCCCTATGTACAGCGCATTGCAGAAGTTGAGCCTTGTTTCGGACCTTGGAGTTGGGGCAGTTAGTGTTCATACTTTCTACTTGAGTGTCCCTTGTGCTGGTGTGTCTCAGCTCTGAGAATAACCCAGAATCTGCTTGGCTTCAATACCATTCTTCATGATTATTTCCTAGTATGATTCTCAGTTCCACTCTGCTGCCTTTCCCATATTTCCAGAGTCAGAGTTTTCCCTTGCACTTTCTGATTGAACCACCTTCTTGCTGCATTTGCCCAGAGAGAAAGCTTGATCAGCTCTAGTAAAGCGCCCACTGAGTCCCAAAGCCAGGTTACATACGTGCAGGAACACAGTTTGACCAGCAAAGCCATGCAGGTAGTCTGCAGTCTCTGTGTGAGTTATTGTCTTTGAGGCCAAGGGAGGTGATCAAAAAGGGGGGCTTAGAGTATTGAGAGGCATCTCCCAAAATGTCTCAAGCAGAATGCACAATTTCTGAATTCTCTTGAATTCAGGAGCCCATGTCGCCATGAGCACTAGTAGTCCGGCTCCTTGCCCACTTTTTTGCCCCTCCGTCCCTCAGCACAGATGTGGTCATGAATAATGCAAATGGGGCTCATGCATAGTGAATCCCCCCTCTGAAATATACATATGACGCAGCCCCTGCCCCTCCCCCTTCCTGATGGCAGCGGCAACCTAACCACACAGCTGAGCCCAGGGCCCACCTTTGCTCCACGGTGATTAGCCAAGGAGGGCTTTCCGTCATCCCATTGGCGAAGGGGCTGCCTCATTGCTATTAAAGCTCTAGCTTTGAACTTTACTGCACGTCTATACTGCTCAAGTTTCAGTTTTAAACAAAAATGAGCAAAATCTGTCTGGTAGATCTCACGTAATAAGCCTTAAACTACCTTATCCTTCTATAGATCTTTCACAAAATAGTGATTGTTCCCTAATAATGCCTTAGCTTCCATTCAGTCTTCCCATTGTAACCACAAGTACAAGTTGTATCAGACCACCATTGGATATATCATCCTTCTGTCCTTTCTGCGCAACATAATACTCAATAGTGCCTAGGTGGCTTTAGGCTGTTGCCCCATTTCTGAATTTGAAACTAAAGCTGAGAAACCTAGAGATAGCCTAAGGCAGAGGTGCTCCTGGTCAGTTGAAAGGCAGATCAGAGAATAGGGACTTAGTTTGTGCTGGATGGGGTTACACTCCCTCTGAAGACACAAGTTTGCAGCTTGGGTGTACTCCTGGATTCAGCCCTGAGCCTGGATGCCCAGTTGGAGATGTCAGACCTGGCCACTGTGACACATGCCTTAGTTACATTCCGTTTGGATTACTGTAACGTGCTCTACATGGGGCTGCCCTTGAAGAGTGCGCGGAAACTTCAGCTGGTTCAAAGAGCTGCAGCCAGATTGCTGACTGGGGTTGGTTACAGGGAGCCTACAACTCCCCTGTTAAAACAGCTCCACTGGCTTCCAGTTTGTTTTCAGTCACAATTCAATTCGCCTATAAAGTCGTATATGGCTTGGGTCCAGGTTATCTGAAAGACCGTATTCTCCCATATGAGCCTGCTCGTGCTCTGAGATCTTCTGGCGAGGCCCTTCTCTCAGTCCCACCAAAATCTCAGGCACACCTGGTGGGTATGCGAGAGAGGGCCTTCTACGTGGCTGCTCCAAGGCTCTGGAACTCCCTTCCTAAGAAAGCCAGACTGGTTTCCTCTGTGTTGCACTTCTGGAGGCAGGCAAAAACTTTTTTATCCCAGCAGGCTTTTTGAACTACGCTGGACCTATGTTACTGTATGGTTTTGTTTTGTTTTTTAAAATTGTTACTGTTTTAAAATTTTTAAAATGTTTTAATTTTATTGTGGTTTAATTCTATTTTAACTTTTGTAAGCTTATATTTATATGTTTTAATTGTACATGTTTTAACTTTGTGAACTGCTTTGAGTCCCAGACCTGGGAAAAAGGTGCGATATAAATATAATAATAATTCCACAGAATTTTTCTAACTTTTGGTAACCAACCAGGAAGTGAAGTTCGTTGGGTTCCCCTTCCTCTGAAGTAAAGTCATTATAGCCATTCTTCCTCTATTTCTTTTCCTTTCCTCTTAAATCTGTCCATTTCTGTCCCCAGAGATTCATCTTTGGGAGAAATCACTGGCAATGGAGAAGGCTGTTGAGCAGATGCATAAGCTTGACCCTTTTCCACTGCTGCTGGGTTCACACGTGTCTAGGACAGATTTTGCCCCTATGTCAACTACGTTCCCAGTTGCGTCCCTGTTCTTTCTCTTATTGATATCTATGGGGGGAAATAATTACCTCCTGTCCCACTGACAGGTACTTTACTAATAAGTAGCAAATATGGGGTGAGAACAGTTCACTCCAGGTTTATACTGCCCTAAACAATTCACAATAAAATATTATAGCTTCTTTGGCTTATCTTAAAAAGTTGAGCCCCAAGGCTGTTTCAGTCCTTTGCATTGTAAGCTACAGGTGCTTTCTGAGCAAAAGGGGTCAGGATAGCTAAACATCAAGTCCATGGCATGTTTAACATTCTGGGGTGTAGACCTGGGGAAAATATGAAAGAACTGGGTAAGAAGAACACTTCACGCTGGTGAAATGAAGATCAGAAGTGGGCAAGGAACAAAGTGAATGGACTAAGGAAGAGTCAGGGCAAATGACAATTTGTTATATCTTTGGGTTTGGTCTCCTAAAATTTTAACTGGGCCTTATTTATTTATTTATTTATTTATTACATCTTTATACTGCCCATCAGCCAAAGTTCTCTGGGCAGTGTACAATTAAAAACCATAAGAATAACAATGTAAATTTAAACATTAAAAAGTTTAAAAGGCAGTGTAAAACGAGCTACATTAAAATCCAGCACAAGCCTGTGTAAAAAGGTATGTCTTCAGGAGGCGTTTAAAAGATGTAACTTTTTCTGTCTCCCAAACCGCACGGTTTTTCTGAGGGTAGGTGCCACTACAGAGAATCTTTGGGTGCATATCTTTAGATCAGGGATAGGTAACATGGTACCCTCCAGCTATTTTGGACTACAACTCCTGCAATTCCTGACCATTGGCCATGCTGGCTGGAGCTTATGGGAGGTGTAGTCCCAACATCTGAAGAGCACCAGGTTGCCTACCCCCTGCTTTAAATTATCATCAGAGGTTTGCCCAACTGGCCTCCACTGTTCTAGTCTTGGTGTCTTGTTTAGCAAGGATTGCAGTTCAGATAGTAACCAGGGATTGAAAGATGTCACTGGTGAGGCAAGTGGTGAGCATTTTTACAAAGAGAGTTGCTGACTTCCTTGACCTGAAATTTAGTGAGATGCTGCTATTTCAAAATTTGTTTCTTTACACAGGGGCTTGATGACTCTGGAGAGGAGTGGTCAAAGTAGTGTAATGCACATAATTTAGCTATGGGCTTGATGAAACTTGGCATGCAATGCTTTCCAGCCAGAGTTCTGTGAACCTTTATTTATTGATTTATTTTTAGTTATTTATTACATTTATATACCACCCAATAGCCGAAGCTCTCGAAATATACAGTCCTATTGAGGCTGTGATTGTTGAGTCCATAAGTGTAGTTGACGGACTGGGTCTACCTAAAAGACCCTTTAAGAAAAAGCTCTTGAAATATGATTACAGAATTGAGACACCATCATTTGAAAGTGCCTGAGGCAAGTTCCTTTGAAAATTGCAGCTGTAGAGGGACAGCAAGAGAACCACATAGCCCTTGATTGTAGTGTTTTTCCCTCAGGAGCTGCTCCCCCATCAGTTTCTCATCTGATAGGAGCGAGAAAGAAAGCAGCAGTTAGGCTCCTCGTCTGTCTTATGAAATTCCGATTCCGAGGGGCTGTGATCAAACCCAGTTGGCTGTCAGCTCTGGTGGCCTCGTGTGCAGAGAGGGGGCTTCTGAGGAGTTTCTGGATGCGGAAATGTCATAAATGCTACCGATCAAAGCTGCATTTTTTTAAAATAAACATATATAAGGTTTTTTAAAAACCCTAAGGAATTTAGCATAAAAGAAATGTAGTTTGTCTTGTTTTTGCACTGGAGCATGAAAAGGATTAAATAGAATCAGACATACCTGTTCCCTAACATAATTCAATGAGAGGCTTATGAGAAGCTCCTTTTGTACCAAATATTAAGGGAAAATCACTAATATGTAGCATTATAGGAGGTTTGGGGTTTCCTTTCTCTTCCTACATACCCTGCACATTCTAGTCCATGTGCAAAATATTATACAGTGTCTGGCATTAAGTAATGCAAAATAGCTACCATCTCTTAATTTTGTGCGCTTAAGAACTAATGTAGTTAAAAATGAAGTGCCACATGTTTTGAAAGGTTAAAGAAGCCAAAATGTACCTCTCATCTGTTGTTACTACTGTTTGGCATGAATTGACACAAAATGTACTTGGAGATGACTTAATAACAGTCTTCCTAACCAATGCCTTGCCTCCAAAAGCAGTCAGTGCCACATCCTACTAAAGAACTGTATACAGCATGGGCATCTTCTAGTGTAGGACAACATCAGTTGACTGAATGGCCAGGAAGAGGTTTGAAAAATCTGAACCAGAAGTTCATAGGGAGTGACCAGAAGTTCATAGGGAGTGCTGTTTAAATGGAGATACATTGGCATAGAACTGCAGGGCAAACACAGTGAATTCGAGTAACTTTAAATAATCAAGGTTCAGATAATAGGTTGCACATTTTGCCTGATTTATTAAGAATTTGGATTTTACACAAATTGAATATTTTGGCAAATGCCTCCACAGTTTCTGTTCCTGAACAAGCATATGTGGCCAGCATGGCTACAAAGAGTGAACCACATGCTCCATTCCTCAATCCTTTGTGTTTGGCCACTGGATCCTTTGCCTCGTTCTCAGTCTTCTTTTAGCAACATTATGTTTTACATACTTATAACTAGTTTACTCAAAAGGGAAACTTGGAGCACGAATATTCATACCCAATGCTATTATTGAATAACTCTGGATACTGCTGTCATTTACTTCTTGGTTTTAACCCATCATTGCCATTGCCATCAATACATGCTCAGGTATTGCATTCTGCTGATCAGTTATATATATATATATATATATATATATATATATATATATTCTCATGATGGAAGTTTTATTTATTCAGTGCTTCAGTGCTTCAGTGATCAGGCAACCAGCTTCTTTATTTGCTTTTTTCAAAACACAGTAGTGTTTTAGCTTCATGGTGAAATCCTAAATGCTATTCTTAGACAGCTATAGTACAGGCAGGCCAGAAGTGCTTTGTTAGCTTTATTTATTTATTTTTTACTGCAGCTGATCACCTGGGTTACCATCGCAGTAAAAAGATTCAAGACCCTTGTGTGCATCTCTATCCACTGTCAGGATTGTAGCCCTAGTCCTTTTAAGTCTGTCTTTAAGCCAATTCACTGAACCAAATTAGTGTGTTGAGATTGCAGTTTGAGTGAATCCGTGTTGAATTTGGCAAGTAGTTTCTTCTCCAATCATTTGCTTGCAACTGACTCTATATTGCATTATTATAAGGCTGGATAAAGAAGGCCAAATCATGGGGTTATAAACATAGATTGAGGTGAAGACTGGGTTTGGAATGAAGCATGTGCATGAGAACTTCACTGTGTTCTGGGCTTTGTGTTTTTCCGGTTTCCACACTCTTTGCATGCTGATTTTAAACATTGGGCTTATTTTCTATATGGAGCTTTTTAATTCCTGGGAGAACACCTCCTTCTCTGTTCCATTCCTAGTTTGGCAACACTGGTTTGAGGTTGAGTTGCAAGATGGATTCACAGGACTCTTAATTTATTTAATTTATTTATTTTAAGCCACTTTTCAGGGTAACTCCTTCCAAGGCAGCTTAAAACATATTAAAACAAAATATTTAAACCATAAACTTATAAAATCATAATGTAAAACACACTACATCTAAAAATACACCAGCAGCTGCTAAAAACAGTACCAAGAAGTGGGCATGCCATTTCCTTAGGGGAATCATAATGCTTTATAACTTACTAGCTGATCTGCCCCAGTGTTGCTCGGGTCCGTGAATAATGTTTATAACATTTATTTTATAAATAATTATTTTCTCTGCACCTTATTCATCTTTAGGTTGGTTGGTTTTTTTTAGTTTGGTTGAGTTTATAAATTGTTTTGTAAGAATAAATGGATAATTGTGTTAATAAGAACTGTATTTTAAATTAGAGCTCCGTGATAAACCACATTTTTTGTTTTACCTGAAATGCCTACACCTCCCATCATGCCTTGGACGGAGCAGCCGTCTAAACTTCAAAACAATCAGAATGCACAATACCCTTTCTACCAGCTAAAAAAGATGAAAACCTAAGAATATGTTTTCAATATATACCTAGCATTGCCCAGATTTCTTACTTAATTTTTTTTCTTTGTCTTTCTACTTCTTGTACTGTACTATTGAGATCCTAATGACCAAGATTTCTTTTTATACGTAGTAATGCATGGTCTAAATCCCATGCTTTATATATTTTGTTAGGATTGTATTTCCCCCCCACACTCTTAATTAAGAATGAATTCTATCACTTACTTTCTCATTTACTCATCCAGTTCTATGAGTTCTTTTTGCTAACTCACAATGACTGGATTCAGACGACACGATAACCCACAATAGGTTAAATAACTTATCATGGATTATTGTGTAGTCTAGCAGGATTTTTTTTAACCCACGGTGTCTTATTTGCCAGAAATAATACACAGTGATAACCCACAGTCTGCAGTAATATTCCAGCTATAGTTACTGTTTAAACCAGTTCATGTATATCACTTGGTGCTAGATGAGAAATTTCTTTTTGTTGTAATGCAACCTAAAATG
The DNA here is from genome assembly GCA_029215795.1 of Anniella stebbinsi. Lineage (NCBI taxonomy): Eukaryota > Metazoa > Chordata > Lepidosauria > Squamata > Anniellidae > Anniella > Anniella stebbinsi. Next base: position 336,361,254 of record JARDYH010000001.1, read on the forward strand.
GATTGCTCTGGAAAGTAATAATTTATGGCATCTACAAATGTAATCTTTGCATCATGCCTTCAGGCAACATTTATACAATTAATATGAGGACAACTGAAATCTGTTTCGTTTACTTGCTTTTTTAAAACTGCTACAGTCTTTAATGTTCCACAGTTATGTCTATGATGAGCAAATGGCCAATCAAATTCTTACATATTTGTTATATTAGGGCAGGGCACAGTGTTTGTAAAGAATATTAATTAGTTCCAGAATCTGAGCTTTTAACACATACAGCTACTTGACTGTTTGGTGCAGTACTTTTAAAGTATCCAACTGACCTTTTCTTTCTACCATTTCAGAATCCTTTTATATCAATAACCTCAATTAGCACCAGATACTCAAGGTCATACATTAAGGGCTAATTCAGACATTATCTTTAGTAGGAGTAAGAGCCACTCCGTTCTCCATAACAGCAAAGTAGTAATATGCAAAGTAGTAATATGCAAAACAGTAATAACATGAATCTTGCCTATTGTTAGATCTGGTACCTATCCACAGACTTAATCTCTGTATTGCTACATTTGGTATATATTTTTTCTGAACATGAAGATACATTTCCACGTACCTTGCCTCTGCAAAAAGATAATGTGTGAATCAACTCCCATTTCTGAGGATGTGCACATTACCTTACAATACTTTATATATCTATTACCTACTGTTTGTGAGGCAGAAGCTAGGAACAATCTAACTTTTATCATATTGTTTGGTTTTTCTGTATAAAACTTATTTAAAATTTAATTTGGTTGAAACCACAATCACTTCTGTTTGCTGGGTTCACACGATATGCTAACCCATGATGGGTTAGTATGTTGCCTGTGGGATTCCCCCCTTCAGTGGGTTATTTCCCCAAATAAGCCACCTTGAGAACCCACGGTCTGCAGTAAGGGTTATTTTACCTATGGTGGGTTAGTGTGCTGTCTGTCGTGCAGTCTGGTTTATGGAAATTGCCTACAGAGCTGCTTGGCAAGAGTGGCCAAAAGCAGTGCCTCCACTCTGCTCCTCTCAAGCAATCTCTGTTCCCACTGCACAGAATCTGAGATAGCTGCCAGCTAGGTGGGAGGACTACAGGAGGGGGTAAGGGGGGTTGAAATAAACTACTCTGTGTAGCTTGTTTGCCTGATTGTCTGCCAGCAGCACAGTAGGTTGTTTGCATAACCAACTACACTGTGTATCTTGCCACCCACAATGGGTTAGTGTGATGTGTGAAACCAGCCTTTCTTACTTTCCTAGCATGAGTTCGTTGTTCTCTCAAGTAGCACGCAATTCCTAAAGAATCCAAATTCTAGGTTTCTGTACCTTTATCTTACCCATCCATTGAGACCCAGTTGCTCATTCTATCTTACTCTAAGTGCTTAACTGGAATATTTTGATGTCCTGAAATTTAGCTTCTTACTCAACACTGTCTCTACACTAATTGCAGTTTGCAATCCTGTATACCCCAAAAAGCTAAAGCTTGTCCTTAAGTATCTTAGAATGCTCTAGAGCAGCTACCCCAACTTGGTGCCCTCCAGATATTTTGGACTACAGCTCCCATCAGCCCTAGCCAGCATGGCCAGTTGTCAGGCATGGTAGGAGCTATACTCCAAAACTTCTGGAGGACCTGAGTTTGAGGACAGGAGCTCTAGAGCATTTTAAGATACTTTAGGACAATCATTAGCCATTCTGAGTACATGGAAAGACAAAGGATTCTACTAAGACAAAAGGCACACTTAAATGTTTCAATTGACAACACTTTGCAAACTTCATGGTCTCCCAACTCAATTCGATTGTAAACTGCGTATAGCCACAATAGCTAAATGGAACCTTTTTGTACAGCAGTAGCATATCTCTGAGTATGAGAAGTTGGAGACAAACAGTAGAGGTGGCTGTTGCCTTCATACCCTGCCTGTGAACTTCCCAAAGGCTTCTGATTGACTACTTCTGGAAGCAGGGCCAGCATGATGGGGCACCTGCTGAGAACCCACACCAAGCAGGGAATCCACTCCCTGAGCCTGGGCCTCCATCACGGCAACCTGCTTGTTCATGCAACTATCCTACTCTGGCCTGACAGTGGTGGTAAGAAGGAAGAGCAGCCTATGCCAATACCTGTTTGCTCGTTGGCTGCCTTGTGAGTTAGAAGGTGGTAGCAATGATGAGGAAGAGGATCAGCAACAGCTGGTAACAATGCTAGTGAGAAGGTAGACTCACTGAAGGAGAGGAGCCCATTAATAGTGTCTTGTACAAGGGGCCTCCCAAACCTGGACCAGCACTGGCTAGAAGTGCACTGCTGGCTTAGATAGACTTTTAATCTGATCTAGCAGACAGCTCTTTTGTATTTACATGAAAAATTCTGTAAGCAAATGTTAAGTGCTGTTTTGGGGTGGTTGGGTAAATGTTATTACAATTATGAATATTAAGTAGCATGTTTAATATAATCACAAGTATGAGTGCCCTCGTGGCTTTGCCTTGCTAAACACAGCTTGGACTGTAGGAGTTTTGTCCTCTTCAAATTTAAGCCCTGTTCATACCAGCAGACATTTGGATTGTAACACAAGGTTTCTTCTTATGATATCAGGCTGTGGATAAATAATTGCCTTGGCGAAATGCATTATAACTGCCTTGTATAGCAGAACATTTCAGTCCCTTCTCACCTTCACATTGGCTGGCCACTGTGGGAAACAGAATACTGGATTACAGAGGCCTTTGGTCTGATCCAGCAGGACTGCTGTTATGTTCTTATTTTCACTTTCAATATGAATGAATCTAAATGATTAAATACTGATTATTCTAAAAGTTTTTTTAAGGGGTCAGTCAAAGTGAGTCCACCGACATTTTGTGGGACTATAGAATATTTTCAATGCAAAGATAATAATACAGCAATATTTTTTTCATGTATAGGAGAAGGGAGTCAGCCTTGCTGTGGTATACTGTTTTATTTTAAATCAAAAGAAGCTACTAAATACCAAGGTGGAAGATTTAAGAGACAAGCAAATACAGCTTTCTCTTGCCTTCTGCTAAAATTATGGTCATTATAGAATTCTGCTCTCAGGCCTTGCATGGCATGAGGTTGAAGTTATGTTGTTCTAGATAATCTCTTCCTTCAGTTGGCTAGTATGTTAATATAGTCACAGCTTTGCATTAAAGCTCTTAGAAGCTGGACAATACACGTTTTTGTTATTCCTTGATTTTTTTCCTTTGCTTTCACTGGAAAATATTTGAAACCCACTTCTCTCCTAATGGTGCCACAAATGGATACTGGCCTGATCCTGGAAAAGTAGAATATAACCCTCAGCCATGTGTCCTAGTACGGTGGTCCAGAAATATATACATGCCTCATCAGTTTGCTTATTGCCCTTATAAGAGGGAATAATCAATCTTGTTTGTGTATCCAGCAGAAACTGCCTCTATCCCTTGTTCCTTGCATTTTTTTTAAAGTTGTAGCCTGTTGCTTTCTACTTCTTTATTTTTGTTCCTCCTTTTTCTATTTAGAGGGGAAAATTATCAGATTGAGATGTGCTAATTAAAGCCATTTTCTGGTATTTGGTTACTGGAGTGTTTGATGTCTCTCTGACAAGACCATGAAATGCATGGGGTGTCCACAGGGACAGAATTTGCTGAACACGGTGCTTTGTAAATGCGGGGACACAGTGTCGCAGCAGCTCATGAATATGAAACGCCCATGATGCTACCTCAGTGGACTCGAGAACACAGATGAATCCTGTCATGTGCTAAATGAGACCAATTTCTTTCACTTAACTTCATCTTCAATCAGACCTTCTTCCATTTGCCTGTTTAAAATTCCCTAAACGTGATGCAGAAGGTAACAGCATTCAGTAAAACAAAGTTTTGTAGCAGTAGAGAAATTAGAATTGTGCCTGGCTGAAGTTTCATGCTCTCAAAATCTAAAACTTCATTGGCTTCCTTTGCTTTTTAAGCCTCTCATTGTGTTTTGCACAAAAGCCAGTTAGCTTTCAAAATCTCACCATGTGTATGCTCTGCTTTTTTATAGTTTTGTACATATACAACATTAGTGGTCTGTACGCTAGCACTCTGCATATATAGCAAATGACTATCATTGGAGGAGTTTCCATTCTCATTTGGTGACTAAAATGGCAGATCAATAAGTGGGCAGGAAGCCTGTCAGAGGACAATTGAGAGAATTACTTTAGGGCTTGGGAGAATTTCTGGAAACTCTAAAGGGAAGTAATTAGGTCAGTGTTTTTCAACTTCGTTGAACTTCGCCTCACCTCTTGTAAACGTGGAGGGCCCTGTAGCTTGCCTTTGACAGCATAGGCAAAAAAGCAGAGTATAAATTTGAATATCAACTCATTTTCTCTTGTGCCCCTCCCAGCTTAATCCCAACCATGTGTTCCACATGAGAGCACAGTTGTGTAATTGCAGCCCGCTACTGCATACATCAATATGTGGAGTGGGATATAACACTGGCATTAGAAAATGCTGTCTCTTGGCACCCTCCTTAAAAGCATATGTGCTGAAACAAAGCCTCAACTCTTCCTGGATTCCCTTGGTCTTAGGTTAGCGTGGGGCAGTGGGAGCATAGTTACTCCCAATAAAGCAGTGTGAGTCAATAAGTCATTTGTCAGTTCTACCCTGTTCTGGTCTCCTTTTTTGCACTCCCCTTTCTTCCCTGGAACTTTATGCACCACTTTCAGGTATCCCACAGTTTGAGAACCTAATGGACTATGCTACTGTAAGGGAACTCCACTAAAGGCCACTTTCCATGTTGCAACTTTTATATCTGAGATGCTGTCTTTCAGGCCCTTCCTTCTCAATCTCCACTAACTTGTGAATGTTCATTTCACCAGAATTAAACCTTGTAAAGCAGGCTACAATAGGAACACGTTGGTCAACAGGACAAGAGGTGCCACGGACAGTCTGTTTGCGGCTAGCAGCTCAGGGAATAACTGCATGAGTTGCTATAAAGGTTTCAGAATCAAATGGTCTTTATGTCATTAAGAGTAAAATGAAAGAAAAATAGGAAAGGTGGCATGCTGTACTGCAGGTTTAGGACCATTTTCTCACCCCCACCCCATCCCCAGTGCCAAAAATAAGGGCTTTTTTAATGTAAAAAAATTACAAATGGCATTTGGAGCTGCTATGGAGCGCTAAAGGACCCAAAATTAGCTTGTTTGTAAGCTAATTGTGACCCTTTTCAGATTCCATAACTGCTCCATATGTTACTTTGTTTGCAAAAATGTATTTTATACCGCTTCTGTTCTCTGCACACTGTGTTTGAACCCCATGGATTAATCCATAGGGAGTTAATTTGTAGCTGCTCTTCCTTCTTGAGAAACATTTACTTGAAAGAGGCACTCAAAAGTCAGGTTTCTCTGTGCAAGACATGGGCCCTCAAAATGGCCCATTTGGTTATGCAAGGATATTGAATATTAGGCTAGCCGATCCCTAGAAATTCGGATCTACCGATTCTTTCCCAGGTTATCTTCCGCCACTCTTTATTTCTCTTTCATTCTTTTGTGGCATGCTCAGCTAGAGGCAGGGAGCCCCTGCTGCAAAATACGATCGTACACATCTTCCACAAGGAGTGACGGGCTGTTCTATGACAGGGCACTCATGATGTGGCCACGCCGTATTGCTATACCATGGGTATTTGTGCCAAAGATGGAGCCTCAGGTGCTTCAATTCCTCTTTATCCACTTTGCTGTGATCTGAAAGCCTCTCCATTGCAGGCAGCAGGTCCTTGGGTGGTCGGGCAGCTGGAAGGCACAACTCTGCTGAGATTGTCCAAGCTGTCGCCGTCTCTTGCTTTGGCTTGGCTCTGGCTTCAGTCCCTGTTTCATTCAGACCCTTCACCAGGCAGCCAATTAGAGAGAAATCCCACTGTGTTGGTTGTTCCAAACAGTCCTCTTGTCAAAAGTCCGGGCTAACCCTTGCCCTGGTGCAGATGGACCAGCACTGCTCCACTAGGGTTCGGGGAGCCTGGAGGGATGCAGAATGGGATGTGAAGATGGGACCTGTGCACTTTGGAGCTATGAGAGGCAGCAAGGGGAAATGGGTTTGTTCCTTTTTTTAAAAAAAAGATCCAGTCCTGGACAGCAGACTCTGCAGGCAGGGAACCTTTCCAGCTCTTGAATATTCATTTCAGCCTGGGCTGGAGACAGGGCAGAGCTAAAACCAGCCAAATGCTTAGTTAGAAAATCAGAGTTCTGGATGAAATTGGAAGTGGTCTTCTTCGCTGCTCAGGTGCCACCTCCTTTTCATTTCAGACAATGTGGCAAAGAATCTCTAGAGCTGAGCCAGCCAACTTCCTATCCACTTGAGGGATGTGGGACCCTGGAACAGCTTTCAGAATCAGAACAAGGCAGTTCTGGGAATAGGGAGAGCCAGCATCCTAAAACTGAGGAACCATATACTTTAGCACCCATCTTCTCTTCAAGGTCGGATTAATGAAAAAAGATAATGCCTTGCTTAGGGAGTATTTAATCATACCAATATAATCAAAAGAAGTCCGGAGGTTGTTTAAAAAAAAAAAAAGACGAAATCCACCCTTTTAAAAATTAATAGAAATATTTCAAAATTAAAATTCAAAAGGGGAAAAGTCTTATGTAAACTTCCAGAGCTGCAATTAAACTCACAGGGATTGTATAAAACTCATTCTTGTCAGCTGGATGCTACTTGCAGGCTGATAGTTGCTAGTCCTTCCTTAGGCGTTTAAAAGAAAAATGCATTCATCCAGTATAATTGCGTATTTATTCCCATAGAAGAGAGAGTGAAAACAAGCAGATACTTGAGCCGAAGCACAAATCTTTGCCTGGGACAAAGATTGCTAATTTCTTCAGAGTTGCACTGTTCATGTACACACAGCTCCCCCCCCCCCTTTCCCATTTGCTTCTTCTGCATGTCATTCACTCTCTTGATTTCTTCTCTGTTGGGATATCACATCAGTGCAGAGGATTCTGACTTAAGGCCTTTCCATTTGATCGGCATTTTGTGCAATAAAAGTTGCCATTGTTTCTCATTTTGTACCACACATTTTCGTGCGGCACATTCCACACGCCTTCCTTCAGATCTGTTCAGTTCACAGCTGTTTGTTGTTTTTCCCCACCATGCAGGCAGAAATATTTTTTCACCAAGAGCAGGTGATTTTCCCCTTCAGATAGTGTGTTCAGTCCTGTTCTGTATGGAATGTTGTTGGCCTATGCCTCTGTTGGTTATGTGTGTGAGCAATAACAACTGGCACAACTTTCCCCTACTCTGTGTCCAAGACACCTTTAAGTTGTTGGGGTTTTAAAAGGCTACTTGTAGGCAATGCATGCCCATGCTATACAAACAAATGTTCTTATAAGGAGATTTAGACAAATTCATGGAGGATAAGGCTGTTGATGGGGCTGTTCACACAACACGCTGACTCACACTCAGTGGTTGAGTGTGGGTTGTTGTTGAACCATGGGTTAATGTGTTGTCTGAAGCCAGGACATTTTCTCAGGGTGGCATATTAACCACTTTGAACAACCAAGCAACAAATCATGGGTTCTCAAAATGGCTTGTTCAAGAAAAATAAGCTGCACTGTATGGTTAACAAGCCACCCTGCAAAAAATGTAACCCACAGTTCAACAACAACCCATACTCAACCATTGAGTGTGGGTTAGCTTGTTGTGTGGACCCAGTCAGTGGCTACAAGTCATGATGGCTATATACTACCTCCAGAATCTGAGACAGCATGTCTCTGAATACCCATTGCTGGGGAACAACAGCAGGAGAGGACTGTTACCCTTTTGCTTGCTTTCCACAGACACCTGGCTGGCCACTCTGGGAAACAGGATGCTCGAAAAGGCAGGTTTAGTCTGATCCAGCAGGGCTGCTCTTACGTTCTTATATTCAGTATGAGGCAATATTAAAATGAATTACTAAGCACCTGCTAGTTAGGCTTCTCCCCCATCCACACATCCAGCCTTTTGTTCTTTGTTATTTATTTACTCCCTTTCAGGAGCACATAGCCATCCATTTAATTAAAAAGAGAGAGTGAAGAGGGCACTAGTGTATTTACCCAGCAGTTAGGCCACCTGGGGTTTTCATATGAACATATCAAGCTGTCTTATACTGAGTCAGACCATTGGTCCATCTAGTCCAGTACCGACTGGCAATGGCTCTCTAAAGTCTCAGGCATGCCATCATCTCTACCTGATCCTTCTACCTGGAGAGGCCAAGGATTGAACCTGAGAGCCTGTGGTTCCCCCACCCCACAATTTACTTTCCCAAAGAGTAAACCAGAAAAGCTGTAGTAGTTCTGCTTTCTTATGACATTTCCACCCCTTGCAGATATTCCAGTGATCCCTGACTTGGAAGAGGTTCAAGAGGAAGACTTTGCCATGCAAGTGGCAGCCCCGCCCAGGTAATAAGATCACAACCGTCACAGCAATCCTTGTGCTAAGCTAGTTGTCCTTGTGGGGGTCAGTTTCTGTCCCACTCAGTTGTGGCTTGCTTGAGCGGTGAGATGGTGCTGTTATAAATAATCAATTATGATGATAAGCTCTGTTTCATCTGAACAGAGGGAACTGATCCTGTAGATTCTGTGTGAATATGTGTAAATGTAATAAATAAAAAGCTTTGTTTTAAGACCAGGTCCATAAGTAAGGCAGTTATGGATGCTGGTGAGGAACGTGGAGCACTCCAATTTGATTTCTGGCTGTATCCCCAACTGCAGCGTTCAAGTGAATAGAGTGCTCACCTACCGTGACCTGGACAATGACCTTATGAAATATGCTGCTTTCCAAACCTTGGTGAGTGCAGCCAAATGGAAATCTATGTTTTCCCTACATTTTCCTGAAAGAAAATGGCAGTCCTTTTCTGTTGCTGCCCAAAATCAATGCCTTTCACCCCCGGGATATCCCTTTTCACTTCATTGTAGGGACAGCATAGTATGTGAATATGTTGTCCGCTCTTTTGATGGAGCCTTTGGTGTCGTCCTAGAATTTTAGATAAAAGTACTTGAAGGGCATTGCTTGGCATTGTTTGTAAAGGGACTTTTAGGTGCTCTTCTCCACTTCCAACTTCAATGATCTTTGCCTATCCCTTAGTTATAATTCATTTGGCAGATCTACCTTCTCTCCAGCGAGACTAATCATACCCAGTTTTATACTTTAGAGCCAAGGCTGGGCATAGATAACACTTGGGAACTAAAAGGCTATTATATACTTATAAAAAACCCAGTGACAGGGAAAGGCACAAATTATGTAAAAAAAAAAATGGGAGAAGTTATTCTCAAGTGCCTGAAAATGCTTTAATGAGCCCAATGCATTTTAGAAAATATTTCCTTCCCTCAGGGGCCGCTCATCTTTCTCTGTGTATATTTTGAAAAATCTTACTGATACTACAACTATTTTGATCTACTCCATATATTATATTATCTAATAAGAACCATAGAGCCCTTTTGAGAAGAAAGACATTTCCAAATGGCAGCATGCCATGATTTTTTATTGAGATTGGCTTTTTTCTCCAGATGCTAGTGAATTTGAATAGCTTTGCTCCATGAATGGCTCTGATGTTTTCCAGAAAAAGAATAGAAGTGTCCTGCAAGTACTGTGTGAAATGTGCACATTTCTTCTTGTTCTTGGAACAGGACTGTGGACTGAATCCAATGTTGACCGATCACCAGTGGAAAGGAAACTGCTAGTAGAACACATTTCTCCTCCCCCATTTAGACCCACCCCCTCATGTACACCAAATCTGCTCTGGCAGATCAGTTGTGGCCCTCTGAAGCAGATTTTGGAGGTGCGAGGGGTGCAGTGAGGAGGGGAGAACAAGGAAAAGTCCCACTGCATGAGTGGAAGTCAGGTCATGTGATGTTGGATTTCACCCAAATTTTTATGTGTTTCCACAGGATGGAGAGATTGACCTGAAGCTGCTCAGTAAAGTTTTAGCTCCAGAGCAGGAAGTACGAGAGGTGGGTTTGTTCTGGACCGAGAGCAGGAGAACTAGGCCAGTATACTTGCTGAGCCTGCCCCTCAGTTAGGTAGGGATTAGGGCGTGTTTGCACCAGTGACACTTTTCCAGTTCTTCATAGTTTCATTTAAGAAGCTATCTTATATTGGGCCAGACCATTGGTCCCTCTTGCTAAGTATTCTCTACATGACTGGCAGCAGTTCTCTAGGGGTTCAAACTGGAGTCTTTCTTAGCACAATCTGGAGATGCCGTGGATTAATCGTGGGACCTTCTGCATGCAAACCGTGTGCTCTAGCACTGAATTATGGCCCTCCTGCTACTAGCATATTTCCTGCCCAAACAAGTTCCCTACTCTTGGGATTGTGGGGTGCTTCCTCTTTGAGTTGAGCACATTTAAAATAACAACAACATAATGCTGAACGTGCACAGGTATTAATATTCACCCTCAAACGTAAGCACAAGATGGAATGCCAAAAAAGCAAGTGTGGAGGAGTGATACATGGTTTCTCTGTGAGATTGAGAGGCTCAGAAGCCACCTTGGGATTCAATCCCACTGAAGCTCTTCCTGAGGAAAAGTAGTGTAAGATATATAAGTCCTTGTTATCTGTTTTATTATATACTGCTCTGAACCTTCTTATCCAATGGAAGGCCTTTCAAAGCCTTCCCAAGGCTTTGGGGAAAAAAAGTTGTACATAACCTGATACAATAGAAAATGCCTTAATTATTGCCTGTCTTACCATACAACCTGCAACAATGTCTAAAAAAGGACTTAAGTGAATTTTAAAACTCCCAAGTGGCACTGTGAAGATGTTCCAAAAGTGGCAGGGATTAAAACCCATGCTATAAAATTTTCAGTCCTCTTAGAAAAAATTGGGTCCCTGCTATGGTGCACCTCCTGGACAAGACACAGCTTTCTTTCTGCCATTTGGGTGGTGTAATTTATTCCTCCACTTAGTATTTCTTTCTCTTTTTGCCAGGATGATGTCAGCTGGGACTGGAACCATCTCTACACAGAGGTTGCCTCTGAACTTCTAAGTGAGTGGGACTCCGGGCAGCCTGAGAAGGAGGAGGGCCTCACGCCGAATAAGAACACTTGAGCTTAGGCTAACTGATTGCACAGCCGTCGACCACAAAAACACAACTGTAGATTATTAATACACTATTTTTTAAGATAGGGTTTGTATCTGAAGACTTATTTTTAACCCACACAATAAAGCAAACAGTAGCTTTCTTAGAATACTAGTTTAATAGAACTCAAAAGTTGTACAAAGAAGGAAGCAACAATATGGAAGCATTTAGGTAAAAAAGCTGCACCACATATCACACTCCTTCCTGACCTTTTGTTGTGCATTGAAATACAAACTTGGAATAGAGATTTCCTATTTTGAACCCAGCCCGAAGCCCAGGCCCCACTTGATCTTGCTGCCTGCCTATCTGCAGAGTCCCCCTTGTTTGTACTACATCATCTCCTCTAATAGTAAATTTAATTGGCCCCATACTCGGTGCTAACAAATATGGCAGTGAGATGGGGCTAGCAGCAGATAAGGTAAATGTTTCTGCATATTTGGACTACTCTGCAAGTATGCAGAAAGATTTTACTTAGTAAAAAGAAAGAGGGAAACCAAACAGCTTTCTCAGCATGGGTTGCACCCCCTACCCTTCTCCCAGGAACAGAACGTTAGAAACAGGAGCCCTGACAGTGAGGAAAACAAGACTACTGAAGAACCATCTTCCCTGAGGGGAAGGGAGAGAAGACATAAACAGCCTGGTAAAAGTGGCCCACCATGCAGATTCCCTATAGCGGTTCCAGCTGAGGGGGGCTCTCCCTACACCCAGCTGCCACCACTGGGCTACTGAAGAACCATCTTGCCCTGAGGAGAAACTGAGAGAAGACAGAACAGCCTGTCAGATGGCCTAATTGAAGAAAGCGGCCTGAAAAGAGGAGCATATACTTAAGCCATCAATTAGTCTGTGACAGGCATAGAAAACAGCTACTGCAAAGGAAGGGTTTGAACCCCAGTGTTTATTGTATGTTATCTTGGGCGATTTAAGCAGAGAGGAAATTCATAAATACAATAAATCATCATCATCATCATCACCATCATCATCTATTTGTGTGGAGGAATTGAACATGGAGAACACAGTGGCTGCATTCGGACAATACATTAAGCAACTGAGGGGGGTGGGAACAATCATCAGTTGTGTTGCTTATTGTGTTGTGTGGAAGGTAACACGCCGCTCACAAACTACTGACGGTATGCTATTCCGCCCAAATAAGCAACTGAGAGAAACAACTGGCTTGCAAGTTGTTTAGCTCGAAGCCAGTTGTTTAAAGTGTTGTGTGGAGGGGTGAGTGTGTTAATGGCGTGCGGTGAGTGGGTTAAAACACAAGCCCATAGAAGCAGGTGGTAAGAGTGACCAAAGCGGTGGCTGCCACTCTGCTACAACTGGTGCAACTTGCAGAGGCTGCTGGGATAGAACTGGGAGGACTGGGGAGGGAGGGAGGGAGGGAGGGGAGAGTGGCAGGGGCTGTGTCAGTCAAATGCTGGGTTGACTATTAGTCCACTCAATGCCAGCCCTAACCACCCACAGTTGTGTAGGAATATGTTGTGTGGGAAGTACCCACAAAATAACCAACTGTGAGTTGGCTACTCAACCCACCATTGATTAGTGTGTTGTCTGAATGCAGCCAGTATCTGCTCTTATCAAAGGGGAAAAAAGGCTTTCCCAGATTGTAAGGGCAGGTAGTGAGGGAACTTTCCTGTCACACACTTTGGGTGCTGGCTGAGAAGCTTGCTGTACAGGCAGCCTCTGTCCAGCAGAGGGATGGGGGAGAAATGTGTTCAGTTTGCAAACTGCAATCTAATAATCTCACATGTTAGAACCAGTATGCAAACCGAAATTCAGTTATCCTTTAAGATTCACACATCTCTGATTTTTACAATGGAATTCTCCAATCAAAAAGGCATTCAAAAATATGTATATTACGGGAAAGTACACAAATGTCTTACATTATGAATATTGCTTGCCAAAAATGTATACATCAGACAAAATGGCATACAAATATGCCTGTATTAAGAGAAATATGCAAAACATGCATACCAATTTTCATTTAAACGTTCAAAAAATAATTCTCAAAGTTTGGGACAAACCGAATTTAAGATTGGAAAAATGAGAAACCGGAAGAAACTGTCAGTTTTGTCCATCTCTTTAAAGCACACCAGTTCAAAAGTGCTGATAAATCATGATGGGATGTTTCAATGCTCCCCTCCGAATGCTGTATTGCTCAGCAATTTTGGGGAGAAGGAAGGCTTGAGTTTTGTGGGCCCACAACTTGTCCCTTCTATTCCCTCTGCAGTAGTGGCTGCTGTAAACCCAGAGCCCTTTGCGGTTCGTAAGAAAATTTAGGCAAGGGTTACTGAAGAATAACTGCTGCTTATTCCTCATGTATGGAAGAGTCAGGTTTGTGATGTAACCAGGTTTCCCATGAGGTACTTAATCGGTACCATTTGCTCTAGGCATTATCACGTGCATCAAGAACCCCTGCCAAGTGCTTGGTCCTGTTGTCCTGGTTCTTCTGCTTCTGTACAGTCTGATCAAATACATTCTTAGCACTGTCTGATTTTTTAATAAGGTATTTGCCCCTCAAAATCTGAAAGGGGGGGATAGAGATCTGAAGTGTTGCCTTCCTCCTGGACAGAGATACATAAACTAAAGTTAGACACCCCACAGCCTTCCGAGTGCATGTACTGCTCTTCACTCAACAGTCCTTTTCTTCCACCAAGACCCACACAGGCTCACGTCCACTCCACGCCCACTTGAAAAGCCTTTCATTAAAATTCAGGAAAACAAAGTGGCTCAGTCCCTTGAATGCACACCTGGAAACACAGAGAAAATGTGTGTTGCAATTCTTAATTATAAGCAGTGGGACCGACTGGGGTAGGAACGCTTTCTTCCTCCTAGGGTCAAGCTCAGGCGTGCTCTGCTCTGCTGTTTAGCTGGCGTCCTGCTGTGGATGCGCTTGCTGCTGTTGTTTGTCACTCTCAACTCAGAAACCTGAAGGGAATCTCTACCTTGAGAATAAGGGCAGAAGGGCCCTGTAGCCTCAGGAGTGGGCCTGTGAAACGGACTCTTTACCTCCCTAGATAACTGGTCCTATACGTTCTGGCTGTACTCAGCCTTCCCTCTAGTGCACACAGGGTGTTTCATTTTGGCATGAAAACAAAGGCACTTGGCTATTGAAAATTTGAAACGGAACAGGGACGGTGAGTGCGAGGTACTGTTGCATTCAAATACACAGGAATTCTTGGCCACTGGTGCAGGAAGGCAGACCTGGACTGAAGCAGCAAAGGGATAGCATGCGGACACAAAAATGGGGAAATTCCAAACCTGACCTCCACACTGATATGTGCAGAATATGTTTCAGCTACAGTCACCCCCCCTTTTTGGGGAGCGGGCAGGTCTTCTTCTGCTTCTTTGGACTTGATCCTGTCCCTCCACTGAAGAGAGCCTACTCATTTCCTTCAATATATTTCAGTCAGCTGTATCAGAGAGAGGAAAAAATGTATGGTCCCTTGTTTGACATATATAGGAGAAACTAGCCTACCACCCCAGTTCTTGCATCAATGTTCCTCATACACGAAAGAGCCAGGCCTGTAATGCAGGCAGACTGCCTTTGGGGTGCTCTGTTGGCAAAGTCCTGGTCGGCTGAGGGTAGAGCACATGCTTTGAATGCAGGAAGATGCCAGGTTTGACATGGTGGGGCTGGAGAAAGCTTCTGGCTTGAAATCTTGGAGAGTCATTGTAGTATTGAATTAGATGGACCATTGGCCTGACATGGTTTATAAAGTAGCTTCCTATGTTCCTGAAAATCCATATGTTGCAATCCAAGTTAAACATATCTGTTATGTGCAATTATGTAAATATCAGGTGTGTATATAAATCTGTTCTGCGTTTAACATTCATAATTCTATTTGTGGGTTGGAACAAGCACATACCACCCTGCTCTTCAGATTCTCCAGCCGCCCAAGCAAATTGAGTCAATAGGTGACAAAGAAAGTTGCAGTTTCTCCATCTTCTGTCCCTCTCAGTGCAGCTTCTGTTGGGATTCTATTTTTGGCTGCCCTGCTGTCTTTGGAATGTGGCTGGGAACGGCAGCTTCCCCTTTCACATGACCTGAAGCAGTCCCAGGATGAACTGTGTGCATCATTGCTATATAAGCCAATGGAAACAATGAGGCACAACTGGAGGCCCAAGCAAGTTCTCAGTCATTTGCTGGAATGCACCCAGGTGTCCTGGCTGAGAGGGAGCTGCATGGGAAGTCTTGATTTTCTAAAAGGATGCTTTGGAAAGTATCTGCATGTACTGAAAACTCCATAGCAGACTGTTCCTTTTTGTAACTACTCAAAGTTGCATGGAAGTTTAGCCTTGAGTGACGTATTTCCTGCCAGCACATAGCAATCTGCCTTCCCTGTCCTGATCCAGGGAGTCGAAATCAGCATTATATAATGATGTCTATCAGAGGAGGGAGCTAGAGTAGAGGCTTTCAAACTGTGACATAGGTCAGATCTGTCTATCAGAGGAAAGAGGTAGAGTAGAGGCTCTCAAACTGTGACATAGGTCAGATCTACACCAAGCAGGATATAGCGGTATATGATATGTGTCAATGGGCCCCAACAGTTGTCAGTGTACTTCAATACCACTTTAAATCAGTAGTGTGGCTCCTGCCTTTTATATACAGCTTTCATACCGCCATATCCTGCTTGGTGTAGATCTGGCCATAGTGGGTTTTTCTTTACTTTTATGAGCCATAAGCCAGCATCAGCTACAAGCCTTCTGTGAACTGGGCTGGAGCCCTGACCTTTGAACCACTGCACTTCTATTGGGTCTTTGCAGCAGTGGCAGTAGATGGAGATTTTGCAGTACATCCCACATATACAATGGAGCTGAAAAATCTCAAAGAAATCCGACAATTAGGGCTAGGAATCAGGGAGTTTTCCCAGCAACATCTTCGGTAAAGTCTCTTGCCAGCTGTGAGCCTCTGAAAAAGGGCCACATCATTAAGTGAAACAAAGCGATTGGAGGTTAGTGGGGTTGCTATGTTAATAAGCTGGAAAGACTCTGCCGATTCCTCTTGCTGGAGCATCTCAGGGAAAGCGGAATTAATTCATGGCATATGCTCCCAGCGTCTGCTGTGGTGGCCTGGAGTGGCGGGATCACAGGGCAAAAGAGCGAGAGCCAAGCATTTTTGCATTCCCCTGCTCCTTTTCTGCCTTGGCATGCAACCTCTGCATTCACGAACTGGGTAGGGGAGTAGGAGCCATGTCCATTACAGCCAAAGTGCCCTCAAGCACAGCATGAGGCTTGGGTGAACTGAAACGCAGACTTGATCGTTTCCTCTCTGGAGAGTGTACAAGCCAGGGCCGCTTTAGTTATCTGAGCATCCATCTGCAGCTGATTACAACTTCCTAGCATGTGATACATTTACATTATTATTATTATTATTATTATTATTATTATTATTATTATTATTAATTACACTTATATACCACCCCATAGCCGAAGCTCTCTGGGCGGTTTACAAAAATTAAAAAGATTGAGCATTAAAAAGACAATATACAAAATTTAAAACCATAAAACAGCTGTCATTAAAACACTTGTTGTCACGTTGTTGTCACGTGACATGTTGTCACATGCTTATACATGTGAATGGAAATGCATTCCATGTAAGGGGAGTGGGGTGGAAAGAAGAGGTTAATAAAGGGATTTGTCCTACTGCAGGGTGGTAAGTTGCAGGGTTTGGAGGGAAACTTTGCTGTTGACACGAACTAGGGTCGTCTGGGGAGTCAGCTTTCTTTTTTATCTGCCCTTTTATTGCAACTTTTATTGCTAAAATATAAAAACATAAGAAGAGCCATGCTGGATCAGACCAAGTGTCCATTTAGTCTAGCATCCTGTTCAAACAGCGACCAACCAGCTGCCGACCAGGAACCGACAAGTAGGACATGAGCGCATCAGCAGCCTCCCGGCCATGTTCCCCAGCACCTGGTGTACATAGGCTCACTGCCTCTACTACTGGACTAGTGGCCATTGATAGCCCTTTCCTCCAGGAATTTATCCAACCCCCTTTTAAAGCCATCGAAATTAGTGCCCATCACCACATGTTGTGGCAGTGAATCCCATCATTTTACTGTGGAATGTGTGACTTGACTGTACTTCAAGTCGTGACTGTGGGATGTGGATTAAGAGAAGAACATTAGGACACAGTGTGCAGGGCAGAAGACAAGAGGGACTACTCAGAGAAGAACTGAGGAGGAACTACGATCAAGTAGCATGTGCACACGAAGAAGCAGGAGGGAGTTGCTGGGCCTGGATTTGTCATTACTGCAAGCAACTTGGGAAGGGCAACACACTTGGAGCCTCCTCCTTGTTCCCCGCCTCGATCCAGACAGAGAGGCGGGTAAGAAATAAATTGTTATTATTACTATTATTATATTCTCCTCCTCTGTTTCTCACAAGAACCCTGCAGCTAAAAGTTAGTGATAGACCCAATGTCACCATGGCTGAGCTGGGATTGGAACCCAAGTCTTTCTAGTGCTAGTCCAGCACTCTCTACCCCACAGTGGCTCTTCTACTTTGTATCTCTTTGAATCCAGCTTGTAAAGGAACTGATATGCATTGCAAACTGCAGACTTTGGTTCTTTTCTGTCATTCTGGCTGAACAATCTCTAGTGGGCACGGGGGCTCTGATTCGCAATCTGCGCTCTTGTGAGATGCCACCTTCATTGTAACAGAGGAGGGAGCCAGTGCTAGCTCCAGGGACTTGAAGGCCCTTGGGCAAGACACCCTCAATGGACTCCCTCCCCTCTCACTGCCATTGTCATCAGCTGCTTTTGCTCCTCATCCCCTTTCTCGTCATTGCTACCGCTTGCTTGCTTGACTGGCAGAGAGCTGGTGAGCAAGTGAGCAAGGGCATCTCCTGCTCCTTGTCTAGTGTAGTGGTTTTCAACTATTGGGTTGCGACCCAAAAGTGGGCCACAAGATCAGTCCAGATGGGTCGTGGCAAAGCTGTTGCTGCCATGTTGGGCAATTGTGAAATTACGAAAGTGGGTCCCATGTTGCAGGTTTGGAGTCCGAGGTGGGTCTCAGGTATGGACCAGTTGAAGGCCACTGATCTAGGGGAGAGTGAAAGGAAGGTGAACAAGCAGGTTGCACTGGCAAAGGGGAGAAGCAACTTCAGGGAGCTCATGTCCGTGGGCCCTTGCTGGTGTGGGGGACTTTGACAGGTGCCCAACCATGCCTATAATTGGCCTGCATGAACTTGGGATATTCTGAGCTATAAAAATTTCCACTAAGCTCCTTGAGAGTAGCAAGCAATTGTCTAAATTTGCAAAGTGCATCCTAAAGGATTTACACATGAGCACAGTGAAGATGTGTTTGCTGGTTCCACCTCTGAATTTGTGTTAGGGTGGCCATTTTTTTAAAAGCCCTGTTCCTGTGTCTTTAACAACAGCCCAGCACACAGAATTTTTGCAGCCATTGTTGCACTGTGGGTTTATCTCCATGCCAGAGAATGTTTTGCCTGCTAAATGCTTGTGCACTGGCCTGCTCTTAAATGCACAGGAGCAGGGCTGGTTTTTAACCTGTGGCAACCTTAGTTGACACACAACATTGCTTCTCCCCTTTCCACCTCTGCCTTCCCTCTTTCACTCACAGGTTCCGCTGTAGGCCTTTCTAGGACCATGGCTCCAAGACCCGTTATCGAGGCCCATCTCCTGTCACTTTCAAGACCACTTAATTATCCCTTTATTATTCCTCTTCTTCTGCTTATCATTATTAATAATCACTCTGGATTGGTTAGAGTGCTGACAGCTGGCCCTTGTCTATTCTTTCTGTCTGTTTTAATCCTGTGTGCTTATCTGAATTAAACCTGATCCTTTTTCTTTTAATTAAAGAAATCTGGTCAGCCTACTCTTCCCGGTGCAGAGAAAAGGCTGATTGCCTCTGCTGATACCTTGGAAGAGATCTGCAGATGAAAGGGCAGATTAATCGGTAACAATATGTCCCACAGCCTCAAGATGTAGGACTAGGCTGACCATATGCAAAGGAGGACAGGGCTCATGTCACTTTAACAGTTGTAGAGAAAAGGGAATTTCAGCCAGTGTCATTTGTATGCAATCAGTTCCTGATTAAATTCCCTCTTCATCGCAACAGTTAAAGTTGCAGGGGCCCTGCCTTCTTTTGTATATGGTCACTCTAGTATAGTGCCTGCAACTTTAACTGTTGTGATGAAGAGGGAATTTCACCAGGAACTAATTGCATTCAAATGACACTGGCTGAAATTCCCTTTTCTCTACAACAGTTAAAGTTACATGAGCTCTGTCCTCCTTTTCATATGGTCAGCCTATGTAGGACAGCTTTCCCAAGCCTGGTGCCCTTTAGGTTTGGGCTTCAATGACTGCACTGGCTGGAAATGATGGGAGTTGCATTCCAACACATCTGGAGAGCACCAGGGGGCTGTCTTCACGGCGCTGGGTTGGTGCAGCCTCCCTTTCACACCCTGTGCTTTCCCTCTCCTGGGGCAGTGGCGGGTAATCCTGAAGCCAAGGAGGGAATGTGGGGTTTCTGGGCAGTCATCCAGGTACTGGAGCTGTCCCCGCCCTCTTCCTGGTGGAAGATGGCCAATCGCTGCTTACCTTCCACCAGGCACCACCCCTGGATTGGCCCCAGAGTGACAAGATGGCGGAAATGCTGTACTGATGTCACTCCGATTGAAAAAGTCAGGGTAAATCCCCAACTTTTTCAAATTGCAGCATTGCAGGAAAGCCCCACAGTGGCTGCGAAGCTGTGCCTGCATTGTCTAACAAACACAGCACAGATCCACAGCCACTGCCATGTGTAGACAGCCCCCAGGTTTGGGATGGTGCTGTAGAACATTTTGGTCATCATTGCCAGTTGGGATCCGGCCATCTGTATATGGTCCAGCCATATGTATGTGATAGGTTCATACAGTCCCAGGTGCCTCTGTGTGTGGTGCATGTTGTCCACAGGAACACAAGCAAAGTTCTAGTATAGTTTCCAAGAATGGGAAGATGCCTTTTACCGGGCCCTACCATTAGGCAGAGTGAGGCAGTTGCCTCAGGCGTCAGACATTGGGAGGTGACAGAAAGGTGTTGGAGATTGCTGTGGGCCACACTGCCTGCCCTGCGCAGCCTAAGCTAGCCTGTCACCTTCAGGTGTGGTGGAGGATGCCATCCCATTGCCAGTATTGAAGAATGATTCAACTGCTGGTCTGGCTGGCTTTTGTACATGGAATGGAAGGAGGTACCATCTTGTCTTTTCCCTCAGACATCAAAATGTCTTGGACCGGCCCTGGTCTACCTAGACCAGTATTGTCAGCACTGACTGGCAGCAACTCTCCAGGGTTTCAGGCAGGATGCTTCCCTAACCCTACCGCAAGATGCCTGGAATTGAACATGGGACCTTCTCCATGCAAAGCATGTGTTCTGTATAGGATGAGCCGATACAAGCCATGATCTACGCTTCTTTTATAGAAAGCATGAGTTTATTTTATTCTTCTTTTCAGCCAAAGACTGCCAAAGGTGATGTACAAATTAAAATGCATAAACAAAAAATAAAACTAAATTGCAAACTAAAATCAATTAAATCTGAGCAACAGGAATAAATATCTACATCTAAAAAATAACAGGATATAGGCAAACATAAGCTAGAACAAGTGAATCACCCTTAGAAGAATAAGAAAAAACTGACGGAAAGGATGATTTTCAGTTCACCATCAACCAAAATGAGACAAGTGAAGTGGGCAAAGATACCTTTTCATAACTGTGGGGAAGGTCAACCCTCTCATATTTAACCCAGGAATTGTTGGGACAAGTAATGAACACACTGCCTCCCATGTGCTTTTCATTTTTGCTTTTAATTAACAACCCAGGAATGCACTGGATTTGTGGGTTGTTTTGTGAAGTGCAATTATTGGCTTAACTCTGGGTTGTTTTGCCTATAAACAACTCAGAGTTTCAGGAATGATGTGCACCAACTAACTGCCTCCACCCAGCACCTCCAAAACTCCTATTAGCCCCAAACATGTGTGTGTGTGTGTGGGGGGGGGGGAATGGCATGATAGTTACTTGAATTCTTTCCACAGCAGGGGTAATAGCAACTTATGAAGTGGCTGGGGGGAGAGATCAGAAAATGGTGTGTCTGGTGCATTATGTACCTTCTCCTCCAGCACTGCCCCAATCAGAATCTGAGCCATCTTTGCCCTCTTTAAAGTTAAATAAAAGCCAGGAGACCCAGTTACAGACATCCTGTGTCATTTGTGCTTTGGCTCTGCACTTCCCGTGCCTCATAAGTAGCATCACTGATGACTTGCATCCTGGAGCAAGCACTACAGACTCAGTGTTTGTAAATTTCACACTTCAAATGCAATACTTGCTCACTGAGAGAGCCCAAGCAGCTTGGGAACAGTCTACCTTAAGATCTTCTGGAGAAGCCCTTCTTTCAAGACCACCACCATCAGAGGCGCACTGGGTGGAGATGCAAGAGAGGCCTTTTTGGTGGCTGCTCCCAGGTGGTGGAACTTGCTTCCAAGTGAGGCGGGATTCACTCCCTCCCTACTATTCTTCTGTTGGTAGGCAATGGCCACTTTATTCAAGAAGTTCTTAGTCTTTATGAAAAGCTGAGTGGCCCATCCTTCAAGGAGACATGTCAGACATACTGCAACCAGAGAGGCAGGGTGGGGTGTCTGGCCCAGGCTGCAACTCCATTACCATGAGGAAAATAATTGAGGCTAAATTATAAATCATGAATGATTATATTTATGGAAATTTATTTCCTTGAATTGATGCACCTATAGTCCAGATCTTGTGAGATTTGTTGGAGCCAATCAGAAGCAGTGTTAGGGCAAAACAAGCAACATTGTGAACAGTGAGTTGCTGGCCCAGGTCCTTCTCTAGTATGCTTCTGTAGTTAATACTTGGGCTTATAGTTCGAGAGACAGAGAGATTTGTGCTTACCTGGATGACATAATCTCTCAGGAACTACCTGTCCTAGAGCTTCATGTGCATAGGCAGGAGAGAGGGGCAGCTGATTGGAGGAAAAGAACACTGTAATAAATAATCAGGGATATTGATCCCTGTGACAGCAGCAACCAGTACTGCTGGTAGGATTTACAGGCCTAAAATATAGGTGAGTAAATGTCTACTTCACAAATACCCAATAGATCTTTTTACTATAGTTAGCTGTGGAGAGTTCCCACTGCAGAGAATCCAAAGCATGCTATGCTCTGCCAGGCTAATGCTGGCTGGACACAAATGAGAGAGAAGTGTTTCTGCTGTTTTTGCCTTTCCAGTCCATTGTTTTGTTTTTATTAATTTCCTCTTATTGAAACCTCCTACTGAAAGATCAGGAGTCAGTTTGAGGTGGGTCTTGGAGACAGGAGAACTGTGGATCCTGCAGATCTACTACCTATCCTGGCATGCTCATTGGCTCACCCCAGCTAGGGCTATATGTATTTTGGAAAATCCGTTCTGCCTGCATTTCGCGGATTGTCAGGTGCGTTCCATTTCGTCATCTGCTCATTGATGGAATCATTTTTTTCCCGATTTCCCAAATTTGCGCAAATTTGCATTTCTGCTAATTTGCACTTGCACCAGTGCCCAAACCCCCCCATGTGCATTTTCCTGCTTTAGCCTAAGGGGGAAATGTGCATTTTGCCTGATTTTTTAAAAAAACATATTTTTTTATGACTAAGTTTGCATAAAATTCTGGAATGTGAAAACACACACATACACTCAAGTCCAGGGGTCTGCAGAATCTGGCCAGCTTGGGAAAAGCTGGCCCTCTGCAGAATCCATGGGTCGGATTCATAGAAATCGGAACTCATTTGATTCCATTGTGGATTTCTCTGACATTCCCAACATACCTCCTTCTCCCCTCTCTTAACACTGGAGTTTCAGTGTTGGAGAGGTAAGGGTTGTGGAGGTTTCTGTGGGTGCTAGGAGGGGGAATCCATGGTCAGATCCCCCTCTCCGAGGGGGAGATCCAATAAATCCTCTGGCCCCTGGAATGCCCTTCCAGGGACCATAGGATTGCAACCTCAGCTACCTAGCTATCAAGCATGATCATACAAGAGACACTGACTTTGGAGAGATCATCCTTGCCATGAAAGGACCAGAAAAAAAAAAACTTTAAAGTGAATTGGTCTGTTTATACAATGTTTTCAGCGGCGCTGTTCCATTAAAATAAAGCAATCAAAATATCAAGAAGACAAGACCTTTATTAGGACCCACCCAGAAGATACAGGACAGCCAACAAGCATTGTAGAACTCTTTTTTAAAGCTGGATACATTAAACAAATTAGCCCAAAAGCATGTGTGTATGATGTGGCCTGTGTTACAATGTGGACACGTAAACTAAACAATGTTCAGTTGCCTGCCATTGACTGCTAAGTCACTCAGTAAGGTACATGCATGTGTGAATTGACACTAACTTGGGCTAGATTACAAAGTCAGGTTTGATGTCTCTGTACAACAGAATGTGTTTGGGTTAATATATTTTGCCTGTTACTGAACACATTTAGTTCAGCATTAAGCATATGACATCTCTCCACACTGCAGTCTGATCACCAAGTCTTTTGTATACATGCATTTGTCATCTATCGGGCAGCTTTGTTCTGTCTATATCAGACAAATGGTTCTTTTTCTCTCCCGTTGGTTCTGCAGATCTCTTGGTCCATCTATATCTTGCTTCATCCACTTGTCTGTCTCGGCTGTGTGCATATGCAGCAGTGAGCGGCTGAGGTTCGAAGTATTTATGGCAATTAAAATTTTTGCCTGGAAGCTGTTTGGGGGCTTTTTTTTTTGAAGTGAGGATTTTTCAGACTTCAAGGTGTTAACAGCCCCTCTAAATGGTTTTGTTTTTTAATTGCAGCAAATGACTGTGGAGCTATTAAACATGTGCCCCTCTCTCTGCAGTTGTTTCTAAGCCCTCGCAGTCCTCCTTCTATTTATTCTGTTTAATTCAGTCTGGTAGCTTCAGGGCAGTGAAGATCAATACTTTACTTTGATAGAAAAGAGTCAGGTTTGAAACACAGAGATAAAACTGACACATTTTGTATAAATTTAATTAAAAATGCACCTTTAGTGGCTCGTTGCAAGCACAAAGCAGACCCTTCGTCTCGCTTTCTTTCTTTCTTTCTTTCTTTCCCTCCCTCCCTCCTTCTCCTTTTCTTGTTCCTAACAGGAGATCTCGGAATCTGCTTCTCCAACAAAGCCCCACTTATTTTGTTGTGTTCACGTCTCCTCCTTTTTGCCTTGAAAGTTTTAGCATTCGGGGAGATGGAAGGCAGGGGAAATTCTAAACGGATCTTCTTCCCTCCCGTCCCTTTTTTAGTGGTGGAGGGAGGGGGATAAGAAGGGGAATATTCCCAGGTGATTCAGGGAGGGAACGTGCGTGTGTGTGCGCCTAGGTTTCTTTTTTTGTTGTTTCAAATCCCAACGGACGAACCACCCGGGGACTCTTTCCACGCGGATCTGCCATGGCTCCCCACCTCTTATGCCTTGCTTTGTTAAAGTGAGAGCATCATGGTTTGCATTACAAGGCAGCGTCTCTGTTTTGCCTCTCCTCCGTTGCCCGCCTTCCCTCTCCCTAACCCTGCTGCCAGGGAGGACATTTGTCTTGTGTTTTATAATCTGGCCCTTTCACCCCTCCCCCTGCATGCCTCTCTTTCTCAATCCTGTTTGGTTTGGTTCATTTTGCACATGAGTGCCTCTCCTCCCAGCCTCCCCTCTGCTCCGGCCTCCTTCTGCTCAACACCGATAAAATACGCACAACATAGGTAGGACAAGGTGCCAGGGCTCAGCGTGACAAACTGCTCAGGCGCCGCTCAATAACCAGGGCTGTAAATCTTCCCCTGCTCACCTATCTTGCGCTGGGAGCCGGTGGTCATGGCACTGCGGGAGGAGGCGGGCGTGTTCGCTTACCCGGCCCCCGAGTGAGGGCCGAAGGGCACAAGTGGCGCTTGCGTGCATGGGCACCCGTGATGGAGCCCAGCCTCTGCGCAGCTGCAACACTAGCCATAAATGCCGCTTAGCCAGTAAGTGCCTTCTGCCTTCACACACAAATGCTGCCCAAGGTTATTTGTCTGCCACTGGTGGGAGAGGGCTAGTAATTTAAAAAAACGATCTCTTATAGGATTGGGTTGTTCGATTGCAGTACTAAAACGAATTAATTTGGAACTTAAAAAATAATACTTTATTTTAAATTGGGCTCCCCCCCCCCCCCAATTTACGGCAGATACACTAATAACGTGGGACGTTGCCTTATGTGAGTCAGACTCTTGGTCCATCTAGCCCAGGATTGTCAACACTGACACTAATTGGCAACAGCTCCTCACAGTTTCAGTAGGAATTTTTCCATCTTTACCTGGAGATGCCAGGGATTGAACCTGGGACCTTCTACATGCAAAACACTAAGCCACAGGGCCTCTCTATACTGAATTGAGTGGTTTTAGACTTTTCAGCCTAAATTCGTTTGACTCGGTTCTCCTCCTGCAAAAGGAGGATAAAAGCACTCCCTTCCTTCACAGTAGTTTAATGCTTCAGAGTTTGAGCAATTAGATTTGCAGCAAAGGATGCTACTGCTCCTCTCTTAAGTAAAAGCCTATCAGATTGATAGAATAAGAGAGGGCACTTCTTATCTAAGCCTCTAAGGGCATTTTTACATGAGGATTTTGTCCCATACCTTTACCAAGGCTTCTGCTTCTGGATTCTTTGTGGGACTAAGATCGGCTACTTTACACGTGCTTTCCTGGCAGATTTCTTTCTCTACCTTTCTATATGTTTTATTATACAACCACTAGTTGGTGCTGTGGTATACTGAAATTGTGCAATTACACAAGATTCTGCCATTTCTAAATATTACCAGATTTTCCTCATTAGGAAAAAAATGTGATAATGGTTGCAAAGCAAGGGGAGGCTGTGGAGGATGACAACATTGTGTAAAGGACCTGCAAGGCTCTAAAGTAGGATGACCATATGAAAAGGAGGGCAGGGCTCCTGTATCTTTAACAGTTGTATAGAAAAGGAAATTTCAGCAGGTGTCATTTGTATGCATGCAGCACCTGGAGAAATTCCCTCTACATCCCAATAGTTAAAGCTGCAGGAGCCCTGCCCTCTTTTGTATCTGGTTTCTGTTTCCATGGGGTTATCCTGGGGTCGCCCCAGAGTTGTCCCTGGTTGTCCCTGGGATCCCTTGTGCATCGTGTGGGTGCCCAGGAATGACCTAGGGATGACCCCGGGATAAATCCCTGGTGTAGACATGGCCTGTGACTGGCCCAAAGTCACCCAGTGAGCTTCCATGGCCGAGTGGCAACTAGAACCCAGATCTCCCAACTCCCAGTCCAATACTCTAACAACTACACCTCACTGGCTTCTGATGAGAGGTGAACGTTGCTTGCGTGCCGCCTAGCATACACTACTATCAGAGCCTGTGTTTACACCTTTGTAATCATGGCAGAGCAAAGTTTCCAAGCAGGCAGAAGAGGTGCCAGTCTTTTGTATACCGCCACCAGAGCCATCTCTCTCTTGCTTTCAGTACCGGTAATTGCAGACATGAGCTGTTTTGTGTGTGGTGGCTATTATTATTATTATTATTATTATTATCATCATCATTTAAAAATAGCAGCTATAATTGAAACAGAATTCAGAATCAGGACCCTGTGGGCAGCACTTGTTGAAAGAAGAAATAAAGATCATTTGGGTCATCTCTTTTTCTAATTTGCGTTTAATAATCGTTCCAGGAGGTACATACAAAGGGAGAGGAGACATGAGACGCAGCATCCCAGAAAGCTTCCCCCACACCTCCCCTGCCTCACAGCCCTTTCAGTGGAAATGAGTGAGGCCTGAAAGAGGAACTCTCTTTTCATGTGTGTGTGGGGGGGCACACTTGGATCTGCCAGCTCCAAAAGACAAGAGGGTGAGCTCCCCTGGTGAGGCGCACAATACTGCAGAGAGCTGAAACTGCATTGAGGGGAGGACTCCCTTGCCTTTCTGTGGCTATCTGAGTCATGTTTTACATTTATTATAGATTTACTGAATCCACAAGTCGGCTCTTGCCCTATGGGGTCTGGCTCATACATTGGGGCACAGGTCATACTGGCTGATACGGACTCTGGTTTTAATTTAAATTATAGTTGTAATGAGCTCTCTCTTGTCAGCTTTTATGGACCCCTCTCTTCCCTGCTGCTGTAGCTGGGTGTTTTTGTCTTCCTTGGTTTGTCTGCACAGAGGAGTCACTTCCCAAAACACACATGTCGGCTTTCAATCCGAGTTTTTGTTCACCAAAACTTGGGTGGTTGTGTGGATACCATCCTGGGACAGCTAGGAGGAAGCTGTACTGAATGTCATTAGGTTTAGCAAGAAGTTGAGACAGTGATTTGGTTTGTATGACACGACAACCCACAGTGGCTTAATATACTGCGGCTTGTTGAGAGATGTGAACCCAGGCTGCAGGGGTTGTTTGAGGGTTAGACAACCCTCAAATTACCCATGGTTTATTGTAGGGTTATTTGAGGGTTGTGTAACTCCTGCCACCTGGGTTCACAAGACATGACAACCCATGGCAAACTGAGTGCCTATGGGTACCATTAAAAAATGGTGCCCACGGGCGCCTGGCACAATGTGACAGCCCCTGCAGGTACATTACGCCATGATGGGCTGCTGTATCGTGCAAACCAGATCAGTGGCAAGGAAGGGCTTATTAATCTGTCTTCCTGTGAATGGAAGGGATCTTTAGTATCAATGTTGGACACGGTGACATGGAAATATTACAACTGCTGTGGAGAATTAATGGATTCATCTCAGATCCTGGGGCATTCTGTATTCACAACCAAATTGAGAACATGAGAAGAACCCTGCTGGATCAGACCAAAGTCCTGTCTAGTTAAGCATTCTGTTTTCACAGTGGCTAACCAGATGCTTATGGGAAGCCCACAAGCAGGATGTGAGCACAATAGTACCCCTCCCCGCTCATGTTCCCTAGCAACTGGTATTGAGAGGTATACTGCCTCTGATATGGGAGGTAATGTAAAGCCATGATGACTAATAGCCATTGATAGCCTTCTCCTTCATTAATTTGTCTAACCCTCTTTTAAATCCGCTCAAGTTGGCCACCATCTTGTGGTAATGAATTCCAGAGTTTGACTATGTATTGTGTGAAAAAGTTCTTTCTTTTGTCTGTCCTGAACCTCCTACCATTCAGTTTCTCTGGATGACTCCAGATTTGAGTATTATGAGAAAGGGAGGAATATCACAGCATTTGCGTTTTCCTTTGCTCGTAATACATTTGCGAAGCAGTTATATTTTTGTTCCACTCATTGTACTGCAATGGCTAGGGTGCTGAACTAGGAGAGACCCAGGTTCAAATTCCCACTCAGCCATGGAGCCAACTAGGTGACCTTGGGCCAGTCATTTCCTCTTAACCTATCCTACCTCACAGGGATGTTGTGAGGATAAAATGGTGAAAGAGTACCATGTATGCCACCTTGAGCTGTTCAGAGGAAAGGTGAGTTATAAATGCAACAAATAAACAAATAAATAAAACAACCACTCTGCATTTATAGATGTTAATATCACTACTGGTATGTAAGCAGTAGTGATATTAACATCTTGAGTAATGTGCTTGTATGTTTCACTGAATCTTTGCCCCAGGTCATTACCAGCAGTTTTGTTTGAAATTCACTAAATCTATCACCACTTGTTATAAGATAATGCAAGCTACACCTCACTACTCTTCAAACAAGAGCTCTCCCAACAATATTTCCTGAATTTATTGTCCACCCAATTTAATCCATGCTCACCTCTAGTTCGTAAAAAATGTAACGTAGATGTGCAAATAACTACTATAGTGCTTGACAGGAATACATGGTTATTGCAATAATGGGTTGGGAGCAGCCATAGCTGGACAGGCATCTGTTGAAAATGTTTTAGGAACAGGATGCTCTGCCTCAAGTAAAATATTACTCTCACTTATATTTACTGCCTTAAAACTCTTCCAAGGTTTTTGAATGTTGTGCTTTGGCCAGACTGTTTTTACTACCTCGGGGTAGTTAGTGGAAGCTTGTGAGAATTGCCACTAAAAATCTAAATGGAAACCATTGAAAGGTGGACATGAGGACCCATTACCTGCTGCATTTCAAGAGCCATTTTAGCTACTTTCCCACTGGTTGACACAGCATAGCTCAGTTACGTGTTAGGAATACACTGAGATTTCCTCTGGAGCAGATGCAAGCAATCCATACTGAACACAAATCCAGCTTCAATCAATAATCACACACACACAGTGCGCACGGCATCTGCTCTGTGGGCAAGACCCTAGAATCATATATGTAGGTCCCACATCATCGATGCGTGCCTTCACATCCATCAAACCCAGGGTTTAATCTGGCCAAAACCCATCAGGAGAGCCTCATTGCAGTGCAGGGCCTCAGCCCTGATGTGTCAAATAACAATTAGGAAGATGGGAGTATACCTGAGCATGTGCAAAATGCCTCCTATATTTGAGAGGGGGCAAATCTTCCAAGACTGAAATGTATTGACAAACTTGGTCCCTGGCACTTTTCCTTTGAGGAGTTAATCACTGGCCAGATTGAAGGATATCAATGTCATTAATAATTCCAACTCTGTTAAATGTCATTCCAGTCATAGTTCAAACTTGGAACACCTGACCTCCCTCTTCATGGAGGTAAGTTGGGAAAGCTATTCTCCAGATCTCACCTTCTAGGAGGTTAGGACCATGAAGGCCTTTGCACTGGTTATACCAACCTTGAGGCTGAGATGGACGTTTGATGTAAACTATGGCTCAGTTCGGACGGCACATTAAGCAACGGAGGAGGGGGGAACAATCGTCAGTTGTGTTGCTTAGTGTGTTGTCTGGAGGGCCGCACACAACGCACACACAACTGACAGTACGTTAATCAGGCACTTTAAACAACGGAGCAAAACAACGGGCTTGCACGTTGTTTAGCCTGAAGCCCCGTTGTTTAAAGTGTCGTCCGAATTCAGCCCCCCCTCTCTCCGTGGACTATTCCGTTCCGGAATAAAGTTCTGCTGCCTAGAGCAGCCAAAAACCCCCAGCCGCTCTATGCAGCCGGCGGAACTCATGGTGCATGCTGGGATACAGCTGGTGGACACACGGAGGAGAGGCTACAACCAAAATGGCCGCCGCAAGTTCCTTGCAGCGGGGGCGTTTGCCGGTTCCGAGCAGCGCCGGCTGCAGTGTGTCATCTGTGGAGCTCCTCCTGCCTAACGCACGGTCAGTACGTTATTTACCCCTCTGTTGCATAATATGTCGTCCGAACTGAGCCTATATGTATGAATGGTTAGTGTTGCCACATAAGCCGACGCTCTACTGATTTTGACATAGAAAGGAAGGTTTCATTCCGGTCACAGCTCCAAGTGACATCAGAGAGGAGGGAAAGAGTGCATTCCCGTGGGCAGGGAGGGGACTGGGAAAGCTGGTTTACGAAGAATCCTCCAGCCTCTCTAGCTTCCTTTCCCCCCCTCCCTAATGCCTCAGCGAGTTGGGCGAAAAAGCCCATCTAGCTGAAGTTCAGAGCCAGAGGAGCTCCTCCTGCCTGCACTGGATAGCCGTAAGCCTGTTCGGAGGCTTATGGCCACCTCCATCGGATTGCACCCTAATTCTGCTTTAGCCTTTCTCAGCATCTTATGCAATTTTCATTCCTTTACCTTCATTCGTTTCTTCCTCCCTCCATCTTTTTTTAAAAGGCTTTAAATACAAGATTTTCAGTATTTGGCGATTTTCAGTATTTGGCGATTCAGTAAACCACAATTAAATACATTTTTCTTTATCTTTTCCTCATAAATAAAGGAAGCTTACTGTGACAAAGTCTGAGCATCCCTGAACTGGACAAGACTACCTTGGCCATCTGTTCCCAGATGGTTTAAGTCAACCCACCTCCTGGGTACATCTGTTAGCCTGCAGAGAAACAGATTAAGATAGAAGCAATAACACTACCGAACAGTGATTGAGTTTCTTTGTTACGCAACCTTCATTATCAGCAATGTACTCCTACTCCTACTTCTACTGTTACTAATCATTTGAATTTATCAACACTATCAGTCAGAACAGGAAAGTTACGTTTTCCCACCCCGTTGACTGCAACTTTCTCTTTTACCCTATTTAACTGCCAGTTCCCACTTCCCGTCCAACAGAGATGGTTAGTGATTCTTGATTTCATAGTTCTTGCCTGTGGCCAGGAAGTATAACAGCATCTGTTGGCTGCTTCTGAACATACCGCCCAAGTGAACATTAAGTCCACAGGGCTCTGTCAGAAGGACCATACTGCTGTCACAACTGCCACAGCTGGGATGCATAGGGAAGGTGGCTTCAGCATCTAGTTTTTAGTGGTGACTAGAAAGGAAAATCTGAGTTCAGGATTTTAGAATCATCCAGTTTAAACCTGGAGAATGCAGGAGTTATAATTATAGAAATCTTATCTGTATTGATATATTGGCTCAGTTCAGACGACACATTAGGCAATGGAGGGGGGGAACAATCGTCAGTTGTGTTGCTTATTGTGTCATCTGGAGGGCAGCACACAACGCACACACAACCCACAGTACGTTAATCAGGCACTTTAAACAACGGAGCAAAACAATGGGCTTGCATGTTGTTTAGCCCGAAGCCCCGTTGTTTATAGTGTCGACCGAATTCAGCCCCCCCTCTCTCCGTGGACTATTCCGTTTCAGAATAGAGTTCTGCTGCCTAGAGCAGCCAAAAAACCCCAGCCGCTCTATGCAGCTGGCAGAATTCACGGTGCATGCTGGGATACGGCTGGGGGACACACGGAGGAGAAGCTGCAACCAAAATGGCCGCTGCAAGTTCCTTGCAGCCGGGGCGCAAGGAACTTGCCGGTTCCGAGCAGCGCCGGCTGCAGTGTGTCATCTGTGGAGCTCCTCCTGCCTAACACACGGTCAGTATGTTATTTACCCCTCTGTTGCTTAATATGTTGTCCGAACTGAGCCATTGAGTTGGATCCAGAGTTGGACATATATAGAATAGACCCACTGAAATCAATGGGATTTAAGTTAGTCATGATTAGTCTAAGTCTTATTGATTTCAATGGGTCTATTCTAAGTATGACTATGTCTGGATTCAACCAACTGTATACTAGTGTTGTAGCCATTTTGATTTGAAAATCAGCATTGGGTCACATACTACGTCTTCTAGACCAGTGGTCTTCAACTGGTCCACACCAAGACCCTCCTCAGACTCCCAGCCTGCAACATGGGACCCACTTTCACAATTTCCCAACATGCAAGAACAGCTTTGCCACAACCCATCTGGACTGATCTTGTGACCCAATTTTGGATTGCAACACACCAGTTGAAGACCACTGTTCTAGACCTTCTATACTTTGTCCCCACAGTATATTGAAATTATAATCTCTTATTCCCTAACCTCTCTCTGAACTAAATTGGAGCATTCTTGTCCAGAGACACCTGAAATTACTTTGTAATTTTTTTAAAAAATCACACCTGAATCCCACCCTTCTTCCAAAGAGGTCAGGACAACTTACTAAGTTCTTCACCCTCAATTTATATCCAAAACAACCCTGTGAGGCAGACTATGCTAAGGTATGTGATTGGCCCAAGATCACCCAATGAGCATCATGCAGGGGAGGCTGGTGGCTCCAATGTTAATGGGGTGGAGAATCCACTCCAAGTTTCAGTCAGAACTATCTGAGTTCTTGAGATAGTTCTGTAATTATGAGTATGACATCACACTATTTCAAAAGGTTTCTTCTGTTGATAAGGAAGGAGTTTTATATAAGTTCAGGGCTGTCAGTTCCCTGTAATTGCCTTGACTGACTAGTTACTATGGAAACTTGACTTTCCTTGCTAAGAACAATCTAGGTATTATTTAAATTCTTTAAATTATTATTGTTGCTATATTTTAAAGTTCCTTAACTCTATAAGGGTGGCAACTTGATTTGTGCAAAGTGAGGGCCAAAGTAGATGTGATGTTTGTTATTCATGTTGTATGGCCTTGTGTGAGTGCAGTTTTTAAATGAAAAACAGTGTTGTTGTTGTTGTTGTTGTTGTTATCCTGCCTTTTTTCTCTTGTAAGGAACCCAAAGTGGCTTACATGGTCCTCCTGAGAGTCAATAACTGTCCCAAAGTAACCCAGTCATTTCCATGTCTGAGTGGGGACTAGAGCCTCAATCTCTCGAGTCCCAGTCCAAAACTCTAAACACGACACCACACAGCAGGATTGGGAGCACAGTGTGAAAAATAACCATGTTATTTCTATAGTCTCGCTCAAAATACCCCCTCTACCTGCTGATTGCAAAGGGAGGACAACTCCCATTGGTATTGATGAAAACTTTCTTCCCGTTGAAAATCCCAGGCATGAGGGGGCCTTATCCTGATTTAGACTGTGGCAGGGCAAAGGTTTATAGCCCTTCTCCCAAATACCAGGATGCCAATCCAGCTTGGACCCTCCCCCACCTAACGCCCACTATCTAAGAACACACACACACAAGGCCAAACAAACAACATGGATAATGACATTTCCAGTTTGGCCTTGGAAGTGCTGGAAATATATCATGTTATTTTGAAAAAGGCCTTATGTTTGTTTGAAGGTACTGTTTGTTTGTTTGTTTGTTTTTGGGTTGTGCTTCCCAACCACTAATTCTTGACAGATACTGAAATCATGTTATTCACACTGTAACAGAGGAGAGATTAGTTGTTGGTTTGGAAGGCACCCAAAGAGTAAATTAGGATGATGCTCCTGGATCAATATTAGCTAAACTTTAGAGATACCCAGTAACCGTTGGCTGTTTGGTTTTAAGGTGGAGGGTAACATAATGGCAGCTACCAAAGTTGAATGCCAGAGAAAAATATAGTTGGTAGAGTTTCGCTTGAGAATGTTTTTTTTTTAAAGAAAGAAGCCGCCAGAGTGATTCTGAGGCCGGCAGACATCTGAGGTTATCCACCATATTTGCTGGACTTCTAACAGACAGTCGGAGGTACAATATTATAGCTGGCTATCACTCAAATAGTAGAAGGATGTTAAAAGCCTTTGGTACCTAGATGATGACATGAATACCATCAGGTTGGCGGGGGAGGGGGGAATCAGCAGAAAGAATGCATCCGATTGCTGACAAAAGCCCTGTGCAACTGCTCTCTTAGAAACAATGAAAGGGCAAGTTATAAAACCAAAAACAATGAGTTTGGATATCTTTTAATCTACCTTCTGCTCTGTGAGCCCCAACCCTATTTACATTTCTCAATCCACGAGAACTTAAAAAAAACCAAAACCAAAACTGGGGAATCTTAGAATTCTCACAAAAATCAATAAGTTATTAAAAAACACAAAAACGCATAGGGGAACTTTGAAACAGACAGCAAAGAAAGCATAGCATAGAAAGCGTAGTTAAACTATGGAAATCACTTCCACAACATGTAGTGATGGCCAGAACTTTGGGTGGCTTTAAACGGAGATTTGACTATTTATTTACAACATTTGTATACTGTTCCATATCTAAAACAGATTCCGGAGTGGTGAATACAAGAAGTCAAATAGTAAAATATAAAAAGATTAAAACAACATATTAAAATTATACTTTTAAAAAACAGAATATCAATAAAAACTGTGGCTGTCAGTTAAGGAATGCTCCTAGAATAAAGCTGTTTTCAGGAGGCGCCAGAAGTAACACAGTGTTGGTGTCTGCCTGACCTCCAGGGGCAGGGAGTTCCAAAGAAAGCAGGCCACCACTCTGAAGGCTTTTCTCCGGGTGGACTCCAATCATGCTATAGGTCCATGTGGAATCACAATTTCCTGGAGGAGGCTATCAATGGCTACTACTCATGATGGCTACATGCTACCTCCAGTATCAGAGGGAGTATGCTATCTACACAAGTTGCTGGAGGACATGGGTGTCATGTCCCTCTCGCCCCTTGCATTATTTGAAGTCAATAAAGAGGTCCGCTATGAAATCAACAAAGCTTTATTCAGGCAATAAACATCTTCTCCCAGCTGAAGGGAGTCTAAAAGTTCTAAGAGACTTGTCAGCTAGGCAAGATTATGCAAAGTAAGCAAAACAGTTGTTCTTTCAAGGAAAGGGAAAGTCCATTTCTTTCAGTACGCCTTCAGGGAGACTGGTTCTGACCAAGCTATTTCCGAGCAATCAACCTGGCTGACCTCCTCCCCCCTTCCCTTGCCTCAGCCTGCCTTTCTCTCCTACGGAATCTTGCATCTACCAGGCTTTCTACGCCCTCCTCCTCGGAAGAAACCTCTCAGCTTGAGGTTTATTTGCACCATCAGAGAGAGAAGAGCTGGCAAAGGTTCATTTGCAGCTGGGAAAGAGGCCATGGGAAGCAACTCTCCCACTCCTGGTATGGACTGGGACGTCTCTAGCACTGTCTCTTCGGCCTCAGAATCTGCCTCTGAATTATTGTCTGACAGTCCTTCACCCTGCTCAAAGGGAGCAGGATTAGACACAACATGGGCCACAGGATGCTGTTGCATTCATGTCTTGCTTGTG
This sequence comes from Anniella stebbinsi, assembly GCA_029215795.1. NCBI lineage: Eukaryota > Metazoa > Chordata > Lepidosauria > Squamata > Anniellidae > Anniella > Anniella stebbinsi. The sequence continues at coordinate 336,396,782 of JARDYH010000001.1, forward strand.
GGTTTCCCATGGGCAGCTGGTTGGCCACTGTGTGAATAGAAAGCTGGATGAGTGTCATAAATCACCAGTGTCGCACAATAAGCCAGAGTGAAGCGTCCGTAAAATAGTTCGTGGTTGAAAGCTGAAGTTTCTGTCCGAAGCCGAGTTGAACAATACTGGAATCACTAAGCATTGAAGAGTTGTCAGGGCCCAGTCCTAAGGTAAGGATACATCCAGGCAAGAACAAGGATTCAGGAAAGCACTGAAGAATGGTCAGGGCATGGTCCAGGGTCAGGACAAGTCCAGGCAAGAACAAGGCGCTGGGAAACAAACAACAAAGGCAAGGCACCACACACAAGAGTTGCTTCCAGCGATCTTACAGAGTGCTGGCCAGTCTTTTATGGAGAGTGTGGTAATTAGGAATTGCTGTCAGTTGCATTGGTCTTCAGCCAGCCCGTCTGTTCTCATGAAGTGCCACTCCCCCAACACTCCCAGGCTCAACTGTTCCTCTTCTCTGGCTAATTCCTTAACTGAAGCACAACAATGAGTTGGACCTTGGTCTGATCCAGCATGGTTCTACTTATGCCCTTAGAGCATCAAATCAGTGAAGTGACAAATTTCTGTGAGGGGGCAGGTGTGACTATGGTTCTTCCGATCATTTAGCTACAATTCCCAGGTTTTTTTGGGTGAAAACATGACAGTCAAATTGATCTTTAAAAACTGATATGTTTCTAGTATAGATATACTCCTAGAGCAGCCTGAACCAGGATGGAGAAAGCTATCTTAGGGCTCTTCTAAACGAGTAATTTATTGCACGCTTGTGATTGGCCAGTCATGGAAGTTTTTGGGTCAATTTCATGACATCGTCAACAACCAGGATGTCTCTCGTGGAATCCTCTGGAAATCCGGGGATAAAAGAACCACTTTTAAAGTGGTAAGAGCCGGGAAACAGCAGGATTTTTCGCCACTGGACAGCACTGTCTCAATAGAATTCATTGGAAATGAATGGAGGGGAAGTTTTCAATTCAAATCCCTTGTCATCCTTCTCCTCCTGTGTAATGCAAACCATAACAATTGCACCAAAGAACCATGAAGCACAAAAGCTCTGGGTAAACAATGTGATTTGCCTTAATGTAGAGACTGTGATTTCCCTTAATGTAGAGACTGTGGTCATACTCCAAGACAAAGTTATTCTGTGGCTATCTGGCAAATCTTACTTTAAGGGAGCACCTTGCATTTCCGAATACTGTACCTTTAGCTCCCCAAAGTGTCAAGGAACACTTACTGCTGAACCTCATAAGATTCCAGGCCATATATATATATATATATATATATATATTGCAACATCTCTAAATGCATTTGGAAAGAAACGTATCCTGCCTCAGTGGTCTACCATTAGATTCTTTTCTCCTCCACAATCAAGACGTTAAACAGCTTTATTCTAAATGTACTCATATAGGCGTACACTTGCCAATTCACACACAGGTGGGAGAACGCATAGTAAACGTACAAATGGTGTGTGTGTGTGTGTGTGTGTGTGTGTGTATACACACACACACACACACACACACACTGTCTCTCTTTTCCCTCTGCTCTCTTCCTAGGCTCCCATCTGTTTGCTGTATAATTCCTTGCTAAAGTCACTCTCTTTCTGCAGCCCCCAGGCCTGGGTGTAGAGATTTGCTCCCTCCTTCCCTCCAACAGTCCAGTGGGCTTGTGAACATGTGTTTCTGGGAGGCAGACACCAGCTGGTTGGGGGGATATTTGCATATTCAGCTAAAAGTGCCAGAGCTGAGGTGGGAACGCCTGGAGGAAGCTGTGGCAGGCTGGAGAGAACTGGGAAGCTTTTGGTCAGCTAGAGGTCAAGTAGAACAGATTTCCAAACGAATGTCCAGATGGAGCGTGGAGTTGGCGGGAAGGGAGGGGTTCAAACTTTTGCACCGGATGAATAAATTAAGCTAACAGTTGACCAATGAGCTACAAGGGAGTGGATGAATTTATGCTACTAGTGAATCTATGCACTTAGGAGGAAAATAGATAATATGGAGCGTTCAGGGCAGGCCTCAAGTCTCTTTGTTTTTATTTGTTTGCTAGCAAAATGACTACCATTCTGGGGGTGGGGGAGTAGAGGGAGGTCTTATATACTGAATGGCCTTCCTCTACTCCCTCCCATGCCCATACCAGCCTGCACATACCTTACAAACTGCAAAGGAAGCTCTCCTCAAAGGACCACCCACACAGGATATGTTAATAAGGGAGAGTGCCTTCTCTGTTGTGGCACCTTGTTTGTGGCACTCTCTCCCTATAGAACTGTGACTGGTGCCAATGTTACTATATTTTCGGTGCCAGATTAAAACTTTTTTTTGTTTGCTTCGGCATTTTAGTTGGTTAGTTTGTCCGTCTATGTTTTATCACTTTTTAAATGGTTTTATGACTGTATTTTGTTTTTTTTGTTTTTTTACTTTAGGGTTATATGATCAATTGGGGATCTTGTTTTGTACACCACCAAGTTAACTGTGGATGAAGGGCAATTTAAAAATCTCCTCCTCCTCCTCCTCCTCCTTCTCCTCCTCCTCCTCCATTAACCTGGGAGTAGGTCTTGATGACAGTGCTGTGGCGCCGTGAGCCCCCAAATTCCCACATTTGCACTTCGTTGCATAATCGTTGCATAATCCCCATGCGAAGGAGCGAGCACTGTGATTTGCTTGCGAGGAGGAGCACCCGTGCACCAGGCGCCTGCACCTCCTCAGATCCCAGGTTTATCTTGTTTAACCTTTGCTTTGGAGGAGGCACAGTGCTCATGCACCAGGCACCCACACCTCCTCACGTCCCAGGTTTTTCTTATTTGTTTTGCTTTTTACCTTTCCCCCCCGGCTTCTCCCTATGCCAGAGAAGCACGGAGACGAGCCAGCGGTCATTTGGCTCACTGGCCCGCCCCCCCTCCCTGTCTCGGCTGGCTGACCAATCAGGGCACAGCTCCGAAGCAAGGTGACAGATGGCAGATGCTGTCGTTGCCTTGCTCTAAGATAAGAAAAAGTCACGGTAAGTACCCAACTTTTTAAATCTGGAGCTTCAGGGGTTTGCCCCTGGATGGGCTCATGATGGTGGCTGCGTCATGTAGATGACCTCCCTCCACTGCAGAGCCACCCTGGGGCAAACCCCTCATCAAGACAAGCCCTTAGTCATCCTTAGAGCAGACTCATAGAAATCAAGGGGATAAAGGACACCTGGCCACCCTACAACATCAGCATAATTCCAACTATGGGTCTGTTTCTTTGTTACTTTCTGCAGAGGATAAGTAAGATGTGTGTGTGTGTAAATAATATAAGTTTTTCTTGGAACAGTGCAAGACTAATAGAGAAAGCTGACCTGGGGAGTGTAAGTTAAGAGCATCTTGGGATCCTTTGCCACCTCTCCAGGGATCTGGTGGAGTGGGGTCCAGTGGATTTGCTGCTTTGTAAATGTGTATCCCTTCCCCAAGTTTTACCTTCAAACTCAGAGAGAGTTGATATCTTTTCTACATGAAAAACAAACCAACCACTGGCCATTGTTAATTGCTAATATAATATTTCAACATTTCATGTAAAAGTTACCATTGCCTAGGATTGAGGCTGCACTAAAAAAAACCAACTACTGATCAAATGGCAGAAAACTTGTCAGACCGGTTTAAAACATGATGGGTGCCCGGCTCCCTTCATCCAGCCAATTATGCAGCCACCGCAGCAGCCCAACCAGAGGAGGAGGAAGAAAATGTCTGCTATGGCTAGATGGGCACTGCCTTTCCCAGGTAACCAGTTCCCAGAGGAGGGGGAGGCTGACAGCTGCAGTACTGATAGCACTAGTGGGCCCTCCAGTAGTTTGGGCCCCCAGCAACTAGCCAGTGATGCCGACCCTTGACATCAGGCCTGCTCTTGTGGCAAATGTAGTTTGGCCCTCATAAACAGTAGCACAAAGACCAAAAAGTGGTCTTTACATTTTGCAGGTAATTTCCTCCTTTTACTTACTGCTCTCTCTCTCTCTCTTCCCAAGATACACCTCCCCAATACGCTCTATGGCTTGCAAACAGTTCATCCAATATGACCCATTTTCTTCCCACACTATGGGCGGCTGCTGCAAGATGCCCGGTTCTTATTTGTTTTATGAATCCCCAGCTTCCATGAGGGATTTCTTTTAATCGAGCTAGAATGGATCCATAACCTTGTGGGACAAGGACATTTGCCTGGTTGCTGGTACACACTCTTAGTCCCTTTTCCCTTCCCCCAATTACTCTTCATTTCCCCCTAGAAAAATAAAACATTTGAGCAGAATAATGGGAGTCCAAGCAGAAAGCCTCCCCTCCTCCCCAGCTGGGGTTCATGGGGGTTTGGACTAGTTTAGGAATAATAGACAGAAAGGAGAAGGCAAACAAGCTCTTTCCATTTGCTTTACTTACAGGCTAGGATGCAGGAAAGCAGGTTGAAAAGGCAGAAGATGCTAAAGGTGTGATAAGCTGACCAGGGCCCAAGCATAATTTTGAGGGTGGAGTAACATGCACCCCCTTCAACCCACCAATCCCCACATTCCCATCCCCTAGATACAATCTCATGAGCCATAAAAGGAACGTCTCTATTTTAATTCTGTTGTTTTTTCCTTTCTACATTTCTGAAATGACACCATGACCCATACTAGGCCTTTTCTACATGCTGCAAACATGACAGTTTATGTGTAATATCTAATTTACACATGGAACTGTCATGCTGCAAATATGACAGTTCCATGTGTAAATTAGATATTTTCTCACATATTTTTGGTCTGCAAGTCATACCAACATGGCTATCCCTCTGGAAATTGGTACATGTTGGAGGGATTTGCATAATTACCTTCACCGGTGCAACTTGCTGAGTTATGCAAAGCTGGCAAGGGGTGGCATATTGCCGTGGTTAAAAACCCACCTTAGAACCCCAAAACAGCCTATCGGTTCTGAGAGACTTGTAAACCACAGCAACAAGTCACCCTCACTGGGTTCGTATGACACGGCAAGCTGAGTTGGCAAGGTAATTATGCAATCCTGATGGCATACACACCACAGTGGCTTATTTTCCCCGCTATTAGCATGCAAACCCAGTCAATGTATAGCACCAAACTTCCCAAAGAAAACAGGAGATACCTACCAACCCTTAGACGTATAGCGACAAAACAACAGGGTTGGGCTTACTGGTGATAATAGATATGAATAAAACAAAATCTAATAATAAAAATGTTATCAATGTAGTTAAACATATATACATAAAAAACAATAAGGAGGAATACATTGTTATTGTGCTGTAAAGAATCATACATCAAATCAATTTGCTATATACCATGTGTCTGTGTACATATGATTGTTTATTTTGTGGCATACCTTTTATACACTAGACCAATGAGGAAGACTGTAAGTCGAAATGTATTTGGTATTGTTTATTTTTTGGTATGGTTAGACCTTTATAACACAGCAACATTGTATTCTCTCTCCTTGGTTTGAGCCTTGTCTGGAAGCATCCTAAGTATGCATGGAATGAAAGACTTACATATGCATTCATCAGGCAATGACATCTACATGCAGGTTTCACATACAGAAGTCCAATTCTTACATGTTTACTTGGAAGTTCAATAGGGCTTATCCCCAAGGCAGTGTGCATAAAATTGCAGCCCAACAGGAGCAGATTTCATGACTATCCAACAAATGACAGAAGAAAATAGATACATTTATTTTATGTTTCATGTGCAACAGATTCATAGTAGAGATAGCATGTGTGCCAGCCACTTCCCCAGAGTCTAGCATGCTGTGCCAAAGAAAATGTGAAATATTAACTTCAAAATAGATCTTTCCTTGTGACAGGGACTTTTCCGTTTCCATTTTGCTGCGCTTAGAGTTGCGGTCACAGCGCTAGATCTGGCTTTTCAACAGTTTAGCTTTGCAAAGGAACTCCCTGGGAGAGGAGAGGTAACTTCCCCCCAGCATCACTAGAGGTCTCTCTTTACCAGCCAGTTCTTGTCTGGAGGGCAAGAGAGAAGAGAAGGAGGAAAATACACTTGCTCTCAATAATTTCTTCATTGGGCACTTGACAGCTCACAGCTTTCTGGAGAGCACAAATCCAACTCACCTTTAGTGGTCTGTATTTCTGTGGTTCAGTACTTCTCCAGATGCAAACTGACAGGGAATTCCCTGTATCATGGCTTGCATTTTGTTTGTAACTGCTACATAACTTCCCCAGACTCACCTCACTGTCCGAGGGGAGCAAGGTCTTTTCTGCCCAGTTAGTTTAATGTACAATAAATGTGTATTTGGTTCTCATTAGTTGCACCCAGTCCCCACATCTTACATCAAGGCTGTGGAGGAGCACAGCATTTTCCCGGCAATAATATATTTTTCACAAGACTATATTGTAGCTTGGGATGTGCAATCGCTCATTCATCGTTATTATGCATTGCTGTGTGGAATGTGATTGCGTGAACAACATGGAAACCTGCAGAATATTTTCTGTGACACAATTAATAATAAAAAAAATACAACTGTCCCATCCACATGCATGCACAATGGCAGGGCTGTGCACCCCTCCCCCACTTTGTACAACTTTAGTTCAGATGCACTCATCTAATGAGAGAGAGAGAGAGAGAAATTGGGGCATTTGTTAAATTGTTTTTAGTAATTCCCTTCTGAAAAATTCATGTCACCAGATGGAGGCAACCAATAGCAGCACAGCATGACCCAATAGCAATGCTAATTTCCACCAGGAAGGCTATCCTCCCATCTATTACATGTAAATAGGATACTATATCACAGTCCTGGAAAAAGAATTTATAGAAGTATCATGCAAAGTCTTTGACTTGAAATACTTTGACTGCCCTTAGCATTACTCTTCACTTTCAAGAATGTGAGATGGAAACATACGGGAAGGAACACGAGACTTGTCCAAGAGCTAGGGACGACCAGTGAGGTGGCCACTTTTGTGAAAAACACCAAATTACTTAGGATGGTGAAAACCCAAAGGGACTGTGAAGAACTTCAAAAGAGTATCTCCAAGCTGGTAAATGGGAAATAAAATGGCAATGTAAGTAAGTGTAAAGTGATACACATTGAGGCAAACCCTCTCCCCAATCTAACTTCACACACTCTGATAGATCCGAACTGGCAGTGACATCAGGAAAAAGATCTCGGGGTTGTGATGAATAGTTAAGTTAAAACATTGACTAGGGTTGCTTTCAGATGATGGCCTCTAGCACTAAAAATCAAAAGACACTGTGGACCAGGGCAGGATCTACACTACTGCTTTAAAATGGCTTATAACAGTAGTGACAACTATTGGGGCCCAGGACACACTCCATATACACTTTACAAAATGTTTTCAAAGTGTCATATCCTGCATGGTGCAGATCTGGCCCTAGTCTGTCTTTTCATCCTTTACAGATTTTTTTCTGGTAGGAAAAAAGATGGACAGATGAGCTCCCTAGAGAGGTTTGCCTGGCACCTACATTATACTGTTTTAGACGCCAGGTGAAGACCTTTTTATTTTCTCAGTAAAACTTGTTTAAACTTGTATTTTAAATCTGTATTAATTTTTGCATGGCTGCTCAGTTTTATCCTGGTTGTGCTTTTAAACTGTATTTTATATTATATTTTTATACTGTTGTTTGTTTTATATTTTGAATGGTTTTCATGGTTTTAATTTTTGCAAACCGCCCAGAGAGCTTCGGCTATTGGGCGGTATAGAAATGCAAGAAATAAATAAATAAATAAAATAGGAATAAATAAATAGGAAAATGTGGGAGGGTTATAAGTGGAACCCCCATAAAATTCCATGAATGAGGCAGGGAGATTGCATGATAAAAGCCTCACCTAAAAGCGCTCTCAGTGGGCAGCAGCTGTAAAAAAACTAAATTCCATGCTAGGAATTATGCCCCTATCCAAATCTATGGTGGACCCTTGTTTGGAATTCTATGCATATTTCCAGTTGCCCAATTTCAAAAAAGATATAATGGAACTGGAAAAGATACACAAAGGGGTAACCAAAATGATTAGGCGGCTGATATGAGGAAAGGTTAAAATGTTTGTTACTTTTTGGTTTAGAACACTCCCTACCCACACACATAAGAGGACTTGATAGAGAGAAGTTTATAAAATTATTTATGGTGTGGAGAAAGTGGATAAAGAGATGCTTGACATCATCCAGTAAAATTGATTGGCAGGACTTCCAGGACTACACAATTTATGGAATTTGCTGTCACAAAATGCCGTGATAGCTGTTAGCGTAGATCAGGGGTCCCCAACGTGGCGCTCACAAGTACCATAACACCTGGGGGGGGGCCTCCAATGGTGGTCACAAAAATCTCAACTCTTTGCCTCGTTCAAACAGTTTTTTAAAATAAAAACCTTGGAAAATGTTAGGGTAGTCTTCTTATTCCCTCTTTCTAGCCTCTAGTTTTGCTGTTTCTCTCTCCACACCTCTTTAGCTCACTGTTTCTTCCCCTCCTAACCTCTAGCCTCACTCTTTCTGCACCTCTTTGCTTTGCTGTTTTCCCCTCCTTCCCAGATCCTAGCTTTGCTGATTCTCTCCTGACCTCTGATCAGAGACCAGTATAGGCTGGGCTTATGGGTCGGCAGGGACCTGCATAGACCTTACAGATCAAAAGTGCTAAAATAGCATTTTCAGTCCCTGCAGTCAGCATCTTTTTTTAAGCGCCCTAAGAGTGTGATCTTGCTAAGAAAGCATATTTTGTAAGGGATTTTCTAACATGTTCTTTCCTATATAGATAACTTTGTTATAGTGTCATTGCTGCGAAACTTCCATGCTGCCATCTTTTGTGCCAACGAGTCAGCAATTTCTTCAGTCACCATTTGAATCCCTCACAATCATCATCAATCTATCTAGCGTGCCGCAAGGCTGGAGAGGATCAATCTAAGAGCAAAGAGTGAGTTGTTTGCAGATCTTTGGGGGCTCTCAAGGGAACCTCGCAGCATTTGATGACAGTGAGCTTGGCAGGAAGCTGGGGGTGATAGATTGAAGAAGATGAGGCCACTGCTTGGCTGAGAGGTGATATGTAGCAGCTGTGACAGGTGCCTATGTCTGTCTCCTGAACCTGCAATCTCTCCTAATGGGGAAGATTGAGGAGTCCAGAATGAAACATGTCATGTCCTAGAGGGATGGGAAGGTGGGAACTTTAGAGCTGCAACCAGAAGAATGGAGATGAAGGGGGAGAAAGAAGCCGTCATGGCTACGCATATACTCATCAATGCATTTTCTATGTGCCATTTGAAACAGGAAAGCTCTTCTTAGGTTTTTGTTTTTCATTTGTGTTTTGTTAGACAAATGCTGAAAAATGAAACGGAGTGAAAGAGAATCCATGACTGCAAACCTAAACATATTTACTTCCATGTAAGCACCATTAATATCAATGGAATATTCTTCCAAATTAGATGTGTTTAGGCTTGAGGTGCAAGTCATCTTCTCCCTGAAAATTTGACTTATTAATAAGGTTGCCAATTCTTAATTCCAGAAATCTCCTTTTCCATTAATAGTTGCAGGCCAGAAGGAAATTCAGTGGGCATGTTTTTTCTACTCACACAGTCTACTCACAGTAGATGGGATAACTACTTTTAATAAGTACAGATGGAACAAGGGGAACTCCATTCATGAAAGAAGATTCCATGAATGGGAGGAGAGGTGCAAGTCTCCTTCTGTGACTGGGAGCTCCTTTCATTCATGGGGCGACTACGTTGGATCTCACCCAAGATATTTAACTATTAGCACAGCAAAATCCTAGAAATGCATCCTTGGAAATTATTCCAATATTGGGACTCAAGGTGGCTTTACAAGTTAAAACAGTTAATGTACAGTTAAAAACAGATAGTTATACAAAAATTAAAAATATAATTAAACATGGTACGCTATGAAAACATTTAAAAACATTTAAAAACATTTAAAATACAAATAAGTTTAAAAAATCCAATATATAAACAACACATCAACAGAGGTTCAAACTACTCCTCACAAGCCTGCCAAAACAGAAAAATTTTAGCCTGCTTCCGAAAGCACACCAAGGGGTGAGCCAGTTTAGCTTCCCTGGGAAGGGAGTTCCAGAGTCCCGGGGCAGCCACTGAGAAGGCCCTCTCCCGCCTTCCCACCAGGCGTGCCTGTGATGGTGGTGGGACCGACAGAAGGGCCTCCCCTGAAGATCTCAGGGGCAGGCAGACTCGTAAGGGAGGATATGGTCTTTCAGATAACCTGGACCTGAGCCGTATAGAGCTTTATAGGTCATAACCAGCACTTTGAAGTGTGCCAGGAAAGGGAAGAAAGAATCAGACTATGGCCCAGCACAGGTGAAAAGACCTGATCACCTGCCGTTTTGTGCAATTTCCCCTCACTTTCATGATTTCCTTTAACCATGGTGTAGCATAAGATCTTGAATGATTTGGCACTAAACACATTTAATGGTAACCAGATTCCCACATAACCAGGGCTTGCAAACCCAAGGTTAGAGGAAAGGGGGAAAAACCTCTGCTGGATCAGCCAAGGCCTGAAATAAGCCACAACTAGAAATGGGTAGTATGTATATAGCTCAGTATTCCCCGCTTCCCTGGGAATTTGCTGTTGATGAATGTCTGGCTAATACCCATATTTGGGATTGGGAAATAACATATTTTAGGTTAGTTTGGCTACTGTCACTTGGTGTTTTTGTCTATCCCTTTGGGTTGCATTCCTTTCCTTGCATCATTTCTAGTTGTTTTCTTTGCAAGCCATTTGATATAGTGCATTGCTTTAGGTGTAGCACATGTTGCAACTTACATAAACTGTTCTATTTAAGATTGGCTGGGGAGGCTCTGCTTGTGGTGCCCTTGAAGAATGTGATCCATGGAGCTACCAACAAATGCCCCCCTCCTGAACTGCCTTCCAGTAGATTGCTTTGGCTTTGGGGCGGTATAGAAATGTAATAAATAATAATTCAACACTATTGCCATTCAGGTGCCAGCTGAAGACATCTTTGTTTGTACAGGCTTTTTGGGCACAGGCAAGTGTTTTATTATCTGTTTTAGTGATAGTTTCAATGTATTTTATTATATTTCTAATTTTAGAGTTTGATTTTAATGATGTTTATATGTTGTCCTATTTTATATGGGTTGTTAGCTACCCTGGACTCCTTGTGAGGGAGGCAGAATATAAATAAAATCAAATAAAATATATAGGGGAAGTTATAATGAGATTAGGAAGCCCTACCTCAGGTGATGAATTTGGGATGCAGTTTAGGTGCGGAAGAATGCTGCCCCTGGAGCCTAGCCCTTACCAACTCCAATGTCTTGCAGCAGCAGTGAGGAGAAAGCGCCTCTACCACATAAATGGTCTAAAACAACGAAGGGTCTTGTGGCACCCTAAAGCCTATGGGTTGGACCCAGACTTCATTTTCATTGTAATCAATGGTACTTAACTAAAGTCATGACTAATGTGTTGTTCAATTAATGTATTCTCCATCCAGCCCTATGTCTACTCTGGCAACACAATTACAGGGCCTAATAATGTCATCCACAACGTCAGGTATTAAGAACAAAGGAAGCTGCTTTATACTGAGTAAGACCATGAGTCCACCTAATCAGGTATTATTGATACTGGCAGTCGCCCTCTGAAGTTTCAGGCAGGAGTTTTTCCAGCACTCCATGGAGATGCTAGGGATTGAACCTGGGACCTTCTGCATGCAAAGCAGGTGCTCTACCAGTGAGCCACACTCCCTCCAGCAGGTTCACTCGCCTGCTCAACTTCCAATGTGATATATGCCATCATCTGCTATTCTGCATTCTACGTACAGGCCAGTCTCTTATACAAAAGAATAAATTGACACAATTCTGACATCAGAAATAGCAATATTCAAAAAACGATGGAAGAACATTTAAATCTCCCTTGCCAAGAAACTCTGTAATTGACCATTCTTGATCAAAGCAATCAAAGGGAGACTATGATGTGAAATCACTGCATTACAATACATTGAGAGGTTCAGTTCTATCACCTGTGGCTTAAATCAGGCTAAAATATTATATTATTATCATCATCATCATCATCATCATCATCATCATCCTGCATGTATTAATTGTTTACCAATGCCAGGATAGCTGCGTTACCGACAACAGTTGTGTGAATGGCCACTGTTAATAATGTAATTGTCACTCTCTTTACTTTCCGCATTTCATTTCCTTTTGACTTCACTGCTTACATGCTCCCTGTCCAAACATGTGCATATATTACCTGCAACACAGGAAAGCACTAAATGCATCTGAAAAATATATATAAAAAATAAATACTGTAGGAAATTTTGTAGCCAGTTTTATTAGGTCAGAGACATCCGTGATCACTGTTGCTTAGTGCTGAGTAGCAGTGGTTTTCCTAAATGATGTACGTTTGCATGCTCATAGTTTACCTCAACATGTTGGCCTTCACTTTGTCCATCCACTTCTGTACATGGATGCTCCTCCCTACCAATACCAGGGGACCTGTTTACTCTGGCAATGTGGTGCCGTGCCGTGGGAAAGCACGTTGCAGAGCCTGGGCTGCTGTGTTATGCTCGTAATTACAGCAGATAAACTGCACTGCTTGAGAGCCGCCGTCCCCAACAGGCTGCAAGGCAGGCGGCACGGCTCTGCCACTGAAGTCTATTCATTTTAATAAGAGGGACACCCTGTGTTATTAAGAAGAGTGTTTATTACTGTCGCTGTGTGCTGACAGCAACTTCCATCATCGTTAAATGGCAGATGGGGGGAGGAGGGCCGGGAGAGCTGCAGGCACTACTCTCTCAAAGGCTCCGGCCTTGCAGTTAGCTAGGGGAGTGGGAGTTGCAAGAGGCCCTTCTTGGCTCCCTGGGAGTCTGCTTTTCCAGCCATACAACAAAACAGGCATGCCGACTGAGAATACAGAGGTAGTTTCTGAGTAGGTGGCCAATCTATGTGTCCTCCTTTACTCCTCTGTTTGTAGGCCTCCTCTATCAGAAGGGCTGACTTGTCCAAGATCAAGAACCACAAGAAGGAAGAGCAGAAGGGGACTTGGAAGTTGCACATCTACACTTAGCATCTGAATCAGCAGGCACACAAGTCATTGGCCACAGTCATGGCGAGATATGTTGTGTTTTTGTTTGACTGGTAGTAATTATTTATAAATCTGCATCTATTTATTTTATTTATTTATCACATTTCTATACCGCCCAATAGCCAAAGCTCTTGGAGGGGGGGGGGCAGGTTCACAAAAATTAAAACCACAAAATAAAGCATAATGTAGAATATAAAATATAATAGCTTAAACCTACAGCATAAAAGTGCAACCAGAGTAAAACCTAGCAGCAGAAAAAGCACAATGTAGGTGCCAGATGAACCTCTCTATACATACCTATACATATATTTATACACGTAAATTAAAGCATGCACATTTTATGCAAATCTGTGTGTTTTGGGAGTGCATGTGTGATGTATAACCATGTTTCTGAGAGAGGCAGAAAGAGGACATCCTCCTTTAAGCTCAGGTTGTGTTTTTTTAAAGTGTCTCTGTGGACTGAAATAGGCCATCTAACCACATCCACCTATTTGTTCAACATTCGTGTTTAGCTTCAGAACTAGTTGAGTGGCTCCTACTTTTCTTGGTAGTCTTGCTTGTTTCCTTTCATTGGGAATTGTGAGAACATGGTGCAGAGTAAGAAGAGCACCAAGAATTGCTGTTTAATTTCAGGTGAAGATGCATGTAACATTTTTAGAGCCATAGGGAGCACCTTAATTCATTCAACCTGAACATATCTTTTCTTTCAGAAGTCAAGCTCTCTGTAAGAGATTATTCTGCAAGCTTGCAATAGAAACCCAAGTATGTGCCTGGTGCTGATGGGTTGATGTCTGTGATGTCACCAGATAACCAACCCAATCCCTTTTAAAGATGCGCTTTTAAAAATATATTAAAAAATGAACAGATGAGCAGCCATTTTCAGGTATTCACATGGTACTTTTACAACCTAAAAAAGCCTGAAGCATGGGAGAGGGGCAAGACTGGCAGTGTTCAGTTTGCTGGTATGAAATGCCTGTTGTTTCTGTTGGAAAGCTGGGAGGAAGTTGTGCTCATTGCTCTGCAGCTAGAGAATTCGCTGCCTGCCCTCACCCTTCAGTGGGTAGGCTTCTTCATATGATGTGGGCATTCATTAGGGTGACCAACTGTCAGGATTTCCCCGGATTTGTCCTGGTTTTTGTTCTATTCTGGATGTCAGGGGGGATTTTCTGTGATTTTCTATATTGTCCTGGAAAGACACACTTTCCCCTTTAAGGCCGCTATTAGCATTTTGGGAGGGAATGATGTGCTTTCTGGAGGCGCATCATTTCCCTCCCACTGCTCCAATCAGGACCTTAAATGGGAAAGTGTGTCATTCCCGAAGATTATAGAAAAGGCCCTGATTGGAGTAGTGCCCCCCCCCCAGAAATGACACACTTTCCCCTCCTCCACTCCAATTGGGGCCTTTAAGGTGGCGGGGTGGGGGATGATGCTTTTTCCAGAGGCCCTGAAAAGTCACTTTCCTGCCCTGCCCACAGGTTGTCCTCTTTTTTGGTTTCCCAAATATGGTCACCCTAGCATTCATGTCACTTAAGATGTGACTTAAGATCATCAGTGGAGGTTCTTATCCAAGGACTTCAGGTATATTATTATAGGGTGACCATATTGAAAGGAGGACACGGCTCCTGTATCTTTAACAGTTTTATAGAAAAAGGAACCCTATATAGTATATTATGTATCAACAGGGCTGGCCCAAGTCATTTTGCTGCCAGAGGCAAAGAACAAGATGGCTCCCCCTCCCGTTCTATGTACAAAAGTCAATTGGACTGGCAGTTGAATCTTTCTTCAACACTGGTGATGGGGCAGTGTCCTTCACTTTACCTGATGGCAGCAAGGTAGCTTAAATGTACCCTGTATGCCACCTTGAGAAGGTCCCATCCTTAAAGGTGGCTTAGAAATACTTTTCAATAGAGATCAGTCGCAATCCAGGCCATGTGATGCAAAACTCTTTCCTCTAACATCTTGATGCCATATCCCAGCATCTACTGCCTAATGGTAGGGCCATCCCTATGTATCAACAAGAGAGAGAGGACCTTTTCAGTTGTGGCACCCCAACTATGGAATACCCTCCCCATGGAAGTGCAACTGCAATTGTTCTGGCATCAGCTGCAAGCCTTTTTATTTACCCAGGCATTTTAATTGGTTAATTATGTCTTTTTTATTGTATTTGCTGTCATCTTTCCTTTATTACAACAGTGTGTTGCTGGTGTTCTTATTGCTTTGCGTACTGTTTTAATTATATTTGTTCACCATCCTGGTAACCACAAGGATGGCAGGCAGTGTTAAAATGTTTTAATAATAAATTTGAATTTAAAATTTGATGGACCCAACTCACAACTTTCAAATACTTTCCAGCAATGGTATTTTCCTGGTTATCTAATCCTACTCCCTAATTATCAGCTGTATTTATAAAACATTAAGGCTGTAATCCTACATCCACTTACCTAGGAGCAAGACCTATTAAACTAAACAGGACTTACTTCTGAGAAAACTTGTAGGATTGCGCTGTAAGAAACTAGTGAAGCCTAGTGGTTAGAAGCGCAAGAGCTTTGACCTGGTCTCCAAATCTCAGCTGAGAGATGATCTCATGGGAAGTTTTAGACAAGGCCACTGTGTTCCTCAAATTCCCCATCTTCCATCTGTATTGATGCTGCACATCTTATATCCTTGTTGGAAGAGAACTAAAGCAATTATTGTGAAGCACTTTGAGGAAGAACAATATATTAAGATAAAATAGAATAATAAAATAGGAACAAAATCCTTTTTTTGCACAATGGGTACGAACTCCTAGCGCGTTCTGAATCCGTATCTTTTACCGGATGTTAAATGCTAATTGTACACTGACTGGCAAACTGCAGTGTTTGACTTTGAAACTGGTTCTCACCGATTTACTTGTGTACTAAATTTTGAAATTCTGAATATTTTAGTATCTTGATAGTAGAAAACTGTATGACAGAAAAGGTGCAATTGTGTGGCCGCTGAGAGCCAATACAATAATTTTACCACACATTTTCACTTGATGTTTGGCAAAAGTCTTTGTCGCTTGGCAGAATGGGTCAGATGTCTAAGCTACTCTGGGATGGAAGAACTCATACTTTGGTTGTCTTTATGGTCTCTGGGGGCCCCCCTCTATTTCAGAAGATGCGAAGCCTGTGCACAGCATGAAGTAAAAGAGAAAATAGGTCAGCTCTTCAGATAAAAAAAAACCTCCCTCCTTATGTGCTGAGAACACCCGCAAGTAAAGATTTGACCTTCTTGCCATGTTTACCTGCTTTGACCTGTTGATAGAAATATCTTATAGCCACGGGTGTTTTTGCTGAAAACTGTTTTGGTTATTCCACTGGCTCTAACCCGCCTTCCTGGGGCTCTTGTCAGCCATGCATGACATTAAGGTGCTT
The DNA here is from genome assembly GCA_029215795.1 of Anniella stebbinsi. Lineage (NCBI taxonomy): Eukaryota > Metazoa > Chordata > Lepidosauria > Squamata > Anniellidae > Anniella > Anniella stebbinsi. The sequence continues at coordinate 336,413,238 of JARDYH010000001.1, forward strand.
CTAGGTCTTTGTAGGATGTGCAAGGTTGATTGGGACCAGCGTATGTCACTCTAGGCCACTTCCTCATCACCATAACTCTAGGGTGAATAACAAGAGGCTGAGAATCTGCTAGCGTAGGCCGCGCCACAGCACCCTTTCAGTCTCTTTTATTTGCCCCGGAGATTTATGCTGCCTATCTCCCTTCCCTTTGTCCACTAGCGGGGCCCTATAAGTCATGTCCCTAGTCTGACAGGTCACATGGGCTATGCTGCTGCTCTGTCAGAGTGAGTGATGCCAAGGAGTGATTAAAAGAGAGGAGGGGTGAGAGGTCAGCAGCAGACGGCATGATGGGAGTGTGGAATGTAATTATCAGTCCTATGACATACTGCTGGGGGCTTTAATGGATCAACACACATTGGCTGGGAGTAGGGAAAGAGGTTCTAAAGAATGGATGGACAGAGGAAGGAGTGGAAGCAAATGTTTTGGGTTCCCCCCAACTCACCAGCAAGCATGGTGACTGAAGGGAAATACCCAAGAGGGTACCTTTATTCCCTGATGATGTGTTTTGTGTCAATGCTATAAAATGCAGTGTTATCAGTTATTTAAACGGTTTTATGGAAACACTCACATGGGTGTAAGAAGGGACTTCTTCAAGTGGCCATAGAAGGATCCCCTCAAGGGTGGGATTGCACAATCCACAAAGCTTCCCATCACACCAAGACTAATTTCTAGTATAACTCAGCTTGGCCCAACCTGGAGCCCTCCAGATATTTTGAACAACAACTCAGCATCCCTGACAATTGGCCATATTGGCTGATGCTGATGGAAGATGAAGCCCAAAACATCTGGATGACACAAGATTGGGGAAGGTTGCTATAACTGGTCTTGGGTGAAGTCACATGATCACTGCCTTTTGCGAGGTGATTGCAATGATCACAATGGACTAGTTGTTTGAAAGTCTCATCATCTGTTGGCTTTGTCTTTTCAAGATGTGCAGATCATAGTAATTAACAAAGAGGGATTTTTCTCCAAGATGGTCTCATTTATGACATGAACCGGGCTTCAATAGGTCAACAGCACATGGGACCTAAATTTAAGCATTCATATAATGTTTATAATGCTTTATATGAAGGAACAGCTGTGTGGCGTACCACAAGGTGCCATCCTTTCCCCAATGCTGTGTAACATTTATATGAAACCGTTGGGAGAGATCATCCGGAGGCATGGGGCAAGGTGCTACCAGTATGCTGATGACAGCCAAATATATTTCTCTATGCCTTCGATAACAGCGCCAGCTAAGGATAGTGTGTCTCCTCTGAATGAATGCTTGGAGGCGGTAATGGGCTGGATGAGGAAAAACAAACTGAAGCTGAATCCAGACAAGACGGAGGTGCTTGCTGTCAAAGGCCCCAACCTGGGTTTGGAGGTGTGTCAACCAGTTCTGGATGGGGTTACACTCCCCCTGAAAGACTGTGTTCGCAGCTTGGGGGTGCTCCTGGATCCGTCGCTCCAAATGACAGCCCAGATAGATGCGACGGCCAGGAGTGCCTACTATCAGCTTTGGCTGATACGCCAGCTGCGCCCCTTCCTAGAGTTGGAAGACCTAAAGATGGTAGTGCACTCACTGGTAACTTCGAGGCTCGACTTCTGCAATGTGCTGTACATAGGGCTACCTGTGTGCCTAGTCTGGAAACTTCAACTAGTTCAAAATATGGCAGCCAGGTTGGTCACCAGTACACCTAGGGGTGCCCATATTATGCCAGTTTTAAAATCGCTCCACTGGCTGCCAATTACTTTCCAGGTGAAGTATAAAGTGTTGGTTATTAAAGCCCTACATGGTTTGGGTCCAGGTTACCTACGGGATTGCCTTCTCTCATACAATCCACCCCGCACGCTCAGGTCCTCTGGGAAGAACTTACTACAGTCGGCCAAGACTAGGATGACAGCCGTTACCCAGAGGACTTTCTCTTCTGCCGCTCCCAGACTGTGGAATGACCTGCCGGAGGAGACTCGTCAACTTAACAGTCTTTTAGAATTTAAGAAAGCCATAAAGACTGTTCTCTTCCAGCGGGCATATCCAGTGGAATTTTAGAATGTTTTAAGAATGTTTTTAGGATGTTTTAGGATGTTTTAATGCAGTTTTAATAATGTGTGTCATGTTTTAATCAGTTTTATGTATTTTATTGTACTGTTGTTCCCCGCCTCGATCCAAACGGAGAGGCGAGTAAGAAATAAATTATTATTATTATTATTATTATTATTATTATTATTACTCTAGTCTTGATTATCTCTGTAGAATCAGCTTTCCTCCACCTGGTGCCCTTCAGATGTGTCAGAATACAATTCCCATCATTTCCAGCTACTGGATGATGGTATTTGTGGTCCCACACATTTGCAGGGCACCATGGTATGGGAGGCTGCTATAGAAGGTGGCCACTCTAGGATAAATAGCTTTTGATTTCTTGAATGTATAGCCTTTACTGGTGTTAAAATAATGTAAAGCTTTTAAACTTTCCTGATAGGAGCATATTTCCAAATATTTTATTGGGCCAGGAAGAAAAAGAGGGATCATAGGTACCCCCCAACATTTCCCCAAGGCTTTCCCTCATCATTTTTTATAATAAATCATTTGCTTGCATGTGCTGTCAGTTCTGGAGTTATCTTTCCTCATGAGACAATTTCCTTTCAATACTAGGATAGTTACTGGGGCTATACCCAGAGCCTGGCACATCTGTCTCACAAAGAGAGAGGAGGTATATACAAGCAGTCTGGAATATTGCTGGAGGAATTGTGTTAATCAGTTTCATACTGTCTCAGGTGATGTTGGCCTGATGGAGTCCTTGCAGAATCAATTCTCTGCTTTAAAAGGGGTTGATTACAAAGATTGAGGGTAGCAAAAAAAAGGTCAGGGGGAAAGACTCCATCATATGCACCATGGGAAGGTGAATGCAAGGATCAGATTATTGGATCTTCAGCTTGACTTTTGATGGCTCTCTTTAAGCCAGGCATGGGGAACCTCTGGCCTGGGGAGGGGACCGATTCAGACAGCCAGATTCTTCCCCAGGCCCTGCCCCTCACCTGGTGGGGAAAAGCTCTCTTCACCAATCAGCAGCTGATCAGAGAGAAGAGCTTTTCCCCTTCTGAGCTCCCTTCCTCAGGGCTCAGCAAGGATTGGCATTCCCTCATATCCTAGAGTAGAGGCCAGAGCTTGACAAGGAGAACCTGGTGGAACAGGCATCCATCAGAAAAGCAGGCCTGGAGAAGTCTGGCTTCTGGCATTTATTTTTATTTATTTGTTTTGTTACATTTGAATACCGCCCCATAGCTGAAGCTCTCTGGGCGGTTTACATAAGATTAAAACAATTAAAACAATTTTCAAAAATTAAAACAGCAGAAATATACAATATACACATACATTTAAAACCACTATAATAACTTTTAAAAAGCTATAAGCCTAAAAACAAAACAAATCCAGGCTTATCAGATATTGCTAAATGCCTGAGAGAAGAGGAAAGTCTTGACCTGGCGCTGAAAAGATAACAATGTTGGCTCCAGGCAGACCTCATTGGGGAGATTGTTCCACAATTGGGGGGCCACCACAGAGAAGGCCCTCTCCCTTGTTGCCGACCTCCGAGCTTCCCTCAGAGTAGGCACTTGGAGGAGGACCTTAGATGTTGAACGTAGTGTTCAGGTAGGTTCATGTCGGGAAAGGCGTTCCATCAGGTATTGTGGTCCCAAGCCGTGTAAGGCATTATAGGTTTAAACCAGCACCTTGAATCGGGCTCGGAAACATACAGGCAGCCAATGCAAGTGGGCCAGAGTAGGTCTTAGATGCTCGAACCTTCTGGTCCCAGTTATTACTCTGGCCACTGCATTTTACGCAAGCTGCAGCTTCCGAACTGTCTTCAAAGGCAGCCCCACGTAGAGTGCATTGCAATAATCAAACTGGAGGTTTCCAGAGCATGGACAACTGAAGCCAGGCTATCCCTGTCCAGATAGGGGCATAGCTGGGCCACCAACCGAAGTTGGTAGAAGGCACTCCATGTCTTCATGGAGTGTCCTCTGGGAAGAACTTACTGCAGTCGGCCAAGACGAGGCTGACAACCGTTACCCAGAGGACCTTCTCTTCGGCCGCTCCCAGACTGTGGAATGACCTGCCGGAGGAGACTCGTCAACTTAACAGTCTTTTAGAATTTAAGAAAGCTATAAAGACTGTTCTCTTCCGGCAGGCATATCCAGTGGAATTTTAGAATGTTTTAAGAATGTTTTTAGGATGTTTTAGGATTTTTTATGCAGTTTTAATAATATGTGTCATGTTTTAATAAGTTTTATGTATTTTATCATGTTGGTGTTCCCCGCCTCGATCCAGACGGAGAGGCGGGTAAGAAATAAATTATTATTATTATTATTATTATTATTATTATTATTATTATTATTACTAAGGCCACCTGAGCCTCAAGTGATACAGATGGTTCTAGGCATGTAGACAGACACAGGACACTCTGGCTCTAACCAGTAGTTTATTTCTCCGGTTCCTTGGAGTTCGCTTGCCACTCTGTTCCCAGCCCCCTGCCACTGAAAGAAGAGGCAACTTTTATGTGTAGGGATCCAGAAGCTTTCTCCAGTTGCCTCACCCTCCCTATTGATTCGCAAGCAAACTGCCACTTACTGTTCTTCTTCGTGGTCTCTGTGCATCACACACTATGGGCTCGCGCCGGTGCCGAGCCTCAATCGGGAAAAAAACTTCTATAGCTTAGACTCTTTTGGCGGGAACCCCTCCCCCCACCGCCGTATCGCGCATGCTCAGGTTCCCGCCTACCTCAGTTCTTTTTCAATCGCCGTGCAACTTGCCTCCCGGGAGACTTCTGAAGAAGTCCGACACCACTAACGTCTGCTGCCATAGCAAACCGGCACCGACTGTTAGGAGTTTCCACTGATCGGCACCCCCTCAGGATGGAAGTTACAGGAGCGCTTCCAGAGCACCTATTCCAGACCGACTCACCCCCACCCTTCCCGGACGAGAACGCTCCGATTTCGCCGGAGCCGTCCCCGCGGTCGATCCCGCCACCGCCACCACAACCACAGGTCGCCGAGACTCAGCACCGGTACCGATCCCATTCCCTGACACCGGCACGCGACTGTTACTGTTACTCGGATCGTTCCACAAGATCCTGGGCCTCCCGCTCCAGCCATACCAGGGACAGAAGTAAGGCGTATAATTTCGATCCCTATACAGGGGCTCGCCTACAGCATGGAGAAGGGGTTATCCCACCGATTCCCCCATGGGCTCCATCCACAGCGACGATATCGATCCCACCACCGGACCCACTGGTAGCGACATGTCCGTCGGTACCGACTCCAGCTAGGGACGTCCCAACACCATCGTCGCCCCAGTCGGTGGAAGATTATGAGTTGGATTCCTCTACAGTGGCCTCTGTGCAACCATCGGAACCCATCACCAGATGACGCAGTCGGCACCAAGGAACGGGCCTCTCCATCGGTAGAGACAGGAAACTTCACCGAACAAATGCAGCGCATGGCACAGTCGCTGGGAGTCGATCTACAGCAGCAGTCTGAGCAGTGTATCGATAACATCTTCGACGTGATGTACACTGATTCTGCAACTTCCCTCGCCATGCCGCTGATCCCGACTCTACTACAGACCATCCAGGAGTCTTGGAAGAGCCCCTCGACCATGGGGGCAGTCTCGAAACATTTGGACGCAATCTACAAAACCAATGATAAGGACGCTGGCTTCCTCTTTACTCATCCAAAGCCCAATTCGGTTATTGTTGAGTCCGCCCAAGGCAGATCATCAAAGGCCCACTCTACGCCCACTGATAAAGAAGGGAGGAAGTTGGATTCCTTCGGCAGGCGTATATACTCCTCCACGGCGCTATCGATGAAGATCACGAACTACCAGGCCATGGTGGCCAGATATCAGCTTTTTCTGTGGGAGAAAATGGCATCCCTCATTGCATACTTGCCAGACGACAAGAAAGAGCTTGCACAGGTCTTCCAAACTGAGGCCACCAAGTTGGCAAAGCAGGAGCTTACCACTTCCAGACACCAAATGGACTGCCTGTCTAAGGCTATGATTGGTACCATCTCGCTCCGCAGGCACGCCTGGCTAAGATAATCTAACCTGCCACAAGAATCTAAAACTCGTATAGAGGACTTGCCCTTTGACGGGGAAGGATTGTTCCATGCAACGACTGACACGGCCATGGACACCATCCAAAAGGCAAAAACAACAGCCAAAAAAATGGGTTTTTACCCAAGCTCTACAGCACAGCCATACCGCTCCCGCCGATGGAACCGGCCGCAGTCATACGCGCCACATCCTTTCTCCACCAGGACACAGCGCTACCAACAACAGGGTCCCAACCCCCTGCCCCTCCGAAGCGGAATTACCAACAACCTTGTTTCCGCACGCAGCATGGCAGGACGGACCACCAGCAGAAGCAGCGCCTTTGACTGCATCCAGCCTTGCATCTCTACCGACCCCCCTTTTGGCAAAAGACTACGTCATTTCTACCAGGCCTGGAACAACATTACATCGGACAAGTGGGTGTTGAGCATTATAAAATTCGGATACCGCATCGAATTTCACACCAATCCTCACGCTTGTCTACCACAGATCACTCCACCTTCCGAAGCTCTACTGACAGAGGTCACCAACCTCCTACAAAAGGGAGCTATTTCTCGCGTCCCCAACTGGGATCTCAACAGGGGGTTTTATTCGCGCTATTTTACCATCCCAAAAAGAGATGGAGGCCTTCGCCCCATCATGGACCTACGGAACCTGAACACCTTCATCCAAACCAAAAAGTTCCGTATGATCACGATAGCGACAGTGCTCCCATTCCTGAAGCGGAACCTGTTGTGTCTATGTCCAACTCCCTGCTTCAAGGGGATGAAATCTCAGACAGCGATTCTGATCCTGGAGAAGGAATGCAACAGGCGGGGGAGTTGGTGCCAGAAGGAGAACACTTTCCCACAGCGGACGCGGGAGATAATTCCCAAGGAGACACTCCTAACCTAGGAGAGAACACTTTCTCTTCTGAGACAAAGAGACTCCAAGATGCTGTTGTTCGCAGAAAGCTAAAGAGAAAGGATTTCAAACTTAAAACCGCCCGCCGCTCAGAGAGGCTTGCGAACAAAGCCCTACAGGCTAATTCGTCTTAATTATGTGACTCTGCTCTCTTTCTCTCTCAGTTAACTCAACTGAATAGCTTGCTTATCTAAACAAGCCTCTGGGCAAAAGGACCTTTTGCTAAGTTTGTTTCCTCTTACTTGCTGGAGGAGAGGGGAGGATCGTCTTTTGTATAATAAAGGATTGTATTTTCCTTCAAAGGGGTCTCTTTATTGTCCTCACCGTACGTTAGAACTTACAGAGTCACGACAGAACCGCTGGTTCACCCCGTTGGACCTCAAGGATGCATACTTCCACATCAGCATCTACCATCCACACCAGCGTTTTCTCAGGTTCACCATCGGGCCTCACACTTACCAATTCACGGTTCTCCCCTTTGGCCTCAAAACAGCCCCAAGGGTGTTCACAAAATGTATGGCCGCAGTTGGCGCCTCCTTAAGGACCTCGGGCATCGAGATCTACCCATACCTGGACGACTGGCTAATCGTCACCCCGTCCAGGTCACAGGCGGAACGCGATGTCACGACGACGAGACATCTCCTTCACAAGCTAGGCCTCCTGATAAACTCAGACAAATCCATCTTCGTACCAACTCAGACCATCCAGTTCATCGGAGTTCTGCTAGACTCCCCACTGGGAAGAGCGTTCCTTCCACTGGATCGTGCTCAGATGTTACAAAGCCTGGCCCTCAGAGTAGTGCACTCAGGACGCCTAACAGCCCTCATCTTACTACGACTACTGGGTTTGATGGCTTTGGCAGTCCATGTGGTCCGATGGGCGTGGATGCGCATGCGAACCTTACAACAATTCCTGCTGCGACACTATCTTCCCACCGACGACCCACGGAAGATCAAGTTGTCGCTGCCAAGGACCCTACGACCAGACGTCATGTGGTGGACCAACTTACGCAACCTGAGAGCCGGTCTACCCTTTGTGAAACCCAGCCCATCGCGCCTCTTAACGTCAGATGCATCTCTCCTTGGCTGGGGGGCCCACTGTGACCAATTGACAATCCAGAGCAGATGGTCCATAGAGGAAAGAACCCTTCACATCAACATGATCGAGCTGCTAGCAGTACGCAAAGCGTTGTACGCATTCCAAGAGCATCTACAAAACCACCATGTACGGATACTCTCCGACAACCCCACAGTCGTGTGGTATATCAACAAGGAAGGGGGTACACGTTCGCCGCCCCTCCTCACCCCGACTCTGGACATTCTCCACTGGGCCGTACAAAAGGGCATACGCCTCTCGGCAGTACACATTGCAGGTACACAGAACGTCCAGGCCGACCTCCTCAGCAGGCAATTCCAAAGCACGCACGAATGGACGCTTTCTCGTATGGCCCTCAACCTATTGTTTCGCCGGTGGGGAACACCGCTAATGGACTTGTTTGCGACCCAGGACAATGCTGTCTGCGCCGCCTACTGCTCAAGAGCAGGAGTGGGCCACTCCTCAATGGGAGATGCCTTCAATATGCACTGGCCGAGCGGGCTCCTTTATGCATTTCCGCCCTTCCCTCTGGTAGCCAGAGTAGTCACCAAGCTATCCAGATGCCATGCCAACGCGATTCTGATAGCCCCATGGTGGCCACGTCAAACGTGGTTCACACCCTGACTGAGACTCACCAAGGGCGAGTATTGGCATCTGCCCCTACAGCCGGACCTTCTCTCCAAGGACCAGGGACTCGTCCAACACCCAGATCTCCAACAACTTCGTCTGACTGCGTGGCACATACATCCCGATGGCAGCACCTAGATTTGCCTCCGTCCCTCCAATCTGCTCTACAGGAAGCTCGACACCCGTCCACAAGAGCATCCTATGAACAAAAGTGGCACAGGTTCACTCAGTTTGCCCTACAACGTGACATACACCTGAAAACTTGCCCAATCCAGGACGTTCTATTATTCTTACATTCTCTTCATGAAAATGGGCTGAAGGCCTCCTCCATAAGAGTCCATCTCGCTGCCATTTCGGCCCATCATGACCTCATTCAGCAATTCTCGGTGTTCTCGCACCCATTGTCTAAGTGCTTCCTGAAAGGACTACGTAATCTGCATCCCCCGGTTCGCTCACTCATTCCCCAGTGGAGCCTCTCCTTGGTCCTGGCAGCGCTAAGTGCGAAACCATTCGAGCCACTGGCAATGACACACATTAGACTTCTAACTTTAAAGGTGTCATTTCTGGTAGCCATTACTTCGGCACGCAGGAGCTCGGAGCTCGGAGCTCTTTGCATAGACCCACCCTATACTCAATTTTTCAGCGATAGAGTGGTCCTCCGCCCGGACCCCTCTTTCTTACCTAAGGTGGTGTCGCCTTTCCATATGGCTCAGGACGTAGTCCTTCCTACTTTCTTCAATTCTCCAACGGACCCACTGAGCACAAAGCTCCACTCCTTGGACGTGCACCGTGCTCTAGCTTTCTATAAATCTAGGACAGCCACCTTTCGTCACTCCAACAGGTTGTTCGTCTGCTACGGCGGGAAAGAGAAAGACCAACCTGTTTCTCCTCAGCGATTTGCGAAATGGATAGTTCAAGTTCTTCTTCGTGGTCTCTGTGCATCACACATATGGGCTTGCGCTGGCGTCGAGCCCCCTTTCGGGAAACTTCCATAGCTAGCCTAGCGTTTTTGGCGGCAACCCCTCCCCCCACCATCTCATCGCGCATGCTCCGGGTTCCCGCCTACCTCAGTTCTTCTTCGACCGCTGGTGATATAGCCTCGCGGGAGACTTCCTCCGATCTTGATCGTCGTATATCCTGAAAAAGATAAGAAAATAGTTATTAGTCGATTAGTTAGCTTAGCGTAAGTAGTTCCTGTTAGTTTAATATAAAAAAAAAAAAAAAAAAAAGTTATAGCATAGTTAGTGTAGTTTTAAAATCTTGTTAGGCGCCTGCTGCTATTATGGCGCAGGCAGCCCTTTTCAAACACTGCCTAAAGTGCAAGGCAAAGTTGACCCTTACAGACGGGCACTCCCTTTGCTTGTTATGTTTGGGCGAAGGCCACGTTGTGGAGACCTGCTCCCATTGTATGGCGTTTTCCCGCCAAACTCGTCGGATTCGAGCGGACAGGCTACGAAGTCTGCTTTGGAGCAGCGCTCTTTCTGCCGTCGATAGACAGAAGGAGGTGCCCAGGTCATCTCATGACACGTCGTCAGACACTTTATCTGGGGAGCGCAGGCGGCCGCCACTAAGTCGCTCGGACCCAGCTTCGCCCGGCTCCGCTTCTCTGTCTGCAGCGGCTCAGGGGCTTCGGGGTCTGGAACCGCTAGCGGTAACCCAACCCCTACAAAAAGGCTCAAAATCTCATCTTCCGAAGACGAGCAAACATAAGGGAAAATCATCAAAGTCTTCGGCATCGAAACCGTCGACGACTGCGCCATCGACGTCGAAGAGGCCGGCTTCGGGGTCACCCTCGACATCGAAGCCGAAGAAAAGAAAACCTTCGACATCGGCGTCGGAGCAGCAACCGCGTCCCTCGACGCCGAGAGACATTCGACCGGCACCGATGCCGTCCCCACAACTATTGAGGCTTTCGACGCCGCAACCTGCTCGACCGGCATCGACCCCGGTACCGCCGTCTTCGACGCCGACACCGACAGACACTCGGCATGCCTCGACACCGAGAGATAGGGCAACTTCCTTGCCCCCTCGACAGCGTCGTTCGCCCTCGACACCGATAGATGTCGTTTCACAGTTAGACATCTCTGACATCGTAACGCTGGACCAGATCGACTCCGGGGATCAACCTGGCTTCGACACCGAGCACCTCGATACCGAGCGGCCTATTTCGTTGGACTCTGACAATGACCGCGATCTTCCACCCTCGCCTCGATCTCGTACATCGAGAGCCGATGTCGATCGGTTCCACTCGCCATCGCGCTCTAAGTCACAGGATTGGGATGCATATTCCGACTATGCTCGCTCTGCACCCAATCGGCGTACAAAAAAGCAGTACCGCTTTGACCCGTATACGGGAAAACGACTTGCCACCGTCGCAACGAGGGAGCAGATATCCTCTCGTGCATCGCAGCCCTCGTTACCGACACGGAGGGAACCTTCTCCGACATCGATAGAGGACTACGCATCGGATACATTCTCGGCTCCATCACCTCCACCTTCGGCACCATCACCTGCAGACGAGGTAGTACGTTCGGACAGAGTGTCCCCTTCCTTGGAACTAGGGGCATTCTCCGACCAGATGCAACGTATGGCTCAATCACTTGGCCTTGACTTGCAACAACCGAAGGAGCCACTGAAGGATAAAATATATGACGTCATGTATCTGGACCCGACTCCTCAGCCTACACTCCCGGTAGTCCCGACTCTTCTCCAGACCTTACAGGAATCCTGGCCGAATCCAGCTACAGCTGGCCCTACGTCAAAGCGGCTGGATGCACTATACAAAATCCAGGAGGCAGACGCTCCATTTTTATTTATGCATCCCAAGCCAAATTCTGTTGTAGTAGAATCATCAGTAGGTCGGACGGGGAAGTCGCATGCTGCACCCACAGACAAAGAGGGCAGGAAGCTGGACTCGGTGGGCAGAAAAGTTTACTCTTCTGCGGCGCTGGGATTCAAGGTAGCTAATTACCAGGCCACCATGGCCCGGTATCAGCTTTTCCTGTGGGACAAGATCTCCACACTCACGGATTATCTGCCAGATGACCAACGCGATCTGGCCAGGGTTTTCCAGGCAGAAGCTGCACGTTTATCTAGGCAGCAACTAGCTACTGCCAATCACCAAACTGATTGCACGGCAAAGGCTATGATGGCTGCTGTTGCCTTACATCGACATGCGTGGCTTCGGTCATCACATCTACCAGCGGAGACAAAGTCCAGAATCGAAGACCTCCCCTTTGATGGGGAAGGTCTTTTTCACGCTACAACTGACTCTACGATGGATGTCATCCATAAAGCGAAAATAACCGCCAAAAGGATGAGTGTGCCATCACAACAACAACATCAACAGGCTCCGCGACAGCGTCGCTGGTATCGTCCACTCCCGTACCAGCCTCGCCAACAGCAGGAGCGCTCCCAGCGCTACCAACCGCAACAACCACAATCCTCATACCAATCGCGGAAGCCGTCCTCTCGTTTTGCCAAGCAACGTAAGCAGGACTACGGCGCAAAACGACGTCTTTGACTCGGCGACACCCACTGCGAAACTCGACGACCCCTACAACAGGCTACTACCCTTCCTGCCGGCATGGAAACGTATTACTACAGATCGCTGGATCCTGTCAACCATAACCGAAGGGTATCGCATCGAGTTTACAGCTCATCCCCCTCTGGGTATGGTGCGACACACCCAGCCGTCTGTAGCTCTTCTCCAAGAAATTTCCACCCTCTTGGAAAAAGGAGCGATTACTATAGTCCCCCCAAAAAATGAAAAAAGCGGGTTTTTACTCGCGTTATTTCACGGTTCCAAAAAAAGACGGAGGCCTCCGGCCAATTATGGACCTCAGACGCCTAAACAAATTTATACAACAAAAGAAGTTTCGCATGATCACCCTGGCGCAAATATTACCCCTGATAAAACGGAACAGGTGGTTCACATCCGTAGACCTCAAAGACGCCTACTTTCACATACCGATATATCGGGAGCATCGAAAGTTCCTGCGCTTCAGCGTGGGAGGTCGGGCTTTTCAATTCACGGTTCTCCCTTTTGGACTACGAACGGCGCCACGTGTATTTACAAAGTGTATGGCGGCAGTATGCGCCTATCTCAGATCGCGAAATATCGAAATATACCCTTACCTCGACGATTGGCTGATCGTGTCGACTTCCCACTCTCAGGCTCTCGACGACGTTCGCAGTGTCACGTCCTGCCTAGCCGATCTCGGCCTACAAGTAAATACAAGAAAGTCAATTTTTCAACCAACAAGACAGATTCAATTTATAGGAGTGTCGCTAGACTCCGTGTTGGGTCGAGCTTTTCTCCCTGTAGAACGCAGACAAAAAATTCAAGCACTTGCAACCCGTCTCCGCCACAAGCGAAAAACGTCAGCGTTTGCAGTACTCAGGTTACTGGGACTAATGGCTTCCTCAGTATTTGTCGTCAGGTGGGCACGATTACACATGCGCCCTCTTCAACAAGTGCTCCTCCGCTCCTACTACCCAGAGCTAAACCCTCACAGCACAATACTTACTCTTCCGCCGAATGTCATTCCGTCCCTCGAATGGTGGTCCGTCATGGCACATCTCTCGCAGGGTCTCCCCTTCCATCAACGGGAGCCCACTCGCATTCTCACAACGGATGCCTCCCTAGAAGGATGGGGAGCTCACGTCGAAGATCTAAAAATGCAAGGAAAATGGTCTCGAGCGCAGAAGGCCCTTCACATCAATATTCTCGAACTCCTAGCAGTCAGACGAGCCCTCCATGCGTTCCTACCTCGGCTACGGGGGCATCACGTTCAGGTACTGTCCGACAATACCACTGTCGTTTGGTATATAAACAAGGAGGGAGGGACACGCTCCTCCCGCCTCCTAAACCTAACGCTACGCATCTTCCATTGGGCAATACGCAACCACATCTGTCTCTCCGCACTCCACATTGCCGGGACCGACAATGGAGTAGCAGATACCCTGAGTCGGGAATTCTCCGACACCCACGAATGGGAGTTAGACAGAGATGTTCTCGCGATCCTCTTCGAGAAGTGGGGCATTCCCGACGTGGACCTGTTTGCGACCTTTGCAAATGCAGCCTGCCGAAATTACTGCTCTCGGGCAGGAATTGGACCTGCATCGCTCGGAGATGCATTCCAGTGGGACTGGTCCAGAGACTTCCTATATATTTTTCCGCCATTCCCACTGATAGCCCGGACAATAGCCAGAGCCAGCAGGTTCATGGTGAATGCCATTCTAGTAACGCCATGGTGGCCACGACAGCCGTGGTTCACCCCGCTATACCGCATGGCGCAACACCAGTTCTGGCACCTCCCGAAGCCACAGAACTTGCTGTCCAAAAACAACGGCATGATCCTGCACCCCGACCTACAGTCTCTAAAGCTCACGGCGTGGAGAATTCGACCAACTGGCAATCACTCACGCTACCACCAGAATTGAAGGCCATATTTGAGGCTTCTATAAAACCGTCCACTCGGCAATCATATGCGAGAAAATGGAACCGGTATCAGGCCTTTGCTGAGCAGAAGGGCTTTAGCCCTTCCACGGGACCCATTTCTGGGGTCATTGATTTCATGTACTCTTTACATTCAACGGGACTAAAGTCGTCGTCGCTCAGGGTGTATCTGGCAGCTATCTCCAGATTCCATGATAAGATTGATGGTTTTTCTATTTTTACGCACCCCATCACCAGGACATTCTTGAAAGGCCTTAAGAATTTGTTCCCTCCGCTACGTTCCATTACACCTCAATGGAGCTTGTCCTTGGTCTTAACTGCTCTCACAGGAAAACCCTTTGAACCTATGGCCACGGTTAACCTCCGTTTACTAACTTTAAAGACCGTGTTCCTCGTTGCTATCACGTCGGCTAGACGTGCGTCGGAGCTAGCCGCCTTAATGGCTCACCCGCCTTACACTCAATTTTTTCCAGATAAGGTAGTTCTACGGCCGGGACCTTCATTTGTTCCCAAAGTTTGCTCCCTGTTCCACATTAACCAGGATATTGTTCTACCTACTTTCTTTAAGACACCTGCAGACCCTCTCTGTTCTACGTTACACACCCTAGATGTTAGAAGGGCGTTAGCTTTTTATAAGGACAGATCACAATCGTTCCGTAAGACCGATAAACTGTTTGTTTGCTACGGAGGCAGAACAAAAGGACTAGGGGTTTCAGCACAACGTCTTTCCCATTGGATTGTGGACACTATCGTTCTCGCCTACCAGGTGCTACGAAAGGTTCCACCAACCGCATTCACAGCGCATTCCACAAGAGGACAGGCCACCTCTGCTGCTCTTTCGCACGGGTCCTCGATTCCGGACATCTGTAGAGCGGCGACATGGTCAAATGCTTCTACGTTCGTGAGGCATTACAGACTGGATACGAGGGCGGTCAAGGACGCTTCCTTCGGGAGGGCTGTCCTCTCGTCCATCTGCCATTGACTTCCAGCGTGCACACCCTCCTCCGGTAAGTACTGCTGATTACTCGCCCATATGTGTGATGCACAGAGACCACGAAGAAGAAATGCAGGTTGCTTACCTGTAACTGTAGTTCTTCGAGTGGTCATCTGTGCAGTCACACAACCCACCCACCATCCCCTCTCTGCAACGCTGTTGTCTGCAGAAGGTTCTCGGGTCGCTATGCTCCAGTAGATATACACTACCTGAGTTGCGAGGCCATTGCGGTCTCAGGGAACTGAGGTAGGCGGGAACCCGGAGCATGCGCGATGAGATGGTGGGGGGAGGGGTTCCCGCCAAAAACGCTAGGCTAGCTATGGAAGTTTCCCGAAAGGGGGCTCGACGCCAGCGCAAGCCCATATGTGTGACTGCACAGATGACCACTCGAAGAACTACAGTTACAGGTAAGCAACCTGCATCTATCCAACTAGTCTAACAACTGTCCGGGACAGATATACCGGAGACCCTGAGAGCTCATTCCACCAGGGCATTAGCGACATCTACAGCTGCCAGCCGAGGTGTCTCAATCCCAGATGTTTGCAGAGCAGCTACTTGGTCGCAGGCTTCAACTTTGGTTACTCACTACAAACTGGATGTGAGGGCCAGAAAGGACTCTTCTTTTGGCTGTACTGTGCTCTCCGCAATTTTCCAATGATGGTTCAGCGGGCCTACCCTCCTCCGGTAAGTTACTTGCTGATTAATCGCCCATAGTGTGTGATGCACAGAGACCACGAAGAAGAAATATAGGTTGCTTACCTGTAACCGTAGTTCTTCGAGTGGTCATCTGTGCATTCACACAACCCTCCCACCGTCCCCTCATGGCCTCGCTGATTACGCCAGGTCATAGGAGAAAATCTATTGCGCATGCATCTAGCTTATTTTTTTTCTATGCTCTTATTTATTTATTTATTTATTACATTTGTATACCGCCCCATAGCTGAAGCTCTCTGGGCGGTTTACATAGGATTAAAAACAATTAAAAACAATATACAAAAATTAAAACAGCAAAAACATACAACATATACACAATCTATACATTTAAAAATCACATCAACACTTCAAAAAACTACAAAAACAAAACAAAACAAAACAAACCCAGCCTCCTCAGATATTGCCAAATGCCTGAGAGAAGAGGAAAGTCTTGACCTGGCGCCGAAAAGATAACAATGTTGGCGCCAGGCGGGCCCCGTCGGGGAGATCGTTCCACAATTGGGGAGCCACCACAGAGAAGGCCCTCTCTCTTGTTGCTGACCTCCGAGCCTCCCTCGGAGGAGGCTCTCGGAGGAGGGCCTTAGATGTTGAATGTAGTGTTCGGGTAAGTTCATGTCGGGAAAGGCGTTCCATCAGGTATTGTGGTCCCAAGCCGTGTAAGGCTTTATAGGTTAAAACCAGCACCTTGAACCGGGCTCGGAAACATACAGGCAGCCAATGCAAGCGGGCCAGAGTAGGTCTTATATGTTCGAACCTACTGGTTCCAGTTATCAATCTGGCCGCTGCATTTTGCACAAGCTGCAGCTTCCGAACCACCTTCAAAGGCAGCCCCACGTAGAGTGCATTGCAGTAATCTAACTTGGAGGTTACCAGAGCATGGACAACTGAAGCCAGGTTATCCCTGTCCAGATAGGGACGTAGCTGGGCCACCAACCGAAGTTGTTTTTTTCACTATCTCGTTCGCGAGGCAATTGCGGTCTCATAGAACTGAGGTAGGCGGGAACCTGAGCATGCGCGATAGGGCGGTGGGGGGAGGGGTTCCTGCCAAAAGAGTCTAAGCTATAGAAGGTTTTTTCCCGATCGAGGCTCGGCGCCGGCGCGAGCCCATAGTGTGTGAATGCACAGATGACCACTTGAAGAACTACGGTTACAGGTAAGCAACCTATATTTATGTATTGGACTTAAGCTGCACAGCTGCTGCAGAGCAGGTGCTTGAGTGCTTGGCCTTGTGAGGTGCAGCTCCCTAGATGTGTTGGAGAACAGCTCTCAGTATCCCTGGGCTCAGGTAAGTTTGATCCGCTGAGTTTTCTTGGGAAAATCATCTGCTTGACCAATAAATTGAGACTTTGGGGTGTTCGTATAACTAAGAAGAAGCACTCTGGTGGAGTATTACAGCACTTTAACTATAGTATAAAAGTTAATTATAGTCTTAATTTAGAATATTATTACAGACCTCTCTGCTACACCATATCCATTTGGTTTGTATCCTTCTTAAAATCTGGCTAGCATAATGGGATACCTTTGCAGCTGACAACCTGCACAAAGTTGCATACAATAGTTTACAAAATGCATCACTTGAATCACTGTCTGTTAAATCACCAGTTTGCTCCTATTTTGTATTTCTACATTTGGACTGTGTTCAGGATGCAATGCTTGTGTTTGCTCAATTTAACTTTGTTGCTGTTCAGCTGAGTATGCTCATTTATCAAAATCATTTTGAATTTTAACCCTATCCTCCAAATGGTCAGCAATTCATCATAATTTTATATCATCTGCCCATATCATGAGCATACTTTCTACCTTTGCTACCACAGTAATTAATGATGCAAAAACTAATTATGAATTGTTTTGTAAAGACAGAATATTTTGAAGTAACACTTGCTGAATAGTTTACATTTAAAATTTGATAAGGTGTTGAAACATCTGAATGCCTTGTTTGGAGAATAACCACTATGGGGGAAAAAGAGCACATAGTCTCTAGTACAATGATATTTAGCCACCAGATGTACAGTTCTACTGGAAAGATATATTTTGTACCTCTTAAATGTTTACAAACTACAGTTCACATTCATTTCAAGAGGGTTGGCATTCCAAAGGCAAGGTTCAAACATCAAAGATGTATGACCTCCAGATATCATTAGGCAATTCCTAGGATTTGAAAGCTCTGTCGTAGACAATCATATTAAAGTGAGAAGATGTCAATTGTAAAGAAATCTCTTATATACAGATACAATTCATGCAAAAAAAATTGCAATGTTTGAGTTGCAGAGAATGCAGTAGGTTGTTGTAAACCTGTTCCAAGTACAAATGTTGAAGAAATCTGCAGCGGATTAAAATGAGTTTGGATTTCTATAAATCTGACCTGTGGATTCTGCAGCGGATGACTTTTTCCAAGTCACGCAGATTCTTGTGGACCAATTTTTCACTTTTGGGGGAAATTTGCACTAATTTGCATTAGTACATTTGCGCAAGTGCAAATTAACACTAGTGCAAATTAACACAAGCAGAACAAAATTCGGGTCAATGAGCAGATGATGGAATGAAAGATGCCCTCCAAATGTTTTGGCCTACAACTCCCTTCAGCCCTAGGCAGCATAACCGTTGGCGAGGGATGGTGGGAGTTGTAGGCCATAACATCTGGAGTGCCACAAATTGCCCACTCCTGCTTTCAATATAGGTTGCTTCCAGACGGAGGGCTGCCACCAATGAGAAGGTCTTATGCAGCATTTCCATTTTTTTCTTCTTAACATTTTCTGTGTTAAGATAAAAGCTGGAAGAAGTGGTGGGAAAAGATGGGCGAGTTATGAGTGGAAGAGAACGGCACTGCTTGGATCCCCTGTAAAATGAGGCGGGGTGATGGCACGTTAAATGGCAGATATAAAGAAATAAAAGCGTTGTCTGGAAGCATCCATATCTTGAAGACTGAGTGCCTGAACCCCCCCATCCATGCTAATTCTAGATGAGTGTGGTTGTTTTTAATAATAGCAATAATAAAACAACTCATGAGGGCTGGAAACCTGATCTTAAAAAGAATGGCTGAGATTTTCAGGAATAAGAAAAGCATATTCTATAGATCACAGATAGCAGAGGCAATCTGTGGGGACCCATGAAAGTTTATAGTGGGAGACCAGTTTTCCCTTCCCTGGTGATCCTTTGTGGAGCAAAGAGGCAGGCCAAAATGGTAATTTGGGGAAACAATTTGATTTTGAGAATGCACGACCTTGAAACCCAAATTCCCACCCCACTGCAATCACTTCTCTGCCTGAGCAGGTGAGTGTGAATGTTTGCATACTACCCTCTGTTGCCAATGTCATCCGGCACACAGGCAAAACCTTTGCCTTCTCTGTTTTGGAGGTTTGGGTAGTGCTTATTAGTGGGAGGGGGGAGTGCAGTTCTAACCCTATGAGGAACAATAGAGTCAGGAAATCTCTACCCATAGGTTAAGTTCCTCTCCTACCCTACCCACTCCCAGTTTTATGCTGTCAGAATCCACATGCTGATAGATAAGATGAAAAAGGGAAAGGGCAAAAATATAAAATATAGCGGAAAAGAGTTTGAAACGAGCAGATCGAATCCAAAAGTGAATATCTGATCTATCAACATTGACGAATCGGTTAACATTGGTCAGAATACTAGTGGAAACAGCTTAGTTTTCAAGTAAAATATTCATTAAAATAGGCAGTTCTGGACTTGCAGAAATGCATTTCGGTACTTGCAATCCATTGCTAATTACATATGAAATTAAGGCAAAAATCAGTGTCATGTGACTAGAGATGGGTGAATTTATCAGTTTTGTTTTCCCCTCCATTTGAAGTTTTTAAATCTCAAATTATTTCTGCCCTGCATATGAAGAACTTTGCAAATATTAGAATTTTAAAAATCAAAAACAAATTGGAACAAAATTCTCATCCATCTGCACATGCCAAGTGCAATAGGTACAGCTATTCCTAACATGGAGAAGACCATGTTGTAGCTGCCTAACATATAGCTGATAAAGATGAGGAGCCTAACAGAAAAAAGAGATGGCTATCTGAATTCAGCACTAATGGGATTTTACACATTTTAGAACTAAGCACTCATCCTGGGCCTGTGTGGATGACTCTGTCAGATGTGCTTTCTCCCGCATTCAGATTTTGGTGGGAGATTCAGGACAGATAAAAGGAAGTCACTACCACAAGATGTAATAATGGCTGCTAAATTGGATGGCTTTAAAAAGAGGTTGGATAAATTCCTGGAGGAGAAGGCTATCAATGGCTACTAGTCCTGATGGCTATGTACTACCTCCAGTATCAGATGCAGTAAGCCTATATACACCAGTTGCTGGGGAACATGGGTGGGAGGGTGCTACTGCACCGTGTCCTACTTGTGGGTCCCTGGTCAACAGCTGTTTGGCCACTGTGTGAACAGAGTGCTGGATGAGATGGACCCTTGGTCTGATAAAGCATGGCTCTTGTTCTTAAAATCTCATCTTGTTTCCATCCCAAATATTTATTTATTACATTAATATCCCACCTTTTTTCCTCCAAGGAACCCAAAGTGGCATACATAATCCTCCTCCCCATAATTGCATTCCTCACAACAAGAACCCTGTGAGGTAGGTTGGGATGAGAGTCTGACTGGCCCAAAGTCACCCAGAGAGCTTCCATGGCGGAGTGAGGATGAGAACCCAGATCTCTTGACTCCCAGTCCAACTCTCTAACCACTACACCACATTGGCGTATTTACCTTAAAGAAAGTTATGGTAAATTCTTATTAAAAAATTAGTTGAAATGAAATTCTCACCCATCCCTTTGTGTTGACTGACACTTATTCTTCCATATGCACACTTCAGACTTCAAATTCTTTCAGAGAAATACTTGAATGCACAGCTAGGCCTTAACCTATTATTTGAAATTCCTTGAAGAATTCCTGACCAAGGATGCAACTCACATAGGCAAACTGCTGACAAATTATTCCAGAATTAATATAGATGAAATCTATCAAATAAAATATATGCTAAGGACATTTGGCTTAACTCTGGAACAACAAGAGGAAAAGCAGCAGTTCCTAGAACTTCTTCACATGAGCGAAATAAGGCATGTGTGGGTCCTTTTGATGTTGTCATCAGCCTCCTGCACATCTCCCACACCTTCCCCCAAGTATTCTGTTCTAAACCCAGACCCCCGGATATCCCGATTCTTCTGAAATAACGTGGGATTTCCTACCGTGTGCAGGGAAAGTTCTGCTACAAAGCACCCACTAGAGAACGTTGTCCCATATGAGCACCAAGAGATGGGGAAGTTTGCCATTATAGATCACATGGTCGTGCCTCTCTGCCCGTGTAATGCAACCCATTACAATTGTGCAAGAGAAGCAGGAAGCAAAGCCCCGGTAAGGCAATGCAATTTCCACTCAACCTTAAAAAAGAAAAAAAAAGAAAAAGAAGAAATACCTAATCTTCCAAGAAGAAAGGCCTCTGTAGATGGGTAGAAAGGTGCTAGCGACAGGACCAAGGGGGAAGGAGAGGGAAAAACAGAGGTTGGAAGCTGAAAACAAAGCCCAGAATTGGAGATCACGGATAGGACTGGGAATGAGACATGGCAATGAAAGCAAGCGATTGGATAAGAACAGGCAGGGAGAATGAGAGCAATTGACAGAAGTGGGGGCTACTGGGTTAGGCATGGGGCGGGAGGAGGTAAGATTGCGAAGGAGGGAGATGTGAAAGCCTGGGTGAAGGGAAGACAGCGTGACTGTGTCTGATCTACACTGACGAGTACCAATGTTAACTGTCACCTCTCATCTCTAAACTAAATCACACCTGGAATTGGAGGCAGCGAGGAACTGATAGTCAGCCACAGCAAGACGACAAGTCAATCAGAGCGGAGATGCGTGGAGAGACACCGGCTTTATAGGGCTCAGCGCCTTCATTCATCCTGGGATTTACACCTGTCACTTTGTTTCCCCTGGAGGGGGGTGGGGAGCGATGGCACTCACTTCAGCACAGCTTGACACGGGGCAACAGCAACATACTCTCCTTCGTGATGCACACATGTGTCTGCATTTGCCCTCTTCCCTTCACATTCACGCTTCGCGTCCCTACGAGCATAAGCTCTATGTATCAGATGGGGCAGGCTCTTTTCATTAGGCAGGCTGAGACCATCTGCTTCAGGTGGCACATCATGGAATATATTTAAGCAAATTGGCAAGTATTTGGGTTTACAAACAGGACCTCATTTGCAACAAAATGCTGCAGAGTGGGGTGCTCCTGTGTTTTAGCCAGCCATGGCCTCTTTTAGGATACTCCATTCCATTCCCTCTCTTTTTTCTACCCCAATGGACATTCAGCATTCTGCGTCCGCTGAGCATGCTCAGTCCTCATTTGGCTGCTTTTGGGAGGAGGTTGCTTCCTTAGTCCCCCCTCCCCCGATATGTTTTCTTGCAAACATTGGGGGTTCCCCTAAGCATGCTCTTATTTCTCAGCAACTTGGTTTTGGCTACATAGGCTAGACATCATAACCTAACACCTGAGCTCGCTATTAGCAGATATATTATGTTTATTTTTATTTTTTTTTACCATTGGAAAGGGTGCCATTTCAAGTTTCTGTTTCAAGCACCAAAGTGTCTTAGGCCTTCTCTGCTTTCAGAGGTTTGAAGGCAATATAATAAAGCCATCATGAATAGTGTGAACACATCCATTTTTTTGTTCCACTATGGTTTCTGGTCTCTTTGGTATTGCTTTTTTAAAAAGCAACATATAAATTTCCCTAATCCTGTTTGACCAGAAACTATGATGTTTGTTTCCTTCCAACCAAAAGAAAAAAAAACATGTTAGTTGTCACACCATCTTAAAGCATCTGTAAACCTGTTGCCTGTGCACAACTTTGCTGCTTTAGAGAGAAAATTGCAAAGTGGTCAGGAACTGCAGAATTGTGGGTGAACCATCTGGCCACTCATACTTATGGGTGGGAACACAATTTCGCGCATATTTTCATAGGGGCAAAAAGTCAGTTTTTGGGGCGTAGCTAAGCTCCCCCTTGTCCGATCTGGGGAAGCCCCAAAGCTCTTCCCAATTGCAGCCTACGAAGATGAAAACTGGACCATTCTGGGCTGGTGTTCAATTAGAAACAATGTAGATAGTTAATGGAAAGAAGATGGCGGCCACTGAAAAGACTGCATAGGCCTCTGCTATGCCATCATTGTAACCACACTGCTGCCTGCAGCTGTTGATATTTATTAGAAGAGAGGTATCAATGCCAGATTGAAAAGCAACCACTACCTTCCCAAATTCCCACAGTTACAAATCCTCTCCCTTTTTAAAGGCACCCCCAGATCAGGATGCTCCCTGCTGGCTAAATCCCGGGTACCAAAGCTGGTGTTACAAGCTTTGAACAGCCTGATCTCTTAATCCAGCTGTGCTCATTCATTTGACACTGAAAGCAGCTCCTTTTTATGTCCTCCGCTTCTCGGCATTAACTTCTCTTTGATGTAATTCTCGCTTCCGATGCTCTTTCCCTTCATGGCGAAGATTAGTGTGAAATTGGCCTGCTTCTCCAGAGACCACGTTGTTAAGCCTCCAATACTTGATGCTTATTGGGAATCTTTAACCAAAGTGGGCATTTGTGGGGGAGCTGAGGGGATTGTGTCTTGCGTTTGGACTTCACACTACTTTGGGAAGTGTAGCACAAGGAATCTGGGAGTATGGATGCTGCAAAACTGGCTGTTGATCACACTTTGCAAAATAGATCCCATAGGGCAGTATCTGTTTGGCAGTAGCGCTAATGTAATTTATGTTAGGTGCCAAATATGATACTGTCCATACTCTTGCAGAGCAACCCTGAAGACACACATACTACCTAATCCACAAACAATTAAACATTCAAAGACACCATCTAATTCAGCACTAGTGCTAATGTACATTATGCTGTGTTAGTGTAAGCGACTTCTAGTGCAATGTCAACAGCATTTTGTGGCACGACAGGTTTTCTGGATAGCGTAATTTACTTTACTGCTAGTGTCAAATTGGATACTGTCTCATAATTGCTGGCAGGAACAGGATTGTCAGTTGTGGTTTACGCGCTGTAGAATCCTCCCTCCCCCTTTTAGTAGTTGGTTCCACACCACCCCTTTTTTCTGAAATAGCTATCTTTTGTCCACTCATTGTTTATGGAGCAATCAGCTGACCTTTTGCCAAATCATTGCACTCCAGTATCTTCTGGGATGTCCTTGTGTTTTTCCCCAAACCTGATTTGTGGCAATCTTGTCCAGAGGCTAGCTTGTCCTGTGTGGATTGTCGAAGCACTACTGAGGATTTTTGGGGCTACTGCAACTTCAAAAGTTTCCTGTTGGCAAGTACAATCTGTTTTATTGCTTCCTGTTCAGTGTAGCAGGAGGATTAATGATGTAATTCCCGTTCATAAGCTCACGTTCCTTGAATGGGATAGAGTGGGATTTTAATTACTGGTTTCCCTTCATTTTCCCCCTTTCCCTTTTCAAAATAGCAAAATACCACTATTTTGTTATAAATGAAAAGGAAAGTAGTAATTAAAGCTTCACTACAACAATGGGGTATAGAAGCTGATTAATTAAGGGACAGTTCATAACCAATATCCCAGGCATATTGAAAAGAGAGCCATAAAAAGGGCAGAACCTGCAAGGAGGAAAGCGTTGGGTAATGGTACTGGGGACCTCTGCTGAACAGGACTTACTTTGAGTAAACATAGAAGGATCATGGCTGTGAGGAAGGGCATTGTTGGATAATACAGTGCTATATTAATTGCTATGAAGATGTACTACTACTGCTTTCAGCTGATTGAGAAAGAGCTGTTCTACAGGGCTGTAGTGCTGAAGCAACCCTGGTTAGGTAATATATATCCTACGCTCCCAATTGGAGAGAACTCAACAGCTACTTATTTCATTGTGCCTTCAAAAGCTTCGACACTGGTTTCATTTCTTCTTCTCCTTCTCATCTCAATTGACAAGTCACCCTATAGCCAAAACTCTCACACTGATGTGTGTAATAGAAACGAAAAACAATAAACCCAATCATCATCATCATCATCTGTAGTTTTCCTTTGGTAGTTTCTGATTCCAGCTTTAAATTTACTTGTTTTATTATTATTGTGAAAGGATTTGAGAACCATTATGGTTGGAATGCAGTACAGAAATATTTCAAATAAATAAATTCAGATTTCAGGGGAGGAACAAGATTCTCAGCAAGGTTAAATGGCCTGCCCTCAGATATATACAAGATTAATTTACAAACATAGCACATTTTAAGAGTAATTGTAGTGGTTATTGTTTAATACGTTATGACCCTGTTCAGAAGACATGCTAAGCTATGGTGGTTTAACATTTTGAGCTAAACCTTATGGCTTACCATGTCAGGTGAACCGTGACTTAGGGCTCCATCACACCTACTTTTTTCCTGGTATGCATTCACGATTTCCATCTCCATTCCATTAGCGCGTGAAGCGTGGTCACTTTCATGTGCGTGTGTTGTTGCGCCATTTTGCGTTGTTTACCTTTTCACGTGCACCGGCTTGTGCTGCTGCTCTCCCGCTATTGGGCATGCCCCACCCCACCCCTTCTCCTTCCCCCTCCAGTTCATTGGTTCTTGTAGTTGATGGACATTGTGATGGATGTGGGCACACCCACCCACCCTGCTTTGGTTTTGTGGTCTAGTGTTTTAGCAATTTAGGGTTTTATCGGCTGGGAATTTGAAACGGGTGGATGAAAGAGCAATGAGAGTGGAGTTGGAGTAGTGAAAGTCCGTTTGACTGACTCAGCATAAGTCCGGTGTGCTGGAGGAGAACCACCCCTGCTCTCTTTTGTCAGCAAGACATTCCTTCAATGAACATACCACTGAAAAAGTGGGAGTTCCGACATAGCACGAAGACGGCAATACACGGGAACGGAAGAGCGGTTTTATTTCGCGTGGAGAAAAAAATACCGCACTTTCTCCAC
Organism: Anniella stebbinsi; assembly: GCA_029215795.1. Classification (NCBI taxonomy): domain Eukaryota; kingdom Metazoa; phylum Chordata; class Lepidosauria; order Squamata; family Anniellidae; genus Anniella; species Anniella stebbinsi. The sequence continues at coordinate 336,439,104 of JARDYH010000001.1, forward strand.
CCTAGAAAAACACAGAAAATGGAGGGGAAGAGGCAAGATGACTGCAGGACAGGGACAACATTGTGTGAGGGTCACAGGGCAAAATGGTAAACAGGGCAGGATGAAAGTGTGATAAAATGCTGATGTAATGAAGCCCTCAGCGTGTCATGTGAACCATTCCTAACCATGGTGGCTACATAACCACAGTTTAAACACACTCACTAACTATTTGCTGCAAAAGGGTTAGCAGCCTAACCATGGCTTAACATGTTGTCTGAACAGGCCCTATAATTATAGCATAGTTAGCAATCCAGGTCAAACAGTCATAGGTCCTTCCTTACATATGAAGAATGTGTGCCTTTGACAGGAATACTTAGTATATAAGACTACTTTCATGTTTATAACCATAATTACTCAGTGGCTCAATTTGGACGACACAATAGTCAATGGTGGGGTAATAACCAACTTTACAGTTGTTCAACTGGGGGTACTCCCCACACAACATGGTAATAAATAATCAACTGTGGTTTGGATTAGGATCAGCGCTGAGTTGACTATGGCAGCATTCAGATGACACAATAGTCAAAACAACTGACGATTGTTTCCCCCACACCAGTTGTTTATTGTGTCGTCCGAATTGAGCCAGTTTGTACAGCCAGTGAGTTCACCAGAGATGTAGGTGCTCTTAAGAAATAAGTAGACGTGGTCATCATAAGTAGCACCCCTAATTTCAAGATGAAGAACGATGGCATTCTTATAGTAGAAGAAAAGTGTTGTAGCACCTTTGGATCCAGAAACACTAATAATTTCCACACTACGTCTAAATAAGACAGACATTATGATATATAAAAGCTAGTGATGGCAGATGGTTTCCTCTATGCCTGCTCTTGAGACATCTGATCTTTAAATCAGACTTGGACTGGACAACCTTTCTAATAGAGGGCATGTTCAAAGATAGACCTGTTCTTTGAAAGACCTCCAAAGAGACCTTCCTGGTAAACACGGGGAAGTTGTGGATGGACAGGGTGAGGCCACAGCACATATTCCCTCCACAGATATACACTTGGAACACCTGTATAGGGCTATGGTGCCATGAAAACGGCTCTCCCCCCTCAACATTCCTCACCAGTTCTGGCCTCTGTTCTTCTCCAACTATATTCACTTCTTCCCAGGATGGCTTTCAGGCTCATTTGGTCCTGTTTTCCCTGTTGGGTCTCCCCCAGTCCTTACTCCACCATAGCCCGGCCTAGTGTCTGTGCTCTTACTCCTCCATTCCCTGGCACTGGAGTCAGTAGTTGCTTTCTAAAAAGAGAGATTCCAGGACTGAAGCCTAACATCCAGGCGATGGTGGCCATGTCTCCTCTTTTACAGAGGGTAATCCTCTATTTGAAGGGATCCTCTATTTGAGGAGCTGTCCAGTCCAAGTCCAATTTAAAGATAAAGAACTATAACAACTATTGCCCATCCACCTTTAGCACCTGAACAGCAGATCAAACTGGCAGGCACACTGGTCACCTGGTCACAGTCTTTCACACTAAGGTGAGATGTACTGTATTGTTATTTAAATTATAATAATTTCTACATAATGTTAGCATATGCTAATTTTATGCAAATTTGTGTCCTTTTTATCTTCTTTGTCGAATCATTAGAGCCCACCTTAATCCAGCCTGAAGAAGAGTCTTTCAAAACCTGCTGACTATTTTGTAACCTTACGTAACTGGCTGGGGGATGCTGGGAATTGTATGAATCTGTTCTGCCTAAACATGCATAGGATTGCACCCTATATCACCTAAAAAAGAACACATCTCTCTGTCTCTCAAATTGCAAGTATGCAAATGAAGCCACTACAGGACATGCCCACATCATATGCCTCAGTGAGCCATTGTCCTCATTGCATCACCAGCATATAGGTGAGCTAGCCAGCTTCTTCTTAACAATCTTCTGAGGTGTCCAGTATACACAAAACATTATTTTTGTTGAATCAGTCTCAGTTTTAAATCGATAGAAATAGTACATATCATGCTAAGCCAACCTTCCATTGATTAGACTGTGTAGAGTATTCCAGTTCCTCGTTCCATTCATCTCTGACCTTCTGAACATCTACTATACTATATTCCAAAAGACCTATAAAAACAGCTATTGTAGGCTTAGCTTTCTGTAAGGAACCAAGTAATTCCTCTAACAGTGCAGGAAGCACTGAAGCATTCATTTTATTTAGAATGTCATCACATGGGGGGAAATCGCATTTGCTTACCATCGCTTCTCCACCCGCGCATTTGTCCCTCATTACTTCCTCTTTTGAAAGAGGAAGTAAACAACGTGCTCGTGGCCCATTCAGTGGGCTGTTTTGATCACGCTGCTTCTCCTGCACACAGCAGGAGATGGTGGCAACTTCTGTCTTTAAAAATAAGTCTGACTTACTGGGGTGTTTTTTTGTGGCACAAAGAACGCTAGAAGGGGCGGGAAGTGCACAGGTGGCAGATGACGTCATGAGAGGGACCCAGGAAAATCCATGAGTGCCCAGTCATGAGTGTACAATAAAACGCTCTTCTGATGGAGCTCATAGACTCCAACAAATGCTGAAACTGAACATACTGCCAACTAGTACTAGACGATAAATGATTAGATATCATTAGATATCATTCAGCAATACTGAAGATGGTAAAAATTCCATTATCAGTTCAATTCCTCTACATAAAAGGTTGTCCCTCTATTTTCAAAACTGGATTCTCCCATAAAGAATATATATCAAACTGCAGCTGAACTGCCCAGAAAGCTTTGGTTATTGAGCGGTATAAAAATGCAATAAATAAATACATAAATAAAGTAGTTTGGCCTATAATATGCACAGTTGTTATGGGCTTTGCCAGGTTTAGGGATAACTGATAATATAAGCATCATATAAAGAAATGGGTAATGTTCCTGATTCAAAAGTCTGACAATAAATTCATAAAGGTTTAAGAATCATAAAGTCCAAGTGCATCTTGTACCATTCTACAGGAAAACCATCTGGCCCCAGAGCTTTCCTGTTTCTCATATTAGGGTGCAATCCTATCCAGATGCCCATCAGCCTCCAAACTCAGAGGCTGATGGACAACCTACGCAGAGGTGGAAGTGTGTGGAGGTGATTGTCGCTCTGCACTTCTCCCACTCTGCACTTTTGTTAGACAGGCATTTTTGCCCATCTATCTAGGGCTCTGCGGAGGGTGAAGGAAGGAGGATGGGGAGGGCTGGGGATAGCTCATATCCCTGCTTCCCCAGACCCCTGCCTTCCCTGCCCATAAAACACCCCCTCTCTATCCTCTCTGAGATCTGTGTGCAGGAGGGGGAGGAGGGCTTGAACTCCTAGGCTCAAAGCTGGAGTTCTGTCTCGGACCTTAGATCCATGAATCCAAACTATCGTATGAACCCCCCCCCCCAGGTGCCTTCTATGGGCCGTAGGATTGCTCTCCCCATCTTTTCCCTCTGCAAAGGCTCTGCAAGCAGCTCCTTTTGCTGTAAATCCAGTTGTGGAAGGGCCAATTCCAAAAAGAAAATGTCAAATTCCTGGCTCGTAGGCTCCCTGTCCCTCTTATATAATTCAGAATTTTAAAAATTGAAACTCTAAATGTATATATTTTGTGGGTGTGGGTGTGGGTGTGTATTGATAATCTTTGATGAATGGAATATAATACTGTTTTGTTGTTTCAACCAAAATGCCCCTTTGGATGAAAAGAACTCATCAGTTCTCTCCTGAGTCATCAATATGTGAGATTGAAAGAGTGGTTTCAAGAAATGGTTTTCTCTGTGGTGACACCAAGAATCTGGAACTCCCTCCTGGTGGAGATTCATCAGGCTCCCTTGCTGTCTTCAGATGACTGGTAAAGGCCTTTCTATTCCAGCTTGCTTTTAATCTGCAATTTTCTGTTTTTTTACCTTTAAATTGGTTAACTGATAGAATTTTTTAGTATTGCTGCCTTTTTAAATTATTGATGATTTGGTTTGTGTTTTTAAAGAATGCATTGCTTTTAAAATTGCTTTTTTGAATTATTTTGGGGTGTCCCTTTGTGTGTGTGTGTGCGCGTTTGTGTTCTTTGTACTATAACTCTTACCCACTTTGATGATGGATGATGGATGATGGATGATGGATGATGGATGATGATAGAAAAGTGGGATAGAAATAATAAGTTAAACTAAAAAACATGTCAGTGTAATTTGGCCCTGGGGGACAAGCAAATGGGACAGAACACCCTCTAGTCCTCTGAACACTTCCCTTCCCAGTGGACTTACTTCTGAGTAAATGCACATAGCTTTGGGCTGTAACTGCTCAAGCCAATCGCAAACACTACAAAGGCTAGGCTTTTGCCAAGAAGGACCTCCACTCTCCAGTTACCTCAACGAAGCCTTCCACAACGAGAAGAAATCGTGAGGGAGAATCTCAAAAACAAGAAATACAAAGGAAAGGAAGGGGGAATGCGGCACGGCACAAATTAGACAGAGATGGAAATACAGGTAGGGAGAGGAAGGATGGGAGATGGGAGGGGGCAAAGTCCGAGGCACTTGGTTAGTGGGTTCAGAACAATCTCCATTCCCTACAGCACTTTCTGTTTAAAAAAAATAAAAAAGGAATGATGGAGAAGGGGAGAGAGTCAGACAAGTTTAATGATGTGTGTTCAAAGCTCAGATTGGAAAAATGACAGAGAAAAGCAGCCTGTTTCGGCTCTAATAAATTGTTCTTTGCTGTAAGAGGCGCCTGTCGCGGCATTAATACAGGCCCCTAATACACGGGTCAGGGTTAAGTAATTTTCTCCGGCAACTTAAGCGAATAATGAAGCTGGCAGCGGCTGGTGGTGCGGTGGGAGAGATGGCCCAGGCCGTGCCGGCACTTTGTCTTCATTTATTATGCCAGCTCTCATGATTTGGGTATCGGCTGCGGCGACGGGAAGCCTCCACCGAGGAGATATCGCTTCATTTCGGCAAGGTAATGAAAGCCGAGATGGGGGGAGGATAAACCAATTTGCCGGCTGACATGGGAAGGAGTGATTTGCGAACCTGCGAGGGGGGAGGGCTGGTGTCCAAGGGGAGGAAGCGCAAGGCTAAGCCTGAGGAGGGTGGTGCCCCAGGCCCTTCTTGCGACAATGGCACTGAAGATAGGCAAGCAGTGGAAGCTGGTGGTTCCAATGTCAGTGGGCCTCCACTGTAGGCAGAAGACGGGGCCCAAGAAAAAGCAGTGCCAGTTCCTGGCTTTTGTGGGACCTTGGGCAAGACACCCAAGGTGTCTTGGGTGGCAGTGGCATTTTCTGTTCCTCCTTTTCATGGCCACCATTGCAAGTGACCAAGCAGGTTGCAATGGTGAAGAGGAGGAGCAACTCTGGGGTAGGATGACCATATGGAAAGGAGGACAGGGCTCCTGTAGCTTTAACAGTTGTATTGAAAAGGGAATTTCAGCGGGCGTTATTTGTAGGCATGCAGCACCTGGTGAAATTCCCTCTTCCTCACAACAGTTAACACTGCAGGAGCCCTGCCCTCTTTTGTATTGGTCACTCTATTATAGCTCCTGCAGCTTTAACTGTTGGGGTGAAGAGGGAATTTCACCAGGTGCTGCATGCATACAAATGACACCTGCTGAAATTCCTTTTCCTATTCCCTGTCCTCCTTTTCATATGGTCAGCCTCCTCTAGGGGCTGTATGGATCCTCAGCAAGGGCCCAATCATGCCCTGAGAAAGGAGTGCAGCAGGTATCTGCCAGGACTTGATTTGACCCAGATGCCAGCATGAAGTTGCAGGGCATGGTCTGAAGGCACAGGATGCAGTAACCTTCCTGACACTAAACAGGGCTGCATTTGGTCAATCAGTGCCTGGATGGGAGATTATCTGGGAACTCTGATGGACACCTTCTTACTTTCCATGGGATAGAAAGGCAAAGGAGGGAAGAAAGTGGCAGGGCCAGTTTCCTATATCAGCGATAAGATGGAAATAGGTAAAAATAGTAAAGAACAGTGTCTCTGAGCACACGCAGATTACATCCCTCTCACTACAGAATCTCCATAATCCGCACCTCTCAGATCAGGGAACAAGGCCAAAGCATGGGGCAGAGAGGGGGAGAAAGGGAACACTTTACCAAGGCCCAGAGATCCAGAGGGGCCTGGCCAAGGCTGCAACCCCATTACCAAAAGGGGGAAAAGGAGGCTCGATTGTTGATAATGCTTGAAGATACTTATGAAAACTCATTTAGATGTCTAGAACCTGTGAAATTTGCTAGAGCCGAACAAAAGCAGGGTTACAGAAGAACAAGAAACATAGAGCCTATCTACACTACTACTTTAAAATGGTTTAAAACAGTTTATAGCAGTAGTGACAACTGTTGGGGCCCAGGACACACTCCATATACAGTTTTCAAAACGTTTTCAAAGTGTTGTATCCTGCTTGGTGTAGAGAGGCTCATAGTGAGTAGTGAAGTGTTGGCCCAGGCCATTCTCTAGAACACAGAGTATTGTGCCAGAGTCACTGCAACACACCCAGTAATTGTCCTGAGCATGAGGCCCTCCCTCCCCTTCCACAGAGATACTCAGTGGTCCACTTCTCTCCAGAGCCATTACACTTGGAATATTCACACTTAAAACTTATAAATTACCCTACCACTGCAGATGGGCTGGAATTCATCTCCTTGGGAAGAAAAGGAGAAGGGATAGAGCTGGATTCAGGCCCTACCTCTTTTACCAAGCACAGAACTGGCACTGCCAAAGCTCACTGCTCTAGCCATTTGTTGTTGGGCCAGGGAGAATCATGGGCATCCCTTTGGAGTGGGGAAGGGTGGGATGGGGACATTGCTTTTATACTCTTGGGTGTAATACACAGTAGTTTCAACAAACCAAGCCTCACATTTTATCCAGTTGGGCAAGTTGGCATTTCTGAAATAGAAAAGGAAAGGGAAGCCAAACACCACGCTCTACCTTCCCCACCTCCACTCCTCATATAGCAGCAGTGCAAAACCTCTTCAGATCAAGGGCCAAATTCCATTTCTGAGACATTCTCGGGAGCTGCATTCCAGTGGTGGGTGGGGCCAAAGGCAAAAGGGCCCAAAAGACCAGCATATTGTAACTTAAACATTCCTACTGCCTGTAACTAAGCCTTAGGAGAGGCATTTCAACCTTTTAGAATGGGGGAAAGACGCACAAAAGCTGGGAAACCACAAAACAACCAGCAACTTATTTATTTGTAGCATTTATATACCACTGAGCATAGTAAAATCTCTCAGCATCTCACAATACTAAAATACAATATTAAAAACACCACATTAAAACATAGCATTAAAAACACAGTAAAAAAAATGAAGGAGAAGTAAAATGGAGCGGCGTAATTAATTTACTTACAGCCCAGGGAAAGCCTGGGTAAACAAATGTGTTTTCAGGAGACATTTAAAAGCTGTCACGCTTTTTTGCCGCCCAAACTACACGAGGGAGTTTTCCAGACCAGTTGGGAAAAAGTGGGGAGCAACGGAAGGAGCATGGCCATCTGAGGAGCCCCTGGTCGGCCGGATTTGGCCCACAGGCTTGAGGTTCAAGACCCCTGTCTTGGCGTCTCTTCAGAACCACCATTTATCCCCAGTGCTCCCTACAACAATGAATGTGCAGCCTTCCCAAGCCGGAGAGATGCATTGTTTTTGTTTGCTACTTTAAATGATTTCTGAAATGCATCTTCCTCCTACCTCTTCAGACTTGGTCTGTAGCTGCAAAGGGGTCAGATGGGTTAGGGGCAGAGGGAGATGGCATCTAATAGGAGGTGGAATGGCTGTTGCTGGAAGTCCCTCCCAAATTCCTCCCCTCTCTGCTGCTCAGCCTGATAGCTCCTCCAAGTTCTCTAATCACCTTCCCGCCGTAATGAGTCTCTCATCTTGCTGATGGAAATCAGGGTATTTGGTTATGAAAGGGACACTGTTAATAACACGATCTCCCTCCCACTCCAGCCCCCTCCCAGCTTTCCACACAATTCTCTCAATTAACGATAGGCAGAAATTAATTTTTCCCCGGGACTGAAACAATTGCCTGGTGGAGGATTGCCAGCTCAGATCCAGATAGGAACTTTTCCCAGCAGAGCCCAGAGAAAAGAAGAGAGACCACGGCGATAAGCAGGGCCCTATCAGCAACCACAGGACGCCGTAATACAAATGTTATCCTTAGAAATGTATTTAAAGAGGATATGTTTATAATTCGGAAGAGATTGTCAAGCTGCTCTTTTCCCCTCCCACGGCAGCTCCATCCTGCCAGCGCTCAGCTACCACCTCCCCTTTGCCATGGAGCTCTCTATTGCTGACATAGGGCTTGGCAGTGATAGTGGCCAATGAACGTGTCCCTTCCCTTTTGACTACTGTCCATGGGATGGATGAACATCACAGGCACAGTATTTGACATTGGCAAAGAGACATCTTAATGCCTCGTTGCTTGCTGATCATACAAAGCAGGGGAAAGAGCTAGTGGGGTCCATTCAAGGAGGAACACGGAGGAGTAGGTTCTACAGGGGTGGACCACCTAGGGGCTATAAATGGGGCATCAGAAATGATGAGCCTCCCTCTGGTAAATGGAGCCAGAGCTACATAGGATAGGATATCATCTGAACTAGATGACAAGAATGATTCTGGTTTTTGGTATAACCAATTTCAACCTGGTCTCAAAGGTATTTTAAGATCAAAAGCAGCTGAGGTAGGTACACTGTACTTCAGGGACCTAACAGCCAGGGAACGGGGAGGGAGCCCTGCATGTTGTATCATACCTGTGGCTGAGTTACAAAGCTCTTTAGAGAGGGAGGAACTGTGAAGAATGGCATCTTGCTTAGCAGAGCTTGAGCTGCAATGCTCAACTATCTACATATCCTGTGAATACGCCAGAACTACTGCTGCTGCCCGTTGAACCAAAGGATGTTTATGGCTTCATCCTCCTTTTTTGCTTCAGATGTCAACTTTTCCCCCATTGGTGCCATGTTTGAACCTGGCATGGTAGCTTTAGAGTTCCTCACAATCCAGGACTTTTTAGAAACTTCGTCAGGGTGGTGAGGAAGAAGCCAGAGGCGCAATTGTTGCTTTGTCCACTGTTCACTCTTTCCTTCTCTCTCTCTTTCAGCTCTGTCCTTCTCAATACCCAGGAAAGATTAACTCCTCTCCGTGCGCCAGAGAAAGTTATTATCATTAATGAAGAATTAAAAGGGAGTGATTAATAAAAGGGCCTTATCTGGTAACGAGGAGGAGTCTGGACAATGGGAGGAAGATGGAGAAAATGAAAAACAATAAATATGAAGTGTAAAAGGAGGCGAGTGCTGCTCCTGCTCTTAGATCGCAGCTGCATCTCCTGAGGGGGGAAGGCTCCAAATTGCTAATTACTGCCTCTGAAAAGACCTCTCTCTGATATGTTTGCCGCTGAAAGGCTCCCATTAATGAAGCAGCAATGATGCCGTTTCCCTTTGACTTGCCTTCAATTCCCTCTCTGAGCTTCCTCCCAAGCCGGGAACAATGAGGCCCTAGGAACTGGCGGCTCCCACAGGCCTCGCAGAGACTAGGCCGGGGGCAGCAGAGTGAGGGGAGCTGAGCTGGCTGTGAAATATGGAGGGGGGAGATAAGGCAAAGACAGAGGAAAGAGGCTCACTCCCTGGAGCCCAGGGAAAATTTGCAGTTATTATGAAGGAGATGAGACAGATTAAAAGCCCTTGTGTTCTGCACTGCCCTTTTATTTAGTGGCTTCATCTCTGAGATGAAAGAAGTTGGAAATGACTTTCTCTGCATTTTGCTGCGAGAAGCTTTACGGCACATTTTTTGAGTTTATTCCTCCCTTTGTCTCTTGTCCCTTCTATCTTTCTGTTTAACCCTTGAAAGGTTTAGCTGAGAAGCATCAGGGGTACTTGCAGAACATCCATGGAGAGAGAGCAAAATATCTTGTCTCTCTCCACCCCCACCCCTCTCTTGCTAATAAAAGTTGGCCCTTTCATTGGGAAGCATAGCTGAGTGAAAACAGGGCCTGTCCCAATATGTTTGTAGAAACAGCTTGCCCCGTTTTACCAATGCACTCAAGCTGAAGAGGACTGATTGGTAAGAAAGATGCAGGCAGAGTGAGTGACTCTTGTCTTAAAATAAATCTGCATACAAAATATTGTACAGGTGTTTACAGAGTTACAGTACTGAGAACTCTGCAACCTCACTCTGCAAACATGAATAAAGACCTATCAGCATGGAGAGATGAAGGAAAAAGCTAAACCACAACATTCTACAGAAGAAATCAGGTATGAATTCTTTGTCCCCAGGTATGTGCACAAATTATTTCTCTGGTTTACAAGAAGAGGCCTTTTTCTACAGAAAGGTGCATTTATTGATACATCTGAATGAGAAACTTAAATTTCATAATTTACTCTGAGGAAACCTTGGACCTGTAGTTTAGTGAGGAGGGTAGGGGTTTCTCTAACACAGAAACCTAAACAGGAACGCAAAACTATTTCCATGATTCCTCAAGAGAAGTCCTGACAGCCGAAATTCATTTAAGTAGCAACCTAAATACAGCAAACTTTCCAACAAATGGATTATGGGTGGAAAAACCTCTGGCCCTCCTGAAATTGTTGACCCCTAACTTCCATCATCTCCAGCCAGCATGACCAATGGTTAAGCGCAATGGAAGTTGTAGTCCAGCAACATCTGGAGGACACCTGGATCATGGGTTCAGGTTAGCAATACATACCAAAATTTTATCTATCCCCCTTTTTCTTGGACTCTTTTCCTGTCTTCCAGTATCCCATAAATTTTCAGATCTATTCCTTCAGCTACTGTTACTTCAACAGCAGACTGGGCATTTGTGTAAGATGATCTAGACTGTAATAATTTCTCAGCCAAACTCCAATAATCTTCTATGGTAATTTGGGAAAAATCATCTTAAACACGAAACCTTAAAGGCTCTAATAAGGAAGAGGGAAATAATATTGAGATAGGATCATGAAGTAATAGTGGCTATGGAAGCTCAGAAGCAACCTCCACCATCCACCTCTGAAATTATCAGGAGAATATGTATATATATATATATATATATATATGTATACACACACACACACACACACACACTATTAATAGGTGAATGAGAATATTTGTGAAAAATTAGGTTTATTACTATTTTTAAATGGATAAGATGGAAATCACAAGTTGTTTGACCAATCTAATTGTGGGAAGGTTTGTAACTCTTTAACAAAAATATATCATGTTAATCAGAGGCAATCAGAGGAATAGCTTGAGGTATTTTGCCACCCTAGGTGGGGTAGTGCAAAGCAGGAGTGGAGCAAGAACATATTCTTGCAAAATTGGTGGTGCACATCATATCTTGCTGTGATGTCTCAGAGGATACTGGAACACATTCAGTTAGCAAAGGAAGGTGGATTTGCAGAAGCATAGTTCGAGCCTAGATTTAAGAATAAAACAGGAGTCCTGCTGCATCAGATTATTGATCCAGCTAGTCCTGGGGGCTGTCTTGACGATGACACATTGGTGCTGTGAGCTTGCAAAACCCCGCACATGCACTCCTGCAGGGTTATCCCCATGCCCAGGAGCAAGTGTGAGGTTTGCATCGGAGGGGGAGCTGCCGCCCCCGCTGCATGTCTGCGCATACGTCCCCATTTTTCCCCACACTTTTTTCACCTTTGGCTTTCCCTGCCAAGCATTTCCAACTCCCCACCCGGGGAGTGCAGAGGCATTCCAGCGGCCATTCAGCTCACTGGCCTGCCCCCTCTCCCCTGTCCGGGCAGATGACGATAAGGGCTTGCCATCTGCTCAGCCACGCCTCTGCTGCTACTCCAGGGTGTCGACAGATGACAGATGCATCATCATTACCTCATTCCAGAGAAAAAAGTCCGGGTAAGTCCTCCACTTTTTTATTTTGGAGCTTTGGGGGAAAGCCCTGGTATGGCTCTGGTATGGCTCTGCAGTGGCTTCTGCTTAGTATAAACACAGTGCCACTGCGGAGCCATCCCGGGGCTTTCCCCATGTATAGACTTCCCCCAGGATCTGGTTTCCCACAGTGGACAAGCAGATGCCTCTTGGAAGCCCACAAGCAGATTTTGAGGGCAATAAGCATTTCCCTGCTGTAATGCTCTGCAACTGTATATGTCGCCTGCATCCGGAACCCAGCATGGCCCCAAGGAAGATTCAGATTTGGATGAATCACAGGCCACCTTTTGGCCTGAGGATGTGGCTGTCCCACCATCCTCAGACTCTGGGATGACTCCCCTGTAGCATCTCCTGCTTCACAGCCACGCAGGACCATATGGCTGTGGAATTTGCCATGGTCCCTTTAAGGTTTGCAGACAGCTCTTCTAGTGGGTAGAGCCACTTGAAATTCAGGCCCAGCTAGCCCTCTTAAGACTCTAGATGACTCCAGTTCTTTACCAAGACAACATCCTTGTACAACTCAGCTAGGGGAACATATTCGGAGCTATCCAGTGTCCTGATTGCTGTTCACCAGAATCTGTTGTGACTATGCCAGTGTAAACTGACTTACAGCTTGTTGTACCTTGACTTATTTCAACCTGAAGGAAATCTTGACTGGACCTGCTTACTGTCACCTGAACCTGCATGCCTCAACTGACCTTTTCCTTTGTGGGCCCCAACAAACCAGGATAAATGGGTAATTCAGTGGGATACTGCCTTTGAATTCAGAGATCACATATAGCTACCATGTTTAATAGCCATAGATAGCCCTATACTAATTCCAACATGTTAGGGACCATTTGAATTTTGCCATTTCCTGGAAACATTTTAAATGGCAGATTGCACAGAAGTGAGCTGATAGTCTCATGAAAGAAACACTCTTTCATAAAATAAATGCTAATTTCTTTCCACTATTACTTCAAAGCCCTTAGTGATGACAGTGTAAGAGATATTGTCCCCTGCCATTCAAGGTACAATACTGTGAATGCTTCAAGTGGCGAACTGTTACACTTCCAGGAATGAATGAGTGACATGGACCTTGTAGTCAGACCTTGTAATCCAATTATTAGAAACATAGATAATTGTGATGGGTGTGCTGATAGCATTGGGGCTTATGTGCCTGGTACAAAGATAGCAGACATCGTACTGCTGTTAGAATATTTAATTTATAGAACCATTTATATATTGCCTTTTGACCCCCATAAAGGCTCTCCAAGATGGTTAACAATCCTGATGCAATAAAAACAATAAAATCAAATAAGTTTTAAGTTACCATCCAGTTAAAATCTACTAAAAACCTGACAAAATAAAAATGTTGATTTTATTTAGGCAGGCAGCCAAAACAAAAGGACTAATTGAACCTCTCCTGGGAGAGAGTTCCACAACTAGAGTGCTGCCATCAAGAAGGTCCTAGCTTGCATTACTACCAGCTTACCCTCTTCAGCAAAGGAGCACAGGACATGGTCTCTGATGATGGCTATAACTGATGGACAGGTTTGTGCAGAAGGAGGTGTTCCTTCAGGGGGTTCAGTTTCTGTACACTCTTCAAGGGCAGCCCCATGTAGAGTGTGTTGCACTAATCTAGTCTGGAGGTTACCAAGGCATGTGTAACTGTGACAAGATCCACTTTCTCTAGGAAGGGACACAGCTGGTTCATCATTCAAAATGGTTCCAATGCATATCTAGCCACAGTAGCCACCTGGAGCTGTGTTAGATCTAGGAGCACCCCTAAGCTGAAAACCTGGTCCTTCAGAGGGAGTGCAACCCTATTCAGAACAGGTTGTATTTCTGTTCCCAGATCAGTTTGTCTACTGACCATCAGTGGTTCTGTCTTGCCTGGATTAACCCTCAGCTTGTCATGTACATCCATTCCATCACTGCACCCAGACAAAAGTTCAAGACTTCCACGTCACCTTGGCATCAGTTGAAAGGGAGAGACAGAAGATGCTGGGGAAGATGCTGCCATCATGGTATATATGGGTACTCATGACTTTGGGGGATGTAGTTGAGATGTCCTAGAAGCCAAATTAAGGTTCTTAGGTAAAAAAAAAGAATCTGGGTCATATATATATATATATATATATATGTATATATATATAAAACCCTACCAGTTCCATGTGCAAGCAGAGCTGTGGAGTCTCCATGTATGGATTGTGAGACAGTGGTGATGGAATGATTAGGCACTGGGGAGCACTTGGGGGCAAAGTGAGCCTGTTTTGAAGAGATGGGCTCCACCTGAATTATAATGACACCTGACTGCAGGTTTTTGAAATAAAAAAAGTTGTAGTATAATTTTAAATTTGATTTCTAGGGTAAAGCCAATAGGTGCTGAAATGCAGTAATTTAGGACAATTTATCCCATAGGGATGATATTCTAAATGCTCAGTTGTCCTGAAACTTAGTATAGGATAGAAGTTGTCAATTAATGAGACAATGAAAAACATAGAAGTAGCAAAAATGCATCAAAAATTAGCTTTAAAAATACTATTAATGGAATATAGTTAGCTGTGGATATAAAATCTGCTGAAAGAATAGAGTAAGTCATATAGGAACTGTTTTTGCATGATATATCAAAGGCAACACAAATTGCAATTAGAAATGTAAAAAACTAATTTCCAGAATGATTTATTGATAGAAATTTCAGGCCAAAAATCAATATAATTTTGGGAAATGTTATTATCCCATGCGTCAAATTCTTTGAATGCAAAGAAATCTCAGATGCAGTGGAAGTATAAATGTAATAATTGTTTGTGCCCCTCTCAGAATGGCTGGGTAAATGTAAATTAAATATATGAGAAACAGGAAATTAGCTAGAGAGTCAGTAAAACCATTAGATAACAAAGATGTTAAAGTGATATTGAGGGAAAACAGGAAAATCAGAGAAAATAAATTCATTATTTAATTCAGAAGATGTTGCAAAAATATACAAATCTAAATATTTTCTTTTCTTTTAGTGTATCTGAATAATTATGTCTAATAGTGGTGACAAAGGATGCCATTCTAGAACTTTAAAAAAAATGATAAATTAAAAAGATAGATCTCATCAGATGTTGGCAGTTTTCAAATGTGGCAATTTCTGTTCTATGGAGAGGGATATACACTTCTATAGAACAGCATCTAAAAATTAATCTCCAAGGATTTAAATGGCCTGCTTGCTTTACACACATTGGCTCTTGGATATCTGACTGCAATATTGGAGTAACATCCCTGAATAATAATAATAATAATAATAACAACAACAACAACAATTTATTTCTTACCTGCCTCTCCGTCTGGATCGAGGCGGGGAACAACAACATGACAAAACACATAAAACTGATTAAAACATGACACATATTATTAAAACTGCATAAAAATCCTAAAACATCCTAAAAAATCCTTAAAACATTCTAAAATTCCACTGGATATGCCTGCTGGAAAATTCCACTGGATATGCTTGCACATTATAAAACATGCCATGTTTTATAATGTGTTTATGTCACCATTGGTACATTCTATCTTGTGCATGTATTTGTTGGCACAAGTATTAGAACTGGGTTGTGAATAACCTAAGTATATAAATTTGACATGTGTTTGCAGTTTAATTATATTTATGTATGATTGTTAGCTATCTTGGAATTTCCTTTTTTGACCTCCTTGGTTTGCCTCCACATTTTTTTTTACCTCTGATGCAGAAGCGCGTCAAGCTTATGATCCCTTTCACCTCAATAGCTGCTCTTTCGCTCCTTCTCTGGTTAGCTCTTCCGCTGCACTCCACCCCACCCCACCCTCCCCCTCCCCTTCTCTTTCTCCCTCCAGTCAGGTCCTGTTAGATGAGTACTTCAACCAGACCACCTTTCAGCCAGGTTAAAATGGAACGACCCTTAAGTCTGGCTTTTTGGGGGCATTGAGGGAGTACAGTCCTGTCTCTGCAGAGACTCGGGTGTTTTATGATTTTAAAAAATGCTTTTAAACCTGGGATGCAAGGTTTGGGCTTTATATTGAGGCTTGGAGCTGGCTGCTGGGAGAGATCGCTTTTCCCTGCTAGGACCTGATCCAATCCATTCAAACCCCCAGTTCCTTTAAAGCTACATGGAGGCTTTGGGCTCATTAAATGAGTTTAGGGAAAATAACCCAGACTTTTAGAGCTCCATTGTACTCCCTGGATGTCCCCAAAGAGCCAGACTAAAGGTCGTTCCATTTTTGCCCAGCAGAAAGACAGGCTGGTTGAAGTACTCATCTGACAGGACCTGATTGGAGGGCAGGGTGGAGTGGAGTGGAAGACCAAAGGAGAGAAAGAGCAGCTATTCAGATGAAAAGGATCATAAGCTTGATGCGCTTCTGCATCAGATGTAAAAAAAAGCAGAGGCAAACCAGGGGGAAAAATTAGGTGTGATGGAGGACTTAACATTCTAGGAAAACACAGAAAAGGCTGGGGAAAAGGCAGGGTGTCAGCAGGACAAGCACTGCGTCATGTGAGTACCATGCTGCAAATCTGCACACCAGGCATGGCGAGAGTGCATTAAATCACTGGTGTGATGGAGCAGGTCAGAAAGGTGAGAATTTAAAAATGACTTAACTTGCATTGCTATGCTTGAAGCAATTAATATTTATTTATTTATTTATTTATTACCTGCCTCTCCCTCTGGGTCGAGGCAGGGAACAACATCACATATAAAACATAAAACTGATTAAAAGCACATAAAACAAATACATTATTAAAATACCAATAAAGTTCTTAAAATTCATCTGGGTATGCCTGCTGGAAGAGATCGGTCTTTATAGCTTCCTTAAAGTCAAAGAGGCTATTAAGTTGACGAATCTCTTCCGGCAGGCCATTCCACAGTCTGGGAGCGGCAGAAGAGAAGGTCCTCTGGGTAACAGTTGTCAGCCTAGTTTTGGCTGACTGTAGTAAATTCTTCCCAGAGGACCTGAGTGTGTGGGGCGGATTGTATGGGAGAAGGCGATCCCGCAGGTAACCTGGACCCAAACCATGTAGGGCTTTAAAGGTGATGACCAACACTTTGTACTTCGCCCGGAAAGTAATTGGCAGCCAGTGCAGTGATTTTAAAGCTGTTGTGATATGGTCGCCCCTAGGTGTACAGGTGACCAACCTGGCTGCCATATTTTGAACTAGTTGAAGTTTCTGGACTAGGCACAGAGGTAGCCCTATGTACAGCGCATTGCAGAAGTTGAGCCTCGAAGTTACCAGTGCGTGCACTACTGTCTTTAGGTCTTCCAACCCTAGGAAGGGACGCAGCTTGTGTATTAGCCGAAGCTGATAATAGGCACTCCTGGTCGTCGCATCTATCTGAGCTGTCATTTGGAGCAATGGATCCAGGAGCACCCCCAAGCTGCGAACTCAGCCTTTCAGGGGGAGTGTAACCCCATCCAGAACTGGTTGACACACCTCCAAACCCAGGTTGGGGCCTTTGACAGTAAGCACCTCCGTCTTATCTGGATTCAGCTTAAGTTTGTTTTTCCTTATCCAGCCCATTACTGCCTCCAAGCATTCATTTAGAGGAGACACACTATCCTTAGCTGACGCTGTTGTCAAAGGCATAGAGAAATATATTTGGGTGTCATCAGTGTACTGATAGCACCCCACCCCATGCCTCCAGATGATCTCTCTCAGCGGTTTCATGTAGATGTTAACCAGCATTGGGGATAGGATGACACCTTGTGGTTCTCCATACAACAGCTCCTTCTTTGAGGAACAACTATCCCGAAGCATCACCATCTGTAACCTGCCTGAGAGGTAGGACCAGAACCACTGACGCACAGTGTCCCCGATTCCCAACCCCCCTAGCGTGCCAGAAGGATACCATGGTCGATGGTCCAGGAGTACCAACAGGGACACACTCCCCCTGTCAATACTCAGGCATAGATCATCCCCATAGGGGTCTCAACTCTGTATCCTGCCCTGAAGCCGGTTTGAAATGGGTCTAGAAAATCTGTATCATCCAAAACTGTTTGGAGTTGGAAGGCAACTGCCCTCTCGATCACCTTGCCCTGAAATGAAAGATTTGATACTGGTCTGTAGTTACTAACATCCAGGGGGTCCAGGGAGGGCTTTTTCAGAAACGGCTGTACCACCGCTTCTTTTAAACAAGATGGAATACTCCCCTCCCTGAGAGATGTATTAATAATATGTTGTAATTGTAATCTAATTGCATCTCCTCCCTGGACGACCAGCCAAGAAGGACAGGGATCCAGAGGGCAAGTCATCCTCCTCACTCATCCAAGCAGCTTGTCCACGTCCTCAGTACTCACCAACTGAAACTGATCCAGTGTAATTCTACTTGCGGAGTTGCTGGACACTCCATTGTCAGCCTCTGCTATAATGATGGCATCTAAGTCGGCTCTTATCTGAGAGATTTTATTTGTGAAATTATCGTTTCAGCATCATGTATGAATGAATGCAAATAATGTTGGAATTGCAACTGTCTGGATTTGTGAACTGTCCTGAACTCAAACATAATTTTAAATATTCATTTTGACTCTATGGGAGGGGGCATTGCCAAAGTATCTCCTTTCATTATGTCTGAAATAGTACTGAAAAGTAGTAAAGGCTGAAGAAAAATGACTGAAGAATGAAATGTCATGTCATTTTCCAAAAAGGTAATTCCCTAGCAATTGCTACACTGTGTTAAACTAGTGTTCATTCCTACCCAAGGCTTCGCTGTACATTTAATACGTAAGTTATCTGTTTGTTTTCTAGTGTAAAAATAAACACTGGCGTGTTATTAAAACCTGCGGCCAAGCTCTAGCAAATGGATGGAATACATATTAAGAAAATTTCCAATAGACCTGTAAAAGAGCATTTTTGCATATGCGAATCAGGACATATTGAAGATCTTGTACATTATACCTTATACTGTCCATTATACAATTCGCCCAGGGCTAAATTTATTCTCCCTTTTCAGACTACCCTAGAAGGCCATTCAGATGATTCTAAAATCAGATGGTGGTTGGCTGATGTGGATAAATCCACCAGCTACAGGATAGCCTTATTTGCACTAGCTGCAAGAAAGATAAAAGTAGCCTTTCTAAGCCATACCACTGTCAATCTTAAGGGGCTAAACAGAAGGAATGTTTTTAAATTCTGACTGTTTTATCTGTACTATTGTTTTATTGTACCAAATGTTTTTGCTCTAAATTTGTGTGCTTTGTGCTTGTATTGTGATGGCCATTGGCTACAAACAATAAACAGAAAGAGAGATATATTAAGAGAATAAGAATCCAATCCTATGCATGTCTATGTCAAAGTAAGCTCCATTGAGCTCAACGGGACTTACATGCACGCTTGTATAGGACAGCACCCATTGGTTATAATCCTATATACATTTACCTGAGAGTAAGCCCCATTGAACCTAGTGGGGCTTACATCTGTAGGGATGTGCATAAGATTGTACTGAAAGAAACTAACAGAAATATGAGCAATAACCACTAGCATGGATTTATAAACAACAAATCATGTTAGGCCAACCCTGATTACTTTCTCTGATTGAACCAACAAAATTAGTGGATGAAGAGAATGCCATGTATGTAATATATCTAGAGGCCGGCAAAGCATTTGATACAGTGCCTCATAAAACGTTACTCGAAAAAATGAATTGATATTGGCTTGTCACTGTCACATGGATTAAAAGCTAACAGAAGGATCATAAACAAAAGAGAATGCTAAACAGCAAAGGGTTGAATTGTGGGCAACAGTGCAGAGGTGGGTACAAGGCTCAGCTCTGACATCTTTGCTGGTGATCTAGAGGAAAAGGATCAAAGACGTTTACCAATGAGACTAGGGCTGCCTCTACAAGAGGCATTTAAAGCTCTTTCAAGGCGCATTAAAAAATTTACCTCTACAAGAACAGAGCACAAATCGGGCGTAGAGGCGCGTTTTCACTCTGATTATGCGCAATATCGGATGCGCGTTAAATAGCGAGTTTTATTTTGCTCCTGCCGTTAAAGCGCATTTTGACTATGTGAACAAGCGTTTCTCCGCATTAACTACTTGTAAAGTGCATTTGAAACCACCGGTAAGGTCACCAGTTGAGTGCTCAATTACCTCCTGCATACAAGCATTTATGATAAAGCGCTTCAGCGATTATGCGCATAATTGGCTAACCAGGCGTCAAACGGAATCCATCTAGAGGGGGTCTAGGCAAGAAGTGGGGAAGGGAGTTGCAAATATCAGTGAACATAGAGGGGGAAATGCAACTAGAAATATGGGTAGGGAATGATAACTGTACAGGGAATGATAACTGTACAAGAAATTTATAACAGAGATAGAAGAAGAACTTTGTACAGAAACTGGCAGCACAATGGAAAATGAGGAGAAACAGAGCATTACTAGAGCAGTGGGATGGCTTTACAAGTGCTGTTGATCCAAATATACTTTACTTATTTGTCTCTAGAGCTGAGCTCAGAGCGAGAAAAAAATGCGCCCCAGATTTAAAACAGAGCTAGCTGTGCATTGCATTGTGTGCTCTTGCCATCCTCAGAGCTGCTTTTCACTTCTTAAAAGTTCCGTTTTAAAAAAATTAAAGGGATTAATTAACAGATAAATGCATGAATGCTCATAGAGTGCTGAAAAACATTAAAAACAAGGTAAACAGCCAGTCTGAAGCATGTACGTGGTGGTGGTGCTAGAAGAGGCAAGACTGATGGCTGAGTGAGCATTGTTTTCCTGGTATGCGCATCTGTCATTTCCATTATGAAACTGGACTTTCCCCACAGGTAAGGGGCATTCTGTAAATTTGTTTTGTATACAATGGACTGGGATCTAGGATCTGCCTTTCACTCACAGAAGGTGCCTCCACCTGAGTTTTGGGTATCTGCCTCCCCACCCGTGCGCTACAGCATACCCTACTCAATAGCTTCCTCTGACCCTCTGTGTAACATTTTTAGGGGGCTGCTGTGGGGAGGAGGGGATGGGAACATCCACTTCCGCAACCCTAATTGTACACACCTAAATCTGGATCCCAAACCTATATTTGTTTTCATCCTGATTAGAGATGAGAAGGCCTGGAAAAAAACTGGGTTTTCCCTGTTTTCCCCCCCGAAGCCTTTTTTGTCCCCCCCCCCCCCATTGAACAAATTGAAAAAAAAACATATTATGGAATGTTTTATTTTAGCATGATGCATAAAATGTTTAAGACAAGGTGTTCATATATTTACTTCTCCAAAAGTTTTCTAACTATGTACAGTATCAGATTATTACAATTTCTGTGCACCGAGGACAAGCAAGTCCTAGGTTGCAAACTGAGACTACAGCTCTCAAATACAAGAGCAAGATGCATTTCTGCCTCTAGGGGGCACTGCCATTGAAGCAGAGACTGAAACTGATAGTGATAGATATTATAGATCAGAAAATGAGTCTGATTAAATTTCATGCATATTCCTTGAATCTTGGTCCCCCCTTTTTTCTCAGTTCTTTTTATGGGAATGAGTGGTTTATGTCTGCTTGACACTGTAGAGGACTAGCAGAGACATAAATAATTTTCCTTGTTACTAATGTTAACGGTTTCTTCTATTTGTTTTTTTTAATTGATTTTTGTCTGCTCCTCATAAATTGGCAAAACCAAAGAGGTCCCTTACAGTTCAGGTGTTCCTTACAGTGCAGGAGCTTATAGCTCCATTTGTTATATAAAAAAAAGGTAAAAATTTAAAAAAGTAAATTCAATTTGTAATAATTGTTTGAATGCACTATACTTTTAATATACCAAATGTGATAATTTTATGCCAAACCAACTTGTACATAACTACATTTTATGTTCCTAAAGTAACAAAGTGACTTTCAATCCGTAAAAAGTGCTAACATTGCATTTTTTCAATTTTCCAAAAAAAATCTATTTTTTTCTGCCCCCCCCCCCCCCCCAAAACCCATTTTTTCCCCATGGCTTCAGAATTTCTGGAAATTTTACATCTCTGATCCTGATGTGACTGTAACTGTGGCCCTACGCATGAAGCAAAAGCAAGTGTCACTGATGTCAAAGAGACTTGTTTCCAAAAACATTAATTTATCTTGGAGTGTAAGATTAAAACAACAACAAAGGAATAAAGACACAAACAACAACAACATCAACAACAACACAATGTGCCTAAATCAAGATTACTGAGACTACAGCTTCCATGAATAATCTTCCAAGAAAAGAGAGACCCCAACCAAAGGATCTACCAAGCACAAATCTTAAGTGAATCAATACAAGAATGTCAGAACTTCAATATGGGGAAATGTTACTTCATCTGTACAGAGGCTGGAGGTCAGAGAAAGACTCCGTGATATTTTCATAAATAAGAACACCATAACCTGTAGCCAAGCCATTGCATATGCTAGTAAATCAGGTAAGTGAACTGAATGTTAGGGGCGGTCACTTGACATGATTTCTAGACACAAGATGGTTCTGAGATATGGTGCTTCTAAATGGATACACAGTGAAATAATGCTGTATGAAAATAGTGGAGTGGTTTTAGTTATAGCAGCATAAACAGTGACTTGGAGCACTACAGTTATGCCCCACAAATAGCCATCCCTGATGTAGCTTCTGTAGTCCAGAAAGGTTAATAGGGCATTGCATAAATATGACAGCCATGACTGTATTTCTGGTGGCAAAAGCAGGACATTACTGCCATTAATGCAAGAATTCTCATGGCTGCTCGTGTGCCAATAATAGGGCCATGTTGTGTCCTAGCACCACTGCCACAAGCTGTACTTTTTTTTTTTTTTTTTACTAATGATACAACCCAGTGCTTGGGATTGCTCAGGATTGGACCATCAAGTAGGCAAATTATTCCATGGCCACTTCATGAACCTAGTCCTCTGGAAAGTGTATTGCATTCATTTACTTGTCATGTAGTAAATATTATATGAGCCAAGACTAATTCTCATGACATATTTGAACATGCATCTGATCAGAGAAATCTGACATGAGATAAATCGTCTATATGGAAATCATGCCATGTGAATCAGCTCTCCGAATTATGCTCTAGGAAATAACAAGTCCCTTTTTTCTCATCCTACCAATGCAGCCTTGAGAATAAAAGCCTTGTTTGCAAGATGCTTCTACCAACCGCTGAGAAGAAATGGTGGTGAATCACTTCATAGCTCAGGCTAGACTAGAATTCAGTCTGCTTTAACTATCAATCCAAATGTTAATATTGCCTTGTAATTAGGCTCACAAAAAATTATAGCCTGTAAATGTATTACTAGCCTGCTAAATGGCTAGTAGCCTGTGTTTCCATACTGGCTGTGGAGGAGTGGCCTCCCCTATAATATTTGGTGTGTACCTTGAGTAACTTTTTAAACTTAGTCCGAAGAAGCAGAGGCCCCGCTGTTTCCATCACTGTTGTTAAGAGTGTTTTTCATCTGGAGCTGATGCATACACATGGGTGGCCTAAATGAAGGGTAGATGGGCTTGCAAACCGTCAGATTCACGACAAGCAAGCACTTCTAGAGAAGGGAAAGCCCCTCTTATGGGATGTGGCTGCCAGGGGTCCCTGCATTTGGCTTCACCGAAAAAACATGCCTTAAGGAGCTACATCTCCCGGCATGCCTTAGCCAGTTCTAGGACTTTTTTTTTTTTTTTGCATAGAACTATGCATCGGATCACACACACATTCACAGGGATTGCAGCAGATCTCAGATTTAAAACTTTTTATTTTCAAACAAAAATAAAACACAAACACTACAACATACAACATTAAAATGGACTTCTGAATTTCTCCAACAAACAGAAATTTCGATGTTTTCTTAATGCTTTATCCGAATAAGCCAAATATAAAATGAAACAAAATAGTGAGTGAATTTCCCGACTTCCCTATCTTTGTCCGTTGTTTTTCTTCCAATTTAATCGCTGAATCCGTATGCAACTATATCCTTCCCTTCTCTCTCTTTTAAAAAGTCTATCAGAGGTTTCCATTCCTTGATAAACCCAGTTGTTGTTTTATCTTTTATTATCGCCGTGAGTTTTGCCATTTCCGCCAATTCTGTAATTTTCAACAGCCATTCCTCCTCTGCTGGTACTTTCTCATTCTTCCAATTCTGGGCATATATTAATCTTGCTGCCGTCGTCATGTCTAAGAATAAAGTTCCATAACCTTGCGTCAACTGATCGTCTATTATCCCCAACAAAAAAAATACTCTGGATGTAATTGTGTTTTAATCTTCAATATATTTTGCATCACCTTATGCATTTGTGTCCAATTTTTTTTTGCTTTTTTACATGTCCACCATATATGATAAAATGTTCCTTCCTGTTCTTCACATTACCAGCACCTTCCCGATGTCCCTTTATACATTTTTGCCAATTTTACCATCTATACATCATTTTATTAAAAAAAATTTCAATCTGGCACATAATGTATATTTCAAACCTCTCAGCCACATATTCTCCCACTGATCCATAGTAATATTATATCCAAAATTTTGAGCCCACTTTATCATACAATCTTTTACCTATTCATCTTTAGTCTCATACTTTGGCTGCATGAAACAAAGGCACAATAATTTTCAGAGGAATACCCATGTTAATCTGATGCAACAAAGAATCTTGTGACACCTTTTCTCATGAAATTTTATTTTATTTTGAAAGAGGGTTAATAAAACAAAAAGAACGTACATAATTAATCACAATCACTAAAGAAACAAAGGAATTATAATTATAAATCTTAGTCTATAACTGATATTTTTTATGGATCATTTACAATTAAACATTGACTGCCCCATTTTAGGGTGCAATCCTATGCATATTTAGACAGAAAAAAGTCCTACAATTCCCAGCATGCTCCAGCCAGCATTGCGCAGCTGTATTCTACCGTGAGCTGTCCGCTGCATCTAAGACATAAAGTGCTAACCTCAAATTGGCAGATTTATATACACATGCTGGTTGGGAGGAGGGAGAGGAGGTAAGCTACTGCAATGGAGGCTGGTGGCTATGAATTCGCTCTGATTTTCATTCAGGACCCTAAAGAAACTATCCAAGGTGCTAAGCCCGAGCCCCCAAATGACTTCAGCACCTTGGATAGCTCCTTTAGAGTTCTGGCTGGTTCTGATTAAAGTCAGAGCGGATTCACAGCCCTACTGGCATCGTAGTCACCAGCCTCCACTGCTCTCCTCTACCACGGGAAAAAGGAAACCAGAGCGGCGGCGGGGGCACGTTCCTCCACTTGGATCTAAGCTGGGCCGGCGCGCTATCCAGGTCCGCGCGCACAGGACTCGCGCCGCTTGAGAGACAGGCGAGCGCCCCGCCGCCCCGGGCCGCGCGGAACGACATATGACGTAAGGTGACGTCGGTGCATCCGGAAGGTCAGGAAGTGCTCCTCTCCCCCACTTCCGAGACCGGAAGTGCTGTTTGGAACCGACTCGGCGCCGAGCTGGAGAGGCCTAAGGAGACGGCTGCGCTGAGGGTGAATGAGGCCTGAGAGGCCGTCGCGGGAGCCGGGTGAGGGGAAATGGCTGTTGCGGAGCTTCGGGGAAGACGAGACCGAGCCGTGGATACGGGAAAGGGAGGGAAGGCGAGAGGGACGGGCTCGGTCGAGGAGGCCTTTCGTACTCTAGTTGAGGCGAGGAAGGTGCGGAGTGACACTGAGGGAGGCACCGCAGCTCAGGGAAGCTAGGCGGCGGGCGGGTGTCGGAGGAAGGGACAGAAGACGAGTCCTGCTGGATCAGGCCTTGGTCTGTTTCCCCGCATTGGCCAGCTCGATGCCTCAAGGGAGCTCGGTAGCAGGACGTGAGGGCAGTAGGCTTCTCTCCTATTGTCGCTTCCCAGCTACCGGTATTCAGTGGTATAGTGTTGAGAGCCCACACTGGGGCATGTGAGTAGGAGAAAGAGAGGGAGGTGTAGGAGGGAGCCACAGGAGGGGGAGAAGTATTTAGGGAGCAGCCTTATGCCGAGCCAGGCCGTCCATCTCTCCTGGTCAGTGTTGTCTACATCAGGGGTAGACCACCTGGGGCCTTCTAGATTTTTGGACTGCAACTGCTAATCATTAACTTGATTGGAGTTGTAATCCAACATATCTAGAGGGCACAGATTTGCCTATCTCCAGCATACATTGACTGGTATTAGCTCTCTGTGGTTTCCGGCAGGTGTCTTTACCAGCCTTACCTGGAGATGCAAGGACTTTAATCTGATTCCTCCTACATTCAACAATATAGAAGGCAGCAGTTGAAATAACCCAAAATAGAATAATGCTAACCAGCACACAACCACTAGAATATCAATAAATATCAAAAGAACTGGGGTGAACCAACAGTTTATGTAAACGTATTAATTGTGCCATATATGGAATCAAACGTGAGAATACAATAATACACAACAACTAAACAAGTTGTTTTCAGTAACCGAGCATAAATGGTTTACAATAGTTTGCAATAACTGAGCAGCGAGCAAAAATAGTTTGCAGTAACTAAGCAATAGAATATCTGGACAATTATACAGAAACTGAATGATTGACAAAATAGTTAGCAATAACTGTTACCATTCTCTCTCCAAATCCTGGAAAAACAGGAAGATGCCTTGTTCTTTGGCAGGCTAGGGGCTGACCATAAAATGTTACAAACTTTCTTATTCTTTGGGCTGGCCTATTATTACAATTTTGATAACGCCTCTCTCTTCCATTGATGAGTATCATTCTTTATGGTAGAAATGGTGGTGGTAGAAATGATTCTAAAGGTTACAGGGGGGCAGGTGGGACAGATATTACTGTTTGTTGTTTTCATCCCTCACTTTCTCCAAGGAACTCAAGGTAGTGCACATAGTCTCTCTCCCACTATTTACAATATTCCTAAAATGTATGTTAGGCTGAGAGAAAGTGTCTGACATCTAGAAATTTCTGTTTTCTAGTGGACTTCCTAAGGAAATAGAGCACAGTCCTTTAGGTATTAAGATGTAAAGGGTTTGGGGCCACTCTCACAGTTCCTATTTGCCTTGAAAAAATTGAACAGAACTTCTTTTTTTCTAAGAGTTATCTTCAGGTTCAGTCTTTTCTGCATGTTGTTCTAAGTAGAAAAGTGGCCTTTAGGGTATGTATGTGAAGCAAATTACATTTTAGTGCCTTAGCTGGAAAGGTGAAGCATATATATTATATTATATGTGTATATATTTAAAGGGCAAACACCATTTGTGATACACCAAAAATCAGTTTTCAATTGATACTTTGGGTAGACTGAAGTTATGTGATGTGGGCTTGATGGACTGGCATGATGGCCGGTTTTAATTGCTTACTTTTATGTTTGCAGACATTGCTCATGGATGAGTTGGTGCATGATTTGGCCTCAGCCCTTGAGCAGACTTCTGAACAGAACAAGCTGGATGAGCTGTGGGAAGAAATGACTCTGAGCCCAAGGCAGCAGCGGCGACAGCTTCGCAAGAGGCGGGGACGCAAACGGCGTTCAGACCTCACACACCAAGCAGAGCATGCTTGCTGCTACAGTGGAGCCTCAGAGTCCAGTCTGGATGAGGTTGCAGAAGACTGCCGGGAAGTGCTGACTGCCAACTTTAGTGACTCAGATGACATGACAGTAGCCAAACGCCATCCAACGCTTAGTGCAACTCTCAGGAGTAAGCAGCACTCCTGGCACGAGTCAGACTCATTCACTGAGAATGCACCTTGTCGACCACTCAGACGCCGTCGAAAAGTTAAGCGTGTGACATCAGAGGTGGCTGCTAGCCTTCAGCAAAAACTCAGAGTATCAGAGTGGAGTTATGAGAAAGGGTGCAGGTTCAAGTCTGCTAAGAAGCAGCGCCTATCTCGCTGGAAAGAGAATGCTCCCTGGACATCATCCAGCCGAGGACTGTGCGAATCGGCAGAGACCAGGACTTTCCTCAGCAAGGGGGGAAGGAATGAGAGGATGGAATGTGAAGCAGATGAACAGAAACAGGGTTCTGATGAAAACATGTCTGAATGGTGAGATGTACAAGGCTTGCTTGTATCAGGTTTTATTAACTGTTTCCTTTACAGTTGCTTACAAGTGGATGGTCCTTCCTTTAGGTAGTTTCTTTCTTTTTGTTTTGTTTTGTTTTTGGTCCATTTTCTTCATGGGTATAACTTGCTCCATTCTTCTCTGAAGACAGCACTTTGTGTAGTGTCAGTAACCTCTTGCTGAAAACTTGTTTTGTAGAAGATGTGTGGACAGATTCCAGTATTATATGTGAGACTGATTTCCAATCTTTATTAGAAATAGCCAAAAAAGCAAGATTGATCATCAGTCAGGATTTGTTGCTATTATCCTGCATCCTCTTCATCACATTCTCTTGTATATCATGTTAAAACATGTAGATGTTTTTCATGATGCACGTTGAAATTATTTACCATCTGGTATTTTTCTAGATGTTTCAGAGGTAAGTGCTTTCCTGAAATGGAAGGGATATTGCTAGGAGGCTGCTACTATTTTAAATACTGTCAATCATATTTTGTATTTTGTAGCTACATAGTGCATGCTGATAGTTGCAGTAAAATTATGATGATTCCAGGTGTGAGTAGGGATGCCACACGGTGGTACAGCATGCTCCACAAATGTTGCATGTAGTTCTACAGACACTTGCATTCGTGTGCAATAAACTTGTTGTTTCCAGCTCTATATAAAATGTGATGGATTTATATCTAGCACATATCCTCTAAGACAGACGTAGACAACTTGCGGGGGTAGGGCAGTATATGGCCTTCAGTCTACTTTCACGTGGCCAATAGCCTGATTTCAAAAGCCCTTTGTAAGCAATCAGTTCAGATCTTTGGTAAGAGTGATCTAACCCTTCTGTGGCAGTCTGCTGATCAGAGAGAGAGAAAGGGGGACCAAAAGAAAAGGGGGTGGTAGCAGGAGAGTAAAAAGAGGTGCCTTGCCCACCATCAGCATGTGGCCCCTTACAGATTATACCTTAGAATTGGGCCCTCAATAAAGAAAATTCTCTGCCCCCACTCTAAGAGGTGTGAACTGAGCAAATTGATCATGGCTTAGATTGAAGCAAAACTCAATGATTTGGAAAGCTCTTTAGAAGAGACATTATTTTACATTTGTCCCTGCAGCCTGCTATAAAATCTAGAGCTGTCTAGGTAGTGGAACCTCGGTGGAACTTCCTGCCAAGGAGGTTCGCATGGTCTCATTTTTATTGGTACTTAGGCAGCAGGTGAAAACTTTTATTTCAGAGGTATTGGCTGAACTTTTTGTTTACCTTTTAAACTGGAGAAATGTCTTTATTTCTTGCCTGATTGTGTGAAATTTTGAATCTATGGTTATATTTGTCGTAAACTAATCTATTATATTATTGAATAGCATAAACATTTAATACCTAAATAAACAGCTGAAGAAGAAGCTTTTGAATGTTGATAGGCTGATGAGCTTATGATAGATTATAGGAATACTGATCATGCAGAATGTGCCCCACCATGGGTGAGCTTTTGACAGAACTGTACAGAAGGATTGCAGCCTGTTTGTACTGCCTTGAATTCTGTCTTTTGGATATTTTTTTTAAATCAGTGATATTTTTGTAAACCGCCCAGAGAGCTTTGGCTATGGGGCGGTATATAAAAGTAAATAATAACAATAATATTAAACATGTTCCTCAATGTCAGAATTAGTGGCTCAGGGCACATAGAGCGTTTATAAACAGATTCCCAATAATAAGAAAAAATATTAGGCGTCCTTCCCTACAAAGGGACTAAAGTTCAGTATTTTATGAAGACTTTATGAAAATCCATTTTTGGCCTGCCTGTTTTCCTGTCCTGTCTCCCCACTCTGCATCAGAATGCACTCTTTATCATTTTCCTTATCCTATATGGACTACATTCTTCCACCTTATTTTTCCCATTCAGGAATCTGAACGGAAAGCAGAGACTTCCAATGCTTAGCCGACTGAAAGGTCAATGAAAGTGTGGGGCGTTGAGTGGGTAGAATACATAGCTACACAGCCCTGAATTTCATGTAAATATTTTTTTACTTTAAGGATGGTGCTTGACCCAGGGAGTAAGTCAGACTAGTGTTTTTTGGCATTGCTACCTTTGTGCTTCTAGGAAGAGATTAGCTTGTGAGGCTAGGCCTTTCTTTTAACAATAAAAAAACAAAACAAATGAACAAAACAAAAAAAACAGTGCCCATCTTAGTTCCTCTGAGCCCCAACTCAAAAGTAGACTCTTAACATTTTTAAAATGTCAAAAGGGCGCTTTCAATTATTTTGGGAGTATTTGTCAACTGTATATTATGTAGAAACTTAATTACATTTCTTCGATTAATATCTTCTCAAAATCAGACCAAATGGCTTGTATCCAGGTTGTTACTGTGCTAGATATTTGAGGTGCAAACACATCAGTATGGGTAAATACTTCGTTGTCTGTCAGTTTGCTTTTGGAAATATATATTTTCAGCTCTAACTTAAAACTTTTTGCCCAATTTCTGGGATCCTCTGCTAATTCAGGAGTTGGCTGTGTGGTATTTACGTGCATGTGTGGCTAGTGGCTTAATAATGAAATGTGTGCACAAGATTTCTTTTTGCTACAGAATACTTTGCCCCAACACAGTTTTTCGCCCTATAAGTAAATTATATTCATTGTCTTACCCTGTTTAATAACATCTGCTCACTTAACTCTCCTGTGCTTGTGGAAAGCACTTAATTATTTTCTGGGTAAATTGCAGCATGAAACTGTTGAATTACAGCTTCTTAAGAAATTAAGTTATATCATCTGCAGCTGAATCTGTGTTTTCTTTTTAATTTCACTGCAGGCGTTGGGATTACCAAAGCGTTAGTTTACCAAAGCGAGAATGTTTGTGTTATCATTAATAATCTTTTGTGAATGGTTCCTATAACTTTTTTACATACATTAAGCTTTAATGTAATTATCATATTTGTGCTTTTGAAGTTTACTTCCCTTTAACCTCACCACTCCTTACATTTGCCCTCTCTACAACATGCTTCTGGTGAAGTGGATTCTAGTTTACAAAAGCTTATGTTTTAATAAATGTATTAGTTGGGTGACAGAAGATTCTTTGTTGATTTTTAGTTTGGTGTTACTGACTCCATGCCTTTTTAATAAAACACTCAAATTTAAAATCATAGTGAGATGGCAGGGAGGTGGTCATCTTAGAGATTATTCAGTTGGCTCTCTTATTGTAGAAAAAATACTTGGAAAATGAAGTAGCACAGGCTAATACTTACAAATTTTATTTAGGGTTAGATCCAGACTTGCTCTTCTTTGAAGAGAAGGGTTCCTTCTGTTCACAGAAGGGGATGAGATCCAGCAGAGACTGGAGGAATGGGCGAAGAAGGTTTTGCTAATTTCCCCTACTGTGCCCCTACATTCTTCTAACCCTGTGGAGCAGCTTTCCAGGGGGCAAAAGGGATTGCCGGAGGAGGGAGGAATTGGCAAAAATGGCCTCCACTCTGTCCAGCAGGAGGTCCTGGATTCAGAGCTTGGTATGTAAGGCTCCTTTATATTTGGGATCAATTGGCATTCCTAATATGTTGGAGGATTACATGCTAAATGTTATGAGAAGAAAAGTGAGGATTTAGTGGGCATTCTTATATGAATCGGCTAGTTAAGATACCATAGAAATAAACATTGAATGTTTTGGATTTTGAGGTAACATTGAATTGAGGCTCCTTCATTAATCTACAGACTAGGTTCGGACGACACAATAACCAATGGTGGGTTAAATAGTCAGCGGTGGGTTGAATAATCAAAAGTGGGTTATTGTAGGGAAGTGCAAGCCCAAAAATATCATATTTTATCGTTATCGTAATTTCTGACCAAAAAAAATATCGTCTCCGATAATATCGTAGGTGAACTGTATTGTCTTCACAATAATTATCAGAAATACGATATTTAATTTGCAGCCCCATTGTGCCCTATAGAGCTGAATTTTTTAGAAAAAAATGCCTATCGCTTCTGTATTTTCAAAGTTAGAGGCTTGAAACTTGGTCACAATGCTTATGGGGTATGCCTAGGTATGTGTATGAAATTTGAGTTCGATCCCTCTAACCCTCAATTTTATATGAATTTATTAAAGATTGTTTAAGTTCTGACAGGTCAAAAGTTGCATGATCTTTCAAAAATTCATATAAAATACAGGGGTGGAGGGATTGATCTGAAATTTGGCACATATGTGTAGCAACATGTGCTAGACATGTGTATGAAATTTGAGATCGATCCCTCCAACCCTTGATTTTATATGATTTTTTTAAAGATCCTGCAACTTTTTGACAGGTCTGAATGAACGCACGTGGTGAGCTGTCTTTCTGACCTGTCAGAACTTAAATGATCGTTAATAAATTCATATAAAATCGAGGGTTGGAAGGATCGATCTCAAATTTCATACACATACTTAGGCATACCCCATAAGCCCTGTGACCAAGTTTCAAGCCTCTAACTTTGCAAATACAGAAATGATAGATTTATTTATATGGCAGTCCGATAATCCAATATAATCGGGCTGAAAATTATAGTCTCCGATGATTATTGAAGGAAGTTGTATCGTATCATTATTGTTAATCGTATGCACGATAAAGAGCATATTGTATCGTTATCGGACATTTTAATGATACAATACACATCCCTGTCGTCTGTTGGGACTTTTTCACCTCACAGTTGGTTATTTGGCTGAAATAACCAATGCAGTGCAGAGTTGATTATTTGAACAACCATTGGTTATCGTGCGTCAGGCACATTGACTTGGGAGTTAGTCCTATTGTGGGGCTTAGTTCTTCGTGTATTTAGCATTGCAGTCCTAAACTTTGTGCTGTCTAAAACCTCTCTGCTTATCATGCATTTTGTAAGCCATTTTGACACTGTCATAGTTTGGATGTTCATCAGTAAAACAGTAGCTTTACTACTAGGGTCAATCAAATTGGTCCAACTCTTTTGGACTTGAGGTACTTGCTGATCATATCAAACTTCCTTTGGTAGAGTGAATTAGTGCTTGATGTCAACTAAAATGCCATGCTGAATTCCCCTATTAGTTGATGTGTTCCACACCTTGTTGAATACCAGGCTGTCAGACCACCCACTAGTTTTCCCCCTCTGTAGCCCTTTCCTCTTTGATAGGCAGTGTATTTGCTGATAGCCTGAAGTGGCAGTTGAGAGCCTGGCTGAGGTTGCATCCCAGCCGGAAATTAAAAAAAAGAAAGAACCCCCCATTCCTAGAAGACAAGTGACAGAGACAGAGTGTTCTGCCTCCCCTTCCTCCTTCAGCCCAGCCTGACCTTCTGCACCCCCTCTGTGCAGCTTGTTTTCTTATTTTTATAGAAAATCAATATCCTTCCTGACACAAACAATAGCTCAAGAGCAGGACTAAATGGGAGAGAGCTGAGATCTGTCCATCACCTCTCACTTTAACTCTTCGAAACTATTTAATTATAGGCATGCTTTGCTCCAGGTGTTTGCAACAGTGCAATTGCTAAATGAGGGCCATTTTAACCAAAGATTGGATGATCAATAACTCTCTATAGCAATAGCTTGTTGGATCAATAGCATTCATTATTTTGTGGTTAAGGTAAGTAGCCTCCATTGTAACTGGAGGTCATTAATCAGTGCTTACTGGACTGCATGGCCTGTACTAAAGGATTGCATGCTTTTCCATATGTACATTGTGCAGAAACTGGAGTCCCTTTGCAAGAACTTTTGAGCTGGAACTGCGAGGCTATTTAGTTATTTATTTATATTTGTTCCACCACCCTACCTTGAGGATTTAGAGTAGGTGATGGTACTTCTAAAACAAAACCCTCCATAAACTGTAGAAGAAAATATATGTTAGCCATCTTAACACTGACTTCTGACAGGTAGCCTAAACAAGAAGGCATTGGTTAGAAGATTCCCAGAGGCTATTGGTGTCCATTGTAATTGCATGGTGAGCTCTGCAACGTTGTTTTCTGAGGCTGCACAGAAAGCCTTTTTAACAACACAATGTGGTATTGAGCTGATGTCAAGCATTATATCTCCCATTTCTGTGTGTAAATTCATGTTTGTACGTATTACAGAAGGGAGATCCTTATCCCCTCTGCCCCCCTTAATTTTGGAGCATGACAGTTAAAATTAAGATAGAGGTGGTTGCAAAGTTGATTATAATAGGATTTCTAGCATTTTCTCCATGAATATGTCAAAAGACAGCTCAGAAGATGGTACGTTCAGTGTTTACTAGAGCTCTACATCTCTTCAATCAGTGATCTTCTCAAATCAAGATGTATTTAGTATTTGTGATCTCACTTCATTTAAGGAGGAGGCAAAATCCTGTAGAATCTTGATATTAATTGGGAAAGTTTTCATATTCTAGTAGGCAAAAGCATTAGAAGTTCTGGGACTGGCTAAGAGGCTAAAATATTTTTAGCTTTTTAAAAGTTAGGGCTTCCAGTGATTAATAGGCATTATCCGTCCTGTCCCTAGATGCAGACTGGGGAGTGCATATCAATCAAGACATGCCCAGTTCTTCTTTTTATATCCCCAATTTCACAAAACACTGATACGGTGATTACATTGCTGGGCCAAACAGTTCAGAACAATGGGGAAATAATTTCACATGCAAATCACCAATTTTTAGTGTTTTGATGCCGTACAAGATTGGATGTGTCTTCCAGTAGTCCCATGTTAACTCTGTTTTTGCAAAGTTACAGTGGTATCTCTTGTAGCTCAAATTGTACCCTAACTGTGTCATAGAAACTTTATAATACTGCAAAACTGTTTTTCCTTATAAACACAAAGGGAAATAAGAGGTGCCAAAAGAGTTATTATATTTGACCTTATTATTTGTCACACTTGTATCCCACAGTATTATATTCCTTCAACTAGGACAGTTCAGCTTCACAGCAATTGTGGGAAATGAGAGGGAACAGAACTGTCCTGTATTTTTGTAGTTAGTTTGTTTTTTGGCATTATGGGGTTCAGTCTTTTTGTGTGTATGTGCTAGTCAGTTTCAGCCAAAAGATCAATAGTTCAGAGCAGGAGTGGGCAGAAGGTAGATATCCAGAAGTTTGGGACTTCAACTCCCAGAAGTCCCTGCTAGTATGGCCAATGGTCAGGAAGTCTTGGAGTTGAAGTCCCAAACATTTAGAAAACTACTAATTTAGTTAGAATGTAGAAGTCTGAGAATTTGCTTGGGAAGCTAGGAGATTCTAATGTTCAGTAGAAGGTCAGAGGAAGACAGACACGATTTTATTCAGGAAATAGAAATTTAGTTTGAAGATATGAACAAGAAACTATCCTGCTTATTGGTTGAATTTGGGGAGGAAAAATATTTTTAGAAGGTGGAAGCCAAAGGCAAGAGAGGGAAAGAGGAAGAGAGGAAGACAGAAGCAGGGAGAGAGAGAGAAGGAAGGTGAAAGGAAAGGAAGAAAGAATGAAAGCAAGGAAAGAAGGAGTCACAACTGCTGGAATTGGAGAACTGGTTGAGAGAGCTGGATGAATGACAGTAAGATATTGCTTGAATAAGGAATCTGGATAAAATAAAACACAGTCTAGTTAGGTTAGCCGGATGTGTTTATCCCTGGTTGTTTTATTATCCTGTTGCTCGTGTGTGTGTGTGTGTGTGTGTGTATCCATCCAGATTTTATAACATTTTCCTATTAACATTTTTTTTGAGGCGGGAGCAGCTAAATAACCCAAGGACATTCCATCCCTAGGTTGTTTAGTGTTGCATCTGAATTTGGAACTCTGGCTCGACTTGCCCCCATCCATCCGTAGAAATAACCCATTGGTTGTTTCTCTGGCTTGTTGGGGGAGAGAGGAGCCAGAGGTCCAGGTTCAGATGCAAGGCTAAACAACCCAGGGACATAATGTCCCTCAGTTGTTTCACCCCTCTCACTTGCAGTGGGAGCAAACAACAACCCACAGTTTTTTTTTTAAAAATGCATGGGACAGGTCAGTAACTTATCTAACTACCCAGTTACCTTCATGACTAAGTGGCAACCTTCAAATAAATTCACAAAAATTACTAACCTATATGTTTCTTAGTCTTACTGCACATACATTAGTGGCTTAAAAAACCAAAACCAAACTAAATTTGCAAAACCAGCTTGCCTGGAGGCTGTGTTTATTCACCATTGATGATCAGATGAATGACTTAGAAGTTTGTGAGCAGGTATTTTACTTTGGGTTTCCAACATCAGGTTGTGGCGTTTTACCTACTATGTTCTCTTACGTTGTTTATAAAAAACAAGAGTTGTTATTACTTTTTAATTTTGTTTTGCAAACTACCTTTAAGAAGATAAAACAAAACAGAATAGTTGGTAGGAAATGATTGAATATGTGCTGGATGCAAGTGGTTGTTTACTTGAGGTATTGGGGATAGCTATGGAGTATTGAGCGATCTGTCATTCTGTGCAGAATTCAAAATTAGTTTGCATTCCAGTGAAATTGGTAGGCAGAGAAGTAATTGAAAAGTAGTCAAGTTAGCAAATGTAAACACGTTGTCATCCAGCATAAAGTTTAACTCTGTCTCCCCCACAACCCTTCCCCAAATAAAAAATTATTTTAAAAAATAATCTGTCAGATTATGTCAGCGGGTAGTTAACTAATCTAATATTAGGCTGTTGGTTAAAACACGGTTTCATCAGTAAGAGGGATGAAATGGTAGCAAGGTTGAAAAATCCTGTAATGTTTCCTCTGCTCATAAAATGCACCTCATGTCATTATTCATTTCTTCTTCCAAACATCCTATCAGTTGTGCTCATTTCGTTCATACTCTAATTATCATTTTAACAGATTGGTGGCATAATTCAGGGAGAATATACTTGCGGTCTCCACAGTTATTTTTCTTTGGACATATCCTCTGTTATTGTTTCACAGTTGTACTAGTCCAAACACCTACAGAACCACTGTTCTCCACTCCATGACAAATGAAACACGTTATACCTGGTACTGTCTTTGAAGCAATATTGTTATTGTGTGCTGTATAAAAAGTGCTTGGCAACTCTCCTAGCAGTGAAGGGTTATTGCAAAGCGTCCGTGTATCCTTAATTCTCTGTATCCTGACACAAACCTACCCGTACACTACAATCCACATCTAAGGACCAGTTGCCTACTCCGAGGGAAGCACAGAGGGTGGCAACAAGGGAGACGACCTTTTCAGTGGGGGCCCCCCAATTACGGAATGATCTCCCCGACTAGGTTCGCCTGGTGCCAACATTGTTATCTTTTTGGCGCCAGGCCAAGACTTTCCTCTTCTCCCAGGCATTTAACAGCATATGTTGAGGGTTTTGTTGTTGTTGTTTGACCCAGAATAGTTGTTTTAAATGGATATTGTAAATATAACCTGTTTTTATGCTCTTTATGGTTTTAAATTTTGTGTATCAGTTTTTTAATGTTCAATGTTTTTAATTTTTGTAATCCACCCAGAGAGCTTTGGCTATGGGGCGGTATATAAATGCAATAATAAATGAGTAAATGAATAAATAATAATAATATTCTCTTTCCAGTGAAACCAGCAGTGTATGCAGTAGCAGTGACACTGGCCTTTTCACCAATGATGAAGGCCGCCAAGGTAATCATAGGCTCACATCCTATTCTTTAACGCTATGCTCTGACTGATGAACTAGGAAAAAGTAGTTGTGATCAATGGTCACTGATGCAAAAAAAAAAGAAAAAAAGGGAAAAAAGAAAGAAAAGAAAAAAAGGTGGTGGTGAAAGTCCATTTGTTTTTTTTTAAACTAAAAAACTGAAACGTGTTAAATATATAGAACTCAAGGGAGGCATTAATGAAGTTAAAAGATCCAAGGGATGAAAAACTGCTCTTCTACGTGAGGCTATTTGGGTTCCTTGAAACTTGATATTTTCTGTAGTTACCTTTTCTAATCATGAGTACCTGGACTAAATCTCCAAAATCGGTGGCTTAGAAAATCCAGCATCCACAGTGATATTGGATCCAGAACTTGCCTTCCATCCACGACTTTTAATCTTGCTGCTGGAACAGGGAAGGAGGCAATTTTAACTGATTTCCCCCTTTTCCAGCAGCCCGTTGTGCTCCCTGAAAACCCTTAATGTCCTTCTGTTGGACAATCCAGATCTATCAAAGTCTAGTCTTAAGTCAATTCCTTTGAAATAAGCTCCATTGAGATAACTGGGTTTATTTTCAAGCAAAGGTATTTAGGATTGTGCTGTATATTCCTTTAAAAAAATTTTTTTTTATAAGAGACATATTTGGCAGATATCCGTCAAATGACTTTTTAAAGTACTGACGATCTGAAGGGCAGATTTAAAAAATGCTATATGAACTTGCAACATTTTCATTGAGAACAAGAGTGGTTGTAATGGGATGAAAACCATAACTTTTTTTTTACTGAGTAATTATTAGATCTCCCCCACCCACCCCAGTGTTTGACCAGAAAATGCTTCTGGTCTGGACATGTAGATGTGTGGTTTCCTTGTAGTGGCATCCCTTCATGCCTTACTGGGTGCTGCTGTAGGAAGACTCTGGGTTTGTGTGGTATGGGGGGTTGCAGCTGGAAGGAAGGAGCTGAAAAGCCCCCACCATCCTTGAGCAGACCAATACCTGTGGCACTTTTGGTCCTGATGATTAAATTTAAATACATTATTCTGCTTATTTTCATTTTTGAGTTATGATGTCATAAAAACCTGGGATATTGTTTAGATGTTTGATCTGCTATTTGATCTATATTAATATAGATATAAACATGCTTTGATATAAACATTATGATTTAGCTTGGAACTGATTAACTGCAGCAACAATACTGATTGTAAAGAAGTGGTGCAGTCATGTCCATCCGATGGTGGAAGAGTGGCATAAACTTGTCTCTGGAAAATTGTCTCTGTCCATTTAAGACAGTTATGAGGAACATGTGGCTCTCCAGATAATGTCAGACTGCAAGTCCTCACCATTGGCTATGCTGGCTAGGGCTGATGGAAATTGCAGTCCCAGAACATTTGGAGGGCCACAAAATCCACATCCATGATCTCAGAGATGGCAAAACAACGTATAGAGGCTTTTGAAATAATTTTGCCTCCCTTTTATTTTATTCATAATTGCTGAAATCCTGCTCTTATTATTTCATGTAAATATGTAAATGTTTACAATCCAGAGTCTGGGAGTGGCCGCTCAAAAGGCTTCTCTTGGTCCCATTGCCATCAGGCACGTTTGGTGGGGATGCGAGAGAGGGCCTTCTCAGTGGCTGCTCCCAGGCTCTGGAATTTCTTGGCAAGGGAGGTCAGGTTAGTCCCCTCTCTGTTGTCCTTCCGACAGCAAGCAAAGACATTTTTATTCAGGCAGGCCTTTGGCATAGATGCTGGTCTGTTGCTGAAGGGGTTTTAACTGGTTGGTTATTGTTTATTGTGTTTTTAATTGTTTGTTTTTATGTTTTAATTCCGTTTTCGTTTTTAATTTGTGTTTTATTGTTAGCCACCTTGAGTGCTATTTTTTGGCGGAAAGGCAGGGTATAAATTAAGACAAGAATTATTAAAACTGGAAAGCAAGCTGTTAAAGAATATTTGGAAACATACATGCTGAGAAAATGCAGCATATTAGAAATAGAGGGCTGGCTATTGCCAGCACTGTGCCATCAATATGCGTGGTCTTATGTGTGGGGATGAAGTAAAAAAGATCACTACTCAGAGTTAAAGTCCTACAGTTACTCAAGGAGTAGAGAGACAACATGAGGACTACATCTCTTTTTTATTTTTTTATAATATTTTATTTTTCAACATAATACAACATAAAATGACATAAAACACAATACATAACCCACATACCCCCTGTGCACCCCTCCTCCCAGGAGACCTTCAATTATTCATTATTCCTCTTTCCAAAATTGTAAAGACTCTTTCGAAGGTATTTGCCCCTTCCCCGTTCTTAATACATATTCCAAAAAGGGGCTCCATATTTCTCCAAAATCATTCTTACTGGACATTCCCCTCTTTATTTTCATTTTACACGTCAACTTGTCATTAAGTGCCATATCCCATATTTCTTTATACCATTCTTCTGTAGTATATATCCCTTGCCCTTTCCAATTTTTAGCAATCATTATTCTGACAGGAGCCAGGAGGTTGTTTATCAGTTCTCTCTCACTTATATTCTCATTTCCTTTATCCCATATTGCGAGCCAGCTTTGGGCATAATTCCAGTTTACTTCCAATTATTTCACTTATTTCTTTGAACACCCTTTCCCAAATTTTTTGTACATATTCACAGCTCCACCACATATGAAAATAAGTTCCAACCTCCTGACATCCCCTCCAACAATTCTTAGACACTTTTTTATCTATCTGATGAAATCTTACCGGTGTTAAATACCATCTCCATACTGTCTTATAATAATTCTCCTTAATTCTAATCGACAACAGCTTTAACATTCTTGCATCCCATATCCTCCCCCAGTTATGTTCATTAATTTGTTCCTTTACATCTTCTTCCCAAATCTTTTTAATAATTTTAAGAGAGTCCTGATAGTCATCTTCCTCT
This sequence comes from Anniella stebbinsi, assembly GCA_029215795.1. Lineage (NCBI taxonomy): Eukaryota > Metazoa > Chordata > Lepidosauria > Squamata > Anniellidae > Anniella > Anniella stebbinsi. Next base: position 336,479,375 of record JARDYH010000001.1, read on the forward strand.
ATCAATATTTTGTGTATCTCGCTAGTCAAACCTTTTTTAATTTTAGTTTCTTCCTTCATTCCTCTTAATTCAATTAAATCTTCAAATCTTGTATTATTTCTACATTTCTTATTTTTCATTTTCCATTCCTGTGTCCATTTTTTCAATTGTAAACATTTGAACCAAGCTATCTTATGTCCTTTTAATAACTCTCTAATTTGCTCCTTATCTATCATTCTTTCCATCCAGTTCCTTAACTTAATAATTTCCTGATTCTTCAGACTCCCTTCAACTCTACTTTTAAGGTCCTTGGGAAGTTTCCCACTACTACCACTAGGGCGAGTGGAGAGTCTCCTGGTATTAACTTTCCTTTAACTTTCTCCCAGATCTCTAAAATATTTTTCAGCAACGGGTTGTCCAGTCCCCTCAAATCTTTCTTTTGAATTTTAATAAAAAAAATATTTTGCAATTTAAAATCTAGTTCCCCTGTTTGCGTTTCTAACCATTCTAAATCTTCCTCCCCTAATATACTATTTATGACATATCTTAACTGATTAGCAATATAATAATTCTTTATATTTGGAAGTCCCAAACCTCCTTTCTTTTGTGTCTTATACCATAACCCTTTATTAATCCTAGCTCTCTTATCTCCATTGCAATAAGCATTAATCATATTTTGCCAGCTCTTTAACTCTGCTTCCGATATTTTAATCGGCAGCATTCTAAACAAAAAATTAATCTTAGGTAATATCTTCATTTTAATAACCGCTATTCTACCAAACCAAGAATGTTTTAATTTTCTATATACGTCTAACTTTTCCCCTACCTGTTTTTTCAAACTTGCAAAATTAATTTCCTCTAACCTATCTAAATCTTTTGCAATATTAACTCCTAAATAACGTACTATATTTTTAAGCCTAAGACCTAACTTAACACACCTCCAACTCCTCCTTGTTATAATTAAATAACATCATTTCTGACTTCCCCCAATTAACTTGTAAACCAGTAATCTCCCCAAATTCTCTCAAATGCTTCTTAACCACCTCCCCACTCTCCAGGGGATCTTCTAATGTCAATAATGTATCATCCGCAAACATATTCATTTTAAACTTCTCCTTCTCTCCTATCCCCTTCAATCTTACATCCTCCCTTATAACATTTGCCAAAATTTCTATCACTATTGCAAATAAGATCGGTGAAAGTGGACATCCTTGTCTAGTTCCTCGAGTTAGTGTAATCTGTTGCGTTAACCCATCATTAACCATTATTTCTGCTTTATTATTTTTATACAGCTGATCAATTACTCCCATGAATTTATCTCCAAGCCCAAATGTTTTTAAAATTGTTTTAAGTGCTGGCCATTCCACACAATCAAAGGCTTTGAATATATCCAATGCTAACAAACCTGCTTTTAAATTGCTTTTTAAAATAATATTAATTATATTTAAAACTCTTCCAATTAGATTAGGCATTTGCCTTCCTGAAATAAATCCACATTGATCTTTTGTAATATATTTATATAAACGTGCCCATTCTTTTTGCCATTATTGCCGTAAATTTTTTTTAGTTTTGATTTATTAAAGACATTGGTCTATAAGATGCTGGATCCGTCAAATCCTTTCCTGGTTTCGGGATTAATATAATCAAAGAATGATCCCACGATGGCGGGGTCTTTCCTCCTTCTATTATACTGTTAAATAATTTTTTCAATCTTGGTATTAAAATTCCTCTAAAAATCTTACAATATTCCGGCCTCAAACCATCCATTCCCGGAGATTTCCCTCTTTTTAATTTATCAGTAATTCCTTCTATTTCTTTCTCAGTGACTAATCCTTCCATATAATCCCTATCTTGCCTCTGTAATCTTATTTTCCAATTCCTCTCTACATATTCCAATACCTTAAGCTGTGGACTCATATCTGATGTATATAATTCTCTATAAAATTCCTGAAATATATTTAATTTATCCTTCATTAAATTACTACTTTTCCCTGTCTTATCTCTAATTGTCCCTATCATATTCTTAGCCTTTTCTGACTGAGTGGACCTGGCCAGCATCTTCGAATTTTTATTACTATATTCAAAAAAATCCCTCCTTAAATATAGCAAATCCCTTTGGACTTGTTCTAACTCTTCTTTCTCTAATTCCTTTTTCTTAGCTTGAATTTGGGCAAATAGACGTTTATCTTTTGTCTCTCTTAGCTTCTCCTCTAAATCCCTTACCTCCTTTTCAGTCTTTTTATTTTGTGCTTCCTGTTGTTTTCTTAGGGTACACATTTCCCTAATACAAATGCCTCTTACCACTGCCTTCATAGTGTCCCATATTAACCCTTGCGAGTTTGACTCCGTTTCATTGATCTCCCATAGTTCCTGCATTTTTTTTAATTTTTCCCACTATATTTTTATTATTTAATAACCTTATATCCATTCTCCATCTCTTAGCTTGTCTATAATCCTTCTTCGTTTTAATATCCATCGTCATTAATGCGTGATCGGTGACCTTAATTACCCCAATAGCACAGTCTATAAGTTTAGATATCATATTCTTTGACACAAAAATAAAATCAATCCTAGAATAAGTGTTAAACCTAGGTGAGTAGAAGGTATATTTCCTTTCTTCCCCCTTTAATACTCTCCAAACATCCATTAGTTCTTTTCCCTCCATTAGTTTGCTTAACCCCGTCTTCCCACCACTCTTAAGATCTCTTAATATATTATCTCTATCTTTCCCTTTATCTAGTACCATATTAAAATCACCTGCCATCACAATGTTCTTTTTACCCACTTCTCCCACCGCATTAAAGGCTTCATCGAAGAATTCCATTTGTTTCCCATTTGGAGCATATACATTAATCAATATATATTCCTCCTCCCCCACCATGCAAATCTTCCCACTTCATCCTTTTTCACCCTTTGTATAGTAATACCACATTTTTTTGAGATTATTATCGCTACACCCCTCGCTTTAGAAGTACCAAAAGACTTCTCATAAACGGCCACATCCCTCATCCGAAGCTCATTTACACCCTCCTGTTTTTGATGAGTTTCCTGCAAAAAAATTACATCTGCTTTTTCTTTTTTTAATAACATTTCTATTCTCTTCCTTTTTATAACAGTTCCTAGCCCTTTAACATTTAAAGTTGCAACCCTTAATTTATTTTCCATCTCTTCCTTTCACACAAATCTCTAGATTGGTCTCCCTCTGTGACACACATACCCCCCTCCCTTACCCTCCCCTCCCACACTTACCCCCCATCTTCACCCCCCTCCTCACCAGACCTTTCTGGGCAATGGCCCCAAATATTTTTAGAACTCTTCGGGGGGGGGGGGGGGAGGAGAGAAGCAACCCAACAATCCTGGAGCAAAATCCGACCCTCCCCTCCCTTCTAATCTCTTCTTATCCCTATTACATTAATATTTCTTTATTGACTACTTCCTCCTACAGCGCCTTCATCCTGCTTTGTTTCTCCGTGGGGTCAGCTAAACTCAGCTTCTCCAAAAGATCCATCCCTTGCTCACATGATGTTATTCTATGTTGTTTCCCTTTCCACATAAATCTCAAAAAGACTGGATACCCCCAACTATATGTTATCGACCTCTTCTGCAAAGCCACTGTACACAGTCTAACACTCTTCCGCCACTGCACACTTTGAGGGCATAGATCCTGATAAACCTCGATCGGTGTTGCTTGTAGCATCAGCTGGCCTTGACGTCTAATTGCTTGCATTAACTTTTCTTTCTTGTAATAGTTGGCAAATTTAACAATTATATCCCTTGGGAGCATCCCCTTCTTCTTGTAGCCCACTCTGTGGATCCTCTCGATATCAGCCATCTCCCAAGTTTCCTGGGGTTCCACTTCCTTAATCCATGCCAAAATTGTGTCTCTTAAAGCCTTAGGGTTCTCCCCCTCTTGCTCTTCAAAAGATCTAATCCGAATGTTCACTCTCCTATCTTCCAGGGCAATTAAATGCAAGTCCATCTCCTTCAAATGCTCCCCCTGCTGCTTGCTATCTTCCTTCAGCTTTCCAGTCTCCTTCTCCAAATTCTCCATATTTTCCACCACAGTTTGAAGGCCTGTCATAAGTTCAATCTGTGAGTCCTTAATTCTTTGCATTAATCTTTCCTCCTGCATCTGCAAGGCCATCTCTAACACCTTCTGAAATTTGTCCTTTAAATCATCTGATGTCTCTGCTTGACTCACTTTGGCCGCTTTAGGAACTGCACCTGGCTTGCTTCCAGATTTAGAACCAGCACTTCCGGAATGACTTGGAGAGATTTTTCCGGCTTTGTCTGAAGGCTGCACTTTGTCCGCCATGCCAGTGATTCTAGTGATTCTAGTGAGCCGATGCCAGTTCCTATCTGACGGATGATCTTTCAACAGCCTACTCCAGGCGGGGGCACTGGACTTTTCACCTTTTTGCTTTCTTTTCATAAAGCTAAACTCATAAATCCGCACCCCTCACCTAAATCTTGGCTGCCATCCTCAGATATCCTCTCCGTTCTTATCAAATAAATACGTTTCGGCTTCTAACACTTTCGGCTGGAGGTTAAATGTCTCTTTTCCCACATATAATCGCTTCAGTCTCTCCCTCCAGTCTTATCAGTCAGTCTTACTTCTTCCAATTAAAATCCATTAATTACCATCACTGGTCGCCTGCCAGGGTTCCCAATCTGTTTTTAGTTTCGCTTTTCTCTCTGCTGATACAGCAGCTATCCAGCAGCTTCCTTCTCCACAGATACAGCAAAGCTTCCGGACCCGATATCAAATCTTTAATCAACAATCCATCCTCTCCAAAATAGGGATTTTATAATTATTTCGGTTGCTTCTTAACGAGAGCGAGAGAGTTCCGACTCTACACCATGTCCGTTAGGCCACTCCCCCAACTACATCTCTTTTGAGGAGGAAACTTTGGACCATTTCTGCTACTTTTGTTTTGTGTTTGGTTTTGCTCAGTAAACATGCAATTGTTCTTCTTTTGCAAGGGATGCAGATACCTTCCTTCAAAGTGGTGTTTTTGTTGTCACGCTATTGCGTTGTCTCACGACTATTGTGTATTTAGGAGAATGTGAGCCTTTGGAGTGTGAGTATTGTGTGGATTTCCCCCCAGTTCTTTAGAGGCCAAGTGGCTTTCCTCTGTCTTTCAAATGCAGGAGTGCTCACACAGTCTTAACTCCCCCTCCCCTATATAGTGAACATCAGCAGGGATATTTTACCATTTCATGATAATTTTGTTTTTCAATTAAAAAAACCCTTCCCCTTACTTTGTAGTTTTCTAGCTTTAAAAAATATTAATAGGAATACAGGTATCCCCCCCAACAGCATGGGTGTCCCCATTTCCATTCCATGTCATGTACTAAGGCTGGGATGCACAATTATTGTGGTCCTGGGGGCTGCATGTGATGCTGGGTAGGGAGTTTCACGCACACACACATACATGCACACACAGATGTATGTGTGTGCGTGTGTGCGCACACGTCCCAGTGATCTCTATGATCTGGGGGAGGGGGTCAGGAGCTCTCTCTCTACCCCTTCCCTCAATGATCCTGATACAGAGAGTTTTGTCCTTGCGGAGGCAGGCAAAAGTGTGATCAATATGAAGCTCTCTTCAGGAGGGAGTGGATAGTACAGGTGATGGGGAATTTGGCAATGGTAGCAATTTGGCAGGGCATCTTTGGGGAGGTGCAGTAAAGGCCTTGGGGGATACAGGGTGTGCACCCCTCTACTAAGGGGAAAAATACTAAACATTGTCTGAAAAAACACTAACACAGTATTAAATTGATTAATCCTTCATTATCAAGATGGGGCAGTATTTAAGGACATTTAAAGGTTGATTTCCTCCACCCCTGGTCTTCCTGTTACAGTTACATCATGATGAAATGCACTTTCTAAAAATATTTCTTGCTGTAGACAATAACTTAACAATTAGATGTCATGTTTACACACCTGAAAATAAAGGACAAATTCACCTTGGAAAAGAAAAACAATCATGTTCAGACGTGATGTAATATATGTAAGAGAAAGTTATGTCTGCTTCTTTGGTACATGAGTAAGCTTGGTACATCCATCTAGGAATATTTTATTCTTGAAGGGTATGCTGCTTATTTCTATGTTATCACTAAGAGATAACTGAACAGTGAGTGTGTAGGAAGAATCTCAGTAGGATATCTTGGGGTCATTGAATAGCTTTTTGTTTCTTTTTGTTAGGTGATGATGAGCAGAGTGATTGGTTCTATGAGGGAGAATGTGTCTCAGGATTTACAGTTCCCAACCTCCTGCCCAAGTGGGGAACTGACCGTCAGTCTGACATGGAACGAATGGACTCCAGCCTTGAAAAAATCTCAGATCCAACATTCCTTCTACCCTCTCGGCCTGCTACCAAAGGTGGGTTCTTTATGGATGTTTGGGGGATAGCTCATGTAACTCAAAAGTCAGATTTATTAATAGATGTATGAAACTTGCTAAAACTATATTGGTGAGTTCATAATAATGGGTTTGAAGAGATTTTGGATTTAATTTTAATATAAAAGCAAGGTATGTCATGGCCACCTAGCCTACACTAAGAAGCAAATACTCATTTGTAGTGCATTGATCAATACAGAAGTTTATTTTACAGAGGAATAAACTATGTTTAATTATGCCTGGGTTATCTTGTGTAGCTTGGTTAATACTACTGTATTTCAATTCTTTCAGTATAAGGTTACCACTTGCCTAACATACATAAAAGGCATTATAGGTTACAGCACCCTCTTGTCAGAAGAGGGTGCTGTAACCCACAGTGCCTTCTTGTCTTGTGGCTACTTTTCTATATATGTAAGCTAAGTATATTTCAATTCTCTAAGTGTATGGATACCAGAGGGTATAACAAATATGGCCAAGGGCGACAGAATATCACAGGTAAACCTGGGAAAACAGAATACAGTGTAGATTTTTGTTCTATGTTCCAATTTGCTGTGTTCCTTGGTCTTTTCTGTTCTTCTGTATTCACTGTTCTCTTCTTTCTCTTCAGGATTTCATGCCCGCTTGAACCGCCTTCCCAGTGTTACTACTCGCTGCCTCAGGAAGGGCCGTAGGAGGCTGGTTAGCAAGGTATTGCTTTTCAAAGATAGTAATTTGTTGTCTGGTGATTGGTTCAAAACTGCAAGAGACATATATGCTGAAAGTGGACCATGGATCTAACTTTGCGTCATGTGTTAGTTCATGTAAAAGATGTTTGTAAGTGGTGATGGTAAAAATTTTTATATATATATATATATATATATATATAGGCAATAAGCTTCAGTGGAAAAAGACAATAAGAATGAAAGGAGACTGGGTGAATATACAAGTGCAGGATGGAAGAGGCTGCAGAGAGGTGCAAAACTGTTGGTGCGTAGGATAAACGAAGGACCTCCTGAGATGAGGAAAGCAGTGTTTCCAGTTCGGATGGAGGAGATGCATTTTACAAAAACTTAGGGCATAATTGATGTAGTGGTGAAGTCCTTGTGTTGTGTTTAAATGTTGAAGGGTATGACTGCAAGGCTTCTGGTGTTTTGAGTTCTGCATCATAAGCATTTCTTGCCACCCTGCAGTCTCTGCTCCCAAAGTGTTAAGCAGGAAAGGGGTGTGGAAGGGTAGTCTGCAGAAATGAGTTGTGAGAAGCTAGACTTCCTACAGTTTGTGCACATGGACCTCCTGAAGAAAACTTAATACCTGTTTAGGTGGAAGTTGGCAGCTTGATGTATTTGAAGTTTGCATTTACCCAAATCTTCCTAGACTATTCCTGACAGTCTCCTGAAGGACTGCAGGAGAGTAACAAATTCCTCTTATAGAGAAGAACCCTGTATGATAGGAGGATCATTGGTAGGATCTCTCCATCAGTTAAGCAGCCTGATGTAATACGTACAGGAGAGTGGTTTTCTTCCTTTCCTTCTTCTCTGTCTCTGAAATATTCTTCACAATGCTTCTCTCTCCTTATCTTTCTGAAGTAAAGACTATGATATATAGCTTCAGTTGTGAGGAATACAGTGCCTTGGGCAAGAACTGTCAAGCCACTGGTAAGGGTCTAGGGCCTAAGCTTTTGGAGGTGCCTTTAATGAACCAAAATTAGAAGAATAATATTTACTTGTTTAATTCATCTTCATCACCTTAAAGGGATCTATGTCATTTGCAGCGGAGGTCACTGTTCCCCCCTCCCTCTTCTCTTCTAAATTGTAATAATAAATAATGAGTTTCATTCAAAGCTCCCCGCCAGCGAGCTGCTAATTACCCAAAGTACGGCTTGTAATTTACACAGTAATAAACCGTAAATTTAAACATTACGGCATTTTAAGTTAATAATTTCTCTGCTGTAACAAATAGCCCATCTTTCAGCCCTGCTGCTGCTTCTCCACAAACCTTGTATGTGATGGTGTTCAGGTTTCCTGGGCACAAGCCCACCTATGTTGTTGATGATCAGATCCTGATCCCAATCTTACAGCAGTTTGTTCCGTGTGGCAAACAGTGTTGAGCATTGTACGCTGTATGCATGTGAGTGTATGCAGCAACACACATTGGAATATACTGCGCTGAATTTATAAAAGCTGTCTTGTTTTATAGGAACATGCCATTATCTTCTCTGTCTTAGGTACCTTTTCTTTTAAGCCTTATTGATGTGAAAGACTAACCTTTGGGGTAATTGTTGGGTGATCAGGAACTGTCCAGAGTTGCGCACGGTTATACCAGAAATGGCTCCAAGCTGCTAAGATGATTAATTGTTTAGCGGTTACAATGATCTTGGGTGAGTGACCACACTTCTTACACTTGGACCCAGTCCTGAGTGGGCTTTTTACAAGCATAAATAATAATTAATATCCTGATTCCTGCCTTTCATTAAAAATGGTGCTCAAAGTGGCTAATGCTAATAAAATAGTCACAGTGTTACTTAATTAAAACATAACTACATTAAAAAAATAGCAGTAAAAAGAAATGAACAGCACTCACTAGTTAAATACCTAAGCAATTTTCACTTGGGTCTTCTCCATTGAACTCCAGATAGTCAAGGGTTCCTGGTTAACATAGGCAGGATATGAACTGTCATGCATATGCATCTTGAAAAAAACAATACAGAAGTTCTCCACCGTCTTAATTAATTTTCTCAAAGGGCCAAATTACATGTGACACTAAATAGATCACTAGAAACGATGTCAGGGTTTTTTCTTCATTTAATAGCTGTCGCCAATGGAAACTCTTTTTCAAACACTAATAGCTGTTCAAGGCGGGAACCGTTGTCATTGGAATCATGGTTAGGGAGGACAGATAAAAGGAGATACTACTCCACACAGCAATAGCTAAACTATGGCATTCACAAGAGGTAGTGATGGCCACCTGGATAGCTTTAAAGGAGGATTAGACAAATTAACGGAGGATAAGACTGTCAGTAGCTAGTAGTCATGTTGACCAAACATTTCCTTCAGTATTAGAGGCTAAGACACCTGCTGGGGCAGCATTCTGGATTCCAACAAAGATAAGAGACTCATTCCACATGAAGCAAGAAGGAATAAAACCCTCCCCACTTCCTTAATTATTTATACAGTGATAAATAATATATTAATAGTGCAATCCTACTCAGAAGTAACCCCCATTGGGTTCAATGGGACTTACATTTAGGTGTGTATTACAGAATTGCAGACTTCAATTTTAGATGTTTTTTTGAATGTTTGGGATTTTGTCTAGGAGTAGGATTGCCTATGCTTAGGTCATTCCAATAAATATTTAGAGTGACTCCATCTTGCATTTGTAGCCTTCTTGATCATACTGGAACTGATGGCTAAAAGCAGAGTGGACCACTCACTAATATTTTGGTCCTTCTGAATTATTCTGTCATAGGAACCAAAGAGAGAGAATTCTGTGTACTGTAGGGCACATGAATGATCTGTTTTCTTCCAATTGGCATGAAGGTTAACCTTGCAGGGCTGCTGCAGCCACATTCCTTGATTAATCCTTGATTAATTGCCCAGAGGCTAATGAGGTTATTTTGGCACCATGTGAACATGAACTGATGAGTGTGTTGTGTGTGTCACTGCTACCTGGTTTTTGGAGGGGAAGTGGCTTTGACTCAAACTACACATAATGGTGACAAAACTTGTTTGTCTAAATTTGAGTCTGCCTCAATCATGTATCAAGTGGGGATAGGGAGCCCAATTTTAAGAGAAAAAGAGGGCACATGGGTGAGAAGAGTTGAACATCCATCCCTGCTGCAAGTTACCTTCCTGATGCTCCTGCCAGCCAGGCTCACTTCAGTATCTGGCTGTGATTAGATGACAAAGGAGTTCAGGCAGTAGCCTGTAGGGGGTAAGCTGTGGGGGAATGGATCAGCTCCCCTCACCTGTGCACCTGTGTGACCATTTTCTCTTAAAATTGGCCTTCCACTTAGTGCTCAATTGGAGAAGACCCAGATTTAACCATATGGATCAGCCACCATCTTGTGTAGTTTCAGCCTCTGTCTTCCCCCTCTCCCCACTGTCACTTTGTGTTTCAGGAGACCATCATGAGTGCTTTGGGCACAGAGAGGATTAGCCACATCATTGGTGATTCCTGCCAAAAAGAGTAAGCATCTGGGTGTTGCTGACGAAGGTCTAGAAGTTTCGGGATAGGATGGGAGGGGAAGACTGGTAGTGTAGAATGAGACTTGTTTGTTCTTATTTTACAGGGACTTTTGGAAGGAAATTCTTCCAGGTTGTTAGACAGCCACTACTTAAAGAAGGGATAATGTATTTGCCCTTCTGCATTTCCTGCCCTTTTCCCACTGTCCTGAAAAATAACTGTTGCATTGCTCCCTGTTAATTGAACACTTTCCCTCATTCTTTCATAATATGCACTTACAGAATGTGCTAAAACCCAGCATAGATTATTAAATGGAACTTCAGTACCAGAAATACCAAAATTGCTGGACCATGATAGTGAGGATACCCAAGGTAGTAACCAGTTTGTTTTGCTAACAAAAAGATGGGTGGGTGTAATAAAATAGCCCTTTTTAATATTGTAGTAGGGTTTACCCTATCCTATTAGCTGTTAAAGATAGTGTGGACACCCTTGATTGTGCTTCATTGGATTGAGTTTCCCTAATCCACTGATAGGTAGATTAATTCCCTGTATCTTTAGCATACCTACTTCACATGGAAGTTTAATCTTCTTTTCTTCCCTGTGCATTGATTTTTCCTTATTTCTTCATTTTTTCCAACCCTTCTCTCATGTTTCTTCCAACTTAATCTCTTCTGCCTTCTCTCTCTAGTTTCTGGTTGCCATCAGTGGGAATGAGAGATCGCAACCAGGTAAGCTGGGCTAGCCTTTGCTTTCTTTGTATATTCTCACTTGATTTCTATCTCTCTAGAAAGAACAAAATGCTGGCTTCCTATTACTTCCACATTGCAGCCTATATGCAAGAGGTAAGGCAGCCCTTTTCTTTGGTCTTGTGCTATACCTTAGCAGACCACAATGGCTCCTTATACCAAGTAATGCCCCAGAACTCTGGCCTTCTCCTGCAATTTCCTTCTCTCTAGCTATCTTTCCATCTAGCTTTCTGTTTATTTAAAGCATTTATTGTTTGCATGTTTCTATCAGTTCACACTTTTTTTCTTGAACAGCATTATAAATTTCCGTATAACTTTCTAGAGCCTATACAGTCTTCTGTTTTATCCTTCTCTCAAAAAGAAGCCTGAATGCATTTTATAGATGCTTTGACTCTGTTATTCAACCACACTGGTGCCTTCTTGATCTTGTTTGTAAGGCAGAGAGAGAGAGAGAGAGAGAGAGAGAGAGAGAGAGAGTTGGTATTCCTATTTTAAAGATTGCTTTTCTGTGTGCCTGATCCCTGCTGCAAAGAGAACCATTGAGCATTTACACTTGAGTTCTCCCCATTGACTTTTCAGCCCCCACTAAGTTATACCCATGTAAGAGGTTAATGAACTAACTCCTGAGTGTTCTTAGGGTTTAGTTCAATAACTACTGATACTGTTAGTCAATTAAATGAGACCTGTTTTCTCCTTTCAGTGGAAAAACACTTCTCCTTTTAAGCTCAAAATAATGTATTTAAAACATTCATGCTACTCAATCATGCTATTCCCTATTCAGTACCAGTATCTTGTTTTTGTTTCTCTTGCAATGATGTTAAAATCTCTCAAACCACAGTGTTTCTCAAACTCATTTTTGTTTTGCCATTCCTAGCCATGGTCCTTCTATTGGTCCTTCTTCCTCTTTGACAGGACATTAAAATGTTTGCTCTTTTAGATGGTGGGCATCAGTGTCTTCTACAGACACTTTGATAAAGTGAAAGAAAAAGGTTCCTCTTGTGAGTCCAAGGGAGTCTTCTCCCCACCATATGTCTGGAATGTTATACTTTGTGATGAACTTTTAATCCAGTTATAATACTACTGAATCTTTTCTTACTAACTGTTAGTATTTTATTCTAAATTCCTTGGGTTTTGCATAAGGAACCTGCAGTAACTAGAGAATAATATTCTTCAAGCAAGAGGATTTTTTTTTAAAAAGGAAAGAGTGCTAAATAGCTGTATGATGTTTATTATAGCACAGAGTCAGTTCACCAATTTAAATTCCATCTGAATTCAGTTGGAAGCCAATGGTAAGAGGCATTATAGCTACTATTGAGGTTAGAATTTGCAGGCATCCATGAAGATAGTTGCTAGAATAAAATATGACACCATTGCTGTAGTTTATGCTTTTTATCACTACTACTTGCTAAGAAAATATATCTGAAGATTGAACTGATCCAAATATTTAGCTTGGTCCATAAGTATGGCCCGTCTGGGACATAGGTGTGTGGGGAATTGCATATTTGAACGCTCCCACGAGTTATCCTCCCATGCACATGCAAAGCTCACACACATCAGTGGGAAGCCTTTGAAGCTAGTTTACTCACTGACATGTTACCTTTGCACATGCAGGAAGATTTTAAAATGTGGGATCATTTGACTGTAAGTTCTGCTCTATTGACTTTTAGGAGAAAAATCTATCTAGTTGTGATAAAGTTTCTGTGTACAAGTAGCTAATTTTCCTGGAATAATAAATGTATGCCATGATAACTGGTTTTGGGAAATCATTTAATCAATCAATAAAGCTGATGGCTTCCGTTACTCACATCTTCATTAAGAACTGTTTGTTTATGCAGTTGTGTTTTGCAAGTGATCTTCCTGTGATGCTAAAGTGGTATCTCTGGAAGTTATTCTCAATTTGACCATGATAGACATAGGCCATTTCTACACTGGCCTTTTTTCCTGGTATTGTTCCTGGGTGCACCTTGTGCGTCCAAATGACGCACAGGGACTCCCAGGGGCAGGGGGGATGGGAACGGGTTTTCCTAGGGATAAAAAAATCTCTGGGAAAACCCGATTTCTCCCACAGTCCCAGGAACATCCCGAGACCGCGGGAGGTGTGAGTGCGCGTCCCGCCTTGCGCCCACTTAATCATGAGTAAGCAGGCACCAGAAACGGGCACGGAGCCGCGTGGGGTGGCTCCGTCCCCATCAGGGGAGAGGGTGAAGCAAGTCTGTCATCCCCAGGATGGCGTGGGTGGGGTGGCACGCGTGGGCAGTTTGCCTACCTTTTCCGCTGCGCGACGCTCCCACTTGTTGCTTTAAGGAAAAAAATGGCGTGCACGACATCCCAGGAGGAAGCCGGGATGTCACGCTTCCTAATTTAGAAAGACGGGGATGATCCCAGAAGCTGGTAAGTCCAGGATCATCCCCAGGCCCTCCCTCTACACCCTTAGATGTAGAAAGGGCCATGGATAGCCCTGTACAAATGAGAACAGCCTTAATCTCTAGAGATATTATTACTCACCTGAAAAAAGGAGAAAAATCTTTGATCCTTAGCGAAGAGGTTGTTAGTGTGGGGTTAGGTATGTTCTAAGTCTACTTGGTTTGTCTCATTTAGAAGAGATAGCAGTATGACCTGGGGTCAGAGATTGGCCTGCTGCTAGAAGTACTGTAGAAGAACCCCAGTACTTTGAGGAACTGGATAAAGATAATTCAACCAGGTTTATTCAGATAAGGTCACTGGACATGTTGTTAACCAAATCTCCCTTGCATTTTTAGTTCAATCCCCTCTCCCCTCTGTACTCTTTGGATGTCCTTGCTGATGCTTCCCATCGGAGGTGCTCACCAGCACACTGCACTGCCAGGTAGCCATTATTTTATGTTTTCATTGTGGGGAGTGGTATTATTATCTGTCATCTTTTGGCTATGTATGTTGGAAAATAAAGTTGCACAGATGGTGGCTTTGTTTGAAACATTTCAATTCTTCCTTTCCTCAAGGGAATCCAAGGTGACTGGCAACTATAAAGTAAAAATGATATATAAACAAATTATAAGGTTAACAACAATTACAAAACTAAAAGCAGCAGGCTAAAACAGAGTCTTAAATGTTTCCATTAAAATGAATACACTTCTAGACGGGTTTTAGAAAAAATATTTGAACCCCCCAAACCTTCCAAAAAAGGAAGGTCTTCACCGTGTAGCAGAAAACCATTAATGAGCAGGGTAGTGCTATGTGTTACTATTTAATGGATGTTCAGTGTCAAACGCTTGCTAAGCACTGGATATAAAGGTTATATTGTGGACAAAGTTAGTGCTTGGTTTGAATTCTTATTATAAGATTTGGTCAGTGGAGGTCCTGCTGTATAATGGCTACTAGATGCCTTTTAGAGTTTATGAGGGAACATTTTTTCTTAATGTACTTGTCCGGCTTGCCTTCACATACTCTCCTTGCAGAACTGGAAGAACTAACAGCTGCTCCACAGGGAATAATGTTTTTTTTGTGGTGGTAGTGCTAGTGATTTGGTTTCTTTAACTTTGAATTTCTCTCTGCTCTGTGGAACTTGTTTAATCATTTCTAGCTTCTAAATGATGGTCAGGGAAGTAATATGAGCTTATACTAACATCTGTGTCTCAGCTGGAGCAAGTTTGGTCTCTTGGGCTTCCTTACATTGCTTTACAAGCACCTGAGTGACTCTTGCCACCCATGCTGCTCTTTCCAAGGAGGAGCAAAGGTAGCTTGAATTATGTAACCATTATATAATCTTAAACACACACATCATTTGTTTAAGCTCCTTTTCCTTCCATCTGCTCACTAATTTGTATATCTGTAACCTGCATCTTTTCAAATCTTGAATATTGGAAGATTTGATGAAAGTAGTTGGAGTACAATCTTTGGGACACATTTATTGTGTGTAATGAAGCTAGAAGAGTGATGCATTTTCAGTTCCTTTGGTGCATTTGAGAAAGCTGGTGCTTTACTTGACAAAATGACCCAGTTCATATAATCACTGCTGCTTAAACAATAACAGACCATGTGTTATTTCAGGGTTGTTTTCCCCTCCAACAAGCCATGCCACCTGGGTTCAGATGACATGACAAGCTGTGCCTGTGCTTGAGCAAGTAATTAAGCAAATAGCATCCAGCCACTGCCGCAGCTTAAACAAGCCACTGTGGATATTTAAGCTGTGGAGATCATATGAACTGGGCCAATAGAGTTGCAGTAACTGATTATAGTTTCTTTGCAATAAAAGCTTTTTTAAAATCCTAAGCTGAGCAGTTTTTTTAAAATAAGATTTTTTTTCAATGGAGCGGGGCCTCACTCTTGCGCGACCGGCCCCACTGCTTCAAAAAAAAACCCACAAGAAAAATGGCGACTGCAACGTCTCTGCTCCCTCCCAGGACGTTGCACACCACGTGTGTACTTTGGGGGAGGCTCTCGCAATCAGGATATCGTGAGAGCCTCCCCCTCCCTCCCAGAATTCCGAGAGGTGTAGAAAGAGCTCCAGATTCTTACAAGAGAGGTGGAGGGGAATATATAGAGCCTTGGTATACCTTGGTGGTGATAGGTGAGAACAATGAATTTGGACAACTTAGGTCTGGATAAGGGAAGCAGGGTGTGCCCATTAAAGGAGGCAACGTAACACAGGGAAGAACTACAGGAAGGTTAAAGATACAAGAATAGTTCTCCCTGTTATTAAATTTTGGCTGGAGGTCTAAAGAAAGCTCTCAGACTAAAATTAGAAAGTGTAAAATTCTAAAGTAGCCCCTTCAAATAGTTGTCATGGGAGCAGAAAAGTTTTGTTTCAAAACAGAACTGGGTGTCTTTTAATGAAGGATATTTTATTATTTAATTTGGTGCCTCAGTTAGGGATTCCTGGATTAGAGCATGATGATGCAAGCCTGTGGTTGGGATCGAGGTAGGCCTTGAGCAAGGCTTGCAAATAGCTACTTGCCTGCTTGCTGGTAGTGACTGATTTGCCTCTGGGTGATTTTAAAATGTTAGGAGAGCTCCCTGTCTCTGTCTGTCTGTGTATATATATGTGTGCGTGCACACACACATGCAGATATGCACACACACACACACACACACACACACACACATTGTTAAGGCCATATGTGACTGATACATCTGTGTGTATAGGTGAGCTAGTAACATTTGTTTGTGTGCTTGTAACTTTCTTGTTTGCAAGTCTATTTCAAGAAAATATGTAGCAATGGGATCCCCTATCCCTGATTTGAGTGTATATGCTCATGAGTGGGGCCTGCTAACAAGCTTATTGAGTCTGGGATACCCAGGAGATGTGATACTTTAGGGTGCAGTAGAAAAAAAGATAAAACAGCTTTTAGAAAGTGCAGTACCTTGGGCCGTAATTGTCCACCCTAGCTTTACGGCATGCAGATTGTTTCCCCACTTCTCAAACTGCCAGAACTTGGAAGTGCTGTCTGGCTTTGGAAAGCCTTTCACAAATGTATTATGCAATTGGAAGCACTGTTATCAGGCAAATTCTGTTTTTTTCACCTGTCTGCCTTAGCCCGTGTTTTCTTTTCCTTCCTAGAGTTTTCTGGCGCAATTCATTTTGGTAGCATAGTGACTGTCTTGTAACCTACTGCTTCATTTAAACAGAGCCGCCAGCCAGATTGCTGAGTGTGGAGCCATGGGTGTGCAAGGAGGGGCTCTTCAGTGTCAAGGAGAAGGCTCTGTGTGGAGGGTTCCTTGGAAGATGCAGTTAAAAGACTGTATAAATTGTAATATACCAAGACTGCCTTTCTAGCTTTCTCTCTGATGTGTCGAGACTTCTCTCAAAGCGTCAGAAGCAGTACTGGGAATTCCACACCCATCATTAGAAGTGGTGTGTGTTTGTGTGTGTGTTTGGTGACTCTGTTATCATTAGTAGTATAATTTTATTTTGCAAAGAAGAGAGTTTTCTGCTTTTTTTTGCCACCCTCCCTGGGGATGATTGGTGTATTAATTTGCAGTATTGCCTCCTGGCTGTTCCCAGGCTGTTTTTGATTCTTCATCATGGAATTTTAATGGCTTGCCGCCTCTCGGGAGGCATGTGAGGAAGAGTATCTCGGGGACTGCTTCCCTTCTTTTCACATGCCTGTAATTGCTGCCCTTTAAGAGCACAAAGCATTTACTAATCATGCCATGTCCGTCATGGCTTCTGTTTCGACAGCACTCCTGCTTTAAAGGAAAGCATGAAGAAGTTGGCATTGAGAACTCCTCTCTATCAGTTTTCTTCCTTATATTTCCAAACTGCACTGGGTTAGCCGATCGAGTACTGCCCAGATCGACTAATGCTGCATTTTCTTTCCCATGGTCTGGGATATTGACTGGCAGTGTTAAGGTTCACTAGCCTTGTTTTCCTTGGGTCTGCGTGGGACAGTCTGCTATTGGGGCAATGCTTAATGATTGGCCAGTGCTTAATGGTTTGACCATTCTAGCAATGTGGCTGGAATTTTTTCCTCTGAAAATTTTACATTTCTGCTTGTGGTTATATTAGAAGAAAAAAATGACATGGGGCATTTTAAAGCTTTGTTTACTAAATACAAATAGTAAATCAGGCATTCTAAATTACCTCAATCTTTAGGGTATCAGAAAATTTCCCTATGCAAATTACCCTGATTTGCATAGGATAATTTCCTAGAAAATATTCTAATTCAAAATTTTCCAAAAAACTCACTTCACTAGCTATTTCTTAGAAGTTTCCCAATCAGAGCCAAGCCTCTCTCACGATTCTTACCACAAAAAGACCAAAGCCAAGTAAGAATTTGGGTTGAGCATGAGGTTTTTGGATAGGTAAGGACAGGATGAACATCTGGCCCTGTCAGTGGAGACAATATGTGTGAGGAGTGGAAACCATATTTGACAACCACAGATGAATATTTGATTGCAGCAGAATGTAGCATCAGCCAATAATGTAATGATACCTACATACAGCTACTAGTGCATTATATAGTATTGAGTAAGGCATTAGGTATTTTTCTCAACCCCTGGAAAATACGTCTGTTATTGGATGAACATATTTTTGGTGTATGATTATAAATGAAGTCTAAAGTTGGACCACTTAGATAGCCCAACCATCTTTTTGCCCCCGTGGGCAGATTTTCTGTGTGTGCAGATGCTGCTGCTGGATCATAGCTAGCTTCATGTTGGGAGACTGGGGGTGGGGGAGTTACATGGGTGGCTGTGGGTTGGTTGTCCACAGGTTTATGTTTACTGGTTTTGTTGCTAGTTGCCAGCATAATAGAAAACAACCAAAGACCTCTGGTGAAAGTTACCTCTGGGTGATGTGAATGAATAGCAGTGGTTCCATTAGGTGTTTAGTTAAGATGTATAGCTGACAATGACTACAGTAAAGGACATTGGAGAAGAAGGTAAAATTGATCTTCTTAGTTCTAAGCTCCAGATAGGCCTGCCTGGTTGCCAGTCTCTTTCATTCAGGAGTAGGCAAGCTTTTGAATTGGTTGTCCTTTGATACCTAGGCACTCTTCTGTGCTGTGTAATGGGTTAATCCTTGTGTGCAAAGATGCTGTATTCAGTCGGCTGATTGGATGAGCACTTGTAGTGATTTCTACCTGTGATGAGCAGATCAGACTTGGGTGCCCATCTGGCTGGTGTCATTTCAAAGGGGAGGAGGATCTCTGTACTCGCTATTAATTTTGACCTTTGAAGGCATCATAAATAGCCCCAAGTGGTACCTCAAGGCTTAGAGAAAGTACCTTTTATGCCGCCTATATTTGCAGTGGATGCTGTAAGTATAACAGCACCAGCTAAGTTGAATTTTGCCTTAGTACCAGTACCCTTGATAAGAAGATAGCTAAACAGTTTGCTTGGAAAACAACAGCTTAATGAGTGTTTCTGCCTCCTCTGGTAGTTTTCACTAGTGCTTCTATTTGCATTGCTTTCAGAAGCTGGGATGTGGAAAGAGCCTTCAACTGCATTAGCACTGCGTGGGTTTGTGGTTTCCCATCACACCAGCTAATACTGTTGCCATTGTACTAGAGGTCCCTTAATGTAAATTTCACTGTACTAGCATTATCTTCCATTCTGATTGGATACTGTCCATGGTCAGCAGGAATGGAAGTTTTATGCAGTTTTAATAGTCAAGTACTACTTTGTCGAAGTCGCCTCATTTTAAACAACAAATCTATATGTAGGTGTCTTGCAACACTTCTGGTGCAGAGCTCTTGACAGAGAACAAAAATGCATTCTTTTGGTCTTCCAAGTCATCTTGTCCACTGATTTTATTACTGGTGGGGTGATGAAAAGCTAACAGAGTAGTAGCTGTATATCTAGGTAAAGTACACTTAATAGGAGTAGATCTATTTCCTACCTCTAGCATGTAGGAAATACATCTCTTCCCCAATTCCCCCTGCATAGATTTATGGGACTAGCAGTGCAATGAGGACTTGAAATGGACACATTTACCACCACGTTGGTCAAAGACTGTGGGAGATCAATAGGCTCTTGATTTATTAACTAGAGGGAGTGTAATCAATAAAGGATAAACTTGAATGAAATGTAAGTTATAGGGATTTATGAAACACTATGTTTATGAGTATGTTAGCCAGTGGATCTGTTTTCCTGACTAGACACCTGGACAACTTTGATGTCTTTTTTTCACTCCAGGAAAACTTTTCTAGATTTTTCTTACCTTACCACCCACAGTGTTATATGCATGCTTTTTTGATTATTGGTATACCTGAGGGTGATGGATCCAGAGTCTCCTAGGCTTTAGCATTTTGCCACCATGAGCAGAGGCAAAACATTATTGGTTGGATACAAACTTAGTCATACTTAAAGTACATTGAAATTGATGGGATTTAAGTTGGTCATTGCTAACTGAAGTCCCATTGATTTCAATGACCCTAGTCTATAACTAAGCCCTTTATCTTTTGCTAAACAGGGATGTAGATATCTTCAGTTCACAGAAGTACTGTGGGCTGCACTGTATTTCATGCCAGGAATATGCCAGCTTTACCAAAGAAATTGACATGTTACGTGGCAAAAAGATGTAGCTATCTCAGCTTGGCCTTCCTGGGAGACAAATAGTGCTGATGCTAAGGTTTCATTACCTTTACTTTATATGCTGTTTTAACAAACATGAATTTGGGGAGTAGCCCAAGCCTCTTGGGTCTGGATAGTGTTATTGTGATTTTGGTCCAGGCAAATGAATGGAAGAGTTGTAAGCTCATATCATAGACCCATTGTAACTCTGTATTGTCTAAGATGAAAACATATTGGAATTTATGAAGATGCCACCAGAAATATTTTTTTCCTTGATAAAGATATAGCCCCATGTTGAAAAGGAGTAAATATTCCTGCCAAAATATAGCAGGGGACAAAATGTCTGGAGCAGGCTGGATTCATTTAAATCTATCTATCTATCTATCTATCTATCTATCATCTATCTATCTATCTATCTATCTATCCATCCATCCATCATATTAATCAATTGCAATATTAATCAATTGCAATAATAATGAAAACATAGAGGCTTGCAATAAAATTAAGCTTTTGTACTACTACTACTACTACGTAGGAGCATAATTTAAAACACTTGGTCATGCAGCCCACCTTCTTTTTCATCACAGAAATTATATCAGCATACAGACAAGGGAGCCAGTTGTGAAACTAAATGATTTCTGTTTTGTCTGTGTCATTGCACATACAAGAACATTAAGCAAGATTACTTGAAGAGAAGAGCACAAATCCAGGACAGAGTAAGGGGTACTTCAGCTTGCTGAAATTAATGGCGTTTTAACGGTACTTTAATTTAGAGCCAGATTGGGGCCTAAAATATTTTTTTAAAAACAAAATATGCATGTTGGTGTGGAGCTAGTCTCTGAGGGAGCCCTGTACTATAGCGACTCCTGTGTGTTGGCCTACTTCCCTTGGCCTTATGCAACAACAGGAGAGTTGCATGCCTGGCCTTTCTAAGTGCTAGTGCATGCATAATGTTGTCAACTCTTTGCTCATTGTTTGTTCATAGTTAAGCTATGGGAGTGGATGTTCTGGAGTTGACATTCCCCCATGCGTACATTAACTGTGGTTAAACATCATTCAACCTATGGTTAAGGCTAATCATGGTTCCCATTTAATGAAGATTTGAAAATAGTTTGCAGGTGTGTATGTTTTGGTGCTTGCGTATAAGTTTGCAATTTCTTCCAGAGCATTTTGGGTCTCTGAGCTTTTTAAAAAAATGTTCTCCAAGCCATTTAAGCTCATTGCAGATACTCTGATTTTTCATAAGGCTATGCTGGTGGTTTCTGGTGCAATATATAAACTGTACAGTATCATTGCTTTTTGGAGGATTTCTCATTAGAAAAAATAAACTTAATGGAATTTGGTAAAGGATAAGTAAAACTTGCTTGCAGGTGCCTTCTTATAAAGCGGTTATTAATATGGTGCTTATTTCCTTTTTAACCAATAAATTAAAGAATTTCCCCCCATTAGGCAGACTAATATACACCTGGGACCTCCATGCTCAAGGGACATCAAGAGGAAGCGAAAGCCAGTAATGGCAACATCCTCCTTTTCCAGCCCAACCTCAGGTAATTTGGCTAAGCCACGCTATAAACAGTTAACAGTTTGCGATGGTATAGATTTGAAGGAGTAACCATTTGAGATGTATGGGCAAGATCTGAATTTTAAAAGAGAGACCTACCCTTTTAACTCTTCCCCTTTAACATACGAAAAAGCAACTCTTCCCCTCTAACATACGAAAAAGCAGGCATTCTGTGGCAGTACTCTGCAATAGGATTGTGCAGTGCTCAACTGCCAAATTTAGTATTGGATGCAAAAACGTAAATGATTGCCCTTTTGGCAGTGACAGTAGGTTTGTAAATGTGTGAATAATGACCGATGAATGATCAAGAGCCAGCAAGGTCCCTGAGCTTCGGATGGCATGGGGTAGGTTTTTTGTTCCTTTCATAAACCCTCCACTTTCTTTCTGTAGCTATCAGGAGCAGAATCTTTTATGCAAAACAAAGTTATATGTGCACACTTAGTTTACACAAATTTACCAGTTTGGAGACTGTGGCCTTTCTTGGTACAGAACTTGGTTTATCTTAACACACATTTTGATTTGATTTTTTTTTAAAACACACAGTTTACCAGTCCAGCCATCAACAGTGGGTTCTTTAGAAAGTTATTCACAAAGGGAAATAGGAGATGCGTGTTGGCTCTCCTCTTGTGTTGATCTCCCTGGATCATACCCTGCAGGCTGCATTTCCCCCCGACTACGCTGGATAATAATAATAATAATTAATAATGATAATAATAATAGGTTTTTTTAAAAAAGGCATCCAGAGTAGCCTTGGAGCACGCAAAGGGTCAAAATTAGCTTGCTTGCAATCTAAATTTGAACCTTTTGGTGCTCACTAGCAGTTACAGAGCACTAAAAAAGTTAACATTACTTGTGAACAAGCTCACTTTGACCCTTTGGGCACTCTATAGCTTATCCCGATGCCGTCACTCTGAAAATCTTTTACAATTTTGGGGAGTGGCTGGGGGCACATGTGGCATGTGGACTTCTTATTGACCAACCCTGGTATAGGTGGATGTGCACATGGTTCTTTAAAGAATAAAGGGACAGGAGGAAGCAGCAGCAAGTAAAGGAATTTAATGAGCTGTGTGGTTTGAAATGTCCAAACTGCCATCAGGGATGCCATAGGAAGGTTTTATGAGGTTCTGTCTTGCACTAAGAGAACTGGAAGTGCATTGGAAGTTGGGATAGAACACAGGATCACATAGAGACTGCTCAACCTACTACTTGCTGTATTTCCCTGGTACAACTCACACAAAAATCAGCTGGTGCAGATGATTGTGTTGCAGCACTAGTTTGTTGACATTAAGATGGTCCCAGAAAGAGATGGAGAGAAAGTCCCTGTCATGCACTTATGCTGGTCTGTCCCCAGCAACTACCAGATTTCCCAGAGTTCCTTTAATATACGGACCATCAAACTTTGGCTTGATTTATTAGCCAGCCATAATCATGATCACCACTGATCCTTCTGCTCTCACAAGTACTCTGTGAAAGCCAAAGAACCCGGGGTCTCTGTGTTGGGTTTTGCTGTGCTTCAAAACAGGTCGAAGCGGTGTAACGTGCTTCTGCCTGCTCTAAGGCTTGGCACAATGAGACCCCTCCTCCCCTCTCTAGTGTCAAGTTTTCATGTCACACTGAGCTGGGCCCATGCAGAGGGCTACAGACATTTTCCCCAGGCAAAGTGGATTGAATTAAGTGGCAAGTGAATTGGATTAAATTAGATTAATTGTTTGGGGGTTGGACTCAATGGCCTTATAGGCCCCTTCCAACTCTACTATTCTATGATTCTGTGATTCCGTTCCAAGGACAAAGTGGCTTAAAAATAAACAATATGCAATCATAATAAAATAAAATGAAACAATTTTTTTAATTATTATTTATTATTGCATTTGTATCCTGCCTTTTTCCCCCTCCAAGGAAACCAGGGTGGCATATATAATCCTCCCCCTCTCAATTTTATCCTCACAATAACAGCCCTGTGAAGGAGGTTGGGCTGAGAGTCTGTGACTGGCCCAAAGTCACCCAGTGAGTTTCCATGGCTGAGTGGGGACTAGAACTTGGATTTTCTGACTCCCAGTCCAACACTTTAGCCACTACACCACACAATTGGAAACAGCCAAAACTTTTGGAAACAATTAGAGTAGATTTGTCTGAAGACTGCTGTAACAACTCAAATACTGTAAAGATTTTTTTCCCGTCATTAATCAAACCCAATAAAACCATTTATAGCTATCACAGACCCTCAAGATGCTGTTTTTTAAACTATGAGCCAGAACTAGATGACTTTTGGGAATTGTTGCAGGCAAACTATCTTGATAGTGTTTTAACCAGTATTCTACTCCTGGCGTCCAAACAAAATTTAAAGTATTTTGGAAGCAGTTAGCAACCTGTACATTCTGCACCATGCTATTTAAAACCATGCAAAATAAATAAATAAATACAAATGTTGTGACCAAAACTCAAAAGTAAAGAAATAAAGTTTATATGTGGCATTTGCTTTTTGGTTTGCAAAATTATGGAAAGCTTCCCAATAACTGAGGTATCAAATAATGAGCATTTGGAGGTTTGCTGTGTGTGTTTTGAGTGAGAAAGATTCAGCCAGATATATTCAATGGCCAGAAATTCACAGTAGGCTCCTTAAGACTGAACTAAATGTGACAGAAGCACCCACATTGTTCAGTTACAAAGCATGTGTGATGGGTATAATTTTTCATAAAAGAGGGCATCCTGGTGAGGGGAGCTGAACCCTCCCCTGCTCCATGTCCTGCAGCTTTAGGCCCTTTTCTTCCCAGCTGGCTACAGAACTGAGCCAGTCTGAGGAAAAAGTGCCTGAACTAAGAGGGTGTGGGGAAGTAAAGCAGGGGAGGGTTCATGTGTTCCTTATATCTGAATGAGGCAGATATATTAATATGTTTGCCTCTCTCACATCTAGTTTGGTACCAAAAGAGCATGTATGTTGGCACAAGACTCGTCAAAGTGACTTTGGCTCAATATTAAATATCTGCAAAGCGTCGTAGTTATCAGATAACTGAAGCAGAGTATGAGCTGTAGAGAAAGACTAAACCATGCACAGAACGTAGCAGTTCTATCTGGAAAACCTGCTCAAGAATCTGTTCTGGATTCTGAACCTCTGTAGAGATCACTAGAGCTAGTAACGGGTCTCCTTAAAAAAGAAAAGAAAGAGAGCTGATATTCCAAAAAAGCCAAATACCGTTCTGCATAGGACACACACGTCGCTGGTCATTGGATTCTCTCTCTCTTCTCCTCCCCCTCGCATGCTTTCAACCGTCACTGACTTGAACATTTTCTCACTGACTATCTTGTGGGCCCCAATTTTCTTTCGTTGTAGATGTAGCTCCATGTGACAGATTTTTTTGTCTTCAATGAAGGATTGGCAAGAATCAGAATGCAGGCCCTGGCTTGAGATTAGGCAGTTTGTACAGGCAAGGATGCCCCTTCTGGGCAAGACTATTCCTCCAAAATAGATTTCTGGCTGAGCCTAGTTGCTCTCATCTCACTTGTTGACCAGGTCCTGCTTCAGTGAACTCCTTTTATGCAACCTGAGTGCCCCACAGAGGTGAAGGACGCAGCCTGAGCTGGCTCCATCAGTCAGCAGAACAAATGGGCTTGCTCTGCCTAGCATCGGGCCATCTCGGATTCCACCTCTTTTATAGAGATGAGTGATGAAGAGAGGCTCGTTCCGCTTTGCCGCTGTATTAATACACATCAGGGGCCAGCTCCCGGCACTAAATCACGCCACTGCATACATCTGTTATCGGACTCCTCACTAACGTGATGAACAAGACTGCAGATAGAGGCTTCCTCGTGTCATTCTTTATAGGATTTTCCTAAAAGAATAAATAGCTCAAATCTCTGCCAACACTCTCTCCTGTCATGGTGATGAATTTAGCTTCTTTCTTAAACATGCAGCAACAAATCTTCTTCTGTCATAGACCCCTCCCCCTCCCCACCTATGGAAAGTTTTGCAGAATTTGACTGAATTCAGATGATGATAGTCAAGCCACTGAAGATACACGGACACATTCATTCAGCGGTGAGAATGGGAGCAGCAGTCTGGGACTCTTTTTCCATTTGAAAGCCCTAATGAGATATTTAACGGCACATGCACAAAATCAGGCCACCTTATTCCGGGTTAATCTGGAACGACCATTCCTTGGCTCCTTATTTGCGACTTCTGAGGTATGGTTTACGCATGAGGCCCCATGTGACTGCCTACAGGAATGTTTAGGGTTGCGACTGGGCTTGCATGGAGGCATTGCCTTTGTGGACTGGTGCCTCTAGAGCAGCTACCATTAGAGAAATTGGAGCGGTTACATATATCCTGCTTCCATGTGGAAACACAACTTAGAGCAACTTAGAGCTCTAATGTGTAGAGATCTCCTAGTAGTGAGTTCAGGAGTAATTTTCAGACACTCTAGTGTTAATTAAATCATGCATTCAACTGGCACTCCACCTTTATTTATTATTTTCAATATTTCTAAACTGCCCCATATCCAAAGATTTCAGAGCAGTGAACAACAGATGGGATAAAAGACTAAAAACACCATATTAAAAATTATTATTTTTAAAAAGAAAACCGAGTTCTGATAAAACCGGGGCTGGTCATTCAAGGAAACCTTCCTGAAACAATGTTTTCAGGAGGCATCAGTAGCAACACAACATTGGCTTAGACTGCGTCAAGAGGAGGATGTATTAATCATGTAGTTGTACTTCCTCAATAGTATTTGAGAAATAGTTCCTTGATAGTATTTGCAAAATCAAACAGACAAATGAAAGAATGCTCTGGAAGATTCTTGCTATTCTAGCCTATTTTGTGTCCTGTAAGTCTGGCTGAAAGTAAATGAACAGGATAGTCATGGTAGGAGAGGATGGGTGATGGGGCTTAGCGCATAAAGCTTGGTGTATAAAATTGTGGTTATGTACCTTGCTTTGACATTACTGTTCATTGTATTTCTCTTCCTTCTTTGTTGTGGTGTTCCAGCAGCTTTATCCACCCACATAGATGCATCAGATGCTGGCCCGCCTGTGGCACACTCTCAACGGCACCAGAACTGACTGGCCAGCCAGAATCCATTCATCAGAAAGAAGTGCCATCGCAGCTACCCAAGGCAGCTTTTTTAAAAATGCCACATGAGATGGTCCTTGACTGCACTAAAAGGAGGCAGCTCTTCTTTAAGAATTAGTTGGGCTTTTTATACCTTGGACTTCAGAGAGTATCAAAATTGTCATCAAATGTCTTGACTATCAATAACTATCTCTTCAGTGTTAGCATGTGACGTGTCAGAATGATCCATTTGCCCTATACATCCTGAAAATCATGTCTGTAAACCTATGTAAAAATGAATAATCAGTGTTTGGATTCTCATACATCTAATGTTCCTGCTATTTGCTGTGCAATTATTTTTTTGCACACTCTTATTTTTCAGCTGCTGGGGATGTGTTATCACAATGTTATTGGTTACTGCAGATGCCTGTCTTTAATGCAAAGCTCTTCATTCCTCAGACATTTCGGATGTAGTAGAGTCCTGGAGAAATTCTAAATACAGTGCATTGTAGAGGCAATAAAAGCTGAAAGCCAGCCGGCAGGGATTCCCCGATTACATTGGAGGTTAGCAGAGGATAAATACTTTATATGAACTGGGTGACTTGAATTTTATATTGGGAGTATTTCCAAAGGCAACTTGTTGGACAATATTTTGAGCAAATAGGACAGATGTGTCCCCTTCAGAGTGTTCTTTATATAGTATTATCCTTCCAGTTTTTTTCTCCTATACCACTGGTTTTATCCTATTATTGGTTTTAAACTAGGGTTTCTTCCCTGTCGGACTCATTTTCCTGTGTCTCCTACTACACAAGCCAGCGGAGTTTTAAATGCAGACTTGGACTACCATGTCAGGAAGCTTTGCAATATGTAACCCTTAAAGCGAATGACAATGAAATGGACTAACAACTGTAGCTGTTCTGACTTTGAAGCTGTGGTAAGAATTCATCTGAGATGTTTTGCTTCGAGCATTTTAGATATCATGTGGGTTCGAAGAAGTCTTCATGCAGATGCAGCCACTTTTTTTAGCCCCCTAAGTTCTTGGCCCCATGGGCATATTTGGAACTTTTAAAAAGTCATAGGTGTGATTACAAAATAGTTGCTGTGAGGGGCATGCCCATTCTCTCTTGCTTGTATGTGCCCCCCCCCCCCCCCCCCATCGCATAGTGGAGAAGTGGTCATTTCAGTGCTATCCTTCTCCCACACACACACACTGCCTGCTAGCCAGCTTGCATCCTTCTGGGTCCCCAGGTTCTGCTTGACCCCAGCTCCAAGTTCACTGGTGCACTGCTCCATCATCTGCATTGTGCCTCTTCCTCACTCTTTTCCATTGTGCAAAGCAACGTCAACCTGCAGTGGGGCTTTGAGTGGCATTTTGCAAGGCACACTGCCCTGCCACTGCCTACTCCACCCAGTCACTGGCGCAGTAGCTATGCTCTGGTGTTGACAGCTTTCTCTTATCCCCATGCTGCTGATCAGAAAGGGGCCTTGGGAGCCCTCCATTTAGGTTATGTGTGAACTGACTGGTGGTAGCAGTGGCTGCTCCACCATGGGAGCCTTACAGACCTCCCCCCTGCTCCAGTTGCTCCAGAATGGGCATTGAAAGCTCTCGAATCACTCTATAGAGGCTGCTCTGTAGCCAGGTCCACAGTGCTTTTATAGAGACCCTCCTGCTCCAACTGAAGGTGGCATTTAAATATCTCCAAGGCACCCAATAGAGAGGCCAGGCATGGCTTTCCAGAACCTTTGCAGTGCTCCCCTCCCATTCCAGCCACTCTGACTCCCTGCTCCTTCATAGTCTCTGCCAAGGCCTTACAGCCCACAGGTATTTATGCTCTGCAATTAAGAAGAGCTATGCTGGATCAGACCAAAACTTTATCGAATCCAGCATTCTTCTTGTACAGTGGCCAACCAGATACCTCTGGGCAGCCTACAAGCAGGATAGGAGCACAATGGCACCTCCCAAGTAGCCTGATCATGCAGGAATTTGTCTAGCTCCCCCTTGAAAGCCACCCACCTTGGTAGCCATTGCTACCAAGGTAGCCATTGCTACTTGGTAGCCATTTGTTGCAGCAAATTCCAACCATGTGCTGTCTGAATTACTTCCTTTTATCTATCCTGAATCTCCCACCATTTAACTTCGTTCTATAACACTGGGTTCTGGTATTGTGAGATAGATGGAAAAACTTCTCTTTCTCTTCAACTTACTGTTTTTCTAAGCTAAGTTGCCACAAATTGTAACCTTTAATCATAGAGGAGCTGCTCCATCCCCTTAATCATTTTGGTTGACTTTTTCCAGCTTCCCAGTGTCCATTTTGAGAGGCATTGACCGGAACTGTGCAAAGTATCACAAGTATGGCTGCACCATAGATGCATTATGATATTGGTATTATGATGCATTATGAAGGGCATTATGATATTGGTATGATGATATTATTTTTTATTTCTTTCCTCGTGATTCACAATGTGGAATATGCCTTTTTCACACAAGCCTCACTGTGTTGATATTTCCATCGAGCTATCCTCCACAACCCTAAGAGCTCTTCCTTGGTCAGTCACTGTCATCCCAGACCCCATCACTATATATGTGATATTAGGATCTTTTGCCCCAACATCACTTCATACCACAGTTGCCATTTTATTGCCCGTTCCTCCAGGTTGGAGAGATCTTTTTGGAACTCTTTGCATCTTTTTATTTTAGCCATCCTAAATAATTTGGTGTCATCAGCGAATTTGGTTTCGTCACTGCTCAGCTGTTACTCCAAATCATTTATGAACAAGTAAAAATGCACTAGTCCCTATTTGGATCTGGTGGGGCATCCTTCCATTGTGAGAACTGACTGTTCCTACTTTCTGTTCTCCGTTCTTTACCCCATTAACAATGCATAAGAGGACTGATTATACCAGGACTATTAAGCTTGCTCAGGAGACTTTATTAAGGGATTTGGTCAAAAGAATTCTGGAAGTCCAAGTTAACAATGTTTATTGATATACTTGGAGGACTTTAAAAGGTTAGTGAGATAGGACTCATCTTTGCGGAAGCCATGTTTAGTATATAATATGCTTGATAATATTATATTCAATAATGCTACCATCATTTTGTCCAGAACCAACGTTAAGCTAACCGGACTGTAATTTCCTAGATCCTCCCCACCCCAAGATCCTTTTTAAAAAATTACATTAGCCACTCTCCAGTCCTTTGGTACAGAGGCATGCTACATATTTTTGTAAGATGATCAACAAAAGAACAATACCATCTGGTTCCAGTTATTTGTTTGTTTTCAGTTTGTCAATAATGTCAATAGTGTCGTCTCTTGACTACCCCTATTTCATAGAATCATAGGATAGTAGAGTTGGAAGGGACCTATAAGGCTATCGAGTCCAACCCGCTGCTGAATGCAGGAATCCACCTTAAAGCATACCTGAAAGATGGCTGTCCAGCTGCATCTTGAAGACCTCTAGTGTGGGAGAGCCCACAACCTCCCTAGGTAATTGGTTCCATTGTTGTACTGCTCTAACAATCAGGAAGTTTTTTCTGATGTCCATCCAGAATCTGGCTTCCTGTAACTTTCCTGAAAGCAGCAGTTCAGTCATGGGTATCTGCCCTACATTTTTGGCAGTGAAACAGATACACAGAATTCATTCTACTACTCTGCATCCTCCTCCTCCTTTAGTACTCCTTTGACTCTGTTGTCATCCAACAGTCTAACTGCCTCCTTAGCCAGTTTTTTGCTTTTAATGTATTTAAATATTTTTATGTTCTTGGTGTTTATAGTATTATTAGTGATATGCGCCTCAAAATTCTTTTTTGCATCCCTTTTGTACAAGTTTGTGTTCCTTTTTGTTCTCTGCATTTGAGCAAAACTACCATTTTCTGCGGGAAGAATTCTTATTTCTAACAACTTTCTGATCTCCTGCAAGCCTTGAATACAAAACTACCACCATACGTCAGTGTGGGGTAGGAGTGGATAAGCCTAACGGGTGTCATTGGGAGGTCTCCCACAGGTGCCATTATGAAGACACCAAGTTTACTCTGTCTTCAAACTGGACTGTTTACTGCAGAATAAAAAAAGAAAACTCACTCCTTGTTGGTGTAGAGGGCATACTGGCATCTCTACATTTTCTTTTTGTGTGAGTATAAAAATATGTGTGTGTGTCTACATATGTACGCAGTGGTGGTTTTTGCTCCATTTTTCAGTACATGTGAGCAGGATTGCAAAATAGTGCAAATTCCTAAGTACCAGCATCAGTTTTTTTACCGTCCTGTCAGCTATGTGCCCATATTTATTTTTCTAGTACTGTTTGTAATAGGCTTCTTTTAAATTACTTGTGTGAAACTTTTCCCAGGGTTTCATTTTCACAACATGTGCCTGCATGTGCATCCATCATATCTGATTGGATCCCATTGGCTGTGTGGCAATTTAGGGTGCAAGGCCAGAGTGAATGGATCCGCAGACTTGCTTCTGTGCATATGGAATCCCATTATTAGGAGTAAATTGGTGCTGCTAAGATGTAGGTAAAAGATTTGGGTGTGCCGTCTGCTTTTATTATGAATTAATTTCTGCCTTAACTCATAAAATGGAGAGCATGAGATGGGCATTAAAAATGTATTAACTGTACACAAAAATGTTTAAATGGTTGTCGTGGACACCACCACAAATTGTGTTCCTGGATTTAGTCACATGTGATGATATGGGTTTATTAGATAATGTAGAGCAGTTTACACATGCTTTACGAATATAGTTATATTAGTGATGCTTTCCCTGTGTCTGACCAACCATGTATCCCAGATCCAGATCTTCATTAATAGAACCCTTCTGTGTTCCTAACACACTCTGAAATTGACTGGTGAGCATGGGTGGGTCCCTTTTAATCCTATAGGAAAGATGCACAACTCAAGGGTTTATTTGAATGGCTGTTGAAGATTTGGGAGACATTGGCTGAATTCGGACAACACATTAAGCAACTGAGCGGGGGGGGGGGAACAATCGTCACTTGTGTTGCTTATTGTGTTGTGTGGAGGGTAACACGCCACTCACAAACTACTGACGGTATGCTAATCTGCCCAAATAAGCAACTGAGAGAAACAACTGGCTTGCAAGTTGTTTAGCTCGAAGCCAGTTGTTTAAAGTGTTGTGTGGAGGGGTGAGTGTGTTAATGTGCGGTGAGTGGGTTAAAACACAAGCCCATAGATGCAGGCGACAAGAGTGACCAAAGCAGCGGCTGCCACTCTGCTACAACTGGTGCAACTTGCAGAGGCTGCTGGGATAGAACTGGGAGGACCGAGGGAGGAGGGAGAGTGGGAACAGGGGCGGGGGCTGTGCCAGTCAAATGCTGGATTGACTATTAGTCCACTCAACGCCAGCCCCAACCACCCACAGTTGTGTAGGAATATGTTGTGTGGGGAGTACCCACAAAATAACCAACTGTGAGTTGGCTACTCAACCCACCATTGACTAATGTGTTGTCCGAATTCAGCCATTGAGGAGAGCCACTATCATAACAGTGTTGCTTCTGACTTAGGCATTTTATTGTCTCCTGTGCGAACTCCCATAGAAATGAATTGGGAAACACCTGTTTGTACAACATCAACTTTCCCCAACCTGGTGCCCTCTAGATGTGAATAGATTCATCAGCAGCTCTTGGCTATGATGGCTTCTAGATGTGTTGGATTGCAACTCCCATAATTCCATACCATTACATCAAATTATTGACACAGGGTGGTACATTTAACCTCTCTCTATATTCTTCACATTGCTTTACAGCCCAAAATATATGTGGATTCTAAGGGCTGCTTAGAAGATTTCTTGATAATTCTTCTCTATATCAAATTTATATTTAGTCTCTTTTCTATAATTTGAGGTAAGGCTTTGACATATACAGCTGTGTATGTCCCTGATCAGTATATAGAATAAAATCCTGTCATATTTTATAAAAGTTGGATGTTTTGACTTTGCCTTTAGCTAATTTTAGTTATGTCCATTTTTCTGCCATGGCTGTTTGCCATGATTCCATATACCATGATTTCAACGTTAGAAGTGCTGCAGTTTTCCAACTTTTGTCTATAAGTCTTTGGGCAGCCATCAGCATGAACTCAATTAAGTCATATTTGCATCTAGTTCTTCCCCTATTGTTAATAAGACTAATGCTCGTGTTACAGGTAAGGTTTGATATGTAATGTTTGCCATTTCGCGCCCTTTCTATTTTTGAGTTATTTTTGGGATACAGAATTGGTAGTTGTCTGAGCACAGATTAGGTTTGGGTTTATAAGAAATACTCCAATAATTAAGTTAGATAAAGTGGTTACAGTTTCACTAGTTCCTCATTTCGTTTGCACTGTTCTCTTAAATGTTCAACTTGTTTCCCCATGTAATGCCTGAAGAATTTAACAAATGCCTGTATCTAATTGCTTCAAGAAAACTAGAAACAGACTCAACCTTGCTAATTGGTTGTAAATTTTATGTTGTTGAGCTTCTTTAATACAAACTTCTCTGATTTGTTTTATTTCCCTTGCTTTTTATAAACTTTTTTTGTAAGAATGTAAAATACTTATAAGTATTCATAGCTACTACTACTCTTTAACAGCTCAGATACTCAAAATGGGATAATTGTTAAGCATGTAAACCATGAAAGCAGGGCCCTGTGAATTCCACATAGAATAAATTTCAAATTCTGCTTTAAAGAAATGCATATTCTTTCAGTAGAAGAAACACGATTTTGTGAGTGGAATACATAATACAAGCAAACCAAATTATTCAAATTTACTTAATTCGCACTTCAGATTATGGATTTCTTTTAAAAAATGTTATTAAAGTTGGTGGAGTTGGTAGGTAGCAAAGTACAAGCAATCGTAGAAGTGTGAACAGGACCTGGATAGTCCCTGCAACAGCTTCAAATTCTTCAAAAATACCTATGCTCACACAATTGTGGAACCCACAGGACTCTGTATATAAGTGTTGAAAAATGACAAACGTATGTGAAATTTAGATTTTTTGTATTACACTATGGCTACATTCAGACGCCATGTTCTTCATGCTCTTCAATCCTCCAAAATATGGTTTCAAGGATTGACCTATATGTACTTCAGTGTTCCTTTTTATTTTAATTTTTATACCAGGTGTTGTGACCCCCTCCCCCCACCGCCATATCCTGTAATCAGCTAAACATAGTTGCTTCTATTGTGTAAAAATATCTTTACAAATATTTTTAAGGTAACAGTTAATGGGGTGGGGTGAATAACCTAGTTTTGATGTATATTCGTGATCCAGATGCAGTTGTGGGCAAATAGTAATGTATGATGACTGGTGGCCCCCATCCACATCAAAAGATGCATTCAGCCACTTCTTGGGGCCCGAATAAATATTGTGGATGGGAATACACATCTGGATATGCATCTGCATGAGCTATGCATGTGAAAGGTTGATACTGTTCACAAATATCTCTTGCTGGATTAAAACTTTTAATGTGTGTTAAGATTTATTTCATGATATGCATGGTATGGAGAAACTGGATTAGAGAGAAGTTTTTCTTCTCACATATTCATTGAACCCAGGGCTACCCAGTGGAACAGATTGGCAGGAGGTTGGCCATCAAATTCAACCTCATCACACAGCCTACACCATACTATACATACTCACCTGAAACAATCTTGGAAAATGCAGATCATAAAATATACTGGGACAGAACAATTCATACGGACAAGACAATACCTTGCAACTGACCAGCCATAACAGTCGTAGCCAAAAAAGAAAAACACACAGATCTCATTGACATAGCAATACCTACTGACAAAAATGTAGAAAGGAAGAGGAAAAGAGAGAAAAATATACACCACTGGCCATAGAAGTCAAAGAACTATGGCAACAGGAAAAGTTCACAAGTATTCCGTTAGTCACATCAGTCACTGGCATCACATCAAAAAATATACCGAAAACCTTTAGAGACTGGGCCTAACAAAATACATCTACACCAACATCCAAAAAGCAGTCATACTTAAAACATGCTCAATTGACAGGAAGTTCCTGAATCTGTAAACGACAGCGCAAAGCCCGTTATGTCCATCTAGAAAAACCGCCACGAGTGAGAAAGAGATGTATAATAATAAAAAGCAAAATGGCCAGAAAAATCCACGAACTGGCCCAAGTTTTCTCAGACTGAGTTGAGTGCTGCAGCAGGAACCAGAATGTAGTCCAGTGTGTGTGTTGGGGGGGGGGGGGGAATGAGCCTGGGAAAATGTGTTGAAATCCACCCACCCCCAATCAGATTTCTTCATCATCAAACTTATCCCAGGGTTGGCCCACACTTTGGTACACTAGGCCTACGCAGAGTAATGACCAAGCAAATAGATCTGGAAAGAGTGGCTCTTACGGTGGCTTTTTTCATCTGCCACACAGAGCCTGCTGAAAAATGCATGTAGCAATTGATCCATGTGGTCTTGTATGTACTGAATTGTGTATTGGCCCCCATTACATAATGTACTTTGCTGCCACGAGCTGTATTTTCCAACAGCATGTGAACCAACCCACATGGACAACCAATACCCATGAAAAAGTACAGTGCGCAGGGCAGCCACCACGGTTACTCACATATGGGGAGAATAGCTTCAGAAACTGCCCAGTGTCCCCTGAACCTAAAATGCAGCCTGGCATTGCAGATCTAGGAACCAGACATGCAAAAATTACTTCCACTTGTGACTACCTGGCTGTTTTTGGTTTTGACACTTGGCAGTAAACTGGAAGTGCAGGAAATGAAAGAAACAAGTACTCTGCCCTGTAGTAACACTTGGAATCTCAACTTGCATATTGTCTATGTTGATTCTCCACTTGACTGTGCGAGGGACCAGTCTATGCTGAAGTTCTGGCATGTCTAGAGCAACTGCCTTCAACCTGTCCTGAGGATGGTGGATGTTGTAGTCCAAGACATCTGGAGGACACCAATTTAAGGAAGGCTGCTCTCTAGAGCATGAGGATTGGATACATAAAATATTTCTTCTGAGTAGCTTAACAATCACCATGTAGATCTACTCAGCCAGAGCTTGCTTTCTGTCCTAGTTGCACTCTTTTGTATATGGAAAGGTGCCAAATATTTTGTAAACCGTAGCATCCTGCCTGGGAGAGACAACCTGTTTGCAGCATTTGATTATAAAATTCATGAAAATGAACATACCCTTTTAAGGAGGAGGGTAGGATTTTCTTGATCGATTATTCTTAAAAGGTGAGTTGGCTACCTGATCTTTCTCATCAGCAGAATTTTTCATTGCTTAAACTGATTCATGATGCCAAGATAGCCTTGCTCATGAGCACTCTGATTTGCATGTGTTTTCTTACAGTGTATTTTGTACTTCAGTGTTGATTTTAATCTGTATGCAATATCTCAATAGTCATATCACAGTTGGAGATACCCCTGAGACATGCATCAGTTTAGGTAGCCATTCTGACAAGATGAGCTTAGAATATACCCTCACATAGAGGTCTACTTCGCAAGGATACCACAGATACAAGTTCACCACTTTGATGAAAACTAGGGCTCTTTGAAATCTGTGGAGCTGCTCTTATGAGTAACTTCTGTGGAAGCTGACTGAGTGACATTGACACTTCCTGTGTTTGAATGACTGGGCATCCTTGCACCAGTTCAGTAAGATGTATTGGACTCCAAATCTCACCTTCCCTGCTAGCACCGTCATTAGAGATGCTAGCTGGGGATGATAGGATTTGTTCAAATAGCTGGAAGATGTGAGGTTCTGGAAGACTGTAGTTGGCACTTCGTTTCATAGGAGTTTTACTCAATCTCTACAAGGCTTTTCCTTTACACGGAAATCACTTGCTGGTTAGTCAGTCTCTAGGCTTTTGGCAGCTCCTGGAGCAAGTACTATATGCTATGTTGTGATCCTGGAATTTTATTCTTGAAGAAGAACATTTTAGATAGCAGCTTGCTTAGTACCTGAAATAAAGGTTTCCTGCCCTGTGACATAGATTTGGCAGCCCCCCTCCTGCCCTAGTGATTGTAGTGCTAAATGTGAGCAGGGTGGAATATATTTTAGCCAAAGAGGCATGTCATAACACACGTGATTGGCACTCCCAAGTAGCTGGTGTGTACCAGCGGTGGTTGGCACCAGAATTGGCACACTCTGTGCCATAGATTAAGGATCTTGAGCACGCTGTTTCTCACCATGCCTGGTCCAATGCAAAACCTCCCATCCTGATATGAAGTAGTAATCTATGTTTTGGGTATAAACACACATGATTTCTCTGCTGTTAGTAAGAAAAGGCTATTTAGTACATTTGTGGCAACAGAATGCCAGTAGAGACCACAGGAGTCTGAGGAGCCAAAAAGTGTCTTTGTTCTTCGAGGACTCTGTGCATCACACATATGGACTCTGTGCCTATATGGAGATTCATCCAGGAAACTTCTATAGCTGAGGAATATTTGGTGGGAACCCTCCCCCACCGTCCCAGAGTGTATGTCCCTAGTGGCTTCCTGCCTACTCCCTCAGTTCTCTTTTGACCACCATTGTGGTAGCCTTGTTGGAAACTTCTCTTGGTGTTCAGTAAGACTATTTTCAATTGCTGAGGTTTTTATTTGTTCTTATCTTCTTCTGTTGTTACCTCTTGTCTTTCTGTTTTGGTTTCCTATTTTTGTTTGCAATCTCTTCAATCGCATTCCCCAAATGTGGGCACTGTGGGACTCCTGTCCACGGATGGACACTCCCTGTGTCTCTTCTGCCTTGTCTTTCTTGCAGTGTAGCTGCTAGCTATAGGTTTTGCAAGCTGTCATTCTTACACTGCTCCAAATCAGAATTTTATAGAATAGTGCATAGGGTAAAACCTGAAGAAAGTGCAAACAAGCCGCTGTCCCAATTCAGGAGCTGTTCAAGCCTTGTCCCTGCACACTCCTCTCATGCCTTAATTTGATGTTTCCTGGTTTGCTAAACCACAGTTCAAACTGGAAAACTGGTTTGAGCGAACCCTACAAGCTCGGATATTTAAATTAGGTCAAACTACAGTTTTGCAGTTCGGATGTCACAGGGAACTGTCTTAGCAAGCCACAACGTTTTGGATTAAGGGGAGAGATGGGAGGGAAGGTTTGGGCACGTGGTTCATTATGTGTGGGCTGTGTGATTGAAGTTTACTTTGCATCATCACACACTAATTCAGTCTGCTGGCATGTTGCCCAAAATGGTATATATTAAGCAGTTGAGTGCCTTATGTTATTTGGCATAGACATTAGAAAGAAAGGTTTATATAGGTTCTGCCTCTTGGCTGTGATCTACTACAGCTAATTGAAGGTTGGCCCACTGTATCCTCCTCGAGGTTATTTCTGCCTGACAGATTTTGAGAGGTTAATGTAGCTCTCTCCAACCTAGGGCCCTCCAGATGTGTTGGACTACCATATCTATCATCCTCAGGCAGCACAGCCACTAGCCATTCTGGCAGGGTGTGGTGGGCATGGTAGTCAATACATCTGGAGGGCACCTGGTTAGGATTAGTGTGTAGCAATATAATATACAGCTGATGACACTGGCAAAAAACCAAAATGAGCATTTACACCCTTAGTCTGGGACAGATCTTAATATCATAATAACTTCACAAATGAAAGGTACATTATTTAAAAGAGAGAG
Source organism: Anniella stebbinsi (assembly GCA_029215795.1). Taxonomy (NCBI): domain Eukaryota; kingdom Metazoa; phylum Chordata; class Lepidosauria; order Squamata; family Anniellidae; genus Anniella; species Anniella stebbinsi. Next base: position 336,517,871 of record JARDYH010000001.1, read on the forward strand.
AGAGAAATACTGACTGCACGAGTGATGTAAATTGGCTTTAACATTCAACCTGCTACTACTAGGAAAGCAAATTTTGGAAACAAGAAGGGGTAGTCTGAGAGGTCAACGGTATTGCGCAGTAGAAACAAAATAAGCTTTGCCAATTGGGTATTTTATGTTTATATCAACAATTGGAGTAATCCAGACGCTACTGCTATGTACTTTCTATTTAGTTCAGCTGTGCTGTAGGGAAAGCCCCACTGATGGGGACGGGTTACACAACAGCAGTGCTTGGTGGATTGCAGGCAAAATTCACTCCCCCCCACATTTTTTTTTTGAACGTGCACATATTATCTGTTTTTCCAGCTAGCAATGCTTTTCTGTCTGTGCCTGAAACATTGAACACTAACCATACGTCTTAGACTCTGTATAGATAAGCTATAAGTTGGCACATATTTAGTGGAGTTAATGAGGTTTCAGTTACCTATCCCAGGTAACTAGATGTTAAGTCTCCGTAGGATATGGATAGTTTTCAACTCCAGTGCCTACGCAAGGAAACAGATGCATATGCATGCACAATACCAGTATAGAGTTTTCATCCAACTCTACTGAGATAATGTTGATGCAGGACTGGCATCGACATTCTATGGTAGGTTTTCCCCTGCCTCCTGTCTGGCCTCTGAAATAGCACCATTCTGGGGCATTTGAATGGCAGGTTGCTCCTAGCTTCTTGGTGTGCTGTAGGAGGGACCCACTAGGTGCCCATTGATGATGGGCTCTTCAAACCAGGCCAGTTGCAAGGGATTGGCAATATGGTCCTCAGATGTTTTGGACTACAACCCCCATAATCCCTGACCAGTGGCCATCATGGCTGAGGTGGATGGGAGTTGTAGCCAAAACATCTAGAAGGCATCAGGTTGCCTGCTTACCCCTCTGGTAAGTAAAACCAGAGCCCCTATGAAATTAAATGTTAAAAATTCTTAAGCTTTTAAAAAGGAAATGGTTTTGGGCTGCTCATTAGTGTCTGCTCCTGCAAACGTCAGCACAGGATAGTCTATAGCAGACTACATGGATAGGTCCCTCAGTGGTTGAAGGTGAGTGTGGCTGAAAGTGATGTTAAAATACATGAGTGTCCATAATTTTCGACTGGTATGGCATACTGGTGAAAAACAAACAGTGTTTAATATCACAGCTAAAAAGGAGTTCATGAGCAATATAAACCACATTGGGCTTTGGAAGAGACCCTAGTGATAGAATGCAGCAGGCTTGAATCACTGTCAGTTAGGAAACGAGGATGTTGCCAAGGCTTCTGCAACCTGAGAGAGGTGATGGATGTCACGTCTCCCTTCTCTTGTGTCTGGAGCAGTCTTCCCCAACCAGGTGCCCTCCAGCTGTGTTGAGTAAAATATCCATCACACCCGGAGGGTATCAGGATGGTGGAGCTGGTCTAGATCTTCTTCATGCTTTGGGAACATTCAGATTAGGCACAGGAAAATATGGAACAAAGAAGCAGTGTTTTAGGCCCTTGGTTATTCTACCAGGTAAAAGTGAGCTGAATGGTCCATATCTTACTTTACTTTTGCTATAAATTGGGAGCAAAGAATTTGTATGACCATTGTATGTGCTTCATCTACTTTTGCAATATGGTATTTTTCATCCCATCCTATTTTGTCTCCAGCAACCAAATCATGGGGTGCCAAATTGGAATCGGCTTGAACTGGAGCACCTTGGATGATAGCTGTAAATGAGTGGAAGTTGTAACCCATGTTGATGTAATGTTTTCCATTACTTTATTCATCAAGCTCAGAGTTGTTCGGCCGACACCCAAAGTGAAGAAAGAACCATTCCATCTGAGCAGCAGTTGCCTGGAATGGTTTTTGGTGGGTGCTTATGTAGAACTCATGGAAGGTCTGGCCACAAGAGGTGGTAACTCTTCAGAAGGTCTTAAAGGGGATGAGACAATTTCATGGAGAATAGATCCATCAGCAGCTCTTGACTATGATGGCTAAATGTAGCCTCCCCAATCTGGGGCCCTCTAGTGATAAAATCCAACATAAGTCCTACTTAGAGTAGACCAATTAAAATGAATGGGACTTAAGTTATTCCCATTCATTTTAATGGGTCCACTCTAAGTAGGACTTACATTGGATTTTACTCCAGATGTGCTGGACCAATGGTCATGCTGGCTGTGAATTCTGGGAGTTGCAGTTCAGCACATGTGGAAAGTCCCAGGTTGGGGAAGGCTGACTTAATACACCATCTGTGTTCAGAGGCTAGATGCCACCAGAGGACAAACTTGGGAGGGAGCTATTGTTTTCACGCCTTGCTATTATGCATGCTCCCGGCAATTCAGGAAGCTTTCTTGTACAAGGTTAGACTATTTGTCCCATATTGTCCACTCTGACTAGCAGTGGCCTTCCAGGATCTCAGGCAGAGGACTTTTCCATCACCTGCTATGTGAGGTAGTCTTCACCAGTGGAGCCTGAGGAGTAGTTGGGTTCAGGGAGTGTAAAAGCACTTGGCTGCGACAGAGTTCGTGTTGAAACGAGTCATCTACTCCCTGGGCTCTGTCCAGGGTTCTGAAACACTAGCCTCTCTCATTTTCAGGAATCCCAATCTTGGCTGAACCCTGCTGTCCGTTTCCTGCCTGCCTCTCCCTCTGCCTTGGACTGCTCACTGGGTTTGCACCCACTCATCCAACCCCGATCTGCCTATGGGTTCTGCTTTTATCAAGATAGGACACCACTTCCTGTTAGATGCTGATTCAAGCTCTCCACACAGTGATTATCAGCCACAGGGCAAAGTCTAGATGCTATAGACCCAACGTGGAGCGCTCGCTGCTTTGGACAGCTTTCCTGTGACAGGCACTAACACACACTGTCCCTGAATTCCTTGCTGCAATGAAGGTTTATCAGAATCTACTTTCTCCCAAGGCTGTCAGCCATCCAACATAGATCCATGGAGTAATGTTGTTTAGGCACGAATTGCGAAATGTGGGTTCATGATCAGTATAGGTGGCTTTCTGCTAGGCATGGGTGAACCTGCCAATTTTGCTTTCTCCCACATTTGAATGTTTAAACTCTTAAACTTTCTATCCCATTTAGGAAGAAATTTGCCAATTTTGGTCAGTTCTTATGAAAAACGAACCAACCAAAACTCTTACCCATCTATGTCAGCCCAATTCAATTGGTACAGCTATTCCCAAAGTGGAGAGAGGGACATGTTGTACTTACCTGAGATGCAGCTGTCAAGGAGTTGTCGGAAAAGAGAGGTGGCAACCTGAATTTGGCACTGCACAAATGGGAGACTACCCCGGGATTTGACAAAGACATTGAAGTAAATGGATGCATCTGTCAGTTTCACCTTCTCCCGCATCCATAATGTTTAAAATCCCAAAGTCTTTCTGTCCTTGTGGTCAAGAAATTTGCAAATTTTGGAAAGTTCTTATCAAGAAACGAACTGAACGAAAATCTCAGCCATTTCTACTGTCTACTTCTAGCTGAAAACAAGCACAAGCTGGTGGATGATCATTTTGCTGGTAGCCATGGGGAGGGCTTACCCTGAGTGGAGATGTAAAAAAACCCAAGTACATGGATTTCCCCCCTTTGGTGCGGAATGCCACCTCTTGCTATATTCCCTTTCCCCATTTCCGTTATGGTTGGGAGAAGCATTAACTTGGAATAATCAATGTAACTTCCTGAAGAGCCCTTTGAGTAAAAAGCTTGTCATGTTTCTTCATTTAGTGGAACAGACGGGGGCTTGGTGTCGGGGGGGGGCAGGGCTGTTCCCCCTGCAGATGGAGGCTCCAACTTACAAAACATGTTCCATAGACGTATTTCAAGCACAAGCTACCTGCAAGTATCCCCCCTCTTTCAAAGTAAGTTGTGGGACTCAGGGATCGAGCCTCTGAGAGCAATTAGTGCTGCTGAGAACACTGGGATCCTAAGGCAGGGTGTCTTGAACATTTGCCCTTGTAAACATTCCCCAGTCAAGAGTGCGTCTGTTTTAGTTTTCCCCAAGATGAAGAGACTTATCAGTCTGAAGCTTGATAAAGGCCCTTTAAAGTTCTTTTTAAGAAGAGCACTATAATGCAAGAGTTTGCCAGATTTGCAATATATTGTCCTGGAGTTCACAACTGGGGTTGTGTCCAATGATAGCCCTACGTAGAGTAGACCAATTGAAACGAATGGGACTTAAGTTAGACTAATGGATACAGCCCCTGATGTGCCCCTCAGTTTGAGAGCACTGTTGTCAGGTAAGCAGTGATAGTCTCAGTTGTATCCAATGTTAGTCCTACTTACAGTAGACCCATTGAAATGAATGAATTTAAGTCAGTCATGCCTAACATAAGTCCCATTCATTGAAGTAGGCCTTGTAATGCATACAGCCTTTCTGAGTTTAAGACCTGTATACTCACACAAAGCTAAAACACAACTGTGGCATGAATAGTACTGTGAGAAACTACATCACTAAGCTTAGCAGCTACTGTGTCTGCTTTTGGTGAATACGTAATCTACTCCAGAAGTGGGCAGAAGGTAGATCAGGAACTCCTGGCAGAGTTATTTGCAATATGGTGGCAAGGATTTCTGACTTCCAGTTGTTTAACAATAGCAACAACAGAATGCCTCCTCATCCCCCTAAAGAAGAAGTGGGCAACTTCAGGAGGTCCAGGGGCCATTCCCCCCCCCCCCCCCCGGCCACAATCGACTTGAAAAACAATGTAATTATTTTCTTTTAAGGAAAAAATAGCACTCATCGCTGCTATGGAGGATCAAAGGGTCAAATTGAGCTTACTTGCAAGCTAAATTTAACTCCTTGGGGGCTCCATAGTAATTACTGACGCCATACACACCCACACCCTCCCACCCACCCACACTGTAGTTGAAATTGTTTTCAATAGTGCAATTAAATAGGATTTTTAATATTTATATCTGAACCCATTACAGAATTTATTATATTAAGCAGTACATAAGTGTTACTGTTACTAATATTTGGGGTGCTGGGGGGACAGTGGGGGCTCCAGGGAGCAGCAGGGGCTGCATGCCAGCTGTTTCCCACCCCTGCCCTAAATTATATGGCTGAAATGAAAAAAAAATACAGGGGTATCTTTGCATGCAGGGGGTGTGATCTCCATTTGGTTCTGGCACTCACAACAAATTCCTGGGATCAGCGTTCTTGAATTCTAAATATATTTCTTTTTCATCAAGCACCACTTGGTAGATCTTAGGGTTCTAGTAAAAAACAAAGTAGATTCTGGAAGTATGCATTCTCTCCCCACCCCAAGCTACTGCTCTGAGACTGGAGTAAATTGAGGAGCCATTGAGGAAACTATTACAAATTTGTGGGAACTCTCTATAAAACCTGAGACCCATATTAATTTTCAAAGTACTTTAAAACAATGACATCCTAAGCTAGCCTTCCCCAACCTGATGCTTTCCATTCGACTCAAATTCCCAGAATTCCCCAACCAGTATAGCCTAACACATTTGGAGTGCATTGTGTTGGGGAAGGCAGTCTGATGTGTGAGATGAGCAATATTTATACTAAGCCAGGAGATGTTGTTATTCCTGTTGTTGGTTATTTGTTTATTTACATATATAAAAGCACGGTGCTTTTCAAAGAACAGGTCTCTACGCCAAGGCACTTAGAATCTAAAAATCAGCACAAGATAAACTGAGGAAGTGGGGTGGGGTGGAATGTGTGGTTATTTCAATGACATGTACTTTTGGCTTAGTAAGGGTGTTGGGACTATGGGGATGCTCTGATGGCTTCCTGAAAAAAGTGAGTTTTGAGGAGGGACTTAAAGTAAATAAGGATTGCATGGAGGTATTCTGGAAGACATGCCCAGGCCTAAGGGGCAGCAAGGGAGAAAGGGCAGAATTGTTTCAGGGAGCAAGTGGGCCTTTGGATGGATGGCTGAGGGCAGTACAATGGTCACAGGAAGGGGTGTGTAAGAGTGGAGAGATGGAGCAAAAGGCCATGGAAGGTCTTGTTGGTAAAGACAAAAAAACCCAAAAACTCTGCAGGATCAATGAGCAGACAGGACACCTGTGGTGGAGAGGAGGGATATTGTCAAGGGAGATGGCAACTTGATGCCTCTGGAGTCAGAGGGGTGGTGAATTTGATCTGGGTTTCAGTCAGAATCAATCAAAACTCCAATAGAGCTATCCAAGGTGCTAAACCTATTTTGGGGCTTGTGGTCCTTGGTTAGCTCCTTTAGAGTTCTGATTGAAACCCTCAGTGGATTCACCGCCCCACTGACATCGGAACAACCAGCCTCTGCTGGATCAAGGAAGGGGATAGAGGAGAGCAGGATAGTCAAATGCCCCCAAATAGGTTGAGTGAAGTTCACTTGGAAGTGCAGAGAGAAAAGAGGGGAGGAGCATGAATTCTCTCTTCAGATCCAACTGAGTCATACAGGAAAGCTTGTCTGTGTCATGCCAGAATGTGGCTCAGTCAGAACCCAAAGACATTGACCAGCTGAAAATAAAATGATGGCTGTCCTACTGCCCTCCTGCATGGTGTACCTCCACACTCCTAAATTAGGGGTGGGGAACCCATGGCCCTCCAGATGTTGTTGGACTACAATTCCAATAATTCTTGACCCTTGGCTATGTTGGGTCAGGCTGATGGGAGTGGGAGTGAAACACCATCTGGAGGACCACAGGTTCTCCAACCCTGCTCTAAATCTATGGCTCTTCCAATTATTCTTTCTCATTCCATGAAAGCTCTTTGTTTTAGTTTTTATAAGTAGGGCATAAGAAACCAGAATGGTGAAGGATCTGGAAACCAAGTCCTATGAGGAGCGCTTGCATGTCCTGGGTATGTGTAGCCTGGAAAAGAGAAGATTAAGGGGAGACATGATAACAGTCTTCAAATATCTGAAAGGCTGCCATGCAGAAGATGGAGCAGAGTTGTTCTCAGTTGCTCCAGAAGGCAGGGCTAGAACCAATGGGTGGAAGTTGCAGGGAAACAGATTTCAGCTAAACATTAGGAGAAACATCCTAAGAGTGAGAGCTGTCCAGCAATGGAGAGATGGCCTCAAGAAGTAGTGGGTTCTCCTTCACTTGAGTTGTTTAAGCAGAGGTTTGATGGCGATCTGTGCAGCCTGCCAAAACTGCATTGAGCAGAGGGTTGGTCTAGATGATCTCCAAGCTCTCTTCCAACTCTATGATTCTCTGGAACCAAGACATAAAGAGCATATATCTACCTTTCATAATTGCAGCTGGCAAGTGTGCATTACATCCCATGTTGTGGCCTTTCTGAGAGCTGGGGATACTGCCCAGACCGCCTGGCCTATTCATTGTGGATATCTCCTTTTTCTTTCCTTGGCCTTAAGACTGCTAGCATGTCATGCCTCTTGTATATATTTTCACCTCTGCCCAATATCCGTGATGCTTCTCATCCTTAGAGAAATGGGGGCCTTACTTGCGTGAATCACTGGATGGAGAGAGTAATATCTTGCCGCTTCTATTTAAATACCAGGATGGAGCAGGCAGACCTGTTGGAGTGCATCAGACTCTGAAAGGAAATCTACCACTGATTAGTGAGTTAAATCCTGCTTCTGTGATAAACGTCCTGTGCCTCCTCCTTCCCCTGGGAGGGATCAAGTGTCATCTTTCGCTGCTTTGGCTTTTCCTTTTCTCATCCTTCCTGCCTGTGTTTCCAACCCCATCCACGATCTCTCTTCTCCTGGTCGGGTTCTTTAAAGGCAATCATTGCCAGCATTTGTCATTAACCCCTTTCCCCCATTTTTATTTATATAAAAAAGAGAGAATGGCAGAGAAATCAGGAAGCGATGGTAACAGCGGGGCAATTGCAGATGAATAATGAAAAGATTCATCACAGCCGTACCGGGATATATATATATTTTTGCAGCCAAGCGAGACGGATTCCCATCACAGCTCGGAGACTCGTTCCACGCAGCCACTCATCTTTCATGCTGAAGGGGAAGGGAAAGGTGGAGACAGTATCATTATGGATATAACCGGGCTCTGAAGTGACTGGTCAAGGTTGCCGCTTCACACACGACAAAGCTGCCGATGGGACTGGAATTCTATATGTGTACCCAGCTGTTATCTGGCAAAGTGTCACACAGAGGAGGGCCAGGATCTCTTCTCGATCAACCCAGAATGCAGGACACGGAATAATGGGCTCAAGTTACAGAAAGCCAGATTCCGGTTGGCCATCAGGAAAAACTTCCTGACTGTTAGAGCAATACGACAATGGAACCAATTACCTAGGGAGGTGGTGGGCTCTCCCACATTAGAGGCATTCAAGAGGCAGCTGGACAACCATCTGTCAGGGATGCTTTAAGGTAGATTCCTGCACTGAGCAGGTTTGGACTCGATGCGTTATAGGCCCCTTCCAACTCTACTGTTCTATGATTCTATGATTCTCTGCTTGGAATTCTTCAGCATTTATTTGTGGGCAACAGTCAGCGTATATGAAGAGCCCTTCCCTGAAGTCTGGGTGAGGAGTAACATTTTGGATGAGCAAGTGAAGAACTAAGCAAGCCCAACAACCTCTCTTGGCACATGGCATCTTGTTATACCGGGTTTTGCCTCTGCTATCCTCTTTTGAGCTCCTCCAATCCGATTTCCAGGGCCAGCATCAAGGGTAGCTATGGTTGGGCTCCTGCCAAGGTTCCACATGCCAGGAGGGGCCCACTGACAAGACCTCCCGGGAATTGCTCTTGTTCTTCAACCTGCTTACTCACCTGTTCTTCACTCTGGCCCAGGTAGTGAAGGTGGTGAGAAGGAGGAGCTGTGGGTGCTACTACCCACTTGCCCACTGACAGAGAGCAAAGCGAGTGGTAGCAATGATGAGAGAGAAGAAGAGGAGCAATAGCTGCTGGTGAGAAGGGAGGAGGGAGGGGACCCTTTGCAGGTGTCTTGTCCCAGTGCCCTCTAAAACCCGCAGCTGGCACTGCCAATGTCCCAGTCATACCACCCTACATTTGATGTTTCTCCAAAGTGTGGATATTTCCCTGTCAATCACTCCCTGTACAATGCCTTTGCCAATCAGGTCGGTCACAGCTTTCCAATTTCTGCTCGGAGGTTCTTTCTTCTCCAAATGTCTTTCAAATCATGAACTTTTTCACTCGAAGCATGTACTTGTCCATCCATCTGTGTTGGAGAAGCCAGACCAAGTTTGCTTAGTTACTGTGCAACCCTATGCATATCTACTCAGATGTATATCCTGCTGTGTTCAAAGGGCCGTACTCCTTGGTGGCAGCTGAAGAGGCCTGCTTTTTACCTTCAGCCTCACCAGCTGAATTGAAAGTAGTCTTATTTTCTTCGGCTGGAATTCCTTTACATATTTTCCAAGGAGTAAGTCCCCATTGGTGGCCTCGATGGTCTTATAGGCCCCTTCCAACTCTGCTATTCTATGATTCTATGAACGAAGTGCAGCTTACTGCTGAGTGGGCATCTATAGGGCCGCAGTGTTAGCGTGAGGATAGCAGAGGTGCAGTATGGTGGATGTACCATCACCCCCGAAGCTCTGGCTGCAGGGCGAAAAATAGTGCTGCTGGTGGTTCTTCCCCACTCCTCCCTATTCCGATGGTGTTGGGGGGGTTCCGACACTTATTTCCCATTGGTTAAAACGGGAAGGAAATTAGCTACGCCATCTCAGTGGAGGCTGGTGGCTCCGATTTCAGTGGGGCTGTGACTCCATAGTCAGAAACAGCCAGAACTCTATCCAAGGTGCTGAACCTGTTCTTGGGGGACAGGGTTTGGCACCTCGGATAGCTCCTTTAGAAGTTCTGGCTGGTTCTAACTAAACCCAGAATGGATTCACAGCCCCACCTAAATTGGAGCCACCAGCGTCCAGTGCTCCATCTCCAGGCTGAGATAGCTGAGACACATGCAGGGCTTTGGATCTGTTTCAAGGCCTGATAGCGGTGTAGCCTCAAGCCTGTGGAACTCTGCGGTGTAGAATGGGGACAGATTCGTATTCTCAATTTATTGTATTCAAAAGTGCCTTTAATAGTTCAGATTGTTTTACATTTATTCCTGCTGCATATGCTTTCTCAGGGAACTCCAGACTGAACCCTCAGGGGAAGGAAGCTAAGGCCTCTAACCTAAGTTCAGAATTCCTTATTTGCTAGTTCTACTAGAGGAAGAAGAGTTACACTGTGTGTTCTTGAGTGTGTGTGTGTGTGTGTATGCAGGGCCATGCAGAGCTGGTAATATGCCCAGGCCAGATGGGAAGTGTGTGCCACCCCCATTTCAAAAAAGGAGGACAACATGGCCATCCCAAGGGGGCCATATGCCCACCAACATGTCCGTTCTACATAACACCTTCATATTAAACCTGTTCTACAACACCTCAAGACACATATATCCCTGCCCCACATGCGGCATGGCCCTCTGGAGCTTGTAGTCTGACCGTGGTATTCACGATGGACTGCTTCTGCGTCGTTTCCACAAGGCGGGCTCCTCACTTCTCGATGAGCCTCTTATGCTATGGAAGCAGTAGCACTCCTCCTTGTTGGAGTGCCCCCTCAAAATCGTGGGCCCCAGGCCAACTGGCCCCACTGGCTGCCCCTCTGCACGGCCGTATGTGTATGTGTTAGGGTACAGCACTCAGTGTGGTTACGCTGCATTTCTGAACATTCCTTGCCAACAGGAATTCGCCACTTGCATGCATCAGTACTTGGGGGAAATCCTTTTTGAAAATTATCCATGTTTGTTTCAGGTTTGGCTTCTAACAAAACCAACTATTTCAAGGGAGGATGTCAAGATGTCTGTGCATCTACATATTGTCATACTGACATTTAGGGAAGTGAGGGCCAAGTAGGGATGGGAATACAAGCAAAACTTGAGCTTGTCAAAGTTCCCCTCAAGCCTGTTCTGCCTCGTGTCCATCTCAGATCGCAAACTTTGTTTCCCCCCCCTTTCGCCTGAAAATTCATGCGTATTTTTGTGCATATTTTCCCAATGTGTGCATTAAGGGTAGATCTACACTACTGCTTTATAGCGGTACTGAAGGGCACTGATAACTGTTGGGGCACAATCCACTCTCCATATACCGCTCATATAGTGTCATTTCCTGCTTTTTATTCCACATTCATAATGATTTGACACAAGGTGTAGTTCTGGCTTCAGTGTGCATATCTTTGAAATGTACGCATCCCTCTCCACTGATTAAAGTGTGCTTGTGTGCATTTTTCAAAAGGGCACATATTTCCATGCACATTTTTTAAAAGTATGCATACCATCGAACACATTTTTTTGCATGGGGGGGGGCAGCTGTGAAACTCATTGCCAGCTCAAAAATGTGCAGACCTTGACCACAGATTGCTTTTGTGTTTTGGTTTGGTCCTGAAGGTGTGAACTGAGTAAATACTAATCAAAAACAGGAATGGATTCCACGTACCTCCTTATGGCTGAGTGAACATAGTTTCATCATAGTTGTGAGTGTTCTGGGTTGGAATGTTGGCTCTCACGGTGGAAGACTTGCCTGCGATTGATTTAAGTGATGAATGGGCATCTGACTATCTGGGTCAAAGGCCACTATAGACTTTGTGGCCAGATCTGTCCTGATATAAGAACTTTCTCCAAGCTGGTGCCTTCCAAATGGGATGGTCTATAATGCCCATTTCCCCCAGTCAGCATGGCCAGTGGCTGTACTGACTAGGGATTATGGGAGTTGTAATTCCATCCATCTGGAGGGGATCAGGTTGCTTTGTAGGGCAGTGGTGGGAAATGGGTGATCCACGCAGTATCCCCAACTAGGAAGGTTAACCTTCACAGCTGGGGATGGAGGGTTAACCCTTCCCCTACTCTCAGTCACCTCCCACCTTGCCATATGGCTTGAAAAAGCCTCCCGCTGGCTTCCATGTATTCATGAATGGGGATGGGTTATGTAGATTTGGCGCTGCTCAAAACTAGCATGAAGACCCCTGGAAACTCACCCAAGTGGGAAAGCACCTTCTGGGGTGAAAAAGGTTGCTGTAGGGTCTACAACTGTCATGCTATATGAGGTGGATCCTCTTGAGGAAGCGTGAGGAGTTACTCAGAGGTTTCTCACAGCTGTGAGGTCTGTCGTCACTGAATCCTTATTTTGAATTTAATGTTAGCTGCTTTTGCCAGCAGTTGAGTGGCGGGAAGAGAAGAAAAATGCAGTAGAAGCCAGAGAGAACAATGTAGGCAAACAGCCAAACAGTGACTTCATCATTCCCTCTACCAAGTAAAAACAAGACTACTGCTGCAACAATGGTGAGAAGGCAGCAGTGAAGTGACCAGTTGTCCTACTAGAAAGAGGACAATTCTCTATTGGACGGTGTCATCTGATGGAACGGTTGTACAGTCCAGGTGGTCTGTTTTAAAGATAAAGAACACTTAGAAGGGAGAGCAGGAGGGGCTTTGATGGTGCCCATCAACAATGAGCACAGCAGACTGAGCAGGCAGGCACAAAGATCACCTGGTCAGTCTCTCCCACTATAGGGAGATGTACTGAAAGAACATAAGAGACATGCTGGATCAGGTCAAAAGTCCATTTAGTCCAGCATTCTGTTCACATAGTGGCGGACCAGCTGCCTGTGGGAAACTCACCCACATACAGGACATGAGTGCAACAGCACCCTCCTGCCCACGTTCCCCAGCAACTGGTGTACATAGGCATGCTGCTCTGATATTGGCGGAAGCACATAGGCATCAAGACTAGTACCCATTTGAAAACCTTCTCCAGGAATTTGTCTAACCCCCTTTTAAAGCCATCCAAATTAGTGGCCATCACTACGTCTTGAGACAGTGAATTCTGTAGTTTAACTATGCACTGTGTGAAGAAGTACTTCTTTTTACCTGTCCTGAATCTCCCACCAACCAGCTTCATGGGGTTCTAGTATGATGAGAGAGGGAGAAATATTCACTTCCCACCCCTTCCTCCACACCGCACATAATTTGTACACATCTGTCATGTCTTCCCTCACTCACTTTCCCCTAAGTTAAACAGTCCCAGATATTCCTATTGGAATTGTATTTCTACTTATAGTAATTATTTCTAAATGTGGCACTCCAGTTATGGAATGCGCTTCCCAGAGAGGATCGCCTGGCTCTTTTCGGTGCCAGGCGAAGACCTAATTCTCCCAGGCATTTAGCCTTTTAGTTGTTTTAAAGCTATTGCTGTACTTTAAATCCATGTTAGATTTTATTTTGTTTTTACTTTATACTGTAGTTTTAGAGTTTTAAATTTGATATTGTATTTTATGCTGTATTTTGTGATTTTATTCATTGTTAACCACCCATAGTGCTCCAGTTGGGCGGTATAAAAATGCAATAACTAAATGAATAAATTGCACATAACTTAGCATATCTCATTTTTGTGAAATCCCGTGTTCCCTTTTTTTGGTATTATGTAAACGGCTACCCCACATGGCACTGGTAGCTCCCTCCTTGGAGGGAAAGGGATGACTGGAAAAAGGTGCTCCGGCACCATCTCCCTGCAAAGGATGGATAGGCACACAGATGCTTCTATGGACATGGTGTGTCCTTAAGGGCACCATCCTATGCATGGTTTGACAGAAAAATGTCCAACAATTCCCAGCATTTCCCAGCCATGTCTGGCTGGGGAATGCTGGGAGTTCTTGGACTTTTTCTGTCTAAACATGAATAGGATCACACACTAAGAGGTTTATTATGTGGGAGCCTCCTCCAGACCTCATGCTAGTGTTTAATCCTAAAGTTGCTACCATGAGTCTGCCACATATTTATATCCAGGGGCATAGAAATGCCCGGCTAACAGAAGCACTCATTGTTGTATATTGAGAAAATGAATTGCCTTGCCATATTTTATTGATCACAGTGAGACCTGGCTGACACCATCATTGCAAAAAGGATCGTAGATTCATATAAGCTGTAGGTTGCCTTCAGGGGCATGAAAACAGCTTCCACCGAGATCTAGGAATTTTAGAATTGCTGGTTGTGCAGAAATTGCAGTTTCCTTGCCTAAGCGCATGCAAACTATTGCTTCTAAATAGAGGTGTTTGTGCGGCCTGAATGCTGCCTCTTGTAATTTTAAGGATAGAACGTCTGTGTAAAATCCTGGGATTGCCTGATGTTGTGTTCTAGTCTGAAGCAGGAGCCCATGGGGCTCAGTGCAACAAGGCAGGCCAGATCATCAAATCATAGAACAGTTGAGTTGGAAGAGGCCTGTAAGGCCATCGAGTCCAACCCCCTGCTCAATGCAGGAATCCACTTCAAAGCGTACCTGATAGATGGCTGTCCAGCTACATCTTGAATGCCTCTAGTGTGGCAGAGCCTACCACCTCCCTAGCTCATTGGTTCCATTGTTGTACAGCTCTAACGGTCAGGAAGTTTTTCCTGATGTCCAGCCGGAATCTGGCTTCCTGTAACTTGAGCTCATTATTCCGTGTTGTGCACTCTGGCCCTCCTATGTGTGACAACCTTTCATGTACTTGAAGAGTGCTATCATGTCTCTCCTCTGACTTCTCTTCTCCAGGCTAAACATGCCCTGTTCTTTCAGTCTCCCCTCATAGGGCTTTGTTTATTGACTGCTGTTAATCCATATTGCCCTCCTCTGAACCCCTCCAGCTTGTCTGCATCCTTATTGAAGTGTGATGCTCAGAACTGGACGCAGTACTCAAGACAAGGCCTAACTAGTGCCGATTTGGAGGGGAACCAGTACCTTACGTGATTTGGAAGCTATACTTCTATTAATGCAGCCCCAAATAGCATTTGCTTTTTTTTGCAGCCGCATCACACTGTTGGCTCATATTCAGCTTGTGATTTATAACAATTCCAAGATCTTTCTCGCTTGTCGTATTGCTGAGCCAAGTATCCTCCATCTTGTAACTGTGCATTTGGTTTCCTTTTCCTAGCCATCGAACTTGGCTGCAGCTTCTGGTGAACAATGTGCTCCAACAATGTCTCCTCCCACAAAGCCTGTTAAGCTCAGTCCAGAATCCCCTCTTTGGTCTCTAACCCATCCCAGGAAACCTTAAAGGGACAGGCCAGGAGCCTAGCACCCCTCCACCTCTCCACCAGCTCATGCCAGGTGTCTTACTGGTGCTGGCCCACAGGTTGCATGGATTGTGGAGTTATCGGAGATGGGTGTGGAGCTCTACTGCCGAAGTTCACCTCAGTGGCCGCAGTTTTTGGTCTGGGTTCAATAGTCTCCAGTTTAGGGGTCTTTTGCAACTTATGTTCAGGGCTGCCCAGTTCTGCACTGGTGCTTGGGCCCAGTGCCTCCTCTTCTGGTACTCCTGGTTATTCAGCCATATCCAGGTTGCTGGTGGACTCTGTGCTTATGACACTCGCTGCCTCCCTTCAATAGCATGGTGTTCTGAATTAACCCATTTATATCATGTATACATACTGATGAGACTGGCAGTTGAATCTTACTCCAATGCTGCTGATGGGGCAGACTTTTCCATTGCAATTGAGGACAGCAAGCTACCTTGGTGTGTGTGTGTGTGTGTGTGTGTGTGTGTCTTTGTAGAGCAGGCATACAGTTCTTGTTGCTCCTCTCTGCTCCTGCCCCCAGCATCTGCTGCATGAGGCAGCTGCCTCATTATGCCTAATGGCCAGCCCTGTATCTGTATGACCTTTTAATAAAGGAGAGAGGTGAACCTTGAGAGACTACAAAGCATTAGCACCCCCCCCCCAAACCAAACCAGGGTGGGTAACTACTTTAATGGGAGGAGGGCAAATTGCTTCCCACAGGGTCCTCCATAGGCCATATGATGCAAGTGGGTGTGGCTACAGCCCCACCCATTTTGCCTTTCTTAGTGCTGAGAGAGACACAGATCCCTCAGCATGAAGAAAGGGACTTACCTAGCACTGAGACAAGTGGCGCCTCCCAGCACCGATTGGTTTGGGAGCCTCTCTCGTGCGCCTCTCACTATCTACATCAGGGCCATCCCAGCACAATCTTGCTGTCCTACCACTGGCTGAGTCCCTGACTGCCCGCCTCTCCCCGCCCCCTGCATCTCTGATTTTTAATGAGGAAATAACAGAGGATTCCCCTATGCCCAGCTTCTCCTCCCAATTGGGAGCAGCAAAGGGCATGCAAGTGAATCCCTCTTGTTATCTCTGATCACACATCAGAGATAAAGGTCCTGTTCAGATGACATGCTAAACCACGATGGTTAAGTGTTTAGAAGTAAACGTTATGGATTAGCATGTCGTAGTGGGTTGTGTGAAACATTCCTAGCCATTGTGGCTACATAACTACATTTTAAACACGCTCACTAAAGACTTGCTGCAAAAGGATTAGTGGCTTAACCATGGCTTAGCGTGTTGTCTGAACAGGCCCAAACACAGGTATTCTTCCAGGGGCGGGGCTTGGAGGTGAATCTCCATGGGCTAGATGTTCCCCATTCATGCCTTAAACTGAGAGGATGAGCCTAAACCTTATATCTGGAAATACGACGAAACATTGCGCTTTAACATCTAAAATATTACATTTGCCTCTGCAGGAAGACTATGTTCCATTTGCGTAGCTACAAGGCTCCCTGGGCAGTGAGAGCTTTTGACTAACCCAGTGCTATAGAGGAATTTTAAAAGGTAATGTAGGGTTTCTGGTTTTGTTTTTGCATTCAGTTGTTCTGTAAAATGGAAAAAGTTCAGAAAAGGGCAACTAAAATGATCAAGGGACTGGAGCATCTCCCCTATGAGTGAAGGTTACAACAGCTGGGATTGTTTAGCTTAGAAAAAAGGAGGCTAAGGAGAGATTTGATAGAGGTGTACAAAATTGTGCATGGTGTAGAGAATGTGGATAGGGAGACAGTTTTCTC
This sequence comes from Anniella stebbinsi, assembly GCA_029215795.1. Taxonomy (NCBI): domain Eukaryota; kingdom Metazoa; phylum Chordata; class Lepidosauria; order Squamata; family Anniellidae; genus Anniella; species Anniella stebbinsi. The sequence continues at coordinate 336,534,612 of JARDYH010000001.1, forward strand.
CCTCTCCCATGATACTAGAACCTGGGGCTATCCCATGAAGCTGATTAGTGGGAGATTCAGAACAGAGAAAAAGAAGGACTTCTTCACACAGCACATAGTTAAATTCTGGAATTCACTACACATGGTGGCCAAGCAGGTGCCCATGGGAAACCCACAAGCATGGCATGCGTGAAACAACAACCTCCTGCCTATGTTCCCCAGCAACTGGTGTACAAAAGAACTATAGAATTCACTACCAGAAGATGTAGTGATGGCCACCAATTTGTATGGCTTTAAAAAGGGGTTGGATAAATTCCTGGAGGAGAAGGCAATCAATGGCTACTAGTCCTGATGGCTATGAGCTACCTTCAGTATCAGAGACAGTAAGCCTGTGTGCACCAGTTGCTGGGGAACATGGGTGGGAGGGTGCTGTTGCACTCATGTCTTGCTTGTGGGTCCCTGGTCAACAGCTGGTTGGCCATTGTGTGAATAGTATGTTCTTATGTTCTCCCACTTCTCTATGCACATGTTCATATAAGCCTCAAGCCAACAGACTGCATCTTATAATAGAGAAGGCCTTGTAGAATTTCCTACAATGTGAACCTTGGAAATATTTACATTGAAATAATAAAATTTGATTTCTCTATCTCTCTCTGCTACACATAAAGCCCTTTTGCAATGGAGGATGGATGATTGCGATGGTTCCTTGCTTCCGTGATAGCCGCTCATGGGGCACATGTGAGGGAACTTTCCCGCAATGACAGGAGTGACATTTTGGGAGGACATGTGTCCCCTGATGGCGCTTCTGCATGTGGATTGGGAGAAGTGGGTGGGGCTAGGCAGAAGATGTGGCTACGGGGCTTTTTTTATGAATTGGGAGGAATGCGCACAAACACAAAATCAAAGCTATGCAAGGGGTGGATAGGAGGTCCGGTGAATATGCGATGCTGCACAGAGATATGTTTGTATTAAAAAAAATAAACATGGTTGGTGCCAAAGCACGCATATAACCAATAAAAAAATGTGCTGAAAATGGTGGATGCGTCCACTCCTAAACACCTCCGAAACCGCTGGACACACCCCTGAAAGTGGGTTGAATGTTCGCTAAGCCGGGAACTCGAGCCGAACAGCAACAACTGTGCTAAGGGGGGGGGGGGCATGCACACCAGCGGCGGATTTTGGGAGTGTAGCAAGAGAGCCGAAAAAACAGTGACAAAACCAATCAGCGATATTCCTGAATAACTGAGGGGTGGACCCGAGATCACAGCGGGATTAGCTATGCGCCATGTGATCTGGTAGGGACGACTTCAATATTATCTTGGAATAAACGGCTGGTATAGACACAGCCTCTCTCTTTCTCTCTCCTCTCTTTCACTCTTTCTTTCTTCCTGCCACTTCCCTAAGCTTTCAACAGTTTGTAAAATATGACCGATGGGAAAATCATTGTTCGTGCTGAAGGCTTGGTGCAAAGGGACATCATTTTCTCTTCTCAGCAGCTCTTTTCAATTGGAAATACGTAACACACGATTAGTTTCTGATTTCTTTCTGAATCTATTGGTGATCATAATGTTCTCAGAAGGGCCTCAAATAATGAGGACTACGCTGGTGCCGATTGACTCGGTAATATTACAGTTCTTGTCTGATGTAGATGTGAACTGAGTTAGAACTGGCAAAATGTGAACTTGTCTGAATGATTTCTGTGGTCACCACTGGTCTAGGAATATCATTAGTACTTTCAACAAGGCATATTGGTATGTGTGTATATGCCTACAGACACCAAGACAAACTAGGGACGAGCACGCACTGGCCTTAAAGTCCAGTTCCCCAGATAGATTTGGATGAATCCCTTTCTCAACCACAGTTTCCATTCTGTTGGACTGGGCAGGCCCAGATTCGAATCTCCTCTCAGCCAGGAAGCTCACTGGATGACTTTGAGCCAGTTGTTACATTTCCGGCCCAAACTAAATGCAATTTCTGGTTTGATGTCATTGCTGACTTTGTTGTTTTAGACTTCAGGTTTTATATTTTACTAGTTTTAAATGGTTTTCACATTTTCACTGTAATGTGCCCAGAGAAAACCCTGGTGATTGAACAGCATATAAATATTCTGAGTAAGTAAATGTAAGTTAATTGCAATTAATTTGCACATTAAAAAACACACCTAATGCCTCTTGTTCTGCCTCAGTAGTACTTCAAGGGTTGAGACAAAACTGCCCCTTCACCATTTCCTCTTTGATGCCACAAAGGTACAGGAGCCGGCCGTCTTTGCATCCGGTCACTGTAGCTCTCCTTGTATGCTCTTTGTCAGTGTACTTCTGCTAGCATCCGCTCTACGTCAGGTGTATTCTGTGCCGATTGTGAGGCAGGTGCTGGTGCGTTGGATTTCCTCCTTTCGCTTCCGATGTGTATCGTTGCAAGAGGAGAGGGGGCAACTCAGCAGCTGATTTGACCTTGTGCTTTGTTTTCGTTTGATTCTCTTTGCACATGTCTCTAATTGATCTTGAAAAGAAGGGACAGTTAAAGAAGACGTTAAGGTGAAATGAAGCCATAACTGTGACTGGAGACTTTTATTAAGTGTGGCAAAGTTCCCTGGGCTGCGTTGAAATTGTTTATTGATTTTGGTACGGCTGGGTGCTTTGGAGTAATCGCCCGCAGAACCACTGGAGGAGAGGTGGGAGGGGAGAGAGGGAGTGCAGAGCAAAAGCACAGAGCCTCGGCTGTGATTGGTCCTCACTGCCTTCTGAGCTGAGCTACTCTTCTCCCTTCATATTCTTAGGGTTTTCTCCCTAACTTGTAAAGAGGCAACTAGGGCTGTCACTAGTTAACTCTTGTGAGACCTCATGTCCATGAGCTTGCTTTTTCATCCTCTTAAATCTTCTGACTGTCAGGTGTACGAGGCCAGGGCTAGGGATTGTCTAGAAGAATTTTAGGTAGTCAAAAAGTTTTCTTTGGAATCATCTTGATCGGCTCTTCTAGGATCATGCTCTCACGCCTTAAAAAGGATATGGTAGGGGTGGGAAAGGTGCAGAAAAGGGCAAACAAAAGGATCAGCAGCCTGAAGCAACTCCCCTACAAGGAAGGTTACTACTCACGTCATCAGACAAGCGTTTTACCATACATTTGTTACTGGCCACTCATGTTTTTTTGCAGGTCCTTTTGACAATGCCGTCCACCTCCCGTGAGTCTTTTGCTCCTTCTGGTCTTTTTTCCATTAAAAAAACACCCCAAAACATGAAACTTGTCGCCATTTCCTGCTGTGTGCAGGAAAAGCTGCGTGATAAAGACACCCACTGCATGGTCCATGTGGTCATTGCTGCTTCCTCTTTCTTCACCGTGTGAAGGAACAGGAAGCTGCTTGTCCCTATTGTGGGACAGCAACAGTAGGGCAACAGAATTTTCTCTCCATCTGATGATGTGCAATGTTTGGGGCTACTTAATTTAGAAAAGGGCTGAGTAAGTGCGTACAGAATTATGCATGGTGTGGAGAAAGGGAATAGAGAGAACTCTATCTCTTTCTCTTTCTCTCTCTCTCTTTCTCTGTCTCTCTCTGTCTCTCTGTCTCTCTCTCTCATAACATCAGATCCTGGGGTCAACCAGTGAAGCTGAATGGTGGGAGATTTCAGGACTTTTTCACACAGCACATAGTTAAACTATAAAATTTGTTTTCTCAAGATGTGGTGATGGCCACTAGGTTAAATGGCTTTAAAAGGAGATTAGACAAATCCATGGAGGATAAGGCTATCCATGGCTACTATATTAGGGTGACCATATGGAAAGGAGGACAGGGCTCCTGTATCTTTAACAGTTGTGTTGAAAAGGGAATTTCAGCAGTGTCATTTGTATGCATGCAGCACCTGATGAAATTCCCCCTTCATCACAACAGTTAAAGCTACAGGAGCTATACTCAAGTGGTCCAATGCAAAAGAGGGCACACATTTTTTTGCATGTATTTCCCTAACATAATGCATTGTTGAACATTATTTTTGCTAATATACACATTTGTGTACGAATTTTTCTATGGGAGAACTCCACTGCAAAATTTAGAGAAGTGCAAATTTCAAAGGATAACTGAATTTTGCTTTGCATAGTGGTTCGAAAGTGCAAAATCACTTGCAATTAGTGGCATCTCTAGTTGCAATACCACTTAACAGGTGGTTTGTGTTCATTTATACAAGCCATCAACTTGGAATTGTTCAGTAGCCTCTTTCTAGGGGAAGAGTTGTCTGGCTTTAAAATGCCTCCATCCTAACACCTCAGACCGAGAGAGTTATTTTTAACCCATCTTGACCTCTGGTTGAGCAAGAATAAAATAGGGATTGGGTGGAATATGACACAAATCAATAGGTTATCCCAACAGATGTGATCTGTGGGGCCTGTTTCCCCTCGGACACTTGCTACAGTAACAAAGATAAATGGTGATTTGTTAACATTGCGATCCAGGGTCTTGGTGGCTCAGTGGATCAGGCCACGACCTTTAACCCATGGATCTTGGAGCTGGAGAGAGAGAGAGATATGAAATTGTAATCAGATAGTTGCAGCAGACAGTTTGGGGGGCTGTGCGGTGCCACATACTTCCCAAAAGCAGGAAACAAGGCAAGTGTATTGTCTTCATTTAGAGCCGTTTCCTGCAGGGGGAATTGCAGGAAAAGAAACAGGGACAGCGATTGTGTCCAGAAGAGGTGCAAATTCTTCAGCCACTGCCTGATATTCACTCCTTGAATCATTGTCGAATGGCTTCATAGCCCGTCTCCTTCCGAATTTACTGGTTTTTCATCTCTCCTTACTCCCTTCCCCAAAGTTGTAATTAGGAGGAGGAGCTTTCTCCTCTTCCTAGCTTACATGTTTTCCCCTCTAACAATTTAGAGCAGGGATGGATGGCATGTAGCCATAGACCATGTGGGGTCACCTCCCAGTGCAGCCCCGCCCACCCCCACCCCACCGCCTTGGAAAAAAGTAAAAAAGAAATTAATGAAGAAATGGCATCTGGAGCGCTACAGAGTGCTGAAAAGGTCAAATCTATCTTGTTAGCAAGTTAAATGTGACCCTTTTAGGCTCGAATATAGTTTGCAAACCAACTTGGTTTGACTTGTTTGGCACTCTGTAGTGCTTTGGATGCCATTTTTAAAAATTCATTTTTAAATGCATTTTTTGGGAGACTGTACCCTATGGGTGGGTGAGTGGTGCTCAAAGACGGAGTGAAAATGCCCCCCCCCCCCCATTCTCCCAATGTTGCTCAGCCCTGCTTTAGAAACTGGTTTTGTCTATTCCAAAACAAATTTTGCCACACAAAAAGGTAACTTTGCATAAATTGTGTCAATGAAGCAAGTTTTAAATATGCTTAATTCTTGGAGGATAAACTTTCTGTCTGTAGACTAGTTTGGGGCGTGTGGAGTTTTGCATCTTGTTGAGAAGCAAAACTGAGTGATGTTAACATTATTGAAATCTTCAAGCTGATATTGAGTTGGGGGATTGCCTTTTATTTCAGTCATTCTTTTATTTATTTTCAACACAATTGCTTCAACTTGGGAATTATGAATACAAAAGTACAGTGAAGTTTGGTTTAAGTTGGATTTGCAAGTTACCCCCATTTTTTTCTTCTACAAGCCCAATTGTATTGGTGACATTGGTTTAACTGATAGTGTTTCTCACTAAGTGTGAGTGTGTCTTTAAATTATTGTTATGTTGTTGCTCACTTCATGTATGTAAGGATTAAACTGATGATGACTGTTTTGGCCAACTTCTTCAGATGATCTAATCATCATCTTTCTTTTAAAACACCCAGTGAATCAATCTGATTTGTTTGTTGCTTTCAGGGTGGCTGTATTCTGCCAAATATCTGAACAGATTTGCAAAGATGAATGTAATTAGGGTGACCAGATAAAATCCAGGTCAGGGCTCATGTAACTTTAACAGTTGTAGAGAAAAGGGAATTTCAGCCAGTGTCATTTGTATGCAATTAGTTCCTGGTGATATTCCCTCTTCATCACAACAGCTAAAGTTGCAGGCACTATACTAGAGTGACCATATACAAAAGAAGGCAGGGCCCCTGCAACTTTAACAGTTGTGATGAAGAGGGAATTTCACCAGGAACTAATTGCATACAAATGACACTGGCTGAAATTCCCTTTTCTCTACAACTGTTAAAGTTACATGAGCCTTGGATTTTATCTGGTCACCCTAAATGTAATGCTTTGTATGGATGGGAAATTCCTTAATTTGTGTGTGTGTGTGTGTGTGTGTGTGTAAAAGAGATCTTCCTACACAGTTTAAGGAGTGTATTTTTTTATTGTTCGACGTTATTATATCACGATACAAATTCCTTTTCCATTTACCAGAAATTCAACACAGCTCTACAATACAAACACTATTTCAACAGCTACAAAAGCATTTTCAAAACTATAGTCCTGTCTATAATTTTTCAAAAGTATTATAAATCTATGCTTTTTAAAAATTCATATTATTGCACTTTTAAAACTGCTTGAATTTTTCTTTTGTTGTTTGTTTTCTTGGTATATTCTTTGATTTGTAAAGACCTATTGGCTTAAACAATGAGTTGATTTAATGGATTGATCTAGTTGATACTGGATGGTACTGATGATTTAGATCCATTCCAATCAGGTTTCAGACCTGGTTATGGGAAGGAAACAGCCTTGGATGCCCTGGTTGATGACTTATGCTGGGGAATGAATGAGCAGTTCTTCTAGACAACTCTGTGGCTTTTGATACCATAGATCATGGTATCCTTCTGGATTGTTTATCTGAGTTGGGCTTAGGAGGTGCAATGTTAAAGTGGTTCTGGTCTTTCCTGGAGGAGTGTTCTCAGAAGGTGGTGCTGGGGGACTTCTATTCCACCACCTGGCTGTTAGGCTGTGGGGTGCTGCAGGGTTCCATCCTGTCCCCCATGTTTTTTTAACATCTACATGAAACTGCTGTTTGGCCTCAAGTGTCATTAGTATGTGGGTGACACTTGGCTCTACCTCTCATTTCCACCTATGCATGCCAGGGAGGCTGTGAAACTTTTGAACCAGTATCTTGAAGCTCTTTTGGGGTGCATGAGGGTGAAGAAGCTGAGAGTTAACCCAGACAAGACAGAGGTAGTGTGGGTTGGGAAACCAGCTTCACTGGATAGAGGTTTACAACTGGTTTAGATGGGGTTGCACTCCCCTTAAAAGGCCATATATGTAGTCTGGGAGCCCTGAACTCTGCACTAACTGGGGAAGCCCAGCAACCTAGGCTGGTATACCAGCTGTGGCCATAACTGGAAAGGATGGACCTTGCCCTGGTTGTCCATGTATTAGTGACATCCAGGCTGGACTACTGTAATGTGCTGTACATGAGGCTGCCTTTGAAGACAGGCTGGAAGCTTAAGCTAGTACAGGATGCGGCTGCCAGAATGTTGGTGGGGGTGAGAAAATCAGATAATGTAACATCTATACTGCATCAGCTATGCACTGATTACTGGTATGCTTTTGAGGCCAATTTAAAGTGATGATTTTGACCTTTAAAGCCTTAAATGGTTTGGGGCCAAATGTTTTGAAGGATTGCTTTCAACCTTAACAGCCTGCCTGCACTCTAAGATCAGTAACAGCAGCACTTCTCAGCTGTCCACCTCTGAGGGCGGTTAGGTGGGCAGGTACACAAGAGTGGAGCTTTTCTGCAGTGGGCCCACACCTCTGGAATGCTTTGCCATAGGTGGTCCACCAGTCTACATCATTGCAGGCTTTTAGGAAGGCCCTGAAGATTCATCTGTTTATTCTGGTCATCCCCTGATGATTATGTTTTATCAGACTGGGACTAGATCTATACTGCTGCTTTATAGTAGTATTGAAGCGCACTGGTAAATGTGGGGGCACATTACACATTATATTTACCACTTTCATAGTGTTATTTCCTGCTTTTTATTCCACATTATGCAAAATACTGCAATAAACGTCATAGTGTCCTATGAAGTATAAATGTGCAAGAAGGATATAGCATTACCATAATGGGATCAAAATGATTTGACACAAGGTGCAGATCTGACTAAGGTTGTAGCTGCAATCATAGAGTAGTAGAGTTGGAAGGGGCCTATAAAGTAATGGAGTCCAATTCCCTTCTCAATTCAGGAATCAACCTTAAAGTATACCTGACAGATGGCTGCCCAGCTGCATCTTGAATGCCTCTAGTGTGGGAGAGCCCATGACCTCCCTAGGTCATTAGCTCCATTGTTGTACTGCTCTAACAGTCAGGAAGTATTTCCTGATGTCCAGCCAGAATCTGGCTTCCTGTAACTTGAGCCCGTTATTCCGCATTCTGTACTCTGGGATGATCGAGAAGAGATCCTGGCCCTCCTCTGTGTGACAACCTTTCAAATACTGTGTTGTAGGTTCAGTCTTATGCTGGTGTTTGTTGTTTATTGGAGAGTTTGGTGTTTTTACTGTCACTTATTATTATTATTATTATTATTATTATTATTATTAGAATTTTGCTGTTTTATGTTGCCTTGGGAGGATTCCTGCCTTGAAAGGCATCCTACAAAAAAATTAAATAAATAAGTTCCACTCTGTGCCTTTGTAGCAGCCCGTTCTTTCACTGATTGTACTCCTGGGCATTTCCTCCACCCTGCTGAATTTTGAGGCTGTCAAGGGGATCCATTTATCCTTCTCTCAAACTGAGATAAACTTGGGCTGAGATGACTGGATCTCTGTCCTCAACTGACCAGCCCTGGTGGATCTATGGCAAGAGAGCCTTGGAGCATCTGCCCCTAATTCTGGAGCATTACCTGTCAGCGCTGTGATTAATGACCGATAGGGTGTTTAAGCGGAACAATCGTAACCAAAGCTGCAGAGTTCCTCTGGATGTTGAGAGCTCTCTGCAGGCACTTCCTCCTTGTAAGAAGCCTGGAGAGATAATTCCATCGTCAGGCCTGATAAGGGTGAGACTGAGACCTGGAAAGAGGGGGAAAGAGTCGGCCAATGGGAGCGTCCCTTTTGTTCTGAGACTGGCCTGAGGGCAAGCGAGGCAGGTTTCATGCGGGTGTCAGAGGTTGCTTTGTTTTGTCAGTTCAGTTGTCAGCACCCAAGCAACATGGCCTCAAGCAAGTCCTGCTACCCCAGTAACATTCTTGTGTGTTCTCTGTTTTCATCCACAGATGTGGAGTTTTGCATTGCATATGCCCCTGAACCATAGAGGATGCTTCTCAGAAATGAAGCATTCAATAGGTAGAGCAAAAGTGTTTTATGCATTTAGTTACCCTTCTCCAACCTAGTGCCCTCCAGATGTGTTGGGATGGCAACTCCCATAATTCCTAGCTAGCATACCACATTTCCATACTATTGGTTCTCCACCCCCACTTCTGTCACACAATACTTCCTCTTTCTCAACTGAGAAGAAAGAGGACGCTAACAACTACCACGTGGCCCATTCAGTGGGCGTTTTTAATGCGCCGATTTTCCTGCACACAGCAGGAGATCACGGCAAGTTCCGTTTCTAAAAACAAATCGGACTTACCAGGGTCTTTTTTGTTGTTGTTATGGGAAGAAGGCCAGAAAGAGCAGGAGACGCATGGGAGGCGGACAGCGTCATGAATAGGACCCGCAAAAACTTGTGAGTGCCCAGTAACGAGTGTGCTATAAAACGCTCGTCTGATGATCCCTTTATACAGGCCATCAAATATGGACGCCTTCAAATAGAGGACTGTTCTCTTTAAAGTAAGACACATGGCCATCCTATCTAGGAAAAAAAAGTTTGAGAGAGAACAATTTTGGCAGCACAACTTTGATGAGGGAGATGCATAAATGAATTGCATAAAGGAGAACTACTGGCTCCTATGGAGAAACTGCAACAGCTACAGGGTATAAATGAGAAGCAGAGCATGCGGCGTGCTTGGCATGTTTTTCTTGCTTTTTTAGGTTGGGGTGTCTGATGGGGCATTTGTGCAGTTGGAAAAATCTGCTTTAAAAAAATATCTGGCCCAGCTGGCCATACCCCCTTTCCCTTGACCACCAATCATAGGGTGACCATATTTTGGAAACCAAAAAGGAGGACAACATGGTTGGGCCCCAAGGGGGCATCCCCACCAACTAGTCTGCCCCAGGGGGCATGTCCAGCACCAAGGGGGGGGTGCCCACCTGAACATAGCCTTGGTCACATGTCTGATTTTACAGCATACAATTAAGACAAATCTGTTCTATAGAACATCTTAATGTTAAAATAACTGAAAGAACAACTGAGACATCCAATGTATCTGAAATTAACTTCACTCACTCCTGCTTTTGTAGCTTTTGCTGTACTTTGTTGCTATACTCTGTGTGATACATTCTCCCCTTCCCTCAAATATCTATTCTGATTGTATCCTCACTCCTCTGCAAGCTGCTGCTTAATAGGGTTTGCTGCCGGCTGGCTAGCTGGCTTTTTTATTTTTAAAGTTTGGGGGGTGGGAACTTGTGTATGATTGTCACAAGTTTCTCTACTCTAACATTAGGGTGGGTGTTGTGGGTGTCAGACACTACTTTGCCCATTTACACTTCTCACTTATATACATTAGCTTCTCGAGGCTTTTGCGTTGGCACCACTTTTCACATCCAGACTTTGAACTCCTGTCTACTTCCTGCACAAACACACAACTCTGAGACCCTCTTTTTAATGTTCTGCATTACATGTCAGCACCATGGGGCTAAGTTGCAACAGATGTCTCTGGGTTGTCTGTGCAGCCTACGTTGTCTCTCTAAGTCATTGCAGCCAAACCAAAGCCTCCAGCCTCAAACAATCAATCTCCCTCCCCCTTCCAAAGTCTCCCAACGGTCCAACCGAGCTGCACACTTGTACCCTGTGGCCGGGGGGAAGGGTGCCAGCTTATTGCTTGGTCACTTCTGATTTTTCTCTAAGGTTGACCCTTCATCACCCATGATGTGGAACTCTGAGAAAAAGGCCTCTGGCCCCTTCTGTTTTGCCCTGTGGGCTGCTTTGACTGACCTCTCCTTTCTCACATTTTGATCTGTGGACGCATCGCCTCTGTTCAGCTCCAGGTACCCGAGTGTCCACCAAATCTGCAACAGGAAAGGTGTTGTGTTTGCCCAGCACTTCTTAGCTAAAAACTTGAGATCCCCTTGATGCCAAGGGCTGAAACTGCTCAAGGTGCAAGACCCCAAAGAGGAGGTTTGACAACCTGAGTTTGAAGGATATGGCTCCAGTGTTTTGTTTTGTTTTTAATTCAAACCTCAAACTTTAAAAAGAATTGCTACAAATCAACAGATGAACATATCTGCTTGAAACCTGGCATGGCTAAAGCCCTCCTTAAGATCTATCATGATGCCAAGTTTCATCTCCTTAGCTTTAAAAATGATGTTTTGTTTTTAATTATTCTAATACCTCAATTTTTTAAAAAAAATCATAAAAATCAATGGATGAACGGATCTGCTTCAAACTTGGCATAGCTAAAGCCCTACTTAAGAACTATCAAGGTGCCAAGTTTCATCTCTTTACCTGTAAGCATTTTTGTTAATTCCTATTGAATATAAAGTAGAACTGCCCTTTGGGTGGGGAGAGGATGGGAAAATCCGGATTTTTCTTCAAATTTCATAATTCCTCCTCTTGATGGATTTATCACCAAAAATCCTGACATGTCCTGGTTTTTCATGACATATGGTCACCCTAATCATTTGATGGTTCCCCAGCTGTTGCACAGTGTTTTCCCCATTCTAAAAGATTGAAATACGCCTCTGAAGACTTAGGGGCTGCCTAAACGCTTGGAACGCCCCAGGGTGGGTGCACGGTGGCGCAGCATTGATTATACGATGACGCTGCAATCGCACACTCATCCCGGAGCTTTCCACCGGAGCTGCGGAGAGAAAAAGTCAGGGACTTACCCTGACTTTTTTCTCCGAAGCGGGGATGCGCAAAGCGAGGTCAAGACAGGCCCTCACCTTGCTGCGGAGTTGCAACGAGCTTTAAGCTAACATATCCTGCCATTTTTGGTGTTTTGGCTTCCCTCTTTTGCATCGGGCCCTGCTCACTGCTGGAATGTGGCCTCCCAAAACTCCTCTGAAGTTAAATCAGCTTGGAAGAGGTTCAACACCCCAGTGTATCACATATCGACCCTGTTCAGACAACACGCTAAGCCATAGTGGTTAAGCCTTTTGAGCTAAACATTATGGCTTAGTGTGTCATGTGAACCATTCCTAACCATGGGGGCTACATGATTAGGCTTCCATGGTTTAAACATGCTACCAACCACTTGCTGCAAGAGGGTTAGTGGCCTTACCAGGGCTTAGCATTTTGTCTGAACAGGCCGATAATCACAATTATAAGCTGGTCTTTGTGGCTGCATTGAAATATTGCATGAAAAATATGTATGCAATATTTGCCTCATGCAGAAGTCCACAAGGAGTATGGATAGAGCTTCTATATAAGAAGTGATTCTGTGTGCAGCAATGACCTTTGTGGCTTCTCCCAAGGTCCCCTGTCCTCTCCCTGGTACCACTTCCTCCACATCCTGATTCTACTAAAACTTTCATCTCACATGCCAACCTGAACGACTGCAATCCAAAGAATGGAAATTCAGCCAGTTTATGTAAAGGAGGTGCTTATGCTTACTTTATACAATTTATTCAAAGAACATTAAGTCAGATGTTTGAACATGGCATATATACGTCTCTGACTTCTGCATACACTATTTACTAGGACTTGTGAGCACAGCTCGAATAGCTGAGTTGTGGCTATTCCATAGCTTGCCAATACATTTACTGTTTGTTTTCATCCCAAAGTCTCTTTCAGTCTTTTCTTTCTTCTACTTCTTTTCTCCATTAAACATGTGGCTTTCACATCAATTCCCCCCATCTCCAACATGGGCTGCTGTTGTTGTTTTTGTCCAGGCTGAGTGCAATTTTATTTCTTCCTCATTTTTTAATCTGTTCAAGGCCGTCTGCATTATTGCTGTTTCCTCACTCACTTGTGTTTGGAACACTCCCAATTAAGTATCGTCTGCAGATTTAATTAATGGACTGTTTACCTCCTCTTCCAGAGCACTAATGAAGAGGATTAATCACACCAGCCCTAACATGGTTGCCTTCCCCACCTCGTTGGATCACGCTCCCAGTGTCTCAGTGAACTCCTATTACAATCTTACAACAGAAGATATAACAGGAATCATCCAAAAAGACCCTTCATTCAAATAATACGTTATTGCGACTTTGGACAAGTTCACTCTCTCCATGACAGCACTTTTTCCAAAACCCATCCTAATTCAACTAAATTATGAAAATAAAGTTTTAGAATACAACACAGAAATACTGTTTATAAGACTCTCTCCTCCCACACCAAACAACAACAGAAGTGATAATCTGTTTTGATTTGCTCTTTACAAACTTGCAATGTTTTTACTGTGTGCTCTGCTTTCTTCTTCTGAATTAAGGATTCTATTTAAACACCCCTTGCCCCCCCCCCCCCCATGCAACAGTGCAATCCAATCATTCTACCAGATTACACATCCATTTTAGGGAACAAAAAGCTGCTGCACAGCATTTTGTTTTAGATCTCACAGACGGGGAAATACATCATCCACAGGGCAGCAGGGGTGGGGTGGGCAAGGGGTGTTTACCTGCCTTCTTTTGTATATGGTCACTCTAGTATAGTGCCTGCACCTTTAACTGTTGTGATGAAGAGGGAATTTCACCAGGAACTAATTGCATACAAATGACACCGGCTGAAATTCCCTTTTCTCTACAACTGTTAAAGTTATATGAGCCCTGTCCTCCTTTTCAGATGGTCAGCCTATGGGGACTGGACTTCTATATGCTCTGGAAATTATTTTTGATCAGAGTTGCTATCAGTGATGATTATCCCCACCCCCACCCCCCAAAAAGGCTAGCCAGGGTCCTGATTCATATTGCGGACCCTGAGCCTACTGTAGAATGGAAATAGAAAAAAGATGTAGCTGCTAGATACACATTTAAAGTAATAATAATGCAGTCATACTTAAAAACATGCTCAATTGTCAGGAAATTCCTGAATCCTGACCTGGCAAAGCCCATCATGTCAGTCTAGAAAAACCACCACGAGCGAGAGATAATAATAATAATTTTAATAATAATAATAATAATAATAATAATAATAATACAAGCAAAGGTAAATGTCTGCAGGTAGTTTAGAATCTCAGTAGTTATATTATGTGAGAATCCTTTGAATTTGCATTTTGTTTCTGTCCTGTCCTTTTAATTTGCTGAAATCTGGATGAAGTAGGTTTAATGTGTGGAGGTTCTTGATATAGGACAGGGATCGGACTCAAAGATCTTCTCTTCTTGGTCTGACCTAAGATTCAATGATTTATATAATTGACTGTATATTATTGTAATTATATCATTGATTGCTCCCTTCCCCCCCCGCCATGCATATATTAGCCCTGATTTGCTATTGGTTTGGCAACAGTGAGAGCCAGTGTGGTGTGAGAGTCACTGTGGTGTAGTGGTTAGAGTGCTGGACTGGGACTTGGGAGATCTGGGTTCTGGTTCTGACTCGGCCATGAAATTGAGCCAGCCACTGACTCTCAGCCTAACCTACCTCACTGGGTTGTTGTGAGGATAAAATGAAGAGAAGGATCATGTATACTGCGTTGAACTCCTTGGAGGGAAGGTGGGATATAGGGAATAAAGAAATAAATAAGCTCGCAGAGCTTTTCACACTCATCTTTGGGGGTGTCCATGTGTTTTCTCCATGGCTTTCCTTCTTTGACTCCCCAGTATGTGAAATTTGGGTAGACATGGGGAAGGGAGGTTTCTTTCCCCCCTCTCAGTAATCAGCAGGAGTGTTCTGTTCCCCGTTTTGGTCTGGAGAAGGGGTCCCGTACAGCATTTAGCTTTACAATACTACTGTTATTCACCACTGCTTGGCACATGCTTTCCAGGTGTTTATACCTGCAGAGTTCAGCCTTGGAGGCCAACCCCTTGATGACAGCTCCTTGGCTGCCCCATCAAAGGCTCCATTTAGAACTAGCCACGGAGCAGACAGAAAGCTGCAGTGTTAGACTCCGAAATCTGACACAGGGGCAGCCTTGTAATTTTTCAGAGGGTCCTTGACAGCCCTTCAGCTCTTGTCTGTCAGCCCCCCGTGCCAGGCACACAAGTTCACTTCCATCTTTGGAAGAAAAGGGAGAAAGAAATGACATTTCACCAGGCGGTGGGCATCCTAGGAGCTGGCGAGATAAGGCCCAGGCACAATGACAGCTGAAATCCCCCAGCGGATATTGCGTTGCTGGCAGGATTGATAGGTTGGAAATACACCCGGGGCAGGTTTTCTTCCTTCCAGAAGGGTTGCAAAGAGAATTCATGATAGAACCAAATGGGAAAAAGCTGGCTTTGCCTCCAACTAGGCTGTTGAATCTACATCAGCTGAGATGATGTGAGAATAGGGTTGGAGGCATTGACTGCCCATGGGGATTTGCCAATGAACTCCCCCAACACCCTCCCCAAATCCTGGCAAACAAACTGATGGATTGGAAAAAGAAAACTGGGATGAAATATTACCATTTTTTTTAAAAAACCCTTTTGTTTAGAGCATCATCAGACAAGCGTTTTATAGCACGCTCTTTACTGCCCACTTACAGATGTTTGCGGGTTTGTTTGACGACACCGTCTGCCTCCTATGTGTCTCCCGCTCCTTCTGTTCCTTTTTCTGTGAAAAAACAAGACCCAGAAAATCAGTATTTTTTGGATTGAAATGTGAAATGTGTGCAGGAAAGCAGTGTGAAAAAAATGCCCACTGAATGGGCAACGTGGTCTTTATTCACTCCTTCTTTCTTCAGCATCTGAAGCAAGAGGAAGCTGCTCGTCCCTATTGTGGGACAGAAGCATGATTCAAAGCGACGGGAGGGAAACGCGATCCCTCGCCCCTGTCTGAAGAAGCTCTTAGAGAGAAAACCCTCTGGGCTGCTGCTGTTCAGCCCCTTGGTGAAGTAGTGTTCAGCTCAAGCGCTGTAACTCCTCTTATGCAAAGGGCTGACAAATGCTTTAAAATACTACCATGCATTTTCTACTTCATTCACCCCAAAGCACTTTAGAAATAGAATGTTAGTTTTAAGCGATGGGGGTGATGTTAAGCAATGGGGATGATGTTGACTTTTGTTGACACACAGCCACTTCGGATGTGACAAATCGACAGATTTTAAACACCCCCTGAGAAATGAATAGACAGAGGCCCTCTGGAAAATGCCAGTAATGCTGAAACAATCACAAATTATTTGAACCTTGGGGTCAGTGTCTTTATCCTAAAGCTTGGCGCTTCCCGCCGAATGGAGATGGCCTGCTCCTCCTCAAGCAAAGCTCATGCGTTCTCCAATACTAAGGGGACATCACTTCATTGAAATTAGGGGTGCACAACTCCTAGCCCTTAGGTGGCATGTGGGTTACCACTGCTCTCTACATGGCCTGCCAAGTCTGCAGGGGCTCCCCTCCAGTTTTGGGGGGAAAGACTGCTGTTCAGAACAGAGATGGCAATTGGGGCTGTGTGTGTGTGTTTGTGTGTGTGTAGGCTTTCGTGTCCCCTCTTCCCCAGTGATTGTGAAGCCGCCAGGATTCTTCTGTGGCCAATGATGGGAAAGCAATGATCCAGGTCATGGAGGGAATGAGGAGACCCTAGCATCCTCCATCCCCTAGTGAGGCTGAAACAGGCCATCTCCTGTGTGTGTGTGTCTCTGTCTGTGTATGTTTGTCTATCTGTGTGTGCGCGCGCACGCACACACACACGTCCGAATCTCCCCCCAGTTGAACCAGAAGTGGCCCTCTGATAGAAATCTTGTATTCTCTAAGCAAAGATTCAGTAATAGCTTGTCATGCAGCACAATCCTATGCATGTTTACTCAGAAGTAATGCCCACTGTGTTCAGTGGGACTTACTCTCAGGTAACTACGTATGGGATTGTAGCCTTAAGCTTTTTGCATTTACTTTTGGATAACAACGCAAGTATATATGTTTACTTCAAATCTTCCATTCTGTGAATGATTTAAGGGCTTATTTTGTTGGGTTTTCATTCCAGGAAGGAAGAAGGAATGAGTTTGGGTACCTTGGACAGTTTGCAATAGTTATATCATTGTTTAAATTTATTAGATGCGCTTGTACATTGAGCAACGTGATGCCATATATTATTTAAGGAGTTGAGTGGTGGTTCCTGATGAAGCAGCCGATAGAGTAACTCCTTACTTTCCCATCACCTCTAGCTATGGAGCTTTCTCTCACTTTTTCAGAGAATCACCTATGCACACAAGATAATAAGCAAAGCTTAAATCTAGGTAGGAAACCATCGTGGCCAATTGCATATTGGAATTGGTCAGAGATTACCCTTGTTAATCCATTAACACTTATTTATAGTTCTTTAATACTATAAAAGAAAAAGAAAAAAAGCTTAGAAACAGTGTCTACGTGATGCATTCCTCTTTTTGTTGTGTATATCTTTCTCAGTTGCAACCATCTCTAGATTTTTCAAAATGGCACTCATCCCTGATTGGGACTGGAACACATTTTGTTAACACAGATATAGGTGTCAAAGGCGAAGAAAATGACAATCCCTTCATGAATCTGCAGCCTGAAACAATTGCTTCATCTTGCTTCATGGTAGGGCCAGCCCTGCCCTGCCCTTCCTTAAAAAATAATAATAATAATAATAAAATATTTTACACATTTCACTGTTTCCTGCTTAAGTATTGCTCTTGTGAATGCATTTTTCCTGAGGTCCCGAAAAGCACCTTATCCAGATTTGGAGGCGCTTATACCCAAATGGGCTGTTCACCGCCCATGGTTCTTGCCCCATCCTTTCCGCCTTTGTTGCAACCATTGTACTGCTATATGGCGGCTTATACCTCTCTCCTGCGAGGAGCAGTGGCTGTTTCTATTCCAACAGGAAGGTTAATAAAGACTTACAGCCTTGGTTATCTCAGGCTTTTCTAAAATAAAAAATACAAATAGCATGTAAGCAACATTCATTACTGTGAGCACTAGGCCCTCTCGCTGCTGGTTGGATACACATCCCCCCTCCCTGCTCCTGGCATCTCTCTCTTTTTAATATGTTTTTTTTAATTTGTTTTGATGAATGAGTGACAACTCTGACACCCGATTCGCTGAGATTAATAGAAACGACACAATATTTACGTCGCGCCGACGAGCAATTATCCTGCCATCTATCTTTGAGATTATCTTTCTGATTGAAAACTACTCATCCGTGTAATCGGAATTATTTGGAATTAGAAGGGAATTTATGACCCCTCTCTCTCCCCTTCCTATACCTACTCTTCTGTCTCCATCTTTCTCTCTTACCTTCCTCTAAATTCTCCCTTAATTCCTTTCCTTGGCCTTTTCTCCATTCATTGTGGACAGAGCCTTATGTGGTAGATGAAAGACTTCATCGTGTGATAAATACATTGTGTATTGAGATGAGGTACAAGCATGGGGGGGGGTGGCAGGAAGGAGAGGGGAAACGGGGTCAGTGGGGGAAGGTAAGCAGGGAAGTGAGAGGACAAGAGAAACATCACAAGGAGTACTGAAACTAGAGCTTAAGAGGAAACGGGCTAAAGTAAAATGTGTGTGTGTGTGCACACAATAAATGGGATGGGTGTGAATACTGTTTTTTATTTTATAGTGCTTTAGGGTAAAATGATCTAAAACACACAAATTTATAGTTGTTTCAGGGAGCATTTACGCAGGAGGTAGGAAATTAGATTGCTAGCATACTGGGCAGCATCCTGCACTTTTGGAACTAATGCTGGTGAGTCACAGATATAGAGGACTCAGCTAGAAAAGTGCATCTTCCAGGCAGCTTCTCATTGCTGTAGAACATCTTTGTCTGTATTGTTATAAGGTACACTGGGATGGCTGGTCTTATAATTAGGGTGACCAGATAAAATCCAGGTCAGGGCTCATGTAACTTTAACAGTTGTAGAGAAAAGGGAATTTCAGGCAGTGTCCTTTGTATTCAATTAGTTCCTGGTGAAATTCCCTCTTCATCACAACAGTTAAAGGTGCATGCACTATACTAGAGTGACAATATACAAAAGAAGGCAGGGCCCCTGTAACTTTAACAGTTGTGATGAAGAGGGAATTTCACCAGGAACGAATTGCATACAAATGACACTGGCTGAAATTCCCTTTTCTCTACAACTGTTAAAGTTACATGAGCCCTAACCTGGATTTTATCTGGTCACCCTACTATAATGGCATCCCTTTAAAATGCTGTAAACATTCATGCTATCTGCTCATTTGTCATGTAGAATATATATATATATATATATATATATATATATATATAAACATATTTTGTACAAACAGATCCACATCCATGTGCAAGCATTAGCGTAATTTTTGTTGTTGTTGAACATCCCTACATTAAGCGACATCACGTTGTTTACCTGGGGTTGTTGTACTTCCTGGTTCTTTGGCGTGATTGATATAAGCTGATTACATGGGAGGACAGGGGTGACAAGGCAGAAGATCTTGCTGCTTCTCGGGGCTCCTTTAAAGGTTTGAATCGGTGGGAGCGCCTCCCTCCCTCCCTGGCACGTGTAAAAAGAAGGGGATGGGAAGTCTTGTTTTTGTAGGTTAACTTGTGTTGTACTGTTTCCTGCAGCCCCCAGGAAAATCAGGACTTACTTCTGATTAGATGTAAGATTGTGCTGTAAATCTGCAACCCTAGGCATATTTACTTGGGAGTAAGCCCCATTGAATACAATGGGACTGACTTCTGAGTAGACATAAGATCGCGCTGCAAGTATGTAACCCTAGGCATATTTATTTGGGAGTAAGCTCCATTGAACTTAAACGGGTGCTCTTTGTGGGGTGTGGGATCAGATTTGCCTCCCTTTGTTACAGGGAGAAATTTTACCCTCTTCTCCCTCGATTGCTGACATGGCTAGTACTTCCTTGGCAAGTTCATAGCACAATGCCAGCTTTACATGCTGCTGATTTCACACCATTAGGGTTTATTCCAGCTTGTCTTTGATCTATTTTAAAACAGAATAAGGGGGGAAACCATGGGAGATGTCCGGATTGTTGCCAACATCATCAAAAGGACCCATGAACTTCCACAAATGGCCAGTCACGAGCATGCTTTATTTTGCTTGTGGGAAGAAGCCCATTGTTCTGGTGCAGCTGTCAGATGAACAGTTGGCAAGTTTACAGTCATTGCAACACTAAACTTTCATTTGTAACCTTTCCTGCCGGAGTCACAGCTTTACACTGCAATCCAATGCAGCTGTAGTACTCAGGTGTAAGTTTCATTCAGTTCAACCTACTTCCAGGTAAGTGTACATAGGGCCACATCCTAAGTGTAGCCTACTACTAAAGCTGAGCCACTATCAATTTTTTTTAATCTAACAGTGGCTAAACAACCTTTTCAGACCCCAGGTTCATTTTTTCTTCTGCTATACCAGCCTAATCCAACCTAGTGCCCTCCAGCTGTTTTGGATTCCAACTCCTATCAGCCTCAGCCAGCATTACCAATGGTCAGAGATGATGAGGACTGTGGTCCAAAACATCTGGAGTGCACTGCTTGAGGAAGGCTATGCTACACATTTTCATTGTTGTCTGTTTTGAGAAAAGGGAACATAAAATAAATGAATAAGTCCACCTACTTCACACAATTCTATTGCTTTCAGAACACATGTTTTCTGGATGACGGGGTTAGAAAGCATAAGTCAGATGCAAAACAGGACAGGGCTCCTGCCTCTTCCATAGTACTGTAGGAGAGGCATTTCAGCAGGTATAGCTTGCATTGCAGCTATAAGGTCACCGAGTCCAACCCCCTGCCCAATGCAGGAATCTACCCTAAAACATCCCTGACAGATGGTTGTTCAGCTGCCTCTTGAAGGCCTCTAATGTGGGAGAGCCCACCACCTCCCTAGGTAATTGGTTCCATTGTCGTATTGCTCTAACAGTCAGGAAGTTTTTCCTGATGTCCAGCCGGAATCTGGCCTCCTGTAACTTGAGCCCATTATTCCGTATCCTGCATTCTGGGTTGATCGAGAAGAGGTCCTGGTCCTCCTCTGTGCGACAACCTTTCAAGTATTTGAAGAGTGCTATCATGTCTCCCCTCAATCTTCTCATCTCCAGGCTAAACATGCCTAGTTCTTTCAATCTCTCCTCATAGGGCTTTGATTCCAGACCCCTAATCATCCTCATTGCCCTCCTCTGAACATGCTCCAGATTGTCTGCATACTTCTTGAAGTGTGGTGCCCAGAACTGGACACAGTACTCAAGATGGGGCCTAACCAGTGCCGAATAGAGGGGAACCAGTACCTCGCGCAATTTGGAAGCTATACTTCTATTAATGCAGTCCAAAATAGCATTTGCTTTTTTTGCAGCCACATCACACTGTTGGCTCATATTCAGCTTGTGATCTACAACAATTCCAAGATCCTTCTCGCTTGTCGTATTGATTAGCCAAGTATCCCCCATCTTGTAACTGTGCATTTGGTTTCTTTTTCCTAGGTGTAGAACATGGCATTTATCCCTATTAAATTTCATTCTGTTGTTTTCAGCCCAGCGCTCCAGTCTACCAAGATCACTTTGGAGTTTGTTTATGTCTTCTATGGTATTAGCGATCCCATCCAATTTTGTGTCGTCTGCAAATTTGATAAGCATTCCCTGCACCTCCTCGTCCAAATAATTAATAAAAATGTTGAAGAGCACTGGGCCCAGGATTGAGCCCTGTGGTATCCCGCTCATTACCTCCCCGCAGTGTGAAAAGGTACTGTTGATATATGCTAAAGGCAAATGGGAGTCTTTTACCAAGCCTAATGGTCATGTGGTTATTGTTTTGATGTTTGTGTTTGTTGCAGGAAGAGGAGTGTTAACCTTTCACTTCCTCAGCTGCGACCCCCCTGAATAATGTCCCTCCCATGTGGCAATTAGCATTTAAACTGTTGACCCCAACAGATATTGGCACTAATGTAAGTTTTTGTAAAGGCTAGCTCAGCTGCTGCTGTGCAGATGCTATGAGAGGGTTGGGTAGGGTGACCATTCATCTGGAAAGCCCCGGACATGCCCAGAAAAATGGGGGCAGATCCAGGTCCAGGGTGAAATCTCGTAATTCCCCACTCTCCCAAATCTGGAAATTTTGCCGCCCCCCATAGCCTGCAAAAGGCCCGTTTCGGCACTTCCGGGAATGGGCCTTTTAAGCCCCACCCATGGCAGATCTGGGCTATTGGTGAGTCATCGACATGGCGACAGTCCACCAGTAGCCCGGATCTGCCATGGGCGGGGCTTAAAAGGCCTGTTCCCGAGAGTGCTGAAATGGGCCTTTTGCAGCCTTTCCCGCAGTCCATCTGGGCTCCTGCTGGATCGTCACCATGCTGACGACCCAGCAGGAGTCCACACGGTCCAGTCCTCGGCACGGCGGTGGGTGCAGCGGTGGGCGCGGCGGTGGGCAGCCTGGTGCGCCCTTAGAGCGCCGGCCCAGCCCTGGAGCCCTGGCCTGGCCTTATAGCTGGCTATGCAGTGGCTATGGGGAAGCAGCAGAGGAACGGCGGCAGAGGAGCAGCAGTCCAGCAGGGCAAAGGTATGTGGGTGGCTGCTGTGTAATGGGGGTGGGGTGTTATGGGGGTAGGGTGGGGAATCTTTTTCTCCTTGGTGCTCCCCCCTCTTGGTAATCTCTTTCCCCCCTCTCTCTTTCTGCCAGCCCCTTCTCTCTCTCTCTCTCTCTCTCTCTCTCTCTCTCTCTCTCTCTCTCTCTTAGCCTATCTACACAAGCAGGATAAAACACTTTGAAAACATTTTGAAAACTGTATATGGAGTGTGTCCTGGGCCCCAACAGTTGTCACTACTGTTATAAACCGATTTAAACCATTTTAAAGCAGTAGTGTAGATAGGCTCTCTCTCTCTGTGCCACCCCATTTCCCCCCTCTTTCTCTCACCTTTTTCTGTCTGGCTCCTTCTCTCTTCCTTCCTGCCCAGCAAGGTGCCAAGGCAGGGACAGATCTCTCTGCCTCTTCCTGACACCCCATTTTCTCTTTCTCTCCATCCATCTAGCCACCACCCAACCTGATGCCATCCAGATGTGTATTTTTCCTCCCCCCTTTCCATTTGCGGCTGCTTACTCCATTCCTCCAGTGTAAGGTGCCAGCAATTAAAAACAGAATCCTTCTAACTACATTCAGATACGATTTGCTGTTTGGCAAGATTCTTTGGAGCATTAATGTTATGTCATCTGCAAACCTGGCCATTTCATTGCTTACCCTGACTCCGGATCATTTTGACGAAATTAAATAGCACTTATTCCAGTACAGATCCTTGAGTAATTTCAGTGTCTACTGTGAAAACTGTCAGTTTATTACTACCCTCTGTTTCCTGTTGTTTTAACCATTTATCAACCCATAAGATCCTCTTATCCCAGGAGCTTTTGGTGAGGGACTTCGTCAAATTCTTTTGAAGTACAAATGTGCAATTACAGGACTCCAAAAGAACTCCGTACAATTGGTGATGCAAGTCATCTCTTTGCAGAAGCCGCATTGATTCTTTCTCAACAAGGTTTTTATTTAGTACTAAGTCTATGAGGGCTCTTAAATTCTATTTCTGTGATCCTAGATGTGTTCTCATCAGAATTACATCTTATGCAATCCTCATCTTTTCAGTAGAAGTTGCTTTTTGCTAGCTAAACATGACAAGTGCTCATTATTTGTTTTAACAGTTCAACAGGTGAATGCCCTAGAGAAGGTTATAGATACCTTCTTTTTGTACACATTGAGTTGGATTCAGACTAAGTGATGCTTTTGTCTCATTGATTTCAATGGGGCCAAAGCATGATTAACTGAGTCAATAAATATATTGTATTTATAACCTGCTTTTATGCTTTTTATGGTTTTAAATTTTGTATATCGGTTTTTTTAATGTTAAATGTTTTTAATTTTTGTAAACTGCCCAGAGTGCTTCGACTATGGGATGATATATAAATGCAATAATAATAATAATAAGAATAAGAATAATAAGGGGTGGGGTTTGGGGTACTGCAACAGATGGTCAAAAACAAGTGAAATCCTAAATTACCAGAGAGTGTATACTGCTTTACTATAGTCTTGCTACAAAGCACAAAGTTTGGTAGCTTTAGTGTAGTAGCTTTTAATAATTCATTTTTTAATCATGCATTTTGACCCATAGACCTTCCTTTCCAATTTGCTTTGATATAATTGGCATGATGTATATTTTGTAATAATTGCTGATAATTGTTATCCTTCTTAAACAATCTTAAAAAAAATTAACAGGGTTGCCATTATTATTATTATTATTATTATTATTATTATTATTTTCTCTCTTTTCTTGCTCATGGTGGTTTTTCTAGACAGACATGATGGGCTTTGCCAAGTCAGGCTGTCTTTTACTGATTCGGAAATTTCCTGACTATTGAACATGTTTTAAGTATGACTGCTTTGTGAATGTTGGTGTGGATGTATTTTGGTAGGCCTAGTTTCTGAAGGTTTTCTATAAAAAAATAATCAAAAAAATGATGTGACTGGTGACTGGTGACTAATGAAAAAATTGTAACTTTTTCCTGCTGCCACACTTCTTTAATTTCCATAGCCAGTGGTGTATATTTTTCTCTTTTCCTCTTCCTTTTCTGCAACATTTTTGTCATTAGATATTGCTATGTCAATAAGGTAGTTGTGTTTTTCTTTTTTGTTTATAACTGTTATGTCTGGTTGATTGCAAAGTATTGTCTTGTCCCAGAATTGTTCTGTCCCAGCATAGCGTGGCTTGGCTTGACATGTTTGAGTGTGTCTGGATTTCCTAGGCTCTGAAACCATCTTTCTGGCGAGCACCTGCTGGTTGCATGATCCAGGAGGCCAGGTTCTGGTGTGTGCATAGTTGTCCTTGACAGGAGGGGCTTGCACTTGCTAGAGTAAGGTGAACGGATGTGAAGAGGCTGCAATCCTATTTTCATTTACCTGGGAGTAAGCTTTATTGAAATCAATGGGATTGTTTCTATCGTTTCTTTGGGCAATTTTCTTTGAGGCCCTGATTGGGATTTATGTTCTCTGCACACTGAGGCAGTGTAAATTCAGGAGATATTTGGATAAAAGGAGGGAAAGATCCTTGTCTAGCACTGTGTTAATGGGCATCTGTTCTGGCCTTTCTTTGTATTGCTACTGACCATGGTCTTGTTTACATGGCTAATGAACCAGAGATTTAATGACACATTTTTAGATCTTTAGATTCTCACTGATAAACCAGAAGTTGAAACAAGCTAAGAGGTGAGAAGTGACTGCAACAGGCCTTTAGTCCATTTTGTTCCATGGCTAATGTTTGTAGTGTAATCGTATTTTATACACTTTCTGAATGCTAGGTTGCTAGTTTGTTGTACTAGATTTTTCTGCAGTACTAGGTTTTTCTACACTTGTCAACTGCTTCATTTGTTCAGTGGTAGCAGTATGCTGAATCTGTGATATGGATATGAGAAAGGTGATCGAGAAAGGGTGTTAAATGTTAAGAAAGTTGAGACTATGGTCATCCAGTGAAGGATTTGCAGTCAGTAAAGATATTTGAGGGAAGGGGAGACTGTATTACACAGGATATAGCAAAAGCTACAAAAGTAGGAGTGAATGAAGTTAATTTCAGATACATTGAATGTATCATGTGCTCTTTATTTCAGTGATTTTAACATTAAGATCTGAACAGGTTTGTTTTAATTGTGTTCTGTGAAATCAGAAATGTGACTAAGGCCATGTTTGGGTGAGCACACCCCCTTGGGGGCTGGACATGTTGGTGGGCATGCCCCCTTGGGGCGGCCACATTGTCCTCCTTTTTGGTTTCCAAACTATGATCAGCTAGGGTTGGATCACCAGTAATTATCATAGTCGCCAGTAATTATCATAGGAGATTATCATCTTGTTAGGAGTATTTCTGCAGAAATCTCTTATCAACCCCCTGAAGAAGGCCTTAAAAAACAACACAGGCCGAAACACATTGTGCTTTGAAAAAAAGTATTTTAGTATCCTGAGATACTCCTCCTTTTGGTTTTTTGCAGTTAGAGTGTTGGACTGGGACTCGGGAGACCTGGGTCCTAGTCCCCACTTGGCCATGGAAGCTCACTGGGTGACTTTGGGCCAATTGCTGACTCTCAGCCTAACCTACCTTACAGGGTTGTTGTGAGTATAATACAGAGAGCAGGAAGAGTATATGAGTCACTTTGTGAGAGGAAAAAAGGTGGGATATAAATGTAACAACAACCACCACCACCAAAGTTCCAGCTCAATTGAAACTGCAGTGACTGATGCTAATGCCACCAGGTGACTAAACCATGAAATGATCATTCCCACCCCCACTGCCCCCCAGAGAGAAACCAGTGGCTATTTACAAATCTGAGCTAAGCTACGTTCATTTCAAAAAGAGAGCTTGGGATATACAAAGGGAATAAATGCATTTAGTTAGGAGTTGTCTCACTCTAAAATTTGTCTTCTACGTGTGAGCAATTCTGGGTTTTGCTTTGGACATCAATGTGCCCACATGCACATGAAGGCACAGACTGAGTGTGATGCAGTACATGGATACAACTGGTGTTGAATTCCACAACTGCAGCAATGCTCCTTATAGCCCTTGTGTGCTTGAGGAGAAAACAACAACAGTATCAATTGCCTCTTAATTCCCCCCAGTCAAGTCAATTTTTGAGTCAAGTTTGTAGGAATAGAAGCCAAGATAAATGGCGGTTTTACTGAAATAAGCTACCAATGTAGAGATGGGAAGTGTGCTGTGTGGGGTGCCATGTTAGCTTTGCATGAAAAACATGGGGTTTTTCATGCAAAGATGGGGTTCCTAACTTCTTTCATTCCCAAATTCCCCGAGTCCTTATTAATGAGTGTGGATTTATTTTCCTGATTGCAGTGCAGACTGTTGAGTTGCCGGTAGGACAATGGGGTGTGATAGTCTATCAAATGTCTATTAATTAGGTTACTTCCCACTGCCTTTGGCATGCAAGCGTATTTGCTTGTGGGTCAAAATAAAGGGAGGTGGAATGGGAGTCAGAAACAGAGCACAGGTGGAGGGGATGCCATGGGGGAGGGGGAAGAGAACACGGGGAAGTGGATCTAGGAAAGAAATGTTGATATAAAAAGGAGATTGATAGGAAGAGGCAAGCCTTTTCACTGATCTTAACATTTCAAAGAAATAAAGGCTGGAGGCCCAGACAAACGTAAGAGCTGAAAGTGGTCCGAGCAAGGCATCATGTTCTACGTCACGCAAACATACATTTATTTTGTCAATTTTTGCCTCTGGTCAAATGGAATTCCCAGGATTTTTTTAAAAGCAATACAGAGCCCATCAAACCTGTTTACATGTTTGCCACCCTTTCTCAATCTGGGGGCTGTCTATACTCAAGGAAAGCCCTGCGGTGGCTGTGAATCCACGCTGCATCAGTTATATGATGCAGCCGCAGATTCCCACACTCCCTTCTTGGCGTCTGGGTTACCTGATGTCACTGCAGGTGGGTAAAACCGTGGGGTTTTGGAGGGAGGCGGCACCAACTCAGCACCGTAAAGACAGGGCGCTGGTGTGCTCTAGATATGTCAGATAACAATTCACACAACCAGCAAGGCCAACAATATGCTGGCTGGGGATAGTGTAAGATGTAGTCAGACACATTTGGAGCACACCTGGCTGGAGAAGGCTGGTGTAAGCAATAAGGAAGAGGTGGTCAATGTTTCAGACCCTCTGAGCCACATCGAACAAGACCCTTTTCAAAGTTTGAGGGCCAGAAGACGCAGCCTTAAATCTGGCATGAAATGTTAATTGATGGATTGAATTGAACTATTTTTCCAGGTTCTCCGGGGAATGCCGAAAGTAGTCTTTGTTAGCTACTTCAGTGTGTTTTTTATGTTGTTAGCTCCCCATCATCACCACCCTTTTAATTCTGATCTGGGAAGGCATTCAGAAGAAAAGTTTATTGTGATTTGTTTCACAATCTATTTGATTTGTAGCGAGTGCGAGATGCATTGCAGATGAGGCACAGGGGCTTTCTTCCTTGAACAGTGCATGCAGGTTCTCAAAACATTGTTTGTCTTCATCATACGTGTGTTTCTTACGACTTGATGATGTTGTGCTTTTGCAGGACCATTCTGTGAATATAAGGAAGTGTTAGGTGCCCCCAATTAGAAAGGGTGCACTGCAGGGTGGAGAGGTGGCTAATTCATGGCCTGTACACATGATTCACACCAGATGCTTTTCGGACACTACAGACAAGCACAGCCAGGCAGTTTCTATCATGGAGGGGGGCAGATTAATCCCCCTTTTCCTGATCTCATGCCACATGGAAAGGGAAAAGGCTTGGAGGGGGCAGATTCCTCTTGCTTTCTTGATGAAGCTCACAGAGTGTGGGTGACGACCCAAAAGACTGACCCTCCTCATGGTCTTGGTAGCCTCCTCTCTCTTCTCCGGTGGAGACTGGTGGCTCCGATGTCAGTGGGGTGGTGAATCCACTCTGGATTTCAGGCAAAACCAGTCAGAACTAGGAGCGACGTACCTTACATAGTTCTAGAGTTCTTACGGATTCTGACTGAAACCCAGAGCGGATTCACCATCCACTGACATCGGAGCCGCCAGCTTCCTCTGCTCTTCTCTCTGCCTACCTTGGCTTGTGTTTGGGCCTTTTCGGCAGAGTCCTCTCTGTTCCACCCTCTCCTTGTTATTCACATCTCTCCAGCAAACTGCCTTAGGCAACCAGCCTACTCTAACTTTTCCATGCCAGCTGTGCCTCCAAGGCAGCCTCTTCTTCTCTTCTCCCTCCATGTTTTTACAGCAGCCTCCTCCCTCTCCGCCCTCCTGCATGCTGTCATGCTCCTTCAGTTACTACTTCTTTCTCCTGCATTCCAAAGGATTCCCCTTTGCCCACAGCCTTAGGCATGAGCAAGGGGTGTGCCAGGTGTGCTTAGGCACACCCTAATGTCTTAAGCAATAAGTACCGAATTAAGGGAGGCAGTGAGTAGGGATCCAGAGGGGGATTCAGACGCAGTGGGAATGGTCCTCTGGCTGCCCTCCGGCTGCTCTGCTGCCCCCAGCCCCGCAACAGCATACTGTTGCTCCCAGCAACAGGAGCGGAAAGGAATCTCTCTGCTGGGAGCCATGCTCCAAAGAGGTCAGGAGGAGGGCCCCTCCTCTGGCCAGTGTCACCACAAAGCTCCACCAGTACTGGGACTTGAGGAGCATCTTTTCATTCTCCTTCCCTTACCTGCAATGGCCCTCTCATGGTCAGGCAAGTCGAATGAGGAATAGGGCATCAGTGTCTATAGTGTTTAATAAATGCATGAATAAAAATAGTGTCCATTATGATTCAGTATTCACTAAATGTTCGCCTTTAAAAAAAATATATCCCTGGGCGCATGCCCTAATGACATGTGCTGTTATACGCCTATGCCCACAGCGGTGCTTGCAGCTCAGGCCCAGCTCTCCTGCCACCTGAGGTGGGACAGCACACACTCGCAGCTGCTGCCTGCCATTGCCGCCACTGCACCCCCCCATTGCCACTGTGCCTCCCTCCCTCCGTCCAACGCGGCTGATTCTGTCTCTCACCCTCCCTCCCTCGCTACCCCAATGCCACTCTGTCTCCCACTCCCTCCCTGGATGCCACTGCTGTTGCTGTTGCTGCAATCCACTCCACAGATCCTCTCTGCAGAGCAATGCAAACCAGAAAAGCAGCCACCATGGCTCTCCTGAGAAAACCGGCCAAGCGAAAATGCCAGGATCTATGCAGTACAGGTGATTTCCGGGGACACCCCACCCACAAGGCCTGGCTCTGAGTTAGGACCCCTCCGAGCCAGGCATTTGGGCTTGGCTGGATCTCAGAAGAGCTGAGATGGCTACTTTTTCAGCTGACGTAGCTCTTTAGAGAGGTCATTTGCCACTCGCACTGGGAGGATCCACACAGGGGTGGTGATGGTGGAAGCAGCAAAGGGATGGGTGGTGGTTTGCTGGCATATGGTGGCAACAGGTTGTCCTGGTGGTGGTGGGAAGTGCATAGCTGGCATCTCCTCCCGCTCTGCCACCTGAGGCAGGGGATTCACCCTGCCTCGTGTGAAGGCCAGCCCTGCTTTAGGCCAGGTCATTGCAGGCATCAGGGAAGGCCCAGTCCATGTATATTTCAGGGAGGATGCCAGGAGCAGCAAAGTGCACCATGTGGCAGCCAGTTACATATTGCACAAAAAAGGGGGGGGGACATACATAGCCCAAACAGAGGACAAAAGAGGGCACGTGTTTGCACGAAAATTGCACATGCTAAAGTATGTTGTATAGATGCAAATTTGGAAATAATCAGTAACATTTAAATAGAAATACAATGCATCTCATGATAGTGGGGAAGACCAGCTAGTTGACCTGTGTGCCCACTGAGTCTGCTGTGCAGGTGCTACCTGTTGATGGTCAACTTCAAAGCCCCCGATCTTCCACTTTATGGTTCTTTGACTTTAAACCAAACTTGGACTAGACAGCCCTTCAAACAGAGGACTTCAAAAAGAGAAGTGTCCTCTAACAGGCCTTCAAATAGAGGACTCTCCTCTGTAAAACAGGACACCTGGCCACTCTATTGCACTACAAAGACATGTGTGCTCCAATCTAGAGGTATTATCAAAGCAGTAGAATCTGTTTAGCAATTTGCAACATGGGACCCACTCTCACAATTTCACAATTGCCCAGACTGGTGGCAACAGCTTTGCTGTGACCCATCTGGACTGCTCTAGTGGCCAACTTTTGGGTCGCGACCCACATGGTGAAGACTACTGCACACACACGCACGCACACACACACACACACTTTTCTTTTTCCTTTCCTTTTCTCTTTTCTTATGATCTGTTTTGTTTTGTTGAAATTTACAATTAAACAACAACAACCCCCAGCTTTTTCCCCTCTCTCTCTCCTCTTGTTTCCTGCTCTTTCATAGGATTTGTGGGCAGGAATTCAGTATGTTTGCAGCTATTTTTCACTGCACACCTACACAACTGCACAACAGTGCATAACCATACTTTAATTTCAAACCTCCATTCCTGTGCAGCAGCGAAGGTCAGCATGCAGTTGGAGGACTAATAAAAAAAAAAGGAAGCAAACCAAAACAGCAGTGTGCTCTCCTGCAATTGAAGTACTCTCCTGGGGCTTGTGGCACACAGTCTTCTGCTTTAAATGGAACAATAAAATGCACGCGACTGTTCAAACTCCTCCCACAATGACAACACTTTGCATCTATGGGTGGCACTCAATCGTGTTATAAATGTTGTTGATATACTTCGTTGAATTCATTATGTGTCCTCCCAGAACAGCAACTGCATTTTGAAAATGCTGTGAAAATCACAAATGAAATGCGCTCCGGTGTATAGAATCTCCCAGAGAGAAATGAAAAACAGTATTTATTCATCCTTTTGGGGGGGGGGATTGGAAATAATGGGTAACAACTGAGTAAGTGGGTTCCCTAAAAATATAAGTGCTGGCTTCCCTAAAGGGAACATGTGTGTGCAGTTTGGCCCAGTTGCAGATACAAGATTTGGTTTGATAAAATGTTTCAGTATATT
Organism: Anniella stebbinsi; assembly: GCA_029215795.1. NCBI lineage: Eukaryota > Metazoa > Chordata > Lepidosauria > Squamata > Anniellidae > Anniella > Anniella stebbinsi. The sequence continues at coordinate 336,566,080 of JARDYH010000001.1, forward strand.
TCACAAAACTTAAAATGTTTAAACAAGTGTTTTAGGGGGCTAATGTCATTTTTGAGACAAAAACAGATTATTGGTGTTTCTGTTTTCGAGGAATCTCTGGTCTCTTTCCAAATGCAGATGTCGCAATGGGAGAACTGCAGGGCCATGAGATGAATTGCAGCTTTCCCAGCCTTATGGAGCAGTGGAGGCTGGAGGCTGTGATGTCCGTGGGACAGTCAATCTGATCCGGGTACAGTCAGAACTAGTCAGAACTCTAAAGGAGCTATCCAAGGTGCTTAGATAGTTCCGTTAGAGTTCTGACTGGTTCTGACTGAAATCCTGTGTGGATTCACCACCTCACTGACATCGAAGCCTCCAGCCTCCACTGCTATGGAGGAGATTGTCCCAGCAGTGTCCAAGCCACCGACTGATGTGATTCCTAAGCAGCCTGTCATTTAGGCTGCTTACAGGGTAGACCAGACCTGCTTAGCTTCAATAGCACAACTGTGTGCATTTTCAGGGCTTTTCCAAGTCTCTAAAGGAGAAAAAAAAAGATCATACTATTTCACCCAGGATTGAGCAAGTAAAATGGGGGTGCAGGAGCAGATGAGTCCTCACCCAGCCCTCCATGGGCTAAATGATGTCAAGGGGCGGGACCACCCTCCTGACATATACTTTGGTTTCTGGCTGGCATGATCCATCCCGTGCATCAGTCAAGAACCAGCTTTGCCTTCAGTGGGGCTTCTCTAATTGGAGAAGGCACCTAGGCAGCAAAGCTGCTTCCCTTGACTTGCACCTTCTCCCACATGGAAGAGGATGCAGGGCAGGCTGAACAGCTCATCCAACTTTGCTCATCCTTTGCCTTCCCTTCATGGGGAAAGGTGAAGGACAAGTGAAGCCCACTTGTCTGGTGCCTGTATTTGAATGCAGTGTGTTAAATCCAACACCCTGTGAACGGACTTCCTCTTATGCAATTGGACCCCCCTTGCACTCCTCCCCCCTGCAGTCTCATGCACACCCCAAAGCTCCTCCAGTCCTCTAGAGAAGATTGGGGCAGGCATGCTGCAGGGGGAGGGGAAATTCATTCCGCCAGTGGTTTCTGTTTTGTTGGTGGACAGCCAGTAGTGGATATGACGCATTAGTATTGTACTAACAAAAATGGTTTTGTGTAATACTGTGATGTTTCCCCAGGATATTTCCTACTCCCAAAGGAAAGCACCTCAACATGGGAGCCCAGTAACCCACTGCCATCTTCCTCCTTACCTGCCAGTTTAAGCCCCTACGGTTAGGCTGGAATTCCTCCCTGGCCTAAAACAGCTTCCCCAGCAAAACTACAATAATCCACTTTTGGTATCCTTTATCCATCTCTCCTATGTGACCCAGATGATGCTTCTGTGGATCAGCTGACTGGGTCACAAGATGCTCCTATAAGTCACCTGGCTGAAACACCCATGGTATTCCAGATCAGCTATCACATGATAGCATCACACCTACATAGGAAGCATTATTGGAACAACAACAAAACTGGAAGCAAGTCAAGCTTGTATTTAGAAGGTGATGTGGTTTCTCTTGATGGGTTAATTTAAAACAGGGGTGGGGTGTTTCCGTTCAAGGACTGAATTCCTTGTTGGGAGCCTTCTCTGGAGCCAGGGGTGGGGGGAGGGCCAAAGGCAAACAGGGCGGGGCCAAAAATACCAGCAAATTTTAGCTTAAAGTTGTGACTGCCAGCAGCTAAACCTTTTAGGAGAGACATTTCAGCCTTTTAGAAGAGAGGTGGAGAACTGTACAGAAGGTGGGAAATCACCAAATGATAAGTGGTTGGAGGGGAAGCCACTAGGTCAGGGGAAGAAGGGAATCCCAGAAGGCTGAGTTGAGACCCACATGGGCCAGATTTAGCCCCTGAGCCTGAGGTTCTGTACCTCTGGGCTAAAATGACCTCCGTGTTGGATGGAGGTTTTTGACCTGGAGTTACATTTCATAGCTAAACCCATTTCGGAAATTAATTATTATTTCTTTTAAGGAAATTTGCTTTATAAATATGCAAGGAAACTCTCACTGGCTGCTCAGCTTTTTCCTATTTGCTTTGGCATCAGATTTGGTTTAACTTTTAAATCTCTTTATCTTTCGACCTTTTCTTCTGCTATCAGTGCTTGCATGTACTGTATTACAATAGGTGTTTGCTTTAAAAGAAGAAAAAGTACCCAAGACACGCTCTTTTCCCCACCGCTGTCCCGTATCTCCAAGGTTATTGAGAACGTGAAACCAGATCCCTTTTCTGAGCCTGACCTTAAACACATCTCAGACATACTTGTAGGAAAATTGCTCCACTTCTGCCTCCATCTGTACTGGTGTGTAGCAGCAGGTGGTGTAAAAGTGCAAGCAAAAATGTCATTGTGAATATTCTTAAGTGAGGCAGATGCAAATGCAAGGCAAGGTCGGCCACTTTACTGTAAGCATAGCCATTGAGGAAAATGCGAGTGTAAAAGAAATGATCATGACGTGGAATGAACTGAGGGTTGCAGGCATGAGGTTTTTACAGTTATTTATTTCAGGTCATTGTCGCCTTTGGTAGGAGTGAGTGCGGTCATATTTATATTTTCAAAAAGTACTGTTTTAATATGTATAAAGTTAAGGCAATGCTGTAGGAGATGGTTTAAAGTAGGTCCAGGGAGACATGGGGCAGTATTAATAAGATCCTCTCTCCAGATAGATAGATCTAGATCTTATTAAATCAAAATGGATGAAACATACTATGAGCACTGAAATTTTCAGTTACGGATTATTATTATTATATTATTATTATTATTATTATTATTATTATTTACATTTATATACCTCCCCATAGCCGAAGTCTCCCCTCTCCTTCCATGTAATTCAGCTCATTACAATTGTGGAAGAGAAGCAGGAAGCAAAGCGCCAGTAAGGGAATGCGATTTCCCTTTAACCTAAAGAAGCCCCATGGGTGATATCCACTGTGGTGTGGATAGAAGGCAGCTTGTGTAATGGAACTTTCTGATTCATTTCTCCCCCCAGCAACTCTCTGTACCCCCAAAGTGCCTCTCCTACCAAATATTGTGGATTGTGACTTATGGGGTAACAGTGGGAGAGGGGAATTGAGGAATCTTGTGCAAAGGTCACAGTTTCAGAGATTTCTCTCTTCCACTACAGTCTCGTAGGGCAGAGGTAGGCAAGCTGGTGCCTTCCAGACGTTTTGGATCATAACTCCCATAAGACCCAACTTGCATGGCCAATAGTCAGAGCAACACCTTGGTGGCTTTTTGACAAACAAGGCAGTATATAAAGTTTAAAAGATGATGATGATGCGAGAGTTGTTGTTGCATTCAAAAAGAGGGCACCCAGTTCCAACCCTAACACTAGAGAGGCTTTTCAGGGGTATAAAATTTCCCTGGGTGCTGACTGCTGTAGGCAACAGTATGCATGCAACTGCTTGATAAACTGGTCACTCGGGTGCAATGTCCTGCTCTGTGGTGAGGAAAACCTGACCACTTTCCTGCTTTTCTTGAACATAAGAAGAGCCAAGCTGGATCAGAAAAGGGTCCATCTAGTCCAGCATTCTGTTCCCGCAATGGCCAACCAGCTGCCCAAGGGAAACTCACTAGTACATGTGTGCGACAACACCCTCCTGCCCATGTTCCCCAGCAACTAGTGTACATAGGCTTACTGCCTCTGCTACTGGAGGTAGCACACAGCCATCAGGATAGTAGCCATTGATAGCCTTCTCCTCCAGGAATTTGTCTAATCCCCTTTTTAAACCATCCAAATTGTTGGCCAACACTACATCTTGTGGCAGTGAATTCCGTGGTTTAATGTATGATGTGTGAAGAAGTACTTCCTTTTATCTGTCCCGAATCTCCCACCAATCAACTTCATGGGATGACCCCAAGTTATATTATTTTGTGAGAGGAACACACATGTCTCCCTATGCACTTTCTTCACACCATACATAATTTTGTGCACCTCTATCATGTCTCACCTTAGCCTCCTTTTTTCCGAGCTAAACAACTCCAGCTGTTGTAACCTGATTTCTTATAAAAGTGCAGAGGTGTGATAAGTTCTCCTCACCACATGGAAGGGCATTTCAAGAGACCAGCTTACCATCTGGTTACATGGCAAAAGTTATCCATGCCATAGTTACATCACATTTAGACTATTGGCAATACTCTCTACATGAGCACTGAAGAGCACCTGGAAGCTACAACTGGTGCAAATTGCAGCAGCTAGGCTGCTAACTAGGGCTGTGCACAGATTTGGATCTGGATCCCAAATCCGGAGCGGATCAGGCTGATCCAGGCATCCCAGATCCGAACAGATCGGGCCCAGATTGAGCCAGATCAGATCTGCAATCCGGATCCGATTCGGATCCCTGCAGAGCCCTCCCTCCTGCTCTTCCCACTCTCTCCCTCCCTCCCCCCAATTGCCCTGCTTACCTGCAGCCTCCTCTGCATCATCCTCCATTGTCTTCCATGTCGTCCTCTCTCCTCGATGTCGGCCGCCCGCTTTCCCACTTGCACTGGGTAATGACATCACCCGCCACGACCAGCAAATGCAGCGCTCTAATTGGTTAGAGCGCCACCTTTGCCAGTTGCACTGGGTGACGTCATCACCCGGCGCAAGCGGGAAAGCGGCTGGCCGACATCGAGGAGAGAGGACGACGGGGGACGACGCGGAGGAGGCAGCAGGTAAGCAGGGAGAGTGTGGGGAGGAGAGGGAGACCGGAAAAGCGGGAGGGAGTGCTGTGCACGGATCCGGATCAGATCGGATTGGGCCCGATCTGATCTGAGTTGGATTGGGCCCGATCCGGACCTGACAGATCCGGATCCGGATTGGATTGGGGGGTCCTTGCATAGCCCTACTGCTAACCAGTGCACAGTGTCTTTTAGATGCCAAATACAATCCTGGCTCTTTAAGGATCTTTTTGTCATCTGTCCCTTCCTTCCTTCTTGATTGATGTTGCAGTAGGAGCTATTTTCCCCCTCTATTGATTGATACTTGCTTGGATTTTCTAGGTATGTGATTATTTCTGTTCTGTTGCTGTGTACTTTGGTTTATTGTCTTGTAGGTCGATTCATTGTTTTAATGATTTTGTTGTTAGCTGATTTGAGTTGTTTTTTTTTAAAGATAACCTGGGATCTCAAATCTTAAAATTATTAAGTAATATCTTGGGGTCATTTCATGCATCATGCAGATGCAAACCCAAATTTGCCATAGAAGGTATACTCAACAGGCAGCAGTAGCCAATCATGGCTCCCTGACAAATGTACCTTTATGATACACATTTGCAAAAACCTGCCTCCTGGTCTTTGCTGCTGCCACCACCACCACCACCCTCCAGAGGATTTCAGCCTGGCAGACTGCCACTCCCTGCAGGACCAGGCCCCCAAGTACTGTGCCAGCTGCTGTGGACAATTACATCTGTCCCCCTCCCTTCCTGGGAGGGATATTTAAGCTGCTGGCTGAGGGGGCCTGGGAAAGCCATCAACCTGCAGGAGAGGGAGGCCTGCTGCCAGTGGAGGAGAGAAGTGTACCTGCCTGCCTGCTGGCTTTTTGTCTTGGTTTTTTTTGTTTTTTTGTTTTTTCCCCTTTCCCCAGGCTTGAGCTATGTGCCTGGGAGGGAGGATACAGGGCCAGGTGGAGGGATCTGAGGGGAGCACAATCAGGGTAGTGACGGGTAGAGGGAGATATGGCGTTGTGAGGAGGACTTGCCAGGTTAGGGGAACAAGGCCCAGACAGTTAATGGCTGTGCCTTGTTCCGGTCCCCTTCACACCCACAGGCTTGTTGGTTGCTTTATCAGCCAGCCCTCAGGCCTCCGGGTGCTGCTTTTAAATGCCAGATCAGTGCATAATAAGATCTCCCTCATCCACGACTTAATTGTGGATGAGGCAGCCGATCTGGCATGTATAACCGAGACCTGGGTGGGAGCGTAGGGAGGAGTTAGTCTCTCCCAGTTATGCCCACCGGGGTACTTGGTTCAGCATCAGGGTAGACTTGAGGGCCGGGGAGGGGGGGTTGCTGTGGTCTATAGAAATTCCATCCCCCTCTGCAGGCTCCCTGTCCATGTGACTACTGGTCTGGAGTGTTTGCACCTTGTGTTGGGCCAACGGGACAGATTAGGGATTCTGTTGGTGTACCGCCCACCCCGCTGCTCAACAGACTCCCTAGCTGAGCTGACAGAGGTGGTCTCTGGTGTACTGTTGAGGTCCCCCAGACTCTTGGTTCTGGGGGATGTCAACATTCATGCCGAGGGCACTTTATCTGGGGCACCTCAGGATTTCATGGTCTCCATGACAACCATGGGACTGTCTCAACATACCATCGGCCCAACGCATGTAGCAGGGCACACTCTAGACCTGGTTTTTTCAACTGGACATGGAGATGGGGATCTGAAAGTGGGGGACTTTACATCAACCCCTCTGTTATGGTCAGATCACCACCTGCTGAGGTTTAGACTTATAGCGGCTTTTCCCCTCTGCAAGGGTGGGGGACCCATTAAGATGGTCCGCCCCCGGAGGCTAATGGATCCAGATGGTTTCCAGAGGGCTCTGGGGAGTTTTCCAGCTGATAGGGCTGGCTCTCCTGTCAAAACCCTGGTTGATCTGTGGAATGCAGAAATGACCCAGGCAGTTGACATGATTGCTCCTGAGCACCCTCTCCTGTATAGAGCTCGAACGGCTCCGTGGTATACCCCGGAGCTGAGAGTGATGAAACAAAACAGGAGACGGCTTGAGGGCAGATGGAGACGAACTCCTGATGGATGCAATCAAACACTGGTAATTGCTTATGGTAAGCTGTATTCAGGGGCAGTGAGGGCAGCAAAAAAACAATACTTTGCTGCCACTATTCAATTATCAACCTGCCGCCCAGCGGAGCTTTTCAGAGTTGTCCGGGGGCTTTTACATGCTGGCCCCAAGGACATGGTAGAACCATCTGAGGCCCGCTGTAATACATTTGCTGGGCACTTCCAGAATAAAATCTCTAGCATCCGTCAGGACTTAGACTCCAGTGTTATGCAGATGAATCTAGTGAGGTATCCAGAGCACAGGCTTGTCCTGTTTTCTTGGATGAGTTTCAGTTGGTGCAGCTCGAGGATGTTGACAAGGTGCTTGGACAGGTTCGTGCAACCACTTCCATATTGGATCCTTGCCCCTCTTGGCTAATAAAGGCTAGCAGGGATGGAACAACTGGCTGGGCCAGGGAAGTGATTAATGCCTCTTTGCAAGAGGGAGTGGTCCCAGGCCTCCTGAAAGAGGCGGCAGTGAGACCACTCCTAAAGAAATCTTCCCTGGACCCTGAAAATCTTAATAACTACAGGCCAGTAGCAAATGTTCCATTCCTGGGCAAGGTCCTGGAGTGGGTGGTTGCGAGCCAGCTCCAGGCACTCTTGGATGATACTGATTATCTGGATCCATTTCAGTCGGGTTTCAGGCCTGGTTTTGGTATGGAAACAGCCTTGGTCGCCCTGTATGATGACCTATGTCGGGAGAAAGACAGGGGGAGTGTGACTCTGTTGATTCTCCTTGATCTCTCAGTGGCATTCGATACCATCGACCATGGTATCCTTCTGGGACGACTGGCTGAGTTGGGAGTGCGAGGCACTGCATTGCAGTGGTTCCGCTCCTACTTGGGGGGTCGGCTCCAGAAGGTGGTGCTTGGGGAACATTGCTCGGCCTCGTGGATTCTCCAGTATGGGGTTCCGCAGGGGTCAGTTTTGTCCCCCATGCTGTTCAACCAACATCTACATGAAACCGTTGAGTGCAGTCATCCGGAGTTTTGGAGTGCGTTGTCATCAGTACGCTGATGACACGCAGCTCTATTTCTCCTTTTCATCTTCATCAGGTGAGGCTGTGGATGTGCTGAACCAGTGCCTGGCTGCGACAATGGACTGGATGAGGGCTAATAAACTGAAACTCAATCCAGACAAGACTGAGACGCTGTTAGTGGGTGGTTCCGCTGACCGGATGGAGGGTGTTCAACCTGTTCTGGATGGGGTTGCACTCCCCTTGAAGGAGTGGGTTCGTAGCTTGGGGGTTCTCCTAGAACCATCTCTGTCACTTGAGGCGCAGGTGGCCTCAGTGGCACGGAGTGCCTTCTACCAACTTCGGTTGGTGGCCCAGCTACGTTCTTATCTGGACAGGGATAACCTGGCTTCAGTTGTCCATGCTCTGGTAACCTCCAAGTTAGATTACTGCAATGCACTCTACGTGGGGCTGCCTTTGAAGGTGGTTCGGAAGCTGCAGCTTGTGCAAAATGCAGCGGCCAGATTGATAACTAGAACCAGTAGGTTCGAACATATAAGACCTACTCTGCCCCGCTTGCATTGGCTGCCTGTATGTTTCCGAGCCCGGTTCAAGGTGCCGGTTTTAACCTATAAAGCCTTACACGGCTTGGGACCACAATACCTGATGGAACACCTTTCCCGACATGAACCTACCCGAACACTACGTTTAACATCTAAGGCCCTCCTCCGAATGCCTCCTCCGAGGGAAGCTCGGAGGTCGGCAACAAGAGAGAGGGCCTTCTCTGTGGTGGCTCCCCAATTGTAGAACAATCTCCCCGACGAGGCCCACCTGGCGCCAACATTGTTATCTTTTCGGCGCCAGGTCAAGACTTTCCTCTTCTCTCAGGCATTTGGCAATATCTGAGGAGCCTGGGTTTGTTTTGTTTTGTTTTTTGTAGCTTTTTGAAGTGTTGAAGTGGTTTTAAATGTACAGATTGTGTGTTTGTTGTATGTTTTTGCTGTTTTAATTTTTGTATATTGTTTTTAATTGTTTTTAATCCTATGTAAACCACCCAGAGAGCTTCGGCTGTGGGGCGGTATACAAATGTAATAAATAAATAAATAAATAAATAAATCCATACTTCAAACGTAGTGTACACCTACAATCAGTAGAAGCTGGTGGCTTCAATATCAGTGAGGTGGTGAATCTGCTCCAGGTTTCATTCAGAACTAGTTAGAACTCTAAAGGAGATATCTAAGCTACTTTCATGAAGCACCTTGGATAGCTCCTTTAGAGTTCTGGCTGGTTCTGACTCAGACCCAGAGCAGATTCACTGCCTCACTGACATCAAAGTCACCAACCTCCACTGCCTACAATGCAATGAACAAAATGGCCTTTGTATGAAAAACACTGAATATAATGGCAAAAGGTTTGGTTAGCAGTTATTAATAAGAGCCATGCTGAGAATCCACGCCGAAGCATTTTAAATTAGCAAGAAGGTTGTGAATCTGAAATTTCCTCCAAGTTGCAAGATGCAATAGCTACATCTCTGGATGCAGTAATCAGTTTCACCATTTTGACCCACACATTTTAAAGTATTTAACACGCTATTGCTTCCACCTTGAATTCCCTTCAGCTTTTCCTTCTAGAAATACTTTTAAGCTTCACCTACACTTTCTGTACCTTTTACCTGAGGCTATATAGGAAAATGTGGCATTTATCCATCCTTCTTTAGAAACTGATGAAGAATTTTTACCCCACCAAAATCCTTCCTTATGGAGACATCCATATGCAATTAAGACAGATGTTCTAGCTGCCTGATTAATAAGTTTGGAAAGGCAGGGTTGGCCGTACCATTAGGTAGGCAACTGCTTCAGGCAGCAGATATTTGGTATCGTGAAAAAGGCAGCAAACTGTTAGTTATTAATTTGTTATTCTATTTTTACTGCCAGGGATGTGGAGAATTCCTGCTTCGGGTGTCAAAATGATTTTATTGGCCTTGCGTACCAACTTTGAGGGGAGGGCCACCATTTGCTGCTCAGCCTCAAGCAGCGAAATATCTTAGGCTGTCCTTGTAGAGAGAGAAGCAGTGAAGGAGGAACATAATGGATAACAAATCTATTTATGGCTGTTGAACTTCCCCACAGAAACATAAGATGCTTTAAAAAGTTAAACACCAAATAAGCTCTGAGAGAAATGGCTCATCTATAGCTGGACCAAAGTCCTTCTTCACAGAGGGCAGTGTTCTATTCAAGGAGCTGTCCAGTTCAATGATGAAGGACCATAACAGGGAGACCAGTTGTCCGTCAACAGTTGGCACCTGGTAAACGAACTGAGCAGGCCGGCATACAGGTCACCTGTATTTCTATTACAGTAATCATTTTTAAATGTGCACCGATACACATAAATTGGCAGGTGTAAATTTTATGCAAAGCAGCGTCCTCTTCATTTGGTGTTGCATTTACTCTTTTTTTGTGATGTGAAAGTGTCCATCCGAAGCAGGACTGTTGCACACAACAAACTGAAACTTAATCCAGACAAGACAGAAGCATTGGGCTCAAAAATCTGCTGATCTGGATGGCGGTGTACACTTGGTCCTGGAAGAGGGTTTGCACTCCCCCTAAAGAGCCAAGTATGCAGTTTGGGATTACACCTGGACAAGGTACTCTCTATGGAGCGGCAAGAGTCCTCAGTGTCCAGGACTGCTTTTTGCCAGCTTCAGCAGGTTTGCCAACTGTGGCCTCATTGAGAAAAAGCAGATGTTGCCTTGGTGACACATCGGTTGGGTACATCTAGGCTAGATTACTGTAACACACTCTACATGGAGCTGCCCATAAAGACAGTTTGAAAGGTTCAGTTGGTGTCAAATGTGGCAGCAAGAATACTGGTAGAAGCTAGGCTTTCTGATCACATTACACTTGGGCCAGATCCATACCAAGCAGGATATAGCACTATGAACGCGGTGTATAAGAGGCAGGAGCCACCTGACTTTCGTTGTGGTGGTGGTGGTTTGACCCAGAATAGTTGTTTTTAAATGATACTGTATTTATAACCTGTTTTTATGCTTTTTAATTTTGTATATCGTTTTTTTAAAAAAAATGTTCGATGTTTTTAATTTTTGTAAACCGCCTAGAGAGCTTCGGCTATGGGGCGGTATATAAATGGAATAAATAATAATAATTTATAAGAGTATTGAAGTGCACTGACAGCTGTTGGGGTCCATTGACATATACCACTTTCATAGTGCGATATCCTGCTTGGTGTGGATCTGGCCGTACTCTGCACCAGTTTCATAAGCTGCCTGTTAGTTTCTGAGAACATCTTAAGATGCTGATGCTTTAAAACCCTAAGCAATTTTGGAACAGGCTATATGAAGGACTGCCTTCACTCATAAGTATCTGCCCAAGAATTTGCCATCTGTTTTCAAGTCCATCAATGAGAGCTGTTAGGCTAGTGAATACCATTGACAGGACCTTGTATGTGGTGGCCCTGCATCTCTAGAATAGCCTACATTTGCCCCTTCCTTCTTGATCATTGGATGGCTCTAAAGACCTTTCTATTCCAGTCAGCTTTTGGATAATTTGTGGTGCTGTAACTGTTTTATTTGGTACTGCTATTTTAAAGATGTTTTTGTGTGGTTCTCTTTTTTTTTCCAGCTGATCATTTTATCTCATTTCTTCATCTATGTTCTACTTTAATAGTTTAATGTTCCTATTGTGTGCATGATCTTATGTTGTTTTACTGATCATTGTAAACCATTGTGGGAGGATAATTTATCCTGGAAGGGGCTTAAAATACATTATATAATGAAATAAACAAAATATCAAAGGAAAATATATTACAATGTACCCATCTACAGGTGGTCAGTTCAGGTTTTATTAATAACTCATTTTTTAAAAAAATGTTCCAGTCTCTTTTCTATGATTCATCAGTCTCACTGCCTTTCCATCTATCTTCCTGCCCCTTCCATCCAGTTTCCTTGATGCCAAGTGATTTCCACATGGAATGAAGTGCTGTTTCTTTGTTGTGGGGTACTGAAATATGGTCCTGAGTTTGTGAAGACTGTGATTACTCATAGGTTAAAGGGGAACATCTTTTAGGAGCCTTTGGTTTCTTTCTTCAAGAAAGTATACCCTGTTGCTGTGTAGAATCATAGAATAGTGGAAGGAGCCTATAAGGCCATCGAATCCAACCCCCTGCTCAATACAGGAATCCACTTTAAAGCATCCCTGACAGATGGTTGTCCAGCTTCCTCTTGAATGCTTCTAGTGTGGGAGAGCCCATGACCTCCCTAGGTAATTGGTTCCATTGTCGTATTGCTCTAACAGTCAGGAAGCTTTTCCTGATGTCCAGCCGGAATCTGGCTTCGTGTAACTTGAGCCCACTATTCCATGTCCTGCACTCTGGGTTGATCGAGAAGAGATCCTGGCCCTCCTCTGTGTGACAACCTTTCAAGTATTTGAAGAGTGCTATCATGTCTCCCCTCAGTCTTCTCTTCTCCAGGCTAAACATGCCTAGTTCTTTCAGTCTCTCCTCATAGGGCTTTGTTTCCAGACCCCTGATCATCCTTGTTGCCCTCCTCTGAACATGGTCCAGCTTGTCTGCATCCTTCTTGAAGTGTGGTGCCCAGAACTGGACGCAATACATCGTCATTGTGCATGGCAGTTTATATTGAGTACCTTAACACAGATCCTTAAGAAAGAAGTTTCTTCCTATGAGGAACTTAAAGTATAAATGGGAACAGCCACAGCTCAGTAGTGGAATGCATGCTTTGCATGCAGAAGGATGGATTAGTGGTGTAGTGGGGTCAGCCAAGGGGAGCTGCTTTTCTGTTAGCTTTGATGTATATTTTATTTAGCTTTTGACTTGGCCAGATCTACACCAAGCAGGATATCACACTATAAAACCAGTATGAAAGCGCCATATAAAAGGCAGGAGCCACATCAAGCAGGATATAGCATTATGAAAGCAGTATATGGTATGTGTCTTATGGGCCCCAACAGCTGTCAGCGCAGTAGCGTGGCTCCAGCCTTTTATATACCACTTTTGTACCATTTTCATAGTGCTATATCCTGCTTGGTGTAGATCTGGCCCTTGTCTTGATTTTGGAGTTACTACTACTACTACTACTACTACTATATTTATTTATTACCCGCCTCTCCCTCCAGATCGAGGCGGGGAACAACATCATCATAAAACACACAAAACTGATTAAAAATACATAAAACCAGTATATCATTAAAACACCAATAAAACACTTAAAATTCATCTGAGTAGGCCTGCTGGAAGAGCTCAGTCTTTATAGATCTTTTAAATTCCTGAAGACTGGTAAGTTGACGGATCTCTCCCGGCAGGTCATTCCATAATCTGGGAGCAGCAGAAGAGAAGGTCCTCTGGGTAACAGTTGTCAGTCTAGTTTTTGTTGACTGTAATACATTCTTCCCAGAGGACCTAAGGTAATAAATACCAAGGATGGGCCTCCCTCCCTCTTACAGTTAATCTTAAGGGTTTATCAAGTTGTCCATCACACCCAGAGTCACTGGGCCCTCCTGTTAGGGTCCTCCACTTGCACAGCCCCTTTCATCTGGGAGTCAAGAGGTTTTTCTGGTATTAAACGCCATATTGAATTAATACCAAATAAAACCTATAAATGTTTTCTAAAGGCAATCTCTAATAACTAGCATCATAGAACTGATGCTAGTTGTTAGAGATTGCCATGAGTTGGGAAAGCCTTTCTTGGGGGAACACTTTAGCCATACCATAGGGAAGCTTTCTGCCCTCCAGGTAGTGCTAGAAGGCCCACTTATGCATTGCCTCAAAAGAGGGGAGAGATTTGCATAATATTTGCATATGCCAATTGGTGTGTAGAAATATGAATATAAAAATAATTACTATAATTTAAATAAAAATACAACACATCTCACTGTATGGAGGAAGGCTGACGAGGTGACCGATGCATCTGCTCAGACTGCTGTCCAGGTGCTGACTGCGTAGATGGGCAGCTTCAAGACCCCTCCTTGCTCTCCCTTCTTGTAGTCCTTTGACTTTACATCATATTTGTCCCGGGCAGCCCATCAGATAGAGGGGTTTCATATAGAGATCCCCTGACAACTCTTCCAAGAGGACTGCTTTCTCTAATATAGGACACTTAGCCACCTAGATGTGTTGGACAGCAACTTTCAGTATCCCCCAGGCATTCTGGGAGTTGTAGTCCAACACATCTGGAGGGCACCAAATTGAGGAAGGAGGCCCCATTATGCTGCCAGGGAGTCTTCTGATTGATGGATCCTTTGAGAGGAGCCAGCTCTGTTTTGGGCTGCTCTTGGGCCTTTGGCAAGCTAGCCTTGGCAGGACCAACCTGGGTATCAGTCTCTGGGTAGGGCAACTTTTCAAAGCCATGGCCTAGAATCCATATACATGGTTTGGAAGTCTACTTTGACGGTATTGGAGGCCTTGGCAGGATCATTTCTTCGGACACAGGCAAGTCCGATGCTGACTGGCCTTTTTTTCCTCCATGCATTGGATTTTGTTCATTTTACTTCCCTGACTTCCAGTTGCTATTCTGCTGCTGGGGAAGTAACTGCTTTGCACTTTTCCTTTGCTGTGCTCATGGGTGACTATGGGGGGCTCCTCCCTGGATGCAGCGTGGAGTCGAAAGCCCAGCTTTTGCTGCTTTGCCTAAGACCTGCTTATTTTTCCCCCTTGTCAGCTGCCTGTTATATCAATCACAGAGCTGGGATCTATTTATAGGTTGGGACTCAGAGTACTGTGTCCTTAGTCACAAAGAGAGAAGAGACGCAGAAGGGACTCTCGGCTGGTGCAGGCGGAACCAAAAGATATTTAATCAGCAATTAGAAACACCTGAGGGGCAAAAAGAAATCCTACCCAGGGCCTGAGGTTTATCTCTCACCCGGAATCATGTAAGTACCTAATTTCTGGCATTTATTCCAGGATCCAGCTTCTTCTCATCCCTCTCCCTGCATCAGTCCTTTTATTTGAATGTGAAATTATAGGATCACACACCTTAACAGGACTAAAAGCACAGGGCGGGTGGGGGGAAATGTAAAGTCCATTTTCATGTTCTTTTAGGAAGGTGGTAGGCGAGCTAGTTTATTTCAGAACTTGACACAATTGGGCTAATCTTTCTGCGGTTTAGTGGTGAGGTGTCTTTCATCTTGAAGCAAACAAATGAAAGTTTTGTGGCAGATAGGTTTGTTTGGGGGAATGCAAACAGTTGAGATTGCTGGTGTGCCAAGAAGCAAACTAACAGTGTAACTCAGTTTAAGGACTTGTCAAGGACAGGTGATAAGTTTTCCAGCATTGATCTAAAACTCTGTAAATGGAAAAAGTTCAGCAACCCAGACATTCTTTTGCAAGAAACTCCCACCTCAAAACTATTCAATGAAAACTTTGGCCTGAACGTTCTCCAAAGAAAACACGTGAAAAAGAAATAATATTGAATGCTTTTGACTTTGACTTTTTAATGTGTGCGTTTTAAATGTACCTAATTATATGCAGTATATGAAGTCTCCACAGTGATAAAAGGAACACACGTGACTTTGTGAAGGCAGCTTAGTGATTTTGGGTCAGTGTGATGAATGTATTGTACCTGGGATTTGTAGCTAGATTGCTTGTTTAAGCACTGAACATACAAAAATGCCCTTGTATAATATGTCTCATATAAAAGCAAAAAGGAAGATGATTTCAAATTGTAAAACAATGTAAAGGACATCAGTAATTAGTCTTTATTCTTCATGTGGTTTGGCATTTTATTCTGACAAACCAGTGAGAAAGTATGGTAATTTATATTATTTCATCGCTCCTGCTGAGAACTTTATCATTTTCTTAATGAGTTTACTTACAGTCGATTTTATTGAAAGGGAAGGTATTTTTTTTATAGATGCAACTTTTTAGTTGTTTCTTTTAATACCTTCTTCCCCATCTCATAAAGGTTACAGTGTTTAGCTCCCAAACATAGCCTTTTATTCTATTTTATTTTGCTTTAAATCCCCCCCACCGAAATAACCTGATCTGGCAATTTTCTGTTGAGAGAATTGAGTTAACATTTAGAAATTAGTGGAACCAAATGAGTCATATTTTTATATATGTTTGATATAAACGGGTTTTATTATATTATGGGTGGAGCTGTTTTGAATAAAATGATATGAAATAACTGGTAGTAGTTATAATGTGATTCACTGAGGAACTCTGTTAAATAAGTCAGCTTTTTGAATGAATATACACCATAAGCTATCATTTCTTTTAGTTGTACAGAAGTTTTACAATTAACAAAAACATATCTTTTAAATGCTTTTTACAATTCTTTTTATTACACCAAGTTGTTCTTGCAGTGTTTGTGACAGCCAGTATAAAACTATGTATTTGTTGGCAGAGTATAAATGGGGGAAAAGAAAAGTTCTGATTTAGTGTAATTTAACAACAGTTCAGGATCTTTCATAAAGAAACTAAATGATCCAAACCCAAACAAGCAACTTGGTAAAATGTTTTAATTGCTCCTGTTATTGATTTTGCATTTAAACACTGAATGACTTTACTTTATGTAAATCTGATTTATGTTGGTTTTACATAAAGTCCTTTGTACTCCCTCTCAGTTCATTATATTTCATACTTCAGTTGTGTGAGCAGAGTTTTCTATGAAAACACATCAGTTAAAAGGAGTGATTTTGCGTTATTATTAAAAGTACACATTACATTCCAGTACTCTTTTATGTGCGCTCATTCCCATGACTTGCAAGCAATCTGTAGATATGGGTATAGATAGTGCATTTTGCAGGTGCAGGATTGCAATCCCAGTCTCTTTCCATCAAAACCAATGCAAAATACGTAAGATGCCTTATAGAAATGAATAAAAGCTTCTTCAGGACTCTGGATAACTTAAAACAAATATTCTAAAAATTCTTCTTCTTGAATTTGTTGGACATTTTTTGACACCTTTAAGAGGCTGTGTTGGATTTCGTTTATTTGGGTGCGCATATTGCCTAGTGGTCTGCTATTTACGTGTGTCCTCCTGTTCAGTGAGGAGATTCTTTGTCTTGCATTTTGGGGGAGGGGTGGGGAACAATCCAGCACCCGCTGCTGTTACTTCTGTTTGAGCATGAGGTGCTCATCTTTCCCATTTTTGGGTGGTTAGATAAAAGATGGGGAAACTCTAATATATTCTGTGCATGCTATGGTGATATTATTGGTCCCTGCTTCTAAAACAATTGTACTCAGGCACTCATCACTGTCATCTCATTTGAATTTACTTTTCAAATGCTTTTTTAAAAATGGGACTGTTTGTGTGATTCGAAGGAATGGAAACCCTTGATCTTTCCCTCTTCCCCTCTTTATGCCTATAAAGTTATGAAAGATGAGTTATGTTGTTTGACCTACTTGATTTAGACCCTCTGCCATTGTAATTTATGACAATTCTACAGTGTATGCACATCAAGCAGACTTTTGAACAGGTGTGTGAAAGGTACCTGCCAGGTATATGCCTCTGAGCCTGAAATGTTGAAATGGACACTGGAAGGTAGGAAGGACAAACTGGGATTACTTAAAGAATGATGAATCACGAAGGCTCCTAGTAATAATATTAATTATAACAACAACATCAATAATGACTTCGTTAATAGTTTTAAAAAGATTATGCAGCTGTCTATTTTGTTTTTTCCTGTTATCTCTTCACCTATATGCCTGCTTGTCTTTTTATCATTTCTCAATTTTTTAACATTTCAACATGCTCCTGCTTTCTGTCTCTCCTCCCCCTTTTCCCCCTGCAGAAAACACCTTTCTTTCTGGCACAGAAAATAAACTCAGATTGCTGGTAGTTATGTTAATCTAATTCAATCCTCTGTGGGTTAGAAGTGAAATTCTAATAGTGGAGCTGTTGAGGGCTTTTTTGTTAATGGCTTGGGGATTACATTGAGTTAAAGGCTCATTTCCTAATCAAACAGAGAGGGAGAGAGTGACTCCGAATATTTATGAGTCTCTCAGCGCGAGTTAAACATTGAACTCTAAAAGCGAGATATCTGCGCAGTGGAAAGAGTTAAACCCCCTCAGGGCTGCTGTGGCAAAATAAAAAATAAAAAATGAAACCAGTTAAGCCATCAGCATTTTCAACTGCTGAATAACTTCAGTTCTGCGGAGGATGGGAGTGGGGGGAAAGAAGGAAAATAATCATTTCCCGATTTTAAAATGGATACTGCATTGAGATATTTTAAACAAAGTCAAATGATGCTTCGGAACACTTGACTTGTAGGTAGGCCTATGCATGGTATGAATGTAGAAGCAACAAATACATAATCATGGTGGCCATTATGGACACATGCCAAGGGGAGCTGCTTTTCTGTTAGCTTTGATGTACATTTTATTTAGCTTTTTTAAATTGATTTTTGATAGGTTTTTTTTTGGGGGGGGGGTCAACTTCATTGACTCCTGTTCAATCCTCTTTTCTTAAACATTTTAAAAGCCAGCTACAAATTGTAAAGCTGTGTGCAAATGGCATCTTGAAATTTAACACATTCCATTTGGACAGAAAAACTGGGAGACACATAGGTGTGGGCAGCACATTTCATTAGGAGGTGCCCCCAGGGAATTTCATTAGGTGGGCCGTTTCCCCAAATGACTGAAAATCTCCATGGCCCAGCCTTCCCCAACCGGGCGCCCTCCAGATGTGTCGGGCTACTACGCTATGCTAGCAAGGCGGGTTGTAGTCCCCACACATCTGCAGGGCATCAGGTGGCCACGACAGCCAAACCACCACTTTATAGCCGAAGCTTGGAAGTGGGGGGTGTTGGGGGGGGGTGGAGTCCGCAAAGCAGGACAAGCTTGGGGAGAGCGACTCTGCCCCACAGCAAAATACGAAGCGGAGCCTATGAAGGGGAGAGGGCGGGGAGTGTCCTTTCAAGCTGGCTTCAGCGGGGTCGGTCTACGACCTTTTCTAGGATCCCAGAAAGAGTCGCCACCCCAGTGGTGCTGGGGGGAGGAGGAGGAGAGGGGCTTTGCCGCCCTGGCCCGCACGGCCACCTGGCTGCTGTGGCGTGTGGCACCCTGGCTCCAGCTGCCCCTTTATGGCGGGCCGCGTGGCTCCATGGGCTAGGTCTCGCGTCCCACGCCGACCCGCAGCCAAGTAGAAACGGCTGGAGGAGCTCGGCTTGGGAGGGCTCGTTTCTGTGCCTGCTGCCGTCGCCTGACCTCCGCCCCGCGCGCGGCCTACCTATCCTCTGTGGCGCGCGCCTGACCAGATGGCCTCTCTCCAGTCTCCGCCACCCATGGGCCTCGAAGATATTAGGTGGTGCCTGGGCACCACGTGCTCACAATGTGCGCACGCCTATGGGGAGACACAATATCACTTAGTTCCTCCAGGGGAAGGAGAAATTCTCCAGTAGTTTTTCACTTGGGCCTCCTCCACACGAGACGTTTAATGAGCCTTAGAGGCTCATTATAAATTTTACCTCCACACCAGCGGAGCGCAAAACGGGCGTACAGGCGCGTTATTTCCCCGATAATGCGCATTTTCGAATGCGCGTTAAATAGCGACTTTTATTTTTCTCCGGCCGTTAAAGCGCATTATCGCAGTGTGAACAAGCGATTATGCGCGTTAACGTCTTCTAAAGCGCTTTTTGGACATGAATTAATGCGCTTCGCCGCCTCTCGCTGCCTCCCGTGCAGAGGGATTAGGCGTAAATGCGCCTCCGCGATAATGCGCATAATCCCGGAACCGGGCGCAAAAGCGCATCCTTGTGGAGGGGGCCTTGTTGGGCTCTTTATTGGCAGAGGCTGAAGCACAGCACAAAGTTGTGTTAGCAGCCTGGCCCTCGCTCTCCATTTGATTTCTAGGGCAGCAAGAAAGGAACCTAGATCGTATTCTTCCAGAAGTGCCAATGTAGCCAGATTGTAAAGCAGAAACTAAGATTCATAGAATCATAGAATCCTAGAGTTGGAAGGGGCCTCTAAGGCCATTGAGTCCAACCCCCTGCTCAATGCAGGAATCTATCTTAAAGCATCCCTGACAGATGGTTGCCATCTGTCAAAAATGTGTTTAAAAATTAACCATTCATTTTTTTTTCAGTAAGAATTTTTGAACCGAAGTTCAAATACACATTTTAGATGTGGATTTTTAAATGCAAAATGCAAATATCTTATGACTTGGCATCTCTTAGGTATTTTGATTCACATAGGTTTCACTTACAAAATCTCATAAATTGGCAACTAATTGCTGTTGCACGTTATCAATGAAGTGTATCAGATATAAACACCATTGCATGTTATCTATCAAATGCTAAAGGTAAAAATACCATTACATATCAATTATATAATGGACAAAATTCTGGATTCTTGTATGCAAGACCAACTTCTCTGTGATGAATGATGGTCATGATAAGCGGAAATGGTTGTGTGGATGAGCCCTGAGCGACTCTCTATTTCTGTTCATGTTTGTTTGGTGTATCACCCTGTCGTTAGAATTGGGGTTTGATGAATAGTTAGATGTTTGATGAAAAGTTAGATGTTTTAGTACCAAGATCCTGTTCCTTTTGATTGACTTTTATTGGGTACATAGCCTCACTGCATCTGCAGTGGCATTCAGCTATACTAACCTGTTGTTCTTTGTGAAAACACATCCCTGGAGTCCAAACTAGAGGAGGTACCCGGCAATTGTGTGTGTGGTTTTATTTTTTAAAGACAATGTGCAGTGTAAATGCAGAGAGTTAATCCTTTGCGCTTCTTGTGGTCCCAATCTGGATCACCTTCATATCATAAAGTTTTGCATCAAAAATTCATGACAATGCAGTGCAAATAACAAGAGCCAAGAAGTGGTGGAGTTTGGGGTGGGGGCAGGAAAGCAGATCCAGATCAGAACCACAGTGTCAGGCAAAGGGTTAATACTCCATATCCCCTGCCAAGATCCCAAACCAGCCTCTCCTCTCCCACCGGCTAATTAGTTTTAAAAGAACCGTTCACATTATAGCTGATTTGTGTCACCTCTCATTTGACCCTGAAATGAGCGAGGCCGTGGTCTATCAAATCAGTGTACATCTTCCTGCTCTCGAATCTCACTCAGTGTTAACACATCTGCTTTACATGCAGAAGGCCCCAGGTTCGATCCCTGGCACCTCCGTGTAGGGCTAGAAAAGAATCCTGCTTGAAAACCTGGAGAGCTGCTGCCAGTCTGTCCCAAGAATCCTGGACTAGGTGGACCAATGGCCTGACTCAGTATAAGGCAGTTCCCTTTCTTCTTAGTAACCAAGAAACATTCGAAATTAGTATGCCCCTCCTCCTAGTCTTCTCCCTTGCCATCTACAGGAGCATCAGCATGGGCAGCAGGTTTCCTCAGGGTCACCCCACACTGGATTTCTTTAGAGACATCTAGCTGTGTACACTGCATTTGCTTTGCCTCTTGTTACTAGCTATTGTTTCCTAGCTTTTCTGAAATGCAGGAATTGATTCTGGTATTTGCTTGTGAAATTCTTTCATTTCCTTTGCTACTGTACTGAGCCAGCATCAAGGGTTGGACGCCTGTTGAGGGCCCACAGCCCAGGAGGGGCCCACGGATAAGACCCCCAAGAGTTACTCCTTCTCTTCACCATCATAACATTGCTCTCCTGCCTCTGGCTCTGGCCTACACAAAGGTGGGGGTGAGAAGGAGGAGCAGGAGGAGGAGGAGCCATTTGCTTACTGGCTCTCTGCCTGCCAAGCAGACAAGTGGTAGAAATGAGAAGAAAAAGCAATAGTAGCTGGTGACAAAGATGATGACAAAGTAGACTCACTGAGGGAAGGGAGCTTATTGAAGGTGCCTTGTCCAAGCACCCTCAAAAACCTAGAGTTGGCATTGTTAGTAAGTGTGTTGTTTTCCACTCTGTCTTTCTGTGTGTGTATGAGTGTGTGTATCCTCAAACTGTGAAAAATGTGTTGTAAAGGCAAACTAGGCTGACCATATGAAAAGGAGGACAGGGCTCATGTAACTTTAACAGTTGTAGAGAAAAGGGAATTTCAGCCAGTGTCATATGTATGCAATTAATTCCTGGTGAAATTCCCTCTTCATCACAACAGTTAAAGGTGCATGCACTACACTAGAGTGACCATATACAAAAGAAGGCAGGCCCCCTGCAGCTTTAACTGTTGTGATGAAGAGGGAATTTCACCAGGAACTAATTGCATACAAATGACACTGGCTGAAATTCCCTTTTTTCTATAACTGTTAAAGTTACATGAGCCCTGTCCTCCTTTCCATATGGTCAGCCTAGGTAAACTGAAATGGGTTGGTGGTTGCTAGGCTGACCATATGAAAAGGAGAACAGGGCTCATGTAACTTTAACAGTTGTAGAGAAAAGGGAATTTCAGCCAGGGTCATTTGTATGCAATTAGTTCCTGGTGAAATTCCCTCTTCATCACAACAGTTAAAGTTGCAGGCACTATACTAGAGTGACCACTTACAAAAGAAGGCAGGGCCCCTGCAGCTTTAACTGTTGTGATGAAGAGGGAATTTAACCAAGAATTAATTGCATACATATGACACTGGCTGAAATTCCCTTTTCTCTACAACTTTTAAAGTTATATGAGCCCTGTCATCCTTTTCATATGGTCAGCCTAGTGGTTGCATTTATCTTGAGAAGCACTTACCTTTCCCAGGCTGAAAAGTCTCTCTTATTTTCTTCTTATTCTGAAAATCTGATATTTCCTTTGAGAATGGAAGAAAGTAGTATTTCCTGTCTAGAAATCTTTCCTTTCAAATGGAAGCAGGCTCTTGTTTGCTGAAAGATCATTTCAAAAATGGGCGGTAGAAGGATTGTTAAAGGGGGGGGATATTTAAGTAACTTGCCAGAGTATAAACTTTGCAGGTATTGTTTTTTATTATTATTATTAATACACCACATGGCCTTCTACAACAGGATCTAGTGCACTTTAAATTTTTACTACATGCTGCTGATCCAAGCAGTAAAGCAAGTTTAATATATGTGCCCTATGCAAATTTGCCTGTTGGTCATTGTTACTTAACCCTCACTGATTACTTTCTGTTCTCCGCAGTTCAGGATGGAACTTCACATTATGACAAGCCTCCTCCTCCTCCTCCCCTCCCCTGTAATGTTTTGCAAGGCAAAAATGTGTCATGATGATTGCGCACTTTGAGTACCCTGTCTGCACAAGTGGCAGCCAGTGAAGTGAAACAGGAGCAAGGTAACCCATCGTGACACAATGGCACATCACATCACACATTGTGCCTTACATGCTGGGGGAGAGCAGTGCTTGTATTGGTCAAAGTATGCCATCAATCACCCTTTGGAAGTGCATCCTCTCCGTTTTATTGAAAAGCCCCGGGAAAGTCACACAGGCAGGGAAGTGATGTTCAAGCATATGTGTGTGTGTGAGAGAGAATGTGTGAAATCTTCAGTTGGATAGACTGCTAGGCCCAGGGGGACCAGCTTCCCCTTGATCTTCATGTCACTTTGCTGTGTTGTCAGCAGAATCCTGGTGTCCCATGAGCAACTTTATATTCCAATAGCTTTTCCAGTAACTTCAAGAAACAAAAGTGCTACCCTTCGCTTGGCTTCCCAGTGTGCCTTTTTATGTGCTTTGAGATGGGGATAGGGAGAGAGCGAGGGAAAGAGAGCTTCAATCCCAGTTGTGAAGTTCTTACACATTCCTTCACAAGGTTTATTTCTTCATTTCCATGGACTAGTGTGCCAGTCTGTAAAGAAGGCAGTCTGTACGCCCCTTCCTATAATCCTCATTTTTACAGAGGGTTTTACACTCTAAGAGAGTCACAGCCAGAACTACGTTTGCAGTCTGAAGTATTCTACCCACTGCAATCTTCGCTAACACCAGTCATCTCTTTCCCTTGTTATAGCATTTGGACTTTTTTTAAAAGTTCTCAGCGTTTTTCTCCTCTCTTGTCTGCTCTAACTATGGCCTAATCTACACCAAGCAGGATATAGCACTATGAAAGCAGTATGAAAGTGGTATATAACAGGCAGAAGCCACACTACTGCTTTATTGGGGTATTGAAGTGCACTGACAACTGTTGGGGCCCACTGACACATACCATATGCCGCTATATCCTGCTTGGTGTGGCTCCTGCCTTTTATATACAGCTTTCATACCATTTTCATCGTGCAATATCCTGCTTGATGTAGATTAGGCTCTCTTTGTACTGCACAAAACTCTTCTGCTGCTATCTTTCTTCATCTCTTCGCAGTCCTGATTCTATACTTTCTGTTGGGTGTTTCCTGTGCTCCCCCTCTGTGTATGTCTGTCAGGGTTGAATTCAATGAATCCCTTTCTTCTATGTGGCAATTGTTGCAGTTATCCTGTGTTTGGAAATCAGAGCACTTTCATAAAGGGGCCAAGTGCAAGATGAGTTTCACAGCCAGCACTCTGTGGCTATACCTGTACTAAGTACAATTTCGGTTGATACGGCTAATCTAATGAACATTTGCTGCAGAAACCATCATAACTTGGATCATTGTGAGGGTGGGCCAGGGAGATTCCCCTTCCCCTCCGTGGGACAAACTGTCTAGAGAATCTGGGTTTTATTTTTGCCTTCCCACAGTGGCCTGGTTTTGATGTCATGGCCAAAGCATGGCTCAGCTGTTAGGATCCCATGTTGGGGTTGCGCATTTCTTCTTTCCCATCCTTCCTTCTCTTCATGTGCTCTAATTTACTCCCTTACTTTCTGGTTCATTCGGTTGGATCCGGGATCTGCCTTCCACAGGAAGAAGGGCTCCGCTGGTAGAAGGTCCCTCTGGCTGATTTTGGGCTCCACCCTTTCCAACACACCACATTACACCCAATTCAGCAGGGCCTCCTGACTCTCTGTATAGCATTTTCAGGGGGCTGGAGGGGCTGCCGTGGGAAGGAGGGGCAGGGACGCCTACTTCCGTCAATGCAATTGATCTAGCATGAATCTGCCTCCAACCCGATAACTGCAATTTGCTGTGCAGGCCTGGCCTAAGGCAGGTCGCTGCCTGGAGTGGGGACTCCCTGCTGCTGCCACCGCGACCCCCTCCCTCCCCATCTGCTCATCTGCCCACCCGCTTACTTTTCGTGGCATGTGCAGGCGCGCACCTCAACAGCCTGCCTGCCCGCCAACTGCGTTAGTTTTCTTTGCACACAAATAATAATAATAATAATGTTTATTTATAACAACAAATATAAAACACAAAAACCACAAAATAGTTGAGATATTAAAAACAGGGAGATGCCCGTAAGGTGTTTCTGCCTTCTGGAGCTGCTCGGAACTTCTGGAACCTCTCACAATACTTTGCCCAACCTTGTGTGGGCAGGGCCTGTTGGGCTGGAAGGTCCATGAGCGCAAAGGAGCAGGAGGAAAGGGTGAGGGAGCGAGCAGCTGCTTCTTGGTTCTTCCAGCTGCCTGCATGATCGGCCGGCTGGCTCACCATGCAGGCGTCCAGCAAGACCAAGAAGAGGCAGGCCCTTTGGAGAGGGACAGTGCTGCTCTTCCCGTGTTCTGCTGCCCGCTGCGCCCGCATCCTCTTGCTTCATGGTAGGGCAGCCCTGTTGCTGTGGTATTCAAATTGGGCAAGCTATTTTTACTACAAACTGTGGTTTCCTTCCAAACCATAGCTGGACAACAGAGTTCAAACTGGTGTCTCAATTTTGGCTTGGAGGCAACCTATGTTTTTCAGTAACCATAGTTTGCCCAATGTGGATGTGATGACAAACTGTAGTTATTATGAACAGGAAGTGAGGGAGGGAGGAGGAGCAGGCAAGGGGAAGAGCCAATGACCAAACCATGGTTCAACCATAATGTCTGAACAGGGCCATGGTATGTTACTAGGGCATCCGGACATATTTGCTTTGGAGGAATCAGAAACAGACTAAAAATAAAAATGAGATTGCAACCCTAACCATGCTTCTTTCAGTCGGATGCCTCCGTTTTACCTCTCTCACACTGTGGTCTGGATAGTGTAAGTTGATTTGTTGCAGGCTTATGGGTAAAGAATTTATGGTTGTTGCAGGCTTATAAGATTGAGCTAGATGACCAATGACCTCTTCCAACTCATAGGAGTCTGTGAAAATTGTTGGATTTTTAAAATTGGGTTTCTTGCTTGTCTTCTGGATTCTGAAACTTGTTTTTGAAGTGAGCAGTGGAGACTGGTGGCTCCAAAGTAAGTGGGGCTGTGAATCTGCTCCAGGATTCAGTAGGATCCAGCCAGAACTCTAGCTTGCAGTTTGGATAGCTCCTTTAGAGTTCTGACTGAAACCTGGAGTGGATTCACCACCCTACTAACATGGGAGCCATATTGATTTTGATATTATGAACTGCACATAAGCATGGTTGCAATCTCATTTTCATTTCGAGTTTCTGATTAATTTAGAATTTGTATGGGAAAAGTGCCTTCCTTTCAAATAACCTACAAGACTCCAGTGATTGGGGTGGTTGTGGTGGAGCTACATGTCCAGGGGGTGTTTTATCCCTCGCCTCCTCTCTGGTGCTGCCTGTGAGTTCCAGTCCAGCTCTCCCACTTGGCTATGTTTAGTTTGATCTCCTGCAATTTGCTGAAGCTTGAGTTGTTTGTCTCCCTGTCCTGTCTGACTCCTCCCCTGAGCGTTTGCACACCCATCAGGGAAACACACCGAACAGGTGAAGGGAGTTTCCTCATCACAAATGGAAATGGTGGTTTGAATGACCACATCATTTTAGGCTTTAGAGAACAGAAATTGTAATGCATATTCTGCATCCATATGCAATCCTGGTGAAGCTGCAGGGAAACATGGTACGATGGGTGTAATCAATTGAAATGGTTCTGGGTCTGGAGGCTCTGTGTTTTCCCAGACAGGACTCTGAGTCCAGTGAGAAACTGGTCACCCCACTCCAGGAAGAACCCTCGGAATCATGGGACACCTCCCCCAGGTCCAAGACAGGGCCTTCCTATCATCCTCCAAGAATGGCTCTCCCAAAGCCTCTCAGGCCCCTCATCCATGTAGAAGCTTAAGGCCACAAACTTGAGCATGGATCCTTTATGGTTACAGTTGATACTCAGTGGGAGGTAGAGCTTCTGAGCTGACTAGCCTACTTAAGCCCGGTTTCTGCTAGTCCCTTGCTGTGACAACAGTTCCTTTCCTGTGGAGCTATCCCAGCCTAGCAGCTCCTACAAAGCTCTGTCCAAGGTGCTAATAGTTTCTTTCTTGCCAGTCATAGCCTCCTGCTACCAGAGTCTCCTCAAGCACCTGATTGACCAGCTCCTTCCCCTGGGGGTCCAGGGCCAGCCAGAACAGTGAGTCATCCAGGCTATGGAAACTTGAGTTTTGGTGGGGACTGAGTGAGACAATAGACTATTTCTGCACTTGCTTATACACTTCTGGAATGCTAATGGATATGTCTTGAAGAAGGCCTAGCCTTGTTTATTACTGATGAGTGAACCTCACCAGGCAAGATTTGGATTGGGACCAGCAACTGTGAGTTACACTGGACAACTCTTAGAACCCACCCCCCTCTCCAAGAGTTCTAAATTCACTCATAATTTCCAGTCCCCCTGAGTTCCCTAAACATCTGCCATTGTAAGTCCTCAATGCTCCTGCCTCTGAATTTACTACACCCAGAATCACTACACTTAGAGCAGCAGTTGCCCACACTACCAAAGCCACCAATTAAAAGCCACCAACCCAAAGAACTCTTGGAGTGGGGTGGGATAGGAGATATCTGGTACCCAGTCATAGGGATGGATGATTCTATCAGTTCCATTTTCTCCCACATTTGATTTTTTTAAACTATCAAGATCTTGAATATGAAGAAAACTGCCAGTGTTTCTAAATAGGGGTGTGCACACCAAAAAATATTATCGTTTATTATTGTCATTTCGGACCAAAAATATATATATTGTCTTCATTCATATCGTAGGTGAGCCATATTGTCTTCACGATAATTTTCGTGAAAAAACAATATTTTTTGCAGCCCTATTTTTAAAGAAAAAAATGCCCATAACTTCTGTATTTTAAAAGTTAGAGGCTTGAAAGTTGGTCATGGTTATGGTCATGGTTACCCCATAAGCACATAGTCAGTGCTTCTGGGGTATGCCTAAGTATGTGTATGAAATTTGAGATCGATCCCTCCAACCCTCGATTTTATATGAATTTTTTAAAGATCGTTTCTGTACTGACAGGTCTGAATGAACGCAAGTGGCGAGCTGTCATTCTGATCTGTCAGAATGGAAATGATCTTTTAAAAAATCATATAAAATTGAGGGTTGGAGGGATCGATCTTAAATTTCATACACATACTTAGGCATACCCCAGAAGCACTGTGACCAAGTTTCAAGCCTCTAACTTCTAAAATACAGAAGTTATAGGTATATTTATATGGCAGTCTGATAAAACGATAAACTCGCCTGAAAATTATCGTCTCTGATGATTATCGTAGGTTTTTCTATTGTATCGTCATTGTTAAACACATGCATGATAATGACCTTATCGTATCGTTATCGTACATTTTAACGATATGATACACATCCCTATTTCTAAATTCTTATCCAAACCTGAAATTCTCACCCTTCTGTACTGACCAAATTTAATAGGTACAGCTGTTTCTAGCATGGAGAGGACAATGACAGAAGCCTCTCATAAAAAAAGAAGTGGCAACCCTAATTCAGCACTAATATACTTGACTACACAGGTATTAAAACCCAAATTTTAAGAGCTAAGCACTCAAAATACTGGGCCTAGGTGGATAAATATATCAGTTCCTGTTTCTGCCACATTCTTCTTTAAAAAAAAAGAAAAAAAAGATCTAAAATGTTTTCCATTCCAAATATGAAGAATTTTGCAAATTTCAGTAAATTTGCAAATTCAAATGAACTTTTCCACACATCCCTACACCCTGAACATTTCTCAGGCTCCAGGGACCCTGGGAAATGAACACTGAAATTGAACCGATATGCTGCCATAGAAGCAATTGTTCCAGGTGCGAGGGAGGAGTAAGAAAAGGAGAGGCCTCCCTCCCTACTTGCAGCCATCACCCCCGCAGCTGCTGCAGCAGTAGCAGTGAGGTGAATGGATGAGAGGGTGGAGTTCTTCTTTGGCCAAAGAAGGATGTGGGGGCCATAATGCTATCTAATACTGAAGGTAAGCGTTGCAAGTAGACAGGGTTCTTATCCTGAACCAAGGAATTATTAAATTCATTGACATCAGTGCTGTTTATGCAAGCATTAATGTGAGTGGGAACGTATGTCTGCAGTTAACTAGCCTAGTATAGTGGTCAGATTATCAGACTAGGACTGGATAGGGATGGAGAACCTCTTTCTGCCCAATGGCTGAATTCTGAGTCAGAGAAGCTCTTAGGGGTGCATTCCAGTGGTGGGCATGGTAGAAGGCAAAAGCGATTCAGATGCCACAGAGAAATAGATCTGGGTGTTATCAGCATACTGGTGACACCTTGCCCCCAAATCTCCTAATGGCTGCTCATCAATGCTTCATCGAAAAACAAACAAACAAACAAACAAACAAACACTTTCTCTCTGTGTGGGTGTCCCACTGGAAACATGAGTAATGGTGACTGGACTTGCCCTTATTCTCTATGATTAACACAAACAGTCCCATTTTATAGGTGTAGTGTGATTTAGGATTTGCCGGTTTGTAGAGCTTAGGCCAGCCTTCCCAACCTGGTTCCCTCCAGACAACACCTCCCAGCATACTCAGCAAGTGTGAAAGCTGGGGATGATGGGGGTTATAGTCCAACACATCTGGAGGGAACCAGGTTGGGATAGGCTGGCCGAGAGCCATAGATCTCAAACTATGAGGTGGTCCTCACTAAGCAGATATAGGTAGTTGCTTCCTGGCCCTTCCTCAATTGTTGATGTGCTTTGACTGGGTGAGCAAATATGGTGCAGCTGACGCTCACCCCTTCCTGATCAGTCCAATGTGTATATGTACCTATACAGGCTTTGTACCTTTTCCTCCACCCCAAAACATTGATTGATGTTGGGGACCAGTGAAATTACTCTTTTTTACAGCATTGTGAAATTCAGAATGTTTTGAATTTATAGAAGTACTTTTCCTAAAATGTGTGCAGATTTGCATCTGCAAATATAAATCAGAATATGAAAATATAATGTAAATCCTTCCTCTTTTGTCCTTGTTTTTGGTGATGCATGTCTTCTCTTTTGGCATTTCACAAGTGGCCAGTAGCAACTTAGGCTATGGGAATAATATAAATCTGTGAGTTCAATCTTATTCAAACAAACAAACAAACAAACAAACAACCAAACAAACTTGCTTTCTGTACTGGGCTAGGGCTTAGGACCATAAGCGTGCGCAGCACATTTCATTAGGTGGTGCCCCCAGGGATTTTTTAAGGTAAACTTGGGAGTAAATTCCATTTAACTAGGGTGACCATATTTTGGAAGGAGGCGTGCCAACCCCAACATGTCCAGCCCGCAAGGATGTGTGCCCATCCTGACATAACCGTCCCCAAGGGTATGTGACCTTGGTCACACGTCTGATTTACTGAACTGTAAACCAGGATCTAAAAGTCAATAAAATATGATATCGTCGAGCATCTCTGAATCCTACAACTAAACCATTACTTTTGTGAAATGCAGTCAGAGCTTGGAAAAAGGGGGAAAGGGACAGAACTACAACATCACCACTTCCCATGTTTATTTTACAAACATGTCTCTCAAAAACAAAAGTGGGTTACATCACCATCAAAGAATACAAATGCTGAGATTTCAGCAGGCATTATGACACACTTCCAATGACATCTTTGCAGCCATAAAGGCTAGAATCCTTTTTTAAAAGAAAAACTCAGATTTTCAGGTGGCTGAACTCTGGGTCCAGCAGTATCACATTCTGCATTTCTGGCTATTACAGAAACAGATCAGATCACCAGTCCAATTGCTAGTCCCCACCAGAGCAAACACATTGAAGGAATGAAACTTAGATAAGTGTGGATTTAACAAGATCCCATTGATTCACTGTGTCTATTCTAGTTAGGAGTAGCAATTGGATTTAGGCCTCCAAGTTGTATGCATCCCTCTTGAAGTGTGGTGCCCAGAACTGGATGCAATATTCAAGATGAGGCCTAACCAGTGCCAAATAACGGGGAGCCAGTACCTCATGCGATTTGGAAGCTATACTCTATTAATGCATCTCAAAATAGCATTAGCTTTTAGCATCTCAAAATAGCATTTGCTTTTTTTGCAGCCACATCACACTGTTGGCTCATATTCAGCTTGTGATCTACAACACGTGCAAGTGAAATGATCCAAAGTTATTCCCTTGTCTGAAAAGCTATGTAGGAACATTGAGTAGCTGTAATGTTGTACATTTTGATAAATACATGAAAATACTTGCAGGTAATATATAAAAGAACTGGCAAGAAAGTTCAGAGACTTGGGCACCTGGGTAAGCAGAAATAGGAGCAATAAGCCTGAACATCCAAAACACAAAATTCTGTGTCCTTTGAATCCACATTTGTTTGCTTCTGCAGAAACCCATTTTTAAAAAAGCAAAGTGAAGCATATTGGCTGGTAATTAGACCGAGGTTCTGTGTGCAAAGCAGAAAACCACTCCTTTGAGCCTGTAGTTTGAGCCCCCACCTCACCCCTCGCACCTTCATCCTTAGGCTTCCTGCTGCTCAGCCGCCAGCAGCCCGCCTGCGCTGCCCGCCACCTGCCCACCCGACCTGCCCGCTACTCACTCACTCACCCACCGCTCGCTTGCTCGCTCGACCGCCACCCGCTGCTCGACTGCCCACATGCCCTGCCCTCTGCCTGCCCACGCTGCCCGCCTGCCCTGCCTTACATACCCCCAGGCCCACGCTGCTGCTGCTGCTGCCTCCTTCTTTTTTGCCGCTTGTACTCAGACCCCGCCTCTCCCACAAGTCTCGCAAGATGGGGATGAAATGTCAGAAGTCTCATCCTGAAGTATCGCGAGACTGGGGGAGAGGAGAGAGCAGGTAAGCTGTGACTGCTCCATTTCCCCCCCCCCCCCCCCCGGCCGCACCTTTCCCAGTATGAAAGAGTCTCTTAACACTTGAAGTAAGAGGTCGTTTCATACTGGGAAAGGTGGGAGGGGGATAGAGCAGGCCGCGTGTTCTCTAGAGGCGTGGAGATCACCTAACGGCATTAGCATAGCTGGGAGGATTCTCCCAGCCACACTAATGGCATTAGGTGATCTCCATGCTTTCCGGAGCTCTGGAGAACGTGCGGCCTGCTCTGCCCCCTCCTCCACCCCCTCCCACCTTTCCCAGTGTGAAAGGGCCTCTTAATTCAAGCATTAGGAGACCCTTTCATACTGGGAAAGGTGCGGGGGGGAGGGGGCAGAGGAGGCCACACATTGTCCGAAGCTCCGGAAAGTGCGCAGGTGGCCTATGCTATTAGCGTGTTAGTCATGCTAATAGTGTAGGCCATCTGTGCACTTTCCATAGCTTCGGACAATGCATGGCCTGCTTCCCACCCTTCTCTCCGTGCCGCACCTTTCCCGGACTTTTCATTAGGTGGTGCCTGGGCGCCAGGTGAACCACCTATGCGCACGCCTATGCTTAGGACCTGGTGGGTCAGGGTAGAACCAGATACGGCCTGGTGGCTCAGAGCCAGAGATTGGTGGTATTAATTAGTGCTGTGCTGAATCCTGCCCCATATTTTCAGGAACTTTTTCTCTCCTTGCGAAAGAGGCATTGTTTTTTCTGCCTTTTTTTGCAGGGAAGGGGAGAATTTCAGAGAATTTTTTCTTTGGGGATGGGGACAGCATTTCCACATACCTTTTAAAAGTATAGCTGGTTGTTTAGGGGTTCTTCTTTCTATTTATTTTTTAAAATTATCCTTGGCGCTTGGAGGAACCCGACAGTTTTTCATGAATGCCTAATGGAGACCAAGTGACCTCTCCCTCTCCAGTGGATATTAAGGAAGAGCTCCTGGGCTCCTGCAAGTGCCATGGGTGTTTTTTAAAAAATTAAAAAATAGAAAGAAGACCCCTCAAAACTTCCTATATTTAAAAAGGTATGTAGAAACCCTGCTTCCCTCCACAAGGAGAAAATTCTCCAAAAATTCTCATATCTTCCAGCCTCTTTCACCAGCATTTTTGTTTCCCACCCACCCCTGAAATGCCAAAAATAGAATAATCAAAATTTCTAGCACAGCACTAGCGCCAATTAGCTGCATGAGAAGTGGGGGGGGGGCTTTTAAACTCATAATCATGGCTACAGTGGGAAGTAGGTCTGGACTATTTGGTTCTGAAAGTGGTAATAGATTTAAACCCCGAGTTCACAACCCAACAACAAACCTTTTGTTCTCTTCCTGGGTTGTTTGTGGTTAACATCCCATAGTTAAACCATAGTGCAGGATCTGCAAATAATGAGAGTGACAACCTATACTCAACCCATACTCTGGGTCATCGTTACGTGTCCAGTTTCGTCCTGGCGTAAAGAGATCAAATGGAAGCTCATGGTCCTATGAGCATTTCTGCTTGCACAGTTTTTTTGTTGTACTGAACATGTGCAATTGTTTTTTCTCATTTGCATCATGCATTACGCATTTGTTGCATGGATATCACATTTCCTGGCACCCAAATGGCAATATTTTGTAACTGAGGAAAAAAGAAGAAGCAATTTCTGCCCCACTTGCCCCCCTCCCCCCCGGTCACCTTATGGGTAGGTGACTTGGTGCCTTCCAGATGTCTTGGGCCGGAATCCAATGGGGCGCTCCCACCTCTGGCAATTCTCTTGTGCCGCACAGATTCTGTTGCACAAACAATGGGTTCCATCGATTCTGTTGCACGAGTGGGAGCCCAACAGAGATTTAGCTCTTCCCCGAGGAAGCAGAAGCACTCGTTTCTCAGTTAGGACAGGCTGGTGGAACTCCCTTAGGTGAGCTGTGCTGACCTGCCTCATTCCAGAAATGAATGTTTTGGTTCATTTCCAGTTGCCCTGAAAGTGCTAAATATTTGTTCTGCAGGGAGTGGGCGCTGCTTGCGGTTGGGAATTGGCAGCATGTAAGTGAATTGGGGGAGGCGTAAGCACCCCAATGGATTCCACCCTTGGAGTACAATGCCCATAATTGTTGGCCATGCTGGCTGGGGTGTTTGGGAGATGCAGGCCAAAACATCTGGAGGGCGTCTGGTGGCCTTCCCCACACTTCCTTGATAGCATTAGAGAAGTTTGACTTAATCCCCCTCCACATGTCTTTACCAGGTTGTGACATCATCATCATCATCGTCATCATCGTCATCATCGTCATCATCTTCATCATCTTCATCATCTTTGACATCTTTCTGCTCCTTTGCAGGACTGTAATCCTGCCTTATTTAAAACAAGGAAGAAAAATAGAAAAACAGCAAGGCTCCCTGGTTTTGATAGGGGAAACTAGGCCAGCATTCCCCAACCTGGTGTCCTCCAACTCCAACTCCCATCCTCCCCAACCACTGACCATGCTGGTAGGAGTTGCAGCCCAACACATCCGGAGGGCACCAGATTGGGGGAGGCTCCATCCAGGACTGGTGGGTTGTAGTGGAAAACTCCTCTCATATTTTTCTTGTTGCATTCTTCACTCGCCTTTTGCAACTCCCTTCTCCAGGGGTGGACTGCCTATCTAGCCCACTTTAAAAAGAAAAGAAAAAGAGAAGACCCTCCCAGCAGCATGTCGTGTCTCTCTCCCAAAGCAAGGCTGTCTCTGCAGCAAGGCACCCTCTCCCATTCAGTGGTGTAGCTAGGGCCAGACCGTAGGGCTGAAGTCCAGGGCTCTGCAGTCCAGGGCGTCCAAATGATCATCCAGAGAATAACATGGGCATGCCAGGGCCCAGTGGAGGCTGGTGACCCCGATGTCAGTTGGGCGTTGAATCCGTTCTAGGTTTCAGTCAGAACCAGTCAAAATTCTAAAAGAGTTATCCAAGGTGCTGGGTTCATGTGCCAGGACCCATGAGGGTTGATGCTGGTCACTTCTTCTCCTTCTCCTTCTCCTTCTCCTTCTCCTTCTCCTTCTCCTTCTCCTTCTTTAAAAAGCACACAACATTTTATAGTCAGGCAGCAGCTGGCTGGGTATGTACATGGTTGACAGATTCTCATTTTATTATTTTTACTTTGAACAAAGATGATTCTTTAATGCAACAAATTGTGGCTTATTCCCAGGTAAATGTGCTTAGCATCAGCAGAAACAAACTCCATTTTCTTCCTGCAATCATGGTGGTGATTGCGGTTTAAGTGAGTTTAAAATGCATGTGTTCAAAAAATGTTTATTTTTCAAACCAGAGTTGGCAAACAGGGTTTTTGTTTTGCTTTTAACGTATCAGGAATGTAGAAGCAGTTGTAAAGCACGTAATGGTGTTGGGGTGGGCAGGGAGCAAAGAAATGTTAGTTGTATAATTGAAGTAATACATGTGGGGTCTAAAGCAACCCCCCCTGTAAGACCATGATGTCTAAAGTCTAACATTACTTAGCTGCATCACTGCATCCTATTCTGTATCCCCTTTGGGACCAGATTGAGCATTGCTGTGATGTGTGAGCAGAATGGAGGAAGGGTGTGTGTGTCCAAACGAAAACCAGTTGGGGACATCTTTTATAGGATCATGTACATAATAGGCCCAACGGAATTCTCCATTGGAAAAAAAAAGCTGTCCAGTGGATAAGAAACGAGCTGTATGGAGCAGTGTGTGACTGTGTGTGCATTTCACAGGAATGTGACTCAAGCTCTGTGTGTGTGTGTGTGTGTGTGCGCGCGCGTATATCTGTTGTACACAGAAACAATAGGCATTGACCTATGCAAACGCATAGCAAATGATAGCCTCCCCATAAACAAATTAGCATGCTTTAAAAGGTGAAAAGCTCTATAAAATTGTCTCCCCTGTTGTTTATGGTGTGCATGTGGATGCACTACATTACTGAGGCATGCAAATTCCTGCATCCTCTCCCTCCCCTTCCTGAAATGGACTCCAGCTCTGTCCATTTTGCCATTGTTCCTGCCAGCCTGGTCCCAGCAGGGGTTCCCTAATTAGCAATCTCTTCATTTCCAATCAAAGCACAAAGCAGCCCCAAAAGCCTCTCTTTAAGAGGGAGCTGAGCAGTGGCTGGGGACACAGAGTGGGATAATTGCCTTCGCCACTGGCAGCAGTAAGCAGCCTGGCTAATTCATTATTGTAATAACTTTGCTTGTCCTTGGGGAGTGGTGGTGGTGGTGTGTATGTGTGTCTATGTGTGTGTGTAGGGGGAGGGTCAGAGTGGAAAACTGAGCCAACTGGTGCTAGCTGAGGACATGGGGGGGGAAGTTGGGAGTCCAGCCAGGGTTCAAGTAAGATGGGAATAATTAGCTAGGAAGGGGAGACTGTTCCAGGTGAGAGTCCCCCCCTTCTGTTTTGAAAACCAATGGCACCGGTGAGAACCGCCACCCAGTGGTTTAATATTAACAGGGTGAAATAATACTGTTGTCCCAGCATGAGCAGGATAATAAAGCTGAGGTGGTGGTGAGCAAACAGAAAAATACATTTCGGCTGTGATCAGAGATGCTTGGGCATTTAGTCAGAAACTGGACAGCTGATCTTGTGCCATAGCTGGGTATCACCTTTTAGCGTTAATCTCAGAGTGGGAAGATGTCTTACCTCATCACAGGAAATTGTATACTCTCTTTCCTCACGTTGCTGGAATCTCTGAGGGCCAAACCAGACATATCTCTGTGCTTAAACATGAGGCTCCCCAATCAGGGATGAGGGGGAAATAAACTTTTAACACCATATGGGGTGTTAACCTTCCCTGTACCTGGTGTTTACCCCCACCCCACCCCACCCCAAAGGACCTTTTCTAAGGTGTGGTGTGGTTTTTTTTTGGCCTGGTAAAAGTCACGTCTGGTATCAGAACTCAGCTGAGGAGAAAAACACTCTGGGAGACAAACTGTGAGGAAAATATTTGCACTACTTACCCTCAAGGAGTGACTCAAGAAAAACATGGGGGTATTTAATTTATGCTACATAAGACCTTAATATACTGTGGCTAAAAGCTGGGGGAGCAAATGGGGTGCAGGAGATATTGGGGGGGAATACCCACTACCCCTCGCTATTCTTTTGAATCATCCCTGCCACTCATGGGATAGTTTTATGTTTAAACTCGCAGAACTGGCACTATTGTAGCTACTTTGGCTCTGCGTTACACAGTGATATAGTTTGACTGTGGCATCATGATGGTTATGCTAAAGTTGGACGTGCATGGGAAGGGTATGGAGGTGATGTAAGATACCTGAGATGTTGAAGAGTGGAATCAACATTTTGCAGTAATATGGAAGTGGGCCTTCTCTGTGGTGGCACCCACCTTATTGACTGACGCCCCCTTCGGTATTCAGGAGACGCCAACTGTAGCATGCTTTAGAAGCCAGTTAAAGACCCACCTCTTCACCCAGGTCTTCCTTGAGTGAGTGTGT
Source organism: Anniella stebbinsi (assembly GCA_029215795.1). NCBI lineage: Eukaryota > Metazoa > Chordata > Lepidosauria > Squamata > Anniellidae > Anniella > Anniella stebbinsi. The sequence goes on from JARDYH010000001.1 coordinate 336,603,150, forward strand.
TGCCTATTTTGTTAAGTATGGTGTTTTATTGTTTTTAATGTTTTCATTAATCTTTTGTATAAACGTTTAAGCAATTATATATTTTAATGTATATCATAATGCATTTTAGCATATTCAATTTTCTGGTGAAATGCTTGGAAATATTTATGTATATGGTCAGCGGTATATAAATCTATTAAATGATGATGATGGGCTGGATGAGGGCCGATAAACAGAGTCTTAATACAGGCAAGATGGAGGTTCTGTTAGTAGGTGGTTCATCTGCTAGGTACTGTTCAGCTTGCTTTAAATAGGGTTGCACTTCCCTGGAGCAGGTTCATAGTCTGGGGTTGCTTATAGATCTAGACTCTGTCATTTCAGGCCCAAGTGTCTTCAATGGCATGAAGTGCCTTTTATCAACTTTGGGTGGTATCAGTGGAGGCTGGTGGCTCCGATGTCAGTTGGTCAGTGAATCCGCTCTGGCTTTCAGTCAGAACCAGTTAGAACTCTAAAGGAGCTCTCCAAAGTGCAGTGCAGAGCTCCTTGGATAGTTTCTTTGAACTGAAACCTGAGCGGGTTCACTAGCCCACTGACATTGGAGCCATCAGCCTTCACCAGCTGATTCACCAGCTATGATTGTACCGGGACAGAAATAGCCTGGCACAATTATTCATGCCCTGGTAACATCCCACCTGGGTCAGATCTACACCTTGTGTGAAATCACTACGGATGTGGAATAAAAAGCAGGATATAACACAATGAAAACGGTGTATGGAATGTGGATTGTGCCCCAACACTCATTAATGCACGAATACCACTATAAATTATTATTATTTATTATTATCTTTATTTGTATCCCGCCTTTTGCCCAATACTGGGCCTCAAGGTGGCTTTACAAAACATGTACGGTTAAAAGCTATAAATAAAAATATACAAAAGTTAAAGCAGTATAAAGCAGTAGTGTAGATCTAGACCTATCTTTGAAGATGGTCTGGAAACCTCAGTTAGTGCAGAATAGAGCAGTGAGACTGTTTATAGGGACTGGCCATTTGGCACATGTTACTCCAGTGCTATTCAGTTTCTGACCCCAGTTCAAACTGTTGGTAATGAGCTTTAAAGCCCTAAATGGTTTAGGAACAGCCTACCTGAAGGAGTGCCTTTTCCCATATGTTCCTGCCCAACTGTTATGTGTGATGCAACACATAATGATGTGATGTGCATCAGCTGGGGAAAGAGCCTTCTCTGTAGTGGCCCCCTCTCTGTGGAATACCCTTCCGAGGGACAGCTGCCTGATGTTTTCATTGTATACCTCTGCCAGCAAGCATTTAATCTTTAATTTTCTGTCTTTGTTATCAGTTTTACTACTTGCTCCTTAATATTTTCAAAATATGTTTAATGTTTTTAAAATATCTTAATTTTTCATTGGCTGTATTGTTATGTTGGTGGCTGTTTTGCTGTTGTTTCAGGGTTTTATTATTGTAAACCACTCTAAGGACATTTTTCAGTTGGGCAGGATATAGATCTAACAAACAAACAAATAAACAAATAATTTTGAGAACACATGGCTGCCACTTTTGAAAGAACACTTTAGAACCCCCCCCCCCCCCAGTATCAATGGTATTTGACTCCATATAAGTTGGGTATATATTAAAGTTTATGATTTTTGTTGGCCTTGTGTGGGTTTGGGTTTTTTTGCCTACATTTTGGAATTGTCCTGTTATACAACCATTTGGGGCAATATTCTGAATCTGGTTACTAAAATAACTCATTGCTCAATACCAAAAAATCCTAAAGAGGAGTATTTTGTTACCATAAAGATTGATTAATAATATTGATCCTGAAATTGTTGTGAACCTGCTCATGGCAGCTAAAATGTGTGTAGCAGCAAATTGAAAGAAAGCTGCTGCTGCATCGACACTTGAATGTTATGGCAGAATATGGAATATTGCAATTCTGTCAAAATTAGATCATTATCGAAGATCAAATAATGGATAGCAGATAAATAAGTTTATTGAAAGGCAGACTTATTTGCAATGTTCCACAATATATCGGGACACAATTTGATCAAATACTTTCTTCTCGTTATTGTAGAGTATTTCTTGATATATTGCATGTGTATATCCCTGACTTGGCTAATTTTATGTAATCTGGCAGTGGGAGGGTTATATAATAATTGATTTGATTTAACTTGGGCCAATTGAGCTTTAACACATCTATAAAATAAAATAAAATGGCTGCCACTGGCAACAGCAGCCTCACATCTCCCTTTCCCCTTGTTTCTCCACCCTTGCAGGTGACAGCTAATGAAGTGACTTGGGGACAGGGAAGGTTTCCATGGAAAGGCATTGCATTGTCACTGAGATTTGGTAAATGTAGATAGCGTTAGAAGCAGTGGAGGCTGGTGGCTCTGATGTCACTGGGGCTGTGCATCCATTCTGGGTTTCAGTCACAACGAGCCAGAACTCTAAAAGAGCTATCCAAGGTGCTGAAACCAATCCCAAAAACAGGTTTAGCATCTTGGATAGCTCCTTTAGAATTGTGACTGAAACCCAGGATGGCCTCACAGTCCCACTGACATTGGAGCCACCAGCTTCCACTGATTAGACAAGAAGGAAGGAAGAGAAGGAAGACTGTTGTTTTCAGCAGCAGCAGCAGTCAGTCAGTCATGGATTCCCTGCAACATCTAGTTGTGCCCTAATTTCATTGCTGATGCCAATGCTGTGGGCAGCAATGTAAAAGGAGACCAGCCTTCTAAGTGGATTTAGCTGCCTTCTGTTTGAAGTTAACTCTCCTATACACAACCTTAGCAGTCTAGAGGGGTGAGACTTAGTGTTTGTGCAAGTTTTGTTCTTTGAAGTATTTCATATTGATGACTACTAGAAAATGGGAACAGATGGTTTGGGTAGGTCTTCCACCCCCAATAGGGTGGACATGAGAAGATCCTTCATTTTGGGTTTGGGATCCTCTTCATATCCCAACTTTGCTTTAGTGAAATGTTGAGCCCTTCACCCACTGACAATTCTATGACAGCAATCAACCACGGCTAAATTGTATAAGATAAAACTTCTCCAATGGCAAATGTAGAGTACAAGTGCAAAAGTCAAGTCTTTCCAGTTCCTTTCCCCTCCTTATTTTTTTAAACTATTTATTTCTCTAGGTGCTCAAGGTGGCCCACTCATGTGTCTGACCTTATGTATCCACTTTTCTTTTCTCTTCTCTACTTGAGTCCGGACTTGTGGTGGTTCCTTGGATTAAGATGGGAAATTCTAGGTTCTGGGCATTTCCCCATCTTGCCCCATGATTGAGGAACTCTCTCCCTCTACACCTTCTTATAGAACCAGAATTGGGCAGATTTAGACGAGGCCTGAAAACCTATTTGTTCAAATTGAAGCCATAGGTATTGGTGCATGGAATGAGGAACAATCGGTTTGTTTTGGGATTCTAAGTTGTTTGGTGTTTTAATTGACTGGTTGTGAATTGGTTTAATTTCTGGTTAGTAGTTTATTTAATGTGCAGGTTTCTCACAGAGGCAGGAAACAGCAGCAGCTGTACTTCAGAGAGCTCCAAGTGATGCTGAAAGCCAGACAAGCTTGCCGGTATGTTTCTCCAACAAGTAGCAGGTTGTGACTAAGCATTACGTATGCTTTGGCTTCTTTTAGTTTGATTAGCCCCACCTCCCTATTGACTGAGGCCTTCTTCCTTTAGACAGCCTGGTTTTATTTTGCAGCCTTGGCTGTGACAACATGGAGGTGGCTGTGGTGTGGTGGTATCTTCATGCCTAGAGAGGACAGCAACACAACCTCCTCTGGACACAGGGTGGTTGGTCATGGGGTCTCCCTGGAGAACTAGGTCCTAAGGAAATGGGAAGCTCATGATGCCCTTTTGTAACTGAGCCCTCTCCCAGATCCTTTAACTCAGGAGTCTTGTCCTTTGAGCAGGAGGGGTTGGGATCCTGGACCGTGACAGAACATAATGTTGAACTTACCCAGAAAGGTCAGGGCCTGTTAGGTGCTTCAAAATCTCTTTTGACAAACAAACTAGGAATGGGAACTGCGGGATGATGAAAAGCATTAGGACAGATATCAGTGTTATTGTCTAATATGTACATCAGTATTTGAAGATGTGGCTGATGAAAGGGGGATCATGGGTGGGCAGTTAGGTTCTCAAGCCTCTTTGCCCTCCTTTGATTTCAGAGCATAAACTGTTGCGCTAATAGCAATTGCTTGCGAAAAGGTAAGAAATCGTAGTAATGGACAGGAGAGGGGAATATTAATGATTCAATTTCCAGCTGGGTTCCACTCCAAGGCTTCGCTGGAAGACGAGCATTTTTAATCATAACAAACCAGAATGAGGAGTCATTTCGATAAACCAGCTTTGTGTGTAGGGCCGCTGAGTGTGACACATCTTGTACCTTTCCTGCCGAGGAGAAACTGTGCACTTAGGTACACTTGCATAAAATCTAGAATCCACCCTGCTTTAGGGATGCACCATGTTCTAGAATCTGGTTGGAATTCCAAAGAACAGCAGGAACAAAGCTATTTCAACATCCACAGATGTACATACACAATGATTTCCCTCCCACCTTGAATTTGTCTCACGCCGTGGGGAAAGTTGTTTGAACAAAAGGTTGTGGAGGGTCCTTATTCATGTTCAAATACCTGCCCAGTATGAATTTGTTGGATCTTTTTCATGTGCCAGTGAGTGACTGAAAAAGAAACCTCAACATTGGTGGGAAACAGGGATGTATGGATCAGTCTATTTCTGGTCTGTTAGGATCTCAAGCCTCTTTGCCCTCCTGTCATTTTAGAGCATAAATTGTAAACCAGAAGCCGCTCCAAATATTTCCCCAAAATAGCTGCACAGGGCTGTCACCTGGATGGCTACCAGGTGACTGCCAAATAACAATTGTAACCATGAGGTGTATAGCAAAGTGCTTATTGAAGGGGGGGGTACGGTACTAACAACATGCTTGTCTAGGTTGACAGGTCCAAAGAAGGAGGGACCATCAGTATACTGTCTAATGGCTTTCTGCGTTCTCTCAGTGGGTAAAGGCTGATCTCTGTCACCTCAAAGGCCCAGGCATTGCTATTTGTCCTAGTACAAACATGAAACATGCCCCCCACATACCACAATCACATCCCAAACATGCAACCCCAACTTTCTGAATGTGATGATGCTTAATGGGACCATCTTGACTATCTTGTGGCAGCATTTGATTGGAGTTATATGATGCATCTGGGTAGCATTTCTTCATCAGTTGCTACAGACATGGTATCTGAACTAAAATCATTTTCATCTTATTTTTGTTCACTTGCTTCCCAAGTTAGTGTATTGCCTGACCTATTTTCATAGCATATACATTCCTTTCCTAGGCATATTGATAGAAATTGCCATCAAACAAATACAATTCGGCAAGGCACCAGGCTCGTTTAGATATTCAACAGGGTGGCGTAGAATCTTTTGGAGACTGAGACATCTACTCACAAAAGCAATTAGGGAAAACATCACAAGTGGAAGCTTCCTCAAGATCATACACGAGGCTGCGGTCTCCCAAAACCACTGTTGTAGTGGAAACGGATCACAAGGTAGAAGTGCCGAGATGTTTTGATTATCAGGAACAATGATGTCATCTGCCACCTCCCTCAGGATTCCCTGTTCTCTCTGAGCTTTGCTAGAATCTTCACCATAGGTGAGGGAAAATTTATTTTCCCTGCGACAATATATTAATTAATTAATTTTATTATTGCATTTATATCCTGCCTTTTTTCCTCCAAGGAACCCAAGGCAGTGTACATAATCCTCCTCTCCATTTTATCCTGTGAGGTAGGTTGGGCTGAGAGTCTGTGACAGGCCTAAGTCACCCAGTGGGTTTCCATGGCCGAGTGGGGACTAGAACCTGGATCTCTTGACTCCTAGTCCAACACTTTAGCCACTACACCACATTGGCTATCCCTGTTGTACTACAAAGTGTTTTGGGTTGACTTAGTCCTGAATGGGTTATTAAGATTCATTAGCATTCAGAAGACCTACAAAAGACAAATATGATACACATACACACACACACGGAAGAACACAGCTGCCTGTATTTTTGAACTCTTTGGGGGCGTAGCTGTGGGGTTATCATTATGAATGTCTGTACTTCAAAATATACTACTACACCACAGCCCAAAATGTGGGCAGTCCCACATCGATGTGTCAGCTTTGGAGTACTTTATTTAATTGTTACCAAAAAAATCTAGTTCTGGTGTATGCTGAGAGGCTGAATGGAGTATTACCATCAATGGTACAGCCTAACTAAGGAAGCTTTGTACAGTGCACATAAGGGGGCATTTGTACAGTGCAGGTAACCGAAGGCAACTGCTGGAATTGATGGCAAATGGATCAGACCTGAGAATAGCAATATCCCTAAATGCTGTGAAGGCTTTTTATAGGCTAAACTTGTATTTCCCAGAAATTTTGGATTGCAAGTGTTGTAATTTCTGATCAAATGTATTAATGCATTCAAAATTATTTGCACAGAGCCATGTTCCTGGATAATTACAAATGGACTTAGATCTGAGATTTTTGGCGTTGAAAAGTATTAATAATGAGACACAGGTCTGCCCTGATTCCCATGTTGCTTGACATCATCTTGGAATCATTGGCCTGTGCAATATTGCAAACAGCACCATTCAGTAGACACAGGTACTGATCCTGAAATTCAAAAGCTACCTGTATGTTTGGACAAGATTCTTGTCTCCAACTTTGAGTCTTTGGTCCTGAAATATATGGAGATGATAGAAATGTTTGTGGATCTATCCGGTTTCTTGCTGAAGTGGGCTAAATCAGAAAACTCCAAATTCAGGAAATCCCTCTAAAATTTAAATGCACATGGATAGGAAATGGTGAATTAGCTGCATTTAAATATCTCAGTACTTGGATCTCCAGAGGAATCTGGCAAATAGTACAGATGAACAAGAAGAGGCTACATGCTTCCATCTGTGCTAAGAAAGACAGACTTCTCTGAAAGACAGTAGCGTGAGGCCATTATTTGGAAGAATCCTAGGATCTAAATCAGAGGCCTCCTCCACACGAGACGTTTAATGAGCCTTGAAGGCTCATTAAAAAATTTACCTCCACAAGCACGGAGCGCAAAACGGGCGTACAGGCGCGTTATCTCCCCGATAATGCGCATTTTCGAACGCGCGTTAAATAGCGACTTTTATTTTGCTCCGGCCGTTAAAGCGCATTTTCGCGGTGTGAACAAGCGATTACGCGCATTAACTGCTTGTAAAGCGCTTTTTGGACATGAATTAATGCGCTTCGCCGCCTCTCGCCGCCTCCGGTGCAGAGGGATTAGGCGTAAATGCGCCTCCGCGAAAATGCGCATAATCCCCGAACCGGGCGCAAAAGCGCATCCTTGTGGAGGGGGCCAGAGTGAGCTCATTCTTATGGAAACATGGATAGAGAAAGAAACTGTATCCGAATGGATACAGAAGAATGCTGTAGAGACTGATGGGGCAGTGAATCCGCTCCGGGTTTCAGTCAGAACTCTAAAGGAGCTGTCCAAGCACTTTGGATAGCTCCTTTAGAGTTCTGATTGAAACCCAGAGTGGATTATTTTGGTCCAGTTGCATTAGGAACTTCATTCCTTTCTCTAATTACTGGTAGTGCTGCATCTTCTCTATGTTACTTCACCTTATTATTCTTGTTAAATAGCCTCTGCATGAGTACAATAAACTGAACTTAGACCCAGTAAGCAGACAGAAACATTGATCCTTCCACATCAGTGGTCTGTGGCTCAAAGGCCAATTAAGAAGTGCACAACACTTGTGTGAAGTCTAATGGATTCAAGGGTGTCCCATTTGTGGAATGATATCATCAGGGATGCTTGTTTAATGCCTACTTTGATGTCTTTTTGGTTTCGGGATCACTTTGGGGGGGTTTTTGGGTTTTTTTTTTGGTATTGTTCTTCCAGACATTTAATTTCTCATGAAAACTGTTTTCAATGTTGCTGTTTTATCTTGCTGTTTTATTATTATTTTATTTTAGTGCCTCATACTTTGGAAGCCACCTTGGAAATATTTTATATGGAAGGGAGGGAAATAAATGTATAAAATAAATAAATAAATAAATAAATAAATAAATAAAGAAGCAAGCAAGCTTGGGTTGATAGAGGAAAACAAACACTAAAGGCCATGATGAGATCATAGCCGTTATGTTTTCCTTTCATTCATGACCTTGATATTTGGAGTGTTATGCATACATTTTAAAAGAACGACTGTGAGCAGTCCAGTCAGTATTTTCGAATGAGTACAGAATTATATGAGTGTTTCATCTCCCACAGGAGAAGCATGGTATATTTCTCTGCCCAGCAGCTCAGCCCCCTGCCACGTCTTTACTTATCTGTAGGGGAATTTTAAAAAAGTTAGGTTTAAGTTTCAGGTAATGCTTATGGTGTTGGTGTTCCAGTGCTTCCAATCCTTAGCAGGATTGGAACTAAATGAAACACCCACTTCTAGATTTTTATGGCTGTTTATAGTGTCCTGTGCTGTTTATTGTTTTGCATAATATTGCATTTTTATTCTTTTATAGATTATACTGTATTTTATATTTTAACTATTCTATTGTATTTTATTTTTTAACTGACTTTAATCCATCCAGAGTTAGTAAAATCAATCAATGAGCAGTTCAAATGTTGTGGTGTAAAATGTAGCTGATATTTTTTAGTTTCGTTATTGCAGGGTTTAATTTGTTGATTTCATTTTGTGCTATTTTGGTTTTTTTATTGTGATGCATCATTTTTTAAAATTAACCTGTACGCTGCCCAGAGAACTTTGGATGTTGGATGATCTAAAAGTGTTCCCCTCAAGAAAGAGGATGAAGCTTTGTGTTGAACCCTTGCCATCCTGAAATGGATCTGGTGAATTTTAATCTTTTATTGCCACTTTTAAATTTGCACCAAGACATTTTGAACAAACAGGTTGGTGTTAAACACCGGTTGCTTTACTTACACCTCTCTTGTACATACCAGTGTGTGAATCTGTGTGCGCCTGTGCTGGGCTTATATTTACTTGGATATGTAGGGGAGCCCATTGCTTCTGATTCTATGCTCCAGCAGCCTGCCTCTGATTTAAGGGCAGGTTTTATTCCCCAGGTGCCTCAGGGCTCCTTTTTTCTGATTGCATTAAAATCTCTGTAATTCTCCCCTCATTAATGATTGGCATATTTTTACCTCTCACTGAAGGAGCTTGGAGGCAACTCCCCCTGGGAAAGGGAGGGGGGGCTGCTTTCCAAATGAAACAATTTAATCTTGCTCCAGAAATGCATTAAAAAGGTTTTGTCAGGATCTTATCGCTAGTTAGGGGGAAGCTAATCAAATTACTTCTATTTATTAGCTGCAGCAGCCTTGTGTCATTCCATCAAAGCAGGTACTGGGACAGGACAGATAGCTTTGCTGCTGCCCACTCTACATGATTCCACCTTTATCCCTGTAGTGCCTCTTGCTGGGGGAGGAAGGATTGGTGGTCCTGAAGCTGTGAGCTGAACCCCAACTCTTCCTCTTCCCTCCCACTGCAATCTCCTCTCCCTTCAAGCTAAGTTATCTTATTGGCCCGGCCTTGTTCCACTGAAGCTCCGTTGGTAACTTTGCACTTGACTGTTGAATTTATATTATAGCAGACATTTGCTGATTATAAATGCCATGTAGGAAACAGGCTGTTCTTTCCCTGTCTTGTTTAAACTCCTATAAGCATGCTTCACGTTCTACGACAGAGGTGGGAAACCTCAGGCCTGGGGTCTCCTCTGCAAATTACTTTTATGCTGCCCTGTTTTTATTTTATTTCTGCTGACAACTTTTATATCCCTCTTTTATATTGTGGTGTTTTAATGTTTTTGTTTTAATTTTCTTTGCTTTGATTTTAACTTTTTGTAAGCCAGTCTGGGAACTTTTTTTTTAAAAAGAAATAACTATTTGATCCATTTGGCAGATACAACAATAAATATTTCAGCAACACACAAAAAGTCTAAAGGTACCAGGGTACATTAGCATCATGAGCCCAGTTGCATGACTTAAGCTGAATAACGATGGAAAACACTGAGGGACAGCTGGCATTATTTATTTATTTCATTTATATCCTGGCTTTCTGCCAAAGAATGGTGCTCAAGTCAGCTAACAGTAAAATCTGGATTGAAAACAAAATGTGGTTAGAGTGTTGGACTGGGACTGGGGAGAACCAGGTTCAGTTCCCCATTTGATTATGAATGCTCACTGAGCGACTTTGGGCCAGTCACTGACTTTCAGCCTATTCTACCGCACAGGGACATTGTGAGAATAACATGGAGAGAAGGAGGATCATATACGCCATCTTGGACTCCTTGGAGGAAAAGGCAGGATATAAATGTAACAAATAAATAAACAACAACAACATAAAAACAAGTAATTTTATTTATTTACTTTATCAAAAACATTTTTAACCAGCCCTTCTTCCTGGGACATCAGCCTATACAGAAAAGACAAATCTAAACATTACAATATGCCACAACATAATACCTTATAATCATAAAACAACATCACAATAAAAACAAATTGAAAGCATAAAAGTAGCAGAGCAAACTGAACCAACCAGCACAATACTTCAGAATACATGGGCAAATAAGTAAGTTTTAATCTGCTGCCAAGACTACAGCAGTGTGGGCGCCAGTTAAGGGCATTCCAGAGACGAATTCATCTCGAATTCAGGACAAACTCTTTAAATTTACTTTAGGAGATGGCCCTGAAGTGCCACTGAGCTTGTAGTGTCTTGAACCTGAGTCCCTAGAAGCAACCACAGTTTTGACAGGACGCCTGGGATTCTTGGTCAGTTTATCCCATGCCGTGGTACCCTTGTTATCCCACACAGTTGAAAAAGCAGCCCAGAATGGCCTGTCACATTCCACAAAAGGCCGTATCGATTGGTCTGTCAGACTGTTTCCTGGGGTCCTTTATATCTCTCTGCCTCTTCATGGGTAATGAAGAGGCTGAGCACAGGGAGAGTCGGCAGATGCCCGGCTGCTGGGATTTCTTCATCTTCTCATCAGGATTTTAATTAGACACGTCCGAAAGGGCACACTATGGGAGGGCGGGCAGGAGCTTTATCAAACACACCACATCTTTAATTACTGTTTACTGACAGATAACAAGTAGTGGGGTTGGGGGTGGGTGGGAGGTCTTAGAGAAAGGATGGAAACACCCAGAATATCCTTGTGGTGCAAAAGCAAAGGTTTCTCTTCCCATAGCTCTGTGGGAAACTCATGGCCACTTTGTCACTACTGCAGCCCTACTGCTCAGAAGTGGGGAGGGACTACCAATTGCCTATATGTTCATGGTTCATTAAAAAACAGGAATGGGCGTGGAAATGGAAATGGCATGGAAGATGGTCTGAATTGAAGGGTTCGTTTCAGGAAAGAAAATGAGGCAAATCGATAGATATATCTTTAAAATATAGATATTAAAACTGGAAGGGTAGTATATAGTCCGCACTGTACAGGTGTCGCTCCCTCCCTCAAGAAACGGATGAAGAGGATACAGATTTGCATACCATTTGCACATGCTATGCTCTGTTTATAGATGCAAATCTAGAAATAACTGCTATAATTTAATAGAAATACAATAAATCTCAGCATAGAGGTAAGAGGTTGACAAGGTAACCTGTATACCTGCTCAGTCTGCTGTCCAGGTGCTAACTGTTGGTTTGCAACTTCAAGCCCCCTGGTCTCCCTTCATAGGGTTTAAATTGGGACTTGAACTGGACAGCCCTTCAAATAGAGTACTGTCTCCTGTAAAGTAGGACACATGAGCACCCTGTACTTTAATATCTCTCCTGAGGGAGAGGCGGATAAGAAATAATTTATTATTATTATTATTATTGTTGTTGTTGTTGTTGTTGTTGTTATTATTATTATTATTATTGTGGTGTTGAGTGGATTGATCTGGTCAGTACCACATTTTTTTTCTTTTTTGATTTTTTCAGCAGAAAGGGATTGCATGCCCATTTATCAAGCCTGTCTCAAGGCTTTTTGCTGCCTGAGGTGAAAATGGTGGCTGTCTGAGTGAACAAAGCCCCCGGCCCCTGCCAAAGTTGTTTTACTTGGTGTCCAACGTATTAGGTGGTGAAGGCGTGTGTGTGTGTGTGAGTGATCCTTTTACATCATGCAGGGCAGGCAGAAATTAAGGAAACAATTTAGCTGGAGGGAAGAAGAGGGGACGCAAAATGTAGTTCCGATGCCCCCACCGACCTTGCCCATCTCTTGTAATCTTCTGGGGAGGTCACTCAAACCTGATCCGGCCCATGGTTCCTTGCTTCCCCTTCCTTCATGGTAATTTCTCTGGTTAGTTCAAACCCACTTGTGAAATTCAACTCTCATCTTACATTGTGTCTGGCCTCACTAAGTCCTTAGGACAGCCTTCCCTAACCTGGTGCCTTCCTGATGTTTTAGACTACAACTCCCAGAATTCCTAACCCTTAGCCATGCTGGCTGGGGCTGATGGGAGTTGAAGTTCAAATGGGCTGGAATTGTTGACCTACAAGACCCCTTAAGATTCTTGGGCTGGGCAAGGCCTGAATGACACCACTAAACCTTAACGAAGCAGCTGTATTTCTGAGTATGTAGTGAGATGATGGAATCACATTTAAATGGAAGAAAACATGAGGCAGGCAATACACAATCATATTCTAGAAAAGCTCTGGACAGGGAAAGGTATGGCAGACCCACTCTGGTATGTGACAGTCACCAAACACCAATTAATTTTGGCTGGCTCCCCAAAGTAGAACTCATGTGCTTTTAAAAATGGAAAGTTAGTAAGAGTGCAAAACAGGTAGATATGCCAGGGCACTTTGTGTACTTCTTTGCAGTATTATGAGGTGTTTTTTTAAAAGCAGATTAAAAACAAAACTACATTTACATAAAACAGCATGGGGAGGACACTCTGCAACGACTCATAATTCCTGAAAGCCTGGTGAAATGTTGTTTTTTAGGCTGACTATATGAAAAGGAGGACAGGGCTCACATAACTTTAACAGTTGTAGAGAAAAGGGAATTTCAGCCAGTGTCATTTGAATGCAATTAGTCCCTGGTGAAATTCCCTCTTCAACACAACAGTTAAAGTTGCAGGCACTATACTAGAGTGACCATATACAAAAGAAGGCAGGACCCCTGCAACTTTAACTGTTGTAATGAAGAGGGAATCTTACTAGATACGAATTGCATACAAACGATGCTGGCTGAAATTCCCTTTTCTCTACAACTGTTAAAGTTACATGAGCCCTGTCCTCCTTTTCATATGGTCAGCCTATGTTTTTGCTTGCTTATGGATGGAAGACAAATAAGTAGTTAGTACCAGCTCACTTCATCACATGTAGATCCCCTCACTACACCCCATGAATGATATACTTTGTGGATATAAAGAACAAAATGTATCATAAGGAGGCCCTGGGCAGAAAGTTGCTCTGAAACACAAGCTGAGCTCAAGTAGTAATTACTAGGCTGAAGGACCTTCCTTGCAACTGGCTCCAGCATAGAACTGTGATTTCAGCATGAGGGCAGAATTTTCCCTTTGGCTTTGAGAGACCCCAGCTGTGGTGCACAGAAAAAGGGGCTGAAGGATATGCCCAGGAGCAGCAAGGACTCCATAATTGGGCTGTTGTTCTTCCACTTTGCTACGCAGTAGTGAGCAGATTATAGAGCCCACTTGCTATAGATTTCCTGTCAGCCCTCATGAATCAAGCTCCACCGTCTTATTTACTGTTATTTACTGTGAATAACATCACCTGGGGATATGCTCTTATGCACTTGTTCCCTCTCTCTCTCTCTCTCTCTCTCTCTCACACACACACACACACACACACACACACACACACACACACATCACATTCTAGCTTTGAGGTTTTAGTCTTTAGTCCTCAGTTTTCTCCTCCTCCTCCTCCTCCTCCTCCTCCTCCTCCTCCTCCTCCTCCTCCTCCCTCCTCCTCCTCCTCCTCTTCTATCCTTCTGGAAATATTTCCTGACAAGGAAGGTCTCTTTGTTTGTCATCTGGGCACTCCATAGCAACCTGCAAGCAATGATGTTTAAGACAATTAATAGGTATACCTTCACCCCAAAAGAGGCATGCATCAATTGTTTTAGATAGCATGAAAGACGGCTATTTATATAGTTTTCCCCGTAGGAGACGTTATCTCTATCTGTTTATACCAAAATTCCTATAGATACTACATGTCTACCTACTTATAATAAGCCTACTAGGTTTGTGGTGCCTTGGGAACAGGGTGGCTGGGGTGGGTGTGGGTTTGGGGAAGCCTCCTTCTCTGCTGGTAGCTCAAAGTTGTTTTTAGGTGTATGTTGTCTTTGTGTATATTGTTTGTTATATGTTTTTATTGTTTAAAATTTTATATATCGTTTTTAATGTTTAATTTTTTTGTAAAGCACCCAGAGAGCTTCTGCTATGGGGCAGTATAGAAATAATAATAATAATAATAATAATAATAATAATAATAATAATAATAATAATTCATGCTAAGATACAATCACTCAGAGAATTCTTCCACATCAAAAGCACCCCCATTCACAAAGCAATAGTAAAAGCAGATAAAAACTACACCCCACCCAACCTAGCACTACAAAAAGAAGATCAAACACAACCACTTACACTCACAGAGGAAAAAGAAAAAATGGGCACAAAAAGCACTCCATGGGAAGCACTACAACATAATACAGAACCCACAAACAAACAAAGAACAATTGTGCGAATGGCTCAGGAAGGGTGAGCTATTTCCAGAAACCGAAGGATTCCTAATAGCTATACAGGATCAAGTTATAGCAACCAAGAACTACCAAAAATACATCATAAAAGATAACAGTGTAACAACAAACCTATGCAGGAAATGCCATCAGTTCCAAGAAACAATAGACTATATAACAGGAGGATATAAAATTCTGGCAGGAATGGACTATACGGACAGACACAATACAGCTGCAAAAATAATTCACCAACAACTGTCCATCAAATTCAACCGGATCAAACAACCTACACCATACTATACATATTCACCTGAAACAATCCTGGAAAATGCAGATCATAAAAAATACTGGGACAAAACAATTCATATCATACAGTCAAGACAATGCCTTGCAACCGACCAGACATAACGTTCATAGACAAAAAAGAAAAACACACATACCTCATCGACATAGCAATACAGAATGACAAAAATGTTGTTGAAAAGGAAGAAGAGAAGATAAAAAATATACACCACTGGCCATGGAAGTCAAAGAACTATGGTAACAGGAAAAGGTCACAATTATTCCTTTAGTCACCTCAGTCACCGGCATCACATCAAAAAAATATACAGAAAACCTCCAGGAACTGGGCCTACCAGAATACATACACACCAACATCCAGAAAGCAGTCATAATTAAAACATGCTCAATCGTCAGGAAATTCCTGAATCAATAAATGACAGCATGACTTGGCAAAGCCGTCACGTCCATCTAGAAAAACCGCCACAAGCGAGAAAGAGAATAATAATAATAATAATAATAATAATAATAATAATGTC
Source organism: Anniella stebbinsi (assembly GCA_029215795.1). NCBI lineage: Eukaryota > Metazoa > Chordata > Lepidosauria > Squamata > Anniellidae > Anniella > Anniella stebbinsi. The sequence goes on from JARDYH010000001.1 coordinate 336,618,701, forward strand.
TTCTGGTAGAAGAGGGATGTAGCTGAAGGAAAGGATTTCCTTCTTCTGTAGCCAGCATGGAAACTAAGTTTATTGGAGGCTGAGGGATGGAGAGATTGTATAAAAATCCTTGTCACCTATGGCTTACGAAACAAGCTGTTAAACAAGCTGGGAAATGGCGCTGTATTCTGTGGAAACATGTTTCCTTTTGGAGCTTCTCTGTATTAGTTTCATTAGATGTCTTCTAGTATTTGTATTACGTGGAAGCATAAACAACTCAGGTCCCCCCCCCCCAGGTTCTTTCCCTAATCCTTACACAATTGCATGTGCCTCTACATTAACCTATTGTACTCTTCTCTCTCTCTCTCTCTCTCTCTCTCTCTCTCTCTCTCTCTCTCTCCCTCTCTCTCTCTCTTTTAACCTGAAGAGACTCTATAAAGATAATCCTTGTTGCTCTGGTATGATCCTGATGATTGTGTTCTTGTGAAGATTGCTATTTCTGTTGGGTACGACCTACGATTGCTCTTGTTTTGTCCCCCCCCCCCCGCCCCCAAGCAGTTACTTTCTAGGTGGCAGATTTACAAACCTGTTAGAGCTTTTGGCCTGGTGGGTCAGTGTTGTTGTTGTTGTTGCTGGCCAAGCTTTGTAAATGTGTTTGTCTAGACTCAGTCTCTGTGTGTGCTGTATGCCCAAGAGAGTGTAACGTGCTGCATGAAAAATGCATGTACTACATCGTGTTCTCTTGCAGAGCTCTTGACCCAAAAGTGAATGTAAGTCTTATAAGGTGATCACAAAACAACAGAAGCAACACAACTCTGCTCTTCTGAAGTGTACCTTTTGTTGCGGTGTTTATCATTTTATATCTCCCAAGATGCACTTAGCAAAATATACTTGAGTCCAATACTTCCTGTCTCCCACACAGTCGCATATCAATTAATTGCTGAATCTGCTCATGTGTCCCACAGAGATGCATATCAACTAATTGCATAGAGCTACATATTGGTACCCTTAACTTATTTTGCATAGAAACTTAATTAGCCAGCCAGTATATATAAGCTAAAGAGAGAACCAAATACTACTGATGTTTTCTGTGGGAATTGCTTTGGACAGTGAACTTCTGGATAACTCACATTTTGTTCCATCATTTTTAAAAAGGTAGTTTTTTTTTTAAAGGCAGAATTTTGAAAACACAGTTGACTGTTTTAAGTGGGGGTAGTGTGGGGATGCAGTATAAATAGAAAATCATTTGAGAGAATGCAGCTCTTCAGCTTTCTAAGCCTGCATTCGAGTGTTTGTACGTCTGTTTATTTAATGTTCATAGGGTTGCCATATTATATTCACATGGTGCAGGTTTAATAATTTTAGAATGAAAAGTTTCAAAAGCTGTCAAGAAGTTGAGCTGAGGTGAATTTTTGTTGCTTGGGAGACTACCTAGGAACTACCTTGAGTTCCATGATAGAAGAAAGGTGGGATATAAAAATATACCAAATAAATAAATGACAACATTTCCATTAGGATACAAATGTGTGCGCTGATGCAAAACTGACCTATGTGATCTGTAAGCCTCCATGAGTTGATGATACATGAGCTCCGCACTGATGTGGGGTTCAAGCAGAAAACTGAGGCAATTTCTGGTGTAGTTAGCATTTTTTCTGACATTATATTGCGACAAAGCCAGTTTACGCTTCATGTACCTTTAAGAGCAGCCCTTTGGTGGAGAGCTGTTTGTGGAGAGGTGGGGCCTGAAAGTGAGAAAGTCTACTAGAAGGCCCGTGTGTGTATGGAGTGGAGTTTCAAGGCATAGTTTGTGTTTCAAAAGAAGAATCCAAATAAAGCCATCTGTTGTGTTCCTAAATTAGATCACTATCCTCTCTGAAAAATAACCTGCCTGGCTAAGCTGCTGGAGTAGGCAAAAAACCCAAAAAACATATCTCATGTGCCTGACTTTCACATGTTCATAAAACCTGAAAAGAGTCCCTGCATGTGTGGCTCTCTCAGTGCAATCAGGACCTGTGAAAAAGCAGAGGTCCTGACCACGTGCATAAATGCATGCATGGATGGTCTTTTCAGATTTTATTATTACATAAAGGATTATGTGTACCAACCCAGATTCTATGACCTTGGAAAGACCTTCTCCAGGTACCCCTGTCAAATGAGATGATGTGCATCCCTACCAGGTAGAAGACTTTTTCAGTGGTCACACCCCTGTTATGGAATGACCTCCCCAGAGAGGCTTGCCTGGTGCCCATGCTCTGGTCATCATTTTGTTGACCTTTTTATTTTCCCAGGACTTTTAATTTTAAAATTTTGAATCTTTTAGCAGTCTATAGATCTTGTGATGTTGTTTCTCTTAAGACCTGTGAAATTTCTGAGGCTCCTGCAAATTGTTGTATTTATTTTATCTTCTGCTGCTGTTTTGCATGCTGTATTTAGTTTTTTTGGTTTTACTTTTTCTCTTATCGGTTCTCTTCACGCCAAGAACTTTTGTAGGTGGGTTGCATAGAAATGTCATGAAATTATTTCTTTATTATGTAAAACGATTCAAGGGTAGAACCTACTCTGTAAAATAAATAATGGGCTCATGGACATCTGTGGCACACTTTCCTGCTCCTTTCTCCACTTCATGAGTTCATGTAATATCTGCAAAGGGCTATTGCACTGCTGGGATCTGGGATTTCACCTGAGATGGGAAGAGGGCTGCCTCAAGTGAGAGGTGTAGAGGCCAATTGTATGTGTAGGTTCACTGTAGAGCAGCCTAGGTTGCCTTCATGGAATGGAGATTGTTATCAGCACACCATGTCAGCTGAATTGACATCCAGTCCACATGTTCATGTACATCAATTTTCAGCTTTACTAGTACCAGAAATTGAACAACAAACAATGAATAAATGCAGAAGATCAATGGACGAATGGAAGTTGAAGCAGGTTGAAATAAAATAATTAGTATGGATGAGATGCAAAGACAATACAAGGCCAGGCCTTCCAATCTGCAACTCAGGACAGCAACATTGAACTAGGCCAGAGAGGGAGGCTTCTACTGAGGAAGTAGTGGTCCAAACAGAAGAATAGGTATGGTTTGCTGGACGGTTACTCTACCAGACCTCCAAATGGGCTCCTCATGTTGAGGGTGAGGATTCCCCACTGAGTGGGGGAGTTGCTCCCTTTTACAGATCTGCCAAGTGGAAAATGTTTGTTTGCTGCTTTGGATTCTGGATCAAGGTGGAAAGAAAGAATAAAAGTGATTTGGAAATCACCTGACTGAGCTGGCAGGCAGCAGAGGACAAATGGGACAAAGAGCTTTAGCTTGTGTGGGGTGCAGCTGGAGATGGGGAGGCATAGATGACCAGATTTATTTATTATTCATATTCTAATTTTTCTCTGCTCGTATTTCTCCAACTGCTGGAAATAAGGATTTTCTTAACTGTCTCCATTATTTCGTGACTTGTGAGTACTCTTTCTCTTTCTCTGACATTGACTCTCGTTGAGATTTGGAGTGCCCTCTAGTGGTCAAGGACATCTTTCCTGGACTGGCAGGCACAGTTCCAGCAATGCAGGTTTAGTGGGATAGTTTCATCTGGCTTTTAATATGCAACAACCAGAGTACACTTGAGGGGCTTCTCTAGATGGAAAAGATGGTGTGGAATCTGAAAGGTAAGGAACAGGAAAAGGAAGTTTGTGATGTACATTCTTAAATCTCTTTCTCATACTTATTAGAACTTGCTTTTATAGACACCCCTATACCAAACTTCATATTATCTTTCAGAAATGTACATTTAGATCAGTGTATTGTCTGTGTCATACTGCCTGGCAGCAGCTCATGTCCAGAGGTTGTCCTAGGAGCATGCAAGATCTTCTTGGGGTTCACCTGACAGCCCCTTCACACAGGATAAAATCTGCATGAACCCTGCATGAAGGCTATCATTTGTGGTGATCCTTCCTACGCATAGATAATTCACTTGTTTTCCTAGATTCATTCCACATGATCATTAAAATGTGGAGTTCAAGTCACACACGTTCCTACATGGAAACGGCTCCAAAGCTCAGTTTGTGTTTTTACCCCCCACCCCGACACACGCACACACACACACACGCATTAACAAATGCCTCTCATAAATCTGATGTTACCTATTTTCATATACACTAAAGGTAGTAAAATCCATTGCATGGTGTGCAGGAATTCAGCTCAGATTTCCCTTCTGTTTCCCTGAAGTGCTTTAAACAGGCTGAGGGGAAGTCTTTGCCTGCCTGCATCTTCATTAGTTAATGTGTTCCATCCTGGGGTAGTGAGGGAGGTTTGACTGGAGCAGACTCTACCATCTGCTTCATTTTAGTAGCACAGGGCATGGATAGTCTCTGGATCCCATTTCTGCTGTCTTGGTTCTTACGCAGGGCTAGGGAAAGGAGGGTGATGATGACCAGGACTGAAGCTCTCTAGCAAGCCAGTAGTGACCTTAAGGCAGAATGGACTGCCCTGGAATTCCCACAGCCAGTGGAATTCCCCAAATCTTACTGTAAAGAGCCTGAGGGTTAACTGCCCATAGACATACACATGTTGTGCATAATTGTGTGTGGCACATTTCATTAGGTGGTGAAACCAGGGATTTTTAAAGGTAAACTTGGGAGTAAATTCCATTTAACTAGGGTGACCATATTTTGGAAACCAAAAAGGAGGACATCATAGCCGACCCTCAAGGAGGCGTGCCCACCCCAACATGTCCAGCCCCCAAGGATGTGTGCCCATCCTGACATAACCATCCCCAAGGGTATGTGACCTTGGTCACACGTCTGATTTACTGAACTGTAAACCAGGATCTAAAAGTCAATAAAATACGATATCGTCGAGCATCTCTGAATCCTACAACTAAACCATTACTGTTGTGAAATGCAGTCAGAGCTTGGAAAAAGGGGGAAAGGGACAGAACTACAACATCACCACTTTTCATGTTTATTTTACAAACATGTCTGTCAAAAACAAAAGTGGGTTACATCACCATCAAAGAATACAAATGCTGAGATTTCAGCAGGCATTATGACACACTTCCAATGACATCTTTGCAGCCATAAAGGCTAGAATCCTTTTTTAAAAGAAAAACTCAGATTTTCAGGTGGCTGAACTCTGGGTCCAGCAGTATCACATTCTGCATTTCTGGCTATTACAGAAACAGATCAGATCACCAGTCCAATTGCTAGTCCCCACCAGAGCAAACACATTGAAGGAATGAAACTTAGATAAGTGTGGATTTAACAAGATTCCATTGATTCACTGTGTTTATTCTAGTTAGGAGTAGCAATTGGATTTAGGCCTCCAAGTTGTATGCATCCCTCTTGAAGTGTGGTGCCCAGAACTGGATGCAATATTCAAGATGAGGCCTAACCAGTGCCAAATAACGGGGAGCCAGTACCTCATGCGATTTGGAAGCTATACTCTATTAATGCATCTCAAAATAGCATTTGCTTTTTTTGCAGCCACATCACACTGTTGGCTCATATTCAGCTTGTGATCTACAACACGTGCAAGTGAAATGATCCAAAGTTATTCCCTTGTCTGAAAAGCTATGTAGGAACATTGAGTAGCTGTAAAAGGCACGGGGTCATATGTTATACATCATAATGTTGTACATTTTGATATATACATGAAAATACTTGCAGGTAATATATAAAAGAACTGGCAAGAAAGTTCAGAGACTTGGGCACCTGGTTAAGCAGAAATAGGAGCAATAAGCCGAGGTGGAGTCTGAACATCCAAAACACAAAACTCGGTGTCCTTTGAATCCACATTTGTTTGCTTCTGCAGAAACCCATTTTTAAAAAAGCAAAGTGAAGCATATTGGCTGGTAATTAGAACAAGGTTCTGTGTGCAAAGCAGAAAACCACTCCTTTGAGCCTGCAGTTTGAGCCCCCACCTCACCCCTCGCATCTTCATCCTTAGACTTCCTGCTGCTCAGCTGCCAGTGGCCTGCCTTCGCTGCCCGCCGCCTGCCCACCCAACCTGCCCGCTACTCACTCACCCACCACTCGCTTGCTCGCTCGACCGCCACCCGCTGCTCGACTGCCCACATACCCTGCCCTCTGCCTGCCCACGCTGCCCGCCTGCCCTGCCTTACATACCCCCAGGCCCACGCTGCTGCTGCTGCTGCTGCTGCCTCCTTCTTTTTTGCCGCTTGTACTCAGACCCCGCCTCTCCCACAAGTCTCGCAAGATGGGGATGAAATGTCAGAAGTCTCATCCTGAAGTATCGCGAGACTGGGGGAGAGGAGAGAGCAGGTAAGCTGTGACTGCTCCGTCGCCCCGGCCGCACCTTTCCCAGTATGAAAGAGTCTCTTAACACTTGAAGTAAGAGGTCGTTTCATACTGGGAAAGGTGGGAGGGGGATAGAGCAGGCCGCGTGTTCTCTAGAGGCGTGGAGATCACCTAACGGTATTAGCATGGCTGGGAGAATCCTCCCAGCCATGCTAATGGCGTTAGCTGATCTCCACGCTTTCTGGAGCTCTGGAGAACACATGGCCTGCTCTGCCCCCTCCTCCACCCCCTCCCACCTTTCCCAGTGTGAAAGGGCCTCTTAATTCAAGCATTAAGAGACCCTTTCATACTGGGAAAGGTGCGGGGGGGAGGGGGCAGAGGAGGCCACACATTGTCCGAAGCTCCGGAAAGTGCGCAGGTGGCCTACGCTATTAGTGTGTTAGTCATGCTAATAGTGTAGGCCATCTGTGCACTTTCTATAGCTTCGGACAACGCATGGCCTAATAATAATAATAATAATAATAATAATAATAATATATTTATTTATTTATTACCCGCCTCTCCCTCTGGATCGAGGCGGGGAACAACATCATCATAAAACACACAAAGCTAATTAAAAATACATAAAACCAATATATCATTAAAATACCAATAAAACACCAATAAAACACTTAAAATTCATCTGAGTAGGCCTGCCGGAAGAGCTCAGTCTTTATAGATCGTTTAAATTCCTGAAGACTGGTAAGTTCACGGATCTCTCCACCCTTCTCTCCGTGCCGCACCTTTCCCGGACTTTTCATTAGGTGGTGCCTGGGCACCAGGTGAACCACCTGTGCGCATGCCTAAGATGTCGTGGCAGATTATGAATTGGCAAATGATTGAACAAAGGAACTGAGTCAACCCACTAACCACCCAAGACTCTCCATACCCTTAGAGAAGTATGGAGAAGGCAAAAGATGCAACTTCAGGCCATTCATGGGCATTATGGCCCATGGCTCCGAGCAGGGCTGGCCCTACCATTAGTCAGAGTGAGGCAATCACCTCAGGCAGAAGGTTTTTGGTGTCATGAAAAGGTGTCAATGTTAGTCATTGCTTTATTATAATTATATTTTGGTGTCAATGTTAGTCATTGCTTTATTATAATTATATTTTACTGCCATGGAGAGGTGTTTGTAGAATTTTCTGCCTGAGATGCCAGAATAACATTTGCTGCTCTACCTTAGGCAGCAAAATGTCTTGGACCAGTCCTGGCTCCAAGCCACATAACCCCCTCTTTGAATTCCTTACATAACGGGTGGGGAACCTGTGGCCCTCCAGATGTTCCTGGACTGCAACCCCCATTAGCCCTAGCCAGCATAGCCAATGGTGAGGCATGATGGGAGTTGCAGTCCAACATCTGGAGAGCTACTCTGCCTTATAACTTTGCCTGGTTGGTGTTCTGGCAGTTGCCGGGCTTGTTTGGAGCACACTGGAGCAATTCTGCTTAGCGTGGGAACTCTCCCAGGTACTGCTCAACATCACTCTGACCTGCTGCCTAGACACCAGTTCTCTGTTATCCAATAACTGCTCTTTATTCCTTACTGGCTGTGACCTGCTGCCAATCAATCTCTAATCCAGGCCTTGTTCTCCTTGGACATCATTAAGTAGCACACGTTGTGTCCTAGAGCGTCATCACATGGGGAAAACCCATGTTTCCTTACCGTCACTTCTCCACCCCTGTGTTTGTCTTAATTACTTCCACTTTTGCCTGGAGGAGAAAGAGGAAGTAAACAAAGACCTCACATGGCCCATTCAGGGGCCATTTTAATCATGTTGCTTTTCCTGCACAAAACAGGAGATAGTGACACATTCCAGTTTTTTTTTTATAAAAATTTTTGGGATTAAAAGGGGTCTATTTTGGGACAGAAAAATGAATGGAAGGAATGGGAGGCACGCAGGAGGCAGATGACATCATCTAACGGATGCACATACATCTGTAAGTGGCCAATAGCGAGCGTGCAATAAAATGCTCATCTGATGAACCTCCTAGTTCAAGGAGGGAAATGGCTGAGGCCAGTTTTTTTGGTTTTGATTCTGCTTTGGTTTGATGTGAGAGCCTATCATAATTAGGCAGGTAGGTTCCTCTTTGTTTTATTTGGAATCAGCTTTCTATTTACATTTCTCCTTGAGTGTTTGGAAAACGTTCCTGTTTTCTAAGAGTTCTCTCCCAACTCGTAATGTTCAGTCCACCTACTCCCAAAACAAACAGGAACACTAGAGATCTGTATGTAACTAGTGCCAAAGTCAGCCTTGACCTCCAGATGTGGTGGATTAGAATGCTGTCATCCCCAGCCAGGTTTGTCAATGGTCATGCTGACTGGGAATGACGGGAGTTGTGGTCCAGCACATCTGGAAGGCATCAGGTTATGGAAGGCCGGTTTAGGATTTGGAAGGGGGGAAAGAGATGAAATTGTAAGGGTAAGTTGAAAAGTCATTGAGTGTGTTCACACAACATACGAACCCACACTCAGTGACTGAGTATGGGTTTTTGATGAACTGTGGATTGTTTGTTGAACCATGGGTTAGAGTGTTGTCTGAACCAGGACATTTTCCACAGGGTGGCTTGTTAACCATGCAGTGTGGCTTATTTTTCTTGAACAAGCCACTTTGAGAGCCCATGGTTTGCAATTGGGTTGTTCAGGGTGGTTTAGACAACACACCAACCCATGGTTTAACAACCTACACTCAACCACTGTCTGAGTATGCGCTGAGTCTTCATTCAGAGCTGGAGAATGGCTTACTGGGGAATTAATACTCAATTCGTAATGATCTGAGTATCATCAAATGGACAAATTTTGGTTTCCAGATCAAACTATGACATGTTTAATCATAATGTTGTCTTGCCTGTACCCTGTTTGGAAAGATGGGACTTGTTTCCCCAGGCCAACCACCTCACTTATATTTTGTGTGCCTGTGACACCATGGTGACATCACCGTGAGATGGAATCGTTCTTTCTGTATGATGAGTGTAGAGTGGATGAATGTAGAGCAGCTTTCCCTACATGGTGCACTCCATATAGTTTGGATTCTCATCAGCCCCAATCAGCATGGCCAATGTGAGTTGTAACCCAAAATATCTGGAGGCCACTAAGTTTGAGAAGACTGAAGTAGAGCTAGTGTCATAGGGATAACATGACTATGTGCAATCCTTAAAAAAAGAAAAGTATATCAACTTACAAAAGTTGCTGGTTTTGTTTTCAGCTGATGTCTGCTTTCGTAAGAAAATAATTTCTGATATGCTGTTAATTGGAAGATATTATTGGAAGTGGCAGAGAATAGCAGAATTTTCCAAGGGAATGAGAGACTAACCCCCTTTGATATCCACATATAACCCTGTCAAAGACCCTTTACATGTGTGAATTGTCAAGTTTGTACAGGGTGCAAATGCAGTTTGTAGACCTACCTTCTGACAGAGCAGGTAAATCCCAAACTCTGTTCTGCAACTGTAAACTGACTTGAATTGCTATATTCCATACATATGTTTCTGGATCTTCCACTGGAGTCCTACTCCCGTCCTGTCCATGTTATCTCATCAGCCAGTTAAACACTTTCCCAATCCCTAGAGAATCTTGCTCTAGATTGAAAAGTTTCTTTTTTTTCTGTTTTAAAGAAAGCTAAATCACAAGTGGAAAAGCCCTTGCAGACAAGCGCTTCTCCCCAAGGGGAGGTCAGAGTAAAGTATTTGGCCCCTTCTCTGTGTAATTGGTGTGTTTGTTGCTCCCAGGAGGCCACCTTGATGCTCTCAATAGCCTTTTCTGCCCCTGAGACATTTGTACATTCTGTACGGCATTATGAGCATTCTGGGCATGAACCATACTCACCTCCCTGAGACCTGGGCTGTGGAAATGGAGAGGATTTCAAGCAGTACCTGCCACCGATTCCCCATCCCTCCCAAATCTTTTCTGAGCAGAAAGGGTTGCCCCAGGAGAGGAGGAAGGAGTCCAGTGAATGGTCCTGGGTGACCCACTTGCCTTAAAAATGGCTTTTAAGCTAAAGTCACTCTCAGTATGATCATCCAGATATTCCTTCTTTCCTCGAAAGACCAATTGCATCTTTTAGGATGGATCTCACTCCCCCTCTATCCCGCCATCTCTCTCTGTACAACTACATCTATCTACTTTTGTGGGGGGGGGGGGGGTTAAAGAAAGAAAGAAAAGAAATTGTATTTGTTTTGCGTAGGCTGGTGATTTCTTGGAAAAGAAGAATGAATTGCTCCATTGTAGTGTAGTGTTTAGAATGTTGGACTAGCGCAGGGGACACCCATGTGCAAATCTCCATAAAGCCTATTGAAAGGGCCGGCCCAACCATTAGGCAGAGTGAGGTGGTCTCCTCAGGCGGCAAATGCTGGAAGGTGACAGCAAGGTGTTGGAGATTTCTGTGGGCATAACAGCTTGCTCTGTACCCCTTAAGCTAGCCTGCTGCTTTCAGATGTAATGGAGGATGCCTACCCACTGCCAGCACTAAAGAATGATTCAGCTTGTCAGTCCAGCCAGCTTTTGTACATGGAATGAAAGGAGATGCCATCTTGTCCTCAGGCAGCAAAATGTCTTGGGCCAGACCCAATTATTGGATGACTTTGGGCCAGTTGCTATCTCTCCGTCTAACCTACCTCACAGAATTGTTGTGAGGACAACATGGGTGGAGGGAGATGCTCCTGCACAGTCTTGAGCTCCTCAAAGGAACAGCAGGGTAAAAATGTAAGACTGAGGAAAAAATAACTACCTCAGTGTTGTGGGAGGTGGCTGGCCAAAGGCTTTTTGCTGCCCAATCTAGCTTTGCTGCGCATTTCAAGAGACACACCCCAGTCTCCTTGGATTCTGGAGCAAGTCCCAGTTCACATGTGGCCATGCAACACCCCAAGAGATTCTGGGCACTCATCTTTGAGTATACAGTGCTTTGCTGGCTCCCCTAAAAACACACACACACACACAAAAACAAAAGATTGCCCCTACAAAAGGTTACTTCAGCCAGGCCTACTGTAAGAGCCTAGTCTAAGTCACTCTGTCTAGTTTTCTTTTAAAGTCAGGTCTGTTCTGCGTTCTGTCCACACTGATCGATCTTGATGTTGTGTTCATTGTGGAAGGGGTTTTCATGCTCTTTCTATCCCTCTCCTTTCCTGCTATGTCTTTTGAACATCAGTGCTGCTGTTCTTTGTTCTCTTGCTCCCTCCTCATTCTCTCTCAGTGCTCTCCTGGTGGTCTTGTTCTTTCAGTGACCCTTTGGGGTTTTTATTGAGGCTGGCGTCTCAGCAATGTGCTGAATCGCTGCAGAAGGAAGTTGTTCAGTTTAGGCTTAGCCCGGCGGCGTCCAGGGAATTGAGAACAGTGCGCTTCCTTACACAGTGCATATTTCTCTCCCTTGGGGATTTCAGCATGTAACATATATCATCACCCGTCATTCAGAGACAGCTTTACTCACTGTACAAGTATTAATTAATTTACCCTCACCATGTGTTGTGAGGGCAGCATTAAAATGCTCATTTCCCCATGAAGGCAATGAGAGGTTAAGTGAGTTGTGTTCTAAACTGTTCATTCAGTAAAAGATCTGGGAAAAGGATGAAAAAAATCTGAGCCTCCTTACTCTCCTTTCAGTATTATTTATTTAGATATGTAGCCTGCCTTATCTCTAAGGCTTAAGGCGAGTAACATGTGATCCTTATTCTTTTCATGCATACCACAACACGGTGGACTAGGTGATGTGACTGCTATTTTATAGATGCACAACTAGAGTCCTGTAGATACAATCAGTCAAGAGAATTCATACACGAGCTCAGATCTAAACCCACTCTTTGCATATATCTGTATCTATATCTATATGTATTGAAACAACCCATAGGAGGGACCTGACTGATAAGTGGAGTGATCTATTGAGATTCCCTTGAGATCTGATCTTAAGACATTATTATTTATTGCCTTGTGGGAGCAATAGAAACTTCAGTCCTTAACTTGGAACTGTTTATTTGTTACAAAACTATCTGGAAAACCCAGGACAAAAACTTTGGGTAGTGCAATTAAAAAATAACAATTAGCTTGTCTTTCATCCCAGTTTGCTCACTGTGTCCTTGAGATGGTGAAACGGCAACTCCATTTACTGCAGACTAAGCCGAAGTCCTGCAAATCTGCAGTTTAACTACTTGAACTCAGAACTGCCATAAAACACTTCTGCTGCTGAAAAGATGCGCTATTATTTTTTAAAAAAAGCTTTTTAAAAGTTGCCTTGTAAAATTAATTTTCTAGATGATGTACAAATGTAAAACCTATTAAAGCATCACCATCATCTTCAATGTTAAAAATCCTAAAAACACAGCTCAAGAAAACAAAAACCAAACACAAATCATTATGCATATGGGAGGAGTTAAAACCACCTCAAACTAAAAGCAAGCAACTGCCAACAAAACTGCAGAAACAAATAGTACCAATAATCTTTACAAATTTTAAATAGTCTGTGAATGATGTAAAACATTCGATTTTTTAACAGACCTTAATAGGTCAAAGACAGCACATTGTTATGAGGCTCAGAAACAAACTGGGGGTGCCTCTACAAGAGCGATTTAAAGCTCTTTCAAGGCACATTACAGATTTTACCTCTACAAGAGTGGAGTGCAAATGGGGGTTGAGGCGCTTTTTATCTCCGCTTATGCGCATTATCGAATGTGCGTGAAATAGCGACTTAAAATTTACCGCGGGAGTTAAAGCGCCTTATGGCCATGTAAACATGCGATTCTCCGCATGTAAAGAACTTTAAAGCATGTTTCATACAGCCCGTAATGCGCTTCACTACCTCTTGTGAATAGGCATTAGGAGTAAATGCGCTTATCCGTAAATGCGCATAATCGGGCAATCGGGCATCAAAGCGAAATCTTGTAGAGGGGACCTGGAAGCCAGGTGAGAAAGGACTGGTGTAATGTGTTTATAACACCTGGTCCCAGTTAGAACTCTCACTGCCATATATTGCACTGGCTGATCTTTCCAGACTGTCTTCAGAGGCAGCCCCATGTACAGTAATCCAAACAGGGGTAGGTGAATTTAGCCAGGGCATCAGGGGGTGGCAAGTTTAGGCATTTGCCAAGCACACCCCAGCAGGGGCCCACTGGCAAGAACCCCTTGGACTTGCTTCTTCTCTTCATTAACACAACATACTTATTCATCTGCCTCTTGCTCTGGCCCAGATAACAAAAATATAAGAACCTAAGAAGAGCCCCGCTGGAACAGACTAAGGGCCCATCTAGTCCAGCATTTTGTTTACATGGTGGCCAATCAGGTACCCATGGGAAACCCACAAGCCTGGAATGTGTGAAATAGCAACCTCCTGCCCATGTTCCCCAGCAATTGGTGTACAAAGGAACTATAGAATTCACTACCACAAGATGTAGTGACGGTCACCAATTTGGGTGGCTTAAAAAGGGGATTGGATAAATTCCTGGAGGAGAAGGCTATCAATGGCTACTAGTCTGATGGCAATATGCTCTCTGCAGTATCAGAGGCAATAAGACTATATACACACCAGTTGCTGGGGAACATGGGTGAGAGGGTGCTGTTGCACCCATGTCCTGCTTGTGGGTTCCTGGTTGACAGCTGGTTGGCCACTGTGTGATCAGAGTACTTGATTAGATAGACTCTTGGTCTGATCCAACATAACTCTTCTTATATTCTTATTGCCTCTGATACTGGATGTACAATATAGCCATCGGGATTAGTAGCCATTTACAGCCTTCTGTTCCAGGAATAGTGGCACTGCCTACTTGTTCATTGGTTCGCTACCTGTCCAGGCAAGCAAGGAGTAGCAATGATAAGAACATGGGTAAGAAGCAGTGCCAGCTGGTGGCAATGGTTATGAAAAGGTAGACTCACTGAAGGAAGGACCAAAAAAAGAAAAGGGGGGGGGGGAGAAGCAGGTTCTCAGGATGCTAAAAGACTTTATTTCAAAGCCCAACACGTTTCAGCCTATATTGAGAGGGTTGATAAGAGATGTCTGCAGAAATACTCCTAACATGATGATAGTATCCTACGATAATTACTGGCAACTATATAATAATAACTGTGTTTATGCAATAATAACTGTATTTCTGTATTCTCACTATGATGATATTGTGTGTATATATGTATAATAATAATTAAAATTAAGAACTGATATATGTTGCAAAGGATTGCGTACCCCAGCTTTGATTGATATATATATATATATAGTTGTGTGCTTTATGTACTACCTCTTTAATCTTATCCATATCTTCACCATTCTGGAATCCATTTTAGTTACGGAGCATTATATAAATATTACAAATAAATAAATAAATAAATAATAAAATAGGGAGAGGCAGTATTGTATTGTATGGTCAGGCATGGCCTTTTTCCACCCTTGTTTTTTTTTTTTTTTTTTTTTTTAAGCTCCCACCTTAACGTCTTCTCAGCTCAGGAAACTGGAAAGGGAAAGGAAGATAAGGCAAGAACATGTCTGCCGCCAGTTATTCTGGCTGTGGGAGCGTGAACAAGGGGTCATAGGGGGACCATTTCAAATGGCAATGGCAGGTGGGGTGGTGGCGGTGGTTGTCCCCTTCTCTCCTATAATCCTGATGCGCATTTCACTAGTTTATAGAACTGGTGTTTTTCGACTGCATTGTAATAGGGTATTGGAATGGTGTTTGTGAGATGACAGATGTCTGAACAATATCTAAATAGATTGTACCAAAATACATGCCTAGATGCTGCAGAGTTACCATGAGTTAAATAAATTAGGGATGCACACAGGGCACTGACTTGATGTTCTGCTGATTGTTTTACAGCACCTTGCTAGCTAGAACATGTTTGCATTGTTGTATTGAACTGGAGGAAAATCCCAATTGTGCTTTGGTTTTGGTGGAATATCAGGGGAGCAGCTCATCAAGTCTATGGGCTTTTCAAGGTTACAAGTTTATACTGTGCAATGATCGCCTGCTTATTTCTCATATATGTTCTATAGTCGACTTACCTTCCTTCAAAATTACAGTTCTGTTGCTGAAATACTGCATTTTCCCAGCACTAAAATGTCCTGCTTCTAATGCAGAAAAGCCACCATCCCTCTTGTGAATGTGCTTCTAATTACACCTGAAACTGTATATCTTGTTGTGGCTTATCTTTCCATGTTGCCTTATCTTTCATTGTATCATTCAGAACACACTTTTTGGATTTTGAGTGATGCTTGGCATCATGCATAAACAGCCCCCCCTTCAAATGTGAAAAGTGCATGTCTGAAGCTGCCCAATACTTAGAACATCCCTTTGTGTGTGCACATGCAGGGGCAAAGTCATCAGGAACACATGCATTGAGAAACAAATTCAAAACTTAAAATTGGATTTCCTGCATTGGTAGGGGGTTAGACTAGATGACCTTTGAAATCCCTTTCAACTCTAAGAGTCTAAACATGGCAAAACCAGCAGAGAAGCAAAGACGGCACGTGGCCTTGAAACAGCCAAACAGTAGGCCCTGCACAAACAAGGACTATTGATTAGCTAGGCTTTTAATTTATTTGTTTTCAATGATGCGATGTGATAACGTGTTATCTTATCTCGTAGAGTGCCTTACAAAAGGCTGTAGTTCACTAGGACGCAAGCCCCATTGAAATTGCTGCTCTCTCACACAACACCCATTCATTTCAAAGAGACCTGCACAGCAGAAGGTCCCAGTAGACTGTGCCCAAGGTTACCTAAACAGCGGGGAAGCAGAAAATGTGAACTTGAAAGAAAAAAAAAAACGAGCAGTGACACAGCTAATTAAATTCATTGTTGATAAATGCAGATTAGTGTTCCTTGCAAATAAATAATAAAACAATAATTTTACAGCAGACAATATCGGGCTCTAAATTACCAGTCACCAGTGGCACTTGGTGGCCACCGAGGCTAGTGGGGCAGACAGTAGGGCTACGAAAGGCAGGGGCAAAGGGTCAAGAGTAGCGGAGCAGTCTTTTGAATCCCTGTCGGCCAGCCAGCCCACTGACACCACAGAAAAGGAAACTGGGGCACATGAACTTTAAGATCATGAGTGAGAAACAGGCAGTGGGGAGTTCACACAGTCACACAAAAGGACTCCTTTGGACTCACTTTTTCCTGTTCCAGCAACAACAACCATTGACAGAGAATCAAGTGGCTTTAAGGTCATGAAAACAAAACAGGAGGGATGGGGGAACCCATACAGCCACACATCATGATGACGATGATAATGAGAATGATGATATCAGCCACACAGATCAGCAGCCTTTGGAATACAGCAGCAAGGTCTGCGGGCATCCAAAAACTCACTCCTTTCCATATCCACCACAACCTCCCCCCCGAACCACCTCTGCCTGCCTTCTCAGACCTAACAGTGAGAAACAGCATAGTGTAAAAATCAAGCTTAGGCATATGCATTGAGTAGTAAGAAGAATTGGATGACTGGACTAAGCAAGGGCAGCAAGTTCTGCCACAATCCATTCCTTTGCATATCATAATGATTATTAGGATTAGATCCCTTGGAACCCAGCAGCACCCATGCCAAAACACACTCATAGACACACAAACCCCGATTCTCACACCCAGCTCTGACATCCACTGATGGCTTCTCTTGTCCCCACAACTTCAGGAAAGCTGAGAGTGAGAGAAGGCTATTGGGAAATGCACCACCACTTCAGGGCTCTCCAGGTGCCCTGGGGCAGTTGCTTACAGAGACGGCTTCTCTCTCATCTTTCCCACAGTGCTAGGCTGACCATATGGAAAAGAGGACATGGCTCCTGTATCTTTAACTGTTGCGATGAAGAGGGAATTTCACCAGATGCTGCATGCTTATCAATGACACCTGCTGAAATTCCCTTTTCTATACAATTGTTAAAGATGCAGGAGCCCTGTCCTCCTTTCCATATGGTCACCCTACACAGTGCTGGGTGCTATGCTCTGTTGCCCCCAAGTGCCTGGCCCTGTGGCTGTATGCTGCTGAGCAGCACCAGCCAGTCACATGGTTCCCAAGAAAAACAATAATTGGCCAGGCCACACTGGAACAGGCTGCCCATGGGCGCCCTTATGGATTACCCCTCCTGATGATCAAAAGGATGGGTGGGGCATCTGCATGGGAAATGATGACGTGCAGCCAAAGCCAATCGGCTGTGTTTCTTGAAATCTGTGTATGCAGCTTTCAGGGGATCATTGCCTTTGGTTGCCCTTCGAGAGGTGAAGGCACTCTTCCCCCCACTGCCATTTTGGAGAGAAATCTGCGCATGTACAATTGGCCCTACCAGGAGGAGGTGGCTGATGGAACATTGAGATATGAATTGGCATGTTTGCAGTGATAGTGCCGCTTCAAGAGATTAAATTTGTTGTTTAAATGTTTCCCTTGCGTGAGTCCCCACTCCATCCCCATGAAAGATCACCACCACTGCCAGCCACAACTTTTGGGTGGAAATAGTGGAATCATTGTTAGTGATTCTAACCAGTTCTGTGCTTTGCAGAGGTCTAAAAAGTATTAGAAACTAAACAAAGCAAGGACACAAATCAAGGCATATTGTGGACAGATTGGTGCATGGATCTGCAAGACCTGGGTTGAAGACCCAGCTTTGTGCTAGGATGACCTTGGACCTGCCTTGCAACCTCAGGTCTCCATCCATTACATTTGCCATCTAGCTCCCAAGGTTATTGTGAAGGCAAGCATAGTAAGAGGAATGCATTGGTTTGAAATGAAGCAAATGTTTCTAGTAAAGCCTAACAAGGTACAAAATGTGTGGATGAACAGCCATAGGCGTGCGCACATTGTGTGCGCGTGGTGCCCAGGCACCACCTAATATCTTCGAGGCCCGTGGGGGGTGGAGACTGGAGAGATGCTGAGCAGGGGGGGCAAAGCTCCTCCATCTGGTCAGGCACGCGCTGCAGAGCAAAGGTAGGCCACGTGTGGGGCGGAGGTCAGGCGACAGCAGCAGGAGCAGAAATGAGCCCTCCCAGGCCCAGCTCCTCCTGTTGCTTCTTCTTGGCAGTAGGTGTGGGATGCGAGGCCAGGCCCTTGGAGCCACACGGCCTGCCAGCAGCAGCTCTCCAGTAAAGGGGCAGCCAGAGCCAGGGCACCACACGCCACAGCAGCCAGGTGGGCGTGCGGGCCAGGACGGCGAAGCCCCTCTCCTCTTCTTCCTCCTCCCCCCCAGCGCCACCAAGGTGGCGACTCTTTCTGGGATTCTAGTAAAGGTCGTAGACTGACCCAGCGGAAGCCAGCTTGAAAGGACACTCCCCGCCCTCTCCCCTTTATAGGCTCCACTTCTTATTCTGCAGTGGTGCAGAGTCGCTCTCCCCAAGCTGGTCCTGCTTTGCAGACTCCACCCCCCAACACACCCCACTTTCAAGCTTCGGCTGTAAAGTGGTGCTTTGGCTGTCGTGGCCACCTGGTACCCTCCAGATGTGTGGGGACTACAACCCCCCTTTTTAGCATAGCGTAGTAGCCCGACACATCTGGAGGGCGCCCAGTTGGGGAAGGCTGGGCCATGGAGATTTGCAGTCATTTGGGGAAATGGCCCACCTAATGAAATTCCCTGGGGGCACCACCTAATGAAATGTGCTGCGCACTCCTATGTGAACAGCTGAAAGGCGTTCTACAAATCACACAGAAAGAGCACATAGATGCAGAAGAATTCAGACTGCAAGAGGATGGGGGATCAGGACCAGCATCACGGGTAGGCAGGCTTGGGCACCTGACAGGGGCCCACACCTCAACAAGGGCCCATTCCTCCTCTTCATCATTGCAACCTACTTATTCACCTGTCTGTCACTCTGGCCCAGAAAATGGAGGTGGTGCGAAGGAGGAGCAATAGATGCCACAGCCTACTAGCTCCCTGGCTCTTTGCCTGTCAAGAAGCAAGTGGTAGAAATGATGAGAAAGTGGTGAGGAGCAAGAGCAGCTGGTGACCATGGCAGTGAGAAGGCAGACTCACTGAGGGAGGAGGGGGCCTAGTGAGTGTGTCTTGCTCAAGGGCCCTCAAAAAACTGGAGCCAGCGCTGTGGGAGATGTTTCCATTTAAAAAGCTCCTGCATGTAGCAAACTAGCATTGGAGTGAGTGAGGGCTATCTAAACATTTCCCACTCATTAGCTACTTTACTACCTGCAGGGGAACATTCAAAAATATGGACCCTCCCACTTACAGTCTGAAATAGTACAGAAATCAGAATTCTATCATGTTTTGCATAACAGCCCTGAGTTTAGCTCCTTACTTGACTTTTCTATAAGGTGTGTCAGCCTGTCCTTGTGCCTCTCCCTTGCCATTCCCACAGCTATCTATGCCCATTTTATCTGCCACAACATAAAGGTGATGGAGTATCAGGCAAGGCCATTTCCCACTTGGTTTGCTGTGGTTTTTCCTTTCGTCCATTAAATTCTTTTGCAAAATTTTGCCATGTTTCCATTATAGCTCTGCCTTTCCTCTGAGAATGTTCTGTAGGCTATCAACGGGAGACCACCATAAAAAAGGGACTCCTCTTCACTTCACTTTTGTTCCCTTTATTTGCATGCAATATTACGTTATCAAATGGTGCAATCGGGCCTGCTTGGCATGGATTTCCAGGCTCTCATGTATATTATACCAAATGAATTTTCTGCCAGTCATTCTGTCAGCTCACTGGGAAGTTGGCCATTATTTTATGATAAAAGTAAAAAATTAATCTGTCACAAAATTGCTTGATCATTAAAGGATGGGGGTGGGGGAGTATAAAGTCAATTTCTCAGTCCATCATCTCTGAGAATAGCATAAAAAGTGTGTGAGTGTGTGTGTGTGTGTGTGTGTGTGTGTGTGAGAGAGAGAGAGAGAGAGAGAGAGATGAGAATTTGCTGTTTTACTCTATAGGGGAACCAAGGATCTCAGGGAGGCAGTGCCGGCACTTTTTTGATTAGCAGGGATGCTGACATCATCTGCCGGCCCTCTCGGAATTCCCCTCAGAACTTAGCTGCAGTCCTCAAAGTAACTGGGGTGGAATGGGGAAGAATTTTCTCAGCAACACCATATCGTTGTGAGTTATTTTTGTTGCAACGCTAAAGTATTTTGGGTGGCCTGGGGGTTGTCTATATGCATGGAAAACCTCGGGGTGGGTGTGCTGTGGCGCTGCGTCAATTATATGATACAGCAGCCAGTTTGCAGCCTCTGCGGGGCTTTCCTGCAAAACTGCAAAGAAAAAAAGTCAGGGACTTACCCCAACTTTTTTCTCCAGAGCAAGATGAGTTTGGCGCAGCCGCCATCTATCCTCGCTCTGGACGTGTGGCCAGGCAGATGGCAACCTCTGATTGGTCACTGTCCACCCAGGCAGAGAGCAGGGGGTGGACCCAGTCACTGGAAACCCTGTGTTTTCGCTGCTGCATTGGGATTAGCCACCGCTACCCCAAAGCAGCAAAAGCACAGGGGTTTACTTATCGCAGTGGCAACCCACTGCTATATAGACAACCACTTAGTCTTAAATAGGCAATTAAGACCAATAACTCTAGAAAGGGCCTGCTACTCATAGAGATGAAAACTGCTAGAATTGGTTTCTTGATATGGACTAACGCAGCTGCATGCATGCATTTTGGACCCCCCTTGGGGGCATGCCTATGGCAGTTGTCATGAGGAAACCTGCACTTCAACATTTAGAACTGCACCACTGCTGGAGATCTTGGTCCAATACACTAAGAACCTGTGGCGAATGTGCCTAGGGTTGGATAAAAGGATTCCAGTGCAATGCTGCAGCATATGGTACTGTGCATATGGAATCTAGCACAGCAGCTTATTGGCGATGCAGCAAGGGTAGCTGCTTCACAATGGGGTTCGCATGTAATGCTAAGCCACAGTAGGTTAATTTCCCTGCATGGCATAGCAGAGTGCACTGGCTACCATTTGAAAGTGGCAGCACACTCATAGTTTGCTGTGCCATGTGAACCCAGCATCATGGGTTATTTGATGGGTTAGACAACCCTCAAATAACCCATAGCTTGTTTTAGGGTTATTTGAGGGTTGTCTACCCACTCAAAGACCCTGTGATGCTGGGTTTGCATGACATGGCAAATCACGGCAAGCATGGGCACCCGTGGGCACCATTAAAAAAGGATGCCCATGGATGCACAGCATGATATGACAGCCCCTGTAGCTATACTAAGTGGGCTGTCATGTTGTGCGAACCAGGTCAATATGATGCAGAAGTGCCCTAGGAGGTCACTTGTGTTATGTTGCACAAGCACAGAAAGTAATGAAACAGGCCAGATGTCCCCTGTCTGCAGAGTCCTGTGGCCCCTTTAGACCCATTGTCAGTGGAGGCTGGTGGCTCCGATGTCAGTGAGGTGGAGAATCTGCTCTGGGATTCAGTCAGAACTCTAAAGGAGCTATCCAAGCACCTCAGATAGTTCCTTTAGAGTTCTGATTTGTGCTGACTGAAACCTGGAATGGATTCCCTGCCTCACTGACATTGGAGGCACCAGCTTCCGTTGCCCATTGCCTCTGCCAAGGCCAGCTGAATCTTCACTTAGCTTTAAAAGTTTCAGGGAGGTTTTTATACCTTATTGAATATTCAGTCATGCTATTTTTCCACAGGGTTGATTGTCATCAATAATAAGACTCTCAATGGCAGTGGCTATGGCCAAGATTTATTTCATTACTTACAAAGCTTCCCTTCTTACAAATATGTAAGTAGTGCCATGATGTAGAAACAAAAGCATATTTTTTTTTATCACAGTGCACTCTCTCCTTATAGTGTAGGAGTCTTCTCTACCACATGTGGGGAGGCTGTAAAAACCATTACCCCCCCCCCCCCGACCATGGTCCTGATCAAAGTCCTCCCTGGAGGATCTCCCGTTAGCACCAATGAGAGCTCCCCCCCTCCGCCAGTGAATAGCAGCTGCAGGTGGGATGGAATTTTGATACAGCCAGAAAGAGAAGCATTAATCCCTCCTCTCACTAGTCCCTCCTCCCATGCTCTCTATAAAAATCACACACCAAAAACCAAAGCTGCAACTCCCAGCTGATGCTTCTAACCCTAAGTATTCCAGATATACAGGCCTTGTCCAACCAGTTTAGAGGCTGGCAGATTTAAACTTGAATAGGTTGCAGGCAGCCTCCACCTAAGAAAGATTGCAAGGAACTGGGGAAATTCTGGGAAAAGACAGAAGTGTAAGCAGTAGCAATACAGACAGAAGAGAAAACTGATGAAGTTCACACATCAGTTTTCTTCCATGTATTTGGGGAAGAGGCTTTAGATGTATATAACAGCTTCAAGCCCGACAGTGCACAAAACATAAAGCTAAGTGCAATACTAACAAAATTTGAAGATTGCTGCATGCCAACAACAAATAACATGTTTGACAGACAGATTTTGTTTTATATGCATGCAAAATAGAGCAGCATGTTATAGAGTTGAAGGTCAGCTGTTTTGGGAAATGTGTAGAGCTCAAGTTTAGGTATAGAAATATTTGTAGGGTTACAGACAATGTGTTAAGAGAGAGACTGCTTTGAATGGGAGGGAGACTATATCCTGAAAAGACCCTCAGCGCCTGCAAGATAGCAAAAGTAAACAAAGAACTGAATGCACCTGGAAGTATTGTCCATACACTAAAAAGAAAGGAAATACAGCCAAAGAAAAGTCCTATTGAGTTCAATGGGGATGACTCCTAGGTAAGGGAAGTGGTTACAGCACTGCAGCCTCAGACTGTGAGATCCACTGCCATAAATGCAACTGGAGAGAGAGAGAGAGAGAGAGAGAGAGAGAGAGAGAGAGAGAGAGAGAGAGAATATACAGAGGAGTCTGCCAGAGTTGTGAAATGTGCTATGGCTTCAAACAGCGTTTTTAGTGTGTTTGGCAAGTTTTGTCATAAGTGCTGCAAAATAAACACTTTGCAAAATGTGATAGATCCCCCAAACAGGAAACTGAATTGCAAGCAGTTGGACTGACATGACCTCAGGGAGGAATTGTATCTTGATATGGTAGAAGCAAACAGAACTGTGAAGGATTAGATCATACTAGTGAAGTTGCATGGAACAACACTTGCATTTAAATTTGACACAGGAGCTCAGGTTAATATTTTCCCAGATTCAGGCTATAAACAATTAAAAATTAGACCAGAAGCATTACCAACCAACACAGAGGTAAATGTTATTCAGGAACAAATATACAAGTTGAGGGGAAGTGTATCACTAGCGTGAGGTATAGAAATAACTAAGGTGCATAAACTTCCGTTCATTCTACTTCTGAAGAAAGGGGCACCAGTTTGGGTCCTGTGTAAAATATGGTCAAATGAGGACTTGCAGTGAAAGAACATGATGATGTGGATCCAAGGCATTGCCTTCGGAATAATAGGATGCATTTGACAGATTTGGTTTATTTATTTTATTTGAATAATTTGTATTCCACCTTTCCACCAAAAATAGTGCTCAAAGTGGCTAACAATAAAATACAAATAAAAGAATGAAGTTATCAAACAATATGGTGTCGCCAAGCAACAGCACCTAAATGGCCTTCTTGGTAGTGGCACCCAACCTCCTATACAGGCGGAAACTATGGCGGATTTAAAATGCTTCTTGAAGGAGTATGTTTACTCAGGCTTTTCCTGATTTGTAATCAGTTGTGACACTGCTACTCTTGTCCTTGTTGTAACATTTTAAATGCATTTATTATTTTTTATTATTTTTACACAGGTTTTTTACATCGTTTTATATGTATTTGATGTAAACTGATTAAGAGATCTTAATCTCTTAATATCAAGTGGTATAGAAATATGTATGTATATATAATTACATAAAACAAACACTTCAATAAGAAAGAAATAACAGCAGCCATCACCCAGCAGCAAGTCAGTTCATACACACAAATCCTTTCTGAATAAAAATATCTTTGCCTGCTGGCAGAAGGACAACAGAGATAGAGGCTCCCTCTACATGAGCGATTTAAGGCTCTTTCAAGGCGCATTTCCGATTTTACCTCTACAAGAGCGGAGCACAAATCAGGGGTCCAGGCGCTTTTTATCTCCTATTATGTGCATTTTCGCATTCATGTTAAAGAGCGACTTTTAATTTACCATGGGAGTTAGAGCGCCTTATGTCCGTGTAAACAATTTCTGAGAAGTTGCATTAACGATCAGAGTGGGTGGACTGTGGTCATGATGTCATGCATGAAGAGAACTGCCCCTTTGCTGGGAACACCTCCCAGTTTTTCTTTGAGTTTTATTTCCTGTCTCCTCCTGGCCACTTCTTCCTTGTGCTTCATCTTTCTGGATGGATGCTCCAGGAAGATGAGACCCAATGTGAACTAAAAATAAAGTTTATTTTAACTCCCCTGCTGAACTATTTCGTTCATGGAGACATGGGGCTAGATGGAGGTGGTTTCACGAGAAGCAAGGTGGGTAGTAAGGATGTGCGGATAATTAGTGATCCACTTAGACAAATCGTCCCCTCGCTTGCTTGCTGGGTTCCTGACATGAGCTGCGTGTGTGCGTGCATGTGGATGTTGTACATCACCAAAATAACAAGGTATTACTGAGAAGGGAAGAAGGGAAAATGGTTGATCTCACTGGGAAGAGGAGGAGGAAGGAACGAAGCAGCTTCCCCTGTCTGTTTTGGCATGCGTGTGTGCAGATCTCTCCTCTCTTGATTGCTCGCTCCTTCTCTCTGGTCGCTCACTCCCTCTCTCTCCGGCAAAAGTGGGGGGAGAGAGACAGCCGAAAATACTTTTTAAAAGGCTGCTGGAGGTGAAACATGCAAGGCACATCGAGACAAAGGGAACAGGTAAAACAAGAGATTACTGGCAGGTAATCCAGGTAACCAAAGGTGGGAGATTCTGGTGGGCGGGGAGAAGAAACGGCGGGAACCTGAGGGGGGCAGTTCTTCCGGGAAAAAGCGCATTACTTTCAGCACTATTTCCTTGTTCGAGCCCCAATTTATAAAGCAATTCTCCGCATGTAAACAACTTTAAAGAGCCTTCCAGAGAGCCCATCATGTGCTTCAATGGCTCTCGTGTATAGGTATTAGACATAAATGCGCTTATCAGGAAATGCGCACAATCAGAGAAACAGGCGTCAAAGCGAACTCTTGTAGAGGGGGTGAGAGTTAGCCTGGCCTCCCTTGACAAGGTGTTCCAGAGTCTGGGAGCAGCCACCAAGTAGGCCCCCTCTCACATTTCTACCAAATGTTGCTTGGCAGTGAGCATAAAATTAAAAAGCAAGTATTTCCAGGTATTTATCCCTGCAGAAAAGTGCTAGTTGCCCTGTAACTTAAGGCAAAGGTAGCAAGGATGTGGGTTTTACAAGTCATCCAAAGGACTTACGAATCAACAAAGTTGGCAGGGTTCTATTTGTTATTACAGAGAAACATTACGGCAGCTTTGCCCAAACTGGCATCTTCCAGGTGTACAAGCCCCGTAATTCCCAACCAGTATTAGCTCTGTTGTCTGAGTTTAAGGAGTTTAGTGTGTTTGGGCTCAGACCCCAGCCCTGCCTCATACTCAATCTTTTGGGAAGGTCACTTGACCTTTGTGACTGGCCACACCTCCAATGACAGCTATTTTGTGGTGGTGCTCAGGACAGTTTTTCAAATTGCAATTGCATCCATGGGCTCAAAAGGTAAGACACAGGCGGAGAGCATGCATCACCACAGATGTTGGGACGCCAACTACCATAAGCCCCAGCCAAGGTCAGGGAGGATGGGAGTTGTCCAAAAATATATGGAGTTGTCCAAAAACAAAAGGAGGGCCACCGCTCTCCTACCCCTGCCTCAAGCAATAAAACCATCGAGCATTTGGTGCACCAAGTTCACTAAAAATTATTTAAAAGCTTGGGGAAAGTGAACTGCTATTATTTCTTGTACAAATGTATATACCACTTTATAAAAGGATACTAGAGTGGTGAACAGCATAAAATTACAATGCAACATAAAAATAAATCATCATGTGATCAGCAACAAGATAGAAGACTGGGTTTTCTCCCTGGGAACACTTGTGTAAAAAGGGATTGTGGCTCAGTGGCAGAGCAGCTGCTTTGTATGCAAAAGGCCCCAGGTTCAATCCCCAGCATCTCCGCATAGGGCAGGATAGAATCCTGGCTGAAAACCTGGAGAGCCCCTGCCAGTCAGTGGTGATAGTTCTGGGCTAGATAGACCAATGGTCTGATTCTGTATAAAGCAGCTTCCTTTGTTTCTAATAGAAGTTGGAAGTAATTGCCTAAATCTCAGAATTGGAGGTACTGGCTTAATATCCACGGGGAGTTACAGGGCAAGTGCTGCTGTTATGACTTAACCCAGCCTGCCCCAAACCTGGTGCCATCCAGATGTTCTGGGACTACAGCTCACAGGATTCTTGACCATTGCCCATGCTGGAGGGGGCTGATGGGAGTTAAAGTTCTCTGGTCAGTTCCCATGGACCTTGCAATATTCTGTGGTCCTGTTCCTGCTGGTTTTCCATGTCTGTCAGTGAACAGACCTGGGGTGAAACTGAATGCTATTGATGGAACTGTCCAACTTCGCTGTGCCTTCAAGCAGATTTTTGTGTTTGATGCATATGGATGATTGGCTAGGATGAAGTCCAAAAACTATTACTTTTTGTTAGTTAATATATCTACATTAAGGATGAAAGCATTTCTTGATTAATTGCTATGATCAATTATAAAACAAAGAACTAATCTGTCCAAATTAGCTTTCTGGATTTTCCCAGTGCCTGTATGAACACTTGGCTTGATTCTCTGTGTTTTGCTTCCTCCTCTTGTGATACTCCCACTTACCCTCTATATTGGCAGGTTTTGATGGAAAATGGGAGGCATAGACTGACTGTTTGGGTCAAGAGGACAAGCCAGAAAGCCGGGTCTAAGGCCTGGAAGACTAAATCCCAGCAGTGCTGCCCCACCATGTTGCTGGGTATTTTTGTTTCTGCATTGTAGGGCAGAAATGAGTAAGGACATTGCTGGTGGAAGGAACTTCCTAGTGAGAGGAAGGATGGAAGGACTCACTGGCATTATAAAAGTATTTCTTACTTTAGAGCAGTAGTAGGGAAGCTGTGGCCCTTCAAATGTTTTGGATTCCAGCTCCCATCAGTCCCAGCCAGCAATAGGAAGGATATGGTGGTTGTAGTCTAACAACATTTAGGGAATCACAGGTTGCCCACTCTTCCTTTGGGGAACATCCCTGACATGTGGGGGATCTATGGATGGATCTGCTACATGGTAGACTGTGATCTGATTTGCATGTGCATCTACATCACTCAATATCCCATCATTTGGTAACTTTCAGATGAATGAGTGGCCTCCATTGAAATAATGGTTTTTTTTCCCGAGACAGAGTGGCACAAAACTCTGCCCAAGGGGTTTAATCTTGAACATATGCAAGTCATTGCTTCATGTTGCAGTTACCAAGTGGTATACATGGAGGTGTGAACTACATTTAGGCTGCAATCCTATACCCACTTACCTGGGAGTAAGACCCACTGCACTCAATGGGACTTAACTTCTGAGTGGTCATTTATAGGATGGTACTGTTACTCATCTATCTATCTATCTATCTATCTATCTATCTATCTATCTATCTATCATCTATCTAATCTTCATTTGGCTTGATACACCCAATCCAATAAAGACCTATTGAAAGTTGCAATGAATTTAAAGCGTAAGTATGTATACTTGCATTGTGGGTTTTGTTTTTTCATGGCTCAGATGCACTCAGACCAGCTATTTATCAAAAGTCC
The DNA here is from genome assembly GCA_029215795.1 of Anniella stebbinsi. Classification (NCBI taxonomy): domain Eukaryota; kingdom Metazoa; phylum Chordata; class Lepidosauria; order Squamata; family Anniellidae; genus Anniella; species Anniella stebbinsi. The sequence continues at coordinate 336,646,611 of JARDYH010000001.1, forward strand.
TGTGAGCCCAGAGCAGAGCCCATGCTGGTCCCTTACCTGTCTGCATGGTGGAAGAGGACATCAGACATTAAACTCACCTTGGGGGCCTTATTTGGGCCAAAAGGCAACTCATCAATTTACAAATACATAAAATTAAGCCACGAAACCTCCCAAGAATTTTCTCCTGAACTTTGGATATAGCAGTTAAGTGCAGAACCCGGAATGTGAGAAATTTTCATGCCCTAACGCTTCGATACAAGCTACTTGAATCCCTGTTTCTGACTCTTAGGTTGTTCAAGATGATAAATGTAGAAAGTCCAGACTGGTGGCCCCTTGAGCTAATCCAGAGAAAGGAAAAAGTTACGTTTGTCCTTTTACACTGACTATAAAGTAATATTAATTTCTCTATCAATAATGGTTCTGTCAAGCCTTTTCAGAAATCCTCCTCTCTCTTTTTGCATGGGGCATTTCTCTGTCAGCAGGAGTCCATTATCTGAGCACAAACCTCCATTGTGTTACCGTTATCAGTTAATTAGACCACATGAAGTCTGTGCCAGCCAATCCGATGCCTCCGTGGCTCACTCTACTAGGTCCTGATAAAAGTCAAAAGCCCAAATTAAAAACTTCGGCTATTGGAAACCGGCACCTGCCTTCTTGGAGGTTCAGCAAAGTGGCACCAGAGCAGGCGAACAGTGGGGCATGTTCTCAAATGTTCCTCCCTCCCTCCCCTCTCTTTCCATTGCAGGGTGAATCTTGTTCCTGAATGCCATAAAGCAGAGGTAAGCAAACTGGGGTCCTCCAAATGTTTTGGACTACAGCTCCCATGATCCCTTGTCATTGGCTGTGCAGGTTAACACTGGTGGGAGTTGTTGTCCAAAACATCTGGAGGGCACCAGGCTGCTTTCCCCTGCCATTGTTGGATGATGCTTTTAAGGGAATTGTAGCCCAACCACCCTGGAACAGATAACAGAGGAATCATTCCTCTAACAGCGACAGACCTGTGGTTCCTTGGGAGAGCGGGGCGCTGAGTCTTCCTATCCTGCAATAGTTTCCCCATTCACTTCATTAGAGGGTTACGTTGTGCATGACACCTCCCCTTGCATGTCTTTAATGCAGAGGTGCAGAACATCAGGCTTGGGCACCAAATGCAGCCCTCCATGGGTCCCAATTCAGTCCTCCATTTCTCTTGGTCCTAACTCCCCCCCCCCCCCCATCGTTGGATGGTTTCCTGGCTTTTGTGCAGTTTCCCCATTCTAAAAGGCTGAAATGCTTCTCCTAAGGCTGTTACTAATAGTAAGAGCTTTAAGCTAAAATACATTGGTATTCTGGCCCCACTCCTTTTGCTTTTGGCCCTGCCCATCACTGGAATGTGCCCCCCCCCCCCAAGAGCTTCTCTGAAATGGAATTTGGCCGTCTGGTTCAGAGAGATTCAAACAATCCTGGTTTAAAGGTTGTGTTTTATGGTTGGCTTCTCTGTATTACTCAGGCAGTTTCAGATAACTTCTTCATAGTCTGATGCTCCAGAAACTTGTTCTTCTGCTACAGTTGTTTTCTTCATCAGGACCAGGCCAGGGCTGTGGGCCCGAGTGTAGTCCTAGAGATTTCTCTAGCTCAAAAGCCTTCAGCTCAGTGGCTTGTGCCATAAACTGGAACCTGAAGGGAAACAAGCAGGCAAGAGGTACTGTTCCATTGAGCAGTACCTGAACCCTACCCCCACAATGGGTTAAGCACCTTGGATAGCTCCTTCATAGTTCTGGCTGGTTCCCTCTGAAACCCAGAATGGATTCACAGCCCAACTGAAATCAGAGCCACCAGCCTCCACTGGTCCCAATCCCCATGTTTTTATACAGGGATTGGGAACTGGTAGCCCTCTAGATGATGTTGGATTACAAGTCCCATCATCCCTGACCAATAACCATGGTGACTGGGCTGATGGGAGTTGGAATCCAACAACATCTGGAAGTCCTACTTATCTGTTAATTAAATTGAATGGAAGTCCTATTAATTTTCCTCCTGAGTTTCAGCCTTAAAACATGTAACTGGCAGAGCATATGTAGATGCATTGTGAAATATCAGGGTGAGCAAGAAGATATTGTCTACTTTTCTTTCTGTGAAGCCAGTTGGAATGAAAAATGTGTTTAGTATGAGAGGACATTTGCAAAGAGGGTGAGAATGGACTATTGTTAATGACAAGACAACATAGATATTTTAGTTGAATCTTCAAGTGTGTGGTAGTTCTATTAGCTTTAGCCTTGTGTACAACTGTTGTCCAGTGGTTGTTTTATCCATATCTGAAATCTAGTTACTTGTGTGTTTATTTTTAGACAGCTGATGTTGGCCATCTTGAAATGATGTTGCATGAGTTTCTGCTTGAGTTACCTGAGTATATATTTTCTTTCTGCAGGTTGACAATTTAAAATAAATTGCGGATCACATGTTTTGTTATTTTTAAACTATCTACGAGAAAAAGAAGTAGTCATTCACAGTACATCTAATAATTCGTTACATTAATGCCTGTGAAAGATCAGACCTTCTTGCTTTGTTTGGGATGTAAAATCTGTGTTCTTTTTAAGTGTACCATGAGTAACCAACTTTGAAATGAATGCAGATAGGTCACAGGAAATTGATTGTAAATGGTTATTAGAAGGTGTTCAAATGACCCCTCCATACTTGCCTCCAGTAGGTAGAGGGAGAACCATTTCATCCCCAAATTTCTGTATTTCACTGGGCCCATCCCCAGCGTGAAATACAGAAAAGGGGAGTTTATACATGTACAGCTGTTGGTGCTGAGCCAAATCCAACTCAATGGGGTTCTAAACTTTCCCTCCAGAGTTCCCCCAATGGCCACATCCTCTGACTCCATCCCCCCTTTCCCCAACCATTGATCATTTGGTGGTTTTCTGGCTTTTGTGCAGCCTCCCCCATCTAAAATTTTAAATGCCTCTCCTAAGGCTTAGTAACTGGCACTAAGAGCTTTAAGCTCAATATGCAGGTTTTTGGCCCCATCTCCTTTGCCTTAGACCCTGTCCACTACTGGAATGGGTTCCCTGAGAGCTTCTCTGAAATTGAATTTGGTCCTTGGGCTGAAAGGCCATAGATCAGTGGTAGAGCATCTGAGGTCTCAAGTTTGGTCCCCAGCATCGCCAGGTAGGGCAGGAAAAACTCCAGCCTGAAACCCTGGAGAGCTGCTGCCAGTCAATGTTGACAATACTGGGCTAGATGGACCAATGGTCTGACTCAATATAAGGCAGCCTCCTATGTTCTTAAAGGACCATTGACGGCTCTGGTGTAGGCTCACCACCCAACTGGAATCCCTTAGGACCAGGATACCTAAAGGACAATCTTCTCGTACATGAACCTGCCTGGTTATTAAGATTAGCTTCAGAAGCCGTTATCTGTCCCTGTCCCATCTGAAGTAAGGCAGGTGGTGTCAAGAAAGAGCTTTTTTAGTTGTTGCATGCATATTTTGGTTTTGGTGCCAAGTGAAAACTTTTCATTTTATTTTCCCAGGCTTTCACATGCTGAACATGTTTTATGCTGGATTTTAAAAACCATTTAGAGCTTGAGTGTAATGTTTTGCTGTTCTATTGATTGCCATGGTTTTATTGCTTTATTGGTTTTATGTAAGCTGCTATTGAGCACTTTCTGAAAAGTATTTTAAATAAAATAAAACCCTGTGTAATTGGGGTTGCTATTGGCATGTGGAGAGCCCATGTGCATACAGCTATGCATGTATTGACCCCCTTTCAAATTCTGTACTGAACACATAGATTCAGGAGCTGGAGCCAGGGAGTCCAGTTCCTGCCCATATGTTGGCTGTATCCATGTATGGAGGTTATTGAAGTCCATTTATATCTGTTGGTGTTGTATACATAATTTAGAAGGCAGAACATTTTATTATATTTGTCCAAATGTGACACATGCATTATTGTAGAATGGGCCTTATGTCCACTTATAAGAAAGCTATTCTTTTTGTGATTATCATTTCCTGCAGCACTATGTTCCACTAATCAACAATGTATTGTACTGTATACCATTTTTCTTTGTTTATGTATTCACATATTTCAATTGAGTGTCTTACTAGTTTTCCATCCTGCAAAGTCAGTAAAAGTGGAAATTACTGCATTGTATGGAACAGCAATTAATAGAATCTTGCTTCTTTAAAAGCCTCGGTTATGGGGCAGCTTTTGCTGGTTTATTTGAGGAGAGCAGCTTTTAGACAGATACAATCTTGCACACCAACCTCCAGGATGGGATCTGCTCTTAATTTTTCTACCATTCTCCCTTTCTCCCCTTCTTCTCCATTCCCTTTCTCTCACACATTCACCAGTTTCCCTTATCATTCTTTAGCATGTTATATTCTCATAACCATATAAATTCAATGAAGCTGAAATTATATCAGTTGAGCAACTGGTTCATTGTTTGTCCAATCTTTAGCCTCTGTTTCCTATAGCTCAACAAATTATATGAAAGAAACAAGCAGAATGTTTTAATCTATAGTCCTATACCCACTTATCTGGGAGCGAGCCCCACTGAATTCATAGGATTGCACTCTTAGACATTCACCTGTCATGCCCCCCCCCAAAAGTGACCTAATACAGCAGGATATTCCATTTCTCTCATTGTGTATCTGTGTTCTTCCTAATTAGGTGTCATTTCTACAAGTCTAATTTACATTCTGTAAAATCACATTGACTTTTCAACTTTGAATAAAGAGGATTGTCACTGCTAGTTTTGCTCTGTTAAAAAAAAAGCCCTAAGGGAGGGGCCATACCTCTGTGATAGAGGACCTGTTTTGCATCCAGAAGGTTCCAGGTTCAATTCCTGGTGTCTCCAGACAGGGCTGGAAAAAAGGTCTTTTCTGAAACCCTAAATTCTGTGGGTTTGCCAGAGACATTTCTGATGTAACGTTTTGCAGCTATGGGGCAGCTTTTGGAAACAGTTTTCGGGAAGTAAGTGGGAAATGTATTCATCTGTCCAGATTGCTCAAGATCACTTGGTGAGCCAATGGAGGATCAACACACCAGCATGGAATGGCACTTGAGCAATTTGTGAAGTTGGTGCATTCTGATGGATTAGTGTAAAAGCCCATGTCTCCATGGGTGCTAGTAGTCCTGCTCCTTTCTTGCCCCTTAGTCCCATCACCACAAAGGGGCTCATGAAAAATGCAAATGTGGCTCATGCATAATGAACCTCCCCTCCAAAATTTGCATGCAGTGCAGTCCCCCCTCTCTCTTGTGTGCCCCAAATGGCCACCTCCATCCCCTTTCCCCTCCATGTTGGTGACGACAGCCTAACCATGGGCTGTGCCCAGGGCCTGCCTTCACTCCACACCAATTGGCCCAGCAGGGCTGTCCGCCATCGCGCTGGTGGAGGGGCTGCCCTGGTTGTTTGACGCGGAGGAAATTAATTACTCTTAAAGCTTAAGCTTTGAACTTTTTGGAAGTTTCAAAATTTTCTGCACATCTACACGGTTCAAGCTACAGTTTAAAACAAAAACGAGAACAATTAATATGATAGATCTCAAGTAATAAGCCTTACAATACCCTATTTTTATATAGACTTTTGTAAAGCCCATGTTGCTCTGGGCGCTAGCAGTCCTGCTTTTTTGCCCCTCAGTTCCCTCACCACAGAGGGGCTCATGAATAATGCAAATATAACTCATACATAGTGAATCCCCTCAAAATTTGCATATGGCATGTCCCCTTCCCCTCCTTGCTGGTGGCAACAGTCTACCTGCATGGCTATGCCCAGGGTCTGTATTTGCGACACACTGATTGACCAAGAAGGGCTGTCTATCATTCTCCTGGCGAAGGGGCTGCCCTGTCTGCTTGATGTGGAGAAATTAATTCCAAAAGCATAGTCACCGAGATGTCAAACGTCAGGCCAGAACTAGCCCCCAGTGTGGGAGTATCTCCATATATGGACCAGGCATCACATTTGGTATCACAACTTTGTGGCTGTGACAAAATCCTATGGATGTAGTCCTTAGCAGAAGTAGGAGGGCATTATCTCTGTTAGAGTTTTGGCTTTGCATTCAGATGGTCCTAGGGCTGGAGCCTTTAAAGTGGTGTTCCCCTCCAGATATGTTGGATTTCAGTTCCTATCATTCCCAGCTAGCAGGCTAAATGCCATGCTTGCTGGAGATGATGGAAGCTTTTGTCCAACACATCTGGGACACCAAGTCAGGGCAGGCGGATTTCCAGAGCTACGGACAATGGTTGGTGCCACCCAGAGTAAATCAGTGTACAGAACTGTTTTGAGGTTCGTAAGACCTACTGCGGGTGTGATGTCTACACTGTAGACAGTACCAGTAGCCTGACTTTGTATTAGACAGATTCTTATGTTCCCCTTGAAATGTTCAGTGAGGCTTACTCACTAGTAAGGATGTTTAAGTGTGCAGCCTGTGGGTGGGTGTGATCCAGCCCAAATTTAGCATGTTTTAGACATTTAGACTCTTTGGGTCTAAATCCCATAGGATCTAACTACTTATTGCTCTTCTGTGTTTTCAGAGGTGCACATAGTGCAGAAGGTTTGTGTACGTAAGTGTATACATTACAAATTATAAGGGCAGCCGCATAGTTGTGCATCTCTTTTATTGGGTTTGCATGTTGATGTTTTACATGGGCAGAGGCTCTGTGACCCTCCACAGATGTAGTTTTATTTAATTGATTATTACTTGTATATCCCCCTTTTTTCCCTTTTGCAAGGTACCCTAGGTGGCTGATAATGGTTCTCCTCTTAATTTCATCCTCACAACAACCCTGTGCGGTAGTTTTGGCTGAGAGTCAGTGACTAGCCCAGTCAGCCAGTGAGTTTCATGGTCAAGTGGGGACTAGAACCAAGATCTCTTAAGTCCCAGTCCAATACTCTAACCACTGTATCACATTGGCTGTTGTTAGACTACAACTCCAATAATCTTTGACCATTGCCCATGCTAGATGGGCTGATGGGAATTGCAATCTAATAACGGCTGAATGGCGTAAGTTCCCCAGTCCTGTTATTCACTGGCTTGCATTTTCAGTATACAATACAATATAATGTAATGCCCCTATAAGATGCTGCTTTTTACTTCATGGTCAAAGCACAAGCATGTAAACTTTGTCCCTGCACCTTGTAAAACGTAGCGAGAAGTGGGAGAAAAGAAAGCGAAGACAGCTTTTTTAGGTGTGTGCTTTTTTATGAGTACATGTTATATTTTTGGACTGAGTTAGGGTGCAATCCTATGTATGTTTAGTTAGAAAAAGGACTCCCCCCCCCTGTCTAAACATAGATAGAATTGCGCCCTTAGGCATTTAACCTTGCCGTTTAAAAAACCCAAAACAAAATCCACCCAAGATGCCTTTTTCCGCGCTCTGCGGCTGATGAGACACCCACCCCGGGACCGGCACTTATAAAGCGGAGAGGTTAGTTAATGGGCTGATCATAAAGCGCCGCCAGACTTTGCCCACACGCGCCTCAGTTCAATTCAGTCAGATTTACGGGACGAGTAATTTCCGAAAGTTGAAGATAAACTGACCTGTTCGTGTTCCTTGTCAGCAATCGGGAAAAAACCCAGCTTGGTTCAAAGTGGGGATTTGATCAACGCTTCTCTTTTCGTCTCTAGCTGTGATCCGAAGCAGGTCGCCATATAGTAAAATGCCAAGCCTTCCCGCCCCCCTTAATTTCTTTTTGCCAGGGTCAGGCACACTTCCTTGCTGTTTATCCGCAACCCCCCTCCCCATTCGTTTTAGAATTCCTAACCTTTGAAAGAATTGACACGGCAGGCAGATGCACACGACCGAGAGAGCGCGCGTGTAGCTGCTGGCCCCGCCTCCTCCCTCACGCCGCTCTCCACCGGCGGCGAAAGGCGCGTTTTGCAGTCTTGGCGCCTTTCGAAGCGCACCGACTCCAAACCGCCTCCCCCCACAACCCGCCGCCCCCAGCCACGAGGTTCCCCCTCCCTCTCTCGATATCAGTCGCGTCGCTGGCGGCGTAAGGTTCCGCTGGAACTAGGGCGAAGAAGGGGTTGCTGCTGCTGCGCGCGCTTGTGAAGGTCGCCCTCGCTGTCCCCAGCCCAGCCGCGAGCCTCCGCCGCCCTCCGGCAGCAGTGCGAGAGAGCGTTGCTGCGTCTGCGGCGGCTGTTTGGCCACGTGTGGGAATGTTAGTTAGCCTCACTTGCGTCGCCGCCGGCTCCCCTCCCCTCCCCCGTTTCTTCTCTCCCCGAAAGCCCCCCTCCGCAGCCTCCGCCGCTCTGTCACTTCAAGTCCAACCCCCGCGAGGTAGCCAATAGCAGCTGTGCCCTATTCATCAGTCTCTCAGTCTTAAAGCTACAGTGGGGAGGGGGGGGGGGTTGTGGCGTCTAACTCTCTCGTGCCTGAGCCGCCTCGGCTGTCTCCCTTCGCTCCGTTTGCCTCAGTGTGATTGGATGAGCGCGAGTGTGTGGATGTGCTTCATGCTGATGTTTTTCTCCCTCTCTCTGTCCTGCTCTCTTTCCCTGTTTCCTCTGCCCCTCACGCCACCCCCCCCCCGATCTCTTCGCCCCCCTCTCTTCCCTCCTACTCATTTTTCTCTCCCTTAATTGCCTGGTGCTCTTTCTTTCCCCCCTTTTTTGCTCTCTTTCTCCTCAGTGTGATCTAGTCGCTTTTCTCTGCCAACTGGGAATGCTAAAACAGAACTGATGGACATTTCCGAACTTTGCATCTCAGACCCTCTCAGCTACCACAACCAGTAGGTGCCCTCCTTGCTTTCGTCTGTCTTTTGAATGGCGTTGCGTTTTGCCTGTTACGGAAGTGACAGGCAGGATAGCATCCGATTCCAGATGGGTCGCCCGCGGTGTGTGACTTTGAGTTGGAAAGGGGAAAAGCACTTCTTTAAACTTTTCCTCACCCCTTTTATGGGGAGAGAAGCCTCACCAAAGCTGTCCCATCTCCTGGGCATAATATGTGCAAAGGGGCGTGTGTGCGATGTGCATCATGGTGCAAAAAGCTTGCTCCTTTCTGAAAAGCAGGAAGGATGCAACTCCCCATTTAGAACAGAGGTAATATCTAGAGAGCGGTAGCTGCACTATTAAAACAAACATAGGCGGCTTCCAGGGGTAAACTGCCCTAGTTTCGGTTGGCTTCACCTGCTCTTCTTTAATGATCACATAACTTCTTTCTCTAATTTCCCAGGCATGCAAATGGATTAAAATGGGAACTCCATATTTTCTGCTTTCAAAAGCTTGGCCTTTTACTTTATTATAAAAGTTTCTGTGGATATCTTAACTCAGGGATGTGTGCATATCAAGGTGTGCCATGGCCATTTACAACAATATCAAGTTACTTTGTTTTTTAAAAAGAAGGAAATATATTTTACTCCACACACACATCTGAAATTCTCTAGGAATTCTCAGGGAGGGCAACCAAAAGCAAGGATGTTCTCAGCTGAACAAGTACCCCAAGTTGGGATTGATGACAGATAGTCACCTGCTGATGGTTCTTTTTCTTTGCATGATGTGCTGGGGAAGTACCCGGTAGTGATGCTTTGCATGAAATTGTTTTAGTAAGTAAAGGTTGAGTCTTGCGTGGAACTTTGGAAAGTGGATGGAATTCACTTGTAATTTGTGTGTGCTCCGCTAGCGTGATTCGTTCTCAGGTCTGCTTCTCTTCTTTGATAAATCAGTTTCTGAGCCATGTCCCCTTTTGTGTGTTTGTGTATTGGTCAGCATGAAGCTTCTGAAGACACTGTGCTGTCAACAGATCCAAAACATTTGCTGTATCGTTACCCTGGATGGACATGGTTTAGTTCTAATAGCTACACTTTAGTAGGAGTTAAGGGAAAAATTAATATAATTTGACTGAAAACAATGGCCATTCCCTCCTCTTTTCTTTTGGACATCTCTCTTTCCCATCTATTTCTTTCATTCTTTTCCTTTTTAAGTTGCTGTCATTCCTCCTGATGTCCCTCATTCCATTTTACTTTAGTCCCCCACTCCCATTCATGCCAATAAAAGACAAAATATCATCTTTGTTGGGTTTTGTTCTCTGGAGTGTTTTGACTTGTGCCAGTTCTCCCCCCTCTCCCCCAGGATGAAAAGTATCATTTTCAAACTTTATTGATAGTTTTCACTAACTAGTGGAATAAGAATAAATAAGAAATCTTATACCGTTTTGTATTTTACTAAAACTAGGAATTAAGTGAAATGTGATCTTTAAAAGTAATAATGATAAAGGTGCATTGTTTTGTAGCCATTGGCACCGTTTTCCCCTCTTAAGTTACCCCTTTCCCCCTGTTCACACACACAACCTACTTGTAGAATGGGAGATGGACAACCTACAAAATAATCAAAATGAAGCACTTATCTGATTCTTTTTAATGCTTTGTATAATTTGATAGTGCTAATAGAAAGTTGCAACAGTGTTGTGCCTAAATTAATTTTCCTATTTGACTCTTAGTTTGGTTTCCAATTAAAGAAAAAAATGGACCAGGGGAATCTGTCATTGAAAGTCCTGATATAGAACAGATGGGTGGAGGCATAACATTCTTTGAGTTACTAAAAGTGCAATCCAATGCATGACTGTTCAGAAGCAGGTCCCATTGAGTTCAATGGGGCTTACTTTCAGGTAAGTGTGCATCGCAGCCTGAATGTTGTTCTACCAAAAAGCTCTTTGAGCAAATATCTTTTGGGTAGAGGTGCTTTATCTGATTTGGCATGAAATTTGTATTTTTAAAAAGAAAGCTGGTTCAGAGGATTTAAAACAATCTTCAGAATGGATTTGGGATATGCATAAACTGGTTGCTGGAGGATGCATGGGATAAATCGTATGGGATTCTGAAAAATACTGTTGAATTATTTCAGGGTCCCATTTCTACATCCATTTACACTTTTTTGTATAGCAGAGCATAGGAATAAATCAAGGCTAACTACAGCCATGCAAATGACAATTTATCTAATATGCATAGTTGTTTGTAAGTACTTAAGGTACAAAAGAATTTTTAATACCACCTGCATACATGTATTATCTGTCATGAGTTCCCATGATGAATACTGGGTGTTTTGATCATTTGCTTTACTAATTTAAAACTGCTCCTTTAATGTTCTGTAATGATTATTCTTTCTTTTTTTCCTAAGCAAAATGTGGATATTAATTTGTAACATTTAAAAGGAGCTTTTTTTGCTTTGGAACAGCAGGTTTATCACAAAAATGAGTGTGGCCTTTTAGGTGTTCTAAACATTTCTTTGGAACCACACACATACACACAGCAATAAGAGGCAAAGAAGTAATCTATACAGGTCTTGGATCTGAAATGCCAAACTGCACACACTACTGCTTTCAAATCCTATAGAGTCAGGATTTGATACCCTGTATTTCACCTTCCTAGGGGAAGGAAAGTTCTTTCTCTCCCCCAACCCCCAGGACCCCATCTCCAGCTTTTCAAATGTGAGCACTTCAAAAAGGAACTGAAGAGGGAAGTTGGTAATTGCTTTGCATTGCTTCCTGAAGCATGGAGACTTGCCCCAAAGTAGATTGACGCCAAGCATGTGTATTTCCTTTATTAATTTGATCTTTTTAGATATATTTTGGAGTAATTCTTTGTAATTATTAAGATGGTTTTGGAATTGTTGTCTGTAGTTTGGAGAACAAAACCAAATTTAAACCTTTGGTAAGAATACGTTTCACAAGCATGCCTACAAACAAATGAATCCGCAATTTGTCTTGCAGGTCAAGACAGGTGAAGTGCATAAAATTAGTCAAACTGTATTGACAGTGCTTGTCTGCAGTACAGCAGCTATGTAATTCAGACCTGCACGTGTGCATAAATATGTATGTGGTTCCGAGATATCTATGAATATATCTGTGATTGTAAATCATGCCTGTATTTGAGACTGTACCTGTAAACTCATAGAATATCCCTTATAGTGAAATTTGGTACTTTTTGATTGCTTTACCATTAATGTCATAGCTCCAGATGAGAATTAGTTCCCCGTTCCCCCAGCCCAAATCTTGTTTTCTTTTAGCTGTAGCTTCAGATGTTGTTAGGACTGTAGAAAATACCTTTTGCCATTTCTAATCAATGGTGTATATAGAGAGGAGTAGAACAGAGTAAGGGTATACAAACATATTCTGCCAGATATGCCTGTTAAAAATGCTTTCTGTCTGGTTAAAGAAAGATGCACAGATGTTGGCCCTCTAAATATGAAAATGAGTAATCAGTTGCAAAGAAAAGAAAAAGAACTGCATTTGAGTACAAGTAAAGCCAGATTCATAGATAAAAGTGTGATTTCACTCAGTACAAGAATACATTCAGGAGGTGGATAATTAATTTATCTTGCTTTGTTGTTGTTGTTGATCCCTATTTACAGACCACAGAAATGTGATTTGATTTCTGAAGGATAGCTGTAGCAATTGCTTCTGTGAATGGGGAAAAAAATCATTGTCAGAAAGGCTGAATGAAGCTGCTTGAGTTCTAAGCACTCCTGGAAATCTAGAATGAGGAGCAATGTCTCTCTCTAACACCCCCCCCCCCCCCCCATGAATGGGAAGAAATTCTAAGCAGAAAGACTGAATGAAGCTGTAAGTGTTCTGGGCATTCTTGGACATCTAGAATCGTTTTTTTAAATCTCTCTATCACTGTTTTCTTACTGACAGAATCATTCAAGAAGAAGCTGTAATGCAAAGGAGCGGGTTTAGTTTGCCTACTTGAAACTGGTTTCCTATTGTATAGCTGGGTCTCTTATCAAGAGTCTGGCCAACCTTGAATGTGAAAGGAAAATGTTGACCTTTCTTCCACCTGTCTTTCAGATTCTACTTTTTTTCATGGCAATTATTGAAAATTATGAAAAGATCAATGTATTATTAATATTTTAGCAAAAAAAACAAAAAAACATACACCATCCCAAAGCAACAACTGGACAGGGATCTTTTCATTGTATTGACTGAAAGCAATCAATAGATATTGCATTTAGCCTGAGAGGGAGAAGACTTGGGAGGGCTTACATCAGAGAAAGTTGCTGTGACAGAATTTACAGCAGAATTGTGTGTGTGTGTTCTCTGGGAGAGTATGTTGCTTGAAATCTTCTGCCCTTAATTTTCTGACCTCTTCCCTATTTTGCCATATTTTATTTTTTAAAAAACATGTGATGGTACATCTTACAACAAACACTTATTTAATGCTTCCAGTGAGAAATTTCATATGCGCCACAGTTCTGAAGACCTGAAACATTTCTGTTTTGGATACAATTGTTTCTGATAAAATTATAAAAGTGGGGAAGAGTGTCGATTTACTGCACAATCCTAGGCGTGCTTACTCAGAAGTAAGTCCTACTGTGTTCAGTGGAGTGAACTCTCTAGGTAAATGTATTTAGGATTGGTGCCTTAAGCTGCTATAGAAGCAAAGTTCTCTAATGCAGTAATAATTGACCTCTTCTAAGCATGTCTAAATGTTTAGGATGCATTAACTGGGGTAAAGAGACAGCAAAAGTAGGACAAGCCAGTCATGTTTATACCTTTGCTCATTTGGTTCTACATCCAACACCCTGAGGGTATATAAGGGCTCATGGCGAATGTTCTATGGGTAGGACCATATGGTACCCTGGAGAGACTTGGATGTTATTTAAAGAGGCTGCAATCCTGAGCACATTTACTAGGAAGTAAGCTCCAATGATTTCAGTGGGACATTCTTCTGAGTAAACATGTTTAGATCCCACGGAAAGTGGGCATGGAGTCCTTTGCTTTTATTTGACAGCTGCAATATAATGGGAGTGTTTATGTTTTTTATCTCTTGCCATGTGCATGTGTAGGAAGATATAATGTTCCCAAAACACAGCCCATGGGTCCCATGCGATCCTCTTAGAAAATGAAATAGTAGAAGAGATATCCATGAATTTGTTGTTTGTTTATTTAGGGATATCTCAACATAGCAGATGTCAGTTGTAACTAACTTTAGCAACTAACTAGAAAGAAAATCCTGCTGTAGTTCCACTCCTTAAGAGTTAGCAGGTGTAACAGGAGTCCCTTTGTAATATAGGAAAGGGCTTTACATGTTCACGATGAAATGGCAATGATCCGGATGATGGATTTGCAATTTATAAACGTTAAGAGAGACTTAGAGAAAACTTCTTCATTTATAGAGAATTATATCTGAGGAGCTCTTTTCTTGTTAATTTTTCCTACGTTGTCTGAACTGACTTGGCCTCATGTCTGTAACGCTCTTTCCTGCCTTCTCTTAGCACTTGGGCTGCCCACAAAGTGGCCCTTCCACTGAAGAGTGGTTATTTTGTCTGTCAAGAAGCACTTCTGAGCTTGGAGGCAAATAGCAGTTAGGAAAAGTATGCCTGCTTGAAGTGGAACACACAGTAGAATAATATCTTTGCCATGTTTGTAATTGCAAATGTAATTAGCAAACAAGCTCTGGGGGATTAAGGCCATGAAACTTTCACTGCACATGACTTGACCCTATGTTAACCAAACAAGAATGGTGTGCACTGTTTAACCCATGGCAGTTCTACATTTTTATCTTGGCGCGTTTGCTACTCCTAGATTTCTGTTTTGTAGTGATGACCTTGCTCTTTTGCTCAGCAATACCTGTTCTTTGGACTCTCTTTAGGAAAACAACAACAATCAGTCTTGCCCTCTATCAAGAATATATTAGCTTACTGAGCTGTTTGGTGCTCATGAGCACCTCCGATGCATTGCTATTAATTGCCTTGCTGTGTTTCTCAGAGACAGGTTGGAAAGGGCAGGTGGCACTCTGTTTGACGCACAACTTGTGTCGGCTTTGTGGCTGGCTTTCCCCTTGCTCCCTTCTCTTCCCTGTATTAGTTTGGCTTCCCCCCTTCAACTCCAAAAGGAAAGATGTCACTGTTTTGGGGGCACCCCATCTCCATTCCCAAGCCATGTGCTCATTTTATCAACCTGCGCAGAATATTCTTCATCCACGAGTGTCTCGCAAACAATAGACACACACAGAACCCTTTCAGAAAGTTACAAACTTTTGAGTATGTGTGTGTTCAGGGGGGTGTTTGCTTTCTCATGCAAATTTCACCATGCTAGAGGTTCTTTTCTGCTCCCCCCCTTTGTGTGCCGTATTTAAGTTGCAGTAACATGCCATGACCAAGCTGTTTTTGTTTTGTTTTTTAGTGTGAAAGGGAATGGATTGAGAATAGAGAGAGGCGGCGTATCTTGTCCGATTCTGCACTGTCGGTGAGGCGTTGATTTCTAGGGTATCTCCATAATTGTTACATCCTGTTTACGGGGGAGGAAAGGGATGTGTCATAGGCAGACTACTGAAATTCAGACAGAACTGTGTACCCATGTGTCCAACCAAAATCATTCTCATGTACCTTTTTTGTATGTATCAAATAACAATTTTCAGGACTCCCAACTAGAAGCATCTTCTGTGGTGACAAAGGAGATAGCTTCATATCTGTCTTTTGGGTTGACTGTATATAGTTTAGCTGAGTTGTTTTAGTGGATGGCACAATGCTTATGTATTCCCTGAATGCCAAGATGTCCTCTCCTGTGGAGATTTTTCTCTTTTCCTTTTCTTTTTAAATTCCATTGTTACTATCCCCCCACAATTAAGCTTTAAAACACTGTTCTATAGAAATGGGACTCTATTTCTGAACAGTCCAGGAGAACATATAGTCTACTTAGTCAAGAATAAGGTCCTAAGAATAGCTTCCAAAATCCTTACTTTTCTAGTTTGATTTTAGATAGGATAGCTATTGCTTAAAAAGCTGTTGCTCCTTCCTTGTAAAAATGCAGGGAGATGCAAAAGACAAAAATATGATTTTCTGTCACTGTCATTTATTTGTAAAATAGATTATATAATGTCCCTTAAGTGTCTCCCTAACTAGCAAGTACATATCATCCTTTCACTGATATACATATCACTTTGTAGCTCTGGAAAATTTAAATATGTATCTAAACACAAGTTCAGCAAATAACTTGTTGAGATGGCTGTTACACAAATCAGGTTTTATTCTTTTTTGAAATGCAAATAAATACAAATTATGTACCATTGATTATCATAAATCTGTATATGTGAAAGGTAAGAACTAGATATTCGTTTCAGGGCAGAATAATCATTTTAAGAAGATTCTTCATGTTTTTCTGTGACAGTTACTAGGTTAGTAGTGGAGCTTATTCTTGAGGTATTTTGCAGATCACCCATCCCCTGCTCCTTTTTTAAAATTTTTTATCTGAACAAAATTGTTTCTGAGTTACAGGATCTTTGCTGTAGTGTTCCATATCCATGTTATACATTTGATGTGTGAAAGGTACTTCCTTTAACAACAACTGTTGATGACCTTATATTGTTTTGATGCAGTTTAATTCAAAATCCATCTTATAACCTATGTCCACCCATGTTCTGACTTTCTTGGGAATTCTGCCCTTTCTCCATCCTTCTCTTATGGCTTCATTCAATATCTCAAGTGTTTCTATTTTTATGGTATTTACTTTTTTTGGTAGCTGTGTAGAGAGGGGTTGTGTGGGGGAGGAAAAGTGGGGGTATTTGTGCTGTATAAAATGCTGAGCAGTAATTCCTGTGAAACCTAAAACCTTAATGTCCATTGCCTGCCACGCTTTAGTAGTCAATTTGGCATACATGTCTCTTCTGTCAAAAAGAGTATCTGAAAGGAACAGCAACCTCTGTGCAACTAACTAGCTTATTATGCGTTGACAATTGAGTCAATGTAGTCTGCGATGGAGTCTAACCTGGTACTAGAGGCCAGGAGAGAAGGTACGGCTGCTGTCAAAAACAGACTCTCAGGCACAAAAATAATCCCAGGATAGGCTTTGATACCGAGGAAGCCTAAAAATTTTAGGAAGGTTTGTCTTGACTTCTTCTGTGTGCCTTCTGCTGCATTAACAGGTTGTAGAAACACATCCTTTTGATAGAAATGTGTCCAGACATGCATGCATTTTATAAACAATCGTGGATAATTTAGTTTTAAAATAAATGTGTATATGGTATCTTCCTTTTCATATGGACATCACATGAGTGACAGAAAAGAATTCGTTTAATCATACTCACAAATTTATGTAAGCAAATATGTTTATACAGCATGAGTTTCTCTGCTATGCCTATTCACAAATGTATACTGCATTTGACAATCAATATATGTTCAAATCAGTACACAAGATATGTATATATTTAGTATACACAAGTGTGCGTATACACTATATATTTTCCATATGTCTAGCATGAATGTGCTAATCTGTATCTGAACAGTCTACTTGTATCTAGATCTCTAAGTATATCAATCCGTAGGGGGAAAATAAACTTAATCTTATCTCTCTTGAAACGTAGTTCTGAGTCAGTGCTTGTGGAACATAAAACGTCCTTGTGTAAAAGATAACAGAAATGCAAAGCAGTCTAATATGTAAATATAGTGCGCATATATAGCTTATTGGTAGATGTAGTTTGATATGGAGCAAATATACCAGGGGAGCAGGTAGCATGTCTTAGAAGCTTTTGAGAGGTGTTTTTTTTTTTTTGTAGTTAAAATTCAAGGAGGAAAGAAGGATGCCGGAAATTGTGAACAAACCACCATTTTGTTTTGCTAAGAATCAAGTGGGGATGATTGAGATGAAAAATTCAGACATTTTGTTACTTTGGTATTTTTGTTTGGCCCTTCAAGAACTTTGTGGGGGAGTTTTTTTTTTTTTTTGTTATTGGTTTTGTGGGGGTGGGTGGGATTGTAGGTATTGCTCTTGAATGCATCAAACAACATTAATATTTTTAATTAATGAAAAAGCCAGATATAATTTAAAAACAACCATTTCTGTTGGAGTTTGTAATTCTAGTTCTCCGAATAATTCTTTAGAATGACCCATGCTAATTGCTGAGGAATATGCACGAGGAAAACATTTTAGAAACGCCCAAACAACAGTGCATTATAGTTGCAATTAATGTGTTTTACTTTGCAATTTTCACTTAAGGAATTTAAGGGAAATCAACAGTTAAAAACTCTTTAACTGTCAATTGGAGAATGAAAATAAATAAACAAACAAATCAGGATTTGGCTGTTCTTCCTCTGCCCGCGCGCGAAGTGTCTTTGCCTCAATCTGTGCAAAATGTTATAGATTCAATTCCCCTGTTGGCCAAGAGTTAAAAATTAATTCATGAATAATAAAAACCAATCAGTCTTGTTGAGTTTAAGAGGGATTAGAAGAGAGGTTTTTACACAGAAGCGGTTATATATCTTGGTGCTGATGTTGTTGGACTATTAGATATTGTATTGGGTCTCGCCGGTTTATCTGATAACAGTGCCTGATTTGCAAAATACTGTTGTTATCCTGATGACTAACGAGCCTAATATTGAATGGATTAGCAGGGGTCACACAGCTAGTGTCTGTTACAAGTTCTCAGCCCCTTCTGAGATAATTCAGCTCATCTGAAAGCGTTTTGAAGGTAAAGCAATTGGAACAAAACATGTTTGTACAAGAATAGTTCTCGCTACTGTTGCTTATTAGTTAGATAGAGGTTTTCAAAGGGATTTAGTTTATTAGTTCTCATTGAAATCCATTTGGGGATTTAGATGCTCAAACACCCACAATGTTTTCAGATCCATACATTACACAAATTTATTCACAATGGCTCCTGCCCTGGAGAGGTTACGGTTCAGTACATAAGTACTAAACCCAAAATACTGGAAAGATTTCAGCAGCAGCAGTAGTTTTTAAATCAGACTATACCAGCTTTTAGAATGTTTTATTTCCTCCTGTACAAAGGATGTTTTATATAGCAGAGGAGTCCTAATTAGTTTCCCCCCCTTTTCTTTTGCTGAATTGGTACAGGGGGACTGTACCAATTCAAGCCTCGCAGCGCGGTGGTGGTAGGAGTAGGCTGACCATCTGAAAAGGAGGACAGGGCTCCTATAACTTTAACAGTTGTAGAGAAAAGGGAATTTCAGCCAGTGTCATCTGTATGCAATTAGTTCCTGGTGAAATTCCCTCTTCATCACAACTGTTAAAGGTGCAGGCACTATACTAGAGTGACCATATACAAAAGAAGGCAGGGCTCTGCAACTTTAACTGTTGTGATGAAGAGGGAATTTCACCAGGAACTAATTGCATACAAATGACCCTGGCTGAAATTCCCTTTTCTCTACAACTGTTAAAAGTTATAGGAGCCCTGTCCTCCTTTTCAGATGGTCAGCCTAGGTAGGAGGAATCCCACCTCCTCATAACTCTAGGAACTGGCTACATCATTCTGTGATAAGTGCTGTTCAGATCCCTTATTTTATAATTATTTTATTGCTATCTGGTGTTTTATGTTCTTAATTTGTATACTGCCAGAGAACTTTGGTTATTAGGAAGTTTTTTAAAAAAAATCAAATAAATAAATAGTAAATATTATCTGTCATTGTCAAACTGCTACCTCTTATCCTATCCACTTGCATACATGCAGGTTTATAATGTCACAAGATGAACAAGTGCTTCATTTCCCCATAAATTTCATCCATCCCAGAACACACACACACACACACACACTACTGCGTTTCTTGAGTATTGTGTCTTGTTTAGCCTGAGGCTCTGCTAAGACGTGCCATAAAACCCTAAGAAGAGCCTTGCTGGATCAGACCAAAGGCCTATCTAGTCCACCATTTTGTTCTCCCAGTTGTCAGCCAGATTCCATTGGGGAGCCGTAAACAGGACATGAGCACAATAGCACCCTCCTACTCATGTACTGTTGCAACTGGTATATAAAGGCATGCTGATGTAATATATAGCCATCATGATTAGTAGCCACTGATAGTCTAGAATTTGTCTAATTCATGGAGAATAACCTTTTAAAGCTGTTCAGAATTGTACACGATGTGCCAGTACATCTTGTGGTAGCGAAGTCTCTCCCCTGCCACACTTTTCTCTTTCTCAGGAAAATGTGATGGACCTGCTGTTTTGAGTGTTTCACAACTGCAGGTTTAGAACTTGGCACAGATTGGAACCAAAACATAGGAAGCTGCCTTATACTGAGTCAGACCATTAGTCCATCTAGCACAGTACTGTTGACACTGACTGGCAGCAGCTCTCCAGGGTCTCAGGCAGGATTCTTTCCTTGCACTACTGGCAGGGAAGACACAGGGATCGAACCGGGGACCTTCTGCATGCAAAGCATGTGCTCTGTCACACTGAGCTATGACCAAACTTCTTTAACCTCCACCAACTTCTTTAACTTCCCATGAATACTGATTTTTTTTTAAATAAAAAGGTCTAACTCCCCCCACTCTGCTAATGAAAGTTTTGGGGTTATATGTGGCACTATCTGTATGCCAGCAGAATGGAAACTGCTAGCAGAATGGATTCCCTCTTCCCATTACATCCCTCTGTGTGCCCTCCAAATCTGCTGTGGATGGTTGAGTCACTCTAGAGCAGATTTGGGCGACATGAAAGGGTACAACGGGAGGAGAGCAAGGGGAAGCTCCATTGCACAAGCGGAAGTTTGATCACATGGCATTGGATGCTGCCCATTGTGAGAGACCAAGAATAACAATTAATTTTGGAAAGCTTTGCTATGGAAGGGCAGTTAAACGTGTATTTTGACTATTGCAGTGCAACTAATATCATCATAAAGGGGGAAATTACAATGTAGTGATAAATTCTGATTTGAGTAGACATGCATAGGATTTAAGTATTAATCAATCAATTGATCACATATAATTGTGCAAAAAAAATAAAGTTACTCTTATACATTTGTTGTTGTTAGTTGACGTGTGCTTGTATTATAGCATGCATTGTTTTAGAAGAGGCATTCGTGAGTCCTGAGTGAGTATGTGAGTGTGAGGGAGAGAGAGTGAAAGAGAAAGAAGGATGAGGGATATTTCTTCTAAGATATTTGCCACCTATCTCTTTTGTAACTACTTGTATTAAAAATAATTAACAATTTTAAAATACCTTCTCAGTTATTTGGGGGCGCTGTTTTAATCAAGCAAACATATTTTATCAATTAATCTGATTAACTGACTAAACATAGTAGCCCTAATTACAATACGGTTATATAGTGCATCATCACATGGGGGAAAATCGTGTTTGCTTACTGTTGCTTCTCCGCCTGCACCTTTGTCCCTCATGACTTCATCTTTTGAAAGAGGAAGTAGACAATGTGCACATGGCCCATTCAGTGGGTCATTTTGATTGCACTGTTTCTCCTGTGCACAGTAGGAGATAGCGGCAAACTTCTGTCTTTAAAAATGTCAGACTTACTGGGGTTTTTTTTGTGGCGCAAAGAAGGCTAGAAGGGGTGGGAGGTGCGTGGGAGGCAGACAACATCGTGAGAGGGACCCATGAAAATCTGTGAGTGCCCAGTAACGAGCGTGCAATAAAACACTCACCTGGTGGAGCTCATAGCATGTCCACCTACTGAAACTAAGCTTGAGTATGTGTAACTGGAATTTACCCTTGCCTCTCCATCTTTCCCCTTCCTGTGTTGTTTTGCTTGTTATATTTCAATTTTAGCTTGTAAGCTACTCAGGACGGGATCCTGCCCTCTTGAATCCTGTAAAGTGCCATGTATACTGATATGCTATGCTTTGTATTTCTATTACTTTACATAGGAAAAGCTGCAAGTTACAGGAAGTTTAATGGTTGAGTTAGGACTGTCAGAGATTCTATTTTAACGTTTTACCATCTTAGTCTTTTAACTTTGCTGTTTTAAATCTATATTTTAAATATCTGCATTGCTGCTCAGTTTTATTCTGGTTGTACTTTTATATTGTGTTTTCATATTGTCGTTTAAGTTTTATACTTTAAACTGTACTTTATGGTTTTAATTCTTGTGAACCGCCCAGAGAGCTTCCGCTATTGGGTGGTATAGAAATGCAATAAAATAAATAAATAAATAAATAATCGTACTGGGATCAGGATGTGAGGTTGATTGAGGCAAATTGGAGACCCTGTTTCATCATTCATTCATTCATTCATTACATTTCTATACTGCCCAATAGCAAAAACTCTCTGCCGGTTCACAGTCTTTCTTTGTATAGTCAAAATTTATTTATTTATTTATTTTATTACATTTATAGCTGAAGCTCTCTGAGTGGTTCTCAAAAGTTAAAATCATCAACAAGACTCAAAGTATAAAACAGTATGAGAACATAATATAAAAATACAATATAAAAGTACAACTAGGGTAAAGCCGCGCAGCAATGCAAATTTAAAATACACATTTAAAACAGCGGAGTTAAAAGACTATGATAATAAACTGTTAAAACACTGTGAGATTGTTATTATGCGACGAAGGAAAAGGAAGACAGAATGATGTCCTTGGGTACAGCACATGTAAACAAACTCTACAAGAAAAATGCACCATAGTTCCTTTTCAGATGGACGGCATTTTCACTAAAGTTAGAAAACCTTTTAACGTGGTGCATTACTTGTAAATGTTGTTAATATGAGATGCAAAGCGGAAGAGAGAAATTCCTGTCCATGTACCTTTTTTCCCCATTCAATTTACCTGTTTGTGTAATGCAAATGAGGAGGACCCCCCCCCCCATACCACTGCAATCTTATGCGTATGTTCACCCCACGGTGTGTTCAATGGATCTTAGTCCCAGGTGAGAGTGCATAGGATTGCAGCCTAATATTTTCTTGGATCTAACTCCCATTGAACCTGGGACAGACACACTTCCTTCTGAGTATACATGCAAAGGATTGTGCAGTACATCACTTGTTCATATGGCTTAATTCGTGGAAGCATCTTGAGTCATAATGAGTGCTCCTTTAAGAAAAATGAAAACTTAAAAAAGAAAATACTTAGTAAATAATATTAATTTATTTGTTTGTTTGTTTATTAACCGCCTCTCCCTCTGGATCGAGGCGTGATACAACACCAAACACAAAACACCGTAAAATACATATAACTGATTAAAAGCATAAAAAATGAATACATTTTTGAAAGACATCTTAAAATTCAACTGGGTAGGCCTGCCAGAAGAGATCAGTCTTAAATTCTGGAAGACTGTTAAATTGACGAATCTCTCCCGGCAGACACGAGGTAAGCTTGGGCTCTAAGGAGCCATAATAGGAAACATGCTAGGAGGTTGTAGTGAAGCATGTGTTTAGTATGAAGCAGACTTGGTGTTTTATAGAGGAGGTGTGACAAAAAGTCCTTTGTTTTGGCCGATGCAGACTAGTCCAGCTAAACATCCTCCGAATAGCTCTGATTGCTTTTTGGGGCCATGCGCTGAAACTGGCGTAGAATGTGAATGCAGAAGAACTCGAGAGCCCCCTACAGGACTTGGCTGGGTCTCAGCAGCGCATGGTTTTCGGCAGAGTGAGGAGGCATGGTTGCATTTGAATTGCACTGGAGGGTCAGTCCTGGTATACTTTTTACAGATGTAATCCTGAGAGGTAATGAAATTACGTTGTGGTTTGAAAGGTAAAATACAAATTCCTCTGCCATACTTCGATGATTGTTTAATCCTTTTCTCAGGCACATAATCATAATGCTTGAGATGAGCATACAGATTAGGCGCTCCAACTGGCTTCCTTTCGACATCTCAGGATTCTGCCCTGCAGGATGTTTTCTCTAATTGGTGCAATCTCATTTTGTCTGAAATGAGCAATGGCCATTATATGCTGTAGATGTGGGTACTACCATCTTTACCAGTTGTTGACTTGTGTAGACTGCTGTCCTTTGTAAACATGTACATACTGAATAAACAGTACGTTGTCGTCTATCTAGACTCATTTTAACAGTATCAATGATCACATACTCTCCGCTACCTTTTATATCCCAACATAATCTCACCACTCACCCCACCCTGGGTTCAATCAACCCTATTTTACAAGGGTTTCTTCTTCCTATTATTCAGTTTGTTTGTTTTTCTTTTTCTTTAACTTTTCCTACTTTGTTATTACCATGCTAAAGAGTTTCTTCTGTCTATTTGGTTTTAGTGTGTGTGCTTGTCATTCAATTCATATAATTGAGTTCAGCCTTAACCTTACTAAAACCACTTAATAACTTTTGCTGTTTCCAAAGTTTCAGTTTATAATAAGCTGATATACTGGCTCCATACAGAGAAATCTTCTGTACTTCCTACATGACAAGACCCTTTTGTGGGCAATATATAGTGCAATCCTCTGTGTATTTACTCAGAAGTAAATCTCACTGCAGTCAGTGGAACTTACTCCCAGGTAAGTGTGTATAGGATTGCAACCTTAGATTTCTTTTTTTTCCTTTGCAGCTAAGCCCATTTCATTTTTTTAAAATTCTGCCTTCTCAGAATTTTTTCTGTACCAATAATAATAATAATAATAATAATTATTATTTATAACCCGCCTCTCCCTCTGGATCGAGGCGGGGAACAACAACAATATAAAACACAAGAATCACAAAACAATTTTAAAAAAATTTAAAACAAGAAAAAATACATCATTAAAAACATAAAAAAGGTATTTTCTTGTTTAATATGTGTTACTGATCACGCAAATTATCTTATTATATTCCTGTATGATGCTATCCAGAAGTAGTACTACCTTTAAACATGTATTCTGCTTAGGTCGTTTTTCTAATTTTCAATCTCTCTTTCAGTTAATGTACATTTTCAATAAAATATTTATTGTTATCCAATGGTGTTCTGAATATTAACTCTTAAAAGTCATTTTTCTGCCTCCAATAAATTTCTGGTCCCCATATTTTTTTGAAAGAATAAATATGTTCTGGCCAAAGTTAATCAATGTGACGTCCCATTGATAGTTGCAATCCTATGCATGTCTAATCAGAAGTAAATCCCTTTGTATTAAATGGGGTGCTCTTTTAAGTAAAGATATATGGGACTATAGCCTTAGACACATGCTTGACAGTGCAATCTCATTTATACATGTCTGGAGTGAGTTCAATAGGATATGTTCATAGAAAAGTTTGTATAGGATTGCTGTCTAAAGGGGCAATCCTATGCATGTTTAGACAGAAAAAAAGACCTACAATGCTGGCTAGGAGTTGTAGGATTTTTTTCCTGTCTAAACATGCATACGATTGTGTCCTAAATCTTTCTCATTAAAATCAATGTGCCACACTTTTCCTGAAACATCCTCTTCTTGCTTTCCCTAAATTAACCACTGTATAGAGCTTTGTTTTTAACAAAAATTATGCCATTTCAAAACAGGATCCATCCCAATTCAACCAAATGTGCTTAGGGGGTGGGCTGAACGAAGTGGGGAGGGTAATAGCAGGAAGAATTTCAGATAGTTATTTTTGTTGGATTGCACTGGGTAGAAAAACACGTTTATGCTACGTGAATGACCAGGACCGTGATACCCTTGCATTTTCCAAAAGCAGTCAGTGTTGTAGCAAGTATTGTAGAATCTATGGTCTGCATTAAATTTTAAACATATTTTTGAATTTCCTAACATCATTAGTGAGTTCAACAAAATTGCTTTATTTACATCAGTTTTTTAACCTATCCTGTTACACAAGTTTTTTTAAGCTATTGAATGAGTCTGTTATTTCTGTATTGTTGCTCATATAATTAGAAATGGTTGATAATTTCTTTTCCTTTAAAAAAAATCCTCATGGAGCGTTCTTTTTTCTTTCAATTCTTTTTATTTTAAAACGGGCAGGTAAACTTTATTTGTAATATGACCTCCACACACATACACATACCAGAATGAAATATTTTAGTTTAGTTTGAACATGGCGCAAATTAAAATATCGGTTTTTGATTATTATTTTTAATTAAAATGTTTCTTGCTAGGTAGGCTGACCATCTGAAAAGGAGGACAGGGCTCATATAACTTTAACAGTTGTAGAGAAAAGGGAATTTCAGCAGGTGTCATTTGTATGCAATTAGTTCCTGGTGAAATTCCCTCTTCATCACAACTGTTAAAGGTGCAGGCACTATACTAGAGTGACCATATACAAAAGAAGGCAGGGCTCTACTGTTGTGATGAAGAGGGAATATCACCAGGAACTAATTGCATACAAATGACACTGATTGAAATTCCATTTTCTCTATAACTGTTAAAGTTATATGAGCCCTGTCCTCCTTTTCAGATGGTCAGCCTATTGCTAGGACATTAAACTTAAAAGTGCTTAAGGTAGATCATGCTTAATTCCCATTGATAAGCACTTGAAATTAGCATTCATTTCAAGTGACAATAGTGAGATCTGCAGTTAATTCTAACATGTCTTCTATATCTTTCCTAATGTTTGTCATAATTTACAGGGATGGGAGTGGAAATTTGCGCATTTTGTTGGAATTTGGGCTTTAGGTTTGGCAGTTGTGGATGGGATTTTTGGGCTCAATCCCATGCATGTTTACACAGAAAATATCCTTCTCTGACTGGGGAATGTTGGGAATGTGGGACTTCTCCCCCCCCCCCCCCCCCAAGGATTGTACTCTTTGAAGAGAAGTTATTGGCAAGTCATGATCAAAGGAAAGCAAGTGGTGATCAAAGGAAATAATAGGGTGCCATGTTGCATGAAGAAGCCCCAAACTTCAGTAGAACATACATATAGAAATCCCCTGATTTCTGACCCTTATTAGAAACAGACCACATATTTTCAAGGTTGTTCCCCACCCACCCTGTCCTAGCAATAAGGAGCAGAACAGGTTTGGATAGACTTCAGGCTTGCAAGATCTACTTTTTTGTTATTTTGCTAGAACCCTGAGATCCAAGAAATGGAGCCAGGTGCAACATGGTAGCCCTGGTGATGGAGCCAATGACTTGTAGTACCTAATGAGCCATATTCTGGGAGGGCCTACATAAACAAGTACAAATCTGCATTTAAGCTTTTGCAATGAGAGATTCTAATAGCTCATTTAAAAAAAAAGGGGGGAAGCCATTTTGTTGCTGCTGTCCTTAAAAAAACCCACAGGGAGTTAGAAACCCTTGCTGATCTACTGTAAATTATCCAGTGATCCGAGACTACTTTCTGCCCACCATTGGACTAGAAATGTGCTCTTTCTGAAGTGAAAGCTAACAGTCACAGGACTCGTATGAGATTCTATGCTAGTAAGCTAGTTCATGATGCTTACTCACCCATACAGAGTTCTTCTGTATGTATATAGTCATACCCATCATTCAGCTACATTATAAGGGTGTTGAATGTATTATCTTTTGCAGTATGAAATTGACTGTGATTAAAATCTTCAAATGTTCAAGATAGAATCCCTCAGGCTTTTTAACACTGGGGGTAGCAGATTGAATGACAGGGCTAGCCTTGCCATCGAGTGGGGTGAAGTGATCTGCTTCAACTGGCACCATGCATATATTTGTGGGATATAGATCAAGGCAGGAATTGGTGTGTGAATGGTGCAGCCAGACATCCACCAGCAATGGCTGCTATGAGAGACCCAGTTGGCATTGGTAGGGATAATGAGGATAGCCTTCTGAAGAGCTCTCTCACCAACCTACAGCCTGATGAATGGTGCAGGAATATACTGGCAGCGGTGGGGCAGGGCATTTGAGCGCCATTTCAAGCAGCAGACTGTCTTGGGATGGCACTACTGAAAAACTTTTCAAAGATTAATTTGAATACTTTTTATCCATATATTGGAGATTTTTTTGGTAAAGGGTTCCATTTGCTGCAAACAATAGTTACTTTGTGGTTTGTATCTCAAAATACATAGGACCCCTAAGATTATTTTAGTGCTACTGTAACAAAATGTTATGGATACTAATAAGAATCATCAGACGACCTCTCGATCCCTAAGGAATTCTGATCTCCAGGTCTGTTAGAAGATTCTTTATTCCAATCAGATCTGGGGATGCTCCTGATGCTTCTGTTACTTATTCTCATTTTGAAAGCATGAATAGAGAAGGGACAAGAATAAGCCCACTTGCAAGGTCTTTGTAACATCAAAAGGGCCAAGTCTCACATACACATTGATCCCTTCCCTCCTTGCATCATCAAGATGTAAGTAAGGAAAAATAACCCCACAAACCAACTGTAATGAAAGGTTGACATGCCCTTCTTAAGGCATAGGTACTGGCAACGAGAGCTTTGAGTGAAAATATACTGGTATTTTTGGACTTCAGCCCCTTTTATCTTCAGCCTCACCCACTTCTGGAATGCAGCTCCCAAGATCTTCTCCAAAACTAAGCTGAATTTACATTGCCACGCCATGTAAATGCTGAAGGGTAAAATTAAATTTAAACATGCAGGAGGGAAGAGTCTGTGGTGCTGGTAATTGCTAGCTTCAGCTCTTGTAGTGGAAGCCTTGTTTTGTGCTGTACTGTACAGCTAAAGTTGAGTACGCTAAGAGAAGTGAAAGCAATTGGGATAAACTGGTAAACATAAATAATGTCAAAACTGATGTACAATAATATTCCATAATTTGAAAAATAGCCAGTACCAAAAATGACCAAACACGTTTCGACCAAAGGGCTTCTTCAGTAGTCTAGTATATAAAATGGGGATTGTCAGCAAGTCCTGTTACTACATGCCCTCTCTTTCCACAGCCCTGTTTCACCTTTGGGCAAGCAATGGTGGTAATGGTGGGGCAGGCAGGTGGCATCCCTCAGTGGCCAGCAATGGCCCAGGAACCACTAGTTGCCAACCCCTTCTGTGATTGTGGGAAGGCCAAGATAATCACTTTTGCAAAACTCTGCCAGGTGCATTTATATTGACTCAGATCACCAGCTGTTTCTTTCTGAGTGCAGGTTTCATGCTTCCAGTGCATGAAACGATTCCTTTTGCCCTTTGGGAGTAATTTGGAGTGTGTTAGAGGAAGCTCTAGTGTAGCATCTGGGGAGTAGTTTGCACTGGTAAAATGCACAGAGGACAAAAATGCCAAATGAGGTGTGAGAAGAGATGAAGTGTGAACTCGCTGAAGTTGCAAAGAATATTATTTTGGGGATTTAAAACACACACAGATACACACACACACATGAGATAAGTAAAGGGCCCAGAAGCTGAATTATACATCAGGCACAGTTGAAGACTTGGAAGCAAAGAGGAACGTGGAGAGCAAGTCCATCAAAGGCTCCATCAAACTAACAGAGGACAAGTCCATGAAAGGCTCAGCAGAGATCATTATTGTTGCAGGCTACACAAAACTAGGAAGGATAGCTAAGACCTCGGAAGACAGGAATAACATTCAAAATGCTAGAAACGAAAGCCGGGTTGAAATTAACAAAATGAGATTCAACAGAGATAAATGTAGAATTCTACATTCAAGCAAATAAATAAAATGCACAGCTATAGGTTGTGGGATACTTCCATTGGTATTGGTACACGTGAAAAGGATCTTGAGATAATAGACAATCACCAGCTGAACATGAGTCAGTAGCATGATGTGGCTGCAAAAAAGGTGAATGTGATTTTAGGCTGCATTAATAGAACCATAATTTCCAAGTTATGTTGAGTAATAGTTGTATTACTTTATTCTGCGCTAATCAGACCTCATCTGGAGAACTGTGTCTAGTCCTGGGTGCTTTACATTTTTAGAAGCATGGAGATAAATTGACATGAGTTCAGAGGAGGGGGACAAAGATAGCCAGAGCTTTAGAAAACAAATTCTGTGAAGAAATGCTAAAGGAACAGGGTATGTTCAGCCTGGAGAAATGAAAACTCTCAGTGGGCCTGTTCAGAAGACACCTTAAACACTACTGGTTAAGGCTTTTGGTTAAGAAGCAGGGATTAAGGTGTCTTGTGTGATGCATTTTGCTAAACCCTGCTCGCTCGCTAACCACCGTCGGAGTATCTGTAGCAGGGTTAGTGGCTCTAACCACTGCTTAAAGTGTTGTGTGCGACAGCACGGCTTGTGGTTAGTGTTAACCCCAGAGAACCACAGTTTTGCTAACCACAGAGCCTGAAGTGTTGTCTGAACGGGCCCACAGTATGGTGGTGGTGGTGGGCAGACATGGTATCACAGTTCAAATACATGAAGGGCTCTCACACAGGAGAGGACAAAGGCTTCTTTCCTGCTGCCCCAGAGGGTGGGATTTTTGTGAGTTGCTGAAAGAGTTTTGACTATTGTGTAGTGTTTAGAAAAGTAATAAATAAATAAATAAAGACTGTAATGGGTTCAATTTAAAGGAGGGTAGCTTTTGGTTGAACATTAGGAGAAAACTTGATGGGAAGAGCAGTTTGACAATGGAACCAATTGTCTAGGTTCGGTGGAGGGCTCTCTCTCTCGTTGGAGGTCTTCAAGCAGAGTCAGGACAGCCATCTGTTGGGGGTGCTGTAGTTATTGATTTCCTGCAATGAACAGGAGGTCAGACTTGGTGGCCTACAGAGCCCGCTTCCATCTCTAAGCTCATGTGATTCTGGTGTATGGAACGCCAGTGAAAGATATAATGGGGTTTTAAAGAGAAACTTCAAATCTAACCTGAAATACTACCAAACTGAGCCTCACATAAGATTGTCAATGGGGAATAAGATGCTGAGAGATGCAGGCTACCTGCCACTGTCATTTTGACTTGACACCTCTGCTTCAGAATCACTGGTTCAGTGACTAATATAGTCAGCATATGAACAAGATGCGTAGAAATATTATTTGCGTCGTAGGGAAGGTTCAGGGATGTTTTCCACAAAGGCTAAAAGGGGAGACAGAGATTGGTAAAATGATTGATGGAAGCTGATAATTACTCCTGACATGAGTCTGAAGGAGAATGGGAATTAAAAGATGTGCATTCCTCATTTAAGCAATATACCATTAATTGCTTAATTGTGCATTCCTCATTTAAGCAATATACCATGTTCACTGCTGTGGTGTTTGAAGGGAGATGGTGGACTGAGGAAGGAACCAAGTATACTGGTTAGCAATCAGATGTTCCCATAAAGGCTGGCTCACCCTTTTTGAAATTTGCCATATATCATAGGATACAGTTGTATCAAGGAGAAGTAAGCTTCCAGTTTGAGGTCTCCAATAGTAGCTACTTAATGCAAGAGTTCTAGTTGCCTAGTGGGGTGGGCAGATAAGAGATATATGTTGCTTAACAATGGGCAAGAATCTGATGTGTGGGCATGTGTTGAGAAGCTGCCTTATACCAGCTCAGACTATGGCTGGTTTCGGACTACACATTAAGCAATGGTGGGGGGGGGGGGCAATTGTCAGTTGTGTTGCTTATTGTGTTTTGTGGAGGGTTACACACTACGCACACACAACTGACAGTACACTATTCCGTCCAATTAGGCAACAGAGAGAAACAACGGGCTTGCACGTTGTTTAGCCCGAAGCCCCGTTGTTTAAAGTATTGTCCGAAACCAACCCCCCCCCCCCCCCCCCTCAGTGGACTATTCCGTTTGGGAATAGAATTCTGCCAGCCAGAACAGCCGAAAACTCCCAGCTGCTCTATACAGCCAGCAGAACTCGTGGTGCATGCTGGGATACAGCTGGAGGACTGAGGGAAGGGGAGGGAGCAGATGTAGCAACGAAGATGGCCGCTGGAACTTTCAGCTGCGCAAGCACCGGAGTTGCAGCATGTAATGTGTGGAGCACCACCTAGCTAATGCACGGTCAGTACACTATTTCCCCCTCCGTTGCCTAATGTGTCGTCCGAACTCAACCTATGTGTCTATCATGCCTAGTATTGTCAATACTGACTGGTAGCATCTATCCAGGGATTCAGGTAGAGGTTTTCCACATCAACTATTACCTGAGGCCCTGTTTAACTGCAAATACCAGGGATTGAACAAGGGACCTTCTGCAGGCCAAGCTTGTGTACTGCCCCTGAGTTATGGTCCCTCCCCTGTGTTCCTGAGTACCTGAGCAAACTATGAAGGGAGGATGAGAAGGAAAGAGGTGTAGGAAACCGACAATATGTAGTTTCCAGAGGATTTTAATTTGGATGGCTTTAAAAGGGAGTTAGACAAATTCTTGGAGGAGAAGGCTATCAGTGGTTACTAGTTTTGATAGCTATGTACTCCCTTAAGTTACAGTGACAGTAAGCCTATGTTTACCGTTTGCTGGAAAACATGGGTGGGAGGGTGCTGTTGCACTCATGTCTTGCTTGTGGGTCTCCTGTTGAAAGCTGGTTGGCTACTGTGCGAACAGAGTGCTGGACTAGATGGACCCTTCATCTGATCCAGTATGGCTCTTTCATTCTTATGAGCTGCTGTGTTAGTCTATTGCTGCAAAAATGGCAAAATCTTATGGCACCTTAAAGACTAATGTATTTATTCTGGCACAAGCTTTAGTGGACTAAAGTCCACATCATCAGATGAATGTCATGTTGTCTGTGATTGGCAGGTGTGTGTGACTTGTTTTGTATATACACTTGGGTATGTGTGTGTGGAGGGGAGGAAAGTAAGTTGTGAGTTCAGAGGGAAAAGAAATGCAAAAATACAAACAGCAATAATTATGGTAAATGCTTAAAATGTACATCAAATAATTACCATGACCATTCATAAAGCAGCATTGATGATAACACAAATGTCATGCCATTGGTAAGGTAATTAACACATGTGGTGGGATAGAACCGCTTGATCTCAATTCAGAAGATGCAGTATTCTTTCCTTCAATCTTTATCTAAATTGACTGCTTTAAAACCCAGAATTGATTTGAATTCAGCACATCACTTACAATTCTGGGCCACTCTGCTGGTGAAGAGTTTTCTTTAGGTTTTGATGTGATCTATGTGTCACAATGTGTAAAAATGGCAGCCAGATCAATATGAAAATTAAGAGGAAGTTTGGCAGTGCATCACACCATTTGCCACATCTGTTAATCTTTCATAGAGAAACATGAATATTTTTAGTGTTTGATGGTTCTGATGGTGTCATCATTACTGGCACTGAAAGCTGGAAATGGGAGTAGCTGAAAGTGAAGTGTGGCATTTTGCATCACACTATAAATCTGTAATGGGATGTATAACAGGCAGTGTATCCTGATCTGAAGAAGAATTTGGAATATTCTTACAGTGTCTAATTCCCAGAGTTTTTCTTGTTCTTGCATATTTAGAATGGCTGAATTGAGGAATAGTTGTTGGGGTTCATGTGCTGGTCAGAAGATGGTAAGACTCATGCCTTGAACTGATGTTCCAAAAGTAGGAGGCTCAAGCAGGTGGCCAAAGAAGCTGCTTTTACCAACAACAACACAATTGGAACCTCCAAACGTCAAGATCTCCCATGAATAGGTGTGGCAAACAGTGTGGTGTGCTGCCGATGTATGTGAAGGGTATGTTTGTGGAACAAGGAGAAATTTCTTGTTCATGTATGAAGGGTTTATTTTGGAATAACAACCCACATGTATCAATTGTCTTGTGCAAAGAAATCCAAAATATAGGACAGGCTTCCCTATGAAGTAATGAGCAGGCTAGAGATGGATCAGCTCCTCATGTCTCTCAATCTAGTCCCAACCCAGTTTTGGTGTTCCTTGATGGGGACAAAGGAATGGAATGCAAACTTGCTCCCAACTCCATTTTATTTATTTATTTATAGCATTTTTATACTGCCCAATAGCCGAAGCTCCCTGGGCGGTTCATGGAGCCAATTCTTGCACGCACAGGAAGCACATGGTACAGTCTAGGCTGAAATGTGTGTATAGATGTGGTCTTTGCAAATGTTTTACCTGCTGCAAAAATGCCCTCAATTTTTATGGGGGGGTTTTGATCAGAGGTGAAAGAAAGTATATACAGTTTCTTTCCCTCCCCAACATTTTTTCAGAGCGAGGGCAATGCTTCCTGCCCTCACTCTGAATTGGTGCTGTAGTGTTATCACATAACCAACTCAGATTGGCTGCATAGCATGCACAAGGTGTGATACCTTATATCACACCTTGTGCATATATAGTGAAGGCCAAAAAAAATGGCACCAAAGCAGCAGTAGACTGAAAACAGCCATGAACAAGACTGAAATAAATCACTTTGTTGGATTCTATTTCCCCGGGAGTCATTTTACGTCAACCCCACCTTCCCCATACTATTTTTGCTCCAAAAATGTTCACAAGTGCAGCTTGGTTGCATGTGAGATCTTCCATTTGCATGTTGAAGTGGTACAGTTCTGAAAGGACTGTACCTCCCCCCCTCCCCCCCCATCTTTGAATCAACTTTTGGTCAATAGAATAGAATAGCTCTGTAAGGTATCTTTGTTATGGTACGTTGTGCAATAGCTTCCACACCGCCAGAAGATTGGAGACATTTGAGCAGGAAGGCAAGGGGGAAACCACAAATCATCGAAGGATTATTTCCCTAAGATACGCTGTTAAAAGATTTGTGAAAAGAGCTTCACATATGCATATATACATATAGGTATACACACATACATGCAAGGATGGAATAGAATATGAAAGGGCAGTACACTCCGCAAGCCAGTTTGGTGGTTTCCTCCCACCCAGATGTTCCAAGTCCCTTCCAGGCATGCCGTTCTTTTTAGTTTTGCGTCTATTTAACATTTGCTTGATTATCCAGTGAGCAAGGACAGACCACTTGTTTCCTGCAGCATGCTTAATATCCTTGTGTGACCACAAGGGCCTCTTGGTTTCCAGGAGGCACCAAACAGCAGCACTCAGTAAAATTAATAACAATGAAAGTACATTGTATAATTCATCAATCTTTTGTTTCCGGCCTTGGAGCCATGCAGTATGGGCTACCCAGGTCATATAAGGACCAACACTTTCATTACAAACCCCTCTCCTACCTAGGGACCATAGTTCAGTGTGATACAGCACACACTTTGCATCCAGAACAACCCAGGTTCAATCCCCAGCTTCACTGGTTAGGGTGAGAAAAAGAATTCCTGGAGAGCTGCTGCCAGTCAGTGTTGACAATACTGGGCTAAATGCAGGCCAATGGTCTGACTCAGTATAAGGCAGCTGCTTATGTTCCTATGCTTTTCAGGGATGGTACAGAGATCGCATCTATAACATTTGAAGCAAGAAGAAGTTTGGAAAATGAGCTTATTTGAAAAAAAGAATCACACACTCCCCTTGAAAGGCTGTGTTCGCAGCTTGGGGGTGCTCCTGGATCTGTCGCTCCAAATGACAGCTCAGATAGACGCGACGGCCAGGAATGCTTACTATCAGCTTCGGCTGATACGCCTGCTGCATCCCTTCCTAGAGTTGGAAAACCTAACTTCGAGACTTGACTTCTGCAATGTGCTGTATATAGGGCTACCTCTGTGCCTAGTCCAGAAACTTCAATTAGTTCAAAATATGGCAGCTAGGTTGGTCACCGGTACACCTAGGGGTGAGCATATTACACCAGCTTTAAGATCACTCCACTGGCTGCCAATTAATTTCCAGGGGAAGTACAAGGTGTTGGTTATTACCTTTAAAGCCCTACATGGTTTGGGTCCAGGTTACCTGCGGGATCGCCTTCTCCCATACAATCAGCCCTGCACGCTTAGGTCCTCTGGGAAGAATTTGCTACAGTCGGCCAAAACCAGGCTGACAACTGTTACCCAGAGGACCTTCTCTTCTGCCCCTCCCAGACTATGGAATGGCCTGCCGGAGGAGATTCGTCAACTTAATAGTCTTTTTGAGTTTAAGAAAGCTATAAAAACCAATCTCTTCTGGCAGGCCTACCCAGTCGAATTTTAAGAGTTTGATCTGTATTTTAATGTATTCATTTTATATGTTTTTAATCAGTTTTATGTATTTTATGTCATTTATATCAATGTTGTTCCCCGCCTCGAGGGAGAGGCGGGTAAAAATAAATAAATAAATAAATATATTATTATTATTATTATTATTATTATTATTAGTCCCCACCACATGCACACACGCATGTGCACATGCATGCACGCACACGCAGACATCGACAAGTCCTCTCTTAGAAGTTTCCATGGTGCCAATATGAGCCAGCTCTGGTTTTTTTAAAATCAAATATGGGAACTAATTAATCTCCATCATTATTTCATGGCCTGTGGTGGGTTTTAGAACATATTCATAGTTTGTGTGAATTTAGTGCTCATGAAGGTGAGGTTCTGACATCACTAACTAGTAGCAGACACAGGGCAAGTGAGTGGATTCCCTCAAAGTTGGCTACTAAATTTATTTTCACCCCACCACAGCTTCTGCTACACAGGAACTCTTGATTATCCACATAATCCGCGTATCAGAATTCATTTTGTTATGCACTGTGTAAATAGCACAGATTGACAATTATTTATTATTTTCCTTATTTGGTTATTTCTTTTGCTCGGCCTTTTTAGCCTGCTCCATCTACAAGTCATAATAAAATGTCAAATTAAAAATCAAGCTGACTGAAACATATACTAAAAAAAAAATGCTGTCAAAAAGCAAGCCTAAAAATAGGCAAGACCTATAATTTTTCATAAAAGAATCATGGGAACACCTCAATCAAACATTTAAAACTATGCTGAATGTGCGGTTACATGTGTAGGGCCTTCTCATTGGCTACTCTCAGACTTTGAAACTTAATGCCAAGGGGGAGGGTAGGCTGGTTCCCTCTCTGCTGTATCTTTTGCCAGCACACAGAGGTGTTTTTATTCAAGCAGACTTTTGTCATTGTAAGTTGTTGCTGAAGCAGGTTCTATTTGGTTAGGTGCTATTTTTATTGTGTTTTTCATCTATTTGTTTTTTTTATGACAGTTTTAGCTAAATTTATTTTTAATCTTGGTTTTCATTACTGTTAGCCACCTTAAGCATCATTTTGTTTGGTGGAATCGTGGGTACAAATTAAATAAATACATTTAGTATATCATTGCTGCTATGATATTCATATTGAATTAGCTCCCAGTAATCCCCAAGAAGGATTATGTCCTCTACTGTACTTCGTACTGTTATAAAAACACAGAAAGAAATCTTCTGTTCCACCAAAGATGAAATAGTCTAAAAATGCAGCAGCAGTCAGAAGAACAGAAAGCAGAAATACGGGAGGAAAACTTCGTGGTTCAAGCTATTGGCTGTTTTTGAAAATTTCATTCCTTGGTTTTTTTATTTTGACCAGCCAAAAGGATTAACATTTTATCAAACTAACTGTGGTAAAAAAAAATCTAGCTAGCATTCTGTTCACACACAGTGGCCAACTAGCTGCCCACAGGAGTCCCACAAGCAGAACATGAGTGCAACAGCACCCTTCTGCCCATGTTCCCTAGCAACAGGTATACATAGGCTTACTGCCTCTTATTACTGGAGGTAGCATAGAGGCATCAGAACTACTAGCCATTGATAGCCTTCTACAGGAATTTGTGTACTCCCCTTTTAAAGCCATCCAAATTGGTACCCGCATATATTGTAGCAAATTCCATAATTTAACTATGTACTGTGTGAAGAAGTATTTCCTTTTATCTATCCTGAATCAGACACCGATCAGCTTCATCGGATGAGCCCAGGTTCTAGTACTATGAGAGAGGGAGAAAACACTCAAGGCCTTTGACAAAGCTATTGGTCATGATGGCTATATATTACCTCTGGTATAAAGGGCAGTATGCCCCCCAAATACCAGTGGCTGGGGAGCATGAGAGGGAGGGTACTATTGCACTCATATCCTGCTTGTGGATGTCGTATAAGCATCTGGTTGGTTACTGTGAGAAAAAAATGCTGGACCCGAGGGGCCTTTGGTCTGATCCAGCTGGGGCCCTTTTTTTATACTGGTTTTTTTATACTGGCTCTAAACAAAGAAACATGTCCATTGTGAGAAGAAATGGAAATGCCTCATTACCTGTGTGTTTTTATGACGGGGGTGGGCAACCCATGACCTTTCAGATGTTGTTGAACTTAAACTCCCATCACCCCCATCGAGCATGACCAGTAGTAAGAGATGATGGGATCTATAGTTGAACATCTGGAGGGCCACAGGTTTCTCAGCCCTGCTTTATGATATTTGGATGTTGGCTTGTTTGCAGTATAGGAATGGGTGTATTACCCATAGTTTTACAGGTCAGTTATATAAGAGAACTTCCAGAAGCTGTGAACGCACGCACGCACGCACCCCCCGCCTTCATTTTAAGGAAGCATAGGGCAAGGGAATTGTGATTGTATCTTCACATCTATATCACCTGTGAAAGTTTATTAAAGCAAAACGCAACTGAATATTCATTGTGAATATTTAGCATTTGAAGCCCAGTGAACTGAATCTCAAATCTTATTAACATCTAATAAGAGGAAGGGAAAACTAGACTTTGGAATAGATTGTAAGGCCCAGGGAGAGCACACTTACTGGCCTGGATGCCATGCTGGAAATTCCAGGTGATTCTGTCAAAGCTAGTGAGATAAAGCACTGCAGATTCCCAGGCTGAAAAGGGCCAGATATTTCTCCTCCAAGGCAGGAATTGGAGAACCAGCTATTTTCAAGCTTGTCTAAATTCTCTGAAAATCACTTTGAAGCTTGTTCTCATTTTTTACCTGTTTTGCTGCTTGTTCGAAAGGGGAAAGGGTGCATTTCTGTGTGTATTTTGAAATGTGTGTACTTCCCCATTGGCTAAAGTGTCAAAATGCATATTTCTTTGAAAAATGCATGTTCCAAAGTGAGTATTTTCCAAATGAAATTGCAAATTTGGGAGTTTGCAAAAATGTCTCCAAAAAAAATATGCTCCTGCTCATGGTTGCATTCAGGATGACGAATGGGATATATTCTCATGATTTGTGAACAAAAATGAAATTCTCATAATCTCTCCTCAATGGCTGTTTGAGCAAACCCCATCCTCAGCATTTTTGCTGATTTCAGATAATCTAAGGGCTGGTGCAGATGTTACATTTGTTGTGCACACAAGCTGTCCAGGCCATCTCCAGGTACACAGTTGTTTATACAAACCTACTGGCCACCGTCCAACACAATAGGCTTAAGTGCACTCAACTTTATATTGGTTTGTGGCCACTGAATGTATCATGATGATTGGCCAGCAACAGCTACTATGATTGTAGGGCAGTTTTTCTACCTATCATGATGCTATTTCCTGTTTTACACACATTATGTTTATATCTAATCTTAAAATTCCCAACTCTCTTTAATAGCCCCTTCCTTTTGGATTCATTCTTTCTTCCTAATGCAAAGGTTTCTTTTCATCTGATACATGATTTTACTCAACAGATTCCAGTTTGCTATTCTGAGAGTTTCTCACAGGAAAAAGTTAATAACCACTATTGCTCACGTTTGGTTTCTAATGGATTCAGCCCAAACTATCCTCACAGTTTTGGCATTGTACAAGATAAATATTCTATTTTTTTCAACTTCCTTCTTTATGGATACATCAAACTTAAATGCAAAATTTCATGCAGAAAAAAGGAGAAACCGGGATGGAATGGATTTGTGATTGACAACATTTGAAACAGACAGGGACTGAAAATAGAGTGATCTGCCCAGGCCTACGCCAAGGGAAGGGGACATGCCCAGGAGGGAACTGTGCAGTTGTGAAGGGTAAACCAGTAGATGAGACAGCATCTGCAATTCAATTTCCCACATGTTTTTAAAGAGGATATGCAAAGTTGCTGACCTGACAGATGTGAATTGGGGCCATGAAACCATGGGAGATGGGCTTTAACTGCTTCATCTATGCTATTTTCCCACTCTGAATTGGCCCATGAAAGGAAATATATAGGTATCTTCTCCCACAGGTATCCTCTCCTCTTGTCTAGTATGGCCATAAAGGAAAGTCTCCCAAGCTCAGCTGAAAGTTGAAGAGCTCCTAAATTTGCTCACAAGGGCCAAGTTCAGGGAAGCTCACCCAGTGTCTCATTCTAAACATGTTCTGTGGAGAGGGCTTATACAGAATATATAAAGGGTGACAGCGGACATCTCAGTAGATGGGAAAGTAATGCAGCTGAGAAGAGGTTGAGCTGTGTTGCCTAGCAGGTGAATGTAAGAAGTAGAAGTGTGTAGAAGTGAACCTTACGGAGCCACACTGCTCTAGGACAGCACTTTATAAGAAATGATTGGGATGAGCCTTGAGCTGCATTTATTTAGGGCTCAATTATCCACAGCTCTCTGCAGCCTTGTTTGTCCACACAGGCAATGGAAGAGGGGATTCTCAGACTCCATGATGGACCTACCAAGCTCTGCTGTGGTTGTATCATCTCTCACCATCTTTCTGGCATTACAATCCTGGAACTGGAGAAGACCTCAGAAGTGGATTCTGTCACTGGTGCTAGTGGTTGTGAGGGTCAGGGGAAGTCAGAGGCTATTGATAGCCTTCCCTAGGCTACCACCAGGAGCAAATACTTCTTCACACAGCACATAGTTAAACTGTGGAATTTACAACCACAAGATGTAGTGAGAGCCACCAATTTGGATGGCTTTAAAGGGGAGTTGGATAAATTCCTGGAGGAGAAGGCTATCAATGGCTACTAGTCCTGATGGCTAGGTGCTACCTCCAGTATCAGAGGCAGTAAGCTTATATACACCAGTTGCTGGGGAACATGGGTGGGAGAGTGCTGTTGCAATCATGTCCTGCTTGTGGGTTCCTGGTTGACAGCTGATTTGCCAGTGAGTGAACAGAGTGCTGGACTAGATGTACCCTTGGTCTGATCCAGCATGGTGCTTCTTACGTTATGTCCTACTCTTATGTTATGTCCTACTCTTATTGTGCTGTCTGCTGGGCATATCCCCTGCTAATCTGACTTTCCTGATCTTTGAACCACAGGACTGCTCCTGGTAAAGGAATTGATCTTCCTGGCAGGAATGGGACAGGCTGTTGCAGTGCCCTAAATCTTATGGCCATATCTGAGAGTGAGGGGATTCCATCATCTGCCCCATCCTTAGCTTCATGTTTTCTCCTTACATGTCCCTTCTCTAGAGTTTGTGGGTAATACACTCCTCTCACTAGGTTATATTCCTAGAAGTCTTTGTATGTGGCACAGCAAACCATGGGCTTTGCCTCAATCCATCCATCCTCCCTTGGATCAATACAAGCTTGAGGTTAGGGTTGGTAGTGCCTGCTCCTTTCATTAAGAGCAGTCTGCAAATAAAATGAGATAGTGTGGCCTTGATCACCCCTCCCTGGGATCCTGTTGAAAACCTAAGGGCTTCTCACCACCATTGTGGCCAAGAAAACCATCTCATTAGGCTGCTGGAAAGGTTAATTGCATTGAAAGCTGCCATTGTCTTCAGTATATAGCGGCCATAAAACTGCACCACAGCACGAGGCTCAAAACTTGCCTAGAGAGGAAAGATCCTAACTGCTTTCAGCAGAAGCAAATTCAACTCTGGGTTTCATTTTTGGTATAAGAATACATAGACTCTCTAAACACAATGGAATCAGAAGATAACACAGTTCTATTCCCCCTTATCCCCTTGACTTATTTCCATGTCATCCTTCCTGCAATTTTTTCCTGCTGCTTTCTTTCTTTTATTTTATGTCTTTACAGTCCATTCTTTTCTCCCTGCTTCATGGAATTTATCAATGACTGAAAATTATTTTGCCAACAAAGGAGGTTTTTCATAAATTCAGTTATATGAGCATGTGCAAGCAACAGATTCCTATCACAGATTAACATGGAAATGAAGGTGGCCACTACCAAAGGTTTCCTTAGGGCCACTGATTTTTAAACCAGTTTGAGATCAGCTAAGGACGTGTTCAGACTATAGTTATACAGTGGGATAGAGGTCTGTAATGACTGGGTCTTAGCATATTCAGGAAACTGCAGCCCCCAAGTTGCTTCAAAGGAAGTCAAAACAGATCAGCCAGGTTCAAACCTGTTTGCGTTTGCAGCATAGGCAATTTGCTAAATCTTAAACTGATTCCAAATGAATATAATTGCCATGGATTCTCTGAAGGAACTCTGGGAGTTGCAGTCACATAAGGGATCTATGGATCTCTCTAGGAGAAAATTGTCAGCATCCTCACAAAACTAAAATCTCCTGTATTTATATTTATTATCAATGCTAACATTTGTATATTGTTGGCAAGGTGGCCAACAATGACCTAATAAAAATAGTCAGCTAAAACAATAATCCAAATATCATGAAAATTAGTCTAGTAGCAATCCCCTAATTGGAAGGTTAAAAAAAAACAGCAGTCAGATCTTTCTTTTTCTTTAGACATAATGCACAGTCCAGAACATAAACTATTTCCACTAAATTGTCATTGCTGTCTTGAGACTGGCTTCCATGTTTCAGAGCACTAAATAATGTACCTCCAGCAGAAGCATTTGGGGCTCTGGAAAATGTCCCCCCTTCTCATAAATCTTTAGAAGGTTCGCAAACAATTCCGTGCTCTTTGCTTTTCTTTGTAAGTCCTTTCAGGGCCACCTACCACAGAGACCTACTTACTACAGGTCTAGAGATTATGGTGCAGGATCACACTGTGGTCTGTTTGCCTTAAACCTCAGCTAAAAGGGTCTGGGAACTAGCAATCCAGTGGACCTACCATCTACAGTCTGTTGAGAGCTACCCCTCACTACCCCAGTACCCAACACATCCACCTGTAGTCCTGTAGGTGGGAAGGGGAGAAATTTGTTAAGTCCACCTTTTAATGTGGAATTACCTAATTTTGCCCTTTCAGACTGCTACACAAACCCAAACTCTGTTATCCTTCAAAATTCGCCATTTTCCAAATTTTGCAATAAAATTCTTTAACCGGAAACCGAGTTCAGAAATGTGTGTGCTATGGGAAATGACATTCAAATGTGTTATATTCAGAAAAGTACTTGCAGAAATATGTGTTATCAGGCAAAAATAAATATATATTAGGAGAAATGTGCAGCAAAAACTGTATGATTTTTCATGTGAACATTATTATTATTATTATTATTATTATTATTACTATTCTTATTTAAAAAGCACAATTCTCAATGTTTGGAATGAACAGAATTAGAAAAATGAGAAACCGAAATTGACAGATTCCTCCATCCTTAGTCATCATAAGAGTGAAGGTGATTATTGTTTTCGTCATGAATGTGTGCCAGCATGCAGAGACCCCAAAGAAAAAGACCCCAATACCCTCCCCCAGCACAGTGGGATGGAGGGTGGCAAAGAGAAATTTGGGGCAGATGAAGGGGTTGGGGGTAACTGGATATACATGTATCTTGAACCGGGAAATGTGGGTTTTTGATTTCATACCTTCTAATATTTCACACATGTTAATAAGGGCACCCTTTCCTTTCCTTCTGGTTCCATTATGTTTAGAGAATCTATCTATATTTATACAGAAAAATCCACCATTGAATACCCTAAGCTTTCTTTACTTTAGCAGTATAGTTTACAGTGGGATAGGGGGAGTCATTTTGTTGATGCTGTTGTTAACCATTTAGGAGTCAGAAATCTTT
The DNA here is from genome assembly GCA_029215795.1 of Anniella stebbinsi. Taxonomy (NCBI): domain Eukaryota; kingdom Metazoa; phylum Chordata; class Lepidosauria; order Squamata; family Anniellidae; genus Anniella; species Anniella stebbinsi. The sequence continues at coordinate 336,689,611 of JARDYH010000001.1, forward strand.
GCTAATCTACCGCTAGATTCAGATCTGCTTGTTTGCCCACACCTGCTGTAGTGCACATATGACATGTTTGCTTTTACTTTACAAGCAAAATGGGGACAAAATGGGGAATGATGTTGCATCAGAGACAAGCCCTGGGATGTAGGGACTCAGTGCCTGGCAGCGGTCCCTAACCTGATGCCCTCCAGATATTTTGGACTTCAACTTCAGTCAGGCCCAATGAGCAGGGCCAGTGGTCAGGAATGCTGGGAGATGTAGTCCAAAACATCTAGAGGGCACCAGGTTGGGGAAGGGTTTAAATGTTATTTTTAATAAATGCTACGACACCCCCCCCCCCCAAATGGCAAGGATTGCTACATTGTTTAAAAATGCTTGGGGCAGGGGTGTGTGACTGTTGGTTTATATATGTGGCTAAGCCCTAAAAACCCCTGTGGCATGCAGATCTAGGTTAATGAAAAAAATATAGATTCCCCCATACAAAAAGAAATAATTGTTTTCTCTTGGTTGTGTATATTTTACTAAAATATTTAAGCCACAGCCTGCACTAAACACTGTAGGACTTCCAGCTTGATCATTAGAAAGTTGCTGTTTCATGCCAAGTACCAGTCCTTCCATTTTATTAATTTTCCTCCTGAAGAAAAGTTCTTCTCTTCTATAGAAGTGTATTAAGAAGCCTGTAGCTAGGACACATACCTGTTGCACATGCTTGTGGCTGGACAATTATAATTAACATTTTCCTTTAAAAGTGCATGAACTGTACTTCTGTCAGGTAAAGATCCAGAAATACCAAGTTTCCAGTCATAGAATCATAAAATGGCAGAGTTGGAAGGAGCCTATAAGACCATTGAGTCCAACCTCCTGCTCAATGCAGGAATCCACCTTAAGGCATACCAGACAGATGGTTGTCCAGCTGCCTCTTGAAGGTCTCTAATGTGGGAGAGCCCACCACCTCCCTAGGGAATTGGTTCCATTGTCGTATTGCTCTAACAGTTTTTCCTGATGTCCAGCCTGAATCTGGCTTCCTGTAACTTGAGCTCATTATTTCGTGTCCTACATTCTGGGTTGATCGAGAAGAGATCCTGACCCTCCTCTGTGTGACAACCTTTCAAGTATTTGAAGAGTGCTATCATGTCTCCCCTCAATCTCCTCTTCCCCAGGCTCAACATCAAAAGAAATGCTAGGTTACTGAGGGGAAGGTATGGAACACTGGGGCGGGGGCAGGACAAATTCACAAGAGGGAAGTGCTCTCCTCATTTCCCCACTTATCTGCAGTACATTCACTGTTTTCTTCAGGGGATGTGATTTTATTTAGAAATTTGCCATCAAAGAGGCATACTTTTGTGAGTAGAGGAATAATTTTGAGACTATCCCTCCCCCCCCGAAGTAAGTCTACCTCCTCATAAATCTGCATGAAAATACCATTCTTGATAAATTATCAACCATAGAATTTAAGATCAAGGATTTACATAAGGTCATATCCAATGCTGGACTTCTGCCAGCGTGGTGAAAATCTCTGGTAGAATGGATTTACCCTCTCCCTTGCATGCCCCTCATCTGGGGTGTTGGAGGACCTCTGGAGTAGATTCGGAGGGTATTGGAGAGGAGAGCAAGGAGAAGTCCCATTGTGCAAGCAGATGTACACACATGCAACTGTGGATTTAACCCAATAGTTTGGAGGGGTGAGCACTTAATCAGGTGAGTATTTGTGCAAACAACAGGGATAAAAGTAGGTGCATGGCTTGCTACTTTTCCTGGGTACAATGCTCTGAAACAGTCAATACCCCATGGGGCTTAATGAAATGCTGTAAGATTGTGATTAACACCATGTAGAAAGAAATGCTCAGAAGTTGAATGGGTGACAATCCAGGATGCTCACCTTCTGGAGGAAGCTGTAGTCAAGGATGCGTCACAATTTACAGAATTTTCCTTAGAGGGGGCACTTCTTGCTTGAACTCAGGACCAAATCCAATGTGACCAAACCATCATTTATGTCCCTATATTTAAACAGGGAGTTGGGTTCTGTCCTGCGTAACAATGATATGGGAGCATCTGACAGATATGAATAAAATAAATAAACATAGCTTCCCTGCAGTTTGCTGCCCCAGGGACTTGGCTCCATTCCCTGCACTAATGCTGGAACTGAGCCAGAGCCAGAGCAAGAGCCTGAGAGGAGGACAGCAAGGGAGGGGGAAGGCCCCCTCCCCATGGGTGATCTTTTCACAGTTAGAGTAAGATTTCCCCATCTAGGATGGACCTGTGGAAACAAACATGTGTACACCACCATTGGATCTAGTTAGAACTTCAGACTCCCGGTGTGGTCTCACCCCAGAGAGAATCTACATATTCCTGATGATGCACAAGAACTTTCTGCTGCAGTTGGGAATATGATATGGGAGGAAGGGAGTGCTCTGTCCTGCCCCAGCTAGACCCTGAGCTCCCAGGGAAGCAGGCAGCATTTGTTGTGTCTCTTAGCTGGGTAGCATAACACTCAATGCAGTAAAATCATCTTTGCCAAGGTCATGTTTCAGTAGGTAAAGCAAAGGTTCAGACAAATTGATATCTCTCTCAGCATGGTTCAGATTCAGCTACTATGGCAGGTTCAGGTAAATCAAGGCAGAGCTGTTCAGGACTTTGGGTAAGTCACTGGCTGAAGATTCCTTTCCTAAAGCAAGGGAGATGTTGGTTCAGCAGGTGCAAAGGCCTTATAAAGATTGGACAGCCTGGAAGTGCTGTTGACTTTGCCCCTATTAGGAAGCTACCTAGGTTCTTACACTTAGGGGGTGATGAGGGTGGAACCAGGAGAGAGCCCTCTGAATCCAATGAGTCTTGTGTTAAGCCGTATCTTCTGGTCTGGAAGGACATGAGGGGACCCTCCTTGCTCAGGTTGTTCTCTGAGCTTGAGGGAGGGGGTTGAAGGTCAAGGCATCAAACATGACAAGGAGAGAGAATGATGGCTTATATAGAAGCATGTTGGGAGAAACGTTTATATTTTCAAGCAGAGCTCCTCTATCACTTCTTTATCTCAGGTATGCAAGTACACCTTATGTCATTCTGCAGACAGGGACTAAACACATCAGTCTCACACTCAGCAACGATTGTTTTTTTCTTTACAAACACTATTGAACACCCAGCTTGAAGAAGCATTCTATGTTACTTGTAAGGTCACACACTACGTTGTGAACCTTGATTGATGCTAATACAGGTACTGTTTGATGGACTCGGTGTATATTGGAATCGTTGTGCCTAAACTGGCTTTAATTCATATACTCTGGATGCATTGTGAGTCAGTCTGTAAAGGAGGAGGGGTACAATGTCCTAGAGATCTGAATGAAGGACAAAAGTCAGTGCATGTATATATGCTGCCAGGGGAGGAGGGGGCTGCCTGGTCAGAATGTTTTGGTGTCAGGAAGGGAGTTTGGTGTTTTGTAATGCTTTCCCCGTGTGCATCGGGATCTCGCTGAGGAATGGAGCAGCCAAGAGCTCTCTCTTTATTACAGTGCATGTTTTATCTCTGCAGTCTTCGCGCAGACTTAGTTTAAAGATCTCAGCTCAATACCATTAGTGTATCTCTGCTGATGGCCCTTTATAAAATTGATTAGAAACTGGGCTTTTGCATGTGTGTGTGTGGGCTCTAATCTGATTTGAGTCCGAGATGGTATCTTTAATTCAGTGCATCGTGGCAACTAACTCACGAACTTCACCGAGAGTCAGGGTCCCTAATTTGGTTTGAGAATACATTAGCAAAACGAGCTCAGAAAGCTCCTTTGGGGAGGAGGCCTGGTGGGGGAAGTGCGATTGGGAGTGTGGGGGGAGGAGGACAGAGAACTGCAGATTGAAACCCAGATCCTGGGCCTGATGTTCCTGCAATGATTCCCAGGGTAAAAAAAGAAATAAAAAGAAGAAGGATAAAAAATAAAAGCAGAAGCTTGATTGATGGCACAAGCAATGGCCAGTAAAGAGATTAACCCATAACACCCCAGTCAAGTAAGGGACTCTCAGTGGGCTCTGTGGACAGCATTTTCTCCATCCGTTTTACAGTCTGTTCTCTTTATACACCAGTCTATTCTCTCTCTCTCTGTCTGTCTGTCTCTGTCTGTCTCTGTCTGTCTCTGTCTCTCTCTGTCTCTCTCTGTCTCTCTCTGTCTCTCTCTGTCTCTCTGTCTCTCTCTCTCTCTCTCTCACACACACACACACACACACACACACACACACACACACACACTTACATAAATAGATGTTGCATTCCCCAAGTGCAACATTAATTAAAAGCTGTCCTACCAACACAGGGTTTTTTGGGGGGGGGGGGTAAGGGGGAGGGGGAACTGCTTTGATTTTTTAAAAATCGTCGTAGGTCACTGATGAACCACCACTGAGGCTGGACGTGAAGTAACATTGTCACTGATAAGCCATGGTGAATATAGGCAAGTAGCCTGATACTTTATTATGGAGGCAGATTACCCAGTTCAGTCGATCATTCTTGTTGTTAAAAGAAGTAGCGATGCTTTTTGTGGAATGGGTCTTGTTCCTCCCCCCTCCCCGCCTTTTAAAATGGATAGTACACTGATGGCAGGTACAGTCCCCTGACAAAAGCCCAAATGACATTAATGGTTCTCCCAACAAAGAACGCCAATGGGACTTGTGTCGGGGAAGGGTGGCATTGTATGTTTAGTGGAATTCTCCTTTGCCCACTTCCTCCTTGTACACTAAATACCTTTGCAGCGCTGTAGGACTTGCATAAAGAATGACCAGTTTTGTTTTGTCTTGTCTCTAACACTCTTTCCTAACAACTCTGTAACCTGACTAAACAACCCATGGGTCTTGGTTCACATTTAACGATAACCTATCAATAAAATAAAGCAGAGTTGACAACTCAGCTATGAACCATGGGTTCTCTACCTGGGTTTGTCTTAATTAACAACCGATAGATAACTCATGGTTCTGGGTTCGCTCATTTAAAGCTACATGAGCCCTCCCCTCTTTTGTATCTGGTCACTCTAGCTATACTCCTGCAGTTTTAACTGTTGTGATGAAGAGGGAAGTTGACCAGATGCTGCATGCATACAAATGATACCTGCTGAAATTCCCTTTTCAATACAACTGTTAACGATTCAGGAGCCCTATCCTCATTTCCATATGGTCGCCCTATTAGGGCGTGGATTCTATAATCGGCCAGCCTGCCTGCTGACTGATTCCCTTTCCTGGCCCGCATGCCAGGGGTAATGGTGGTAGATGGTAGGGCCAGGGACACACCACAGCGTGGGCCGCTACTGTGAGCCCCTTTCTATCACCCAGGGGCATACCACGGTCTGGACCGCTAATGTGAACCCCTTTCCACCTGCCTGGACGTGACCAGCTCACAGCTCCCATACTGGTCCGATCTTGGTGCCACATCCCCGAGATCCCTTACGGGAATCCTTGCCCTGCAACCTTATAGATGCATCCTCAGAAGTAAGTCTTACTGTTTTCAATGAGGTTTGCTCCCATATAACTATGTATAAAAATGCAACCCAATGCTAGTAAGAAAAACCTCTGGCTTCTGCCACTCAATTACACCTGTGTCAGCGCACTGATTTTCCATGGCGGTTGTGGAGCAAGAGAAGTTCTTTCCTCTGAAGCTCGCACAGAAGTCAAACAGGCTGGCAGAGGAGGAATTGGTGGATCCCTCCTTACTCCATCAGCCCACTCACTGGCCTGCATGCAGGGATGTGCAAATCAACAATACCTGAACTTGCTAAAGTTCTCCGAATTCCATCTCAAAGCTTGTTCTGACTTGAGTCTGTACCAGATTGCAAGCTTTGTTTTTTTCATTTCGCATGCAAATTTGGAAATAATATCTTCAATTTAAATAAAAATACAGTACATCTCAACATAGTGAGGAAGACTGACCAGGTGGCCTGTGTGCCTGCTCAGTCTGCTGTCTAGGTGCTAACAGTTGATAAGCAGCTCCAAGGTCCTTCCTCTCCTTTCTTATGGTTTAAACTGGAGTTGGACTGGATAGCCCTTCAAAGAGGAGACTGAATTTTCAGTACCCTTAAAAAAGTGGTCTGTTCTCTGTGAAGAAGGACACCTGGCCACCCATCTGCACCTTTTAGAGAGGGACCATAGCTCAGTGGTTGAGCACCTGGTTTGCATACAAAAGATCCCAGGTTCAGTTTTTGGCATCTCCAGTTAAAAGGGTCTCAGGTAGCAGGTGATGGAGAAGACCTTTCTCAAGCTGAGACCCCTGGAAGTTGCTGCTGGTCAGAGAAGACCGTGGCGGACCAGTGGCCTGACTTAGTATAAGGCAGTATCCTGTGCTTAGGAGCTCATCCATGGGAACACAGGTATTTGCCTAACACATGCAACTTTCTGTCTAGTAGATTATATCACACTGTGTTTAGTGGATTTCCTTCTTTCCACCTTTTCCAGCAAACTGTAGCAGTCAGCTCTTTTACTTCTGTGGATTGCACCAATGAACTTTTGTTCTGCACCTACATCTCTATCCAGTCAGCACCGCGTTGCAGAGAAATAATCCAATTTTCCTTGATTATTAATGATTACTCCTTGCTGCTATTTTTGAGTCAATTGATTAAAATAAACTGTGATCCGACAGGATACTCTACACCTCATAACCTAACACCTCCACTCCGTCTTCATTATTCACATTTGCTTTGATTTTCAAGGAGACCCCACAGTCCATTGAAAGGGGAAATGGATAGTTGGGATAGCAAATCATAATTTGAAGGACATGTAATGCATAGTGTAGTGCCGGGCAGAAGGTAGATCTGAATCTACTGGTAGATCTCTGGGTGATTTGCAGTAGAACAGCAAAGATTTCTAACTCCCATTTGTTAAAAACAATTGTAGCAATGAAATGATGCCCACCACTCTAAATTAGGTTGCTGAAATGAAGGAAGTTTTAGGGCAACCAAGAAAGTTTTAGGGCAACCAAGGCCTGTGACTTCCTTTTGGTTCTGATCCTTGAAACAACTTCCTGTGCTTAGTATTCTTTAATTCTAGGGGCAAGTCTTTTGCATCGAATGCTGCTTGGTGGATCTCATGAGTTCTAGAAAACACATAGATCCCAAAAGTCTGAAGTCTGCCCAGCCCTAACATAGAGGAACTGAAAAAACAACAAAAGGTCTTGTAACATCTTGGAAGCTAACAGATATCTTACAGCTGGGACTGACAATCTTAAAAGGGGGCATGCCAATGGGCGGGGCGGGAACCAGGGACATAGGATATGAACTAGCAGTCCCCAGCCTCCTTCCCTCCCTCTCTCTGATGTCTCCATTAGACGGGCAAAATCGCCTGTCTAGCTAAAATGCAGAACTGGAGGCATGTCTTGCTTCCTGCTCTGCATTAGATACTCATAAGCCTCCAAGTTCAGAGGCTACAGGTACCCAGGACAGATCTGATTGGATTGCATCCTAAATAGCTAAAAACATTTTCAGTATACAATTTCAATAATAGACCTGTTCAAGACAGCTGACATCAATGCCCCAACATATGCCATTAAATGCCATTAATTGCCTTTGGCCATGGGGAGGACAGACTTCAGGATTTTTGTAGAAACCAGAGTTCCACCAATTGGGTCCAAGTGTAATACATGTAGAATTAAAGACAAGGGTGCTCCTGTGCACATTCTAACTTTAGAATTTGTATTTTTTAAAGTACCAGAACTGAACTCAACTTACAGTCCTTCTATACAAGAAGACCATTCCTGGTTACCCCAAGCTTTCTGAATTTCCATAGTCATTTTGTTCCTAAAGAATTTCCTAAAGGAAATCCTTGCAGATCTACTGCAAATCGCTCAGAGACCTACCAGTAGATCCTGATCTACCTTCTACTTACTCCTGCTTTAGACTCACTTTAGCCCGAAACAGCATTTTCTGGAAGTCCTGTATTTTGGGATGTCTATTAATGGCCATGGTTGGGCAGGTTCTGGAGAATTTTAATCCTGAAAGTGTATTTTAGTGAGTTAATCGGTATCTTGCATATGAGTTTTACCAAACCTTGATTTTAATGTTGGCAACACACACACACACACACACACACACACACACACACACCTGTCTTCCAAACTCAGGCTAAAATCTATTTAATTAGCTGCTTTCCATCTTCTTAGGAGCTGCACTGAAGTCAATGCAAGTGTTTATGTTAATGAATGCAAACCTGGTTGCCTCTTCCATCATCTTTCTGAAGGATTTTTAGTGAGTCACACTAAATCAACACACTAAAAGTGCTAGATCAAATACGTTGAAGTAAGTAGTCAATGTAATTTCAGTCCTTCCTTAAGCAGAATTATTCTTCTACGATTTGTGCAGGAGAGAACAGCATGGATCTTGCTGTCTCTTTTACAGCATATAGGGGAGAGATTGTACTCAATCACACATCAAAGAGGGTAAAAATATTTGCAAGGTTTGCAAGTCAATATGAAGCTCGTAGAACGGCAGCATGCCAAAGTTCCAGCGACACTATGACACTCTTCAGATGACACGATAAGCCACGGTGGTTAAGCTAGGGAAACCATATGGAAAGGAGGACCGGGCTCCTATATCTTTAACAGTTGTATGGAAAAGCAGATTTCAGCAGGTGCCATTGGTATGCATGCAGCACCTGGTGAAATTCCCTCTTCATCACAACATTTAAAGCTTCAGGAGCCCTGTCCAAAAGAGGACATTTCCTGCAAAAGGGTTAGTTGCCTAACAATGGTTAAGCGTGTTGTCTGAACAGACCCTATGTGGGAAATGGTTTTTCCATATGCGCTTTGACTTCAAAAGAGAGCTGTATCTGGACGCTAGCAAAACGTCCATCATTATGACACCCAATATGTGTGTGCTAGGAGGGTTTGTATCCTGTAAAGAGCCATAAGGAACTGCAGCATATCTTGTGGTGCGATGAACATTTTGTGAGGGCCCAGCTATTAAGGAGTGGGGCGGCGGCTTTGCCCTCACTGCAACAGTGTCCCCCAGTAACTGTATAGGAAGTGGGACATCATGAGAGTGAGAGCTAAACATTCTCCATACGTTATAGTGACTTCAGCCATTCTGAAGTCATCCTCTCCAGTCTGCTTAGCCCCAACTTGGGTTCTTTTTCCTTGGTCATGATAAAGCAACTTTCCCCACCCTGGTGCCCTCAGATGTTTTGGACCATAACTCCCATAATCCCAGCCCCTAGCCGTTGGCCATGTTGGTTGGGGATTATGGTAGTTGTAGTCTAGGGTGACCAGATAAAATCCAGGTCAGGGCTCCTGTAACTTTAACAGTTGTAGAGAAAAGGGAATTTCAGCCAGTGTCATTTGTATGCAATTAGTTCCTGGTAAACTTCCCTCTTCATCACAACTGTTAAAGTTGCAGGGGCCCTGCCTTCTTTTGTATATTGTCCCTCTAGTATAGTGCCTGCACCTTTAACTGTTGTGATGAAGAGGGAATATCACCAGGATCTAATTGCATACAAATGACACTGGCTGAAATTCCCTTTTCTCTACAACTGTTAAAGTTACAGGAGCCCTGACCTGGATTTTATCTGGTCACCCTATGTAGTCCAACACATCTGGAGATCGCCAGGTTGGGGAAGGCAGTGCTAAAGCGTGGTGGGACCTTGGGAACTAGCATGTTTGTGAATATTGTGTGTGTGTGTGTGTGTGTGTGTGTGTGAGAGAGAGAGAGAGAGAGAGAGAGAGAGAGAGAGGTAGGATTTACACTATTGCTTTATAACGCTTTATAACAATATTGACAACTGTTGGGGCCCATGACACATTCCATATACCGTTTTCAAATTGTTGTATCCTGCTTGGAGCAGATCTGGCCAGTAAGACGATGTGTCTTTGCGTTTACCATGCAGGTTTTTAAAAAGTGCAGATAGCATTGGGGAGAGGGGCTGATCATTATTGGAATCACAGCAGGCATGAAGGGGAAATTTGCTGTTTCCTTCCATCCATACCTGATAAATATATATGAAACTAGACATGGCATTGACTATCTCATTCATATATATATGTATGTGTGTGTGTGTGTATATATATATATATATATATATATGTATATATATATGTATATATATACCACTGATGCATTTGCATTTTAAAAATGTCTACACATTGTATGCAAAGATACAGTCAACACCATGTCTAGTTTCAGACTGTGTGTGTGTTTCATATGAGTTATGGGCACAGTAGAGAGCTGGTGTGGTGTTGGACTGGGATTTGGGAGATCCAGGTTCTAGTCCCCATTCAGCCATGAAACTTACTGGGTAACATTTAGGAACGGGTGAATCTGTCAGTTTCACTTTCTGCTGCATGAGAATTTTTTATAAAAATCTCAGCTTTTCTGCCCCAGATATGAATGTTTTGAATTTTGGCAAATTCCTATCAAGAATGATCTGAAACTAAATTTTTACTCATCTGCACCAGATTCAGACCCAGACTTTTAAGAGCAAAACACTCAAAGCCCCAAGACTCTATGGACAAATCTGTCTATTTCCATTTCTTCCACATTTTTTAATTTCAAATTCTTTTTCTCCTGAATATGAAGAATTTGAATATGGGAAACTTTGTGAATTTGGGTAAATTCTTATCAAAACTGAACTGAAACAAAATTATCAGCCATTTTCTAGTGACTTTGAGCTATTCAGTGACTCTTAGCCTAACCTAACTCACAGGATTGTTGTCAGGATAAAATGGAGAGGTGGAGCTCATGTAAGCTCCTTTGGGTTCCTTGCAAGTGGAAAAGGTGGGATATGAATGTAATACTAAATAATAATAAACAGTATACAGTGGATTCTTCAATTCCTACAATTCGTATGATACGGTTTGCTGGTCTTAAGTTATTTTGATGCAGTTTACTACGTCTGTGTTATTTCTTACTGATATGAACTTTGAGCTGCATGATGTGTCTAAATTGTCAATATTTTGTAAGCACTACAAAGGAACTTAAAGCGTTAAATCGGTGGGCTGCAGATGAGGTCAGAGAACATTACACAGCTCAGATGCAAATTTGATCCAAAGCAGATGAGAATGAAGCATAACAAGAAAAAGCATAGGAAGCTGGGGTCAGAAAAGTCTTGAGAGATGTGTAATGGACATGCAGAGACAGGAATAGGGTAAAGATAATAGAAGAAAAATAACATTGATCCACAGGGTCCCTTCCACCTGTGTGATTCCATGGTACCTATATATGAGCTGTTATATCAAATTCCAGTAGAAATTATCAGCATGATTTATATCCCAACCTTTTGCTTCAAATTCTAGTGTTCATTAGTTTCTAGGGAAATGTACTTAGGAGGGTCTTCCCAAGCAATTGTTTTATTTGCACACTTGTTCATTCTGTTAGAGAATCCTAAAACTCCATCTCCCACCTAACATGTCCCATGTGATATCTGTAGTTAGGTGTGATCCAAACCTCTCAAACATCATTTCTCCTCGCATTCAAAATACAACACTGTCTCCACTTTGCCCCATGCCTGACCCAGCCAGCACTTCCTTTCTCATTGTTTCTCTGGTGGCCTGTTGGGTGTTCCCCATGGCATCGCCAGAGACTCAGCATCTTATTTCATCCCATCTCATTTTGAAAATCTAATCGATTTTGAGAACTTTTGAAACACTTTTCTCTACCCCATATTTTTACCTTTCCTCTTTTTGAAGCAGGCTGTATCGCTCCAAAGCAGGATCGGACCTTTATGAATGAGGTACTATCCATGTAGAGTTGACGCTCCATCTCATTGCACAAGAATGCAGCGTATGCCATGGGAGTCACGGGGGAGAATAGTGCAAGGATGGCTTTAAAGAAGAGCTGCTGTCACTCAGTTAAAGAAATCTTACAGAGCAATCCTGCCAGTGGGGACAGGGAGCTATAAAGGCAAAGGAACCAGTTTATCCAAACCCTGGATGGGTCTACAGAGGCTGAAAGAAAGAGTGGTAACTTCCTTCCTTCCTTCCTTCCTTCCTTCCTTCCTTCCTTCCTTCCTTCCTTCCTTCCTCTCTTTCTGTCCCATTGATGACAATAGGAAGAAAATAAGCTATGCAAATTTCAGGGCTGGTACAGTTCCCCCACAAATGTTTTACAAGGATATTGGGGGGCATGGGAGGGCTATGGATCCACAGCTTATCCCTGGGATGATCTTTTTGTCTCCTTTTTTGTGCTTTCCAAGATTGGAGTTCCAACATCAGGGAAGGAAGCACTGTCTCCAGATCTTTCACAGCCTCATGGAGGAGATGTGCCTTTGGAGGGGCAGATTTTTAAAAAATCATGTGCACCCCAGGACACCCTTTGAGGGATGATAGGATTGCGGCTGAAGTTGATTACTCATATGAGTTTTAGTCAACTAAATTTTCAACTGGGTAGGTATAGCCGTACAGAAGCAAGGAGCATGCTTTATTTTGTTTTAAAATGATGCACCTGGGTGTTCTAAGTGGCATCCTCATAGAAGAGGCATCTCCTCCTGTGTGAATGAAGGGGAAAGCCTCTTTTAAGATGGTGCTTGCCATCTGCAGTTCTTGCAGATCAGCCTTCCTCAACCTGGTCCCATCATTCCCAGCCAGCATGGCTATTGAAGTTGCAGCCCAACACATCTGGGGTCATTGGTTTGGGGAAAGCCATCATAAATGCTTCTGCTAAAATATATCTTTTGAAAAATCTGTTGCCCAATTAAATTAAAGTTTTAAAATCAATTCATCTAATTAATTAATCCTTGAAATGTGTGTTCATTCATAAGTTTGCTCCATCCTGTTTCTGCATCAATTTGTTATAAAAAAGGGTGAAAATTCACATTATTCTGAACATATTTTGTTACCAAATACACTTTATAGATTTTACTCCAATATATGCATTTTTGTATGCATTTTAACCTAAAAGACACATTTTGATATGCATTTTGGAACATTTTTGAGCCATGAACTGTATGTCACAAAATTCAGAGAAGTCCTTCGACAGCACCATCTTGACCAAGAACCCCAACAATGGATTTACTGCCATCCTGCCCCTCCTTTTCCTCCCAGCCCACTGTGTTACAGCATCTGACTGAGTAAAGCCAAAGTGAGCGTCTGACAGACTCATACTATTAATCCATTTCCACTCACTTTATTGAATTGATCTGTTTTATTTAATTAAGGTATTTGTATACTGCCCTTCATAATATCTATTCCACAGCAGTTTACACTGCAATGAAAATGAAATCATCATAAAATATAAAATTGCCCAATTAAAATCAACAAACAAACGGCACAATTAAATATCAATTAAAACAGCAGAGTTAAAACTACATAACCAGTGTTTAAAAGACCCCACCCCATCCCCATATTTAAAATACAAACCATTAAGAAGCCTGAGGGAAAGATAGATCATACAGTGGGTGTCAGCCGGGCTTTCATGGGGAGGGGAATTCCATAACTGGGGTGCCACAGATGAGAAAGCCCCTTTTTTGGTACCACCTGTTTGATCTCTGATGCTGGTGCAGTTTGCAAAAGATCTCAGTAGAAGACATTATTCAAGCCGGTTGGCATGGGAGAAGGTGGACCTACTGGTGTGAACAGGGTGCTGAACTAGATGTACCTTTGGTCTGATCCAGTATGGCTCTTCTTATGCTCTTATGTTCTTATGCACGGGGAGTGCACTCCTCCTGTCTCTCTCACACATAGGTCATCTATCAGGGTGACCAATACGGTTTCTGTGCCAAAACCGGGCCTGAAGCCCAATTGAAACAGATCTAGAAAATCAAGTAGGGATGGGTGACAGTTTTGTTCAGCTCATTTTTTAAATTTACAAATTCCTCCATAAATGGTATGGACAGATTGTGAGATTTTAAAATTTTGATTCATCCATCCAGGAGGAGGGCTTTGAGTGCTTCAGCAACTAAAAGTTGGGGTCCCTGTGTATTCTTCCATGTTTGTGGTGCCGAATTTGGGTTGCCATCTCCTTTTTTCCCCCCTGAAGGCTCCTCATGTTTAATAAAAACTGCATGGCGTACAGGTGTAGATGGGTGGGGATTTTGTTTGGTTTGTTTCTAATAAGAACTTACCAAATTTCGCAGGTTCCTTCATAAATGCGAAGGAAAGAATTTGAGTTTTAAAAATCTGAATATGGGAGGGAGCAAACCTGATAAATTCATCCATCCCTACATTAAGACCCTCACTTGCTCTGTCTCACCCCCAAATTGGGTTATTTGCAGCTGATCTATCTATCTATCTATCTATTCCTCAGAGTCAGGAATAGGGATGTTGGAGGAATTTGTCCGGAAGGGGTGGAGTTTGCTTGTTTGCCCACAAGCTGGCCCAATTCTATCTGCATTGAGTTGGGCCAGCTCACACATTTTCCTGGTTTTTTTAAAAATGTAAGTAAATAAAAATGTGCACAAATTGCACATGCAATTTGTGTAATCTGCCCAAACTTGGGCCATAATTTGAACAATTAGTGACCAAAATGTGCATAAATTATGCAAATTGCACCCACAATTTACATAAATCATGCAAATTGCACCCTGCAACTTGTGTAAGTTATGCAAATTGTACTCCAGAATTTGTGTAAATCACATTTACGCACATGTCTATTTAAGTAAATAAAAACAACAACAGAAGTTTGCAGATTTCGGGAAAAGCCCTACGGCTCGGCCCATAAATGCGAACTGAGTCGGGTGCTCACGAGGGGTCACGAGGGCTGGATTCCACAGCGATGGACATCATAGTCTAGAGAGGTTTTCTTGAAAAGTATTGAAATACTTCATGTAATTCGGTGTTTTTTGTTTTGTCACCACTAGTACAGAAAGATTTGTGGAGAGACAGACATAAAACATGCAAGATAAAGATAAATGAAGCATTAATCCAAGGTTCTAAGGGCGCAACCCTATGAGTCCCGCTCCCGATAGGCAGAGGGCTCCAGGGTTTCTTAGCCTCCACTCATTCTGTGCCCTCCTCGCAAGAGCTAGGCAGGGCAAGAAAAGGACAGAGAGTCCATAGGATACTGTGCAATCCAGCCTCTCCTCTCTCATCCCCTTCCCTGTCCTACAGCATGCCCCCTTTTCTCCCTCTCTGACTTCTCTTCCAATGTTGCAGTTGTGAGAGAAGCTTTCCATGGTGGCTGGGAGGAGGCTGAGGGTGGGGAAGGAAAAACTCATCTGTTCTCCTCCTCCAGGCTCGTAGCTCTGTTTGCAGGTTCAGAGGAGGGGATGACACCCCAGACGCTTTCTAGCAGCCGAGTTGCTCTGTAAATGCGCTTGTGCCTGCAAGACTCTGCTGGCAGAAATATGTTTATGTAATCTCAGTTTTAAACTCAAGGCGTTGGGATCATGGTATAGACACCAACAGAGGTAGTTTCAATTGGAGTCTATGCGGTAGTTGAGTTGATGGGTGTGGGTTTATAGATCTTCTGTCATCCCATATCATATTGATCTTGCTCAATTCAGTGTATTATACTGAGCATTTCATTTATATAATGTGACAATTTCCTATGGCTTTGTTTATTTTTAACCCTTAGCTTCTCAGCAGTTTGCCGACTTCATTAATCAGAAAGAGACTGATACTGATACCAGATGTGAATAAGAGTCTATCTACACAGTCCCTTGGAACGTTTTAAATAGTATTTTAAAACGTTCCAAATAGGTACGTTTTAAAATGTCTTAGGCCACATTACTGAGTATTCACGTTACAGGAGAAAAAATCTTCAGTCTTTCAAGTGGTGTGCGCAGTCACACACTCTTCTGCCCCGTCTCTTTCTGTTTCGTTTTGACAATGAGTTTAGGGCAAGGCATTGTGGCCATTGTAGTTCATTCACCCACTTCCTCCTTAGTTCCTCTGTCATTCCCTAGCTTTCAATGAGTATAGGGCTAAGAATTGTGGGTGTTGTAGTTCACTCGCCCACTTCCTCCTTAGCCCCACTTTCTTCCCCACCAATCAACTGCTAAGTATTTGGGCACCAGTAAACGAAGCACTGCCCCCATGAATCACAAACGGTAAGGAAGGACACATTATTTTACTTCAAACGATTTACTAAAAGTGAAACCGTATAGCTGAAGTGAGTTTTAAAAAACCTCAGGTATACAACGTTATAGGGAGTGTGTCATGTGGCCCAAAGAGTTTTCATAACCCTTATAAAACGTTAAAAACCTAGTGTGTAGATCGGCTCTAAGATCAGCACCCTGTCCCCTCCTCAAAGATCAGATTTTTCTGGCTGGTGTCAGACCCAGTACTTCCCTATGTTGTTCTATGGTATCATGGCTTGCAGAAACATATTAGGTTGTATAAAATGAGAGTCAGGGCTAAACTACAAGTTATGTTAATACCTAGTGTCCATCTGGTCCTCATCATTTCATTTACCACCACACACTGGCTCAATTCGGACAACACGTTAACCAACGGTTGTTAAGTTAAACAACCGTCAGTGGGTTAACCAAACGTGTTGTCCGAATTCAGCCACACAACGGTTAACCAACCCACGGTTGTTTAAGTTGCAGTTTTTAACAACTGAGTTAAACAACTCGCTTGTGAGTTGTTTAAAAGTTAGTCAATTGACTAACGTGTTGTCTGAATTCAGCCACTTGAGGTGCGTTGGTTAAACAACTGAGGTGAGTACGTTAACACAAAAGACCATAGAGGAGAGCGGCAAGAGCAGCAGACAGCAGACAGGAGCTCAGGCACGGATGAAACAGATAGCTGGTTTCGCCGCCATAGCAACCAGGACGCCCGCCTCCCCCACCAGGCAGCCGGCACAGAGCTCAAAAAGGAGCCAGCTCCTGCAAGCACTCACACAGGGTGCCCAGTCAGCTACCCAAAAGGACAGGGAACCGCACCAGAAGGGCATTACGGCAAAGGGGGGGAGGGGGAGATGGAATATGCAACCCCAGGCGCCCTGGAGCAAGGGGCAGCCCCCCCCACACCAAGAGGGAGAACAACACCCTATCCAAAGTAAACCCCCCACTGCACCGCCACCTCCACCCTCGCATCACCCAGAAGGACGAGGGCAGGGGAAGCGGCAACCAGAGAGCCCCCCCTCATCCGCCCAACACGGCTGGACAGTGAGCTTTTGCCAGGCCCCGAGAATCCCGTTGGGGAGCGTCGCACCTGTGTGGAGGTGTCCCGGGTGCGTAAAAGCATCAGTGCCTGGATCTGGCTGCGCTACCCCCATCCCGTGTGAGCGTCGGCTGTGGAGTCTCATCTCTGGACTGGCATCTCTCCCTGGCATGGCCCCCTCTCCACCTCCTCCCCTTGGCACGTTCCGTGCTTGGCTCCCTGGGGGTGTGGCATTGGCCATCCCCTCTTCACCGCTGTGCCTTCCAGCTGCCTCCTGCTCCCTTCCCAGGGGCGCCTGTCCTCTCCGTAGGTTCTGCCCTGGCATAGTGGTGCCCATGTGCCTTACTGCCCATGTCTGATTTTCCTGCTGAATAAAGATTTCCCAACCGCTCCACCCTCGCCTTCTTTCCTGTGTGTGCGGGTGGCTGCTCTGGGAGAGAGGTGGGAGGGGGCTGGGGGAGGTGGGTGACTCTCGCAGATGCCAGGTCTCCCATATAGGGTGGGCGGGGGTGGCTCCCTGGGGTGTGGGTGCCAACGTTTGGGGAGCATTGCTGGTTGTTACTCTTGTGTAGGTGTTGCGGTTCCTCCTGGCTGCCTCTTTCCTGAGGCTGCTGAGTTCCCCCCAGTGACTGAGGCGGCCAATGGGGTTTGGGAGGCGTGTCCTGCATCGGCTTCAATGGCGGCGGCCATGGTTTTCGGCCGCAGTGCCTTCTGGGATACCTGCTGGAGGACTAATGGGGTTTGGTAGGCAGGGAAAATGGCAGCCGAGCTGTCAGTCAGAACCGAGTACGTTATTAACCACCAGAGTGGTTTACTTAACTTTGCATCCCCTGCTGCAGCGTGTCGTCCGAATTGAGGCCGCCTTTTTAACCCACTGTCAGTGGGTTAAGTCCTCTCAGTTGATTAACGTGTCGTCCGAATTGAGCCATTGTAGATAGGCTGACCATATGAAAAGGAGGACAGGGCTCCTGTATCTTTAACAGTTTCATAGAAAAGGGAATTTCAGGAGGTGTCATTTGTATATATGCAGAACCTGGTGAAATTCCCTCTTCATCACAAAGTTAAAGCTGCAGAAGCCCTGCCCTCTTTTGTACATGGTCAATAGACAGAGCTCCTGCAGCTTTAACTGTTGTGATGAAGAGGAAATTTCACCAGGCTATATATGCATACACAACACTTGCTAAAATGCCCTGTCTTTTGCAACCGTTAAAGATACAGGAGCCCTGTCCTCCTTTTCATATGGTCACCCTAATTGTAGACAAAGTTTAAACCTTCGTCCTCAACCAATTCCCTTCCCACAATCCACCTCCCCTCATCACTGGGACTAAAAAAAGAGGGGGAGAATTCAGTTGGCATAGAGGATGATCACCCATGAAGTATGTAAATAAATAAAACCAATGTAGACTATTGTCATCCAAATACCATTACACTACTGATGCTGAAGTGTCCGTGCTTGTCTCTTGGACAGGGCTGGAAAACCCCTGTCTCACGGACTAACTGTAGGGGATCATCTCTCTTGCCTTCCTTTAATGTAGATTCAACCAAATATCTTAATTTATATGTTTTATTAGTTGGCCTGTCACTTGGTCTTGTTTACATGTCAATGACTGGGAGTGAGTGAGTAAGTATGCCATCTCCTGGCCAGCTGCCTGTCTACTTCTGCTGAGTTGTGACGTCTGAACCCAGAATTGGAAATTGTTAGGGGAAGAACAACCCAGACTTGGTTCATTCTTGGGTCACAAGTCTGGGTTGCTTCCCCCCCCCCCCCCCAACAACTTATAATTTTGGGTTTGGATGTCACAATAGATTATTCAGGGACGGTTGCTTAATACACCAGTAGCAGAAGGGTGGGCAGGAGTTTGCATGTTCACTCGATCCTACTTTTCTAGAAACCATCAATGGTTAACAAAACATGGGTTGTTTTCATGTGCGAACCGGGCCACCGTGTATGTGGCTGATATTCCATTTATATAAGTTGGATTTTCTTTTTATAGAAATGGACGTGGGATGTAAACCTCAGCGGCTTCTGATATCAGGCCATGTTTTCAAGAGTATGACATTTCTATATTCCTTTCTCTGTATGATGCGCCTGGGAACAGAGTCTAAAGATAGTAATCAAATAGTACTCCCCTTTGATGCACCCTAATTACACTATCCCCAGGACTGTCCTTGAGTAAGCATCAGCATCTCCCCCATGACTTCAAGGTTGCAGTTATTTAACAGGCCTCTTCTCTTCCAAACTCAAGCGACATTTCTGTTCTATGGTTTCAGAAAGCGAGGAGCCCGATCCTGTAAGGGGGCACAGGAAGCTCAGAAAGAAAGGCAGGGCTTATAGGGTGGGAACACTGGGGAGGATTGGGGGAAGCTGTAGCTTCCAAGCTTTCCATCAGCATCAGATTCCTAGACAAACAAGCATGGATGGGACAGGCAACAAACATTTCTGCTTCATCATATGGTCTATCAGTGTTTTGCCCTGCTGACTTTGAGGAAGCAGTGCAAGGCTATTTATTCTGTTTAGCCTTGCAGGGCTTTTCAGGATGCCTTATACAGCTGGCATTATGTTAGTTGGCTTCATTTATGTATTTTTTTCCATAGCAGTTTCTGTTATTCCATCGATTTTTATGATGTGACCTTTAATTGTTGCAAGCCACATTCAGTGTGATAAAATAATAATAGATTTTTTAAATAAATCCCCCCCCGAATAAATAAAAATCAATAAAACCTAGAGAGGGGAAACAGAGGACATTTGTAGATCCTAGCTGATCAGAGCATAATGCGCCATGCATTAGTGGGCATCCTTCTCGTGCATAGATCTCCTCAGCACTTAAATTACTGGACCATGATGCTCAGTAGAGCAGCTTTCCCCAAACAGCTGTCTTCCAGCTGTTTTGGACTAGAACTCCCATCAACCCCAGCCAGCATGGTCAATAGTCAGGAATGCTGGGAGTTGTAGTCCAAAAAATCTGGAGGGCACCAGTTTGGGGAAGGCTGCAGTAGAGTGTAACATTATGTAGGGTCAAATTTCAGAAGAATGATGCAACGTTTCAGTGCCATGTGGCTAGGGATGCTGGAGAAATCCGAGACGGACTAAAAGAAGTTTGGATTTCTAAGGAACCGACATGCAGAATCCATGGTGAAACTGGCTTTCTTGGGCTGTGCACAGACTGGATTTTCGGATCTCTCCCTCTCTCTCTCTCTCTCTCTCTCTCTCTCTCTCTTTCTCTGTGTTTTAACTTTCCTGAAATTTACACAAATTTCTTGGTAGGGAAATATGCAAGTCTCTGCTGAGACATATGCCATTTTGGAAAAATAAGTGGGGAAAACTTCTATGAAATGGAGGACAATATGCTAAATGTTATGTAGTAATATAAATTACATAAATTGTTGTGAACCGTCTTATCGAATTATTTGCATATTTTCTCATATACTGGGGAAAAAGGATCAAATCTATCTGTGAATGGACGCCAGAACAAATGGATAGGGAGGAATTTTCTCCTTCTCCCATAATACTAGAACCCGGTCAGGGTCATCCCATAAAGCTTATTGGTGGGAGATTCAGGACAGATAAAGGAAGTATTTCTTCACACGTTGCATAATTAAACTATGGAATTCGCTATCACAAGATGTAGTGATGGCCACCAATTTGGATGGTTTTAAAAGGGAATTGGATAACTTCCTGGATGAGAAGGCTATCAAGGGTTATTAGTACTGATGACTCAGTACTGGAGGCAGTAAGCCTATATACACTGATTGAGGTGGAACATGGGTAGGAAGGTGCTGTTGCACATAGCCCTACTTGTGGGTTCCTGGTCAACAACTGGTTGGCCACTGTGTGAACAAAGTGCTGGACTAGATGCACCCATGGTCTGATCCAGCATGGCTCTTCTTATGTTCTTATGGCACCACACAATCCACGAAACACACATGGGATGGATTTCGATTTTTCCTTGGGAGGGTTGTCTTTGGGAACCTCTGTTCCACAGTTTCCAACTAGTGTGCCTTGTGTGGCAGATTTACTTAACCAGTGTTTCTTTTCAAGCCTGGCCCTTCGAAGTCACTCACATCACACATGTCAGTTGATCAGTAAAATGTTAGTGAGCAGGGTACTACCTGTCCACCTCTTCACTTTGCAGGCATCCTCAAGGAGATCTGGCAAGCAACCAAGCAATAGCAGGATTGGTTTCATAGTTCAGCCCCTGATCATGGTGGGAAAGATAAAGAAAGTTAACATTTAAAACATCTCGGTGTATTTCTTGTCCCAAAATAGCATGAGAAAAGAAGTCACGGCATCAAGCAGAAACCACTACCTCTGTCTCACTATTTACATTTGCTGGCCCATAACCACAAATTGATTTCCAGCGCTTATATCATTGGATTCCCGGATGCCGTAACCAACTGGACTCAATCCAACTTCAGGACTGGTTGTCCATCAGGGATCTAATGAACTCTCCAATTAGGAAAATGCCAGGGAAAAACTTGTGATGAGTGTGAGTGACCTCTTCTTTGAGCCTCGCTTGATCAACCACGCTTTCCCTTCTTTCTGTCTGTATCTTTCCCCTCTGCTTTGCAGGACCGTCTTCCCAGCTGCCTTCTATGCATCTAGTGGAGGGTGGTAATCCTGTTAGGTGCTTGCAGGAGACAGTGTTGCCGCGGCGGCATTTGCTCACAGCGCCTGTGCCAGGTCGAGTGTCATTGCCAGCAGCGCTCTTGGCGGGATGAAGGTTGCATTAGTGAACAGTAATTGAAATGCAAAATAACATTTTGATCGAGCGAGCAGGCTGTTTATTTATCAGATCAATAGCCAAAATGCCCCATCTGGAGAAGTCAGTGTGATAATAAGTGATAGCATTCCAAGGGCAAGCGGAACACGCACAGCAGGGAGGACATGCGAGGAGGGTGGGAGGGGTGCAGGAGGGTGGGTGTCTCCAAAACAGGCTCCCCCTTCTCTTTTCGGAGGTAGCCGCCTTCCTAATAGCTTTTACCAAGGGCAGCATGTTCGTTTCCATATTTAGCAACAGGAAAGCAAACATCCCTTAAATAGCTCATCAAATCCAATTCTAGATGGGTGTGTAAAATCATATGAAGGAAATGGTTCCTTTGCATCTCCCCAGGAGAGGCAGGGCTCAGGTGTGGGGTGCCATTTGACAAGGATATCCGTCAAGGATTTTCTTTTGCTTGTTAGAAAATCGTTCAAATGTTACAATGCTTTGTAAATAGCCACCGTCCATTTACGCGTATCCTGCGTTTTCCAAATAACGTATAGTCATCATGGTGCACTAATTATGATTTTTTTAAAAAAAATAAAATTACATTTTGATCCTTTTTTCCTCTTGCAAGAAACCCAAAGCAGCTCACATACTCCCCCACTCTGTATTATTCTCACAACAACCTTGTGAGGTAGGTTAGGCTGAGAGTCAATGACTGGCCCAGAGTCACCCAGTGAGCTTCATGGCTGAGTGGGGACTAGAACCCAGATCTCCAGAGTCCCAGTGCAAAACCCGAACCACCACATCACACTGGCTCTCAGTGTGGTAATACATTTTCCCCCTTATTTTGACTTTCTTCTCAAACAAGTTTAAATGGTTGGATGGTTTATACAATACAATACTTTATTACGGTTAAAAAACCAGCATAGCAAAGAGAACAAATCATATATATAAAAATATACAGGCTTCAATTTGAGGCAATCACATAGGGTTCAATAGTGTTAATATTTCCCTACGCCGACGTATGGCTGCTGCACAGAATTTGGCGACTTTAGATGTAACTTGGTCGTCCAGATCAGCCAGAAGATAGTCCGGGTAAAATTTATCCGGTCTGCCTGGTTGGATGGTTTGGATTCCAGACATTTTTGCATGGAGCTGCCCAAAGAAATGGAAAATTGAAACAGTCTACCTTCTTCACAGTCATCTATCTATCTCTATCATCTATCTATAAATGATTACTTCGCCCATTCAACACATGTGTATCACTAAAGGCTACTTACAAGAGTTAAATCACAATAATAGAATAGAACAATATCAGACAAAACACAAAAGAAGCAGGCAGAACAGTTTTGGCATCTCAAGGTTTGGCCTTGATGCACCTTTTTTCTCTCTTGCTGTAGAATCATGTCAAATTGCATATGCCTTTTGTTGTATGCTGTTGATATCCCATTCTATCTGTTCGCACCTACTTTCAAACTTGTTCTGATTTGAGACCTCTCACTCACTTTTAGGAATCTCAGTGTACGCTCAAACTCAACATGTCTAATTCAGAATTCTTTATCATTTTGCCTAAAACCCCTTTCATCTTCATGGATAATTTATTCAGTTGCCTACGCATGCAGTACTGGTATTGTGCATGGGCAAATAGTGGCTTGTGTGTGTCTGAGTGTGGGGGGGATCAGGAAAAGGGATAAAAAGACCCTCCATGTCTTGGCTCTGATCCAAAACACCCCCCTGCAACTGCTTTTATCCCCTGCCCAAGATGATGATGATGATGATGATGATGATGATGATGATGATTTACATTTATATACTGCCCCATAGCCGAAGTTCTCTGGGCAGTTTACAAAAATTAAAACGTTGGACATTAAAAATCAATATAAAAAATTTAAAACCATAAAATGTAAAAACAGCAACATATAAAAACAGTATACATTTAAAACAGCTGCGAACTCTCAGACAGACCTAAATATAGTTTTGGGGTCAATTAAAAACTCAGTATATGCTGTTAAATTCCTGGGAGAAGAGGAAAGTCTTGACCTGGAGCCGAAAAGATAACAATGTTGGCACCAGGCAAGCCTCGTCGGGGAGATCATTCTATAATTGGGGGGCCACCACTGAGAAGGCCCTCTCCCTTCTTGCCATCCTCTGAGCTTCTTTCAGAGTAGGCACCCGGAGGAGGGCCTTAGATGTTGAACATAGTGTACAGGTAGGTTCATGTCGGGAGAGGCATTCTGTCAGTTATTGTGGTCCCAAATCATGTAAGGCTTTATAGGTTAAAACCAGCACCTTGAATCGGGCTCGGAAACATACAGGCAACCAATGCAAGCGGGCCAGAGTAGGTTTTATATGTTCGAATCTCTTGGTCCGGGTTATTAGTCTGGCTGCCGCATTCTGCACAAGCTGCAGCTTCTGAACTGTCTTCAGAGGCAGCCCCACATAGAGTACATTGCAGTAATCTAACTTGGAGGTTACCAGAGCATAGACAACTGAAGCCAGATTATCCCTGTCCAGATTGGGGCATAGCTGGACAGGGATAGAAGGTACTCCATGCCACTGAGGCCACCTGAGCCTCAAATGACAGAGATGGTTCTAGGAGAACCCCCAAGCTACAAACCTGCTCCTTCAGGGGAAGTGCAATCTGATCCAGAACGGGTTGAAGACCTTCCATCTGGTCAGCAGAACCACCCACTAACAGCATCTCAGTCTTGTCTGGATTGAGTTTCAGTTTATTAGCCCTCATCCAGTCCATTGTTGCAGCCAAGCACTGGTTGAGCACATCCACAGCCTCACCTGATGAAGATGAGAAGTAGAAGTAGAGCTGCATGTCATCAGCGTACTGATGACAACGCACTCCAGAATTTCAGATGACTGCACCCAACAGTTTCATGTACATGTTGAACAACATGGGGGATAAGACTGACCCCTGCGGAACCCCATACTGGAGAATCCACGGGGCCAAGCAATGTTCCCCAGACACCACCTTCTGGAGCCGACCCGCCAAGTAGGAGTGGAACCACTGCAATGCAGTGACTCCCACTCCCAACTCAGACAGTCATCCCAGAAGGATACCATGGTCGATGGTATCAAAAGCCGCTGAGAGATCAAGGAAAATCAGCAGAGTCACACTCCCCTGTCTTTCTCCCACCATAGGTCATCATACAGGGTGGCCAAGGCTGTTTCTGTGCCAAAACCAGGCCTGAAACACAACTGAAATGGATCCAGATAATCAGTCTCATCCAAGAGTGTCTAGAGCTGGCCTGCAACCACTTGCTCAAGGACTTTGCCCAGGAATGGAACATTTGCCACCAGCCTACAATTATTAAGATTTTCTAGGTCCAAGGAGGATTTGTTCAGGAGTGGTCTCACTACCACTTCTTTCAGGCAACCTGGGACCACTCCCTCTCGCAGAGAGGCATTAATCACTTCCCTGGCCCAGCCGGCTGTTCCATCCCTGCTAGCTTTTATTAGCCAAGAGGGGCAAGGATCCAATACAGAGATGGTTGCACAAACCTGTCCAAGCACTTTGTCACCATCCTCGAGCTGTACCAACTGAAACTCATCCAAGTAAACAGGACAAGCCTGTACTTTGGATACCTCACTTGATTCACCTGCTATAACACTGGAGTCTAAGCCCTGGCAGATGCCAAAGATTTTATTCTGGAAGTGCCTAGCAAATATATTACAGCAGACCTCAGATGGTTCTACCATGTCCTTGGGGCCAGCGTGTAGTAGCCCCCGGACAACTCTGAAAAGCTCCGCTGGGCGGCAGATTGATGATTTGATAGTGGCAGCAAGGTATTGTTTTTTTGCCGCCCTCACTGTCCCTGAATATACCTTACTGTAGGCACTTACCAGTGTTTGATTGCATCCACCAGGAGTTCTTCTCCATCTGCACTCAAGCCATCTTCTATTTTGTTTCATCACTCTCAGCTCTGGAGTATACCATGGAGCCGTACGAGCTCTACTCAGGAGAGGGCGCTCAAGAGCAAATGCCTGGGTCATTTCTGCATTCCACAGATCAACCAGGGTTTTGACAGGAACACCAGCCCTATCAGCTGGAAAACTCCCCAGAGCCCTTTGGAAACCATCTGGATCCATTAGTCTCCGGGGGCGGACCATTTTAATAGGTCCTCCACCCTTGCAGGGGGAAAAGCTGCTGTAAGTCTAAACCTCAGCAGGCAGCAATCTGACCATGACAAAGGGACAAAGTCCCCCACTTTCAGATCTCCATCTCCATGTCCAGTTGCAAAACAGGTCTAGAGTATGCCCTGCTACATGCGTTGGGCTGGTGGCATGTTGGGACAGTCCCATAGTTGTGATGGAGACCATGAAATCCTGATCTGCTCTGGATAAGGTGCCCTCGGCGTGAATGTTGACATCCCCCAGAACTAACAGTCTGGGGGATCTCAGCAGTGCACCCGAGACCACCTCTATCAGCTCACCTAGGGAGTCTGTTGAGCAGCCGATTGGGTGATACACCAACAGAATCCCTAATCTGACCTGCTGACACAACACAAGGTGCAAACACTCCAGACCAGTAGTCACATGACAGGAGATGCATTCCTATGTGTCTAATCTCTAGTCTAAATTTGGCTCTCAGACTGTCGCTAAAGTGTGTTAGAAGAAATGAAGGATTTATAATGAAATTTTTCCTTTCCATCATCATCATCATCATCATCATCATTATTATTATCATCACATTTATATACTACCCCATAGCCGAAGCTCTCTGGGTGGTTTACAAAAACTGTAAAAAGTCAATATACAAAATTTAAAACCATAAAACATAAAAATAGCGAATATTTAAACATTTTAAACTTTATGCCTGGCCAAAAACTCAGTTAAAAACCTCCAGTTAAGCTGTTAAAATGCCTGGGAGAAGGCAAGGTCCTGGTTTATGGTTTGGGCCGCAATCTAGAAAGCCAGTTTAAGCCCGAGAAGTAGGATGTGTGGGCCCAGAGAGACTTACAGAAGCTCCCCAGTGCCATATCGCTGGGGTCTCCAACATGGTGCCCCTGGGCACCAGTGTGCGTGTGGATATGTCCCTTGGTGCTCTCCACACTCCTTGTCTCTCCTGATTTTTATGTTAGGGTTAAGATTTTTCATTTATGCCCCCCCCCCCCCAGAACTGGGAAACTAGCGTGCAGCAAAGTGAAGCGGTCCCCTCCAGCACCACCTGTACTTGGGTTCAAAAGAGTCTGTTACTGTTTTCGAGCTCAAAGCCCACCTCTGCATTAAACTTTGATAGGGATGCTTGAGAAATTCATTTCATTTCAGTTTTGATCAGGATCTACCTGGTTCGCACCTTCCAGACCGAACACAGATTCAGACACAGTCTGTGGTCAACATCCTTACATTCCGAGTTTGCAATGTGATCCATGGACCAAAAAACATATATTTGATAACGGGTACATTTGAAAAATGCATATGAAAAAATGCATACTTTTGAAAATTGCACACAAATACACTTCAATAAATGGAAGAGAAATGTGTACATTTCAAAAATATGCACAATTAATCTGGACACTTGGAAAAATGCACACAAAGATTTGCATGGATTTTCATGTGAAAGAGAAAAAAACAAGGCTCGTAATCTGACATGGACTTGAGTCTGAACAAGCTTTGGCGAGCTCAAGTTTTGCTGATTTGCACATCCCTGTTAACTTGGTTCTTGGGTACGTTCCTTTTCTTTTACTCTCAATGGTTTTTCTTTTAGGAAATAAATGTTTTGTGACTGGCCATGCCCATCATAGCAGCCATTTCATTAATGTGCAAGCCCCCTCCATGGCAGCCATTTTGTTGGAGTGCTCACAACATACTTTCAAAATTCCAAATGAGTCCATTAACAGAAAGAGGATGCGGACCCC
Organism: Anniella stebbinsi; assembly: GCA_029215795.1. Classification (NCBI taxonomy): domain Eukaryota; kingdom Metazoa; phylum Chordata; class Lepidosauria; order Squamata; family Anniellidae; genus Anniella; species Anniella stebbinsi. The sequence continues at coordinate 336,717,162 of JARDYH010000001.1, forward strand.
TGCCATATCACAAGACAAAACTGTCTTTGAAGGACTCAATATTTAAAGCAACTGTGTAGACGGGGTGGAGAGAAAGCGGGGGGAGCAGTCAATGTCTCACTGGACTCAGAGCTATCCACACACTGCTCTCGATCAAAGTCTTGATCTTTTCCCATCTAGATTATTGTAATCTTCTTTTCACTGACCTTCCCCATTCCCACCTTGACCCTCTTATCTCTCTTTAGAATGCTGTTGCTGGAATAATTTAACTTTGCTAGTCATTTTGATCACATCCATTTTAAATCCAGCATAAACTTTTTGTCCTCAGCTGAAGGGTTCATCATGGCTTTACTTTCATTTACTTATCATCCTTTTTTTCTTCTAATTTTCCACGTATGCATCTCATGTATCAGGCTGAAAATGGATCTAGCTGTTTGATGGAGCAGTCGGAAAGCTATTTTGCCATGCTGCCGTTGTTAATGCGCATTGAACTCACGGTGCAGCCGGAGCTAGTTTTCAATTGTAATGGTTGGCTGTCATTTAGCTTCTGTGAAGAATGGTATGAAAGAGAGAAAATGTAACAAAGAAGCCACAAGTGTAGCTGAGAAAATAATATGCTGAAAAGGATTTCAGTCTCTTTCAGAACTCCTGGACCACTTAACTAGGGTGACCAGATAAAATCCAGGTCAGGGCTCATGTAACTTTAACAGTTGTAGAGAAAAGGGAATTTCAGCCCGTGACGTTTGTATGCAATTAGTTCCTGGTGAAATTCCTTCTTCATCACAACAGTTAAAGTTGCAGGGGCCCTGCCTTCTTTTGTATATGGTCACTCTAGTATAGTGCCTGCACTTTTAACTGTTGTGATGAAGAGGGAATTTCACCAGGAACTAATTGCATACAAATGACACTGGCTGAAATTCCCTTTTCTCTACAACTGTTAAAGTTACATGAGCCCTGACCTGGATTTTATCTACTCACCCTAACTTAACACTATTTTAGGGAGCCCTGCTGCAGCAGGGAGAAAAGACAACTTGAGGCACCCACAGGACTCACAGCTACCAAGTTGTCATAAAGACTAGCATTTTGCTTTGCCTTTATGAATTGACCATGAGTTGCCAATTGTGCTGTGACTGTAAAAGGGATGAATGTACTTCTCTGATCTATTAGATAAGCTATTTCGAATAAGGCCAGGGTTGCACTGAAACTAGAAATGTACAGAACCTTCTTGAGAAATTTAACTAGTTTTATTCATTTATTTTACAGAGTTTTTGTACTCACTTTCATTCTATTTAGAATTTCAGGGCAGGGCATGGTAAATTGCATCATAACATAAATACAATAATAAAACAATAGATAAAGCCCTTAATGATGAAAGCCTTGCAGGTCATTCCATGACCAATGGAATATCACCATGTGACATCTTGAAAGCAGGGCCTTCTCCGTAGTAGCATCTACCCTCTGGAACACCCTCCCCCATGTAGTTTGGGAGGAGGCATAAAATGTGGTGAGTTTTATACACCTCCTGAAAACATCTGTTTACACAAGCTTTTTCTGGCTTGTGATTGATTATCATGGTGCTGTTCCATTTGATTGTTTCCTATTGCTGTATTTTAATTGTTTTAAGTGTTTCTGTTTGCTTATTTTCCTTTATTTGTTATAGCTGTAGTTGCTCCTTCATTTTAATAGTGATTTATAGTGCTTTGTCACATAAACCTCTTGGAGATTTTGCCATATCAAGTGGTATGAAAGTGTTATTAATAAAATCCTAAATAAATATACAAGTTAAAATGCCTGGGTAAACAAAAATGTTTTAGCCTGGTGCTGAAAAGAGTGCAAAGCGAGCCCTTATAGCAGCTTTCCCCAACCTAGTTCCCTCCAGATGTTTGGTGATATAACTGGTTATAATGAGAGTAGTAGTCTGAAACATCTGGAGAGAACCAGATTGGGCAAGTCTATTCTATTGGGATGGCATTTCATATCGAGACCATCATTGCCAAACCCCCCCCCCCCTTTTATAGGCTGACCATATGAAAAGGAGGACAGGGTTCATGTAACTTTAACAGTTGTAGAGAAAAGGGAATTTCAGCCAGTGTCATTTGTATGCAATTAGTTCCTGGTGAAATTCCCTCTTCATCACAACAGTTAAAGTTGCAGGGGCCCTGCCTTCTTTTGTATATGGTCACTCTAGTATAGTGCCTGCAACTTTAACTGTTGTGATGAAGAGGGAATTTCACCAGTTGCTGTATGCATACAAATGACACCTGCTGAAATTCCCTTTTCTATGCAACTGTTAAAGATACAGGAGCCATGTCCTCCTTTCCATATGGTCACCCTAATAGTCACCTGAAGAAGGGCCTCAGCAAAAGGTCTTAAAGCAAAGGCAGGGTGTTATCAAACCTCTTTTCACACCCAATAAAATACTTCAGACGTTTCATCTGGGAGGAGGACCCCCCAACCCCCAAATTCACTTTGGGTTTTGTTTAAAGCTAATTTCAAACACATGTGGCTTCCCTTGAAATTCCTCACACATATTTCCTCAGGAGGGACCCCCAAAATTGTTTCAAACTTACTGAAGGTGAAAATTCAATCGCAACTATCATTCATACATACCCTTTCACTGTAGGTAGGGCACATCTGGGCGTAATGACAGGAATGGGAATCTTAGTAAGAGCAGATGAAGGGAACCTGCTTGTTAAACTTAGGAAAAGAAGATGCTCAAGGGATATGACAGCACTCTATAAATATATAAAAACCATGCCCCCAAAGGGATAGGTTAGAGAAAGTGGTAAGTTCAAAAATTAGTGACTGCAAATTTGATATTCACAAACGGAGTTGGTAATTAGACTTTTTAAACGTAAATAAATAAATAAATACTAGTGCTGTAATATTTAGCTTGGAAAAAGTAGAGTAAGGGGAGACATGATGGATGTGTACAAAAGTATGCAAGATGTGGAGCATGTGGAGAGGGAGACATTTTTCTCCCTCTTCCATGATACTGGAACCCAGTGGGATCATCCCATGAAGCTGATTGGTGGGAGATTCAGGACAGATAAAAGGAAGGACTTCTTCACACAGTGCATAGTCAAACTATGAAATTCACTACCCCAAGATGTAGTGATGGCCACCAATTTGGATGGCTTTAAAAGGAGGTTGGATAAATTCCTGGAGGAGAAGGCAATCAATGGCTACTAGTCCTGATGGCTATGTGCTACCTTCAGTATCAGAGTGCAGCAGTTGCTGCGTAACATGGGCAGGAGGGTGCAGTTGAACCCATGTTCTGCTTGTGGGTTCCTGGTCGATAGCTGGTTGGCTACTGTATGAACAGAATGATGGCCTAGATGGACCCCTGGTCTGATCCAGCATAGCTTTTCTTATGCTCTTATGTTCTTATTCTGGAATGGTCATTGTTGAACAGTAGTTGGAGTAAAGATTCAAAACAGAGATGGATAAAGTTATGAATGATGAATTGTGGGTTTATATTTTGATACCTCAGTTGTGATCCTCTTGGTAGAGCAGGGGTGGGCAACTGGTGGCCCTCTAGGTGTTTTCACCTACATCTTGCATCATTCCTCACAATTGGCTATGCTGGCTATGCTAGCAAGGGCTGTTGGAAGTTGTAAGCTAAAACATCTGGAGACTCACAAGTTGCCTACCCCTATGGTAGAGGATGGTTTGTGGCTTCCTCCCTTCCTTCTGGGTTATCACAGATTGCCACAACTAGGGAACACATGTTGGGTGGTAATTTTGTTTTGAAATGGCTCAGTTAATATGTTTGCTCAGTCTCAGGATGATACCGATTGCCTTGTTGCCTGTTGGGAAAGAAGTTTCCTCAGATTGGCTAGAGAAGGGGAAGACAGACTTCAGACATGTAGGATCTACTTTGTTTTTTGCTAGATTCCCAAGATCGACCAACTGGAGCCAGATGCAAAATTCTGGTTTAGGGGTAAGAGCCAGTTACCAATTGAATCCCATGAGACATACACTGGGATGACATGCATACACAAAACCAAATCTATATGTTATTACAGATCAGGGATTCTAACTCCTATTTAGACCTAAAATATTGCTATTGTTAAACAATTGGGAGCTGGAGGCCCTTGCTGATCTATTGCAAATGGCCTAGAGATCAGCCAGTAGATCCAAGTATATCTTTTGGTCTAGAGAGCACTTGGTTTTTGTGGCTTTTCCTGCATAAAGTTGTGACATGGCTTCCTTGCTTGAGTTACCTGAACCTGTTTGCACCTCTTGTAGTTTTCGGAAGTGTGCTTGCTCACAGCTTATGTCCTGCCCTTATCTGCATTGCACAGGTTGATATAAGAATGGGGGCTGGTGGGTAGGTGATCCTGCCACTTTTCCAGCATGCTCTTTACCTGTGGTTACTTTATTTTGTAGCCAGGATTGAATATGGAGGAGGTGAAGTCATTGTCTAAGTCATCCACTATGGGCCTATATGCCAATATAGTACGTTTCTGTAACAGTGAGTGAAATCCACCAGGAAGTTCTCTTGTTCAAGTACCATTTGAATACATGGGGGCCAGGCAAGAGCATGGTGATGCATTTCCATGGACCTCATGCAGTGTTAAGTCTTTGTTTGCAGTGGTGTGCTAGGTTAGCCTTAGGCACATGATGGAGCATGGATATGTCTACTTCGCCATTCCCATGTTAAATCCAACTTGAGTAAAAACAGAACAAAACAAATGAACGTAAGATGAAAAATAAGTCCCCCAAGTGGTTGTGTGGATCACAATTAAAGCTGCAGGAGCCCTGCCCTCTTTTGTATCTGGTCATTCTAGTATAGCTCCTGCTGCTTTAACTGTGGTGATGAAGAGGGAATTTCAGCAGGTGCTGCATGCATACAAATGACATCTGCTGAAATTCCCTTTGCTATACAACTGTTAAAGATACAGGAGCCCCGTCCTCCTTTCCATATGGTCACCCTAGGAATGAGGAACATTGTTTGTGATATGGGAGTAGGGTGATTGGGACAAGGGAGAAAAAGACAGCTTGGCAAATGACAGAAAACAGTGGGCTCTGTCTAAGGCCCTTTCTACACCGTAGGAGTGTAGAGAGAGGGAGGGAGGGAGGGAGGGAGGGCGATTCCGGAAGTACCTAATACACACCATCAGCACACAGGGACCAGCCGGGGGCCATCCCAGGCAAACGGCTTAAGAATCAGAGGGCACATGTCAGTGGGGAAATCAAAATGACAGTTTTGTACTGTTAAGTGTGCTGTACATTAGCAAATGAAAAAGTCCTCTGAAATGTGATCAAAAGCCTATGATGGGATGTGGTGCTATGATAAGAAACTGGAAATCCAGGTTTGCTTGGAAGGGCTCCTTGATTTTGGTTTTGGTTTTTAAATGAACACGAATGGGGACAGTTCTTCAGTGGAGTCAGACACGGGCTACTCCTCTGGAGCTGGGAGCCGGTTCCGTGATAGACCAAAGAAACAAATAACCATCTGTTTTGGATCTGCTGTATATATTTTTGTTCAAAAGCCAGGACCCAGCTCTCTGCTACCCCCACTCTCACACAGAAGAGCCTGGAATTCAGTCTCCCCACCTCCTCCATAGCAGGGAGAAATCAATACATTCGATTCATTTGGAAGAACTGGGTCTCAGCCAACTTCCACATCAATGGACCTAATATAACCCAGTTCTCCTCAGGCTGTCAGCAAGACCGCCCTCTGGAGCCCTGTCTCGAGACGGCTGTCTCAGGTTGGGGAGCAGTTGGGTTGACTGGGCAATTCAGTTGTTTAATCTGCTTCATCCTCTAGCTCTGGTCATAAATGTTCTATTCCCTAAGGTAAGCCCAAAAGTAAAATGCTTACAGTGCAGAAAAAGAACAGTCGACACAATGGATGGGGTCAAAGGTGGATTCAGAGCAAGACAAGACAAGAACTGAGGGGTCCGAGTTAGAGCTAGGCTGGAATATAGCGCAATGTTTGTAAACCAGGAGTGCAAAACGTGGAGCAGCGCCTCTGTGGGAAATGGCCTATTTACTTATTTAATAGGTTTATATTCCACTTTCCTAGAGGAGGCTGGTGCCTATTTGGCCTGGTGGGGCATAGGGCAGGGCACTGGGCAGCTAATGGTAGGTGGTCACAGTAGGAGGAACTGCAAACTGAGGCATTCAAATTAGCTGCAAGATCGTGAGTTCAAAACAGAATGGTGTGTGTGAGTGTGAGTGTGAGTGTGTGTGTGTGTGTGTGTGTGTGTGAATGAGTGACCCTGTTCAGACGACTAAGCCATGGTGGTTAAGCATTTTGAGCTAAACATTATGGCTTAGCATGTTGTGTGAACCATGAATTAGCATATCATGTGAACTATTCCTCACCATGGTGGCTACATAACCACAGTTTAAGCATGCTCACTATCTGTTTACCTCAAAAGAGTTAGCAGCCTAACCATGGCTTAGTGTGTTGTCTGAACAGGCCCTGTGTGTTATGTTTCTGACCCATAATACAACACAAAAGCAGTCCCCTGAGCCCACTCACAGCAACACAAAAGTGGTGCTTTGAATTCACATTTGTCTGCTACAGTAGCAACCCATTGCACAGAAAAGACAAACCAAGGCACGTTCACTTTAACTTCAAGAATGCAAAGCAGAGAGCTGGGCACAGCAATACACATAAGCACTCCTTTGCACCAACAATTTTCTGCTCCAGCAACTATCCATTGCACAATGAGGGTACATCAGTGTATGGAAATTAGCTTCAAGATCATGAGTTCAAAGTGGAGAGTTGCCCATATATACACACTCACCCCCCCACCAAAAAAGGTCTACCTGCTGCTTCTGTTGCTGTCAATTCACATAAAACAAGTCCAAGAAGCACACTTTCTCATTCAGTCTCAGAGCTCATCTATACCTAAAGGTGTAGCAGGACGCAGGGGGGAGGATTCTGGGATTTCCTGCAAGCACGCCATCCCAGAAAGCAAGAGGGATGTTGTGGGCGCCATTTCCACCTCCCCCCAAAGAATGGAGCCAGTCGCGCAATGGCGCTCCTGTGCCTGTAAGTTAAAAACAACAACGACCCTTTGAACTGTTCCCCCCACCCACCCCCAATGGTCACAGACTGCCCCCACACAGCTGCGTGCCTATTTTAAGATCCCCGCTACTTGCGGGGAGGAAGGGAGGAGACAGGAGCGGGCTCTACACCACCCACGGTCCTCGGTATTGATCCAGGACTGTGAGGAAAATGGGATAACTGAGGGCCCAGTTATCCTGGAAAAATGGGGGGGGTCATCTCTCCTTGCCCCCGGGATCCCCTGTGTGTCATTTAGATGCACAGGGATTGACCTCGAGATGACCCCAGGAAAAAAAGCTGGTGTAGACATGGCCTCAGTCTCTCAGACTCTCTCTTCTCTCTCTCTCTCTCTCTCTCTCTCTCTCTCTCTCTCTCTCTCTCTCTCTCCCTCCCTCCCTCCCTCCCTCCCTCTCCCCCCTCTCTCTCCCCTCTCTCCCCCCTCTTCATTCTCTTGTTCCCTCTCTCTCTCATTTGGTCTCTTTCTCATTCAGCTTCTCTCTTTCAACACAGACATTCGCTCATTCAGTCACTCTTTCATTCGCTCTCTCTCACCTTGACTTTTATTTTCTTTCAAAGCGCAAATAAGAGAATCATCTACACATATTAATACCCCTTTCTCAAGTTTCTGGGATAATCGGAGCATGCTTTCCCTTTTCCTCTGGACGTTTTCCCACCTGCAGCCATATCCACACTTTGAATGGATATTTGGAAAGTCAAAGGGGGGATGGGTTGTATTTCTTAAGAAGTCCAACTAGAAAGCAGACTAATATTTACAGTATTACATTAAGAAATGCATTGAAATACTCCTAGCAATACACGCCTAGGCACCCTTATTAGCGAGTAAGCTCCTTCCCCATTGTTGTTCACTGAGACTTAACTTTTGAGTAAACACATTTAGGTTTATATTGTCAGGCTGTCATCCTATGAACACTTAATGGGGAGTAAGTTTCATTTAGTAAAGAACTTATTTCACAGAAAATTTACTGGCATACGATTGGGTTGGATTGGTATGCCAGAATTTTGACTGTGTGTGTATATGTGTGTGTGTGTGTGTGATTCACTCTCTCTGTATGACTCTCATATTCAACCCATCTTAAACCTAAACTACACATTGGCTCTATGTTAGTTTAGTTGAGGCTCCTATTTTTCAAGCACATGCAGGTGTGATCTGGATCGGGGCCGCAGTTTTTTGGGAGGGGAAGTGTTGAAGCTTCTCCCCAACCCTTTTTGCCTCAAAATTTCACTCCTGGGGGCGGGGTGGTGGTAAAAAAGCCATGATGTGGTTGGTGGGAGTGATAATAATAATAATAATAATAATAATAATAATAATAATATTTATTTCTTACCCGCCTCTCCTTCTGGATTGATGGTGTCCTCACTTTCTGGCTCAGAGCCAGGGAGGGCTATTAAGTCTTCCTTGGCTTTCTGGTGACAGTTTTAAATGGTGCCCTGCCCAAAGGGCTTTCTCCCCAGTCAAGGATGAGTGTGCTCATGTGCGCTGCCCCTTTAAGACCCCCCTGCAATCGTTAGTTGCTGTGGGACCATTCTGAGCATGCTCAGAACATTCCCTCAAGCTGGCAACAGATAGAAAGGCAACAGGGAGACCCTGCTGAGGATGCTATACTGCCATTGCCATGTGCTTTCACCAGACCCTTTCTAAAGGTTGTTTGTGCTGAGGGAGGACTGGGGGAGACGGAAAATGGAGGCAGGAATGGGGAGGAAGCAATAGGCAGTTTGCCACCCTGTTTGCCCCAAGGGTGGGACGCAGCTGCACTTTCCACTTTGGTCTCCAATGTGGTACTTATGGATACCTCTCTTGCTGCACACCAGGATCCATACCCCACCTAGTTTTAATTTTATTTCTTAAGGTTTTTTTTTTTAAAGTATTTTTAACTGCTGCCTTCCAGCACCATCTTTAGTCGAGTTTTGGATTTTGGAGCTCAGACTCCTACCTTGTACTTAGGTATTTAAGCAAGTTGCTTTTTAATCTCACCACTTATGGAAAATCTTTAGTGACAGAAAGGCAGTGCCCATCAATGCAGCCATTTGATGAATGAGCGAGCCCTTGGCACCCATTTTGTGAGAGGGCCCATGACAAATTTCCAAAATTCCAAATGTGCTCACTGACCCAAAAAGGTTGGATACCTCTGGCTTACTATATTTAAAAGATATCTGTAAGCAGTTTGCAAAGAAAGCTTAAAATACAATAAAATAATATTTTATCATAATAAAATGCATTTATTATGATGGCCAAAACATTTATCATAATAAATACAAAAACATATAAAATATTTATATAAAACATTAAATTCAAATACTTAAACTGCCAGAATTAACAGCCAAACTGGGCAATGTAACCAATCAAGGGAGGCCTGGATACAGAGATGGGTCTTTAATTGGCTGCTAAAAGACACCACAGTTGGCACCTCTCAAACACCAATGGGGTGGGGATTTTATAACATGGCCACCACCACAGAGAAGACCCACTTCCTGCTTGCTGCAAGATGGCAATCTGCAACTCACAGCGAGGCCGCCTCTGATGATCTTAAAGGTCGTGTAGATCTGTATTGGGGAAGGTGATCTGCCAGGTAACCTGCTCCTGTGCTAGTCCTGTCATAGAAGGAAAATATTCAAGCCAAATTTATCACTTCTGAGGCTTTGTACCAGTTTGCTGCCAGATTTCAGTGGCATGGTGATGGTGCCAGTGGCCGCACCAGGCACCAGGGAGGCATCCTATTGCTGGTTTAAAGGTATAAAATGCCTTCTTCACTCTAATGATATCTATTCTGCAGTTGCAGAGTCTTACATGCCATCCTATGCATGCTTACTCCACAGTAAATCCTACTGAATTCAGTAGACCTTGTTGCTAGGTATGTATGTAGAGGATTGTAGCCTAATTCAGGATCTACACAGAATCTGTCCTTCCGTATTTATTTATTTTTAAAAAATTTTTGGCCAATCACAAGATGGTAGTCTGCAGCCAAAAGCCACTGTTCTTCTCTAAACACTTTCATTTATCCCATTTTTGTTCTATAAATTTCACCGATAGGGCATGCTTTCAGAAAATCCTAATTTTCACAACCCCGTTTTAAACAAGCCTTGCTAATTGATCTGCAGCAAGTCAAACTTGCTGTAAAGCAATTAAGCAATTGCATATATTACCAATAATGCATAATCAATTTAATTAATTGATTCTTAAGCAAACAGAGGTATCCACAACAAGTGCAGCAAAAACTAGTTAACTCTTCCTATTCACATTAAGCCATTTATTTCATGGATTATAGAGCTCACAGTTGGAGCTGTCCGTGGTGCTGCAACTACAAAGCAGACTATACATACTTACCAAGTTCTTTGGCTCTCCTTTTGCTACAGGCATAAACGTCACAAACACCAAAGTATAATAGCTGTTGTTGTTGTTGTTGTTGTTGTTGTTGTTTTGCTGACCACACTTCAACCTCAGTTTTTCCTTTATTTATCTTTCAAGTTTCTTTTGGATTGTTTCTCTAGCTTCATGGTCATTACAATTCAGATCACATCAGCTGTAGCCTTCATAAGCATTTAAAATACATCAGATTTGTGACATGGTAGTGAAAGGCATTTCTTTATCCTGAACTGAAACTCTGGGGTTAAACAAATATTTACTTCAATCTTGTATATAGCTCAAAGAGAGTGCAAGTCTATTTTTCAAATGACACTTTTGCGATTGCTATGCCAATCTGCATGGTCATCGTCAAAGGCAAAGGCTCAATTGCCTTTGCCAGTAGAACCTTAAGTAGCCCAAACCACAAAGTTTCTTCACACATGGCAATTTTCCTATGCAGACAATCTCTGTTGAGGAAGAAACATGTGTATACACAAGCACACAATCATTGAATAAAATATGTGTATTTATTTTGCTGTGTTGATGTACTCATTTCTCCCTGCACTGAGTTTATTTCAACATTGGATCCCTATTCAGGCACTTGGAAAATCTAAGCATGTAGAGGAGAAGGGGATGTATGTTCTACCCCTCCCCCTAACTCTAGAGTCTCCAACATGTGTCCATAGGCACTATTGTGCCCGCGGACACCTTGCTCCTCCTAATCTTTAGTAATTAAGATTTTTAAAAATTATTATTGTTTAATTGGGAGGCTAACATGCTCTAGCACCATCTGTATTGTGGTTCAAAAGAATGCTTTTGTATTTTGAACTCTGGACCCACCTCTGTCTTGTACTTACGTTCTTGGGCAAATTTCTTTTCTTTTAGTTTCACCACTTTGCCTTCTGATTGTGTGTGTGTGTGTGGTGTGTGTGTGTGTGTATGTGTGTGTGTCCGTGTCCAGCCATGCCCACCATGGCAGTCATTTTATGAATGTGCCCACAACATTCTCTCAGAATTCCAAATGTGCCCATCCACTCAAAAAGGTCGGGGACCCCTGTTGTAACCACATTTGGCTACAGTGTTCTGCCTAATTTGGAACCTTGGTTGCGCACTATTCACTATTGTACAGAGCCCTGTAAGAACATGGTTACAGTTTTGCTTCAGACCTTCCCCGACAATATGGGAATGTTGTGCTGCAGGATATGAGGCCAGAGCATGTGTCCCCATCTCTCCTCCACATGACTCGTGAAGTGGGCCTAAGGGAGATTGCTAACAAGATCAATCCCACCGTTATATGCTTTTTGAATTGCTCTAGTGTTCTGTGCATATTTCTTCCCTTGCATCTGGTTAGTCTGTATACTATTTAATGATCTGTTACCTGCTTTAGTCTGTTCTTTACTGGACATTGTTGATTTTGTTTCTGAATACTGTTTTAAGAAAGCTGCTGAGTTTTAAGGAAATGTAAACCCCTTAAATAACGATGTCAAAGAAACCTTTCAAATTAATCAGCATCCTATAGATTTCCATCTGACGAAATGTTTTCTGATTTTAAATCTCAAGCAGCTGTCTTTGGGTTTGATTACTTTCCTTTTCACCACTTTATTTTCTTTCTTTTTTTTACTGTGAGAGTTGCTATTTATCAGCTATCATAACATGAAGTCTATCAGCTTTCCATATTTCATATTGTATATGTCCCAGACTAAAATGCAGCTAATCCATTAAAAAAATCTAATGTACTTATCTAAGCTAAAGATTACTTTCAGTTTTCCTGATAGACAGATATGTCCATCCCTAATTCTGATGCCCTCAGTGCAGTTTTTGTAAAATGACATCAGTGGGATTTTTATGGACATCCCTGGATTGGGCACATTAAGCCTAACAGTGTAACAAAGAATCAAAATTAAAGAGTTTATGAAAAAAACAGAGTATATAGCAGATGAATAGCTTTTCTTGATTCAATTAGGTAATTAGTGGCCAAAGGGAAGTAGCAGATAGACTGTTTCTTGGACTTTACTCACACATTCAGCATAGAGCTGTGCAAATCTTGTTAGAGAGATTAGTTCAGTTGGATTTGGATGCAAATCCTGTGAAATGCTCCATAAGTGGCCTGTTCACAGACCATAATAAGACTGGTGAAAGCTGGAGAGAAATGTGGGATGAATCTGTAGGAATCAATGTTAGGCCCTTCTATCTTTGCAAACAAGTTGCAGCACAAAATATAAAATTAATAGCTACTAGCACAACACTTTCATTTTCATTTTCCCCATAAAATTGCTGCCTAGCCTGCCTCTTTTGATGCCATTGGCTAACTTGCTCCAATGGTGTAGTAGGCCTGTGCAAGCAGAGATGTGCATTTGGTTTACCTGTTTTCTGTGATATCAGAGTAGGACACCCCAATAGCAGCAAGATACTTACATTAGAAAATTCCTAAGCTATATGTACTGCCTTTGCAGATTTTTTTTTTAAATCAAAGTTTATTGACACATTCTGGATAATGATATAATGTCAATTTTATAATGGTACAATGAAAGTGACTTACTGCTGTATCCCCACCAGGTATCCCTTTTCCCATGATCCAAACCCATCAAATGCAGAGGAAGAGGAAGCGGAAGAGGAAGAGAAGGACAGCAAAAAATAAAAATAACAAAATAGCAAGAGACAGGGACAAAGAAGAAGGAATGGGAGGAGAAGGGAAGACAAAGCAGGTTACAAGAAATACTAAAAAACAGGAAAAAATAAAGTCACGATTAAAAGGGCTGGAAGAATTGAGGTCAAACACTACTGAATTTAGTGCTAGCATCAGTAATATTCATTCCTTGCTGCCAAGTTCAGTACAGGAGCCATAGTTTGTGACATGATGTAATCTCCTATGAAGGTGGTATATGTCCCAAAATTAGGTTAAGAGCTGCACATTTGAAGGGTGAATCAAGAACAAACACCTTATTGATACAAATCAGTTGAGCAGTCCTGGAGCTTTTTAATAAAACATCATTGGCCACACTCACATACAGCATCTGCTGCTTTTAAGGTAGAGCCAGATTCTTTTTAGAAGGAGGAAAATGTTATATACATACACACACACACAGTGGCTGAATTCAGACAACATGATAGTCAATGGTGGGGTAATAATAAACTTTACAGTTGTTCATCTAGGGGGTACTCCCCACACAACATGGTAATAAGTAATCAACTGTGGTGTGGATTAGGATCAGCACTGAGTTGACTATGGCAGCATTCGGACGACATGATAGTCAATACAACTGACGATTGTCCCCCCCCCCCCCCCCCAGTTGCTTATTGTGTCGTCCGAATTCAGCCACTGTGTGTGTGTGAGAGAGAGAGAAAAAACACACACTGGCTCAATTCGGACGACATGATAGTCAATGGTGGGTTGACTAACCCTAACCCTCACGCTAACCCTAGGGGGCACTCCCCACACAACATGGTAATAAATAATCAACTGTGGTGTGGATGAGGATCAGCGCTGAGATGACTATGGCAGCATTCGGATGACACAATAGTCAAAACAACTGACGATTGTTTCCCCCACACCAGTTGTTTATTGTGTCGTCCGAATTGAGCCACTGAGTTAGAGAAGCTCATTATATAAGATTGAATTTAAAAGGCATGGGCACAGTTCCAAAGAGCCCCATGTGTATTATCAACATTTATATACCGTAGTATCAGCTCCACAGCCATCAAGATGGTGTACAACAATTTTAAACAATAAAAACTTGCACTGATAAAAAGAAGAATAGTAAAAACTTTAAAACTAAAACTTACACATTTTAGTTTACATCTTTCTAAAAGCCAAGAGAATGGGGGCCAGTTGTAACTCTTGAGGGAACGCCATAGATTGGGGGCAACACTGGAGGAAGACCTTTCATGCATGCCTAATAAATGTACCTCCGCACAAAGGCTTCTCCTGCAGATCTTAACACTCGGGCAGGTTCATAGCAAGACAGGTGGTCCTTTAGATAGCATGGTCCTAAGCCATTTAGGGCTTCAAAGGTTAAGAATGCCACTTTGAATTGAGCCTGGAGAGCAATTGGCAACCGTTGCAGGTCTTTCAGGAGAAGTGCAATATGGTTCCGATCCTATGCACTGGTTAGCAGCCTAGCTGCTTCATTTTACACCAGTTTTGCACCAATAGCCCCACGTAGAGCATATTGTATCAGTTAAACATTATGCAAGCAAGGCATGAATAACCAGCTGGGACACCCCTTGCTATTGCTGCCCCCTGCAGATCCTGGGATAAATGCTTTCGTGTGCATGTACTAGGACTGCTTAATTTCCCATTTGAATGGCAGTTCCTGGACTGCATTACAAGCTTTTCTGCAAGGTTCCTTACATTTCGGGAGCAGTTTATTTCAATTGCATTTATTTTGCTTGCACTTAAGTTGGCTGCACTGGGCAACTGTGTCAGTTTCACTTTTCCCCCTATTTGAATTTTTAAAATCTCAAGTTCTATCCATCCCAAATATGAAGAAATTTGTAGATTTTAGGAAATTCTTTTCTATGATAAACTGAAATGAAATTCTCATCTGCGCCAGCCAAATTCAACAGATGCAGCTATTCTCAGCATGGAGAGGGCCATGTTGTTACTGCCTGCCATATAACTATTAAAGGTGAGGTGCCTATCAGAAAAAGGAGGGAATGACCCTAATTTAGCACTCACATTGCTGAATATACAGGGATTACAGTTTTAAGAGCTAAGCATTCTAAGTCCTGGGCCTGTATAGATGAACCTGTCAGTTTTCGTTTATCTCACATTCATTTTTTAAAATAAAAATCTGAAGTTCTGGATATGGAGAAATTTGTGAATTTTGGCAAATCCTTATTAAAAATGCACTAAAACAAAATCCCCATCCATTTCTAGTTGCACTGTGAAAGGTAGCATTCATACAGCAGTTCTGCATCCAGTCCTGTAGATGCTGCCCACATGAGTTTGAAAGTAGCAAGAAGGATTGCATACACTAATGGGAATAATAGCTGCAAAGAGGCTAATATGCTATGCTGAGAGAAATCTGAGGGGTGGGGGAGAATGGCTATCAAGTGATATCAATCTGCAACGTGATACATGGCTTAGAGAGCAAATGGCATGTTTAGCTGTATCACTAACTGTTCAGACTTCATGTTTAGGAAGCTGGTTGCTCACTCTGCTGCTCCGTCCCAGCTGTGTTTCAAGTTCTGCATTTTTATCTGGGCTACAGGAAGCACAGGAGACAATTTGGAGAGGCTCCAGAGAAGGGCAATGAAAATACTTAAAGGATTATAGGAAATGACCTATGAATTAAAAAATAAAAAAGGATGAAGGGAACGCAGTGTTTAGAACTTCTAAGCCTGCTGTATGGGGCCAGGAATAGTAATGGAGCTTCCTTACCTGTTCACAGGAGAATTGGATCAAATCTCTCCCCTTTTGTGTCCCTAATAAAGTAACCAGAGCCAAGCAAGATGTTTCTTATTTAGCTACCAAGCTAAGAGCTGTTGCTAATTCTATCCCCCATAAATTTGTCTAACCCCTTTTTGAAGCAACCTAAGCCAGTGACCATCATATCGTGTGGCAATGATTTTCATATGTTAATTATGCATGGTGTGAAGTAGTATTTTTAAAATTCATTTAAAGCATTTAACCTGTTTTGCAGCCAAAAAGACTTGCAGAGTGGCTTACATATCAATAATAATAATAATAATAATAATAATAACAACAACAACAGCAGCAACTCTTTACGCAGTTACATGGGCACGGCATACCCGCAAATATTAGCCAACCACCACTAGTCAGGGCTAACCACCCTGTTAGTGTGAAACAATGGTTACAAGAAGAAAAGCCTCGAACGGGTAGTGCCAAGGCTGAGAATGCTGCATGGACCTAAGAATTGGCCAAAATGGAAACGAACAGGCAATGAACAAGGAAACCAAGAATAACCACCCAAACTCTCCCTTATGTGTTTTGCCTGTTCCACAGGCAGCCACCAAGGCGGGACACCCAAGGCAACGCTTAGCTTGGGCAGATTATGTCATTATGTAACATTATGTCATTATGTGTTGTTATTATAAAAGCACACAACTCGAAACAATAGCATCAGGATACCAAGCAGAACTTGATTGACTATTTCTAGACCCAAATACATCCACACTAACATCCAGAAAGGAGTCATACTTGAAACATGTTCAATAGTTAGGAAATTCCTGAATCAGTAAAAGACAGCATGACTTGGCAAAGCCTGTCATGTCCGTCTAGAAAAACTGCTATGAGCGAGAAAACATGATGATGATGATGATGATGATATTATTATTATTATTATTATTATTATTAATAATAATAATAATAATAAATAGAATGATAATAACAACAACAAGACTGTCCCACCCTTGGGTTTACAGTCTAAAAGACACAACATAAAAGGAAAAGGGGATGGAGAAGGAGAAGAAGGAAAACAAACAAACTTAAGGTTACAGCAGGGATGGAAATAGTTCAAGAAGTCTGATGGAATGCATACTGCAGTGGGACAGGTGAGAGAGAAGGCAGCTGGCCTCTTAGCAGAGAGGTGGAATAGCTTTGCTTCTTTTCTCTCCTTCTGTTGCAGACTCATGGAGGTTTTGTCCTGAATCTACTGTCAATCAATTTAATATGGTGGGCCAATTTTATTGTTTTTAGTGTTATGAGAAAAGTTTAAAATGTCCCTCCATTCTCTCTACACAGTTCTTCATTTCATAAATGATGATAATGTCTCCTTTTTTCCTAAATCAAGCGGCTCTAAATGCTTTAGTCTTTCCCTGTTATTTTTCTAATTCTCACTTTACTCAGAATATAAGAGCTGTAAACAGTCAGACCAGTGGCTTATAAGGTATCTTTCTAGTCCAATTGTAGGAAAGTTATCCAGTCCAATTGTAGGAAAGCTATCTGGCATTGCAACTATTCATCAATCTGGCTTTTTTTAAAAATGTATGGCACTCTTAAACACTCATCAATCTTTAATTCTGACTCTGCCTAACCAGGCAATGGAGGCTGGTGGCTGTGATGTCAGTAGGGCAGTGAATCCACTCTGGGTTTCAGTCAGAACTCTAAAGGAGTTATCTAAGGTGTGATTTACCTGATCTTTGAGCATACTGATGCCACCGCACCCTTCCTTAAAATATAAAAAGAAGAGAATGGAATTCAGAGATCACTTGGAGAATGATTATATTATTATTATTATTTATAATATTTCTCTACTGCTTAATATAATAAAATCTCTAAGTGGTTCACCCGAAATGCATATATACAAACAATGTAAAACAAATAATTAAAAACATTACCGCAAAGACAATAATAAAACAGAGCAGTGCCATCACCCATTACAAGAGAGTGTAAAGAAGTGGACACAAATTTGAAACAGTTGTGTAAACAAATATCTTAGCAAGGGGCGTTTGAAGCTGTCCACAGTTTCTGCCTCTCGAACCACAACTGGGAGAAGTTCCAGAGGGATGGTGCCTCTGCTGAGAAGCGGCGGCACTGAAAATGTTTCATTGAGGAGACTTTGAAAAGTGACCTTGCTTATGCTGCAGCATAATGAGAGCAAACAAACGGAAGCTTAATCCAAACAAAACAGAGGTGCTTCTGCTCAGTCGAAAGGCAGATCAGGGAATAGGGATACAACCCGTGCTGAATGGGGTTACACTCCCACTGAAATCTCAGGCTTGCAGTTTGGGTGGACTCTTGAACTCAGCCCTGGACCTGGTGCTCAGGTCTCGGTGGTGGCCAGGAGTGTATTTGCACAGCTGAGACTGGTGCGCCAACTGTGCCCTTTCCTAAGCACATCTGAACTGGCTATGGTCACACATACCTTAGTTACAGCCCGTTTGGACTATGTCATGCACTCTGCATGGGGCTTCAAAAACTTCAGAAAATCCAGCTGGTCTGGAATGTTGCGACCAAAATGTTGACTGGGGCTGTTTACTGGGAGCATGTGACTCTTTTGTTACAACAGCTTCATAGACTACCAGTCTTTTTCCAGGGAAAATTCAAAGTGCTTCCTGAAAGACTGCCTTCTTCCATACATAACAACATAAGAAGGGCTATGCTGGATCAGGCGAAGGGTCCATCTAGTCCAACATCCTGTTCACACAGTGGCCAGCAGGAAACTCACAATGACATGAGTGCAACAGCACCCTCTCCCCCATGTTCCCCAGCAAGTGGTGTACATGGGTCTTTGATACTGGAGGTGCTCTATAGTGTTAATGCGAGGGGAGGGCCTTTTTGGACACTGCTCCCAGGCTGTGAAACTCACTCCTAAGAGAAGCTAGATTCACTCCCTCTCTACTATCCTTTCAATGATAGGCAAAGAGCACTTTGTTCAAGAAGGCCTTTGACGTGTAAGTGAGTCTGTTGTGTTGGCTGCTGTTTTTCTCCTGTAATTGTTACATGTTTATTGTATTTTAAAGTATTGTATTGTTTAAATCTATGTTAAATTGTCCTTGTAAGCTGCCTTGACTGCCATGTTTTGGTAGAAAAGTTGGGTAGAAATCAAGACATACATACATACATACATACATACATACATAATAAATAATTGTTAGCAAACTTCTTTTGCCTGATGCTTTAGTAGGGGATCCATAATCTTTTCTGATATTATTATGGTCCTTTCTCATGTCCTTCAGCAGGCTTAACCAAGGGATGCACAAATCTGTCAATTTCAGTTTCTCATTTGTCTAATGGTAAATTTGTTTTCATTCTGTTTCCTTATCAGTTTGTGGGGGTGGGGGGGAATTGGGAAGTCCACATGGAATTCATATACATTTTTGTGTATGTTTCTCCCAATATAACATTTGTAATGGTATTCTGCCTAATATAATTAATTTTTGTACGTTTTCACTAGTATACACATTTTTGTGTGCACTTCCCCCTTACATGCTTTTTGTCATTGGAGAACTGCACTGTGAGATTCTTAGAAGTGCAAATACTGAATGATAATTGTTCCTGCTCACACATTGCTTTGGGAAGTGCAAATTAGGGAGGTTCGCCTTAAAATGCGAACTGACCCAATTTCTCCCCCATTTTTAGGCTTAACACAGACGTTCTCTTGGCAGGATTTGAGACATGTGCTAGAGGTGAATGTATGTATCAGTGAAGAAAGCGTTAAATCAATTAGCTTTCAGTCTATGATTTCAGAAGTCAGAATGGACCCTATTCCAGCTGTGTGTGTTCTTTCGATCAGCTAATGGTTTTTCTGTGCTTCCTACCTACAGGCTGCTAGGCAGGATGTCCACAGATGAGCGGCATCTCACCTCCAGCTGTGGATCCTTCATCAAGACTGAGCCCTCCAGCCCATCCTCTGGCATTGATGCCATTAGCCACCACAGTCCAAGTGGCTCGTCCGATGCCAGTGGTGGTTATGGCATCACTATAGGAGGCCACCCCAATGGCCTGGACTCACCACCCATGTTCAGCAGTGCAGGGATTGGAGGTGGGCCTTGCCGTAAGCGATATGACGACTGTGCCAGCGCCATCATGGAAGATTCGCCCACCAAGTGCGAGTATATGCTCAATGCCATCCCCAAGAGGCTTTGTCTAGTGTGTGGGGACATTGCATCTGGATACCACTATGGCGTGGCCTCCTGTGAAGCATGCAAAGCTTTCTTCAAACGAACAATTCAAGGTATGGGGCCTGGGAAGGGGGATGCAAGTGATGTAGTCAACATGATAAACTGGGTTCCTTGGTTTGCAGGCAGAGGCAATTGCATTGTTTCCTCCAGGAGCTGAAATGTGTGTGGTGAATTTTCAGGGTAGTGGGGTAAGAGACCCGTGGTGAATCTGGACTGCATGGATCCTAGTAAAAAACAAAAACAAAACAAAACAAAAAAACCAAGAAAACATTTTGCAATCATTACCATTTCACTAATTCAAACAAGTTTTAATTACTGTTAGCTAGCTTTCAGTGAGGCTGTGAATTTGCTCAGTCAGAATCAGCCAGAACTCTCAAGGAGCTATCCAAGGTGCTGAATCCCAACCCTAAAATGGATTCAGCACGTTAGATAGCTCATTTAGAGTTCTGATTGGTTCTGACAGATTCACAGCCCTTCTAGCAACAGAGCCATCAGCCTCCACTGCTCGCTTTACATCTTTCCTATTTCCTTCTCATAATTTTGCACAACTTGGTTAATGAATTTCTTGACTCCAGTCCATTCATTTTCAGTTGCTTCTTGTGCATCCAGTAGTTCCACTCTTTTAATTTATTTATTAGCTCATTAGCTCATTCACAGAATGTGGCAGATATTTTCAGAACACAAAATTCTGTTTAGTGATGAAAAGGAACACTGAACTAAAGTTGTTGTGTTTGGAAGGAACCCAAGATGAATTCCTACTTCATTGCAGGAAACATAACACTAAGATTAGGTTGAAATGGGGGGAAGTTGATCTCTGGGGAATGAGTGGTTTATTAAGAGAATTGTTGGGATGTACCCCCGCCCCAGATGGTGGGGTTAGGAATTTCTTGGGCTACTATGTTCAGGAATGTCATCTCAACAAAATTTGATAAACTCAGATTTGCAATTTTTGCTAATTCGAAAGCTTTGGGATTTAATTTGCAGAAACCAGTTATGTGTGTGTGTGCGTGTGTGCGTGTGTGCATGCATGTGTGCGTGCGTGTGTGCATGCATGTGTGCGCGCACACACACACTGATTCTCTGATTTTGGTGAGAAGAGCTAAATCTTGACCCTGAGACTTGACTGTTGCCAGACACATAATCAATACACAAACCATACCTGCCACTTGAAGATTCATGCTTGAGAGTTAAATGTCATAAGAAATGGATGTTTAAACTTGTTGTTGAATTTAAAGTTAGTGCTTCTTATTCACTTGGTTTTTTCCCCACTTTTATGTCTGTGAACAATGATAGGGATTCATAGAATCATAGAATTATAGAATAGTAGAGTTGGAAGAGGCCTCTAAGGCCATTGAGTCCAACTCCCTGCTCAATGCAGGAATACACCTTAAAGCTTACCTGACAGATGGTTGTCCAGTTGCCTCTTGAAGGCCTCTAGTGTGGGAGAGCCCTCGACCTCCCTAGGTAATTTCTTCCATTGTCATAGTACTCTAACAGTCAGGAAGTTTTTCCTGATGTCCAGCCAGAATCTGGGTTCCTGTAACTTGAGCCCATTATTCCGTGGCCTACACTCTGGGATGATCGAGAAGAGATCCTGGCCCTCCTCTGTGTGACAACATTTCAAGTATTTGAAGAGTGTTATCATGTCTCCCCTCAATCTTCTCTTCTTCAGGCTAAACATGCCCAGTTCTTTCAGTCTTTCTTTATAGGGCTTTGTTTCCAGACCCCTAATCATCCTTGTTGCCCTCCTCTGAACATGCTCCAGCTTGTCTGCATCCTTCTTGAAGTGTGGTGCCCAGAACTGGACACAATACTGGATTCACTTACCTCTGCCTGTATGGGAGAGGAAGACACTCTTTGGAAGATCAGGGAAGGTTCTTTCCAACAAAGATCTTCCTATGACATTAAAAACCAAGTTTTAGAAGCTATTCTATTGTAATACATGAAGCTCCACGTATTTACTTAATTTCCACCTTCAAACCAATACGTGAACCAAAACTCAGTTATTCTTTGAAATTTGCACTCCTCTACATTTTGCAATGGAGTTCCACAGTCCCCCCCCTCCAAATGGGTACAAAAGTATGTAACTTGGGGGAAAGTGCACACATAAATGTATACGTAAATGAAAATAAAATTAAAATGCATTATATTAGGAAAAGTGATGTAAAATGTGCATTAGACAAAATTGCATACAAAAATCCATATAGTAGGAGAAATGTGCATGAAAATGTGTACACATTGTCATGCGAACTTTTTTAAAAAAAAAGATTCGAAAGTTCAGGACAAACCAAACTCACATTCTCAAAGTTTAGGATAAATTGAATTTAAGATCGGAAAACAAAGGAACTAAGAAAAAGTGAAATACACAGAGGCATCCATCCGTACTCCTGTTAAGCCACAAAAGTTGAAATGTTAGAGCAGTTCAGTTTTGCAGCTGGTATGATGGTATGAAAATGAGGGATATTTCAGGTTTAAGGACTGCATGCAATTAATTATAGACATAGGGCTCATCTACACCTCTGAGCTTTCCGGGAGGGAGGGGGAAGGATCCTGGGCTTTCCTGCTTCCAGGATCGTCCCCCAGCATCCAAATGCTAGTGCGACATCCCGGAAGGGAAGAGGGATGTTGCGGGCACCATTTTTTAACGAAAACACACGGAAGCACAAATGTGCTCCACTGCAAGAAAGTTTTTTTAAAAAACTTGAAACTGCTCCCCACCCCTGATGGGCATGGACTGCCCCCGTGCAGCTCTGTGTCCATTTCCAGAGCCCTGCTACTTGCGGGGAAGAAGGGACAACCCGTGATTGCACGCCATGCCAGCTGCGGTCCTTGGAGTTGTCCCAAGGCTGAGGGAAATCAGTCTCTGGTTGTCGACCCCGGGTTGTATGCATGGTGTAGACATGGCCATAGTTGGATCTAAGCTAACTGATGTTTTAATGCCACTAGTTTGAACTGTTTAATACTACGGGACAATCCCCCTACAAACTATATAAAATCCCAAAACTATTATAAGGAACCTTTTACTTGGAAAGGAAACTCTTTTCTCCAAAGAGTCTCAATGGTGAAGAATCCACCACCTCCCTGCAGTAGTCAACCACCTTCTATAAGAACCATATGCCAAGTATCAATTTCTTCAGTTTAATTTCCAGCTCCTTGCACAGTTTTAAAGCTCACAATATATACAAAATTTGATCCAGCAGAGAGAAGTTGGGTTTGGTTCAAACGCCAGATAAACTGATTGTGGGGGTCATGGACAGATCACTGTCTATTATGATCGATTTACCACCAGTAACATGGGAACAATACCTAATTCCCAGAATTGTTTTCAGAAGGAATAAATAAGGAACTCTGCACACTAAAAGTGCTAGAATACTTGAACCCACCATATAAACTAAAATGATGCTGCAAAGCATCACTGTATTTTATTGTCCTTAATGCAATATAAATATGGCATATTTAATCACTAATCTGCCATTCTGCCAATCTACGAATCAGTAAATTTCAAGACACGCACACATATGTGCAAATATATGTCTGCCTAAATGTCCATTACATGCATGCATCAATATGTAGGCATACAAGGTGAACTGCATTCCTTTGCCCACACTTCTGCAAATTGAAAAGACCCAAGTATATTACTCTGAAAGAGCAAGTGTATTTTATTCATTCCAAAAGCCCCCTTGACTCCTATGAAGTGAATGAAGTAGGCATGTGGGAAGGGGGCCTCATTTATTTTCACTCAGGCGAGTTCACTTAGTCCTAATTATTCTTTGTTGCTGAGAAAGTCCAAATCTTAATAAGCATTTTAGAGAGAAACCCTGCATGGGCGTCTGAAGGGTAGATTGTTATATATTTTTAAAATTCCATTGATTTTAGTCACCTTTCTTTACATTATATATAGATCACACTCTCCAGATTGTAGAAGAAGCTGGGCACTGAGGATTCCTTTACCTGGATCTTTCTCCCTTTGTTATATTTGGTAGAAAACATAGACATTCATATGAGCTTTTCTGCAGATTATGAGCCAGTTGAGCAACATGTTACATGTAGGTCTGTCATTGTTTTCCCAGAGGATTTTCTTTTATCAGTTTAAGGCAGTGTAGGTGGCTTCAGGTTTTATTTATTTATTTATTTACATATTACATTTCTATACCACCCAATAGCTGGAGTTCTCTGGTTCACAGGTTGTGGAAGTTCAGCGAGAGAGCAAGAAGACAGGAGCTATTCGACCCATTTCTTCCCAGCCATTTACTGAGGCTGGTGGCTCTGATGTCAGTGGGGCTGTGAATCTATTCTGGGTTTCAATCAGAACCAGCCAGAGCTCTAGAGGAGCTACCCAAAGTGCTTAACTACTTTTGATAGCTCCTTTAGTTCCGTTTCTTTAGATTTCTGGTTGGTTCTGACTGAAAACCAAAATGGATTCACAACCCCACTGAAATCAGAGCCACCAACCTCCACTGGCCATTTGTCCATATAAACCCAACTCCCCAGAACTAGTTTTCTCTTGAAGAGATGAGAGGTACCAGTTTAGGGTTGTATCCAACATTAGCAGTTCCATTAGCAGAACTGGGAGGGGACAGCTCCCTGCACACCCTCAAAATCTGCTGTGGGAGGTGAAAAACCCTCCGCTACTGCAATGTTGGATTTAACCCTTTTATTTACCATGGAGATAAAGACCCAAAGCTTGATTTCTTTATCCACTAATTTTAGCAGAAGTTATAGAGACACAAGAAGGGAGTGGCATCCAATTAGTAGAGAAGAAACAAATACTAGAGAAGCAGAAAAAGAAAACTCATATACAGCCTCTTACAAGTGATATATATTTACATTTCTGAGTATGATATTTGTTCTTTGAAGCTAATTTTCCCCTGATGAAGATGTAAGCTTGAAGCATGCTTGGGGATATGTCATTTTCACAATAAATCTATTTGTGGTAGCAGCAGCAGCAGCTTGTTCCATGATAGTTCTGCAGTAGTGGGAGAAGTTGTACTGACCAAATGTCTTCCTTCGACAACAGCGAAAAGAGTAACGGCCTTGTGCCATACGTAATTTGAGAGCCCATGTTTGGTTGGCCTCCAAAACTGCTTTTGTCACATGTGCTTTTTGAACCCTGCTAAAACCCTGCTGGCTGATCCTATAAACTTGTTGAGTCAGAAAAATAAGCAACACCAGTTGGTTAGAAGAAGCATCGCCTCTCAGGTTCTTGCCATTTCCATCAGCTTGATTTTCTTACTTCCTGTTTCTGTGCAATGAAGTCACTCTGCTCTGCTTTAGGCAGGTCCAAAGGTTAATGTTCTTTGCATTCTGAAGGATATTCAGTCCTTCAGTTTGGAGGGGCCACACCCGAAAGAAGAGAGCTCAGATGCTGTGACTTCTCTCCAGCAGCAATGGCGGTTGCAACAGATTGAGGGACATCTTAAACACCGCACCTGTTCGCAGGAACAGGAAAATGTGCAACCACCATATCATTTGAATTAAATGGCCACATTTGTAGGGACTATCATTTAACTTAAAACAGCTGTTACCCACATTACATGGTGCATTAACTATATTTACAAGCTCAAAAAGCCTGCCTTGGAGACTCAGAGATGTTCTTAAGCTGTGACAATGACAGCAGTTTTCCATGCAATGTGCTGCTGCTGGATTTGCACAAGGAGGGGCAGAGTCCACACCACTTTGCTGAACCGACCTTCCTGGTTTTTCTCTTGTGAAATCATGCAGCTTATCAAAGAGATAGAAGCATTTTCTGCAATTTCTGCAATATTATACCTCTTCGTGGGTATTGTGCTCTTTCACCTTCATTACTGTGAAGACCCATCTTTTAAATAATACTGGGGAATATGCTCGATTGCACCCATATACTTGTGAACTCAGACACATTGGTATGTTCGTCCATTGGTAAAAAATTAGTGCCGTGGGCAAACCAATAACATGGTTGTGCCATTTTTTAAAATGTGTGTATGTAGGAAATTGAGATAGGGTCATGAGGACATTGGAGCTGTACAAGCACAGAAATTATATCCTCCAAAGGATAAGTTAGCAGGAAAAAATATTCTGGCATCTATAGTGAATGGATATATTTGTGCAAAACCGTCTTAGGGAGCAACCTTACGCATGTTTAGACAGAAAAAAGTCCTACAACTCTCAGCATTCCCCATCTAGCATGAATAAACATGCATAAGACAGTGCTCCTAGTGTGCAATCCCATTCATGTTTAGACAGACAGAAGAAGAAAAAAGTCCTACAACTTCCAGCATGCTGTCATGGCAGGCATGGCAAAGGACAAGGACCGAGTACAGGGCAGAGGTGGGGTCTGAGGCCCAATACACTAAACAATTCCTTTGAACCCACCGGTTTCAGCACTAACAGAAACTTATTTCACAGCAAGCCCAGCTGCTGGTAAGAAAATGTGCTAACTGAAAAATAATTGGAAAAAAGTGAGAGATGTAGGGCATGAAGAAAGTTGTCTGGGACCACACTAGTTCCCACGGGCACTACACCGCCTATGCTTGATTTAAAGAAGATGCATAATCATGCTTTGTTATGTGCAGTCGTACAGATTTGTTAAGAGCTAGTGACATTTCTATGGCCTCGTCATGTCCGACGATTGTTGAGTGTCAACTCTGAATTCTGCATTTTGCTTGTGGCAGGTGAAGTCATGCCCAGCAACTCCATGGAGAATGGTCATTGTGGATTCCCATGCTTTCAGCTATTAACATGTTAGCAAAACCTACAGTATAGGACATCCTGAAGGTTTCCATTTAAATTCAGTCTATATGCCAGTTTGCACCTCTTGTTATTTCAAAAACTGGAAACAAACAAAATGACACAAGATGTATTAATACTGAGTAATGGTAATCATCATCACCTAGTGATGTAGAGAGCCAGGAAATGCCTCCTATAACATTATCTGAAAGACACTTTGCTCCAACCGTCATTGACCACACATCAAAAAGAGCTGTGCGCTTGTGCACACGCAGGCAAATGCCTTTCAGTCCCGCCAGAGAGAAGACATTTGAATTGGAGGATATAAAACAGAATGAAATGCTCTTCCTGTGTCGCTGTTGAGATGGGGCTGAGGGTTTGAGTGGCCTTACCAGGACCTGGACCTGGTATGTTTGTTCTCCACCATGGCAAAATGCCATCTGGTAAGCCCTCTTCTACATCACCAGGCTCCTCTGGCAGGTTTATCTGCTGGTTGTTCTGCATTCTGGTGGTTGTGCACTGCCTGCCATTTTAATTACCTGCTGTGATGCATACCACCTCCCTATGATTTCGGAGGCTCACCAGGTTTTATACAGATAAATAATTATACCCAAAGTCTGCTCATGTGGTATCGCTGCCACCATTCCCTGTTTGCCACTTTTGGTCTTTTTGAATCCAGACACGGTAAGCAGGGGTCAAGGCTAGGACATCATGGGAGAGGTCTGTGAGGAAAGAATCTCTAAAAAACACGGTCACTGGGAAGGTACCAACACATTGCAATGGCCATTCAGTGCCCTTCTTTTGAATGCAACTCCAGGGAAATGTGGGAAATCAAAATGGCGGTCCCTGGTGACTGTGGGTGGAGGAATGGCCCCTTAATTTGATTTGATTTTTAGCATTTAGAGTCCACCTTTCTAACAAATACAATGCCCCAGAACAATGTGACATCAGCAGGTGGCTCCCAGACCCATCTGGCTGGCATGGGAAGGAGCCTGGGATATGCCAAGGTGCTGGGTGCTGCCAGCAGTGGGCACTGCCAGTGCTGTGATCCTGGGAGGTGCCTGAGGAAGTTGGATGCTGATACCAGCCTTGGCTCCCCACACCAGAGTTCCTGCTAAAAGCTGAAGAGTAGCAGGAAACAGATTTCTTTTAATTAATCGTTTCTATACCACCTATCAAGGCACCCAAGGCAGTTTACAGTTTTTTGAATACCAAAACAAGCATTCCCAACACATCTCCCTCACCACACCACCCAACAATCACCAAAATATAGTTCTCTCAGACAAGTTGAAGGTCTCTTCAAGAACTGATGGCATGAACATCAGCTGATTGCTGAGGCTCCTTTTCTTTTGTCTCCCCTCAGGGCTTGCAACTCCTAAGCAGTCCCGGGAAAAGTGGGAGAGGGGTTCAGCTCTGTTGGCCATGCAAGGCCAGAAGGCCAGGCTCCCAGCAGTTGTATTGACTTTGGCCAATCCGTGGACCTCGTAATGCCTGCCAACCTTCAGCGGGTGGATGTCCCACATCCCTTTTTTCCCTTCTGTGCCCGAAGGACTGTAGAGCCTTATCATACAAAATCTTGGGTCCCATTCTCATTGGTTCCGTCCTCATAGCACGACACTCCCAATTCAAGGCTTCTGAATCTCCTCTTTGAAAAGGGAGATATTGGTCACTTGCACACAGACAAATAGGATTACTCACATGCTTAAGGTGAATTCACACTAGGGATGAAGTCCGGTTCTTTTTTTGGCTCAACAGAGTTCTGTGGCTTGTACACAACTAGCTTTGCGTCTGTGAGCTGAGTTGCGGGCTGTTCCCTGAACTCCTGGAACTGTTTTTTGCACATTTTGGGGGGAAGGTTCTGCAATTTGCGCAAATTTCTGAGCAATTTGCACAAATCCCAGCTGAATTTGTGCAAATTGCAGAACCTCCCCCCACATTTCCCAAAATTCCTGGAAAATCTGCACACTTGCCTGACTCGCTGCAGCAGGAACTAAAACAAAGTCGGGGGGGGGGGGTGGCGAGCCTAGGAAAACTGGTTGAACTACACCCCACAAATGTATCTCTCTGACATCTCTAATTCTCATGCACATGTATAAAGAGGCACACATGCATGCACTTTTTGCTGCTCATTCATCCACATGCATACAGTTTCCTTCTCTGGCTGCTGAAGATACCCTGGAGCTCTTTCCGCCGCTGTCTGCCAGATCGTCCCTTGTTCACAGTGACTGAAGTGGTAGCGCGACTGCCAGCCGGCGGAAGGCTGCTGGAATCCCGATGAGTTAATCTCATCACTTTATCACAGGGCACTTACAGAAATTGCAGGGCTGTGTGACTGGCTCTGCTCTGCTGGCAGCCAGCCTCAGGACCCATAAACAAAATTGAGAGACTTGGGGGAAGAAATGGAATGACAACAACAATCGCAGCAGCAGCAGCAGCAGAGCAGAGAACTTTGCTAAAGTTTTGGGGACTGGAGTTTATCTTGCACTGATGCAGCTTGACCGTGGCTGCCTGTGTCATTCCCTTCTCCGCTCTTTCTCCTAAATCGTCTGACTCAGTATGAGGAACCTCCTATGTTCCCATGAGAGTAGGGATAGGAGAGAAATTTGTTTGTTCCACATTTTAATATGAACTGACCTAATTTAAACATAATTTACAGTTCCCGAACAAATTCGTGAACAGGAATGCACTCGTCCTTCGGTTTACATCCTTCTCCAAATGTTGCGATGCAGTTCCCAGATTGGTTTTTTTCTTTTAAGTGTAAGTTACAGGAAATTGCATACAAAAATGCACGCATTAGGGAGGATAGCCTAAAAAAAGAAAAGAAAAAAGGCTATTCATGAACTTTGCTTGCAATAAATGTAAATTTTAGGGGGAGATGTGTACAAAACACCTGTGAATGTTTATGCAAACAAAAATGCATATGGATTTTCATGCAGACTTTAAAAAAGATTCACAAACTGCTGCAGAAATGGGATGGGAAAAAAGTGAGTGTTATAGAAAGGGAAATTGACAGATTTGTCCATCTCTTTAAAAGAGGTCCTTGCAGCAAAAGACCAGCTGCATCTATTGCAGCCAATTATTATCATGCACCATACTAGGTAATCCAATGCTGTTAGGAATATTTTGAGGGTACTTTTCTAGTTTCTTCCTTTTAAACCAGGAGCATTATTAATCCACCTTGATTGTTTTTCTTTCTTTCTTTTATCAGTATGTGATGATCTTGAGACACAATCTGATAAATAAACTTGACTCTGTAACGTTGACTAAAGGGATGTTCAAGTCACCTAGTGACGTTGCTGGCTGGTCCTTTGTAGTGATCTTTTTTAAAAAAAAAAAAGTTTTCTTCCTAATTGAAATGGACAGTGCTATAGGTACACTGCAAGAAATGTATCCTTGCATTTCAAAATAAGAAGATACAAACGTAGGAATATGAAAAGGGCAACTCTACGATGCTTTCAAAAAAAGGGGTTCCCATTTGCTTGGGTGTGGGACACTGCGGAAAGGCAGGCTTTCTTGTTCTCTTAAGTCTGTGGCTGGCTAGATGTACATGCCTCATCATTGCAGTTCATTTATTAACTAGGGATCAAGCTTGAATTTCAATTTCCAGCTTTTAGAGATATTTGATACTTTCCTGGCTATTGAAATTCAGGTGCTGTGCAGTGCCAGGGTATAGACTGAATGGAAGCAGCTGGATACACTGCACTGCACTTCTGCACAGAGTCTGTGTCTTGCATCTAACCACGTGATGGCAGGGCTGTGAGCATGCAAAAGGGTATCGGGGAAAGGGGACTGGCTCACATTGGTGATGACCATCAGGATGTGATGCCTATCATGGGGCTGCTGCCCAAACTGGCAACCTGGGTCAAGTTGTCCTTCCTATCCTTACATGTAGTCAATGAAGGTGTGGTTAGGGGTGAACAAACTTGGGGAGTGCTTGCCTCACCACTGTCCCCCCACCCCCCCAGGTGACCAGATAAAATCCAGGTCAGGGCTCATGTAACTTTAACAGTTGTAGAGAAAAGGGAATTTCAGCCAGTGTCATTTGTATGCAATTAGTTCCTGGTGAAATTCCCTCTTCAGCACAACTGTTAAAGTTGCAGGGGCCCTGCCTTCTTTTGTATCTGGTCACTCTAGTATAGTGCCTGCAACTTTAACTGTTGTGATGAAGAGGGAATTTCACCAGGAACTAATTGCATGCAAATGACACTGGCTGAAATTCCTTTTTCTCTACAACTGTTAAAGTTACATGAGCCCTGACCTGGATTTTATCTGGTCACCCTACCCCCACCCCCACAGTTAATCAGGCCTTGCAAGCCCCTGCCGAGCACCTGTGAGGCTAGCAAGCTCTCGATGCCTGCCCATGTTAACCCCTCTTAACACAAGGGCAATGCTCACATTTGTGCCATTAGTATGGCCAGGGAAATTGCGCACTTCCAGAGACTCTGCCCCCTCCTCCCCTCCCCTGTGTTTGGCATGAATAAACTCAGGCACACGCCCATTCCTACTGAATCAGAGTGATTAGGTTCCTCTTCTTATGTGCTTTGAAAAGACGTGGCTGCCCTTTCAGGAGCCACAGTGGTCTTTGCGGGTATGAGAAAGCATAATGTCAGAACTGTGTCTGTGATGAAGGTTTTCTGGAACCTTCCCTGCTCTTCCTCTGCCACCTCACCCTCCAACTCATCTGCACTGCTCATAAATCCCTGCCCCCTCCCCCCCTCCCCTGCGTTTGACTGATGTTGTTTGCAAGCCCTCACGGCAGGGTCCATGTCACTTCTATGTTCTTGTCACATTAAGTGGTCTCATGACATTTTTTATGCACATGGGCCTGACATTGTCTTTGTGCCTCTTGAGCTCTTTCTCTGAATGTGTGGGGGATGATAATGTGGCAGTGGGGCATTTGTCCATGTAGGATCCTGCTCCATCCCTGTCTCTGGTGAGCAAGAAGCTCAAGGGCAGACTGTATGGCAGGGGTGCCCGAGGGCTGAATGCAATTTCAGAGAAGTGCTTGGGGACCACATTCTGGGGCTGAGTGGATCTGAAGGGAAAAGGCAGTGGAGGCTGGTGGCTCTGATGCCAGTGGGGTGGTGAATCTGCTCTGGGTTTCAGTCAGAACACTAAAGGAGCTCTCCGAGGAGCTAAAGGAGCTATCTAAAGGAGCAAGATGGCCTAGGACTGGCTCTGACGGTTGAACCCAGGAGTCAGAACTGTCAAGACAACTCACTTCTCTTCATTCACTACCCTAGACTGTACTCTTTGGATTTGCTGATTAACTAGTGGTTAGGCCAGTCTTATAGAAAGGGACCTATAGCTCCAGGAAAATCTACTAGCAGGGTTTTAGAACTTCATCAACACATTTTCAGGGCAGTCTACTAGAAACGTGCTTGAGTTCTTCAGAGCTATTGAATCAAGCTAGCCTGTTTTTGGTGACCCAGCTGGAATGAATTTTTAGCAGCTGAGGCTCAGATGAAGCTCAGATGGAAGTTAGACCCAGAAAGAAGCCATATCAAAGAGCAAAAAGAAGGCACCTTTCAATCTCTCCAGCCACAGTTTGTTCTGACATGAGCCATAGTGAGGGCTCGTTCTTTGTGCTGAGTTTTATGTCATAAAATAGAGGTTATATTTTAATAATAAAGCAACAGGGATTAGTTGCCAACTGCCCCACAACTGTGGAACTCCCAGAATGGTAGCGCTTCTGACTGTGGAGTGCAGAAACTCAAATATAAAACTCAGTTCAGCCATGAAGGTCACCCTGGGCTAAGTTAGTCAACATCTCTTCCCCCAATTTACCTCACAATAGAGCCGTGAAGATAAAATGGGACCATCATGAAGGATGATTGGGATACACACACAAAGAATACCCATTTACACCAGGGGGAGATTGTGTGTAGATTTTATCAGCCCTAGCCAGCATGGCCAGCAGTGATGGATTATGGGAGTTGTATTCCAACAACATCTAGAGTGCCACACATTTCCCGCCCCTGATTTACACCATCATGTGTCAACATATCGATCACAATTTGTGGGGTTCTCCAGTCAATCTCTTCACTAACCTGTTCATGTGGCAAAAAGGTGAATCACAGCTTATATGTAGGTGATGCTTCTGTTTTACTGGCACCATATGATTTCAGCATATAGATTGTACTCTGGTTAAAGTAGTGATTCCTTTTTGGTCTCAGAACAAAGCCTCTTAAAGTTGCCTTCGCTTCCATTCCATGGCATGGCCTTAGTGACTGCCTCTCTTTGTATTTGCAGGGAACATTGAATACAGCTGTCCAGCCACCAATGAGTGTGAAATCACAAAACGGAGGCGCAAGTCTTGTCAGGCGTGTCGCTTTATGAAATGCCTCAAAGTGGGGATGCTGAAAGAAGGTAAGGAGAGGCAGGTGTGGGACTCCTATCGACTTGCCAACACCTGAGGAAAAATGCTCTTTCTGACCAGGACGCAATTATGCTGTGGTGTTGGGGAGGAAGTAGCACAGAGTGGTTAGAATTTTTGGTGACCCAGAGGGGAGGCATAGTGATATACCACTTATGGTAAAGAAACCAGTTGTATTTAACAAATAAATGTTAAAGCAAGCAAAAGTAAGCCTGATCAACCATTCTTGCTCCATCTTTCCTTTAGAATAGAACTCTATTGCCATGAATAGGCAAGGGAAGATTGAGCCTTGGCATTCTTTGGGCAGGTACGACAGCAGCCAGTTTATTTTCTAGTCATGGGCAAGATTTCTGGTTTTAGTGGTGGGGAAAGAGTCTCCTAAACAGAGCTGTTGCAGGATGTACAGCCATCTGAGACGGGAGGAATTTGCCACTTGCCGTTCCCCACTGCCTCTGCTGCCATTCCCTGCCACAACAGGAAAGCAGTCACCAGGGGTCTCCAGAGAACCCACCTTCCTGTGCCTCACTCTGGGGGTGGGGCTCCTCAGAACAAACCATCAGGTGGGTGGCTGCTCCAGAGAATGACAAGGGGAGTTTTCTGGAGTGCCCACCTCCCCTGATGCCATCAGTCTGGTTGGCACCAGCAGGTGGTAGCAGGGAAGCCTTTCAGTGTGTGTGTGTGTGTGTGTGAGTGTGTGTGTGTGTGTAAGTGGTTCACATGATCTGCTGCCCCTCCCAATCTGCCACCTGGGGTATGGGATTCACCTTGCCTCCTGCGAGGGCTGGCCCTGCTCCTAAAATATGCTGGCCAGGAACCATTTGCCAAACCTTCTTGCATTAATCTGTCTCTTTCTGTAACCTCGAGTGGAGCAACATGGCCATCACTGAGTTTTCCAGAGGACACATTTGCAAAATGCAACCAAGGCAGCGTTGTGTTTTTGCTAAGCAGGGAAAATCAATTCTTTGCGAAACTCCAAAGGGCTGTGCATATCAGCATATATTCATACATTTCTCTACAGAGGGATTTATTTATTTGTTTATTTATTTCAGCATTTTTATCTCATCTTTCAACCAAAAAGGCTCCCAGAGTGGCTTACAAAGATAGGAAATGACACAAAAGGAAAGGAGATTGGGAGGGAGGAGGAAAAAATTCAATTCAGGCAGTAGGTTCTTAGTTGCAATTACACAGTTTTTGTTTGTTTAAAACATGACTTGCCTCAGCGTGACAGTTTCACAATTTCTTTGTCAGCTTACAATTTAAACAAGGGAAGCTAGTCTAGCTCCATCTTTATGGTTCTTCCACCAGCAGCCAAAAGCATTTTTATTCAGGCAAGTTTTTTTTTTGTTAAGCTTTCCTGTTAGCTGAACTAGGGTTTGTTTGTTTGTTTGCTTGTTTTAAAAAATCTGTTTATCTGATGTGGTTATTTTAGTTATGTAACATTTTATCTGTCTTGTTGGCCACCTTGAGCACTAATTTTAGTGGAAAGGCAAGATATAATTAAATCACTCAATCCATCTAAAAGCTGTCTAAATAGAGAAAAATGGCAAGGGAAAAATGGGAGCAGCAGCATTAAAACAGATCTAGAAGATGTTTTGAAAGAACTGGGGAAAGAAAAAGGTCTATGTGTAATCAGGCAAACTTCCCACAGGAGAGCATTGCACAGATAGGGTTACCCATCTGAAAGGGCCTCCCATTCCTTGGTCGTGACCTGACTACCCTCAGAAGGTGATGGTATCCCAATAAGGGCTATAGAAGATGACATTTGGGCAGGTTAATTTGTGTCAGGATCTGGCGTGGTCTCCCTATTGTGGGGAAAGGGGTTTCAGGAGGTCGAACAGACTCAGAATCTGAAAGAGGAGGAGGAGGAGGAGGAGGAGGAGGAGGAGGAGGAGGAGGACTGGAAATTTACCAGCTAAGATAGGAAGCAGGGAGGAGATCCTCCAAGACTCTTCAGGAGTCAAGGAGGAATCTTCCCAGGAGTTTTATCGGAGAGAATGCCAACAACTCAGAGCCCATCCTCCCCCAGTCCCTGGGAAGGAACTCAGCTTCTGTTGGGAGGGGAGGGGACTTCAGAGTTGGCAGATCTCAGAGACGCCACAGGGTCAAGCAGGCGGAGTTGAGAGCAGTCTACCAAGCTAGCCACATGCCAAAGACTTCTCCAGAAAGACCCTCCCTGAGCTAAAGTGGCTCTTGGACTGTACGGGAAATTCCCCCTTTTAATTGAAAGGGCAACTGCCTAGCTTAGTTAGCCTAATTAAGCATAGAGGAAAACTCTTAGCATTCTCACTTCCTTCAAGTGTGAAGAGTTGTTTATTTGCTGAATAAAGCTTTGTGGATTACACAGCAGACCTCTTTACTGTCTCACACTTCAGCAGGAGGGCTTGGAATCATGACAATTTGGGAGTAAATGGTCCAGCATTAGTAGATGGATATAGATTGTGCAGTGGCTCCTCAACATCAGAAATTGTTGCTGTGCACAGACCCTCCCTCTCTATGTCAGGGGCTGATTTGGAGCTTCCGAATCGGCCCGATTTGCCTCAGCCCAGATCCGACCAGAAAGAGAATAAAGGTCCATCTTCAGGTGGTATGAATCTTAAACTGTTTAACCTCTTTCCTGATGAAGAGTTCTGGAGAACTTGAAAGTTTGCATACAATTTTGTCGCATTTTGGTTGGTCTAATAAAAGTATTGCCCTAATATGGATTTTGGAACTTTTCTTATAGGGTTAAGGCTAGGGTTAGGGTTATTTTCTTGGGGGGCAGTAGGCTACCCTTTTCTGTTCTTTATAAAAACTGGTATTTTTTTTAAAAAATGTTGAATCTCATCGTCCTCTTCCCAGGTATTTTGTCACATATATTTTATAAACACAGAAAGGGCATGCTACAGATTTTATGTTCCTGTCTATATATTAACAGAACAGTTTTCAGAAGAATGTGGGATTGTCTGAGAGCTAAACTACATGGCTTGCTACATTAAATGTGTAGCTTGTAGCTGATCCTAACTTTTTAAACTTTAGTGTAAGCATGTGGGTCCTAGTTTAGATTCGGACCACTGTGTGTAGGTAGGAGGGTTAAACCGGGGGTGGGCAAAAACTAGATCTCCAGATGTTTTGGACTTCAACTCGCAGCATTCCTGACCATTGGCCTACTGGCAGGGGCTTCTGGGAGTTGAAGTCCAAAACATCTGGAGACCTACCTTCTGCCCAACCCTGGGTTAAGCCTTTCTTCCCAGCCTTTCCCCCCTCTAAATTTGCACAGAAAGAAAGAAACCCTCCATTGGCATCAGTTGAGTTTTTCTTTCTTTCTTTAGCCCCTGCTTGTGTGTCTACGTGGAATTTAGATGCAGGGGTGAAGCAGCTGGGTGGGAACATTTAGATCTCCACAACTACCATATGATTTGGTCCCAGTTCAGGTCAGGCCCCTGCACACTTACCCTAGAGTAAAAAAAAAGTTAGGATTAACTGTATGCTATTTATTTAACATAATGTGAAGTTTAGCCCTGAATCTTGGCACAGGTGGAAAGAAAGTTTGATAATTGATTGTTTGTTCAGAGAGAAGATAAATGTCTCTGGTTGGAGAGGGGCCTTTCACCCATTTCAGGTGGTCTCCTTTGCCCTGCAATGCCCAACCTGTCATCTCACTCTTCCTATTGATCTGTTCAGTGTTGTCTGAACTGCGTTGGCTCGTCCCCTGAACTCCTTGCCTCTCGCCCCCTTCCCTCATCCATTCAAGGTAGGCCATTGGGAATTCAATGGCAATTAAACACATTCTTACAGATTGGCCTCCAAGCTTTGTTGGAATGGAAGGAAGGGGGCAGGGAGGGAAAGGGAGCCCTTGTGACTCTCTGCATCGATGTACTTGGGAAAGCACAGCTGCCCCAGCCGAACCCACGAAAGAACAGATCAGCTGCAGAGGGCTCCTGCCCAGCTCCTTTCAGCCAACGCAGGCAGACAGCCACAGTGGGCGCCAGGAATGAATTGGAACCCAAAGCGCTTTCCTCC
Organism: Anniella stebbinsi; assembly: GCA_029215795.1. Classification (NCBI taxonomy): domain Eukaryota; kingdom Metazoa; phylum Chordata; class Lepidosauria; order Squamata; family Anniellidae; genus Anniella; species Anniella stebbinsi. The sequence continues at coordinate 336,754,197 of JARDYH010000001.1, forward strand.
GAGGTGTCGCAAGAGTGATAAAAGCCCTGTTAGTAGTGTAGATTTTAAATCCTGTTTTGTCCTTTGACTGACAGGTCATATCTGAGGTTAAATCTCTCTCCCGCTCAGCTGCAGCTCTCCTGACATTGGCGAGGTCAGCCCTGTGACCCTCCATGACCTTGCTTTTAGATTAGGATGGTGATGGATTCAGGGAGAGATATTTGCTTTCTTTGAAGGTGGAGTGTGGAGCCTACTGATGTGGTGTCCTCTGGAAACCAGTGGCGGAAATGGTGATGATGATGTCTCTCCTGTCCCCTTGGATTCTTTCATCTTACTTATTCTCATTTGCTCCTTCTCCATAAAAAACCAGACCTCATTTATTCCAGCATGTCTTAATAAAATCAACTTGGGATCCAAGTCTTCGTGCCTTTGGTCTGTGGCCATTTTGCTAGTAGCGAAATGTAGAGCTGTACTGCTTCCAATGTAGACTCCTGCAATTTCACATGCAGTAGCATTCTATGTGTACGTGGAACAATTGTGGCAGAAGGCAATTGTCTGGTCTAGCGAGTCACTATCTGCCTGTTGTTTTTCCTGACAGTTGTTGTTCATTTGTATTTCGTCAGTACCAAAACGTTCTCTCTCTGTTTCCACATGTGTAACACGGGCATCGTACTGATTGGGAGACTATGGCCAAATCTAGATATGCACGGCTTGGTCTCCTCTGGCGAAAGACTTCCAGGGATATCTACTAATGCAAAAATTGTAACATGACATCATTGCTTTATGAGTTTCCCCGCTCCCACATTTCATGACAGTCAATGAAGTGAAGCAAGCAAACTCTCAAAGTGGTGACATCATGTTATATGTTATGTAGTAGCAGATTTAAAGAGAGATGGGAGGAGGCAGAGGACTGCTGCTTTTGGCGGCAAGTATGAATGTGCCGTAATGTAGGGAGGTTTGATAATTTAGTTTGAGTTCAGACAACAACAGAACATGCCCCATTCCCCACCCCGAATGTGAACACAATTGCATTTACAGGAAACGATTGCATTTTCTTGAGCTTAAGGTCGCATTCACAAAATGCATCTTTTTATTTTTTATTTTTTTTAATGTATCCTTTAAAATGCACTTTAAAAAAGATGCATTTCATGCATTAATCAATGTGGAGAAGTGCACTTTTGGGTACCTAATTTAAAAAAATGTGTATTTTTGGCAATTAAAAAATGCCAAATTCAGGGAGGGGAGACACTCACATTCAGGGACAAGAACAAGGCAAACCAAATGTAGAGGTAGAAATTGGAGAACCTCAAACATCACTGGTTCTCCCATCACTACCATCATATATATACCTCTGGCCCATGATAACCTCCATATGTATCCACTTAGCTGTGATCTGTTATTACTGGTATAAAGACTGTTACTAGTGAACAGTGATAGCGACAGTAACAACAACCTGACAATGATAATAATGATAATGATAATAATAATGCGAATTCAGTCAGTGCAATTGTACAAAAAATTAAATCCAACAAAGGGAAGAAAGGTTGTTTCATAGTATTTGGTCTCCAAGGAGTCAGCAGTTTTCTGGGAAGAACAAATCCATAATTGTTTGACTTTCAGCACAGAGATGCAGCATTGGCTGGGGACTTTGGCTTATAAAGGGTTCGTTGGCTTTTCCTTCCTCTGGTTCCTGTGGTTCTATTAGATCATCCACTCAATCTCCCAGTCAATGGAGGATTGTTTCCAGTTGCACATTTTTTAGTCTTGTATCTAGGCCAGCCTTAGAAGTTCTAAGATTTGGTGGCACAGGCCCTGCTGGGCCACCCTCTGCTAACATCCCGTTTAGTGGGCCACACGCTCACACGCTAAAAACACAAAAATTGAACCATTTTTGGCATACCCCAAAAGGCAAAATTGACAAGAGAACTAGAATACAGGGGACTGACTGTCTTAGGTAAATAGGGACATGTGGAGCTGATGCTTCAGGTGAAGGGGAGAAAGGGCTCCAAAGGGATACTTTGAGACTGTGAAAGACGATCCCTGTGATGTACACAGCACGGGGGTTTGTTATGGCAATGCAGAAAGTGAATGAGAAACAGAGGCAGGAAGGGAGCAGAGTGAGCAATCAATAGGTTTCTCAGATATCCTGGCCACTTTGCTTAAGAGAGCCCTAATCAATGCAGTGCAACTAGGGGAATGCATGTGCACTGGGCCATCTCAGTTTCTTCCACTGTGACACTGCAGAGTGGAAATTCACTGAAATGGCTACAACATGTGGATAAAACACAGGTTGGAAAACTACCCATGTAAAACCTGATATATAAGACAAGAGCACATGTATTCTGCATGCTGGCTTTCTTACCCACAGTTAATCATCCTTCCCACCCCCACCACCCTCAACAAGAATTTGCCTGCTATATCCATTTGGCATCCTAGTTGACTGTCCCAGGAGAGAAGCCTAGGAATGAGTGGAGTTAGAGCTGGAAGGCTCAACTTGCATATGGAGCTGATGCTTCTGTTTGCGCTGGGAATCTTAAGTTGCACCATACCCGTTCTGTATTGGGTGTCATCTTTACCATTTAGGGATGGCTTTGAGGATGAGAAGACATGGCATCCAGGTTAGTCTCTTTATGAGTAAAAGCCATCTTTGTCCAGAAAAGAATTGGTACCGACATTTTTGTTTGCTTTTGAACGCTTGGTCAGAAATAATAATAATAATAATAATAATAATAATAATAATAATAATAACAACGATTTATTTCTTACCCGCCTCTCCGTCTAGATCGAGGCGAGAAAGTCTTACAGATGCTGTTGTATAGGACCGGTCCAATCCTACAAAAATGCAAGCCTATAAAAATATAAGCCCATAAAAATATGAGTGGAAGAGTTTATTTTTGAATTTCCCCATGTTAAAAAGAAGAGAGAGAGAAAAAACAGCCTCCAGGCATATAGAAAACTAGTGCATCAGGGAGAGGGCTAAACTTGAACGTTTCTCTTTGCTGAATTGTTGATGTTTTAATATGCAGAGAAGAGGCTTTCTGCTAGGGAAGCATTAAAAATGCAGAAACAGTCCAAAGTGGTACAGTCATGGCAAGATTACGTGATTTTGCTGAATGTACAATTCTGTTCTCAGAATTCTAAAATACTAAATTTGCCCAGGAAGAAAGATTTGATTTCATATTAAGGAGGACTTGACCTTCAAGAGTGTTGAAAGTTGGAATGTGTTGCAAGTTGGAAGACAATAGAGTTAGTCCCCTCTTCAAACTTTATTAGTATTTTTTTTCTGTTGAAAAAATCCAGAAGAGAGATTAACGCAGAACTGCAATAAGTGAGATCCCATTGCAAAAATACGTTCTTTGACTAAGGCTCTTTCAGCCCTGCCTTAATATTTCTGACCATGTGTTGAGATCATTCTCTTGTGATTATGACCTTATGGAGCACTGGTGCAGAAAAATGCTGTTTTGTCCATTTTCTCTGCATTAGGCAATGAGAGAGAGAGAGAGAGAGAGAGAGAGAGAGGATCCACAGCTTTTTACAGCAGCTCAGATAGTTTGAGCATTTAGCAGGCAAGGGGCGAGCAATAGTATATAATGCTCAACACAGACAGTTTATGTTTAACATGTGCAATGCAGTAGAGCATTCCTGTTGTCTACTCCCCCCCCCCCCCCCCCGGGAAAGCCTTTCTTTGAGAAATGCTGGAAGGGAGCTGGTTTTGCAAGACCTCTGGGAAACTTACTGAAAAGAAGCACAAGCTGCAAAGGAGGAAACAGATGCCAAATTCATGACAAAAAGAATTTCTCAAGCAGTTTCTCTCCCCCACCCTCTCTTTTTGGCTAATCCTTATGCAGTTAAACCTGCAGGGACCCTGCCCTCTTTTGTATCTGGTCAAGGCAGGGCTCCTGCAGCTTTAAGTGCTGTGATGAAGAGGGAATTTCACCAGGTGCTGTATGCATACAAATGACACCAGCTGATATTCCCTTTTCTATACAACAGTTAAAGATACAGGAGCCCTGTCCTCCTTTCCAGATGGTCACCCTATAAGATTCATCCTCTTTTTAACACTGCACAACACTTGTCCAATGCAGTGAGAAGGAAATGTTCACATTAGTGTTGCCACCATTTTTCTCCCTGGCAGGGCTTCTCCATCTTTAACATCTGCATAAATGGATGGATTTCAATAGGTGATGCTTTCCCACGGACTGCATTTCCATGCTGGGAAAAGCTTCAGCTGCTGAATCTCTGCATGTCGTGTAGTTAATGGCAGAGAGAGGACCAGCACTATTTAAAAAAGGGTGTCATCCCTTTTTCATACACTGCAACTGATTTGAACAGGAGATTGCAAACACCAGTAATCTAAAATCAGTTCTATTAAATCCATCACGATAATCCAAACAAATAGCTTAAAACAGTAAAGAATTCATTTGAATAGTTAAAACCACCCTTTTTGTTTTTCTCTTTAAGTATCTTTCAAATGAGCTCAGCCATTCTAGAACTCCCCCCCCCCCCCGGTCCCCACCTCTCAGATGTTGCTCCTGGGCTGGCCTCCTTCCCCCACCCCCAGCATCCATTCCATGTGTTTTCTGAAAGATATTTGATTTCAGTGAAAGCTCTGCTGACATCCATGCAATATGCTTGCGCTTTCTCTTTGTGCTTCCTGGGAAGGATGAGGACTCCTCCGGGGATTCTGGGTAATTGGGTTAGTGGCCAGCTCATGTCAGGAAATTAAAAGGCGGCCCTGATCAGGTTGCTGCTGCGTGGGGTTTTAATGGCTTTGTATTTATAGAGTATTCTACTTCTAGCCCAAGCCAGAAATACCACTTTTCGACACATTTCAAATGAACAAAGCAAATGGAGGCAAGTTCTCTCTCTAAAATGCACCTGTGTTTTAAAAACAAACTGTATGTATGTCATAATGAGACTGATATATTTTAAGTGCAATTTTTTAGCTCAATATGACCCCATTGCCAACATCTCAGGTACTTAATGTAGGATTTGCTCCATTGTATCCTCTGCACTATAACAGTCTCTCTTTTAGGGCATTTCCAGACAATAGCTGTTTTCGCGTCCTGGAAATGGTATGATTCTTTGGACCATAGCCCATATGCACATACTCTTTTTATGCTGTTACGATGAAAACTAAATCCTGTTCCTGAATAATGTTTTCATGGTGCTCTGCATAGTAATGTGCATTCTAATAGTTGGAGTAGTCTGGATATTGTGGGCGTAGCAGGGTTGGTCTTGCCATGAGATAGGGATGGGCGAACTCATCTTCACCCACCCCGCATCCCACTCGCCGGATCCCTACCAGCTGCCTCACCCTGCTCGCTGCACACTGCGAGCTATCTGGTGAACTGCGAGCGCCTGATGAGTGATGTGTGGCAGCCTAATCCCTTGATGAGTTGTCATTTTGTGCAAATGGTGGCTTGTTCTTGTGGCCAGTCAACCCCTCATGCTGTAGGAGACTGCAAGGGGTTGCCGGGCAGTGGTAAATCACAAGCTTGCCCGATTCATCATGCAACAAATCAGGCAAGCCCAGGAATCATTGGACTGGCATCCAGGGGGCTGAGCTGGGAATTTTTCACCAGGCCTTGAGCCCCAAACAGACACCTACACCATCCCTAGATAGAATCAAGCAGCAGACTATGGGCAACAAATTACTAAGAAACAGGATTCGACTTCATGCCTGAAAGCCCTTGTATTTGTAATCATAAGGATAAGATTGGGTGATGCAAGATACCAGGGTCAGCCCAAGATATTTTGCTGCCTGAGGCAAAGGACAGGATGATGCTACCCTGCCATTCCACATACAGAAGCCAACCAGACTAGCAATTGAATTTAACTTCAAACTTGGTGAGGGAACAGTGCTCTCCATTGTACCTGAAGGCAGCAGGCTATTTAAGGGGCATAAGGCAGGCCATGTGAAACATACCACCCTGCCCTCCAACATCTTGTTGCTACCTCCTTAGCATCTGCTGCCTGTGACAGCTGTCTCACTATTCCTAATGATAGGGCTGGCCCTGCAAGATACAGTAAGTTGCAAACAGTAGTGCTGCTCTAGCAGGTTGGAGTAGAGGGAAAGCATGGTAGGGACTCCTTAAAGTGGTAATGCAGAAAAACTCTTCAACACAGACATACACACACATGCAATATGCTAGGCTGACCATATGAAAAGGAGGACAGGGCTCATGTAACTTTAACAGTTGTAGAGAAAAGGGAATTTCAGCCAGTGTCATCTGTATGCAATTAGTTCCTGGTGAAATTCCCTCTTCATCACAACAGTTAAAGGTGCATGCACTATACTAGAGTGACTATATACAAAAGAAGGCAGGGCCCCTGCAACTTTAACAGTTGTGATGAAGAGGGAATTTCACCAGGAACTAATTGCATACAGATGACACTGGCTGAAATTCCCTTTTCTCTACAACTTTTAAAGTTACATGAGCCCTGTCCTCCTTTTCATATGGTCAGCCTAAATATGCACATGCACAAATACATAGGTACCGGGTACACAGTGTCCCAGGGACTATATACAGAATTGTAGATCAGGAGACCTACCATAGGGACTCAGCCGAGAAGAATGCACATCCTGTAAATTCAGTATGACAGCTAATATTGGGCCTAGGCTGTATTTCCCACTGTCAAGGGCTTTGGTTCATTGAGTTTTTAAAGGTATTTTTAGTCTCCAGGAAAGAAAAAAAGAAAGCCAACTTGATTGCTTGTGCTACCTCCTCTGCACACTCGGCTATTTTTGCTTCTGACAGACTGGGACTGCATCCAACGTTTAGAAAGGCTGAAAGGGAGGAAAAACAATGGTGGAATTACTTGACTTCCATCAAGGGGGCAGGGGGAGAACCCACCCAAAGCTTGATATTATTGAGTCAGCGAGGGGACATCTGATCTCAGACTTGTTAGACAGATGTGTCTTGGAAGGGCCATGGTGGAAAAATGCAGAAAGCTCACGCAGATCAGCAGAACAGCTCTTGTGCTGCAGAGAGGTGGTACAGGCACAGATCTATTTGAAGGACTTCTGGTGCATGAGTGGCACCAACAGGATGGTTATAAAACTGACAGCCTTCTTCAAGGTATGAGGTAATGGCAGATCTGGGACAAACATGACTCTCTTTTCTTTCGTTGTTGGGATGTGCGTCATCTTGCTTTTTCCAGGTAGAAAAAGAAGCGCAAAGAAAGCAGAAAGTGAAAGCATCACATGGAGAAGGGAATCCCTTCCCTAGTATTTCTGTAGGGGTCAGCAAGCAGGATGGGACATGGCATCCCTTTGCTGTACCATTGCCTGTCTTCTACCAATTTAAAAGCCAGGTGGCTGTTTAATCTTTTGAGTAAAGATATATTAGGAGAAAATAAATCCCCATAATGTTTTTGCAATAATGTTACCAACCGTTTGAATCATATGTGAAAACAACAACTGTCCTGCAGGGTGTGAGTTGGTAGGCTTTGCACTGCATGCTGCTTTAGGGCTCACATGCATAGATTTACTCCACATGTCCACTAGAGACAAGATGCATCCTCCACCATCACCACCACTACCAACTCATTCATAGATTAGAAACTTTGATGAGGGAGGAAGCTTTAGCAACTCACACTGATAACATTTTAATGAGGCCTCCCCCCCAAAAGGCAAAATAAAAAAAATGGAAAGAGTGATTTACCAGGGACAAGGAGCAGGGGTGAAAGGGTCTGTCCTTGACTGATAGGAACAATGGTAACACATGAGGGTGATGAGCATAAACAGGCTTGTTTCAAGAGAAAATATCTCGCAAACAGGCACGTTTATTTATTGGACTTACACAACCCAGCCGTCATCTAAGGGGTTCAGAGCAGCTCACATGCAGTTCCCGGGCAGCCCCTCATTCTGCAGGGATCTGGAGAAATCCGTTTGGGGGATGGTGGAATTTGATGAGTTTTCCTAGGCTCAAGCCCCTGGACTTCATTTCGGTTGATGCTGCAGCACCTGATTCGATATGCAGTGAGTCAGGCCAGTTGTTGTGAACAGCTTATTCCTTTCAATTTGCGTCGGTAAAAGACTTCACTGGGTGTGAACCAAAACAAACCTTTTATTCAGGCTAAACCAAAATACAGCCAAACTGCATATACTCAAACAGAACTTTACCAAGTAGCCTCGAGGCAAGATTAGGCAAAGCAACGTAAGCCCAAAGTTGAATTTAAGAAAAGACAACAAAAGATCGGTTTCTTCCGAGGGGACATCAAACCGACGTCTCAGAAGTTGGCCTTTGCTGCGCTTGCACTCTCTCCAACCGGCATCGAACGCCTCGTGTTTCCATCCGCCTCAAGCGCCTACGCTTTTTAGCATCTTTTAAAGTTAGCACCAACTCCTCCTCGGACGATAATGGCTCTGTTACAGCTGCCGGTGATTCTGGAATGCAAATCAAGAAACTGGGTTTTGCAGGGCTGGCCTTATCATTAGGTAGAGTGAAGCAGTCCCCTCAGGCAGCAGATGCTGGGACGTGGCTGCAAGGTGTTGGGGGAGAGAGAGCTTTTTGCCATGCAGCCTGCCTTGTGGCCCCTAACCTAGCCTGCTGCCTTCAGGTGCAGCGGAGGATACTGTCCCATCCCTGGTATGGTAGTAAGGTTCAAATGATAGTACGTGGAATGGGAGGGGGCACCATCTTTGCCAAAGCCAGCAAAATGTCTTGAGCCCGCCCTGGGGTTTTTACTTCTATTCCAGATAGCAATAACCATTTGGTAACAGGAATCTTTAGCTAGATCTTTATGGACCTGAACTGGACAGCATGAATTATGGGGGGGGGGGGGGGGTTGCATAGTCAGTTTTTTTGGCTGTCTTCCGTGAGGCATTTTCATTTAGTGCACTGCTGTCAAACTTCAGAACTAAAGCAGCCAGCATGAAATGCAGAATAATTGCTACAGTGTAATTTTCAATTGACATCCTCAATGAATCTTGTAAAGCTTAGTATATCCATCTTTCTTCCCTCTCTCTTTCTGTTCAAGCTGCACAACTGATTTCTATGTCTGTCATCCCACTCACAACTATTACCTCTCTATGGACACAACTCCCACCAACTTCAATTTGCTTCCCCCCTTTTTAACTGATAAAGGTAATTGTTCATATTACACAACTTTCAAAAAATAGTTCCTGTCAAGCCTTATACATCTACAGTACATTCCCAATAACCTACAAAACATGACCATTTTTCAGCAATACTAATCGTTTGATGAATACCATTTTTCCTATGTATGTATTGGATCAGTTAACTTGTCCAACTTTGGTAAATGTGGTGCAGCGGTTAGAGTGTTGGACTGGGAGTCGGGAGATCTGGATTCTAGTCCTCACTCAGCCTGACTTTGGGCCAGTCACAGGCTCTCAGTCCAACCTACCTTACAGGGTTGTTGTTGTGAGGATAAAATGGAGAGGGGGAGGATTATATATGCCACCTTGGGTTCGTTAAGGAGGAAAAAAGGTGGGATATAAATGCAATAAATAAATGAATAAATAAATCCAAATATTTGAGGATTTTTCCAGTTTTGAGCCCAAACAATCTTTGCAGAGATTCATGGAATCTTTAATAATGAACGTATTGGGTTGGATCCACATTTACACTGATAGAAGTGGACTGTCCTTTTTCCCATGGCAGCCCCTCCAGTCCTCTATAGAGTATCAGGAGCCCCTGCTGAATGGGGTGGGCTGTGGTGTGGGGAGAGGAGAGGAGGATCCCCAAAAATCAGACAGAGGGGCCTTCTACAAGTAAAGAACTTCCTCTTGTGGAATGTTCCTGCATCGCGGAAAAGACAAATCCTGGCTCCAACCCCATAATACTTGTCCTTTTTTCTTCCTAGCCAATTTAATAAAATTAACAAAGGGCTTGTTCCCCAATGACCATGCTGGTTGAGGTTGATGGGAATTGTAGTTCAACACGTCTGGAGGATACCAAGTTGGGGAAGGCTGAATATTCTATAATTTCTGATATTCTATTTATTACCTGCTTCCAATAGTTAGAGTCTATCTGTCAGTCCAACCATTTATAAAATAGTTCTGTGTTTGTGGCTGAACACATCTAACGTTCACTTTTTGTTTCTGAATATGTCTTATTTTCTTAGTAGGTGTCAAATACCATTGAAATAGTAATTTATATATTAATAACAAATAAACATTTATGCAAATAAACATAGCAATGCCATCCTCACCACCTGATAAATTATATTCCATATCTGTTCCAGGACAATAATTGGGATATCTCTTTCCCATTGTGATTCAAATTTTGGGACGTTCTTCATCTAATATATATATATATATATATATACACACCCACACACACACACACCCCTTTCTGTATTTTGTAGGAGCTAATATTTCTACACAGCTTTGAGCAAGGGAGTTCTATTCTATTCCAGTTAGGCAGACCGGGTACTGGGGCTTGAAAAAGTTAGGCCGTTTCAACAGAGTCATTTTTGCAGATTCAGGTATCCCCTCAATTACACAGAACCAGTCTGATTGCCTGGGATCATATAGTGAGGAAGGGAAAGAATCCCTAAAATTTTAAATGCAGCAGCTAATCAGGGCAGTGAACAAGTGCACTAAATAAATAAATGCACACACAAGAAAGGCACAAAGGTAGAGATTGGGGGAGAGGGGTTCTTGCACCCCTTGAACAGCACTTTACTCCTCAAAAGCATTTAAGTGCAAACCTTTGGTGCAGCTCTGATTCAGATTTGAGACTAGGCGAACCAGAATGTCTTCCAGCCACAAATCATCCCCCAAATCCAACAGCTGCACCTCATCTTATGGGGATAGTTCTGGGGAGCCACTCCAGGTCTCAAAGTGGTATATGATTGGCCACAAATGTACTGTCAGGCCTTGGCCAAGCTCTAAGTCAAGCCACTGTGGGAGATTCAGTTTTGGTGCAGGCGGACTGAGGTCCAAAGGCCCAGAGGCAGAAAATGTGAACATAAGAACATAAGAAGAGCTCTGCTGGATCAGACCAAGGGTCTATCTAGTCCAGCATTCTGTTCACACAGTGGCTGCCCAGCTGCCCACAGGAAACCCACAAGCAGGACAAGGGTGCAATAGTGCCCTCCTACCCATGTTCCCCAGCAACTGCTGCCCATAGGCATACTACCTTGGATACTGGAGGTGGGATATAGAGAACTAGTAGCCATCGAGAGCCTTCTCCTCAAGGAATTTATCTAATCCCCCTTTAAAACCATCTGGGTTGGTCACCATCACTACATCTTGTGGTAGTAGACTCCATAATTTAACAATGCATTGTGTGAAAAAGTACTTCCATTTCATTTGTCCTGAGAAAAGTACCATTTTCCACTCAGCCCCTGCTTTCCTGCCCCTTGGCTTGCAATCAGCCATCGCCAGTGATGTTAGCCAGGGCCAGGGTCCTTCCTCGTGTTGTGTAGGCTTCCCATGGGCATGTGGTTGGTTGCTGAAGGAACAGAATGCTGGTCTAGATAGGCCTTTGGTCTGATCCAGCACAGCTCGCTTTAGGTTCTTATGCCATGGTCGAGCCAGCAGATCTCATTCCACCTGCCCCGGCCATCCAGCACAACTTCATTGGACAAGGTAGGGTGTATGTGCCATTTCTAAAAACTTATACGTTTTTCTCTCTTTGCTTTCCCAGATGCTTTAACAAAATAAGTCTCTATTTTTGCTACTCTAATATCTTAAGAAACTATATATGTGCCAGCTGCTGGGTTGCATTTCTGTCCATTTGTGTGAGATTGTAAACTCCTTGGGGCAGGGATTTTGCCTTGATGTGTCTCTTAAGACAGTTGGCTCAGTGTATAAATAGTGGATCATTTCTGTGCCACTGTCATGCTCCTCTGCACAGTAACTGCACTGCTGGACAAGATGCTCATCACATGGCTTCATCTGCACACTGTCTCTTTAATGTCGGCAGGGATGATGACTGTGTTGGGATGAAACAACAACAATGACCTTATTTAAAGTGCTTGCCTCAAGGACTGTCAAACAGGATACAGGGAGAGGAGGACAGCAGAGCCTTGTTGGAAATTAACGCGCCAAAGTCCTTGGATGAGCAAACATATGCACTCAGCAAAGGAAAGAGGGATGGAACGTAAATCTCTCCCTCTCCCCCTCTCTCATCACTTTTAATGCACTTAAGTCCTTTTGTTTCTCTCTAATCTGATTGAGGATGTTTAATACCTCTGCAACCTGTGCAGCCATCTTCCCAGACAGGCACTGAGGACAACATCCTTAGACATGCACAAGTCTACTGGGTTTAAAACTAGTGTGGTTCCCTCCGCTGTTTCCCTTTTCCTCTTCCTACATAAGAACATAAGAAGAGCCATGCTGGATCAGACCAAGGGTCCATCTAGTCCAGCATTCTGTTCACACAGTGGCCAAACAGCTGATGATGGGAAACCCACCAGCAGGACATGAGTGCAACAGCACCCTCCCACCCATATTCCCCAGCAACTGATGTATATAGGCTTACTGCCTCTGATATTGGACATCAAAATACCCTGTAGCTGCACACCTGGGGCTTGCGACAGGAGTTAGGCTAGTTTGATTGGCTAACCACTGTGTGCCCTGGGAAGGGTGTGGCATGCTGATCAAGTGCTCATGATACTTGGCCATAGTCCTGTGCAGACACCTGTCCCATAACACACACACACACATACACACACACACACACACTGAACATGTGGTGTGAAGCAGGGCCACGGCTGCCGGCCAATGCCCCACCAGCGTACCTGCTGGCCATGTATGCCTCAAGCAACCAAGTGAGCCATACAATGTGCATAGAGCCCATTCACACTTCATGCTGAATGTTTGGCTGCTGCTAGACATGGCCAACAGGCATAGTCCTTCTTCCCCATACATTGGTCTACATGAGGGACACGTGAAGCAGGAAACCTCAAGCTTGTCAATGTTCTCTGAATTCCACCTCAAAGCTCACTCCAACTCATATCCTTGTCAGATTGTGATTATTTTTCTCTTTGAATGAAAACTTGCGCAGATTCCCCCCCCAATGCATATGTCATTTGAAACGTACACATGCTTCTCACATGTATGAAAGCATGTTTTTGCACAATTTTATAAAGAAAACATTTTTTCATGCACATTTTTCAAATGCGTGCATGTTGTCAAGTTCGTTCTGGGTGTCTGCATTCAGGTCCAACTGAGTCCATATTCAGGTCAAGGAGGTGCAAATTGGGTAAATTCTGGTCAAAAATGAAACAATTATTTTATACATCCTTAGTGAATATATGGGGGTGGGGGAGGGTTCTGCATGATCCTACGACCTTCACCAGTGTGGATGTGAGAGCACTACATGTTCTCACATGGAATGGGTAGCTTCAGGTGCAAATGAGTTCCTAATTGATTGGAAGGGAGAAGTTGCAGATATTTCGTGTTGATGAAGTCATACCAATTGGTTCACTTTGGCCACTACTGCCTGCTACCCACAGTTCTTGAATTTAAAATAATTAATACTTTTTAGCAAAATATATGCTGCCCAGAACATTCTCAGTGGCTCTTTCTAATCAATTAATTGACTAAGCACTGCAGCCTTTATGTATACCTACGTAAGAGTGAGAAAGATCTACATCCAGCTTCCCCAACCTAGTGCCCTTCAGATGTTTTGGGCTGCAACTCCCATCAGCCCCGCTAGCATAGCAAATGATAAAGGATATATATCGTTTTTTTTTAATGTTCAATGTTTTTAATTTCTGTAAACTGCCCAGAGAGCTTCAGCTATGGGGCAGTATATAAATGCTAATAATAATAATGATGATGATGATGGGAGTTGAAGTCCCAAACATCTGTGGGGCACCAGGTTATCTACATAATCTTAGAATGCACGTATTTTCATATAGTTGTACTGTTAGAAATGGGAATACCTACCATTTCTTTTCTTCCTATGTTATATCAGTGTCTCTTTCTATCCTTGTTATACTTGGTAAAAAACAGAGAAAACGTTTTGTGCCGCCACACATGCTTCCAGGTCTGGTCTATGTTCCTTAGGATCTCCTTCCTCTTTCCTCTACAGGAGTGCGTCTGGATCGGGTTCGTGGAGGCCGCCAAAAGTACAAAAGAAGGCTGGACTCCGAGAGCAGCACTTATCTGAGCTTACAAATTCCGCCTCCGGCCAAAAAGCCATGTAGGTTCCGGCACTGCACTCTGCTACGTGGGCTGAACTCATACGTTTCCTTTCCTCAAGATAGCCCTGTGGGGTAGAATGTGCTGCTGTCCCTGAGCATTCTTCACAGGAAACACGTCCTTAGCTGTTCTAATTGTGCAGGGAAGAATGGCTTAGCAGTGTCATCTGAGACGGTAGCCTTCCACTCTCTGCCCTCACGATCACAGTTTTCTGCAAGGGAGGACACCAGTACAAATACAATAGAGCATATGGCCTTCCCCAGCTTCCACCACCTCCTAGAGATCAGCTTCCAACCCCAGAGATGGCAGTCTAGCGTCTTGCTGAGCCAATCCTTCAGTTTTTCATAACCCTACTAGCTGTTCGGCATCCCATTCATTTTAGATCTCTTTCTTTCTCTGTCACACTCATTTTATGATAGCCCTCAGAAGGTATTTCAGATGTTGGAGGTAGTAACATGGTACAGCACAATCAAGCAGTGGAGTCTGGTGGCTCCAATTTCGGTGGGGCTGTGAATCCATTCTGGGTTTCAGTTCTGCTGAACCCTATCCCCAAAATAGGTTCAGCACTTTGGATAGCTCCTTTTGAGTTTTGGATGGTTCTGACTGAAACCCAGAATAGAGTCACAGCCCCAGTGAAATCAGAGCCACCAGACTCCACTGCATCCAACCATTGTGACATTTCACACATGATGTAGAGGCAATCCTAAACTTGCCACTAAGGGCCTGTTCAATAGCACACTAAGCCATGGTTGGGCCGCTAACCCTTTTGCAGCAATTGCTGGTCTCTGTACCTGCATGATACATGTGCTGCTTGTTGCTTTGACCCGTCACGCTTAAATGATCTTAGCTGTATATGCCTAAAAAAATGCAGTGCACTCTTGGTTTGGTAATATTGTGCCGTATCCTATTCGGTATTACCACTAATGTAAATTATGTTGCACTAGCATAAGCAACCTCTAGCGCAATGGCCATAGCATTTGCTGGGCCATGGGTCTTCCGGGAAAACCCACCATCCTGGTAAACACCATTGGCATTATGCTAGAGGTTGCTTACACTAGTGCAATGTAATTTACATCTGCGCAAGTGCCGAATACGTTACTGCCCATTGTTTGGAGTGCAGGAAACAAGCCATGGCAAAGGTAAAGCACCTCTACAAGCAGAATTACCTTCTTTCAGAGGGAGGCCAAGCCATGTAGGCTGCACAGTCTGTGGTAGATCTGCAGTGTCGGCGATCACCTGCATAGATAGACAGAGAAACAGGCTGAGCTACCCAACATGTGCCTAGCGGTGGGATCAAATGAATTAAGGGCCACTTCACATTACAATCACTCACACAAATACTTCAAAAGATCTTTGAATCAGAAACAAGGAATGAATCCTAGTTCATTTGCATTTCCTCATGGGTGTTGGCTTAAGATATTTCCTCTCCAACCCTACTCTGCTATGCCAGGAGAGTCCCCATTTATTTTATACAGAAAATGGCCAGATGTGAAGCTTCCAATCAATACTAATTAGGCCCTGAGTGCATGTTAGAACAATTATCTGTAACAATATGCAGCATTTCCAGATAGGAAATTTACATCTTTGCACAGACTACTGAGGTAGATCAGTAATGAACACATGTAAGTATCTATGATAGGATCAGGAAGAAATCATAGCTCAGTGGTAGAGCACATGCTTTGCATGCAGTAGGTTGCAGGTTCAATCCTTGGGATTTCCATTTTAAAAGGATCAAGTAGGTGATGGGAAAGACCTCTGCTGGAGAGCTGCTGACAGAGGAAACAATACTGGGCTAGATGAACAAATAATTTGACCTGTATGAGGCAGCTTCCTTTGTTTCTAGGATACCCAAGGAAGCAGAAATACAAAAATAGTCTAAGTATTGATTAAAAAATGAAGGGCAGTATCCAATGATGTCATTCCGCTAATCCGTATTATGTTATGCTAGCATTGCCTCTAGCACAATGCCAATAGCTTTTCTTTGTGCAAGAGGATTTCCCAGAAAATGTGTTGCACAAGCTAACACGATTAGCGTTGCGCAGGAGACCCTTACGCTAGCGCATCCTAATTTGTGATCATGGAATGACATCATTGGATACTGCCCGAAGTTTCAAGTATTTTTTTTAATGGCATAGATTTATCAGAAGTATGTACTAACTTCTGCTTTGGAATTTGCAGTGACTAAGATTGTCTCCCACTTGATGGTGGCAGAGCCAGAGAAGATTTATGCTATGCCTGATCCTACTATGCCGGAGAGTGACATAAAAGCACTGACCACACTCTGTGACTTGGCAGACCGAGAGTTGGTTGTGATCATTGGCTGGGCAAAGCATATCCCAGGTAAGATAGCTCAGATGGATTGCAAAAGGTGGCTGTAATTACTTACCACCATGGGTTTCAGTCATGAAACTGATACTGCTTGATGAGGGGATCTGAATTTCTGTGATAAAAAGTAAATAAAAAATCCCAGATTTGGAAATGTCGGTCCCCCGTTTTTTCAAATGGAATAATAATACAGTGGGGATCTTTGTCCAGTGACCAACCTAGGAGTAGGATAGCCACTTGTAAATCTCCAAAAAAGGGAACAAAAGAGAGCACAAATTTGTATAAAATTTGCATGTGTTAATTTATATGTAAAGATGCAAATTTAGAAATAATTATTATAATTTCAATATAGACATAGGCCGTTTCTACACCAGGCTGTTTGCCTGGGATGGCCCCTGGCTGGTCCCTGTGCTCCGATGGTGTGTATTAGGTACTTCTGGGATCGCCCTTCCTCCCTCCCTCTACACCCAGGGACTATCCCAGGCAAAACGCCTGGTGTGGAAAGGGCCATACAGTAAATTTCACAATAGTGGGGGAAACTGCGGGCAGGTAACCTGTGTGCCTGCCTGCTCAGTTTGCTGTCCAGGTGCTATGTATTGACAGGCAACAGTCCTTCTGATTCTTGATTTTTAAACTGGACTTGGACGGGAGAGCCCTTCAAACAGAGGACTGTCCTATGGTAAAAGAGGACACATGGCCACCCTTTTGTTGCACATTGCAAGAAGCAAGAAAAGATGGATGGGCAATAACTGTCTTCATTGCTGCTTTTAATGTGTGCAATGGGGAACGTGTGCGTTTTCCCCATAGAAAAATATGTAAGTTCCCTTTTCATACGTTACAAGAAGGAGCAGGAGATGAAAGTGGAACTTGCTCACATATGCTTTTTTCCTGCTCTTTTTAGCATGCAAAGAGGGCTCAAGGAGAACCAGTGCTCAACAGAAACAGAGGTTACGAGAGGACTCCTGGCTAGTTCACAGCAGTCTCCTTGCTTTCAAACTGAATTCCAATGCAGTTATTGATTTATTTGTGTAAATTAATGTATCCTTAGATGCTTGCGATTAAGTTGTAGCTTTAGCTTTGACCTGAAAAACTTAAGCAGAGAGGTACTTGGAGAAGGAGGTCAGTCTTTGGATTCTGCTGCTCAGCAAATCTTAATCCCAGGGGTGTCCTTCTTGAAGGAGGCCTGTCGTGTCAGGGATTACCCCACTCACTAGCTGCACAATCTGCCAGGGCCTGATTCAGCATAAACGGCATTATGGTGTGGATTAAGGGAACTCAGTCTGGATTGCTCCACTAACCCAACAGCTGAAGAGTATTGACAGGAAGGATAATAACAAGCTACAGTAGATAACGGTTTTATTACTGCCCAGGCCACCGTCTCCATATCAATGATATCCTTTGGGCATGAGAATGTGTGAGGTCAGTGGGCATTTATTTCCCATTTGTAGTGCACAATCCAGACACATTTTGCCCAGGTCGAGCTTTTGTGGAGATACCATATTTATTAAGAGCTGGGAATGTATGATATCTATCTATCTATCAATCAATCAATGAAACCTTCATTACTTTTGTGGCTACAGTGTGGACTGTGGATGGATTTCACAGGAGAGTGCCTGACTGCATTCTGTCTTATTCCTTGTTTAAAACATAGTGTAACATTTTGTGAGATGCTTTCCATTGTTTGGAAACTGCTTATTGAGTAATATCCAAGAGAGAGCCAGTGTGGTGTAGTGGCTAGAGTGCTGGACTGGGAGTCAGGAGATCCAGGTTCTAGTCCCCCATATGGCCATGGAAGCTCGCTGGGTGACTTTGGGCCGGTCACAGTCTCTCAGCCCAACCTTCCTCTCAGGGATGTTGTTGTGAGGATAAAATGGAAAGGAGGAGGATTATGTATTCCGCCTTGGGTTCCTTAAAGAGAAAAAAGGCAAGATCTAAATGTAATAAATAAATAATATGCTCATGGGACCCACCACTTGCACAGTGGGGCTTTGGTGCTTCTAAAACTAACCCAAAACAAGTGGAAAGTCTAATTTCTGGAATGTGGCATATCAGCGGAGCTCGCAGAAGGGAGATCTTCTGACCTGTCCCAATCCGAAATGAGCATTTACTCTCATTTCCAGGGTTATTTTTAGAAGCTCTGTTGTGCAAGCAGCAAGTCTCGCAAACTAGCAGAGGTGGAATAGCTCCGCTGACATGTCTCATTCTGGAAGCGCTGGTTTGAGCTAGTTTCCAGGGTTGTACTTCATTCCCACTAAAACCATGTGGTTGGCGATGGCGGATACTGCCTTCAGTCCAGATGTTTTGACAGGTATCTTGTTGACATGCATCTACTCAACCACAGCTTCACCAATCCATCATAAATCCCATCTTCTGCATCACTTTCCACCACTGCCATTTTTAGGATTAAATCAGGAAAACAGAGTACATATATGCAATGATTACCTATGTTGTATAAGTCATTCCCATAATAAAACCTAAAAATCTAGATGGTTCTTTTAATGCAGAAATTTGGATCACCTCTTTATATAGAAGTGTCTATCCAAGAGAAATGTCAAATGCTGTTTTAATTATTCAGAGTGAATGGACAGCGTGATAGGAAAGGAAAGGCTGGGCTAAGAGTAACAATATATTGAGGCCCTGAGAAGTTCCTGAGAAGAATCAATGAAATCACCAGATTTGTTTGCCCAGATATCGTTTGTGGTTTCAAATATATATCTTAGACGTTGAAAGAAGTGTGTGCGTGCATGTGCCAAAATACCACAGCTTTCAGGTGTGCATTAATTCCAAAACTTGCCTCAGATAAGTAAATGCCTCTGCAAGGTCCTTGTTCGAGTACAAATTACCCCTCTCAGTTGTGTCAGCAAATGAGACCAATGAAGCTCAAAGCCACTCTCCTGCAACTGGGTAGAGAAAAACATGTTTTCATAGCGTTCAGCTAATATTATTACCCCAATATCCTCCCCAGCAAGGTTGCAGCCTTTCCTGCTTGGATGGGACTCCCATTCCTTCATGCTTTGCACCCACCCCCTGCATTAATCACCTGCGCATGGCTTCCACCTTCCCAGTGCATCCCAGCAGGAAGAGGAGGCTTCTGTGGAGGGGTGAGGACAGGGCCTCTCTCAGAGTGGCTGTTCTGCTGCTCTTCTTGCTGGGAAGACGAAAGCCCCGCGCAGGATGAAATATGGCCAGTGGAGTGACAGCAGCTGTGACTGGAGTGGCCTCAGATCCTATAATTACATCTCTCTTTATTACAGCTGCTAATGGCCCTCCAGGATGACAGAAATGATAATAAATTAACAGATTATGAACTCCACTTGCCACAAATTATGTGTTTTCTCTCTCAACCCCCCCCTCCCCAACTCTCTTTAAATTCTGAAAGCTCCTGCTGCCAAATGTATGAAAATGATTGTGCGGTTACTGCAGCCACGGGTGCAAAAACCAGACCTTCCAGAGGGCATGTTTGAGACTTAGCTGGAGAAGTTTACGTTTGAATGTATAGTGATCTAGATACAATTAGAGATGGACAACTATTTCCGATTTGGTTTCTCTTAGTTTCTCATTTTTCCAATCTTAAATTGAGTTCACCTTTGAGAATGTCTACGGTCTTAAGTTTATTTTGTCCCAAAATTTGAAATATTCTTTAAGAAAAGTTCACATGAAACTTCACAAATTTCTCCTTCATCCCTAGATGCAATGTAGGGAATTTATGCAACCATTTCCAGGTGTCAGATTCCAGGAAATTAGTGAATTGCAGCAGATTTGTCTCATTTGTGTCCACCTAGGGCAGAGGTGGGCACCTGCAGAAGAACCGGGGACCATTTTCATCCCTGGACACCCCCTCCCCCACAGTATGCCTCCATGAAGTGCTGCATAGTCCACAGATTGCCCTCCCAACATGTTTTTTTTAAAAAAAGGGGGGATCTCCAGTTTATCAACAGAATTCAGCAGAAAATTTGGCTGTACTTTTGCGTAAATGGGCTTATTTATGGCAGCCATTTGCGTAAAAGGACCCTTTACGTAAAAGAATGAACCACCATTTCCTGCAAGATGGTAGCTCGGTGACTGAATGGGAAGCTGCAACATGTCACTCAGAGGGCCAGGTGGCCGGCGGGGGTCCAGTGAGCAGCATGAAGCAGAGGCATGGATAAGTTTGCCCATCCCTAAATTTCTTAGTGTCTGTCTGTCTTCCTCAGTTACCATTTTGCACTTGGCTCTGGCTGGTGAATCTCAGAAGTGTGTGTGTTAGGGTTAGGAGAAGTTTTGTATGGTTGGGACACGTCATCTGGCTTTCCTGCTTAAAATTATGTGTCTGGCTCAAAATGACTCAACATGATTGAATCCTTTCTTTAATGGCTAGATTTGTTGGCTTGTAATTGCCTGTTGGCCTTTCTAATTGTGTCCAATGGAAACTCCTCCCTTTGCCAGGGCAGAGACACGTGCACATGAACAGGACTCAGTGGGATGTCGCTATGGATCTCTGGTAGAACTAAATCTTTGTGATTAGAATTTTGGTGCTAAATAAATGTGGAGAAGCAACAGAAGAGTGCAACTGTGTAGCTAATAGTGCAGGCTATGTTGTCATCCAAATGTGTACAGGGCAAAGCATGGGTTTGTTGCCAGCAGCACGCTGCAGCCTAGTTGTATCTGGTCGCGCTTCTTTCCATCTGCCTGGCAAGGGTCAGATTCGGAGTATGTCTCTCTGGCGTGCCAGACTCCTCTTCAGCTGTCCTCTTATTTCTTCTGGCACTCCTCCCCATTGCTTTATCGATCCCTCCCTCCTACCCATCAGACCTCACACACGCACACACAACATGTGACAGCTGATTGGTATCTGTTAATTAATGTGGCCCGCAGCCTCTTTTCTATTCAGCGGCCTGATAAGAGAAATTGGATGTCCAAGGACTGCTGTGCCATTATCACCCCTTACCTCCTCTGGCAACACAAACACAAAACATGGTGTAGTGATAAATAAATACCACTAACCCATCTCTCTGCCCTCACTTCCTTGGCCTGAGATAGCTGAGATAGAAAAATAGAACTCCCGACCAGTCAATACAGCAATCACCAGCTCTTTTGTTAATTGCCGAGTTGATAACAAGAGAATTCAAACGATCCTTGCAGTGATTGGCTCCCTTGGCTCAGATGCAGGCACACAACTGCACGCGCAGAGGGCTCTGGGGAAGGAGGCATCCTGCTGAGCATAAATCACAGCTAGTGGGACTGGCGCATCTGTGAGTCAAAGGTTAATGAGCGTAGAAAGACCTGTGGGGGCAACTGTGAAGCAGTTGCACAAAGGAAGGAAAAGAGAAGAGAATGATCTCTTATTACGCATGGCCAGAGGTCCCATCTTACACATACCGGTGTACCCACTTGCTACTCAGGGGTGAAAACAGACTAGCTTCTATAGCAGAAGCAGGAGCACTTTTTGGCTAGACATGCTGAATGTCTGCACTGTGATCCCCTAATATTTGCATGTCCAGGAGAATATTGGGCATGGCCCCCATTGGACTTCATGCTTCTGCCGTCTCTTTTCCCCTCCCTTATCAGCAAGGACAATTGTCCCTATTTCTTTTAGATGAGGACTCTTGTGTGATCCTTGCCGATTTTGAAAGCGCATCCCAAGCATGGAAGTTGAAATGTGCATCTTACAAGAGGGCATGCTCCTGGTGGTTCCACTTGGGCCTATGGCCCAGTTGGAGTCCACCAGAAGAGACTTCAGTGTGGTGGCCCCTTCTCTTTGGAACTCCCTGCCCTTGGAGGTCAGGCAGGAGCCAACACTGTGCCCCTTCCAGTGCCTCCTGAAAACATCTCTTTTCCAGAGAGCATTCCTTAACTGACCGGCCACGGTTTTTATTGGTATTGTTTTAAGTTGAACAATTTTAATTTGCTGTTTTAATCTCTTCCTTTTTAAAATCTTTTTACTGTTTTATTCCTATAAAATCTATTATATAGAAATCTATTTTAGATATGGAGTGGTATATAAATATGATAAATAAATAAATAAATAAAGGGGCAGAAAGGACTTGAGACTTTAAAAAAAATCTGAATGTGTGAGAAATTGAAACTGATAGGCTTGTCCATCAACCCTACTTTCAACTAGCTTCCCCTTGAACATATCCATAGGACTGAGTGCTACAGAGGGAGGAACTATACAGATGTGGCTGCCCCTTAAAGTTAAGCTCATGACTGAGATAGAGATGTATGAGAAATTTGTTTCTGTTTGCAAATGATGTGAGCATGTCCTATTCACAACCCCAAATGCAAGCAGGAGGGCTTTTTTCTTTTTTTGGAAATGTTTGCAAAGCCCCAAATTTGCAGTTACATTCGAAAAACACGTTGTTTTTTTCACACTAGTCAACGAGGGGAAGTGTGCCGTTTTGAAAAAAATATGCACAGAAATGCAGACTTTTCCCATCCAAGATGCACACTAGTCTCAATCGACCAAGCCTAAAAACAGGTGGGGGTGGAAAACGAAAAATGGGATTGGACTGAAACAAGCTTCAAAGTAATTTTTGGAGACTTTAGGCAAGCTCGAAAATCATTGATCCTCCTTTCCTGAGACTGAAGTGGCTGAGAGTTTCACTTCTGTGGTTCTTCATTTGTCTAAGTTGCACCTTTACCTTGATTCTGTGGTTAGTGTTATGCCAGAAATGTTCTACATGGGAAGGTGCTTGCTTCCAGAGCTGGGTAAGTTCACAAAGCCCCTGCCAGTTTTCTAGGCTCCTTTGCTTGGGGTTTGCAGTGCCAGTGCAGAGTCTTCTACTGGTGTACATCAGTTGACCTTCTGTTCTCTTGTCCCACCAGGCTTCTCTAACCTTTCCTTGGGGGATCAGATGAGCCTATTGCAGAGTGCCTGGATGGAGATCCTCATCCTGGGCATTGTATACCGCTCGTTACCTTATGAGGATAAATTGGTCTATGCTGAAGATTACATCATGGATGAGGAACACTCTCGCTTGACAGGACTACTGGAGCTCTACCTGGCCATCCTGCAGCTGGTGCGCCGGTACAAGAAGCTGAAGGTGGAGAAGGAGGAGTTTGTCACACTCAAGGCCCTGGCTCTTGCCAATTCCGGTAAGGTTATGGTCTGGAATGGACATCAGGGTCTGGTCACCAGGGACCATGGAATACTATTATTATTATTATTATTATTATTATTATTATTACATTTATATACGGCTTTATTTGCTAAAAAAAACATTATCAAGGCAGTGTGAAGCTATGAGAGACTAATAGAAATCTGTGGTGCAGCTAGGGCTGGAACTCAGAGCCAAAGACTGGATAGTTGCAGGATCCTCTAGGAGAGATTTTGAATGTCCATGTGGGGCTGCAGGGAGGAGGAGAGGATGTGGAAGCCCCGTTCCATAAGCGGTGGCAGAACTAAGGGTCTGGATCCAACCCCATGTAAATTTGTATCTTAAGACCATTCAGCAACTTTATGACTAAATAGAGCTTTTTTCCGATTAGTATATTTGTCTTTAAATTTACATTATCTTAAAATTATTAGTAGGGATTTAAACCTGGACTTCCCATTCCCCCATCCCACATTTAATCCAGCGAAAACTATGGCACATAAACAGTTTGATTAATTAGTTTGAGGAATCTTTTGCATTTCACATATTTGTATCATGAGAGTCCAAGGATGAGAAAGATATGAACCATAGCAATATAATAATTGATATGGCCGGCATCGCATGGGCTACGTTTCGAAAGACCAGCCAACCTGAACTAACGCTGAAACAGACCACTGACCAATTGTTCAGTTTCGAGAGGCACATATGTTTTAATATTGCTCCCTCAATTGTTATTTCTCATGAAATCCACCACATCGTATAGTTGGCTGCTTGCTGGTTGCTCAGTTGGTCTGGCAAATGATTCCAGGAGCCTGCTTAGCATCATAATATCGTAGATTTGGAAGGGACCCAAAGAACATGGAGTTCAGCATCCTTCTTGGTGATAGAATAGCCCCCCAGATACCAAAGATCTAGAGAAATTCGCTTAGCTTCCACTTGTCTCCATGGTACTTAGGTTCTTGGGTAACTGGAGAGAGTCATTTGTCCTGCTTTGTATAGAAGGCAAAAGTCCTGATGCTTTATTGGAAAAGGGAACCCTTAACTGGACCTTTTCCTTTTCTTTCTTTGATCCCTGACTATGCAGCTTTTGTGAAGAATGCGGGACTCAGTTGGGAAGGAAATCCTCCTACTTCATATCATTCATAGCTTCCTGCACACACCTTGATAGTCTCCCTCACCCTTCTCCATGCTCCTGGCAGCTGGAAAAGAATCATAGTCATTGATTTTGTAATTCACAGTTTATCGGTGCTATTGATACCAGTTCACTAATGGATTGCAAGAAAATTAATCCCACAATACTGGTTTGCTTTTTATAGCCAGTTGCCAAATTTAGGTCTCCCTGTGCACTTGAGAGAGCAGGGAACAGGACCTTGATAAGAGGGCAATTGAAAGGAGCCGACCTGTATGAGTCCCTTTGGTCTATGCAGGTGCTTATAAGCTAATGTCGTTCATTGTGTAGAAATTAGATAGGAAAGGCAATATAATGTAATGAGCACCTGTCCTATATTACAGTTAGGGAAGTATGGGAAATTAGTTTAGTTCCTTTTTGATCAGGATTTACCCAGTTTGTATCTTCTGGACCAAACACAGACTCAGATGCAAACAAACTCGGATGCAATCTGCTGTCAAAGTCCATAAATTTCCAAGCTTGCAATGTGATTTGTGGACCAAAAAATGCACTCCACAGAATGTGTACATTTGAAAAATGTGTATGAAAAAAATGCTAATGAAAAAATGGAAAAGGGTAAGACTTCATTGGTCAGAAGTTTAATTAGAATATAAAGGTCAGGATGCAGGAGATTGTAAAGTTTAACTCAGACAGAAAAGTTTTAACTCAGGAAATAGAAACCTAGTTGGCTCAAACTCACTAGCACTCTCTCACACACAAATATTTAACCCCATAATTTCCTAAAACCAAACTAAATGCCAAAAAGAGAGGATAGTTTTGTTGTTTCTCATTCCCTGACCATACTGGCAAAGGCTAATGGGAGTTGTAGTCCAAAATACCTGGAGGGCGCTACATTGGGGAAGGCTGTTCTAAGGTTAAATACTTCCCCCGCCCTTTGTCCTCTCACTGTTCTTGTTTTTCTCTTTACAGATTCAATGCACATAGAGGACATGGAGGCTGTGCAGAAACTCCAAGACCTTCTCCATGAAGCCCTTCAGGACTACGAGCTGAGTCAACGTCACGAGGAGCCACGGCGTGCAGGGAAGCTGCTGCTGACCCTGCCCCTCCTGCGGCAAACAGCCGCCAAGGCTGTGCAGCACTTTTACAGCATTAAACTGCAGGGCAAGGTCCCCATGCACAAACTCTTCCTAGAAATGCTCGAGGCCAAGGTCTGACAGGCCCACCCACAGTGCCCAGGAAGCAAACTGGAAACAGAGATGCAGCCGTGGAGCAAACCAAACAGAGGTGGCAGCTGGCTTTTAGCTCCAATCATTTATTATGGAAGAATTATTTAAGGTCCATCTGGCCAGCCGCCAGCCTGTACGTCCATCTGAAGATTATTGTGTACAGAGAGGGAAACTCTTTTAATCAACAGCACTCTTTTTTTCCCTTTTCCTTTTTCTTTCTGGAAGATTCTAGAACAAGCTCTTGCACTTGCAAGGGGAGTCAAGGGAGATTTGGACCCCCTGAGCAGCTATGCTCTTTGCACTATCCAGGGCGACCGATTCCTGCCTCTTTCTACCTTCTAGAGACGGGATGCGGGGACTTGAAGCAGGGAATGGCGAAAAAGAAATGATAAAATTCAGAGCATGGTGGTGTGAGAGGAGATAAAGAAAATGTGGGCATCTGTGGGTCTGCAGCGTGACACCTTTTTTTGCAAAGCACAGGCTCATGTGACAGATGCTTGTTTGGAGAGGAGCATCATGGAACCTCTTATGTCCAAAATAGCTGCATCTTATGCTCAAGCTACTCGTGAAAGATGTACATAGAGGCCCCTCTTCTTATTGGGAAAGACAGGCCTGACCGTGTAAGATATTCTGTGATCTTGAACAATGTCTTTGCACCTGGCTTTCCCCCCACTCATGTGCAATCATAACATTCCCAGTGGTGGTTGTTATGGAGGCTGGAGGCATGTCCTTGAGAGAGGAAAGCCTCATTGGTTCAGAGCATGCACAGAGAAGGAGCCCGACACCATTTTGTTCCAAGGCTGTATTCACTCAATAATCCCATCCTCCTCCTGTATGTGGTGCTATTTAAAACCCCTCTACCTCCTTTCTTCCTTTCCCACTTGGCACAAGTCCAAGGCCTCCGGAATCTATCCGCAGTGTGCAGGCCAAAGTCAAAAGGTATCCCAAACTAAGGCATTTCCCAGGCTCTCAACAAAGGGATGTCTTGATCTAAATCCTGTTATTGGATACATATTCCATGAGGAGTAGTGGGGAAACAGATCACCCCAGAAGGCTTCTGGGCTCATGCCATACTAACAGAACTAAACCAAACCTTTTTGGGGGAGATATATAATCCTTGCTTCCTGAATACCTCTTTCCCCCTCTACAGCTTTCTCATCTAGGCCAGTCACTTGAATCCAGCCCAGGTCAGTGGCTTAGGACAGGGGTGGAGAGACTTCTTCCTGTCAAGGACTGTATTCCCTCGGGTAATCTATCGGGGGCCATATCCTGGTGGTGGGTACAACTGAAGCCCCTGATGGAAGGGGCAACCTCTTTTTCTTTCTCTTTCACCCCTTCCCTCTCTCTCTCGCTCTCTCTTTCTCTCTCTCTCAATTTCTCCCTGTTCTGTCACACTCGGTATGTTGCCAGGGGAGGGACAGATCACTTTTGGCAGAGGTCTGAGCTCATCATTTGCAGAAAGCTCATCATTTGCAGAAATTAGACCAAGAGTCACAAGTTGCCCACTCATAGTTTAGAGGAAGGGCAGCACTGGGCCTTAAATCTGAACTAGGGCCTGTTTTGAATGCAAGGCTTGAAGCGTATGAAGTGACAAATATGAAAGGACCTCTTAAGGATGGGAGAGGAAGTGGTGTTTTAAGTAGGAGGACCATATGGAAAGGAGGACATGGCTCCTGTACCTTTAACAGTTGTCTAGAAAATGGAATTTCAGCAGGTGTCATTTGCATGCATGCAGCACCTGGTAAAATTCCCTCTTCATCACAACGGTTAAAGCTGCAGGAGTCCTGCCCACATTTGTAGAGTGACCAGATACAAAAGAGGGCAGGGCTTCTGCAGCTTTAACTGTTGGGGTGAAGAGGGAATTTCACCAGGTGCTGCATACATACAAATGTCACCTGCTGAAATTACCTATTTTAGACAACTGTTAA
The DNA here is from genome assembly GCA_029215795.1 of Anniella stebbinsi. Classification (NCBI taxonomy): domain Eukaryota; kingdom Metazoa; phylum Chordata; class Lepidosauria; order Squamata; family Anniellidae; genus Anniella; species Anniella stebbinsi. Next base: position 336,781,982 of record JARDYH010000001.1, read on the forward strand.
AAGTACAGGAGCCCTGTCCTCCTTTCTGTATGGTTACGCTATTTTAAGGTCATTTCAAAAACTGGGTTCCAAGTTAACTTGGCCCTCAATGATCCTCTGTTTAGATAGGGTGACCATCTGGAAAGGAGGATAGGGCTCCTGTATCTTTAATAGTTGTATTGAAAGGGAAATTTCAGCAAGTGACATTTGTATGCATGCAGTACCTGGTGAAATTCCCTCTTCATCACAACAGTTAAAGCTGGAGGAGCCCTGCCTAGCATGACCAGATACAAAAGAGGGCAGGGTTCCTGAAGCTTTAACTGGGATGATGAAGAGGGAATTTCACCCGGTGCAGCATGCATAAAAATGACAGCTGCTGAAATTCCCTTTTCAGTACAACTGTTGAATATACAGAAGCCCTTCCTCCTTTTCATATGGTCACCCTACTTTAGAGATTAATCACTTTTCTTCAAATCACTTCCATGGTGCCACAAGTGCAGTTTGCCCCAAATGACTGATCTGTGGCATTTCAGTGGTGTGGTGTGGTGTGTGTGTTTTACAGTCCTTTTGGGATTGAACCGTGAGTTAAAGAATGTATTCCACTGAAGTAGAGGCAGTATTGAGCTAAGATTACTAAACAAGTGAATATCACTTTAAAGGGGAGTAGTGGAACAGGTGAAAAACAGAACTAACCAAAGCAATAAAAGGTATGGATGACAAAAACCTCTTGCCAAGTAGGTGCTGAGCATTCTCATCCCACCTCCTCCCCAAGGGTCATGAGAAAAGAGGGCTTGTCGTTTTCATTTTGAATTAATTTTCTGTGCTGTTTTCTCCAGATTCCAGTCCAAATTACTCTTTTGTTGCTGAGAAAAGGGGGGGGGGAGGTGGAATCAATCAGCTGTGTAAAGCGGTTTTCTGTGGCTCTGATGGGAGAGGTGAAAATCAACATTGTAGCTGTTTGTGGATGTGTGCCGTTGGCAGCTCCTTGAAGCCCAAACTTCACTTACATAGCAGATAATTTAACAATCTCGTGGCAACCCTCGCATAACCCATGGTCTGTTCTAGGATTATGTGAGGGCTGTTTAACTAGGTTCACATGACAAGACAATCCCGAGCAGGGGTTGCATATGCAATCTGGCGCCTTCAGGTGCCGGGTCTCATTGGCCCTATTCACAAGACATCTTAAACCATCGTGGTTAAGCCTTATCCACTGTAGTTTCAGGTGTCTTCTGAACAGGGCCATTGTAGGTTAAATAACCCATGATGAGATCAGTCACTGTTTGATAGAGTAGCCTTCCTGTCAGAACTCCCTTCCTTGCCTTCCTAAGAGTCATCCTTGTTGTTCTCCAAGACAGCAGTCACCTGTAGGGGAGAAATTATAGCTCAGAGCACATGCTTTGCATGCAAAAGGCTTATTCCCTGGCATCTCGCGTTTAGAAGGATTGGCTAGGAGGTGATGTGAATGTCCTCAGTCTGAGAGCCACTTGTCAAGCTACAGAATACCGGGTTAGATGGATGAAAGTCTGGCTTGGTATAAGGCAGCTTTCTGTGTTCCTATGGGGCTGTTCACACAATACACTAAACCCATACTCAATGGTTGAGTGTTGTTTGTTTGTTGAACCATGGGTTAGTGCATTGTCTGAACACACGACATTTTCTACAGGGTGGGTTGTTAACCACCCTGAACAATCCAACAACAAACCATGGGTTCTCAAGAAAAATAAGCCAAACTGCATGGTTAACAAACCATGTCCTGGGTTCAGACAAGACACTAAACTAACCCATAGTTCCACAAACAACCCACAGTTCAACAACAGCAATGTTTCAACCACTGAGTTTGGGTTAGCACATTGTGTGAGCCATCTGGCTGCATTCAGACAATACATTAGTCAATGGTGGGTTGAGCAGCCAACTCACAGTTGGTTATTTTGTGGGTAGTCCCCACACAACATATTCCTACGCAACTGTGGGTGGTCGGGGCTGGCGTTGAATGGACTAAACTAATAGTCAACTCGGCATTTGATTGACACAGCTCCCGCCCCTCTCCCCACCCTCCCTCCTCCCAGTTCTATCTCAGTTCTATCCCAGCAGCCTCTGCAAGTTGCACCACTTGTAGCAGAGTGGCAGCCGCCTCTTTGGTCGCTCTTGCCGCCTGCCTCTATGGGCTTGTGTTTTAACCCACTCACTGCACACTATTAACACACTCACCCCTCCACACAACACTTTAAACAACTGGCTTCGAGCTAAACAACTTGCAAGCCAGTTGTTTCTCTCAGTTGCTTATTTGGGTGGAATAGCATACCGTCAGTAGTTTGTGAGCGGCGTGTCATCCTCCACACAACACAATAAGCAACACAACTGACGATTGTTCCCCCCCCAGTTGCTTAATGTGTTGTCCGAATACAGCCAGTATCTCTTTTTTTACAAAACACAGCTCTTGAAATTTCCTGCTAATGGCCTGAAAAAGAGCTGCTGCCTCCCTTGCCACTTTGGGACAATAAGTAAAGGAAAACTGTGTGAAACAGGAGGGATAAAGGCCAATGCAGGAAATAATCCTTATTTCCATCCTAGTGGAGCTACTAGTTTTGCTTAGGTGGAGAGCCTAAGGCAGACTTCCCCAACTTGGTGCCTTCCAGATATTTTGGACCTCAACTCCCATCAGCCCCAACCAACATAGACAATGGTCACGAATGGTGGATGTTGTAGCCCAGCAACTTTTGGGCAGGGGCACCAGGTTAAGTGAGGATGGGCAAAGATCGTTTTGATCCTGGCAGATTGTGGAAACGTCAGGCCTGCCATGTTGGGTCAGATGCATTTCATCCAGCATTCTGCCTCCAACAGAGGTCATCAGATGTCTGTGGTAAGGTCACAAGCATCACAGAGTCATCAACAATATAGTGTATTGCTTTCTGATGTGGGAGGCAATGCGGATCCTGATTCTCCGTTACTCACTGTGCTCTTTTAGGATCGCTGAAATGTATCGCTGTATCACTCTAAACAAAATGAATGAGTATAGACTGCCTGACTTTGGGGGTGTCTATACACTCTAATAACCTCTTCGCAGCTGTGGAGTGTGCTGCATTGTTTATCTGACGCAGCTGCCAACTCACAGCCACATCAGGCTTCCCCCCCACCCTGAAACTGCATTTTTTCACAGTGTCGTTTTACCAGAACTTTTCCAATTGCTCCAATGCCACCACATTGTTTCTTTCATCTGTCCCTAGTGTCTTCAGTTCGGGGCTGTTCCTATGGGAGGATCCCAGTACAGGGTAAGCCCAGGAATGGCTGGGGTGGGCTTGGCAAGCCAAATGGCTGCGCTGAGGTTTTTTTTCTGGCTGGATAGCCTTGCTTCCCTCCTGCCATCTAGCTTTCTGGATTCCACCTCACAGCAGCAATGTTGTGGGGTTTTGAGGGAATCAGCTTACAAAGCGAGTTGTACAGACACCGTCTTCTGTTATATAGATGACCAGAAAAAATGTGTTGAATTGTGTTCTTCTTTATATACACAAGAAATATAAACTATCGCTAGAGGCGGTGAGGGGTCTGTGGCTGCTTATTCTGATTTAACTTGATAGAACATGCACTTAAGGAGGGCTATCATAATCTGCCACAGCAATAGCATGGCAATATGTAGAGGTCTTATAAGGAGAGAGGATGTCGCAGACCACCAATAAAGTTTTTATTAGCAAGATGGAGCGAGCCTTTGCTCCATGCATTTGGAGCTAGAAAGTGTGTTTGTGTGCGTGTGCAAAGGTATGTTTTCTGCTTTACAGCAATCTACACAATCTTAGATGTACAAGGGGCAAAGATTTTCTAAAGAATCAACTTTTAAGTTCAAGATCGATTCTGACAACTGCAAGTCCTTGTACAATTATAACATCCATAGTGTAGGCAATGTTGAAATCTAGTCCCGGAGGGCTAACCCCAGAATTGGATTAGGTCAAGGCTCACGAGTAAGTAACTCCGTTAGAACGGGTGGGCAGATTTCAAGCTTGTTGGGTCTACATTGTGGTCTACCTGAGATCCACCAACCAGACCCAGGTGCAAAAGACATACACTGAGAATTAAAGAACAGAGTGCCTCTGATCACATTTGGTTTGGAAAGACAGACTTCACAGTCCCTTTACACAAAATTTCACTCCTGGTCACTCCAAGCTTTTTCTACTTCTTCATTTCAGTAACCTCATTTAGGTGGGAAAGAATCATTGTTGGTATTGTTGAGTCGGAAACTCTTGCCATTCTACTGCGAATCACCTAGAGATCTGCCAGTAGATCCTAATCTACCTTCTACCTACACTTGTATTAGAATGTAAGTGTGATGCTAGTCAACCCATCTCTTTCAAGGGAGCTGTAGCAACACACTTTTGTGCCTACCTCCTGGAACTTGCAGTGTGCTTTCTCTCCTGCCCAGAAGTTTGCATATACACTACACAGCTAGTGGTCTTCTGTATGAAATAGGACCCTCCCCATGAGCCTTGGAGACAACCGATGCTGCTCATCCTGTTCACATTGCTCTCTGGGAACGGAGGTCTCTGTCCTTTAGTGCAACCCTGTCCCCCAACCTCCTCCAAGTTGATGGGAATAAATTCAGATCAATGTTGAGAGACCCATTCCACTTGTATCTGAGAAAACACGGGCATTATTTTGAAGTGAAAATGTGAAGAAACTGCAAAAACGTGTTCATGCCAAATAAGGGGGTGTTATTCTTTTCTTTTCATAAACCAGACTGACCCATGCATTTAGAACTGTTGCACACATCTTTTGCAATCATGCTAGAACAACTGTCAAAATAAAAATAAAATGAAAAGCAAAGTAGTGGTGAAAGACCTAAGAATGTAAGTGGCTGAGTTTTCTGCCAGTTAGAACTAAGAGAGAGAGAGAGTGAGAGATTATATTTGCGGTGTAGCCACCAGCTACAACTAATCATGCGATCAAAACTCAGCCCTGCTCCTGTGGCTTGATGGTTAAGAGAAGCCAAAAATAAAATAAAAATGGGAAACCTGTGCAAACTATGCAGGGTGTTGTAGTCCAAGAGTGAAATAAATAATATCTACTCAACTATTATCTGCTCCTGAAAACAAAACCTGTTAAATAACTAATTAAATAAATCATATTCTTGTGGTACAGGTCATTCAAACAATCTGAGAAATAAAACAAATGTACAAACAAATCCTGTTGAGGTGGCATTTATTGGGTACTCTGAAGCATATTTTCACACATTGCATTGGCAAAATTTTCTTTACACCATGTTCCTGTTCATTTTGTTATACACTATCAATAATAGGAAAGTTGAAGGGCTATGCATCAACATGACTTGCATCAGCATTACAAAACCAGATACTCTACCCAGGCTGGCATCCTGTTTATGGAGCACCCAGATGATTATTTACTTTGACCGTGTTCCTCACCCCATGGTTTTTATGACCAGATTTGTGGTAGCTCTGTTTGCCATTGAAGACTGAGCTTGTGCAGTCTGGTCAGATGAACCACTATTAAGACTTTCATAGGGCTACTATGCCTTTGGTTTTTTTATTTTATTTGTTATATGTATATTTCCCTTTCCTCCAAGGAGCTCAAGGTGGTGTACATGAGCCTCCCCCTCTCCATTTTATTTTCATAACAGCCCTATGATGTAGTTGGACGGAGAGTCAGTTAATGGGCCAAAGTCACCCAATAAACATGGCCAAGTGGGGGGATCTGAACCTGGATCTCCTCAGTCCAACACTCTAACCATAACACCACGCTGACTTTCGCTTTGCTCTTTGTGGATTCAGCTTCTTTTCTTCTATTGTTCACAAACGGGGGATTTAGTGAGTATTTTCCCCTGGAATAGTTTCTGTATGAATTGCTCCATGTCGGTCCCCCCCCCCCCATGTGTTTAATTGCTGACTTCCTTTAATTTTTAAAAATGTTTTTAAAACAGCAAATAGCATCATTTAAATACAAAAAAAACCCCCACACCAGTTCCGAGGAAATAATTCATTAAAGACACTCCCCTCAATGGGAAAAGAAGGTAACATGGAGTAATTCACAGGCTATCCCAGCTGGGGTCAATTGAAAGCAATAAAACCTGTGTGCAATATTGGCAGAAGTTGCATGGGAACTTTGTTTCATGGAACTTATTTGTGTGTATGTATTATAGCAGGATCATGGCCATGGGAAAGGGCAATGCTAGCAGATATAGAAATTTATTTGATGCTGAATGGAACCCCCATTTTAATCCTTCTTCTGACTGATGTCTCAGCAACACTTGGGGCTCTGGCACAGAAGCATCCCAAGTGTGGATTTTGCTAGGACATTTAAGTTTAGTCCTCTCCTGGAAACGAAGTTTCCCCAAGTTCCCCTTTTGTAGAGTAACAACAATAGCAACACATGGAACACCAAGCATCTGAAAAAGAAATACTAATATGCAAATGGAGGCCTGTGGACAATGCATGCACTTTTTGCTGTAGTTAGAGGATGGAGCAATGGTAACGCTTTCCTCCAAGGCACCTGTTCAGTTTGATGGAACCTGCAACACCTGGTCAGCCACCTTCAGTGAACCTGCCCTGGGATGCCCCTCCAACTGAGAGATAGTTATCTAACACCCATCTTACCTTCCGATTGCTCTGCTATCCCGGGGAACTTGGAGAACGAACCAGGCCACCCACAGAACCTCTCCTTGCTCCTATGTAATGCCAGGTCAGTTAAAAATAAAACACATGTCATCCATTACCTTCTTTCGGATGAGGAGGCTGACCTGGCATGCTTCACTGAGACCTGGTTGGGAGATGATAGTGGACCGACATGGGCGCAGGCCCTCCCAGCTGGGTACTGTGTTAGTGAGCAGGTGAGGGAAAGTGGGCGGGGGGGCAGAGTAGCTGTGGTCTACAGGGATAATCTTAACCTGACCAGACTTCCTGTTCGTGAACTGAATTACAACGAGTGTGTGTACCTGAGTCTGAAGACCAAGGATAGACTAGGGATTCTGTTGGTGTACCGGCCACCCCGCTGCCTATCAGACTCCCTGGCTGAGCTCACGGAACTGGTCTCGGAGCTGGTGTTGGATTCGCCCAGGCTTTTGGTCCTGGGCGATTTCAACATCCCATTCGAGACTGGTTTGTCAGGTGGAGCTCGGGAGTTCGTGGCATCCATGACAACCATGGGCCTATCCCAATTGGTCTCTGGACCCACACATTCAGCGGGTCATACCCTCGATGCTGTTTTCAGTTCCGAACAGACGGATCTGTGGGCGGAGGTAACGAATACCTCCGTGTTGTCATGGACAGACCATTTTCTGGTTAGGGTTAGTATCACGGCTACCACCTGCCCCTGCAGGGGTGGTGGACCTATTAAGATGGTCCGCCCTCGAAGGCTGATGGATCCTGCTGGATTCCAGAAAGCCTTGGAGGGTTTTATGGCTGGTATCTTTGATGATAGATGGAATCAAGACCTAACTAGGGCTATCGACACGATCGCCCCCAAACGTCCTCTCTGACCCGCTTCTAACAGGGCGCCCTGGTATACGGAAGACCTCAGGGAGTTGAAGCAGAAAGGACGATGACTGGAGCGCCGATGGCGGAAAACTCGACTTCTATCCGACAAGACACGGCATAGAGAACATCTTCATTCCTATGGGGTGGCAATACGTGCAGCGAAGAAAGCTTTCTTCTCTGCGCGCATTGCGTCTGCGAATTCGCGTCCAGCGGAACTGTTCAGGGTGGTGAGGGGTCTAACCCGGGCACCTTCCCCCCTGAATCCGATTTTAGAGCCTTCGGCGGTTCGCTGCGATGCCTTTAATGATCATTTCACAGATAAAATCTCTCGGATAAGAGCCGACTTAGATGCCGTCGTTATAGCAGAGGCTGACGATGGAGTGTCTGGTGACTCCGCGAGTAGAATTATACTGGATCAGTTTCAGTTGGTGAGTACCGAGGACGTGGACAAGCTGCTTGGACGAGTGAGGGGGATGACTTGCCCTCTCGATCCCTGTCCTTCATGGCTGGTCGTCCAGGGAGGAGATGTGGTTAGATCGCAATTACAATATATTATTAATGCATCTCTCAGGCAGGGGAGTTTTCCATCATGTTTAAAAGAAGCGGTAGTACAACTGCTTCTAAAGAAGCCCTCCCTGGATCCCCTGGACTTTAATAACTACAGACCGGTATCAAACCTTCCATTCTTGGGCAAGGTGATCGAGAGGGCGGTTGCCTTTCAACTCCAGGTAGTCTTAGATGACACTGATTTTCTAGACCCATTTCAAACTGGCTTCAGGGCAGGATACGGAGTTGAGACTGCTATGGTCGCCTTAGCGGATGATCTACACCTGGGTATTGACAGGGGGAGTGTGTCCCTGTTGGTACTTTTGGACCTCTCAGCGGCATTCGATACCATCGACCATGGTATCCTTCTGGAACGCCTGAGGGGATTGGGAATCAGGGGCACTGTGCTTCAGTGGTTCCGGTCCTACCTCTCGGGCAGGTTCCAGATGGTGATGCTTGGGGATAGCTGCTCTGCAAAGAAGGAGCTGCTGTGTGGCGTACCGCAAGGTGCCATCCTTTCCCCAATGCTGTTTAACATTTATATGAAACCGTTGGGAGAGATCATCCGGAGGCATGGGGCAGGGTGCTATCAGTATGCTGATGACACCCAAATATATTTCTCTATGCCTTCGATAACAGCGTCTGCTAAGGATAGTGTGTCTCCTCTGAATGAATGCTTGGAGGCGGTAATGGGCTGGATGAGGAAAAACAAACTGAAGCTGAATCCAGACAAGACGGAGGTGCTTGCTGTCAAAGGCCGCAACCTGGGTTTGGAGGTGTGTCAACCGGTTCTGGATGGGGTTACACTCCCCCTGAAAGACTGTGTTCGCAGCTTGGGGGTGCTCCTGGATCCGTCGCTCCAAATGACAGCCCAGATAGATGCGACGGCCAGGAGTGCCTACTATCAGCTTCAGCTGATACGCCAGCTGCGCCCCTTCCTAGAGTTGGAAGACCTAAAGATGGTAGTGCACGCGCTGGTAACTTCGAGGCTCGACTTCTGCCATGCGCTGTACATAGGGCTACCTCTGTGCCTAGTCCGGAAACTTCAACTAGTTCAAAATATGGCAGCCAGGTTGGTCACCGGTACATCTAGGAGTGATCATATTACGCCAGCTTTAAAATCGCTCCACTGGCTGCCAATTAGTTTCCGGACGAAGTATAAAGTGTTGGTCATTACCTTTAAAGCCCTACATGGTTTGGGTCCAGGTTACCTGCGGGATCACCTTCTCCCGTACAATCCACCCCATACGCTCAGGTCCTCTGGGAAGAACTTACTGTGGTCGGCCAAGACTAGGCTGACAACTGTTACCCAGAGGACCTTCTCTTCTGCCGCTCCCAGACTGTGGAATGACCTGCCGGAGGAGACTCGTCAACTTAACAGTCTTTTGGAATTTAAGAAAGCTATAAAGACTGTTCTCTTCCGGCAGGCATATCCAGTGGAATTTTTAGAATGTTTTTAGGATGTTTTAGGATGTTTTAATGCAGTTTTAATAATATTTGTCATGTTTTTAATTAGTTTTATGTATTTTATCATGTTGTTGTTCCCCGCCTCGATCCAGACGGAGAGGCGGGTAAGAAATAAATCGTTATTATTATTATTATTATTAGAGGATGGAGCAATGGTAACGCTTTCCTCCAAGGCACCTGTTCAGTTTGATGGAACCTGCAACACCTGGTCAGCCACTTTCAGTGAACCTGCCCTGGGATGCCCCTCCAACTGGGGCAATTTTAGGAATGTCAGTGGAATCTGTCTGGGGGTGTTGGAGCTCACTGGGAAATGAACTGAAGTCAAAGAGATCAAGCTTTCATCAGCTTTGTCCCCACCACTGGGCTGCAGCTCATTTCCCTGCAAGCTGGCCTGACTCAACATACATCAAGTTGGGTCAGCTCAGAGATTTTTCCATTTTTTAAAATTTGCATAATCAAAAATGTGCGCAAATTGCAAGGTGAAAATTGTGACTGAAATTTGCATAATTTACACAACTTGTGCCCAAAATTTGCATACATTTCTATTTATGTAAATTATTTTTTTTAATGAAAAATTTCCCAGATTTCTGGAAAAGCCCTGCATCTTGGCCTGCAAATGTGAGCTGAGTCAGGTGCTCATCATGAGTCTGCCAAGCCCAAGAGGAGGCAGATTCCACAACCATGGTCATCCCTAGGTAATTTGCAAGGTTAGGCAATTCAGAGAATGTAAATAACCTGATTTAGATGCAATTAATTCCACATTTTGCCAGAAGGTGCATTTGATGATTGCCATGGGGGAGCTCTCTCTCGGAGCCTATCCACACATGCAGGATAAAACACTTTGAAAACATTTTGAAAACTGTATATAGAGTGTGTCCTGGGCCCCAACAGTTCTCAAAACTGTTATAAACCATTTTAAACAGTTTTAAAGCAGTAGTGTAGATAGGCTCTTGGCCAACCATTAGACCACCAGTTTTTCCTGGCTTTAAAAATGTGTACATGTCCAGTATGGGTGCATGTACTGTTTTTCCTTTGAACTGGAACTGTGGTTATGGTTGTTCTTAAATGTTTTCATGTGGTGCAAAAAAAGTTGATAACAAACTTAATTTATGCATAAGTGTACGGTATCTGCTTGACACACAGAGGTTCTAACAATTCATATAATGTATTACCCAGTCAAGTCCCCTAACTATGCATCTGCAAGAAGAGCAATGTGGAGGGTACATCATTAATATATACAAGTGGGACTTGTAACACAAAATTGCTCTCTGGTGTGCACTTGTGTAGGCTGCCAGCCATGTCTTCTTTTAGGACAATCCGGCTCCTGCCAGGGATTGCACCCCCCCCCCCCAAAGGTTTGTCTTCATTTTAACTTTTGCAAGCCTTGCTGTTTCCCTCATCCTGTTGATCTTTCACTCTGTTGTGCATAAATGGCTCCATTTTGGCTGCATCAGGATCCACAGTTAGGATCCACAGTTAGGATCCACAGTTATCCCCAGCCATTGGAGATGTAAGCCAGCTACATCTGGGAAGCACCTGGTTGGGGGAAAGCTGGGATAGAAAGGATGCTAAATCTCAGCAGATGTATAAACAGAATAAGTTAAGTTGTGCAGCAGCTCTGAGTGGCTCATTCATGCCCTTGCTGCGAGCAGTGAAGCAGCCTTCCTCAACCTGTTGATCTTTAAATATATTGGACTGCAACTCCCATCATTCCCAGCCAGCTGGAGGCACCAGGTTTTGGGGAAGGATGCAGTAGAGTCATGGAAATGTCTCTTGCTTTGGTACATCATCTCTCTACAGCAAAGGAAATCATGTCTGCTTGTTGAAAGTGATTCACAGCATTTAGTACATTTTGTTACATTTGTATTTGACCCTTCCTCAAGGAGCCCAGAGCCATGTACATGCCAGACAGTGTCCCATGCACACATCTGGCCCAAATTTGCTTTGGCTTCTTAGTATTGTCAAGATGACATCAAGTCAATCTCCTTCTGGGACATGCATGTTGCTGGGATAATGTTAATCTGGCCATTTTCCTTCCAGTTAACTTTATTGCAATTGAGTAGGCTGACCAGGTCAGGGTTCATGTAACTTTAACAGTTGTAGAGAAAAGGGAATTTCAGCCAGTGTCATTTGTATGCAATTAGTTCCTGGTGAAATTCCCTCTTCATCACAACAGTTAAAGTTGCAGGCACTATACTAGAGTGACCATATACAAAAGAAGTCAGGGCCCCTGCAACTTTAACAGTTGTGCTGAAGAGGGAATTTCACCAGGAACTAATTGCATCCAAATGACACTGGCTGACACATTTTAACTGTAGACTTCAATTTTCATGTGCATTTTGAGATGTTATTGAGCTGAGAACTGTATCACTAATGCAGAGAAGTGCAGAAACTGAAGGATAATTGAGTTCCAATCAGTGTATTATTCCTCTTCAATATTTTAGGAGGTATAAGAGAGGGCCACATCTAGACTATTCTCGTAACACCTTTTCTTTTAGTTAAGCTTACTTTTAGGAATACCAGCCTACTGATTCTAGAAGCAAAATATATTTTGAAATGTTCTCCTTTTTTAAGGATGGAATGTTACCTCTGCGTGAAATTTCTCTATGCTAAAATCACAGGGGGTTGTTGACAGCACTTATTTCACATTTTCAGCAGCTTTAGCGCAGCACCCAAATATGTCTCCAATACAGTGTAAAAACAGCAGAACAATGATCAGATGAAGAGGAGTAAAGCTAGAGGAAAACCACTTTAGCTAAACTGGCAGGGACTGATAGAAACTAAAGCCTGTATTTAATAGCCGAGTTAAAAACCAAATCACATAAATGTTGTTTTCATGGGGAGATGAGGGGGGTAATTTACACAGCCTGTCAATTAAATCAAGTGCCATGTGCTGGTTATGAATAATCTTATTGGGGTGAAGAATGTTATTTTTGGACAGAAAATGATCTAAGGCCAGATTATATCATCTTGAACAATTCAATTTTCAGAGTTATAAATTCACTTCAATTTTAATATTGAAGCCAGTCAATCCTGCAAAATAATGTTCATTGCCATTTACATTATTAAAACCACACACATTAACCCAAACATAACAACAGGCCTGGAAGCATGACGAGCGTCTGGCCGTTTTAGCACCAGCAAAAAACAGAAAAATAAAGAAAAAAAGCCATTTTGAATATCATTTTGCAATTACAATTTCATCTGTATGTTTCCCGAGCAATATGTTGTGTGCAAGCTGGCTGACAAGAGTTAACTTCTGGAAAGGAGGACAGGGCTCCTGTATCTTTAACAGTTGTATAGAGAAGGGAATTTCAAGTGTTATTTATATGCATGCAGCCCCTGGTGAAATTCCATCTTCAACATAACTGTTAAAGCTGCAGGGGCTATACTAGAGTGACCAGATTCAAAGAGGGCATGAAAAGGGAATTTCACCAGGGGCTGCATGCATACAAATGACACCTGCTGAAATTCCCTTTTCTATGCAGCTATTGAAGATACAGAAGCCCTGTCCTCCTTGTCATATGGTCACCCTTGGCAACGGGGCTTAACGCACACACTATCCCTGGTGTCTTCAGAACTCCTAAAACCTCTGTTCCCCAAGCATTTCTAGACATTGCCAGAACCAAACATGCCCATTGTATAATGAATATTTCTGTTCAGGAATTGGTCATATTGCCAACAAGATCTACTTACGGATGTGCTACATCACAACATCCGTGACCCAGGAGATCAGATGGGTTGCTATTTACCCTTATTCCACCATTTCACACTAAAATAACCTAATGGCTCTCAGCAGTGTCATTAGGTCATTTTAGAGCCAAATTACACGTTATGCTAATCACATAGTGTGTAGCTGAGGAAGGTTAGCTTTTTTTTTACTCTGGTGCAAGCATGCATGACCTCAATTCAGACAGGGATACCCATGCCTGGGAAGGAGGATGAAGCCTTCCCCCAAGGTTTGCATCCCCAAATCCCTCCACCAGGACCTGCATCCCCTGTTCAGGGATGAGGCGACAAACCGCTGGGCGCATCCATTGGGGCCCGTGAGGCGGACATGGGGACATCTGCTGCCCTCATGGGCCCTGTCGGATTTTCACCCCATCGCCAGAAGTTACCAGTTAATATTAAGTAAAGGTCTTGCTTAAAGCTTACAATTATCTTCTTTCCCAAGTGTGGTCAGACAAAACACGCTCTGCAACATCCTTGTGGTCTTCAGGTTTTGCAAGGTCAAGCTCTTCATCTGGAGAGTCATATTGGTTTTGTACCAGCGCAAGACAAATCCAGTTCAGCACACCATTACCCAGAATGTTGGGTTTTGGTTCAATTTTGGAGCCAAAGCTCACCAGCCCAGTGTGGTGAGAGCCAGTGTGGTGTAGTGGCTGGAGTATTGGACTGGGAGCCTGGAGATCTGGGTTCTAGTCCCCACTCAGCCATGGAAGCTCACTGGGGGACTTTGAGCCAGTCACAGACTCTCAGCCCAATCTACCTCATGGGGTTGTTGTTGTGAGGATGGAAAATGGAGAGGAGGAGGATTTGCCTTGGGGTCCTTAAGGAGGGATAAAAATGCAGTAAATAAATAAATAAATCCCATCCCTATGTCTCTGTGTCCCTTTGTCCTTTTGCTGGTGCTCCCTAATTGCCTCCCCCACATTGGGAGATGCTATCTCTCTCCCTCCCAAGAGAGAAGTCTAGGTGGTACATTTTTAGTAATATTGCTAATGTAAATGTTCACAATTAAACTAATTCCCACATTACTTAACAGGACATCATGCATGGCTGCCATCCTAAACACACTTACCTGGAAGTAGGGATGTCGGAGAAATCCGCAATGGAATCAAATATGTTCAGGTTTCTATGAATCTGACCCATGGATTCTGCAGTGGACCAGGTTTTCCTGAATTGCACAGATCTTGTGGACTTGCAGAGGTTTTTTTTTTCACTTTCCAGAATTTTATGCAAATGTAGTCATAGAAACATATGTAAAATAAAACTACACAATCCCCCGTAGGCTTAGGTATAAAAATGTAAATTTGGGGTGGGGGATTTATACATTTTGGGGGTGATGTGTGCATTTTTGGACATGCAAATTTGCACAAATTGAGAAAATTGGAGGGGAAATCCTATTACGTCAATGAGCGGATGATGGAATGAGCAGCACCTGACAATCAGCAAAATGTAAAAAATCCATACATGCCTACCTGGAAGTAAGACCAACTGAACTCAATGGAACGTATTTCTGCCTAGGATTGAGCTGTCAATCACTATGTAAATCTATCTTCAAATGGGACCTCAGCAAAACTTAGTTTCAGGCCAGATTTGAGATGATGCTGGATATACATGCTGCATGCAACAAACTTCGTGTTTACACCAGATCTTCAAATGCTAATCCTCCAGCAATAGCAAACCAGCTTGGTATCTACCTGAGCCATAGATCCCTACTGTATGCATACGCAAGGTGGCCCAGTTCAAACAAAATGAGAGTGACGTGTAACACTACATTAGAATGATGGTGGTGGTGGTGGTGGTGGTGGTGATGATGATGATGATGGTTATTACTAGGGGTGTGCACTGGATCGGCTCCGATCCACGATCCGGAGCCGATCCAGGGGAAATCGGA
Organism: Anniella stebbinsi; assembly: GCA_029215795.1. Taxonomy (NCBI): domain Eukaryota; kingdom Metazoa; phylum Chordata; class Lepidosauria; order Squamata; family Anniellidae; genus Anniella; species Anniella stebbinsi. The sequence goes on from JARDYH010000001.1 coordinate 336,797,069, forward strand.
TACAATTATCCGATTTCCGATCCCCCCTCTGGATCATCCGATATTTTCCAAACCGGTCCGGAAGGACCCGATCTGGTTTGGGAAAAATTGGAGGATCAGCGGGCACCCGCTGGTGCCTGCCGCCGCTTCCATTGGCGAGTGCCAGCAGGCGCACGTCGATGGAAGTGGACAGCAGGGGGGGGCTTACCTGGTGGGGCCTCCTCCTCCTCCTCCTGTTGCCGGCTGAAAACTACTGCAAACTAGGCCTCGCGGCTTAGTTTACAGGAGATCACCAGGTGATGATGTTGTCACCTGGCACTCTACTGTAAACTAGGCTGCGAGGCCTAGTTCGCAGTAGTTTACAGCCGGCAACGGAGGAAGGAGGATGCCCCGCCAGGTAAGGAGTGGGGGGGCTTACCTGGGGGGGCTTATCTCCTGGGGCTGTCCGCTGCCATCCGCTGCCACCCGGACGGCAGCGGGTGGCAGCAGACAGCCCCGGGAGGTAAGGAGGATCGTAAGGGGGAGGAGGAGGGGGGCCCACTTACCTGCCTGGGACGTTTGCTCTCCTTCGCTCCTGGCCGCTACTGTGAAGCAGGCTTCGTGGCCTGCCCCTAGGTAGCGCACCAGGTGATGTCATCACCTGGCGTGCTACTTAAGGGCAGGCCCTGAAGCCTGCTTCGCAGTAGCAGCCAGGAGCGGAGGGGAGCAAACGTCCCAGGCAGGTAAGGAGCGCCGGGGATGGGGCTTACCTGCTGGGGCCCTCCGCTGCCATCCGCTGCCGCCCGGGCTGCAGCGGATGGCAGTGGACGGGCCCAATAGGTAAGGGGGATCGCGAGGAGGGTGGGGGCCCCCACTTACCTGCCGGGGCTGTCTGCTCATGCCCATGGGCACCAGCGGACAGCCCTGGCAAGTAAGGAGCGCGAAGGGGAGGAGGGGGCTTATCTGTCGGGGTCATCTGTTGCCGTCTGCTGGTGCCCGTGGGCGCCAGCGGACGGCAGCAGAAGGCCCCTGCAGGTAAGAAGCGCGAGGGGGGGAGGGACAGGGAGGAGGAGTTAGGCCCCCACTCACCCCCGCCGTCATTTTTCCCCATAGACTTGCATTGGGGGAAAGCTTTCTCCCCCCAATACAAGTCTATGGGGAAAAATGGCGGCTGATCCGAAAATTGGACATCCAATTTTTGGATCGGGATTGGGTCCGATCCGATCCAGAGGACCTCCGATTTTGTTCCGATCTGATCCAGAACAAAATTGGAGGTCCCAATCTGGTCCTGATCTGATCCGGGGGGGTCCATGCACACCCCTAGTTATTACATGCCTGGCATCCCATTTAAATCAGGCTGCAGATTCTTGCGCATTACCTGCTATATTGCAGTCATTTGCAAATGTTTGGAAAGAGGCTAAAGAATGTTTCTATTGTCACTTGTGAAAACACGCTATAAATTTCCTTTGATGCAGAACTGCAGCATTGGTAAACAAGTTGTAGCATAGAGCACCACTTACCAGCCTGAGTACAATACCATCATGTGCATACAGCTAAATGGCAGTGAGGAGCAAAATGACCAAGAACGCATTTGAAGAATACAGAAATTCAGAGAGCTTCTGCAGGCAGACAGGGTATTTGGCGGGCAAGTGTTTCAGTGGGGGCTTCTGCAGGCGGGGCATTTGGAGGTGGTAGGAGCCCATTGGCAGCTTTATGCTCAGGGCCACTGGAGTCTAGCCATAGCCCTATCTCAATGGTAGAGTGGCAGGCTTTCCTGCACATTGTAGAGGGTTGGACTTGATGATCCTTGTGGTCCCTTCCAACTCAACAGTTCTAAGATTCTATAATTCTATGAATGCAGAAGAACCCAAGTTCTATCTATAGCAACTGTCCCATGGTGGTCTATGGCTAGGAATTACTCTTAGGGCTTGGGTTCAGTGACACCAGGCAAGCTTAGAAGGTCTTGCAGCACTCCTTTGAGCAATGGCATGGAATGTAGCTCGTCCCAGATGCTTCTAAAGAAGGATGGAGAGCTGACTGCGATGGTGTCAGGAGACGGGATTGCTGTGTGTAATGTATGCTGTTAGAACTGTCACAGTGGCAGGGAAAATGAATGAGTGCACTGAAAAATATGCTCTGCTTTATATATGGCTGTTCACATTTTGATCATTTCCCCTTAAGTCTTTGCTTCAAAGCAGCAATGGACCACCTACAGGGAGCGTGGTACACAAGCAAAGACTTCATAAGGCGCATAGAGGAGGAGAGAAACGGGTGCTATTTCTGAAAGTATATAAACTGGCAATGACCCTTGAGTTCCAGACAGAGAATCATTGAGTAATTGAAGACAGTTTCAAGGGCTTCTCCTCTGCTTGATGACACATAAGCAAATGATTTGGAACAAGTTATAACCATCTACATGAACATGATAAAAGCATCCTCAGGAATATGGGGCAAGGTAGAAAAAGAAACACTTACATGCATTAATTCACCTGATAAGTAATGGATGGAGAAATCAATATTTTCCACCTGCATATTCCCAATATAAGCATACCTGTTCAGTGATTTTGTGAGTGATCAGGTGGGGATATAAAACAGCACTTCCCACCGTGATGGAGAACACCGGAAGGGACTTGTGATGAAGGGCACCTTGGCAAGGTGAAAGCAAAACAAATAGTAGGCACGCTGCTCAGCACCGGCATTGATTAAGTTACAGGGTGGTGTGGAGCATGCTGGATGCAAGGAAGTGGAAAGGGCCCTTTCAAAGTTCAAGAATGGAGCTCTGCCTCCTTTGGGGCCATGTCCCAACACCTATAGAGTCTAATGAGAGCAGTCCTTTGGGGGCAAAACTGTTTTTTTGAAAAAAGAAGGCAGAGCAAAAACAAGCACACCTAATGCTTGATGACACTCCATCCATTTGCCACAGAAGTCTTGATCCAAAGCTGACATCGGCTGATGTTAGTCATCTCTTTCAAGGGGCACATTTTACACACAGTAAAATGCATACATGGTCAGTATTATGATTTGTCATTCAGGGCCAGAATCTTTAGCCAAAACTGCTCAAATATTTTCAGGGAGGTTTCTCTCTCTTTCTCTGCACCATGAGGACTGGCAACTTGCCCTTTTTAAAAAAAAGAAGTTTCTAACTGCCTTTACATATATGCTTCCTTACATGACAAAACATGCTTTGCTTTATGGAAGATCTAATTTAAGAACTTTTGAAATAAGAGGATTCTATTCATTGGGCTAAGACTTCTGAACAGTTGGAAGACTTTTTCATGGCAGGTGGATTGTCTAGGGACTTCACTTTAAAATGTTTTGCTAAAGGCTCTATGCTGTGTGATCAATAAGATAATAGACACAAGAAGAATGTATCCAGAAACACCTGTGGCTTGCCTCCCTGTCCACAAGCCCTGGTCATTAGTCAAGTGGCTTCTTCACATGCTGCAACCACGGTGTCCTTGGTGGCAAAAAGATTATCTGGCAGATTTAGAATATTCTTTCCAACGGTGACAAGGAAGCGGAAGAGAAACAGCCTCGACTATTTGTATGGATCAAAGAGCTCCTGACAAGTTATGCCCAGGCTGGGCCAGGCCAGATGGGGGCCACTTTAGTTAAAGCAGCTCTGCTGGATGAACAGTCTTGTCTGGTTGCCCTTCAGAAAGGAGTTTGGCTTTCCTCTCAGAGGCAATTGAGAAATGAGATAGTTTCTCACCTGCCAGCAGGTTACAAGGAACAAAGCCTTGAACAAAAGCAAAAATCACAAACAGCAATTCTATGTGGGGAGTGGCAAGGAAGGAGCTTCTGGTGGCTCCTCAGATTTTCAGGATCTGTTCCCATGATATGTTGTGTTCTTAAAATGTGTATCACAAAGTAGCCAGGAAATAGCCGCAGACAGTTGTATTTAGAATAGTGCTAATGCAAATGGCCAAAACTGTGCCCGTTCACAGATGACTGAAACAGCATTAATTTAGCAAATTACAGTGGATTCCAATATAACTCAAGAAGCAGCCATTGATATCCACTCTGCTTTCAATTTTGCAGTTTGCAGTTTGCTCCAACTTTTACAGTGGTGGCCATACAGTATGTCATAGACCAGTGATGCCCTGTTCTGGTATTACGGGAATCCAGGTAAAATAGGGTGGCCCACTCTTTTCTGCTCTTCCCTTTCTTCGGCCTTTTCTTCTGCCACCTGGTAGAAAACTTTCCCCCCTTTGTCTGCCTCTACCAGACCAGCCTTAAAACTCCTTGGGCCTCTGGTGTGCACCTTACATAGTGTCAGGGGTTGACTATTACATATGGGGTGTAATAGTCACTATACTAGAGTGGCCATATACAAAAGAAGGCAGGCCCCCTGCAACTTTAACTGTTGTGATGAAGAGGGAATTTCATCAGGAACTAATTGCATACAAATGACACTGGCTGAAATTCCCTTTTCTCTACAACTGTTAAAGTTACATGAGCCCTGACCTGGATTTTATCTGGCCAACCTAGAATAGATGCACATGTATAACACACACACACACACACACACACACACACACGTGAGCAATGGAGTAATAAAATAACCAGGGATAAATACACCCAGATAACCTAACTAGACTGTATCCTTAGTTTCTTCAGGCCCAATCTACATGGATATGGTTTCAGAAGCATTTTCTGGTTGTATGCAGATTTTCATGAAATTGCTTTGTGAAAATTAGGGGTGTGCACGGACCCCCCGGATCGGATCGGGACCCGGATCGGGACCTCCAATTTTGTCATGGACCGGTTCGGACAAAATCGGAGGCCCCCCGGACCGGATCGAGTCCGATCCCGACCCAAAAATCGTAAATTTTTGGATCGGCCGCCATTTTTCCCCCCATAGACTTGCATTGCAATGCAAGTCTATGAGGAAAAAATGGCGGCGGGTGGGTGAGGGGGGGCCTAACTCCCTCCCCCCCCAGGGCCATCCGCTGTGGACGGCCCCGGCAGGTAAGCCCCCTCCCCTGCGCTCCCTACCCCCCCTGGGGCCGTCCGCTTCCATCCGCTGGCGCCCGCGGGCGCCAGCGGATAGAAGTGGATGGCTCTGGGGGGGGGGTAAGCCCCCTTCCCCGCCACTGCTTACCTTCTCGGCCTGTCCGCTCCCGTCCGGCGCCGGCGGCTACTACCAGCGGGCTCCGCGGCCTACTCTCGAGTAGCGCGCCGGGTGATGACATCACCCGGCGCGCCACCCTGGAGTAGGCCGCGGAGCCTGCTGGTAGTAGTCGCCGGCGCCGGACGGGAGCGGCCGGGCCGAGAAGGTAAGGGCCCCCTCCCCCCCTCCGCGCGCCCCCTCCTCCCCTCCACGCACCCCCTGCTTACCTTCTCGGCCCGTCCGCTCCCGTCCGGGGCCGGCGGCTACTACCAGCGGGCTCCGCGGCCTGCTCTAGAGTAGCGCGCCGGGTGATGACATCACCCGGCGCGCCACCCTAGAGCAGGCCGCGGAGCCTGCTGGTAGTAGTAGTCGCCGGCGCCGGACGGGAGCGGCCGGGCTGGGAAGGTAAGGGCCCCCCTCCCCCCTCCGCGCGCCCCCTCCTCCCCTCCACGCACCCCCTGCTTACCTTCTCGGCCCGTCCGCTCCCGTCCGGCGCCGGCGGCTACCACCAGCAGGCTCCGCGGCCTGCTCTAGAGTAGCGCGCCGGGTGATGACATCACCCGGCGCGCCACCCTGGAGCAGGCCGCGGAGCCCGCTGGTAGTAGCTGCTAGTGCCGGACGGGAGCGGACGGGCCGAGAAGGTAAGCACTCCCCTCCTCCCCCCCCGCTGTCCACTTTCATCGGCGGGCGCCCGCTGGCGCCCGCCAATGGAAGCGGCGGTGGGCGCCAGTGGGCGCCCGCCGATCCGCCGAACCGGTTCGGAGCCTTTTCGGACCGGTTCGGATTGGATCGGCCGATCCAGCTGCGGGATCGGAAATCGGATAATTTATCCGATTTCCCACTGGACCGGACTCGGATCGTGGATCGGGTCCGATCCAGTGCACATCCCTAGTGAAAATGCACTTTTTTGAGAGGGAAGCTGCATGGTTGCTAGGAAATGGTAACAACATCATGTGTCATGAATGACCCTGATGTGCTCTCACCCTGCACTAAATCACTCATGTAGATTAGACCCAGATCTCTCCCCAGCAATATCTAACACTCATAGTTCCACCATTCTCTTCCGGTTCTCCAATTTGCAGCAACTCTCTTCCCTTCCTCTAAAACTCTGGGCTTCTCACTGTGTTTTTTCCCTCTAATCTTTCTGATCCTTCTCGATCTCTTTTTTTATAATTTAAAAATACCCTGTTCTATCTCCTCTCCAACCAATCAGGAGGGTAGTTCACCTTTCCCCTAAATTCCTATCCCTGAGTCCTTCCTCTGACCTTTTGTTGAACTTCCTGTAATCCCTGATTATTTCCCCTTCTGCATAGCACAGACATCCTGACTCCAAAAATACAATTCAAACCTTTTGCAGCCTTCTGGCTGAAACTGACTCACACACACTCTTTAACCCCAAAATAGCCAAAGAGCAAACAAAAATGCAAGACAGTTCTGGCCTTTTGCACCATGTAATGGAATAAAGATTGTTGACTTCCTCTCTTCCATTATTCCACAAATATCTGTTCTATACAAAATACATGCGGGAATTTCAATTCAGGCTTATTCAAACATATCCCTCATGCCTGCTCATAGGTTGAGCCAGGAGAGCAGGTTTGCCATTTTGAATTGTGGACATTTTCATGAGTTCCTGAATGTTGCTGAGGCATTTTATAATATGTCTGGGAAGCTCTGCTCCACCTAAATGCTATGGGCAGCAGTAGAACTAAAGTGGCCACGTAGACAACATAAAAAAGAGGAAACAAATCAGCAAACAACAGGAGAAAAGAGGACAGTGATTTGCACAAATTGTGCAAATGCTGGTTTATCTGTATAGATGCACACTTAGAAATAATTGCTATAATTTAAGAAGAAACACAGTGCATCTCATCTGAGAGCAGAAAACTGTGTCCATGTGACCTGTGTGACTGCTTGTTCAGCCTACTGTCTAGGTGCTACCTGTTAATGGGCAACTTCAAAACCCAGCGCTGCCTTCTTAAGGTTCTTTATCTTTCAACCAGGATTGGGATTGGATCCAACAAAAGCCTCCCACAGCCAGAGAGGCTCCATCCATCACTAGGAGGCTTTTAATCCAGTGCAGCTTTTCTGCTGGCTGAATGGAAGAGGAGGCCATTTTTGCAATTCCCCCCTCCCCTGCATTTCCCATGTCCCCCAAAACTCTGCTCCAGAGGGTCTGTGGGACCCTCTGGACCAAGAGGGGGGCGTGGCCCTGGGGGCTGCAGAGGGAGGGACATTCTGAACAGAATTATGCTTGGGGTTGCTCCTGCCAGCAGAATTAATAACCCTTGCACTGGACTGCCCTTCTAGCGGAGGGAGCTATGCAAAGTAGGACACAAGGCTACCCTAAACAGAGCACTGGATATTCCATTGGGAATATTAGAGCCTGATACATTGAGACTGAGAAGCGAGGCAAGCAGAGCAAGAGAGACGGAGAGAAGGGGAGGAAGACAGGGCACACTTGCCCCGTCGCAGGCCTCCATGAATTCCACCTGGGGGAAATTAAACTCCAGCTTCCCAGCAAAGAATCAGGCATGAGGAGAATGCCCCTCAGGGACAAATGATGAATGTCACTTGCCATGACACATTCTTTATTGGAGCTTTGTCACTGTGCGGCTTTGTGGGTAATGCAATACAAATTACTATTATCATTACTTAGCCCTGTCAGCACTCTCCAGTCTGTAGAGACACAGGCTGTTCGACAGAGCTCATCTCTGTCCCATGGATTGGGCCGGAATAGCACACGGATGCCCTGCACGGCTTTTGGGCACGGTTCAAAAACAACACCTCTGCAGCCAGCACTGGATTTGGACATTCTGTCTTCTTAAAAAAGGAAGCGTCGGGAGTTTTTAAAAGGGATAAAAAGGGCAGAGAGACTGGGGTCAGAAAGAAAGAAAGAAAGAAAGAAAGAAAGAGGGATACTTATCACCAGGTCTCCGTTTTCATAGGTGCCCTTTAAATCAGGGGTGGAGAACAATGGGTCCATAGGCCAGATATGGGAAGGGAGGAGAGGGAGGGAAGAGGAGGAGAGGAGGGAGGTGAAAGAGAAATATGGAGAGAAAAAGAGAGAAGAGGAGGAGGAGGAGGAGGAGGAGGAGGAGGAGAGAAAGGAAGAAAGAAAGAGAGAGGGGGAGAGAGAGAAGGGGTGGGAGAGACAAGTGTGGAAAGAAAGAGAGAAGGGGAGAAAGTGTGTGAGAGATGGTGAGAGAGAAAGCAAGAGAAAGAAGGCTGTGAGAGAGATACGGGAAAAAGAGGGAGAAATAAAGGGAGCAAGAGAGGGGGAGGGAGGGAGAGAAAAGGGGGAGAGAAGGGATGTCAGAGAGAATGAGAGAAGTATCAGAAAGGAAATGGCTCTGGCTCCACCCATTTGTTGACTTTGGTCCTGTGCAACATTGTCTTCAGCTCCTCTTGCCCTTGGTACGGGGTCCCTGATTTTTCCCGAGCAAAGGTGGCCCTAGATATTAAAAGTGTTCCCTGCCTGTGTTACAGCCCTATCTGAAGAAGTCTGCTCTCCCTTGAGATGATATCATGCAGCTGGGGACTGCATGATACTCTGTGCATGCTTACTCAGAAATAAATCACACTGAGTTCCATGAGGTCATTCATGTAGCTCTTTCACATGATTCCATGGGTTTGAATCAGACAATTGGACCCCACTTGTGCCGTAGTGTCATTCGGATGCTGCACCTGGCCATGTGGGATTGACTATGGAAGAGTGACTCTCATGGGCTGGAAGATAAGTCTCAAGGCACCTCTCTCAGAACACAAATGAGGATTCTGTCTCCGGATATGGCCATCTCATCTGATGCTCTCAGATGTTGATCAATAGTTCCAAGCTAAAATCTGCTGTGACAATCCTGAATAACTAATGGACCCACGAGCTAGTCACCCCCTTGATTTCAAAGAGCCTCTGGATAGAACATCCTACATGGGAAACTATGCATGGTATGGAGAATGTGGGCAGGGAGACATTTTTCTCCATCTCCCATAATGTAGGAAACCAGGATCATCCCATGAAACTGATTGGTGGGAGATTCAGGACAGATAAAAGGAAGTACATCCTCACACAGCACATAGATAAACTATGGAATTCGCTAGAATTCGCTACCGCAAGATGTGGTCATGGCCACCAATTTGGATGGCTTTAAAAGGGGGTTGGAGGAGAAGGCTCTTAATGGCTACTAGTCCTGATGGCTATGTGCTACCTCCAATATCAGAGGCAGTAAACCTGTATACACTACTTGCTGGGGAACATGGGTGGGAGAGTGCTGTTGCACTGAGTCCTGCTTGTGGGACCCTGGTCAACAGCTGGTTGGCCACAGTGTGAACAGAGTGCTCTCCTAGATGGACCTTTAGAGCTTCATCAGACGAGCGTTTTGTTGCACACTTGTTACTGGGCACTCATGGATTTTCACGGGTCCCTCTCATGACATCATCTGCCTACTGTGTGCCTTCCACCCCTTCTTGCCTTCTTCGTGCCACAAAAAACACCCAAGTAAGTATGACTTATTTTTAAAGATGGAAGTTGCAGCTATCTCCTGCTGTGTGCAGAAGAAGCAGCATGATCGAAACAGCCCACTGAATGAGCCACTTCGAAAGAGGAAGTAATGAGAGACAAACCCATTGGCAGCGAAGTGATGATCAGTAAATATGATTTTCCCCTGTGTGATGATGCTCCCAGTCTGATCCAGCATGGCTCTTCTTATGTTCTTAAACTTAGGTTACACCCCAAGGAATCTCTTCCAGCTTTTCTGAATTGTCTGTTTGTAAATCCAGGCTTTGTTGGTTGCAATTTAACCATTAATCTAAAGTCCAGGTTCATCCCATGTGTCTTCTTTGTTGATCCACAAATGGTTTTAAGAAATGAATATTATTTTCTCAGGAATTAGAAGTTATTTAGAACTAGCACCCCCAAAAGTCAGGTTAATAGTAATCATACTATTACAGGACACGTTCCTCTCCAACAGTGGTGGAGTTAGGTCATTTTAGACACTGGATTGAATGGTCTCATCCCACCCACCCCTCTTTAGATATCAATTTGTGTTACTTCACTTGTTTTTAAATGTGGCAAGTTCAGCCCTGCTGCGTTTGGGAATCCTCCTGCTCATTCTACTCACACCTTTGAGAACTCCATGGCAAACTTGTCAGAACATCTCAATATAATATGGTTTTGCTTTGCCATTTCTGGACCCTGGCCATATGAACGATCCAGTCCCTCTTTGGAGTGGAGGGGAAATCCCTTCAACGCAGGTAGGCAGGCAGGCAGGCAGGCTGGGGCAAACCAAAGACTCTTCTCCTGATTGACAGGGAGCAGTTCTGCTGCAATAGCTTTGTTTAAAATGCAAAATGTAGATGTGTTTAGAGGACACATCAGCATCAATCACTACATGCAAATGCCTACCGTAGGGAAGACATTTCCTTCTAAGCTGCTCTTCGCTGCCCTAATCAAGTTAATGCCAGTGACTGAGGATATCCTTTACACTGATGGGCTGGTGATAGCAATTCCCCAGTAAAGATTAATAAAAGGTAGTATGAAATCAGTGAGCAGTGGGATACTTGGAGGGGTGCGTGCATGCATGTTAGGGATGTATGAGAAATTTGTTTCAGTTCGTTTTTCATCAGGATTTACCCAGTTTGCGAATATGGACTTGAACACAACCTGTGGTCCAAGTCAACATGTTTCTGAGCGTGCAATGTGATTTGCGGACCAAAATAAATAAATAAATGCATTCGACAGCAGGCATTAATTTTTTAAAAGTGCATGAAAAAAGCATACTTTTGAAGAATGCAAACAAAGATGCTTTAATCAATAGGAGAAGAATGTGTACATTCCAAGGACGGGCACAATTGATGGATACTTTGGGGAAAATATGTACAAAAATACACATGAATTTTTACATGAAAAGCAAAACAAACAAAGAATGCAGTGTGATATGGACAAGAGACATAATGAACTTCAAGGTGGAATTTGGAGACGTCCTATGAACTGAAGTTTTGTTTGTGCACACATCCCTAGTGTGTGTGCATGCACACACACACACACACACACACACACACACACACACAGTGCTTTCTGTTCTGTAGGAATACTTTTTCTCAATTCCAGAAGCTACTGCTACAGATACAAAGGGAAACACTACAGGCATTCAGACACAAGCTCTGTGCTTGAAGAAGAATGGAAGTGATGTGAGAAGTGATTGAATGAAGTGAACGTAGTAGAAGATTTGAAAGCGCCCAATGACACCTCATTCCCAATGATTTACAATGGGTGTTACGTCCTAATTACCGCTAAGGGTAGTCTGGCAAAGTTCTAAATAGATTTTTCAAATCTACTTAGATTTTTGGCGCATTTCCCACGGGATCAGAAATTAATATAGCATAAGGTGCAGCCATTTCAAAACAGCTCAGATCTATGAAATACAATGGGACCACTCATGGAGACTTTTACTGGAGACTTGGCAACGCCCGGGTTCAGAGGCTGCCAACTATCTGGATAGGATTGCAACCTTAAAATAATATTCCACATGAATTAAGTAGGGATGGGTTGAGAATATTATTCAGTTCCATTTTTTATATAAGAAATTGCAGATTTCTTCATAAATGGAATGGAAAGAAATTATTATTATTATTATTATTATTATTATTATTATTACTTATATACTGCCCCATAGCCGAAGCTCTCTGGGCAGTTTACAATTTTTTTTAAAAAATAGAACATTTAAAAACCAATATACAAAATTTTAAACCATAAAAGCTTAAAAACAAACTACATATAATTTAACTTGAGATTAAAAGAAATTTTACTGCTGGAGAAAGTGAAACTAATAGTTTCATCCAGCAACACAGTGGGCCTGAGTCTTTGAGAAGGTTAAATTAATGTCTGTGGTGTTGAATAAGGTCCAGGACTATTTTTCTGAAAGGCTCCTCCTCGTCTTTAACAGCTTCACACCAGGCTGGTACAACGTTGTCCTATCCATGGTGGGAATAGATGTACCTATTGAATTTGACTGGTACGGATGGGAAAGAATGTTGTTCAGGGTTCTCCTCTCTCTCTCTCTCTTTCTCTCTCAGAAGAAGTTACCAAAATTCACACATTTCTTCATAAACAGTTTAAAAAATATCTGAGATTTTAAAAAGTGTGAATGTGGGAGAAAATGAATTTGACAGACTTTTCCATCCCTGGCACTAAGCATGCTTTTTAAAAGGAGTAATAAGATTCAGCCCTTGGCACTGGTGTAGTGGAGCCAGGGCTCACAGGGTTGAAGTACCAGGAAGTTTTGATTAGCAAGGACAATTACATCATCTGTAGCCCATCTTCCCCCCCCCCCCCACTCAAATCCTTCCCTGTTACCTCTGAGTTTAGCTACAATCCTCAGAATAGCTGGCGGGGTGGGGGGGAGGATAATGGATTTCTCCAGCAATAATATAGCGTTGTGGGTTATCGCTGTTGCAATGCAATAGTATTTTAGGGTGCCATATTTTAGGGTAACTGAATGGACAATTAAGACTCATTAGCTTCACAAAAGACTTGCTCCTGATGGAGATAACAGCTGCTAGAGCTGTTTTGTTTGCTCTGAGATATTTTTTTCTCTTTGATGCTGGGAAAAGAAACTCCTGGAAAATCCTTTCTCATGCCGTCTCAGGTCTCTTCAGCCTGAGTCCAACATGCTAACCACTACACTGCTCTTTGCCAGCTCACTATTCTATATGTCAGTCAGCTGATCCTAACAAATGAGGTTTTATGCTATGTACTGCTACTGTTTGTGTGTGTATGTGTGTGTACACACACACACACAAATATACCGGGTGGCCCAAAAGTAGGTATACAGTTGTTTAGAATGTTGATGGGTGGAGTCAGAATGACAGTTGGGAAGAGCATACTGTATACCTACTTTTGGGCCACTTGGTAGATCAACATAGCTGTCTGCATTTTTGGACTCTCTTTGTAGGCCATGGCTATGAGGGTAGAGTCATGATGAGAATCTGCACTTAAAATTTTACCACAACACCACTGGTCATTGGACTGTTATTAACAATTTAGCATTACAATTCAGCATTACACTACAACAATCTTATTATAAACACTCCTTTTAAAAAATGATCTTTCTGCATGATCAAGGAGTGTGCTCCATCCATATTTAATAGCTGCTGCAATAGTCCCAGAAGCCTCATTCCTCCACTAAAAGCAGTTCCACCTTTTTAGGCCACCTTTAAGGGTAGGGTTCACATGTAATGGGTGTGGTAGAGGGGACAATAAATTGCCACAATTGCAACTTATGAAAAAACAGTGTTGAATGGCCACTCCAATGCATGGTTTGTATGGCTTTTTGAAAATAAAAACATTAAAATGTAGCAAGCTTTTGACTCCCTATTAGCCTTAATGACAAAATGGAATTGGCATACCTCAAATTTCCTCAGTTATTTTACTTTAGGGAAACTTGAAAATTTACTTCAGATTTTGCCTTAAGTGAAAGCCAATAGCAATCTCAGAGCTTGCAGAATGCCCACCCCACCCCCACGCACAAACTGGCAGTAAATGTATTGAAAAGGCTAAGACTTCTTTCAACATTCCTCAGACGTTTTACCTCAGGATTTCTTTTTGCTGGTGATGAATACTTTGTTGTTATTTTTTAAAGGAATGCACCAAACATTTAACTATTTGAACTGTAGATTAGGTGCCTGTGAAACACACACACACACATTTCACACAGCAGTCATGTTAACAATGGAGTATTGAGAGAGAATGATGTAAAAATTATAAGATCTAGGGATGTGCACTGCCCCCCTTCAACTTGGCTTGCAAGTCAATGCCTCGGAAAGTGGCTTGTTTCTATTTGGAGTGACTTGGCATTAGTCTGCTTCGACTTGGTACTGATTGGTACATCCATACTAAACACCTGTGGTAATTATTCTCAATGATTATCCTTAATTCACCTCTAATGAGGACAAATATGCCTCAAGTATGTGAATTGCTTCTGTATATTTCTTCCCATTTCCCTCTCCTTACCCTTTCATTGGGGATTAACCCATCTGATTGGTCATGTGTACAACATTATGCATGGTGTGGAGAATGTGGATAAACATTTTACTCCTGCTCCCATAATATTAGAACCTGGGGTCCCATGAAGTTGATTGGTGGGAGATTCAGAACAGACGGAATCATTGAATCATAGAATAGTAGAGTTGGAAGGGCCTATAAGGCCATCGAGTCCAATGCAGGAATACACCTTAAGGAAGTACTTCTTCACACAGTGCATATCTATGGAATTCGCTACCACGAGATGGAGTGATGGCCACCAATTTGAATGGCTTTAAAGGGGGTTGGACAAATTCTTGGAGGAGAAGACTATCAATGGCTACTAGAGCTGATGGCTATGTGCTACCTCCAGTATCAGAAGCATGAGACCATATACACCAGTTGCTGGGTAACATGGGTGGGAGGGTGCTGTTGCACCAGTGTCCCACTTGTAAGTTCCTGGCCAATAGCTGGTTGGCCACTGTGTGAACAAAGTGCTGGACTAGATGAACCCTTGGTCTGATCCAGCATGGCTCTTCTGTTGTTCTTGTGTCTTTCATCACTTTCAACCACTTCATATTCTTTGGCTCGCAGCAACTTCTTTGTTGAGATCGTTCCCAGCTTTCATAGGTCCAGAGGATCTTCCTCTCTTCCATAGATGCTTCATTACAAAACACTCCAATGCAAAGACTGCATGCAGTGCATCGCCCATCAACCCCATCAGCTCCATCACACTGAATTATGGTGCTACATCTATCTTGTATGTCTGAGTTCCACTGTCATCTCCTCTGAGAGCAGGAATCTTGTCTTTTATGTGTCTGTAAAGTGCTCTGAATGTTTATGGCTCCCTATAAATAAGGCTAGCTAATAAGAAGCTGTTACCAGCAGCCCCAGAAGCAAAGGAAAGAAGTTAGCATCTGGTTTGGAAAACAAATGATGCTTTGGGTAGCCACATTTTCAAGTGACACTTACAATGAAGGCAGGCCCATGATGGCCAGCTGTACATCTGCCACTGGCCAATCTGCTTGTTATGCAGAGCATTTACTCTTTGGAAATCAACTACAAACAGTCCTTATGTTCTTCAGGACTTTTTGTAAGCTGCCCTGAACTTATGGAGAGGTGGGTTGATAGACAGATAGACAGACAGACAGACAGACAGACAGACAGACAGACAGACAGATCTTCAAGTAGCCAATGCAGCAGGCTACTCTCATGCATAACATTAATATGCAAGTGAGGAGGGGATGGTTGGAATAACATGGTCTTCTGTCCCTTCTTGAGGTGGATCTACACTGCTGCTTTAAAGTGCTTTAAAGCACTTTGTAACAGTAGTGACAACTGTTGAGGCCAGGACACACTCCAAAACAGTTGTCACTACTGTTATAAAGCGCTTTAAAGCACTTTAAAACAGCAGTATAGATCCTGCCTTGGTTTCCTTCTTCTGGGGCCCCTATTGACATTACAGTACTTGGTGATGCAGAACCATAGGAGTCTGCTAGCATTTGCATTTGCCTCTTTTGGAAGGCATTAAGAGAAGTGAACAGCAGGAACACGAACACACACACACACATCCAGGGGAGAACACCAACATGTGGAGGGAATTCATGCAGATATACCATACAAAGAAGATACATCAGATGGAATTGATGAGTATGGGCAGTATTCTACACTGCCTCCTGCACTAGCAGAACAGACTGCTAGTACAACAGCAACTAGCAGTTCCTGAAACATCCAGAAACAAGCAGCAATGCAAATTTTTTGAATAGGGCAGGTCAGCAGAGCTCTCAGAAGGGAGCTCTGCTGACCTATCCCATTCTGGAAATAGTTATCTCTACTAATTTCTGGGGTCATTCCAGGAATTGGTAGTTACTGTTTTGCTAGCAATCCATTCCACTGCTTCAATAGAATGAGTGGCGGCACAGCAGTGATATAGGATACTGCCTTATGTGCATGGAGGCTGGTGGCTGTGATGTCAGTGGGGTGGTTAATCCGCTATGGATTTTGGTCAGAATCAGTCAGAACTCTAAAAGAGATACCAAGCTCTGCACCTTGGATAGCTGCTTTAGAGTTCTGACTGGTTGTGACTGTAACCTGGAGCGGATTCACTACTCTACTGACATCGGAGCCACCAACCTCCATTTCCTATGTGTGCACCATGGTGATACAATGTGCCTACTTCAGATAAGAAAATACTGTATCACCTTCCTTATAAATAAGACACTGATCCCAAGCACATTTATTTGGAAGCAAGACAAGGGCCAAGTTGGTTACTAATTCCCAGTTCCTTATTTCTAGCTCCCATAAAAGTTCAAAATAAAGTTAATGAGCAACCTGAATTGAGGATTATATTAGGGGTGTGCATGCCAATATATATATATATTTATCATTATCGTCATTTTGGACCAAAAAATTATCGTCTTCATTCATATCGTAGGTGATCCGTATCATCTTCATGATAATTATTGTTAAAAAATGAGATTTTTGGCAGAAAGAAAAAAATGCCTATAACTTCTGTATTTTAAAAGTTAGAGGCTTGAAACTTGGTCACAGTGCTTCTGGGGTATGCCTAAGTATGTGTATGAAATTTGAGATCGATCCCTCCAACCTTCGATTTTATATGAATTTATTAAAGCTCATTTCCGTTCTGACAGATCAGAATGAACGCACATGGCGAGCTGTCATCCTGATCTGTCAGAACGGAAATGATCTTTAATAAATTCATATAAAATCGAGGGTTGGAGGGATCGATCTCAAATTTGGCACATATATGTAGCAACATGTGCTATACATATGTGCCAAATTTGAGATCGATCCCTCCAACTCTCGCTTTTATATGCATTTATTAAAGATCATTTCTGTTTTGACAGATCAGAATGACAGCTCGCCAGACCTGTCAGAATGGAAACGATCTTTAAAAAAATAATATAAAATTGAGGGTTGGAGGGATCGATCTCAAATTTCATACACATACTTAGGCATACCCCAGAAGCACTGTGACCAAGTTTCAAGCCTCTAACCTTTAAAATACAGAAGTTATAGGTGTATATATATATATATATATATATGGCAGTCCGATAAAACGATAAAATCGCCAGAAAATTATTGTCTCCAATGATTATCGTAGGATTTTCTATCGTATCATCATCGTTAAAAACATGCACGATAACGACCTTATCGTATTGTTATCGTACATTTTAACTGTACGATACACATCCCTAGATTATATGCCTCTGCACCCCAAAACAAGCTTTGCTCCACCTCAATGTCATACATCACTATGACCTGGAGACTGCCCTCTTGAAGGCCGATAAGAATTCTCTCCCATGAAAATGGTTGTTTTTGCATAATGGTCATTAACTTGATATAGCAGAATAGGGACGGTGACCACTCTGGCACCTTTCGGTGATTGGCATGTCTGGAGCACCTGCTCCTTGCGGGTTTTATGGCTTCTGTGCCAGGATATGGTATGCCTTTGGAGATCCTCCTGCCTCATCTACTCAGAGTTCTTTTTTACAAAAATTATTTAATATTTCAACATATAACAACATAAAATAAACATAATACATAAACACAACCTCAACACCCCCCCCTGTGCTCCCCTACCCTTGAGACCTTCAATGCTCTAATATATTATACATTTTTCCAAAATTGCAACGATTCTTTTGAAGGTGTACAACCTCTCCCCTTTACTAAAACGTATTCTATAAATGATCCCCAAATACTTTCAAAATCATTTTTTTTGGATAATCCCATCCTAACTTTAATTTTACATGTTAATCTATCGTTAATTGCAATATCCCACACCCCTTTATACCATTCTTCTATACTATAATTCCCTTGTATTTTCCAATTCTTAACTATCATTAATCTAGCCAGTGTCAAGAGGTTGTTTATCAATTCTCTTGTATTATTATTCCCATATTCTTTATCAAACATCGCCAATAAAGCTAAATTTGGACTTGCTTCCACTTTTTTACCCAGTATTTCACTTATTTCTTTAAAAAACTCTTTTCCAAAATTTTTGTACATACTCTCATGTACACCACATATTGAAATATGTCCCCACTTCCTGACAACCCCTCTAGCATAGCATTGACATTTTCTTATCTATCTGATGTAATCTTACGGGAGTGAGATACCATCTCCAAATTATTTTATAATGATTTTCTTTTATCCTTACTGATAACAACTTTAAAGTTCTTAGTTCCCATATCTTCCTCCAGTTGTCCTCAGTAATTTGTTTTTTAAAATCTCCTTCCCAGAATGTTTTCAACATTTCTTGTTGCTCTCCCTCCTCTAACAATATATTATATATTTCACTTATTATACCTTTTTTACTTTTATTTTCCCCCTCCTTCTCTCTTGACTCAATTAACTTTTCAAATCTTGTTTCCTTTCTACAGTCCTTATTTTTCTTTTTCCATTTCTATGTCCATTGTTCCAATTGTATACACTTAAACCATAAGGGTTTTTTTGCCCTCTTAAAACTTCTTCTAATTGCTTTTTGTTAACCAATCTCTTCAGCCAATCTTTCACTTTAATTATTTTTTTCCCTCAATAGCCCTTCCAATTCTCTTCTCAAATTACCTGGGAAGTTCTCCAATAGAACAACTGGGGTTAGAGGAGAAATTCCTGGTATTAATTTCTTTTTATACTTTCCCCAAATTTCTATGATATTTCTTAGGATGGGATTTTCCATATCCTTCAGTTGATTCTTTTGTATTTTACTAAAAAAAATATTTTGTAACTCTAACTCTATTTCTCCTGTCTGCGTCCCTAACCATTCTAAATCCTCTTTTCTTACTATACTATTTATAACATATCTTAATTGATTAGCTATATAATACATATTTATATTCAGGAGTCCCAACCCTCCTTTCCTTTGAGTCTTATACCATTTCGTTTTATTAATTCTTGCTTTTCTATCTCCGTTACAATAATTGTTTATCATACTTTGCCAACTTCTTATTTCTACTTCTGTTATTTTAATTGGTAACATTCTGAACAAAAAATTAATCTTTGGTAATATTTTCATTTTAATAACCACAATTCTACCAAACCATGAATGCTTTAATTTCCTATAAGCCTCTAACTTCTTCATTATCTGTTTTTTTACACTACTAAAATTTATTTCCTCTAGCTTTTCTAAATCTTTCATAAAATAAACTCCTAAATAGCACACTGTATTTTTAATCTTCAGATCAAGTTTTGAACTACACTCCTCCCTTTCTTCTTTGTCATAAATAACATCATTTCTGATTTCCCCCAATTTACCTGTAATCCTGTATTCTCTCCAAATTCTCTCAAATGTTGTTTTATTTCTTCTATGCTTTCCCTCAGATTTTCTAATGTCAATAAAGTATCATCCGCAAACATATTAATTTTTATTTTATCTTCCCCTCCTATCCCCTTCAGTCTCTCATCTTCCCTAATAACATTTGCCAATATTTCTATAACAATTGCAAATAGTATTGGGGAGAGAGGACACCCTTGTCTTGTTCCCCGGGCTAAGGTAATTTGTTGTGTTAATCCGTCATTTACCATTACCTCTGCCTTATTGTTTGCATAAAGCTGATTAATCACTCCCATGAACCTTTCTCCAACACCAAATATCTTTATAATAGTTTTTAGAGCCAGCCATTCCACGCAATCAAAGGCTTTAAAAATATCTAAAGCTATCAACCCTGCTTTTAAATTCCTTCTTTTAATAACATTTATTATATTAAATACTCTCCCTATTAAATTAGGAATTTGCCTCTCTGGAATAAATCCACATTGATCCTTTTTTATATACTTATTTATAAAGGTATTCAGTCTTGTTGCCATGATTGCTGTAAATATTTTAGAATCTTGATTAATTAAATAAATAGGTCTATATGATGCTGGGTCCGTTAAATCCTTATCTGGTTTCGGGATTAGTATTATCAATGAATGTTCCCACGATGGCGGGGTCTTGTCTCCCTTTATTATATTATTATACAATTTTTTTCATTTTTGTTACTAAAAGCTCTTTAAATATCTTATAATATTCCGGCCCCAGCCCATCTACTCCTGGAGATTTCCCTCCTATCAATTTATCAATATTTCCCTCTATTTGTTTTTCAGTCACTAATGCTTCCATATAATCCCTATCCTTGCCCTGTAATCTTATCTTCCAATTCTTCTCTATATATTCCTGTATTCTTGTCTGTGGGCCCGCTTCTGTTGTATACAGTTTCTGATAAAAATCTTCAATTTTTAAAAATTTATCTTTCATTAAATTACAGCTTTTCCCAGTTTTATCTTTAATTGTCCCTATTATATATTTTTTCTTCTTTGATTGCGTGGACCTTGTCAGCATTTTAGAATTTTTATTGCTATATTCAAAGAAATTTCTTTTCAAATATATTAATTCTTTTTGGACTCTCTCTATATCCTTTTCCTCAAGTTCTTTCTGTTTTGCTTGGAGTTGAGCATATATATGCTTATCCTTATTTGTTCTGAATTGTTCCTCTAATTCCTTGATCTCCTCTTCAATCTTTTTACTATGTGCTTCTTGTTGTCTTTTTAATTTACACGATTCTCTAATGCATATCCCTCTTACTACTGCTTTCATTGTGTCCCAAACTATCCCCTGCGAGTTTACCCGTTTCATTTATTTCCCATATAGTCTGTATTTCCTTTTTCATTTTTTCCACAATGTTTTTATAACTTAGAATTTTAGTATCCAATCTCCACCTTTTTGCCTCCCTGTAATCTTTCTTTATTTTAATATCCATGCTCATTAATGCATGATCTGAGACCTTAATTACTCCTATTTCACAATCCATAATCTTAGAAAGCATATTCTTTGAGACAAATATATAATCAATCCTGGAAAAACTCTTATGTTTTGATGAGTAAAAGGTATATTTCTTTTCTTCCCCTTTTACTATTCTCCATACATCCTTCAATTCTCTTTGTTCCATTACTTTGGCTAAACCCGTTTTCCCAATACCTTTTATAGTATCTTTATCTTTCATTTTGTCCATCACCATATTAAAGTCTCCGGCCATTACAATATTTGCTTTCTCTACATTCCCCATATTTCTAAACACTTTATCATAGAATTCTATTTGCTTTTCATTTGGAGTATATACATTAACCAATACATATTTTTCATCCCCCATGAAACAGTGTAAAATAATAAATCTTCCCAAAATGTCCTTTACTACTTTAACCACATTAAGTGCACATTTTTAGAAATTATTATCGCAACTCCTCTTGCTTTAGAAGTCCAATATGATTTCTCATATACACCCAAATTTCTCATTTTAAGTTCATTTCTGCCATCTTCCTTTTGATGTGTTTCTTGTAAAAATATTATATCAACTTTCCTTTTATTCAACAACCCTTCAATCCTCTTTCTTTTAACAACACTATCCACCCCATTAACATTTAAAGTTATCAATCTTACTTTATTTTCCATATCTCCATTCTTAATTTTCTTTGTGGGTCTCCTAATGTGACAAAATTACCCCCTCCTTCCCTCCCCCCTCCCCCCACATATAACCCCCATTTCCCCCCTTTAACCCCAGGTTTCCCAGGGCGGTGGCTCCTATCCTCCTCTTCTTAGGACCCTTCGGGGGGGGGCAGCAAACATCCCGCATGGAACCAAAGCAGAATTCCCCCTCCCTTTACTCTTCTTACTTTCCCTCTTTGATCTATATCTCAGTCACAAACTGCTTCCTCCTGCTGCCCCTTCTTCTTCTCTTTCTTGTTCCACCCCTTTTAGGTCCAGCTCTGTGGATCCTTTCAATATCTGCATCATCCCATGTCATTTGAGGATCCATCTCCTTAATCCATTCCATTAGCTTGACTTTCAGAATCTTTGAGTTTCCCCCCTGCTGTTCCTGGAAGGATCTGATGCAAATATTCATTCTTCTGTCTCTATCTTCCATAGAAATGAGACGTAAGTCCATTTCTTGTAAAATTATTTCTTGCTTTTTTATCTTATCTTTGTTCTGATCTGTTTGCTGCTCCAAAGATACAAGTTTATCATTAATCATTTGAAGACCGTTTTGTAACTCCGATTGAGATTTCTGGATCTTTTTAACCTCCTGCATGAGCTCATTCTTCTGCTTATCCTGCATGCTTTGAATGCCAGCCAATAAATCTTCACAAGACATTTGCTCGGCTTCTGGTTTCGTTATTTTAGGTACAGCTCCTGGCTTAGCTCCATTTTTATGATTCCCACTTCCGGTTTTCGGCGGGCCCGCTTTCCCATTCGTCATGACTGCCTTTAAATTTTCTGAATTCTTCCTAGTCAGACGGGACCAGTTCTTATCGGATGGGTGAGTTTTGGATCTAGTCCACCTTGGTGGCGAAATTTTCCTGCTTCTACCCCGTTCTCTGCTCATGGTATCCTTCTGGAACGCCTGAGGGACTTGGGACTTGGGGGCACTGTGCTTCAGTGGTTCCAGTCCTACCTCTTGGGCAGGTTCCAGATGGTGATGCTTGGGGATGGTTGCTCTTCAAAGAAGGAGCGGCTATGTGGTGTACCACAAGGTGCTATCCTATCCCCAATGCTTTTAACATCTACATGAAACCGCTGGGAGAGATCATCCAGAGGCATGGGGCGGGGTGCTATCAATACGCTGATGACACCCAAATATATTTCTCTATGCCTTTGACAACAGCGTCAGCTAAGGATAGTGTGTCTCCTCTGAATGAATGCTTGGAGGCGGTAATGGGCTGGATGAGGAAAAACAAACTGAAGCTGAATCCAGACAAGACGGAGGTGCTTACTGTCAAGGGCCACAACCTGGGGTTGGAATTGTGTCAACCAGTTCTGGATGGGGTTACACTCCCCCTGAAAGGCTGTGTTCGCAGCTTGGGGGTGCTTCTGGATCCGTCGCTCCAAATGACAGCTCAGATAGATGTGACTGCCAGGAGTGCCTACTATCAGCTTTGGCTGATACGCCAGCTGCGCCCCTTCCTAGAGTTGGAAGACCTAAAATCAGTAGTGCACGTGCTGGTAACTTCGAGGCTCGACTTCTGCAATGCACTGTACATAGGGCTACCTCTGTGCCTAGTCCGTAAACTTCAACTAGTTCAAAATATGGCAGCCAGGTTGGTCACCGGTACATCTAGGGGTGACCACATTACACCAGTTTTAAAATCTCTTCACTGGCTGCCAATCAGTTTCCAGGTGAAGTACAAAGTGTTGGTTATTACCTTTAAAGCCCTACATGGTTTGGGTCCAGGTTACTTACGGGATCGCCTTCTCCCATACATTCTGCCCCGCACGCTCAGGTCCTCTGGGAAGAATTTACTACAGTCAACAAGAACTAGACTGACAACCGTTACCCAGAGGACCTTCTCTTTTGCCGCTCCCAGATTGTGGAATGACCTGCCGGGAGAGATTCGCCAACTCACCAGTCTTCAGGAATTTAAAAGATCTATAAAGACTGATCTCTTCCGGCAGGCCTACCCAGATGAATTTTAAAGTGTTTTACTGGTGTTTTATTGGTATTTTAATGATGTATTTGGTTTTATGTGCTTTTAATCAGTTTTGTATTTTATGTTTAATGCTGTTCTCCTCCTCGATTCGTTGGGAGAGGTGGGTAATAAATAAATATATTATTATTATTATTATTATTATTATTATTATCTGGCATCCAGCCAACGGTTACGAAGCTCGGTCTTTCTACCACCTCTTGCTTAGATCCTTGCTAATTAGTTAATAATGTCCAGTATTCTCAGTAAATATCCAATTATTCTTTGCTTTAGTTTAAAGTTGTATCAACAAAGATAAGTACACTTCTGCTGTATCAGTTCCCAGCCTTGGCAACTCTCCCAGGCTCATTAAGCATTTTATAGCACTGCCAATTTATTTAAAGCTCTGCAGTTTTCTTTTCCTTACTCTGTAGAGATTCCCATAACAAGCACAGCTTTCCACTTACAATTTTGAGTTCTTATAGATGGGATATTATTGTTTTTAGTTTTTCTCACGCGAGAGGAGAGACGATCCTGATCTGTTTACTCCATACCGGATATCCCGCCCCATCTACTCAAGAGTTCTACGGCTTTGAGTGGGGATGACATGGGGTGGTCTCCCCACACTCTCAAAGTGTTGTATAAGAGCTGGGCTTACCCAACTCCTGGCTTACAAGAGTGGCTTGCCCATAATGCCAGGCAATTTGCCTGAGGTAAGGACATATAGATTCCCCACTTTTCACATGCTGATCCAGGAGGGGTTGAATATCCCTTATTGTTTAAATAAAGAGGCCCTAGTTTATCCCAAACGCTGGTGTCCGTATCTTCATTACATGCTTTCTTATCCACTCGCAGCTGTTTTGTTTTTGTGATGAAGTTAGGCCTCATTTTGAGTTCTGTGTCCAGTTCTGGGCACCACGCTTCAAGAAGGATGGAGGTTCTGAGGAGGGCAACGAGGATGATCAGGTCTGGAGACAAAGCCCTATGAGCAGAGATTGAGAGAACTGGGCATGTTTAGCCTTGAGAAGAGAAGATTGTGAGGAGACATGATAGCACTCTTCAAGTACTTGAAAGGTTGTCACACAGAGGAGGACCAGGATCTCTTTATTTTATGTTATTTTTTATTTCTTTATTCATTACATTTACATATCGCCCCATAGCCAAAGCTCTCTGGGCGGTTTACAAAAATTAAAAACATTGTACATTTAAAAATCTACTCAGTCATCCCAGATTGCAGGACACGGAATAATGGGCTCCAGTTACAGGAAGCCAGATTCCGTCTGGATATCTGAAAAAACTTCCTGATTATTAGAGCAGTACGACAATGGAACCAATTGCCTAGGGAGGTGGTGGGCTCTCCCACACTAGAGGCACTCAAGAGGCAGCTGGACAGCCATCTGTCAGGTATGCTTTAAGGTGGATTCCTGCATTCAGCAGGGGGTTGGACTCAATGGCCTTATAGGACCCTTCCAACTCAGCTATTCTATGATTCTATAAGTGTCTTGTAGGATGAATGTAGGAGTTCCAACTATATTGCCCTGCAGCATGGTAAGTTCGGGCTTGTAAAGTGGATATTGCCAAAGAATCTTTTAACCTGGTTGCTTCAGACTCTTACTTAATGAATCACAAAACACATTGAGGGGGTGCTGCATCAGAGAGAAATAGGTCTAAGGGAGCATCTGCAGGTAAACCCATTTTACAGAGCTTTGGTCCTCAGGACGTTTCCTTGATTTGGAATTCTCATTTTGCTGCTAATGGCATGGACAAAGCAAAATGGACATATATGCCAGTGATGTCTTTGCTTCCTGGGTATAAAATATCTCAATGGCAAAGTGAGAGGAGGCGAGCATTAAACTGGTGGGGAGCAAGCCGAAGGTTTTGGCTTTACAAGAGGATGATGAATGGCAACAGCAGTAGGAACGAAACCAAGCATCCTTCATGCTGTCAGAACAATGAAGTTGGCACATAACAAGATGTGGTTCCCGGACAGTGCTGCATTTCAGAGGAGCTCAAAAATACAAAGTCACTTTTGGTCAATCAGAATCAATGCATCAATTCATCTTCTATTGTCTTCCATAGAGTTGCAAAGGGAGGTGGAAGATGGATACTGACAACCATTTACTATGAAGAAACAACTTCATGACTTCACCATGGGGCACATGTGAGGATCTATTTGGCAGATCTAGACATCTGGCCATATAGTGACACCTACAACCAATGTGAGATATCCTGATATGATTAAAATGTGTCTCATCATGTGGCTGGGCTCTTCACATGACCAGCTTCCCAAGTGGTTGTGTGTGCCCCTCAGTCAGCTTACAAGCAGCTCCCACATGTAATCAATTGTTTGGTTCTACCTAGAGATCAGGGAATTAATTCAGAACATCTGCACCTTGCTCAATAAGTCATCTTCCTCTTCCCCTTTCTTCTTTCAGAAGGAAATGAACCTTCACTACTAGGCCTAATCTACACCAAGCAGTATATTTCTTTCCATTTTGTTATACTTGTCTCATTTTCTTCCATCAGTTGCTGCTCTATGTTCATGTTTGTTGTGTCATTGTGTGTTTCGGGTTGTGGCATTGTCTGGGAGTCTTCTGGTGGGGCTGTTGTGTCTAGGGTTGCTGTTTCTTCTATGGATGTTCGTGTGCTTGTTGTTGGTGCATCTGTGCTTTTTATGTTGGTGTTCTGTTGTGCTATTTCTTCTTTGATTTTTTGGAATTTCATGTTCCGTTAGCCTTTTGTTGTTGACTATAACTCTTTTTTGATCTATTAGTCTTTGTTCTGTTACTGTGTCCATTAGGTGGGGGTAGATTTGCATAAATTGTCTGTGAAGTTCTGTTTGGTATCCTGATGCTATTGTTTCGAGTTGTGTTACTTTCATAGTTACAACACATAACGTTATGGTTCCTTTCATCTGGCCACCAGGAATTAATTGCATACAAATGACACTGGCTGAAATTCCCTTTTCTCTACAACTGTTAAAGTTACATGAGCCCTGACCTGGATTTTATCTGGTCAGCCTACTAGTGATAGTTGGCTAGGGTCCGCGAGTGTGCCGTGCCCATGTAACCCCTTGTGGGATTACCCCTTGCGGGATTATTATTATTATTATTATTATTGAATATATATCTATATCTATATCTATATCTATATCTATATATCTCACAACTTGTTCCAATAGTAAGCATACACAGCTTCCAATGTAATGAGCAGATGTTCACAGAAAGTTTAGGAAGTAACATGCTATGGGTGCCTGGTATTGCAGAATGAAAAATGGCACGTTTAGACAACACATACAAAGGCTGGAAAGATTGTAGCTATAGGGCTCTCCTGCACCAAAGGCTCTCAAGATAACCCCCAGCTCTTTTCCTATTGCAAAGTGTTAGTTTGTAGGCTCATGGGGAGACAAATGGAGGATCAAATATCATGGCTAAAAGCTTGCTCTGTTCATATGAAATAGGAGAGCTCATGAATATTAAATGAAAATAGGCTTTGAGTGGCTGAAAAATCACTATTGTTAAATGGCCACCCCACCCCCGGGCTGACAATTCACAAAGAGCTATTAAATGGGAAAGGAACTTTCTTCTAACCAATGAAATGCCAAATGTGCAGGTTGAAGTAGGCTGCTAATACAGTCCATACAATTTGGTGTTTGCAGTGTGGAAGCAAAGGGTGGCAACTAATTGGTGCTGATGGCAGGCATCCATCAGTGGAAATCAAGTAGAGCCATTTTGGGCAAATTCCCTCCTCCCTGCAGGTCCCTGCTCTAGAGGAAATCTGCTCTAGAGTATTAAGAGACCCTGCAGAACAGTATGGGAGTTGGTGCATGGGGCTGCAGGGAGAGGAAAATCCCTCCCTCCCTGAACTGCTGATGGATCCCTTCCATCAGCGGAGGGACACCAAGTGGATATCACCCATATTTAGTATCCATTGGATCTTGTCTGTAGTCTCAACAGGAAATCAAATCCTTTACAGAGATTGTGCCAGAGAGGGGGAAATTAGTCAGTAAAAAGGATGGGGCAGAAATTCATTCAGTTCACATTTTAATGCAAACTTACCTTATTAACACTTCTTGAACTGATATGTGAACCAAAACATTTACACTTTACTCAATTTTGCAATGTAGTTCTCTGATTTTAAAAAAAACACTGAACACAAAAATATGTATACAAGGGGAGAATGTACACAAAGATGTGTATGTTAGTCAAAATAACACACCAAAAAGGCATTTTTTTTAGGAAGAAGTCCTTGCAAACATGTGATTATTAGGAGACAATGCATGCAAAGTACAAGAAATTTGCAATAATATGAGTATGAATTTTCATGTGGGTGTTGTTGTTTTTTAATGGAAACTCATGCAGAGATGGAACAAAATGAATTTAAGATTGAAAAAAGAGAGAAATTGAGAGAAACAAAAATTGACAGATTCACCCATTGTTAGTTGGTAAAGTGGCCATTAGAAGTGGATAGGTGTCAAGCGGCAAGACTGAAGTAAGGATTGTAAAGAATCCAGGACAGGCACTTCTCAATCTGGCAGGGTGTGTTAGGAGGTTCTGGAGTCCATTTGAGCTTTTTAGGGTGTGATCTGATGTGTTTATTCCTCTTGTTGATTGGTGTTTTCTTCTTTATACTTGGGGCAGGATCCAGTGATGACATTTCGCTAGAACAAATGATGTTGTTCTAGTGGAAGCAAGGTTCTGAATTACGTACAAGAAGAGAACACACCTAAAGTTACATTTGTGCATGCGCGTTTGGGCAACCAGTTGTGCAGCCGGTTGTTTGCACAACCAGCTGCACAAGAATAATGCACAAACGCTTGCAGAATGGAAACATTCGGTCGAGCTCTGCTAACATTATTTGAGCCAATGGAATGATACTGTTGGATCCTGCCCTTAGATTTTAATTCTGTTATTTATATATACAATTCATTTTAAAACTTGTAATACATTTGTGTCATGGTTGGGAGCCGCCTTGAGATTCTATGTGAGCCACAGGTGGGGTGTGCATTTTATTTACTAATAATTAAAACAGGTGGGGTGTGTGTTTTATTTACTAATAATAATGTGCACACAGAATCTTCAAGTTAGCACCCACTCTCAGAGAGAGAGAGAGAGAGAAAAGGGGGGGGCAATAGTTGCACTGCACCTTAACCCAGGTGGAAGTTCTGTCTCCACCTTTCCTCTCTCTGTAAGGGTCCCTCAGATCTGTGCTGGTTTTGGGGGGAGAATGAGACAAATGGGTCAAGAGATCTGAAGACAGAAGCTGTGGGTTGTATCCAATAGCATCATTCCACTAGTGCGAACTTGCAGAAAGAAAGCCTGTTTTTATCCTTGTGCAAGTGTCACATCCTACACTTTGATTCTGCTTGCTCAAGGTGTTGTACAAATTGTTTCACAAAGTTCTGTACAATGGGCGGCACAAGCCGTTGCACCAGCAGCTGCACCAGCTATTTTTGCAAGCAGTTGCACAAGCTGTCATGCAAGCAGTTTCACAACGTGTTGCACCAGCAGCCGTTCCACAATTCATTGCACAAGGCCCTGCAGAAGGTATTTCACACAGTGTCGCATGACTCATTACAATGTCACCAGATTTGGTGTTGCTTGCACAAGTTGTGCTACTTCTGATTGCAGTTGCGCAACTGCTAGATGGGAGCACTGATGAAATTTGGGTGCCTCACCTTGCACAGGTGGAAGTGCTTTCTGCCACTTGAAAGCCACCATTGGCTACAACCCTGAGAAAAACATTGTCACTGGATATTTTTTAGAATAAATTCATTTCCAGACACAGAGCACACAGTGGTGGCAAAGACAGGCTTTATTGTCACAAAAAGAGGGTGAACCCCACCAGGGGGCTGTCTTCATGGCACTGGGTTGGTGCCACTCCGCCACCAAACCCCCGCACTTTCCCTGGTGCATGGTGGTGGCAAATTGTTCCAATGAGGGGAGGCAGCACGGGCCTTCCGGTGGCCATTAGGCTTGCTGGGCTTGACCCCTCCTGCAACTTCTGGCAGCCAATAGGAAGTCACCTTCCACCCAGGAATGTCCCTGGAGTAGCTCCGAGTGAGGACAGACCGACAGAAGAGCCAGGCTGCCCTCACTCTGGCTGGAAAAGTCTGGGTAAGTCCCCAATTTTTCAGCCATGCACCTTCACCTCTTTGCCTTGTGGTGGCTTCGAATCTGTGGCTGTGTCATCTAACTGTCACAGCACGGATTCAGAGCCACCCGAGGGCAAAGACGACATCAAGACAGCCCCCAGGAATCCACTCTGCTCTTGTGTACCTCCTGCTAACCTAAATGCAGCTGTGGATAAAGCCCAGAGTTGCAGTATAATTCTTCAAGTATAGAAACGAATTTGTGTCTGCCTTGCCTACTAGAATGCCACTTTTTATGCAAATTAGAGAGCAATGCATTTTGCTTTAGTTGGACATGTAGAAGCAACACTTTCAGTCCCATTATTCTTTGTTAGTCCTAATTAGCATTCTGAAAATGATTGCATTATTTCTACATTTCCAATAATGACTAAGAATAATGGGAATCCACACAGGGCTTGGCCTTTTGCTCCCTTTGCTCACTGTTACACCAGCTAAACTTCCTTGATGTAGACCGTGACATATCGATAGACATACCTAGGCTCTGGTGTCACCATAACATTTGCAGATCTCTTCAAAGAAAGCACAGAAGTAACAGTATCCTTGAAACATTCCTTTAGCTCAGGAGCCAGTGTAGTGTAGTGGTTAGAGTATTGGATTGGGAGCCAGGAGATCCAGGTTCTAATCCCCACTCAGCCATGGAAGCACACTGGGTGGTTTTGGGACAGTCACAGACTTTCAGCCCAACCTATCTCACAGGGTTGTTGTTATGAAGATAAAATGGAGAGAGGAGGATTATGTACACTGCTTTGGGTTCCTTGGAGGAAAAAAAGGTGGGATATAAATGCAATAAACAAACAAATAAATAAGACGTTGTGCACTCTCTCTCTCTTTCCCACACACAGCCTCCCCCTTCTCTCAAACATATAGGCTCAATTCAGACAACACAACAAACAACTGGTGTGGGGGAAACAATCGTCAGTTGTTTTGACTATTGTGTCATCCGAATGCTGCCATAGTCAACTCAGCGCTGATCCTAATCCACACCACAGTTGATTATTTATTACCATGTTGTGTGGGGAGTACCCCCTAGATGAACAACTGTAAAGTTGATTATTACCCCACCATTGACTATCGTGTCGTCCGAATTGAGCCATAGAGTTTTCCCATGTGCATGCACAAACACAAACACAAATACAAGCACACACACACACACCAGGACTGGCCCAAGACATTTTACTGCCTGAGGCAAAGAACAAGATGACACTCCCTCTGATTCCATGTACAAAAGCCAACTGCTGCCTGAGGCAATTACTTCACCCTGCCTAATGGTAGGGCTGGCAGACACACACACACACACACACACACACACACACACACACACACACAATTTCCCACACCCAGGGAGAGAGAGAGAGAGAGAGAGACAGGTAGATAGACAAACACACACATACTTTTGATATGTTTAGGATGTGGTAAGAAAACTTGCTGGTAGGATTGACAAATCCCAACTCTAGAAAATACACCAATAACAGGAGGAGACAAAGATTCCATGGCTCTTCACCTACCTTTGCCCCTCCTGACCTCATCTTCTGCATGTGCTGACTCTAAATGTTAAGGCTAGGCCATGGGAGGCCAATGACCTGTGAGACAAAGCCAGTAGTCAATCAAGCAAGCTGGAACCAGAAGACAGACATGGAGGCAGGATTGAGTAGGGATGTATGAGAAATTTGTTTCAGTTCGTTTCTGACCAGAATTCATCCAGTTTGCACCTCCCGGAACTGAACATGGAACTAAATGCAATTTGTGGTCAAAATCTGCACATTTCTGAGTTCACAATGCAGTCTGAGGAACAACAACAACGACACAATAACAACAACAACAACAACAACAACAACAACAACAACATTTAAAAATGTATAGATGAAAAAAAAACCGTACTTGCAAAAAGTGCACAGAACACAATGGGAGAAAGTACATATCTTTAAGAAATGCACACCATTGATGTTTACATTTGTAAAAGGTGCATGAAAATATGCATGAAATTTCTGTGCGAAAAAAAGAAAGCAAAGCTCGCAGTCAGAGACGGACACAAGTCCAAGGGAGCTTTGAGGTGGTACTCAGAGAACCTTGATGAGCTTGAGTTTGAATGATTTGCACTTCCATAGGCTTGAGAGAAAACCAGAAGCCAGGACCAAAGAGCAACAGGTACACACCCAATCTGCTCCTCAAGCAAGGCTCAACAGGAACAGGAAGCCCTCATCTACTCCTTCCTGTTCAGCCTCTGTGGTCCATAGATCCCCACAGCTTCTGACACTTTCAGAGCCTATGGTGTTATTGCGGTGGTAACTGTACCATATTTCATAACAGTTAGCATGTGATGGTTTAACATAACCCCCTAGATTCTAGAGCCTAGAACTATGCAATTTCTTTTTTCAACGTTGGAATCTGATATGTCTATGAACCTCCAGTTATGTCTCATACAGCAAAAAGTTTTGTTTTTGGTGTACTGGATGCCACAACGTCTTTTTAACAAAAGTTTATCTAACTCGGCTAATGGTTGGGGGTGCCATAAAGTTAACGTTTCTTTTGTTCGTATGTTTTGGAAATGCCTAATAGTTGCCTCCTTTTGGGAGGAAGTCATCAGACATAAACTTTGCATTGGGAAGCTCTTTAATATCTTCTGATGTACATGTTCTCTTAAATTATAAACCTGCTTCTTGGAATGGATTTTTCGTGCCCTCTTGACAGCTAAAAGACTGATACCACAATATTGGAAAGATTAAAGCTAGCCGCCTATAATGCAATGGACTGAAGACCTAACACACTAGCAACATTTGAAAGAGTGGCATAAAGGCACCATTCATGAACGGACTTACATTTGGATATTTGGTCTGTTTACTGAAGTTTATATGTCATTTATTACTTTTTTACCTTTTTTTAAATGTTGTCCTATTTCTTGTAATATTTGGAACTGAGGCCTTTTTGTGTTTTTGTTTGTTATGTTGAAACTTATAATAAAAATGATGTTAAAAATCGTTTCAATATAAGAAGTGTTATAGCTGTCACCCAGCTTCCTTACAAAGGATCTGTGCATTTCAGAGTTGCACGATAGACAAAAACAGATGTCCAGCCTCTGCATGCTAGATGCAAGCATCTCGGTTGCGTACGCAAGCTAATGCACTGTGAAAAGTAATCTCCATGGCTAATAAGTCTACTAAAGTGAAGAGATTGTCAAGGCATCTACAATTTTGCTTTGTACTAAGTGACCAATATGCAAGGAGCTGAAACCTACTGATAGGGAAAGCAACCACACTGGGCATTCTTAGCTCATGGAGCTCATGCTTGTGCAGATCTGCCGGAGTCTTGTCCACAATGACTGATCCCACGTGAGGTGTGCACCTTCCTTCCAAGAATGCACGTAAAGGGTTAACTTCCTTGAATTCCTGCTCTGAGACAAATGGATTGTGTTTAGGCACTGCTGCTGGAACGGAAAGGGGGGGGGGAAGGCCCCCTTTTTATTATTCCGAGGTGCATTTTAATTTGCACAAGCGACATTGTGTCTGTGATGGATTACGTGGAAGGAAACATTACAGCCCAGCAAGCTTGGCAAGGGGGAAAAATAAGGAAGATATGGGGAGGATTAAAAACAGCTTTTGCAATGCTGAATTCTGATAAGGGGTCTGTGAGGTGTTTTCAGAACTGGAGCAGGTGGAAATTGGAGGGCAAGAAACGAGAGAGGGGCAGGGCTCAGGCAGACGAGGGAAGGGAATGCCACCCCCTTTGCTTTCCCTTGTGGTGGCCGGACTAACTGCTTTTTCCAGTAGCCTTGCTGAAGATCTTATAGGGTAGGAAGCATGCATGAATTAGTCCGTATAATCAAACTGTGACGCAATTCCATAGTTCCCCTCCTTGTTACAAAAGGAGAATTTAAACTCAAAGCTGAGAATTTAAACTCAAACCAATTTAAACTTAGGCCTGGGCAGCAATGATGGAGTCACATCCCCTCATCTCAGAGCCAGTCCAACTGCCTGTTAGGTTGGTCTTACAGTTGTCACCTCTCTTCTTTATGAAGACTTTGTGCATTTAAGAGATGCATGATAGGCAAGACATCAACAGGTGCAGAGTTCACCACCACTGTCACCACGCTGGGGGGATTGTATCTCTTGAACTTTTGCTGGCTTCTGCAAGTGCCAGATGAATATACAGCTGCTGCTTCCCAAGGGGAATCCCCTTGTTATCTCCAAGCTATGATCAAATATAACAAGGGGATTTTCCTGCATGCCCATCCCCCCCAATGGAGTAGTGCCCAGGGGAAACCCTTTGTTATCTCCAATCAGAGATCAGAGATAACAAGGGGATTCCTCTCCCTGCCTCCTCCCAAAGCCCTCAGTAGCTTCGAGGCTGTTGGGGAGGGGCTTAGGGAGAGGGAGTGGCTTGCAGATGGGAGTGGGCAGGCCCATAGATGGAGCCCAAGCCTCTATGGGTGGGGTAGCAACCTACACAGCCCAGAGGTTGCCCACCCATGTGCTATAGGAAGAGAGATTCTGTCAAACAAGAGTGGCAGCCCTACCTATAAATTATGTGAAGTTCTTATCTTAGAGTGCTTACAGATGAGACTTTTATCATGTCCTCACCCTGCCCTGGCTCATTCCTCCCATATAACCCTATCATTGCAGCTTCGCAGCAGCAATGCTGCAGGGTGTGTGTGTGTGGGAGGGGGAATGAAACAGCAAAGCAGTGTCATATAGACGGCCCACGGTTGAATGAACAGGGTTTCAAACCCAGACTTTTAAGAGTAAGGACTCAAAACCCTCTGCCTGGATTTTTTAATCTGTCAGTTTCTTCCACATTCGATTTTTAAACATTTCATGAACATGGCAAATTTTAGATACATTCTTATTTTTCTAAAAAAATGAACAACAACAAATCTCATTCATTGTTTTCCAAACCTGACCAAATCAGGGAAGTTCTTCATTTCATCACCAGTTCCTTTTCTTGCTACCTAAGATCCTCTATAACAAGGAGTGACCCTAAGGCACAAAGCCTGAACTCTACTGATGACCTATGGCCCTTCCTGAGAAAAAAATAAGTCTGAGAACACTGGCACTCTCGAGATACACAAATAAAAAGTTCTTAAATTCTGGATTGTTCTGAAAAAATCAACTAAGAGGCCAAGTCTATGGCCTCCAGACAGCATCTGGTGCACATGGAATATTTTGGATTCCAGGATCCAAGGCTGGAGACAGTGCTCTGACCTCAGAACCAAGAAACCAAGCTTCCCACGCACACCCACCCTCTTGCATCTGGCATGGACAACTTGTAGAGGGGTGAAAGAGGGGGTGTCAGTGGGCAGGAAGGAGGATGGGGATGTGGGGATTCAGCTATTCTCAACCATCCCCAGCGTCCCTAACCTTTCCAACGCCTCCATTATACAAGTGAAAATGGCTGTCTAGCTCAAATGCAAGGCAGGAGGCAAGATCCGCCTCCCACTCTGCATTGGATACTCATAAGGTCCCATGTTCAGAGGCTTACAAGTACCCAGGGTGGATCCAATAGGATTGGGGTGTTGTACTTGAACATTTACCGCAACTTCTTTTTTATTACTCCGTATTCTCTAACTGGCAAGAGAAAGCAAATATAAATATAGGATTTAATTTGTTATATTTGTTGATAAACCAGCCTAACAAATTATTTGTTCTGTGAAAAGCACAGAGTGTCAGAAATAAAGATTTATGGTTTAATTTATACAATGCATCTCATTATAAAAACTTACCACATGTGCATGCAATTTGATTTAAAACAAAACACAACTCTCAGAAGTTGTACCATCTCAGTTGGGAGCAGCACATCCAAATCATGCAGTGCTCCCAACTGGGATATTAATACTCAAGCAAATGAATACATGGAGAGTCAGCTCCCTCAAATATCGAGGTCCTAGAGCAGACAGGGCTTTAACAGGCATTACTAACCCCTTGAACTCATAAGAACACAAGAAGAGCCATGCTGGATCAGACCAAGGGTCCATCTAGTCCAGCATTCTGTTCACACATGGCCAACCAGCTGCTTGTGGGAAGCCAACAAGTAGGAGATAAGTGAAATAGCACCCTCATTGTTTTGTTCATCAGCCAGAGGCATTTGGCCTTCAATGCTGGAGTTAAGATATAGCCATCATGACTAATAGCCATTGATAGTTTTCTGCTCTATGAATCTGTCTAAACCACTTTTAAAATCATTCAAGTTCATGGCCATAATACATCTTGAGGTAACAAATTCCATTGTGTAACTATGTGACATGGTTTAACTTGGACCAGTTCAATCCCTGTTATTTCTGGAAAGTCTCCTGAGCTTCAATAGTCATTTGTCATGTGACACAAAGAGCTGCTGTTCAAGACTATACTAGAGTGACCATAAACAAAAGAAGGCAGAGCCCCTGCAACTTTAACTGTTGTGATGAAGAGGGAATTTCACCAGGAACTAATTGCATCCAAATGACACTGGCTGAAATTTCCTTTGCTCTACAACTGTTAAAGTTACATGAGCCCTGTCCTCCTTTGCATATGGTCAGCCTAGTCAAGACAAACCCAAGCTCAAAGTCCCCTTGGACATGCAGACATCTAACCAGAGGAGAGGTGTGGATTGTGATCCAAAATCTACAGTTTAAAACGTTGCTGTGGGGAGTGTGTGTTAAATTAGGAAAATATAAATACACATATTTGCAAACAAATTGGAATTGTTGGCATTTGCTTGAACATTTTTCTCCAAATTTGTTCCAGCTCTAAATAAATCTCAGCAAACATTTATTTTATTTTATTTTTAACGCACAAACTACCAAATTCTCCTCTGACATGTAAAAGGAAATCCAATGTGTAAGAAAGAACAATCTATTTTTTCATGGTGCAGACATGATCGTCAGACTGTCCTCGTGTGTTTGAGAAATCGAAACTAGCTGACATTTTTAATGGACCCCAGTCTCTCACACACTGTATACAGAAGTTGGCTTGACAAAAAGTGATCGCCCTCCTCTTGTTTTCTTTCTGCCATTCTGTTGGATCAACATGAGAACAACACACCAATCAATCATACAGAATACACAGAAGAAGTAAGATCTCTGGAAAGCAAGATGCATTTGAAGGGCTTTTGCAAAATTGGGACTCAATCTAGCCAAAGCATAGATTTCAATGGGACTAGACGGGCAGTAAGAGCTTTAAACTAAATTATGCTGGTATTTCTGCCCCTGCCCCTTTTGCTTTTAGTCCCACCCACCACTGGAATGCAGCCTCCAAAATCTTCTCTGAAATGGAATTCACCCCTCGGGATGAAAAGAGGTTCTGTATCCCAGGACGAAAGACATTAAGGGTGAAATCTTATTAGTGGAGGTTGGTGGCTCTTATTTTGCTGGGCCTGTGAATCCATTCTGGGTTTTGTACCTGGTCAAGAGGGCCGGACTCCTGCAGCTTTAACTGTGATGATGAAGAGGGAATTTCACCAGGTGCTGCATGCATACAAATGGCTCCTGCTGAAATTCCCTTTTCTATGCAACTGTTAAAGACACAGGAGCCCTGTCCTCCTTTCCATATGGTCACCCTACCACTGTGGCACCTTCCAGATGTGTCGGCCACTGTCCATGCTGGCTGGAGGAAAAGGCTAGATTAAAGCATATACTTAAGTCTCCCTATAAAATCAATAGGACTTTTGGATTGTGGTTTATTTTTAAGTGCTTCCCTTCATCTGGATCATGGGCTCCATTTTCAAGCTCTAGTGTACCGACTGACACCTTCCTAATAGTTTCAACATCTAATGCCGTATATATTCATTGTTTACACCAAAATTTGCCTGTCCCCAAACAGGAACAGCGTCCTCTCTCTTTAAAGGCCCTCTCACTGAATCTGCTTTTCTGTATCAGACCCAAATGCGATAGACTCTCTTCCCTTCCAAAGAAGGCTCAGGCAGGCAAAAGGTGCCGCCTAATTGGTTTCCTGCTGTGATGGACACATGAGGGGATTGGTTAAAGAGCCCCTGAGATAACCTTCCCTACAGAGATTTGTTTTCGAGACACAGAATGAATGTGGCAGGAAACATTAGTGCAGCCCGGAGATCTCTTGATATGAAAAAGGCGCTCCACTCTCAGCGATGGTGTTGCTTGCACTGGGTCACCTCAGCAGGGACCAACCAATTCCTCTTCTTCTCTAATCTCTGTTCTCTTTAATTTGGCTGCAATCCTATAGCCACTGACTTGTGAGTAAGCTCCACTGAATTCAGTGGCACTTACCTCTGAGTACACTTGCATAGGATTTCACTATTTTGTTATTCCAGTAATTAGTAGGGAATCAAGCTGGGACAGCCAAACAAAGAGCCAGAGGATTATCTTTGTGAGCAGGAAAATAAATTCAAAGTTGGATGGGTCTCCCAAGAAACTACCTTTGGGGACAGATACAGGTTAAGAGCTTTTATATATAAGTACTAGGCCCGAGTCAAGGCAGGTCACCACCTGAAGCTGGGACCCGCTGTGCCACCACTGGGAACACCACTTCCTCCTCCCCACTGATCTGTGCACCTGCTCGCCTCCAGGTTGCTTATGTTGCCTGGTGTGGACACATCCACATCACCAGCACACTGCCTGTAAGATCTTTCTGCCTTCAGGAGCTGTGCAGCGCCTGCACATCTGGAAAAGTATCACGAGAGATCCTGGAACCTCTGGGACCTCTTGTGCTTGCCCGACCTTACATAGGCAACATATGGCCCTGAAGGCAGAAAGACCTTACAGGCAATGGGCTGGCAACACGGGCATGCATGTCCATGCCAGGAAAAGTATGCTGGCTGGCCAGCAGGGTTGGGAGGTGCACGAGTGGGGTGGGCGGGAGGCCGCATGGGTGGGAGGCAAGGTGAGGTGAGGCCAAAGGTCTATGGGTGACCAAGTGGCTGCTTCTTGTTCTTGCCTGCTGCCTGCATGCCTGGCCATGCAGGCAGCCAGCAGGACCACCAAGAGGCAAACCCTTTGGAGGGGGAGAGCGCCACTCTTCCCATACTCCACCCCTTGCTGCTCCTGCTTCCTACTGCTTCATGGTAGAGCCAGCCCTGGTAAATACATCATTGCTGTAAAATGCTAAGACAATATGCCTACATATTGAGATTGTATATATCATTACATTATTATTGTAAAATGCTTAGAGAAATTTATGAGAGCTTTAATAAATTCAATCAATAAATATTTGATTTATTACACTGTTCCAGAGAACAAAGATTATTGGCCAGATTAAATGTATACTGAATAAAATAAATAAATAAATAAAACATAGGATTGGTTAGTGGTGTGTTTACAATGATCACTGGTCACTATACCACTTAGGGTACAATCAGTTAAAGTAGAAATTATTAGGTAATACATTGACTTGTCTCCATTGGTTGCAGTCCAGACTTGTGCCCCTACCAGATGTTGACACTCACATAAAATAATCAATCAATTATTTGCATCAGTATGGAAGATGGAGGGCAGATATTTTTTGCCTGAACTGACATTTTCAGAAAGGGATCTAAAGAACTAAGGTGGTGACAAGAGTTCAAACTCTAGGCCTTATTGACAGATTACAAATTAAGAAATCGCCAGGTCTGGATGGCTTCCACCAAAAGGTCTTAACTAATTCAAATGTGCAATTAAAAATCTTATAACAAAACCATGCAACTTGTCCCTCAAATCAGTCTCCATATCTCAGGACTGGAAAGTGGGCAAATGTAGCACCATTTTCTTTAGAAGGGGATGGGGGTGGGGGCATAGGAGGAAATTTCAGGCCAGTTAGCTTATTGTCTGTTCCAGGTAAATTGGTGGAAAGCATTATTAAAGATAAAATTATCTGGCCTAAAGAAGGACAAGCCCTGCTTAAAAAAAAAAGAATCAACATGGCTTCTGCAAAGTAAGTCATGTCTCACTAACTTTTCAGAGTTCATTGAGAGTGTCAATAAGCATGTGGAGAGGGAGGATCTGGTAGACATTGTGTACTTGGACTTTCAAACAAGTATTAACAAAATCCCTTATCAAAGGCTCCTGGGCAAACCTAGCACTCATGAAAGAAAAGGACAGATTTTCTTATTGACCAGAAGCTGGTCAGAAAATAGGTAGCAAAGAAAAGGAATAAATGGCCAGTTCTCACAATGGAGGGATGTAAGGAGTGATGTCCCCAAGGATCTGCACTGGGATCTGTGCTTTTTAAACTTTTTCATAAATGATCTGGAGCTAGGGGCGAACAGTAAGGTGGTAAGATGTATGGATGCCACCAAATTATTTAGAGTGATAAAAACAAAAATAGATTGTGAAGACCTCTAAAAGGATCTCTCCAAAATGGGTGAATGAGCATTAAAATGAATGTAAAGTGATGCACATTGAGGCAAAAATCCTAAATTCATATATATGCTAGGGATGATGTGGGCGCCCTGACCCCACTCAATGATCCATGGGACCCATAATGCCTCTAATATTGCAGAAATTGTCCATTTACAGCTGCCATTTTGAGTAACATAAATATACAAAAAAGTCAGAGCCTCAATCTTCCATAAAAAATTCTGACTCACATCTAGGAGCGGACGGCTGTGGGGCACTCCCAGACTGCTTGCCAAGCCCTCTTGGGGCTCGCATGACCCAGCAGGTGGGGATGAGAGGCAGTGACAGCTCATCAGGAGCCCGGTGAAACTGGATGGAGGTAGATCCCTAATATATAGGCTTTGGAGAACTCACGGGGGGGGGGGCTCCCCCAGGAGCTTGCCAAGCCCTGCTCATGCGGCCCCACTTTAAGGAGCCGGGCTGCGCAAGCCTTTGCCGAGCACTCGGAAGGCTGCATGAGCCTCCCAAATCCTCGGCAAACTGCACTTTCTGGATGCTCTGGAAAGTGCATTCCCCCGTGTACCAATCGGGTCCATAAAGGTTCTCTTATGCACAGCTACCTTGCATAAGAGAGGAGGGGGACGGCAAAGCATGCTTTCCAAGGCCTCTGGAAATTGTACAATTCCCCCGACCACGCTAATGGCCAGAGAAGCCACCTACCTACATATTTATATTTGTTACTTCATCTTGTAAAAGCTTGGCTGTTAGTGAGGCTACTCAGGCACCTTCACAGCTGAGCCTGAGCCTGAGTTTCCTGCCTTCTAATCCGACAAACCCACACTGACTTTCCATTTCTACGTTCTAAGATAATGTTTAGTCTT
Source organism: Anniella stebbinsi (assembly GCA_029215795.1). Lineage (NCBI taxonomy): Eukaryota > Metazoa > Chordata > Lepidosauria > Squamata > Anniellidae > Anniella > Anniella stebbinsi. Next base: position 336,837,893 of record JARDYH010000001.1, read on the forward strand.
CTTCCTTGGTTGACCATAGACCTATTTGTCTCTCTGCTTATAAATACATCCAGGCACACATAAAATGTCCACATGATGATTGTTGCTTTGGCAATGATCAGAGAAAATGGAAGATCTTGCAATTTGTCCACACAGTGTCATTGTGTGTCCCCCCCCCCCGCCCCCCCCGGTCTCTTTATACAGTATCTAGCTTGTTGAGGTTTTGGGTGGCATTTTTTTCTCACTGGCCAGATTCCAATTGCATCATATATTCCCTTAGCCCTTACCTACACAAGTGGGCATTGGCACATATTTTGTGGGCTTGAAGTAGCCAGCCTTCAGCCATCAAAGCAAACACTATTGGTTATCAACCTATACAAAGGAGGAGTGGGTACATGGATGGCCACCATCTTGTAACTAGAAGGTGTGTTGCTTCAACATCAATTTCAACTTCCCCTTTCTTCTTTCAGAAGGAAATGAACCTTCACTACTAGGCCTAATCTACACCAAGCAGTATATTGCACTATGAAAGCGGCATGAAAGCGGTATATAAAAGGCAGGAGCCACACCAAGCAGGGTATAGTGGTATGAAAGCGGTATATGGTATGTGTCAATGGGCCCCAACAGTTGTCAGTACACTTCAATACTGCTATAAAGCAGTAGTGTGGCTTCTGCTTTTTATATACCACTTTCATACTGCTATATCCTGCTTGGTGTAGATTAGGCCTAACAAACCATTTTGTTCTACCATAGTTTGAGATCCACACCCTGAGAAAAAGCAAACCATTTTAGGGAAGGTATTGGTGGTGGTGGTGGTGGTGGGATTGCCCTCTATCACTCCAAAGGGGAAAAAAGACAAGAAGAGGGGATGAGGATAGAAGGGATGAGAATAGAAGGCAAATGAGAATAGAAGGCAAGAAGGAGGCTGGGGGAGGAGGGAGTGGAAGGCATTTGTAAAATTAAAAAGCAGGGCCCCATCAGATTGTGTTGGGCAGGGGAAAGCATGTCGAAGGCAGGAGTAATTGGTAATCGGAGCAGAAGTGAAGAAGGGGATGATTTATGGGAGCATGGAGACAGGGGTGGAATAATTTTTGGAGCAGAACGGGGAACTTACTGAACGCCTGAAACTCAGCTACTTATCCACTCGTTCTTGTGATAAATTAGCTCTTGTTTAAAGTAACCGGAGCTCCATTTTTCATTCTGATTACTACACTTGATATCTCTCTCTCCCCCTCTGTTTTTCTCTGACCACTGCCCCTTAGCAGGCTCCCTGAGCTGAGGCAATGGCTTTATGGAAACTCCTCAACTTCCATCGTGCAGTCCTTCTGACTTCCCCCATACAATTACAGTAAGATTAACTCTTTGGGAAATGCAGCAAACACCAAATAATTTCAAGGGAAGCTTAGGGTCTCTCTCTCCCTCTCTCTGATGCAACAAAGGAGAAAAGTGCAGTGGAGTAAACATTCAGAATGCTTGTTGAAGATTCATATTGGCATAGGGTGACCATATTTGGAAAGCCAAAACAGAGGACACCCAGTGGAGGGAGGTGGGAAAGTGTGCTTTCCAGGGCCTCTGGAAAGGGCATCATTTCCCACACACACACTATTGGCAGCTGCCACTAGCATGGCGGTTGTGAATGACATGCTTTCCAGAGGCTCCAGAAAGCTTGCTCTCCCCTCCTCTGCTCCAATCAGGGCCTTAAGGGCCCCGATTAGAGAGGAGGAGGGGGAAGCGTGTTATTCCTGCCCCCCATTGCTCCAATAGGGGCCTCCAGAAAGTGCACCATTCCCCCCTGCCACACTAATTGCAGCCTTAAAGGGGAAAATTCATCATTCCAGGACATTATAGAAAATGACAGAAAATCCCCCCTGACACCCAGGATAAAACAAAAACCAGGACAAATCCGGGAAAATCCTGACAGTGGCATGCCGTGTATTTCTTGGCATTTTCATGCCAAAATGAAGCCATACATACTGGTGCGGATCAGTTTAAAAGTCAGGGCAGGATTTACACTACTGCTTTATAACAGTTTTTAATGATATTGACAACTGTCAGGGGCCAGGACACATTCCATATACCGTTTTCAAACTGCTTTCAAAGTATTATATCAAGCTTCATGTAGATCTGTCCCAGACCAACCTTAGGAGCTGGAAGGGGCCTCTTGGCTCCTCTAACTCATCCTTCCACTTGGAACATGTAACCCAACCCAGTATCACTTTCAGAGTTCATCTATGAAGCAATTACATTTCTACTCATCATTCTAGAACAGGGGTGGGCAGCCTTTTTGAGATCGAGGTCTGCATTCCTGTGGTGGTGGTGGGGATTGATAGGGGGCATCTACTGCTGGTCAAAGCCACCACCCCTTTTCTCTCATTCATCTTCCGATCATTTGCTCTTCCATTCATATTCTCTCTCTCTCTCTCTCTCTCTCTCTCTCTCTCTGGCCGTTTCTACACCAGGCTGTTTGCCTGGGATGGCCCCTGGCTGGTCCCTGTGCGCCGATGGTGTGTATTAGGTACTTCAGGGATCACCCTCCCTCCCTCTACACCCCCATGGTGTAGAAAGGGCCTCTCTCTTGCACTTACACACACACACACATCATCATCATCATCATCATCATCATCTCAGGGAGGTAGAACAAAACAGCCTCAAACACCACCTCTCTCCCTCCTATTCTCTCTCTTTTACACCCATCCACACACACACCCATCCATCTACACCTCTTCCCACTCTCTGTGGGAATACATCTCAATGTAGGTTAAGATTTTCAGGCCCTAGACTGGCTCCACCCACTCAGACTTGCCATTGGACCCTCCTGGACAGGAAGTAGTATAAGATACCCTCCTGTTGCAGCTGAAACTTGCTTGAGCAACATGGTCTTCCCAAGCGATGTTCCTATATTCTTGGTGACTCTCTGTTTCTATTTTCTGGCTTGCTCCTTGGTTCCTTCCTCTTGGTTTGTAGGCCTTTCGACTACAACTCCCATCAGTTCCACCCAGAGTGGTCAATAGTCATGGATGATGGGAGATGTAGTCCAAAACACCTGGAGGGTGCCAGGTTGGGAAAGGCTACTGTAGGACCTTGGCTACTGACTTGCTTCTGGACCCCACCCCCTAATTTTCCCTGTGATTCTGGCTTGCTCTTTGGTCCTCCTGATTACTGTCTGATCCCAGGTTCCTGGTTCCCAACTCCTGGCTCACTTCAGACAGCCCAGTCCTGACAGATATCCATAACAACCTAGAAATGTAATGATATCCCATATTTAGTATCAGTTGACACACTGCGGTTTTCTTGTATGGAGATAATTCCATGCCTTAGCAGTTCCCCAATACATAGACACAGCCAAGATCCCTACTTCATACAGTATATTTTCGTATGTGGAAGTCCTGGATGGTGTATGGGTACATGTAAAGTAGATGCTTTTTATGTTTAACTTTATAACAATATCCTCTGTAGATTCTAGCCAAGGCTTCTCCTGTCCTTTGGGCACTGAGGGTCCCATCTTCATTCTGCCTTGTGTCTGTGATGCATCTAAATATTCCCTGTAAAAAGCACCCAAGTCAAGAATCATGACAAAATGTTTGAGTTAGTTAACAAAATTCGAACATGTAATTTCCCTGGGACACCAGGAATTCTTAAGGAGCACATGATAATGAAACACATGCAGGATTCATGCAATTTCTTTCGCTGAACTGATTTCCATGTAGGACAATTTATCTTGTATGAAGCATCCCTTTCTGTATTAGATCCATGTAAATTACCTATTGTCTGGAGATAGATTTCCCATCAGGAAACATGATAGCACTCCACCCACAAAGTCATTCTTCCCTTGATAAGGAAGAAGTTTTGTGTGCTTGTGCTGCATGTGTGTGACTAGACCAAAAAAAATATCCGGTTGCCATGTTGGCCCATTAGAGAAAATCCAAAAGCAACAGTAATATAATATCTTTATTGGGAGTAGGACAAACTGAAATGTGGCAAAGTAATATGACTAGAATTCATCTTGACTACCCAGTTGCATTGGATACTCTCAGGCTGCCTGCTTTTAGTCATGGTGACTGGGGGCTGATGGGAGTTGTAGTCCAAAACATCTGGAGGCACCAGCTTGGGGAAGGCTGTTCTACATAATGTGGCCTAACATGACTAATGTCTTCTCTTGAAACCCTAAACCATACTTAGGGGAATTAGAGGAGTAGGTGCTGTTTAGGGCTGTGCACAGCCCCTTTACTTGCCTCAGAAGCCTTTTCGGAGCCTCTGAAATGGCCCCAATTTGAGTCAAAGTGCTTTGGGGCTGGGCCACATCACTTCGGAGTTGAATCCGAAGTGAGGTCCCCCCCCCCCCAGCGAGTCAGCCCTTGCAGGCTTCTGGGTGCCCACTGTACAGCCGTGCAGCAGGCACCCAGGAAAGTCAGTCGTAAGGCTGACTGGGAGTCCACTGGGCTCCCCGCTCACCCCCTCCCTCCCTGCTCCCCCAGAACCTGGAGCTGCCACCCATGAGACTTACTTTTGCCATCTGTCCTCCTCTATTAGAGCTGCAATTTAAAAGTAAGATGGGGGACTCTGCATTTTCATAGATCAATGGATACAAACAACGGAAATGACCCTATGCGTCTGCCATAGTTTGCGACCATAGAACTATGAAAACGCCACAGACCCTTGCTTACTTTTAAATCTTGGTTCTAATGGATGAGGATGAACGGCAAAGGTAAGTCCTGTGGGCAGCAGCTGTGGATTCAGGGGATGAGTGTGGAGGAAGGGGAGTCCAGTGGACTCATGGCCAGCCTCACACCAGCTTTCCCAAGCAGGCGGGCGAGCAGGGGGGAGTTGCCCACCCACCCCGAATTGGCCTGAGGCACTGAGGTGCTTTGGACCCAATCAGCTTTGCCTCGGGGTACCTCAGACTGAACCCTCGAATCCAAGCTGAGGTCCCACTTTGGCCCAAATACAAGGCAACTACTGTGTTGGCCCAAGGCACCCGAAGGCGAAGCAGATCGGATGCACAGCCCTAGAGCTGATAATGCTAGTGCTTATAAATGTATGTTTCTAGGTGGCTGAAATTATGGGCAGTATCCAAAGCTACCATTGCACTAGTGGGAACTACCTAATTTCAGCTAAACTACTGATCATTAATTTCTGTGTTGCATAGCAGCGTATTCCAATGAAGTGGAAGTGGCTCTCAAAAGTTCATCTTCAAAGGTTTCCCCCACTCCATTAAGGTCTTTGTAGCTGATGGTGTCTCATAGGGTGACCAGATAAAATCCAGGTCAGGGCTCATGTAACTTTAACAGCTGTAGAGAAAAGGGAATTTCAGCCAGGTTCATTTAGTTCCTGGTAAAATTCCCTCTTCATCACAACAGTTAAAGGTGCAGGGCCCCTGCCTCCTTTTATATATGATCACTCTAGTATAGTGCCTGCACCTTTAACTGTTGTGATGAAGAGGGAATTTCATCAGGAACTAATTGCATACAAATGACACTGGTTGAAATTCCCTTTTCTCTACAACTGTTAAAGTTACATGAGCTCTGACCTGGATTTTATATGGTCACCCTAGTGTCTCATGACCAAGGAACTATTCCCATAAGTGCAAGAAATGTTTCCTATTAGCATTTCTTCTGCCTGCTTGCTCCTACCTTTCCCGATCCACACATGCCCTATGCTAAACTCTTCCCTTGCATGAGGGCTCCTGTTGTGTTCTCATGCTACCCATTTGCAGGAAAAAGCTGTAAACAAAAGAGGAATTCATTCAAGAAAAGCCAGACATAAGACACCCAATAGGTTGTGCTACGGGAATGGCAATGGGAAGCGAGCACTTCTTAGAGCAACCCTGGGAACTAGCCAAAATTAGCATTTCCAGGATGGAAGAAGTCAGTGGAGTTCCTAGAAGGGAGCTCTGCTGAGCTGTCCCATTCTGGAAATGCTACTTTATTACTATTTTGGGGAGCTGGCAGAGGAGAGTCCTCTCTTTGAAGGTGTCCTCTATTTGATGGGTTGTCCAGCCCAACTCTGGTTTAAGGTCAAAGCACCATAAAGAGAGAGAGAGAGAGAGAGCCGCAGGGGCCTTGAAGATGCTGGTCAACAGTTTGTATGATCTGGACAGCAGACTCAGCAGGCCCACCGTTCACCTGGTCAGTCTTCTCTCCTACGTGGAGAGGTATTGTACTTCTATTTAAATTGTAGATATTATGTCTGGATGTCCATCCATGCCTATAAATTGGCATATGCATGTGAATGTTATGCAAATAGCCTCGGCTTTTGACCTCTTCTTTGGTGACGCAATTCCTCTTTTTTGGCCAGTCTAAACATTTGCCTACAATTTGTGCTTCACCTGGGACCTTTGCACAGCCCTAATAGGCAGGGGTGGGCGAACTCCTTGCCGCATGCTCTGCTTGCCCAACTATTGGTTCAGAAGTAGCTTTCTTGCTGGGCTCATGCAATGCTTTGGGGGACCTGTTCCTTAACAAAGCAAGTGGAGAGGCCTTTTGCTGCCTATGTGTTGTTCTGTTATGCTTTCTCCATGAATTGAGCTAGAGCATGGAACAAGGAAAGACGATTTAAAGAGGGGAAGAGCTCTTTGCTAAACTTGTGCATCATCAGTCAATTCCCCAGCCCAGAATGGGAGAAAGAAAAGAGTGCTTCTGACTAAGAACCGATATACCATCCGCAAGACATTGAGGGTCCAGATCCAAGGAACAGCATACTAGATTAATGTTGGGAAGGACCGGACAGAGGAAAAAAAACACACCAAATGATGAGTACGAACGTACCATCACCATCAGTGCTCCTCTCTGGGCCCCTCCCTTGACAAAGGTGAACTGCATATCTTTAGTTAATAATTAAGTTGTCATGAACTCCATCAATATCCCATCATCTGCCTGACAGAGAGAAGGGAGGCAATGGGGGAGGGGATCAGCCCCCATGTGCCAGCTCTGCCCACAGCCGTGATCTCGTCTCGACCATAATAAATAGCATGAAATGCGCTCCTGATAAATGCCCGTGTCATGGAGAGATTTTACCTTCACTCAGAAACAATGTAATATCTCAGCTATTACCCAAAATAATTTATCAATGTGTAATAGCTTTGTGCAGAGCTCAGATAGGAGGGGAGCAGCACTGCTCGAGATGGATGGACCCTACCTTCTGCTTTTAATTTTTAATGTTCGTAGGCAGCCTCACATTAAAGGCCAGGTGTCATACATAGACTTAATGTAAGAATGGAGTTCATGAATTCTAATCAGGGGAGAATCTCTCCGCTTAAAGCACATCAGTTTCCTTCTCTCTTCCCGCGGTCTTTTCTTTTCTGCTTCTTTTGCTCTCCGTTTTCCTGTCTCTCCAGTTTATATTCCCCTGTTTCAGAGCACCATGAAACTAAATCCATGGCTTTGGGTGATTAAGATCTCTAATACAATAATAATTTTAAACGAAGGGAAGATATACCATATCCTGACCACTACCATTGCCACCACTACCCCACCTGGCCACTTCACATGCCTCTGAGAAAGAGCACAAAACAGAACCTGAAGACGTGATGTGCCACACACAGCCATACCCTGTAGTGCAATTTCTTCTGCCCAGGAAAACCATGTGTACACCTTCAGATGCGTTGAGCCTGCACATGTCTATTTTGCAGCATTAACATAGGGTGAAAACATACATGTGCAATTAATCACTGGAAATGGGCAAGAAATTCTTTCGTTTTTGTTTCAATGCGAACTTATCAAATTTGAACTTCCCAACCTAAACAAGAACTGGAAGACAGTTCATTGGAATCCATACTTTTCTGAAGTTTGGGATGCAGTTCACAAATTTAAAAGTATACACAAAAAGGCATACATTTTTAAAAAGTGCATAACTAAAAATGTTCATATTTTGAAAAATGTTTAACAAATCTTTTATTTAATGGGGAAAATCTCTTGCAAAAATGTTTACGTTTGGAAAAACTATAAATTTTGGGAAAATGTGCATGAAAATGCATATTTTATTTGTGCAAACAAAAATCGAATTCACGATCCAGTACAAAAATGGAATGGAACAAATTTAATAGTAGAAAGATGAGAGCCTGAGCAAAATTGAGCTTGGCAGATTTACCCATCCTTAGTTACACCACATGTGATTTTCCTTTGCAAACTGTATAATGGAATAGCAGCAACAAGTTCCATGTGAAAATGGCGAAACAATGGCAGCATTTGTACATATCTTAGAGCTGCTGCACACAATGCAGATTTTTTTTTTTTACACAGAAAACAATTTCTCTGTGGAAGGACTTGTACAATGCTGAAAAATCAAGCTATGATTAGTAAGGTTTGGAGAAGGGGTGGGTAGGCTGATGCTAGGAGAAGATCTGGCCAGGTAATAAGGATGGGCATAGACATCTTGAAACTCTCCTTCCATTTGATCCACTTCCTCTCTTACTCCTAATTTTCCTTCCTCCGTGGAGCAGAACTCAAAATTTAAATAAAATTCTTCAAAAAGCAGATTCTCCCCCACCCCATGCACAACTCTTCATAAATGTCCTCCTTTCTTGTATAGGCTTACTAGGTTAGCGGGTACATGAGACAGGGCCTTTTCTGTAGTAGCACCCCTACTGTGAAGCACCCTCCATTGGAAGGCCACATTGGTTCTATCCCACCTAGGTTTTATGCAGGCAGTGAAAACTGTGCTGTCTTTCCAGGCTTTTGCAGTTGTTCTGGCCTGTTTTTAATCATGTTTTGTTTTCATTTTGATTAGTGTTGTGCTGAATCCTGCCCCCTATATTAAGGAACTTTTTATCTCCCTGTGAAAGAGGCGTTATTTTTTCTGCCTCTTTCTCAGGGAGGGGGAGAATTTCAGAGATTTTTTTCCTTGGAGAGGGGGGACAGCATTTCCACATGCCTTTTAAAAATGTGGCTGGTTGTTTAGGGGTCTTCTTTCTATTTCCGTTTTAAAAACAAAACAAAACAAAACAAAACAACCACCCCTGGCACTTGGAGGAGCCTGGCAGTTCTTCATGAATGCCTACTGGAGACCATGTGACCACACCCTCAACAGGCATTCAGGAAAACCACCTGGGCTCTTGCAAGTGATACTTAAAAAATGTATGTAGAAACCCTGTCTCCCTCTCCAAGGAGAAGATTCTCCAAAATTCTCACTTCTTCCAGCCTATCTTGCAAGAGTTTTCATTCCCACCAACCCCACAAAATGACAAAAAGGGAATAATCAAAATGTTCAACACAGCACTAATATTCTCCTTGGACTGTAATTGTACATTGCTTTGAGAACCTGGTGAGTAGAGAAGCAATTAATAAATACTTCTAAGAAATAACATACATAAAGATACCACCGCCACCACCACTGTGCCAGCTCACTTAACTAGGGCAATGACAAATATGATGCAATTGGTTCCAGATAGCTCTATTATGTTAAGCATTTGGAGGTAACTCAAATGCAAACTCACTACCCAGTGACTGTTTCCCACCCATTTCATGGGTCCACGTGGGCCATGCTGGCAACTAATGACGCCTTTGCTAAAGCAGAGCAGTATTCAGCTCGGCAACAGTGGGACGCGCACAAATGTGACATACATTTATCTGAAGTAGTGAGAAGGAAGAGAGCTCTTGTTTGAAGACCAAGCGAAAGATAGTGCTACCTTCCCTGGACGCTGTTCACTTAGTGGCTTTGGCTGGGTTCCAAGCCAGGAAAAGTGCGGGATGCTCTTTTCGAAGCCAAAAGAGAGTCTGTTGCAAGCCGCCAGATGGCCTCAGGCAGATGGAACTTCCAAGAGCAAAGCTGAAAGCCCCTGAACTTATCTTTTCTAGTTGAAGGCCATTCTCAGTCCTAGTGGGATGGGGGGGGGGGAGAGGAGGGGAAGGCCATTCCCCCCCCCCCGCCCCAGGTAACACCCTTGCATTACACAAGCTGAGCCTAATCAAGGTCTATTGCTGTCTCCTTCTGTCACGAGCACTGTGGCTCTAACTGCCTTGTACTACAAATTAATTCATTCCTTCAGACCTTGCTGTTTAGTAACTGGCTGTCACAGCAATCTCCTGAGGAGCTAATTGAGAGTTGTGATCCGTGCAGTATTTCCATTAGTGTTATAATGACAGGCATGCACACACACACATACACACACACACACACACAGAGTACAGGTTCCTCCATCTTGACAAAAGGAAGCAGATTATGGCCAAAGACTGTCTAAAGTGTTTAACGTGCTGATCAAAGAAGAGGGGAAGTGGCAGATCCGGTGATGGACAGTTCAGAGTCATCTAAACTTTGCTCAACCAGGGAATAAAGGTTGCAACCCTATGTATGTTTAGAAAGAAAAGAAGTCCTACAACTCCCAGCATTCCGCAGCCAGTGATGCTGGCTTGGGAATGCTAGGAATTGTAGGGGCTTTTTCTGTCTAACCTAGGGATGTTGGAGGATGTTTGGATGGGATTGGTTTTTTTGGCGTAAATAGAAAATTTTGCAAACTGCACTGCAATGTGCATAATTTACACAAATACAGCTGAAATGTGTGTACATTATGCAAATTGTAGCTGAAATTTCTGAAAATGATGCAAATTGCAGCTGCAATTCGTGTAATTTTCGATTTACGCAAATTTTTAACAGTGCAGAAAAACTTCCCAGATTTCAGGAAGAAACCCGTGGCTCAGCTCACAAATTCAAGCTGATTTGGGTGCCTGGCAGAAATCTGGTGAACTCCCAAAAGTGCCAGATTCCCAGTGACAGACATCATGCATAGGATTGTGCTCTAAATTAACAGCTCGCTGACAATGGTGCTTAAAATGAATTAAGCACCTAAAACGGAGATGGGGAATATGGGGCCCTCCAAATGTTTCTGGATTGCAATTCCCATTATCCCTCACCATTGGTTATGCTGGTGAGCGCTACTGGGAGTTGCAGTCCAGCTACATCTAGAGGGCCAAGGGTTGCCCATCCCTGTCCTTAGAGCTCAGGGACCACTGCGTCTTCATGGGAAGCCAATAAAATACCTTATTCTGTTGTCAGCAGCACATATGAGCTTCTGGAGGAATTGCATAGAATAGTATAGGATCAAAAGTGTTTAGAGTTGGAGGTTCCCCTGGAGGTCATTTAGTCCAACCCCTTGCTCAGTACAGGAATCTGCAATATACTATAATGTGTAAGATGGTTGTCCAGCCTCTCCCTAAATACCCCCAGCAAAGGAGAGTCCATGACAAGCCCCTCTGCTCTTGAATAGCTCTTACCATTTCCCCAGTGGAGGCTGGTGGCCCTGATTTCAGTGGTGCTGGGAATAGATTTTGGGTTTTAGTCAGAACCAGCCAGAACTTTAAAGCATCTATCCAAGGTGCTGAACCTATTTTAGGGATAAGGTTCAGCACCTTGGATAGCTCATTTAGCATTCTGACTAAGACCCAGAACGGATTCACAGCCCCACCAAAATCAGAGCCACCAGCCTCCACTGTATTTCTCCTACTGTTTGCTGAAATCTGCTTCCGTGCAATTTCCACCCCATGTTTCCCCTAAATCTCCTCTTCTCCAGGCTAAACACACCATTCCTCATAGGATGTGGTTTCCAGACCATTGTGGTTGTTGGGTTGATGTTTTTTAAGAACGACATTGACAACATTCATTCATTCACTCATTCAGCCCAGCCTTCGGTATACAAGCTAGTTTGTCGCTGACTGTTTGGGATTATTTCTTTTATTGTTGTGCTTTCACACGTTCTTAACTTATTTATTTTATGTTCTGTTTTAATCAAGTTTCTGTTGTAATCCATATAGAATTATTGTTAGCCACCCTTTTTGGTGGGAAGGCGGGATATAAATTTAATAAAAGCGTAAATAAATACATGTTTGCCAATGTATTTCTTAAAATATGGAGCCCAGAACAGGCCACTGTTTACTGTGTTAACAATAATAAATAAATAAATAAAACTCCAGGTGCAGCCTGACCAGTGCAAAATCAAGTGGAACTATTGTTTCTCATGATCTATTGATGCGACCTAAAAGCCAAACTACACATTATGCTAATCACATGGTGTGGAGCTGGAGCTTGTTTCTTGTTTTACCCTAGTGTAAGTGTGCATGGCCCTGCTTTAGATTGGGACCACCATACCCCTACCTGCAACATCATTTGCTTCCCCATCTGTCAACTCAATGGAGGCTTTTTTCCCCTTTCTTTTTTGTTTTGTCAACCCCCTGTCCTGTGGAGGGGGGATTTCAGGAAGCAAACAGTGGGGAAGAGAAGGTTTAATCCTCCCTTCCTAGAGCACGGTGGTCCCAATCAGAATTAGGGCCCTGTGTGCTCACACGAAAGTAAAACAACAAAAGGCAAGCCTCAGCTCTACGCCTCGTGATTAGTGTAATGTATAGTTTGGCTCTGAGGCTGCATTAGTAATAGAACAAGTAAAATGATATCTTTATTTGACCAGCTAATGCTTCAACTGCTGGAAGCATATACATACTGAAGCTTCCCAACGCATGAACCAAGAGTGAAAGGAGACACACTGCCATTCACAAATAAGAAGGCACGTGGTATTTCTGGCAGTGACACCAGGGCTAGATCTACACTACTGCTTTAAAGCGGTATTGAAATGCACTGATAACTGTTGGGGCACAATCCACACTCCATATACTGCTTTTATAGTGTTATTTCCTGCTTTTTATTCCACATTTGTAATGATTTGACACAAGAGGCTGTTTTCATGGTGCCGAGTGTGCGCCACTTTGCCATCAACCCCCATGGTATCACTGGAGCGGGGTGGCGGCAAGTTATACAAACAAGCCATTAGGCTTGTAGGGCCTTCCCCCTGCCCCTCCTGCGGCTTCTGGCGAGCAATGGGAAGTCATCTACTGCCCAGTAACACCCCTGGAGCAGTGTTGGAGTGAGGACAAATGGGGAAGAGCTGTGCTGTCCTCACTCAGGCAGGAAAAGTTGGGGTAAATCCCTGACTTTTCTGCTCCGCATCTTCAGCTCTTGGCCCCGGGATGGCTCCGAATCAGTGGCTGTGTCATATAACCAGTGCTGAGCCACCCTGGGACAAAGGCAATATACAGACAGCCCCATTTGAGTCAGAACTCTGTCCTTCAACCTGTTGTCAAAGTCCTAGAGTGTCATCAGATGGGCATTTTATTGCACGCTCGTTACTGGCCACTCATGGTTTTTTGTGGGTCCTTTTGATGATACCGTCCACCTCCCATGCATCTCCTGCTCCTTCTGTTCTATTTTCCACGAGAAAATAAAACCCAGTAAATCTGATTTTTTTTTTAGGTGAAACTTGCCGCCATTTCCTGCATTGTGCAGGAGAAGCAATGTGATAAAAACACTCACTGAATGGGCCACATGGTCGTTGCTGCTTCTTCTTTCTTCCCCATATGAAGAACGAGGAAGCTGCTCATCCCTACTGTGGGACAGAAAAGTGATAGTAGGGAAATGCCCGAATGATGATGCTCCTGGAAAGTGAGAAGCAGAAGGGTAGAATGTGCTGTCAGATTTTGACATCTAGGCAATCCTGAAAGGGCGGGGTGTCTGCTTCAGAGGCCATCCACCTTCCCCTGATCTCACACCTTCCCCTTTATCCTGATCATCAGCTGCAGAAATGAAAGAGGGTCGCTCTAGGAGTAACAGCTGTTCTAGGTTCCTGTCAGCTCCTTTGAGTGACAATAAAAAGGCAGAGAGGCTTTAACCCTGGCAATTCTGTTACTCTGAGAAGTTAGGAGTAAGATGTATTGCATTGTAAATGGTCCTCGAATTGTGAGATAAATCTTAGAAACTGATCCTGGAGAACCTCTTGAAAAATAAAGATGGCAGCCATGGCTGGAGCCCAGGCAACAAGCTCACTTCGCCATATAGTGTGCAGGCCCAAAAAATGTTAAAAAAGAAAAAGGTTAAGGGATGTTGTGCAGTCATAGACATCAGTCCCAGTATGTAGCTGCCCATGCTGAGTGTTCACTCTGTGCCTCTTTCCTGTCATCACTTGCCTCTGCTGTGTCTTCTGGTGGTTGTCTGAGGGTGCTGTGGGGCTTTGGACACACCCCAAATTCCAGCCTTAGGAGAGCCACTGATTTGGATGTATTAAGGCACAATGTTTAGACTGCCCAGAGAGCCTTGGCCACTGGGCAGTATAAATATGTAATAAATAAATAAATGGACAGAAAAAAGGCCTTCAGTTCTGAACATGTTGGGTGGGGCATGTTGGGAGTTGTAGGCCTTTTTTCAGTTTAAACATGCATAATGTTTTATATTGTGATCTTACGGTTTGTAATATATTATTAATTTTCTATTTCAGTATGTTGTGAGCTCCTTGGAAAGGGGTAGCCCTGAAAGGCAGCCTATACATATTGGGGGGGGGGATTAATTCCCTCCCCAAAGAAACCTGCCAAGCTAACCCTGTCTGTATCTTCTGAAAATAAAGGAAGAAGAACTCCAACAAGCATTCAGAAGGTGGTAGAAGCAGGTCTAGTCTGACTTTGTGTCAAATCATTACAATCCCATCATGGTAACGCTATACATTTACACCTTGTAGGACACACAATGACATTTGTTGTGGTATTTTGGATAATGTGGAATAAAAAGCAGGATATAGCATTATAAAAGCGGTATATGGAATGTGGAATGTGCCCCAACAGTTATCCGTGTACTTCAATACCACTATAAAGCAGTAGTGTAGCTCTAGCCCAAGGGATTTATTTCTTTGCATTGTGGTATTTTATCATTTTATGGTTTTATTTAATTTGCTGGTAAGAGTTTATGGTTATCTGGCAATTTTTCATGTTACTTTGTATAGATGTAAACTGCTCTGAGGGCGTTTTAAAGATCATGTAGTGGGAAAGATATAGTTGTAATATATAAATAATTTTTGATAATTTAATTTACTTACACCGGAACTGATAGTTGTATCATAACATATATATCATATCCAGGATTCAATGCATTCAGCATAAACAAATTGATTTGGACTACTGAGATGGAAAACAATATTATCATTCATAATTAATGATTAATACAATATTGTTTTGCATTTACATAAATTGTAATCTTTTCAAAGTGTTGTGTAGACATTTACTAATCAATTAATCAAATAGCGGCATAATTAGCAGTGTTTGCTAATTAATCAATTTATCAAAGGCTGGTGGAGAGGATATTGATTGTTGCTGGAAATAGCACTAATTAAAATGTTGAGGTACCAAGCTAAGAATTCTAGGAATGAGAAAACATAGCTCAGTGGTATTCATCTCAATAGATTAAAGTGACTTGCTACCCACCAGTTGTTTTGGACTTCAACTCCCATCAGCCCCACCATCATGGCCAATGGTAAAGAATCTGAAAGGCACCAAGCTGAGGAAGGCTGGATATGTGTGTGCCACAGAAATGAATGTGTTAGGGCCATGGACAGCAATTTGGAGAAAGTCAGGAACTGGGAACCAGCAATCAGGAATCTGGATCAGAGGGCAAATCAGAAGGCGGGGCCAGAGAACAAGATGAGAGTTAGGATGAAAAAGGAATCAGGATCAGAAGGTGAACCAAAAGGCAAGGGGGGGGGAATGCAAGACTAGAAATACAAAACAAACTAGGACTCTTGTAGACCTTGCTGCCCAAGCAAAGCTTCACTGAAACAGGAAGCCAATACTCCCCCTTAATCAGAAGGAGCAAACAGACGGCATGGATGGAGTCAATCCAGAAAGTTCTTCCTTGAGAAAATGTGGAGACCATGGCCAGCAGTTCCCCACACTTTACTGAGAAACTGTAGTGACACAGCTCTCCACATGGGGCAGTGGTCAGCAGTTCCTGTCAGGAAGTAGAGAATCTAAAAAGATCATTTTGAAAATCTTTCTTATCCTTAAAGTCATTTCCCCTACCCCATATTTCAAATGCAATCCTACACATCTCTACTCAGAAGCAAGTCCCATTAAGTTCCACAGGGCTTACTCCAGGTAAATGGGTATAATAGCAATTGGCACAACTACATGATTAAGGACATAGCAGCTTCAAGTGGAGGGGTGGGAATGGGAATTTGCACCGAGGAATCAGTGCAGGGAAATAGGGTTAATCCCTGGGCCATGGCCTCAATCCAAATTGCCCCCTTTTCTGCAAGAGCTCCAACCATGGCACTCCCACATCAGATCTAGTTTAGATAGACATCTACAGATTTTGTAAAATCTGTTCACAAAAAAATCTATTTGGAAAAATCCGTTTTGTGGATTGTCATGTGCTTTTCGTTCCGTTGCCCGCTCATTGATGGGATGAGATTTTTTTTTCCAATTTCCCAAATTTACACTTGCAAAAATGCACAAATCCCACCCCAAAATGGGCAATTCCTCACAAAATTTGCATTTTTATCCTGTAGCTTATGAGGGAAATGCATATTTTCAGCCAGTGTAATTTTACATATTTTACTACGACTAAATTTGCGTAAAATTCTGGAAATTAAACAAATCAGTCTGCAAGTCCACATAATCTATGTGACTTGGGAAAAGCCAGTTCACTGCAGAATCTGTGAGTCAGATTCATAGAAATCTGCACTCATTTGATTTCGTTGTAGATTTCTCCAACATCCCTAAATTTAGATTGAAAGAGAGAAAGAATTTGAATGGGGGGGGGGGGGAGAGAGAGTTTGTATGGGAAGGCAGAAGACAGAAAAAAAGTAGTGACCCTTCTTTGATTTAAGTATGTTGCCCAAATCCTGTTATGTTCTTATCAACTAGCATTGAGCTGACACCAACCCTCATTATTCCTGTTTAAACAGGAATCTTGGGATGACGACCTGCATGAATATATGAATAAGGAACTTGGGGCTGATGATGAAATACACTGTCTGCAAGTTCTTTGACCCGAAGCAAGTCATGTAGCTCCCATTCTAGGGAGATGAGTCAAAGTAGGTGACCTGGAGAGCCATCCTGCTCCCAGCGGCTTTTGCTGTGTGTGCCCATTGAGATCCACTGAAAGAAAGAAAGACTTCAGAGATGGAAAGTAAAGTAAATCTTTTATGCATTTAAGTTTCCCTAAGAGGTTAATTAATAGACTGTTGAGTGTATACCACTTTATTCTGTGACTAAGCTACAACCCCTAAAGAGTATTTTAAATGTCTGGCCTACATCCCAGCCTTCAAAGCAGGGAAGACCAAAGGCTGCTCCCAGCTGACAAGTAACGGAGCAATTGATGGGCAATCTCATCTTTCAACACAGGAAAGGTAGATGAGGGAGTTAGCAGGTCATGGTGTGCTATGTTCCATCTTAATATAAACCTAGTGCACCGGCCATCTATATCTGCAGCCTGCCCCAATCTGATGCCTTTCAGCATGGCCATGCTAGATAGGAATTATGGGAATTGCAGCCCAACAAATCTCGAGGCACCACGTTGGGGATATCTGTCCCTTTGCATTAGGTGCTGCCAACCACTGATATCAACAGCAGCAAGATCTAGAAACCTTTGACAGGACAATTTGGTCACCACTACCATTTAGGGATGTCAGAGAAATCCACAATGAAACCAAATGAGCTCAGATTTTTATGAATTAGATTTGCGGATTCTGCCATGGACCAGCTTTTCCTGAATTGCATGGATTCCATGGAATTGTGGACTTTTTTTAGTTTCTGGAATTTTATGCAAATTTAGTCATAAAATATATAAAGTAAAAAAACAAACAAACCACCAGTCAAAAATGTGCATTTCCCCCATATGCTGAAGCATGAAAATGTGTATGGGGGGATTTGCAGATTTTCGCAGGTGTGTATTTGTGTAAATGCAAATTTGCACAAATTTGGGAAATTGGAAAAATTTGAATCCATCAATGTGCAGACGATGGAATGAAAGGCACCTGACAAACTGTGAAACGCAGAAGGAATGAACTTTACATCCTTACTACCATTAATGCCCCAAGGATTCATCCAAGGAGGGGGCAGAGAATCCAATCCAGTCTGGGACAGGTGGAGCAGGCTTGGAGGCCCTGGATGCTGCCTTTTCCATGGCATAAGCAGGAGTAGAATGGGGTGGGAAGGCCAGACACAGTAAACTTTGGATGTTCCTGTAGGAGCATAGGAGCACCCAGTGTCATGTTGCTATGAGAATTGCATGTCCCGAATGCCATGCATTTCATAGTTTTGCATAGGGTAATGTTGACATGAGGGTCAGAATGAGATCAGGTAACCCCCATGTATCCTTCTCCTCCCCACACACAGTTGAATGGAAAAAAGAAAGATGAAAAGGATGCAAACACATTTATACATTAGTGTTTGTTTGTTTTTTAAAATAAACTTAATATGTGGAATATCCTACATGACAAATCAGTGTCCTATCCTCAAGTGGCAAACTGGAAGTTATCTCTTTCTTATAACAGAAACTGGGCACTGGCTTGGCTTTGCACTTAGGAAAGTCCACGAGACTCATACTTCTGACCCCAAACCCTGCAATTTTATGGGCTGGCTATTAACCACAATGCCTGGAATAATCTGCTGACTTTTTATTTTATTTCAGCTGCATGATGTGATCTGATGATTGATTGGAGCTTGCAAGCAATCATGAGCTTCAGCCTACTGCTGCTAGCTTGATAGAGTGTGTATCTCTATTTCATATTAAATAATGATGAATGGTCATGACTTGCATTTATATAGCGCCTTTCATCCAGAAAGATCCCAAAGCGCTTTACAAATTGATTTACTGTGAAAACGGTGGGGTTTATTCTCCGCTCCATAAGCTTGTATAAATCCCACTGAGTTGCTTGCACTTCCTCACTTGGTATGGCCCAAAGTGCAAGAGCTCTTTATAATCATACACCTAGAAGGCAGCTGGGGAGCTACCATAAAACAGAGCCAGTGTCCATAGCTTCTGTTTTATGGCTCATCCAAAAAGCTGAGCATCTCTCGAATGTGAGCACCTCATATTCCCAATCATAACTGGGGAAATGCCCCTAGTGAACTGCCAGAAGTAATTCTGACAGCCTGATTGGGTTCCCCAGTCTACAGATGCTTTCATTTGTCTGCCATTAGAATCTTGCAAATTACCCAAATTCTAGGCTGGGTCCCTAACTTCCATAAGTGCCATTTGGATGCAGTCATATGCCCATGGAGGGAAGATACAAACAACTGGTAGGCCATAGGCCAAATTTTGCCCCTTTAGCAGCTATAGTTGGCCCCTGTTGTCCTGCCAAATTTGATGTAGTAGGAAAAAGATGTTCGCTATTTTACTAGTAAGGGAAAAGCATCAATGAGACTCCATGTGGACTTCATATAAAATATATTGCATGCTATCTTATTCATTTTATTTATATCTCATCTTTCCACCAAAAATAGTGCTCAGAATATCTAACAATAAAATCCAGATTAAAAATAAAATCTTAAGTAAAACATAGCATGAAAACAATTAAATTAAGTGCTTCTCAAGCACATTCTGGAAAGGCAAAGGAATTTTGGCCAATGCCAATATGACTCTGGATGGGATATTTGAGGAAACACATCCATTCTTCAGTGTCTCCAAGCTGACCTATTGTGGAAGAAACTAGATTGTGAGCCTAAACCTGTCTCATAGGCAAGTTTGGGACAGAAAGCAAGACTGTGAGCTTGTCCTTCCCGAAGGTCCAGACAGAGAAGAATGTTGTTTGTTGTTTGTGAGATAACTGTAAAATGCTTATGCTTCATGACCTTACATTTTCGCAAAGCAACTTGCTAACTTATGCCCTGGTTTACTCTTTTGTCACTCCAAACAGGCTGTATGTTTAGAAGTGATGCTAAAACCTTTGCCCTGATGCTACCCCACCCCACCCCCAAAGCTGTTGCATTAGACTGTACTGTACTGGATATTTTAGAAGTGTATGCTATATTTGATTGGTTGCTGTGTTTGATTTGTTATGTAGTTTGAATCCTGCTGTAAGGATTGGTGCCTTTTTGGATCCGTGTACTGATTGGTACCCTTTTGTATCAATGCCATGATTGGTGTTTTTTGTATCCACCACAACCCTATAAAAGCTGTAACCCACTGACCAAATGGCAGTCTGACTTTGGGCTTGTCCTAGAATGTAGACTCCTTGCAATTGCTCATAATAAATTTTCTCTTATAGAGGGAGACAGCGTCTTGAGATTCCTTGACTCCCACTGAAAGATCCTAAAAGGGGGGAACGAAATTCCTCAACACCTATCTCTCCGAGATATTTCTGATTCTTTAGTAACAATGCTTGTGTTGCTAAACAAAAGTGTCAGGGAGACTTCTGAAAAGCTATAGTTAATAAGAGAACCTCAAACGTTCTTATACAAATGTGCATACAGACAGAAGCCCTCTCCTCCATACAGCTGGCCATTTGCAGGTAGAAATTCAACAAGAGACATGCTTCACCAGCATGAAGTTGCATTTGGTTCACACTTTACCTGTTACATTCCTCCCAGCTACACAGGAGCAAGCTTTTAAGAGGAAACAATGGCAACTCTGTCCATTCTTATCTTAATAGAGATGAGGGTGATGAAGCTGTGGAAAGAAAGAATTGGAATAACTGTTTTCCAAAGCATTACACTTCTAGAACCACATTGAGGACAAAGCCCAATATCCCAAATTGACAGAGTATGTTCATCTGCAGCTTAGGGTGCAATCCAATGCATGCTTAGACAGAAAAAAGTCTTACAACTTTCTTAACATGCATAGGATTGTGCCTTTAGGCACTGTCTTCAGGAGACAAGGGCCAGATCAACACCAAGTAGGGTATAGTGGTATGAAAGCGGTATGAAAGCAGTATATAAAGGGCAGGAGCCACACTACTGCTTTATAGCGGTATTGAAGTGCACTGACAACTGTTGGGGTCCATTGAGGCATACCATATACCACTATATCCTGCTTGGTGTGGCTCCTGCCTTTTATATAACACTTTCATACCGTTATATCCTGCTTAGTGTAGATCTGGCCCAGCTCTCCTGCAACACAATGCATCCTTTTTAAGAGGGACAGTGTGGGACAACCCAAGGCCAAAATGATAGTGATAGTGACATTATTTGCACTGTCTGCAGTACAGGCAATATTGGCTGATTGTGCATTGTACAGATTGGTTACACATTTTCACACATTTGATGTGCAGTGATTCACAGGTCTGCACCCTAAAAGCAGCAGTCCCTGAAGATACAATGACCCTGTTCAGATGACATGCTAAGCCATGATGGTTAAGCATTTTGAGCTAAACATTACGGCTTAGCATGTCGCATGAACCATTCCTATCCGTGGTTGCTACATAACCACAGTTTAAATAAGCTCACAAACCATTTGCTGCAAAAGGGTTAGTGGCCTAACCATGGCTTAGCGTGCTGTCTGAACAGGCCCATTATTAAACAAATCAACATATCCTGCCCATGAATAGATAAAGATACCTTATAATGTGACAGATCATTGATCCATCGAATCCAGTATTGGCCAGATCTACACCAAGCAGGATATAACACTTTGAAAGACATTTGAAAACGGTATATGGAATGTGTCATGTGCTCCAACAGTTGTCAATACCATTATAAATTGATATAAAGCAGTAGTGTGTAAATCCTGCCATTGTGTACTCTGGCTGGCAGGCTTTACAAGGTCTACTCAGGCTTTACAAAGCCTCAAGCTGAGGCCTCTCCCAAACCATGTTCCATAGATTACTGACCTCTGGCTCGTCCCCATGTCATACAATGAATGTCCTATAAACAATAATGTAGTAACAAAATGTTCAACCTGCGACAAGGTTCTCATAGATGAGGTGGCATTCAACTAAGCATGGGTGAGCATTTCATTTAGTTCATTTTTTATATAGGAATTTGTCAGAATTTGCAAATTTCTTCATAAATGGAATGGAAAGAATTTTAGGTTTTTAAAAATCAAATGTGGAAGCAAGTGAAACTGACAGGTTTGTCCATCTAGGCAGTGGGCTGAGTGCTTTAGCTAGATTTGAATGCTTGTATATTTCCTGGGTTTGATCCTTGTGAATGTCTCCATCTTTGTAACTCACCTTTAATTAGCTGCATGGCAGGCAGCAGGTACAACATGGTCTTATCTATGCTGGGAATACTTTGAATTTGACCACTGCGTAGGTGAGTATTCCTTTCATATTTGTTTTATAAGAACTTTCCAAAATTTGCAGATTTCTTCATAAATGGGATGTAAAGAATTTGAGATTTAAAAATTTCAAATGTGAGAGAAAGCAAAACTGACAAGTCTATTCATCCCTACATTCAATTTCCCACTTCTCAGACATATTGTGATTTTCCATCAGTCACATGTAAAGACAAGAAGGATCCATTGTACTTTCCAGTGATATTATATGCTTTTGCAAGGAACGAGACACCAAATTTACCTGCAATGAGATCCACGAAATCATTGCCATTAGGGAGAGGTCATGAAATTAGTTAATTAAACTCAAGGGTCTCAGTCCAATGCCTTGCAGGACAGCTGTTCATTTGAAATAAACCACGAGCATGTTAATTGTTCCCCATGGTAGCATTCTCACTTGAGAAGCTCCAGGCTGAGAGCCAAACTAGATGTAACAGGGCAGCGATATTTCTTGTTCGTGGGTCTGCTCCATATATATATTAGTGGGGCAGGGGCTTCTACTTTTTACTTTAAAAGGGGCACACAGGTAGGGAGTGTGGAACACCCTTCTCCTTTTGCTGGTCTTAACTTCCTCTGTTACCTCACTTTGTTGTGGGCTTTTTCCTCCTACCCCGACACCATTATAGGGAGGGACAAATGTCCATTTTGGGCCATATCTACACCAAGCAGGGTGCAGTGATATGAATAGGCTGACCATATGAAAAGGAAGACAGGGCTCATGTAACTTTAACAGTTGTAGAGAAAAGGGAATTTCAGCCAGTGTCATTTGTATGCAATTAGTTCCTGGTGAAATTCCCTCTTCATCACAACAGTTAAAGTTGCAGGGGCCCTGCCTTCTTTTGTATATGGTCACTCTAGTATAGTTCCTGCAACTTTAACTGTTGTGATGAAGAGGGAATTTCACCAGGAACTAATTGCATACAAATGACCCTGGCTGAAATTCCCTTTTCTCTACAGCTGTTAAAGTTACATGAACCCTGACCTGGATTTTATCTGGTCAGCCTACTCAATTGCAATAAAGTTAACTGGAAGGAAAATTGCCAGATTAACATTATCCTAGCAACATGCATGTCCCAGAAGGAGATTGACTTGATGTAATCTTGACAATACTAAGAAGCCAAAGCAAATTTGGGCCAGATGTGTGCATGGGACACTGTCTGGCATGTACATGGCTCTGGGCTCCTTGAGGAAGGGGTCCTGACTTCTTTTGTATATGGCCACTCTAGTTTAGTTCCTGCAACTTTAACTGTTGTGATGAAGAGGGAATTTCACCAGGAACTAATTGCATACAAATAACACTGGCTGAAATTCCCTTTTCTCTACAACTGTTAAAGTTACATGAGCCCTGTCCTCCTTTTGATATGATCAGCTTAGGTATGAAAGTGGTATGAAAGCAGTATATAAAAGGCAGGAGCCACACTACTGCTTTAGCAGTACTGAAGTGCATTGACAACTGTTGGGGCCCATAAGACACATACCATACACTGCTATATCCTGTTTGGTGTAGATCTGGCCTAGTTTTCCCTCAGTTGTTTATTTTTCCAGCCTTAAGTTCCATTTGTCAGGAAAATCGGTACATATTTTTGTGCACGTTTCTCCTAATATACCATCTTTTGCATGCCATTTTTTAATATAAGGCATATTAATGTTATTTTCACTAATATACACATTTTTGCGTGCACTTTCCCTTAATATATACTCTTTGGTACACATTTTTGGTTGGAAAACTTCCTTGCGAAATTTGGAGAAGCACACATTGTGAAGGATAAATAAATTTCAGGTTCACGTATTTGACTGAAGTTGAGAAACTATATTCGTTTAAAATTGTGAATTTAGATAAATTTGTTTAAAAATACAAACCGAAGAAATTTCTTCCCCATCCTCAGGATCCAATACCAGAATTGAGCCAGACTGAGAGGAAATAGAATCATAGAATCATAGAATCATAGAATAGCTGAGTTGGAAGGGGCCTATAAAGCCATCGAGTCCAACCCCCTGCTCAATGCAGGAATCCACCTTAAAGCATCCCTGACAGATGGTTGTCCAGCTGCCTCTTGAATGCCTCTAGTGTGGGAGAGCCCACCACCTCCCTAGGTAACCGGTTCCATTGTCGTACTGCTCTAACAGTCAGGAAGATTTTCCTGATGTCCAGCCGGAATCTGGCTTCCTGTAACCTGAGCCCATTATTCCATGTCCTGCACTCTGGGGTGATTGAGAAGAGATCCTGGCCCTCTTCTGTGTGACAACCTTTCAAGTATTTGAAGAGTTCTATCATGTCTCCCCTCAATCTTCTCTTCTCCAGGCTAAACATGCCCAGTTGTTTCAGTCTGTCCTCATAGGATTTTGTTTCTAGACCCCTGATCATCTACATTGTCCTCCTCTAAACCCCCTCCAGCTTGTCTGCATCCTTCTTGAAGCAATAGACTGAAGCAACTCAAAATCCCCCTCCCCTGATGCTTTACCCAAGTGGGTGAGAGGTGAAAAAGCAGTTTCCACAAATGCAGTTTTGAGCTGGGAGAGGACCAGATGTTGAAAGGTTAAGCAACCTCCTTTTCTCCACCCAACATTCTTCCACTTTCCCAGGATGCTTTGGACTTAACATAAAATGAGGAGAAAAGCATGCTGTTTGGGGATGATGGGAGTTGTAGACTGCCACATCTAGAAAGAACCAGGTTAGAGAAGGCTATTGTATAACGTATAGCTTGAGCCTGGATGTACGCTCTGTTGCTTTCGAAAGAAGGGACAATTCACAGTGGGAGAGGGCAGGACCAATATTATGCTCCCTTGAATGTTCTAATCTCATTCTAGAACTAGTAGGGGAATTATCAGATCGTCTTTACAACGTGTCAACAGCACAAATCCTCCATGTAAAACAAACAAACAAAAACAAACAACACTTTGTTTGACCCTGTATCTCAGACTGAAGAAACATAAGAATGTTTTCGTAAGCCAGCTGAATGGAGTAGCAGATAGCTTATCTACTACTCTAGAACCATCAAGTTCAAATGGGACCAGACTAACAGCTATCATATGGATGGGAGAATGAATAAATTAATGACTGAAAAGAATATTGTCCTTTGTGGCAATCTTTAGGATGCAACCTTGCAGCCAAACTAGGACTGTGGTGAAAATCACCTCTGCATTACTCCTGACTATTCTCATTCAATTTGACAGACAAAAAACCACACAATAACAACAGCACACACCACTTTAGATTTTTCTGAAAGGAAATGGAAATTTCGGTGAAATTCTTGTGGATGAGGTGTGAGGATCTTGCACTTACTCTAGTTATAAGGTGGCTGACGGGTATGTATAAGTGTTCTGTACAATTTCTTTTTACAGTCTGCAGGCTCCTCAGCTTCCCACACTTCAAATAAAGGCCAGGGAAACACATCATTATGTAACTCCTCCCACAGGTTTTTCAGATCTGGAAACTCAGACAGCCAGGGAGGCTGCAGAGTGAGGGGAAGAAAGAGTAAGGGAAAGAAAGAAAATAGTAAACACACAGCGCCTTTGGCCACCTTGCAATTCTAAGATAAGATCAAAAACACCACTAAAAGACATTCTAAAGTGCCCTGAGAATGAGGCTGAAAAATGTAAGCCTCTTTAACAGGGGAAGAAAAATTTCCTGAAATTGGAAGACAGATTTTGGCATAGCACTAATTTTTAATCCATATCTTTAAAGCATTTCAAAACACTAGTTTTTGAGTGTGGTGGGGATGGTTGGAAACAGGGGAAAGTGCTCCCAATTTCCAAATATAACTGGGGGGAAATGGAGATTCCCTATCCCCATTTTTGTTGTTTTTGTTTTAGTTTTTTCCTGGTGTTTTTTCCAGGCCTTCACATCTCTAAGTATAAATCAGCAACACCTGTCACAGGACCACCTTCATTA
Source organism: Anniella stebbinsi (assembly GCA_029215795.1). Lineage (NCBI taxonomy): Eukaryota > Metazoa > Chordata > Lepidosauria > Squamata > Anniellidae > Anniella > Anniella stebbinsi. The sequence continues at coordinate 336,863,778 of JARDYH010000001.1, forward strand.
CCTGGATCAATGCCTGGGAGGGAAAAGTTGGTTAACGGAATAAAGGAGGCTGGAGGTTAATTGTGGCTCGATCCCTTCAGCAAATACCTCTTAGTGAATGGGATCCCTGTTTATATAGTATAATCACAACCCTTCCAGCGTCCCAGTGTGAAGGAGCATGTTCAAGCTGTCTCCCACCCAGCCCCCGCCCTGTGCGCCCCATGGCCTTTCCTCTTGCCTGCCTGCCGTAGATATACAAGGCTAAGTTGATGAGCTGTTCAGCTTAGTGTGAAATGTGTTACATTTTCCCCCCAGCTGCTTCCTGATTGCAGTATTTACTTTTAATCTCCTCTGCCTCAATGCCCGATAAAAACTTTGTCACATTAGATGGTGACAGATGGGAAAGAGAAAGGGGGGGATCACTGCAAGGGAACGTCCTGGCTTCCCAATAATTTTTCACAACGCCCAATTATGTCCTTCAGTGCTTTCCGGCATGTGCACCCATGTCAGCAGAGAAGGAAATAGAAAGGCATAAATAAAGACAAAACCAGGCGCTGCGTGGCTTTAATCTGCAGAATAACATTTCTCATTTGGGTGAAATATCGTTGGATTCTCTCCCTGGACTACACAGAAGCGCAGGCACAGGCAGGCGGGTTTGCTCTAGGCCCAGAAAGCACACAGTCTGGCAAACTGCGCATTGGCACTGTGCGTTGGAGAATATGTATGGAGCTTGTGTTGCAGTTCTCATGATTTGCCTTTAGGTGTTGCTGCTTCTCCCAGGGCAGAAAAACCGGTGACTATCCATTGCACAGGCCAAGTTATTTATTTCTGTGCAAATTTAATTCTGGTCCAGTGGGTTACCATGGCATTTGAGTTCAGAAAAAAATAATTAAGAGAGGTGACCCCCCCCCCCCCATAGAGACAGTTCAAGAAAAACAAACACCTGTCCAGATAACAGCCCTATTCCCAGGTGAGGCATAGTCAGCAAGCCAAGTGCTTTACACTTTCTCACCTTTATCTTAAACAGGTATAAGCAGTGTTGTAGTGGAGGCTGGTGATTCCAAGTTTCAGTCAGAACTAGGGATGTGCACTGGATCGGACCCGATCCACGATCCGAGTCCGGTCCAGTGGGAAATCGGATAAATTATCCGATTTCCGATCCCGCAGCTGGATCGGCCGATCCAATCCGAACCGGTCCGAAAAGGCTCCGAACCGGTTCGGCGGATCGGCGGATCGGCGGGCGCCCACTGGCGCCCACCGCCGCTTCCATTGGCGGGCACCAGCGGGCGCCCGCCGATGAAAGTGGACAGCGGGGGGGGGAGGAGGGGGGTGCTTACCTTCTCGGCCCGTCCGCTCCCGTCCGGCACTAGCAGCTACTACCAACGGGCTCCGCGGCCTGCTCTAGGGTGGCGCGCCGGGTCATCACCCGGCGCGCTACTCTAGAGCAGGCCGCGGAGCCTGCTGGTAGTAGTAGGTGCCGGCGCCGGACGGGAGCCGCCGGGCCGGGAAGGTAAGCAGGGGGTGCGTGGAGGGGAGGAGGGGGCGCGCGGAGGGGGGAGGGGGGCCCTTACCTTCCCGGCCTGGCGGCTCCCGTCCTGGCGCCGGCGCCTACTACTACCAGCAGGCTCCGCGGCCTGCTCTAGGGTGGCGCGCCGGGTGATGTCATCACCCGGCGCGCTACTCTAGAGCAGGCCGCGGAGCCTGCTGGTAGTAGTAGGCGCCGGCGCCGGACGGGAGCTGCCGGGCCAGGAAGGTAAGCAGGGGGTGCGTGGAGGGAAGGAGGGGGCGCGCGGAGGGGGGAGGGGGGCCCTTACCTTCCCGGCCCGGCGGCTCCCGTCCCGGCGCCGGCGCCTACTACTACCAGCAGGCTCTGCGGCCTGCTCTAGGGTGGCGCGCCGGGTGATGTCATCACCCGGCGCGCTACTCGAGAGTAGGCCGCGGAGCCCGCTGGTAGTAGCCGCCGGCGCCGGACGGGAGCGGACGGGCCGAGAAGGTAAGCAGTGGCGGGGAAGGGGGCTTACCCCCCCCCCGGAGCCGTCCGCTTCTATCTGCTGGCGCCCGCGGGCGCCAGCGGATGGAAGCGGGCGGTCCCAGGGGGGGTAGGGAGCGCGGGGGAGGGGGCTTACCTGCCGGGGCCGTCCACAGCGGACAGCCCCGGGGGGGAGGGAGTTAGGCCCCCCCTCACCCACCCGCCGCCATTTTTTCCTCATAGACTTGCATTGCAATGCAAGTCTATGGGGAAAAAAATGGCGGCCGATCCCAAAATTTACGATTTTTGGGTCGGGATCGGACTCGATCCGGTCCGGGGGGCCTCCGATTTTGTCCGAACCGGTCCGGGACAAAATTGGAGGTCCCGATCCGGGTCCCGATCCGATCCGGGGGGTCCGTGCACACCCCTAGTCAGAACCAGTCAGGAGCTATCCAAAGAGCTGAAAGAGCTATCTAAAGGAGCTCCACACCTTGGATAGGTGTGTATATACTGATATATGGCTAGTTCTGACTGAAACCTGGAGTGGATTATTCACCCCCACTGACATCAGAGCCACAAGCCTCCACTGGGAGCCGGGTCTTGCAGGGTTGCAGCACTGGGACTTTTTCATTAGCAGGGATGATGCTCTAACTGTGTCCTGCATTGCAGAGCCTGCATTGGGCGAGGGACTGGAGTACATGATCTCCAAGATCCCTTCCAACTCTAGGATTCTATGAGGTCATCTCCCACTGCTGTCACCCAGATTTCCCTGTTCCCTTTTACCTTACCTGTAATCCCCAAAGTAGCTGGCTGGGAATGGATTTTCTGCGCACCAATATATTGTTGTGAGCTATCGCTGCTGCAATGCAAGTATTTTGGGGGTGGCTTCATCTTGAATGGGCTATTAAGGCCATTCATTTTGCAAAAGACCTGCTCCTCGTGGAGCTGCCTGCATTTGTGGACTTTCCTTGGGGGCATGGCTGTGGTGACTGTCAAGATGAGCAAGTGCACTTCAAAATTTACCACTAGGTATTAGTGGCATTGATTCAATAGGCACTGCAAAGTAAACAGGTTAAAACTGCAGCCTTTCTCTCTTTCAACCATGTCCAAAAAGAGCTGAGTTTGGGTGTCAGTTGTGTATGCTTGCCTTACTTCCTTGGGCAATGAGAAATTTCAGGTTTGCTCTCCTTTTGAAGGAGTTCAATGCATTTTATAATATTTAAGAGTCTATCTATCTATTGCACATAAGTGGAGGCAAACAGCTGAAACACTCTAGCAGCCAAATCCACTGCCCAACATTAGATATCAGAATATACTCCTCCCCACAAAACACTTTTTAGAGCTTAACCAGCTGTCAATCAGGAACCCACAAGCAAGACATGGGTGCAACAACACCCTACGTCCCATGTTTCTCAGCAACTGGTGTATATAGGCTTACTGTCCGTTATATTAGAGGTAGCACATAGCCATCAGGACTAGTAGCCATTGATAGCTTTCTCATTCAGGAATTTAAAGCCATTCAAAGTGGTGGCCATCACTATTCTGGACCATTAACTTTTTCCTGTCCTCCATCTCCCCCCCCCCCCCAACTTCCAAGGATGTTCAGGTCTGACTGACTAGCCCTATGCAGATATTTAACATGTGTACACTGAATGCATATGGGAGAGAGGATACAGGGTTGTGGTGTCAGAGCAACACTGACACATTGGGCCTGTTCAGATGACACTTCAGGCTCTGTGGTTTATTTATTTATTTATTTATTTATTACATTTGTATACCGCCCCATAGCTGAAGCTCTCTATGGATCTCTGGGGTTAGCACTAACCATAAGCCGTGCTGTCAGACCCAACACTTTAAGCCACAGTTAGAGCCGCTATCCCTGCCGCAGACGGTCCGTCTGTAGTTAGTGAGTGAGCAGGGTTTAGCAAAACACATCGCACAAGACACCTTAAACCCTGCTGCTTAACCAAAAGCCTTAACCAGCAGGGTTTAAGGTGTCTTCCGAACAGGCCCATACTCAGAGAGTGCTGTCTGCACAAACCAAAGTCTCAGTTGGAGAGATTTTAAATCCCTAGAAATTGTTAAAATACTTCCAGGCCTCCTAGAAAGCTGGCATATGTTGCATATATTGTCTGAGACACACTGGTTGCTGGAAAAGTCTGAATATGGAACATTTTGTTTCCACCTAACAGTCAAAAGCTGGGCAACAGAGGTCAGTCTTTTAGCACTGAACAAGCTGGGAAGTCCATTGCTCCATCAGGTCTGGATTTAAGGGAAGGGAAGCTTCCAGATGCTGCAAAGTATATAGATCTGTTCTCACTTGATACAAGCGTTATTAACTCATATGTGTCTAAACCCCTTGAATAAATTAAAAAGAAAACCAAAAAGACCCTTCCGCTTAACCATACACTGAGGGACTTATAAAGGCTGGTTTGCTCACTGCTCACTTCCTCTAATTCTTTATAAAAATGAGTTACAAATGGATATCTTTACAAGGAGAATGATTTCTTGTTGTTACTCAAGGACCTTGCCTGCAAGAGGTTTCTGTGTGTGTAGGGGTGTCATTCTCAGTAGCAACTTCTCATTTGACACTGATCTACCTGTGCCCCAGCTGAAAGTAAAGGTTTTACTATTTGCATATGTTAAAGAAAATATGCCTTTCCCCCATGTATAGGCATGCATGAATGAGAGCATATGGTCTCTCTCTCTCTCTCTCTCTCTCTCTGAGAGAGAGAAGACTGTGTGAAACAAGAAATGTGACCAACTAATCAATCTGAAATTGGCAATATGCATCACAGACCAAAACAGAAACAATCCCACCACACACCTGTTCTTTAAAAGGGAAAAAGGGGGGGGGGGGAGGAGAATGAGAATCCAAAACAGAGAGAGAGAGAGAGAGAGAGAGAGAGAGAGAGAGAGAGAGAGAGAGCTTTAGATGATACATAGAAAATCAATCAACAGTGTTGACTCAAATTTTTGGGTGCAGCAGGGGATCAAGTTTCACAACAAGAGGGCTCAAAGGCTTATTTAAGGATAAGTCGCAAAAAACCCCACAATCATGAAAAACAGAGATATAAGTACTTCTAACGGCAATCATGTATGGTCTGAAACATTATGTGTGTGAGGGTGTGTGAACCCTATCCCCAAAATACGGTTATGTACCTACGGCCCCCTCTACAAGTATGCGCTTTTGCGCCCGGTTCGGCGATTATGCGCATTATCGCAGACGCGCATTTACTCCTAATCCCTCTGCATGGGAGGCGGCGAGAGGCAGCGAAGCGCATTAATAGATGTCCAAAAAGCGCTTTACAAGAAGTTAATGCACATAATCGCTTGTTCACACGGGGAAAATGCGCTTTAACGGCTGGAGCAAAATAAAACTCGCGATTTAACGCGCATTCGATAATGCGCTCCGTTCTTGTAGAGGTAAAATTTATAATGAGCCTTCAAAGAGCATTAAACCTCTCTTGTAGAGGCACCCTTGGATAGTTCCTTTAGAGTTCCAGCTTGTTCTGACTGAAACCTTGAATGGATTCACAGACCCACCAAAATCGGACCTATCAGCCTCCACTGAATCTAGCATCTTTCAACGACAGAGTCAGAGAGCAGGGACCTTGAACTTTGTTTAAGCCATTTCGGGCTTTTAAAGGCTAAAACCAGCACTTTAAACTGGGTCTGGAAACAAACAGGCAGCCAGTGTAACAGGTACAGAACGGGCATAATATGTTCTCCTTGGTTGGTCCCCACAAGCCTCCTAGCTGCCACAAATTTGTACCAATTGCTGTTTCTGAACCATCTTTAAAGGCTGTCCCACCAAGAGTACATTAGAGTAATCCAGTCTGGATGTAACCAGAGCATGCATCACTAAGGCAAAGCCTGCTTTCTCCCAATAGCTGGTAAAAAGGCTTAAGCTGGTAAAAAGTAGGGCTGTGCACAGCCCGCCTGACTTGCTTCAACACCGTCTCAAGGTGCTTCAGGGGGTGCCTGCCTCACCTCGGCACCAAAGCCGAGGTGAGATTCACCCTCCCCCAAAGTGGGTCGGCACCCAGGAAAACCAGAAGCAAGGCCAACAGGAAATCCACTGGACTCCCTGCTCTCCCCCTCACAGCCCCCTTGTACCCCAACCCAGAGCCACTGCTGCCAAGACTTACCTGAAACAAGACTTAGGCCCCCTCCACAAGGATGCGCTTTTGCGCCCGGTTCGGGGATTATGCGCATTATCGCGGAGGCGCATTTATTCCTAATCCCTCTGCACGGGAGGCGGCGAGAGGCGGCGAAGCGCATTAATTGATGACCAAAAAGTGCTTTACAAGAAGTTAACGCGCATAATCGCTTGTTCACACCGCGAAAATGCGCTTTAACGGCCGGAGCAAAATAAAAGTCGCTATTTAACGCGCATTCGAAAATGCGCATTATCGGGGAGATAACGCGCCTGTACGCCCGTTTTGCGCTCCGCTGGTGTGGAGGTAAAATTTATAATGAGCCTTCAAGGCTCATTAAACGTCTCGTGTGGAGGAGGCCTTACCCTCCTCCTGAGAGCCAGGCCATGACTGAAAGTTATCACGGGGACCTGTTTTTAGTATATCTATGGCCGCAAACTATGGCGACCATAAAGGGCCAGGGAGGGTGGGGAGGGAAAGGGAAATGAGTGCAGTAAATCCAATGGACTCACCTGGACTCATGGCCAGCCTTGTGCCAGCTTTTCTGGGGTAGGGGAAAGGGCACAAAACCACTCTGAATTGGCTCAAGGCGCTGGGGATTCAGCCTTGAGGGGGGAGATGCACAGCCCTAGAAAAAAGCACTCCTGGCCACCAATGCTGCTTACACCTCCATTGAGAGTATCAAGTCCAGGAGCACCCCCCTCAAACTGTACACCTGACTTTCCAGGTGGAGTAGAACTGAGTCCAGAGGGCACAGCTCCATTCTGATCAGCAGATTTCCTAACCTATATTACCTCAGTCTTGCCAGGATTTAACTTCAGCGTGTTTGTCCTCATCCATCCAAAACCTGCTTCCAGTCACTTTTTCATGATTTTCCCCACCTCTCTGGGATGAGATGATGGAAATAAAAGGTAGAGCAGGATGTCATCTGCATACGGATGACTCCGCAGCCCAAACCGCCAAGTGATTTCTCCCAAAGGTTTCGTGTAGAGGTTGAAAACCATGGGGGGCTAAAGCAGAGTCAAATGATCTCAGAATACTTCTTTTTTTGGGGGGGGGGAGACATTTCTGAGATTTTTCTTTCCCTTAGGGGGGAAAAAAGGCCACTTCGCAGAATTTTTGGTTGGTGAGTACATTTTCCCCACCCCACCCCACAACTTAGCAATGTCCCAGAACAACATTAGGACTGGGCCATTGTGGATGATGCAGAATTGCAGCCAGGCTACAAACCAGATTAAAAATCGGACACTATAGGAAAAAAGAAAGAAACTCTGTTGCAGATCCTGCTAATGGTGAGCCCTACCCCTGAGAGACTGTTGGAAAATTTCTCCTGCTCTTGAAGAAATTCAGTGAAATGGTTCCTCTAGTTTCTCTGCCCACAAATAGGGTGAAGAATTTCAAGTGGCCATTTGCACAACTCCATGTGGTACAAGATAAAACCTTGAGGCACCTCAAAAGCCAATGGCCAAGAAGTGGAACAGAAGTCCCTCAGAACCACCTTCTGGACTCATCCCTCCCTCAGAAAGGACCAGAGACGCCATAACACTGTGCCCCCAACTGCCATCCAAGAGAGATGGTCCAGAAGAGGATAACATCTGCAGAAGGATAGGATAAAGTCTTTGCACAAGTTGGAGCCCAAACACGGGCCTCTGCACGCAACTGTAATTACAAATACTGATTAATGCTATTCAGTCTTGTCTTTGCCAGCAGAGCAATGTAGCATGGTCTCTGAAGAAGAAGCTGGCCAAAATGAGTATTTGAAGAAGAGTCTGTCCAAAAATGAGTGTGAACATTGGCAGCATCTGCAATTAGCTGCAAACCCAATAGCATGATGATCAGGCAGATGAGAAATGCTACTTTGCTCCTTGGCTTGAGGAAGATGGCAGTGCCGGCTCCATATTTTTGAGGACCATTGGGCAAGACCCCTTCAATGGGCGCCTTCCCTCAGTAAGTCTACCTTCTCAGCAGCTGGTTTTTCTCGTCTTTGCTACCACTTGCTTGCTTGATTGGCAGTGAGCCAGTGAGCAAGAAGGCAGTGGCATCTACTCCTCCCCTTCACCACCACCATAGTCCAGGCCAGAGTGAGAGGCCTATGAAGAAGGAGGTTGCAATGGTGAAGAGGAGGAGGAGGAGGAGCAACTCCAGGGGCTCTTGTCAGTGGGCCCCTCTGAGGTGTGGGCCCTGAGCAGGTGCCCAACCGTGCCTACCCTTGACGCCAGCCCTAGAAGAGGGGTACAATCAGATGATGAGGGCTAGAATATAAATTGCCTTTGATCTAAGCAACCCTCCTCTCAAAAAATGTGCAGGTAGGGAGCAGGGGAGAGAGGCTTCAGTCTGGTGGGACAAGTAGTAATGATTCTCAAGATACGGATGCTGAAAATATTGACAAGGTTAGAATTCTGTCCAGTAATAAAATGCTTGGCACAACAGCTCTCAGGCTTGCTTTTTCCTTTATTCTTATTGACAATGGGGGTGTTTCCATTTACTACTTTCAAGACCACAACCAAAGTCATGAGTACCAGGCCCCTTCCCATTTTGTGCCCCTTACCTGAATGTTTACCATTTTTTTTAAAGTCTCTTCTATGAGTGATAGTGACTAGACCTCATTTTGTTCCTGTCTGAGATGATATTTGAAACAAGGATTTCACAGTTCCCTTGTGGTGTACTGTTGACAGCTACTAGTCAGAGGCAGCATGTAGCTAGGGTGGCTGTTTGCACATCGCCAAAAAAGAGGAAAGGATAGGACAAAAGATGATACTAGTTTCCATAACATTTGCATGTGCTAATTTAAATGCATAGCTGCAGGTTTAGAAATAATAAATAGAGTTGAAATAGAAAAACAATACATCTCATCATAGTGGAGAAGACTATGACCATATAATCTGTGTGTTGGCTCAGTCTGCTGTCCAGGTGCTAACTGTTAATGGGAAACATCAAGCCCCTCAGGTCTCCCTTCTTAGTTTCTTATAGCTTTTTATCTTTAAATCTGACTTGGACTGGAGAGCCTTTCAGATAGAGGACACCTTCAGATAAAGGACAACCAGCGTGGTGTAGTTGTTAGAGTTGAGAAAGCAAGGCCACAAGCTTTGATATACCTGCTCTGTATGTAGGCCTCTGTATGTAGTTTGGTTCTTGCAAGTGAACTGCATGATGGAATTGGACTGATGTATGTGCCTGAATGTGCTGTAATGCTGAAACTGCTCAATTGGAAGGAAATGCTTAATTGGAATTTCTAACTGTCAAAACCTTTTGATATAGTATAAGACAAATAAGGTAGCTTGATAAGGAGGACTGACCATCCAGGTTAATCTGACATTGCTAGAAGAGTTATGGGTCATCTGTTGCTATGGTATAATGAAGAAGTTTGCTTTGATCTGTCTTTGTTTTGCTTTAGAATTTTGCCAACTGCTAATTGGTTAAGATGCTCCTGTGTATAAATACACCTGCTTTTCACACTGCCAGGGGAGAAGTTCTTTGTCTGTGGGACTGTCTCCATACAGCTGTATTACGCTCAATTAAACAGAGTTGCCTTACAACCAAAGTGGATTTGTATCCTTGACAGAGTGTTGGACTAGGACTCAAGAGATCCAGGTTCTAGTCCCTGCTTGGCCATGAAGCTCACTGGTTGACTTTGGGATCAGTTACTGGCTCTCAGTCTAACCTTAGGCTGTTGTGAGAGTGAAATGGATAGCCTGAGAGAAACACAGAGACCCATAAAAGAAAGGGAGAGAGAAAGAATTGAGGTAGTAATAAAATAAAATACTAAAACAAACAAATGGAAGGGCTGATTTGGCAGTTTTCAGTCAGAACCAGCTTTGCAAAGGACTGCAAAGGAGGATCACATAAGCTTGGAGTTCCTTGGAGGAAAAAAGCTGGGGTGTAAATGAAATAGGACTATAGCAACAGGAAAAAGTTACAATTATTCCATTAGTGACATCAGTCACCGGCATCACATCAAACATTTGTACAGAAAACCTTCAGAAACTAGGCCTACCAAAATACATCCACACCAACATCCAGAAAGCAGTCATGTTCAATAGTTAGGAAATTTCTAAATCAGTAAAAGATAGCATGACTTGGCAATGTCTGTCAAGTTCATCTAGAAAAACTACCATGAGCGAGAAAATAATAATAGTGACCAGAGATAACGGTCATAGACAAAAAAGAAAAACATGTGTACCTCATTGACATAGCAATACTGAATGACAAAAATGTTGTAGAAAAGGAAGAGGAAAAGAGAGACAAATATACACCACTGGCCATGGAAGTCAAAGAATTATGGCAACAGGAAAAGGTCACAATTATCCCGTTAGTCACATCAGTCACTGGCATAACATCAAAAAAATATACAGAAAACCTTCAGAAACTGGGCCTGCCAAAATACATCCACACAGACATCCAGAATGCAGTCATAATTAAAACATGCTCAATTGTCAGGAAATTCCTGAATCTGTAAAAGACAGCATGACTTGGTCAAGCCCGTTATGTCCATCTAGAAAAACCGCCATGAGCAAGAAAGAGATACAATAATAATAGTGGCCTATGTTAAGTAGAACACTTGGCCAGCCTGTTGCTGGGGAACACAAGTGGGTGGACGCTGCTGCACTCATGTCCTGCATTTGGGCTTCCCACAGGCATCTGGTTAGCCACTGAGAGAACAGAACGTTGGACTAGATCGGCCTTTGCTCTCACACAGCAGGGCCTTTCCTATGTTGTTAACCAGTCTCAGAGCTCCCATTCAGGTGACAAGGACCCCATCTGCCATGACATCATTGTTTGTAAACAAAGTTTCATCCCCACTGCTTTGTTTATAACTACCTGAGAGGCATCTCTTGTGTGTGCTGGGGTAGGGGAGCAAGGGGGGGGGGGTTGGTTTGCAAAGTGGGATGAGGGGGCTTCAGAAAGATTATCTCACAGTTAGAACTCATTAATGAAAGAAATAAATTAGCCAGGCTCATTTTTCAGGGAATTCTTGTGTAAACTGGAAATTTTCCAGTCTATGAGTCCTGTGCAGGACTACCCCATAAATCACAGCAAGCAGGTTGTCTGTATAGCAAGAGCAGCCTCATTCGGAGACAGGGAGGGAAGGAACCCAGCATATGTTCGCAGAGGAAAGAACTACAGAAGCAAAACGGAGGAGACGAATGCCTCCCTCGCCCACTGCTCGAAAAGGGAATGGATTGGCCTTGGGCACTGCAACATACGCCGTTTCCAAAGAGTCCCTCCTCACAAACCAGGGGAAGGCACCTGAAATGGGTCAGCTTTTAATTGAATACAATATTAATTACAGCATGCACTATTAACGGTTTGTGGGATTTGACTAATTAATGTAATAGTTTCTGAGTCACGCTCATTAAATATGAAAATTACGCTGGCGAAAGGTATCGGTTTCATTATCAATCTTGTATGGACAGGAAAGGGAGGAGGGGAGATGGGTTTGAGGGGAGAGATACCCACCTTGACTCACTGTGCAATTAGTGTCGTCTTCTAGCGCTCCCCTACCTACGAAGGGCGCAGAGCTAAATTTGGAAGGGATAAAAGAAGAAAGGCGGCTGGGCAAGTGGAGAGGAGAGAACATCCAGCTGCAAAGTGTGGCCTAGCAGATAGAGCTGTGGATTATCTTGATGTCATCACCAGCTTTGGGAGGGAGACAAGCAGTGCTGACTGCAGGTTTCTGAGGGCTCCTGGGCATGGCCCCCTCAATGGGCCCCCTCCAACAGTGAGTCTAGCAAGACCAATGATCAGGAATTCTGGGAGCCATAGCCCAAACCATCTGGAGGGTGTCTGGTTGCCTACACCTCGGTTAAAGTGTCAAACAAAAACTATGGAAACCCTGGTTCAAAATCCCTACTCAGCCACACAGCTCACTGGGTGACCTTTGCCAGTCACCATGGCCCTTTCTACACCTAAGGGTATAGAGGGAGGGAGGATCGCAGACTTACCTGCTTTCGCGATCCTCCCTGGGTGTCCAAACAAAAGCGTGGAGGGACGTCGTGCCTGCCATTTTTTTTAAATGCTGGAGCTGGGAGCGCAATTGCACTCCACCGCAAAAGTAAGTAAGTAAAAAAAAAAAAGCCCTGACCCCATTCCCCCCCCACCCTGATGTCCCTGACTCCCCCCAGCCCAGCTCCTTCCTTCTTGCTGACCCCCGCTACTCACGGGAAGGAGGAAAGAAGCTGGGACAGGTGCCCTCACTGCCCACGGTCCTTGGGATTGTCCTGGGTCAGCAGGAAAAATCGGGATAACCAAGGTCTCGGTTATCCTGGTAAAATGGACAGGTCGTCCCTGGCACAGGGATGAGCCAGAGACTACCCCAGGAAAAAAGACTGGTGTAGACACAGCCTACTTCTCAGCCTAGCCTACCTCACAAGGTTGTTCTGAGGATAAAATGTGGGAGGTAGGAAAGGGATATAAATGCAATCAATCAATAAATAGCACTATGCAGTTGGAAGTGGCCAATTTCGTAGCCCATGTTGGACCAGTGAGTGAGGGCAAACCATCTGTGAGATTCTATGGTCCTCCATCCCTGCCAAAGGCAGAATGATGAAGACAGTGTCTAAGGCTGCTCGCTGAGATTAACAATGAAACTCATCATGACAGAAGGAGGCAATTGCTACCGAGTGAGATAAAAGCTCACCATAACATAGAGGGAACATTTCCCAAGCACTGCAAAGGGACCGAAAAGCCCCATCCTTGTTAACAACAATGAATAAAAGGTGCACAGGGAGCCCTGGCAAAGCAGGAGGAGGAAGAGACGATGCCAGCTCTATTATTTTTATTACCGTCCTTTTGGCTCATTCCTAATGCACTTGGCATGTTTGGAGGCGGGGGTGTGGGGATGTGGGGGGCTTATGCCAAAGCTAGGTACTTACACTTTAGGTGCTCTACAGCTAGAACATAGTGATGAATACCCAAAGGAGAGCCAAAGAAACCAAAAAAAAAAAAAAAGAGTTTAGAAAGGATATGATCAGCCTTTAAAGAGACAAGGAGAAATTATATACAATTAACTTAATACCCCAAAGACTTGGAGGAAAACCAAGTATAAGGAAGGCTAGTAAGTAATGAATGAAAAGAAAATACAGAATGAGAGATACCGCTGTGGGCTAGGGTCAGCTTGTGAAGACTTTTAGCAGCCTTCCCCAACCTGGTGAAAATCCAGGTTTTTTGGATTTCGACTCCTATCAGCCCCAGCCAGCAGGGCCAACGGTCAGGAATCATAGGAGCTGTAGTCCAAAACAACCGCAAACGCCTGGGCTGGGGAACATTGCTTTATAAGGGTTTTATAGGGTGGCTGTATTTTAATGGATAATTGTAGCTGTTTAAAATGTTGTATGTTATTTCTATTGTAAGTCAACTTAAGTATTTTAAAAGAAAAAATTGATGATGATGATGATAATAATAATATAATTGCTGCCTATGAAGTACAGAAATGGCACAGAGAGCTGCCAATGGTTGCTTCATTTGCCCTCAATTCCTGACTCCTGGGGTTTGTCTATATGCTCCATGTACCCTGTCGTGGCTGCGCAATTGTGCCCCATGCTTTCCCCCATGAAACTGCGCTTTTTCAATGTGACGTTTTACTGCAACTTTTTGCATTGCTCCAATGTCCTCACTGTTATTTGTTGTCTGTCAGTGGTGGCTTCACTTTGGATAAAGAGAATGGGCATAGTTAGGGGTGGATCCCAGTGCAGGGTAGGCATGGGAATGCAGGGCAGAGGGCAGGAGGTGGTTTCGACAAGCCTAGTAAATGACTGCCATGCGATATTAAAGTCTGGGGAACAAAAGTAAGGACAGTTATGAAGAATATCACATAAGTTCAATGAACTACAGCAGCGCATTTGTGCTACCATAGGCTTTCAAAGTTGCACAGAGTTGCCGGAAAACCAACAAACAAAAGAAGATTTGTGTGGTTCAGTTCTCTGATATTTGCTCCCCGTTAGTCTGACAATGGTGCTTTGGTTTTTCCTGCCTGGAAACATGCTGTTTCAGTGCCCTCAGTTCCACAATCAAGGTATGTGGTGGTTCAGCCAGGCTGCTCATGGATTCCTGTGAGTCCACGCAGCTCACACAGAAATTATGAAGAAATTTGCCAATTTCTGTAAATTCTTATTTAAAAAATGAAGCAAGAAAAATTCTCACCCATCTCCTGCATTGGCAAAATTTAATAGGCACAGCTCTGCGCAGCATGGAGAGGACCTTATGTCATTTCATTTATAACATTTCTGTACCACCCAATTGTCAACACTCTCTAGGTGGTTTACAAAGATCAAAAACTAGGGGTGTGCATCGGATCGGATCCGATCCACGATCCGAATCCGATCCGACCCAAAATCGGGAAAATCCGATCCGATCCGATCCGGCCAACCTCCGTTCCGATCCGATCCGATCCGATGAGGTCCGATCCGGATCGGACGCCATTTTGAATGCTTTTTCCCATAGCCAAGTATTGTTTTACAAAAACGCCTATAACTTTTTCATTTTTAAAGATAGAAGGATGAAACTTGGGCACATTGTAGACTGGTTAGGGATAGTTATCTGTGAGAAATTTCAGAAAGATTGGTGCATGCATTTTGTGGCAATTAATTTTTTAATAAATACCCAGGAATGCCTATAACTTTGTCATTTTTAAAGTTACACACATGAAACTTTGCCACATTGTAGGGGGTACCTTGGGACCTATGTGTGTGAAATTTCAGAAACGTAGGTGCTTGTCTTGTGTGGCAATTAATTTTTAGAAAAATGGGTAGTAGTGGGGTAAATACAGTTACGCCTCCCATTTTTTTATTTTTGAAGATACAAACAGGAAACTTGGGCACATTACAGGTACCACTTGCCTTGATATGTGTGTGAAATTTCAGAAACATTGGAGCTTTCCTTGTGTGGCAATTAATTTTTGAAACAATGAGGAAAGAAACACCTATAACTTTGTCATTTTTAAAGTTACACACATGAAACTTTGCCACATTGTAGGTGGTACCTTGGGACCCATGTGTGTGAAATTTCAGAAACATAGGTGCTTGCCTTGTGTGGCAATTAATTTTTTAATAAATACCCAGGAATGCCTATAACTTTGTCATTTTTAAAGTTACACACATGAAACTTTGCCACATTGTAGGCGGTACCTTGGGACCTATGTGTGTGAAATTTCGGAAACGTAGGTGCTTGCCTTGTGTGGCAATTAATTTTAGAAAAATGGGTAGTGGTGGGGTAAATACAGTTACGCCTCCCACTTTTTTATTTTTGAAGATACAAACAGGAAACATGGGCACATTACAGGTACCACTTGGCTTGATATGTGTGTAAAATTTCAGACAGCTGGGTCCAGGCATGTGGTGGCAAGGTATTTTTGAAACAATGAGGAAAGAAACGCCTATAACTTTTTTATTTTAAAAGTTAGAAGTCTGAACATTGCTCACTTTGTAGATGGGTTAGGGGTAGATATGTGTCAGAAATTTCAGAATTATAGGTCCAGGCATTTGATGGCTATGGAATTTTTAAATTACATGTTTCAAAAAAATTTCTACAGAGGCCAGGTCTTCCCCTCCCGCTTCCCGCGAAGAAAAGGAAACACTCTCTCGTCTCGATCCCTTTGATCCTTGCTAGTAGTATCCATTACAGGGCTCGTGTTTCCTTTCCTACTTTCACTTTTCAAGCAGTACGGCTGAGCCTAGCTGAGTTTTGCAGCCATGCGTGCAAGGAAGGATCACTCTGGTCTCGATCCCTTTGATCCTTGGTAGTATCCATTACAGGGCTCGTGTCTGCTTGAGTACAAAGTGAAAGCAGACACGAGCCCTGTAATGGATACTACCAAGGATCAAAGGGATCGAGACCAGAGTGATCCTTCCTTGCACGCATGGCTGCAAAACTCAGCTAGGCTCAGCCGTTCTGCTTGAAAAGTGAAAGTAGGAAAGGAAACACGAGCCCTGTAATGGATACTACTAGCAAGGATCAAAGGGATCGAGACGAGAGAGTGTTTCCTTTTCTTCGCGGGAAGCGGGAGGGGAAGACCTGGCCTCTGTAGAAATTTTTTTGAAACATGTAATTTAAAAATTCCATAGCCATCAAATGCCTGGACCTATAATTCTGAAATTTCTGACACATATCTACCCCTAACCCATCTACAAAGTGAGCAATGTTCAGACTTCTAACTTTTAAAATAAAAAAGTTATAGGCGTTTCTTTCCTCATTGTTTCAAAAATACCTTGCCACCACATGCCTGGACCCAGCTGTCTGAAATTTTACACACATATCAAGCCAAGTGGTACCTGTAATGTGCCCATGTTTCCTGTTTGTATCTTCAAAAATAAAAAAGTGGGAGGCGTAACTGTATTTACCCCACCACTACCCATTTTTCTAAAATTAATTGCCACACAAGGCAAGCACCTACGTTTCCGAAATTTCACACACATAGGTCCCAAGGTACCGCCTACAATGTGGCAAAGTTTCATGTGTGTAACTTTAAAAATGACAAAGTTATAGGCATTCCTGGGTATTTATTAAAAAATTAATTGCCACACAAGGCAAGCACCTATGTTTCTGAAATTTCACACACATTGGTCCCAAGGTACTACCTACAATGTGGCAAAGTTTCATGTGTGTAACTTTAAAAATGACAAAGTTATAGGTGTTTCTTTCCTCATTGTTTCAAAAATTAATTGCCACACAAGGAAAGCTCCAATGTTTCTGAAATTTCACACACATATCAAGGCAAGTGGTACCTGTAATGTGCCCAAGTTTCCTGTTTGTATCTTCAAAAATAAAAAAATGGGAGGCGTAACTGTATTTACCCCACTACTACCCATTTTTCTAAAAATTAATTGCCACACAAGACAAGCACCTACGTTTCTGAAATTTCACACACATAGGTCCCAAGGTACCCCCTACAATGTGGCAAAGTTTCATGTGTGTAACTTTAAAAATGACAAAGTTATAGGCATTCCTGGGTATTTATTAAAAAATTAATTGCCACAAAATGCATGCACCAATCTTTCTGAAATTTCTCACAGATAACTACCCCTAACCAGTCTACAATGTGCCCAAGTTTCATCCTTCTATCTTTAAAAATGAAAAAGTTATAGGCGTTTTTGTAAAACAATACTTGGCTATGGGAAAAAGCATTCAAAATGGCGTCCGATCCGGATCGGACATCTGGTCCGATCCGATCCGACCAGCCTCCGATCCGATCCGATCCGATCCGACCCCCCAGGTCCGATTCCGATCCGCTATCCGATCCGATCCGGGGGGGTCAGTGCACATCCCTATCAAAAACCTTTAAAAAATACAGTATTGTACTTCATATAAAAACCATTTCCATACAAACATATAAATAGAACACACACACGTACACACACAAACAATTTTAACAGTCAACAACAAGAAATCCCAGGAACCAATTAAACCTTATCATATGCTCCCAAATGCCTGGGAATAGAGGAAGGTCTTAACCTGGCACTGAAAAGGTAACAACGTTTGGCACCAGGCGGACCTCAATCAGGAGATTGTTCCATAATCAGGGGCCACCACTGAGAAGACCCTCTCCCTTGTTGCCACTTCCCAAGCCTCTCTTGGAGGAGGCACATGGAGGAGGGCCTTTGATGATGAGTGTAGTGTGAAGGTAGGAGAGGCACTCCATTAGGTATTGCAGTCCCAAGTTATGTAAGCCTTTATAGATACAAATTAACACCTTGAATTGAGCTCGGAAACATACAGGCAGCCGGTGCAAGTGGGTCAGAATCGGTGTTATATATTTGGACCTTCTGGTCCCCATTATCAATCTGACTGGCACATTTCCCACAAACTGCATCTTCTGAACTGTCTTCAAAGTCAGCCTCATGTAAAAAGCATTGCTGTAATATAAATTGGAGGTTACCAGAGCATAGACGACTGAAGCTAGGTTATCCCTGTAGAAATTGGAGCCACCAACCAAAGTTAGTAGAAGGCACTCCATGCCACTGCTGTGGCCACCTGAATGTCAAGTGACAAAGATGGCTCCAAGAGAATCCCCAGGCTACAAACCTGATCTTTCACAACCCTATCCAGAACAAGTTGAGTACCCTTCATCTGGTCTTAAGAACCACCCACTAGCAGCATCTTGGTCTTGTCTGGACCGAGCTTCAGTTTATTAGCCCTCATACAGTCCATTGTCCCAGCCAGGCATTGATCTATCAGTACACATCCTCAGCCAGATTATACCTGCCTATCATGAAGCCATGAAAGAAGTGAATTGTATCAGAAAAAAAGAAGAAAAAGAGATGGCAGGTAACCCTACTTCAGAACCCCAAGCATGGTTGTGTACACAGGGATTCAAACCCAGACTTTTAAGAGCAAAGTGCTTAAAGCCTGTCAGTTTTGCTTTCTCCCGTATGTATGTATGTATGTATGTATGTATATATATTAAAAGCTCAGGTTCTTTCTGTCCTGCTTAGGAAGAGGTTTGCAAATTTCACCTGTGCTTAACTTTATGTATATCCAAAGTCCCATGCTTTGGTCCAGCAATAGAAACCTGATTGATATTAGCAAACTGAATGCTTCGAGAATCTAACCCTTATACTGGTCAATGAGTTTGCATTAATGGACCCTTTATAAGAGGTATGCACTCGACTAAAGCTAACAAAAGGCCTATTTGCCTAATAAACAAACAATAATACATGTTATACATTTACGGCCCATTCTTCCTGTGCTTTTGGCAGCTCCCCTGGTCATGTGCTGCTCGTTCAGCAGCTCCACTCTAGCACCAGAACATTAAGCAAATTGGTATCGCTTTCAATGCTTTTCTCAGTCATTGATGTTATAAGTTTAAGGTGCCAAGTTCATTGAGAAAATCTTCGCTATTACGTCGATGCCTCAAGGAAAGCCAAAATGAGACAAGAATAGATTATAAAGCTTGTGACAGCACATGACATTGAAGTACAGCTTGAGATTTCTTTACATTTCTTTCCAAAATGCTGAAAGGTGATGAAAGACATATAAATGTCTGCTATTCATTACACTATTGGCTAGATTCCCCAAATCATTCACAAAATCCTATCCCCATGGTTATTGTATTAAAACCAATTGGTCAATCATGCACACATTTGTATTTTTGCCGTCAGCATACTCTGGCCTTGGATTGTAACACTATCACAACTTTTATTTAACATTTACAGACAATCAGTCATTCTTCTAAGATTAGTAAAATAATAGTAATGTGGGGGAGGGGAGGGGAAGATGGCCTAAGGTGGTCATGTGTCCTTTTTTACAGACGACAGTCCTCTGTTTGAAGTGCTGCCAGAGGACCATCTTCTATTTGAAGACTGATTCTTTAAAAATAAACATGATGATAAAATGGCGCCAGTGGGAAGGGTGCATCAAAATTGATGTGTGGAGATAGACTGACACATGCAATACATAACTGCATACACCAAAAACCACACTTCTTTTAACAGATGGAAGGTTAGCATTAAAGCAAGCTAGACCTGTGGAGATTGCACTACTGTTGCATTATTATTATTATTATTATTATTATTATTATTATTAAGAAGGATTTTCTGCAGCCTGAAAACAAGATGGAAGGACCATGAGGAAAACGCAGGAGGAGAACTATTTGATGCCTCATGAAAAATGATTGAACTAGGCGGACCAGATAAAATCCAGGTCAGGGTTCATGTAACTTTAACAGTTGTAGAGAAAAGGAATTTCAGCCAGTGTCATTTGTATGCAATTAGTTCCTGGTGAAATTCCCTCTTCATCACAACAGTTAAAGTTGCAGGCACTATATTAAAGTGACCATAACAAAAGAAGGCAGGGCCCCTGCAACTTTAACTGTTGTGATGAAGAGGGAATTTCACCAGGAACTAATTGCATACAAATGACACTGGCTGAAATTCCCTTTTCTCTACAACTGTTAAAGTTACATGAGCCCTGACCTGGATTTTATCTGGTCACCCTAATTGAACATTTTGTGGCTGTTCCATAGTAAATATCTAGTTTGGAAATACTCGAAAGGTTGTCACACAGAGGAGGGCCAGGATCTCTTCTCAATCACCCCAGAGTGCAGGACACGGAATAATGAGCTCAAGTTACAGGAAGCCAGATTCCGGCTGGCCATCAGGAAAAACTTCCTGACTGTTAGAGCAATATGAGAATGGAACCAATTACCTAGGGAGGTGGTGGGCTCTCCCAACCTAGAGGCCTTCAAGAGGCAGCTGGACAACCATCTATCAGGGATGCTTTAAGGTGGATTTCTGCATTGAGCAGGGGGTTGGACTCGATGGCCTTATAGGCCCCTTCCAACTCTACTATTTATGATTCTATGAAACACTCTTAGAGCCTATCTACACTACTGCTTTAAAATGGTTTATAACAGTTTTAAACCGGTCAATAATGATTATTAACAGGTTTAAAACTGTTATAAACCGTTTTAAAACAGTAGTGTAGATAGGCTTAGACATTCCAAGTCTCCAAGCATCTGACTATCCACTGCGTTTTTTCTAGCCTGTTTCTTGGATAGATGCAAGTATAACAAAGAGATGTACACATTTAACATTTATGTGTGTGACTGAGCCATGACAACGAACAGCCCTACTTTAAACTTTGGAGTGCTGTTTGTCTTGACGTGAAAGATCCATTTCCTCCATATTTGACAATGTAAAGAAACATGTTAGGAAAGCTTCTCTGATTAAAAAAGAAAGAAAAGAAAAGCCCACTGCTTTTGTTAAAAACCCTAAAAAGTGCTCAATCCAGTCTTTGTCGTCTAGAAATTAGGGCGACCATATGGAAAGGAGGACAGGGCTCTTGCATCTTTAACAGTTGTATAGAAAAGGGAATTTCAGCAGAAGTCATTCCCTCTTCATCACAACAGTGAAAGCTGCAAGAGCCCTGCCTGCTGGTTTATCTGGTCAAGAGGTCTAGATTGAAGATATTGCTGTTGCCCACTCCCTCTCCACCCCACAAGTCAGCTCTGAACCCAAATGTATCTTCAAAAGTCAGGGGGAGGGGTTTAGACCACGTGAATGTCTTCTACTCCTTTCCAAACAGAAGTTCAGATCAATGAAACTATAGTGCAGGGGTGGGCAACTTGAGGAGGTCCAGAGTCTTCACCCTCTCCTGTTGTGCGTGCTGAAAATAGGGGGGAAATAAAAGCAAATAAAATTAAAATGGCATCTAGAGTTACTACAGAGTACTTTTGGCAGTCCGTAGCAATGCTATCCTGCTTGCAAAAAAAAGTGTTTTTTTTTAAATGTTCTCCTAATTTTGGGGGGTGGCAGGGGCCACATGTAGCCCACCTGTGCTATAGAAGAAATAGCCACCTATATGTCGAACCCATGAGAAATGGTACTTAAAATATTTCAATGCCCATTCAAAACAGACCTTGAAAATCCCTGGTGGTTCTCAAAATATGCCAACAATACAGTTTCCCACACAAGTGCATTACTGCCTTTACAGAGCAGTTTAGATTTTCTCACACTTGCTGGCGTAGGGAGTTATAAACTCATAATTTTATTGGGAAAGCAAAGTTTTGTACATGAAGGTTGGTGCAGACTGTCTGACATAGCCCTTTCAGAGGGAGGCCCCAGGGAACTGACGTTTCTATGCCAACACAGGATTGGCTCAGCATGTACTGTGGTGCCTTATTAGACACAATATACAAAATTATATAAAATGTTGTCTGAAGATTTTGAAGGACAAATCCTGAAAACTTTGTTTGCCACATTCATACTCGGTCTCTGTTTCATTTGTGTTTCAAGCCCAGAATTCATACAATTGTGAATAGTCCATTCTGCAAATCTATGCATTCTCCACACGGCCCATGCAAGACAGGCTCAAGTGTAGAATGTGACTTCCTGGTAACTCAGTGAATTAAGTTTCTAGTCCTGGTGATAACTTTTGTATTTCTGAGCACTAGAAGTGTTTAAGGTGAAAACTGAGGACCTCTGGATTATTGTTCTCAGAGGAGACCAGTAGGCCAAACTCCTGCTCTAACATTAAATTGCAGCTGTCTTAGCACCTGGATTCCTTACGGGCATCTTTTGCAAGGCGGTGGGAGTTCACAGCCAGCTTAGCCCTAGCTGAATCCTGGCATCTCCAATGAATACCTCTCCATTTTTCAATTTTAAGTGATAATTTCTATTCAATCAGATACATACTATAAGAATATAAACAAATGCCTCCTGCTGTATCAGTTCTGTGATCACTTTCCTTTATAGCCATCATTTGTTACACACGGACAGAAGACCGTTCTGCAGAATTCCAAAGAGGCTATCACCTGGACGATCACCAAGAAGCAGGCATATATTTACTTTCCAACCAGAGAGACAGGAGAATGAAGCCTATGATTTATGCCAAAATTTCAACATGCTCCAAAATGTCTTCCTACTCCAGTTTTCTCAGCAATCCGTTAGCTCTTCGGTGCAACTGGAAGACAACATATTTCAGACATTTCGGAGTGACTGCAATTTGTTAAAGGCCACTGGGAATAGGAATGTCATTGATTCTCTATTCAGGCATGTTCTTTTCTTTTCTAACATTTCTTCTTTCTTTCTTTGCATTTGCCCCATAGCTCTGGGAACTAGTGTGGCACAAATCTGATACCTGTGCATCACTGAGAATATAATAAGAGTGGCACAATCTAATACCTGCACACCTACCAGTGACTAATTCATTCATTCTGCAAATTTGTCTAAACTGCAGAGTTTATGGCCATAAATCCTGGCCAAATTGTTGGACTTCATTTCTTCCCCCACCACTGGCTTTTCGTACCTCCAAGGCTGACGAAGAGCTCTGGAGAAATGGAAAGCTTGCATATTTTTTTGTGGATATTTGGTTGGTCCTAATAAAGATAATACCCACTTGTGGATTTTGGATGGATGTTTTTTTCCTCATGGACCAGCATGGATATCTTTGTTTCTTTTAGTCTGGTGTAGCAGCTACAGTGCTAGACTAGGATCAGAATTCAGGTTCAAATCTCTACTCAATCCTGAAACTAGCACGGTGACGTTGGGCCTAGGGATGGGGAAGAACTTTGTATGATCCTTGTTTTTAAGCAAACTGACCAAATCCGTGCTTCCCAGATTAATATGTGGATTGCAACACAATTATCCTTTGGATTGCAAACTTCTCTGAATCTTGCAATGCAGAAAACGAAAACTGCATATATTAGGGGGGTAATTGCATACAAAAATGTGTATGTTTGAGAACCTTCCACACAAAATGCACATATTCGGGAAAACTGCATGCAGAAATAAAGTTGCATGCAAAAATACGCAAGGGAAAATTATGTACGGAAATTAGGTTGTTACAAAAATGCATATGTTGGAGAAAATAGCAAACAAAACTAGACACAAATTTCCATGGAGCTTAAATGATGACGATGATGATGATGATGATGATGATCACAGACTGATGTGAAAATTGGACACAATGGGTTAAGGAATATATGCAAAACTAAAACGGACCAGAAATAGATCAATTCATCCAAGCCTACATGGGCCAGCAGTAAACAATCTCTCAACCTAACGAAATGGTGGGTGGCTGCAACCCAGTGCTTTGTTTTGAAGCAGGCCCAAATGTCCAGAGAAAACGAAACATGTAAGAGCCTATCTACGCTACTGTTTTAAAACGGTTTATAACAGTTATTAACCGGTTTAAAACTGTTATAACCCATTTTAAAGCAGTAGTGTAGATAGGCTCCAAGTCGTGAGATGGTGGTAGGAGCATCCTAAAGGGATGGTCTAGGAGTAAAGGTGGTATTTTGCCAGGGGTAGAGGGGGAACCTGTTGTGATGATGATGATGATGATGATGTGTGTGTTAGCTGGTTTGTTTGTTTAGATATGATGTGTGTTTTCCCGGTTTGTTTTGTGGGTGGAATCAGAGGGTGTTTTGCCTGTGTGTGTGTGTTTCTCTAAACATCACCACTTCACCTTCAGTGAAATGGGCATTTTGGATTATGCTTTGTGGAGCAAATATTTGATTTGGGATGATTGGCTCAGATCCCACCTCTGCCTTTACTCACTTCCTTGGCAGAAGTTACTTGTCTCTGAGACTTTGGCTTCTTTTAAATAGGCATTGGAGCCGAAAAATGTGGATTTAGAACAGGTGTTTTGAGTTTTGGAACTCAGACACACACCTCTGCCTTGCACTTGAATTCTTGGGCAAGTTGTTTTCCTTTTAGCCTCACCAATTCTTCTGGGACATAGGTGTTTTGTGATTGGCCACACCCACTGTGGCAGCCATCTTGTGAATGGGCAAGCCCTCTTCATGGGAGCCATTTTGTGAGAGCACCCACAACACACCCTCAAGATTCAAAATGTGCCCACTAGTCCCAAAGGATTAGAGACCCGGGGAAAGACATTAGGGAAGTTAGTCTAAAGTAAACACTTTACATCTAAGTGTACTTTTACAATTTGCAGAATACAGAAACGGGCTTTCTTCACATTGCTACTTTCTAAGGCGGGGCCCAAATTTCCATTCCAGTTTTCCAAAACTATGACCCCCCCTGTAAAAATAGAGCCTGTTTTTGTTCTGATTTCATGTGCTGGTGGGAGACTTTTTTTTTAACAAAATAGGGGTAGAGGCACTGCTTACCTTATATAATTTCAAAAGGTAAGATTAAAGTTTTCCATACTTTCTTGTTTCTAAAAGTATTTTTTAAAATCTTGTGCCACACGTAGTGGCATAATTTTCTCTCTGATACTCATATCCTCCTAAGGCATTTGAAAAAGTATGGCCAGGAAGAACCTGTGGAGAAAAGCCTCAAGTTGCTTCTGGCTAGCCATGTTTCCTGGAATGCCATAGGAACAACACAGTGCAATGCAGTGGTGCATAGGCTGACCATATGAAAAGGAGGACAGGGTTCATGTAACTTTAACAGTTGTAAAGAAAAGGGAATTTCAGCCGGCATCATTTGTATGCAATTCGTACCTGGTGAAATTCCCTCTTCATTACAACAGTTAAAGCTGCAGGGGCCCTGCCCTCTTTTGTATCTGGTCACTCTAGTACAGTGCCTGCACCTTTAACTGTTGTGATGAAGAGGGAATTTCACCAGGAACTAATTGCATACAAATGACACTGGCTGAAATTCCCTTTTCTCTACAACTGTTAAAGTTACATGAACCCTGTCCTTCTTTTCATATGGTCAGCCTACCAGTGGTGCAGCTAGATAGGCCCTGGACTTAATGATCATATGCTGGGGTGAGGGTCCTTTAAATCGCCATGTTGTGAAACACACATTTTAAACTCACTTAAATCATAGCACCATCATAACTACAGGAATAAAATTGAGTTTGCTTCTGCCACCCTTGTCATTTGCCACTACCCGTGTGGTCATTTGGGGAGTTCCTAGGCTGCAGGGCCCTGGACTTTGTCCCAGTCCCAGCTGGACCACTGATGCAATGTGACATGGTGTGCAGTTGCTCCCAAGACATTCTAGGGAACAACTGCACCTACACACACACACAGTTACTGTGAGGATTGGCGTTAAGCTCAGGGGGAAAAGGGAAGTCTGAGTGCAGTAGCAAGCTGCATTATTGACCCTGCCAATCAAAAAGTCCTAGTGCTCAGACTAGGGATGCCGGAGAAATCCGCCATGGATTCAACTGAGTTTGGATTTCTATGAATCCGACCTGCGGATTCTGCACCAGACCGGCTTTTTCCAAGTCGTGTGGATTCCGTGGACATGTGGATTGGTTTTTAAAAACTTTTGGGGAGGGAATGGGGGGAATCTGTGCATATTCACACTTGTGTTATGCACATTGGTGCTGATGTGCATGGTGCCAATGCATACTAGTACTAATGCATAGTGGCGCAAGTATTAGAGTGACCATATGGAAAGGAGGACAGGGCTCCTGTATCTTTTACAGTTGAACAGAAAAGGGAATTTCATTTATATGCATTCAGCACCTGGTGAAATTCCCTCTTCATCACAACAGCTAAAGCTGCAGGAGCCCTGCCCTCTTGAACAGATACAAAAGAGGGCAGGGCTCCTGCAGCTTTACCTGTTGTGATGAAGAGGAAATTTCACCAGGGGCTGCATGCATACAAATGACAACTGCTGAAATT
The DNA here is from genome assembly GCA_029215795.1 of Anniella stebbinsi. NCBI lineage: Eukaryota > Metazoa > Chordata > Lepidosauria > Squamata > Anniellidae > Anniella > Anniella stebbinsi. The sequence continues at coordinate 336,889,921 of JARDYH010000001.1, forward strand.
CCCTTTTCTATACAACTGTTAAAGATACAAGAGCTGTGTTCTCCTTTTGATATGGTCACTCTAGTATTAGTGTAAATGGAACAAAATTGTAATACAACTCTAAAAAAAAAAAGCCCAATTTTGTCAATGAACTGACAGCCGAGCAAAATAATAATAATAATAATAATAATAATAATAACGATTTATTTCTTACCCGCCTCTCCGTCTAGATCGAGGCGGGGAACAACAACATGATAAAATACATCAAACTAATTAAAACATGACGAATGTTATTAAAACTGCATTAAAACATCCTAAAACATCCTAAAAACAGTCTAAAAATTACACTGGATATGCCTGCCGGAAGAGAACAGTCTTTATAGCTTTCTTAAATTCTAAAAGACTGTTAAGTTGACGAGTCTCCTCTGGCAGGTCATTCCACAGTCTGGGAGCGGCAGAAGAGAAGGTCCTCTGGGTAACAGTTGTCAGCCTAGTCTTGGCTGACCGCAGTAAGTTCTTCCCAGAGGACCTGAGCGTGCGGGGCGGATTGTACAGGAGAAGGCGATCCCGCAGGTAACCATGTAGGGCTTTAAAGGTAATGACCAACACTTTATACTTCGCCCGGAAACTAATTGGCAGCCAGTGGAGCGATTTTAAAGCTGGCGTAATATGGTCACTCCTAGATGTACCTGGTTGATAGATGGCTGCCATATTTTGAACTAGTTGAAGTTTCCGGACTAGGCACAAAGGTAGCCCTATGTACAGCACATTGCAGAAGTCGAGCCTCGAAGTTACCAGCGCGTGCACTACCATCTTTAGGTCTTCCAACTCTAGGAAGGGGCGCAGCTGGCGTATCAGCCGAAGCTGATAGTAGGCACTCCTGGCCGTCGCATCTATCTGGGCTGTCATTTGGAGCGACGGATCCAGGAGCACCCCCAAGCTGTGAACACAGTCTTTCAGGGGGAGTGTAACCCCATCCAGAACCGGTTGACACACCTCCAAACCCAGGTTGCGGCCTTTGACAGCAAGCACCTCCGTCTTGTCTGGATTCAGCTTCAGTTTGTTTTTCCTCATCCAGCCCATTACCGCCTCCAAGCATTCATTCAGAGGAGACACACTATCCTTAGCTGACGATGTTGTCGAAGGCATAGAGAAATATATTTGGGTGTCATCAGCATACTGATAGCACCCCGCCCCATGCCTCCAGATGATCTATCCCAACGGTTTCATATAAATGTTAAACAGCATTGGGGAAAGGATGGCACCTTGCGGTACGCCACACAGCATCTCCTTCTTTGCAGAGCAGCTATCCCCAAGCATCACCATCTGGAACCTGCCCGAGAGGTAGGACCGGAACCACTGAAGCACAGTGCCCCCGATTCCCAATCCCCTCAGGCGTTCCAGAAGGATACCATGGTCGATGGTATCGAATGCCGCTGAGAGGTCCAAAAGTACCAACAGGGACACACTCCCCCTGTCAATACCCAGCCGTAGATCATCCGCTAAGGCGACCATAGCAGTCTCAACTCCGTATCCTGCCCTGAAGCCAGTTTGAAATGGGTCTAGAAAATCAGTGTCATCCAAGACTACCTGGAGTTGAAAGGCAACCGCCCTCTCAATCACCTTGCCCAAGAATGGAAGGTTTGATACCGGTCTGTAGTTATTAAAGTCCAGGGGATCCAGGGAGGGCTTCTTTAGAAGCGGCTGTACCACTGCTTCTTTTAAACATGATGGAAAACTCCCCTCCCTGAGAGATGCATTAATAATATATTGTAATTGCGATCTAACCACATCTCCTCCCTGGACGACCAGCCATGAAGGACAGGGATCGAGAGGGCAAGTCGTCCCCCTCACTCGTCCAAGCAGCTTGTCCACGTCCTCGGTACTCACCAACTGAAACCGATCCAGTATAATTCTACTCGCGGAATCACTGGACACTCCATCGTCAGCCTCTGCTATAACGACGGCATCTAAGTCGGCTCTTATCCGAGAGATTTTATCTGCAAAATGATTATTAAAGGCATCACAGCGAACCGCCGAAGGCTCTAAAATCAGATTCAGGGGGGAAGGTGCCTGGGTTAGACCCCTCACCACCCTGAACAGTTCCGCTGGACGCGAATTCGCAGATGCAATGCGCGCAGAGAAGAAAGTTTTCTTCGCTGCACGTATTGCCACCCCATAGGAACGAAGATGTTCTCTATGCCGTGTCTTGTCGGATAGAAGTCGAGTTTTCTGCCATCGGCGCTCCAGTCGTCGTCCTTTCCGCTTCAACTCCCTGAGGTCTTCCGTATACCAGGGCGCCCTGTTAGAAGCAGGTCGGAGAGGACGTTTGGGGGCGATCGTGTCGATAGCCCTAGTTAGGTCTTGATTCCATCTATCAACCAGGGCTTCTACAGGATCGTCGACGATACCAGCCATAAAACCCTCCAAGGCTTTCTGGAATCCAGCAGGATCCATCAGCCTTCGAGGGCGGACCATCTTAATAGATGGACCATCTTAAAAGACACCTGACAAGCCGTGAAACACATTTGGAATGGATTTAGCAAAACCTTTACATCCCTAACTCAGACACTGGCTGAATTCGGACAACACGTTAGTCAATGGTGGGGTAATAATCAACTTTATAATTGTTCACCTAGGGAGTACTCCCCACACAACATGGTAATAAATAATCAACTGTGGTATGGATGAGGATCAGCACTGAGTTGAATATGGCAGCATTCAGTTAACACGATAGTCAAAACAACTGACGATTGTTTCCCCCACACCAGTTGTTTATTGTGTCGTCCGAATTGAGCCACTGTGAATTCTGGCTCCACTACACCACTGTGGCTCCTCATATGTTAGGTTGGATGCCCTGGTTAACAGTATTGGCTAACATTTAAATGTTGAAATGTGTTACAATGTACTGACTGCAACCTTGGCATTTTAGCACAATATGCTGTGTCCAACGCTCTTGCCTGCCGTGAAGCAGTGGGCAATCTCTTATCTTTGGGGAATAAGTGACCACAGGGAACATCTAGGTGTAATTAACCTAACTACTGAAAGGAAGCAGACTGCAATTGGCCTAATTAGTCCTGGTAATTAACTAAGGGTGGTGGCATTACTAGATGGTGATGCATGGAATCCACACTCTCTCTGGGCAGCTTTGCATGTTCAGCATTGTGATATGTGTGTATGTGTTTGTGGGATTCCCCTTTTCTCTTTAGCCTTCACTTATATTTTGACACTGAAAACAGAAGTGTGGCATAAAAACAACAACACCGTGTGGCAACCCCTGCATGGTGAGGAACTATCAAAGTGAGGGAAAATGGAGAAATGTAAATAAAAAGAGCTATCTCAGGTCACTCCATATTAACAACGTAAGAAGTGTCCTGCTGGATCAGACTAAAGGCCTATCTAGTCCATAATTCTGTTCACACATTGACCAACCAGATACCCATGGGAAGCCCACAAGAGGACATGAGCACAATTATAACATCCTCCCACCTGTCTTCCCCAGTAACTGGTGTGCCTGCCGGGTCTGCAGTCCAGGTGCATCAACTGTTGATGGGAACCTGCAGAGCTGGGAAAAGTGATGAAAAGTGCAATTAAAATGATCAAGGGTCTGGAGCATCTCCCCTATGAGGGAAGATTACAACAGGTGGGATTCTTTAGCTTGGAAAGAAGGAGACCTGGTAGAGGTGTACAAAATTATGCATGATGTGGAGAATGTGAATAGGGAGACATTTTCCTCCCTCTTCCATAGTACTAGAACCAGGGGTCATCCCATGAAGCTGATTAGTGGGAGATTCAGGACAGACAAAATGAAGTACTTCTTCATGCAGCACATAGTTAAACTATGGGATTCACTACCACAAGATGTAGTGATGTCTGCTAAATTGGATGGCTTCAAAAGGGTAAATTCCTGGAAGAGAGGGCTATCAGCGGCTATTAGTCCTGATGGCTATCTGCCACCTCCAATATCAGAGGCAGTATGTCTATATACACCATTTGCTGGGGAACCTGGGCAGGAGGGTCCTGTTGCACCCTTGTCCCGCTTGTGGGTTCCTGGTTGACAGCTGGTTGGCCACCGTGTGAACAGAATGCTGGACAAGATGGAACCTTGGTCTGATTCAGCATGACTCTTTTTATATTCTTATGTAACTTCAGGGCCCCTCTGCTCCCTTCTTATAGCTCTTTATCTTTAAACCAGACTTGGACTAGACAGCCCTTCAAAGAGAGGCCACCTTCAAATAGAGAAGTGCCCTCTAACAAGCCCTTCAAGAAGAGGGTTGTCCTCTGTAAAATGGGACATATGGCCCACCTTGTTTAGGACCTGGTAAGGTGTACCCTAACTCATGCTGCCCACCCATGTTTGGCCCTGCCCATCAAAATAGCCCCCAAATGGAAGGTTATTTCCAGATGACTTAGACTTTGGGGGATGGAAGCATGGCTTCCATGCATTTCAGCTTGCTAGTGCGGGAAAGGGGCTGGATTTCCTCGGGATAATTCCTGGGTACCTATTTGAGCATTAGAGCATCCCCCATACACACAGCCACCAGTCAGAGGTGTCATCTGGACATAACAAGAGAACCCAAAGAGTAGCACATTACACATGAAAGTAAAGCCCAGCCCAGTGTAAATATAGAGATGGTGATGATGATGATCATCATCAATGTTATTATTATTCAAGGCAGAAGCTATATCCCTCCTTTTTCTTCTCCAAAATCCTTTCTTGGACAAAATATGCATGAGGAGGAGGAGGAGGGATGGAGTATATGCCTCACTGAGGCCTGTGTGTAATTTTTAATGGACTGAGACATAAATGCAACATGATTCACTTTGAACAGGGTACCTGGAATAGATGGAAGTTAATTAAAACAATCCCTCATTTCTCACAGAGCTTAAAACTTCTGAAGACTATCTAGAGGAGGAGTAAGAGAAGAGGGTTTTTTATATTTTTTATTACTCTTAGATGGTATTCAGAAGGCCCATAAATACATCTCGTATACCCGTGATCCCATTCATCTTGCTGCCTCTCCTACTCCTCTTTGCCAACAATCAGATCCCAGTAAACAACCTCAAGTGAAATTTGCAACTGTCAGATAAACATTAAAAATGCTTCCCTTGTCCTTTGCCACTGATGGTCCCATTAATATTGTAATGCAAGAAAAAGTTATGAAAATGAATGCTTGCTGGGGGATTTTGGAAGTGAGGCATGCAGACTGATGTTGGGAATACACACACACACACACACACACACACACACACACACACTTAGTGTAAGAACATAGGAGGAGCCCTGCCCCTGCTGGATCTGATTGAAGACCCATCTAATACAGCATCCTGTACAATACAAGCAGCATATGAAGCAGCAGCCTTTGTCCATTGTATGTTCTCAGCATCTAATATACAGAAATACACATTTCTGAACATGGAAGTTCCATTTAGCTGTCATTATTTTCATTCTATTAAAAGTATTTTTATGTTGCTTTTCTGCCCACTGAGGCCCTCAAGCAATGTACAGTAAAATCTAATAAAATCACAAAATAGAAATAGAATCCAAAAACAGAACATTCTTTAAAAACAGGCCAAATACAACTTTAAAAACTAAAGCCCTGGACTTGGGAAGTCTGGGTTCTAGTCCCCACTTGGCCATGAATCACTGGGGGGCTGCCTATATAGCAGCAGGTTGATACGATTTTGCTGCATTGGGGTGGCGGCAGCTTATCCCAATGCACAATGAAAGCGCGGGGTTTCCGGCAGCCCCCTGACCTGGCCACATCTTCACATCGAAGTTAGAGCGAGGTTAGACAGCTGTAGGGCCATGTTCACCTCACTCCATCTTAAAAGGTCGGTGTAAGTCCCCGACTTTTAAAATGCAAAGCTTCTCTGGAAAGCCCATGATGTTTTGAGATGGCTACTGCATTGTATAGTCAACCCAGCGCCACCACAGAGCCACCTTGGGGCTTTCAGAACACATAGACAACCCAGGTAACTTTGGGAGAGTCACTGACTCTCAGCCTAATTTACTTGCATGCCGCCTTGGGATCCCTGGAGGAGAGGCAGGTTAAAAATGTAACAAACAAATAAAATAAAAATACAGTTCCTCCATATCTTGGACCATTGTTAAGCTAAGGATAGTGTGTCTCCTCTGAATGAATGCTTGGAGGCGGTAATGGGCTGGATGAGGGAAAACAAACTGAAGCTGAATCCAGACAAGACGGAGGTGCTTGCTGTCAAAGGCCCCAACCTGGGTTTGGAGGTGTGTCAACCGGTTCTGGATGGGGTTACACTCCCCCTGAAAGACTGTGTTCACAGCTTGGGGGTGCTCCTGGATCCGTCGCTCCAAATGACAGCCCAGATAGATGCGACGGCCAGGAGTGCCTACTATCAGCTTCGGCTGATACGCCAGCTGCGCCCCTTCCTAGAGTTGGAAGACCTAAAGATGGTAGTGCACGCGCTGGTAACTTCGAGGCTCGACTTCTGCAATGCACTGTACATAGGGCTACCTGTGTGCCTAGTCCGGAAACTTCAACTAGTTCAAAATATGGCAGCCAGGTTGGTCACCCGTACACCTAGGGGTGACCATATTACACCAGCTTTAAAATCGGGCGAAGTATAAAGTGTTGGTTATTACCTTTAAAGTAGGGATGTGCACTGGATTGGACCCGATCCACGATCCGAGTCCGGTCCAGTGGGAAATCGGATAAATTATCCGATTTCCGATCCGACAGCTGGATCGGCCGATCCAATCCGAACCGGTCCGAAAAGGCTCCGAACCGGTTCGGCGGTTCGGCGGATCGGCGGGCGCCCACTGGCGCCCACCACCGCTTCCATTGGCGGGCGCCAGCGGGCGCCCGCCGATGAAAGTGGACAGCGGGGGGGGAGGAGGGGGCGGGAGGAGGGGGCCCCTTACCTTTCCGGCCCGTCCGCTCCCGTCCGGCGCCGGCGGCTACTACCAGCGGGCTCCGCGCCCTGCTCCAGGGTGGCGCGCCGGACGGGCGCCTGCGGATGGAAGCGGACGGCCCTGGGGGGGGAGGGAGTGCGGGGGAGGGGGCTTACCTGCCGGGGCCGTCCACAGCGGACGGCCCTGGGGGGGGAGGGAGTTAGGCCCCCCCCTCACCCACCCGCCGCCATTTTTTCCTCATAGACTTGCATTGCAATGCAAGTCTATGGGGGAAAAAATGGCGGCCGATCCAAAAATTTCAGATTTTTGGATCGGGATCGTACTCGATCCGGTCCGGGGGGCCTCCGATTTTGTCCGAACCGATCCGTGACAAAATTGGAGGTCCCGATCCGGGTCCCGATCCGATCCGGGGGGTCCGTGCACACCCCTACTTTAAAGCCCTACATGGTTTGGGTCCAGGTTACCTGCGGGATCGCCTTCTCCTGTACAATCCGCCCCGCACGCTCAGGTCCTCTGGGAAGAACTTATTGCAGTCGGCCAAGACTAGGCTGACAACCGTTACCCAGAGGACCTTCTCTTCTGCCGCTCCCAGACTGTGGAATGACCTGCCGGAGGAGACTTGTCAACTTAACAGTCTTTTAGAATTTAAGAAAGCCATAAAGACTGTTCTCTTCCGGCGGGCATATCCAGTGGAATTTTAGAATGTTTTAAGGATGTTTTTAGGATGTTTTAATGCTGTTTTAATAATATGTGTCATATTTTAATCAGTTTTATGTATTTTATCATGTTGTTGTTCCCCGCCTCGATCCAGACGGAGAGGCGGGTAAGAAATAAATAATAATAATAATAATAATTATTATTATTGTTATTATTAATAATAATAATAATATCTAACATGAAAATAAAAGAAAAAAAACAATTTAAAGGGGGCAGGATTGGTATGCTCTCCAAATATGGATTTCTCAGATAATTCAATCAAAGGCATAACTGCAATTTAGCTGGAGCATCACTCTGTGGCAGAAACTGGGTGCGTCAAAATGGAGGATTCCTAGCACTACCAACCAAAAGGCCTTCTGCAACTATTCCATATTTCCCTCAACAGATTTGTTTTGTGGTAAGAAAAAAGATGGAAGAAAAAATTGGAATACACGGGAAGGTTACGATTGCATGACGTCATCATCTAGACCCCTGTACAATGTCGTGGCAGGGCCATTGTGCGATAAAAGTCTCATCTGGAAGCACCCCCTGGTTGAGATAAATTATGTGTTTGGTCCGTCTTTTCTGCACATCTCCCAGCAACGATTCAGTCAAACTTAGGGATGGGAGAGAAATTCACCTAATTTCACATGTTTAAACCATTGATGTGAACCAAAAGCCAGTTACCCTTCGAAATTCACTCATCTCAGAATGTTGCAATCATGTTCTCCAATTTAAATATATATATATATGGGGGGGTGACAATGCACTGTATTAGGAGAATTGCTTTCAAAAATTTGAATATTAGGCCAAAAAAAGCATACCAAAATGCAAATATTAGGAGAAATGTACACAAAAATACTTATGAATATCTATGCAGACATTTCTTTAAAATATTCTCAACATTCTGGAGGAGCCGAAATTAAAACTGGAGAAATGCTCAAACGTCAAGACTAGTGCTGTACGTGTGTGCGCGTAGAAACTGAGAGAAACCAAAATTGAGAGATTTGTCCATCCCTAGTCAAAATCTCAACAATCCCCAAGGAACAAAACATCAGGCAGGTATATGAACTAGATGGTGATCTTAGGGTATCTCTGACCAATCTGAGGAATTTTATTCTTTGATGAGTTTCTCTTCATTGGGAGCAGAAATCAAAACAAGTGAAACCAAGAATTAGGGTGAAATGTCAGCTAGGGCTGCAATCCTATGCACACTTTCCTGGAACAAAATCCCATTCAATACTATGGGAATTCCAATTGAATAGACATGTATAGGATTGCACTGTACGGGGTTTTTTTATGGAAGAAAAAGAAAAGAAAATGGATATGTTAACTTTTATCTCTGAGTTAGTTAATTTTCACACTTAACTGCTGAACTGGCTAAATTCTTTTCTTTTCTTAAAGACCTTTATAAATTTCATCATTAATAAAATCAGACATTCAATTAGCAGAGACTTTCTGATTGCTTACTTTGATTTTCACCCACTCTTTTCATTTTCCCTTATTCTTTCTTTTCATTCCTCTTCCTCTGGTTCTCTCTGCTTCTGCACCCTATGCCCGAAAAATCAGGGGAAAGTGAAAATTGATCCCATTAACCTCTGTCATTACCTAAATCCATCTCTTAATTAGTATGAGTTAATATGATTAATCAAAATAATGAGACAAACCTATTAAATTAGGGTGTTTAAATTACAAATGGAAGTGGTTAAGGCAAAGGGACTGATAACAAATAGCTGCCACTGGGGAGGGTGGTAGTTTTTCAAACAATATGTGACTATCAGCCCAATAAAAGCCCAAAACCTTATCCAGCAGGAAAGAGACATCCAACGCACACAGAATGATTTCATCAGCCTACTGCTGTTGGAAAAGGACCTAAGTTAGGATTGTACTCCATGCACTGTCATTTCCCATTTCTGCGGTGCATTTCTGAAGTTCAAAGCACCTTTTATTGGATTTTTTTCTCCCTGATTATTTATTCAAATTTTAAAATACCTTTCCCCAAAAAGTACTTCATATCCCGCTAGTAGTTCTTACAACAGCTCTGTCAGATAAGGGTCAAAGCAGACAGTACTTTAAAAATGTATGCTTAACAGCTATGGTTATTATTATTATTATTATTACTCTAGAGGAGGCACAGGGCCCCCAATCCCAAACTTAAAAGATCCCCCCAACCATCCATGCTTGGCTCTCAATCTGGATTGGGAGCCCTACCTCTACTCTCTAGTAAAAATAAAAAGGAAGACATAAGGCAATACCTCTTCACACCGCTCTTCTTATGTCTTATTTTGATGGAGTAAGGAGACAAGAATGAAGGTATTAAAAAAGAAAAAAAAAGATAACCAAGTTCACAAAACATAATGATAATGGAGGAGGAAAGAAAGCAAAATCATTAACATACACACACACACACACACAATCACATCTCCACCTCCTTCTGCATGCATTGCTCCATGTTCAACATGATGTGGAACATTAGGCCCGGGGGCCATACCCAGCCCTCTGAGGTTCCCCAGATGGACACTCCCAGTTCCCTCAACCATCAACTGTTTGGTGGTTTCCCAGCTTTTGTGCAGTTTTCCCCCATTCTAAAAGGTTGAAATGCCTCTCCTAAGGCTTAGTTACAGGCAATAAGAGCTGTAAGCTAAAATAGGTTGGTATATTTTTTTTTATTTTGGGCCACGCCCCTTTTGCCTTCAGCCCCACCCACCACTAGAATGTGGCCCCTGAGAACTTCTCCACAATTGAATTTGGTCCTTGGGCTGAAAGAGGTGCCACACCCCTGATGTACAGGGATTTTCTGCTACCAACCCCTCTGCCTCATTCGCAGCCTTTCCAGAAATGGAGAGCGGCGCTCACGCAAGGGTGGGCATAAGGGACTGAATTAATTGGACCTAAATACTTTTAACATTTGAGCAACAGTTGTCAAAAAGCAGTTGATAGTGCCCCCCAATTGCTTTCTTGATTACAGGCATCACTTCCATATCTCTGAAATGTAATTTAGGTCATGACCACAGTACATTAAATAATTTAGCATGTATTATGGAGAAAACGTTTCAGAAACACATCTTCCTTAAGCCCATTATTAACATCCTTCTCCAACAGGGTACTGAAGTCCAGACCCAGTTGTGTTTCAGATGTTTTTTAAAAATAATTATTTTTATTAATTTTTATACAATAACATAAACGAAAAACATAAACATATCACTTATAAATCATATCACTAACATTATAAAACTAACATAATTCACCTGACTAGTGCACCCCACCCCCCTGGGACCAGCTACATTTCTATATACCATATTTATTTTTAATCATTCTTCCAAAACTGCATAGATTCACATGACGGTGTACACCCCCTCCCCTTTTTAAAATACATAATCCACAAATAATCCCCATATATCTCCAAATTCATTTTTTCTTAATATTCCTCTTTTAACTTTAACATTGTTTGTTAACTTATCATTTATAGCAATATTCCACACTTCTTTATACCAATCTTCTATTTGGTAGTTGCCTTGCACTTTCCATTGTCTAGCTATTATTAACCTCGCTGCAGTCATTAAATTCGTAATTAGCTCTTTAACATTTTGCTCTCCTTCTTCTTTATCATAAATTGATAATAAAGCTATCCTAGGACATATCTTAAACTTTAAATCTATTATCTTTTTTACTTCTTCAATTACTTTTAGCCAAAATATTTGTACATATTTACAAGTTCACCACATATGAAAATACGTTCCAATTTCTTGACAACCTCTCCAACATAGCTTCGAATGTTTCTTATCTATTTGATTTAGTTTTACCAATGTTAAATACCACCTCCATGCTATTTTATAATAGTTTTCTTTTATTCTTACTGACATAGTGTTCAAATTCCGCAAATTCCAAATTTCCCCCCAACTTTGATCATTTACTTGTTCTTTTAAGTCTTCTTCCCATAATACTTTCAAATAATTTTGCTTCTCTTCTACTTCTAACAACATTTTATAAATTTCACTTACCACCCCTTTAATATTCTTATTTATATCCTCCTCTTCTCTCATTATAATCATCTTCTCAAATTTTGTAAAATTTCGAAGCTCTGTATTATTCTTTTTCCATTTAGCCATCCATTGTTCTAATTGGATAACTTTAAACCATGCTATTTTCCTTCCTCAAAACTTCTTCTAATTGTTCTTTATTACTCATCTTTTCCAACCAATCCTTTATTTGAAAAATTTTCTGTTCTCTAAAAACTATTTCTAATTCTTTCTTTAAATTTCCTGGAAAATCTTCCAGAAACACCATCAGATTCAATGGGGAAATATCTGGTAATAATTTTTTTTATACTTTAACCAAACATCTATAATAGTCCCTAACAAGGGATTTTCTAATCTTTCTATCATCTTCTTATTTACTTTAATAAAAAAATATTACTTAACCTCAATTCTAAATCCTGTCTATCGCTCTCCAACCAATTTATTTCATTTGATCTTGCAATCCCATCTATAACATGCCTCAACTGATTAGCTATATAATAATACTTTAAGTTTGGGAGACCTAATCCCCCTCTTTTCTGAGATTTATACCAATTCCCTTTATTAATCCTCGCTTTCTTATTACCATTACAAAAATTATTTATTATAACTTGCCATTTCTTTAACAGTAAATCTGTTAACTTAATTGGTAACATTCTAAACAAAAAATTAAATTTAGGCAAAATTTTCATTTTAATAAGCGCTATTCTACCAAACCATGAAAGATTAATCTTTTTATATTCTTCTAATTTTTTCTTAATCTCCCTATTTAATTTATTAAAATTCTCCTCTTCTAACTTATCAACTTCCCTTGTAATATTTACACCTAAGTACTTAATCATATTCTTTATCTTAACTCTATATTTTTTACTAAACTCCTGTTCCTCCTCTTTCATATAATTGAATAATATCATTTCTGATTTATCCCAGTTAACTTGCAAACCAGATATTTCCCCAAACTCTTTCAGATGTAATTTTATTTTATCCATTTTTTCTATTGGGTTCTCAATTGCTACTAAAGTATCGTCAGCAAACAAACTATTTTTTACTTTTTTTTATTACCTATCCCACTAAAGTTCTTATCGTCTCTAATTGCATTAGCTAAAAGTTCTATAACTATAGCAAACAAAATTAGGGAAAGAGGGCAACCTTGCCTAGTACCTCGGGCTAAGGAAATTTGTTGCATTATTCCATCGTTTACCTTTACCACAGCATTATTTCGCGAATAAAGTTGATCTATCACACCTCTAAATCTTACTCCAAACCCTAACCTTTCTATTATTATTTTTAAAGCTGGCCATTCCACACAATCAAAGGCCTTAAAAATATCCAAAGCCATCAGACTTGCCTTCAATTTATTATTCTTGATTATATTAATCATATTCAATGCTCTTCCAATTAAATTTGGCATCTGTCTCCCTGCTATAAACCCACATTGATCTCTTTTAATATATTTATACATAAAAGTATTCATTCTTTTCGCCATTATCGCTGTAAATATCTTAGCATCTTGATTTATTAAGGAAATAGGTCTATATGATCCTGGATCTGATAAATCTTTATCTACTTTTGGAATCAATACAATCAAAGACTGTTCCCATGATGGTGGGATCCTATCTCCTTCTAATATCTTATTATATAACCATTTCAATTTCGGTATTAACATTTTCTTAAATATTTTATAATATTCTGGTCCCAACCCATCCAATCCTGGGGATTTCCCCCCCTTTTAATTTGTCAATAATTTCTTCTATCTCAGAAAAAGAGTTGTGTTCCAGATGTGATGCACCTTTTATCCTGAAAGGTGTTCAGTTGCCATGATTCTGTATGTGCCAGGGGTCAAGTCATAAAATATCAGTGACTAAACATATTATAGCAAAGCAGAAATCTCTAAATGTTCCATCCAAGATGTTGCCTTTTAGATATATAACTCAAAATAGATTTAACTGGCCTGAAATTCACATTCCAACACTAGAACATAAAAACATAAGTAGAGCCATGTTGGATCAGACCAAGGGTCCATCTAGTCCAGCATGCTGTTCTCTAGGCCGACCAGATAAAATCCAGGTCAGGGCTCATGTAACTTTAACAGTTGTAGAGAAAAGGGAATTTTAGCCAGTGTCATTTGTATGCAATTAGTTCCTGGTGATATTCCCTCTTCATCACAACAGTTAAAGTTGCAGGCACTATACTAGAGTGACCATATACAAAAGAAGGCAGGCCCCCTGCAACTTTAACTGTTGTGATGAAGAGGGAATTTCACCAGGAACTAATTGCATACAAATGACACTGGCTGAAATTCCCTTTTCTCTACAACTGTTAAAGTTACATGCACCCTGACCTGGACTTTATCTGGTCACCCTACTGTTCTCACAGTGGCCAACTAGCTGTTGACCAGGCACACACAAGCAGGATATGGTGCAACAACACCCTCCCACCCATATATTCCAGCAACTGGTGTATATAGGCTTCTTACCTCTGATACTGGAGGTAGCTCATAGCCATCAGGAATAGTAGCCTTCTCTTTCAGGAATTTGTCCAATCCCTTTAAAAGCCATTCAAATTGGTGGCCATCACTACAACCTGTGGTAGCAAATTGCACTAGTTATCTTCCAGTTGGTTATTTGAAATTAGTTCTTCTAAGAAGTAGATAATAAAATAGATCATTGTAATCACCATTGGTGTGTAAATGAAACAGCGAGACTTACAGAGTTTTAGATTACAAAGATTATTTTTTAGTATAGTGGACCAGAGTGGTATAATGGACCATGTATTTGGACCAAGGAGATCCATGTTCAAATCTTTGGTCAGCCATGACATTCAGAGGATATGGCAAACCCACTCAGTTTAACCTACCTCATATGGTTGTTGTGAAGGTACAATGGAATAACTCCATATATGCTGCCCTGAGCTCCCTTAAGCAATAGCCCCAGATGTTGTTGGACTACAACTCTGATCGCCACAAACCAGCATGGGCAATAGTCAGGGATGATAGGAGTTACAGTCCAACAACATCTGGGGGATCCAAGGCTGAGAACCACTGCATTAGACTGGATACAAATGTGATACATAAATTCAATCAAAACCATTATAGCTAAGCAACTGACTACAATGAAACTTCTAAGTTTTATATTTTAGCTCTGACACTGATAGTTTCTCTGGACATGGGCAGGTCTCTAATTTCTTTCTGCCTCAATTTCATAAATCAACCCAATTCCTATGCAACACCAAAGAACTAAATTTTCACTGACCAACCATTCAAAATGTGATACCATCATTCATTTTAAGAGGGCAGGGGGTAATATTCCCAAAGCTGACCCTTGCACTTTTCATCAGAGGTCAACCAAAGGTTAGACATTCTTATTGGAATTCAATCATTCAAATGTCCTTTTGAGCTTCTGTTGTGAAATTTGGTTCTTTCATTTGTTATGGGCTACTGATTAAAGGGAAAAGTGGGGAACGAATTTGACATTTCTGGCATAGGTCACCAAAAGGCCATCAGTTTAACATTTAACAAAAGCTATATTAATTTGTTTCAGGGGATGGCGATTGTTAGGGTGACGAGATAAAATTCAGGTCAGGGCTCATGTAACTTTAACAGTTGTAGAGAAAAGGGAATTTCAACCAGTGTCATTTGTATGCAATTAGTTCCTGGTGAAATTCCCTCTTCATCACAACAGTTAAAGTTGCAGGGCCCCTGCCTTCTTTTGTATATGGTCACTCTAGTATAGTGCCTGCACCTTTAACTGCTGTGATGAAGAGGGAATTTCACCAGGAACTAATTGCATACAAATGACACTGGCTGAAATTCCCTTTTCTCTACAACTGTAAAAGTTACATGAGCCCTGACCTGGATTTTATCTGGTCACCCTAGCGATTGTGAAAATGAGGTGTACAGTTTGGGGACCAAAAAGTAACATGGGGTCATTCACTCTCTTACAACGTTAAACTAAATCCTGCGGAATACAAAACAACATCAACTCAGCCCCAAACATACACTCAACATAAGTAGGCCCACTGCAGAAAGCTACATTTGCTAAAATAGCAACTTAATAGTGTCTGAATGGCCATGGAAGTGGGTGGGGTTGTGTCATTCACAGATTTTAAGCACTGGTGGTGAGAGGAAGAATGGTAATGTCAAGGGCTGGCCCCAAGGAATTTTGATGCTAGAGGAGGAGCAGCAAATGATGTCCCACCCCAAGTCAAGGTGCACATGACCCAAGGCCAGGCCAATTATTCTGGCACTTGAAGCAGAAAATTACACAAGCCCCTCACCCCTCTCTGGCAGCAGAAATGCATTAATAATAGATCAGATAACTAATAATTTACTGCCCTTACCTGAAACCCAAAATCATACATCCTGGTCAGTGTAATGGGGTGGCCGTTGTCTCAAACAAATGAGAACGTTCTTCTCAAGAACCAACTTCTATTTATAAGAATGTGTAACTGCAGATCCTCTAAATTTCACAGACAAACATATGGGCACTCTTATGTTCATATTAGGAATGTCCATCGGGTTTGGACGAAGTCTGATGCCTGAGCAGAATCAGGCCCCTTCAATCCATTTCTGGTGCTTTCCCAGGCAAAGCAGCTTCTGTCCAAACACACCAGAACTGAAGCTAGGTCAAAATGAGGGTTCATTACTAATTCATGCTCAGAAATACAGACGCTCGGTCTCTTCCCCAAAGATTGTCTTTTGATTTTGTTCCTCTAAAACATGAGGAGAGTGGGGAGGGAGGGATTGTGGTTGAGTGACTGACAAGTCCACTTCAGGTTTTCCAGGGGCTGCAATCACTGTGCCTTGGGAGAAGGCAAGGCTGGGACTGTGAAACGGCCATTCTTTTAACGTTACAAGGCTATGACAAGAGCCTTAAACTGGTTCTCAATCATAATAACTCCTTAGCCCCTGCACCTTGACTTCTGAAAAATTCTGTAACTCTCCTCTACCTCCTTGTTACATGCAAGCATTCCTTGTCTCCTCCTCCTCATAACTTAATTTGTATCAAGTCTTCATCAGGATTCAATCAAGGCATCTGTTTTTTATACTAAGGGCTTCTCTAAATGAGCAATTTATAACACATTCATGATTGGCCACTCATGGAAGTTTGTGGATTGATTTCATGATGTTGTCAACAGCCAGGACGTAATCTATTTATGATGGGATTTTATGATGGGATTTATTCCACCACTGGATGGTGGTGTTTCATTACAGCCTATTCTTTTCAACGGCATTCTCTTTTTAATTCTAAAGCACGTGGTCACTGTTGGTTGCTGTCTGAAGGAGCCCATTTTGAACACAAAAAGATCCGAGACCTGGTAAGGATGTGTTTTTCCCCCTAATGTAGAGAACCTCTAAAATAGGCTGACCAGAAAAAATCCAGGTCAGGGCTCATGTAACTTTAACAGTTGTACAGAAAAGGGAATTTCAGCCAGTGTCATTTGTATGCAATTAGTTCCTGGTGATATTCCCTCTTCATCACAACTGTTAAAGTTGCAGAGCCCTGCCTTCTTTTGTATATGGTCACTCTAGTATAGTGCCTGCACCTTTAACTGTTGTGATGGAGAGGGAATTTCACCAGGAACTAATTGCATACAAATGACACTGGCTGAAATTCCCTTTTCTCTACAACTGTTAAAGTTACATGAGCCCTGACCTGGATTTTATCTGGTCACCCTATCTAAAACTAAGTTATGGATAAAGTATCTCTGAGCATGTATCGAGCCTTTCCCTTATCACTGAAGCTAGAGTCCATGCAAAAAGGAAAAACACAAATGACAAAACATGCATAGGGCTGAAAGTGTAGTCAAGACAGTAGAATAGAATGGTGTGGGCAATTTATTATACCTGCAGTACCATGTTCACAACTCAGGGCTTATTTTTGAGTAAGCATGGAGATTATCATGCTGCAAACCTTCCAGCAAAAGTAACTTGGGCTGCACTCCTATGTATACTTTCCTGGGAGTAAGCCCCATTGAACATGAAGGGACTTACTTCTCAGTAGACATACATAGGATTGAATAAGGGAGCAGTATTTAAATTTCAGCAGCCCCAAAACTCAAATTAACTCCTTGGTTTTTTTAAAGCTTGTCATTCCATTGCTGAATAATGGCCATTGACAAACAAACTATCACCAGATTCCTTCCTCTGCAACCATGTGAACTCACTTTTCCCAAAGTGTTGGGTGGGGAGAAAACCAAATCCTCCTGTCTGTATAAAATCAAATACAGTTCAGAACTTCTCTTACCCTCTATCATTCCTGCTGTAGAACTCTCCAAGACTTGCTTTGGATAGAATAAAGAAGAGAAAGACCAGGATACCTTTAATTTCTAAAGTAGAGAGGAAAACAAGGTTTTTGGAGTCTAATTCAACCCTTTGCTGAAATCACTGGGCTTCTGCAGAAGCCAAACATTCAAGTTTGAGGCAGTAAAATCAGATACTGTATGGAATATCAGTATTTCATAGGGGCCTGTTCCTGCCCTTTCCCCTCCCTCTTCAAGCAAGATCCCAGAAGTGAGCATGTAAGAATATAAAGGTAGGGAGGGAAAATACATGATCAGACTGTGGAAGGAAAGTTGGCAGTGACTCCTACAGTTTAAAAGGCCACTGCTTCCATCCTACACCCCTTATTGGTCTTATTGGGAGTGGGTCCTAAGGTCTCCATTACTGCAAGGCTATTGAACTCAGAGGGAAGAGGGAAGTTTGTAAGGCAGATGATGTCAGTGGGACAGCATGAAGGATTCAGG
The DNA here is from genome assembly GCA_029215795.1 of Anniella stebbinsi. Classification (NCBI taxonomy): domain Eukaryota; kingdom Metazoa; phylum Chordata; class Lepidosauria; order Squamata; family Anniellidae; genus Anniella; species Anniella stebbinsi. The sequence goes on from JARDYH010000001.1 coordinate 336,908,248, forward strand.
GTACAACTCAAGGAAGATCTGGGGCACATGCCCTGATATGTGCATAAAACAACGTCCATGTCCCTTAAGGATTATTGACTGCACAAATGCCCTCCTAACTATTACATTGATGAAAGTTCTTCTCTGCCCACTACTCTGTGTTTCTTAACATTGTAAGAGTAAGTCCTGCACAGACAGAATCTGCCTGTGGCAAATAGGGATTTCTTGAGTGTAGTATAACTGGCACAAAATGGAGACCAGCACATAACCAGAAATGGTTAGGCTGACCAGACAAAATCCAGGTCAGGGCTCATGTAACTTTAACAGTTGTAGAGAAAAGGGAATTTCAGCCAGTGTCATTTGTATGCAATTAGTCCCTGGTGAAATTCCCTCTTCATCACAACAGTTAAAGGTGCAGGCACTATACTAGAGTGACCATATACAAAAGAAGGCAGGGCCCCTGCAACTTTAACAGTTGTGATGAAGAGAGAATATCACCAGCAACTAATTGCATACAAATGACACTGGCTGAAATTCCCTTTTCTCAATAACTGTTAAAGTTACATGAGCCCTGACCTGGATTTTATCTGGTCACCCTAGAAATGGTGGAAATTCGAAAAAGAAAAGTGCTTGCTTTTCCATAGCAACTTTCGCTTTTGTTCTGTTTCTGACTCTAGCTCTGATCTGCTGGGTAAACATGGAGAACTCATTGCCTCTCCCGATGCTTAGGTCAGCTTTCTCACACTTCGCTTGCCTTGATCTTCAGGATGTATTGCCAGTGCCACTCTAGGTAAATGTGACATTTGTATAAGATTATCTGCACTACTAGGGTGTTGAACCTCTTTCAGCCCAAGAGCCAAATTCCACTTCAGAGAAGCTCTTGGGGCCCACATTCCAAGGGTTCCAGCTTGTTTTCATTTAAAGCTCTAATTGTCAGTAAGTAAACCTTAGGAGATGCATGTCAACCTTTGAGAATTGGGGGGGTGGGGACGGCAGAAAGGCCAGAAACCACTAAAAGATTGGTGGTTTGGGGAAAGAGGATGAGGCCTGGGGAAAGGGTGTAGACTCCAGGGGAAAGCCAGAGGGAAGGACTGGAACCCCATGACTGATGTTCTGCACCCCTGGTTTACTACTTTACCTCATGTTATGTACCCTAGGGGGGTTGCTGGAGCAAGAAAGTCAATGTCTAAAAATTAAGCACCAAGACTATAAACCACTAGTATAATAGAATCATAGAACTGTGGAGTTGGAAGGGACCACGAGGATCATTTTTGTTGCCCTCCTCTGAACCTGTTCTAACCTGTCAATGTCCTTCAGGAAATGTGGTGCCCAGAATCATACACAATACTCCAGTAGGTCAGCAGAATAACAAAAGAACATGGCATAGCCATGGAAATTAAAAAAATTTACAAAATAATTTAGAAGTATACTAAACAGTGTGTTGTCATTCACAAAGCATGCCATTCACACTGTAATGTCCTCAGTAACCTACTTGTACTGGACAAAAACTTGGAAATTTTGCTCTTGCTAGAAAGGATTTATTTTTATTGTTTTATTCATTATTGCATTTATATCCCACCTTTTTTCCTCCAAGGAACCCAAGGCAGCATACATAATCCTCCTCCTCTCCATTTTATCCTCACAAGAACAACCCTGTGGGGTAGGTTGGGCTGAGAGTCTGTGACTGGCCCAAAGTCACCAAGTGGGTTTTCATGGCCGAGTGGGGACTACAACCCAGATCTCTTAACTCCTAGTACAACACTTTAGCCACTACACCACACTGGCAAAGGACGACAGATGTCTAACTTTTGTGTCTTACTCTTATAAAACACATCTTCACCAATAAGTTCCATGTAAGAGGAGCTTGCTGTACTGTTCCAGACTGATTCACCATTCTCATGGGAGCATCATTAAAATGACCATTACTAGCAACATTTGTGAACATGTTTTTGCAAACTATATCAAAAGCAGAGCCTTGAGGGGATATTATTACTACCTGCTGTATAAAAATTCAGCTCAGGAGCTGGAAATATACCTTCTGACTAGGCGAAGAGAGATGTTTGTGTGTGTGTGAATGGCAGTCATAAATAATCTAAACTGTTCAACTAATAATGAATCACGATTACCAGATTCCTTCTACGCACATTCAGAGACAAACTAGGAACAGTATATTTTTTCATGGACTCCCCACCAAAGCAACCAAGTTGACTGTGAAATATTTATTATCAGTGCCCTCCATGTAATTATTTTGGAGGGGATGGGAGGGGAGCGGAACAATGTGAAAATATCCAAAAATATAATCAAAGTCTAGCTATCCTCAAAAGTGTCCAACACGTTTCATGACTGCAGTGCAGTTTTCTGTAGCACCTTTGGTATGTTGTTGTTGTTGTTGTTTTATCATCTTTATCATCTTTATCATCATCATCATCATCATCATCATCATCATCATCATGGATTGGTGCAATTCATTTGTTTCTGTACTGCTTCTCTGACAGGCACTTACACATCATATGCCAGCAAATGCATATTCCCTCTGTAGCAGTGAGACACAGCTAGTCTCAGCTCTCTGGCATACATTTGTATGATGCTCACACTTGCAAATACATGTTTGACACATAGAGTCATAGAGCTGGGAGGGATCTCAAAAGTAATCTAGCCCAACCCTCTGCCAATGCAAGAAATCCACTACCGCAGCATCCCTAACAGGTGGCCACCAAGCCTCTCCTTAAAGATCTCCAAAAAAAGGAGAGTCTGGATCGAGGCGGGGAACAACAACATGATAAAATACATACAACTGATTAAAACATGACACATATTATTAAAACTGCATAAAACATCCTAAAACATCCTAAAAACATCCATAAAACATTCTAAAATTCCACTGGATATGCCTGCCGGAAGAGAACAGTCTTTATAGCTTTCTTAAATTCTAAAAGACTGTTAAGTTGACAAGTCTCCTCCGGCAGGTCATTCCACAGCGTGGATCCATCCCTTCCTCCTCCCACCCTCTGACCTCCACTACTGCTTGAAGCCCATTGTGTTTGCTCTCTCCCACTCCTGGTGGTGTTACAGAACACAAAGAAATGGGCTGAACAAACTTTGTCTGAAACTATACGTTGTACCTGCATTTTGTATATACAAGAAACTATGAGTTTTAGCCTTTGGCCCTTTCTACACCTAAGGGTGTAGAGGGAGGGGGGTGATCCCAGACTTACCTGCTTCCAGGATCATCCCCCACCTTCTAAACCAGAAGCACGATGTCTCAGGAGGAATGGGACGTTGCGCCTGCCATTTTGTTTCATTTAAAGGGCCAGAGGAGCCAGGAGCGTGGCGAAGGTAAGATACCCACCCCCATGGGCACGGAGCCCATTTCAAGTCCTGGGATGGCGGGAAAACAGGGATATCCCCAGTTTCTGCTATCCCAAGGTTTTCCCGGGATCATCCCTGGGTCATCCCCTGTTGCCCCCGGGATCCCCTGTGCATCATTTAGATGCACAGGGACGACCCAGGGATGACCCAGGGACAAATTGCTGGTGTAGACACGGCTTTTGTGTGTATGTGGGACTGGTAAGTGCTGCTTCAGTTCTGCCTTTTGTTTTTCTCTGCTAACTGCCTCCAGTCAGATGGATTTAGCAGGCTGGGATGGATTAAAATATGCTTTTAAAAATCCAAAAGTCATTAAATCAGGACTAGTATTATTAAAAAGGGAAGGGCAAAGGCCACAAAAAGAGTCACTAGGTCAGTGACCCCTGTAACTAGTCAGCCTTTGTTGTAGGAAGGGAAGATTAAGACTAAGTAGGCAATGTTGAAAGCGGGAGCCCTGCCCTCTTTTGTATCTGGTCACTCGAGTATAACTCCTGCAGCTGTAACTGTTGTGATGAAGAGGGAATTTCACCAGGGGCTGCATGCATACAAATGACACCTGCTGAAATTTCCTTTTCTATACAACTGTTAAAGATACAGGAGCCCATCCTCCTTTTCATATAGGCACCCTAAAGACTTATCCCATCCCCAAACCACAAATGCTACACTCTCCCTCTGCTGTTGCGTCCTGAGGATGCTGACCTATACCTTATCTTGTCTTGGGCTCTCATGTGCACATACAGTGGGACAGGGAAAGAGCAGGAGTCCCAGAACATCAGCATGACGAGGTAGGTATAGGTTCAGGGTGATTGGAGGTTTCCCAATGAGAGAAAAGACATGCCTCACCTGTGCTCCCTCCTAGCCCAGAGAGCATCTTATGCCACTTCTCCCCAACCTTGCTTTACTTCCTGCTGAGGGGACCTGACCACGGCCTCATATACTCAATGAAGACTACAGACACACAAAAAGGAGGCCTAGAATAGCATGGAGGATTATTAGTGGCACCGACTGTGGAGACTTTCTTTTATAGCAGGCATGGGCAGGATGTGGTGTCTTCCAGGTGGTCATAGAATCATAGAAACATAGAACAGTAGAGTTGGAAGGGGCCTATAAGGCCATCGAGTCCAACCCCCTGCTGAATGCAAGAATCCACTTTCAAGCATACTTGACAGATGGCTGTCTAGTTGCCTCTTGAATGCCTCTAGTATGGGAGAGCCCACGATTTCCCTAGATAATTGGTTCCATTGTCATACTGCCCTAACAGTCAGAACATTTTTCCTGATGTCCAGACAGAATCTGGCTTCTTGTTCCTTGAGCCCATTATTCCATGTCCTGCACTCTGGGATGATCGAGAAGAGATCCTGGCCCTCCTCTGTGTGACAACCTTTCAACTATTTGAAGAGTGCTAACATGTCTCCCCTCAGTCTTCTCTTCTCCAGGCTAAACATGCCCAGTTCTATCAGTCTCTCCTCATAAGGCTTTGTTTCCAGACCCCTGATTATCATTGTTGCCCTCCTCTGAACCCCTCCAGCTTGACTGCATCCATTTTGAAATGTGGTGCCCAGAACTGAACACAATACTCAAGATAAGGCCTAACCAATGACTGTAACTCCCATCAGTCCTAGCTAGCATAGCCAATGGTGAGGGATGATGGGAGTTGTAAGCCAAATCATGCAGAAGACCACAAAATGCCCACCCACAGTTATTACTCATACTAGAAGTGGTTTAAAAACACTGCTATTCAAAGGTCTAGATAGTACTGTCTCTGTCCTAAGCTCTTGTTGCAAGGATGACAGGAATTATAATTCCTGCTAAAATTGACTTTTAAAATGCTTGTCCTGAAAGAAGCTAACAATGACAGTGATGCATCGCAACTATGATGACTATGGTAAAGATGGTAAATTTCTACATTAGAGAAGGGGGGAGGACACAGAATTGCATAAAATATATGCATAATTTAAATAGAAAGAAAACACCCAAGCATCAAATGGATTCCACCTATATTTTTGTCTGTAAATAAGGGCAAAAAATGCCCCAGCCAGCATGATGGGAGTTGTAGGCCTTTTTTCTATCTAAACAAGTATAGGATTGCGATTGCATACCCTCTGTCAATAACTAGATTTAAAATCAATGTGTTTGTTGTTGAAAATATAGAAGTTTTTTGGGGGAAAAAAATCAAAACCCAATTTCTGAGAGAGAGAGAGAGAGAGAGAGAGAAGCACAGAAAGTTAACTCTTTCTACTACACTGCTTATGAGTGGTAAAAAAAAGAAAAAAAGAAAAAGAGGAACCCTAACCCTTTGAGGAAAATGTCAGTTTTAATTATACATGGCATCAATTCGCATAATGCCATGGATGGTGTGTCCATGCCACATTTTCTTTTATTCATTCATTCATTCATTCATTCAAGATCTTTGTTTAATATTTATACATGAAACAGTCAAAAACACCTACATAACTACCAACGCAGTATAATTATTAACAAAAGATTGTCTAGAGTGTTAAAATTCCTATAATCCACAAGTATAAATGACACTGTACATAATAACTCTGGGTGCAGTTTATATAAAGGTTCTGAGCATTTAAACATTAATGGGAACTATATTTCAAATCAACAAATGAATCAGAATTTGCTGATTCCTTGGCTACTTTAATTAATTTTGTTACCTTTTTCATGCCAAGCAAATCCCAGATTTGTTTTTAATATTGCTAGTCAGAAAAATAAAGAACATTTCCATTTTAAAGGTAAAGCTATTCATTTGAGAAAAACCCCCAATACTGAACAAACGGACAAAAATCTGACAAGAATAACTGCATTTCCTCTTGGCTAATTGTGATTTAAGTGCTGGGGAGATGGGATATCCCTGCATCAGGATATGACATTTTTATTCAACCATTCCTCCAAAGAGCTCAAGGCAGTGTACCTTGATGAACTGTGCCTGGATCTCCCATAATAAGTAACAATGTCACGTTGATGGCACCCCCCCCCAACAAATTAGTTGTAGACATTTTCACCTCCACCAGGAGCAGTTCTTTTGTAAAATGAATCGGTCTTAATTGCCCACTCAAGACAACGGCACCCCAAAATACTGTGCATTTCAACAGGGTAGTATCCAATGTCAAGTAGATCCACTGAAATGAACAATACTTAGGCCTTACTCACACCAGCTGTTTGTTCCAGAATAGTATCGAGGTCATCTCTACCAGGTTGGATGATGCACAGCTGATCCCACTGTGCTCTAGGGACAATCCCTCAGGTTTCCCAGGATATCGATGACAGCTATTGTCCCATGTTTTTCCCTGCTCTCACAAAAATCCTGAGATGCGCGGCTGATGTGCCCTCCCTTCACAAAGCTGTTGCTGTTCCTCACGAGTAGTGGGGCTCAGCAAACAGGCAACTAGCTGTGAGGAGAGAGCCCATGGGTATCGGGGGTGAGGGGGAGAGCATTATCGACATGTTCTGGATGGGTTTTGGGGTCTGGTTAGGGGTCTGGAAACAAAGCCCTATGAGGAGAGATTGAAAGAACTAGGCATGTTTAGCCTGGAGAAGAAAAGATTGAGGGGAGACATGATAGCACTCTTCAAATACTTGAAAGGTTGTCACACAGAGGAGGGCCAGGATCTCTTCTTGATCAACCCAGAATTCAGGACACTAAATAATGGGCTCAAGTTACAGGAAGCCAGATTCCGGCTGGACATCAGGAAAAACTTCCTGACTGTTAGAGCAATACAATTACCTTGGGAGGTGGTGGGCTGTCCCACATTAGAGGCATTCAAGAGGCAGCTGGACAACCAATGGGGGAGGGGGGGTTCTACACGACATCTCTTTGGCACCTGTTTCTGATAATATGCGCTTTTTCCTATATTCGTATTTATGTCTAATAGCGGTAGACGAGAGCCGTTAAGGCAAATTATGGCATCATAAAATGCACTTTACAATTGTTTATATGTGGAGTTTCGCTGAAGAGTCGGTTCAGGGGTGTATGGTTGAACGTGGAAAGATTGACGAAAGCACTGCCCTGTCTCCTGCTGGTACCTCCCCCAGACTTTCACACTGTTCGTTAACTCTGCCCACCAGACTTTCTTGCCATTGCCTGTCCAATCACGATCGTGCGTTACTTCACATGTGGGTATGATTTCTAAACATTGGATGTGCCTACAATTACAGCTGTTAGCAGGGCATCATTGGATGACCTATTGTAAAACCATAAAAGCAACATTTTTCCAGGTACTGTACGGTCATGGCGAACAGTTGACTGCGGAGCATCCACCCCCCATTCCTCCTGCCAAGAATCAGACACTGGATATTCCAACCCCACCATGCTTGCAGCAGCTTCCCCTTATTTGCCATCTTGGAAATGTGCTGCTTCAAGGACAAATTTTTGTGTATCCTTTCCATTACAATGTTGCATTTCGCACTGATTCCCCCAGTTCCATACAAACTGGCTATTATTCTGTCTGTCTACAGACCCCAAGATGCCAGCACACAACAGTTCTGGGATGCCCTACGCTGAGCGGTCCAGAGTGCAACCTCGCCATGCCATCTGGTCTCTGCGTCGCAGAGGTGGGTGACTGGGCATGTGGGATTTGGGGAGGGTTGAACGATGCCCACAACAAAAAACTAGAAGGCACTTATGTTCTCTCTTCGCCCCCCCCCCCCCCGCCCGCCTGAACAGTCCGCTTGCTATTCTACCAATTGCATTGCCTTCAGCGCAGAATGAGGAGACTGGAGCATATAGTCTGCCATGCCCGCTCCCCGGTACCATTTGAATGACCGGCCCAGCAGGGAACACCCCAACATGGGAGAGTCAGCTGGGATGTTGCATCTGTGGACTGACATTAATTTCCATACGATTGTTGCAGTTTCCCTTTTGTTCGGGGCGGTCTGCCCAATCCCCTGTGTTTTCCCCACTTGCTGTGCCTTTCAGATTACTCCGGCCACACGTTTTAATGGGAGTTTGGCCACATGTAACCATTAGTAGAATAAAGATATTGCATTGCTTTATGATAATAAAATAAGTGTTCTTTTCGTTGCGATACACACATACAAAACTTCCAGGAAAATCAATGAAAGAAGGGAGGGTAATACGAGGACCGATGCACACCCGAGTGCTAAGCTTCCCAGGGAGCAAGACCCCCACCTGCTCAATGCTCCTTACTCTCGAGTAACAGCACTCAATGGCAGGAACAGCCTTGCACTTAAAGAACTTTTCCTTCCTTTTTCAAGCCGTTATTCCAGCAAGGGAGCGGGGGAGGAAAGCATAGCCTTAGCGGACCGCAAATTATTCTAAAAATGAAGCACGCACATTATTCCAACCCCCTTGATTCCTGTAGAACCAGCTCCATGTGAGTATCTACTTGTCTTGATGAAAGAAAGATTCCAGTGGGTATTGAATATAAACTTTACTTTTAGTTTCGGAAAATTTAGATCAGCCATTACTGAACAGAGAAAAAGAAGGAAGTAGGAGGGAGGAGTTTTGCAGCAGAGCAGAATCACAGCTATAGGGTTGAAGGTGGGTAATTTGACAAAAGTACCTCCCCCTGTATCCTGAAAGTACCAACCCCAAGGAAAGTTGGAAAAGTGGCGGTAAACTTGGGGGCAGGCATTCACTCATGACATCACAAGCCCTGCCCACCAAACTACGGCCACGATTAGCATTAATCCGAATGGGCAGTGGAGGTTTACACGACCAAAATGTGCTTGAACATCGGAGAAAAATTAAAAGTTGCGTTTAATTTACACCTTGGAAACACGCGTTAATGGAGGCTATTAAGTCACACAGCTGTCTGATCAGTGCCCCACTTGTGTGTACAAAATGCCATCAGAGTGAAGTAAAGTGACCCAAATAAGCTGTAAAGAGTTACCCCATCTGTCAGGGATACTTTAAGGTAGATTCCTGCATTGAGCATGGGGTTGGACTCAATGGCCTTATAGGCCCCTTCCAACTCTACTATTCTATGATTCCATGATTCTTTCACTGCTGAGTGTGAGGTTTTAAAAACAACAACACCTCATCTTCACTCAGGATCGCAACTCTGCTCTTGCGCAAGAGTCGGGAGTCAGGAGACATTCAAGGTGCTGGTTTTAACCTATGAAGCCTTACACAGAATGCCTCTCCCAACATGAACCTACCCGTACACTATGTTCAACATCTAAGGCCCTCCTCTGGGTGCCTACTCCGAGGGAAGCTCAGAGGATAGCAATAAGGGAGAGGGCCTCCTCAGTGGTGGCCCCCCAATTATGGAATGATCTCCCCAACGAGTCTCGCCTGGCGCCAACATTGTTATCTTTTTGGCATTAGATCAAGACTTTCCTCTTCTCCCAGGCATTTAACAGCATATACCGAATTTTTAATTGACCCCAAAACTATATTTAGGCCTGGCTGAGTTTCGCAGCTATTTTAAATGTATACTGTTTTTAAATGTTGTCTATTTTTATGCTTTTATGGTTTTAAATTTTGTATATCGATTTTTAATGTCCAAAGTTTTAATTTTTGTAAACTGCCCAGAAAGCTTCAGCTATGGGGCGGTTATAGAAACATTATTATTATTATTATTATTATTATTATTATTATTATTATTCTCCCCGGAATGGCTCTCCTTAAATTGTGGGCAAACTTGCTGACATGTGCCCCGTGAGGGACGATCGCTGAAGCAGAAAACTTTGCAATGATTACTCCCCCTCTCTAAAGGGCTCTAGGTGTAGATGAGCCCTTAGTCATGACTAACTTATGTCTCAATCGTTTCAGTGGGTCTACCTGACATAGGACTAACATTGGATATTACCCAGTATATTGTTGCTGGGAAAATTCATCCCCTACGAGGATTGCAGCTATTGTGAGGATTTCTGCTTAAGTCAGAGGAACAGGAAGTTCTGGGAGGGGGGCAGGTGACACCAGCATCCCTGCTAATTAAAAAGTATCTCTGCTGCATTCCTGCAAGCCCTGGTTTCACTACACCATGGGACATTGTGCAGAAAGACTCTTCATTCACCTTTTGTTCAGTGCTATCAAAGTTTCCTGTCAAGGTTATATTCAACTCGAACCCATCAATGGCTTTTATGAAGACCTTGCTAAGCTGGTCAGCAGTATCTCCTCCAAACACAATTGGCTTGATAGAACTCAGAACCCTCTGACGGCTTCTGCACCGTTATCAGTCAAAAGAAGGCACTGTTGAACAAGTAAGAGTTGGCTTGGTGCTGTAGAAGCTAAGCATAACCATGCAACTATTCCACATTTCCAAAGGGCCTTATAGGAACAAAAGCAGGGATGTTCCTTTACTATACTGCTGTCCTGGGATGGCCATCATTGACAAACCATCCTTATAAGCATCCCAGAGGCATCTGGCTACTCAATGGTGGAAACAGCATCCAGCAAGGCAATTCTTATATGGGGGTGGGGGTGGGGGGTCCCAGTCCCTGATTTCTTCTGTTCCAAGAAAATGGCTGCAAAGCAGGACCTACTGGAGGACAATTATTTAAAATAGGAGGGAATGAATATCAGAAATGTTTCTGTGCAAAAGCTGCCTCTATTATTGTCTGGTTTCCATATTTGGTGAGCCCATTGATGTATACATGTAGCATCAGTATCTTCTCAAATGATATCATAGGAAAGGGGAACAGAGCCTCATTCTTCTTAAGAAGCTATATTTCATGTAGAATAAGCAACTTAACGATTCCTTCGCATGGGGATTGTGTATCCCCAGGTCCCACTGGTTTGCCCTTCACTCATCCCTAGGGTGCATATTCAGGATCACCTGACTATATATATATATATATATATATATATATATATAATCTTTTGACAACCATTAACCATCCACTTCTACACACAAGCAGGGTGAGTGAAGGACAGATGCTTCCACCCTTTTATAGCATGCTTATGAGTGAAGTGGGAAGTCTAACCTGTGCTAATAATGAAAGTGAGCATAGAACAAAGGAACAGCAATAATTCAGGATTAAGAACTCTTGACTAAAGTTGCAGTGAAGATTGATAGAACCTGGACCAGGCTGAAAAAGTAAGTATTTGGTGCCCCCAAGTGGCCAATGGGTTATAGAGAGTAGCTCATGTTGCTCTCTTGAGTTGAGTCAGAAAGCTGTAAATTTTTAACTCAGTGTAAGCAGTTGTACAAGAAGACAGTCAACAAGAGTTCTTCTTTAGCCTCGAGGCCACCGTCCAAGCTGAAGTTCAGAATCAGATAGCAAAGCACTTGGGAGAAAATAATTAGACGATCCAATTCTCAGCTGTTTCATGATGGAGACTTCCATGCAGGATCAGCACAAGGAAGAATATGGATCAATGCTTAAGGCTAAGGAGAGGTACATGCAGCATTAGAACAGGATTTAGTAAAAGAGGTGATGGACAGTGGCAGCACCAGAAAAAAATCAGGGGGGCACAGAAGTATATTTCTAAGTGGGCGAAATGTGTCCCATATGTCAAGATCTCTGAAAGAAAAATAATGGTGTATTTCACATTGAAACTTCCATCCTAAACATATTATTTCTGAAATAAATGGGACAAGGGTTTCTTTAGGCCTTCACCACAGAAAGGGAAATTAGTTTTAATTTTGAAAAATATTGATTTGTGGTTCGAATTTCTTTTCTTGTTTACTATTAGGCACCCTGTATATAAATAAATTAAGTTAATCCTCTCTCCTGAATGTCAGATGTTTCCCCTTTCCTCTCAGTGGATTACCGATGGTATGTTGCCATCTTGAAGGGTATGTCAGTAACTGCAAAATGCATAGCCAACTGTTGTCTCAAGAGCTGCATCTGAACTGAGGAAGAGCTACAGAGATGAGAATATATTAATGCACTTGTATATTCAAAAAGTGCCGTTCCGTCAAGTAATGACAGGAGTCCAGCAATGGGGCAGGGGAGTAGTGTGTGAGAGCTCCTTGTTTGGGGAGGCCCCTGCCCTCTCTAGTGCCCCCCCAGTGACCGGACACATAAAATGGGAGCATTCCAAGAAGGCTTACAGCAGCCTTTCTCACTCTGGTTCCCCCCCTCCCCGCGATATTTTGAATGACGACTCCAAGTATTCCTGACCATTGCCCCTGCTAGCTGGGTTTGAAAGGTGTTGAAGTCCGAAACATCTGGAGGGTAAGGGCTAGATGGACAAATCGATCACTTTCTCTTTCTCCCGCATTTGAATTTTTTTTAAAAAAAGAGTCTTCTTTCCATCCCAATTACAAAGAAATTTGCAAATTCTGGCAAGTTCTTATTAAAAATGAACCCAACAAAATTCTCAGCCATCTGCACTGGCCAAATTCAATAAGTACAGCTATTCCAAACACGGAGAGGACCAGGCTGTAGCTGTTAAAGATTTTGGATCGGGTCATACTAGGAGGGGAGGAATAAACCTACCTATTAATTTATAAATTATAATACATAAATTTGTATTTATAAAGCTATTTCCTTTCTGAAATTCCCCCCCACTCCCATGGGTGGGGATTGTAAAGCAAAAGAGAAAAGAGGGATAGAGAGTTTTAGTCCAATCTCGAATCACGCCCCCTTGCATCCAGGCCCCCAGGGGCGAAGGGAACCTGGGCAGCTTGTCTTTGCTGTGCATGGGGTTTCCTTGACTAGGAAATCCTGCACGCAGCTGAGGATGTCAGAGAAATCTGCAATGGATTCAAATGAGTTCAGATTTCTATGAATCTAACCTGCAGATTCCACAGAGAACTAGCTTTTTCTGAGTGGCATGGCTACGGTGGAGTTTCAGACCAGTTCTAAAAATTATTTGGGGAGCTGCACAAAGCTCACTAGCGTAAGGGCACATTAGTGCAAATGTGCATTTGCAAATGGGAACAAAACTCTGGTACATCCCTAAAAAAATAAAAATCCAATTCCATCAATGAGCAGACAACAGAACAAAAGACATGTGATACCAATTTAAAAATATCAGTACATCCCTAGGCCCAGCAAAGTAGCACGGGGAATCCCCACTGTTATCTCCAATTTGGGTTATCTCCTCTGTTCCTAGCCATGACATGTTGAGCAGCAAGGTCTGAAGGGGGCTTCTACCCACATAGGAACATAGGATGCTGTCTTTTACTGAGTTAGACCCTTGGTCCATCTAGCCCAGTATTGTTGACACTGACTGGCAGTGGCTCTTGAGGTTCTTAGGAAGGATTCCTTCCTAGCCCTACCTGGAGAAGCCGAGGATCGAACCTGGGACCTTCTGCATGCAAAGCAGGGGCTCTGTCACACTGAGCTATGGCCCCTTCAGGCTTTGTTGCATTGGAACAGGGATAGAGACACTGGAGGTGGGGCTTGCATGTGCTCCCTGACCCCCCACCACTACCCTTTCAGTCTCCATGTATGCAGGCTGAATGCCTGCAAAGGGCTGTTGTAAGTAACTTGTGGGAGGCTGCTTCTGCATGGTAGCCCCACACACCCCTGCTATAGCATCAACTTCAGCTTAACATTTGGATCCTCTGAGTCATACGGAGATGTTCCTGGAACTGTTCCCACTCCCAGAAGCAGCGTCCCCTGCAGAATCTGATCTGGATCCAGATTTAGTCATACTTAGAGTTGACCCATTGAAATCATAACCAACTCAAGTCCCATTGATTTCAATGAGTCTACCCTAGGTATGACTAAATCTGGATCCAAGCCCTGGTAATAATTCCCCCCTTTCATTATGTACCAAATGAAGCCTTGCATTGCATCCCATCTGAGGTACACCGTACACAGCAAAGGCTCAAGTGGCACTTTTGTGTTTGAGTGGCATAAATCTGAGCTGAACCATGAAGAAATGCCTGGCCTTTTATAGAGCATGTAAGTCCATTGACAAATGAGTCGAACAGGGCCAAGAAATGAATATCTTGAAAGAGCTTCACCATTCTGCTCTGGACATCTTTCTTCTCCTAAGACGTCCCAAAACTATGAGCAGGGATCAGCTTCCTTTGTGATTGTAGCTCGAGGCTCCGTGCTTCTGAGCACTTAACTGTCTACATGGACTACATTACAAATCTATTTAAAATGATGTATTTGCCACTGGGTTCTAGCCTCTGATCTCTCCGGCAGCTAGATTAATCCTTTATGCCATTTGAAAAGCTGGGATCCTGGCCTTTCAGGTGGTATAAAAATTATTTCTCTCACTTTGATTACTGATCACTTGGCATCATGCCATAAATCACATAGGAAAAAGATGACAGCAATCAGAATGCACTTTAATTTCTTTCTCTTTTTCCCAGAGAAGGTGCGATATTTTGCAAACCATATCACCAAGACCAAGTGTCAGATGATAAATGTAAATCATTCACAGTAGGGATGCTTAAGGGAGGTTTCAAGTCGATTTTAGGACAGTTCCCTCTTGGAGAATGCATAGGGTGACCATATGAAAAGGAGGAGGTGTTATCTATTTGATTATGCACATTATCGAATGCGGTGTTAGCGCATTTTGACTATGTAAACAAGCGATTCTCTGCATTAACTACTTCTAAAACGCATTTCAAACAACCGGTAAGGCCACCAGTTGTGCGCTCAATTACCTCCCTCGTACAGTCATTTACCATAAAGTGCTTTCGAGAAGATGCGCATAATCGGAGAACCAGGCGTCAAACCGAATTCTTGTAGAGGGGGTCTAAGACTGAAGACCCTATGGGACCTCCTTTCCCCAGCACTCACATATGCACCCCCACAGCCCTGAGGAGGCTACAACAGGCATGTCAGCAACAGTGAGAGTCAGTGTGGTGTAGTGGCTGGAATGTTGGACTAAGAGTCAGGAGATCCGGGTTCTAGTCCCCACTCAGCCATGGAAACCCACTGGGTGACTTTGGGCCAGTCACAAACTCTCAGCCCAGCCTACTTCACAGGGTTGTTGTTGTGAGGATAAAATGGAGAGGAGGATTATGTACGCTGCCTTGGGTTCCTTGGAGGAAAAAAGGCAGGATACAAATGAAATAAATAACAGTGGCCTTGAAGCATCTATGGACAGGGCTCCTGCTGAACTGACCTTGCGGAGATAAAAGAGAAAGCTGAGTGTTCATCCTAGGAAGTGTTGGCACCCAAAGATGAAGATGACTTCTGTTGGCAAGGTGCACACTTGAGAAACCAGACTTCTGGGGATTGAAATGGCTCCTCAGGAGCAGGAAGCTGGAAGACTGAGTTAACTGTTTGTAGCTGGGTCTGGACAAAGCTCTGAAGAGCAGGCTACATACATAAAACTTCAGTTTTGGTCTACCAGATCTTGAACAATGCAGATTCTGTACAAATCAGCTGCCCCGTTTCTGACTCCTAGCTACCAGCTTTACTTTGTTCTTGAGGCTGTGCTTGTTTCTGTGTGTGTGTGTGTGTGTGTGTGTGTGTGTGTGTGTGAAGAGTGTGCACATGAGAAGCATTTGTGCATATGCAGCCCATGGCCCCCAACTGACACTGGCCCTCAGGGCTGAAAAGGTTATGCACCCCTGGTTCCTCCTCCTCATTCTAGCACAGTCTTTCCCAACCTGTTGCATTCCAGATGTTTTGGACTATAATTCCCAGCAATCCTAGCCATTGGCTGTGCTGCTTGGGGCTGATGGGAATTGCAGTCCAACACATCTGGCAGGTGCCCGGTTGGGGAAAGCTGAGATCATTAAATAGATACACAGTTCCTGGGTTCCATCTCTTGGTCATTAGAGTTCCCATCTTAAAAACAAAACATGAGGATGGATTGGATTGAGGCAGTTCCCTTGGGGGAGTGGTGGTGTTTAACCTTTCCACCTCACTGTTTTCCAGATTGAATTCCCCCTCCAGCTGCTATTGGCCCCACTTGAGTGAGGGACATATGTATCAATATTGTGCCTCTCTTCCCTCCCCCCCCCCAATAGTGCTAACAGCAGCTGGAGTGTGTGTGTGTGGGTACATTGATTTGGAAAATGGAGCAGGATGTCCCCCATTGGAACAGATAAGCAGGTTACAAGCTGGGACACCGCTGTGGGGGGTTGCCTAGGCTGACCAGATAAAATCCAGGTCAGGGCTCCTGTAACTTTAACAGTTGTAGAGCAAAGGGAATTTCAGCCAGTGTCATTTGTATGCAATTAGTTCCTGGTGAAATTCCCTCTCCATCACAACTGTTAAAGTTGCAGGGGCTCTGCCTTCTTTTGTATATGGTCACTCTAGTATAGTTCCTGCAGCTGCAGGAGCCCTGTCCTCCTTTTCATATGGTCACCCTAGGGTTGCCCCTTCCCCCTAGATGTGGCTTCTAATTACCTGATTATAGCCAGCTTATTTTCTGTGATTCAAGTCAGTTGCTACCAATGATTTATACAGGCCAATGTAGATATCCTCCAAAGCCTGGATGGTGGGATGAAAAAGCTAGGGCGAACATATGAAAAAGAGGACAGGGCTCCTGTACCTTTAACAGTTGCATAGAAAAGGGAATTTCAGCAAGTGTCATTTGTATGCGTGCATCACCTGGTAAAATTCCCTCTTCATCACAACAGTGAAAGCTGCAGGAGCCCTGCCCTCTTTTGTATCGGGTCACTCAAGTATAGTTCCTGCAGCTGCAGGAGCCCTGTCCTCCTTTTCATATGGTCACCCTAAAAAAGCACTGGGGGTCTACTCAAAAATAAGCCGCATTGAATTTAGTATTAGTGCATTTAGGTACATGTGTATAGGATAGGCTGACCAGATAAAATCCAGGTCAGGGCTCATGTAACTTTAACAGTTGTAGAGAAAAGGGAATTTCAGCCAGTGTCATTTGTATGCAATTAGTTCCTGGTGAAATTCCCTCTTCATCACAACAGTTAAAGTTGCAGGCACTATACTAGAGTGACCATATACAAAAGAAGGCAGGGCCCCTGCAACTTTAACTGTTGTGATGAAGAGGGAATTTCACCAGGAACTAATTGCATACAAATGACACTGGCTGAAATTCCCTTTTCTCTACAACTGTTAAAGTTACATGAGCCCTGACCTGGATTTTATCTGGTCACCCTAGAATAGGATTGCAGTTTTATTTTAATAGCAGCCCACCCAGTAGGTCCTAGAATGGAGTATTTACTCAAGCCTTCCATGCCCTTATCATCACAGGGATGGAGAACTGAACGGCCAGATTCCATTTTGGAGAAGCTTTTAGTGCCTGCATTCCAGTGATGGGTGAAGCCAAAGGCAAAAGGGGCAGGGCCAAACACACCAGCATAGTTTAGCTTAATACTCTTGTTGCCAGTAATTAAGCTGTAAGAGAGACATTTCAACCCTTTAGAATGGGGATAAACTGCACAAAAGCTGGGAAACTACAAAATGCTTGGTCTTTGGGAGGAAGGGGATGTGGGCATCTGGGGAACCCTGAAGGGCTCGATTTGGCCCCGGAGCCTGAGGTGCTACCCTCCCCCCCTGCCCTATCACTACTGCTTTTGGGTCAGCACTCAGCAGAGACAGGTAGGATGTTAAATAGCATTCATTTTATTAATAACAACACAAGGAAACGTAACCTCCTGGTCACAAAGCAAAGCAGCTTACGTAGACTTCCACATTCTCCAAAATGTGCACAGGAATGGTACGAACAAGAGCAACACTCAGTGGGAACCATATCAGGCAAGCATCAAATGGGACATTGGACTGTTCCATTACAGTCCCCTTAGGGCCAAGCTTATGCAGCATGTTTAAACAGAAAAAAGCCCCACAACTCCCAGCACCCAGCATTCCCCAGCCAGCACAAAGCCAACATTTGCCCCCCCCCCCAAGTTTTAACTTAAGCCATCTTGGGCAGCTGTCACCTGCCACATTGAACAAATACTTTCTCCCAGGGGCACTTGCATCAATTTAAGCATGGTTTTCCTTAATTCTAATGCACAGAGAGGGGAGAAATGTATTCATTACTCCAAGAGTCTACATGGAACAGACTCTGCCCAAGTATGAGGTGTTAGAATCTCTCCCTGCCCCCCTCTCTCTGTGCACACACAGTTTGGGGAGCAGGGAAAGTTCATACAGCCCCACTACATCACTGGCCTTTCTCCATTTGTCCCTTTGAAACACAATATCTCCAGATTGATTAAATGCATTTCCAAGCTCCTTCATCTAGAATGTGGCTTGGGACAGGCTGGGTAATATTCCCAGAAAACGACATCCCATGGAGAGAGAGAAATCAATGCCATCAACCTTCATGGCCTTTTGAGGAAGGTATAACTTATTTGCATGTTGCATTTTTAAATTCCATTTACTTGCAAAGTTAATTTTTTAAAATGATCTCGTTGTTGGTGGTATTGTGGGCTGAAGGGTTGCTTTTGTTAACGTCCCCTGGGAACATTTGAGTTGAGTTGCCATATTGTTCATCATTTATCACATTCCAATTCAATATTTAACACCCAGAATTTTGTGAGGCTAGAGACTGAATTCCACATTGCTATAAGGTGGCCATATGGAAAGGACATGGTTCCTGTATCTTTAACAGTTGTATAGAAAAGGGAATTTCAGCAGGTGTCCTTTGTATGCATGCACCACCTGGTGAAATTTCCCTCTTCATCACAATAGTTAAAGCTGCAGAAGCCATGCCCCTTTTGTATCTGGTCACTTAAAGTGGCTGAACAAGCGTATCGACCCACAATCCATGTATATAAATACTAGTTATCAGTAAATGTATATGATACTAATAGAGAATTGGTGTATTCTATTTTGCTAATCAATAGATCACTGTTTTAGTGTCAGTACCTGAAGTTTCTATGCATCTTAGGCTACACCTATTCAGCAACAAATCTTGTTTCAGGTTTACTGGACTTCACAACGCCTTTTTAATAAGGCCTTGTCTAATTCACATAATTGTTGGAGATGTAATGTATCTAATGCTTCTTTTATTCATATGTTTTGGCAATGCTCAAATGTCTCCTCCTTTTGTGAGGAGGTCATAATATGGATAAACTTCATATTGGAAAAGCCTTTGATACTGAATGATATACATGTCCTCCTAATTATTTACTGGTTTCTTGTAAGCTAACGTATGGTCAGCACAAACGACCATCATACGTCAGTTTTGCTTTTGACAGCGAAAAGACTGATATTACAATGTTGGAAGGATAACTGAGCATCTACCAAAGCTATCAACATAGCAGCCACTCACAAGTGGATAAATATATGGATATTTGGTCTGTTTTTAAAAAATATATATGCATAATCTCCCCTGGAATATCAATATTACTGATGGAATATTCATGTAATTTTCTGTTCTTTTTCCATTTTTTTTCTTTTCACGATTTGTTAAATTCACGATTTGTTAAATTCACAATAAAAAGGGGGGAGATTAATTTTTAAAAACCCAACATTCACAAACGTCTTCATATTCGAGAGAGAAAGAACATATTTTAAAAATTCGAATGCAGGATAAAGCGAAACTGACAGGGTTGCCCATCCTTTTTTGAGAGCTTCAAACCTGTAGCCCTTTGTTGCTGCTGAGAAAGTCAGCTGCTGAGGCCAGGTGAGGTCTGTGGCGGAGTCAAGAGGAAGCTCTGCTTCCTTGGGAACGGTAACAATTGGCCTCTAGGAAGCACAATTTTTCATTCGTCTCACCACCACGGGTAGGTTGCCACTAATGACACAAAAGGGAATCTTTCCTTTCAGTTGGTCCTTCACGTTGCAGCAAAAGCAAGGGTGATATCTGCATTATTGGGGGTGGGGTGAGGTTGCTTTCTGCTTACCTAAGCTGTTCTGGGCTTTAGTTGCTCAGGCACCAAGTAAAAACTTCTCTTTTCCTATGCATGTTAGCTGCATCTGATTGATTTTTTTTTTTTTACTGTTTTGTATTCCAATTCTTATTTGGAAGTTTATGTTGATTATGGTTTGTGTGATATTTTTTTTATTAAATTATTGTTTTGGCCTTATGGTTGAAAGTTGGGATTTTAAAAAAATCTTAAATAAATTAAATTAAACCAAATATTCTTGCTAATTCCAAGCCTGTCACTCTCTTAAAGCTACTGATGTGAAGTACTATTGATGTGACTATTGATATGATCTTCTGGGATTTGAAAAGGATTTGATAGCTAAGGATAAAAATGGCAGTGATCTCAATGGTGGTTGGTGACATCTCAGTCACCTGAATTTCTGTAAAGCCAGTGAAGGCTAAGATGTCACAAAAATGTCTTGTGACATTGTGGCCACTAGTTTTAGGTAAATTCAGTTAACGATGGCAGTGCTGCTCTAAGATTGTACTTCTGGAATAGTACTTCTGGAATGTGACAAGGTAGGAGGAATAATTAAACATTTTAATTAATTAAGGTTCGCAGCCAAAGAATATTTAATATAACGTTTCGCATTTCTACAAGCTTTGAAACATATGGTAAGTGACCTAGCAATCTTAGATGTAGGATGACCTGTTTCACATATAACAACAACCCATGGTTTAACAACTCATGGGTTTTTGTGCACAAGCAAGACAGAGAGAGAGCTGCCTCCCTTTTGCCCACCACTTCCACTGTTGGTAACCTACATTCGGCTCATATGTAGGCTGTTGAGTGTGATGTGCAAATCCAAACTGGTGGGTTGTTGGGGAGGGGGGGGGGGGTAAACAACCCAGCAGTTAATTCATGGTTTGTTGCTGGGTTAACTGCTGAACAACCTATCAGTCTGGTTTCACTCATCATGCTCAACAACTTACGAATGAGCCGATTGTAGGCTGTTGATTAAAAGTGGAAGTGGCTGGTGCACTGCAAGCAATGCAGCCGCTGTCTCCTGCTCATCCCTGACTGACAGACCATGTTTGTTTAACCTATGGGCTGTCATTATGTCCTAACTGCCCCTATATGTGTGTTAACTTGAGGTATTGTAACTGGTTTGAATGAATGCTTTGGGAAACAAAATCAAAACGCATTTGTTAAAAAAGCATGTCATCAGTTATAGGAAGGAAATGCATTCTGTGAGAAGATTGCAAATCCCATCGCTTTTTCCACCTTGAACTGCTGATTTATCCAAGCTTTTATGCCTAGGTGCACAGAGATCTCTTTTTGCCCATGATTGTATAGAGTACTTTGTATATAGATGGGTTATAAATTGAATAAATAATAACAATAATATTTTGTTATGCAGAGAAAAAGCTGGCCTAGCTTTATGAGACTCTAGCTTGTCGAATTCCAGATGACCCAAAGCTTGCTAGGTAGTTTAGCCCAGGGTTGATCAGTGTTACTTGCCCAGGGACAGGGCATAAAAAAACAAGAACAGCAGTGGGACCGGGGTGGGGGTGGGGTGAGCACAGGAACTGGTTAGAAGGTGCCTATCATCCAGAACTTTGTGTTGCCTGGCTATCTGGCTCTCCCATTGGATCGCCACCAACCATGTCGTTCTGTCTGCCTGTTTAATTATTTTTTTTATTTAAATCCATAGCTCACCTTTCCATACAAGATGGTGCCCAATAGGCACGTGTGTACGAAATCAGAAAACATCATTGAAGGACTGTTTGTGAAAATTGGTGTGTAGGTAGAAATGACCATGTTCATAAGTTTTTTAAAAAACTATTATGAAAACCCTGGCATAGTAGGACAATGGCCAGGTTAAAAGCTGTTGCACCTTACCTTACTAATTCAACAGTGGTTATTATTTTTATAATTTCTTTCTTTCTTTTTAGAAAAGTGTGTCTCGTTGACTTCGTTTTGCATAATTTTTGTATCCTATTGGGTTTTGTGTATTCTTTATGCTTTTGTAAATACTGTTATGAGTGTTTTGTTCATAAATAACATTTTTTTAAAGCCTAGGGTAGTATCCAATGATAGCAGTTCACCAGCACCAATCATGTTGTGCTAGTGGGAATGGCTGCTAGTGCAAAGAGAAGCTAGCACTTCATAGCACAACCCTGGAAACTAGCTCTAACTAGCAGTTCCCAAACAGGACAAATCAGCTGAGCTCCCTTCCATGACCTCCACTGACTTGTCCCATTCCATAAGCACTAGTTAGGTTTAGTTTCTGGTTGTGCTATCAAGCACTACCTTCCTGCTGCACTAGTGGTTGTTTCCACAAGTACAAGGGCAGCGTTAGATACTGCCCCCTAGAAACAAAGTCCAAACCCAAGTAGGGTGTACTAGTACTATGAGCTGCTGAAGATGCTTCTAGCATATATTGGAGCACATCATGCAAACACTGAGTCCGTGTGGACTATGGACATCACTTTAATGCTGTATTTCTCACATTTCTGTCTTCTTACATAACCCTCAAAGTACAATGCGATTGTTCTGTGGCCGCCCATGCACATGTTGCCTGCAGCCATAGCTAAATACCACTTTGAGAATCATGGCTTAAAAGAAATCACTGGGCTCATAATTTATTTGTTTATTTAGCACATTTATATCCTGCTTTTTTCCTTCAAGGAACCCAAGGCAGTGTACATAATCCTCCTCCTCTCCATTTTATCCTCACAACAACCTTGTGAGGTAGGCTGGGCTGAGAGTCTGTGACTGGCCCAAAGCTACCAAGTGGGCTTCCATGGCTGAGTGGGGACTAGAACCAGGATCTTCAGACTCAGCCCAACACTCTAACCACTACACTACACCAGTATACAATGAGTATATACTGCTATGGGTATATGATGGAAGTGCTGATAGCCTCCTTTGATGCTATTTCATATGCTTAGTTTTGGTAAAAGTGGAATTTAGAACCACGACTTTAAGAGCTGGAAAGGACCTTGGCCATTATCTGGTCTAGCTCTCTGCTCAATGCATGAATCAGACAACTACAAAATCCCTGACTCATGGCCACCCAGCCTCTGCTTAAATATCCCTGGTAAAGAAGAGCCCACCACCTCCCAAAGGAGTAACTTCTGCTGTTCAACAGCTCTCCCCATTAGAATGTTTCTCTAAATGTTTAGCCAATATCTGCTTCCTTGCAATTTCCACCCATTAGTTCTAGTCCTGTTTTCCAGAACAGTAGAGAAAAATAGCCCTGTCCTTTGGAGCAATATGATTTGCCAACATACTCATAGTGGCAGATCCCCCACAATTCCATTTCCTGAAAACATATGAGAAAACTCACAGCATAGTAGCATAGAATATTGGAAAATGTCACCAGTAATGCTATATAACAGCCATCCCAGCTGTCTAAACTTTTACCATCTCTATGCAAGGCTCAGTGTCATTGCCTTTACACTTATCTATGGCATTCACCTTCCCATTATCAGTTACTTCTAATTAAAAGATCAGGAGATCTGGAAGGTCACCCTGAGGGACAGGTTGTTACTAACAAGTACAGTGCTTCAAAAAAAGAGCTAAATATTCCAGCCCCTCTTAGGAACATAAAAAAATCCACGCTGGATCAGATCAAGGGTCCATCTAGTCCAGCATTCTGTTCACACAATAGCAAACCAGCTGCCTGTGGGAAATCCACAAGCAGGACATGAATGCAACAACATCCTCCCGCAACTGGAGTACATAGTCATTTGCCTCTGATAATGGAGGTAGCATATAGCCATCAGGAGGAGTAGCCATTGTTAGCCTTATCCTCGAGGAATTTGTCCCTTTTGAAGGCATCCAAATTGGTGGCCATCAGTTCAGCTGATGAAGTGAATTCCATCGTTTAACTATGTGCTATGTGGAAAAGTATTTCCTTTATCTGTCCAGAGTCTTCCAGCAATCAGCTTCATGGGATGACCCCAGGTTCTAATATTATGAGAGAGGGAGAAAAATGCCTTCCAATCCACATTCTCGATATCATACATATTTTTGTACACCTCTATCATGTTTCCTTTTCCATGCCTCTTTTCTAAGCCAAACAATCCCAGATGATGTAACCTTTCCTTATAGGGGAGATGCTCCAGCCCTTTGATCATTTTAGTTGTCCTTTTCTTCTTTAGGCCCATGAACCTCACAACATCATCTGAAGTGCAAAGTTATTGTATACATTTTATGTAACAAGGGTGCCTTTGGCATAAACATGGGATTTTATTTTGAAATTTAAAAAATACAGGGATGCAAAGCCATTGTCCTACTCAAATGCAAATTAATAGTATTGACTTTTCAGTTCATCTTGGGGTGCCTCTACAAGAGCGATTTAAAGCTCTTTCAAAGCGCATTACCGATTTTACCTCCACATGAATGGAGCGCAAATTGGGGGTTGAGGCGCTTTTTCTGTCCGATTATTCGCATTATCGAATGTGCGTGTATAGGGATTAGGCATAAAAGTGATTGGGAGAAGATACGCATAATCGGCCAACCGGGCGTCAAACCGATAACTTGTAGAGGGGACCTTGGTTGGATCTGTATGTGTCTTATGAGTTGTTCAATATGCTTGTAGATTGTTGGCTAGGGCTAGATCTACACCAAGCAGGATATAACACTATGAAAGCAGTTTGAAATCAGTATATGGAATGTTTCATGGGCCCCAACAGTCGTCAGTGCACTTCAATATCGTTATAAAGCGGTAGTGTAGATCCTGCGAATCTCATTCTAAAAATGTGTAAATAGATACTAACTGAAGGTTGATACAAGTGAATAACCTGTTTGCTGGTTCAAGCACAGAATTGCAATACCTGCTTAAAAAAGCATTATCAAATCACCCAGACTGTGTGGCAAAAATTCCGAATACTTTTCAACTAGCGAATACTTCTCAGAACAGAACAACAAGATGAAGAATATTGTAAAACAAAGCAAAACACAGACATGCAGAACACTAACTGGGGTGGGGGGTAAGCAAATAGTATATAGCCTTCCCCATCCTCACACCCTCCATATGTGTATGCGTGTGTATTTCAAATTTATTATTACATTTCTAATCTGCCCAATAAGAGATGTTGTCTAGGTGGATTACAAACAATTAAAAAACTAAAATGCCATAGATCAGTTAAAAATATGAAATACAATACAAAGATTTAAAAGAATAAAATACAATATAATGGAAAACAAGAAATAGCACGGGGTTCGATAAAACAGCCATAATAGCCTAGAACTAGCTCTCTAAAATGCCTGGGAGAAAATGTGTTGGACTACTATTCCCATCATCCCCAGCCAGCATGGTCAATACTGAAATCGAACATATCTGGAAGGCACCAGGTGGGGGAAGGTTGGTATAGAATCATCTTCTGTTGAGAGGTACTAATACCTCATTAATTGCAGTATTCTACAGGGAAGGAACTTTTCCTAGGTACTGTGAGAGCCAACATAGTTATTGGCTTGTGGACAGAGACATTTTCACCCCCATTAAGGAATCACCTTGGTTTCTACCAAGTAACGTACTTGGTGAGCTGACACATGATTGAAAGTAGCAAATGTATCAATCTACACATTTCTTTCAACCCAGAATCTCATTCATTCATTCATTCGAGATCCCTCCTATTATGCTACTAACCTTAACAGTTTATCACACACAACTCATCCTCTCTCTCTCACCTAATTTAATTTCTGAATTGTACATACACAGAGCTGTCTTTCGATCATGCATGGGTCACTATGCAGTGCACTCCTGCAGAATTTGTTCTCCCTGCCTGGATCTTTGGGGGTGGCCACTTATGCATCACAAAAAAAGACCGCAGAGGATCATAAAATGTGATTATGCTCACTTATATATGCGTAGATGCAAATGCAGAAATAATTACTGTTATTGTAACAGAAATACAATATAACTCATCACAGCAGGGGCGTTAACTATGGGGGGGGGAGCGGGGCTCAAGCCTGCTCTGGAATTTCACGGGTGGGGGGGGGCAATGCCCAACCATGTAACGTCAGTAAGCTCACAGCCTGGCTGGCAGCAATGCATATCCTGAATGTATGTCTTCTCCTGGGTGCTTTGTTTAGTTATCTACGGCAGGATCTACACCTGCTGTTTTAAAGCGCTTTAAAGCGCTTTATAACAGCAGTGACAACCGTTTTGTAGTGTGTCCTGGGCCCCAACAGTTGTCAGTACTGTTACAAACTGCTTTAAAGTGCTTTATAACCATAGTGACAACTGTTGGGGTCCAGGACACACTCCAAAACACTTGTCACTGCTGTTATAAAGCATTTTAAAGTGCTTTAAAGCAGCAGTGTAGATCCACCCTACCTTTCAGTGCTCCCTCTGGTTAGCTATAATAAATTTGTTTTAATTCATAAAAGAGTTTATTTTTTATCTTGGGCTTCAACCTGGATGGCATATTGCATAGGACTATGGATGGTGGGGGAGTGTGTAAACTATAATAATATTATAATTAAAATGTTATATTTTGGTTGAGTACTGGTTATTTTAAAATGTGGCTTTAAACACTCTAGGATCCATCGATGAAGAGGTCCATCAGAAGAGCATTTTATTGCATGCTCGCTGCTGCTCACTTATGGATGTGTGCGCGTCCGTTAGACGATGACATCTGCCTCCCGCGCGCCTCCTGCTCCTTCTGCTCGTTTTTCTGCAGCAAAGCAGACCCCTTTTAATCCACCTTTTTTGAAAAAACGGAATGTGCTGCGATCTCCTGCTGTGTGCAGGAAAAGCGGCGCGATAAAAACAGCCTCCGAATCGGCCACGTGGTCTTTGTTTACTTCCTCTTTCCCCTCTGGGAAGAATGAGGGAGTGCGGAGAAGCGATGGTAAGGAAACTCGATTTCCCCCCGTGTGATGATGCTCGAATGATAGTTTCCAGAAATATAAGTAGAAATATATACATAAATGTAAACAAATAAGCCTAGTGCCTTTTCCAAGGTTTAGCCCCATACCCCCTACCCCGGGAAATTGAGAAGTCTACGCCCCTGCATCACAGTGGGGAAGTTTTTCAGGCTCAGCCTTGCTTGTTACCAGATAAGCCGGACCAACTGCTGTGGATGCAACATGGCTGAAGCGTTGGCTGTTCTGATGCCATCTATCCATAGGCTGGCCATGTGTCCTAACAAGCTGATATTCACAGATGCAGAAGGCTTCTATCCACTGAAGGTGGAACGAAAGCCACACTATCGTCAAGGAGGCTTCCAGGCACAAAATGAATAGCATCCTTCCAGGGCTCTGCCTTGTTCTTCCACTCCCTTCCCAGCCTGTGAGAAACAAGAGCTTGTTATCTAACGGGAGGCGATGAATTAACCACAACCACTTCTCCACACAGCAATTAGCAAATGAAATCAAAACAAGGGAAATGTCCTCCATTTATCTCACCCTGCCAAAGAGCACCTGACTGCCATATAATCCACAGCAATTAGCCAAATAATAGGACAGTAGGAGATTTATCATGATGCAGGAATTAAGGAGGGCACGATTGATGTACTGAACATGAGCCTTACACTGCAGAGCTACAGGGGGGGAAATAAGGGAAAAATGAGCACTGTGATACTGAACCTCTTTGTCTTAGCAGGTATGTAGAAAGCTATCTTTTGAAAGAAGTGGGGTCTGTTTGCATTTGCTAAGCGCCAAATCAGAATCCCACATCACCGTCACAGCACTAACGCATGGCCTGGAAGGGGTGGGTGGGTATGTGCAGGGAAGGATTGGCAGGCAGGAGGAAGCGCTTAAGCCAGCCATCCCCATCCTGATGACCTCCAGATAGTTTGGAATACAGCTCCCATCAGACCCTGCCAGCTTGGCCAATGGTCAGGGATGATGGGCATTTTGTCCAAAACATCTGGAGGGCACCAAGTTGGGGAAAGCTGGCACCTTGGATAACTCTTTTAGAGTTCTGACTGGTTCTGACTGAAACCTGGAGTGAATTTACTGCCCCACTGACATCAGAGCCACCAGCCACCACTGGCTAATGCAATTTGTGGGATTTCCTGCCTCAGGTGTCAAAATAACTTGACTGCCCTTGAATACTGTGCATCTTGACTTTGGGCAGTGCACCCTTTGCTGCCCTGCCTCAGGTAGCAAAATGCCTTGAGCTGGCCCTGATGGGAAGCATCTGATGTTATACTGTATATTGCTATTGTTCATTGTGATGTTAATGTTACTTGTAAGCCCCCTTGGAAGGCTTATATTCAGAAAGTGGGATGTAAATAATTGTAATATTAAACTAACTCTCAAGTGCCAGGACTCCAGCTTGTTTCCATGTCACACTCTACTAGGCCTTCTCCAAATTCCATACATATATGCAGGTTAGTTGTGGTGATAATTAAGCACTTTGCATAACCTTAATGTACTTTATTATATATTTATTTATCCATCAAATCCCAGGTTCTCTCCAACTTTATGGTCTACTAGTGCTAGCTCTAGGTTTTTATGGGCCCTTCCTCAAGCCACCCTCAATGGGACCCCTCCCTTAGTGAATCTACCTCCTCACCACCATTGCCACCCACTGCCATTGCTCCTCATCCTCACAACTACTTGTTTGGTTGCTAGGCAGAGAGCCAGTGAGCAAGTAGGTAGTGGCATCTGCTACTCCTCCTATTGCTAGTCCTCACCACCACCATTGCCTGGGCCAGAGCAAGAAGCAGGGGAACAAGCAGGTTGCAATGATGAGAGGAGGAGCAAATCCAGGGTGCTTTTGTCAGTGGGCCCCTGCTGGGGGGCGGACCCTCGGCAGGTGCCCGATCATGCTTACCTTTGACACCAGCTCTGCCTGTTACAAAGCCATCACATTAAAAATGTGATCTAGCTAGGCATAAGGCCTTAAGCCCTGAATCAGCCTTGCAATGTCAAGGAAAATAACTGCTTGAGCCTATCTACACTACTGCTTTAAAATGGTTTAAAACGGTTTATAACAGTTTTGAGAACTGCTGGGGCCCAGGACACACTCCATATACAGTTTTCAAAATGTTTTCAAAGTGTTTTATCCTGCGTGTGTAGATAGGCTCTCTTATTCTTATTTCATGTCTATGAATGAATGGAAAGACAAAACAGAATTTTTTTTTGAATTACAGGCTTGTTAATTTCCAGTTACAAAAAGAAAGAGGGTTCAAATGATTTTTAAACATGAATTTTCTCTGTGATGCCTTACTAGCCCCAGCCCTAGCCAACAGTCTATCCATCTCACCATAAAAATGGAAAGATGCAGGATACCCTGGGGGCTGTCTTCACTGCACCAAGTCAGTGACGCATTCCCTCTAAACACTGTGGTTTCACTTATCTGGAGTGGCATCGGGTAATACCCACGCCAAGGAGGGAGCGCGGGGTCACGGCAGTCATCCAGGTACAGGAGCCACCCCCTGCCCTCTTCCTGGCTTCCGGTGACCAATCATTGGTTGCCATCTGTCAGGACCGCCCCCCCCCTCCGGATCAGCCACGGAGCGAGGTCAGATGGCAGCTGGGGTGAATTCGCTCCCACCGGAAACTGGTCTGAAAACCATGGAATCTGCACAACTCGGAAAAAGCTGGTTCACTGTGGAATCCACAAGTCAGATTCATAGAAATCTTAACTCATTTGAATCTGTGGCAGATTTCTCCGACATCCCCAGCTGCAGCATTTGTAATGTCACAGGCACCAAATAAACCTTCAGTGCTTGCAAAGAGTATTGTACACAGCTTCTACAAAGCAAGTTGCTCCCAATAGGCATACCAGCAAAAGAAGGACATGCAAATTCCCAGGCATTCAGTATTACATAAGCATTCCTACACACGTCCAGTAAATGTGTCTAGGCGAAGTGGCATCTTGGCAGGAAACCCTGCCTTTCTCCCATGCACACATGTATTTGCACATTATCATTGTGCCTACGTTCGTGTGTCCACACCTCAGTTTGATCCTGAACTCTACTTCACAGACCAATTATTGCACTTGTACTGAAAACAATAGTAACAGGTATGTACCCAGCTGTTGAAATAGCCAATAATAAGACTCAGAAAAGACCAAGTAGAACTTGTTCAACACACATAAGAGGAACAAACAGTTACTTTTGTTATAAATTAGGAACATAAGACGAGCTATGCTGGATCAGACCAAGGGTCCATCTAATCCAGCACTCTGTTCACACAGTGGCCAACCAGCTGTCGACCAGGGACCCACAAGCAGGACATGGTGCAACAGCACCCTCCCGACCATGTTCCCCAACAACTGGTGCACACAGGCTTATTGCCTCGGATACTGGAGATAGGCATTAACTATTGATAGCCTTCTCCTCCAGGAATTTATCCTACCCCCTTAAAGCCATCCAAATTGGTGGCCATCTCTAAGTTTTGTGGTAGTGAATTCCATAGATTAACTATGCGCTGTGGGAAGAAGTACTTCCTTTTACCTGTCCTGAAGTTTCCAGTAATCAGCTTCATGGGATGATCCCAGGTTCTAATATTTTGAGAGAGGGAGAAAAATGTCTCCCTATCCACATTCTCCACACCACGCTTAATTTTGTACACCTCTATCAGGTCTCCCTTTAGCCTCCTTTTTTCTAAGCTAAAAACGAGCTTAGCTTGGTGCAAAGTCCCATATTGTGACCAGTTGTGCAGGGTTTTCTACTTTTAGTGCATGCCTACTTTCCCCCCTTCCCCCTTTTTTTTGCTTTAATGATCATTTGCGATGGATGTAAACATTGTGTGGTTATCTTTTCATATATATAAGAACTTACCAAACTTTGCATATTTCTCCGTAAATGAGATGGAAAGACCTTGAGATTTAAAACATTCAAATATGGGAGAAAAATAAAATGACAAATTGAGGGCTTTGAGTGTTTAGCTCCTAAACGTCTGGGTTTGGATCCCTGTTTAGGTTTCTTTTTTATTTATTTATTTCAAAAGGTAAAATCCCCTAATATACATTGTAGTTTCATTGGATTCTTGGTGGACAGCACTGTAATATTTTCAAGAATTGTACTCTTAAACCAACATGCTCCTATACCCAAAAGCACCCAATAAGTACCCAACATTCAACAAAGCATTTACACTTTGCAATAATATAACTGTCCCAAGACATGTTTGGGAAGCAGATACATCCCAATATTCACTGATGACCTTTAAATAGAGCAATGTCAGAGGAAAGTAGCAAGTTCTCTAGCGGGCTGAAATCCTGCCTAGAGGGTTGTGTCAAGTCTAAAAGTGTACAAGGAACTGGGGTGGGAGGGATGAAAAGGATGTTTTTCAAGAGTCAACCCAAAGATGGATGGATTTCTAGAACAACCAAGACAAGAACCAGGCAAACACCCAGAAATAGACGGCGTTGTGGAGAAAGCTGACCAAGAGCAACCCTGCTGGGCACAGGGTGGGATGCTGAACTTGCCACAATAAGGAGACTGACTTTAAGGCGACCTTCAGTGGAACTCTGAGCAGTGTATGCCAGGCAATCGCTGGTAAATCTTTATTAATTTTAATTGGCGGCACCCATTTATAAGAACCATTAAAAAGGATAAATTGAGCCCATCCGGCGTAATGTCTTTTGTTAATTAGTTTGTCAGCACTGTTTTAATATCCCCTAATGACTTCATATTTCAGGCCTGACATTAAAGGAGACGCTGTGAGAAAGGAAATGGTCTTATCACTGTGTACCTTCTCTCTCTCCTTCCCCTCTCTCTCTTCTTTTTCTTTTTCTTCTTCTTTTTTTTTTTTTTTTTGAACAAAAAATGTCCTTCCAGGACTGACCAAGGTTAGGTGTCATTAACTCACAGGCAGGTACTGTGGGACTGAGAGGAACGTTCCAATCCGAGCCGAATTTCTCCTGCTATTCACAGCTCAGGGTGTCAGACAGATCTCCCCATGAAGTTCTCTTTCTTACTCACCTGCCTGGACTACAGAGTTGCTAGAGGGAATCCCATTTGAAATCTTGGAGGCCTTAAACCAGCTTTACCCCAACCTAGTCCCCAGGTGTGTTGGATTGTAATTCTCATTGTTCCCTGGGAATTACGGGAATTGCAGCCCAACACTTCACCAGGTTGGGAGAAGGCTGCCTTAAACCTTCTTTGTCATAGTTTCTCTACTTTCCATCCTCTGCTAAACTGGATGCCTTTACACCAGCCTTTACCAACCCTGGTCCCCTCCAGATGTGTTGGACCACAACTCCCATAATTCTATTGGCCATGCTGGTTGGGAATTATGGGAATTGTAATCCTCCAGGAATCTCATGGGGAGATTCCTCCCTTAGAGATTCCCTCCTGTAGAGATTCCCTAGAGATTCCTCCAGGGGAATATCTCTATTATCTCCTGCTGTTATCTCTGATCTGAGGTTGGATATAACAATGAGGATGTGGATGGTGGGGAATGGCTGTTCTTCCCAGAGCTAGCCAAGTCTGTTTGTGAGGTCCAGGATGAGATGGATGATAGTGAATCCACTTTAGATAAGCACATATTTTACCCAGAACACACATGAAGGTTGAAATGAAACTCTAAATTAGTGCTGTAAACAAGTGGCCTCTCAAAATTCTCCACTCTATTTGTGGGTAGAGAAATTGGGGGTGACAAGCTCACCGAATTTCTCCAGCGGGAGGAGAAATTCTCCAACAATTTCCTCACAGGTAGGCATCACCATTAGCAAGAGTTGTAGAACAGCTTCTTTCTTTTCTTTTGTTTTTGCACTGCCACTGGAAGTGGCAATTGTGTTGGCAGCCTGGCCCCCATTTTGCACTCTCCACAATGCCCCATATACCAAGCATCACTCCAGGGCATTGAGGGGTGGGGGTGGGGTAATGCAGCAATCACACAATAATAATGGTGAAAAAATATGGAGAAAATTCTGAAAAGTGTCCTTTTATTTCTAGAGGGTAAGAAAAGAAAAATATCAGGAATTTCCTGAAAGTTTTCTTTCCCCATGAAAGGGGCTTTCATTTTTCTGCCTCAATCTCAGGACATTTTATAATTAATTTTGAATGTGTGTTGGTGGTGTTTTTGACCTTAATTGATTACTGTGAGGTGGGTGAGGCTATATTTTTCTTTCTATTACACATCTTACCATTGCTTCTACAGTCTCCCAGGCTGCCTGCACTTCCTAATCTGAAAAGGCCCAATGGCAGGAATAAATTTATGATCTCTCCCCCTGGGCGGGAAGTGTGGGAAGCCAAAGAGGATACAGGCTGTCAGAGAGATGTCTGTACAATGATAGACAGGACACTCACACGCTCCTCAGTCATCCTGAACCAAAACCATGAGAACTTCTCCAAAATTTATTTGAATTTCTTTTCGAAAGCAATTTCTTTTTCATCAAACTGAATGAGAATGACCGAAATTTTCATGGGATAATTTTTTGGCAAAGCACTACTTTAAATCCTCCTCCTTGCATAACCACACATCAATATAAAAGCTGATACAAGTACATTTAAAACTGTACCTCTGTCTTTCATGCATGCTAACCAAGAGTGGGGGAGAGTCTCTTCAGAGTGAAATCTGTCCTGGCACAGTAGAAAGCATCCAGTTGAAGGGACGTTATATGACTTGGCAGAGTGTAACCCTATTGCTATAGCATAAATTGGGTTTAGGATATTGAAAATGAGGGTGTATGTTCAGAGTCTTTTCTTTTAAAGAGGAGGAGGAGGAGGGGGAGGAGATCCAAACTTTTGCGTAGCTTGTTGGGCAGGGTCTTATTCTTGTTTTACATTTTGTACAATGCTTCATATACTGCAAAGGCTATGATAATATCATCTCACTT
Source organism: Anniella stebbinsi (assembly GCA_029215795.1). NCBI lineage: Eukaryota > Metazoa > Chordata > Lepidosauria > Squamata > Anniellidae > Anniella > Anniella stebbinsi. The sequence goes on from JARDYH010000001.1 coordinate 336,941,920, forward strand.
TTGTCCCTCATTCATTCCATACTAATCATTATGCATTTCCCATTCATTTGCAATTCCTCCTTCCAGAATTGTAAGCCTGGTTTTTTAGTTTCTCCCCACCCTCCCCCATTCCATTATCCTGCAGTAAAACATATTTGACCAGAGACAATAATATGTGGGGGGGGGGGGGGGGAGAGTATTATGTATGATATTTTATTTATTTTTATGAAACATTTTATATTGCCTTTCAGCTCTTAAAAGAAACAACAACCAAGCAGCCAATTTACAATATTAAAGTGTCAATACAAGTAATGAGAGCATTCAAACCCAAAATAAAACATATAGACAAAACCATAACTAGATAAAATGAACATTCATTAAGGCCTGGTGGCATTAAGATCTGAATGAAATGCTCTGAAGACCCACTTTTCCTTGTGGGACTTTTCTTAATTTTGAGGCTGCTGATTTTATTTGTAATCATTGCTTTTATTTAATTGTATTTTGTTAGTGCCATTTCTTTTATCTTGTCTGCCAACTTTGAGGGATTCCATCCTTAAAGTGGCCTTTTTTAAAAACAAATAAAAATACATAGAATAAATTAAAAAATTCTTAACTTTCTGCCTAAAGAAAAACAGAGAATGAACCAGTCTAACCGTCCTTGGGAGGGAGTTCCGCAGTAGGATCTGCCACTGAAAAGGCCCTGCTCTGCATCCTCACCAATTCTACCTGCTTTGATGGCAGAATGCGGAGCAGGACCTCAGAGGATGACTGCAGAGGATGAGCAGATTAATGTAGGAAGAGGCTGTGATGTTCTACTGTTTGTTGTTGTAAATATATTGCAAAGTTTATTGTTTGTGATATGCATTTGTTTATATCTTTAAAAAGGGTTAAGAACAATAACAGGTAAAGTAAATAACTAGGCCGAAATGTACTTACTGTTTGTAGTTATAGGTCTTGCTAAGTATAGAGTGATTGGCTGGTTGTAGGGGAGTGCCTGGATTGGCTGGCTGTGTAAGAGTGGGGGAGCTAGAGAGCGAGTGGAGTGTATATATGTGTCTGACAGAGAGAGCTGACAGAGTTAATTGGGGGGAGATTTGAAGGGGATTTTTGAGAGAGACATTGACAGAGATTTGAGAGAATCGAGAGATTGAGATAAGATTTTAGAGTATAGATCAAATGAAGAACAGTTTATAAACATATAAGAGTTCTGACAGAAACCACTAAGCATTGAAACCTTGTAATTGATATGCAATTGAACTGAAGTAACCGTTAAGCTTGTTGACACACAATGTCTTATTAATAAATTATTGTTAATTCCATCTTCTGGTGTGGTCTGTGGGTTTACCTGAGAAGGTACTGGAGGCAGCGGAACAAAGAAGTTATCTGGAGGCCAAGTTGCTGGGCTGTGGTGCTGTGGTGCCTAAATAGTAAAGGCGAGACATGGGCAGCAGCAGCAAGTGGTCAGGGATAACCTCACAGAGGCAATCCTACAAATCTCCTAGTCCGTAGCAATTTGGTGCTTTATTCTAATAACAACCAGCATCTTGAAATTATTTAGAAGCCAGTGCAGTTTTAATAAGAGTGGTGAAATATGGTCAGAAAAATGAATACCAGAAATTATTCTGGCTGCAACATTTTTCACCAACTGTAGTTTCCTAACACTTTTCAAGGGCTTTTCCCCCCCCCCCCCCCCATGTAGAATGAATTACAGTTATTTAATCTGGACGTGACAAAAGGCATGTATAATGTCCAGGGCCTCCTCCACACGAGACGTTTAATGAGCCTTGAAGGCTCATTATAAATTTTACCTACACACGAGCGGAGCGCAAAACGGGCGTACAGGCGCGTTATCTCCACGATAATGCGCATTTTCGAACGCGCGTTAAATAGCGACTTTTATTTTGCTCCGGCCGTTAAAGCGCATTTTCGCTGTGTGAACAAGCGATTATGCGCATTAGCTACCTGTAAAGTGCTTTTTGGGCATCAATTAATGCGCTTCGCCGCCTCTCGCCGCCTCCCGTGCAGAGGGATTAGGAGTAAATGCGCCTCCGCGATAATGCGCATAATCGCCGAACCGGGCGCAAAAGCGCGTCCTTGTGGAGGGGGCCCAGGTCTCCTTTCTCCAGGAAGGGGGGCAGCTGGCATACCAGTCAAACCTGGGCAAAGGTATTCTAGCCACAACAGCCACCTGGCCATCACAGAGCAATGCTGGGTCCAGGTGGGCCCCCAACTTGTAAACCTGGCTGATCCAGAAAAGGTTGTAATGCCAAATGCTGAATACTACAGGCAGCGATGGCCTTGTTGTACTACCTTCAACTACCTTAAACGTTACAATGTTTCTCCTCCTCCTCAGAAGTATGTACCTGTATTTCAAGAAAGAGACCATGCCAAAACATGATATTTTTTTAGGAGAAAGATGCCACCACCTTATTTGTTTAATGTCTCTGACACATATGTAGTAAGAGGAGATGCTACTGTAAATGTTTAGTTTTCATCAGTTCGTGGTATCACAGTGGCTGATGTTGCCTGTTATTAACATAATCGTAACTGGAGGCAAAGAAAATGTTGATTAATACCATTCCAGGCAGTTTCTAGAGCTGCCTAAACAATGTGAAATAAGATTTATTACATAATTTATGGGAATAAAATCCACTCACATTCATTAAAATGACTGTTCTGTTAATATTATTCAATCTGTTCTAATCAATGACAAAACACACTCTGCAGCAATGAGACCCAGCAAAGCAAGAACAGTGAACAGTTTTGCAAATTGAAATTCCAGCTAATTAAATTGAAGCACTTTCCTACAGTCTTTGCAAGTGTGTTATTTATAGATATGCTTGTGGGGGTTGAGGGGAGAAGATCAAGACCCTTGCTTACCTTTTGATGGAATTCTAGATCCCCCAAATCATTGACAGACATTTTTTAAACATCCTAAATACAGTAGTTGGGTTCACACAAAATGCTAACCCACACTCAGTGGTTGAGTGTGCATTGTTGTTGAATCATGGGTTGTTAGTTTGAACCATGAGTTTGTGGCTCAATTCGGACGACACAATAAACAGCTGGTGTGGGGGAAACAATTGTCAGTTGTTTTGACTATCGTGTTATCCGAATGCTGCCATAGTCAATTCAGAGCTGATCCTAATCCACACCACAGTTGATTATTTATTACCATGTTGTGTGGGGAGTACCCCCTAGATGAACAACTGTAAAGATGATTATTACCCAACCATTGACTATCATGTCGTCCGAATTGAGCCAGTGTGTTGTCCGAACCCAGGACATTTTTCACAGGGTGGTTTGTTAACCCTGCAGTGAGGCTTATTTTTCTTGGACAAGCCACTTTGAGAAACCATTGTCTATTGTTGGGTTGTTCAAGGTGGTTAACAAGCCACACTGCATGATTAGCAAGCCACACTGGGGAAAATCTCCTGGGTTTGGACAACATGCTAACCCATGGTTCAACAAATAATCCATGGCTCAACAACAACCCACACTTAACCACTCAGTACAGATAAGTGTGTGGTGTGAACCCAGTCATTGTGACTTTTAAAAAGTTTTGCAGCACAAGGACAGACAGAAAGGAGGCTAGACCCAGAAGACATATTTCAACATAAGCTAATTTACCCATATTCCATTAAATTTCATTTAAAAAAACCTTTACTGTCTATACTAGAAAAACAGGGGAAAGAGCCATGCATATGATGTTTAAAAGAGTTAGTTACTAAGGCTGCAATCCCATTCTCATTTACTTAGCAGAACATCCCATTTGATTCAATGGTGTGTAATTCTGAATAGGCTTGTCTAAAATTACACTGTGAGTGTCCAGCTTTAATTTATTCTTGAGACTAACTTAGAATCCTGGAGGTAACAATAATAATAATAATAATAATAATAATAAATTAATAATAATAATAATTTATTTATTACCTTCCTCTCCCTCTGGATCAAGGTGGGGAACAACAATAAATATAAATACAGAGACCATAAAATAGATAAAACATTAAAAACAAATAAACTAATACATTATTAAAAACATCTTAAAGTTCAACTAGGTAGGCCTGCCAGAAGAGATCAGTCTTCATGGCTCTCTTAAATTCAAGAAGACTGCTAAGTTGTTGAATTTCTCCCCGCAGGCGACTTCATAATCTGGGAGAGGCAGAAGAGAAGGTCCTCTGGGTAACACACGTCAGCTTAGTTCTGGCTGATTGAAGTAAACTCTTCCCAGAGGACCTGAGTGTGCAGGTAACACACTCAGGTCCTCTGTTCAGCAGACACACTAAACTACAGTGGTCTGCTGCTGCTGGTCTGCCGCTGGTCCACCGCACCACACCGCACCGCACTGCTGCCAGTGCTACTGCTGCTGACTGGGGCTGCCGCTGCCAATGCTGTCAACGCTACTGCTGCCAGTGCTGCCTGGCCCTGCTGCTGCGCTATGCAGATAGCCAGCCAGCTGGGGTCTTTTCCCAGCAGTCTCAAATCTCGCGAGACTTCTGGGATAAGTTGGGAGTCTCGCAAGAGATGAGACTTTACTCCGAGTTTTTCGACGCTGCATCTCTGGCTGCCTTCTGAGCCAGCTCAGGAGACAGGGAGGGATGCAGCCAGACCGATTTCTCCAGAGATTCACACAAGAGAGTAAATCTTTGTTTGGAACCCTGGTTCTGGGCTTCTGAACTGGGTCAATCCAGGTTTTCTGGGTGGGTTGGTAACCCTATACATCTCCCAGCATGCCCCAGCCAGCTATGCCTGAACTTGTAAGACATAGGATTGTGCCGTAATTTTTAAGGACACTTCTAATGTACATGGACATTCTCACAATGATCTGTAAGAGAGACCTCCCTCCTAACAGGAGTGCTTCTGTTCAGAGTTCTAGCAAACAATTTTCTCCAAACGGCATGCTACTTTCCTCCTCCAGATTTCCAGTTTTTTATTTTTCCCAACTGGCACTCTACAGTCTGTGGCTACTGAGCACGCTCAGTCCTTGTTGGATTGGATTTTTAGGGGCAGGGGATTGCAAAATAATGGCTCAGTGAGCAGATATTCTGCATTTTGGCCAAAAATGGAATTCAAGATGGCTGACAATAAAATTCAAATAGGAACAGAATTTTTATTAAAACATAGAATCAAATCAATTAAAAACAGCAATAAAAGAAACAAACAGCACCCACCAATTAAACCCCACTTCAGAAACATGCCAGCTTAGATGTCAAAGGCCTGACTCAATAAAAACAGCATGTAGGAACATAGGAAGCTGCCTTAGGCTGAGCCAGACCATTGGTACATCTAACCCAGTATTGTTGACACTGACTGGCAGTAGCTATCAAGGGCTTCAGGCAGGATTTCGTAGCCCTACCTGGAGATGCTGGGTATTGAATTTGGGACCTTTTGCATGCTGCATGCGAAGCAGATGCTCTACCACTGAGCTATGGCCCTTCTTCTCTGCCTACTGGCAGAAGGACAAGGAGGAAGCTATCTAGCCTCCCTCCACAGGGATTCCCAGAGCCTAGGAGCGGCCACCAAAAAGGCCGTCTCTCGAATTCCCATCAAATGTGCTTCTAATCACTGTAGGACCAAGAGAAGCCCTTCCACCCAATATCTTAAAACCTGGGCAGGCTCAAAGAGAAGAATGTGGCCTTTCAAATAGCTCTGATTGCAAAACCTACTGCAAACTACCCAAAAATCTACCAATAGATCATGATCTATCTTCAGCCCATCCCTGGGGTAGGAGGTGATGTCTTTTTAGAAAATGGGCCTCAGCATTCTCCTTTTCCCCTAGCCACTCTTTGAGAAAGGGGTGCAGCAAATCTTTTAAACTGCTTTTCTTACGTGGGTCCTCCTATCCATAAAGTAATGGGGGGAAAGAGGAGATCAAACTGCAGTTTCACTCTTACCAACAGCCAGCTTTTTCTCAGCCTTTCCAAGTCTCCTCATTTTGCCATCTTCTTGAGTTATGTGAGGTGCTGGGTAGGTCCACAGAGGCTGCTGAACTTAACTGGGTAGTCTGTGGCTGCATGGGGCCATCAGGTGAGGGAAATAGTCTGCACGACACATGATCCTGCAAACTGGTAGAAACAAAGCAGAGCTAGGTCTGCTTTAGAGCAGGCAGTGGAGGCTGGTGGCTCTGATGTCAGTGGGGCAGTGAATCCGCTCCAGGTTTCAGCAAGAACTAGTCAGCACTCTAAGGGATCTAATCCAAGGTGCTTCTTGGAAAGCTCCTTTAGAGTTCTGAGACTAGTTTTGACTGAAACCTGGGGTGGATTCAATGCCCCACTGACATTGAAGCTACCAGACTCCACTGAGAGCAGGGACCATATCTTAATAGTGGAGCATTTGCTGCAAGGTCAGTGCCAGCTGCAGGTTTTGGAAGCCCCTTGGGGAAGTTGTCCTTAGTGAGCCACCTCCTCCTCCTCACTGTTGTTCCTGCCACTCCTCATTCACTTGGGTTCTCACTCTCTGGGCCCAATCTGTTCCACTGCCCAGGAGAGCACAAGGCATATGGGGGATGCCATGTCTTCCCTGAGTGATTCCTCATCAGTGGAAGAGTTTGAACCTTTGGAACCAGACATCCCCAGTGATCACCTCAGAGGACCCTGGCACTACCCCAAGAAGGTCCTGGGCCCACAGGGGTGATGCCTTCAGATCTGCCTCCTCGAGAGAAAGAGCTCAGCTTCTGAGACAGAGGAGGATGCTGAGCCACCACCTTGCCCCCAAGAATGTGGACACCAAAGATTCAGGCTAGGATGGTGGCCAGGCAAAGGAGTGCCTGCTTGCTAAAGAGGGCTCTTCATGAGTGAAGAACGCATGAGTAGGGCCCTCCTCATGAGTAGGAATTCTTATGCCAATCTCTGAAGTGATGCAGCTGAGGCCTCGTGTCTGGAAGCTCCAGCATATAAGCTTTCAGTGGATACTTGCTTGCTGCTGACACAAGACTTTTCCTCCTAGAATTGGGAAATCTTGTTTCTGTTGACCCTGCTATTTCTTGGGCTGATATTTTTTGGGCTGATATCTTGTGCTGCTGACTCTTGGATCCCTGTAAGTAACCTTGGGCTGACTTTGATCAATAGTCTTGCTAACTTTTGTGCACTGAGAACTTATTGCCTCTGACTTTGGACATACTTGACTTTGCTAATTGCCTGCTCATTGACTGAATTAGACTTTGTGAACTTGGGGGTGTAGAGATAAGGCCTAGCACCTCTGTAGAGGAGGGTGGGGTGGGAATAAGAGATCCCAGGCATCAGATGAAATGGAAGGAGCAACGTAGGGTCATGAGGCACCCCAAGAGATTTGCAGCAAGGGAGGTGACCCTGTGAAAAGACCTTCCTTGAGGACAGGACTTGGTAAGCTACTCAGACTGCGAAGGGAGTTCTGTAGTAGCCAGTGGCAGTTTAGTAGCAACTCTCATGGTATTTTAACCTGGTAGTTACTTGAGACATCCTCTATTATGTAAAGACTGCTAGAAAAGCTTGTTGTCAATTGCTGCATAAGGATACTGTCTGTAACCTGAAGCAAGCTTTCTTTGTAGGTTGCATAATAAAAGTAATTGACTGGAAACATGGCTTGACAACTTGACTACAAAGGAAGCCAGGGGTTGGGTACCCCATTGGGGAAGGGGGTGTTCAACTTTGGAGCCTAATTTCCTGCCCAAGGCCCTATAAACAGAACAACAGATGCTGCTTCTACCTCCTCATTCTTGCCTCCACTTGTATGCTGAGGAGGAACAGCTAGTGATAGTAAAGAGAACAAGCAGTGGCAGAAGACTCTAGAATTTGTCCATGGAGCTCCTGTTGGAGTATGGGACTGGGCAGGGTCCTTACTGTGCAGGCCACCTATGCTGACCCTGCAGAAAGTCTCAGGTTCAATCTCTGGCTAGTAGACAAGGATGATGGAAATTATAATCCAAAATGTCTTAGGGGCACCATGTTGGGATAGGCTGCCCAAAAGAGCCCCTGATGGTCAGAATAGAACATAGTGGGCTCGACCAACTATCAGGTGGTTATGTGTGAATTGCCACAAAGATAGACACCAATTTCCATAAAAAGTACTAATGCTAATTTTCTACCTCTGGTATCAGAGGCAGTATGCCTTTGTACACCAGTTGAGGGGGAACATGGGCAGGAAGGTGCAGTGGCACTTGAGTCCTGCTTGTGGGTTCCTGATTGAAAGCTGGTTGGCCGCTGTGTGAACAGAATGCTGGATTAGATGGACCTTTGGTCTAATCCAGCATGGCTCTTTTTATGTTCTTATGTTGTAATTCACATGTATAAATACAAATTTAGAAATAGTGGTTGTACTTCTCACCCTAGTGTTGAAGGTTGTAACCAGATGAGCTGTGTGTCTTGTTTAGTCAACTGTTCAGATGCTGTTGATGGGCAATGTCAAGGATTCTTTATTTAATACTGGACCTGGAGCTTTTTTACAGAAGTCTGTTAATCGGCTATTAATCTGCTGCATCTTCTTTTAGTTTCATTGCAGAACTGAGATCCGAGCACTACACAAGGAGCATTTCCTTTCCTGCTTTTCTGCCACATAATCTCTAGGTGGCACTGCTGTATAGCAGAATAGCGCATATACACAAGAGGGAATCGCACTTTCTGTCGTTTTCACAATTAAATGTCGCATTTTCCCTGCTTTAAAAAAAACTTGCTTAAGGAGCTGGTTAGACACAGAAGTGAAATTGAAGGGCCATGAAGCCATCTAAAGAACTCATAAACAATGAGTATGAAATGATGAGCACATGATAAATGCCTCAGGTAGAAAAGCCCTTGGACTGAAATAGAGGATGCTTCTAAATAGAGGACAGTCCACTGGCACCCCTTCAAATAGTGGATACTTCTCTGTAAAAGAGGACACATGGCCACCCTAGTTGACAAATAGTCTGACTTGACATAAGGCTGTTTCCCATGGTCAGTTCTCCTGGGAATCCTGTGTATGCTGCCTTGAGTTTCATTGAAGGAAAGTAGGGTGTAAAATAAATAAATCTGTGGGATCCCTATCAGAGCAGTTGTTATCCGCTGTCACATGAATCTTGCAAGCCATTGCTTTGGCATCCCATTGCTTTGGCTGCAATAACTATAATTAGTCTCTGTGGGACTGTTTTCATAAGAACAGATATATCATGGGGTAATATCCAGATAGCTCCATTAGACTCTGCTCATGCATGCATTTCAGCAGGCATTTAAAAAATTTCATTGTGTTGTGTGCCTCAGTTTGGTCCCCTAATGTTGAAATCAAGGTTACAATAAAGCAATTGTTTATGTAATCAGGGGCGATAACATTGATCAATCAGAAGTTTTAAATCACTTTCTCCCCACTCTATTTGAGTTAGTTAAATTTCTATTCCACTTTATTGCTGTGGATCAGGGCAGGTAACAATTTGAAAACCACAACATAGAGCATGATGGTGCGATCCTCTGCACATTTACGCAGAAGAAAGCCCCACTCTGTTCAATGAGGCTTACTCCCTAGAAAGTATGTCTAAAATATCAAATTATAATTATATTTTGTGAACTTGTTTAAAATTACACTAACTTTACTAAAACTGCATCAGTTGCAAGCTAGACGAAACAACTTCACCTTTTCTGCTGACTTCCTGCTTCCTCTTTGGTGGTGCAGAGATGAGGTAGGCTGCGAGGGAAAATCATGGTTAAGGACTGGGAAAGGTGTGGGGGGTGGGCAAGAATAGAGCAATTCCCACTATAGGAGTGAAACAGATTTGGGAAAAGTCTAGAAGTGTATGGTTTTAAACATAAAATCTGGGTTATTCCTAATACAACTTTCTCTTTATTTTTATCCACCCCTGAGCTACAGAGATCTTACAAAATATTATATGCAGGGCTATTGACCTCAAGACAAGTTCCATTTCCAAACAATAAGCCTTCATGACTTCGTGTGGTATCCAAATTCAGTCACTGTCTTCAGGACAGGTAACTGCAACACATACTTCAAATTTCAGGTGGTGCTAAACAGCTTTCCCCGACCGGGTGCTGTCCAGACATGTTGGCCTACAACTTCCATCATCCACAGCCTGCATAGCCATTGACCATGCTGACTGGGGTCGAAGGCAATTGCAGTCAACACATCTGGAGGACACCAGGTTGAGGGAGGCTGGAACAGAATAATACAGCTTCATAGCAATGTGTGTGACTAAAATATCCCCATACTACTTTACAGAAACTGTAGCATTCATATCCTTTCTTGATTTCATCTCTTAAAATATCTTCAGCACCCACTAGAGGGCCTTATAGAAAGCTGTGAATATCAAGGAATTTGTGAGCTTTTTATTTTAATTGTCATTATTTTTAGCAAATGCTTTCTAAGGTGTTTGTGATTCAAAAACAAGGGAAGTACTTCCAATTAACCCAGTTAATGAATTAGAGACAATGATGCTGCTCCTTCTGGGAAATCAGTGAACAAATGAATCAGAAGAAGACATTACGACCTGCATTAGAATTATGTGTTCAAGTTCCAGTCTTTGCATTCCTGATGTCTTTGATGGGGAAATCACTTAACTGAGAACATGCCTGACAGAAGCCCTTCTGTAGAGCTGGATACAATGGACCTTAACTGAACATTAAAGCTTTTTTCTAGAAAAACAAAACCAAGGGCATTTCTACATGAGGCTTTTCTTCCCAGAACTGTACCACTGCTTCTGCTCCGTTTTTCAGTCATGAGCCATTTACACTAGCTGGTTTTATCCTGGAACTTTCCATTTCTTTCCTTTTCATGGAGAGGCAGCACCTCGCCTTTATACGAATGTTTGGAATGTTTGGCTCTTGCATTTACCTCTGTGGTGTGTGGATTTGTGATTGATGAGCAAAAGCCCCCAGACTTGGAGGCTTCCAATCAATTGATGCAGGACAGGAGAAGCAAAAGTGACAATCTTCGCCTCCTCGTCCTCTTGCCCTGCATTTTTCACTAGATGGTCTTTTTTGCCAGTGGAGTGCTTCATAGGGTGGAGCGGAGAAGGAAACTGGAAGAGGGTCAGGGTAGTTCCTATCATGGCCTTTCTGGTCTCCTTCCCTCCCCTCCCCTCCCTCTAGAATGCAAAAAACCTGCTATCAGTAGAGGCTGGTGGCTCCGATGTCAGTGGAGCGGTGAATCCACTCTGGGTTTCAGTCAGAACCAGTCAAAACTCTAAAGGAGCTCTCCAAGGTGACTGAAACCCAGAAGCCAAACTTGAAAGCCTCGTTATCATCTCCTTCACTTGCCAGAGCAATGAGGATCCTTCAGTTACCCTGGTTCTCTGGAAGATAATGTCCTGTTCTGAAAAAAAAGTCCCAGAGCTGCCGTTCCTTGTGTTCTCCCTCCACGGCATCCCCCAAAAGCACTATAGCAGTCTGAACCAGTTCACTTTCTGCTTGATTATGTAAATAGTACACAAATTGGAGGACCAGAACCAGTAGATGCAAGAGAAGTAACTGATGATGAACGCACTGGATTCAAAGAATTCATTAACAGAGGAGTGAAAAATTACTAGAAGAAACTGAAAGGAAGATGTTGATATAGCTTACTTTAATTTCTGTGATGATTATTAAAATATATATTGTGAGACATTTCTCTCTCTCTCTCTCTCTTTCTTTTTTTTTACTATGGTGCTATACACCTTGAGCTCATATTTACATAGGACAAGGGGCTCACTTTCACAGCCTCCTGAACATTTAAATCCAAATCCCAGAGAAAACACTGGTGTTAACCTCTCATCTCAATGTTTAGGACCCTGCCTGTGAAGGCCTCCTAGACCTCTTCAGCTCCATCATCCTGAGAAGTGCAATCCTAGGAGAAAAACGACAAATGAATGTTTGCCACAGAGTGGTGAGATCAGATAATGGGATATCCCACAATCGCCACCAGCACAGTACCCCAAACGTCTCTCATCCACCTACTGACCAGAGGCAGACCTGCTTAGCTTCATGGACTTGTCTTTAGTCCAGGACTGAGCCCCTCTTATTGAAAATTCTTCCCAGGCCTGATCAGTACTTTGCATGACCAAAATTAAAGGTGAGCCAAGGCTTCTTCCGGAATCTTATTTTCAGGCGGAAGCTCAGCCCCAGAGCAAGTGAAGTCAGACATGAAGACAAAGGTGCCTTTGAGCAGGTACAGAGTGCCTTCCCCTAAGTGATGACAACCATCAGTCCCAGACATCTGGGACTAGGGTTGCAGAAGACAGAGAAGATGGTTTGGAACGCAAGCAAACTGAAGCAGTAAGCAGGGGGTCGAGACCCTCCTCCTCCTTCTGGCGGTCTTTCCCTCGACGGCCTGATTCCAACCAAAGCAGCCGCCGGCCCGGGTTGTGCAGGAGTCGCTGTCCCTTTAACTAGCCACAGCCGTCAGGAAGAGACGCATGCGCAGACAGTATTTGGCGCCGGGCATGGGGCGGTGGGGAGACCCAGCGGTGGCAGCCCCCGGTGCAGCCCGCGGGCGTTGAAGCTCCGGCCGCGCGGCTAGGCCGGCCCTTTCCTGCGCTCCGGCCTGAAGCACTGCCTGGAGATTTGGCAGAACGCGGCCCTCGCGCTTTGTCCCTCGTATGCAGCGGCGGCGGCAGCAGCAGCATCTCTCCCTCCCAGCCGGCTCCTCCTCCTCCTCGTCCAGCGGCAAGAGAGCCGCTGCCGGCGGGCGAGCGGGCCTTTGTCCCTCCGCCTCGCCGTCGCAGCTAACGGGTCTGACTGGGAGGGAGCCAGCGGACGCGCGGGCTCCCTCACTATCTCCAGAGCGCAGCGGCAGCTGCTGCAGCCCTCGCCCGTCTCTCTTCCTCTCCCCCACAACCACCCGCCTCCCTTTCCCGGCCGCGCTCGCGGCATTGTGACCGGCTCTGAGCTCACCCGCCTTGCAAGCGGGCGAGGTTTGAGCTGCACCGAAAGATAACCTCAGGCAGTCCCGGGGAGGCGCCTTTCCCCCGCCCGTCCCGTCTCCCTTCCTCGCCTGCCTCTCGTTTGCTCCTTCTGCCTCTTTTGTTTGGCTTTCTTCTTCTCTACTGTATCTGGGCAAAGGGGACTGCGAGTCTCTAGGTGCCTGGGCTTGGCTGGCTGGCGATTGTGCACCTCTCCCGCTTTACCCTCCTACCCTTGGGATGGTTTCTTGGACCTGCTGCTCTCACAGCTGGCGATGTCCTGCTAGGTGAGCCAGACAATCTCTCCTTACGTTCCGCCGGGATTTTAAACACACGAGTCTCTCTCTCCTCCTCCCCTCCCTGTGGTTTCTTGGAATAACTGAACCATATCATTGTTCTGTCGCTGCATCCTTGAGGGAGAGCCACTCCGGTCTTGTTTTCTTTAGCCAAACAACCAGAATCTCTCTCTCTCTCTTTAACTCTTTCTGAGCTCCTCTTGTAAGTTCCTGAATCAACAGCCTCTTGTTCCAGGCTGGAGCGTTTAAAATATCACCGCTTGATGTTGCAGGGTTCTTGTGTGAATGAACCACACCCTTTTTGTGTCTGTCTGTCTTAAAGGGCCTCCTCTGTTGTCTAACTGCTATGTCTTCAGCAACCCTGGTTCTGACTCTGGCAACCTGAAGAGGCCTGGAGGGGCTGAGTGCTAAGTGACAGAAGGTCAACTTGATGGATGCCGGGATGTCGGGCGGCAAAGTGGATGGTGGCAGCGGAGGCAGTGCTGCCGTCCCACGGCGGTCTGAGGCCAGGGAAGGGGTGGCCCAAAGAGAGGAGGAGCAAGAAGAAGAGGGGGACGAAGACCTCCGAGATGGTGGGGTCCCCTTCTTTGTGAATCGAGGAGGGCTCCCTATCAATGAGGCCACCTGGGAAAGGATGTGGAAATATGTGGCCAAGATCCATCCCGAGGGAGAAAGAGTCACTCTGAGGATCCGGGGAGCTATGGACCTACCCAAGGTGAGAAGACTTTGTGGAGAAAGGATGTATGAGGAAATTGAATGGTGGAGTTACTGGCCAAACCTCCAGTAAATTGGTGAAAATGGCAAAAAAAAGGGGAGGGGATTGGGACCATGTAATGCTAAGAAACTAGTGCAGACTCTTAATTTATAATGATGAATGGATATGAATTCCAGATGCTGGATTCTGTCTCTACACACTTGGGTAGGATAGGTAAACAGTAGGTGTGAGTGGGTGTCTAAGGGAGATAGTTATTTTGGTTAGTTAGAGAGACCAATTTGGGTTTTCAGCCACAGCTCACCAGAATGCAGCCTCCTTGGGGCATGTTTGAGAATGCTATGTATTTCTGATTGGGGATGAACCCATATTGGGTTCAGCAATGCCCCGCCTGCTGCACATGAGGGACTGAGGTGATGCAAGTTACGTTTGCTTGTGCTATCTTGTTTTGAACAACTTTGTTAACATACTTAAATAATCCACGCTAATGCTGAGAGCATATAATGTTGCAACCCATGCTGGGAAAAGAACTGAATTGTGTTTACATCATTGTCCGTAGCTATCTAAAACACATATTGAAAATAATTTCCAGAAGGACTGTGTGAAATAGGCATAACTACCTGCAGGAGTTTGGGCTAGAAAAGGAGTAGGTCTGAGGAAATGCTAGTGCTAGGAAAAGCTTCTCTACACTTTTAACACTGAACTAAACAGATTAGTAAAGTAGATGTCTAACAGCAGGTTAGGTTACAACAACTGTAGGATGCTTTAATCCTGCTCTTTGCAGGGTTGCGTAAAATCTTTAAGGGAGCAATCCTATGGCCCTTAGACATTGTCTGAAGGGCCATAAGATCCTGGGGGTTCCCTCCTCTGAGATCCACCCCCCCCCCCGACTCCTCTCAACTGATGATGAAAGAAACACACTGGCTGGCCTCCAAGGTTGGAAAAGCAACCTCAAAGAGGGGAAAGGGTGGACAGGGAGGTGGGGAGACCAGAGAGGTCAGGATACAAGGTATCCTGAGGCCTCTTCAGCCTCCTTCCCTACCCCTCCAAATGCAGGGCAGTGGGATGGGAAGGCGAAGATCGCCTCTGTTACTCCTCCCGCTCTGCATGGGATGATCGGAATCCTCCAAATTTGGAGTTTTTCGATCACCAAGTGTCTTTATAGAATACTTAAATGTTATAGTGTCATGCTGGATATGTTTCATCCACTGTTTTGTGGGGCACTACAGTTCCATAGACTGCCTCCCGCTGCACTTGGAAAGCTTGACCCTTGTTTTTCTAGACTAGGAGGGATGGATTGGCTCTGAGAACAAAATAGCCACACTGCAGCCACATAGGTACAAACCAAGGATTGCTCTTATTTCTGTGTCATTGAAGGTTCTCTGTAATTAATCAGCACCCCATTGAATTCCAGATAAGAAAAACAGCTGTCTTCATATGTTGTAGCAAAAATGACTGTAGCAAGCAACCTTCAAAGCTACCACATTTATTGTGGTGTGAGCTTTCATAGGGTCTACATGCACAAAGTGACCTGAAAAACAAGTAGGTTGGGAAGTGAAGGAAACTGAGCTGCAGAAGGCTTGTGGTTGCCAATTTGTATCAAACTTTGTAGTGTAACATTTTTAAATATCATTGGATAGAGACAAATTTTGAACAATGGGAACTTGATTGCCCTCTTCTCCTTGACAGTGTTGGCCATTGATCTAGGGCAAACATGAGCAACTTGTGGCCCTCCAAATGTTTTGGCTTACAACTCCCATCAGCCCTAGCCAGCACAGCCAGTAGTGAGGTATGATGAGAGTTGTAGACCAAAATCTGGAGAGCCATAACTTGCCCAGTCCTGATCTAGGAAGATTGATCAGAAGCACATGATGGGATTCCGGTTGTGCACCCATGGCTGGAAAATGTTTCAGTGGTGGTTGTTACATGCCTATATCCATGCCAAAGAAATTGATTCAATGGGTATTGATGGTAGACTCTTCTACACAGTGCACGGAGAGCAGTTTGTACCTCCATGTTGTTTTTTGCTCCAACTTTGTGTAGCTGTATTTCCAATACAGTTTGTATGAAACACAGAATTAGCCTGGTAAGGAATACTTAAAAATGCCATAGTAGTAGAGGCCCATGGCTTATGTAATCCAGAAAGATCCTGCTTCTGTCTGACGAGCAGCAATGCCAGATGGTTGAGTTGAATGGGCAATGGGAGGTAGCACTCTGGGGAGAGGAAGGACAGATGGGAAACCAGTACTGCTGAAACGGGATGTAAAGTGGACTCCACTTCATATAGTACCTGCTATTAACAGCTGCCTTGTACAGGGCAAAAATACTATCTCACTCATGTGGCAACCCATGTGGCCCTGGCAATTTTAACCACACCTGTGCATACCCCTGAAAAAGTGTTATGAAAGTGTGGCTGAAATGGCCAGAGCCACTCTGAACAAATAAATGGCTTACCGCTTGGGTGAAGTTACATTTTCAAATACTACTTGTATGAATGAGAGGGAAGACTGCTGCTTATGCTACTTGCGATTTCTTTTGGCCATAGTGGGTTTGGATCGGCATATCTGCTACGATATACCCAGCTCTCACTGGAGAGGCTTTTGGTTAGAGGCCCAGCATTTGTCCTCCTCACCAGACTGAGCACAAGGATTCTAGTACCAGTGAAAATTGACCCATTATGGTTCTTTGCTGGGAACTAGTCATTGTTATCATTGGATAACCTCATGATATGGCTTAGTATTGAGCAGATGCCATATTGCTGGAGGTGGGCACAAGGCCCCCGACTGTTACTATGTTCAGTGGGATTTGCCATATTGCTGAAGGCATAGATACTAGTGCAGCCATGTGCAAGTGGCAGCTACAGCCTATAGTATATGGCTTGATACAGGATTCCCCTGTTATGGAGCAGAGCCAGCTTAACCTGCTTCCCCTGCTAGTCTAAGGCCACAGTACTAGACACGTTTACCTGGGAGCAAATCCCATTGAACTCAATGAAGCTTACTTTTGGGTAGACATATATAGGATTGCACTGTAAGGATGCTTCTCTCCACCCCCTGTACTGTCCTTTACTTTCTGAAGATGATCTTAGGAACATGGATAGCTTTGTAGAGAATACAAAAGGACTCATTTGTTCTGAAAGAAGTGAGCAGAATGGATGAAATGAACAGAAACACATTTCAGAGCTAGTACTGGACTACACTCTATATTCTATGCTACCTAAGGCCAAGAGGGGCACGAAAACACCTCCTATATCTGGTTGGCTTTATTCTTGTGCATTCTTGCCAAGCTTTGTTTTCCCCTGATGCTTTGGGATTTAGTGCTCTGCTATCTGAATGTCCAGAACGCACTTTGGAACTGCCAAACCTCCACAGTTCCAAAGCCTAGCAGTAATCTTTGTTCTGTAGACTTTTCGTGTCTGGATGAGTTCCAGTCCAAAGCTCTCTGAGTCAAACATGGGAGTCTGGCAGGTTCTTTAGCCTGATGCTCAGAATTCTCGTATAGATTTATGATGGAAGATTGTGTCTGTATTGCAAAAACTTCATGGGAGTGACTGAAGTATGCTCACTGTGGTCCCCTCTACAAGGATTCGCTTTTGCGCCTGGTTAGGCGATTATGCGCATAATCGCAGAAGCGCATTGACGCCTAATCCCTCTGCACGAGAGGCGGTGAGAGGCGGCAAAGCGCATTAACAGATGTCCAAAATGCGCTTTACAAGTAGTTAATGCACATAAGCGCTTATTCACACAGTCAAAATGCGCTTTAACGGACGGAGCAAAATAAAACTCGCGATTTAACGTGCATTTGATAATGCGCATAATCGGGGAGATAAAGCGCCTCTACGCCCGATTTGCGCTCCGTTCTTGTAGAGGTAATTTTTTTAATGCGCCTTGAAAGAGCTTTAAATGCCTCTTGTAGAGACACCCTGTCCTGCCTCAGAAACAATACATACATTAGGTAGGGATACTGGAGAAATCCACAATGGAGTCAAATGAGTTCAGATTTCTTTGAATCTAACCTTGGATTCCACTGGCTTTTTCTGAGTGACACACAGATTCCATGAACTTGCAGACCAGGTTGTGTGTGTGTGTTTTGGTAACTTTATGGAATTTTATGTAAATTTAGTTTTAGAAAAATACATAAAATAAACAGCGGCCAAAGCTGGGAATTTCCCCCATAGGCTAAAGTATGAAAATGCCAATTTTGGGAGGGATTTGTGCAATTTCGGGAAATTGGAAAAAAATCCATTTCCAGTGGTGACAAAATCAAAGACACCTGGCAATCCATGAAATGCAGATGGAACAGATTTTACAAACTCTGTACATCCCTAATACTAGATCAGATGTGGGCAGGAGATAGATCTGGGACTACTGGTAGGTCTCTAGGTGATTTGCAGTAGCTTGGCAAGAATTTCTAACATTATTTTTTAATAACAATAGCAATAAAATTATGCCCAGTGCCCCAAATCATAGTGCCACAGGGGTGGGTTTTTGTCTGGAAGGACTCTGACCTTCTAGGTCCTTCAAACAGATTCCTGAACCCAGAATGCTTTGTTTCGAAGGGTAAGACTTCTAGTAAATAAAAACAAAATAGATCTCATAAACCTGAAGTAGAGATGTAAAATTCCCAGAAATTTTGAAGCCATAGGAAAAAAACTGGGTTTTTTTCAGGTTTCTTCAGAAAAAATGAAAAATTTTGGAAAAATTGAAAAAGATGAAATATTAGCAGTTTTTACAGATTGAAAGTCACTTTGTTACTTTAGGAGCATAAAATGTAATTATGTATAAATTGGTCTGGCATAAAATTATCACATTTGGTGTATTCAAAGTACAGTGTATTCAAACAATTATCACAAACTGAATTTACTTTTTAATTTTTTTACTTTATTTGGTAACAAATGGAGCTACAAGCTCCTGAACTGTAAGGAAAACCGGAACTGTAAATGACCTCTTTGGTTTTGCCAGTTTATGAGGAACAGACAAAAATGTTTTTTTAAAAAAACCAGAAGAAACCATCAACATTAGTAACAAAGAAACTTATGTCTCTGCTAGTCCTCCACAGTGTCAAGCAGATATAAAGCACCCATTCCCATAAAAAGAACTGGGGGGGGGGGGGGAAGGAAAGGCGGGGGGAACACGATTCAATGAATAGATGTGACATTTAATCAGACTCCTTTTCTGAGCTATAGCTATCACTATCAGTTTCAGTCTCTGCTTCTGCTTCGTTAGGTTTGTCATCATCATAGTTATCATGGATTTCTGAAAACTGAAGGTTTGCCTGGATTGAAACAAGCTTCTCTACCTTCACATGTCAGTTTATTTCTTGATTTGGTGTGAGTGTTTCCAAACATAGACCAGATTCTTTCACATGCTCAGAAGATGGAGGAATCTGAAGAAGGCGAGAAGCAAGAGGAGTCAGAGGCTGTGTTGTGCAAAGACCTTGCCACCATGTTGTAGGAAGGATACGTTTGGCAGAATCCCAGACTGGATTCCTGGACCAAATCCCTGAAGATGTTCTGTATTCTGCAACATTTGAAAGTACCTTTCCAACATCAAGTCCTAAGTGTGATGCTTCTTTTGTAATCCAGTCAAATGCAGTAGCAGTGCTATCATCACTGATATTTCCGTCTTTGAACCTTGGATCCAACAGATTTGCAGCAGCATGAATTGGATGGCAAGAAAATTCTTCCCTTTTTAAAATAAAATCTTTCACTTTACTTTCTTCTGTGGTTGTAAGTGGAGATACACTGAGATTCTCAAAAGCAGTTGTTTTTATCTTGGCCATTTGGCAAGGAATTTCTGATAAAAGTGCACTGTCTGGTACAGATGCAGTGATTGCTGAAGAAATTGGCTTTAGGATCTTCAAGGAATCCTGCAGCTGAACCCAGAAGACATCCTCATCAAAGCATTAGCCTAGTTTATCAGTTAGCTCTGAGATAAGAGGGACAGATTACTGTCTCTCACCCTGCCCCCTCTTTCTCTAAGGGAAAAGGCTGGAGTCCTGGATACAGAGGAAACCTTAACCCTGTCTGGGCACCAGGCCCAGGTCTTTGTATACTGAATTCCTCATCAGCCTAATTGGTTAAGTGAGGGACTAGTTACAGCTGGAGAATCCTCTACACTTTAAGTGGTCTCCATTACACTGTCTGGGAGTATTGCATATGCCCTAGAGGTAAAGCAGGTGGGAAGTAGCAGCAGCAACAACTTCTGCTTTTTTCCAGCAGAGAGAGGAGCAACTAAGCAAAGTGTTAATTGCAGTGGAGATGAGTCTAAAATTACACATACATGCACACACAAACAATATTGATCACTAACTCTTAACATTTAGGAGATAGTTGCTTCTTTCTTTCTTTTGTATGTTGTTGCCCTCACCCTACCCCTGTCTCTGTTAGTGTAGCTTGATTCACTGGCTTGAGCAATCACATACTGCTTCCACCCCCCCCCCCCAACTTTCTGGAATCTCCCAGTCACTTCTCACCTGGACAGTGCTTGTGCCTGTGTTATCAGGGTCTTGAAAAACCCCTAGTTAAGTGCCTGCATTGCATTTCTAGGAACCCATCCAGCTCTATGACTTTGTTTGGCAAGTACATTTCAGCTCTCCTTTTTTCCTGTGCGCACTCTTACTGGAGAAATGAATAACTATTAAATGTTGTGGCCACTTGATACTGTTCTGTTTGTATTCCTTCTGCCTAAGGGCTAGTTTCTGTGACTGTGTATAATAACATCCACGATAGTTTAGTATGTATGGATTTCAGACACAACTCATGTTCTTGATTTTTTCCAAGGCCTGCAGTACTAGGAATGGGTGTTCTTGCCCTCATGCTCCAAAATGCCTTCCGCTGTGGTTGATATAGTACTAGTTGGGATTCCTGCATGGTACTTCATACAGTGCTCTGTTAAACTGTGGAATTGTTTATCACGAAATATAGTAATGACCACCAACCTGGATGCATTTAAATGGGGATTAAATACATTGATGGAGGATAAGGCTATCAATAGCTGCTAGACATGATGACTAAGTGTTCCAGAATCGCAGGCAGTATGCATCGATAGACCAGTTGTCGGGATCATGAACAGCGAGGTGAAGTTACACTCATGTTCTACTTGTGGGCTTCTCATGAGCATCTCATTGGCCATGGTAGAAACAGAATGCTGGCCTACGTATAGGCTTCTGATCTGATCCAGCATGGCTATCCTTCTGTTCTTAATGATTCCTACCAGAAGTGAAATGTGTTTCTCACAAGGAGCTTCCTTCCTTTTAACATATTTGCTTGTGACTAGGGATGGATGAATCTTTCACTTCCTCTCAAACTGGATTTTTTTTCTTAAAAAAACCTCTCAAGTTCTTTCCATTTTGTTTTTAAAGAAATTTGAGAAATTCGGTAAGTTGGGGTTTAAAAAAATAAGAAATTAAATTCTTGCCCACTTCACTGTATGTTGAAATTTTTGCAGAATGTTAGTGTTAATTAACATTATTATCATAGTTATAATGCTTCTTAAAATCTACACTGTGCATTTTCATTTCTGCTTTGGTTGCTTTCACAATAAATTTGTAATGTAGCTCATTATTCTAACTACATCACTTGCCCCTCCTTTGTTTTTAAGAGTTTTTGAGACTGTCAGACTTCCCTCTTTAAGTATTTGAACATGAAAGAGTAAACTCTCACTCTGTTTCTGCACGATGAACATCAGGTGACCAGCAATAAAGATGGGCTATTTCATGTGGTTGTGTGGGACGATGACCTAATGAGCCTTCCGTGCTGTTGGCTCTGTATGTAAGTTGATGTCTGCTTGATGATCTCATATCTTTCCTTCTCCCTTCCTCCCCATCTGTACAGATCCCCATACCAAGTGTGCCTATGCTCCAGCCGTCCACGCCTATCCCTGAGCGCTTGGAAGCTATACAGCGCTATATCAGGGAGCTTCAGTATCCTTTCAGCTTTTGCCAAATCACCAAGGAATGAAAAGAGAAGCAAGGCAACTTCCCTAGCTTGACCACAAGAGAAAATTTCTGAGTGATTGGCACTTTAGCCTAACTGGGAAATGAAACTGCCTCCCTATTTGTTGCATCCTGTGGTTTTGCTGTGTTACAAGTTTCCTTTTCTTTGTACCCTTCTCATCCCAACATCAGCTACATAAGCAAAGCAAACTTACTCCATTGCAAGCTTCCCTCTTCCTGATCTCGAAAACATAGTATTCAAAAGGCATTTGACTTGCTGCCTATCTTGATTCTTCATCAGGGACAGTAAGAAGATGTTAGTCTTCTCTTCCTCATCTTCGTTCAGGGAGAGGGGTTTCGCATTGTGGTTTTGAATGCTCTTGGCCAGGTTTCCCCAACCTCATGCCCACCAGATGTATTGGACTGCAACTTCTATCATTCCCAACCAGCGTGGGGCAGGCTGCTCTTGGCTCTGTTGAAAGCCAACTCTACATTCCCATAATTACAACTGGCACTAATGGGAGCATTTCCCCCCAAATAGCTAAATATGTGGGGCAATTGTCAAGAATGCAGCTGGGGAGGAAAAAGGTAAATGTTGTCCTGATGAAAATCAACCCCACCCTACCTCACACACAACCATACCTCTGCTATTAAATGTTTAATGCAGCAACACTGAAATGGTTTAGCATCACATCTAGTTTGGCTCTGATTGCACACCTTCCCTGTTGATTTCTTTGTGCTGCTGATTCTTCACTTGCTGACACCAAAGTGTTTTGTGAAGGTAGCAAGTAGTCTCTTTGATGTGGTGGAGGTTCCCCCTGGCCCAAAGTTGGCTGCATCGGAGGTGGCTCCCTACTCAGCCAGCTCTTCCAAGCTGTGTGGCCCTTAACTCCTTGTTCCCAGGTACAATCATACTGGGACACAGTTCTTTGAAATCAAGAAAAGCAGACCTTTGACTGGGTAAGTACTATCAGGCCCCCTCTAGATGGATTCCGTTTGACGCCTGTTCCTGCGCTTATGCGCATCTTCTCGGAAGCGCTTTATCGTAAATGCTTGTATGCAGGAGGTAATTGAGCACTCAACAGGTGACCTTACCAGTTGTTTCAAATGCGCTTTACAAGTAGTTAATGCGGAGAATTGCTTGTTCACATCGTCAAAATGCGCTTTAATGGCAGGCGCAAAATAAAACTCGCTATTTAACGCGCATTCGATAATGTGCATAATCGGAGAGAAAACGCACCTCTACGCCCGATTTGCGCTCCGTTCTTGTAGAGGTAAAAATTTTAATGCGCCTTGAAAGAGCTTTAAATGCCTCTTGTAGAGGCAGCCTCACTCTCTTTTTTGGAGTTTATCTTCTTTGAAGGCTCTTTCCCTTCTGAGTCGGGTGGAAGGCCTAAGCTGAGCTCTGAGCCAGTTAGCATCTGGCTTCTCCAAAGAAGTGTGGCACAAAAGTTGAATTCTAGGTTACATGCAGCTGTTCAGAGCTATGTGGTTGCCCTAGTATAAGAGCAAGATTTTATTCCAGCTGTTGGAGGATCCATTTTAGCAGCACCAGAAAAAAAACATGCATGTTAGCCCATAGAAGAGGAACTTGGACTTAATAATTACCTCCTGGATCCACAGGCCTTGCATAGATAGTCCATATCCTTCCCAATACAGGCCTGTAGTGCTCCAGGATCCCTGAGCTCATCCAGCGAAGCAAACCCTGCATCTTAGCTGTCAGTGATGTCTTGCTGATAGAACAACTGTAGATGGAGGTCCACAGATCTGATTGCAGATGGACCCATGCAGTGGATTTTCTGACAGGCCTCCATTCCACATTGTGCTTGGTAGCCTGATAGGAGAAACACCATTGCATTTATATTAGGCATTATTTGAAATATATACTGAGAAAACAGTCTGGCTTGGAAGATGAATTGTCATTGAATCACTGAAGGGAAATTCCAAGTCAGTGGTGAATGAGAGAGATAGGATGAGGAACCGAGTCTGAATCTAACACATGGCTTCCCATCTGTATTTGTATGACTAAACTGTTCTTTCTTCTTCTGTTTTGCATCTCCCCCAGCCCATTCTCTGCTTGACACAAGCCTTAACAATAATAGAATTCTCTTGCTGCTTCCCGTGTCTTGTCCCATAGGCTGATGGACCTGGCCAAAGAAATGACAAAAGAGGCTCTGCCAATCAAATGTCTGGAGGCTGTGATTCTGGGAATGTATCCTTTTCTCTTTGAACAATATATACATTCCTGTTCAAACACAGTAGTTCCAACTTCATTGCTCTTATACTTTGGCATTTGAATCCCACTGTATATCATGTACTGTTACACACATTAGCAAAATGCATTTGAGTTGATATTAATTATTTAAAATGACTTTTTAAGGCCACTTTGAAGGGTAGAACACTTCCATGATGGCGTACAACATAAAAACAATTCAAAATATGGAAAAACAAATAGAAAAGCAATAATTATTCAATAAAATGCTTTAAAAAATGCCAATTAAAAACTGGCTGTGGAAAGACCAGTGAAAGCAAGTGAGTCTTAAAAGGCCTTCCTTAAGACCTGCAAAGGAGGATCCTGACAAATCTCTGATGGAAGTTGTTTCCAGAGGTGTGGGGATACCACTGAAAAGACACTCTCCCTTGTGGCCATCAGCCCAACCATCTTTGGGGATGTGCAGGTGAGAAGGGCCTCTGCTGATGACCTTAGAACATGGGCAGGCTGATACAGGAGAAGGCAGCCCTCCAAGTAATTAAGTATTATCAGATTTTCTTCTCTTTTTGGACAGGAAGGATGTATAGAAGACAAAAGTGCCTACTTCCATTTTCCATAAGAAATATATTTAAGAAAAGGTGGCAACCTCATTTTATGCATAACATTTTCCTTTGCCCTGTCCTAATAATCTGGGAATCCCCTGTTGTGTGGGTGGACCTATATGACATGGAACTGTGACTCTGTCTTTCTTGTAACAATTAGTTTTTCCTCTTAGGAATGGAAAATGTTTTGTAAAGTTCAATTACTGTTTGCGGGAGGCACATAAAGATGTTTAGTGACACTGCATGCTTGCCGCATGAGCTTGCTTTAAAGCCTCTGGGAAATGAGCCTTTCATGATGATGCTGGATGAGTCCATCCAATGCGTCCAGGCCAGCAGCATTTTGCAAAAGCTGCTTCATAAAATCATGCAAGGAAGTGCTGCCCTGCATCCTGTGATTTGTCACAATTTACATTCCGCTTCATGATTAGAATGAAGGAAATTATTCTATGCAATTTTGCAGGATGTTAGTCATGCATTGTTCTGCTTCCAGGTCATTGCATTGCCCCCTCCATTACCAAAGGCTGCATGCCATGCCAACCTTCTGGGAATAGGGAGCAGTAAATGGAGAAAATACTGGGTCAGTGAAGGACAAAGGTGAAATGAATGGCTACCGTTGCATATCTGTTCACTCAATATCTCTAAGAAAGTGCTTTATTTTGGTTGCACCTAGAACATTGGCCATATTCAGATGCTCATATTTCACCTTAATAAGCTGAGATATGAATAAGCTTTTTCTCTCACATGAAGTCCCTGTGCTTCTCCCTTCACATGAGCTATCAAACGAACTGGGAAGTTTTCAGGCAACCATAGTTTTCCTATTTTTGTCCACACCAAAAAACTATGCTGAACAGCTTTGGAAAAAGCCCAGATATTAAACCACAGTTTGAAGGTTATTTAATATCCTGGCTTGTTCAGAAAATGTTAATTGTGGTTGCCTGGTTCTGGCCAATGGGGAAACGATAGACTTCTGGTTTGTTTGCCAGATTGTGCAAAAGGGGCTGTTTGTGTAGGAAAAAGGCTTGTTCATATCTTGGCCGATTAAGCCAAGACACGATCATTCAAGTTCTGACGTTATGTGTAGACTGCAACATTTTTGTTATTACTGAAAACCCTCCTAGTGGACGTAATGCAGTAATTTACATCAGTGAATCATTCTCTTTCTCTCTGACTTTATAGTACCACAACCTACAGTACCGTACTTCATCGATTCTAAGACACACTTTTCTCCCTTGTTTACATCTGTAAAATGGGGTGCGTCTTAGAATTGATGGCGCCTTGCAATTGCAGGATTTTCCCGCGTTTTGCAGGAGGTGGGAGGGCTCTGCATGCCCCACCCTGCAACTTACCCTAGTGGGTCCCAAGGGACCCCATAAAGCTGGTCAGAAGTCCCTCCTCCCCTCTTACCTTGATCGCTGCCACCTCGGCCTGGCAAGGCATCGTTACTGGGTTCCCATTAACGATGCCTTGCCAGGCCAAGTGGAGCATTGCCATCGCCATCGCCTGTCCTTGCTGCTGCCGCCGCTGCTCCACACCGCTGGTAATGCTCCCCTCGGCCTGGCAAGGCATTGTTACTGGGAAGCTAGTAATGGCGCCTTGCTAGGCCGAGGTGAGCGCTGGCGATGGTGCGGCGCAGCGGCGGCAGTGGTGAGGATGGGCGATGGAGGCGAGGGGGGAGGGGGAGAGTTAGGGCCCCGCAAGTCCCCCCTCCCCCTCACAAGTCCCCCCCTCACCTTGATCGCTGCTGCCTGGGCTTGGGAAGGCTTCAGTACTGGGAAAGAGGTCGCGATCACAGTAAATCTCACGAGATCTCGGTGTCTTTCCCAGTACTGAAGCCTTCCCAGGCTCAGGCAGCAGCGATCAAGGTGAGTGGGGAGGGGGGACTTGCGAGGGAGGAGGGGGGACTTGTGGAGCCCTAACCCTCACACTCCCCCCTTCCCACTCACCTCCATCGCTGTCGCCCGTACTCA
This sequence comes from Anniella stebbinsi, assembly GCA_029215795.1. Classification (NCBI taxonomy): domain Eukaryota; kingdom Metazoa; phylum Chordata; class Lepidosauria; order Squamata; family Anniellidae; genus Anniella; species Anniella stebbinsi. The sequence continues at coordinate 336,968,452 of JARDYH010000001.1, forward strand.
CCGCTGCCGCCGCTGCTCCACACGGCCGCCAGCGCTCGGCATGGCAAGGTGTCATTGCCAGTAACGAGGCGAGCGTTGCCAGCGGTACAGAGCAGTGGCGGTGGCGGTGGTAGCAAGGATGGGCGATGGAGGGGAGGGGGGAGGGTTAGGGTGCCGCAAGTCCCCCATCTCCTCTTACCTTGATCGCTGCTGCCTTGGCCTGGCAAGGCATCGTTACTGGGTTCCCAGTAATGACGCCTTGCCAGGCCGAGGAGACCGTTGCCAGCGGTGCGGAGCAGCGGCAGCGAGGACGGCGATGGCAATGCTCCCCTTGGCCTGGCAAGGCGTAGTTACTGGGAACCAGGCAGAGGCGGCAGCGATCAAGCTGAGAGGGATGGGGGGACTTGCGGGGCCCTAACCCTCCCCCCTCCCCTCCATTGCCCATCCTCACTGCCACCGCCACTGCTGCTGCGCGCTGCTGGTAATGCTCGCCTCGTTACTGGGAACGATGCCTTGCCAGGCCGAGGCGAGCGCTGGCGGCGGCACGGAGCAGCGGCGAGGATGGGCGACGGCGATGGAGGGGAGGGGGGAGGGGGGAAGGGATGCTGAAATTAAGGTGCATCTTAGAATCGACGCAAAGCTTTTTCCGTGTTGGTGGCCCTGAAATTTAGGTGCATCTTACAATCGATGGCGTCTTACATTCGGTGAAATACAGTATTTGAACTTGGGTTGGACAAAAGGTACTTTAAGATGCATAGACTCAAACAATCAACCTGACGTTCCAGATGATGCTCAAGTATATGATGTGTCATCACTTAGAGAAGAAGAACCTTCTATAGCAGACTTGGGGTTGTTTTTGGTGGCTTGAATCTTCAGAAGGGGTAAATGAGGTTTAGTACCTAGGTCTACCTATATATCTAAAATCATTTCTAGGATGCCTTTAAGGCAGCGTACAAGATGATAACCACACAAAGTGAATGCAAATTTTTAAAATCCTTAAAACATGGTTCATAAAAATCCATAAAAAAAGAGATTGACAATTAAAATCAACAAAGCAAAATTTACAAAGCAAAATTTACCAATAAAACACAGTGGCCCAGAATTAAGGGAAGACCAGTGAAAACAATTGAATCTTCAGAGCTTTTCTGAATATCTGCAAAGAAAGGGCCTGACAAACCCCTGATGGAAGTTGATTCCAGAGATACAGGAATCAACCAGAGGCATTGTACCTAGTTGAAATAATTGACCCTAATCAATAAAGTCTGGCTATTGTAGGAGATGTGGAGAAGGGACCTTATTAGTTGTTTCCTGTATTGTGACGCTACCTATTTCCTGAATACTTCGCCATTAACAGTTACCTCACCAACAACATGCCAACACTGGAGCGTTTCCCCATCAGCTTCAAAACCTACTTCTCAGGGAACTACTTCCGCCATATTGTGCTGGGAGTGAACTTTGGGGGCCGATATGGGGCGCTGGGCATTAGTCGGCGTGAGGATCTCATGTACAAAGCGCCCACCTTCCGCACACTGAGCGAGCTGATCTTTGACTATGAGGAGGCGTACCGTTGCTGCTGGCACACCCTAAAAAAGGTGAAGCTTGGCCAGTGTGTGTCCCATGATCCGCACAGCGTGGAGCAGATTGAGTGGAAGCACTCTATCTTGGATGCAGAGAAACTGGGCCATGAGGACTTCCGCAAGGAGCTTGAGAGGCATTCCCGTGACATGAGGCTAAAGGTGAGATTGCTGGAGGGGCTGTTTATTCGTGTTTAACCCTGTCTGCTGGGCCATGCCTTAAGGGCAAACGTTGTTGGTTGAGTTGAATGCTTTTACTCGTGTGCTTAATGTATATGGTGCCTTTTAGGGGTGTGCACGGACCCCCCGGATCGGATCGGGACCCGGATCGGGACCTCCAATTTTGTCCCGGACCGGTTCGGACAAAATCGGAGGCCCCCCGGACCGGATCGAGTCCGATCCCGATCCAAAAATCGGAAATTTTTGGATCGGCCGCCATTTTTTTCCCCATAGACTTGCATTGCAATGCAAGTCTATGAGGAAAAAATGGCGGCGGGTGGGTAAGGGGGGGCCTAACTCCCTCCCCCCCCCCGGGGCCGTCCGCTGTGGACGGCCCCGGCAGGTAAACCCCCTCCCCCGCGCTCCCTACCCCCCCTGGGGCCGCCTGCTTCCATCCGCTGGCGCCCGCGGGCGCCAGCGGATAGAAGCGGACGGCTCCGGGGGGGGGGTAAGCCCCCTTCCCCGCCACTTACCTTCTCGGCACGTCCGGCGCCGGCGGCTACTACCAGCGGGCTCCGCGGCCTACTCTCGAGTAGCGCGCCGGGTGATGACATCACCCGGCGCGCCACCCTGGAGCAGGCCGCGGAGCCTGCTGGTAGTAGTAGGCGCCGGCGCCGGACGGGAGCCGCCGGGCCGGGCAGGTAAGGGCCCCCCTCCCCCCTCCCCCCTCCGCGCGCCCCCTCCTCCCCCCTCCCCCCTCCGCGCGCCCCCTCCTCCCCTCCACGCACCCCCTCCTTACCTTTCCGGCCCGGCGGCTCCCGTCCGGCGCCGGCGCCTACTACTTCCAGCAGGCTCCGCGGCCTGCTCTAGAGTAGCGCGCCGGGTGATGACATCACCCGGCGCGCCATCCTAGAGCAGGCCGCGGAGCCTGCTGGGAATAGTAGGCGCCGGCGCCGGACGGGAGCCGCCGGGCCGGAAAGGTAAGGGCCCCCCTCCCCCCTCCGCGCGCCCCCTCCTCCCCTCCACGCACCCCCTCCTTACCTTTCCGGCCCGGCGGCTCCCGTCCGGCGCCGGCGCCTACTACTTCCAGCAGGCTCCGCGGCCTGCTCTAGAGTAGCGCGCCGGGTGATGACATCACCCGGCGCGCCATCCTAGAGCAGGCCGCGGAGCCTGCTGGGAATAGTAGGCGCCGGCGCCGGACGGGAGCCGCCGGGCCGGAAAGGTAAGGGCCCCCCTCCCCCCTCCGCGCGCCCCCTCCTCCCCTCCACGCACCCCCTCCTTACCTTTCCGGCCCGGCGGCTCCCGTCCGGCGCCGGCGCCTACTACTACCAGCAGGCTCCGCGGCCTGCTCTAGAGTAGCGCGCCGGGTGATGACATCACCCGGCGCGCCACCCTAGAGCAGGCCGCGGAGCCTGCTGGGAATAGTAGGCGCCGGCGCCGGACGGGAGCCGCCGGGCCGGAAAGGTAAGGGCCCCCCTCCCCCCTCCGCGCGCCCCCTCCTCCCCTCCACGCACCCCCTCCTTACCTTCCCGGCCCGGTGGCTCCCGTCCGGCGCCGGCGCCTACTACTACCAGCAGGCTCCGCGGCCTGCTCTAGAGTAGCGCGCCGGGTGATGACATCACCCGGCGCGCCACCCTAGAGCAGGCCGCGGAGCCTGCTAGTAGTAGTAGGCGCCGGCGCCGGACGGGAGCCACCGGGCCGAGAAGGTAAGTGCCCCCCTCCTCCCCCCCCCCCCCCGCTGTCCACTTTCATCGGCGGGCGCCCGCTGGCGCCCGCCAATGGAAGCGGCGGTGGGCGCCAGTGGGCGCCCGCCGATCCGCCGATCCGCCGAACCGGTTCGGAGCTTTTTCGGACCGGTTCGGATTGGATCGGCCGATCCAGCTGCGGGATCGGAAATCGGATAATTTATCCGATTTCCCACTGGACCGGACTCGGATCGTGGATCGGGTCCGATCCAGTGCACATCCCTAGTGCCTTTCAGGGCAAAGTCCTGAAGAGACTCTTGTGTCTAGTGCTAGGCAGAAGCAGTTGAGAAGGGAAGGGAGAATTGTTGCTTTTGCTCCTCCATTGGTCCAGGTCTCAGATTGGGATGGGAGAATCAGGGATGTTCGAGCTCACTGAAATTCTCTAAACTTTACTTCAAAGCTTTGTTTGGCTCACTCCCATTTTCGTTTGCGACCCCTTTTCAGTTAATCTGAATGGGAAAGGTTGCACATTTTTCAAATGTTGTGCATTTTGAGAAAGTTCTGCATTTTTGCAAATCCAAACACAAGTTCAGGTATTTGCAAACATTTTTGAGAACATGCACTCATGTTCGAAGTTGCAAAAGGGACATTTTCAAGTGAGTTGCAAAGCGATATGAAATTTTCATATATCCCCAATCTCAGATTTGCTTGTTTACAACATGTATATATCACCTTTTTGCCAGAGTAATAGCAACAACATCTTTCTTGCTTCTGTACATATATCAAGTTGGGCAGGGCCAGCCCTACCCGTAGGCAGAATGATGCAACTTCAGTGGGAAGCCCCTCCCTTCCCCTGCCATTTCCCTCTTTTGGAGGGCAGAGTTGTATATGCCATACAGCCTGTTTTGCACCGCCCTAAACTAGGCTGCTGCTTTAAGATGCCGTGGAGAATGCTATCCTGTCACCAGTGTTGAAGTACGATGCAACTTCCAGTACTGTTGGATTCTCTATGTGGAACGTGGAGGGGCATCAACTTGTTCTTTTCCTGAGGCAGCAAAATGTTTTGGGCTGACCCTGTAGCTTGGATTTGGGCAGATATCAGTGTGTGTGAGAGGTAGAGCCACAGAGGTGGAAGGGCCTTCAAAGGTCCAGTCCACGCCCTCTGCCAATGCTGGGTGAAAAGGGAAAGTTGTGTTGGGGGCAACACTTTAACAAATCACACATTGCAATAGGAGACATGCAGCATCCATGACAGGTGGAGCAGCAAAGTGGCCAAGGGCATGAACTGTGACATCCCTTGTTCATATCTTGCTTCAGCCATGCTCACAAAGTGGTCCTAGATGAGCCACTACATTCTCATGCCTTAGCCCCCACCCCACCCCACCCCACCCCACCTAGCAATATGGACATAATTTTGCCGTACAAGTTTGCTGTAAGAATTGATATAATGTGCTTTGAACATTCAAAAAGAGCTCTCCCAATGCGTAGCATTAGTTCTACTCTTTCTCTTTCCTCCTAATTTTTGCTGCATTCATCTCACACCTCCTAGCAAGGGAAGTAATTCATGGCCGGCATTGCTCACTGTAATTTTGCTTCTCCTCCCAGATCAGCAAAGGGACAGGGCCACCATCACCCACCAAGGATAGGAAGAAAGATGTATCATCCCCACAGCGAAGCCAATCCAGTCCGCATCGTCGCAACAGCCGGACAGAGAGGCGGTGAGCTCACAAAGCTATTTGTTCTGTGTGGATGACCAGCTTTATGTGGGGGTTTTGTCCCCCACATATCTCACACTATAATTTTAATGCACATAAGTGGTGCATACTTTGACCCCTGTGCATGGAAGCCTATTTTATGTAGTTGCATCTGTTCAGTACACACAACTGCTTGTTGCTACATGAACAGCACCTCCTTTTCCTTCTGCTTGGAAGTTGTGAATTTGCTCACAGCATCCACCAGCTCCTTCAAAGGTGTTTGCTTTTGAATTGAGCTCTCTGTCATACAGAGGAATCCTATGCATATTTACTTGGAAGTAAGTTCTATTGGGTTCAGTGGGGCTGATTCCCTAGCAAGTGTGTTTTTAACAGACAGTTGCATCTGCCCCTTGGTCATGGAGATGGCCAAAGACCTCCACTACCCGAATTCTCAGTGCATAGCAGAAAACCAATGCATGCCCAGTGCAAAGAGACCATCCTCACCCATTGCTCTCTGGCATGGGCAGGGTTATCTTTAGCCTAGGCTTTGATGAAGCTCAGAAATGGCAAGAAACTGGCACTGCTTCTGGCCCTTCTCCAAAGTGCCACACCACAGGAGAGACAGTCGCCATGTCCTCTACTGACTGAGTTAGTTCCTGCATGTCTCAGAGGACTTGGGGAGGGATTAATCCTGACTGAGAGCTCAATGGGCTGAGCCAACTCAAGAATTTTGGTCCTCCACCTGGATTCTGCACAGAACTTATCCTTGAGGAGTGTTTGGGATGGCTAGCTGGCTGAAGATTCCCCCTAAGAACATAAGAATAGCTTGACAAGATCAAAGGCCTATTTAGTCCAGCATTCAGTTTCCACAGCGGTGAAGCAGATACCCTCAGGAAGCCCACAAGCAGAACATGCAGTAGTTCTGCGCAGGGTATTGAAAGAGGAGATGAAGCACCTCCCCACAGTTGAGTCAGTCTTTTTAGAGACATTTCCTGAATAATGGGAGGAGCCATAGCTCAGTGTGATAGAGAGGATGCTTTGCATGCTCAACATCCCAAGTTAAATCCCCAATGTCTCCAGGTAGGGCTGAAAAAACTTCTGCATGAAATCCTGGAGAGCCGCTGCCCATCGGTGTCGACAATATTAGACATAGATGGACCAATGATCTGACACTGTATAAAGCAGCTTTCTATGTCCCTACATTACATTTCACTCGAGTTTCCCCTTTTTCTTTTTTCACCTTCCAGGCCATCTGGAGAGAAGAAACCTACAGAGCCCAAAGCCATGCCAGATCTTAATGGCTACCAAATCAGAGTGTAAAGAGTCTCTCGCCATGTGTTGGACCATGGGCTGGACAGCATTTGGACCGATTCTGCCTGCAGGGTGCGCGATGTAGGAAAAAAAAAGACAGTGGGCAGGAAGTGCTGACTTTCTCCAAGGTATTTCCTGCAAAGCAGTGTCCTATGGATGGCATTGTGTCCACTTCTCAGACTTACAAGGAGAGGTGTTTTTCAGATCCAGCAACTAAACAAAACTCTTAAAGTAGCAGACCTGCCAGCCGGTGGTTCAGTGTTGTACAGCATTGGTGAGGAAAGGAACCTTTCATGGAGTAACAGCGCTCCAGCGGTCCAGGCAGCGCACCAGCCCATGTGGTGCTGTGATACTTTTAACTTTTTATAGCCCCTTAGTGGGCACATCTCTTTTCTTTGCTTCTGAAGGAATCAAGCTAACATGGGGAGGAAGAGAGCTGGGGCAGGGGACTGGAATCAAAAAAACTGATCCTGTGGAAGGTTTTCCGAATTTGTACCTTCAGAGAATTTTAATATTTTTTACTAAGGTGGAGAAGGGGGGGAACAAATCATATCTTCGCAAATGCCCTAAAATCACCAACTTGATCCTTGTGCTTCTCTTTCACTTGGTGGAGTGCCTTGTAAGATGAGAAGCTGCTCGCCTGTCGCACAGCTCCTGCGGCAAGCTGACAGGTTCGATCTCCAGGAAGCAAGCCTTTAGAGGAGGCAGCTCAGGAGGCGCCTGCATGATTGGGTATGGAAGCTGAACAAAGGGCAGTGTACTCTTAAGGGCCTAGTAATGGCACTTGCCCACTGTGAAGCATTCAAGAGAGACCAGATTCCCATCTTTTCACTTTCTGGTGCTATTCTGGTGTTGAGTGTTTTAGTAGAGCATCATTGTTGTTCAGTTGGCAGGGGAATGGGAGTGCAAAGAGCAGGTCTCTCTGGCTTGAATTCATAAGCCAGAAGTGCAGGGCCTCACGCCCAGAGGCCAAATCGGGCCCTCCAGGGAGGCCAAATCTAGCCCTCTGGGGTTCTCCAGGTGGCCAAACCTTCTTCCCCCAGGCACCAAACTGTTTGGTGGTTTCCCTGCTTTTTGTACATTTCCCCCTTCATTCTAAAAGGTTCAAATGCCTCTCCCCAGGCTTAGTTACTGGCAGTCAGAACTTCAAGCTAAAATATGCTGATTTTGGCCCTACCAACTTTGCCTTCAGCTCTGCCCATTACTGGAATGCTGCGTCTGAGAACTTCTCTGTGGTGGAATTTGGCTCTTGGGCTTAAAGAAGTTCTGCACCCCTGCCATAAGCATTTCTCCCTTTCGGTGGGAAAAGATGTCTCGTTCTCTTTCTAGCAACACCACCCTTGCTTTTTCTCTTACCAAGGCAAGCATTCCTTCTTGCTAGGAGCAGATCACATCCTGAGGAATCCTAGGGTGCGGTGCAGAGGCTTTTAGTAGGAGAGCACGTGGATATTAATACATGAAGGGGGCTCAGGCCACACCACATCCTGGGATCCATCTCTTTTTGTGACCTTTCTTCTAGTTTTGCAAAACACTTAGAAGTGGAAGGTTTTCTGTTACTGGTCCGGACCAAAGTCTTGCGTTGCCTTTCTTTCTGTCTTGCGTTTTAATCAGTGAATCTGCACCTGTACGTCCTTTTCATTTAGACTCCTTGTCAGTTAAACATGGCGGTGGCAGCTGCTTTTAGCAGAAGCCAAACCTGGTTACTGCATGAACCTGTCTCAAGACTGTGTCTGCATCCCTTTCTCACCAAACTGGTTGTGGGGAGGTGGCTGTATGTGCAATTGCAGAAACGTAACACTTAAAGAGGGAGAGAGCCCTACAATTGCTGTGCTCCCAGTCTGGGGTAGCAAAGGGACAAAACTGAAATGTAAGGAGGGTTCATCTAGCCACATGAAACCTGCTCTGTGAAAAGGAGAGTGGTGGTCTTTTCAGGCAGAAGTTAAATCTGCGAAAACTGAGAGGCTGCTGTGGGGAACAGTATTCTTCATCCGAGTCTATTGGCTTATCCTCATTGGGACCAATTGGCTATGGAGTAGTACACACCCCACAGTGGTTGGGAATGCTGAGAGAGGTAATTGTACCAAGGGGTAATGTTTTAATAAAGGAAGGTAGACCAGAAGGACTTTAAAGCAGCAGTGGCCTGAAGGTAGATGGGGATCTGCTGGTAGATCTCTGGGTCTCCCAATGCTTTAATGAGAGCATGGAAAGTTTCAAGAAAGACATTTCTAGCATGGCTAGCCTCATGCTAATTGCTTGTCTCTCAGCCTCAGTGTTCCTCCTCTGTAAAATAGGACTACTACTTGGTTGCTTTTGACCAGGTCTTTGTTCAGCTCTGCTGGACAGTTTTTAGAGTGTTGTGTTAGCTTCTGTTTTGATAACTCACATGTAGATTTGTATATATGCCAGTGTTTGGGTCATGGGGTGCAGGAGATAATTGACTCCATCCCCTGAACCCCCATTTTGTGTTTGGCTCTGGTTGAGAGACCTTGGCATTCTGGGGGGGGGATCCATACTTGCTCCACAGTATCATGGTTCCTGGTTCTCCTGTTCAGTAGGCTAGTTAGGCAGTAGCTTTTCTATCATCACAAGAAGCCTGGCTGCCTTCTGTCTCTTTTCCACTTCCCCTCCCACACATCCAATCGGCCATTATTTTTCAGATTTTGTTTTATTACTTTAACTGCCTTTTTGTAGCAGGACCAAGCTGGTCTTCCTCTTGACTAGTGAGCTGTGATGAAGTAATTAAACACTTCAGAAAACCATATGCTATGGGTGTCTCTGGCTATAGAAGCAGAGAAGGATCAGTATTAGGATGTTCTTAAGTGACATACTTAACACAACCTGATATCCTCCAGATGTCTTGGACAACAACTCCCAGCATTCCCCAACCAGCTTGGGGAAGGCTGACTTAAAGTGTCTTATTACACTGCTGAAAGTGTCTGGACGCTTGTAAGGCAGAATGCAAGCATATCCTGTTAGAATATGTTCACAAACAAATGACCCACTTAGAGTATTGTTTAGGGAACTATTCAGTATGATCATTGTCTGTCTCTTTTTATGTCTATCCAAGTAAGAAAAACACACTTTAAATACGACTGGATCGTATTTATATTTAAAGATTACTATTCCTTTTGTAGTTTACATTAAGCCTCATTTTTAGTTAATAGTGAAATGCCACTTGAAATTAAGCCCGTATTAATCCAGCAACTGCTAGGGATGGGAAAATCTGTCAGGCTTGATCTTGTTAAGGTTCTCATTTCTTTTCACCACCGAGCTCGCTCTAACTTGGGTCTGCTCTGGATTGAGATCTGCATAGACATTCATATGTATTTCCATGCACGTTTCCCCCCCCCCCCCAATTCTACATATTTGTATGCATTTTTCCCATGAAGAAAAGCTGTTTTGTTTGTGCATTTTTTGAATGTGCTCGTTTTTTGTACACAACCCCCCACTAAAAAAAAACCCAAAACACATAATTGCAAGCTTCGAAAGTATGGATTTTGTTAATCAGATGAGTTCTTCTCCGTGCTCAGTCTTGAGAGATGCAAATTGGGCATTCTCGCATAAAAATGTGAACCCAACTAATTTCTCACCAGTCCCTAGCAACTGCCTCTGTGAAGTATTTTAAGCCCACCCACCCCATGTTTTAAAAACACCAGATGCTGTCATCTTGCTTGTACTCCGTCACCATTGTTTCCATCTTTCCTAGCTTGCTTAGCTGTTAGGTCCCTCTGCAAAAGGAATGGGCAAAAAACAGGGGGAAGGGAGAAGATAATACTCATTACTGGGCCGTGAGATAAACCTTAAGTTTGAGGCATCCTTCAGATCTGGAAAAGTTTAGCCAAGTTCCAGGATGGAATGCAAAGAAGGTATTGAATGATTGATGCCAGTCATTGAGCTGAGCCCTTGAAGTGAACTGATCACTGCCACAAGTAAGCTGTCTCCAAGAATATGCCATTATGAAGCAGCCTAAGACCTTTTTTTTGTTGGTGATGGTGATGAACCACAACTAATGTGAAAGTAAACATACCACACAATTGGAACATGTGTCCTTTTGCCAAGCATGTAACAGGCTCTGCCTGTTCCTAAAAAAAAGAAAAGAAAAAAGTAATCTGGCTCTAAGCAGGACAAATTACTCAGTTGGAAAGTTGGGAAGGATTCAGAGGATAGCCACAACAGGCAGTAGTAATGAGGACTGGCTGAGAAGTTGGGATACTTAGTGTAATGAAAAGATGTGGGGGAGAAATAGTTTGAAGAATCTTACGTGGAGGAAAAGCGGTAGCTGTTCCCACTCTCCACTGAACTTTGAAACTTCAGGAAGGTAGATTGTGGGAAACTACTAGAACTCCCCAATTGTAATAGAATTCACTGATGGAATAAGCAAGCCAGGGGCTGGGTTCACACAACACTCTAATCCACCATGAGTTATTGTGTGGTCCGAATGCAGCACATTTTCCACAGGGTGGGTTAATGTGTTGTCTGGACACAGTGCGTTTTCTGCAGGGTGGTTTGTTAACCATGCAGTGCAGTTTATTTTTCTTGAACAAGCCACCTTGACAACCCATGGCTGCATTTTAGGTTGTTCAGGGTGGCTAACAAGCCACACTGCATGGTTAATAAACAACCTTGTGGAAAAAGCTCTGTGTTCAGACAACACTATAACCCATAGTTCAACAACAATCCACACTGGGTGGATTAGCATGTTGTATGAACCCCGAAGAATGTATGAAATTCCCTTCCTTAAAAGCTATTCCCCACTCTCAGATCAGCCAAACATCTGTTAAGAGTGTTTTAGTGGTGGGGAACCTTGACCTTCCAGATTTCGTTGGACTTCCAAACATCCATCAGCTCCAGCCAGTATGGCCAATAGGTAGAGATGACGGGAGTTGTGTTCCAACTTCTAGAGGGCTGCAATTCCTCACCCTTGTTTTAAACATATAACATCTCTGTCTCAGATAGAGATGCTGTGGGCCCCTTTTCAGTGTTTAGGAACTTCAGTCTGATGTGAAAATATGGGAAACACATATAACCTAGACCAGGAGTGGACAACTCATGGCCCTCCAGATGTTTTGGCTTGCAACTCTCATCAGTCCTGGTCAGTATAGCCAATGGTGAGCGATGGTACAAGCTGTAGGACAAATCAACTGGAGACCCACAAGACAGTTCTCACAATGTTAGTAACTGTGAGGAGCTACACTTGTTAAATCCATGTTCTGCCTGGGCACTTGTTTATCCTGCATCAAAGTGAGTCCTCTATCCAAGAGTTAAGCTTCAACCAAAATACCTCGAACATGTATGACATACGTTAAAACTGAGGGTGGGATTGTGCACTGCTTCAGTTTACTTCAAAGTTCCAAGTGGTGAGGTGAAAGTTGATGCATCAGTAACTAGCGATGGACTGGAGAACCAAACTGCATGATCAACAGCCCCATGTGGTGATGGGAGAATTGAATGTTTAAATGCTCCCCTACAAAGGCAGACTAAGTCTGATTACATAATGAGATAGGTGTGTGTGTATTCCCCCACCACCTTTAACACAAAGAAGCAATCAGGCCATGGTGTTGGGAAAATAAAACATCTGAAGTGATATAGTCCAACAAACAGATGATCATGTGACACTGCTGATCAAGTGTCTGTCACTGGGACAGTCTTTCTTGAGTGAATTAGTGTGCTTTAGTTTGGAACTTCTTGTGTGAGGAATTGCTGAAAGATAAGTCCAATCCTTTTAGGGAAAAATACAAGCCCATAGAAGAGACTCAAAGTGGACAGACATAAGAGCTCCATCACACCAGCGATTTATCACACTCTCGCCATGCCTGGTTTGTGTTTTTGCAGTGCGGTACTCACATGACGTCATCCCTTTCCTGCTCTTATCTCGCCTCTTCCCCTCCATTTTCCATCTTATTTTGGTGCGGGGAAAGTCCAATTTTCCCCCTCCGTGCACAATAAAGCCTCTCCTCCCTCCCATGTATTGCTGTCCTTGCGCTATATCAGACCATCCCGTTTGTTTGTTGGGGGCGTGTGTCAAAGGGCAGTCTTGCTGACAAAAGAGGAGGAAGACGGGATGGTTCTCCATTCAACTGTTCAACCGTGAAGGGGGAAGGAAAGAGGGTGCCCAAACACCCCGTGAAGAAGGTGGGTGAGGCTGCCACTGCTCATGCCCAGGACTCAGTCCCATTCAATTCTATGGTTCTTACTCCTGAGTAGGCATGTCTAGGTTTCTTGTCCAGAACAATGTTGGCTTCCCCTTGCCATGCCAACATTGATCACAAACTTCTCCAAAAACTAACTAATACTTTCTCTTCACTTATCTTGTTTAATATTTTAGAGGAAAGCATAGCCTGTTGTTTTACCATAATTGCGCAGTTTCAGGCTGCCATACTACTGTATTTGTGCAGAAAATAGATATTTTTTAAAATAAAAAATTAACTGCAGGAGGAAGGAGAACGTAGGGGCGGAGGGGGAGATTTTGCTGGCATAGTAGCGATACATGTGAAAAGATACATGAGTGCAACAATGCAGAGACACGAAAGTGCCCAGCGCTCGAGTCACTAAGGAAACAGAGGGGGAAACCGCAGGGAAAAAAGTAGGTGTGATGGATCCCATAGAAGCTTTCCCCTTAGCCTTGAAGGAAAAAGGAGGAGCTGTACGCCCTGTAGCAAGGCTGGATCAAAAATATTCATCACTTCTGTCCTTGGGGGGAAACTTTGGCAAAAGGATATATAGGGTTTCCCCCCACTCTCATTTGCACTAGTATTTAAATTTGTGAACTGCTGCTCCCCCAAAGCTAGCATAGCCGTGTCTTAGATGGAATGACATTTTAAAATGAGCAGTAAGTTAGGTTGTTATCGCACGGGCGGTTTTCAGCACACCCACCTCGTTTTTGATCCAATTCTTCAGCACTGGGTTCGTGTTACTGCATTCCCCTCCTGCTGCTCTCTCGACCTGAGGTCGCAGGTTTTAGTTTCTGTTTCGATTTATGCCTCAACTGGCAAAGTCCAAAACAGACAAAGTTTAACAGGCCAAGCTGAGGTATGGCAGCCATACCGACCAAGTGTGATTCAAAACGCTAGACTCGAATACGAAACGGAGGGGGAAGCTGCAGAAGCAACCCAGGGGAAAAATAGTAGGTGTGATAAAGCCCTTAGTTTGCACGGTAGCTGTGTCAGTATTAGCAAGTCTGCTTTATAATAATAGGCAAGTGTTGTGTGTCAGCTATAATTGGTTAAAAAAAACCTAGCTGGACCCTTCCTCCTGAAGTCATGTGGCAGGCTGGTTACATGTTTCTGTGAGGTAATGTCCATTTCTAATGTCTGTACACTTGCATGGTAGATAGCTCAGTTTGTATTAGTTTCCATTCTTTAGCATCAAATCAGCCTGTCCTCATGAATGGACAAACTCATTGGATCTTGTCAATGTAGCCAGCCCTGATTCAGGAGAACTGCATGTCGGCTTAATGCAGTGGCAGTCAACCATTTTGCCTTCAGAAAACACTTTTCACACAGCCTTGTTTGTCGGAGAACCCGTGTGCTGCGGAGATTTCAGAGCAGGACTTGGGGCATATTGTTACAGAATAGGCTCTCCAGAGGTTCCAGAGCAGGTCTTTCATCCATATTGTACCAGTTGGTACTGCCTTCTATGAAGTATATCCCAGAACACCTCCCCGCAGCTGCCTATTGTAGAGAAAAATGTATAGTGGTTGGGAAGCTTGTCTGCCATTAGTGATCTCTCATTGAGGATCCCTTCTAAACCTGAGGTTTCCTGGAACAAGTTGTTTTTAAGCTGCCTTAGAGGGCTGCAGAAATCAGTGTGTATCTCTTGCCCCAGGTTTACATTTGCCTTCTCTTAAGATGTATACAAGGAACCTGTGACTCATTTCCTCGGCATTGATTGCTGTTCCTGCCCTGGTAATAGGCCAGAACGTCAGCTAAGCTGAGCTCCTCAGGGAATTCTAAATGAAGCATGATCTCAATAGCAGATGTCTTATTTCTCCATCGACCACTCATCCCTCTCTCTTGGCATGGTTTGCTGACCACCTGGCTCAAACAACTGTGACTGCCTCTAAGCTCTGTGGAGCAGAGACACTCTACCTGATTTGTCAGGAACAAGATGGTGCTAATGGGACCTGTGGGTTTGTTTCCAACACAATCAGTATTTAATTCTGGTTTTAGTGGCTAGATTTTGTTTTCAGATCCATTGCCATCCTAACAGCACTGTACTGAAAACAGCTTGTTTTCTTTATTGGCCTATCATGTTTGTCTCTTCTGTAAATTCGTGCCACTTGTGGGTCTGTGACCTTAAGTAGACACCACACAGACCCTCCTTAGATTTAGTTTTTCTTGCTTCTTGGTTCTGTATTCCTGCCCCAATTCCTTTTCAAAGAAAAATAATAATAAAAAATAAAATTAGTTTCTGAAGTATTATTTAAACCCTGAAAAGGGACAAAAGCTCTGTTTATTGAAGCTGGCAGGTGTGATCGCAAGGGATACTTTTAAGGTGTGGTTTCTCTGGGCACCTTCTCCCTCCCCAAATAATTAATGAGGATGAAGATTCTACAGCAGAGTGGTATATACAATGAGGAGGGTGTCAAACAGCAGGGTTAGGGGAAATATTCACTGTCATTCACTAGAATGTACTCACTGTTATTTATTCTAGTTAGTAATAGTCACTATTGCAATCAAATGAACTGTTCCAGCTGGGGCTGAAGACCTCAAACAGTGCCATAGGCTAGCTAGAAACGAGGTTCATTCCAGTAAAGTTAAGAGCTGGCTTCTATTCAATTAGCTTTCCAATGTGATGATCTCATGAATGCCACTAGCTCATTAAGGGGTTGACAATGATCTAAATTATAATCAAAGATGTATGTGAATCCTTAATGAATGCAGGGTGGAAGAGAAAGTGAAGTAGCTTTGGCAGCCACTCAAAAGGCCTAACAGTAACTTGCCATCTTGACTTTTCCCCAGTTGGAACTTAGTTATTAAGCATCAACACCTGTCAAACTCTGGCTCTTTGACTGCACTTTAAATAATCACTTCTATGCCCAAGAAGGTTTCCACTTTACCTACCTACCCCTTCAAGATGCCTTTCCACCAGTCACTAAAAAAAGGACACCACCCACTTTTAGAAGGAGTAAAGACATTAAGACAGGGCTTAGTGCCAGACAGGATAGACAGCTGAGGAATATTGTATATCTTTAAGGACACCTTTGGGGAAATGGGTTCGCTGTTCTACAAAACTCAGAAATCACAGGTGCTGCTGTCTAGTCAATACACCTAAAAATACAGGCAGTGGATAAATGTGCTTCACCTAAGCTGCAATCAGGAGAAATGACAAAGGTGCTCTCCCCACCCACCATGTCTTTCTGCGTATACCCTGCAAAACACTTTAGACTTCTGACTGGAACCTAGAGCAGATTACCACCCCACTGACATGGGAGCCACCAGCCTCCACTGTTCGGTGGTTTCTTGGCTTTTATGCAGTTTTTTCCCCATTCTGAAAGGTTGAAATGCCTCTTCTCAGGCTTATTTACTGGCTAAGCCAAAACATGCTGGTATTTTTAGCCCCACTCATGGGCCTGAGAGCTTCTCCAAAATGTAACTTGGCTTTTGGGCTGAAAGAGGTTCAACACCCGTTTTAATGGTTGGTCTCTCTCTCAACCTTTCAACTTTAGATAACACACATGGGAGGAAGGAAAAAAGAGGCAGATTTGTGCTAAATTAGGCCAGAGTTTGTAGAGTTTGATAAAAGGGATTTAATTTCCTTTTTGGAACATCAACTCGCACTCCTGAGCTGGTCTGAAAACTGAGGTTAGGTTGAATTGCTAGCTTAATATGGCAGCTTGTCCTGGATCTCACAGTATACAGACATACTTGCATGCTCTTGTAAATTAAGCTACAATGCTAACCATCTGGAAATAAGTTGTACTGAAAGCAGGTGGCTTTAACTTTCAAATAAACCTGTTTAAGGATGAAGTGCTGGGATTATGAACCACTTCAAGTCAGGGAGCCAGACAATGCATCTCCCATCAAATCTATAAATTTCAACGGCTCATTCATAATGAATCACAAACTGCAGTCATTTTTAAGGGGGTTAGATAATTTGGGACATGCCAACGCAAGTGCTGGAACACGTACGTAACCTGGACAGAAGTGTCAAACTCCTGCAAGTGGCAATGTTTGGACCAATGCCACAAAGGGAGATCATGTGCAGAAAATGTGACTAAAGGCACAGTCTTTTGGGGATGTCCGTCAGGCTAACAGGCATCCTATGTAGGGTGGGAAGAGTGGGGAGGTGATCATCACCTCCATGATCCTCTCACCCTGCATTTTCACTAGACAGGTGATTTTGCACAGAGAGGGAGGGAAGGAGGCTAGGGTGGCCGGAGGATTCTTTTTAAGCCTCCCACCCCAGTCTCCTCCCCTCCCCAGCTCACCCACAGGACCACCCCCTTTCCCTCCTCTCCGAGTTAGAGACAATCAGTGTGATTCTCTCCATACCAACTGCAAAGGGGAGGGGAACTTGGACTTCTGGGTCCAAGGCCGGAGAGTTGTTTCTGGCCTTGGATCCAGGAATCCAAAATATCCTATTCTTCCCCCCCCCCCCCCAGATTCTACCTAGAGGCCATAGGATTGCTCCCTAAAACTAGTATCCTCAAAACAGGAGAGCTACCTTTAAAAAAGTTATACGGATCTTGTATTAACAAAAGAGATAAATAGTTGCTCATTGTTCCACACACACACACAAAACAGCCTATTCACAATATGCCCACATTGTTTTGGGTGTGGTAAGTTTCTGCAGCTGCTTTAGAATTTTTAAGAATTCTATTCTCCATCCCCCACCCACCCTCTGGCCTACCAAAATGCAAATATAGAGTCCTCATTGTATAGGAAATTCGGTAAGGTAACACAGACAACTAAATAGAACTTTCCACTCTGCCAGTTTAACTGATCACTTTGGCATTTCTACTTTGCAGATATTTGCTTAATTCATTTTATTTTTGCAAACAGCACACGGTGCTGAAGAACCCTTCCCCCTCAACTACTAGAAATCCTACCAGGCCTTTCTCCCTTGCAACTTCTGAATTTTTCCCTACGCATTGCCCTTACGCTTCCCAACATATATATTTTTTCCATCTCCATTAAGAGCTAGAAAGTTATCTTTATTTAAAACAAAGGGTGATATTCTCAAGATGCTAAATTCTAAGCCTTCTTGAGCAAATCTAGTAGAACAAGTGGATGAGCAGACTTCAGGCATGCAGAACCTATTATTATTATTATTATTATTATTATTATTATCACGTCACGGTCCACCCACCAGAACCAGGTGCAAAACAGTGGCTACTGGGGTGGAGTCAGATGCAAATGTTGTCTTATGGCAGGGTCAGTTACCTCCTGCATCCCATGAGCCACACACTTTTGTGTAGACCCATGCAAATCTTCATCTGAATTACTACACATCAGGTACTCTAACAGAGAATCAGTCAGCAGAGCTGCAAAGACCCTAGTCATACAAAGGCAGCTAAGTAATGCTCCTGGTTTTACAGGTGAATAAGGCTGAAAAAGGAAGGATTACAAAAAAGGTCAGAGAATGTTTTTCAAATTTACTTACTTTTGTTCAGCGATTAAGAGTCAGAAACCCTTGCTGATCTGCTGCAGAGCACCCAGAAATCTACCAGAAGATGTTGATCTACTGTCTGCCCACCCCTGCTGTAGAAAGCAACTGAGTCACTAAGGGTGCAATCCTACGCAATGCATGTTTAGACAGAAAAAAGTCCTACATCTACCAGCATTCCCCAGCCATGTTGGCTGGGAGTTGTAGGATTTTTTTTGCACTCTAAACATGCATAGGGTTGTGATTTAAGAGTTGTTATATGCAGGTAATCCCTTCAAAGAGGCTCACAGCATTCACTGCTTCAAGCACATGTTTCTAGCACTCCTGCTTTTCAGAGAAAACGGTCAGAGGCACCGTAGCAGCGTGCGTCCTAAGCATTTCCCCACTGTGTCCACCAGAGGGCCCCTCCTACAGCCGCACCTCGACTCTCAACAAAGCACTTCTGATCAGCCTTGTCCCGCGTCCGTCTCCCCCCACCCCCGCACTCCACCGCCCCAATCAGCTGAGTTTACAACTTTTCTGAAATTATAAAATTTTATTTTGCAAAGTTAACAAAACATTAAAAATACTGAAAACTCCCAATGCATTTTCTTTGCCAAGATCAATGTTGTGCCATGGCCCACGCACAGCTGATGTGATTCATGTGGGTTATGTGCACCAAGAAAAGGGTGTGTTGGGGGGGCGGTTATCTAGAGACTTGACCACTACATTCAACCACAATCCAATGATGAAAAAGAACGAGCAGCAACTGCCAGGCTCAGTGGAGAGACCCAACGCTGTGCCTTCCAAGCTGTAAACAAAAGACAACAAGGCTCTGAGATTTTTCTTTTCAACCACTTTTCACAGTCCTTTCCTCCCTCCAATGTGAGGCAACAAAAACATCCCATGCTGATGGGTGAAAGAGAGTGATAAAAGCCTTCTGAAGACCCTGAGAATAAAATGATGTAAGGCTCTTAGAGGGGAGATCAAAACGCCTTGCTAACAGGTGCAGAAGGCTTCCAAACATCTGCTGCTCACGCAGTCTGGCCAGGGGAACCCTAAAAAAATAAATAGGGGGGGGGGAGTCTCTGTTCGTATGGTCAGTTGATTCGATTCCCTTTCCAAGCGGACCAGAGGGACAAGCAGGTTGACAAGCACTAGCCTTTGGGGATTGTGAGCAGAAGCAGCATCCCCCAAAAAGCATCAGTTTGCACACTTGCCAAAATCAGCCTCACCACCACTATTGGGGCCTGAGTGCAATGGAAAACAGCGTCTGTGCAAAAAAAAAAGGTGTGTGGGGGGGAAGCCCCCATTAGACTCAGGCACAAATCAGCTCTTGTCCTGATAGCCAAAGACTTCGTGGTGCACAATGGCCAATCAGAAGAGGACCATATAGAGACATGATTTGTTGGAAGGACGCCCTTTAAAAAGATGGTGTCGGAGCTGGAGTGCAGGCAGGCATGACCTGGCAGTGAGGCTCAGACTAGAATTGCAGCACTACAGGGTAAACCCAGTGGTTATTTCCTCATGAAAAAAGAAGCATGGGAGGGAAGAGCAAGGACATCTCCAAAATAGGGAAGGTGGGGAAGAGAGAGAAAAAAATAATTATTGTTGTTGTTGTTAGCTGAAACAAACTTCAAAAACGGCATGATTTTCCCATTCAGAATAACTCTCATGAGAGTCCTAGAGATCTGGCACATGATCAGAAGTCAGAGATCTCTAGGCCAAAGCTGGCCAGCAGGCAGAGGTGATCAGATGAACAGAAAGGGTTCGGCAAGCCATTTGCGGACCAAAGGATGTCTTCAGAGAGGAGGGAGAGGCGGCCGAGCAGCTTGAGGGCTCCATCTCGGTACATCCGGCGGCCTGAAGATGAACCAGAGTTACGTGTAAGACAAGGCAGAAGCTGCACCCTGCAAGCCCCATGCAGAAACTCTGAAAGCAACATAAGCTCCACCACATGCACAGAGTGCGAGGAAAGTGTCAGAGGGAAAAATGCACACACTGATATCAGAGCAGTAGATACATAAGAAATAAGGAGAGCCCTGCTGGATCAGACCAAGGGTCCCTCCAGTCAGGCATTCTGCTCACACGGTGGCCAACCAGATGCCCACAGAAACTCACAAGCAAGACGTGTGCAACTGCATCCTCCTGCCCATATTCCCCAACAACCAGTGTATGCAGTCATGCTGCCTCTGATACTGGAGGTAGCACATAGCCATTAGGACTAGTAGCCATTGATAGCCTCTCAGGACTGCTAGCTGCAGTCATCCAAGAGACTAAGTTTCTCGCACTCACGTTCTTCATGATCATTCTTGATTGGCTTTGCAGAGTAGAAGATATAATCAACGGTGGCCCCCACACCCATTGGCATGGTTGTAATCTCAGGGCAGCCTCTCTCAGGCAGGAAGTGGCTGTAGGCAGAGGTCAGGTTGAGGCCATGCTGAATATTGCCTGGATACCTACAGAAGAGAAAGAGCCAAACAGGGGAAGGGGATATTAAACTCAATGGATGGAATCAGAAGCAAGAAAACCCTGCTTTTGAAGGGCAGCTAGTGTTCACAGCCTGTTTCTATTGCTGCTCAACTTAGAAAACTACACAAGCCAAAGCCACAGTTGTACACCAAAGGCTAAACCAGTCGGGAAGTCAAATTTTATTTATTTTATTGTAAATGAGTTTTAGGCCATCTTGAGGGGAAGAACCCTCTCAAGATGGCATACAAATTAAAACACTACAAAACCAAGCAAAACAAATACAACAGAAAAGCAGTCTATCAATCAATCAATCAATCAATCAATCTTCAATAAAAATGCTATAAAACAGCTATCACCAATAAAACCTACAGTTCAGTCTATGGAAAGGCCAGAGAAAGCAGGTGTGTGTTCAGAATCTTCTTGAAGACCTGCAAAGAAGGGGCCTGACAAACCCCAGATGGAAGTGGATTCCAGAGATGTGGGACCACGACTGAAAAGGTCCTCTCCCTTGTACTCACCAGCCTAACTACCCTCGGCAATGGTCAGGGGAGATGGGTTTCTATTGACAACTTCTGAAGACAGGCAGGCATGCAGTTATTTCAAATAACTTGGGCCTAACTCATGTAAGGCTCTAAAGGTTAAAACCAACCCATTAAATGTGTCTTTCCACTTAATGTGCATCTTAGAAATCATGCTAATAGCAACTGCTGGAGGGCTGAAGAATATTGGGATTAGAGCATTGGGGGGGGGGGGGTTTAACCCATTCCTCCCCTGCTACTGTTCTGACAAATTCACTTCTTTGAAACTTCTATTAGCATTGGGGAAAACGTGCCAATGGGACAACAGGGCAATATCAGCCCCTCCCCTCAATAGCTTTTATTTGCATTTTTAAAATATGTGATGCAAAAATGCATTTAATGTCATGTGTACTTCGGCACCTGGATGTCAGGAATAGGAGTAATATCATCTATTGAACCCCTTCCATTCCGGAATGCAGAGACTTGCAGTCTTTCAGCCGAAGATCTTTGCCTACCTCTCTGATATGTCGCCATTACCACCCAAAAAGCGCCAAAGCAGTGATATGAGCTGCTGAAGCAGGGCATGGCAATTTAAGGCTTTTATTTTTACCTACAATTCCCATCAGCCCTTGCCAGCATAGCCTATGATAATGAGATGATCGGATTTGTAACCATCCCAATATTTTGGCCTATAAATTTCTCAACCCCTGCACAAAGGGCTGCCTTCTGCAGACATTTGCTTTGCCATTACTATCTAATCCTGAGGGAAAGTGCCCTATAAAACACAATAAAGGGCACAATCCAGAAAAAAGTCCTACAACTCCAAGCATCCCCAACCAGCTATGCTGGATGGGACATGCTGGGACTTGTAGGACTTTTTCCTGTCAAAACAATGCATAAGATTGCACCCTAAGGGCACTTCCCCCCAGGATTAGACAGTAGTGGTAATTTTTTATTAACTCCTCAAAACTAACACAGCGCATTTGATAAATGACTAATTCCAAGGGGAGTCTATGAACAGTGAGAAGAGCTCCAAATCCTGCTAAGACTCAAATGGAAACAGAACAGCATAGCCTGAACCCAATGGTCATGACAGCTTGGAAGGTAGGGTGACCAGATAAAATGCAGGTCAGGGCTCATGTAACTTTAACAGTTGTAGAGAAAAGGGAATTTCAGCCAGTGTCATTTGTATGCAATGAGTTCCTGGTGAAATTCCCTCTTCATCACAGCAGTTAAAGTTGCAGGGGCCTTGCCTTCTTTTGTATATGGTCACTCTAGTATAGTGCATGCATCTTTAACTGTTGTGATGAAGAGGGAATTTCACCAGGAACTAATTGCATTCAAATGACACTGGCTGAAATTCCCTTTTCTCTACAACTGTTAAAGTTACATGCCCTGACCTGGATTTTATCTGGTCACCCTATTGGAAGGTAACAGTTTGGATAACTTCCTTTCCTTGCAGAAAACTCCTTCTGCTACCATTATCTCTTCTGCCCCAACTTGAGCTTTGTGACTGGGATCAGACAATCTCCTTCAGCCAAAGCCACCTCCACTCTGACAAGCATTCTTTAGGGAACAATCCTTCCACATGCTGGCTGGGGAATGCTGGGCCTTTTTTCCACCTATGTTCCTGATTATGGACCTGCCACAATCACGGCACCCAAACCCCTTCCCTTTTCAGGTTACCTTGAACGAAACAGTTCTGGATCAGTGTTGTTCACCACCGTGAGTTCCTTTGGCCAATGTGCAGGATGGTCTGCAGTGCAGCAAAACAACAAAAACACTCATCACACCACTGGATTTGCAGCCTTTGGGGTCAATCGCACCGTGAGTGGTATCATCAAAGTTGCTGTCCCTGTCCCACACCAACAGGCAACAAGCGACAAAACAGGAGAGGCTGGTTCCAACGTTGAATGCAGACGACCATGATGCTTTCAATCGGTAGTGGCTGGTGCCCATTGCAGCTGGAGGCAGGCATTGTCAGAGGAGGGCAGTAAAAGATCACGCATGCCAATCGGCAGCTGCACGCCATGGAGCAAACGTACCTGGTTGTGGTGGGATTTCTCTGCCGCGTGGTGGGGGGTGGGGGAAGAGGCAGAAGGTCGCCACTCCATTTGCCCCAAATATAGAGCCATGTCTGCTTTTATTTTGAAAGCTTGATGGGAGTTTGCAAGAAGCAATTTTCATGAGGGATTAGAGGTGGAGCATGAAGGCTTAGCCCTCCCCACATGTGGGAACACCACCACCCCAACTGTCTTGAATGACAACAAAGCTTAGAGAGAGAGAAAAAGCCCTGGCGGTGCCACAGGAAGCTTTCCCCCCTCCCCCTAATCTTAATTGTAGTTTAAGTGTAGAAGCTCAAGAGACAGAAAGTGTGGCAGCTTTCAAATGCATCCTAAAAATGCATCTCGTCAACCCAGGTTTCCTTGGGCTGGAAGTAAACAGATCATGATGCTCCATTTTGCTCCTCCTGCAGTTGTTTTAATGTCGTGCTTTTAATATTGTGTCTAATGTATTTTCATATTGTGAACCGCTGAGGGTTTTTACTATATTCAGCAGTATACAAATGCCACAAATAAAATGATAAAATAAATTATTACATGGGGTTCGGGATTTTTTTTTTCAAGGAGGGAAACAGAAAGAAGCAGGGACACAGAGAGAAAGAGAGAGAGAGAGAGAGAGAGAAACAGAGAAACAGAGAGAGAAACAGAGAGAGAAACAGAGAGAGAAACAGAGAGAGAAACAGAGAGACAGAGAGTGGGAGAATGTACATTAATTGTAACTGAAGAGGAACAACTGATTTGGGATGATCTCAGGCAGGGTGCACATTCATTAAAGAATTTATTTTATTTGAGGCAGTTTGGAAGAGAAATTAAATGCTTTGCCTGCTGTGAAATTTAAATAAATCCGAGTATTTCTAAATGTACATATGTAGCAGTCAAACAACATCTGGAGGGCCACACGTTCCTCATCACTGGCCCATGGAGCACCAAACTTGCCCCTCTGGAGGGGCAAAGAACGTAAGAGCATTCCTCACGTATCTTTTCATCTGATTTTTTAAGAGTGAGGGACAGGTCCACTAAGTTCAAAACTTGATATCCTTCTCGAACACAAGGGCTTCGCTAAAGCCCTTACAATAAAGGATGGGGAGCGTGTGGTCCTCTGGATATGGTTGGACTGCAACTCCTTTCACCCTTCACCATTAGCCATGCTGGCTAGGGTTGATGGGAGTTGCAGTCCAAGATCATCTGGAAGGCCACATATTCCCCACCCTTACCTTACTAAATCCAAAGGAACCAAGAGGTACCATGTTGATGCTTTAGCCTCACCTGGAAAACCCTTCTGGGGTGTCTCAACCATGTACTCCTCAAAGATCTCTCACAACGAGGTGTATCATAGCTGCAGGAGATAGAAGTGGGGCAGGGGGAACTATGTCTGGGTACCTGGTATGGCATCCGTCACGCCTTCCAACAGGATCAAGTCTGCAGGTCGCTCACAGGCAGCATCACAGTAACGGAACTGAAGTAGGAAGTCACGGCTGTATTTAAGCCTATCTGCAGGGGGAAAGCCAGATCAAGTTAAGGTGTGTCTTCAGACTGCATGCAGTTAGCTACAATTACATGTACGAGGTGTAGACGCAAGTCCACATTGTATCCTGTGCGCTGTGCGGGCGCAATTTCAAATGCTAAGTGCTCATTAATGAAAAAAAAAATTAGATCCCAATCCTAGAGTTGGGGATGGAGGAAATACATGCACTTATAAAAGCATATAAACATTTGTGTCTGGCCAGGACACATCCGTAAAAGCATCAGTCGTAGGCTTACATCCTCGAGAGCTCAACCTTTTCCAACCTGGTACTCTCCAGATGGGTTGGACTGCAAATCCCATCATTCCCAGCTACCATGGCCAACGGGAATTGCAGTCCAACCCATCTGTAGAGCACCAGGTTGGGAAAGGCTGCCCTATCATATCCTCTCAAATGCCTAGACCAGGGGTGGGCAACTTGGGGCCTTCAAGAAGCTGTCTAGGTTTGAAGGGAGTTGTAGGCCAAAACATCTAGAGGGGCAGGCGTTGCCCACCTCTGGCCTAGATGCTCAGGTATTGCAATAGCATGGAAGATACAAAAGTTTATGGAACAGTAAATGGAGCAGTATGGATTGTATACAGAACATGATGACAATGACTTTGATATCTGGGTGCACAATGCTTTTGATATCTTTCTCCTTTCTCACTCAGGTAAGGAAGAACATTTCTAAACAAACAAGATTTCTCAAGGGTTTTTTTGACCAGCTGGCTTAAATTAAGAAGAGTAAGGGGGACAGTCACAGCTTGGCCTCCATGGAATTACGGAACCAGGGTGGGAACTATCTCCCACCCTCTGAACTTCTGGGGAGGAGGGCTAGGACTGCTCAGTGTTGCACTACACATCCAAGGCACCTCGAGGCCTCAGAAGCTAGTTGCAGTTGCAAGGCTAATCCCCAACTCCTTTGCCAGGTCCAATTTAGGAGGGCTGGGGCTGTTCCATGGTGTGATAAGAACAGAAGAAGAGCCCTGCTGGATCAAACCAAGGGTCCATCTAGTTCAGCATTCTGTTCACAGAGTGGCCAACCAGCTGCCCATGGAAAAACCAAAAGCAGGACACAAGTGCAACAGTACCCTCCCACCCATGTTCTCCAGCCATTGATGTACATAGACATACCGTCTCTGACCCTGGAGGTAGCAAATAGCCATCAGGACTAGTAGCCCTTGATAGTCTTCTCCTACAGGAATTTATCTAACCCCCTTTGAAGCCATCCAAATTGGTGGCCATCACTACTCTTGTGAGAGATGAGCTTGGAGCTGGTGGTGGGGATTGTCTTCAGCTTTGCCCAGAGTTTTGGAGGCAGAGCACACAAGGCCAGGACAAACCTGGCCCTTCGGGGAAGTGCAGGCCGCTGCTGACTAGAAATGTTTCAGTCAGTTACCGAGACTAGCCAGGATTTGTAATCCCCTGGTCCAAAGCCTGCTTTTATTTGTATCTCTTCATTAGTGGACTTTGAGGGAACCGTTTACTTACAATGAGGGCACGAAATGCTATATGCAACCCGAAAGCTGACTTCTGTACGCCAAACCAGGATATAAACTGGTGCAAAAAGATAGGAAACAGACATAGCTTTCTCTCCAGTAATGGATCACCGACTGACAATGCAATCCCATGTGTGTTTACTCAGAAGCATGTCCCAATTAATCCAATAGGACTTCCTCCCAAGGAAGTGGGTCTAGGATTGCAGTAAAAAACACATAAGATGTTTTCAGAAGTGCTTGAAGTGTGAGTGGTGTGTGTGTCCTTTAATAAGCAGGGGATCCTGGAAAGCTGAAAAGCTGGAAGACCCTAGAACATTAAAACAAACAAACCAGTCCCTTCATAGAAGAGGACAAGGCTATGAGACACCCATCCCCCTTTTTTGCCATGAAGCTCACCTGACTTCTTGCTCTGGTAAAGGGCGGCATACTGGCAGCCATCTGTTATACCCAGGCAGGACGGCCAGAGAGGAGTCAGCAGTTTCCGCTGGTGTGGGTTCTGACACAACTCTTCCTGTCCAGACACCTACAGAGGCAGAAGCGGCAGGACACAAATGCCCACAAAAGGGTGTTGAGGGATGTAGACTCCTTTCAAGAGCCTATTTACAGGCGGTTCACGAACCAACTGAAGTCAAGTCAGAAGGTCAGCACCCACCTACGCTGGCTGGGAATGATGGGAGTTGCAGTCCAACACATCGGGAGGGCTGATCTACAGAATAAGAGTGCAATCCTATTGATTACACCCTCACCGCTTGGAAGCCCCCGAATTTGGAGGTTCCGGTGTCCTGCCAGGCTGAATGAAACCGGCAGGACAGGAGGAGCAGCAGAGGCAATCTTCGCTTCCTCATCCTTGTCTTGCGTGATACTCGCTAAATGGGGTTTTTAGCCCATCTACTGAGGGCGCTGTGGAGGGGGAGGAAAGGAGGCTGAAGGAAGTTCAGAACAACTGGTATCCTGGCCTCTCCAGTCTCCTCCCCTCACTGCCCACTGGAAAGCCCCCTTTCCTCCCTCTCCGAGGTTGATTTCCTGACTTCAGCCAGCACAGCTCTCTGCACCGGCTGCAAAGGGGAGGGGTCTGTGGTTGGATCTTCAACACCCCCTTCCGAGGTCAGAGGGCTGCCTCCGACCTTGGAGGAGTTTTACAAGCTGCTGTATGGTCCCTGGGACGTTTTCCCAGAGGCCATAGGATTGCTCTCTAAAAGCATTTTACAGCTCCGCTAAGGAGCCAGAAGCAAGGAAATAAATGACCAGTTGAGAGAAAGAAAGCTCAGTGTCACTGAAATAGGCTTTTCATGGCAGGTGGTGGTATAGCAACAAATGTGTGTTTGTCTCGGGGACAGAAGGAGATTTAGAACCCAATATTATTAAATGTACTAATGCATTTAGTATTGAGCATGCATCCAAGGCACACATCTACATCCCGCAGCCCACACATACTAGAAGCTTTACCATCTTCCTGCTCCCTTGCCTGATCATACTGCAGAACCAGCATGGGTTTACAATTTGCTCAACAGATTTCACATTTCTGGCGTTTCATTTTTCACAAGTTTGATGTCCTCTCTTTGTGTAGTATCCAATGTAGTCCTACATAGAGCAGACCCATTGAAATGAATGGGACTTCATTAAGTTGAGACTAACTTAAATCTCATTCATTTGAACAGGTCTACTCTATGTAGGATTAACACTGGATACTACCCTTCTTATTTAACGTCCTGAAAAGTTTTGACCTTAAAACTTCAGTATTTTTGTGCTTGCTTTATCCCCCTCCCATCCTGCCTGTTTTGTGCTACTATAGCATTGCAGGAAGCTTTCATGCGGACATACTCTAAATTTACACAGTTTCAGGTTTCACTTGTCTCTTTTTACCAGAAGAGAAATTAACCAGTTCAGATCTGACCAAAGCCACAAAAAGGGGGATACTGTGGTGGAAAAAAACAGCCAGCAGTTATCTTAGGAGATGCTTAGGAGAAGAGAATTACATGTTTAAGAGCTAAACCAGACTAAGAGCTGTGGCCACTGATTCACTTTCTCTACTTACCTTCCAGGCTGGCATCCCATGGTAGTACAACTGGCCATTCTGGATGAACCTGTATAGAGGCGAGTCAGGCACAGAGTTCAGGTCCCCACATAAGATGATAGGGCAGTAATTGCCATCTGCCATCTTTGCCGTGTTGTCGATCTCCGCTAGCAGTAGAGCCATCTGGGCCAGTTTGATATCTCCCCGACGAGGGTTGTACAACACGTGAGTGTTCGCCACACATAAGGGGCTGATCGCCTTGTCACCTAAGGTCTCTGGAAGTAAGGGCTGTAGCAGTAACACCAGGCCCACATTGTCCCTGTTGAGGATATCCAAGCCAGGCCGGAAGTATTCAACCGGGTTAGCGCTGATCAATTGGAACTTACTCTGCTTGTAGCAGATTGCACAGCCATCTGTCTTGCGTCCCGTCCGCCGCTTGTAGATGCAAGTGAAGCCTAGCCAAACAACAAAAACCCCCATCAGAGCAATACAAACAACCCAGAACTCCAGGCTGCAACCCTGACACACACATGAAAGTAAGCCCCAAGTAAAACTATATAAGAATAATCTGCAACTCTCTATAAGCAAGGCAAAAGAATATACAGATCTAAGCCAGATTGGTCATAGTCTGATATTGGAAGGATCTGTCTGGTGCAACGTTAACAAATTGGTATAGCAAGGTCTGGCACGTAGCCTTAATGGAGAAACTGACAAACAAACTGAGATTGGTAAAAGGAATAAAAGACACATTTAATACAGATTGGTATTGCTTCATAGTATATACAGCCTCATTGGAATGGAAGAATAAAATTCCAAGGGTATTTAAATCCTTTTGGTTGGCATAATGAATGGCATCTCTCATGTTTTGGGTTAATTTATGTTATATACATATACACATACACACACACACATATATATATTCTGACCTACAAAGAAAGGAAGGGAATGTTTAAGATCATATAGATACATTCTGTAATAGTTTTAATAGCATCACTGATTTCCTATAAGGGGGGGAGGGGAGGGATATGCATGTTAAGTTTTGTTTCGTTTCTTAAATTTTTTATATCTGTATGAATTTTTAAAAAATTTAAAATGTTTTTTTTAAAAAAAGAATATATAGATCCTTGTTTTTGTAAGAGGCAGCTGGACAACCATCTGTCAGGGATGCTTTAAGGTGGATTCCTGCACTGAGCAGGAGGTTGGACTCAATGGCCTTATAGGCCCCTTCCAACTCTACCATTCTAAGATTCTAATGGCCAGCCAAGAAATGTGCCTCCTGCTTGCCTTGGGAAACTGAGCACATATGATTGCCCCAGGGCTTGGAAAAGGCAGCCGAAGAAAGGGAACTATACTGAGCCTGGAGCTTTCCCTGTTCTGGTACAAGCAAAGGCCATCCAAACATCTGAACGCCCTTAAGCAAAGCTAGAGGTGACACAAGCTGTGTATGTCACAGTCCCTAAAGGGGATATTTTTATTTCTTTTTGAATGAGAATGTTTGATCCAGGGCTAGGAAACTTTTGGTCGGATTACAACTCCCAGAATCCCCATGAGTGTCTTGGCTCATTCCACCCCTGCCCCTGTGCAAAATGGGTGCAACCTTGCTGGTTCTGTGCAACAGCAACTGTGTGGACTGACTATGCGTAGCCCCCGATTTCCAGCCTTGTTTGAGAGGGAGGGGCTGTAGCTCAGTGGCAAGAGCACCCGCTTGGCAGGCCAAACCTAGTTTCTCCAAGCAGGGTTAGGAAAGAATCCTACCTCAAACCCAGGGGAGCCGCTGCCTGTCAGTGTCGACAATACTGGGCCAGATGGACAGTAGAAAGCAGCTTTCTATGACCCATTCACCATGCTGGCTGAGGCTGACGTGAGTTGGAGTCCAACAGCATCTGGAGGCCCACAGGTTATCAGGCTTAATCCTCTTTCCCCTGGATTTCCCCTCTTTCTTCAACCAGCAAGCCAGAGCTCATGCGTGGCCCCTGCAGGACTTCCACGCAACCTGCCACAGGTGTCCAAATCCCTTGCCCGCTACCAAAATCCCTCACATTGCCAATGGGCAGGAAGGTGTGTGAGGAGAATCACCACTGTAGGCCTTCTTCTTTGGGTACACAGGAAGCTGCCTTATACTGAGTCGGACCACGGGTCCATCTAGCCAGTATTGCCGGTACCGATTGGCAGTGGCTCCCAGGGTTTCAGGCAAGAGTTTTTCCAGCCCTACCTGGAGATGCCGGGGATCGAACCTCTGCATGCAAAGCAGGGGCAATACCACTGTCGGATGTCATGGTCAATTCACAAGGCAGGCCTTGTGAATTGTGAGTTTAAAGATGGAGAATTGTTGTGAGAAAGTTCTGTGTCAGTCTGTGTCTGTAAGCTTATCACTGTTGTTGTTTCTCGTGGGAGGCTTGCTAGCCGAGGATTACAGCTGGGAAGTTTCCTTGAGAACAAATGTATGTTTGGAAAAGGTGGGGGCTATCTTGCAAGCTGTCTCTCACATGGTGTCGTCATCAAGAGGAGGTAACTGTGCCGCCCGGTTGACACGAGTTTGGATTACAGGCCTGAAGTCTTGTCAGTCAAGTGGCTTGGAATAGCCAGCCTCCATCCTATAATAGGAACGAGCAAAGGGGAGGCCCTTTGCTAGGAAACATCTGTTCTACGCTTGCCATGAAACTCGTGTTTTGGGATTCTATCTATTTGGAGATGTTGGATGCACTCTGTACATGTTCTGTTGCTATTTGGACTTGGAATTTCTAAGGACTGTGCCATGGAAAGTGCTCTGATGCTTTTCATAGTCTTGGACTTGCTGTTACTGTTTCTGAATCGTGTTCTATAGCCTGAGAGAGGGCTTTCTCTGGATGGAGCCAAAGTACGGGCACAGGGAAAGCTTCCTAAGCTGATCATTGCTGTTTCTGGATTGTGTGTGTGTGCGACCTGCGAGAGAGCCTTCTTCAGAGCCAAAGTTATGGGCAAGGGAGGTTTCCTAGGTCGAAGAGGTTCGTGCCCTGATATCTTGCTTACGTGATCAGCTCAGTGTTTTCCGGCAGGCTGAGTCTGGTTCGTGCAAGATGAATCTGTCTTTGCCGGGCTTCATGCATCCCTGTGCTGGGAGTTTCTCCTTGAGCTCTGCTCTTGTTCCTGATGAGTCTGTGTGTGTCACTGCTGGTGACTGCTCACATGGGAAAGGGGCAACTCTACACGTCTCCCCCCGAGTGATTGCTGTTCGCATCAAGCCGTTTGAACCTAAAGCTATCTGGCGTTATCAGCTTTACGTGGATGTATGCAGAAATGAAACCATTATGCTTGATTTCCGTGTGATTTCACAAATAAAAGAGGTCTCACCGTTTTGGAGTGTGTTGTCAGTTTGCCTAAGTTCGTGAGCAGAAGCCTGGAGTTGGGCTGTGTCACGACAACCACTGAGCTACGGCCCCTACCCTCGACTGCACTCCCTCTTCCCCAGGTAGGGCCATGCTCCTCCCAGCTTCCCAGACAGTACAATCTGCTCCTGCTGGGGTGCAGAGAGGGATGCTCTTCTCCACCCCAGCAGAGGGAGCCTCAGGAGCAAAACGTTACATGGATGAAATGGATTTTTCCAGCAACAGTATACTGTTGTGAGCTGTCGCTATTGTAATGCAAAGTATTTGGGGGTGGCCTGGTCGTGAATGGACAATTCGGACCCAATAGCTTTACAAAAGGCCTCTTCTGGTCGAGATGAAGACTGCTAGAACAAGTTCGTTGACTTTGAGATAAATTGTTTCTCTGTGGTGCTGGGGAAGAAAGCCTCCTTGAACATTTTGAGCTGGCGGTCTTATACTGTTTGGGGACATCTTGTGTCCCTCCGTTTCCCTTTCTCATGCAATCTCAGATCTTTCTAGCCAAAGTCCAACATGCTAAACACAACACTGCCCTTTGCTGGGTCAC
Organism: Anniella stebbinsi; assembly: GCA_029215795.1. NCBI lineage: Eukaryota > Metazoa > Chordata > Lepidosauria > Squamata > Anniellidae > Anniella > Anniella stebbinsi. The sequence continues at coordinate 337,000,417 of JARDYH010000001.1, forward strand.
TATTCTATGACTGTCAGATGATACTAATAAATTGGGCGTTATGCTATATGCCACTTGCAGTGGGGATACACACACACACACACACACACACACACACTCCTGCATTTTTGGTCTCTCTATGGGGATGTGGCTTTGGGATTGTCCTAAGCCTCTGCACTTCAAAATAAAATAATAAATCAATAAAATTGCCACTACATCAATACTGCTCACTATCAAAAGGAAATGGTACCTATCATCATAAGCGCTGGCTCCAGCTGCTCCCAAAAGTGGTTCTCCTGAACTTCTTGGAGACAGAGAATCTGGAAAGAAAAAAAAAAGAGGACACACTTAGAAGCTGCCCCTCCAATGCAGAACGAGAAAAGATTCCCTCATTTTAGCCACTTCCCACCAAATACTTTCCCTTCGCTATTCCACCCAGCACAGAGTGGGGGTGGGATGGGGGAATACAGCATCCTTGGGGATTGTGTTCAGCTATGTTTAATCAAGCAATATCTCCCAAAATACGGTGCCTCTCCCAGCATGAACCAACCCATATACTACATTCATCATCTAAAGCCCTCCTCCGGCTGCCTCCTCCAAGGGAGGCTTCGAGGGTGGCAACAAGGGAGAGGGCCTTCTTGGTGGTGCCCCCTAACCCCCAACCCCTATAGTGGAATGATCTCCCTGGTAAGGCCCGCCTGGCACCAACATTGTTATCTTTTTGGCAGCAGGTTAAAACTGCCTTCTTCTCTGAGGCATTTGGCAGCATATAATGAGTTTTTCATCAGGTCTTAGATTGTTTTTTCAAACTGTTTTTCAGATATATGTTGTCTGGGTGTGTGCTGCCTGTTTATTTATATATACACAATGTAAATGGTTTTGCACTTCACAGAATGTATTATTAATGGTTTTTAATTTTTGTGAACTGCCCAGAGAACTTTAGCTATAGTTGGTACAGAAATATTAATACATGAAATGAAATGAAATGCAGTTTCTGCAGGGGAGGACTCTGGGAGTTTCGTGAGCAAACACTTGTTGTGCGCAGAAGGCTTTGGACTCTCCTCTCTTCTCCAGCTCAGATCATGCCAAATATGGATCCCCCCAGTTTTACTCATGAGAACATAAGAAGAGCCATGCTGGATCAGACCATCTAGTCCAGCACTCTGTTCACACAGTGGCCAACTAGCTGTCGACCAGGGACCCACAAGCAGGACACAGGTGCAACAGCACCCTCCCACCCATGTTCCCCAGAAACTGGTGCATATAGGCTTACTGCCTCTGACACTGGAGGTAGCACATAGTCCTCAGGACTAGTAGCCATTGATAGCTTTCTCCTCCAGGAATTTATCCAACTCACGTCAGGATCCCAATGCTGGATCTCCTGCAAGAGATTTGTGAGACGATAGTTCCAGTTCAGGATGTCCGGATGGCAATGCATGTAGAGATGAGGGGTCTGCTCTATCAGGTCCTGAGCCAGGATGTTGTAGGAAATGACTCTGAATTCAAAGAGAGACCCCTGAGCCTCTGACTCCTGCTCTGGGATGCAGGCCTGAGCAGAAAGATCCTCCCAGTCCCGCCACAGAATCTCTGCATAAGAAGAGGAAGACAGAGAAGTTAGGATGGTGCTGAAAATGCCTTGCTGTGGTACCCTAGGAGAACAGCCACTAGTGGTGGAGGTGGTGGTGGGATTTAGCTAGTGGAACCTGCATGGGCAAAAGGCTTAAATCCCTTTCCGCAATGGCACAGCCCCAATCCAACGGAAGGCTCCCCACAGCTGCTTTTAACCTTAAAACAACCAATGGGAGATCCTGATTGCAGCACCCTGATAAGACGCCATGTCTAGTTTGACCCTAAGGGCAAAATCAGATGCAGTGTTGAAAGTGCCTCTGCATTTAAAAGATGGAAATGGCAGCACCAATGGAGAATTTCTTTTAGAGGCAAGAAAGAGCCTACATCACATTTTATTTGCCAGTCCCAACCCCCAGAATCCCCCGTTCCCTTTGGGCTTAGCTGCAATCCACACAGTAGCTGGGGGAAATGTATTTTCCCAGCAACAATACATTCTCGCCTGCTGCAAGGCAAAGTATTTCTGTTAGCTTTGCAGAAGCCCTTTTCCTGGTGGAAATCTAACTGCTAGAACTGATTTGTAGATAGGGGTGTGTGGCTATGGGGATTGTCATGATGAGCGCCTGCACTTCACGGTCTGCCACTACTAGGGATGGATGGACTCACCTGTGCCCAGCTTCGTTGGGTGCTCACTGCGGCATTGCCACCATGCCGGCCTCTGCTTGCAGCACTGCTCGAGCTTCTGGCAATCCAGCAAGCGCTCGATGAAACTGCAGGACCATCCGTCCTCTTAGCAAGTCACCATTTTGCACAACAATGGCGGCTCAGGGGTGGGGTGTCCAGGAAGGTAATGTTACATAAACAAAGTCCTTAAAGGGACCAATTACATATCATGACCTTCCCTGAAAAGCCCAAGTCACCAATGTTGCGCAAAATGGGGCTCACTAAAGGGGCGGGCGGCTGCCGAGTGCTCACCAAGCTGCAAGGTGCTCGACGAGCAGTGTCTGAGAGGGTGAGCTTGGGGGAGTCTATTGGACTCCACTCCCACCCCTGACCCCCGTGGACTCTCGCGACATCCCTAACCACTACACTGGTGGTCATACCTTAGGGATAAGCCTAGTCAGTGGAGGCTGGTGTCTCTGATGTCAGTGGGGTGGCACTCCTTTAGATAGCTCCTTCAGAGTTCTGAGTGGTTCTGACCGAAACACGGAGCAGATTCACCACCCCACCAACACTAGAGCCACCAGCCTCCACTGTGCCTAGTTCTAGTACAGCAAGGACAAAAAAAAATATGTCACAAGACGAAATGCAGCTTACCATGATAAGGTATCTCTAGTGGGAGCGGCTGAAATTGACCGGCATTCTGAAAAGGCCACAGGACTCCCTCTGTCGATATGCCCTCCGTCTCCTGCGCGGGACTCCAGGCTAACACGGCAGGGTCTTCAATCCACACTTCTGTGGACAGAGGAGCAGCATCAGCCATCGGAGGAGCAGCCTGCGTCCTTACGGCTGCCCAGAGAGCATTGTTGCCTAGGGCCTCTCTTCCCTCTGCTGGTAAGTTTGCCAGGGTGGTTTCTACAAATTCCTGGAGTCCAGGAGGCAGTTCAGTCTGGACCATGTGCTGGGGCTGTTCCTGGTCCCCAGACTGCGGCGATATGTTCAGGTCACTTAAGCTTGACATCAGTAGCTCCGGGCCTTCCCGCCACTCCGCGGCTGAAATGGCGGACACCTTCTCTGCGCCTTTCGAAGCACTTTCATTGGTGTGCAGCCCGCCAGCTCCTTCCTCCAGCCACTGCTGCAACAGGGCTTGCTGCTCTTCCGAGACCGGCTGGCCACTGACGGGAGCAGAGAGGCCGTCTAGATGGGCGGTCGGGCTCTTCGCCAGAAGCACGTTCTTTCGACATGTAAAGAAAGCATCTGCCCCCCCACCCCAAAGAAAGACAAACTTTTTAAAATCAAATACTGGTTTTTTTAAAAAATGCTTCCTAAGGGGAAGGAAAACGGGCGCATGAAATGATTTAAATGCAACAGCAGCATGCATATCACCATCCAGGGGGCGAAAGCTTAGCACAGTTGGGCAACTTTCCAGCTTTTGCCACAGCTAGGAAAAGAAATCACGTGGTCCAAGCCACTGTTTTCAATATTTGTCTGAAGTAGGCAACCTGGTGCCCTCTAGATGTTTTGGACCATAACTCCCCAAAGCTTCAGCCAGCCTAGCCAATGGACAGGGATTGTGGGATTTGCCATCCAAACATCTGGAAGACATGTATCTCTAAAGCAAGTGTAAGCAACCTGGTGCCCTCCAAAAGTTTTGGAATACAACTCCTTTTAGTCCCAGCCAGCATAGCCAATGGCAAAATATATTTGTGACAATGTACCCCAAATCCCCCAATGATCTCTCTCAGCAGTTCCATGTAGTTGGTGAATAGCACAGGGGACAACCCCGAGGAACATCACACACCAAGGACTCAAGCAGATGTCCTCAAGATTGATCGCCTTCTGAAACTGACCCTCAAGGAAGGACTAGAACTATCCTAAGACAGTGACTGGTTTCGCACAACTCACTAACCCACACTCAGTAGTTGTCATTTTCCACAGGGTAGCTCGTTAACCATGCAGTGTGGCTTATTTTTCCTGAACAAGACAGCTTGAGAAACCATGGTTTGCTGTTGGGTTGTTCAGGGTAATTAACAAGCTGCAATGCATGGTTTACAAGCCACCCTGCAGAAAATGTCCGGGGTTCAGACATGCTAGCCCACAGTTCAACAAATGACGCACAATTCAACAACAAGCCACACTCAACTACTGAGTGTGGGTTAGCGTGTTGTGTGAACAGCCACATTAACTCCCAGCCCATTCTTGACCAGACAGTCCAGAAGAATACCACAGGCAATGGCAGTGGGGGCCTCTGAGAAGTCCAGTAGAATCAACAGGGACATGCTCTATCAGGGTGACCAAAATGGTCAAGGTGCTTCCAAAGCCACCCAGGAAGTTGGCCCCTCCTCCTCCCCTCAGACAGACCATTTCAACCAACTGCCCTGTGAGCAGGAGAGGAAGGACACTTCCATCATCACCATCTCTTCAAACAGGCTTTTAAAACAATTTAAAATTACATCCTCCCTATCCCTTTCTCCTTCTGTATCATGTGGTAAATTTTGATTGTCAGCCTGAGGATAGGTACCAGCATGCTATTTGTCTTTGTAAGCTGCTCTGGGAACCATTTTGTCTAAAAGGCAAATAAAAATAATATAATTTAATTTAATATTAAAAATAAACATGAAACATATGTAGTCCAATGAACTCTAGTCATAAAAAGGTCTTACTTTTGCCTCTCTGCAAGAAAGGGGAATAAGTGTGTATACACACACACACACCCCTGTGGATATTGTACTTCCAGGCCACTCAGAAAGCTGAAACTTGGCCTACTCACCCCCCACCCTCACCTGTACTGAGCAAACTCACAGGGATGTTGCAAGGATGGCAGCAAAATAATGCAGGTGGAACCTTTCAAACTGTGCAGCAGCTGTATATAAACACTAGGTATTACATAAGCACCGTATATTTGCCTGCCACCCGCCTGGGGCCCGCCCCTTTGAGCTCAACTCTTGGCTTGAAGCACATGGCAGCAGCTGGCTTTAAAAACAGTGATTAGGAGTTATGCAGTTTCCAGAGGGGGAGCCATGTTAAGGCTGTCACAGCAAAAACAACACCGTCCTGTGGCACCTGGGAGACTGGCACCTTTAATTCTGCCACGAGCTTTCGTGGACTAGACAGAATGCATTCGTGATGCAGTCCCTGGGCGAAATCCAATCTCAGCCCTACTTAGAGTAGACCCACTGAAATGAATGGGTCTACTCTAAGTAGGGCTGAGATTGGATTTTACTCCCTGTCAATTTCGCTATGGAGCGGTTGTCACTCCTATATTTATCTCCCCAGAGGCAAGTGTCGTGGAGACAGACATCGGGCGGCCGAGAGGCAGAAGGGCTGGACGGGGGCGCGGGCTGCTCAGAAGCCGCCGATTCAGCGCCGTCTTGCAGACCTGGGGCAGAGAGGCGGAGGGTGGGGGGTGGGCGAGGGGGAAGCAGGTGTCCCCCTCTCCTCGGGGTTCCTGTCAGACTTGGGCCGCCCGCCCAGCTCGCTGGAGACTAGGCCGGGCCTAGGCTCGCAGCAGGCGAGCGGCCTCCCACCCCCGGCCTGCGAGAAACCCCGGCCGTGCCTCGCTCCTGCTCCGGACCGTGACGCTGCCCCCTTCGTGGGCGGGAGGGGGACGCGAAGAGGCAGAAAGGGGGGTTACCTTGGAAAGCCCGGAGGAGTCGAGCGAGGGGCAGCAGAACATAACAGAGCACCGTCCCGATCATGCCGCCCGCTCCGCTCCTCCCCTCGCAGTCGCCGGCCACGCGGGAGCTTGGCTCCGCCTCGACAGAGCTCCCGTTGGGACGGGCAGGCAGGCGGACTGAGTCGCTGGGCGTTGCAAGCCGGCCGTGAGCTGGCCTCGCTCGGCGGCACTCTTTGGGTTGGAGGCCGGCGAGGCACTGGGCTCCGGGAGGATGGGGGGGGGGGCGCAGAACCGGGTACACGCAAAAATCACACCTTTCTATTCCGCGTCTGTTAATCCGAAATAAGACCAAGCGCTCCTGTTTGATCTGTTCGGATCGGCTAGTGTGGTTAAAGGGAGGGGGCGAGGAAAGAGAGAGGGAAAGAGAGACCCAGTTCAAAACCCCCACCCGGCCATGAAGCTCTGCTCTCTGGGAGATCTTCGACCAGTCTATGGCCCTTTCCACACCCGGCTGTTTGCCTGGGATGGCCCCCTGCTGGTCCCTGTGCCCCGATGGTGCGTATACTATTAGGTACTTCTGGGATCTCCCTCCCTCTATACCCCTATGGTGTAGAAAGGGCCTATGTCTCAGCCTAACCTATCTCACAGGGGTGTTAGGGGGATAAAATGGGAACGCGAGAGAGGGCGCGCCAAGGGAAAGCAGAATGTATGCGTAATCAGTGGAAGCTGGTGACTACGATCAGTGGGGCTGTGAATCTGCTCTGGATTTCAGTCAGGACACTAAAGCAGCTAAGGTCTGAACCCAGTCCCAAAACTGTTCTTTTAGATTTGACTGAAACTCAAAGCATAAACAGTTCCAGTGAAATCGGAGCCACCAGACTTTATTGAATATGTAATAGGTGTGGACCGTCCAAAGTTTGGTGGTGAGCGGGGGTAGTTGTAGCATTAGCACCTGCTTGGTTGTGTGGTGAGGGAATCAAGGCGGGGGCGGGGGTGCTATCTTAATCCACATCTCATTGTTTATATATTTCCCCCCTATAAATCAGCATAATACTCTGTTAATTTGTTGGGTGTATATATACTAGAAAAGCCCATTACACAGAATGTCCCCCAATTTAAGCACCCTTTTTGGAAGACTTCACTTCTTTTTTTCCTGTTCAGATGGTTACTTATTTTACGAGGACTCTAAAATGTATTAGCAAACAGTACAGAATCATGGATTAGTAACTATTCTAGATGAATTTATCCAAGCTGGTGTGATTTTGTGTGTATGTCCTGAGAAGCATTCCCAAGCCCTAAATCAGAGTACAATGTACAGGTCAGCTTCTTCATAGAACCATGAATTATAAGATTTATTTTTATTTGTTAAACTAAAATCTGGTTTCTTTTTGATCTCTGGTTTCTGACACTTAAATTACTATCGTCTTTAAAAATAAAATTTAAAAATCCATAATCAAAGTGGCTAGAACTTTTTAAAGTGTCTTATCAGATTTTAGCACTAATATTTTAACTTACCTAGTTTAAGAAGCTCCTAAAAAGTTCATCAGAGTCCTGCCACCTGTGTAGTTAATTTCTCTTCCTATTTTCAATATTATTGTTGTCTTTTACTTTCATGTATGGCCTAGCTTATTTTACATGATCCGTGTGAGTTGGTTTTACTAAATTTACCCCTTGCTTGTCCATGTGATCTCTCCTCCCAAAATAACAACCCTATCACAAGCTCCAGCCTTGGATTTATTTACATGCTTTACTGGGTAAATCAGAGGTCAAATAAGGTGAGAAATTGGAAGTTCTCTCCAAATGGTTATAAACAGTGCAGCTGTAACTGGTAAACAACAAAACAGTCCGTGTGCATTTCAAAGCTACTCAGAATAGCAAGTTTAACATGCAGAGTTGGCTGCACTTCAGAAGCATTCATATGTACAATCTTGTAATCAACAATTGTAAATGGGTAGAAGAGGTGCGGGTAGAGCGGGAGGAACAACGGAAGCGATCTTTGCCTACCCATCCTCTGATCTTTGCTTTTCTCACTAGATGGACTTTTCAGCCCATCTAGCAAAGGTGCGGCAGAGGGGGAAGGAAGGAGGCTCGGGATATGCTCAGATCATAAGATCTTCAGGGGCCCTTCTCCATGAGCCCCTGCCAAAGGATGTGAGGCGAGTGGCTACCAGGAAGAGGGCGTTTTTTGCTGTGGAATGAGCTCGCTAGGGAGGTTCACCTGGCACCTACATTGTACTCCTTTCAGTGCCAGGTGAAGTCCTTTTTATTTTCCAAGTATTTTAGCATTTTAGCTCTGCTGTTTTAAATCCATCTTTTAAATCTCTGCATTACTGCTTGGTTTTATTCTGGTTGTACTTTTATATTGGGTTTTAAGCTTCCATGTTTTATACCGTATCTTTTGGTTTTACTTTTTGTGAACCGCCCAGACAGCTTCAGCTATTGGGCAGTATAGAAATGAAATAAATAAATAAATTGAATACTAGCCTTTCCGGTCTCCTTTCCTCCCTGCCCACCGGAACGCCCCATTTCCCCCTCTCCTAGGTGGATTTTCTGATGGCACAATAATCTCTGTATTAGCCATCGAGCCATCGTATTGTCCCTGGGATGTTTCCCCCTGAGACCATAGGTTAACTGCCATAGTGGTTCCGCTCCTACTTGGGGGGTCCAGAAGGTGGTGCTTGGGGAACATTGCTCGGCCCCGTGGATTCTCCAGTATGGGGTTCCTTAGGGGTCAGTTTTGTCCCCCATGCTGTTCAACATCTACATGAAACCGTTGAGTGCAGTCATCTGGAGTTTTGGAGTGCGTTGTCATCAGTACGCTGATAACACGCAGCTCTATTTCTCCTTTTCATCTTCATCAGGTGAGGCTGTGGATGTGCTGAACCAGTGCCTGGCTGCGACAATGGACTGGATGAGGGCTAATAAACTGAAACTCAATCCAGACAAGACTGAGATGCTGTTAGTGGGTGGTTCCGCTGACCGGATGGAGGATGTTCAACCTGTTCTGGATGGGGTTGCACTCCCCTTGAAGGAGCGGGTTCGTAGCTTGGAGGTTCTCCTAGAACCATCTTTGTCACTTGAGGCTCAGGTGGCCTCAGTGGCACGGAGTGCCTTCTACCAACTTCGGTTGGTGGCCCAGCTACGTCCCTATCTGGACAAGGATAACCTGGCTTCAGTTGTCCATGCTCTGGTAACCTCCAAGTTAGATTACTGCAATGCACTCTATGTGTGGCTGCCTTTGAAGGTGGTTCGGAAGCTGCAGCTGGTGCAAAATGGAACGGCCAGATTGATAACTGGAACCAGTAGGTTTGAACATATAAGACCTACTCTGGCCCGCTTGCATTGGCTGCCTGTATGTTTCTGAGCCCGGTTCAAGGTGCTAGTTTTAACCTATAAAGCTTTACACGGCTTGGGACCACAATACCTGATGGAACGCCTTTCCCAACATGAACCTACCCGAACACTGCGTTCAACATCTAAGGCCCTTCTCCAAGTGCCTCCTCCGAGGGAAGCTCGGAGGTCGGCAACAAGAGAGAGGAACGATCTCCCCGACGAGGCCCGCCTGGCGCCAACATTGTTATCTTTTTGGCGCCAGGTCAAAACTTTCCTCTTCTCTCAGGCATTTGGCAATATCTGAGGAGCCTGGGTTTGTTTTGTTTTGTTTTTGTAGCTTTTTGAAGTGTTGTAGTGGTTTTTAAATGTACAGATTGTGTGTATGTTGTATGTTTTTGCTGTTTTTAATCCTATGTAAACCGCCAGAGAGCTTCAGCTATGGGGCAGTATACAAATGTAATAAATAAATAAATAAATAAACCAGAGGGCTGAATTCAATTTCAGAGAAGGGTCCACATTCCTGTATTGGGCAGGGCCAAAGGCAAATAAGTTGGGACCAAGAATACCAGCATGTTTGAGCTTAAAGCGCTTCCTGCCAATAACTAAGCCTTTAGGAGAGGTATTTCAACCTTACAGAATGAAGGGGAAACTGCACAAAAGCCTGGAAGCCACTAAGCGATTGGCCAGAGTTGGAGCCAAAGTTGGTTAGTTCTGGCCTGCGGGCCACGGTTCAACACCTCTGATATAAATGGTGTACGAGTCTAAATATTGTGGCTAGGAAGAATTCTCTGAAAATGGTCAGCTGGGGTGTGAACACCTGTGATCTAGCTCATCTCATGAGACTTTGAGGTACTGAATCCAAATTCTGATGTGAATTGGTCATCCAAGGCTGGCTTTTGTCAGAAACAGCCAGTGTTGCCATACTTGTAGAGAGAAAAATATGTTCAGCTGGCTTGACACTTAAAAAAAAAGAAAGGGGGGGGGGAAGCCTGGATTTGGGTCGAGAAAGTTAGCAAAATTAATATATCCGAACTAAGTATTGTTCCTCATAACCTCCACAGGCTCAGTTGTCCCTTTCGTGATCAACAGCACCACTCCCCAAAACCAGATCTCTCACCTGAATTCTGATCCATTTTGATCCAGCTCGACAAAGAAGACTTGATGTAAGCTTGAGCTATGTGACCATAGGAGGTGCCATATATCTTGAGTCACAATGTCTAGATGAGGTCATGGAATACTTGAGATGAAATTAAAGTGACCTGAACTCAAGAGGGAGCAAGCAGCATGCATAAGACACAGGCAGTCCCAGTGACTAGGAAATGCGCTCTACCTAAACGGAAAAAATGTCATTTGGGATTCCACATTGTCTGCTGACATCATAGGTCATGAAAAAAAAAGTGATGTGATGTATAATAGTAATGGTTGGATGGCTCAAGTTTTGTTTTGAGAGGTTCTGAAACAGAGAGGACTACATTACTGATAACACAACAAGAAAAAGGAAGCATTCAACCATTTGCCTAGTTCCCTAACGACACCATGGACTTTTTAAACTTCGACTTTGATGAGGACGAAGGTGAGAGTGCTAGACAGGTGGTGTTTAAAATAAAAATCACCAAAAGAATGCCAATGGAGTTTCAGCAGACACCACAACTACACAGTGGCTTGTTGGTGAATGTGTAACATCCAAAAAGGGGAAGTGGAGACTTAAAAATATCTTTATGGGACTGTGAAGTAGGTAAGTAGGCTGACCATATGAAAGGGAGGTCAGGGCTCATGTAACTTTAACAGTTGTAGAGAAAAGGGAATTTCAGCCAGTGTCATTTGTATGCAATTAGTTCCTGTAGAAATTCCCTCTTCAGCACAACTGTTAAAGTTGCAGGGGCCCTGCCTTCTTTTGTATATGGTCACTCTAGTATAGTGCCTGCAACTTTAACTGTTGTGATGAAGAGGGAATTTCACCAGGAACTAACTGCATACAAATGACACTGGCTGAAATTCCCTTTTCTCTACAACTGTTAAAGTTACATGAGCCCTGTCCTCCTTTTCATAAGGTCAACCTAAGGTAAGGGTTGTGTGGGTCCAGAAACCAGCTCTCCTTTCCCACAGCACTAATTATCCCATGAAGAGACCAGGAAGTGATGCTCACATGTGACAGGAAATGAGAACTGTAGATTGATGACACAGCCAACAATAGCAGGCTATCCCTACCCCGTGAGAACAAACATTCATGTTATTACAAACAAAGTGACCCACTATTAGAACTGTTGCTTGTGTGGATTGGAACTGGGAAGGGGTCATTAAGAAAGCTTGGGTGAACAAATATGGCTTTTCAGAAGAGAGTTGACCCTGGATGGTGGCACTGTTGGATCCTTTATTGCAGGGATTGGCAACTGATGGCCCTCCAGATGTTGTTGGACTGCAATATTTATTTATTTATTTATTTATTTGCAGGATTTATATACCACCCTATAGCTAATAAGATTTCCAAGCAGTGAACAATAAAAAAAAAAGAATCAAAATGCAGAACTATAATATTTTAACTAGGGATGTGCACTGGATCAGACCCGATCCACGATCCGAGTCCGGTCCAGTGGGAAATCGGATAAATTATCCGATTTCTGATCCGACAGCTGGATCGGCCGATCCAATCCGAACCGGTCCGAAAAGGCTCCGAACCGGTTCAGCGGATCGGCGGATCGGCGGGCGCCCACTGGCGCCCACCACCGCTTCCATTGGTGGGCGCCAGCGGGCGCCCGCCGATGAAAGTGGACAGTGGGGGGGGAGGAGGGGGCAGGAGGAGGGGGGCCCTTACCTTTCCGGCCCGTCCGCTCCCGTCCGGCGCCGGCGGCTACTACCAGCAGGCTCCGCGGCCTACTCCAGGGTGGCGCGCCGGGTGATGTCATCACCCGGCGCGCTACTCTAGAGCAGGCCGCGGAGCCTGCTGGTAGTAGCCGCCGGCGCCGGACGGGAGCGGACGGGCCGGGAAGGTAAGCAGGGGGCGTGTGGAGGGGAGGAGGGGGGCCCTTACCTTTCCGGCCCGTCTGCTCCCGTCCAGCGCCGGCGGCTACTACCAGCGGGCTCCGCGGCCTGCTCCAGGGTGGCGTGCCGGGTGATTACCCGGTGCGCTACTCTAGAGCAAGCCGCAAAGCCGGCTGGCGGTAGCTGCCGGCGCCGGACTGGAGCGAACGGCCCTAACAGGTAAGCAGTGGCAGGGAAGGGGGCTTACCCCCCCCCCCGGAGCCGTCCGCTTCTATCCGCGGGCGCCAGCGGATGGAAGCGGATGGCCCCAGGGGGGGTAGGGAGCACAGGGGAGGGGGCTTACCTGCCAGGGCCGTCCACAGCGGACGGCCCCGGGGGGGGAGGGAGTTAGGCCCCCCCTCACCCACCCTCCGCCATTTTTTCCTCATAGACTTGCATTGCAATGCAAGTCTATGGGGAAAAAAATGGCGGCCGATCCAAAAATTTACGATTTTTGGATCGGGATCGGACTCGATCCGGTCCGGGGGGCCTCCGATTTTGTCCGAACCGATCCATGACAAAATTGGAGGTCCCGATCCGGGTCCCGATCCGATCCAGGGGGTCCGTGCACATCCCTAATTTTAACTCAAATCATGCCAGCAAAGCCATGCCTAGTTGGTCAGGGAAGGCTGCAGCAGGCACCAAAACCAAAACAATATTGGTTCCTGCCTGACATCAACAAGCAGGGAGTTCCACAGAGAGGGAGCCAATACACTGAATCTGAAGATTCCAGTCCACATGCACTTGAATGTGGAATCACCAGGGAGTTTTCTATATGAAGCTTTTAACCTGCACCTTTTCTAAGGCTTTTGCTTCTGGATTCTTTGCTGGATTAAGTTCAGCTCCTTTACACATGTTTTCCCCCAGGGTTTTCTTTCTCTGCCTTTCTATATGTTTCATTACACACCCACTAGATGGTGCTGTGGTATAACAAAATTGCACAATTACATGAACATCTCAGCAGTTTCTAATCTCACACTTTCCTTGATCTAAACAAAGCAGGGACAATGATTGCAAAAAGTGGGAGAGGCCCTGGAGGAGGAGGAGGAGGAGGAGGAGGAGGAGGAGGAGGAGGAGGATGTCATGTAAAAAAAACAGTGCCATGAATGAGCAATCACAAGCGCACAATAAAAGCTTCATGTAGAAAGGTTCCAGGAATGCCTCATCTGATGATCTTAGTGACCAGGCAGGTTGGTAAGAGATCCCACACAATTAGCTATTCTGTCTAGGACTGATGAGAGTTGGAGTCCAAAACATCTGGAGAGCCACATGTTCCCCAACCCTGCTCTGATGTTATTTCATTGACCAACCATATATCCATTTCCAGTACCCACCAGACTCTTTGACTGGAACTCCTGACAGGTCCTTCCTTCCTTCCTTTTAAAAAAAACCACCTACTTTATTTTGGGTTATTATTAATGTTTGTCCTTCACACACTACCCTCCTTTGAAAGCAATAGGGGCTAGTAGCTCCAAGGTCAGTGGGGCAGTGAATCCCCTGTGGGTTTCAGTCAGAAGCAGAACCACTCAGGACTCTAAAGAAGCTATTCAAAGTGCTAAAACTAATTTGGTGATATGGTTCAGCACCTTGGAGAGCTCCTTTAGAGGTCTGACTGGCTCTGACTAAAGCCCAGAGCAGATTCACGGCCCCACTGACATCGGAGTCACCAGCCCCCACTGTTTGAGGAGAAAAGGTAATGGGTCAGGCTGGTAATTCAAATATGGAGAGCAGATCTACTGAAATGAGAGACACACGTCAATGACCTCAGCAAGCACTCTTCTGCCCCAACTCCCCACCACACATATCTATGCCTGGATGATTGAACTCTGGATCTCATGTCAGGTTTTTGAATATTGAATAACGCTGGGGTGGGGACAGGTCAGTAACTCAATGAGTGGAAGGAAGGGGCTGAAGGACTGTGTGAAAAAGAGGTTTTTTGGGGGGTGGGGTGGAAATAGTAATATCATTTTTCTTTCTAATTGTCAGCATAAGATTTAGCAACTGTACCACTTGGAGGCTGTGATGTGGTTTGAGTTCTCTTAAGGGGCAGTTTTCCAAGCTCTATTTCTGCCTAACTGTAAAATAAATTATGAATTGGGAGGCAAGAGAGGTGGTATCACATCCAATGGCATCTAGTTACGCATCTTGCTTCCAATCCCTGTGCGCACTGGCGCCCAAACCATTTCACCTTCTTAGAGATGAACACAACACCCGAGCGCCTTCTCCGACTGATTCAAAAGACAGCTGGCAGGTCTCTCAGTTGGGGCAAGAGAGCAATACTGCGAAAGGAAGGGAAATGCTTGTCATAATTTTAGGTGGACAGTCAGCAATATGTGGGGAATATAGTAGTGGTCACTGATGGTGCATAGAATGGGTCAGCAGTGGGAAAAGAGGTAGCAGGTCCCATTTGAAACAAGCCATGAACTTGGGCTGCAGGCCTACTGGAGGGAGAACTTCAAGAGACAGCAAGTGATGGTTGAATCTTCTGGCTCCAGCTGTGGAGAGCGTCCATTGAGCTGTGTCAGCTTCTTGGTGAGTCGTATGCACAATGAAGGGGGTGGCAAAGGCACAGAAATGGGGAAGAGAAGAAATGCCATTTAGGGTGCAATCCTAGGCATATTTAGGGAGAGAAAAAAGTCCTACAACTACCAGCATGCCCCAGCCAACCATGGGGAATGCTGGGAGTTGTAGGACTGTTTTCTTAAAGTAGTCTGGGGGTTCATCAATGGATTCACTGTTGGGCAATGTGGCTTTCCTGTGTAGGATGTTGTGCATTGGACATTGCATGGGCCTTGCCTTCACATTTGCAGAGTCAATGTGATCCATCTTGTTCCAGATCAGAATGGCGAGATGTCGGGAGGCAGCACATCTGCAGAGATCCTGTCCCTTCCTGATGCCACCGAAACTGCAGAAGAGAAGGCGCGGGAAGACAGTTCTGACACAGACCTTGAGATAGAAGGTGACTGTTTACCATCATGTCTTCCATCCAAACCTTCCCACTCAGCTTAGGGTGGGTGGGAAAGGCAAATGAGGGGAGACATGATAGAGGTGTACAAAAGTATGCATGGTGTGGAGAAAGGGGCCAGGGAGACATTTTTCTCCCTCTGTCATTATAATAGAACCTGGGGTCATCCCATGAAGCTGATTGATGGGAGATTCAGTACTTCTTCACACAATGCACAAACTATGAAATTTCCTAACACAGGATGTGGTAATGGCCACCAAACTGGATGGCTTTAAAAGGGCAGTAGACAAATTCATGGAGGAGAAGGCTATCAATGGTTACTAGTCCTGCAGGCTATATGCTAACTCCAATATCAGAGGTAGTATGCCTATGTACACCAGTTGCTGGGGAACATGGGTAGGAGGGTGCTGTTGCACTTATGTCCTATATGTGGGTGAGTTTCCCACAGGCATCTGGTTGGCCACTGTGTGAACAGAATGCTGGAAGAGATGGACCTTTTATTTGGCCAGCATGGCTCTTCTCATCCTCACAATAGCCTTGTGAGATAGTGCCCAAAATCACTCAGTAGCTGCCTCCTTAAAGAATGGTTTCTGTTAGGATTGTGCACAGCCTCAGGCCAAATTCCCTAAACCAAGGCAAGGTGGGCAGATTTGGCCCACCTCGGCCCGGATCTGAGTGAGTATTGGGTCAGCCCGAGGCAGCCCGAAGCCAAAATAGATTGGGGTGCCTCGGGCCAATTTGGAGCAGTGTTGGGCCACTCCTCCACCATCCGCCCACCCACCCAGTAAAGCTAGTGCAAGGCCACCCGTGAGTGCATTGACTCACCTGCCTCTCCCTCCCTGCCCTCTCCAATCACTTCCTTCTGCTGCCACTGCCACCCCACTGCCAAGACTTACCTGTAAATCGCATCCTCCTTCCAGAGAGCACATTTGCAAGGCATAAGGAAGAATTTCAGAGGCGCTCAACTGCATGGCTATTTTAGGTACCTCGAGTGCATACCTTTCCTTAATGACCATCCTGTTGAATCTTAGGCAGTCTGTCTTCTCTGTAGTGTGCACAGGGGAAAACGCTTTGCCAACCAGACTGGTTTGTCTTTGCAGATGTTGAGCGATCATTTGCCACCATAGAGGGTGCAGAGCTGTACATAGAGGCTTGCAAGCTGGTGGGAGTAGTTCCTGTCTCATACTTCATTCGAAACATGGAAGAGCCTGTCATGAACCTTAACCATCATGGGCTTGGACCTAAGGGAACCAAAGCCATTGCCATCGCTCTGGTTGTAAGTACTTTAGAAGAATTTAATCAGGGCTATTTCACTTGCAATCAAAAAGCTTTTTTTTGCTTTGGGTTGGTGGTGGAGGGGAGTATTCTTACATGTAAGAAGAAGGATAAAGCAATCTCATCGCTAGATCTGGTTTAACTGTACAGCATAACTGGCCACATCCCTGAGACCCCATAATTCCCCCCCCCCCAATTTGGTATTTTTAAAGAACTGGAATGTAGCAGTTGCTTTGATGTTCTTCACAGCATAGCTGAGTAAGTAATAGGGCAATCTGGTGAATGTTAAAGAAATAACCTCACCCTGCTTTTCAATGTGCTTCAGTATTGAACAACTAGCTATACTTAAATGAAGCCACACAATTGACTGAGTGCTCTATAACAGACGTGCACTACTAATGTCTCTGGAGGAGGTGCAACTGGCTAACATATGGGTCACAATGCCTTCTACATCTGGGGTGGGCAGAAAGCAGATCTCCAGTTGTTTTGGACTTTACTTCCCAGCATTCTTGACCATTGGCTGTGCTTAGGGATGGCAGAGAAATCTGCAATGTGTTCAAATGAATTAGGATTCTATGAATCCAACCTACTGATTCCTCAGCGGACTAACTTTTTCTGATTCCCCAGACTTGAAGACTGGTGTTTTTTTGTTTTTTTAAAACCTTTTTGGGGGATTTGCAGAAGTTCTCATTTGTGTAAGTGGAATGAAATTCTTGTACATCCCTAAAAGAAAACGAATTCCATCAATGAGTGGACGATGGAATGAAAGATGATCAACAAGCCACGGAAAACAGCTGGACTTGGTTTAACAAAACCTGTACATCCCTAGCTATGTTGGAAAGGGCTTATGAGAGTTGAAGTCCAAAACATCTGGAAATTTACCTTTTGCCCATCCACATAGTACAGAGGGAATATGAGAGCCTGAAGTTATGTTCTTTTAATCAGAAAAATAGTTTTCCAATGTGTTTCTGTTGGAAAGTAGGGGAAATCCCCAGATTCCCTCACTTCATATTATTAGTACTGAGATATCCACATTACTCTAGCTGAGAATATTCATCGTTGCCTCCTATACACTTACCCAAGAAGGCAGGAACTCTGCTTCCTGACAAGAGAGGGCTTGTTTCCACACATGTGACTCTTGCAACTTCAGTGGGCAAAATGTCCCAAGCATTACACCTCTCCCTTGGTCTATAGTTTCTTGGCCAGAGTTAAGGGGTCCCAGGAAGGGAACTGAACTTGGCTTGGCTTCCCACAATGATGAGAACACAGGACTAGTTACCCAGATCAGAGACAGCCTTTTAAAATCTTAGTCCAACCCTGTGTCCTCCAGATGTGTTGGACTACACTCCCCATCTTCCCCATCCAGCATGGCCATACTGTTTGGGGATAAAGGGAGTTGTATTCCAATACATCTGGAGAGCACCTAGTGGAGGAAGGCAGTAGTCACCAGTCAGGGGCAAACTCCATGAATAGACAGCCCGACTTTAGGATGGGCATGATTTTGACCAGAGAAATTACAAGGGGATCAAAGGGTTAATAATTACCCCCCCCCCAGTCCCAATCCAATTCACCTTCCCCTGCTGCTGCTGATAAATAGAGAGCAGTTCTACACCAGGCTAAAATCTCGCCACTCTACTGGGGCTTCTGCTTCCGGATTCCTTGCAGGATTACGATTGGCTCCTTTCCACATGCTTTCTTCTTCTTTTTCTCTTTGTTGGAAAATTCTATATGTTTCATTATAAAGCCACTAGATGGGGCTGTAGTAGTATTTGCGAAAAAGCACATCTCCCATTCATAGCAGGAGGAAGGAAAACGCTGGACTTTTGTCATCATGAAAAACAATGCAATAAAGGTTGTAAAGAGTGGGTGGTGCCCTGGAGGGTGACAGCATTGCGTATAGGACCTGTGAACTTCCATAAGTGACCAGTCATGAATGAACGATAAATGCCTCATGTAGAAATGGCCAGACAGACAGGAGATCTTAGCATGGAAAGCTTGAATGAGGTGCAATTTGGTCCTCATTTCCTCTGCCAACCTTTTTCTGGGCTTAATTTTCTTTTAGACCCATTCCTTGGATGCTTCAGTCATATGAGGCCTGCACATTGCATTACAAACTTCACTGCATAGGAAACAATCAATGCAATATTGTGTATTTGGCTGATCAACAAGCAGTACCACATGCTAGGCACTTTCCTCTGTGATGTGTGCTGATTGTCACACCAAGTGGTGGCCACCTACATGCTACAATAATTGAGTGCTTCATTTCATTTCTAGAGTTGAAATAGCAGCTATGAACAGGGGAGGGATCAGGATTGGAATCATGATGGGTGGGAGGAGGAGGAGGAGGAGGAGGAGGAGGAGGAGGAGGAGGAGGGACTAGCAAAGCTGTTATTAGCCCAGGACGAAAGCTTCTATTGGGATTTCCATCATGGCAGTCCTAATCCCACTGCCCACATACAGCTACCATTTAAAGTTTTTTTTTCTTTTTTCTTTCTTTTTTAAAGAAGTGCGTTAACTGCATTGATGCAGTGAGTGGAAGGTGAAATTTGTCTATAACGTTAGCTGGCATACATTATGTTTCTTTGAATTTGGGGGGTGGCAAATTGTGAAAAATAACATTTAAGGCAGACGGGAGTCACTTAATTTAACTAATTGTCTGCAATTCTCTGCTGTCTTTGAATTCTCCTTTCTGTAGACCAACACGACGATCACTCACCTAGAGCTAGAGGATAACTGGATTCTGGGAGAAGGAACCACATACCTGGTGCAGATGCTGCGGGAAAACTGCTACATCCAGGAGATGGTATCCAATCTTTCCTTGTATGGAGGGTGAAGAGAGTTCACTTAGAAATGAGAATAGAATGTGCCTTCTTGGCCATTCTCCTTGGCTATTCCACTATTTTTTGTATTATTTATTATTACTGATGTGCAAAGTGTCTTACCATTTTTATCTTGTTTGTCCCTGTGACCATACTGCAACATTTTTGTTGCACAACCCACTTGTTCACTAATATTCTCATTTCCCTATATTTGCTTAGAGTGGGGGGGGGGCGATATGTGTCCTGCAGGCTGCATACGCCTCCACCCCCTCCTTCCACTATTTGCAAGCTGAATTTATCAATTTTAGCACTCTGTAGCTACTACAGAGCACGAAGAGAATCAAATTCAGCAAAATGTATCCCTTTTAGTGCACTGGAATGGTTTGTTTCCAGATTTCAGTGACAAACTGCTAATTTGTTTTTAATTATGTTTTAAATTATATTTTATTTTAACTTAGAATGGCCCGCAGTGGGAGGGGTGAGAGAGGCAAAAATGCGCCCCAGGTCTATCCCTGGCTTAGAGGTTGAACACATGTTTTGGACTTGTATAAAGTCACACTTTCAACCCCCTCACCCTTTATACAGTATCTTCAGTTAAATGTTCTGGGGAACAAAAGGTGGGGGGAAACCCATGTCTGACATCCTAGCACACCACTATATTAAAAGTATTTGTTTATTTATGTATGTAATCGTTCATTCTTTTTAAAAAATTATTTAAAAGGTTTGTAAGCCACCAGCGCCACCTCCTGAAACCAATTCTCCAGGAAGGACTGAGACCAGAATAAGACCATGTCTGGGTGGAGTTTTGTATAGGAGTTCACAAATGTCAAATTCCTTAAGTGTTCCTAACTTGGAACAGCACCATCCTCCGAAGAGGTTTTTTTTTTTTTCATTTTCTCCACCTTCCCACCACTTTTCTCCTTTTTCCTTTCAGAACATTTCCAATAACCACCTCAACACAGATGGAGCTGAAGCGATCTGCAGGATGTTCTTCAATAATATTTCTAATATCCGGGCCATTCAGCTGGCAGGTAGGCTTCGTACACCTAAGAGCAGGGGTACAATGGTAAAGTCTGAAGTGAAGTTGTTCATCATGGTAGTCCCCAGTGGGGGCTGCTGGCTCCAATGTCAGCGAGGCGGTGAATCCGCTCCAGGTTTCAATCAGAACCAGTCAGAACTCTAAAGGAGCTATCCAAGGGGCAGTCTCCACTGGCAGTCCACAAAGAAGAGCTCAAAACTGCAGCTGCATTGACCCATCCATCCATCCATCCATCTCTGTCTGTCTGTTGTCTGTCTGTCTTTGGTGAAGTGAATAGGTCTTGCTACTTGCCCATACAAGAACAAGCCACCCAAAAATACTTTGCACTAGAACAGGGATAGTTCACAACAATCCATTGCTGCTGTGGAAATCTATTTCTTCCCCCAGCTTTTCTGAGGAATGCAGCTAAAGTCAGAGGCAACAGGGAAGTCCAAGGCGGGTGGCAGATGACATCATCAACCCTGCTAATCAAAACATTCCAGCGCTTTGTCCCTGTGAACCCTGGGTCCACTACTACACCACTGCCTGTGAGCAAGGGTAGAATGAGACAACAGTGCTTGCATTTTTGAATGCCCCAAAAGACTTTACAGCAGGGGTGGACAGACTTCAGATTTGAGGGATCTACTTTGGGTTCTTTCTTTCTTTCTTTCTTTCTTTCATTCATTCATTCATTCATTCATTCATTCATTCTTTCTTTACTAGAATCCAGAGGTCCACCAACCAAAACAGGGCAAAATAGTGGCTGAGAGGTTGGAGTCATGGGCATAACGGTGACTTCCTGCAGAGGCAATTACTAAATGCTCCCCCACACACACACACACACCATGAGGCTGCACACACAGGTACACATCTGTCACTACCAGCAGCCGTTACAGCAGGCTGCACCGAGGGAGATGAGAAGAGAAGCAGGGCCATTCCACCAGCCGAGAGCAATGGGTGTGATTCTTTCTGCACTGGCTGTGGAGGAGGGGAGGGGGTCAGAGTGTGGATTCTCCCCCCCCCCCCCCGAGGTTGGAATGCTGTCTCCGCACTAGGAACTGGAAATCCAAAATATCCTTTTGCCCTTAGACACTTTCTAAGGGGCCATAGGATTGCTCCCTAAATAAATACATGGTGAATCTAACTTACCACAGATCAGGTGTTCTAATGCCTCCATCCATCCCCCTCCTCCCCTCCTCCCCCCCTTACTCATTTGGTTTATCTTTCTATAGATTTTGTGCACTTCTGTAGATACCTTCCTTTTGTGCGTAGGTGGTAGTGTTTTGACTACATAAGGATCCATACTCGGAGAATGAGTTTGCTATTAGTATATTAAATAAACCCGAAATAATTCCACACCAGGGTACCTAGCAGACTGCCCCCAACCCCTTATATACATTCAGCCAACCTGCAAGATCTTCAGAGACAGCCTTGCTGGCCATTCTGTGATCAGTGGCATGGCGGCTCGTAACATCTTGAAAGCAGACTTTCTCAGCAGTGGCGCTCCCCTTCCCTTGGTTTGGAAAGCAGAAAATGGCTGAATTCGGACAACACATTAAGCAACTGAGGGGAGGAAACAATAGTCAGTTGTGTTGCTTATTGTGTTGTGTGGAGGGTAACACGCCGCTCACAAACTACTGACAGTATGCTATTCCGCCCAAATAAGCAACTGAGAGAAACAACTGGATTGCAAGTTGTTTAGCTTGAAGCCAGTTGTTTAAAGTGTTGTGTGGAGGGGTGAGTGTGTTAATGGCGTGTGGTGAGTGGGTTAAAACACAAGCCCATAGAGGCAGGCAGCAAGAGCAACCAAAGCGGCGGCTGCCACTCTGCTACAACTGGTACAACTTGCAGAGGCTGCTGGGATAGAATGGGGAGGACTGAGGGAGGAGGGAGGATGGGGAGATGGGTGGGGGCTGTGTCTGACTAATGCTGGGTTGACTAATAGTCCACTCAACGCCAGCCCCAACCACTCACAGTTGTGTAGGAATATGTTGTGTGGGGAGTACCCACAAAATAACCAACTGTGAGTTGGCTACTCAACCCACCATTGACTAATGGGTTGTCCGAATTGAGCCAATGTGTTGTTGTTTCAATGTACTTGTTTTTTTGTAAGCTTTCCCCTAGCTTGTAGCTGATTATCTTGCTGCTGCTGCTACATTTTATTGTTTCTTTTCATTGTTTCTATTTATTTATTTATTTATTTGCTGTTGTTATAATTGTTTATTAAGAGTGATTTTTATTATCTTTGTATGCATACTGCTTAGAGATTGGGATATGAATGTAGAACGCATATGTATTATCTCTGAAATGTGCCTAGCTTGGGGAATTCCAAAGTAGGAAATGTATAAGCCTTTCAGAGAGAACATTACCAAAGAGGTATTATTTTGATATGTGATTATTCGAACAATTTTTCTTGATGTCCCAAGCCACATTGTAATATGCTATCCCTATCGAGGCAGGGGCGGAGGAAGTGTCACACAAGACCATTTCCATGAAGGAATTCTGTACATGCATCACAATGGGTCTATGATTTTATATCTCAGAAGGACGCCAACTACAATTGTAATTCCTAACATAGGCATACAATTGTAATTCCTACAATTGTATGCCTATGTGTGGTGAAAGAGACCCACGAACTTTGTGTGTGTTTCACATATGCTTTTCCTATTTGGATGTGAGATGCATGTAGGTAATGGTATCACAAGATAGAGCGATGGCCAACAATTTGGATGGCTTTAAAAGGAGGTTGGATAAATTCTTGGGGGGGAGACGGCAATCAATGACTACTAGTCCAGTAGTAGAGGCAGCAAGCCTATGTGCACCAGGTACTGGGGAACATGGACAGGAGGGTGCTGTTACACTCATATCCTACTTGCGGGCCCTTGGTCGACAGCTGATTGGCCACTGTGTGAACAGAATGCTGGACTAGATGGACCTTTGGTCTGATCCAGCATGGCTCTTCTATTATGCTTTTATTCTTATGTAATGATTGTCACAATGCCCTAAAACCTGACAAAGCGGACACTTAATCTTTCCCTATAGTGGCTGGAATTGCAGCCTCCATTCGGTGCAAACCCTCTCATCATCACCCATCCTGCAGCCCCTCAGATACACAATGTAGTATGGCGGAAATGGATCAGCGTCTTCCTTGCCCAAATTCTTGCCTTCCAGATGTAAGCTTTGCTGCCGATCACCACTTTTGCTGGGCAACTCATGTATACGTGCAGCTCTGTCCATTGGCCTGCTGTTCATCTATAGCCTCATCTACACCAAGCAGGATATTGCACTATGAAAGCGGTATATAAAAGGCAGGAGCCACAACAAGCAGGATATAGCACTATGAAAGCAGTATATGGTATGTGTCTTATGGGCCCCTACAGTTGTCAGTGCACTTCAAGACCACTATAAAGTAGTAGTGTGGCTCCTGCATCTTATATACAGCTTTCATATCACTTTCATAGTGCAATATCCTGCTTGGTGTAGATGAGGCCAAAGTCACTCCTAGTCAAACAGCATAAAACATGGCAAAATGCCCCTTTTGATCTGCCCGCTGCTTGTCCCTTTCCATCTATATGGATCACTTCACGACACTTGAGGGATGCCAGTAATGGACCGTGACATAAGTGGCATTGATCTCCTAGCTTATGCAGAGCAGCTTTTAAGCAAACAAGGATTGCTGGTTTAAGATCTCTTTCCCTCTTTTATTGTGCATACTCACTACTTTATTTCCCTTACCCTGTTTTACCCTTACTTTAATAAGCTTGCTCAATTGGGCTATTGGGCTGGATTGGTTTCAATTTACACCCTCAAGGTTTGTTCCCACACGTTACTTAGACCATTTGTTTAAGCATCCTGGGTTAGTGGGGAGGCACAGAGGGAGAGACAGAAGGATAGAGGGACAGGCTAACTGCTGACCAGCAGAGACTGAGTACCTTAGCTGGCTGTTCTCCTACTTCTGAGTAAGCGCTCTGAAAACAGAGAAAGTCTGCTCCAGCAAAAAGTGAGTGGCCTATGTCCAGAGACCTGCCTTGGAGGATGTTGGACATTGCTATCATGCAGTCTTGACCCTGATTTTGTCCAAAAAAGCCCTTGGTCCTGTTAACATCCTCTTTTCCCCTGCAGGAAACAACTTTAAGGAAGAGACAGCACTGTATTTTTCTGAATCATTAATGGTGAGTAACTTGCCAGACTAGACTAGAAGAAGGGCCAATACACCTGTATGGTGGAATGACTTTGCCTTGGCTGTCCTGCATACAACATCCCCTCGTCATTTAGCAGTCAAATGGCCCAATCATGATGTGTTGAGGAGGCAGCCATGTAGAGCAGCCGTCCCCCACTTGGTTCCCTCCAGATGTCTTGGACTGCAGCATCACCACCAGGGGCATTGCCAGGCCTGGGCCCATGGTTCCCTGGCCCTGGATATATTTCCTAAGAGCCCAGATCTATTCCCCAGGGCTCAAGCGATTGCCAATGGAAGGGTTTTTTTCCTCAGTTTTATTTCCATGCAAGGGGCGATTTTCAAGGAGATTGTGGCTGGGGAGCAAAGAGTTAACTCTAGGCTGACCATATGAAAAGGAGGACAGGACTCATGTAACTTTAACAGTTGCAGAGAAAAGGGAATTTCAGCTGGCGTCATTTGTATGCAATTAGTACATGGTGAAATCCCCTCTACATCACAACAGTTAAAGTTGCAGGCACTATACTAGAGTGACCAGATACAAAAGAGGGCAGGGCTCCTGCAACTTTAACAGTTGTGATGAAGAGGGAATTTCACCAGGTACGAATTGCATACAAATTATGCTTGCTGAAATTCCCTTTTCTGTACAGCTGTTAAAGTTACATGAGCCCTGTCCTCCTTTTCATATGGTCAGCCTAGTTAACTCTCCCCTCCCCACATGTGGCAACACCTCCACCTCCTCCCCAAAATATATCCCAGCATGGCAATTAAGCTTAGACAAAACCTTTTCCCATTCGTTTTCCATTCCATCTGGGGCAGGGTGCAAATTAATGGAAGGATTTGTTTTATTTGAGATTATTTAGATGAGAAATTAATTGGCTGACTTTACCTTCTGTGAGAGTTAAATAAATCCTAGCAATTATTTCTACATTTGAATATAAAGCTATAAGTCAACATATGCAAATTTTATGCAAATTTGTGTCCTATGGGCCTGAGCCCTTAATCTTTTAAGTGTCTAGCCACAATCCTGCCCATCAGAGTTTTTGTTGTACGTGTCAACTACAACGGCACAAGCCTCTGGCAGGTTTGAGGCAGTAGCTGAAACAGTGCCAGAGGATCGGGGAGAGAAGTAACAAAGACCAATTTGGTTTGACGCCTGGTTCTCCGATTATGCGCATCTTCTCGGAAGTGCTTTATGGTTAAATGACTGTACGCAGGAGTTAATTGAGCGCACAACTGGTAGCCTTACCGGTTGTTTGAAATGCGCTTTAGAAGTAGTTAATGCGGAGAATCGCTTGTTCACATAGTCAAAATGTGCTTTAACGGCCTGCAGCAAAATAAAACTCGCTATTTAACGCGCATTCGATAATGCGCATAACAGGATAGATAACGCGCCTCAACTCCTGATTTGCACTCCGCTCATGTAGAGGTAAAAATTTTAATGAGACTTGAAAGAGCTTTAAACCTCTGGTGTAGAGGCAGCCATAGGTCAGGGGTCAGCAAACATCCGGCTTGTGGGACCTACTTTGGTTTTTTACGAGAAACTCAAAATCCAGCAATCGGAGTCTGGTGCAAGAGTCATACCCTTCAAACTAACAAATTCTGAACCCAGGAATTCATTCTGAGTATGGAATGGAATGGGACCCACTCTCCTTCCATACCACATCAATTCCTGGTTACCTCAGGCTCTCTTCATTTCAGCAGTAGGATTTGCATGGGGGGAGGGGCTATTATTAAACAATTGGTTTTTTTTTAAAAAAAAAAAATCTACTACAACCACCCAGAGATCTACCAGTAGATGCAGATCTACCGTCTGCCATGGGATCAAAGGACAGGAGAGAAGGGGAGGGGAGAGATTTTCCTTCCCACTCTGTTCTGCTACTTTTCCTCCCTGCCCCCGCCTGCCCCCCGTCCGCTCAAAAAAAGTCTGGAAATCCTAATAAGAGTCAGGTCCTGGGGTAAAGTGTGGACTTCACCAGGTATTGGTAGTGTGTCTTCCTGGGGCATACTCTGCAAAACACAACCAATGAGGGCATACCAAAGCAATAAGCAAGCAAGCTTGCTTCCCTCTCAGGCATCACTTTGGGGAACTAACCGTGGATGGCTTCACCTCAAAGCCCCATGAAGCTGCCACACCAAGAGGCAAATGGAGGTAGGGTGACCAGATAAAATCCAGGTCAGGGCTCATGTAACTTTAACAGTTGTAGAGAAAAGGGAATTTCAGCCAGTGTCATTTGTATGCAATTAGTTCCTGATGAAATACCCTCTTCATCACAACAGTTAAAGTTGCAGGGGTCCTGCCTTCTTTTGTATATGGTCACTCTAGTATTGTGCATGCACCTTTAACTGTTGTGATGAAGAGGGAATTTCACCAGGAACTAACTGCATACAAATGACTCTGGCTGAAATTCCCTTTTCTCTACAACTGTTAAAGTTACATGAGCCCTGACCTGGATTTTATCTGGTCACCCTAAATGGAGGGCAAAGGAAGGGATGTTGTTCCACTAGCAGTGAGTGGAGGGGTGTGGCAGAAATGATGTATCAAGTGGAGGGGGGCAGCAATGATGTGTCCTATTGCTGAAGTCTCCAACATGGTGCCTCACTTGCCACCTGTCAGGTTCCCCGCCCATCCTGATTTTCATTTTATTCCTTAAGATTTTAAAATATTTAAAATGGGAGGCTGCCATGCTGCAAAGTGAAGTGCTGCCTCCTAGCGCCATATTTGTTTGGGTTCAAATGAGTGATTTCATCTCACCAGTTTGCCTTTTGCAAAATGTGTGTTTTGTGACCGGCTCTGCCCACCATGGTAGCCATTTTACGAATGGGCAGGTTTCCCCAATGGCAGCCATTTTGTGAGAGTGCCCATTACACTTCCTAAAAATTCCAAGTATTCCCAAATAGGTCAGAGACTTGTCTTAGTGGGTCTGAATGCACATATGGTGCCATCTTGCCGATGTCATTACCACTAGCTTAGAGGTGGTTTGATGAATGCACCCCACAAGTGGGCATTGGTATGCATGGGCAGCAGTGGTTACTAAGGCCAGTCCTTGGCCTTAAGGCCCCAGCTGAGCTCATAGAGTCTGTGCACCATTTCTCTTCACAGGCCAATTATAGAGTGATAGAGCTGGACCTCAGCCACAACGAGTTTGCTGACAAGGGCGGAGAGCAGTTGGGCCACATGCTCGGTAACATTGCTTATTATTTCTGCAGAGCCACCAGGTATTCGTGAGTTATGTGCTCCCCACTGCCCGAGCAGAGAGAAGGGACAACAGTACCTGGATTTGGCTTCCTTTTCGGAAAGAGATCACTGGCACTATGCCATTCGTGTAATATTTAGTTTAGTTGCAAAATATAATGGTATGACATACATAGATAGAAGCAAAGAGCATAAGCCACGAGCCTTCCTTACAGGCCTGCTACCCCGTTCCTCATTGATTCTGCAAGAGGCCTACCTTACAGTGGTTTCTCAAGCAGAGTATGTTGGTAAACTGACCGTAACCATTTTTAAAGAAAAGGATACAACTCTGACCCAGTGCTAGTGCTAATGACATTGAGCTAGCATCTACCAATGTATGTACAATGTAACAAGCACTTGCTAGGGGCAATGGGGAGAAGTGGTAATTTGCCATTTAATTTCAGCGCTGCCAAATTGGTGTCTTACTTCTGCCTGGTACTAATAATATAACTGTGTGAGTCTGGGATTGTCATGGGGCCCTCTGTGCCTCCCGTGCCTCCAAAAGAGCACCTCTTTTGACCCAGCCTAATCTTTGCTTCTGCAGCAAAGAGTTTTTTGTTAATTTATTTACAATATTTATATACCGGTCCCCATCCAAGGATTTTGGAGCGGTGAACAACAAATGAAATAAAAGAATAAAAATGCCATATTAAAAACACAATTGTTAAAAGAACAAAGTTCTGATAACCCCCCAACACTGGTATTTTAAAAAATATCACGGCTGGTCACCCACGGAAAGCTTCCTGAATCTGTTTGTTCTGCTTTGTTGTTTTGCTTCGCCTCCTCAGCCAACAATGAATCGCTGGAGATCCTGAACCTGAGCTGGAATCAATTTAGGATGAAAGGGGCTGTGGCCCTGAGCGCCGGCCTGAGGGTAAGGATCTGTATCAGGCTCTGCTCTTGCCGAGTCCGGGGGAGCAAGGGAAGGCTGGGTGTGCCAGAGAAGATGGAAAAGGAGAAGCAGGCCAGGGAGAGCAGCAAGCAGAATGCTCTTGCTGCTCAAACTGGAGAGGGATCCTGAATATTTCAGCAGAAGGACATGAGAATTATTTATTTATTTGTTTGTTTATTTCTGGCATTTATATACTTCTGAGTATCATAAAATCTCTCAGCAGTTCACAATATTAAAATACAATATTAAAAGCACAGCATTAAAAAACTCTTCCGGCTACAGAAAAAAAATCAAGGAGCAGTAAAATGGAGGGGCATAATTGACTTACTGCCCACGGAAATCCTGGGTAAACAAATGTGTTTTCAAGAGGCGTTTAATAGATGTCACATTTTCTGCCTCCTGAACTATATGAGGGAAGGTTTTCTAGAGGGTGGGTGCGGCTACAGAGAAGGCCCACATCTGGGTAGTCCATGGCGACATGGATGACCAGAAAGTCCTCCAATGCTAATCTGCTAGGGGGTCTGCTAGGTATATTGATCCCAAGTTGTTTAGGGCTTTATAGGATAACAACATAAACTTATACAGTTATGTAAGAAGAGCCATGCTGTATCAGACCAAGGGTCCATCTAGTCCAATAGTCTGCTCACATGGTAGCCAACCAGTTTCCACAATGGGAAGCCCACAGACATGAGTGCAACAGCACCTTCTTCTCATGTCCCCAGCAACTGGTATACACAGGCTGTCTCTAATACTCGAGGTAACATATAGCCCTCATGACCCATAGCCATTGATAGCCTAATCCTCCATGAATTTGTCTACTCTTTTAAAGCCATCCAAATTATACATCTTGTGGTAGCAAATTCAATCGTGCAACAATCTGCTGTATGAATAAGTACTGCCTTTTATCTATCCCACCATTCAGCTTCATGAAATGACCCCAGGTTCTAGTATTAGGAGAGTGGGAGAAAAATGTCTCTCTGTTCATTTTCTCCACACCATGCATAATTATGTGCACCTCTATCATATCCCCCTTTAATTGCCTTTTTTTTCTGAGCTAAAAAAGCCGGAAGCATTGTAACCTTTCCTCATGGTAGAGTTCTTCCAGCCCCTTGATCATTTTAGTTGCCCTTTTCTGTACCTTTCCAACTCTATAATAAAATGTCCATTTTGAAGATCATCTGCAAGTCACTGGCTGGGTTCGCATGACACAAAAAGCCGTCCTGCTGAGGGTAATTATACTAATCGCCCCAGCACATGGCCAGCATGCGTGTCAGGGGAAATAAGTCACCATGGTTTATTTACCCAGCCACGTTCATGCGAACCATACCAGTGACTTGCAGGTGATCTTCAAGATGATCTTCAAGGCATTTCAAAAGAGCAGCTCATATTGTAAGTGGGTTTAAGCCACCAGAGAGCTTTAGAGATGGAGCATTATGAATAGGAATGGATGTATCATTCTACTTCCAGAAGTTTGCAATTGTGCATGTGTCTGTCCTGTCCTGTTTCCTCATTAATATTTTAATCCACATTAAAAATCATATATAAATGCATATTTAAATACATATTTTAATGTATTTTCTCACAAAATTCACATTTTAAAATATATTTTACCTCAGTGCATATAGTATAATTCAGAGAACTGTGGCATCTGGAGGATAATTACATTTTGATCCAAACTTTAGTGCGGGAGGTGCAGATGAGGTCACTTTTCACTAGAATTCACAAAAACTGGATTCCTCAAGCGTTCCTTTTCATGAGAGGGCAGTTGGTCCACGCACGGGGTTGGTGCAATGATGGCTATGAACCTGGACAGCTTTCAAAGGGGATTAGTTATAGTCATACAGGAAGTTATTAATTTATTACATCTCCTAATAGCTGATGCTGTCTGGGCAGTGCACAACAATAAGGGCACATTCCTCTGCATGTTTAGACAGAAAAAAGCCCTACAATTTTTCCCCTTGTTGGGGCATGCTGGGAGTTGCAGGGCTTTTTTCTATCTAATCATGCACAGGATTGCGCCCTAATGTTTTTAATGGATACTAGATGTGATCGCTATACATGACCTCTGAGGCACTATGCCTTTCAGTACCAGTTCCTAGGTAACATGAGTGGGAGGGTGCTATTGCCCTCATGTCTTGCTTGTGGGCTCCCCATTGGGGAATCTGGTGCGTCAGTCTGTGAACAGAATGCTGGAGTAGACAGGTTCTGATCCAGCAGGCCTTTTCTTACGCTTTTATGCATGTTTGTTTATTGATTTAATTTTCATGCATCTCTGAACCTTCCATCAACGAAATAGATTCCAAGGTTTAAAAAAACAGAAATACATGCATCCACAAATAAATGTATATTTCCCTCCTCCCAACCTTTCTCTCTCCCTGGAGGCCAACGGTTCACTGAAGATACTTAACCTCGCATGGAATGGCTTTGGAAATGAGGGTGCGTTGGCCCTTGGAGAGGCCCTCAAGGTCAACAATGTGCTAACTGAACTTGACATCAGCAATAACCACATCAACAATGAAGGGGCTATAAAACTGTGCAGGGGGTTAGAAGTCAACGGAACCTTTAGAATCCTGAAGGTAGGTTTTCATTTTCTGGTCTGGAACTGAGGTGGATGCGCAAGTTATTCATCCCTATAGTGCCATCAATGCACATGGCATGGTACAGAATAAAACAGTAAATCCCTACCACAAAGAGTTACATTCTAATAAAATCCCCAAAATAAAGCCAAAACGAAAGGAAGGGAATGCACCAAACAGGCACAGGAAACGCTACAAAAATTAATAATTAACATTACCAAACCATGAATAAAATCTAAACAGAAAGTTCCAAAAGCTTTTGGTGGGGGGGAGAGAAATGTTTTTAACTGGGATTTAAAGACAGTGATTGAAGCAGCCATGTGCAAATAGTCTGGAAGATAATTCCTGGAATAGGGAGCAGCAGGAGAGAATGGATGGAGCTGAGCAAGGGAAGTAGAAACCTTTGGGTGAGTAAGAAACATAGAATTCGAGGAGCAGAGAATGCAATTCGGGCTATAATGCAAAATAAGGGCTGAAAGATAATGAGGAGCTAGCAGTGTATTATGCCTCTTTACCTGCACAGCCCTGGAATTATTGTGCCCATTTTACAGATCAAGAATAGAGGCCAAGAGCTCATGAATTACTTAAAGCAGCCTTCCCCAATTTGCCCCTCCCCAGATGTCTTGGACTACAACTCCCATCAGCCCTAGCCAGCATGGCCAAAGGTCAGGATTGCTGAGTGTTGTCGTTGAAAACATTTGGAAGGCACTAGGTTGGGGAAAGCTGGCCTAAAGTCCATATTAGAATTGGGACAAACCCAGGTCTCCCATGTCCAAGTTTTTGTGCTTTAAAATCTGTTACTGTGTTTTAAATCTTTACATTTCTGCTAGGCTTTATTTTGGTTTTTATTTTTATCTTCTATTGTCATTTTAAACTTTTATATTGTATTTTATAATTTTGGTTTTATTTGTTGTGAACTGCCCAGAGAGCTTTAACTATTGGGTGATACAGAAACGTAATAAATCAATCACTCTCTTTAGCTCCAGGATTACAACTACTTGTAATACATATATTTCTATATTCAGATAATCTGTTATTTCTTTTCCCCATAGATTTCACACAATCCTATTACTGTAGAGGGCGCCATTGCTCTTGTCACCGCTGTGAGGAAGAATTCAAGATCCAGAATGGAAGAAATCAACATCTCAGTAAGAGGATACTAGGGGTGCGAGAGTTCAGAAATGTATATGTATGCTGCCCTCGAATTTTATGATGTTGAAATCCTGATCATCTGTATTTTAGCTTACTTTTCCAGTTCAGCAAAGACATGAATGCCCCAAGGAGTTACAATCTTACTGCTCTTTCATTTTCTGAGAGCTTTTCTGCATGAGGCTGTTAATTGGCTGTTCATCTACTGTATCTGCTTTTGGTTTCATCGCAGAATTGAGATCCAAGCACTATATGAGGATCATTTCCTTTCCTGCTTTTCTGCTACATAACCTCTAGGTGGCACTGTAGAATAGTACAAATACACAAGATGAAATCACACTTTTTTTTTTACTTTCACAAGTAAATGCTACATTTCCCCTGCTCCAAAAACACCAAAAGTGCTGGTTAGACATAGAAGCAAAATTGGAGGGTCACAACATCATCTAAAGAATCCATAAACAACCATGAGTAGGGAATCACAAGTGCATGGTAAATGCCTCATGTAGAAAAGCTCTGGGTCAAATGAAGCAAATTGAAGTAGATCTTGCGATGGATTACAAAACTTTCAGTGTTAGAAACAGTGATTTATGGCAAGGATACCATATAGAAACCAGGAAGAGAGACGTTGGAGAATGTCCAATCTTTATATTAAGGTTTCATCCTATTTGTGCTTACTTTCAATGATCCGATTTATTTATTTATTTTATTACATTTGTATACCGCTCCATAGCTGAAGCTCTCTGGGTGGTTTACATAGGTTTAAAACAATTTAAAACAATATACAAAAATTAAAACAGCCAAAACATACAACATACACACAATACACACATACATTTAAAACCACTGCAACAACCCAAAAAGCTACAAACCCAAAACCAAAACTAACCCAGGCTCCTCAGATATTGCTAAATGCCTGAGAGAAGAGAAAAGTCTTGACCTGGCACCGAAAAGATAACAATGCTGGCACCACGTGGGTGCCAACCCTGCCTTCTTTTGTATCTGGTCATGCTAGGCAGAGCTCCTGCAGCTTTTACTGTTGTGATGAAAAGGGAATTCCACCAGATGCTGCATGCATACAAATGACACCTGCTGAAATTCCGTTTTCTATACAACTGTTAACGTACAGGAGCCCTGTCCTCCTTTCCATATGGTCACCCTAGATTGGGTACAGAATTCAGTTTCCTAAGAATCTGCAGTTTTGTAGATGAAAACCTCAGAGTTTTCCTTCAGGTAGTGAAAACACACTTGAAAGTGTGTGAGTTAAATATCTGCTCAATACCCAGAAGCCAGAGATGGGGCTGAACAGGAATCCCAGTAGTTGGGGGTGAAATCGCAAAGCTCTCCATGACTAGCAAACCCAGACTATGTTATGCAAAACAGTTAAAAAGGGGAGAGCAAAAACAATTGTGCAAAATGAGAGCACCCAAGTCACAGGCTCCAGCTTTTCTAGGTGCAGAGTTTGGATTGCCTGGGCCCATAATTTTGATTGATTGGTTGCATGAGGTATGCACAGTCCAGTCCCCAGAAATGTAAACCGTTTAGAGAGGCTGAATGAAATGAGCACAGGGGTGTTTATCCCACAGTCAAAGATTGTGTAAGCCTCAGTGTGTGGGAACAGGATCCATTCTTTCTGCACTAAAACCTCTCTGCTCTGCTTTAGAATGTGCTGGTAAACGAAGGCTTCATCAAGCTGCTGGATATCATCAGTGAGATACGGCCTGAACTTGATGTCATCTATGGAGGGGTTGGAGGCTCCATTGCAAAGAAGAAAGAACAGCTTCCAGATGCTATGAAGCTCATTCAGGTGAGGTTCTCGCCTTGCATTTAATACACTTTGGTCAAGCGATGGTCAGTGGGCTCATTCGGGCAAGGAATTTGGGGCAGATATCCAGAGCCCCACTTGGCAGAATGAATGGGGGGCGGGGGGGCTCAAAGGCAGCAGGTTTGGTTTCCCACCAGGGTGTTGGAATAGCAATGGCAGCAGATCACACCAAGAGGACCCCTCACCAAATAGTTCATTTGTTCTTAGGATGGAATCCTATCAACTGTGCCCTCGCCACTCAGAAGACCCCAAATTCAGAGGCTTCCGGGTTCCTGGTTCCCTGCTGGGCTGAAGCCAGCAGGATAAGAGGAATAAATAGCTGAGGTGATCTTCATCTCCCCATCCTCTGATCTCCTGTATTTTTGCTAGATGGGCTTTTCAGCAAGGGCACTTTGGAGAGGGAGGGTAGAAGACTGGAGGAGGCTCAGGATAACTTGTATCCTGGCCTCTCAGGTCTCCTCCCCTCCCCACACACCAGAATGTCCCCTTTTCTGAAGCTCCAAGGTCACTTTTCCAACCTCAGAGAAGCAGCCAGATGGTTTTTTCAACACTGGCTGCAAGTTTGTTTGTTTTTCCTGGGGTAGGAGTGCTGTCTCCCACCTTGGAGAGGTTTTGTGAGACATCCTGTAGTCCCTGGGACACTCTTCCAAGAACCATAGGATTGCTGTTTTTGGCCCTTTCTACACCATAGTAGTGTAGAGGGCTCAGGGCAGGGGATCCTGGAAGTAGACTTTGGCTGCCTCAAACAAGAGGCATTTAAAGCTCTTTCAAGGCGCATTTAAAAATTTACCTCTACAAGAACGGAGCGCAAATCGGGCATAGAGGCGCGTTTTCTCTCTGTTTATGAGCATTATCGAATGCGTGTTAAATAGTGAGTTTTATTTTGCTCCGGCCGTTAAAGCGCATTTTGACTATGTGAACAAGCGATTCTCCGCATTAACTACTTGTAAAGTGCATTTGAAACAACCGGTAGGTCACCAGTTGAGTGCTCAATTTCCTCCTGCATACAGCATTTGCGATAAAGCGCTTCAGCGATTATGCGCATAATCGGCTAACCAGGCGTCAAACGGAATCCATCTAGAGGGGGCCACTTCCAGGATCGGCCCACCCAATTGACATACAAATGCAATGGCCATTTGTTTTTAAAAAACAATCCATGGAGAGCACATGAGCACTCCTCTGCAAAAGTCTTTTAAAAAACAACAATGCCATGCACGCTCGCACCTCCTTCCCCCTGCCATCCTGGGGATGGCGATTTCACTTCCACCATCTCCTGATAGCCTCAGAGCTGTGCAGCGTGGCTCCGTGGCCATTGGTGCAGCTGCGCTTACTTGCAAGTAAGTGTGGCTGCACCGGGGCAGGCGGCCACATTATTTCCGGGACCAAGGAAGAATCGATATTTTTCCTGGTTCTCAGGAACCAGAAAAATCCCGTGCCCGGTCTCCCCCCTACCTGCTATTCCCTGTGCGTCATGTGGACTCACAGGGAGCAGCCGGGGTCCATCCCCGGAGTTTTGCCTGGTGTGGAAAGGGCCTTAGAGTGTTAAAGATGGAATAGCAGGGATCACGCAGGGTGCAAAGCTAATCAACTGCCCTAGGTACATGAAGAGAATACTGCCTAGCATTAAGGTGGAACTAAATAATTTGAACCAAGGCTTCTTGTACCAAAAAAGGTTCCGTTCAAGGTCTTCAGTGTTTGTGCGTGCCTTTTGCAACGAAGTAAAGTTTGCTTTTGCCAAGCCTTCACTTTGTGGACCTAGTTATTCAGCCACTCATGCTAAACTAGGGCTGGCATCAGACTCCAGTGGGCCCTCAGCATGTTACGGCCGATGGACCCCTCCACCCACCCACCCATCCGAGTTCATGTCTCCCTGTAGTCACTGATTTTCTAAGCTAAAGCTAGTTTCAGAAAGGCAGGCAGGTTTGTGGGGGGCGTGGCCGAATCGGAATGGGGTGAAGTCGTAGATCACCCAAGCTCCTTAAAAAAGCATTGAATTAAGTACTAATTCCTTATCTTGGAATGGTTGGAGAGCTAATGAAAGGCATGAAATAATGACTGGAAGCTGTAGGATATATGAGTGAGTGTGGAATCGCGGCAGAGTTCTCTTGGCAGTCAAACAGAACTGGAGGAGACGAGGACGAAGACGAGGAGCGGCCATTACTGAGGTAATTTATGGACTTATAATTGAAGATACAAGGTGGGCTGGCTGGCTGACAGCGTACTGGGAGAGAGACGGAGATAAAATATATGTGAATATATGTGAAGAGGAAGAAGTTAATCCCCAGTAAAAGCCGAAGTATAGTGCTGGCTGGCTGCAGTAAGAGCAAGAGGGAGTCACCAGGCAGACGGGGGTGGGGGGGGTGGGTAATAATTTATGAGTAAAAAGGGGCGACGGGAGAAGAGGCCCCCTATATCTACCCCCGCCTGGGTTAGACCCTCAAAAGAACTTGGCAGAGATTGACACGTTGGGAAACCCAAAACATGCCAGATAAGCTGCCTGGTAAGAAAACGTCCCCTGTTAAAGGAACTGCGTCACAGCTCGCTGAGCCGGCTGTAATTCCAAAGATCACCAGAGGAGGTCAGCCAGACCCAATGGATGAATTAAAGGATGATATTAAAAAAATGTTCAAGCTTGAGTTGGTTGATCTTGAAGAACGGTTAGCAAAACGCATTAATGACACACAAACTGAGTTAATGGCGGGCTTAAAGCAAGTGGTGAAGGATGTTGAAGTGCTGCAGACAGAGACTAAAGTTTTGACTGGAGTTTGCAAGAAGCAGGAAGAGCAGCTGTCTCAACATGATTTACGCCTAATAGCCATTGAGGATCGGGACCGACATGCAAACATTCGCATAAGAGATTATGGGGAACAAGAAGGAGAGACCCCAAAAGATTTAAGAGATACAATTTTGACATGGATAAGACTTCAGCTTCCAGACAAGATTTGGGAGGATTCGGATGTGGAGAGGGCTCATAGAGTTGGATTTAAGCGTAAAGGAATGCTTCCAAGGGACATAATAGTCAAATTTGCTAATTATTATAAAAAAGAAAAACGTATGCAAGCAATTAGATGACGAGGTCAACCAATGATTCAAGCAACAGCAGTCCAAATATACCAGGATTTGTCACCTCAGACCGTGCAGTGGAGGAAGAGTGTCAAAATGTGTACAGCAGCACTGAGGATGAAATCGATAACTTACAGCTGGGGATATCCAGTTTTTTTGAGATTTATGTGGAAAGGGAAGCAAGAAAGAATAACATCGTGGGAGCAAGGAATGGAGCTGTTGGAGAAGCTGGGCATAATCGATGCCAAGGATGGGGGAGAAATAGAGCAAGAAGAAGGCGCGGTTGGAGGATCCAGTCAAGGATAAGGGATTAGAAGGGAAAAAAAATAAAAGGAGGGGAGGATTGGACTTTACTCTGAAGGTTGGGCCAGGTTCCCCCCCCCTGAAGAGTTCTAAAATAATTGGGACCAGTGCCCAGATGTCTGGTGAGGAGGGGGGTAAAAATGGGGGTGTATGTGGGGGTAGGGTAGGGAGGGGGGGTATGTGTTTCACTGACCGAGACCAATTTAAAGATATGTGTGAAAGTAAGAAATGGAAAACAAATTGAGAATGGCAACTCTAAATGTTAAGGGGCTAGGAACAATTATAAAAAGGCGAAGAATTGAAACGTTGTTAAAAAGAAAAAAAAAGATATAATTTTTTTGCAGGAAACTCATCAAATAAAGGAGGGGGTTAATGAGTTACGAATGAGGGATGTAGGAGTGTATGAAAAGTCATTTGGTACTTCTAAAGTGAGAGGTGTGGCAATAATAATATCGAAGAAATGTGGTATTAATATTCAAAGTGTAAAGAAAGATAAGAATGGAAGGATCCTTATAATTTATTGTACGATGGAAAAGGAGGAATTTGTGTTGATCAATGTTTATGCTCCAAATGGGAAACAAATTGAATTCTTCAAAGAAGTATTTGATATGGTGGGAGATGTAGGGAAAAAGAATATTGTGATGGCAGGAGATTTTAATATGGTACTCGATAAAGGGAAAGATAGGGATAACATTGTAAGAGATGCTAGAGGCGAGGGGAAGACGGAGTTAGCTAAATTTATGGAGCGGAAAGAATTAATGGATGTATGGAGAGCTTTAAAAGGGGAAGAAAGAAAATATACTTTCTACTCACCTAGATTTAAGAGTTATTCAAGGATTGATTATATTTTTATATCAAAGAATATGGTACCTAAACTAATGGATTGTGATATTGGAGTAATTAAGGTCACTGACCATGCATTGATGATGATGGATATTAAAATGAAGAAGGATTATAAACAAGCAAAGAGATGGAGACTGGACGGAAGAATTTTTAAAAATAAAAAAATAGTGGATAAATTAAAAAAGGAAGTGCAGGAAATATGGCAGATAAATGAAAAAGAAGTTAAATCGCAGGGGTTATTATGGGATACTATGAAAGCGGTAATAAGAGGGATTTGTATTAGGGAAATGTCCACACTTAAAAAGCAACAGGAAGTACTTTATAAAAAGGCTGAAGAAGAGATAAAGAGTTTAGAGGAGAGATTAAGAGAGACTAAAGATAAGCGGTTATATGCCCAAATACAAGCAAAAAAAAAAGGAATTGGAGAAAGAGGATATAGAACAAGTTCAAAAGAATTTGTTATATTTAAAGAGAGATTTTTTTGAATATAATAATAGAAATTCAAAGATGCTGGCCAGATCCATGCAGTCAGAGAAGGCTAAGAATACGATAGGGACAATAAGAGATAAGTTAGGGAATAGATGTAATTTAATGAAAGATAAATTAATTACTTTTCAGGAATTTTATAAAGAATTATATACATCAGACGCGGTTTCACAAGATAAGATTCAGGAATATGTAGAAAGAAATTGGAAAATAAGACTGGATGAGCAAGATAGAGATTGTATGGAAGGCTTGGTCACTGAGAAAGAAATTGAGGGAATTGTCGATAAACTAAAAGGAGGTAAATCTCCGGGGATTGATGGTTTGGGGCCGGAATTTTATAAAATATTTAAGGATATTTTAATACCAAGATTAAAAAAAATATATAATAATATAATAGAAGGAGGAATGACTCCGCCGTTGTGGGATCAGTCCTTGATTATTTTAATACAGAAGCCAGGTAAGGATTTGACGGATCCAGCATCATATAGACCAATATCTTTAATAAATCAGGATGCAAAAATATTTACAGCAATAATGGCTAAAAGAATGGGTACATTTATTTTTAAATATATCAAAAAAGATCAATGCGGATTTATTTTTGGTAGGAAAATGCCGAATTTAATTGGGAGAGTTATAAATATAATAAATATTATTAAAAAAAGGAATTTAAAAGCAGGATTATTAGCATTGGATATATTCAAAGCCTTTGATTGCGTGGAGTGGCCAGCGTTAAAAGTTATCTTAAAAACATTTGGGTTTGGACATAAATTTATGGGGGTGATTAACCAGCTGTACAAAAATAATAAAGCGGAAATAATGGTTAATGATGGGTTAACGCAACAAATTACACTAGCTCGAGGAACTAGGCAAGGATGTCCACTTTCACCGATCTTATTTGCAATAGTTATAGAAATTTTAGCAAACGTAATAAGGGAAGATGATAGATTAAAAGGGATAGGAAGAAATCACAAGATTAAAGTGAATATGTTTGCGGATGATACATTATTGACACTAGAAGATCCCCTAGAAAGTGGGGAGACGATTCAGAAGCATTTGAGAGAGTTTGGGGAAATTACGGGATTACAAGTTAACTGGGGGAAGTCAGAAATGATGTTGTATAATTATAATAAGGAAGAGACGGAGAAATGTAAAGATAAGTTAGGATTAAGGCATAAAAATATAATACGATATTTAGAAGTTAATATAGATAAAGAATTAGAAAGAATAGAGGAACTTAATTTAGTAAGCTTAAGAAAAGAGGTAGGGGAGAAATTACAGTTATATAGAAAATTAAAACATTCTTGGTTTGGTAGAATAGCGGTTATTAAAATGAAGATTTTACCTAAGGTTAATTTTTTGTTTAGAATGTTACCGATTAGAATTTCAGTAGCGGAGATTAAAAGTTGGCAAAATATGATTAATGCTTATTGTAATGGGGATAAAAGAGCTAGGATAAATAAAGGGTTATGGTATAAGGCTCAAAAGAAAGGAGGTTTAGGACTTCCGAATATTAAGAATTATTATATTGCTAATCAGTTAAGATATATTATTCATGGTATTTTAGGGGAGGAAGATTTGGATTGCTTGGAACCGCAAACAGCAGAGATAGATTGTAAGTTGGGAAATATATTCTTTACTAAAATGCAAAAGAAAGAATTGAAGGTACTGGACAACCCATTGTTGGAAAATATATTAGTGATATGGGAGAAATATAGAGGGAAGTTGATACCAGGGGACTCTCCACTCACCCCAGTTGTAGTAGTGGGAAACTTCCCAAGAGTATTAAAACCAGAGATAGAAGCGAGACTGAAAGATCAAGATATAATTAAGCTAAGGAATTGGATGGAAAAGATGAAGGATAGTGAGCATATTAAAGAATTGTTTAAAGGACAAAAGATAGCATGGTTCAAATGTTTACAATTGGGAAAATGGACACAGGAATGGAGGTTGAAAAATAAGAAATGTAGAAATAATACTAGATTTGAAGATTTAATTGAACTAATAGGGAAAAAAGAAGAAGTCGGAGTTAAGAAAGGACTGACTAGCGAGATATATAAAATAGTGATAGAGGAGGAATTTCAGGACTCACTTAATGTTATAAAAGAGGTTTGGGAAGAAGATCTAAAGGGAAAAATTAATGATGATAACTGGGGGAGGATATGGAATGTAAGAATGTTAAAGTTACTGTCGATTAGAATCAAGGAGAATTACTATAAGACAGTTTGGAGATGGTATCTAACACCTGTAAGATTTCACCAGATTGATAAAAAAGTGTCTAAGAATTGTTGGAGGGGATGTCAGGAGGTTGGGACCTATTTTCATACGTGGTGGAGCTGTGAACATGTACAAAAATTTTGGGAAAGGGTTTTTAAAGAAATAAGCGACATAATTGGAAGTAAATTGGAACTAAACCCAAAGTTAGCTCTACTAGCAATATGGGATAGGGAGAATGAGCATATAACTAACAGAGAATTGGTAAACAACCTCCTGGCACCAGTTAGAATAATCATTGCTAAAAATTGGAAAGGGCAAGGAAGCTACACAATAGAAGCTTGGTATAAAGAAATTTGGGATATGGCCTTGAATGATAAGTTGACATGTAAAATGAAAATAAAAAGGGGAATGTCCAGTAAGGATGATTTTGGAGAAATATGGAGTCCCTTTTTGGAATATGTTTTAAGATCGGGAAAGGGACAAACGCCTTCGGAAGAATCGCTAAAATTCTGGAAGGAGGAAGAATGATCATGAGAAGGTCTCGGGGGGGGGTGCACGGGGGGATTGTTGAGGGTTGTAGTTTGTTTTATATTTGTATGCTTTATAATGTGTATGTTTATTGTGTTGAAATTAATAAAAATTATTAAAAAAAAAAAAGAAAGGCAGGTTTGTCGTTGTTTATATATTTTCGAATGAAAAAATGACAGCTAAGCAGTGTGGCACAAGTTACCAAGAAAGAGGCACTTTGCATGCAAACACTCCGAGATTCATTCCCTGCCTCTCTGGCATCTCCAGGTAGAGATGGGAAAAGACCTCTGTTTGAAACTCTGGAGGGACCCTGCCAGTCAGTGTATATCAGGCTTCTCCAAACTGGTGCCCTCCAGATGTGTTGGAGGTGGGGTCTTACTAATAAAGGAAAAGCAGTGGCATCTTTCTTACACTTTCTCTCTCTTTTCCCCCACCACACATTTTTTCCAGCTCCTCCAAGCAATGGCTGCCAGTCACTTGGTATGCCACGTCCTCCCATAATGCAAGGTTTGAAAGATAGTATGTAATGAACACCAACCTCCCCACCTATCCCCTCTGAATGTGTTCGGAATGACTTAACATCATTCAGACTTTGCTTTGAGAGAAGCTGATCCTCACCATT
Organism: Anniella stebbinsi; assembly: GCA_029215795.1. Lineage (NCBI taxonomy): Eukaryota > Metazoa > Chordata > Lepidosauria > Squamata > Anniellidae > Anniella > Anniella stebbinsi. Next base: position 337,042,576 of record JARDYH010000001.1, read on the forward strand.
TTGTTTACCTTAGTGTAAGCAAGTGGGGGCATGATCCAGGCACAGGCAGGGGAGGTTTATACCTTCCCACCAACTCCCCCACCCCAATTTGTCCCCCAGTGTCTGGGCTAAAAAAAGAAGAAAACACTGGTGCCAATTAAGGTTTTGAGCTTTTCAACATGAAGCATTTATTGTGTATTTGTAATTCCTTACTCATGGTTGTTTCTGGGTTCTTTAGATGAGGTCATGATCCTCCAGTTTTGCTTCTGTTTTTTCAGAGCACTTTCCCAGTTTTTTTAGAATGATGAAAATTGTGCTATTTCTCATTGTGTGTATAGCAGCTATTCTGCTATAGTTCAGCTCCACCTAGAGGTTATGTAGTGGAAAAGCAGGAAAGGAAAGGCTCTTTAGTTAGAGCTTGGATCTCAATTCTCTGACAAAACCAGAAGTGGATATAGCAATTAACAGCCTCGTGTAGCTCTTTTCTTCTTTTTTAGTCCCTGTAGGGGTGGTGGTGGTGGGATTTGGGGCAGGGGAAAGTGGTTGGGTGGGAAGATTTCAGGGGCCTGCACATTTATATGAAGATAAATAAAATGAAGAGGATCAGCTGCATATTAACGTAGCATGTTATTTAGCCCTTAGAGGGCCTAAATTGGATTTGAGCAACAGAAAGTACCGCAAGGTATAGATGTAGTGGTAGTTCATGTAAGCTCAGTATCCAGAAAGACAGAGAAAGACGGGGGAAAGTGGTGTGGCGTGCAGAGTTATTGTACTTGTGGTCTCATTTGCAATTATTTTCTTTCCCCGTTTTTATCCCTAGAACTACTTGGATGAGCACAAGCTGAGACTCTGGGATTTCTTCAGGAATATGGATAAACACGGCAACATGAAAATTCCTGTGGCAGAGTTTCGGAGAGCCATGATGCTGGTATGATTCGAACCTTAAAGAAGTTCGTATGGCTGAGTTGACATGGTTTCTTTCCTCCAAAGAGCCCTGGGAATTGTCCATTCATGAGGGTGCTGAGAAACTGAGATCAGAGGTTTCTAGCCCCTTCCCAGAGCTACAAGTTCCCAAGGTTTCCATGGTTGGAAACCATGATAGTTAAGCAAGCGTGAAGTTGATTTAAATGTATAGTGTAGACATGCCCTCTAATGGAGATGTGGCCTCCAGGATTCTCAAAGCAATACCTTAAAAGAGGAAGCTGACGTAGAACGAACAGTATTGCAAAGGAGTATTGTGTTATGGTCAATGTCAGAAACTCAAGGCCAAACAGATACTTTCAGTAAATGACCAAGAGTGCAATCTTATTCTTGTTTAGATTGGCAGGGGCATGCTGGGAGTTGTAGGACATTTTCCTGTCTAAACATGCATAAAATGTCCCATTCATCTTCATGATTTACTAGTAACAGATGCTGGGTTGTTTCCAATGTTACTCAAACTTAAGCCCCATTCATTTCAATGGGTCTTCTCTAAGTAGGACTGAGATTGGATGCAATACATATTTGCTATAGCAAGGATGAATTTCTTTTAAGGTACACCAAGAGTACACCAAGTATTTTCAAGATACATCAAGTGCCTTCACACTGTAATTCATGGCAATGGACTTTCATTTTCTTCCCCATGGATCGCCATATTGATGACACGGAGAAGTAGATAGGAAGGGAAAGAAATGGGCCACTATACAGTAAAGAAAAACAGTGACATTAATGGGGATCAAAGCTGTTTGGAGAATGAGAGAGTTGTAGGGATTGTGATTTTATGGACAGAAGCTACTTTGAGTCCTATGGAAATCAATCAATCAGACAATCAATAGGGATATGCAGGAACATTTTGGGCTAAAGTGTAGACATGGGATTGGCAATGGCAGGGCTGGCTGTTAAAACTAAAATTCAAAACAGAGCATAGACATTGATAGGGATGTTGGAGAAATCTGCAATGGATTCAAATGTGTTCAGATTTCTATGAAGCCGTGGATTCGCAGTGCAAATCATTTTTTAACTTTCCAGGATGGTATGCAAATTTAGTCATACAAACATACCCAAAATATGAAAAAAAATATGAAAAAACATCAGTTGGAAATGTGCATTCCCCCCTCTGCACAGGCTAAAATGAAAAAATGTATATTTGGAGAGCTTTGTGCATCAGCGCAAATGTGCATTTTCAGACGTGCACATTTGCGCAAGTGTGCACTTTCCAATGCAAAATTCAAGAAATGGAGGAAACCCCAATTCTGCCAACAAGCAGACAATGGAACAAAAGATGCCTGACAATCTGCAAAGCACAGAGAGAACAAATTTATTGAAATCTGTGCATCCCCAGATATTGATAAGAAAATCTAGGAAGTAGAGAGCAAGGGTCAATTGAGGTGGGCTTTCCACCTTGTGGTTCAGGCAGTTTGTGGGGGCATTTCATTATGGACAAACCATATGAAGAGAAGTTGGGTTGACTCCTCTTGCTCCCTCCAGTAGTGCAGTTAGATCATTGTATGGCATAGTGGTTAGAGATATGGGTTCTAGTCCCCACTCAGCCATGAAAGCCCACTGGATGACTTTGGGCCAGTCACAGACTCTCCACCCAACCTACATCACAGGGTTGTTGTGAGGATAAAATGGAGAGGAGGAGGATTATGTGTGCCACCTTGGGTTTCTTGAAGGAAAAAAAGGCAGGATGTAAATATAATAATGAATAAATAAATACAATTTTAGACTAGATTTAGGGTGCAATCCTATGCATGTTTAGACAGAAAAAAGTCCTACAACTCCCAGTATCCCTCAGTCAGCATATCTGTCTGGAGGATGCTGGGAGCTGTAGGACTTTTTCTGCCTAAACATGCATAGAATTGCACCCCTAATGGTCTTATCGTTCTTTAAATGGTAATGTGTATTACTTCAAAAAGTAGTAAGCCAGCCCCACTGCATCTGGGGGTCCTTCATTCTGCTGAATGGGTCCCTAGACCTTTGCCCCAAATTCCTGCCTTGAGGGCACCACTGGCTTCCACTGTCACACAGTCTCTTTGGCCTCATCTACACCAAGCAGGATATTGCACTATGAAAGTGGTATGAAAGCGGTATATAAAAGGCAGGAGCCACACTAGCGCTTTACAGTGGTATTGAAATGCACTGACAACTGTTGGGGCCCATTGACACATATCATATACTGCTTTCATACCACCATATCCTGCTTGGTGTGGCTCCTGCCTTTTATATACCGCTTTCATACCACTTTCATTGAGCAATATCCTGCTTGGTGTAGATTAGGCCTTGGTCAGATAGTAGGAAAGACAGAGTAGTGAGGCAAGCACGCATGTTTACCTTGCAACCTCCCAACATGGAAGGAAATTTCTAATCTCCAAGACCTAACTCAACATACATTGATGTTGTTCTTGTTGTATCCCAAGCAAACAAAGATTCCTCTGGACCGGGAACAGGTTACAGAACTGGTACGCAAGCTGGACCAGAATAGGACAGGGCATGTGGACTACAGGTGTGTATTCTATAGTTTTATAGCATGGATGTTTATTTATTTAATACATTCCTATACCACCCAATAGCTGAAGCTTTCTGGGCATTGAACCTCTTTCAGCCTGGATTCAATTTCAGAGAAGCTCTCAGGGGCCACATTCCAGTGCGGGTGGGACTAAAATGCCCCAGTTACCAGCATGTTTTAACTTAAACCTCTTACCACGAGTAACTAAGGCCTAGGGCAAGTGTTTCCATCTTTTAAAATAGGGGAAACTGCCCAACAGGCAGGGACTCAACAATTGATCAATGGTCAGGGGAATGTGGGTGGGAGCAGAGGAAGGGATGTAGCAATTCAGGGAAACCCAGCGGGCCGGATCTCGCCTGTGGGCCTAAGGATCAACACCCCTGCTTTATGGTAAACATATTAAGTAGGTTTTGCCTGCCTGCCTGCTTGCTTATTTATTTAAGATATCAACCCAGTTCACATTACATGCTAAGCCATGCTGGTTAACCATTTTGGCTAACCATAAAGGCTTAGCGTCTTGTGTGTAAGATGTTTTCCCTAATCATAGTTGTTACATAACCATGTTGCAACATAAACTGTGGGCACCACAGCCTCAACATGGCTGCCAGCCTCAGCTAGGAAATAGCTGCCCAGGGCCATGCATGCCTCAAGGGATGCTGGGATGCAGAATGGACCAGTTGGAGGATTGAAGGGATCAGCAGAGAGGTACGTGGTTAGGGTGTAGCTAGGCAAACCGCACAATGGGCCATGTGGCAACAACATTAGGTGTGGTTAGTGGTAACCACCGTGAGACATGGCTAGCATAACCACGTTCCCAAAGTGTTGTCTGAACAGGGTCATTTATATAGTGTGTTTCAGGTGAATCTCACAAAAAGGTTTACGTAAAAAGATTAAAACAATAAGCAGCAATAAAAATTATGTAATAAAGACAAACTACAAGATAAAAATAATTTTTGGAAAGTTAAGATTTCTTCTTCCCTCAGGATAAGATGGTTGTTGAGTAGTCCTGTGCTGGCAGCTTGGGGAGTGGGGAGGCTGACGGTGGGCAGCTCACCAGGTGGTGTTCTCTCTCTCTCTCTCTCTCTCTCTCTCTCTCCCTCTCTCTCCCCTCCCCTCCCCTCCCCCATCCTCAGGGCAAGATGGTCCTGATATTATTGTTAGTGTTGTTATTATTAGGGGTGTGCACGGACCCCCCGGATCGGATCGGGACCCGGATCGGGACCTCCAATTTTGTCACGGACCGGTTCGGACAAAATCGGAGCCCCCCCGGACCGGATCGAGTCCGATCCCGACCCAAAAATCGTAAATTTTTGGATCGGCCGCCATTTTTTTCCCCATAGACTTTTTCCCCCTACCCCCCCCCCGGGGCCGTCCGCTGTGGACGGCCCCGGCAGGTAAGCCCCCTCCCCCGCGCTCCCTACCCCCCCTGGGGCCGTCCGCTTCCATCCGCTGGCGCCCGCGGGCGCCAGCGGATAGAAGCGGACGGCTCCGGGGGGGGTAAGCCCCCTTCCCCGCCACTGCTTACCTTCTCGGCCCGTCCGCTCCCGTCCGGCGCCGGCGGCTACTACCAGCGGGCTCCGCGGCCTACTCTCGAGTAGCGCGCCGGGTGATGACATCACCCGGCGCGCCACCCTGGAGTAGGCCGCGGAGCCTGCTGGTAGTAGTCGCTGGCGCCGGACGGGAGCGGCCGGGCCGGCAAGGTAAGGGCCCCCTCCCCCCCTCCGCACACCCCCTCCTCCCCTCCACGCACCCCCTGCTTACCTTCTCGGCCCGTCCGCTCCCGTCCGGCGCCGGCGGCTACTACCAGCAGGCTCCGCGGCCTGCTCTAGAGTAGCGCGCCGGGTGATGACATCACCCGGCGCGCCACCCTGGAGCAGGCCGCGGAGCCCGCTGGTAGTAGCTGCTAGTGCCGGACGGGAGCGGACGGGCCGAGAAGGTAAGCGCCCCCCTCCTCCCCCCCCCGCTGTCCACTTTCATCGGCGGGCGCCCGCTGGCGCCCGCCAATGGAAGCGGCGGTGGGCGCCAGTGGGCGCCCGCCGATCCGCCGATCCGCCGAACTGGTTCGGAGCCTTTTCGGACCGGTTCGGATTGGATCGGCCGATCCAGCTGCGGGATCGGAAATCGGATAATTTATCCGATTTCCCACTGGACCGGACTCGGATCGTGGATCGGGTCCGATCCAGTGCACATCCCTAGTTATTATTATTGATAATAATTTTGATCTGCCCATTTACAGACATTCTCTGGGCAGATTACAAAAAGTTAAAAGACTGAATTCCAATACAAAGCAACAAACACCACAACAATTAATATGAAATATGTAAAAACAGCCATACAGTCTAAAACCAAGTCTCTAAAGTCACAATCCTAGCATTCCCCAGCTAGCATGGCTGGCTGGGAAATGCTGGGAGTTGTAAGACTTTTTCCTGTCTAAACATGCAAAGGATTGTGGCCTAAAGTGCCTGGAAGAAAAGGAGGATTGTCACCTGGCATCAAAAAGATGTGAGATAACCAGGCGAGCCTCCATGGGGAGGGTGTTCTATAAACCGGGTGTCACCACTGAGAAGACCCTCTCTCTTGTCTTTAGGGAGTCTTGTGTGGTAGCAGTTGCAGGGAGGGATAGGTCATCAGTTATCTACTTTCTTGATTTTCTATTTTAAATAACCAGGAAGTGACATTAGCAAGATTTAACAGATCTTATAACTCAGGCTAGAGGTTTGCACATTCCTATTGCTTGACATCAAAATTGCTCACATTTACAAAACTAGGCAAGATCTACACTGCTGTTTTATAATGGTTTATAACAATTATGACAACTGTTCAGGCCCAGGACACATTCTATATACCGTTTTCAAAGTGTTATATCCCACTTGGTCTAGATCTGGCCCTACTCTTAGAAGACTACAAACCAGCTGCTTCATTTTGTGTGCAGCTTTGTATGTTTGTGTGTTATAAAGTTCCAGATGGTGTAGGTACCATATTATTTCATATCTTTATCCTAAAATTAGATTTAAGGTGTATAGCACACCTCTTCTTGGGGTACAATTACAGTCAATTAATTAGTGAATCAATTAATCAATCAATTGAGATGTATAGCCCACCCCATCCCAAAGTCTCAGGATTGGCAACAAAAACATAGTTTGAAAGCCAATGTGGTGTAGTGGTTAGAGTGTTGGACTGGGACGCTGAAGTTCTGGCTTCTAGTCCCCACTTAGCCAGGAAGCTCATAGGGTGACTTTGAGCCAGTCATTGTCTCTTAGCCTAACCTACCTCACAGGGTTATTATGAGGATAACGTGGAGTGGAAGATGAGGACTATGTAAGCCACCTTGGGTTCCTTACAAGAGGGAAAAGGGCAGGATATAAATGTAAATGTGGCCCTTCAGATCTTGTTGGACTGCAACTCCCATCAACCTTGGCCAGCATAGCCAATGCTGATGTATGATTGCAGTTGCAGTCCAACGATATCTGGAGGGCCAGATGTTCCTCACCCCTGGCATAAATATTTCATTAAAATAAACTGCTGCAATGCCATTAGAAGTCCTTTGTGGCATCTTCACCCTGGCCCCCAAAAGGCCATCAGTGGTGGGAAGTAGTATTGCATCTATTTAAAAGTTCTCTTTACTTTTAAGTGTCTGTGGGAATCTTGAGAGTCTGTCTTATTGACAAAGAGACCTCAATGATAGAGGCTTCTTATTTTAGAAGGCTCTCAAAAGTTCATTGACTTCATAAAGGCCTAATAATTTAGTTAATTAAGAAATGCTTAACTGTAATGAATTCTAATGAGGTTTAATTTCTCACCAAACAATAGCTCGAATTAGATGGAAACCAGTCACTGCCATAAAATATACTCACAGCACTCAATCCCTTCAATAAAACTTTATTTGATACGAACAGCTGTTGGAGCCAGAACATGGGTTCTGACTGACTTTAGTATACAGGGTATCACTCTTATATAGGAAACTGGAAACATCAGAATTAGCATAATAAGATCCTTGTACAGCATAACTTTTGTACTAAGGGAAAGTTTACAATAATACAGGGTATCACACAGGAATGATGTATCGTGTCTCTAGGTCAAAATAAAGAAAGGTGCCACATAAGAATGATGGAGGTCAAGATAAACCAAAACAAAACAGAATGCATATAGTTGGTGAAAGTTTAACACAACTATACAAGAAGGCAGCTTCTTCTCATCTAACTAGTACATTACTGGTTCTACTTTACCGGAGAACTGTTACACGTATCTATTAGTAAAATGAAATCAATATTAGTTTCTGAGTTATTTTGATGCTTGTGATCAATTTCTCGACACCACCCACATTGGATAAGTCACTGCAGCACTTCTAAAAGGTGACCAAGCTTGGACTTTGGCGAATCTCCAGGTGGAGAGAATTCCCTAACTTGTATACTTATACTTTCTCCTCTCCTTTTGTAATTCTGTTTCCCTTTCTTATAACATGCCCTTCAGTCTCAACATTTTCTAAGGGCCTGAAAATAGATAGATCAGATTCATTTTTAATGCAATAATAAAGTGCCATCATACATATTGCCATATGATGTTGAGATCTAGTAATCTCTGAGCTTCTCTACATGTGTGATTTATTGCACGCTCATAATTGGCCACTCACAGAAGTTTATAGGTCCTTTACACAATGCCATAAACCTCCAAGATAACTCCTGCACCTTCACCTGTAATCTCACTTTTAAAAAGATCAGAGATAATACGCTATTTCAAATTATTGCAGGATATCCCCAGTATGAAAGTCAGCATTGTGCTATAATACAGCCACTAGATGGTGCAGTTTCATTGAACTTTATGGAGAGGGGAAGTTTTCAATTACAAATCACATGGCTAAAGGAACTGTAGTCAATGCAGAAAGACCTCAGGAGAGAAGAAAGCTTGGTGTGGGTTTTTTCCTTAATGTAGAGACGCTCTCTGTTATTCCGACTGCTTTCAGTTTATGGCCAGGAACATTCTGTTGCCACATGTAGGATCCAGCTTTGGGCCCATTGCAGTAATGTGCCAAAAGCAAAATCCTACAGTGGCCATGGATGCACCTGACTGTGGATTACAGAGGCAGCATCTGCAGGCTTTCCATGCTCTTTCTCCTAAGGCAGTAAATGCGCCCTGTGTTCAGTTCTCTTCAGAGGTCAGTTAAGGCGAGTTCAGTTGTGGCAAAGGGAGAGAAATTCAGTCACTTTTTCTTTTTAATCCTTGCTGTTTTTTCCTTCGCCTTTCGAATTAGTCATTTTAAAGTTCAGGAGCCAGAGCAGAAGTCTAAGGAGGAGAAGGAAGAAGAGGAAGAACGTTAAACCAGTCCAGACATCAGGTCAGCCGATGAAAGGTGGAAGGATTAAGTGCTGGCAGAAAGCTAAGGAACATGCGCTGAGGGGTTGGTGGAGAAGGAAGGACCAGAGGTGGAGAAGCATTTGGATAATCAAAGGTCTTGACTTTAGACAATAAAATATACTGCAACACCCGCTGATTTCTGTACATCCAAAAGAGGGAGATGTAGGGCCCAAATATACTTAGGGGAAAATGCAATGTTTCCCCCAGGCAGTGCGGTCTTTATGATTGCTCTTTAATTGCCCTGCAGAATGCGTGTGTCATGGGCACCTATTAAATATTCCCTTGAAGTTACTAGTGACAAACTACAAAACTCTTTTACTTGTGCTCCTGCCGTTTTGCCATTTTTGTTCTTCGTTGGCATCTAATATTTATGGGTGAAGACAGGCATGTTTTTGTGAGAGTAGCAAAAGCTGTTTCAACGTTCTCTGAACTGATAAACATTTTGCTGTTTGAGGGAAGCTCTTTCTAAAATCAGTCCGGCGAGTGATAAATGACACAATTATCCCCACCCATCCGCATCCCATGGCTGCACTGTCTGGTAGTTTCTTATTTTTAAACCCTTCGGTAGCATTGCACTTTCCTGCTATAAAACTCCAGTATGGAAGCACTGATCCATATGTATAGCATGAACCTATGCATATTTACTCAGAAGTAAGACCCGTTGAGTTCTGTGGAACTTAATCTCAAACTCTGTGCATAGGCATGCACCCTTCAAAGGAAAAGGAGGCAATAGCCAAGCTATTTCCAATCCAATGCCTGTCTATTAAGCCTTTTTCAGTTTTTATCTTTGTATAATTTGGGCGGGGGGGGGATGGTGTTCTCGCCAGTCTCCTGGACAGAGAGGACATCTGGAAAATGTTATGGAATTAAACAGAATAAACAGCAGTGTGAATATTCTTCCTCCCTCTCACATAACATGCACACTGTTAGGGGTTCCTTCCTATGACCTAGACCCCCTGAGCAACTCCTTAAGGATCTCTGCTCCGTAGGAGTCTTACCTTCCTTCTTTTTGCCTTTCTTTTTCTCCCAGTAATGTGGGGTTTAGGCTGTAGACATGGGGTGAGTGGCACTCCAGACACTTGTGGCTAAACACAATAGTTTACAAGTGAATTAGAGCCAGATTACAATTAAAGGGATTTGGTCAATACAGGTGAGTGATACAGAAGGCATTAAAGAAAATAAAAGTTGCAAAACCACAAGTTCTTTTACCCTAAGCTCCTTCAAGCAGCATCGTTCTGCTTCTTCCTTATGCTCTGGTTAGGCTGACCATCTGAAAAGGAGGACAGGGCTCATGTAACTTTAACAGTTGTAGAGAAAAGGGAATTTCAATCAGTGTCATTTGTATGCAATTAGTTCCTGGTGAAATTCCCTCTTCATCACAACAGTTAAAGTTGCAGGGGCCCTGCCTTCTTTTGTATATGGTCACTCTAGTATAGTGCATGCACCTTTAACTATTGTGATGAAGAAGGAATATCACCAGGAACTAATTGCATACAAATGCCACCGGCATCTCAAGGTATTGGGAAGGCCTCCGTCAGAGAGATGTTGGAGAGCTGTTACCACTCAGAGTAAATATTACTGGCCTAGATAGACAAATAGTCTGATCTGGTGATGAGGCAACTACCAATGTACCATGTATTCCTTAACAGAAGTTGAAGGACTTTTTTCTGGCTGGGGCATGCTGGGAATTGTTGGACTTTTTTCTGTCTAAACATGCATAGGATTGCACCCTAAAATGTTTTGTGTTGCTTAGGGTGCCCATCTGCCCGGATTTGTCTGGACATGCCCGGAAAATGGGGAGCAAATCAACATCCAGGGGGAAAAACCATTTTGGGGGGCCAAATCCGGATATTTAGCCCCCCAAAAGTCCATTTTGGCTAGGTTTTCGGCCTTCCAAGGCCTTCCAAAGCCATTTCCGGGTTCCTAGAGGGTCGTCGCTATGGCGACGGCCCTCTAGGAATCTGGAAATGGCTTCAGCTGGCTTCGGCAGGCCTCGGTAGGCCCATTTCGGGCACTTCCGGTTTCGGCCTTCCGAGGCCTGCAAAAGCCACTTCTGAGTTCCTAGAGGGTCGTCGTTATGACAATGGCCCTCTAAGAATCCGGAGATGGCTTCAGCAGGCCTAGGTAGGCCCATTTCGGGCACTTCCGGTTTCGGCCTTCCGAGGCCTGCAAAAGCCACTTCTGAGTTCCTAGAGGGTCGTCGTTATGACAACGGCCCTCTAGGAATCCGGAGATGGCTTCAGCAGGCCTAGGTAGGCCCGTTTCGGGCTCTTCCGGTTTTGGCCTTCCGAGGCCTGCCAAAGCCATTTCCAGTAGGCTGTCCAGATGGCTCGGGATTTCCCGGTCCTAACCGGGAATCCAGGGGCGACCCGGCCCAACCGGGGGGCGGGGGGGCAATCCGGGGTGGCGGGGGGTCACGCGGTGGTGGCAGCAAGCAAGGAGCGGCGGTAGACCCGGCGGCGGCGGCGGCGGAGGAGCCTGGGAAGGGCCGCCCCAGCAGGTAAGTGCCTTCCCTCGCGCCTCACGCTCCTTACCCGCAGGGGCGTCCGCTTCCCTCCGGTGCTCGAATCTACTGAGAAACAGGCTTCGCGGCCTGTCCCTCAGTAGCACGCCGGGTGATGACGTCATCACCTGGCGCGATACTGAGAGACAGGCCGTGAAGCCTGTTTCTCGGTAGATTCGAGCACCGGAGGGAAGCGGGTAAGGAGCGTGAGGGGCGGGGCGCGGGGCACTTACCTGCTGAGGCAGCCAGGTCTGCTGCCGCGCCGCCGCCGCCGGGTCCGCTGCCGCACCGCTGCCAGGTCCGCTGCCGCGCCGCCGCCGCCACCGCCGGGTCCCCCGCCGGCTCGTAAGGCCAGCGGCCGCACGGAAGAGGCGGGGGAGGGCTGATTACGTCACTTCCGGATCTGGCCCTCCCCTGCCTTTTCCGTGCGGCCGCTGGCCTTACGAGCCGGCGGGGGACCTGGCGGCGGCCGCGGCGGCGGAGGCAGCAGAAGAGAACCCGCCCCGGTAGGTCCGGGCTGGTGTTTTTTGGGGGGTGGCTTGGTGGGGGGATTGTTGGCGGGGGGGGGACCGGGATTTTGGGTTCCAAAATCTGGTCACCCTAATTTCCAGGTTCCTAGAGGGTCGTCGCTATGGCGATGGCCCTCTAGGAATCCGGAGATGGCTTCAGCCGGCCTCTGCAGGCCTCAGTAGGCCCATTTCAGGCACTTCCGAGGCCTGCCCCTGGTGGGTCATTCACACTTACCAAACCCCTTCTGGCTCCAGTGCTACAATCCTGGGCTTCTTCTTGGATGGTGCAGGCAGAGGACAAAAAGAAGGCAGAGCAGCAGGTAGGACAGTTTTACCCTGGGAGTTACAAGGTTCTGAGAATTTTTCCAAAACTGCCCTCCACCTGTTAGGATCTCTCCTCCCCCAGGTCTTATCCTGTACTTTTCTAATCCACTTCTCTGCAACCCCTTGCTACCACTAAGAATATTTTCAAGGTGAATGTAAAAATCCCCATCATTTGCCTAGAGAAATGGGGGGGGGGAAGTGGAAGCAAGCATAGGAGCAGCCTTGGGAGAGGTATGTGTGTGTGAGTGTATTTATGTGATGGGTGCATGGTGTGCATGTTCATTTGTCCATGAATGAATGTGTGTGCGTGTGTTTTGGGGTGGGTATCCTGAGAGAGTTTACGAGTTTGCAATGTGTGAGTGTATTTATGTGATAGGTGCATGTTCATTTGTCTATGAATGGATGTGTGCATGTGTGTTTTGCGGTGGATGATTTTGAGAGAGTTTGCGTGTTTGTGTGCATGTTGAGAGGGCTATAGTTTTGTGTGTGAGAGTTGGGGGATGATATGGAGTTGATATTCCTATTTACGGGAAATAAATTTGAATGAATTAATTTTCTAAGAATTCATTTAGAGATGGTTTGAGGAAATTGGTTTAGCTGTCTGGAAAATAGGTGTTTTGCTGGAACAGAAAACTGGCTTCAAAGCAGTACCTTTAACTGGTTACCTCACCCGTTTGCTTTTCTTTGATTATTTTGTTGGAGGAGAACATTGTAATGTATTGATGTATGAATTGACTTATTAGCAATATTTATTTACTGCTTCTTATTTGAATAAATCATGAAGCAGTTTAGAAAAAAGAATATAAAAATATGCAATGGTATCATATTAGAAGTTTATTTGAACATAGCTCATGGCTGTGTGAAAGGCAAAGTATATGGATGCAGTTTCAATGGGCCTTTTAAACATAATGAAAATATAATTTATTATCTATCTCTATTGGAGGATGATTGTTACTGGCCATGGTGTTTTTACTTCATCTATGGTCCCCTCTACAAGGATTCACTTTTGCGCCCGGTTAGGCGATTATGCACATAATCGCTGAAGCGCATTTACACCTAATACCTCTGCACAAGAGGCGGCAAGAGGCAGCGAAGTGCATTAATGGATGACCAAAATGCGCTTTCCAAGTAGTTAATGCGCATAAGCGCTTGTTCACATAGTCAAAATGCGCTTTAACGGCCGGAGCAAAATAAAACTCGCGATTTAACACACATTCGATAATGCGCATAATCGGAGAGATAACACGCCTCTACGCCCGATTTGCGCTCTGTTCTTGTAGAGGTAAATTTTTTAAAGCGCCTTGAAAGAGCATTAAACCTCTCTAGTAGAGGCAGCCTATGTGATATTTACTGGTGCTAGCATTTGTTTTATCCTTTTAGTAACTGTACAAAAACAGACAATTCTTATTAAATACAGTATCCTCCCCTAAGCTGGTTCTCTCCAGATGTGTTGGATAAAACTCCCAACGCCCAGTCAGCATGACCAGATAGGAGTCATAGTCAAAGATATTTGGAGAGGATTGGATTGGGGAAGGCTGAAATACCAAGTGGCCCAAAAGTAGGTATACAGTATAGTACTCACACCTCCCATCAACATTCTAAACAACTGTATACCTACTTTTGGGGCACCCAGTACATAGAGTTCTAAGTTTTTTTAAAAAAGTCATATTCCTCCTCAGTTTATTAATCTTCATAAGATCATATCTAGCTGAGCTGGAGTCTAGATCCACATTGTATATTGTATCTCCTATATATTTCCTCAATTAATTCTCAAAACCCGTGTTAGACTGTTAATGAATTTTCCAATTAATTCACTGATCTTTTGGATCTAACTATTGGCTCTTGCGCCAATGGGCATGGTGGGTTGGGTGGGTGGAGAAGGGTTTCTCCTATTTCATATCATCCACCTGAAGTTTCTGAAGTCTGAAAGCCCAAAGTAAAATTGTTAAAAGTCCTAAAGACATTTCCATTAAAGTCCGTTGGAGTTCTACTGATGAAAATTCTGACCAGCAAAATATCTCAACCTATGCCAATATGAGCAAGATTTCCTAAAACCTTTGCTGGGTCTCTCTTTTCCTCTTCCTTTTCTGCAACATTTTTGTCATTGGGTATTGCTATGTCAGTGAGGTAGTTGTGTTTTTCTTTTATATGTATGACTGTTGTGTCTGATCGCTTGCAAAGTAGTGTCTTGTCCCAGAATTGTTCTGTTCCAGCATAGCATGTCTTGGCTTGACTTGTTTGAGTGTGTCTGGATCTCCTAGGCTCTGAAAGCATCTTTCTGGAAAGCACCTGCTGGTTGCATGATCGAGGAGGCCAGGTTCTGTGAGTGCATAGTTGTCCTTGACAGGAGGGCCTTGCACTTGCTAGAGTAAGGTGAACAGATGTGAAGAGGCTGCTATCCTACATTCATTTATCTGGGAGTAAGCTTTATTGCAATCAACAAGAGTTATTTCTAAAGTTTCTTTGGGCAGTTTTCTTTGGGTCCCTGACTGGGATTTCTATTCTCTACATGCTGAGGCAGTGTAAATTCAGGATATACTTGGATAAAAGGAGGGAAAGATCCTTGTCTAGCATTGTGATAATGGGCATCTGTTCTGGCCTTTCTTTGTATTGCTACTGACCATGGTTTTGTTTACATGGCTAATGAACCAGAGATATAACGACACATTTTTAGATTTGTTTCTGACTGATGAACCAGAAGTTGAAACAAGCTAAGAGGTGAGAAGTGACTACAACAAGCCTTTAGTCCATTTTGTTCCATGGCTAATGTTTGCAGGGTAATCGTATTTTATACTCTTCCTGCATGCTAGGTTGGCTAGTTTGTTGTACTAGATTTTTCTACACTTGTCAACTGCTTCATTTCTTCAGTGGTAGCAGTATGCTGAATCTGTGCATATGGATAAGAGAAATGTGATGGGGAAAGAGCGTTAAATGTTAGGAAAGTTGGGACTACAGTCATCCAGTGAAGGATTTGCAGTCAGAAAACATATTTGAGGGAAGGGGAAACTATCACACAGAGCACAGCAAAAGTTTCAAAGTACAGCAAAAGCTACGTAGGAGTGAGTAAAGTTAATTTCAGATACATCGAATGTCTCACTTGTTCTTTATTTTAATGATTTTAACATGAAGATGTTGTGTAGAACAGGTTTGTCTTAATTGTATGCTGTGAAATCAGACATCTGACCAAGGCCATGTTTGGATGAACATGCCCCCTTGGGGTACGGCCATGTTGGTGGGCATGCCCCCTTGGGGGACGGCCATGTTGGTGGGCACGCCACCTTGGAGTGGCCATGTTGTCCTCCTTTTTGGTTTCCTAAATATGGTCACCCTAGTGTTGCTATATTTTGCAGCTGAAGAGTGAGTTTAAGGGTGTAATCCTATGGACTATGCCCTGGCTGCTTGGGAGCCCCTAAACTCAAAGGCTTCCAAGATTCCTATTCCCTGCCTGTGGGCTGGAAGTAGCAGGGTAGAAGAAGCAGTGGAGGCTTTCTTTGCCTCCCCACACTCCGATCGCCTATATTTTCACTAAAGCTTTTTAGCCCATCTAGCGAGGGTGCTTTGGAGCAGAAGGGAAAGAGTTTGGAGGAGGCTCAGTATGAAACATATCCTGGCCTCTCCAGTCTCCTCCTCTCCCCACCTAGCAGTATGCCCCCTTTTCCGCCTCTATGAGGTAGATTTTCATGCTGGCTGCAAGGTGGCAAGGATGGGGGCGGATCTCTGACTCCCCCTTCTGAGGTTGGAGCTCTATCTCCGACCTCGGAAGAGGTTTTCAAGCCATCCCATGGTCCCTGGGACATTCGCCCATGGACCATAGGATTGCTCTCTAAAAGTTTTGATTAGTCTACCATGCTTGTACTTGTCTAGGGCAGTGCCAAGTAAAAAACTGCACTGAGCTTCTGTATCTTTAGAAGACTGCATAGTAGCAGTTACAAAATGAGCTTCACCTGGCTAAATAGCCTCTTCTGCACAATGACAAAAGATTAGAGACTGCCCTTTTTTGCATCACATTTCTCTACTCAGCACATTTGGAGATGGGCCTCTCCTACAACATACATCTGCAGGATTGTGAAAGATTTCACCAAGTAGCTGAGATCTCATTAGATCTCGCTTCAGTGTTACAAAGAGCTAACTAGCTTGAAAGGGGGATTAGCAGTGTTGCAAGGAAGCTACACCAAGTTGTCAGTAATCTAGTGAGAAAGATTGAGAATGTCTCTTGTCATGGATCATCAGCATTAGTCGGACCTTTAAAGATGAGGAAACTCAGTTCACCTGAGGCTGTTCTAGTAGAGACCAGGGGTTTTATCTAATGCTGGCATTCTGCCAGCACCTGGAATCGCTGGAGGAACCAATTTCCAACTTCCCCTAGCAGCCCCCCATGCACCCCTCAAATCTGTTTCACAGGGTTGGGAGAATCCTCTGGAACAGATTTGGGGCAAGTGCAAGGAGGAGGAGGAGAAGTTCTGTCACATGAATGGAAGTCCTGTTGCATGAGCAGACCTCTTGCTATGGGACTTCAAGCCCAACGTGCTTCTTACACGGAACCAGCCTTGGAGGGACATTAAATTTTTGAGAGAGATGAATGGGCATGTTTCATGTTGATAGTTAATCCAGAAGGAGGACCTGAAAAAGATACCAAATTTATCAGCCATTTCTGAGGGCAACCCTCGGCCCTACTTTATAGAGGACAGTTCTGTATGGGAGGGGCCATGGCTCACTGGTAGAGTACCTGCTGTGCATGCAGGCTCAATCCCTGGCATCTCCAGGTAGAGTTGGAAAAACTCCTGCCTGAAACCTGGAGAGCTGCTGCCAATCAGGACTTCCATTTCCAGTGGCTGGTAGCCGGCAGTTGTTGTTTGGAGCTCCGTAAATTTTTTGCATTTCACATTCTTGCCTGCTAAATTAAGCTATGCCAAAGATAAGACAAGACAAGATAAGTGCAATGAAATGTCTCATTCTGACTTTGCTGCTTGGGGGAAATGAGTGAAGCACTTGGAAGCTAGGAGGACGCCCGGGCTCTGCAAACAAACAAAGCCAGATAAGTGCTTCTCTGAAATTTTATATTTTAAAGTCAAGCTATTTTAAGCTATTTTAAGTTAAACAATTTAAAACAGTTCTGGCACTAATAAATATTTTAAAGAATTTTTTTTACGGCACTTTGCACTTTAAAATATCGTCATAGGAAGTAACAGATGACAAGAATACAGAGGATATAGAAGTAACAGACGATAAAAATAAAAGGGGATAAAGACACAAGGAGAACAAAACAAGAAAAGGCTAAGCAAAGAAGATAAGGCAGCCGGCAAGTTCTGAGAAGTTTTAACAAGCTAGCAGCAAAGATAATGACAAAGTAAAGAGTGAGGATTGAACTTGTCGGGAACTTTAAGTTAAGAATTAATAACAATAACAACGATAGCAAAGAACAAGATAGAGGTTAATTTGGAAACCAGCAGGGGCGTTGCTAGACCACTATGTGCAGGGTCTTTTCTGACTCCTTAGGAGTGAAATCCTGGCCTTGTTGGAATAACAATCAATTCACACATCAAGAGAAAATAGTCAACACATTGATAGGCAATAACTGACTTTTAAAGCTCTAGTCACAGCTTAATAACTGTCCTAATTGCCTACAAGCTGCGATGGTGTTAACAAGAGTTGGCTATAAAACAAAGGGAATGATCCCTATAGCAGAAGATGTGAGTGTTTATGTCAAAACCCATAAGCAGCTAAAAATTAAAAAACATTCCAACGTAACCCAGGGGCTAATGCAAACAATAACCTGGAGGAAACAGCACCTATAGAGCCAACTCTAGATTGGTCCCTGGGTCCTCAATGTATCATGCGGTCTGAGGACCCTGAAAGTCTTGAAGAATATATACACAGTCTAGCGGAAGAGATTGCTGATGCTGATACAACACTCAAAAAGATGAACGGGCGAAAAACGGCTGACTCAGCAATGGCAGATGGAGGCTTTAGTCCTAGCTCTCCCAACCAAATCAAAGCATCTGGTCTTGTGTATAAAGAACCAGCTTCAGTAATACATAAAATAAATGGCTCTAGGACTCCACAGGTTGAGCAAAAAAATCTTTTAGCCAATATGGAACTGCAAATGAATCTTCATTTCAAAGAAATTAGGAATCTGATTATGGAGTGGAGGGGCGATATAATATTGATAAAGCAATATCTGTCCAAAACCACGGATCTTTTAACAACACTAACATCTTTTTCTCTTGAGCAAACTAAAACCAACGCCCAAGTCAATTTAAGTGAAATTACTTTTATTGCCCCAAACCAAGTTCCCTCATTCAATAGCAGCATAAAGGCTCCAGTAAGCCCAGCTCAAAAAACCAGGGCAAGACGTACTAAATCCAAAATAATTAAGAATAACAAATCTAGCAAATCTCTTGGCGCACTGGAAAAAAAGTCAAAAAAATTTAAATCTAATAGCAAAACCAGGAGACCCACCAAAATGAAATTCGACAGACTTTTGAAAATAATGGAAGAGTCGGAATCAAGAACTAAGCCCTCAAAAGAAGTGAAAAAAACCAAGATAGCAGAAACATCAGAAATAAACAAACCTTGTGCAACTTGTCTGCATCAAATAGCGAAACCAGCGCAATTTACCACAGAGGAAAGCAGAATTCAGGACCCGTGGGTATACAGACAACATCTTGCTGAAACAACTAACCGCTTGCTGAATCAACTCAAGGTAGAACCAAGCTGGGAAAAGACTAACAATCCAGCAAATAGAAGCTGGCAGCTTCAGTTGTTAACATGTGATCTAGTTTTTTTGAATTACCCAAAACCGAAGGGGTTACATACCCAGGTGGAATGCATAAATTATTTTACATCACTGATAGCTGAAATCACTCAAATACAACTTGATTCATCTTGTGTTTGCAAAGTGGAATATACTTTTTATAATTATAAAACGGCACGAGCAATTGTAATATTTGTTTCCTCAGCGATTGCCACTAAAATCTATAACTGCAAATCGATGCTTAGAGGACAAGGATTGCCTGTGTGTAGACATTTTAAGAATTTGGTTTTGCAACCACTGGACAGTACTTTGCGATCAATCAAGAAAGACCCTCCAACCAAGGACTTGATAGAGCTAAGTCCATCAGTCATACTTCCCACTTCTCCCCTCAAAATGCATTCAACAAAACTGAGCTGGTTTGAAACTAGTGTTAGTGAGGATATAGCAATAGCGAGTGACTCTTGGCAAAAAGAGAATTTTGAGCCTGAAGAAATAAAACTGATCAATACCCTTGACATTCTTCCGGTATTGGAACAACAGGCGATCTTACACAGACTCCTCACTCTTGAGAAGATTTTAACATGCAAATCCCAGCTAACAAAGATTCCCTTTAGGCTGACTGGAACCAGCAATACATTAGATAACCAAATGAAGGATGCTAAGAAGCCCGAGTCAAAGACAGCAACGCAAAAAAGATCAGTACGTGAACCCTCAAAAGCAAGGTATTGCTTTGAACCCCGAGATCAAGATAACCAAAGGCGGAACTGATGTCTCATTAAATAATCCCGCTTTATCGGAAAAGAACGACCATGAGCTGAATCACTCTGATCCTATTAGCTCAAAAAACCCCAAACATCAGCAATCAGAGATCAGCAAAAAATCCCCCATAGTTGGTACTAAAGTAGTTGCCCCCTATAGAGCCCAATCCCAATTTGCTAACTGTTGCGTGGCAAGTAGCTTGGATGGACTAATAGATAAGATAATAGAGCTGGATTGACATTGGGAAAAGAGACCGAATCCCTCTGTTAAAATAGTATCTTGGAATGCTGCAAGATGGGCCTCAAAGAGTAGAACACAAAGCACTCTTAAATACCTAACAGGATTTGATATAATACTTATTCAAGAGACCTGGAGTTGTGACACTATCCACATGAACGGATTTTTGGCCTATAACCTTTATGCCCTTCCCAATACAGGCAAGGGCAGAGCCACTCAGGGGTTGTGTATTTTGATTTCTCAAACTATTGATATTAGAATATCTAAGCTACCTAATTGTGATACCTAGGCTGCCTCTACAAGCTCTTTCAAGGCGCATTTTAAAAATTACCTCTACAAGAACGGAGTGCAAGTCGGGAGTTGAGGCGCGTTATCTATTCGATTATGCGCATTATCGAATGCGCGTTAAATAGAGAGTTTTATTTTGCTCCGGCCGTTAAAGCGCATTTTGACTATGTGAACAAGCGATTCTCCGTATTAACTACTTGTAAAGCGCATTTGAAACAACCGGTAAAGTCACCTGTTGAGTGCTCAATTACCTCCTGTATACAAGCATTAGTGATAAAGCGCTTCAGCGATTATGTGCATAATCGGCTAACCAGGAGTCAAACGGAATCCATCTAGAGGGGGTCTCAGGCACAAGCCCTGCTTTTGGAGCTGAGAGCCCCAAAAATATATCTATTATTGTTCAATGTCTACCAAGTACCGTTGACTAGGAAGGAAGAGATATTGGCCTTCTGGAGCAGACTCGAGGGGTATTTTCAGGAAATGACCACTAAGTTCCCGCATGCCTATCCAGTTCTAGCAGGGGACCTTAATGCGAGAACAGGTTCTCACTGGTCTGAATCACCACAAAGCGGAATGCAAGCAAGGATGGCCGTAGATACATCTGAGATTAATTTGCGCTGCTCCAAAGACACCTTTATTAATTATGCAGGTCACTGTTCATTACAGTTTGTCTGCAAGTATAATTTGGCCATTCCAAATGGCGTCGACAAAGCTGACAGATGGGGGGAGTATACCTATATTTCATCAAGAGAGTCCTCTGTAATCAACTATGTAATGGTACATGATTCCTTGAGGGAGATGGGCTGCAGTTTTAGAGTTGCTGAACCTATGGGAAGCGATCATCTCCCTTTAGAATTTCAGTTGTCCATTTCTACGCCTACACGGCTGGAGCCCTCTCACCCCCTATTAGATAATCAGCTCTGTTTAATTGGAGGAAAAAGAATTAGATGGTCCAACGACACAGCATTGTCTTTTAACCATATTGCTAAGGCGCCGAACACTCAAAAGTGTATAGAGCGGATTTGCACTTCGCCTTTCCCTGAGTTAATAATTACTGCCTATGAGGAGTTGATGAAACATTTATATGCTGCATTACAAAATAACACTAGAGAGCCCAAGCGAAATCAGTTTACTCGTGACTGCTGGTTTGATACTGAATGTGCCAATTCAAGGAGAAGACTTTTGGAATTGTACCGACAATACCGCAAAAATAACGAACAACAGCTCCCTGATCTATACTATAAACTGAAGAAAAATCATAAGAGACTTCTGCGCAAGAAAAAGGACTTAGCAGATAGGGAAGCGTGGCAAATGCTGATAACAGCTTCAATTTTGAAAGATGGCAAAACTTTCTGGCAATTAACATCGAGAGCACTTAACAACAGGAATGGCTACCCGAATTGTATTATCTCTGCAGACATCTGGGAAAAACACTTTAGAGAGACGTGCAATGCTAGCCCAACGCCGATTTCGATGCCAGTTTTGCCTCCAGATGCACCAGACTGGCCCATAGTAGATCCCAGTACCATAGAGGAACTTCTATTAAATCTGAAGCTGGGTAAAGCCCCGGGCCTGGATGGAATATTGCTGGAAATGTTAAGGGACAATGCCAGTTGGTGGGCGATACCCCTGGCATCTCTTTTTAATGTGGTTAATAAAACCGGTTTAATTCCACCCTCTTGAAGAAGGGCCCTAATAATTCCTATTCACAAAAAGGGCAACAAATTAGATCCATGTAACTATCATCCCATCAGTTTATTATCTACAGTCGGTAAGGTTTATGCCAGTTACCTGAATACTAAACTGAGGGAATGGTGTAATGCCAAAAATTTATTAGGAACAGAACAGATTGGGTTCAAAGTCGGCTGTTCACATATGATCACAGCTTGGCCTTAATACATCTGGCATATAAGTATACTACTCCTAAGTGTGGGAAACTATTCGCTGCTTTCATAGATTTAAAATCAGCGTTCGACTCTATTTCACGATTTATCCTCTGGAAAAAAATTGGAACAGCTTTCAATAGATAAGAGGCTACTGTTTCTAATTAAGTCATTATATCACAATACATCTGCTCAGGTGAGATACATTAAATCAGGCCATTTCACCCAAGAATTTGACCTAACTTCAGGAGTTAGACAAGGGTGCGTTCTTGCACCCTTGCTTTTAAATCTGTATTTGGCAGATTTACCACCAGCGCTAGCACAGCTGCAATCACATCCTCCCAAAATTGGCCCAGCAAAGGTCTGCATCCTGTTGTATGCAGACGATGCGGTGCTATTATCACAAACACGCTTGGGTTTAAAAAGGCTTTTAAATGGATTTGCAGATTATAGCTAAAAATGTTAAAAACGGACTGACAATAAATTACCAAAAGTCCAAGGTAATGGTTTTTGCCAAGCGGCCAAACAGATTTTCCTGGTTTATGAAGGGGAGAAGAATTGATCAGGTTGATTCTTATAAGTATCTGGGAATCTGGCTCCAAGAAAATTTAAAATGGAACAGACATGGCAAATATATAAAAACCAAGGCCTCACAAACTGTAGCGGCCCTACTAAGATTCTATTTCTCGAGAGGGGGCAAATACTTACCAGCAGCGGTACAGGCATTTAATGCTAAATTGAAATCCCAGATGTTGTATGGGGCCCCAATCTAGTTCCCACTATCAAATGTTAACATCGACTGTGTTCAGTCACAGTTTCTTAGGGCAATATTTGGAGTCCCAAAATGCGTATCTGGGGCTGTACTGAACCTGGAAGCTGGACTAACTACACTAAAGTGTCAGGCATGGTTGCAAACGCTGCAATTTTCGTTCTGGCAATACCATGCACTCTCTTACAAGTCATTGGCATCTCAAGCGCTATTGGATTCGTATGAATCACCGTGGACCAAGGCAGTGGTCCACAAAGTTAAAACACTGGGGTTACCCCCTTCATACTTGTTAGATATCTATCTGGAGAGTGCCAAACACGTAATCAGGCAAAGAATGACAGATATAGATCTACAATAACTTTGTTGTACTGCCCGAGGACCATGTTCTCCTCTGTCCCAGGGCCTGCCGGATTTCGCATCGAAAGGGGCAATGCCATATTTGGAGTGGTTATTAGTCCCTAAGTGCAGAAAGGCCTTTACACTGGCCAGATTTAATGTACTTCAATCAAATCTTTTGGAGGGCAGATATAAGAAAACACCACTGGCTAACAGGTCTTGCCCGTGCAATAGTGGCGAGGTAGAGTCTATTGATCATGTGTTGTTCTTTTGTAACTTTTATAATGATGCCAGAGAAGATATAATAAGACCAATTATGCAAAGTTTCTCTACTGGCACCGGGACTTCCCCGCTGTCAAGCCTCCTACAGGGTACTGACAAATATGTAACTCTGCAAGTTTCTAAATTTCTCTGTATAGCAATAAGTTGCAGTCTGACGTTATGCAAATGAAAATCCTTCTGTTTACTTTTAATTGTACTAAACTATGTAGTAGATATTGCAAACTGTTTCTTGTGCCAAACATATATTATGTTTTTAAATTTAGCTAAATTGTATAAATTGTGCCGTATGCTGTACTAATGGTCTGTTGACTGCAAATAAAGATGACTGATGATTGCTGCCAATCAGTCTCAAAAATATTGGGCTAGATGGACCAATGGTCTGACCCAGTATAAGGCAGCTTCCTATATACCTATTTGAATAGGTTGACCATATGAAAAGGAGGACAGGGCTCCTGTATCTTTAACAGTTGTATAGAAAAGGGAATTTCAACAGGTGTCATTTGTATGCATGCAGCACCTGGTGAAATTCCCTCGTCATCACAACAGTTAAAGCTGCAGGAGTACCAGCTACAAAAGAGGGCAGGTTCTGCAGTTTTAGCTGTTGTGATGAAGAGGGAATTTTACCAGGTGCTGCATGTATACAAATGTCATCTGCTGAAATTCCCTTTTCTAGACATCTGTTAAAGATACATGAGCCCTGTCCTCCTTTACAGATTGTCACCGTATAAAGTGTTCTGCAAGGACAGCCCTCTCTTGGAATGGCTGCCCAATCCCAGTCTAATTTAAACCGTAAGAAGGAGAAGAGGAACACTGAAATTGCCCACCAACAGTTCATACCTGGACAGCAGACTGAGCAGGCATACAGGCTACCTGGTCATGGTTTTCTCCAATATGGTGAAATGTATTGGTAAGTATTAAGTTATGAGGCATGCTGAAAATCAAGGCTCTTTAAGTAACAAAGGGCAAAATAAGAGTCTTAAATATTGGTAAAACATATTCACAGGGGAAACAAATGGAACATAAAACTCAGGCAATAAGAAAATACCATAATAACATGAGGACCTAGCTAAAACTCTGACATGAGCGGAGGTGGAAAATGCTAGATAATAAGTTTCCATAGTTACCGAAAAAAATGCTTTTCCATTCGCATATCTGCTTCTTACTCACAGGGAACAAAGCAAACCCAGGAGGATTTTATTTTGTTTTCATTTCAAACGTCCGAATCAGCTCTCCGTTTCCCTGGGTTCAAGGATGGCGATCCAGTCAAAGGGCTGGCTGTGTGTGCTTTAAAAGCTTTAAATTCATTGAGGAAAAGGGTTATTTAGAGCAATTTGGCACAATAGCTAGAAAGGGAGGGCCCATGTGAAGTGCCAGTATGTCATTAATTATCAGATAAGATAACCAAGAAACAGAAAAGGATTCTCTCCTCAAGATGCCCTGTTCGAAAACCTATCTGAGCACCTGGCTAGGAGCTACCCTCAGATTGAGTACTGAGAAGTTTGGTCATACTCAAACTAATGCTTTTTCTTACAATTTCTTAAAAGAGAGATTGCCACATATCTATTACTATTGCCACATATAGGCCAGATCTACACTAAGCAGGATACAGCACTATGAAAGCAGTATGAAAGTGGTATGTGTCAATGGGCCTCAACAGTTGTCTGTGCACTTCAATACTGCTATAAAGCAGTAGTATGGCTCCTGCCTCTTATATACCTCTTTCATACCACTTTCATGGTGCTTTATCCTGCTTGGTGTAGATTAGGCCATAGTTTGAACATGGTGCAAAGGAAGTTAGTGCTGTTGTTATGACTGTCCCAGTGTGGGGTCCTCTCAAAGCTGACTTCATGTCATATTTATTCAGTATACACCCTGATTGTCATATTCCAGTAGCTTTGCTATGTGCTAACTGATTATAGCCCACTTTACCATGAAGCCAACCTTACCATGAAGTGACAGGAAGTAAATTCTTTAGGCCAAAGAATAGGCAGCACCATTTCACTGATATCCATAGCTGTTTGTCATTAAGAAAAAGAACTTCAGTCCAGAATGGAGAGGAGCAGGCATGGCTACAACTTTTCAGGTTGGTGTGAAAATGCTGAATACCCATGGCCCAAAACTACCTAGAGCAGAGGAGGGCAAGTTCGGGGAATTGGGGGTGGTGGTATTTTTGACCCTCAGATCACATGCAGACACACACTCACAGGCTGCAGTCCATAGGGGGCCAAAGGGGGGATGGTGGTTTGTCATGGAAATTTGATGGCAAATCACTACAGCGCATTAAAAGGGTCAAATTTGGCTTGAAAATGCTAAAAACAACCAATTCCTTCCATCTGCCAAATTCAGTGGCATTGGGGGGGTGGCAAACTGAAGGGTGGCAGTGGCTGCATCATCATCATCATCATCATTATTATTATTATTATTATTATTATTATTAATATTAACATTTATAGCCCACCTTTCTTCCATCATAGAATTCAAGGTGGCTACATATTGTTTCTAGGTGTTCTCCCCTCCAAGCACTGACCAGACCCACACCTACTTAGCTTCAGCAAGGTGGCTGCTTCATGTGCCCTCAGACCATGCAAGCAGTTCACAAGTCACATATTGCCAACCCTTGATCTATGGGATGGGCCCAATTGCCAAGTGAAGATATCCTTATAGAAATATTATATAAATATTTTGATGCCTCAGAAGACAAACACTTGATGCACAGTGATAAAGCATCCTCATCAATGCCGGGAAATTGACAATACCCATGCAGCAGGAAAAAGTAATACCACATGCTGCTACCAAGGATGCACCAATGGAAGGGTCTCTTTGACCTGGAGGCATTCAGTCTTCCTTTGTTCCTCAGATGCGCTGAAACCATCCTTGAAACTCACTTGCAGCAGCCTCTCACAACTCAGCTGTAGGCTCCAACTCACTGCTTGGATGCCATTTGCTCTAGTGGAAAAAAGGTAAATTATTTTGATCCATGAAGACTTTCAGTTCACCTATTTATTCCTCACCTACCCTCATTCTGTGTTGCTTCACAGAGGCCTGGTGGATACACGGAACCAGATGGTGTGTGACCAACGACGTCAGCTAAGGCTGGAGGAGTCGCGGCAGAAGAAGGAGAAACACAAGAATGAGCGTGTGCTGGAAACTTTCAAAAGTGCTGTGGAAGTGGTCACACCGTGCAGCTCTATGGTGATATCTCCTGGCCAGAAATCAGTGGCACAGCCAGAGTCTGAAAGTCCTCCTCTGAGCTCATGGTATTACCCAGCAACAACAGGGGCATCCACCAGTAGCCAGCATTCTGCTGGACAAATGTCCCCTTCCAACATCCCACTCTCCCAGAGTGAACTCCATTCTGTCTCCAGGGACGTGCCGACCTCTGATCTGGAAATGAAGTACTACTCAGAGCCCAACCTAAGTTGTCCAGAAACCCCCATTCACTCTCATTACAACATGGCAGCCTCAGAACTAGACACAGGCCCCACTACCCAAACATGTGACATGGCTAAGTCTTTCAGGATCATGCCTATGGGGAGCAGACATTTTACCAACAGGCCCCATCACCACTTGACCCAAGATTATAATCCTATTGCTTCGACTCAACAAAGACTTCGATTAAAAATTGCAAAGAAAAACAGGTGATTGAATAGGGGGTTATTTGTACCCATTTGTAACAAAGCAGGAAACTTCAAAATGATATTCAGCACAGGGCAATATTTTTTAACTTGATTCCTCCCCCCCAACAATGTAGTTCCAGCTTCTTTTGTGCTGCACTTGCACATAGATGTGATTTTCAAAGGCTGCATGCATCGCTTGAGGGACATGGGATGAGCCATAACTTGTGTTATACTTGGCTAGTTGCCTGTGGCTAGAGTTGGATCAGGGCCAACATGTACAGCAGGTATGGGCAATGGGTGGCCCTCCAGAAATTTTGGCCTACAACTCCCTTGTGCCCTAGCCAGTATAGCCAACGGTGAGGGAGTTCTAGTCCAAAACATCTGGAGGGCCACATGTTGCTCATTGCTGGTGTACAAAAAAAAAAAAGGCCCTGCAGGTAGAAGATCAAACCCTTTGCTTTAATAGCTATCTAGAACAGCTAAACAAGTTTCAGTAGGGATCATGCATAGAAGGTACTACTAAGCTTGTTATTGCCCAAGGCCTTTTCTACACCTAAGGGTGTAGAGGGAGGGCCTGGGGGTGATCTTGACTTGCTTCCGGGATCACCCCCCAGTTTCTAAACAGGAAGCAGCTGCCTTTTTCATTTTTACGCATCTCAAAGGAGCAGAGAGCAGCAGGAGTGTGGTGGAAAAGATAGGGAGCCCCTCTCCTCCGCCATCCTGGGGATGGCAGAATTGCTTCCCCCTCCATGGGCACGGAGCCACCCGCACACCTCCGTGCCCATTTCACATCCTGGGATGGCGGGAAAATGGGATATCTCTGGTTTTTGCTATCCTGGGGTCATCTCTGGGTCATCCCCGGTTGCCCCCGGGATCCCCTGTGCATCATTTAGACTCACAGGGAAAACCCTGGTGTAGACATGGCCCAAGTGTCCTGTCCCACTCTAGGTTATGGCATTGTGAATTGGGAAGGTCTTCTAATGAAGAGAGCTCCCTTTGTGAGGTTGGTGGGAGAAGTGGGTGCTTTAGCAGGGGACAGTGCATAGTTCAGTGACAAGAGTACATGTTTTCTATGCAGAAGGTCCCAGGTTTAATCACTGACATTTCCAGGTAAAAGAATCACAGGTGGCTCTGCCTGAGATCCTGGAGAGATCTGCTGTCAGAGAAGACCGTTCTGGTCTGTATCAACCAGTGTAGACTGGTGGCTCCGATGTCAGAGGGGCGGTGAATCTGTCGGATGTCATGGACAATTCACAAGGCAGGCCTTGTGAATTGTGAGTTTAAAGATGGAGAATTGTTGTGAGAAAGTTCTGTGTCAGTCTGTGTCTGTAAGCTTATCACTGTTGCTGTTTCTCGTGGGAGGTTTGCTAGTCGAGGCTTTGAGCTGGGAAGTTTTCTTGAGAACAAATGTATGTTTGGAAAAGGTGGGGTCTATCTTGCAAGCTGTCTCTCACATGGTGTCGTCATCAAGAGGAGGTAACTGTGCCGTCCGGTTGACACGAGTTTGGATTACAGGCTTGAAGTCCTGTCAGTCAAGTGGCTTGGAATAGCCAGCCTCCAGACTATAATAGGAACAAGCAAAGGGGAGGCCCTTTGCTGGGAAACATCTGTTCTATGCTTGCCATGAAACTCGTGTTTTGGGATTCTATCTCTTTGGAGGTGTTGGATGCACTCTGTACATGTTCTGTTGCTATTTGGACTTGGAATTTCTAAGGACTGTGCCATGAAAAGTGCTCTGAGGCTTTTCATAGACTTGGACTTGCAGATTACTGTTTCTGGATCGTGTTCTATGGCCTGTGAGAGAGGGCTTTCCCTGGATGGAGCCAAAGTACAGGCACAGGGAAAGCTTCCTAGGCTGATCATTGCTGTTTCTGGATTGTGTGTGTGTGTGAGACCTGCGAGAGAGCCTTCCTCAGAGCCAAAGTTACGGGCAAGAGAGGTTTCCTAGGTCGAAGAGGTTTGTGCCCTGATATCTTGCTTACGTGATCAGCTCAGTGTTTTCCGGCAGGCTGAGTCTGGCTCGTGCAAGATGAATCTGTCTTTGCCGGGCTTCATGCATCCCTGTGCTGGAGTGTCTCCTTGAGCTCTGCTCTTGTTCCTGATGAATCTGTGTGCGTCGCTGCTGGTGACTGCTCACATGGGACAGGGGCAACTCTACACGTCTCCCCCCAAGTGATTGCTGTTCACATCAAGCTGTTGTACCTGAAGCTATCTGGCTGTCATCAGCTTTATGTGGATGTATGCAGAAATGAAACCATTATGCTTGATTTCCGTGTGATTTCACAAATAAGAGAGGTCTCACTGTTTTGGAGTGTGTTGTCAGTTTGCCAAGTTCGTGAGCGGAAGCCTGGAGTTGGGCTGTGTCACGACAGAATCTGCTCTGAGTTTCAGTCAGAACTCTAAAGGAGCTCCTTTAGAGTTCTGACTGAAACCCGGATCGGATTTACCACCCCACTAACATTGGAGCCACCAGCTCCAGGTAACTTCAGGCTTTCATTTTCTTCATCAATAAGAAATATTGCAAACCTTCTGCTGGGATGTGATGAGCCACAAGAATAAATAAAAATAATTTAGGGATATTTTATGACAGTGGCCTTCTTGGTAACATGTCAGTCCGAAGAGTGTGTCACACTCTAATTGGGAGAAGATGAGATTTCCCATTGATGGGCCCAAATAGGATCTGGGGTCAAAGTCAGGGAGAAGATTTCTGACAACATTGTGGGAGGTCTGGTTTTTCATATACCATGTTGCAATCCTTAAAACTGCACAGTTGCTTGCAAGTAAATCCCATTCAAATAAACAGTGTCCTTACAAATAAGAGTGGGAAGGAATGGGCCACAGGTTATATATTATGAAATATTGATACCATTTTATCTCTTCCTCGGCCCATTCTGAGACTTCGCTTTTGTGATGATTTGCAGACTATATCAGTTGTAATCTGAGCTTTATTTTTAACTCCCTGTAAAACAAGTGCAAGTAGAAGCTAATGTAATTTAAAGGAACATCTTGGAAACAGATATTAGTGCCGCACAACCAAATTTACACACACACACACACACACGCATACACACAAACTAAGCTGTACTTGATGCCAGAGATCCATGTGCTACACAATTGAAAAGGGGAGACTTCCTGTAGTAAAGCAGTGAAACAGAAAATTCTGCATCTATCAGGTTAACAATAGTTCTGTCTTCTCTGACAATGGCTACACCCCAAATCAAGAGAATTTGCAAAACTGTTCCTTTCTTCTCATCCCAAAAAGCACTTCCACATTGGCTCAGTTCAGCCATCATGCCAAACCATGGTTTTGCTAATTGTAGTTAAGAACCCATGGTTTGAGCTTCCAGTCATATAACATGGTTTAGACTGTGTGCTGAAGTAAACGACTGTGTGAAGAACATTTACAAAGTCTGGAGCTTTTTAGTTTAGAAAAGTGATGAGTAACGGGGAACATGATAGAGGTTTATAAAATTATGCATTGTGTGAAGGAAAGAGATAGGGATCCATTTTTTGTCTTCTCACATAATACTAAAATCCGGGGTCATGCAATGACCCCGGTCATTGGTAGGTTGATAAGTTGATTGGTAAGGTGGTAAGTTAAGGACAGACAAAAGGAAGTCCCCGACATTGCATAGTTATATATTATGTTTTAACATATTTCTGTATTTTGTGGTTTTAACATTTGTGAACCACCCAGAGAGCTTTGGCTCTTGGGAAGTATAGAAATGTAATAAATAAAATAAAATAAAATAAAATAAATGATGTTAAACTATGAAATCAGTTACCACAAGATGTGGCAATGGCCACCAACTTGAATGACTTTAAAAGGGGATTAGACAAATGCATGGGGTGTAAGGCTGTCAAAGACTACCAGTTCTAATGGCCATATATCACCTCCAGGATCAGAAACAGTATGCTTCTCAGTAGTAGTTGTTGTAGCCCATGAAGGAGAGGGAGATGGGCTTCCCACAGGCATATGGTTGGTCTGATCCAGCACAGCTCTTCTCTTTATATTTTCTTATTAAGAAGCTTACCTTGAAGCCTTCTCAGTTCTCCTTCTCCTTGTTCTTGTCATGGTGATGATGATGGACTCCCACCCCAAGTCTTTCTTTTTGGTCTTTGTTCTGGCCAGATCAAAGCAGGATATAACACTTTGAAAGTGGTTTGAAAACAACATATGGAATGTGCCTGGGCCCCAACAGTTGTCAATACTGTTATAAACCGTTATACAGCAGTAGTGTAGATCCTGCCTCTTTCTCTGAATGGAAGAAAAGAGGACAATCCTTGGAGTCAACAGATCCGGTAGAAATGAATAGGCCAGAAACTTAGAATAATTTAGGAACCTTTAGTTTTCTAAGAAGATGGACAGGTGGAAATTAGGTTTCAACATAGCATTGAAAACATTTTGTTTTAATCTTCTGTATTATAAGACTGCATTAATTATTTTGTGATTCATTTCTTTACACAATTCAGTTTAATCTGCATGGTTGCTTTGTCAATGATTCCTTTCCTTAATTGTTGAGCAGCTTTAGTTATTCCTTCTTTTTAACGTATTCCATTGTTATGTATAAATTAACTACCTTCATTTCATGTTTCATTGCATTCACATTATGTTGGGTCATATGCCACAATAAACCATTATGATACTGAGTCTGTGGTCCCTTTGGGCATGAATGGGCCCTGTGAAGGAAAAACAGGGCTCACCCCACCTTCCTACCAGGTAGGCTGGGACTCACCGTCCGAGTTCCCCACACAGGCACCTCCCTAGCCCGATGCCAAATGGCCCCAAGTCAGCCTTCAGAAATAACTACATATGTTAAGGACTGAAGCAGTTTATTTAAATCCTAAGAATCTATTCCCTGTAGGGCTTCAGTCAAACAGTAAGCCATTAAAATACAAGCAAGGAATGAAGAGAGGGGGTTGAGGGGGATGGGGGGGTAGGGTAAGGTTTGAGGTAGAGTTTAGCAGCACAATAAACCAATTAACCCACTCTAAATCACACCCGAAAGTGACAAGTCTTTCCCTGGAATGAACCAGACACCAAAACATTAAATATATCTAACCCCCAGCTGTCATCTCACTGGTCAGGGATCCCTCCATCCATGTACCGGGTCCAGGAGAAGATGCCTTCCACTCTATTGCTATACCATTATATACCTTTTTGGGTCAGCTGGTACCGTGACTGGCGGAGACCAATCCCCAGCCTTCCCGCTCGCTCTTTGAGCCCCCTTCTTTCGAGTGGCACTTTCCCACAGCTGAAATTCTCACTGTCCACTTCCAATTAAAGATGGCTTCGGTGCCTGGGCCTCTCAAGATAAGAGCCCAGGTGTAGTTGCTGGAAACCAGCAACTGGCTTGTAACACTTAATTATCAGAATTCTCTCTCTCCCAGCCAAGAGGCCCCAGTCCTACAAGGTAGGCCAATGTTGCCTTTCTTAGCCAGACCGTAGCCATCTTGGCCCCTTCTTCACAGGCCCCACTGACAGGAGCCCCCAGGACTAGCTCCCCTCTTCACCATTGCAACCTGTTTGTTCCCTGCCTCTCACTCTAGCCCAAATGAAGGTGGTGGTGAGGAGGAGCAGGAGATGCCACTGCTTACTTGCTCTCTGGCTCCCCACCTGTCAAACAAGTGGTAGCCATGCTGAGAAAGAAGGTGAGGAGCAATAGCAGCTGGTGACGATGGCAGTGAGAAGGCGGACTCGCTGAGTGAGGGGACCCATGGAGGGGGAACTGTAAAACCTGGAGCTCTCACTGCTCTTGCTTGTTAAGCTTTCCCCACTGTCATGTCACTTATTGAACTGAGATTAACAGGTCATATGGCTGAGTTTGTTTCTACATAATATTTGAGACCATCTGGGGGTTTTCAAGTCCAAAGAGCTGGTTATACCTGCAATCGACACACCTAATAATGGTTGAGCAAACTTGATTTTGCTCAAGTTAAGCAACCAGTTTTCATATGTTCCGGCAATGCCCAGTAGTTGCCCCCTTTTGGGAGGAGGTTATAATAAGGATAAACTTTGTACTGAAACAATCTTTAATATGGAATGATGTGCATGTCCTCCTAAACTACCTACCGGCTTCTTGGAAGTTAACACATGGTCAGCGCAAATGGATTTTCAGAGCCCTTATGACAGCTAAAAGACTATCACGTTGGAAGGACAAATGCTCACCTCCCATAATGCAATGGTTTGAGGGCTTAACAACGTTATCAACATTTGAACAGGAAATATATAGGCGCGACTTGCAAGTGGATAAATACATGTCTATATGGTCTGCTTTTCTTGAAACCTATGCAGAACCCTCTCCCTTTCTTTTTTAAATGAATGCTATACCTGATGGAAAAATGATGATATTCCTATAAATGTAATGTTTTTTTTTCTTTTTCACAATAATTTTGGTTCTGTTTTGTTAATATTCACATTAAAAAAGAGAGATAAAAGAAAGTTAAGCAACAATTTGGTGTTTTGGCCACTAGATGTCATGGTGGTACCAAAATTAAATAAAGCCCAGTCGATCTGTCTCCTCAGATATCTGTTGCCTCACCTTTCTAAAGAGAGATTCTCCCATGATATCACCATGGAAACAGCTTCCATTTGTTTGGAACAGTAGACCTTAGCATGTTGTTTCACCATCCTTAAATTTATTTGCAGGTTCTCACTCCACATTTTATAATTTTGCATTACGTCTCCCCCCTCACTTTTATAACATAACTCTATAAGCTCTCATTTGTTGTTGTTGTTGTTGTTGTTGTTGTTGTTGTTGTTGTTGTTTATTACATTTCTATACCACCCCATAGGCAAAGCTCTCTGGGTGCTTTACCAAAAAATTACAACATTAAAAACGATATACAAAATTTAAAACCATAAAAACATGGAGAGAAGTGTCTCATAGAAGTGCTGCTAAAATAAAAAAAATATGGGCACATTCCAAGAAGGGACTGAAAACTTGCATGGAAAGAATAAGGCAGACAGGGAGAAAAAAGACAAGAGTAGTTCCCAGTGCTTAAAATAATTTCTGGTTAGAGGGGATGGAGAGAGAGAAGATGTGCCTAATTTGTGTGTGCATGCATGCACATGTGTTTGCAATTGTGTCTCCATGTGGGAACAAAAGCCAGTTTATCCATCATCTGTTTATTGCATGGTTTATTGCTCCATCCTCTGAAATAGCATCAGGTACAGGGCTAGAAGGCTCTAATGTCTGATCCGTTACAGTAATTCTTTGATTTCATTGCCTTATGTTCTTGTGAAATATGCTGGGGAACGTTACGAATGTGTACACCATATGGAAGCTGTCACTAATGAAGCGGAGGCATTGTAACATGAACAAGACCAGCCCAGTTACATTGGCCAGAGAGTTTCAAAAAACATCAAGAAATAGATGAAGTCTGGGTGTCAAATTGCAGGGAGAGGCTTCAAATTTGGGGAATAAATAGAGTTTCCAATAAGGCATTGCAGCAAAACGAGCTAGTTACAAATAAGGCAGCCTGTTTTTAATGTCACAATACCTTGTAAAGGTAACATATTTCAATTGTCTTCTGCTCACTGCTGGAGCTGAAATGTGCAGCTGTTGTGTCTTGTCAAACTGGGATGGCCAGGGGTAATATCCAATATGGGCCCATGTCTCTGTGGCCAGCCCTATTGGTCCTGGTCTGCGCTTGCCCACCCCCTCATCTGAGGTCTGTGTGCAGACTCTACAACACAAGGCTGTGATATAGCACTTCTGGGGGCAAGCCCTGACATGAACAAAAATGCTGGTTTCTGGAACAGCCCATGAAGAGAACCCTTGGTTGTTGGGTTGTGAACTGTGGGTTGTTCATGGTCAACAAACTATGGTTTGTTAGAGCTGCTGGGTTCAGAAAACACAAAACCCATGGTTCAATGACAATCCACACTGACCCATACTCAACCCCTTAGTGTGGGTTATGTTGTCTGAACGAAGCCAAAGGCTAACCAGGTTTTACATAGGGGTCTTTTCCAGATTTACCTGGGGGATGCTGGGGAACAGACGTGTGGCCTTCTGCATGCAAAGCATGTGCTCTGCCACTGAGCTACAGCCTTGTGGTAAGTAGTGAGTCAGTAATGATCTCTCTAGATACAACATAACCCAATAGGAGTTGAGGTCTGAGGAAGATGGCCAAAGCCATGACAGCTGCCCACTTATCTCTGCCATCTTGGCTGCAGCTGTCATTCCCCCTTAACAACAACAAGCCCCGTGAAGCCTTTTGTCCTTCACACACCAGTCCTAACTGTGTTTTACTCTGAACTAAGCCTTGCTGTGTATGACCCCGTTCAGGCAACATGCTAAGCTGTGGTGGTTAAGCTTTTTGAGCTAAACACTATGGCTTAGTGTATCACCTTTGGCACGTGGAGGGTGCTGTTGAGAGGTTGCTTTTGGCCTGTGGAGATCAAGACAGATCCAGAGAGGGGATGTTTCATTAAGACATGAATACACCATTTTGGTCTTTCTTGGTCAAACCCAGAACCTTGAATTAGTCTCTGAAATATACATTTCTGACTGAGTTTTGAACTTCCCACTGACCCTGTTCAGATGGCATGCTAAGCCACAGTGGTTAAGCATTTTGAGCTAAACATTCTGGCTTAGCATGTCGTGTGAACCATTCCTAACCATGGTGGCTACATAACTATGGTTTAAACACTCTCATTAACCTTTTGCTGCAAAAGGGTTAGCAGCCTAACCCTAGCTTAGTGTGTTGTCTGAGCAGGCCCATTAAGTCGGCAATCCAATAGCCACTTGCCTGGAAATAAGTGCCATTGAACCTGGTTGGTAGGACTTCTGCGTAGACCTCCATAAGATGTATTTATTTATGATATTTCTATACTGCCCAATAGTAGAAGCTCTCTGGGCAGTTCACAAAACAATATAGAGCCCATAAAATAAATAACATAATAAAACATGGTATAAAAACCTTAGGTTTATTGCTAAAACCAGAGTAAAAGCCAGGCGTAGTAGTTTGCACTGAAAGTGTGGCATTGTAGATTTAGTAGTATCTTCTGAGGTTAAAAACTGAAAGAGGAGGTGGGGCTCTTGAAGGGGCTTCCTCAACACTTTACAGACTGGAGGCTCATCTCTCAGACACCCAGCAAAGATTATGGGGTTCCCACAGTTGAGGCTGGTGGCACGAATGTCAGTGGGGCGCTGAATCTGCTCCGGTTTTCAGGCAGAATTCTAAAGCTCCACACCTTGGAGAGCTCCTTTAGAGTTCTTACTAGTTCTGACTGAAACCTGGAGCAGATTCACTGCCCCACTGACCCCAGAGCTACCAACCTGTCTTGGGTTCTCATTGTGAAATAAGGTGGCCATGACTGGTGCTCTCTCTCTCTCTCTCTCTCTCTCTCACACACACACACACACACACACACACACACACACACACACACACAATTTTAATTCTGCAGGTCAGAGTCTGCTGCTTGTACACTGTGCAAATTGAAGCTTCAACTGCATGCCCTTGGGAACTCTCTCCACTCTCTTCCAGCCCTTCTCCAGCCACTTCCCAGCCAGTCCTGACATACCATTCTGCCCATGAAAAAGCAGCTAGCAGCCCTGATGCAGCTGAAATGAGGTTGGAATGACAACTCTACACCAAAATGACCAAACCCAACTCCCCCCCAACACACACACACACACACACACACACACACACACATACATCACTGCTAGATGCACAGCATCCCAACAGAACCCAGATGAAACCTTAAAACAGAAGGGGACAAATGAGGCCCTCCAAGTGCAGGTTCCTGCACCAGCAGGGGTCTGAACTGGATGAACGTTGAGTTCTTTTCCTACCTGATGGTTCAAGGCTTCCATAATTTAAATTTATTCAGTTCCCACCTTTTAAATATATTCTCCTGGTGACTTTCATTTAGAACAATATTTTGGTTAGCTTAGGTACAAATATCTCCATGTGATGCTCAGTGCCATGATTCTTTCTGTCTTTTAATGGAAAGCAACCTTGAGGCTTCAGGTTTGAATGGAGGAATGACATGGAGAAGGTTTGCTTCATGCTTCCTCCTCTGGCTCCCCCCCCACACACACACACACACACAGAGTTCCCCACTCTCAGCTGCTTGTGTGGGCCAAATCTGAGGTGTGGCTCATAAAGATACACCAGGATCCCTTGGGAGAAATGTGGGGACCTCAGGTGTGCAACGCTCAAGCACCCCTAATTCTCACAGGAACACCCCAGATCCAAAACTGGGGAAAAGCCACCATTCTGAGACCTCCCAGGCCTTCGCACAACTTCTGCACACAGGTATCAAAATGTGGATTTGTTTTCTTTCTCTCTTGCCTATAGACCTCCTTGGCTAGTACTAGGAAAGAGGGATGGAAGCAATGAAGGCTGTTGGTTTCAATTTTGGCGGGGCTGTGAATCCATTCTGAGTTTCAGTCAGAACCAGCCAGAACTCTAAAGAAGCTATCCAAGGTGCTGCACCTAATTTGGAGCTAGGGCTCAGCACCTTAGATAGCTCCTTTGGAGTCCTGGCTGTTTCTGACTGAAACCCAGAATGGATTCACAGCCCCACTGAAATGGGAGCCATCAGTTTCCACTGAATGGAAGGTGTAATGGGATATCAAAGCTGGCCCTGACATTAGGCAGAATGAGGCGGCTACTTCAGGAGTCAGATGCTGGGGTGGTGGTGCAAGGAGTGATGCCAGAGCGTTGGAGGAAAGTAATATGGTGCCATATGGGCTGCACCCCATAAAGTATTTTGCTTCACATAGGTGCAGTGGAGAATGCTATCCTGTTGGCTTCCGTATATGTGCTGGGCGGAGGCCCTATCATCTCATCTTGGCCTCAGGCTGCAACATCTGTTGGGCTGGCCTTGTGAGGTGCAAAGGAAGGCAGGATTCCTGAGCCTTTAGACAAGATTTCAGCAGATGCAGCTTGCATAGCACAACAGAGAGAGAAAAAAGCGCAGAGCCTACCAAAATTATAGGGGTGTGCAAGTATATGGGGATTTCCCCCCCATTCAGTTACTCTCCCTTTGTTTCCACTATTAAAATTTCAGTAGCTTCAATTTTCATTTGTTTCCTTTTTTCATATTTTTTCATAAATAATTTGGAACTAGTCCATTTGTTTCGTGATTCCCATTCATTTTTTATTGTCCAACTGATTTCTTTGCAAAACTCCACCCTTCTCCTGATCGTAACTTTTTGATATTTTCCACCCAAATGCCATGCACTTTTCAGCCATTCTACTGCCACCCATGGGATCAGATATGCTAAATTTCAGACGTATTGTACAAACGGTCCCCATTTTATAGAGCCATGTTCTGTATCTGTCAATTTCACTGCACACCACCCCCACAATAACTTTTCTGTGACCTGCAGAGGCTATTTCAGAATGTTTTGATTTCTCATCCCAATAGAAAATACTGAAAAATAAATCCCACCAATCAAACTAATGAATAACTAACACAGCCTCTGGAGGCATTGTAGCAACTGTACCAATAGCTCTATTTAAATAAATAAATAAATAAATAAATAGATAGATAGATAGATAGATAGATAGATAGATAGATAGATGATAGATAGATAGATAGATAGATAAAAGCAGATAATACTGACATCAGCTTTGTTCCAAAAGTCTCTGTTCCACTGCTGAGTAAACTGACATTGTTGCTTTAAAAACAACCGCATCACTGGCAATATGATATTCAAATGACACGCAAATGTTACCCACAATCAAAAAGGACCATCACAAGTCAAATCCATACAACTTTACAGAGATGGAAGGACTAAGAGAAAGAAAGTTTGCAAGGACGCTTGTGAATATTTCCAGCCCTACAGAGTATTTGGGCCACATTATTGATGCTAATGTTCTTCACAAGACAGCAGGAAAGGTCAAAACTATAATGGATATCTCTGATAATGTATAAATCCGGTGTGTTCTTCTCTTACAGATGACTCATTCCTCTTCTGGCTAAGGGCCTAAAGTGACTCCTTAACATTTGTAAGCCAAGGGAAACCCTGAATTTAGACAAATGAGGAAAAGCTCTCTGATAGCCATGTCCATGGGACTAGGACCTTGTACAAAACAGAACAACCACACTCAAACTCCCATAGGTCCCTTCTACAAGATTTCGCTTTGACGCCCGGTTGCCCGATTATGCGCATATACGGATAAGAGCATTTACTCCTAATACCTATTCACAAGAGGCGGTGAAGCACATTACGGGCTGTATGACACACGCTTTAAAGTAGTTTACATGCGGAGAATCGCATGTTTACATGGCCATAAGGAGTTTCACACACACACACACACACGTAAATTTGAAGTCACTATTTAACGTGGATTCGATAATGCACATAAGTGGAGTTAAAAAGCACCTCAACCCCCTATTTCTGCTCTGCTCTTGTAGAGGTAAAATCTGTAATGTGCCTTGAAGCTTTAAATCGCTCTTGTAGAGGCACCCCTAGCTGGGAGTTTTGATTACCTCTTTTGCTCTTCATGTTGTAACAACCATGAAGTAGAAAGTAGTCACTGTGTACTTACTTATTCCTGGTAGGATCCGCCTCCCTATTGGCAGATGTTCATGGCAAGCTTTGTTGCAATCCTATGCCACTTCCAAGAAACTGCAGAGCCAGCACATTGAACCCCCCAGCTACTGAGAGGCTGATAAGGGATATGCAGTGATGTAGAAGAGTTAGGGCATGAGGGAAGGCTGCACGTTTTGATGAGCAGGGATGCTGACGACATCTGCCACGACCCCACCCCCAGAATGGCCTGTTCCCTCTGAGCTTAGCTGCAATCCTCACAGTAGATAGTCAGGGATGGGTGTGCGTGTGTGAATTTTCTCGCCAGCAGTATATAGTTGTGAGGTATCCCTGTTGCAATGCAAAGTATTTTGGGATGACCTGGTCTTGATTGGGCAATAAGGACCCAATAGCTTAATAAAAGACTTGCTCCTGGAATGAAACTCCTGGAACTGGTTTGTTGATCTGGATCAACACAGCTACCTGCATTTTTGGCCTCTCCGTGAGGGTATAGCTATGGGAGCTGCCATGCTGAGTGACTGCACTTTCAAACTGATGTCTACACCATTGGAAATAAGGTTGCATTGTGGGACTGAAGAAGCTCTTTTGTACCCACTTATACTTTACCCAAAAAAAAGCAGGAGAGAAAGAGAACAAAAGAGGACACAAAAGAGGTAGAGATGGATGAATCTGTCGATTTCAGTTTCTCTCAGTTTCTCATTTTTCCTATCTTAATTTTGGTTTGTCCCAAACTTTGACAATTAAATTCAGTTTCCTGCAAACATTGAAATTTTCAAAAGCATTCACATCAATATTTGCACACATTTTGTGTGCTTTTGTCCTAATACATGAATTTTTGTATGCAAATTTGCCTGGTATGCACATTTTTTAGCCACTACATGCACTTTTTAGCCATTACACCACACTGGCCAGTGTAGTGTAGTGGCTAAAGTGTTGGACTGGGAGCTGGGAGATCTGGGTTCTAATCCCCACTCAGCCATGGAAACCCATGGGTGGCTTTGGGCCAATCACAGACTCAGCCCAACCTACTTCACAGGGTTGTTGTTGTGAGGATAAAAATGGAGAGGGGGAGGATTATGTATGCTGCCTTGGGTTCATTGGAAGAAAAAAAGGTGGGATATAAATGCAATAATAAATAAAAATAATGAATAAATAAATAAATTTTTTTGCAAGCAATTCTGCTAATGTGATGCATTCTGAATGTTACTTTCACGAATACACACATTTTTGTATGCATGTGTTTTTATTGGAGACCTTCATTGCAATTTGAGAGAAGTTGAATTTTAAATGATAACTGAGTATTTATTCACTCACGCGAAATTTGGTAAATATGCATTTTAAATGCAAACTGAATGAATTTCACCCCCATCTCTGCAGTCCTTCAAACAGAGACAATCCTCTGCAAAGTAGGACACATGGCCACTCTAGTGTTGGTTTTCATCCAGGGCAGTTTAGGTCTTGGCTGCTAAACACAATCCAAATATCTCTGTCCAGTCCCTGGAAATGCCATGTTTTTCTGTGAGATTAATTATCTGCTTTTGGGAATGACAGTGCAAGCGTATGTGCACACACACACATACCGTTCTCTATGGTGGCAGAGAGACAACACCTTAGACAAGTACAATCTTAGCTGGATGAATTATTCCAGCATTTGCCAAGTGTGGATTCTTGGCCTTTCTCCCAAGCATTGGAAAGCCTAAGGTGATATTTACATGGAAACTGTACAATGTTTTTACAGAGCTGTGTCCCAGTTAGATTCATCATATGCAAGGATGCACGACCATCCTGAGTTCTGATCTGCAACCTGACTTGGGCGTTTGCAAAAGCTTGAGCATTTTGCCAGCACTCAGTTTGACTGCAGGCACCATGAAACTGCTGCTGCCTTCACCATCTCCCCCTTTTCCTCCCCATAACCCAAGCCACTGGTCACCTAGTCATCGACCCCCATCACTCTTGCCACATCTGGTATCTGGTTTTGCAGAGCAGGACTCACATGATGTTGTCCCTGTCCTGCACCCATCTCATCTCTTTTCCTCCGTTTTGCGTATTATTTTGGAAAGACTGGATTATTTTCCCCAAGCGGATTTAATGAACCCTAAAACCTCTGTATATTGCTGTCCTCTCGCTTTTTCCTTTGTTGGGGGCATGTGCTTTGAGAAAAGGGGTGGGGTGGAGTGGAAGAGTAAACAAACGAAAGGGAGATTTCACTGTGCAGCGCAATACCAAAAACCCACATGAAAGAGACCATTAGCTTGAAGTGCTTATGAAACGGAAGTAAAAAACACAGAAGCAAACCAGGGAGAAAAAAATAGGTGTGATGGAGCCCATAGTCATCCTCACTATAGTGAGCTGTCTTGTGTTTCTATTGATAGTCATTCTTTCTTAATTGGCATCCATGTCTGGAAATTAGCCCATGAAAATGTTATGCCAATGTCCTTTGGTCCTTTTTGTCAATGCATTTTCTCTTTTGGGGTGATAGGTAAGTGGCCACCCTAAGCAGAGCCTGTTCTCCCTGCTCACTTCCATCCTGTTTCCACACTCCACATTCGAATATTTACAACATCCCTAATTGTGTGTGTTTAACAGTACGATCCTGTGTGTATTCACTCAGACGTAAGTTCTACTGTGCTCAGTGGGGCTTACTCCCCAGTAAGTATGCATAGAAGTGCAGTCTTAGTTGACAAATTGATTAAATACGGATGAAAATTGACATACATTTGAACAGGAAAGGGGAGGTTGATGGGGAAAAAACATATTTCAGTTTTAAATGATGAATGCTTATTATTAATATTATTTAAACCATGTCTTGGCCACCTTTCAGGGCAGAAGCCCTCACAAGGCAGCTTACAACAACAAAATTCATAAAACAGTTCAAATATTCAAAGCTATTTATTCAAAATATGTCTTGTTTTTAAATTTGCTGCAGACACCATCTTAGCAATGATCATTCCTCCCCTCTCTCACAAGAGGGGATGCCTCTTCGAGGGTTTTAGTAAAAGTTTCTTTGGTAGCAGTCTCTTTTCAGCCACCAGAGGGAACTCTGTTCTCACAAATACTATTGCAGCATTGAGCCAGGAGTGGAGTGGAACTGCCAAAAGAAAAGAAAAATTCACACATGCACCCTATGTACACACACCTCAGACAAACTCTGCTCTCATGAACACTTTCTTAAGCCTCTGGAAGTCTAGCCAGGCAAGCAGCTTGTGAGCCAGAGAGGGAGATGACCACCTGCCCGCCCCCTGCCCCGCCAATCTCTCCCTTCTGCCAGGGAGAATCTGTAAACTCTGCTTCCTTTTACCAAGCAGAGGCATCCTTCTACTCTCCACCCATGAGTATGGTGGCCACTTGTGAATCACCAGAAAAGAGGACATGCATTCCCCCCCAAAACAGCAGACAAAATGCACTCATGAATAGACACAAATTTAGAAAGTATTATTATAATTCAAATAGAAATACAATACATCTCAGCATAGTGTGGAAAACTCTAACCAGGTATCCTATGTGCCTTGCACAATCTGTTGTCCTGGTGCTGCTGATGGGTAACATCAAGGCCCAGCTCTTACTTCTGACAGCTTGGATTTGGGCAGTGTCACTGGCCTTTTTCCCCGTGGTCGGGTCCTCCCTGTGCATCCAAATGACACACGCAGTTTCCTGGGAGCAGGCAGGGATGACCCCTCCATTTTTCCAGGATAACCAAGAACTCGGTTACCTGTGGTCCCGGGACAATCCCAAAGACTACAGGCAGTGTGGGCGCCCATCCCAGCTTCTTCCCTTCTCCCTGCGAGTAGCAGGGGTCAGCAAGAGAGAAGGAGCCGGGCTGGGGGGAGTCCAGGGATATCGAGGTGGGAAATGGGGTCAGGGCTTTTTTCTTTTCTTTTTTTACCTATGTTTTGCTGGAGCACAATTGCGCTCCCAGCTCCTGCTCCTTTAAAAAAAATGGCGGGCGCGATGGGCTCGACGTCCCTTTTCCCTTCCAGGATGTTGCAGTTCCATTTGGACGCCCAGGGAGGAGCACAGAAGCAGGTAAGTCCGTGATCCTCCCCCTTCCTCTACACACTTAGGTGTAGAAAGGACCTTGGACTGGGAAGCCCTTCAAATAGAGGATGCCTTCAAAATAGAGGACAGTCCTCTCTCCAAAAAAAGACAGATGACCACTGTACCCTTTAAACATCCCTGGGCACAGTGTCCCATTCCTGTATGCCTATGCTGCATTGTTTTCACTGGACAGTAGAGAGGCAAGTTTCTCCCTGGGAGGTCTGAAGACAGAGATAAGCAGAATCATGGCTCAGATATTTCAAACTTTCCTGTCCTTTCCCAGTGAGTGGAACCTACTTGTGCTATTTCCAACCTGTCCTTTCATTCTTTCCTTCATCCCACAGGAAAATGTTTCTCTCCTGCAAACAATCTCCCCCTCATACCACCCTCTGCCCTTCGCCCCCAAGGCCCATCGCTTGCCACAGGC
Organism: Anniella stebbinsi; assembly: GCA_029215795.1. Taxonomy (NCBI): domain Eukaryota; kingdom Metazoa; phylum Chordata; class Lepidosauria; order Squamata; family Anniellidae; genus Anniella; species Anniella stebbinsi. Next base: position 337,086,635 of record JARDYH010000001.1, read on the forward strand.
TCCAAAACAGTGAAATATGAGAGCATTGTCCTCTCAATAGCCCCTAAAACAACTGCTCAAGGGATACAATATCTAAGCTGGTTGTGGCTGTGGCAGTTATAGGTTTGTAACACAGCCTTGGCCTTTGCTTGACATGAAAGAAGAACATTTTGACGCTGCCTTTGATAGAGTGGCCATGTGCTATCATTTACAGGCGACACTCCTCTGTGTGAAGGTGTCCTCTCTTTGAAGGGCTGCCCAGTCCACGTCCGGACGAAACATAAAGAACCATAAGAAAGGAGAGCTGGCTGGATGTTGAAGTTGCCCGTCAAGCATCAGTACCTGGACACCAAATGGAGCAGGCAGGCACAAAGCCCACCTGGTGACAGCCCTTCCCCACTAGACAGAGATGTTTGCACTTTCATTTAAATTATAGTAATCATTTCTAACCACGCATCTATCCCTATGAATTAATAGATGTAAATTTTATGCCGCCCTCTGTCCACATTTGGTCTCCTTTTTTCCCCTTCCCCCCCTTCCCCCTTTTGGTGAGGTGTAAACACCAGCCATCTTACATTACACTGGGTCAGGTCATGGGTCCATCTGCCTCAGTATTGTCCATAGCAGGAGAAGGCAACCCAGTGGCCTCCAGTGGTCCAGCCAATGGTCAAGGATGACAGATGTTGGAGACCAAAATATTTGGAAGGCCTACCCCTGTTTTACATGGACTGGTAGGGGCTCTCCTACCTGAAGAGATTTCAATCTTTAAGCCCTCCTTGGAGATTCTAAGGATGGCCGCTTGGACCATCTGTATGTGCTCTACCACTGAACCAAAGAAAGATATCAAGAAGGAGATGATTGAGAATAAGATGGTAATAATAATAATAACAACAACAACAATAATAATAATAATATCCACATCCCTCTCTTCTGTGCGGTATGAAAGCCTCCAGAAACAACACTACCAGGGTACAGTTTCCTTAGGATGAGTGAAAACTAGAGACTTAACCTGTTTTTGTAATATTGGCTTTATTTACACATAAGACAAGTAGGGCATAAGTGGAGGCAAACAGCAGGCACGTCAGCAGATCCACTCTGAGTACAAGGCAAGGCAGCTTGCCAAAAGCACGGCAACATTTCTCATGGCAACATTTTTGGGTTTTGCTGGAGGAATCAAGGATAGCCTGGAGAAGTGTTTTTAAACAAGGCACAGTCTAGCTCAGAAAGCAAAGTCTCTTTGCTTGGACTTCAATTCTCCATAATCCCAGGATCAATTGCAGGCTTCGGGGGATCTACAGTAACATGCCCTCGGTGAGCTCCCTCTTGTCCCATCTTCACTACCCCCAGTGGATAGGGTGACCATACGGAAAGGAGGACAGGGCTCCTGTATCTTTAACAGTTGTCTTGAAAAGGGAATTTCAGCAGGTGTCATTTTTATTCATGCAGCACTTGGTAAAATTCCCTCTTCATCACAACAGTTAAAGTTGCAGGAGCCCTGCCCTCTTTTGTATCTGGTCACTGTAGCTATACTCTTTCGGCCTTAACTGTTGTGATAATGAGGGAATTTCACCAGGTGCTGCATGCAGACAAATGACACCTGCTGAAATTCCCTTTCCTAGACAACTGTTAAAGATATAGGAGCCCTGTCCTCCTTTCTGTATGGTCACCCTACTAGTGGGCCCCACATTCCTCCCCATCATGCTGCCTGGACAGAGGGGGCAAATGAGTGCAGGCCCATCCTTGAATTGCCTCCACCACTTACGCAGCTGAGCAAGTGAGCAGTCAATGGAGGCAGCTGCCAGCAGGAGCACCCATCTCTGTTCTGGGATTGGGTCCACTGGGTGCAATCATCCCAGTCAAGTAATGGTGGTGGTGGCTGCAAGGAGCAGGGCCTTATCCTCCAGGCCACCATGACATGGAACAGGGGTGGACAACCTGCGTCCCTTGAAATGCATGTGGCCCTTAGCCTAATTTCAAGAGCTCTCTGCTTGTGATCTGTTCAAACCAGATCTATTCTTCCCTGGAAGCCCGCTCTGTGGGAAGGAAGGGGGGGTGAAAAAGGGGTAGCAGAAAGAGAGAAAAGGAGTGCCTCCCCTTTTCTGGCCCTGCACACTGTCGGCATGCACCCCATGACCAATTACTCACCAGGGACAGGGGGAAAAAGGTTGCCCACCCCTGAGGTAGACGGTGAGTCGGTGGGTGAACGGGGTGCACCCTCACTGCTTCACATGCCCACCCAAGGTGATGCCACCTCTGCTCAACTGCCCACTCACACTTAACGTGTGACCCAAAAAGGAGGAAATGCTTCAACGAAAAAGAGGGCAAAGGATGAGACAAATTTGCATAAAATGTGCACGTGCTGATTTATATCTAGAGATGCCACTTTGGTAATAATTTAAATAGAAATTCCATTTTGGAGATTATGTTGTGGGGCACATTCCAGTGGGCAGAGCCAAAGGCAAAAGGAAAGGGGCACATTTTTGAAAATACATGCCACGCCCCCCCAAACCAGCATATTTTAGCTTAAAACTCTTGTTGCCAGTAACTAAACCTTGGGGGAGGCATTTCAACCTTTCTGAATGGGGGGAAGGGGAGAGAGAATTGTACAAACACCAGGAAGTCATAAAACTATATACCTTGGAGAGCTCCTTTAGAGCTCTGACTGGTTCTGACTGAAACCTGGAGCAGATTCCCTGCCCACTGGCATCAGAGCCACCAGCCTCCACTGAACAGACTGCCTCAGAATGGGCTATAGGCCCTGAGCCTATCTCCACTACCTCTTTAAAACGGTTTAAAATGGTTTATAACAGTTTTGAGAACTGTTGGGGCCCAGGCCACACTCCATATAGAGTTTTCAAAATGTTTTCAAAGTGTTTTATCCTGCATGTGTAGATAGGTCTCTCATTTGTTGGAGATTCTTAATAGGAGACTGGATAGCCACTTTTCAAGGGTGCTGCAGCAGCAGATTTCCTGCATCACGATGGGGCTGGACTTGATAACCTTTGAGGTCCAGTCCAGCTCCATGTTTCTGTAGTTTCAAATGGACCTTGAAACAAATCTAAAAACAGTGTTCCATTGTTGCACATGGCAAAAATGAATTGGAACATTGTTTCAATAGCATTGGCTTCCTGGAAACATGGTGAATTTTCTTTCAAAATGTGTCCCCCGTGCAGAGAATATTTTGCATTCCTCATTAAGTTCCATGTTGAAAGGGTTTGGTTTTTGCATTATTTGTCTTTTGGAGAAGTGTATACATAGCAAAAATCTCAGTCTCCAAAGCCAGGCAGCTCTGGAAAAGAAAGAAATGCATCTCCTGTAAGAGAATTATGCACCACATTTAAGTTAAGAGCTTTCTGTGTGCGTTTTTAAAAGTTCTGTACCTCCAGGAAACATTTTCCACTTCACAGTCTGCCTAACATTTTGAGGTTATGCCTTGTACAGGTGTGTCTGTGGCAAGTAATTCAGGAAGCTGCTACACCTGTAGAATTTCTGCCTGGACATTCACTACAGTTGCTGCTATGGTGGGGGAGCAGTGTGCCTTATATAGACACTTCAGGTAAAAATCCACCAGGTCGGAATCTAATAAGCAACTGGGGTCATTTCTGCATCTGATGAATTTTTGCCCTCCCCTGTAGCCCATGTTCAACGTTGAACTGAAAGACCAAGGCAAAGAGTGAGTGTTTGGAGCTTAACTTGTGCAAAATGCAAAACTGGGCAAAGTTTTCAATGCTTATATGGGTGCTTTTGGCTTTACTTTCTATTGCCTTGGTTTTTGGAGCACGTGGAAATGATATGTGCCTGAACACTCATCTTAAACTGATGCAGTTTGTTTGTTTGTTTGTTTGTTTGTGACAGTACTTTTCTAACTTCAGGAAATCCTTTTCACACGTCTTGCATGTCTGTCTTGGAACCTCAATACATTACAGATTATTCTTGATTGTGTTTAGAGTAATGGTTTTCAAACATTGCCCCCTGAACTAGTTAAAAATTGCTGGGTTACTTGGTGGTGGATCACTTAACTTATTTTTTATCGTTGGCTTCAATACGAAACTGAAGGATACTGCTGGTGGAACAGGACTTCCATGTCCTCTCTTTCCTCTGCAGCCACCTTCCAAATCTGCTCCAGAGGGACAAGGGGAGATTTGAAGGTTGCAGGAGAATTGGGCGTGGGGGCAGGACAAAAGGCAGATGTTCCATTCCACCAGCAGTAGCCTTCCCCTGGTGGAATGATGATTCTGGATCCAACCCATTATTGTCCTACAAATCAAAGTACGGTACATACATCACTGAGAGTTGAAGGGCAGGTTTTCCATCATCATCATCAAAACCAGCACCATTTAATGAAAATCAAAGGTCCTAAGCCATCCACTGAGGAGAGCCTCTATAACTAGCCAATGTTTAGGGGGAAAATAGTTTATTGCGTCAGCACGGTATTATATTAGTCATGGGCCCTTTTGGACTCTTTGATAATGTAGCCCTGATAGGGATGTATGAGAAATCCATTTCAATTCATCAGAAGGAAGAACTGGGCCTTGAATTTGCCCATCAACAGTGAGCACCTGGACATCAGACTGAGCAAGGCACACACAGGCCACAGTCGACACCACTATGCTGAGATGTAGAGCCTATCTACACTACTGCTTTAAACGGTTTATAACAGTTTTAATCCGGTTAATAATTGGTTTAAAACTGTTATAAACCATTTTAAAGCAGTAGTGTAGATAGGCTCATAGCATATTTCTATTTAAATTATAGTAACTATTTCCAAATTACCAGTGCACATATAAATTAGCATATGAACATTGTATGCAAATTTCTGTCTCATTTTGTTCTCTTGTTTTGGTGATGCGTAAGTTACCACCCTAAGGTGACGCAGTCAGCTGATGCATGGTACTGGGAAAGCATTTCTGGGAGCCTGATCGAGAAATCAGCCAGCCCTCTTGGCTCATCCACCATCAATTGTTCTTGGAACCGGAACGCCAGGATTTCCTGGAACGCAGTTTCAGTGTAGGAATAAAGCAAAGGAAGGTGTTTTGCAGACTAAGGGAGAAGATCCAAATTCTACAAGTCCTTAAAAGGAGGGTTAGGGTGTCATGCCTTTTAATGGCTCTTTTGTCTGAGCAAGGATGGGGGCAGGGTGGCTGGTGATGCGGAATCAGGCCAGCCCCAAGGGCCTTACTCAGGCCACTCCGAACCTCAGGCACAGAGCCAGAAAGAAAACAAGGCAAGTCCATAGTTCGCTTTGCTCTGGTGGGCCTGAGCCTTGCATGAAATACTAGAAAACCTCCTGAGTCAGCAGCTCCTCTTAGAATTGCAGAGATTCCCGGATGGATGCAGTAACTCGACTCCGGGCTCGGGAAAGCTGCCAGCTGAACGGCAGAATAAAATCCCCGCCTGGACGATGAAGAAGGCCTTTTCTGGGTTCATAAGAAACCAGCCTGAATGATGAATTCCTGTGGCTTGGAGGCTCTGGCCGAGGGCGGCGGCAGCTGGGTTGCTCTTTCTTTATTCGGCAGAAGCCGGAGTGAAGCTAATGGAGGAAATGGGAGAGCAGGGAAGTGGGGCTGGAGCACAACTGAACTCACACAGAAATCAACCCTCCATCCAGGCTGCTTGGTCCGGCAGCCAAGAGCGTTTTGCTGGCCCAAGTCACTGCCCAGCACAGTTCAGGAGAGCATCTGAGCACCAGCATTGGAAGCTCAGTTCTGCTCTGTTCAGGGAGGTGCCTATATATGGCCTATTAACCCCACCGTGGCTGCGCAGTGGCAATCTATTGTTTATTTGACACAGCCGCCACAGGCTTCCATCCTCGAAACTGGGCTTTTTCTGGTGTCCTTTTACTGCAATTTTTAAAGTTGTTCCGAGGTAACCACGTTATTTCCCAGTCTATCAGCAGTGGCTTCGGTTCAGGTTAAATCACAGTGGGTGTTGTTGGGGCAGATGCAAGTCCCAGGGTAAGTCCAGGTTAGGGTGACCATATGGAAAGGAGGACAGGGCTCCTGTGCTTTTAACAGTTGTATTGAAAGGGAATTTCAGCAGGTGTCATTTGTATGCATGAAATACCTGGTGAAATTTCCTTTTCATCATAACAGTTAAAGCTGCAGGAGCCCTGCCCTCTGTTGTATCTGGTCAATTTAGAGGGCAGGGCTCCTGCAGCTGTAACTGTTGTGATGAAGGGGGAATTTCACCAGGGGCTGCATGCATACAAATGACACCTGCTGAAATTCCCCTTTCTATGCAACTGTTAACGATACAGGAGTCCTGTCCTCCTTTTCATAGTCTCATCCTAGTCCAGGTAAGCATGGGAAGGCAGGGCAGGGAGCGGGCTTGACTAACTAAATGGCTGCCAGTGCTGTGTTTTTTCTGGCCAGACAGCCCATGCTCCCTCCTGCTCTCTGAATTTATCATTCTCGCCTTGCATCAGTGATTCTGTGGGGTTTTGAGAGAAACCAGCTACAAGGCAGCGACGCATAGACACCCCACAGTCCAGTTCAGTTTTTAAAAAATTCACATGGAAATTTGTACTGGGTTTGTGTGTGTGTGTCCTAATCTACACCTATTTATCCCAGGAGAATATCAAGATCATTCCTACGGGGCCATATGACGCACAGCTGTTCCCAGGGTGAACTGGAGGTGACCACTCCATTCTCCCGGGATATCAGGCACTGCAGTTATCATGATTTTTCCCATCTCTCGGGGCAATCCTGAGGTCCATGGGTGGTGTGGGCACCCCTCTCAAAGTCGTGCTGTTTCCCATATTTATTTATTTATTTATTACATTTGTATACCGCCCCATAGCCGAAGCTCTCTGGGCGGTTTACATAGGATTAAAAACAAACAATTAAAAACAATAGACAAAAATTAAAACAGCAAAAACATACAACATACACACAATCTGTACATTTAAAAACCACTACAACACTTCAAAAAACTACCAAAACAAAACAAAACAAAGCCAGGCTCCTCAGATATTGCCAAATGCCTGAGAGAAGAGGAAAGTCTTGACCTGGCGCCAAAAAGATAACAATGTTGGCGCCAGGCGGGCCTCGTCGGGGAGATCGTTCCACAATTGGGGAGCCACCACAGAGAAGGCCCTCTCTCTTGTTGCCGACCTCCGAGCTTCCCTCGGAGGAGGCACTCGGAGGAGGGCCTTAGATGTTGAACGTAGTGTTCGGGTAGGTTCATTTCGGGAAAGGCGTTCCATCAGGTATTGTGGTCCCAAGCCGTGTAAGGCTTTATAGGTTAAAACCAGCACCTTGAACCGGGCTCGGAAACATACAGGCAGCCAATGCAAGCGGGCCAGAGTAGGTCTTATATGTTCGAACCTCCTGGTTCCAGTTATCAATCTGGCCGCTGCATTTTGCACAAGCTGCAGCTTCCGAACCACCTTCAAAGGCAGCCCCACGTAGAGTGCATTCCCATGAGTAATAGGGCTCAGTGAACAGGCAAGCAGCTATGCAAGGGGAGCCCATGGGTATTGGGGGTGAGGGGGAGAGCATTTTCGCCATATACTATGGGTGGGTAAAGCATTTTCTACTCTCAGACCTGGCCCAGCACAACTATCAGAGTTCTTGTCTTTCCAGGAAATCTTTGCCTAAAGCTTATTGTGGGGATCTCTTGTTGTGACTGAGATATTGCAAGTGCTGTTTATCGAGAGTGAAGTAGTAGCCAGCATACTCAGAGATGCCAGTTATAAACATTAGCTGTGACCTCTGGGTTCCCGCCAGTTTTCCATTGCACCCTTGTGTGAGACCACATTTGGATAGCTCTTGAAGGTAAACACGACTGAAATAACAAATGGCATTTTTCTCCCCTTTCCTTTCAACAAATGTGAGATGATTACATTCCCTCAGTCTTAGATGTAAAAAATGAATTCTATAGAACAAAGATTTCCTATGGTTATCTGATGGGTGAGATTTATTTATTTAATTAAAGGGGGGGAATTAGGTTGTCTTTAAGGGTAGAACCATCTCAAGGCAGTGGGCAAGATGAAAATAGAATAAAACAATGCAAAACAAATGCAGCAAAAAATAATGATAATCAATCAATATTCAATAAAAATGTTATTAAAAAACAGCATCGATTAAGCCTGCAGTTGTAGTCCAAGACATCTGGGGGACAGTAGGGCATCAAAAAGTGAGGTGAGAGCCAGCTAGAGGCCCATGTTTGTTGAGACTGAATATGCCTCAGTAGCATGTACTATACCATATACAAGTGCCTAGCACCCAACCACCCAAAATACAATTAGGACCCCCCAAACATGATAAATCTGACAGTATTTGTATTTATATTTATCAGTGCATAACTGTACTCACATATATTTCATTAAATGCACATAAGTGTTCCATCTAATCACAGTGTTTTTATATATGCACACACATGATATATTGGTTCAACCAAATGTTTCAAAGCACAAAGGTCCATGTTACAGAGTGACACTCATAAACACATCATAGCATGTACAACATGCCAGGTTTTCTATGGCAGGTGAGTCGCTGTAGATAGTGTTCCTTGAAGGAAATCTGGAAACTGCTGAACTATGGCATCTTCTACCAGCAATTAGAGACTCTCCAGTGGCAAAAGCCATCCTATTTCTGGGTATTTTGGACAATCCAAATACACATAAGCATGTACAACATTTGTAAATGATGCTACTCTAAGGCCAAAGGAGATGTGCCATGAATTGTGTGAATTCAATTAACACCCACCTTGTTTTTGTTATGTAAGTAGCCAAGGGCAAGCCTGAGCAACCTCAGATCCAGGTGTGGGGGAGGGAGAGGAAGTCAGAGGCAGGATCTACACTACTGCTTTATAATGGTACTGAAGTGCACTGACAACTGTTGGGGCCCATTGACACATCTACACCAAGCAGGATATAACACCATGGCCCTTTCTATACCATAGGGATGTAGAGGGAGGGAGGGAGGAAAGGAGGGAGGGAGGGAAGGCAAGCCTGGAAGTACCTGATGCACACCATCGGCGCAAAGGGACCAGCCGGGTGCCATCCCAGGCAAACAGCCTGGTGTAGAAATGGCCCACGAAAGCCGTATGAAAGTGGTATGTGGAATGTCTCATGGGCCGCAACAGTTGTCAGTGCACTTCAACACTGCTATAAAGTAGTAGTGTGTAGATCCTACCTCCATATACTGCTTTCATACCACTTTGATAGTGCTATATCCTGCTTGATGTACTTCTTGGGGGGGGTGGCTACAGCAGCCATTTATTGCAGGATTGTATCGAAGTCATCACTTACGGAACACATGACATTCACCTGCTCCTGTGGTGATCTCGGGTCTATCCCTCAGTTATTCAGGAATATTGCTGACTGCTTTTGTCACATTTTTTTTGGCTCGCTTGCTATAATCCCAAAGTCCATGGCTAGTGTGCCCCCCCCTTTGCAAAGCTGTTGCTGTTTGGGCAAGTGCCTGGCTCAGCGAACAGCCAACCCTCTGTCAGGGGCATGTCCAGCCAATTCGGCTGGAGTGGGAGTGTGTGGGAGTCGATGCAGCCACTATTTTCACCATGTCTTGGATGTGTATCAGCGTGTTTGGGCACTGAGAGTGTGTATTTTTTTTTAAACACAAACATCTCTGCACAGCATCACATATTCGATGGACTGCCTCTCTACCCAATGTGTAGCTGTGCATTTGCGTTCGTGCGCATCTCTGACGAGTCATAAACAACAGATCCGTAGCCATGTCATCTGCATAGCCCCACCCACTTCTCCCGGTCCACATGCAGAAGCACCATCATGGGGCACATGTCCTACTGCAACAACACTCGTCATTGTGGGGAATTTCGCTCATGTGTGCCCCATGAATGCCGATCGCAGAAGCGGGAAAGTCGCAATCACACCTCCTCCCTTTCTAAAGGGCTGGAGGTGTAGATTAGGCCCTGGCCTAATTCTGTCTCTTGCTGCCACCATCAGTCTCCTCTCTGAAGTGGCTGTTTGCATTTCAAGGGAAGCCTCCATTGGCACCAATGGCAGCTTCCTTTGAAATGTAGAAAGTCACTACAGTGATGTTTGTCTCTGGGCAATGGCAGGGAGAGAAAGAATTAAACCTCCTTCCCCAGTCCCAGGGTCATGAGGGTGCTCATGAGATAGTAAACACAATTGTCTTGTCTAGCTCCAAATTCACATTCTTTTGCTATTTGCCTTAGCCCTGTAATACAGTCGGCTATTTTACTGCCTCATCAAAGTTGTGCCGCCAAAATTGGTATCTCTCAAAAACTGCTTCTCCCCCCCCCCCCCATTCTTGTAAGGGTAGGCAACATGTGTGCCACAGGCCATAAGCACACACCCCACTGCCCCCCTACTGCCACCACAGACTTTGCCACATAGCATAATAATAATAATTAATAATAATAATAATAATCAGTAATAATTATTAATAATAATAATTATTAATAATAATAATCCAGGTCAGGGCTCATATAACTTTAACAGTTAAAGGTGCAGGCACTATACTAGAGTGACCATATACAAAAGAAGGCAGGGCCTCTGCAACTTTAACAGTTGTGATGAAGAGGGAATTTCCCCAGGAACTAATTGCATATAAATGACACTGGCTGAAATTCCCTTTTCTCTACAACTGTTAAAGTTACAGGAGCCCTGACCTGGATTTTATCTGGTCACCCCACACAAGCAGGACATGTCCCACAGCATCTGGTGTACATAGGCATACTGCCTCTCATACTGGAGGCAGCATATAGCCATTCAGACTAGTAGCCACTGATAGCTTTATCCTTCATGAACACCGAAGGGTGCAGGTTTTAGAAGGCCCTTAGGCAAGACACCCTCAGTCATCTTCCCCACCCCGCCAGTGAGTCTACCTTCTTACCAACATCGTCGCCAGCTGCTGCTCCTGCTCTGCTTCTTCCAGAGGACCTTCTCTTCCATCGCTCCCAGACTATGGAATGGTCTGCCGGAGGAGATTAGACAAATTAGCAGTCTTCATGAATTTAAGAGAGTCATGAAGACTGCTCTCTTCCGGCAGGCCTATCCGGATGAATTTTAAGATGTTTTAATTATGTATTTTCTCTTGTTTTAAAATTTTTTAACTTTGTGATTCTTGTATTTTGCATTGTGTTCCCCGCCTCGATCCGAAGGGAGAGGCGGGTTATAAATAATAATAATAATAATAATAATAATAATAATAATAATAATAAAAATAATTCCTCATCATTACCACAACCTGTTTGTTTGCCAGGCAGAGAGCCAATGAGCCATTAAGCAACGATACCTACTGCTCCTACTTCACAGCATCTTCATGGTCTGGGCTGCAGCAAGAGGAGGGTGAGCAAACAGGTTGCAGAGAAGGAGAGATTCCATGGGGGCTCCAGTCAATAGACCCCCTGCTAGTGTGACAGAAATTGCTCCATGTCTTACTGCAGCCAATAGGGACTGCATACTTTCAGATTTGGCTGCTGCTTATTCAGTGGGAAACTGGTCTGACACCATATAATCTTCTTGTTTATATGAGGGTTCAGGGGGGAATGTCATTTCCAGGATGTCAAAAGTCAGGCAGCTGAACTAAAGTGGTCTTAACGGAACAGCAACTTTTATTCTAACTTAATGCAGCATAAATTAATATGGCTGAGAGTGAGTCAGAGTTAGAGTCAGAGAGAGAGAGAGAGAGAGATCCAAAGCTATTCAAAGCCTTACCAGCATTTTATTGCACTTTCATCCTGCCTTGTTTACCGTTTTGCCCCATGACACTCACAGGACGTTGTCCCTGTCCTGCAGACATCTCGTCTCTTCCTCTCCATTTTCTGTGTTTTTCTAGGGTGGGGAAAGTGCAGTATTTCTTCTTCAAGTGGGATAAAACTACCCTTCCATCCCCGTGTATTGCCATCCTCACGCTATGTCCAAATGACCCGGGTTTGTGGGAGCATGTTCATTGAACGGCAGTCTTGCTGACGAAAGAGGGGCATGCTGAGTTGCTCGAATGAACGGGCTTGTGCTGAATCGCTCAAATGTACTTCCGCTGCTCCAAGCCCACTCTCATTGCTCTCTCATTGCTATTTCTCCCCCTTGAAAGGCAGAAACGGCACCTAATCAATCAAACACGGAATCATTAAAACAATAGACAACAAAACCAGACCGAGGGGGGAAGGCGTCCATGTCCATCAAGAACCAATGAACTGGAGGGGGGAGGAAAATGGGTGGGGTGGGGCAAGCACAGTGGCAATACCAGGAGGCGTGAGCCGCGGTAGGTCAAAAGGTAAACAAGGTGAAATAACGCAACAACGCATGCACGTGAAAATGACCAGCGATTGCCGTGCTAATGAAATGGAGGTGGAAATTGTGGATGCATACCAGGGGGGAAAAGTAGGTGTGATGGAGCTCACACTCAAATTAGGGGGTTTTATTCATTGAATGGTAAGTGTGTGTGGATGTGACTTTTATCAGGACTTGATAAAAAGGGAGGTTTTACCCTTCCGTCCTCAGCTGTGATCAACATAAAAAACCATTTCCGCCCCCACCCCTATGCATGCTGCAATTGGCAATAGCAAAAAATATCCCTTTGTGACCAATGAGTTGTTGTTGTTGTTGTTGTTGTTTTAAACTTATTGCCAGTTACATTGTAGGATGGGCTGTATTCACATAGATTGTGGCTGGGGAAGAAAAGGTCAGACCTTCACTAACCACATACTGTGCACGTAATAAAAACAGCGGGGGTGCACTTATTATTAGATAAAATGGAATCTGAGTATTCTGGTCAAGGGACTGTAAAGGAAGGCAATTATTATTATTATTATTTTGTCAAAGGACAAGCTTGATAGAAACACCTTCATGACTGCTTGGATATTATTCTGTCTCGGATTACTTCTAAGAAGAAACCCTTCTAGTGGAAGAATTGGGACAGACTGAAAGGTTACAGCATCAGCCAGGTCTTTACTTCTAGGCCTGGTCAACATGCTACAGGTCAAGGTTACAGAGGTCGATGCCCTTTTCATGTGTTGTGGTTCAGAATAGCACATTATCTCCAGTTTCTCAAGATGACTGGCTTCCTGGAAAACATGAAAGCACAGCAGCCTAGAGTGGCCATGTGTCCTCATTCAAAGAGAAGAGTCCTTTATTTGAAGGGCTGCCTGCCAAAGGACTGTTCTCGGTTTGAAGGCATCCTCTGTTTGAAGGGCTATCCTCACCAATTCCACTTTAAAGATCAAGAACCATTAATAGCTGTTGCCCTTCAATAGATAGCACCTGGAGAGCAAATTATCACTTGGTCACAATCTGACATAGTGAGGGCCACTAATTTGGATGGCTTTAAAAGGGGGTTAGACAAACTGGAGGAGAAGGCTATCAGTGGCCATTAGTCCTGATGACAATATGCTATTTCTAGTATCACAGGCAGTATGCCTATGTACACCAGTTGCTGGGGAACATGGGCAGGAGCTGGTTGTCCACTGTGTGAACAGAAGGCTGGACTACATGGACTCTTGGAACTTATCTACACTACTGCTTTAAGACGGTTTATAACAGTTTAAAACTGGTTAATAACCGTTATTGACCAGTTTAAAACTGTTATAAACTGTTTTAAAGCAATAGTGTAGATAGGCTCAGTGTCTGTTCCAGCATGGCTTTTCTTATTTTTTAAAAAAATTGTTTGTTTGTTTATTACATTTATATCCCGCCTTTTTTCCTCCAATCCAAGGCAATGTTCCTCTCCATTTTTTATCCTTACAACAACCCTGTAAGGTAGGCTGGGCTGAGAGTCTGTGATTGGCCCAAAGTCGCCCATTGAGCTTCCATGGCCAAATGGGGACTAGAACTTGGATCTCCTGACTCCCAGTACAACACTCTAACCACTACACCACATTGACTCTCTTATGTTCTTGTATTCTTCCCCTTTGATATATTTTCAGCTCCGGGTCAAGACTTTCTTCTACTCTCAGGCATTTAGCAATATCTGATGAGCCTGGAAGTGTTTTTTTGTTTTTTTAGGCTTATAGCTTTTTAAGTTATCATAATGGTTTTTAATGTATTTGTATATTGTATGTTTTGCAGTTTTAATTTTTGTATATTGTTTTTAAATGTTTTAATCTTATGTAAACTGCCCAGAGAGCTATGGCTATGGGGCAGTATACAAATGCAATAAATAAATAAAATAAATAAAAATATAGTGAGTGTTACTGTATTTTAAATGAAATTACAAAAAATATTGCTAACTATAAAACTATACATATTAATCAGCATATTCAAATGTTATGCAAGTTTGTGCCCTCTTTTGTCCTCTTTTCTGGTAATGCAGAAAACCCAAATATTTCACAACAGAGGAATACATAGAAGCAAACAAGCATAGCGGGTATCCTATCAGCCTTTGGGAACAGTAGTTCATATGACCCACCTATCCTGGCCCCATTCATCGGTCCTATACATTGGAGCTTGCTTTGCCATTCTCTGCCAGAAAGAATATCCATGAGAATGTTGTATATAAGAACTAGTGCTTGTATTTGCTTTTTCCCTCCTCCCTCCCATTTCCTTTTTCCTCTTGTGTCGTTTCTTTTAGGTAGTAAGAATGAGGGCAGAGTCCATCTTACCCTTGATCTTTGTAAACCTCTCTGGAAGCCGTTTTCCAGCTGAAGCTAGACAGCAGGGCTTAAAATGCTTTCAACAAATGAATAAAATATTTTAAGAGAATTTAAAGATTGAGAAATAAAATGTTAGGAGCACGCACACACACACACACACACACACATATACACACACACACACGAAACGCTGTAATTTAAAACCAGCTGCTACAGTCATTTTCAATGGATTCTGGCTGGCTTTGGCTGGGATTTCATTCAAACTTTCCTCAGGAACGAAAGAATGTTGCAGCCCAATATAGCTTGGTTGGGAAGGGCTGGAATTTGCATTTTCCCACATCCCTGTAGCTTAAGCAAGCCGCCTGCAGCACAAGACCCGATGGCTTCATCGTCTCTTTCTATTTGCGGCTGTACACTGTCAGCTTCTCTTCTCGCACAGTTTGCTGCATTGCTTGCAGGAGATTGAAGCTGAAGCTAGGAATGAAACAGCGAAATCCTCTCTCCTTTGAGAATAAAGGGAAGATTTACCTTATGGAAGAATCTATGCAAGAATCAGGCAGGGAGAGAGGAGTGGGGTGAGCAGAGAACAGTGTCCTATGGCATTCATGTTTTCCAAATGTCAAAATCTTGGGTTGTTGGCTTTCATTTTTAAACCCGTGAACATTGAGCATTTATGGCTACAGAAAAAACTCACAACTGTCATGCTCTGCATATGCCTTTTTGGTGTTGAGGAAATCAAGGTTTCTCTTTTGAGGTCTTTTTAGAGAGGGAACATAACATTCTCCCCATGTTCTTGTCCTTGGGGTGGGGGTCATTCACGGTTTACATTTAGACGGAGAAAGGGGATAGCAAAATTGTAACAATTTGCATCAAGGAGAAGAGTTGCTTGAAACATGATGGAAGAAGCAGGAGGAAAACACAGGAAGGCTATAAACGGAAGGTGACAACATCTGCCCCCGCCCACCCACCCACTCTAAAATTCCATGAATGAGGCAGGGCAATTGAACAATAAGAGCTTTGGCTGAAAGCACCCCTTGTCTCTCTACTCCTAAAGAGGTTCTGGAGCTACATTTTCAAGTCATGACTATGGAAAGGGGCTTGAGGACACAATGGCCTGGGTTGCACATATCACTAACCCATGCTATGGGTTATTGAATTCTGGGTTGTCATAATGTGCAAATGCTGCTGCATTAATGAACTAGTTTGTTAACCAGGAACAACCCTGAAAAAGTTGGATTGTTGTTGGGTTATAAACTCTGGGTTATTTAAACCATGGGCTGTCACTACATGTGAACCCATAACTGTTGGTTGTTCGTGGGGTTTTTTGGCAGGTTACAGAGGCGGCAGGCAAGAGTGGTCAAAAACACATCTGCTCTGTATGCCAGTACTACAATGCTGCAAAGGCATTTGGGATACAGAGAGGGAATGGGCAAAGGAGGAGCGAAATAAACAATCCAGGAACTGAAAAAAACAACCCATGGTTGTGTTCAATCATCTGCCAGACAAACCCTGGAAAGGGAAACAAATCATGGGTTAAATAAACCATAGGTTGATGTTATGTGCAAACCAGGCTATAAGGAGAGGTAGGGAGGTGATGTGCCCGACTTTACATAGGTCAGCCCTCTATTTTGAAACACTCCTCTATGTGAAGGGCTGTCCATTCCAAGTCTGATTTAAACATAAAGAAGCATAAGAAGGAAGGCCAGGGCAAGATCTACACTACTGCTTTAAAACAGTTTATAACAGTTGCGACAACTGTTGGGGCCCAGGACACACTCCATATGGAGTTTTCAAAACGTTTTCAAAGTGTTTTATCCTGCTTGGTGTAGATCTGGCCCAGGGAACATGAACTTGCCCATCAACAGCACGCAGACAGTGGACTGAGCAGGCACACAGGTTACCTGGTCAAAGTCTTTCTCCACTATGGTGAGATGTATTGTATTTCCATTTAAATGATAGTCATTATGTCTACATTTGCATCTATACATATACATTAGACATGCAAATATTCTCTTTTTTGTGGGGCAAAGGAGGAGATGATACATTTCCCCACCCTTTTTTTGACAATGTGGCCACCCTAAGGAGTGGATGTTTAAAATCAATATTATTCCCCTCTGATGCCGGACCAGTGGAACCCATGGGATTTCTCTGATACACTTTGATGACTGGTGGCTACCAAAATTGGTTCCATATAAAATATTTTCCCAATGGCTGGCCTACGAAGGATGTACGGTAGGCAAAGAGAAGAGTAACAGTTTCCACAAACAAAGCAGCCTATGAGGGGAAGGTGGGGTAAACCCCAAAACAATAAGGAAAAAGTGTCTTTATATTGCATGATCCTCACATGGGAAAGTGTTGTTCTTTGTTGTGCTCTCTGCCTCTCGGTGCATTTTATTCAAAGCTTGCAAGAGCAATGATATTATTGCATCTAGCTTGCTTTTTCAACCCAAAGACGGAGGCAGGAGTTGCTGCAACTCCAGATACGCTATTGCTTTTCTTCTAACTGTTCATTTGGGGGGGGGGGTTGAAAAAGCCATATGTTGTTATGGCAACAGCATCTCTGGCACTGATCTGTCTAGTAGGCAGTGGTAGCTGAGACTATGTTAGGTGCTGTTGTCAAATGTCTACAGGCAAAAAAGCTGAAAAAAGCAGCTTTTGTCTGTCAAAGAAACCAGAAGATGCTGGATGGAGGAATTAGGTGACTAGATATTGGTTTAAAAAATAAAGATTAGATTATTATGCTGGGGGGGGGGGAGAAATGTGGAGAATGCCTAGAGATAGTAAGAGCACATCGACATAAATCATATACACCAAGACACATTCGAAATTGTATGCAGGACAAGTCTCTATACTCTCTTGCGAAAGAGGTGTGGAACAAGGAGAGGTAGAGAGTCATTGGAAAATTATGTGTTGCCTTTCCGTTACAATGTTGCATTTCGCACTGATGTTCCAGTTCCATACAAACTGCACATTATTCTGTCTGTCTCCGGACCCCAAGATGCCAGCTCGCAACGGTTCTGGGCTGCCCAACGCTGAGCAGGCTAGAGGGCAACCTTGCCATCCCAGCAGGTCTCTGCGTCGCAGAGGTAGGTGACTGGGCAGGAAGGAGTGTGGGATGGCTGGGCGCTGCCTCCCCAAAAAACCTTGTCTGACACTGATGTCTCTTTGTCCCCTCTTCCCCACACAGTGCAGCTGCTGTTATTCTGCCTAGCTGTACTCAAGAGGCAGAAGGGGCATTTGCAGCTGCGCCTCTGCGGTAAGGTGCGCTCATTGCATTTCCTTCAGCGTCAAATGAGGAGACTCGAGTGGATAGTCTGGCGTGGCCACCCTCCAGTACCCCCACCACCAACTGGCAGTGCCATTAGAATGACCGGGCAGCCCCCCCCCCCGCAACATGTGAGCAGCGGCTGTGACATGGCATCTCTAGACTGACATTCCATCCCACGTGACTGTTGCCGTTTGCCTTTTGGTCGCCGCGTTCCACCCAAGCCCCTGTCTCGCCCCATTGCAGTAGTTTCTCAGTACTAAATGGTCATTTTGGTGTGATACACACACACACACACACACACACACACACACACAACTTCCCAGTAAAACAATGACAGAAGGGAGAGGGGGGAGGTAACAGGAGTAGATACAAAGCCCGATCCTGCGCCATACTTCCCAGGGAGCTAGTCCCCCCACCTGCTCAATACGCCTTACTCCCGAGTAACAGCATGCAAGATGACAGCTCAATGGCAGGAACTCGCTTGTATTGCACGGAGACAAGTTTTCCTGTCTTTTTCCAGCCAGGATCCCAGCAAGGGAGCGGGGGGGGGGGGAGCCTTAGCGGACCTCAAATTACACTCAAAATGAGCAACGCACATCCTTATTCCAACCCCCTTGCTTCCTTTAAAACCAGCTCCATGTGAGTAGCCACACATCTTGACAAAAGAAAGATTCAAGTGGGGATTTAAAAGAAACTTTACTTTAAGTACTGGTAACTTAAGATCAGCCATTACTGAACGGTACATGAGTCAAGGAAAGAATAAGAAGGAAGTAGGAGGGAGGAGACAGGAAATGACAAAGCAAGCATTGGGTCAATCCCCTCCCACCTTGTCCACAACTGGGAGGGGTAGCCAGAGAAGGGGCAGGCATTCACTCATGACATCACAAGCCCTGCCCACCAAACTACGCACACGATTAGCATTAATCTGAATGGACAGTTGAGATTTACACGACCAAAATGCGATTGAACATCGGAGAAACATTAAAAGTCGCATTTAATCGACACCTTGGAAACGCGTGTTAATGGCGTCTATAAGTCGCATAGATGTCTGATCTGTGCCCCGCTCGTGTGTACAAAATGCCATCAGAGTGAAGTAAAGGCGACTCAAATAAGCCGTGAAGAGGTACCCTGAAAGACAACAAACAAATTTTTATGATTATGTTGTATTATATGTTGAAAATAATATATATATATATATATATATATATATATATATAAAAAAAAAAGTCAACAAACTGGCAATCAGATTTATTAAGGAGGTTTAAGAAGTGGAATTGGAAAGAGCCTGGAAAATATACCACTGATGGCACTGTAAAGAATTGCGTACTAACCAAGGCCTAGAACAGGAACTTGAAGGAAGGGATTTTTAAAATAAATAACTTAAAGGGCATTATTTTTAAATTCTAAGAGTCTGTGGAAACATAGTTCATCATTCTCTCTAACTACAGAATGCTGCATTTACAAGACTGGTAAATTCATCCACTTCAATCTATCTGCTTTAAAGAATCCCAAAATGATCAATGTGCTAAAAATGGAAGGAAAGGTTTCCCTATAATTAACTATTGCTCCATGCATAACTATTTATCACTCACGCCCAGTGTCATCACTGTAACACCTTGCGCTCGTTAATACTGAACTATCAGGGCACCTAGACAGAAATGTCATTTGCTAGCCTTCCCTGGCAATGGGTAAGGGTGGCAACTGTTATTCCTGATCTGAAATTTACT
Source organism: Anniella stebbinsi (assembly GCA_029215795.1). Lineage (NCBI taxonomy): Eukaryota > Metazoa > Chordata > Lepidosauria > Squamata > Anniellidae > Anniella > Anniella stebbinsi. The sequence continues at coordinate 337,106,147 of JARDYH010000001.1, forward strand.
TCTGGTCTAACGCTTAGTCTAGATTAATTCATTCAATAAATCACAGTGTAGGGTCATCATTTATTTTTAATTTTTTATTTCGAATCCACTGGAATAGACAACATTACACCGTAATGACAGTCTTTCTTTCTTTTTTGCCAGTAACAGGTTTATAGACATGCACAACAAAAAGGAAAGGGGAAAGTAAATAACACCTAGTGAAGGCTTGATCTTGGGCCATTTCTTGGTGCTTCTTGGGGGTATTTAATCTTGGAATAATCTTAATCTTGGGTTATTTCTTACAGCTGAAATGTCTTTGCAACCACACAACAATAGGTTAATTCTGAAGGATGGCCCCTTCATTGAATGCTGCCCGTTCCTTTCTATGTGTTTTCCCCCCCACCCCCAAAGCAGTTTCGCTTTGTTGCTTCTCAGGAAACTGAGAAGGGCTGTTGACAAGAAGAAACCCTATTAGTAGAGACACGCTCCTGGAGGTGTTTGGGAAGAGACATTAGGCTGCTGTCGAAACCAGGAACTGATCCTGCCAGCCAGGGCTTATCTGCCCTGACATCTGCTTTTTGAGGTTCAGCTATGCCGATTAGATTCCATCAAAAGCCATTTTGCCACCACGTTATCCTGTTTCCTGGGATGCATGTCGCTGGAGGGTGTCACCAGAGCCAGTCCAGTGGAGATGACACCAATTGCTACCACAGAGATTCTAGGGACAAGAGAAGGCCTTAGCACCGAGCATGAGATGACACCCTTGTTCTCTGTGAATACTTCGCTGAAATTGGACAGCTGACCCTGTACAGGGCTACAACTCCCATCTGCCCAAGTCAGCATGACTAATTATCAAGAATGATGGGAATTGCCATCCAAACATCCATAAGGTCCCAAGTTGGGGAAAGGTTGGTTTAGATATTTATTTTTTTCATTAGGGTGGGTGGGGGGAGGAACGACAGAATTGGACGTTGAAGGATGCCTTGGCTTCTCTTGTGCAGGTGCTTTGCCTTGTTCCTTCTCCCACCCTTTTCTCTTTGTAATCATCATCCTGTTCATTGTTCCAGTGGCGCAGTGGAGGAAGAATGCAAGGAAGTTCAGCTTTGGAACTTTGCTCAGATAAGTGACATCATCTGCCACAGCAGCAGTGCAACTACCAGACTCTCCTTGCTCTGGCTTTCAAGTTTTACTATGGGTTGGGTCAGATGTAGCATGTAGACAAAGTCAGAGAATGAGGAAAATAATGAAGCAGACACTGGATACTTCTGTCCTTTTCTTTGATGGGGTTCCTACTTCATAGTAGCTAGCAGATTAAATAGCAACACTTCTTTGCCAGATTTTTTCCATTTCTAATAAAAACTCAGGGGCTGCATTTAGCTGGCTAAGGATCTCTTTACAGAACCCAATGAAGTAGTTCACACAACTGCAGGTAGTTAATTTAACCACCCTGCTTGTTAACCACCCTGTCTATGCCAGGGTATTGGATGGATCCACACAATTACCTTCACTAGCGCAGCTTGTAGTAAAGTCCAAACCTGGTAAAGGTGGGTGGTTAAGGTGGTCAACAATGAGCTTCCTAGACTACACTGATTGTAGTCTTTTGGGTGCCAGGTGAAGATCTTTTAATTTTCCCAGGCATTTTAGTTTTGCACTTTCTGTTTTAGATCTTTTACTATATCTTAAATCTTTGCATTGCTGTAAAGTTATATTTGGTTATTATCTTTATTCTCTGCTGCAGCTTTTAACTTTTATATTGTAATTTAACATGTTTCATTTAATGATATTCATTATTTTGAACCGCCCAGAGAGCTTTGACTATTGAACAATATAAAAATGTAATAAATAAATAAAATGAACAAATAACAAACCACCTAGAACCCATGACCTGTTTTAGGGTTTGCTGAGTGGTTTCTCAACCATCCCAGTGACCCACCCTCATGGGGTTTGGACATCACAACAAGCTGCAGCAGCAAGGGTTAGGCTGACCAGATAAAATCCAGGTCAGGGCTCCTGTAACTTTAACAGTTGTAGAGAAAAGGGAATTTCAGCCGGTGGCATTTGTATGCAATTAGTTCCTGGTGATATTCCTTCTTCATCACAATAGTTAAAGGTGCATGCACTATACTAGAGTGACCATATACAAAAGAAGGCAGGGCCCCTGCAACTTTAACTGTTGTGATGAAGAGGGAATTTCACCAGGAACTAATTGTATACAAATGACACTGGCTGAAATTCCCTTTTCTCTACAACTGTTAAAGTTACATGAGCCCTGACCTGGATTTTATCTGGTCACCCTACTTCATTCTTACTGTATGTTCACCTGCCTGAGCCATTATTTTGCACCATGCTCCAGTTGGTGCATGTCACGGTTTTCGTTAAAATCAAAGCAGGTCCCACCAGCCTGAGGTCTCTGCCCACCCCTAGCTTGAACAATAACCATGATGTCGAAGATTGACCACATACTGTATGGTGGTCCAGTTATTCACGGCTCAAAAGTAAAACAGTTAAACATTACAGAACAAAGCAAGAGGAAATAAAAGAAGTGAGGGGGAAAGAGAAAGGAAGGAAGGAAGGAAGGAAGGAAGGAAGGAAGGAAGGAAGGAAGGGGACGCTTCTCTCCAATTCTGCTTATGAGATTCTGAGTGATGCATACATAGCCTGCTTAAGCTGCTCCAAGTCACGTCACTGACATTCCAAGCTAATGGGTCCTATCTGTAACAACACCTTCTACCCCTCTTACAGGTATGTGCCTCTGATCATCCACAAAGCCATTGCTAAACGGCTTTTCGCTCTGACCCCTTCTAAATCCACAAGTTCTTTCTTGTGCCATTACTGTGGACCAACTCCAGCATTCCCAAGAGAAACCCGAGATATGTGCACTTCATAAAACATCTCATACACTCATGGAGAGATTGTAGACTCGTATAAGTCAACCCAGGATCGCACTGGCTTCATCGTGTCCCAATTTATGGGGGACAGGAGCTGGCGAGGGTCCAGCCAATCAGTTTAAAGGGGCATTAAAGGGTGGAGTGTTGCAGCTAGGCAGTGGAGGCTGGTGGCTCCAGTGCCATTGGGCAGTGAATCCGCTCCGGGTTTCAGTCAGAACCAGTTAGAACTCTAAAGGAGCTCTCCAACGTGTTTCACACTGGAATATTTCAAGGAAGGGATACAGAAGGATTAAAAAAACATTTTTGCAAATTTGGCAAGGTAGTGTTAGGAGCCTAGAACTGAAATTGAAAGGGTAAAAAAAAAGTGGGGAGGGGATAGGGAAGGGAAGGCCAAGATCAATTTGATATTTTGCTCCAAATACAAAACTATTTCCCTAGTTAGGGAACAAGGAGTGTCATCTTATAGGTGAAGATTAGAGTGTTTCTCTATCTTTGATGCATATTTTATTTTAATGCACATTTTATTTTATTTTATTTTTAAATTTCATTTATATTCCGCCTTTTTTCCTCCTTAAGGATCCCAAGGAAGTGTGCATAACCCTCCTCCTCTCCATTTTATCCTCACAACAACAACCCAATGAGCTAGGTTGGGCTGACAGTCTGTGACTGGCCCAAAGTCACCCAGGGAGCTTCCATGGCCGAGTGGCGACTAGAATCCAGATCTCCCAACTTCTAGTCCAACTCTCTAACTGCTATACCACTTAAGCTGAATCCTGATAAACTGGAAGCTCTGTGGATTTATGGTTCCAGAGTCTAGGAATTGGGTAAGCTACCTGTTCTGGATGGAGTTACACTCCCTCTGAAGGAGCAGGTGCATAGCTTGGGAGTACTCCTAGATCCATCCTTGTCACTGGAGGCCCAGGTGGACTCTGTGGTCCAGAGTAGTTGGGGCCAGCTTCATCTGATCCTCCAGCTACAACCTTTCCTAGACAGGGATAATCTAGCCATAGTAGTGCATGCACTAGTAACTTCCCTATTAGACTACTGCAATGCACTCTACATGGGGCTGCCCTTGAAGACGACTTGAAAGTTGCAGCTAGTGCAAAATTCAGCAGCTAGACTGCTGACAGGTACATCCCACAAAGACCATATAACACGGTCTTAAAGGAATTGCACTGGCTGCCTATATGCTTCTGATCAAAATTCAAGGTGTTAGTAACGGCATTTAAAGCCCTAAATAGCTTTGGACCTCGATACTTGAGAGGGCGCCTCTCCCTGCCTGAGACTTGAGATCTGCTGGAGGAGCCCTCCTCCATGTACCACTAATGCAAGACATACGCTATAGTGGGACATGGGAGTGGGCTTTCTCTGTTGTAGCACCCCGGCTGTGGAATGCCCTCCCCTTGGAGGCCCAACTGGTGCCAGCCCTGGCTTCATTTCAGCGCCAAGTAAAGACATGGCTTTTTAACAAAACCTTTGATGGCTAAATTCCCCAAACTATCACATTGTTTTAACTGTTTTAATTGGGTTTTACTGCTTTTACAGTCTATACTGCTTTTAGTTTGATTAATGGTTTAATTTGTTTTTAGCTGTGTATATTTATTGTTTTATATTGTTTGTACAATTTTTATCTGTACACCACCCTGAGATCCTAGTGATATAGGGTGGGATACAAATGTTTTAATATATAATAATTAAAGCATTCCTTGGCATTTCATTTTGGGACAGAGAATGTGTGTTCAAACTGCATCCACTACACTAAGCATGTCTGTCTGCCCTTGGATAACCAAAGACTTAACTGACGTTAGTGTGGTTCACAAAGGGTACAGTCCTATCCGGCTGCCCATCAGCCTTAGAACTTGAAGGCTGATGGGCATCTTATGCAGAGGAATCTTTGCCTCCACACTTTTCCTAACCTGCATTTTTGTTAGATTGGTTTTTTGCCCATCTAGCTAGGGCTCTGCAGAGGGGGAGGGGAGGAGGCTGGGGAGAGCTCATATTGCCACTTCCCCAGTCCCCTCCCCTCCCTGCCCACTGTTACGTCTCCTTTCCCTCCTCTCCGAAGTCAGAGAGGCACTCAGCATGGTCAACAAGTTTTGATTACCAGGGATACTGACGTTATCTCCCCCCCACAATCAAAATTCCCTATTCCCTCTGAGTTTAGCTGTAATCCTCACAGTAGCTGGGGGGAACCAATTTTTCCAGCAATTTTATATTGTTCTGAGCTAGCATAGTTTTATTGCAAATATTGGGGGGGGGGGGGGGGAGTTTGTCTCCAATGGGCAATAAAGACCTACTAGTTTTACCAAAGGCCTGCTCCTGGTGGAGATAAAAATGGCTAGAACTGGTATGTTGCTATGGATTAACACAGCTACCTGAATTTTTGGATTCTCCTTGGGGGTGTAGCTATGGGGAATGTCATGATGAGTGCCTGCATTTCAAAAGTTAGAATTATATCACTGGAGTAAAACCATTGAAATCAACGGGACGTGAGTTAGTCATTATGTCTGGACCCTTAAGAAAAGCCATGCTCGATCAGATCATGGGTCCATCCAGTCCAGCATGCTGTTCACACAGTGGACAAACAGCTATCAAGCAAGAACCCACAAGCAGGACATGAGCGCAACAGCACCCTCCTGCCCAAGTTCCCCAGCAACTGGTGTATGTAGGAATACTGCCTCTGATACTGGAGATAGCATATAGCCATCAGGACCAGAAGCCATTGATAGCCTTCTCCTCCAGAAATATATCCAATCCCCTTTTAAAGCCATCCAAATTGGTGGCCATCACTACGTCTTGTGGTAGCGAATTCCATAGGTTAACTATGCACTGTGTGAAGACGTACTTCCTTTTATCTGTTGTGAAATCTCCCATCAACGAGCTTCATGGATTCTAGTATTATGAGACAGGGCGAAACATGTCTCCCTGTCCACATTTTCTAGCCATGCATAATTTTCTGCACTTCTATCGACCCATTAGCAAGGAGAAGAAATTGAGGAGCCCACATTATGCTTTCCAGGGGTTGGGATTGTGACTTGCTCTTGCCTTTTCTTGCCCATGCTCACATTTTTGCTCCCTCTGAGCTTGTCTGTTGCATTCCTTGTCCCGTTTTTATGGGACAATAGAGTGGAAACCAGTGCATGTCCATCTCCTGATACCCCCGTTGTGTCTTATTACGGCTCCATTCCTCATAATATTTAATGGAGGGAGGCTTTTTTCAAAGCAACAATGCATCACAGAATGAGAACAAACATCCCTTAGCTCAGAAGAACCCCGTAGCTCCAAAATGTTTGGCAGAATGGAACAGACGCAACGGGAACTCTCTTTCTCCTTCATGACTTATTTTTGAACATTTTGATCTGGCAGTCATGGCTGGGCAAGCTCTGTACGGAGAGGCTGTGAAAGTAGCCAGAGGAATGGGGCCTCCATATCAACTCATGTCACATTTTTGGAAAAACAACAGACCTACCAGGAAGAGAGAGTCTGAGAATCCAAGCCACACCAAGCTTGCGGGCACGCAGAACGCTCAAGGCAGTAGCCTGAAACCCAACGCTTCTGATGAGTTCAAGCTAATTAAAATGTTTAAAATGCCCAAGTGGATCCAGAACAGGTGCAAAGAGTCCCAGAAATAAAAAACTCCCCCATCCTTATACACACCAATGTATCCTCACGGCGGGCTCCCCTCCCCAGTTTTTTCTATCTCATTCCTTTTCTGTAACAAGAAATAAATTGTCTGCATCTGTCAAGACTATTCCTCTCCGCGTTTTAATAAGAGGCAGCAGAGAGCCGAGACGGGATTGAAATGGATCTCCAAGCCATGATGAGGTGCTGATATTCCTCACTGCACCCTGCACAGGTTGCCCTGTCATAAATCATTGTTTGTCAAATCCAATAAGCATCTTAAAGGAAAGTGGGGGAGGGGGAGACACTGTCTCCTGGTAGCCCAAGTGTCTGGAATTCTGCATGGATGTGGGTCATCCAAAGAGAGGAAGGAGATGGTAAGAAATTCCGAGGCTGGGAAAACCAGGCAGAAAGGAAGCTCTGTGTTCATTCTTTCCTCACCTCTGTGCCTTCCAAATCCACCATGTTTAAATATAGCATAGGAGTAGAGTGTGCGTGCAGAATGGCTGCTTCTGTGTGCTTGTGTAAATGCAGGCACAGGAGGGAGCATAGCAGGGTGGCCATCTGTCCTACATTACAGTCCTCTATTTGAAGGCATCCTCTGAGTCTTAAAGATCAAGAACCACAAGAAGGGAGAGCAGGAGGGGCTGTGAAGTTGCCCATCCGCAGTGAGCAGCTGGACAGCCGTCGGAGGTGGGAACACAGGTTACCTGGTCACAGTCATCCCTACTATGGCATTTTTATTAAAATTACAATAATTATTTCTAAATGCACATCCTCTAAATATAAATTTACCCCACCTCATGGGAGGGCCAACCCTGCCTGTCATTGCTGTTATAGACCTGGTTTGCACATAATATAAATTCTGGGTTGCTGTGATGTGTAAACACAGCTGTGCTAAGAAAGCATGATTTGTTAACTTAGGTAAAGAAAACATGCTTGTGGCTGGGTTGTGAACTCATGGATTGTCATTACATGTGAATCCAGAATGGTGGGTTGTTCATGGATTGTTTTGCCAGGCTACAGAGGCAGTAGGCAAGAGTGGTAAAAAAACCCAGCTGCTGTATATACCAGTACAACAGGGCCACAGAAACATTTGGAATAAAGGGAGGGAGAGGGTGTAAGAGGAGGGAAACATACAATCCAGGGACTGAGAAACAAACCATGGTTTATTCAGTCATAAACCAGACAAACCCTGGGCAGGGCAACAAATCATGGGATAAGGGTGACCATATGAAAAGGAGGACAGAGCTCCTGTATCTTTAACAGTTGTATTTGAAAGGGGAATTTCAGCAGGTGCAATTTGTATGCATGCAGCACCTGGTGAAATTCCCTCTTCATCACAACAGTTAAAGCTGCAGGAGCTATTCTAGAGCGACCAGATGCAAAAGAGGGTGGGGCTCCAGCAGCTTTAACTGTTGTGATGAAGAGGGAATTTCACCCAGTGCTGAATGCATACAAATGACACCTGCTGAAATTCCCCTTTCAATACAACTGTTCAGGGTACCTCTAGACGGGCGCTATTCCCAGTAGTAGCTTCAGAGTGGCAGCAGGTGGATTACATTACGCTGCCAACACTCCAAAGCTACTGCGGGGAAAAGCCCCAAAGCTTCGCTCTACAAAAGTCGGGCATTTACCCCAACTTTTTTAGAGCGGAGCAGGCTGGGCAGGGAAGGGGATGGACCAGTGAGCCATAAGCTCACTGCACCACCTCCACAGTCCTTCCCCCATGTTTAAAAATAATTTAAAAAATAAACTTACTGTGGAAGAGGGCTGCCACTGAGCTAGTGTGGGCGTGGCAGCGGCAGCAGGAAAACCTGGCGTGGCACTCCTTCTGCTGTAGATGGGCGGAAGCAGCATCAATGCGGGGCGCGCCGCCGGGCATCGCCGCTGCACGGCCGCACCAGCGCCGTGAAGAGGAGGGCAAAGATACAGGAGCTCTGTCCTCCTTTCCATATGGTCACCCTAAATCATGTGGTTTAGCATTATGTGCAATCCAGCATCTGTAAATTCATGTAAAGTGTCCCAGAGAGCCTGTGAAAGGAGTCGATGGCCAGAAGGAAGCCAGAGATAGAGTCTCCCTTTCTTATACCTTTGGTGAAATTTAGGAAAGTTCTATTGTTCTAACCTGAAGCAAGTAAATAAACCAACTGCTCCCTTTCTACCCTGAATCTGAATTGTGTGAGCATCTTCCAGGCAACCAGGCCTCCTTGTCCATAAGGTCAAGCAGAGTCTCCCCTATGGAGGTTGTCTTGCATGCTGCTGCCTGCAGAAGGGGACATAAATATCATAGTGCATGGGCCTCTTGAGCTACAGCATGTAGAATACAAAAATACAACCCTGTTCACAATACAATTTGTGTAGTGTGCATGTAGTGCCATGCATATAGCTCACCTAGAATGGTGCATTGTGAAGGCAGTGGCTGCCACTTCGAAAACTCAAGATTAAGGGATGATGCGGCAACTCCTTTCTAGAATGTTCCACGCGACCTTGGTTTTCTTTTTCTGTGAAAAAGAAAAGAAGCGCTGACATTTACAGCAATGCCGTCTTCCTTTATTTGCTCTATATTTTGAGAGGTAGCATGTGGGAAATGGTATTTTGTCAGCCTTCAAAATGGCCTCACATATTTATCACCTAAATCCTCCATAAATGATTATGGAATAAGGTTTTAAAGCTACCCAGGTTATTGAAGTAACATCTCCACTTGTGTGTGTGTGTGTGTGCGCGCGCGCGTGTGTGTGTGAGGGAGGGGGGACCTCTTTACATGGTGTGTAATATGTAATTTTCGCTCTATGTTTGTGTTCGTGTACATAATGTGCAGTTCTCTCTATGAGATTACACGTGAATGAAAACTGAGCGTGTAATGAATATATTGGGAGGAAAAATTGACTCTTTAAAGTTTTTTGTCGATTTGTCTAGATGAACATGCATGTCCTGTAAATGTTCTTTGCCTTTTGCGATCATTGTAGGTTTGGTGAGATTACAAATGCCATTGTGAGATATTTTGTGTGTGTATGTGTGTGTCTATGAGCCTATCTACATTACTGCTTTAAAATGGTTTATAACAGTTTTAAACCAGTTAATAACCGTTATTAACTGGTTTAAAACTGTTATAAACCATTTTAAAGCAGTAGTGTAGATAGGCTCTACGTCACTGATTGTCTTTATATCCTAATAATATTCACAGTCACTTCAATGGTTAGAAGAGGAAGCAATGCAGGCCTTTATTTCTCCAGACTGTTAGGGGATTATTATTATTATTATTATTATTTTTTATTATTATTATTATTATTATTATTATTATTATTATTATTATTTGGTGCAGTATTAATGAATGCTGGTGAAGAATTTTTGAAACCTTCCAGGGGGCTGCTATGAAAACAACACTTCTTATACCGGTTTTGGAAGAACCTTATGTTCTTTGCGGGCTCTTTCAAGAAGGGAGCTGGTTAAAAAAGCCTAGGAAATGGCAGAGATGTCTGATATTTTGTTCAAGGACAGGGAGAACACAACATAGCCACAAAGCCAGAATGTTGGCAGAAAGGAGCCCTTCTCCATTCAGCTCCTCGGGTGTCTTCAGGATGGGATGCAGAACTGGATGGGAGCAGCGCCTTCTCCTCCACCAAACCCCTCAAGGTCTAGGTGTCTACAACATGTCTATAGTCTAGCCACTGTAGCAACAGCAAGAGTAGGGATAGGGGAGAAATTCATTTGGTTCGTATTTTAATGCAAACCTACTGAATTCACACTTCCCAAACTGAGAAGCAAACGGAAACATACTTACCATGCAGTATTCACACACTGGACTGCAATGCAGTTTTCCAATCAAAAATGCACACATTAGGGGAAAGTGTGTACAAAATGCACATGCCAGTGAAAAAAGGCATATTAGGGGAGAATGCTTGCAAAAATACCTCTGTTGATCAAAATTGCATACAAAAACACATTGATTAGGAGAAATCCACTCCAAAATGGGTACCAATGTTCAGGTGGACTTTTATGTGCGAACTAGGTCATAGTGTGCATCCTTATTTGCCCAAGTGGCTTCCTCTGTTCTCAACAAGCTTGTTCCTTTAACTCAGATACCAATGCATACACACTGGCTGGTTTTGGACGACATATTAGGCAACAGAGGGGTAAATAGCATACTGACTGTGAGTTAGGTAGGCGGCGCGCCACACACAACACGTTCCAGCGGCCATCTTGGTTGCTACAGCTGCTTCCTCTCCCTCCCTCTCCCTCAGTCCCCCAGCCAAATCCCAGCATGTACCGCAAGTTCTGCTGGCTGTATAGAGCGGGGGGGGGGGGGGGGTTCGGATGCTCCGGCCAGCAGAACTTTATTCCCAAACGGAATAGTCCACAGGGGGGCGGGTGGTTTCGGACAACACTTTAAACAACGGGGCTTCGGGCTAAACAACGTGCAAGCCCGTTGTTTCTCTCTGTTGCTTAATTGGGCAGAATAGTGTACTGTCAGTTGTGTGTGTGTGGTGTGTAACCCTACACACAACACAATAAGCAACACAACTGACGATTGTTCCCCCCCCCGGTTGCTTAATGTGTCATCCGAAACCAGCCACTATATGCAGTGTTGGCAGCACCAGCTCTATGGAGTCAGTGATCCTGCAGCAAGCCTTGAACAATTCTCCTGGGGCTCCTGTCACCTCTGGATTCTGCCCAGCTCCTAGCTTATGATGTCCCAGGGCTAGGGTTGGAACGGCAGCTCTTCTTTGGTCAGTTCTTTGTGGGATCCTGGCATATTCCCTGGAAAAAGGAAGGCTGCTTACTGGCTGCAGCTGCTGCTTTGGCTGCCAGGAGATTCAGCCCCTGTTATAGGAATGTACTGCTTCTTCTCCTGGCTACAGACATCAGTTGCTGCCCTCCCAAACACTGGGCTATGAATTAATCAACCAAGATTTATGTAGTCAAGTGACAACCCTGAATACGGCATACAAAACACATACAAAATGTGATCCTTTGCTCAATTACGTAGGCGTAGGACCCATTGAATTCAATGAGACTTCTGAATAGACATTTATAGGATTGTATTAAAGGGTGTAATCCTAAATTACACTTAGTGTCATAGAATCATAGAATAGTAGAGTTGGAAGGGGCCTATAAGGCCATAGATCAACATTTCGCAATCTGGTGCTCTCCAGATTTATTGGACTACAACTCCAATTATCACCAGTCAGCATGCTGGCTGAGGATGATGGGAGTTGTGGCCCCGATATTTGGAAGGCTCTAGGTTGGGTAATCCTGTCCAGGGGAATTAAACCCCATTGAACACAGTGGGACTTACTTCCAGCTACACATGCATAGGATTGTGCTGTGTATATGCATTCGTTCTTGTCCTTTCAAACTCCTTGCTTGGACTTCCCAAGAGGCCTCAAACATTTGTGTCTCAAATATCTAGCTCTAAATCAATCACTGGGGAATCAAGTTCTCTAAACGACTTCTGCATCTTGAAATGATTCCATCACCCAAAGTAGCTAGTTTCACTCTTCTTTGAAAGGCTCCCCAGGAATGCCATCCTGTTATGTCACCCACTGCCCACTGGGTGGCACTGTGGTTCCAACTGGGTGGCTCTCTGAGTCTGCAGGCCTGTTTTAGAACTACCTGCAGGGAAATTTCCCTTGGTGCACCCCCCCCCCCCCCAAAAAAATCTGTAGGAAAAGGTTCGGAGAGGAAATGTAATAAACATCAATTGAAAGGAAATTCTGGACCCAAATATTTCTGTACTTGGAAGTAAATGTGTTTTGTGTCAAACCTGACTTTCTAATACTGCAATAACTGGTTGTGTATTGGATACTATTCTTCAGAGGACATATCAGTTGTGCTACTTGTATGGCCCAGGAGCTCTAAATTCAAAGAGAAATGCATTGGAGAAGAGTTAGTTGCATTTACAATTAAGCAGAGACACCCCCCCCCCCTGTTACAGTAGTGTCTAAGGTGACTTGCTGCTCTTTCTAAAGCTGTATATGGAGAAGTCTCACCTGATGAAATGTTATGTGAATTTCTAATATGGAGAAAACAAAAAAAGATGGCTGGTTCAGGGTTTGGCGCCCATCTTTCAGAGACGTTCACCCTAATTTAGAGTTGCGAGTGCAGTCGAATGCATATTTATATTTATATTTATTGTTTATTTTATTTACCATCCTCAAGCCAGGATTTCAGGACAATGTAGAAAATAAAACAAAATGGAGTCCCTGTGCATGTCAGGTTCTTTCATTTCACAGGAAGTGGGGGCTTCATGCACATGTCCATTATACAGAAGAATATAAGAAGAACCCTGTTGGGTCAGGTGGAAGGCCTCTTTCACGTCCAGCATTCCTTTCTTACGGTGGCCAACCAAATGCCTAGGATTGCCCCCAAGCAGGTCATGAGCTCAACAGCACCTTCCCACTCATGTTTCCCAGCTGACTGGCTCCAAGTTTTGGTGTGTCCTTGGGCAAGGTACTCTTAAAGGGCCCCCTCCCTCAGTGCGTCTACCTTCTCACCGCCGTTGTCATGAGCTGCTCTTGCTCCTCCTCCTCTTTCTCGTTGTTGCTACCATCTGCTTGCTTGACAGGCAAAGAGCCAGTGAGCAAGTAGGGTGAGGCATTTACTGCCCTTCCTTCTCACCACATCCACTGCAGACGAAGAAGCAGGCTGCTATGGAGCAATTCTGGGGAGTTCTTCTCAGTGGATCCCTGCTGGGATGTGGGCCTTCCCCAGGTGCCTGACCATGTCTACTTTGATGCTGGCCCTGTTCCCCAGAGGCATAGTCCTCCAATACTGGTGGTAACATATAGCCATCATGACTAGTAGCCATGGACAGCTTTATCCTCCCTGTGGAGCTGTTGGTGGGTGGGAGCTCCAAATGCGCACTCACCAGTGTTTGCTGAATCAGGACAAATGTCCAACGATGAAAGAACTAGCGGGATGCAAATGGAGACTACAGGCCTATGTTTTATTAGACCAATTATGGATCTCGATACTAGAAAGCCAATGTGGCATCATCGTTAAGAGCGTCGAAGCAGAGCTGGGGAGATCCTACTCAACCATAGAATTGGCCAATCACCAATGTTGAGTTCATCCTACCTCCCAAAGTTGTTGTGAATATAAAATGGGGGCAGGGTGGGAAGAAAGACCATGCATGCTGCCTTGAGCTCTGTGGATGATATAAGGGGGTACAGCCAATGTTAGTCCTGCTTAGGGTAGACCCATTGAAATGAATGGGACTTGAATTAGTCATGACTAACTTGTCCCATTCACTTCAATGAGTCTACTCTACATAAGATTAACATTGGATATTACCCAAAATATAATTGATAGGAATATAAAATGTAATTAATACATAAAATGTAAAATAAGCTGTTGCTCATTACAACTGGGGTTTTTTTTTTAAAAAAGAAGCAGAATATTCTGCCACAGGTGTCTAGCTTCTAACATCCAGAGCTGGGCAAAATGCATATTTGAAAAAAGTTCTGCTACAGCATCCCGGCTGTGGAATGCTGGGAATTGGAGGAGGGTTTTTTTCTGTCGAAACATGCATAGGATTATGCTCTTATTGAGTTTATTAGGGTCAGCCAAAATGCCACAAAAGACTGCAAGTTTTGAGTTCTCTGGAATTGTTCATCAGGCTAGGTGGTTAGAAAAAAACCCTGGGGTGGCCTGTTTTGGAGAACATGAAACCTGGTACAATGGCATTTTGGCTAGTTCTCATACAGGAATTGCCAAGCCTGGATTTTGGATTCCTCCCCTCCCCTGCATGGTCCAGCCCATTTATTTTTGTTTTTTATGTAGCTTGTTGTAACATGATGCTAATCAGGGGCAAAAGTGAGTTCGACAAATTGGCATAAAAGCCTGCTAGGTGTGCAATAACTGAAAATTCTTGCCTTGATGTCAACATTTGCTGGGGGTGGGTGGAGTGGGGTGGGGTTAGCTGGTTGGGAAGCAGTGATTGAAGAATAGAAGCAGATATGAAACAGCAACATTATGCTCTGCACAAGGCTGCATTCTAGACTGATAAAACACAGGAGAACTACATCTGCATTAGCCTTATATTTAACAAGGACTAAATCAGGGGGGTTTAAGGGTTTTTTTCGGGGGTCATACATTTGTGGAAGGAAAAATCAGCCCAAAGGGGTTAAGGGAAGCTTTGGGGGGGGGGGGGGTCTGACAAGGAATGTTGATATTTAGAAGTCTTGATGTTTTGTAAGCCATCTTGGATGTTTAAGGAAGCCAGGGTCAAAATTTTAAAGCAATAAATTCGGACAACCCTGCTATTCTTGTGGTCTGTTTGGGCTGATGCATTTTAAGGGCAGTTAACCGGCTGGCAGGCAACCTTCGGTTCTCCTTGCAAATCTTACGTATCAAGGAAGTCAAGCTGTTTTATGGCTGATTCTAATGAAACATTTTGTTTATTATTATTTGTGTGTGTGATTATAAGTAGAAATACCTATGCGAGAATATGTACAACTTGGTATTGTGACATTATATTGGAATGGAAAATTGACATGGATTTGTAGATGCAAGATCATGGGCAAGCAAAGAGGTGGCAGTGTCAGAGGCTGTAACTATAGTTGCTGGGGAATATGAGTGCTGTTGCACCCATGTCCTGCTTGTGGATTCCTGGTCGACAGCTGGTTGGCCACTGTGTGAACAGAATGCTGGACTAGATGGACCCTGAGTCTGATCCGGCATGGCTCTTCTTTTGTTCTGATGTGGTCTTCCGCTGGCAAAACCCAGAATTTTGCATTCCGCTATAAAGTCTTCACATGGATACTCTCTCTCCCAGGCTCTTTCTCTATTCTTTTGTGCAGGAAACATGTCATTGGAACTGCCCCCTTAGATGCCATGAAAGCACGATGCTTTTTTCCTTCTTGCCTTGTGACATGAAGCTTTCGAAATAAGGACGGTGGAGGCAGGCTACCAAGCTTGAATGATAACAGTTCCAATTTTCCCTCTGGAGGGGCTTCTCTTTGTAGTGAAATCCAGTGCGACTCTCTTTACGCGGCTACATTGTAGGCATTTGTATCCAGGCAAATGTCACCCCAAAAGGCAGTTTTCTTGCTGGTGGCTGTTGCTCTATAAAATCAATGAGGCAAGCCAGGAAGAAAAATGGTGGGAGAGATATCGATGCACAGCCTAGAAATATGGGTTTTTTCAGTCAACGCTCTCTTATTATCAGTGACCTAAGCTCTCACTGGATGAAGACAGACAGATAGAATTGAACTTGCTGTGTCATAAGGGATGTTCTCATTCTTATTTCCTAATTAAACTCCTTGTCCAGAGAGGTTCATCAGACCAGCTCACCTTTCACCCTTAGAGAGGGATGGGAACAGTCTACGAATTCAGGAACACAATTGCCACCCTTGACCTGGGTAAAAATTGTGGTATCCATCACAGCTGCTTATTTTAATTGATCCAAATGTTTTTATTATTGGGGGTTGTATTTTAAGCAGTTCATGACTACACAATATTATATGCAATTGTTAAGCCCTTATGGGAGTCATAGGGACTAGAAATTGAGAGTAGAAATTCTCGCAATAAATAAACAAGTGGCATGGAGCAGCCAAAGTGACACATTTTAAGCACATGCCTAAATCTCTGCCTTTGAAAATTGTGGGACTTTGAAGCGCGGAATGCTGTCTAGACTGTTACTTTGCCTCTCAAGCAACTTGAGGCACAACAGTACAATGTCTACATGATCCCAATGAGTTTTAATGGGACTTGCTTCCAAAACAGTGGGTATAAGATTGCAGCCAAATGAAACTACACTGTGTTGTAATTGTTGGTAGTGGTGGTATAAAATGAGGAGGAGGAAGAAGATTGCAGGGATAAGACTGTTGCACTTTGGTTTGAGTTTCCAGCACCAACCTGGGCTTCTTCAGACAACAGGCTAAGCCATGGTTAGGCCACTAACTCTTTTGCAACAAATGATTAGTGAGAGTGTTTAAACCGTGGTTATGTAACCACCATGGTTTGGAATGGTTCACACAATACGCTAAGCCATAATGTTTAGCTCAAAATGCTTAACCACCGTGGCTTAGCATGTCGTCTGAACAGGGTCAGTGGGAAGTTTAAATCTCAGTCAAAAATGTATGTTTCAGGAAATAATTCAAGCTCTTGGTTTGATCTAGAAAGACTGAAATGGTGTATTCATGTCTTAATGAAACATACCCTTTCTGGATCTGTCTTGATCTCCATAGGATCAGCCAAAAGCAACCTTTCAACAGCGTCCTCCAGCTGCCAAAGGTAAACAGTGACACATTCTTCTCTCTGGTGCTTCCCCAGGTCTTGGAATAATTTCCTTTATGTGTGTGCCAGAACACCAACCCTCTGAGCATCTTTATGAAGCAAGAATTTACTTGCCAGGAATAAGTATGTCATTATTTTAATTGCACAGGTATCATGTGTGTTGCATGTGCATGTGTAAATGATCTGTTCCATGGGAATAGAGCAGGTTATAAATTTTAAGTGAAGTTTTAAAACTATTTCCTAAGCCAGAATACCTTTAAAATGTTTCCATTCTGAATTCCTTTCCTGTTTCAAGCTTTTTCCCCCTCTTCGTTTTCCTTCCTTTAACAAAATGATAATTATAAGTTCTATGATCATGATACCTATTAGCATTTTGCAATATTGCAAAACAATGTTCTTGCCAAAGCTACAGGCAATGCATGAATGTGTAGTGAATGCTGACTAAGGGCTGGCTGTCCTGATCTGAGTAGCATCAGTTGTGCTGTGAACATTTTGTGCCTCTCTCACATGAGAGAGGGTTGCAGCAGGATGACTGTACACTGAGCCCAGACACAGAGGTGCTTGCTGACAAATGGGACAAATAAGAGAATTGAAGAACACTGGAGTGAGATCAGGATATAAGTGACCAGGGGACAAGAAAGCAATTAGAGGAAATAAGGCTTCATTCAGAAAATGGAAGTCTTGCCCAAATGAGGAAAACAAAATAGAGCAGAAGTTTGCATAAAGGAGATGCAAGCGGACAATAAGGAATGCAAAAAAAGGACTTTGAGGAGCATATTGCTAACAACATCAAGGCCAACAAGAAATAATTCTATAAATAAAACAGAAGCAGGAAACTAGCTAGGGAGGCAGGTGAACCATTTTATGACAACAGAGTTAAAGGAGTACTAAAGGAGGAATAGGAGACTGCAGAGAAGCTAAATGGTTTTTTATCTGTCCTCACAGCAGAAGATGTAGGACAGATACCTGTGCCTGAACTGATGTTTTCAAGAAGGTTGTCTAAGGAACTGAGGCAAACAATTGTGATAAAAGATGAACTTCTCAACCTTATTAACAAATTAGAAGTTCATAAATCACCAGGCCCAAATAGTCTATATCCGAAAGTTCTGAAAGAACTCAAATGTGCAACTGCTGATCATTTAACAAAGCACATCTCCAAGACCAGCCTCTGTACCAGAGGACTGGAGAATGGCCAATGTAACAACAGTTTTTAAAAAGGGATCCAGGGGGTTTGGGAAATTACAGAACAGAGAGCTTAATGTTTGTTCCAGCTAAATTGGTTGAAAGCATTATTAAAGATGAAATTAGTAAACATATAGAAAAAGAATCCGCAAAGGTAAGAAATGTCTCACGAATCAGTTTGAGAGTGTCTTTTTTAGAGTTTCTGAGCTCCTATGTATGAGGAAACACATCTGCAAACTTTTTAATTTGTTTTTATTTTAGTAGTCTTGCGCAAATATACAGGACTGCAGGACCACCTATCTGCTATTGAGCCCAGCATTGCCATATCCCTCTTTTGCGAAAGTCCTTGTCAATCTCATCCTCCACTTCAGGGCTTCCCTTGCTAGCAAACATCTTCTTTTTTTAAAAAAAAGCTGCTTCATATTCTACTGAAGTAATAACACACACATACATACATACACATATACATACACACACACAGCCTTCTCTCCTGCTACTTGTTCACCTGCCCTCCCTGAGTATGCAATAAGGACAAGAGTGAGGAGATAGAGCAGGTCCCTTCACTTGCCTTGCACATTACTTCTGGGACTGGGTGGTTGTACACATGGGGCCCAGAGAGTGGGAGGGAGGGAGGGAGGGAGGGAGGGAGGGAGAGAGAGAGAGAGAGAGAGAGAGAGAGAGAGAGAATAGGGAACAGAAGCAAGAAGGGGCCCACTGAGGGCATCTTGCCCAAGGCCACATCCCAAACCAGAGCCAACACTAGCCAGTCATTTTCTTAACCTGCAAGCTGACCAGGTGATACAGAGAGAGTAAAGTGTCCAGATCCTGCTCCTAGATTCCCTGGTTTGATCCTGTGGGTGTCTTGCAAGGAAGTTGTTCAAAAACCTGCAGTGATTTTGTGACTCACGGGAAGAAATGAACACTTGCCCTTCTAGTCTGAGTGTCTTTCCACCACAGTGCACTGGATTCCATTTCCATAATAACAACTCTCTTTTGTATTGATCTACTTTCCTTGCACATTTTTTCAGGCATAGGAGCTGTGTTTACACAGCAACCGAAACTGAGTTCCGCTTGGCATTGTTGCACTGATATGTATGTTGTTGTACTGTCCTGAGCCGAGCAGCGATCCATTCAGGATGATCTGATTGCAGCACTCATGGATAAGACAGTGTGACTTTGACAAGCATTCCATGTCTACTTTGGCTACATTAAGGGACCGCTGGCTTAGAGTTTCATGCAATCCACCTTCTGACATTTCTAATTACGAACCATAATATATACCACAGACAGTGTTCCCACTCCCTAACCCCCTCCCCCCAAAAAGAACAAAAGTGTTGAAAGTGATGGAGCACAAGTCAGCTCCCTTACCCATAGCTCCGTATCTGTGTTGGCCTTGCAAGACTAACAAGTTCGTGTCAGCAGATTTCACCTCTGGAATTCTTGGGGACAGACATGGAGCAGTTAATCTCTGTTTGTTAAAATGGAAGCAGCATTGTCACATAGTTACTTTTGATGGCGGTCACTGTAGTCAGTGAATAATGATTCCTATTGTAGTACCATGGTGATATTTATGTTGCATGACTCAGATAAATGCTAGTGGTAGTTGTCTGGCTGTTCAGTGTGCTGCAAATGCGCACCCAGGTTTGAAATTACTTTCCCCAGGTATTTGATGGTTGTTATGCTGTTACTTTCTTTCCCCCTGCCAGAAAAGCAACATCCCTCTCCCTGGTACCAGTTCCACCAATTCCCTTCAATGACCTTCAGCACAGAACAAAAGCTTTGAGTACCTTAATGGATGCCTACCTACCTGCCTGCCTGCCTGCCTGCCTGAGGGGGGTGGCTGGACTTTAACAAAACAGTGATGTCCTTAATTTGCTGATCTTTGACAGTTAGAAGTAGCTGCCAAACATCAAGAGGATTCAAGGAGGGGAAAACACAGCATTTGAGGCTGGAATTAGATGTTGTTTTTAAGGAGGACAAAGTTTTCATCTGGCCTCAAAATATTTTTGGTAGATCCATCTCACATGAACAGGAAGTTGATATACTGCTAAACTGAACTTGGGTTAGGAAAACATTGCTGTGTAGTACTTGACTCCAAATCGTATGCCCTTCAGGGAAATCAAAGAAGACAAACAAAAAGATTAGGAACTGGGATGATTAATTTTATTATTAATTAGGCTGTTGATTTATTTATGTAGCGATTGATGTGCGTGGCTTTGTAAAGGCATATAAGAAGATGAGTCTTGTGCCCTAAGGCACTAACAATCTAAATTAGATATGGAAAAATCTGAAGACCTGGCCAAGAATGTGTTTTCTGCCATCTGAGATCCAGTAGAGGAATTAGGGGACAGTAGTGGTGAGGGAGGAATATACAGAAGAAGTTTGAAATATTGAGGTTTGGAAGTTTAGGAAAGAGCTAGAAGAGGAATCTGAGGGGAGACGCAGGGCCAAATTGCATGCAAGGCAGGATGCATACTATCAGATCCCCACGTTATTTTTCACCTCTAAAGCTCCCACAACTTGCTCTGATTAGGCAGGAGGTGTTTAACCTCCCCCCCACCATGAAATTTCCCCAATCAATCCTCCCCCTTTGCCAGGAACAATCAATCCCACATGGAGTATGGGAAGAGAAGCACATTACATTTGGGGAGGCATGGGGGTGGTTTAAATACCCACTTCCCTGTTGCTGATGCCCTCAATCCAACCCTGTTGTCCTAAGGGCCTAAGAAGAGCCCTTCTGGATTAAATCAGAGGCCTATTCCCACAGTAGCTATAGAAAGTCCAAAGCAGGCAATAACATCCTGCTTCTCACGTTCCTCAGCAGCTGGTATCCAAAGGCATGCTGCAGTGGCATGTATGTGCCTGTTTGTTTTAGGTTAGGAGATCTGATCAGCAATCTCCTTTCATAATGCAACGTTTGGCTTACTGTTTAGGGTGACCCTATGACAGGAAAAACCTGGATTTGTCAGGATTTTTGGTAACAAATCCAGGAAGGGGGGGAAATTATGAAATTTGACAAAAAATCCAGATTTTCCCCATCCTCCCCAGCCAAAAGTCAGCTCTACTTTAATAAGAATTGACAAAAATGCTTATTTTTAAAGATAAAGAGATGAAACTTGGCACCATGATAGCTTTACAGAAGGGCTTTAGCCATGCCAAATTTGAAGCAGATCTGTTCATCCATTGAATTTTAGGATTTTTTAAAAAATTTGAGGTTTTCAAATATATTTTTTAAAAATAGTGGTCATTTTAAAAGATAAATACATGAATACTGGCACCACAATAGGTCTTAGGTAGGGCATTATGCTTGCCAAATTTGAAGCAGATCTGTTCATCCATTGATTTTTAGGAATTTTGTAAAGTTTGAGATTTTAAAATTATTTTTTTAAAAAACCACTGGAGCCATATCCTTCAAACTCAGGGTGTCAAACCTCCCCTTTAGCATTTTGCACCTTGAGAATTTTCAGCCCTTGGCATCAAGGGAATCTCAAGTTTTTAGCTAAGACGTACTGGGCAAGCAGGGCACCTTTCCTGTTGCAGATTTGGTGGGCAGTCGGGCACCTAGAACTCAGCAGAGGTGAGGCGTCCACAGATCAAAATGTGGGAAAGAAGGTCAGTCAAAGCATCCCACAGGGCAAAACGGAATAGGCCAGAGGCCTTTTCCTCAGAGTTCCACATCATGGGCGCTGAAGGGTCATTCTTAGAGAAAAACTCTCACGACCAACAGTGAGGTGTCAGTCGAGAGAGAGGCTCTGATCTTTGGGGATGTCCTGTTGATGCAGATGTTGGAACCTGGCATGTCATTGCTTTGCTTTGCTACCCCTTCCTTTCTGCACTGGCATGCAATGCAGAACATTTGAAGTGCATGTCAGAGAAAAATAGATAGATTTGTGGCTTGGGCTGGCTGGCATATCTGTTAGAGGAAGAGTTAGACTGAAGACACAACTCAGAGATAGCTGTAGCTGAACCCTGAGAGGCTGGCATGCCATACAGGGCCTTTCCAGAGCATCTCAGAATCAAGTGTTGGTGCAGGAGTTGGCTGGATGGAGGCTTTGGCTGGCATCAGTTTCAAACAGAGTTACAACTCAGAGACGGCTGTAGCTTGGCCCTGAGAGGCTGGCGTGCCACACAGAGCCTTTTAAGAGCATCTCAGAGTCCAGTTTTGGGGCAGACAGAGGTGGCTGGCAGTGGAGTTTTTTTAAAAAAAAACAAGAGTCACCAGATGTGACCAAGCTATAAGCTGGCACCCTACCCCCAGCCACAGGGTACAAGTGCACAGCCTGGCTGGACTGTTGGGAGACTTTGGCAGAGAGAGGGAGGGATTGTTTGAGGCTGGAAGCTGGAGACGTCAGCTGGCTGGCATAAGGCAGAGAGAGGCTGAAGGCAACCCAGATTCACCTGTAGCTTGGCCCTGAGAGGCTGGCTTGCCACGCAGAGTGTTTTAAGAGTGCATCAGAGTCAAGCAGGTGTGCAGGAGAGAAGGTGGAGGCAGCTGACAGCGGAGTTTTTTAAAGTAAGAGTCATCAGATATGACCAAACAATAAGCAATACCCCTGGTCAGAAGTGTGTGGCCCGGCTGGACCATCAGGAAACTTTGGCACAGAGAGAGAGAGAGAGAGAGAGAGAGAGAGAGGGAGATTGTTTGAGGCTGGAGGCTTTGGTTTGGCTGCAATGACTTAGAGAGAGAGACAACAGAGGCTGCACAGACATCTCAGAGACACCTGTTGTAAGTTAGCCCTATGGTGCTGGCAGGCAACGCAGGGTATTAGAAAGAGGGTCTCAGAGTAGCGTGATTGTGCAGGAAGTAGACAGGAGTTCAAAATCTGTATGTGAGAAGTGGTGTCAACACGCAAGCCTTGAGAAGCTAATGTATATAAGTAAGAAGTGTGAATGGGCAAAGTAGTGTCTGCTGCCCATAACACGCACCCTAATGTTAGAGTAGAGAAACTTGTGACAATCATACACAAGGTTAAAAAAAATGGAATTTAAAAATAAAAAAGCCAGCCAGCCAGCTGGCAGCAAGCCCTGTTAAAAGCAGCAGCAGTTTGCAGCAGAGTGAGGATACAGTCAGAAAATATATTTGAGGGAAGGGGAGAATGTATCACGCAGAGTATAGCAAAAGTTTCAAAGTACAGCAAAAGCAACAAAAGTAGGAGTAAGTGAAGTTAATTTCAGATACATTGTTCTTTATTTCAGTGATTTTAACATTAAGATGTTATGTAGAACAGATTTGTCTTAACTGTGTGCTGTAAAATCAAATATGTGACCAAGGCTATGTTCAGGTGGGCACACCCCCTTGGTGCTGGACACCCCCCCTGGGACCCAGACATGTTGGTGGGCATGCCCCCTAGGGAGCCGACCATGTTGTCCTCCTTTTTGGTTTCCAAAATATGGTCACCCTATTACTGTTAGAAGCTGAGAGACTGAAGGAAGAGCAGGGAAATGTGTTGAGTGACATGGAAAGGGAGGCAGGGAGACCTGTGTGCCCACCTGAGCCAGATAAGAGCTTCCAGGAAAGAGCACACAAGGCCACTCCAATTCCCTCTGATCAAAACAACCAGTCCAGTCCAGAAGGGCCTATTTCTCTACAGGGTGTCAATTTGTGGCCTAGTTCCAGTCCCTCTACTTCTACAAGGGTCATAGTTCCCAATTTCATTTGCCTCATCCTTATCTCACTGTTACATAGTCTAACTTGCTCAAGTTCCATCTATACATGCCCAAAAAGGAAAAACTATAGTTGAGGGGAGTGAAAATCTAGAAAGAAATCTGACTAAAGGAAAGCAGATAATATAAGTGGCAGGATGAAAACAAGAAAAAGATTAACAATGAATATATTAGTGCTGTGATGAAGTATTTGCCCATGGATTTTTGTGAGTTTTGTGTGGGTTGTGGTACAGCTATATTAGTCCAGGAACTTTGGGTTAATCTTCAGGTGGTGGGGCAGGCAAATTCTCTGAATTTCCGGTGTGTGTGTGTGATACCTTGACAAAGTGGCTCAGAATTTGTCTATTTTTCTTTCAACCAACTTGATGGTAGTTGTAGTCAGGGTGGATTTGATTTAAATCAATTTGATTTAAGTCATGATTTAAATCACAATTTAAATCACTACCCAGAAAGACTCGATTTAATCATGTGACCTCCCCCCCCCAAAGTGCACTCTTCCTCACTATAAGCTTAATACATATTTTACACACCTCAGAGTTACCAAAGACTCATTCTTGCTGGTATAATCTTAATATTTACAACCAGATGAAGGTTTCATTTTTAGAATAACAACTTTTCAGATTAGTTTTACAATTATATCAAAAAAATACTGATTTGATCTCTGCAGACACAAATTCACAGTTTTGAGAACTGTAAAACCAAGCATCTGTGATAATATCTTGTAGATAGAAAAATTGCCCAATAATCTTACAGAAACCTCTGGAAGAGCATGACATTGTAAATGGAATAATGGACTTCATTTACAAAAAAAATTAAACATTGCATGAATATAGAGCCTCATGCTACATAATTAAAAACTAATCCTTATTTCATGATGAATAACCTTTGGACTATAATGTATCTTAAATAGAAAACTATTTTAGATAGATTTTTCCTCAAAAAGCATTTTATTTTTTAAAAATCCAATTTAAATAAAAAAACTAATTTAAATTTTAAAAATCCATTTTTTTTAAAAAAAATCACTTATTTTTATCTACCCTGGTTGTAGTACAACACACGTGGAAAGCATCAGGTTTAGGATGGTTGACATAAGCATTATTCCCAGGAACTTTATTGTGTTTGGTGGTGGTGGGAGATGGCTGCCCTCATTGGCATCCAGAGAGGACAGCCATCTATTTCTCTTAAGAGTGCCTCTGGGAATAATGTTCTATCATGACATAGCATCCGCAGGGATATTTTGTCCCAGAACCATGACTGGGCTTCTGCAAGCAGCCACCCTTTGGCTTAAAGTGACAGCAAGGCTTTTTGTTGTTGTTAAAAGACAGAAAGATCCCTGGCCACCTCATAAAAGTAGGAGCCAGGCCCCCAAATTGTTGAGTTTGACTACCTCCCCCAAAACCATTGGATATCCCCACACACACACACACACTTTCATGATGATTAATTGTCCTGTGGAAGTGGAATTTTATAATATACCGTTACATATTCCCCGCTTCCCCAAGCAGTGTGAAGTTTCCAGGTTCAGTGCTTGCCTGGGCTTGGTTTCCTTTGGAAGGAGAGATCACTAGAAACCATATTGCATTTTCGTAATATTTAGGCAGTTTGTAAATATAGAAGCAGTGGCCAATTAGCATAGCTGTCCTACAAAAAACAGGTCCGCTTCCTCACATCTGATCTCCAGATAGAGGCACCCCAAATGCTTTTAGCTTACAGCTCTCAGTTTATCTCTTTCACTCTCTGGCTCAAACAGCTATTTTTCTTTTGTTCCTTTTCACCCAGAGAAACCTAGATTACATCATGTATAGCTGGGAGAGGGGAGGGATGTCACCAAGAGCCCCAGTGAGATCTCTGTATCTCCTCCACTGTAAAAGCATCAAAGACCTGCATTCTGAGCACACAGGGCCAAAACAGACATTATTTTAAATGTGTATCTAACAACTACAGTGTTCATCACACGTGCGGTTTGATGCACACCTGCCGCGACTTTGATCCACTTTTTCAGCACTGGACTCGCATGACGTCGTCCCCATCGTGCTGTTCTCTCATCCTGAGCGGGCTGTTTCTCATTTCTGTTTCGATTTATCCCTGAACGGGCAAAGTCCGGAAACACAAATAAGACCAGGCCAAGCTGGGGTATCGCAGCAATACCAACCAAATATAATTCAAAATGCTAGACTCGCATAGGAAATAGAGGGGGAAACTGCAAAAGCAAACCGGGGGGGGGGGGGGGAGTAGGTGTGATGGAGCATTACATCTCCCTCCCCCATTTTTACTCTAGAATAGGAACAGCGCCCCCAACTGGATCGGAACCATAGCGTGGAGAGTTATTTAAAAATCCAGATGGGGAGGGGGCTTCACTTATCTAGAGTAAAAATGAAAAGAAGACATAACCGCAAGACACACATCTAAAGTAATGTCTGTTTTGGCCCTTAGCCAGCAATCTCCCAAACAGGGGAAGTGTTGGTCATAACAATATATATAGGAAAATGTCAGCGGAGTGCTAATGAATAGTCTAGCAAAGAAAGGCAAGGAAGTTGCACTGTCTGGAATATTTTGAACCAGAATGGGCAAATCCTTGAAAATGATACATTTTTGGTTCATACAGTGCTTTGAAAGTGGAAAGTGATAGACAAATTCAAATTCCTTAATTTATTACTTTTTTTACATTGGTACAGCACCACCATCAAACTAGAAGCCTGAACGTACTTCAGTGCTGGAAGTGAATGGGAAAAACTCAGTAAGCGGTAGAATTCATGTATTGTTTCACAAATTTCATGCTTCCTATACAGATAATCCACACCTAAAAAAACTCATGTGTACTGTGCTACCTTCCCATGTACCTGCAATGCTGCATTTCTCACATTTCCAAAATTGAGCCTTTTCCTCGTAGAGATTATTTCCATGTTGGGAAAATGTAATGTATGAAGTTGTCCTTGAGGTCCTTTTTTTTAATCATCAGTTACATAACATGAAAAGCACTAGGAAAATCAATCATATCCTGAGGATGTCAATGCAATAGGCATTGCAGATTAACTGCTAATTAACTGCTGACACTGCCTTGTGGAAATACAACAGACTTAAGGGCCGCTTCACACATAACATCTAAAAATGTAATGTGAGAATGTGAAAAATGGGACAAAAGACTAAAATGAACCCCATTTGACTTGCCATATTAAAAGGCCCTATAACAGGAATGTTGAATGTGGCTTGGTCTGGGGGCTGGATTCCCCCTGACCCAATCCAGTAGGACCTCCATGCTTTACTCCTGCATGAAGAAAAGAATTCAGTTGGTGCTTGGAGGGGCAGCTGTTTCAAACCCTGGTCAAGTCCCTGACTTTGTGCATCACTCCAATTGGACTCACACTAGAGGCATTCAAGAGGCAGCTGGACAGCCATCTGTCAGGGATGCTTTAAGGTAGATTCTTGCATTGAGCAGAGGTTGGACTCGATGGCCTTATAGGCTCCTTCCAACTCTACTATTCTATGATTCTATGATACAAGTGGTGTGCAAAGCTTCATCCCCACTGTTATCTGCAATCACTGATTGAAGATAAAATCAGGGATTTCTCTCCCCAAGGGGGTAGAGCTTGGAGAAGGGGAGCCTCCATGATCTGGATGGGGAAACTCCACGGGACAGGTTTTGTCCACAGGCCAATGGTTCCTAGGCTGACCATATGAAAAGGAGAACAGGGCTCATGTAACTTTAACAGTTGTAGAGAAAAGGGAATTTCAGCCAGAGTCATTTGTATGCAATTAGTCCCTGGTGAAATTCCTTCTTCATCACAACAGTTAAAGTTGCAGGCACTATACTAGAGCGACCATATACAAAAGAAGGCAGGGCCCCTGCAACTTTAACTGTTGTGATGAAGAGGGAATTTCACCAGGAACTAATTGCAGACAAATGACACTGGCTGAAATTCCCTTTTCTCTACAACTGTTAAAGTTACATGAGCCCTGTCCTCCTTTTCATATGGTCAGCCTAGTGGTTCCCCATCCCTGCCCTATAACAATGCATTCAGGGAACCACGTGTGGATTTGCTTTGTGTCACAACTGTCACATCGATGATTGATTGCTGTTACTCATACTCTGCTCTTTTGGCCTACAAGAGTTTCCCAACCCAGCATAAACAAAGTCGAAACCATAAGCCATACAAACTAACAACATCCATAAAAGACCCACTTTAAAACTCGTAGCTGTTCTGGGAGCCATTTTTTTGATGAATAGGGTAATTTCCCCCCCCCCAAATAAATAAAAATAAACAAAAATTGTAACCACCAGCAGTTTATGTCTCTCTAAAAGCTCTCCTAAAGAGAAATGTTTTCATTGTTTGTTGAAAAGCAAGCAGTAATCTGACCAAACAGGCTAACCTGCTGCACCTCTGAAAGTGGGGAGACACAGAACAAGACCTTGTTGGTTGAGCTGAGCTTATGGGTAGGTACATATGGGATGAGGCTGTCCTTCAGGTACCTGGTCCCATATTATTTAAGGTTTTAAAGATTAATGTCACACCTTGAATTGAGCCCAAAAGAATTCAGTGGAATAAAATACCAGGTTTACATATTTCATAAAGCAAGCCCCAGTAAGGAGTACAACTGCCACATTTTGCACCAATTGAAGTTTCTGAGCCATCTTCAAAGAAAGCTGCACATAGAGCGCATTACATGTGAAACATTTTCCCCATCTGCAAACTCTCTGCTCCCTGGTAATACCAATAACAAGAAGATGGATTCTGTGGGGAGAATGAATAAGATGCTTTATAGCATCCAAGGTCAGAGAGAAACAGAACACTTAACTATTATACCATAAAATCGCATAATAATACAGTTGGAAAGGGCCATCTAGGCCATTGAGTCCAACCTGTTGCTCAGTGCAGGAATCCAGTTTAAAGCATTCTTGACAGATGGCTATCCAGACTCCACTTCAATACTTCCAGCAAGGGAGAGCCAACTACCTCCCTAGGAAGTTGGTTCTATTGGCTTAGGAAAATTTTAGGAAAATTTTCCTGATGTTCAACAGAAATCTGGCTTCCTGTAACTTAAGCTGGTTATTTTTGTGTCTGTCTTGGACAACAAAGAACAAGTCCTGGCTCTCTTTTGTATAACAATCCCTTTAGGTACCTGAAAAGTGCTATCATGTCCCCCTCAGTCTTCTCTTCTCTATGTACCCAGTTCCTTCCATCTTTCATTGTAAGGCTTTGTTTTCAGTCCCCCTGATTATCTTTGTTGCCCTTCTCTGAACTCATTCCAGTTTATCTGAATCCTTCTTAAAGTTTGGTGTCCGGAACTGGACAAAATATTTGAGGTGGGATCTGACCAGCGCAGAGTAGAGTAGAACTAATGCTTCCCATTATTTAGAAACTATACTTCTATTGATGCAACCTAAAATAGCATTTGCCTTTTTCTGAAGCCACATCACACTGCTGACTCATATTCAGCTTGTCATCAACTACAACTCTAAGATCCTTTTCACACATACTACTGTCAAGCCAGGTATCCCCCATCTTAAACCTGTGCATTTGTTTTCTTTTTCCTAAATGAAAAACTTTGCACTTGTCTCTGTTAAATTTCATTCTATTATTTTTTGCCCAATTTTCTAGCCTATCAAGATCATTTTGATTCTGTTTCTAAGGTATTACCTATCCCACCCAATTTTCTGTCATCTGCAAATTTGATCAGCACCAACTTCTTCCTCCAAGTCATTAATACAAATATTGAGGAGTACAGGGCCCAGGAGATCACTCAATACCTCCCTCCACTTTGATGAAGTACCACTGACAAGCACTGTTTGAATACGGTTCTCCATGTATAGGCAGGATGACCATATGAAAAGGAAGACAGGGCTCCTGTATAGAAAAGGGAATTTCAGCAGGTGTCATTTGTATGCAATTAGTTCCTGGTGAAATTCCCTCTTCATCACAACTGTTAAAGTTGTAGGGGGCCTGCCTTCTTTTGTATATGGTCACTCTAGTATAGTGCCTACAACTTTAACTGTTGTGAGGAAGAGGGAATTTCTCCAGGTGCTGCATGCATACAAATGACACCTGCTGAAATTACTTTTTTTAAACAACTATTAAAGATACAGGATCCCTGTCCTCCTTTTCATATGGTCACCCTATATAGGATATATGCCAAAACACAAGATAGAGCTCCTGCATAAAATTCCCATTTTGTTTCTTCAAAAGTAAAAAGTAGAACCTTCATTGAATGATATTATAACATGTGCAAAGAACCTGGAAAATCAAGTTGCATGCATGTCTAAAGGCCCTACAACAACAAGGAAAGCAATTTTGTAAGATACACCCAGATGACTTGAGCAAACCAAACTAAGCCCTAATCTGCTGATGAAAACAACTCATCATAAATTAACCAAAATGAACAAAAACAGCTAACCTGACCAGAGAAATGGGCCTTTCTCTCACCCAAGTTTCCCACATCTAATTTGTTGACTGGAGAACATGAACAAAATGCACTGGTCACCTGAGGTAAAAGTGTGTCTATCTCCTCAGCATCATTCCATATTGCCCATTATTAACATTCACTACCCTTCCATGACCTCAGCCAGCAATTTCCTGAAGCACCAGATCAGCATATCCAATTTCAAGCAGAACACTGTCCAAAAACTGTTGGTATGGCAAAGGCATGCCAAAAGAATGAAAGTGAAATTCATAATACAAAACAAGATATGACTCTTAAATCCTCACAACCATGAGACAATCTTGCTGATTCTTTTTTTCATTTTCTACGACTTTACATTTTTTAAAAGCCCAGACTGGTGATTTACCTTAAACAGTGTTTGGAATAGTGTGTGTCAATTCAAGTGTGGTGTTTCTAATGTGGTAGAGGCCTCCCCCAGGCCTCTCCCACCTCAAAATGTGGTGAGGATCACTTGTCTGATCCAGCAAAGCAGTTTATCTGTTCTTATAGGGCCTTGTTGCTACTGCTGTCATTATGACGTTTCAGTTCTTCAGGAAATTTAATTGCCTTCTTTTATGCTCATGACTTACCCAAGGCCACCCACCAAGTGGCCTTGGGAAAGTTATTATCCCTTAAAGCCCAGTACTGCAATGGAATTTGGTCTACCAAGTTCAAGCCAAACCTTCTGTCTTTAGGGACAATGTTGCAAGTCAGAATCAGTAGTCCATACAAGGTACCTGGAAAGAAAAGTGCAGGCAGGGAGACTGGCTTACCATAACTGGCAAGCTGTTTTCTTAATACAAGCCAAACCCAGTTGGTATTTTCTTAGCCCTATGTGTTTTACATGACTATAGAAGGAGCAATCAGTCAGCTCCTAGGAATCTTAGCAACAGCAGCAGGATCAGCGTCCCCTGGAAAGGCCTGCAGCAGCTGAAGCAGCGATGACTCAGCAGCCCAGTTCCCTCTGGCCGCTCACTGATCCCTGGCAAGAACACCAGTCCAAGTCCTCCTGACTCCCTTGTTTGGGTCAGTGATTTCTCGCTGGCACCAGCAGATAAATTCCTGGATCCCGCTGGCCTTGGCATTAGAGAGCAGCCAAAAGGAACTGACAGCTGTAGCCAAAATGCATCTGATTTGTTTTCCCCCTCTCTTGTTTGCTTAAAAACAAACCAGAAGAATTAAAATCAAAACTAATATACTTTTACTCCTAAATAATGTTAGTCAGTGATTACAGAGCAATAATAAGGCACAGCATCAGCTGGGGTGGGGTGGAGATGGTATGTAACTTTCTGGCAGCCTTTGGGGGAGGAAAACAACTCACTGGGTTTCAGGGTGGGCTGGGGTCATGGCATTGCATCACGAGAGGATTTGTTTATTCAGCTCAAAACAAAGTCTAAAATAGAGGACTTTGGTTTCATGCATTCATCTTTCACCTGGTTTAGATTACAACTAGTGCAACACGTTGGATTGGTCTTGTCAACGTCACCCTTGAGGTTTATTTACTTTTGCCACACTGCACCTTCTCGTTCACTTATTAATTTTGATCCAGGCTGGTGTAGATCGAGGTGATTTCTTATACGCAATCACTTTCACAGCTGACACAAACAACACTTAGCTCCACATAGCTGCCTTTTTGTATTTTATGGCCTTTGCGCTCGACTGTTTACAGTCTTTTTTCTTGTTGTTCCCATGTATATAATAATAATAATATACCAGTGTCAATGGAGGATAAAACTTCATGCATCTAACGAGGTGGGTTCTAGTCTACGAAAGCTCATGCCACAATAAATGGGTTCGTCCTTAAGGTACAGTATGAACCATTTCTAATGTATCCTTCTCAAATATTGCTGTACATCACACATTATGTATTTGAGAAAGTTGGCTAGTGCTTATTAAAAAAAACCTCAGGTAAAGATTAACCAGCTTGTTTTCAAGTCTTGTTCTAATGTGAATTCATATTTATTATTTCTCTGACACTTCTGGTACTCAGCAAGTCCTTCATGCTTCTGTTTTACAGACAGGAGGTTGTAGGTCAAACTACAAATTACGTAATGCTCCCATAACATTTCCCTAATGAGGCAAATAGCAGCGTGGAGTTGGGGGTGGTTGCTAAACAAGAAGGTGATGATCCATGCTCAGATATTTTTTTTATTTTTGCAAAAGGCAGCTGGAGGGGAGCATTTAGGATTGGAACCACAATTAGAAAAACAGCATGGAGAAAAGAGTGGAAGACATGCCATGTGCTGTGGCTCCAATCCTAATTGCCCCCACCAGCTGCTTATTGCAAAAAAACAAAAACAAA
Organism: Anniella stebbinsi; assembly: GCA_029215795.1. Classification (NCBI taxonomy): domain Eukaryota; kingdom Metazoa; phylum Chordata; class Lepidosauria; order Squamata; family Anniellidae; genus Anniella; species Anniella stebbinsi. The sequence continues at coordinate 337,138,439 of JARDYH010000001.1, forward strand.
AAACAAATCTGAACATGGATCTCCACCTTGTCTAGTTTGCCCTTCCCTGGCTTGCCCAAGGCCTCCCATTGACACCACAGATGTCCTTAGATTCTTGAATTTGTACCTACAGATAAGAATCTGTAATTCATTCATAAGCTTCCAATATCTGAGCAGGGGGAAACCCACCCTTTAACTGCCCTGATGGTGACCCCAACAGAATGGTTACTTACAGGATGCAAAGGGATATCTAATCCATATTAAATTACCTTCTTGAACATCCTGAGCTTTTAGTCCAGGGCTGAGTTGGGATGTGAAGCCGAGTCTTTTTTTTTTCAGGACTAAATGAATAGGCCCACACAGACTCATTTACTTACATTTAACTGCTCAACCTTTGGCATATTCCAGAAGGCCAGACTGTGACCCCAGGTGGGCTGGATTTGGCCCCAGGACCGAGGTTTTGCACCCCTGTACTATAGTAATCCTGTTCAAATGGTGGGTGGGGGGAGATCTAGCATCTTTTCCTGTGACCCAAAACTCGAATGGCAGGGTCTTGGGGTTTTTTTACAATTGTGGCCCAGCAGGGAAGGGAGGAATCTTCTCATGAATTTTATTTATGTCTGCTTCCATGATGGGCCCCCTCCCCCTCAAACAAAAACATGTATGTGCATAATCTGCCTTCTCAGCAGCAACGGTGGCCTCACCTCACAATCTCAAACCTCCTTCCTCCAAGCAGGAAATGAGTAAAACATAAACGGCTTGGAAAGAGCCAGGAAAGGGCCTATCCATCCCACGGCTCCTTGGCAATGGCCGTGTATAGTTACAGTTTAATCTTGGAAATGTCAGACAGCTGTTCCTGGTTGCTAGGAGACCAGTGCACATTATGCAGATGTCAGGGACCTCAAATGTCTGCCGGAAATTGCAGCCTGCGTTGTGTGAGGAGAGACGCACATTTCCCTGACTGGGGAGCCCAGCAGGAACCCACACACTCTACACACACACATACTACTCACATGCAAATACCCCCAACACAAAGTGCAAGGGGGTGGGGGCTACCCAGCCAGTTGGCTCAGTACATTTGGGAAAATAAAATGGCACACAAAAGGACACAGAATAAAAATGTGTGTCCTGGCTTAGCATAGAGAAGCAAAGCAAATGGGGGAAAGTAAAGCGATGCCTCTGCAGAAACAGCCAGCTGCTAGCAGAGGTCAGAGGCCATTTTTGCAAGTGATGGTTATACTGGGGTTTTTTTGGCGGGGAGGGGGGGTTGTATTTCCCATATCTCTGCAAAATGAAAGCAAAAGCTACATCAGGCAGTAAGTGCATTCATATTTTTTTAATGGCTCTTTTCTTCTTTCTATCTAGCATTAATCATCTTTGTTTTATTTAATGAGCATAAGCGATAAGACATGAACAATGAATAAATGGGGTGGGCTTGTCAAAAACCAGGGTCTTCTTCTTAGGGTGCCTTCTCCTATCGGAGGTTAGCTATCATTACAGCTTTTTTTTTTAATGTGGCTGCTCTACATAATTATACAGAAGTACAGCTATACCATTCCTTCAAGTTCTTTAGCCGTGATGGTTGTTTTCCTCCCACTGATCTTTTTCCTTCTACTTTCCTTTGATTAATAAGTTGTAGTATGGTGTATTTTTCTCCTCGAATAATATGACCAAGATATTGCAATTTTCTTCTTTTGGTGGTATTTATTAATTCTGCTGGTTTGTTTACCCTGCGTAGTGCATCCTCATTTGTTATTCGGTCCATCCATGGTATCTTCAACATACGTCAGTATATCCACATTTCAAAAGATTTGATTTTGCTCAAATTGTTTTTTCTTAAGTGTCCAGGCCTCCACTCCACTCCATAATATAATATTGAAAACACATAGCATCTTACCTTCCGAGATTAAGGTCCCAATTACATAGCAGTTGTTTCATTTTGACAAACGCTGTTCTTGCCATCTCAATTCTTGCGTGTATCTCTTGTGTTTGTTCATTACCTTCATTGAGCCAAGTTCCTAGGTATCTATATTTTGTGACACACTCAATTGACACATTGTTTATTGTAACATTAGGCACAGTAGAAAACTTTTTGCTTCTTACCGTATATTTCGTATATATGGTAATAAATGGAGAGGGGAAAAAATGGGTGGAAACACTCTATTTCTGTCATGAATTAACTATATTGGCAAGTGACACAGTCCAAGCTCAACGGCATTCTTGGCATGAAAAATGCCCTGTGTGCTCTGCCTGAATGGAACTTTGTTATCCAATATGGAACAGGGGTACCCCCCTCCATGTTTATAGGAGGAGATGGATGGATGGAGCTTTTGAATAGCATATTCCTCTGAGGAGTGGTGCATTATTTGTGAGAATTTTAAAATGTATCCTCTGAGGAGAGAATTCTACAGGCATATCAAAGAAGTAACAGAACAATCCTATACACTAGAGCAGGGGTTGGAGGCAAACTAGCCCCACGCCCAGAACCCACAAGAAGGCACACCATTGTGTCCCCAGCTGAAATGTGGTGGTGCATGGGACTCAGCACTGCATGGGACCCACACAAAGGGCTGGGGGAAACATGTCACATGTTGCCACCCCTGCTATACACCATTATGCCATGAAGGGATCGATACATTGGCATTACGTCAGCAGAATGCCCACCATATCCATACAAGTATATGCGGTAAGCCCAGGAAGTGAGGGGGAAACACACTATGCAGAAAATTACTAAACATTTTTAATACGGCCAACAGACTTCCCCAGCACCTCTGAAAGAATGCTAGACAACAGCAGTCAACAATGCCCAGGTATCCCCAGTACACATCCAAAGGAAGCCAATAAACTCACAATGGTTGGGTCATGCCCCCAGTACACACCCCTGAATCACAACACAATGTGAAAATCAATACCATAGCATCCCCAGTTTGCCAACCCCAGTGACACAGGCAGCAATGACTACTGCCAGCCCCCAGGATCCCGTCAGGCAGAGTTTCAATCCATTTATGATGCTCCCAAGCACCATTGTGGAGCACAAAACACAAGGAAAGGAAGAAGAGCCCACATGACATAGCTCCCAGGTCAGAAGGCCTGCAGAGAGCACACATGGACTTCCTGGATCAAAGATTCAAGACTCAGGTCCCCTCTACAAGGATTCGCTTTTGCGCCCGGTTAGGCGATTATGCGCATAATCGCTGAAGCGCATTTACACCTAATACCTCTGCACGAGAGGCGGCGAAAGGCGGCGAAGCGCATTAACGGAAGACCAAAATGTGCTTTACAAGTAGTTAATGCGCATAAGTGCTTGTTCACATAGTCAAAATGCGCTTTAACGGCCGGAGCAAAATAAAACTCGCTGTTTAACGCGCATTCAATAATGCGCATAATCGGAGAGATAACGCACCTCTACGCCCGATTTGCGCTCCGTTCTTGTAGAGGTAAATTTTTTTAAGCGCCTTGAAAGAGCATTAAACCTCTCTTGTAGAGGCAGCCTTAGCCTTGGAAGAGAAAAATCCTTTTGCCAAGCAGGGAAAGGGATGCGTCAAGGCATACACAACAGGAGGATCCAGAGACACACATGGAGAGCAGCAACCTTTAGTGGCTTACTGACTTGGGCACAAGGTTGGGAAGCAGGAGATGGAAGTGCAAGACCCATCAGGAAAACATAAGAACAGCCATGCGGGATCAGACGAAAGGTTCATCTAGTCCAGCATTCTGTTTACACAGTGGCCAACAAGCTGCCCATGGGAAGCCCACAAGAGGACATGAGTGCAACAGCACCCTCCCACCCATGTTTTCAAGCAACTGGTGTACATAGACTTACTGCCTCTGATACTGGAGGCATCAGAACTAGTAGCCATTGATACTCTTCTCCTCCAGGAATTTGTCTAACCCTTTTTTAAAGCCATCTAAATTGGTGGCCGTCACCAATTTGGAAGCAGCATGTCTTCTCCCTGCCCCCTCAAAAAAACCAGAAAAAAACCACCCCAAACCCTTGTCGGGCAAACGAGAGTGAGCTCTGAGGACTTGAATCCACACTGCACACAGTAGCACACAGAAATCACATACATCATGGGGCATTAATCTTCTCCCCATCCCCAGTCTCAAGGACCAGTCAAAAGTGTCAAGAGCACAGGGGCTGCAGGAGGAGTCCTCGCCACAAGCAGAATAACTCCCATTTTACATAATGTCCCAGGTTTGAATTCATGGTGGAGTTCCACAGTAGAGAAGGCAGAGTGGGCTCCCCACAGGCAAGCATCAGCATGTATAATTGTAACAACCAAAGATTATCTTAGCCACATTGGTAGCACAGAAGAACATGACACAGTACCATGTGTTATGATTCTAGTATTATTCACACCAAAGTAGCTGAAATGCTTCCTAGCTAATTATAGGTTAATCAGGGAGCTGCATTTGCTGACCCATCCCTGTCTGATGGATACAGTGTAATATAACCCAAAACAAAAAGCTATGACTAAAGCAGATGCCGGGGCAGCAGTATGTGTTTATAGAGGAACAGGAATGCTGCATGTAATAGCTAGCGGTCGTTGTACTCTGTTATTACTTTCTCTAGTATTGTATCTCTTGAATACCTTGTTTGTTACAAAAATGTTAATAGAACCGGGATTTCTAATCTTATATCTTCCTTCCAGACCGCCAAATCTTGTGGATGAGCCCTTCACTCCTTGTAGTCCTTCAGGACAGAGGTCACTCCCTCTTCCTTACTTCATCCAGCTCATGGGCAAATTGGTTTTCCCCATACTAGACTATTTTTTAAAAGATCTGGTTATTTCCCCCACCCCATTATATTTCTTTAAAAAGAAAAAATAAGAAGCCTTACTGCTTTAGGCCAATGACTCATCTTGACCAATATCCTGTCTTTGACGTTGGCCTGTTCTGGATAAAATACAAGAAGCATCCAATGGTCAGTGCAAATTTATGATTAATTTGTGTGTGTTTGTATTTATAGGTAACGTCTCCACCCAAAGACCTTCAAAAGCAACATGCAATATAAAACAAAAACAAAAAGAGACAATTCTAATATTCAAACATAAAATAAAAACCAATGCCCCTACAGAATAAATAAAACAGTCTTGTGAGCCCAACAAACTGCCTGTACTGTGGTGCCCAAATGTATCTCCAGGAGGAGGGGTCTCTATGTGTTTGGTTTTTAGAATGCTTACATCCCACCTTTCCAAAAAGTTCAAGATGACAAACCAAGAAATTAATAGATTAATAACCTACTTTTCAGGGTAAAACCCTCACAAAGCAGATGTTAATTAAAAATACAAAATGCAAAATCATAAAGAAATACAATGCAAAAGAAATACAATTTACATAGATTTTTAAAAACAACAACTAAGATACAGTGAAACCACCCAAATACCATTATTTAAAAGAATAGAGCAGCAAAACCCAGAAAAATAAAACTGCTGCAGCAGCAATAAAAGCAACAACCAATCAACCAAAAATCAGTAAAATCATTCGCAGTCATTCCTAAAATGGAAGCCTGCACATTGCAGCAGATTCCAGAGATTGGGTTTTGGTACATATCCCATGTCACAGCCTGCTAAACCTCTAATGTTGGCGGGCTGCACCCCATGAAACAAGGCCTCACCTGATGATTTCAACTTGTGGGCAGGATCCTCTTTTTATTTATTATATTCTTATATTGTCCTTCCTCCTAGGAGCTCAGGCAGTGTACATGATCCTCCTCCACCCTTATTTTACTCTCACAACCACCCTGTGAGGGAGGTTAGATCAGTCTTCCCCAATCCTGTGCCCTCCAGATGTGTAGTCCAATATACAATCCATGGGGAGGCACCAGGTTGGGGAAGCTGAGCTAGGCTGAGAAAGAGGCCCCCTCCACAAGGATGCGCTTTTGCGCCCGGTTCCGGGATTATGCGCATTATCGCGGAGGCGCATTTACGCCTAATCCCTCTGCACGGGAGGCGGCGAGAGGCGGCGAAGCGCATTAATTCATGTCCAAAAAGTGCTTTAGAAGACGTTAACGCGCATAATCGCTTGTTCACACCGCGATAATGCGCTTTAACGGCCGGAGAAAAATAAAAGTCGCTATTTAACGCGCATTCGAAAATGCGCATTATCGGGGAAATAACGCGCCTGTACGCCCGTTTTGCGCTCCGCTGGTGTGGAGGTAAAATTTATAATGAGCCTCTAAGGCTCATTAAACGTCTCGTGTGGAGGAGGCCAGAGAGAGAGAGACAGAGAGAGAGACTGGTCCCAGATCACCCAGTGAGTTTCATGGCAGAGTGGGGATTTGAACCCGGTCTCCCTGTTCCTAGACTGACATTCCAACCACTATCCCACAGTCTCTCACTTTGGGAAAAGGTGGCCTTTTTGATACCCTCAGTCCAAACTACATGAGGCAGTGTTCCTTGACCTGGTGCTTTCCAGATGTGTTAGACTACACTCCCATCATCCCCAGCCAGCATGGCTGACAGTGGTAACCAGCACCTTAAATTGTGTCCCAAAATTAATTGGGAGCCAATATGCAGATTGTACTAGCCACTACGTAACATGCTGCAAATAATAACATTCTTCACTCCACATGGATGGGAGAGGGGGCACCCATCAACCTACTGAGGCACACTATGGGGGCTAAGGAAGAATTTGTTACACAGACACTGCACCAATCTTAGGAGTCCTTTTTTATCATCATTTGCCTGGTTCTGCTGACAGAAGATGCCAGGTTCAAGGATACAGGGGCTACCAGCAAGCAGCAAAACAACTCAGGCCAGTGGAGGCTGGTGCCTCCAATTTCGTTGGGTCTTTAACTCCACTCTGGGTTTCAGTCAGTACCAGCCAGAACTCTAAAAGGATCTATCCAAGGTGCTGAACGTGTTAAGGGGATAAAGTCGAACACCTTGGACAGCTCCTTTCAAGTTCTGGCTAGTTCTGACCGAAACCTAAAATGGATTCACAGCCCCACCGAAATCAGAGCCACCACCCTCCACTGCCTCATGCCTCTCCCGCCCCCCACCCTCAATACTTTACACATATTTCACGTCCGCTGAGCACTTTACCAATATCGTGCCAATGAAATCGTAACCAGAGGAGTGGAAGGAGACTGCTGAGGAGAATAAATGGGGCCCGGTAAACAGCACTGCGGTAGCGGTAGCGGTAGCCGCCGCCGCCGCCGCGAGTGGTTGCCATGGTGACGAGGACGAGGGAGCGGATTGATCTATAGGCCTGCGTCGCCTCATCTGGCTGCCATCCACGTGCTGCTACAGAGCGGGGTGGGGGCGGCGAGGGGGGGGGGGTGATCAGAACGCCACAAGCCGGGCGGACGTGGCCTGGGATTCGATACGCAGCCGCAGCAGCGGCTCAATCAATATCTCGCTGGAGAGCGAGTAATTGGCTCCCTCCCAGTTTGCCCGCGCAAAGCCGGGAAAGAGATGTGCCCTTAACCCTGACCCTCACATTCCCAGCTAGAGTTTATCAATGGGTTGGCTCATGTACTTCATGCGCCAGTTTGCCTGAAAGCCTCTCGCTGAACCCCCAGCACTTTTCAGCCAGATTTGAGGCTGCACCGCCTTTCTCAGACATCACGTAGTATAATGTACGTGTGGGGGACCTTTTTTCTGTCAAGGGCAGCATACCCTCCCCAATAATCTATTTGGGGACAGACCCAAAAGTAAGTGAGCGACCTCTATCTCTTTGTACCACCATCCTCTCTCTCTCTCTCTCTCTCTCTCTCTCTCTCTCTCTCTCTCTCTCTGCGCTACCACCTTCCTCTCCCTCTCCACCCAGTGGGCTGCCAGGAAGAAAACAGATTACTCTTCCCAAAGGTCTGCTGAGGGCCATATGCAGCTAGTGGGCCGCAGTTTGACCACTCTTGCTCTCTAAATGTTTTGGCTTACAACGCCCATTACCCCTAGCCAGTTTAGCCAGTGGTGAGGAATTGTGGGAGTTGTAGGCCAAAACCTCTGGCGGACCACAAGTGGCCCACCCCTACTACATCAAGCTAGCCATGATCACTGTTGCTATTGTAAAGCTTCCTGTCTTCTTTTTATGCAGGCTGTCACTGCTGAACACCGACCCCACAGAAAGTTTACTTACAAGGTGGGAAAGGAGATCCCCTCCTGCTTTAACCATTGGTAACAGCATATGTCAAAGCATTTAACCCTGTGGGACAGAACTGGGGCACTGAAATGCCCAAAAGAAGCGGAACCAAAATAGATACACTCCCCTTGTCTTTCCGCTGCCTCCTTCTTCTTTGCTTTTCATCATAAAGCCTAGGATGAGCTGATGGAACAGTGCTGAGGGCTTTTATTGTGTCTACCACACTCCTGCCAAGAAATAATGAGTGATTGGATGCTGAAATGAAAGAGAGAAAGGGGATAGGAAGAAAAGGGGAGAACGGGCAGGTGGAGACGTTAGGTGGTCACAAGCTGGGGAAAGCAATGAGATCCAAGATGAAGGACTCATCTAAGATAGTCGCTGCAGGGCAGCATTTTGCAAACAACACCAACTGGTATTGTTAGGTTCTGCCTTAGTGCCAACAAGCTACTGTCTTTCCTCCTGTTTTTTGTTTTGTTTTTAAAGAGGGAAGAGGCAAGCTGGGCCCATTTTGCATCTGAACCCAGCAGCTCTGCACTGAAGCAAAAATAGCAGACAAATTAGTAAATCTGGAACAGGAAGGGGGGCAGGAGACATTTTGTTGCCTGAGACAAAGGACAAGATGGCATCTACCATGCTATGTATAGAAATTGACTGGACTAGGTGTTGAAGTAACATGGGTGACAGGACAGCGACAATTATTGCACATGTAAGTAGCAGGCTAGTTTTGGGAGCACAGGACAGACCAAGTGGCACACACAGCTCTGTCGTTTAACAGAAGAGCACAACAAGTGGTTGCTCAGAAAGAGTAGCAGTTGCTGCTGTGCAATACTCCCAGGCATCTGCTGCCTAAGGCAGTCACCTCACTCTGCCTAATGGTAGAGCCAACCCTGGCATTGGAGTTTTCTTCAAGACTGCAGCCGTATGCCCACTTATTTGGGAGTCAGTCACTCAACACAATGGAACATGTTTCCAAGTTTTTAAAAATGTATAGGATTGGGATGTAACACACTTTTTTCTTTTTTGAATTTTCTACATCAATAAAGTGGAGTGGCTATAGAGTACATTTCAATTTCAAAATATTTCTCTCTTCCCATGTCTATCCATCATTCACCCATATGCACCCGGATAGTGTGCAGAGGGCTGACAGAAACATTATCAATGGATGACAGCGCTATTCAGTAATGACTTGCATGTGTGAATGAGCCATCCCAGGTCTAGCACCATGGAAAGAACCTTCATATTGCCTCCATCACAATGTTTTTCAAAGGAGTCAGTTCATGCACTCTGCTACCAGTTATCATGTAGAGAAAGTACATGTAAAGAAATCAAGAGATGGGCATGCATGTCTGAACCAATCTCCAAAGATGTAACAAGTCCCTTTTAGTGACATGAGTGAAAAAGACCCTCAATGACTCCAGTTTGAAGGACACCTTTTTCTAGACCCCCATCCCACAAATGGGTGCATTAAGAGGACTGTGATTCTGTGTACCAGTTATTTATGAGTATGAGACAGCTCTGTAGAGCCTAGATTTCCTATTTTGGAGTGTAGACTTATCTAGAAAGCAAATTCATGTGCAAGTAGTCAAGAGGTGCAACACCAGACGTGTGCAAAGCAGCACTGCAAACACTACAACAAAAGAACACAACATTGCACAAAAATGTGCAACAATCCTTCATTTGGACTGTGCCACATCTATGCTGACCCCACAAATCACTACGACTGCCATTTGGGCTACTAGGAAGCAGTATAGAGATTAGAACAGCTTTCCTGTGATACGTGACTTTCAGCTGTGGGAACTATCCAAAATGTACTGTATCTAGAATCAAAGATTTTGTAGAGGTCGAGTTAGGGGTCAGTCCCACAACCAGTGAAATCAGGAACTTGAAAGCTGACTTGAGAACTACAAACAGGCACACTCATGCTTTTTAATAGACAATTTTGAATTAGTCCAGTAAAAGGTATTTATTTACTTCATTTGTACCCCACCTTTCTACTAAGAAAAATGACACCCAAGGCAGCTTACAATCATAAATAAAACTTTATTAAAACAGTAATAAAACAAATGCATTAAAACACAATTAAAAAACAACAATAATATGATAAAAAGAGCATCCAGCCCAACAGAATCATTTACATGCCAAAATCCTGCTTGAATAAAAAAGCATTTGCTTGCTGGCAGAAGGACAGCAGAGAGGGAGTGAACATAGCCTCCCTTGCTGGGGAATTCCACATGTCTCATTTGTTGTGGCCAATACTGGTGTGTGTGTGTTCGTGTCATCAGGCGCCTCTACAAGAGCGATATAAAGCTCTTTCAAGGCGCATTACCAAATTTACCTCTACAAGAGCGGAGTGCAAATCAGGGGCCTAGGCGCGTTTTCTCTCCGATTAGTCACATCTTCGCATGTGCGTTAAATAGCTACTTTTAATTTATGACGGGAGTCAGAGCACCTTATGTCCATGTAAACAACTTTACGAGGAGGCGCATTAACGATCAGAGTGGGCAGGCTGTGGTCATGATGTCATGGATAGAACTACCCCTTCATTGGGAAAACCTCCCACTTTTTCGTTTAGTTTTAAAAAATAAAGTTTATTTTAACTCCCCTGATAGAATATTTCGTTCATGGAGAAACGGGGCCAGATGGAGGTGGTTTCACGAGAAGTAAAGGGGGTAGGAAGGATGTGCGCATGTGCGCATAATTAGTGATCAGCTCACATATCGTCCCCTCACTTCTTGCTAGGTTCCTGACCTGAGCTGTGTGTGTGTGTGTTTGTGCGTGTGTATGTTTTACAATTGTTGAGCTTGCTGGGAAGAGGAGGGGGAAGGAACGCAGCAGTATCCCCCTTTCTGTTTTGGCGTGTGTGTACAAGGCACATTCCCATTTACTCTTGAGCAGGTCACTTCAAATGAAAATCAGGGCGAAGTGGGGAGGGAGGAGACAGGTAGCCGAACATGTTAATCAGGTCATTCTCAGCAGGTAACCTAGGAAACCAAAGGCGGGAGATTCTGGTAGGCGGGGAGAATAAAGGGAAGGAACCTGTTTGGGGAGTTCCTCCGGGACAAGTGCATTACTTTCAACAACATTTGCATGCGGTTCTCAGCATGTCCACAACTTTAAATCGTGTTTCATACAGCCAGTAATGCGCTTCAATGCCTCCCGTGTATAGGGATTAGGCGTAAAAGTGATTGAGAGAAGATGCGCATAATCGGGCAACCGGGCGTCAAACCGAAATCTTGTAATGGGGACCATCTATGCTAAGTCAGTAACAGAAAATGTAGTCTTCTTTACTACAAGAATCCTATATTGTTTCTCAAGTGTACGTAGGATTTGGGGCAATCTAGTTGACCCAGGAATGCGCTCAGCCTACAGGACAATACTGTAGACAGAGAAGAATAATTTGAATTGTAGGCTGTGATGCAGCAAAACAAAGAAGCATTACTGTATGATTAATGCATGCCATTAATTCAGGAAAGACAGTCTTCACCAAGCAGTAAAAGCTCATGAGGAAATATCAGACACCAGTCACTGTCTAGTGAATGAATGAGCTTGGATACAAGTGGATTTTATATTGTATCCAGTTGACTTTCCCAGGATGAAGGAAGGTTACTCGAGACACAGCTGGCCACCTCCAAAGAAAGTGAGCAGGGCTCACAACAACTTTTACGGAAGGAACGATAACAGCATTGGCAGGCAGTCTAGCAATTTAGAAACATACCAGCTTGCAAGCCCAAGCATTTAAAAGGAAGGAATTGTCAGAGCAGCCGCATCAACGTAACCTCAGCCATCAAGTACATTTGTAGAATTAGAGACCTCTGGGACTGGCATGAATCTGAATAGATCTTGTCAAAGCCTGTGTACTAAGCTAGCCTCCATACTGTAACCAAACCTCCTGAGAGAAGGCAGAAATGGTAGGAAGGATCCTGGGAACTGTCTCTCCAGGGAACCCTCCAAGCATGTGCCTAACCATCTCCACCCACTTATTCTCTGAGCAGTTCAGCAGGTAAGGAAAGAGGAAAAGAGCGGTGCACTTCAGACAGCTGTTGTGGGATGGGACAGCTGCAGACTTCTTCCTTCACCAAAAGAGTCCAAATTAGGGAAGTACGGATTTTGCAAAATCCTTTTCAACTGTGTTTCATGGATTGCCAGGTGCCTTTCATTCCGTCATCCACTCATTGACGGAATCGGAGGTTTTCCTGTTTCCCGGATTTGCACAATTCAAATTTGTGCAAACTTGAACTTGTGAAAATACACAAATCCCTCTGAAAATGTGCATTTTCATGCTTTGCCCTATGGGGGAAATGCACATTTGGGGCTGGGTTTTTGTTTTGTTTTGTTGCATCTGAATCCTTTCCCTTTAATCCTTCCTTCCTTCCTCTAACACTAATAAGACTTAACCCATGTCTCTACGGGTCAAGTTATCTGCATTCAGGTCCCTATTGCCATCCCAATTAGACTCTTCACATTTCTATCTAACCTCTTGTGCCCTCCTATCACCTTATTTGGAGCAGCCTCACTCTTCCCATCTAAACCCTGCACACATTACTCCATCAATCTTCATCTTTCTCTATATCTGCAGACACCTCCATAGCATTAGCTAAAAAGCTGCCAGTTCCATTTGAATACTCTTTCTATTTTTGTAATAAACTATAGTTGAGTATTAGAATCTCTGCTCTTGTCTCATTGTCAATTCCCCATCTTAAAGAGACCTGTTTTATGTCTATTGCTTTCCCCCATTTGAGCATCCTTATTCCTGCTGCTGCACACTGTGACTCTAAATTAAAGGTGCTTGACATGGGTCACTTGGATACATGTATGAACTATGAGACATGTAAATAAGGACATGCAATAACATGTGATTCTGTTTTGCAAAATCTCTCTCTCTCTCTCCATATATAGCCTGATACTTGGTAAAAAAAAAAAAAGGTTCCAGATGGAAAAGATTGCTAAATGGTTTCTGGTTGACAGAAGCAGCTTTTTTAAGATCTGGGAGGGATGGTCTGATGCCACTTTGGGGTTTCTATTGCCTGCCCATCTTCCCTTTTGTTCAATATATCAGTATTTTGTTCAATATCTCAACCTACGTGGCTGTAAGTAAACATATATTACCATTTAAGTCTCCAATACTCTTCCCCCCCACACACACACAAGGAAACTCTGTAAAGCTGTCTTGGAACTGCCCACCACTAGAGGAAATGAAAAACATACAACAGTATTATAGTGTTCTGCAGGGTGGGAGCAGAAAAGTAACAAAGTACTCAATGCCAACGCTTACAGTGCCCGTCGAATGTGCTTTGTGAAATGTACTCAGATGGCTGAAGCAAATCAGCTTTGCCATTTGCTGTAAGAGACAGCATAAAAAGAATCTCAACAGCCAATTGAGATTCCTCTAGGTCCCTTTATGCAGTGGTCAGTTCTACCCTAGAAGCACCATCGGTCATAGCTGGAGCAGTCCCAGGGCTTTACAGAAGCTTTCTGAAGAGCTAATCACTTGGGAGCCAATGGTGGATGCTGCAGAGAGAACTGCACAGTGAGCTAATGGAAGTTTGATGGCTGGGTCTAAAGGTCGAAATAACTAAGTGTGTGTGTGTGTGTGTGTGTGTGTGTGTGTGTGTGTGTGTATGTGTTTCAAACGTCTAGCCATTTATTTCCTTCCGGCCTCTGTTTCTCTTGATTTCATCACATCGCTGTCTCTTTCCACTTTTTGCAAGGCTTCTCTGTATCGACTTTTCTTGCTCTGTCTTTCCCTTTTATTCACTGCTGGTGAAGTCTCTGTTACTGTCAAAGGCTGCATCCACTTTCTTCCATCTAATGGAATGCTTTCCATGGACATTTGTGGGCAAAAGTAAAAGGGCTAACATCTGTAACACCATAGGCCGGGGAGGGAAATGTGACCCCCTGTCCCTGTCCTTGAAGTCATAAGAAGCCGTGTTTTGCTCTTACCTCAGGAATGTCCTCACTTGCAAGCTACACTCTTCCACTTACAGAAATGAAGATTTCCCATTGAGCCTGCTGCATGGGAGGGCAAAACTTTCTCCACCCCTTCCACCTAGGGGGACACTTATGCATCACCAAGAAAAAGGAAATGCATCATCAAAAAACAGGGCAAAAAAGAGCAAAGATTTGCATAAAATGTGCATATGTCAATGCATATGTATTGATGCACATCTAGAGAGAATTACTATAAGTTAAATAGAAATGCAATGTATGCCAACATAGTGAGGAAGACCAGCTCAATCTGCTGTCCAAATGCTAACTGTTGGCAGGCAACTTTGTATCCCCTTCTCATTCTTACAGTTTTTATTTTTAAACCAGACATGGACTGGAAAGCCCATGAAATAGAGGATGCCTTTGAAAAAGAGAACTGCCCTCTGTAAAGTAGGACACATGGCTACGCTACCTCAACCCCAGACACTGATGACCTCTGGGTCAGAAAAGGGACAGATTTGCTCACTACGTTAGGAGTTTTCCTTCCCAACTGCAACCCCTAAACCTCCATTACATAAATCAAGAAAGGGAGCAGGGTGTGAGAACCATGAGCTGTCCTTGTGGGGAGACAGCAATAGACCACAGACAGACACATTGCCTCCCTCCCATCCACTTCCAGCATCCTTATCATGAGCATCCTTATATTGCTGGATTTTTGCTGTGTGTTAACTCCCTAACGAGCGGAGGCCACACTACATTAAGAGCCAAACTACATGTTACATGAATAGCCTGTTCAAATAGCATCCTTAGAACTAGGGGTGTGCAGCGGATCCGGACCTCATCTGTGCGAAATCGGATACTCCCCCCCTCCCACCACTCGTGCTCCTTATCTGCTGCCTCCTCGCTGCCATCCACTGCCGCCCATTGCTTCCATACTACTGAGAAACAGGCCTTGTGGCCTGTTCCACAATAGAGCGACGGCGTGTCGGGCCCCTCTTACCTGCCAAGGCACCCGCTTCCATCCGCTGCCGTCTGCTGTTCCAATCTACTAAGAAACAGGCTTTGCAGCCTAGTTCTCAGTAGAACTAGGCCACAAAGCCTGTTTCTCAGTAGATTGGAACAGCGGACGGAAGCGGGTGCCCCAGCAGGTAAGGAGCATGAGGGGGGAGGGACAGGGAGGGGGGGAGGGACAGGGAGGGAGGGAGGGAGGGGGAGTTAGGTTCCCACTCACCCCCCCCCCGATTTTTTCAACATAGGCTTGCATTGGGGGAAAGCTTTCTTTCCCCCAATGTAAGTCTATGGCAAAAATACCTAAAATGGCGTCCAATCTGAAAATCGGACGTCCGATTTTCGGATTGGAATCGGATCCAATCCGAACCGGGAAGCCTCCAATCCGATCCGAGGCACCGGTTCTGGTTCCAATTCCGATCCGATTTTTTGGGTCCATGCACACCCCTACTTAGAACATCTCTTCCTTGACAAAAGCACCCACAGGAATCCCAGTCCAGATTGGTACCACAGAGTGGAAGGGAGGAGTTGAAACCCTTTCCCCTGGTGGGTTATAAAAAGTATCCTAATTGGGGGATTTGGGCATGAAAACAGGCGTGGGGAAAACTTAAATCCTCCCTCCTAAATCATCATGGTCCCAAAGTGGGGACCCATGCGCTTACCCATATGTAAGTCAATCACACTTAACTGTGCTAAGAAGAGGAACAGGCTGCAAGGAACAGACAAGGAAGCTTTTATTAAAAGTGTTAAAGAAAGAAAAAAGTAAAGTAAGCCCCCCCCACACTCCAAAGATATGACATATATATGTCAATGCAAGGCATGAAAGGTGGGTGGGGGAAGAATCTCATCATAGCAGGAGTATAAATGAGCTGTGCCACAAAGGCTCCTAGGATACATGCTGGGAGCGGGTGGGAGGACAAAGGGGGAAACAAACTATGGCAAGCCAGCAAGCGCCGGATTGTCTGACCTGATTTGCATGTGAGGAAAAGCCACTGTACGTTAATTTCCCTTTGGGGCTTGTTGTCATGGAGGTGACAACCATTTTGAATATTTGAGCTGTGGCAGTGGGGTGAAGGAAGTTGCATGCTTGTTGTTACATGCGAACTCAGCGAAGGTGGGCTGTTGGGGTGCTTGACAAGCCACTCAGAACCCATGGTTTTATGTTTGTGGGTGGCTTGTCACTCACCCCAATAACCCACCCTCGCCAAGTTTGCACATAATGACAAGCTATGGTGTTCCACAGCTGTGGCTCAAATATTCAAAATGGCAGCGGCTGCCACAACAAAAAGGCTTGCAAGGAAATTCACCCAGGGTGGCTTCTCACTATGTGTGAACCATGCCTCTGTCAGCAGTAGCGTGGCTTAGTGAGCGATTAACAAACACACCATGAGGCTTTTTCAGTGTGGCTTATCAGGACGTGTGAACCAGCCCACAGTCTAAAACAGTGTTTACAGGCAAATAGAAGGAAGATACAAAATTTGCCTCCTTTTTATATAGCCCCAAACTCAGCTCACCTCTAATCCCAAAAATTAAGAGAAAAGATTACATTCTTTTGGTCTTCTGAGTATACGGACACACTAACCTGGGTAGATATGAAAAAAGAAGGAAGATCCCTCTGAAAGGAAAACAAACTGTAAATTAGGACCTACTGAGACAGTAAAGCTGAAAGCTCATCAGCATAGAGAGAAGGCTTGTATGAAATGCTGTATTGATTGTGTTTTTTCTTAATAAAACTCAGAAAGGCCATCACTTTTGGATTTTGTCATTTGTGTGAATTTGAAGTTAAGAAATCAGAGATCACTCGACGGGTATAAAATAGTCTCATAGTGTTTGTTTCTTGTTTATGCCTTTCTCACTTCTTATTTATAAGGCAACAGGCAGACACTGTGTTGTTGCTACTCTGCTGCTCCTTGTTGGATATTTATTCATTTCAGCCGTCATGAAAAGACCTCATCTTGGCTTACTTAGCACCAGCACAGAACTGCAGACTCTCTAAGCCTACTTCAAAAAGTGGTTTACGTTCTCAAGACAGGAAGCAAAATCATCCGGGTTTAATGGTGCAATGCTATAACAAAATGTTGCCCTTTGGGACAAAAGTACCCATGTGGCACATCTCGTCTTCATTGCACAGCAGAAGCAGCTCGAGGGTAAAATAACCAGCTGCTGATGTCACCGTTAGAAACACAGACGGTACTGATTTTAATACAACAGATGTGCTCCCCCACCTGGCACCTGACTAGATATTATACCCCCTACATTGTACTCACTGCAACAACCTTAGCTATTACTCTGACCCTTAGGAAACACATTTTTTTTATCCTGAGAGGGATATTTGCATCCCTTTCATGTTCTAACTGCCCAAATTACTCTGCCAGAGGGCTTTGCATCTCTTTGATTGTCTTTTTACATCCCACTTTACGAGCATAAGAAGAGCCTTGATGGATCACACCATGGGTCCCATCTAGTCTAGCATTCTGTTTTCAATGGTGGCCAGGCAGATGCTTCTGGGGAGCAGGATCTGAAGACCAACACACCCACACACTTTGATTATCCAATACTTTGTTTTCAGAGGCACACATTTCTCTGAATGTGAATGTTCCATCTAGCCATCGCAACTAATGGCCCTCAATAGAGTCATCCTCCAAGGAGGAAATCCTTTTTCAATGTTATCTGAACTTGTGGTGGGCAGGCTTCAGGCTAGTGGGATCTAGTTTTGTGGGGTGGCAGTGGTGGGGAGAAGGGAAAGCAAGATGCAAGGTACTGGTTAAGAGAATGGAGGCAGTTCTCTCCTGCAACTCATCACTGGGACAGCCTATACATAGAAATCTATGTCTGAGTTACTATAGATCAGGGATTCTCTAACACCTCCAGTATTGCTTAGCTGGGCTGCACAAAGACCTGATCAAAGTCAACTCCTTTACAGGTGAGGAGCACTGAAGAAGAGAGACAAATAACTGACACAAGGGCTGCCATGACAGGAAATACTTTTTAGTTTTTGCTTGCCTTTTTATTGGCTATTGTTAAACAATTGGGAATCAGAAACCCTTGCCAATTTACTGCAAATCATTCAGAGAACTACCAGTAGATCTCAACCTACCTTTTGCCCAACCCTGATCTAAAGGACTTTTTTCCACGAGCTTTTGGCACAATCCCCTACTATATGCCTAAAATGGTACGCTCTTCCTTTTTTTTCTACCTCTGCTTCCATTTCCCAACCCTTGCTCTGTTGTCTTCCTTGCGTCTGTTTTCTAAACTGTAAGCCTCTCAGGATAAGGACCTCTCCTCTCACTCTTTGCAAAGAACCATATGCATGGCACTATAAAAATAATAAATACTTATATAATAATAAATTAGTGGTCATCACATCTTATAGCAGTGAATTTCATAAGTTAATTATGCTACTACCACTACCTAACCATTATTAAGCACCAGTGTACAGCCCAAACCCAGGTTAACCTGGAACTACTGATTTTGATGGAACTCTCATATACAATAAGGATGCATAGGATTCCAACTTTAGTGTGCTAGATCCTGTGAAGAACATAGAGCCAGTTTGCATGTAATGCCAAGCCATGGTTTAGCACAATGGGATGGTGAGACTGGATGATGTCAGTGAGTGTGGCCACGCCCAGTGACCTCAGAACCCCCTGATTCCCATTTTGCCTTTCTCACTGCTGAGAGAGGCACAGAGTTCCAAGCCTCTCTCAGCATGGAGAAATGGACTCAGGCTGGTCTGGTAGGATCAGCATTAGGGGCAGCAAGAGCCATGTGAAGGATAAGTCAGCCAGCGCAGGCCGAGTCCCCTATAGCATACATTACTAGAGAGCCAGATGTTCACCATCCTTGGTTTAGCACAATAAGAATGAGCTGCAGCATGTCTCAGGTGCACACACTCCTCTCTCCTCCTCTTCTGCTTCCATTTTAGATTAACCATAGTGTGAACTATGAACCTTAAACTGTGATCAATCTTAACTATGATTAGTAGGAACAAACCAGCTTTTAAAGCCTGGTTTGAAGTTAATTTCTAGGGATGTGCATGGACCCCCAAAATCGGATCGGAATCAGAACCGGAACTGGTGCCTCAGATAGGATCAGATCAGATTGGAGGTTTCCTGGTTCAGTTCGGAGCCGATTCTGATCTGAAAATCGGACGTCCGATTTTCGAATCGGACGTCATTTTAGGTGTTTTCGCCATAGGCTTAAATTGGGGGAAAGAAAGCTTTTCCCCAATGCAAGCCTATGGTGAAAACATGGGGGCAGGTGAGTGGGGTCCTAACTCCCCCACCTTCCCTCCCTGTCCCTCCCCCCCCACTCGCGCTCCTTAACTGCTGGGGCACCCGCTTCCATCCGCTGCCGTCCGCTGTTCCAATCTACTGAAAAACAGGCTTCACCTGGCATGCTACTGAGAGGCAGGCCGTGAAGCCTGTTTCTCAATAGAAGGGACCAGCAGACGGAAGTGGGTGCCCTGGCAGGTCAGTGGGGACCGACCTCCCCCTCCCCTCCCACTCGCACTCCTTACGTGCAGGTGTCCCGCGCTGCCTTCCGCTGCTTCTGTACTACTGATAAGCAGGCCTTGCGGCCTGTTTATCAGTAGTACGGAAGCAGCAGACAGCAGCGTGGGACGCCGGCAGGTAATGGGGGACCTCCACCTCCCTCCCTCCCCCCACTCGCGCTCCTTACCTGCTGCCTCCTCGCTGCCATCCACTGCTGCCCGCTGCTTCAGTACTACTGAGAAACAGGCCTTGAGGCCTGTTCCACAGTAGAGCAAGGGCGCGCTGAGTGATGACGTCACCCGGCACACCGTTGCTCTATTGTGGAACAGGCCGCAGGCCTGTTTCTCCGTAGTACGGAAGCAGCGGGCGGCAGCAGAAAGGAAGCAGGTAAGGAGAGTGAGTGGAGGAGGGGGAGGAGGTCCGAGGTCCGATCCGCCAATCTTTTCTGATCCGGATCGGGTCCTTTAGGATCGGATGAGATTGGACGATCCAGCTGCAGGGGATCAGAATCAGATAATTGTATCCGATTTCGGCTGGATCAGGTCCAGATCGTGGATCGGACCCAATCCAGTGCACACCTCTATTAATTTCCACTAACCATAGTTAAGATTAATGATGGGTGAACTTAGTGATGGATGAATTTGTTATTTACTAAAAAAAGTTATTCTTTCATGTGGACTCAAATAAGAGTTCTCCTTTATTACGAAATCACATTCCATGTACTGTATATTAGTTTTTGCACATGCGCAATATCAAGGTGCATCTTGGGAGCTGTAGTTTGGAATCACATCGTGCAGAATAATGTTATGTGTTACCATGTTATTATTTATTATTATTTATTACATTTATTTTATGTGGCCCCTTTCTGATTGGTTGTTTTCATGTGGTTGCCTGTGTGATAAGTCACGTGATTTTTACTCACCATTACCAATCGTTGGTATAAAAATTGGAACCACAGAGCCAGAGCTGTGGCAACGGTGGCCACAAGAACAGGGAAGCAGCATATGAGAGTTTTCCAGAGGGTCTAGGTGGTAAGATGACTGGAATTTAGGGGAGGGGGGAATCTGTGTACTACTTCAGTGTTCATGCTCTGAAGCTTTCAATCAACTCTGAACATAATGGTGAATTTGTAATGCATTGATCCAGGTGATGGGATTATTTACTAATGATGCCTCCTGTTAGAAAGGCAATTAGCAGAGAAAAACAAAAGGCAAAACAGAATGAGCATTTACCAGTCCCACACACACGCAAGACAATCTTAATCAAAGGAGATCACACCCTTCTTCAATGAAGAAAATAAAGCAAC
Organism: Anniella stebbinsi; assembly: GCA_029215795.1. Classification (NCBI taxonomy): domain Eukaryota; kingdom Metazoa; phylum Chordata; class Lepidosauria; order Squamata; family Anniellidae; genus Anniella; species Anniella stebbinsi. The sequence continues at coordinate 337,159,235 of JARDYH010000001.1, forward strand.
TTGACTCACATATGTTCTTGGATATAAAAAATGTAGGTACAGCGTAGAGTTCCAAAAGGAATTTGTCCAGTCCTTTTTTTGTTCCATTACACAGGCAGGAGCAGCAGAGAGAACAGATGTGCTCTCAGCAATGATGGTGGAGGTCGGGGGGGGGGGTAATAATGGGAGGAGCAAAAGGAAGAAACCACAGAAAGCCAAGTTGTAGGCTATAGAGATCCTAAGGCTAGTTGTGGTCAAAATTCCCATGAATAACACTCACCCCCCCTTCCAGTAAGTTGCAGGTGAAGTTTCAATCTTCCCAACACCAGGCTCACTAGAACGTTGAGCATTACGAATGGATGAGTTCCAACCAATGAGCTGACTAATTATGAAATTCGATGGTATCACTAGCTAAGATGAACCACTATTTCTTGATTTAATCATGGATACAGCTCCAGAAAAGTTGCATGGATATCTAATCACTGCATAACGTTTTCACGTGGAAGTAGTCATGGGATTGCTTTTCAAAGCTTGTCCCCTTAGAAGTAATGTAGTCTTCACTCAGGGGGATTAGTGTGTGCTGAGGGCTGCTTCTTGCAACACATGAAGAGGGAACTCTCATATTTCCTGTGTAGGGAGATATGTGGGCCCCAGATGCATATATCTTCCCATGGGAGAGGTGTGCTAGTTCCCTTTTTGCACATTATGGAAAACAGTAAGAAGAAGGGCAAGCCCTCTTACACCTTCACTCTTCACTTCTTCTCCAATCATGTGAAGCAGGAAAAGGAAGGATTGCAAGGGAAGGTCAGCGATGGTAAAAGGAGTATTATTGACAGTGAAGTCAAGGAGACTGAGGGCATCGCCAGACAGGAGCTTTCTCTGGTGACTGCATAATTAAGAAGGAAGTGGAGGGGAAGGAATCCCAAAAAAGTTCAAGAATGTAGCACAGCAGCACAATTGTTGATTTGGACTGTACCCTCTCCCCACAATCCTGCCATGATTTGCTGTTTGGACTAGCAGCAATCATCAAAGTGATTGGCAGAATCCCCATGTGGTTTACAGCTGTCAAGCTCACTGTTTTTTGTATTTCATTTTTTTGCTGCTTAATCTTGAATGTATCCAAGTATAGGCCTTTGAAACCTCCTGTGCAATGTCATTATGGAGACAGGCAGAGTAGAGCACATGTGGTCCCCTCTACAAGAATTTGGTTTGACGCCCGGTTGTCCGATTATGCGCATCTTCTCGCAATCGCTTTTACGCCTAATCACTATACACGGGAGGTGGTGAAGTGCATTACCGGTTGTATGAAATGCGTTTTAAAGGTGTTTAATGCAGAGAATCACTTGTTTACATGGTCATAAGGCGCTTTAACTCCTGCGGTAAATTAAAACTCACTATTTAACGCGCATTCAATAATGTGCATAATTGAACAGAAAAAGCGCCTCAACCCCCAATTTGCGCTCCGTTCATGTGGAAGTAAAATCGGTAAAGCGCTTTGAAAGAGCTTTAAATCGCATTTAATTCTATTTCTCTGTATTAACAGTGGATTTCCACTATTCAGTTATCCTGCCCACCCCCTCACAATTCTACAGAGATACAATAGAGCTGTCCTTTTCTCTATGATTTTTGTCATCCATTTTCTCACGACTGATCAAGGGGTTACAACCCATGTGGGTTACAACTTCATTTTAGGACTGAGTAAGGGTAGACTACCTAGAAAGTAATACGTTTTCTTCATTTTATCCAAATTCCTTATTTTCTCTTGCCTTCCTGAAACTTTCAATCTTGATAAAGCCTCTAAATTGGAATATGGAGTCCATTGTGTATTCTGACCTCTCAAAGATTCTTTCCTCCCCTCCCCTCCCCCCGCCCACACCCTGGAATATGCTGTTCCTGTTGTCCATGCTACAGGTTTGGAATGGGGAGGTAACTGACTGGACTGACAGGTAACTGACAGGACTGACTGCAGAGAGTTTGCAAAAAGTGCTTCCTCCTTCCAAACAATTTACCCCCAAGCGTTGGGTTCCTCACTCACCCCAAGCTAGGGTGACCAGATAAAATCCAGGTCAGGGCTCATGTAACTTTAACAGTTGTAGAGAAAAGGGAATTTCAACCAGTGTCATTTGTATGCAATTTGTTCCTGGTGAAATTCCCTCTTCATCACAACAGTTAAAGGTGCATGCACTATACTATAGTGACCATATACAAAAGAAGGCAGGGCCCCTGCAACTTTCACTGTTGTGATGAAGAAGGAATATCACCAGGAACTAATTGCATACAAATGACACGGGCTGAAATTCCCTTTTCTCTACAACTGTTAAAGTTACATGAGCCCTGACTTGGATTTTATCTGGCCACCCTAGCCCAAGCTCAAGTGAAATGAGTCCTCCTGGCGGCAGATACTCATGAAAAGAAAGGGAGGTGCCTTATTCCAGCCTGGCCCCACATCTCAGGGCAGGTGGTAAGGTGGCTACACCAATGCAGTATAGACAAATAGGTAGAAAAGAGAAGGTCTCTAGCACAAAACTAATCTATGGAATGCAGAGTACAGTCATCGGGTTGTGCGGGGCCAGGAAAGGCAAAAGAGTAGACCGGGATCTGTGCAGGAGAGTCACGTCTTAATAACACTGCAATATGGATGGGCTTAAAGCCGTTCTGCCGTTTCCATAGAAACATCATGTGTGAGAGCTGACTTTGAGAGACTTCAGGAGGTGAAGAGCAGGGACAGGCATACACGCCTCCTAGGGCCTTGCGTTGCAGATAACAAACAAAGCCCAGCACAGACATTTTTCTTGGGCTCAAGCCAAAAGGCCCATGCCAGGACTTTTAATGAATGACGGCCCCAGGGAGAAAATGCTTCCCTCATTCTCCCCCCCCCCCATCCCCAATCCATGACTTGGTTGGTCTCCCATCCTATTAAATAGGCCAATCTGAAGGAGATGGCCTTGCATGGACAAGGGTGTGAAACGGAATGCATGTGTAGGGTGACCAGATAAAATCCAGGTCAGGGCTCATGTAACTTTAACAGTTGTATAGAAAAGAGAATTTCAGCCAGTGCCATTTGTATGCAATTAGTTCCTGGTGAAATGCCCTCTTCATCACAACTGTTAAAGTTGCAGGGGCCCTGCCTTCTTTTGTATATGGTCACTCTAGTATCGTGCATGCACCTTTAACTGTTGTGATGAAGAGGGAATTTCACCAGGAACTAATTTAGGGTGACCAGATAAAATCCAGGTCAGGGCTCATATAACTTTAACAGTTGTAGAGAAAAGGGAATTTCAGCCAGTGTCATTTGTATGCAATTAGTTCCTGGTGAAATTCCCTCTTCATCACAACAGTTAAAAGTAGAGGCACTATACTACAGTGACCATATACAAAAGAAGGCAGGGCCCCTGCAACTTTAACTGTTATGATGAAGAGGGAATTTCACCAGGAACTAATTGTATACAAATGACACAGGATGAAATTCCCTTTTCTCTACAACTGTTAAAGTTACATGAGCCTTGACCTGGATTTTATCTGGTCACCCTATGCATGTGTCCTTTTTTACCGATGACAGGCCTCGATTTGAAGGGCTGTCAGACTATTTTAGAAGTGGGCAGAATGAAGAGTCATGGGTCATTGGCAAAGCACATGCTATTTGTGCAGATGATTCCTAGATTCAGTCCCTGGCATTTCTAGGGAGGGCTTGGGAAGTCTCTTGCCTTAAACCTCAGACAGATGCTGCCGGTATAAACCAGGGGTGTGTCAACCTCAGGCCAGTGGATCAAATTCAATGTTGGAGAAGCTTTCCAGGGGTGCATTTCAGTGGTGGACAGGGCTGTAGGCAGAAGGGCGGGTCCAAAAAAGCCAGCATATTTTCACTTCCTGCCAGTAACTGAGCTTTCGGAGAGGCATTCAGCCTTTTGGAACGGGGGAAAACCACAAAAACTGGGAACCCCCCCCCCCAACAATTGGTGGTCAGGGGAAAGTGGAAGGGTGTGTGGCCAGATTTGGCTCTGAGGCCTGAGGTTCTGCACCTCTTGGGGAGGCAATACTGAGCCTATGGCAGGACTTGGTCTACAGTAGGCTCCTATTTAGTTCTCTGGCTAATTTGCGGTAGACCTCCGAGTGCTTCTGGCCCCCAGTTGTTTAAAAGCAGCAACAACACAAAGGTTGCCGACCCCCTGCCATCTTAATCAAGCTGAAATGAAGAATGCTTGGGGGGGGGTAACCGGAGTAGGATCCAACGGGTGAGCTACCACTGGCGTCGTGCTCCTCCAGTTCCCAGTGCACATGTGGCCAGCCCTGGTGGCAGTGGCACATGTATGGCAATATAGCGCTTCCAGGGGCAAGCCCCCAAACAACCAGAAATTGAAGTTTCCCAAAGGGGCAGCTCCTGCCTTCTAGAAACTTGCGGTTCCAGTTATTTGGGGGCTTGCTCCCGGAAGTGCTACATTGCCACTGTTGGCAGTAAGGGGTTGCGTGCATACCGGGAATCAGCTGTGCTCAGCGCCAGTGGTAGGTCACTGTTGGATCCTCCCCCTTAGTTCCTTAATTTGACTAGGTGTATGTCTGCCTTGAGCTACTATTTTGCTTCTGACTCCAGTTGGTGGACCTTGAGGTCCTAGTATTAAGCAAAGTAGATTCCCTGGAGTCGGAAGTATGCCCATCACTACTCTGTTTGAAGGCATCCTCTGTATTTGAAGGGCTGTCCAATCCAGGACAGGGCTGACCAATCCAAGAACCCTAAGGAGGAAAAAACCTAGAAGTTGCCCATTGGCAGCATCTGGACAGGGAGGAGCCATAGGTCAATGGCAGAACATATGGTTTGCATGCAGAAGGTCCCAGGTTCAATCCCCAGCATCTCTAGGTAGGGCTGGAAAAATTCATACCTGAAACCCTGGAAAGCTGCTGCCAGAAAGTGTCGACAATACTGGGCAGTACTGGACAGTACTGCTCTGACTCAATATAAGGCAGCTTGCTATGTTCCTATGACAGCAGACTCAGCAAACACAAGGTAACCTTTCCACATTCTTCCCCCACTATGGTGACATGAATTTAGTTCCATTTAAATTATAGTTATTATTTCTAAATGTGCATCTATACACTTCAATTAGCACATGTAGATTTTATGCAGATCTCTGTCCTCTTTTCTGGTGATGTATTTCCTCTTTTTTGATTATGCATAAGTGGCCACGCTAAACAACTCCCATGGGGCTGTTGAAATCCACTCTCTGATATCTAACAGTGGGAATCTATTCTTACCTTTCTTGCATGCCTCCAGGAGCTGCTCTTTTCTCCTCCCTCCCTTCCAGGCCCTGCTTTCACCTCAATTTCTTTTTCTGCAGATTATCTGAAATTCAGTTTGTCTGCAGTGATGATGATGATGATGATGATGATGATTCCTGGGGGGGGCAGGAAAGCACACTTTCTGGGACCTCTGGAAAGTGTGTCATTTCCCCTGCCCACCATTAGCATGGAGGTGAATGACACGCTTTCTGGAGACCCAGGAAAGCGCGCTTTCTCCCCCTCCGCTCCAATTGGGGCCTTAAAGACTGAGATTGGAGTGGAGGAGGGGAAAGTGTGTCATTCCCACCCCCGCCCCCTCAGTGCTCGAACAGGGGCCTTTTCTATAAAGTCCGGGAATGACAACGCTTTCCCTTTTAAGGCCCCGATTGGAGCAGTGGAAGGAAATGACGCACCTCTGGAAAGCACGTCATTCCCCTCTGCCACACTAATGGTGGCCTTAAAGGGGAAAGCGTGTCATTCCAGGACGTTATAGAAAATTACAGAAAATCCCCTGACACCCAGGTTAGATAAAACACCAGGACAAATCTGGGGATAACCTGACAGTTGGTCACCCTACCTGAATCAGAATTAGTACAGTATACTGGTTAGTATGTCAGACTAGGACAGAAGAGTGATGAAATGGGTAATGTGAGAGAGAGCTTCGGCTATAGGGCAGTATAGAAATGCATTAAATGAAATGTGGCCCTCGATGAAAAAAGAGCACTCTGTTCATACGCCGAGACCTGATTCCCCAGCCACTTCAAAAATGTAGAGAATTGGATGGGTGGGGAGTAATGCATGATAGGTGCCAGGCCCTAATGGCAACTTTTGACACTGATCCTTTTAGTGATACAATATAATTTAGGGATATTCCCTTATTTAGGACCATAATCGATCCTTCCTTAGAAATTGGTAATTTGTGGACATGCTCTAAGTTCACAAGGGGCTGTTGTAACAGAGAAATGTCTGTCATTGCTTGATTCTGCAGTTTAAAAGTCTGTTTTATGCCAGTGCTCATTCAGTGTTTTATATTTATGAACCCCAAATCATTAGCACTCCTAAATCCTCTAGGTTGATGAGCCCTGATTCAGGGTAAGCACTGGCAGCTTCTTCTGTTTTTCTAACTATAACTGTAACTTGATGGGAAATGTGCTGTTTTTGCCTGGCGAGAGTCTAAAAAGAAGTTTTGTGTCCATATATCTTTGTAAAATAAAGCTGGCTCTATCTAGAAAGGTTGCTATCGGGAGGCTGAAATAAGTCAGTGTGGCACCTCCTTCATATTGCTTGGTCTCAAATAATGGTAACTAGGTACATCAAAAGAAAAGATTATTTCCAATCATAAAATCTTTTCTCAACCTCTCTGCAGAAGAAAAACCTTGGCAATGCTATTCATCCTAAATCTTACAGTATAACCTCCTTGGAAGAAAAACACATGGCTAACTTCTCCTAGCCTTACCTGATTCTCAACCCACATTTATATTGCATTAAAGAAAGAAAAAAACATTCCAAAATGGCACTTTTTGCTTTGCATAAAAAAATACACCCGAGTTACAAGGTAAGGTGGGGTGGGGGCGGGGGACAGTTAAGCTAAAGCCTGATAAATAAACATTCCAACAGTGCAATTTGATCTTGAGGAATGTGGAAATGTGTTAAGACATCTGAGCTCAGCAAATCAGGCAGGCCTCCGCCATACTTCATCCTTCTATTGTGAGCCGAAGCAGCAGCAGCAAGCTAAAAAAATAAAAACGGAAAGATCGACAGTTAATTGGAAATGTTACATCTGCTGTATATGCAAAAGGCATAAATATTTATATCCCGAAGACTGACTTTTGGGTTTGCTCCTAAGTAGTGAGCGAGAATTGAATGTTGAAGAAAGGGATCTTTCTTCCTCCCATCCCCCACCCACTACATTAATAAACATGAGCATTTTTAAAATATATATATATATCCCTTAAATGGGAGCAATCTGGCTGTGCGTTCCTTTTGTTCACTCACTTCCAATAAGAATTGCATATTCTGCATAGGATATGTCAAAACCAAATGTGTTGGCTTCTCATTAGGGAGTGAGAATGAGGGGACCAAGCCTGAAAAAAACATGTAAGAATCATTTATGAAGATAAAGATGAAAGAGAAGGACACACATAATGGCTCAAAATGTCTGCTGATTTATTGGACTTTTTTATTCTTGGTTTCCCATTAGGATACAGATTCATCACTGAGATAATGTAATATCAGTGGACAATGCAGCTTGGGGAAAAATGCTAGTAGGAACAAACAAACAAGACTCCCCCATCATCCAGAGCAATAATCCAGCATTGTTTTGTTGCACAAAGACATAAAGGAAATTCTTAAAAACTGCCTTAAAAATAATGATTAATAAAATAAAATAACTGGCATGAGATATTGACCGAAAGACAAATATTTTGAAGAAAAAAACGAAGATATGATGACATCAGAGAGTGTCATAACATGAAAATTAAGAGCCTATCTACACTACTGGTTTAAAATTGTTTATAACAGTTTTTAACCGGTTAATGCAGTAGCGTAGATAGGCTCTAAATCTGTCCTCAAGTGGTGTATTATTGTGCCTGGCTTCTGGATGTATAGAGGACAACACACTGCACCCCTGTGCTGACCACTGCATCAGCCCGGTATTTAAGTCCTAGCCTGGGAGCCATAGGCCAGTTGGAATTGCAGATGCAAGCATGTGAGCTGGCTGGTGGAGAAGGACCTCAACAGGCTTCAACAGGGGAGATGGAATTCCTGTTGCTGTTCCCCCTGGTAAGCTAGTAGCTTTTGTGGACTTATTTACAAAGCTGCACTAGGTTAAACTGGGGAGCTGCCAACCAGAATCTAAGAAACCTGATCACTGCCTTGAGTCAACATGGAGATATTTGTCAGGAGTTCATAACACGTCTGATATAACTCCTCTTACCCAATTGTAATGCATTCCAGGGGGTAGCCATGTTAGCTTGTTGTATGGAATGTAGCCCCACTTTCCTTCCCCTATCATGTTGGTGGTTTTTATATTTGGGGGGAAAGGGGGGATGTCGTGTTTGTGATAGGTCCATTCCTTGAGCAGGCCAGGGTTTCTGAATAACCTGGATTAAGCACAGATAATCCATCCCAGGATTTGCACTAGACTGGCAAGGCTTAAAGCAGTCTGCCTATGCCTGCCTGCAAGGAAGAAACACTAAAATAAACTATCTCCTATGTTTTTTGTGGAACCAGATTCCTTCTTCCAAGGACACAACACTGAGTTCAAAAAGCAGCAAGATAGATGATGGAGAAAAATGCCAGGGATTCAAAATACTGTGTGGTGCCTCCAAAACACTTTGTGAATGTTTTGACCTATAAAGCCCAAAATGGCTTTACCTGAAGGACCGCCTTCCTCCATTTCATCCTGCCTGAGAACTGAGATCTTCCACAGAGGCCCTTCTAGCTGTTCTTCTGGGTATTCATGGATGGCAAGGTAGAAGAGGGCATTTTCTGCAGGGGCCTCCTCCTTCTGGACCTTCTAACCCTGGGAGATCCATATGCATTTAGGAGGGCAATTAAAAAAATCTTTTTAATCGTGTTTTTGACTCTTCCTAGGTATTTTTACTGCTGTGACTTGTATTATTTGCAATTGCATGTTTATATTATCCCGGTTCAGGCATTCAACTGAATAGTTGAGAGCTTCAAGTAAGTTAAGCGTTGGGACCACGCACACGAGCCCTGCCCCCTACATCTCCAGGTGTGCCAGCCTGCCCACCTCTGTTTGAACTTTGCTGTGAGTTGAACTGGCAAGGTCTGAAAGGGAATTCTATTTGCATTCGCTTGAAAGCAACTCTCTGCGCAATCGTAGACCATGCTTTATCAGGGTTCCTGATCACACAGAGACCTTGCTGATTCAGTATGGCAAGGTCAGAACTGAAGTGGGTGGCCCAGTGCACCCAGAGACAATAGAGCTTCTTCAGATGTGGAAGGGAGGGAATCGTGTTTCCTTTCTGTCACTTTGCCTCGTGCTACTGTCCCACTATAGGACAAGCAGCTCCCTCTTCCTTCACACGCTGAAGAAAGAGGAAGTGAATAAAGGCCACGTGGCCCATTGAAGTGGACATTTTTATCGCGCTGCTTTTCCTGTGCATAGCAGGAAATGGTGGCACATTTTGCTGTAGGAGGAAAAGTCAAATTTCCCAGGGTCTTTTCTTTTTTTTTTAAACAGGAAAACGACCAGAAGGAGCAGGAGGCATGCGGAAGGTGGATGGCATCATAAAAAGGACCTGTGAAAATCCATGAGTGCCCAGAAATGAGTGTGCTATAAAACATTTGTCTGATGATCGTCATAGGAGGCAGGGGCAGTGTGCACGGCCCCAACTCTCTGCTCACTTTAAGCCTTCACGTGAACAGGGCTCTTGTTTTACTGGTTTTAGTGTACGCCAATATGATCTCCTTGGTATAGATAGAACAGGATAGAAATGATTTTAAATCAACAAACTGAACAATACCAACTACTACTACTACTACTAATATATTTATTTCTTACCCGCCTTTCCCTCTAGATCGAGGCAGGGAACAACATTAAATACAAAACAGCATAAAATATATAAAACTGATTAAAAACGTATAAAACTAATGAAAAGCATATAAAACTAATACATTCTTAAAATAACAATGAAATCTTAAAATTCATCTAAGTAGGCCTGCCAGAATAGATCAGTCTTTATGGCTTTCTTAAAGTCAGAAAGACTGTTAAATTGACGAATCTCTCCTGGCAACTTAATTTGCTAGAGAATTCAGTGTAAGAGGTACACAGATGACAGATCTGAAAGGTTGCTCAACTTAAACATGGACCTTCTTCCATGTGTGGTCCAAGAGGTGGAAACTGTGCCAAACTTTAAACACCTCTTGAAGATGCACCTGTTTACTCAGGTTTTCCCTGGCATGTAATTGCACTGGTCTGTTTTACTCTTTCTGTAATATTTTTATGTATTATTTTATATTGGCTGTTGTATTTCAATGTATTTCTGATGTAAATTGCTTAAAGACCTTATGATCTCAAGTGGCATATAAGTAGTTTAAATAAATAAATAAAATGCCAGGACGACCATCCACATGTCTTTCCCCTTTACATATAAAGCAAAAGGCCAGCAGAGGGGGGTGTTCTTTCCATGAAAAGATACGTGAGGAGGGGGAGACAAAGGCCACCCCCTCCCCTGCCTTACTTTACTGCACTCTGTCTCTTTAAGTTGTTTTCTTCTTGCCTAGCTCCAACGGATGGAACTATACTGAGAGAAAACAGCTCCAAGCAATGGGTTGCAGTGAAGGGGAGGAGGTTTCATTCCCCTCCTCTGTTCCCGTGAAAAAATAGCCCAGTCCAGCCCTGCTTTGTATGTGAACAGGGCAGGCACATGGATAAAATACACATGCCTGCGCTGTCTCAGCTAGTTCGGCTTTCATCACTGGTACATGAGGCTGTGGACTCTGCTGTTCTATATAGTTCTTTTCAGTGGGGGGGGGGGGTGCAAGCTTCTATCCCCTTCCCTCTATTTGTCCCCCTTTTTCTAATGCTCCACAAACTCAGGACAAGATTTTATTTTTGTCAAAACAGATTTTCCTGTGGGATTCTTCCTTTGGCTCTCACTTTTCTTTCTGTTTCCATGGCAACCACAGCTGGCTCATGTGCAGTTGCTATGGTAACCCCTGTGGCTGGGCTTTTTTGGGTGGTGTGTGCGTGTTTTAATGGATGTAATTAAGTAAGAATTAGATTAGCATCTTTTGTGCTCTATGTGGATCAAAACCTGTCCTGACTGACTGTTGTGGGGCTGACGTGGAACATCCTTGAAAACAATGGTATCCTTTCCCCCATTTCTCTCCGGCCTTTATCTCAGCAGCTAAAACTAGACTACGCCTTTGAGTAAAGAGATGAGCACAAGCAGAGCAAGTGGATGCCTGCATTTTGCCGATTGGAGTTATTCGTAAAGCAGTTTGTGAAGAGTATTGTGGGAAGGGCTCGTCTTTTGGATAATATGGGTATATGTTGTTCTGTCTACATGAGTTCCACTTTCCTTAGGTCAACTTTCCCCAACTTGCTGCTATTCCGGGGTTGGATCAAGAATTGTTCTTCCTCCAGCAGAAGAATACCGCTGGTGGAACAGGTCTTCTGCATCCTCCCCAACACTCGGCAGCCCCTGCATGCCCTCCAAAACTGTTCTGGAAGATTGGAACCAAAAGTCCCCTTTCACCAGCGTATCCTTCTGCTGGCAGAAGACCGATTCTGGATCCAAGCTGAGATGTTTTGGACCTCAACTCCCATCAGCCCCAGTCAACATGGCCATTAGTCAGGAATGCTAGGCAATGTGGTCCAAAACATCTAGAAGGCATCATGTTGGGGAAAGCTACTTTAGTGTGTGTGTGTGTCCCCAATGAATAGGTAAAGGTGATTAAACTTCAGAAATGTTAATGACCCCTGAAGTGGTGCATGCACAGTTTGTATTCTGCACCCTTCATCCTTCACTTGTCATTTTCTTGTGGTGGACAGGCCATAGTAGGGCATTAAACATGAGCATAAGTCCTCCTTAGTGCACATGGATCAGGATATATGCCGAAAATATCATCCAAAAAACTGCCCGGCCATTCATTTAAAAGGATTATTACAAATATTGGTCATCTGTGCTGGCTGAATCTAGGATATTTCCCCAGCCTCAGTCCCATATGACCTCTGTTCAGCAATGTGGGAGGGTCCATCCACAAATGGCTGCCTTGGATACTCTTGTAACACTTTTTACTCTCCGCTCCTGCTGTCCCACCTGAAACTGGAACTGGGTTCAACGACCAGATGACAACAAGATTCCCCACCCCAAGCCCTTCTTCAGCGAAGCGGCTGCGTGCTGCAGATCATGAACGCTTTTGTATACATTTGGTGGGATAAGCAACCAGCACTCAGCTGAAAAGAGCAGCACTGAGGCCCAGCTGTCCATCTCATCTCCTATGGCCCTGGTACCAGCCAACTTTGGCAGAGAATGCAAAGAGATGGAGATGGGGGCTAAATTAAGCCATGCCAAGTGTGGCATGTAAAACATCTCTGTCGGCAGCCACTGCCAGGTGGATATGGGGCAACAAAGAAAACAAGTAATTAGCATAGAGAACATAGTAAACTTGTCTTATTCTGAGTAGATGTGACTTCGAATGCTCCCTGACATAATCCTTTCCCTTCCGGAGGAGGACCAGCATGGGATGTGAGAAAACATTAGTTTAAGAGTGTTCTTTTTTCCTCATTTGCTTTGCTGATTCTAAAACCATATTAATGTTCATGTAGCACCCATTGGTTAACTATCCATGTTGTACTGCCACCAGAGTTGGAAGTGGCCTATAAGGCCATCAGCTCCAACCCCCTGCTCAATACAGGAATAATACAGGAATAATAAAGCATCCCTGACAGATGGCTGTCCAGATGCATCTTGAAGGCCTCTAGGTAATTAGTTCCATTGTTGTACTGCTCTAATAGTCAGGACATTTTTCCTGATGTCCAGCCGGAATCTGGCTTCCTGTAATGTGAGCCTGTTATTCTGCATCCTGCACTCTGGGTTGATAGAGAAGAGATCCTGCCCTTCTCTGTTTGACAACCTTTCAAGCACTTGAAGAGCCTTCTCTTCTCAAGGCTAAACATGCCCAGTTCTTTCAGTCTCTCCTCATAGGATTTGATGCCAATGAAGGATGACTTCCTATGGTTGTGTGCATCTTGCCTCATGCACCCCCTAATTCCCCTACAGCAGAGGTGCAGAATCTTGTTCAGCTTGAAGGCCAAAAAGCAGCAGGACCAAAAACCCCACCAGCATAGTTGAGCTTGAAGCTCTTACTGTCCATTACAAAGCCTTAGGAGAGGCGTTTCAACCTTTTAGATTGGGGAAAACTGTACCAAAACCGAAAACCCACAAACAATGGGCAGTTGGGGGGAAAGGCCTGGGGGAAGGGGGCAGTGCCCTTTGGGAAACCCCAGAGATCTGGGTTGGTACCGCAGGATGGCCAGATTTGAAATGTAGATCTTGGCCTGAGGTTTTGTATCCCTGCCCTATAGAATCCCATTTACTTCTCATGAGCTTTTCCTCCATCCTCCATCTTATTGTCCCATCATACAACATTTAGGATTGCTAACTTCCAACAAGCTCTGCTACTTTTAAGAACACTCTGACATGCAGGCATTTTGCAGTTGAAATGTTTCCCATCACATCATCTCCATGCATGAGAGCTAATGCTTATTTAGAGATTTGCTTAGCATCAGAGCTAGTAAAAAAGGGGGGGAATTTCCAACCCTGAGAATATGAATCTTCTAAAAGAAGAAGCTTTTGTGCCCACTTGTCTTCCTGCAATGGCTAGTATTCATCCTTTAGTCATCTCAAAATGTGGCCACTTTTGATTCGGGTTTGATTTTGTTGATGCAGGGTTTGATTTTGTTGACGCAGAAGGTAGATTGGGATCTGCTGGTAAATCTCTAGGTGATCTGCAGTAGTTCTCTGAGGTTTTCTGCCTCCCAATATTTTGTGCATGTAAAATTTCAAGTAAAAGATATCAAAGATGGCTAGCCTTGTGCCAATTACTTATTGCTCATCCTCTGTAACTTAGGAGCGCTAATTGGTTGCTTTTAACCAGGTCTTTATTCGGTTCTGCTGTCCAGGTTTACAGTGCTATGTTGGATCCCTTCTCTAGTAACTCACATGTACATTTGTGTATATGCCAATGTACGATTTGTGGGGCACAGGAGTTAGTTGACTTCAGTCCATGAGCCACCATTTTGTGACTGGCTCTGGTTGGGAGTTCTCAGTCTTCTAATAAAAAAAGCCCAAATAGATCCTGTAGGGTGACCAGATAAAATCCAGGTCAGGGATCATGTAACTTTAACAGTTGTAGAGAAAAGGGAGTGTCATTTGTATGCAATTAGTTCCTGGTGAAATTCCCTCTTCATCACAACAGTTAAAGTTGCAGGGGCCCTGTCTACTTTTGTATATGGTCACTCTAGTATAGTGCCTGCACCTTCAACTGCTGTGATGAAGAGGGAATTTCACCAGGAACTAATTGCATACAAATGACTCTGGCTGAAATTCCCATTTCTCTACAACTGTTAAAGTTACATGAGCCCTGACCTGGATTTTATCTGGTCACCCTAGATCTCCTTACCTCTGTGATAGAAGGCAGCTGAACCTCTGGATCTATAGTTGCACAAACAGTCTTTGAAGACAGACAAAGGGATAAGCAGAGAACTACAGCTATATCAGGCATGGAACAGGAGCGCCCTGCAGTGCCTACCATTGCCTTGTCAAAGAACCAACATTGTCCTAACACACTTCCACTGTAGGAGAAGGACAAGTGCTCTGAGATTGGGCACTGCAAATAAAGATATAGTAATTGAAGCATATTACCCAGTGTAATGACAACTTCCCAGAAGGTTGAATCCACACTGGCCATCAGAACATCTACTGTTCCTGTTTTCACTGAATTCAACACATCCAAATTATGTTAAAGAAACAGATTGTCAATGTTTAAAACTCTCTGTGCCTTTCCTCCATCCCTGTTTCTGGATTATACAGGGCGGATGTGGGCAGACTGGTGCCTGCCAAGGTGCTCTACCCCTCCCACTTAAAAACAACAATAACAACAACAACAACAAATTAATTTTCTTACATGAGGCTGGGATGGCTGTAGAGCAAAGCGAGGGCCTCCAGGCACTGCCATCTTCATTTCCCATGAAGGCTTCTGGGCCACACGTGGGGCTCAAAGATATCCTTGGGAAATGAAAATGGCAGGTGGTGGCTGCAGGCTGACGCTTCCTCTGCAGCGAACCCAGCCAGCAAGAAAAAGAAGTGGGGTGGGGGGAGAAAAAGGAACTCCTGTCAATCCCATCTGCTAAACTGGAAGAGGGGCTATACAGAGCAATAGGATCTAGGGGAAGCAATGGAGGTGGGTTAGGAAGGGCAGCAGTGAGCCAACTTGGGGGGGGCAAGCAGGGTCTAGGGAAAGCCAGCTGCCTGGGGGCAACCTGGGGGCGGTTGGAGAGGGTTGTGTTCTTGATTGTCTGAAGCGATGGGGGCTGCATGTGTATGAAAAAGAGAGAGGAGGTTTTTAGAGGTGGGACACCGGAGGGATCCTGGAAAAGAGTGAATGTGGGGTTTTGTGTGCTTGCAGTGAAGAGGAGAAGGGAGGGACATGTATGAAGACATATATGTATGTATGCATAGATGCATCATGGGGTGCCTCTATAGGGCAGCTGTATGACGCCTGTTTCTCCAAAGATGCACATTTTCTTTTCTCCAAATTTGCATCATTCGCGTTAGATGACAGCAGTGAAGGCACTGTAAGCGCTGTGTATACTGCGCTTTAGAATCGTTTACATGTGGAGATTTGCAGAATAGTCGCATCATCGCTTTAGGGCTGAATGAGGAAAAGGTTTGAAGGGACATTGATGCTGACAAAAGCACCGCCCAAGTGTCTGCTGATAGTACTGCCCACCTCCATTTCCCACAGTTGGTTACCTGAGATATTTTTCTTTGCCCTACCGCGCAGTACTTCGCATTTGAAGATGATTTCTAAAGGGGCAGTCATTGAATTATGACATCACCCGCCCTGCCCTGCAAACTACACCCCATATTAGCATTAAACCGAATGATCATCACACAGGACAGATTACAAAACTGCACTGTAGCTGCGAAGGAAAATTTAAACTCGTAGTAAATCAACACCAAGAAAGTGCACATATACGGGGTCTTTAAATCAAATGCACTTCTGATTTGCACCCAATTCGTCTGTCTGAAATGCCGCCACTGTGCATTCACTGAGGCGCAAATAAGCCGTCTAGAGGTAGCCATGGATGCATGAGATGCTTGCGTGTGTGTGTGTGAATGGATGGATGGAGGATGGGTTGCTGGGGGCATGTGTGTGAGAGTGAGAGAGAGAGAGAGAGAGAGAGAGAGAGAGAGAGAGAGAGAGTCTATGTGTGGTAAACCAGCGTGTGAGAGAAGAAGGGATAGGAGGCAATGAGTTGGCTAAAAGAAGTGGGGAAAAGAAAAATAATATGCGGAATAGGTTTCTGTTGGCGCTGAAAAGTATGTTTGTTCAAAGGAGTTGTTTATTGTGTTGGTGCACAGACCCAGCTCTGTCTTGTACTTAGGGCAGGATACCGGTCCTTTGCGACTAGCCACACCTCCCATGGCAGCCATTTCTTGCTGGTGCCCATGACTTTCTCAAATTGTCCAATGTGCCCACGGGCCCAAAAAGTTGCATACCACCAATGTAAGACAAGAGCCCTCAGGAAGGAAGGAGAGAGTTGTTTTCTGCCAACTTCTGACACCTTTATTAGCCGAGTTATAGCATGTTCCTCGTAGATGGGAGATTTTACAAGATGGAACTCAGCCTTTGTGCTTTCCCCATCCATGCAGCAACAGAGTAGTTTATTTCTGTCTCTGCTTCTGCTGCTGTGCGTTTTGTTTTTCCACTGTGTGTGCATCAAATCCTGTATTTAAAAGTGCATCCATGCACATGTGTCTACATTAAATTGTATTTTTCACAGTCTGGCGTTTGCTATCAGATTGGGTTTGAAAGATGAACCAAATGGACAGAATGATTTAGATGTAGGCAGGCTAATTTACTGTGAGTGGGAGGTGCAGCCGTGAGCTCTGATTTTTTTAGGCTCTCTCCTAGCTCTGAGCGCTGTCCACATCATCAGAGAACATGGAAGACAAGGCAGAATATTTCCCCCCCCCCCATCAATTTTTCCCTCCTTTTCTTTTTACCAATAGCTGTTTTTCCTCTTTATCTCATGTTCTATCCTCCTCCTTCCTGGTCACAACTTTTACTTCCATTGTCATTCAGTCCCACTCCCCTCCAACACCACCAATTGCCTAGCATGTTCCCCATCCCTTCTTTGAAGAATGATGTACGGTGATGTTTCTTAGAAAACCATATATGCTCCTCCTCTTGTCAAAAATCTTTTGCATCTTGACATCCACACTGTAGGCTCAGCCAGCCACGCCAACTTGTAAAATGATGGATTATATCTCTCACTGTTCTAAAATGGCAATAAATGAGAGGGAGGTTCATCCCCCAGTGTCCCACTCCCCACAATGTCTCCTAAATTTCTCTGGGCAATTCTCACGTAGCTGCTGCCTGCATATGAGTGTGTGGGTTTTATAGCCGGTAAACTGCAACTTTGGAGAAATATGGCAGACCAAATACCCAGAAGAAGATGAAAAACAAAGATTAAGTTTTTAAAAAAGGAATAAAGGGAAGCAAAGTCTAACAATTCAACTAGCTGATACATAAATTGAGTAAAAAAAACAATAAAAAGGAAGTATATCCTTTAAAACAACAATTACCCTGTGTAGAAAATTCTAATTACAAAGGGACACACTTTCTCCAGAGGGGAATTCATCCCTAATCTAAGCCTTCCTTTGCACCAACAAAGCTGATACAAAGGGACCTCTCAGCAAAATGACATTAGAACCATCTCTACAACATCAACAACACCCTGGTATAAATGATGCACATGTGTTACACACCATTTTGTCCTCACAACAACCTGTAAAATTGGCTAGGCTGAGAAGTAGCAAAAAACCCAAGGTCATCCAGTGACCTTCATGGCTGAGCAGGAATTGAAATTTGAGCTTAGGGTCCCCTCTACAAGATTTTGCTTTGACGCCTGGTTCCCCGATTATGCACATCTCTTGACAATCGCTTTTACGCCTAATATATGTATGAAGTGCTTTAAAGTTGTTTACATGCTGATAATCTCATGCAAATGTTACTGAAAGTAATGTGTTTTGTCCTGGGGAAACTGCCCAAACAGGTTTTCCACCCTGTATTCTCCCTGCCCACCAGAATCTCCAGCCTTTGGTTACCTAAGTTACCTGGCAGGAATGACCTAGGTAACCTGTTCAGCTACCTCTCTCTCCCCCCTCTTCGCCTTATTGCCATTTGAAGTGAACTGCTCAGGAGTAAATGGGAATGTGCCTCGCACAAACACATGCCAAAACAGACAGGGGGATGCTGCTTCGTTCCTTCCCCCTCCTCTTCCCAGCGAGCTCAACTGTTGTAAAACATACACATGCGCATACACACACACACAACTCATGTCAGGAACCCAGCAAAAAGTGAGGGGACGATATGTCTAAGTTGATCGCTAATTATGCGCACATCCTTCCTACCCACTTCTTGTGAAACCACCTCCATCTGGCTGCAGTGTTTCCATGTACGAAATAAATTTGGTAATGTGCTCTTGTAGAGGCACCCTCGGTTTGCCTGTTCTAAGTCAACTAAGCCATATTGGTTTGTTATGTATTCATCTATAGGATAGCATCCAATAGTGGTGCAGCACAAACACTAATAAAGTTGTATGCTAGTGTAAATCAATGCAAGTGCAATGTCATTAGCACTTGCTAGCAGTGCCAGTCCTCCCATAAAGTGGGATGAATTCACTGCCTCAGTTGGCAGATTGGAAAGGGCAATTGCCATAGGGTCCTGAAACCACTGCCCTATGCCTCCCTCTGAGGGGTCCTCTTCTGAACGAGGCATTGGCAGGGAAGTGACCCTGGAGATTGCCTGTGCTAAGATCTCCAGGGCTGCTCCCCGCCAATGTGCTGAGGTGCTGAGTGGAAAGTGGGAGCCAGCAATGGCTATCATTCCCCACCCTCCAGCAATGGTATGCAGTGGTAGCTAACAATCTCCCTCCCCACTTCCCTCAGCAGGAGTGGCAGCATGTCCTCCCATCTCAGGTGGCAGGAGGTCTTGTGCCACCACTGCTTGCTTGTGCAAGGGAAAAAGCAGTGACTTGCTACCAAAATTTGCCAGCTATTATTTGCCCCATTAGAAAGAACTTCAGGGTCAACATACATTTTCCCTAAATAGGCAGCTTGGTGGAGGGGTGATCTGCATCAGGAAAATGGTGGAAGGAAGGGGGCTATGAAGCCCCTCTTCTCCAGCAACGTAACAGGATTGGCCCAGGGCATTTTGCTACCTGAGGCAAAGAACAAGATGGCACCCCATGTACAAAACCCGACTGGACTGACAGATGAATCTGTCTTGAACCCTGGTGTTGGGACAGCATCCTCTACTGCACCTGGAGACATCAACTAACTAACTTAGGGGTGCAGAGCAAGCTTCATGGCACACAGGTTTCTCCTCCAACAGACCTTGCTATCACCACCAGCATCTGCTGCCTGAGGTGATTGCGTCACTCTGCCTAATGGTACCGCTGGCCCTGAATGTAATCTTGTTCCAAACTCCCCCTGCAGTTGCGTTTTAAATTCATTTAATGAAACAGGAGATCCAGTCATGAATCTCCAACATCTCATTTAGTGTGGCCCTTAGTGCTTCTTCGACTTCGCAATAAACCAAAAGATGCTGCCAACAAATGAAGCACAATTTCAGCTGGTTGTCATGGCTCCCCCAACCTGTATTATTGGATGCCTCTGGGATGGTTCATACATATACCTACATCACCTGATTTCTCATTGCACAGTTACGCAGCACTTGATGATTCGCCATTGGATGTGTGAATTGACTTCACTGAAATGTGTTGCCTTTGAGGAGCTGATATGAAGTTGTATCTTGTGATGGTGCATTCACACATGGAAGCCCCCGCTTGATGCTACAGCCATCAAAAGATGAGCATGAATGTGCAAATCAGGCATAATTCACTGCTCTGACACAGACTTTATTTCTCTGCCTCAGGACCAGACTAATGTTCTGTGCTATAAACTGGATTGTTAACCAAATCTTATCCTCCAAAGGTGACAATATAGACTTCTTTTCACACACCCCTTCCATCTTTCACTGATTTCACATTGAGAAGCTGCACGCAAAAGACACAACAGTGTGACAATCTACTTGATCCACACCCTGCTCTGCATTATTCATGCATTTCCTTCCCATTGCACACATTTTGTTAGTCTTCATTCAGCCAAAAACACATGAAATGTTTTGAATTTCAGCTTCTCCTACTTTGTGTTTTTTTCACTTCCATTTTTCCTCTCTTGTAGAAATGGTGTGTGTGTGTGTGTGTGTGTGTGAATAATCCTTCTTTAAAAACTAATTCTTCCCCTCTCTTACTCACACCCATTCTAAAACAGTATGTGTGTGCTTCATCTCTTTATGAGAGTCTGTTAGAAGAAACGAGAAAGGAAGGGCAATTATGGGGAGGGAGAAGAGAGAAACCCCATAATGTCTGATTTTGTTACCCTGAACCATTTGAACCAATTCCCACACAGATTGAGTCAGTTTTATAGTTTTAATTTTTGTATATCGGTGTTTTTAATGTTCAATGTTTTTAATTTTTGTAAACCGCCCAGAGAGCTTCAGCTATGGGGCGGTATATAAATGGAATAAAATAAATAAATAAATAAAATAAACATTTTACCTCCATGGGACAGCTCTTGGAATGATGCCCACAGATGCACGCACATTAAAAGACTTCATCAGAACGGATCATCTCCAGTGCAATTTGCTAAAGCACCTGATCATTATTAATTTTTTAAAATCATTTTACCATTTTACGCAGTGTGCAGAGTTTGCATTTGCACACTTGGCAAACCCTCTGCCCCTGCCCTACCCACCACCACCACGACAAAACAAAAAGATTTATAGATTCCCAATTCTAGGTTTTGTTTTTGCAATCTCTATTCTTGGTAGTTATTCTGCAGGAAACCGAGAAAATTGCCAATCGCAACCGGGCATTTCTTTCTCTCTTATTAAATCGTAAAGCCCCATGGGCACCCAAACGTGCTTGGCTTCTATCTCCATCACTCAAGCAGTGATACTGCATTGTAGGGGTGGGGGAGGCTGCAGCATGAATCCCTGGGGGAAGGGGAGGGAACTGAACTGCTCATCAGAAAGACTGGTAACCAGGCAACCAGCCTCCCGTGCCTGAGACAAGCAGAAACAGCTGGGAGCTTTGAAAACCAGGAGAAGCTACTGTAAAATGAGCGAGAAGGGAGGAGGGAAAACAGAGAGGGGGGGGGAATCAGGGGGGGGGGTTGGCTATTTACGCCTGATCATATGCATAACATTTGTCCCAGCTATGAATGGTCATCCTGGCCAAACTTTAAATAGCAGACTATTAGAGCTTCTTCTGATGAAATAAAGGGGGGGGGGCACCACTTTTTTTGACTCTGAAACATACAGTGGAAGCAGGGGAGCAGCATTCAATGCATTTTTCAGGCAAGGGGCTCATCTGTGAACCGGAGATAATGGTTCCAAAGACTCTCAGGATAAATGCATGAGGTTTAAATTCCAGACACCAGGGAAATAAACAACAATCGCTGGAACATATGAAGTAAGACTAGGAGAAAATATCCCTGAGACGAGCACATTTCTCTCCCCGTTGAGTAGTTTACAGCCAGGATTCCTCACACATCAAGGAAAAGGGCATTCACATCAGTAGCCCCAGCGTCTCTTTTTCTTAAAATTAACCCTTGTTTTGTAACTTTATGGAAAGGCCCTAGGGAGTGGGGAATAAAAACATACTTTGCCATGCCACATATACAAACTATTTACTTGCCTACCAACCCTTGAATCTCCAGAGACAGAGCTTGGTAAGGAAGCAAATTGGATGCAGGTCAGGCTTACACCACCATTACATCTTTAGGGACACCTAATCACATGTCTAGCTGGTAAGAGTGATTCAATGGGGGGGGGACAGATTCCTGTGTGGGTTCTCTGCACCACTCTTCCCACGCTATGTTAACTATGTGATCTTTACCATTCTCTCTCTCTCTCTCTCTCTCTCACACACACACACACACACACACACACAGGTTGCAATCCAATGAAATATTTTTAAAACTTTTATTTCTATTTTTCAAAGTTTTTTAATAAGGTTTTTTTATATAACAAAAACATACATAAGAAAAGGATCAGTATTTTACATTGTAGTTACAATGGATTATTAATCATTTAATCATATGGGTTTTAGCTTGTGTCATTGTGGGCTACTTCTCCCAGATGCTGGCCCATACTGGTGGCACTTTATCAGTAGGGCTGTGCATGCCCCCCAATCCTATCTGGATCCAGATCTGGAAGGTCTGAATAGGGCCTGATCTGATCCAGACCGATCCGGACCTTCCCTGATCCGATCCGGACCTCCGGATCGATATCCGGATGCCTCAAAAGATGGTGGTGAGTCCATTGAACTCACCTCCCTCTCCCTGCTCTCCCCACTCACCAGCTGCCATCCGCCGTCCACCGTCATCTGCTGTCCACCATCATCGCTGTAGGCCGCTGCATCGTCCGCCGCGATTGGGAGATGTGGTGGCCTACAGCGATGATGGCAGATAACGGAGGACAGAGGAAAGTGGCGGCGGCGGACGACAGACAATGGTGGACGGTGGATGGCAGCTGGTGAGTGGGGAGAGCAGGGAGAGGGAGGTGAGTCCAATGAACTCACCGCCAGCCTTACTACCAGGTCCCTGCCAGGGATCTGCGTCCGAAACTCTGGATTGGTCTGGATCGATCAGGACTGGTCCGATCCGAATCAACGCGGACCTCCCCCGATCCAAATCAGATCCTGAATTCAGAGGTCCGGATCAGCCCAATCCCATTTGGATTCGGGATCCAGTTCTGTGCACAGACCTATTTATCAGTTTGTAACCCTGCATTGCCTGCCTGTCCATCTACCACCCTTCCTTTTCTTCTCTGGTCTCTAGTGAAACTGACAAAGTAGGGGAAATTCTTGTCAATTTCCTCAGCTTTGCTATTTCTTCAAAAGGACATGATTTATGCAGATAAAAATACCATAAAGAAAACACTGAAGATGCACTGGTAAAATTGACAAGGATTGTCCCCAACTTGATCTGTTTTAGAGTGGGGGAGGGAGGTTTGAAAGAAATGGCCATGCTGCAGATGCTTCTGGGTCAAGGAAAACAAGGAGCAATCAGGTAAGAAGACGTGTCTGTTAATAGTTTCCAAAGATACACTTCCATACCAGGAGGAGAAGTTAAAATCTGAAAATGTACACGTCTGTGGGAAAAAATGGTGTGTGGAAAGCTAAAACATCTGTCCACAGGTGATACAAAGCAACACAGGAAAGTTGAAATGCAATTATAAATGCACCTTCCTGCATGGTCATCGACTGATTTTTAAAGCCCGATATAAGTGCACTTAACATTGCATTACCATCTTTCACATATGCACCCCAAGAGGAGGAGAGAGGATTAAAAGGGGATTTGTCAAATTCCTGGAGGATAAGATCTGTCAATGACTGTTAGCCATGGCAGCAAAATAGAACTCCAAGTTCAAAGGCAGTAGGCCAGTGAATACCTGTATCTGGGGAGCAACGGTGGGGAGCCACTCCTTTTTGGCTGTGAATGAGGACTTTCCAGCAGCATCTGCTTGGCCTCTGTTGGGAAGTAGTATGGACCTTTGGTCTGATCCAGCAGGGTTCTTTTTATACGAAGGTTATGCAACAGAAAAGCAGGAAAGGAAAAGCACTTTGTGTAGCACTGGGATCTCAATTCTGCAACCGGAAGTACATATAGCAATTAACAGCCTTGTGTAGAACAGTGTGAAGAGGTTCAAAGGTGCTTTAAGCAGCACCTGTTAGTCTTCAAATATCTGAAAGGTTGTCATGCAGACAATGGTGCAGACTTGTTCTCGCTTGCTCCAAATGGCGGGACTAAAACCAGTGGGTGGGAATTGCACAGAAGCAAATTTCAGCTAAATATTGGGAGAAACTTCCTATCAGGAAGAGCTGCTCAGCAGTGGACCAGACTGCCTCAGGAGGTGGAGGGCTGTCTTTTACTGGAGGTATTTAAGAAGAGGTTAGATGCAGTGCAGGCTGGTAGCTCCAACGTTAGTGAAGTGGTGAATCTAATCCAGGTTTCAGTCAGAACCAGTCAGAACTCTAAAGGAGCTCTCCAAGGTGACTGAATCTACTTTGGGGATAGAGTTCTATCTACAATTGTGTGTTCATTGCTGCCCACACCCTCCCATGCATGGGCAATGTGTGTCAGCAGGAGTGACATTGTCATCAGTGGCTGGCAATAATGTTGCTAAGCAGCCATGGGTTTTGCTGCATTGCTCCTCCTTACTTTTCCCTCCTGCTTCATTGTGCCTTTGACATTGTCACTGGAGAACTTTATGGTGATTAAATTGTAACAATGGCTTTCTTGGATGGATGAGATTGGAGATGCCATCACCACCACACTCTCTTCTCTTTCCTCCCACTCCCCCTTTTTCTTTTGTCTGGTGTGGTTCATGTTTTGTCGTTAAATGTGGGTATGTGATTATACAATGTGTGTTGGTGTGTTGGTTAAAGTGTTGGACTGGGACTTGCTAAATAAGTGCTGGGACTATGTGGCCCCTTTATTGTATTAACTGTTCTGTTTGCCAATTTATGACTAAGTGTAATTCAAGGTGCTGGTGGTTAGCACACCTGAAGCCCTAAACAGCTTGGGGACCTGACAGATGGCTGTCTAGCTACCTCTTGAATGCCTCTAGTGTGGGAGAGCCCACAACTTCCCTAAGTGATTAGTTCCATTGTCGTACTGCTCTAACACTCGGAAGTTTTTCCTGATGTCCAGCCAGAATCTGGCTTCCTGTAACTTGAGACCATTATCCTGCATCCTGCACTCTGGGATGATCGAGAAGAGATCCTGGCCCTCCTATGTGTGACAACCTTTCAAGTATTTGAAGAGTGCTATCATGTCTCCCCTCAGCCTTCTCTTCTCAAGGCTAACATGCCCAGTTCTTAAAGTCTCTCCTCATAGGGCTTCGTTTCCAGACCCCTGATCATCCTTCTTGCCCTCCTCTGAACCCCCTCCAGCTTGTCTGCATCCTTCTTGAAGTGTGGTGCCGAGAATTGGATGCAATATTCAAGTTAGGGCCTAACCAGTACCTTGCGCAATTTGGAAGCTATACTTCTATCAATGCAGCTCAAAACAGCATTTGCTTTTTTTGCAGCCACAGCACACTGTTGGCTCATATTTAGCTTGTGATCTACAAAAATTCCAAGATCCTTTTTGCTTATATTATTGCTGAGCCAAGTATCCCTCATCTTGTAACTGTGCATTTGGTTTCTTTTTCCTAGGTATAGAACCCTGGCATTTATCCCTAATAAATTTTATTCTGTTGTTTTCAGCCCAACACTCCAACCTCTTAAGATCACTTTGAAGTTTGTTTCTGTCTTCCAGGGTATTAACTATCCATCATCTGCAAATTTGATAAGCATTTCCTGCACCTCCTCATCTAAGTCATTAATAAAAATGTTGAAGAGCACTGGGCCCAGAAATCAGACTGTGTTGGGGTGAATGATCATGGAACACATAGACATGCATGGGTATATGTTGCAGGAGGTGTGGGGAGAGGGTCAGAAAGCAGTTGGAAATACAAAAGACTTTTGTATTTAAAAAACGGAAGGGGATAATAGCAATGCCAGAGACATCTTTAGTGCCCAAACCAGACATTACTTTCAATCTGTGTCTAGCATCCACATCTCCCCACCCCTCAATTTTACTCTAGAGTAGGTGCAGGCCCACAATTCAGATCAGGAACCTAGTGTGTGGGGGGAGGGGGGAGCAGAGCTTTAAGTTCCAGATCAGGAGACCTGCACTCAACTCTAGAGTAAAAATGGACAAAACGCATAGCCTGCTTCACGGAGATTTAAAGCAATGTCTGTCTTGGCGCTTCAGTCAACCTGGCTCTTAAAATGCATGCCTTTGTTGTGTGTTTTTTGTTTGTTTGTTTTGCAATGTAACCTTCCACGTTTTCAAGAGCAGACCTTTGGACCTGGGCAATGAACCAAGCGGCCCTTGCCACCATCCTTGGCTTGGCCTGACTCTTCAAAGACCTCTCCCTCAGGAGAGCCACGTGCGGCTGCCCCTTTGGACTTCCCAGGTGCCTTTCTTCTGACAAAATCCTCAAACTACCATTTGCCAAGAGATGAGCAATAGGCCCAGAGGGGGCAGGCAGGAGCATTCCAGGGCTAAAAATAACAACAGGTCAGCTGTGAACGTGTCTGGGGCCCTTCACCGCCCCTTCTCTCTGTGCTCTCTCCTCCCTCTTCCCACACACAGCTGGTGCTGCAGTCACCAAGAGGACAAACAACCCTTGACAAGCTCTGGATCCCTCTCTGTCAACAACTCCTCCTTTCCCCCCTGGCATCTCAGCTGCCAGGAGCTGGGGCTGCTGCGAAATCCAAGGCACTCCGAGCGGGGAAAGGAAGAAAACATCCCGCCTGTCCCAGAAGCAACCCCCTTTCACTCTGTCATCACCCACAGAGTAGGGCTCAAATGGATTTAGGGGTACAGAGGGAAGGGAGCTCTTGAGCTGTGCCATCTATGGCTCAAGTGGCTTGGAAAGAGCCATTCCTTCTGAGGTCCCATTGAATCAGGGGTGCAGAACCTCTTTCAGCCTGAGGCCCAAATGCAATGTTGGAGAAGCTCTGGGCGGGGGAGGGGCACATTCCAGTGGTGGGTGGAGCTGAAGGCAAAGGGGGTGGGGTCAAAGGGTTGGGGACAAAATGTCAGCATATTTTAGTTTACAGCTGTGCCTTAGGAGAGGCATTCCAACCTCTTATGTGGGCTGCGGGGGAGCAACAGGAAAAAAAATGCCAAAGGACTGGTGGTTGACGAAAGGAGCATGGACGTTGGACGTTGGAGGAATCCAGGAGAGCCGGATTGGGACCTGAGGCTGACTGGATTTGGCCCACAGGCCCGATGTTTCACACCCCTGCTTGAAACAGTCTTCAGGTATCTTCCTAGCAGCTGGTTTTCTTAGTGGCATGGCAGGGTTTAGTTTTGCACTGATTCACAGCTCACACTCCCTGCTTTCAAAAGGTCTCATGCAGTGGAGGCAGGTGACTCTGTCAGTGGGGCAGTGAATCCACTCTTGGTTTCAGGCAGAACCAGTCAGAAGGCTCAAGGAGCTATCTAAAGTGCTGAACCCATTTTGGGTATATGGTTCGCCACCTTGGATAGCTCCTTTAGAGTTCTAACTGGTTTGGCTGAAACCCAGAGCAGACTCACTGCCCCATTGACATCAGAGCCACCAGCCTCTACTGGTCCCATGTTGTCTTGGAAAGCATGATGTTCAATGCCCCAGCCTGGTGCCCTCTAGAAGTTTGGGGCTTCAACTCCAGTCTGCCAGGCCAGCATGGCCAATGGTTAGGAATCCTGGGAATTGTAGTCCAAAACATCTGGAGAGCTGTGTTACCGTAGATATTTATTTATTACATTTATTTATTTATTACATTTGTATACCGCCCCATAGCCGAAGCTCTCTGGGCAGTTTACATAGGATTAAAAACAATTAAAAACAATATACAAAAATTAAAACAGCAAAAACATACAACATACACACAATCTGTACATTTAAAAACCACTTCAACACTTCAAAAAACTACAAAAGTGAAGACACCATTTGGTTAGCATTTGCTGTAGTTACCTTCTTAAATGCTACAAAGTTAAGCCCCACAGATTGAAGTACAGAAGATTTAAGTACATATGTAACTCTCCCACAGAAATCAGTGGGGCTTAATTTTACCATCCTAGGCTCACTTGCAAGCCCCATTGATTTCAAGGAGCTGTGCTTCCATGTAAGCTCTTTGCTAAGGGTGCCTCTACAAGTGATTTAAAGCTCTTTCAAAGCGCATTACCGATTTTACCTCCACATGAACGGAGCGCAAATTGGGGGTTGAGGCGCTTTTTCTGTCCGATTATGCGCATTATTGAATGTGCGTTAAAAAGTGAGATTTAATTTACCGCAGGAGTTAAAGCGCCTTATGACCATGTAAACAAGCGATGCTCCACATGTAAACAACTTTAAAGCACGTTTCATACAATCGGTAATGCACTTCACTGCCTCCCATGTATAGGGATTAGGCGTAAAAGTGATTGAGAGAAGATGCGCATAATCGGCCAACCGGGCATCAAACCGAAATCTTGTAGAGGGGACCTAAAACTGCATTCCTAAGCACACATACCTGGGAATAAACCTCACAGAACACTGGGAGTTGCTTGTGAGTAAATCTGCACAGGTTTGCACTGTATGTGCTTAACTTTGCATATGAAAAGGTCTGAAAGGCACACTAAGGATTTTCTCTATAAGCATGCACATCATTTTCCATGTTCAGCAAAAACATAGTACAAAAGCCCTTATAATATTACAAAAAGGAGAGAATTAAAAATTGAGATTCCTAGCAGAGGAGGGAAGAAGCATCTCCTATCATTTGTGTTTCTTCCATCAGTCTGAAAATTCCTTAATCTAGTAAAAAAACCTTCTGTTTCACCAGCAGCACCTTCCTAACTTATTTATAATATTTATAGACTGCTCCATATCTACAATAGATTCCAAAGCAATGAACATAGGAATAAAACAGTGAAAATATATTTTTAAAAAGAAAGATTAAAACATCAAAATAAAATTGATCAATTTAAAAGGAAGACCCAATAAAAAAGGTGGCTGCTCAGCTGAGGAATGCTTCCTTGAAAATAATTGTTTTCAGGAGGCGCCGGAAGTAGCATAGTGTTGGTGCCTGCCTGACCTTTAGGGTCAGGGAGTTCCAAAGAGAACGGGCCACCACACTAAAGGCTCTTCTCCTGATGAACTCAAAACCAGCTATAGGTCCATGTGGAACCACCAGGAGCATACCCTCTGGTGACCTCAGTGGCTGGGCACTTTGGTAAGGGAGAAGGTACTGTCTCAGGTATCCTGGTCTCGAGTTGTTTAGGGCTTTGTACACTAATTCCAAAACCTTAAACCTGGCCTGGTAGCCAATAGGAAGCCAGTGCAGTTTCCTCAGCAAAGGACTTAGATGCTGAAAAGGGGGAGCTCCTGATAACAGCCAAGCATATCACAAAGATGGATGGGGAAATTGACTTCCTATAGGTCAGGGGTGTTAAACATCTTCTAGCTCAAGAGCTGAATTCCATTTCAGAAAAGAGTCCGGGCGGGGCACATTCCAGTGGTGGGTGGGGCCAAAGATGAAAGGGGTGACATCACAAATACCAAAACTCTGGCATATTTTAGTAGGGTGACCATCTGGAAAGGAGGACAGGGATCCTGTATATTTAACAATTGTATAGAAAAGGGGATTTCAGCAGGTGTCATTTGTATGCATGGAGCACCTGGAACAGGCCTACCCAGATGATGATGCTTGGGGATAGTTGCTTCTCAAAGAAGGATCTGCTATGTGGTGTACCACAAGGTGCCATCCTATCCCCAATGCTGTTTAACATCTACATGAAACTTCTGGGAGAGATCATCGGGAGGCATGGGGCGGGGTGCTATCAGTACGCTGATAACACCCAAATATATTTCTCTATGCCTTTGACAACAGTGTCAGCTAAGGATAGTGTGTCTCCTCTGAATGAATGCTTGGAGGCGGTAATGGGCTGGATGAGGAAAAACCAACTGAAGCTGAATCCAGATAAGATGGAGGTGCTTACTGTCAAAGGCCACAACCTGGGGTTGGAGGTGTGTCAACCAGTTCTGGATGGAGTTACACTCCCCCTGAAAGGCTGTGTTCGCAGCTTGGGGGGTGCTGCTGGATCCGTCGCTCCATAGATGCGACGGCCAGGAGTGCCTACTATCAGCTTCGGCTGATATGCCAGCTGCGCCCCTTCCTAGAGTTGGAAGACCTAAAGTCAGTAGTGCACACGCTGGTAACTTCGAGGCTCGACTTCTGCAATGCGCTGTACATAGGGCTACCTCTGTGCCTAGTCCAGAAACTTCAACTAGTTCAAAATATGGCAGCCAGGTTGGTCACTGGTACACCTAGGGGTGACCATATCACACCAGCTTTAAAATCTCTTCACTGGCTGCCAATTAGTTTCCGGGCGAAGTACAAAGTGTTGGTCATTACCTTTAAAGCCCCACATGGTTTGGGTCCAAGTTACCTGCGGGATCGCCTTCTCCCATACAAGCTGTCCCGCATGCTTAGATCCTCTGGAAAGAATTTACTACAGTCAGCCAAGATTAGGCTGACAACCGTTACCCAGAGGACCTTCTCTTCTGCCGCTCCCAGATTGTAGAATGACCTGCCGGGAGAGATCCGCCAACTCACCAGTCTCCAAGAATTTAAAACAGCTATAAAGACTGATCTCTTCCGGCAGGCCTACCCAGATGAATTTTAAGTGTTTTATTGGTATTTTAATGATATATTGGTTTTATGTGCTTTTAATCGGTTTTGTGTATTTTATGTTTGATGTTGTTCCTCGCCTCGATCCAGAGGGAGAGACAGGTAATAAATAAATATATTATTATTATTATTATTATTATTATTATTATTATAATATCACAACAGTTAAAGCTGCAGGAATTTCATGACAGTAACTAAGCATTAGGAAAGGCATTTCAACCATTTGGAATTGGGGGGGGGGGGTGTCTGCATAAAAACCAGAAAACCAAATGATTGGTAGTCAAGGATACTGGGTAGGGCTAGAGGAAGGGGGGGCATGGCCTTCTGTGGAACCTGAGTGTCTGCTACTCTGCTATAGGTGAATGAATAAATTCTGCTTGTATGCACAGTACACAATTAGCAACGTCTTGAAAGGCTATCGTTTCCTGAAAAGAGGATTGTCTTATCTGGAATATTATGTGGGTCTTCATCATCCCTTATGGACCCACTGTATATCTTGGAAACATTTTCCATCTGTGGGATAATATGAAGAACTCCGCCTGCTTCAAGACACCCGGGGGTGATGGAGAATGTCCTGTAGCTTGATCAGTTCCTATTTCCCGCTCCCTCCTCTTCTTTCTTCCTCCTCATGCTTCTGCAACAATCCCCATGTGGCCTCTTCAGAGCGGGGGAAAATAATCATGTCTCCTGCCTTCATTTACTTACACTCACACACTCAGGTTTAGGGGGTGCTTGTAGTTATTGTTAGATAGCCTTCTCTGATGATGTGCATAAAAGCATTAATAAAGTAAATTGATTTGAACGTCTTTTAAACTGGCTCCAGTCTGGGTTTATTGCCTCCAATACTAAATGCAGTGTTGCCACACTTTCTCTGGATATAAAGCACCTCTGCTGTAAGTCACCCCAGACTTTCCAGCACCACCAGGGAAAACATAAGAGTTTTCCTTGGCCACAGCTTCCTGCTTTGCTGGTTTCGTGCATTCTGTTAAACCCCAAATGGACAAAGTAGCATGTGCAACCACCATCACCACCACCCATGTGGGGTTTAATGTCAGAGTCATTTCACCAGATTGTGTTGCCACTGCTCCTGGCCTGTTGGTCCCTTCTGGTGTCTGTGGTGGTCTGCACACCTGAGGATTCCTGACAAACCCAATGTTTGGAAGCCCTCTGAATGCAGATCTCTGCCACCCACAGGGAGCTCCTTTCTCCGCATAGTTTGCAGGAGCTGAGCAGATACCCTCAGCAGCGTTCACAACCCAAACCTATTTAGCAACATGAAGAGCTAAGATTTGTTGGAATGCGCTCACCCATTTGTGCCCATGCATGCAGCACAGAAGACTCTGGGCTGCTCTTTTCAGCTAAAGAAAAGCTCTTGCAAGGGGGTTCTCCAAGGATTTCTCTCCAACAGCCCAAAAGACTTGGTCGTGATGCTTTTGCAGCAGGCAGATTGGGGCAGACTGTGTCTCCATTTGCACAGAGCCATATAGAGAAATACTGGAGGTGCTGCAAATTGGCGACATTCTACATCTCGATGTTTTATTTATAAGCACAAAAATGAACATCAATGGGACAGAATAAAATATCTCTCGGGTTTAGGAAACTGGAAAGATAAAATTTCATTATTTACGGAGTGCCATCTGTATGCCAGGCACACAGCACTGACGGAGAGAAAGAGACTGTCCCTGCAGCCTTGGCTCCAGGAGGCAATCTGTCCCCAGCAGCATTTCTCAGCTCCAAAGACGGTGACAGTTTTACTCTTTCCTCCAAGAATTATATAGGACATGTGCGATATGGAATGCCATGTATAGTACACCTGCTGAAAGGAATGCATTTGATGCTCACCGATTTGGCAGAGCCTCAGAATTGCTACCTATTGGAAGCAAACGCCGTACCAAGCCCACACAGCTTGAGATTAAAGGTGCTGGCAAAGTTCACTTGGATCAGGCCCAAGTTTCGGAGGCTGGGCAATGTTTGCTTCAAAAGAGAGGTGAGCGCGAGGAGTTTAGCTTCATTTGGCTTGGAAAAGAGATGAAAGGGAGACGTGATAGAGCAGTGCAAAACTATTCACGGTATGGAGAAAGTGGAAAGGGAGACATTTTCTCCCTCTCTCATTATACTAGAACCTAATGGGGTCATTCCATGAAGCTGATGGGTGGGAGATTCAGGGCAGGTAAAAGGAAGGACTACTTCACACAGTGAATAGTTAAGCTATGAAATTTGTTGCCACTAGACATAGCGATGGCAATAGATTTGGATGGCTTTAAAGGGGGATTGGACAAATTCCTGGAGGTTACCAATGGCCTTCATGGGTTCTAGTATTATGAGAGAGGGAGAAAAATGTTTCCCTATCCACATTCTCCACACAACCCACATTCTCCACCCATCATAGAGTTATGTTACACCAGAGGTAGGCAAGCTTGTGCCCTCCAGCTGTTTTCAACTGCAAACCCCCAGCCAGCAATGCTCTGAGATTACCCCTGTGCTATGCTCCCCCGAAGTCATTACTGATTGAAACTCCCTGTTGAGTGCAGAACTCAATAGCAAGGTTGGATTTGGTGCCACTAGATGTTTCCAGACATGGGTTTTGGGGGGGGGGGGGGCGGGAGAGAGAGTTTCCCAATTCACATGAAAGGTTTTCACACAAATAGCTTTTCCTTTCACACAATAGGCTATGGCTGTCTGTTTTAAACTTCCTGTGTTTAGGGATGTTTTTAAAAACAACAACAATTTTTTAGCTTTTCGCACTTGGCACAATTGCAGTTTGGCTTTAAAGCGAGAATCTAAAATAACAGAACAAACGCAGGATCTGAAGCTAGCATGCAAGTTACGAAGGAGAAGCTAAAGAAACGCCAACTGCCCTTGACCCCTGGGTCTCTGGGGCCTCCTAGTCTTCCCATGCCCAGACTGCGGACAATGTCGTGTTTCAGGCTGCGGGAAGAGAAAGTCACATGACTTGAACTGAACAGCAGCACAAGGATCAGTGGCTTCAAAGTAAAAAAAGAAGGGGGTCATTGTGACTCATAGAGTTTTGAGGAAATCACCTCAGAGCCCAACTAGAGACAAAGCCCAGCTCAGAACTTTCTAACCTCCTGTTCTGCAACCTTTGGGCAGCTGTCCAGAGTTCTATTGCAGTGCTGTATCAGTACGATGCTTCCCAGGCTGGTTTCATCTTCCTCTTTCTGCAATTGGGGCCCAGCTGGTCACTCCTGTGGTGCAGCTCAGTAATTTAGAGCCTGGCCTTAATGGACTCATGGTGTCTCCCCACCTTTAGATAGCCTTCTATATTATTTCAGTTGTGAAACACGCAACTAACATTTCTCTCCACTGCCCCAACCACCATTCCATGCTTTACAACTGCTTCTACATTCCTGACGTGTTAGAGCAATAATAATAACAACTTGCCAATCCTGATGATTAATAATAATAATACTCTTGAGCATGTGCCGGTTTCCATTTTAAGCTCACTTAAGGTATTGCAGCAGAGTTTGCTTCCACTGCCCGGCTGCTCAGCAGCTCAGCTGCTCTCTAGGTGGTCATTTCCTCTCCTCCCCACTTATACCTCCCCCACACATGCTGCAGGGCCCTGGACTTTGGCTCCCAAGATCCAGCCCTAGCTGCTGCACTGCTGGCTCCTTCTGCTACTTGGGGCCCTTGCCTTCCGCCTTAAGGTTGACGTTGCTGTGAGACCTGGGGAATGTTGATTCCTGGCATTTGCTCTCCTGTCTCTTCTCCCTCCTGGCAGACTCTCCAGCAGAGTGGAAATGCGCAAGCGCTTCTGCGCACACACACAGCTTTGTCAACGTTAATTGCCAGAAGCTGGGAGCTCTACAGTCATCCTGTTGACTAATTTGTCAGATGCTGCTGCTGCTGACTCAGCATCAGAGAGGCCAATCTGAAGAGAGGAACGGTTTGAGTGCAGTGGGGAGAGGATATCCTTCTTGCTCTGCCCTTCAGACACATGTGTTGCTCTGCCCTTCAGACACATGTGTTGGCTGGATAGGTTTTATTCATTATTTCTTTATTATGTTTGTAAGCCCACTCACCCCTGAATTAAAGCTATCTGGGCAGTGTACACATTTAAAATAAAAAATACAAGAGGGCAAAAAAACAATATCAGCTGATGAAACACAGGTCCTTTAAAAGCAAGGTGACACCAGCAGCAGGATATAATGAATTCAGAAGTGAAAATGAGGAGCAAGGATAAAAGACTGCAAAGATCTAAAAGAAAACATAGTTCCTAAAATGTCTGGGAGAATAAAAAAGTCTTCGCCTGTCATCGCAAAGACCATAATGTAGGGGCCAGGCCAGCATCTCTAGGGCAGGTATTCCAGAGATGGGATGCTACCACTGATGAGGCCCTCTCTCTTGTAGCAATGAGCCTCACTTCATTGGCAGGAGCACCTGGAAGAGGGCCTCAGATTATGACTTTAAGATCTGATTGGTAAATATGAGAGGAGATACTCCTTCAAGTCATGATCTGGCCCTGAGCCATTAAAACTGGCATTTTGAATTGGGCTTCAGAATGGACCAGTAGCCAGTGCAGATGGCAAAGTACTGGCATAATATGATTGTATCGGCCACTCCCTGTTAACAATCTAGCCACCCTGTTTTGGACTAGCTGAAGTTTCCTGACTGTAGCCACCTATCCAAAATCTGTGTCCAGTCCTCAGGTCCCACTAATTTTGAGTCTCAGGTGGAGAATATCTCCTGCTCTCTCCCTTCCCTTTCCCTCCACTTTGGCTGCCTCTACAAGAGCAATTTAAATCTCTTTCAAGGCACATTACCGATTTCCCCTCTGCAAGAGCGGAGTGCAAATGAGGAGTACAGGCGCTTTTTATCTCCTATTATGTGCATTTTTGAATTTGCGTTAAATAGCGAGTTTTATTTACTGTGGGAGTAAGAGCACCTTATGTCCGTGTAAACAATTGCTGTTCAAGCACATTAACGATCAAAGTGGGCAGACTGTGGTCATGATGTCATGCATAGAACTGCCCCTTTGCTGGAAAAATCTCCCACTTTTGCATTTAGTTTTATTTCCTGTCTCCTCCTGTCTCCTCCTGGCAACTTCCTCCTTGTTCTCCATCTCTCTGGATGGAAGCTCCAGGAAGAGGAGACCCAACATGAACCAAAAATAAAGTTTCTTTTAAGTACCCTGATGGAATATTTTTTACATGGAGACACGGGGCCAGATGGAGGTGTTTTCACGAGAAGCAAAAGGGGTAGGAAGGATGTGCAGAGGTGCACATAATTAGCTATCAGTTTAGACATATCGTCCCCTCGCTTCTTGCTGGGTTTCTGACATGAGCTCTGTGTGTGTGTGTGTGCGTGTGTATGTTTTACAATGGTCGAGCTTGCTGGGAAGAGGAGGGGGAAGGAACGAAGTAGCATCCCTCTGTCTGTTTTGGTGTGTGTGTGTGTGAGGCACATTCCCATTTACTCCTGAGCAGTTCACTTGAAATGGCAATCCAGCGAAGGGGTGGGGAGAGACAGCCCTGACTAAAAATAAGTTTTCAAAGGGTGCTGGAGGGGAAAACTTATGAGGCACATTCCCATTTACTCCTGAGCAGTTCTGGGAGGGGGGACAACTTTAGCTGTAGATCGGGCGAGGGGGGAGGGGAGAGAGGTAGCCGAACAGGTTAACCAGCTCATTACCGACAGGTAACCCAGGTAACCAAAGGCGGGATATTCTGGTGGGCGGGGAGAATAAAGGGAGGGAACCTGTTTGGGGAGTTCCTCTGAGACAAAGCGCATTACTTTCAGCAACATTTGCATGCAATTCTCTGCATGTAAACAACTTTTAAATCGCCTTGCATAGAGCCCATCCTGCGCTTCCATGGCTCTCGTCTGTAGGTATTAGCCGTAAGCGCGATTGTCAGGAGATGGGCATAATAGGAGAATCGGGAGTCAAAGCAAACTCTTGTAGAGGGCAGCTTTGTCTCCCAGCACATGCATAGGGTGACTATAAGAAAAGGAGGACAGGGGTTCTGTGAGCTCCATCAGAAGAGCATTTTATTGCACACTTGTTACTGGGCACTCACAGATTTTCACGGGTCCCTCTCATCATCATCATCATCATCATCATCATATTTATTTATCAACCGCCTCTCCCTCCGGATCGAGGCGGGGAACAACCTCAACATAAAATACACAAAACTGATTAAAAGCACATAAAACCAATACATCATTAAAATACCAATAAAACACCAATAAAACACTTAAAATTCATCTAGGTAGGCCTGCCGGAAGAGTTCAGTCTTTATAGCTGTTTTAAATACTTGGAGACTGGTGAGTTGGCGGATCTCTCCCGGCAGGTCATTCCACAATCTGGGAGCGGCAGAAGAGAAGGTCCTCTGGGTAACGGTTGTCAGTCTAGTTTTTGTTGACTGTAGTAAATTCTTGCCAGAGGACCTGAGCGTGCAGGGCGGATTGTATGGGAGAAGCCGATCCCGCAGGTAACCTGGACCCAAACCATGTAGGGCTTTAAAGGTAATGACCAACACTTTGTACTTCGCCTGGAAACTAATTGGCAGCCAGTGGAGAGATTTTAAAGCTGGTGTAATATGATCACCCCTAGGTGTACCAGTGACCAACCTGGCTGCCATATTTTGAACTAGTTGAAGTTTCTGGACTAAGCACAGAGGTAGCCCTATGTACAGCGCATTGCAGAAGTCAAGCCTCGAAGTTAACAGTGCGTTCACTACTGACTTTAGGTCTTCCAACTCTAGGAAGGGGCGCAGCTGGCATATCATGGTGTCATCTGCCTCCCACATGCCTCCCACCCCTTCTAGCCTTCTTTGTGTGACAAAAAAAAGAGCCCAGTATCAGAAGCAGTAGGCCTGTGTACACCAGTTGCTGGGGAACATGGGTGGGAGGGTGCTGTTGCACCATGTCCTGCTTCGTTGGTCCCTGGTAGACAGCTGGTTGGCCACTGTGTAAACAGAATGCTGGGCTAGATGGACCCATGGTCTGATCCAGCATGGTCTTCTTATGTTCTTTGTTCACCAGACAGCTCTTGCAGTGATGAAAGTGAAACACATTTCTGCAGGCACTCTTGTATTCAGTTCGCTTCTCTCTTTCTCCCCCCCCTTTTTTTTTTTTAAAAAAAGTGAAGTCCATGAGACTCACAAATGTCACAAATGAAAAGTCTTGTGCAAAGATGGGTGGAGGAAGCCACTGATTGAAAAATGTGGAGCTCACCATACGGGACCTTTACGAGGCTGCACAGCACACAATGTCAAATAGCTATTAGCGATTCTTTTATGGAGGATGTATTCTCCATAATGAGTCATCCTTGGGCAAATGAACAAAATTGTCCTCGCGCACTGATGTAATAAAGGCAAAGCACCAATGCAAGAGTCATTTTTGACACATTTTTTCTTTTCTTTTCTACTAAGGAAACCAGTTTGTTTTAATCTTCAGCTCTAGATTTGTCTCAGAAGCCCTGGCATGTGAGACTACATAAAAAATAGAGCTCATTTTTATCTCATTTTGCTGGTCTGGGACTTGTAGCACATGTTTTAAAAGGAAACACTAACTGCTCATCTGACGAAGCTCCTCCCAGAAACGAAGGGATCCCCCCTCCCCCCCTCCATTTGACTGATCAAGGGAACCATCCCGATTCTACTTTGCAGATGTGATTGGGGGAGCGCCTCTGCGTGTGCAATACCCACTTGCAGAATGATTGTTACAGTGGTGCTATTCAAGCCGACTGAATAATTCATCTGTGGGAATAAATACCCTTTGTGAGTCATGTAGTTCTGCTGACTCAGGGTAAGTCTGCATTGCCAGTGCTTCATCCAATGTGCTCATTTAAAGAAATGACCGGGCTTCCTTCTTCCTGTTTTTGGTTGGGACAGCTGATCCCAGGATTATTGGCATTCTCTGCCCTTGGTGGAACAGTATGGCTGTGATGTATTGGTTTGTGCTTACATGTGCAGTTTACCAATAAAACCAGCTCATAATAACTCATTCATCCAAGTAAAATTTAAAAGCTGTCCCTGACAGAAGAGGCTTATACCAAGCCAAGCAGTTTGGTTTGGTTTGTGGTTCATGTAGAAGTCTTGTAAGAAATCAAGGACTAGCAGTACCTCTGTCTGAAAGTGGGTCAATGAGGTCATATAGTCCCTTTTTTCACTTTCCTCTGCCGTTTGGCTTCACTCAAGAAATCAACCTTTGGTTATGCAGGCCTTACAACTAGGGCTATGTATAGCCCCCTCCCCGACTCACCTCATAGGCCATTTTGGAGCCTCTGGAATGGCCCCGATTCAACTTGGGGTGCTTCAGGGCTTGGCTACCTTATGTTGGTGCCAAAGCGAGATCCCCCCCCCCAAAGTGGGTCATCCTTGAAGGTTCTTGAGTGCAAGGCTGGCCTGGAGTCCATTGGACTCCCCGCTCTCTCCCCCTCTCCCCAAACCCAGAGCCGCTGCCACCGGGACTTATCTTCCCATGCATCCTTCTCCCTGAGAGCCGAACCAGGGGAAATAGCCCTTTACAGATGCCATGGAGAAGGCTATCAACAGCTACTAGTCCTGATTACTATTTGCTAACACCAGTATCAGAGGCAGTATACCTATGTACACCAGATGCTGGGGAACATGGGTGGGAGGGTGCTGTTGCACTCATATCCTGCTTGTGGGTCTTCTGTTGACAGCTGGTTGGCCACTGTGTGAACAGAGTGCTGGTCTAGAAGGACCCTTGGTCTTATCCAGCATGGCTCTTATGTTCTTAACTGAACTGGACTCCCAGTCCTTTCATACCAAAGCCCTAAACAGCTTGAGACCACCTAGCAGACCGCCTTCTCCAATTTATGCCCAGCTGACAGTGTAGATCTTCTGAGAAGGCCTTGCTGGTTGTTCCGTGTCCCACAGAATGTCACCGTGTCATATCTCAGTTGTGGTGCCCACCTTCTGGAAAACCCTGTGCAGTTCGGGAGGCAGGAAATGTGGTATGTTTCAAATGCCTCCTAAAAATGTATTTGCTCAACCAGGCTTTGTTTGACTTATAAATAATTGCAGTTGATCATATCCTGTTCCATTTTCCTGTTTTGTGTATTGTGTCTGAATCATTATTGTAGTTTATACATTATTTTAATAGTGTATTTTAAATGCATTGTTTTGTTTTAGATGAAATTGTTTGTAATAGTATTTTAATATTGTATTTCAATGTGATTTTTAATATTTGTATGTCAACCACTTGGAGGGATATAAGTATTATTATTCAAATAAAATTTATAAAATACATGTCCACTCCCAGTTACCTGCTTTCTTCATTTCAGCAGCCTAAATTAGATGGGAAAAGGAATCATTTTGTTGTTGCTACAGTTAAACACTTCAGAATCAGAAACTCTTGCTGCTCTGCAAATCATGAGAACTACCAGAAGATCCAGTTCTACCTTCTGTCCATCCCTTGTTGTGAATAACAGTCACAGACAGCCATAGCCACCTATTAAAAGTCATGGAGATTGGGAGATCTTCCAGATGGAAGGCTGCTAGCACTACCCATTGAAATACGTTGTGCAGCTTTTCCATCTTAACTTCTTTTTTCTTTTTTTGGTGTGTGGCAAGAAAAAAGATGGAAGGAGCGGTGGGAAAACATGGGAGGGTCACATGTGGAAGATGGTATCATCTGGAAACTACCAACCCCATAAAATTCCAGGAGTGAAGTAGGATGATGGCAACATAAAAGCCTCATCTGACAGCACCATGGATCTGTATTCTGCCCATTGATTAGTATTATTGGCTGCGTTTTTGTTGCCCTTTCTTCCAGGAGCTCTGGGCAGTGTCCACGTGTCCTTCCCTTTTATCCTCAAAACAACTCTGCAAGATGGGCCAAGATGAAAGATAGTGATTGACCCAAGGTCACCCAGTGAGTAAGCATTTGAACCAGGGTCTGTCAGCTCCTACTCCAACATTTTAACCCCAACACCACACCAGCTCTGGAGGAATAAGGATAAGTGCAACAGATGGGGTCTGGGGAGCACCATAATCGATTCCTCTATCCCCTTTTTACAGGAAATTCTATGTCCGGCCCTCCACCCAGAAAAGAGAATGAGGCCTGTTCTGCTGGCATGCCCAGCAAAGACAACTACAGAGACAGACAGAGAGAGAGCATTTAAAGAGCCAGTGCTATCACCCTAGGGCTGCCTCTTCACGAGAGGTTTAATGCTCTTTGAAGTCTCATTAAAAAATTTACCTCCACACCAGCGGAGCGCAAATGGGGTGTAGAGGTGCGTTATCTCTCCGATTATGCGCATTATCGAATGCGCGTTAAATCCCGAGTTTTATTTTGCTCCCTCCGTTAAAGCGCATTTTGACTGTGTGAATATGCGCTTATGCGCACTAACTACTTGTAAACCGCATTTCGGACATCCGGTAATGCGCTTCGCCGCCTCTCGTGCAGAGGGATTAGGCGGAAATGCGCTTCTGCGATTATGCGCATAATCGCCTAACCGGGCACAAAAGCGAATCCTTGTAGAGGGGACCTAGGTCATTTGCATCATCTTGGCCAGATCACTGCAGTGCCCAGGATTTTCTGCAGTAAAGCAGTGGGGCAGGGGGAGCAGTGAAGGCTGGTGGCTCCAATGTCAGTGGGGAACCGAATCTGCTCTGGGTTTCAGTCAGAACTCTAAGGGACCTATCTAAGGTGCTCCGCAGCAAAGAATAAGGGGCATTCCCTTGGCAAGCAGAGCAGAGCCAGTCGGCCTGGGACGGTGTGCCAGGCCAAACCTCTCCTTTTTGAGTGGAGAAAGCTGACAAGCAGTCTAGTGTGGCCTGTCATAAATCTGCTTTAATACAGAATCAACAGTGGCAAGAGGCTACCTTAAATCCAGGGTAAGGAAAGCATGCACATTCAGCCAAACACCATTTGGGAGCCGCCCCAGTGTCTCAGTGACACTTACATTAATAAAAGGGGGGAGGCAAACAGGCCCCACCCTTACCACCCAGAGAGCTTCAGCTATGGGGCAGTATATAAGTGTTAATAATAATAATAATAATAATAATAATAGACAGAAATCAATACGGGAAGATTTCCTCTGCACTGATGTGTGGTAGTAATGTTGCTGGCTTGTTGGGGAGGGGGCATGGAGAGAGAGAATCCAGTTTCTAATACAAGCTCATCCTTCCTTAGTGCTCTTTGCAGAGTCAAGGCAAGGTTAAGCCCAACACTAAGAGATTTAAAGGGGTTTGCATTTTTATCCTACATTAAACTTCTCTTGGCCTCACCCCCTTCCAGCGCCTGATTAGAGTTTTACAATCTAAACTTGTCCTCAAGCTTCTACCCGCCCCGCCCCACATGCCTCGAAGGGAAGAGACACAGCCGCTTTTACTGGGGAGGTTATTTTTTGCTCTGCCCTGCCTTCCACCTCTCTGTCGCTTTCCAAGGTTTGGAGCTCTTTCAGTCAGGGGCCATGCGAAGGGTAGAACATCTCAGTTCAGAGCTGCCCACAGGAATTCAAGAGATCAAAGCCTTCGACAACGCCGGCTGAAAAGAGAAGGGAAGACAGAGAGCAAAGAGCAAGAATATACCAGGAGGAGCACTTTGTGAAAAAGAACCGAAAGGACGCCGTCAGATTGGCTCCCCCCCCCCTTTTTTTAAAAAAATTTTGAGACATCTGCTATGGCAGTGTTTTATTTCCAACGTTTCCACTGTCAAAGAAGCCATTCTGCACTGGCCTCCTGCCATACGTTCGTTGCTAAGGATTCTGGGGCATATTACAGGGCACGCATTCAGCATTCACGGGACTCTGGCCAGGCCTCTAGTATTGGTGCTCTTCCCCCTTGCTCTGAGTGAGATGAGTCTGCAGTCTAGAAAGCACCCAAACTTTCCCTGCTTTTGGCCCCTGCTGATACTTTCCCCTGCCTACGGGAACTTTACATCAGCATTTCAGTCCACACCCAGAAATGGCAATGTGCAAACACAGCCTATTTATAATGTGTCCTGTATCTGTGATTCAACAACCCCAAACCGCACACAGTCTCATTTTATCAGCAGTGTTTTGAAAGCATAGGCCATCAAAATAATAGATGTGATATAAAGCATAATTATGGATTCTGTCTGCTTCCTTTCCCTCAATTTAAAAACTCCCCCCACAGGATCCGACTAGAGGTCAGACTTGGCCCAAGATATTTTGCTGCCTGATGCTAAGGACAAAATGGTGTCACCCCACCCCGCCCAGTGCATATACAGAAGCTGACCAAGACTGACAGCTGAACCTGTCTTCAACACTGGTGACAGGACTGTGTCCTCCACCACACCTGAAACCAACAGGCTAGCTTAGGATACATATAGCAGGCTCTGTCCTAACTCATTGCTGTTCCCTGCTCTGTCCCGCCCCCAGATTCCTCCACCTGAAGCAGCTGCCTAACAGTAGGGCCAGCCCTCCCACAGGTGCATATAGTCCAGCATTTCCCTTTCCAACTGTAGCTGGTCAGATCCCTCATAACGAAGAGAGCTATTATTGAAGTGAACATCAGAGAGGTATCCTTCCTATGAACCTGGTGGTTCCATGTTTAGTTATCATGGCTAATAGTTGCTGATAGATCTATCCTCCTAAGCTATGGCTAATCCTGGCTAAGAGACTGAGTGATGAATCAGAAAGACCTGGGGTGGGGTGGGGGGAAACCACCCTTTCAAGATATACTAACTAGGTAGATTTAGGCGAGCCACACTTTTGCAACTTCAGTTCCCACATCACTCACCACCCCATCTATCTTTAAGGGTTGTTATAAGGATTACAAAATAATATATGTGAAGTGCTTTGAACACTCAATAGCACTATAAATACAAATGCATATGATAGATAGATCAATGCTGCAGCAAGACAGAGAGCGAGACCAGGGGAAGAGCCTTTTCAGTGCCCGCGCCCAGATTTTGGATCTGCCTTAGCCCTTTTCTGATGGACTTCCATCACAGTATGAAGCAGAGTGGTCATGTGTCTTCTTTTAGAGGATAGCCCATTGTTTGTAGAAGTCCTCTCTTTGAAGCACTGTCCTGCCCAATTCCAGTTTAAAGATAAAGAACCAGAAGAACTCTTGCCCATCAACATACAATAAATCTGCAAAGAGCAAAAGACAAGCACCAGAAAATGCAGATACTATAAACTACCCCTCAAAATCTAAAACCAGCAACCAAAAAAACACCCTATAGTGAAGACACAAAGAAAGGGGGAAAAGCTAAATATTTTCATCACAAGAAGAAAAGGAGTTTTCAGCTGAAGGCCTTCCCAAACAACAAAGCTTTGGTGAAATGCCAAACATAAAATGTCAGGGCATGGCGAATTTCAACCAGGATGGCATTCCACTGGGTGGGTGCCACAACTGAAAAGGCCTTACTCCTTTTAGCCACCTGGTGGGTCTCAAATGACCAAGGAATCTGGATCAGGACTTCCAATGATGAACAGAGCATGTGTGCAGAAATATATGGAAATCCTTAAGGTACCCAGTTTAGAGCTTTAAACTTTAACAACTAAAACCAGCACTGTGGATTGGACTCAGAAAAGGACTGGCATCCCTGAATAGGTTGTCTAGAATAGTGGCATTTACCTCTTGCATTTCCTCATGCTGTCCATTGTTATCTGTCTATTCCCATCTCTTTTCAGGTAGCTTTCGGCGTCAGGGAAATGATGGCACACAATATGGCACCATTCCCACTAGCAGTGCATCTTGGCGACCCAGGTCTCTGGAATTGCACATCCTCTCTTCCCCCCCCCCCCCAACCAACCACCTCCACCCCACACGCTTCCCTGGCTGATGAACCTGACATAGATAATGAGTGTTATGCAGCAACAGCTGCAGACGGTTTCCCATCAGTCTATTTCTGGAGCAGTGTGTTATGTGCCA
The DNA here is from genome assembly GCA_029215795.1 of Anniella stebbinsi. Taxonomy (NCBI): domain Eukaryota; kingdom Metazoa; phylum Chordata; class Lepidosauria; order Squamata; family Anniellidae; genus Anniella; species Anniella stebbinsi. The sequence continues at coordinate 337,203,422 of JARDYH010000001.1, forward strand.
GGCTGTACATATATTTAACTTCGCATGCTTTAATCCAAAGGGGGTCAGGGAATACGAGCAATGAAGGCGCTTATTGTGGAAGGCTGGAATGTACTGGAATGTTGACATTGTCAGGCCAGGGGCCCTCGGCAATGGAAGATACTGCTGACCTCACTGTCTCACACTTGCTTTTGCCTGCCTCCAGAGAATGCAGCTTTACAGCCAGTAACCCTTTGATGCCCAACAGGCATCTCTTTCCAAATGTTCTCTCCATCCCTCTCTGCCTCTCTGCTTTGTTCTACAGGCACCAAGGTTTTCAAACCATCTTTTCTACTTTATGAGGAAGGGCACTTTTGACCACCTTAGAATCAGAAGGTTTTCTGTGCAGGAGATTTCCCTGGAACACTCTTTATTCTATAAGAGCAAGTAAGAGTGTTTGTTTAATTTCTAATGATTTTGTTCCTTTGTTTATTTATTTCTTTTCTATACCACCCGACAGCTGAAGCCCTCTGGGTAGTTCACAACAATTAAAACCGCAAACTGCAGCTATGAAGCACAATGTAAAATGTAAACATTTAAAACTACAATATAGAAGTGCAACCCAAAAATAAAACCTAGAAATACTGAAGAGATTTAAAACACAATAGCAGTTTGTTGAGTTTTATTTGAAAGTTTAATGTTTTTATTGCACATCATTCTGAGTGCCTACTAGGTGGAAGGTATGTTTTTATAAATCTAATAAATAAAAATAATAAAATACTAGGGTGACCATATGGAAAGGAGGACAGGGCCCCTGTATCTTCAACAGTTGTATTGAAATGGGAATTTCAGCAGGTGTCATTTGTATGCATGCAGCACCTGATGAAATTCCCTCTTCATCACAACAGTAAAAGCTGCAGGAGCTATACTAGAGTGACCAGATACAAAAGAGGGCAGGGCTCCTGCAGCTTTGTGTTGAAGAGGGAATTTCACCAGGTGCTACATGCATACAAAAATGACACCTGATGAAATTCCCCTTTCTATGCAACTGTTAAAGATACAGAAGCCATGTCCTGCTTTTCATATGGTCACCATAAAAATACATACCTGGGCTGTAGCCCATTCCCAGTAGGGACTGCAGTTACTTTCCAACCTGTCCTTATTGCCCATCGTGGTAGTTCATCTAACATAAACATACATTGTGATGTCGGATTGACTACCTGATTCCTGACTGGATGGGATCACCTCTGTGGCCAATCTAGGAAGAAGAAATAGGAAGGAGGAAGAAAGAATAGCCTGAGTGGGATGGTGTCTATGAAAGAAGGAACTACGGAATACAATGGCTCTGAACAGCACTGAAATAAGCAAATCACACAGGCAACTCTGACCTCTTGCACAGCAGCATGGCAAGACAGAGAGACATACACACAAAACAAAGAAGAAGCAGAAAATGTCACAATCTTTCAGACCAAGGAAGGATGCACATACATGGCAGTGCTCAATACCATGTCTGTTTCTGAGTTCATTTCGTCTTCATCCAGACCCTCTCATCACACTCCTGGCCTCCAGTCAGACTGGATTTCCTCCTGACTGGTTTCTGACAGGTCTGGCTGGATTTTGAAAGCCCAGAACTTTTTTTTTTAATGACGTGCTCCGTAGGGCCTTAAAAACCAAAAGGAGATAACCCTAGAACTCTTGCACAATGGAATGAATGTGGGACTCCGTTTGGGGTAGAGGAATCACAATCTTTTTGTTGTAGTGTTGAAATGTACAATGCTTTCCAACATTTGATGAGGGAGAACAGGCACACATTTGAGGCATAGACTGTGAAAAGAGTTCTTGATAGTACAGTCACGGGTAAGCTAAATAAGCATACCAGATGTATGGAAGGAAGTCCCATATATTGCAGGGTGCAGGCTCCCCTTGTGCTGTAACATGTGCTTTGCATACAGAGGGTGCCTCTACAAGAGCAACTTAAAGCTCTTTCAAAGCACATTACCGATTTTACCTCCACATGAACGGAGCGCAAATCGGGAGTTGAGGCGCTTTTTCTGTCCGATTATGTGCATTATCGAATGCGCGTTAAATTGCAAATTTTAATTTACTGCGGGAGTTAAAGCGCCTTATGACCATGTAAACAAGCGATTCTCCACATGTAAACACCTTTAAAGCGTGTTTCATACAACCGATAATGCACTTCACCGCCTCCCGTGTATAGGATTGTGAGACGATGCGTCAAACCGAATTCTTGTAGAGGGGACCCAAGTTATGTCATACCTCTTCTAGTGAAGGAGCTACAGTCTACGGTCAGTGGTGGGGAGAGTACTTCATTCTTCCCCATTGTAGTTAAAGGCAGTCATTCAATTACAGGAGAGTAATTAATGGTGCCCCTGCCCTCCTGTTCTTGGTGAGGGTGAGTGGCAAGTCTCCCTCCTCTACTGTGTTCCAAAATACAGTTCACTTACAGCCAGCCCATATCTGCATAGTCCTGCCCAAGTTCTGTCTCTTGTAACAGAACGCTGGGAGAGCCAGACAAAATGTCAGAAAGTGGCTTTTAGAGAGAGACAGAGAAATAGTTTTAAAACACTTCCTTACAACTAAAAAAGCCTCATTTTCAGATAGAGATGGCCTACCTTTTGCACATGTTTATGGCTAGCCATCTCACTTTGAAAAGAGAAAGGGCAATATCCAAAGGGGCACTACTGCTAATGCAAATGGCACTGTGCCAGCGCGAACCATCTGTAGTGCAAAGCCAATAGCATTTGCTAGTGAGATGGGTTTTCCATGGAAATCCACCACACCAGCAAACACTGGCTGAATTCGGACAACACATTAGTCAATGGTGGGTTGAGTAGCCAACCCACAGTTGGTTATATTGTGGGTACTCCCCACACAACGACTGAATTGGGACAACACAATAGTCAGTGGTGGGGTAATAATCAACTTTACAGTTGTTCATCTAGGGGGTACTCCCCACACAACATGGTAATAAATAATCAACTGTGGTGTGGATTAGGATCAGCGCTGAGTTGACTATGGCAGCATTTGGATGACACGATAGTCAATACAACTGACGATAGTTTCCTCCCCCCAGTTGCTTATTGTGTTGTCCGAATTCAGCCACTGTTGGCATTGTGCTAGAGATAGTTTACACTAGCTCAACGTTATTTATGTTAGCAGTAGTGTGTGCATTGGAGACTGCTAAAAGATATCTACACTTGGCATGAACCAAAGAGGTATGCAACTGGATGTAAGATTCAGTCATTGCAAGGAGTGAAAATGGATGCAAGAGTGACACAGATACACATCCCTTTTTGCACGTCCGATGTAATGTCTGCAGAGGGAAGTTATAAGTCACATATCTTCACTAAGGCACTACATTTGGAGCTCATTTGTCTCACTATGGTAGAAATGCACAACTTCCCTGCTTGAGTATTATAAGCTCAAGAGGCAGATGCAAAAGTATACATCCATTTTATCTGCTTGGTCCGAAGCCTTCCTTCACTTTCCAAGCAAGACAAAACTCTATTCTGAGGTACACTTGAGAGGGAAGCTCCAGGTCTAAGGACAGATTTAGGGCACAATGACACCTGCCTATAGACAATGAGCAAATACGCACAGGAAATAGGAGGGTGCAGAAAAGAAATAATGACCTGAAGGTTTTTCTTACATGAGCTGTGAAGCAGAATTTCATTGTGGTACTGGTGGCTTTTTCAAAGTAGTCCAGAGATTACCAACAACAGACCTCAATACTTCTTTGCAATAACAACTTTAAAAATACCTCAGGATGGTTTTCGTTGTTGCGGTTTGGGTGTAACCTGTTTGTAGAGCACAACAGCCACTACCCTCAAGTGAGGACTGAGAGCTTCCTCTCAGAGAAGGACTGGGAGTGTTTCCCCTCAGACAAGGACAGATTTGGAGATTCTCAGGCTCAACTGCAGGCCATTGTGAACAGGGATGTTCCCCCTCCTTCCTACTGAACACCGTATTGGTGAGGGTGTGTCAGATCTAAGAGCACTGATCAACAGGCCGCGCTTAGGACAATTTGCTACTGGAGGGGAAGGACAAGATGGTGGCCACCTCCCCCCAGCGCACACACACATTCGATTCCATGTACAGAAGCTGACTGGACTGGCAGAAATGGCCATGTACAAACACGGCCTCCTTACAGCATGTCCCGTATCTGTAATTTGAGAACCCCAAACCTCAACATAATCCTGCTTTACCACCAGTTTTAAAAGCACAAGCCTCTAATAAAACATACTTATGGATTTTGCCTGCTTCCTTTCCTTCGTTTGAGAATTGCCCTATTGGATCAGAGCAGAGGTAAAGGTTGGTTGCCTGAGGCATAAGGATAAGATGTTCTTTCCTGCCTGTCCCCCCATCCACTGCCATCCCAGTGCATGTACAGAAGCTGATCAGACAGACAGTGAAGGTGGCCACTTATGAATGGCCAAAAGAAGAGAGTACACATTCGCATGCACATTTAGAATACACATTTGCATACACATTTAGAAATAATTATTATAATGTAAATAAATAAAATACAGTACTCCTTGCCACAGGTGAGGAAGACTACAAACAGGTGACCTGTGTGCCTTGCTCAACCTGCTGTCCAGGTGCTGACTGCTGATGGACAACTTCAAGGCCTCTTCTGCTCTCCCTCTGATGGTTCTTTATCTTTAATCCAGACTTGGACTGGACAACCTTTCAAATAGAAGTCTCTCCTCTGTAAAAAGAGGGCACATGGCCATGGTAAAGACTGCTGATTTTTTCATAAACACTTGCAAAAGGCTAGTGTCTTCCACACCACCTGAGGGCAGTAAGCTAGCTACAGTGGAGGCTGCTGGCTCTGTTATCAGTGGGGCTGTGAATACGCTCCACTGTTTCAGTCAAAATTCTAAAGGAGCTATCCAGGGGACTGAAGCATCTTCTCCATGAGGGAAAGTTACAACAGCTGGGATTGTTTAGCTTGGAACAAAAGGAGGCTAAGGGGAGACATGGTAGAGGTGTACAAAATTATGCATGGTATGGAGAATGTGGATAGGGAGACATTTTTCTTCCTCTTTCATAATACTAGAACCCGGGGTTATCCCATGAAGCTGGTTGGTGAGAGATTCAGAACAAATAAAAGGAAGTACTTCTTCACACAGCACATTGTTAAACTATGGGATTCACTACCACAAGACATGGTGATAGACACCAATTTGGATGGCTTTAAAGGGGGGTTGGATAAATTCCTGGAGGAGAATGCTATCAATGGCTACTAGTCATGATGGCTATGTGCTACCTCCAGTATCAGAGGCAGTACGTCTATATAAGCCAGTTGCTAGGGAACATGGGTGGGAGGGTGCTGTTGCACCATGTTTTCTTGTGGGTCCCTGGTCAACAACTAGTTGCCTACTGTGTGAACAGAGTGCTGGACAAGATGGACCCTTGGTCTGATCCAGCATGACTACTCTTATGTTCTTATTAGGAAAGGTAGAGCCCCAACCATTGCAACCTGAGTGACCCAGGAACCTGAGAACCTGAGATTCGCCAACTTACTAGTCTTCAGGAATTTAAAAGATCTATAAAGACTGATCTCTTCCGGCAGGCCTACCTAGATGAATTTTAAAGTGTTTTATTGGTGTTTTATTGGTGTTTTAATGATGTACTGGTTTTATCTGCTTTTAATCAGTTTTTGTATTTTGTGTTTGGTGTTGTTCCCCGCCTCAATCCATTGGGAGAGGCGGGTGATAAATAAATATATTATTATTATTATTATTATTATTATTATTATTATTGTATGGGGGGGGCAGCCTGAGGTGGGAAATAAAATAATGAGAATCAGTCTGGAGGAAAGACTGCCTAATATACTTGCCTATTCTGCTGACAAAATATTTAGATGGCAAAAGGCACATGGGTCAGACGTTCCTCTTTTTGCAGAGAGTCTGATAGGCAAGTTAAGCTCTTCCTGAGTAACACTTGAATTTATTTGAAGATGGGGAATCTTGAGCTACAGGTGTGGAAAAAAGGTAAGGAGGAAAGAAGTATGCCTCAGGGTGGAGGCTAATAAATCACACCTGTCCCAGTGAGTCAGCAATAATTAAAGCTAAGCTCTTTGAAGGCTTCCAGCACTTTGCAGCGAACAAAAGAGCCTCAGCTGGTAAACAGAGACCTTAAAAAAATCAAGTATTAGCCAAAGTGCCTTGTTATGTGAAGATGTTGACCATGTTTAATGGTTCTGTGAAAGGCTTCTCCTTACTCAAATCCATGTTTGCTGGCTGAGGTTGTGATGTTGATGCCAGCTGCCAGAGACTGTGGCATTTTATGGGAGTGATTAAAAAGGATCTTATGCCAAAAATTTAGAGTTGGAAAAAAGACTGCCTGTACACACCACAGACAGCTGAGCTATACATGCACATGCTTAAGTGAGCATTCCAGCACAAAAAATCACCCAGTTTTATATATTTGTAGAGCAATATGTGGGTGTTGCAAAAATTATTCTATTTTTTTCCTGCTGTTCCTCCAAGGTGTTCAGGTCAGCATACAACATGCCTGTGAGGTAGGCCAGACTGAGAGAGACTGACTATCACCATATCACCCAGTCAGCTGAGTGAGGATATTTTTTTAACCACTGATAGCATGCCAGCTCTCCCAATTAAACTGATGTGCTGAAACCAGCTGGCCCTATCAATCAGCAGGGTGAGGCTGCTGGCTTCCAGCAGCAGATTTGGGGGCACTGTTAAAGGCAGCAAATTGCCAAAGGTTATTTATTTTAAACATTTTACCATCCTAGATGGCTCAGTTTGGATTTTAGGCCTCTGGCTCCTATGAGTGCTTCATCAGATGTACACTTGTTACTGGCCACTCATGGTTTCTCGCGGTTCCTTTTGATGACAACAGCACCTGCCTCCCACGTGTCTCCCACTCCTTCTGGTCTTCCTTCCGCCACAAATAAGACCTTAGTAAATCGGGGTGGGGGATTGTTTTGTTTTTTGGAAGTGAAACGCGCTGCCATTTCCTGCTGTGTGCGGGAAAAGCATCGTGATAAAAATGTCCCATGAATGGCCATGTAGTCATTGTTTACTTCTTCTTTCTTCCCCTGTGTGAAGGAAGAGGAAGTATTGTGGGACAGAAGCCAGAGGAAAGTGATAGTAAGGAAATGCAATTTCCCCCATCTGATGGTCTGAGTCTCGGGCTGTAGCTGGATTGTTCTGATACCAGCATAGCTCCTGATCTGACATGCCCAGTGAATACTCAGAGTAGCTTGGACTAATGTATTGGCAATATAGGAAAAAGGTGAAGCAAGGACAAGAGCGGAAAAAGGGAAAACCTTGGCAGGCTCAAGGTTATACACTGACAGTCTGGGCTGAAAGAGTCTATTCTTTCTCTGCATGCATTTTTATTATGGTTTTTACAGCAAAATGGTGGTTGCCAATGTTTGAATCTGCCCTGGTAGCTGTGCCTTTCACAACCGATTTGTCTGCAACAATAAGTAGTTGATCATACTTATCACCATGTTGTAAAAAGGGCCACCCGCTAATTCTTGCAAATCCAGCTAATGTGGAAGATTTGCCAAGACTGATGCTTTTCTGGTCAGTTGGGAACCGTAAAGCAAAGATTTGTGGAAAGCTGCATGATGAAATGTATATTGCCAGCTGCGGTTGCCCTTTTTTCCCTTCTTTTTAGCAAGGCTCCTGTGCCTTTTACAAGCTGCACGATCCAACAGCTGAAGCTTCTCCCCGGCTTTGTAATTCAAAGGCTGGAAAGAAGTGCACCCCGCTGAGCTTCTGTCTGTCATGTCGCTGGTAAAGGCACAGGACCCCTGCCAGGAAAATAAAAGTCGAGAGTCTTACATAACTGCAATGGTTTCTTTTGTTCTTGCTGGAACATCTGAATTGGTGCTCTTTCTTTTGCTAGGAAGGGGTTAACTGGTATGCCCTTGCTGAGCTCCAAGTCTCCTTGCATTCCAGGGTAAATAGTGTTTTGCAGAGGCTGGTTACCTATAGCAACAGCTGAGGGGAATATTGCAGGCGAATTTTCTGAATCACAGGCTTTAGAGCCTGCATATTTATGCTGCAGTGAAAACACTTCTAGTTCCCCACCTGATGCAAGCAGGGTTTTATTTTTTAACTGAGCCATTCAAGAGTCCCCAGGAGTTGCAAACAAGAGGGTTCCTCTGCAGAATCCGCCCCCTGCAGAATTGGAAACTTCTGAATCTATTCGTACCACATCTTTGTCCCAATATGGCCGTGGGAATTTTTATACATCTGTAAAAGGGAGGAAAACTGTGATCTGTGTCGCAGTATTGTTCCGAAGATGAATCAGAAGCAGAACACCACCTTGCTCCCAGACTCAGGGGCGGGGCAGACCACTATCTACATAAATATGTAGATATGTTTCAACCTTCATGCGCAGTCATGAATTGTATTATACGGCTTTGAGATTCTCAAAGCGCTCTGGCTTTCAGTTCAATGAAGCCTTCATTGCTAAAGCCTTCAGTGGGTCAAGCCGCAAATGTGTGGGTGAACGCGCATAAAGCATATGGATGTACACAACAGAGGTTTCAATGAGCTAAATACTTGAAAACGCTACTTATCTCCAGCGCGAACCCCATTTACCTGAATGCCTGTTTATTTGAACAGGTTTTAAAATCTCCCCGTTCACTGAAGTTCTAATATGGACTGATAAGCCACCATGGACTTAAGCATTCTGGATTGCAACCGGGATGTATTTAGGCTCACCAGGTCCTCTCCTGGAGATGGCGCCTATACCTTTAAATTGGAGAAATATAGAGGCACCACTTTCGCTTGCAGCATTTCAGGTTTAAATGCGCCAAGTAAGGGTGCAGCCATTGGACTTCTTCTCCAGTGCACTGTCGAACAAAATTAAAATGTTGCTGGCCACAGCAAAAATAGGGGGGTGGGGAAGCGAGGGGAGGAAGGAAGGTGAGGAATGGGGTAAAAGTCATTACATTTCCTCTCCGTTCCTCAGGACATTGAAAGGTATGGCCACCAGCTCTGGGTGAGGAACTAGCAAGCCTGATGCATATCTCTCCTGAGAGGGAGAAATTAAAACTAGAGGTGATCAAGATCATTATTTTGGCAGAGTATACATTGTGAAAAGGTCAATTAATTCTAGGCATTGGCTCAAATTCTTATAGAAAGTGAAACGTAATGTATGGCTGTCTTTAAGAATGGCACATGTCTTGTACCCCACAACTCTTTTACTGAGTTGAACTCTGTGTTATGTAATAATCTTGCTAATTTCAATGTTTGGGAGAAATGTTTTCCTAGTGGAATGACAAGCGGATATTATTTGAAAAATTTGCCAAAGGAACAATGCATTCTAGGGGAAAGAAGTGAAGAGAAGAGTAAAATGTAATTTGTTAATTCTTCTCCTAGAGAAACATGCATGCACATCAAAAAGCAGGGCTATTTTTATTTTATGTTATTTTATTGTAAAACTCTCTTCTTTAGTGAAGCATGGCTGTTCCTTAAAATTATGCATTTAATTTCCCCCCTTATTACCCTCCTTCTCAGTGTAAGAAATGGCTTGAATGTATTGATCAGACTGAGACACATTTGTGATTTTCCCCCCTATAGCTGCAAATGGAAGTCAGTGGGTTAGAATATAGTTATACAAATTACCTTATGGCCAGAGAGAACCTGTGGAAGAGCCAAGCCCTTAGATGAGAAGGGAATAAATCAGAGATTTCCAAAGTCCAAAAGCACCAGATCAAAATGAGAAAAGTCTCCATGTTTTTTAGGGTTGCCATCTGGTTAAGACACCTTAATTGTTCAACAATATGAGCCAATTAATCAATTAGATCTGCATAAACTTGCACATGCAAAGCAAGAAGAGCACACTTGCCTTGTTGTTAGATAATGCGTATGTGTGCACCAACTTAGAAGAGGCATTCCTCCTTCTCTTACACACACAAAGGAATGTGTCTTCTACGCAATAGTGCTGTCAGAGCAGGACTTTGGAACAGAGGTTCAGGGCCCCATTCAGCAGAATGAGCAGGAGGGCTCTAAAACACAGCAGGGCTGGGTCATCATATTTTGAATAAATGAAGTATAATATACATTATGCTATGGAGCAGTATAGAAATATAATAAATAAATAATAATAAAATAACCATCCAGTGGAAGCTGGTGGCTCTGATGTCAGTGGGGCAGTGAATCTGTTCCGGGTTTCAGTCAGAACCAGTTAGAACTCTAAAGGAGCTCTCCAAAGCTCTGACTGAAAGCCGTAGTGGATTCACCAGCCCACTGACAATGGAGCCACCAGCCTCCACTGTGGGGAAGATTGTGACCTCTATCAGAAGGGGTCCTCTCTTTAGAGGCCTCTCCAGCCCAAGTCTGGTTTAAAGATAAAGAACCATAAGAAGGCAGGGGCCTTGGAGTTGCCCATGAACTGTGAACACCTGGGCAGCTGTATACCTGCTCAGTCTGCTGCCCAGGTGCACAATTTCAACTCCCCTGCTGACTCTCCCTTCTTGACAGTCAAGTAGAGGACACCTTCAAATAGAGGTCTGTCCTCTGTAAAGTAGAACCCATGGGCACCCTACTTATTGTTGAGTCCATTTCCATAGTATGAACAATTCCACTGTAAAATTCCACCTATAAAGCCTTACACGGCTTGGGACCACAATACCTGATGGAACGCCTTTCCTGACATGAACCTACCCGAACACTATGTTCAACATCTAAGGCCCTCCTCCGAGTGCCTACTCCGAGGGAAGCTCGGAGGTCAGCAACAAGAGAGAGGGCCTTCTCTGTGGTGGCCCCCCAATTGTGGAACGATCTCCCCAACAAGGCCCGCCTGGCGCCAACATTGTTATCTTTTCGGCGCCAGGTCAAGACTTTCCTCTTCTCTCAGGCATTTGGCAATATCTGAGGAGCCTGGGTTGTTTTTTTGTTTTGTTTTGTTTTTGTAGCTTTTTGAAGTGTTGTAGTGGTTTTAAATGTACAGATTGTGTGTATGTTGTATGTTTTTGCTGTTTTAACTTTTGTATATTGTTTTTAATTGTGTTTAATCCTATGTAAACCGCCCAGAGAGCTTCGGCTATGGGGCGGTATACAAATGTAATAAATAAATAAATAAAAAATGCTGAGTAGGACAGGATCTACACTACTGCTCTTTAACAGCACTGAAGTGCACTGACAACTGTTGGGGCCCATGACACATTCCATATACCATTTTCAAACTGCTTTCCTTGTGTTATGTCCTGCTTGGTGTAGATTTGGCCAGGGTTTGTCCCTGCAAGGCCATTACCAGGGCTTGCCCTGGGCATCATCATGACATCATTCATGATTTTCCCGAAAACATTGGGCTGTGCACTGTAAGCAAGCACGGTTCCAACGCAACCATTTTTAGCATATGCCGTTCCATTTCCTTTGTTTTCCCCTGTCTTTGCTCAGGCGAGATTTTAAAGGTGCCAGAGAAAAAGAGAGAGGGAGAGAGATAAGGTCATGCAGACTTCGTAGTTGGGGTTGAGGAAGGGAGGGAGGCGTTTTCTCGTTCTGTTGCGTGCACTAGTCTCTCATTTTCCACCATTTCCTGAAAACAAGGCTTGAGGGAAGAAAAATCACACACCCATAACATTTTTTCCATTAGCAGAGCAAGTAGGGAGAAGTAATGGGCTGGGAGGGGGGAGGGGCAGTAATCAGAGACCTGCTTAGTCTTCAGAGAAAGGGAAACGCTTGGGCGCCTGCTCTGCCATAAATTGCATCTGGTGGTTGAAGCTACAGCAAGTTATTAAAGTGACTGCATTAAAGTCATAATTTAGCAGGTCAGCAGTGAGCATACTCTGCAGTTCTCCTCCATCATCCCTCCCAAACACATTTTCTGAGAGGACTAAACCCCAGTGGCCTGAATCAGCTCTTACTGTGGCTCTTAATGGCTTTCCCCCCTTCCCCCTTAAAGGAGTTGGGTGAGGAGAGGGGAGCAAGCTAGTCTACGGATGACATCATCTGCGCTCACAAAGGGATGGAGCCACCCATCCCAACCCAGCTGAGAGGAGCCGAAGGAATCCCCCTCTTCATTTTCGCTTTTCCCTTCCAAGGCAGGAGCCTGCATCAGTCCACTCGAGGCACTCCGTTTCATAAGATGTTTAATTGACTCAAGCTGAAAAGGGGAGGAGGAGGAGGCGGACGCCTGGTATATTGTTAACTGGCTGATGCCTGTGAAAGGAGAACATCTCCTGCCATTATTTGATTTTCTTAAGTCAAGGGCTTTCAGAGGTTTGTGTGGTCGCTTGGTGCCTATTATTGTTGTTGTTGTTGTTATTTTACCTGGCTGATATCCACTGTCAAAGCTTGCAGAGAATCCATCCAGGATCTATTTGGTTTCAGCCAAGGCTGCTGGTGGAGCTGCTGAAGTAGCTGCATTTTCTGGAGAGCAATCCTATGGCCTCTAGGCAGAGTGGGTGGGGTGGGAGGGAGGAGGCACAGGATAGTTTATATTCCTGGACCTGAGGTCAGCGACAATACTTCAACCTTGGACCCAGGAATCCAAGCTCCGCTCCCCCTACCCGGCAAACAGAACCACACCGGCTGCCTTTACAAGCTCACAAACCCGAGCTCAGAGACAGTGGAAATGGGGCAGTTTGGTAGGCAGAGAAGAGAGGAGACCAGGGTGGTCAGCTTACAAAGAATCCTCTGGCTGCTCCAGCCTCCTTCCTTCCCGTTCTGCAGAGCCCCAGCTAGACAGGCAAAATCACCCGTCTAGCAAAAAGGCAGGGCGAGAAGTGGCAATCATCTTTGCGCTCCCTTCAAGCTCAGTATCGGTTACAGGGACTGGCAGCAGCTCTCCAGGGAGCTGCTTATACACAGGGAATGCCCTACAGTGGCTGTGGATCTGCACTGTGTCAGTTAGACAATGTAAGCACAACTTCACAGCCTCTGCGAGGCTTCCCCACAATCCTGCAATTTGAAAAAGTTGGGCATTTAGCCCAACTTTTTCAAACCGAGCAACATCAATACAACGCTGTCTGATGTTGCTCCCAGGCCAATCCAGGGTCAGTGCCTGGTAGAAGGTGACCAGCGATTGGTGGCCTTCCACCAGGAAGAGGGCGGTGGCTGCTCTGGTACCCAGATGGCCACCCAGAAAGTCCATGCTCCCTCCTCGGCGTCAGGCTTTCCTGATGTCACCCCAGCAGAGGAGAAGGAGGTGGCACCAACCCGGCACCATGAGGACAGCCCCCTGGGAACGTTCCCAGCCTCACCTAGAGATGTAGGGGATTGAGTCAATCAATCAATCAACCTTTATTTACAGTCAATAGACCAAAGGCAAAACAAATATAACATACAGTCATGATGCTTGCAACTTAGCTGATATAAAAAGGGACTATAAATCTACAAATAAATACTATAAATAGTGAGTGTTAATATTAATCGTCCGCTAATGATCTGGTTGAGTCTAGGGCCTTCTGCATGCCCTTCATGTGCTCTACCACTGAGTTACAGGCTTTCCCTTAGGAGTCCCTTTGTTGATTTCCCATTGCAGACTGGGAGATTTGCAAGGGAAGCACAGGTGGCATAATCGAAACAAGGGATTATTGTACATGCAAAACACTCTGCAATATTACACCACTTCCCACCCACCCCCAGGTACTGCTTTCCACATTTCTAATTTGCTTCTTGCATTGCTGGTTTACCACTTATTTGCACATGAAGCATGAGAATCTGCTGTCTGAAAGCAGCCATAGTTACAAAATCATCAAGAGCGATTCCAGAAACTAAAATGAAGGACTGTGAGCAATCCAGAAATAAACACAAAAAATCCTTGCTGTTCCGTTCAGCAGAAAATGCAGATCATAAGCCCTCTTGTGCAGGATGTTTAATTTTTTTAAAAAAAAATTGTACCAAAGGTTTATTAGGCTGTAAAAACGAAACAAACCTAGAAACAAATCCCTTTCTAGGCAATTTATGCTCCAAACAGGCAGGAAAAACAGGAGAGGGGAGGCAAAGGGGGAGAAAATACAAGTAAGAAAATATGGTTATGCTACAAAAGCCAACACTGTACACTCACTTACTATGCTGTATCTAACAGCACGATCCTATTAATGTCTACTCAGAAGTAAGTTGCACTGTCTTCAATGAGACTTATTCCCAGGTACACGTGCAGCCTAAATCATGGGTTCATGTAGGTCCTTTGTAACAAAATTCACAGGTTGAATAAAATTATTATTAGTGTTAACAATACAGTCTGCAGCCTCTTCACAGAGGACTCTTAAATAGGCAGATGTTCAAGACAGACAGATGTGTACATTACGACTTTATTACCATAGAATGAAAGAGAAAAGAACAAAAGCTGGTGGCGGAGGGGGAAGAGAGAGTTATGTTTAAGGAATTTCTGAAAAGAAATGATGTTTACGTTCTGCAATTTATGTCCAGTGTATTGTTGCAATGGCACTGGTTAAATGTGAAAAATGGCATTTCCCCCCCAGTGTCTGCCCCCCTTTTATTGTCTTTATGAAGGCTAGATACAATTTGGATATTGACAGATATAAATGTTTTTCCTTGTTAGGCTATGATCAAGAGCTGAAGTTTACCAATTTTTAGCAAACTGTTTAGTTGAGTTGCTTTCTCAGGTGTTTGATAATATGCTGGCTACCTGTTTGGATGATACCTTGCTGTAATGTTAGATAATGTAGATGCTTGCCCTTTTTATGAATGTTATATTGTATCATATATAATAGGAGGAGCTATAAATATTTAGGAAAAGTCATCAATGGAGTATTAACATTGTACTGCGAAGTCAGTGTCATCGTATGTACCTGCCCAGACCCTAAGATCATTTTCAGAGGCTCTTCTCCAGGTGCCTCCACCAAATGAAGTGAGGTAGGTGGCTACTAAGGAGAGAATGTTTTCTATTGTGTCACCCCAGTTGTGGAACCAGCTTCCCAGAGAGGTTTGCATGGTGCCTACATTGTGCTCTTTTCAACTCTAGGACCTCCACCACACCTAATCCCCCCCCCCAGGTTTGCCTCCGCATTTTTTTACCAGCTCGTCAAACGTATGATCCGTTTCACCTGAATAGCTACACTTTCGCTCCTTCACTCTTCCACTCCACCTCTCACCTTCTCTTTCTCCCTCCAGTCAGGTCCTGGCAGATGAGTACTTCAACCAGACTGCCTTTCTGCCAGGCAAAAATGGAACGACCTTTAGTCTGGTTCTTTGGGGGCATTGAGGGAGTACAATCCTGTGTCTGCAGAGATTCAGGCATTGTATGATTTAAAAAAAAACACTTTTGAGCCTGGGTTTTATATTGAGGCTTGGCGCCGGCTGCTTGGAGAGATTGCTTTTCCCTGCCAGGACCTGATGCAATCCATTCAAGCCCCCAGTTCCTTTAAAACTACACAGAGGTTTAGGGCACATTAAATGAGTTTAGGGAAAATAATCCAGACTTTTAGCATTCTAGGAAAGGCTGGGGAAGAGGTGGGGTATCAGCAGGACAGACACACGTCATATGAGTACTGTGCTGCAAATCCGCACACCAGCCATGGCAAGAGTGCAATGAATTGCTGGTGTGATAGAGCTCTAGGCATCCTTTGCTGCCCTTCAGTTGTGGAATGACCTGCTGATTGAAATGCGCCAGCTGACCTCTTTATATGTTTATAAGCGAGGAATTAAAGACTATTGTTCTGGCAGGCCTTCCCTTTTTAAAATTCTTATTTCTCTTTGCTGACTATTACATACTGCTTCTAGGCTGTATAGTTTTTATAGTAGTTTCTGATGTTGTTGTTAAACTGTTTTTAATTCTTCATGCCGCTTAGAGTACTTTGTCTACAGGCCACTTATAAATTGAATAAATAGTAATAAATAGGTGAAGTTTCCCATTTTCCCACACCTTTTTGTCTTTCTGTTGTTTTTAAATCCGTTACTGTATTTTAACTCTTTACATTGCTGGTGGTTTCTTATTTTGGTTTTATACTGTAATTTTAAACTTTTACAGTTTTATATTATGTCTGTTGTGCTGTATTTTACTTGCTGTGGACTGCGCAGAGAGCTTGGGCTATTGGGCAGTATAGAAATGTAATAGATAAATTAAACTGTTCTTGGATGGTCTCTGCCTACACATGCAGCCATCTTTCCATTTTCTTTGTTTTCTACTCACTCTTGCAGGTATGTTACATGGAATGATTTCTATCAGAGACAGTGTGGGGTGCGTGTGATAAGGAGATTCTGTTTACTGTGCCTCGCAAGTTTCCAATAAATTGCTACACACATCTCTTGCCATGTGATAACCACTTTCTCTCTTGCACTCTGAGGGCAAACAGAATGTCTCACTGCCTGCTGGGCTTTATTTCTCCACCGCAAATTGAATGCAGTCTTGACATCCCAGGAGACTCAAATCCGCTGTGACTGGAATCTTTTGAAGAAATAATATCCAAGCAGGTTTTCTATAGGTCTGCTTCCTGCCACTGTGATTCAGCCCGTGTTTGGAGAGACTAATCTAGGGGGCAGACAGGTGTGCAATAGGTATGATCCCTCCAGCAACTGTCCTTTCCACACAGCAGGAGTAATCTGAGCTCAAATTGAAGGTGGGTTTGGATGGAATACAAATACATCTTCAGAATTAGGAAGAGACACACTAGCTTATACTTTCTCTAGATGGATGGATGGATAGATGATAGTTAGATAATAACAAAACATTTCAGGTTATATATCCAATTGCAGAAATGTGCAGAAAATGTTAAATAACTAGGAATGTTCAGCGGATCGGGTCCGATCCACGATCCGGACCTGATCCGGGCGAAATTGGCTAAAATTATCCAATCCCAATCATCCGATCTGATCCGATCCGATCTAAAAGGACCCGATCCGGATCAGAAAAAATCGGAGGATCGGACCTCCTCCCCCCTCCCCCCACTCATGCTCCTTACCTGCTGCCTCATCGCTGCCGTCCACTGCCGCCCACTGCTTCCATACTACTTTGAAACACCCCTTGCAGCCTGTTCCACAATAGAGCAATGGCGCACCAGGTGACGTCATCACTCGGTGTGCCCTCGCTCTACTGTGGAACAGGCCACAAGGCCTGTTTCTCTGTAGTACTGAAGCAGTGGGCGGCAGTGGACGGCAGCGAGGAGGCAGCAGGAAAGGAGCATGAGTGGGGGGAGGGGAGGAAGGAAGGGGAGGTTTCCTGTTACCTGCCGGCATCCTGCGCTGTCATCCGCTGCTTCCGTAGTACTGATAAACAGGCCGCAAGGCCTGCTTATCAGTAGTACGGAAGCAGCGGACGGCAGCGCAGGATGCTGGCAGGTAAGCAGTGTGAGTGGGGGAGAGGGAGAGGGAGAGGGAGAGGGAGAGGGAGAGGGAGAGGTAGGTCCCCACTTACCTGCCGGGGCTGTCCACTTCCATCCGCTGCCACCTGCTGGTCCCTTCTACTGAGGAACAGGCTTCGCGGCCTGCCTCTCAGTAGAGCGCCGGGCCGTGAAGCCTGTTTCTCAGTAGAAGGGACCAGCGGGCGGCAGCGGACTGAAGCGGACCCCACTCACCCGCCCCCATGTTTTCCGCATAGGCTTGCATTGGGGGAAAGCTTTCTTTCCCCCAATGCAAGCCTATGGCGAAAACACCTAAAATGGCATCCGATCCGAAAATCGGATGTCCGATTAGCAGAAACCGATCCGAGGCATCAATTCCAGTTCCGATTCTGATTCTGATCCGATTTTTTTTACTGTGCACATCCATATAAATAACTAGCATCAGCCCTATAAGAAAGATACCTCCCAATCCACGTGACACACACATGGAAACTGGCAAGCCCCTTGCTGGATTGGAACTTCACATGCAGCTGCGCATTACTTTTCTCTTGCTATTGTGGAGAAGATCTCTGGGCCCACTTTCCAGTGGTGGGTGGGGTTGAGTGCAGGAGAGGGGCAAAAGGGGTGGGGCCAAAACTACTAAAAAAAACCCTAGCATGTTGTTGCTTAAGGGCACAGTCCTATGCATGATTAGGCAGAAAAGAGTCCTACAATTCCCAGGACCCCCCCCCCCCCAGCCAACATGACTGGCTGAGAAAAGGTGGCAGTTGTAGGACCGTTCTCTGTCTAAACATGCATAGGATTGCACTGTAAAGCTCTTACTGACATTAACTAAGCCTTAGGAGAGGCATTTCTATAGCTGGGAAGCCACTAAACAGTCTGTGGTTGGGGGGAAGGGGGTGTGGCCATCAGGAGAATCCTGGAGGGTCAGGTTTGGCTCCTGGGCCTGAGTTTCCCAACCCATGATATAAGCCAGAGTACTAAACCAGTTTCCTCACCCCTGATCTAATCCAGTGACTCTCCAGCATAAACAGGTAGAGAGGGGTCATTCCAGTCACTTGCTCCCTGATCTCTTTTTAAACTGGATATGCCAGGAATTCAACCTGGGATCTCCTGCATTCAAAGCAGGTGTTCTATGGCTGAGATATGATCCCTACCAGGAGGGCCACTTTCCATGTTACGTTTTTAGAAATGCACCTGAAAATGTAAAGTGTTTGCACTTATTTGTATCCCACACCCTGCCACAATACAAAGCATTTTGTGAACCAACAATGATACATTCAGAGGGGAGCTGGAATTGTCTGCAGTTCCCTGGGGCTGAGGGTACCCTTTGCAGCAAACCTGGGTTAGCCTCTGTGGAATGTGTGGAAGGGCTCTGAGGCCAGGGACACTGCAAGCCTGTGCACCAGGCTGGCACAAGACCTCCCGCTGCCTGAGGCGGAACAGCACGCCACTGCTGCTGCTGGCAGGGGGGAGGAGCGTGAGCTACCACTGCCACACAAATGGGAAAGGAGCACGATCCACCACTACTGCAGCCACATAAGATGGGGTTGGGTGGGGAAGTGGGTGGGTGGGGAAGGGATACAATTCACCGCTGCCATGCGGGGGGATGATGACACACAAACAAGGACATCACTGTTGCCCCTCCCCATTTCTACCTGCCAGCTGCCGCCAACAACCTTCCCCTCAATAGCTCGCTCTGAGGGGTCTTCATGAAAGTGAGGCACTGGCCCTGGAGACTGCCTGTTGCCCAGCAGCACAGGCAATCTCCACAGCCACCTCCCTGCCAATGCCTCACTCTAATGAAGGACCCATCAGAGTGAGGCAGGCTCTGTGGAGAGCCCAGATAGCCTACCCACCTCATGCCTCACTCTGAGGGATCCTCAGAGCAAGACATCAGTGGGTAGCAGTCCAGGGAACCATGCTGGGCATTGTCTTGTTGTGACCTATGCCACAGCAGTGGTGCAGCCAGTGTGGATTTCCAGGATGGCTGCCCGTCCAAGCCTTAGAGTAAGGTAGAAGGTGGTAGGTACTCCAAAGATCCACAGTAGCCAGTGGGGTTCTCCTGAGCAGCTACACAACCACCTCCTTTGTGCCTCACTCTGGGAGATAGCATTGATATTGGGATCTGTGACCCAGCCAGCAGCAGGGCGTGAGGGACCATCACCCTTCCAGATCTGCCATCCCTACTCTGCACACTCCCTCACTGGAAAACAGCCCCACAGAATATGGGGTGACTTAACAACTCCTGAGCAAATACTTTGCTTTGGCATAAATGTATGTATGGGGTTCTTTCCAGGGATGAGATCTGCTATTCAGGGACGTTGCACTCCTTTTCCAGTAAAATAAATAAATGATTGCCTTAGCATATCCTATAATGAGCAATGAATCATGCACTACAGAAATGATTAGAAAAGGTATTGATCAAATAGTAAAAATAGAACCTGCTCCATCCCCCCTAGACCAAGCACAGCCTTGAGGGACCGAATGAAATTAAAAAGTGGTTTGAAAGCAGGAGTCCTGCAGAACCCTATTTCAAATTCTCTGTGAATCGCAACTCCCTTTCCTCTGCCTCCTGCAAGACTGGCACAAGAACAACTATTTTTTCTCTCAGCCTTCTCAACGGCAGAAGTAGAGAGTCGGGGCCACAACAGTTAAATCCTGGCTCGTCTGCCTGGGCTGGTTTTTCCTTTCTTTCCAGGCCGTCTGATGTTCTAGGCATATCCCTGTGGCAATAAAATGAGCATCACATCCCAGTCCTAACAGCAGAGGGAATCTAGAGCAGCTAAAAATAGCACAACCCTGGCTGCCTTGGAAGTTTCGCACGCAGCAGTGACCTCCACGCCCCGTCTGCCCCTTGTGCTCACTTCAGGCACCAAGGGCAGCTTGTGAACAATTTCATCTCGAAGACAAGTGCGTGAAGGCACAGAATGAAGCTCCATGACACAGCAGTAGGTGACAAAACACACCCATGCTGGCGTGCTATATATATATATGTATATATATATATATATATATATATGGCATTAACTGTAGAGCAGAAGCAAAGATGTTATCAAAAATTCTCCTCAGTATTTTCCCATGTTGATGTTGATATTGTCAACTTTTTCTCCAGCTTGCCTGGATATTTGTACAGTGTCTGGTTTCAATACTTGATATCTGACTGTCAATTTTTTTCCAGTTATTTGGTCATTGACATGCAATGGCTGGTAGAATTTGACAATACTGAAAGCAACCTTTAGCAGAGCTAGCTCCAGGTTTGAGGGGACCCTGGGCAAAGTGTCCTCAGGCAGGCTGTGTGTTTGCCACATTTTTAATTTTCCCATACCGACGTTAGGGGTGAGCAGTGTGAGAACTTAAAAGCATGGCTAGTTCCAGCCAGCTGGGGTTGCTCAGAGTGCTGGGATAGGAAGAACAAAACCTGTAAGGGGTGTTCCCAGGGAAGGCCTCAGCAGTGAACTTTGACAGGTGTTGGCCCTGACCGTCACCTTCAGGGTTCACTTTCCATGTTGACATCTGCCAAGAAACCTCTGCATTTCTCCTTCTGGAAACCTGCACATTGCAACAGAATCTGACACATGTTCTAATGCGCATATTAAACTCACATAGAACAGTGCTGGGCATCACCATACATTAGCCATCGTGAACTGAGGAACGCCCAACACCCCCCTGCAGCTTCTCAGGGTCATTATAGAGGAAAATCAGTAGCAAAGGAAAACACCTTCTTGAGCATCTTTGTTTTGAAGAACCCCTTCCCTGAGAAGCTTGTAAGGGTCAAATTACATTTTACATTAAATAAGGCTTGGGATTCCTGATGTCTTCTTTCTTTTTTAACCAAACACAGACTCAGGGGTTCCCAATCCAATCCAGTGGTGGAGGGAAGAAAATAGCCTCCCCCACACTGTTATCCCACTGAAAAATCTACCCTTTCCCATGATTGTTCTTTGTTGTTATCAGCAACTTTGAGGAGTTCTCAGAAGGGACATGGTGTGGGAGGGGAAAGGGTTAAACCCCCCCCCCCCCAATATTACAATTCTGATGCAGACTGAAGGGCCCTGCAACTGCTTTTCGATTTGATCTTCTTCTTTTAAGAGTTTGGGAAAATCCTAGGGATTCAGGCACATTTCAAGCATACTTAGGGAAAAAATCCTGCAGCTGGGGAATGCTGGGAGTTGTAGGACCTTTTTCTGTCCAAGCATGCATAGCATTGCACCCTCAGGGAGCAATACTATGGCTCCTAGAGACAGAGTCTTGGGCCATAGAATACTTCGGATTCCTGGATCTGATGTTGGAGAGAAGGCTCCGACCTCAGACCTGAGTCCTAACTCCCCTCTCCCTCACAACCATGCCAGATGGGTAAGCCTGTATACACCAGTTGCTGGGGAACATAGGTGGGAGGGTGCTGTTGCATCGTGTCCTTCTTGTGGGTTTCAGGATGACAGCTGGTTGGCCACTGTGTGAACAGAGTGCTGGACTGGATGGACCCTTAGTCTGATCCAGCATGGCTTTTCTTGTGTTCTTAGGTGACATTAGAGAGGAGGAAAGTGGGGCAGTTCTATGGATGGAGAGGGGAAGAGACTGGGACATCAGGTTACAATGTATCCTCTGGCTCCCCTAGCATCCTTCTTCCGCAGAGCCCCAGCTAGGCAGGCAAAATCGCCCATCTAGTAAAAATGGAGAGCGCTGCTCATGCTCTGCACAGGATGCCCATGAGTGTACAGGTTTGGAGGCTGATAGGCTTCCAGAAAGGATTGCTTCTTCTGTGTTTTAGTCAACCAACCATGCCCTGTTCTAGAATACTCCATTCCATGCCCCCCTACACACATACACAGTTTTTCATCCCCCACCCTGCCACCCAATAGTCAATGCCCATTCTGTGACCGCTAAGCTTACTCAGTCTGCATTGGGCTGTTTGGGTTTCCATCTCCCAATTAGTTTTTTTGTTGTTGTTTTAAGGGTTTTTTTGTAGTTCTGCAAACTTCAGAGTTTCCCCAAACCTGCTGATTCCTCCATTTTAAGTGTGAATTGTTCCGTTTGGATTCCTAATGATCAACAAGGAATATGAGTTCTCTACTGGTATATAGGATGACATAGTTTGACCAAAGAACCCAGTTCTCCCCAGAAAAAAGTTTTAATGCAATTCATATATCAGATTTCACAACATTTGATAGCAGACATGTAAATGCATTTTTAATCTTATAGCATTTGATAGCTAGCATGCAATGATGTTTACTTTCTGACAGATTTGATAAATGAAGCACAATGGTAATTTAATAGCTGACATCTGAGAGCTCATGAGGGTTCCTCTTTGAAGCTTGCCCAAATTTTAACAAATCACAAAATGCCAGCGAATCTAAAGAATTCCAGTTTTGAATTTTCAGTGTCCAAAATTCACATTCAAAAAGTATGTTCAAAGTTTGCTTTAGAACTTCCCATTCAAAAATGGGAGTGATGAAATTGGAAGTGATGGCAAGTTTGAATATTTGCCAATATCGGTTTTAGTTCCAGTTAGCTGGAAGGAAGCGGCCTGCTCTCGTGGCCCTCGCCCCAACCGGGTATGTCAGCAGGAAGACAGGTGGCCTTTGGGTTGCTGTTTGGGGGCCATCACTTCTCATTTGACTTTGCCGCACAGAGAAACACCCCAAAGGTCTTTGTTATTAACATGCACTCTAAATCTCCAAGATGTTGCAGCTGTGATTGGATTATTTATGGCTCCCCTCTTACATTACCATCTCGAAAACATCACACAAAAGACAAACGTAATGAAATCTCCACCTCTCCAGCCATCTCTCTCTAATCTGAAATGGCATTTTCAGGAACTATTTTCATCGAACCAAGGAGTCTAAGAAACAAAGACGTGCCTTTCCTCCCCACTCAGGCAGCGTTCAGCCTTGCATGGAGTCACAAAGTTGTTGTAAAAATCTGTACAGATCTGTAATTTTTACCCCTATTATTATTATTATTATTATCATTATTATTATTATTTATAACCCGCCTCTCCCTTCGGATCGAGGCGGGGAACAACAACAATATAAAACACAAGAATCACAAACAGTTAAAAATTAAAAAAACAAGAAAAAATACATCATTAAAACATCTTAACACGTCCATTTCCCCTGACACGCATCTTACACACATCTTACACACATCTTACATGTGTCTGCTGACACGCACACCCAAACCATCCACACACAGCACCCCAAATCCCCATTCCCCACTGCCTGTCCATTGTATCCATTTCTGCAAAAGACAAGCTGCTTGCAAGAGATTTAGCAGCGCAAGGAGCTTGTCAAAATCGCCATTGCTCCTTCTTCTCCAGGTCAGACTCCATTATACACAATCAGAAACGCAAGTAGGCTACCTGACTTAGAGGAACCAGGGGTGTGACTCATCCAGATGTGACTGTGGCACACCTGGAGAGGGACAAAATGACCACATAAGGGAATGATAGAAGTGAAGAGACGTTGCAAAGCATCTCTGGGTACAAGTACAATCACACATGGCAATGCAGCGCCACATCTGGCCACTACTCGGGATTACTCGAGAGTAAAATAGAGTTGGCCAAATGATGTCACTGACAGTATGCCCATATAAGAAATGCATGACCATTTAGGGAAACCAGGTTCATGCCGAAAATCAAATGAACACCTCTGAATTTCAAGTGGTAGTAGTGGCTGGCTAACGGGTCCCGGACATGATTTCAAATGTTAGTGTTATTGAGCTACCAACTGAAGGAATTGAATATGTGAATGATTTAAGGCCTAAGTCACTGAATCCAGTTAATAATAGAGGGCCTTTCATAAAGTCTCCAAGTCATCAAAACTTAACATGACAAGATTCAGGTTGCTCAAACTCTCAACTGAAAATACTTTCATGGAACATCGCAGGGTGGAAAAGGAAACAGGGAGATTTAAGCTTCTTGGATTTCATTCAAAAACATGACAAAATACTATTACAGGAGACTTGGGATACAGAGGATATAGCCTTGAATGGATACACAGCTCTTACACTAAAAGCAAACCCAAGTATAAAGGGCGGGCGCCCCAAAGGGGGACTCTCACTTATGGTCTCAACAAGTATTTATGCTGGGACAATTAACCTTGAACCCCTTCTCGGACTTGCAAACGCTTTGATCATCAAGCTTCCGCGAATAAATGTGCTGATTATAAATGTCTATCTCCCTCCCCAGCGTCAGAAGAAACAGGTGAAGGACACCTGGAGTAGGTTAGAAGACTATGTGGCAAGGCAGATAGCTTTATACCCAGATGTCTCAATTCTATTGGCAGGTGATTTCAACGCCAGAACGGGACAAAATGAGGAGGCTCTGTTTTCATATTTTCATGTCCTCCCTCCCACAACAGATGATATGATAACATTCCCGATGAGGCAGGCCAAAGATAGGGGTTGCAATTTTGCTGGATTATGTCTTATGCAAATGATAAATAGACTAAATCTTGTTATTGTAAATGGCAATGTGGAAGGAGATAGAAATGGTGAATATACTTTCCTCTCATGTTTAGGAGCTTCTACTGTTGACTACTTCATCGTGTCCCCTGAACTATTTGCGAGGGTGACTAGATGCGAGGTGGGAAACAACATTGAAAGTGATCATCTACCCTTGGTTTTGTCACTAAAATGTGATAACCAAAGGTTACTTACAAACTATAACTCCACTCAATCCGGTGACATTGAAATAAGAAGTTCCCGCATTAGATGGACACCAAGGGTGGATAAGGAGATAAATCATCTATTGCATACTGATAGTTCCCTTCTCCAACGTAAGGCATTGTTACAAGCAAAAACTGCAGAGTCTGTTTTGGAAGCTTTTCACGCTCTGATTTCGGCCCTACAAAACCATTTAAACCAAAAGAGAGTAGGAAATAAATCTGACTCCCAGTTTAAATCTAAACAGTGGTTTGATATGGAATGTAAAACTATGAAACATATCTTGGTGGAAAAATATAGAGGGTATAGAAAGGAAAATTTGGTGGCTTTACCGCCTGAATGGTTTGAGTTGAAGAAGAGTTATAAAAAACTAATTAGGAGGAAAAAAAACCAAGCACAGAGAGAGGCGTGGAGACATTTAATAACAGCATCTAGGGAGAAAAATTCAGCCTCTTTCTGGAAATTGGTGGCGAAGGGATGGCCAAATGCTATTACAAAAGCAGAGCTTCATATTTCGCCGAAGCTGTGGGAAGCCCACTATAACAATATCTATGGATTGGGGAGTATGGGCCACCCGAGAAACCAGGCCAACATAGGCAACCTCCCAGAATGGCCTCCGGTTACTGCTTCAGAAATAAAATGCCTTATATCAAAACTTAGAACAGGCAAGGCACCGGGGAATGATAACATCCCCCCCGAAGTATTTAAATCAAACTTAGAATGGTGGGCCCCAGTGTTGAAGGCTCTATTTACGACTATCGATCAATCAGCTCTTATGCCTGAAGATTGGGGCCTTGCTACTATCATCCCAATATATAAAAAAGGTGACAGATCAAATCCTGCAAATTATAGACCTATTAGCCTGTTGAATGTTGTTAGCAAAATGTATGCTTCTCATTCACTGGAAAAATTGCGGGATTGGCTAGAGCAGGAAAATCTCATAGAAGATGAGCAGGCCGGATTTAGGGCTGAGCGTTCCACAGTGGAGCATGGATTTATTATGCAACATCTAGTTGAAAAATACACATCCACCCCAGGGGGTGCCCTCTATGCAGCCTTCGTTGATCTAAGGTCAGCTTTTGACTTGGTCCCTAGAGACAAATTATGGGAAAAAATTGAAGATACCAATATAGATCATCGATTATTGAGACTCATCCGCAACCTGTATGAGAATACCAGTCTTCAGGTGAGATGTTCCTCTGCTGGACATTTGACCAGGCTGATTCCTACTGCTAGGGGTGTGAAACAGGGCTGTGTCTTAGCCCCTACACTGTTCAACTTCTATATAAACTCTATGGTTAGGTGCCTAGCGGAGGTACGAGCACAACCCCCCAGCTTGTCAAACAGATTACTGACAGTTCTGCTTTATGCTGATGACGCAGTGATCTTGTCATTAACAAGAGCTGGATTGAGGAGACTTCTGAGGACTCTGGATACTTATTGTAAAACTGAAGGACTACAGATTAACTATGACAAAACCAAGGTCCTGGTGTTTTCTAGAAGTAAGTTAAAATGCAAATGGCAAATAAGTGATCACCTGATTGAACAAGTGTCTACTTATAGGTACTTGGGAATTACATTCCATGCAACTGGAACCTGGAGGCCTCACTTAAAAAATGCCATTGCAAATGTGCAAAGGAGCATGAAGGCACTCCTTTCCTTTTATTACAATAAAGGAGGACAGCACATTCCTTCCGCACTTCAAGTCTTTAATGCAAAGGTTTTAGCACAGATATTATATGGGATAGAAGTGTGTACTTTTGATAACATAGTACCAATGGAAGTGGTGCAGACGAAATTCTTAAGAGCAATTTTGGGTCTTCCAAATTGCATACCAAATACATTAGTAAGAATAGAAGCTGGCCAACCCACAATAGAAGCTCGTATGTGGCGACGTAAAATGCAGTTTTGGCTAAAAATGCTTTTTGTGCCTGTAGGTCTGGCTCCATTGACTCTGACAGACACATTCCACTCAAAGTGGAAAAAAACACTGTCTATGACGCTCCAAAACCTTGGTTTCTCCTTGACAGCTATTCAGATCCTAGGGTACGAGAAAGCAAAAGCAGCTATCGCCCAACGTATCTATGATGTGGATCTACAAACCCACCTAAGCCAAGCAATCCTATATCATGGGTGTAGGGACTATAGATCGCCACTGGGACTTGCGAAACATCTAATAAATTTGACGGTGCCTGGACTTAGAAGAGCTTTTACACTGGCAAAGTTCAATGTTTTGCCATCGGCGTTGCTGGAGGGTAGATATAAAAAAATTCCTCACACTGAGAGGACCTGCCCTTGTGGGACAGGGGACATTAAGACAGCTGATCATGTTCTTTTACATTGTTGTTTCTATAAGGAACTCAGAACTATATGGATTGCCCCACTCATTAATAAAGTCCCAGGCAGACCAGATAAATTTTACCCGGACTATCTTCTGGCTGATCTGGACGACCAAGTTACATCTAAAGTCGCCAAATTCTGTGCAGCAGCCATACGTCGGCGTAGGGAAATATTAACACTATTGAACCCTATCTGATTGCCTCAAATTGAAGCCTGTATATTTTTATATGTATGATTTGTTCTCTTTGCTATGCTGTTTTTTTAACCGTAATAAAGTATTGTATTGTATTGATCCACCAAAACGTGTCCCCTTACCCGGTCTACTCAGGAGTAGCGGTATCCAGAAGTGTTGCATTTAGGGCTGTAAACCAATGGGATGAGGGATGATAGAGGCATTGTTTGAACCTTGGTGTGGTGTGACTCTGGCAGGCAGCAATAGCGCTCAGTGGTCACCTATTATGCGCAGAATAATAAATCAGTTTCCAAAGCTTCAAGAGGTCTTTCGTCAAGTGTTTCATATCTGGACTTTGGCACAATTGGGAATAGCATAATTTGTGCAACAAAGTGATTATCTCAGATACGTACTCTGGCGTCCACTATATGCTTCTATATGATTCATATCCTTTTATTCATTCACCCACTTTCATTCCTGCATGCCTAATGAAGATCGCTGTTTCCCTGCTTTTAATAACAACGGGGAAACAAGCATTTATTTGCCATTGCCCAGCTGAAAGCAGTGAGGAAATGTGGCTAGGGCTTTACAAGCCTCACAGAGGCCTCAGGCTGGCCTCATGCGCTTTATAACATATCCACATCCTTTGCCCAAAATATTTCCTCTCAGTTGCAGAGGCATAAATCTGAAATAAACCCATTAACAGTGTAATTATTCAGAAACAAAAATGACCTGTTTCATTCTCATGTGCAACCTCTCCCAACCTGGGGGCCTCCAGATGTGTTAGACTAAAACTCCCATCAACTAATGGCCATGCAGGCTGGGGATGATGGGGTTTCTAGTCCAACACATCTGGAAACCACCTGGTTGGGGAATGTCAGTGCAGTTGTTTAAGATTGTGTCCTTCCTTCCTTGGTTCTTTTCTTGATTATTAATCACCAAAGACTTAAATTATCCAGACTCTTGCCTTTTTTTGCTTTGTCAATGAAAAATGTTCAGCGTTCATTATCAAATTCATTTCCTACTGAGATTTTCTTGGCTCTTTTTCATCAATGGGTGTGTTTATAGTCATTTTATCCTGTCTACAAAAATAGCCTCTGTCAGATTACCGAATGCATGTTCCTTGTCTCCAAGTAAAAAGAAAAAGAAAGACTGTGAACGTGCGTGCATGAAATTACGAATGTGAAACCTGGCAAATGCCATAGGCAAAGGATAGACAACCTTTTTGGGCTATGGGCACATTTGGCTATTTGAGAAATTGTCCTGGGCACAATCACAAAATGAATGCTATGAGAGACGTGGCAAAGGAAAAGTAATCTGCCCCAAAAACTGAGTTCAAAACAGAGGAGGGGGGCTGACCCCAACACAAGGAATGACTTCTTTGAAGCCACAGTTTTTAACACCAACAGAAACTTACTTCTCAGCAATCCCGTCTGCCTTTAAGAAAATGTGTTAATTAAAAAAAAATAATGGGATGGCTCAAGGCCCCTTGGCTAGTGTCAAGAAAGATGTCCAGGGACTCATTGGTGCCAATGGACCTCACATTGCCTACCCTTGCCACAAGGCATGAGATTGCAAGACTTCATAGCTGGGGATCTATTCATGTGTGTACATATAACATTATGATGTATTAAAAATATGAAAATGCTTTGTAAGTTTTTATTTTGTTATTTATTGCTTTCACAGCTGGCGTTTCCTTAAAGGAGCTCAAAGTGGCATCATCATTGGTTCTCTCCCCACCCTCTTTTATTCTCTCAACAGCCTTGGGAAATAGGTGAGGTTGAGAGATCACAATTGGCCCAAGGTGGAGTGAATTCCATAGCCGAGTGGGGATTTGAACCCAAGTCTCCCCAGTCCCAGCCTGACACCCTAACCACTGCAGTGCACTGCCTTTCACATTGTCACTATATCAGGCTGGCATCCTAGGCATTCTCATCTCAATGATTCCAGGTTTTCTCCTAGCTGTGTTTAGTTCAATAATCTGTAATGTACCCAAACATGCCCATTACGATCAGAGGGAGCAGCAACATTGATCAAGGGGCATTAATCACCATGCTAAGGAAGAGTCAATCCCAATCTCTCTAACAGCAACTGCTGCTACATACATAATTATCAAAGAGTACCCACCAATGTGGCAGGCTTGGCCTATGCGTCCCGTAATGGCCATGATGCAAGAACCTGCACAGCCTTAGTCGGTAAACATTCCTTGCCACTAGCGGCTGTTTTTTCTGTTAGGGTAGATGGAGGTGTCCAAAGCAAACTACATTTAAAAAAAAAAAAAAAAGGCAGGAGAGAGAGAAACAATATTCCCAAAATTGGCAGGGTACTGCCACAGGGATAAAGGTATTAATCCTGTTGTTTGCTTCTAAAGAGCCACCTGAATATCCCACACTTGACTGCTGTAGACAGAGAGCATTCAACACCTAATGGAAGCATAGGGAACCTCCACCACATCTGGCTGCCAGCTTCTTCCCCTGGCCTAGCAGCTGATTTGAAAGAAGAGCTTTTTCTGCCAGGGAGAGGGGACAAGGCTTGTGAGGAAGCCGCTGAGTGATTCAGTCCTGCTTACTTGTGAATAGAGAGGCTGCTCATGCTTACTTGTGAGTAGACATGCAGAGGCTTGGTATTTTGGATGCTCTTTGACAGTGTTGCTGAGGGCTATAACACTGCCCACTCTGCCTTTGGTCGCCTACCTATAGAATGCCCTCTCTGAGAGATTTCCTAGATTGGAATTTACTCCTTGGACTAAATCTAATTTTCAAAAGCATGAACGACATGGGTGAGAAGATTTGTGCCACTCATCACAGGTGATATAATGGCTACCATCCAACAGCTGCCTATGACACTTGTGAAATACATCCCCTTATTCCAATAGTACAATGGAAATTGAGGAGGACTGCTTCCCCCCCCCCCCACATGCACAATTATGAGATATCCCTACAACAAATACGCTTCCTCAAGAGAAAAAGTCGAGGTTCTCCTGCAACAACTGAGTACCAACTGTGCCTTTATCATACCTCTTTGTAAACCACCCACAGAGCTTCAGCTATGGGGTGGTATATAAATGCAATAAATATAATAATGATGATAATAATAATAATAATAATAATAATGTAATATGGAAGGCTTTAAAATATGTCCACACCAGAACATATATGTGTGATCTGTTACTGAA
Organism: Anniella stebbinsi; assembly: GCA_029215795.1. Classification (NCBI taxonomy): domain Eukaryota; kingdom Metazoa; phylum Chordata; class Lepidosauria; order Squamata; family Anniellidae; genus Anniella; species Anniella stebbinsi. The sequence continues at coordinate 337,233,989 of JARDYH010000001.1, forward strand.
AATAGCACAAGGAGTTCGTTAATGCAGAACTCACCACATAATTTCATGGCTTGTTCCCAATTAGCACTCCATTTCCTCTTTCACACACTTATGCAGCTCAGGCAAAAAAGTTAGTGCCTCATTAAAGAGTTACAAATCTTCCCGTGATTACCTCGCCCCCTTTTCATTACAAGGATTTTTTAAAAATTAAAGCCAATTTTGGGCCAAAACACCCTTTCAATGAAGTCACCACACAATTTTCCCTCCACAAACAGTTGCCTTTGAAATCATCGCAGTTTCTAGAATTCATATACCACCTCCACAGTAATAAACTAGGAGGACCAAAATATTACACTGGAGCAACCATTTTGCCATCACAAATCTCAGTAATAACAAAAACCTGAAGAAACTGGAGCGCATCAAGTTTAGAGAAGATGTAAATTCATTTACCCAAAAACTATTATGCTCATTTTGATGCATCCTTCTACAACTGTAAACATTTTAGCCAATTGTTTTGAAACTGGAATGAAGCATTCCAGGATAGATAGATAGATAGATAGATAGATAGATAGATATTCTAAAAAATAAGTGTTTCAATCCCATCATTTTGGCCAGAGCCCGCTTCCTACATTCATTGTAGTGGGAATGGAGGCAATCAAAAAACATAATTATTTTCTTGACAACTGGATCGGTTATCATCCGTGCAAAAAATAGTTAGAGCCCCACAGTTGTCAATCAAAGATGTTACAGGAGACACTCTGGGGAAAGCCGACAGAGTCGGGGGGGGGGGGGGTGGAGGCGGCAACGCATCACTAAATAATGTTCTATATATCTGAGTCAGGGAACTGAAGTCAATGAAAACACTGTCAATTGTGAATTGGCACAAGGCTTGAAATGTTTTCCCTTCTGTTTGACATGTGTTCTCATTAGCATGTTTCTAGTATGGAATGGGGGGCATCCCTCCCTTTAAACAAAGCCTCCTTTATCCTGGAGAAAATTGCTTTAAGGGGAAGAACCTTTCACCCTCTCCTGCTGGCATGGAACAAAATGTGTTACTTACTATCAGATGGCCTTTTGGGGGTGACCCTGTGCTTGTGAAATAAATGTGCTTCTTCAATCCAATTTCACAAGACCGGCGCCAAGACGACAATAAACATCATGTTTATCCCAGTAGGTGCTAATTAATTAGCCTTACTAATGTTCTTAGCATTTAGAATAACTGCAATGCTGGGCAACTCAGTCCTGAACATTTTCATCAGCCGATTCTCAGGCAGTGAAAGAGTAACGTTTTGTGATGGTGCAACAGCCGCTTGCTAGTCTTGCTCTAAGCACTCTTAGAGCAAGAGTAGCATCCGCTGTAACTCATTGGACAAAATTGTTAAAATCCCTTTTGCTTCTTAGAGCAGTTTTGCTATGTGTGGTATCCAGGGGAAATACATGTGCCAGCATATGTGGGGGTAATGTGGGTGAATGGATGGTTTCTTCTTTAAAATAAAGAGATAGAAAGGGTTGAGGAGGCACATGCTCACATCCACCAACACGAACACACAATGCTTCCATTTCTTTCTATGTATTTAAAAGGGGAACTTTGCTTTTTATATATATACACATGCACTTCTTCATAAGTAATGCACTATGTGTATATTTTGTACTCAGATTTCTGCACCCAAATGGAATTTTTAGTATATGAAACACTAGAAACCCTCCCTGTAAAAAGTGAGGGTTGTTTCATATGGCAGGGGTGGGAAACATATCCCCCCACCCACCCCAGGTTTTGTTGGGCTCTAACCACAAAATACAAACAGGCTAAAAAAAAATCATAACCACCAGACCTTTAAAAAAAGCACACACGCACGCACACACACACACTTTAAAATGTGGTCATAGGTAAATCACAACGGAAGGTAACACAACAAATTATTACAAAACATTAAAAAAACCCTATCATATAAAGGTTATGGTAAATAATAATTTTAAAAAATCTTGGTGAATGTGATGTTTACCAGTAATTAAAAAAAAGTAAGGAGGCCCATGGAAAAAATATGAGAAAATTCTGACATGTAATTTTTCAATAACTTGAAGGAAGCTCAAGCAAGTGCTCTAGGTAAATCACTGCAACAATTCATTCTCATATCCTTCATAGCAGTAAAAAAAAAATAACATTTACACTGAATGCTTTGGAAATGTCCAAAAGAACAGCTTTGTGATGCAAACATTTCCAACATTTGCTGTAACATGTAGGCTAAAAATTGCCTGTCATCAGCCGGCAGTCTTCCTGACTGTGAACTAGGGACATAAAACTGCCTTATAGTGAGTCGCCCAACCTTCCCTGATTGGTTGCCCTCCAAATATGATGGACTACAACACCCACTACCCCCAGCCTGCTGTCTAACATATCTTGAGGGGGAGGGACAGTTGGGATAGGCTGATGGCTCAGTTGCGTCTTCTCTCCCTGGTGATGGCTTTTCCAGGAGCTCCATCATACCAGCGTTTTATCACACTTTTGTCCTGCCTTGTTTACCATTTTGCCCTGCGATGCTCACATGACGTCATCCCTGTCCTGCAGTCACCTCGCCTCTTCCCCTCCATTTTCTGTGTTTTTCTAGGGCGGAGAAAGTGCAGTATTTTTTTTCTCCATGTGGGATAAAATTGCCCTTCCATCCCCGTGTATTGCTATCCTTGAGCTATATCACGGAACGTCCCTTTTTGGGGCATGTGCATTGAAGAGGGTGGGGGCGGTTCTCCTCCACTCCATAGAACAGTTAAAGCTGCAGGAACTATACTAGAGTGACCAGATACAAAAGGGAACAGGGCTCCTGCAGCTTTAACTGTTGTGATGAAGAGAGAAATGACACCTGCTGAAATTCTCTTTTTTATACAACTGTTAGAGATGCAGGAGCCCTGTCTTCCTTTTCATTTGGTCACCCTATCAGATCACTCCTGCTCACACTCAACATCAGTCAGATGGCAGCATTATGTACCACTAGTGACAGGGAAGAAATTTGTTCAGTTTACATTTTTTTTATGTGAACTTACCTAATTTTGTATTTTCAAACCAATACATGAACTCAAACTATGTTATCCTTCAAAATTTGCCCTTCTCCAATTTTGCAATGGAACTTGTACTATAAAAATGTGTACAAAAATGCATACATTAGGGGAAATACGTTTTACAAATGCAATATATTAGGAAAATAACTTGCAAAAAAAATGTGCATATGCATGGATTAGGAGAAACATGCACAAAAATGCTTTTTAAAAATCTCCATGTTCAGGATGAACCAAAGTGGAGAAATTCTCAAAGTTCAAGGCGAACTGAGCTTAAGATAGTGGGGGAAGAGAAATGGAAATGAAGAGAGTTGCCCATCCTATGTACCACTTGCAATGTCTGAACCATCTTCATAGGTGGACCCATGAACATTACAATAGTTCAGTGGAGGCTGGTGGCTCTGATGCCACCAACTGGGAGAGCTTCTTTAAAGTTCGGACTGAAACCTGGAGTGGATCACCATCCCACTGACATCAGAGCCACCAGCCTCCATTGCAATAGTCTAAGCTAGAGGTCAGGGAAAGACTCAGGATAGCTTTTGCTTTGGCTAAAAACAGCCATGGGGTAGGGAGTGGGGAAGAGATTTGGATGAGGGCTACACTGCTGAGGGAAGGGAGTTAAACCTCCCCCCATGTCATTTTCCTTGTTGAAATCATACATACATGCAAACACACACATACAGAAGCATCTATTTGCTCTGGGGTAATTTTAATCAAGGAAACAGCATGGGCAGTGGGAGGCTAAAATTCCTCTTCCCTAACAGCAGAGTTTCAATCCAAATCCCCCCTCCCCTTTTAAAGCTGCTATTGCCTTTTTTGTTATGCAGGCTATTCTGTTCGTGGATTCCCCATGTCATGTCTAGTCTGTCTCTCAGAGTTCAAAAAGGGAAAAGATGGAGAGGCAGAAATGACGATAGCAGGTAGCACAACAGAGCACCTCTGTTCTTTAATGAATCAGCACTTCTCAAGAAACCACAGAACAACTATGCCGAGTCATGGGAAATGTATGACTTCAGATTGTCTGTGGGCATCTGAAAACAACCAGCTATCATGTGGAAACATCACTGTATATGTCTGTCAAAGTGACATCATACCCAAACAAAGATTTCCCAGCAAAATTAAGGCATGTGAGAAGCGGCTCTAGGCACTTCTGGCCTGCCTTGTCGCTGTACCATCCATTATTTAGTCACACTTCAACAAGGTGCCACTTAGAACTGATTCATTCATACTTCTTGATTTTTAAAATAATAACAGGCTGATCCTGGAGTCTGAAAGTCTGTGTTGCGATGTGCTCACTGCAGTGCGGAAACTACCCAGCTCAGAATCCAGGGAGCATAAACCAAGCCCAATGGCCGGGGGGGGGAAGGGGGGAAGCTAACTAGTCAGAGATTTGAGATGCCAAAATCAGCAGGTGAAGCAGCATGGAGATAAACATGAGCCCTGTTCACATGTCAACAACTCTGTCCCATCTCCACCACCAACATGCCTCCTGGCTCTTTCCTCTGTATGTTCAATGGAACATTAGGGAATGGAACCAGAAGGTACGGGGAGGGCGGAAGTGTTTCTGGAGAGGACTATGCATGTCTGCTACTCCACACTGATCAAACTGCTTGTTAAAGGGACAGCTACAGAAGCCAGTTCAACACTGGCAAGCCTAATATACAATTCCAATAAACCAGGGATTGGTATGTGGGCAAAACTGGCAAACTGTCCTGGGCACCACCACAAAATGGCTGACATGGGAGGTGTGGCCAAGGATGAAGAACCTGCCCAACAGATCCAACAGAAACCTATTTCACAACAAACCTAGCTGCTGGTAAGAAAACGTGTTAATTTTAAATTTTATTTTTTTAAAAAAAAGAAGTGGGAAGTATAGGGCACCTTGACAGGTGTAACAAAAGGTGCCTGGCAGCACATTGGTACCTTCCAGCACCAGGTTGCCTGTGCCTGCAATATACTCCTGATTACATGTTATAGAATAGTGGACAATATCCTATGTTGCCCTTGTTATAGCAGAATTGATCATTTCAGGAATTCCTGAAATAACCAGAAACCAGTGGAAAGGCTCATTTCCTGAACAGGGTGGGTCAGTAGAGCTCACAGAAGGGATCTCTGTTGACCTGTCCTATTCCAGAAACAAATGTTTCTGTTCATTTCCAGGCTTGTTCCAGGAACCACTAGTTCCTGTTGTGGTAGTGATCCATTCCACTGATGCAACAGAACGAGTGGTGGCAGAGTGGCAGAATAGGATACTGTCCAGTATGTTCCTAGTCCTCATGGTGTCTAGGAAGAGTCTGATCAAAGCAAGGAAACTAACAAGTCTTCAAAAGGAAACTGCTTTCAGTTTCATGGTGACACCTTTTGAAAGAGGAGTCTTCAAAGAGACGTCACAGAGTAAAAAGAATACTGCTAAAGAAGAAAGTGGACATACTGATGGCTTGTTATCCTTTGACCCACCAACATCCTAAAGCTGACCTGGCTGAAATATTTTCACAAATTGTGGCAATTATTATGTAACTCAGTGCTATGCCTTAAATCCCACTGAATTCATGACTACTTAATCCCAGGTAAAGGTTTATAGATTTCAACAATGTCACACAATCCTAAGCAAGTGTATAGACAAGTAAGTCCCACAAACTTCAGTGAGACTTGCTGCTTAATAAGAGTTCATAGACTCTAATGAACCTGTTATTAATGTGGCATGAAATGCAGAAAGAGACATTTCTAAAAAAATGTTCTAATGAACACGGCACTTCTATTCAAATTACAGATACAGGAAATCATTTGTGGAAAACACCCTAATCCTTTTCAACCTACTAGGGTTGCCAACTTTTGAACCAGCTCCTGTAGCTGTCCCTTTAAAGGCAGTTTGATCAGCAGCTACCAGTCGATGATAATATTTAGCTCCATGACATAAATAACTTCATCTGCTGATTTCTGCATATCAAACTTCTGTTAAAGGGCAGAGGTTCTTTTCCTAGCCAGTTGGCAACCCTATTCCCTACTTCGAGACATCCTCCCGAAGTAGTCTGGCAATGAGTAAGATGAGCTGAGTGTCCCTGATTCTTGAAGAGGCTAGACCTCAGGAATTTCCACCACCTCCTCTGTCCTGTATGAAGTTTGGGAGCTCAACATATTACCCAAATGGCAATGGAAGTTGGTGGCTCCGATGTCAGTGGGGTGGTGAACCTGTTCCGAGTTTCACTCAGAACTCTAAAGGAGCTATACAAATATTGGATAGATCCTTTAGAATTCTGACTGAAACCCAGAGCAGATTCACTGCTTCACTGACATGAGAGCCACCAGCATCCACTGCCAAATCCATGTCATTCTCCTCTCCTCATCCCAAGAAATTTGCATTGCTGTGCATTTGATGTTATGGCTTTTCACCTGCTGTGCCATTAGCCTATTCATCTACCAGTAGTCATCTCCTCTGCTACCTGTTCTTTGGACTTAAGTTGTCCTTGAAATGTTTGCCTATTTTCAAATAAATAAATTACTCCCCCCACCCCCTCCATATATATTCTCTAATACAGTCCCATCTCACTCTGAAATCTTCTCAAAAATAGGGCAGGTTTCTCTGCCTGGCAAGTACAGACAGGAACATGGAGTACAACAGCAGCAGTTTGAGGCTGATTTATGTTTGCAGCATCAAACACAATGCTGTCAATAATACTCAGCACTCAAATTACTGTGGGGTGGAGGGAAGGCATGCAGAAGGGGGGTGTCCTGGTTCCGCTCCTGGACTTTCAGAGTTCCCCTTCCTGGCTGGACACTCTGATTCTGCTTCTTAAAGATATCTTGCCTCTTTAAGAGCAACTCTGTGCCTTTTCTGGGACCCAAGCTTCCACCTGTCTCTTTTCCCCTTTTCAGTAGGGTGGGGATTTGAGCGATAGGCGGGTATGAAAAGGAATCTCCAACAATACCAGTTTTGAATCAAAACTCTTTACTATTCTTGGCATAGTAAGGCACGCTTTGCTTAAGATATTTACACACATAGAACTGAAGTTACAAAGGCAAGAAAACAAAACAACAAGAATCAAACCGCAGGTCTATCTTTTCCCTAACTATTCCTGACATCTTCTTCTAACGTATCCTTGGGAATAGAGCTTGCCTCCATTCCCCATGAAAGCAATCAATCTCCCCACGAAAGCAATCAATCTCTCTCTGCCTAGGCTGACCATATGAAAAGGAGGACAGGGCTCATGCAACTTTAACAATTGTAGAGAAAAGGGAATTTCAGCCAGTGTCATTTGTATGTAATTTGTTCCTGGTGAAATTCCCTTTTCATCACAACAGTTAAAGGTGCAGGGGCCCTGCCTTCTTTTGCATATGGTCACTCTAGTATAGTGCCTGCAACTTTAACTGCTGTGATGAAGAGGGGATTTCACCAGGGACGAATTACATACAAATGACACCGGCTGAAATGCCCTTTTCTCTACAACGGTTAAAGTGACATGAGCCCTGTCCTCCTTTTCATATGGTCAGCCTATCTCTGCCCAACTCCCTCACTTCCCCCTCCCTTTGGCAATTACCTTGCCTATTGTTCGGGTGCTTAGCCGTCCTTTTGTCCTACACTTGGGCTGAGCTGGAGGGTGATCAGAAAGCTATTTCCGAAGCATTTGATAAATTTCCATTTTAGCTCTGGGGTGATTTACCCTTATTATTATTTTCTAATAACTATACTTCACCACTGTTAACCCATTACATACAGGGAACCATCACAGGGGGCTTAAGATCATAAGAAGAGCCATACTAGATCAGTCCACATAGTCCAGTATTCTGTTCACACAATGGCCAACCAGCTGCTCCAGCCCCCTAATCATTTTAGTTGCCTTTTCCTACATATTTTCCCATATCTACAATTTCCTTTTTTAGGTGCAGTGACCAGAATTGTACACAATATTCCAAGTCTGGCTGCACATGGAATATGATATTGGTAGTTTTATTTTCGGTTCCTTTCCACTTATGCCTAAGATTGAATTGCCTTTTTCACAGCAGCCTCATACTGTGTCGACATTTTGATCGAGTTGTCCATCACAACACTAAGATCTTTTTCTTGGTCAATCAGCACTAGCTCAGAGTCCACCGGTTTATGCTTGAAGTTAGGATTTTTTTTGTCCCAATGTGCATCACTTTACAGTTGCTTAGATTTTGCATTTGCCATTTGGATGCCCATTCTCCAAGTTTGGAGAGATCCTTTCAGAGCTCTTTGCCATGCCTTTTTATTTTAACCACCCTAAATAATGTGGTGACATCAGCAAACCTGGCCACTTCACTTTGAGATGACTGGGATTACTCCAGAGCAAGTATATTAAAGTATACAGCTCCTGCCTTTTTATAAATTACATACATTGAAAGTAATATTAGCGCATTTCCTTGACCAACCTTAAGTATTATTCTAAAAACTTTTTTAAAAAAAGTATTACCAAGTTGAGTGATATGTTTACCTCTGGCCACCCATTGTCAAAGGAAGAACTGATTTCAGGCACAAACCTATGTTTAGACAGGAAAAAAAGGCCTAAAGCATGACTGGATTGGGCATGATAACTTTTTTCTGCCTAAACATGCATAGGATTGCACCCTTTGGTAGTTGATAGTCTGAAAACACATTATGAGTTAATCCATCTGTCTCCAATAGCATGCCCCTATGTTTCCACGTATATTTATTCATAACACCATGCAACAATATCTATTTACGTTTATTTGTCCAGTTTTATTATGCTTACAAAAAAATTATATGTTTTGTCTTCATGAAATATATTGATTAGCAGAAATGTATTGCTGCTTTTCCCTTTCCCCCTCCCCCTCTCCCCTTCTCAGATTCTTGCCTTTGCCTCTGGCACATGTCCACACTATTCCAGTTTGAGGATTTCCACATCTCCTTGACATGTGTCCCCAACGAATTGTGTATTTTGTCTTGATCTTTCTTGACAGCAATCCTCCCTTCCCACATCCAGCTATTTAATTTATGTATTCAAACAAGTATAGCAGCAAAATTCTACAGATTTCAAGATAAACATGTGTGTGCGCGCACACACAACACTGTCAGAAACCAAGATATATGTATTGACGTGCAGATCAGAAACCAACACATTTGGCTTTAGAGCTTGTTTATATGCTCACTGGTTCTCAGAGAATCGTGAGACAAAGGCCTTCCTCCACGTGGACTTGCAGGAAACTCTGCACCCTCACCTCTCCTTAAAAAAGATAATAAGTTAACATTGTTACATCCCTTTTCCAGGAAGGAAAGAGCTTTTAAATTCAAGAGCCTCTTGTTTTACTGAGGCTCTTTCCAGCCTCTAAGGCACCCCTTGAGTATGTAAATTAATCAGAAGGTACAGGATTGTTAACCCAGGATAATACCAGCTCTGCACCATGTTACTGATATTATATACTCCTTCCTGCTCTGTCCCTCACATACAAAGCTGATGGAAGAAACTTTGGACAAATTGGAGAAGGAGAATGTCTGGATGCAAATGTCTCCCGACTACCACCACCACCCTTGAGTACTGAACAATGGTAAGAGTCAGATCTGTAACTCCACCTTCTTTGGACTCTGTTACTGCTACTTTGGGCTCTGGCCAAATGCAAACACACACCACCCTTACAAAGAGAGAGAGAGAGAGAGGTCTATACCAAGTGACACATATCTTGATAGGAAAAAGATTCCCCTCACCTGATGTAAAATGACACTGGGAGAATTTTAGGACCATATTCCTATCATATAAACAAGGAAGTGCCCTCGCAGTCCAGATATTTCCTCTATTTAGGCCCCCTCAGTCCCAACACAGAGGATGTCTCAGAGGTTTCCTTTACTTGGGTCATTCTCTTCTATTGCAGAAGGGTGCAGGCTGCCAATTCCTTCAAACTATTTATTTATTTATTTATTTATTTATTTATTTATCTATCTATCTATCTAAACATATCCTGTCCTACATCATTGGGATCTCAGGGCAGCATTCCCTAGGAAGAGAACATTACTGGATAGAGGTCTGGGCCCTGAGTAATGGTCATAAAGGATCCATTACTCTCACCCCCCCCCCATCCCACAACCCAAGAAGTTAGCCATCATTGGCATAAGATCTCAATGGCTTTTCTCCACACTTCACATATGTTTCTTTTCTTCTGGAAGTGACATCAAACAAGCAAAAGAGTTTTAGTGGTAAATGGTGCAATGCAATTCATAGATATATAGTTAAGCTTCCCAACCTCGCAGTGAAATCAGAGATATCCCCATTCACAACTGGAGACAACTGAAAGGGAAAAGTTATGCAAGTTGGCTAAAGGGGATGTCACTATCAAAACCAGCACAAAAACATAGAAACCCCATTAACAGGGGTACAATACCTGCCCTAGATTATTTGGACTTGACCAATATCCATGTCTGACCATGATCTTGCACTTTTGTAGGGATTGTAGTTGCTTAATAAATGAGATATAGGAATAAAAACTCCCGCAGGTAAGACATAGAGAGTTTATTGGCATGCAGCACTACTAAGCATCTATACTTCTACTCCTGCATCCCGGACATGTCCATTCATGACTGTGAATTACACATCTTCACTCAAAAGATGGAAAGAGACACAGGGTGGAGTCTTTCAAAATGATAGAGTCTTCCACTATAAAGTGCCTTCAAGCACTAGCCTGTAAAGCATGATTTGCTATTTTTTCATTGTTTAAATGCAACGATAAAAACTGGTAAAGTTTTGGGAAACCAAAAGTGTTGCTCTTTCAAGGTCCATGAATGGATGGAGGGAAAAGAAAGCAAAGGGCATGAGAAGTAGCAGCCCTACCTAGGTATTTAGCTGGCATTTCAAGAAAACCTCCCTGACGCCCCATTGCTCTAGTGTGGCCCATGCCTATGTAGCTGCTTTTGCTAAGCTGCCTGTCAGCTTGAATCCCAGTATAAAACATTACTACAACTAAAAGGTGTGTTAGGTTGTGCTAACGTAGTTAGCTCCAGAGCAGCTAAGTGAGTCACTGGACTGTGAAGAATCGAAGTGTTAAGTTCTTCAAGAAAGCAGCTACATTCTTTGTATGCACAGCAGACAGCACATTATCAGTATTGAATAAATCACGAAAATGCTGGAAACAAATGTTTGGACTTATTCCTGGCTGGAATTTTGTAAGGGATGTGTGTTTATTTCATACATTTACATTATTTTGACCTTTTTCCAATGTCTTGACATATTTACCTAGACATATTTTTAAAAGATGGAAATGAAAAGGAAGAGCTGGTCCAGGAGGGTTCAATATTAAACAAGAGAATGTTAAAAATCAGGGGACGAGCAAAGAGTCTCTTGAATCTAGCAGTTTTCGCTCATTTTTTCTCTCCAAAACAACAGCCTAAACTCAGCTGTGTGCAAGTCTGAACATGTTCAAATTTACACACTGAATGAGAGCAGATTCTGTGTTACAACTCCAATACAGAAGGCACACTGTTCAGGAAATAATGGACAACCAGCACATGTGGTGCCTTCCATGTAGAAATTTTGTAACATGTTCAGCTATCTCAAAGCACAATCCAGTCTCTTCACTGTGGTTAGTAACTTGGGCTGTGAACCAAAGTATATTTACTTAAAATTAAGTTCCACTACTTTCGATGAGGCACATAACTTTGGACTTGGATGCAGAGCTTTTATTCCAGGACTGATTCTTTGAAACACATCCCTTGCCCTAGTTCAGGGGAGTCCTAACAAATGTGGCATGATACAGACACAGGGCTTTGTGCTACAGTTCATGTTCTCAGATGATAGCTATGTACCTGTGCAAGTATACATTCAGGTGCATTTATTCACCCCTGGTTCAGCAGAATAAAGCCCTGGAGGTCCCTGTGCTGATATGTAGTGGGTGGTGCTCACTTCCCTTACCTATATGACCTAAGCCACCCTTCCTTCTGCATCTTTCATACACATAGATCCAGAGGCAGTCATTTCTATGTCCTGTAAATCCAACAAGGGGAGAGACTATAGCTCTGTGGTTGGAGAGCACTTGGTTTGCGTGCAGAAGATCGCAGGTTTAATCTCTGGCATTTCCAGTTAGGGCTGGAAAACTTCCTGCCTGAAACTTTGGAGAGCCACTGCCCATCAGTGAGAACAATACTGGGCTACATGGTCTGACTCAGCATAAGGCAGATTCCTATGTTCCTAACAATGATCTTGCAGAGAGCTTGCTTCTCCCACACCCTCCCTGCCAGAAAGAACATTCTGCTCCAGCTGCTGGTTACTCTGGGAGGCTTCTTCCCCACCTCTGAGGAACAACCTCACAGCAAGGATAAGACGAGCCTGCCTCCACCTTTTGGCTAATGAAAGAGCAGCTGCTCCAATGTTCAATTTCCTTTTCCCTCCCCATTGCTTTTTACTTTTGTATTATGTCAGTTAGATAGAGAGCCTGTGGGCAGGGACTGTCCTATCTTTTCAGGCCCATAGCCAGCTTAAAAGTTGAGGGGAATCAAAACGGAGGGGGTGGGCAGTCCATCTGGTTGGCAGGCCTTTGAAAGCCAAACTCGTAAACTGTTCTTTTAATTATTTGTTTGTTTTTAAAAAATGGCTAGCAGATAAAATTTAGGGGAACAGCCCAGCCCTGGTTACAGGCCTGTGTCTTTTAATAGCTATACTTCATTTATAAGATGTTAAGAACAGCAGCAGCAAGAACAACAACAATAGCAATGGTGATTGTGGTGAATCTTTTCTTTGGGTGAGGCAGGCAACTGTTTTAAAGGTGGAAATATGACCACTGCTCCCCTGTTACTCGATAAGGAACTATCCACTGCAGTGGAGTCCAGTAAGCAGAAGATCAACACTGATGCTTTCACTGAGAAGCATCAGATCCTTACGCTACAAACAGATCTCTTCCCCCACCTCCCTCCCAATACTGGATTGGAATATTTTCTATATGATGGACTCCATCACACCTACTTTTTTCCCAGTTTGCGTCCTTGGTTTCCCCCTCCATTTCCTTAGCGAATCAAGCGCTGGGCACTTTCATGTCTGTGCAATGTTGCGCTCATGTCTCTTTTCACCTGTATCGTGACTATGCTAGTGAAATCTCCTGCCTCACCCCCCCCCCCCATGTTCTCCTTCCCCTGCAGTTAATTTTTAATATATTTTTATATATTTTTCTGCGCAAATACAATAGTACGACAGTCTGAAACTGTGCAGTTATGGTAAAACAACACACTATGATTTCCCCTAAGATCATATTAAACAATATAAGTGGAGAACACATTACAATTAGTTTTTGGAGAAGTTTGTGGTCAGTGTTGGCATGGCAAGGGGAAGCTGACATTGTTCTGGTCAGGAAACCTAGACATGCCTACTCAGGAGTAAGAACCATAGAATTGAATGGGACCAAGTCCTGGGCATGGGCAGCGGCAGCCTCGCTCACCTTCTCCGTGGGTGTTTGGGTGCCCTCTCTCCCTTCCCCTTCACGGTTGAGCAGTTGAACGGAGAACCGCCCCGCCCACTTCTTTTGTAAGCAAGACCACCCTTTGACACACACGCCCCAACAAAAAACGGGATTGTCTGATATAGTGCAAGGACAGCAATACACAGGATGGAGGAGAGGCTTTATTCTGCATGGAGGGGGGAAAATGGACTTTCCCCACTCCAAAATAAGATGGAAAATGGAGGGGAAGAGGCAAGATGAGTGCAGGACACATACCAGGCATAGTGGGAGTGCAAAAAATCGCTGGTGGGATGTAGCTCAATGTGCCTCCTCTTCTGGGGCACAAAATCGGGCAAAGCCTGGCGGGAGAAGGAAGGTTTCAAGTGTCTGGTTGCTCACCTCACTCACTCACTCACATACACACACACACACACACACAGAGTCAACACCTACAATTTGAACTACTTATTCAATTTGACCACAAGAAGTTAAACTAACGAAACGATCCTATGCATGTTTGGACACAAAAAAGGCCTACAATGTTGTAGGCCTTTTTTCTGTCTAAACATGCATTGAGTTGTGCTCTAAGGCTGCCATCCCACTTACTCCTACGTGGAGGTAAGCTTCATTGAAGACACTGGCACTTCTGGGTAAACATGCATAGGATTACAGAGCAGCTCAAAAATTGCCCTCTGCTGTGAGAGATTTGGCCTGCCTATACGCGTATTGTGTGTGGAGGAGGGAGGGGGTTTGACTTCACGGGTAATGCCCCTCCTTCAAGTATTAAACAGCGGTCCGGTGAGATCGGCTTCACTAACGTTCCTGGACCGCAAATAACGTGCAGTCCGTGTGCGTTACACACAGAGGTGGTGAGAGGGTAGCATGGCAATCCCAACTCCCTTGCCTGGCGCCAGATGTATCCGCATCATATGCACACCTTAGAAGACAAGGGCTTGTCGCATGGCGTGTTTAGGCATATGGGTGAAACGTTGTATCATGCGTACAGAATCATTACATGTGACACTCCTTCTCCCCCACCCCCATCTGTGCTTTAAGCATGAAGCCTTGGCAAGCGTCACGATAACACACCCTGCTTCGACAATGGGCTGCTACAGGCCCAGCTGCTGTGCACACCGCCGAGCAAGCAAGAAAGCTCCCATACTGCACCACGGGACCTGCTTTACCTAACCAGCCAGCCAGCAGCCTCACACACACACGGTGCACATTCCTGCTCAGCCAGCCCTGACTCAAGCCATTGTCAATAGTGTAGCGGTATCCGCGAGAGCTAGTGCCCTGTGGGTGGAGGGGGTTTTGCAAGTTGAAACCGAGGTGAAGCTCCCCGCCCTGCCTCGGAGCAGGCTGCGCTCCCTCCTGCTACTGTTTCCCGCTTCGCCTACTTGCAAGGGCAAGCGGGTGAATTTAACCACACACACACCGCAAAATATTATTATTATTAATAAGAATAATAATAAATCCCACACAGGAATCAGGCTCTCCCCTGGCGTCCTGCAAAGGTGCCGGACTATAATTCCCATGAACCCCAGCCAGCCGTTGGCTGTGGTTGATGGGGGTTACAGTGCAACATATCTGGGGGCGCCAGGTTGGGGGAAGGGCGCCAGGTTCTGGATGGACGCCACAGAGTCTTTCAAGGGGGCCCCTCCCCAAATAGTAATCCTTATGGAGTTCAGCCTCGGTTAATAAATCCTATCGCTCTGCCCTCCCCTCCGGAAATTCTACTGACTGGAAGGAACAATAGCGAAACTGTAGCCGCCGCCGCCGCCGCCGCCTCTCACAGACAGCAGCAGCCTGAGGGGAAGAGAATGACAGCAGGGAATTCTGCTTGGCTCGTTGAAACCGCGCAGGCGCATTACGTGCCCCCATTCCGAGCCCTTTTGCGGAGGGGGGCGGCGGCCGCGGGAGTCGGTCACGTGACTGTCTAGTCCGAGGCCCAGTCAACTGGAGTTAATTCCATCTGTGTTCGCTGGTCGCGGCATTCCGGGGCCGCCTCTCCCGGGGTTTGGCTCTGCAATGCAGCCAAAGGCAGAGCTCGCTACGAAAGCTGCCACCGGGGTAGGGTTTCCAGCAGGAGCCTTCCCTCCTCCTTCCCCCCCCCCCTTCCTTTTCTTGCTTACTTAAAGCACAGTTAAAACAAAGCAAGGAAAACTCCCTTTTCCCTTTTGGCCTGCTAATAAACCCACCTCAGCATTTCTAGGCATGTATGGAGGATCTAAGGATAATCACCCCCCGCTCTGCGAGGGAGGGTGGGAGGAGAGAGAGAGAGAGAGAGGACTTCGTAATAACAGAAAACCCATCCAGAGTAACTCAGAAGGACGTTTTTGTTTCCCGGCAAACGCGCTCTCCCAAAATGGAGGACAGGAGCAGTTTGTTTCGGGAACGACCAGGAATTCGAAGTCAATGTACACGGGAGGGGAGGGTGCGCAAAGCCCTTGTAGGGGTTTGAAGCGAAAGATTTCTGATGCGAGGCCAACTTCCTCCCCAAAGGTCGCCATGGGCATGCAAATCAGCAGCGAAGCCAGCCAGGGACATGCGCATTGACACAGCCAAGAGCTGGAAAGTCCCGAATTGTGCAAGACTGTAACCAGCACCACCGCTCCTGGCCCCCGCCGCCCGGACCGGAAAACGGTCTATCCTGTCTGATCATGTGCCCCCGAGCAACCTAGTGGCTGTTTTCGAATCGTCCCACCCCCACTCCAGAGTTGCATTTTTGTTCATATTCATCCCCTTTGACGAGGAGAGGGAGGAGTCCAGCTAGAATATTCAGGCACTTCCGATACAATGGTGCGTGTTTGCTTCTGCTAAAGGGGCCAAGCAGAAGAGGGCGTTGAGGTTGGGAGGGCGAGTTCCAACTAGGGCCGTAAGTCTCTCGCGTCACACACGTGGAGGCGAGGAGGGCAGCCCATCACATCTGATAAGATTAGCCTTGAACAAGGCCGCCTCGCTACAGCACACGTAATCTCTTTTTTTTTCTTTTTTAAGGCACACACCATGGAAACGCGTTTGGCCTGGAACTGTTTTCATCTAAGACTACAAACAGATGTTTTTCTCCCCACGTGTTCTTGACTTCTAATCTTAGCAGTCGAATTATACAAGAGCATTTCTCGGAGATGAGATGTTTTCGGATAGCCTCCCCCACCCCACACACGCACGCACAATCCCGGTGAGGCAGCTAGGGACAGACTTTGGGGCCAAAGTTCAAATGACCATTCAGAGAGCAGCAGGTGATAGCAGCAGAAGCAAACTCCATTTTATTCAGATAGTTCTGACGGTGCTATGATTTAAGGAACTTTAAAATGGAAAACTACATGCTTAAGAGTATTATTATTTTAAGTTAGGTTCCCTCCCCCAACATATCACGAATACAGAAGCAAGGCATGGAATGGAGTTTCAGGGTCAGCAAAGAGGAATGTTGGTTATGTGCTTCACAACCGAAGTAAATGGTCTTCAGGGGTCCCCGCTTGGTCCAAAGCCTAAAATTAGCTAGCTGACCGTCACCATCTTTTGATTGCAGTCCTCTTCCACCAAATGCGAACTCGGTGTAGTAGGTTTTGTTTGATAAATCCCAAGGGGTAATCACTGGCCTTCTACTCTTGCAATGTAATTGATATAAGGCGATATGTAGCTTTGATAGAAGTGGCATGCTATAAATGGAGAATAATGGCTCAATGCCAAGGGGGAATCTCTGCAGCTTTCAAGACTAACTTTGTCGGAGTCAGCATAACAGTAACACTCCAGTCTTCTAATGCAAATCAACAGGATGTGTCACTTTGGCATGGAGAGAAAGGCTCCCGATACACAATACAAGCAGCCCTCTTATGAATAAATGGAAGGCAGTGGGAGGAGAGCAAGCATAGCAGCAGAAAGAAAATAGCCCCCCAAACAGGAGAGGGGGATTGCTAACCAACTACTGCACACACAGGAAACAATGCACCTCCCTTGAAAAAAAAACAAAGGATGGACTGTTTACAGGCGAAGTGCCCTCCAGATATTTTGGACTACGCCCCCATCATCCCCAACCATGCGGTAAACTAAAACATCTGAAGGACACTGGGGTGGGAACGACTGTTCTATGATATGATAACAGCCAGACTCAAATTCAAAGAGGCTGAAATTTTGAAGCAGAGATACAGCTATTTAAGTTTATAGGATTTGAGCAGTATTTGATCCATATTTTCGGACAAGACATGGCTTTGTTTCTCATTTTGTTTTAGCTAGAAGAATCACTAAGACCACACCTCCTGATCTATAAAACACACATACAGAGTAGCCCATCCCTCTTTACTGCAGATCTGTGTGTGTGTGTTTCAGCAATTCCTCGGCTAAGGAATTTCTGCCACATATTTTAATGTGTCTCTGACATGCATGTTCTATCTTGTTTCTGAAAACCAAGCTGCTTTAGGACATGGCAAGGAATAAACTCTTGAAAGGCTTCATTTTAAAATGGATGGCATTTTTCCCCATGGCAGAGAATAATAAAGAGGAGGTCTTTAAAACTTCAGAGCAAATAGCGGAATTCCTGTAACAGACACCCCTGTACCCTCTCCCCCTCAAAGAGATTATGGCTTGTCAGCTGTAGATCTTTAAAAAAAGCCTCTGCATTGCGATCAAAGAAAGCTGGTCCATATGCTCGGACTAGCTGCTTAATGGGTCAGAGTAAAAGGAAAGGTCACGTGGCTACAGAAAACCTCCATACAACAAATGCCCTCTAGCTATGGTTAACTTTAATTAACTACAGTATTACAATTCACTGCAAGCTTTTTTCACACATGTCCACTGTCTCTTGACAGTCTCCTTGTCAACAGAAATAAGATGGGGTGGGGAGATCAAACTAGCTTGGAAAATGGTTGGGAGGGGGGATGTGCAAATTAAACAAAGGTCTCTGGGGAATATTTGGCTACAACACCCTTTAATTACATAAATCCACCAGAAGAAGAAAGGGACAAACACTTGGTATATTTCTAGTGACATACTGATGACCATTCACAGTATGTGTATAATTATATTTTCAATTTTTAAAATCTTCAGTGCAGTCTTATGCATATTTTATTCAGAAGTAAGTCATATGCATCCAGTGGGACTTATTCCCTAAGTATGTTTAGGATTGCAGCTTTAAGTATTATTATTAAAGTCTGTTATTGAAACAGACTTTAATCCTTATAAATTCCCCATGTGTTGATGCACATTTTTTAAAGTCTTCTATTAAAAAAACCAAAACAAAACTTAAAGAGTCTTATTTTGTACATTTATTCCAATCTGGAAGGAATTCAATGGGTTATGAGATTCATAAGCATCAATATCATCCTTTGCAGAAGATGTAAATATATAAAAGATAATCATTTTAAAAGATAACATAATGGCATCCAAGGGTGAATCTCAAACAGGCACAGAAAAAAAAGACACCACAAAGCAGCTCAGCTCTGAAAATCCAGGTACACAGTAAAGCCCAAAACTGCAATGCTTAATTTATCACAACTGACAGTAATAGAAACCAAAACTGTAGTTCTAGCAGTAACCAAATACAAACCCAAAGGCCAACAAGGCTGTTTTAAAATGCCTCTTCACATCTGTTTTTCAGTGGGCCAAAAGTGTAAATGCTACTGGGTGTTGGTAACCTATGGCACAATGGAGGGGGCTACCTCTTCATTCATGCTGCAAAAACATTGAAAACAATGTGAGAATTGTTGTCTACCTTTCCTCTAGCTTGCCTCACTAAAGAAGACAAAAGTTCAGCCTAGGTTTGTTTGCATTTTCCAGCCAGTCAGAGGGGCCTGTGTGTTTATTCTGCCTGTAGATCTGGGTCTCCTAAACAGGCATTCCACTCTCTTCCCCCAGATCTCATGAAAATGCAAATGTCACTTTTACAAACTTAATAAAAAGAATAATTGTGCTTGCTCACTGCCAGGAGGAATGCAGTTTAATTTACTGCAATTATTAACCACTCTCTGTTTGGGGTGGGGGAGAAGCAACAATTCACATTCTATATTGCTTACCAATACAGATATTTCTTATCCAAATAAACTTTATTTCCAAGCTATCAAGTTATATACAGCTAAAATACATGCTGCATTAATTTGATGTCAGATCATTCCTGCAGTGTATATTATCAGTGTCAAGATTCAATGGATACCTTTCCTCCTATCCCCTTGTGTAGCCTAATCCTACGTATGTTGATTCAGAATTAAGTCAGACTTAATTCTGTCTTGCTGCCAAATTATTCTTCCCAAGACTAGTTTTAACTACATTATTAGACACTCTATTGCACTTATTTTTTGGTATGAAAAAGTCTTGAAACAGACATACTGTACAATCCTACACATGTCTACTCAGAATTGCCACTAAGTGAAATGAGGCTTACCTCCATGTAAGCTGTGCAGCTGCACTCCTTTGTACATTCACTTATTTCTGAGTAAACAAGCACAGTATTGTACTGCTAGGATTTAATTCTCTCTGTTATATTCCTCACAAGAAGATGCCTCCTGGAAACAAAATCCTTGCAGCATGGAAACTGTAAGGGGAAATGAAAGGTAGGAACAGTGACTAGGAAAATGCTTAGTCAGCAACTGTTCGTGCAATATTAAAAGGTGAAATGTAAGCAAGCACAATGCCAATGTCTAGATCAGTTAGATAGTATCATTAATTCATTATGCATTTTCTCTGGTTGTGGGTGTACAAATGGCACAGTTAGAAGATGCAGATCTGTGGCACAATAGTGAGGCATTCAAAAGGGGCAATATATTTTGTCCTCTCTATTGTCCAAGCACTGGGCAAAGAAAAACTTACTCAGGAACTATTAATATCAATTGAATTTATTACAATTTACTAAGCTCCAAGGCACATTACAGTGTTCTGTTAACTACAGAAATGTATAAAGGACAAACAGAGCATGTTTTCCATGTACAGCAATTTTGCTCTAGTGTTCAAAAGCTTCCGTGCATCAATAAAACAAAAACAAAAAACACATGAAGATTAAAAATGTTCAGATCAATAGAAACAAACTGAAACATTTTTTTACAAAGTTGCAACAAAAAAGCATCCCTATATCACCCCCACCATTTTGCAAAGGACCAAAAAGGAAAAGGAAAAAAAAGATAAAGAAAAAGTGAAAGACTAACACTCTGGGCTTGTAAAACGTAAGCTGTCACCATCTTTGTAGCATTTTTTTTATTATTTATTTAGGCATCAACACTGGCCTTGGCAAAAAGAAAAGGGGTTTGTTTATTGTGGGGTGGTTTTTTTTAGTTTTTTTTTTTCTTTTAGAGAAGTGCATACATTTACAAAAATACACACCAGCAGCAGGTAATCGCTAAGGGCTATTTAACTGTGTACCTAGCCAACACACTGCCAAAGAAATGAGAAACAGGTATTATGTGGTAACCAAACAATTTTATATTCTGTTTTAACAAAAAACAAAAACAAAAAAAACAGCTCTATCCTTCAAATGAAGAAGGGTACATACCTTTGTTTCAAAATATAGAAACGTACGACGAAAATAAGGTCTATACATAAGACTAAACTTTTTGCAGTAGTGTCCCGTGTGTTTTGCTTCCAATATTCACAATTCTACATTTTCAGGTGCCTGAAGGGATTCGCTGTTTTGTTTTTAAGGGTCTCTCTCCTTTTTCACTTTCACATCCCCAGCTAAAATGGTCGCAATCTCGCCCTGCATAAATGCCCAAGGCACGTTGGAACCTACGAGGGGGCATTTCTCGCCACTGGGGCAATAGACTTCGCCCGTGGCCCCCTGAGCCTTGATGCTCTCCCGGGAACAAGGGAAGCAGAACTTGTGGCTGGGCACCGAGGGGCATTGCACGAAGTGGGTGTCCTCCAAGCGTTCGTGGCAAATGGTGCAGCAAAGGGGTCCGCTGTTGGCCATGGGCGAATCCGGAATGTTTTGGGGGTGCACTTGGTCCATGCCGGGGTGGGCGTTGGGGGGCGGGGGGGCCACCTGCAGGTTCATGTCCCCATTGCGGGAGGCCAGGCGGCGTTGGCTGGGCACCGAGGCGGGCGACACGGGGCTGCTGCTGTTCCTCCGCGTCGACGTGGTCGAGTGGACCGAGCTGCCGTCCTTGGGCGAGTGGGCATTGCCCAGCGTGTCGGCCACCGACATGAGCGCCGCCATGGGCGACTGGCCGTTCTGCGGGGCCGACTCCGGCGGGGTGGTCCGGTTGGAGTGAGGCCCCAGCGGCGGCGGAGGCGGCACTCCGCCGAAGCCCCCCGCCGACATGGTGAGCTTGAGCGCCTCGCTCTGGCTGGCCATCCACTGCTGGCGCTGCTGCTCGTCGCTCAGCTTGAGGCTGCCTTCCGACGCCGAGTCCGAGGGCTCGGGAGAGGCCTTCCTCTTGCGTAGGCCACCGCCGCCGCCTCCCCCACCGCCGCCACCCCCGGGCCCGCGGCTGGAGGCCGGCCCGCCCGCGCCCCCGCCGGCGGAGGAGGTGGGCACCCTGGGCAGGCTGACCAGGGTGGTGGGCAGCATGGGGCACGAGGCGTCGAGGTAGGGCTGCGGCAGCATGTCCGCGCCCACCATCTCCTTGAAGAAGCGCACCGACTCGGGCAGCAGGTCGCCCAGCAGGCGCCAGTCGCCCGAGCCGTGCTTCTTCTCGTACTCGAGGTACTTGAAGCCCGACGACAGGCCGCGGCCGAAGTCCTTCATGCAGTCCTGGTACATCTGCTTGGCCACGCCGGAGGCGCTCGAGAAGACGGTGCTCGAGCCGCTGGGGTACTCGATGAAGAGCTTCAGCTCGTAGTCCATCCCGGGCTTGGAGACGGCGTCGAAGGCGAAGACGCGGCCCAGCAGCGCGTGGTCCTTCTTGAAACGCACCTCGTAAGGCGTGCAGCCGGCAAGCGTCAGCAGCGTCTCCCGCACCAGCTTGGGCTTGCTGGCCCAGTCGTCGGCGCGGTTGCGGAGGCTTTCGCTTAGCTCGGCCAGCGCCTCGGCGTTGCGCTGCTTCTCCTTCAGCTCGCGCTCTTGGTCGCCGCTGCTCGACACCGAGCCGGGCCGCTTCCCGCACGGGTCGCCCGAGGAAGACGTCGAGGAGGAGGACGAAGACGACGAGGAGGAGGCCGGCGGACCCCGCGGGGGAGGCAGCGCCACCCCGGAGGCGGCGGGCCCGTTGAGCAGCGTCTGCGGCAGCAGGTTGGGCGGCACGTTGAGCTGGGCCCCGCCGCCGCCGGGAGGAAGGCCGCTCACCAGCCCGCCGTGCGCGCCTCGCCGGGAGGACGACGACGAGGAGGAGGATGACGACGAATTGGGGCTCTGGCGGTTCAGCTCGGGCGGCCCGTCGTCGGGGGCTTTGGGGAAGCCGTTGGGGCCGCCCAGGCCGTTGGGCAGGCGGCCCGCGTGGCTCCCGCTCAGGCTGCCCGGAGGCGGAGGGTACTCGAAGCGGCTGCGCTGCTCGCTCAGCCCGTAGCGCTCGAGGCCCGACGGCGCTTTCGAGGAGGCGGCGTCCACATGGTTGAGCTGCTGCTGTTGCTGCTGCTGCTGCACGGCCGCCGCCGCTGCCGCTGCCGCCGCCGCTTCTTTGGCCGAGAGCCCCACGGCTTTGACGCCCACGGGCGGCGGCGGCCCGGGCGAACGGCCGTCCTGGAAGCAGCCGTGCGCCCGCTTGAGCTGCCGGGCCGTCTCGATGACGAATTCGATGCGGTCGGCGCCCTCGTAGTTAACGCAGCCCCGGCACACCGGCTCGCTGAAGTCCCAAATCATGGCCCACGGCATGCGCGGCAGGTCGCACAGGTAGCACGACTGCCGCCGCGAGGACGACACCTGCGCCGCCGACATGGCTGCTTGTTGGAGGAGGAGGAGGAGGAGGAAGGGGGCTGCTGCTGCTTCTCTCTGTGTGTCTCCCTCTCGGGCGCGCTCTGCCTCAGCCGCTACCTGCTCCGGCCACCCTTCGCGGGGGTGGGGGGTAGGGTGGCGGCCGCCGCTGCCGCCCTCTGCTTTCCCGCTCTTTGCTTCTGCTACTGGAGGAGGAAGAGGAAGAGGAAGAGGAAGGAGGTGGGGGAGAGAACGGGCTTCTTTCTTGCCTGCCTTCTTTTCCTTCCTTCCTTCCTTCTACCTGGCCGGGCAGGAAGAGCTTCCGAGTCTCCTCAAGTGAGGGGCGGAGGGGGGGAGGTTGGGTCCCCCCTCCAGCCGCTGCATCTGCCGCTTCCCGGCGCTTCTTCGGTGTCTCTAAGCAGCGGCTGTTCCTGCTCCTCCTCCTCCTCCTCTTTCGCGAGCTTGGAGGCGGGAGGGGGGAGAGAAGTCGCGAAGGAGAAGGCGCTGAGGGGCAGGGGGGCGGGAGAGAAGGGGAGGTCCGCTACCTGCCGCTCCACCGCTGACCCAAGCGTGGCCGCTTCCCCTTAGCAGCGTCGCGAGGAGAGGGGAAGGGGTGGGGGGGAGAGATGGCGCCCACACGCCGGCTTTGGCGGTCTGGCGACTTTGGTGGGACCGGCGCGCCTCAGGTTGGCGGCGGAGGCGGCATTATGGCCAGCAGCGGCAGCCGCCAGCTCCTCGACTCACATCCTCGAGCGCTCCTCGGAATTCGAATTGGGGGAAGCCGGAGTGTCACTCTGAACTGCTGCTGCCGTGTGCGGCTCTGCCCCTCCTCCTCCTCGCGCCGCGCTCCATTCGCCGCTCGCGCCCCAGCTCGGATGCCACCTGGGTGGAGCGCTCACGTCACCGTCGCGCTCGCGCTGTCCCTCCCTCCCCCCGCTACACACACACACACACACACCGCCTTTGCAGTTCCCCTTTCGAGCACTGACTGATTGACTGACCAGCTTCTTCTCCCCTCCCCCCACTTCCTCTGTGTCTAAGGACAGGGAGGCCACTTGTTGCGCGGAAATTGCGCATGCTCGGCACCCTGCCCATTTCCTCCTTCGCTCCTCTCCCCTCCCCTTTGTGTGTACAACTACTGAAAGGAGGCGAGTTGCCGCTTGGAAACCAAGAACGCTCTCTCTCTCTCTCTCTCTCTCTCTCTCTCTCTCTCTCTCTCTCTCAAAACACACACACACACCGAGGGCTATGTTTGGAAAATTAAACACTAGAACTCTCTTTTCCTCCTCCCCCTTTCCTCATGGTAGTTTCCCCAAAGCGAGAGCGCAGCCAGAAAACCACATGCAGAGTACGATTGCGCCTCCCTGGCTGAGCTTTCTGTCTGCAGACGTCTCTGGTTCGGAAGAGGGTTGCTTTGCGTGGTGTGCGTGGTGTTCGTGCGTGTGTGTGTGTCTGGGAAGACTGGTGGCTCCGGTTTTGGCTGGGCTGCGAATCCATTCTGGATTTCAGTCAGAACTAGCCAGAACTCTAACGGAGCTAGCCAAGGAGCTGAATCCAACCCCCCCCCCCCCCAAAATGGGTTCAGCTCCTTGGATAGCTCGATTAGAGTTCCGGCTGGTTCTGACTGAAACCCAGAATGGATTCACAGCCCCACCGAAATCGGAGCCACCAGCCTCCACTGGGGTGTGTGTGTGTGTGTGTGTGTGTTTTCTTTTCTAGTGTCCTTTCAATCTCTGGCAATGGCACAGCTTCCTGCTGCCTAAATGGATGGCAAATATATATGAGGGCTGGCGGGGGGGGGGGGGGGGTGTCCATAGATGGCCTGAGCCCGAGCCTGTTTTTCCTGTCCTTATATCTCGTGCAAGATATACCCACTTGCTTTGATTAGTAGCCAGTTTCGCCAAGACTTGGCCGGAGTCATCTCGCCCTCTTGAGAACACCCCCACAGCCCCTCGTCTTTGGACAAGGCTGCCACTCATGTCGCGATCCGGTGCAGGTTGATACAGTAGCGTCCGAGCGTCCGTGGGATCGGGATGTAAAATGGGGGAGGGGAGGTAGTCAGTGTGGTGGATTCGTATCCCCAACCTCAGTGGGATTGCCATGAATTTGGGAGGCTTCCCAAAGGCAGCTAAGCCAGGTGAGCGTCTCTCTGCTGCTGCTACTGCTGCTGCTGCTGCTGCTGTGCCCTTTTGCTTTGAAGTAGCTGCACCGGCCGCTCGGCCTTCTCAAGCTCCCCCCCCCCCCAGAAACGCAGAAACGCCTCGGCCAGTCCAGCCCCAGGCAGGATCGCACGATCGACGCGGCCCCCCGCAGACCCCGGCCTGGATGGATCAAGGCACGAGGGCCGTCCCAGCTGGCACAAGCCTGTTTCTCATTCTCGCTTCCCGGGCCTCCAAAGCTTGGCTGCCCCCACTCCGCCCCTCCCCGCTTCAAAGAATAAACCTTCTCTGCCGGGACTCGGGTTGCAAAGGGACTCGCCTGCCAGGCGTCCCCGGCGGGCAGGCAGGCTGCGATCGGGGTTGCGTCACCGACTCGCCCTCCAGCCCTTGCCGAGTAACGATCTGCCCGGGGTGAGTCAACATTCCCCAGGGAGAAGAAATGGTGCTACCCGCAGAGAAATTGTAGCATATTACAGCTGGGCTGGGCTGGATAACCCAGTGCCTTGTGACAATATTTACTCAGCTCTTTCTTTTACTCACGCAGAAAAAGAAAGAGAGAGAGAGACGTTAAAAGAGCCCTTGTTTTGATTCAGAGTGCAGAGATAGGATCACGCCCTTCTGCTCAAGTGTTAATCCGGAATAATTACCTCACCCTGGTTCCCTACTCACAACTATCACTAGAAAAGTGGGGAGGGGTTCAGAACATCCACGCTTGCCCCGGATTTTTCTAAAAGCAGGAAATTTGAAAACAGCAACAAATCTTCCCTAGGTATATACTAAGGGTGTACCATTTCCGGATAGAAACCTTCAGCGCATGGCCCTTTCTCACTGAAATCAGCGCCACTTCCACCCACAATGTGTTCAGGGTTTGGATTTAGGCTACAATCCAATGGGGAGGAAGCCCTATGGAACTCAGTGGGTCTAGCTGCTCAGCAAACACAGAGAACTGTGCATTAATAGCCATCCTTCATTGTGCTGAATGAAGCTTTTTTCCCAGGGAAGTTGAACTCTTATGTCCACTGACTTTACCCAGGACAAGACTCAGGCAAGATGCACTACTGCTTTATAGCGGTATTGCACTGATAACTGTTGGGGCGCATCCACATTCCATATATTGCTTTCATGGTATTATTTCCTGCTTTTTATTCCACATTCGTAATGGTTTGACACACAGTGTAGATCTAGCCTCAGTCCCGTTGAACTTAAAAGGTCTGACTTCTGAGTAGCGAGATGCATCGGATCGCGTTGTTGTTGGAGGGTTAGACGATCAGGGCTGGCTGCCTACGCTGCCCCTGCAGGCAACATAAACCTAAACTTGCTGGTCTCCTTGAATGTCCTGTCGGAGATAAGAGCCCAATGGAGGACGCTGCATTCTCCTGGCAAGAGCCACCAGCCCTCCAGCGCTTCTCCATCCAGTTGCCTTTCAAGTTTCTTAGAAGAAAATACTTTCTCTTCGGATCCCCGCTCAAGCTCGTTTCATCCCTTCCTGGGTTGACCTCGTCTCTCTCTCGATATATGTTTAGAGAGGCCTGGAACAATGCAATCAACGCTAACACAAAAACTAGGCCTGGCCGGCGGAGAATTCCTCGAGGAGACGCATGCAGAAGCCGTGGGAAGACCACGTGTTTCCTTGTTTGTTTGTTTTAATTGCATGGTCCAGGTCATGGCTCACAGGCAGGGGCCGATTTGAGCCTTCGCAGGCCTAGAGCCTCTTCTGTGTGTTTCAAGGGCCAATGTTTTTGACACGGACGTCCCACTGAGTTCCATGGGGTCGCGGTAAAGGCCATGGAACTCAGTAGGGATTTCGTTAGATGAGGCTCGGCTCGGGCAACCCGTCTTGCAAACGAAGGTGGGGCAGGGCGAGGTGGGGGTGAGCTTAACGGCTAGCCCGGCTGGCATTTTGGACCCCCAATAGGACTGCCTGGAAGCGCTTCCAAGGGCTGCCCTTCCTACCGCCCGAGTTGGAGTCGGAAGGTCTGAAGGAATCCTCTTTGCCTTGGTTCCCAGGGCGTGACCGTGGCTAACAGGCCAGCAAAAACCTTGGCGTCTTTCATTGGCAGTCCCGTGGATTGCTCCAGGGCTGAAGATCTCAGCCGAGCTCCATGGAAGCAAACTGGATCCATGCCAAGTCCAGTTCTCACGCCAGACTAAAGTGGCTTCCGCATCAAAGGCTTGGATGGGGGACCAGAGGTTCTTCCTGCCTATGGAGCTGCCTATCGATCTTCCTGTGGACAGGCTGAATAGGGCTATGCTTTAATAAGATGAGGATTAGGATGAAGATGATATGCCTGATTTGGCTCTGCTAGTTCAAGCGCGAGGCTTTCTCTTCCTGCTCAACTGTTTCTTGGAAAGATGCAATCCTATGCATGTTAAGACAGAAAAAAGGCCTACAGCTCTGAGAATTCCGCAACCACCCATGCTGGGATTCACAGCCCCCACTCCCTGTCTAAACATGCATAGAATTGCACCCTTACGGTCTTTTGCCTGCCTCTTGGATCTTCATTGCTAGCCACCTTCATCCACCCACAAACCCATTTGCATTGCCCAGGCCAAAGCACCCTCTGGTTTAAAATGTCTCCTCACTCCAGTTCTTAACTCCAGTGATGTAGGTCAGATCCACACCAAGCAGGATATTGCTCTATGAATGCAATATCTAAGAGGCAGGAGCCACACTACTGCTTTATAGCTGTATTGCACAGACAACCTTTGGGGCCCATTGACACATACCATATACCACTTTCATACCTCTTTCATAGTGCTATGTCCTGCTTGGTGTGGATCTGGCCTTAATGAAGCCAGGCATTGATGTGCCGGGACATTTAGATTAGCAGGGATGGTGACATCATCTGCCACCCTGTCAGGCCTCCCTGTTCCCACTGAGTTTAGCTACAATCCTCATAGTAGCTAGGGGGAAATGGATTTTCCCAGCAGTTTAGATAGATAGATATGGATCAGCACAGCTTCCTGTGTATTTTGGCAGCTGTGGCTATGGAGAATGTCATTATGAGCAAGCTTACATCACCACTTACCACTTACATCACTGCTCAGCTTCCATGAGGACCCTTTAGAGCCATCCCCACCTCCAGGTGACGGAAAGGTCCCTTGGCTCACTTGTACAGAGCAGTTTCTATTAATACCTTTTCCATTCAGAGACTAGAAAGAGAGATTGGGATCCGTACTTCAGCCTAACCGGGTCAAGTTACCTTACCTTGTACTAGAAGATGCCCATTTGTTTTTCCTTAATGACTCATCAGC
Source organism: Anniella stebbinsi (assembly GCA_029215795.1). Classification (NCBI taxonomy): domain Eukaryota; kingdom Metazoa; phylum Chordata; class Lepidosauria; order Squamata; family Anniellidae; genus Anniella; species Anniella stebbinsi. The sequence goes on from JARDYH010000001.1 coordinate 337,262,588, forward strand.
CTTGATTTTCAGCTTTGGGGGCACACTGCTAGCATGGGCTGTCATTTCGAGGCCCTACTTTTAGCAGGAGGGACATTTCAGTCCTAGAACTCCTTTTCTTTTTCGTGCTCCAGAAAGAGTAATAAAGAAAAGCGTACCCTTGAACATGTACAAAGAGCTTTTCCCCAACCACTGATTTACCAAGCGTCAAGTCCACCATCAATGAAGGTTGGGATTATAAGGACCAGAGCTTCCAGGTCAGAGGGTGTGTGCTTTTTAGAAGGGCTTCACCCCGGGCACCTCTCTGCTCCAAAACAAAACTAAAGTCCCCTGGCAAGCAGAGCAAACAGCCATCCCTCAACAAGGTTGAGGCACTGGAACCAACCACTTGTTGGAGGAGCGAGAAAAATATAAAAATGGGGGAGTGGAAGCCACACCTCTCCGAGCACCTTCATCGGGGGAACTCAGTTTGACACCAGGAATTTGGGTTCTCAAAGATAAAAGCGATTAATCGGAGAACCGTGGAAACGGAGATCACATGTAGTCTGCATATCTTTCTCCTTCCACTTGCATTCGCACGTCCTGCTGTTGCCCCCGCCTGGGTGTCTAGCAGTGCCCGGCCTCTGGGATTTGCACTTTTTAAAGAAAAAGCAAAGGGGAGGGTTGATTTAGCATTCCTGTAATCTGGGAATTTAAAATGTACTTTTGGAGGGAATAATAATAATAATACCTAAGAATGGACCTATTCATGGGGCTGAATTGGCTTACAACAAACAAACAACATCAGGGGGTAAGAAGGAGGCAGGAGGAGAGGATGAGCGAGGGAGGGAGAAAGCTGAGACAGCAGCAGCAGCAGCAAACAAATGATACCTAACGCAACGTTTCTTGCCTCGTCAGTTTCTCCTAAACCGGCTCTATAGGCTCAGCCAGGCTGATGGCTACTTATGTATTTACGGTGGTTAGTGCTTGTATCGCCCCAAGGTTATGCCTGGCCACGGAGAAGATCTACCTTCGCAGATTTAGTCCCCGTTCTTCCCTGCCTTGGTTAGCAGAAATGGAAGCGAAGATGACGGTTGCAGATGAAATATTGAACTGGGAGGGGACTCGGTGTATGTGTGTGTGTGGGGGGGGGGGGGGGATGAGTAAGTCTGCATCAGCCCAAACCAGCTGCCACCTTTCTAAAACAATTAGTGGAAATCAGAAGTAGAAAGTACAATGCCTCATTAAGGGGTCATAAAGCAAATGCAGTGCAGTATTAAACACGTTTAGAAGAATAAAGGTGTGTGTGTGTGTGTGTGTGTGTGTGTGAGAGAGAGAGAGAGAGAGAGAGAGAGAGAGAGAGAAGGAAGGAAGGAAGGCAGGATAGCTGACTTTTCTCTGCTCATTGGCAGATAGATTCTCCGCATTATCGTAAATTCAGAGAAAAAGGATTATTAGTTGTAAGAGATCGCCAGCCTGGTGTCACTTATGAATAAACACACACACATACACACACATGCTTCAAATCTCCCATGGATCGGAATGGTTGCAGAGATCATACTATAGACCAGAGACTCTCTGTCGGCTGTTTGCCAGTAGGGGACTTTTCATCTAAACTAGTCCAGTATAGGGGTCTTTTATATTAAAAAAAATCCCCCCTTTTGGGTGGTTGGAATATGATAGTTAATAATAATAATAATAATAATAATAACAACAATAACAACCCTTCATGCATCTGACTCGAGCCCAGGAAAGCTTATCCCATAATAAACTTTAATAGTCTTCAGCCAGAGGAGTCTTTGTTGTTTTTGCTGCAGAGGCTTCCTCCTCTGTAAATGGTCCCCTCCCCACAAAAAAAGCAGGCGGCCCCGCCTTTCGATGGTCGTCCGAAGATCCATCCTGTGGTCCCACGAACGATATGAGGAAGAGGGTGAGAAGGACCTTCCAGTGGAGACAAAAAGCAGGGGCGGGCTGGGTGGGTGGGTGGGAGTGCGATTTCCATACAACTCCCTGCCAAAGCAGCTGGGTTTATTTTTCAAGGAGGGGGGTTAGGGAGAAGAACTGCGAACAGCGTGCAGGGGACAGCCAAGCAAATGCGTTCCCGAATTCCACAAATGCTTAGGAACCCGTTCCAGACTTGTATCAGATGAAAAGTTCTCTGAACCGCCAAAAGGTGCCTGTCAAAACACCGGAGTTATACTGAGAGCAATTCCTTACGCCCTTTTGTATTTTAATTTCGTTTTTCGTTGGAGGTGTTCTCTTTTCCTAACAGCTCCTGTTTGGTTTTGGATGATGGTGATGATAATGATAAAATAATAATAATAATAATAATAATAATAATAATAATAATAATAATATATCAGGTATTGGGCCCTACTGAGATGTAAAACTTCATTTTTTAAAAAAGTGCCTGCATTTTTTCCTCTTCTCTATTTCAGTGGTTACAATGCTTTTCTCTCTTTATTCTCCGACATGTTCTTCCCCACTGCTCTGTCGGTAAGGTTTTTAAGCCTCTTTTCTTCCCCTCCCCTTGCCTCCCCCACATTTCCCCTTTAATTAAACGTTATTACTGCTTATTATAATAACAGAACAGAAAAGGTTAAGCAGTTAGTTTACTTCTGGAGCACTGTATCTGCTGATGCCAGATACTGCCGCTCATCTGATAAGGGCAAATAAATTACACACAGAGACAAATACAAACACACACACACACACACCATGAACAGATTGGCCATTCCTGCTGCCCACCCTTTTGTTTGCCCCCAGATGCTCCTTGATCAGTACAGCTGAAACTCTTAGAACAGCCTTCCCCAGCTTCCCCATATCCCAGAGTCCCCAACCACATTTTGGCTGTGGATGATGGGAGTGGTACTCCCACATGTCTGGAGGGTGCCAGCTTGGGGGAAGATTATCTTTAGAACCCCATGTGCTTCTAGTGGACTTCGCCTTTAAAAACAACACAACAACAACAACAACAATAACAACCACCACCAGTAAGTTTATTATAGTTGCGGTTGCTTAAGGGAACATAATCTCTGTAAATGTGTTTAGAATTGCAGCATTACTGGAGAGGAAGGCAAAATGCTTGTTTTGACCTCTGGGCTGCAATCCTATGCATGTTTAGATAGAAAGAAAGGCCTACAACTCCCCGCATGCTGCAGCCAGCCATGCTGGCTTGGGGTCTGCTGGGAGTTGTAGGCTTTATTTTCTTTCTAAACATGTATAGGATTTTGCCTTTAGAGCCCTAAACCTCTTGGGACCAAGTTGCTTGATGGACCTCTTGTACCCATATGAGCATGTCTATCCCTGAGATCGCTTGAAATATGCTGCTGTCAGGCCTTCAACAGCTACAATCAAGAAGGATGGATGCCAGTCAGAGCCTTTTCCTTGGTGGGTCCCCATTTCTAGAATTCCCTCTCAAGAGATATCTCTTTGGCCTCTTTTGTTTTGTTTTAGATGGGCTCCGCAGACATTTTTGTTCCAGTCCACTTATGGTTTGGGGTGGTTTAATTATTACTCTTGCTTAATTTTGGAACCTTTGAATTGACCATTGGGCTGATGTTTTGCTGTTATGTTGCTCTTTTAGCTGATTAGAGCTTTGCATAATGCTTAATTGGTTTACTGGTTTTGAACGGGTATTGTATCGTACAATTGTTTTATGGTGATGGTCTCTCTTTTATTGTAGGCTGCTCTGAAAGGATGTGGTCCTAAAACGGAGGCAGAAGACTCTTTGGGGGGGGGGGGGGTGGAATAGTAATAACAGCCCTTCTTTCCTAATAAACAGGTACAGGATTGCACTATTTAACACACTTGCTCTGAAAACATTCTGATTGATTTTGATGGCATGAACATTCACGGAATTGCGGTTATGAATCAGTTATCACTTGTATGCGACAAGAGCCTTTCTTTCAACTAACCATCAGGCCTGGAGCCATGGGGGAGCTGGGAGGAAGCTGCCCCCTAAATTTTCTCTGCCCCCTGTTTTTTGGGTTTTTTTTTTAAACAAACAAATAATTAAAAATAGTTTACAATTTTACCTGCAAACCTGATCCCCACATTTTAAGCTTGCTATGGGCCTGATACCCATAGAGGTCCAGCCTGCAACTGAGGCGAGGACAACGAGATATTTGTAGTTTTGGGGTGGGGTTAATTGCCCTTAACCCAGCTCTGGCGCCTCCTCTGTCACTGGTTTTCCCTGTAAACAACCCCACACAGCGAAACAAATTGTGGGATTCTTCTTGTGCCTTCTCTATGGCCCAGCCTAACCCAACCGAACCCCTTCAGATGTGCTGATCAACAACTCCCATCATCCCCGGTGAGCATGCCAGCTGGAGGGCCTCCTATTTGGGAGGGGGGAGGCGTGCGACCTGGGCTTTCCTCCCTCCCTCCCTCCCTCCCTCCCTCCTCACCCTCCTCGATTTCCTCCTCTCCCCCGGCCCGCGTTTCATAGACTGCGCTCAGCTCTCTCTCCTCCTGGGAACATAAACAATCAACACGACTAAATCAACACAATTGGCAATTTTTCTTCCCCAAGGCTATTCCCACCGAGGGACCTTCGCAACTCTCGTGATGGTGCAGAATACGCCAAGCATTATTAGCTTGGTTACCAGCAGCAAGCCAGCTGACCCCCCCCCCCCCCGTGTCTCTCTCCGCCCCTCCCTTCAGCATGTACACAGATGGTTTGTCAAAACGACGAGTTGCCGAAGGAGGGGAGGAATCTCAACCTTTTTCTTGCCTTCTTCTCTCTCTCTCTCTTCCCTCCCACCCCCTTGGCCAATCCTCATGATTAATACAAATCTGAGGTTTTTTAAAAAAAAAATCCTGATTTTTTAAAAAAAACACACAACAGTAGGAATGACACCATCAAAAAGGGGCGATTTTAAAATGAAAGGGGTAGGAGGAGGGGGAATTAATCTGTCCAGCGAATTCACCAAATTACAATTATACAAACGCACGTGCGTTATTTGGGCTCTAAGGAGAGATTTGATTTACCCCACCCCCTCCCGTTTTATGACTAAATGGTATCTTCCTCATTAGAAATGCTCATTTGACGCAGTGCTTGAGAAGGAAGAGCGAAAAGCTGGAGGGGGGGGGGGTCGAGGGGACACGAGGAGCCTTGGGAAAGCGAAGGTTGTTTTGATTTTTATCTGATTCCTAGAGGAAGCAGGGATGAGAGGTGAAATCCAGATACTGGGGTAGGGTGGCTCGAGGAAATTAATCAAGGAAAAGGTGTGCCTCTCCCACTCCACTGTTAAATCAAAGGGCGTGGATTTAAATCTGTTAGATTAAATGGGACCCTCTTGTCAGGAAATGTGCTGAGAGTTTGGTTAAATCGAATTTATTTCAACATAACTCCATTGTGCAGTGGAAATATGAGTAGACTTTGCTGAAGGTCTGTTCTGGCCAGAGCTCAAAGGATGTTTATCAACTGTAGACCAGGATCCCCAATCTTTTTGGACCCATGAGCACATTTGGGAATTTGAGAATGCTATGGATGCCGCCACAAAATGGCTCCCGCTGCGGATGGCTGCTGTTGGGGTCTGACTAGTCAACAGTGAGCTAAAGAGGTGGTGTGGAGAGAAATGGTGAGGCTAGAGTCTGGGAGGGTGAGGGAAACAGCAAGGCAAGGGGTAGAGGGGAGAGAAAGAGCAAGGCCAGAGGCTGGGAGGGAGAGAAACAGTGAGCTAAAGAGGTGGTGGTGGGGAATAGGGAGGCTAGAGGCTGGGGGAAAGGAGAAAATAGCAAGACAAAGGGGCAGAGGGGAGAGAAAGGCCAGAGGCTAGAAAGAGAAAGAAGACTGCCCTAACATTTCCCAAGGTTTTTCTTAAAATATTTTTTTTAAGGGGCAAGGAAGAGAGAGTTTTGTGGGCATCACTGGAGGTCCCAACAGGTGCCTTGCTCCCCCCCACCCAGTAGACTTTAAAAACTTCCTCATAGTTACTAAGATGATCATTGATGATTGGACCAGAGCCTATACCTCCCATTGGTGTTACTGGGAGTGTTAAACAGGTGCTCCAATCCCTCCTATTCCTTGGAGCTCATTCAGTGGCCTTGAGCAAGTCACACACACACACACACACACACCCCTCAATCTAACCTACCTTACAGGTTTGTTGTGATGATGAGATGGGATTCCATGCAGGCTCTTCCGAGTGCCTTGGAAGAAGTAGACCAGCCATCTCCAACATGGTGCCCTTGGAATGTGTTGGACTACAGTCCCCATCTTCCATAGCAGAAGTGGCCAAGGGTCTGACTCACTGAGGATGACAGGAGTTGTAGTCCAACACATGGTTATACAAGCTTATGCCATAATACAGGGATGGGGAATGTGCAGCCCTCCAGATGTTGTGGGATTGTGATGAATAATGAGACTTGCAGTCCAACAACATCTTCAGATCACTTTCATAATAAATCTGTAATCACCTTTATGGTGCCTCAAGATTCAGTGTTGTTTGAGGATGAATCCTGGATTTGACTCAGTATATTAAAACAAATAAACAAACAAACAAAAATCCATCCATCCCTCCTTACAACCAGATATGGATGTACACCCATGAAATAGATGAAATGGTATTTTGTACTGGGCCAGTAAGTTCATACATATACTAAATATTAATTAATTAATTAATTAATTACATTTCTATACCATATGATAGCAGAAGCTTTCTGGGCAGTTCACAAAACTTAAAAATCATAAAATACAACAAGAAAATAAAATATAATATAAAAACATTTTAAAGTAAAAGAGAATAAAACCAAAGCAAAACAACAACAAACAAACAAACCAGAGTGAAAGCCAGCAGTGGTATAGATTTAAAAACATAATGACAGATTCTGTTAAAATTGAATGACTAAAAAGTGAAAGGTATCACTTTGTTCTGTTGTGTATGTGTGTGTTTTTAAAAGTGCAGTCCAGATATGTCTACTCAGAAGAAAGTCCTATTGCGCTCTAAACATGCATAGGATTTCACTCTAAAATTATTTTTGCCATGGGACTCTAAACCCCATCTCTATTGTGCATCCCCAACATCGGATATTCTAAGGTATACAGCCTCTGAACGTGATGGTTTCCTTAAGCTACCATGGCTAAGAGCCCTGGATACAATTTCGCCATGCATTTCCGTGATTCTTCCTCTTCCTTTCTTTTATAAAAAGTCATCTCAGCCGTATGTTTGCAGTAGAAGCCTCTGGAGATTTTAAACCGGGCAAGACTTTCGGATCAATTGGCTGTTTCAAACGCCACCATTTAATTTCCACCCTATTCACTGTCTCTTGCTCTTTTGACTTCGAAACATGCCGAAATACGTTTAGACTGGGGTGGGGGATGTTGTTTTTGCATGGGATTTCCGGATTGGTGTGTTTGTAAGAAAAGGAGCTGAGTGATGTGTAAATGCTGGCTGCAGCCCTGAACACAGTTCGTAGGGAGTAAACTCCATCGAAGCCAGTAGGATTTATTTAACTATAAGAAACACGGGAGAGATCGCTCTATGAAGAAAGGCAAAATCAGCTTTAAAATATGAACGCTGGGAAATGACAAATGTATACCTTTGCATCGTATTTAACGTATTCGTGAATGTGTGTGCGTGAAAGGAGAAATTACAGATGGAGACAGATGCCTCTGTATATGAATGGTTTTGTGCTGGGAAAGCATTCTTTAGGAAAGGGTAAGGAAACCGGCTCTTGAACGGTGGGCTGGAGAGAAGTAGAAACAGTCCGATGACATTAATGGAGCTGGGACTGAACCAAACCTCCACTCTGGAATAAATGCCAGGAGTCGCTTTTCTGAACTCATTCCAAGCGCCTGAGCGTCGATTTTCATTCTGTTTGTGCTAAACGCTGATGACTAGAGCTGGAAAATGGAGTCCTTCCCTCGATCCCAGAGAAAGATTAAAAAATATTACACCTCCCCCCCCCCACCCGCCCAAAAGGCCAGAGAATTTATGCCAATTTGTTTTCATTGCCAACGGGAGCCCTTGTGCTTTGAGCAATGCAAAACATATCAAGTTCCCATGAAAACTCTTCATTGAGATGAAACTCACTCAAGAGCTCATTCCCCCTCCTCCCCACCCCACTCGCCCCCACTGCGGCATTCATCATCGGCGTGTTCCAGAGCTTCTCACAATGTCAGCAAAACGCAGGAGAACGAGGTCAGGGGAAAAATCTAGTTATATCAGCCACGCTGCCCTACAACCACTCTGTTAATCCGTTGGTAATTGCTGGCTGCCTGTTCTAAAAGATGACCCGGTTTATTTTCCTTTCCAGTCGCTGGTCTTCCTTGTCTGCGTGACAAGCAGATGTTGGCCAGTCTGCGTCATCACAGGTTGATCCTATTTTTGGCAGGTGAATTCTACATTTCACACTCATGGGTAGCCAGAACGTTTTGACTTTGTATTGTATTGAAGTCTCTTCTGTCGCTCCCCACCCCCACCTCTCTCGCGCATAGAATATTCTATATGACACCCGCCCGATAAAATCCAGGAAATGTCAGGCTCCATTTTTAAAGGGCAAGTTTCTAGTTCTCATGGATTCAGACTGATAGATGTGGTATGGGGGGGGGGTATATATAATTTTATATTTATTTATTTGTTTGTTTGCGTGTGAGAGAGAGGGAGGGAGAGAGAGAGAGAGAGAGAGATCTTTGTAGTCTGCGCTAGCTGTGGATTTCGCTCCTAACCGGTGAGCCATCAAACTGAACATAACACTAAAAGATTTCGCCCAATTTCATTGCTGCGCTTTGCCCACTTCTCACACCTTCCCCCTCATTCACAAAGCGTACGATCGCCTTTATTGCTTTATTATAAAGACCTATATACGCCGCCATGGGAAAGCCTCCCAACGCGGCGCTAAGTACATAGTATGTATATCAGAGAGATATCCCCCTCTCAGTAGGGGCTCTGCGTAATACCCAGCCCTCGTCTTTTAAAACTTTAAAACTTCGAAGTGCATGAGAGGGCTTTCTTCCGAAAGAATCTGCCCCTTTCCCCCAAGATCGAGGTCCCTGATCTGGGTGCCGCCGCACCCCCCCCCCCCCCCTTCAGATGTTAGGTGGAGGATTAACCGGGGACACTACAGTGGCTGGCTCCCCAGCTGTAGAATATGTTCCTTGGAGACCTTCTCTTGGATGCTACTCCTGTATCCTTTACTGCGCAATCCTATGTACGTTAACTCGAAATGTAGACCCCAGATAAATGTGTATCCCGTCAAGGCGCCCAGCCAAATCTATTATTTCCTTGAGCCTTTAATGGTATTAGTTTAGATCTTAGTTTGTTGTTGATTTTGTTGTTGTTGTTGTTAGCCATTTTAGTTGCTGTCCAATTTTTGCTACTAAATTTGATCTCCCCCACCCCATTTTAATATCTCCGCTTTTAAAAAAAAAAAATGGTCTTCTTTAGATTGGAATGTAACTCTCTAATTTTTACAACTGCCCTATTCAACTACCAGGACTGTTATTTCCCATCTTGCAGAAAAGCGGGGTGGAGGAATGCCTGAGGCTATAAGAATAGCAGCATGCCTCGGGCAGTCTAGGGAGAGTTCGTGGCTGAGGTGACATTTGAAACGAGGAATGCTTCCCAGGCTAGCACACTCACACCAACGCTGCTCCAGTCTGCCAAAATGTGGCAGACCACAGGCATAACACGCCCTCCAGAAACGCGAGGAAATACCCGTCTCTCTACCCACCCCAAACACACACGTTTCTGGTCCTGGTGAACACGTTGAAACTGGCCTAGCCCCAGCATTTTAAAAAAAATGCCTGTAAGCATGTACACAGTGCCTTCGGATGTTACTGAACACAGTGCCTGTAGTTCCCATGCATCCCTTCCAGACATATTTAGTGTGCACCACACTAACTGCAGGGAACACATCACAGGGATGGAGCTGACTTATACCGAGTCAGACCCTTATAGTCCATCTAGCCCAGTATTGTCTGCAGAGGTTCTCCAGGGATTCAAGCGGGAGGTTTTCCTACTCTACTTGGAGAGGCTAGGAACCAAACCTGGAACCTTCTACATCATGCAATGTATGTGCTACTACTGAGCTACAGCCTACTGTCTACACCAGCCTTCCCCAACCTGATGCCCTCCAGGTCTGTTAGTCTACAACTCCCAGAATCCCCCAGCCAACTATGCTGGGAGTTGCAGTTTAACACGTCTGGAGGGCACCAGGTTGGGAGTTGTAGTCGTGAGATCAGTCCGGATGGGTTGCCGCCATGTTGAGCAATTGTGAAATTAAATCCCCTCTTGCAGGTTGAGAGTCCGAGGTGGGTCTCCGATTTGGACCAGTTGAAGACCACTCTTAACACATCTGGAAGGCACCAGGTTGGGGAAGGCTGGCTACATACACGTTACATCTTATAGCCAACGACTAATTAGAAAGGTCTTTCCCATTATTGCTAAAATTCCTTTCTTTTTCCCATTGTTGCTAAATCACCCCACCACAAGAACCGCTGGTGAAGGAGGAAGAGGAGGCGGAGACGCGTCTGTTTCCCTTGCGCAGCTTGCCTTTGTGACACGGGGCCTGTGGAAACACTACGAGCGCTCCTTAGTGAATGGCAAAGAGGAGGGGCCACTGTGTGTTTTCGCCGCTGGCTTCCGCTCAGGACTTGGCCTGTTGCCCGCCGCGGCAGTGAAGGATTCTGGGAGAGCTAAGAAACTCTCCTCCTCCTCCCCCCGCCCAAAGCGCCGGCATTAAGTAGGCCTGACAGCTCTGCTTCTTCCCCACTTGGCAGTGGTTCAAAGCGCTCTTTCATTTGGAAGGCTGGAAGGCTGCCATGTGCGATGCAGATTTGCTGTGCCTGCTCTCATAAGGAACTGATAAATGCCGGTGCCGTTGCCATGGCGACGGGAGGCTATCAGAATGGCCCTGTGATCTGCAGCCTCTCCGCTCCGCAGGGTTTTTCCCTCTCCCCCCCTTTTCCTTTCTTCCTCAGATGGTAAAATAAAAATGTTCTTTTTTTCCCTTTTTTTTAAAGTTAACCCTTGAATTGCCAGAAGAAAGTCGCTTGGAAAGAGCCCGCGATGCAGTTCTCTCCCATAAGTCGCGAGCTTGCCAAGCCAGCCCAACGCTGCCTGAAGGGGCTTGGGGGTGAGGGGCTGTGCTGGAGAGGAGGAAGGAGGAAAGCCCCGTTCTCTGCACCCGCGCGCCCCCCTCCTGTCCGATTTTGTGCTTCAATGGGGCTTGAACTCTCGCACCCTTCCACCGCTCCCCCCACTGGAAGCACGCATTGCTTGCAAGCGCCGTTTAAAGCGACTGTCCCCAGTGCCTTTCAAGGCCTGGCGGTAAATCGGTTTCAATCCCAGTACTCGCCTTGGTCGTCGTCACAGCATTTGTTTACGTGTTCCATTAAGATAAGAGTAATACAAAGAATCAAGGAGTAAGTTTCTAGGTCTCATGGCTAGAATGTTGGGCACATTTCGTGGGAAAGGGGCATACAAGTTAAGATGATGATGATTTTAAAAACAAACCAATTGTGGCGATCATTGAGAAGGGGAACTGCAGCAGCCCTTGTGTATATAACCCACCGCTCCGGTCCCTTCTCCCCACAACCCCTTCGCAGAGTAGGTAACTTCTAGGATGCACCGCCCTTTCTCTTATGCTTGGTTACACTCTGCTAGAACGACAATGCTTTGTCTTCACTGTTCCTCAAAAATTCTACAGTGAATCACGCGTCGTCGCCTCCTGCTCCACCCCCGTGTGTGTTTAATTACTGCTGTTTTCGGATATTATAGGAATGAACTCTGGGCTCTGTTCTGCATAATGCTAAATAAATGGCCGATTTCGTTGGGCGAGGCCCGGATACCTACCTACTTTTGGATGTGGATTCCACGTATGATCAATGACGTGGGAGAAAAGGGGAAGCAGTCCCCAGATCTGCAAATTGTGTGTGTGTGTGTTTTAATGGTAGCATTCTTTCTGTTGGTCTATGTTTTCTTCAGTATGCAGTTTAAGAAAAGCACTCTGCTGATGGGGGAGCCACAATAAATGAATCTGAGCGTCCTATGTCACATGAAAGACCCAGGTGGTAAGTTATTGTGGCACAAATGGAATAGTTGAAATTAACAATAGCATCGATCCAGCAAGTTGTTTGGAAGTATGGCAGATTTTTCCAAGACCTTGGTGACAAGTCATAAGGAGGAATTGAGTATGTTTAGCTTTCATAAATAGAAAAATGCTGACACCAGATCCTAAGCTTGTTGACTTAGGAGTAAGTTGCACAGAATTCAGTGGGCCTTTTGTATATGGAAATGTGCATAGGATCACATTTGTATGTCTTTCGGTCCAATTCTGAGACCTATTGTACAAAGCAAAACCCAGACAGCTCAGATACAATGATCAGGGCCGTGCAGAAGGTGGGCCAGTGGGGCCAGTTGGCCCAGGGCCCACGATTTTGAGAGGGCACTCCGACGAGGAGGTCCCCCCTAGCTTACGCTACTGCTTCCATAGAGTAAGCGGCCCATCGAGAAGCGAGGAGCCCGCCTTGCGGAAACAGCACAGAAGCCATTTGTCGTGAAATTCTGAATGTGAAGAAGTGATGTCTTACATCTTGAATAAAAGTGCTTCCCATTACCTTTTTTATAAATCATTCTAGTTCATATATGTATTTAGCACTGAATCAGTGCCACTGATTAAAAAATACTTAATGAGCAGTTTGAAATGGGGAGGCACACACTTCCTATCTGGCCTGGGCATATTACCAGCTCTGCGCAGCCCTGACAATGATCCTACCCTTGCACCAGCACAGTGTTGCACCAGTACAGCAGGACTAGTGCAACTGAATTGTGCAAGGCTTTGCACAAGTCGGTTGTGGGCAAAGATAGGGTGTGGCAGGAGCAAGTTCGAGGAAACGCAACATTAAGACATATCCTATCCATAACAGCAACTCTGTGGCACACCCTTGCAGCACTGCACACACACACACACACACACACAAAACACTGACAAATATTAATTAGCTTCGGCTTTGGGGCGGTATACAAATGTAATAAATAAATAAATAAATAATCCTAAACAGACCATGGAAACAGGCCACAAATAGGATGCCAAGAAAATTACTCACAACAGTACAGATATGGTTGCTGCATGAGCCATTTGTAAGTAAAGTTTCAAGTCAGGCTATATATATTCCTTATAAGAAGCTCTATTCTGGCTCTATTACATTCAAGGTGTTCATGAAACTATAGAGCTATAAACTGCTTAGGCTTTGGGAGGATGTCTCTTATCAAACATTACACCAGGATTCTCTAGTCCAGAAAAGCCCCTCAATCCTAAATTTGGCTGCTCAAATCAAGAAAGCTTATGGAAAAACAGGAATAGATTTGTATGTCAAAAGATCTGTTCCAGTCCTAGCACTGGGGGGTGGGGGGAATCCTGGACTGAGCTTGTGCTCAAGTGCACTTTGCTCCTCAATCCCACTTCCATCTTTCTGAGCCACTATTTTTCACCTGGCTCCATTTGGTGGATCTCTGCATCCTAGTGAAAAACAACCAAAATCTACAGTATGGTAGTACATTTAGTTGCGAGTCAGCCCCATTTAATTCAATTGGACTTAATTCCCTGGGGGGGGGGTGTGATTGTGCCGTTAGTGGCATTTGGATTGGCCTTTATAAAGTTATTTCCATATTGTAGACTTTGGATTCCCACCCCATCCCAATAGATAGATCAACATGGCTGTCTACAATTTCTGCTCTATCAAGACCAGTTTTTTGTTGGTGCTTTCTGTGCACTGAGGGTATGCAGAAAGATCTTTTCCATACCTGCTCCCATCCCAGATGTCTTTCAAATGTTGAGACTTAGGGGCCACTTCAAACATCCAATTTTGTTCTTGGGGAACTGATTCCTGAGCACAAAATGCACATGAATATAGCATCTACATCTGGTGATCTTGTGTGTAAATAGTAAGTTTTTCCTGCAAAATACACATGACCTATAAGCATTCAATACCTACTTGGTGCCTAAACATCAGTTTATTAGATATGCAGATGACTACTACTTCCCTTTTCAAGTCCCTTCAGGTTTTTCATTTTCATTGTATTAATCATTGAAGAACTGCTTCAAGAACTGGGTTTTGCGAATGAATCAAAAAGGAGATTGGAGAACTGAAGCACAATTGTTTCAAATAACCGAAATTGCATGGAAATGCATATGCGGGGGGGGGGGGGGGAGAGACTACACAGAGACATAAATGCCATGGAGTATATTATTTGGAATCAGTTTTAGTTAAAGCCAAAATAATAATGTCCAAGGGCAAAAAATAGCTGCAGGTTTTATTGGAGTCCCACATTTGTTATATGAAGATTAAATCTAGCTGCAATAATTTAGACAGCCGTTTCAATACCACAAATGGGAGCTTCACTTTCAAAGCTTCCTCTTCATGCCAATGCACTGAGTCAAAAGAGATATTTCTTCTCAACAACTGCATAGGTTTTAAAAATAGAAATAATAATAACAAAAAAAAATCAACCCAGATTTTGTGAAGCTGCTTGTATTCAACTATAATTTTGTTACCTGACTCTCTGAGTTCCTGCCTATGGTTGTCATGGCAATTCTGGCCTGCTCTTTATAATCTGTCTCACTGGAATTTCCTGAATATTCAAAAAAAAATGTGTGTAACAAAAATGGCGGGGGGGGGGGAGCCACACACACCCTTCATTTAAAAATGTGTGTAACAGTTTGTCCATGGTTTTCATTACAAATCAGCTAACATGGACCTCTTTTGCTCCACTCACCTGGAAAAACAGTGAGATAAATGCAGCTTTAAAAAGATTCACCTAAATATTCTCTCGTAGCTCACAAGAGAACAAAAAGGCAATGGGAAAAGAAGGCAAAGATTGCAACTGCATGTATACAATTACAGTGTTCTGTTCGCAGTGATGGAGACTTGTCCTGAGTGGCCACTCATCATGTAGCTTTACAAATATTTTGCTTTCTTCTAACATAGCATATACACCTGTGTATGAGAGAGAGCTAGAATATGTTCTGTCCAACATGCAGGAAAAGCAGAATAAAAGTCCACTACTGTGTCAGGGGTTGCTAGCAAAAAATTTAAGCTAAGAAAACAATGGTACATCCTCCACATTATGTTGTTAAATATTATGTACAATGTGTAGGCAAGAGTATTCCTCAAACACCTGTGAACCACTGGCAACAAAAACAAAGATACTAGTATTTGCTGTGTGCATTTGCAGCTTGTAAAATCAGTTATACTCCAGGTATGAACCACACACACACACACTTATATATATGAATGACATATAATATAGCGGGGATTGTTCCACTCTCATCCTCTGTGTGGTGACTTTCTGCATATATCTGCATCCTACAGGTTCCTTTGTCTCTTCTGTTTCACTTCCTTTCTCTCTGTTGTGTTTGTTCAGTTAGTACAGTAAATCTGGAGCTCTTGCAAGGCCATTTTGATTCAATGCCATGGAGTGGAAAACAGTTTAAGCATTTGTAGAATGATTCAACCTTGACATTCTCTTTCCAGCAACATATTGCTGCATTCTGTGGGATCATCTGACAGTTTGTGACATCACCTTGTAAATAGCAAGGCCAGAAAATGGAAACGTTTTCAGCATTTCTGCTATTAAAATTTCTTCTTAAAATAATTATTTCATGCTTCGGGAACTGGTTTAAACAGGCTGACCAATATATTTCCCAGCGGCCACTCTGTTTTGGCTTTCAAATGTTCAACCTTCTGAGAACCCTTTCAGTACTGACTTGCCTGCTAAGGAATCCCTGTAGAGCTGCCATAGAACCCCAACATATTGTAGATAATTCTGGGCCATTTTAAAGAGCAGGTCTGAGCAAAAGGTAGACCAGGATTTATCGACAGACCACTCAATGATTTGCAGTAGCTTGGCAAGGCCTTCCAACACCCAATCATTTAATGGTTGCAATAACAAAAAGCCTTCTCCTTTCTCTATAAATTCGACTATTTTTATCCCTGATCTTTAGTAACTCAAATGTAGATTAATATTTGTACATGTAGATTATCCAAGTCTCTGGTTTCTGGGGTGCAGTCGCCATTTGACTTCACTCCCTGAGCCACCATTTTGCATATGTCTCCAAATTCTCCAGCTCCAATACATTATTTTGCACCTGGATCTGATTGGTGGACTTGAGGATTATAGCAACTCTGTGCACCAGTCTTCTCCAACCTGCAGCCATCCAGATGTGTTGGAAAGCAATTCCCTTCATTCCCAGCCAATGCTGCTTGGAAATTATGGGAGTTGCAGCCCGACACATCTGAAGGGCATTAGCTTGGGAAAGATGCTGTAATATACCTAGAAGCAATATCCTTTATTTTCATAGGTTGACCAACTGTCAGGACTTCCCTGGATTTTTCCAGGTTTTTGTTCTATCTTCGGTGTCGGGGGGGGGGGATTTTTGTAATTTTCTATAATGTCTGGGAATGACACGTTTAAGGCCGCCATTAGTATGGCGGGGGGAATGACACACTTTCCAGAGGTGCATCATCCCCCCACACACACTGCTCCAATCGGGGCATTAAAGGGGAAAGTGTTTCATTCCCAGCCATTATAGAAAAGGCCCCGATTGGAGCAGTAGGGGGGGCAGTAATGACACACATTCATCTCCTCTGTTCCAATTGGTGGCTTTAAGGCCACCATTAGCATGGTGGGGGGATGACGCACTTTCCGGAGGAAAGTGCTTTCCCGCCCCTCCCCGCTGGGTGTCCTCTTTTTTGGTTTCCCAAATATGGTCATCCTACTTTATACATTCTTGGCCCTGACACTGAGAACTAATTCCAGGGATAAATCCCCAGTCTGCCCTGTCCTGAACTCTTAAGGAAACTGTTCTATTCCTTTACCACTTAGGGGTGCAAAATGAGACTGATTCACTACATTACTCTAGTCATGGTCATCTGGGGAGATTTGTTTTGTGTGTTTTTGGCCCTGATTACAGCTATTTTCCATAAGTGAACAGGTTGTACTTGGACTCTATCAGAAGTCCATATAATTTATTTATTCATCCATCCATCCATCCATTTAGTTTAAAATACTTCCATGCTGGCCTTCAGTTTAAAAACTCCCAGGGCAGCTTGCATGATCATAAAGCAACAACTATGACAATAATGCTTAATATAAAACTAGACAGAAACCATCAGAAGGACAGCCGAGTGGGAATAAAAAACAGCTGAACAATGGGTGGGCACATTCTGCCATATGCATAGAGGTTGGTGGTGACATGTCTGGCACAAATTGAGCCTGCAATAGATCCAGTTAATCTGGGCCCACTAGACCCTGGTGCATCATGTACACCAGTTTCCAGATGTTTGGGTGAGGATTATTTACCAAAATGTAGTTCATGTAGTTTAGCAGCTGTGGGTGAAGTCCCAAGTTCAAATCTCCCATCAGCCATGAATTATCTGAGTAAGCTTAGGTAAGATTCTCTCAGCCTCATCAGCAATTACTATTGGGATACTCATGCTGGCCTACCATAAGGAGTTGTTTTAAGGAATACTGAGGAGCAGTATTTGAAACACTATGACACACAAAGGGTGTGATCCTGAATATGCGGAGATTTTGTTGTTGCATTTTTTTATTATAGTTGTGAATTGTTCAAAGTTTGCATGTGTGATAGCATTCACCTTCTGTATTGTTTCTTGTTTATTCTTGTTTATTTTTTAAAGAAGGATGTTGACTCTTTTTTTGCCCACATTCTTATTTTCCATTCTGAACCAGTTTCCTTAAACTATTTCAGAACATCCAAGATGTTGTTGTTGTTGTTGTTGTTGTTGTTGTTGTTGTTGTTTTGGAGCATCTTGCCTTTGAAGAGTCAAGTCAGACTTTTAAAAAATTGGAATTGAGTCTCTTTTAGCAGTCAAAGGCTCTGTAAATTGTGCAATTTAGGAGCACTGTCTGCTTATGATTTCAGTACTGTAGTTACTATGACAATACAAGGTTATGTATGGAAGAATAAGTGGATCGCTAGATCTCAAGCTGAGAGAGAAAAGTGGGGAAAGAGATATGGGCTGAGAACAGTTGTTTTACTGTAAGCAGAAACAAGACTTGGTTTCACTGGCAAACATTCCAAATTTGGGGCTACACCCCACCTCACACCCCACCCTGAAGGAAACAGAGCTAGAGGTTTGCAGTTAAAACAAAATCACTAAACCCAACAGTCATGTGCTTTCCAAATGTTATCAGCGTTTTGGCACAGTAGGGTGATGCAATAATGAAAGAAGCTGATGCCATACAATAGTATGTTTGGACATACATAAAGCTGAAGGTTTTCCTCCTAGCACTTTCTGCTAAAGGAGCTGAAATATTTACCTCTCCAAGGTCCCTATTTCACAGAATATTGTTTTTAAAAGAAGAAGCCTGTCATTGCTATCTGTATAAACCCTGCTGTGCACCAGCAATGCATTTGCAATGCAGTTACTCAGCGACATGATAAAACAGAGGAGGTACAGATGATGAGAGATACACGTGGCAGAGAGCAAAAGGCATAGAAAAACAACAAATGGCAGATGGCGGTTTTCTGGTGTGCCTGTGACAAGCAGAGTGTGGTGAATAGCTTTCTGCTGCTTTTCCTTCTGCAACTGGTCATATGCTCCTGTCTGGAAGTGCCTTTATCACTTCAGCAACAACCCAAACTGCTCAGTGCCCACAGTTAACAAGCCTTTGAGGGTGTATCTGCTTTTAGGTAGGATGTGAGATGAGGGACAAATAAAGGGGTTCTGATGCACTGGTTCAAGTGCATCTAAATAAACTCAACAAGTGCCAAGAAGATCCACCCTGAAAGGAGATGTCTATTGTGTCTCTGAATGGTATACTCTTTGGGCCTTGCCTCCTAACCATTCTGTAATTCTGCCTGTGCTCCTCTCTGCACAAAGGGATCATTCAGGGCTTCTTCACATTCAGCAAAAACCCTGCAGCTGTTTTACCAGTTCCTTTCCATATGTTTTCATTATACCACCAGCAGATGGAGCTGTGTTATAGTATGTTTTCCATTTATTACTGCATTTTCAGGGTTTTATAAAATGACAGATTTCCTCTTGAAAACAGGGTGAGAGGCATTGGAGATTAACAATATCATGAAAAGGACCAGCAAACTTCCATGAGTGACACTGACTTGCTCGTATGGAGAAGCTATCAGTCACTCCTAATGTGGAGTTGAAGCAGAATTAGATGCCATAAAAGGGGATGGATGGATGGATGGGAGACTTGCTGGGAATGCCATTTAAGCTGCTTTGAGGTTCTCAAAGACCCATGGGATAAATGTTTTGATAGGTCTGGAACACATGGACATGAGAGTTACCAAGATGCCTACATGTCTAGGGATAATTCTCAAAATGCAGTCTTCGACTAACTGGAACTAGGAGATGTGCCAGCTGAATTGATTTGATATAGTCTTATCAGGATACAGATCTTTTTTATAAAAAGTGAAATGAAATTAATCTCTGTATTTCCAGAAGACAAAAGGTGGAGCTGGCCTGAAAAGTTCTAAGAAGTATCTATATAGATGAGGTCTCAAGGAGATTATGAACTGGAGAGGTGTGTGTGTGAGAGGGGGGGAGATCCCATTCATTTATATGAGGTGTATAGGGTTGTGCCCCAAATCTACAGAGCATTTCTAAAAAGGAGTTCACAAGATCACACACTTTTATTGGAGGTCAATACATTCAAGACAATCCCCTCATTCTGTCTTCACACACACTAGTGTGAATTAGGATCAAGTTCTCTGCTATAGTTCCACGATCATTTTATGCAAATTAATTACTTCTTGGTAAAAAATAAAAATTCTCTATTCATCTTTCTTGCATTGCTGAAATGAATATACAGATTCAGCAGGTGTATCAAAAGGATTGTATTCAAAGTATGCAAATTAGCTAACAAAGGCTGTAAAGCCCATACCTGCGCCAAAGGATGCAGATCCCATAGAGAGGCATTCTCCCTAGAAGGATAATTGCATTCCCAAGCACCAGTTTCCTGTGAGGATAGAGTTCCTTCAGTTTTCATTCCCTATTTGTTATCCATTTTCACTCTTTTCATAATTTTACTATTTGAATTTTAATTATTTGAATTCTATGGATTACCCTTTCATGGGACTAGAGCCATCTATCTATCTATCTATCTATCTATCTATCTATCTATCTATCTATCTGAGCTATATAACCACTCTACATCCAATAAGATTTCTGAGCAGTGAACAATAAAATGGAACACAACACAGAATTAAAATCTTTAAAATAAAATAATGCCATTAAAACATGGATGATCAGTCAGGAAATCCATGTTTAAATTAAAATATCTTCAGCAGGCACTGAGAATTAAACAACATCGGTGGCTGCCTGACATCAAGAGCAGGCAGTTCCACATATAAGAAGCCAATACATTGAAAGAACTATTCGGAGTGGAACCCAAGCAGACCTCAGATCCATGCAGAACCACCAGGAGTGCCTCATCTAATGATCTCAGTGACCGGGCAGGCTGGTAAGGAAAAGACCATACTCTCCAATACCCTGGTCCCATGTTGTTTAGGGCTTTATACACCAACAAAAAAAAAATTAACCTGGCCAGTGCAGTTCCCTCAGGAGAAGTATTACATGCTGAAAAAGTGCAGCTCCCAACAACAGTCAAGTTACTGCATTCTGCACTAGTTGTAGCTTCTGGATCAACCTTAAGGCAGTCCCACATAGAGTGTGTTGCAGTAATCCAGTCTTGAGGTTATTAGCACCTGTTCCACTGTGGCCAAGCTATCCCATCCAAGAGAGGCCTCTAGTGACAAAGATGGAACCAGAAATACCCCCGGAATGCAAACCTGTTCTTTTAGAGGGATTGCAACTCTATCCAGAACAGGGAATTTTAGGAACAATGGGAGACGTAGGACAAAACATCTGGAAGGCAACAAGTTGCCCACCCCTCCTCTCACCCTTAAATGCTGCCTCCCATCCAAACCTACTTCCTTCCCACCCAACAACATCCACTTCCTGTTCCATCCCCAGCCCTTTGTGCCATCTCCCATAAGATCAGGAAACATGACTGTTGTCTGGCAACAGGGATGATGTTCCTCTCCCAGCCTCAGTTCCTGTACATCTCTGCAGAGCTTGACCTTCTGTATTTGTATATTCCCCATCACATGTTATGTTGTTGTGTCTATCCCCCTTTATTTTACTTTATTAGTTTATTTTTATCTCACCTTTCTGGCAAAACATGGCACTCAAGGCAAATCCAGGTCAAAAACAAAATCTTAATTTAAATGCAGCATAAAAACGAATACATTCAAAACACAAAGAAAATATGACAAGGACCTCAACGAAAAGAAATAAGTGGCACCAAACAATTTTAAAAAACAATACTTCAGCAACAGACCAGCTTTTATGGCATAGGCCATATATAAAGCCTTTGCCTGCTGTCAGAGAGGGGGCCAAGCTAGCCTCCCTTAGTAGGGAGTTCCAGAGCCTGGGAGTGGCCATTGAGAAGGCACTTTTTAAAATAAATAAATAAAAACCTCCTGCACCCCACTATACATAAGTTATGCGCAGCCTGTATGAATAACCCTTTAGCCTGAATAAGTGCCTTTAAAAAAAAAAAGGTTCCAGAACATTGTAGGAATTCCATTGATTGACTTATTGTGTCAATGGATATCTTTCCTGTCAAAATTGTGAGGATTACAAAAGTGCCAGTTTTGAACATCCACAGCTCTTTCTGCATCCTGCTTCTGGTTCCCTTATTTGGAAGGTGTGAGTCTGCTTTGTTCCTTACAGCCTGGGAACCAGGTCTGACTGAGATCAGGGGGCTGTCTTCGTACTGCCAAGTTGGCATCGCTCCACCACCAAGCCCCACGGCTTCCGGCAACCAATGGGAAGTCACCTTCCACCCGGATACGCCTCCGGAGCAGAGCCAGAGCAAGGACAGATGGCGGAAAAAACACGCTGACCTCATCCAGACAAGAAAAGTTGGAGTAAGTCCCTGAAATTCTGCTGCGGATCTCCGGCTCTTTGTTTTGGGGTGGCTCTGAATCAGCGGCTGTGTCATATAACTGATGCAGCACGGATTCGGAGCCACCCCGGGTCTTCCTGTCCGTATAGACAGCCCCCAGACTGACAGGAACCAGTTACCCTGGAGTGAGTGACCATTTCTGCATCAATGTGGGTTTTTAAGGGCACTGCAATTGCACTGATATTGAGAAATTTGGCAGTCACTCCCAACTAAATAATTGCCTCTGGTCACCAGAACCCCTCCCCTTCATCTCTCTTATCTATCTATATGGAAAAGTTGAAAAAATAGTCATAGCCTTTTTCTTGGGGCCTTTCTGTGCAGTCAGAGAAAATGACACACACACCACCCTATTTTATCTTTTGCCTGAAATTCCTTCAATCAGGTAAGAGGAATAAAATGTTCCAGCTACACGGAACAGCTGAAGGGACTGTATTGGACAGAGGGACAATGTTGCGTCTTCACACGAACACAAACACACATACTTCTTTCTTTTAAAAGTCATCCTTCTTCCTTTTAGCTTTAGGTGTATTCTAGCACAAACTGATGGAGAGCGGACAACCTTTTTTTAAAAAGTGCAAAAATAAAACAAATGATTCAGTAACTGGCAGAGAAGGAGCTTGAGGTGTAGCTGTACCTTTCTTTGATATGTCAGCAGTTATGGAAGATAGAGAACATTAAAATTAAAGTAAAAACATAGAAAAGAGTCAATAACTACGTGAAACAACCATAGGGTGCCTCTACAAGAGGCATTTAAAGCTCTTTCAAGGCACATTAAAAAAAATACCTCTACAAGAACAGAGCGCAAATCGGGCGTAGAGGCGCGTTATCTCCCCGATTATGCGCATTATCGAATGCGTGTTAAATCGCGAGTTTTATTTTGCTCCGTCCGTTAAAGCGCATTTTGACTATGTGAACAAGCGCTTATGCGCATTAACTACTTGTAAAGCGCATTTTGGACATCTGTTAATGCGCTTCGCCGCCTCTCGCCGCCTCTCGTGCAGAGGGATTAGGCGTAAATGCACTTCTGCAATTATGCGCATAATCGCCTAACCAGGCGCAAAAGCGAATCCTTGTAGAGGGGACCATACAATCATCTTTCACATAGCAAGCACAATAATACATAGACAAGGAAAGTATAATTTCCTAGGTGCAAACTACTGAATGCTTTGGGAAATTACATTGTAAACCACTTTGAAATGTATTTTAGATAAAGTCATGTGGTCTATAAATCGATTAAATGAATAAATACATAAATAAATGATGTAATATCCACACAAGAGAAGCACAACCTGTAGACAGGGTAGAACCAATGTGGAGTGATAAGAACTGTACATTTGTTGCATAAAGAAAGGCTGTAAATGTAATGATTTGATAGCCTGGGGCAAAAAAGCCCTGTGACAATTCAGGTGATATGCAAGGCATATGTATGTACAGCCACATGGCTGTAACAGAAGGAATAGGATGGGCTGTTTTTGAGCATCTTCCCCTGTAGACAGATAGGGTTAGAGTGCATAATAAGCCCATGCTGTTCCCTGGCAGTTTGTATGATTAACAAATATCATTTTGAGATCACCATGGCCTGTGCTGTTTACATACTTGAGTTTCCACTTTGAGCAAAGGGGAACCCAGCAGGAAAAAGAAGCTACTTTTTCCAGGGTCACTTTCCAGACTGCCAGCAGTATGCTACAGTGTTCAACTAGAAACTGGTGGGGGCGCATATTCTTAGAGGCATTGCCACTGTTTATTGGCAATGTCTCTCCTTCAAAGGTGGGTTTGGGAAATCCTAACATGGTTTCTTCTTAAAAACAGTTTTTTGCCCACCATCAGAACTCTAGTTGGCTTCAGTGTTTTATACTCACTTTTGAATTCAGAGTCAAATGATGGCAGCTGCTCCTTGTGAAGACTTTGAACGCATCTCTGCTAATAATCAATGGACCCAACTTCAAGAAAGGTTCCGCTGTGAAGGTTTACATTAGACCTGCAACATTTGCTGTGATTATTGTCAGTTCTTCTTCTTGGTTTTTTTCATTTAAAGTGGCCTGGTTTGCATGTAACACTAAACCAGTCTTTCTTAAACTGGTGTCCTCCAGATGTTTTGGATGTCAACTCTAATCAACATCAGCCAGTGTGGCCAGTAGTCTGGAATTCTGGTAACTGCAGTCCAAAAGAGGTTGGGAAAGTCCGCACTGAAATGTAGTTTCCACCTCTTCCTTGGGGGCTGTCTCTATGTGGAGAAAACCCTGTGGTGGCTGTGGATCTGCACTGCGTCAGTTATATGACACAGGCGCAGCTTTGCAGCCACTGTGGGACTTTCCTGCAAAGCTGCGGATTGAAAAAGTCAGGGACTTACTCTGACTTTTTCAAACAAAGCGATGTCAGTACTGCTCTTTCACTATCTGACATTGCTCCAGGACCAATCTGGGGGCAATCCCTGATGGAAGGTAACTGGCAATTGGTCACCTTCCACCAAGAAGAGGTTGGGAGCAGCTGTGGTACCTGGATGGCCACCAGAAACCCTGTGCTCCCTCCTTGGCATTGGGCTTACCCAATGCCACCCTGGGAGAGGAAAACTGTGGGGTTTTGGAAAGAGGTGCCATGAAGACAGCTGAACACAACATTGTCCCTCATACCTCTATAGCAGGGGTATAGATGATGATGATCATCATCATCATCATCATCATCATCATCGTTTCTATACCATGCCATAGCTGAAGCTCTCTGGGCAGTTTACAAAAGATTAAAACATTAAAAATGACATACAAAATTGTAAACCATAAAAACATACAGCACCCAATATACATAAAGACAACATACATCCAAAATCAACTTTGAGCAATCAATCAAACCTGAAAAAACAGATCCAGGATCAACTAAAATCTCATCACATGCTGCTAAATGCTTGGAAAAAGAGAAAAGTCTTGATCTTGTGCCAAAAAGATAGCAATATTGGCACCAGGTCGGCCTCGTCAGGGAGATCATTTCATATTTGGAGGGCTACCACCAAGAAAGCCCTCTCCCTTGTTGTCGTCTTCCGAGCCTCCCTCCGAGTAGGCACCTGGAGGAGGACTATCTTTCAGTCCAAAGGCTGGATTCAATTTTGGAGAAGCTCAGGGCGGGCACATTCCAGTGGTGGGTGGAGCTAAAGCAAAAGGGGCAGGGCCAATTCCCCTCTCCAAAAAGCAGCATATATTAGCCTACAGCTCTCACTGCCGGTAATCACCCCTTAGGAGAGGCTTTTCAACCTTTTTAGAAGGGGGGGGGGGGAACTGCAGAAAAGCTGGGAAACCACCAAATGATTGGTTGTTGCGGGGAAGGGACATAGCTTTCTAGGAAACCCCAGAGGGCTGAATTGGGACCCTCAGGAAAAAACAGCATTGTAAACAGGACAGTCAAGATGTATCTACAGTCACTCTTCAGAAATAGTGAGCTTCTTAAACACGCATTTTATAGCATGCTCATTACTGGCTACTCACGGATGTTCGTGGGTCATTCTGACAAAGCCATCAGCCTCCTCTGCATCTCCCGCTCCATTTTCCCATTCTAGCACTAAAAATGAAACCTCAGAAAACCTGACTCTTCTAGGATAAATCTACATTTGTCGGGTTGTCCTGCCTTGTGCAGACAAAGTTGTGCTATAAAATGCCCACTAGAGGGTGCTGTCCCATTCAACTACATTGAGCTGTACAAGCCACAAGGTCGCTGCTCTCTTCCTGTTCTCTTCCTCCTGTAATTACAGCTCATTGCAGAAGTGGAAGAAATGCAGGAAGAAGAGCCACAGCAAGTGAACATGATTCACTGGGGGGAAGGAGTTGAACCATAAAGAATGACAACTAGAACTGGAATGTCTCAAAAATGTTGAAAAAGACAATTTTTTTCCTGAGAACTGTCCTGAGATTTTTTCTTCTTCTTAGCCCCTTAGAAACAGAAGGCAACATTGTAGAATTTTCTCCATTTTTGAGGGGGTGTGGTGTGGTGTGGAGGCCACCTTCCACGTCACTCATTCCACAATGCCCTGGAATGGCACTAGTATGGGGCATTATGGAAGATCCAAAATGGTGGCCAGGCTACCAACACAGTTCCTGCTGTTGCCATTTACAGCATCAGTGCAAAGAAACAAAACCCTTGGGGTGGGGGGAGAAAGAAACTGTGTGTTATGACCACTGCTAATACTGAGCCCCAGTTCAGTGAGAAACTGTTGGAGAAATTCTCTTCCTCCTGGAGAGATTTGGTGAAATAGTCCCCCTAATTTGTTTGCCCACAAATAGGGTGGAGAATTTCAAGAGGTTGTTTAGGCACAGTTATCTTACATACATGACCCCTGAGGTAATGCACTTCCCTCTCTTCTCCTCCCATGTGGCCAGAAAAAGAATATGTAGGGTGACCATATTTTGGAAACCAAAAAGGAGGACAATATGGCCGCCCCAAGGGGGCGTGCCCACCAACATGTCCATCCCCAAGGGGGCGTGCCCACCCAAACATGGCCTTGGTCACATGTCTGATTTCACAGCATACAATTAAGACAAACTTGTTCTACACAACATCTTAATGTTAAAATCACTGAAATAAAGAACAAGTGAGACATTGAATGTATCTGAAATTAATTTCACTCACTTCTACTTTTGTAGCTTTTGCTGTTCTTTGAGCTTTTACTATACTCTGTGTGACAGAGTCTCCCCTTCCCTCAAATATCTTTTCTGACTGCAAATCTTTCACTGGATTACAATAGTCTAAACTTTCCTAACGTTTAACACTCTTTCCCCATCATTTTTCTCATATCCATACTCACAGATTCAGCATACTGTTACCATTGAACAAATGAAGCAGTGGACAAGTGCAGAGAAATCTAGTACAACAAACTAGCAACCTAGCATGCAGGAAGAGTATAAAATATGATTACCCTGCAAACATTAGCCATGGAACAAAATGGACTAAAGGCTTGTTGTAGTCACTTC
This sequence comes from Anniella stebbinsi, assembly GCA_029215795.1. Taxonomy (NCBI): domain Eukaryota; kingdom Metazoa; phylum Chordata; class Lepidosauria; order Squamata; family Anniellidae; genus Anniella; species Anniella stebbinsi. The sequence continues at coordinate 337,289,460 of JARDYH010000001.1, forward strand.
TCGCCTCTTAGCTTGTTTCAACTTCTGGTTGATCAGTGAGAAACTAATCTAACAATGTGTGATTATATCTCTGATTCATTAGCCATGTGAACAAGACCATGGTCAGTACAATTCAAAGATAGGCCAGAACAGATGCCCATTATTACAATGCTAGATAAGGATCTTTCCTTCCTTTTATCCAAGTATATACTGAATTTACATTGCCTCAGTGTGCAGAGAACATGCAACCAGCAGGTGCTCTCCAAAAAGATGCTTTCAGAGCCTAGGAGATCCAGACACACTCAAACTCAAGCTAAGCCATGCTATGCTGGGACAGAACAATTCTGGGACAAGAACAGTCATAAATATAAAAGGAAAACACAACTACCTCATTGACATAGCAATACCTAACAACAAAAATGTTGCAGAAAAGGAAGAGGAAAAGAGAGACCCAGCAAAAGTTTTAGGAAATCTCGCTCATATTGGCATAGATTGAGATATTTTGCTGGTCAGAATTTTCAACAGTAGAACTCCAATGAAAATACAACTCTAACCACAGCTTCTGAGGTAATTAGCTGCTGGTCCATGAGCTGGCCTCTGTCTCCAGGAAGGAGCTGAGGACGTTGATATGTCATTGTCATTGTCAATACATGAAATTAAAGCACAGTGATAGCAGTCTGTGCATGCTTTCTCTCTCTCTCCAAGCATACGACAATAAAAGAAAACCTTAAAATGATATCACAAGCTGGACACAGGATAGGGCATTTCTCATTGTAATCAATAGGACTTTAATTGTGTTCCTTGTTTATGTATTCATTATGCTTTCTATTTATTACACCCAATAACCCAACTTCTCTGTGTGGTGTACAATAATTAAAAAATAACATACAAACAATAAAACAATAATTAAAAACAGCACATAATAAAACCAAAATGAAGTCAGCCATAAACAGTAAAAACACAACAGCACAGTAAAACCAGCAGAAAATAAAGGTGCATAGGGCGAAGAGCACTAAAATACTTATTAAAATAATTGGGTGATGAAAACACCACAACATAGGTACCAAGCAAGCTTCTCTGGGGAGGGCATTCCACAGACGGGGTGTCACCATTGAAAAGGCCACTGATCTTAGGGTGTTGTTTTCTTAGGGTGTGAGCAGCTTGGTGTTGTTTTCACCCTCTATTTGATTTTGATCTTTTCATTTTTAAATATTTTCTACACTCTCTACGTGGCTTAATTTTCCCTACCTGGACTTTGCTGAGTTCTATACCCTGGATTCTAGGAGAGATCTCTTTCAACCTTCATCTGGATCCATCATAACCTGGTCTTCAGATCTCTCCTTGTGATCTCTCCTTGGGATAGGTAGCTATACATTCCTTTTAATCTTTCCCCCTCCCCACCTACACACATACACTGTTCCCTTCCTTTTTCTAAAAGTTTGGACCATATGGTTATAATGTTGAAAGCTTCAAACACTAGGGTGACCATATGAAAAGGAGGACAGGGCTCCTGTATCTTTAACAGTTGTGTAGAGAAGGGAATTTCAGCTGGTATCATTTGTATGCATGCAGCACCTGGTGAAATTCCCTCTTCATCACTGTAGTTAAAGCTGCAGGAGCTATACTAGAGTGACCAGGTACAAAAGCGGGCAGGGCTCCTGCAGCTTTAACTACAGTGATGAAGAGGGAATTTCACCAGGTGCTGCATGCATACAAATGACACCAGCTGAAATTCCCTTCTCTACACAACTGTTAAAAGTTACAGGAGCCCTGTCCTCCTTTTCATATGGTCACCCTAAGCAAATGCCAAAGGGGAAGAATAACCAGTGGGGCTCCCCAGAGCAGTCACCCGCCCTATGGCTTTCCTCAAAGATCCTCAGAAGGTGAGCGAGGGGGGCAGTCTCTATGAAAAAACTCCACTGGCTGTAAAAAGCAGCCTGTGTGCCTCAGACAGGCCAAAATGCCTGACTCTTGGAAGTCCTTCCTTAGAGCATTGTGGGAGGGGGCAGCAGCAGCAGCAACAGTGCAATCTCAATGGGGAGGTAGGTGAGAGATGGGAGAGGCGGTCAGGGCAGGCACGGTAGGGGAAATGCAGCACATGGGAGGTAGAGGGAGACGTGGCACATGAAGCCCCAGCAGGTAAGTGTCTCACGCCCGCCCCGCCCCCCCCACCCGCCCTGCACATCCGTGACGCCCCCCCACCCCCCACCCGCCCCGCGCTCCTTACCTGCTGCTGGTGGTGCTGGGGCTTCCCTCCGTGCTCGGAATCTACTGAGAAACAGGCTTCCTGGCCTGTCTCTCAGTAACGCGCCGAGTGATGACGTCATCATCTGGCGCGCTACTGAGGGACAGGCCGTGAAGCCTGTTTCTCAGTAGATTCCGAGCACGGAGGGAAGCCCCAGCACCAGCAGCAGCAGGTAAGGAGCGCGGGGCGGGCGGGCGGGGGGGGGCGGCGCGGGTGCACGGGGCACTTACCTGCTGGGGCTTCCCTCCGGTGCTCGGAATCTACTGAGAAACAGGCTTCGCGGCCTATCCCTCAGTAGGGACAGGCCGTGAAGCCTGTTTCTCAGTAGATTCCGAGCATCCGAGGGAAGCCCCAGCAGGTAAGTGCCCCGCCGCAAGCACCCGCGCCCCCCCACCTGCCGCGAGCACCCGCGCCGCCCCCCCACTCCCCCGCCCCCCCACCCGCCCCACGCTCCTTACCTGCTGCTGCTGGGGGTGTCCGTTTCCCTCCGTGCTTGGAATCTACTAAGAAACAGGCTTCCTGGCCTGTCTCTCAGCAGTGCGCCGACTGATGATGTCATCACCCGGTGCGTTACTGAGGGACAGGCCGCGAAGCCTGTTTCTCAGTAGATTCCGAGCACCGGAGGGAAACGGACGCCCCAGCCGGTAGGTGCCTCGCGCCGCCAGCCTCGCGCCACCGCCGCGTGACCCCCCGCCGCCCCGGTTTGCCCCCGCCGCCCCCCAGTTTGCCCGGCTCGCCCCAGGGCCACCTGGTCACCGTTTTGGGGGGCTAAATTTCCGGATTTGGCCCCCCAAAACGGTTTTTTCCGCCCGGATGTGGATTTGCACCCCATTTCCCTGCCATGTCCGGACAAATCCGGGCGTCTGGTCAGTCTAAGAATATGGAAAGCATCCACTTCCATTTTCAACTAATTGTAGTTTGCTGTTATGTCTGAACTGGGAACTGTGGTTCAATAAATTACAGTTTATTGAAACAAGCCAGGATCATAAACCATGGTCTGAAATTGGTTTGTTTCAATGAACCATAATCAAAACTAACCTCGATTTGTCTGGCTTTGAACATAATTACAAACAGATGATAGTTGAAAACAGAATCAAACGCTTCCAGTGTCCCCCTCATGGCCCCATCAGAGAAGGAGAGGGGCAGGAGGCACCCTATGAGGCTTGTGCAGGTAACACAAAACTATGGCATAGCATTGCCACATGCAAACTAAGTCAGTGGACTCATTGTTCCACAAGTTTTGTATTCCATCATAGTCCATTGGCACCAAACCTGAATCTAAGAAGTCTCATTTCAGGAACTGGTTTGTATGTATTTTCCCCTGATGATATTGTGTCACTTTATAGTGACATTTTCATGAGTTAGGTACACATTACAACTGCTCCAACAAATCCAAAGGGTAGGGTGACCAGATAAAATCCAGGTCAGGGCTCATGTAACTTTAACAGTTGTAGAGAAAAGGGAATTTCAGCCAGTGTCATTTGTATGCAATTAGTTCCTGGTGAAATTCCCTCTTCATCACAACTGTTAAAGTTGCAGGGGCCCTGCCTTCTTTTGTATGTGGTCACTCTAGTATAGTGCCTGCACCTTTAACTGTTGTGATGAAGAGGGAATTTCACCAGGAACTAATTGCATACAAATGACACTGGCTGAAATTCCCTTTTCTCTACAACTGTTAAAGTTACAGGAGCCCTGACCTGGATTTTATCTGGTCAGCCTACCAAAGGGTACTATTCATGTAGCATGAAGTCCACATTGCAGCAGGGGAGTCCTTACCACCACCATCCAAGCAGAATGATGTTAGCAAGGGCTAACACCATTCTGCCCCCTCCCCCGCAACAAGGCATGAAATCCTTGGACCAGTTTTTGCTGTGTTGAAACATCAACCACAGAAGGAAATGCAGGCAAGGCCCATACAAATCTCATTCTAGAACGGAGTTGCATGCTCACTGCTGGTGTTTTATTTGAAACATGCTGCATTTCTAGACTTCCTTTGCTGTTATTACACAGGACGAATGCTGGGAAAACACGCCAAGAAGGTTTGTCACATGCTGGCTCAGTTAAAAACACTGGGTGGGAGAAATGTAGAAGTAGGGGGGATTACTATCTGACTAATGAAAATAGATAAAATTAGGAGTGTAACCAATTCTATTTCCCAATCTCTGTTACAAGCATAAAACCATTAAACAGCTGACAGTTCCTCTCTACCAAATGAGCATGTTAACATGTCACGGCAGCCTTCCTTTGATTAGCTCTGGCCTGTTTGGAAGCAATTTATTATTTGGGTCAAGGCAAATGTATTTGTGTAGCTGAAGTGCACAAGCCTTAGTACCTTACGTGTCCCACAAAAGCACTCCATCTAACCTATTTAGCAATGTGGCAAAACCAGACACACACGCCAAGCCTTGGAAGATTGTTCAGTGGCAGCAAAGGGACAACATATCCTTGAATTCAACCTTGCAGTCCATGAGCATCATCACACGGGGGAAATCGCGTTTCCTTGCCGTCGCTTCTCCGCCCGCGTGTTTGTCCCTCATTACTTCCTCTTTTGAAAGAGGAAGAAAACAATGTGCACGTAGCCCCATTCAGTGGGCCATTTTAATCACGCTGCTTCTCCTGCACTCAGCAGGAGATAGCAGCGACTTGCATCTTTAAAAATAAGTCAGACTTACTGGGGTGTTTTTTGTGGAGTGAAGAAGGCTAGAGGGGGTGGGAGGTGCACGGGAGACAGACAACGTAGTGAGAGGACCCCACGAAAACCCATGAGTGCCCAGTAACGAGCGTGCAATAAAACACTCTTCTGATGGAGTTCCATGTCTTCATCCAATTCATGTTTGCATTAGAATTCTTAGCCAAGAGGAGCTTCAATTCTCTCCCATGGGAAAATTAGCTGGCAGGGTGGGGGAGGATTGTTAGAAATGAAAATATGACCAACAAGCACAGGGTTAGGGAAGGGAGTATATGATGTTTGGGGCATTTTTTTCAGCGTTTATTTCAAACCCACATTTGATTTATCACTACACACTTGTGGGTGGTGGCACAAAATTCGAGCCCTGTAGCACAAAACACCACAAAACTTTGGTATACAATTGGAGGTAAGGTGACCAGATAAAATCCAGGTCAGGGCTCCTGTAACTTTAACAGTTGTAGAGAAAAGGGAATTTCAGCCAGTGTCATTTGTATGTAATTAGTTCCTGGTGAAATTCCCTCTTCATCACAACAGTTAAAGTTGCAGGGGCCCTGCCTTCTTTTGTATATGGTCACTCTAGTATAGTGCCTGCACACACATTCTGTGTTTTTAGATTGAGCCTTGTTTTATATATTTTAAAATGATTTCATGGTTTTAATTTTTGTGAACCGCCCAGAGAGCTTCGGCTATGGGGCGGTATAAAAATGCAATAAATAAATAAATAATAAATAAATAAGAGCACCCTCCAGCCCATGTTCCTCAGCAACTGCTTTACATAGGCTTGCCACCTTCTGCTACTGGAGGTAGCACACAGCTATCAGGAATAGTAGCTATCGATAGCCTTCTCCAGGCTACTGGCCAATCAGTCCTACCTTATTCCTGAGCTGTTGCAGTAAAAAGCATCAAGAGGAAGCAAATAAAGCTTGCAAGGAAAGAAAAAGAGAGAAAAACCAGACTGAGAAACAACAGACAAAGCAGATGTGAGAGGAGATACTGGTATAGTAAACGAAGAAGAAGAAGAAGAAAAGATGGGTGATGAATTGGCGTGAGGAGAAAGATTGGTGAAAGAAAGATTGGTGAATGAATTGGTGTTAGGAGGAAGAGTCTTCATGCTTAATGTTAGGGGAGGTGTCTGTTGCTCAGCATAATGAGAGTGCTCCACATCCATATCCTCCAACAGCTCAAAGATTAAAGGAGCTCATGACCCATTTTCTTGATGTAATGAGTTTTGGCCAACACCGATACTAAATATACCTTTCTGCAAATTCCATTCATTCCCCCCACTCACACACATACACATAAGAAACAATGAAATTTGCATCATTCCAGGAGACTTTTAAAGCCAGACTAAAATAGCACTGGAAAATATAGGCCCTATTCGTGGACCAGCAATGTTCATGCAGCTGGGTGGTAGAGTGGCCTATGTGCCCTCCTTGTCAGAGGACAGTTCTCTATTTGAAGGTGTCCTCTATTTGAAAGTCTGTCCAGTCTAAGCCCAGGTTAAAAATTACAGACCGTAAGAAGGGGAACGGGACTCTCGAAGTTGTCCACCAACAGTTAACACCTGGACAGCGTTCACCCACCCTTCTATTACCCAAATTTCCACCTTCCAATGCACCATCGATGGGCGGACAGTCTGATTTCCCCGCTGCCTGCCACAAAGAACTCTCAGCTGCAACTGCCAGTTGGTTGGCTTGTCCTGAAGCTCCCTTCCTGGATTTCATGAGGCTCCCTTCCCACAGAGGTGAGAGGAAGAACATTTTGGCCCCATTCATCAACCAGAGGACTAAGGGTTGCTGGAGTGTGTGTGCGTGTCTGTAAGAGGTTCCATGTATGTGAAGGGATTCACCTTCAGATTCATTAGATTTCAAGGTGGGGAATAAATCTTCTAAATCAATTAATCAACCATTGGCACAAGTGAGCAAGCAGTGTTGAGACTACGATGGTGCCACTAATGTGAGTCCACAAGACACAGATCTGAGACCCTGCAGCCCAGCGGGCTCCCAAACCACCACCAGCGAGGTGCCAATGACACCAAGGCCTTTATCACACGTACCATTTTCCCCCCGGATTGCTTCTGAGGTTTCCCCCTCCGTTTCCTATGCGAATCTAGCATTTTGAATCACACATGGTTGGTTTCGCTCCGATACCTCAGCTCAGCCTGTTGAACTTGCCTGAACTTGCCTGAAACGGACTTTGCCCTTTCAGGCTTAAATCGAAACAGAAACTAAAAATGGAGCACTCAGGGCATGAGAACAGCGTGAGGGCGACAACATCATGCGAGTCCCGTGTTGAAGAAGTGGATTAAAGTCACAGTGCGTGTGCTTAAAACCGCGCGTGTGATAACGGCCCAAGATGCAGCACACTGGTAGCCAAGGTAGCTGCCTGCTATCACTTTAATTTACTGAACTTATCCCAAATTGACAAGAGTGGCAGGGAGCTCAGCCAATGTGAACCTACCTTTGGGCTTATTTATTTTGTATTTATTCATTCTATTTTTAATCTGCCCAAAAACAAAAATTCTCTTGAGTGGATAAGAATAAAATGCAATGCAATACAAAACCTGTTGTGGCAACAATCTATTATTATTTTTCACCCCTAATGAGTTGATAAAAAACTTATAACATTCCGTTTCTATGGCAATCTATTTACAAGAGCTCATCACAAATCACTTTGAAGTTGAGCACAGTTATACAAACGATTAATAGTAATTTTAACATTTGATCAGTCAATCAGAAAAATAAAGATAACCAGGAGTCTGATCTGGATGGCTACTAGTCCTCATGGCTGTGTGCTTCCTCCAGGATCAAAGGCACTAAACCTACGTATACCAGTTTCTTTGAAACATGGGCAAGAGGATGCTGTTGCACTCATGTCCTGCTTGTGGGTTTCCTGTGGGCATCTGGTTGGCTACTGTGTGAATAGAAAATGCTAGACTAGGCAGACCCTTGGTCTGATCCAGCATGGCTCTTCTTATGTTCTTAATTCCTCTACCTCTTCTCCAACTCACGTTAAAATCTTATGATGCATCGCATGGCAGTTGTCAGACAAAGCTGGTGTTTCAGGTGCATTTCACTGAACAGGGAATTTGGGGCTTAAGTTAAGTGAACAATGACAAGGTCTTCTTAAACTTTTAGGAAAAGAGTATAGTTCGCATTCATATAATGCAGCTGTATTTGCCTCATCCTATCAGTATTACTATGCTAAGTGCACCAGTGTTGACTTCATTCAATCAAGATTGCCTGTAAAAGTAGCGTTTGGAAGAAACATGACATTCCTGTACTTCAGAAATGAATCTGGGAATGGCTACAGGAGAATCTGGCTACAAGACCACCTCATGCTGGGCTGCTATTTTGGACTGTATGTAGGGGAGTCAGGGTTGGTTCCAGGTTTTTGAGAGCCCTTAGGCAAGACATCCTCAGTGGCGGCTCTCCCTCAGTGAATCTACCTTCTCATCACCATTGACACCCACTCCTCATCCTCTCCGTCATCATTAACAAGCAGAGAGCCAGTGAGCAAGTTGGCAGTGGCATCTGCTGCTCCTCCTCCTCCTCCTCTTCCTCTACAGTATTCCAGACCACAGCAAGAGTCAGGTGAACAAACAGGTTGCAATGCCTAAGACGAGGAGCAAGTCCAGAGAGCTCTTGTCAGTGGGGCCCTGCTGAGGTGTGAGCCCTCGGCAGGTGCCCAACCATGCCTACCCTTGACATTAGCCCTGCGGGAGATCCAATGTTTGTAAGTTGTTCATCATCATTTCCCACAACCCCATAGTCACCTCTGCATATCAAATTGCATATCTAGATTTTTGAGATGACGTCCCAGCATTCCTGACCATGGGACATACTGACTTGCAATGATGGGAGTTGTAGTCCAACACCTTTGGAGGGCACCAGGTTGGGGAAGGGCTGCTCTAAACAAAAAAAGGGTCAATTTAGGTGACCCTAAGTTGTTCGTTATCAGTTTTCCACAACCCCACAGTCACCTCTGCATATCATATTCTCCATCCTGTCCTCATGGTTTATCTGCTTTGGGAGAATGAGAATTTCACTTGCACTTTCTGCCTCCTTAGGGAGGATGTGGCGTTAAGGCTTGGGAGCCTTAACTCCCAATTTCCCTGCTTTTTGGTGCTTGGTTGGAAACTGTGGAGCCTTAACATTGTTTTTGTAAACCGTAGGTTTTTTGTTTAATGAATTTTATATTGTCCGTATCAATGTTGTTCCCCGCCTCGATCCAGCGGGAGAGGCGGGTAATAAATAATAATAATAATAATAATTATTATTATTATTATTATTATAGCAGCTGCTTTGCCTGCAGAAGGTCCCAAGTTCAATACCTGGCATCTCCAGGTAGGGATGAAAAAAACTCCTGCCTGAAACTCTGGAGAGACGTTGCCAGTCAGTGTAACAATACTGGGCTAGATGGAAAAAGTGGTCTGACTCAGAGCATCATCAGACAAATGTTTTATAGCACACTCATTACTGTTCACTCATGGATTTTCGTGGGTCCCTCCCACGCGTCTCCCGCTCCTTCTGCTTGTTTTTCCATCACAAAAAAGACCCAGAAAATCCAATTCTTTCAGCTGTAACAAAATATGCCGCCATTTCCTGCTTTGTGCAAAAGAAGCAGCACGATAAAAATGTCCACTGAATGGGCCACATGGTCATTACTTCCTTCCTCATTCTTCCCCGTGTGAAGAAAGAGAAAGCTGTTTGTCCCTATTGTGGGACAGAAGCAGAAGGTGAAGCGATGATAGGGAAATGCGATTTCCCATTGTCTGATGACGCTCTAAGTGTAAGGCAGCTTCTGAAGTTCCTATGTACTTTCCAAAAATGTGCACAATTGATACGTAAACTTAGGGATAAAAAAAAGTAAACTGACTTATTACACGAAATAAAAATTAAAAGTAAATCTACTATACCGTATTTCCTCGATTCTAAGATGCACTTTTCCCCCCATATTTACCACTGTAAAAATGGAGTGCGTCTTAGAATTGATGGTGTCTTAGATTTGCTGGATTTCTCCAGCGCTGGAATGGGTTTGAAGCTACACCCACCCACCCATACAGCCTTCACAAAGGGGCTCTGCATGCCCCCCCACCAGCGACTCGGCCTCCCCACTCACCTCCCTCACGCCCAGTCCTCTCTGCCAGCGCACAGGATCCCATCCTTCTTCGTAGAAAAGCTGTGTTTGCAGACCTTCTCTACTGCCGCCGCCACCACATCCCAGGAAGGGGTGAGACAGAAAGAGTGGGTCGAGCGGGGGCAGGCAGAGGCGGTAGCGGGGCCCAGGTGAGGGAGGAGTGGTGGCGGTGGGGAGGAGGAAGAAGCGACAAGCAGAAAGGGAAGGGAAGGGCACGGGGAGTTGGGTGGAGGCAGCGGCCGCAGCAGCGAGGGCCCGCATGCGCCCCCTCCAGCGACTCAGCCTCCCCACTCACCTCCATTACCACCCTGGTCCTCGCTGCCAGGGCCACTTGCAGCAGCCTCCCTGGCCTGGAAACACGGCGTTACTCCAAAGTAGGGGCAGGTAGTCCTCGACATGCCCTCCCTGCATCACACGCTGCTTCAGAGTGCTGCACCCTGCCCATTGTGGATCAAGCCTCGGAGGCTCAACTCGCGCCCTAGCCGCTGCCGCCCTTTTATCCCAGCCGATCCGGGGAGGGAGGGTTGTCCTTTCATCCCAGCCAGTCCGGGTAGGGAGGAGGGAGGGTTGTCCTTTCATCCCAGCCAGTCTGGGAAGCAGGGAGGGAGGAGGGAGGGTCCCTCCTCCCTCCCCGGACTGGCTGGGATGAAAGGACAACCCTCTCTCCTCCCTCCTCCCTCCCCGGACTGGCTGGGATGAAAGGACAACCCTCCCTCCTCCCTCCTCCCTCCTGGACTGGCTGGGATGAAAGGGAGGCGGCAGCGGCGAGGGTGCGAGTGGAGCCTCCGAGGCTTGATCCACACTGGGCGGGGTGCAGTACTCCGAAGTGGCTTGTGGCACAGGGAGGGCACGTCGAGGACTACCTGCCCCTACTTTGGAGTAACGCTGCATTTCCAGGCCACTGCAAGCGGCGCTGGCACCGAGAACCAGGGTGGCAATGGAGTTGAGTGGGGAAGGCCGTTCCTCACTGGCAGTGGCCTCCCCAGCACTGGTGCTGGAGGACCAGGGTGGCGCGGACCGCGCAGCACTGGCAGGGAGGACCGGGGCAGCTGGGGTGCAATTTAGAATCAACGCAATACTTTTTTCCTGATGGTGGCCCTAAAATTAAAGTGCGGCTTAGAATCGATGGCGTCTTAGATTCGGTGAAATACAGTAATACTTCTGGGAAGACAACATTAGGGGTAAATGTGAAGTCATTTTTATGTCATCCTTGGTGTTCGGTGGCAATAACTTGAACTTTGATGTCAGAGAGGTGATGAACTCTTGAGAAAGCAACATATAACTGACTGTTTCCCTTGAGACAAACACAGGATATCAGCTCAGGAACTATTTGATGTGGAGCAAATAATCAGGCTGTTTTGCTATTAAAGCTCGAGCTTTGAACTTTTTTGAAGTTTCAAAATTTTCTGCACATTACACTGCTCAAGCTTTTGTTTTTTAAAAATGAGCAAAATCAGTCTGTTAGATTTGTTGTAATAAGTGTTACACTAATGTATTCTTATCTCAATATTATTGTCTTCACAATGGTACTATATTTCCATTATATCACTTCCCACCTTGCTGTTGTTTAATGATATTTGGGCAAGGAGACTCACCCCAATTCAGAGTAATTGCTGGGACTTGTTGCTCCGTTCACATAATAGATCTGGCATGCAACAATACCAACCAATAAGTGGGGGAAATTTATAGAGACTGACAAGCAGCACATTGGAGTAATCAGTTCCCATCCTTATCACTACCTTATATGGACAAAGCCCCCCTTCTCTGTCCACACCTGTCATACATAACGCACAGATGCTCCATCTCTTGTCAGTTTGTGTCTTGTCGCGGAGCCTTGACTGGCCTGCCTGAAGGAGAAACCTCCTCTCTGGGGACCCAGCTTAAGCCAGTTTCTGCACAGCAGCCGGTCAAGGGGAGTTTTTCTGATCACGCATCTCCCTAGTTTCCAGCAATGCTGTCCCTATGCTTAGGAAACAAGCACATTATGCACCAAAATGAAAGTTGCATAGACAACAACAGCTCCTCAACTTCTTGCTTACATTCTATACTGGGCGGCGGGCAGAAGGCCTAGGTGGATCTCTAGGTGATTTGCAAGGGATCAGCAAGCATATTCAACTCCCAGTTGTTTAACAAGAACAATTTTAGGTCTAAATTAGGCTGTTAGAATCTCTGATCTGTAGTAACTTGGAGGATTGTATTTGTGTAAATAGGTCCTCACAGCCCGTCCCTGAGCCACTATTTTGCCTCTGCCTCCAACTGGTGGATGTCTGGTGGGAAGGGCCATGGCTCAACGGTAGAGAACCTGCTTTGCATGGAAAAGATCCCAGGTTCAATCCCCTGCATCTCCAGGAAGGGCTGGAAAAACTCCTTCCTGAAACCCTGGAGAGCCACTGCCAGTCAGTGTTGACAATACTAGGCTAAACGGGCCTATGGTTGGACTCATTATAAGGCAGCTTACTAACTTCTAGTAAAAACAACCAAAGTCGATTCCACAAGCTTGACGCCTGCCCTTCCCGGCCATGTACTCCAATACTTTCCCAGTTCCCTTCCTGGATTGACTTGTTACATCCTGCTATGTGTATAACATCTTATGCCCCCCCAACAGTTGGCTAATATCAGAGGCAGATGACCATGGGTTAGATCAGACTTAATCATACTTGGATCAAACCTGTAGAAATCAATGGAACTTACTATTTTTTTAAAAAATCCCATTTATTTCAATGGGTCCACTCAAAGTACAACGAAGTCTGGATCCAACCCCATGTCTACTGAAATTGACATGAAAGAAAGAAAGAAAGAAAGAAAGAATCCAGACCATGAGTTAGCCATTTCAACATTTTGTAACTATTAACGCTGACATTTCTGTCAACCGTAAAAATCTCAGTGCACGGATTTCATCATAGGTCTTTGATCAGCTCTTGCATATAACTTTATCAGGCAGTATTTGGAAGGGGGTTTTAACAGAATGCCAGAGGGGGAAGGAATTAAGAAATGGGGAAAAGCAGGTTGGAGTAGTTTTCTATGAAGTAAACATTGTATTGTAAATTGGGGATAAAGCTAGCAAGAAGAGGTGGCCTGAGAATATTCCTAAAAATGGTTAGTAATAAGCATTTATGAATAAATGCACAGCTTCTGTAAATGTTTTATGTATATTTAGAAAATATGGGATTGTTTCATCTCTGGTCAAATTCCATAGACTATTATGTTAACAGCAATCCATCAGGAAACAAAACTAACACAATCACAATTATTTTTCATGAATCAGGGAACGTAGCAATCAAAGTGATTTCTTCTCCCAGTAAATCTCTCTGGGGTTTGTTTTTCCAACCACTGGAAGAATCATCGTTGACAAATCTAAAATTTAGGAAAAGGCAACATTACAAATATCTGCCTTTAAAATAGCCAACAATTTAATCCTAGCAAATCCCAGCTCCGATTTTGAAGGCTCTACATTTGTGGTAGTTTATGGTGTCTCCAGAATCCCTTGACAGAATTACTGCCTTGCATTACATGGCTGATTATCAACTCCCTGTATGTGTATATAAGAGTCTTTACAAATAATTAAGGATTGTAATTCTGGATTATCATTGATTAATGGACAAGGAAGCCTCATACCTCCTGTGTCTTGGAAGGCTGCTCTGCTATTATGTCACATCTGATCTTTAATTGGTCCATTTGATTACTACTTCCATCCTTGGCTCAGGAATGTCTTCATGTCTCTCCTTATAAATTAAATCCAGCTGTTAAATTGTATTTTCGACACGATGAATTGAAGCTCACAACGGAAAAAAAAATACTGGGTGCAGAAACAGCTTGAATCTTGTTGTTCAATATATATATATACCATGAAATATAAGCCATTGAAATCCCTTGTTTTAAAAAATCTTGGAATCTTTTGCTACTTACGCGATCATCAAATATCCTAAATCCAGTTCTGCATTTGACATTTATTTTTAAAAAGTCCCAGTTCCGTGAATGAGAATTCTGTGTCTGAGTACATGAATGGCCCAGCCATGGAATTTTATATTTGAAAAGCTGAGGTATGTATCTCAATATGTTAACCAAATCTAGTTCTGTTGTATCTATGCTAATGTTTCACGGGGCCTTTTGTTTTGTTTTTTCATTATCTTCTCATTTTTTTTGTTCTAAAACTATTGTACAGAGTTGCAGAGCATTTTAATCACTGACTGTATTTCCTATCTTCAAATGACCATATCATAGTTCAGTAGTGAATCAAAACCCATCTCTGTAAAAAGGAATTGAGAATGATAGTGAGAAAGCGCACACACACACACACCCCTGTTTTTTTCCTGTCCTTCAACATAAAGGGCTATAGCAAAATACAAGTTATCTTTTTTCACTTTTGCCATTTGCAGAAACCAGAGAAACAATGGCTCATATTCTTCCCTTCTCGCCAAACTAGGACATACAATACATTGAGACTTCTCTGACCTTGCCAAGAAGCCTTTTTGCTCAGAGACAAAAGCAAAGGAACAATGTGAGGTTGTTCTTTCATGCTGAGTTTTGCCAAAAACCCTTTGAGTTAAAGGTCAGAAGCTGGGTTGTTGTTGCTATTGTCGTTGTTAGTTCTAATAAATCCAACAGGTAATAAGTACAATGAGTTTTATTATTTTTCTTAAGGAGGTCTTTACTGATCATTACCTCTTTTGCCCTTTAAGGAGACACGGACTGCAATGAATGGTAATCTAAATCTCAGTGTTTGATCTCGGATAAATATTTCGAGAGCTACCTTACTTAAAAGAAAATAATGCAAAGGCATATTTTCCTTTCTCACTCGTCCCTGAGCTATATAAACCAGAGAAGTGGATGGAGAACTGTCGCATAGAGACAGCACCCGCGTCGTACCTGCACTGAATACTAATGAAATACGCTCCCACCCTGCAGATGGAGACATGGAGGGGGGGGCTTTTTTAATGTCAGCTCCAAGCCGAGAAGTCAAAGCAGCAAATCTCAATCAGCAGAACAGGAGTGTGTAAATGTGGCTGGGAACTTACGCTTCCCAAAATTCCAAAGACAGGAATGCAGCCTTAATCTTGTTTGTTAGGCGGCAGCGGCAGCGGGGGTGGGGAGATGCAGATTGAGACTCATCCTTGATGGATAAGAATATCAATTCAGGCCTTGGCATGTTGAAGTCCGAGAAAAGCCAGCTTACATGAAACCAGATGCAGCTAGGCATAGCTCCAATGACAGCTAATGCTCAGATAGGCCTCCAGTGGGGACGCAGGAGTTCATTATCAAGCAGGAAAGGGACAGGTATGAGAAGCCTTCGTGCAGCTCCACACATTCGAATGGCAAAGCCTGGGGTTGCACCAGAGTTTCTTGAAGCACATTTGTAATGTGTGGATATCACAAGTGAGTGTCACGCTGACTGGACCAAGTTTCCTGAGCTGAAACACTTTGGAAGAGATCTTGCTGAGAATCTCTCTGGCCTCGTCTATACGATGTCGCTTTGCCTCCTGATTTCCCCCAAACCCCGCAGCATCTCTACTGTGAAGCAGCAGCGATAGTTACACGCAGGAGTGAACATGGGCAATCCAGCCCAGGAAAAATCGCAGCACTGAGAGCCATTTGGCTTGTCAATCCCCCCACCCCACCCCACCATGTGTTCCTGTGCTTGCCCTGCACTTCAACCCACCCCTAGCAATACCCCTTTCCTTAACCCAAACTGAGGCCACCACTGACAGATGAAGAAACACATGGTGAGCTTGGAGCAACTGAAAAGTTGCGGTAAAAGGACACCGCAAAAACATGCAGTTTCAGGGGGAAAGCACAATGTGGCTGCGAGTTGGCGGCTGCATCATATAAATAATGCAGTGCCACTGTGCAGCCATGATGGGGTATACAGGGTGATTGACAAGCCTTCTGTGAAAGTTCTTTTTTTCACCCTTTCTCTCAAAAAGAGGGCTGTTTCTCAGAATCTTCTCTGAATCTGTGTGCGTTGGCTGCCATTTCCCCTCCCCCACAATGCCCCCAAATGATGTATAGTGGGGTATAGTGTGGAGGGGGGAGGGGTGCAAAATGGCAGCCAGGTGGTTGCTGCTGCCTGCAATGGCTACCAAGAGGTGGAAAAGAAAGCCCTTCCAGCACCACTGCCTCCAAATCCTCCATCAGTTGTTTTTGTAAACAAGTATGAATCTCATGGCCAACCCAAGACCTTTTGCTGGCTGAAGCAAATGGCAAGATGGCACCTTCATCTCCCCACCCCCCATTCCAGGTTACAGAAGCCATCCAGCCCAGCAGCTGAATCTTATTTCAGCCCTGGTGATGGGAGAGCATCCTCTGCTACACCCGATGGCAGCAGGCTAGCCTAGAGGTACAGGGCAGGTTCTCTGGCCCACACAGCTTTGGCCTCCAACACTCCCTGTCATCTGCCCCTGAGGTGGCTGCCTTGCTCTGCCCAATGGTAGGGCCGGCCTTGATAAATCAGCTCGAGCACTCCCACACTGGACCCATGACAGAAAATACCCATTGCCTCATTGGACTTTAGTGTTAAATCCCTTTTAGCCATTCCTGAATGTTCCCATGGTAGGTCTGAATACCCAAGGGGAACCCATGCTCTGAAGATGAATAGCTCCAGGATTTAGAACTATTAGCTCCATGAGGAGGGGACATAGCTGAATGGCAGAGCACTTGCTTTGTATGCAGAAGGTCCCAAGTTCAATTCCCAGGACATCTGTGAAAAAGGATTAGGTGGCAGGTGGTGGGAAATCTCCCAGAGAGCCTCTGCAAGAGTAGATAATAATGGCTTGGATGGAACAGTAGTCTGGCATTGCAAAAAACAACTACAACAACAACAACACCAAAACACAGAGACAATGAGCTCCATCACACCAGCGATTTAGTGCACTCTCGCCATGCCTGGTTTGCGGATTTGCAGCACAGTACTCACATGATGCCATGCCTGTCCTGCTGACACCCTGCCTCTTCCTAGAATGCTAAAAGTCTGGATTATTTTCTCTAAGCGCATTGAATGTGTCCTAAGCCTCCATGTAGTTTTAAAGGATCTCGGGGCTTGAATGGATTGCATCAGGTCCTGGTAGGGAAAAGCAATCTCTCCCAGCAGCCGGCTCCAAGCCTCAATATAAAACCCAAACCTTGCATCCCAGACTCGAAAGCATTTTTTAAAATCATACAATGCCTGAATCTCTGCAGAGACAGGATTGTACTCCCTAGATGTCCCCAAAGAGCCAGACTAAAGGATCATTCCATTTTTGCCTGGCAGAAGGCAATCTGGTTGAAGTACTCATCTGCCAGGACCTGACTGGAGGGAGAAAGAGAAGGGGAGGGGTGGAGTGCAGTGGAGTGGAGCGGAAGAGCTAACTAGTGAAGGACCGAAGGAGCAAAAGAGCAGCTATTCAGGTGAAAGGGATCATAAGCTTGACTCACTTCTTAAAAAATGCAGAGGCAAACTAGGGGGAGGAAATTAGATGTGATGGAGATCAAAGAAGTATTATGCATATTACCTGAGCAGAGCTCTATAAAATTAAACAGCCTATAAAAGAGACAACTCTGTATCCGGGTTTTGGGCATTTTGAAGATGAGACATCAGTTCTTTCTCTTTAACCTACCACCCATGAGGCTCATTGTTGCGGGAGGATATTTCAAGTCCTGCAAGGATCCTTTCGTCCTTGCTTAGGTGTGGTGTCCTTTCCCCTTGTCCTTTAAATCATGCTCTGAAGTTTAGCTGATTGAACTCAAAATGTTTTCTCATCTTCTTAATCTAATGTTCAGCATGTGAAAAAGTCCTCTTTGACCTCCTCCTCCTCCTCTCCATTATTAAACAATGTTTACTACAACTTGGGGCAACATTGTGTGTTTTCCTGTACAAATGGATAATCCATACTATTAAAAGAAGAAACGTTTCTGCAGACACCCTGTGTGTGCTGTGATTACAAGTGTTGCCCCAACCCCCATTATGTCTTAAACCACACGTCCTGTGTTAAGATTAGTTTATTTGTTTGTTAATTACATTTCTATACCCTGTTCAATAACCAAATCGGTCTGGGCAGTTCATAAAACAGAGATTCAACCCATAAAACATAAAAACATAACAAAACACAATGGATCCCCCTCCCCACATTTTAAAGCAGCTACAAAATCCAACCAAAGTAAAACCAACAGCAGAAGGTAACGGCACCACAAAAGCTTAAAAAGCACTAACATGCAGTTGAAAAAGCAAAGAAAAGGCCTTATTTCAATGACTTCAATGAGACTTGCTTTCTCGGAGGTATCCATAAAATTGCAGCCTAACGGACCGATCTTAAGCAAGCTTCCTCAGAAGTAAGTCCCACTGGGTTTGATAGGATATACTGCATAGTAAGCGTGCGTAGAACTGCAAGCCTGAGTCTGCAGTCCTGTACACACTGACCTGAGAATGAGCTCCACTGAATGCAATCAGACTTATTTCTCAATAACTAAGCAAAAGATTGCTCTGTTCACCTGGCATCCTTCCTCCCCATTGCTGGCACCCTCACTACCACCTTACTTTCACTATTTCATGCATAGCATCCAGAGCACCATATATAATCTCTTACTAGTAGCAAAAGAGAGCTCAGTAGCAATGGGTAGCTTCCATTTTTGACCTCGTTTGAATAGGGTGACCATATTTTGGAAACCAAAAAGGAGGACAATATGGCCGCCCCAAGGGGGCGTGCCCACCAACATGTCCATCCCCAAGGGGGCGTGCCCACCCAAACATGGCCTTGGTCACATGTCTGATTTCACAGCATACAATTAAGACAAACTTGTTCTACACAACATCTTAATGTTAAAATCACTGAAATAAAGAACAAGTGAGACATTGAATGTATCTGAAATTAATTTCACTCACTTCTACTTTTGTAGCTTTTGCTGTTCTTTGAAGCTTTTACTATACTCTGTGTGACAGAGTCTCCCCTTCCCTCAAATATCTTTTCTGACTGCAAATCTTTCACTGGATTACAATAGTCTAAACTTTCCTAACGTTTAACATTCTTTCCCCATCATTTTTCTCATATCCATACTCACAGATTCAGCATACTGTTACCATTGAACAAATGAAGCAGTGGACAAGTGCAGAGAAATCTAGTACAACAAACTAGCAACCTAGCATGCAGGAAGAGTATAAAATATGATTACCCTGCAAACATTAGCCATGGAACAAAATGGTCACTTCTCGCCTCTTAGCTTGTTTCAACTTCTGGTTGATCAGTGAGAAACTAATCAAACAATGTGTGATTATATCTCTGATTCATTAGCCATGTGAACAAGACCATGGTCAGTACAATTCAAAGATAGGCCAGAACAGATGCCCATTATTACAATGCTAGATAAGGATCTTTCCTTCCTTTTATCCAAGTATATACTGAATTTACATTGCCTCAGTGTGCAGAGAACATGCAACCAGCAGGTGCTCTCCAAAAGGATGCTTTCAGAGCCTAGGAGATCCAGACACACTCAAACTCAAGCTAAGCCATGCTATGCTGGGACAGAACAATTCTGGGACAAGAACAGTCATAAATATAAAAGGAAAACACAACTACCTCATTGACATAGCAATACCTAACAACAAA
This sequence comes from Anniella stebbinsi, assembly GCA_029215795.1. Lineage (NCBI taxonomy): Eukaryota > Metazoa > Chordata > Lepidosauria > Squamata > Anniellidae > Anniella > Anniella stebbinsi. The sequence goes on from JARDYH010000001.1 coordinate 337,309,084, forward strand.
AATGTTGCAGAAAAGGAAGAGGAAAAGAGAGACCCAGCAAAAGTTTTAGGAAATCTCGCTCATATTGGCATAGATTGAGATATTTTGCTGGTCAGAATTTTCAACAGTAGAACTCCAATGAAAATACAACTCTAACCACAGCTTCTGAGGTAATTAGCTGCTGGTCCATGAGCTGGCCTCTGTCTCCAGGAAGGAGCTGAGGACGTTGATATGTCATTGTCATTGTCAATACATGAAATTAAAGCACAGTGATAGCAGTCTGTGCATGCTTTCTCTCTCTCTCCAAGCATACGACAATAAAAGAAAACCTTAAAATGATATCACAAGCTGGACACAGGATAGGGCATTTCTCATTGTAATCAATAGGACTTTAATTGTGTTCCTTGTTTATGTATTCATTATGCTTTCTATTTATTACACCCAATAACCCAACTTCTCTGTGTGGTGTACAATAATTAAAAAATAACATACAAACAATAAAACAATAATTAAAAACAGCACATAATAAAACCAAAATGAAGTCAGCCATAAACAGTAAAAACACAACAGCACAGTAAAACCAGCAGAAAATAAAGGTGCATAGGGCGAAGAGCACTAAAATACTTATTAAAATAATTGGGTGATGAAAACACCACAACATAGGTACCAAGCAAGCTTCTCTGGGGAGGGCATTCCACAGACGGGGTGTCACCATTGAAAAGGCCACTGATCTTAGGGTGTTGTTTTCTTAGGGTGTGAGCAGCTTGGTGTTGTTTTCACCCTCTATTTGATTTTGATCTTTTCATTTTTAAATATTTTCTACACTCTCTACGTGGCTTAATTTTCCCTACCTGGACTTTGCTGAGTTCTATACCCTGGATTCTAGGAGAGATCTCTTTCAACCTTCATCTGGATCCATCATAACCTGGTCTTCAGATCTCTCCTTGTGATCTCTCCTTGGGATAGGTAGCTATACATTCCTTTTAATCTTTCCCCCTCCCCACCTACACACATACACTGTTCCCTTCCTTTTTCTAAAAGTTTGGACCATATGGTTATAATGTTGAAAGCTTCAAACACTAGGGTGACCATATGAAAAGGAGGACAGGGCTCCTGTATCTTTAACAGTTGTGTAGAGAAGGGAATTTCAGCTGGTATCATTTGTATGCATGCAGCACCTGGTGAAATTCCCTCTTCATCACTGTAGTTAAAGCTGCAGGAGCTATACTAGAGTGACCAGGTACAAAGGCGGGCAGGGCTCCTGCAGCTTTAACTACAGTGATGAAGAGGGAATTTCACCAGGTGCTGCATGCATACAAATGACACCAGCTGAAATTCCCTTCTCTACACAACTGTTAAAAGTTACAGGAGCCCTGTCCTCCTTTTCATATGGTCACCCTAAGCAAATGCCAAAGGGGGAGAATAACCAGTGGGGCTCCCCAGAGCAGTCACCCGCCCTATGGCTTTCCTCAAAGATCCTCAGAAGGTGAGCGAGGGGGGCAGTCTCTATGAAAAAACTCCACTGGCTGTAAAAAGCAGCCTGTGTGCCTCAGACAGGCCAAAATGCCTGACTCTTGGAAGTCCTTCCTTAGAGCATTGTGGGAGGGGGCAGCAGCAGCAGCAACAGTGCAATCTCAATGGGGAGGTAGGTGAGAGATGGGAGAGGCGGTCAGGGCAGGCACGGTAGGGGAAATGCAGCACATGGGAGGTAGAGGGAGACGTGGCACATGAAGCCCCAGCAGGTAAGTGTCTCGCGCCCGCCCCGCCCCGCCCCCCCCACCCGCCCTGCACATCCGTGCCGCCCCCCCACCCCCCACCCGCCCCGCGCTCCTTACCTGCTGCTGGTGGTGCTGGGGCTTCCCTCCGTGCTCGGAATCTACTGAGAAACAGGCTTCCTGGCCTGTCTCTCAGTAACGCGCCGAGTGATGACGTCATCATCCGGCGCGCTACTGAGGGACAGGCCGTGAAGCCTGTTTCTCAGTAGATTCCGAGCACGGAGGGAAGCCCCAGCACCAGCAGCAGCAGGTAAGGAGCGCGGGGCGGGCGGGCGGGGGGGGGCGGCGCGGGTGCACGGGGCACTTACCTGCTGGGGCTTCCCTCCGGTGCTCGGAATCTACTGAGAAACAGGCTTCGCGGCCTATCCCTCAGTAGGGACAGGCCGTGAAGCCTGTTTCTCAGTAGATTCCGAGCATCCGAGGGAAGCCCCAGCAGGTAAGTGACCCGCCGCAAGCACCCGCGCCCCCCCACCTGCCGCGAGCACCCGCGCCGCCCCCCCACTCCCCCGCCCCCCCCCACCCGCCCCACGCTCCTTACCTGCTGCTGTTGGGGGTGTCCGTTTCCCTCCGTGCTTGGAATCTACTAAGAAACAGGCTTCCTGGCCTGTCTCTCAGCAGTGCGCCGACTGATGATGTCATCACCCGGCGCGCTACTGAGGGACAGGCCGCGAAGCCTGTTTCTCAGTAGATTCCGAGCACCGGAGGGAAACGGACGCCCCAGCCGGTAGGTGCCTCGCGCCGCCAGCCTCGCGCCACCGCCGCGTGACCCCCCGCCGCCCCGGTTTGCCCCCGCCGCCCCCCAGTTGGCCCGGCTCGCCCCAGGGCCACCTGGTCACCGTTTTGGGGGGCTAAATTTCCGGATTTGGCCCCCCAAAACGGTTTTTTCCGCCCGGATGTGGATTTGCACCCCATTTCCCTGCCATGTCCGGACAAATCCGGGCGTCTGGTCAGTCTACGTTTGAATGAGAAATACCCATGTACAAACTTCGTCAGTGAGCATCTTTGTGAGCCATCTGGATTGTTGCTAATATATTGTTCTTTGGGCAGGCACTCCAAATTGGGAGCTTCTTCTTACTCTTTGCTTTTGGCACACTATAATAAAAAGTAAGCATGCATGTAAGTATGTAGATCACCACTATAACATGAAATTTGTAGGCTTGTCACTATGTACGATCAGAATAGCTTGGTGGATGGACAATCTTGCCTTTAGGCAAAGGACTACTGCTGGATTTCTGAGTGATTTTCAGTAGATTGTCAAGGATTTCTGACTCCCAATTGTTTACCAATATGAACAATAAAATGACTCTTCCCTGCCTTCAGTTATACTACTGAAATTAAGAAAGCTGAGTGGATAGCAGGTGGGGATGTGGATGTTTTTGTTTACAAGGACTGTGACCTCTGTTCAGTTCTGGTAGTCAAAACACATTCTTTAATTTGAAGGGTATGTCTTTTGCACCAGTCTCCATTTGATGGATCTCAAGATTATATTAACCCAAAAAGTAGATCCCACAAACCTGGATTAAGCCCAGCCAAACCCACATTACAACCTCCAATATTGCAGGCTTTAGAAAACATTGCAGAGCTAGATGCTACAAACCATTGCATCTCCACTTGTAGAGTCTTTTTATACTCATGATAGTTTGCAGGTACTTTACACAACATTGTCATCCTCCAGGGCCTCACTCCTGCTTTGCCACATTATCACAGTTTTTTTCCTAATGGAAAAAGTCTAGTATTTTTTTCTCAATGGCATTATAGAACCTTCCTGTAATTGAGCAATTCTGCTCTTCCACAGCTCCACCTAAAGGTTATATAATGGAAGGTATAAAAAGGCAGAGAAAGAAAAACCCTTAGGAAAAACAATGCAAAAGAGCTGATTTTAATCCAGAAAAGAATCCAAAAGCAGAAGCTTCGGCAAAGGTGCAAGTTAAAAGCCTCATGTAGAAAAGCCCATAGTGCTACTTATTCACAGAGTCAAATGGCACAATGGTACCACTTCATAGAATCATAGAGTTGGAAGGGGCCTTGTAGAACATAGTCTAACTTCCTGCTTAGTACAGGAAATCCAGCACAGGAGCATTTTGAACAAATGCTATCTAGTCTCTGCTTGTAGACACCGAGGGAGGCAAAGTACACCACCCCGAGGAAATTGGTTGCATTGTCAAGCTGCTCTTACATGTATCTGGTGATCTTCCTGACTGTTAGAGCACAACGACAATGGAACCAATTACCTAAGGAGCCTTTGCTCTAATCCAACACTGGAAGAATATCTTCTTGATCATCCCAGGATCTCGTCTCTATCATCTCAGAGTGCAGGACACAGATTAATGTTCTCAAGTTACAGGAAGCCAGATAGATTCCAGCTGGACATCAGGAAAAACTTCCTGATTGTTAGAGCAGTACAACAATGGAACCAATTACCTGGAGGGGGGCGTTCATGGGTTCTCCCACACTAGAGGCATTCAAGAGACAGCTGGACAACCATCTGTCAGGTAAGCTTTAAGGTGGATTCCTGCACTGAGCAGGAGGTTCGACTCGATGGCCTTATAGGCCCCTTCCAACTCTACTATTCTATGATTCTATGATTCTATGGTCAACTGACAGCTATTGTCTCTGGTGGTAACTGAAATCCATTTACTAGCTAGAGTGCTTCCAGAGGGATGATTGCTAGCATTAACAATCAGAAGGCATTGTGCAGACAGATATGCAGTCTTTTCTTCCTTATCAGATTTTACATAGTAGGAAAAATATATATATAGTGCAAACCCAAGGGGAGGGTGGGAGGAGTACAAATGGAAGCCGGCATCATCTGGTCCCCACATAAAATTATGTGAACGAGGCACCATTCGAATAAGGACTCATCTGGAAGTACACATAGTCCTCTGGGGCCACAAATAAGAAGACTTTGCTTTGTTCTATGCGACTAGCTTTCAGGTATTTGAAGAGTACTACCATGTCCCTTTTCAATCTTCTTTTCTCAAGATTAAACTTATCCAATTCCTTCAACCTTCCCGCGTATGATTTGTTTTCCATACTGCTGACCATCTTCATCACTCTCCTCTGTACTCATTCCAATTTGTATATGTCCTTCTTAAACTGAGGCACCTAGAATTGGATACTGTACTCCAGAGGAGGTCTGACTAATTCAGAATGAAGTGCAACTATTACTTCCCATGGCTTCCCATGACATAATGCCTAAAATCGCATTAGCCCTTTTTGCAGCCATATAATATTACTGACAATCCCAAGATCCTTTTCACATGTACTACTGCCAAGCCAGGTACCTCCCATCTTATACCTGTGCATTAAATATCCCCCTCCCCCCTCCATTTATTTAGAGTTTGCTGTTCAGAGTAAACAGAGTGGAGGCAGATGTAGCTCCAACCAGTGCATAGAATTTTCTGGTGAAACTGGTTGGAGCTACATCTGCCTCCACTCTGTTTACTCTGAACAGCAAACTCTACCCATGCCTTATGACATAATTGTATGACATCATACTGTGGTCAGAACTACATATGGGGATGCTATGCAATTGGCATTGCTCCTCCCACCTACTGTCCATGTTTGCCGACTAAGAGAGGAGATTTACGATGTTGTTATCAAGTGTGGAGGCTGAGCCAGAGAAACTGTAGCTGGATTCCTTAGCTGGCTGAGATACTGGCAGAGTTGAATAACGCAGTCCTGGAGTCACAGGGGTGGTTTTGACAAGGGGAAAGCTCTGGGATGACTGTGCAGTGGTGCTTGGTCATTTATATGATGTAGCAGCCATTGCGGAGCCATCCCGGGGCATTCTCCTGAAGCTCTGGTTTAAAAAAGTCGGGGACTTATCCTGACTTTTTCCTGTGAGCATGGCGCAGATGCACATTTGCCATCTGCCGCTTTACTCCAAAGTTGCAGCAGAGACATGGCTGGGTCATGGAGACCCCTGATTGGTCACCATCAGCACATGCAGGGGGGAGGGGGCGGACCAACGAGCCATATGGCCACTGGACAAGCACATAAAGATTAAAAAAGGTTAGGTTTTTTTTTAAGTGGGGGATGCGCGGATGTGCCATGCAATGATGCGCACTTGTGCGGCGATGCACGGGGGCTGTAGCATGGGGGTGGTGGCTCCTTCAGTTGCAACCCCCACACTTGTGCTCCTTGTAGTGGAGACAACCGGCACGAGTGCAAATGTGGGGTAGTGGGGGCTTGAGGCACCAATGCAATCTTGTACAGACATCCCCACAGAGTAGGGCTTCTGGATGCAGGCAGAGTTGGGATCGCCATTCAAGGGGTTTTGGTTCAGCAGAGGGTTTAAACATATGGAGAGATGGATGGGCCAAATACTGAAGTGTGTGCGTTGTTTCTAGCATCTTCCCTGGGTTGCTCAGCAACTTTTAACTCTTAACCTGCCACCAGGTGCTGGCGATTAGCCCTGTTGTTTCCAAGCTCTGGTAGCCTGCAGAGGCTGTTCCTAGGGGTGTGCATGGACCCAAAAAATCAGATCGGAATCGGAACTGGAACCGGAAACAGAACCAATGCCTTGGATTAGATTGGATCGGAGGCTTTCCTGTTCTGTTCAGAGCCAATTCCGATCCAAAAATCAAACGTCCAATTTTCAGATCGGATACCATTTTAGGTGTTTTGCCATAGGCTTGCATTGGGGGAAAGAAAGCTTTCCCCCAATGCAAGCCTATGCGGAAAACATGGGGGCGGGTGAGTGGGTACCTAATTCCACCATCCCTGTCCCTCCCCCCCACTCACGCTCCTTACCTGCCGGGGCTGTCCACTACCATCCACTGGTCACTTCTACTGAGAAACAGGCTTCACGGCCTGCCTCTCAGTAGTGCGCTGTGTGACATCATCACCCAGCACACTACTGAAAGGCAGGCCACGAAGCCTGTTTTTCAGTAGAAGGGACCAGCGGACGGCAGGGGACGACCCCGGCAGGTAAGTGGGGAACTCTCTCTCCCTCCCCCTCCCCCCACTCATGCTCCTTACCTACCGGCATCCTGCACTGCTGTCAGCTGCTTCCGTACTATTGATAAGCAGGCCTTGCATCCTGTTTATCAGTAGTACAGAAGCAGCGGGCGGTAGCGCGGGACACTGGCAGGTAACGGGGGACCTCCACCTCCCTCCCTCCACTCACGCTCCTTATCTGCTGCCTCCTCATTGCCATCCGCTGCTTCAGTACTACTGAGAAAGAATCCTTGTGGCCTGTTCCACAGTAGAGCAAGGGCGCGCGAGGGGGGAGGAGGTCTGAGATCCAATCCTCCGATCTTTTCCGATCTGAATTGGGTCCTTTCAGATCGGATTAGATAGGACAATCCAGCCATGGGGAATCGGAATTGGATAATTGTATCCGATTTTGCCCGGATTGGGTCCGGATCGTGGATCAGACCCGATCCGCTGCACACCCCTAGCTGTTCCCTCACTCTCATGAGCCTGCGCTCAACTGGGGGATTGGAGGAGCCTCGTGATCTCCTTCAGCATCATCTGACTCTGTTAAAGGGACTTCAGCCGGGTCTTGCCTGCTCTCTGAGAGTAAGGGGGTCCTGTTCAACCTGGCACCTAGTCCCTCCCCGAGGATCTGTTGGAGCTTGCTCTTTCCCTTCATCCTCTGATGATGAGGACTTTGGGGGAGGCATGACACCCCTACACCCCACATAGCCTGACACTTGGTTTATTGGGTTTGATCCTTCATTTCTGTCTATTTTAGGGTGACCATATGGAGAGGAGGACAGGACTCCTGTATCTTTTAACAGATGCACAGAAAAGGGAATTTCAGCAGGTGTCATTTGTATGCATGCAGCACCTGATGAAATTCCCTCTTCATCATAACAGCTAAAGCTGCAGGGGGCCTGCCCTCTTGACCAGATACAAAAGAGGGCAGGGTTCCTGCAACTTTAACTGTTGTGATGAAGGAATTTCACCAGGTGCTGCATGCATACAAATGACACCTGTTGTAATTCCCTTTTCTATACAACTGCTAAAAGATACAGGAGCCCTGTCCTCGTTTCCATATAGTCAACCTAGATTTACCCCCAAGGCAACTTATAACTGCAATAAAATGTACTTTAAAATGACAGAATTAATTTGGGAATCTCTCTCTCCCTTTCTCTCATTTTTGCAAGGGATCCCACCAAGGGCATCAAGGACAAGCATGGCAGGGCATCTGCAGAGGAGACCCATCCCAGCAAGGGCAAATGGACAAGAGCCCCTTGAAGATGCTTCCCCACTTCACCATTGCAACCTGCTTGTTCACAGCTATATATGATGGTCAATTTGGAGCTTGATGGACCTTTTTCGTCTGCCTCCCTGGGCCTGCAAACAAATAAATCCAACCTCACACACAAAACAACCAACATCAGACAAGTTAGATGTGCATGTGCAGTGTGGTCTTTTGTTTGTTTTGGGGAAAATACAAACACTGAATCCCCCCCACCTCACCCCCCCCAGGGCCAATGTCAAGGGTAGGTATGATTGGGCACATGCCGAGGGGCCCACCCCAGCAGGGGGCCTCTACACCATTGCAACCTGCTTCTTCACCTGCCTCTCACTCTGGTCCAGACAATGGAGCTGGTGGTGAGGAGGAGCAGTTGATGCCATAATGCCTACTGGCTCACTGGCTCTTTGCCCATCAAGCAAACAAGTGGCGCCAATGATGAGAAAAAGAATGGGGAATGGAGAACCATTGCAGCTGGTGACAATGGCAGGGAGATGGTTGACATGCTGAGGGAGGGGAGGCATGGAGGGTGCCATGCCCCAGGGCCCTCAAAAGCCTGGAGCCAGCACTCAACACCTCAAGATCCAGAGCTGTGGAATAACTTGTCACAAAGAGCTCCATCAGACAAGTATTTGATTGCACGCTTGTTACTGAACAGTCATGGATTTTCACGGATCCCTCTCACGCCGACGTCTGCCTCCCATGTGCCTCCCGCCCCTTCTAGCCTTCTTCATGCACAAAACAACACTGCAGTAAGTCCAACTTATTTTAAAGACGGAAGTTGCCGCTATCTCCTGCTATGTACAGGAGGAATAGCGCAAGCAAAACGGCCCACTGAATGGGCCACGTGCATGTTGTTTACTTCCTCTTTCAAAAGCAGAAGTAATGAGGGACAAACATGCGGGTGGAGAAACGACAGTAAGCAAATGTCATTTCCCCCTGTGTGATGATGCAGAAAGACTTTGGTACTGCTCATTTGACGGAATCGCACTACTTCCTTTTTGCTCCGCTTACCAGCTGCATCACTCCCTCAGCCGATGCCCCACACCCCAAGCACCATGTGCCTCCCGCCACCGCTCCAGCATTTCCAACTATAATTTATATAGATGCAAAGGCTACTACACAGAACGATGTCATAGTATTGCACTTACATTGCCCAGGTAGGAATCGTCACCCAAGGTGCACAGCAATGCCGTACTGGGGCCTTCTCTTTTTGGGAGGGAAACACGAGAGGGGTGTCAATTGCCATGGTCGCAAATGTACAATGGCAATGCCATTATGGGTCAATGGCGAATGGGATGCAATTGACAACATGAGCAGGGAAAGGAGTATTTCTTTCCCCAACATGCGGATGGCCTATGCAAGGGATTTCTTTCCACTCACTACTTGGCCTCATCTCCATCCACTCAACAGGTTCAGAGCTTGTAAGAGGAAGCCAAGCCAAACAATGCAAGAAGCAAGGCCCATTTCAATTTTAGCCACACAGCTGCCTCTGAATTCCTTAAAAGCGCTGCTCTTTAAATGCTTTCTTGTGCGTGGCTATCTGAAGTGCTGCAGGCAGATGCAAGTCTCTCTCCAAAACTAATCTCTGTTTGGCCTTGTCAAAGAAACTAAGCAGGATGGATCAAATGCCAAGTGGAACCAAACTGGATCTTACACGACTGCCTCCAGTCAGACTGGTTTTAAGTGATAAGTCGGTACGTCTCACTTCTTGGGCAGTGGACTTCCTTCCTTCCTTCTTTTTTCTCTCTCTCTCTCTCTTTTGAGTCTCAAGGCATTTTCTTTTCTCTCCCTCTCCACACGCACATGCACACACATGTTCTCATACAAACACAGGACATCACTACTTCCTCCTTTTGCGGTACTGTCAGTATTACTACAACGCTGTACAGGTGCAAGATAAGGAGTTATCTATTCTCTCACCTGTACAGTTCTGGATGTTTCTTGGCTATCTGGAATGGATTCTGGGTTTATTAGTAGAAAAGTGAGAAATCCAAATATCCAGCCAAGAACAGTTGAGCTTCTGATCACCCTTGGTTATTTTTCCTCTTTGGTTTTGGAAGGCAATTTCTGGACTTCCAAGTGTTTTTGCTGCCATCATGTGGAGAATGTCCAAACTGCACCTTTTCTCTCTTGCAGCGATCCTTCCCATTTCTTCCACGTAGAAGTCTGCATTGCATCCAGGCATGCAGGCATGTATGTGTTTGATCAGCCAGAACAAATTTGGTACCTAAGGCCTCCTCCACACGGGGCGTTTAATGAGCCTTGAAGGCTCATTATAAATTTTACCTACACACGAGCGGAGCGCAAAACGGGCGTACAGGCGCGTTATCTCCCCGATAATGCGCATTTTCGAACGCACGTTAAATAGCGACTTTTATTTTGCTCCGGCCGTTAAAGCGCATTTTCGCTGTGTGAACAAGCGATTATGCGCATTAACTACCTGGAAAGCGCTTTTTGGGCATCTTTTAATGCGCTTCGCCGCTTCTCGCCGCCTCCCGTGCAGAGGGATTGTGAGTAAATGCGCCTCCGCGATAATGCGCATAATCGCGGAACCAGGCGCAAAGGCGCATTCTTGTGGAGGGGGCCTAACTCTCCTTCACATCCACCAAAGCATTTGTGTGATAAATGACTTCATAATATCCAGCCATTCTCCTCTGCACTATGTTGTCTTCTAAAAGGCGATTCAAATCTACTCGAACAACACAACTAGGCAAATATTTGGCAAACTGGAGGCATTTGCAAGGCCATCCCTACAACTCTCCCTTGATTGTCCAAAAATCATTTTCACCACAATCTTTATTTAGTTTTGTTCCTGTACGCATATTTAAATTCAACAAAACAGAAGGATCATATGAAAAAGGAGGACAGGACTCCTGTATCTTTAACAGTTGCATAGAAAAGGCAATTTCAATAGGTGGCATTTGTATGCATGCAGCACCTGGTGAAATTCCCTCTTCATCACAACTGTTAAAGCTGCAGGGGTCCTGCCCTCTTGACCAGATGCACCTTGAATTTCACAATGGAAGAAAGGTGGGATATAAATGTAATGAGTAAAATAAAAATAAATAAAAACACCATCCTCCTGTTCTCCAGCAACTGATATTCAGGTAAACTACCTTTGGACATGGAAGTTCCATATAACCACCATGACTAGGAGCCCTGTTCTCCAGGAATTTGTCATATCCTCTTTTAAAGCTACCAACGAGTAATCATCACCATATGCTATACTTTTTTCCCTGGATACAAGCAGGGTTTAATTTATGACTGGGCTCACTACATCTTGGGTAATGCTGGGTGCAGAGAAAAAAGGATGGGATAAATACATGGAACACAACATTTGGAGCCTTTAAAAAAATTAATAAAATGGCATCACAGTCCAAGAAAAACACTCCAGTTGGGTCCAGAGTTTTTATTCCACCACCGGGAATATCCCTGAATGGAGCTTTGCTCGGAATGCTCCCACTGGTAGAAATCAGGCGAGGCAATTTTCATGGATCCCCTATCCCCAGCACCATTTCTCCAACTTATCTGGATGGTCCCCCAACTCCCTGGATCAGATTCCCAGGGAGCATAAAGGGCTGCAGGGGGAAATCAGCAAAGTTCTCCCCCTCCCTTGTCCAGACAGCAGAAAAGACCCACTAGATCAAAAGTTTCCTCTGGCAGATGGAAGGAATCCTCCTGTCCGTGGGAGGATTTTGCTAGATCCATCCATGTGTGTGTGTTTTAAAAGCTTTTGTTTTGTTTTGTTTTGTTTTATTCATACCATCCCAATATTCCTTTTCCCTCACACCTGGGCGGTTTTGGGGAGGGCAAATGTGCTTGGGGAAAAAAGGCCCACACTTCCCTCATGCCTTCATTCCTTACAAAATCACTGCAATTTTCTTTTCTTTTTTGCCACTGCCACAAATTCAGCAGAGGTGGCAAGTGCAGGGGGGCACAAAAACAACCGGGGGGCGTATTGTGGCCCAAGGGCCACATGTTGCCCATGCTTGTTCTAGATTCTAGGAAAAGAGAAAAATAAGCCATGCTCTTTCCTGACCCTCCCCACCATCTCCTCTGAAAGAGGAAAAGGCAAGTGCAATGCAGCCAGCACCAAGGAGTAAATCCAGAGATGCGGGGTGTGACTGCCCTTTTTGCGCCCTTTAGTTAGGGATCAATCATCCAGAAAGTCTTGTAAATGATAAATACTTTTATTTTATTCTATTTTTTTGCTGGCACCAGTATGTTGGCCACAACAACCCTGTTCTGTAGATCATAGGGATTGTTTTAGTTCCTTAGGGCATTTCTACATGAGGCTTTTGTCCTGCACCTTTACTGGGGCTTCTGCTTCTGGATTCTTACGGAATTAAGATCGGCTCCTTTACATGTATTCTTCCCCAGGGGGTGGGGGTTCTTTCTCTGCCTTTCTGTATATTTTATTATACAGCCACTATATGGTGCTGTGGTACAGCAGAATTGCGCAAATACATGGAGAATTTAATGGTGTTAATGGCACCACTCAGAATATGCCAGACTTCCCCTCTTTTAAAAAAATAAAACCTCACAAAACATGGGAGAAACCTTGGAGGAGTATGGCATCATATAAAGGACCCACAAACTACCATCAGTGAGCAATAAAAGCCTCATGTAAAAAGGCTCTTAGTACCTCTTGCCTTCTGATATTATTATACCGTGACCTCCATATTGCTAGAGCACATCATTCATCTATGGTGTGTGTGTGTGTGTGTGTGTGTGTGTGTGTGTGTGTATGTATATATATATATATATATATATATTCAAGTTAAAGTGGCAAACAAGCTATATCACTAACTGCTGGGCTACACACACACACACACACACACACACACACACACACACAGAGTCTATCACAGGATATTGTGCCACTGTTAGAGTTGGATCAGGGCTAGAACCAATGCAGCATTAAAAGCGGTTCTTTTTGTCACGTATAAAGGCAAGGCCAGCGTCAGTGGTAGGCATGCTTGAGCCCCTGCTGAGGGCTGCAGCCTGGCAAGGGCCCATTGACAAGAACCCCCTGGACTTGCTCCTCTTCTTCATTTATTATTTTATTTATCTGTACTCTTTCTTGGCCGCTTTTCAGGGCAGAAGCCCTCCCAAATGTGGCATACAATAGTGATCTTCACCATCATCATCATCATCATCTTTGCCATGGCAACCTGCTTGCTCTCCTGCCTCTCGCTTTGGCCCAGACCATGGTGGTGGTGAGGAGGAGGAGCAGGAGATGCCACTGGCAACTTGCTCACTGGATCGCTGCCTGTCAAGCCAGCCAGTGCCGTCAATGATGAGGAAGAGGACGAGGAGCGATAGCAACTGGTGCCAATGGCAGTGAGATGGTGGACGTGCTGAGGGAGGAAGGGGCCCATGGAGGGTGTCATGCCCCCAGGGCCCTCAAAAGCCTGGAGTCTTCACTCAAGATCCAGAGCTGTGGAATAGCTTGTCCCAAAGACTTTGGTACTCATTCGAAGGGGTCACGCTACATCCTTTTTGTTCTGTTTACCAGCTGCATCACTCCTTCAGCCGATGATCCACACCCCAACACCATGCGCCTCCCCAACACCATTCCTGCTCTTTAAACTTATGGTCCTTCTCCGTGAGTCCCTACCAAAGGAAGTGAGGCAGGCAGCTACCAGGAGGAGGGCCTTTCCTGCTGTGGCACCCCAACTGTAGAATGAAGTCTCCAGAGAGGTTCGCCTGGCACCTACGTTGTACTGTTTCCGGCACCAGGTGAAGACCTGTTTTTATTTTCCCAGTATTTTAGCAATTTACTGTCCTAGTCTTTTAATTCTGTTGTTTTAAACCTGCATTTTCAATCTATACTTTAAATCTTTGCATTGTTGCTCAGTTTTATTCTCGTTGTTGTTTCGTATTGTGGTTTTATATTGTGTTTTTAAGCTTTTATATTTTATGCTGTACTTATGGTTTTAATTTTTGTGAACTGCCCAGAGAGCTTCGGCTGTTGGGCAGTATAAAAATTATAAAAATAAATAAATTTACATAGCTGCAAAGATTCACATGGTTTCTAATAAAAGGTTATATCAAGCTATTCCAGGAAGCTGTCTTGATGGCACCGCATTGGTGCCACATTCCTCCTAAACCCCACGGTTTCACTCCTGCAGGGTTGCGCTGGGTAATCCCCACACCAAGGAGGGATTGCGGCTTTTCTGGCAGTCATCCATGTACTGGAATTGTCCCCTTGCCCACTCTCTTCCTGGCTTCTGGCAACCAATCACTGGTCGCCAGCCATCCGGACCACCCCCCCCAGATCAATTACGGAGCGAGGACAGATGGCAGAAGAGCCGGGGTGACCTCTCTCCCAATGAAAAGGTCAGAGTAAGTCCCCGACTTTTTAACTGCGCAGCTTCGCAGAAAAGCCCCGCAGTGGCTGCAAATCCGCGGCTGTGTATAGACAGCCACCTAAAGATCTTTCTTTAATTTCCTGAATTTCTTCTAATTTCTGCTGGAACCAGACTTAGCTCCTATATTGCAACAGCACAATGTGAACAAATCCATAATCATAGTATAGATGACACCTAGTGGCCATTCAACATAGCAGTGGCCACTTTATTTTACCAAATAAAGTCACCCACCCACCTACAACCAGGTGGGATGAAAATCACCATTACACTAACAGATCCCTAAGAATTCCTTTGCTGGATCCCATCTAAATGTTCATCTTGTCCACATTCTGATTCTAGCTACCAGGACATTTACAAGCAAATAACCAAGGATGCAGCTGGAGCCACACAAATTGCAACTCAAAGTCTCCAGTTCTACAAGAACTGGTTCTTAGCAGCTCTTGAAATATATTTAAATAGCAGAAAATTGCAACCAGCTGGGGTCTGTAGCTGAAATTAGGGCTGTGAACGGACCCCCCCCCAATCCGATCCGGATCCTGTTCTGTCAGATCCAGATCGGATCTGGACCAATCCAATCTGACTCAGATCCGGGATCCAGGTCCAATCTGGGTCCATCCACAGCACTCCTTCCCGCTTTCCCCAGAAAGACTTCCCTCTCCCCACTCTCCCCGCTCTCTCCACTTATCTGCTGCCTCCTCGTCGCCGCCGCCGCTGCTTCTGCCGCTGCTTCTGTCTCCCACCGCCATCTCAATGCATCTGCCGAGAACCAGGCCTCACAGCCTAGTTCTCATTAGGGCGCCACATTTCGTGGTCACGCTGAGTGATGATGGCTGCAAGTCGCACCGGCCATTAAAAAAAAAAAAAAAAAGATCCGCAGAGGTGCGCACAAGCGCTCGTACGCAAGAGGTTAGTTTGTTTTTAAAAAACCAGCACGCGATCGTGCCCCCCTTCCCCCCACCATCCGTGGGGTGGCAATTTCACAGTCCCCCCTCCTGATGGCCTCGGATGTGGCTCCGTGGCCATCGGTGCAGCCGCGTTTACTTGTGGGTAAGTGCGGCTGCACCCAGGATGGGCGAACACCAGCTGTCCATCTCGATTCCCTCCCAGGAGTAGGGAATAAACTGGGATAATAGCGTTCCCTGAACTCCCAGGAAAATGGAAGCCTGGCCCCTGCTGCTTGCGGGATGCTCTGTGTGTCATGCGGACTCTCCACGAGCAGGCAGGGGCAGCCCCGGGAAAAATGGCTGGTGCAGAAAGGTAGGGTGACCAGATAAAATCCAGGTCAGGGCTCATGTAACTTTAACAGTTGTAGAGAAAAGGGAATTTCAGCCAGTGTCATTTGTATGCAATTAGTTCCTGGTGAAATTCCCTCTTCGTCACAACTGTTAAAGTTGCAGGGGCCCTGCCTTCTTTTGTACATGGTCACTCTAGTATAGTGGCTGCAACTTTAACTGTTGTGATGAAGAGGGAATTTCACCAGGGACTAATTGCATACAAATGACACTGCCTGAAATTCCCTTTTCTCTACAACTGTTAAAGTTACATGAGCCCTGACCTGGATTTTATCTGGTCACCCTAAGAAAGGGCCTAAGTTTAAGCCTGTGTGCACAGAATCACCTTTCTTACAGTAGAAAGTTCTGCATCATGTATCTGATAAAGTACGATGTTGCTTACCACAGCTTGGTTCACAATAAATCATCGTCATCATCATCATCACCGCCACCACCTTTTAATAGCAAAATTCAGGTGGTGAGGGCTGACTGAAATAAAACCAAGGCTGTTTCTACACTGGCCTTTTCTCCCAGGAACATCCCTGGCTGCTCCCTGTGCGTGCAAATGACACACAGGGACTCCTGGGGGCAGAGGGGGATGGGCATGGGTTTTCCCAGGGATAAAGAATCCCTGGGAAAACCCAATTCTTCCTGCAGTCCCAAAAACGTCCTGAGACCGCAGGAGGTGTGGGTGCCCGTCCTGCCTGGTGCCCACTTACTCACAAATAAGCAGGCACCAGAAACAGGCACAGAGCCATGCGGGGTGGCTCCATGCCTATTGGGGGGGGGGGGAATTCTGCCATCCCCAGGATGGTGGGGAGAACACGCAGGGGTTTCCCTACCTTTGCCGCCATGCAACACTCCCTCCTGTGCCTTTAAATTTAAAAAATGGCGGGCACAATGGCACGACATCCCAAGAGGAAGCCAGGACATCGAGCTTCCTGTTTGGAAAGAGGGGGACGATCCCGGAAGCTGGTAACTCCCAGATCATCCCCAGGCCCTCCCTCAACACCCTTAGGTGTAGGAAGGGCCCAAAAGAGAGGCATTGAGAAGAAAGAAGGACATCTCAGCATTCTTGGGAAATCAAAAGGTTTGCAGAATTACCACAAATCTTACAATAAAAAGCCCTAGGGGGCAAGCCCCCACCATACCTGTTCTTCTTTATAGACTGATGAGAGCTTCTGCAAACCCCCATGTTCTCTCGCTCTTTATTCTAAGAGAACCATGGGGAGCCATGTGCTTGCAGAACAGCTCCCGCTGGCTTGGTGAATTTCTTTTCATGTACGTGGCGTGACTGACCATAAACATGTAGCTATACTACTTTTCCAACCCAGCCCACAACTTGGGTCTCTTTAAAAAAATACAAAGGACGGGGCCTTGATGTTGAAAAGGTATCCCTTCTACAGAGATATTCCTGCTCGTTTTGAGTTTGCCAGCTGTTCGCTATTCATGTTGACCCCTCTCTTCCCTTGAGCTGCATCTTAGCTTGCAACCCAAAGGAGAATTAAAATAATATCCCTCTAAGAAGAAGGCAAGCCAGTCTGGGTTTGCTGTGGCAAATTGGTCATTGGATTGGAAAATATTTACAAAGGAGCTTTGCAGAGGACAGCTGTTTGAGCATTATTACTGAGTACTGCACAATTCTGTGCATCTCAGTTTCAAAATAGCAGAATTTTTCTCTGGTCAGATATACTAAGTGTTTTCCTGTTACTTTACATTTAGCATCTTCTCTGTGTTCTTCCAATATTAATGGCCTGAACAAATGTAAGAATCACCAGGACCACTTCCCAAGCTGTTCCTGCCTTCTTACCTTTAATGCATTAGCAGCCTTCTCCAACCTTGGTCCCTCCCATCAGCCCCAACCACCATGGTCAATGATGACAGATAATGGGAGTTGTAGTCTGCAAAATCTGGAGGAACCCAGGTTGGAGAAGTCCACTTTGTTGCCTCCTCTGAAGTAAAAATTGAATAAATGTAGATATCAGTGAAATATTACTGGTTTGCTTTAACCATTAAAGTTTAACAAGTGGTGGGTGTCATCAAAAAGGGGGGTTGATCATATAAATGTCCATTTTCTTCTAACTCAAAAGAATTTTGGGAATCTTGTACCTTTAATTTTAACAATGGAAGATTTTTAAAGAGCTTTTGACTACTGCTGTGCACTGCTTAATATGAAATATGTTATTTACCTCTGTGTTGGTTCAAACTATGTCGTAAGTCATTTGTAGAAGGTGTCATTTTCCTGAGAATGGCAGAAACACACTGAAATCCCGGGGGGGGGGGGAATAAAGTACTGACTGAACCTTTCTCCGTCCATAAATATCTGTCTGCTACTTCAGGTGACCTTGTACAAAGAATGTCCGTGTGCTGTCCAAAAAGCAACCTTGATACACCCTTATTGAGGACAATAACTTGGAAACGTTGACACAGGATTTGTACTTGTTATTAGTATTAATAACAAAATGTTGCACTGTAAAGGGCTCGCTGTTGTGGAGGGCAGTCGGTCCATTCTGTCCATTCCCCCCACGCACGGATGTTCCCAGTGTAGTTTTCTGTTTATTGTTCCCCCTCGCACTCCCCATAACCAGCATTTTGTGACTGCTGAGCATGATCAGCCCTCATTTGGCTTTTTTGGGGTTCCCCTTGGGCAGGGGGCTTCTAAAGGGGTGGTTTTTTTGTACTCCTGTAAACTTTGGAGCTCTCCCAAGCCAGCAGACCCCTCCCTCTTGTGGGTGGTGTTCCTTTATAGCCTGATCATTGGGAACAGAGGCCCCAAAAGCTTAGAATCTAACATTTGCCACAGGGAAGGCAAGACAGAAGATAAAATTATCCATTAGGGTGACCATACGGAAAGAAGGACAGGGCTCCTGCATCTTTAACTGTTGTAATGAAGAGGGAATTTCACCAGGTGCTGCATGCATACAAATGACATCTGTTGAAATTCCCTTTTCTAGACATCTGTTAAAGATGCAGGAGCCCTGTCCTTCTTTCCATATGGTCACCCTAATGATCACCCTACTATCAATGTCTACTAGTCATGATGGCTACACATGCAGTATCAAGAGCAGTATGTCTCTGTATACCAGTTGCTAGAGAATATGAGTGGGAGGTTGCTATGGCATTCATGCAGCATTGTGTGGGGTTCCCAGGGGCGTCTGGTTGGCCACTGTGGGAACAGAACGCTGGACCAGATAGGCCTTTAGTAGGTTGACCAGATAAAATCCAGGTCAGGGCTCATGTAACTTTAACAGTTGTAGAGCAAAGGGGATTTCAGCCGGTGTCATTTGTATGCAATTAGTTCTTGGTGAAATTCCCTCTTCATCACAACAGTTAAAGTTGCAGCCACTATACTAGAGTGACCATATACAAAAGAAGGCAGGGCCCCTGCAACTTTAACTGTTATGATGGAGAAGAGGGAGTTTCACCAGGAACTAACATACAAATGACACTGGCTGAAATTCCCTTTTCTCTGCAACTGTTAAAGTTACATGAGCCCTGACCTGGATTTTATCTGGTCACCCTACCTTTAGAGCCTATCTCCATGCTAGGTTTTTAACGTTTTATAAGGGTTATGAAAACACTTTTGGCCACATGACGCACTCCCTATAACGTTGTATGTCTGAGGTTTTTTAAAACTCACTTCAGTTATATACAATGGTTTCACTTTTAATAAATTGTTTTAAGTAAAATAATGTGTCCTTCCTTACTGTTTGTGATTCATGGGGGCAGTGCTTCATTTACTGGTGCCCAAATGCTTAGCAGTTGATTGGTGGGGCTAAGGAAGAAGTGGGCGAGTGAACTACAACACCCACAATTCTTAGCCCTATACTCACTAGGGAATGACGGAGGAACAAAGGAGGGAATGGGTGACTGAACTACAATGCCCACAATGCCTTGCCCTAAACTAATTGTCAAAACGAAACAGAAAGAGACGGGGCAGAAGAGTGTGTGACCGCACACACTGCTTTAAAGACTGAAGAATTTTTCTCCTGTAACGTGAGTATTCAGTAATGTGGCCTAAGACATTTTAGAACGCACCTATTTGGAACGTTTTAAAATACTATTTAAAACGTTTCAAGGGACTGTGTAGATAGGCTCGCTGGTTCAGCAGGGTTCTTCTTATGTCCTTAATGACTATAGGCATAGATAAGTAGGGAAAGAATATGTGTTCGGCAGGGGATTGGAGTTAAGGGGATGTACCACAGGCTTTCCACTGCAGCAAAGCTAAGATTCAAAGAAAAGGCAGGAGGTCACATCACACCATTTTCCTGTGAGGGAGTTCTAGGCAGCAAGGGAGAAAGGGGAGCGTTATTTAAAGAACTGGCCTTTGCACAGCTGCGGGTGGTGTGCACATGTCTCTGCAGCATTTCCCCTGGAGTAAATTGGGTATCGCTGTGTGTGTGTGTGTGTGTGTATTGCTGCTAGCTACTGTTTAGAGGAAGGCTTCTAAGCTGCCTGGATTACATTTACCTCTTGGTAAAACCACTGAGGTGTAAACGGTAGTAGGTGTATACAAACCCAACGACAATGGCTCTGCTTCGGATAGCACAGAAGTTATGTTCCAAACATCTTCATGCAGTGAAATAATTGCAGTGCTAATTTGGCCAAACCCAGAAAAGAAATAAAACGACCCCCCCCCTTAAAAGAGCTGTGTGTTATCCAGTGATTTTGAGCAATGTTGATGGCTGCAAATGAGTTTTAGCACAAGACTTGGACCCTGCCTTCACGGTGCCCATTGGCGCCGCTCTGCCACACGGTATTGCTGTTGCGGGATAGCAGTACGTAATCCTCACTCTGGAGGAAGTGCAGGCTTTCCAGCAGCCATTTGGCTCACTGGGCCACCCCCTGCCCCCTCGCCCAGCTTTCGCCAACCAATGAGAGGTCACCTTCCACACGGCAACACCATTGGTGCGATGCCAGAGCGAGGACAGATGGTGGAAGAGTCATAGTGACCTCACTCCGGCAGGAAAAGTCGGGGTAAGTCTCCAACTTTCCAATATGCAGCTTCGCAGGAAAGCCCCGCAGTGGCTGTGAGATGGCTGCTGCATCTTATAATCGATGCAGTGCCATCGCACAGCTACTGCGGGTCTTTTAAACCATAGAGACCACCCCTTGGCTTGCAGGTATCCAGCATGCTATACTCATGAAGTTCTTAAAGAATAAGAACACCTGGAAATATTTTCAGAGTTGGGACAGAACCCTCTACTGCAAAAGTTATATAAGTAAATGCCAACGTCACCTCTGATTTTGCTTAGAACTCTAACTTTTGAAACACATTTCATCCATTTCAAAAATGAACTTTACCCCCATACTTACTTCACAGTGCAATCCTATACATGTCTACTCAGAAGTAAATCCCATTGCGTTCAATGGGGTTACTCTCAGGTTAATGGGTATAGGATTGCAGCCTAAGGAGTATGGCTGCAGTACATCCTGAAGCAGGGGTAGGGACATGTGGCTAGACTGGAACGCCCATCAGCTCTCATCATGGGCTATGTTGGCTAGGGCTGATGGGAGTTGCAGCCCAGGAACATCTGGAGGGCTACAGGTTCCCCATTCCTGTCCTGAAGGCTTGTGTAAATCTTGCAGAATTTTCGGCCTTTGTTGTGAGACGAATAAATGCTTCTCACTCCATCTGACTTGCTTGTTTCCCAAACTTGAATGGGTATATCTGAGATCCACCAGATCAAGAGAGAATACAATGGCTTTAAAGGACAGACCCCACTCAGTGAGAGATTTGCAAACCTTCACCAAGTGTTTTGGGATTCAAGAGTTAAAGTATATGGATTGTAGTCCCTGAAACTTCTCTCATGCCAGACAACACAAACGTGGTATCAAAGAATACATTTTTATTGCTCAAAACATTCTAAGGGAATAACAAGCTTTAGCTAAGATGAGGCAGATCACAAACATTCCTAAATACACAAAAGTTATAATCATTAGAAATACAATAAAGATAGTAGCAAACAGACTGATAACATAGTAAAACTTAGTTTCCTCGCAATCTAACCATCAATATCAAAGGTTCATATTTACCTAAATGGAGGGCATGAAGCCAGACTAAGCATGTATGGCGGGTTTCTCATTCTCCCAGGATCTCTCTCCCAAACTGATGAAACCCTGGCCTGTTATAATCCTCATGAAGCCCAATGACCTCATGATGCCTTAGTTTCGGACCTGGTCATAAAACCATTCCCATATGTCTCAATGTAATCAGGTCTGCCACTGACACCAGTAACATCCAGATGGAGGTATCCCTGCTAAGTTAAGCTATGTGCTGTTTCCAGCACTTGACAGACCCATTTGTGGCAGACTCGCTCCATTTCCAGAATATTTTCCAGTACTCATAGTTATTTCACAACACATACATATAGAACTAGTCACATCTACAAGACACAATAAATTCTTACCAATTTGAGAAGGAACTTGAACCTAACTGACTCCATTTTGTATGGCCTTAACCTAATTGTCCTCCTAACAATGATTTTTTTATTGTCCCTCTCCTTGTCTCTTATAAGTAGCTTCTATGCTGTTGTAACTGCATGCAGGCAGCAGACCACAGACCATGTGACCTGGCCTAGTAAGAAGTAACAGACCGTTCCAGACCATATAAGGAGAAACACCTGCTACCATACCATTATGTTGCGCGCGCATCATCCTGTTGTATGACATGCTCTTTCCTGTTTGCTTGAAATGTATAAGAGACTGGGTCACCCAAAGGGTGGGGCTGCAGTCTGTGGAACGATTCCAGACCGTGGTCTTTGCTAGCAAATAAAGGCTATCTGTTTGGAACTTGAACTTTGGATTGGACTCCGATTATTTACTGTAACATTTTGGTGCATTGGCCGGGAATCCATCCCTCACTGGGAGACCCGCTAATCGGAGAACCATACCAGGGAGATTTCCCCCGCTTCCGCTTGGTTCCCCGCGGCCCCCGGCCGGCCGTGGCCCTCCTTGGGAGCGCGCCTCCAGCCTTTAGCTGGTGCCCATTCAGGTTCTGTGGCAGGTCCGGGGACAGTGCGGAACAAAAACGGACCGAGCGGAAGTTCAGTGCAGATACCCTTCTGCTCAGCGCTGGGACATCTGAATCAGGCAAGTATAAGGGGAAACTTCCTGTTCTGTTCTGTATCAGCCGACTCAGTAGAGTCGAAGGAGGGCCTGATCAACCCTCGTAACTGGAAACGCACGTTCTGTCTGTACTGACCAACTCAGTAGAGTCGAAGGGGGAGCCTGATCATCTCCCCGTAACGGTAAACTGTTTCTGTTTCTCTGAACTGGGAGGTCTGGGAGGACGGGTGTCGTCCTGGATGTTTGATGTGTGTATGACTGCCTGATTTCCATTGCTGACCGTTGGGCAGTAGCCCTGGGACGCCTCTGGGTGTCTTGAATTGCCGGCAGCGTGGGCTGGTAGTGAAGAGACTGTATTCCTCTGTATCAGCCGCTTGACTCCCCCAATTCCTACAGTCAGACGGTTCCCTGTCAATCTTCCCTGCTGTGTATTGTCTGTCTGGTTGATTATATTGTGTATAGTCAGGAAAAGGATGGAGGGAGGTTTTTCGACCCCACTGAACCTGATGATTAAGCATTTCAGTAAAGTTTTTGATCAAACGAAGTGCAATGTAGATTTTATGGAAGCTAAGTGTTACTATGACTGGCCTGCTCTAGGACCCCTTGTAAAATTACCCTCCCAAGGTACTTCCTCTGAGCCCTATATTTCCCGAGTTTAGAACCTTGCCATCATAGAAAGGGGGGGCCCCTCAGTTCAGAGGACAATCCATGCACAGAGAGCTAGTTGAAAGTAGCCAAACACCCCCCACCATAGGCACGAAAAGTTGGCCGAAGATGCAGTTCTTATCATGATGAACCAAGTAAAAAAGACCCCAAGACGCAAGGCTCCTGTGACTGCCACCTCCTGATGTCCCAGACGTCCCTAGGTCCGGACCAGACATCCTGGCTCCCTCTCCGATGTCCCAAGACTCCACTGCCCAGCCATCAGCCATCACCTCTGCACCTGTAGACCCCACTTCTTTGTTTGATGTGAGAGTCGAGAAACTGACCCACCTGTTCCGGACCCTGCCACACCAGCCGGCTCCACCTCAGAAATTTGGCTGCTAACACAGGCACCGAGACAAGAATTTTCCCTGTCCGTGAGAGTCCCACCGTTGTTCCTGCCGTCACCGACCCTGCCACAAATGTGTCCACGTACCAGACCTACGTCCCCTCTCCTACTGAATTCCAGAACTGAATTCCTGAATTCCCGAACTGAACTGCCTGAATTGAACTGAGCTCTTAAACTCCTGAAATGAATTGAACTGAGCTCTTGAACTCCTAAACTGGAAGAACCACGGACCCTCCTATGAAGAAGAGCCCGAGAAGTTTGTAAACATAATTGAGGATGTAATAACTGCCCATAATCCAACCTGGACTGATTTCCAACAACTAATGGGATATCTCCTGACAACTGAACAGAGACTACAGACCCAGGCTAATCTCGAAAATGCAGCCACAGAACGGGGCCAAAGAGAAGGCATCCCCGACCCCAACCAGAGCAACACCGCCTATGCCCCAAGATTAGACCCTCAATGGAACATACAGACTACAGAAGGACGCAGACATCAGAACCCAAGCCATCATCTGCGTACCACAGCCCAACAGCAAAAAAGAACTCAGAGTTTTCCTTGGCATGGCCGGCTATTGTCGCATCTGAATCCTGAATTATGCAGCCTTAACACAGCCCCTCTATGAACTCCTGAAAAGTAATCAGTCAGAGTCTTGTCCCCGAATGTGAACTGAAGAAGCCCTCTCAAGCCTCTGAGATTTGAAGACTGCCCTGACTAGCCCTGGCCCTACCAGACATTTCCAAGCCTTTCCACTTGTATGTATCTGAACAAGAAAGGGACTGCCGTTGGAGTCCTAACTCAGCTCCTGGAACCGCCCTGTTGCTTACCTAAGTAAGAACACCGATCCTGTCAGTCGTGGATGGCCCGGCTGTCTTCGCTGCATTGCTGATACATGCCTGCTCCTGACTGAGGCCATAAAGAAAGACTGTGCCACTCTAAACCCTGCTACCTTAAATGCTTCTGCCTGCATGATTGCCAGAAGATTATAGAAACCGTGCATTCTAGTCAACCTGATTTTAAAGACGCTCCAATTCCTGGAAGCGTCGCCCTGTTTACAGAAGGAAGAAGTTTTGTCCGAAATGAAACCAGATACTCTGACTACGCAGTAGTCACTGAAAATGAGATTCTACTGACAGAGTCCCTGCCCCCAGGCGTCTGCCCAGAAAGCAGAACTAGTAGCCGCCCCAGAATGGGCAAAGGAGAAGCAGTTTTGTCATACCTGATTGTCCAAGTCCGAGAGCGAGGATTCTTGACTGCTGAGAAAAACCCATTCTACAGCAGAAAGCTCCTCCAAGCTGTCTGGAAACCAGAGATGTTATTTACTGCAGAGCGAGATCAAAAAAGAAACTACAGTGAACCTGTTTCCTGTCAGCGTTAGTTATTACGCTGAAACCACATCCTTCCACCAGCCTCTGCACAGACGTCTCTAGAGGATGTATAAGAACAACCCAAGAAAAGGCCCAGTCCCATTGCCTGGTCAAATACTGAGAGGCAGCCGTCCCTTCAACTAGATTTCACACACATGCCACCAGCTGCTGGTTCCAAGCGCCGTTTGCACTTTCTCTGCCTGAGTAGGTCCAGGCAGATAAACAGTGACAACAGAGCAGCCTTTCAAGCAGAAGGCCCTTGCTGCCCGTTGCCTTGCTCTATATGCGCTGCACACCAAGGACTAATAAACTGACCCCTTATGAACTGATCTATTAAGCCCGGGGACCAAGTACATGTCAAAAGTTATAAGAAAAATCTTTTAAGAAAAACTTGGGATGGCCCCTCCACAGTTTTACTGATTATTCCTACTGCCTTAAAAGTTAAAAGAACCCCATCTGGATCCATTGGAGCCGTGTGAAAGCAGCAGTAGCTGCCCATACAGACCAATGGCAAGTTGCTAAGCAACATCGACTGAAAATGATGCTGGAGAAATTGCCTACGTCGCTGGATGCGACGGGAGAAGCCTCCCCAGGGCCGGTGCCCGAGGGAGCGAAGTGACTGGGGGCACTGCATCCCTTCCCATCCCGGATAGAGGAAGTGGACACCGCCTGAAGACTCCTGAAAGACTTTCAGTATCAATGCCCTTATTAATCCCGGCCTCTAGTGATGTCACTCCCTGTCAGTCATGTATTCAGACTGTCAAATTGCATAACCAGGTCAAACAGATGCTCATTTATCAGAATAGGCTCCAGTGTAAGAGCAAAGTGCAACCGTGCACTTTTCAGAACGTCACTTACTCCGCCTGCATACAAGACAGTGCCATCACCTGTTTCAACCCGAAGGAGGCCCCTGCCCAGTGGAGTCTCGAGGTCAGAGGCCCCAGTGGACAGGGGACAGTACTACAATGAATGTCCCTATTAGAATTGTGTATGATGGGCCACGTGAGAAAAAGAACACGAGAGAATCCACATGCCCACCTCACCAAAGTTCCAGTTCTAAGTCCCTGCACCGCCCAGAGATGTAATCTAGTAATTTTTCACCTTTGCTGAGACTGTTGTTAGCTCCCTCAATGTCAGTAACTGTTATGTATGCAGAGGTACCCAATTGGGGGACCAGTGGCCATGGGAGGCAGCTGAATTAAATGTCAGCCAGCCTTATAACGAGACCAAGGATCCAAATCCTCACAGCCAGTAGATGTTAGGGGACACCGTTGTAAATCAGTGGTGCCTCCAGCGTCTGCACCCGTCAGCCCCCAAGATTGAAGAAACCCCCTGTCAGTCACTCACCACCCTGAATGGCTCCGAAATCTCCTACTGGCCAAACCAGTCCGTAATTCCCAACAATCAGTTGTGGCCAGCGAGTCTCCAGTCCCGAATAAACACCACCCAACGTCAGAGCTCTAATTGGCCGGCCCCCAAGGGACTGTATTGGATCTGTGGGCAGTATGCTCATTCTGAACTCCCTGAACCCTGGGCAGGCACTTGCACCCTAGGAGAGATCCGCCCCTCCTTCTTTCTGGTTCTCCTATCAGAAGGTGTGCGTCTGGGCCACCCAGCGTACAACAAACGCAGCATATCCCCAAATGTCAAAATTGGGGACTGGAAAGATGATAAGTGGCCCCCTGAGAGGATTGTTCAGTATTATGGCCCTGCCACCTGGCACAAGATAGAATATCGGGGTACAGAACCCCCATTTATATGCTTAACAGAATCATACGTTTGCAAGCAGTTCTAGAACTAATAACCAATGAAACTGCAAGAGTACTGAATGTCCTATCCAAAACCCAGACCTAACTGCGAAATGCTGTGTATCAGAACCGCTTGGCTCTTGGCTCTTGACTACTTGCTTGCTACTGAGGGAGGGGTATGTGGAAAATTTAATTTTACTAACTGCTGCTTGCATATTGATGATAATAGGAAAGTTATTGAAGAGATCACCAGTAAAATGACTAAGCTTGCTCAGGTTCCCGTACAAACCTGGAAAGGATTTGAGTGGGCCCAAGGGCTGGGTTCCTGGTTTACATGGGTAGGGGGGCTGAAAGGGATTATAGCGATAGTAATTGTAGGACTCCTGATCTGTATCCTCTTGCCCTGTTTAATGCCCTTGTTGTTACAGAGCTTCCGCGGAATGGTGGAACAGATAGCAGACTGGCGCACGGCTGTCCACCTAATAGCTTTGCGCGACTACCACCCTGTGCCTATGGCAGATGAAGATAGTGAAACTCCTTAGTAATTAAAGGAGTTTCAAAGGGGGGAATGAGAAGGAACTTGAACCTAACTGACTCCATTTTGTATGGCCTTAACCTAATTGTCCTCCTAACAATGATTTTTTTTATTGTCCCTCTCCTTGTCTCTTATAAGTAGCTTCTATGCTGTTATAACTGCATGCAGGCAGCAGACCACAGACCATGTGACCTGGCCTAGTAAGAAGTAACAGACCGTTCCAGACCATATAAGGAGAAACACCTGCTACCATACCATTATGTTGCGCGCGCATCATCCTGTTGTATGACATGCTCTTTCCTGTTTGCTTGAAATGTATAAGAGACTGGGTCACCCAAAGGGTGGGGCTGCAGTCTGTGGAACGATTCCAGACCGTGGTCTTTGCTAGCAAATAAAGGCTATCTGTTTGGAACTTGAACTTTGGATTGGACTCCGATTATTTACTGTAACAAATTCTACCCACAACAATATATATTCCGCTACAGTTGGGTGTGGGCCTTTTCTTCTTCTTGTTTTGAATGGAAAAAAACTTTAGTTTGAAATCCTTGGGGCTAATGAACCACAGTGGTTAAGCATTTTGAGCTAAACATTATGGCTTAGCAATATCATGTGAACCATGACTTAGTGTGTTGTGTGAATCATTCCTAACTATGGTGGCTACATAACCACAGTTTAGACACGCTCACTAACCATTTGCTGTAAAAGGGTTAGCGGCCTAACCATGGCTTAGCGTGTTGTCTGAACAGGCCCAGTATGTTAAATGTGTAGTGTGCCCTTGGTTTGTCTGTTGCCTCAGGGTGCCTCTTCACGAGAGGTTTAATGCTCTTTGAAGTTTCATTAAAAAATTTACCTCCACACCAGCGGAGCGCAAATGGGGCGTAGAGGCTCGTTATCTCTCCGATTATGCGCATTATCGAATGCACGTTAAATCGCGAGTTTTATTTTGCTCCGTCCGTTAAAGCGCATTTTGACTGTGTGAATATGTGCTTATGCGCATTAGCTACTGTAAACCGCATTTTGGACATCCTTTAATGCGCTTCGCCGCCTCTCGCCGCCTCTCGTGCAGAGGTATTAGGTGTAAATGCGCTTCAGCGATTATGCGCATAATCGCCTAACCGGGCGCAAAAGCAAATCCTTGTAGAGGGGACCACACTCCACTAGGGTGACCAGATAAAATCCAGGTCAGGGCTCATGTAACTTTAACAGTTGTAGAGAAAAGGGAATTTCAGCCAGTGTAATTTGTATGCAATTAGTTCCTGGTGAAATTCCCTCTTCATCACAACAGTTAAAGTTGCAGGGCCCCTGCCTTATTTTGTATATGGTCACTCTAGTATAGTGCCTGCAACTTTAACTGTTGTGATGAAGAGGGAAGTTTACCAGGAACTAATTGCATACAAATAACACTGGCTGAAATTCCCTTTTCTCTACAACTGTTAAAGTTACATGAGCCCTGACCTGGATTTTATCTGGTCACCCTAAGGGAGGGGGTTAGCGCTCTTCTCCCATGGTATTATCCCCCACAAAAATCCCTTTCCCCAAAGCTTGCATGGGAAGGGAGGGGGGCATCTGCCAGTGTGTGCTTCTCTGCTTTGCCCTGTTTAACTGCTCGACATGACAAAGCGGAGGGAGAGCAAATGAAGCAGAAGCAATTTAAAAAAAAAAGATTAAATCAAAACAAAAAAATTGCTCTCATCATATGCCTTGGCAGGTTTTGGGAGGGAGGGGCTGTTTTTCACTGAGACTGCAGCTCAGGAAGGAAAGCACTATGCCCTGCAATCCCAATCCTCATCTCTTTTCTTTCCCCTGCCCCCTGCTACAATGGCTGGTGATTTAAAAGCAGTAAAACAGAAATACAAAGGTAAACCGGGCATTTAACATAACATGCAGTGTGAGCCTAAGTATAGTAATACTGGAGAAAATATCTACACTTTTACCCAAACACCCCCCCCCCCCGCTCCAATATAACGCAGCCTTCCCCAACCTGGTGCCCTCCAGATGTATTGGACTATAATGATGGGGATGATGGGAGTTATATTCCAACCCATCTTGGAACCAGGTTGGAGAAGGCTGATGTAATGTATATGATTGGGGGCCTTCACATTATTCTTTTTTTAAAAGATCACTTAAAAAAAATGCTTCTGCTTCCTTATTCTGCTTCTCTGCCTGACAGCTTCTTCACACTAGCAATTTATTGCACACTTGTGATTGGTGACTCATGGACATTTGCAATTCCTTTTCATAACAACAGCCACCTCCAATATCTCTCCTACTGTTTTCAAGCAGGAATCCGTCATTTTATAAATTCCTGAAAATGCAGTAATAAATGGAAAATGCGCTATAAAACAGCACCATCTGCTTGTGGTAGAATTGAAAGCTATGGGAAGGAACTGGCAAAAACAAGGGCAGGGGAGAGGGTGTATTCTGCGGATCATTAAACCACAAAGGCCCTTTCTACACCATAGGGGTGTAGAGTAGGCTGACCAGATAAAATCCAAGTCAGGGCTCATGTAACTTTAACAGTTGTAGGGAAAAGGGAATGTCAGCCAGTGTCATTTGTATGCAATTAGTTCCTGGTGAAATTCTCTCTTCATCACAACAGTTAAAGTTGCAGGCACTATACTAGAGTGACCAGATACAAAAGAAGGCAGGGCCCCTGCAACTTTAACTGTTGTGATGAAGAGGGAATATCACCAGGAACTAATTGCATACAAATGACACTGGCTGAAATTCCCTTTTCTATACAACTGCTAAATTTACATGAGCCCTGACCTGGATTTTATCTGGTCACCCTAGTGTAGCGGGCAGAGGGCAGGCGATCCCGGAAGTAGCTGCTTCTGGGATTGGTGCTCTCAATTTACATAAGAAGTGCAAGGGCCCGGGTTCCTTCCGGGCTGTCACATGTCCCACCCGGCTGTTTTTGTTTTTGATGAATCCAAGGAGAGCGCACAAGTGTTCCTCCGGAAAAAGTGCGTGCTAAAAAACCCCAAAATATGCGTGATCGGGACCCCTCCTCCCTCCCTTCCCTCCCAGGGGTGACAAAACTGGTGCCCCCGTCCCTTGATGGGCACGGAGCTGCACAGTGCAGCTTCGTGCCCATTGGTGCTGCTGCACTTACTCATGAGTAAGCGCAGCAGCACCTGGGACAGGCGGCCACATCTTCTGCAGTCCCAGAAAGTTCCCGGGACCGTGGAAGATTCGAATTTTCCAGGGTTCCCTTATCCCTGGAAAATGCTGTGGCCAACCCCACCCCCACCCCCACCCCCACCCCAGATGTCCCTGTGCGTCATTTGCACTCACAGGGAACAGCCAGGGGCCATCCCAGGCAAAATGCCTGGTGTAGAAAGGGCCAAAGACTCCAGAAGACAAAACCCTGGTAAGGCTTCAGGATTTGTTTTGCTGAATGTGGCAAAGCCCTCTACATCGATGATTGCCTGAAAGGTAATTGGAATTGGCCTCTACTAGAGCGTGAGCAGGTCTTGGTAAGCGTTTTTTACACTCTAGGAGAATGTGGGTGAAGGGAGCTCATGGTAGCTTCTTCAGCTGCCACCTCTTTCTGCCACGGTCGTCCACAAGAGCTCTCCATCACTGGTTCTGTGTCCTCCACTGATTGATTACCAAGCCTGGCTGTGCAAGTGGCTCACGCAGCATCCCAGTGAGCACCCAGTCTTTTCTTTCTTCCTTTTAACTCCCGCTACTACTGCAGGGAGCTGATGTCAATACCTGAGGCAGGCGCAAAGAAAAGGGCCTTTGTTCTCCAAAAGGCTTTAGCCTTGGGGGAGTATAAATATAAATTGTTACCACAGTCTGTGGGATGTGATAACTATTGTAGGGCTAATTACTTTTCTACATGTGTGGATCACTGTAAACCAGCTTGGGGCTTCCTCTTTCTGAAAGAAGAAGGTGTTGTCCAAAGGGCAGCCCCTCTGGAAATTCGCAGAGTTCTGCTGCTATTCATGCCACCATTGGGCCGTTGGGCCATCACAAATGCTGGCAAAGACAAAACTGATAAAATCACTCCACGCTTCAAATAGTGTACAATTAAGGGAGGGGGAGGAATAGGTTTTTGAGGTGGGTAGTCATTTGAAACATGTAACTGAAATACTTAAAAAATCTGCTTTATTTTGAAATAAAGGGAAGGTGGAATATAAATGGTTCAAATAAATGTCGCTTTTTAAAAAAAGTATACTTGAGAGAGCGCCTTCTCCCTTATCAGCCTGCCCAGGTACTGACGTCATCAGAGGGCATGTGCCTGATGGTTCTGCTTGGATCTATGGCCCGATTGGAGTCCACTTGGAGAAGAGCCTTCAGCGTGGTGGCCCCTTTTCTATGGAACTCCCTGCCTCTGGATGTCAGCAGGGGCCAACACTGTGCTGTTTCTGGCTACTCCTGAGAACTTCTTTATTCCAGGAAGTCTTCCTTGACTGACCAACCACAGTTTTTATTGGTACTCTGTTTTTTAAAAAAATAACCATTTTAAATATGGAGTTTGTATTTCTTTTATCATTTTATCTTTATTGTTCACTGCTCTGTAATCTGTTCAGATGTGGAGCAGTATATAAATGTTGTAAGTAAGTAAATAAATAGGGATATATTGGCCTTTATTTATTTATTTATTTATTGCATTTCTATAGTTGACGTTATTAAACAGCCAACTACTGGTTCCAGGATACAAAAACGCCCCCTCAGTGTTTTTCTAAGCCTTTTATTGCTTCTGTAGAAGATACTACTGTCCTGTGCTTTTTCAGAATATGAGACCCAGGTTCACCTGCAAAATGTATTTCTGATCTCAAAGTAAGAATAGGTCTACAAGCCTATTCCTTGTCTCCGAGGGCAAATGCCTCCCAAAACTTGAAGCTGCATGTTACTTTGCCCTTTGTTGTATGGTCTTCTTTTGAAAACTCAGTATGACTCTTGGCTTTCTGGTTGCAGGCGGTTCCTCAGGTAAATTCAACTGAAAAGGGGCATAGAAGACTCTGTGTTCTAACACTCTGCGTCTGTGAAAAAATAATTTCATCTAGTAATTATTTCTTCCTTAGTTTTCAGTTTTTCTTCTAAAATGTCAATTTTTTGCTATGCTTTTCATCTACAGTAGGATGGGCAAATCATGCACCGCACAAGGCACCTACCGCCCCCTGTGTGCAGCTACCCTTCTTGACCCTGTTTATTTGATTTCTTTTCAGGATAAAAAGGGGGGACCTTGTGGTTTGTCACCAAAATTTGGCAACAAACCAATACACTGGCAGAGGGTGTCTCTATATTAAGAGCGGGGGACCCTCATTCTAACTGGACTTTCTTCTCCTGGAGTCTTTCCGCATTTGCAACTGGCTCCTTTAGATGGCAACCGTATGATTTTGATTTGAAAACTTCCCCTCTCAGCAATGCTATTCTGTTAAATGAAACAGCACAATCTAGTGGCAGAATTATAGCACCACACTGGCTTTTACATGTCGAGGAAATCCCATGACTGCATTATCTCCATTTTTTAAAAAAGCGAGATTACCATGGAAAAGCATGGGATATGTCCTGGAAATTGACGGCATCATGCAAAGGACCTACGAATGTCCATAAGTGGTCAATCATGAGTCTGCAATAAATCACTCATATAGAGAAGCTCTTAGAATGGACAGATTTAGCTTGAAAACAAACTAAATGTATTCTTTCTAAGCCTCGACTGACAACAGCCTGGATTTGAAGCTGTTATATCGTACAGCAACTAATCTCGCATCCATCTTTCTTTTTCATGATTCCCTTGCGGTAAATAACCTTCCCTCCCACCCCACCTTCCACATCCCCTATGCTGTTCTCAATGCACCTGTGATTTTCCATCTTGCTGTCGCATTCTGAGCAATCACATTAACTAGGAAATGAAAGAACTTTCGCAAGAGAAACCAGTAGCCATATGGCTCATGTTTTAAAATCTCAGCGATTTGAGGAGATGGAAGTGAGGGGGGAAATGAAGCAAGATACCACAACATTAATACTGTGAGTGGGTGGCAGCTGTTAGCAAACGGAGAAGACAGAAAACTGTAGAGAGGCACAGAATACTAAGCACCCCCTGAAGTCAAGAGTTTCTCTCATCTGGTAAGGGAGCGAACAAACAAGAAAATCCCAGAACATTTAAATTTGTTTTAGAAAGATGAATTGTTCTTATTAATGAAGCAATCACTTCCTCAAACAGGTATGGTGTACAATCAGGGCTATATTTTGTTCCTGTTTAGGGTGACCATCTGGAAAGGAAGACAGGGCTCCCGTATCTTTAACAGTTGCGTAGAAAAGGGAATTTCAGCAGGTGTCACTTATATGCATACAGCCCCTAGTGAAAGCTGCAGGAGCTGAGCCCTGCCCTCTTTTGTGTTTGGTTAAGAGGGCAGGGCTCCTGCAGCTTTAACTGTTGTGATGAAGAGGGAATTTCACCAGGTGCTGCATGTATACTAATGACACCTGCTGAAATTCACTTCTCTATACAACTGTTAAAGATACAGGAGCCCTGTCCTCCTTTCCAGATGGTCACCCTATATCCTGTTTCAAAAGTGAAAGATAGAAGTAGGACTGTGGACGAAGACAGAGAATGGGAGGGATGGGTTGATGGATAAACTGACGTCAAGGATCAGCTCTTGTTCAGGGTATTTGTAAGCATGAAATATCTTTGATGTCAGCTTTATATGTCATAGAACAGGGCATCCAAAACTGACTTGACTTTTAATGTAAGGTCACTATTAAGCAGAAATTTCTGAACAGCTGTGTCAAAACCGTGTGTGTCCTTTCCGGGTCTCCCCAGTGCTCACCCACCTTTTGTTAACCTCTACCCCCCCCCCCCCCATCTGTAAAGTAGTGGAGGAGATAACTCTCACTGGGTTGGATCTATGGTAGTCATGCTTTACTCTCATTAAAATCAATAGAATTTACCACAAAATGTAGTAATAGCCACCAATTTGGATGGCTGTAAAAGGGGATTGGACAAATTCCTGGAGGAGAAGGCTGCGAGTGGCTCCAGTATCAGAGGCAGTACACCCATGTCCACCAGGTGCTGGGGAACATGGGTTGGGGGGATGCTGTTCCACTCATATCCTCTGATTGGCCACTGTGTGAACAGAATGCTGGACTAGAAGAACCTTTGGTAGAGTGACCATATGGAAAGGAGGACAGGACTCCTGTATCTTTAACAGATGTACAGAAAAGGGAATTTTAGCAAGTGTCATTTGTATGCATGGAACACCTGGTGAAATTCCCTCTTCGTCACTATAGTTAAAGCTGCAGGAGCCCTGCCCTCTTTTGTATCTGGTCATGGCTCTTCTTAAGTTCTTATGTTCTTCATCATAACTAGCTTTTCTCATTGGTTTCAATGGGACTAGCAACAGCATAAGAAGCTGCCTTATACTGAAACAGACCATTAGCTTATCTAGCCCTGTATTGGCAACAGTAGAGGCTGGTTATGTCAGTGGGGTGGTGAAACCGCTCCAGGTTTCAGTCAGAACCAGTCACAACAATAAAGGAGCTACCCAAGCTGTGATAGCTGTCTTAGAGTTCTGGCTGGTTCTGACTGATACCCGGAACGGATTCACCGCCTCACTGATATCAGAGCCACCAACCTCCACTGATTGGTGACAGTGACTGGCAGGGGCTGTGCAGGGTTTGAGGCAGGAATATTTCCTAGCCCTACCTGGGATCGAACCTGGGGCCTTCTGCCCGCAAAACATGTGCTCCATCACACTGAGTTATGGCCTCTTCCCTAAGTGTGATGGACATGGTCTGGTTCTGACTCCACTGACTACAAGGCCAACTTGAAAAATCCCCCAATGCTCTTTCTTAAATGGGAAAGCTGTGGGTGGCACTGATTTGGCCTTTTCACATTCTCTGGGGAAGGGTGGGTTTATTATCTCATCAATTTTGACAGGAATCACTTCCCTGTCACGGCCATCCTATAAATGAGCCTTGATGGAGTGAAATGAAGGTCTGACTCTGTGAAATGCGGCGCTTCAAAGCAAATATTGCCCATGACATGAATGACCACATGGGGGTGCATTTGCAGCATGCCGACCCACTTCTGATAGGAAACAAAACCCAGTGTTACAGTTGTGCCTACTCCTGAGCAAGGGCCTGATGGCAATGCAGGAATCTGTGCAGAGGTGTACTAGATATGATTGCAGTGCTGGAACCATCCGTGACAGTGTGTGAAAATGCCTGAAATAATCCCTTCTGAAATAAATGTAAATAAATTCAATACCATTTATGTTCAGTCCAGCCTTATTGTGCAAACTTCCAAGGGATTTTCCCCTATTGCAGCAACAGCTTCTTTGAATATCTCAGATGGCATTTTGTGCATTCCCTAGGCAATATACACATTCTCCAGTCGATATGCTTAGTCTTCAAGAAACATGTGCCCTGTTATATCTTTAGTTCAGAGATGGGATGGTGAGGATCTGTATGAAACCTCTCTCTCTCTCTCTCTCTCTCTCTCTCATACACGCACACTATCCATTGATAAACTCTGTGTGTGTGTGTGTGTGTGTGTGAGAGAGAGAGAGAGAGAGAGAGAGAGAGAGAGAGAGACTGGAGGTGGGATGAGAAAGGGAGAAAGAATATCACCACCACCACCTCTCTGTCATTCTACACTTGATCTTAGCCAAATGGCCATGAATACCCCTCTGTCATTCTGAGCTTCTTTAGATTAAAATGAATTTTTATTTGCTTACCTGCCCTTTGCTTCCTGCTTCTCTTCTGCACTTGCAATAAGCTGCATTACACAGAAGGAGAGGGGTGACCCACATGGTCTGTAACTGAAAACTTCCCTGCTTATATACTTGAATGGGACAGCACCCTCTAGTGGGTGTTTTGTAGTGCAACTTCAGCTGCACAGGGCAGGAAATCCAGAGATATTTCAGAAGAATCAGGATATTCAAGGTGTCCCCCCCCCTGCAGGGGCCCTGCCTTCTTTTGTATATGGTCACTCTAGCATAGTGCCTGCAACTTTAATTGTTGTGATGAAGAGGGAATTTCACCAGGAACTAATTGCATACGAATGACACTGGCTGAAATTCCCTTTTCTCTACAACTGTTAAAGTACATGAGCCCTGTCCTCCTTTTCAGATGGTCAGCCTACCCCCCCCCCATGGAATAACCGGGGAAAGGAGTGGGAGACGTGCAGGAGGCTTATGTCGTCATCAAAATGACCCACAAACTTCCATGAGTGGCCTGTCATGGGCGTGCTATAAAACCCACCTCTCTTTCTCACTGCCCACTGTGTGTCAATGGATGGTGGGTGGGTGGGTGGGTGTGCATGTGTGGGGGTGTATTCACACACACACTCCTGACACACAACTTTATCTTCAGCATTTTTCCCTAACAGTCAGCTGAGCAGTGTAGGGGAGGTTTCCTTCCACTGTAAACCCAAAGAAAATCACACACACACAGAGGTTTAACTTTTTCCTAAGCTTTTTAGCAGTACACGGGATTACTACCACCATTTTTGCTGGGAAGGAGGAAAGGGTTAAACTTCTCTACCCCATGATTCCCCCCCCCCAATTGGTTGGCAGGTAACAGGTGAGCATCAGGGGAAAAGCAGCTGCAGCCATACCCCCTTTTTCCGTGCTGCACAGCTGATAGGTAGGTGGAGACTCTGCGGGCTGCATTAAATTGGATAGCAGGCTACCTCTGAACTAGAGATGTGCATATTGCCTGGACAATGTAGAAAATGCAGTCATAATGTGCCCATTTGCCAAGGCCTTTTGGAGATTATGCCTGCTGACTGGAGAACGTTCAGAATACTGTCATGATATCTACATTCTCCAAGGCCTGTTGGAGATGCATAATGCCTGGAGAATGTATAAAATGCAGCTAAGAAATGCACATTCTCCAGGACCTGATGAAGAGTATATATATATATATATATATATATGAAAATGTACATAGTTCCCTCATCATGGACAGAGTATGTGCACTCATGGGGCATAGTGAATGTGCATAATGGCTGGTTGTTATGCACATTAACTGTTCAACTCATGTTCCTGCAACATCAAACAAGGCATTCATTCTGTATGTTATGCATTGGATTGTGCCATGTTTAGTTCTATGCTGTGGCACTGGAAATAGTACTTAATCACAATACAAATTGAGCTTGGGGGGAGGGGGGCACACTAGTGTTCAGGGCCCCAAGTGAACGCACCAGTCCCTACTATGGGAGAGGCCTGTGTTCACATCCCAGGGCATGTGGATTTTCTCGTTCTTTTAGCTTCTGACTTTTCCCCTCCCATCCTGTTGTTTCCTGGGATGAGTACTTCCGTCTGTTCATTTGGTCTGTTACCTTTGACATATTTATAGATGACAATTGCATCTCCTCAAGTCTTCCCGCCCCCTTCCCACCCCCCTACAGACTGCAAAATCAGCTCCTTTGTCTTTTCTCGTAAATTGACTCGGAGCCTTCTAGACTTTTTGTTTCTTGCCAGATTTTTTCATTGTTGTTCTTTTTGTCCATCTGTGTTTCCCCTAAAGTCTGGAATCCAAAGTTGCAAACAGCACCCCAAGGGCCAGTACAGAATGAGATGGGTCACTCCGTGGTTTCAAAGGAGATCTTAGTATGATACAGCAAGCATAACTCTGGCTTGTCTGCTCATACACTGGGAAAGAGCAGTGCATGCTCTAAACATAGTTTAATGGTGGCACCACCATTGCATCTGGGACTTCCTCACAATTATGGAGAAATCTACACATCTTCAAGTGTAACAGCACGTAAGACAGGAAAGCATGGCTGTCCGGGGCATGCTGGTGGCTGTAGGTAGGGTGACCAACTGTCAGGATTTCCACGGATTTGTCCTGGGTTTTGTTCTATCCTGGGTGTCAGGGGGGATTTTCTGTAATTTTCTATATGACCTGTATGCCTCTCAGTTTCAGTTGATGGGAATTGTAGTCCAATACATCTGGAGGGCACAAGGTTGAGGAAGGCTGGTATAACACCTATGAAATTAAATGCTGCATGATAAATTAATTTTGCAGATAGTTTTTGACAACTCTATAACAATATGGGTGGGGCGTTATTTGTCAACACTTACCCTGAGAGGAAAAGTTGTCTTTAGAGTTAATAGGTAGCGAGTTTTTGTTTTTCTTCTGAGGGATTTCTGTAAATGTCCACACACACATTCCCCCCCCTCTATTCTTAGCTGAGTGCTGGATGAGACCCGAGAACTACAGCAAATTAGGAACTCTTGACAGCTACAGTTTCCACGTGGTTTGGATATTGTTCTCCAGTGAGCTGACAAAGAGCCTATCTACACTACTGCTTTAAAACGGTTTAAAACGGTATAAAATGGTTTATAACAGTAGTAACAACTGGGGGCCCAGGACACACTCCATATACAGTTTTCAAAACTTTTTTCAAAGTGTTGTATCCTGCTTGGTGTAGAGAGGCTCAAAGTGACAGAAAAATAGACTTGTATACAACAGCAGCAAGAGTTGTACATGTCTGTAAAGGGAAGTTATACGGGGGGGTCCCTCTTTTGGGGGCTGACTTGCCATCAGTAGGGGGTGTCCCACATTGCTGATTGATGGGGCCAGAGCTAGGCATGTTGGAGAAACCCTCAACAGATTCAAATGGGTTCAGATCTCCATGAATCCAGCCTGCAGAGCCCAAAGTGGACAGGCTATTTCCAAGTAAAATCCACGAGAGCCAGTGTGGTGTAGTGGTTAGAGTGTTGGACTGGGGAGTCAGGAAATCTGGGTTCTAGTTCCCATTCAGCCATGGAAGCTCACTGGATGACTTTGGGCCAGTCACAGACACTCAGCTTAACCTACTTCACAGGGTTGTTGCTATGAGGATACAATAGAGAGGAGGAGGAGGAGGAGGAGGAGGAGGAGGAGGAGGAGGTATGCTGCCTTGGGTTCCTTGGAGGGAAAAAGGCAGGATATAAATGAAATAAATAATAAATAAATAACGTGGACTTGCAGACCGATTTTTCACTTGGGCGAGGGATTTGTACAAATTCACATTGATGCTAATGCACAATTGTGCACTAGATAATGCATTTGTTAATGCACATTAGTGCAAGTAGGAAAAAAATCTGTTTAAAAGAATCTGACTCCATCAATGAGCAGATGATGGAGCAAAAGACTCCTGACCATTTGTGAACCACAGATGGAAAGGATTTAACAAAATCCATATACCTGTAGCCTGAGCCAAAAGTGGCTGCGCCACCGCCTTTGTTCTCCCTTCCTGCCAATCCCCTTGTCTCTCCCTCCCTTTCTCTTGCTTCCTGCCCAGAGGGCTGCTGTGGGAGGGGCAGATCACGTTTGCCAGAAGTCTTAACTGATCACTTGCCAAGGGTTTTTGCAGTTTGACCAAGGGCTAAAGGCTGATCAGCCCTGCTATACAGGGGAGAAGGCCTGGAAAAGATCTCCCCTTAAAAGAGGAAAAGGTGTCTGTAATGCTACAGAACAGGACAAATTTAGTTTGAGACCCTGTGTGGTGTAGCGGCTAGAGTACTGAACTGGGAGTCAGGAGGTCCGAGTTATAGTCCCCACTTGGCCATGGAAGCTCACTGGGTGACTTTAGGCCCGTCACAGATTCTCAGCTCAACCTACCTCACAGGGTTGTTGGGAAGATAAAATGGAGAGGAGGAGAATTATGTACACCACCATGGGTTCCTTGGAGGAAAAAACGGGATCTCAATGCAATAAATAAATTTGGTCTTTTTGATGCTCTGTAGCTACTATAGAGCACCGAAAGGGTTCAACTTAGCTTGTTCTGTAGCACTACAGAGCCAAATGTTGGTGCCAATTTTGGTGCCTAATCACAATTTTTTTTAAAAAAAAAAAATTAAAACTTGGGGTGGGGGGAGTCCCCTGCAGACTGCATAAAGGATGGCCCATACAGAGGATGGCCCATGAAGGGGAGGGAGTTGGGGTGGTTGTCCACCCCTTCTGCATGAGGTGGATTCATAAATGTATTAGAAAGGAGAGCCAGTGCAAAACAATACCAATAGAAAGCTGTATGAACTGACCTTGAGGGGAAATGTGGAACTGTCAAGCAGCGGCAACATGGTTGTGATTTATCTTTTACGTCGTGTTTTTCATTTGCAAAGTGCGCCACGGTCTTTACTGCTCCACCCACACAGCTGTATAGTATGACAGAGGTGGCTGTTATTTGGAAATGGGGTACAAGTCAGCTGAAAAACAGCAACTCACAACAGCAATGGACAAATCTGTCAATTTGTCCATCCCTATTATCCCCAGCCACCATGGCCAATGGTCAGGGATGATGGGAGTAATATTCCAAAACATCTGGGGGAGGGGCACTGGGCTGGCCGCCCTGTCTTGCAGTACCCACTGGAGGCTGGCTGCGTGCTTCCTTAGTATCAATGGCAAGACATGGGTGGGTGGGTGAGCGGCTTCCCTCACCTGCCCCCAAACATCTGCACCAAAACGTAGAGCTGCTCCTTCCATTGTGAACACATGATTCCTGGTCAGAATCCCCCATACTGCTGCAAGAGGCCTGCTAGCAGCCAGCAAGACACTCCGCCCATGACTGCCGATTCAATCAGATTTGAAGGGCACAGGACAAAGATCTTATAGCGATGCAAGAAATCTGCTGGCAGGACGTTTGGGAGTCTGTCCCTTTGAGGAACGAACAAGATGTGAAAGGCAGTGCAAAGACGAAACAGAGCACTGGCTAGGACTAGATCCAAGGACAGGTACACAGAGCGGGAAGCTGATTCACTCTTCCATGATCGGGGGGGTGGGGTGGGTGGGTGTTGACAATCTCAAATGCTGGGTTTCTAAAGACAAAGGGAACACCCAATGTCATAGCAAATTATTACCCCCAAAAGAGCATTGCATTCCAATTGGATAATCAAATGCAAGTATGAAACATAATAGTAACATTCCCCCACTAGGATTCCCTAGGGCAGGATTGGGCAGAAGGTATATCTCCAGATTTTGGGCTTCAGTTCCCAGAAGTTCTGCCAGCATGGCCGATGTTCAGGATTGCTGGCAGGAAGTCCAGAACATCTGGGGAGCTGCATTCTGCCCACTCCTGCCCTAGAGAATGGAAAGACTTACTTAGGGGTGATTTGTTAGGGATGAGAGCAGGAGGGCTGGGCGAGAATATTTGGCAGTCTGATCTGACCTTCCAGGGTTCTCAGTTGTCCACAGCCACTTCCCCTGCCCCCAACCCCTTTCTCCCAACCACCTATTGTTCTGTGGTTCCTCGGCTTTTGTGCAGTGCCCCCCCCCATTCTAAAAGTTTGAAATGCCTCTCCTAAGGCAATAAAAGCATTAAGCTAAAATAGGCTGGTACTTTTGGCCCTGCCCCTTTTGCCATTCTCCATGTCCCCCAGAGGAATGTGGTCTCAGTGAGCTTCTCTGAACTGGAATTCAACCCTTGGTCTGTCTGGAAGAGGTTCAACATCCCTGTACTAGTCAAACGTAGCTCAGGTGTTGACAGGGAAAATGTCAAAGGAGAGCGTCTGCAGCAGATCTTCACAAAGGCTTAGAGCAGCCTTCTCCAACCTGTTGCTCTCCCAGAATCCCTGGCCATTGACCATGCTGGCTGGGGATGATGGGAGTTGTGGCTGAACACATCCAGAGGGCAAAGGTTGGGCAAGGCTGGCTTAGCCCAGCCTTTGGGAAGTCTCGGTTTGGAAAGATCGCATTGGAAATTTAGCACCCATATGACAGGCGGGGAAACTGCAGCACCCCCCAGATGCAGGGATGTGTGTCGCTGGGAAATTCAGCCCTTTTGAGTTTCACCCAATTTCCATAGTATTGCTGACTTGGTTTGCATTTGCAGGTTTCTTCCAGAAATCTGTGGGTTTCTTCCAGAAATCTGGGAATGTATTCAGGGTGGGTGGGTGGTGGTATTTAGTTAGTTAGTTAGTTAGTTATGTAAATAGCAGCTTTTGTAATTATGCAATCAAATTTTGCTGTTTTAAATTTGTATTTTAAATCTGAATTTCTGCATTGTTGCTTGGTTTTATCCTGCTTGTGCTCTTATATTGTATTCTTATGCTATGTTTTTATACTGTTGTTGTTTTATATTTTTAATAGTTGTCATGGTTTTAATTTTTGTAAACCGCCCAGAGAGCTTCAGCTATTGGGCGGTATAGAAATGCAATAAATAAATACACAAATTGTGGCTGCATTTTGCACAAACTGCTATTTATGCAAAAAAAAAAGAATATTAAAAATAAAAAAATCTGCAAACTGGCCCTACTCAATGAAGATCAAGTCAGGCCAGCTTGCAGGAAAATGAGCCAACGTCCAGAAAGTCTGAGCTGATGAAAGCTCTGTGACCTTCACCCCCATGGACGGATTCCTCCAACATCCCAGCCCAGATGTGGTTGAACTAGAACTTCCCTCCTACCTGATAATTGGCCTCTCTGGGCCTGGTGCAGGTGGCAGTCCAACAACATCTGGAAGGCCGCAGATTCCCCAAAGGACTTTGTGTATGCGAGTTTCTATTCTTAGGAGTCCAAAATGAAAAGCCAAGGTGGTTACACAAGAGATACACATTGCAGAACTGGGACAGGGGATCAATAGGCTCCTTTCTCTGGCCCTTTTTGTGTATGGCATTTAAGAATGCCCAAGTCCCAGACCACCCTCTCCCATTTCCTAAAGG
The DNA here is from genome assembly GCA_029215795.1 of Anniella stebbinsi. Lineage (NCBI taxonomy): Eukaryota > Metazoa > Chordata > Lepidosauria > Squamata > Anniellidae > Anniella > Anniella stebbinsi. The sequence goes on from JARDYH010000001.1 coordinate 337,352,068, forward strand.
AGATGTTCAAGATCACAGCACAGAAGAGAGACCAACGTTGTTTAAAAAATTAATACACTTTATTTGTGAAAATGCAGCATATTAAGATAGGTAGATAAATAAAGACATCCTCATGCAAGCGCATGTGTTATATAGAAGGCCTGTTTTTCTATGTGTGCTCCCATCTATCTAACCTGTTATTAATGTCTTGTTTAATAGCTTCTCATGATCAAATCACCTCTTCATAATATGTGATATTATGTTCCCAGTGTGCACATGTGGCACCTCCAAGAAATATGGGCCGAGAACACCATGGAAGAAAAAAGATCCAGCATTCACTACTTCACTGTGGTTCCTCCAGCCAACCCAAGGACAGCAATGAGCTTGCCTTTAGTTGACTAATATGAAATTCTCATATCAATAAGCCAATTGGAATACTGAAATGAAGTCTGGGGGAAGTTTTCTGAATCCAAAATCTGCACATATTGGGACCTGGGTATCTGAAGGGACCTTAACTCCCATAGCAATCTGTTGTACACTTCAGTTATCTTTTGAAGCCATTGACCAGGACCATGTCTACATCATGGTTTTTTCTATCCGGTTATCCCTGGGTCATCCCTATGCATCCAAATGACACACAGGGGATCCCGGGGGCAGGCAGAGATGACCCCAAGGACTGTGGGAGGTGTGGCCGCAGCTCCCTCCTCCTCGCAAGTAGTGTAGCTTTCAAAGCAGGCATGGAGCCGTACTGGGAGGCTCCGTGCCCATGGGTGGGGGAAAGCAATTTTGCCATCCCTGGGATGGTGTGGGGTGGGTGGGCACGACTTTGTTGGGGTATTTTTTTTTCCTTTTTCTATGGGGCCATGCAGCTCCTCTTTTTAAAAAAATGTCGGCTGCAACATTCCTCTTGCCTTCTGGGTCATGATGCTGTCATCTAGACCCTGGGACAGGATTGCGGAAACAGTTAAGATGGCAATCCTCCCCCCTCCCTCCCTCTACACCCTTGGGTGTAGATGAGCTCCAGGTGCCCCCACCATCTGAGTTGGAGATGAGTAGTGACTGGGCAAGGGGCCCTTCTCAGTTGTGGCACCCCGTTTATAGAATGCTCTGTCCAGGGAGGCCTGCCTGATGTCCATTCTTATGTCTTCTTGGCATCAGAAGAAGATCTGTTCATTTCCTCCACGTTTTAAAACAGTTCATGCCACTTTTCACTTTTTAACACCAATTATGTTGGTGCTCATCTATTTTATGTTTTTTAATGTTGTTTTAGGGTGCAATGCTATGCATGTTTAGACAGAAAAAAGTCCTACAACTCCCAGTATGGTATTATCTAGAAAGTTATTGAGAGTTGTAGGAGGCTTTTGTTTTTTGTCAAAAGATGTATAAGATTTGCATTCTTTTTTTTAAAAAAATATTTATTATTTCAACATTTAACAACATAAAATAAACATAAATAAAACCTAACATCCCCCCCCCCCGTGCTCCCCTACCCTTGAGACCTATATTGCTCTAGTACATTATACATTTTTCCAAAATTGCAAGGATTCTTTTGAAGGTGTGCAACCTCTCCCCTTTAATAAAACGTAATCTATAAATGGTCCCCAAATACTATCAAAATCATTCTTTTGGGATACTCCCATCCTAACTTTCATTTTACATGTTAGTCTGTCATTAATTGCAATATCCCACACCCCTTTATACCATTCTTCTATACTATAATTCCCTTGCATTTTCCAATTCTTCGCTATCATTAATCTAGCTGGTGTCAGGAGATTGTTTATCAATTCTCTTGTACTTTTATTCCCATATTCTTTATCAAACATCGATAGTAAGGCTACATTTGGACTTGCTTCCACTTGATTAGCCAATATTTCACTTAGTTCTTTAAAATCTCTTTTCCAAAATTTTTGTACACACTCACATGTCCACCACATATGGAAATATGTCCCCACTTCCTGACAACCCCTCCAGCATAGCATTGAAATTTTCTTATCTATCTGATGTAATCTTACGGGAGTGAGATACCATCTCCAAATTATTTTATAATGATTTTCTTTTATCCTTATTGATAGCAACTTTAAAGTTCTTAATTCCCATATTTTTCTCCAGTTATCCTCAGTTATTTGTCTTGCTAAATCTTCTTCCCAGACGGTTTTCAAAATTTCTTGTTGCTCCCCCTCCTCTAACAGTATATTATATATTTCACTTATTATACCTTTTTTACTTTTATTTTCCCCCTCCTTCTCTCTTAACTCAATTAACTTTTCAAATCTTGTTTCCTTTCTGCATTCCTTATTTTTCTTTTTCCATTTCTGTGTCCATTGTTCCAATTGTATACACTTAAACCATTTTTTTGTCCTCTTAAAACTTCTTCTATTTGCTTTTTACTAGGGATGTGCACTGGATCGGACCCGATCCACGATCCGAGTCCGGTCCAGTGGGAAATCGGATAAATTATCCGATTTCCGATCCCGCAGCTGGATCGGCCGATCCAATCCGAACCGGTCCGAAAAAGCTCCGAACCGGTTCGGCGGATCGGCGGATCGGTGGGCGCCCACTGGCGCCCACCGCCGCTTCCATTGGCGGGCGCCAGCGGGCGCCCGCCGATGAAAGTGGACAGCGGGGGGGGGAGGAGGGGGGCACTTACCTTCTCGGCCCGGTAGCTCCCGTCCGGCGCCGGCGCCTACTACTACTAGCAGGCTCCGCGGCCTGCTCTAGGGTGGCGCGCCGGGTGATGTCATCACCCGGCGCGCTACTCTAGAGCAGGCCGCGGAGCCTGCTGGTAGTAGTAGGCGCCGGCGCCGGACGGGAGCCACCGGGCCGGGAAGGTAAGGAGGGGGTGCGTGGAGGGGAGGAGGGGGAGGGGGGAGGGGGGCCCTTACCTTTCCGGCCCGGCGGCTCCCGTCCGGCGCCGGCGCCTACTACTCCCAGCAGGCTCCGCGGCCTGCTCTAGGATGGCGCGCCGGGTGATGTCATCACCCGGCGCGCTACTCTAGAGCAGGCCGCGGAGCCTGCTGGAAGTAGTAGGCGCCGGCGCCGGACGGGAGCCGCCGGGCCGGAAAGGTAAGGAGGGGGTGCGTGGAGGGGAGGAGGGGGCGCGCGGAGGGGGGAGGGGGGCCCTTACCTTTCCGGCCCGGCGGCTCCCGTCCGGCGCCGGCGCCTACTACTCCCAGCAGGCTCCGCGGCCTGCTCTAGGATGGCGCGCCGGGTGATGTCATCACCCGGCGCGCTACTCTAGAGCAGGCCGCGGAGCCTGCTGGAAGTAGTAGGCGCCGGCGCCGGACGGGAGCCGCCGGGCCGGAAAGGTAAGGAGGGGGTGCGTGGAGGGGAGGAGGGGGCGCGCGGAGGGGGGAGGGGGGCCCTTACCTTTCCGGCCCGGCGGCTCCCGTCCGGCGCCGGCGCCTACTACTCCCAGCAGGCTCCGCGGCCTGCTCTAGGATGGCGCGCCGGGTGATGTCATCACCCGGCGCGCTACTCTAGAGCAGGCCGCGGAGCCTGCTGGAAGTAGTAGGCGCCGGCGCCGGACGGGAGCCACCGGGCCGGGAAGGTAAGGAGGGGTTGCGTGGAGGGGAGGAGGGGGCGCGCGGAGGGGGGAGGGGGGCCCTTACCTGCTCGGCCCGGCGGCTCCCGTCCGGCGCCGGCGCCTACTACTCCCAGCAGGCTCCGCGGCCTGCTCTAGGATGGCGCGCCGGGTGATGTCATCACCCGGCGCGCTACTCTAGAGCAGGCCGCGGAGCCTGCTGGAAGTAGTAGGCGCCGGCGCCGGACGGGAGCCACCGGGCCGGGAAGGTAAGGAGGGGGTGCGTGGAGGGGAGGAGGGGGCGCGCGGAGGGGGGAGGGGGGAGGGGGGCCCTTACCTGCCCGGCCCGGCGGCTCCCGTCCGGCGCCGGCGCCTACTACTACCAGCAGGCTCCGCGGCCTGCTCCAGGGTGGCGCGCCGGGTGATGTCATCACCCGGCGCGCTACTCGAGAGTAGGCCGCGGAGCCCGCTGGTAGTAGCCGCCGGCGCCGGACGGGCCGAGAAGGTAAGTGGCGGGGAAGGGGGCTTACCCCCCCCCGGAGCCGTCCGCTTCTATCCGCTGGCGCCCGCGGGCGCCAGCGGATGGAAGCAGGCGGCCCCAGGGGGGGTAGGGAGCGCGGGGGAGGGGGTTTACCTGCCGGGGCCGTCCACAGCGGACGGCCCCGGGGGGGGGGAGGGAGTTAGGCCCCCCCTTACCCACCCGCCGCCATTTTTTCCTCATAGACTTGCATTGCAATGCAAGTCTATGGGGAAAAAAATGGCGGCCGATCCAAAAATGTACGATTTTTGGGTCGGGATCAGACTCGATCCGGTCCGGGGGGCCTCCGATTTTGTCCGAACCGGTCCGGGACAAAATTGGAGGTCCCGATCCGGGTCCCGATCCGATCCGGGGGGTCCGTGCACACCCCTACTTTTTACTAACCATTCCCTTCATCCAATCTTTCACTTTAATTATTTTTTCCCCTCAATAACCCTTCAACCTCTCTTCTTAAATTACCTGGGAAGTTCTCCAACAAAACAACTGAGGCTAGAGGAGAAATTCCTGGCATTAATTTCTTTTTATGCTTTCCCCAAATATCTATAATATTTTTTAAGATGGGATTTTCCATATCTTCCAATTGATTCTTTTGTATTTTGCTAAAAAATATATTTTTTAAGCTTAACTCTATTTCTCCTGTCTGCGTCTCTAACCATTCTAAATCCTCTTTCCCTACTATACTATTTATAACATATCTCAGTTGATTAGCTATATGATACATCTTTATATTCGGGAGTTCCAACCCTCCTTCCCTTTGAATCTTATACCATTTTGTTTTATTAATTCTTGCTTTTCTATCTCCATTACAGTAGTTATTTATCATGCTTTGCCAACTTCTTATTTCTACTTCTGTTATTTTAATAGGTAACATTCTAAACAAAAAATTAATCTTTGGTAATATTTTCATTTTAATAACCGCTATTCTACCAAACCATGAATGCTTTAATTTCCAATAAGCCTCTAACTTCTTCATTATCTATTTTTTCAAACTACTAAAATTTATTTCCTCTAGCTTTTCTAAGTCTTATTTGAATTCCTAAATACCGCACTATGTTTTTAATCTTAAGATCTAGTTTTAAACTGCATTCCTCTCTTTCTTCTTTATCATCGTTAAATGACATCATTTCTGATTTCCCCCAATTTACCTGTAGTCCTATATTCTCTCCAAATTCTCTCAAATGTTGCTTTATTTCTTCTATGCTATCCCTCGGGTTTTCTAATGTCAATAACATGTCTTCCGCAAACATATTAATTTTTATTTTATCTTTCCCTCCTATCCCCTTCAGTCTCTCATCATTCCTAATAACATTTGCCAATATTTCTATGACTATTGCAAATAGTATTGGGGAGAGAGGACACCCTTGTCTTGTTCCCCGGGCTAAGGTAATTTGTTGTGTTATTCCATCATTTACCAGAACCTCCGCCTTATTGTTTGTATAAAGCTGATTAATCACTCCTTTAAACCTTTCTCCAAAACCAAATCTCTTTATAATAATTTTTAATGCTGGCCATTCCATGCAATCAAAGGCTTTGAAAATATCTAAAGCTATCAACCCTGCTTTTAAGTTCCTTCTTTTAATAACATTTATTATGTTCAATACTCTCCCTATTAAGTTAGGCATTTGCCTCCCTGGAATAAAACCACATTGATCCTTTTTTATATACTTATTTATAACGGTATTCAATCTCGTTGCCATAATTGCTGTAAATATTTTAGAATCTTGATTAATCAAAGAAATAGGTCTATATGATGCTGGGTCCATTAAATCCTTATCTAGTTTCGGGATAATTATACATTTTTTTTCATTTTCGGTATTAAATGCTCTTTAAATATCTTATCATATTCCAGCCCCAACCCATCTACTCCTGGAGATTTCCCTCCTTTCAATTTATCAATAATTCCTTCTATTTCTTTTTCAGTCACTAATGCTTCCATATAATCCCTATCCTTCTCTTGTAATCTTATCTTCCAATTCTTTTCTACGTATTCCAGTATCCTTGTCTGTGGGCCCGCTTCTGATGTATACAATTTCTGATAAAAATCTTCAAAAATTTTAAATTTATCTTTCATTAAATTGCAACTTTTCCCAGTTTTATCTTTAATTATCCCTATTATATTTTTTCCTTCTTTGATTGCGTGGACCTTGCCAGCATTTTAGAATTTTTATTACTATATTCAAAAAAAAATCTTTTCAGGTATATTAATTCTTTTTGGACTCTTTCTATATCCTTTTCCTCAAGTTCTTTCTTTTTTTCCTGGAGTTGAGCATATATATTCTTATCTTTATTTATTCTAAATTGTTCCTCTAATTCCTTAATCTCCTCTTCACTCTTTTTATTATGTGCTTCTTGTTGTCTTTTTAATTTACACAATTCTCTAATACATATCCCTCTTACCACTGCTTTCATTGTGTCCCAAACTATCCCCTGCAAATTTACCCGTTTCATTTATTTCCAATATAGTCTGTATTTCCCTTTTCATTTTTTCCACAATATTTTTTTATAATTTAAAATTTTAGTATCTAATCTCCACCTTTTTGCTTCCCTATAATCTTTCTTTATTTTAATATCCATGCTTATTAATGCATGGTCTGAGACCCTAATTACTCCTATTTCACAGTCCAAAATCCTAGAAATCATGTTCTTTGAAACAAATATATAATCAATCCTGGAAAAACTCTTGTATTTTGGCGAATAAAAGGTATATTTCTTTTCCTCCCCTTTCACTATTCTCCATACATCCTTCAATTTCTTTTCTTCCATTACCTTAGCTAAACTCGTTTTCCCACTACCTTTTATATTATCTTTATCTTTCATTTTATCCATCACCATATTAAAGTCTCCGGCCATTACAATATTTGCTTTCTCTACATTCCCCAATTTTCCAAACACTGTATCATAAAATTCTATTTGCTTTTCATTTGGAGCATAAACATTAACCAATACATATTTTTCATCCCCCAAGAAACAGTGTAAAATAATAAATCTTCCCAAAACATCCCTTTCCGCTTTAACCACTTTAACTGCACATTTTTTAGAAATTATTATCGCAACTCCTCTTGCTTTAGAAGTCCCATATGCTTTCTCGTATACTCCCACATTCCTCATTTTAAGCTCATTTATACCATCTTTCTTTTGATGTGTTTCTTGTAAAAATATTACATCAGCTTTCTTTTTGTTCAACAACCCTTCAATCCTCTTCCTTTTAACAACACTACCCAGCCCGTTGACATTTAAAGTAATCAATCTTAATTTATTTTCCATATCTCCAATTTTAGTTTTCTTTGTAGGTCTCCTAACGTGACACAAATACCCCTTCCCTCCCTCCCCCCTCCCCCCACATACAACCCCCATTTTCTCCCCCTCATCCCCAGGTTTCCCCCGGGCGACGGCTCCTTTCTTCCTCTTCTTAGGACCCTTCGGGGGGGAGGGGGGCGGCGAACATCCAGCATGGAACCAACACTGGACCCCCCTCCCTTATCTCTTCTCACTTTCCCCTTTAATCTATATTTCAGTCACAAACTGCTTCCTCCTACTGCCCCTTCTTCTTTTTCTTGTTCCTGCCTCCCATTGGTATCTTTCTCCAGCAGGCCCAGGTTCCGCAGAAGATCCATTCCTTGCTCGCATGATGTTATTCTGTGTTGTTTCCCCCGATACGTAAATCTCAAGAATACTGGGTATCCCCAGCTATAAACAATTGAATTCTTCTGCAGGGTAGTTGCACACAGCTTTACACTTTTCCTCCATTGGATAGTTTGAGTGCATAGATCATTGTAGACCTGTATCTGCGAAGACTGGAACATCAATTGCCCGGCACGTCTAATGGCTTGCATCAGTTTTTCTTTTTTATAAAAACTGGCAAATCTTACTATTATGTCCCTTGGAAACATTCCACTCCTTTTAGGACCCACTCTGTGGATCCTTTCAATATCTGCATCATCCCATGCCATTTGAGGGTTCATCTCTTTAATCCATTCCATTAACTTGATTTTCAAGATCTTTGGATTTCCCTCCTGCTGTTCCTGGAAGGATCTGATGCGGATATTCATTCTTCTGTCTCTATCTTCCATAGAAATTAGGTGTAAGTCCATATCCTGTAAGATTATATCTTGCTTTTTAATGTTATCTTTATTCTGATCTATCTGCTGCTCCATGGATCCAAGCTTGTCAGTAATCATTTGAAGCCCGTTTTGTAGCTCCTGTTGAGATTTCTGGAGCTCCTGCTTCACCTCCTGCATAATCTCAGTTTTCTGCTTATCCAACATGCTTTGGATGCTAGCCAGTAAGTCTGTAGCAGGCGTCTGCTCTGCTTGTGACTTCACTGTTTTGGCTACCGCTCCTGGCTTAGCTCCATCTTTGTGATTTCCACTTCCGGATTGCGACGGACCCGCTTTCCCATTCGTCATTGCTATTTTTTCTAAATCCTTTCTCGCCAAACGGGACCAACTCTTATCAGAAGGATGAACTTTGGATCTTGTCCACTTCGATGATGAAATTTTCTTGCTCCTGTCTCTTTCTTTACTCATCTGGCATCCAGCCAGCGAAAACAGAGCTCGGACTTTCTACCACCACTTAGATCCTTGCTTATTAGTTAATAATGCCTAATATTCTCAAATATGTCCATTTACTCTTTGCTTTCATTTAAAGTTGTAATCAACAAAGATAGCTTTGCTTTTAGCAACTCTTTCTGCTCAATCAAAGCTTGGCAACCCTCCCAGGCTTATTAGCCGATTACAAGTCACTGCTGGTATCTTTAACTCTGTAAATTCCTCTGTCTTGTGCTTTGAATATTTAGATAACAAAAACAACTTTTCACTTACAGTTTGGCCTTTTTGAAGATGGGTTATTTTCTTTTTAAAATCTTCATTACCGGGAGGGAGGACGTTCCCGACTGTCTCATTACATACCGGATATCCCGCCCCAGATTTGCATTCTTGGTTGTTCAAATTGCCTAATGTTTATTGTAATTTAGTTGGCTGCCCTAACTGGAAACACAGGTATTGAAGGATGGAATATAATTGTATGAATCAAATCAAAATATGGCATATTCTTATACAGAAAAAGCTGACATGTATTTCCTTTTTGTTTTGTTTTGTTCAGTTTGTGGGTGGATTTCAGCATTCAGGATGTTTGTGCACATGCTTAGATTTGAATTTTGCTGACACAAGTTCCTGACCAAAGAAAAAAGTGGATTTCAGAAAAACATAAGAACCTAAGAAGAGCCATGCTGGATCAGACCAAGGGCCCTTCTAGTCCAGCATTCTGTTCACACAGTGGCCAACCAGCTGTCATCCAGGACCAACAAAGCAGGACATGGTGCAACAGCACCCTCTTGCCCATGTTCCCCTGCCACTGGTGTACATAGGCTTACTGCTTCAGATACTGTTGTGTTCTAAACACAACATTTCTATTTTGTGTGTTTCTAAATTTTGAAAAGGTGATGGATGTAGAGTTTGTGCAAAATCCCATATCAACTCCATCATAAAGCATGCTGAACTGAAGTGGGGCAACAGGTTTTTCTTTTCTTTTCTGTTTTCTTTTAAAATAAGGCACCTTCCACTATAGGGTCCTGGCACAGAGAGACCTGGAATGTGTGCCAAAAATGTTGAACCCTAGTAACTAACACTGTTAACTGCCTCCATGCAGTTGGATGAACACACAGATGAAACTACAGTTCTAGCACAAACTTTCCCAAGGTGGTGCCCTCCAGATGTCTTGGACTATGACCGTCTCCACACACAGGAAAAATCCTGCAGCCTTACTAGGGCTTTTGTCCTCTGCAGTCTTTTCACCATGATGATGTAGTCCTTTACACATAACTAGGGTGACCATAGGAAAAGGAGGTCAGGGCTCCTGTATCTTTAAGCAGGTGTCATTTATATGCACGGAGCACATGGTGAAATCCCCTCATCATTACAACAGTTAAAGCTGCAGGAGCCCTGCCCTCTTTTGTATCTGGTCACTCTGTCCTCCTTTTCATATGGTCACCCTACATGGGACCATGTGATTTTTGAATTGAAAACTTCCCTTCTTTGAAAGGCTCCATTGAGTTTAATGAAACAGCACCATCCAGTGGCAGAATTATAGTGCAATGTCCCATGATTTCCCTGATAATACCACAGATTTCCAGGTGATAGCATGGGAAACATCCTGGACGTTGATGACGATGTGTAATGGACCCACAAACTTCTGTGAGTGGCCAATCATGAGCATACAATACATCACTCATTTAGAGAAACTCTATGACTCCCATTATCCCTGACCATTGGTAATGCTGCTTGGAAATAATGGGAGTTGTAAACCAAGAGATCTGGAGAGCACCTGGTTAAGGAAAGCTGTTTTAGGCTTATATGAGTTGGTGGGCCTTAAGAGGCAATCATTAGGATGAGGAACAGTATGTGGTGATATAAAGTGGAGGGCATTAAAAGATATTGAGAGAGAGAAAGACTGAAGGGTTTTGGTCCTTGAAATGTCTCTTATCTCCCATGTACGGTATGAACTCTTCACCCTATTAATCATGGAAGAATTATTTATTGTGAAGTGCTAATTCAAGGTCCTGCATTCAAGGGCTGCTGCTTATAGCCTCCTCCCCGCCTCAATAATTCAGTTTGCTATGTCTCTCTGACACAAGCAAATGCCTGCTCCCCCTCCCCCATCTCTCTCTCTCTCTCTCTCTCTCTGGCTGATCTTCTCCCAGGCTGGAGAGACTGCCAGTTGTTTCAAAGAGCGCTGCAAATGTCATGATGCCGGCATCGATGTTCAAGCCTTCCATTTACACCTCCCCGCTGCCAACTTCCCCTACACCTTTTGCCCTCATTGTGTTCAACCCAAATAATCTTGCTCGTTGATCCTGGTAGCCAGATGGCCTCTAAGCAGTCCTATTAGGCAGGGATCAGGGGCAGGAGGCAGGAGAACAAGCCAAATGTGATAGGCCACATGGTCAGGCTATTAACCACTCTTCCTGCATTATGGAATGGAGGGAGAGGTGACAGGGAAGTGGGCGGGAATGAGTGCTTTCTTCTGCCGCTCCTCCCTTTCTCAAATGTGCAGGCAAAAGTCGACCTGCCTTCCCAGCCCTTTTCATTCCTTGCGCCTCCCAGCGCTTCACTGTCCTCACACTGCCGTTCTTTTGAAACTGGCTCTTTTCTACACTGGAGTTGGTCTAAGCTGCAAAAAGCTTCAGCTAACACCTTTGAGCGAATCCCATGGGAAACCTACGCTGTGCTTATAGCCTACTCACAACCACAAAGCAGACTACCTTTTAGGTGGCGGCGGCAGCTGTTGCTACTGCGAGTTAAGCATGAGAAGCAACAGGAAGAGAACTGAGGAGAATGGGGTGAATATCATGAGAAAATGATCCAGAGGCCTTGGGTGGGGGGGTCAGATTAATACTGTTAACAAGCCAGAGATGACTGCCCTAGCTTTATGTGACTCATGGTCCACATTCCTCCCCTCTTCTTAGCCCAGCTGGCTTGATAGTCATCTCTCTTCTAGGTAGCAAGGCTGAGAGATGTGGAAAAGACATATAACCCAAGTGGTGCAATCCATTACGGCAAGTACGCAAATGCGCACATGGGGTTTGCGCGAGCATGTGCGCATTGATGTGTGTTGGGGGGAGGTGTTACTTCTCCTTCTGCCGGTGATAGTCACTTCCTACATTGAGCATGGGAATGAGAAGTCCCAGCAGCCACTTCTTGCCAAAGACCTCCTCCAGGTTCTTCTTCCAGGGTCGTGCACGGGCCACCATCCCCTTTCGCACCTGGTATCGCGTCTGCCCACGCACGATCAGCAGCATTTGGTGGCAGCAGAAGCCAGCGCAGGCAAGTCCAATTCCCAGCCAGAGGTACAGCATAAGGATTACGAACATCTCCGAGCTAAGGAGAGCTCCTGCACATACACCACCGGGGCAGGGAGGGGGAAGAGAAGAAAATGAATTACATAAGGTCTCTCACACTCTCATACCATGGTGGACATGCATCCAGGAGCAGCCAAAATGTAAATCCCTGAAAACAGAAAGCTTGTGTACACATTGCACAAGAAAATGGGTGTTGAACCTCTTTCACTTCGAGGGCCAAATTCAATTTCAGAGAAGCTCTTGGGAGCCGCAATCCAATGTTGGGCATGGCCAAAGGGAAAAGAGGGCAGGGACAAAGGGAAAAGAGGTCAGGCCAAAGGGAAAAGAGGGTGGGGCCAAAGGGAAAAGAGGGTGGGGCCAAAATACACAAACAACCTAGCATGTTTCAGTTTTGAAGTCTTCCTACCAGTCAATAAGCCTTAGGAGAGGCCTTTCAACCATTTAGAATGGAGGCGGAAGCTATGCAAAAACTGAGAAAACAAAGGGGAAGAGGCAGGGCTAGGGCAACAAGTCATCTGGGGAACCCCTGTGGGCTAGATTGAGGGCCTCAAAAGGGCTGCATTTGGCCAGAGGGCCCAAGATTCAGCAGCCCTGCTTTAAATACATCAAAATGTCACCTTTCCATAGTCCTGGGGGCATGGGAAGGGTCCAAAAGAAAGGCAGGTAAAATCTGTCCCCACAATCACTACTAGATGGACTGCCCCACACCAATCCATGCCAGTCATATAGACCAGGCTCTGAAATGCTACACACACACCATACAGATGAGTTCTAAAGTGATGCAAAGATGTGCCCAACCCTAGAAATTAGAGCTCCTTCAATATTTCCTTGATAAAGAATAGCTGAGCCTGATCCACATCCAGTTGTGTTGGACTGAGATGGGAGACCCATTCCTGCTCCATCCGACTACCTTGTTTCCCTTAGCTGAACAGGCGTGTCTGTGACTCACATGACCTTGGGGCTGTCTATATGGCTTATTTGCCCCATGGAGGGTGCGCAGTGGTGCTGTGCTGGTTATAAGATGCAACTGTCAACCCACAGCCACCACAGGGCAAATTGTCAAAGCTGTGCCATAAAAAAAAGTCAGGGACTTTCCCCGACTTTCCCCTTAGGAACGAGGTCACCACAGCCCTTCTGCTGTGTGACTTTGCTCCGCCACCAAGCCAAGGACAGTCCGGGGTGGATGGTGACTGCAGATTGGTTGCCAGAAGCCTGGAAAGAGGATGGGGGGGGGGGGGTGAGCGAGGGTCCAAGAGAGAAAACAGCAGCTGTATGGACAGACCCCACTCAGTAACAGATGTGTAAATCACAGTTGAGAGTTCTGGGCTTCAAATATTAATTCATGGGTTGTGGTCCCTGAAACACCCCTCATCTGAATAACACAAAGTGGTCCCTGATTACATACAGATTGCTCAAACAGTATTAGAGAATAACAAAACTTTGCACCTGGACAGCAGGCTGAGCAAGGCGCACAGGCCACCTGGTTACAATCTTCCCTATGATGGGGAGATGTATTGGATTTCTATTTAAATTATTGTAATAATTTCTAAATTAGCATATGCGAATTTTTACAAATCCATGTCCCCTTATTTTGGGAGGGGGGGGGGGTGATGTGTAAGCGGCCACCCGAATAACTATGCTCAAGGGCAGGCTAGAAAATTCACCATGTACCAGAAAGGGCCTTTTAAGTCTCTAGAAAGAATTAAAATTGGAACATGTCAGTATATGATTTGGGACAGGGAGCTCCATCTTGTTTGGAGCGATATGAAAGGAGGAGGCTTTCAATGTGATTGCGTTTAATTCCTCTCTTTGGGACTCAGCTGTCTTGTCAGATATGCCAAACTCTTGACAGTTTGAGGCTGAGATATTAATTCCAACACAAAAGCACATGGACTAGTCTAGGAAATACAGTAGGGACAGAGTCTAGAGACATTTGGGACATTAAGAAGAAATAGGCTTTTGCCTCCTTCTCTGGTTGTAGAAATTTCCTGTGGCTCCTCCTTTGCCCGAGTTCATATTCTCCACATTTCTAAGCACTGCCCTCACTAGCGCAGCTCCTAATATGTTGTGTTGATACCATGCAACCTTATTCTATTCCTCCTCCTCGAAATTTGTTTACTGTACACACAGCTTGCCTTCTCCCATAATGTGTGATCTCTTATTTCAGCTTTCAGGCTTATTGGGACATTGTATTGACAGCCTAAGGGCCAAAATAGACATTACTATCTAGGGTGACCATATGGAAAGGAGGACAAGGCTCCGTATCTTTAGCTGTTGAATAGAAAAGGGAATTTCAACAGGTGTCATTTGTACGCATGCAGCACCTGGTGAAATTCCCTCTTCATCAGAACAGTTAAAGCTGCAGGAGCCCTGCCCTCTTTTGTATCTGGGCTACTGAAATTCCCTTTTCTAGACAACTGTTAAAGATACAGGAACCCTGTCCTCCTTTTCATATGGTCAACCTATTTAAACCTGAACCTAGCAGCCACACACTTTTTAAAATTTACACTCTAGAGTAGGCACAGGGTAACCAATCTTGATCTCAGAAGCCCCCCCCCACACACACACACACACATTAGCATCCCAATCTGGCTCTGGGCCCCTATGCCTACTCTGGAGTAAAACTGGGAGTGACGTAGCTGCTAGATGCAAATTTAAAGTAATGGCTGTTTTGTGCCTGAAAATTGCCATTCTCTTACAAAGGAAATTCCAAGAGAGGTTCCAGTGTGGAAATGATTAATTAGAACTTATCAAGAAATTTGATTCTATCCATTTAGACTTAAATTATGATAATGACTTTTGTCCAAATATATCAATTTAGAAATTTTGGAATTGTGATATTACTTGATACTGCAGTTGAGAATTATCAGTGTGCTTATTTGGCATACAGTTAAACTGTTAACTGAATTGTCACAGATTATACTTTTCACATTTCACATCATTTGAACCCACAGTATCCCTTACTCTTTTTACCCATATACTTGCCAACTGCAGCATCTGATGGACTCTAGTCCATGAAAGCTTATACCACAATAAAATCTATTCATCTCTAGTTCATGATGGCACAAGCCTCTTTGTTGTTTTTGGTGTTATCTCTCTGGAAGGGGAAAACACAATAGTTTGGCTAGATAATAACATAACAAAAATAATCAGGATGGTGTCGATTTATGTCCCTTTTTTCTATCCAAACCACATTGGTTCTTGAATATATTCGCTTTGATCAAGAGATGTATGCAGCTTGCTCAAAAAAATGCACACAGTGAACTGGTAGCTCTATTAGAATAAAACAAGGGCCGCTATGACAGGCAGGAAATCTCTTTCCATATGGGAGCTTCAGGGTTTTGTTTTGTTTTTAAAATAAACTAGATCAGAACAACTAAGATTCGCTATTTGATTTTAACAGGATGTATAAGAAGCAGTTGAATATAAATTTATATCTTTGACATTCTCATTAGGTCAGACTTATGTTGCCATGTGCAGTGGGAGGACAGTATAGAATTGGGCTCAGGAGTCCCAGGGAAGGGTGGGGATTGCAAAGGACCAGGGTGGACCATACTGAAAGGAGGACAGGGCTCCTGTATCTTTAATGGTTGTACAGAAAGAGAATTTCAGCAGGTGTCATTTGTATGCATGGAGCACATGGTGAAATCCCCTCATCATTACAACAGTTAAAGCTGCAGGAGCCCTGCCCTTAAGAGTTCTGTCTGAAACCCGAAACAGGTTCATCACCCCACTGACATCAGAGCCACCAGCCTCCACTGCTTCTTCGTTGATAGGTTTGCCAGGCCTCTGCTGCATTTTAATATTGTTTTGGCATGTTTTAAAGCATTTCCTACTCTTATTCTGGTATTATATTGTATTGTATTGTTGTATTCTTTGAAATCGCATATCACCTTGAGAGCCCTGTTGAGTAGGAAAGTGACATATAAATACTTTTCATAAATACATATTTGGTAATCAATGCTTTTGTGATTGTTTCACATCATTGCATTTTTATGGTTGCTCTAATTGAAGGTGTTAATTTACTTTTCCTTAGAAATTTATTTGGGGTTCCTAGTGGCCCTCATGCAAATGAAGGTCAGGTTCATCCCCTCTTAGCTTCAAGAATGGAGTTCCCAAATGATGTATTGCTACATCAGCTACGACAACCCTAAAATGGCTTAGGGACTGGCTATCTAAAGGCAGATGGAGGCTGGTGGAGGAAACCACCTGTTTGCCTAGAATCAGCACCTTGGATAGCTCCTTTAGAGTTCTGACTGAAACCCAGAGCGGATTCATCACCCCACTGGCAGCGGAGCTATCCAAGGAGCAATATTTGCGTATTGGATAGCTCCTTTAGAGTTCTACTTGGTTCTGACTGAAACCTGGACCAGATTCACCACCCCACTGACATCAGAACCTCCATTGAAGGGAGTTGTAGTCTAACATCTGTAAGGTCCGAAGTTCAGAAGACTGCATTAAGAACTTTAAAGGTAAGGACCAGCTCTGGAAATTGTACCTGGAAACGGATCAGCAGCTGGTACAATAAGAGAGGGCTTCAATTATTTGGATAACGAGGGGCATTCTACTGCACTTCAGGTTTCCTGCTATTATATCAATTGGAGCCATTATATCTAGAGGAAATGTTAAGTTAGAGATCAATTTTTGCTTTTTATTCCTCTAAAGCAGGGGATAGAGATGGTTCTCCTACTGAGGGCTTTACAATCCAGTTTTTTTGGCCCTGGAAGCATATACTTCACCGACAGGATGTTAGATGAGTTAACAAGAATTCTTCCTCTTCATTCCTGTGAAGTTCCATAGGATGAGAGGCTGTTTCCTAGGTCTTCAGGTTCCATGTTGGGGCATTTGTCAAGTAAAGTTAAGAAAATGCTGTCTGAAGTTGACTGAGCTAAATTATAATCCATTCATAATTCAGGATCTACATCGGCGAGAGTAGCTCCATTACCAAGTGGGCAAGGTGTCTTTGCTACTGGTTACTGATTTACCCAAACAATAGTAAAGTCACTCCCATGTCTATTATCCTTCTAGGATAAGCCTGAACAGGCCATGAACTATGTCTGCATTGGGGAACCAGATGCTGTTTCTGTGAGTTGTGCAGCTTTAGGTTGCCTTTGTTATGGTAATGCAAATATGAGCTTTTCTATACAAGGCACTTATTGTGCACTCGTGATTCCTTACTCGTGGTTGTTTATGGATTCTTTCAATGACATCGTGATCCTCCAGTTTCGCTTCTCTTTTTTCAGAGCACTTTCCGGTGATTTTTTTTTTTAGACTGGGGAAAATGAGGTATTATTTCTGAAAGCAAAGTTTTTACTGATGTATTTGTGCTATTCTGCTCTAGCACAGCTCCACTGAGAGGTCATGTAATGAAAAAGCAGGAAAGGAAAAGCTTTTTGTGTTGAGCTCGGATCTCAATGCTGCAATGAAACCAAAAGAAGATGCAGATATTAATAGTAGAAAAGCTCTGTAAGAGTCTTCAATGGGGGAGTCGTCTCACCCCCTTGGCCTATTATTCTGCCTTCGTTCATTACTTTGTGCCTAGGCTGAGCCATACTTAATCTGGAGTTGTTGATGAAATGTATTCTCATTGATTTCAATGCTGTGCATTTTGCCAAGAAGTTAAGAGTGTGATTTTGATTTCTAGCTACTTCTTGCTACTCTCCTGTGACTAAGGTATAAATGCCTTCAGAGAATGGAGTGGGGGGCATGCACAAAGTTAGGAAACTGCTAAAGGATCAGCAGTCGGGAACCAAGTGGGCCAAATTTGGCCCATGGATCTGAGGATCTGCACCCCCGACATAGGGGAATGATGGCAAGTTTGTTTTAAAAGATGTTTATGTGATTCACATGGAGAAAAACATTGGGCCAGAATCTTAGCTAGTTGTACATTATACATCACTTCAGTGACTCATTGAACTATAGTTCAAACTCATTTACCCAAATAGCCTGAGAAACAATCCAAGCTACCAGATAGTAAGGCATTGTCATAAACAGGAATGCATTTACCTGAAGTTACATTCCTATGAGGCTACCCAGAAAACATGAATAAAAACACATCAGCAGATCTAGATAAAATGGACTGAGAAAATAGAGGACTTGCTCTACTATGTAGTGTTTGATGCCATTTAAAGAGTTTTCTGTGACGGTCATTGTGGTACCTACTACTATAACCATCAAACACAGCATGAGGAATTCCTTCAGTGTTTTCTAAAAGACCTTTTGAAATCTTGCTATGTCGACCTGAACAGGATATTGTCAAGAGAAAGGTCAGTTTTTCGTATCCAAGGTTTTTTCTATGAAAAGTCAATGCAGAAAATAATACTGAGCAAATCACAAGCAGTCTCAAACCCTCCTGTCTCAGCAAGGAATGCTACAGGTGTGTGTGTGTGTGTGTGTGTATGCTTTTTCAATTCTTGTTGGAAGACACACAATGGGTACTCCAATTCCCATTACCCACCCAAGGAGGCAACAGGCAAAGTGGTTCTTCAAAACTACACTCCAAATTCATTTGCATTCCTAGATTTGCCTCAAAGGGAGCATGAGTATGACATCAGAACACAATAAGAGCTCTGCTGGATCAGACCAGAAACCATCTAACCCAGGATCCTGTTTCCAACAATGGACAGCTTAGAAACAGTGGGAAGCCTACAAATGGGGTGTAGAGGCAATAGCCTCCCCCTACTGTTTGTCAGCCACCCATCTGGTATTCAGGGGACTAGTACCTTCAAACACAGAGGTTCTATTCAGCAAGCATGACCTGATAGACACTTACAGGCTTATTTCAATATATGACTCTCCTCCTCCTCCTCCTCCTCCTCCTCCTCCTCCTCCTCCTCCTCCTCCTCCTCTTTTCTTAAAAAAAAGCCATTTAAGTGATAGTGGATTTCATAAGATCATTGCATGTTGCGTGAGGAAGCACTTCTTCTCCTTTTACCTGTCCTGACTCTGCCGCTCATCCATTTCATCGGGTGACCCTGAATTCCAGTGTCGGAAGAGACACTGGAGGGAGAGGGAGAGAGAATGGCTGAATTCAGACAACACGATAGTCAATGGTGGGGTAATAATCAACTTTACAGTTGTTCATCTAGGGGGTACTCCCCACACAACATGGTAATAAATAATCAACTGTGGTGTGAATTAGGATCAGCGCTGAGTTGACTATGGCAGCATTCGGACTACACGATAGTCAATACAGCTGACGATTGTTCCCCACCCCCAGTTGCTTATTGTGTCGTCCGAATTCAGCCAATGTCTCTATCACCACTTCCCATGATGATGAATGACAGCTTGTTATAGTGTAAGGAGACTGCAGCATCCGGCTCTTCCAATATTCTCCTGTAAACTTGACAAAGACATTAAGGGGATCGGTTCAACCTTGCTTTCTAAATGCTGTGTCATTCTTCCATCCTTGTCAGGTCCCATTCGTTTCGCAAGACACCATGAACACTAAATGGCAAAAGACAGGCCAGGCTCCTTTAGGAAGCAAAGGACAGGCATGCGTAATTTCTCTACCATGGGGCAGGTTTGAAATAGTGGTTAGGGAGTTTGGAGACAAGAATTAATTGGAAGGCAGTGTTTCCCTCCCTTTCAAGGCTCCAACTCTGGTGGGAGATATGCAGAGACATTTTCCTAGGAAAGGCTGCAAGCTTCCTTTTGGGGTCATGTTTCTAACATTTGCCGATGGGGAATTGCTGATTTCTGTGTTTCTCCTTCCAAGTATAAATCTCCTCTAAGCCACTGACTTAAGAAATACACAGATATGCATTCAGTTGCCTAATCTCCTTCTTGAGGTAAGCAAATAAAAAGCTGAAATTGTCGTTTTGATGATTCATTCTGAGCAAAGTTTGCAAAAGCTGGAGGTTGAGGTAGTCTAGATGATTCCCCCACATTTTAGCACCTGAATTTATTTATTTTTTCCGATGGGCGTAAGGTGATTTCATGACTATTGTTGTCACCCAATCGTGTCCGAAAATGCTGAGTCATGATCAGGATGATCCACTCCAGGCTAACTAAGCTGTAACTCTTCTGGCCATAACCAGAACCAATCAGTTGAGGTAGGCTATTCTGTGACAGATGCGCAGATGTGAAATAAAACATTTCCACCTCTTTCCACTTCAGGCTATTCCCTGTCTCAAATATGTGGGAGAAGCTGCCTCCAGGGGAAAAGCCTGTGATGGCTCAGTCATAGCAGAATTTTGCTCTCTTCATTTTTCAGACTCTTCATGTTATCAGACCCTTGGGGAAGATACATCATTGTCTTAAATTAAAGCAGCCCTTTAAATCATGCAAGTAAGTTTGTTCAGATTCAAAATTAATGATGAGACTTCCCATAACAGGACTTATGTGTGGCAGCAGGGAAATTTCAGCATCATGGTTTAGCTCACACCTTGGATGGCTCCTTTAGAGTTCTGACCGAGTCTGACTGAAACTCGGAGCAGATTCACCACCCCACTGATATTGGAGTCAGTGCCTTCCACTGTCTGGTATCCTCTCAACATTTTGGACTACAACTCCCATAATCCTTGATCATTGGCCAAACTGGTTGGGTCTTCTGGGAATTGTTATTGAACACATCTGGAGGGTACCAGGCTGTCTATCTCTGGTTTATCTCACAGGCAGGATGATGCAGAATGGACCTAGCCAAGATCCCTGGTGGAATGACCTTTACACTTCCAATTTCTCTCCACTTTGTAATGTAGTCCAAACATCAGACTCAACCTGGCAGGCTGTTAGCTTAAGCAACTGATCCTGTTGTTGTTGTTGTTGTTGTTGTTGTTGTTTGTCATTGTTATTATTATTATTATTATTATTACAAACCAACTCACTCTCCTCAGAGGAAATAGCATATTAAAACAATATTGCAAGGAAGGGGCTATCTATACACAATGGTGTGACTACCCTACAAATCCATCCAGCTATCAAAAGATGACGCTGGGCTCAGGGCATCATCAGATGAGGAGGAAATCATATTTCCTTACCATTGCTCCCCCCTTCTGTCCCATTATATTCCCTCGTTCTTCACATGGAGAAGAAAGAGGAAGTAAACAATGACCAAGTGGCCCATTCAGTGGGCATTTTCATCGCACTGCTTTTCCTGCACACAGCAGGAAATGGTGGCACATTTTGCTTTCCCCCGCCCCCAAAATTGGATTTACCGGGGTCTATTTTGTTGTGGAAAGAAGACCAGAAGGAGTGAGAGGTGGCCAAAAGGACCCACAAAAAACCATGCATGAACAGTAATGACTGTGCAATCAAACGTTTGTCTGATGATGCTCACAGTCATTATAAAGTTTACAACAGGGGTGTTGAACCTCTTTCAGCCCAGGGGTGGAATTCAGTTTTGGAGAAGCTCTCAGGATAGAGTTGGAGGCAAAGAGGACCTGGCCAAAGGCAAAATGGGTGAGGGCAAGAATACAAAAACTACTAGTATGCTGTAGCTTAAAGCATTTACTGCCAAGATCTAAGCCTCAGCAGAAGTATTTCAACCTTTCAAAATGGGGATTTGGGAGAAACTTGCATGAAAGCCAGGACATCACATGATCAGAGGGTAGGGGACCAGAGGAAGTGGTGGGTCTTTCTTGGAAGCCCCAGAGGGCAGAATTGGGACACCAGGAGGGTTGGATTTGGCCCCTAGCCTGATGTTTTCAACCCTTGGTTTATAAAATAAACAATAAAGAATCTCCATGAATACAAACAAGAGTCAACAAGCCCACAAATAATCCCAAAGCTAATACAGCACCTATAACTTTTTCCCAATCCTTTCTCGGTTGTACAGTGCTAGCAGCAGTAAATAGTATTTACTCTTCAAGCTCCCTTGTAAGCCTTTTTAGTCAATAGACAAACACAATACTTTCAGACAGCAAGCCTGTTGGGTGAGAAATATCTTATTTTATGCAGTCATTTCCAGAGCTGAACTACAGTGCCTGAGTTGTGTGTGGTGTCCCCCTGCCCCCCCCCCCACGAGATTTTGATGGTCTTTTGTTTGCTTCTTGACATTTGATACAGAAAGCAGTGGTGTGAGGAATGCAAAAATATGGGGAGGAAAAACCAGACACTGGGCACAATTTCTTTCAGGTTTAGACCACTTCCAGGAGAGGCTTTTAGGACACCATTGCCCTACTGTATTCACAGAATTTTATGGGGTCTCCAGACAAGGTTGTCTTCGACTCGTAGTGTTTTCCCACCGCTTCTTCCATCCCTTTCTGCAGAAAATCCACTAAGGGAGATGGAATTGCCACCCAATGCCATCTTTATTGTACATGCAAGGAGCCCTCTGTCTGGAAGCACACTCAGCTAGCTGAGCACTTGCAAGTGCTATGTAGTTGGATGCACCCCATTAATTCTACGTCTTGCCTCCCTCTGCTAGGGAGCACTCATGCTGTAATTCTACGAGTGTTTACACTGAAATAAGTCCCACTGAGCTCAACAAGGCTTACTCTGAGTAAGTGTGGTTAGAACAGCAACCTAATCACAGTATCACACCATCTTATGCATGCTTACTCAGAAGTAAGTCCTGCTAAATTCTGTTGGGCTTACAGCATAGCTCAACTGGATTTAAGCTTGCCACTTAAGGGTGTAATCCTATGTATGTTTAGACAGAAAAAAAAGTCCAGGCTGGAGCATGCTGGGAGTTGTAGTCCTTTTTTTCTGTCAAACATGCATAGGATTGTGCCTTAAATGAAGTTTAAAATTGCTGTTTCCTCATACTAATTTTCTTTATAGTATCTAATTTCTGTAATTGCAGTAGGAAGATTCAGGACAGATAAAGGGAAGAACTTCTTCACGCAGCACATAGTTAAACTATGGAATTCGCTACCACAAGATGTAATGATGGACACCAATTTGGATGGTTTTAAAAGGGGATTAGACAAATTCATGGAGGAGAAGGATTAGACAAATTCATGGAGGAAGAAGGACATAGTCCTGATGCCTATGTCCTTCTTCCAGTATCAGAAATAGTATGCCTATTCACACCAGTTGGTGGGGAACGTGGGTGGGAGGGTGCTGTTGCACTCGTGTCCTGCTTGTGGCTTTCTGATCCACAGCTGGTTGGCCACTATGTGAGCAGAATGCTGGACTAGCTGAACCCTTGGTCTGGTCCAGCATGGCTCTCCTTATGTTCTTAGTAGACATGATGTTTGGAGTGGGAGGGACAAAAGTCCAGATGGCCAACAATAGCTCTCTATTAGCAGGACTGGCTCAAAACATCTTATTGCCTTGGTCAGAGTAGCAAATACTGCTCCATCTCAACAACAACTAAGCCAAGTCAAATTGCTTTGCCACCTGAGTCAGAAAATCCCACAAGCACCTCTCCCTTTCTCTGGCAGTAAAATGCAACAAAAATCAATTCAACACCCAAGGATTTGAGGTGCTTTCAAGGTACCCAAATTAGGTTGTCTGAGGCAGCATCCTCACACTGCCTAATGTTAGGGCTGGCCCTGTGAGAAAAATCTCACTCTGGGAAACAAGTCTCCTTTGCAAGCCAGTCCATCAACCCCTCAGTAGCTTGATACATCTGCCACTCTCCTCCGATTTACACTAAACCTTTTGAGAAGGCAATAACCTTTGTCTGGTCCTCATTGACTCACCCTTAGGTGCTGCTGGGTGCTTTGCTTAGAACCTGATCAATTATACATAGGTAGCATGGCCTGTAACCAGGAGCAGGCTCTCACCTCTGCTTCAAGCTGGACTTTGTTCAGCATCCTAAGAACATAGGAAGCAAACACCATAGCTTTACTATGCACTGTGTGAAGAAGTAGTTGCATTTGTCTGTCCTAACCTCCCCTCTATTCTGTTTTATGAGACAATCCTGAGTTCTAGTATTATGAGAGAGGGGGAACCATGCTTAATTTTATACACCTCTAACATGTCCCACCTTATGTGCCTTTTTCCTAAGTTAAAAAGTCCCCAAATGTTGTAAGCTTTTTCATAGGGGAGTCCAACCTCAAGATCATTTGGTTGCCATGATCCGTAATGGCTTTTAAAATAAGCAGCTCAAATAAGAGATCAGTGAACAAACATAGGAGCCCACATAGAGATGTGAAGGCTTGGAGAAAAACCAGATTTTAAAAAAAATCCATTAATTTATTATTAATTTATTTATTACGTTTCTATACCATCCAATAGCCAAAGCTCTCTTTTTCCAAGGATTTTTGGGGGGTTTAAGACAGTTTCCCTCCCTGCAATTTTTCCTCATTCCCCACCCCCTAGTTTTTTCCTTCACATCTCATTTGGATCCCCACCGTCTACCTCTAGCAATGCTGGCTGAAATAAAAGAACTAGTGGGAAAGGACAACTTAGAAAAGAGAGATTGGTGGGACAGAAGGGAGATAAGAGTGGAAGAAGCCAGATACTTACCTGAGAAGAACTGACTGATGGAGTGAGGCAGGAGGGTAAGGAAAGCCAGTGGATTGGCAAAGGAGGTGGAGAGCACAGTAGAAATATAAGCCACCCCGGCCACCAATGAATCAAGGCAAGCCAAGGAGGTGTACAGACAGAACACAATGAAGTTCCGCATGTTCCTGTTCCCAATGCAGTTCCCTGTGAAGAAACAGTGGTGGTCGTGCCTTTGGGTGACCCTGGCACACAGTCTACAGAAGTGGGTGCCAGGCAAGGCCGAGCCTGGGGAGGAACGGCTTCCATCCGGCCAGTTGGCCTCCACTTCAGCTCCTCTGGCCATGTCCAGACCCTTGCCCAGGTCCTCAGGGGAGTTCTGTATCACCAGGATGTAGTTGCCCAGCGCATTGGCCGAGAGGAAGAGGAAAAGAGCCCCGTGCAGCAAGGCAGAGGAGAAGAGCGGTGAGGCCACGCCAGAAGGGCTGTGGAGCATGCTGGGGACGAAGAGGAAGAGCTGGAGGGCAAAGGTCACCAGGGAGATGCACAGGAAGTAGGCTGGAGCGAC
The DNA here is from genome assembly GCA_029215795.1 of Anniella stebbinsi. Lineage (NCBI taxonomy): Eukaryota > Metazoa > Chordata > Lepidosauria > Squamata > Anniellidae > Anniella > Anniella stebbinsi. The sequence goes on from JARDYH010000001.1 coordinate 337,376,861, forward strand.
CACATTGAGAAACCTGAGAACTAGCATGGTGTGGATGACATTCCTGTAGGGCAGAGAGTGAGAAGAGAACAAGCATCAGCAGCAGCTCCTCTTCCCTTTGAACACTAGGAGCCCTCACTTCCCTCTCCGGTCTGCTGCTGGAAAGCACCCTCCACACCACAGCACCTGGCCCTTCATCCACCCAGCTCTTTCGGCTTCGCCACTGCCACCCTTCACTTCCGAGCAGTGGAGACTGGTGGCTCAGATTTTGGTGGGGCTCTGCATCCATCCTGGGTTTCAATCAGAACCAGCCAGAATTCTAAAGGAGCTACCCAGGGTGCTGGACCTGTTTTGGGGATAGGATTCAGATCCTTGGATAGCTCCAGAATGGATGCACAGCCCCATCGAAATCAGAATCACCATCCTCCACTGCTTCCTAGCCCAGAGATGCCCAGGGAAATAAACTCCAAGGGACAGGCTCAGTCTTCATCACTAAGAATGATGTTGCTCTCAGAGCCTGAGGTCTGGCTCGAGGGAGCAAGCGGGCAGCATTGCCACTAGGATGCCAGGGGCTGCAGAATCCGGAGTGTGTGTGTATGAGTGTGTGTGTGTGTGTGTGTGTGTGTGTGTGTGTATGAGTGTGTGTGTGTGTGTGTGTCTCGGCTTTCCCACCTGCCTGCCGGCTGCATCTCAACCGAACTGGCTCTGCTGTCCCCCACTCCCACCCCATTCCTTGGTCTCCAAGGCTGCAATCCTATACACACTTGCCTGGGAGTCAGTCCCGCGGAACTCAATGGGGCTGACTTGTGAGCAGGGTTGCACCGCAATTCAGGAGTTCCTCCTATACGCAGGGTGTTGCTGTTGTTGTTATTGATTATGTATAATTAGAAGGGGTGGGCGAGGGAAAAGAGCTGTTCGAATCCTCTGCAATACGGATAAACACACACACACACCAGTGCTCTAATTTAGCCCTTTAAGCCCCAAATCTGCAGATTACCTCGTCAGCCTGCTGTCCTGACATGCTCATCATTAGGAAAGAATGGAAGCAGCTGCTTAAGTGCTGCCCAGCCTCCAGCCGTGTGCCAGGAAGGAACTCCGCAACAGAAGCCCTCGTGTGTGTGTCTGTCTGGCATGGCTGTGCAGCCGATTCACATTATAAAACGAAACGACCAAACATTCCCTTCCACAGCCGCCCACAGCCGACGCTGGGGGGCTCAGACACCCAAACATGGAGGTGCTCTTACAAGTCTTCCCCAACCCCCCCCCCCATCCCACTTCCTCCCCGCCCCGCCTTCCTCATAACAGCGTTTCTCCAAAAACAAATCCATGTACGACACACACTTACAATGTAGAGGATTTACACAAAACAAAAGAGACCCATAAACGGAGCACCCTGTTCTCCAAGCAGCAACAGCCTGGGCATCTCCCCATGCCCCCTGCCTCTCCACTGCTCTCAGTGAAATGCAAACTTAGGAGCTCGCCTGTGTAACGGGAAGATCGTTAGTCCTTGACCCTTCCTGGATCCGATAGCGGCTGGGAACTTTTCTGGGCCCGCGCCTCAGTCCCCGCCGGCAGGTGACTTCGGCAGGGACCTGCGATGCTCTCACTCCACTTCACAACTCGGATCTGCCTGGTTCTCCGCCTGCAAGGACCCTTCAATCATAACCTTGGAGTCCCCTTGCTGGCTGCCTCCACGGATCCCCACCCACACGACCCTCAGCCTGCATTCACCTGGCTGCCTAATGCTGAGCAGAAGCGGCTGATCCTTCAGCACCGACCAGCGTGGTGAGTCGCCGAGCTCCAGGCCAGCTGCTGCCTTCCCCCACCCCTTCCCTTGTCTTTTTTTCTTCCAGCAGCGGCAGCGTGAACAGCCGAGGCGCTCAGAGAGCTCCGCTCCCAGCAGCCGCCCAGGGCTCGGTGGGGAGCCCTCCCTCCGGTGGCCCCCGCATGGGATCCGCCTTCGCTTGCACAGGGGAGCTGTCCGCCCCTTCAGCGCCCTGACTGGCGAGTCGCTCGCGGAGCTCGGCGGGGAGCTGTCCCTTCAGCACCAACCCAGCGCAGCCCTCGCGGGGAGAGGCGGGGCGTCAACAGCAGGCGCTGGAAACCCCGAAGTGGCGCCCTGCTTACCTGCTGGAGCAGTGGAGGCTGGCGGTTCCGATTTCGGAGGGGAAGGGAATCCATTCTGGGTCTTAGTCAGAACCTGCCAGAACTCTAAAGGAGCTATCCAAGGGACTGAATGTATTTCCCAAGGTAGGTTCTGCACGTTGGATAGCTCCCTTAGAGTTCTGGCCTGTTCTGGCTGAAACTCAGAATGGGCTCACTGCCCCTCCAAAATCGGAGCCACCAGCCTCCTCTGCACTGGAGTCTTTCTCCAGACAATTTCTCCCTGCAGATGTCCTGGGCAATCTGGTCCTGGTAACTCAAGTGGGTTATAAATCTCAGGGTGGAGGAGGTGAAAACTGAGCTCAGTCGCTTAGAGCTCCAGACATCTATCCTGCTCTTCCTCCTGGCATGCCCAAAGCAGGGATGGGGGATGTGTGCCCCCCCAGCTGCATGTTGGTGGTTGGAATGCAACTCCCAGCATTCCTTGCCTTGGCTAAGCAGGCTAAGGCTGCAATCCAGCAACTTCTGGAGGGTCACATTTTCCCCACTCCTGCCTAAAGGATATAAGAGGAGCTCTGCTGGATCAGACCAGAGGTCCATCTAGGCCAGCATTCTGTTCCCCCACAGTGGCCACCCAAGATTGATTGATTGATTGATTTACAAAATTTGTATACCCCCTCCATATCTGAAAAAGCTCAATTTCTTTCCATACAAACACATTATCAAGACAGTTACACAGCTGCCCTTCCCTCCCAAATCTAAGAGGTACTATAAAGTTGTACACACAGTCACATATGCAATGCTGGGGAAGACATACACATGTACATGCAAACAGCCAGGCACCCACACCCACACCCACACCCACACAGAGTTTGCAATAGCTAGATTGCAGCCTCTTATAATCACTGCTTACATGCATGTGCTTATAAGTTAGGGGTGGGCAACATGTGGTTCTCCAGATTTTTTGGCCTACAACTCCCATGATCCCTCACCACTAACTTTATTAGCAAGGGCTGTTGGGAATTGTAGGCCAAAACATCTGGAAGTGCATAAGTTGCCCACTCCTGACATGTCATGCCTCCTCATAGAGAGGAAGAAAGAGATAACATGCTAATGGGGGGGGGGGGGTTCCAGGGCTAGGACCCTACAAAGTGGTATATTTCTGTGCCAAGGAAATATCTGGTCCAGTAGTTCTAAGTGTCTCTTAATTGAAAGGTTAAATATCATGAATCATAAAGTGGAAGGGGCAGCCCATCAATTCCACCATCCTGTCCCATTTTCCTAAAGTAATCTGAACAACTGCTTCCCCAAGCCTTCAAGGAAAGGGATTCTATGGTCTCCCAAGGCAGCCTCCTGCACTGAAGCACTTTGAAAGTTAGAACATTTTCCTTACATTGAACTCACATCTGCCTTCCTGCAAATGAGCCTCATTACTTCTACCTGTATCCTCATTGAACAAATAATCTCCCTTTTTTAAAGGGGTTTTTTCATTCAAATCCTCTTAATCTCTGACCATTGTCCTTTTCCCATGCAGCTGTGAATCTTGACATGTTTACAAAGAAGTACCTTCTGCTGCATTCAATGCAATTTATTCCCAAATAATGTAAAGACTTTAGCCGTCCTTTTCTTTTCTTTTGGCTAATGACCTGTTGGTTGTTGAAATGTCAAGTATATGTTTTCTCCAGCTTTCCCGAGTTGTCTTTACCTTTAATTATGTTTTCCCTGGAACTCACTAATCGTTATAGTGCACAATCCATACGGAAGACTTCATGGGCCACAATCCACCTGGACATTCCCCTGTGCAAGCCCCATTAAAATGAATGGAAGCTGGCAAGGGCAGGGTTATGGTTCAACAGAGCTCATGCAGGTGAACATCAGCACAGATTGTTCCAAAGGCAGTGGAGGTTGGTGGCTCCAATGTCAGTGGGGTGGTGAATCTGCTCTAGGTTTCAGTCAGAACAGTCAGAACTCTAAAGAAGCTGCTCAAGGTGCAAAGCTCCTTTAGAGTTCTGACTGGATCTGATTGAAACCCGGAGCAGATTCACTTCCCCACTGACACAAGAGCCACCAGCCTCCATTGGCCAATGGTCTCTCTTTCATTAATATAGGTGTGTGGGGATAAGTGGGGGGCAGTGGACTTGATTTGTTGATTCAATTTAGGATGAACCTTCAAAATATGGAATATATGTTATGCACTGGCCTGCATTCTATTTTTAATCAGACAGTGTTTTCTCCATATTTCAACAGCTTTCATCTTTTGGAGAGAGAAAAGCATGCACATAGAAGCCTTTGCATGTAACGACAGGCTTGTAGACTAAAGAGAATGGCAAACTTGAAAGGCATTAATCCTCCCCATACAGGCCTGCCACAAGTTATAGTTTATTAATGAAATGTATAAGAGAAATTGGACAGCTTTCCCCCATGGAGTCATTACTGAGAGAAAGTAATTCATGCTCAGCTTTCTCATTAAAATGGTTCTCGCAGGTTTGACATCCATAGCAAAAATGACAGCTTCATAGTTAGGAATGAGATGTGAACAAGTGGAACCTGCAACAAAGTGTTGCAGCATGGCATGCTCATGTTTAGGATACTCTGCTCCATTCCCTCTCCCAACTGATTCCCACTTTAGATAGTTTTGCATGTCCATCTCCATCCACCCCATGTTGCTTTGTAAAAGGGGTGTGGGTGTGGGTGTGCGCGCGCGCTGGCAAAACATAGACTTCCAGTGCATGTGCATGGGAGGTGCCATTTTGACTACATAAAGATTGGTACACAGAGAACTGAGATCAGTTTTAGTACACATATCACAATATACTTTCCTCACCTTTCACAGATAAAAACATAAGAACATGCTGGATCTAATTAAAAGTTATAGTGATGTTGATAGTGGTGGATTCATCTTTGATCTATTCCATTTTATTCATTTATTTAAAATATTTTAACCTGCCTTTCAGGGCGCACTTCCCTCACCAGGTAGCTTACAATATTACAAAAATATGAACATGGCAATTAAAAATAGTGGAGGCTAGTGACTCCAATATCAGTGGGGCCGTGAATACAATCTTGGTTTAGTCAAAATCAGTCAGGACTCTAAAGGACTTTAGAATTTTGACTGGTTCTGACTGAAACCTGGAGCATATTCAATTCACAACTGACATTGGAGCCACCAGCCTCCACTGATTAAAATATGCACACATCACCAGCAGCAGCACACTAAGATAACTCCACAAAAAGTGTAGACAGGGGTAAGCAATCTTGTGTCTTCCATATGTTGTTGGATTCCAACTCCCAACATCTCTGACCATTAGACAGAGTCCAACAACATCGGATGAACACCAGCTTTCCTGTCCCTAGTTCACCCTTCCCCAACCTTGTGCTCTCTAGGTGTTTTGGACTGCAACTTTTTGACTGGTTGGGAATGATAGGAGTTATAGTCCAACACATCTGGAGAGCACCAGGTTGGGGAAAGGTGCCCTAGTTTGTCATTCCATTTCCAACAGTGGAGAGCCAGATGTCCCTGATCATCCACAAGATGGACATACAGGTGATGACCTTCTCTGTTGTTTGTCCCCAGCATCTGACCCTATACATGAAAGTTCAACTTCACTGTCATAGCTAATCACTGATAAATGATCTGTCCTCCATTAATTGCATCTAATCCTGTTATTTATTTTAAGGCACCCAAATCCATGGCCATCACAACACCTTATGTTAATTACTTATAGGTTCTGTACAGTCCACTAACTAGGCCACATGGTGTTATGGCTAGGCCTTGAACAGCAGTCTGAGATGAACCAAAAACCTAGAAACAGTAGTGGGATAAGGGCAGACCATGAGGTAAGAGCAAGTTAGGAGTTTCCCTGGAACCTATCTTTATAATGCACAATCCATAAAGAAGACTTATGGACTACTGTCCACCTGGACTGAAGAGCAAGCCAGAACTGAAGGACAAACCATTCAGCAGAGTCAAGAACCAAGATTAGAGGAACATGCCAGAGCTCAGGAAGACTCAAGCTAGGCTCAGCTGGAACAGGAAGCTATTTATATTCTTTCTGACCCAGAAGAAGTCCCTCTCCGTGGTCACTTGAGGCTCAAAGGGGAAGCCAATATCATCCAATGGAGTCAGATCAAGGCAGGCAAAATCCAGTCTACTAAACAGAATAAAGTCACAGTAGCTTCATTATCTGGAGAGAGTGGCGGATAAGAAATAAATAAATTATTATTATTATTATTATTATTATTATTATTATTATTATTATTATTATTGGAAAGATCAGCTTAAGCAGATATAGCCTGGTCAAGATAGGTAAGTCAAGGCACAACAGGCAACATCAAAGTAGGTGAAATACTGAGTTTTCTAAACTGGGTACCTGTTCTGCTAAAAAGTTAACAAATTAACTTGTTCTATCCCAATCTGACAAACACACTGTTGCATCTTTTGTTAGAGAACAAATTAACCTGTCCTTGAACCAATGTCCAAGAATGGGAAGTCTCTTTATTTCAATATTCTTGTTGCATGTCACTGAGCGAAATAATTTACAGCCCACCTGAGTTCCATGCCCTCTGGCTCTCATCCAGGACCCATCTATTGGAAACCATTTCTGGGGCTCTCATTAAAACCGCATTTGGATGTAGCTAGATCTCGTTCAGACAAATAAATGGTTTAATAACTGTAAATTGTATCCAGGAGTTTGGGTGAAATGACTCCCTATAGTGGTATGTGCAGTGGTGCAACTCTTGTGAGTCATAGAATAGATAAAGCAAAAATTACACAAATGTGTTCTTACTTTCAACATAGGAAGCTGCCTTATACTGAGTCAGACCCTTGTTCTATCTAGCCCAGTATTGTCAACACTGGTCCCATTCAGAAGACATCTTAAACCATGGCTTTAACCACAGTAGTAAAGCCAGAAAGCAGGGCCGCATCCAGAAGACACCTTAAACCACAGCTTTAACCACAGTGAATAGGGCTTTTTGCCTTATTCACCATAGTTAAAGCCGTGGTTTAAGGTGTCTTCTGAATGAGGCCACTGACTGGCAGCAGCTCTCCAGAGATTCAGGTAAGAATTTTACCAGCCTAATCCAGAGATGCCAGGAATCAAACCTGGGACCTTCTGCATGCAAAGCATATGCTCTACCACTGAACAATGGCCCTTCCACCTTAATATCTGGATAGCCACATAAGGCTCAATTTGGCCAACCACAACTTGGCATTCTAAAGATTTTTCCCCCAATTTGTAAAGTACAGTTCTGGAGCATATGTGAGTTCAAAGAAATTAAGGGGGGGGGAAACATTTGCTCCAATGTGAATTACTTTATATTTGTTTGCACAGAACCTCACTTGCCTTTTTAGGGCCCATTCATTCATATTGGATTGATCTTGAAGTTCTTTGTAGACCATCTATTTTTCACCATCCTGAATAACTTGGTGCCAAATACAAACTTGGCTACTTCATTGTTCACTCCTAATTTCAGATCATTTCTGAACAGGCTAAACAGTTCTCATCAATAACTCTACTGATTCCATCCAGTGTGAAAACTGTCCATTTATCATTCTCCTCTCCTTTCTCTTCTTTATCCATCCACCAATCCAAAAGAGAACTGGCACTCAGGAGACTTTGATGAGGGCCTTTATCAGAAGCTTTCTGGGACTCCAAATACACAGTGTGTACCAGATCACCCATTTCTTCATGCTGGAGGACACGGTCAAAGAATTCTAGAAAGCTGATATGGCAGGATTCTCCTTTGTAGACACTGTGCTGATTCTTTGTCACCAGAATTTATTCTTCCATACTTTTAATCATTTTATATTTAAGAATGCTTTACACCAATTTATCAGGGACAGACATTATACTAAATGACATCTTTTCTCCTGGCTCCCACTATGAGCTTTTGTTTGTTTGTTTTTAAAACGGTTATTTCATTGGCTTCCTTATCATCATTGAGTCCGGAGCTTGGTTTTAGTTGCATCTGTTTGTCAGGAGATCCGAAATTTCTGAATGGCATTTGCCTGAGAGTCCTTACAGCAGGGGTGGGCAAACATCAGTGTCATGGGGTCTTCTTTGTTTTGTACTAGAAGTCTGATGCCTGCATACCCTAGCCAGGAGTGGAGTAGTGGAGGATGGGCATGCATTAAAACAAAGGTTCAGGATGCTTCTAATCTACATAAGGACAACCCACGGGCAGCAGGCCACAAGCAGCCTGCTGGCCCTGGCCCTGCATCCCAGCTCTTTCACCTCCTCCCCACTGCCCAGCTGATCAGCACTGGAAAACAGCTGAGGAGTGCATCTGTCAAGAGGTATTAAAAATTCAAAGAAAACACATTTCTGTCTAGGGGAAGCTGAGTGTGTGAGAGTGAAACGAAGGCTGAGCATGAGTGTGTGAGAGAAGGGAGGGAAGGATGTGTTTGTATGTGTATGTCAGAAAGGGGGAAGGAGAAGATGGGGAACCCCTCAGGCCTCACTCACTACCAGCCTGCAGCCCTCCGGCCCACAGCCGCATCTGGCCTTTGGGGGCAAAAAAAAATGCCCATCCCTGAAGCAAATGCTTAGTCCAGGAATTTGTTTTCAGTTCCAGAAAGGACCTCACAGCACTTTCATACACAAATCCACTCCTGGTTTGTCCCCAAGTATTTTTTGTTTCTGCCAACTAATTTAGAAAAAGAAGGTGGGGAATAAAGACTTGCTGATGCTGCTGTTGTTGTTAAGCAAGTGAGTCAGAAAACGTCATGGATGTTCTGGATGGGGTTACGCTCCCCCTGAAGACTAAGGCTTGCAGTTTGGGTGGGCTCTTGGACTCGGCCCTGGACCTGGCACTCAGGTCTCAGCAGTGGCCAGGAGTCTATTTGCACAGCTGAGACTGGTGCACCAACTGCGCCAGTTCCTAGACACATGTGATCTGGCCACAGTCACACATGCCTTAGTTACAGTCCTTTTGGACTATGTAATGCACTCATCATGGGGCATCTAAAACTATTCAGAAAATCCAGCTGGTTCAGAATGCTGCAGCCAGACTGTTGACCGGGGCTGTTTACTGCAAGCATGTGACTCCTTTGTTACAACAGCTTCACTGGCTACCGGTCTGTTTCCAGACAGGATTCAGTGCTGGTTATGAGCTATAAAGCCCTTTATGGCTTGGGACCAGACTACTTGAAAGACCATATCCTCCTAAACCAGCCTGCTCAGTTCTTAAGATCTTCTGGAGAGGCCCTTCTTTTGAGACTGCCACCTTCAGAGCCGCATTTGGTGGTGACATGAGCAGGGGCTTTTTGGTGACTGCTCCCAGGCTGTGGCTCTCCCTCCCAAGAGAGCCTAGGCTCACTCCCTCTCTACTATCCTTCAGACAACATGCAAGGAATGTTTTATTCAACAAGACCTTTGGCCTGTAAATGATTCTGGTGGGTTCAGTACTATTTTTACTCTGTAACTGTTATGTTTTTCTTGAATTTAAATATATGGTTTTATTCTGTTAACCAGTTTTAATAGCCTCTGTAAGCCACCTTGCATGGCATTTTTGGTAGAAAGGCAAGGTACAAATTGACCTCCTGCCCACCCCTTCCTTAAATAACTCAATGGCTCAATTCGGACAACACGCTGAGCAATGGTTGTTGAATTACCTACTGACGGTGGGTGAAAAAGGCAGTGATCCACAGACAACACGCTGCAGCAGGCGCTGCAAGGAAACAGCAACCACACCGGTTGCAAATAGCATACTCGGCTCTGACTGACAGCTCGGCCACCATTTTCCCCGCTTACCAAACTCCGTTAGTTCTCCAGCAGGTATCCCAGAAGACACTGCAGCCGAAAACCATGGGTGCCACCATTGAAGCCGATGCAGGACACACCTCCCAAACCCAATTGGCCACCTCAGTCAGTGGGCGGAACTCAGCAGCCTTGGGCAAAGAGGCAGCCAGGATGAATGGCAGCACCAATACAACAGTCGCACCCCACGCCCAGCGCTGCAATATTAACGTTGGTACCCACGCCCCAGGGAGGCACTCACCACCCACCCTACACGGGAGATGTGGCAGTCGCGAGGAAGACCCACGGCCCCCAGTCCCAGCCCCCAACCCCCCTCCCTCCTAGAGCATCTTCTGCACACACAGGAAAGAAGGCAAGAGTGGGGTAGCATAGAAAACTTTATTCAGCAGGGAGACTAGACATGGGCAATAAGGCACATGGGCACCACTAAGCCAGGGCAGAACCTACAGAAAGGACAGTTGTCCCCGGGAAGGGAGGAGGCACCTGGAAGGCACAGCAGTGAAGAGGGGACGGCCGAGGCCACACCCCCAGGGAGCTAAGCACAGAACGTGCCAAGGGGATGTGGAGGAGAAGGGCGGCATGCCAGGGAGAGATGCCAGTCCACAGATGAAACCCCACAACCGATGCTCACAGGGGGTGGGGGTAGCGCAGCCAGATCCAGGCACTGATGCTTTCACACACCTGGGACGCCTCCGCACGGGTGCGGCGTTCCCCAACTGGATTCTCGGGGCCCGGCAAAGGCTCGATGTCCTGCCTGTCCACAGCGACGGCGTCGGCGTCCTCGCCCGCCTGAGGGAGGTTGGGGTGCTCGGCCAGTAACACGTCCCCACGGGACTCACAGATGTTGTGCAGGATGCAGCAGCACACCATCACATCTGGAATGATGTCGGACTGCAAGTCCAGCAAGCTAAACAGGGTGCACCAGAGCTCCTTCAGACGCCCAAAGGCACGCTCCACAAGCAGGCGGGCACGGCAATGGTAGTAGTTGTATTTACGCAGCACGTTGGTGCATGGATAGCGATATGGGGCCATCAGCCATGGCTGTAGGGCGAACGGCTGGTCGGCCAGGAGGAACGGACCCACTGCATGCCCCGATGTCAGCTTGGCAGCTAGGGGGGAGTTCCAGAAGACAGCTGTGTCATGGCTCTGCCTGGACACGCCTGCATACACATCCAGGAAGCGGCTCTTGGAATCCACCACCGCCTGGAGAACCATGCTGTAGAAATGCTTGCGGTTGTAGTACTCCTCGCCACGGGAGGGGGGCCAGGATGAGCACGTGGGTCGAGTCCATCGCCCCCACCATGCCAGCCCAGGGCATGGAAGCCACACATGTTCTCCTTCTCGTCCCGCACCTGAACGACGTTGGCAAGGTATAGCTCGTTCAGGACACACATCGTCTCACGGAAGATCTCGCATGCGGTAGACACGCCCACCCCGAAGATGGTCGACAGTGGCAGGTAGCCCACATTGAACGCCAGCTTGTACAGCATCAGGCCGAGCCGACGGGAAACTGGAATGCTTCAGCGCATATTTGTACACTCCCGCTGCAAGACTGGGGCCACTTCGGCCACCAACACTTCGAAAGTCGCGCGGGACATGCGGAAGCTTCCACGGAAGCGCTTGTCGTCCCAGTCCTCCAAGTCCTGCATCTCCGTCCACATGGCATCTCTCCGGGGGAGCACCCAGCGATGGACGGTCTCGCGCTCTGCAAGAAGCTCAGCTGATGTCAAGAGGGGAGGAGGGCGTTGCAGGGCTCCCTCGGCCGCACCTTTGGCTAACTTCTCCACAATCATCGTGGGCGCCCCACGGGGATGAACCAGTGGCAGGATGGCGGCCCGGAGACAAGGCGCGGCCTCCGTTGCTCCGAGGGGCCAGCGGAAGGACTCCATTCCGAACACTGGCTTCGTGGGCATGGCTCCACTCAGCCGCCTCAGCCGGGCAAGGAATAGGTCCTCCTCATTGGTGTCGGTGTGGTTCTGCGTGGCTACCTGGATCGCTCCTTGCAAGCAAGCCGTTGCGAGCTCCCTCCGGGACATAGTCGGCAATACCGGACAGGACAGGGGGGGGGGTGGGCAGGATGGGAGGGGCGGTGGGCGTGATGGAGCAGGAGGGAGGTGGAGCAAAGCCGGGAGCGTGGGACTGCCAACTATGGTAGTGTGGGAATGGGAGGGCAGGAGGATTTGTTTAGGCTGAAGCGCACTTGCGAGAGAGGGGAGTGAAAGGGAGCAGACAGAGTGGGGTGCGCGAGGGGGATCGGCACAGCAGGCTGAGTCTACGCTACGACTAGGGGGGATGGGCGTGAGGCTCCATGCCAGCAGAAAGGCCTATGGCAGGCCGTTGATTGGACGGTGGCGACACCAGACGCTTTGTTCCAGACGTCATATGCGACGTATGACTTCTCCCAGGGCCAACTCCAGAGCATGGAGACGCCGTGCCTTTTGGGACCTCCACTTTCTGCGGATGGCACGGCGGAGGGAGCATAATTTCCCTGGGAGGCGAGAACAGAAGGGGGGAGAGGAGGGGGGATTGCCATCAGTGACACGGAGGCCACAGCAACACCAATGCATCCCGCCCAACAGCCCCATAACCAACCTCCATGCCAAAGGGCCCTTCGGCGTCGGACAATGCTCCCTGCTCGGTGCCCATAAGACCTGTAGGGTGCTGCCATCTCGACTGGATCTGGCCGCAATAGGGGGAGATACGGCCAGGAACGAGAGGCATCCAGGGTGTGCAACAATGTTGCATAGGGATGCTGATGAACATAGCCTTCAGCGTCTAGACTGGGGCGAGGGAGGCGCCGGCCAGAGGGGCGGGGATCTAAAGGGGTTTATTGCGTATAGGGGTGGAGGCGAACCTATGGTCCCTTGGCGGATGGGTCTAGGGACCCGTAGGACGTTCTTGCCTTAAGCCATGTTGTCCTGAAAGGGCCTTTCCGCCCCCCCCCTTGTCCTCCTCCTCTGCCTCCTCCCCCTTCTCCTCTCCCTCTTCGTGGGAGTCTGGTGGGATGTCGCGGCCCCTCTTCGGCCGGCCACCTATGCTCCGCTGCTCCTGCCCTCTGGCTGCCCCCCCCCCCGCCTTCCCTGCAGCACCTGCTGCTACCGATGCCGAACGTGGGGCCCGATATGCTGCGGCCATTGGTGGGGGCAAGTACTGCTGTTGCTGTGGCAGCGCCATGTATCCGTACGACCCCATGTAGGGTGCAGGCTGTGGGGGCCCATGGTACATGCCCTGGAATGATTGGGCGAGCTCTCTGAGCACCTCGGTTTGGCGGTCGATGGCTGCTGTGCGCTCCCTCATGCCTCGGTCGACGATGGCATCGGTGGCCGCCATGGCCTTGGTCATCCCGGTGACATGATGCTCTAGACCTATACGCACATCCCTCCCTGCCTCCCGTATGGCTTGGGCACACTCTTCTATGGCTTGACTGGCTGTGCGCGTAGCCCACACGGTGAGGACCCGCTCCTTGGTTTGCCTTGCCTCCTCCTCGGCCACCATGCATCTGAATAAGCCGTGGATGCATTCTCCTGTTGTCTCCGTGACCGTGACCAACTCCCTCACCACCTGCAGCCAGTCTGCCCTGCACCTGTTGCGCATACGGACACACCTCTGCACGTTGGTCAGGGGACGGGCTTCTTCGGCCATGGCCGCACCATGCTCGCCTGCGGGCGGCGGTGGCTCCTCCTCCAGGGGGGCCGCACCCTCCATCGGCTCGTCCTCCAGCTGTGGAGGCCCCTCGATCTCCTCCTCGAGCACGGCCCCCCGGCCTCGAGCTCGGCATCCAACGGCGCCTTATCCTCCATCGCCTCCATCTCCACGAACGTGTCATCGGTTGCCTGCATATCGATGTCCAGCAGCTCTTCCTGGGACAGTGACAGTTCTGGCTCCAGCACGTCTCCCACCTGTTGTTCTACGAGCTGCTCCATTTCGACCTGGTCCTCCTGTGACACCGGCCCCATCTCCGTCACGGCATCCATGATGCTGCAAGTGAAACCCTGCACCATAGTTGCGTGTTTCGAGGACCCCAGCCGCGTACGGGGTGCCAGCACTGGCTGTGGCACCCGCCCTGCGCTGACAGCCACACTCCCCTTCACAAGGGTTTTCCTCGGGCGCGACGGCCCTGGCTCTTCATCCTCCTGCTGAGTCTCTGGCACCAGGGGCTCGGGTGCACGATCCTCAACCTGCATGTCCGCACAGATGAGCCGTAGGAATGCTGTTGGGCTGCTGCTGCTGGAAGAGGCTGGCGTGGGGGAGATACTCCTTGAGGTGCTGGCTGTCCTGGGCGGTACGGGTGGCAGCATCGCCAGCAACGAAGGACTTTTGGATGGCGCGGGACAGCTCATCGGCTTCGCCTTGGCCGGACATGCTTCGGCTGATGACTTCAGGGACTTCTTGGGGGGAGGAGGTGCTGCTGTGGGGGCCTTCTTGGGGGGAGGGGTGCTGCCATGGGGGCCTTCTTGGGGGGAGGGGGTGCTGCCGTGGGGGCCTTCTTGGGGGGAGGAGGTGCTGCCATGGGGGCCTTCTTGGGGGGAGGGGGTGCTGCTGTGGGGGCCTTCTTGGGGGGAGGGGGTGCTGCCATGGGGGCCTTCTTGGGGGAGGGGGTGTTGGGCGTGGGGCATCCGTCCATGCCGGCGGCTGTGATTTCCGTGCGGCGGGGCTCTCCTCCCGTTGCACCCCTTGGTCCAGCCGAGCTCGTTGTCGTGTGCACGGCGGCTCGTTGGTGGCAACCCCGCTGCCTGCCGTGTGTCCCGGGACGACGTCATGGCACTCCAACAGCAGGCGTGACAGTTCGTCATAGAAGTTCATGGTGCGTGGCTGGACGCCAGTCCTTTTATTGTGGGTGACGATCTCCTTGAACCTCCTCTTGAGTCCGTTCAGCTTGTCCTTGCATTGCTTGCCGCTGCAGTCATGTCCCCATTCCCACATCTGCTTAGTGAGCCATGGGTAGAGCTGGTCATGCCTGACAGTGGCCATGATCCTCCAAGCTTCCAGGCTTCCCCACAGCTCTATGAATTGCCCAGTCTCTGCGTGGGACCATTGATGTGCTCTGTGTTTTTCCAGGGTGTCTTGGCTGCTCCCCTCTCCTGGGGTTTGTGAGCCGGTGTCCTCGGCCAGGTCGTCCCAGGCTCCTTCTCCCTCTGCCTCCATGTTGCCAGCGGATGTGTGTTTTGGAGGTGACGGCTGGCTGTGCCCTGGGCTGCTTATCCCCGTCCCGTGTGTTTGTATGATGGTGGGTAATGGTGGGCTGCTGTGCTTCCTCTGAATGTGCCCTGTGTGTAGGCGTTGTTGTCGTTGCTGGCTGGGGCCACTTCGTGTCCTTAGGATTGTTGTGCATACCTCTGCCTTTTTCCCACAACATCAGCAGGTGGCAGGCTGTTGCCCACCGGCACCCTTTGCCTTACCATTTTGTTCGTCTTGGGGATGTACGTGGCTGTTGGTCGCTGTCCGTTCGTCTTGGGTGAATGGGGGGGGGCTCGCTGGTTGCCACTTCCCCAGCCCTCATCCTTCTGGGTGAAGCGAGGGTGGAGGTGGCGGTGTGGTGTGGTGGGGGTATGATTTGGGTGGGTTGATGTTCTCCCTGTTGGAGGGGGGGGCTACCCCTTATTCCTGGGCACCTGGGGTTGTTGCTTCTTCCGTTTCCCCCTCCCCACTTTTGCCATGGCTCCCTTCTGGTGCACTTCTCTTTCCGTTTGGGTGACTGCCTGGGCTTCTGTCGTGTGTGCTTGCAGGAGCTGGCTCCTTGTTCAGCTCCATGCCGGCTGCCTGGTGGGGGAGGCGGGAGTCCGTGGTTGCTATGGCGGCAATGCCGGGGATCTGATGTGAGAGTGCTTGAGCAGCCGCCCGCATTCTGCCTCTTTAGCCGCTTGACTCTCTGATCTTCCTTGCTCAACAACTCACCATTGTTCTTTCAACAACGCACCGCTCCAGATGACACGTTTGTCAATTGACAATTCCCTTAACAACTTGCAAGTCAGTTGTTTCTCTCAGTTGTTGAATTTGGCTACTTTGCCTACTGTGGGTTGTTACTGCGTTGTGTGGCTACCTACAGATGACACGTTTAACCCACAGTTGCTCAGCGTGTCATCCAAATTCAGCCAATCAGTGAGTTCTTTGCGGACTCTCTGGGAAATATTATCCAGATATTGTGTTTTGTCAGTTAATTTGTCAGTTAGCCTTAGTCATCATATTTTGTCATCTCTATTGATTTAGTTCCTCAGATGCTCACCCCCCAAAACAGTGGTTCAGGCACAGATATTTCTCCAAATCTTCCATGCGAAGGACTAATGCAAAGAATTCAATTACTTTCTTGGCAATCTCCCTAGCTTCCTTCAGTAATTCTTTCATGATTTTGCCATCTAAGGGTCCCACCGCCTCCCTAGCAGGATTCCTGCTTCTGACATCATTGAAGAGATGTATACTGTGTGTCTTTAGCAATATCAGTGGCGGCTGGTGGCTCCAATGTCAGTGGGGTGGCAACTCCTCTCAAAGTTTCAGTCAGAACCAGGCAAAACTCTAAAGGAGCTCTCCAATGTGCTTCTGCACCTTGGGTAGCTCATTTAAAGTTCTGACTGAAACCCAGAGCGGATTCACCATCCCACTGACATCAGAGCCACCAGTCTCTACTGAGCAATATGTTCCTCAAGTTTCAAGAGTTTTGCTCAGTGCTGCCGCAGGACTTCAGAACAAAGGTCCAGGGCCCCACTCAGCAGAATGAGTGGAATGCCCCCAAAGTCATCAGGATTGGCTTACTCCATTTTGAAGTACATGAAGTAATACACATTACTATCTAAAGAGCAATCCCATCTGGTGAGACCATTAAGTCCCCACTGCTCTTGCTTGTCTTGTTATCAGCTTAGATGTGTTCTGCTGAAGTTTGTGCTCCTCTGTAATGTTACTCATTTGGGCAAGATTTCCATTTTTTAAAGGAAGCCTCCTGACTTCTGCTTGTTAACCACATACACTATTGGCAGGTGTATCTATGGATAACTCCATTCAAAAGTTACAGTTTTCCATATAAATGCATGTATGGGATAGGCAGGACACACTGTGTGAAGCCCTTTTGTCACGTGTGATCTGATCTAACTAGTCATTTACGCGTTGCCAAAGCAAAGGAAATGCATACACACACACACACACACACACACACCACCACCACCACCAAAAAACGGACAAAAGAAGGCACATATTTGTATAAAAACTTGCACATGCTAATTTATATGAATTGATGCAAATCTAGATAATTTAAATAAAAATACAATAGCGAGAAAACTATAACCAGGAGATCAGCGCAATCTGCTATCTAGGTATTCTGTTGGTGGGCAACTTCAAGTCCCTTGCCTCGGTTATCCCTTCTTAAGGTTCTTTATCTTTAAACTAGTCTTGGATTGGATAGCCCATGAAACAGAGGAAACCTTCAAATAGATTACTGTCCTCTGACAGCACATCAAATAGAGGACTATCCTCCATAAAGTAGGACCAATGGCCACCCTACATCTAATTGCCCCCTTTGTTACAATCATTTGTGATGTCAACACTTATTACTCTTTTGCTCTCATAGGGTCTAATAATTTGGTAGATTTTCATAACTCTTTTTTAGTCTCACTCAGAGTCAATCAGTTCTGCTCACCAACCCCATCCCTCAGAATTAAAATGCATGTTGAAACCTGTCACATTAGTGCAGTACTTTCCCTCCTGAATGGGCCAGGCTTTGGTCTGATGTTTGTTGTTTGTTTGTTTGTTTGTTGTCTCCTTGCAAACATCCTGTGCTCCGGAGCTTGTAGTTCAACTGTGGAAAACTGCTGTGGGCAAAAATATGTCACCCAAAGCAGCTATCTTGAAACACATGGGCTGAATTCGGACGACACAATGAGCAATGGGGGGGGGGGGACAATCGTCAGTTGTATTACTATCATGTCATCCAAATGCTGCCATAGTCAACTCAGCGCTGATCCCAATCCACACCACAGTTGGTTGTTTATTACCATGTTGTGTGGGGAGTACCCCCTAGATGAACAACTGTAAAGTTTTTTATTACCCCACCATTTACTATTGTGTTGTCCGAATTCAGCCATTGTGTTCTACATGTTGCCACATATGGAAAATCAGCCAGGACAGCTTTAAGGGACTGAAGTGAAAAGTCTGCATCCTTCAGGCAGTCTGTTGCCATGGTGTTACTCAGGTAGCCACATTTTTGTATTAAGCAATCATTCTGACAGTGTCAATTGTGACATGTGGGACAACTTTAAATTATTAGCTTGAGTTGAGCAAGTGGGAAAAGAAATGCAAAAGAAGAAAGAAGAACGTATGTTAAGCATCCTCCAGGACAGTAGGGAGATATTCCACTAGTATCCTGGTGGAAGCCTCACCAATTCCTACATGGGCCCGGGCTGGAAGTGGAGGAGAAAGCCAAGATAAAAGAAAGTAGAAGACAGTGCAACACAGCTGTCACCCACACAACATCCCTAGAAGATACAAATGATAACCAATCAGAAATCATGCCTCCTACAACACCCATATACTGCCCACAGACATAGGTAGCCACAGCCACCCTGTTTTTCACTGCTCTACTGGCATAAATTTGCTGGGAGAGCATTTCTACCAGCAGGCATCCACCTGCGTACCAGAGGGGATCTGCTAACAGATATTTATTTCCAACAACTGTCCTGTTATGGCTGGGTCAATCCAACATCTCTAGTGAACATACACTAAGGATTAAGAAATAGGGTGCCTCTGAGTACATACGTTGTGTACGAATTTATGATCGGTCTCAGAACTCAGTTCACAAGACCTTTCATACAAAAATCCACTCCTGGTTTTTCCTCTAAGCTTTCTTTTCTAACAATTAAATTTATGAGGAGGAACACTTTTTAATTTAGACTATCCTTAGACAATTGGTGGTAAGAAACTATTACTGACCCCCCCCAGATTTTGGTGTACCTATGTTATGCCCACCCCTGCTTTAGATGTAAGCCATTGTGGAATAAGCAGACAGGTCTTTTAACCTGGACAATTTTAGAACGGCTCTTGCTCTGATGTAGCAGGGCACTTGTTACGCAATTTTGTGTAACAATTGAGCATAAATGTCCATCCACATCTGCTCCAGCTAATCTTCAGCAAAGCTACCCCAAAGAGCTTTAGAGTACATGGATTTAGAGTACTTCCCAGCTGCTCCTTATGCAAATTTACTCAAAAGTAAGTCCCACTGTAGACAACTGGCATGTTCCAATTGTAGACAATGCTTGTAGGAAAGTGTGCCTAAGATTACAGGCTTATGGGACCCACCCCAGTGTTTAAGCCACATATTATATTCATCCATATGGAACCCCTCACTCTTACATCTCTGCCTGATCTTTACTAACCTCAGAAGGACCATCTTATGCAAGAATGCGGTAGTGTAAGGCTTGTTACTTGAGATCTACAAACTGGTTTTGCTCATTTTTGTTTTAAACTGAAGCTTGAGCAGTATAGACCTGCAGAAACTTTGGAAACTTTGGGCAGTTTGGAAAGGAAGAAGGGAGAGCAATGAGGCAAAGGTGAGGTTAATGCATATGTCCCACACTGTGCATGTAATGTAACATGTGACACAGTGTGTGTATGCACATGGAATAATGCTCACCCCGTGAGCTCTTAGAGTGCTGGGCCAATGGAAGGACAGACACAGAACGTTGATGAAAGGGCTGGAAGAAAAGTCAGTTGGGAATAGTTAGAAGAGGAGGAGGGAGAGAAGCTGAGAAGAAAGAGCTGAAAGGACACCAGAGGGAGAAGAGAGAGAGAGAAATCTGACGTCACATGTTTTCAATCTCAAACTTCAAGAAATGGTAAAAATATCTTTTTAAAAAGAATAAGGGAAATGGCCAAACATATTTTTATCCAATCATTCTCAGACTACTAGCTACTGGTAGTCTGTGTGAAGTTTATCTTATGAGTAACAGCAAAACAGCATTTTGCGTTGCCCCCCCCCCACCGCCCTCGGAAATGCTCTTCCAATTTACGCCCAGCAGGCATCTACACTCTTGACTTTTAGATGTCTCCTTAAGACTTATATCTCTTTATACAGGCTTTCTCTGAGGTGTGACTCAGACGGTTACAGTTACAGTTGTTGATTAGTAGCATGATTCTTTATTGATGCATTTTAGTGTTACATTTTAGTGTTGAAGTTGTTATTATGTTCACCGCTTTGATCATTTTATTGGGAAGCTGTATGTCAATGTTTGGAAGAAAGAAAACAAATGAATAAATCCCACTTATCTTCAGTGTGATCAGAGAGACCAGCTCCTTGTCTGTATAGAGAGATTGTAATATAACAGCACATCATAGTTAGATGAGCAAGTTTCTCTCACAAGATTTTTTTTTTCAGTCTTGTCTGCCTGGTTGTTGACATACGCATGGTATTTTGCCAGCAGGGACACAAAGAAGAGGCTTTGCTCTCTATGAATTGACTAGGTAAGCTGACAGACTTCCTAACTTTAAGTGTTTCCCTTGGTCTACAGCATTTTGGATCTAAGCTAACTCGTTTTACTTGTTAGAACGCTGTTTTTATGTCTTTTTACGTGCTTGAATTTTGGCTCTGTTTCCCTACATAAACCTTGTTGTTTAATGATTCTGGTTTGTACAAGATGCTACACACGCACACGTTACCTTTGAATTACTCAATACATATTACTCCTCATACATCAGCGAAAAGGGTTATTCTGGAAAATGACTCAATTTAAATACAAACATTTACATATGTTCCTTTTTCTCCTGACTCTGAATCCTGAAGAACTCATAACCAGCATATGGATATAGAGGAAGTGGTTGCCGCCTGGGTTAGGATTCAGCATGGAATGTGGTTTAGTTGTCCTAGCTTTGCCCATGAATATTAAAAGTCAACTCAGAGTGCTTCTGTGGGACTAACATGTTAAGTCATATAGAGAAGTCTCTGGACACAGCGGGGTGCCAATTTTCACTTTAAAAACTTCAGAAGTGGAATGCAGTTGTGAAAGGGCACATTATTTGGAGCATCCTATACAATCTTTAAGGTCAATGTTCCCCAACCTGGTGTCTTCTAGTTGTGTTGGACTACAATTCCATCACCCCTAGGGTGTGGGTTCTGGGAGCCCTGTTTTATACAAAGATGAAAGAATATATGGTCTGTAAAAGACTGAGTTAGGGTTTAAGAGGGGGGAGTAAGGAAACAAGCGTCTTAAGTTAACAATTAACAATATTAAATCCGGGTGGGAATTTGCATAGAAATTATATATATATATATATATATGATGTAATACTTGACTTATGTAACCAGAACTAAAGAATTTTTTTAAATATATATTTTAAATATATATTTAAAAAAAGAGAAAAAAGAAAAAAGGAAGTCCTGGCTTTCCTGGGGGCTACGAGGAAAACATAAAGCACAAGTTTAAGCCATGTCAACAAGACTCCCCCTATATGCCAGGGAGGGAGGGAGCTGTTCCCTCGATTCAAACCACATGTATGCCATATAAAGAAGCCCATCCTAAAACCGCAAAGAACCCGAAATCAGAAAGCCAGAGTAAGGATGTCAAGGGGGGTTGGGGGGGGGGGGGGGGTTGCTTAATGTAGAGATGCCCATAGTCTAAGGCTATTCGTGGTATAATGACCAATTGCATCCCATTTCCAGTACAGGAGGGTGTGAGCTATCCATTCACACACAGACCCAATGGATTATATCCATTGGTGTCTTTCCAGAAGCAGAATCCCCCTCCCACATGTAGTCCCCTGCATGCCCCCCAAATCTGGGCTGTGTGTAGAGGACTGCAAGGTGGAGAAGGGAAAGGAAAACTCCCATTGCATGGAGCAAAGGTCAGCAAGTGTCACATTTGACTTAGCCCAATGTAGCATCCACTTTCCCCCACCCCATCCTCTTAACCTGGCTTCATTGTCTCAGAGAAAAAATGAGACAGGGTGCAGGAGAATGCGGTGACCTTTTAGTTGTGATTGGGAAATCAAAGGGGAATGAAATTAGAAGCAACTATAACAAGTAACAATTTATTGAGCATCCTTGTGTGTCATGAAAGCTGTTGCCAAAATTAACATTTGCATCATTTGCTGCTGCTGGGAAACATCCTTTTTTGCAGTCAAATACACTTCTGCATGCCAGTAAATGCAATAAAAGGCAAATATTTGGTGGAATGTTCCACATAGATAGAGATGGAACAAGAACCTTAAATTAAAAGAAAGATATCCATTTTGGGTCTGAATTATAATGCTGATATATTATTTATTATAATTGAAGCTGAAGTGATGTGTGGTGAAGGAATAGAGCCAATTGGGATCCTGGGTCATACAATGATGGCAGAGGATGGGTTTTGGAATGCATTAGTTTCTTCTGAATTGCTATAGAAATATATTGAATTTCCAAACACCTTTGGAAGGCATTAAAGCAAGGATGATTGGGACACCGAACACTGTCTGCATGAAACATCAAGAACTCCACACTGTCAGTCAAAAGGATGTCTCCTATGAAAAGCAACCTGGAGCACTTAAAGACTTTCCCAACTTCCCCTTGTCTTCATATAGAGTAAGCGCTTCTATGAATTCACATGGTGCTCTTTTACTGCAAAAAAGGGCTTACAACAACCTTAGGAGGTAGGCCAGTCTTGTTTTCTAATGTCACAGACTGAGACTGGAAGAATGGTGCCTTGCATAAATCCATTATGTGTGTTTGTGACTGACAGGAGAGATTTGAACTGGATCCTTTCTATGTATATCAAAGATCTGCTCAATGGCCACAGAAATGCAATGAGATCAGTTATGATGCATCCTGACCTGTTGTCGCTTCAGGCATTCACCTCCCCTTATACATTACTGCTCCTATAATTTCTCCATTTCTAACTAGTGACAGGCGGACTTGCTGTGAATGACTTTTTTCTTTACTTGGAAAGTAACATATTCATTTATATAAGCTTGATAAAAACTCTCCATTAATATGAAATCTCATTCTGTGTATATGGGTTTTTGCACACGCACAATATCAAGATGCATCTTGGGAGCTGTAGTTTGGAATTCCATAGCCCAGCATGACATCATGTGTCACCACAGTATGTGGCTCCTTTTTGATTGGTTGTTTTCATGTGGCCTGCCTGCCTGATGATGTCATGTGAGGTTTACTCACCACGGCCAATTGATGGTATGAAGATGGATCATCTCCTCCTCCTTGGTGGTCTACATGGTAGGTGGCCCTAGGTGGTCCAGGTAGTAGGATGACTGAAAATATAGGGGAGGAATCTGTATACTACTTTACTGCACAAGTTGTAAAGCTTGCAATCAATTCTGACTTTAAGAGCAAATTTGTAATACAACAATCCAGGTTTGCTACGAATGGATGAATTTAGACCAACGAACTGACTAATTATGAAATTGAGCACATCATTCCTTCTAACTACCAGGCCAGAGGCTGCCATTACTTAAAGGGAACATCTTTACATTTGGGATAGGAAGAAAATCCTTTCTGGGGCAGGTTGGAGAGAGACTCTTCCACAGGGCAGGTGAGTAGTCTGGGAAGGGAAATGCATTCTTGTAGTGACCAGGGTAGGTGGGTATATATATATATATATATATATATATATATTTGTCATTGTGTGTATATAAACACCATTTAATGATTTGATTTGATTTGTAACCCGCCTTTCTACCAAAAAATGGCACTCAAGATAGCTAACAAACTAATAGCACAATGGTTAATGGCATAAACACTTAATGGTTAATGGCACAAAAACATTCAGCAAAGCGTAGTTTGGCCTTGCTGCCTATCCTGCTGGGTTTCTGCTAGGAAAGTGCTATGAACTGTTATGAAGGGATACATCTAATAACACATTCTTATATTCATCCATAACCCAGTTGCTGATTGAGTGTTGAATATTCAGCACCCAACAGATGGATCTTCATTTTCTCCTTTCAAAATGGAAATGACCAGTTGCTAAAGATAACATATTCATTGCCCTTTCATTCTCTCCCCCAAAGCTTTCCTTACAAAACATGCCCCTCCTTAAAACAAAAATCTACAACAGGATCCTAAATGGTGACTGTTGTATAGAGCAGAAGCATACGTTATAAAGGAACATGTGTAAATTCCACCAGCCATTTCTTCTTCTAGGGAAAAGTGGCTGGGGGGGGGGGGGGGGGATGGGATGGGACAATTTCCAACGGAGAAGCAGTGTAGGAGAGGGTGTTTAACCCTTCTCCCATCCATCACATTCCCTCCACAATCCCCCTACTTAAACCTACACACACACACATCCCATTCCAGATATGTGTTTGTGAAGGTAAAGACTCATCTGGAACCCAGCAGTGGAGCCGGGGACAGGAAGCAGTGTGTGTAGGGACTTCCAGCAGAAATGCAGCAAGCACAGGAAGGGTTAAACACCCCTTCCCTCTCACTTCTCTGCTCCGAACTGCCCCTTCCAAAGAAAAGGCAACTACCAAGGTTGGGTGTTGCAAATATTCGCATGTGGCGTGTAGTTCTGTCCTCAGTTGCAGTGTAAAAGAATGAGGACAGGAAGTGGCAGAAGAAAAAATTGTTCACACTCAGAAGCATTGTAAGTGATGGCTTTGAAGGAGGGCCTTCATAGGGGCATCCATGAGAGGTGGCTGTCCAGCCTCTTCTTAAAAACCTCCAGAGATGGAAAGCCCACATTTTGAATATCCAAGGTGAATAAAGGCCCTTTTTCAGTGTATTGATAGTTTTTTAGCAAATAAGGTGGTATATAAATGTTAACAATAAATAGATTAAAATATTGCATACTGTTTAAAGATGTGATGGCCAGGGGGGAGGGGAAAGAAAGCAACCAGGAAAAAGAAAAATATTTTTCCTTGGGATTATGGGAAAATATGGGGGGATTTTGAATTATTCTGGCTACCTCCCCACCCCCATTTTTCCAGGCCTTCACACCTCTAACGCTGTTTTTCCACACATACAAAACACTTGGTCCTAATAATGCTATATTTTTACTGACCCTGTACTTCTTATTTCTTGGTAGTAAGCTAAGGAACAATCAAAGGAGAAATAAATGTAGAAGAAACAGCATTAACCTTATAACTGGACATTGGTTCATCTAAACCAGTCAAGTTGACTGATAGCAGCTTTTCAGAGAGACTTCTCTCAGATGTCTCCGACCTCATCCTCATGGTGCCAGGAGCACTGCGCCGTGGCCGCTCCCCTGCGTCGCATGACACATTGACGCCCCTTACGCCAGTCCTGACATAAAGGGCGCGACAGCACCTTTTCCTGTGGAGCCGCCCGCGCCTCCGCGTATTTGGTGGCACGGCGGCAGCTGGAGGAGGGACTGGGAGCCTCGGCTCCCCTACTCTCAGGTAAGATTTTTAAAATTTATTTTTACAAAATGGGGGGGCGGACAGCAGAGGCGCATAGGAACGTTGGTTTTTTTTACTTTAAAACTTAAAATGCGGGGGGGAGGACTACCAAGGCGGGGTGCTTGCAGTGAGCTTATGGCTCGCTAGACCACCCCCTTCCCTGCCCAGCCCATGGCGACCAATTAGTGGTCGCCATAGACTGGGCACGCATCCCCAGAAGCGGCGGAGAAAAAGCGACAAATGGCAAAAGCCGTTGTTGCTTCGCTGCAAACTAAAAAAGTCAGGCTAAATGGCCGACTTTTTTAGTTCGCAGCAAAGCCCCTTTGCCCCTAGATGGCTTTGGATTGGCGGCTGCATCATGTAACACAAGTGCCGCCATTCCGAAACCACCACGATGGATACTGTCTGTCTAGAGGCACCCTTTATCTGTTGTTGTTTTTTAAATTGTTTTAATGGAGCTACCAGGGACTGAAGTTCTGTCCTTCTACATGCAAACCTTGTGCGCTACCGTCGAGCTATGCCCCCTTCATCAGAAATATACTATGGAAACACATAATAATAATAATAATAATAATAATAATAATAATAATAAATTTATTTATATTTATTTATTTATTATATTTGTATACCGCCCCATAGCCGAAGCTCTCTGGGCGGTTTACATAGGATTAAAAACAATTAAAAACAATATACAAAAATTAAAACAGCAAAAACATACAACATACACACAATCTGTACATTTAAAACCACTACAACACTTCAAAAAGCTACAAAAAACAAAAACAAACCCAGGCTCCTCAGATATTGCCAAATGCCTGAGAGAAGAGGAAAGTCTTGACCTGGCGCCGAAAATATAACAATGTTGGCACCAGGCGGGCCTCGTCAGGGAGATCGTTCCACAATTGGGGGGCCACCACAGAGAAGGCCCTCCCTTTTGTTGCCGACCTCCGAGCTTCCCTCGGAGGAGGCACTCGGAGGAGGGCCTTAGATATTGAACGTAGTGTTTGGGTAGGTTCATGTCAGGAAAGGCGTTCCATCAGGTATTGTGGTCCCAAGCCGTGTAAGGCTTTATAGGTTAAAACCAGCACCTTGAATCGGGCTCGGAAACATACAGGCAGCCAATGCAAGCGGGCCAGAGAAGGTCTTACATGCTCGAACCTACTGGTTCCGGTTATCAATCTGGCCGCTGCATTTTGCACAAGCTGCAGCTTCCAAACCACCTTCAAAGGCAGCCCCACGTAGAGTGCATTGCAGTAATCTAACTTGGAGGTTACCAGAGGATGGACAACTGAAGCCAGGTTATCCCTGTCCAGATAGGGACATGGCTGGGCCACCAACCGAAGTTGGTAGAAGGCACTCCGTGCCACTGAGGCCACCTGCGCCTCAAGTGACAGAGATGGTTCTAGGAGAACCTCCAAGCTACGAACCCGCTCCTTCAAGGGGAGTGCAACCCCATCAAGAACAGGTTGAAGACCCTCCATCCGGTCAGCAGAATCATGCATTAACAGCGTCTCAGTCTTGTCTGGATTGAGTTTCAGTTTATTAGCCCTCATCCAGTCCATTGTCGCAGCCAGGCACTGGTTCAGCACATCCACAGCCTCACCTGATGAAGATGAAAAGGAGAAATAGAGCTGCGTGTCATCAGCGTACTGATGACAACGCACTCCAAAACTCCTGATGACTGTACTCAACGGTTTCATGTAGATGTTGAACAGCATGGGGGACAAGACTGACCCCTGCGGAACCCCATACTGGAGAATCCACGGGGCCGAGCAATGTCCCCCAAGCACCACCTTCTGGAACCGCCCCGCCAAGTAGGAGCGGAACCACTGCAGTGCAGTGCCTCCCACTCCCAACTCAGCCAGTCGTCCCAGAAGAATACCATGGTCCATGGTATCGAAAGCCACTGAGAGATCAAGGAGAATCAACAGAGTCACACTCTCCCAGTCTTTCTCCCAACATAGGTCATCATGCAGGGCGACCAAGGCTGTTTCCGTACCAAAACCAGGCCTGAAACCCGACTGAAATGGATCCAGATAATCGGTCTCATCCAATAGTGCCTGGAGCTGGCTCGCAACCACCCGCTCCAGGACCTTGCCCAGGAATGGAACATTTGCTACTGGCCTGTAGTTATTAAGTTTTTCAGGGTCCAGGGAATATATAACCCGCCTCTCCCTCCAGATCGAGGCAGGGAACAACAATAAATATTAAACACAAAGACCACAAAATAGATGAGATATTAAAAACAAATAAATACATCAAGAAGGCTTAACCAAAGCCCATGGGATGAAGACAGTCCAAGGAATGCTCAGGCTGATCCATCCAGGAGGATGAAACAAGATTAGACCTCCTTTAGTGGATTAGAAAACAGTAACTGAAAATCTCAGTGGAAGCCAGTAGATGGCAGCGCTAAATTAGCTTTAAACGTTCCAACTAACTTATCCTCAGTGGGCAGGTCCCTGAGCTACATGTTTCCTTGATGAGCGTAACACATGCCTGTTGATGTAAATGGATGTGTGTGAATTGTTAAATGTTATACAGGTAAATTGGGATTATTAGAATGTTAGTGTGGGATGGAAGGATGGGAGGGGTTTGGGAGTGAGAGAATTCTGAAGTGTAAAGGAAGACAAACTGATAGTTAAATAATCCAATGGAGATTAGGGATTGAATGAGTGTACGTCTAGTGAGTGCAGTGGTGGCACCAGAAAAAAAAATGTAGGGGGCACAGAAGGGGCAAAGTATATTTCTAGGAGGGCGCGATGTGTCCCATACTTTAAGTCCTCTGAAAGAAAAATAATGTTATATTTCACATTAAAACTTCTATCCTAAACATATTATTTCTGAAATAAATGGGAAAAGGTTACTTCAGGCCTATATCACAGAAAGGGAAATTTATTTTAATTTTGAAAAATATTAATTTGTGGTTAGAATTTCTTTTCTTTTTCTACTATTAGGCACCCCGTATATAAATAATAAATTAAGTTCTCCTGCATGTCAGGTATTTCCCTTTCCCTTCAGTGGATTGTGCCACTGGTCTGTTGGCATCTAGATGAGTATGTCAGCAGCTGCAAAATGCGTAGCCTTTGTTGGCTCAAGAGCTGCATGTGAACTATAGAAGAGCTACAGAGATGAGAATATATGAATGCACTTGTACATATGAAAAGTATTGGATTACTGCAATGCGTTATACGTGGGGCTGCCTTTGAAAACGGTCCGGAAACTTCAGCTGGTACAAAACAGGGCAGCCAGATTGTTAACGGGGACTGGCCAACGAGACCATATTACGCCAGTCCTTTTCCAACTTCACTGGCTGCTGATCCAGGTCCGGGCCCAATTCAAAGTGCTGGTACTAACATTTAAAGCCCTAAACGGCTTGGGGCCAGGATATCTAAAGGAACGCCTCCTCCCATATGTACCTGCCCGGACCCTAAGATCATCTACAGGGGTCCTTCTCCGTGAGCCCCTGCCAAAGGAAGTGAGGCAGGTGGCCACTAGGAGGAGGGCTTTCTCCGCTGTGGCACCCCGGCTGTGGAATGAGCTCCCCAGAGAGGTTCGCCTGGCACCTACTTTGTACTCTTTTCGTCGCCAGGTGAAGACCTTTTTATTCTCCCAGTATTTTAACAGTTAAATTAACTCAATTTTAATCCTTGCTGTTTTAAATTTGTATTTTAATCTGTATTAATTCCTGCTGCTTGGTTTTATTCTGGTTGTGTTTTTATATTGTATGTTATTCTGTGTTTTTAGATTGTGGCTTGTTTTATATTTTTAAAATGATTTCATGGTTTTAATTTTTGTGAACCGCCCAGAGAGCTTCGGCTATGGGGCGGTATAAAAATGCAATAAATAATAAATAAATAAATAAATACATGTGCTTTCCTTTAAGTAATGATAGGAGTCTAGCAATGGGGGCAGCAAGTAGAGTGGTATGTTTCTTGTTTGAGGTGGCACTTCCCCTCCCTCCACAGCATGAGTGGGATTTTGGGGAAAGGATTTAGAAGGAGTAGGTAGGTTAGGGCCAAGTATAGGTTGTGTGTGTGTGTGTGTGTGTGTGTGTGTGTGCATGTGTGTGTATTTAATGATTTTTTATTTGTTTTATTACAAATATATAATCCTACATGTCAGTTTGTTTTATTATGCTCTCAAGCAGAAACGACTATTTTCATGCAGCTGCTCCTGTGTTGATTAAGGGAAACCAGTTAATCATATTGGATGTCTCAGTGACACAGAGTAAAAGGGCTGAAGCTTTGTGAGGACAACTGACCAAAGTGGACACAGATGACTTGCGGGGGGTGGGGGGCTTATAACCCAGAAGCAGGAACATCACAAAGAGCATCACAGGTGACGTGAATACATAAGGCCATCTAAAGGGGGGAGGGGCATAACACCATTAAGTCCATGGTTTAAAATTATCTAGCTGCAGCACTGTGTAGCATATACACATGCTTAAATCATCTGATTTGAAGGCACCTTGGTAGAATACACCTTGTTAGTCAATATAACATACTCAGAAAGATGTCATGAAAGAACTGACTCCAAAGGACGGGGTGATATTTTCCAGCACTCCAAGCCAGCAAAGTGCCGATGCCCAAGAGTATCATCATTCATTCTGCCTGGGATACCCAGAAAGATTTGAAGTGGCACTACCCCCTACCATATTCTTCTAGTGACAAGTGCAATTTGACCAGATCCCCAAAAATCAAGACTTCTGATATCTTTGCAACCCAAATATATCAGTAAATCAACATTTCAAGAGGGCATGAAGTTTAATTAGCGTGTCTTCCTACATTTCCCCAAGGAAAGCCACGATGTTATTTAATTGTCCCATTATCATTACTGGATCTTGAAAACATCAGTAGGAAGTTAACTGGGAATTTAAAGAGAAACGCACAGGTCAAAATAAGCAATTTAGCAGCAAGGAATTAATGTTAAAGAAAATGAGAATTTTTCTACTCGGCTTCCAGTAAGCCCTCCATGCCTGTCTCTGCAGAAGTAGCTTCCTTCTTGAAAAAAGCAATTACTGTAACTATTTGACATAATGCTGAGAGATGGCATTTTCTGAAATAATGGCTTTTTTTTTCCTAGTAGAAGAAAATTGGTTACATATTTTATCAGCTTTTGGACAGACTTCCAAACACACCGTTTTTAATGTGTGCACAGTTTACTTGGAATATCTCAGTTATACAGATACCACAAAGTCGTCAGGGAACTTTCATTTTTTATTATTATTATTTTTGGCCCATTAGCAATTTTGTCTTTATTTGCTCCCCCCATTCCCAATTATTTTGTTTTCTTTTATAACTTTAGATCATAAGCCTGCTGGCAGGATTCTTTGTAAGGATGGACAATTCCAGTTGTCCATCCTTACAGAATATTCAGTATTTCTTAAACCTTCTGTATCCCATTTATGAAGAAATGTGCAAAGTTTGGTACAAATTGATCAAAGAACAAACCAAATGAAATTCTCAACCATGGCCAGATCTACACCAAGCAAGTTATAGTGGTATGAAAGCGGTATATAAAATGCAGGAGCCACACTACTGCTTTATAGCAGTATTGAAGTGCACTGACAACTGTTGGGGCCTATTGGCACATACCATGTACCACTATATCCTGCTTATTGTGGCTCCTGCCTTTTATATACCACTTTCATACCACTATATCCTAATTGCTGTAGATCTGGTCCATCTCTATTTTTTTGTAGATTTAAATATATTGTGCATGAGTTTAAGCATTTGTTGTGGTTACAAGTGGGGCCCCACAAAAAATAATGCCAACCCTAATAGGACTGCTCCTGTTCATGCCTCCAAAGTTGACCAACAAGAACCAGATATAGATGTTCAGAGTGAAGAGCCAACTACACCCCATGAGCCAAATGCTGGGATGAGCTGCATACACAAATGACTCACAAGGGAATAACTACAGATCTGGTATTCCAACAGTCTAATTTCGACCTACAAATTGTTTCTGTTGAACAATTGGGAATTGGAGAACCTCGCTGATCTGCTGCAAATCATGGTGCCATGATGCTCCACCACTGCATGGATTGGCTGCACAATGTGTACATGTGTGTGTATTTAATTGGAAGCAATTATACAGCCTTGCAGTAGTGATAAACTGACCTTCTTTTAGCTCTTTGCTGATGAAGATACATCTAGATTTGTTTTAGGCTTTCTGGGTATTTCCCACACAAAGCTTTAGATTCCCATGTTTCTGTTCGTTCTTTTATTGAAACTAACTGGAATGATTCATCATGATGCCACTTTGAGTTTCATTGTGGAATAAAGGCAGGATATAAATTTAGTACACATGTACATACATGCAAACATACATACAGTGTTTTGTATATTGTTGATAAGCAGGTGATGGAATAATAGTGACAAGGACTACCAGAGAATCTATGTGATGTGCAATACAATCCCATACATATTTATTCAGGAGGAAGTCCTACTGTACTGGCTTACTCCAAGGTGCAGAGGATTTCTGTTAGAGAACTTAGTAAATTTGGGAGGGTTGTGATGGCAACAATTAATGTTTTGGAAAATGTTTTGGGCCACTAACATGGTCATTATAATTTTATGGTGGACCTCTCCAGTTTGCTAAATCCTTTAAAACTGAAAAGCAATCTGGGGAGACGACGATCAGGGGCAGAGGAATTGTGGAGGAGGGTCTTTTAATCATTTCCTTTTGTTCTCCTGTTGGGGGAAAGATGGGAGAACTTTTCTATGGAGGTTGTTGGGGCACCTTTAATTTCACTTTCACTACCTATTAGTTCTATTTCACCCTGAGACATTCTTGCTAAGGATAATAACCTGAAAAACATTGATTACAATTTTGTCAAGCTTGCCTAATATTGTATAGGCAATTGGCATCTATTTATTGTTACTAATAAACCTATCAAATGGGGGCGGGGGGGGATCCCACAGGAAAATAAAGTACTGGAAAGTTTCCATTTCCATCCCACATCACTGGCTGGAAGATGTACTTCAAAACTTATGAAGGGTACCAGATTGGGGAAGTCTGTGGTATAATATTGTATAATTTAGTATTATATAATATTTGACATGTATTCTGCATTTCTCTGGTTTAATATTTGTACTGTTTCTTAAAACAAAAAGTATCTATATGTTGCTGCTGCTGCTGTGATTGTTATTATTATTATTGATTTAGCATATTCGAAGCTTTTTAAAGCTTTGATAAAACTTTTTAAAATATATTAGTAAAAATAAAGGAGAAATAGTATCCTCACCCGAACAATCAAAGCAGTACAATATTCTTTAAATCACAAGAATAGAGCAACTAACAGTTGAATACGTAGGTCATATAACCTCCCCACCCCCAGTTCTCATTTGCATTCATAAAGTAGCATAAAAACCTGAGAAACAAGCAAGGCGGTTGTCTATACTCCATAGTCCAAATAAACATACAAGCTTGACGGAAGAATCAGTCTAGGATGTAAAGGCCGCATCAGTATTCAAATGACTGAGCTCAGATCTCTAGAAGATTAAAAAAAAAAAAAGCATGCAGTGACAAGAAAGTCCTGATGGGAAGCTAAACCAGTAACCCATTTCAGATGTCCCTTGTTGATGGGAAGAACTGGTTTCCATGGTTCAACAGCTAAAGCTGAAACACAGCAAGAAGATAACAAGAGACATGCCTCTCTCACGTCTGCTTCCCGCTGTCCTGATTCCAGCCCCATCTGCAGGTTCCACTCTATTCTAGCTGTAGACCTAATTGCCAACATGTTCATTCAGACCCCTGGTCATAATTTTGGCTAAACGTTAGACTATTCAAATTCATTCTTTGCCGACTGGGATCTGCCTTGTTCATGGCCCCGGGGCTGTACCTGCCAGCTGATCCTTGACTCTATTAAATGCACAGAGACAAAAGTGTGACGAACACGTCCTCCAGACATTTCAGGAGCACAAATTGATATGAATATATCCCTAGAGTTCCAGTTCCAGATGCAACATTGCAGAAAGGACTCTCTTATTTGTTTGTTTCTTTCTACCAACCAGCTGAGTGTGCGTGCGTGCGTGCGTGTGTGTGTGTGCGTGCGTGCGTGTGTGCGTGCGTGCGAAGTTTTTAGAAATCCTGCCCACACAGCAGCCTTCTTACTGGATGACTTGGGGGCTGTCTATATGTTGTCTTTGCCCTAGGGTGGCTCCGAATCTGTGCTGCATTGGTTATATGATGCAGCCACTGATTTAGAGCCACCCTGGGGCAAAGAGCCGAAGATCCACAGTTAAATAGTCTGGGACTTACCCGGCTTTTACTGCCTGAGCAAGATCAGAGAGGGAGATCAGAGAGGCTTTTCCACTGTCTGTCCTTGCTCCAGTGCTGCCCCTGGGGTGTTCCTGAGCAGAAGACAATCTCCCATTGGCCACCGGAAGCCACAGGAAGGGGAGGGAGAGGGAATAGGCCCGGCAAGCCTAATGGCTGCTGGAAAGCCCTTCACTGCCACCCCGCAGCAGGGTTTGGCAGCAGAGCAGTGCCAGTTTGGGCCATGAGGGCAGCCCCTTGGACAAAGAGGGTAGGGCTGATGTCTTTACGCCCTGCTTGTGAGTTACCAGACAAAATGCTGGATTTGACGAGTCCTTAGTTTGATTCCAACAAAGTACTTATCGTGTTCCTTTGTTGAAGAGGAACATTTCCTAAACTGAGATGATACAGCAGTGGCATTGTCATTGTGCAGTTAATCCATGCAATGGTAGAGCATCGTAGCCTTTTTTTCTTTTTTCTTTTTAACAAGGGTGGCATTCCCTTAGGGGTATTGTGTCCATGTGTGTGTATATGTGTATGTGCATGTACATCCTTGTCACTGGTGAGCAGAGCCAGAGCCAAAAGTGGAGCAGACCATCCATGCCTTTCTCCCTCTTTCTGCTACACACTTTCCCCCATCTCCCCGACATCCCCATTTCTCCCCCTCCTCCCTCTCCCACTGCCAAAGGAGGGACCTATTGCTCTTGCTAGAGGTCTGAACTGATCAACTGCAGAGAGCTTTTGAAATAAAACCAAAGACACAGCTTGTCCCACCCCGTTGATACAGTATTAGCAGCTGGGCCACCACACTAAGGATTGAACCATCTTATATATAGCACACACACAAAAAATCCAGATAGACGATGTCATTTCTGCAATGCTTTAATGGAATTTTTCTACCTCTCCTATAATATTAGAAGCCAGGGTCTTTCCGTTAAGCTGATTGGTGAGAGATTCAGGACCGATAAAAGAAAGTACTTCTTCACACGGGGCATGGTTAAACTATGGCATTCACTTCCACAAGATGTAGTGATGGCCACCAATTTGGATGGCATTAAAGGTGGATAAATTCCTGGAGGATAAGGCTATCAATGGATACTAGTCCTGATGGCTATGTCCTACCTCCAGTAGCAGACACAGTAAGCCTATATACACCAGTTGCTGAGGAATATGGGTGCTAGGGTGCTGTTTCACCTGTGTCTTGCTTGTGGGTTTCCTAGGGGCAGCTCGTTGGTCACTGTGTGAACAGAGTGCTGGACTAAATGGATCCTTGGTCTGATCCAGCACGGCTCTTCTTATGTTCTTATGAATTTGAATATCTTAAAAACAAATGTAAACACCCTTCTAAGAGGCTTATCTGCCTGCATCTCTTGAGAAGTGTTTAAATATTTTTTTCCACACAAATGAATGCCTTTCAAACATTACAGAAGAGGCATTGTCAGCCTCGGTGGAAACGCGAAGCTCATCCTTTCATGTGACCCAGATCTCCTGAGTGAAGATGGAGGCTTTTACTCCACTGATAGTTAAGTGAGGACACCATTTGGCCCAAGTCAATCATGTGCTTAACTCTCTTTGAGAAATCAATAGGACTTGAGAAGTGCTTAACCTTGGCTGGATCCTTAACCCTTGTGCTGGAACAGACTCCTTTATGATCAAAGAACCAAGAAAGACCCACCTCATGAAGCGATTGCACTGACAAGAAAAAAGGTCGACTGGAATCAAAGGCAGACAACAAACATGGAACCCAAGGGTGTCATTTTTACATAGCTATTCTTCCCAGCCAAGCTGTTCTTTAACAATTGAATATGAATTCAATTGTTAAAGAACAATTGAATATTTTGAAGTTGGGTCACACATGCGCAGGCTAAGTGGTCTGTGATATTTGATTGTTGTTGATTCTTGTCCACTGACAAGCCCTCTGGACTTGTGCTTCCTCTTCACCATTGCAACGGGCTTATTCACCTGCCTCTCCCTTTGGCTGTGGCAAAAGTGGTGCTGAGAAGGGGGAACAGCACATGCCACTGCCTACTTGCTCACTGGCTCTCAGCCTGTCAATCAAGCAAGTGAGAAAGAGGACGTAGAGCAGCAGCAGCAGCAGCTGGTGACAAGGGCAGAGCTAAGATAGGCTCACTGAGGGAGTGCCTAGGCTGACCATCTGAAAAGAGGACAGGGCTCATGTCACTTTAACAGTTGTAGAAAAAAGGGAATTTCAGCCAGTGTCATTTGTATGCAATTAGTTCCTGGTGAAATTCCCTTTTCTCCACAACTGTTAAAGTTATATGAGCCCTGTCCTCCTTTTCAGATGGTCAGCCTAGGAGTGCCCCCATTGAGGGTGCCAGGGGGCATGGGGGGCAAGTGCTCCCCTAAACAAGAGCTTGCCACCCCAGTTGCCCCACCCCAGTTGCTGGTAGAGCTGGCTTTGCCAAAAGGGCTCACCCAGAAAAGGCAGCCTCAGCAGGGCACAGCAAGGGTTAACAGTTAGCCTTGCCTGAAGTCAGGCGCCTGCGCTGTCGCCTTTGTTCTCCTAGGTTGCAGAGAAGGAGCCGAAAGGAGCCACGTGGGCCGGGCTTGTGGCTGCCTTCTCAAAGGCAATCCTCAGCTGTTTTAGAGGAGAGAAGGGCAGCCTCTTTTTTTCAGCCCCTTAGCCCTTCCCCTCACTCAGCAACAGGGACAGGGAGCCAGGCAAGCCCAGATACCGGTTGATTTCTGCTGATAATCGCCTACACTTTCCAGGTACTGGTAATAGTATTTTTTATATTCCGTCATGACTTGTTAGGGCTATTAGCTGTATACATACTTTTTTATGTTGTTACTAAATCCCTGTAAGATCCCAGGCTAAAATTAGGAGTGGGGGAAGAATTTGTGGGAAGGGGATGTTTAAAGCTTTCCAGCTATTGCTGCTCTCACCCCACCCCCCTTGCCCCAAACCCTGCTGTTTGCCCTAACTGGGAAAAATACAGAATGGACTAGTTTCTCTTGCCCCCCTCCCTGTATGTATTTGGTGGGTTGGTTGG
Source organism: Anniella stebbinsi (assembly GCA_029215795.1). Lineage (NCBI taxonomy): Eukaryota > Metazoa > Chordata > Lepidosauria > Squamata > Anniellidae > Anniella > Anniella stebbinsi. Next base: position 337,413,303 of record JARDYH010000001.1, read on the forward strand.
GGATAGCTGCTAGAGAAGAAGAAGAAGAAGAAGAAGAAGAAGAAGAAGAACAACAACAACAACAACAACAACAGCAACAATTTATTTCTTACCCGCCTCTCCGTCTGGATCGAGGCGGGGAACAACAACATGATAAAATACATATTATGTATTATGACTTTAAAAGCAACCATGCACAACCTGGCACTGTCTAGATGGTTTGGACCACAACTCCCAGTATTCCTGACTATTGACCATGTTGGCTGGGGCTGATGGGAGTTTAAGTTCAAAATCTCTGGAGAGCACCAGGTTGGGGAAGACTGGTTTAGAGGAAGACTAGCTGTCAGTGTAAACACCCCTTACCAAGATTCCTTCTTTTCTTCCTAATTGCAGCTTTCCACTTATTTTCATTTTAAAAAAAAAAAAAAAAAGGTAGAACTTTGGGGAAAACTTTTGCGTGTTTACATTTTATATTGTAATCTATAATGCGCTTTGTGGTTTAAATTGTTGTGAACTGACCAGAGAGTTTTGTTGTAAGAATTGGAGTGTGCCAGTTTTTAGGATTTATCACACAATCCTATGCATGTTTACTCAGAAGTAAGTTACTGCCAATGGGTACTAGGAGCCCTTTTGGGCAAGGAAAGAGTTAATGGGCGTTTTTTCCCCTCCCCTCTTTCCTTTCAGTTCTCCCAACAGTTGCTGGATTCAACTGTTTGTAAATATGGCATAGAATCCATTTTGTTTTGCTGTATTTCAGTCATATTGTGAAAATGTGGTTTAAAAAAAACCCCTTTCTTCCTTTTCGGGTGCAAGTTAACATATATTCCTGGCTAAATTCCTTCTGTTTTATGGGGTATACTTTTTACTTCTCCTTTTGAAACCTGTGATTATGTAACCCAAACTCACTCACAGCCATTGATTCTTATTTTCCTGCTGTCTCAGTTTGCCTATTTGTGAAATGGGTTTCGTGGTCTCCCATCTCCCTTTAATTTAAATCTTAGAGGAGTGGGCTTGGCTATAAATGCCTTTCTCTGTGTTGTGTCAAACCCTGGATAAATTGTTTTTTTTTAAGACACATTTTTTAAAAAGCCTGATCTCTGTTAGTTCTGGAATTTAGTAGGGGTGTGCACGGACCCCCCGGATCGGATCGGGACCCGGATCGGGACCTCCAATTTTGTCACGGACCGGTTCGGACAAAATTGGAGGCCCCCCGGACCGGATCGAGTCCGATCCCGACCCAAAAATCGTAAATTTTTGGATCGGCCGCCATTTTTTTCCCCATAGACTTGCATTGCAATGCAAGTCTATGAGGAAAAAATGGCGGCGGGTGGGTGAGGGGGGGCCTAACTCCCTCCCCCCCGGGGCCGTCCGTTGTGGACGGCCCCGGCAGGTAAGCCCCCTCCCCCGCGCTCCCTACCCCCCCTGGGGCTGTCCGCTTCCATCCGCTGGCGCCCGTGGGCGCCAGCGGATAGAAGCGGACGGCTCCGGGGGGGGTAAGCCCCCTTCCCCGCCACTGCTTACCTTCTCGGCCCGTCCGCTCCCGTCCGGCGCCGGCGGCTACTACCAGCGGGCTCCGCGGCCTACTCTCGAGTAGCGCGCCGGGTGATGACATCACCCGGCGCGCCACCCTAGAGCAGGCCGCGGAGCCTGCTGGTAGTAGTAGTCGCCGGCGCCGGACGGGAGCGGCCGGGCCGGGAAGGTAAGGGCCCCCTCCCCCCCTCCGCGCGCCCCCTCCTCCCCTCCACGCACCCCCTGCTTACCTTCTCAGCCCGTCCGCTCCCGTCCGGGGCCGGTGGCTACTACCAGCAGGCTCCGCGGCCTGCTCTAGAGTAGCGCGCCGGGTGATGACATCACCCGGCGCGCCACCCTAGAGCAGGCCGCGGAGCCTGCTGGTAGTAGTAGTCACCGGCGCCGGACGGGAGCGGCCGGGCCGGGAAGGTAAGGGCCCCCCTTCCCCCCTCCGCGCGCCCCCTCCTCCCCTCCACGCACCCCCTGCTTACCTTCTCGGCCCGTCCGCTCCCGTCCGGCGCCGGCGGCTACTACCAGCAGGCTCCGCGGCCTGCTCTAGAGTAGCGCGCCGGGTGATAACATCACCCGGCGCGCCACCCTGGAGCAGGCCGCAGAGCCTGCTGGTAGTAGCTGCTAGTGCCGGACGGGAGCGGACGTGCCGAGAAGGTAAGCGCCCCCCTCCTCCCCCCCCCGCTGTCCACTTTCATCGGCGGGCGCCCGCTGGCGCCCGCCAATGGAAGCGGCGGTGGGCGCCAGTGGGCGCCCACCGATCCGCCGAACCGGTTCGGAGCCTTTTCGGACCGGTTCGGATTGGATCGGCGATCCAGCTGCGGGATCGGAAATCGGATAATTTATCCGATTTCCCACTGGACCGGACTCGGATCGTGGATCGGGTCCGATCCAGTGCACATCCCTAGAATTTAGTATGCTGCAATGACAGGGCTTCTGTATCTTTAACAGTTGTATAGAAAAAGGAATTTTAGCAGGTGTCATTTGTATGCAGCACCTGGTCAAATTCCTTCTTCATCACAACAGTTAAAGCTGCAGGAGTCCTGCCCTCTTTTATATCTGGTCACTTTAGTATAGCTAGTGCAGCTTTAGCTGTTGTGAAGAAGAGGGAATTTCACCAGGTGCTGCATGCACACAAATGACACCTGCTGAAATTCCCTTTTCTGTACAACTATTAAAGATACAGGAGCCCTGTCTTCCTTTTCATATGGTCACCCTACAATTATGTAACTGAAACACACACTTGCTGCTCTGGCACCAACTGCCAGAGCAGCAAGAACACCCTCAGAAGAATTAATCTGCTTATTCCATGGATCTCTTCCTTTTTTCTCAGGACAGTAGGCCAGAAAAAATGAGAGGGGAAGGAAAGAATTAATCTGTACCTTCTCCACATCTTCCTTTTTTTTCTCCTCAGAGAATTAGGACAGGAATGGGGTGGGAAGAATTTACTCACAGAGCAAGCCTATGAATGTTTACTCATCATATTCAATGCCTCTTATTGCTTTTATTCCATATTACAAAAGCAATGGATTGCAATAAAAAAAACACCCAGCTTCGTCAGGAACTTCATCTTCAAAAACTTCATCTTTTGGATCATTGGACTAGTACTTCACATGCATTGGGTTTCCTAGGTGTACAGGGCCCAGGTGTCTCAGTTTGCTCTTTCCTTACACTAAAAGTCTACCTTCTGGTTCTGCCTGCACTGGTTCAAAAGAAAGTGTTCTGTCTGTTTAATCTGTAAATCAAGGAAATGCTTGTGTAGTGACTGTACCTGTTTTGAAAGCCTTTTTCCTTACAGTAATTGGAATTTGGCTTATACATGCTATATATTTTTTTAAAAACACTAAATTTATCAATATGACTTATTTCAGAATATATGGTTAGGATGGCAGTTTTAGTGTGAGATATACCGTTATTTTTCTTTCAGAGGTCTTACATATGGGATACAGCCCGCCCACCTAGAACCCAGAACCTTTGAACTTTGACCAAGAAGGATATTGTAATTTTAACTTGTTTTTATGCTTTATGCTTTTAAATTTTGTATATCGGTATTTTAATTGTTCAATGTTTTTAATTTTTGTAAACTGCCCAGAGAGCTTCGGCTATGGGGCGGTATATAAATGGAATAAAATAAACATACTTTGCCCCTTCTGTGCCCCCCCCCCCCTGATTTTTTTTTTCTGGTGCCGCCACTGCCCCAAGGGCTCGCAAAAACCAGGAGCAGGCACAGTGTCTGAAGCAGGAAAAAGTGCCCCTGTTAGGATGCTGCCTGTCACACGAACTTCGCCATACAAAACCAAAACGGCGATTTCTGTGCCATTACACAGATCTAATCGCGGCGGTGACACGCTCGAACCCATGCCAGCTACATACTGGCAATGGGGATCCTCTGTTTTCCCCAGCCCCCAACGTCATTCAGTTTGGCTACGTAATTTGCAGATCGTCCCTTCCCTGGGCATGCTAGAGAGCAGAGAGCGTTCAGCGGCGCGTGTTTTCTGCTGCAGTGTGGCAGAAGGGAGGGGTGGAGGAGGCGGAGCGGGAAGGCCTTGTATTGGCGGCCCGGTGCAGCTCTTATGCTCTTTTGGAACTTCTGCCTCTTCCTTCGCGCCTTCCTCAGGTGGCTAAGAATCCCTAGGAAAGGGGCGAACACACAACGCGGGGTGCCTTCTGCGTGGACCTGGCACGCCAAGTGAACCCGGGAGGGAGGTGGGGAAGAAAGCGGGTTCCTCTCCTCCAGCCAGCCTTCCCCACTCTGGTGCCCTGCAGAGGTGTTTGGACTACAACTCCCGTCATCCCCGATCGCTCGCCATGCTGGCTGGAGCCGTAGTCCAAAACCACCCCGAGACTCCCAAGTTGGCGAAGGCTGGTGGCTCCGATTTCAGTGGGGCTGTGGATCCATTCGGGGTTTCAGTCAGAACCTGCCAGAACTCTAAAGAGCTACCGAAGGTGCTGTACCGATTTGGGGGATAAGGTTCAGCACCTCGGATAGCTTCTTTAGAGTTCTGGCTGGTTCGAACTGAAACCCAGAGTGGATTTACAGCCCCACCGAAATCGGAGCCACCAGCCTCCACTGTCTCATTCCCTGTTTCCTTTGCATGGGCTTCGGGAATTTGCAGACGCTCCCTTGGCTCGCGAGAAGTCGGTTTGTTATGGTTCTCGCTGTGTGCTTTTTGCAGCCTTTGCCTGACGGGGCAAATCTCGGACAAGTGCAGCCTGCGGATCTGGAAAGGGAAGCGCGCCAGCGAGAAACATCCGTTTCGAGAGTATTCGGCGCGCGGAGCCCGCAATTTGCAGGCGGTTCCTCCTCGGGCGACCGAGACTGGCTTGCACAGTGCTCATGGAGCGAAAAGGCAAGATCTCCGCTGCCCTCCGACTCGCGCAGGTAGGGAGCGAACCTTTCCAGCCCGTCCCCTTCCCACGGGGACAGGAGACTTCGGCTTCTCTTCGCGCACGTGAAGATGGGGAGCCTCCCCTTCCCCCAGATTCCAGGGATTTGGAGAAGGAGGAGGAGGAGGGGAGAATGCCAGATGTAAATACCGTTCTAGATCGCGAAGAAGGGAATGCTTTGGGATTCCCCCCTCAATTAGACATGTCACATGGAGATGTTTGATCCCTTTTGCGCTCTGCATATTGTTGTTTCCCTTTGCTGTGGAAGATCCAACGCGAAAGGAAAGGCCGAACGGGGGAAGGGAGGCCGCAACCATCGGGCGTGAGTCGGTTTGAACTTCTTAGATCACACCAGGAGATCTCGCCTCTGTTAGCACGGCCTGCGGTTAGGCCGGCGGGCACAGGAGGATGAGGGGTCGTCGTGGTACTCTGCAGAACAGTAGCCTAAAATGCAAGTCAAAGAGTGGGGCTGCTGCCTTAGCATGCCCAATGCTTGCGGGCTTCCCGGAGGCATCTAGCTGGCCATAGTTGGGAACAGGATGCTGGGTTGCTAGATGATGGACTCTTGGGCGGATCCGGCAGGGCTCTTGCGATCTTAAAATAACAGCTATCCCAAAAATAAAGTGGGAGGGGGGTGTTTGAAATTGTGACAGAGCCCAGTTTCTCATTTGTTGGAACTGTGAAGGTATCCCTGTGGTTACTGTTGATAAAAGAGTGAAAATCCGGCCAGCTGGGTAAGTTAGGCAAGTTGCTCTAAAATCACACTTTTCAAATAGTAGTAGGTTGGGTATCAGCCATCTATACTTATTTTTGTGAGCTATGTGTACCATTTGCTGGTGTGTACTAAATCTGAGACTCCTGTGTTGAATGCTTGGCTCAACACTGGAATATATTAATGAGAACAAGGGTACCACTGAGCAAGCACAGAGTGCATTTCTGTCACAATAAGCATTGGCAGCTAGACTTAACACATCTAGGAACTGAGAATACAGGAGGTGGGGGCAGGTCTTCCAGTTTATAGTCTGAGTTCTGAGCCTCACCCTTTTCTTTCTTCCTTCCTTTAAAAAATAATAATAAGAGGCCTAGATGGGCTATACCACTTCAGACTGCAGGGAGCGGGAGCAGAGCATCTCATAAAACAGAATGCTCCTCTATACAAAAATCCTCCATGTGGAAAACTAGCAACTCAGTAGAACCCTTCTACTTGATATCTAGTTTTCTGTGTGGAGAGATTTGAGGGTTGTGGTTGTTTTTGTATGGAAGAACATTATATCATGTGAGGTTCTTACCTAAAGTCTGAAATGGTACAACCCAGACACAGGTGTACAACTTTAGTAAGAAATAGGCCTACCTATAGGCCTAACATAACCACATATACTTATTTGGCTAGGAAATGATATAGGTTAGGTGGATAACTTGTGGTCCTCCAGATATTTTGGCCTACAGCTCCCATTAGCCCTAGCCAGCATAGCCAGTGGTGAAGGGCCATGGGAGTTGTAGGCCAAAACACCAAGAGGGCCACAAGTTGCCCAGTACTAGATGTAACATCTTTATTATATGCTGATTGTTAAAATGCACAGCCCTATGGAATAGTGACTCCGAAATGTGAACTGAAATTTCCTGGTCAGCAGTGAAAACTTTTTATGATGGTAGTTTTTAACTTTTTCTAGAATCATAGAGTTTGTCTGTCTGATTTCTAATGTCTCTGGTGATGTCAGTTCCTCACACACGCACGTCTTTTGGAATTCAAGAACTGTCTGCTCCCTGCTTATTGCTGCTCTTTCATTCTGGGGCCACAATTATCACTCCTGGCTTATGGACCTTCAAAGCTACAAGAGGATGAGGGTGTGCCCTGAATACCTATCTCAGAACTCCATCACGTGAGAGATTTAATGCATTCTCGCCATGCTTGGTGTATGGATTTGCAACATGATACTCACATGACGCCGTGCTTGTCCTGCTGACATCCCGCCTCTTCCCTAGCCTTTCCTAGAAAGCTAAAAGTCTGAATTATTTTCCCTAAGTGTGTTTAATGCACCCTAAGCCTGCATGTAGTTTTAAAGGAACTGGGGGCTTGAATGGATTGCATCAGGTCTTGGCAGGGAAAAGCAATCTCTCCCAGCATCCGGTTCCAAGCCTCAATAGAAAACCCAGGCTCAAAAGTGTTTTTTTAAAATCATACAACGCCTGAATCTCTGCAGAGACAGGATTGTAACCCCTTGATGCCCCCAAAGAGCCAGACTAAAGGTTCATTCCATTTTTGCCCTGCAGAAAGGCAGTCTGGTTGAAGTGCTCAACTGACAGGTCCTGACAGGAGGGAGAAAGAGAAGGGGCGGGGATGGGGTGGGGTGGAGGGGAGGGGAGAGCAAATGAGCAAAGAAGCGAAAGAGCAGCTATTCTGGTGAAAGGGCTCATAAGCTTCACATGCTTCTGCATTAGAGGTTTAAAAAAAACTTGGAGGCAAACCAGGGGAAAAAATTAGGTGTGATGGAGGTCTCAATCTGCTGTATTGATTAGGATTGAAGAGAAGGGCAGTTGTGACCTTACCATGCAACCTTAGTTCTTCCTTGCCTTTGCACATTTATTGGGGTAATTTCATTGATAGAACCTCACATCCTATATCTCAGTCTCCTCTCCAATCTTGGTCCCTCTAGATGTCTGGGACTAGAACTCCCATCAGCCACAGCTTACATGGACCATAATTTGGTGGTTATTGAAGTTGTCCAGAAGATCTGGTGGGCACCCAGTTGGTGGAGGCTACTATATCTTTATATTTCTGAGTGTTTGGGGAGGCAACAGGTTGGGTTCTAGACTGAAGTTGCAGGTGACGCATAGTAGATCCAGGCCAGAGCAGGGAAAGGCATTTCTGCTCTGGTTCCCTGCTTACTGGACGTGCTCCTTTACTACTTCTGTCTCATTACATGATTTGTTATCAATTCCTGCATATTAGTCCGCTTGCCAAATCCTCCTTTCTTGGAATGCACTCTGCTTATATTGGGAGAGTTTCATATTAGTCATAAAAAAGACCAGCTCCCTCTTGTCATATCAAACCCTGGGCTGTGATAGATCACAGGCGCCAGCCGAAAGCAACTCCCGCCCCACAACCTCCTATGCTTTAGTACTGAGTTTGGAGAAACCCAGATTCATCCAACTAGCTGGAAGGTTCCCCCCACCCTAAAATATAAAGAGTGCTGAGATACTGTACTTGAAATATCTGTAGCGGTTATGGAAAAGTGTAATGTAAATATGAAATGTGAAGAATAAGGCAGAGAGTATTGACAGCCATCCCCAAACTAGTGCCCTCCAGATACTGGCTGGTATGATAGTAGTTGTAGTCCACCACATCTGGGCACCAGGATAGGGAAGGCTGATGTGCAATATAAGACCATCTGTTAGAAACTGTTGGAGGCAACTGCTATGGGGAATCCATTGGCAGCAGTAGTTTGCAGCTCCAAGGAAACTGCCGAGCTGTTTCTTGGAGGAGGGGCTGGGGGCTATTTTCCCTGTCAAGACATAGGCTTGTATAGCCAAGATTTAGCACATGAGAGTATCTGTGCATGGAATTAATTGGGTTGCACTCCCCCTGTCCTTCGCGCAGCTTGAAACATCTGCCTGGGTGACCGTGGTAGTTTCCATCTTGAAACCACATTGGAAACTAAATTGATAAGGACTGAGATCTTTTGTATCATTCAAGAATTCATGGACTTGATCCACTATTGAAGGTTTAACCACCTTACCCCCAAAGGGTAAATTAGCAGGGTCATGTGGATCTAAAGTTGGTTTCTTTAATGCTGCCTTCATCTCATCCTGCAAAGAGCAGGGAAATCCCACCTTAAATTAAAGCATTTAATCACACAGCTGTAATCCAACCAATCCATGCTCCTCAACTAGCTTTAATTAGCCAGTGTAATTAAGAGTCAGGGATTTTGCTATTGTTATAATATATAGATATATAATATACTTCTGGTGGCCTCATCACTGCTGACTTGGGGGAGGGGGGGAGAGAAACCTGAAGATTTACTTATTCCACTCTGCATATTCATGTTTTTGGCCATACATATCTCCCTGGGGAGGGAGCTCCAAAGGTTGAAGCTTCCAAGTTGTCACTGCGGGTAGTAATAGAATAATCATACCCAGAGTTACCAAGGTATACATGCCTGTTCATAGGAATATGATGCTGCTATCTAGTGATTCTTTTTCTACCCAGGTAGAAGCTACATTTCAATGCTGTGAGAGTCCTGCATATACATGATTTGCAGTGGAAGAGAACTAGGAAAGTGCCATTAGTGATGGGAGAAGTGACAGGAGAGGTGGAGATGCCTGGGAATCCATGGCTTGCAGGGTAGGAAGGGTTATATTGGTACATTGTTGCGATGATATCATGGCAACGGTGTGCCAGTATAACCCTTCCTACCCTGCAATACGTGCATCTGCAGTTCTCCTATCACTTCTCCCTTTGCAAGATACCATGGCAACCCAGCCTCATTGATGGGCAATATATACTATTTTTCTGGCCTGATGGTAGACAGATGGGGGTGTGGGGAATGTTGGAAGATCTCACGGAAAGAGTGTGTTGTAATTGCTTGCCTCTTTGCCTTCTTTGCTAATGCATTTCTCAGGATTATGGCAGCAGGTTAGCTCCCATCTTATTTTTTAAAAATGCCTTTATTTTTAATGGCTTTGCTTGGTTCTCTCTGCCCACCCCACCCTGCAATATTCATAGCGTTTCACAGACTTCTGCTAAATAATCACCACATAGATCCCCCAAGCTATTATGATGGCCGTCAGTTACTATGGGTCAAGAAACTTCAGCTATGCAAGCTGCAGATGCAAAGGGCAGTTTGCAGACCAGTGTCTACTTTTGGAGCCTGGTTCAAGACTCCTTGCCTGTGTTTTATATACCTCTGCCCCCACCCTCCTCCAGCTACAATGGAGAAGAACATGCTTCTGTGGGCAAGAAGGTGGCCAGTTCTTGCAATTCTTGGAATGTGTTGGTGTTCAGCTGTGTATCACAGGTTTGCTGGCCTCCTGCACTTTTTCATATCCATAAGAGGTGGATGTTTGGAAGTATCAGCCTCTTTGATTTAGGCCTGTAGGCTAGGCTGGCCAGATAAAATCCAGGTCAGGGCTCATTTAACTTTGTAGAGAAAAGGGAATTTCAGCCAGTGTCATTTGTATGCAATTAGTTCCTGGTGAAATTCCCTCTTCATCACAACTGTTAAAGGTGTATGCACTATACTAGAGTGACCATATTCAAAAGAAGTCAGGGCCCCTACAACTTTAACAGTTGTGATGAAGAGGGAATTTCACCAGGAACTAATTGCATACAAATGACACTGGCTGAAATTCCCTTTTCTCTACAACTGTTAAAGTTACATGAGCCCTGACCTGGATTTTATCTGGTCACTCTACTCTAGGCCATTCATTGGAGTTGGCTTATCCTTCTGGTAAATGTGGGAGCTGTTGGAGTTGTTCCTGAGCTGGTCAGGAGGCCTGCTTAAAACCAGGAACCTTTCCACTCCATGGAAGCTATTCAACTCACCCATCCGCCCACTAATTGCATTTCTACTCCCACATTGAACTGACAAGCCCAAGCTCAGATTTTGATCCCTTCAAGTTGGAGGACAATCAGTGCATCGTGAGGTGCTGTGTGTCTGCAGGAAGGATCCAACAGTGTCGTGGTGCTTGTGCTATTGAAATTGAGCTATCATTGGTTTACGCTAGCAAATCATCAACACCCCTAGAGCTGTGACACCATTGGATGCTTCCCTGTATGTCCACCTGTTTCCTTACCGCTTGGGCTTAGTTACTCCAACTTTGCCACTAACTCTGACACACACAATGAGTCACACTATTAGGCTGACCATATGAAAAGGAGGACAAGGCTCATGTAACTTTAAGAGTTGTAGAGAAAAGGGAATTTCAGCCAGTGTCATTTGTATGCAATTAGTTCCTGGTGAAATCCCCTCTTCATCACAACAGTTAAAGGTGCAGGCACTATACTAGAGTGACCATATACAAAAGAAGGTAGGGCCCCTGCAACTTTAACTGTTGTGATGAAGAGGGAATTTCACCAGGAACTAATTGCATACAAATGACACTGGCTGAAATTCCCTTTTCTCTACAACTATTAAAGTTACACAACCCTGTCCTCCTTTTCATATGGACAGCCTACACACTATAAATTGGGTGTTCACTGTGTTATCTGCATACAGTCAGTCCCTTGGGCATGAGATGGAATGATCTGTGATCAATGCCCAGCAAAGATCTGAAGAGTCTGTTTCCTGGAGGAAAACTTCCTTGTTCCCATGAAGGATTATGGGTACTACCTTCCTTTGCATGGCATCCTATTGTTTGAGAGGGAGGAACAGTAGTTAAAAGGCAGAACACCTGCTTTGCATACAGATGGTCACAGATGCAAAGCCTGATATCACCAGGTAAAAGAATCAATTAGCAGGTGAAGGGAACGACCTGGAAAAGTACTGCCAGTCCAGAGTAGACAATCCTGGGCAGACTCTGCATAAGGTTGCTTCTTGTGTTCCTATGACCAAGCAGACTAGAGTGCCATCAATTAAACCATATATACTAATATGTGGAAGTGGGTGAGTTTTTAATTATATATGTCACTTTTGTAACTAGTTCTTAAATTTGTTTAAAATTAATTTATGTTTTTATGAAATTGTTATATAAACTCCTAAATGTAATAAAATCCGTAAGAGGTTCACATGTAAATATTAAAATCACACTTAAAATACAATATTAAAAACACAGTACTAAAAACAATTCCTGTTACAGTAAAAGCAGTATAAGGAGCAGTATGATGGAGCAGCATGATTAATTTAATTACACCCTGGAAAGCCTGGCTGAACAAGGGTGTTTTCAGGAGGTATTTAAAAGATGCCACATTTTTTACCTCCTGAACTGCATGAGGGTAGATTTTTCAAAATATGGGGTATATTTTATATTGCAAGATGGCTGAGAAATGCATGAAATAAACAAATAGATACTTTGGAGCACCCTGTGTATAATTCCTCCACCCAACTCTTCACCTGTGACAGAGCTGGGACTTCAACTCAAGCATTCTTGCTTTGCTGTGTAGATTTACTGCTTTGCTGCAGATTAATATCTCTTCCCTTGTTCTTTCACTTGGGTTGCGCTGAAATAGATTGACAGTCTGTGTGTAGACTAAAAACGTGGTGATGGATCCATATTCGCTTTCTTCTCAAAGTCTGTGAACAGTGAGTTGTATACTGTTCCAAAAACATGTGCTACTCTCCTGAGCAAGGGGGAAAGGAAGCCAGGTTTGGATGTGGTTGGTTTGTATTTGTACTGTTGTTCCTTGCTGGGATATAAGCCTCTTTCGATATTGTTTGGACCATAATGTGTTTACATTTTTAGTTGTAGATATGTGTACACACGTGTACACACACACGGTTTCACAAAAAAATGCCTATTCTGATCTGTTAATACTATTTTGATCTAGCTGTAGAAAACAGAGGGAATGCCTGTCTTGGTAGGTTGATAACCTCAAACCATAATGACCACCTTTTTTAACCATGGTTAGAGCTAGGGATGTGCACGCCCGAAAATATTGTATTTTATCGTTATCGGAATTTTGGACCAAAAAAATATCGTCTCCGATAATATCGTAGGTGAACCGTATTGTCTTCACGATAATTATCGGAAATACGATATTGATCCGTAGGGAGAGGCGGCTTATAAATAAATATTATTATTATTATTATTAATTTGCAGCCCCATTGTGCCCTATAGAGCTGAATATTTTAGAAAAAATGCCTATAACGTCTGTATTTTCAAAGTTACAGTCTTGAAACTTGGTCACAATGCTTATGGGGTATGCCTAAGTATGTGTATGAAATTTGAGATCGATCCCTCCAACCCTCAATTTTATATGAATTTATTAAAGATCCTGCAACTTTTTGACAGGTCTGAATGAACGTACATGGCGAGCTGTCATTCTGACCTGTCAGAACTTAAACAATTTTCAATAAATTCATATAAAATCGAGGGTTGGAAGGATCGATCTCAAATTTCATACACATAAGCCCTGTGACCAAGTTTCAAGCCTCTAACTTTGAAAATACAGAAGTTATAGATTTATTTATATGGCAGTCCGATAATCTGATATAATCGGGCTGAAAATTATCATCTCCGATGATTATCGTAGAAAGTTGTATCGTGTCGTTATTGTTAATCGCATGCACGATAAAGAGCATATAGTATCGTTATTGGATATTTTGACGATATGATACACATCCCTAGTAAGAGCCAACATTTGTCTTAGGCCTCTATTGACTATGTGAACAAATGGATGCCAGGAACTGAAGATTAATCTACACCAGGGGTGGGCAAGTTCTGGGGGTCGGGGCTGCATTGCCCTCCCCAAATCCACCAGGGGATGCACCCCTCACTACCCCATTGCTGCTGAAATGGTTATTGTGGTGGAACACACACACACACACACACACACAGAGACCTGCAGTTTTGCTTGAACATCCTCATGTGCCTTGTTTGCAAGCAGAGTTGCACTCCCAGGAGGCTTCTGGGGCCCCAATATTTTGCATGTGGCACCAACAGTTTATCCCTCCTCCCCCCCTTGAAGGAATGTGGCCCAACGGGGGGGGGAGGGGGGAGTTCACTATAACTGCTTGAGAATGATGGCATGAATCATTAGGCAACAAGCATTATTTGAGCAATGAGTAGATGCAATGTTTGCATTTTAGAAATGAGTCTGCAGGAAGGTCAAAATCCACTGGACACCCCCACTGGACACCCCCAAATCTGTCACAATGCTCATTTTGTGAGATTTTCTGGAGTTTCCCAGATTATTGTGCTGTCAAAATAATTGGTACAGCTCTCCCTGAGTCAGTTGCTCAAGCATGCTTGATGGGAGCAGAAATCCAGATTGCAACGTGCATCCTTGCTGCCCCCTAGCAATGGATCACCCGCTGTGTGCAGAAAGGTTGTGTAATTGCCAGGAATCCTGAAGAGACTGAAGGGCAAGTGAAAATTTTACATTGGCTATAGATGTGTAACTGTCAGGCCGGTGTGATTGAGAGAAGCTGTGCGTTCATAGCTCTGTGGGCTAACTCCCTCTGTCAATATCCGAAATCGTAACGCGCTGCCTGTCCCAAGGAAAGGTTGTTTGCTCACCACTTAGAGGAAGAATGTAAACCTTGCTGTGCTGCTTTGGCAGGAAAAGCAGCCCGGGATTTATGGATTTACACAGCTGCCATGGGAGCAGGGCGATCTTATGCTGTCGAGCATTTAATGGAGTGATAAGGACTGTCTGTATGCTCTGTGCTTACTCTAGTTGAGGTGCCTGGCAAAGGTTGGAACAGAGAGTGCTATCTGGAGTTGCACGTCTGCAGCTCTCTGTGGGTCTGCCTGTTTTATTTCCCCCTCCCCCTTTTGCTACCCCCCCACCCGGAGTCTGCATGAGATGGAACCAACCAAACAAATGGGGACAGAGACCCAGTTGGATTGCCTCTTGTCAATCTCTCAAAGAGGAAAGTTGCCAAATGCCCACTCAGAACGCAGCTTACTCTAGATCCAGGCACAATAAGCCAACAGCGCCTGGAAGCACTACAGAGTCTCTCCAGGGAAAAAGGTGGGGATGCTGGAGAACAGGATGCAGCTGCCCCGGCTGAGGAGAAAGTTGCTTGAATGACCTTCTGGCAGCCGGATTCTTTGTTTTTATATTGAAAGGCAACTGCACGAATAGACACTGAACCTTTGGCTTTTCTCTCTGCCGTGTTAGACACCCCATAGCTGTGAGAGAATCGATGGCTGCAGCAATCATGCTTCCTCCATGGTTTAGCAAATGTGTAGGAAAAGGTTCCCAGAAAAAGAAACACGTTTCGAATAAGGTTCCATTACCAGTGCTAGCTTCATTAATCGCTCCACCTGCTGTTTGGACTACGGAGATCAGCACAGGGTTGGCACAGTCCCCTTGTGATTTTTGTGGATAAGGTGTGAGCAACTAGTTCAGCCTTCCCTAACCCCGTCCCCTCCATATTCGTTGGACTGCAACTCCCAGAATCCTCCAGCCAGTGGTTGTCAACACATCAGGGGGATGCCAGGTTAGGGAAGGCTGAACTAGATCAACAATTCTGATAGCTAGAAATTCTCCTGCCTGGAAGGGCTTGTCCAGGAGATGCCTCTTGAGGAGACTGAATACGCTCTTTCAACCAAGGCTGGCTTGACCACCCAAGCATATGATGTTCCATGTATGCACCCCACTCACAAGTGGTAAGAAGTTTCAGGGATTCAGTTTCCTTAGAAGAAGGTGACTGGTAGGCTGACCATATGAAAAGGAGGACAGGGCTCATGTAACTTTAACAGTTGTAGAGAAAAGGGAATTTCAGCCAGTGTCATTTGTATGCAATTAGTTTCTGGTGAAATTCCCTCTTCATCACAACAGTTAAAGTTGCAGACATTATACTAGAGTGACCATATACAAAAGAAAGCAGGGCCCCTCCATCACTTCCAGGTACTGCCAAAGCAATCTAGTCATTTCTATTAAAGGATTGGTTGGTCACATGCTGGGAAGTGTCTCTTCCCTGCATCTTGCATTTATATTTGTGGGCTACTGAGCACTGTTGGCTCCTTGGGCTAGAGCTACAAAATGGTAGCCCTAAAAGTAGTGGGTTGCAGTTTGTCAGTGATGTGCATGTAGATAAAGTTAAAACTATCAACCCAACCATTGGCTGAGGAAGATGGGTGAATTTCTAAGTCATTGGCTGGCTCCAGCCTGCCCAATAGCCCGCAGCAACCAGCAACAAGCTTGTTGCAGCATAGATGCCCCAGTGAAATTAGTGGGCAAGTTAGTTCTTAACTGATAGCAAAGAGCCTGTGGTGTAAACCACATTCATGGGTGTCCTCTCACACTTGATTAGTAACGAGTCTCTCTCGAAAAGCCAAATTAAGGATGGAAAGGAGGGTAATGTTTCACAGGGCTGACTTTATCATTTGGCAAAGTGGGGGTGACTTGCTTGTTGCTGACCTTGATGTCTGCTTACTGCCCACTAAGCTAACTTGCTTTCTTTGGATGCAGTGGGGAACACTGCCCCATTTTCATGGATCAGGACTCTGAACCCTCATTTTCAGCTCCCCTGTGCCCAGAGGAGGATGCATTTCCATCCTCAGACTCAGAAGACTTGGACCATGAGGACACCAGCACACCACAGCCTATCCCACATCATCGCAGCCCGAGATTGCTAAAACAGGCCAAGCCCCTTTAAGAGGCCAAGCTTCAGTCAGGATGGAACCAATCAGCCTAAATTCAGCTACGCTCTTATTTAAGCCTCAGTATTGCTCTGGTTTTTGTTGGAGCGACATACACACAACCCTGTGTGGCTTCTAGTCCTAGCACCACTCAGAGCTTTCTGTGGTACTGATTTCCTCCCATCTTGCTTCCCTGAGGAACCTGACTTAACCTGATCCCTGCTAAAGATCAGACCACAGCAGAACCCTGCAATCAGGGTGCATCACAGAGCATCATCTGACCCCACAGCCTGAAATGGTACACCCATCACCACTGTTGAAGTAAGATTTAGCTGCCAGTCTTAGCTTCTGTATGTGGAATTGTGGTGGAGGAGGAGGGGGGAAGCATCTTGTCCTTTGACTCAGGCAACAAAATGTCTTTGACCATCCCTGTATCTAGAGTAGCTACCTGCAGAATCTCTTCACCTTTTTACCTTTGCATCTGTATAAGGGGTTGGGAACCTCTTTAATCTTGAGGGTCAGAAGCAGTTTCGGAGAGCTCTCAGGTAGGTGGAGCCATATGCAAAGGGAGTGGGACAGAATACAAGACATGCCAGCATATTTTTGCTTAGAGCACTGACTGACAGCTACTGAATCTTAGGAAAGGCGTTTCAGCCTCTCCTAGTCTGGAAATCACCAAATGATTGGTGGTTGGGAAGAAAGAGGGTGGGGCACTCTGGGAAAGCAAGGATGGCTGGATTTGGGTGAGGCGCCTGAGGTTCCCCACCCCTGATATATATGCGCATCTGCATGTTAACCCCACTGCATGAAGCAGTGCTACAGGGCAAAGCTTTTAGGCAACCTTCATCTGGGGAAGTAACATTGAAATGGGCTGTAGCAACTTTGAAGTCTTAGGTGCTGGATCATTGCTACTACCCTCTGCAATTTCATTAGGGTGAAAGATGTTGGAGTGCTTTGGGAATAATGCCAATTTCCCTGGAATTAAGCCACATGTTACATTGCAAAGTCCATTCTTATGAGTTGGCAAAAAGAAGCCTGGACTAGCACAGGGACTCTGTCTCATGGTTTGGCTGAGGTTTTTGTTACCATAACCATGTCCAGGGGACGGGGTGGAGCCAGAGGAAGGGGCGGGGCAAACTGGGAAGCTCTGGTGGTGGGCCAGATTTACATTGTAAAGTTCTCTGTTCACATAGCTCAGAAATGGGTCCGGCTGCCCCAGCATGACTGGGTTCACGCAACACCACACTCAGTGGTTGAACCTGGATTACTGTTTAACTGTGGGTTGTTGTTGAACTGTGAGTAATCGTATTGTGTGAATGCAGTGCTTTTTCTACATGGTGGTTTGTTTACCATGCAGTGTGGCTTGTTTTCCTTGAATAGCCCACCTTGAGAACCTATGGTTTGTTTTTTTATTGTTCAGGGTGGTCAACAAGTCACATTGCATGGGTAGCAAGTCATCCTGCAGAAAACGCACTGCGTTCAGACAACACAATAATGCATGGTTCAACAACAACCCACATTCAATCACTGAGTGTGGGTTAGCATGTTGTGTAAACCCAGCCCATATGTTCACTATAAAAAATGTATCATGTGAACAGGGTTAGAGTGTGCACATAGCCTAGGATAAAGGGGCACTACAAGACTTTAGTGCTTGCCTTTAGCTGGATAATACTCATTTTAAAAAAACAAAAAAACTGGGATTGTTCACTGGGATTTAAAAATTATTTTTTGAAGGAGCAGCTGAACCGAGCTGTTATAGTTGGACTTGCTGAGATTTTAATGGGCAGAATACATTAAAAGTTTTTGTAGTTCTTATTTAGAATTTAAAGACTTCAAAATGATGCAGTCAGGGGAGGGATTATTATCACGTGGCACAAGTCAATGCATGCTCATTTCCTCCTGCAACTTTATTATTTATTTAAAATATTTATATCCCTCTCAATGCTTCTTCCCAAGGTTGCTTACCATGAAATTTTTAAATCCATACGAGAAACGAAACCAATAAAATTAAACCCACAATTCAAACAGAAGAGCAGTGAAAGCAATAAAAACGATAGGAACAGCAGCAAAACACTGTAAGTACAAAACAACACCAGCAGCCTGCCTCGAAGGTTAAAATATGTCAGACCCAATCAAAAGCTCCTAGACTCCATTATGAGCTGGAATATATATATATTGCAGTATTTTTCAGCTGCACTAAAGACCAGCAAAGAACTAAGCAAATGTGCATGGGGGGATGGCATTCTACATTCAAAGAGCTGTGTTGCTGCGCAACTCAGATGGAGGCCGCCTAAGCAGAGCCTCTGAAAAAGATCTAAACATCACGCTACCTAAGCTGGTTACAGTTGCTGAAAGTCACTGAGCATCCGTAATAAAATCAGGCTGAGCAGCACCCTCAAGGTGCACACCTAATCCTGGCAGGGATTGGGAATGTGTGGGCCTCTAAATGTAACTGGACTACAATTCCCATCCTCCATCACTATTGGCTATGCTGGCTAGGGCTGATGGGAGTTGCAGTCCCACAACATTGGGAGGGCCATGAGTTCCCCATCCCTTTTATGACAAGTGTGCCCGCTTTCAGAACAGGCAAAATCCCTTTGTAGATCGCTTCCTCAAAAACCAGCAGCGCCTGAGCTTGTATTGCAAGGGGCTGAACTACCTGCCAAAGCAAGGGTAGGGAGCCAAAGCTGAGGGCCTTGAAGGGAAGTTGTTGGGGGCCACATACCAGCAGCGGGTGGCATCAAAACCAAAAGTGGGGAGAGCAAGAGCCAAAAGTGGACAGGGATCGTTTTTGAGGCCCTTCTCCAGATGTTCCTGCTGGGTGAGGTGCAGCAAGTGACTGCTGGTGAAAGTGCCTTTTTAGTGGTGGCATCCTGGTCATGGAACGCCCTCCCCAGATAGGCTTACCTGGCACTCCTTTTGCTTTCATTTTGGTGCTAGTTGAAGCCCTTTTATTTTCCCAGGCCTTTTCAGTCTGTTTTATCCCATAAAATCTCTTTTGTCCCCTTTTTTTTCTCTGCCCCTTGAGTTTTATGCCACATCATAATTTTATTTATTTATACCTATTGTATAAGCTGTCCTGAGGTGGCCTATGAATGCTGGAAACAATAAAATAAATAATAAATAGCTAGATTGAGCTTTAATATATTGACCTTCATCCTGCCCATTACTGATCCCAGATGGTCAAAATATTTACAGCACTTTTCCCCGACATGGTGCCCTCCAGATTTTTGGACTAAAACCCCCATCAGCCTCAATGGTCATGGATGATGGGAGTTAGTCCGAAACATCTGGAGAGCACCAGGTTGGGTAAGGCTAGGCTGACCATATGAAAAGGAGGACAGGGCTCATATAACTTTAACAGTTGTAGAGAAAAGGGAATTTCAGCTGGTGCCATTTGTATGCAATTAGTTCCTGGTGAAATTCCCTCTTCATCACAACTGTTAAAGTTGCAGGGGCCCTGCCTTCTTTTGTATATGGTCACTCTAGTATAGTGCCTGCAACTTTAACTGTTGTGATGAAGAGGGAATTTCACCAGGAATTAATTGCATACAAATGACACCGGCTGAATTCCCTTTTTTCTACAACTGTTAAAGTTACATGAACCCTGTCCTCCTTTTCATATGGTCAGCCTAGGTAAGGCTGATCTACAGCCTCACTTGGAGAAGATGGAAAGAGGAATGAGAGAATGGGTTGACTGTGCTGAACTCCAGACAGCCCTCACAATTACAACAGAAGAACTAAGGCAGGAGAAATGTGCATTTACCCACAAATGGCTGGGAAAGTACAACTTCCCTGCTCTCAAGCACCAACTGGGGTGAAGATATGCAGCTCCTCCTGCCACAGATGCGCTGATTTTGGGAGGATGTTGTCTGGATTCTTCACAGTGATGTATTAACACAGTATTCTCTCACCCGGAAAGGTCAAGAGATGGTCTTCAGCAAGATCCCTGCCTTGAAAGGAACTCTTTGGCTAAAGCAGTTGGAGAATCTCCCATCTGCTGAGCATCTTACATTAATAAACATTGCTACAGTTATTCTCAGACTAAAAACCTCAAGCCTGACTGTTGCTCTCAACTCCTGCTGATACTGCTGGGAAATTGTTGATGACTAATAAACCTGAGCACTATGTATTCCCCTTGGAGGAGACACAACAAAGCTGCAAAGCATGGCAGTAAGAGACTGATATTGGGGGTTGTGGGGGGGGAGCACGAGAATGCCTGTGGAGGAATGCATGTGAAAAATATTACTGCAACACAGACTTCTGCTGGATTTTGCATGAAAAATCCGGAGCAGAATATCCAATCTGTGAATATTTACTGCAAAAATCAATAGGATATTTTTTTTCATTCTGGCACATCACCTTCCCACCAATGTTTTTCTGTGTGGCAAAATGTTACGTTGGAATTGGCCCCAGATGATCAGAAGCAGTTGAAGAGTTTCAGGGCCACGGCTGTCTTGGTAGCGCTGGTGTCTGGACCGTGGAACTATATTCCCTAGGGGGCACATCTTATTCCATCCCTCTCCTCCAATAGATGGTGAAAGCTATCCTCTTCTGTCGGGCTTTCTTTTTATTTTAATAAGGACTAAGGCTACAATGCTAGATCTATGCCCCACTGAGAACAATGGGACCTCATTATTTTTCCCCACTGTTTTGATTGCTGTGTGGTTTTAGTTAGGCTGACCATCTGAAAAGGAGGACAGGGCTCATGTAACTTTAACAGTTGTAGAGAAAAGGGAATTTCAGCCAGTGTCATTTGTATGCAATTAGTTTCTGGTGAAATTCCCTCTTCATCACAACTGTTAAAGTTGCAGGGGCTCTGCCTTCTTTTGTATATGGTCACTCTAGTATAGTGCCTGCACCTTTAACTGTTGTGATGAAGAGAGAATTTCACCAGGAACTAACTGCATACAAATGACACTGGCTGAAATTCCCTTTTCTATACAACTGTTAAAGTTACATGAGCCCTGTCCTCCTTTTCAGATGGTCAGCCTATTTTAGTTATCCTTTGTCTGCCATTTTGGGGGCCTATTGCCTGGAAAGCAGCATTAAAGTTAATGGTAACACAACACAAAACATGTGTTTTCTTCTGAAAACTAAAATATGAGTTTAACTGGGAGGAATTTTCATAAGTGGTGTTAGGCTGTGCCTCTACCAGTAAACCTGAAATGGGAAGAACTGGAATAGTAATGGCAGGCAATCACACCAAATAAAGGTACAAGCTAAGGGTTAATTTGTTTTTGAAGTTTTAAAATTGGTTAGTAGGTGCAATAGCAAGGGTCACTCTGGGTGCAGAGTTAATTAAAACCTCAGGATGGCTCCAGTGGTAACCGGTCACAAGTCCGGTGAAGCCAAATAAGTTTTCTTTTTAGCCTGGGTTTCATGTGTATATAAAGACTAGCATGTTCACTGTGTTCTGTAGTATTACTAGTTTCATTCTTTTAAAAGCCTGGCCTAGAGATGTAAAATTTCTGGAAATTTTGAAGCCATGGGGGAAAAAGCTTAACCCTGTAACCCCTCAGGAAAAAAATGGAAATTTTTGGAGAAATTGAAAAGAAAATGCAAAATTAGCAGTTTTTACAGATTGAAAGTCACTGTTACTTTAGGAGCATAAAATGTAATCATGTACAAGTTGGTTTGGCATAAAATTATCACATTTGGTATATTAAAAGTACAGTGTTTTCAAACAATTGTTATAAATTGAATTTGCTTTTTAAAATTTTAACTTTTTGTGGTAACAAATGGAGCTGCAAGCTCCTGAACTGTAAGGCACATCTTTGGTTTCGACAGTTTATGAGGAGCAAGCAAAAGACAATTTTAAAAAACAAAACAAGAAACCATCAACATTAGTAACAAAGAAAATTATTTATGTCTCCTCTAGTCCTCCACAGTATCAAGCAGACATAAAGCACCAATCATTTGGAGAAGTAAATATATGAACACCTTAAACATTTTATTCGTCGTGCTAAAATACAACATTCCATAATCCATTTTTTCTTCATTTTTTTCAATTTTTTAGTGGGGAAAAGGCTTCAGGGAAAAAATGTTTTTCCCCCCGAATCTTTCCGGGTTTTTTCCTGGCCTTCACATCTCCAGCCTGGCCTGATTTGCTGTGCTGTTTTATACTTCCGGCTGCCTGTCTGCTTTATTCAGCCAATTTTGCTAGCAGGCAGAAAAAATACCATAAAGAGGAAGTCCCATCAGCCACTGATTGGGACACTGCCATCCACCCTGATCTTGCTGACCTCTGGTCCACCTTTTGTGCTAACATCTATTTGCAAAAGGATTGGCACAGCTCTTGGGTGGTTTGTGGGTGTCAGACGCACTGATTTGGTACACCTGCCATCTGAAAAGCCCTCTATCTGGAATTGCCCTTTGTCTACGGTATGAATATTGTAAAAATGATAGAGAATGTGGAAAACAGTGGACTTCAAATTGAATGCTCATTCTGATCAATGTAGCTTTTTCATTACAAACTCAGGGCATTCAAATGCCGTAATGATCGTCTCTGGTGAAGATAACTTACCTGGATAATGAGGTGCTAGATAATTTCCTAGAGCTCAAGAAACTATCAAGACTGGCTATGCAATCCTTCAGTGACTTTCCCTAAATATGGGGGCGCCATCATGGTGCTCAGGGACACCTCTGTGGTGCCTACTAGGCTCTTTGCAGCGCTTTAACGATCATGGTACCCTGTTTTGGCTGTGTGTGTGACTGCGTTTTTATGTGGCAGGGGGAAATTACACTCTTAGGGGAGGAAGCAAACTCCCAAGTTTGTGTATATACTTGGACCGAGTCACATGCGTACTTTCCCTTCTCTTTCCCCTCTCACCTGTGGGTGTTTTGTTTTTAATGGCAAGCTCTTGGCAGGCTTCTGTTGCATTTTGGTGTCGTCAAGCTCATGGCATGTTGATGGTGCTGTGGCAGTGGCAGGTTGTTGCTCATCATTTCCCATGCATTTCACACCTCTTCTGTATAGGTGTGAGATTAGAGGATTTGCTCCTCTCCCCTGTATCCTCTCTGGGCAGAAACGTTTTTGTGGTCTGGCTGTTTTGAAGCCTAACTGCCTCTGTATGTTTAGAGTGAAGCTGGGAATGGCGCGATGTTCTCCCTAATGCTTCAGCCCACGCATTGAGCCACCCACGCAAAAAGGAAGAAAATAGGCTACTTTACGTCAGCCACCAGGAAGCCAGGTCTCCAAAGAGCAGCGGTGGCTCCGAGGAGCAACATGTAGGCATCTGTGTTGCCATTCCTGCCCTTTTCATTGGAGATTTCGTATGTCCTTCCTTGTTTTTTGTCAAAGCCCCCAGCAAATCCCTGTTCCTGCATATCCCATTGCAAAGTGTGTGTCTGGATCAGCCCACTCGGTCACATTCTTTTTCATTTCTGTCGGTACCCCTTTGTTCTAATAACTCATAAGGCTTGTGGTCTGTTCTTTTGTGTTTGGCTTTTAAAATGTTTGAAGTGCGGAATATGCGCATAGACTTTCCTGTACCGAAATGAAACCAAGTAATAAGGAACGAAATATATTGGCCTGGGATCTGGTTTGCAGCCATGTTTCTGGAATTCTTTCCCTAAAGGACCGATGGGCTTTAAAGGGACCATAAAAGCTTTCCTGTCTTATTTAGTATTTTATTGGTATATATGCTGGGTGTTAGCTGCTGCTGTTTTTATTTTATATTATTATTATTTTATGGATTTAAACTATTGTTTATTTTTTTTAAATTTTCTAAGCTGCTTTGGCCTGAAAGGCTGGGCATCAATTTATTGGATAAATTAAAAAAAATAATTTTGGTTAGTTTGCTGAAATTAAACCAGAGTTTGCTAGTTCAGACTTAAAGAAGAATACTGGCTTCATACCAGCCAAAAATAAAATGCCAAAGCCAGTGTGCAAGGGGAGGAGTAAAGCAGAAGTGCTCAGCCCCGACATTAGTTTTTGGCTTCATAGCCATGGTTTATGAAGCTGGGAATGATCGTCCAAACCTGGCCACTGAGACATCTTAGTGGAGTAGCAAATAACCAAGATTGTGCAAGTTCACACTCACCCACACTCCAGAGTGGATTCTGTAGTGAAGGGTTGCTCTATGGGAGCCTATGCACTCAAAATTGGTCTGGGAGTTGTAGGATTTTTTTCTGTCTAAACATGAATAGGCAGGCACCCTAAGGGACAGAGACAGACACCTATGAGGGCTATGCACTCCTCTCACCCCGAAAATTTACCTACGGAAGATGGCAATTCACATAAATGATGGGGGTGGAGGAAACAGTACTGGAATCCTATCATTGGTTCTTGTGAGCTGCTTCTATTTGCTTCTATTTAACAGCCTGTAATCTGTCCAGCGAACATTAGTTATTGGGCGGATTACAAGTGTAATAAATAAATAAATATTTGCCTAGTGGCTCATAAGTTATAGCAGCCATTCGTTTCTTATCCTCATATCTCCAATGCTATGGTTGTTTAAGTGCCAGTTAAAATCCTGTTTACTTGTACAGGCTCTGGGGGTATACAGCAAGGGCTCCATTTTTTTACTCATTGCGGTGATGGTTTTCTTGTAGGTTATTCTATAGCTGTGATTTTAGAGTAATGATTTTAGTGTTGTTTTTGTGGTGCACTGTTCTGTATAGATTTTGAGATGCCCTGGGCGCTTTGTGAGGAAGGGCAGGATATAAACCAAATAAATAATAATGTGTATCAATGGACAGCTGACCTGACAGCAGCTCTTCAAATTGAGAGGTTTTGGGAAGGGTTAAGTCAAGATCATCCTTCCTCAACCAGGGGCTCTCCAGATGTGTTGGATTACAATTCTCATCACACACCCCTGGTTGGGGAAGGCAGCACTAGACCAGGGATAAACATTGTGGGGCCCATAGGCACCAGTGCCCCCCTAGACACCACTCCCACTTATTATTAATAATAATAATATTAAATCTCTCTTTTCTCACTTGTGGCAGTTTTTCTAGGCTTTGCCAAGTCATGATGTCTTTTGCTGATTCAGAAATTTCCTGACTATTGAACCTGTTTTAAGTACGGCTGCTTTCTGGAGGTTGGTGTGGATGTAGTTTGTTAGGTCCAGTTTCTGAAGGTTTTCTTTTAAAAAAAAATTTGATGTGATGCCAGTGACTGATGTGACTAACAGAATAATTAAAATTTCTTCCTGTTGCCATAACTTCCACAGCCAGTGGTGTATATTTTTATCTCTTCTCCCCTTTCTTTTCTATGACATTTTTGTCATTAGCTACTGCTGTGTCAATGAGGTAGATGTGTTTTCCTTTTTTGTCTATAACTGTTATGTCTGGTTGATTGCAAAGTACTGTCATGTCCTTATGAATTGTTCTGTCCCGGTATATTTTATGATCCGCGTTTTCCACGATTGTTTTGTGTGAGTATGTATAGTATGGTGTAGGTTGTTTGATGAGGTTGAATTTGATGGCCAGTTGTTGGTGAACTATTTTTTCATCTGTATTGTGTCTGTCTGTATAGTCGATTCCTGCGAGAATTTTACGTCCCCCTGTTACATGGTGGTTGTTGTTGTTGTTGCATTTTCTTACCAACAGCTGGGATTGCTGTGAAATCAGTTTCTATTGGTGCTGAAAACTGTGGGTTCAAAGCATTGGTTTAGTACAGTGGGACTCAGACCCCATGTCTGCCAAGTATTCGGTCTCTTCAGCAGGCTATTTGTCCTTTGCCATGCCTCCCATGGCAGCCATTTTGTGGTCGTGTCCAAGGCAATTTTCAAATTGTCAAATGTGCCCACGGTCCAACCAGGCTGCCTACCCCTGCACACCAGCTGGGAAGTAGGAAGTGCTGCGATCACAGTGTGGAGAGTAGGAAAACATTCTGTGTTGCATGCCCAGATCAACTCTGGGTAGTATTTCTGGAGATGCCAAAAATATTTGCTAGCCTCCTCCATGCAGCAAAAGAAAGACACTGTATCTCTGCAAAAGCCAATGATTAGCTGTGCAGTCATAGGTAGATCAGTGCCGAGCAAGTAACAAGTCCCTGTTGTGGGGAGTTTGCCATTTAATTACTTAATGTTTGCTCAGTGCTTTGCAGATGCATCAGTGCTTTGCAGATGTAGTACTAGGGCATTATTGTTGTTAAGGCACAATGTCTACATACAGGAGGCTATTAATATACAAAACAAACAGTCCATAAAGTTTCTAGGGGGCTAGCAGTGGACACCTTCCTTCCATATACCTGTGCAGTGAATGCTCTTACAAGGTTTTCAGGTAAAAGTCTGGATGTTGTACTGAGGGAGGAATTGGCATGTTCTTGGATGTTCCCTGTTCCTGCTCTTAGTTTTTTGTTATGCCTGGTTGCAGAAACTAAGGAGGAAGCAGAATAGGTAGGTTTAAATACTGCATGAAAAAGTAAGAATACAGAGCTAACCAGAATACTGTTCTTAGCTAGGAAGTTGCCTTATGCATTTTACTCTTAAAAATACTTGTATTGTATTTTATATTTTAACTGTTTTTATGCCATTTTAGTCTTTTAGCTGTATGTAACCCATCTAGAGAGCATTAGTTATTAGGTGGATTAAAAACAGGATGAATGTATGAATGAATAAAGAAATAAAATTATACCAAGTCAGACCGTTGGTACATCTAGCTTGGTATTGTATGCCCAGGTTGGTAGCGGCTGTACCAGGATTCAGGCAGGTTTTTTTCCCCACCAGCCCCACCTAGAGATGCCAGGGATTGAATCTGGGACCTTTCCCTCATTCTCCAATCGCTCAGCCTGATGAAGAGCTCTGTGAAACTCAAAAGGTAGCACTCCCAGTACAATGTAGCTGTTATAGCAGGCTTCCCCCAACTTGGTGCCCTCCAGATGTGTTGGACCATAACTCTCAGCAAGCCTGGTTATGGGAATCGTAGCCCACCACATCTGGAGGGTACCAGGTTGGAGAAGACTGGGTAGAGTGTCAGACTAGGTCTGGGAAGACACAGGTTCCAATCCCCACTTGGCCCTGAAGCTCTCTGGGTGAACTTGGCGCAGTTACCAACTCTCATCCTAATCTGCCTTATAGGGTCGTTGTAAAGATAAAGAGAGAGGGAGAGCAAAGAACCATGAGCAGTTTGAGGAAAGGTAGGATGAAATAAAGAAACAAATAAACAACATAATTATTTCAGTTAAAATATAACAGTTTTACCCAACTTGTGCCGCTCCTACTTTGGACTTGGGAATGTTCTATAAGTTTCTGTTTCGATCAGTTGCCTGCTTGGGTGTGCATGCTCTGCCTGCCTGCCTGCCTGGGGTTAATTAACCCCTGCCTGGGATTAATTCATGTTTCACAGCGGAAGCACATTTGCCACAGAGAGCCAGTGTGGTGTAGTGGTTTGAGTGTCGGACTGGGAGTCGGGAGTCCACTCAGCCATGGAAGCTCACTGGGTTACTTTGGGCCAGTACCAGACTCCCAACCTTCCTCACAGGGTGGTTGTTGTTGTGATGACAAAATGGAGAGGAGGAAGATTATGTACCCCGCCTTGGATTCATTGGAGAAAAAAAGGAGGATACAAATGCTATAAATAAATAAATCTTAATGGCAAACACAGAGTGTGAAGGGGAGATGCATGTCTCCAAAAATTCAAGCATATACTTGTGTTGAAGGGTTGGCATGGCTCCCTGGTGCATACCTGCCGCATATTTGGAGGTGCCCAATTCCTCTTTGCCTTTTGTCTTTTCCTTCAGAGAATGCTGGTTAAAAAAAGCAGCAATGTAAAGTGTGCTTGGCCCTTGGGACTCGGGAAGCTACATTTTGAGCACTTGTTTTATAGCAATAAGAGAGGCTGAAACATTTTGGCTCTTCTTTAAAAAGATTAAGCTCTTGTTCATAGTTGCTCACATAATGTTGCGATGATATGAGCAAGTAGGGAAAGAGCAATCGCTCATGGGCGCGGCTCACACCTCCCCAGAGAAATCAGCAACCTATGAATGACCCGAAGTTACTCAACAAAGGCGTGAGGCTGAACTGCCCTTATTTGCTTCACCCTGGATTACTGTTGCAAGGAGACAACTGTAAAATCAAATCTGAAATCTTGATTGGGTGATCAGTCCTGTGGATGCCTCGGAGGAAAGCTGGAGGAAAATGCCATGAAATCTCTGATAGGCAGCCAATGTGATGCATCCCATACGTAACCCATCCCTCCCCGGTTTGGTTGTGAAGGCAATGAGATGCGTTTGCTGCAAACTGAGATCAGAAAGTAACTAGCTGAGTCTCACACTGGTAGCCCTGTGCTCAGGCTGCTGTGTCATAATAATGGGTCATAATTTACAGGCCTTTTCTCTGACGAATTTGAATAGGCGGAAGGCAGAACAAAATGCCTTCCAGGTTTTCGGCCTAGTGATGGAAATCCGTGGTTGTGACACTTGACAGTCCCTGGGGGTGTGAGGACCAGACATTATACAAACCTCATCTCTGGCCCTCCCTCCGTACTTGCTTCCGAATCATGACCCCTGTCGTAGCCGGCAGCCTTGCCACTATAGCATAACAGAACGGCAAGTGCTGAATTGGATGAAATTGATGAATTGCTGTGGTGACAGGGGGATGAGGTGGGGGAACTGTGCGTGCGTCTCTCTGTGGGTATGTCTGTGTGTGTGCAAGATTCCTCCCACGTATTCCCTGGCTGATGTTCAATGCTGAGCGCCATGTTCCAGCTGAACCATGTATATAAGAGGCATAACTCGGAGAGAACTGCTAATGTGACTGAGGATGCTGATCATTCTCCAGGGGTTTCTCTGTGTTGGGTGTGTGTGTCTCTCTGCTTCCTTGAGCAGCCTTGCACATTAGTGATGATTAGAGCTGGAAAAAGACCTTTTTAGGCAGCTGACCCATCCCACTCTGTTCCACCAGCCAATGCAGGGTTGTTCCCCGTGTCCAAAAAGACGAGGAGGAGGAGGAAAGGATGCCAGTTCTTCGTGCATCAGCTGCGTATGCACTGTAGCGGCCTCAGATGTACTGACAGCATCTTCCCTCTTGTGTCTCCAGGGGCCTTCGGGCACAGCTGGTGCTTCGCAGCAAGAATAGGCTCCGAGGCGGATTCTTGGAACTTCGTCGGGACCGACCGAGAGAGAGAGAGAGAGAGAGAGAGAGAAATTCACAAAGCCTTTCACTAACCAGGATCCAAGCATCCCCACCCCACCCGTTTACTCCCAGTAACGACACCAACTGTGTTTGGAATCATCTGGCTGTTCTTGTCAGGTATGTGGCAATTACAAGATGGTTAAAGAGCTTCTGTTCTAGACCCTTCGTTGGGAGGTGGAGAGAGAATGTGGATTTAGGGCGTGCCACCCTCTGTGTTGTTCTGCATCAGGGTTTCCTTAAGCAAGACTATAATAGCAGCCTGTCCTAAGAGTTTGTTCCCAACAAAGGGTCTAGAACAGAAGCTTTTTGCTAGGAAAGGCCAGATCTCTTTGGGCCTCTTAGGACTCTGTTGGGTTGTTTCTGCTGAAGTGTCATGCCGAGAGCCCTCGCTTGTACTGTGTGGAATACTCGGAGCTCAGTGTGAAGATTTTTTATGTGCTTTTTAGCCTCAGATAGAGGCTGGACCAATCTTCAATGGGAGAGCAGGAGACACCCTTTAGAATTCAGCATCTGGTACGCTCCATCCTTCGGAGCATCTGAAACTGCCTTATAGAAAATCAGGCCATTGTTCCATCTGCCTCAGCACTGACTACACCAAGGATGAACAACTTAGTGCCTTGCAGATGTTTGGGATCACAACTCCCATGATCCATGATGATTGGCCATGTTGGTTGGGGATTATGGGAATTGTTATGCAGAACATCCAGAAGGGAGCAGATTCCTGTCCCTGGCCTACCCTTTCCTGGTTTCCATGACGCGGTGTGGCTCATTGTAGATTATTTAATCCGCAGTGAGCACCGGCACCCATGAGTGACACTTTCCATGTCCTACCCCAACTTTGTGGGGTTATGTCGTGCAATCCCAGCGAGCGTGGTTTATGCGACTGTTAAACAACCTTCACATAACCTGTGGTCTGGCCTAGGGTCTGTCTGACACAACAACCCCTGAGTAGGGATTGGATGAGCAAAGAATGGCAGCCATATGTACCGCAACCTCACCGTGGGTTAAAAAACCCATGGTGAGTTGTTATACTGTGCGAACCCGCCCATCTCTCCCAGGTTTCCGAAAGGCTCCTTCCATGACTTCCTTGGAGATGCCAGAGATTGAACCTGTGATCTTTTTCATGCAAAGTATGTCCTCTTCCTTTGAGCTATAGCTTTTCCCTTTCTGGCAGTGAGGGGAATGAGAGATGGGAGTTATGTTCTCAGACAAGATGGGCAATCTTTTTGCCTCTAAGGGCATCATCTGGTAATAGGCTGTAGATTGGGGGCTGGATGCTGGTGGTTGGTGGGATCCACCCCTCAAGCCCCCCCTAACATATATGTACACCCAGACACACACACACACACACACACACACACACACACACACACCATCTCAGTGCATGGGGATGCGGAGGTTTAAACCTTCCTTCCCTGCATGCCAAGACCATATTATGCTCCCCATGCCAATCAGCTGGGCAGGGAAAGCAGGCTAAAGAGGGAGAGGATGGTGCATGGAGATGACCCTCCCTGTGCACACTCTCCCCCATTTAAATCATGCTCCCACCAGCCTGGCAAACAATTATCAGGTGCTTTCCAGCTCAGCACGATGGTGGCAAAATTGGGGGTGGATGGAATTTGAGGGCAGTGAAGGCTTCCAAGGTGCACATGCGGCCTGTGAGACACAGGTTGCCAACATATGCTCTCAGATGGGGTAGGTGACTTTTTGGGGCCATGGGCATATTTGGGAATTTAAGAAACTGTCTTGGGCACTACCACAAAATGGCTGCCATGGGAAGCATGGCTAAAGACAAGTCACCTGCCCCAAAGATGGAGTACAAGGCAGAGGTGGGATATGAGTCTAACACACTGAGATCTTAATGGTGGAGAAACAGCTTTTTGAGGAGTTATAGGCTTAGCAGGAAAATATGGTGCTGCTGTCTTTTTCTTTAGCTTGAAATATGTTGGAAATCTGAGAGCTAGTAGATAACATAGAAAAAGTCACCAAAATATTGAGTGTTGCGCATTGTATGGTGCTAAATTATGACGCAGATAGTAAAATCTCTCCTGTACTGCTGGTTCCGAATGATGTAGAGAAAAGATGGGTAAATTGGGGAGAAAGGGAAAGTTTTGGTTTGCAAAATGGCAGCAAACTACTACAGAAGCTTAAAATGGACAAATTTAGGTTGAAAGCTCATCACTGGAATCATACATGTTGTCTTCAATTCCTGATCTTGAAAAGTTTCTCACCCTAGTATTGCATGCCACTTTGTCCTGTCTCCAGTACTGGAAGTTGGGGAACCACATGCCACCAATTTGGATAGCTTTAAAAGGGGGTGGATAAATTCCTGGAAGAGAAGGCTGTCAATGGCTACTAGTTCTGATGACTAAGTGCAGCCTCCGGTACCAGAGGCAGTAAGCCTGTATACAATAGGCATTCAGGAACATGGGTGGGAGGGTGCTGTTGCACCTGTGTCCTGCTTGCAGGGCCCTGGTCAACAGCTGGTTGGCCACTGTGTGAAGAGAGTGCTGGACTAGTTGGGCCTTTGGTCCGATCCAGCATGGCTCTTCTTATGTTCTTATGTTTTAACCCACTAGTATATCCTCTATTGCTGGATCACAACCCACCACCTAGGAATTCTTGAAGTTGCAGATCAGGAGCAGGCAATATGGTGCCCTCCAGATGTTTTGGACTACAACTCTTATAATCCCTAACTATTGCCATGCTGGCTAGGGCCAATGGTAGTTGGAGTCTAAAACATCTGGAGGGCACCAGGTTGCTTACCCCTGGAGTAGATCAAGAGTGAATGCAGAAAATCTATTTTGGGATTGTGCCTTTTCTGTATTACTTGTAACTAGTACTACAATTTGATACTTTGGTCGGGTTTTATCTTTGATGGCTCAAAAGAGGTCTGAAGTACAAGGTAAGACTGCCACGAACATTAGGTGGGTCGACTCACATAGGAGGGAGCTCACAGGAGGGCACCTTGCCAATGCCCCCTCCAAACTGGAGTCATCCCTAGGGTGTGGAGTCCAAATACTCCCTTAAAAATACAAGAGCTCTCTTGCTAAATGACACCAAATTTCCACATATTCCAGCATTAAGGGTTGAGCCCACGCTAAGTTAGATGAATCAACAGAGCAAGTTAGTTGTGACCTGACTGTTAGTCCTGGCCCCCATCCTTATGAGCACGGGAGGAGCGTGCATTGTTGTTATTCTCTGCAGCATGCTGAAATCAGCTCTGCTCCATTAGTGTTACATGGCAGAGCCAGTGCCAGAAAAAACATATTTCCAGTGGGGGCGGAGCAGAACCAACATCATCAATGAGAGAGGCTTGTTACCCGTCCCTATCCAGGTTCCCCCCTGCCACTACAGTTTTATGAATGGGAATGGGGAGTATCTAACCCACAACCCTGGCTCCACATGAGAACACCTCACCAGCACAAATACGCCCCACTCCAAAAAATATCGCACTGGCCCTAACACTACATCAGAGAAGTGAATTAATGCAGCTCCCAACTTTGAAAATGCACAGCTCTAGAGTTAAAACTACATCAGAGGACCAAATGAATGCAGCAATAAGGAAGCACATAGATGTCTCAATGGGAACTCTAGAAAAAGGAGTGAACGGGGGAAGGGGCATCCCACATCACAGCCAGGTCACAGGCATGCTCAGGATTTAATGTGGAGGCACAGGGGCATATTGCAAAGCAAGCACCTGGGAGCTGCGTTAACTAAAAAAAGTGGACTAAAAGGACTTTCCGATACTGTGGCATTTCTAGGCGGAAGTGGCTAGATGGGAGCACACTGGTCATGACGTCATGTGCTGCAAATGACCCCGCAACACATCTAAGCCACAGGAAAAACCCCATGAAGACAGCCCCCAGATCCAGCCTGTGTTTCCAGCGTGGCCCAACCTGAGAGCTCAGCTGTGGGCCATGACAGGGATGGTTCCTTCGCCCTATCCCCCCTTTCTCAATTCATTTATTTGTCAATGGGAGGGTGCGAGGGCTAGACTTAAGTGGCAGGATGGACGTACTAGTCTGGCATGGCCAAGGGGATTTATAATGGCTGAAAGACATTTGCAGAAAACTGTACTTCTTGCCTGTTCTTTTTTTCATGGGGATGGACCAGATGGATGGATTTTATAGTTGTCCTTCCACCCCAGCAGCCATGTGATTGCACCCACATGAACCTCTAGTAATAGCGCACTAATTAAATGAAAATGGGCAGTTGCAGTCTGAAGGGGGGGTTGTTATTGTGCATTACTGTTATATGGAAACTAAGTACAGCTGCTGTGCTCATTTACATCCCACATAAACAATTAGGACTAATTGACTGCTAATTATTCCAAGAGAAATGTATAGCCTGCTGAATAGTGCTTAGTTCTGCAGGGACTGTTTTTAAACTTTTCAAAACCTTATAAACTTGTAAAGCAAAAGTGGGGGGAAAGCCCTTTTTTATCTAAGGGCTGCTTTGAAAACATTCTCGTGAGTTCACAGCCACCTGCACATTTCCACAGGCGCACATATGTGCACTCGGAGGCATTTAATTCAACGGCTTGCCAAAAAGCTCTCATCACTAGTAGCTTGGCTAGTAGGTGTTTGAGCAACTTCAACGATGGAGCTAATGTGGGAATCTGGGGAAGAGCTGACAATGCTGGAGCTGCACTAGGGACATGCAGTGGCAAGAACCCCTTAGGATTGTCACATATTTCCAACCTAAAGTGTTCTTAATCTGTCCTCATAATTCTAGAGAAAGAACAACAGATAACCTGATTAAACAAATGACACACAAACATGATGTTTTTTCAACATTTATTTATCCACAACTGCTTCAACATTCAATATCCCTGTGTGGAAAAAGTATGTGAACCTTTAGATTGAGTTCTTGGCAGCATCCTCTTGAACAGGAATGACTTCAAGTAAGCGTTTTCCAGTAACTGTTGGTCAATCTCTCACATCAGCGTGGAGGAAGTTTGACCCATTCCTCCTTACAGAAATGCTTCACGTCCATGACATTTGAAGGCTTCCTTGCATGAACAGCTCGCTTCAGGTCCTGCCATAATATTTTGATGGGGTTTAGGTCTGAACTTTGACTATTTTAAATTTGTATTTTAATCTGTATTAATCCTGCTGCTTGGTTTTATTCTGGTTGTGTTTTTATATTGTATGTTATTTTGTGTTTTTAGATTGTGGCTTGTTTTATATTTTTAAAATGATTTCATGGTTTTAATTTTTGTGAACCGCCCAGAGAGCTTCGGCTATGGGGCGGTATAAAAATGCAATAAATAAATAAATAAATAAATAAATAATAGGCCGTTCTATTCTGTCAGGTATGCTTTAGGGCAAATTCCTGCATTGAGCAGGGGGTTGGACTCGATGGCCTTATAGGCCCTTTCCAACTCTACTGTTCTGTGATTCTATGATTCTATTCTTTTTCCGCAGCCATTCTGTTATAGACCTGCTTGTATGTGTAGGATCATTGTCTTGTTACATGACCCACTTTCAGTTCAGCTTCAGCTCACCCAAAGATGGCCTGATATTCTCCTCTAGAATGTACTGCAGAATTCATGGTTATGTCAGTGATGGCAAACTGTCCAGGTCTTCAGGCAGTGAAGCTGGCCCAAACCATTACATTTCCATCACCATGGTTGGGATGAGGTTATTCTGTTTGAACTCTGTGTCTGTTTTTTACCAAACATAAGGTTTCTCATTGAGGCCCAAAAGTTCGACCTTTGACTCATTTGTCCACAGAATATTGGCTAATCATGACTTGTTTCAACCCCATGAAAGCCCTAACAGAAGAACTGGGCCATTGCCTAGAGTACAGTCCCAAAGCCGATTTGGGCACACCTTGAGGGAAAGTGGCATTCAAATTAAATGGAAAAAATACCTGATATGGTATGTTTACTGTAACTGCAACCTATTAGTGAGAACAAAGTTAAGGACAAAGAAATGTACAAAATTTAATACAATTCACATAGGTTAAAATTAGCAATGTTTTTGTATTACCAAATTTTACACCATATATGTTGCTAAAAAAGTGCTCTTTTTCAAGTGACCAGGCATGTTTCGACAAGAAAGTCTTCTTCAGTGGCCAAACATCTGGCATATAAAACCCCCATACAAATACATACAGTATTAATTAGTGCCTGAGAAGGGGAAGAAAAATATTAGTATATACAACACATCATATTTCCACCTACCCAGGCTTGTACATGCTGTATATACTAATATTTTTCTTACCCTTCTCAGGCACTAATTAACACTATATGTATGTGTATGTTTTTATATGCCTGTCTGAATTGTATTAAATTTTGTACATTTCTTTGTCCTTAACTTTGTTCTCATTAATAGTTTGTATTCTTTTAAGGCTAGAACCTTTTTGGGCGTGTACTGTCACTGCAACAACATGATCTCATGCATGTGATGATGAGAGTTGATCTTTCTGTGGATTTACCTGTAAATTGATTTTACTTGAGGATGACACATTATTAAAACAAGAGTGCTTAGCAGAACTCTAGCTTTGGTAGGCACGTGGAGAAAGCAATTCTCAAAGCATCTAGTTGTATAAAGTCTGGTAAAAAGATCATCAGGAAATTCATGTGCTTAAAGAATTTAACATAAGTTAAGTCTGCTGCATTCTACCATCTTTCCTTTCTCAAATCTAAGCAAGATCCAGTTAGGTTTCCGGTCCTGCTGATAGTGACAAATTTACCATTTATTTCAGCCATTCCCAACTTGGTGCACTTCAGATGGTTTGGATTACAACTCCCAGCATGGCTGGCTGGGGGATGCTAGGGGTTGTAGTCCAACACATCTGGAGGGCAGAAAGTTAGGAAATGCTAATTCATTGTTTAAGCTACATAGCACAATAGCTAAGAAGCCAGGAACAACCTCATATAAATTGTGGCAAATATTTGAGTTCCAAGCTAACCATATGAGTCACAAGCAACCTGGTGTGTCAATGGAGCCATCATCCAAGACAACCATGACCCAGCTGCCCAAAGCCACCTGCCCATACACTCACATACACTCCTTATGAAAGGAAGATGGACTCTGAAGATGCAAATGACTCAATGTCGTCACAAACAATGGGCCTGTTTAGACAACATGTTAAGCCAGAGTTAGGCCGCTAGTCCTCTTGCAGCATATGGTTAATGAGCATGTTTAAACCATGGTTATGTAGCCACCATGGTTAAGAATGGTTCACATGACACGCTAAGCCATAATGTTTACCTCAGAATGCTTAACTGCCTTGGCTTAGTGTGTTGCTGATGTACTGTGTTTCACCTTATCTACACAAGTGTAAAGTCAATAAACATGTCCTTTTGCATTACATATACAACTATAGCAAAACAAAAACTAGAAAATCGTTAGAGTTGAGGATAGAGCTTTGAGTTTCAGTACTTTGGATGGGGCACCAGACACCCCCTGATGATATCTTGATGCTTCAAGTTGGGATCTCCAAGAGGGCAACCTCCTCCCCCACATTATTCGGAAATGTTATGACACTTTTCGATCTGAATCCTTAACTTTAGCCTTGGCAATTTAATTTGTTGGGCCTCTGTTGGCCTACGCCTGCAGCAGTGTGCCATTGTTAGCCTAAGCATTGTGCTTCTTAATATAACTGTTCCACCACTGTCATGCAGCTTCCAGGAACTCTAGGAGAATTGTGTATTGTACGCCTCCCGGTCTATGCACTTCATTGCCCTACAGTAATTGTGGTTGTCCTTCACGGGTTGATTTGCTGCTCTTTCAGTTGTGTGAGATTTCCATGTGTGGGTTCCTTTATGAATGGCTAAATGCTGGCTGTCTTTAACTGGTTTTGTTGTCAGTTGCCTTGATTTGTGTAAAAAAAAATAAGGCAGGATATAGTATAGTTATACTTAATAACAAAAACACACGAAAGAGGCCAACATTAGAAAATTGGTTAGGAGAAAAGGTTGAAAAGAGATATTAATTTGCAGAGATTGCTACATTATGTGGGTGTTCAGCAGGCTGACCATATGAAAAGGAGGACAGGGCTCATGTAACTTTAAGAGTTGTAGAGAAAAAGGAATTTCAGCCAGAGTCATTTGTATACAATTAGTTCCCGGTGAAATTCCTTCTTCATCACAACAGTTAAAGTTGCAGGCACTAAACTAGAGTGACCATATACAGAAGAAGGCAGGGCCCCTGCAACTTTAACGGTTGTGATGAAGAGGGAATTCCACCAGGAACTAATTGCATACAAATTACACTGGCTGAAATTCCCTTTTCTCTACAACTGTTAAAGTTACATGAGCCCTGTTCTCCTTTTCATATGGTCAGCCTAGTGTTCAGTAAAACTACATACAAAC
The DNA here is from genome assembly GCA_029215795.1 of Anniella stebbinsi. Taxonomy (NCBI): domain Eukaryota; kingdom Metazoa; phylum Chordata; class Lepidosauria; order Squamata; family Anniellidae; genus Anniella; species Anniella stebbinsi. The sequence goes on from JARDYH010000001.1 coordinate 337,450,842, forward strand.
TAAAATAGCTAAAGGTCGGAAGCAACGGACATCCTACCTTTCACAAAGCAATAAGAATTGCTTCCTTTCATATGAACCTGCATGGTTTCTTCATTTATCAGGGGATACCTTGCTCTGAGGTGCAGCAAGTAGGAACGTAGGGCAGGGCCTTCTCAGTGGTGGGCCCCAGGTTGTAGAGTTCTCTGCCCTATGAAACTCTGCTGGTTTTCTTTCTCGCTGTTTTCTGGCATCAGGGAAGAACAGTGCTTTTAAGATGTGCTTTTGCAGAGTGCTAAGCTGGAAATGTACTGGTTTGGGTATCTTTGTTTTTGTTGAAGGCTGTTGAGTGACTTTTAAAATGTTAATTTATTATATTGTTTTGAACTGTTGTTTTGTTGTGAGTCATAAGTCACCTTGAAGGCCCCTTATGTGGGCTAGAAAGGGGGAGTATGGTTAGTAAACAAATATTATTTAAATAAGCCTGTGGATACTGAAGTCATGTTTCAAACACAAGGCTCATACTTCTTTTGCAAGGAACATGTTTTCCTGTTTAAAAAGGGGGGGGGGGAAACACCATGAAAATGTATGAAAGCATTGCAATATTGGTGAAGGCAGATCTGGCCACAGTGATCCACAACTTAATTACCTCTCAGGTCCACTACTGAAATGCACTCCAAGTCAATCTGCCCGCAAAACAAATTCAGAAACAACAGCAAATGCAAAAGGCAGTGGCCAGACGATTGTCTGGCATGCACTATACCACTGGTTTTGAACTTCTAGTTTGCACTGCCAAATTGTTTCTGAGCCCAATTCAAGGTGCTAGTTTTGACCTACAAAGTTCTAAATGACTTGAGGTCAGGATATTTGAGAGACTGCGTCCGCTCGAATGACCAAGACCATACTTTGCAATCTTCATTAGTTGCCCTGCTGTACGTATATCCTGCCACTAAGAGAGGCTAGGTTAACGTGTACATAAGACGGGGCCTTTTCTGTAGCAGCACCCCAACTGTGGAACTGCCTCCCATGAGTTGGCTCCATCCCTATTGGGTTTTAGATAGGCAGTGAAAACTGCTCTTTCGCCAGGCCTTTTATTCCGTTTTGTTTTTCTTGGATTTTATGTAATCTGACATTGCTTTGAGAGCCCTGTTGGGTAGGACAGTTATTAATAAGTACTAGTACTTGGTATTGTTGCTGTTCTTGCAAATGTAAATTGGCAAATCTGTAGCTGCAAATCTAAGCATATCTAATAGGGAGTATACCCTATTGAATACAGTAAGACTTATTATGTTAATATGTATAGGACCAATAACCCTGTAAAGGCCATAGTTTAGCATTATGTGAATGAGCGGCAGTAAGCCTCAGACTCCCATTCTCCTCCCAGGTGCAGCCACAAAGAAGAGATCAGAAGCTTCCATTTCCTGTTTTATACTAACAACAGTTAGTTATTAATCTGAACTACGGGGAGAACTCTAGTTACTTTAAACTGTGACTTGTTGAAACAAGCCGCTATCATCGGTTTGAATCTTGTTTCAACAAACCTTGGTTGTAATCAGCCAGAATTCCCCCCCCCCCCCCCGGTGGGTTGTTTAAAATGTGAAGCGAAAGGTTCCCGCCTCCTCCTCCTCATCATCATAAATTTATTTCTTACCTGCCTCTCCGTTTGGATTGAGGCAGGGAACAACAGTAAATATAAAACACATAAAAATATATAAAACTGATTAAAAACATGGCAAACATTATTAAAATAGCATTAAAACATAATTAAAACATCCTAAAAACATTCTAAAATTCCACTGGATATGCCTGCCGGAAGAGACCAGTCTTTATAGCTTTCTTAAATTCTGAAAGACTGCTAAGTTGATGAGTCTCCTCCAGCAGGTCATTCCACAGTCTGGGAGCGGCAGAAGAAAAGGTCCTCTGGGTAACAGTTGTCAGCCTAGTCTTGGCTGACTCTTCTTCCCAGAGGACCTGAGTGTGTGGGACGGATTGTATGGGAGAAGGCGATCCTGCAGGTAACCTGGACCCAAACCATGTAGGGCTTTAAAGGTAATGACCAACACTTTGAACTTCGCCTGGAAACTAATTGGCAGCCAGTGGAGCAATTTTAAAGCTGGCATAATATGGTCACCCCTAGGTGTACCGGTGACCAACCTGGCTGCCATATTTTGAACTAGTTGAAGTTTCCAGATGAGGCACAAAGGTAGCCCTATGTACAGTGCATTGCAGAAGTTGCCAGCACGTGCACTACTGTCTTGAGGTCTTCCAAAACTAGCTGGCATATCAGCCAAAGCTGATAGTAGGCACTCCTGGCCGTCACATCTATCTGGGCTGTCATTTAGAGCGACGGATCCAGGAGCACCCCCCAGCTGCGAACACATTCTTTCAAGGGGAGTGTAACCCCATCCAGAACTGGTTGACACACTTCCAAACTCAGGTTGTGGCCTTTCACAGCTTCAGCTTGTTTTTCCTCATCCAGCCCATTACCACCTACAAGCATTCATTCAGAGGAGACACACTATCCTTAGCTGACACTGTTATCAAAAGTATAGAGAGAGATATTTGGGTGTCATCAGCATACTGATAGCACCCTGCCCCATACCTCAGGATGATCTCTTCCAGTGGTTTCATATAAATGTTCAACAGCATTGGGGAAAGGATGGCACCTTCTTTGTGGAGCAGCTATCCCCTATCATCACCATCTGGAACCTGCCCGAGAAGTAGGACCGGAACCACTGAAGCACAGTGCCCCGAGTCCCAATCCTCTCAGGCGTTCCAGAAGGATACCATGGTCGATGGTATCGAAAGCCACTGAGGGCTCCAGAAGTACCAACAGGGACACACTCCCCCTGTCAATACTCAGGCGTAGATTATACAGCAGAATGTGCAAGCCCAAGCCTTCTCAAATTGGCCTAACTATCATTTCTCCTTTTCTCATTTGAAGTTTTAGAAGCTATTGGACGCAGCCTAGGTGTGATCCCTTTGCTCGCTTCCTTGGCAAGTTAAACAGGAGCAGGCTGGCGGTCAGTGCAGCCTTTACTCCTCTTCCCCCAGCTGCCATATGTCACAACCTGATATTTACGCTGAGCTTGGCAGCGAGGTATTTATTGATGCATCTTCCTCAGGCAGTGCTTGTTATTGATTTGTCCACGGTGCTGAGTCAGTGCAACTGGCTACGGCTTTCCTGGCTCTTTCCCTGGGGGTCACCGCTGACCTTGCACTCTCAGCGACCAAAGTCATATTGCGTAGTTGAGCTTCATGACTTTGTTGAGGCTCTGAGCCTCAAAGGACAGTTCATCTGAGATGACCCCCCCCCCCCGCTGTACGCTATGCTGCTACTTGATGGCAGCAATCCATTCGTGTATGCCCAGACAAATGTTGAGTGGTGTGTGCACATGAAGGAACGGAAGCCTGATGAGTTAGCTGAGCCACCAAAATGAGATTTATGGCTCCTAACACCAAAGAACAGTTGTGCTGCAGTTTTTGCATTTCTGCTAGGGACGGGGGGATAAATTTGTTAGGTTTGCATTTTCATGCAAACGTAAACAAATTTTGCACTTTTGACTGCAAATTGAAACTCGAGTTTCCTTCGAAATTCACTCATCTCCAAATTTTGCAATGCAGTTCTCCAAATAAAAGGGGACAGAAGTAAGTGGGAGAGCACAAGCTTTGCAGGCACAATAAAGGCTCCAGCTTCAAAATCTGACATCTCCAGTTAAAAGGATCAGGGGAAGAGACGTGGCCTTCTGGAGAACCCCAAGAGAGGTGGATTGGGCCCCTGGAGGGCCGAATTGGCCTGAGGTTTTCCACCTCTGCTTACAGGGGGAAAAGTAACATATGGAAACAGGCCTCAATACTGACGTTGAAAATCAGTTCTGGGAAGATAACGGAGGGCTGGGATTGCTGGTTGCTAGGAGTCTCTGGTTCATTTCGGACAACACGCTGAGCAACGGTTGTTGAATTACCTACTGACGGTTGTTGAAAAAGGTGGTGATCTACAGACAACATGCTGCAGCAGGCGCTGCAAGGAATCGGCTACCACACTGGTTGCAAATTGCCTACTCGGCTCTGACTGACAGCTCGGCCGCCATTTTCCCCGCTTACCAAACTTCGTTAGTCCTTCAGCAGGTATCCCAGCATACACTGCAGCCGAAATCCATGGGCGCTGCCATTGAAGCCGATGCAGGACACGCCTCCCAAACCCCATTGGCTGCCTCAGTCAGTGGGTGGAACTCAGCAGCCTCAGGCAAAGAGGCAGCCAGGAGGAACAGCCGCACCACTACAACAGTCACACCCCGCGCCCAGCACTGCAATTCCAACGTTGGCACCTACGCCCCAGCCCCCAACCCCCCCCCCCCACCTCCCTCCTAGAGCATCTTCCGCACACACAGGAAAGAAGGCAAGAGTGGGGTAGCGTAGAAAACTTTATTCAGCAGGGAGACCAGACATGGGCAATAAGGCACATGGGCACCACTATGCCAGGGCAGAACCTACGGAAAGGACAGTTGCCCCCGGGAAGGGAGGAGGCGGCTGGAAGGCAGAGTGGTGAAGAGGGGACGGCCGAGGCCACACCTCCAGGGAGCCAAGCACGGAACGTGCCAAGGGGAGGAGGTGGAGAGGGGCGGCATGCCAGGGAGAGCTGCCAGTCCACAGATGAAACTCCACAGCTGACGCTCACAGGGGGTGGGGGTAGCGCAGCCAGATCCAGGCATTGATGCTTTCACGCATCCGGGACGCCTCCGCATGGGTGCGACGCTCCCCAATGGGATTCTCGGGGCCTGGCAAAGGCTCGATGTCCAGCCGTGTTGGGCGGATGAGGGGGGCTCTCTGGTCGCCACTTCCCCTGCCCTTGTCCTTCTGGATGATGCGAGGGTGGAGGTGGCGGTGCAGTGGGGGTCTACTTTGGATGGGGTGTTGTTCTCCCTCTTGGTGTGGGGGGGGCTGCCCCTTGCTCCAGGGCACCTGGGGTTGTTGCTTATTCCGTCTCCCCCTCCCCCACTTTGCCGTAGTGCCCTTCTGGTGCGCTTCCCTGTCCGTTTGGGTAGCTGACTGGGCACCCTGCGTGAGTGCTTGCAGGAGCTGACCCCCCCCCCCCCGGTGCCGGCTGCCTGGTGGGGGAGGCGAGCATCCTGGTTGTTATGGCGGCGATGCTGGGGATCTGTTGTGAGAGTGCTTGAGCAGCCCCCACTTTCTGCCGCTCTTGCCGCTCCACTCTCTGATCTTCCGTGCTCAACAACTCACGATCGTTGATTCAACAATGCTCCAATTCGGACGACACGTTTGTCAATTGACAATTCAACAACCAACTCGCAACTGAGTTGTTTCTCTCAGTTGTTAAATTTTGCTACTTTACCTACTGTAGGTTGTTACTGCGTTGTGTGGCTACACCCAGACAACACGTTTAACAACGCAACGGGTTGTTACTTTAACAGCCCACAGTTGCTTAGCGTGTTGTCTTAATTCAGCCTCTGTCTCTCTTTATTTGCTGACTGTCCACAGGCTTCCTCCCGCTGCGAGGGACTCACTCTCCTTGTTAACAAAAAGGAGATGCATTATTCAGAGACTGGAAAGGCCAGATGGCGACTTCCCTGCTGTTTACAGAGGGAAGGGCGGTGAGAGGAGGCAGGCAGAGGGAACAAGGAGCAGGTTTCAGCTCTGATGGGTAGCCCTTTACCATTTGAGGAGGGCAGCTCCAGACCTTCCCCTGCTTGTCCAAACATAGGAAACCACCTTCGACTGAGACAAACCATTGGTCCCTCTAGCACGGAGTTGTCCACAGTGCTGTCCAGGGGCAGCTCTCCAGGGTATAAAACTAGAGCTTTTCCCAGCCTCCCTGGAGATGCCGGGGTGGCACGTGGGACCTTCTGCATGGCCCTACTACTAAGTTACAGACCTTCCCCAAGATTATAGAAGTTTCAGGACAGATGGGGGGAAAGTGCTTCACCCAGTGCAGAGCTGAACAATGGAATTTGCTGCTGCAAGATGTGGTGATGGCTACCAACTCAGATGGCTTTAAAAGGGGTTTAGAGAAATTCATGGAGAAGGCCTTCAATGGCTACTATTTATGACATCTATATATTGCCTCTGTTTACCAGTTGCTCAGGAAACACAAGCAAAGAGGTGCTATTGCACTTCTCTTTGGGGCAACTGGATTGCCACTGTAGGAACAGAATGCTGGACTAGATAGGCCTTTGCTCTGGTGCAGCATGGCTCTTGGGATGGTAGCTTCATCTTGCAGAAATGGCAGACCAAGGCTGTGGGCAGGAGTGAAGGATAATTTTATCCCCCTGTCCAGTTCATTTAGAAGATGAATACTTCTTTGGACACCTGTACTACTTTTACATAAGGAGGATCTTTCTAGCATCTTCTACCGGCAGTTTGGATACCCAGGGCTCGTACAAATCCTTCTTTGGATGCTGACCCACCACTTGGAGATCACCAGCCCAGTTATGATTAGGGTCTCCTCTGTGAACATAGCTTTTAAGAGATTTGAAAATGTTTTCAGTGAGGCTTCATTTCCATGGGTTATACTAAGATGCACAAGCATCCCTCTGTACTTGCCCCTAATGGGCTTGATCTTTTGCACACACTTCAAGTGAGCATGGACAGAAGGTCACACAACAATTACCTTGGAATAAGTTCCAGTGAATGCACATGCATTGCATTGTTAGTATTCTTAGGGCACAGCCCTATGGCTCCTAGACATTGCCTGAGGGGCCATAGAATACTGGGGATTCACCCCTCAGGGTAGGTCACAGCACTCTGATGTCAGTAGGGAGAGTTGGAGATCCTTCCTCACAGAAAGAACTGTGCCAGCTGCCCTCCAAGGTCAGGAGGGGAGGAGACCAGAGAGGCCAGGGTATGCGTTATCCCGAGCATCTTCCAGCCTCCTTTCCTCCTCCTCTGAAGTCTGTCTAAAACATCCATCTAGCGAAATATGCAGGGGCAGGAGGACAGGAAGCAAAGATCACCTCCACTCTCCTCCTGCTTGCGTTAGATGATCAGACGCCTCAGAGTTGGGAGGCTTCCAAGCATAGAAGGTTGGTTAGAGAGGTTGTGGCTCTGAAGTCTGAGGTCCACTGCTCAGTTTCCTGGGAGGTTGGTTGTTCCCTGAGGCAGGGATGTAAGAGACTGGAAATGCCTGGGACTTGGCCACATATCACAGCAAGCTAATGCAGAAAAGAATGGAAATGAAATGGTGTAGGTCCTAAGACTCTTCCAGCTATACATTCCAGCAATGCATTTTCCATTGAGGTTGACTTTGACAATAGGGAACATAGATCTCCGAACAGGACTCGGACACATACCTATTCTTTTTGGATTTGAGTCAGGTGCTTGACCAAGAAAGAACAGTGAGCATAACGAGTGAAGAGGACATTCCCGTTGCAGGAAATTTCACCTCCAGACACATCATCCCTTTCCTCTAGCCCAGCCTTCTCCAAGCTGGTGCCATCCAGATGTGTCAGACAACTCCCATCATTCCCAGCCAGTATGGCATTGATGGGAATTGTAGTCCAACACATCTGGAGGGCGCCAGTTTGGGGAAGGTTGCTCTAAGCCAAATCTGGGTCAGAAATTGCAGCCCCTCTCTTATGCACATTAGAATATCAGCTTTTTTAAAGATGAGCACTTTGATTCACATTTTTTTCATAAGGAAATAGCAACTTTAAAGGGTAACATGCATGTCAGTCAGGTTTAATTAAACTAATTATTATGTTTCAAGCTCACTACTGACCATATCCTGTTTAGGTTTGTCTACAAAGCGTTAGAAACAAAAAATCCTAGCTGTCTATATAATACAACTGAAGTGTTCTTCTGGCAGGCAGAACAAGGTCTTAAGGTCTGGGCAGAACACTCCCGCCTCTAAGCACAACTCTGTTTGTTTTGCAAGGGTTGGCGAGGTGTGGCAGGACAAGTTGCACTAGATTCTTACAGATCATTCCGCGGAAAACGTGGGGACCTGCACAACTCAGTCACTCGGCTTATCAATATCTCTGCTATGGTTTTGCTTTTTTTTGCTTTTTTTTTGGTAGTGGCTCAGGCTGACTGCACCACAATGACGAAGGTTGATCCTGGCATCTGGAACGGAGTCTAATTTGGGGAATGACCCTTCTCAGGTAGGAATAAAAATGAAACTGGAAGTTCAGCTTTTTTAAAAAAAAAGAAAAAAGATAAGACTGTTTCATAAGGTGTAGTCGTAGAACAGTTCTCTGCAGCTAGCTCTTTTGCCTCCTTTCCAATGGCACAGTCAGTTAGAAAGTGCTGGAAGAGTGAATTTCAGCACTGCTTTGCTGGCTATGTGTAACAATGGCTCAGAGTGAGCTCAAGGGCTCAAGGCCCTGTTTGAAACATGGGCTGTGTTGTCATGGGCCACCTGAACTAGAACCCTCAGCCCCATATGTGGCTGCCCCATGTGCGGAAACACCAAAACTGCCATATGGAGCACCTTGCAGGGCAGGGAAGGAATCTCTCTGGAAGGTTTTGAATGGGGCAAGGCTCTCAGAGCAGGGAAGGCAAATACACTCCAGCCCTCGAATAAGGGGAGGGGGCTGATGTAAAGTGTGTGTGAGAGAGAGTGAAGGAACCAAAGCAGCAGTTTGGGGAGAGACAGGAACCCTATTCATGTGTTCTGAACTATGGAAAAGCTGACTGTACTGGCCCAGCCCCCTCCACTTCAGACCGCTTCAAGTAGAGTGAAAAGGCCTGAGGAGGAATTGTAAGCACATTAGGCTGAATGCAGTGACAGCTGTCTCCTGAGTCCTATTCAGGCATTACTAAATGTTTGAAACACACCAAGCAAGGAAGGTTGGGGAAGGGGGCTTGGGCATCTGGGGAGTGCTAGGCAGACCAGATTGGGATCCCAAGCAGGCCGGATTTGGCCTGAGGCTCAACTCCCCTGCCAAGAAAGGCCCCTCCCTGGTCTTCGCTAAAAATACTTCAGGTATTAGTGGGATGGGACACACAAGAGGGCCTCTGCTGATGACCTTAATGAGAAGACAGGCTGATTAGGAGAGAGGTAAGTGTCCAGATGTGACTAACTCCTTGGCTAGACCTTGCTCAGTCTCAGTTTTCCCTAACTCCACCTTGGTTTTTGCAGAGTAAAATTCTCTAGGAGACCATTCACATCATAGACGGACAGCATGTTCATGGACGAGCCTTCATTCAGAGACGGGGGCTCCGTCTCCCTGCATGACCCCATGTTTCTGGACGTCCTGGCCAACAGCACGGAGGAGCAGTGCTTCAGTGCCCGCGCCCATAGCACAGTCCTGCAAGGGCTGCCGTTTGGTGGTGTGCCCACGGTGCTTGCCCTCAACTTCATCCTCTGGTTGGTGAGTGAAGATGGGAGGTAATAATATTGCATTATTATCCATTCATTACCCAACAGCCATAGCACTTCACATGCACCTGACAAAGATGGAAATCAAGTAAGATGTAACACTTGCAAGAGAAGTTAGGACTTACCTAATTGTCACATTTTTGCTTACCTAATTGCAGGGATGCGAGGGGGGCATAATTAGAGCCAATTCCACTCCCAATGTGGACTTTTTTTCCAAAGTATTCTAGCTGTGCAAGGCGAATGGCAAAATTGCTTGATCTATTGGGAAGGGAATATCTGAGCCTCTCCTTGCCACATACTGCATTTTTTGTAAGGATCCCCCACACACACACAATGGCTGAATTCGGACAACACATTAAGCAACTGGGGGGGGGGGGGGGGAAACAATCGTCAGTTGTGTTGCTTATTGTGATGTGTGGAGGGTAACATGCCGCTCACAAACTACTGACAGTATGCTATTCCGCCCAAATAAGCAACTGAGAGAAACAACTGGCTTGCAAGTTGTTTAGCTTGAAGCCAGTTGTTTAAAGTGTTGTGTGGAGGGGTGAGTGTGTTAATGGCATGTGGTGAGTGGGTTAAAACACAAACCCATAGAGGCAGGCAGCAAGAGCGACCAAAGCGGCGGCTGCCACTCTGCTACAACTGGCGCAACTTGCAGAGGCTGCTGGGATAGAACTGGGAGAACTGAGGGAGGAGGGAGGGTGGGGAGAGGGGCGGGGGCTGTTTCAGTCAAATGCTGGGTTGACTATTAATCCACTCAAGGCCAGCCCCAACCACTGACAGTTGTGTAGGAACATGTTGTGTGGGGAGTACCCACAAAATAACCAACTGTGAGTTGGCTACTCAACCCACCATTGACTGTGTTGTCCGAATTCAGCCAACGTGTATAAGTATAATTAGGCAAGCAAAAACTTGATACATAGCTGCATGCTATAATATCAAGAGAATGTCTCGCTTGGCCCTTAGCCATGGGGAAGTGACATCACACCCACACTCAGAGCCAGAGGGGAGAGGGGCAAAGTTTGTCAATTGTGTATGCATGTGTGGTTGAGTATACAGGCTGGTTGTTGAGTTTTTTAAATCCACACAGTGTCAAAATGCCTTGGGGCATATATACACAGATAAACTACAACTGAGTATTTCCACAAAGAGTAAATGCTTTACACAATAATATCAGCTTGCCTATAAAAAATGCAGCTTCAGCAATGTCCTAAAAGTAATCATCTTTCTCTGCATTCTGAGTTTGCCAGGTTATCAGTGCAAAGCTGAAGTTGATTTAGTCAGCATCCAATTTGATGCATATAGAGTGATAACATCTGAGAATTGCTGTAGGGGTTTACTCAGTTGCTCTGTTCTGAAGAAGGATACTTGTTCCTGTTCAAACCCTGGTGGAGCTACATGCTCCAAGGCAAACATGGGATTTCCATCCCTGCATTCGCCTTGTAATATAGGGAGATCTGCTGGGGAAACTTGTGAATGGGAAATGTTTAGCCCCTTCCCCACCTGTGTATCTCTTCCTCCTCCCTGCACTTATTATTTATTTATTTATTTATATTATTATTATTATTTATTCCATTTATATACCGCCCCATAGCCGAAGCTCTCTGGGCAGTTTACACAATATTAAAACACTTAAAAACAATATACAAAAATATTGTTTGCCTTTTCTCCAGCAAAAGGGAAATTTGTCTCTGGCGGTATGTATTTTGAAAAGGATAATTAGCAGATCTGAGAAGGGTTAAACACTCCCTCCTCCTGCCTGTTTATTCTCCCACTCCACTTCCACATTTTTTTCAACAAATATCATTATTATTATTATTATTATTATTATTATTATCATCTCCTGACCTATTTTATCTCATGTACAGTGCTTTGTTAGAAAGTGCTATAGAAATTATTATTATTATTAATTACATTTCATAGCCGAAGTTCTCTGGGCGGTTTACATAAGATAGGTTTGGTCACACATGTTCGCTGAGGTACCAAAAGCACTACCTTTAACAAGACACCAAAATGTGTGGAAGCAGGAATCCTATTATGCAGCTATTATAGTTGTTGTCAAGCATGTTACCTAAGGAGAGTCTGTTGTCACATAATTGAACTTCTGCCAGGACATGCAGCCACAGACAAGGGAAAAGGGCTTCTTAATGGCGGGCTCATTGAAATGCCATAGTGGCCAGTATAATCTCTCTCCTGTTGCAGTTTCTTCTCCTGGTCTTCTCCTGCCTTCGGAAAGCAGCTTGGGATTATGGACGCCTGGCTTTGCTGATGGATAATGACAGGTGAGATCTAAGTTCTCCAAAAGGATGGATAGAAGCAGAGGAGTTGAGTGGGCCAGTTTCCAATAAAATAGAGGCCAAGCAATGCTGGTGGGTGCTGGGTTAACAACTGAAAGGTAGTTCCAGCTATCATTCCAAGATAGGATAGCAGTGGCTGGGATAGTGTCAAAATGGTTGCAATGCCTCCCTAATGCCAGCTGTAGAAGCAGGCATGAAATCCTGATAAACTTAGCTTTCATTCCAAAAGAACACACACACACAAAAGTATAAAACATTTTTCTTGTGCTCTTAATAGCAGACAAGGCTTTTATCGTGCCAACACCCTACCTCATTTACTGTATTTTACAGGGAGAGGGGGGTGTCCAGGTAATGTTGACTTCCACTCACAACTCCACAGACTTTTCCCACCACTTCTTCCGACATTTTTTCTTACTGTGGAAAATCTGTAAAGGAAGAGAAGATGGAATGGCTGCCGATGCTTTCCGATTGGTACCGCTAGGACCCCTCCATCTGGGAGCATCCAAAGACACATGCTACCATTTTCTGTGAAAGGCTTAGAAACTGAAAGGAACTGACACAGGTACACCATACTTGACAGTAATGTCTAAAACAAATTGAAGGCATCCCAAAGTTCTAACCTTTATGCTTTACGGTGGATTCCTGCATTGAGCAGGGTGTTGGACTCAATGGCCTTATAGGCCCCTTCCAACTCTACTATTCCATGATTCTATGATTTATTTTTAGGCATTGATATTCCATACTTTCAGTAACAATTTACAACAGTTGAATTATTGTAAACCACCCAGAGAGCTTTCGCTTTGGGAAGCATAGAAATGAAATTAATAATAGCATTTTTGTGTGTGTGCAAAATTAACAATCAAATAGTCAATATAATAAAATGCAAAAACAGTTGCATCAAAATTAAACAGGAACAACATTGGAAGCTTGGTTAATACAACCCTGTTGGTGTTTCAAAAGGTCGGGATATATAAGCCATTATTTGCTTGGGTCCTAAAAATATTAATATGTGGGTGTCAGGGAAGCCTCCCTAGAATGTGTGTTGCACAGTTGGGACTCCACAGCTGAAAAAGCTCTCCTTGAGGATGCCATCTACCTAGCTTCTGAAGGCAGGAGCACCTAAAGGAGGCAGGTTGCCTCAGCTTTGTATGTTCGCAGAAGCAAGGTGTCAGATCCATTTGGAATGGGGGCCAAGAAAATGACTGGCTAATGAAATGTAGTAGCTGAGAGCCAAAACTTTATTTGAAACTAGCTAGCAGCCATGTGTTTTTCCCGTTTTTACTCCAGAGTAGACATATGGGGCTGATCCAGATCTAGAACCCTGGTACGGGAGGAAAGGGAGCCCCGCATCTGAAATTTTTATTGAAAAATAGTGATCCATTCCAGTATAGTGTGAACCATGAGTCAGGAATTCTCTGGTTCAAATTTCTCCTCGATTATGAACTCCCTATTTAGCAACGATTTCTTAGCCTTAACGGGCCTCCTCCCTACATCCTTACATTACAGCCTTGGTGTAAATGTTATTGTTAACTGTTAATTTTTATTTTATTATTTTTTGTTATTGTTTTACCATTGTTTTATTGTGTTTTGCGATTTCAAAATTTGTATGCCGCTTTGAGGAGCATCCCTAAAAAGAGGCTTCAAAATCTTTTAAATAAATAAGGGCACAATCTTATGCATATTTAGACAGGAGAAAAAAGACCTACAATTCCCAGCATGCCCTAACCTGCATGGCTGGCAGGCGCATGCTGGGAGTGTTAGGACTTTTTTCTGTCTAATTACGGATTGTGCTGTAAAAAAAAATTAGGGTAAAGATGGACAGACATTCTTAAATGTGGTGGCTTTGAGTGTATCTCTTCTCTACCCTGAAAATAAGATGCCTCAGAATGCAGCAGATATATAGCCTGTTCAGGCATTAACATGATGTGGAAACTGTTGCCGTGCATGCTGCCCCTGCCCCACGCAATGACCTTGTGTTGGAGGCTGGCCTACAAAGGAGAAGCCTGCCAAAAGTTATTGGGCTTCCCGCTCACAGGGACAGCCTACACATGTATAGCAGGCTTCCCCTCTGTACCCAGATGAATTTTAAGATGTCCGATTGTTAATATTGTGTCAGTTGTAAATGTTTTTTAATCAGTTTTACGCATTTTATGGAATTTTTGTATTTAATGTTGTTCCCCGCCTCGATCCAGCGGGAGAGGCGGGTAAGAAATAAATAAATAAATGATGTAGACAAGTCCCCAACACACTGTCACTGTGTGGGGGGGGCCAGCAGGGCATACGATTGTAGGGGTGGGGTTAGTATGGCCGGCCCTGCTCTCTCTCTCTCCACATGATGTTAATTGTGTGGAGAAAAGCATGTTCAGACAACCTCCACCACATTTTGGAATGTCTGTCATCGCCCTTCCATAACGTTACACAACACACTTTAAAATACTGCAAAGTGGTGTATAATGTTTTGTTGTTGTTTTGTTAATTGTCTCTAATGAATTCTCCCCAACTCACCCACCTCTCCTTTTTTTTTTTTAATCAGCCGTTTCCCTCCAAGCACATGGAACTCCTACGAGTAATGATGCAGTGGTGACAAGGGGTTTGGGGAGATTGTGAATTCTTGTGAAAGAAAAAGAATCACCACTGCTTTTAACGAAGGGCTTGGGGCTCAACCCACCCCCCTGGGAGCAACTGACTTTCCCCAGATGGCCTCAGCTTCTCACCTTTGCTTTGTCAAGATTAAAGGGAAATAACCTCTATCTCCCTGTCTGTAATTTCTGGTATTCCAGGAATTTCTCATAAAGGATCCAGAAAAAAAAATACTGTTCTTGTACAAGTGCCGCTTTCTGTCTGAACTTGAGGAGGCAGAGGTGGTGATGATTAATACCAAGAGGCCCTGCTACAGATTTCAAATTGGGCGAAGCTGCCCTCCCTTTTGTATTCATTTTTTCTTACCGAGCTGAGCATTAAAAGGGAGACACGTTTCTCCCTCACCCACCCACCTGCCTTGCAGTGGCTTTCTTTTCCTTCACAGGATATATCTGTAGGGAGAGTATTGGAATGTCATGGAGTAGCTTCTGGGCAAGCTCTTCTAGAATGTTCTCCCAATCCTCATTCTCTGAGGTGTTGGTTTTGGTTTTCTTTGATTTTGTTGTTACCAATCAGAAAAAAACCTGGGTGTTTACATATGTTGGGAAATGAAATGGTCGCAGTCTGCATCTAATACTTTAATTATTGTTTCTACAATGTCACTCCAACATATATTTTCCAGATCTCCTTAGTTTTATTTCAGAACATCACACATCCATAATACATAATGGGCATCTCTTATTTCAGACGCCACAGCTAAGAAATAAGTCTTGTTGAAATTCTGATCCCCTGCTCTATAATGTCAGATGAGATTATTGCTTTTGAGCCTTTATAAATGATCTGTCTCTTGCCTCGGGTGCTTTGATTTGGCTCTGGGTATAATTTATCCCGTCTCCCCTTTATAGATTTGGGTGTCGTTCCTTCTTCTCTTTCCCTTTCCCAGGCAGCAATATAAAATAAGCTGACGGACATTTCTGTCCAAATCGCATTTCCTCCCTCGTCCACCCCCTATACAAGCGTTGTTTGCAAAGTGCTGCAAGCTATTTTATGAGCAAGGCAAGGCTTAGGAACAGGATGGGAGGGCACATCATGTAGAATAGCCCCAGCAGCCATGTTGTTATGCCAGGCAAATCACAGAGCACGGCTCAATGCTATGCGAGTTGTGCACATTCACTTTTTCCCAGCCTTAAAGGGCCAGGCATCTAGGGCAGGTGGGAGCAGTGGCCAAAGGCCGTATCCTCCACAAACCTTTTCACTTGCCAAATCATGTTCCTACTTCCAGGGGTTCCAAAATATCTTGCTACCCATAAGGACAGACCATAGCTAGGTGGGAGAGCACCTGCTCTGCACCCAGGACTCCCTGGTTCAATTACCGGCAACTCCAGTTTAGAAAGGATCAGGGAGAAGGTAACAGGAATGGCCAGTCTCTGCCTGCCAGAGAGCCACTGCTGTTTGGAATAGACAGAGTAGTCTAGATGGAGAAAAGGGGCTCCATCACACCAGCATTTTATCGCACTCTCGTCATGCCTGGGTTGCCATTTTGCAGCATGGTACTCGCATGACGTCCTGCCTGTCTTGCCCCTTCCCCTCCATTTTCCATGTTTTCTTAGAGCGGGGAAAATCCAGTTTATTTCCTCCATGCAGGATTAAAGTGCCCTTCCGCCCCCATGTATTGCCATCCTCGCACTATATCCTTTATTGGGGGCATGTGCTTTGAAGGGAGGTCTTGCTGACGAAAGAGGAGAGCGGGGCAGTTGAATGGACTTTTGCAGCTCCAACCCCACTCTCATTGCCCACAGTAACGGCACCCAGCCAATGAAACATTAAATTGGTAAAATGCTAGACAACAAAGCCAGAGCGGGGTGGGGGTGGGGGATTGTGTCCATCACAACGTCCATCAATGACAAGAACCAATGAACTGGAGGAGGAAGAAGGAGCGGGATGGGACAGGGTGGAGTGGGAGAGCAAACAAGCAAAAGGAGATTTCACTGGTACAGTGGCAATACCACAACCACACGTGAAAGGGACCATTAGCTTGATGTGCTAATGAAACGGAGGTGGAAATCGTGGAGGCAAACCAGCGAGGGGAAGTAGGTGTGATGGAGCTCATAGTCTGAGTTGGTATAAACAGTGGAGGATGGTGGCTCTGATGTCAGTAGTGCAGTGAATCCACTCCGGGTTTCAGTCACAACCAGTCAGAAATCTAAAGGAGTTATTGGATAGCTCCACTGGATATAAGGCAGATTCCTATGTTCCTATGAGTAGCAAGATGCGCTTCAACCTCTCCTCTGGTTGGAGAGAGACCCAAAGCAAGAAATCCTCTGGAGAGCCAGGATTGCAGGTGAAGGAATTAAAACCTTGCTAAAATCAGAACACAGAAGAGTTGTCAATAATCCCAGCCACAGACTGCACCACGTAGATCAGCCTTCCCCAACCTGGTGCCCTCCAAGTGTCAATCTGTCAAGGAACTGCACAATGTCTTTCGATTCGTAGCACTAGGAGCCATCTGGCTGGAAGCACCACGTGTCTCCATACAATTGTTTCCCATCCCAGTACTGTAAGCAGTGGCTCTGTGACGGATCAGGATCATCAAAGCTACGATGTAACAATCTCCGTGATGTCACTTTGCTGCAGCAGAGGCAGGAAGTGTGCACTTGTCCTTAACCACCCTGATCTTCTAATGGTGAAAAAGAGATGGAGCCAAATGGTCGGTCTCCTGTCGTAGCAGAACCCAGGCTAAATTAAAGTGACCGAGCATTGGAAGCAGAGGCCGTAAAGCAGCCTTCTCCAACCCAGTGCCCTCCAGATGTTTTGGACTACTACTCCCATCACTCCCAGACAGCATGGCTAATTGTCAGTGATGATGGGGATTGTAATCCAAAGCAGCTGGAGGGCACTAAGAACATAAGAAGAGCCATGCTGGATCAGCCCAAGGATCCATCTCATCTAGGATTTTGTTCACATAGTGTTCAACAAGCTGCCTTTGGGAAACCTGCCATAGGTTGGGGAAAGTTACTAGTGAGCTTATGCTGGCGTGCCAGGTTTTCTGGGGAAACCCGTCGCACCGACAAGCACTCTTGGCATGGCGCTAGAGGTCGTTTACGCTAGCGCAACATAATTTACATTAGCGGTAGTGTCACATTGGACATTGCTCTGGTCAAGAGAATAAAACTAGTGGTGTTTATGGCTTAAGAAATCCTTGGCTTTTCCAGAATGTCACACTCAAGCAAAGAGATTATTCTGTTGTACTTACTCAAACCTCTCCACCACCACCACCCACTCCATTTGAACTTTTGCTAGGAGCAAGTAGGGTTGAAATGCGTTTAAGCAGCTCTGATCTCATCCAGGCAAGTGCAATGGCCTGTGCGGAGATGTACAGTCTCGGTGTCTCTGATTCATTCAGACAGTGTTGTTGTCAGCCACCATAACCCTGCTGCCCCTTGATTCCACCCTTTCTGCAATGACACCCAACTGTGTCTGCACAACTGATCTAGTGAAACTGAAGCTGTGACATCCATTGGAGAAGGGGAGACACGAGTTTCTTGTGGGCCTTCTTGGACATTAACAGGTCCTTGAAGCGCTGGGGCAGCAATGTAATAGTTTGAAGCTCCTTCATCTTCCTCCGTCACCCTTCATGCTGGAGTCCTCGCTGCTTCCTTTGGAACTCGGGTAAATGCAAGGGAGAGCTGGGCACTTAAAGTTGATGAATGACGTTTCCTTCCTTCCTTCCCCTCTGTTTTCCTTCTTCCTCTAATCTAATTCGCACTTTCCTCCTCTCTTCTTTGCCTTCACTCCCTGTTTCCGTCTTCTCTCTCCCACATACTTCCTCTTTCTGTCTCTCTTCCAATATATGGGAAGCCTGACATCACTCTTCTATGGGGAGCAAAGCGAAAAGGAGAAATCCCCATCGGAGACCAGCCCGCTGGATGCTGACAACAAAGATGTGGTAAGTTTCAGTGGGGAAAAACGGAAGGAGCTGCATCGTATGTGCAGAGAGAAGCTTCTGCCAATGTCAGTAACTTTGGTCAACCGGATATTAAGCTTGCAGGAAATTCGTGGGGGAGCGGTTGCTGATATTTTCAGAGCAAGCATTGCTTTTATTGCCCTGTTTATTGCCCTAGCTTTGTATCCATATGGATAATCATATGAAACTGTAGATAAGGCAAGAGGTAGACAAATCAGAGGTGATGTTTGGTGATCCTAGTGATTTTCATTGATTGCCTTCACTGTTTCTAATCTGTATGCTGCTATTTTCTGAAAAAGTGATCGTCTTAGTTCCCTTCATTTGATTATCTTGGAATATGGCTATAAAAGAATTGCCAAGCTGAGTCAGGCAAGTGGTCCGTCTATTCAAGACTCCTGCATTTGACAATGAGTACTACTTTATCAGACATGGGGAATCTCCAACCCACGGGCCAAATATGGCCAGCAGGGATTCCCCATCCAGTTTGCCAAGCTTCCTCTGCAGGTCTCAGCCCCTTTCCCCTGCTCAACCTTGACAAAGGGAGTCTCTCTCAGTGTTGGACAGGGAATATACTGCCACCCCAGTTGAGCTATGTGGATTAACTGAAGGGATGGGACTGGGAAGTGTGTTGGGTGGGTGGGGAGAAAGAGAGAGAGGACATGAGAGTGGAGTGTATCTGTGTGAATGGGGTGTGTGTGGAAATGTGTGTGTGTGTGGAATGTCAATGGTGGCTCCATCCATATTGAGCAGTGGCTCCACCCACTACTGCAATACAACCCCTGATGTTCCATCCCAGGCCCAATTCACCCTCGGGCCAAAACTAGCCCCCCACCCCACCTTGTACTAGATATTTCAGCAGAAATGTCTGGAAAAGGCAAAGGGTGCCTGTGCTGTCTGTCTCCCACCTTTTAAGGTTCCTCCAAGACATGGCTAATTACTTCCGAATTCCTATATATCATTTTCGTCCATCTGTTCCTTGCTGTGTCTTCCTTATTCTCTAGACAAGACTTGGGAAACCCTGTGGCCATTCAGGTATCATTGGACTCCAACCTCCTTTCTCTCTTGACCATTGGCAATGCTGACTGGGGCTGATGGGAGTTAGAGTCCCAACAGCTTCTGGAGGGTCACAGGCTCCCCACCCCTGCTCTAGGCAATGTTTTTTAGGATCATGGTCATTTATTTTACTCCGCACCATATCATTCCTGCATGGTTGCAGATGCAGCCTTAACTTCTCTGAGATGGGAGTGCACATCCCTAGGTAGGTGTTTGTTGTCTACTTGATCTCAGCCAGCTCGTTTCATATCTCCCAACTTCCCTTCTAGGGCTTCTGCTCCTGGCTCCTGTCAATCTACCAGATGAAGTGAGTACAAGTCACTCTGGGGTAATGACTATCCTTTGTGTTTTCATCCACCTTTTAATGTAGCAAGGTCATCTCCAGTGAAAATTATGATGAAGGCATCTTCTGCCCTGTGAACCATTTGCACCATTAGATATTTACCTTCTTAATCTGCAATCTTATATGCATTTATGTGGGGGATAAACCCCAATGAACTCAAAGAGGGTTACTTCTGAGTAGATATCCATAGGGTTGTGCTGTTTGTTGAAATGGGAGTGGGGAGCGGAAATGAGATCTTTTATTATACTAGTCTCTGCTGTTCCCTTCTGGCCCTCTAGTTCTGATGAGCCTCCTGTTTAACATTGCATCACAGTGATATATTCAGGAAGCCTACACAGTTTATAAAGTTTGTGGAGAATCCCACTTTTTGTCTCGACATACATAGATGCCTCTGACCAAGGCGCCACTAGAAATACTGATTTCATGGACTGTCTCTTCTCACATTACATAACATAAGAACATAAGAGTAGACATGCTGGATCAGACCAAGGGTCCATCTAGTCCAGCATTCTATTCACACAGTGGCCAACCAGCTGTTGACCAGGAATTCACAAGCATGACATGGGTGCAACAGCAACCTCCCACCCATATTCCCCAGCAACTGGTGTATATAAGCCTACCGCCTCTGATACTGGAGGTAGCACATAGCTATCGGGACTAGTAGCCATCAATAGCCTTCTCTTCCAGGAATTAGCCATCACTACATTTTGTGGTGGTGAATTTCATAGTTCCATGGTTTGATTAAATCACAACCTCCCTTATTTTGGTACAGTTAGTTAACCATGTTATGCATCCTATGAAGTTACGGATCCTGCAAACAGCAGGTAATACAGGTCAGGGTCTTTACTGTTATTCCACCCTCATTGGAAAATAGAAAATTTCTGCTTCATTCCTCCCACATGCTCTTTCCATCAGTGAAGTAGTAGACCAGAGCTCACAGGGATGCTACCCCAGCACTTTTGATCTGGCCTCCACCTCCTACTGCCTCAAATTTGCTGTTCTCTCTGCAGCCTTCACAGTAACTGGGAGGGAAATGAATTTTCCCAGCCACCAGTTGTCATGCAAAGTTTTTGGTGGTGGCTTGGTCTTGAACGGAAAGACCTGTTAGCTTCTACAAAAGACCTGCTCCTGGTGGAGATAAAAACTAGTTTGTTGCTATGGATCAACACAGCTGCCTGCACTTTTGCCCTTTTGGGGGGGGCATGGCTGTGGAGACTGTCATATTGAGCACCTGCACTTCAGAATTTACAGCACTGCTTTCCATAGACACATATATCTTTTACGATGAAAACCTGATGCACTATCAGGCTTGGTTCTCTACCCTTGTGAGAAACCCAGCATTTGTCAAGGGAAAGGAAGTCTTCTACTACCTGATCATAGGCCTTTAAGAGCCATGCTGGTTCTTTAAATAGGAGAGAGAATGTAAGGTTCCACACCCAATGCAATAACCCCCTTTAGGTGAGGCACATCATAGTGAATTTGTGCTCATCCAAGATAAATTATTCCTTCCCACTCACTTAGCCTTGGCTAGGGCTTCAAGGCTTTGTTTCCAACTAGCAAGGAGGTATGTGGTTGCTAGAGGAGGCTCTAGCAAAGGCAGAATAGAAACAAATAGCTCTGAGAAATGATTCAGTCCACATTAATAAGCAAAGTGACCTGACCTGCACTTCCCAGAGAAATATGCAGGTCAAAACTCGGTTATCCTTCGGATTTCACACATCCCCGAGTTTTACAATGCCACTCTCTGCTCAAACAACACACCAAAATGCATAGGAAATGTATATTTGGGGATAAAATACAGTTAGAACTATGTATGTTTGAGAGGAAAATATGTTTAGAAATGTGTATTTTGTGGGGGGAAATAGGTTCAAAAATATATATATTTCAATATGGATTTTCATGCAGATTTTAAAAAATCACAGATTCATGTAGAAATAGGATGGAATGGATTGGTGCATGAAGACATACAAAAGTGACCAAAACTGAAAATAGACTGATCCATCCATCCTTAGTCACAATTAAAGAAGGGATGGAGGGGACAGCAGGGAGAAATAGGAAAGCAGAAGAAATTATTATTTTAGGAAGCAAATGAATGCCATTTTCTTGTTGCTGTAGTGCAGCCTTCCCTGGCTTTGCGCCCTCGCAATGTGTTGTACTACAACTCCCATCACCACACCCTGTGCTAGATGTGGGTGATGGGAGCTGTAGTCCAACAGGTCACAGGGGAACCAAGCTGGACTCTCAATTTCATATTTTGTTCCTTGGAAAAACAGGAGGGTGTCTATTGTTTCTTGGAAGCAATGTTATCAATGTTGGTTGGAAACAGTATTATCATTGGAGACATGGGAGGCCTTGGAAATATGGCACAATGTTTGTGCCACATGTTCACACAAGCATACTATTTTAGTTAAGGGGATGGTCAGTTCCCATGCCCACTTTGATATGCTGGAATGTCCCACTTCCACGTCTGTATCTCATCCTCATGATTTAAGGAGGCTCAGGATGGCAAGAGTTTTAATTCTAGTTTCAGAGGTCTCGCACATGACCAAATACCACTGCTGGTCTTCTTTCATGGTTGCGCCCACCCAATTTTGCTCCACTGGAAGGATGGATATAAATCCACATAAAGACGAGGTCACTCCCTGCTGTTAGCATCTCCTTCATATTGCACAAGCATGCAAGAGGATCTGCGTATGTGATCTTTCTTGTTTTTGATGCTGTTTTTTCTTTCTCACAGTAAAGGGGAAGGGGAAGATGTGTGATTTTTATGAGACTCTGAGTTGACATGCCTCCATCTCCTCAGGGACGAGGAAATTCAAAGCAAGTGCGGAATAGATGCCACCACCTATCTCTCCTTCCAACGGCATATACTGGTGCTGCTTATGCTTATCTGTGTGCTCTCTGTCGCGGTCATCCTGCCTGTCAACTTCTCTGGCAACCTCTTGGGTACGTAGCACTCTGAATCCACTGGGTGGCCCAACAGTGGGGCACAGAATCTGGCCTCACTGGTAGCTGGTGGGCAGTTTTGATGATCTGGGACTGGGTTGATGATTGTGAGATTCCCAAGGAGCTCCAGGGAGCTTCCTCTGCTGGGAGAAGCAATATTGAAAAAATGGAAAGCAATGGAGATTACCAAGACGCAAGCAGAGAGAGGCCAGGAAAGCATCTCTACCTTTAAAGAAGAAAGTATGTGTGTGTCACGTATACCCACTTCTAGACGAGTTAGAAATTTGACACGGTGATAGGTCTGGCTGTACAATGTACCAGAAAAATCTAAAAACATGAATTGTGGGGGTTTAAATATTTTTAAAGAATTTAATAAAAACCAAGGCTTATGCCTACAACTCCCAGCATGCCTTGGGCAGAACTCCCAGCATGTCTTGGCCAGGAGGCCAGACTTACTAGCCTTTGGCAGCCATCGTGAGTGCACAGGCGGGTGGCTGCTGTGTGTCTTTCACAACCTGACTCCTAAGGTTGGTCTCGAACAGTCAACCCAATTCCACATAAAAGGAAACAACCCACATAAATAGGCTGCAGCCATTTGCGATGCCTCCTCCCGCCCTGTGTGTGGTTTTAAAATCATGACTAGATATAACAGTGTGACTTTGAAGGACCAAACATGCTCAAAGGCACTTCATCCTGATATCGTTGTTTTCTCAGAATATGGGGGAAGCAAGCGCACAACTTTTGTCCTTAAGAGGGAGTGAGGAAGGGGAGGCACTCTGCGCATGCCCAGAAACAGACCCGACAAAGGGGAGAAGTGCCTTGCCCAGCTCCGGCCCTTCAGTACAGGCTTCAGATGGAGCACTTGGTGGGTAAGAAGTGCAGGAGGAGGCAATCCCAGCAGGATTGGGTGGGGCTGGGCATGTCCACTGACAGCTGCTTACATCCCCTCCTTGGTGATGCTACCCCTTCATGCTCTATCGAGGAGCAGAATCGGCAACAAGAGGACGTCTCAGAGGATGTGGGCACCTCGGGGCTGCCAAATGTATGCTTGGAGGTGTAGTACTAGTATGTAGAGTGGCTGATTTTAAATAAAGTAGGGGTTAGCAAACCAGGTCACTATCTCTCAGTCCTAACTCAGCCCCCACTTTCCTGACCTCTCACTAACTGTGTTTGTTCTCCTTCTAACTGACTTTCCCCAACTGACACTCACCCCCACCACCATTCCATTCTAGCCTCAGCTGTCATTCATTCCTCCATTCACTCTTCTGTTTCAATAATAAAGTCAGGCTTTTACATAAAAATCACAAACCTTATCCAGTAATTCTTGCACCTGTCTTGGAATGTTTTGGTTTAGTTATAACAGGGGGGGAAAACACAGCATAAAAAATCTCATCAAGTTAAAAGGCCCTGGAATATATATTTTTAAAAAATCATTTGGCACTTAAAAGCTATTAATGCAGTCACCAGGCCAGCCCTCTGGGAAAAATAAATCCTTAAGCAGGGTGCCACAACTAAGAAGGCCCACTCTCCCACGACACCTCAGATGTATTCAAAGATTCACATTATTCAGAGAGCTAGGCTTGCGCCTACAACTCCTAGCATATGGGCGGGAGGGAAGACTTACTGGGCTTTGGCAGCCATCATCTGGAAGTAGCTCGCCATCGTGAAGGGAAAGTGTCTGGGCTGGCTGCCTTGGTTACTAGGCACTATCAGGAGCAGAAGGGGAGGAGGTCACAGCTCTGGGCCTGTCACCGACGGCAACGCCCAAGCTACCCGTGAGTCAGCCAGCCAGCTCCTTCAGTGTAGTGTGGACTGGCTTAGCCAGACTTAACTCCCCATGAGCTTCCGCAACAGGACTCCCGTTGGGCAAGTTGGGCACCACAGCAAAAGGCATGCCGGGAGTTGTAGTTTTTGTTTTCTGTGGGGGACAAGGAAAATCATAGTGACAGCTTCAAGGCAGCCCTGGCCATGCATTGAGGGTGAGGGGGGGGGGGGGGGAAGAAACTAATTTAATTTGTTTTAAAATTACCTCACAGGCCTAGGACTGCCCTACCATGCAGGGTTGTCGTGAGGGTGAGAGAGGAAAAAAAGAAATGAATTTAATTTGTGTATTTATTTATTTGTTTATTTATTTATTTATTTATTACATTTATTTACCGCCCCATAGCCGAAGCTCTCTGGGCGATTTACAAAAATTAAAAGACTGAACTTTAAAAAGTCAATATACAAAATTTTAAACCATAAAACAGCTATTTAAAACGTTTTAAACTTTTAAGCCTGGCCAAAAAGTCAGTTAAAAAACTCAACTTCAGCTGTTAAAATGCCTGGCAGAAAGAAAAGATTTGACCTGGCGCCGAAAAGATAACAGTGTTGGCACCTGGCGGGCCTCATCGGGGAGCTCATTCCATAATTGGGGGACCACCACAGAGAAGGCCCGCTCCCTTGTTGCCATCCTCCGAGCTTCCCTTGGAGTAGGCACCCGGAGGAGAACCTTTGATGTTGAGTGTAGTGTATGGGTAGGTTCATGTCGGGAGATGCATTCCGTCAGATATTGTGGGCCCAAGCCATGTAAGGCTTTATAGGTTAAAACCAGCACCTTGAATTGGGCTTGGAAACATATAGGCAGCTAATGCAAGTGGGTCTACATTTAAAAGTTAATTCACAGGCCTAGCACTGGCCTATGTTCTGGCTGCTTTCCTTTTTTCATAATAATAACTTCAGAGTACATGCATACAACAGTTCCCCACATCCACTGAGATCCGCTTCCCTACTATATGTTATTCGGATATCTGGGCAGCGCCAGGTATATTTTGAAAACATATTTTTAGGTTTACATCTTTTTTAGCTCGTAGAAAGAGTGTTGTGTGGTTTTGAAGTTTAAACGGCTGCTCTGGCCAAAGCACGATGGGAGGTGTAGGCATTTCAGGTAAAACAAAAAATGTGGTTTATCAAGAAGCTCTAATTTCAAATACCGTTCTTATTAACACAATTTTCCATTGATTCTAACAAGACAATTTACCAACTCAACCAAACTAAAAAAAAACAAACAACCTAAAGATGAATAAGTTGCAGAGAAATGTATTATTTATCAAACAAATGTTATAAACATTATTCACGGACCCAAGCAACGGCAGGCATATCAGCTAGTCCTCATATAAAGTAGAAGAGAGGCAAAAAATGGAAATCAATCCCAGCTCCAGGTTTTTGAGGGCCTTTTAATCTTTTAATCAGTTGAGATCACCAGCATTCTGAAAACAACCATATAATGTTGGGAGGCAAAATGAGTTTGATGAATGTTTTTTTAAGCGATCTTTTTGTGACAGTACCCTGTGATGCCTGTGATCTGCTCATCTCTCTCCCTCTCTTTTTCTCTCACTTTTAGGAAAGAGTCCATCTAATTTTGGCCGAACCACAGTTGCAAACGTCCCCAGAGAGTATGTGATTTCACATCCCGGAGCTGTGTTGCTTGCTGCTTGTTGTGATGGCTGTTGAGGGCAAATGAGGCACAGATAATCATCCTTCATCAGCATGTTCTGGATTAATAATATGCTTGATGTTATAATTCCTGTGTGTGTGTGTGTGTGTGTGTGTACCCGCATGTGCACATTCACATCTATGCATGTATGTGTGCTGCCTAAATGGCATGAGCAATGTTCAGGTGGAAACCGCAAACCGTAAATGTGTTTTCTCCTTCCCCAACAAATGACCGAACAAAAGAAGCAGGGGAGGAATATCAAACCAACCAGCTTTGCTCACTGACTACAAGAATTCTTATGGGAATTGCTATAACCTGATGCTAACAAATTCAAGGCCACAGTTTTCTGCATTGCACTATTTTCTTTCTTTTGTTGACTGCTGGACTTTGTATAACCCTTGTGCATGCACACCCCTTAATCCATCCTACGCATGCATATTAGTCACCGTGTGTTGATCTTCACTGCGTAGATCAGGGGCGTAGAGCCTCAGGCCTGGGGTCCCAATCCAACCATCCTGGGTTGCCCAATTGGCTATGCCCCCATTTCCCCAACTGCCAGTCACTTGATGGTTTCTCAGCTTTTGCACGATTTTACCCCCCCCCCCATCCTAAATGGTAGAAAAACCTCTCCGAAGGGAGTGAGAGCTTTAAGATAAAATATACTGTTATTTTTGGCCAAGCCCCCATTTGCCCTTGCCCTGCTGTGGAATACACCCCTGAGATCTTCTCCAGAATTGAATTTGGCTCTGGGGGGAAAGAAGTTTGACCTTCCTGATGTAGGGTAAGAAAGGTCCTACATGAGTGCCCCTCTTGCAAACGTTGGGAGGCTTGTTTTTATAGTGATGCAGGGAAGGAAGCTGCCTTAGGACCATTGGTCCACCTAGTCCAGTATTATCAACACTGACTGCTAACAGCTTTCCAGGGTTTCAGACAGGGTTCCTTTCCTCACCCTACCTGGAGAAGACGGGGATTGAACCTGGGACCTTCTGCATGCAAAGCAGGGGCTCTATCACATTGAGCTATGGCCCCACCCAGGGTTATGTTACCCTAGGTTAACATAGGGTCTTTCTGGGCTAGCCCGTCATCCATGGCACTGTGACATCATGATGTGGAGCTTGTTACAAAGATAGCTTGTGGACTTGCCTTCCAGTGAGTCCATAGGCCCAAATGAGGGACAGCTAGCATGCCTTAGGAACTGACTGATGTTCCCTTTTCGCCAAGATCCCTGTTTTTTCCAGTTTGGACAATGTCTTTCATTTTGTCTCTGGCAGCGATCGTCTCTTGTGGCTGCACAGTATCTTTGCCCTCCTGTATTTCATCATCACCGTCCTCTGCATGGCTCATCACTCCATCCAACTTGAATACAAGGAGAATGAGAAGGTAAGACATGTGGCAGCCTCTTTCATGCCTTCCCCTTCTGCCCTTTCCATGAAGTCTGGACAATGAGAACTTTTCATTGTCATTTGCTGACTTGGCCTGGAAGGGGACACTGGGTAGCAAAATGTTTGAGCTGCTCTGATCCAATGGTTCGAATGTTGAATTTTCGTCTGGGAGACATTAGTTGAAATCCCAACCCAGCCATAAATAAAATCCTTGGACAGGTTTAAATCAGAAGAGTTGGGGGGGGGGGCCTTCTGGACCATCTAGTCCTACCCTCTGCTCACTGCAGAAGTACTTCTTCACACAGCACATTGTTAAACTATGGAATTCACTTCCATTAGATGTAGTGATGGCTACCAATGTGGATGGCTTTAAAAGGTGATTGGACAAATTCATGGAGGATATGGCTATCAGTGGCTACTAGTCCTGATGGCTACATGCTATCTCCAGTATCAGACACAGTATGCTTATGTACACACGTTGCTGGGGAAGATGGAAGGGACGGAGAGTGCTGTTGCACTCATGTCCTGCCTGTGGATTCCTGGTCAACAGATGGCTGGCCACTGTATGAACAGAATGCTGGACTAGATGGACTCTTGGCCTGATCTAGAAAGGCTCTTCTTACGTTCTCATGCAGGAAATCCAGAGCTAGAGCATCTCCAAAAGAGAACTTGAAGTCCTCCAGCGAGGGAGAGTCCAACCATCCCCTGGATCAGGAGTAAATAACATGCAGACCAGGCCACATGCCCCCCCTCTGGAAGATTTTGTGTCCCCCATTGCCCCACTGCCAAATTTGCAGTCAAAATTCAGCAGCATCACAGGAAATATCCTTATTTTCTAAAGAAAAATCTGAGTTTTTTTCCCATTGCTGCTGCATCGCCGATTTCCAGTGCTAATTCCGGGGAAGGTGCAGCCCGCACTAGGTTCCTATAGAGGAGTAGGGGTGGGCAACTTCCCAGACCAGTGGAAATTGCCCACCCCTACCCTAGGTAATTGATTCCACTGTCACGCTTCTGTCAGTATTAAGATATTTATTCAGCCGAAATCTCTCCTTCTGTAACTTAAGCCCATTCAATCTGGCCCTGCCATCTGGGGCAGAAGAGATCAAGTCTTTCCCCTCTTCTTGGCTGTCCATAGGCAGGGATAGGGAATGTTGTTGGACTGCAGATGTTGTTGGACTACAGTTTCCATCATCCTTCACCACTGTCTATGCTGGCTGGGGCTGATGGGAGTTGCAGTCCAACAGCATCAGGAGGGCCATATGTTCCCCATCCCTGCCTTAAGATCAAATATATCCCCAGCCTTCTCTGCTCCAGGCTAAACGTACCCAGTGTTTCCTCATAGGACTTCTTTTCCATCCCCTTGACCATCTTCATTGCCCTCCTCTGCCCCTGTTCCAAGTTGTCTACATGCTTTGCTTAGTGCAGCGCCAAGAACTGAGAGCAGCGTCGCTTCTTGGACAGTATTTGTGAAGTCCTTTCTTCAGGTTTCCTGTCCAAATGAGCAACTCGCACATCTCCACCTGCAGAGACATTAACCAGATGCACATCTCACTGGTGTGGAGATGCATGAGCTCCCAAGCCTTCAGGCCTTATCGAGGAAGCATGAGCAAATGGGTTCACAAAGCCATCCTAATCCTCAGTCCCCCTGCCCCTTCTGTGCAATGGGAAGAATTCTGATGCGTAGGGTGGCTCTGAGAACCAATGAAGTAAACAAATTCTTGTAAGTGAATTTTAGTTGGAACTATGGGAGTGGATTTCTGCTACATGCTTTTAAAAGAAAGAATGAGTCCTATTCTGTCCTCCCAGCCAGTTAACCATCCACACGTGGGGAATTTTGGAGTCAGGTGCCTCATATACTGTAGAGTGTCTCGATGAGAGCCATGTACTGAGAATGAGAACTCTTCTTGGATTCCTTGTTCACTTGCGCTGGCCTCTTTACATAATGTAAGTCTTACCTGCCCTCCAAATTTCAGAATGGGTATTTTTAGTGCAGAATTCTAGACATTCTACTTATGTGAAGAAGTTTCTAGTCCTGTTGCTGTTAGGTGCCTCCATTTCAGGAACTCTCCCCTTCTTCTGCCTCAGGTGGCTCGGACGCTGATGCTTACCAAGGTTCCCAAAGAGATCACAGATCCCTCCCTTGTCATCAAACACTTTCAGTAAGTACAACTATAAAGGCTGCCTTTTTTTCAGTGGAAGCTGGTGGCTCCTATGTCATCAGGGTAGTGCATCTGCCCTGGGTTTCAATCAGAATGCAAAAGGAGTTATCCAAAGTGCTGAGCCCTATTCCCCAAATGGGTTCAGCACCTTGGATAGCTCCTTTACAGTTCTGTCTGGAACCCAGGGCAGATTCACTGCCCCCACTGACATCGGAGCCACCAGCCTTCATTGCTTCATTTTTCTAAACGCTTCCCTGCTTGTTGCCTACCCTTCTCTAGTCCAGCTAATAATAATCACTGATCGGTGGCAAATGTGTGCTTTTAAAAAGATAATGGATACAAAAAGTACTAGAGCTTCAATGGCAATCTGTGCACATCGTTCTGTCCCTTGCAAAAGCCATTTAAATGGCTGGGTTTCCTTGCAACAAATACAAAAATGAACCTGATCTTTTCACACCCACCATGAATGTGTTTCAGATCTGATTTGGAACAGGCTAGATAAGAGGGACTCAGCAGCAAGTTCTACCGGGAGGAAACCAGTCTCTCATATGTAGAAATGTTTTGCCCACTGCTGCAGCAACAGCAGCAGAAATAGAATGTATTAATTACCCCTTTTCAAGAAAAGGTTCTTCTAAAGCAGGGGGTGGGGAACATGCGTCCCTCCAGATGATGTTTGATTTTAATTCCCATCAGCCACAGCCAGCATGGCCAATGATCATGGATGATGGGAGATGAAGTCCAACAAAATTTGGAGTGCCACAGGTTCTCCCCATCCCCATTCTAAGGAGAGCTGTCTTCTGAAAGTTGGTCTGGTCTTCGGATGGGCATCAGATCCTTCCCTCTAAAATGTGTGGTGCGGGGTGGGGGCAGGGGCAGGGGCAGCGGCGAGGAGGATGCTTTAAAAGGTGAAGGAATTGCTGGCAACTGGTGCATAAGTTTAAGGGCCTGGTTTAAGAGTGTGGCACTAGTGTACAAAGCCCTAAACAACTTGGCTGAGGATACCTGAGAGAGTGCCTTCCCCCTCACCAACTTGCCCAGTCACTGAGGTTATCTGAGGGCACGTTCCTGGTGGTTCCACATGGACCTATGGCCTTCAGTGTGGTGGCCCCCTTCCTTTGGAACTCCCTGCCCCCTCAAGGTCAGGCAGGCACCAACACTGTGTTGCTTCTGGCACCTCCTGAAAACAGTTCTTTTCCAGGAAGCATTCCTTAACTGACCAGCCACAGTTTTTATCGGCATTCTGTTTTTAAAAAGAATAACTTTAACATGGTGTTCTAGTCTTTTTTATCTTTTTACTATTTTCCTCTTTTCTTCACTGCTCTGGAATCTCTTTTAGATATGGAGTGGTATACAAAGGTTGTAAATCAATAAATAAGTACGTGAGATACAATCCTGAAGGAATGTCCCGGTTTTAATGGCCCACTGTCACTATAGCCTTTAAAAAAAAAAAGAATTCTACCTTCCATCTCACTGTCCAAACCTCTAGTTCTATTGCGGAACCAGGAAGGGCATCCTGGGGCATGTTTTTTACAGTGTGCCTTGATCATCTCTCCTGACAGTGAGGCCTACCCAAGCTGCACAGTGACTGGTATCCAGTTCTGCTCTGATGTTCGCAAACTGATGAAGCTGGATTCAGAGAGGTGAGTCTTTTTGCTTTTGCTTTTCTTTTTGCTGGTATCTGACTTGTTCTGCATTTCTTGGGATATTTTATGCAGATATCTCGAGATTCCTATACAAAGGGACAGTGCTAGAACCTCTAGACAGATTGTCAACCCCAGGCCACAATGAGCACCATTGACAAGGATGTCACTCCCAAGCCAAGGAAATTACTTTGGTCACTTCGTGGGGTTGTTCACACAATACGCTAATCCACATTGAGTGGGTTGTTTTGAACTGTGGGTTGTTTGTTGAACCGAGGGTCAGCGTGTTGTCTAAATGCAGCACATTTCCCACAGGATGAGTTATTATGTTGTCTGAAAGCAGACATGGTGGCTTGTTAACCATGCAGTGTGGCTTATTAACCACCATGAACAGCCCAACAACAAACATGAATTCTCAAGGTGGCTTATTCAAGAAAAATAAGCCACATGCATGGTCAACAAGCCACACAACAACCCACAGTTCAACAAACAACCCACGGTTCAAAACAAACCACACATAACCACTGAGAGTGAATTAGTGTGTTGTGTGAACAGCCCCAAAGAGATAACAAGTGAGAAGCTTATGTCGGACCTTTGCTACATGCGAAATACTTGCATCTTAGCCAATTTTTGCCTGATTTTGTACTCTCCTCTTAAAATGCAAATACTATAATTGTAACATTGGGACTAGGGAGAGACAACTCTGTCTATTTCTCGTTCCATGTCACTTTCATATGTTTTATTTATTTATTTATTTTATGTTTTATTATTGCATTTATATCCCACCTTTTTTCCTCCAAGGAACCCATAATTCGATTCTGTTTCTGCATTAATCTACGATTTAAAAATAATTATCTCAAAATAGCTTGGATCCCAACTTTTTGCTCCATGAACAGAAAGAGCTTTCACTTACAGATAGAGTAATCACGGAAGGACCGCTACTGACAGAGCAAAAATGTTGGGATCCAAGCCATGTTTTAATAGATGAGGAGGAGGAGGATAATGTCAAAAAAATTCAATAACAATTTATTTTTCAATAACGAAACACGAGCTTGCACAGAAAAAAAGAGAAATACATATCCTTTATTTCTCACTTCTTATTTTGGTTCCGAAGGAGGAAAAGAAAGGGAAAAAAATGAACAATAACAATTTAAACAGTACATTATCTCAAAATACATATTTAAATACATACGTATTTTGATGCTGTGTCACAACATGAGGAGAAATGCAAATCCAGTGGATAGCTAAGATGATTGCTCCTTCCGGGACATTATAAGAGACGTGATCCTCCAAACTATACTTGGAAAAACTCTTCTGAGTGTAATCAGGGAAGTCTAATCGGAGAGGAGAGACAAGGAGATCCAGCCCATGAATAATTATAGTCTCGCTCAAACCAACCTGGCTCATTAAATCCCCTTGAGATCTCATGCACTGTTCACAGATAACACACTCGCCATTTTCTCCGTAGTCCATAGTGCTTAGACACTTGCTTTTTTTAAGAGCTTGAAATAGGAGATTCTGAGGATGCTGCATTCTGTATGAGATCCAGAAGTCCCACGTGTAAGTGACCCAGCTGCAGTTGTGCATGTGTAGGATACACTTAACTCTGAATGTGAAGAAGAAATGGGTGGCCTCATTCATTCTCCTTAATTCTGTTCCTGGCAGGCGCAAGGCGATGAAGGGGAGGCTTTACTTCACCACCAAGGCTCAGAAGGAGGGGAAAATCATGATCAAGATCCACCCCTGCTCCCGCATTTTCTGTTGCCGTATTTGTGGCTTTGAAGAGGTATGAATTGACAATCAGGTCCCTAATACTTACTGAATACTTGAGATTGGATCTGGGCCTCTTTGCTTACCCATTACTCTGTTGCTTTGCTCATGGGCCAGGTTCCAAGGTGTGCCTAGAGACAACCTCGGGAAATGTGAGCCAATGGTTAGGAGAGTGACTTTCCTGATCTTGCCCCACTCCCCAACTGAGTTCATGGCAGAACTGGAATTTCAATGGTGGATTTCCAGGGTGTTGTCTATATGCCCCGTATACCCCGCGATGGCAGAGGAATGGCACTGCATCATTTATTTATTTATTTATTTATTTATATTTACTTATTTATTGCATTTTTATACTGTCCATTGACTAAAGCTCTCTGGATGGTTTATACGACACAGTCGCCAACTCGCACCCACATGGAGTTTTCCAGCAAAACTGCACGGAAACACACACACACCGGCTTTTTCACCTTCGCTCTGTCTGTTGGTGGTGTCTTCATTGGGCCTCAAAGCTGGAGGTGTTCTGGGGGCGGATCAAGCCTCACAATAGGTCGAGGGAACTCATGGGAGGACCAGGCAGAGTGCAAGGGGCGGGCTTCAAGAGCTCAATGTTTGCTGGCACTGCCCCAGAAAGCCTGTACTCCCCCCTCTGGTGCGGAGATTTCCCGCTCCCACTCTGCAACAGCAATACCGTGGTGTTTTCTCCAAATCAGCAGCACCCCCAGCTTGTGCTTTTAATCACTTACATTACTGGTGGGCTGAGACCTACAACTTGGTTAAGCTCTGGTCTATGATAGGTTACATAAAAATACACAACTTCAGGACCTTCCTACGATAATCAACACTACCATTATAAAGATGTTAGCAAAATATAAATAGCACCTGCATTTACTAGAATATACATTCACAAACATGTAAATGTTTAAACACATAAAATTCTTAAATTACTGTATATACAATGGATTCTGTCAACTACATATAAAAGATACTATCAACAATGGAACAGTAAAAGTCTTTTCAACAAGTCTTCTCCAGTTAATGTAAAAATAGCTTTTCTTGGTATCCAGGAAGTGGGTGTGTTTTTTATCACATTCTGGCTTGAATTGTTAACAAACACAAATCCTCTCATAATAGCTTTGTGATAAGTTGGACAGTATAGTTCCTTCAACTTGCAGACTCGGCTTGTCTGGAAAATGCTTCTTACTAAAGACTGCTTGATATTAAGAACATAAGAAACTGCCTTATACTAAGTCACCTGGGGTTCATCTACTCCCAGTATTGTCAACACTGACTGGCAGCAGCTCTCCAGAGTTTCTGGCAGAAATATTTCAAGCTCTACCTGGAGAGGCTGAGGATTGAACCTGGCACCTTCGACATGCAAAGCCTGTGCTCTGCCACTAAGCCACAGATGGCCCTTCCTACGTAACTATGAAAGAATGAGCCGAATTTCACTTAGCACTCAGCTACCAATTCTGCTTCTATATCATGAACATCCATTCTCTTAAGAGGATGGGGTAGCAGGATCACACCTGCATGCCCCACCACTGTTGTGTTTCAGTTTGAGGGATTAAACAGAAAGGAGGAACCGCTGAGCTTGGGAGTGTTTGGAGAGTGGCCTTCACAGGAACAGGCGGACGCCAGCTGCAGGCCAACTCAGCTGCCAGCAATTCCTAATCAGCACCCTCCTGATAAAAGACATGCCAGCAGCAATAGGCAGTGCTGGAAGCAACTATTGCTCTTGGTGCTTTGTCTTTGTCGCTTGCATACCAGCTCCTTGATCTTGCCTGGACATAACCTGACCTTGGAATGGACTCTGACTACTCTTTGGTGCATTCCTGAACCTCCCAGTATTGTTTGACCCGGTTTCTGACGGACACTTTGGCTTTTGACTACAGACTGTTTATTGACATTTTCCACCTGCTTATCTAGCTAATGCCGGTGACTTATGACAATTGCCACCACCTACACGCCCACTGGCCACACTGAAGGAAAGATGAGACACACACCGTTTGTTCTTAGCAGGAAGCATCATTTATTGTAGCATTGCAAGGTTTATATAGATCTTCAGTCTTACTGTCCACGAGGACATAGCGTGATTGTACACAATAGCACAATAGAGCACAGTATCATAATGGTATTGGTATAAGACTGCAACATTAAGAATGCAACATTTCATGGACCGGGGAATAGTAGCAGAACATTTAGGAACATCTTGTATGTAGCCAAATGAGATTAGAGACAGAGAGAACGAGGTGACGTCAGGGTGTGCCCAGCAACGCAACTCGCTCTTTCTGCCCTTCATTTCATCTCTTTTTCTTAATTTAATTAATAAGAAGGTTTGTGAAATAACAGTTTGTGTGTTGAATATGAAGTAAAGGCAAAGCAATTTTTTACTATCATAAACAGAGAAGGGATGCACTGAACAAAGCAACACAAGGAAATTAAAATAGCTGTTCTACAAATGACATAAAAGAATAACTGTCGGAGATATGTAAAGTTGGGAAGCCAATCTGTTAACCATGAAAACACAGAAAATTGTGTATGAACATTGTTTTGAATATAATGTTCTAGATTAGCTAAGTGATCTTCAATAGTTTGATTTAAGTCATGGAAATGAACTTCACAACCAGCAGGGCCTACTAATTTACAGAACCCACCAGTTTTTGCTAGAAGGTAGTCTATTGCAAAACGATATTGCATTTGATCTTGATGCAATTCATCAATTTCAACTTGCAAATCGCGCACAATATTGCCAGTAGCGTTAACTGTTTTTTCTAAACGACATGTTAATCCAAGAATAGAGCGCCTATTTTCTTGTGCAATTATTCCAGGGTAGGATCCTAAGGATAAAGTGCCAGTGATAGCTCCTAAAACAGCTTGAGACCCATCAGTCAACTCAGACAGTGGTGTATCAATAATGATGGTATCAGAGCAATGAGGTCCTAAAGGGCCACTCTGAATAGCTCGAGCTCTCCATGGAGCTACTGAATGAACAACTTGCACTGGCAAAGTGAGGTAACCTAAAGAGGCACATTGATACGCGCCTGGGTGATAATTAGCGGCTGTGTTATTGAAGAAAAACCATAAATTAGGGTCTTGGATCTGCCAGCCACTACAGATACTACCAGCCATAGCTGTATAATTTGGCTGAAACATAGGGAAAGTTTTATAAATGTCATTGAGCGTCGAGGATTGATTCCAGTATGTAACGTTGAAGGGATAGGAAGA
Organism: Anniella stebbinsi; assembly: GCA_029215795.1. NCBI lineage: Eukaryota > Metazoa > Chordata > Lepidosauria > Squamata > Anniellidae > Anniella > Anniella stebbinsi. The sequence continues at coordinate 337,486,989 of JARDYH010000001.1, forward strand.
GTTATAATTCCCTCATAACCAAAATTTTTCAGTGCAAGCAGAATAATTACCTACAGCAGCAAGGATTTTAACAGCTCTATGCCAATCATGCCACTTTGTATTCCAAGCACCAGTGGCATGACAACAGAAGCACATAGCTGGAGTGACTTTAGAAACTCGAAAAAATCGCCATTTGGTCTGATTTAAGCTCTCGGGGTTAGCAAATAGCGCTGATTGATGAATATGCTGCAGATGAGATACAACAACTTCAGGGGTTATAAAGGCAGTGGGAATAAAAGCTACTTGGCTAGTAGTTAATGGATGTTCATAATACAAAGTAGCATTGTGACCATGAATAGTAAACATATACAGGGCATGTCGAACCCAAAGGTTAGCATCAGGCACTAAAGAAACTGAAGGTATTGGAGCAGCAGCGCTTAAATTAAATAATACTGAGATTAGACATAATATCATCACGGAAGTAGCGGTAATTACAGCAAATACAGCAGTAACTAAATTTTCAGGACTTTCAGGCAGATCTTGTTGTTGGAGATCTTTGGGCTGTATTAGTCGTCTTTTTGATTGCTCCCCACATTATCATTGGTACTGGGACTTTCGGAGGCAATGGCTGTCGCGGAGCAGTCAGGTGAAGTTGAGGATTGAAATTCGGAATCGGATTGGGAAGGGCTTGATGCCACAACATTAGAGTAATAAGGCTTGACACACTTAGCAGGAATCCAAATGGGGCCATCACGGGTGGACACTGCAGCGTAACCACGACCCCAGGTGATGAGAGGAACAGGGCCTTTCCACTGCGGATCAGGAAGCTGACGGTATAAGACCTGTGGACGTGGAAGGTTAGGGAGACAACCAAAATGACATTGCACGGGAGACATATTATCAATTCCAAGAGTTAAATGATTCCAAATAAACAGGACTACAGCTAAATGAGTTTGAATATTGTGGTAATGGGGAAGGATAGCAGCTTGTTTAACACGTTTGTTAAGGAGTTCTTTAAGAGTGCGATTGGCTCTCTCAACAATAGCTTGCCCCTGGGAGTTATAGGGAATCCCATGGGTGAGAACAATATCCCATTGGGAGCAAAAATCTTCTAACGTTTTGGATGCATAAGCAGGTGCATTATCTGTTTTAAGTTTTTGGGGCTTGCCCAAAATGGAAATGGCTGCTAACAAATGTGTTGTCACAGCAGGGGTATTCTCATGTTTCTGTGCTGTTACATGAAGGTAATGAGAGTAAGTGTCAATACTAACATGAAGAAGAGAATAAGGTTTAAAGGGAGGAAAATGGGTAACGTCCATTTGCCATAAACAGTTAGCTTTTTCTCCTCTGGGGTTCACCCCCATTGATGGGGAGGAATTATGGAAGGAACAATGCGAACAATTTCGAACAATTGATTGTGCCTGCGTCAGCGGGAGAGAAAATTGGCGCGCTAAGGACTTTGCAGATTGGTGGAAAAAGGAATGGCTTTGGAAAGGGTCTGAGAATAAAGAATTCGCAGCTGAACTTCGCAAAGCAGCATCTGCTTGAGCATTGCCAAAACTCAATGGCCCTGGCAAAGGAGTATGGCTGCGGATATGTGCAACAAAAAAGGGAATTGTACGTTGCGATAGAGCATTCTGCAAAGCTATGAACAACGCCATTAAATTGTGATCAATTTGAGCAGTCAGCAGAGAATCAGCTAAATGAAAGATAAGGTTATATACATACATGGTATCTACAATGAGGTTAAACGGTTGCTGTGCAAACTGCTGGAAAGCAAGTATTACTGCAGCAATTTCAGCTCGCTGCACAGAAACTTGAATAGGAGTGTATAAAAATCGCCAAGTTTTAGTACTGGCATCTACATAGGTAAGAACACCCCTTTTTGAGGAGCCATCAGTGAACACTGTGGGGGCTCCCTGTAAGGGAGCTGCAACGGCGACTGACTGTGCTTGTAACTGAATAGTTAAAGTTAGAGTAATTCGCGGATCTTTTGGCATGTTAAATGACAGGGGACCCACATGATTGGAGAAAGCAAATTGGTAACTATCTGAAGTAGTCATTAAGTGAACATTCTCTGCTTTAGTAATGGGCAGGTGAACAGCGAGCACATCTTGGCCTAGCAGCTGCAAAGCTCGATTGCGACATTTAATAAGAAGATCTGCATAGGCCTGGACCAGTGGGTAAATATTGCGGGGCGGAGTAGCAGATAATACTAACCATTCACAGATATAAATAGACTTGTCGTCTTTTGGCACAAAAAGCAAAGCTGTAGGTGAGTGAGGAGTTGACAACAGGGCAATAGAGAGGCCTGGACATGATCTAAACAGGAGTGTCAGTTGTCCATACTAAAGGCAGCGCAGTTGGGACAAAGCCATTAAGCTTTGGATGAGATTCAGACATTGAGAACAAGTGTTGCACTCACTTGCTCTAACAAATCGCGGCCCCAGATATTCAAAGGGAGAGGTAAAACAAAAGGTTTTACACTAGCAATTTGAATGTGACGATGAGGTGAATGAACAACAAGCCACTTTGAGCTCTGTTGCGCAGATTGTGCACCACCAATGCCCCACAGCTGCTGCACAGGTTGAAGGGGCCACTGTGACGGCCACTCAGCGCATCGAAGAACTGTCACATCCGCACCAGTATCAATAAGGCCTGTAAATAATAAATTGTTGACAATGAACGTGCAGAGTGGTCGCTTGTGACCAATTGATTGTTCTAAATAGGATATAAGGGTTAAGTCAGTAGATCCAAAACTTGCACCACCACGGACGGCTGAAGAGGCCTGAGGAATAGAATAAGGAAGTAATAATAGTTGAGCAATAGAGGAAGAACGGGGGAGGGTTTGAGGAAGAGACGTCCAGACTTGCAGCTTTAAGACACCTGTGTAATCAGAATCAACTACGCCTGGAACAATGAAAAAAGCTTTTTTGCTGGCAGATGAGCGAGGAAGGATTAAACCAAACAGACCATCAGGCAATGGGCTGGTCACCTGAGTAGCAGCGGACCAGTAACCTGGGTGGGAACAAGAAGTACTTCCAAAGGAAAGGAAAATACAGTGTCTTCAGTAACTATTAAGTCAAGCCCAGCGCTACCGGCTGTGGCGGCGGCAAGCTGCGAGACAGGAACGGATCCGACAGTGGAGGAGGAGGAAGAGGCTGGGAGTTGTTCTCTGGAGGAGGGACGGTGAGAGGGTATGCTCTCTTTTGGCCTGGGGCTGAGGGCACGCCCGGTCTGGAGTTTCCCGAGCTGCATTGGTTTGCCCAATGATATCCTTTTTTACATTTAGGGCATTTGGTAGATGGTCATTTACCTGACTGCGGGTGGAACGGCACTCATGCCGAAAATGCCCTTCTTTGCCACAGTTGAAACATTTGCCAACTTTTTTGTGGTTTCGATTTAGTGCTTCAGCAAGCAGGTTCATTTTGTAAGTTTGCGTGCCAATGTCTTGACAGGTACGGAGCATGTCAGCTAACGAGACATTGGCAGCTGAAAGGGGTTGCAGTGCTTGCTGGCAATCTTTGTTGGCATTATCTTTAGCTAAACGCATGAGTAATTCTGTGGCAGCTTCTGGATTATATACTTGCTGTGTAATAGCAGCTTGTAGACGGTTAATAAAGTCGGCATAGGGTTCAGCAGCGCCTTGCCAAATATTAGCAAAGCTTTTACGAGGTTGACCAGAAGCTGGAACTTTTTTAAAGGCAGTTACTGCACATAGACTAGCGGCATGCAATGTAGCTTGCGGCAATACAGTCTGAGTTTGCACGTCAGCAAACTGCCCTTCACCAATTAGCTGGTCAATGATTACAGCACCACCAGCAGCTCGTGCATGTGCCTCAGCATGCCGTCTCAACTCACTGCCCCACATTACAAACTGAGAGGTATTTAGCAACATGCGCATCATATCTTTCCAATCATTTGGAATCATATGATACCCGCTAGAAATACCCTCAATCATTCCAATTACATAGTTACTGCTGATACCCATATCTTGAATAGCTTTACGAATTTCTCGCAAGACTGTGTATGGCAGTGGTTCCCAATTAGCAACTACTTGACCCTGATTATTTTGAGTGTACGTAACAGGACAGACTGCAAGCAGGTCTCCTAACTCCTCTCCCGTTAAAGTAGGATCCTGCTTACACTTCTGCACCATACGCTGGAACCCAGACAGGGGTACAGAATCAGAAACTGCAGAAACGGAAGCAACAGGAAGAGGAGCACTAGGAGCTGAAGGGTGAGATAGCGGAGCAGGGGGTAAGAGGGTAGGCGTGTGATAAGCGGGAGAAGGTTGCGTAGACAAAGCGGTTTGGGACCCGTAGAGGTCGACTGCATGACGACATAAATGCTACAAATGTAGAATTTCAACAGGAGCCTGAGGCTCTGTATGAAGCAGACGCCCTATACGTTCCCAATCGCTCAAAGCTAAAGATCCTGTCTCTGGGTACCATGGGCACTGTTCTCCAAGTTCACGGACCAGCCGTGTAAGGGCAGAAGAGGGAACAGCATGCCCAGTTCTCTTTAGCAAGAATGCTAATTCATCTGCATGTCTACGCTGTACTGCTGACAGCGAGACGCCCATACTCACCGGGATCCCAAAGGATGAGAGGTGCACCTGAAGCTCGGGCCGAGCGTAGTGAGCGAGCGCAGAGGTCCCTGTTCGGGCGCCAGATGAAGGAAAGATGAGACACACACCATTTGTTCTTAGCAGGAAGCATCATTTATTGTAGCATTGCAAGGTTTATATAGATCTTCAGTCTTACTGTCCACGAGGACACAGCGTGATTGTACACAATAGCACAATAGAGCACAGCTTCATAATGGTATTGGTATAAGACTGCAACATTAAGAATGCAACATTTCATGGACCAGGGAATAGTAGCAGAACCGGGGAATAGTAGCAGAACATTTAGGAACATCTTGTATGTAGCCGGATGAGATTAGAGACAGAGAGAACGAGGTGACATCAGGGTGTGCCCAGCAACGCAACTCGCTCTTTCTGCCCTTCACCACACCTTCAAGACAATTGTGAAAAGGCCCTACAAGTGTAGAGATGTACATGCATAGGGTTCTTCCACACAAACAGGATCCCTGATTGACTAAGGTTCCTGTTGGTATGGAAGAGCCTGTGGACATATATCTGTACCAGTGGAGGCCTGTGACTCTGATGTCAGTGGAGCAGTGAATCCGTTCCAGGTTTCAGTTGGAACCAGTCACTCTGAAGAAGCTCTCCAAGGTGAGAAGGGCTGAAAAAAAGTCTCCCTACCACTAATGGAAAGAATATTTTCCTCTCCCTTCAGCCTAGGGATGTTGGAGAACTCCATGGCGGAAACCAAATGAGTTTAGAATTGTATGAATCTGACTGGCAGATTCTGTAGCCGACTGACTTTTCCCCTGTTGGGCAGATTCCATGGACTTGTAGACTGCTTTTCTAACCTTCAGGAATTTAGCGCAAATTTCATCATAGATTTTTTAAAAAAAACACACAGCCAAAATGTGCATTTTCCCCATAGACTAAAGCATGAAAATTCACATTTGGGGGGAATTTGGGCATTTTGGAGGAAATGGCGCATTTTGGAAACAGAAAAAAAAATCCAAGACAGAACAAAAGCTGCCTGACTGTCCACGAAACACAGATAGGATGGATTTTACACGATCCATACATCCCTACTTCAGCCAAAAGAGGGCTCCCAAAGTGGCTGACAGATTCTTCTCTAAAATCCAGCTTCAACTAGCACCATCTAGAGGCATGGTTGGGAAATACAGTCTGGCAACCAGCAGCTGCTATTTTCACTGAGGTGGTCTTCCCTTTGACGTAGTTTTTGCTGTCCTTTTTAAAGCGGTGCCTGCCTGAACAGCTGGAATGATGCCATTAATCTGTCTTCCTGTGAAAGTTGACTCACTCCAGTGGCAACTCCAGTGGGTTAGAATTTGGCAGCTGAAAGATGTTTATTTGATTCCAATATTGTGGAGAGTCTGGCCTTTGACTTTTACCTGATCTCATTCAAAGGAGTGTAATCAGTTTATTCTCCATGATGAAAATGCCTGGGTAATCTCCCAAAGAACTATTTGGTGTTTGGAGATTAGCGAAATGGCTGCTGAAATCCATCTCTGGGTGATTGCATGGAGACAAAAGGTGCTAACTTCATTCAAAATTTCTAGGCGGCATTTCAAAGTAAAGGAAGAAGTATCCATCCTTTCTCTTTTTGCCCACTAGGTAGATGCTGAGCAATATTATGGGGAGCTTGAGGAGAAACTGACGGATGAGTTTAATGCTGAGCGCAGCCGGATTCCGCTCAAGCGCCTTGACATTGCTTTTGTCACCTTCCAGGATGAAAGGATGACGGCCACGTGAGTTTCCCCTGCTCTTAATCTTTTCCCTTAAGACAGGGGTGGAGAATCTGTTTTTCGAATCTGTTTTTCTGTCAAGGGCCCTTGAGAATAATCTTTCGAGGGTGGGGGAGGATGGAGCCAGCAGAGGTTGGGGGTACCCTTTTTTTCCTTCTCTTTTCTCTTTCTGCCAACCTCTTTTTTTCTTCATCTCTACAGTGAAGGTTTTTGAGGACTGTAGTGTTCCTGCCCCTGCTCTGACATCTTGATGGTGGAGTGCTTTACCATTTTATCCTGCTTGCCTGCATGGAATTTAGGTCACTGGCTGTCCACTTAGTTTGTAATAGAGGGAAAGCTCGAACTCTGCTCTCTAGACAGTGAGTCAGTGTCTGTCTTGGCAGATCTCTTTCAACCGCTTGAAAGCCAGAGCTCTTTCCTTTCCAGTCTCTCCCTTCATTGATTTCCCTGTGTAGGAACACCAAACCTGAACATGGCAAAGTTCATGTCAAAATGAATCTATTTTAAGTGGTGTCCATGGTGAATCTATTGATAATAAGTTATTGCTCTGTTTTTTTTAGAACAGACTCTGGAAGCATCTCTTTTAGGTAGTCCACAAAGAGGGCCTAGCCCAAGCTTACCAACACAGTTTGGCAGTGTTCCCGCAATCGGAGTGGGGGCTGCAGCTGGGAGTAGGGCCATAGCTGAGTGATAGAGCACCCGCTTTGCATGCAGAAGGTCCCAGATTCAACGCCTGGAATCTCCCAAGTAGGGCTAGGGAGGAATCCTGCCTGAAACCCTGGAGACCTGCTGCCGGTCAGTGTCAACAATAGTAGGTTAGATGGACTAATGGGCTAACTCTATTGTTTGCATTACACGAGGGTGGTTAATAAACCACGGTAGCTTGTTAATCACCCCTGAGTGTGCTGGCTCATTTCCCTAATTACCCTCGCTGTGTGCAGCTTCTCATGACATCTGAACCCAGTAAAGGTGAATTGTTGGGGTGGTTAACAAATCACCCAGGACCCATAACCTGTTTTCAGGTTGTGGGGAGGTTTGTTAACCCCCACAACAAGCCACCCTTGCCCAGTTCAGATGATACAAGAAGCCACAGTGTGAGGCATAAATCAGCAACCTGGTGGTCATGGGGTACCGCAACCCACCATGGATTAAATGAGCCATGCTGGGCTGCAATGATTGCATGATCCAGGTCAGTGTATGGCAGTTCCCTGTGTTCCTTCCCATGGTCCTTTGTTGTCCCACCTGTATCTATTACACTTGCCCTAAATGTGTGTGCTTTTGTCTCCACTGGGTTTTGTGTAGCCAAGGGGCGACCTTGGGTGAATATCCACAAGAACATTGCAGGGCAAGGTCTGAAGTCCTATGATAGAGCCACCTTGCAGGAGCCAAGGAGGTCTGGCTCTGGTCAGTGCCTGGATGGGAAACCGCCTGGGAATCCAGCTTTGAGTCCCATCACGAAAGAAAAGTGTGATACAAATGTAAAAACCAAGCATGTTGGCTACATAGGAAAGCTGTTCCAAATGGGGAAGGGATCCCTTGGTAGAGATGTCATTAGAAGGCCAAACTGTATCAGAATATCCTTACCCGTCTTCCTAGTTTGTAAAACCTTTGAATGTTTGCACGCCTGTGAAAGGCACCCTCCCACGAGACATCATGTCACTCCCTCCCCTCCTGCTACTTCCCAACCTTTACAACACAGGTGCAGGACTTCAGGCCTGGGGGCCAAATCCAGCCCGCCATTGTCCTCCAAATGTCTACATCCCCTTTCCATGACCAGCAATCATTTGGTGGTTTCCCAGTGCTTGTGCAGTGTTTTCCCCCATTCTACAAGGCTGAAATGCCCCTCCTTAGGCTTAGTTACCGGCAGTAAGAGCTGTAAGCTCAGATATGCTAGCATTTGTTTGGTGGGGTTTAGCTCTACCCCTCTTGCCTTTGGCTCTGCCCACAACTGGAATGTGGCCCACAAGAGCTTTTCCAAAATGGAATTCAGCCCTCAGGCCAAAAGAGGTTCAACCTCCTTGCCTTATGATATTCACTGAGGTCCCTGCCTCAACCCTTGCTGTTTGTAGAAGTCCAATTCTGTGGGTTTGTGCTGGGCCCGGCCCAGGTCGTTTATAGCGGAGGAGAAAGAGGGCATTGCCACAGACTGTGGACCACGTAGAGGTACTTTCACAGCACTTGCGCTCTGAAGAATATTGCCTCTCTGCTGGCTCTGCTCTCTCTGCTAGTACACAGAGTGGGAAACACTTTACAGCAGCCTTTCCCAACCTAATGTCCTCCAGATGTGTCAAAACATAATCCCAACACATCTGCAAGGGATGGGTACTAATTTGGGGAAGGCTGCTTTCAGGATCTTTTTTAATCTGTTGCCTTGGTTGAGTAGTCCTATTAGGGCTGAAAAGATTTCTCTCTCTTATGATTGTGGGCAGCAGCGGGGAGAGAATCTCGTTCCTTTGAGACACCAAACATCATCATAACTTGAAAGGCAAGAAGATTTTCTCCTGGAAAGTGTTGGTAGGTGTGTTTGGGATGAGAAAGGAATTTTGGCTGGTGGAATTAGTTTCTCTTTTAATAATTAGCTTTAGCTGTATGTCTCGTTGCATTAAATTGTTTTATGAATTAGGCAGGTTCCTGTGGCGTGGGCTACCATGTGCACAACCAGCACTGTATCTCTGGCCCACTTGAATCTATAGGGGGTGTTAATGTGCTGGGGGCCTGTGGATTAGTTGCATAGACAGCTCTATCTTAAAACAAGGAAGGAGATAAGGCAATCTGCAAATTCACTTCCATCACAATGATGCTTTATTAGAGGGGAACTGAACCACCTAGCTCAATTGACTCTTCTTCCCGGTCAACAGCTGGTCGGCCACTGTGTGAACAGAATGCTGGACTAGATGGACTCTTGATTTGATCAGCAGGGCCCTTTCTTATGTTCTTATGTTATGTTCTTCTCCCCAGTATTTTGAAGGATTGCAACCGGATCCGCTGTCGCAGGCATCCACAGCAGTCATCTGTTACCACAGTGGTGAAATCCTATTGCTGGGGGGTCCGGTATGCCCCTGCCCCCAATGACATCATCTGGTAAATCCTCCTGCTTTCTCTACCTTGGTTTTCAGGGACCGTTAAGACAAGGCAGAACCTCCCCTGTTAACACATGAGCCAGTGTGGTGTAGCTGTTAGAGTAATGGACTGGGGCTTGGGAGATCCGGGTTCTGATCCCTACTTGGCCATGAAGTTCACTTGGGTGACTTTGGGACAGTCACTGAGTATCAGCCTAACCTACCTCACAGGCTTGTTGTGAAGATAAAATGATTCTATGATTCTATGATAAGCCGCTTTGGGTTCCTCGCAAGAGGAGAAAAGGCATGATAAAAATGCAATAATAAATGTAAAATATTTGGGTATTTCAGATGTTGTACCCTAGGCAGCATACCTTAGGCAGCGACATTAAATGTCCCTCTTTGGGCATTCATTTCGAAGTGTCGGTGAGTCCAGAGAGTGTTTGGTCATTTTGATGCTTCATGGAGACACTATATCTGCAGCTGCAGTAATCAAATGTTAATTCCAAGGATGCCATATTGCCCTGCCATTTTAGGGATCCATTCAGGATTCATTTTATTTATTTATTTTGAAATGTTCTATGCTGCCGTTCATTAAAAACTCTCAGGTTTTCTCCAACCTGGCACCTTCCATATGTTTTCTACAACTCCCATCTTCCTTGTCCATTGGCCATGCAGGCTGGGGCTGATGGGAGTTGTAGTACAAAAACTTGGCGGGAACTAGGTTGGGGGACTATGCTCTAACCTATTAGTAGAAGAGCCCGCTTCCTTCCCTTACCTCCATATCCTGCATGTGCTTTCTTTCTCACAGGGAGAATTTATCCGTCCGTGGTGCTTCGTGGTGGGTCCGATTTGTCCTGCTGAACATCTGCCTCTTCCTCCTCCTCTTCTTCCTCACTACGCCTGCCATCATTGTCAACACCATGGACTTGTTCAACGTGACGCGGCCCGTGGAGAGCCTCAAGGTGCTGCCTTCTTGACACCAGAGCCCAGGTTTGGGGAGGGTGACATCTCGCTTCCTGCCACTCTGGGCTTGCCCATTCCATGCTCATTCCTCCCATAAAGGAAAGCACACCTGTTAATGCAAAGGGGTAGGAATAATAGCTCTAACAAAATGTCTTGCTAATGGAGCCTCAGCACCTCTGCACAGGAGAGCCAAGACTGCTGTGTGCTCTGTGTGGGTCTTGCCAGCTTCATCTTTGATCTGCAAATATGTCCCAATGCTAAATGGGTTGTAGCACTGAAAGAGGAGTGGTGTGGGTGATCTCCTGATGTACAGGCACCAAGAGAGAGAGAGAGAGCTATGACAAAAACATTCAGCACAGGTTGCCATTCTCATCCGTGGCTCAGTGGTAGAGCACTCGTTTTGCATGCAGAAGGTCCCAGGTTTGATCCCCAGCATCTCCAAGTAGGCTGGAAAAACTCCTGCCTGAAACCCTGGGAGCCACTGCCAGTCAGTGTCAACAATATTGGGCTAGATGGACCAATGGTCTGACTTTGTTCCTATGTCTTTGAAGTGGCCTTAATCAAGCCACAGTGACACACAATGACAAAATTGGCTGGAATGGAGAAGAGGCTCCCAGGGCATGTGCAACCATGCAGAAGAAGGTGCATGCTTTTAATCCTGTTCCCAGGGAGACTGTATAGAGAGAAGCGATTGGATTTTCAGAAAAAGCACTGAGCATATTCCTGCTTTTTCTCATCCCCCAGAATCCGATTGTCACCCAGTTCTTTCCCACGCTGCTGCTCTGGGCCTTCTCTGTGTTCCTTCCTTTCATTGTGTATTACTCTGCTTTCTTCGAGTCACACTGGACAAGGTAACTCTTTTATCCTTAAACTCCAACCCTTTGAAATGGCTTAAAACTGGAAACGCTGCTTCATATCCCATTGGTGGGCTTCAGTTTGGACACATTGATAGCATTTTCAGGGTTTCTTTACAAATCTACTAATAGATCCTGACCGGGGTAACTGATTAAAAAAATACCAGGTAAATACCTGAAGAACATAGAGAATCTCTGTGAATAATAATAATAATAATAATAATAATAATAATAATACAAGAAGAAGGAACATGTTTGTAACGGTTAGAAAGTTAAGTCTAAATCTGGAGAGTTTCTGGGCAAATATTCCAGTGCTCAGTGGTTGACATGTTTTCTTTCCTTCTGGGTCCCTTTACTCTGCAACAAAAATAACCGCAACTAAAATTCAGCCAGCAAATAAATTCATGCAAACATGTTTACTTTGCTTATTATGTTCCAATATTCTAGTCACCAAATCTGGGAATGTTTTGTTGTAATTGTCTAATTTCAGACATTTTAGTGAAGAATTCCAACCATTCTCTCTCTCTCTCTCTCTCTCTCTCTCTCTCTCTCTCTCTCTCTCTGGGATAAATATTTTTTTTGTTTCCTGTAGGTCAAATGAAAATCAGATTACAATGCACAAGTGTTACTTCTTCCTGGTATTTATGGTTATCATCTTGCCCTCGCTTGGACTGACCAGGTATAGAGCAAATTGCATATGAATCAACTTTGTGTTGTTGTTTTTACTAGAACCTTGAGGTCCACCGATGGAGCCATGGGGGGGGGGGGGGGGCAACATAGAATAGAATGATGGTGTTCCTTAGGGTTCTGTCTTGCCCCCCATGCTATTTTACAACTCTATAAAACCATAGGCTGATGGTCAAGGCATCAAACAGGGGTCCCCCAGCACCACTTTCTGAAGCTGACCCTCCAGGAAGTACTGAAGCCACCATAACACCATGCCCCCAAGTGAGCTGGTCCAGAAATGGTTTCAAACGAGGCTGAGAGGTCCATTTCCTAGCCCAGGTTACCCACCAAGGCAACTAAGGCTGTCTCAGTCCCCTAAAGCTCCATTGAAACAGATCTAGATAGCCCCATGTTTTTCATCCAGAAATCATTGGAGCTGACAAGCCACCACACGCTCAAGCGGCTTGCTCAAGACTGGCAGATTAGTGACTGGCCAGAACTTCTCCAATATGGTTGGACAAAGGGAAGGGGGTTCAGTAATGATCTCACCACAGCCTCTTTCAGACATGCAGGAACCACCAACCCTTCCTGTAATGTGGCATCTACCAATCCCTCTTGCCAAACTTATTAGCCAGGATGTTCAAGGATCAAGTAAACATCTAGTTGATCTTACCTCTCCCAAGAAACCAGTCCACATCCTTAAACTGAAATGTATCCACTTTAACAGGAGAAGCTGTTCCCATGCATAGCCCTGGATCGATTCCCCACCCCCTTGCAGAATAATACGCTTCTAATCAGATCCTTTTATCTCTGTTCTTCCTCCACAGTTTAGATCTTTTCTTCCGCTGGCTCTTTGACACCCACTTTGTGGATCAGGCAGACATAAAATTTCAGTGAGTATCTTTGAATGCTGTGTGTTTGCATGGGATAGATCTGTTGGCTGAAGGGTGTTAGGATGCAGCAGAGGGTCCCTCTCTGCCAGTGTGGAAGCCACCTGCCCTAAGGCCACCAGCAGTAGCCAATGGAAAGCCTGGGCATGCAGGAGGGGCAGGGAAGGAGTGGCTTTGGAACCGTGATTAACATTTTGTTAAAGCACACATTTCATAACGAAGCAGTACTTTCATCAATGCATTTTAACATTAGTTGCCACTTAAAGAAATTTAGCACTTATATTTAACTAAAAATGTCCAGATTTCGAACAGAATAATTGTATTCCTCATATGCCAAAGTAACTAGGAATTTGACGTTTTCTGGATTCTGCATAATATTTACATCCTGTCTTATTGTTTTATCATGATTTAGCTTGATGTTTAATGTGGTTTTTATGGTATTCTTGTTTTATTTTGATTTGTTGTACACATCCTTGGTGACCTCTGTGGAAAGACGGTGCTATTATTATCTCTCTTTTCTCGCTCGTGGTGGTTTTTCTAGACGGACATGATGGGCTTTGCCAAGTCATGCTGTCTTTTACAGATTCAGGAATTTCCTGACAATCGAGCATGTTTTAATTCTGACTGCTTTCTGGATGTTGGTTTGGATATATTCTGGTAGGCCCAGTTTCTGAAGTTTTTCTGTATAATTTTTTGGTGTGATGCCAGTGACTGAGGTGACTAACAGAATAATTGTGACCTTTTCCTGTTGCCATAGTTCTTTGACTTCCATAGCCAGTGGCATATATTTTTCTCTCTTTCCCTCTTCCACAACATTTTTGTCATTAGGTATTACTATGTCTATGTGGTAACTATGTTTTCCTTTTCTCTCTCTATTATTATTATTATTATTATTATTATTATTATTATTATTAATGGTTTACCAGTTTGGCTAGTGGAATGAGTGTTTTTTTGCTTGCACATTTAGCGCATATATCCATACAGGACATTATGTACACAGTTGACCTTGAATCTCAACAAAATGAAAATTTTGGAAGTGCCATTTGCTACGAGTGAGCTGAGAACTTTTCTCTGTCTTTCTCTCCCTGCCTCCCTCCCTCCCTCATCTTTTTCTGGATAGGTGTGTTTTCCTCCCTGATAATGGCGCTTTCTTTGTCAACTATGTCGTCACCTCCAGCCTGATTGGGACAGCCATGGAGTTGCTGCGCATCCCCGGACTCATTGTCTATGCCACACGTCTCTGCTTTGCCAAGTCTGAACCAGAACGACTCCACATCAAGCGGGTTTGTGGTTTCGCTATTTCTTCCCAGAGACCTGGATGCATGAAATCCTATGTTAGGATGAGACGGGTGGACTCTGTCACCTGTGGAGTCTCCTGAATCACTACGATTTCCAGTTGTTATGTCTTGTCCAGAAACAACTCTGTATTCTGATACTATAAACCTCTGGGGATCTGGAGAAGCACCCACCCACCCACATGAATCACAAATTACCAGGCTCAATGTTTAGTTTCTCCAGAGGTTTATGAGAAGTGTTAACTTGGGACAAGCTCTATTAGTAGGATGATATTCCATGCATATCAGATGCATTGAAACATTCTGTGAGTGTGCACTAGAACTGAATTTCATTTCTTGAGAAACATATCTTTGTTTTTTAAAGAAAATGACTTCCCTGTTCATTGTAGTTGCAGAGAAATACTCGAAGATATAGTCAGCAACCTTGGGGAAGGAATCCACAGATCTGAGGGTGGGGATTCTTGTGGAGCAGGACTCTCGTGAGATTCTGTTTGTCCCAGAACAGACAATACTTAACTATGGTTTGTTGCCTTAACCCTGGTTAAGGTCCCAAATGTACAGTGGAACCATGTTGTAGCTTGCAGAAGCCATGTCTAGCGGGACACCAGAAAGACCTGTTTGCCACTTTTCAAGCAAGAAGGACTAGAGAAGCTGGGAAGCTTCCTTAACTATGGTTCTTGCTCAGTGCAGACATTAGGCTTAACCCTGGTTAATGCAAACCAGGGTTTGCAACCCACTTTGAAGTAATTTGTGGCCAATCCTGAACCATGATTTAGAAACTTGGATGTACAAACTTAACTCTAGTTAAGGAAAATAACATGGTGTTATGTCTTTTAACTCACCTCGTAATGAAGTTGAAGACAAGAGGGTAAATGCGTGATTGTGTTTTCCTCAGAGCCAAGCTTATGAGTTCCAGTTTGGATTGGAGTATGCCTGGACCTGCTGCATATTTGCTGTTGTCATGACCTATAGCATCACCTGCCCCATTATTGTCCCCTTTGGTAAGTGTATCTGCCAGTCCCCAAAAGCCCCTGTCCTCGTCATGACCCATCTTTGTAGACTCTTGACCCTAGTCCATTGCCACCTAAGCAGGCACGGAAGGAGTAGGAGGCCCTGCCATGCAATTGCCACTGTGAACCCCATCCTCTTCATGGCCCTCTTCGTTAATCCCTCTTAATGGGCCCATTTCTGTAAGTACAGAAGCACTGTGTTTGTGAGGTCTGTTCATCTGGCAAAACAGAAAAGCAGCTTCATGTACATCATTCTAGTCACTTCGGATAGATAGTAGCCTAGTCAAACTATATGATGTATGGGCCAACATAGATGGGACTATAGAGTAGGGCTGCTGCTGAATTTGAGCTAACATAGATTCGTTGGGGTGGGGATTGAGATTACATTACCACACAAAGCAGTTGAAGACAGCATTACCAAAATCCACCTCGCTGGATTCCTATCCACTGGTCAAATGCTGCGTTGCCATGCTTTCTGTATTTCAAATGGTTAAGCCCTTCAATGTTTTTTTATGCTTGCATACTCAAGGTCGTAGCCTTGGAGCTGCAAGAAGGGCAGTGGCTCAGCGTTGGAGCTCCTGCTCTGCCCGCATCCCCAGCACCTCCAGTGAGGGCTGGGAAAGAATCCTGCTTGAAATCCTGGAGAACAGCTGCCAGCCAGTGTCAACAATACTGGGCTAAGTGGACTAGGGGTTGACTCAGTTGAAGGCAGCTTCACATGATCCTTTAGCCATGCAAAAAAACACGCGTCCCAACATATTCTGGGATCCTCTTAAATTATTAGAGCTCAGATTGTGTTGTGTTTTTTTGTTTTTTTAAAACTGCATCTCTGCTTCTTATACTTAATGAGGGATAAGAGGAAATATGAAGAGAGTATTCTATGGAATTGCATGATCCAAATCCTCCTTGTCCCTCTGACATGTCAGGGTAGTTCCTTTTTAAGAGAAAAACAGATTGCAGAGAGGAAATCCTCTGCCACAAACTCTCCCCCGCCCAATAGGTTTGCTCTGTACGTAAAGGAGCTGTTCCTGGGGGGTCTTCCGCATCGCTCTGTTCACAAGGGGTGGCCAGGTGGGATTTAGAAGCTGCAGGATGCAGTCAGGGCTGCTCGAAGTCGCAGAGTCAAGGGTGTGTTTGGGTGGAAGCTTCACTTTATCAGTTCTCCAGCTGATCACTGGATACATATTAGGCAAGAACAGAGCCCAAACTAGGCTCTGTTGCTAGAAGGCACTAGTTGCAACGCTAGTTGTTCCCTTGGGAGACCACTTAGTCCAGTAGGTTCTCTGGACTGCTTTGTGCAAGGATCAAACTAAGTGATACACTGGGTGTGTGATCACGTTTCCATATATTTTTAATGGTGGGGGCAGGGAGATAGCAGCCGTGGGAGCTCTGATCCGGATTGACCCAGCAGGGGAGGCATAACCATTCCCCCCCTCCCCTGTTCCATTTTCCCAGTCACCTCCCCCTGCCCCCTGCAGCTGCTATTTGCTCCCCTCTTGGGGCACATAGCAGTATTTGGGGGCGGGTGGAATTTGTATCAGGAAAACAGCATGGGAGAAAGGGTTAAGCCCCCTTCCCCTGCAGTCCCACTGGGTGGGGGGTCACAGATGCTATTATGTATTATAATATAATCTAGTGTGAGGAAATGGAGTCGGACATTTAACGTATCATCTAGCTTGGCCTTGATAATCAGCATAGCAAATGGTTTCATTCCAGGAGAGAAGGATGCTAATGCAAAGGGAGAAGCAGAAAGCAGTCATTCAGACAATACTGGCTGTTAGTCCATAGAAGCCGGCACTGTCCACTGTGACTGACAGCCACTCTTCAGGGTCTTTCCCAACCTGGTGTTGGAGAATCTTCTAACTGGAGATGGCACGGATTGTCCGCATGCAAAGCACGTTCTCAATGACTGGACTGTTGTCTCTCCCATTGGAAAATCCAAACTTTGGGGGCCTGCAGCTCCTATAATCCCTGACCCTTGGGATTATAGGAGCTGCAGGCCAACTTCTTTCTGGGTTTCCGTGTCAGCCCCTTTGTCATCCTCTCAGCTCCTGGTGTCCCCTCTGAGTGGCTGTTCTTTTGGTCGCAACCCCTCTGATCTCTTTGTACATAGGTTTGCTGTATATGCTGCTGAAGCACATGGTTGACCGCTACAACATTTACTATGTGTATATCCCCACCAAGCTGAATCAACGCATCCATTCAGCAGCTGTAAGCCAGGTAGTGGTGGCTCCCATCCTGTGCATGTTCTGGCTGCTCTTCTTCTCCATTCTCCGACTAGGTAGGCAACGACTCCGTCTACCTTTCCCTGAACTCAGCTTTGTCCCTGTCAGCCTAGGGCTTGTTCACATTGATTTAAGCCAAGTTGGGCAGCATCCAGCCCCTTTGTACACATATCCAGGTTTTGCCAAAGTTGATTTGTATATCTGCTACCGTGAAAATCACAACAGTATCTGAAAATGAATATTGCAGCAAGTTCACCTGGTGCCAATTTTCATGCATGGTGATGCGAAGTACATGCATTTTGATAGGCCAAAGCTAATTTACCAATGTGGGCTTTGGTGTGGAACAGGATGCCCTCCCCTTGCATCAAGTACAAAGCAAAGTACTGCTACTGATTACCATTTATATAACACTTGAAACTAATGGGAATTGCATACTCATAATTTAGTGCGGCACTATGCCATTTATTTCCTAAATACTTTTCCCAAATCCTGGGAAGTAGGTTTGTGTTGCTGTCAGTTTTACAGGCGGTCAGGCTTCTTTTGAGACTAGAAAGTCAGAAGCTGAGCAGGCAGACTCTCTAGAGGGCCATGCCATCTGGAGAAAGTACTGTAGCAGCCAAGCCCACATGCCTGGCTCTGAGGGGATCCTTCCTCAGAGCCAGGCATTGTCTGGCTGGAGAGGAGCTCCAGGAGATCACCTGTGCTGCAAGCAATCCCCTAGGGCACCAGTCCTTGGGAGCAGTTGCCCAATCCTCTGTTTCACTTCTCTCAATTTTGTGATGCAGTTCTCTGATCAAAAACGCATGCAAAAATATGTACATTAGAGAAAATTGCATACCTAAATGTGTACATTGGGGGAAATGGCTTCCAAAAAGGCATATGTTAGGGGAAAGTGATTGCAAAAAATGCATACGTTAGGGGAAAACATGTACACAAATACTTACGGATTTCCATGCACATGAAAATGCCTTCAAATTTGTATGAGGACTTTAAAAAAATACTTGGCAAGATGATGTGGAAATGGGATGAAAGAAACTTGACCTTGAAAGAATGTGAACATTATAGAAAGTGAAACACAGATTCATTTATCCCTTGTTTGCCATGCTGTTTCTCTATTCATTAATACTGCAGGCCCCGTCCATCCTATCACCATCTTCACTGGTGTAGTCCTTCTCTGCTGCATCCTTTCTTCCTTCTTTGGCCTGTGTCTTAAGAAGCTGCATCCAAGACAGCCCTCCAGTTACCAGGTAAAAAAGGCACATAATATGCCGGTTTTCCTGTGTGCTGTTGCTTGCATTATTTTTTTATGACCAGGTGCCACCTGTGGTCACTCAGACAGGGATTCCCAACTATTTTGGGCACATTTGGGAATTTGAGAAACTGCTGTGAGCACCACCACAAAATGGTTCCCACGGAGGATGCGTGTGATCACATATTGGCTGCCGTGAGGGCCTGGATTGTCAAAAGTGAGCTAAAGAGGAGGGATAAGGAGAGAAATGGTGAGTCCAGAGGCAGGGAGAGAGGGGAAAGTAGCAAGGCAAAGGAGTAGAGGGGAGAGAAAGAGCAAGTCTAGAGGCTGGGGGTGGGGGTGGGGAGTAAAGAGGTGGGGAGAGAAATAGTGAAGCTGGAGGCTGGGAGGGAGAGAAAGAAGACGTCCCTAATATTTCCAAGATTTTTAACCTAAATAAAATTGTTGAATGGAGCAGGGAGTGGAGAGCTTTGTGGGCACTGTTGAGGATCCCTGCACTAGGGGGATCCCAACACTGAAAGCTGGTTCCCCCATTGCTTTTGAAGTATACAGGTGCACTGCCTAGATAAGCACATTCTTGAACCATTTTCAAACTTTTGCCCTGAATACATTTCTGCAATTGATGGATGGATGTGTAGATGTTTAGGTTTCACCTAAAAAAGGGAAACCCAACACTTGGCAACAAGAGTGAAAAAATAAGCATCTACCTATAGATCAAATAGCGATATATAAACCATAAAGCAGGTAGGGATGTCGCGAACGTCCAGATGGGTCTGTGAGGGCAGTGAGAATCGGTCAACGGGAAGGCAGTCAACAAGGGATGACCAACTAACTCCCATATACATGGGGGGGGGAGTGTGCATATATATATATATATGTATGTGTGTGTGTGTGTATATATATATATATATGTGTGTGTGTGTGTGTGTGTGTATGTATATGTGTGTGTGTGTGTATATATATGTATATATAAATATGCATATATATATATATATGTGTGTGTGTGTATATATACATATATATGTATATATATACATATATATGTATGTGTGTATATATATATATATATATATGCATATATGTGTGTGTGTGTGTGTGTGTGTGTATATATATATATATATATATATATGAGATCAGCAAGACTTGCATATCTTTGCTGCTGTTGGGTTGCCCTTTTTATGCCCTTTGTGAGGAGTACAGAGCATCTGGTGCAAGTGGAAACCGTTGGGTCCCCCATGACTACAACTCAGCCCACTAACCTCTAACTCAAGGGTGGGAAACCTGTAACCCTCCAATTGTTGTTGGCTCCAACTCCCATCAACCCTGGCCAGTATGGCCAAGGATTGATGGGAGTTGTAGTCTGGAGATGGGCTAGATTGCAACTCCCATCATTCTCAGCCAGCATGGTCATTAGGAATTGGCCGTGATGGCTCGGAATGCTGGGAGTTTTAGTCTGGAGGCCACCTGTTCCTCATGCCTGCTCTATAAACTTAAAAATTACATTTCAATATGCTGTCAGGTTAATCTACCAGAGTGGGCCTGAATCTCATCACATGGTCTTTGCCAAATTCAATCCTAAATCCAAGATCCTTTAAGGGGATCACTGTTTGGGGATTTACAGGCAGGGCATTCCATCCTTGTTTTTGTGCCCCTCATTCTTCTTTATACTCCTCTCCATCTCCAAGCAGATGTCTGAGCAATCTGAAGGAGCTTTCAATGATACAGAAAGGAGCAGCATCTCCTCAACCCCCAATTCAAATGTAAGTACGTTCTCCATTCGCCTTTAGGACTCCCTCACTGTTGTCTTGCACACTTGCTTGCAATATGCCAGTACTTTTACACAGATACTGTCACAGGACATGCACCAGGATTTCTACAAGTGTTTGGAGCCCTCCAGTTTCTTCACAGGCCAGATGTAACATGGCTTCCATATGGCTGCATGATTTGCAAAGGGGGGGAGGGGCAGGATGAAAGGAGGGGTCTGGCTTGTCAGCAGAAGAGGGGCAAGCAAAGAGCCCCAGAATTTCACCGCCTTGTTTCTGTATCATAGGTGTTTGTGGCCACGGTGCTTCAAGAGCCAGAACTAAGCTTGACGCCAGCAGCATCTCCGGCTCATCAGTCCTATGGCACGATGGGCAGCCGTCTAGAGCAAGCTGAGAATATGGAGGAGGGGACGCTTCAGAGTTTTGAAACGGAGATGGAAAGCACAGAGGGCGAATTCAGAACCGGGCCTGTGCTGGACAACCAAACCCACTATCATTGACCACCTCCTGTCAGAGCAATGACGGACAAGATAGGGACGTTTAGAGTATTAAGTGTGCCAGAGGGGAAGCGTCATGTCCCAAGGCCTAGATTGTTCTGAGCTGCCATATCTGTCCTGCTGCAAGCCAAAGTTCCGGTCTTGCTTCACTAGGCCGGGACCGGTCAGGTGGATGCACAATGGGCCCTTTGATGCTGCACATCTCTTAGCCCCGTAGCTAGGGTGGCAGCTTTACTCTAGGGCAGAGACAAAAGTAACTGAGACGTCCCAAGGAGGCAGTGTTACTTCCATCCTATGCGCCAGCTCTTTAGAGGTGTCTCCCACATGTTGCCTCTCATCCTTTTGCTCCAGGGTTACAGACTGCCGTGGCCTGGCTCTTCCTATGTCTCCTGACAAATCCTCTCAGAACTTTACTTGCCCCAATTTCCTTTCTTCCATCTCTCTCTTTCTCTCTCTCTCTCTCTCTCTGTCTCTGTATGCCTACTATTTTTGCTTTTGGTTTATGTTCTTTTGGGTAACAGGGAAGCATTCCTGTAACGTGTGCTGCCTTCTGCTCATGACGGTAAGAGGAAACGGCTGACTGGATTTGACAAACTTTTCTATAAACCTTTTGGGAGTGGTGGGGAGCGTGAATGCTGAGTGTCTCCGAAGACACATCCAGTTCAGTGTGCTGTGTTTGTTGCAGAAGCGCAGGCTTGTGCATGTCCTGCATAGCACAAGGGCCCATGAGGATTCAGTGTTCAGGTGACAGATCCGTAGCGCGTGCACCCCCCCCCCCATTAGTTACTGCTGCCGTTGTTGCTTTTGCCTGACTCTACTGTCTCCGAGGAAAGACTTGCCTTGCCAATTTGGCCTGAGTGACAAGCCCGACTCGGCCGTGTTTTTACTAGGCCTGGGTTTGGCCGATTGTGTGCTTGACAACCCAAAGAATTGCCATGTTCAGATTTTGGATCGTCTTGGTACAAATGAGGGAGAGGCTGCCTGATCCCTTGTTTTTAATAGAGAGACATCAAGATGGAGACAAGAATTACGGGGTGGGTGGGAAGGTAGAACTTGTGTTGAAGCTGAAGCCCAAACTAGGCATGACAGTGGTTGAGCTGTGTGTGTCAATCCGGATCTGTAGAAACCAGGAATGGGGGCAGACTTTTAGAATAAAACGGGCAGTGGGGTGAGGGGAGCTAAATCCTCACTCCAAATCGTGAGGTGCAGAATCTGCAGACTGTAGAAAGTTGAGGCGGGGGAAGCTTCCATTCACATCACCCACAGGCCCTTTTTGCTTCTGTAAATTCTACATGATTGTGGCAGATCCAGGTTTAACCATGTGGCTGTGCTACAATCACATATAATTTGGCGCTGGGTTGATAGCTGAGGCTGGGATGGAATAGCGGGCAGAGGTAAGGCCTCTGCCCTGAAGTGACAGTAATCCTTTGTACACTGGCATGATTGAGGTTGCCAGCTCTCAGGCCTGATGTCATATGCCCAAACTTGGCCTGACCCGTCACCTCCAAGAGAATCATTAAAATGATAGATGTGGTTATCAGAATTACTTTGTTAGACTATGCATGGGAATGACTCTGTTTTGCTTTGAAGCTATCACTGGGCTTTTGCTAGCTAAACTACATAATAAACTGAGCTGTTACATCATGGGTAGGCAACCTGGTATCCTCCAGATATTTTGGACTACATCTCCCATAATCCCTGGGAATTGATCATGTTGGCTGGGGCTTATGGGAATTGTAGTCCCAAACATTTGGAGGGCCCTAGGCTGCTCACCTCTGCATTAGATTGTTATGCCTCTCATCCACCATGTTGTTGGGGCTGCTAGCATGGGGGTTTCTCTCTTGCGCTGGTATTCTAGATGCTGTAATGGGCTGGTCCTGAAAGTCTTGGAGATGGCCAGTGCTACAAGGCAGTAAGCCAGAGGGGGGATAATCGGCACACAAATGGAAGATTGCCACCTTCTCTTTCTGGCAATGCTCTTTACCTTGATTTACTGCCTGATGTGTAGGTATTAAGCAGGTGAAACATTCCTAGCATATGGGTACCGCAATTGGGAAAGCTTTCTCTAAGCTACAGTGTTTCTCTGCTTGAAAAGGGTTGCCTTGTATTCCTTCCTGTCACGCAACTGTCAAAGGCACAGGAGGAGCTCTGCCCAGAGGGTATAAAGAGTAGAAACCCAATTCACATCTTCGAAGCCTGTTTTGCACAGGACACATCTGAAAGACTCTCCGTGGCTGCATGCTTGACAGAAAAGAACACCCAGGGGAAAGATGGGGGAACATGTGGCCCTCCAGATGTTGTTGGACTGCAGTTTCCATCATCCCTCACCCATGGCCATGCTGGCTAAGGATGATGTGAGTTGCAGTCCAAATATGGAGGGGCACATGCATCCCCTACCCCTGGCGTAGAGATTAGAGGGAAAGGCAACGAAAAATAAACTCTTGAATTAGAATTTCGCCTAAAATTGCAGTCCACGAAGGAGGTGCCATTGGAAGCAGTAGGAGTCACTCCCAAACATTCCTGTAAACCAGGAAGTTTGGGTGAAATATCAAGACATTACCATTTGGGAAGAATCTTACATGCAAGACAGCGTGTATGAATCACCTTCTGGAGCACAGTGGAGCTGCTGAGTGAGCACACCCACCTGTTCAAATGCAAACACCCCGGCCTTCTATTTAGAGAGAGGTTTTCCCTTTGCTTCCTGGGTGCTTTTTTTGTAGCTAAGGCTAATTCAGACACCTTGCCTCAAACAGGAATTTGTAATACAGTGCTGCAACTGATATGCTCACATGTACAGGCTGCTTGAGGACCACTTAGGGCAGGGGTGTCAAACCTGCAGCCCGGGGGCCAAATCTGGCCCTCCAGGATCCCGCAGAGGACCACGGCCCCACCCCTGGCCCCACCTCCTTTCTCCTGGCAAGCTATCATTTGCTGGTTTTCCAACTAAATCTGGATCCAACCTTGTATAAGTAAATGAGGCACACCAGATGTTTTCCAATGAGTTGTTGTACTTTAGCTCCATTCAGGGCGGCCAGGGACAGCTGTTTGTTAGTTTTAGATTTATAGTCCACCCTTTTTGTCATCCGCATCCCTTTTTCCATACTCTTTGCAACATTGAGAAAGGCAAAACAAGGTAGAGGTGTTAATGTCAGTGAGTGTGGTCCAGTAGGGTGCAGTCGGCTTGCCACTATAAAGAAGTTTCCCATCCCGCAGTAAATAATAGGAATGCATACATTTTATTAGGGCTGTGCAGCCCCCCCGAACCAGCTCCGGATCTGGGCAATCCAGATTGGGCTGATCTGCTCCGGCCCGATCGGGACCTCTCCTGATCCGGTTCAGAACAGGATCCGGAAACAGATTCAGGTCTCTGGATCAAGATCCGGAATCCTCCTTTTCCCCATAGACTTGAAAATCTATGGGGAAAAGGACTCACCGCCCTTCCCCCACTCACCCTCCACCATCCGTGCTGCTGCCCGCCGCTGGGGAGAGGGGGTCCCCACTCACCCGCCACAGTCCGCGTTGCCTTCGCCGCTGTCCTCTGGTGTCCGCTGTACTGTACGTTTCTCAGTAGAGCAGACGCCAGAGGACAGCGGCGGACGGCAGCGTGGAGGGTGAGTGGGGAGAGGAGGTAGAGTGGGGGGAGGCTGGTGAGTCCAATGGGTGCACAGCCAGCACCCAGGGACCTGGAAGGCCAATGGGCCCGGATCTCCGAATCGATCCAGAACGGGCCCAATCCAGTCCGGAACGATCTGGACCTCCCCAGACCCAGTTCAGAACCGGGAGGTCCAGATCAACCCGATCCGGATCCGGATCTGTGCACAGCCCTACATTTTATAATATATCCAGCAACCCTAAAGGCCTTTTAACTCCCGATTGAACTTCATCCTCTTCTTTGCACAGTGCACATGATCTTCCTTCCCTTCATCTGAGGACTTGGAAAAGGCTGCAGCCTTGTGCTTCACCTTTCATCATGGAACTAGAAGGTACCAATGAAACGTGTTGCCTTGCTTAATAAAAAAGCAAAGGGGATAAGCAAAAGGGGTGTTTTATTCCACAAGAATGAACAGTTCCAGTGAATTTCAGACCACATGTAGGCCCTTCCTTCAGGGAAATCTATAGAGCAATGTACAAACGTTACCTTACAGACGCTAAATATGTCCCCGTATTTTAAAGATATGTATATACAACATAATTGCAACAATAGTACAATTGTTTGTCAGAACTAAGAAAATCTGATGAATGTGAGGCTCAAAGCCCCAAACTGCATTACCATAACATATATTGAGTCACAACTTTCAGTCTCTTGTCAGATTTTTTTTTAGTTTATTATTTGTTATTATCATTACTATGTTATATTTACATATTTTTTCACATCTAGGAACATGTTTGAAGTCTATCATATAAATTTTCTACATTGTTCCATAGATTTCCCTGAAGTGGGAGGGCTTACATGTGGTCTGAAATGCGTTGGAACGATTTATGTTGGTGGAATGAAACACCTCTTTTGCTCGCCCCATTGCTTTTTGGCATCCTTTGTGGGGTTCCCCATGTTGTTTGCCTCAGTTAATAGCTTCAACATTGCAGCAGGTGCACCTGCCCGCTTTCCATAGGTAGTTTGCTGTTCTTATCATGCGCCATCATCTGGTCCAACTGCAGAAGACGTTCCATGTATAAATTCCCTTCTAAAAAGTAAGGAAAAGTGAACATGAGAATAGTGGAGCATGAGAGACCAGGAGCCACAGCATGTTTCTGGAAAAATAGCTAGATTAAATGAATAGGTGTTCATTGCTTTATTTACCTTTACGTCCATTTAAACTGGGCAATGGATTATAGCAAGCAAGCAAAAATATCCGTCGTTGTTTTTTGTTTGTTTTTTAATCCCTCTGGCAGTGGGGTGGGGTTTGACAAGTCGTCCAAAAAAGGGGGAAAGAAGCACACAATGAGAAGAGGTATGGTCTTACCCCATGGTGTTTAAGGTTTCACAGAAAACTGTGAGACTAAATTATTTCTGCAGACCATGTCTGCACCATTAACTGATGGCATTTGAACTGTGTCCACCGTATTAGTGAATCTGTTCCAGAAGCCACTAATATCACTTTAAGTTGTGATTCCAAAGGAGACAGTGGCGAAGAGTTGGAACCTTGAGTTATCCTAGTAGAAAGGGGGGAGTAGCTCAGGGACAGAGCACCTGCCTTACCTGCAAAAGGTCCCAGGTTCAATCCCTGGCATCTCCAGGTAGGGCTGTCAATATTTCTGCCTGAAACCCTGGAGAACCGCTGCCAGTCAGTGTTGACAAGACTGGGCTAAATGGAAAACCTGGTCTGACTCCGTATGAGGCCGCTTCCTACGTTCTTAGGGAGCGCGCACACACACGCAGAAGGAGGTCATGGGATATATGTCATGTAGGAATAAAGGAATACAAATAGGAATAAAGACAACATAGTAATGTGAAAGGGGCCTGGGGGGCTCCTGCCTCCAGAGGCTAGTGGAGTTTCAATGCTCCAAATTCGAGTTATGTGCTCACCTAGTTTTCTTACACAGTTTGGGACTTACTGCTGCTAGCAATGTTTGGATTCACATCATTGCCCTCTGTAATATCTGAATGACAGAAACACACAAGTTTGGTGCATGCTGTGTGATTTTGCTATCCCTAAAACAGCCTTTTGAAAGCTTGAGGTGAACAACAGATAACCACCGGTCTTGCACCATCCAGTACTAGCTGTGTCAGGAAAAAGGTTTTCTTAGACAGGTTGCTCTTGCATATGAAAAATCAATACATCCTCCAATGCAGCAATCCCTTCTGGGCTGAATGAACTGCTATTCTAGGGCTGCAAAGCATATGCATGCTTACCTGAAGAGTAAGCTTTATTGATTGCAGTGGAACTTACATCTGAGTAAATGTGCATAGGGTAGGGCTGCATGCAGATTATAGAAAAAGGTCCCCTGTCCACACTGGAGTCCTTCTTGAGCTACTCTGAGCTGGCCACCTTCAAAATTTCCCACAGTAGCCTTTTCTCTATCACCTTCACAGAGAGGAGCAGCATCAGGTTCCCAGGTGGATTCCTGCATTGAGCAGGGGGTTGGACCCGATGCCCTTATAGGCCCCTTCCAATTCTATAGTTCTATGATTCTGTGATCTGCCAGGAAACAAGAAAAGAGTATTTCCCATAGCACAGCTACTTTCAGAAACAGGGTAGAGCATGTAGCTCTGTTCACCATGAGACCAGGCAAGAAAGTGCATCTAGATCCATGAGCCACCTCCTTAATCCAGCACTAACAGACACCTTGGCTTCATCCACCCTGTTATTTAGCGCTTGGAAAGGGTGGCCAAGTCAGGGGAGGCAACTGTTCCTTCTGCTCCTGGAGCTCGTGAAATGATCGCCGCTATTCACACCTGCTAATGTAGCAAACCTTAAGGCCTCTTTCCTTCGCTGCTTCCCTTTCACGGAAGCAAAGTGCCTGTGAGTGGGTATGGTGTCTTTGGGAAGTGCTGGTCTCTTGTCTTTCCCTTGGCTGTTGCCCTATAGGAATGTGCCAGAGTTCTGTATCTTGTTCTATTTATTGCTATGACCGTGCCTTGAATAAAGTTACTTCACCCAGCTGGCACCTGGGGTTGAGCTGCACATGTTTACACATAGTGATGGTAACTCGAGCAGGAAAAAGCGGCCCTTGCAGAACTTATGGGGTCCCAAGGATCTCTTTTTGCTTTTCGCCAATGAGATAGCAAGGCCTCCACAGTACTGAAAATAAAAACTCAAGTAGTTTGGGTCCATTTGATCTTAAAAAGCAAAACACCAAACCAATCTGTTATCAGGCCAAGGTTTATCTTCCCAAGGAGGTGGGCCTTTTAGAAGTCTACTCCACATGTGGGCTGGGATGGAAGGCATAGAGGGGGCAAAAAGCAGTAGTCCTGCGTATATCAACTGTCCCCCCTGTCCCTTTTACTGCTTGCCTGTGTATGTTTAAAAGAATCTCTAGTCAATCAACCAGCATTAAACTATGACAAGTGGAACCTGTAACAAAACATTACTGTGTGGAGTGCTCCTGTTCAGACTTGCTGCCAGCCTTGCCCCCTTTCAGGCTACACCATTCCATGCCCCCACCCAATTCTCTGTACCACCCTCTCCCTAGGTTTTCTGATATGTGGCCACCAAGCATGCTCAATGTACTTTTGACTGTTTGGGTTTTCTATCCATAGGGGTTTTCCTAAAGATTTTGTTGTACTTCTGCAAGCCTTAGGCTTGCTTACACACACACACACACCTGCTGATACCATAACATGGATGGTGTTATTTGGGCTACATAAGGATTGGCACTTGGCCAATTTATGGTGTCAAAATTCATGGTATTTTACAGGTGGGTCCAGATAATAATAATAATAATAATAATAATAATAATAATAATAATTTGTAGCCCGCCTCTCCCTTCCACTCATAACCCTCTGGTGTTTTCCCACTGCTTCTTCCAACTTTTTTTTCTTAGTGCAAAAAATCTGTTAAGTAAGACAAGACAGAATCGCTGCATGATACCTTCTAGCTGTTGGCGCTAGGAGCCCTCCACCTGAAAGTGCCCAGTATTCCCTGGGGACTGTCTATATACGAGGAAAGCCCCTCAGTGGCTGTGGAACTGCACTTTCATGTGAAGCTGCGTATTGAAAAAGTTGGGGACTTACCCTGACTTTTTTCATGGGAGTGAGGTTAGTACAGCTCTTCCGCTGACTGGTGTCACTCTGGAGCCAATCCAGGGGCGGTTCTTGTTGGAAGGTGATCAGCACTTGGTCACCTTCCACCAGGAAGCGGCAGGGGGCATCTAGTACACGGATGGCCGCTGGAAACCCCGCGCTCCCTCTTTGGGGTCAGGATTACCCAACACCCCCACAGGAAAGGAAAACCACGGGGTTCCTGAAGGAGGTGGCACCAACCTGGTGCTGTGAAGATGTATTACTCAAGCCTGTGGATGAGAGGGTTGAAAAACCAAAATTAGCATCATGATCTAACCTGAGTCTTCATGCATATTTTTTTAAGTTTTTGAATTTTTAAAAGTGCAACCACTGTGCATGCAAGTCAATGGAATGGGATGCAAGTGAGTGCCTGATTTGGCCTGAGAAGAGTTCTCGAAGGGTAATCTATATACGAATACGGTAGTGTAAGGCTTATGACTTGAGATCTACCAGACCAATTTTGCTCATTTTTTGTTTTAAGCTGAAGCTTGAGTGGTATAGACATGCAGAAAATTTTGAAAGTGCAAAGAAGTTCAAACTTGAGCTTTAATAGCCATTTCCTCTGTGCCAAACAGGCAGGGCAGCCCCTCCTCCAGCAGGATGACAGGCAGCCCTGCTCAACTAATCAGTGTGGCATGACTGAGAGGGGTGGAGACAGCCGTTCAGGGCACATCAGGAAGGGGCGAGGCTGTGCGAATTTCAGAGGGGGGATTCACTGTATGAGCCACATTTGCATCATTCATGAGACCCTCTGTGGTGAGGGGACTGAGGGGCAAAAAGCAGGAAAGTAGCAGGACTACTAGCCCCCTTGGTGACATGGGCTTTTCACTATTTGAGTTGCTTGACCTTTAGTGCAAGTTGATTAATATTGGGGCTAACTGGGAATTCAAATCAACCCTAGTTCTGAACTGCAATATGGGCTGTATTACAGGGCTGGTGTAAGCTATTCAGCACAGCCTTTCAATGTGCAATAGGGGTATAGCAGTAAACTACACTGCAGGATTGATTTATCTACTCTCTCAGTGATGTATGAAGAAAAGTAAGGGATAACACTGCAGGGTTATTGTGTTCTCTCAGCTTCAGCCCAACCTGTATCATGGATCTACTACCAGTGGCAACATTGCAGGGCTGTTGTAAACCACTCAGAGCCTGACCTGCAACATTCAGTGTGAACTACATTGCACGTTTGTCATAAATCACTCTCGCAGCCAAAGCCGCGTCCAACCTGCAATATAGAGAATTTGCTTTGAAATTTGCATTCACAGGGTTTTTTAAAAAAAAAAGTTTCACCCCAAATAAGGACTGAGGAGGGATTCTTCTATTTGCTGCTAACTTTGGGGGGGGGGGGACAACAACTGGTGCCCGATCTCAGCTACATAAATATCTTGCATTTCTCCTTTGATTTCTATGGACAGCAGTCACTTCTATCCCTGGGGATATTTTAGAAATTCAGTGTGAATCAGGGAATGACCTATCCATACAAAGGGTGAGTTCTCTGAGGAGTGTGGGGTTTTTTTTTAATCTCCAAGTGTCTCTTGCTGGCTCCTCCCTTTCCAGCCGCTCCATTTCAAAATAGCCACCACTAGTAGTTGATGCTTCATAGCCAAGTGGAAAAACAGTCCAGCAGGCCAACTCTGAGGTATGATCCATGCTGTGGTGAGATGCTTTCTAATGCAACTGGAGAGGAATGAGGCAGGGAGAGGAGTCCTGTTGCCATAGGCCCCTCTGCCCAAGGTCCCCTAAGCCGTTGGATAAGAAAGAGCTTGCCACTGTCTACTTGCTTTACTTCCCATCTGCACCCCCTTCCTCTCGTCAAATACAGATTATGGAAAACAAGAAGCGGATTTATTGTTATGTAAGTGAGAGGTATGACATCTGAAGAAGTAGCTACAGATATTATAGACATAAAACAGACTGCAGAAGGATAATTGAACACCTAACAGACACCGGGGGGGCTGTATATATGGGGTGCTCCTTCATCCTCTCCTGGGTAAACCTCTTTTAAACCTCTGAGTAAGCCTGACCAAAAAAAAATTGGGGGCCAGATTTGGCTCATGAGCTGCCAGTTGGCCATCATTGACCTAGGGGAGATGATGTAATATGAACCTGTTACTAAAGGAACTTGAATGTGAATAGCAGTGCTTGCAATAGATTAGTACTACTCAGAACACCTTCCTTGATCCATCTTCATTGCCAAGAAAACATACACTGATTATGTATCCACCATTTCACCTACCAGCCACCACCACTCTGTCTTCCTTTAAATGCCCCCCAAAAATGGAGGGAAGTGAGCATCTAAAATGGGTCACGAAGAAGAGAAACAGGTTCTCTTCTTTGTGACCCACCCATCCTTGAAATGCTCCCATTTTAAGCAAAAGTTTCCTGCTATCTGAATGTCTATTCACCAAAGCAATCATGATCACAGTTATCAAGGGATAGATGTAATTACTCCCTAGAGTACACATTTCATCAAAAGCTGGTCTGTGGTGGCCATTTTGCACAACGTTATCAGATAATAATCAGGATTGGATCAATAAAATGCTGAGATCAAGAGCAGAGAGGAGCAAGAACTAATTTATGGGGTCAGACCAAATCTCCATTTTAGCTCAGCATCTTGACTGTGACATCAGCCTCTTCACAGATCATATAAGAAGGGATGAAAAAGCACAACGCAGCAAAATGCTCCATGCTCAGACTTTCAAGGACACCATGTGTCTCCAACCCCTGTTCTCAGAAGAATCCCAGAGAAAAGTGCTTGCAGTCAGGTTAAACCCTGGGCTTACCCCCAAAGTATATGATATTTATTTCTTCTGTTACCTTGCTCCCACCCAGAAAGCCAGTCTCCATCACCCTCTGGCAATGAGGAAAGACTACCTGCTGCTGCTGTTGCAAGCAACCATCTGCCTTGGCAAACTCCTGCTTCTGTTACTATGGAAATCAGAGCTCCCACAAAGCAAGTGTGCTCCTGCCAGGATGGTTACTATAATGCAACACCATAGGGATAGGGTGATAACAAAAGCTGGAGGTATCCCAGGGCAAAGGCTGGCAAAGGGAACCCAGGGCTTCGATTGGGGGAAGAGAAGAGTGGGCTAAACCCTCTGTTATGAGGAAGAGGCAGATTTAAGATGCTGAACTCACTTCGACTCAGCAAATCCAAGCCAGATTAAAAACTACATCTGCACAGGCGTAGAACAGCCCCCAAATGTGATATACTCATGGCATGTGCTACTACAACCAAATCTGTCTGGGCATCTTGTGGACACAGGGTTATCTTAACAGTTAAAGCTGTGGGAGCTACACTAGCTATACTAGAGTGACCAGGTACAAAAGAGGGCAGGGCTCCTGCACCATTAGCGGTTGTGATGAAGATGGATTTTCACCAGGTGCTGCCTGCATACAAATGACACTGGCTGAAATTCCCTTTTCTAAGCGACTGTTAAATATACAGGAGCCTTGTCCTCCTTTTCCTATGTTCACACTACATTACACTGTTCCCAAACTGCGACAGTCCCAGTGGATAAAATATAACACTTTTTACATTGCAAAGGAGACACAACATCCAAAACAGGCCTGACACACATCAAGAGGAGAATTTTTTATTTCTTTGAGAACTCGACAAAATGTGGCACACACACAAAATGCTAAAAGAGCCATGAAAGGCAGAAGACATCCCCAACATTGAGGGTTCTATGTGCAACACATGTTTTGTAAGGAGGAACATTCGATGAAGTGAGCCACCACCTGCATCCTGGACCAGGGCAAACCAGAGAGATTTATCACCTCCTCCCCTGCTGCTTCCAAGAACTAGGCCTCGATTGCAATGGTATGAGCCACTGGGTTGCAATTGTATAATGTCATGGAAATACACACCAAGTAGATACAAGGAAGATTCAAGCTCTCAAAAACAAACAAACTGATGAGGATTCCATGGAGAGATCTCTTCTTCTCCCCCCCTCCCCCAGACAGTACTAAATCAGTGCACCTACCACAGTTTGTGTAGGAAAAAGCATTTCTGATGACCAACAGAGGATTCGATAATCTCATGTCATGTTTAATTTCCAATTGGCTACTGTAGTGTGGCTCTCCTGTTTGCCCATGAAGTAGATCTGGCCACCGGGGATTTGCCATTATGCCACCCTGCCTGCACTGTTCTCCCCTCACCCTCTAAGTTTAGGTTAGAGGGAGAGAAGGAATGTTACCCCAAACTGGGTGGGTAGTGGAGTGGGAGGCTTGAAAATAGCTGGGAGAGTATTTGTGTAGGGAGGAGGCTGGAGAGGAATATGTAAAAAGAGGCGTTAGGATGCGTGCTAAAGCAATGGAGCCAGATCAGTGGGGACTCTGCATCCCACCAGACTGAACTGTGAATGTGTCATGTCCAGTACAGCCCCAGATACTGAAAGGGTTCAATCCCACTAGGCCACTGCTTTTTTCTCTCTCAGACATTCAGCACCTGCTCAACATCTAGGGAAGAACATAATCATCATAACCTTATCTGCCTTGCCATGATGGCCAAATGTCAAGGACATCACACTTTGAGGACTCTTCCAGATCCAGAAAACGGTGTGTCCGCTAGTTCCACTTCCAGTTTCTTCAATAAAATGAAAATTCTGCAGAGGGGTCCATAATGGCAAACTGCCCGCAGTAGAAGGCTTAAATTTGGTTTTCAGCTTTCAGTCCAAAACTAACATCATGAATCCAAACTGCATTAAAACTGTGGACACCAACACAATGCTGGTGGAGAAGTTTTTCACTTGCATTGTATCTTCTGTGCAGTCTTTGTTATCTACCTGGCGCAAGGCTGTTTTGACGTTAATGGGCACAACAGAGGCTCAGCAGCAAACAATATTTCCTCAAAAACAAAAACAAAAGGCATATACCTCCCCACACAGAAACTTTCAAACAACACTCAAATAAACCCAAACATGGAAAGATCTCTAAGCTGATTTTGGACACACAAAATCAGGTCCCATGCACATAAAGGAAATGTATGATCATGAGTGGACAATTGCTTCCACATTGTCTGGAAGATCTTCCATACTTAATACCCCAAATTATATAATTACACACATCGAATATAACAAGAGACAACCTTGCAGCACTGACAAACCGATCTCTTAAATGAAAGGGAAAGCACAGGCAGAAAGGGAGTTTGACAGTGGCTGAGGAAACAGTTGGCCAATAGTGCTACCAGTGGTCATTGTGGGACCATCCACATCCTTCCAAGCTTTCCTAGGCCACACACATGCTAGCGGACTTAGTAGAAGGACCACAACCTCACCCTTTCATCCAGTTATTATGGGGGGATTCTCTTCCCGCCTGTAAAAAAATGCACACACACTCTGACTTCTCACACAATCAACCCCAGACTTGATCCATCCAGAACTTTCCTATGGGCCTAACTGCCCTTGGAGTGAAAACAGCCAAAAGGGAGAGGTAACTTGAATTAGCCTCTCCCAACCAGATTCCATCCAGATGTGCTCAACTACAACTCCCATCACCCCAGCCAAAACATTTGGACGGCACTCGGTTGGTGAAGGCTGCTTTAAATGCTTGATCCCTGCACCCAAGGTTGTCTACATTTCTAATTTTGCAGCATGGGCAACACAACAATGAAGGTTAATTAAAATAAAATAAACAAACAAACAAAAAACCCAAACCTTAAGAAGATTCTGTCAAGCACTCAGAAAGTTGTACAAATATCCCTTGGGAGGAAGAGGATGACTGGCAATAGAACAGTTGTCCAGAAATGCATTTTATGCTACCATCAACTCTCTTTGGCTAGAAACCAGGATAAATTCTTGGAAGCTTTTCCTAGAATAAAAGCTGCATCTGTCACTAATTTCACTACAAATTTTTATTTTCACACGCAAGGAACTGGCAGCTGCTGTTTTCTCATTGGCTTTCAAGTTATAACTTGTGGCCAAGCATTTCACAACTCTAACCATCACGCAGCTTAGATGTACTTAAGAATTAACCAACTTTGAGAGAGAGAGAGAGAGAGAGAGAGAGAGAGGGAGAGAGAGAGAGAGAGCTATACCACTTGGATAATCCCAAGGAAATGCACACGTTTTTGATTAACTTCACTGAAACCATCTCTCTTTCCCTCTCTCTTTCTTCCTCTCCTTACAGAGTGGCTGGTGTAACATCCATTCTGTTCTAAGGGATCTTTGTAATTATTATTGGAACAGGCCTCTTTGGAAGGAAAGCTGCTGCTGCAGCTACAACAGCCAGACTGGCTCTCTTCTGCCCCCTGCAAACAGAGATGTGGAACCGCCACAGTGAAATTTGGAAGCATCATCACATTAACACAAGAGAGATAGGGAATTTGAAAGTAAACAAGAGAGAGAGAGCTGTGGAGATTACTCTGAAATATAATGAGTTGGAAAGGCTTGCTTGCTCTCTCATCATAGATGTTCCCGATTAAGAACAGCCAGGGGCCCCCAAGCATCCTGAGGGCAGGTTCATTCCACCTTTCTGGGCACATCCCAGCCGCAGCTCATGGCTTTCACCACAGCACTGTAAAGCTTGGTCCAGGCCTCACGCACGTTCAGGTTGAAGGCCAGACCATGGCATTTCTCCAGCATATAGAGCAAAGATTCCCCCACAGCCTGCAAATGAAACAGGAGATATGAATTAGCATTCAAGAAGCTGTAATGCCTTTATTAGGCCAAAAGATCACCCCAAAATTGTGCAAGCTTTCGAGATTCCCAGGTCTCTCCATCAGATAAGAGGCTATGAAGGGCAGGTTGGCATTGTCACCTAAAAGTGGAGGAAGATTATTTTCTACTACCTGAAGATGGGGTCACATCGCTTCCAACTATTAAGTAATGCTTTCCAGTTTGACTCGTCTTGATTTATTACATAGTGCCCCCTTACCGATCTCCAATTTTGCCAATATAAAATACTACTTTATTTCTTTTTACTTCTCTGCCCCACAAAGGAACCTGTGTGTTTTACTGAGCGCTCGAAACTGATCTGAGTAATGGATATATTTTATATTTTTCAAGAACTGTGGAGAATCTGCAATGATTATTTTTGTCCCCATGGCCTTGGTGCAACCTGAAACCTGTTAGCACCTAAAAGAGGCTGATCCCATTAAGTCTGCAAGTCTCCTCCAGGCCTTGGATCTTACAGTATTGCAAGTACAGCCTTTGTGGCTTTAATTTCATGCCCTACCCTGCCTTGCCACATTTTGTTGAACATCCAACATGGTGGCAGGTTCTAAATAACTCAAAACCTTGCTCATGATTTTGTGACATTTGTGACAGATATTGCTCTACTATAGATTTTGGGCCTCCTGTGGGCCAAAACACGACTATTCATGCTTTTTCTTTTAGCTCAAGATATGTCATTTCTCCATTGCCTACTTCATAAGAATCCCCTTTTTTCTGCCTCCAAAATGGAGCTGAAGGTAGAATAACCACTTTCAAGACCTTTTGACTAAGCTCATCTTCATCAGGTAATTATATGTAAACTCGCATAAAGATCAAAAGATCACATAAAATACATTGCTGTTAAGGTTAACATTGTTATAATATTGTAAAAAAAGTAACCTAAGCACATAAGAGGAGCCATCATGGATCAGAGCAAGGGTCCGTCTTGTTCAGCATTCTGTTCACACAGTGGCCAACCAGCTGCCTGTGGGAAACTCACAAGTAGGACAGGAGTGCAATAGCACCCTTCCACTCATGTTCTCCAGCAACTGGTGTACATAGCATATTACCTCTGATACAGGATGCAGCATATAGCCAGCAGGACTAGAAACCATTAATAGCCTTCTCCTCCATGAATTTGTCTAATCCCCTTTTAAAGCCATCCAATTTAAAGCCATTAGGTAACGAATTCCATAGTTTAACTATGTGCGGTGTAAAAAAGTCCTTCCTTTTATCTGTCCTGACTCTCCCACCAATCAGCTTCATGGGATGACCCTGACCGGGTTCTAGCATTAGGAAAAAGGAGTAGTAGATGACATTTCCTGGGGCTGAGGTGGGGCAGAGAGGGAAGCGTGGAGGACCCAACATTTATCTGCTCTCAGACAGAAAGCCCACCGCTCTGCAACTTTTACCCAGCTCCCATTCCCAATTATGAGCAGATTAATTCCTTCTCCCTAGCAGCTTTTCCCAGATGGATCATAATGAAAGGTGGGATATGGGGTACCTGCCCTTTTCCCCACCCATCCATGATCCACTCTAATGATTATCTTCATTTCATTCTGTTGGGTTGACACATATTTTCTCCTTCTCCCACCACCACCCAGGAACTCTTACTACAAAGTTTGATATCCCTGTAATTTCTCCACATTTGAAAAAAAGTATTCTGACATACGAACCAGCAGCTATAGGAATCTTTCTCCTATAGAAAGATCAATAGCCCTTATCTATTATCGTACCTTTATCTAGGGTGACCATATGAAGAGGAAGACAGGGCTCCTGTATCTTTAACAATTGTATAGAAAAAGGAATTTCAGCAGGTGTCGTTTGTATGCATGCACCACCTGATGAAATTCCCACATCATCACAACAATTAAAGCTGCAGGAGCCCTGCCTAGCATGACAAGATACAAACGAGGGCAGGGCTCCTGCAGCTTTAACAGTTGTGATGAAGAGGGAATTTCACCAGGTGCTGCATGCATACAAATGACACCTGCTGAAATTCCTTTTTCAATATAAAGATACAGGAGCCCTGTCCTCCTTTCCATATGGTAGGCTGACCAGATAAAATCCAGGTCAGGGCTCATGTAACTTTAACAGTTGTAGAGAAAAGGGAATTTCAGCCAGAGTCATTTGTATGCACTTAGTCCCTGGTGAAATTCCCTCTTCATCACAACAGTTAAAGGTGCATGCACTATACTAGACTGACC
Source organism: Anniella stebbinsi (assembly GCA_029215795.1). Taxonomy (NCBI): domain Eukaryota; kingdom Metazoa; phylum Chordata; class Lepidosauria; order Squamata; family Anniellidae; genus Anniella; species Anniella stebbinsi. Next base: position 337,524,373 of record JARDYH010000001.1, read on the forward strand.
ATATACAAAAGAAGGCAGGGCCCCTGCAACTTTAACTGTTGTGATGAAGAGGGAATTTCACCAGGAACTAATTGCATACAAATGACACTGGCTGAAGTTCCCTTTTCTCTACAACTGTTAAAGTTACATGAGCCCTGACCTGGATTTTATCTGGTCACCCTACCATATGGTCACCCTACTTTATCTCATCTTCTGAGGGTGTGTTTATTTACATGCTGCCTTTCTGCCAATGCATTCAAGGCAGTTTACAGTTTAAAATGCTAGAAAGAATTTTAAAAAGATACCAACAAAAAATTCCCCTCTGCCCATTTGTAGGTACTCTTTTCTAGCGTCAATGACACAAACTTCCTGGCCTGGGCTTCTCCCATCTTGCTTTTTTCTCCGGGGGCAAAAAAGGTCTTTTAAGAGTCCCTTAGATGGGGAGGTAGGAAGTGCCCCAGCTGGGCTCTCTCAGGCCATTGGGGGTCTGTTCTGGAGCCAACAGCAGAATTTAATACAAATATTACTTAGGGGGGAATTGTAGGGATTTCAATCCTTGCACTGTTGTAAAATGTGTAAAATGCATTTAAAATCCTGATTAATCCCTTGCTCAGTTATAAGAGCATCCACATGGCATCATTTGGGAACTCATAAGTAACCCCATCCAATACTGTGTGAAATGCTCCAGCAGCAAAACAGACTGAGATGGAACTGATCAAGACGGGGCCAAACTACATATTACATTACATGTGCATTTACATTTGAGTATTTCAAAATAACAGCGGAGGATGGGGGTAGAGGCTGATCAGACTGGGATCATGGCACAGTGGAGGGGGTAACTCTAACTAACCCCCCCAAGCAGCTGTTTGCTCCATGGTGGCGGCAATTTTGTTGGAACCCCAGAGTAACCAACACCCCCTCCACCCACACCATGGTCCCAGTCCAGTTAGTAGCCATGGCAGAGGTTGGAAGCAATTTTAAACATACACACACCGCACACACACAAATTCCTATTGCTAAGAATCATGCCTTCCCCAATCTGGTCCCCTCCAGATGGTTTAGACTACAACTCCCATTCACCCCTGCCAATATCAGGGATGATGGGAGTTGCCATCCCAAACATCTGGTGGGCATCAAGTTGGGGAAGGCTTCCAAGGTTGAGAAATAGGGATGCTTCACTTATATAGGTTATAGTCAATAGCAGAACTGTGGTGAACATTGACATTCACATGTGGAAGCCAACAATCCCAGGTGAGTCATAGGAATATCCAAAAATAAAATTAAAACATTTCCATATTTCTCAAACATACAGTATTAAATGTTGCCAATCAACTTGAAATGATTTGCCAGCACTCACTGGTGCATTTGAGTTTTGGTATATTCACACATTTCATCTGTTATTGTCGGGATTGACATGCGAATATGGGCATTCCCCAAATTTTGGAAATTCGCTGTAAAGTATAAATGGAACACTTTGTGAGCACAATCAATTGTATTAAACCTCCATACACATGAGATGAATAACTGTAACATCGGTCCGATCTACACCTTGTGTCAGATCATTACGATCCCATCATGGTAAAGCTACATCCGTCTTGAGCAATTATACCTCATAGGACACACAATGATATTTGTTCTGGTATTTTGGATAATGTGGAATAAAAAGCACGAAATAACACTATGGAAGAGGAATGTGGAATGTGCCCTAACAGTAATCAGTGCACTTCAATACTGCTATAAAGCAGTAGTGTAGATTTAGCCATCAACATCAACTGAAGAGCCAAGGAAAGAATTAAAGCAAGGCAAGACAAATCAAGAGAAGAAGGCTATCAATGGCTACCAGTCCTGATGGCTATGGGCTACCTCCAGTATCAGAGGCAGGAAGCCTATATGCGCCAGTTGCTGGAGAACATGGGTGGGAGGATGTTGTTGCACTCAAGTCCTGCTTGTGGGCTTCCCACCGACAGCTGGTTAGCCACCGTGTGAACAGAGTGCTGGACTAGATGGACCCTTGGTCTGATCCGGCAGGGCTGTTCTGATGTTCTTAAGAGTGTTGCAGATGTACCTCAAAATGAAAAGACACCTTACCGAAAAAGACTCCACCTTCACACCAACCGCCTGGTGTTTCTTACCCAGGTTGCCAAGGTACTCCTCCAGACAGTGCAAGTTCTCCAAATGGGTTACAGCTGCATCTATTACCAGCATTACCTACCAGGCAGATAGGACAAAAAAAAATAACAACAGAAAAATCTGGAGTTCCCTTAGAAAACAGAAAGCTTTCTGAAAAAGTCACAAAGTCTCTGAAAGGCTTGTGCTACATAGCTCCATAAGTCTCAACAAAAGCACATTTGAAAGAAATTTGTATTTAAAAGCATCTAGACAGTTGCCACAATTCTGCCATCTCTCCTGGACCCAGCCCTGCTTTGGGATAATCAAGTGATGGGTGGTGGCCTGAAGTACTTTTTCCAGCTTCAGCACATGGGTCATTCTTTCATTCATGCTATGGCCACTTCCAGATAGGATTACAGGAATGTGTTCTGTGTGGCACTGCCTCTGGAAACAATTTCCATTGGTCCAAAATGCAGTTGCCAGAAAAGTTTACAAGATCTGGCGAACTGGAATATATAAATCCAACATGGTTTCATCTGCACTAGTTACTGATCCATTTCCAGGCTCAATTCAAAGTGTTGGTTTTGCCCCTTTAAAAGCCCTAGTTGGCTTGGAACTGGAGCATGTTCAGAGGAGGGCAACGAGGATGATCAGGGGTCTGGAAACAAAGCCCTATGAGGAGAGACTGAAAGAACTGGGCATGTTTAGCCTGAAGAAGAGAAGACTGAGGGGAGACATGATAGCACTCTTCAAATACTTGAAAGGTTGTCACACAGAGGAGAGCCAGAATCTCTTCTCAATCATCCCAGAGTGCAGGATGCGGAATAATGGGTTAAAGTTACAGTAAGCCAGATTCTGGCTAGACATCAGGAAAAACTTCCTGATTGTTAGAGCAGTACAACAATGGAACCAATTACCTAGGGAAGTCGTGGACTCTCCCACATCTGCATCTGCCTTCAAGATGCAGCTGGACAGCCATCTGTCAGCTATGCTTTAAGATGGATTCCTGCATTCTACAGGGGATTGGACTCGATGGCCTGATAGGCTCCTTCCAACTCTACCATTCTATGATTCTATGAATTAGAGTATCTTAAGAATTGCTGCCACTTATATACAGGAATTTGCCCAAACCTCATAATTGATCAACTACCAAGGCCCTGGTCTATATCTTCCAACACCCCACTATACCACATCCCTATCTGAAAATGGCATGCAGACATGAGGAACACGGCCTTTTCTGTGATGGCACCAAAACAGTGGAATATGCTGCCAAAGAAGGTTCCACCTGGTCCCCTTGCTGTGTGCCTTCTCTTTCAGTGAGCAGCCACAGCTTTTCTTCTCCAGCAGGTTCTTTTAAGAAAGTATTTTATTAATTTGATCTTTGATTCCTGTTGGCTTCTGCTCTCATCTTGTCTTTTTAGTGGCTGTTCTGGTGTACCGATTGTTTTGATGAGGTTTTAGCTTTTAATTTACATTTTTTGTACTTTGCCACCTTGAGTATTTCTCAGAAAGGCAAGACAAAAATGCTAAAATAGTAAATAAAATCTGGCTAGCCACCGTCGGAAACAGAACAGTGGGCTTGGCTCTCTTTCATATATTCCCACGAGGCTGTTGTAAACACCTTACCTAACAGAGCAATCCTAACTTCAGTGGGGGTGGGGAGTGAAGCGGTGGACCATCTGCCACTTCCAAAGCCCTGCTGGTTTGCGCCAACCAGGGCAGGAGGGAGGGTGGATTTCAGCAGAGAGTACTCTGGTGCTTCTTCCTCCACTAGCTTCAATGGGGAGGAAATTACCTATGCCACCTCCAGTCTGATGTAGGTAATGCACCTGATCATGGGAACTGTTGTGGGAATGGAGGAACTTTAGATCCAGGTCTAAGATCACCTCCACTCCGCCCTCCTTTTTTCTGTGGAAGCTGACTGCTGTGGCACATCTACCATGGGGAACTAGGACAAATTCCCTCCTTCCTCATGAGCAGAAGCCAGCTGGAGTGGCAACTGAATCTTACTTCAACACTGGTGACGGGACAGTGTCCTCCACCACCCTTGAGGAAGCTGGTATGTTTAGGGTGGCTAACATTGGTTGTGTAGGGGCTCACGATAGGTTGTATGGCATACAGAGCTCTGTCCTCCAATGCAGGAGAATCGCCAAAGTGTTTATGAGGAACAGCAAAGAGGCTGACACTGTGCCCCCCACCCCCAGCAGCTGTGGCCTGAGTCAGTTGCATCACTCTGCCTAAGAGGAGGGCCAGTCCTGCCTCCAGACAGTGAAACTGGTGGTTAGGATTGTTCTCTAACACTCTTATTTATTATTTGTAAATCTTATAAATATTTATTTATTTCAGTATAGGGGAATGTGCAGCCCCCTCCGCCCCTGGTGTGACCCCCATCACTGCCCACTGCCCACTGCCCACTTAAAATTACAAAGAAGAAGAATAGGAGGAGGAGGAGGAGGAGGAGGAGGAGGAGGAGGAGGAAGAAGAAGAAAATGGTGTCTGTAGCAGCTACAGAGCACGCAGTACCAAAATGGTTACATTTAGCTTGTAAACATACTAGCACTCTGGACTGGTTTGCTGCTGAATTCCGGCATCAAAGCAGTGGTTCATTTATTTATTTATTACATTTATATCCCGCCTTTTTTCCTCCAAGGAACCCAACACGGCGTACATAATCTGACGCTCTTTTGGAAGGGGGCACCTTGTGGACCACACCCCATGGGGGGGGGGGTTGGACTTTCTAAAGTCGCCCAACCCTGTTTTATATCCTGCCCCTCCAACAACATATCACTTAAGGGGAAGAACTATGAAAAAAACATTAATCAAAATGTAAACTAAAACATATTTAAAATATACCATTACACACCCCAGAGAAATCAACACCACTAGAAACAGAGACATTAATCTTATCTACAAACATTTAAAAAAACCATTAAATTAAAATCAGCCAACTGATACATTGAAAGCCAGTTAAAAATGAAAAAGTTTCCTATACCCCCGCAAGCTCCCTGATGCTGTTGACACTTTCTTAACCCATCCTTGAAATTAGCCTCAGCTTGTCCTTCCTGCTTGCTTCTGTCAAGTAGATGTAATCATTTAAATGGCATTAAACTTGTTCCTAATGTAATACAGTTAATAAATTTATACTATTTTCTAAAATGCATTATCTGGAAGAAGAAGAAGAAGAAGAAGAAGAAGAAGAAGGAGGAGGAGGAGGAGGAGGAGGAGGAGGAGGAGGAGGAGGAGGAGGAGGAGGAAAGGTAAAAGAGTAAGATAGAATCACACCCACACATTTCCACCCCTAGCTAATTTTTACAGGTACCCATGAGTCTAGGGGTCCTCAAACTTTCCACGTCCAGGGCCCATTTGAAAAGGCTTGTAACCCAAAATGGCAGTGCAAAGCCAATCATAAATGGTGGTGGAATTTGGCATAATCAGCTGGCAATTACTAAAATCATTTTCTATTACTATCTAGTCCCACTTTGGAAATTACTAAGTTCTTTGCCACAGAGATTTCCTTGTGGCAAGGAGTTCCATAGCTCAGTTTACTGAAGCTAACTGCAGACATTACTGCAAATTGCCCAGAGATCTACCAGTAAACTCAGGTCAACCCTCTGCCCACAATGGTCATTCACGGTTCCACATATACCGTTTTATACACACAACATCCACCAGTAAGGTAGTTCAGTCTGTGAATAACTGGCCCACGACCACCAGTGAACTTCCTGGCAGAATGGGGGATTTGAATCCTGACCTCCCAGGTCAGAGTCCAATGCTAGTCACTGTATGGCACTTCCACCTTCACCAATTGGAATGATTTGTTCTAGAATGCAAAACAATTATCAGTCAGATTTCTTTACATCTCTCACCTTTCTAATGTGCTCCAAGAACTCAGGTGATGAGAGGCACTCCTGAGGAGTAGAGAACTTCCTGCAGTTATACTGGAAAAGGGGCAAGAGATCAGGTTCCAAATCAAAAAGCCTGAAACAGAAGATACCAAGTCATCACTTATTTAACTTCCATAAAAATCAGAAAGTCAGACTTTTGAAAAACCATTCCATCTCTTTATAATAATTGTTCTCTTCTGTCCCAGATTCTGCTAAAGACATGTGAAGCCCCAACAAAAAAACCAGAAAAATGGGGACCCTCCCCCCCTTTTTTTTCTTCAAAAATCATTTTGGGGTTTTCCCCCCTGAAAAGCTGGACAATTTTGGCTTATAAAATATTTTATTTTGGAATTATGAATAAAATGTTTAAGAGAAGGTGTTTGTATCCGGCCTTAGTCCCCCAAAATGATTTCTAAAAATTATGAAATAGGAAGACTTTTATAGGAAGTCTAGAGATCTAACATTTCTGGAAATTTTGAAGCTATTGGGGTGTTGTGTTAATACTCTCTGTAAGATTATCAGCATAGTTATTTCTTCCTTTCCTTATTAAAATTATTGTTCTAATTGTCTTTCACTGATAACATTTACAGATGCTCTAAGTCATGTTCAGTTCCCCACATATGCCTAGAGTCATATTATGTGAAGGAAATGTGCATTCTTGACAGATTGGGTTTTGTTCTATAGAGCCCTGTGTGTCTGGGCTTGATCTCATTAGGGTGAGATTGCTTAATAGGTTGAGATTGCTTAAAGGTTCTTAAATATGCTTGGTTACCATTCCTAATAGATAAGTGAGTTTTCCTCAGCTAAATAACCGCTCAATCGCTTTTCCTTCAGACCACATTTCCCTGAACTCTACCCCAAGCAATTCGTTACAAACAGGGACAGATGCTGCACACCAGTCTTCCTCTGCCTCCAGCTCTACCTGCTTCCTCTGGGTTCTAGGATGATCCAGATATTTCAGGAACAACTTGCTGAAGTTCCTAAAATGTATTATGCACATGGTTTGCTCATAAAATTATAATGTTTAGAATATTAAAATATAAAAGTATTCAGACAATAATTGCAAATTTACTGAGCTTACTTTTAAATGTTTTTAATTTTACGGATAATTTTATGAGCAAACTAAGTTACATATCATACATGTTATGCTCTTAAAGCAACAACATAAAGAGTGCTAAAAATAGTAAGTATGGCATATTTTTCAATTATCCCCCAAATTTCCATCTCCCCTCCTCCCAAATAAACCCGTTTCCCACCCACCCACCACCCACGGTTTCAAAATTTCCGTAAGTTTTACATCTCTAATCCCCACCCCCACAGGCCCCAAGAAAGCCAGCAGGCTAGCTAGCTACAAAAGGGAGAGTGTCAGGTCTATGCAAGGGGGAAATGGATGCCTTCTCTCTGGTCCCCTCTACAAGATTTCGCTTTGACGCCCGGTTGCCCGATTACACACATTTACGGATAAGCACATTTACTCCTAATTCCTATTCACGAGAGGCGGTAAAGTGCATTACGGGCTGTATGAAACGCGCTTCAAAGTTGTTTACATGCAGAGAATTGCACGTTTACATGGCTATAAGGCGCTTTAACTCCCGCACTAAATTTTAAGTCGCTATTTAACGCGCATTCGATAACCCTCGATTTGCGCTCCGCTCTTGTAGAGGTAAACTCTGTAATGCGCCTTGAAAGAGCTTTAAATTGCTCTTGTAGAGGTACCCTCTGTTGGGAAACTCAGTTCTATTCATGCTCAACCTGCCTTCAGAGAGACAAACCAGGTGTAATAGAAGACAAGCCATCCCCCTTCCCTGGCTACTAAGAGTGCTTGAGAATCTACAGTATTGGCATATCATATGTTGGTCTGAATTCTTTTCTCAGGTAAACATTGTACAATCCCACTGGGGTTCCTGCATCTTAGGCAGAGATATAAATGAAAATATGTGATAGTGTTTAAAGAATTGTTTGGTCTAAGAAGGACATCCAGTCTATCATTCTATGCTGATGTAATGTAACAAACAGATGTCATCCATCAGACAAGGACCATAAAGCTGTTTGCATAGAATAAAGGCTTTACTTTTTTAAAAAAATTAAAAAGATAAATCAAACAAGATGTTGGCAATACAAGCAGATGCTCACCAAAATCCATTTGCCACATAGCTTCCTGTTATCAACTAGCCTAGACTGTTTCATAAGAAACACTTTGCTGGATTAGACCATTAGGTCCATCTGATTCATTGGCATGATGGAATTAGCCATCCCCTGATTTTATTTTTGTTTATTACCCTAGTATCTGGAGGCAATAATAATCCACAATATTAGTTGGCATTATATCAAACATAAAACACTTAAATAACTATTTTGATATTATTTACAACAACCTGTAAGGAAGACCAGTAATATTCTCAAATTGCAGAAGGTGTGTGTAAAAATTAATCACTTGCCTAGGACTATCTAGCAAATTCATGAGAGGGATGAGATTTGAACTGGAGACTTCCTCATTCACAGTCTTTGCAACTATACCACAGCAGCTTTCAATATTCAGAGGTATACTGCCACAGAATATGGAGGATCCATTCCGGCTATCACAGATAATAGCTACTGTTAGACCTGTCTTTTGTAAATGTATCCAGTCATATTTTAAGAGGCCTATACTAGTGGCTGTTGCAACATCCTTATAATTTTTATTTATATATATATATATATATATATATATATATATTTGTAAACCATCTTGATAGGATTTGTATCTTGAAAGGGAGCATCTAAATAATTGTAATAATAAATAAACAAAACATGATGTCATCCACAAAGTAGTTCTCTCATGGATTGCTTATAGGCTCAGTTATAAATAAGCTAAATGGCACCACTTCCAGTCCAGACAACTGGGAGAACCCATTGTTTGCATCTCTCCACGGTGAAAAGTGTTCAGAGCCTTAATTCTGTTTATACGTGTGCTTCACCTCGTTGTAACCAGAATCTCCTACTCCTGAATTGTGATTAGTTCTGTTTATACCATATTGTACCATGTTGGTTGGTTTGCCCTGTTTTCTATGTTGTTTTTGTTATGTAGCACACCAGTTGTTTAATTCACATGCTTTGACTTCACGCTGTGCAGTTGTATGCTTTTTAGCGCTGATTTAGCTGCTGCTTTTTCCTAACTACAGCTTTCTCTCTTTTAATCCATTCCTAATCCATACAAGGACACATCTCTCTGATGGCTTACTTTCCCTCGGAAGGGGAGTTTGCCAACAACTCTCTTAAACACAAATATAAAGCCCATGTATACAATGCTCACCTGAGCATACTCCTCAGCATGTTTGTTGACACTCTCAATACATTTTAGAAGGTTAGTGAAGCAAGGCATCTACAGACTCCATGCCAACACTTCTTCAGCAAGCTACATGTTGTGTGTGTGGTGTGCATGTGTATTTTGACCTAGCTGTAATAATGCTTTCCACGATACAGAATTCTCCAGAAGAGATATAAATCCCTGGATCCAACCCAGATTCCATTTTAAAAATTGCTGTTCAATTGGCCATTTTCTAATCTGCTGAAAGTTAGGTCCCCTCCACAAGGATTCGCTTTTGCGCCCGGTTAGGAGATTATGCGCACTATCGCTGAAGCGCGTTTACGCCTAATACCTCTGCACGAGAGGCGGCGACAAAAGGCGCTTCCCTCCCCTCCCCTTCCCTCCCCGCCGCTCCCCAGCTGGCTGGCTGGTAGGCTGTGGGCAGCAGGCGAGCGATCCTCCTCCTCCTCGCCTTCCTTTACCCCCTCTTCTTCCTCCTCCTCCTCCCGCCAGGCCCCCCGCCACGGGTGCCGAGCAGGAGGCGCCCCTCTTGCGGGGAAGGAGTCGCAGGCGGGCGGGTGGGCGCGGCTGCTTCGTTTCTGGGCTCCCGCCCGCCCGCCTGTGACTCCTTCCCCGCAAGCGCCTTTTGACAGCCTGATCCCCTCAGCAGGAGCCGGAGGACAGTGGAGAGAGAGGGGTGCGTGAGAGCTACTGGACGCTGCCAGGCACCTTTGGTTGCCTTGGAAATGTGGCTGCTTTCGTGACTGGAGGGAAACTGGCTGGCGACTGGGGGCTGAGGCGGTGGAGGAGGAGATGCAAACGGCAATACCACTCGAGAGGGGATGGGAAGCTGCTGCCGCCGCCGCTCCTCATGAGTCGCGGCAGGCTCGAGCTGCCAAACTGTGCCTTCAGCTCGCCGGAGCAGCAGCCCCCTCCTCATGCTGCTCCGGCGAGCGGAAGGGACAGTTCGGCAGCTCGAGCCCGCCGCAACTCGTGAGGAGCGGCGGCGGCAGCAGCTTCCCATCAAAATGCGCTTTAATGGACAGAGCAAAAAAAACTCGCTATTTAACGCGCATTCGATAATGCGCACAATCGGGGAGATAACGCGCCTCTACGCCCCATTTGTGCTCCGCTGGTAGAGGCGCGTTAAACCTCTCTTGTAGAGGCATTTCAGTTAATAGTTCAACCACTTTACATTGAATCCTTGAGGAACGCTAGTGCAAGGGGGTTGAACCTCTTTCAGCCCAAGGTATGAATTCAATTTCAGGGAAGTTCTCGGGGGTTACATTCCAATAGGCTGACCAGATAAAATCCGGGTCAGGGCTCATGCAACTTTAACAGTTGTAGAGAAAAGGGAATTTCAGCCAGTATCGTTTGTATGTAATTAGTTCCTGGTAAAATTCCCTCTTCATCACAACAGTTAAAGTTGCAGGGGCCCTGCCTTCTTTTGTATATGGTCACTCTAGTATAGTGCCTGCACCTTTAACTGTTGTGATGAAGAGGGAATTCACCAGGAAGTAATTGCATACAAATGACACTGGCTGAAATTCCCTTTTCTCTACAACTGTTAAAGTTACATGAGCCCTGACCTGGATTTTATCTGGTCACCCTACATTCCAACAGTGAACAAGACTGAAACCAAAATGGGTTGGGACCAAAACACCAGCATATTTTAGCTTAAGCAATTACTTCCAGTAACTATGCATTAGGAGAGGCATTTCCACCTGTTAGAATGGGGGCCGTGGTGAAGAAAACATGCAAAATCCAGGAAACCACCAAACGATTCGGGTTTATGGAGAAGGGGTGTGGCCATGGGAATGGGGCATGGCCATCTAGAGAATCCCAGAAGGCCAGCGTTGGCCTATGACCCTGAGGTTCTGCACTCTTCTGACCTAGTGAATGCAAATAAGCTCTAGTGAGTTATTGCTTTCTAATTTGTCTATCTTCATTCTGAAATTTTGTGCAACCCTTGCGAACTTTTAAGTTCCCCACTGATCACTCCTTTATTCTTTGCTGAATGGATACGACTACATTTGCACCTGAGAAACAAGTTTATGTATTGCTCTTTATTTATTAATATAATGCATCAATACAGGTGTCACCTTGCCTATTCTGCATTACCCATTTTATGTCAGAGTTTAGCCCTCCATGAGAAGTAGACAAGAGCTGGATTTGCTTCTGGGAAACTGACATCTAGCTTATCTCTGAACAGAGACAAAATGAGTAGAAGTTCACTGCAGCTAGACAGGCACATCACCACCCACCATGCATGGAAAGCGGTTCAGTAGCCCTGCTCCCTATTTAGGAGAATGACTATAGCTAAGTGGTAGAGGACATGCTTTGCCTGCAGAAGGTCTTAGGTTCAATCCCTGAGACCTCCAGTTAAAAGGATCAAGCAGCAGACGATAAACAACACTGAGTTAAATGGACATGTAGTCTGACCTGAGATAATGCAGCTTTGTAGGTTCCCATTTCCATTCTCCACAGTATACAAACCTGGAAATCTGCCCTATGTTGTTTTGAATCCATAACAGGTAAGCCACTTTTAGCTGCCTCAGATCTTCTACCTATACAAGGGTTGTTGTGAGGCTACATACCCTGAAAGATGGGGCAAAAGACTATGAAATAAGAACCAATAAAAAATAAGGGCTGAAAACTGTCCCTGCTTGTTTAAAGCCATCTTACTACATAATGAACTAACACATTCATTGCACCGTTTTCCAGAGACTCTGGAGGCCATGTCCCATCTGCATCTTGCAGCTTTCTCTTTGTTAGCTTAGGGGTTAATGGCATGCACCGGGCATTTTTCTCACATGCACCATTTCCTCTGCCCTGGGACTGATCCCGAAATTAATTGAGCCTCTCCCCAAGGGCCAGGCCTGGCCTCAGCTCTGGCGATTGCCATGTCACAAGCAATTAGGAAGCTGCTCTGATGCACTTTGCAGAGCTGAGCACAGGCAAGAGGACTGCGGAGCTGCTCCCTGAGAGAAAACTCATGTCGTTACAACTAGAAAAAAAAGAAAGAAATCAGCAAAAAGATAGGAGCCAAACAACTTTATTTGCCATATGTTTGACCTCTCCTTTTAATCAGATTCCTGACATTTCATCTTGAATGCAGACTTTCATATGAGAGGCTCAACACGTCTTGCAAAACCAATCCCATGGGTGTTTACTCAGAAGTGCTGAGTTCCATGGGGTTTACTCCCTAGTAAGTGTGCACAGTACTGCAGCTTCACAAGCTCTTTTCACTGTCCAGATTCATCTAGTGCTTAACGGTGCAATCCTATGTGTGTTTAGATAGAAAAAAGCCCTACAACTCCCAGCATGCACCAGCACACATAGGATTGCACCTTAAGTTTCTAAAATGAAAAAGGTCCTGCTGGAGGTTCAAGCTTGTCTAGAAAGACCCCTACTCTGTCCCAGAAGCCTTCACATATTCTAGGGATACTCGGGGAAACTACAAATAAATAACACCATCTTGGCCAGTGTGCTGTAGTGGAGAGTCAGTGTGGGGCAGTGGCTAGAGTGTTGGACTGGTTCTAGTGCCCACTCAACCATGGAAGCTCACTGGGTCACAAACGCTCCGCCCAACTTACTTTACAGGGTTGTTGTTGAGAGGACAAAATGGAGAGGAGGATTATGTATGCCGCCTTGGGTTCCTTAAGGAGGAAAAAAGGCAGGATATAAATGTAATAATAAATGAATGAATGAATGAGGCAGTGAAGTTGCCTTGTTCGGATTCTCCTCCCAAATGAGTCCTTTTTAAAAGAAATTTTCACTGGTGGGGAATGAACTTAAAAAAAATGCTTTTAACTATGCAAAGAGGCACTCTGAATTTTTCATAAAAATACAATTACATAATGACACAATACTGTGATAAATGTATGTTAAACTGCAATTTAAAGAAATTTAGCACTGCCTTTTAAATAAAAATGTCCAAGTTCCTGAAAGAGTACTTGTATACATCATATTCCAGAGTTACCAGGGATTTGATATTTTCTGCATTCCACACTTTCAGTATTTTCAGTTATGGATGTTTCTCACTGTCTTTCTCCTCTTGCAACTCCATTCTCTGCTTAAACTTCATCACTTTATGAAGTTCAGATTTAAGGCAACTCATTTGAGGTGGTTATTTTTAATGATTTTACGTTTCTAACAATTGGAAAAGTCCCATTCATTGAGTACTGTTTTGCTTTATATATATTCTCAGCACAGTTTCCAGGCACCATCCACATGTTTTCCCCTCAAATACTCTGGTTTTAAAAAACAAAAAACTAACACCTCACATAATAACAGACCCCCTTTTCATTGGCTGCCTGCTTTGCTCAGAACTACCACTCAATTCATAACTGATATCTTTTCTTCTGATGCTGCGATAGTAATTGTTGGGGGTGATGGTTTGTACTCATTTTTTATCAGATATCCTTGTTTGAGATGTATCATCTCTCCTTCCATTTCAAAGTGTATTTCTCTAGAACAGTGGCTGCAGCAACAACAGTAGCTGAAGAGTGTTTGGCCCAAAAAACAAACAAACACCAGACTTGTTCATTTACAACATTTTGCTTTCTTTATGCTTCATTTCTGCATCTCTCTTAGGATTTGAGAGCGGGGGGGGGGGCGTAGTGGCTAGAGAGTTGGACTGGGATTCGGGAGATCCAGGTTCTAGTTTCCTCTCAGCCATGACGCTCACTGGATGACTCTGGGCCAGTTACTGACTCTCAGAGTAGCCTACCTCACAAGGTTGTTGTGAGGCTAAAATGGGAAGGAGGGGGGTCATGTAAGCTACCTTGGATTCCTTGCAAGAGGAGAAAAGGTAGGATATAAATGCAATAATACTCATAATTTGGCATTCTGCATACAATTCATCTGTGTCTCCTTGACTGTATGGCTACACTCAAACGCTGCTGTAGACTCAAACAGGCCTTCCTGGCACAGACCTCTTGCTTACACTCTGCTTGGTTCTTGCATTCCAGTAAATCCTTCCTCATTGTCCTTTATGGCTACCTATTTATTAAGGGAGGTGAGGTAAGACCATCTTACAGGGGAGGGAGGGCCATAATGTGTAAACCAGGGGAAGTGGGCAGAGTCTATTTGGCCTTTTGGGGAATCTTGCAGAAGCTACATGCCAGAGGTGGGCAGCCCTTTTGCCACCACAAGAATGGATGGCATAAAAGTTAAAGTGTTTGGGGCCACCCCACTCTCTTTCACTCACACATGCACACGCGCGCACACACACACACACACACCAGACACATCACATCCATTTGTTCATTCATACACACTCCAACCCTTCCCCCCCCACCTCTGCATGGCAATGAGGCTTTTTAAAATTGCCACACAGGAGGGCAATTTTTCAAAGAGGGTGCTTCTTTCCTTCTCCAGCAGCAACTCCCCCCAAAATACCCCTTTCCGTGTGACAATTAGACTTTTTTTAAGCCTCCGCAGTCACCAGTGCTGGCTTTTTAAGAGCCTCATTGTTGCTTGGGAGCATGGAAGTGCAGAGGGGAAGCTACAGGCCAGAGGCTGTGCACACACACACACACACCACCACCACCAACAACAACAACAACAACTAAGAGAAAAGGGGGTCAGCAAAGGATTCAAGGAATGCAATATCTGAGAATCCCCTAAGTTGATTAAGGACTAGATAGAAAAATGCCCTATGTTTACTGTGCATGCTGGGACTTTTTCTGTCTAAACCTGCATAGGATTGTGCCCTAAAACAAGCTAACCCTTTCCTTCTCTTGCCCCTGGTCTCCAAGACACTCTCTTATTTCCTATGTACTTAGCAAGGCAGTTGGCCTCTATCCCCACCCTGCCCCCCACCGCTATCCTCTCCAGCACCACAAGGTGGAACAATACAAAAGCCTGGGTGCAAGAGGGAATCGGGGAGCCATTTAAGCGTTGTTTTTCAGATCCTTTTTTGCCTACTTCCAATATGCTAGAAAGTTATTCAACCAGACAGTTGATATTGGGAAGGGGCCATAGCTCAGTGGCAGAGCACCTGCTTTGCATGCAAAAGGTCCCGGGTTCAATCTCGGCATCCCCAGGTGATGGCAGGCAAAACACTGGCCTGAAACCCTGGAGAGAGCCAGGCCCCCTCCACAAGGATGCGCTTTTGCGCCCGGTTCGGGGATTATGCGCATTATCGCGGAGGCGCATTTACGCCTAATCCCTCTGCACGGGAGGCGGCGAGAGGCGGCGAAGCGCATTAATTGATGTCCAAAAAGCGCTTTAGAAGACGTTAATGCGCATAATCGCTTGTTCACACGGCGAAAATGCGCTTTAACGGCAGGAGCAAAATAAAAGTCGCTATTTAACGCGCATTCGAAAATGCGCATTATCGGGGAGATAACGCGCCTGTACGCCCGTTTTGCGCTCCGCTGGTGTGGAGGTAAAATTTATAATGAGCCTTCAAGGCTCATTAAATGTCTCGTGTGGAGGAGGCCCCAGTCAGGGTCAATAAGGCTGGGTTAGATGGACCAAAGGTCTGACTCCGTATAAAGCAGCATGCGATGGAGTTTTCATCACATTGGACGGTCAAGAAAGATGGGCGAAGGTGCTCAGTATTGGGGAAAAGGCGGGATATAGATGATGATGATGATGATGATGATGATGATGATGATAAGACTGGGGGGCAGCAGCTGAATTTCTAGCCTGCTTCTCACAGCCCAGTCTGTGTGGTGCGCAGAACAAGACATTTTTGGAGGGGGCAATGTGAAAAGGGTAACCAAGCCGGGAAAGTTGGTTTGCATTAACTGAGAAGGGGCGCCGATGAGCAGAGGAGAAAAGGGCTGCATGTCCTCAGGTTGAAGGAAGAGGGCAACCCAAAGGGGCACTTTAGCGATGGAGAAGTTTTGAGTTCAAGTTCACTTAGTGGGGGATTCATAAGGTTTCCCTCATTGCCTTGATCCTGGTCAGCTCTCATACTCCAGACTCAAGCTGGCAGCATTCCGCTCCTTCTCTCTCTTTCTCTAAAGGCATCCGAGCCTCACACGTGCTCTCTTGAACCCCAGCCCTCCTCCGGCCTGCTTTCCTGCCTCTCTCTCTCTGCCTTACCTGCTAAACAGGACGATGCCGTGCTCCAGGGGGGTGGCGCTCACTTTCTGCCAGCTCTCCCGGATCAGCTTCTGGTCCGTGCTGGAAAGCCCGTCGCTCTCCATTTTCCCGGAGAGAAGCAACTGGCGCCGCTTGGGGAGAAGCTTCCA
The DNA here is from genome assembly GCA_029215795.1 of Anniella stebbinsi. Classification (NCBI taxonomy): domain Eukaryota; kingdom Metazoa; phylum Chordata; class Lepidosauria; order Squamata; family Anniellidae; genus Anniella; species Anniella stebbinsi. The sequence goes on from JARDYH010000001.1 coordinate 337,540,839, forward strand.
CCACGCGCTCGCTCGCTCCCTCCCTCCCGCAGAGGCGCGATCTACGCTCGGAGTAACAGGTGGCCCCGATCCCGGGCCGAAGCGGAGCAAAGACACTGGCTGGGCTCGGCCAAGCGGGGCGCTTTTGGTCCCCTTTTCTCGCCCTGCTGCGCTCGGGGACTTCGCACTCACATGGCTAGAACAGCTGCGCTCAACAGCCCCGCCGAGGTCGCCCTTCGCTTGGCTTCTTTTCTAGGGTGCCGCGCGGTTGGGCTGAGCGAAATCCCCTGCTGCTGCTGCTGCTGCTGCTGCCCTGCCCCGGGAAGGGGCCCGAGTGCCCGGGGGGAGCGGCATGTTGCTCCTGGGAGCCACAGAGAGGAAAGGGGGGGGGGGGATTCTTGCCTCTCCTTCCTCCCCAGTCCGATCTGCGAGTGGCAACTCCGCTCTGCTCCCCTCGCCTCACCCGAATGGGGCGCAAGGATCTGAGCGGCTCTCTCCCATGAGCAGTGGCACCTTTCCAGCTTTCACAGTGAGAAGCTTGCCATAGGAGCTCTTAAAGAGACAGCGGCCTCTTTCTAACCCTCTCAGGAGTCACACGAGCTGAATTTTGAGGATGCGCCCTACTGATCGTGTGCATTTAGGATGCCCAGCCTATGGCCACTTCCCCCTCCCTCCCCGCACATCCCTTTTAACAAAGGTGAAACTTTCCTCATCGACACACCTGCCTACTAAGAGAAAGTTCAAACTATTTCAAGAATCTATCTTAAGGGCATGTTCACAGGTTAAGCTTTTATTTAGGCTGTCATTGAAATTAAGGCTGCAATCCTATGCACACTGTTGGGAGTAAGCCTCACTGAAACAGGGACCTGGTTCCTGGTAGGCTGCACACCTCACATACCTGAGATTCAGCATATCTGACAAAATTGCAGTGAAAAATGTCTTACCAAAATTCCGCAGTAGAATATTGCACATAACGTTGTTACAAACTACCTAGCATGTTATAATCAGCATTTAACACCTTTCTTGCGGTCAAGGATACCGTCTCAAAATATCGCACATGTGCGTTTCCTCCCAATATCTGAGCAGATTGAAATGTGATATGCAAAGCTCAAAACTTGTAGTGAAAGTTAAGATTTGTCATCAAAACTTTGAACACTGAGCAGCTTAAAAGCTGAACTCCACTCCCAAACCCTGAAATTTGCAAAAACACAAAACATGTTTTTGCAAATAACAGATTCTGAATTTCCTTGGCTCCTGATTTGAAATGTGCAAAAATTCAGAAATTAAAAACGTAAGAGCCCTGCTGGGTTAGACTAAGGGCCCATCTAGTTGGGCATCAGTAGAGGCTGGTGGCTCTGACATCAGTGGAGTGGGGTGAATCCTCTCCGGGTTTCAGGCAGAACTCTAAAAGTGCTATCCAAGGTACTTCACTGCCCCACTGACATCGGAGTCACTAGCCTCCACTCTCGGGTCTCCTATTCCCACAGTGGCCAGCTAGACCCCTTCAGGAAGCCCAGAAGCAGGGCTTGCAGGCAATAGCCATTTCCAGCTGTAGTATGCTCCCTCTGACCATGGAAACTTTAAAAACAATTGAGCATTTCCCCTTAAAATTATTTTGGCTCCAGAGTGCTTCAACCACTTAAGAAACAACTTGTTTTTCCTCCTGTAGTGCCTATATAATTATAAGGATATTTGAGCCACAAGCCTTTCCACAAATTGCTCTGAGCTGAATGTGCAAATTTACAGATTAATCATGAGATGCCTTTGGACATAATCAAGTTTGTTGAGAACGTTAGTCCTTTTTTGCCTATATATTTATCATGTTCTGACTGAAACAGGGGGGAACTGTTAGCAGTAAGTAAAAGAGCTCATACAGCCTTTCAGTTTCCCTAGAACGTTTCAAATTATATTCCATTGATCAACACGACAACCTTGTGAGGTAAGTTATTGCTTGTATTAGGTGCCCTAGACAACAAACTGTTCCCGGAGACTCATGCCATGGCTAAGCTGGGAGTCTTTTGTACCCAGAACTATCTAATGGACCCCTCTATGTGATGAATACCTAGTAGCATGGGATAAATTACAATAAATTCCAATATGTTCTGTTTATTAAATGCTTATGCTATTCTGCAGCAAAGTGCTCTGAGATGTTCTTGTCACTTGCATTACTATACACTGGCCTTCACTGTTAACAAAATATAATGTTGTACACAAATTCTTCTGTTGTGCAAATGACTCTCTCTGGACCTGGCACTTGATAGTAGGCAAACAGAGTCTTAGTAGGTAAAAAGCTCTGATGTCTGATAGTTACCTGAAAGGGAGAGGGGGTAAAAGAAACCATTTATACAGTCTGAACTTGGCCAGAGATAGGGATGGGTGGAGGGAAATAGCTGGAGATTGTGGGGAAAGTGGATCTAGTATCAGAATTTTAGAGAACTAGACTGATGTAGCCTTTGGGAAAAGATGCTGCTTTTGGACTAGCATGAATTGCCTATGTGCCTCCTTGTTTGCTACCTGGGGGCAGTCTAAATGCATGGAAAGCTTTGGAGTGGGTGTGCGGTGGCACTGCATCAATTAAACGACGCAGCCGCCGCCACACAGCCACCCTGGGGCTTTCCAGCAAAGCTGCAGAGAAAAAAAGTTGGGGACTTATCCCAACTTCTTTCTCCAGAGCAAGGTGAGTATGGCACATCTGCCATCTATCCTCACTCCGGAGTTGCGGCAGAGGAATGGTCTGGCAGATGGTGACCCCTCATTGGTTGCCGTCCACCCAGGCAGAAGGCAGGCCCAGTGAGCCTAATGGCCACTGGAAAGCCCACACTGCCTCCCTTCATGAAGATTACTTGTCGCCACCCTGCATAAGCGATACCGCGAGTTTTGGCAATAGAGTGGCACCAACTTGGCACCATGAAGATAGCTCCCTGCTCAATTTATATATTTGCAAGTCAATGGCTATAACAAAACACCACTGAGGTCTTCAGTATTCCTTTCTCCACAAGAGATGAACTTTGTAAAGCTGTCCTGAAATTGTCTGCCACACTGGAAAATGGGGAAAACAACACAGTATATGGAATCCACAATGCATTTCCCCTTTTCTCCAACTGCCTGTTTACAGGAACCAATGGTATAAAACAAGTTGTAACATCACAACCTAGCTTTCATATAGAGGGAGGATTTTTCTTTGCTGTTAGCTAAAGAATTAAAAAAAATACCAAGTAGTTCTAGCTGGAGAAAAATACCATACAGAACTCAAGTGCCTAGCAACAGAACAAAAGCTTGAAACCAGTTTTCCCAGTACCCAGGCTGCCTTTCTGAATATTAGACAATGCTTTTTAAGTGTTGTCCACTCCCTTTGATATTTTCAGCATTGCTCTTAAAGCTAAACAGTTTCCTTGCTGTCTATCAACAGTCAGTAAGCCTCTTACAGCCTAGTCCTCTGGATGAGTGCTCAGGGTGACAGCCTTAGACTTCAAACCTCAAAGCACTTTGCCTTGAGCAGACTCAGTGGCATCACTCCAGCCACATCGAAAATCTCAAGAAAGTAATGTGAGCAACAAATGGTTTAAGAGAGGAATTCGCCCATTTAGGATGTGTGGCAAAGATATAATATATGCTATGATGGGTCATTGCTGTGAGATCCAGAAGATAAAACATTTGGCCTGACAGATGACTGTCCCTGTTTCTCACATCCATTTAGTCGATAGATATCCCTTGCTAAAAAGTTAATCCACCTGTTCTGGGCAACTACCCACCTCCGTTTGACTCACCTCTTAGCTTTTTGTCCAGCCTGCAATGCAATAAAAATGTTTTTGGTTTGGTTCCAAACCACATAACGTATGTGGTCACTAACTATAATTGAAACCAGCAGTTTTCCCTTGATGAAGGAGTTTGTGGTTTTTCTTTGCTCTGAGAAGCAAGTGGGAAGGCAGGGGTTTTTTAAAGCAAATTTTCCAACTGCACAAATGCCTTGTCAGACACCCCCTGCCCCCACCCCTGCTCATTATCAGATTTCCAACTGCACATTATTTTTCCCAACTGCACATTTTGTGTCCAACTGCACACTAAAAAAAAACCTGAGGGAAGGTGCTCATTTAGAACCCCCATTGCCAGGTACTGTTGCGAAAGAGACCCTCTTTTACAAGAGAGTTGCTTTGTTCTCTGGCTGAGAGGAACAACACGTAATGCCAATGTTACTTCTTTTAAAATGAGGATGACTTTCTTGCCATGACAGTTGGGTGTTCCCCCACCCACCCCGTTCCATCTACGCAGGCATGCTATTTTGTGTTTCATTTTATATATCTGTTTTTATGTTCTACTCTCTTTTCCCTACATAAATCTCCCTTCATTGTTTAAGATTCCTGTTTTGCCATGAGTTATTATAAAGCCCTGAGTCTGCCAGTGAACCTTAGTAATACTTGGTAGGAAACGGTTGGAAAGGCCCCTTGTAATGTATTTTTAAAAAGGGATCATAACAGTTTTAGTACTCTTGTTTTGGGTGTCCTGTCTTCTTGTTTATAAATCTATAGTAGATTAGTAAGAGAAAACAGTAGATTTAGCATTGGCTGACCATATGGAAAGGAGGACAGGGCAGTAACATGCCACTTTATTTCCTTTTTCGCTCTTAAGTCTTAAAAGCAACCCAGTGCTGGGTCTGTATGAGAAAAGCATTGGGTCGAGAGGATCAGGCCCTTGCTCTGTAACAAGCTAGATTAATATCATGAAGGTTCTGATTCAGTGGCACAATAACACACATCCAGGTTGAAGATTCAGAGCTAGTCATATAACTAGGTAATCACACCAAGCAAAATAAACTTCTGGACACAGCACCATTACCTGGAGATTAGTGTAGTTCCCGGGAATGCAGAGGTTGACCATCCCTGACCAAGATCCTCAAGCTAAGACATAGCAGTATCACAACATAGTCCTTCTCATAGCCCTTTTTTATTCTTCTTTAAATAAAATATAAAGTATATAGGATCACAGACAAGTTTCTTTCAGCAAATCTGGCAGGTGCTCACAGATTATTTGGGATATCAACACTGCAACCCTATATATGGCTACTTAAGCCCCACTGAATTCAATGGGACTTACTTCCAGGTGCATATGTATAGTATTGCAGCCTAAATCTAATTTCCTGCCTATCAAGTAGATTCCAAATACTGAATCTGTCAAGGCACCGAACTTCATTACATCCTTTTCCAAAGAAATACTTCACAATGCAAGCAGAGAGGATAAAAAAAACAACGATTGGATTAAGGCATCTAGGCTGTGGGAGATGCCATTCACCGATTACTAAATTAATAAGAGTAGAATTCTCTCATGACAAGATGACTTATTTGACACAACAGAAATCCAGTTTGCTATCGGCCAAAAAAGTTCTTGGCTGAAATTAGTCGATTTAAAGCACAAGAATGCCTATGCAGAACAGTTCTGTTGACAGGTACAAATATTAGTAGGATCATCACTTATAAGCCCCTGCTTTGGTACAATAAATGTCACAGTTCTGAAAATGTACACACTGAGAAGTTTGTGTAAGTGGCTTGCAAAGTGCAGTCTAACAAAACAGTCATAAATGTCCCTGGGACGACTAGTAAAGATAAGCACAATCGGGCTTTTGCCATTAGTCAGGATACTAGGCGTTGCTGGGAGGTTGCACCCCTTACATCCCAGGAGGAATATAATGGCAATGGGAATACTAGCCTAGACTAGGCTGACCATATGAAAAGGAGGACAGGGCTCATGTAACTTTAACAGTTGTAGAGAAAGGCAATTTCAGCCAGTGTCATTTGTATGCAATTAGTCCCTGGTGAAATTCCCTCTTCATCACAACAGTTAAAGGTGCAGGCACTATACTAGAGTGACCATATACAAAAGAAGGCAGGGCCCCTGCAACTTTAACTGTTGTGATGAAGAGGGAAGTTCATCAGGAACTAATTGCATACAAATGACACTGGCTGAAATTCCCTTTACAACTGTTAAAGTTACATGAGCCCTGTCCTCCTTTTCATATGGTCAGCCTAGCCTAGACCCATTCATTGGCCAAAGAAGGAGCAGCTGCATGGAGTTTTGCTTCCCTCCTGCCTGCCTGAAAGAAGGCTCATCTCTAACTGCCAGTTGCCCTGTAGGCTGCAGAGGTGAGTGAAAGCTTAATCTGGACTCAACCACTGCCCACAGGGCCAAGGCTCATTGAGCCGTTATTATTCCACTTCCAACCCAACAAGACAAGGAAGGGAGGTTGCTTAATAGTAGAAGACATGCTCTGTATGCAGATAGTACCAGGTTCAATCCATGGCATCTCCAACTAGAGCTAAGAAAGTCCTAAGAAAGACCTATTGCCCTCACGTCCTGCGTGTGGGTTTACCATGAACAACTGGTTGCCACTGTATGAGCAGAGGGCTGGACTAGATGGACCCTTGGTCTGATCCAGCAGGGCTCTTCTTATGTTCTTCTGTTGCTGTGTTCCTAAGGGCACAATCCTATGCATGTTCAGACAGGAAAAAAGTCCTGTAATTCTCAGCATGACCCAACCAGCATGGCTGGCCAGAACATGCTGAGAGCTGAAAGACTTTTTTTCTGTCTAAACATGCATAGGACTATGCCCTAAGACTCCCAAGGGAAAAACAACTTGGTCCAAATGGAGATGAATGCTTGTTCACAACTCAGCACTTCATTCTGTTAAAGTGACTCTGGCCCCTTCTCTACATTTTCTCTCCAGTTCTCTTCTCTTGTGTCTCGGCTTTTATAGTTTGTAAGCCTGAGGGGAGGGCCCATGTTATATTTTCCTTTCTGTGAAATTCGTTGTGTATTGAATTTTAATTGCTTTAGGAGTCTGAAAAGTGGAACAGAAATTTAATTAATAAATAAGTAAACCTTACTGCAATCATTGTATGGCTACTCAAAATGCCTGGGAGATATAAATGGGAACATTACCACACATTTAATTTAAGGCAAACAGAACCTATTGTACAAGGCAAAGCAAGCATTTAATAATGGCTTTTAAACTGCATCAAATCTATTCAAAGGCCTCTCAGCTTCTATCATTAAGATGAAGGGAACGCTCTTGCTTCAAAATGTTCTGTAGCTTCAGGCACCAGTGATGCAGCTTTAGAAAGAGGAGGCAATCAGGCAAAAACCTCTAACCAAAAAGGAAGAAATTCTAGGAAAAGAGACGCATAATTGTAAAAGCAGTGTCAAAGTCCTACAAGGAAGCGTGCTGGGTTTTAGACTGCACATCTTGTTTTTTAAAAACACAACTAAATGTAAATCTGATATAACTAGCTTTCAAAATGGTATGTTCTCGGTCACAGCAAACTAAAAGTTCTGGGTCTGCTTCAGCCTGCCCACATCCAATGTACATACATACACACGGCATACAATTACAGATACCACAGGGAATATGCCTAATGTTTGCACAACCCATCCACTAGTACTGTTACGTTTTCTCTCCTTCCCTGCAGTATCAGATTTTGGCTCCCTCTGAAACCGGAGCCATTTTCAGTCCTGAGAACTGAGGAGGTCAACTAATGCTTGCTCTTTTTAAAACATAGCTGCTGGGCAACATGCAAGCCACTGCCCTGAAGTGGCCCCTGGCAACAAACCACTACATAATGCTACAGTGGTAAAATTTAGCTTGTTTTCAAGCTAAAGTTGGGCACTGTAGCATTCTGTAGTGATTTACCACCAAAAGGGGGGGGGGCAAATCTGTAGGGGTTATTCCACAGCCACCCCACGGAATTCTGCAAGATGGCAACTGGAGTGTGGCCCTTATGTTAGAGCAGGGGTGGCCAACATGTGGCCCTTCAAATGTTCCAGCCTACAACTCTTGTCTCTCACCATTGGCTATGCTGGCTAGGCCAGGTAGGAGTTGTAGGCCCAAACATCTGGAAGACCACAAGTTGCCTACCCACTTTAGAGGGCTGTTTACTCAGTTGAATTTCTATCCCACACCTTTCTAAGGGTTCAGGATGGGTGGGTAACGATGGGAATGAAAACAGAAGGGACTCAATAAAAACAAAATACCCAATTAAATTAAGTCTGCTTAATCGGAATGAAAATTGGCATGCGCTTTAAGGTCAGCATGTTCAATTTCATGTTCACATTAGAGCTTGACCCCATCAATATTTTCAAGAGAGTCAGAAGCCTCCCAAACACTATACTTTAGCTAACTTTGGCACCAAGATAGCCATAGAAATGTACTTTTGGTGGTACCCAATGCTGCAACGCTTCTACTGATTAGGGAAACCCTGTTGTCATCTAGCTCAAATGTCAAATCCAATAGTTTGAATCTCCTTGTGCAAATCAGTTGTGCAAGCTGTTGCACAAGGCACTGCACCACTTCTTCTGACTTCATTGGGCTAGGTGTTGCTTGTACTAGTGGTTCCGCTTGCAGTTGTGCAACAATTAGCAAAAAAAGAAAAGAAGTGAAGTCTCACAATGTTTCCAGTAGCGTAACATTGGATATAACCCATGCACAGTGCCAGCAATTGTGAATGGGATGTGCACATTAAATAACCCCATTTCCCTGAAACATTGGTAAAAGAAACTGATCAGGAAAGGATCAGCCCCCAATTCCATGATTACTGTGGGGGAAATAGAGCCCTTGAAATTGGTACATGTTATTTACAATTGATGGTTCCAAAGGGGGGTTTGGGTTTTGTTTTTTTGCCATTTAAATTCAAGCATTTTTTGTACCCAAATAAAATGTGAATCAGCTGACAAGTGGATGAGGGAGGTTTGGAGGTTCCATCTTTCTTCCTCCAGCCCCCTTTCTCATTGTGCCTAACTTACCTCACAGGGCTGTTACGAAGTCCTTGTTTTTGTAAAATCCTATGAAGCCCCTTGTGCACTGAAAAGTGCTTTAGAACATTTTTTTTAGAATTAAAAATCCGTATTTCCTCTCTAAATGGCCATCTGAGCTACTGACCTCATCCCAGACTTGGGAGACAATAGTAAATGATGATGGTATCTGTTGCAGCTTCTCGTTTCCTGTCTGAAGAAAGAAAAAAGATCATAAGCTTTCCATTACAGCCCAGCAGCTGGCTTAAGAAAGAATAGTTTCCATTTCAGGAAAATCTCCACAAAGTTGTGCCTTTTCTATTTGCTCCAGTTGTGGATGTCATCACTTGATCAATTTCATTTACTAAGCCAATTCCTACGTAACAGTGGCTCTGAGTTGAACAGCCTTCCTCAACCTGCTGCCCTCCAGATGTGTTGGAACTATAACTCCCATCATCCCCAGCCAGTTGTAGTCCCAACACTTCTCGAGGGCATCAGTTGGAGAAGGCTGGGGAAGAATTTTAAAAACTGAAAAGGATCCAAAGATAAAATCAACAAGTTACAGGAAGATAGATTTTGGCTGAATATTAGGAGAAACATCTTTGACGGCAAAAGCAGTTTGACAATAGAACCAATTACCTTGAAGGCCAACTCAGGGTGCCTCTAGATGGCCTGTTTCCATCAATATGCCTTCGCACTCCCAGCAGTTCATTTACATGACGCTGCCGTGCGTGCGAAGGCATCTAGGGGCAAATGCGCTTTGCTCCACTTTTTAAAAAGTCGCCATTTAGTGCGACATTATTGGAGCGAAGCGGGCAGCCCAGAGAAGGAGTGGAGCAGCAAGCTGTAAGCTCACTGCGCCATCTCCGTTGTCCTCCCTCCCTCCCATTCTGTTTAAAATACAAATAAAAAAACCCAACTTACCGGAGAGTAGGGAGCCGATACTCCAGCCGCCCCTCCAGCTGGCGCCACGCCGCACCACGAGCAGAAGCGCAGCCAGCGCCAGGAAAAGCCGCTGTCGCGTCTCTTACATCAGGACTGGCATAAGAGGCGTCAATTTGCCGCACGACGCCAGGGAGCCGCCATGGCGCAGGCCTCCTGGCATTGTGAAGATGAGGCCAGGGTCTCCTTCGCAGAAACTAGACCGCATCTGTTGGGGAAGCTCTAGCTTTGGATGTTCTGCATCAAGCAGGGCTTTGGAGAAGGTGGCCTCCAAGCTACCTCCAATTCTCTGGGTTTTATTATCCCCATCCTATATACTGAAGCACTACCCTAAACATTCCTAACAGAACAATGGCGGCTGGTGGTTCCAATGCCAATGGGACGGTGAATCTGCTCCAGGTTTCAATCAGAAGCTGTCAAAACTCTAAAAAAGATATCCAAGTTGCAAAGAGTTCTGACTGAAACCCAGAGTGGATTCACTGCCCCACTGACATTGGAGCCACCAGCCTCCACTGTAACAGGATACACCTTGGAAGAGAATGGAGGGAAGGGCAATGTTGTAATTCATAATTTCTGTGCCTGTGGCAGGCCTCAATTCCCCCACTCAATGAACTGGCACTGAGACACATTACCAATATCTGTGGATCTTTAGGGGTACTGCTGCCTGAAATGCAAGTTCTTACCTTTCAGATAGACTGCCCTTGCTTGAAGCTGTTGTGCAAACACCATCCTGGCTACTGTTGTCCAGTGTCAAGTGTCTAATTTCTCCTCTTCTGCTAGCATTATTTATTGGCTCAATGTGTTTTACTGTGCAAGGCTGCAGGCACAGGGCCAATGAGAAGCTACAAGGCTAGGAGCAAGCAGATACCTGGCTTTTCCTCTTCCAATTTGAAAATGGGCTGAATTTTTTTCAGTATTTGGTGGGGTGGGTGAGGCATTATTAAAATAGTTGCCAATGTATTACATGATTGCTGATGACCATTTTGCATCCTTGTTCAAATAATGTCCAGGGCAAGATACTGCATAGCCCTAGGCAGGTTGGGTGCCAGTCCTTTATATAATTTCTAGCAGCATCCAAGGGAATGTCTATATGTGGGGAAACCCTGGGATGGCTCCGCAGTGGTGCTATGTTGTTTATACTGCAGAGCCATCCCAAGGCTTTCCCCCAAAGCTCCAAAATAAAAAAGTTGGAGACTTACCTTGACTTTTTTCTCTGCAGTTAGGCAACAATGGCACATCTGCCATCTGTCGCCACTCCAGAGTTGCAGCAGAGGCATGGCCGGGCAGATGGCGAACCCTGATTGGTCGCTGGAATGCATCCACGCTTCTCCGGTGTGGGGAGAAGGATGTTTGACAGGGAAAGGGTAAAAAAAAAGTGGAGCCATGCGCAGACACACACTGCCACTCCTGCGGTGATGCGCAGTGGCACGGCAGTGCACAGGGTGGCGGCGCCTCCTCTGATGCAAACCCTATGCTTGCTCCTTAGTGTGAGGACAAACTCTCGTGTCCTACAATGAGACTGTGCCCTGTAGAGGTTGTGAGGTGCAGTACAACTCCTAGTCAAAGCTCACCATTTTATTTGGGCATTTCATCTTCAGAGGAGCCCATGAGCAAAGAAAACTGAAAAAAGGAAGGAATGGCAACTGGCATCCTCCTCTCATATCCAAGTTTCCAGCCTCTAAGCAAATGAAGCAACTTTCATAATGCCCATATACCTTGTAGCCCCAGGGCAGTAGCAAATATACATCAGCACCTGAGCCACCCACATCAGATTACTATACAGCCTGTAATTACAAATTACTGGGGCATTAAATTAAAACTCCTCGTGCAGAACAGCAGCCATATGAGTCTAATCAAGCTTATTTTCTAAACTTATCAAGGGTTTCATCTCCTTTCTTTCTCTGTTTTGTATTCATTTTTTTGTTGCTCTTGCCAAATGAAAAATCAAGGAGGCTTATCTTGCAAATAGAAAAGCTGTGTGAGCATGTGGGTGTGGGTATATTCACACACACTTCTTTCACCTGAAGCAGCTAACATAACCTTAGGCTAGCCACTGATGGCAGTTCCACCAGACCAGCTGCAGGATGGAGATGCTGGCCTATTTCCTTGTCTTGGGAGGGTGTATGCCCGTCCCAAGTCAGAAGCAGCACCTTACCTTCTGCAAGTGCCAAATGAGGTGCCGCTGCTTCTTACTTGACAGGTACGCCATCCAAGAAACGACGGGGCTTCAGATAGGCACCTCCAAAGCTGGAGAGGGTGAGTGAGGAGGCTCAGGCTACAAAATAGCAGAGGAGAGGCCAGATGCAACTCCCAAAGCCACCAGGTATAGGTCATATGTGGATGACTGTTGTAACCAGAGGATGGATGAATACCAGTCAGCCTTGCTTGCAGTATATATTTTGTCCTTGCAGCTGGGCACCAAGGTTGTCTGCCTTTCATCTGGATCTTGCAACTAGCTGCCTTGTGTGTATATTTAGGCTAGTATAGTTTCAACTTTAGCATAGAGTTAGAAAACTGTTTCCCCACTCCCATCCCACTGCTTATCATCTGACTTGCGCCATCTGATCTTGCCCATCTTGATTTTTTAAAATAATAATAATAAAGTATTTACGTATCTTACATGTGTCCTCTCCTCATACAATCAATTATTTTGAAAGGGGCAGATTGTCACTCTGAACAACTCTGATCTGCTGTACTCGTCTCAGTATGAAGGTACTTGAGAAACCCAGATCCAACCAAAGTTAGTCATGTTTCAATCCCACTGACACTAGTGCAGCTTAAATAATCACAAGTGATTTGTCCTGCTGGGTTCAATGGAATGGCAAGCATCACTACCTTGGCCAGAGTCAACACTGAGCAAAAGCCTCTTCCAGCAGTCATGGCAACTAACTATATACACTGTCAATTAACGTATGAGCCAACTTCAGGTTGCAAGTTGTTCACCCGTTTAAGCTGTAAATCAGAAAGAGTTGCAGTCCAGGACAAGTTCTGGAACCTTTGGTTTGCCTCTTCTTCTGATATATAATGTAGAAATGATCATGTAAACAGCAGCAAGGTTGTCTGGGGTGTAGAGTAACACAGTGCCCTGAGAATGACCAAGAAAAATCAGGAAGGGGGAAGGACGAAGCCCTCTGGAATTCCTTGTGCCAACTGCGTTAGTTCATAAGGTCCTGTATCTTATTTTTTCCTATCTGTCTAGTGTCTAGATTAGGTGCTTGTCAGGTACTCTGGTGAGTGTTGGTACTGCTCCCTTGGGGCCAAAGATGCCCATTTGGACTCACCTCTCATTAGCTGTGCAATCCTGTAAGTTTTGATCAGAGAACTGTAGGCAATGTAAGTGTAACCCCAAAAGGTGCAAACAGGTGCAGGTATAAGATCCCATATGAAGGGATCTTGGGATGGTTAGTACTAAGAACTCAGGAGTAAGTGAACTACAGCACCTCCTGGTAGCAAGATGGGGGACTTCATGGGTGTTCCTTCAGGAAGCACTAATCCAATGAGGCTTAGGTTACCTCTAGATGAGAGGTTTGCCCCACGGTGGCTTCGGAGTGGCGGCAGTTGATCTACTTGACGCAGCCGCCATTCCAAAGCCATCCGGGGCAAACCTCAAAAGCTCCACTTTAAAAAAGTTGGGTACTTACCCCGACTTTTTCATGCCAGCCAGGCACAGACACGCATCTCCAGTCTGTTGCCATCCTCCGGCTTTGCGCTGGAGGGCTAATGGCTAACCCCGATTGGTCACCTAGCTGGGACAGGGGGCGGGACGGTACAGTGAGCCAAATGGCTGCTGGACCGCCTCTGCTGGGCAGCAGAATTAAAGTAAAAAACATAAATAAATAAATCTGTGTTTCAGGAGAAGACAAGGGAAGCCTTTCAGGCGGAAATCATGTGCTCATTGAAGCACAGTGAGGCTTACTTCTGAGTCAACAGGTGCCTAGGATTGGGCAGCATGCAGGTCTCCCCTTTGCTGCGCCCACCCGCAGCATATTTTCTCTTGAATGGAGTGCAGTTGGCATGGACTAGCCACACAATCCTATCTGTTTATCGGGAATAAAGCATAGCAGCACAATTACAGTAAAACGCCAAAACACACACACACACACACACACACACACACACACACACTGATTGCGCAGAGCTAGAGGAGGGGAAAAACTGGGGAGGGGAGGAACACGGAGCAAGAGGAGGGGGAAAACGGGGGAGGAACAGGGCACTTGGACAAGCGGTGTGGACGCATGTGAACAGGGACGAGCTGGCTCCACACTTCGCTAGTCCTACACAGCGCTGCTGACCCAACGCCATCAAGATGAGCCCTTAGAGTTGCCTTTGGCTATGCAGCCATGGGGGATGTGCTGCAGGATCCCACTCCAGCTGCTGCTCTGAATGAGCTTTTGCTCCGTCCTCCGAGCTACCCTCTCTTATGCTCTATCCACATAGAGCATGGGCATCAGGGTCAGTCTGCTTCCATCCCAGCTCCAACACATTACGTGTAGTCTGACCATGTTAAATTGGACCTGTTCAGACAACACACTAAGCCATGGTTAGGCTGCTAACCCTTTTGCAGCAAATGGTTAATGAGTGTGTTTAAACCATGGTTATGCAGCTATCGTGGTTAGGAATGGTTCACATGACACGGTAACCCATAATGTTTAGCTCAAAATGCTTAACCACCATGGCTTAGCATGTTGTCTGAACAGGGTCATTATATGGTTGGGCTGTTGGGAGGCCCCCAGGGAGACAGGCATCACAGCACTCAACAAATAATAAACATATTATTTTATGCCCTGTTCATACCCTAACCTGGGCTATGAATCCTCTTTGCATAATAATAGAATGGGTCCACCACTCCATCACCTTTGGCCCCACCCCTTTTGTCTTCAGCCCTGAACCCCACTGGAATGTGACTCTGGTGACTTCTCCAAAATGGAATTTGGCCCTCAGGCTGAAAGAGGTTGAACATCCCTGATTTACTGTTATGTACACTGTTATGTACACAGCATGGCTCTAAAAAGTGGCCGAGAAATACTTTACATTAATTCATACATACAAGCCCTCACACTAGATATTATGTGCATTGGGAATCAGGGGGATGTTTCACCAATATGTAGAATGGTTCGAAAACCCAGACAAGTGCATGAAACAGACCTTAGGACAGAATTAGATATTGCACGAGAGAGAGAGAGACAGAGAGAGATGAGGCTCCCCCCAACCCATTCCTCTTCTCCCTTTCCTCAGTAAGGCTGGCATGACATTGCACTGTATGTTTCCCTCCCTGCCAACCAGAGGCACAGAAATGCATAGCACAATAATCTTCGGCACACAATGTGAAATGTGACATGTTGCCAAGAGGGGAGAGAAGCTCTATTTCTTTTAGTGTCCAGTTCTATCCTTAATGACATAAACTAGCCCCCTTAAGCAGAGCTCCCAAATGCGGTGCCTACAGAGACTTCTAATGCCACCCACAAAGGTCTCCACTCCCTGCCCACTTCAAAGTACTGTTTTAATATATTTTTTAAAAACTTGGGAAATGTTCCGACAGTCTTCTTTCTATCCCTTTCTAGCCTCTAGCCTTGGTATTTCTCCCCTCTCTAACCCTTTGCCTTGCTATTTTCCCCTCCCTCCCAGCCTCTAGCTTCACTTTTGACCAACCAGGCCCCCACGGCAGCTATTATGCAACTAGACACATTCTCGGTGGGAGCCATTTTGTGATGGTGCCCACAGCACTTTCTCAAATTCCCAAATGTGCTCATGCAACCAAAAAGATTGGGGACCCCTGCCCTAAAGGGATTCTGGTCTCCAGTGGGAGTATAGCACTGAGAGAGATGCTGTGTGATTGTCATGCTTCACCTTTGTTTGTAGTTTGGGGGCTAGACTCCAGAGCTGTCCATCGCTTAAAAACACCTCGGAGTAGTGCGAAGGATCATTTCCATTTCATATTCAAAAAATGAGAGTGAGAAATACCATTTTTGTTTATAAACAAGACTGCCAAGCTCCAGTTTAAGGGGGAAGCCAGAGACAAACCCACGCAGCAGGAGGGTCAAGGCTGAGAGCCGATTACATCTTCAGGGCAGCGGGTAGCATAACTGAGGATATGACAGATGAGTGTGTTGCCAAGTGCAAGAGCTCCAGGGGAGTTTGACAGCCCCTGCCTAGCTCTCCCTTGCATATAGAGCAGCCTAGCTCCCTGTTAAGTCTGGTGTCAGAGGAGTTTCTATGGCTGCCATTGTACTGACAGGGTGAGGATGTCCTCAAGGGAATTGTCATAAACAAAACAAACCTCTCTCTTGTCCCACCTCTTAGTGAGCTTTCAAGCAAGCAATACAATTTGAAGACATGGTAGAAGAGGCTAAGGAGAACGTACTGCACGCTCCAAAAGCCTCCATGGCATTCGGCCTAAAAGATCACCCCCCAAATTGCTCTCTCTGCTTATCTGACCTTGTGAAAGAGGCTACTTATACGAAGCTTTAGCACGTTACAGCACGGCTGCAGAACCTCAGGGATGGGGACTCAGGGGGCCCCCACCCTTTTTCTTCCCAATCACCAATCGTTTTGTGGGTTCCTGAGTTTTGTGCAATTTTGTCCCCATTCTAAAAGGTTCAAATGCCTCTCCTAAGGTTTAGGTACTGGCAGGGAGCGCTTTAAGCTATAATATATGGGGGGGGGGGGGTTGGTATTTTGCCACCCCCTTTTTGCCGTCAGCTCCATCCACCATTGGAATGTGGCCCCTGAGAGCTTCTTCAAAAAGGTTCTGCACTCCTGCTTTACCTCAGTGCCAATCCTCAACCCCAGAATAGATGAAGCAGGATACTGATACAGAAAAACACTAGACCTATAGCCTCAAACACTGTTATCAGGCCTTGGAAACAGATTGTTCTATGGAGTTGTGGAAATGTTTATTCACAGCTCCCTGGCTGGAAGTGAGAATGCCTTTGAGCAGGTTTTATTTATTTATTTATTTATTACATTTGTATACTGTCCCATAGCTGAAGCTCCCTGGGCGGTTTACATAGGATTAAAACAATTAAAAAACAATATACAAAAATTAAAACAGCAAAAATATACAACATACACACAATACACACATACATTTAAAAGCGCTACAACAGCCCCAAAAAGCTACAAAAACAAAAACAAACCCAGCCTCCTCAGATATTGCCAGATGCCTGAGAGAAGAGGAAAGTCTTGACTTGGCGCCAAAAAGATAACAATGTTGGCGCCAGGCGGACCTCGTCAGGGAGATGGTTCCACAATGGGGGGGCCACCACAGAGAAGGCCCTCTCCCTTGTTGCTGACCTCCGAGCTTCCCTCGGAGTAGGCACTCGGAGGAGGGCCTTAGATGTTGAACATAGTGTTCGGGTAGGTTCATGTCGGGAAAGGCGTTCCATCAGATATTGTGGTCCCAAGCCGTGTAAAGCTTTATAGGTTAAAACCAGCACCTTGAATCGAGCTCGGAAACATACAGGCTGCCAATGCTAGCGGGCCAGAGTAGGTCTTATATGCTCGAACCTTCTGGTTCACCTTCACCTGTTCACCTTCAATGAGGCATCACAGCCAATCCACCACCTCTACAATGTTAAAGCAGAACTTAATTTGAAGGATTCAGCCTTAGTTCCAAATGGTACAGGGGTAGCTGTGTTAGTCTGTTACAGGGAGGGAAAAAATCAAACCAACTTTTGCTATACTTTAAAGATTAACTGATTTATTGGGGCATAAGCTTGGGTGGCCAAGAGCCCACTTCATCAGATGCATAAAGAATTGCAAGTTCAGACATCCGTTCACTGTGAATGGGTCTATTACTATGCTTCCGCCTAAACTGTTGCCCAAGCGGAGCTAGGGATTTGACAATTCAGACTTACAAGTCAGGCTTTTAATGGCTGTGGTGGGCAGATTCGTCTTTAACATCAAGATGTCACCTCACAGCTCTGCAGGGTGAATGTGTGGTAGAGAAACAGGTAACTAGGATGAAAAGGAATCTAAACCCTGTAGTGCTCCCCCTGGAATTCATCGCTGCTCAGAAATGGGGGAACTTGGGGGGGAAGTAATCATTGGGGGCAAAAGGCTATGAAATACATGTGTTGTGGGCATAACATAGATCGGCCTTCTCTAACTTGGTGCCCTGTGTTTTGGATTTCCAATTCCCACCGGCCCAGCCAGCATGGCCAATGGCCATGAAGCTTGGAGTTATAGTCCAAAACATCTAGAAGGCACCATGTTGGGGAAGGCAGATATAGACAGAGAGTGAGGGTTTCTGTTGGAGTTAGCTGGTACTAGGAGTGAAGGAGGCAGTTGCTCTACCACAGGGGCTGGGCAACTTGTGGCCCTCCAGATGTTTTGGCCTACAACTTCCATCATCCCTCAGCATTTGCTATGCTGACTAGGCTAATGGAAATGGTAGGCCAAAACATCTATAGGGCCCAAAGTTGTCCACCCCTGCTGTATTGAAATCTGCTGCCTGTAGAAGGAGTGCCCGTTTGCTTCCACGGTGATCTGCTTGTATATTGGTGCCTAAAGAAAATATTACAAAAATACTGTAAGTCCCCTGTTTCCAAAAGGAAACTAAACCCTGTAGTGCTTTCCCTGGAAGTTGTCCCTGCTCAGAAATGAGATTGAAAAAACCCACAATAGGTGGGGACAAAAGACTATGAAATGCTGCAGGTCTGTGCTATTTCTATACAAAGCTCAAACATACATAAGATAAGAACAGTGCCCATTCACTACAGCAGCAAATTGGTAATATTAGTACAGCAAAGCTAAGAAGGTTGTATTTACACCCATAGTGGTACCTGAAAGTAGTACAACTCTGGGACATGATGGTCCACTGCAGCAGTTGGGACACTGGTGCAATGCGCTAAGAGTCTGAGGGGCTGTGGAGGTGCAGAACATGCCTTGGTAGGTTAGACCAAAATGCAACCTGGTTCAACCTTCAATCTCTGGCAGCAGCCGGTGGGATGCTTCTGGAAGTCACAAGCAGGGCATGAAGGCAAGAGCCTTCCTTTGGGGATTATCCCCAGCATCTGATGGAAGAATATTGCCTTTACAAACTTGTTCTGGGGGGTGGGGATTGAAAGTGGGAAAAGCCACTTATAGAATTTGTCAGGGACAGGAATGCTGGGAGTTGTGGCCCAAAATATCTGGAAGGCACCAGGGTGGGGAAGGCTTTGATTTAGCACTAGACAGCCTCACTCCTTCTCTAAAGCTCTGGCTCCCCCTGACCTCACTGTACCATGACCATTTCTGGTTTTCATCTTCATCATTGCACTTTGAGTTATTAAAACAAATCCCCTTCAGACGACTTTCCATTTCAAAAATCCAACTCCTGAACATCTTCATGAATAATGCGGTTTTGAGCAAGCTCCCCTAGGCTCTTTGTTCACCTTCAAGCTGGTTTCACAGGTTCCATTCACCCCATCTCCCCACCCCATGTTCCCAAATAACCCTCTCTGTGGTAAGAACTAGGCACCATGACAGCTCTCTCCACAGCCCCCACCCACCCCCCACATCTCAGCCTTAGACTGAAAAAGCAGAAGCTCAGGAAATCCCCTGCAGGCCACTATACAGCAAACCTATTATCAAATAAAGTTGCACAACAAGTAAAAAAAAAAAGACTCATTCAAGTTAACCATCTTGCCCATGAGTGATCAGGGCCACAGCTGGGCCATTTTCCTCTTGTTATCAGGCCAAAGGGGGAATCTGTGGGGCACTAATAATGACCTTGAAGGACTGAACCATGCAGGAAGGAGATTACAATCGAGAAAGAAAACATGTTAGATTAACCTTTGCAGTTAAACAACCAAAGGCTGAACCTAATATCTCATAATACACCGGCAACTGGGGATTCCTGGACAAAATGAAAAGGAAGTTAAAAGGGCAACAGTGCATTACTTAGCCAAGGAGACCAAAGGGAACCTAATGCAGAGCTATGGATTTTACCCGAGACATCAGTAGAATAGCTTTGCATGTTTCAGCAATTCCATTACTCCTACCCTGGTTCAATGTGTAACCAACTTGTAAATCAACTGTAAAAATTGCATTTTGTATACATTATTTTTTAAAAAAAATCAAATGCAGCCACAAGGGCAGATTCCACTTTCCAATACTTTCTCATCACTGACCAAGGTCCCATAGGATGTATGTGTGGCACCTCAAATAACATGTTGTCAGCCTTCCACTCTCTCTTTGAACTGTCTGTACTTCTAGACCTTACTGGTGGCATGGCATCTTCTGAAGTACTACAACAGAAGGTTGTTGTTGCTTTTGCAGACATAGAATTGCCTTATTTCTTGAATCTAATAATTGAAGAGATAAACGTTTGTTTGTTTTAAGTTAGCATTCTGCTAATCGTTGAACATCATCTTATTCTGAACCGTCTACCAGGCTCAACCATACTTACTACTAAAGGACATTGCCTAACCTCCAAATCGTCTCTTGCTGGCAGCTTCCCCCACTGGCAATACTTCAGATCTGCTTCTCTTTGGATAAGCCACCACTAGAAGAAATTCTCATTCAGTCCTAACATTACATAAGCAACTACAGTAATCTTACACCATGAATCTATCGGGCAAAATCTGGCCAGTATTGAGCTCATTCAAGTCCCAGTTGATTTCAATGAGAGTTAAGCAGATATTTAACTCTTTCCCTTAGAGGGGTGGGGTGGGTCAAAGGATCTTTTATGTGCTTTGGTACTATAAGGCAAAACAAATGGGTGCAGTCTTTTCCCCTGTCAGAAGACTTAGTATAAATTCTTTCTGACTTAAAAGCCCAAATATTAACCCATTCCTATCTTCAGACAATAATTCTCAGGACATTTTTGTTGAGATGACCCTTGACATCCCTTTCAACCTGTACTCCATTCTAATTCTCATCAGCTGTAGTCTTATTTCATCCATTCCAGCTGGCTGTTTTGTCCAACAAAGCAAGGAATATACAAGCTACACCAGTCTTGCATCTGCCATGAACTGATTAGTTCAAGGGTCCCCAACATTTTTGGAGCTATGGCCACATCTGGGAATTTGATAAATTGCTGTGGGCACCACCACAAAATAGCTTCCATGGAGGATGTGGCTAGTCACATAATGGTTGCCATGAGGGCCTGGCTAGTCAAAAGACAGTAATTCACCTAAGAAACTGATTACAAGCACAGGAAGAGTCCAAAACCAGATTTGACCTCACAAAAGTACAACAGAACACCCATTTAAGGTTGCAATCCTATGCATGCTTACATGGAACTCAGTGGGAATTACTTTTGAATAGGCTTACATAAGGTTGCCCTGCTCATCCTATCCACATACACAAATCTTTCCCCAACCACAAAGGAAAGGAAAATGCCCCCAGACGCAAAAGGAAAGAAAAAAAATTTCCTACGTCAATCCCAGGCTCAGCCACTCTGTTCCCCTCCACAGTGGGATAAAGAGATGAGAGGGAGGGAAAGAGCAAGGCTACGGACTGGGAGGGGGAAATAGCAAGAGAAAGAACAGATCTAAAGGCCAGGAGTTGAGAAACAGCAAGGTAAAGAGTGTGGGGGTGGTGGGGGAGAGAAATAGCAAAGCTAGAGCCTGGGAGTAGAGAGAGAGCGGGTGAAAGATTGGGAAAGACCAAGAACCAGCTCTTTCCTCCTCCTCCTCCTCCTCCTCCTCCTCCTCCTCCTCCTCCTGCCTGCCAAGCAACTGATCAACGGCAGGTTCAGGGACAGAAAGGAAAACCTGGTGCCTTAAACATTTTTCAAGCTTTTTATTAAAATATTTGAAGGAGGCAGGGAGTGAAGAGTTTTGTGGGCACCATAGGAGGTTTCTGTGGGCACCACAAAAGGCTCTGCTTTCCTATATTTTAAATAATTGACTAGCAAATGTCACTGTTACTTTCTAAATCTCGTTAGTTTCTAACCTCATTTCAGGTCTAGTTTTGGTACAGAAAGTCTTGGTCGCACTGATGGATGGCCTCTGTTGGAAGCCATGTATCTGTGGGGAGTGCAATCCTGTTGATTCTCCTTGACCCCTCAGCAGCTTTTGATAGCAGTCATCATGGTATCCTTTTGGACGAGTTCTGTAAGTTGAGAGTGGGAGGCTCAGTGATCTAGTGGTTCCTTCCTCCCTGCAGGGTTGGTTCCAAAAGTAGTATTGGGGAACTTCTGCTCAATGCCTTGGCACTTATGCTACGGGATCCCACAGAATTCCATCCTATCCCCCATGCTTTTTAACATCTATATGAAGCTGCTAGGTGATGTCACTTTGGGATTTAAAATGGTGTCCTCAGTATGCTTATGAGACTCAGCTATTTGCCTCCTTGTCACAGAATCAGAGTTGGAAATTATCTAAAAGGTAATCTAGTCCAATCCCCTGTCAATGTAGGAAATTCATTACTACAGCATCTGTGATACGTAGTCATCCAAGAAAGGCTATAGAAGTGATGGACCAATGTCTGGATTCAGTAATGGGTTGGATAAGGGCCAATAAACTGAAGTTGAATGCTGACCAGACGGACATGCTGTGAGATGGTTCTTGTGTCTATGGAGGTATTTGACTGATTCTGTATGGGATGAACTCCCCTCAGGAGTGCAGGTTCACAACTTGTAGTACACCTAGATCAAGCAATGCCACAAGATCTCAAGTGCTGGTACTTAGACTTAAAAGGCTTAGGTCTCAACCCAAATATTTTGAAAGAGCACATGCTCCCTTATCAACTTGCCATTCTTTAAGATCATCTGCTGAGGCCCTACTTCACATATGTCCTCCTGAGATACAAAGATCTTTTACAAGGGACAGACTTTGTTGGCAACGGTTATGGAATGTTCTCCCCCCAAAAGCTCATCTAGTACCAACATTTAGACACCATAAAAATATTTTTATTTACCCAAGCATTTTAACAGAGTTTATTGAGCTTTTTATTGAATAAGAAAAAAATCACTTGTTTTAAGGTTTTATCTGCTGTTTTCATGTGTTCTGTGTGTTGTTCACTGCCTTGAAATCTGTTATGTTGAAGGGCATTATAAAATGTTTACATAAAGCAAGCTCTGAGACTGATGCTATAACTTACCTTCTACCAGCTAGCACTAGATATTTCTGCGCCTTCAGCTCCTCAGGCTCATCATTATAGCATAATAAGCATCTTTAGATTTTTCTTCTCCATTTTACCTCAGTTGCTTCACCAACTCAAGAAGAAGCAGGCGGAAGCAAGAGGAAAAACTTCCAACACCTTGCTAAGTGATACTCCTGGCATCCTTGTGGGTACTGTCAAACAAAGGGGCTGATTGCTGCCAATTTCCTCTGATATTTGGCTATGCTTTTTAAGAATCTGGATGAGATTTAATTTGTTCCACACAAACCATTCAAAACCCTTTCAGCTTTAGAACCCAGCTATTTATCACACTAGCCACCTAAGGTAGCACAAGCTGCACCATTTCTGAGCTGCTAGCCCACCCTGCTCCATAATCAAATACATACAATCCCATGGGAAGGAGATTTTTCTAGGCAATCTTGTCAGTGGCATTACCATTAACTAAAATATCAGGCATAAGTGGGTGGAACAGCTACCACTGAGTTTACTAATATACAGCGTTTTTTAAAAATGATCATATTGGTTTCCCTCTTCAGTGACTACTTAAATAATCTGCAATGAAGTCTTCTCAACATAATCCTAGATTGCAGTATTTACTGCAGTCCTCTTTATTGCTCTCACATATGGAACATTCATCTGCCAACTATTCCAAGCTCTCAGCTTGATCCCTCAGCTGGATACACACAAACACACGCGTTATTTAATTACATCAGTTATTCTTGTTTTGAACTCGCTGTTCTTTCAAAAAGGGTCCCAATTTGCATGTAAATGCATTTTATTATATGGACGATATCCATTTGATTTTCATCACCCATTTGATTTTGTAACATGGGCCTAGCCAACAGAAACAAAGCTAGATTTATAAGCATATCACTGTCTTTTCAAATGGATCAGATGATAAAGTTACATCTCTCATTGGCAACTTGGGAGCTTAGCACTAACATGGCAACAATGAGAAACCCCAATACAGATTAAAAGGGCTGCCATTATTGTCAGTTATGAACTCTGGCTAGTGAAGACAAGTAAAAGGCTTAGTAGGAGGTCCAAGAGATCCCTCCAAACTATGACGAGCCCTACTCACCCTTTAAAGTAAACTACTGCTAGTGGCACTTAGAAAAATCAAGGGTCCCCTTGAAATATGTGATGCTATGACCATCATTAGTGTAGCCTGCACTAATCTAGCCATTATTTTCATGGCGGTGTTATGGACAAAGAAGAACAAAACATTCAGAAATCAACATTTGAAAGAAAGCCTGTTTATTACAAAAAGTATACTGTAAATTCTACCCTATTTTTGATTAATCACTTTACAAAAAGCAATGCCACTCCAAAGGCAATTTCCTTTCATTTAGTACCAGGTACACTGCAGAGCAATGAAATATGTTCACTTAAAAATACAAGACAGTGGTCATGTACAAAACACACACACACACTCCAGTATTAGCAGCATTAGTTAAAAAAAATCACAATGCAAAAGGTTGTCTAGGGTTAGTAGACAACTGTCATACTATCTTCAGAAATGCTGTTGCCAAAGGCAACATCTAAATCACTCTTTTGAAGCAATCAAGTTAGTTGAACTACACTACAGATTCAGAAATAATATATGGTACAGTCCTCCCTTCAGAACAGGGCAAGAGACTGCATGAATGATCCTCAACTTCACAAACTCAGACTCTTTACCTGTGGAAAACTACCTTGTGAGAGAGAAGGGTTTTATACAAGCCTACCTGATGTGCTAGTTGTGTATGTGCACGTTTGTTGTTGTTGTTTTAATGTGGAGAAATATTTAAACTTATGATCTTCCACTTGCATCTAAAGGGATACAGATAGAGCTGCAGCTCACAAAGGGCTGTGCCAAGTGATATATCTGAATGAGTAGTTCAGCTCTGCCTATCTACCAGTTAAGACACTACATAAATAAAAGCACAAGGGTTTCCGACAATCATCTGCCTTGCTCTGGACATGAAATCCTTGACGGTTACATACAGAATGAGAAGCCTATTTAGGATAAAGAACTGTCCAGGGAAAAAGCTGCCGAACTGCTCTCTCACAAGAAGCAGGGCATTTTTTTTATTGCTGATTTTTCCTTCCTCATCTTCCAGCAGGAATATTGTAGAATCATACTTGTTAGTCCCAGACTAATATGGAAGAAAAAACTGTGATTCTCTAATCTCCTCAAGACAATTTTTTTTTATTTAGGCACATGCCCCACCATGATAGAATTCTCTGTGTTCCAACAAGACCATGGGCTTGGGGGAGGCAATTCTAGAATGTTTATGTATGCAGTTCTGACTGCTGGATCAGAAAAATGCCGGTGGGTGTTACTGTTAATTAGTTCTATGTGGCAAACACAGGTGGGGTAACTAAGCTACGATTTCAAAGCCCAGGTAAGCCAAAACAAAATGTGTGGAAAGGTGCTAGGGAATCCCAGCATCCAGTAGTTCCATTTACCAAGTGGAAGACTACCTGTCCACACTTAAGGCACTTTAACTCTTTGCCACAGAAACCAGTTATTTGCTCTTTAATTAGTACTGGAAGGGTTAAGGGGACCCTCCAGAGGTTTTACTAGAACCTACCTTCAGATGGACAAGAGTCCAAGAAATAATCCTAATCTAGTACACTGAACATCATTCTATGAGTGACAGCCAATAGGAATGGCAAGTCTGATGCCTATTTTTAATGTTCTGGTTCTATGTTTACTGTCCCTTTCCACAGATGTAAAGCAGCCCTATCCGAGAAACTTACAAGGAAGTAACTGCTCTAGACAGTAGTGTGTTGTGGGAATGAGATCTCTCAAAAGGCAAGGCAAGGCTACACTGAACAGTCATCCATTGGACTACTGCAGAACCCAAGGGAGGAACGAACAAATAGCCTTGCTTGAAACTTTGAATTAAGTAGTAAAAATATTACCCTGGTCCATCTCTCCTTCTCAAAGGAGGAAAGAAATGGGTTTCCTCCTCCCAAAAGCAACTACAACTCTAAAGGGTACACATTTTTAATTGCTTTATTTATTTATTTATTTATTACATTTGTATACCGCCCCATAGCCGAAGCTCTCTACAGAATCTAGAAATAAAGATAAAATTGAATAGTTCAATGATGGGACCCCACTACAGAGAAATTTCGTTTAAGAGTAACATTTGGGCCCTTATTGAAAGTACAGGTGACAGGACCTCTTAGTAACTCTTTCCTATTATATTGCCTTCCTATGAAAATCAACTGTATTGCTACTGCTTAGAATCTATTGTACTTACAATCTGCTGTCTCTTCCAGCAGCAGAGATGCAGAATAATGGGAAGTTTTCATGACCTCCCTTTTTTTTCTATATATGATCTCTGAGGTCCCAGGTCAGCCACAGGAGAGGGTTTCCTGCCATAGGAAATTGTAAGTCTATCAAAACCAGTGGCTCATTGCAGTGATTCAAAGTAGCTTTCAACAAGGAAGTAAAATCAAAGGCTGGTACTCTTTATCATTTGTGCTAATATACTCTGTAAAGGATGAGAATGCAACCTACTGCCACTTATGAAAGGGTTGCTCATGGCATTCTTACACAAGTTACGCCAAACTAACTAATTAGAGTCCTGTATTTCCCCTCTTAATGGATCTGGCAGCCTGAGCTTCAAACAGTCACATACATTACAACCATCCAATCTCTCCTGGGGATGTTGGCATTTAGTCTCCATGCCAACAGAGATAGCCCTTTGATGATGGATGGTACAGGGGGAGAGGAAGTGGCAGGCTTCAAGCTTTAATACAGATGCTAAAATGAATTATTGGACAGCCTCAATTTGGCCTCAACACATGAGGCAAGGAGGCTTCAAGGGACCCATGTAAGTAGAGCTGAAGCCAAATTTGTTCCAGAGAAATCTGATGCATTTTGCAGGATAACACCTCATTCCGACTTTTTTTTCATTCTTGCACACCCTCAGAAGTGGATTAAGTAAAGTTCCCTCCACTAACCAGAAGAGTTCTGCCCCCAAGCTATAACCCTTTTTTCCAGATAGCTTATCATAGCAAAGAGGTTAATTCCTCCTCAAAAGTAATATGCATTAAAGAATCAGAATTCCAATACCATGGTGTTAGCAGCATATTCTGCACACCCTACATTCATTAAAGAGTTACCAGCTTCCCCACAGGAAAAAGTGTAAGTAGGCAGTGAGATTAATAGGGTGTGTGACAGCTCCCAATGCCAGCTCTAACCTATTATGTAACTTTTGCATCCTTCTCACTGTCAGAGGAATTTAGGACAAGAAAACTAAAACAAAAATACAAAATTTATCTCGCTGCTTTGGAGCTTTTTAAAGAAAAGTTCAGTGTGGTGACCAGAACGCCACAATTTCATTCCCATATGAGATCTTTCAGGTAGCTGTAAGGTTCTTTTAAGTTGTTATCTGTTCTCAAAAAGCAAAATCGTTATGCAAAGATACAAAGAATTCATTGCCTTCTGGTTGGAGGGGCAAGCAAGGCACGGAATCTTAGAAGGCTTCAAGCTTCTGAGACATTTTAAGTCCAAGTTCCTGAAGCTCAGAGCAGCAGTCACATGACTCTTTTAGGAACACATACACGCGGGCACACACACAGACACACCTACATTTAAAAAACATCACAATAAGAGTTATTGGATGCAAACTATCCTGATTTCAGAAGGCTATTTCCTCTCTACACACACTTGATCTTTCTTGTGCTCTATTAAATCACACATCAGTAGAGTTAGGCAGACTATCGCTATACCCTTGCAAAACACATGCATCCTCAAACTCATACAAAATGACACTGCTGTGGAGGCAGGCCACAGCTGTTTGATTGTTAGCATATTGCTTGGATGGTTCAAACTTTAAAGTAGCAGCTGGCTCAAGTAACTGGGGCCGCAGGCCCCAGAGCAGAGGTTTTCCTTCATGGTTGCCTCCTCCTTTTCTCAGAACTCAAGGTAAACAGTCCACTGTATCAGTACAGAAATTATGCTGGGGCAGTCTTCACAGCACTCACGGAGTAGGTAGAAAGGTTTCACCACTTCTGTTCTTCTATTTTATTCCCTTCTTCTT
The DNA here is from genome assembly GCA_029215795.1 of Anniella stebbinsi. NCBI lineage: Eukaryota > Metazoa > Chordata > Lepidosauria > Squamata > Anniellidae > Anniella > Anniella stebbinsi. The sequence goes on from JARDYH010000001.1 coordinate 337,568,627, forward strand.
TCAGGCTAGATCTAGAATTCCCATGTTTCCAACCACCTAAGCCCTGCCATTGGGCTGTTGGGATCAGAAGCCAGAGGTCCTATCATCCCATAAGAGAGAGGATGGAAGAGGTAGAAGCTGTGGAAAAGATCTAAATATGAATCAATTTCCCAGAAACCCCATGTTGCAACGATAGACTTATCATCTTCTCCTAGAGTGACCTGCAGGCATCGTTTAGGACCCCTGAAATACTTGATTACAGCGGTAATGAGGACTAAGGAACCTTGCAAGGTAGGTCAGAGTTAATTCAGATGTACTGTCCACCAAACTCTGCAGTTAAACAAGAATGGGACATTGTAAAAGAAAAGCTTCTTATATCATCACATTGAAACAATATAAGGCTGTGCTTGAACCATTACAAAGGTGTGAACTGAGATCATGTCTGACTAAGCACAGGGAGGGAGATTGATGAAAGTCAACTCTAGTCATTATCAAGAGCCATTAATATGACACAAAAATGGGCCTGTTTGCATGTTGGCAACTTCTTCCCCTCCCAACTCCCCCAATATTCACATGGAGAAACTGTCTTGAGAAAGCATCCTCACATGGCTTCCTGGTTATTTTATTTTTTTAGCATTCTTCAAGGGTTCGATTACTCTACAAGATCCTCCACAAGACCACACAAATATTGAGACGTACTCTGACATGGTGATCCTTCCACCTCATCATCATCATCATCATATATTTATTTCTCACCTGCCTCTCCCTCTGGATCAAGGCAGGGAACAACAATAGATATAAATACAAATAAAACTAATACATTATTAAAAACATCTTAAAGTTCAACTAGGTAGGCCTGCCGGAAGAGATCAGTCTTCACAGCTCTCTTAAATTCAAGAAGACTGCTATGTTGTCAAATCTCTCCAGGCAGGCCAATCCACAGTCTGGGAGCGGCAAAAGAGAAGGTCCTCTGGGTGACACTCATCAGCCTAGTTCTGGCTGATTGAAGTAAATTCTTCTCAGAGGACCTGAGTGTGCGGGGCGGATTATACAGGAGAAGGCGATCCCGCAGGTAACCTGGACCCAAACCATGTAGGGCTTTAAAGGTAATAGCCAACACATTATACATTGCCTGGAAACTAATTGGCAGCCCTCTGATGTATGTTAACAGCTCGGGAGCTAATTCTCACCTGTATATACTGAGCAGGATCAACATCACTATCCCATAATGATAAACATTTCTAGTCTGGATGCTGGCTGACAGAGGTCTAGTGCAAAATTTCAGGAGTACATCCCATGTAATCCCTGGGGGATAAAGAGGAAGATTAGCTGGACACATTGGAAGTTTAAAAAGGTCCATGCAGACTCCAGTAATCATATCAATACTTGTAGCCACACTTCTGTCTGATGCTGTTGCCATTTAACAGAAGGACCAATTAATCTCTCTGAGATAAATGGTACACCCAATTTTATTTCACAGTCTGAACGAGCTTTCCAAGGTAGTTCCTATAATAAGCTTTCTAATGGCAAAAAGCTAATATTCTGTATTTTACCAGACACACACATTAGTCCCAGCAGAAAAAGGTATCAGATATTAAAAATCACACCTCTTGAATTTCTCATTATTAATATTGCTACTTCTATCCTCTCCTGAAATTATCTCTTTTTCATAAAGGAATCTTAAAGCTAATATCAGAGACACACTTTATTATGCTAGACAGGGGCTAGCAAGATGCAAAATGAAGTAAAATGGCAATGTAAAAAAAACAAAACCCGACAACTGTAGAACAGCATCTCCCAATGCCAAAGGTGAGAATATTTCAATCTTTAAAGAAAGAAGTCTAAGAATATCCTTAACATAAGCAGGGTTAATACAAAAAATTCTAAACATAGACTATATTTAGGCATTTCTACTACACTTTTTAGACAAGTTGTTTTAGGACTTTTGCCACATGCATCCTAACAACAACCCTCTGGATAGTTCATTATGATATCCATGTTACAGGTAGAGAAATTATGAGGGTGGGAAAGTAAGTTGTTCAAGGCTAGCCAGTAAGGCTGGCATTTTGAACCAGACCTCCAGGATCCAAGTCTAAACCACACTGGTCTTGCTGCTGATAAAGATATTGGGCCTGTTCACTCTAAGCCATGGTTAGGCCACTAACTCTTTTGCAGCAAATGGTTAGTGAGTGTGTTTAAACTGTGGTTATGTAGTCACCATGGTTAGGAATGGTTCACACAACACACTAAGCCATAACGTTTAGCTCAAAATGTTTAAAAAACGTGGCTTAGTGTGTCGTCTGAACAGGGTCACTATGGCTTAGTGTACCGTGTGAACCTGACTTAGCATGAAAGCCAGTGTGGTATAGTGGCTAAAGTGTTGGACTGGGAGTTGTGAGATCCAAGTTCTAGTCCCCACTCAGCCATGGAAACCCACTGGGTGACTTTGGGCCAGTCATAGACTCTCAGCCCAACCTACATCACAGGGTTGTTGTTGTGAGGATAAAATGGAGAGGAGGAGGATTATGTATGCCACCTTGGGTTCCTTGGAGGAAAAAAGGTACGATATAAATGCAATAACAAATAAATAAATAAAAATGACTTAGCATGTTGTGCGAACCACTCCTAACCATGGTGGCTACATCACCATGGTTTAAACATGCTCACTGACCATTTGCTGCAAAAGGGTTAGCAGTCTAATCATGTCTTAACATGTTGTCTGAACAGGCCCAATGTTTAGCTCAAAATGCTTAACCATCATGGCTTAGCGTGTCATCTGAACAAGGTCGTTGTTTACTGGAGGAATTTTTCAAAGCATTACGGTTAAAACAACTATGATTCCATAAAAACACAGTGATTCCTTACACTCATGCCTTTTCAAAGCTCTCTGTAATCTAATCTACCATGACTTTTAGTTCCTACTACGTGATAATGAATGAAACATACCTGTCAACATGGTGGAGAAAAGCATGGCAGGGAAGTAATGATGAAAATAGAGTACTCTGCCCATCATGAAGAAAGGAAGATAATGGAGAAGCCATCCCAGCATAATCCTTCCTCCGCCATGCAACAGGACTTGAGAAAGCTCTGGAACACAACACACAGGCACACACCTGAGGTCCTGTTCATTGACCACATTTCTTGAATTCTTCTCATCACAAAACTGTGTAAACATTTGTTCATGACTAACGTCCTGCAGAGATCTAGTTTTATAGAGTGTATAAATTAGTAAAATGTTTTCATGTCACCAGTTTGCCGGTTTAGAGCTTGGGGGGAGAAGTATATTGTTGACACATGCCCAGAGTACACTGTAAATAACCAGATCTAATTCCAGTATGCATGCTAGCAATTGCTACAGTTCCAAGCCAGCATAGAGTAAGAAAACCAGTGGCATTCTACAGACCATCACGAAAAGCCAGGTAAGAGCTATTTGTTCAGTTGGTATCACAATCCTATGCAGAAATAACAAAAGTCTGATGAAGACATTTACTGCAAATGCTACAGGTCAGGAGGTGAAGAGGGCAGGAGCGCGCTCTTCCCCTGCTCATACCCACTCTCATTGTCCTCCACAACTGTCTGTAGCAGAGGTCTTCTTCTACCAATGCAGGCTCTCCCTGAGACTTAGAACTTCTAAATCTCAGGGAGATCCTCCATGGAGAGAGGAAAATGTCCCTGCATACCCTCTACATCTGAGGAGCGCAGAGAAGGCAGGGAAAAACTAGCATGCTTGTACCCATTCCTCCTTCTCACATGTAGAGCTTACACACAGTTAAGGGTCTTGAAAGTAACTGAACTAACTAGTAGAAGCTCCCAACAGGGTTTAAAAGGAACATTCTGGTCATGGCTTTTCATTAATTCCTTATGACAACTAGACAACGCCACACTGGTGATATTACTGTATGCAACTGTAAAGAAACCAAGATGCAAAATTAATGGAACAAGCAGCAGATATGACCCAGCAGACTACCCTTTAAGTGGTGATCAGGAGGCAGTAATGCCCTAAAGGAGTGGCTCAATCTTTCCCAGATTCCAAGAATATGTGAGAAGGAACTGTTCCCTTAGATGATTTTCCTTGTCACAGGAACTCATTAGCAGCAGTAGGAGTAGCAGCAGCAGCAACCTGCTATGTGTGTGTGTATGTATGTATTACATTTCTATGCTGCCCAATAGCCAAATCTTTCTGGATGCTTCACAACAATTAACATGAGTACATGACACAGGATTTCTATTTTTCATTTCTTGAATTTCCTTTGCTGAACATTAACATCAGTACTAATCCTTTTCCTTTCCTTTCCAAAATGGCTGTCTGAAGGGAATGTGGTCTAGCATTCCCTACATGGAATTTGTTCTTTTAGAGATGTTTATCTAATTCGATTAGAAAGGCACAGAGCCTTTCTTAAAATGCCATGCCGAAATCCAAAGCATCCTATATGTACATACATTCAAATACTTCCACATAAGTATCTGGCCACCACTTCCAACTCTTATTTCCTCCTGCTGTACGGGAGGCCATTTCAGAGGATTCCTCAATGTTTAGGAGCAATTTTGGGGAGCCCCCAAAACATGCAGGAAACTGCATTTGTGACTCTAAGCCTCCACCCATCGTTATCATGATCCTTTCGATACTACACTCAAGATCTATGCTTCCCCCATGCCATCCCCTGGATGGCGAATCTTCCTGCAGCAGAAAGCCTAGAGACACGGAAGGTGGAAAGTTCACTTTACCTTTGTGCTCAGCTGTCAGCTGAACTCCCCTCTTCATAGCCACAGATACAGATATTGCCATGATGAGATACAATCCAATAGTGATGAGATTCATCCACCAGATCACCTGTGAGGGAAAGTCTTGCAAATAGACAAAGATGCACAAAAGGCACCAAAAAAACTATAGGGAAACTATTGAGAAGGCTTGGAGGAAATATCTGGAGAGAAGGGAGGGAAGCCACATTCAAGAGAGGCATCCCTCCACCCCAACTGGGGGAACCAAAACCAAATTGTGCTTACCGGGTTTCCCAACAAATAAACCCTATAGTCGGTTTCATTGACTCCAGAAAAACGGAGGCCCTATTAAGAAATAGATGGCTTTGTCAGAAGTGATCAACAGAATTGTTATCTGCATTTTTATCTTAAGCCTAACATTTCTAAAAAGTTCCTTGGTTACAAGAGAAAGCAGCATCTCTTATACCCCAGAGCTGTACAGCTACTATAGTTAGATATTTGTAGGGATACATTTTTATACAAACCTGTGTTTATCAAAGGAGCCATTTCAGCTACCTACAGTTTTTACTGTTTGATAGCCACAGAACAGATGCCTAATAGTCCTGGGGCACTGCTTGTGTAGCAGCCATGGGATACTTAACAAACATGCTGTTACCAAGTAACAAGAGCGACAGAAGGGAAAACATGAGACAAGACTCATCCGGCAAATATCCAGGCACAGGTGAAGAGCAGTTGTTTATACTGTTCCCTTAAAAACAAGGACACATCACACGAAATCAAAAAAGCTAGACACCCCCTCCCCTGCCCTGAATCAGTTTTGCCCACATACTTGATAATTGATGGGCCAGTGCCAGGGTTTGGATGTAACTTCATTCTCCTTTGGTTTGAGGCCACTGTTTCCCTACAAGAAACATAAAAGCTATAGTTATGCTGCAAGAACTTTGAAACTGCCCATAAACGTTCTCCCCTGGATATACATCTAAAATTGGAAGAGCAACCCTGCTGGATCAGACCAAAAACCTATCTAGCACAGCATCCTGTTTCACATCGTGGCCCACCAGATGTCTCTGGGAAGCACACAAGCAGGGCGTGAAAGCAACAGCCCTCTCCCACTGTTCTTCTCCAGCCACCAGTACTCAGTCAAGAGCAAACTGCCTCTAACCCAGGACACGGCATATAGCCATCATGATCTCTCCTACTAATATGCATTTGTATGCAAGTTGCCAGCCCCTCTTCTTGCATAAATCTATCTCACTTCTAGACTTTCCTGAGGACAGATTCAAATACCTTTTAATGTTTAGATGCCAGGCTCCCCCAGATATTAAACAAAAAGACAACAAGCAGGTACCTATCATGACTGCCAACTCTCTCAGAGACCTAACTTCTTCTTAGGGCAATGCCACATGTGTCTGAGAGACAGCTGAGCAGCAGGAGGCCTGCCCCCATCACACTCAGAATCCTGAATTGACAACACTGGTTTAAATCCAAGATACTTTCCAGCAAAAATTAGACAAGCACAAGCATTCAGATCTATATACACATAGAAAGAGAAAGGATTGGATCTAGAAGTTTCACAACAACCAAAGCTAAACATTTCACAAGATACCCAGACTTGATTTTATTTAATATCCACAGAAACAGCTACTACATAGCTTTGACAAAGGAACAGGATACATACTATTTATTTAATCACAGTTCATAGTACAGATCTTATACCTTCTTTTCATATAACTGCTTGATGGGAACATCAGGCCACGTGTGAGACTTTAAGAGCCAAGAGCCTTTCAAACTGGCTAAAGCCATTAGGTAGAACTGGACACTGGAGCACACAGCCCCAGACAAAAACAGAGTTTACAAGAAGACAACTTTTTCCAAAATATTTCCTTCAAATGCATGTTCCCTCTAGAAATAGAATGATGGTTATCTGCATCATAACCCTGCTTGTGAGCTTCCCAGAGACATCTTGCAGACCACCAAGGGAGACAAAATGCTGGAGTTGATGGACCTTTACTCTGATCCAGGAAAGCAATTCTTATGACATTAACCAGCATTTGCAAAAAGGCTAGAATGTACACATCCACATGCACACATCCAGTCATTTTCTGCTATGCCTTGCCAATATATTCAGATTGCCCTCTAGTGGAGGCACCCTAAAAAAACCAAACAGAATTTGATTTTACTATCCAAGTGGGAATTCTTCAGAAGCCTCCCAAAAATGAACATGTCTATAGATCCTTTCCCAACAGTTCTTTATTGTCAGTAATATATGTTAAAATCTCCCACCAAATATAGACTCATTAAGTTTGCTTTCCCTCTAGAAAGAAAATACCTTTTGTTAAGGAAACCTAAAATCAGTTGGAGGGTTCACATGTAATGCTAAACCATGGTTTAGTGCTATATACAGAAAGGAGCTGAAGTGAAGCCTCGGGTTACTGTGCTCACCATTCCCCTCCTCCTTCATGATTGGGAGGAAGAATAAACCAGAAATTTCATTTCACCGTAGCAGATTTCTGGAATGTCATTCTGTGCAAACCAGGAATCTAATTGAAAGTAGATCATAGTCAACTGCTGAATAAGCCAACAAAAAAAAATCCTGGATTGCTTCACTGGCTTGCTTAACAAGCTACAGTTTATTTTAAGCCACAATTCCTGAATTACACATAACAGCAAACCAAGAATCTGTAAATGCAGCCAGTGTGTGATTTTGCTGCGTCGTCGTTGTTGTTGCTGTTGTTGTTACTGTTTAAATAAAATTTTAAAAAGAGAATCAAATAAAAATAAAAAAGTAAGAGGTAGCAGATTGGCCCATAAGAAACAAATCCAAAATCCAAATCCTTCATTAGGCCAATGAAAATGAAATTTGAGTTGGCCTATGAAAAGGTATTGCCCTACTACGGATTTGAAATATAAACAAAGTATCTCCCTTGTCTAGTACAACACTATAACTGCTTGCCATGAAAAAGAGTTAATAGTCGTTTGTATTCCCATATCTCCTTACATCTGGCAGTTCCAGATAGTATATACAAAGACAAACATAGCATTACTCAAAATCTCAGAGAAATTTCAGTCTCACTCAGAATCAGGCTGGCAGGACGGTTGAACAATTTGCCCATGTTGGCCTCAAATAGGGAGGAGCAAATCTCTGGATACCAAACATGAGTGTTCCAACTCTTCCCTTCACCAATGAGTTCTCACTCTCTAGCATGCAAGCATCACCTTTTGAAATAAGTTTTTCCTTTTTTTCTCTTAGTAATATGTGCCTTTTACCTTTATCACACTAGTAACATTAACATACAATAATTTATCTTCTTTCAATTATAAGGAAACACTACCCATATTTTACAGGTGGATATCAGAGAGAAACAGATAATGACCCAGTTCTCACGATCACCACAGCCCACCGTAGTTTAAACACCTGGATGTTGTGGATTATACGAGGGTTAAACAATGGGTTGTTCTAGAGTTATCCAAGAGTTATCCAACCTGGGCTACACATAACCCATGATGCCGGGGTCTGCATGACAGAACAAGCCATGGCACCTGCCTGCCGTGTCTTGCATGTTCAAAATAGCTGACACACATCACAAAGCCCCATGGGTTAATTAACCTACAGGGGGCTTGTTGTGATGTGTGAACAGGCCCACTAAATGCCCTCCCAAACAAAATGTTTGTTTATTAAAAAAAAACCATAGAAACCGAGCCAATCTACCTACTCGGATCATAACCATGTGCGACTCCAGCAGGATCTCTGGAAAGGAAGGCTTCAGAACATCCAAACTGATATTGGGCACTACAGAAAAGAAGACAGTTGACAATGGAATCTCACAGGTTAAATATTCCTTTTGCATTAAGTTAGATTCAATGTGGGTGACACTGTCCAGAGGGTGGAGAGACAAAACAACAACAACCATGCAACATGGTGCCTTGACTAGCCATGTGGATCACAGAATGTCCCCCTGTGAATATCACCAAGACTAAACAGCATGCTCTAATTCAGCCTTGTGGAAATTATCCAGGAATTCCAATTCTGATTCTTTTGCCCCAACAGAACTACAGTATCTCTCTCTTTAAAAAAAAAAAGCTACAACAAGCAACCCACCCCCTCCAGATATTTTCGGGGCAAAAAGGTACATTCAATCACGTACACCTGGGATTGATGTGATCTTCGACATTCCAGAGAGTATTAGGAGTCTCCTTCTGATATGGAGTACAAGTGACTTCCACCTGCTCCCAGCCCCTGTGAAAGAGGAACACTGCCAATCATCAACACAACTTCTGGTCTTCTTCATCCCAACGCCTCCTCCCATATGTACCTGCCCGGACCCTAAGATCATCTACAGGGGTCCTTCTCCGTGAGCCCCTGCCAAAGGAAGTGAGGCAGGTGGCCACTAGGAGGAGGGCTTTCTCTGCTGTGGCACCCCAGCTATGGAATGAGCTCCCCAGAGAGGTTCGCCTGGCGCCTACTTTGTACTCTTTTCGTCGCCAGGTGAAGACCTTTTTATTCTCCCAGTATTTTAACAGTTAAATTAACTCAATTTTAATTCTTGCTGTTTTAAATTTGTATTTTAATCTGTATTAATTCCTGCTGCTTGGTTTTATTCTGGTTGTGTTTTTATATTGTATGTTATTTTGTGTTTTTAGATTGTGGCTTGTTTTATATTTTTAAAATGATTTCATGGTTTTAATTTTTGTGAACCGCCCAGAGAGATTCGGCTATGGGGCGGTATAAAAATGCAATAAATAAACCAGCATTCATATTCCTTGATCCTCTACAATGTACCTCTCTATCAGAGACATTTTACTCGGTCCAGAAACATGGGTGTTTCAGAATTCAGATAAAAGCAAGCCACAATGTAAGGGAATCAAAAGACACACATCTGAGGTACAGAAACATACATACAACTGTGTTCTAGTTGCTTAATTTAAACATCTACATCAGCCTTCTACAACCTGGAGGCCTCCAGTTGTGTTAGACTCCCATAATCCCCAGTAAACATAGCCAATGACCTGTTAGGTAAGGACGATGGGAGTTGCAGTTGGCATAGCAGCAGTTGGCATAGCAGCAGTATGTGATAGGAATGGGCAACACATATCTGGCTCACATGAACTTCAAAAATGCCAGGAAATGTGTTTTAATCATTCCAAAAGAAGGGTCACACACACTCATGCAAAGACACAGGGATAATTTTACATCCATAAAATGTTACACGCAAGCCTAGGATAGGAACAATTCAGTCTCCAGCAGTCACAACTGAATGGGTCACACTCCATGCGGTTTGTTCTGGACAAAATATCAGTCCTCCCACAGCCACCATTTTGTCTTTACTAGGCAACAAATTCCCTGATTCTTAGGTTTATAAATCTTGCAAAGTATTTTAAGATTGGTTTTTTTTATAACTGCAATGTTCTCGCATTAGTTGCTGGCTCCTGTAGTGAAATTACCTGGAATGAAAGAGTTCATTTTCTAATACTCAGTATCACAATGGTCTTAGATTAACTGGCTTTCTGGCTGAAAGATATCCAGGATCAAATTATGAATTTACCCTCCTAAAGCAGATCCCCTTACATAGGGACTGAGGCACACTCCATTGTGCAGGTGGAGGTGGGCCAAAGTGCTGGTAAGAGCCTTTTGTTTCCTACACCTACTCTTCACTAGCAACTTGCACAACAGAGAAATCCATAAAGAATATCTCTTTTTTATTAGAAAGGGGGAAAATGCTTATATTATCTGTTCAAAACCAATAAAAATATGGTCAAAGTTTTCAGAGAAGGAGAATTTTCTGCTGTTACAAGGCTTTCAGTACAAACAATTATACAGATATTTTTTTATGAAAAAGTAAATGCTCATCAGAAAAATTACTAAGGAACACTATGTATATCAAGAAGTGCTAAGAGCTCACTGATATTCTCTCTCACATCAAGTCTAAAAGACAATGGTTTGGATAAAATAAGTCAAGGAAATCCAAAGAAGGGAAGTTTTCCATCTTCTCCACCCAACAGCAGCTCGCACACTCATCACACATTATTCAGGATGGTCCCCCAAACCTCCAGAAAGGCTTTTTGGCAGTTGCAGGTCGCTGCCAGAAGGAGGAGACTGAAAACTTTCCTTCTGTGAAGTTCCTTAATTTAAATCTTAGGACTGAAGCCTATAGCAAGGAACTTTATAATAAATCAGATTTATGAAGAATATGATGTAATTTATTTTCAGATGATTTGGTTCAATACAGTCAGAAAAGCTCCCTTCAAACCCTGATCTTATTTTCTCTCTTCCATTTCCTCCGGGACATTAAGAAGTGATGCAATCAGAGAAAGAACATTGGGTTTCATGGAAATGCACTGGCATTTTGTGGGCAGACTTCTTGGATGATTTGTGCTCATGCTTGGGACTAGAAAAGAACTTACTACCACTGCCATATTGGTCTGGCAGTGACACGATGGGATGTGTGTGCCTTCTCCCTTCCCCTGTAGGTTGTGCCTTTGTTCACTCACTTCCAGTCATCTGTTTTGCCAACAGGTAACGGTTCTTTTTAGGATATCCAGAAACAATAAGCACACCAATGGGTGAAGGAAAGATTTATTAAAGGGAAGCAAATAAACAGTATAACTAAAGCAAAAGAAGCAAAGTAAGGTGAAGCATGCATTCCTTCAGCCACTGGAAACCCTGTATTTTATCTGTTCAGCAAATCAGATCAGTGGTGAACATGACCCCAGTAACGGCCTTAGGGGTGCAGTGGTGTCTAGATCAGCAGGCGCCAAGGTTGTGACTTGGGAGGGGTATGGAAAAGCATATATTATCCCACTTATCCCTCCTATTCTAGACATAGACCTATGACTTCAAGAGTGCTTCATACATTCCTACAAGCTGGAAAAGCACTAGCCCTAACCACTGGCAGGTCACCAGCCGAGCATGGGTAACTCTCATCCCAGCTACCCTGAACAAGCAGATAACCTTTAGATTTTTGCCAGAGGCTTTATCTACAAGCCTCAAGTTCTACAGTGTCTTTCAGCAGTGCATCTGCTCTCTACTCATGACACGAAATGGCCTGTAATGTATAATATCATATGTGCAACTAGGAGCCACAGGAGATATAGGTCCTTCCTTTGGCTGGAGTTTGGTTTTGATGGCTTTTCAGTTTCATTAAGCTCCAGAATTCAATGAAAACTTATTTCTGCATACTTACCATTTGGGTAGTGTCTTTCCAGTTGAACCCAAGATGCAGCCTGTAGCCAGGTGAATCAGTCGGATTTGACTACGGAGGACTTTAATACGTTTCCCAGCCTTCCTTCCCACAACCTCAATTCGCCAGAAGTCATTAGAGTCTCCAGTTCCATTCTAGGAAACAAACATACCACCAGGGAAGCAGGCCAGGGGAGGGGAGAGAACCACCAAGAACTGCTATTATGAACTGGTCTGATGTGGGCTTCTAAAGCTTCACGGAACTGGCAGGACTATTGCAGAATTAATAAGGGCCTCAGCATGCTGTCCAGACAACAGCAATATGTACTAATGCTTGTACATGCTAGGAGGTGGGACACACAATTTCTACAAAAGAGGGCACAATCCTTTTCCTTTTATTGTGAATTTCAAAAAAACAGAATAATAAAAACAAAAACAAATGGTGAAAAAAGAAAAAAAAACACGTTACATGTACAGCAATGTCATTTTTATCAAATGTTTTTAAAAAAGGAGAGAATTATACATAGGTTTCAAAAACATCAGACCATATAGCCATATATTTATCCATTCGCACCTTGTGCCTGTATATCACCCGTTCAAATGTTGATAAAGTTATTAAGTCCTCAATCCATTGCATTATGGGAGGTGAGCATTTATCCTTCCAATATGTTAGCACAAGTCCTTTAGCTGTCATAAGGGCTCTGAAAATCCATTTGCGCTGAAACTATGTTAGTTCCCAAAAAACTAGCAGGTTGTTAAGAAGGGCATGCACATCCTTCCATATTAAAGATTGATTCAGGACAAGATTTATCCTTATTTTAACCTCCTCCCAAAAGGAGGAGATTACTGAGCACTGCCAAAACCTGAGTTAAAGAAGCATTAGGTGCATTACATCTCCAACAATTATGTACATTAGATAGACCCTTGTTGAAAAGACACTGTGGGGTCCAATAGACCCGAAACAAGATTTTTTGCTGAATAAGATGCAGCCTAAGATCCACAGAAACTTCAGATACAGTCTCTAAGGCAACAGTCCATTGATTGGGCAAAATAGGACACTCCAATTCTCAATTCCAATCTTGTCTTAAACTATGAGTATTGTATTTATTTACTACCACTAGATATTATACCGTGTATATATATATATATATATATATATGGGTTGTGGATCGATGTGTCTGCTCAGCTACTATAAGTGTTTCTAACAGTAATGGAGGCTCTGAGGCCGTAAAAGCAGCCGGCCCAAACCTAGATTTCAGCAAATGTTGCAGTTGTAAGTATTGCCATTTAGCCGTAGCAGGTAAATTATATTTAACACGCAAATCAGAAAATGGCAAAAACTCATCATCTGAACCTATTAATTGATCCAAAGTAAAAATTGCCTTATCTGTCCATGTCTTCCACAAAAACATTTTTTTTTTCAATTTTTAAATCTGGATTTCCCCAGAAAGTTAATTTTGCATGAGAAAATGGGTTAAAGTGCAGTTGACGAGATGCTATGCACCATACCTCTCTAGCAGCCAAGATTGTAGGAGGAGGATTATTTAATCCTATGTAGTTCAATAGACAAAAGTCCTATCGCTCCCAGCATTCCCCTGCTAGCCATGCTGGCTGGGGAATGCTGGAAGTTTTAGGACTTTTTCCCCATCTAAACATGTGTAAGATTGCGCCCTAAGAAGCTTAAGTTACTCACACAGAGTATCATACATAATGACATATCTTGGGCCTTTTCTCTTTTGATAAAGAGCTTTTGGTAGTAACTAGGAAGACTATTGGGAAGGACAATAGGCATGTAGGGCCAGCAGGAAAGAGGACTAAGTTCTTGAAAGGAAAATGAATTGTTATGAGTCTTGTCTCTAACATTGAAAACCATCATAACTGAGCCTATAAACTCCACTACAACCTCTCTGTTCTTGAAATGAAAAATTACAGATATTGAATGGCTTAAGAGAAAGAAAAGCATAAGAGCAGAAAAAGTCCTCCACTTTAGAAATATATTTCAAATGGCAAGTAGCATCACGTATTCACTTACTATGCCATACCCAGTGACCTGAAGATGCTTTCTTGTCAAGGGGGCTTCATGTTGATGACTGTGTAAGTTTCTAGAAGTCCTAAAGTTAAAATAAAAGCAAACTGTTTGACGTTATACTTGGAATACTTTAAGGAGTGAATAATCTTTAACACAGTTGAATATGGTGGCATTATAGGAAGCTTTGCTAAGTGTGTATCTGCCAACATTCAAATGTCAAGATTACTATTTACAGTGTAGTGCATATTCTCTCCCATGGTAATAGTTTTCAGATGAGTAGACATGTTAGTCTGTTACAGAAAAACAACGAGCCTTGTGGCACCCTAAAGACTAACGGGAGATCCAATCATGGATCCCCATAGTCTTATCTACTTTGGTCCTAAGAAAGCTTTCAAAGTCAAATACGTGCATATACGCAGAGGAAGCATCTCAGAATACATGTGAAACGTACAGAAAAGAGCAACTAATAACAAATGCCTGTTTCAAGGCCTGTTCTAACCAAGACGTAATTACTCTTACTACCATCCTTAACTAGAATTACTAGCTCAGGTCAAATCTAGAGAGTCTTTAACATTCCTTTCATTTCCTACTTACTCTTTGTGTTCCAGACGGATAACATCGCCATGCCTCACAAACTCCACAGGGAAGGAAGGGTCTGAATGATCTGGTGAAACAGAAGAGGTCACAACATGAGATCTGAGGAGAATGGAAAAGATGTAAGAATGCTGATGTGAAATAAACTAGGAAAGCATATTTTTCCTTGATCTATGCTATAGTTCAACAACAGAAATGTTAAACTAAGTAATATCATCGTTATGATAAAAAGTTCTGTAACAGTAAACAAAATGTATTGGCGCTAGGACAGCAAGAAAAGTGCTAGACCATGCAAGGGTTAAGAGACAACAATTTTAATGCCAACATCGGTTTCAAAAGACAATTGACTTAGTAACTCAAAACATGCAGGACTCTAAATTGTGGATCACACACCAGCAAGATGAACACAGAGTAATTTTCAGCACTAATAACAACTTTCCCTTTGCAAGCTTTAATTTTGATCTGATCAGTCTTTCGTTCAAGGTGTTTCCAGATGAGGCTTCTATTGTACAATCGCCCCTGGCTGATTTACAGAATTTTACAGAGGGTCCAGACAACATGTGATTCATCTGTGACCCTACTGTGTCCCCCGCCCCCAATAC
This sequence comes from Anniella stebbinsi, assembly GCA_029215795.1. NCBI lineage: Eukaryota > Metazoa > Chordata > Lepidosauria > Squamata > Anniellidae > Anniella > Anniella stebbinsi. The sequence goes on from JARDYH010000001.1 coordinate 337,583,727, forward strand.
TTCCATCATTTTCTTATGATAAAAAACATGTAAGGAAAGACAGAAGAGCTGCGCTAGGAGCCCTCTGTCTGGCAGCACCCTGAAACTGATTAAACAACTGCAAACTAGGATCCGAGTCTGTGTTTATGCTTCTGTCAAAAAGGATAGATACAATCTATTTATTTTTCATTTATTTACTACAATTTGTAACTATCTTAATCATCTGATAAACTGGTAAAAGTGCAGTCAACGGAGATTAATCTGGACATATTCCAGGGGAATATACAGTTGTGAAAGCATCACAGGATTAGATCAGGAGAGATCACATTTTGTTTTACAGTATGGAATGGGATAGCCTTGCCATTGTCTGAAGATGCAACCTAAATGCTTATCCAGCTCCGATGCACTGCCGCCGCCACCACCACTACACACCACCCAAAAAGGTAAACACTCCCAAACCTGCCTCTCACCACTACCAGACTCTTAAAAACGTGTGCAAGCCCCTCTGAGCCTCTGCTGTGAAAGTAAACAGAACTGGGAGGACAGAAGCACAATTTCCAGCTCATCAAATAGCTGTGCAATGCCACTCCCCAAAACAAGGAAATGGGTCTACTATCATAGAATTCAAAGGGATCTTAGAAGTCATCTAGCCCAACCCTCTGGCTCAATACAGGATGCACCTACAGCTTTCACTGACACAAGTGACTAACTTCCGCTTAGATTCCTCCAGCACAGGAGAGCCCACCATTTCCTGTGGCATTGCATTCTACTGTCAAACAGCTCTTACCGTTAGGAAGTTTCACCTAAAGTCTGGCTGAAATCGGCTTCCCTGCAATTTCTACCCACTGGTTTTAGTCCCACGTCTGCCCCATCTTCTGGATGATATTCCTTCAGATATTTGAAGATTGCTATCATGTCTTCCCCCAATCTTTGTTGCCCTTGGCTAAACATGGCCAGCTCTTTCAACTGTTCCTCATTGGACTTGGGTTCCATACCCCTCACATCCCATCCACCATCCTCTGGAGAGGCTCCAGTTTGTGAAAATTCTTCTTAAACTATGGCACCCAAAACTTGACAGCCTTGCAGGGGCACAAGCATACCCCACTTTATGGAAAAGGGAAGGAAGAACCATCTGTGCCGCTTGAGTTTTTTGGAGGGAAAGTGGAAGATAAACGTAACAAATGAAGAATCAGGGTAACACTACAGATGTAGAAAGGAAGCCATAACATTCTGGGGAAAGAGACCATTTTTCTTGGAAAAGGAACAAAGGAGTTACATAATCCACTTGGCTTGTTCTCAATTTACCTGTGATGAAGTTGGGTTTCTTTATAATCCACAAATTATTCAAGTCCTTGTGTAAGTATGCAGTGACCTAGGAACACATAGGAGTCATTGCATTTCATCCCTTCAAGCATCTTAGGGTCTAGTTCTCAACAATAAGCCACACTTTGTGCATCATGTTGTACCATGTTGTACATTTCTGAAAGAACCAGGTTTATAGCTGATGTTTATCTAACGAATTAAACTACAGATTATTTTTATTAATAGCAGCACAGTTGCAACTTTTTCGATCTACTGTATTTCAAAATATGTTTTTCTTAAGTGTGAAGAACACTTGTATTGCTATTTTTGAAAGAAGTCAGCCAATAGAAATAATCCATTTCCCAATAAATGTATGAACTGGGAAGTGTCATTGCTGGTGTTATTCTCACCCCATAACTAATAATTCAACAATACTTCTTACAATACCGCCTTGAGAGGGTTTTCCTTAAAAGGTGGCTTATAAATCTTTTCAATACATGAGCAAATAATCAATCACCGGTATGCAAACAGTTTTAGCTATTCTTTAACATTTGTATTTTTCAAAATAGAAGACACAAACAGAAGTGAATATGACACATAGACACTGCCTTAATTTTTGATGTAAGACCATTCCTACATTATAGTAAGAATTTAATATGACCAGAACTTAAAGGGGGTTTACATCACTGTGTTGCACAAACATATATGATACAAACCAATGGATGTGTTCGAACGACACAATAGTCAATGGTGGGTTAATTGTCAACTCCATGGTTGATTATTCACAGAATCATAGAATAGTACAGTTAGAAGGGGCCTATAAGGCCCTCGAGTCCAACCCCCAGCTCAGTGCAGGAATCCACCTGCACTTGCTCCCCACATGACATGATTTTAATCAAACATGGTCTGGATTAAGGCCAGCGTTGAGTTGACTATTAGTCAATAGTGTGTTTGATTGACACATTTTATTTTGCATTTTTGCATTTATATCCCGCCTTTTTTCCTCCAAGGAACCCAAAGTGGTGTACATAATCCTCCTCCCCTCCATTTTATCCTCACAACAACCCAGTGAGGTAGGCTGGTCTGAGAGTTTGTGACTGGCCCAAAGTCACCCAGTGGGTTTCCATGGCCGAATGGGGACTAGAACCTGGATTTCCTGACTCCAAGTCCAACAGTTTAGCCACTACACCACACTGGCACATCCCCTGCCCTCTCTCCCCCCACCCTCAGTCCTCCTGCTGGTATCCCATCAACCATTGTGAGTTCTGTTGGCTAGACTACAGCAGCAGCTGCTGCTTTGGTCACTCTTGCCTGGGGACTCTGTAGTCGCCTAAAATAACCAAATGTGTATGGCGAAATAGTCAATGGAGCCCAACACACAACACGATAACCAACGGTTGTTCAAATAATCAACTTTGCACGGCGCTGGTTATTTGTGTTGGTCATTTGGACTGAATAACCAACTGTGGTGTGAAAAAGTCCCAACAGACAACACAATAACCATCCATTGACTATTTAACCCACCACTGGTTACCATGTCATCTGAACCCAGTCAATATTTACATATCATCCCTGATAAAGTCAACTCATTTTGAATTAAGAATGGTATGGAACCAGAAATCTACACTAAGATGTTTTAAAGAAACACCCATGCTCATTACATATCCTCACCCCTAACTGTATGGCCTTACAGCAGTAAATGCTCATTAAAAACTACTATGATTTTAAAGCATTTTTAAAGATTTCATTCTGGAACCTAGACCCCTTGAGCTTGAGACTACTACTGCCATACAAAGGAAGTGCTTCTCCAGAAGACTTATCAAAGGTTGTGTAAACTTTACCAGCACTTTACATAAGCTGGTTGTGCTAAGAACAGCCCTGCTGGATCAAACCAAGGGCATATCTGGTCCAGCATCCTGTTTCCCTCAATGGCCAACCAGAAGCCTCTGGGAAGCCCACAAGCAGGACTTTGCAGCTATAGCCCTCTCAGCCTTTTTCCCACAGCAACTGCTTTCAGAAGCATGCTGACTCAGATCCTGGAAGTAGTACATAGCCATTGTGACTAGTATCCACTGATAGTACTAATGCATCTCTTAAAATATCACAGAGGCTTTCAGGCTGTGAATATTGAGTAAATACCCACAGCAGTGAGAAAGTAACAGAGCAACATGAAATAACTGTTGCTATTGGAGGACATCTGGCAACTTACAATACAGAGGCCTCAGACAGGGTTTGACTTATAAGTGTTCTAGGAGTATTTTTGCAAGGAACTCCTGTTTCTGAAAATGTAACACTGGAAGAGCTTATACACCTGACAGCTTCAAAAGCAGAAGAGCATATAGACCTATCCCATATTTTAGTAACATCCGGGCACAATCCTATGAGTTCATACAGATCCACAAGCGGATCTTCACCTCCATGTTCAAAGCTCTGTCTATGCATGGAGGAGGTGATCTGCAGCTTCCTATGCCACCCCAGATGCTGTCAAAGGGCCACAGGATTGCTCTGTTAGGTTGCAATCCTGTGTATGTTTAGGCAGAAAAAAGCCTTACAACTCCCAGCATCCCCCAGCAAGGATGGTTGGGTGGGGAATGCTAGGAATTGTAGGACTTTTTTCTTTCTAAACATGCATAAGATTTTGTCCTTAATGACTTTTGGAAACACCAGCAAAACATGGCGTTCAAACAGTTCACTGACCTGCTGCTGCCGGGCACCCACTCCCTCAGGATACAGATGCCAGTGCGAATGAAGATATCCACCTGCCATACGAAGATTCTTCATTGTTATCACAGAGCCATATGCTAAATCTAAGGAAGAGAACAATGGCTTGAGGCAGCTTACTTTAAAAGTTTATACCACACCTACGGTTTCACCACACTCGCACCTTAATGGAAACCTACCTAATGGCACCTCTTTATAAAAGCACTCACATAAAGCCAGCCCTGCATGTATGGAACGGTCAGTTATTATCATGACTGAGTTTCCATTGTGGCGTGAAACTGCTGACCCCACAGGATCACCATGTAATGCCAGGATGGTTATCTTTCCCTACCCCACAGTGCATTGCATCAAACAACAAATTGTAGTGTCACTTATAATTCTTCACAAAATCCATTGGGAAATCAAAAATCCAATATAATCAATGCTGCTTCTATTTCTACACCAAGGGTGCAGAACTGTTTTAGGTGGAGGGCCAGATTGCCCCCACCTCACAAGCTGGATAATGTCAGGGTGTGTGGACCCACGCCTGATGTTACCCTCTTTTCTCTTTGTTGGTGGTAGAGTTTGAGATTCACCTGCACATGGGAGAGTCCATGCGGGAGAGTCCAAATCCCCACTGCTACCCCCATGATTGGGAATCCTAACACCCGCTGCTGGATGCCCTACTGCTTTCTCCGATCTGAGACTGAAGTTAACAGCAGGAGTTCTGTTGCTGGCAAGTATCAGCAGACTGGGGGGCTCTGCGGGCCAGATTAGGCCTGCAGGCTGAAAATTCTGCATCCCTGTTCTAAACTACTAAATCTGAATTTAGTAAATTAGGTGGGAATTCAAAGAAGGTGGGAATTCAAAAACTACTAAATCTATACTAAAAAAAGAGAATGTCTGTCTGTCTGTCAGTGCCATTTTGCCAAGACTGTGAAACTGAGACACCAGAAACTTGGCATACATACTAAGGGGATCCTAGAGATGTGCACCTGGGGGTTATTTGATCTTTAAAACATATTCATTTTAAATAATTTCAATGTGTGTGTTCGAAGAATGCAGTACCATCTTCAGTAACTAGGTGGTAGACTTTGCTAATCAGCGTATAGCTTTGCAGTCAAAAGTTTGAAGCCAGGGAGAGAGTAGTCCAAGGGACAAGAAGAGTTATACAGATGGCCCCTCCACACTGTTGTGGAGCTGCCTACCCCTCTCAGGGACATGGAGTGGACAGCCCCCTCTCTCAGGAGCCTTTAGGGGTGCCAGTTGGAATGGTTTCACTTAGATGGGGCGGGCACAGTGTGTTTAACTCCAACAGTTACGTAAGTTTACTTGAAGGCTTCACAATATCAAGCTAAGGGCTATTCCAATCCGTGCAAAACTGGGCCCATCTTCCTAGTCCTTTAGGTTTAGGGTGGCAATAGAATTTTAAAATATATGCCTCTTCATTTATTAAGTGAAATAATACCATGTGTTTTACGAGACAGGGCCAGCTTTTCTTGGAAAAACACCAGAAACCCACACACTGCATCTGCCCCCGAATATTCCTACTGATTTCTGCAGATTTCAAATCACATGTTTCTTATTCATTTAAGATGTTTTGCTTTTCCTTCCTGCTGTGAGAAAGAATCAAATGACTATTGAAGAAACACTCTGACCGCACATCCTCAGACTGAAGTAGAGGAGGTGCAGTGACAACATGCTATGCCTCCAAGCATCACTGCCTCTCTGCACTCCCAACGCTGCTGCCTGGGTACAGCAGGGGTCCCCATGTCCCAGGCACTCTGTTAGCTGTGCTGCAAGATGAGAGCTCCAAGCTGCCTCAAGTTAAATGACCAAGCACTACTTCGGCATCTTTCATGTGACCAGAAGATGAAATCACAGGGTATCAACCTCATGAGCACAAGCCCTCTATCAAAGTCTCTCCCTACCGCATTAGGGTGCAAGTTGGGAGGCCAGTAGGTTGACGCTACTTGAATGGCATCAGAACCAGCCTGCTAGTATAGTAGCTTAAGATTTTCTTCAGGATGGTACCTAAGACAGAACTAATTTTAATTCAATATTAGAAATTGTAATTAAAACTTACCCATTTCTTACACCTTTGGAATCCCCCTCCCACCCCCACTACCCACTCAGTTTCCTATTTTATATAACATGATATATAAAGCATAATATATGGTTCCATTACATTTGTGCTCAGTTCTGCACTGCCCTTTACCAACCAACCAGTGACAAAAATCAACATTTTTAGAAATAATTTCCAAACACATTGAAAGTCCAAAAAGAATATGACAAAAGCTTTCTGTTCTTTCAGTTTTCATTTGCTTAAACACAGAGCTCTGTTGACAGATCTCACTAGAGCATCTGTTCCCTCAAGGTTCTAGATACTCACACTCTGGAACAGATACATTATGAAGGTTGTTCCCAATCAGCCGGGACTGAAATCCAGAGCTGAAAAAGCCATCGCCAGGCCCACTGAGAAAGAACAAAGTATATGCAAATTATGTCTGTATGGAGATAAATGGGCAGGGTTTTAAGCATACAATTTAATAAGAAGGAAACATAAAAACACTGGTCTATAAAACACAGGAAGAATGTTCCCAATTTATGGCTGCCTAGAGGGAGCTGGATTATTTGGCTGACACACAAGCAACCTTTAGCAGCCTTTGGATTTACATCAATGGAAGGAGTGATCTTATGCCTGCCTCCAGATGGTGTCTGGGGAATGGGGCATAGGATTGAACTATGGCTCTGAGGTCAGAGACAAGGCTCCAAACTCAGATCCAGGAAACTGTGCTCCCCTTCCCATTGTAGCTGGTGTGGAGAGAACCGTGTTGGCTACCTCTCCATGGGGGTGGGGAGTGGAGGAGACAAAGGCAACTATGATACAAAGATCACCTCTGCTGTCCTCCTGCCCTGCACTGGATACTCAACAGCCTCCGATTTCAGAGGCTGCAGCCGAACCACATAGGTTTGCGCCCTAAGTAATAAATTGTGCCCATTTACAATACGAAGAAATAATCCTGGCAAAGGCCTCATTTTCAGTAAGACATACTCCAACCTGTGCTTGAATATTCCCTACAAATACCTTATATTTATGCATGCACCTCCAGTTTGCATTCTGACTTTTGCAGGATTAGAACCTGACTGTAAAACTGAGGAAGACGCTTTGACTGGATTCAGACGACACGATAACCAAGGGTGGGTTACATAGTCAACAGTGGGTTAAATAGTTAACTGTTGGTTATTGTGTTGTCTGTCAGGACTTTTTCACACCATAGTTGGTTATTCAGCCAAAATAAACAACGTGAATAACCAATGCCGAGCAGAGTTGATTATTTGAACAACTATTGATTATGTGTCGTGTGGTGGGCACCATTGACTATTTCGTTGCACACAGTTGGTTATTTTCGGTGACTACCAAGTCCCCGGCCAAGAGCGACCAAAGTGGCAGCTGCTGCTCTAGTCCAGCCAGCAGAACTCACAATGGCTGATGGGATACCAGTGAGAGGACTGAGGGGGGGAGAGGGGGTTGGGGATGCATCAATCAAACACACTGTTGACTAATAGTCAACTCAACACTGGCCTTAATCCACACCACAGTTGATTATAATAATGTTGTGTGGGGAGTAACCCTTCGATAATCAACCATGGAGTTGACTATTAACCCACCACTGACTACTGTGTTGTTCAAACGCAGCCTTGATTTCACTAAAGGCTAAATTACTTTGGGCATGACAGACAGGTCTAGGCAAAAAATAAGAATACTACATATTTTTGGTAGTTCTTAACATTTTTGGAGGTCATGATATATATGCAACAAAAACTGACTAATAAATCTCAAAACCAATTAAGTGCCTTGACTACTACTACTAATAATAATAATACTTTGAAACTTATTTGAAAAGTGTGGTATATAATTTAATGAACTAACCAAATTTTATTCTTGTTTCCTTGATTTCTTAGGAAAAGACAATTTACCATAACAGATGGATAAATATCCAAAACAAAGTCATGACATAATCATGCCTGATATTTATTAGAGGTTTTCAAGGCTAATCAAATGTCTTTGATCAATGATGAGAAAATTATTATGTACAAAGAGAAGAAATTAATGGGGACATTCATCAACTCATATATTGGGACCTACCTATACAGAGCTGGGAACAGCATCTAGAAATAGATGTCCCTAAATCAGCTTTTACAATGAATTGCCTTAAAAAAAAGGTAACTATTAGAACTATGTCTCAGTTCAGACATCATACCAAACAATACCATGGTTTAGAGCTGCTTGTCTGCTTTCATTTTCCAGAGCCAAAACAACAGGTATAATTATGATTTGGCAATTGCAGCTGCTTCAATTCTGGTTCACTGGCCAATTGCCAATCATTGTTAGTCAATTCAAACATTACACTTGAATTAAAAGCTTCCTGAGCTATGGCTTGGTACGATGTTTGAATTGGGCCAGTACTGTAATCTTAACAACGGCTAAAGTACAAGGGTTTCCCAAATGCTTATTTCCTTTCTGAAAGGGATGAGGGGAGAAATACCTTCTATTTAACACTGCAAAGTGAACAGCAAACATAGCCGTGTAGAGAGCAAGTGGCAGCATGATGAGGCAGAGTACACGAGCCAGGAAGTGCTTCCCTAGAGTGACCTGCAGCAAACAAGTCAGAACAGTTGCAGGATTTTTATCAAGGCAAATTCTGAATACCCCCTCCCTCCCCACCGCAGAGCACACACAACCAAGCAAGTCACAAGTGTAGATGCTTACATATTTAAGCAAAACAAACTATTCCTGTATTATTATCATCAGGTTATTCATGTGCTGCCTTTCTATGGTAGCTCACAATAACATCAGACCAAAATACAATAATAAAAGCCACATAACATTTCAAAAACTGTTTGATGAGAAGATAACAGAAAACCATTTCAGAAACTGCTTTCAGGAACCAAATCTCCTCAAAATCATATTCATGGTACCTATCTTAAGGTTTAGTACAGTCCTCATCAATCCAATGTCAAAGATATTAATCCAGGCTGCAATCCTAAATATACCTACTAGGGAGCAACCTCCATTGAAGACAGAGAGAATTGGGCTGCAATCTTAGGCACACTTACCTGGGAGAAGTCCCACTGAAAGCTATATGTCTAACTTCTAGGACATGCATAGGATTACGATATTACATCCAAGTAAACATGCATAAGATTGGGCTAAAAGGCTCAATTCTCTGTGCCTTTTCCTGGGAGTAGGCTTCATTGAACACAGTGAACTTAATTCTAAGGCTGCAAGGTTAGAGCACACTTACTTGAAAGTAAGCGCCATTGAAACCAGTAGACTATATTTCCAAGTAATTGTGTTTAGGACAGATATAAGACAAGCTGGGGGGGACGGGGGACCAGAACAGGCTCATCAGGATTTTGCTCACATAAAAGAGACAGGAAATGCAGCTCTGGACTTCTTCAAAACTCCAAAGAATGACCACAACATTATCAGTCGCTTGAAAATTCAGATATATATCATACAATGGAGACACATGGAATCCAATCCTTGTTGACTTGGAAGTAAGTCCCATTATATTCAGCAGGGCTTACTATCAAATAACTGTGTGTGGAGTGCAGCCCTGTTTCCAATTCATTCTCTGACTCTGCAAAACCTTATTGTTATTGTCAGTGTAAACCTTTCTTCCTGGAGTTATCCAACCATATACAATTGATGAAGGGTTGGGCAACCATTTAATTATTCCAACAATTCCTCTTCAGGTGTTAGCATGTTTCCTTGCATAGTGTAAGACTCAGGGAGCTTTGCTGGCAATGGTACAACTGAAATTGTTTTGCAGCCATCTGTAGACAGGAGGCTTAAGGAAGATGGATTTGTCCTATTTCAAAAGCAATTAACTGACTTTGACATTAGAAGCAGCTCTTTTCAGAAGCTGTAACACAACATCTTTGCACTACACTTACTTTAATCAGGAAAAACAAATCACACTGCAGAGAGAAGAAAGCCATGTTTATCAAATATAAAAGGAACAGAAACAGTAGGTGGAATAAATTGGATTTTGAAACTTCAAACAGTCTGAGAAGTCGACCACAGAAGAAGGATAGCACCTCTAAGAAAGGCTTGAATAAACAGCATTGCAGCTGACTACAAAGCCCTTTCCCTTGCTGTTAATGAGGTACAGATTCAATAACATTTATTGCCAAGGTCAGCATGTATTGCATCTGACATCTCCTTAATACTGGCTAGAAATAATTTTAGCCCCTTCTTAAAATTAGCAGCTACCTTGACAAATTATTTGAAGTTTGCCGAAGAGGGGGATCTTCTTTGTGGGGAAAAAATGAATAGATGTTTTCTTCATCTTCAAAAAGAGCAGCTCAACCTGCAGAGGCTGCAAAACCCATCAGGCACAGCTCCAAGCCAGTAACTTGCATTGTATGCCAAAATCCAATTTGTAACCTATGAACTGTATCGCTGTACTGAAGGTCAACACAACTGCAGCCTTCCCCACATCACAGCATATTAGACAATCAACAAATCAAAGGCCTCTAACCAGCGCCATTTGCTCATACAAAAACAATTTACAGAACTCTACAGTGTATGCTTAATTTCTAGCTGCTCAATGGCAATGCTAACTGCAGAGTCCAAGGTGAAATCAAACTGACCCATGGAGCAACAGTCACCTTGAATGAACTTTAGCATCCCTTTACAATGGAATGTAGATGGAAGGTTATCGTTTGGCAGGCAACTGTATGGCCATGATCACCATCTGAGAACCACTGGCTGGAGCACCTACAATGCTTTTGTGACTTTTTCTTCCCACAAACACAAAAAGCTAATCAACATTATAGACACTCACCAGTGAGAGACTGAGATCTCCCAGCAGTTCCCAAAGATCACAGATAGTGTTCAGTCCAACTAGGAGGACTACAAAAAGGCCAACAAATTTCACCCCAATTGCACCAGCAAGATTTATCCCAGTCAAACACAGCCAAAACCACCAGGGGGCAGAAAAGGACCTGCAAAACATATTTTCGTTTAAACCATAAACTTTTGAAAGAAGCTCTATGGAGTAAAACCAAGGCAGAATGTACTCCATGGCTCAGTTCAGACAACACATTAGTCAACACGGTGTGAAAAATCCACTCAACAGTTGAGTTTTTAGGAGGTACTCCCCACACAACATGTGCTAACTCCACCATTGTGTGACTGTGGGCTACTATCGAGTTGAGTAAAATTAGGCTGACCATCAGAAAAGGAGGACAGGGCTCCTGTAACTTTAACAGTTGTAGAGAAAAGAGAATTTCAGCCAGTGTCATTTGTATGCAATTATTTCCTGTTGAAATTCCCTCTTCATCACAACAGTTAAAGTTGCAGGGGCCCTGCCTTCTTTTGTATATGGTCACTCTAGTATAGTGCCTGCACCTTTAACAGTTGTGATGAAGAGGGAATTTCACCAGGAACTAATTGCATACAAATGACCCTGGCTGAAATTCCCTTTTCTCTACAACAGTTAAAGTTACAAGAGCTCTGTCCTCCTTTTCAGATGGTCAGCCTAGTAAAATCCATTGCGACGTTTGATTGACAGTTCCTCTGCCCTCTCTCCTCCCCAGGTCCTCCCGATGGTATCCCATCAGCCATTGCTGAAAAAAAAAAATCCCTGCAGCTCTCCTAGAGCAGCATTTGCTCCTTTCACCGCTCTTGCCACAGAACTCTGTAACCAGTGGGAAGTCAACTCAATGCAGCGGAAAACTCCATGGAGCCTGCCACACAACACGCAATACAACTGTCATGCAGGAACTCTCCTCTGCACAGCATGGATATTCTGTGTGGAGTGTTTTTCAAAAAAACTCCACTGTTGAGTGGAGTTTTCCTGCCAGACAACACATTTCTCAGTGGTGGTGTAAAAACTCCACCGAAGCGTTCTAAAACCACCATTGAGAAACGTGTTGTCAGAACTGAGCCTATATCTGGGGTTTCCAACATGGTGCCCACCAGGCTTCCTGTCCCTTCTGATTTTTATTTTGTTTCTTAAGGTTTTTAAAAAATTAATTATTTTTAACTGGGAGGCTGGCATGCCGCAAAGCAAAGGGTTGCTTTCCAGTACCATCTTTATTTGGGGTCAAAAGACTGATTTTGTGTTTTGGAGCTGTCTGCCTTGTACTTAGGTTCTTGGGTAACATACTTTATTTTAGTCTCACCACTTTGCCTTCTGGATAATGAGTGTTTTGAGACCTGCCATGCCCACCATGGCAGCCAATTTTTTAAAAATCGGCAAGCCCCATGCCCATGGCAGCCATTTTATGACAACACTATAAAAATTCCAAATATGCCCATCAACCCCAAAAGGTCAGGGACATTGCTCTATATCTAAAGCATCTCTGATGAAGGGAAAAACACTCTGGGTAATGGGCAATATATTAGTGATCCTTTAGGAACTACAGAGGAAGAACTACCATAGACATAAAACAAAGGATGATTGTATCAATTGATCAAAATGAAGAAAATTAGGTTCTAAAACAGCCTTCCTCAGACCTTTTGGACTCCCTCCCATCAGTCCCAGCCAGCAGCACCTATTGTCAGGGATGATGGGATCTGTATTCCAAAAAATCTGGATCAACCCAGTTTGGGAAGGTTGGACCTCTCTCCCTGAAGATGAAGCCTCTGTAAAATTTTACCAAAAGTAAGTTGATTTGGTGAGAATATCTGAGCCTCATCACATTATGCAGGGGCTTGGGTAACCCCTAAGAAAATAAGAAGGGATATGCTTGCCAAGGAAGACTTCCCTCCAAATGTAAGGAAGGCAAAAGAATACTCCTCCACATCTAAAATAGCTTCAGGACGACTTCATCTAGTGTTGAGCTGCTAATCTCTGCACTTTGGATTAGGAGGCTGCTGTTGCACTCGTGTCCTGCTTGTGGACTTCCCATGGTCATCTGGATGGCCACTGTGGGAACAAAATGCTGGACTTGATAAACCTAAGGTCTGATACAAAAGGGCTTTTCTTATAATTAAAGTATTCTGCCATTAAACAATATTTGTTGAGAGATCATATGTGTTCTATCATCTAGTATGTTTGCTGCTACTTTACATGCCACATTTTATGAGCTTTGGCTTTTTCAGCTTTAATTGTGGATTTTATTGTTATTTCGGTTGTTTTATGATGTAAGCTGTTCTGAAGGCTCCTCAAAGCCATGTTTGCTATAAACAAACAAAAATAAGATTAACCTTCCAACACAGGAGTGAAGAGCCACATGTCCAAATCAGGAGACAATCAACTGCTGCCATCTTACCTGTTTGCACAGGAATTATACTTGACCATACTGAATACAGCTCCCATGAGAAAGAACATCAGAATGGGGTCAAGTAGAATGTATTGAGAGAGAGTAATGAGCCCTGTATCTGAAAAATAAGACAAGGCTGTATCAGTTTTTGTTCCAAAACACAGTCAACGAGTTTTTTCAACATTTAGTCAAGCATCATCATATTGAATCCAAGAAATAAGAGCACATCAAATTGATTCAACCCACAAGGAAAACACATTAAGGAGTTTCTTGAAGACTGGCCTTACTGGCCATTCTTTGAACATGTAGAGAAGGCAAACACAATCTTAACTGAATATTTAGAGCAGGGGTGGGCGACTCCAGATGTTTTGGCTTACAACTTCCATCAGCCCTAGCCAGCAGAGCCAATTGTGAGAAATGCTGGGAGCTGTAGGCCAAAACAACTGGAGGGCAACAAGTTGCCTAGCCCTGGTTTATAGAGTCCACTGTGAATCTAAAGAGCAAAGTTTGAATCATCATATTAAATCAAACAACCTGGACAAATCACAATTCAAACTTGATTCCCACACGGAAGCTTCAATTGTTCCCAGAATCAGTCCCCACCCCAATTCCACCAGTGACTTCTTGGGAGTGATGGTTACCTATGAGCACTGCTGTAGAAAATGCCACAGGTGCTCGCATTTCAGTACTAACTGAACTCCCATGCATACAAACCCTGTGCAATTTCAGAGATTATTCTTGACTTTCAAATACACTACATTTCTACAAAGGCCAGCATTTCCTCATGGGCTCCCTTCTGAAGTTTAAACTATGGTGCTCTCACTTATTGTACCCAAACTGTTTACCCTCAAATACACTTTTCTGTCATTGTGAGAGATATGTTTCAACAGAGATACCTCCCAAACATGTAACCTGGGATCATCAGCTCCTTCCCTCAAATCTAGGTCATTGCCTTTTCCTATGACTACTTCAACTTATCCAAGTTCTTCCCCTTCCTTTTTACATCTAAAACCCTAATCTCTGTTAAAGTGAAACCTCGAGTAGCAGAGGCAGTAAGCCTGTATACACTAGTTGCTGGGGACCATGGGTGGGAGAGTGCTGTTGCACAGTGGGTCCCTGTCAACAGCTGGTTGGCCACTGCGTAAACAGAGTGCCGGACTAGATGGACCCTTGGCCTCATCCAGTATGGCTCTTCTTATGTTCTGCTTAAAAAGAGATAGACTATTTTCTTAAAAGATTCTTTGTTTCCTTGCCAATAAGATGTGGATGTGATAAACAAAAATATAACATCTCGCTCCACTAACAATACACTCTCCAGGCACTGTACAGAAAAATATACATATATAAAAATAAAAAATGAACACAATATTTCAAAAAAGTTAACACTGCATCAAAATAAAACTAGCTAGCATCAATGTAAAACCAAACACTAAAACATGTTATAAAACTGAAAAGCCTGGGAAAATAAAAAGGTCCTCACCTGCCGCTGAAAAGACCACAACATAGGTGCCAGGCAAACCTCTCTGGGGAGGGCATTCCACAATTTGGGTGCCAGCATTGAAAAGGCCCTCTCCTCAAAAAAACTCTCTGGCTCAATTCGGACGACACAATAAACAACTGGTGTGGGGGAAACAATCGTCAGTTGTTTTGACTATTGTGTCATCCGAATGCTGCCATAGTCAACTCAGCGCTGATCTTCATCCACACCACAGTTGATTATTTATTACCATGTTGTGTGGGGAGTACCCCCTAGGGTTAGGGTTAGAGTTAGTCAACCCACCATTGACTATTGTGTCGTCCGAATTGAGCCTCTGAGTTTATTACGATGACTATTCTCAAGATAGAAAACTGAAGACATCAGGTTTGACCAAGTATGAGCAAGGATCTGAACACAGGTAAAGATTCAAGATCAAAACACACAGG
Organism: Anniella stebbinsi; assembly: GCA_029215795.1. Taxonomy (NCBI): domain Eukaryota; kingdom Metazoa; phylum Chordata; class Lepidosauria; order Squamata; family Anniellidae; genus Anniella; species Anniella stebbinsi. The sequence goes on from JARDYH010000001.1 coordinate 337,598,913, forward strand.
ATTTTTGTGATAGAAAAGACCATGATCAACTAACTTATCCTAAAGCCTGATTCCCTCATAGATTTCTATTACCCTACAGGGAAAGCCATCAAAACAATCCTTGCCACATGAAGGAGATGCTTACCAAAAATCAGAAAGGCAGCTGTGAGCATTGCTGCAGGCAGCGATTTGGACAGCTCAAGCACCATGAGGTAAGAGAAGGGGATCAGGCACGAACCAAGGAGCGCACAGAACTGAATAGAGAGAGAAGAGACATTCTTCACAAGGTAATGACGACATATATTCCCTTTGTAATCCTCTTTCGCTCTTCTGTCACACAGTCATAAAAGCAGACAAAACTAACCATGTAATGCACTAGCCAGTCTACTAAGTATTCTCAGGCAAAGGGTGAAAAAGTGACAGCCACCTTCATTATGTTACACAGCACTCTTCCCCAACCTGGTACCATCCAAACTACAACTTCCAGCATGCCCCAGCTAGCTATGCTAACTGGGGGATGCTGGGAGTTGTAGTCCAATAATCAGAAGATTGAAGAAGGTTGCTATATAGCTACTTCAAAAAGGGATAAAAGTGACAAAGGTTGCAAATCTGATTCATCCCCCTCAACCATCTTCATTCCCACCCAAAGTTTCTATTAGGCCACAAAGCAAGGAGATGATATGACTGCCCCATAGCCCAATCCACATTATCCTATACAGTAGACATGAACGAAGGGCATTCCAAATAGCATTTTCATCCCTTTCCCACTCATTCCTATCAATTTTTATATCTCTCTTAAATTTTGGCTAGAAAGTAGATTTCATTTTAACAACCATCAACATTATATAGGTACACCTTTAAGAAAAAAATGGGCTTAGAGTAAGGGCATATCTACACATGGCTTTTATTGTGCACTTTTAACTGGCCATTCACAGAAGTTTGCGGGTCCTTTAAATAACGTTGTCAACCCCCAGGACCTCCCCCATACTTTATAAACTTTATTCCATTTTTTAAAAGATCAATGATAGTCCAGTATTTTGGCTGTGTGTACTTCCATAATACCACAGCACCATCTAGTGGCTGTATAATGAAATATATAGAACTTGCAGAGAAAGGAAATCCCCCCTCCAAAAACAACAACAACAAAAAGTATAAGTGTAAACCCTATGGAGCAAAAGGTTTGGTCCCTTGGGAGAGAACTAAAAAAGGGAGAGTTTGTTGGTTCTGCTGGAAGCTGAATTATGGAAGATTTCTGTTTAATTATAGGCTCTTGTCACCTTGTATATGGGCTAATACTTTGAACTATTATGTTGGGATTGCCAGGAAGAATTAAAGTTAAGAACACTCTACACAAAGGACTTCCAAAATACTCAGCGCTTGGAAATACAGAACCATGGTGGATTGGGCTACAAGCAAGAGATCTCTATTTTTGTTGTTGTTGTTTGGACATAGGAGGGCAAATTGTGGCATGGGTTTTTTTTATAAATTGTTTACTAAAGACATATTTTGTTCAAGTTACAATTGTTTGTTGCAAGTTTATTCTAATTAAGCCCCATTGAACCCACATGAGTATATGTTACATAAGCACATGTAAAGGAGCTGAGCTTAATTCTGCAAAAAAATCTGGAAGCACAAGCCCCAGTAAAGGTACCTGGTATAGAGAAGCCCTAAATCCCGTCATCAAACCCCATTCTAAAATCTAAAGTTCCACTTATCATGTTAACCTTAGTGGAAAGTGGGGTGTTTTTTTGTTGCCAATTATGACTCCCCATGTACCCCCCAGAGCAGATTTTAAGGGAACATAGTGGGCTGCAAGGGGAGGGGGGAAATCAATGAAAATTGACTTTTCCCACACTCTGCTAGCAGGAACAAAAGCCTTCCAAATATGGAAGGAGCCTTTCTGTCATGGGAGGCAATTTTTGGATTCAACCCAAAATTAATTGGAAGTGAAGAGGAAAGGGAAAGCCCTATGCCTTCTACAGAAATGGGCTTTGGCTGTTTAGGGAGGTCCATACAGTCTTACCCCTCTCATTCCTACGTAGTTATGATGCTCATATTTGTCCCCCGGCTTCTGGAAAGGAAATGTACCATTGTAGCCACTCAGGTATCCAGCAAGTCCTATCAACATCTAGGGAGGGAAGAGGAATGATCTTAGGCAAGCAGAAGTAGATGCAGAAGTTTATCATATCAAATCAATGCTCTATAAAAAACATAATTTATCTTTAGAATTGATAGTTTGTTGTTTGAATAGGTGTGTGCGTGCGCAGGCATACATACACACACACACACACACACACACAAATCATCTGGTCATTAATTATTTTATTTAAAATATTTGTTACGAATCAACTGACATTCAAGTGATGCACTTTCCTCTTCTCTCAGTCATTTGGCAATATCTGAGGAGCCTGGGTTTGTTGTTTTGTTTTGTTTTTTTGGTAGCTTTTTGAAGTGTTGTAGTGGTTTTAAATGTACAGATTGTGTGTATGTTGTATGTTTTTGCTGTTTTAATTTTTGTATATTGTTTTTAATTGTTTTTAATCCTATGTAAACCGCCCAGAGAGCTTCGGCTATGGGGCGGTATACAAATGTAATAAATAAATAAATAAATGCACATGATACAACACCCCAAAACAAACAACCACTCTTCTCTCAGGCATTTGGCAATATCTGAGGAGCTTGAGTTTGTTTTTAGGCTTACAGCTTTTTAAAGTTATTATAGTGGTTTTAAATGTATGTGTATATTGCCTGCTTTTGCTGTTTTAACTTTTGTATATTTGTTTTTAATTGTTTTAATCCTATGTAAACCGCCCAGAGAGCTTCGGCTATGGGGCGGTATACAAATGCAATAAATAAATAAATAAATAGTAGTGCATCCAGTTTATACATTTTTATAGATTTTTTAAAAATATATATTCTAAAATTTAAAATTTTATAGCTTACATTTTTTAAAACGTATACATATATAAAGTATTTTAAAATGTCAAACGTTTCAGTACAAAACTTTATACAAAAAAGTTTTACATTTTAAAAACTGTTACATATGTTAATAAAATTTTAAATTTTAAATTTTAGATTTTTTAAAATCTATTAAAATTTATAAACTGGATGTGCTACCAGTGCTCATCTGTTTTGTTTTTGTCATACTAGTTCCATTGCTGCACCTCAGTTCTATGCAGCCTAGGAGAGGCCCCCAAGCTGCAAATATTTGTGGAGGCAGAGTGCGAGCCTAATTTGATTCCAAGCAATCTCAAAGGGATGCTGCCACCACTTCAAATTGGAGCTGCATTAATTCAAGCAGGGTTGCTTATTTTTTTTAGCATCTCAACTCTGAATAATTGTTCCATGTCTAACAATAATACAAGATAAATAGACAAACAGATAAACATTCCAGCATTTAAACAAATAATTCAGTAGACCTGAACAATAAAAAGGTCCCCACTTGGTGCTAAAAAGAAAATAGCACCAGGCCAGCCTATCTTGGGACAGAGATCCAAAGACAAAAACTGTCCCTGATGTTATCCCTGATGTTAGGGGGCCCCAGAGAAGGTTCTCTGTGAACACTATAATGTTTGGACAGGTTTATCCAGAAAAACGTGGTTCTTTAAGTACCCAGGTCTCAAGCCATAAAGCTTTAAAAATTAAAACAGCACTTTGAATCGTGCTTGGTCACTACAGCTGTTATAAAATGTGCAAGATATGACCCCTTCTTCCAGCACTAGTGAGCAATCTAGAAGGAATATTTCGAACCAACTGCAGTTTCCAAACAGTCTTCAAAGGCAGCCTCAAGCATAACACATTGCAGTAGTCTAAACAAACTGTTCCTGGGACATGGATAACTCTAGCCAGGCTATCTTTGACAAGTATTGGCTGCAACTGGGACATATATAGAAGCCACTCATTTATTACTCACACTAGTAAGCTTTTTCTGGCTAATTAGGGCCAAATCATCTGTAGACTATGCTTTAATTCAAAGATAATAGGTGGCTTTATAAATGTAATAATGCATTAATAGAGTATATATGTAACAGTGGCTAATGGCTATGACTACCAAAAATGAAACCGCCATATTTAGAGGCAATATACTTTTGATATCAGATGCAAGGGAAAAGTAATGAGGGATAGTTATCATGCTGATGCCCTCTTTATAGCTTCTCATGGGCATCTGGCCAGCAACAGTAAAGCAAATGCTTGGCCAGATAGATCTTTGCTTGGAACCAACATGTTCAAGGTAAGGCTGAAAGCAGCAGCTGGTCTACAGTCCTGAATTTGCATTCAGAAAGATAGCTATACACCAACAGTAGGCTGACCATATGAAAAGGAGGACAGGGCTCCTGTAACTTTAACAGTTGTAGAGAAAAGGGAATTTCAGCCAGTAGCATTTGTATACAATTAGATCCTGGTGATATTCCCTCTTCATCACAACAGTTAAAGTTGCAGGCACTATACTAGAGTGACCATATACAAAAGAAGCCAGGGCCTCTGCAACTTTAACTGCTATGATGAAGAGGGAATTTCACCAGGAACTAATTGCATACAAATGACACTGGCTGAAATTCCCTTTTCTCTACAACTGTTAAAGTTACAGGAGTCCTGTCCTCCTTTTCATATGGTCAGCCTAACCAACAGTAACTTCAAAGGCATTTTCATGGAAATATTCATAGTGACTACTGGAAGCGGAATTGTAACAGGATGAAAGTGTTTTGCAGCCAAGCGATTTTATTGGATCCCCAAATGTGTAAGCATAGAGGATAGCTGTTTACCTTCCCCAGAGGTGGATGGACATCAAAGAAAAAGGTCCGGTTAATGTAATAGCTTCCCATCTTTCCAAAATGTGTTTCATCCCAACTATGAAAAAGGAAAAAAGTTCAACTTCTAGTTGCCCATTCTTGCACAACTAGACGTACCTTTCCCATTCTTAGGTATGCATAGCTCTACATCAGTGGTCTTCAACTGGTCCTGACCCAAGACCTACCTAAGACTCCCAACCTGCAACATGAGACTCGCTTTCACAACTTCACAACTGCTCAACATAAGCGGCAACAGCTTTACCGCGACCCATCTGAACTGATCTTGCAAGCCATTTTTGGATCGTTACCCTCCAATTGAAGACCACTGCTCTACATAATATCAGGTTGTTACTTGAAGGATACAACTGATCAGTGATGACCTAGACTGCAAGAGTGGCCACAACAGTTAGCATGCTATGATGGCAAGAACAGGTCTCAACTTACACCTGTGTAAGGCTGTGCTTCAAAAAGTCAGTGTTCACTTATAACACAAGACTACCCTCAACACATAGCTCCCTAGGATGATTCTGTACCTATATACCCCACAACATGTATCCATATTTCCTCAAAAAACACCCTAGATATCTCCAGCAAACTACATACACCCAGATATCCCCCTGCCCCACTATATTGTGGTAGCTCATAACCCATCCAAGCACTAGCCTAAGGGAATCATAGAGAATAAGAATGGCAACACACTGTTACCGATTAGAGCTATCCACAGAGATAGGAAGCCTATCTGAGCAAACACATTTTAATTTTGTCACATTTTGTTTTACATTCTTGTGTGCCCCTCAAATAATTCTAATGAGATAGGTTAATCTGGGAGATAGAGCAGCTTTCTCAACATACCCAATGAGGTTGACAACTTAGGACTTAAAGAGCTTCAGCTATGGGGCAGTATATAAATGGAATAAAATAATAAAATAATTTTCTCACATTCCAGCCGAAATGTGTTTACTGCACCATATGAGCTTAAATTCATTCCACTACATATTTAATGAGGTTGCTGGCTTAACCAGGAACACACCAGTATAGCTAGGCAGATGGGGTTCTTCTGCTCAGTCTGTGTAATTTAGCTCAATGAGAAAAGAGGGGCTGGGAACTTGAAAATCTAGTTTCAGAAATCTTATAATGAAGTCATATATATTTGTGCTTTGATTAGAAAGATCAGATTCATGTTCATGTCCTCTTATCCCGCTGTTTACTATTTTGTTCTATAGGCCTATGTATGGGTGCATTTGCACGGGTATGTTTACATAGACACAACAGATGTGTGCATATAGCATTGGATTAGGACTGGGGAAACCTAAATTCAAATCCACGCCAGCCATAAAGTTCACTGGGTGACTTTGGAACAGTCACTCTCTCTCAGCCTAACCTACCTCAAAAGGTTGTTGTGACATGGAGGAGGAGGACTCATATATGTGGAGGAAGGATGGGATAAAAATCTAATATTTATTTCTACCCCACTTCTCAGGGGCAAAAAAACCCTCCCAAGGCAGCTTTAAAAATAAGTATGTACCAACCGAGAATTTGCCGAAACGGGTTCTAATCTAGTGCATGAAAGCATCTTTCTCACAGGCAAGCCCCGCCCCCAAAAACTAAGCCCCGCCCCCGTCACCATGGCACCCCAAAGCCCCATACCAGATGTGCGGCGGCTCCCGCAGGCGGTAAAAGCGGGTTGCGAAGCTTAGGAAAGTGACGAGGCCGAACGGACTCCAGAACCAACCAGGACTGCGGGGGACGGAGGAGAGCGACGCAGGGCCACTCGCCAGCCTGAGGGTCCTTCTCTGCCGCAGGCCCAGCACGGCCTGGCAGTTCTTGTTCGCCGCCAGTGGCATTGGCGCCCTGACGGGAGGCGCCTCCTGCCGGCACCCCAGTCTATGCGCAAAGCCTCACGGGAAGTCGAGTCCCCGTTCGGAAGACATGATGGGTAAGAGAGTTTGGCGTTCCTCATCGCGTCATTGAGCGGAAGAGGGAGGAAGACTAAGGGACTTCCACGGCATTGTGGGAAATGTAGTTCTTGAGACAGGCTGTACGCGCCTGAAAGGAACGCTGCAGTGCAGTTCTCCTGAGAATGTTTACCAGTCAGAAATACGTCTCATTGAGGCTTACTCTTTATTAAGTATGTTTAGGATTACAACCTTAGGCTCAATTCTATGCGTGTTTAGACAGACAAAAGTCCTACAATTCCCAGGATGCCCCAGGCAGCATGGCTGGCTGGGGAATGTCCTTAGTGCCTTTTATTTTGTCCTACCACACTCACAAAAGCCTAGCACCCCAAAGTTCCCTATGTTCACTAGTTTACCCACAGCACATACGATGGAAGTACCCCTTTCCTGGTTGCTTTATCTCAAGTCTGCTTCTGTAAGCCCCATGAGTACAAAAAGCAGGCAAGCAACATCTTTGATATGTTTGTCATAGGGGGATGCTGGGAATTGTACTTCAACACCAGGAGCTGTTCAACACTTGGAGAGCACCAGCTTGGAGAAGGCTTCTGTTAGGAAGATAGACCTTGTCTATTGCCAATCGCTTGCTTCTCAGCCAAGTCCAGCTCTCACAGACGTTTGTAAAATAAAGAATCTATATATTTCATAAAGTTATGTGCCGCAAGAAGGTGCCACTGTCCTTGCCAAGATTTTGTGTCCTGGCATTTGAGTAAGGGCTCAGTTGAGGTAAATATATTTAACAGTGAACCACTCCATTTCCCATCACTTAAAACTCCCTCAAGATATCCAGAATGCACAAAGCACAATATTTTTCAATATCTGGAAATTTCAGGTGTAGAAATGTGTCCATGTTTCTTATATACACACGCACATGCGTGTGCGCACACACACACACTTTCCTTTCAGCATTCAAGTTTAGTTTTAAAAAATCAGACCACTTACTGGAGAATATAGTCAGAGGCTTGGTAAATTATCCCCTTTTTCTTTTACTGTAGTTGTGACATGGAATTTAAAATTAAGATTCGCTTCTTTCCTCCTCAAATTGGGTTGTAAATTAACCAGATACAATCTTATGTAAATCCTTGAGATTCCCCCAGAGGAAAAGGCCAAATGCCATCAAGTACCAGTGATTTGAGCACAATAATTTACATTGAGGCGTCAAGTACCTTGGTTTATGGGAGAAGCATAGGTTTAGGAATGCTTTGTTCTCAGGGCCTGTTTGTTGTATCTCTTTCATGCATAGGTTGACCTTGCTCTTCTGAATGTGTTCTTGTAAAATAGCCAAGTGTTATCTTTTTCACTCCCATGTCTCCTGTTCTGTGTTGTAAAAAGCTCCAGTTCGCCTACGTCACCAAAGAGGAGTTCTTTGTGTAATGCTAGAAGAATAAAAAGCTTTTGTTTAGTAGACTAGGGGCGGATTCCCTGAATTTTGGCCAGGAGGCTCAGGGGATAGCCACAGCGCTGTATTTCTAATAAAACTAAATTGAACCCTCCTCCTGTCATCCGAGTTTGATTGTAAGTTGCTCCAGGCAACATAGTCTTTTGAATCGCTTCTCTGTTTCTTTTAATCTTTGTCTTTTTATTCTTCACACTCTCCTTGGGTGCCTTGTGTTCCACTCCTTAGAGGAATGATCCAGATAGGAAAGTGTTTGGCCCATTCAGTGGACCATTTTGATCCCGCGGCTTCTCCTGCACACAGCAGGCGATAGTGGCAACTAACTTCAGACTTAAAGAATAAGTCGGACATACTGGGGTTTTATTTGTCGTGGGAAGAAGGCTAGAAGGGGCGGGAGGATTGCAGGAGGCAGACGTCATTGTGAGAGGGACCTGCGAAAATCCATGAGTGCCCAATAATTAGCGTGCAATAAAACACTCGTCTGATGGAGCTCGCTGTCTGTGCTGACCTTGTGATGTTATAATACCAGATTCGGACTGACAAGCTGACATCTCTGAAGCACTGTATCCAAGACCCCCTCTAGATGGATTCCATTTGACGCCTGGTTAGCCGATTATGCGCATATTCGCTGAAGCACTTTATCGTAAATGCTTGCATGCAGGAGGTAATTGAGCACTCAACTGGTGACCTTACCGGTTGTTTCAAATGCACTTTACAAGTAGTTAATGCGGAGAATCGCTTGTTCACATAGGCAAAATGCGCTTTAAATGCCACAGCAAAATAAAACTCGCTATTTAACGCGCATTTGATAATGCGCATAATCGGATGTTTAAAGCGCCTCAGCCCCCAATTTGCACTCCTCTCTTGTAGAGGTAAAAATTTTAATCAGCCTTGAAAGAGCTTTAAACCTCTCTTGTAGAGGCAGCCCTAGGTTACCTCTTCAAGAAGGCATAAACTTTGCTAAAGGACCACCACTGCATCTTTCAGGTTGTCTAACATTTACACATAAGTGCTAAAACTAGAGCTAGCAAATCTGTTTAAAGAAAATTCATTCAGGGCTCCTACAAATCCCAGCATTCCCCAGGGGAATGCTAGGAGTTGTAGATTTTTTCTGGGTAAAGCTGGGTAGCTGTAACACTTGTTAACATGTTGATGGGCCTCTTCATTTCCCACCTGTCTCATGAAGTAGTTAAGTGTGACATGACATTTCTATTGAACCAACTTGGTGATGATGCAAATTAACCAGATGCAGAAAGATCTGAAGCACTTACAGCTCCATCACACCAGTGATTTAGTGCACTCTCATCATGCCTGGTGTGCAGATTTGCAGCACCGTACTCACATGATGCCATGCCTGTCCTGCTGACACCCTGCCTCTTCCCCAGCCTTTCCCAGAATGCTAAAAGTCTATTTTCCCTAAGCACATTTAATGCGCCCTAAGCCTCTGTGTAGTTTTAAAGGAACTGGGAACTTGAATGGATTGCATCAGGTCCTGGCAGGGAAAAGCAAAGAAGCAAAAGAGCATCTATTCAGGTGAAAGGAATCGTAAGCTTGATGCGCTTCTGCCTCAGAGGTAAAAAAAATGGGGAGGCAAACCAGGGGGGAATTAGGTGTGATAGAGGTCTTAGCAAAGTTGAGTGTAGAACAGCCTGTTCGCACACACACACTGTGGCAGAAGATAGGAGTTCAAAGAGAATACACCATCTTATTAAGACCCTAGCAGAATCTGGCAAAACAAACAAACCCAGTCCTCTTCTCTTCTCACCAGAGAGCTGGCTGAAAGGAAGTAGGAAGCCTCCAAATATTTTGTGGGCTGATATTTGGAGCAAAAGAGCAAGAATTGAAAAATTATAACTTGGAACAATGGTAGAAATCATTTGCACTACCTTAGAGCAGAACTCCAGAGACTACTCTAATGCTCTGGATGAATAAAGAAGCCTTCATTTCACCCAACTTTTTTTCCAGGCTGGAATGTCATTGTCAGAACAAACAGAACTGCATTTTGAGTTTATTGTAGCATAAGCTTTCTGCATCTGACAAAGTGAGTTCTGGAACATGAAAGCTTATGACCACTAAAAGCAGAATCCTATGTAAGTTTAGAGAGACAGAAACTCCTACAACTCCCAGCATTCTCTAGCCAGCCATGTTGACTGGAACATACTGGGAATTGTAGGACTTTTTTCTGTCTAAACATGCATAGGATTGCACCCTAAATTTGTTAGCCCTGGAGATGTGTTGCAACATACAGACACAGCTACTTCTCTGTTATTGGTATTTTAATTATAGATCTGCTTTTTTATCAAGTTTATATTTTAAATTCTTGCTGGCCACCTTGATCCTAAGGAATGGAGTAGGTTAGATGGCCAATTCATTAATATGACACTATAACCTATTTGATCTGATCTTTCCCATTACAACTAACGAGGAAAGTTTAAAGACGGGAGAAAACTGCTGAAACTACAACTCCCAGAATCCCAACAACTCACGGAGACGTGTCTCTTCTCAAGCAAAGTCTCTATTCATAACTGGTCAGCGCCGCACTAGAAGACGCGGAGCTGTAATTTAAAATATAGCCAATGTCAACTTGTAAAAGGACTCTAGCTCTGCACTCCAGAGAGAGAGACGTGTAACAAAAGGAGAGCGCGCAGGATGTGTGCCGCATTAGCGAAGGTATTTGCTATTCCAAGAATACGGAAAGCGCTTTCTTTGTAGCTCTACATCTAAAAGAACACGCCATTTCGATTGCTTTTTCGGGTTGTTTTTGTGAATACTCCCCGACGCCTTTTACATTCTGGCCACAGTTTGAGACTTAAGTGATAGTTATAGCCGCTGTTCAGACAGACGTTAAGTTTAATGCCGATTTTTAAAGCTCTTTGGGGGCACAAGGTAGAGGCTCTTTTGTATCTGGTCAAGAGGGTAGGGCTCCTTCAGCTTTAACTGTTGTGATGAATTTTTACCAGGTGCTACATGCATACAGATGATTTCCCCTTTTCTATACAACTGTTAAAGTTACAGGAGCCCTGTCCTCCTTTCCATATGGTCACCCTAGGTATGCCTCTGAACATGAGCTGCTGGTGAACCACTGCAGGAGGGCTACCACCCCCATGTCCTGCTTTTTGCCTTTCAATAATCATCCGCTTGATCACTGTAGGAAACAGGATTCTGGACTAGATAGGATTTTGGGTTGATACCGCAGGTTTCTTCAAACGGTCTTTCTTCTCCAGCCCTTGCCAAAATATTCTGCATCTTGTGAAAGCCCAAATATTTCCACTGGAACATACTGTACAAATAAATGAATTGTACCTTTGAATACAGACACTGGGTTGAATCCAGATTTAGGCACATGCAACTGGACTGGCAGAAGCAGACTCCCTTGCTCCCTCCTCCCACAGTAGCCCTTCCAGGCCCCCTGGAAATGCTACACGGGGTGGGGGAAGGATGGGGTAAGCGGGAGAAGGGTTGTTGACCCTGAAAATCAGGTGGAGGCACCTTCTGTGAGCAGAGCCCTTTGTTCATGGAAGGCAGATTCTGGATCCAGCTCGCTGTATTCATAATTTGCATTTCTTTTGTGCAGAATTCTTTTGTGCAATGGTTCTAGTTTCTCTCCATCCCCATCCCAGAGGGAGACTGAAATTGCAGAAGAATGAGACTTTGGTCATTCTCTTGCTCTGCGATCTCCAACAACTAAAGAGTAGGATTATGAAACTTCTTTGACTGGCTACAAGAGGTTCCTCCCTCTTCCTCCCCTCACAAAGTCCAATACAGTCCGAGTTGGCTTTCATTCTGAGGATATTTCGTGCACACACAACATGGAAACTACTGAAAAGGTGAGGGGTTTTTTTAATAGTTGAGGAGCTGCCTTAGTAGTTACATTACTGGATGTTTTTCCCCACACATTTTTTATGCCACTCTCCTTCCTAGCTGCAGGCTTTAGAACAGGCTCGTCTTTGCATGGTCTTTCTGACCGCCACTGAAAGTTTCAAAAGCAAACTTCCCACCGATATCTGTGTGGGATTTGGCCAAATCAGTGGCACGAGATCTGTGTGGGATTTGGTGAAAAATGCCAGTGTTTCAAAGTCACACATGAAATGAGTCCTGCCTAAACTGTGTCTTTTGTAAAGCGAACCAATTCTATTTTAAGCAGAGTAGCACTAAAAGTTGCAGGGCCATCTTTACTCCCCAAAGAAGTATGTTTTCTTCATTGTATATAGTATTTGTACTTTGACGTTAATGAGTATGCTATAATACAAGTTTTATTCTTCCCACCCCCCACCCCGTTTCCCATGTTTTTTCCCCTCCTCTCTCTGCAGCCAGTTCTTTATACCTATTTCAGAAGTTCCTGCTCCTGGAGAGTTCGAATTGGTAAGAAAAGTTGTTCGATCCCATTCCATAGAATTCTGGGGTTTCAGAGTCTTTCAGTGCATCCTTTTCACATGTATTTACTTAAACACAGTTAGACTGTAGAGTAGCAAAACGTATAACTGAATATCCCCAGATATTTCTGGGGATTGACAGTGCAATCCTATGCATGTCTACTGAGAAAATCATGCTACTTTCAGTGGGGCTTACTCCCAGGTAACTGTGCATAGGATTGCAGCCTAAGAAGCCTCTTCTTTACTTTTGGCAATGGGAACAAATATCAGATTTACTTTGGGGTGGGAGGAAGAAAGCTGCTGGGTTTACAAAGGACAGCTAGGATTAAATCATACATTGAAAAAATAGTAACGCCATGCAACCTGTGTGCAGATTGTCATATGCAAGTACAACAATTTCCCCACAAATGCAAGCATTAGAAGGCTGCGATTACTTTGCAAAAGTATATTCCATGTAGGATTTTTTTTAATTATGTGAAATGGCAGAAAATATTTGTGTTATGGACCATATTTTCGCCTATTTTGTAATAGAAGTTCTCAAATTGTTGGTCTTAGTGGTTTTTGTGTGACTGCTTCTCTTTGGCTGATCCTACATTTATCCGAGTTTTGAGATTAAGTAGGGACATTTTGGCTACATTAAAAATAGCACAATTCAGATGTGTGCAGTTGATGCATTCTTTACATTCACACTGAGATGACAGGGATCCTTGGAAACTTTGGTTTTATGACTTTTGTAAGATGGAGCAGCAACCAAATATTATTATTATTATTATTATCATCATCATCACTTATATATAGCCCCATAGCCAAAGCTCTCTGGGTGGTTTACAAAAATTAAAAAGATTGAACATTAAAAAGACAATATACAAAATTTAAAACCATAAACATAAAACAGCTGTCATTAAAACACTTTAAAACATTTTAACTGTTAAGCCTGGCCACAATATCAATCAAAACCTCAACTTGAGCTGTTAAAATGCCTGGGAGAAAAGAAAAGTTTTGACCTAGCGCCGAAAAGATAACAGTGTTGGCGCCAGGCGGGCCTCATCGGGGAGATCATTCCATAATTGAGGGGCCACCACAGAGAAGGCCCTCTCCCTTGTTGCCATCCTCCGAGCTTCCCTCGGAGTAGGCACCCGGAGGAGGACCTTTGATGTTGAGCGTAGTGTACGGGTAGGTTCATGTCGGGAAAGACGTTCCATCAGGTATTGTGGTCGCAACTCGTGTAAGGCTTTATAGGTTAAAACCAGCACCTTGAATCGGGCTCGGAAACATACAGGCAGCCAAAGCAAGCGGGCCAGAATCGGTCTGATATGTTCGAACCTTCTGGTCCCTGTTACCAATCTGGCCGCTGCATTCTGCACAAGCTGCAGCTTCCAAACCATCTTCAAAGACAACCCCACGTAGAGCGCATTGCAGTAATTTAACTTGGAGGTTACCAGAGCATACACAACTGAAGCCAGGTTATCCCTGTCCAGATAGAGGCGTAGCTGGGCCACCAGCCAAAATTGGTAGAAGGCACTCCGTGCCACCAAGGCTACCTGAGCCTCAAGTGACAGAGATGGTTCTAGGAGAACCCCCAAGCTATGAACCTGCTCCTTCAGGGGGAGTCAACCCCATCCAGAACAGGTTGAACACCCTCCATCCGGTCAGAGTAACCCCCGTTAACAGCATCTCAGTCTTGTCTGGATTGAGTTTCAGTTTATTAGCCCTCATCCAGTCCATTGTCGCAGCCAAGCAGTGGCTCAGCACATCCACAGCCTCACCTGATGAAGATGAAAAGGAGAAGTAGAGTTGTGATTGGCTCCTAGGCTAGTAATAGATCACACAGCCAATGGAATATTGAGAACACTGGTTGAATGGATCCCTCAAGATTACAGGGCAGGAGAAGCCATTTGGTGTCTGGTTTGTGTTGGTCTAGTGCAGGGTTTGAGAGCCTTTTTTGGCCTGAGGGCCAGTTTGGCTCCAGGCATGCACATTGGCCACAGCCTAAAATGAGTGTGGCCACAGCCCAGAGTGGGTGGAGGCACCCCCATTACTGATATGCAGCCCTCAACACACTTGCCCAGACACATTCACACACCATTCAAACCCAGTTTATACACACACACCATGGAAAGGCAGCAAACTGCAGTGATTAGAAAGATGAAAATGCTTTCTTCCCCCACGGTCAATTCCCTGCCTTTCCATGGTGCGCAGTGTGAAAGGGGTCTTTGTAACCCCACAGCACTGAAAAGCTGTGTCTCTGTGGGTAGTTCACTGCCTTTCCGGGCTGTGGGGGTGTCAAAGGGGTTCCCTTTGTCAGTGTGCAGCATAGAAAAGCAATAGGAAATGGAGGCCTGGGAAGCTGGCTAGATGCAGAAGCCCTACATATGCCAGGCACACACATTAACAAGAAATGTGTTTTCCTTTGGTATAATTGAACCAGGGCTGACAAGGACGCTGCGCCTGCACTTTTTTATTAGCAAGGATACCACCATCTCCCGCCCCCTTCAGAATTCCCTGTTCCCTCTGAGCTTAGGTCCTCACAGTAGCTGAGGGAGAAATGCATTTCCCAGCAACAATAGATTGTTTCTTGTTGCAATGTAAAGTATTTTGGGGTGGCCTGATCTTTAATGTGCAGTTAAGACACATCAGCTTTAGAAAAGACCTGCTCCTAGATTAAAATTGTTCACATGGATCAATACAACTGCCTGCAATTTTGGGCTCTCCTTGAGGGTTTCATGATGAGCACTTTCCTTGCCAAATTTACCACAGCACCACACGTCTAGTTTGGCTCCAAGTGCATAAGGTGAATTAGTTGTACTGTGCAGAAACGACTGCTGTTGCTTTAAATATCAATGAGCCCATTTCCTCAGAGTCTTGGTTTTCATTACTGTTTGTTCTTGAATCATTCTTAAACTCATGACATTCTTGTGGAAGTTATTCTACAGTTTTTTTATCATTTTGCTGTGCTGTTTGAACTTACTGTACTGCTGTAGAAGGGTAGTTTTTAAAAAATATGACTAAGTAAATATTGGATAACAGTGTCATATTTCTCTTGGCAGCACTGGCTTTGAAGGGAATTGCCTATGATCAAACACCAGTAAATCTTGTGAAAGATGGAGGGCAGCAGGTGAGTTTTGCCCAGCATGAAAGATGGGACCTGTGTGAAGATTGCTAGGATCAGGTGAAATTGCAAGGAATTTTGCATCTCTTCCCCCAGACAGCTTCATGGGAAGTGGGGCCCTTCTTATCTGATAGAGGTGTACAAAATTATGCATGGTGTGGAGAAAGTGGATATTTTTCTCCCTCTCCCATAATACTAGAATCCAGGGTTATCCCATAAGCTGATAGGTGGGAGATTCAGGACAGATAAAAGGAAGGACTTCTTCATGCAACACAGTTAAGCTCTGAATTCATTACCACAACACATCGTGATGAGCTCCAATTTGGATGGCTTTAAAAGGGGATTGGACAAATTCCTGGTGGAGAAGGCTATCAATGGCTACTAGTCCTGATGGCTATGTGCTTCCTCCAATATCAAAGGCAGTATGCCTGTGTACACCAATTGCTGGGGAACGTGACTGGGAAGATGCTGTTGCACTCATGTCCTGCTCATCGGTTTCCCATGGGCAGCTGTTTGGCCACTGTGTGAACAGAATGCTGGACTAGATGGAACCTTGGCCAGATCCAGCATGCCTCTTCTTACGTTCTAGCTGTAAATATGGCTTTTGAAACAGCAGGTCTTTGTCTTTTAAGGGCTGTCTGACTCCTGCAAGTCCTCAGATTCTTCAAAGAATATGAAAAGAAATTGGTAGCATTTTTCCTAAAACCAGTGCTGTCCTGCTCTTTGTTGACCATCAGTGCTGTTTATGAGAGGGCCTTCTCTGGCCACTACCTTGAAGCGTGCGGAGGACTCGTGCAGGACAAGCCTGCATCTTTCCTTTTTATTTGATCCATATCCCTCCACTCCCACCCAACCCCCCAGAAAACCAACAGGGAGGCTAAAGGCTCAATCCTATGCATGATTAGATGAGGGTTCCAACTTTGCTATTCTATGATTCTATGAAAACCCCTACAATTGTAGACAATGTTGGGACTTGTAGGGCTTTTTTCTATCCAAGCTTGCATAGGATTTGTGCCCTAAAAGACAAATAACCTGTCCAACAAACTGAGTACAAGGCTGAGGTGGGGTCTGAACCCTAAATGCCAAATCAAATAGCCCATCAGTCCAGAAAGACTGAAGACCCCTGGTGATTTTTATTATTATTATTTATTTATTATATTTGTATACCGCCCCATAGCCGAAGCTCTTTGGGCAGTTTACATAAGATAAAACATTTAAAAACAATATACAAAAATTAAAACTGCAAAAACATACATTATGCACATACATTTAAAATCACTATAACAACTTAAAAGCTATAAGCCTAAAAACAAAAAACAGACCCAGGCTCATCAGATGTTGCTAAATGCCTGGGAGAAGAGGAAAGTCTTGACCTGGCGCCAAAAAGATAACATTGGCGCCAGGCGGGCCTCGTAGGGGAGATTGTTCCACAATTGGGGGGCCACCACAGAGAAGGCCCTCTCCCTTGTTGCCAACCTCCAAGCTTCCCTCAGAGTAGGCACTCTGAGTATGTGTGTGTGTGTGTGTGTGTGTGTGTGTGTGTGTGTGAGAGAGAGAGAGAGAGAGAGAGAGAGAGAGTGTAATTTTACCATTTAGGATCATCCCTTGAGCAAAAGGAACCACCAAAATACTACATATTGATCAAAACTGAAAGCATATAATGTCTGTGTATGGGCTGCGCACTGGAAGAGGGAACTAGGTTTAGGATTCTCTGCTCGGCCACATGGAGAAAACAGCAGAACAGTCTTAGCAGTAGAGCCCAAAGTGGAGTGTACAGGTTGTAGTGCTATTTGTGGCCATGATAGTGTAGAGGAGACATCCAGCTATGTGAGTGAGGTAACAAGAGTATCAGCCATATTCCCTTGACTCACCAGTTTGGAAGGCCTTTCCTGCAAGGGGAAAGCTTTGCTCTTCGACAGCTCCAGTACAAGAACTCAAGTGCCGTTGGCTGCCTCTACAAGAAAGGTTTAAAGCTCTTTCAAGGTGCTTTAAAAAATTTACCTCTACAAGAACGGAGCGCAAATCGGGCGTAGAGGTGCGTTATCTCTCCGATTATGCGCATTAAATCACGAGTTTTATTTTGTTCCGGCCGTTAAAGCGCATTTTGACTATGTGAACAAGCGCTTATGCGCATTAACTACTTGTAAAGCGCATTTTGGTCATCCGTTAATGCGCTTCGCCACCTCTCGCCGCCTCTCGTGCAGAGGTATTAGGTGTAAATGCGCTTCAGTGATTATGCGCATAATCGCCTAACCAGGCGCAAAAGCGAATCCTTGTAGAGGGGACCTTAGGCACTCTCTTGTCTCCACAGCTGTCTTCAGAGTTCCAAACTGTGAATCCAATGCAGCAAGTTCCAGCCCTCAAAATTGATGGCATCACCCTCTCGCAGTCGGTGAGTACGCAATTTCTATTAATGATCTACTTGGTTCTGCTGCCCAGACTTTGAACTTTGAATTGGGTAGCCAGTTCTCTGGATCAGGCTTCGGATTTGTTGGCAGGAAAGCCATTGTGGGTGGAGTAAGAACAGATAAAGGTGCTTCAGAAGAGACTTTGTTTTTCTTCATGCAGTGAATCTCATTCTAACTTAAAAGATGTGGCTTGCTATGTAAAATCCCACCAACATGCGCCATATTGATGATTCTCAGGCATGGGTGTCATTGTTTATACAGGATACATTGGAAACATTTACTCAGGACTAGCTTAAACCCAGCAGATCGGGTTTTGTTTGACCTGCATCAGGGAACTGCCTTCCCCCTTTTTATCAACTTGCCAGGATCATTCTAGGCTAAACATGTCTCTGCTTTTTGCAGCTGGCTATAATAGAGTATCTAGAGGAGACAAGGCCAAACCCTAGGGTCCTGCCTCAGGATCCAAAGAAGAGAGCCCAGGTCCGGATGATCTCAGATCACATTACTTCTGGAATTCAACCCTTGCAGGTAATTAACGTATTGTCCACCCATCTTTAACACAGTACTGCTGCTGCACCTCTGCTAGTTCCATTGCAGCAGCAGAACGGACTGCTAGCACACCAAGAACTAGCAGTTACTGAAACAAACCTGATTTCTGGAACAGGGCAGGTCAGTGGAGCTCCCTTCTATTTCCCTCCATTCCCTGTGTCCCAGCTTTAAGGCATAGCATATTAAGGTCATATAAAGCAGGAGTGGGGAACCTCCTTGGATCACAGCTTCCATAATCTCTGACCATTGGCCACACTAGTTAAGGCTGATGGGGGTTAGAGCCCAACAACATGGACTAAATAATTGCTTCTTTATTAACAGCCATGGTTAAGGTCAACACTGAGAGACAATCTAACCTGCAGATTATTCCTCCATTTCTCAGAACCTGACCGTCCTGCAGCAAGTGGGAGAAAAGAAGCTAGACTGGGCACAGCACTGCATTTCTTGTGGCTTCAAAGGTGAGTCCCAGGGTGAAAGTTTCAGCCAGATTTAAGTCATCTGCTAACAGGGCAGGAGCTTTTTGGGAAAGATCTGTCCCCTTGCCTGTCTTGTGTCGCACTGAGAGCTATTGGTGGAAGAGTTAAGCTGACTGGAACTCTTCCAGAACTTTGTGGAGAAGAAAAATATGGGGATTTCTGATAGGCCCTTCCCTGAGACAAATAGCCAGTAGAAATTGATCCTCAGGAAGTGTGGTGTCTTAATGGCCTCATCATCACATTTAAGCAGACTGCAGTGGTAGAATAGTGAGGCGGTAGAGATAATTTTACCAGTTTGGATTGCAGATGGGGTTGTTGTCACTTTGGAATGCCCCCTCCCCCCCGTAAACAACTCCCTGCTAGTTAAATAAAAAAACAAAAAATAATAAAGGAAGTAGAAAATGTATAGTCCAGCCTGCTCCATGCTGTGGTAGCATTCCACTAGCAGAGAGCTTTTTAGGTAGGAGAATATTAAAGAAATGTGATACCCCTTCCCACCTGCAGTCTGAAGTGGTACAATCCACCTCAGGACTCTGGCACTTCATTCTACTACATGTGTGTAGTCCAGGCCACAGTTTGGAATGAATCTGCAACATGCCAAGACATCCATCCGCTCTTAATGCCAGATGTTTAGCAACGAACATGGGATTCATAAAGCCATATTTGCATGTGATGTGCAAAGCAGGATGGAGGGGTTTTTTTGTGGGGGGGGGAAGAAGCCGAAGGAGAGGAGTACTTAACCCTTTTCCCGCCACTGCTTTTCCTCTGCAACCATTCCCTCCTGCCATATTTCCATGTTTGGCTGAGGGGAAAGCTGCAGATGGAAGAAGGGTTAAGCACATCCTTTTCAACGCCTTTGCAAATGGTAGGCAAGCATGGAATTGGAGATTCTGTTGGCCACCAGACATCTGGCACTTGGGGTCATCCAATGAAGCTGAATGGCAGGGGATACATAACAGGCAAAAGGAAATACGTCAGTGGGTTTACTCTAAGAAGGACTAACACTGGAAAACTTTTGTCTGCAGCAATGATTCCAAAGGGGAGCAGGTGCTCCCACAAATATTTCCCTCTCTCCCAGCTTTAAGGCACAGTATAGAAGATATCTACCCTATCTTTCTGTGAAAGCCCTACACTGAAAGGAAGTTCTTGATTTTTGACAATTATGCCCCTTTCTTTTCCCGCAGCTCTGGAGCAGATTCTGCAGGAAACAGCTGGCTGCTACTGCGTTGGGAATGAGGTAAGGCAAGCTGAGGCCTCTGATCACCAAGAGAACTAGAAAACCAGAGTGAATAAAGGTTTGGGTAACCAGAATATGTACAAGGAGACTTTCACAGCTCCGGGAAGGCAAGGTATCTCTTATCCATGCGCTGGAAGCAATGCAGAGACCCAGTGTGCAGCAAACCAAGATCACAACAAAAAAGGATTTATATACTCAGGTACACTGATGGTGGACTTATTCCCTCCAATTGATCTTAATCATTCCTGTTGATATAGAGGCTGAAACAAATATGACCAAAGGAAATACACTGCCCATTAACATCCGTAGTTCTGAGCAGTAAAATTAACACAATGGCTCAGTTCAGACAACACATTAGTCAAGGCAGTGTGAAAACTCCAGTCGATGGTTGAGTTTTTAGGGGGTACTCCCCACACAACGTGTGCTAACACCACATCACCATTGTGTGACTTTTGGGCTACTGTGGAATTTTGTAAAATCCATTGTGATGTTTGATTGACAATTTCTCCATCCTCTCTCCTCCCCAGTCCTCCCAACGGTATTCCATCAGCCATTGCTGAAAAAAAATTCCAGCACCTCTCCTAGAGTGGCACTCCCTCCTTTTGCCGCTCCTGCCAAGGAATTCTGTAGCCAGTGGGAAGTCAACTCAATGCAACAGAAAACTCCACAAAGCTTGCCATACAACATGCAACACAACGGTTGTGCAGGAGCTCTCCTCTGCACAGCGTGGATACTCTGCATGGAGCGTTTTCCAAAAAAACTCCACCACTGCATGGAGTTTTCCCACCAGACAACACATTTCTCAACAGAGGTGTAATAATTCCACCATGGAGTTCTAAAACCACTGTTGAGAAACATGTCTGAACTGAGCTATTGAGTAGTGACAATGAGTACTCAAACAATTACCTCCAGATTTTCTACCTCAACTTCCCAGCCATTTTTGAACCTCTAACCAGGGTTACAATTAATTTATCCTCAATTGGGGTACAACAGAGTTAAATGAAGCAATAGCACCACCTGCTGGCAAGAGTAATTTGATGGTCACTACTGAATGCTGCTGAGTGATGTATGTGAGGTTGTAATGGCTCTGGAGAAGGTGCCAGTACTTGGTTAAAGGAACTTACATGCTGCTGACAACATCAGAGCAACCCTCACAGTTGATTTAGTGCAAAAATGTTGTATACAAAAGTGACAATGATATGTCCCAAAATATGCTGTATGTCCCCAAAATGTGCTTAACACACCACAAGTATCAGGTTGCTATAGATGAATTGGAGTCCATCTTAAACTATGATACATACAATGCAATTCTATGGAGGTCTACTCAGAAATAAGTTCCATTGAGTTCAATGGGACTTACATCCAGGTAAATGTATATACCGTATTTCATCGATTCTAAGACGCACTTTTTCTCCCATGTTTACATCTGTAAAAATGGGGTGCGTCTTAGAATCGATGGCGCCTTGCAATCGCGGGATTTCTCCCGCGTTTTGCAGAAGGCACTAGGGTTCTGCATGCCCCCCCATGACTCACCCTAGCGGGTCCCAAGGAACCCCACAAGGCCGGTCAGAAGGTTTCAGTACTGGGAAAGAGGCCGCGATCCCAGGAAATCCCGCGAGATCTCGGTCTCCTTCCCAGGCCGAGGCAGCAGCAATCAAGGTAAGTGGGGAGGGGGGACTTACGGGGACCTAACCGTCCCTCCCCTCCCCTCCTCCCACCGCTGGCAACACTCACCTCGTTATTGGGAACACCGCCTTGCCAGGCCGAGGTGAGCTCTGGTAGTGGTGCGGAGCAGCGGCAGCAGCGGCAATGAGGATGGGTGATAGAGGTGAGGGGGAAGGGGTGCTGAAATTAAGGTGTGTCTTAGAATCGACGCAAAGCTTTTTCCCTGCTGGTGGTCCTGAAATTTAGGTGCGTCTTACAATTGATGGTGTCTTACATTCGGTGAAATACAGTATGTTTGCAGGCTTAAAAGACCCTCTTCTCTCACACGATCCTGCTAGTCCACATGGGTAGCTGAGGCAGCCTTGGGAAAGCCATCCAGCCCCTTTTGATATTTCATCAGCTAAATACATTTTTGGTCTGGTATGCTGCAGCCTGCCCATTGTTTGATCTTATTGTATCTCACACCTTATTTTGTTTCTTATCTGCTTATCATGCCCTTCTGTTTAATTTTATTTATTTTTGATTGATTGTTTCTAAATTAATACTGGGCATTCCAATTTGAAATGGAAAGGTAGGATATACATAAAACTAAATCCATCTGTAGTTAAGGAGCTGGGCTGCAAAAACTATATTCAACTGCTGTTGACATTTGGAATATAAATTAATTGTGAAGAGTTGCAGTCCACTTTGGCACATTTTGTTTTTATAATTGGTATTTTTGTACACAACATTTTTCAATGTATTAATTGGTCTGCCATATTCCCCTACTCTTTTTCATCACTATTACTAACACAAGACTTTAAAGTGCTGAGTGTTTTGCCTTTCCATAGAACAACTGACAAAATGGTGATGTACAATATTAGACAATTGGGGAGAGGGTTAGGAAGACTTTTCAGTCACTGAGAAGAGGTTTCATCCATGTTAAAGGTCATCACTACCATTGGATTTTTGTAAAATACCATCATTATATGTTCCTCTCTAGGCTGAAATGTGAAGGCAAGCCATCGACAGAAGGGCTCTTCCATTGCTTTGACACTTTTCTTTGCTTCTCTGTAGGTGACCATGGCTGACCTGTGCTTGGTCCCCCAAGTGTACAATGCTGAGAGGTAAGCTATTTGTCTCAATAGGGCAACTGGTGCGATCCCAGAGACTGGGTTGACAGTCAAAACACATCCATCCATTTCTAACCCGCCTCGATCTAGATGGAGAGGCGGGTTAGAAATGAAATAAATAAATAAAATAAGCTGCAACCCACTGAAGTAGCAGACAACTTGGAGATTATAGAAGTACTCTTCAGCTGGGATTTGATTCCCAGAACCTTTTTTGGGGTGGGGGGAATACAAGAAGTGAAATGCTATCCTCTACACTTGGAGGCAAGCACTGAATTATCCTAACCCAAGACCCATAATACTAGACCCTGAGGTCATCCCACGAAGCGCGATGGTGGGAGATTCAGGACAGATCAAAGGAAATACTTCTTCACACAGCACACAAGATTTAGTGATGGCCATCAATTTGGGTGGCTTTAAGAAGAGGTTAGACAATATCATGAAGGCTAAAACTATCAATGGCTACTAATCATGATGACTATATATTACCCTCCAGTATTGTGGGCAGTATGCCTCTTTACTCTAGCTGCTGCGTATCATGCACAGGCGGGAGGGTGCTATTGCCTGGAGGTGCTGGGGATTGAACCTGGGGCCTTTTTCAAGCATAACAGATGCTCTATCTCGGAGGTACAGCCCTCCTGTATGACTGCATTAAGTATAATTGGCTCTATGTCTAACTCTTCTCTTAACAGATTTAAAGTGGATCTTACTCCATACCCCACAATAAGCAAAATCAACAAAGCTCTCCTGAAGTTAGAAGCATTCCAAACAAGTCATCCATCCCGACAACCAGATACACCTTCAGAACTAAGAGCCTAAAACTGCCCAGTTGTCTTACTGGAGAGGAATTGAGCAAAGTTTGCCCAGAAAGGGACCCTCCCCGGTAGAACATGTTAGGAAGGAATCAAAATCCGCCACCTTCTGAGAAGACAAGACAGGAGCACTGCAGTAGCATAGCATGCAACTGCAGGAAAGAGCTTAACTGGGCCTGCGCTCTTGATAATTTCTGACAGCTGTAAATGCCATCATGAAGCAGATTAAAAGGAAGAGAGCTTGCGAGTGTTCTGTGTAAGAGTCTGATTGATGCTATCTTGCTTGCTGTACTATACATGGCAAACATGTAATACTGTCGCCAGATTGCGACCAAAGGGTGCGTCCGGATGAATAGCGCTTAACATTACCAATCAGAAAACACAGTGCAGCTATCCTGTCTTTCCTTCCTTAATGGATTTTCTGTGATAAGAAAAGAGATGGAAGAAGTGGTAGAAGAACACAGCAGAGTTACAAATGGAAAGCAACTATGTGTAGACTCCCCTCCACCCGCTGCCATAAAAGCCTCATCTAGAAGCACCCAGAGTTAAACAAAATGAAAAAGTGGAATTATAGATGATTGTAAATCAGGGTGGGCACCTTTGGGGGGCAATTTCCCCTCCCCCCCACACACACACCAGGAATTGAAACCGAATTTTGGCAGCAGCAGCAAAACAATCTGCTTTGGTTTAAAACTAAATTTGGCTTTTTTAGGCCAAACACTTTAGCAGCAAATAGTTTTATCATTGCAATAGCAACCCGAGGTACAGTAGGGGCCACACTTAAGGCCAGGGAGGGCTGCATGCTGCTCACCCATTGTAAATAAACATTGTGTCTGCGAAGGAACTGGCACAATTTCTACACTGGGCTTGTTTCATCTTTATTCTTTTCTGGGACCAATACAACAAGAGCTGTTCCTAATCTTGTCACTCTACAGAGAATCAGCCAACACACCAGTATTGCAGAACTACTGATGGGGAGGAAATGTTTAATGTTTTAAAAAATGTTAATGTTTTCAAGAGCAGCTCAGACTGCAAACAAAAATCCTTCTTTTGAGAGCCAAACTAGATGTTATCTCTGCACATGTCTGGTCCCAGCCTCACATTTCGCAAGGTAACAAGAAATGAGAAGAGATATTTACAGTCGAGGAGTCATGGGTAGGAGATACTTAGCCCGTCTGTGCCAGCTGCTCCTCTGCAAACCCCTCATCCAACCCACAGCTGGATTTTTTTGCAGCCAGTCTCCAGAATTGGAAGGAAGTTAAAACCATGAAAGGGCACTTTGGGAAGGAATTGATGAGCAAGGGAGGGGAATTCAAAACCCCATCTTTCCTTAATAACGTTTAGCTTGGCCCTAATGCAGAGGTTTTTAAAAAGCTGGCATGTGTATTATTTTACACTCATGCCCTCCTCCCATTTGCCTGTCTCATGTTGAGCATGAAAGGCTGCTGCTGTTGTGTGGGAGAAAACTGCTAAGATGCGTAATAGTGAGGAGATCCATGGGATCAGGGCTGCTAGTCTTCATCTAGCAGCCCTGATCCCATGATTAAGCCCACAGGCCATGAGTATTCTCTCAGTATAGCAAAGTGGCAACGGCAGAGGACAGCTGATGCAAGAAGTTGGCAGGAATTCAAAATTTGAACTTCACAAGGATTAGCTTTTTCCTGAGAGAGGCAAGCGCACACTTCTCCAAAGTGTTAATTAGAGCTGTGTATGCTCTGCCTTTAATAATCCTACTGCACCACAAAAAGGATGGATTTTTTGACCTGTATAAGCCATACAAATGTACATAGTTTCTATGGGGCTGGGAGTGCAACTGCTTGTCTTTATATCACTATCCAAGATTCATACATTCAGTAAACAAATTGGGAACAACAAAGCCAGATGCTGATAGTCAAGACTCCTGTGCATGCTTTATTACACAGTTTGGGTTCGGTGTGGGTGTGTGTGTGCTCAAAACATGGACCACATTGGTCAAACTGATGGAACGGAGAGTTAGAAACAGCAACCCAATATATTGGGAAGAAGCGAACTGGAACAAGAAGGTATAGACACAAACCAGGGGGACGAAAAGCCAAGCCAAGCATTTCACTGCTATTGCATGTACCAAAGCCCAACCTAGAGACCCCCTGGGGTTTGTAAACGTTCCACAGCATTCATCCACTCATTTTCAGGGAGCTTCCCACACCTCCCCCCTCCACTAACAACGTAAGCTCTGGATTCAGCTAAGGAGTTACAAGACTGGCTATTCGGCTTTGCAATATGCCACAATTGCAACCCTGCAGCTTCCCAGAAAAAGGAAGACTACCAAAAAACAACTCCCAAAGTGAAAACCAACTGCAACCGTGCCTGACCTCTTGGCAACTCACTTTGTGTCTCCAACAGGGATGAAAGCAGCAAAGCCTTCAGGAAAATAGTCGTTTCTTAACCCCCATTCTCATTGACATGGTTGTCTTCCTTTGCTTTCCACCCCCCTTTTGACACCCACAGTCTTTCCGTTGCTTCCCCTTCTATGATTCCAGCATAAAACTCTCAATGCATCAGGCTGGACCTTGGGAGGGCCCCCTCGCCTCCTCAAGGTCCAGCTGGAGTTTGTTTGTACCGCTGTAGAATTTGCCAGCCCGGTCGGAGCCCCCAAAGACCAGCACCATGCACAGGTTGTGCTTGCCCCGGCTCTCCTTATCCACGTCCGTCAGGTGAGCGTAAGTCAAGTTGAGCAGCGTGTGGCTGGCCCGGGGCACAGAGCAAAGGTTCCCATGCTTGACTGTGCTCCAAGTCAAGGTATCTGCAAGGCAGAAATTAAATAAAATGAAAGCATCGGATGGTGGCATACTTCTTCCCATGGCTTCAAGGAGCTCTGCGGGCAACAGGGCTGCAGTGACTTACCCAGATGGAAAGTGAACGCATCCCGAAAGGCGCCTTTGGCATTGCAACCCCCACTTATCAGCACTTTCTGATCTGAGACTGGGATGGCAGCATGGAAACTGAAAGCAAAAGAGGGCATCTTACAGGTCAACTCAAGACAGACCCAGGAGCATATGAACTTGTTGAACACAGTGACTGCGTTCGCATGATCAGCAGGAAATTAGCAAGCCACGGTGGCTTACTAACCATGCTGCACTTGCCGGTCATATGCTGGGGGATATACATAATTACTCTTGTTAACCCATGGCCTGTTGTAGGGTTCTGGGTGGCTTGATACCTATGGCAGCAAGTCACCCTGGGCAGATTCGTACAACAAAACAAGCCATGCTGCTGACAGTAATATGAAATCCCCCTGGCATATGACCGGCACAGGCAGTATGTCTGCTAGAGTCACTCATGTACCAGTCCAGCTTCCTCCCCTGCCCTCTGGGATTATCATGTCTTTCACTCCTGGCACCCCTGTTCCCTTAAAATATATTGTATACCTATCACTGTGTTCTGCAGACTTCAACCGCTGCAAAGTCTCACCCAGCACATGCTGTCTGGCAACTAATAGCCTCTTTCTAAGAAGAACAGCACATCAAGTTTAACGCTCAAAGCTCTGTGGCCGGTCTTGGCGATATCACAGGCATGGCAATCCATGATTGACAGCACCACAGAGGAATTTCTCTTATGGCAGGAGTGCCAAAATCCTCAGGCCTGGGAGCCCAATCTGGCCTTCGGAATTCCCCACATGGAGACTGCCCCTGCCCCACCACATTTCCCCCAACTACCAATCATTTAGTGATTTCCAGGCTTGTGTGTGATTTCTTCCCCCTTCTAAAAGGCTGAAATACCTCTCCTAAGGCTTAGCGGCTGTCTTTACAGCACCAAGTTGATGCCACTTCACTGCCAAACCCGAAGTATCGCTGCTGCAGGGTAGTGGCGAGCAGTCTTGATGGAGTGAGGCAGCGTGGGCATTCCAGCAGCCATTAGGCTCATCCTCTCTTTGCCTGGCTTCTGGCAACCAATCCAAGGTCACCTTGTGCCCAGGAACACCACTGGCACAGCACCGGAACAAAGACAGATGGCGGTTGAGCTGTGCTGACCTCGCTCCCACAGGAAAAGTCAAGGTAAGTCCCTGAGTTTTTTCCTGTGCATCTATGCCTTTTTGCCCTACAATGGCTCTGAACTGGCAGCTGCATCATGTAACCAACGCAGCGCTGATTCGGAGCCACCATGGGGCAGAGACAACATTTAGATCAGCCATTAGTCACTAGCAGGAAGGCTTTCAAGCTAAGATATGCTGGCGTTTTGGGGCTTCCCTTTTGTCTTTGGCCCCACCCACCGCTGGAATGCAGTGTCCGAGAGTTTTTCCAAAATGAAGCTGGCCTTTGGGCTGCCAAATATTCTGCACCTCTGTCCAATGGGTCCCTGACATTGTTATATTTCACACAAAAGAGTACATGTAGTCTAACCACCAGATCTTACCTGCGAGCAGAAGGTTGTCCGGAGGGAAAAGGAACCGATATGTACTCCATGACACCTGGAAGTGGAGTAAAGAATAAATGGGAAATATTTCAGATACCAGGAACTTGTCACAAACACAAAGGGCTTGTAGCACCTTATAGACTAAATTGTATTATGGCATAAGCATTCATGGACTAGAGTCCACTTCATCAGCTGCATGGAGTGTTATCCTCAATTGGCAGGTATATATGCAAATGAGTGCAGAAGGGGGAAAAAATTAAACAGTGAGGTCAAATGGCAATGAAATGTGCATGTACTTCCCCTTCCACCTCCCACACAAGAAGCATCTGATGAAGAGGACTCTAGTCCACAAAACCCTATGCCACAATAATTAGGTTAGTCTCTGGGCCTGTTCAGACAACACACGAAGCCATGGTTGGGATGCTAACCCTTTTGCAGTTAATGATTAGTGAATGTGTTTAAACCATGGTTATATAGCCACCATGGTTAGGAATGGTTCACATCACATGCTAAGCCATAATGTTTAGCTCAAAAAGCTTAACCACCATGGCTGAGCTTGTCATCTAAACAAAGTCTTTAAGATGCTACAACTTGACTCTTCATTGGTTTTGTTGCAATATAGTTTCACAGCTAACTCTGTGGAAGGGACTTTCAGACACTTATGACAACCTAGATGCACAGTGTTTCATTGCGCTCTACCTAGCCATAAATCCTATTGCAGTACCCTTATAATCATACCAGGGCCAATGTTAGGTTATTTTTATTCCCTTGTCCAAAAGATTTTGAAGCAAAGCAACTGCCCACTTACTTCACTCAGAGTTTTCTTCACATCAGTGTGAAATTTCCTAACTCCAGACAGCTCCCACCTCAGGGCTCTCCTTCACCTTCCATTAGACACATCAGAATACACCTGCCTAAAAGTGGGCTCCATCTAAATCCAGGCAGTGCCTAAGTGAAGGGCAGAACACGGCTGGTAAAGCATCGTTGGGAAGGCCATGATATGGAGTAACCTAGTTCTTTCTGTCTCCCTAATCTCTCTATCCTGCTATATACAAAATGTTCCTGCAAGCTAGCCAAGTATTTCTCTATCCTACAACAATTGTTGCAGTACCAATGTAACAGAAGTCATGTTGCCATATTCTATGTTCCATTGTATTATCCTATGACAAGCCATAATGTGTGTGTGCTCTACCGTGTGTGTAATCACGCTGTGTCCTCATGCACAGCAACCTTTTGTCCCCGTGGACAGCATTGCTAAAGATCTATATAAGCCAAGCTGACAAACAATAAACAACCTTCCTGCATAGAACATCTCGGTGTGTGTGTCTTCACTCCTTCATCTGGCGCCCGAACCAGGGACCTCTCCGCCCACTCACTACGCTCGGCACGAGCTTCAGGTGCACCTCTCATCCTTCGGGACCTCGGTGAGTATGGGCGTCTCGCTGTCAGTGGCACAGCAGAGACATGCAGACGAATTAGCATTCTTGCTAAAGAGAATTGGGCACAGTGTTCCTTCTTCAGTTATCACACGACTAGTCAGTACACTTAAGGAACAATGTCCATGGTACCCAGAGAATGGATCTTTGGTTTTAAGCGATTGGGAATGTATAGGGCGGCTGCTTCACACAGAGCCTCGTGCTCCTGTTGAAATCTTACAGGTGTGGCATTTATGCTGTCACGCAGTCAACCTCTACGGGTCCAAAACCGCTTTACCTGCACATCCTTCTCCTGCTTCTTACACACACGCCCCTACCCTTCAACCCCTTGCTTCACTAACTCACCCTTCAGCTCCCAGTGCCCCTCTTCCTCCTTCTGTTGCTTCAGTTTCTGCTTCAGATTCTTTACCCCTATCTGAGCTCCAGTGCATGGTGCAGAAGTGTAAGCAGGATCCTACTTTGACTGCAGAAGAGTCAGGAGACCTGCTTGAAATCTGTCCTGCCACTTACACTCAAAATAATCAAGATCAAGAAGTCAACAAGTGGGAATCAATGCAAGATACAGGTGACGTACCAACTCAGAGTGTTTTGCCACAAGCTACATTGCCTGCCGCTAGTCTATGTGCCGTAACTGCTTTTGCAAAAGTTCCAGCTGCCAGTCAACTGCATAAGAAAATCTATGCCGACTTCATTAACTGCTTGCAAGCCACAGTTCCACTTTCCATTTCTCCAATAAGCTCTCCGCTTCTGCAGCTTCAGATTCCTCCATTTATCACTCAAACTCTTCTTGTCACTCAAACTTTGCCACCACCCAATTCATTCCTGTCTCTCAGTCCCCAGCAGCCACGGTCAGTGGTGTGGGGCGTGACTTAATCATTGCATTTTTGCTGTCCTTTGGAAGTATTTCTTGATCCCTATCCAGGTGACCGGTTTGTTTGGTTTAATCCTTCCTTGATCATCTGCCAGCAACAAAGTTTTTCCCATTGTTCCAGGTATAGTAGATCCTAAATTACACAAGTGTTTTAAAACTGTAAGTCTAAATGTTCTTCCTTTAATGTTATTCTGTTTAACCTCATTTCATTCCTCAA
Organism: Anniella stebbinsi; assembly: GCA_029215795.1. Taxonomy (NCBI): domain Eukaryota; kingdom Metazoa; phylum Chordata; class Lepidosauria; order Squamata; family Anniellidae; genus Anniella; species Anniella stebbinsi. The sequence goes on from JARDYH010000001.1 coordinate 337,629,684, forward strand.
GCCTGCTGCAGCCGTCCATAGAGATGTAAGTTATAGATCTACTGTCTTAACCCTTTATCTCCTATTTAGAGCAACTAATGGGTCGGAAATGACCACTCTGCATTCTCATTGTCAATAACTTAGTATTTTCAGGCTACCAGAGCTGATGTGACAACCCTTCAACCTGTGCAACAACTCGCTTGCTGTTCTACAATTCTGTGTGTGTGGGACCTTCCTCAGTGCTAAAGCAACGAGAATTGGGAAGGCCCCCTAAGTCAAAACTGTTCTTTCCCTGACATCTTCATTCTGTTGTCAGTTCAGTGTTTGTGTTGTCAGTTCAGTGTTCCCTGACAAGCTGAGTAGTGACTTAGTTTCAAGATAAGTGTAAAACTATTGCTTAGAAGTTTTTCATGGTGTTCCAGTGCAGTGTATCTGTTCCTGCCCTTTAGAGACTAAGGTTAACCCCAAATGTCTAACCCTGTGTGAGTTTTGTCCACATTAAGCCGTTTTAACTGATAGCTGTCTGATCCGTCTTCAGCTACAAGTGTGTGTTTGGAATGAAACCAATATGCTTTGAAATTCCGTGTGATTCACAAAAAAGTCACACAGTTGTTAACAGTCAGTTTTCTCAAGCTACAGTTCCCCTCAAATTCGAAAAAAGACTTAAGCCTCTCTTCAAGATTGAGAACTGTAAAAAATTTCTTCAAACAGAGTCAGTAACTTTCCCTGACATTGGATTTACAAAACTTTGCCTGCCTTTCCATAAAAGATTTATCCATGAAGCATTTACCTCCCCCTTTTCACCGTCCGGGGGAACAAAGATAAAAGACTTGCCGTCTGCCTTTGTTTCCAGTCAAGTTGAACCATTTTTCCCCTCATCCTTGCTAAAAGACACTGTTTATTTCATTCAAGAGACTTTTGAACACTGTTCATTTAATAAGAGACTTTGAATCTGTTCTGGTCGTTTCAATTGGGGCCTTGTGCTGGCCTCAGAAATTTTATTCTCAAACCTTGTTACACTGTTGAATGTTGCCATTATTACCTTGTCATTTTCTAAGTTTGCATTGTGTTTCTTGCCATGTACAAAGTATTTTTGAAATGTCATTGCTGGTGTTAGAGTCAAGTGCTGAATGGTTTTTAGAAAGTTGTTTCTCCTTTCAGGGAGATTTTTGGGCCTTTCCCCGGCTGTCTCCGTTCGCCGGAGGGGGCTGGGGGAAGGGAGAGAGTATGAGTTTTCCAAGTTGAAAGGCGTATTAGAGAGAGAAAGATTTCGAGCCGTTTAGAATGTTGGGTTTTTAGAAAGAAACCGTCTTTGTTCTTTGCTTATCTCTAATTGTAAGCCGAAGCCTTGAATTCTGTAAAATGAAAGTTGCTTAGAAAAAAGTAGAGGCTCTTTTGCAAACTGTCCCTCACTATTGTGTCGTCATCAAGAAGAGGTTGAACTGTGCTGCCCTGTTAGCACAGAAGTTTAGAATTACAGGCCTGAAGCCCTGTCTGTCAAAGTAGCTCAAAATTAGCCATCTTCCATCCTCCAACAAGAAGTTCCTTTGTTAAGAATTATCTTGTCCTTTGCTGTTTCTGTTTACTGTTTTTGCTATGCTTGCCAAGAAACTTGTGTTTGAAATGCTATCTGATTGAGAAATGCTTGATGTAGCGTTCTTATTCTGAAGTCTATTGTTTTGCTCTATAACAATCTCCTTGTATTAATCAAATTCACAAAACTTCTTCTTAAATTTAATTAAGGAAAAGAGATGAGATGAAGGGCAGAACACAGCTGGTAAAGCATCGTTGGGAAGGCCATGATATGGAGTAACCTAGTTCTTTCTGTCTCCCTAATCTCTCTATCCTGCTATATACAAAATGTTCCTGCAAGCTAGCCAAGTATTTCTCTATCCTACAACAACTGTTGCAGTACCAATGTAACAGAAGTCATGTTGCCATATTCTATGTTCCATTGTATTATCCTATGACAAGCCATAATGTGTGTGTGCTCTACCGTGTGTGTAATCACGCTGTGTCCTCATGCACAGCAACCTTTTGTCCCCGTGGACAGCATTGCTAAAGATCTATATAAGCCAAGCTGACAAACAATAAACAACCTTCCTGCATAGAACATCTCGGTGTGTGTGTCTTCACTCCTTCACCTAAGAAGGCAGGCAATATTCCGTGCTTACCCAGATCCAAGATGTGTGTGTCATTCAGGTATGTAGAAGTCCTCTGACCCCCAAATATGACCAGCTTTTCCCTCAAAAGAGTAGCTGAATGGCTGTGAGGCAGGAAGGGCAGCGAACAAGGAAAGCACAGGGAAAAGAGATATTAGCTTCACAGCTAAAAATATTGTTCACACCTTACATTTTATTAGGAGCCCAATGAAGATCCATCAAAGCTAGCATGACTTTTGGTGGAAACATGCCAAATATTTGGCCAACTCTAACAATGCCTTAAGAAAATGATGGAGCTCCACTGAAGTCTTTGGGGACATCCTTGCATTGCAGAGCTATAACAAACTCCAAATGGAGGGATGGGTGGGGGGGGGACACATGATTCCAATAATAAAAGATTCCATGGAGAAAGGAGTACAGATGTGAAGGCTTGGGGGTGGGAGGAAACTAAAGAAACCATTGCCCTCCAGATTTTCAAAAAATGGGCAGAGGTGAGGTTTATTTTCTGCTATTACTTCTGGTTTTCTCCCTATTTTTTCTGCCCCCACCCTTTTCCTGGCCTTCACAGCTCTAGGAGGAAATCAGAGTACAATGTACATACAAAAGCGAGTAAGATTCTTTAAAAACCGAGAGCTTTTTGAGGGAACATCAGCTCAACTTAAGGAAAAGAGTTATACATGGCTGTCTCCTCAGGGTCCCTCAGAATCCATGAGGGGATATTATACAAGGGTTCCCAAAGGAATCACTCATTATTTACTTCCAGCTGCCTAGAAAAAAGAAAAGAAAGGAAACACTTTGACCTCCCAGCGAGGAAAAGATCAAGAGAACAGGACCAATATTTCCCCCTCTGAGATCTGAAAGCAAAAGTGCCTCACCCAAGCCTAGACAGAGGCTTCTTCCCCTCAACAATGGGTTGATACCAGATCTCATATTCTGGGTTGAAAATGAAAAGTTCATTGCTGCAGGCTCCCATCTCCAGGGAAGACATTTTAGGGAAAGCTCCTCCAAAGACAAACAGCTCCTTGCGATAGATGGTTGCACTGTGGTATGCCAGCGTGGGCACTTTCCCCTTCGCCTGAGGAAGAGATTTCCAGTCACAATACGGTCTTAGCCTGACTTAGCAGCAACTGCACTGGGGGCCCTTGTGCTGGCAACATCTCTGAACAGGATTCCTCCAGTTTCTGATGCCTGCAGGATTAAGAACTCAGAGAGCACCTGCTCCAGAGACTCCCTACTTCACCTGTGTTGTGGATGAGGCGTTACTCCACCTCTCCATTACTTGAAAACATGCTTTAAAAAGGAAATGGGCAAGATACAGGGATAGAAAGAAATGAATATACACATGTGTACACACACACACACACACCAACAGACGCCCGGACCCTGGCTTCCTTTGAAGTCAAGCTGCCCAGTCATATTTCTAGCCAATTACTTTTATTATGCAAACTATAGGCAGATAGGCATTGTCTGAGGCTACAGACAGTCTCCTCACACGTTCATTAGGGACAGGATTTTCTAAGTGACCCTGCATAATACAGGACTGTGTAGACTTCAGGTAGAAGTTACCATGAAAGAGAATTGCTACGAGACTGCCCCATGGCTACTCTCAAATCCTGCCCTCAAGGTTGGTTTTTCCATAGGGTCGCTGCAAGCCCCTTAGAACACCTCATGACCCTGTGTTGCTCCTCCCTCTTTATCTGACACAAACCTCCTTGGTGTCTGATTCCTACCCACACCTCCACTTTGTTAGGAACCTTGCATTCCTATGGGTTCAGAGGGCCCAGCCTGACTCTCCTCCAAAGGATTCACCAATAGCTGGGCTTCCTCCTCTCTGCCATCATTATTCTCACCGGGCTACTGCTCCTGCAACCTTGGTGCCTCGACAAGGCCTTCCCCCTCCCTGTCTGACTCAGAATCAGTTCTTCTGTCTTCGTGGGGCACGTCTGCAGAGGTGCTGGGCCCAATCCCTATACACACACAAACAATTCTTGCCTTTGGTGCCCTATGTGAAACTCACTGACACATGAAGCCACTTCCAAGATATGGTGTCCAGGATATAGATGCTGCCATAATGCTTCCCCTCCCTCATACCCCCAAAGATGTAGATGCGCTTGGTGTCTGGATCATAGGTGGCACTGTGACCCCGTGAACATTGTGGCATGGAAAGGTGTGTTGGGAAATCCATGGGGAACCAGAAGTCATTGTCTGTAAAATCAGTAGCAGAAGGCACAAGATGAGCAAGAGAGACAATACATGAAAATAGCCATATGTTTGCTAGAGTCTAGATAAGGAGGGCAGAACCTCAGGCCCAGAGGCCAATTTCAGCTTTCCACTCCGCCCCCCAATCCAGCTTTCTTGGAGTCCCCAAAAGATGCTGTCCCCTTCTCCTGACCCTATTGCCTTTCCCCTAATCACTGATAGTTGATGGTTTCCCAGCTATTCTAAAAGGTTTAAGTCCCTCCCCTAAGACTTAGTTACTGGCAGAAAGAGCTTCAGGTGACAATATGCTGGCATTTTTGTCTCTGGCACTTTTGCCTTTGGCTCTGCCCACCACTGGAATGTGGCCCCCGAGAACGTCTCTGAAATACATTTGGCCATCGGGCTGAGATTGGTTCTGCACCCCTGGTTTAGATTTTAGTCACCTTACCAGGACTCAAATATTGTGCAACAGAAGTTTGCTCCAATCACTTTAAAATTCTAATTGTTAGACAAGACAGATGATCTCTTAAGCAGTATCTTTCCAACTAGAATTCACTTGCTGATCTCCATTGAGCTTTCCCTCCTTTCACTTCCAGACAGACCAGCACACATCCATCACTACAAGCACAGAAGCAATCTCACCAATTTCCAGTTTCCAGAGAGCATCCTTGCAAAATTGCTGATTAGTGCCTTCACCACCAATCAGAACTGCTGTTTCAGGGTCACTCAGGCACATGGCATGACACCACCGAGGGCTTGGACATACTACAGTGGGCAAGAGGCAGACAGTCAGCTGAACAAGGCCACAGAATCCACCTCATTGTTCAGGAGACCTTCCCCCTCAAACCTAGGATGTGAAAGATCCTGGCTGATTCCCCACAAAATGCTTAGCATGGAATTGCCTCTCACTTTTACAGGGCATCTAAAGGATATAACCATCCCAAAAAGAATTGTCTTGTGTTTTTTCTACATTCCTTCTATCTTTCCTCACGACTGCAAAAAGATCTGACTTCTTAATTTTTAAATAGTGCAATATGTGCAAGCTTAGATTGTCTTAGTGCAGGGATGGGCACAAGGTATGTCAGGATCTACGTGTAGATCCTCTGGGTGATTTGAAGTAGATCAGCAAGGATTTTGGATCCCAATTGTTTAACAGTAGGAGCACAAAATGACAGACACAGCCCAAAAAATACTGCTGAACTGAAGGAAGTTTGGGGCAAGCAGGAGTTGATTCATTTCTGATATTGAAAACAAATGTGTGGGCTCAGTATTCTTTCAATCTGTGTGTTTTCGCACCAGGCTCCAGCTGATGGTCCTCAAAGTTCTAGTAAAAAACCAAGTAGTTCCCACAACCCTGAAGCCTGCCCACCCCTGTCTTAATGCTTAACTTCCATCTTTTCCTAGAGATGCAGTTTAGATGCTTAATCTCTACACGCAATTAAACCTATCACTATACCTTCACTATTACCTTCCAGACAGCACCATTTTATTAACCATTTTAATTGATTTTTCATTAATATTAATGCTGTTTCAGCTACATTTTTAAAAAAAGAATTACAATATTTACACAAGAGTGCTTAAATGAAAGAGCATCACAGCACAAACCTCTATTATTTTTTTAAAAAAACCCGCCTCCTTTCCATGCCCACATTTTCAGCATCGTGTTTGTTTGCTTTCTATTTGAATATTTCCCAGAACACATTTTCTGACACTTTAAAACCCCTTTTTTTCAAGACTTGAAAGCAATTACACAATTACACTTAAAATCAGCACACGTTTTAGTGTATTCTACCTTCCCTGCACACAAGGATACATCATGCCTAATACCACGGATGGAATGGGATGTACACATACCCACTATTCGCTCTCCCCAACCCCAAAGCATGGAAAGTCAATTGCAATTCTGCATGTAGCTTACAATAGAAGAGCAGTGACTGGGTGACACCAGGAGCTGCCAGTCCGGAAGCAGCCTGTAAAACCCGATAAAAAAATCTGAGGAACACTTATTTACCTTGCAGCTCTTTAACTTCTAAGTCTGCAGAGAGAATAGACAGAAATTACTATGGCAGTGCAATGGCATCTATAGTCAGTGATGGGCCATGAACTTAGGCCAGAAAAATAAAATATTTTTCATAAACAAAAACATCACCCAAAATCAGACCTATGTATTTTAGAATGTGCATTCAAGATAAATTAACATGAATCTGGTAGATATGTACACACAGTTCTGAGCACCAAGGGCCAAACTACACAGTAAACACATAGCTTGGTATCACACAATTGTTTCCAACTATAAATAGCAGCCGTAGGGAGATAGGATCAGGATTTCACTATGCAGGGCAGGGGAGTGGGGGGGGGGGGAGACTAACCTTTTTCTGCCACCCTGTGCTCCCAGTGATAATCACCACTTCCCCAAACCCAGTGTTTAGCACTGGAGAGAAGCTGCTGCGAGCACCAGTTTTTCAACTGCATAAAACAACTAGGAAGTTAAAAACAAACAGGAGTTTGTCTTCATAAAATGCATACCCAAATCTGAGCATCATTGATGTTACCAAGCCTGTAACTTGCTGCTAGATATTTCCCCCAACTCCTCTGCAAACTGGACTATTCTGAATGTGTGTTGATGAGATGTGTGTAGAGTTCAGTATGTGCTAAAGCCATCAGGTTGTATCTGACTGTTACATGAAAGGAAGGCAACTTGCGCATCTGATTTTTCTCTTTGCCTCCTCTCCCTGCAGCCTCCAGGATTCCCTAAAAGCCTTCTCCAGAGGATTGGGGGACAGGCGCTTCCTGAACAGCAGGAGCTGTCTTGCACAGGGCTGGAGAGCAGCAAGAGAATTGCCAGAAATTGGGCTAAGGGATTGTACTCCAGCAGGAGCTCCCACTAATACAAGATCTCTCCTCCCAATTTTGGCCAATTCCTCCCGGGTATTGCAACCCCATACAGCACAGCCTCGACTGTTGCTACCACCCTTCGGAGAGGGTTTTCAGGGGGTACAGTGCACTGCAGAGAAAAGGAGAGAAAGATCAGTTGTGGGAGCTTCATGCCACTTGCAGAAACACTGGACACATTCCCTCATGTGTTTTCCCAACACCACTGAAAGGTTTCTGAAAAGTGGGCTAAGCAGTAGCGCAAGATGGAATGAACTGCAATTTGGGCATTCAACTGGAGCCCATTCAGCTGGAGCAACAAACACTCCACCATATGCCAGAACACTGCACAAATCAACTCCTTTCACAATTACAACAAGCTAATGTGGTCATAGAAACTGGCGATAATCCCTTAACGCTATAGACTCATTTACCTTCAAATTCCTGCTGCCTATCCGGTGTCAGAAGTTCAAAGAGGGCCCTCCTGGTCTTATTTAGCTGAATTGAGTTAGGGAGACATGTCTTCTTTCTGGCCTCCTCACATTCTGGTTGTGTAGCAGCTGGTTGAGGAGTAGGAAGCATCAGCAGCTTTTCCACTGGTGGAGAGAACTTCCTTTCAGTCACAACTTCTTTAACAGGCATTGTGGAATTCTGAACAAAAAAAATCATAATTCAGGAGAAAACATTGGAAATCAATCAGGAAAAATGAATGTACTTAATGAAAGGAGGGTCCCTAAAAGCATACATGATGGACAGATCTGGTTTTGCCTGGGTCGCCTTGAAGTTTTGCACTGCAAGGGCTTCCCAGAAGCATCTGGTTGACCACTTTGGGAAGCAGGATGCTAGACGACAAGGACCTTCGGTCTGATCCAGTAGGGCTCTTCTTATACAGACAATGCATTTAGGTCAGTGGTGGTGGTACTGTAGCCTACATGCGCCCCTGTCCACTTCTGTGGCTCCTGTCACTCCAATCGAATTCAGCACCATGGCAGCAAAAAGAAAACCGGCAGTTTGTCACCAAAATTCAGTGACAAACCACTAGAGTGTCTTAGAAAGGCAAAAAAAAAAAAAAAAAAAAAAAGCTTGCTTTCCAGCTAATTTTGCCTAAGTCCTTTTTTTTGGGGGGGGGGGCACTACCATCACATCATCAAATTTAGTAGGAGCAGCAGTGAAGTCCACTGGGGTTGGGGAACGTAATTGTCCTCTGGACTGTTCAAAGTTGCCTGCCCCTCGCATTTTGGCTGCAAGAAACTCCTAAAAATTCCACCTTTGGAAACTGCAGATCAGAGCCAGAATCTTTGAGCAACTGTTCTAGATCTGTGAACTGTAGCCATCTTACACATTAAAGAGGCTGAGGTGGTCAAATTCTGAAAGGTACCACTTCAGAGAATAGGTGCAGGGTTATATTTTTGCATGATTTGCCACATTAAAACACACACACACACCGATCTTTGCAGGTAGAGACACCCCCATGAGGTAAAATGAGTTTCAGATCATGCTCTCATTGATGAGCTAAGGAACATTTTTATGTGGGGGAGCATAAAAAAAGATATGACATCTGCTCCCCCATGACACCTGCTCCCTCCCAACACACACCTACAGTCTGAAATAATGCAGTCCAAAATTCTACCACCTGTCTGCATAATTTGTAGACTGGCTGCTGATCTGGTAATGTCCTAGATGTTAACAGCTGTTTATACAGAAGATGCAAATAGACAAAAAAAAGGCTATCGTCAGAAGATGACTCCAAGACATAAAACCTACCTCAGAGGGCTCATCCAAACCCTGGACAGTATCTTCTGGGAGAACAGGTGACTGAATGGGTTCCAAAGCCTGAAATGGATGACTGGGGGTGCTGTTCAACAGCTAAGAAGGAGATTCAAGAGTGAGAGTGCTGATTTTAACCTGACACAAGACGTAATGCACAAATGAGTTGGCCACTATCAGAGCCAACATCAAGAGTAGGAATGGTCGGGCAATTACTGAGGTCCCACAGCCCAGTAGGGGCCAAGTGATAACAGCCCCCTGGAGTTGCTCCTTCTCTTCACCATTGCAACCTGCTTATTCACCTGCCTCTCTCTGGCGTAGAAAATGGTGGTGGGTGAGGAGGAGAAGGAGGAGCAGTTGTCACTGCCTTCTTGCTCAATGGTTCTCTGCAAGCGGTAGCAATGATGAGAAGGAAAATGAGCAGCCAGAGCACCGGTGACAATCCTGGTAAGAAGACAGACTCACTGAGGGAGCAGGCCTACTGAGAGTGTCTTGCCCAAGGGCCCTTAAAACCTGGAGCTGGCACTGGCCCCTATAATGATGGTAAGAGGAAGAGCAAACCAGATGGACCATGGCTGCCTTACCATCTTGCTCTCATGTATGTTGCATAATTGGAAGAATCCATCATAATATCCCCCTCATCCATGATTTAGCTGTGAACAAGGAGTTTGACCTGGCTTGTCTTACTAAGACCAAGGTAGGGAAGCTGGGGGCAGTTAGCCTCTCCCAGCTGTGCCCTCCTGGATACTCACGTCAACACTATGTGAAGTGCCTTTGCATCTGGCAAGACTCCTGCACCAAGCTGCATAATTAGCCATCTTGCAAATATTATCCAAAATAGTCTTAATAGTCTTCTACATTTTTCTCATAATATATATATAATAAAAATAATAAAATAAATGATATATTTATATATAATGCTAAGGCGACGCATGGCAACGCATGGCACCAAGTTTGTGAGGTATGACACGCTGGGGGTTCCGAGCTACGAGAAGACCTTTATGTGACTAAGGAACAGGATATATAAACACAGCTGGGAGCTGGGTGGAGTGGCTAGGAGGGGGAGCCAAGAGAGGAGGCTGGGCATGCAAGCCGAGGTGATTCGGCTGGTGCATTGCCCATCCTGCTGCCCATCTGTCTCCCTGCTTGAGTAATGGAGGTGGTCTTAGATTTAATGAGAACTCCCAGAATCATCTCAATGTCTATGCTGAAGCTGCTGTATCAGGGACAGCTCAGGACGTCATGGCCCCCATTAACGTAGGCCAGCACATGTAGCAGGACAGTCTCAATTTGGCTTTCTCTACCAGGCATGAGGACAGTGATCTGAAAGTGGGTTGTTTTTACATCTATTCCCTTGTCATGGCTGGATCACTTCCTGTTGAGGTTTAGGCACAAAACAATTCTTCGCCTCTGTGAGGGAGGGGGACCTATCAGAATTATTCCCACCCCCCAGATGCTTGATGGGTGGGAGAAGATTTACCAGCTGGTGTGGCTGGGATTCCTGTCAAAGCCCTGATTATTTTGTGTAAAACTTCCATATCATTTCTACATTCCACAATCACTTTGCAGCATTCTCTCCTGCTGAATGGAGTCCACTCCTATATTTCATATACATCTGAGCTGAGGGCAATGAAGTCGGTTGGGAGACGTTTAGAACACAAGTGGAGGAAAAGTTGGAATGAGTCCAGGTGAACACAAGGAGAGGTCATTATTGAGCTCACTCTGTGGTAGCAATAGCAGTTAAGAATCATTTTTTTCTCCACCACCATTGTATCCTCCCAATGCTGTCTGCATCTGTTGAGTAGTTCAGGGTCTTTTGCAAAGTGTCTCAGTATAAAATATAATAGAACCCTTGACAGCATGTCATTACATGTTTGCAAGACGTTTTGATGGACAATATGATTGATTTTGCCATGATCTCGACACCACTATTAATGCAGATCAATCAGTGTATGATTGATCCAGGGTACCATCTAATCCATTTGTTGGATGGCATTCAGTTTTTATGGGCTGAGGATGTGAGCCAAGTGCTTGGCCAAGTCCAGCCAACCCCTTGTAGGCTCACCTCCCATGCTTCTTGGTCTATTGCATGAAGAAAGGAAGGAATGACTGGCTGGGTCCAGAGGTGGTAAATTTGTCATTGTGAGATGTAGCTCTCCCTGCTTCCTTAAAGGATGCAGTAGCACGACCTCTCCTGAAGAAACCTTCCCTGGACCCTGACAACTTGAACAACATAGGCCAGTGGCCAACATCCTCCTTCAGGTGAAGTGCTTGAGTGAGTGGTTGTCTGCCAACTCCAGGCACTTGTGGATGAAACTGATTTTCTAGCTCCATTGCAGCTGGAGTTTAGGCTTGGTTTTGGCACAGAAATTGCCTCAGTGGCCCTTTGGGAGTACCTTTGCTGGGACTGAGACATAGAGAATAAATAGGGCTGCACTCCCCTGGGCCTCTCAGTGGCTTTCAACACCATCGACTTATGGTATCCTTCTTAACTAGAGAGGATATCCAGTTTAGGTGTGGGTGGTGTTGCTCTTCAGTGGTTCTGCTCATACCAACAGCTGTCTCCAGGGGGGATTTCTGTTTGACTCTGGGGCATTTACACTTTGGCAAACTCAACAGAAACCATGGTTCATGCCAAGAATAATCAAAACCAGGTCTAGAAAAGACACAGACCAGTGCCTCTGAAATAACTGAGACAGCAGCAGACCACGATTTTAGATAAGGTGGTCAACATAGAATTGTTTCCATAACTGATGAAAGTGACATAGCAGCATCCATCCATTCACCTTCACGGCTGAGTATGCACATAGTGCAAGTTTAAAATAACTCCACAGAGACAAAGCGCCAGTGAGGAGTCCAGAAATGCGATGTCATGATAGAAAGGTCTCTTACCTGTTCCTTGACAGTCAAGAGAAGCTTAATGGGATTACTGCTCTCTGCCTGCTTAAACGAAGCCAGAAGAACATCCACCCTCCAGTCACCTTCCCACACCAAACACCTGATCAAGTAAACACACAGACACAACTCACTATTCCTTGCCCTGGGCACCCAGGGAAGGTCTCATGACAATAGCACAGAGGCTGAGGAACCTCTTTCAGCCAAGAGCTGAATTCCATTTCAGAGAAACGCTTGGGGGACACATTTCAGTGGTGAGTGGGGCTGAAGGAAAAGGGGGCAGGGGCAACACATTGTAGCTTAACACTCTTACTGCAAGTAACTAAGCCTTAGGAGAGGCATTTCAACCTTTTAGAATGGGGGGGGGGGGGAACTGCACAAGAGCCAGGAAACCGGTTGGGGAAAAGGGACCATCTCCAGGGAAGGGGGTGTGGCCATCTGGGGGAACCCCAGAGAGACAGAGAGGGACCTCCAGGTGTACCAGAATTGGCCTCTGAGTATGAGTAGCAAATAGCATGTTGATCCCTGAAGACCCAAGTTCACCGCTCCTTCCCCCTGAAATCCTGCGGTATTGCTGCTGCAGGGTGGGGGTGGGAAATCCCCATGCCCAGAGGGACTGTGGGGTTTTCCATCAGTCATCTGGGTACTGGAGCCCACACCTCGCCATCTTCCTGGCTTCCAGCAACCAATCACCGGTTGCATCCACCTCGGAACACCCCCCAGATCGACGCCAAAGCGAGGCCACACAGCAGAAGGGTCGTGGTGACCTTGCTGCCAAGGGAGAAGTCGGAGTAGGTCCCCACCTTATTTTACAGCACAGCTTCAGGGAAAAGCCCCATGGTGGCTGCAAGTCGGTGGCTGTGTCAAACAACCAATGCAGCACCACTGCAGGGCAAAGAACATGTTTAGACAGCCCCCCAGCCTCTGATATAAATATACTGGCTAGCCCTGACACATTCCCTGCCTTTAAAATGGAAATGTAAAAACCCTCACAACATGATTGGGAAGCACCTAGTATGCAAAAAGCACCATAATACTGGCAGCAAACTCCATGAAGTATCCAGATTCTAGAATTAACCTTGCTTCAGGTCCCAGGTTGCCAATTCTTTGCGGTTTAATGTCTGGATTCACTAGTATCTCCACGGTGATGCTTGTCTTCTGAGAATAGTGGCTCCAGTCACCCAAACCAAAGATCACAAACTGTTTTGGCAGTGGAAGTGGCAAGCGAGTCTGGTAAGATTTCCGACGACATTTGCTTAGAGAAGAGAAAATATAGTCATCTCAATTTGGGGCGGGAGGATAGTAAAGAGAACAGCACAGTGATGAAAAAAAATCTAAATAGAAAAACTGGAATTCCTCCCTGCAGTCCCACTAAGGAAAAAAAAATCTAAATTATTTACCCTACCGGTTATGGCAAGCTTTTCAACGCATGGATTCATGAGCTACTAAAACAGAAGCTTTGGCAGAATATAAAATGTTAAGTACAGCATTTACCAGTGTAAGTTTATGATGGGGTGAGCCAAGGCTTTTTCTTGGCGAGAGAACTGGCGTAGCCAAGAACATAATTGTCTTTATTTTCATATGTGAAATATATATGTCACACATACAAACACTGGTTGTCAACTCACCTGAAAAAGTAGCCTTTCCCACTCTTGTGCCTTTAACAACTGCCTGACATGCAGAAACCAAAAGCTGAAACTTTTCAGGGCATATATTGTTTTGTATTGTATGTCATTTTAAAAAAATGATTTGTACTGTATTTTATTCTTTGTAAACCGCCCAGAGAATGCCTGCGATTGGGTGGCTTAAAATATAATAAAGTATTTATATTATTATTGGCATTTATATACTGCCATATCTGCTAAATAGACATCAAGGTGGTGTACAACAGTTTAAGACAATAAAACCATGCAACAATAAAAACAAGAACATTAAAAGTAGTAAAACATTTGAAAACTACACATTTGAAAATGCTAAATTAAAAAGGTGCATATAGACACCCTTTCTAAAGGTTAAGAGAATGTGGGGTTGGGGGGGATCATAATACTTGAGGGAAGGCATTCCATAGTTTGGGGCAATGTGAGAGAAAGTAAGGGCGCAATCCTATGCACGTTTACACAGAAAAATGTCCTATAACTCCCAGCAGTCCTCAGCCAGCATGGCTCCCTGTGGCATGCTAGGAGTTGTAGGACTTTTTCTGTCTAAACATGCATAGGATTGCGCCCTAAGTAGGTAAACATAATGATTTGCAAATGGCTGGATATCAAATTGCTGCTACATTGATGGGTTAAAAAGTTGGCAATCCTAACACACACACACGCACACACACACAGAGAGCAAATAGTGCAAGAGAAACTCAAAGGCTGAATTCGGACAACATGATAGTCAATGGTGGGGTAATAATCAACTTTACAGTTGTTCATCTAGGGGGTACTCCCCACACAACATGGTAATAAATAATCAACTCTGGTGTGGATTAGGATCAGTGCTGAGTTGACTATGGCAGCATTCGGACGACAGGATAGTCAATACAACTGACTATTGTTTCGACGACCTACCCACCCAGTTGCTTATCGTGTCGTCCAAATTCAGCCAAAGTGTGCTATGTGGAAACTAAAACAGAACTGTCTGAGTGGCGGTGTTTGTCAGTGAAGCCTATCCGGTCATGTTTCCCGCCTAATTCCGATCTCTTACTGCTTTCTTGCCGTTCACCCTCCTCCACGTCGGGAAAACAGCCCCGTCTCTCAACGAAGCCAGCATGCAGACAGAGGCCTTACCTACTAATGAGCTGCCGAGGCGGCTCGTTCAGAGACCAAAGAACGTAGAAGTCGAGCTTTTCTCCCGCCGGGGTGGAATCAATCCCTCGGAGATGCTGAGCTGCGGCAGCCTCCTGCTGCCACAGGCCTCCGGGGGTCCAGCTCCACCGACGACGGGGAGTTCTCAATCCATCTGCAGTCAGGAAACTGGAAGTAGCCGAGAGCATGGCCAGGAGATCAAGGTTTTAAGGCTCAGAGGCCCTCTAGGTTTGGGGATTCAGCACACAGTTGACCCTGGGCGACACGAACGGGGAAATCTCTGAGTCAGCAAAAAAGAACAACCTTCCGGGCGTATCGTTTCCAAACTGACGCGTCGCGGCTTAAATCTACTTCGAAACTCAACCACCCTATTTAATCTCAGATGCGTAGTAGCAGGCTTTAATTGCTAGGAAAAAAGACGTAGGCACTTTGTAGCTGCTCAGAGACGCTCTTTATAGCCCCGCACATTCCGGGGCTGCGCTCTGGCATCAAACTTGCTCCCGATACCTGTTTGAAGAAGCCCTTTATCAATCCCAGGTGTGACAAGGTCTGCTCTTGGCTCATTTACTTCACGGTAGAACTGGCTGGTTTGGCGACAAACCAGAGAGCAAAAACTCTGCCCTGGCTGAAAAATGAATCGAGAGGAAGCTTCGTCTCTTTCACACATTGCTTACAGCGCAACTCGTGTGAAAGCTCTCTGGGCAGGCAACGGGGTCGGGAGGGACACATTAAAACGAATGAGAAGAAAAGTGATGGCCCTTGAAATACGTTGCTATAAACAAATGTATCAGGCTTTAAATTGTACGCTATTTAAAGGCTCCAATCCTACATCACCTATCTGTGGGTAAGCAGCGTTGAACTCAGGGGAACTTCTGACTTGCTTTTGCGTTTTTAAATTTTGTGAACCACCGAGAGAGCTTCTGCTATTGGGCAGCATAGAAATTCAATAAATCAATATAGATAGGATTGCGCTGCTGTCAAGTCCCATGGCTAAAGAGCAGGTTATACATTGATTAACTGCAATTCTGTACATGTTTAATCAGAAGTCAACCCCACTGAATTCTATGTGAATTACTCTCATGGAAGTGTAAATACAACAAAGAGCCTTTTGGCACCTTTACCACAAGGATGCGCTTTTGCGCCCGGTTCCGCGATTATGCGCATTATCGCGGAGGCGCTTTTACTCCTAATCCCTCTGCACCGGAGGCGGCGAGAGGCGGCGAAGCGCATTAATTCATGTCCAAAAAGCGCTTTACAAGCAGTTAATGCGCGTAATCGCTTGTTCACACCGCGAAAATGCACTTTAACGGCCGGAGCAAAATAAAAGTCGCTATTTAACACGCGTTCGAAAATGCGCATTATCGGGGAGATAACGCGCCTGTACGCCCGTTTTGCGCTCCGTGCTTGTGGAGGTAAATTTTTTAATGAGCCTTCAAGGCTCATTAAACGTCTCGTGTGGAGGAGGCCAAACTTAACAGGTTCATTCTCAGGTGACCATATGAAAAGGAGGATAGGGCTCCTGTATCTTTAGCAGTTGCATATCAGCAGGGCTCCTGCAGCTTTAACTGTTGTGATAAAAAAGGGAATTTCACCAGGACCTGCATGCATACATGACACCTGCGGAAATTTCCTTGCATACCAAATTCTTGCAACTCAGCCATTGTATTTTTCCCTTAGAAGTTTTCTTCTTTCAAGATACTCCCTTTTCAGGGAATATGTGGCAGTACATTTAGCTGATCATTCCAAATTCCCTGACCTGTCATAATCCAGAAATGAGCATTTCCACTCATTTCTGGGCTTGTTTTATGGAGTGGTGGGTCCCTGCTGGTGCAACAGAATTCTTGGAAATGCAGCAGCAACATTGAATACTGCCTAAGGTCTAAATTTGGTTGCACTGAAGTAATTGTGGAATTTGATCCATGTTGCTGATAAAACTACAAAGGAGCAATTTAAAAGTGGTTATGAAACTAGATCTGTGAGGAGACACAGATCGTATAGAAATCCAAATTACATTCCATTTGCTCCATCTGGCTGAGGAATAAAGTTCGTTCTGATCTCCACATGGAATAAAGAAGGGCAAGCCAATCATTGGCAAAAGCCTTTTTGAAAGCCGCAAGGTTTGTCTACTGCCATATGATAATCTGTAACATTTCAGTTTTACTTATAATTTTACTACTCTTGGAATATTGGAGGATGGAACAGAAAGGAAGGTGACTTAAATGTATGGAATGATATTGTGTATCTGCAAGAGACTTGGGTTCAGAAACCTTACATGGGCTCAGGAGCCATTGCTGGAAATAAAATACTATCTTTCCCAGCAGATAAATTGCTAAATAAGTGTAGACTATCAGGGTGGATAACCGTTCTTACTAACCTCAGATGTGAATATGAATTTGGCTGAAACTGACCCTTGTTTCTGGGGTGGGGTGGGGTCAGATTTAGCTAAGATCTGATTTTTCCCTTGTGATAATGAATCTCTATATATTGCCCAGGAACACTAAATGCTATGAGGAGTCAATTTGGCTGGCATTGGATCAGATTAATACATATTTAGATAGTGCCTTTTCCAATTCTACTGTACTTTTGGCTGGAGATGTTAATGGCCGTGCCGGAAACCTTCTTAGTGATCCCGGTTGATTTTTATAGTCTATTTTATTTATAGATTGTTTCATTATGGATGTTGTAATTGGCTTTTGTTTCTTTGTATTATATGAACACTAAACTGCTTTGAGCGCCACAGAGTGGTGGAAACGAGGCATTGAAAAGCTGTAAAAAATACCAGAACAAAATCCGCACAACCAAGAGATACATTCATGTCTCCAGGCCATATTCCTATGCATTTACTTACTTGGAAGTAAGTAAATGCCTATGTCAGATGTGTGTGTGTATTAAACATGCACCTACCTGTTCAGCTATAAAACAGGAGTGGAGATGGCTAACTCCTTATTCCAGCCTTTCACAACCTGTTTGCCTCTCCCACCAATGTCTTGGACACTGATATCCCATCATCCCCAGCCAGTAATCTCATGAGCTGAGGATGATAGGGCTATAATCCAACATACCTGGGGCAGGGGTGTCAGGTTGGGAAAGGCTGCCTTATACTAAAAGGAGTTTGCAGAAGAAGGAATGAAACTGACCTCTGTTGCTGTACCTTGCTGCACTCTGCTGCTTTAAGCTACCAAAAGTGTGCTGGCAGGGAGAAAGTGGAGTGTGGTGGGATAAGGCAGGGGAGTAAGTCAGTTTCTCTCCCCTCCCCCACATACTCTTTTTAGTATAAATGCCCCACTCCTGTTTTATAGCTACACAGACAAGCACTTGTTTAACAAACATGCACATATCTGGATTGGCCCTGAGATGATCAGACTGCTAATGAGGCACTAGTCACACAGCAATTGCTTTAAATGAATTCATAAGTCACTATTAATTGGCTAAATAATTAATGTTATGACCTGCAGTACTAAGCAAAAGCAGCATGCCTCACCAAGTCACTGTTGGAATATCCAAGGGGGTATGTTTATGTCTTGCTTGTTTGCTAAGACCCCTTAGTGGAGAATGACTTGAAAAAATGTCTCTGAAAATCCCATTTTCAGCCTAGTGGCTTACATTCTCCATTTCAGAGCATCTGTTCTCACAAGCATGCACAAGCTAAGGTTTTACTGTTTCCTGTCTACCTGGAGCAAAAGGAGATCTCTCCCACTTCACACCTCTAATTTCTACCTAACTGGTTTGTTGTAAAGTGTTAATGGGCCATCTCCCCAGGTGCTCCTTGTCTAGGTACTGAAATGCCAAGGGTCCAATTGCATACCAAGCTGCCCTGGCAACACTTGACTGGTGAATACTCTTTTCTGTCAATTCCCCTCCCCTGAGTTTACACAGGGATAAAAATGAGGCCTTCTCCCCAATGGAGCACTCACCATCCTTCTGTAATTCAATAATTCTTCACTGCTTCTTGCTTCTTGCAAGTATATTTTCAAACCTCTCTTTAAGATTATCTAGTGTAAGCTATTTAGAATGTAAAGAGATTTGTTTCTTTTATGCTGATTTCTCCCTTAATCTTAAAGCTTATTAAATTTGAAGCTGGGGTTTGTATACTTTTAACATTCCAAAGAAATATCTCCTGCATGCCAGATCACGCTTCCATACTCCACATTTTGGTCAAGTGGAGATGAGGCTGAAAGTACTCAGTGGAGACTGAGAGGATCTAGCTAGTTATTGTTCTCAGCTGAAACCCGGAAATCTTGGAGTTCTCATCATTCAAAGTCTAGATTTGAATAACGGTGCTGGCAGCAAATTAGTAATGGAGAAGCATTGTAGGCTGGCCTTCTCTGCAGAGCGAGTGGGCATGTTCTCTAACCCATTGTGTTCTGTGACATTTACACCAATGTATATGTTCATAGGGCTGCACACTTCATTTCTGATAGGCCACAGTGTAAACACTAAATCTAAGAGTGAGAAGATGGAGGTGGATGCTACATTCAAAAATGACATTGAAGGTCATTTCTACAGACACTGCTCCCCTACACTGCCTTCTGTTCTTACAGTTCTTCGATAGCTACTAATTTGGACTGTAATCCAATTCTATCATGTCATGTGAAGGGAGTGGGGGGGGAAATACATGCCACTAGCTCTGAAACCAGGAGCAGTCACCAGGAAATTGCCAATAGCCAGTTTGGAGATATATTTGGTAAGGAAATCAGTGCAACAATGAGCATCTCTATCAGAGAACATTTTGTAGTTGTAGCAATACATTGGCTGGTTTCACACGACACATTAGGCAACCGGGGGGGGGGGGGGAACAACCGTCAGTTGTGTTGTTATTGTATCATGTGGAGGGTTACACACCACGCACACACAACTGATGGTATGTTTTTCCGCCCAATTAAGCAACGGAGAGAAACAATGGGCTTGCAAGTTGTTTAGCCCGAAGCCTGTTGTTTAAAGTGTTGTCCGAAACCAACCCTCCCTCTCTCCGTGGACTATTCCGTTTGGTCATAGAGTTCTGCCGGCCGGAGCAGCCAAACCCCCACCCCCCCCTGCTGCTCTGATACAGCTGGCAGAATTTGCAGTGCATGCTGGGATATGGCTGGAGGACTGAGGGAGGAGATGCTGCAGCCAAGAGGAACACCGGAACTTTCAGCCGTTCAACGGATGGCAGAGCAACGTGTCGTGTGGGGAGCACCGCCTACCTAATGCATGGTCAGTAAGCTATCTCCCCCTCCGTTGCCTAATGTGTCATGCAAAAACAGCCATAGAGAGTATTACACCACATGCTAACCATCATGTATTCAAGGTAGTATCATT
Organism: Anniella stebbinsi; assembly: GCA_029215795.1. Lineage (NCBI taxonomy): Eukaryota > Metazoa > Chordata > Lepidosauria > Squamata > Anniellidae > Anniella > Anniella stebbinsi. The sequence goes on from JARDYH010000001.1 coordinate 337,649,653, forward strand.
CGCACACTTCATGTGGGGGTCTTCCTTGAACATTTTGCCCTGCCCCACCCCCACCCCCACCCCCGGCTTGCACAGACTCTGGAGGTGGGAGGAAGAGACCTAAAAGGGTCCTTGGAAAGCTATTCTGTGTACCTCCAGTCATCATATGAATACTTCTGGCTAAAAGAAATAGAGCTGTGTTGCAAGCAGGAAGATCAAGATCTTTGTTATCCAAAAAGAAACATGGACATGCAGCTAAACAAAGTAAAGAGAAATGGTGTGTTGTTTTCTAATCAATGCATCTGGATATGTTAACAGCAATAAATCATAGACCTTATATGTATTTATTTATTAAATCCATTGTGATGGGCTCATTATTGTGATTCTGTGATCCAGGGTCTCTTGGGAGGTGGTGCTTGCTCAATCACCACCATTCTAGAAAGACCAGAGTGGGGAGATGGGGCAGACTACATAAGGCAGAACACTATCAAGAGAACATCCAGATAATCAATCTAATATAACTCCAGACTGCCACATGCTGCAGTTTTATTCAGCTATGCAAATCAAAAGCTAAAAAGAGGAAGCTTCCACATTAAACCAGATTGAGAAGAGGTTTAACCAGGCTAGATGCAACACATTTTGCAGTGGGGGTAATTGACATTAAATATATATGTATGTACCTACCCATTGCTTTAAGATTACCTAAAAAAGCTCAATCTGAAATTCTGTGAGTAGTCATGAAAGAGAGAGGACTTTTTTGGTGGTAGACTCCTGGCTTTGAAATGTTCTTCACAGGAAAGCTCATTCCCCATGTCTTTTAAGATCTGAATTTTAAGCCCGTGGTATGTTTTAGCCACTGTACCTGGTGGTTGTCTTAGTTATGTAATCCATATTGTATTTTATTGTTATGTTGGTATATGTATTATCTGGATTCTTATGCTGTGCAGTGTTTTAATGATTTGTGATATTACTAAATTATTCTGTTCTAATTGTTGTACAATGCCTAGAGAACTAATTTGTGAGGTGTTTAAAACATATAAATGTCCACCAGTGAATGAACATTCAATTTCATAATCCAAATAAATTAGAAGATGCACTTAGGGGCAGGATTCAATTATTCAGTGATCCACGTTAACAGCATATGAGTATCTACCATATATTTATGGCTATAGGTTCGCTCTCTTCTCCCAACCCCAAGTAGTATTAGTTAGGCTTGAAAAAAGCCGTTGTTCCGATGTGCATATATTGTATAAAAACTATGAAACACTGAAATTATTACTTTTTTCAAAAGCTTTTTCTCCATCATCATGATTACTACTATCCTGTGCCTTTCCATATTCCCATAGGACCTAGAATGATCTCTAGTCTAGGCCAGTGAATGGCCACGTGACAATATGGTACAAAAGCCAAACCTTAGTTACGGTACTAGCTAATTTGATAAAACCCTTCAATTTGATCATGGCCTTTGTACCAACAATTGCTTCATTATCAGGTCTGTGTATAGTGAATCCTTAAGAAGGCTCCAAAACTCTGCAACTTGTATACATTCTGCAAACTAAGAATATTTTCATGTACTTCCTTGACTTACATCGTTACAGCCTGCTTCTGATAGTTGTAAAGAAGGGTAAAGTCCTATGTAGGGCACTGAAGCTTCACCCCCTCACCTCCTGACACATAAGGCATTGCCTACATGCTAAACTGTACTTTTAATATAAAAAAGGAAGATTTTTCAAGATGCTGAAATTTCATCTTAATATCTTTGGAAGATTTAGAGGTGTAAGGCCACACATATAATCATAGAACAATACAGGTAACAAAGATTAACGCCCTCCATGACCAAACTTTAGAAAGGCACCTTTTTGCTAGATGAGGTTAGGCAGGAGTAAACTACCTAAAGAAGAATTCTATCTGTTTTGTTTTACTGCTTGAAGAGGTCCTGTGTAACAAAAAGGTGATCCAGTAAATTATTATCTGCCTTATGGGAAGAGGCAGAACTTATGAACATATGAAGCTGCCATATACCAACCAAACCCTTTGATCTGTGCTAGCCCAGTACATTCTAATCTGAATGGACAGAAGCTCTCCAAGGTCTCAAGCAGGAGTCCCTCTCATCTAGGATTCTTTTAACTGGAGTTATCAGGGACTGAACCTTTTCCACCAAACCAACAACTTCTTTATCTCTGCACTTCATAAGCATCTGAAAAGAGCTCAAAAGCTTTGGTATTGAGAACTTCACCCAAAAGAGTGCTCCTTTTCAGCAGAAAAGTAAAGACAAAGTGCTTCATCTGTATGATGAAAATGTTTAATGAAATAATTTTTTTTAAAGACAAACACACTGACACAAACAACTACTTCATACAATGTAACAGACATTAACCAGGTTTTGAAAGGAACAGCAAACACACTAGAAAGACTTTATGTAGCCAATACCAGAACATATGATTCAGTGCCACAGCTTATTAAAGTATCCTCTCAGTTTAAGAAAAAATGCTTGGGAGGATACAAGCATTATAAGAAAAAAAATACACATCACAGACAAAAATTCCTATCAATCTGGCATTCTGACTGGAGGACACATTGTAGCTAGAGGCTGATCACAGCTCAGTCTTCAATCCTTGGTGGCCAGGTTTCCACAGCAAAATAACCCCCATTCGGGATTGCATATTCAAAATGGTGCCTAGAATGCACCATGGCTCATCACAGATTAAATAACCTACAGTGAGCCAGCTATATTGTGCGAACTAGCCCAATGAAACAGAGCAAGTGAGGCAGCAACTAGCTGGTGATGCTAACTACACGTTTAAAATGCTGAAAGCAAGCTTTGGAATTATACAATAGTTTTATTCAAAACAGAACCCACATGTATTTCAATTAATGTAGTGTTGTTGTTTTTTAAAGACCTTAAATCAAAGTACAGCCAAGTTAGCATCAATATTCATGGGGTTGTGTCCCATTTATTCCTCCAGCTGATAGATTTTTTAAAAATATATATTTGTACTCTGGGAGAAAAGTTCCATGTAATTCAAATGCGCATTTTCTGCATTTTTAATGTGAGTTTATGCAATCCATCATCGTGTAACTTGCTCTGTGATTTTCATTCTGTAGGACCAACATTACAAGACTCTGATTGGTTAAACATAAACTGAGATCTGGGAAGCTCAGATCTCAATGTTGCTCCAATTCTAAAACACTACTATCAGTGCAGTCTAGTTGGTAAAGGGAGAAATCACTCCACAACTGGCATATCAGCCAGACTCCAAAGCACACAGCTACACCGTGTATCAGATGTTTGGGCTTGTTTCTTAAACAGCAACCCCCCCCCCCCCCCCCGTTCTTCATGGCAAACCACTACTAAAATTTAGTACCTGGATAGTTGGAAGGGGCCATAGCTCAGTGGTAAAGGACATCAGCCCCCGCTATCTCCAGTTAAAGGGTATCAGGTAGCAGTGCTGGGAAACAGCTTTGCTAGATAGACCAACTGTTCAAGTCCAAAAAAGGCAGCTTCCCTTAACATTTCAATATGGCACTGGGCTATTGTGTTCAAGAATTCCCACTGGGCTAGCACATCCCTTCAGATCCTAGCCATTATGTTATGTGACACAACCTCCTTGAGCCATCTGATGACACAATGAATTAGCATGAGTAAGGCTGTATGGATCTTTACTACCACTATTCACTTGGCCATCTATGTCATAAGTGATCTTTGACCAAGGCAAAGAGTTCCCAAACTTCTGTCATGCTTTCTTAAGGAGGCCCGGTATTTTGAGCCTGCTTGTGAATTTCGAAAGAATAAATATATGGTTCGCTTGGCAGGACTTTTCCTTGTCCACAGGCAGAAGCAAGCAAACCAATTAATAAAAATGGCCAATTGAGGTCAAAGCATGCTTTAAAGTGAGATAGAATCATTGTTCCACCAATTTCCCAATGACTACCATGGTGCTGAGGGTTAGGGGATGAAGCACTATAGACTGACACCAACTTCTGATTCAAACAAGATATACAGGAAGAGGTCATGTCTCCCTTGTGAACTCCCCCAAACAGCTTTGGTAACAAGGCTCATCTCATATAGGGCCTGCAGAAAAGGAAACAGGAATATGCTTTGAAGGTTCAAGTCCTTGGGATGCTAGGAGACTTACAATGCAATCCTGTACATGTCTATGCTAAAGTAATTCCCACTAAGTTTAATGGACTTACTCCCAGATAATTTTGTACAGGATTGCAACCTTAGGTTTATATCACACATCTCTTAGCGAATCAGTTTACTGGCAATTGCATTGTGGTTAGGGAGATAAACAAGGCAACTTTAACTTCCATCAAGTAGCATTAAGGGATCAGTAAAAATTATTAGCCCCAGGTGATCATCTGTCTAACATGCTTCTTTGTAGTACTAAAGGTAAAGAATACAGAATTTTTACAAAATTGTGCTTGATTAAAACAATATATGGATTGTAAATACTCATAATTAATTTATGCCTTTTTGTAAAAAGCAGAAGCAAAACAAGAAGAAACTTAAAACCCCTTTTTGAGAATTTAACTATGTCTTAGTCCCTGAGATCACAAGTTGGGTGTTGGACATGACAGGGGTTTCTGCCTTTAATTGATACATATTTTCCATTCTAATTCAGTCATGTTACTTTTGTACACTGCCCTATGAAAGTGGCAAAGTGGCCAGTTGCTTCACATACATCATACAAAACAAGTGAGGCAGCTTCAAAGTGCATCAGTTATGAGGTGCTCAGATAATTATTTTAGAAAAATTCTACCACATCTTTCAACCATTCAATCTGAAGTTATAGTTGCTCTCTCCTGATGCCGGAAGTTGCATTTCAATTCCATCCTACAACAATGTACATATAATGTTGAAAAGTTACTTGAGTCCAGACAAGCATATGTATTTGCCCTATATGTTGCCCAGAGAATTCATTAGTTTCAAGATTAGAGGTCTTCATGGATTTTCTGTGATCCAAAAAGCACATGCAGATTTTTACTGCTCTCACTTCTGCATGCTGTGAAGAAAGACAGACTATTGACGCATTATGATCTGGCACTCTAGCTGAGCAGGTCTGAGCAAGCCCTGGCCACTATTTGGATAGATCACTAAAACCCACACGCATATACACACACTACTGCAGTTTTTTGGGGGAAGGAATGTCTGAACTTTGATGCAAATCATGAGCTTATACAAAAATACTTATACACAGCACATCCCATCCCCTTAAAAATTTGCCCTCGCATTCATCTTCAAAAATTATTTCAAAAATTACATTACCTTGGTCATGTGCTCCAAATGCGTCAATGTTAGAATTAATTTAACAAGAATGGAGTTAAAACCAATTTGTCATTGAACACATTGCAAGGCTTTTGCTCAGTTGAAAGCTATTGCAAATTTTAACTTGCTCCACTTTGTATTTTCCAAAACCAACTATTTTCAGCTAGTAAGGCCCCGCTTTCTATATTTATAGGCAGAGCATGTAGTATAATTTCAGAAACAATTAACTTGATCTAACACACTTCTAGCAGACATTGTGGGCTAAAGAACAAATAAAGTTTTATTTTGCTGTGGATTGATGTTAATATTACTCAGGAGACAAAAACAAACTGGCCCATAAGAGAACTCTGTAATTAAGAACAAACAAAGTTAGTTCAAACTTACATACATGATATACACAACTTCTCTTTTTATGTTTCCTCTTTGGGCAGAACCTTAGGTAAGGCAAACACCCATCTTTTCATTTCCTAAGCCTCAAATAAAACAAGGCCCTTCTGTTGAAAATGAGCACATTTATAGAGGACTTTGTGTGGGATGTCAAGAGATTAAACTTTAAAGGGGAAAATGCTCAAACAAAAATAAATAACAGTGCTATAAATAACGTTCAGGGGTAGGAGATTCTTTAAAAAGCTTTCCAGAGGCTACAATTAGGAAACACAGGGAGTCCTCTTCTTTGGCTTTACAATTCTACCTTCAAGAAGCAGCTGCTGTCCAGGTCACTTATGGAGAAACAACACACACACTGTCCTTTAAGCCAGAAGAGCCATTTGTGTTGCTACTGGAATGCCTGCCATTCCTTATCCCCAACCAACCAAACGTTGCTTCTTGTAAGCCTTGTGCTTTTCATATTATTATTCTGGAATGGGTGAAATGTTTCTCCATTCCTCCAATGTCACCTTGAATAAAAACAAAATGAGTAGGGGGCAGCTGCACCTGACTCCCTCTTTTAAGTTAGCAGAAGCACGTTTACTAGTTCTCCTTGCCAAAGTTCAAAAGATTTTGGGTTTTACACTCTCAGCCTTTCCTCTGTTAAAAAGAATAACTGGAAACAATAGCCTCTACCTTATTTGCTTTTCTAGCTACATAATTTCCCTTGCTTGGCAAAGCACTTAATATGGCATAGTTAAAGCATCATCCTGCCTGTTTGGAATGTGGATTCTTTGGCTTTATACTTTCCATCACTAAATCTACATCAACAAAGGCATCCCACTGGGAAGGTGTCCAAAAATCCCATATATACCATGAGTGTTTGCTGCAATCATGCAAAGAGCCAAGCAAACACATTAGACCAACATTACAACCAGCAGCTGATTTAAAAGGCAAACTCAAATTTGCATCTGAAATCTTAATATATACATTTGCAAGTTCTCTGCTGCAGACATGAGCTACACATATACACCCTATAAGACCTGAGCAGTGAATAACTGGTGATTCAATTACCGACGTCTGAAATGGAATATGTAGCTGTGATGCTCATACCGTATCCGAAATTGGCAATGGCCTCTGAAATCCAAATAACTATACAGGTATACCTGGAGAGAAGCTCTTATTGACTGCTTTAAAGACCTGAGATCTTAAATGAGGGATGTAAAAAATAAGGGCCAGAGAGCATATCAGGCCCTCTGTGGGCATTATAGCATACCATACTTCATACATATTACTGAATAATCATCGAGGCTAGGAGTTCAATGCCCAAGATACAGCAAAGGGTCTGACTTGCTAGTGATTGCTACTGCATGCCTCAGCATTGCATTTCTGTCATTAGTACTATCTTGTGGCTGCCTGCCTGTAGGAGCTGGATCCTCATATGCCTGTATATAAATAGTTGACCTGTGGTTGGGAATGCTTACTCCTGGGGACACCAGCCATGGCACAGCAAATACAAACAAGGACAACAATTATGTTATCACATTCAGGTTATAAATATGTAAGAAAAGAACTGCAGAGAACCGATTGTTTCACGTTTAATGTCTAGTTGAAGTGACCTTCATAATATTTTGTTTTCAGTGAAGTTGACTTTTTTTAGTTAAAAAAAGTATGGCTTTTGGGCATCCACTTAATAAGGAATTGGGCACTCCAGCCAATTTGAATTTGACACCTGTCTTCAGTTATACTGAATTCATGCAAACTGAGCCACATTATGCTCCAAAAGATGTGTGGGAGAGGAAGGGGGATGCCTTTGTTGGTGATGACTTTCTTAACCATTCTCCATAACCAGAATGATTTGGTTTATCCTTCCCTGTCCCATACTTGTTTTGTTCCCTCTGAGACTGAATGCATGCATTTTGGAGTCTTTTCAGCCAAGCTGTGAAATCCATAAATGTATATCAGCAACTGAATACCAGCTGTGCCTTGCACTGAACACGCTACAGTTGTTGAAGCCAGAAGAGAGGAGACAGGCTGTCAGTGGCCTGGATGGCATATGTACATTCCATTTCACAAGATTCCTAAAGACCAAGCAAATGGCACTGCACCACATCACAGTAACAATGCAGTTCTAAACAGAGTTCTACAGGCTGCTTTGGCAGTTGATCCTAGTGATTATTTGCAGCCAGCAGGGTAGATGATAATATATTTTCCCAAAAAGAAAAGGCATATTTCAACTTCAGTTTGTGTAAGTGCAATAGAAAAGAAAAGAGACACTTGAACATCATGTCCAGTGACTTGCTTGCTGTAGCTAAAATTCCTGCATAAAATAAAGTGGAGCTGCCAGCAATTGCTTGCACCACCTTAACAGCAGGACAGAGTAGTAAGAGGTCATCTGCACATAAGCGTAGAGATGGGTACAAGATTTAGCCATCAGATGGTACCTGTTATACTAGTTTGGCAGGCAGCTTTCTTCGGTGCCTTATGTCCTACCTGTTCCAAATCCTATTTACTTCTTTAGCTGGTATAATAGACATGGAAAAAGAGGATCTTGTTGCGTAGAAGGGAGTATGAATTGTCAAATTTGAGCAAGTAGATGCCTTCGCCTGGATAGTCATGGCTGCCTACTTGCACTTCCCGGTGGCTGTCCCTTCGGTAGACAGGCATGATCTCCCCGTAACGGTTCCGCAAATAGCTTTTGGAGCCCCTTTCCACATCACCAACAGGAATAGGTCCTGAGAAGAACAATGCACAATATATCCATCAGCTAAATCAGCCAACAGCAGGAGGACATAAAGACTCAGACAAGACAAACTGACTAAAGAAGCCAACATGAAGAAAACCATGTACCAGACCATAACTGTCAAAGCATCTGCTGATAACAATGCAATTGAAGTTCCACATCTCAATAAAGTATCTATTTAAAAACCAATACCCCAATCTTTGTCACATGACAATCAGTTCCACTTTTTAAAAAATCACCCTTATTGCTAGCCTATTCACAATTGGAGCATTTAAGATTATTTACTGAGTCTATAAACAATATTTTATTACACATTATTTTTCAAGTTTGCATGATTGTATGGTTGCTCAACCCTTTGTCAGACTGGTCCCCAGCGCAGGCTAGATTAGGCCTGCAGGCTGGAGGTAGCCCACCCCTGACATACAGCTTAGTTATATAGTATTCCTAGAACAAATAAAATACAGGGACAGCATGCATAAGCTGGGAGTTAAAACAGCACACTAATAGTTGTTACAATGTTAAGACTTAGTTCAAGCAAAGGAAACAAGAACACAGCGAGGCCATTTCTGCAGTGGACTCAAGTCTATGGAACTCACTCCCTAGATAAAAGAAAATCCTTGCTGGTTTGTAGAACTGCAAAGCCTGTTTGTTCCAGGAAGTCTGGCAAAGGTTTTTAACAAAGTTGTTGATGTTTCATTACCAGATTTAAAAAAATTGTGTCAGTGGCCCAGAGAATGGTCAGAAAGTATGTGACACAGTTCTGCCATTAAAACTAAAGCAGTTGTGCGTGCTTGAGAGACCATGTAGGAACCACATGTTAGTCATTCTAAACACTTCAAGAAACATCAAGTTGAAAAGAACTGTCTAGAATGCTGTCAAAAGGCACAGTCACTGATAATGTTAACATGTTTTATGTTTTGACTTTGTAAACCACCTCGGCCTTGATGAGTATGGTTGGACACACATGTCTGGATAAATAGAAATTGCTGGAGCATGTGCTGGTTAAGGAAAAACAGGACAGAATAAAAGGACTAAGTGGTCTCAGTGACTTAATCTGGAACTCCACAGCTGTAGAAACTTAAATGAAGTGTGAATAAAATGAATGGATGGAAACTACACTGAAATATACAATCAGTGAACTACATTGAGATACCCGAGTATCAGGCAACTACACTCCGATACTAAAGCAATTGCTGTGCTCTTTGTCCAGTTATGCACTAACCTTCAAACTCTTCCTCTTCATCTTCTTCATCACTTGATTCACTGACCTGCACAGTAATGGCAGTGCTAGTAATGGGGGTCCAATCAAAATAGACCCCAAAACCAATGTCATAATCTTCTGTGGCAAACTCCCAGCAGACACGCTTTCCATCAGGGTGGGTAGGCACCCGAACTGTTAACACCTCACCCCGTTTCACTACCATTCGGGTATTCTTCTCCTTTGCCATCTTTGTTTTGAACTCCCTTATCTTAGAGCTTGTCCAAGTAGTTGGTGGAATCAGAGGAGGGGGCCGAGCTGAAAGAATTGAGGATATTATTGGCTTGTGATGAGCAAGGGGAGGGATTATTCCTTAATAGGGTTAGGCATTCTAATTAGAAGGCTGCCACCTTTCAAAAGGAGGAATAATAGTTCCCCTCTCTCCTTATTCTCAAAATTAAAAATGTGGCTATTTTTCCTCTTCATCTTTATACCCCACCCCAACTTTACTTTGGGCTGATTGACACTACTTTTTTTAATATTGTTAACTCAGTATATACTGCAGTCTATCCCACTGTTAAACAGTTTTGCCCAAAGTAGAGCTCATTACACATTTAACTTGCCACAGCAAAGTTTCTGAGAGTGGACTGGTGACTGTGCATTGAATGGTCATCACAAATGTGGATTGAGTTGATTTGCTATAAACGATCTTCTATTCTGAAAAAACATCCCCAGGGAAATATAGTTTTGGAGAACCAGGATTAAAATGTAAAAAGATAATGTGACAACATCTGAGCTGTATTTGTGTCTTGCTTCCCTGTGGATTTCTAATTCTATCATGGTGCTCTAGTTATGAACATTTCAAGAAGAACAAGATGATAGAACAGCTTGACAAGTAATAAACAGTAGAGAGGAAGACTTAGAAAGTGACCCAACAGAGAATAGGAATTACTGTACACCAAAATTCACAGAGTACTGGATAAATTTTAAATGAATAGCCAGATAGATAGTTCAAGAGTCTCAACTCCCATTCTCCTATTCTATTCACCTGTATGCCAGTTTCATTACTATCTACAAGACTTACCATATCATATATGACAGAAGAGCACCAATGTAACAAATATGCACAGGACTCGGGCTACTGATCCTCATACCTAGAGACAGCAATGCAATCTTAGTCCTTACCTTTCTTCTGTTCACCCAATAGATCTGTAGTTTCCAGCTCTGCTGAGAGGACATCCACTGCGCCTGTGTATTCAGACTGTATCATGACTATATCACCTGATCCTTGCGGGGCAGGATACTTTGTCATCTGCACTATTGCCTCCTACATAGAGGACACAATCTTTCTAAGTATCTTCCCACAACAATGTCCAGCTTCTCTTTCTATATTATTTTGATAATTACATTTTAACATACATTTTATTGCTAATTTTTACCTGCTGATACACAGTTTCTAGATCACACACTGACAAACATGGAAATTCCCAGAGGGACTAGGTTGCCAGAAGACTGTGTGTGTGTGTCTTTAAAAGCTTTGTAAGTCAATGCAAGACAAGATGCAGGTAGTGTGCCTCCCTCTAGTCTTGTTAGCCACAGAAGATAGGGCAGAAGGTGGGCAAGGGACCAGTGGTGCAATTAGGTAGCAAGTACAGTGGTTGTCCTGGTGCCTTAGGTTTTTTGTTTTACTATATAGGCTAATAAAAACCATCAAAATTATCCCAGCCTCAACCTTGGAGCTATCAAATAGAATGCAGGTTATAGAAATTCTCCAGTAACTGAATCATGACAAAATGTATTAATAGCAATAACTAGGACAATATCACCCTACTGTTAAAAATACATCTATATTTAGTTCTTTTAAGAACTCCCTGAAGCATAACTGGGGGAGGGGGAGGAAGCAAGAAATAAAGAAACTGCCTTAAAGCCTTAAAACAAAGTACAGAAGAACATTTTTAAAAAGTTTGATTTTCAACTCTATTCTCACTTTCTATGGAGAATAAAAAGCAAATCAATTTACTGTAAGTGTTGCATTCAACACAACAGGTGCAAGGTCGGCAATCGACAGAAAGCACTCTAGCAACATTGTATCTTATTTTATATATAGTCAAGGTACTACACTATATAACACCAGGTGTTATATCAAAGTAATTATACCCCGCATTTGAATTCAAGATGCCCCTTAATGATAACTGTGATTGTCTGGAATAATCTTTCACAACTCCTTCCATCGCAGTCATTGCTTCCCCTGCCTCTTCCCCCATCATAGTTTTTTTTAAATTGCATTTAAATTGCATGTTTGCAATTTTATTATATTATCTAACATCATTTTCACAGGCTACAAAACCACATAGATGCCTTTGCAAGGTTTTTCTCCATCCCCCACTTTTAAAAATTTAAGGGTTTTGTATATGGCAGCAAAGATAACAGTGTCCAGAAATAGCTTATGTCTTGCGATGTACAAATTTGACTCAGTTAAGTAACCTATCATATCGAAGAAATACAGAAAATTGCTTGATAATCTTAATATGAAGTACACATATACTACAAACAGTATCTCAAAAAACCACCACAAAGCATATTGCCCCCATGCAGCAAAACTGAATAAAGCATTTGAAAAAAAGGGTTGCAACAATGATGTGGCATGTAGACATAGCCTAAAAGGCAAATCCCCTACCTCTTTTGGGTGCTGAGGTTGATCAGTTAGGATCTCCTCCCTTCCTGCTACATCTTGCTCTTCCAGACTACCATCAGCGCCTCCTGAATCCTTTGTGGCATCTGCATTTACAGGTGATCCATTCTGCAGCCTCTCAGAGAAAGACAGAACATCAGTTCAGAATGTTTTAAGGGCATGAAGCACAAATGAAACTCTAATGAATTGAGAAAAAAATAAATAGGGGGTTATAAGGGAGCTCAGGATGCTGAAGATACAGGATTAATCTAGTGTGCATTTATCTGTTACATCCAAGTGAGTCTGTCTCATCTAAACTAAATCTAGAGTGAATAATTCTACTGTGTTGTACCCCTTAGGGAGCAGAAACTCAGCCCAGCTGAGCCCGTCCAACCATCTCTTCATAGTTGGACTACCTTGTAAACATTTGTTTTAGCTAATCATACCCAGAACTTAAGCAGAATTAGCTACCATGGGTTAATTTATCAGACAAAAAAAACGGCAAAGTAATTTGACAGCTTTGTTCAAACATCTCCACATCTATAAATGCAGTTTTCACAAAGAACATTTTTAAAGAGAGGGAGAGAACATATGCCTTTCGCAAATACATTTTACAGAGAACCGCACAAGGCTTAGCAACAAGAGGCTTGCTAAAGAGCTTGCTGTAACAATAAGTACTCCGTTCCTGCCAATTACCTCCCAAAACTGACTATTGCACTGAGCTTCATCTGAACATATGAAGCTGAATTATGGACTTAGCGCATCTAGACCAGTATTGTGTACTCCGATTTAACTGGCAGTATCTTCCAAGGCTGCAGGCACATGTCTTTCTCAGTCCTGCTATGCAAGATCCTTAAAACTGGAAATGCCAGAGATTTAGCCTTCTAAAAACAATCTTACAGTATAATTATAATCTTCTATGCTCTATAAGGTTAAGGTAGGAAGGCATACTTCCTTCCATCACACAGCATTTGCTAGGCAAAAGGAGCACCTTCTCTGCACTGGATGGCTGACTACTGTGTGTTGACAGCATTGATAAGTGTGGATGGGCAGTTACAAATCCAACCCAAACCAATACAAGTGTTTAACTGACTAGTTTAGCCTATTTCCATATGACTAAGACCCCCTCTAGATGGATTCCGTTTGACGCCTGGTTAGCCGATTATGCGCATATTTGCTGAAGCGCTTTATTGTAAACACTTGTATGCAGGAGGTAATTGAGCACTCAGCTGGTGACCTTACCGGTTGTTTCAAATGCGCTTTACAAGTAGTTAATGCGGAGAATCGCTTGTTTGCATAGTAAAAATGCGCTTTAACGGCAGGAGCAAAATAAAACTCGCTATTTAACGCGCATTCAATAATGCGCATAATTGGAGAGAAAACGCGCCTCTACGCCCGATATGTGCTCCATTCTTGTAGAGGTAAATTTTTAATGCGCCTTGAAAGAGCTTTAAATGCCACTTCTAGAGGCAGCCTAAGAAAGCCTTTTCTTTGTTTTTTTCCTGTTGCAGAGAAAACCCATAGGCAAAAAGTGGAACTAGCTAGACTAGCCCCAGGCTCTAAACCATCAGTATTCGTTAGGGGTGCTTCCAGTGTAAGCTTTTAAAGCACTATCATCCTGGCTCATTCATAGATTTTTATGGAGAGTCCAGCAGTCATAGTCTTCCACTAATAAACTGCCAGTGTTTGCTCACCACTTCTTATGTATGATTCCTTAACAGAGAAAAATCATTAGGAAAAAACAAGAAAAAAAAGAACTGCTGCACAACACCTAGAAGCCCTCCATCTAGAAGAACTCTCTGGGTTCAGGTATGCACCAAATGGTTGTTCCCGAACTCTACTATCTCATTCACTTCTTATACTGTAGTTGCTAAAAATCAGAAATCTATTAAAGAGGCCTTCATTATCATAATTCATCTCTGTGTATCATCATCCTTTGTGGAATCAAGTACCCAGCTTTTAGAGGAATTTTCCTGGGCTGTTTCAAGATTGGACATCATGCTGATCTGTAAGATTTTGTTTTTTGTTTTTTTCACAAGTAGCAAGACCCCCTCCCTTCCAGACAGGGCTGGAGAAACTTCTCCTAAACACCAATACTAACACTACTTGCAGTTTTAGGGAGAAAAGTAGGCTTTCATGAAATTAATCATGTTGAATAACTCTTTTGTTGCCTTAGTTCAAGAAATTGATTTGTTTTATACATATCTGTACTAGACACTCAAGGTACTTTACAGCTCAAACTACTATTAAGCATAAAGTAAGAACTGAAACATTCAATCAGAGCTGGGCAGCATGTGGGCCTCAATATTTTTCAGGCTACAACTCCTATTGCCAAAACAATTCGCTCTGCTGGTGGCTACAGCTGATGTTGCCCATCCCTGCATTAAATAAAATACCAAAATACATACAAAAGGTGGAAACAATGCGATTGTACTCTGAAGTTACCCAAAAGTCTTTTGAAAAAGATTCCTAGTAAGAGCTAAAGGTAAGCAACCCTGATGAGCCTCCACTGACAGCAAGTTCAAAAAGATGGTTATAATTACTGAGGAAGGTTTGTTTTTCACAGCCACCTGCTGTGAAGAACAAACCATGGCCATGGCACTTACAACAAGGTCTCCTAGCCCAATGAGCGTCCATATGGAGAAAGACTATTTGCTTTGAAGTTAAAATATGTTGGATTGTGCCCAGAAGCTACCTGGCAACCAATGGTGAAACCAAAGCCAAAAACAAAACAAAAAAATTATATCAGGAGAATCATACATTTAATATTTAGGCCTAAACTAGTAAGCAAACATAGCTGTGTTGCAGAAAATTAGCTGGAGCCCATGCTAGCCCAGAGATTAAAGCAAAAACCTATTTGGCATCAACTGTACTGCTGCACAGCATCCTGGATAGAGACATAATTACAGAGGCAGCAGGGATTTCTGTCTCCTCTGTGCTGTAGATTTTATATGCCAGGATTACCTCAGATTGCTTTCAAAAATAACGTCATGCTCCAACAAAGAAGAGAAAAGAGGACGAAGTCCGACCTATTTAATTCCCCCTCCACTCTTTTTTTTAAAGTAAGGTGTACTATAGGACCTTATAGTTGTATACATCAATGTCAGCATCTTAAAATTGCAGAACCCATCAAAGGATCAGGGTGCCACATACAGCTATTACATACAACAGGGGTTTTAAACTCAGTGTTCCTAATGCAGAATTCAAAATTATGTGTGTTGATAATTAAGTTTGCTTTTGAATCCAGACAAACTGTCCCAGCCCCCTGCCACATTTTACAGGGTTAGCAGAATATCCAACAAACTCTAAAATGAAGAAATTGACAGAAATTGAATTTCTCACATTATTTGGAGGGGGGAAAGATGATTACCAAGTCCATCAGGAAGACAGTATCTTTCACTTTCTTTCACTTGAAAAACCTAGATCTTTATCACACATATGTGTTTCCTACCTGCACTGCGAGGCCTCGTTTTCCGAAATGGTAGCTCTCTGAGTTGTATTCTCTGACCTCTGAGCTGAATCTTCATTCTCTAGGAAGACAGCCAAGACAGAAATTGTTGTTGGTCTTTCAGTACTTGTAGCTACATCCAGTGTTACGCACAAAAATCTTGTAAGCAGACTGTTTTTCATGTTATATGCTCCTTTTTTTGCCTCAGCAGGATTCAAAGATCTTAATATATCTCCAACTGTTTCCAGGAACAGTTTGAGAAAAGTCAATACATTTTCTGCCTAACACACATAAATAGAACAGGCTTGTGTTCCAAGACAGCAGGCCTAGCTTCAGAAAAGAAGTCCTAATGAAGGCTAAAGCATGGTATATAAAAGTAAATACATACATCTTGTTCATTGTATTGCTTTGTACTTTACTGTAATTGGAATTGTTTTTATTAATGTGTTTTAAATATATGTATGTAAATTACTCAGCAATTTTATTATATTAAACAATATAGAAGTATCACTATTAAGTAGGATGACCATATGAAAAGGAGGACAGGGCTCCTGTATCTTTAACAGTTGTATTGAAAAGGGAATTCAGTAGGTGTCATTTGTATGCATGCAGCACCTGGTGAAATTCCCTCTGCATCACAACAGTTAAAGCTGCAGGAACCCTGCCCTCATTTGTATCTGGTCAGGTTAGGCAGGGTGCCTGCAGCTTTAACTGTTGTGATGAAGAGGGGATCTCACCAGGTGCTGCATGCATATAAATGACACCTGCTGAAATTCCCTTTTCAATACCACTGTTAAAGATACAGGAACCCAGTCCCCCTTTTCACATGGTCACCCTACGAGTAATAAATAAATAAATAAAGCCTCATAAAGTCTTGGACAATTGGCTGGAAGAAAGAACTAGAGAGTTCTGGCTATTAGCTGCCAAAGAAATGGAATAAATGAAAACGAAATTTAAATTGAACTGATTCAGCATGTTAGTCTAGGGTGACCAGATAAAATCCAGATCACGGCTCATGTAACTTTAACAGTTGTATAGCAAAGGGAATTTCAGCCAGTGTCATTTGTATGCAATTAGTTCCTGGTGAAATTCCCTCTTCATTACAACTGTTAAAGTTGCCGGGGCACTGTTTTCTTTTGTATATTGTCACTCTAGTATAGTGCCTGCAACTTTAACTGCTGTGATGAAGAGGGAATATCACCAGGAACTAATTGCATACAAATGACACTGGCTGAAATTCCCTTTTCTCTACAACTGTTAAAGTTACATGAGCCCTGACCTGGATTTTATCTGGTCAGCCTATGTTAGTCTTATACTTCATAAACTAGGCTGACCAGATAAAATCCTGTAACTTTAACAGTTGTTGAGAAAAGGGAATTTCAGCCAGTGTTATTTGTATGCAATTAGTTCCTGGTGATATTCCCTCTTCATCACAGCAGTTAAAGTTGCAGGCACTATATTAGAGTGACCATATACAAAAGAAGGCAGGGCCCCTGCAACTTTAACAGTTGTGATGAAGAGGGAATTTCACCAGGAACTAATTGCATACAAATGACACTGGCTGAAATTCCCTTTTCTCTACAACTGTTAAAGTTACAGGAGCCCTGATCTGGATTTTATCTGGTCACTCTATCATAAACAAAATGAAAATAAAATACCATGTTAACTGTACTTGCTATGTATAAATCTCAAAAGTTTCTCTAATAACCAAAAGTAGCTGAACTGAAATATTGTATAAGACAAATAAAATAAAATACACAGTGTGGTATTCAAAGAAATTCAAAGCTTTATTTAGGAATTATTTTGACTAGAATACTGTAAATAAAGTCATTACAATTCAGTAGCACATACTCCCCTTACACAGGAGAGGTTCACACATCACATTAAGCCATGGTGACTTATAAACTACGCACAGTAGCTTATTTAAAAAATAAAGGGTCTCAATGTTGTTGTAGGTTGCAATCCTATATCCATTTACCTGGGAGTAAGCCACATTGGAGCCAATAGGATTAACTTCTGAGTAGAGATGCATAGGTTTGCATTGGTAATGTTTTAGTATGGCTTTATTTTTATGTATTTATGGTATATTGTTTTTGTTTTAATTTGTTGTATACTACCTTGGTGACTTCTATGTGACTTTAAAATAAATTGAATAAAAAACATTAATTTTAGAATGCTTGAAGTGCTGTGAATGTATATGTGCTTTCTAGGAACAGTCAACTGAAAAAAACAATAATTACAAGTTTGATAATTACAAGCTGCACAATGGACTTACATTGTATCCGATCATTATGTTTCAATTTATTTTATGAAACAACACATTCCTAAAAATGGATTTTTCCCCACAGAAAAATATAAGCCAGATCTAAACCTAGGTTCAAATCAGGGACATCTCTAAATCAAGGACACTTAAGAAGTATACACAGTCCTTGCTTTATGTCACTGGATAACCTTGCAAACAGAAGAGAACAGAATGATATTGGATATTATTTAGTCTTTCCCTTCTCCGCAGAAAATACTCAGGCAATTAGCTGATTACTATTAGCCAGATTATTTAAATTCATTAAAGCCCAGACAAGGAGGGATAAAATCAAATTATTATATTTTTATAAAGGCCTGTTATACATCACTCATTGATTGTACATTTAATGTAAAATCTGGGAACAAATGCTTCTAAACCAAGATCTTTAGAATTGTCAAGCACAGAACTATGGTGATGCTTAGAACTTTGTGTATCTCCCCAAATTCTACACAAAAGTCAAAGAAACTGCACATTCATCATGTTTAAATATGGGTTTCCAATACAGTGGTATAATTTTTTTTCTAGTTTTATAGCTCCAAAGTTCTATAGTCTTTATAAACCTATTTCCGAATCAGGCTTTCTTTCCTCATCGTTAAATGATGCTTATATTATTTATGTTACTATATTATATTATCCAGGAACCTGCACTCCTACCCCCCCCCCCCATGCCTTCTAGCCAGTATGGAGAGAACCGTGCTGCCCGCCTCTCCGAGATCAGAAACGTGGCCTCGGAGGGTAAAGGGACATTCTAGTGGGTGGGGACTGGAGAGGCCAGAAACGAACTATCCCTAGGCCCCTCCAGTCTCCTCCCCCACTTCCAAAGCGCCTCAGCTAGATGAGCAAAACAGCCTGTCAAGCGAAAATACAGGGCAAATGGAGTGGGGAGGCAACAATCACATCTGCTGCCCCACACTGGATGACCAGAGGCTTACAAGCTTTGTGATAGGATTGCATCCTTAGCCACAATACTACACCAGCTGTCAAAAAACCCCTACAACAAGCAGGGAAGAAAGTCGAATGTCAGGTGTTAACTATGCAAGCCAGACAATGGCCTGGTTCAAACGACACGATGACCCATGGAGCGGATACTGCAGCCACACAACAGGGGTAGGAGCAACATGTCGTGTGGCGGGCACCGCAAAAATAACGCACCATGAGTATGTTATTAACTCCTCTGTTGCCTAAAGTGTCTTCTGAACTCAGCCAATAACTCCCTATTCCTAGGATGCTCAACAATTAGTCAACACACTCCCTTCCATTCTCTCAAATCTCTCTATAGTTTGTTTTTATACTTGAGACAGAAAAGAGAAAGTTACTGGTCCATAAAACAAGAAAGCAATTTTATAGCGATTATTATCTATTACATGATGTAACAGTTACACCAAGGTGCATTAGCCTAATTATAAAACAGCTGGTATGCCAAGGAAAAATTAAACAATGCAATACCCCAAGGGAACAAAGCCTATTAGAGGCCAGCTCTGATAAACAACCTATCAAACGACGTTACAGCAGAAGAAGGCTGAACATAGAAAGAAGTCAGGCATATTATTTCTTGGGTGATAAATGCAACACTGAGATGCACTGCAAACTTATACAATATTACAATTCTGTCCCAAACCTGTTCAGTATCGTTTTATTTTCCTATACCAATTTAGTTTTTGATTATCTGCGACATCCCATTATTTCCTAATGTTGATCTTGCTTTTACAATGGAAATTGGTTTTATACTCTTTGGTTCCATCTGTGGATACTGGGATACAAAAATTTCCAGACAGATGGGGGACAGTTCTGAGGTCACAGAACAGGCTCCAGCTTCTATGTCAAAACGGAGAGCCCTTTCACTGGATACTACATCTTCAAGGATTCTTTTATGCTGCTATTCTACCCATCCACACATACCAGGGGACACCTCTAAGAATCAGCTCCCAAGCTTCATTACTATGCATGGTTCTTCTGTCTACAACAATAGATCAACACAGAGGCAAAATGAAGATTAAACTAGCCTTGCAGTAAGCCACTTGTTCCACTAACAAATGCTTCCAGGAGAATGCTCAATCCTCCACCTCCAAAGACATATTCTGGTATGTAGATACATCTACAGATGGGTAGGCTAGTGAAGGTATGCTAAATTTAATTCTTAATTCATTACTACCTGCAACTTAAATATTATGTGAGTTATCTTGCCTGGGGAAGGGGCAAATCCAAGAAGTGCAAAAGGAAGAGATTATTTTATATGCTTTGTAATTGACAGCCCTGAAGGAGGACACACTAAAAAGAATTACACCAAACAGCCATTGGGATGCATTGGTTTCTTACAAATGGCCATAAAAATACACTGACTGTCCTAGCCAATGCATATTTACTTGGCATGAAGTCCCATCTTGTTCAGTGGCGCTCCACTGACCACTATGGGACTTCATTCCCTTGCAAGTGGCCCTGTTCAGACAACACACTAAACCATGATAGCTTGGAGCTAAACATGATGGTTTAGCGTGTCATGTGAACCATGACTTAAGTGTGTAGTGTGAACCATTCCTAACCATGGCGGCTACCTAACCATGCTCACTAACCACTTATTGCAAAAGGGTTAGCAGCGTAACCCTTAGTGTGTTGTCTGAGCAGATCCAGTATATTTAAGACTGCAGCTGGAGTTCCCCAAAGACCAAAAACATACATTAAGCCAAGGGTGAATGGTTACTTAAACCATGATCTTGAGGGCCATCTCCAAACAAAAATGACGTGCCTGCCTTCCCACTGAAATGCCTAGGGACAAGAGTGGAGATACGGAGCAGTTATCTTTTTAACACCTCCCCGCCCAAGAAGTGTCAGAAAGCCTTTTTCCAGGTTTCCTGGAATCCTTGCTGAAAACCTGCAGTGCCAGCTCCCAGCCTGCCTGCCTGCCCACTCAGGGGGCTTCCTTCCTCAGCTGGGCTAGTTCAGTAGTACACCCACCCTATTTCCCCAAATAAAAACACTCCGCCGCTGGCAACGCCACCTGCCCGGCTCAAGCACCTCAGTGCCAAAGTAAAGGTGCCCCCCTCAACCGTATTTGTTTCTATTTCCCCCTTTGACAGAGCACCAGCTCCCTGAAAGACAGGCATTCAGCAGTTGCAGCAGAGCCTGTCAAAGCGTCCCCGTTGCCGGGAAGATTTCACCTGTTGAATTTCGGCCTGCCTCAGGAAACGGAAAAAACAAAGGGGTGACAAACCAACCTCCCAAACCAGCCCACACTTGCCAATCCCGCTTTGCGCTCTTTCGCTTCAATGGCGAAGAAAGGCCCTGACAGAAACGCTGGTTTCCCCACCCCCAGCCGTGAGGGGCTACCAGAACCAGCCCCACAGAAGTACCTGAAGGCGGCGGCGAGAGGCGCTTCTTCTCGTCGTGTTCAGCTCCGCCAAGGCAACTGTCGCCGCTTGCCAAGCCCCCGGCCGCGGAGGGTTTGAACCGGGTGCCAACGGCAGCGGCCAGCACGTCCGACATGGGAAGGCGGAGAATCGGGCCAACCGAAAGTAGCCGGGGAGAGTCGAGCCGAGCCGAAAACAGCCGGAAAGAGCCGAGCAGCGATCGTAGCAGCAGCCGCCCTAATCCCTCCGACCACCGCCGCCTCCTCGCAGGCCTCCGCCCTATCGAGTTCCCGCCTAGAGCCGGCCGCAAACCAAGAGCACTCTTCGTCAGGCTGCGGCAGAGCCTTTCCTGACGCGCGCGAGCCGAACGGGGAAAGAAAAGAGTGCGACACTTCCCGGAAGTCCTGGTATCCTTGGAGACCGCTCCAGGAAGGACGCGTTGCCATGGCACTCGACGTCTCTGTTCAGCATCCCTCTGCCCGTGAAGATGGATGATAACACGAAGGAGCCTCAGGAGGATGTAGACGACGACGACGACGACGATGATGATGACGACGAAGATGACGACGAGGACGAGGAGGAAGAAGAGGAGGAGGAGCAGCAGCAGCAGCAAGAAGAGGCGCAAGGGAGCTGGGTTCGCCGGCACCGGCGCCACTTACAGCATCCCCAGTCTCGATCAGGAGCCAAACTAAATTCTAGAACATCGCGTGAATCCGATGCGACATCCGAATCCGCCGAGAGCTCCGAGGTGCAGAGCCGAGACGAACTCGCCACTTCCACCCTCATTGGCCCCTCCTATTTGTCCTGGAACCCCGAGGACGTGGCTGAATGGATCGAAATGTTGGGCTTCCCCCAATACAAGGTAAAGGTGGCAGAGGCACCCCGCTGCCCTTCGGCGGTGGGTGGGGGGGCGGAACGGGGAGGCGGGCTGAGGCCATTCAGGATGAGAGACCCTCGAGCCAGGGAGGGAGGAGAGGTTTAGGACGAAAGGAGACCGAGCTTCCTTTGAGCCAAGGATGAGCGAGTTTGAGGGGGGGAGGGGGAACCCCTGCTCAACCCCAGAATATTGTTATTATAATCACCCAACATAATAAACCCACAAGAGAACAAAAAGGATGTAAAATAGAACAGCAGAGGATGCAAAGAATTATTATTATTATGTTTATTATGTTTATTTATATGCCATCTTTTCCCCAATACTGAGACTCAAGGCGGCTTACAAATTAAAACATGTATAGTTAAAACAAATAGAATTTTACAAAAATTAAAAATATAATTAAATTGTACAAGTTTAAAATATATAGAACATTTTAAAACATTTTAAATACAAAATAGGTTTTTTAAAAATAAATCCAACTATAAGCAGCACATCCACAGAGGTCTCAACTACTCCCCAAAGGCCTGCTGAAACAGAAAAGTTTTAGCCTGCCTCCAAAAGCACACCAAGGAGGGAGCCAGTGTAGCTTCCCTGGGAAGGGAGTTCCAGAGCCCCGGGGCAGCCACTGAGAAGGCCCTCTGTCGCGTTCCCACCAGGTGTGCCTGTGACGGTGGTGGGATGGAGAGAAGGGCGTCCCTGGACAGGCAGGCTCATAAGGAAGAATACGGTCTTTCAGATAACCTGGACCTGAGCCGTATAGGGTTTTGTAGGTCATAACCAGCACTTTGAATTGTGCCCGGAAACAGATTGGAAGACAGAGGAGCTGTTTTAACAGGAGAGTTGTATGTTCCCTGTAGCCAGCCCCTGTCAGCAATCTGGCCGCAGCTCTTTGAACCAGCTGAAGTTTCTGAACACTCTTCAAAGGCAGCCCCACGTAGAGCACATTACATTAATCCAAACAGGATGTAACTAAGATGTAAGTTACCGTGGCCAGGTCCGACATCTCAAGGAACGGGTGCAGCTGGCGCCCAAGCTTTAACTGTGCAAATGCATTCCTGGCCCCCACTGAATCATGGGCATCCAGGCTCAGGGCTGAATCCAGGAGTACACCCAAGCTGCGAACCTGTGTCTTCAGGGGGAGTGTAACCCCATCCAGCACAAGCTGAATCCGTATTCCCTGATCTGCCTTTCAACTGACCAGGAGCACCTCTGACTTGTCTGGATTAAGCTTCAATTTGTTTGCCCTCATCCGTCCATTGCTGCTGACAGACACTGATTTAGGACCGAAACAGCTTCCTTGGAATCAGGTGGAAAGGAGAAGTAGAGTTGGGTGTCATCAGCGTACTGGTGGCACCGCACCCCAAAACTCCGGACAACCTCTCCCAACAGTTTCATGTATATGTTAAATAGCATGGGGGACAAAATGGAACCCTAAGGGACTCCACAGGCCAAGAGCCAAGGAGTTGAACAGAAGTCCCCCTGCACCACCTTCTGGGTCCACCCCTCCAGGAAGGAATGGAGCCACTGTAAAACAGTGCCTCCAAGTCCCATTCCAGTGAGGCGGCCCAAGAGGATACCATGGTCGATGGTATCGAATGCCGTTGTGAGGTCCAGCGGAACCAGCAGGGACACACTCCCCCTGACCTGTTCCCAGCATAGGTCATCCACCAAGGCGATCAAAGCTGTTTCTGTCCCATAACCAGGTCTGAAGCCAGATTGAAATGGATCTAGATTGAACAGTTAATAATAGACAGTGTCATCATGAAGCAAACAGAAAAACCGAAAAGAAACCTCCACACCTGGTACATGGACTGTAAAAAGACTATAAAAAGTACTCAAAATATACAAAATACATCCCTCGATCCAAAACTTTCTGATAAGAATCATGGAGACATGGAGAACGACAATACACCCAAGAACAGACAAGAATTATATATAGACAAAAAAAAGAAATATCGAACGTGGCATATTCCAAGATGACGCATTCAGCGCTCTATGGTTTTGCCTGTGTCTCAATCCACTATCCAACACCCTTAACAACACCACATATGGCATTGACATAAAACACCAAAAACAAGCAAAGCACAGAGTCAATCACCTCCTGTACATGAATGACATCAAAATCTATGCTTCAACCTTGACACAGATAAAAGGCCTCCTGCGAATCACTGAGGAACTCACAACAGACATGAAAATGGAATTTGGGATAGGAAAATGCAAGATGCTACACACAGAAAGAAGAAAATGGAAAATAGAAGAAACAGCAGAAACACTAAATAATGAAGTATTAGATAATGTAGAAGAAAATGAAACATACAAATACTTAGGATTCCAACAAAACACAAAAATAAATCACTCCACAGTAAAAACTCAACTACGAATGCAATATAAAACTCGCCTATCACAAATCCTAAAATCTAAACTCAACTCGAAAAACATTTTCAAAGCCATCAACACCTATGCAATACCCATCCTCACATACTCATTCAGAATCATACACTGGTCACACACTGAACTCGAAGAAATAAACTGACTCAATCACACTGAACTCACAAAACACTGCATGCTCCATCCCAACTTATGCATTGAAAGAATAACAACCATCAGGAAAGAAAGTGAAAGAGGTCTGCTAGACATTAACACAATGCATGCTAAACAGATAAAATCACTCAGAGAAATTTTCCATACTAAAACCACCCCCATTCATAAAGCCATAGTAAAAGCAAATAAAAATTACACCCCACTCAACCTAGCACTACAAAATGAAGGCCAAACACGACCACTCACACTCACAGAGAAAAAAGAAGAATGGGCACAAAAAGCACTCCATGGGAAGCACTACAACATATTACAGAACCCACAAATAAACAAAGAACAATCGTATAAATAGCTCAGGAAGGGTGAGCTATTTCCAGAAACCGAAGGATCAAGTTATAGCCACCACGAACTACCAAAAATGCTTCATAAAATATAGCAATATAACAACAGATATATGAAGGAAATGCCATCAATTCTAAGAAACAATAGACCATATAACAGGAGAATGTAAAATTCTGGCAGGAATGGACTATACAGACAGACACACTACTGTTGTAAAAATAATTCACCAACAACTGGCCATCAAATTCAACCTTATCAAACAACCTATATCATACTGTACATACTCACCCAAAACAATCTTGGAAAATGCAGATCATAAAATATACTGGGACAAAACAATTCATACCGACAAGACAATACCCTGCAACCAACCAGACACAACGGTCATAGACAAAAAAGAAAAACACACATACCTCATTGACATAGCAATGCTGAATGACAAAAATATTTTTGAAAAGGAAGAAGAAAAGAGAGACAAATATACACCACTGGCCATGGAAGTCAAAGAACTATGGCAACAGGAAAAGGTCACAATTATTCTGTTAGTCACATCAGTCGCTGGCATCACGTCAAAAAATTATATAGAAAAGCTTCAGAAACTGGGCATACCAAAATACATCCACACCAACATCCAGAAAGCAGTCATAATTAAAACATGCTTAGTCGTCAGGAAATTCCTGAATCAATAAAAGTCAGCATGACTTGGCAAAGCCCATCATATCCGTCTAGAGATATCTAGCAAGAGATATAATAATAATAATAATAATAATAATTAATGATAATAATAATTATTAATAATAATAACAATAATAATAATAATATAAAGAGGAGGGTGATCCCGAGCATGTACAGCATGTGCTTTAGTTATACAAAGTTACTTAGCTGATCTTCACAGATGGCGTTAGGGACGATGACTTCTGCTTCGCAAGATGAATGTTCCAAGGTACCTTAAATTCAGGCGCATTTTAAAAACGTTTAAAATTCTTGTTTATTTATTCATAGCATTTTATCCTGCTCTTCAGTTACAAAGCTTCCATAGAGGCTTCCGAGAATCGATAATTAGACAGTCCCAGTCTTCAGGCTTACAATATAAAAAATACATGACACAAAAAGAAAAGGGACTGAAAGGGAAAAAAAATTGTAATGATTGGTGATTCAGATCAATGGGAATATAATCTGGAATAAATTGTACTCAAGTTTGGAGTGCAGATACAGCTATTGCCTTCTGGACAGATATATTCTTTGCTGGACTTTTCCTCTTTTCTTTCTTCACTTCTGCGGTTTCTCTGCTCCTTTTACATTTAAGCTTAATCTGTTTTTTCTTCCAACCTTCAGGGGAAAATGTTTCCGCAGAAGGCCTTCTGGTTGCAGTTGGGAGCTAGATGGTGGCAGCTCACAAAGTTATTTTTAAAGAATAAATACAGCTAAAAATGGGGTCAGAGGTAGAATAAGATGGAGGAATACAAGGTGTGGGAAAGAGAATGAGATTGTAAGGGTAATGTAATAATAAAAAGATCTCAGTGTGGATTGCAGATAATTGGATTATTCTGTGTGTTGGTGGAGGAAGGGAGACAAGAAAAAACCATCATCAAAGCAGTTACTCTTAAGAAAGACTGTCAGGCTGGGGGACATACTCAGAGGTTTCGACCATGAGCTGTGAATCTTGGCAGGTGTGTCACGATGGAAACTGGGGTTTGCATCATGGGATTGGATACAACTATATAATCCGCCCCGCACACTCAGGTCCTCTGGGAAGAATTTACTCCAATCAGCCAGAACTAGGCTGGCGAGCGTTACTCAGAGGACCTTCTCTTCTGCCGCTCAAAGACTGGAATGGCCTGCCATGGGAGATTCGACAAATTAGCAGTCTTCATGAATTTAAGAGAGCCGTGAAGACTGATCTCTTCTGGCAGGCCTACCTTGCTGAATTTTAAGATGTTTTTAATGATGTATTAGTTTTTATTTGTTTTAATGTTTTATCTATTTTGTGGTCCTTGTGTTTATATTTATTGTTGTTCCCCGCCTCGATCTGGAGGGAGAGGCGGGTTATAAATATATTATTATTATTATTATTATTAGTGTTGGGATTTGCCAGAAGTAGGATTTGGAGGTGTTCATTTACTTAGGATGCTATCCATTGCTGACTCTGTCATTGATTGATGCTGTGTAATATTTTCTATTTTGTTTTAAGTAGGAATGCTTTACTACAAATTTTATCTCTGGCCGCAAACTCATCCATGTAAACTGTTCAAATCTTCCACAGATTGGGATAACTGACTTTGAGCATATGAAGGTAAGAGCACAAAACTTAACTGTATCTTCTGTGCTGTAAGGAGGCTCTGGCGGTTTTTATATGTCTGTTGAAAAACAATCAGAAGTGATATAGGAATATGGAGTACAGAACGGAGCAATGAGGGTGGGCTTTCACATTTTTTTAGCTTTATTCAACACTGGGTGCTTCCACTGTAGCTCTTGTTCATCAAAAATTATACCATTCAATCCTTCAGGTTTGCTGGAGAATCCACAACACATTATTTTCAAGTGTGGCCATTTTTTCAGATTCAAATGAAATAATCCATGCAGGCGTTGACTGTCATAGCACAATTGTCTTGCCTTCATTGACGGAGCGCTCCTTGACATAGTTTGGGACCGTGCCCTTTTCCATACTGCTCTGCCTTCATATTGCTCCACCTTCCTATACCACCATTATTATGTTTCCTGGCCACCTATATAATATGCAGATATGCATGCTGGCATCACCCATTTCTGCAGTTGCAGCATGGATGGTGATTGTGAACTGTTAGCAGATCAAAGAGCTTGATGGATAGAACTTGTTATAATTCAGCTTCCAGTAGATAATAGATGAGCATTGACTGTGTTGTGCTAAAGGACCATACTATGGAAACTAGGGATGTGCACTGGATCGGACCCGATCCACGATCCGAGTCCGGTCCAGTGGGAAATCGGATAAATTATCCGATTTCCGATCCCGCAGCTGGATCGGCCGATCCAATCCGAACCGGTCCGAAAAGGCTCCGAACCGGTTCGGCGGATCGGCGGGCGCCCACTGGCGCCCACCGCCGCTTCCATTGGCGGGCGCCAGCGGGCGCCCGCCGATGAAAGTGGACAGCGGGGGGGGGGGGGGAGGAGGGGGGCGCTTACCTTCTCGGCCCGTCCGCTCCCGTCCGGCACTAGCAGCTACTACCAGCGGGCTCCGCGGCCTGCTCTAGGGTGGCGCGCCGGGTGATGTCATCACCCGGCGCGCTACTCTAGAGCAGGCCGCGGAGCCTGCTGGTGGTAGCCGCCGGCCCCGGACGGGAGCGGACGGGCCGAGAAGGTAAGCAGGGGGTGCGTGGAGGGGAGGAGGGGGCGCGCGGAGGGGGGAGGGGGGCCCTTACCTTCCCGTCCCGGCGGCTCCCGTCCCGGCGCCGGCGCCTACTACTACCAGCAGGCTCCGCGGCCTACTCCAGGGTGGCGCGCCGGGTGATGTCATCACCCGGCGCGCTACTCGAGAGTAGGCCGCGGAGCCCGCTGGTAGTAGCCGCCGGCGCCGGACGGGAGCGGACGGGCCGAGAAGGTAAGCAGTGGCGGGGAAGGGGGCTTACCCCCCCCGGAGCCGTCCGCTTCTATCCGCTGGCGCCCGCGGGTGCCAGCGGATGGAAGCGGGCGGCCCCAGGGGGGGTAGGGAGCGCGGGGGAGGGGGCTTACCTGCCGGGGCCGTCCACAGCGGACGGCCCCGGGGGGGGGGAGGGAGTTAGGCCCCCCCTCAGCCACCCACCGCCATTTTTTCCTCATAGACTTGCATTGCAATGCAAGTCTATGGGGAAAAAAATGGCGGCCGATCCAAAAATTTACGATTTTTGGGTCGGGATCGGACTCGATCCGGTCCGGGGGGCCTCCGATTTTGTCCGAACCGGTCCGGGACAAAATTGGAGGTCCCGATCCGGGTCCCGATCCGATCCGGGGGGTCCGTGCACACCCCTAATGGAAACACCTGTTAACACCCTTCAATATCCGTTTTGTTCACACATCTGACATACTAAGTGCATTTTTGTGTTCTTTTTACAACACAGGTAACTGTAGAAAGCTTTAATTTTTTTTAAAAAAAAACACAGATCTTTCCCAGCTAATTCTGTTGGGGATACATTCCAAAAGGATGTAGCCACGTTAGTCTCTTAAAACAAATATACCTAAAACACTAAGGGGGAGAGTAGATGTGATGGTGGCAGATTTGTGTAGCAACATAAAGCTGGGACCTTCTGCATGCAAAGCACATGCTCTGCACCACTCCCTTCCTCCCCCCTTGCTGTTTTATCATGTACTAAGATGAAGCTGTGTAGAAGCACTGTAGGAATCTGTACTTCTACTCCACTCCCCATTCCTAATGGAGACTGGGGGTTTTTTTGGTGTTTTTTTTTTAACTTCCTTTTGTTTTTCAGGAAGTTTCACAGCATGTGCGAGACTTACTGGAAATAGAGGACCCCCCCTTTGTCAGAAGCATTTCTCTCCCTCGCAGAGATAACACTGGTTTGTTTCTAGAGCAAAAATCTCGGACTGGAGCACGAAGTGATGCTCTTACCTATTCTCAGTTTATCCAGGAAGAAGGATTAGAGGCATTTGAGCCACAGCCTCCAAGTCCACCGCATGAAGGTTCCCAGCATGAAGGTCCACAGCAAGCTAGTTCAGTGGTCTCAAGTAAATAAAGACGATTGGTGTTGTTTTTACAGATGTATTCCTATTCACTGAGCAACCAGTTGGACAACCTGATCTTAAGAATCAACAGATCAAACAGAGGTGTGCATTGGTGCAATTTAAGCAATATCTCAATCCAAAACATAACAAATAGGACAATCATACAGTTGCTATTGTGTCAACACAAAATGAGAGCATAATCACAAGGGTTTGTTCTTGCTGGTGTTTATCCTACAGTATTTTGTTGCCCCTTGTGACAGCTCATACGGTAGCTAAGAACTTACGTTGGTGGCTGACATATGCCGTGAAACATTCCTGGGCAACATGGGAAGGACAGTGCTGTTCCACCAGCATCCTGCTTGTGGTTCCCTGGTCGACAGCTAGTTGACTACTGTGAACAGTGTGCTGGACTAGATGGACCCTCAATCTGATCCAGCATGGCTCTTGTTAGGTTCAAATGTTATCCCTGCCATCGACTCCCTAGCCTTAGGCAAGCTACCATTTCTTATCCTCAACACCTCAAGTTTGCCTCAGGAGCATTTGTAATAGAGCATTTAGTATTGCAGCACCCACCCTCTGGAACACTTTACTAATTGACATTAGATAGACCCCCACAGTTCTGACGTTTAGACATCTTAAAACTCATTTCTTCACACAGGCTTTCCCTGAAGTGTGATCCAACAAGTTATGGCTTAGCATACAGGAGAGTGTGCAGTTTTATTACTGATTCATTTGTATTGCGTTGCTTTTATCATATTTATTTTTGTTTTGATGCTATTGTATTTTACGTTCCCCACTTAGATACCTCTGAAAAGCACCATATAAATTTGAGTAAAAATAATATTACAATGTTTACTTAGAAGTAAGCCCCATTGTGTTTAATGGGGCTAAATCTTGCGTGAGCATAAGATTGCAGCCTTAAAGAACAATCCTGTGGCCCTTAGACAGCATTAAGGGCGCTATGGGATGTTGCAGATGTCCATTTCCAGAAACAGCTACGGGCATGGAGGAGGAGATCTGACTGGATCTTCCTTCCCAGCCACTGTGAAGGAAGAAAACAAGAACTTCCGCCACTAGAAATTGCTGGATCATAACCAACACAATTCAAAATACCAGTCCATAGCATGTCTTTATAAATGTGTGCCACTGATTTCAGTGGAAAACCTTTTTAAGTGATCTTGCTTAGGTTCACAGTCTTACAAAGCAGGGGTGGGGAGACCCAGGGGCCAAATTCCGCTCATTGGGGATCCCCAGATGGCCATAACCTGTTCTCTTTTTCTTCCAACCCCAGGTCATTTGATAGTTCCCTAGGTTTTGTGTTTTTCCCCCCATTCTAAAAAGTTGAAGTGCTGGCACTAAGAAACTACAGCATTGTAGGTGGGTGGTGGTTTTTAAAGGGGATGTATATTTAGCCCCACCCATTTTGACTTTAGCCCCGCCCACAACAGGAATGCAGCCCCTGACCTTCTCCATAATTGATTTTGGCCCTGTGGTTGAAAGAGGTTCCCCACCACTGCTCTGAAGGAAGAAGTATACTTATTTTTCTTTTATCTTGAATGATGGCAAGTAGTCATCACTGTCATACTGCAAGACCACAAAGGATACTTATTCAAATCACTTGTATTGGTTTTTCTATTCATTGGATAAGAGCAAAAGCAAGTGGAAGTACACAAGTTTAACTAAATGGAAGGCCGAAGAAAAGCTTTTAAATCATTTTATTAATGCTGCTATTCACTTTATTTTGCTATAACATACAGATCAATAAGCTTGCCTCCAGAATTTTTTTAATGCCAGTCATGCAATTCAGTTTATAGGATTTGTTTTCCTTTTTGCATGTCTTACTGATTTTCCATTGCATAATATCATCCTCCACTGACTTTTATTACAAATTACTTATTTGGATTCCTGCAATGCATGCAGTTAGAAAGGATTACTATTGGAATCACAGAACAGTTAATTTATGTCTCTTCAGAATCAGTACTCAATGCTTCTTCTACTTTGCTTATACAAGTCCCATCAGTGCTACGATTCAAAGACCAGTGGGGATTCAGTAGCACAGCTGAAAGAGGTGTACTTTTAGAGGTAGCTGTCCTGGATTCTCCATTGCTTGTGGATGATATGGCAATCATGTTACAGTAAAAGGAGTCAATGTTGTCCCGGAAGGATGTACTTGTTGCAAGAAGCTGGCTGAAAGGTGAGTCTTTTAGCTGTACTGTTGTCAGGTCAAAGCAAGGGAAGGAACTAGAACAGAAAATATCAATAGGTCTGGGAAGCTAGATTCAATGTTAATTCTTTTCCTACCACTTTTGGCATTATAGAGGCATTAAACATGGAAATGGGAGGATTTAATGTTTAACTGATGAATCCCTTTTCTCATTCTGTGAAAGGCTCACTAAGACACCCACAGAACAGAACCTACGTTGGGCAACTGCCTTCTTCTAGTTGTGAAAGCTGTTCTAAAAGGGACAAAACAGGTGTGACATTAAATGCATTTGATGTATCTGCTTTCCCCTTATTTATATTTATTTGTATACTGCTCAATTAACAATGTCTTTTGGGTGGTTAATAATAGCAGTCAACGGAAGTTCCCATCCTTGGTCTGTTAACACCTGGGGGTGGGAGGTATCAGAACTACAGCATTAAACCCCCACTGCATGCACTGCATTCCAAATCCTGCTTGTTCCCTCCCCATCAGCCACTGTTATTAATGGGAAAAAACAAACATTGAATTTGTGAATGTCTTGACTGTTTGGGCCGAAACAAGAAGGGAGAAAATGACTGAATAGGACAGCAATATAAGTATGGCTCACAGCTGGGCCATCTTGAACATCAACACTGTTGGAAATGCTAGCAGGAGCTCTGCACAGGGCTGTAATGTTTGAAAATTATGCATGCCACAGATTCTAATTGCATAGGGAGTTTCCATACCACTGCTGCATATATTTAGAAAACCTCCTATCCAATCCGGATTATCCAAAGGATGATTGACTACAAAGTGTTATGGAATCGCCACCAGTGACCTCTACATGATAGCCTAACTGCAGAATTGACCCCATTCTGAAGCAGAAACAACTCCAGATATGGAAAATACTGGGATACAAAATCTCTACATTTTCTACAAGTTTAAACCATGCCAGAGATTGGAGAACAAACAAAGCTTCAGGAACATACCCACGCTTATTTTGGAAAGCCTGTTTCTAAACAGCCATTGAGGGAACAATCCTATGTGGACATCTAGCAGCTTTTGAACGTGGAGGCTGCCAAGTATCCAATGCAGAGCAGGAGGACAGTAGAGGCGAACTTTTCCACTGCATTACAGCCACCCTGCATTTATGCTAGACCGGCAATTTTGCCTGTCTAGCAGCAGCACCTCAGAGGGGGAGGGCAGGAGGTGGGTGCAGCCATAGGATAGGTTATAGCGCAGCTGCCCCAGTCCCTTGCCCTCTCCACCCCCGGGAAAACCACTTTTTCCCTGTCTCCGTGCTCTATTTTCTAAGTGCAGAGAGGTTGGCAGTGCAGTTCTCTTTACGCCAGTTATGAGGGAGGGAAGCATTGTTTCCTGGCTTCGGGATTGGAGCCCGGGAGGGACACAGGATTGCTCCCTAAGTATCATACTCCTAGATACTATAAATGTAGAATCATCAGCCTTTAAAAAAAATCTTTAGTAGGCAAAATTCAACTCTAGTATTTGCTGTTTGGCTTTACTTACTCATTCAATTCCAAAGAGAAAGCAAAGGCTTGGTTAATAAAATTTTCACAAACTAGAAATGGTGGTGGTGATTTATCTTCTGCAGGACCAATGGGTTTATCCTCAGGAAAGCACACTTTATTGAGTAAGACCAGGGCCTTCACATAGGACAGCTGCTGCCAGGTGTAGCTATTGAGAGCTGCATAAAACACAGCTGCCAGCCACTTCATATTGACAACAATTTCCCCTGTAGAACAAGGGTAATTTTTCCATTATAGGTATAAAATGTTTAGTTCACCATAACTTGACAGCAGGCCTGTACAACAACATTAGGCACATACTAGTTGCAGCTCCCCCCCCCCCTGTCAATTTGTCACTTTCCCCTCAGGAATGCCAAACAGCCAATGTTTGAGGTCCTTTCCCACATCTGTGTGGGAACTTTCCTGATCAATGCCATCAAATGCGAGAATGGGACAGGAAGAATGTTTGCATTGCCTCCTTCCTTGGATTCACGCTTCATTTACACACGCAGCAAAATGAGGCAAAATGAAGTAGCTGCGTTCTGAGGCAACTACCATATTGTCACGTCAGCTGAAGAAATCACATTTCTAATACTCCTTTTACATAAACAACTCCCTGCTTTTAGCACAGGAAATATGCTAGGTTTTTTTTCCACTTGCAGGAAGTGTTGCTTTTGTATATGGGGGAAATATTACCCAAAAAAATGACCTCCCTCAGCTCCAGCCCTCTCTACCATCTCATTTTGCTGCAAGTGTGGATTGGACGCCACTGGCATGGGCTGTAAGAGCCACTTTTCCTAAGCTGCTGCAGCCAGCCCTTATCTAGGGTGCACTTGCATCTGGGACTCCCACTCTGGGCTGTGGGTAGAGAAATAGGGAGAAAGGGGTGGGGATAACAGACCAATGGAGGTGGAGACCTGCAGTGGTAGGGAGAAGAGAGAATGCTATGGAGAGAGAGAAGAGGAGGAAGGGTTAGTAGAGAGAGATTCAGAGAGACGAGTGCATCATGCTATGGGGTACAGAGAGGAGAGGGAGTTAGCACATAAGCAGTAGAACAAAAAAAACCTTCTGTAGCAAATGTTGCAGTCTGGCCCTCTAGTACTAATATAAAATTGGCCCTCAGAAGATTTGATATGCGCACCCTGATCTAGGGCTTAGCAAATAATGTGTTTCACTTCCTCCCTGACTAATACAACTTCCAGGCCAGAGTGAAAGAACTGCACTCAAAGCAAAAATATATTGAAACATATATTTTTCATATGGGCTGCAAAGACTTCACCTACCCTTTGGGTTACAGGGACACGTAGCCTGAATAACAGCTGGGTCTTTGAAGGCTTCCACAACTGTCCTGTTAGCCTCCCAAATATGAAAAGAGCCACCGTCTGTGAATGTGTACTGTGGCCTCAAGATGGAATTGCAGGAAAGAAGTTGCTGCAGCCTGAAAGTAAATAACAGCAGAGTAATTCAAGTAGACCATGGACTGACAGGCAACCCTGCAGAAGAAGAATGATGCACATCTGTAGAACACTCATTCTATCAAACCCTGATAATTTCCCCAAACCTATCCAGTGCCCTTTCGGCCAGCATTTGTACAAAACAAGGAGCTATTATATATAATTAGCTCTCTGTTCTACCTCCAGGCGCCAAAAAGATATGTCATCAAAATATATTTTATTTATTACATTTCTATACTGCCCAATAGCCAAAACTCTCTGGGTGGGGGGAGTAGAGTTTACAACAGTTAAGACTATAAAATACAACAACCTGATAAAATATAAAACTACAGGATAAAACCAAAATAACACCCACCAGCAATGTAAAGATCTAAATCGCAATAGCAGATTTAAACCAATAAATCTGAAGAACTAAACGGCCTGGGAGAATAAAAAGGTCTTCGCCTGGTGCCAAAAAGACCCCAACAAAGGTGTCAGGCCAGCCTCTGTGGGGAGGGCATTCCACAACAGGTGCCACCACTGATAAGGTCCTCTCCTTAGTTGCCACCTGCCTCACTTCGTTTGGTGGGGTACCCGGAAGAGGGCCTCTGAAGGCAGTCTTAGGGTCTGGGGAGGTATATGGTATATGGGAGGAGACAATCCTTCAGGTAACCTGGCCCTAGGCCATATAAAACTTTGAAAATCAATACTAGCACTTGGAACTGGGCGCAGAAATGGACTGGAAGCCAGCACACATCACAAAACACTGGCTAACATGTTAATCTCTACCAATCTCTGTTAACAATCTCGCTGCCCTATTTTCGACTAGCTGACATTTCCAGACATTTCAAAAGCAGCTCGACATATAACACATTGCAGTATTTCAGATGAGAAGTTACCAGAGCATGTATAACTCTAGTTAGGCTATCTTTGTCCAAATTAAGATGTAATTGGTGTATTTTAGCCTAAGTTTATAAATGATGCTCCATGCCACTAACGCTGCCTCTACAAGAGAGGTTTAAAGCTCTTTCAAGGCTGATTAAAATTTTTACCTCTACAAGAGAGGAGCGCAAATTGGGGGCTGAGGCACTTTAAACTTCCGATTATGCGCATTATCGAATGCGCGTTAAACAGCGAGATTTAATTTGCAGCAGCAGTTAAAGCGCCTTACCACCGTGTAAACATGCGATTCTCCGCATGTCAACAAGTTTAAAGCGCGTTTTGGTCGTCCCGTAATGTGCTTCGCTGCCTCTCGTACAGAGGGATTAGCAGTAAATGCGCTTCTGCGAATATGTGCATAATCGGGCAGCCAGGCGCCAAAGCGAACCCTTCTAGAGGGGACTGAAGGCCACCTGTGCCTTCAGTGACAATGCTGGATCCAAGAACACCCCCAAATTACAAATCTGATCCTTTAGGAGGAGTGCAGCCCCCCCATATATATGGGAAGGATTAATGAATGGAGACTAAGGTGGCCACTTATGCATTACCCCCCCCCCAAAAAAGGAAAACAACAACAACAAAGGGCACAATTTATATGTATCAATGCAAATCTAGATACAATTACTAAAAGGGGAGGGGCCAGAGCTCAGCAGTAGAGCAGATGCTTTGCATGCAGAAAGTCCCAACCAGGTTCAATCCCTGGCATCTCCAGGTAGGGTTAGGAAATATTCCTGCTTAAAACCCCAGAGAGCTGCTGCCAGTACTGGGCTAAATGGCCCCGTGGTCTGACTCAGTATAAGGGAGCTTCCTATGATCCTATGCACCCCTTTCTGAAACCCTGGAGAACTACTGCCAGTCAGTGTAGACCAGGGACATATGGCACTCCCAATGCTATTGGACTAAAGCTGCAATCAGCCCTCACCATTGGCTATGCTGGCTGGGACTGTTGGGAATTGTAATCAACCAACATCGGGAGGGCCACATGTTTCCCACTCATGTTGTAGACATTACTGGACTAGATGGACCCTTGGTCTGATCTAGCACGGCTCTTCTAATGTTCTTAGTCTCGGTATCCCAAGTACATATGAGCAAAATTCCTACATCCAATTTCCAAGTAAGGTAGATAGTGAAACACCTAAAACAGTGATACATGGAAGGTAAAATCTACCTGGACTTCCACACCAACAATGGCTCAAATTCTGAGGAAATTGATAAGTGTAGCTGTTAAGTAGGTACAGCCAAATTATATGCTAAACCACAACAGAGACAGAGTTAAAGATTGTTGGTTCCCTGTTGGACTTCCCTCGCATAAACCATGTGGAAGGAAGCATGCATGATTTTTATTTTCAAATCAATCAATCAACTCTGACATCATAATGCACAGTACCTGGGCAGTGGAATCGCTGTGATTAGGCTGTATACAATAGAACAATTTTTGAGTACACCCTGAATTTCTGAGCAGATGTATAGGAGGTGTGATGGAAGACAGCAAAGAAACACAACATCTGCCCAGCCCACCAGCTGCCTGTTGTTGTAGAAGCAGTCAACTCCCACCATCTGGAATTCTACTAGAAAAGAATAAAGGGGGCGGGGGAGAGAAAGAATCATTCCTGGCTCCAGATAAGAGTGCCTGACTACTAAGTGTCTTGTGGCTGCAATCCTGTGCAAATTTATCTGGGATTAAGTCTCATTTGAGCATAGTGGGGATTTCCTTATGAGTAAACTTATTTAAGATTGCACAAGGCTGTGATTCTCCAAGCACAATATGCTTTATTTATTTAAATCCTATTTGAAGTTGGTAATAGTATTCTGAGTATTTTATCTTACCCCTTCGTTGTTTTATGTGTTGACCAGGCCCAAAGCATGCAGAGTAAGGGTAGCAGAAGAAACCCAATCTGGCAGAGTTGACCATACCAATTCAAACTGCAGATGGGAGGGGGGTGCCATTTTGAATACTCCCGTACATACAATATTTCCTGCAAGCAAAAAGCTAGTGCATGAGCACAAAAGGTTACTTTGCTAGGTGTTGACTTGCAGGAACTTGTTTTTGTACAAGGGAGCATTTTAAAAAATTGATCCCTCATCTGTGCTTTCAAGTGATAGAGCCCATTATGTCATCTCGATTCCACCTCATTCCATGTGAAAATACGGACCTTGTGGTCCTGACCTGGTGCATAATGTGCTTTATCAGAATGTAAGCCTATGTGGCAGGGCGTTGCTGTTTTATTGTTTTACTATGTACAGTACCATGTGCATTGATGGTGCAATAATAATAATAATAATAATAATAATAATAATATCTATCAGTTTTAAGAGTAGTGGAAGTGGTGTCTCAGATAGGCTGGGCTTGGGCCCAAGTGTGTGTGTATATATAATTTCCTCTCAAATACACTGGTATGAGAGAAAATGGCCAACAACAGTAATTACATGGTCTCATTATATCCTGTCCCTCTCATCCACTGACCCTTGAGAAACTTGGATTAGAGATAATGTTGTTACATAATTCAGTCATTGAGGTTATAGAACAGCCTTCCCAACTTGGCTCCCTTCAGATGTTTTGGACTACAACTCCCAGCATTCCTGACTGGGGCTGATAAGGTTTGAAATCCAAAACATTTGCAGGACACCAGGTTGGGGAAAGCAATAAAGGTGATATAAAGTCTCTATACCATATATACATACATACATACATACATACATATATATATATATATATTACACACACACACAAACCTATGGTTTACAAAACAACGTTAAGGCTCTACGGTTTCCAACCAAGCCCCAAAAAGCAGGGAAATTGGGAGTTAAGGCTCCCAATCTTTAACGCCACATCGTCCCTAAGGAGGGAGAAAGTGCAAGTGAAGTTCTCATTCTCCGAAAGCAGATAAACCATGAGGACAGGATGGAGAATATGATATGCAGAGCTGACTGTGGAGTTGTGGAAAACTGATGACAAACAACTTAGGGTCACCTAAATTGACCCTTTTTTTGT
The DNA here is from genome assembly GCA_029215795.1 of Anniella stebbinsi. Classification (NCBI taxonomy): domain Eukaryota; kingdom Metazoa; phylum Chordata; class Lepidosauria; order Squamata; family Anniellidae; genus Anniella; species Anniella stebbinsi. The sequence continues at coordinate 337,688,494 of JARDYH010000001.1, forward strand.
TTAGAGCAGCCCTTCTCCAACCTGCTGCCCTCCAAAGGTGTTGGATTACAACTCCCATCATTGCAAATCAGTATGTCCCATGGCCAGGAATGCTGGGATGACATGAATCCATGACATATATAATCGCCAGTCATCATTATCAGAAACATTCTGATTCAGAGAGGGTTTTTTATTTTCTAATTTAAACTGCCAATCTTCCCTCAATCTTTCACCAATCTTCTTGAAATTTTCAGGTTATGTAAAACCAACATTTCTTTCTAGCACATGTAAATTTCAAGAAGATTGGTGAAACATTTTCAATTTTATGAATGTTAGAATGACCACCCACCCCAATTACCCCTTTAACATGGTGGAATGCTTTTTTCCCGGTTTGCACTTGACAAAGGAGGCATCTATCTCTCTCTCTCTCTCTCTCTCTCTCTCTCTCTCTCTCTCTCTCTCTCTCTCTCTCTCTCTATCTGGCACTATTTCATAAACTCTGATTTAAAGCCTATAATTCACAAAAGCCAAGCCCTAGGAACTGGACAGCATTCAAAAACTATTAAAAGCCTTTTAATAATCCTCCACATTTCTATCCTCAGAGAGGATTGTTGAAAAGAAATTCATTATTCTAAGCATCCACCTACTGTCCAATTTTCCCTGCTGTGTGTACACCTCATTTGGGATAAGGCCTTGCATCCAGTTATTGTGAATAAAATGACCATACCCGGCAACATATCACACTAGTTTCCAGCATTAATTTCTGTGCTTTTTGGGGACATCCCGAAATAAGGAAACCAAGCTGAACTTCTGATACTGAACCTATAAATGATTAACTGAAATTTGATGATTTAGCAAAGGTGACTTTTCAGATTAATACCAAGACAGATGGTGAAAATGTATAATATCAACCAAAGCGAGATTTTTAAAAAGTACTATATAAAATCTAAAACTTTTGTTGTTGTTGTTGTTAAATCTTGTTTTGGTGTATATTATATATTATAGATGTTCATTATCAATAGTTAGTGAAAATCTCAGGCCCAATCTCTCATGTACATAGGAATTCTGTTGGCATTATCCTAGTATCTTGTCCAATGGTTTTATTGTTCTGAAACACTGCACAGGGCAGCTGAGACCAAAAGAGTCCTATAGTAGGCGCAAGGTGAAAGTGCCTGACCTACTTAACATTACATGGTAGTATCCCAGCTACATGTATGTATTGGGGTCCCTGCCACTGGGACTGTAAATCAGCGATAGGGACTGTAGCTGAGAATAGAGCAACTGTTTTGCATACAGAAGGTTCCAGGTTTGATCCCCAGTTTCTCCAAGTAGGGCGAGGAAAAAATCCTGCCTGAAAACCACGAGAACTGCTGCCAGTCAGTGTCGACAATACTGGGCTAGATGGACCAATGGACTGACTCAGTGTAAGGCAGCATCGTAGGTTCCAAAGTCAAAACTGCATGTTCTCTATGTTAATTGAATTACTAAGAGTAATTTTGCCTGTTTGCATTTGTGAAGGATCCTCCCCAAAGGCAAACAGGTGGAATATCATACTAAAAAATCAAGGGATAAACCGATCTGATTCAAATTTGGCATAGCTAAAGCTGTCCGGAAGACCTATCACCATGCCAAGTTTCATCTCTTTAGCTCTAACAATTATGCAGATGTAAGCATTTGGTTAATTTGCATTTAAAACATTCCTAAAAATCATGGCATGATTCACACTTGGCATGCCTAATGCTCTACTTAAGAGCTCTCAAGGTCCCAAGTTTCATCTCTTTATCTTTAAAAATAAGGAGGAGTGCTGGAGGAGGAGAACCAACCCACACTCCCCTTTCAGTCAGGTTTCAGGCCTGGTTTTGGTACGGAAACAGCCTTGGTCGCCCTGTATGATGACCTATGTCGGGAGAAAGACTGGGAGAGTGTGACTCTGTTGATTCTCCTTGATCTCTCAGCGGCTTTCGATACCATCGACCATAGTATTCTTCTGGGACGACTGGCTGAGTTGGGAGTGGGAGGCACTGCACTGCAGTGGTTCCGCTCCTACTTGGCGGGGCGGCTCCAGAAGGTGGTGCTTGGGGGACATTGCTCAGCCCCGTGGATTCTCCAGTATGGGGTTCCGCAGGGGTCAGTCTTGTCCCCCATGCTGTTCAACATCTACATGAAACCGTTGAGTACAGTCATCAGGAGTTTTGGAGTGCGTTGTCATCAGTACGCTGATGACACGCAGCTCTATTTCTCCTTTTCATCTTCATCAGGTGAGGCTGTGGATGTGCTGAACCAGTGCCTGGCTGCGACAATGGACTGGATGAGGGCTAATAAACTGAAACGCAATCCAGACAAGACTGAGACGCTGTTAATGGGTGGTTCTGCTGACCGGATGGAGGGTCTTCAATCTGTTCTGGATGGGGTTGCACTCCCCTTGAAGGAGCGGGTTCGTAGCTTGGGGGTTCTCCTAGAACCATCTCTGTCACTTGAGGCGCAGGTGGCCTCAGTGGCACGGAGTGCCTTCTACCAACTTCGGTTGGTGGCCCAGCTATGTCCCTATCTGGACAGGGATAACCTGGCTTCAGTTGTCCATCCTCTGGTAACCTCCAAGTTAGATTACTGCAATGCACTCTACGTGGGGCTGCCTTTGAAGGTGGTTTGGAAGCTGCAGCTTGTGCAAAATGCAGCGGCCAGATTGATAACCGGAACCAGTAGGTTCGAGCATATAAGACCTACTCTGGCCCACTTGCATTGGCCCGATTCAAGGTGCTGGTTTTAACCTATAAAGCCTTACACGGCTTGGGACCACAATACCTGATGGAACGCTTACAGCTTTTTAAAGTTATTATAGTGGTTTGAAATGTATGTGTATATTGCATGCTTTTGCTGTTTTAACTTTTGTATATTGTTTTTAATTGTTTTAATCCTATGTAAACCGCCCAGAGAACTTCAGCTATGGGGCGGTATACAAATGCAATAAATTAATTAATAAATAAATAAGACTCCATTCAAAGCACACACACCCAACAAAGAAAAAAGCAAGGGGACAGCACTAGATGGAGGCTTCAGGGCGCATTGAAGTTGCTTTGGGAAAATAATCCAGACTTTCCCCGCACCAAAATAATATGCAAAACAGAGGAAAAGATGCAAAATGGGTGCAGGACAGGGACGACATCATGTGAGTCCTGTGCTGCAAAACCAGATACCAAGTGTGGCGAGAGTGTGTTAAACCGCTGGTGTGATGGAGCTCTATGTGATTGTAGACAATCAGGAAGTGAAGCCTGTTGCTCTCCCTGGCCTCTGAAACACATAAACATACTGGTGCTGGCTTCATTTCCTCCTTTTTCTCCTGATATTGCTCTAAAATCAGAGGTGCAGAACCTCGGGCCTGGGTGTGAAATTCAGCTCTTCAGGGGTCCCAGTTCAGCCCTCTAGGGTTCCCCAAATGGCCATGCCTTTCCCTGTCTCCATCCCCCTTTCCCCAACCAACAATTCTTTTGTGTAAGTTTTTCCCCATGCTAAAACATTGAAACACTTCTCCTAAAGGCTTCTTTACATTTAGGGAAATTCCCTCTGTCCTACTGGGACTTGCTGCTTCTGGATTCTTTGCAGGATTGTGATCGGCTCTGTTACCTGGGTAGACACGGGCAACCATGTGGTTTGAACTGAAACTTTCCATTTCAATTCTCTCCTATGCTTTTCATTAGACAGTGCGATCTAGAGCATCTCTACACAAGGCATTTATCATGCACTTGTGATTGTTCACACAAGGAAGTTCAGGGGTCATTTTAATGATGCCATCAACCTTCCATTCCTCTCGCATTGTTTTCCAGGGATAATCGGCCATTTTAAAACCCACAAAAATGTGGTAATAAACCCAAATCCTGCGATAAAACAGTGCCATCTGCTGGTGGTAGCAATGAAACATATGGGCAGGAACTGGCCAAAACAAGGGAAGGGGGAGCCCGTGTATTTTGCCAATCATTAAAGCGCGAAGACTCCAGAAGAGAAAACCCCAGTAAGGCTGCAGGATTTTTGCTAAATGTAGAGAAGCCTATAATCTAATGGCTGAAATATAGTACTACGCCAATATTACGTGCTATGGCATATTATTTTAATACTCAATCATCAGTGTGTTTTGAAGCAAGGTAAACCTGAAAAGGCGCAGGAGATACCCTGGATGCTGATGACATCGTGTAATGGACCTGCAAACTTCCATGAATGGCCAATCATGAGTGTGCAATAAATCGCTGGTATAGAGAAGCTCTAGGCTAAAATATGCTAATTGTAAATATATTTTTGGCCTGGCCACTTTTACGTTTGACCCTGCCAACCACTGGAACGCAGCCCTGAAAAGCTTCTCTGAAAGGGAATTCGGCCCTCACGCTGCAACCCTGCTCTAAACCTGCCCATTTTGACCCTTGTGTGGCCCACCCTACACCACTGAAACCCTTTGTCTTGGTGCACTTAGGCAACCTAAGCAATGGTGCAGCTAGGGCTTGATCTTCGAGCCACAGTCCAGGGCTGCACAGCCCCAATCTCCCCCAAAATGACCGCCTAAAGGGTAACAGAGGATGGGGCAGTAGTGAACAGGACAAGTGTTAACAACCTGGGCCAGCATGGGCATACCAGAGCCCACTGGGGCTGATACTGGTTGCTGCTGCATCCTGCCTTTTCTCTTATTCCTTTGTCAATTTCCTGAGCTATTTTCCTCACTTTAGTCTGACACAGCACATAGTTTATCATGTGTGCACCACACCTCCGCAAAAGATCCCATTAAGTTTAGTGTCATTCACATACACCAGTATAGATGCGAGTTCACATGCATGTGTGAATGAAGACAAGCAGGAGCAGTCCCAGTAATATGACCTATGACTTCAATGGGAAAAATTAACAGAAGAGAGAAAAAAAAGCCTGTGAGTGGTGCGTGGGTGAAATAATCCATGACATTTATCTTATATTAAAGCATATTACATGATTATATTTTATTTGGATTTTATAGATCCCTTTTTTTCTTCCTAATCCCAAGAACTCAGTGTAGAGAATAACAATGAGATATATTCAATGGTGAATTTGCCTTAGCGGAAAGCACTTCTGCTCATGCGAGTCAGGGTACCCCATTTCTCAGAAGCAGCTTTTCCAGCAGAGGTGGGGACTCCAGTGGGTTGGGGGATTGGCAAAAATCAGGTGCCCTGACATGCATGAGCCAAAACACTTAAGGTGAAGCCACCACTGGGTACAACCTAGCACTTACTTATATGATTCCTCCTAAGAACAACTCTGAAGCAAGTCCAAAGTTTTAATTTTTGTAAACTGCCCAGAGAGCTTTGATGGGGCGGTATATAAGTGTAAATAATAATGATGATGATGATAATAATAATAATAATAATAATAATAATGTTGCTATTTGTCTTCTGTTGTTTTTAACAATATATATGGAACTCTGTCAAACTAGGATTTGAACCCTGGTCCTAATCCAATATTTAATGTAGCCAACAACAACAGCTCTTGCTTTCAATCAATGTGGTTAATGTATGTGTGGTTTTTTAGCCATTTGCAACTGCCAATTGGAAGGCTGAAAGAAGGAGACCTAATCAAAATGTTGTAATCAGGAAATCTATTGCATGCTGAAAGCAAATAGCTTTTAGAGACAGATTTTTAAGGGATGCGGATGCAGTATTGGACTTTTACCATAGAAGGTGGCAGGTTTGGCAAATGACCTGGATATGTAGGCAGGAATGAGCCTGATTTTTGTGTGTGGATATGCCTGATATCTCTTAAATACCTGACTCTTACATAGAGTTTCCGGCCTCCTTGTAGAGATCTGGATGTGCTCTCCTGGAATGCCGCTCAGTTGTAGCAGCATCCTAGCCAGCTGTTTCCCAATATGACCTCCACCAATAATCCCAATCTTCAGGTGCTCCTCTTTCTGCCTGCAGAAGGACACAAAAGAGGAACTTACATAGGAAGCTGCTTTAGGGTGACCAGATAAAATCCAGGTCAGGGCTCATGTAACCATTGTAGAGAAAAGGGAATTTCAGCCAGTGTCATTTGTATGCAATTAGTTCCTGGTGATATTCCCTCTTCATCACAACAGTTAAAGGTGCAGGCACTATACTAGAGTGACCATATACAAAAGAAGGCAGGGCCCCTGCAACTTTAACTGTTGTGATGAAGAGGGAATATCGCCAGGAACTAATTGCATACAAAAGACACTGGCTGAAATTCCCTTTTCTCTACAACGGTTAAAGTTACATGAGCCCTGACCTGGATTTTATCTGGTCAGCCTACTTTAAACTGAGTCAGACCACTGGTCCATCTAGCCCAGGATTGTTAACACTGACTGGCAGTGGCTCTCCAGGGTTTCAGGTAGGATTAGTTTCCTTGCCCTACCTGGAGAAGCCGGGGATCGAACCTGGGACCTTCTGCATGCAAAGCATGTGCTCTATCACAATGAGTTGTCAGTCCCCTAACTCTGGCCCACAGGCCTGATATGGAGTGCATGCAGGGGTATTCCATCTAAGGCTGCCTCTACACCAGACGTTTAAAGCTCTTTGAAGTCTCATTAAATTTTTTACCTCTACAAGAGTGGAGCGTAAATCGGGAGTTGAGGAGCTTTTCCTCTCTGATTATGCGCATTATCAAATGCACATTAAATAGCGAGTTTTATTTTGCTCCGGCCGTTAAAGCGCATTTTGACTATGTGAACAAGCGATTCTCCACATTAACTACTTGTAAAGCGCATTTCAAACAACCGGTAAGGCCACCAGTTGTGCGCTCAATTACCTCCTGCATACAAGCATTTACGATAAAGCGCTTCAGCGATTATGCGCATAATCGGCTAACCAGGCGTCAAACGGAATCCATCTAGAGGGGGTCTAGGTCAGCAGCTTCTTTCCTTGGCTGCATCCACTCTCCCAGGAAGGGGAAATATCTTCTCTCTAATCAACAGCTAATCAGAGATAAGTTATTTTCCTTGCTTAGGACTGAAAAAGCCCCCCTTTCTCAGTACTTAGCAGAAAATCTGTAAAGGGAAAAAAGAAAGCCCAGTGCCTTTTGATTTGTAGTGCTAGGAGCACCCACAGCCCTAAAAGACCAGTTTGCCATCTATCCAAAAGTCACTTTAATCGTCACCATGGAAGGAAGGATATGCATTCCTTGCCTTACCTGGTAGCTTGGAGCATTTTACAGAAGAAGAGTGCGTGGGCACAGGCATTCCCGGTCAGACCTTTGGCACGACATTTCAGACGCAGCAGGGGCTCATTCGTCCCGACCCCATACTCTGGCTGAAGGGTCTTCAGGTTCGCCATAATGTCAGCCATCTTGTGCTTGAACAAAAGCCTTCCACAGAGAGCAGCAGCTGCAATAGCAGTAAAGCACTCATTTCTTTGTACTGGTCGGGGGTGCCCACCCTTTGCAAGTGTACCCCAAACACATTTGCAGCACCCAGAGTCTTGGGGTGGTTTTGCTTCTAATCTGTTTTTTTTAAAACATGTATTAATCCCTGAGCGTGCTTCCAGGCAAGGCTTTTATCATGCCATTGCCCTACCTCATTCATGGAATTTTATAGGGGGTTCAAACAAGGACTACTCATAATCCTCCCGTCTTTTGTCTTAACACAGAAAATTAATTAAGAGAAAAAAGATGTAATAAGTGCACAATGCCTTCTAACTGATAATGAGCTCCATCACACCAGCGATTTAGTGCATTCTCGCCATGCTTGGTGTGCAGATTTGCAGCATGGTACTCACATGACTCTGTGCCTGTCCTGCTGACACCCCACCTCTTCCCCAGTCTTTCCTAGAACACTAAAAATCTGGATTATTTTTCCTAAGCGCATTTAACGCACCCTAAGTCTCCATGTAGTTTTAAAGGAACTGGGGGCTTGAATGGATTGCATCAGGTCCTGGCAGGGAAAAGCGATCTCTCCCAGCAGCCGGCTCTGAGCTTCAATATAAAATCCAAACCTTGCATCCCAGGCTCAAAAGCATTTTTTAAAATCATACTATGCCTGAATCTCTGCAGAGACAGGATTGCATTCCCTCAATGCTCCCAAAGAGCCAGACTAAAGGGTCATTCCATTTTTGCCCTGGAGAAAGTACTCATGGTCTGGTTGAAGTACTCATCTGCAAGGACCTGACTGGAGGGAGAAAGAGAAGGGGAGAGGTGGAGTGGAATGGAGCCAAAGAGCTAATGAGTGAAGGCGTGAAAGAGCAGCTATTCAGGTGAAAGGGATCATAAGCTTGACATGGCTTTGCCTCAGAGGTAAAAAAAAAACCGTGGCAGCAAACCAGGTGGGGGAGATTACGTGTGATGAAGGTCAATGCCAGGAACCCCTTCATCTGGAAGCATGCCATGTCCTCTAGGCCAGCGGTAACCAGAAGGGGGATCTGCATCTACTGGTAGATCTCTGGGTGATTTGCAGAACGTCAGCAAGGATTGAGCTGAGAAATTTATGGCCTTTTGCACATGGCATTGGTTGGTAGATCTCAGGGTTCAAGTAAAAAATTAAGTAGATCCCACAAGACTGAAGTTTGCCCATCCATGCTCTAAGCAGCATATAACAATCTAGTCAACAAAAAATAAACACAAAGAAAAGAATACAATCAAATCTTGAATCAAATACATTTCAACAGCTGAACAGCACATACCTGGAATAAGCTCATTGTTGTGTCTTCCCAGAAGTGCCACAACCCCTCTCTCCTTCTGGCTATTCATGCCAAAGAATACTATCCCAAAGTGTGTGTGTGGTGGTGGGAGAGGAGAGGAGAGCAAGGAAATTAGGGCACATTATTTTATAAATAGAAACCCTTTTCAATGGAAGAATGGCTCTGAAGAAACAAGGTCCACCTTGGCCAAGTTAGCCGTTTCTGCATTGTATTATGAGACTACTGGATTTCCAGTTTATTATCCTGTATTCAAGAAACCAAAGTCTCAAAACTGCCAATCCCAAATAGTAATCTCCTACACATGTTCAGGGCCACACTGCAGACAGAGATGAACAAGAGGACCCAAGAAAGAGTGGGCATGATAAACCATCATTGATTCATCTCCCCATTCACTTTGGGTCAGTGACAGACTTGGAATTTTGAGAGTGTGCCATAGGCACTCTCACAAAATGGCTGCTATGAAGGTAGAGCTTGTCCATTCAGAAAATGGCGATTCATTTCCCAGAAGGCAAACTGGAGAGACTGAGAGAAAAGAAACTTGCCTAAGAACCTAAGTGCAAGGCAGAGATGGGATCTGAGCTCCAAAACACACTCCTTTAGAATCCAAATAAAGAAGGCGCTGGAGGGCAGCCCTTTGCTTTGCAGCCTCCCAGTTTTGTTTTGTTTTAATAATAATTTTAAAAAGTCTTCAGAACTAAAATAAAAATCAGCAGGAGCAGGGAGCCTGATGGGCACCACCAACAGAGATTTCACAGGCACATTGGTGCCCACGGGAACTGCAGTCCTAAGGTATAAGGGAATACTGAAAACTTTGTGCTGCAATTGGGCAGCCCCCATCTCCTTTTACAGGATGTTCCTACCTTAAATGGTGTACAGATATAGATAAAAATATGAGCTATACATGGTGAAATGTCAGAAACCATAAGCTGGGCTCAGTGGGACTTCCAGTGTAAGATGTTAAGGTGCCAGTGCTCTGCATAATTCACCCCCACCCCCGAGGAGCAGAAGCAGAACTATAAAAACGTAAAACAGTACAGATCGTTAGTTCTTGTTTGCCTAACATGCACACTTGGTTGAGCTCACGGAATGAGTATTTTTTGTGGCACAGAATTTTAAGTTAATGGAAAAGGATACTTATTCTGGACTAAAAATACAAAAGGCAGGGTTTGAAATTAGAGCAGCAGCAGCTTCACATTACTCACCTAAAGGCCTTTTTGGTGCCTGTGCTGGATCATACTACCAGACCCTAACAGGAATAAAACACCTATAGTAACAGATACATTAACACTTACAGCAGGATAAAGTTTGCATGGAGTTTACAATCTCAATACAGCACACCTGGGCTGCCCATCTGGCCCGGAGAAGTCCCCAGCAGTGGTGCAGCTGAGTTTTTTTAGATCCCGGTTTTATGGTGGGGCAGGAGCTTTAGACAGTCATGTGTATTATTTCACTTGTGAAGCACACAATTAACCTTTCTCTTCTTCCCTCCACCCCATCATTCCACACTTTACAACTGCTTCTACATTTCTAGTATGTTAGAACAAGCAAGCAAAAGGTTATTTTGCCAAACCTGATAATAAAATAAGCTATACTCTGAGCATGCGGTTTTGCATTTTAAATGCACTTATACTACCATGACTACAAGAAACGGAGTTTGTTTCTGCTGCCCTGAGGTTAAACACATTTACTTAGGAATAAATACCAGTTTACTTTTATAAGTAAATAATAATAATAAAAACGAGTGCCGCCTGACTATAACAGGACTGGTAGGCCCCAACGTGCTCATGCCAGCCCAGGTGTTGGTGTTAGACCTGCAGGCCACTGCACCCATCACCTGCTGTTCTCTGGGTGGTCATTTGAAGGCCCCTTGGACTGCTGGGGCCTGGACGTCAGTCCCAAGATCCAGCCTTAGTTGCACCCCTGGTCCCCAGCCCAATGAACCCTTCTCTCCCGTTTGTTGCTACCGATGCTGCCTTTTCTGGCATGAGCAAATTAGGGTGACCATATGGAAAGGAGGACAGGGCTCTTGTATCTTTAACAGTTGCATAGAGAAGAGAATTTCAGCAGGTGTCATTACTATGCATGCAGCACCTGGTGAAATTTCCCTCTTCATCACAACAGTTAAAGCTGCAGGAGCCCTGCCCTCTTTTGTATCTGGCCACTCTAGTATAGCTCCTGCAGCTTTAATTGTTGCGATGAAGGACTTTCACCAGGTGCTGCATACATACAAATGACACCTGCGGAAATTCCATTTGTTAAAGATACAAAAACCCTGTCCTCTTTTCCATACGGTCACCCTATTTGCAGCAAATACACTGGCAATGGCTCCAATGCCCCCCCCCCCCCTTCCCAGTATAAACAGCAGCAGAAACTGTATGGAGCTATGCCGGTTACAGGGGGAGGCCTCCGAGACAGTGCTTCTGCTGCTCTTCGCGCTGGGGATAGATTGCACAGCTCTTGGGAGTGAATCAGCAGGTAGAGCTAAGGTTGCTGGTCCTTCAGCCCCCCTTGTTCAATTCAAAGTTAGAATTTCCAACAAGAGGACAATTATATTTGAATGTAAGGACCAATCTTGCCCCAAAGAAATAGTGGTAGCCAAGAGGAACACAAGAACTGGGAGTGCCGGCGGTGGCTGTAATCTCACCTAGATGTCAACATCTGCTGAAAGAAAGAATGAGGCAGCAACAGGGCAAAGAGTCCGCTTCCTTACGATAAGCTTCCGGGCTTTTCCCCATCAACTGCCGGCCTGGACTGCAGCCGAGACCACAATCCAAACAAACGTGCTGTCGCCATGGCAAATGCTTTGTGACGGAACCTGGTTTGGTGACGTCACAGTGGCAGCTTTTAAAAGAGACGGTAAACCATTTCTAGCCTCGCATAGAATCTGAGCAAGTAAATGTTTTGAACGGCCCTAAAAAGGTAGAAATTAAATGACGGCTGAAGACTTAAACTCACATACCTGGGAGTAAGCTTCATTGAACACAATAGGACTTACCTCCAAATAGCCATGAAGAGGATTGCGCTGCAATTTGCCAGAAGTTAAACTTGTCACAGCTTTAGATGTTTGAATTGGCTTTGAAACCTTGTGTTTAAATTACCCTTTTGTATATACACAACTAGGATACCTAAAGAGTGTTAAAAGGCTGGCTTTTCCCACTCTTTCCACACATGGTTTACACACACACAAAAGTGAACACCCCAAGTTATTTTTTTAAATCCTGTAATTCTACACTAATTTAACCTTTTAAAAACTATACTTAATCCAGATTAAACTGCCCCTAATGCCTTTTGGGGTCACTCTCCTTCAAAATAGACATAACATCTGTAGCTTCATTTTATGAATGTATACTCCTTTCAACACAGAGACATTTCTAGGGCAGTTTACAAAAATAAGTGCCTTACTTTTCATCCTACAGTAAATGAATTACATAAAAACACAATTCTCTAAGTAGTCATATCAGAAGTGTTTGATTCACATACATGTTACTAGTCCAGTGTAATCCTCACACTAATGCTGTTCTCTTCAAATACTGTAAAGCAGGGATGCAGAATCTCATGCCCGAAAGCCAAACCCAGTGCTCCTGGGCTCACCCGAGGGCTGTGCCCCCATCCCCAACCACCAATTGTTTGGTGGTTTCTCAGCGTTTGCACAGTTTTCCCCTCCCATTGTAAAAGGTTGAAATTCCTTCCCCAAGATTAAAGCTTGCTGGCATTAAGAAGTTTAGGTTAAAATAGGCACTAACCCTTTTGCCTTTGGTTCCACCCACCACTGGCATGCGGCCCCAGAGAGCTTTTTTGAAATGGACTTTGGTCCTTGGGCTTAAATAGGGAGACCAGATAAAATCCAGGTCAGGGCTCATGTAACTTTAGCAGTTGTAGAGAAAAGGGAATTTCAGCCAGTGTCATTTATATGCAATTAGTACCTGGTGAAATTCCCTCTTCATCACAACTGTTAAAGTTGCAGGGGTCCTGCCTTCTTTTGTATAGGGTCACTCTAGAATAGTGCATGCACCTTTAACTGTTGTGATGAAGCGGGAATATCACCAGGAACTAATTGCATACAAATGACACTGGCTGAAATTCACTTTTCTCTACAACTGTTAAAGTTACATGAGCCCTGACCTGGATTTTATCTGGTCAGCCTAGCTTAAAGAAGTTCAACACCCCTGTTGTAAAAGGAATGCTGCACAGACCCCAGACAATAACTACGGCTTATTCCAGTGGTTAAATGGAACATGCATCCACTCTCCCAGCTCTGAAAGAGGAATACGCATATGGATAGGTGGAGGGTGACTGAGTCCTCCCCAATTAACCCTTCCTGCTGACAGAATGGCTTTTGTCAGCAGAACGGGGAAGAGGGGCAATTCCCCTTCCCCCGTGTCCTCAAAATCTGCTCCAGAAGGTTTGAGGAACCTCTGGAGCAGTTTGGGTGTGTGTGTGTGTCTCCATTTGAGTCCAGGCTGAACCAGCAAGTGTCGGGTACTCTGTGAGATATGCAACAGTCATCTCAAAGATCCACAACAAATATTCTCCCCCTTCCCACCCTCATTTTGTTAGGTTATACCCCATCATGCTTACAGTCCTTTGAGAATATGACCCTGGTCCTGCTTTTGAAATAAGGTAATCTTTATAGTCAAGCATACAGAAGAATGGCCACACAGATGGAGTCATAGCTTTATTTACAGATATGGAAAATGAAGGATAAAGACAGGAGAGGAGTCCCATTAATTAAAGTGAAGCCTAGAACGGGGGATCTGAGCCTGCAGCATACCTTGGAGCATGAGTGCTGAGGGACAAGATAGGTTTATTAGCCCTTGTTGAGGGAACATGTGATTTCAGTTGTCCAATAAGCAGCACAGCAGCAATCTTGAGAACCTCCAACTGGGATTGGTTTCCAATTATCATTGGCTGAAAGACCATGTGGTTAACACACAATGATCTGGAGAGGGGAACAAGAGTGGCTTTACTCTCTAGAACAGCCTCCTCCAACCTGGTACCCTCTAGATGTTGGACTACAACTCCCATAATCATCTAGCCACCTCCCTAGACAAGGCTGTCCCAGAAGAATCTTTACACAACCTTTCCTCTGTTAAATGAACACCCCAGTTCTCTTGTTTAATTCGTACCAGGCCAGAGTTCTCATCCTATCAAGGCAGCAGGCCTGGGCCTAGGCAGGTTGTCACCTAAGGTGGGGACCCTTCGCCACTCCCACATGATCTGCGCGCCCACCTGCTTACTTTTTTTTTTGGCACATGTATGCGCACCTGCCTTGCCAGAGCACCACCTCTCAGGGCCTTCCAACTTCAGGAGCCGTGGGGCACCTGCACGAAGTTGGCCAAAGTATTCTGATAGGTCCCGGAAGTTCTTGGAGGTTCCAGGACCCCTCACAATACTTTAGCCGACCTCGCAGGTGACACGCAGCTTCTGAAGGTGAAAACCTCTGATGGGTGCCGTGCTGGCAAGGCGGGTGCACATACATGTGTCAAAAAAAGTAAGCTGCGAAGGCAGGCGGGGCCAACTGGATTTGCTGGCCAAGCAGGTCAGATGGGTGGGACGTGTGCAGTGAGTGAACAGCCACTTCTTGGTCCTGCTGGCCACCACCATGGCTGGCTGGCTATGCAGGCAGCTGGCAAGACGAAGAAGCGGCGGGCCCTTTGGAGGGGGAGAGCATCCCAATTTGCCACTCTTCCCATATTCTGCCACCTGCTACACCTGCATCAGGCCTCTTCATGGCAGGGCCGCCACTGCAAGGCAGGCTCTGTCCCAAGCTTTAGACTTGGATAAGGGAGGTGGAAGGACTGGCAGCAATTCCTATACAGGGAGATTCCTCATGTGCAGTTGTCCTGATCCTTTCAGATGAATAGATAAATAGTATATGAGAAGCAGAAGCATCGGCATTTTGTCTTCTCTCGTCTGTACAATGATGTCCTGTTCACAATATGGTCAAGTTGACAAGACAGAGTATAGACTTCAGTTTGTCAGCATTATGTACCGTTGGCTGGACATCTGTTTTGGCTCATGTCAATGCCTTGATGTCTGTTCCTGTCCCAGGATCCAGAGGCAGCACCAGCTGACAAATTAACTAGGCAGTGGCAGAAAACCAGTGCAGAGTTGTGCTTGGCAGTTTTCTTCTTTGTTTTGCCTGCGCCAACAGACAATTCAGGCTGCTTCCGAGATGAGCGAGTACCTCTCAATTCTTCCACCGGATTTGCTGAAAGAGATGCAGAATGGGATATGGCTGTTATAGAATACAATCATACCTCCAGGCTATCTTGGAAAACAGCTAGTGAGATCCTCTGGCCCATTGAAACAGATGGGGTCAGAGGATCCATACACAGCTCATGAGAAAGTAACTGGAGTAAGGTAGTTTTGTTTAAATCTATTAACCAGAATAGACACAGATTAGACTTTCCATTCAGTGAAACTAAGTGGCAATCTATTGAAAGCTGAAGATCCTAAATTAAGCCAGTGAACTTGGGTCAATGCCTGAAACAAATTAATCAAAAAGGAAATGTTATCAAGCCTGCTTCACTCTCACAAGCTCAGTTAAATATAGGGGACTAAACAACAGCCAATAACCTTACATAAATCATCACCTATACGTAGATGATCAGTTTTACTTCCATCTGTATCATGGAGTTAAGTATTTAAGCTGCTGATAGAAAATTCAGAGAAACCTTCCCCAACCTGGTGCTCTCCAGTTGGGCTGGACTATAACACCATCACTCGCAGCCAACGTGGTGAGGCTGGCTGGGGATAATGGCATTTGTAGTCCAGCCCATTTGGAGGATGCCGCGTTTGGGAAGGCTGATTTTAGGAAAAGGATTGTATACACAGCAAGCCAGAAAACCTAGCTGTGAACATTGTTGATGTCTAGCGAGTGAATTGGAATCTGAGAAGTGGAATCAGAGTTCCAGGGACAGAAGGTGAACATGCAAAATCCCTTTCTCCTTGCTTGACTCTTAAAAGCAAATGCCTAATATGATAGGCATTTGCAAGGATCCACTGATGCTTTCATACCACATGTCAACCCCTTCTTAGAGAGTGGCTGGGTTTTCATAATCGCAGGAGAGAACAACACAATTGCAGGGGAGCCCATGGGTTGTGGCTGGATTAAAAGACACCTCCATCGCACTGCACACCAGGCTTGGCCAACACAGCAATTTGCGACGCGGCACAGATAATTAGGTAAATGCTGGTCATGCACAGGGGCAGGGTAAGAACCCATACTGCACTCCCCCCCCATAGTTGTGCAAAAACCTGGCCAATGTTTGCCAATCCCTCAAATAAGACTTTTAGGGAGCAAGCCTGTGGCCCCTTGACAGAGTCTATAGGACATTTCAGAGAAGCTGGGCTGGGTTACACTGTATTCCCAAGGCCTCTCCAGCTTCCTTCCTTCCCCCTCCAAAACATCCCTGCTAGATGGGCAAAAAAAGGCCTGTCTAGCTAAAATGCAGAGCAGGAGGCGTAGCAAAGGCGATGATTGCCTCTGCCAAGCCTCCCGCTTTGCACTGGATACTCCTAAGCCTCTGAGTTTAGAAGCTTACGAGCAATGAGGACACAATCGATAGCACAGCACCATTAGTGGGGTGCACAATAGCCTCTCTTTAGGAATAGGGGAGCCCGTTTCATGGCTACTATTTGCTTAACTGGATAGTCAGACCTGTTAAACACAAAACTGGAGACTCCACAGACTTTGCAGTTCAAGAGGTTTGTATCTCCCATTTCCCTCTAAACCTAGAGAAGTTGTTCTTTCTTACCGGGTTGCTGAGGATGCTATCAATCTTTTCCTCTGGTGAAGAACCCCGCTCAACTTTACATCTATATGCCATCAACTGGAGACGGTCCTTCAAGTCTTTGTATGTCTAGTTAAACAGAGCAAAGCAAAAGCCAACTAAAGTATATAAACCAGCTTTATCACAGACCTGAATCTCACAATTTCTAGCTCACCAATGCAGTGATGTCTGCATTATCAACCAGCAAGGTTTTGTGAATAGCCAGTGTTTAGATAGTTATCATTGGGCTTGTACACACAATACAACAGCTCCTGTGGGTTATTTAACCCATGGTGAGGCTGTGGGGTGTGTATGGCAGCCATTTTGAATATGCAACTTCCGCTCTGAGGTTTTCATGTTGTGCAAACCCAATGAGCATGTGTTTTAGGGTTATGCTTGGCCGGTTTGCATGTCATGAAAACCCTCGAGAGGGGGTTGGAAATGCTCAAGTGTCATCCGAACCCAGGCACTGTCTGTACTTTCTTCACTTCAATTCCTCTGACCTCACTGTTAACAACTTGCTACCACCCCCAGTACGTGTATATACATCTGCCAATTTGTATATACAACTTCATGCATCTGATGAAGCGGACAGTATTCACAAAACCTTATGCCATCATAAATGTGTTAGTTTTAAGGTGCCACAAGACTCTTTGTTGTCTCAATCTCACAGTCAACTGGAGAGCAATCAGCACCTAGGCTCTTCAAACTTCTTCCTAGGGGAGGTCTGCCTTCCCTCTTCATGAATGGCTTTGCAATGAAAATGAAAAGGCCGCCCCAGTAGAGAAGCAGGGCTCTCACTTCAACTATTTTGAAAAAGGAAACAGTCAGGTGACAGGATGATTCATTCTCATGCCCAGCATTCACATCACTTTTTTGTTTACGTGACATTTGATAGCCGGAGGTTAGGGTTTCACTGTAGGAAGTGAATTTTAGTAAACTATTTCTGATCTTTTTACATTTTATCTCTGTGCTTTTAGGCCAGCCTTCCCCAAACTGGCACCATCCAGATGTGTTGGCCTACAGCTCCCATCATCTCCAGCCATGTGGAAGTAGTAGCAAGCAACAATTCAACAAATGAAGATGCTGTGTCCTAAAACACAGCAACCCGTACCTCTAACCAGGGCTTCATTACTCCACTGACTTTGATCCTAGTACAGTATGCAGGATCTCCATCAAATTCCCAAGAACTCTACCTTTGATTTTTTTAAAAAATGTTTTTAATGCCAATAACTACAGAATTAGATCAAAGGATTCAAGATTAAAAATGAGTCCTGCAAAGAGTTTTCCGTGGCTAAGGCAAAATGCATTTCGTCTTCCACAGATTGCTAATACTTCTTTTGGAAGGAACTCCCAAGATCCTACTTTCTTAGATGGCCACCAGTATCCCGCAACTCTCCTTACCCACTACTTTGCAGTTAGAAGTAGCTGATCTAGCATGGATGGCATGGTCTGAAATAAGATACCCCCACATTTGCTGATCTTGAACATTTCCGTCTCGTATGTATTTGATTCATCGAATCAATATTTTCACCAAGTTGTATACGGTATATATTTTTTTCTGCTGGATGTTCGGTTTTTTCAGTTACAGAATTTCAACAACACAGACCATTCAACCCTCAAGGAAACACGCATCTAGCATGCTTAGGAATGAGCAGATGTGAATTTACAGTAGCAGCCATGGCTTTGTTCCAGCTGGGATACGCCCCAGTGGTGGCTGAGAGTGACCTGCTAAAGAGGCCATCAATAAAGTTCTCTCAGCAGTCTGTTCTGGGACCTCTCTGTAAGCCATTGCCCTAGAAGCAATTTAAACAACGATCAGGAGTACAGGGAGAGGCAGGTGCTCTGAAGTGCAAGCTGCAGGGAGTTGTCCATGGTGGTGAGCAGGGCAGAAGACTCCTGCCTGGGCATTATTTTGGTTTCTGGAAGAGTAGTAAACTGGAAACTCTTGGGTGAGTAATCCACCTTTGGCCTCTTTGCCTACTCCTGGCTGGAAGTGACACGAGACACAATGATAGGGCTCTGATCATTGGGGGAACCTAAAATCCAGGAGATTGGTGTGTTTAGATGCAGGATCTATGCCCACCATTCAACTGTCCCAGGGACAGGCCTGCCAATACACACAGAGAAAGGGCCAGCGCCCCTTCCCACCACATAGCACAGGACTCACATCTATCACCACATCATGGCACTTGTATTTCATTGCAAGATTCAGCCTTGTCTCAATATCTTCAACTAGGCGCACATACTCCTGCAGAACCTACATGAGAAGGACAACATGGATCAGCAGAACAGAGCTGTTCCCCAACTCCCTGAATTTTTTTGTGAGCCACATTTCCTTCCATAAAAGCACAAAAGGCACAGTAAAGACAACAGCCAAAACACCCCATTTGTTAAGCAAAGTTAGCAAAACACTCCATTTGTTAAGCAAAGTTAAGCAAAATCAATCTGATCAAGAAACCCATCCTGGACCTTGGAAAGCCAAATGCAACCAGAGAATCTATTCCTTCCAGCTTCCCAGGTATACTAAAGCCCCATTGAGGCGTTATTGATCTGTGTGTACACTGAACGTGCAAGAAGGGGGAGTGTGCTATCCCTGTCTTCCTCGGTCGCCATTTCTATCACCTTCTGCACATGAGGGACGACTTCCTGAAGGGGAAGGCTTCCCTGTGATTTGGAACCCCAGAAAAAGACAGGTTGCTTACCAGTAATGTGGTTCTCCTTTGTGGCCTCTGTGCATCACACATATGGCCTCTGCATCTGCACAAAGCTCTGTTCAGAAACCTTCTAAAAAGAATTTTGGCAGGAACCCTCCCCCACCATCCCAGTGCACATGCCTAGTGGGTGTGTTTCCACCTATTCCTTCAGTTCTTTTTCAACCACCACTGTGGCAACCTCATTGGGAATCTTCTCTGCCGTTCTTTCACTTTTGCTGAGGAAAAGGAATGGCCTGAGGTTAGAATTCTTTTAAATTTGTTTTCATTTCTATCCTTCTTAATATTTCTACCTTTATTTGCATTCTTATTTCCTTTCGCATTCTCTGCGAGAGCCTGAAGTCTTATGGCCATCTGGGCCCTTTTTCTAAGTGTTCTTGCTGTGGGAACATACTTCCACCAACAGATGGGCCTTGTTCTGTCTCTTGTGCCTTGGGGAAGGGCACAAAGCAGGCACTTACTCTTTTTGTCAGGTACTTATGAAGCAGGCTCACCAAAATCAGTCTGACAGGCTCAGGGCCTTGTTTTAGGAGTAGACAATGCAGGCGACAGATTACAACCCTAAATTGACAGATCAGCATCCATCTCCTAGCTATTCGTCGTGACGATAGGAGATGTCTCTTCTCTCCAAAGACCAGTCTGCGGCATCTGCTATGGTGGTACTTAGCCCAAAGCTTACACCAGTATTGACTACCTCTAGTTGGGGTTGGGAGCATTCTGCTCACTCTGGGCCAAAAGCTATCTAAAAAAAGCAGGATAGAAAACCAGTTCTCAGAGCTGAAGAAAAAGATAATGACTTCAGTCCCAGAACCCACCACTACAGTATTGCTACCAGATCCAACATTAAACCTGATGCCCTTGGGATTGATACCGATGCCGCCACCTGTGCTCAACTGGTCCATCCCAGTATTAGAGAGATTGGAAATTGATAACCAGTGGGAAAGAACTCACTACCACCACGACCCCAGGAACTGCAGTCGATTGCATCTACGTTGGAAGGTGGGATACAGGCAGCTTCATTACATCCACTCCCTTGGATCTCTCCTTGTCTCGGGGTTCGACCTATTTATTTATTTATTACATATTTATACTGCCCAACAGCCAATGCTCTCTGGGAAGGTCGCCTAGAAGTTCACAGGGGTTCCCTGGACTCCTTTTATTTGGGAACTTCATGTGGTATGCGAGGATTCTCCTTAGCTCACCTGTCATAAAGAGACGATAGTACTGTGCCGAGACCTGGCTTTCCTGCCTAAGGTTGTCTCAGAGTTTCATCTTAATCAGGACAAGGTATTGTCGTCTTTCTTTCCTTCCCCAGTTGAGACAATGTTTCACTGTCTCAATATCAGCAGAGCACTTGCTTCCTATGAATCTTGAACAGAAGCGTTCTGCTGGGCTCCCAGGCTGCTCCTCTCTTACGAGGGCTCACACAAGGGATTGCCAGTCTCGTTTTAGAAGCTCTTGTGCTTGTGCAAGTAATTGGCCTGGTGTATGAACCTTCTGGTCTTCAGTTGTTGGATCCGATCCAAGCATATTCCACCAGGGCTCTGTCTACTTCCAGGTCACGTGAAAAGTCTCCATAGAGGAGACTCTCCCCTGCCCTCTACATGTGAGGTGGAGGGGGGCAAGGTTAACACACTCTCCCTCTTCATGTGCTTAACATACACAGATCAATGACACCTGAATAGAGCTATAGAGATAATGAAAATACATTTCGGAGGGGTGGGGGCAAGACAGAAAGACACTGCAAGGTGGAGTTAAATAACTGATGCCCAGTAGACCAATTCCAAAGTCAGGCTTTCTTTTGCAAGATGGCAGCTCGCTTGCTCACCTGCACTGGGGCATTGTTCCGCTGCAAGATCTCCACCACCCGATGGAAACCAATCGGTGCTTTCTTTTTGGTGTAGCCCAACCAGTTCTGAAATCAAAGAAAAATACATTAACATTAGACCTTGTGACGGAGTCATCTCAGAGATGGTGGGGAGGGAAGGGAGTGCTGCAAATAACTTGCAGGGCAAGCAAAGGATGTTCTCTACCTGCATACCTCTCCCTATGGGGTCAAAGGGCAGAAATATCCTTTCTTTGGCTGAGGGTGCTGCCCTTTTCTGAGAGGGAATTAACCAGCAGACTCCCATGTCTCATCACTGTATTCAGAGTGTGGTGGGTCCTCAGAGGGGAAGAGTGAAATGGGACTAGAACAAGCCTCTTCCTATGGAGCAGCTAACCTCCAATGAATTGCACAAGGGTAGGTAAGTTAAAGCATGAAGGGAACAGAACACCAGAACTAGCACAGACAACCTTTAGGCCAAACAGAAGGACTCACAAATGCTCTTGAACCAATGAAGGCCCAGGATTTGGTCCAAGCTCTGAGAAAGCCACCGCGACTCACCTTGGTGGTGAACAGTGCATCCACATCATGCCAAGCTCGGAGCTTGGCACGAGCAGCCAGGGCGGTCAGCACATACTGTTTGTCTGGAATCTGCAAGGCAGAGAAATAGAAATCCTGGAAAAGGGATTGGCAGAGGGATAACTATGGTCCTTTAGATAGACAGTGACCATTTTCCGGTGGACTAAGTAGCACTTGCTTGTTGCTGGGATTCTTGTAAAGAAAATTCATTGCTGGGATTCTTGTATAGGAATCGGACCTCAAAAGCTTTCCTTGTGTTTGTAAGCATGTGCATAAAGTCTGGATCGGCTAACCTAGATTATTGATGCCTTAAGAGTTCCTGAGTATATACCGGGTGGGCAACTTTGGGTGTCCACCCACTGGATTTCCCCAAGTTAAACAGTCAACATCGACCGGCCTGGTAAGGATCAGCTGGAGGAACTAGATGTAATGCAGATGTGTAAGAAAGGCTCCTTACCTTAAAGGTTTTCTTCAAGTTTGCTGGACTACTGAATGTGCCCTGGAAAGGAAAGACAAGACAAGCTTAGCAAAGAAGAGGCAGGGTAAGAGTGGGAGAGAGGACGGCACTGAACTATCCTAGATCATACCTAAACTGGTAATAGCAACGATAGGAAATAGGGAATTTTCTGACCACTTTAAGCTCCATTCTATTCCTCATTGTCGTCTTTGGGTTGTGCATTCCATGCTCTCTAAAGTATCATTTCCTCAGAGCTTTTCCATGATTACTTAACAGTTGCCTCAATGTCTCTTGGGTTACAGGCTGCAGAATTTCCTCTAGCAAAATAATGGTCTATGGTAATCTATGGAAATTCTGCAGACATTACCTTCTAACAACCTCCTGTAGAAGGCCTAGAATAAAGAACAGGCCGAAACATGTCGGGCTTCTTGAAAATAAATATTTTGCATCCTGAGAACTCGTTTCTCTTCTTTTTTACCAGTTTTGGGTACATACCTCCTTTTGTTTTTGGTTTTTCCTCCCTTTCCTCCCAGGCTTCAAAGATGTGACACAGAGCTTTCCCATCCCCGTCCCCTGTTGTTACCCTAACCTCAGCCTCCGTGTAATGGTAGAAGCAGGAGTAGAAGAGCGTGGTGACCAGTGGCATGTTTAGGATGGAGGCCTTGCGAGGGTATTTCCGAAATATCTCCGTCTGTCCAGCTGACTCTAAATGCTTGTCATTTGCCTGGGGGTGGGTTAGGGAACCAAAAGAAGAACAAGAAACATGCTGCATGAAAACAAAGATGTAATATATATAAATGCACCGAGGACAATTGCAGTTAAATCCCAACTCAAGTCATGAAGTGGACCAAGTCTGCAATCCTATGCATGTTCAGCTATTGGATGGTATAGTAATGTAATAAAAACTAATTAATTAATTAATTAATTAATTAATGTTCACTCAGAAGTTCAATGTGGTAAGTGTGCAGAGGTTTCCAGCCTTAATACCTTGAGATCCAGTCATTGGCTCAATTCGGACGACACGATAGTCAATGGTGGGGTAATAATCAACTTTACAGTTGTTCATCTAGGGGGTACTCCCCACACAACATGGTAATAAATAATCAACTGTGGTGTGGATTAGGATCAGCACTGAGTTGACTATGGCAGCATTCAGATAACACGATAGTCAAAACAACTGATGATTGTTTCCCCCACACCAGTTGTTTATTGTGTTGTCCGAATTGAGCCAGTATCTCTCAGCCTAAACTACCTCACGGGGTTGTTGTGAAGGGAGTAGATAGTTAACAACCCACTAAATGACACCTTGAGGTCCTTGAAGTAAGGGTAGAATACAAATGTAATAATATTTGTTTGTTAGTTAAATTTGTATCCTGCCTTGCTCAGCAAACAAACGAAACAAATTACCACTAGTAGAGAATCCAGTTTATAAATTTGTATAGCTTTAATTTAAAAAAAAGCATAAACATATATATATATATACAGATTTTAAAATGTGAAGCGTTTTGGTATAAAACACCAGCTTCAGTCACAAACAAGAATATGCTACAATACCACTTATAAGCTGCCTTTCTACCAAACTGTGCTCAACGCAACCCAAAACAACAAAGCACGGAGTAAAATTCAAAACGTCAATGGTATAAGGAAAAAAACAGGTAAGAGAAAATGAATAAACACAAGTTAAAACAATTTCAGCAACCACGCAATGGCCACGACCACTCCGCTTATGAGGCGAAAGGCCTGTCTGTAGAAGAATGCCTTTGCCTGTCGGCGGAAGGTAATCAGAGATGGGGTTAGATGGGTCTCCCTTGTCATATTAACAACTTCAGATTACAGCTCTGCTGTATTTATTTAGGAGTGAGATGCGGAATCTCTTATAAATGGATGCAGGGCTGCAAAGACATCAGCATGACTAATCATGGTGGATTAGTTATAGTAAGGAAGCTATCATGTAATACAGTCTTCCCCAATCTGATGCACTCCAGATGTTTTGGACTACCCCTCCTATCAGCCACAGTCAGCATGGCCAAGGGTCAGGTTTCCAGACCCTTGGCCATGCTTGGATGGGGCTAATGGGAGCTGGAGTTCAAAGCAACTTGAGGGGACCAGGTTAGGGAAGGCTGATGTAAGGCCTAGTTGCTTAAGCAAAGCCAGTTGCGGTATTGCAATGAACAGACTTGGTATTATTATTAGTCAGGAGGCTTGGGAGAACACGTGCCCAGAGACCTTACCTCAATGATGATCTGCCTCTCCAGGAGTGTATAATGATCTTGAATGTGAACAGCATCCTCTGATGAAAAGGATAACCTAGATTGGAGAAGAGTCTCTCTTCACTTTTGGATTCCTGCCTAGGCAGATTTACTCAGAAGTCCATCCAATGGGACCGACTTCTTAGTAAGTGTGTTCAGGATCTCAAACTCAGTGAACTCTTTCACACTTCACCCATTCACAAAGTGAAGGAACCAATTCTCACACCCATCTTTACTTCTAAGAACAGTATATCCCCTTTCTCATCTGAATGGTCTAAGACTAGAAATGCCCATATTTCTGCCTCCCCGATCGGTCTTACTCGGTTTTCAGTACCAGATTGAGGATGTTGTTGGATGGCTGCTTCAGACTTTTTTTGCAACCAGTTTTTGTTGCAGCTTTATCTGCTTTTATGCTGCTTTCTTGTTGTGTTATATTGTTTTATTCATTTTATTTTTTGTTTTATGACTTTTGCCATAAGCTGACTTGTTAGTTTAATATATAGAATTAAAAGGTGGGATAGACATATTCCAAATAGAAACTAAAATAAAATTCCCTCCCCAGATCACTTCCCACTCTTCTATATTGGGGTGGGGGGAGACTGTTGCGGGAGGGAGAAAAATATATACAGGAATAGCCTGGATTTATTGAAAGAAGCACTTCATTTGGCAAAGATGTCCGTCACCAATACCCAAGCATTACCACATCTTGTGGTAGTGACTTCCATAGAAGTACTTCCTTTTATCTGTCCCAAATCTCCAACCAATTAGCTTCACTGGGTGACCCTGGGTTCTAGTGTTAAACTCTCCCTTCACATTCTTCACACCATGCATAATTTTATACGCCTCTATCATGTTCACTCTTATTCACTTTTACTCCCTAAACTGAAAAGCCCTTTCTCATTGATCTCCATTTTCTCAATTGGGGGGGGGGGCACGCAGCCCCACCATACCCCCATTTAAGGCTTAAGCTCATTTCAGCCTGCAGATCAGGCGAGGGCAACCTGCGGCCCTCCAAATGTTTTAGCCTGCAACTCTCATCAGCCCTAGCGAACATAGCCAATGATGAGCGACCATAGGAGTTGTAGACCAAAACTTCTGGACGGTCACCCCTGCTGTAGATGGAGACACACATCTGCATACCTACACTTACCCAATGCAACCTTTCAGGAACTCTTTTCTTTTCTCGGCATCCTGGAGAGTGAGGTGTTGACGGTACTGTGACAGCTAGAGAGGGCAGAAACAGACATCAAGAATGGGCTTAAGGGGGGTAGAAATAAAATATTTTATCAAGCCGTGCTAGCTCAACTTAGTGACCTAGTTCACTGAGCAGAGGGAAAATACTGAGTGGTTTGCATTCAGTTCTTCAGAATATCCTTTGCTCCCCCCACCCCAAGAGAACCCCAAGGCACAAGGGATACTCACTGCAACCTCCTCTGTCCTGTCCAGGAATCTGCAGAGGAAGAAGAAGCATCAGACCAACTCAGCACTCCTGGCTCAGAACTTAGTTTTGGCAATAGGCTCAGGTGGGTTCTTACCTCAACAGGTCCAGGAGCAGCTTCTGGTCTCCAGTCTCCTTGAGAAAATGGATCAAATGGCGCAAGGCCACCTGTCGCAGCTCCAGCTCTCTGAACAGGATTTCTGGATGGAAAAAATCGATGTGCATGACTGGTCGCACAGATCTGGTACTAGAACATGGGAGACAACTTGTGTCCCCTTCAGATGTTTTGGCCTACAACTCCCATCATTCCTCACCTTTGGCTATGTTGGATAGGGCTGAGGGGAGTTGTAGGCCAAAACAGCTAGAGGGCCACAAATTGCCCACCCCTGTACTAAAGGAACTAGCATCTCATAACTCTTTCCTTCTCTTAAAGATTTCATGTCCAAGAACAAAGATGGGCTAGTGGACTAGGAACATATCTTCACGTGACTGGCTAGCACAGGTGAAAACCTGAAAACCTGAACTGTGGTCAGCCTAGATGTAAAGTTACTGGACCAGTCATATGAATCTAAACTGCAGTGTTAATTGGACACCCAAAGCTGCCTTTTGTCAGAAACAACCAGCATTGGCATATTTGTGGAGAGAATGGCATGGCCATAATTCGTCTGGCTTGTGATTGTGTGTGGCTCATCTCATTTTCTCAGTTGGGGGTGTGCTGAATTGGAGGTTTTCCAACACTCCTGGTGGCAAATACATACAACAGAGCTGTTGATTTAAAGGCTGTTGTGTCTTGTCCTTTAAGCCTGGCACACCTGATAGCAAAATCAGTCAACCTCCCAAAGTCACTCTTGCTCATTGCTTTATCTTTATCATCATCAGCAAAATCAGTCAACCTCCCAAAGTCACTCTTGCTCATTGCTTTATCTTCATCATCAATTTAAACACATTTTATCCTGCTCTTCAGCCAAAAAGGCTCTCATAGCAACTTACATGCAATCAGTAAAGCAAGCCAATCCCTGTCTGCAGGCTTACAATCGACAAAAACATGACACAAAAGGAAAAAGGAATGGGGAGGGAAGAGGAATTTTTTAAAGTCTTTTAGCAGGGCTGGTGGCATGGCCCTGCTTCCCCCTCTCATTCACTTCATTTAGATTACCTGAGAGCCTTTCAGAAACAACTGCTGAAGATCTTCCTCCAGATTCATTTGCAAACACTTACATTGTGGATCTCACAGCTGCTCTTGAAGGAACGATAAAATCGTCCGAGCTTGGAATGCGCTCTGAGCAGGGATCCAAACCAACAAGGCCTGGCCTTCCTCTCCATTATTGCACCTTTGTCACAAAATGAATTGGCTAAGAGGTGCGTAATGAAAATTGTGTATTGCATATAGACAGCTTGTTAACATCACCAAGAGAAATGCTTTCTACCTCTGGGATTTGCTATTGTTGTTATCTATAGCAAGCTGGCTGTTTCTGACAAAAGGCAACCTCAGAGAGCCAAGTCACACTCCGAAAATATATGGATCACGCACTTTCACTACACACTCCATGTTTTCCCTGTGAAATTGTGTGGAAATACTGGTTATTTCTGACACATGCGCACTCGAAGTGACCTTTCCTTGTGACCAGATGTGTCACAGGCGGACATATTCTCATTCAGTCCCACCCCAGCCATTCAGTTCACATCACCTCTCCTATTTGACAAACAGGACTCCATCCCACAAGTTACACTTGCATGACATAACTGATTAGGCAGCATCTAAGACTTCCTGGCCTCCAACATGGCTCTTCTGATGTTCTTATGTCCACCCCAAGCAAAGCTACTTCCACTTAGTTCAGAGGAACAGGAGATCTTTCACTGCTGGCACTGAAATCAGGGGGATCGCAAATGCTACGCTCAGGAGGAAAAGTGGTCAGTTTAATGGCTTCAAAAGGTTGCCAACCAATTTGTTCTGACCTCATGAAAGATAGAGGGAGTCTGCTTAGTTTGACCTATATGATGAAAAGCGTGATAACAAAACAAGCAAAATGTTGTACACGTCCCACTGGGTCTAGTCTCTTCTCGGTCACACATACCTTTCTTTAAGCTCCTCTTCAGAAATATTAGAATCTGCAAGAAAATGAACAAGAGTCTTCAACTGAGCTGCATATTCTCTGTCAGGATCTTGTGACAACATCAAAAAAAGTTGGTTAGGAAGCACATAGGTTCCAGAAGCACCTGGATGTCTCTACAGCACCACCTGTACTTTATTCCATTCTGCTTTCATATTTAGCAGTGGGTTAGTCATATTTGGAGAAATGGAGCCTGGGAGGGCATATTCCCTTGACTTTCAATAGTCTGGGGAAGACAAAATATACAAAAGCTTGCAGCTTAACAAAAAGGAGGTGACTTAGGCATACGACGAAGACCAATTGCCTTTGGGAAATGCTACAAGAGCCAAGCCAGGCTTTGAGGGGCTGCAAAGAAGTCAGTGAAGGGTTGAGATCATTCTTGTAATCGGGTTTATGTAGCCAAAAACCATGTTAGCCATGCACAAGAAAGAGGTATCATTTGACCCGAAGGTTTGCAGATGCTCAAAAAATTCTTCAGAAATACCAGTGGGGTGGGTGGGGAGGAGCTCAAATGCTGCCTCGTAAAAACTCACTGGCATGGAATGTTGAGAGACTCAGAGATGAAAAAATGACAGCCAGATGTGAGGGGGAATAGAATGGAGTGGCTGGAAAGGGAGAAGGAGACACATCAGTATAAAAGGAGTCTAGAAAGAACCTTATCATTGTCTGGATAGATTATTTCCTGGTTTACACTGAGAAATTAACATTTTAATAGCTTAAGTTGAGGTTTTAACTGACTTTGTGGCCAGGCTTAACAGTTTAAAATGTTTTAAATGTCAGCTGTTTTATGTTTATGGTTTAAAATTTTGTATATTGTCTTTTTAATGTTCAATCTTTTAATTTTTGTAAACCGCCCAGAGAGCTTCGGCTATGGGGCGGTATATAAATGTAATTAATAATAATAATAATAATAATAATAATAATAATATGTCCTCAGGGACAGAAATGGGAGCTCTCCATATGCACCAACAGGAGATCAAAGTTTTTAATGTAGCTAGGACTGGACATGTGTGTGTCCCTAGCCCACAAAATAGGGAGAAAAGCCCAAAACAGGCCAATGAGGGCTGAGTTTGTTCAGTGGGCATGGAATGCTGACTGACTGTTGCATTCCACACTGCAACAATGTATTGCCATAGCAACACACACACACACACACCATATTAGTCTGGCTCACTTTTGATTCCATTTTGGTCAAATCCAAATATTTATGGTTTTAATGTGCCCAGAGCTATGGACAGACTGATCTCTGATGAACAGTGAAGCCAATAGTCCACATAGTCCAGGATAGTCAGCTAGTCCAGCAGCAGCCATTCAAGGACTTGGGGAAAGATCTTTTCCATCTCACTACCTATGTGAGAGCTCTCCATTGGAGGTCGTTTATTATAATGGAAGTTTACATATGAAAAGCACTCGTGTGCTTTTCTGTTGGGATGCATTTGGATCTTGGGATTTTTCAGAAACAAACTAGAAGATATTCAAGGGAGTTCACAAGATTCATTTACGCTCCATATTCTTGGAGGCAAGGGCAGTGGAGGAATAAAATACATCCTGGCATCCTCCATGAAGCTGGTATCAAAAAGTCAAGTTCCTCACTCAGAAGCCTTTGATTCTTTGGAAGAATTCATGGAAAACTGAATATAAAAGGAGCCACAGTCCAATACAAATGTCACAGAATCAGAGGTTAATGGGGCTGCAGCCACTCTCCCTGCCCTATGGTGCACAATCACAATAGGACTCACGGCTGTAATGACGTTCCCATCATGCGCTGCAACCGCTTCATCCAGCAGCAGCAACTTGTCCTGCAAGGAGCGAAACCTCTCCAGCGAGCAGACCTAGAAGGGGTCAACATTCACGAAAGGATTCAATGGACCAGGCATCCCCAAACATTTGGGATCAATGGGCACATTTGGAATATAGAGAATTGTCAGCATGCTCGCAAAATGGATGCCATGGTACGTATGACTGCTCACAAAATACCCCTTTCCCAGAGGGCAACTGGTGAGACTAAAAGAAAGGTAATCTTTTCAAGAAGCTAACTAAGTACAAGGCAGAGATGAGTCTAAGCCCCCAAACACAAAACCGCTCTTTTGAACCCAAATAATGATGGAGGACAGCACTTTGCTTTGCAGCGTGCCAGCCTCCCAGTTAAAAAAATAATTTCAAATTTGTAAGAAATAAAATAAAAACCAGGAGGGGCAGGGAGCCTGGCAGGCATCAAGGGCAATGTCCATAGGCACCACACTGGAGACTCCAGGTAGACAGGCAGACCTATTTCGTTCTTGCACCCACATAGTGCATTTTCAGGGATGGAGCTCCATCTGGTTAGCCATTTGCACGAGCAGTGCTCCAGGACATTCAGGAACTGAGCCACATATTGAATGCCAGCCTTTGTCATCAGGGTGGTAGCTTTGACATGATTAAAACTCCCCTGAAGAGGAGCCATGGACACTTTCCCAGGGGATGCTGTGCCCATGAGTTTGCACTGTGAATGGCCGCTGGGATGCAGCAGTTACTGGAGATTTTCACTGCATGAATCCTCTTTCCAGGAGCTTTCGGGAAAGGTCTCGAAGTCATTCTGACCCAACCACGAGACTCCGACAGCAAGGCAGAGCTTCATTCACTTTCCAAAGGCTCTGCTAGGATCCCATTCTGTACCTCCATGGAGCTGATTGACTAAGCAGCAATTGATAAGCTGGAGGTTACTACAAGCAACACCCCACACCTCGGAAGAATCTCATTTTAAACAGCTCCCTGAAAAGAGCTAGAATTTATGCACGAGTATTGCTGGCAACATGCCATATCTGCTCACCACTAGCTCTAAAGCAGCTGAGATCAGATTTATTTATTTATTTATTTATTTATTACATTTGTATACCGCCCCATAGCCGAAGCTCTCTGGGCGGTTTACATAGGATTAAAAACAATATACAAAAATTAAAACAGCAAAAACATACAACATACACACAATCTGTACATTTAAAAACCACTACAACACTTCAAAAAAGCTACAAAAACAAAACAAAACAAACCCAGGCTCCTCAGATATTGCCAAATGCCTGAGAGAAGAGGAAAGTCTTGACCTGGCGCCGAAAAGATAACAATGTTGGCGCCAGGCGGGCCTCGTCGGGGAGATCGTTCCACAATTGGGGGGCCACCACAGAGAAGGCCCTCTCTTTTGTTGCCGACCTCCGAGCTTCCCTCGGAGGAGGCACTTAGAGGAGGGCCTTAGATGTTGAACGTAGTGTTCGGGCAGGTTCACGTTGGGAAAGGCGTTCCATCAGGTATTGTGGTCCCAAGCCATGTAAGGCTTTATAGGTTGTATACCACCTCTATGTCCACCCAAAAAGTCACTTATTTCCCCTTTCACCTGCCAACGGAGAGTATCAAGAGCCTGGAACCAGAGCTACGGATCCACCTTCAAGTTACTGGCTCTAAAGCTGGCAGTGATATAACATATTACCCACCGTCACTTGAGACAGGTTTCAATTGTGGATCAGAATCTGCTATCTTGGCTATAATCGCCCACCGTTCCTTACATCTGCAGGACCGCCTGCTTCCAGACAAGGAAATCACAGGCTCCTTTCCAGCAGAGAACTCTAGAAAGCCGTCAGTAGTCATTTCTCCAATACGGATACAGATGGGTAGAAGACAAATAGCAGTGTGAGGAATCCCCCTTTTATAAAAAGGTGAACCCATTCAGAAGCAGGGAGGAAGAGCCCTACCTTGCCCCTCTGCAGTCGTCTTACTGCATCTTTCGGGCTCCAGTCACTGCTGTAGTCCTGGAATGTAAAACGAAACAAGAGATGTGGTTAACACTTGGAGGGTTTTGAAAGGATGAGCTTCTCGCATGTGCTTCCCTCCACTGATGGTTGAGATACCTGGGGGCGGGGAGAAAGGAGAACAGGCTTGGCTGGCATCACACCAAATGACCTTCAAGGAACACACTGCAATGAGTAATGCATGTGAAAGCACTCAAGACTGTCCTGGCCAGGAATAGAGCATAAAGGCAGCACAGCTTGGAAATGGACTTTTGAGAAAGGTTTGCAGGCAGCAGATGTAGGATGCTTAGCAAGTGACGAGTTGGAAGGCCTACAATGTAGCCCTTCATGGGTAGGAACAGCCTTAAAAACTAGAGGGGAATTGCACTAGGCCAGAGGCCAAATTTGGCCTGGGGCTGGCCCTGGAAGGGGGAAAATCTGACCCACGGTCTGCCCTGGGGGGGCCAACTCTCCAAAATTCTGGCTTATTATTGCATGCAAAACTGCAGCTTGGAAATGGCCACAATTAATTATATAAGTGGCCAAGATTAACACATTTGTTTCCAGAAAGAAGTGACAGTTTTGGAGCATGTCTCCCCTCCTTTCTCTTCCACCCTTTAATGAGCAAGAAAAGACTCCCCAAAAAAGTAAGAAGGGAATTCATCCTCAAAAGCAACAATCCTATGTGCACTTACCTGGAAGCAAGCCACATTGAAAAAAACAGAACTTGTTTTTGAGTGAACATGCACAGGATTGTGCTGTCAGCCTCCTAGTCTCCTCTTGAGATTTACAGCCCAATCCTACGCATGCTTACTTGGAAGTAAGTCCTAGTGTGTTCAGTGGAGCTTACTTCCCAGTATGCATGCGAAGGATTGCAGCCCCGCTCTCTTTGAAGACTGCTAATGAAGGCAGCTGCTTCTGTCCATTTTACAGTGAGTATCCAGCAGGTAGTCTTTGGACAAGTGGATGTGGTGTGAGCATCCCTTGGGACAGGGTTGGAACATCCAACTTCAAAGTCCTCCATCCCATGACTTTGTCCTTAGTTCAAACTCCCCAAAATACACCTACCTGGTACTCTGCTTTTGGTCTGCGTAATTCTGGGGCATAATTTTTAAATCCAGTGTCTGTAAGAGCTGAAGAGGGAAGGACAACATTTTTATTTATTTGAGATGTTTCTATCGCTCTTACCTGTGCAATTTTGATGCACTGAAATTAGCATCAAATTTACAAAATCAAAATAAAATAATCCAGTTATAGCCAGAAACACACATAATTAAATAAATAAATAACAAGTCAGGAGCAAAGGCCTGGAGAAACTAACAAGCAAACACATACAACTTATCGCCTTTTTTCTAAAGTCTGAAAGGAAGCTAGCAGTGCCAGTTTCATAGGGAAAATGAACAATGCTGACCAAGACATTTTGCTGCCCAACATGGAGCCCAAATATATCCCAATAAGCATTTCTGTTGAGTAGACATGCATCACACTGCACTGTACGTTGAGGAGATGGAGACGTTGGTGCCAATTTCCACAAGCTTGTACAAGAAGCAGCCTCACACTTTAGGAAACCGGGGTTAAAAATTGAGGTTCTTACCATCTGAAAGTGACTGAAAACTTCCATGTTTGTTTCTTCCTGAAAGAAAAGGGGAAGTAAGAGAGGCAGAGAGAAAATATTTCCTCACACTGGAAACCCACCATGTAGCTAGGGCTATGTTAACAAAAAAATAAAAATGAAATAAAACCAGTCAGGCCCAGCATTGACATAGACTCAGCTTCTGTGAACATCCATTTGACGATATAACCCAGCCTTCCCAGTCTGGTGCCCCCTGGATGTTTTGGACTACAACTCCCAGAATTCCTGACCATTGGCTGTGCTGATTTGGGCTGCTGGTAGTTGAAGTCCAAAACATCTGGAAGGCCCCAGGTTGGTAAGCTATCAGCTTGAGTGAAGTTCTTGGTCTCTTTAAGAGAATGCTCAGTACAAGGACTAGGGGAACTGAAAGGAGGATGGAAGATGAAACTCCTTTTATTTTAAAGGGGTTTCTCAACAAACTGTCTCTGCTGCACCTGCTCTCTTGCGAACAATTACAAACACATCATCATCAAACTAGCCCAAATAAATAAAAGAAGTCTTACAAAGATTCTGAAAGGTGCTTAGGCTCTGGAGAGTCTCCAGAGAAAGTAAAGTCCACAGCTATGTGGTTGGCCACCAAGAATGCTCCCTACACATACGTACAGGTTTGGGCAGAACATACATTGGGAACTACTTGCAGATTTCCAGGTGATATTCAGTAGATTTGCAAGGATTTGACTCTCCATTGTTTAGCAAGTAAAAAGAAGATTATCTGCCAAGGCTAGCCTAGTGCTAATTGCTTAGCAGTCTCATTGTTTCTTTTTTTCCTGTCAAATGTGACTAGTAATGCTTCTGACCAGGGCTTTGGGCAGCTCTGCTGGCCAGTTTTAGTTAGAATTTTGTATTTAAATCTCTGATCTGTAGATTTGTAATCATTTATGCAGGCAACTTGCAGCCCTCTGGCCTAAATTCTCACCATCCCTAATCTGCACAGCCAATGCAGAGGGATCATGGGAGCTGTAGGCCAAAACACTTGGGAGCCCACCCCTGGTTTGTGGAATGCAACAGGTAATTGCCACCATTTTGCCCCTGGCTGGTGGCAGGCCTTTGAGTTCTAGCAAAAACACAAAGTAGATCCCACAAGCCCAATGGCTGCCCATCTCTGAACTCAAGTGAGCCTTTGTCAGTCACAGAGAAGGTAGGAGCTAAGAAGACAAAGGGGTCCTTTCAGCAAATTGAGGTCCTCATACCTTTGAAAAAGCTGCTTAGTGAGTAAGATGAGGCTTGCTTGGGAAATCCTGCCTGGGAAGAAGAGCCCTTTTGCTGACCCGGGTCTCTCCCCTCAGAGGTATTGCTACTGCTGGAGGCCGTCTCTTTGATTGACCAGGAAATGCCTATGGCAAGAGAACAAAAAATATATGGAAGAGCTCTCTTGGTAAATTCTCTTAGGGAGCAATTCTAAACTCAGAGGCTTATCACCAACCAATGCAGAAAGGGAGAATGGCGGTGCAGTTTACCTTCATGCTCCTCCCACTCTGCATTTCAGCTAGATGGGCTTTTTTGTCCATCTAGTTGAGCTGTTGGGGAGGGGGAGGGAAGGAGGCTGGGGGGTTCCTCATAAGCTGGCCTCCCAAGTCCCCTCCCTTCCCTGCCCATGGGAACGCTCCCTTTACCTTCCCTCTGAGGTCACCGGTGTGGTTCCCTCTGTGCCGGCTGCAATGCGGAAGGGAAGTGCAGGGAGCTCCAAGGTCAGAGCGCTGACTCCAACCTCAGATCCAGGAATTCAAAGTATCCTATGACCCCCCACCCCACCCCCGATGCTTTTTAGGGGCCATAGGATTGCTCTCCCTGCAAGTATAAAAACTTTTACATTCTAAAGCAGGGAGAAATGCTATTAGTTTTGGAATATTGGTTACAAATATTTTGGGGCAATTTGTTACATTTCTGCTTTTCTAAATAACTGCTTCACTTACTGCCCACCGGCTCCCCACTCCAGTTGAATTTCTCGAGTTCATCATCGTCATCTACAATATCTCGGAGGCTGTTCACTGTTCGCTTGGACTCCTTCAGCTATGAACAAAACCAAAGTTAGAATAAAGGCAAGCCCTATTCTGCCCAGATTCTACATTTTGCTTCTAAGCACATGCACCCCAGGTAGAGATGCATTCTGCACTTGAGCACAAACTAAATGGTTCAAGGCGACAGCCTTTATTGACCATGCAAATCTAAAGGACAGGCAAATTTCTAGCAACTAGATGCAAATTAGAGAAGATAGTGACACACCAAATTCAGGCCAATTTGAAATAAGACATCAAATATGCCCTGCAATCCTATTACAAGGTTTTCTTTGGTGCCTATTTTCAATGTTTATAGACTTTGAAACATTTTGGCAAAAATGGGATCTATTCGCAAGATGCTTATAAAGTGGTTGGCCATAAAAACTGTTGATGTAGATTGTGCACATGATGAACTGATTTGAGTGGCTTGTTCCACCTTTTTCTTTCTGTGACTGTCTCTTTTCTTGTTGTTGAGGCAACGCTGTAAGAACCTATGGTTATATGCAATAAAACCACAGACAAAGAATGGTTTAGTTGCAGGGGAGAAGATGTGGTAAGAAAGGGGGCAAAAGAGATCTTTGAACTGGTGGATTAGGGGTGGACAGATACTTCTGCATAGCACAGAAGTTCTGAACCCTGCAAAAGGAAACTCACTTTCAAATATATCTTTACAACTTGCTTTATTAATGAGTAAAGAATGAGACGATCAGGGATCCCAATTCTGTTGTATGAGTGCTTTCAACTCATATACTATAAACGTTTCCCAATTCCTTTGAAGCATAAATAGCCATAAATGCAGGATACGAAAGGACTATGCTATACACATATTTCTCCTTTCCAAAACACTAGGAACCGTACCTGAGAGAGTTCATCATCTTCATCATCAAAAGTGAAGGCTTTACATTTCGAACTGTGCCAATATTCTTCCTCATCAACCTTCACTCTGTTCATCTAAAAATAAAACGTTTTCTTACAGCAAACAAATTTTCTTTGGTCAATTCAGAAACAATCCCTGATCACTTCACTGAGCACTACACCTGTATACATACTTCCAGTTTCCACCTAGAGCACACCACACAATGGCCAAGTTCAGACGATCATGGGGTGAGGAAAGAAGCCACAGTGGGTTCTTGGTGTGGGTAAGAAGCCACCCCACCATGCATTGCGCCAGGTTCGGATGACAAAGCAACCTGTGCTGCGTCACGGGTAATTATGCAAATGGTGGTCACACATGCAGCATGTATAGAGACGTGAAGGCCCGGAAAAAAAATGGAAAAATTAGGAAAAACCCAGTTTTTTCCATGAAAGTTTCCGTTTTTTCCAGAAAAAAACAGGAAAAAACAGAAATTTTCAGGGGAAAAGGAAAAAAACTGTTTTTTTCCAGAATTTTCCCAGTTTTTTCCCGGGCCTTCACATCTCTAAGCATGTGCAGTGGAAGAAGCCACGGTTCACAATTTCCCCTCTCTATATACCCTTGTATAGATGGGCATATATCACCAATTGAGTGTTATCCTCTTCATGCATCTGAACAAGTAGGCTCTAGTACAGGAAAACATACGCCACAATATATCTAGTCGTTTTAGATGCCACAAGTCTCACCTCTAGTATTTTTCCAAAAATGTAGTGCCCATCAAACATTCAGTGGCATATATAAAGGAAGCTTACAACTTACTTCAGCAAATAGACAAGAAACAGGAAGAACTGAGGATATGCTGTGCTAGCTAACTTAATCCTAAACAAGTTTATCGAAGAAGTCCCATTGGGTCCAATGGCACATTGCTTAGTAAGAGTCCTCAGGATTGCTGGTCCATTCTGCGCTGATATTTTCAATAAGCCAAGTGACCTTACAAACCATACAAGTGCTGATAACATTAACATCAAATAGAGCATCAGATGTTACACGAAGAATTGTTTTCTTGCTACACTTTAGCAATTGTGAATCAGAATGATTGCATACAGCATACATCAAGGACAACTAGAAGCCGGCATGCAGACCTCAGAGTACATCTGATCCCTTTGTAATGGCTCACTGACTGTTTTCACTTATACACATATACCACTTAAGCGTGCTCCTGATCGATTTGATCAATACGGCATATGTCATAAAACAGCACTCAAATGGCCTTGAAAATAGCACTAATCTCCTGCGCCCACTGCCAAAGCAAAGCTGCAAGTAAATTTGCATAGGAGCTATTCCTGATATTTGGCCCATTCAATTTCCCCTCAACACTGCCTTGGAGAATCCACATTCTGAATTGCAACGAAGCTTCAGTAATATGGAACTGCATTTACTCGGGCTCTTTCCTCCTTTCCATTGTTCCTCTTTCCCTCTGTTGTTTGCCCAATTGCCTGCCTTGGACTGTACTCTCCTTGGGAGTGGAGCGGGGAAGGCCTATCCATTTTATCCACATCAGTCATTAAAGCGCCATGTAACACCGGTGACATCCTATAAATAACAACAGCCTATGCAACTATCCAACAAAAGTAGAATATTAATTTTGTTACTTCCCAAAAGCCAGAAGAGTGGGAAGCAGCTACCTCTTAAAACCAAGCGCTCCGGTACACGCAGTTGGCACCATCAAGCGTCTCCCACACACAAACGGGACAAGAGCTCTGCATGTAGCCCCAATCAACGAACGCATGAATCAGTACTGGTGACCTTAGTCATTCCTCCTTCTCCCCCAGGGAAGAAACATACCCTTGCAAAAGCAGGACCGTCAGAACTAGGAAGCTACCAACCCGCCAGGTTATCCGACCAAGCAGGTGCCCAACCCATATCCTCTACATTGATCGCCTTGCTTCTCAAACTACCACCATAGCCCGCGAGAGAAAGGCGGTTGTCTTCGAAAAGCATCACGGGATAGGTAGTTTCCAAGCTGCTCTGACATTAATGTAACAAGGGGTACCGGCGGCCAAAAAACTACAAATCCCAGCATGACCACAATTTTTTCTTTTAGTTCCTAGGACGGAACGCTTTACATTGGAAGAAACTCGAACTACAACTCCCAGCAGGCTCCTCAGACACCAAAGCTCTTTTTCCGCACTTTCCACACTACGGGTCATCAAGGGAGTCAAAAAGTGCACAATGTCGTTAAAGGCGCAATACTATGCATATTTAGACAAGAACTAAACTTCTGGCTGGGGCATGCTGGGAGTTGTAGGACTTTTCTCTGTCCAAACATGAATAGTATTGCGCAATTAAGGGGTTAAAATGACGAAATCCCCGCGGGTTCTTTGGCGGGGAAGCAAACGTCGCCGGGTCCACAGAGATAAAAAAAGGCTACAAGGGTGCAATCCTTTGCATGTTTAGAAGGAAAAAAAACTCCTACAACTCCC
This sequence comes from Anniella stebbinsi, assembly GCA_029215795.1. Taxonomy (NCBI): domain Eukaryota; kingdom Metazoa; phylum Chordata; class Lepidosauria; order Squamata; family Anniellidae; genus Anniella; species Anniella stebbinsi. Next base: position 337,727,002 of record JARDYH010000001.1, read on the forward strand.
AGCATGCCCCAGCCAGCCATGCTGGAAGTCGTAGGGTTCCCCCCTAAACATGCAAAGGATTGCGCCCTACAGCTATTATTATCGCGCAATCCTATGCACGTTTAGCCAAAGAAAAGTCCTACAATTTACAAAATCCCAGGCTGGGGAATGCTGGGAGTTGTAGGCCTTTTTTCTGTCTAAACATACATAGCGCTGTGCCCTAAATCTATGCACACGACCTGAACTTCGGGAAATGTCGCCTTTATTTAAAACTTAATTTATTATTTATAGGCCATCTTTCAGAGTTACCCCGTCCTACACTTTGGTCTTAATACTCTACATCTACTGGTACAGAGAATTGTCATTCTTACCCTTAGAAAAGCCTATATTCTTTGATTTGGATATTATTTATTTATTACATTTATTATTTATTTATTACATTTATATCCCGCCTTTTTTCCTCCAAGGAACCCAAGGCTATATACATATTAAAGTGGAAAGCTAGTTCAGTTTTACAGGAGCAGCCAACAGTAAGTGCGATGGTTCGTCTGTAGCCCTTTTCCAGGAACGTTTTACGTCACAAATGGGCTGGATTGTGGTGTCCATAGAGGTTTTTTTTTTAAAAAAAAATGTCACACACACCTCATTGGCACTTCCGCTGTATTTGAACTGCTAACCCACGTTAATTTTCAATCCAAGGTTTCCACCATAGAGAAGACAAAGGCGATAGAGTGACGCCACTCGTGCTCATTTTTCTGGAGGAGGAATTCCGGGTTCACATTGAACGTCATTCTTGTTTCTGTTGGCCAGAAGTCAATTTACTCAAATAGCCCCCTCCCAGGCCAAATTCAGAGCTCTTTTGCATTAAAGCGTTGTCCTATGTGCATACAGACTCATTGCAATTTAAAATCTCTAATGATCAATCAATAAATCACATTTTCTTCCCAGCTATCTTTTGTTTAACACGAGTATCGGATTCCTCCATTTTTTTCCTGCAGAAAAAAAGACGGGTCTAAGGGTCTCGGAAGCCGGGCAGACTATGCGAGTCTATTCATGACGTCTATGCACTCCAGCCCATACCAATCACGGCTTTTCCATTTTGTTTTATTTTAATCCGCAGTCCAGCCTGCGTGTCCCTCTAACATCTCTTCCTTCTCCCTCCCGTTCTAGCTCTATGGTATTTCCTCGAGGGAGGGAGAAAGGAGCGGAAGGAACCTTTGCCGGTGACGGAAGCCGGGAAGTGGCGCGGCTGCCGGCGCCTTCTAGTAGCTTCTAGGCGCGCGGAGACGGCCGCTCGGCATTGACGGAGTCAGACGCGGCTGCGGCGGGTGTTTCGGAGGCGCCGATGGCCAAGTGGGGAGAAGGAGACCCGCGCTGGATTGTGGAGCAGCGCGCGGACGCCACCAACGTCAATAACTGGCACTGGTGGGTGAGGGAAGGAGTCGGGAGCGCGCGAGTGAGAATGGGGGGGGGGGGGAAGCGCGGGCGAGAGAGAGGGTGGGAGACTTCAGAACAGGAGAGAAAACCTGTCCCCCTCCCACCGCCATTCTCACCAAGCGGCCGCCCTCGCAGGGTGGGTTGGGGGCCGCCGCCGGCGCCACCTCGAGCCAACGATTGGGCGCGCGTGGATCTGCCTCTTCTTCTGTGTCTCTCCCGGGCTCTTGACATCGGAGCACGAGGTGCCTGGCGCTTCCCGGGCACCACCTTGCCCGTCTCCCTGCCTGGCTTTTACTCTGAAGGCAGCCCCATGGGAGGTTCAGTGGGTCTTGCCCTCAAGTAAGCGTGCAAGATGCGGGAGTTGACAAATGACCGTGGGAGTAGGAAACCTTTCTAGCTTGCCCTTGACCTACACTTTTTAATTTGGGGTTTGTTTATTGTTTTTTTTAACCGATACGGCTGCCTTTAAGGGTAGCAAAACTCCACTTGACAGCTGCTTGATTTCCTCTAAAGTCCTGCTAGTGAGGGCTTTTCATGGTTGCCTAGTGAGGCCCTTGTTTATTTCATGGCATGGAACACAGGCTCCGGCATGGGTGCAAGGGTTGTAAGGGAAAGAAAGGTGGCAGCCCTAATGTGCATAGGATTGCTGCTGTGTGCTCGTTCCATTGTTTGCCTTGTCTAGGACCCAGTTGCAGCATCCGGGGCTCTGTGCTTGCAGGGCAAAGACAGGTTGTGACAGGGAGACGGCACTCTGTTTGAATCGTATATTCCGTTGCCCTACACTCTTCAGGGTGCAAAATGCCATGCCACTTTTTGTCTTGTTGTGGGGGTTGTTGCATTTTGGACACATGGAGTTGATTTGCAGACCCATTAGCTGTCCTGCGGAGAGAGTGGGTAAGTGGTGACTACCCTCTCTGGTACAATTTGAACTTTAAGTCATCTAAGAAAATGGATTGGAAGGAGTTTCAGGACAGGCAAAGGGAAGTATTTTACATACCGTATCTTTAATATGGAATTAATTACAGTAAGATATTGATCAGTGGTTAATTGGAAAGATGGTGACACAGATTGTGTAATAGAATCCAGCAATTCTGCTGAGGACAAATTTTTGGTCAATTTGACAATATTTATTACTAAATGGAACATCCTGGTAGAGAAATAGCATATCTCTACATGCCAGAGACTGAGCGCAAAGGGGATGGCTGTGGCCATCGCACCCAGCTTGTAAGCTTCTTGGGAGCCACTTTTAGAGATAGAATGTTTAATTAAATGAATCTTCGTCTGATATAGGAATGAAATTCTTTCAGTATAATAGAAAACACTTCAAAGTCGTACAGAAGCAGGATGCCTGTCCATGGCCAGCTCAGCTTGTGCATATCACAAAACTGAAAAAGTGTATACTGAAAACTCGATTCTGCACTTGGAGTATATATGAAGTAAGCATAGGTTGAAGTACACCCATGGTAATCAAGCAACTGCTATGAACTGGATGGTTTCTGCAAATATGCCTTTTTGCACTAGTAAAAAGACCAAGCGTCTTACAGCCTGATTTATTTTGTTATGAATGTTTGTGCTGAGCAGCCAACTCCTTTCAGAATTGGCACAAAGAAGACAGGTCGCACACCAATTGTGGCTATACTTACCAATTCCATCCTGCCCCATTCAGTTTTGCTCTTCATGAAGTCCAGACAGTTCTGCGCCGTTGGACAACTAGAAACATGATCACCATGCTCCTGACTTTTGATGTGGGAGCAGCTGCTAATTTTTGAACGACAGGAAACTTTAAAGGAGAAATGGGTAGGATGAGTATGTTCCTTGCTTTGGGAAACTGCCAGTTAAATTATACTGCAGGACATAACTAAAGATACAGGGTCCTGCCCAGTATCTTTGGTCAGATTCAGACCTCTCTTTAAGCCATGGTGGGTTAATAAGCTACTCGCAGTAGCTTATTTTGAAAATAAACTACCATTATCTCCCACACCATCAGACAAATAAACTACTGTGCATAATCTGAGTCATCCTTCCCCCCTGTCCTGCTGTAGTAATCCCCATCCCACCCAAGCAGTGGTGCTGTTTCACCCATTGACATAGCAGCACTCTGTTTTAACCTGCAATATCCCGATGAAAGGGGAAAGATGTGGGCTAAAGTGCAGGGGCTTCCAGGGGGTGATGACTCTAAAACGCTGGAAGTTTGCAGGATTGGGACAAAATATCACACACAGATGCCTCTCATAGGGACACACCCAACTCACTCTCAAAACCCTCAATTGCACGTTTCCCCCCATCACCGATGCTGGCTTGTAAGCCTTTAAGTGTTCTCAGTATCGCTAAAGTGCTATTGTGCTAAAGCTCAATTGTGCATTTCCTCTTATAGCCATTGTTGGCATAGAGCTATTAAGTGTTCTGAGCTGTGCATTTCCCCACCTGCACTGCTGAAATAGATGATTTAAGGTGTTCCCAATTGTGTGTCCCCCCCCATAGACACTGCTGAAATAGCTCATGTAAGCTTTTCCATTACACAGAGAATGCCCCGTGTGGAGCAGAGTGGCAGCGGTCTGAACCCCTCTTGCCGCCCAACCCTCTAGGTGACCAAAATAACCCATGGTGCCAGACAGATGACATGATAATCCACAATGGTTTAAGTAACCCCAACTGCAGCTCGTTGGTTATCAGAATGGGTTATTTTGAGCAAATAAACCATCATGGATTAAAAAAATCCCGACAGATGACGCAAGAACCCATGATGGGTTAAATAACCCATCATGAGTTATCGTGTCATCTGAACCCAATGTTCAAATATTAGTCGTGGAGAAGGGAGTGCATCCTTCTCTTGGAACCCTTGAGATTTCTTCATTTGGTAGCTGTTCTTTCCCTCCGTGCCCGAACTGTAAAGGGAGGAAAAGCCAAAAAGAAATATGGTGACACAGGCAGTGTTAAGAGAGCCAGCAGCTCATTTTGCAGTGGTGAGCAAACTGTCTGTTTCCAGGGGTATGTAAAACTAAATGCAGCAACACTCGAGCAACTGTGAAAGATGCAGCCATCTCAAATTTAGAAATCACACTTTGTTTTTATATTCAGATTCTGCAAAATATCTGGCTGGCTAGATTGTCAAAACAGAATCCTGGGGAATTGTGAAGCCCTGTTCTAAAGGCACCCTGTTCTAAAGGAATGCTATCGAGAAATAATCATGCCTTCTCCCCCCACACTTAATCGAAACAAGTATTGTGTGGTAGTTTCTGCTATGTAGATTTCCTGGTTGAGAGTACTGGGTGTAAATTCAGTAGACACATATACACACACATAACGCACAGTATGCAAAGAGGTATGGCATCTTTTAAACGGGAAAAGTATTGATGAATAATGCTAGGCAGTAGCAAGAAAGCCAAGTGGTTTGATTGGTGTCCTGTTGAATTTGGACCCTGGAGGTTGGATTAACTTTCCATCTCAACAAGTAATGTTTTAGAGCCTCAGTTTCCCTATTCATGAAATCTGGATGATTTATTTCCTGGGGAAATGAGGATTGTAAGTAATGAAACAAGGGTGCCCCAAGTGGGAGTTTGTGGTATTCTTGGATAGGAGCAGGAGTGGTCATGTTGCCCTAAAGCAATGCCAAACATAGGAAGCTGCCTTATATTGACCATTTGTTCATCTAGTCCAGTATCGTTGACACTGACTGGCAGTAACTCTCCAGGGTTTCAGGCAGAATTCTTTCCTAGCCCAACCTGGAGAAGCCAGACCATACTGCATGCAAAGCCTGTGATCTACCAAGGAGTTTTGATCCCTCCTGAGAATTTTTCAGTGTGACAAAAGATGTTCTTGTCATATGACACTTTTGAATGTGCTCTTATTAGAACCTTGTTCTTGTGTTTTGATTAGGAAAAAGGGACAATCCTATGTGTATCTAATATTGTCTTAGGCTGCAATCCCATACATATAGGGAATAAGACCCATTGAACATAGACTGACTTTTGAATAAGCATGTATACGACGGCACTGTATAAATCTTTCTCTGTCACAATATAAGTACCCAATGTCTCTTGGGTAAATTAAGATCTGCCTATTGATCTCTCAGTGCAAGCGAATCCAGTGGATTGGCTTGAACTACACATCTTCTGCTTTCTGAGTAGGGAACCAGCATGGCTTTCTCAAGATTTTGGACTTAGTAACCTACATAAAGAATAACTCTTGCTTGAGGGTAACTCCTATATAACTCATACTTCAGCTATCATGTAGCAATATAATAGAATCATGGGTCCTTATAGGCAATCTAGTCCAACCCCCTATTTAATGCAGGGGAGAGAGAAGGATCCCCAACAGAAGGCTGTCCAGCCTCTGTTTGAACACTTCCAGAAAGGGAGAGCTCATCTTCCTCCTAGGTAACAGGTCACATTTAATAATAATAATATTATTATTATTTGACAAATAATTATTATTATTTGTCAAATTTTTCCTACCATTAAGAAGCTTTCCCAAATGTTCAACTGAAATATACTCTCATGTTACTTAAGCCCATTGGATCTAGCCATTTCCTCTGAGGCAGTAGAAAACAAGTCTTTGCACTCTTCTGTATGACCACACTCTTCATGTCCCCCTTAGTTTTCTCATCTCCAAGCTAAATGTACCTATTTCCTTCAACTTTTCCTCATATTAGTTGTTTTCCATACTATTGACCACCTTCATTGTTTTGCTCTGAACCCATTCCAGTTTGTGTCTGTCCTTCTTAAAGTGTAGGACCTAAATTCAGCACAGTACTCCAGATGAGTTTGGGTTAGAGCAGAAATGGGAGTAGTAGAATAATCTATGTAACATTCAGGTTATGAAGCAAAGGTGGTAATATACAATATCCTTTTTAAAAGCCAGTCTTAGATTTCTCTCTGGATTCTATACGTAATAGAATTAGTTTCAAACTGTAATTTTCTCAAACTACTCTTGGTTGCCAAGCTGTTCTAGGTCAGTAATGCTGCTGAAGTAAAGACACAGACCCAAGATGGAACTGAGGGAACTGATACACCAAGGCCCCGTTCGCACATACCGACAACCCATGGATTGTCGGGGCTGAGCATGAGTGAGTGTGCTGGGTCCTGTGTGCTTGCTGCTTCTGCTTTGCTAAACAACCCAGGTACCCCAGAGTTTGAACCCATGGTTGGGTTAAAACTATGGGGGAAGGGTTAATTCTCAACAACCCAGAGTGCCGTGTTTGGACATCTAAATGGAGCCAGATCTGATTTGACTTATAGAAACAGCTTGAGTTTGCCGGGTAAAGTGTGGTTAGTTAAAACTCTTGGCTGCTACTCTTTCTGATCTGTCCCTCCCAAATAAAAGTACCAGTTTTTTTGGAAATATATGCAATACTTACCAAACCTAAATTTATTTTACTGCTTTTAGAACAAAATGCATAATTTCTCTTAGTTAGCATATAAAATTGTACTATTTGGCATATTTATGAAACTTACAGAGCAATCCTATGCATGTAAGAATTCTGTTTAGTAGAGCTTATTCCCAGATAAGCATGCAGCCTCAAACGCATAAATGCCCTAACTATGTACAAGCAAAACTGCAAATATGCCCAATACTAGAAAGAGAGAGAGATGCAAACTGCTGTGCCCTATTCTCCGCAAGCACATGTATTTTAGCTTTTGCACTCTAAGGAAAACAACATTGAAAAAAGAAGCCATACGTTTTGTTGTAAACAAAAGCAAATGTATTATTTGGGCAGAAACCATCTTATACAGATCCTGCATTATCCTCCTCTGATGATGATGGCAGTACTCTATGTGCAGAAATGCATCTCCTACTTGAATGTTATATATGTTTACAATATACACAGGAATTGTTATCTAATGCTGTCGGTTGTCTCACACAAAAATCTTCTTACTACACCTTTTGAATGAGTAAAACTTTGTCTTCAAAAGCATTTCACTCATTCCAAAAGAGGAAATATGTCATAGCAATTTTTCAGTATTCCCCCAAATTTACAAGATATTCCATTGAAAAAATTGAAACAAAATCCTGGGGATGGGGAATATACTTTCCTGAATTTTTCCTGTCTCTTGTTGTGGGGGGGTCCTTCCCATTTCTAGGGCGTTGCTTCAAAAAAAAAAGTCAGGTTTGAAAGTGTGACTTTTCAAGCCATGTTTAGGCAAACACCACCTCAGGAGGGGCGGAACAAAGTGTGGGAAGGGGTATGCATTTGGAATTAGCTTTTTACAATATGGCAGTAACTGCCGATGGCTTTTCATACTTCATTTTCAACTTTGGAGGTTTTTTTCTTTTAGGACTGAAAGAGATGCATCTAACTGGTCATCAGAGAAGCTGAAAACTCTGCTTCTGGCTATTAGAGCAGAGAATGCAGAGGGGACTTGTGAAGTGACAGAAGTGAGCAAATTGGATGGAGAAGCCTCCATCAACAACCGCAAAGGAAAGCTAATTTTCTTCTATGAGTGGAATATCAAGTTGGCTTGGACAGGTGAGTTGGCTGCTTTATTTTCCTCTGCGTAAAGATCCCGCTGCAGGGTTCCAGGTGCTGAATTGTCATTTAAGTTGAACTTTTAAAGTCTTTGAAAGAACAGAGACCAGGATTGGGAGAATAGCCACTCTATGACCTGATTTGGACAATTGTGGTTCCTTCCCCTGTGCATTCTGCACCTGTGAGCACTGTTTGCATAATTTCCCATGGTGCAACGGGGTTTGGTGTGCGAACCTGGTGTGGAGTGCTGCAGCGGTTGCTTCATACCCATCCTGAAACCTTTGCTGTATATTGTGGGTTTTAGGGTGGGTATGAAGTGCCTGCCACTGCGTCTTGCACAGGGTGTGCACGACACGCCAACCCCCGCTGTATCATGGGAGATTATGCAAATGGTGGTCACAAGGACTATGGTGGTTCCTTCCCACACTGTGATCGTCTGAACTTGGCCTTTTTGTTTCTAGGGTGTCAAAAACTGTCAGAAGTTGCTGTTAGGAAAGTCAAATTGAACAGGTTTTTAATTTAATATATTGCTGTTTACAGGCACCTCGAGTACAGGTGTGAATTATAAAGGACATGTGGAGATTCCCAATCTGTCAGATGAAAACGATGTTGATGAAATTGAGGTAAGCACAGGTACAGGTGAAATTCTTGGCTGCGACTTCAGTAGAAATTGGAAAGGGATCACAAATCTGAATAGTTCCATGTTTTACAGTAAGAGTGAGGCTCCTGCACTGCTTTTGAAGTGGGAATGTAATCTCTCTCCTTTTCACTTCAGGACTTCTGGAAAGCCTTCTCAGCTTTTTAAAAGCCCCATAAGTTCACTGCTGCTTTCTGACATTCAATGCTAGAAACAGCTTCCAATTTTTTTCTAGAAATGATTTTTTTGGATGCAGTGCAAAGTCAGGATTGTGAAGTGAAAACATGTTCTGTTGGGACCACACTAATTTCTCCCTTTTATTCTTAGATCAATGTTAGTCTTGCCAAAGATGAACCGGACACCAACCTACTAGCGTTGATGAAGCAAGAAGGCGCAAAACAGATCAGCAATGCTTTGGGAACTTACATCAGTACTCTCAAAACAGGTATATACAGAGGATAAAAGAAATGGTAGAGGCCTCCTGCTAAAGCTGTTCTCACTAGCTTTGTCAGTGAAGGATGGTGGATACTTGGAGTTTCTACTGCTGTCTTGAAATAGGTTTGCTCCTCTTGAGAACCTCTAACAATTCCACAAAGCGAGAAAAATGAGGAATACTCAGCACTGCTTAAGATCAAAGAGCAAACTTGGTGTTCTGTTGGCTACAGTTCTGGACAGACTAGGTCAGAACTGGGTTTGCTCCTCTTGAGGGCCTCGTCAGATGTTGGATGGGTAGCTGGAGTCTGCACACCCAGGCACGTGCGTATGCACACTGCACACGCATCCAATTTGTTGGGGTGGAGAGGCTTTAACCTTGCCCCCGTCCCAACAATGCTCCTCATGGTGGCTGTGAGGAGTCCCTTGTCCTCTTACCAGTGATCATGCTGGGCAAGAAGGTGCATGGGGGATGATTCTCTTTGTGCTCCCTCTTTCCCAGTGCACTGGGTTCTGCTAGGAAATGGCTATGTGAAGTGAGTCATCCCCACATGTCTGTTTTCCGGAAAATTAGCCAATTTTGGTCATAAACAAGGTGCACGAGAATGGCTTCCTTGCATGCTCGTTTTCCAGCAGAATCTCCTCCTGCCAGCCTCCCAGAAAGCTGTTTGATGGCTTTTGGGGCCTGTTTCCCAGCAGAATTTGGTGCTACCATTAGTGGCAGTTTACAAAATGTGGCAAAGGCCACACTGGATGTTTGGCAGCAAAATAGGGTAATCCTTGGGGGGGGGGCAATATATCACCTAGCCCTGAACGAGGTAGAAGGACTGAATATCACCAAATGGCCTCATCGTCCTTGGCTTTGAATATCTCTTGGTCATTAGCAGATCTTAAACATTAAAACATGAATGACGGGTGTAGTGACTGAATGGTTGCATGTGCTAGCTGCAGCAGTAGAGAGGTGTTAGAGAATTTGAGGTGGTGGTGATGGTAGTCTAATATATATTTACTTGAAATTACCTGTCAACTTTAGGCTGTATGTCTCTAATAATTTAATAACATAACGTACCTTGTAAATTAGCATTAGGTCATATTTCTTGCTTTCAGTAAAGCATTTTACCACGTACTCATAGATGGTCTGAAGACATATTCTAGTTCTGCAATTATTTTAAACTTGCCTTTTGTACTACGGACCAAAAAAGGATGAATATGCAATCTAGTTCTCATGTTTTTTCAAGGCGGGTAATAGCTTTCCAAGTGCCTTTTTGTTTCTTGTGGTCCTGTCTTATCTTACTTTAGTGTTGCTTCCTTACAGCTATGTTTTTGTTTCGTTTTTACAAAATGACGGTTGAGTTTCTAGATGCTTTGCATGATCTTAATATCTTCCAGAGTTTACGCAAGGCATGATCTTGCCCACAGTGAATGGTGAACAATCAGAGGCACCACCTCATCCTGTGCATAAAGCGGAGGAGCTCAAGGTAGGTGTATGTTACTTAGAAAGAAACTGAGATGGAAAGCCTGGGCAAAGGCATTTTGCAGGGTAACATTTCCTTACTCTGGTATAATAAGTTACAGGGAGAAAGCCACTTTACATACTTACTGGCAGCAGACTTTACAATGTAGCATGTGATGTGGCCCTGAGTAGAGATGTGAAGGCCTGGAAAAAAGCGGGAAATTTTGGATTCCCCCCCCCCCCCCCCCCAAAAAAAATTGCACAGATTTGGATTATGAAATCTTTTCTTTTAGAACTTAAGACAAACTGTTTATACATTGTAACTCAGACTTTACTCCCCACAAAATGATTTCTAAGAACTATGTAATAAGAACGCTTTTATAGACAAACTAGATATGTAAAATGTCTGGAAATAATGAAGCCATGGGGAAAATGTTTTATTTAATCCTTTCTTTACAATTCCCGGCATAGTTATTTCTTTCATTCCTTATTAAAATTATTGATCTAAAGTATAGTTTATTGATAGTCATTTTTACTCAAGTTTCCCAACATGTGAGTAGAGTTGTCCCATTGTGCATTCTTGGCAGTTTTAATTTTGGTTTAAAGGGTTCTGTGTTTCTGGGCTCATTCTGGTTTGATGCGGTAGCAGTCAATTAACGTAGTTCTAATCTGAAATCCACATGTGGAAAAAACACTGTGTTATCCACCTATAGAGGTGACAGAACAGCATATGGTTTACCTCACCTATGTATCTTTTTTAAAAATTAACTTTGAGGTCTATAGAATTTGCTGCTACAGTTTTAATAAAGTTCTCAATTAGATCTCACCGCTAGGAATGCTGCCTCAGCTATAAAACTTTAATTGCTGCCACTCAAACCCTCTCTACCTAAAAGAAATTCAGCCTGATTCCTATGGCGTAGGCATGGGATTGACACTACCACTAGAGACAACTTTTCAAAATGAACAAAAAAATAAAATGTTCATTAATGGAAATTATTTACAAAAATGAATAAAATATCACTCTTCAAATAATAAGTTGAAATTGCTTAAAGGTTCTTAAATTAAATCTGGCTGCTTATCGTTCCTAAGCAATTTTTCCTAGCTAAATAAAAGCTCAGTAGATTTTCCATCAGATCAGTTTTTCCTAAGTTCCACTGCACAAAGAGGAATAGGTTTAGGAATTTCCTTACAAGGAGGAGTAAATGCTGCACACCAGTCTTCCTCTGCCTCTAGTTCTTCCTCCTGCTTCTGGCTTTTAGGATGCTACAGATATTTCAGGGACTACTTGTTGAAGTTCCTTCTTGTCAGACATAAAATAGGAACCTAAAATATGTTATGTATGTCTTAGTTTGTCTTAGTTTGCTCATAAAATTACCATGTTTGGTATCTTAAATTTAAAAATACAATTATTTTATGAGCAAACCAAGTTACACATAACATTAGAAGTGCCATGCTGGATCAGACCAAGGGTCCATCTAGTCCAGCACTCTGTTTATTTTATTTATTATTTATGCACAATATTTATATACCGCTCCATTTCTAAAATAGGTTCTGGAACGGTGCACATAGGAATAAAACAGTGAAAACAAAACAGGAACCTGCAGGCAGGACATGGGTGCAACATCACCCTCCCAGCCATGTTGTCCAGCTACTGGTGTATATAGGATTACTGTTATACATATAACTTTAGGAAATTAAAGGCTGCTTATGTTCCTAAAGCAACGTTCCCCAACCTGGTGCCCTCCAGATGTTTTGGACGACAACGCCCAGCAGTCCTGACCATTAGCCATGTTGCCTAAGGCTGATAGAGCTGAAGTCCATAATATCTGGAGGGTGCCAGGTTGGGGAAGGCTGTTCTAAGTCAATATAGTGACTTTAGTTCTGTAAAGAGTGCAAAAAAAAATTAAGATTCTTATTTTTCAACTTTTCCCGAAAATATCCCTTTTCCCCTGAAAAACCCATTTCCCCCCCCATGGCTTCAAAATTTCCAAAATTTTTAGATTTCTAGCCCTGAGCAATAAGCATTGTTTCCAAGAATATCTCTATTCTGTGACATATGATTGGATCTAAATCCTCCAGGACTGTTAATGCTTTGTTTGCTTGCATACAAATCTTGAAGATGAGGGGGATTGATGAGTCCCAGTGAAGAAGAGTGGCTGCAGGTTGGTACCTTGCTCTGACAGCAGCTGCAGGGAATGTAGTGACTTATCTGGGAGGTTTTAGATCATTACTCTGCTCTAGCACTTAAGTTACATCTTAGTCTCGAATTTACATCTTAGTCTCGAATTCTGTGATATTTCTTTAGGCCACCGAACATGTTGCTGGCAACACAGTTAAATCCAAATCAGTAGGGGTTAAGATTCCTACCTGTAAGATAAATTTGAAGGATACTTTCTTAACATCTCCGGATGAGCTGTATAGAGTGTTCATTACACAAGAGGTAAGACCTTCCTTTTCCAGTAGGCAATTAATCTTTAATCTGTTGCTCTGATTATTGATTTTACTGCTGGCACCTTAATGTTTTTAGTTTTTAACATTGTATTAACCTTATACCTTTATTGTTGTATTTTTGTTTGTTATTTTTTTATTTGGTTTTCTATTACTTCAAACCACCCCAAGGGTATTTGCCAGTTGGGTGGTATATACATCTAAGAAATTAAAAAATACAGCAGAGTCCTGCTTCCAAACACATTTCCTTGAGAGATAAGCATTCCCTTTTGTTGGCAGATAAAAGATAGTGTTTTCTCCCTCATCCTTGAAACTGCCTATCTTCTCCAAAGTTCCCTATGGAAGACAGTAGAGGAATCAAGTTGCACATTCCAGAATGCTGGAATCTAGCAGCTATCCTTGTTACCTCAGTGAATCAGGTGGAAGTCATGGTTAACTTAGCGCAAGGAGTCATCTTGTTACTAGGCTGCTCTTATAAAAAAAAATATTTCTACAGATGATCCAGGCTTTTACTCACTCTCCGGCTGTTGTGGAGGCTGATAAAGGAGGAAAATTCCAGTTGCTAGATGGGAGTGTCACTGGAGAGTTCACTGAACTAGTGAGTGTAAATGATGGTTTCATGTATGTGTTTCAAAGTAGTCGAAAAGTGCCCTTCCATTCAGCTCATGACTGGTTTGCTTTATAATGCCTATGTTATCTCACTGACTCCATAAGTTGTATAGTCCTTTTTATGTAGCTAATGGATTAGCTGGAAATAAAATACGTCTCTTCTGTAGAAAACACATGGACATTATTAGTCCAGATCAGTCTATTCAGATTGAGAACAAGCATTGAATCTGCGTGCTTCTTCCTTCCCTTAATTTGCATGTTGCCCAAACAAAATACAAACCATTTTCCCATAAGCATTCAAACTGGAAAAAGTTCTCACTACAAATCGGGATATGAAATCAGAGTCTGATCCTAATTTCATATCCTGGTTTGTATTCTAAGATAATAAGCCACTGTTTCGTGGTTCAGATGTAAAAGGGACTGTGATTTAACAAAAGCTAGAAATCATTGGTTTCAGTGTGAAGGACAGGGAAGAGGGAATATATAGTCTTATAAACCATGGTTATGTCTGAACAAGGCCACTCTCTCTAGGGAAATAGTTGATTGTAGTTTTATATGGGACAAAATATTTCCAATACATTTAGGAGCATGAATTAAATTCATGTTCATGTTCATGGATATGTATATGGTTGTTTATCCAGGCTTGGTGTCTGATTCTGTGAAACAGACATTCTCAGGAAAAGTCAGATGGGTTGCACCTAAATCTAGACCAATCTGATTACAGTAAAACCAAAGTGATGATTGCACATTTCTAATGCTTTCCTTACACTTTCTACAGTTGGAGTAGGCATTTGAGTTACCCTTAAATAATATTGGCATTCCAAACTTTTCTCAACACAATCTCTTTCCTTCTCTTGACTATTCAAGTGAGAATCTAGCTGGTAGATGAACTTCCCTTTCTTTCCAGGTTTCTGAGAAGCAGATTGCTATGAAGTGGAGATTTAAGTCATGGCCAGAAGGTAGGTAATTCCACTGTATATAAAGTAGAATATGTCTTAGGCTTCACTCTGGCTGTGTTGCATTAGTAGGGGTGCCCACTCCTGAATGATAAGATGGTAGAAAACAGGTAGGTGTGTGTCTGTGTGTGCAGTTGGCTTGCCTGCAAGCTAGCTTCCTAGGATCATTGCTCTCCTGCTCATCTAATAATTAAACAAGTAAAGAAGCAGTGCCAAGCCCAGGTAATGAAATGGGGCTTTGTTAGATTTTACACTGTAATTTTCTGCAAGAAAAGCTCTGGACCTGCTAAGCTCCCCAGTTGAAGGCCAAAGCTATCAAAAGGACACTGGTTTCTTCTAAAGCTTTCAAAGGTGCCAAAGCAAAAAAAAAAAAGACAATTGGGCTGATAAAAACTGAGAGACCTCTTACAAAATTTAGGAGAGAGTTACAAGAAAACTGGGCACCAGCTCTGCAGCTGATTGATGCAACACAGACACCTTCCTAAAATTTACAAGTTTAGAGAAAACAGCATCGAGGCTATGGATTTAATCCTCAGGATCAAAATGAATGAATGCTCTGAAAGCAGTAGCAGAAGACCTGCAAAACAAAGTTGAAGATTGAAAAATTAAGATGGTAGAAAGTGCAAGTAAGTCCAGTAGTTTACAAACCTTGATCCTGGCAAGCCTTTGCCTCAATTAGATTTGGGGAAGCTGGTATCACCTATACTTATTACTGGATATGAAATACTTTAAAGCTTGAGTGTTTCCTATCTTTCCTGTTGTGTTTTTGAGAAGGAAGAGTCATTTTCTCCATCAGTATCAGAAAAGAAGCAGGTTTGATTTGCAGTGTAACCCCAGGTTGTGATGTTGGGATTTATTCTGGCTCTTTTTAGGTCACTTTGCAGCCATCACCTTGAACTTCATTGACAAAGCTGGTGAAACAGAAGTCCGTCTGGAAGGGAGGGGCATCCCAGCCAATGAAGAAGAGAGAACAAGGGAGGGCTGGCAACGTTACTACTTTGAGGGCATTAAACAGACGTTTGGCTATGGGGCCCGATTATTTTAACGTTGGCTGCTGCGGAGAGTCTCTACCCAAGGATTCTGCCGTGTGGACTGATTTGCTTCTTGTCTGTCCCTTTCTTATCCTCTGTTTCACTGTTGTGACAAGCAGGATGGCAGGGTGGTCTTGAAGGCCACTGAGCAGTGCAGATTCCAGCCCGTCACTGCTTGTGCATGTCTCCTGCTGCAGGGGATTCAAAGGTGGATTCTCATAAATGTACATACACCCGTATTGCTAAATAAACATAACTTAAAGAAGATGCGCAGGCTCTCTTATTTGAGTGGGGAGATCACAAGGCTTTTGACCAGAGACCAAGATAGTCCAGCCTCTTCAGGAAGATAGTGGGGAATTCTCAGCTCAGAAGGCAAAAGTGTCTGTTGTAGATATCTGAAACTTTTGGTGAGGATTTAATTAAGAGGGACAGAAGTATTGTATTCCAGCATGTGAATTTTGGATGTATCTTAATTTAAAGCCAACTTTTATTCCTTGCTCTCCAGAAATTCCCCAGTAAAGTTGCTGCAACACTTATTAGTTTAGTGACTGAGGCTTACTAGCAAAAGAGTAAATGGCCTGGGAAGAGAGAGTTCCAAATTGTTATGGGGTTAAAAGGAAAAAAGCTAAAGCTTATTAACTGATCTGCTCTCACAGCTATATCAATGTTCTACTGGCGTCTCCTCTGAGAACAGACAGTAATAGTAGAAAACTGCACTGCCCAGGAAAATCAGGATATTGGCTTTCTCTAAACCACACCTTATGAAACCCCTTCAAACAGACAGTAATAGTAGAAAACTGCACTGCCCAGGAAAATCAGGATATTGGCTTTCTCTAAACCACACCTTATGAAACCCCTTCAAAAGCAAGTAAGAATCAAAGCAATGTGGGATGTGAGCAACAGCACCTCAAACATACACAAGCCAACAACAAAGACTCAGTAAATGTAAGGACATTTGTGTAGGACCTCAGTCTTGCAAGCATGCAATACTAAAGCCTAATATCTGTGGAACTTTGACTTTGCTAGTAAAACATCATTCTGGGAAGAGCCTTTTCAATAGGACAAAATTTACATTTTTGCTACATAAAGTACATTTGAACATTGCTAGGTCAAGGGCATTAAACTAGAGGAAGCAAAGCATAGCAAAGAAAACAAACATCTGTATTTCCCAAGTCTCTTCAAAATTGTGTCATAATAGGACTATTGGAGGTCTATAGCTTCTCTCACTCTTACTGGCTATGCACCATAGACTAAATAAGTTTCAGGGAATGGTGATAGTGACTCCACATTTGCTTGTAGAAATTGATTTCCTAATATGGTCTTAGAGAAAGTGCACCACAAACAGGCTTAATTTGCTTGCTTCCTGCAATTTCCACTGCACATTGGAAGGTTTTGTGTTTTTTAGAGTTTGGAATGTTGCGTTCAGTTTTTGTGTTTTTGCATTGGAGAAGGGAAAGACTAAAAGGAAGGAAATAACTTCGTAAGGGGGAGAAGAGTGCAACATTCTAATTCAAGATGCCCCACCCCTATAATACAATCTTGCTGATTAAAGGTACAGGTCTGAGCTAACCTATTTCTGATTTGGGCCTTTTTTGAATGTTGCCTTAGTCTATGACAATCAAGTTGATCTGGTTTGCAGAACACATTAAGCCACCTTGGTTTAATTCACCCACAGGGTTCCAAGCTAGGTGCCAGCCACAATTTTGAATACGCAAGCCGTGTTGGAGGTGTGCCGTGGCTTGTCATGTGTATCTGGGTGGGTTATCAGATTTAACTAACCCATGACAACTGGTTTTGCTAGACAAAACACGCCCTGGCCACAGCTTGCATATACAAAATGGCACTTGATGTGCATCTTGGAGCTCCATCAGTGAGTCAGCCTATGGTGGTTTATTGTGACATATGAACCAGCCTGTTGTCTTCCAAGCAAAATCAGGCTTAGCCTTTCCAAATCTAAACCACTATAGCTTTAATCTAGTTTGGTTCCCTTACTGTGCGGGGCACATTTGATACTGAATTGTAGGAGAAAACATACACTGACAAACTCTGATAGAGGACAGTTTCTCTTGGGAAAGGATGTGTCTTCTATAACTATGCTGTTGCTTATCTCATGCTACAAACCTCATTCTAAAATATCACATTCTCTGTACTTTCCATCTTGAAATTTGCCTTTGGAAATAATTGTGTTTTTTCTCAGAGTTGCCCACAAGATGGCAGTACTGCCCAACATTTGGAATTTGAGTTTGTAACAAGGTGCATTTAATTCCCTCTTGATTTCAAAAGCAGCTGCAGCAGGCCTAACTATGCTTATGCTGTGTGTTTATATTTGGGCAGAACAAACTGGTGGACTAAAGAGATCTGGGGTGCAAATATTTGGAAGTTTAAGATCAATGGCTGGAAACTGATTTGCAGTGGCTATGTCAGTAAATTATCCCTGGCTCTGCCAACTGAAGACAGTCCCCGGCTGTAAATCCCATGCACGTGGACAGTATGACAGATTGCTGTATGAAGTACAATTGTTCACTAAACTTACACCTCTGCTGCAGCAGGTTCCTATTAAGAATCTTGTGTTTAGAGCCAAAGAATGGAGTGAAACTAAACCCAGAATTCTGAAGTGCATTTAACAAAAAAAAAATGATCTAGGCTATTGATCCCCAACC
This sequence comes from Anniella stebbinsi, assembly GCA_029215795.1. Lineage (NCBI taxonomy): Eukaryota > Metazoa > Chordata > Lepidosauria > Squamata > Anniellidae > Anniella > Anniella stebbinsi. The sequence goes on from JARDYH010000001.1 coordinate 337,745,110, forward strand.
TTTCTGGACCCGCAGGCACCTTTGGGAATTCAAGAAGCTGCTGTAGCCCCCACCACAAACTGGCTTGTGTGGAGGGTGTGGCTAGTCACGTAATGGCTGTCATGGGGGGCCTGGCCAGTCAAGAGGTGTGAGGGGAAGGGGAGGAATAGTATGCATAAAGGCTGGCAGGCAGGGGCAAATGGAAAGACTTGCTTCCTGGCCTGCCCAATCTTCCTGTGTTCACACAGACCTTTCCCCCTTTCCGTTCCAAGCCTAGCCTTGCAATTTCTCTTCACCACCCCCTTCCCTTGATATTTCCCTCCCTTAGAATCACAGAATAGTAGAGCTGGAAGGGGCCTATAAGGCCATTGAGTCCAACCCCCTGCTCAAAGCAGGAATCCACCTTAAAGCATCCTTGACAGATGGCTGTCCAACTGCCTCTTGAAGGCCTCTAGTGTGGGAGAGCCCAGGACCTCCCTAGGTCATTGGTTCCATTGTCATACTGCTCTAACAGGACGTTTTTGTTCTCTACCCTTCTTTCCCTTTCTAGCCATAGCCTTGCTATTTCTCTCCCCAACTCACCTCTACCTTGCTGTTTCCCCCCTCCTGGCTTCTAGCCTTGATCTTTCGCTCCTCTACCCCCTTTTGCCTTGCTTTCTTTTCATGCCCGCTAAACAGTCAGCTTTCCCCAAAGTGGAAAGTGCCCACTCTCACGGCCCTTCCTCTTGGCTCTTATTCCAGGTCGGTGGCCTTTCTCTTCTTGAGGACGAATTGGGATAGTGAGCATGCGCAAGCACTGCGCCGCCATCTGGTTCCTAGCGCAACGTTGCCACAAGTGATAATAACAGAGCTGCCTTTGCTCATTGCTGCATTGATTTCTAGATAACTTGTGGGCTGCACTCATTTATCAGATGAAAAACTGTTGATTGGTGCGCGTGTGTGCGTGTGTTTCCTTTTTTGCACAAAAATAAAATGAGACATACTGCTTTAGGAGCTGAATTAGCAAAAGAGTGGAGGCTGTGCATCTTTGAAGTAGGGATGTGCACTGGATCGGACCCGATCCACGATCCGAGTCCGGTCCAGTGGGAAATCGGATAAATTATCCGATTTCCGATCCCGCAGCTGGATCGGCCGATCCAATCCGAACCGGTCCGAAAAAGCTCCGAACCGGTTCGGCGGATCGGCGGGCGCCCACTGGCGCCCACCGCCGCTTCCATTGGCGGGCGCCAGCGGGCGCCCGCCGATGAAAGTGGACAGCGGGGGGGGGGAGGAGGGGGGCACTTACCTTCTCGGCCCGGTGGCTCCCGTCCGGCGCCGGCGCCTACTACTACTAGCAGGCTCCGCGGCCTGCTCTAGGGTGGCGCGCCGGGTGATGTCATCACCCGGCGCGCTACTCTAGAGCAGGCCGCGGAGCCTGCTGGTAGTAGTAGGCGCCGGCGCCGGACGGGAGCCGCCGGGCCGGAAAGGTAAGGAGGGGGTGCGTGGAGGGGAGGAGGGGGCGCGCGGAGGGGGGAGGGGGGCCCTTACCTTTCCGGCCCGGCGGCTCCCGTCCGGCGCCGGCGCCTACTATTCCCAGCAGGCTCCGCGGCCTGCTCTAGGATGGCGCGCCGGGTGATGTCATCACCCGGCGCGCTACTCTAGAGCAGGCCGCGGAGCCTGCTGGAAGTAGTAGGCGCCGGCGCCGGACGGGAGCCGCCGGGCCGGAAAGGTAAGGAGGGGGCGCGCGGAGGGGGGAGGGGGGCCCTTACCTTTCCGGCCCGGCGGCTCCCGTCCGGCGCCGGCGCCTACTATTCCCAGCAGGCTCCGCGGCCTGCTCTAGGATGGCGCGCCGGGTGATGTCATCACCCGGCGCACTACTCTAGAGCAGGCCGCGGAGCCTGCTGGAAGTAGTAGGCGCCGGCGCCGGACGGGAGCCGCCGGGCCGGAAAGGTAAGGAGGGGGTGCGTGGAGGGGAGGAGGGGGCGCGCGGAGGGGGGAGGGGGGCCCTTACCTTTCCGGCCCGGCGGCTCCCGTCCGGCGCCGGCGCCTACTATTCCCAGCAGGCTCCGCGGCCTGCTCTAGGATGGCGCGCCGGGTGATGTCATCACCCGGCGCACTACTCTAGAGCAGGCCGCGGAGCCTGCTGGAAGTAGTAGGCGCCGGCGCCGGACGGGAGCCGCCGGGCCGGAAAGGTAAGGAGGGGGTGCGTGGAGGGGAGGAGGGGGCGCGCGGAGGGGGGAGGGGGGCCCTTACCTTTCCGGCCCGGCGGCTCCCGTCCGGCGCCGGCGCCTACTATTCCCAGCAGGCTCCGCGGCCTGCTCTAGGATGGCGCGCCGGGTGATGTCATCACCCGGCGCACTACTCTAGAGCAGGCCGCGGAGCCTGCTGGAAGTAGTTGGCGCCGGCGCCGGACGGGAGCCGCCGGGCCGGAAAGGTAAGGAGGGGGTGCGTGGAGGGGAGGAGGGGGCGCGCGGAGGGGGGAGGGGGGAGGGGGGCCCTTACCTGCCCGGCCCGGCGGCTCCCGTCCGGCGCCGGCGCCTACTACTACCAGCAGGCTCCGCGGCCTGCTCCAGGGTGGCGCGCCGGGTGATGTCATCACCCGGCGCGCTACTCGAGAGTAGGCCGCGGAGCCCGCTGGTAGTAGCCGCCGGCGCCGGACGTGCCGAGAAGGTAAGTGGCGGGGAAGGGGGCTTACCCCCCCCCCGGAGCCGTCCGCTTCTATCCGCTGGCGCCCGCGGGCGCCAGCGGATGGAAGCAGGCGGCCCCAGGGGGGGTAGGGAGCGCGGGGGAGGGGGTTTACCTGCCGGGGCCGTCCACAGCGGACGGCCCCGGGGGGGGGGGAGGGAGTTAGGCCCCCCCTTACCCACCCGCCGCCATTTTTTCCTCATAGACTTGCATTGCAATGCAAGTCTATGGGGAAAAAAATGGCGGCCGATCCAAAAATTTCCGATTTTTGGATCGGGATCGGACTCGATCCGGTCCGGGGGGCCTCCGATTTTGTCCGAACCGGTCCGGGACAAAATTGGAGGTCCCGATCCGGGTCCCGATCCGATCCGGGGGGTCCGTGCACACCCCTACTTTGAAGCCTTCCACAGCTAAGTGGCAGGAAACGAATGGTACGTAAGAGCTCCCTTTGCTGCCTTTCTGCAAAGAATTTCAGCTGGACCATGTAAATCAACTGTAGGCTCTTGCTCCATCCCCACGAAGGGCAGCTGTTTGAGAAGTGCCTGCTTTGTGGACAGAGGGTTTTGGTTTCTTTCTGGGCTTGTCATCAAACTCTTCAGCAGCACCCTGTTGCTTAAACACCCACCCACTCCTAAGCAGCTGGATCTTGCTTTGTAGCTTTAGAAAGAACTTTGAAATCTGATGCTGGCTACATTTAGCTGCTGGCTCACGCCCCATCTCTTGGTCCCACTGGAGAGTGCTTTACATTCTTAGCTGAAAGGGATCCATGGGGCTGAGCTGCCCTCATTGACAGACTAGGCTTGGCTTCAAGTCCTTGTCGACTCAGGCTATATTCCAGCTGTGAGCAACCTGCCCGAAGCCAAACTTAATGTCATCCTGCAGCAGGAGGCCAGCTGTGAGGGCCCTGGAGTCCTATAGCAGAACAAATGGATGCCCCTTTCTTAAACTTTCTTAACAGGGACATAACTGCTCTAGCTTTAGCACGGGGGAAGAAGGAGGTGGCAATGAACTTAGCACACACATTACTACTGCTGCTGCTCAAGATGATAGTTCACACTGTGTAGGCGGCAGGAGCTGTGTATATTATGGACTTAAAATGTTCTGTCAAAATAGAAGAGAAGAGTATTTTTTTAAAAAGGGATTGTAGAAAACATTTAAACTTACACTAGGAGAATCTGTTGTTGTCTCACAAGTAGGGGTGTAGGAGAGATTAATTTCAGTTTGTTATTGATCAGGATTTACCCAGTTCACACCTTCCAGACTGAACATGGAGTCAGATGCAATCTACAGCTGAAATCAGTATATTTCCAAGCTTGCAATATGATTTACAGACCCATCACCACCAAATGGGTTCGACAGCATGCACACGTTTGAAAAAATGCACATGAAAAAAAATGCATACTGCTGAAAAATGTGTATGCTTTGATCAATAGGAGAAGAATGTGTAAATTTTAAAGATGCGCACAAAAATCTACATATTTTCATATGAAAAAGAAAAACAAAGCTTGCAATATGGTATGGACTAGAGTTAGAACAAGCTCAAGTTTTGCTGATTCACACATCCCTTCTCAGACATTGACAGGGAATGTGTACTGTTGCATTTCAGCTATGGGGCTCCTTATACATTGCTAAGACCTACATAGCTATTTTATGACACCAAACTGTTGCAAAAGCTTGCTAATAATAATAATCTCACCCAACATAATATAGTCACAGAAGAACAAAAAGGATGTAAAAAGAACAGCAGAGGATGCAAAGAACAGTTAATAAGAGGCAATATCATCATGAAGCAAACAGAAAAACAAAAAAGAAACCTCCACACCTGCTACATGGACTATAAAAAGGATTTTGACTCTGTCCCACACAGCTGGCTGAAAAGAGTACTGGAACTATACAAAATACATCCCTCGAACCCAAAACTTTCTGACAAGAATCATGGAGACATGGAGAACGACAATACACCTAACAACAGACAAGGATCATATACAGACAAATAAATAAATATCAAACGTGGCCAAGGTAACGCATTCAGCACCGTATGGTTTTGCCTGTGTCTGAATCCACTATCAAACACCCTTAATAACACCACATACAGCATCGACATAAAACACCAAAACCAAGCAAAGCACAGAATCAATCACCTCCCGTACACGGATGACATCAAAATCTATGCTTCACCTTCAACACAGATAAAAGGCCTCCTGCGAATCACCGAAGAACTGACGACAGACATGAAAATGGAATTTGGAATAGGAAAATGCAAGATGCTACATATAGAAAGAGGAAAATGGAAAGAAGAAGCAACATCAGAAACACTAAATAACAAAATATTATAAAACATGGAAGAAAATGAAACACCGCATGCCCCATCCCAACTCATGCATTGAAAGAATAACAATCAGCAGGAAAGAAGGAAGAAGAAGTCTGCCAGACATTAAGACAATTAATGCTAAACAGGTGAAATCACTCAGAGATTTTTTTCCACACTAAAACCAACCCCATTCATAAAGCCATAGTAAAAGCAGATAAAAATTACACCCCACTCAACCTAGCACTACAAAACGAAGATCAAACACAACCACTTACACTCGCAGAGAAAAAAGAAAAAATGGTCACAAAAAGCACTCCATGGGAAGCACTACAACATAATACAGAACCCACAAACAAACAAAGAACAATTGTGCAAATGGCTCAGGAAGGGTGAGCTATTTCCAGAAACCGAAGGATTCCTAATAGCTATACAGGATCAAGTTATAGCAACCAAGAACTACCAAAACTAAATCATAAAAGATAACAGTGTAACAACAGACCTATGCAGGAAATGCCATCAGTTCCAAGAAACAATAGACCATATAACAGGAGGATGTAAAATTCTGGAAGAAATGGACTATACGGACAGACACAATACAGCTGCAAAAATAATTCACCAACAACTGGCTATCAAATTCAACCTCATCAAACAACCTACTATACTAACCCAAAACAGCCTTGGAAAATGCAAATCATAAAATATACTGGGACAAAACAATTCATACCGACAAGACAATACCTTGCAACCGACCAGACATAACATTCATAGACAAAAAAAAACCCCCCACACACATACCTCATCGACATAGCAATACCGAATGACAAAAATGTTGTTGAAAAGGAAGAAGAGAAAATAAAAAATATACACCGCTGGCCATGGAAGTCAAAGAACTATGGCAACAGGAAAAGGTCACATCAGTCACATTAGTCATATCAGTCACCGGCATCACATCAAAAAAATATACAGAAAACCTTCAGAAACTGGGCCTATCAAAATACATCCACACCAACATCCAAAAAGCAGTCATAATTAAAAAATTCTCAATTGCCAGAAAATTCCTGAATCTTTAAAAGACAGCATGACTTGGCAAACCCCATCATGTCCATCTAGAAAAACCGCCACGAGCAAGAAATAGATGAAATAATAATAATAATAATAATAAAATATACATGGGACTGAATCTATATATGTCCTTGCAAAAGAGCTATAGCAGCACAGTTCTGTGAAAACCTTACACAAGTGGTAGTAGAACATGCACAAATTGAAATCTGGTCTTGGAGATCACAACAACCGTGCAAGAACCTGGTGTTAGTAGAACCCTGTATGCTGGCTCAGACTCACTGGCTCAATTTGGACGACAACTGGTGTGGGGGAAACGATCATCAGTTGTTTTGACTATTGTGTCATACGAATGCTGCCATAGTCAACTCAGCGCTGATCCTCATCCACACCACAGTTGATTATTTATTATCATGTTGTGTGGGGAGTGCCCCCTAGGGTTAGGGTTAGGGTTACTCAACCCACCATTGACTATCGTGTCGTCCGAATTGAGCCACTCAGTTGGATCCAACGTTGATCATTTGCAAACAGAATGTCTTCTGCTTATGTAGGACAGAAACTGACTCTCCAACCCACTAAATATTATATTCATTTATTTATATATATCCCAAGTGAATCCAGAGGCTATCTAGCCCAATGTTAGATACTGGACTGGCAGTTGTTCTGAAACCAAGATCTCCAGGCAAAGGCATTTCCCAACCTAGCCATGAAATATTCCTTTTATCTGAAGGTGTCAGAGATTAAACCTGGGACCTTCTATGGGCAAAGCATGCACTCTGCCACTGAGTGATGAGCCCCACAGAAGCAAGTTTGCATTTCTTTTAGCACAAATTATAGATACATTTCAGGCCTCGTCTTTTTACCAGAGTGCATTGACGCTGCTGCTGAATATTTTTACCCTGATCCTCAGCCAAAAAGGAGCACGTTACAAATAACCAGTAAAAGAGGACAGTCTCTGCCCACAGGCTAATAATCTAAGACATGACACACAAGGAAAAAGGAATATGGAAGGAAGAGGAAAAATAAGTCTTTCGGTAGAGCTGGTGGTATAGCCCTGCTTCCCCCTCTCATCTTCCTCAGCACAGCCTGCTGGAATGGCTGGTGGTGCTGATGACAATTGAGTACCTGCTCACATACGAGTAATTTGGAGCCAAGCAGGGGTGCCTGGCTGAGAGGTAGGATCTGCCTATCTGCAATACGAGGGAGCATATATGCTAAGGGATGAGAATTGGACATTTGTTTCTGATAATAGGAAAACCATGCCACACATCACTACTCCATTCTTTTTATTTGCACTCTGTGTACAAAGGCTGCTTTTAAGAAAATAACATCCAACAATGCTGTACTGATGAGGGTCAGGCTTCACTCAAGAAGAAATCGATGTACCACATTGTCCCATCCATGTGCTCTGGTTGAGTCATGAGTAGAGATGGACGGATTGGATGGACGGAGATGGAAGGATTGTAAAATCCTTTCAATCCTTTGTGGAATGTCAGGTGATTTTCATTCCATCGGCCACTTATCGACAGAATCATTTTCCCCCTCCCCTAAATTCCAGAGTGCGCAAATTCACAAATCCTCCCCAAATGTTCAAATCCCCCCTCCATGTGCATTTTCATTCTTCACTTATGGGAGAAATGTGCATTTTTGGCCAGTGGTTTTAAATTTTATTTTATGTGTTTCTGTGACTAAATTTGTGTAAAGAAACAAACCAAAAAACCAATCCCCAAATCCACGGAATCTGTGCAACTTGGGAAAAGCTGATCCACTGTGGAATCTGCAGGTCTGCTTCAGAGAAATCCAAACTCATTTGATTTCATTATAGATTCCTCTGACATCCCTAGTCATGAGTGACATACAACTGTATTTGGCTCATACCCACGGCCTACCTTGTCCTGCCTCCAACACCATCCGAATCCAAAGCAGGCTACGTGCAGAATGGAAAAGATAACAGAATCAGTTCTCCCACCCAGTTGGGATCAATCTGGCTGTGGATCCTGTTCATGCAGAGATGGATCTCTTATTGTGGAGGCTGCAGAGGATCTTGGAAGACAAATCCCTCATTCTTGGTAAGGAAAGCTGCTCCTGCTCAGGCGAAGTGGAACAAAATGTCTTTTAAAAAGCAGACAACACACTAACCAGTGAGCTACCAAGCAAAAGAGGGAAGATCATCTGAGAACTTCTGGGTATGCTGGTGTAGTGGAGCGGAAAAGAGTAGTGGAGCGGAAAAGAGCTATGAATCAGGAAATCCCCCATTCAAATCTCTCCTCCACAATGAACTCACTTGGTGGTGTCTCTTAATCTCCATTGGCTATACAAGGGGTTACTAATACTGACTTCTAACCACCAGGTAAGGCAGCCTTTGCCAACCTAGTGACCTCCAGATATGCTGGACTGCAACTCCCACCATTCCCACCCACCATGGTAGTCCAACACATCAGGAGGGTACTGGATTGGGGGAGGCTGATGCACGGTAATGATCTAAATAGTTGAAGTCACTATACAAATAAATGTTAAAGGTTATTACTGTTTAAAGCTCTTTCAAAAGTTAACATGTCCACCTTACTTGGGAGATGCAAAATGCAATTAAAATATGTGCACTAACCCATCCTCCACCACCCTTCTTTGTGCACCCTTGTTGACTGATGGGCAATTTTCTCTCTCTCCCAAGGGGCACCATCCATCAAATTACGTTTTTGAAGGAAACTTTTGGAGAAGGGTTGTTGCTGCTAGAAAAATGTGTGCAATTTTGGACTCAGACCAAACACAGCCATCTGCAACCTGGTGCCCCCACCCAGATGTGTTCAACTACAAAGCCCCAGGCCAGCATGGCCAATGGGAGTTGTAATCTGACACATCTGGAGGTCACCAGGTTGGGGAAGGTTGAGCCAGAGTTTAGTCTGTTGCTTCAATAGATCCTCTAAGACCCAGAGGGTTAGACACCAAACTGAACACCTTCCTGTGAGGGAAGGTTACAACAGCTGAGATTGTTTAGCTTGTAAAAAAGGAGACTAAGGGGAGGCATGATAGAGGTGTACAAAAGTATTCATGATGTGGCTAGGGAGATAATTTTCTCCATCTGCCATAATACAGGAACTCAGGGCCATCCCATGAAGGTGACTGGTGGGAGATTCAGGACAGATCAAAGGACTTCTTCACACAGCACATAATTAAACTATGGAATTCACTACCAAGATGTAGTGACGGCCGCCAAGTTGGATGGCTTTAAAAGGGGGCTGGATAAATTCCTGGAAGAGAAAGCTACCTATGGCTATTAGTCCTGATGGCTATTTGCTACCTCCAGTATCAGAGGCAGTAAACCTGTGTACACCAGTTGCTGGGGAACATGTGCGGGAGGGTGATGTTGTGCCATGTCCTGCTGGTGGGGCCCTGGTTGACCACTCTGTGAACAGAGTGCTGTCCTTGATCTGATCCAGCATGGCTCTTCTTATGTGCTTCAGACAAAAAGGTTCTTCATTTTCCAGTCCTGAATAACTTGAGGCATGGGCTCGTATTGTGTTAATAATAGTTTATTCGTAAGGTAATAATCTGTAATCTCGCTTCCCTTTTGGCACTTCACACACATCCTTCAAGAGCGAGGTCTCATTCACCACCACTGGCATCTCCATTCCTTAATCTATCATAACAGTTATAAGCAATAAATACTATACAAGGGAAATACTGAAAACAGTGAAACATTTGGGATGTGTGAACCAGCAACAGAGAGGAACCTGGCCCAAGCCTTCATCTCATAGATCAAGGCTGGGGACTGTCTTGCCCTCCAGATGTGCCTGGACTGCAATTCCCATCAGCCCCAACCAGCATGGCCAAGGATGATGAGGGGTTTAGTCTGACACATCGGTGGAAGGGCACAGCTCCCTCCCATCCCTGCCATAAAAGAACCAAATCAAAAACATTCACTCCTCCTTTGAAAGCAACAAAAGGCTCTTTTTCTGAGAAATGTCAAAATGCCAAGGGAAATGCTTATTTCTTACCAAACCAGGACCAAAGATCCTTCTGAGGCAGACCTCCCCAAGCTGGGGCCCTCCAGATGTGTGGGACTACAACTCCCATATCATTCTCAGCCAGCATGGCAGTCAAATGCATCAAGAAGGTATGAGGTTGGGGAAAGCTGTTCTGAAAAGTCTCCTCTCAGGAAGTCTTTCCCCTGGGATGGATGCCCCTTTGCTCTGAGGTTCAGCCATCACAATCAAAACGCAAACAGCACAGAAGATGGCAAAGTACTCTGGGTCCTTATTGATCACATTAATGACAGATCCCTAAAACTCACAGTGTTTGGCACTGTGCTGTGTCCCTTTCAGAACAAACTCAAACCACCCAGCAATATTATAACGGAATAATGTTGGTCACAAACACACATATTTTGAAATAAAGTGCTTTCAGCTCAATTCAGATAAAGGGGATCGTCTCATCAATGCCGTTTTGTAGAACACACACACACACACACCCTACCTTTATACAATAGTGTACTGATATAGCAATAAAATTTTGTGGTAGGGACAATATACAATACTTTTATATATATATATATATATATATACACACACACACACACACACACACACACACACACACACACACACAGAGAGCTTAAATAGAAATTGCTGGACAGAATCTTAGTTGCATGGTATAAAAATAAACCCTTGTTCCTTAGTATTTACTCACCCATACGAAACGGCAAAGCTTTCTGGGAGTGTAAGGTGCTTGTGAAAACAGTAGCATTTGATACGCTAGAAGTGGAGAGACTCAAACTGTTATGCAGATGTGTGCCTCCCCCCGCACTCCCACCCATGGCAGAAGGTTGAAGCTTTCCCCATTGTCAGTGCAGAGCAGCCTCACCTAACTTGGTGCCTTCCAAGTATGTTGGACCACATCACCCATCATCCTCAGTGAACATCGGTCATGCCACATCAGGGTGATGGGAATTATAGTCCAACATATCTGAAGGGCACCAAGTTGGCAAAGGCCAGCACACAGCACGCCTGTGATCTTTTGCTTTATATTCCGGCAGGATCCACGGTCAACAAAGCACTCTGTCTGGACTGCAGCCATGAGACGAAATGACATTCCACTGAAATGAATGGGACTTATTTCCATGTTATGTGTTTAGGATCTGCTGACTGGTCCCATTCCAGAAATTGAGTGTTTCCGTTCCTTTCCGATTGCTTTAGGAACCACGAGATTACCAGGGCACTGGCAATATGGGCAATGTTGGATACCGCCCTCGGCGTGAAACCTGCCTGTCTGCAATTGCAGGAGTCCAGCAGTAGTGAAATGTATTGTATCTGTCTGTTTCTTTTTGGCAAGCTCATATCTCCTCTGCCAGCACACTTGTCAGTTTATCTGGATAACCTTCTCTAATTCAATTGCCTGGTCCAAGAGAGGATGCCATCAGAAAAGGACTAGACAGTGATCGCAACAGGTGAAACCAGTCTACAAGGGTTGGCTCCAAACAGGACAAGAACAAAAGAGGGAGCACTCAGGAGGGTTGCAAGACAGCTATTACATAATCTGTCACTAGGCAAACAGTAATTGACTCTTAGATGCACTATCGCTACCTCCAGTACAGCAGCACTTCAGGCACTGTGTGTAAATCGTTACCAGACTGTTTTCTGTTATAGCCACATCCGGATTCCCTCAGTCCTTTTCTTTTTCCATTCAGATTCTAATGATACATTGTCCACAAGTCAGTTGTACTGAAGCTGACTCTGAGCCCACAAGTAATGTCAGGACCAAGAGAACAGCACAAGGCAGAGAAAATGCAACCACCTTGTGATATTCTGCCTGAATTTTTTAATCAACAGCTGGATTTGAAGCCAAGAATTCTTTCCTTCCATTTGCTAAGACGTCAGAGACTTTGAGCTTAGCCTACTGTATAAGGTCTCATTTGTCCTGTATCTCAAGTTCCAGAAAAATGTGGTGTTTTAAAGAATTATACACTGATCCAACAAAGTGCAGCAAAAAGCAATGATTTAAGATTCTGTTTAGAGACTGAAGCAGGAAAATGTTTAAGCAGCAAATAGGAAGCATCTCCCTAGCACCTGTATATTTTCAGGATCCCAGGTTCAAGTTTTAACTCAGGGAGTCCACATAAGGTGATCTACCTACTACTTCTGTATTTGGCCACTAGGTGTCACAACAGAACCATCCCAATCCAGCAGTCTGTGAGCTGTTCGGGGAGTACCAGCCAGCCAAGAAACAGGAGAGAGAGAGAGAGAGAGAAATTAATATTATATCTGGAGATATTCAGCTTGCTGCAATAAAAACATAGTGAAAAGAAAAAGGAGTTGGCTTGTGATTTCCCCCAAATCTGCTAGGACGTGGTGTGCTGCAGCCTTGGCACAGATCAGAAACAAATTGCAATGTCTGTAAGGCCAATTACAACATAGAGAGAGGAAGGTGGGGAGAAATCACAAAAGAGAAAACATCAAAGGACATAAAAATGGTCCTACGTGGCACTCCTTAGTCATAAGATGGAGCAGGTTTAATGAGTGTCTGGCAACTGTTGCCCTGCCACTCAGGTAATCACTGATGGAACTGGCAGAAAGACTTAGGAGGGAAAACGCACTGCCTCCTCCCCTATAACTTCTGTGAAGGCACATTGTTCTGGATCTTGGGTTATCCTCAGAGGAGTGATCGCAGAGGAGAAGGATTGGAGTTGTCCTAGATATCTCCATGACCAAAACTGCAGAGAGAAACCTATGGTACAGAATCCTGAGAATGTGAGTTTTAATGTTAAGTGCCTAGTCCTCATGTTGCAGGGACTTCTAAATGGTGGTTTACAGCTGCCAGAGAGCAAAAAAAGGACTGTCAGGATTCAGTGATTGCATGCAAGTCCGAAAATTGGTACTACTGGGTACAATATTTAGCAGCAACAACAAAAGGGATTTAAAAAAAAACTATAAATGCCAAAGGAGAGGGAGAGACTTGAGTGAGTCACAAGTAAGACAATCTTAATAGCCGTTTGAAAGTTTTAGAAGAAACTAAGAATTCCCCTTGATAAAGAGTTCCCAATGCATTTTGAGAAAAATACATTGCTGCAGCCATTTAAATTTTGGTTTGGAACAGTATTTAGCAACCTGCAATTTTACTTCTTAATGTTTTTATGCCTTTCCAACCGATGCTTGGTGAAATCTCATAATTAAGAGAGGGAAGAGGAAAAATAGAATTTCCATGGCCACATAATAGGATTTCTTTGCCTGATAGCATTTTGCTCTTCCCCATCACTAGCAAAGGCAGAATAAATTAAGACAAAACAAATATGTAAAGTTGCTTAATTTGCACACAATTTGGGGGCTTCTTTTAATTAAAGCTCCAAAGCAACTCTCATGTTAATCGTTCAACCACAACTCAATTGTCATCCAGTGTACCAAGAGTCACCTGTTGAACTGCCCATGATAAAACCAGATCAAAAGATTCCAATCCTGAAGGCAAGAATCCAGAATCAAAATCAAAGAATGACATTTGGAGAGTAGAATCTTTCCCTCACAAGTTAAGAATCCAAACAGCAATAAATCCACACCTGGGTTGTACTTCCCATGCCATCCAAATGTGGGGCTCTAAACTCAGAGTGGTGTTCCATATTGACTTTGGCAAGAACCATCCAGTCAACTGCTACCAGGTCAGTCAGCAAAGCTGCACTGGCAAGGAAATTTAGGTCCCTCAGGTACAACCTTCTTCTCTGTCTTCCCAAGAGCTTTGTTAGTCGTGATAATTATTATTATTTTGGCATTTTGTAGGACAGTCTTCTCCAAACGAATGCCCAGGCAGCATGATGGACTGCAACTCCTATCACTCCCAGCTGGTAGGGAACGATGGAAGTTACAGTCCAATACATCAGATTAAGGAAGGCTGGTATAGAAGAGCAAAAAAGCTTGGCTGGGGCACTGGGCTCTGCTCTTCCTGGTTACTGACTGGTGTTATACAACACTGTTGTTTTTCGAGGATACGTAGCAGGGCCAGCCCAAAACACTTTGCTGCCTGAGTCGAGGAAAAACTGGCGTCCCCTCCTATTCCATGTACAAAAGCCGTCTGGACTGTGTCAGTTGAATCTTTCTTCAACACTGACAATGGGATAAGCATCCTCCACCACGCCTGGAAGCAACCTTAGGGAGTGAAAGGCAGGCCATGTGGTATAAAGTTCTCTCCTCTGTCTTTCCCAGCATTTGCCACTTGAGGCAACTGCTTCACTTTTCCTAATGGTAGAGCCAACCCTGATACATAGGCTCTTACAGAACCCATATATCCTGATGTGTTTTCTGCCAGGCTTCTGAAGAAGAGTAGGGATTAAAACATGTGGTTGTTTCTTTACCTGACCCTCTGGATAGAAAATAGATCTGGTTTGTCCCATCAACCTTGAGAGCATGTTGTCCTCATCCTCCACTTTAGTGGGTATGTTTTCATATACATCCTAGAACTTGCATTCCAATCCCCCAGCACCCCAACCCTCCAGTCCCCCCCAAACTGTGTGGAATGTAACACACAGGGAAGATCTTTATCTTCCCTGGGACTTTATCAAAATTCCAGAGCCTTACATTCAGATTCTGAATACATTTAACAAAGTTTCCCTTTTATCTAAAAATATAAAATTGGTGTGTTAGAATTAGGCTGCCTCTACAAGAGAGGTTTAATGCTCTTTCAAGGCGCTTAAAAAAATTAACCTCTACAAGAACGGAGCGCAAATCGGGCGTAGAGGTGCGTTATCTCTCCGATTATGCGCATTATCGAATGCGCGTTAAACAGCTTGTTTTATTTTGCTCCGGCCGTTAAAGCGCATTTTGCCTATGTGAACAAGCGCTTATGCGCATTAACTACTTGTAAAGCGCATTTTGGTCATCCCTTAATGCGCTTCGCCGCCTCTCGTGCAGAGGTAATAGGTGTAAATGCGCTTCAGCGATTATGCGCATAATCGCCTAACCAGGCGCAAAAGCGAATCCTTGTAGAGGGGACCTTAGATGGCTTCAAATGCTATGCGAAACCAATCAAGCACCCAATGGAGTTCTACAGCATAATAGCTCCCAGTCTGCCTCGTGAGACAGTGTGAGTGCAGTATAAAATGAGCTTAAAGGTGTATTTTTTAAGTATGACGTTCATCTGCTGCACCCACCACTTTCTTGGATTCATCCTGTATCCATAATCCCTCAGGAAGATTTGGCCATCGTAAGCATTAGAGAGCACCCACTTGGGCCAACTGGGCTGTGGTAATTGCTGGATGATGAGGAACCCACAAAGAAAGTGGAGGCCACTATAGAGAAGACAAGGCCAGAGCTACTGTAGAGTTTGTGCTTCGGCTTTCCTACCTTGTTACCAAGGGGACAAAAAGATCAAACAGATAACTCTGCAGCCATTCTAAAGCAGAGGTCTTTGTTGACATAAAAATGGAGCCGGAGATCAGGGGTGGCAGGGAGAAATCCTGGTATGTTCTCTAGTATGTCATGTGGGAGACAGAACCCGTCCTGCTGTTTACAGCCTCTTTTCTGTTTGTGCTAATACTCCCTGGCTTCCTGTAGCTGAGAGAGGTACTCATCCTCTGGGGGGTTGTCCGCACACTGTTGCCCATTATTGGGAGGCCGCACAGCATGGTACCTGCTCCAGTCCCCCTTGCAGAGGATCCACGGCAGCATGTCCACCTTGTAGTGCAACTCAGGGGAAAACTCCGTGCTGATGAGGTTGGGCGCTCCGGCCCCCTTGCCGCGTGTAATCAGCTTGGTGTCCTCGCCGTAACAGCAGTGCTGCGCAGCCAGCGTGGTGCTGTCCAAGGAGAGCAGGGAGCGCAGGCAGAAACGGGCTGTGGGCTTGTAGATGTCCAGCCGCTCCTTGGGGCCGCTGGCATCCCGCCAGCGGAAGTTCTTGCCTTGCTGCTTGTCTCGCAGGTTGACAGCACGGTAAACCGCTTCTAGGGGGTAGGAACAAGGGCAGCTGGGCAGGTCTGATAACACTTTGCTTAGGTATTTGTTGAGGAAGTCACTCTTGCAGTTTAGCCATTTCTCACAGCTGTCCACATCTGGGGGAA
Organism: Anniella stebbinsi; assembly: GCA_029215795.1. Lineage (NCBI taxonomy): Eukaryota > Metazoa > Chordata > Lepidosauria > Squamata > Anniellidae > Anniella > Anniella stebbinsi. Next base: position 337,761,156 of record JARDYH010000001.1, read on the forward strand.
GAGAGGGGACACACACACAACCAAACTAGCAATACGTCATTAGCAGTTTATTTTGGCCAGTAGTGTCAACATTCTAAGACGGTGAGTGAGTGTGACCCTTTTTCACAGCTTTTCAAAGCAGAGAATCTTTAAACCAGCCTTCCTCAAATGGACGCCCTCCAGATCTCATGGACTACAGCTCCCACCACCCCCAGCCAGCATGATGGGAACTGTAGTCCAAAATAGCGATGGGTAAATCATGACTGCAGTGAAAATACAGAAACCGAGTAAGGGAAAGCAAAGACTATTTCAAGGTCATTCTGAATTCTGCAGTTAATATCAAATGACATGTTTTTCTGTGTTAGCGTGTAACAGGGTTTCTTCTATGACTTGGACTCCCTGAGCAACACCTTAAGGATCTCTGTCACCTTAAGAGTCACTACCTTCCTTCTTTTACCTCCTCCTTCCCAGTAACGTGGGATTTGGTCTTCAGAGGCGGAGTGAGTGACACGCCAGACACTTGTGGCTTAGCACAACAGTTCACTACAAAGTAAAACAAGCAACTTAAAAGTAAAGGTATTCAGTCAATAGAACTGAGTGATACAAAAGGCATTAAAAGAAAACAAAAGTTGCAAAAATGCAAGTTCTTTTACCCTAAGCTGCACCTAGACTTCTTTCAGCTACACCTTTCGGCTCCTTCATTATGCTCTGGTTTTCCTCTACTCTCTCATTTTTTGATACCCTCTTCTCCCAAAACAGAAAGTACTGTTCCAACTCTGAAGAAATGAAACTAAACCAGAGAAATGAAACTAAACTGGAGAAATTAAACTACTCCTCTCAGGGATACCCCCTCCCAACAGAAAAACTCCAGGCCTCTAAGGCATGACCTTTTTACTTTGCCTCTGTAGGCCTCAAACTTTCACAGTGTGCACTCACAGAATGCATATGTATTTCTTTTGGTAGGGTGCCAAGTAATTCCATCATATAGCAGTTAGAAATGGATGAATCTGTCAGTGATGCTTTCTCTCTGTTTCTCATTTTTCCTTCCAGTTTCAGCGTTAAGTTTGCAAATCTTTTAACGTCCTCAAAAATTCCTACACATTTTTGTGCATTTCTCCTAATATACACATGTTTATAAAATTTTGCCTTAAATGCATATTTTGCAAGCAATTTCCTTAATACAATGCACTTTACTAATATATGCATTTTTGTACACACTTTTTTCTTATACATGCATTTTTGTATGCATTTTTATTGTCAGAGAACTGCATTACAAAATTCGGAGAAGTGAGAATACCAAAGGATAGCTGCGTTTTGATTTGTATATTGGTTCAGAAAGTGTGAATTTGGTAGGTTTGGATTAAAATGCAAACTGAACACATTTCTCCACCATTCCTAATGGCAACACCCAGTTCTGTTGTTCTAAGAATGAGGACTTTACTGACCTGTGTTTAGGATCTCTGTGGCATTCTCAGCTTCAAATGGTGTCTCTTCAGTGGCAAGAGTGAACTCGCCATCTGCTCCTTGAGAAAGACACAACAGCACAAGGGTCAGGATGAACCTCCAAAGGCAGGACATGTTCCTTTTAAAATACATTTGAGGAACAGAAAATGTGCTTTAGTGTCAGACCCATGTATATATTTCCTGTCCCTCCCTCCCTATCTCCCAGGCCACAATTAGACTCCATTCATGGAAGACCCAAAAACTTGCTTTTGACCCGCAAACTGACTTCCAGTTGATGGTTTTGATACATCAAATCAAAAGAGAAAGGACTAAAAAGTCAGTGGATTTATTTAAAGCCGTCAATAGAACCATCACACAGAACTTGTTTTGTTGTGGAAAGGGATGTCCACTTCATTCACTTCTGCTTTGCAAATCCAAAAGTTTGTCTTTTGTCCAAGCAATGGTCAAATAAGAGACATGAGGTGCAAATGGGTGTTCTCCACATCTGGGATGCAGGGACAGAGGTGGCCTTTGGGCGAAAGATTCACTCCCCCCCCCCCCGGGGACATCTCATCCAAGTCCCCTTGTATGAAGGAAAAGGCATCTTCTCAAAAATCAAGATGTCACCCACTTTCCAGCTGAGAAAGCAGCTCAATGATCATCTGACACTGAACTAGTAGCTTCGAACTGTTAAAGCAGCCTTCCCCAACCCAGTGCGTTTCAGATGTTCTGGACTTCAACTCCCATCAGCCCCAGCCAGCATGGTCAATTGTCAGGAATGCTGGGAGTTGTCGTCCAAAACGAATGGACGGCGCCAGGCTGGGGAAGGCTGTGTTAAAGCATTCCAGCCTATAGAGAAGATGCAGCCCAGAAAACAGGGCAGGAGTGGAAGAAGAAAAGGTGTCCGTACCAGGACAGCGGTGCAGGTCACAGGTTCTCGACTCTGTGGCAGTGCATGCATAGCCACAAGACCTGGTTCTCTTCTGGTTGCCGCTGCCACATGTGACACTGCAGGGAGACCAAGAGCTCCACTCCTCTTCATCTTCATAGTCTGGAAAGGGCAAGAAAAAGACAACACACACACCGAAGTTCTCCAAAGCCTAGGGAAGAACGGAGGTTGAAGGTGTCCTGCATTTTTTCTCTCCATCCTCCAGTATTCTAGATCTCGCTCATCCAAACCTATACTGTACAACCAGGAACTTGGAAGAGATTACTGAGGGCCTCTTCATATGGTATTTCGGGCTGCATCTGCGCATCTAGAGCAGCAGCAGAAAAAAGGATATGCGTATAATATCCAATGAAGCAGCTCTTACCCAGCAATTGCACAAAACCAGTGAGGATTCTTGAATATGTGCACATGACAGAAAGAACCATTACAGAAGATGCTAATGTGGTTGGGTGACATGTCATTGGGATTTCAACAGGATACACACCAACATCCCCCTTGCTGATTCAATTATATTGGCTGGTTCTGGGACTCTCATCCTAACCAGAGAGGGGGAGAAACAGCAGATCTGGAGATCCTGAACTGAGAAGACACTTTTGCTCTACTGAAAAGAGTTCATGTTCTTCCCTGTCCCTTTGTAGGCAACTCAGCTTTGCAGACCTACTAAGGGCAAGAAAAGGAGACTCACCATAATTATACTTCTCTTTGAAGATCCAGTTCTTCTGATTGGGCCACCTCTGATCCCAGTCACCTCCCACTCCACTCAGCACTGTTTCCTCCTCATCGTACTCTGAAGTGTAGTCCTCCTCTTCCTCCTCCTCGACCTCTTCGCCCCTGCCCCTTATGTCCAAGTTGTCATCTTCATCGCCCTCCTCTACAGGGTCTGTGTACTCCCAGAAAAGGGGCCAGAAGAGATCTTTATGGGACAGCCACTCAGAAGATGTCAGAGACCAGTCATTGCTAGTCTCCTTCAGCAGGTCCATCTCCATCTCAGCCTGAGGATCATCCACGACCTCAATGGTCACCTGGAAGCAAAAGCATAAGATCAGACAGTTTCGGGAGCTCTAGCGCTAAAGCACAGCCCCCTTGAAGAGCAACAGCACCGCTTTCCTTCAAGTACCTCTTTCACACAATCTCTCATAAGTCAGTGCTGGCCAAGACATCCACTCCTCTCACCTTGCTTTCTTCATTTCCAGTTATTCTCCATGGCTGCCCATTTTCTCTCCCATTGTGCCTGTTCTCAAACTCCAAACCTGCCATTCTGCTTAAGTGCAAATATTAACCACTTAGGTAATGACTGAACGCTGTTCTCAAAAACCAGGTAGTGCACAATTATGATACAACCAACTGTCTATTACAATTTTTCAGGGCAGACTGAGGTGGGTGTAGCTCCCCAAGGATAAGATTAACTAATAACCAGATCATACGCACGTATGTTTACTCAGTGGCCCAGTTCACATGATTGGCAGGCAGTTAACAAGCCACAGTGGCTTGTTAACTACGCTGCACACATGCCGGTTGCATAATTACCCTTGGCACTGTGGCTTGTTGTTTTGTGCAAACCCAGCCAGGGTTGCTTGTTGCCGTGAGTAACAAGCCACCCAAAACCATACAATGGCCCATGGCTTGTTCAGCCACCGTGGCTTGATAACTGCCTGCTGATCATGTAAACCCGGTAATAAGTCTCACTGAGTTCTATGGAGCCCACTCCAAAGAAAGTGTGCATTGGACTGCAGCATGAAGCAGTGAATAAGTTATCACTGCAGGACAATCTCTTGGAGCCATTGCACAGGAGCAGTCCTTACTGGGAAGGTAGAAGATGGGTGCAGAAAGTCAGCTTTCCCATTGCAAGATACAAACATCATGGCCAAACCTGATAAGCCATTGGCCCTGCTGGATGGGGATGATGGGAGTTACAGTCCAACACACCTGGAGGGGGCAAGGTTGGGAAAGGCTGGGAAAATTGTTGTGGTGATCACAGTATATTGGACTGCCACTCAGTTTCATATGGATCTCCTGATATGGATCTCCTGAGTGGCGAGCCATGGAAAAGACAACCTTAACACATGCTGGGAAAATTGGTCATCTGAATCCCCAACATTTATTCATGTCATTGGCTGTAAAAGGCAACAGCAGGTGAATGAAGAAACAGGGGAGGAAGACAGAAAGCAACATCAAGACAATACTGTTCAGTATAAGAAGCACAGCTGAGTGTACACACACCAGCTACCAAAACAATGCAAGGCAGAGGTGCCTCTTCTAAACTTTGGACATCACGGAACTCCTATCTTAAGACCCAAAATTATTACCTTGGTTCTTTACATACAGGCTTCAGTGTTGGCAATTTGAACTGCGTTACACAGATGAGGACAGGCAGAAAAGTGAATTGAGTGGGGTCGTTCTGCCATGCCATTCTGAATGTGAAGTCCTCCTTTATGTATAACTCAACACACAACCACATTCATTTTCCAACCAGCCTTATTCATATGGGCAGGAAGCAACAGAGCAGCAATATATCAGAAAGCATCCTTGCTGATCCCCAAGATACTAACTGGCTACTGTTTGCTCATTACTGGTGACATCACAATTTGAAGGGAGGAGGAGCCAAGAGTGTGCTCATGACAACCAACCCTTATCTGAACTTTTCTCTTCATCCAAGCCAGACCTGAAAGCCTTAGTTCTCATTAGTGTTTGGCTATGGTTAAGGACTGGAGGCGGGTCAGCCACAGGGAACTGAATCTGGGGAAAGACTGAAGTGAGGATTGTAAGCAGAACATCAAGATGCAGCAGTAAGTACATCCATTGTTGGATTTTGAAGCCTCCCTTGGTCAATTGGAGTTGCTAGCCACATTGCTTGGTTTTAAAGGGAATCGTAGACACACAAGCTTGCACCAAATAAATAAAAAGCAAGCAGACAATAAGAGATTTAAGATAAAACAAAATTGAGTATAGAGCCAAAACATTATGACATTAAATACATTGAAGCAGTGACCGGGCTATGGAGGCATTTGGTTCATTAGAGGACAAGGGAGTTAAACGTGGACTAAAGGAGGAGATCGTAGAAACGCTGAATGAATTTTTTTGTGCTTGTCTTCACCGTGGAAGATGTAGGGCACATACCCATGCCTGGACTGATTTGAACAGCTGAGGCAAATAGTGGTGACAAGAGATGAAGTTCTAGACCTTATTGACAAATTACAAATGAAGAAATTACCGGGTGTGGATGGTATCTAAGAGTTCTTAAAGAACTGAACTGTGAAATTGCAGATCTTCTAACAAAAATATGTAGCAAACCTAACATCATTTTTAAAAAAGGGATCTAGGGCAGAGGGCAGGATCTAGGAAATTACAGGTCAGTTATCTTAACTTCTTTCCCAGATAAGTTGGTGGAAAGAATTAAGGATTACAGTTCTTACAATGGAGAGACATAAGAAGGGTTCCTCAGTACAGATCCTTGTATTCCCCGAGGATCTGTATTAGAACCAGTGTTTTTTAAACTGGTTCATAAATGACCTAGAGTTAGGGGTGAGCAGTGAGGTGACAACACTTGCTGACAACACCAAATTATTCACAGTGGTAAAAGCAAAAAGGGATTGTGACGAGCTCCAAAAGGAATTCTCCAAAATAGGTGAATGGCAAATGCAGTTCAATGTGTCAGGTAATGTGCATTGGGGGCGGGGAATCCTAAACACAAATACACTAATGGGATCTGAGCTAGGGGAGACCAACCAGAAGAGTGATTTTGGGGTCATGGTGGATAGTTCAATGAACACATTGGCCCAGTTTGTGGCAGCAGTAAAATCAAAAGGTGAATTCTATACTGGGAATAATTAAGATAGCGTTCAGAACTAAGACCGCCAATATCATCATGCCTTTATGCAAATTGATGGTGCGACCACACTTGGAATATTGTGTACAACTCTGGTCAAAAAGGATATTGCAGAGATGGAAAAGACACAGAAATACACGAAGTGTTCAAGAGGCTGAAGCAAATTCCCTATAAGGAAAGGGCTTTTCCTTATAGGGGCTTTTCCTTTTTAAAAAATGCAAACAAGGGGTGGAGGGGAGACATTAGATAGAGGTTGACAGAATTGTGCACGGTGTAGAAAAAGCTGGTAGAGGGCGTTTTTTTCTCTCCCTCTCTCATAACTTTTGAACTCAAGAGTCTCCAATGCAGCTGAATGTTGGGAGATTCAGGGCAGACAAAATGAAGGACTGCTTCATACAAAGCATAGTTAAACTATGGAATTTGCAACCATAAGGTGTAATGATGTCTGTCAACTTGGACAGTGAATTAGACAAACCCATGGAGGATATGGCTATAATAATGGCTACTAATCCTGATAGCTATTAAGCACCTCCAGCATCAGAGGCAGTTTTCCTCTACATACCAGTTCCTGGGGAATAACAGCAGGAGCTGTTCTCTTGTGCGCTTTCCAAATGTGCATCTGGTTGCCAATTGTGGAAAATCCGATGCTGGATGAGATAAACTTTTGGTCTGATCTAGTAGGGCTTTTGCTATACTTAAGCCTAGTAATGACTGGAAGCATTTCTCACTAAGGGCTCCATCACACCTACTTTTTCCTCCCGATTTGCATCCGCGGTTTCCCCCTCCATTTCCTTAGCGAGTCGAGTGCTGGGCACTTTCACTTCTGTGCATTGTTGTGCTATTTCAGCTCATGTATCTTTTCACCTGTATTACTACTCTGCCAACGAAATCTCCCGCCCCGCCCCCTATGTTCTTCTTCCCCATATATATATATATATATATATATATATATATATAATGGTCAGGAAACCTAGACATGCCTACTCAGGAGTAAGAACCATAGAGTTGAATGGGACAGAGTCCCAGGCATTGGCAGCAGTGGCCTCACTCGCCTTCTCTGCGGGTTGTTTGGGTGCCCTCTCTCCCTCTCCCTTCACGGTTGAGCAGTTGAGCAGAGAACCGCCCCACCCTCAACTTTTGTCAGCGAGACCACCTTTCAACACACATGCCCCCAACAAAAAACAGGATGGTCCAATATAGCACAAGGACAGCAATAAACGGGAGGGAGGAGCAGCTTTCTTGCACACACAGGGGGGAAAACAGACTTTCCCCACTCCAAAATAAGATCGAAAATGGAGGGGAAGAGGTGAGATTAGAGCAGGAAAGGGATGACGTCATGTGAGTATCGCGCTGCAAAAACACATCCCAGGCATGGCGAGAGTGCGATAAATCACTGGTGTGATGGAACTCTAATTCCGTTTACTGAGAAGCTGGTGACAGAATACTTTTTTTTTCTTTTTAAAGAGAGCTGCCAGAATTCTAGCCTGTCTGGAAGCAGGAAGGTAAAGGAAAGGGAAGATGAGATCACTGGGGACAGGACTTGTGTGCATGCCTAGGTCCCCACCCACTTTTAGTCATCATATGAGCAGGCTAAACATTTGTATAGGTCTTATCCCATCTAGAAACAAAGAAGTGATTTAAAGACCTGATCCGCATGTGGCAAACAATCCAGTTTGTTAAACATGGCTTACTGATCATAATGTGGGAGTGAGGGAATGTGCTGGCTCCTGACTGCCAGTCTGCTCCCACTGAGTTAAACAACCCAGGAACGTTCCATCCCGGGTTGCTTATCATGACATCTGAACCTATAATTGGAGGCTGTTGGAGTGGATTACAAACCCAGGCTTTGTAATTCACTCCAGCAACCTCTAATTCTAGGTTTGGACATCCCTGGCTTGTTTATTTCAGTAGGAGCAGTTGGTTGGTCACCAGCACGCTCACTCCCATTTGTTCACAACTACCCAGGGTTTGTTTAAACCCTGGGTGGCCGTGACACACAAACCAGGCCAAAATCATTGATACTTCATTCCTTTTAAGTCAAGTTCCACCACATATATATGAACCACATAATCAGCCCCCCTTCCCTGCTTTTTTTGGCACAGCTGCAGAGCTCATATTTTTTCTACCACTGTGGGGGACCCGTAAGAAATTGATTTTTTTAAAAAAAATGGCCAAACCAGTTTTAGCCTCAATTAAATGAACAGTGAAGGGAAGAGTATTACTTCTTTTTTCTTGATCATAATTCTAAAGACTCAATGAAAACAAAGCATTTATGAAAGGCCAAACAAACCTCCCATTAAGCTATCCATATGGGCATCAAATGAATGAAAAGCTCCATCATGTAAAGATCTATAATAATTTAACTGACTTTTACTGCAAGTATGAAAATAGCTTCACCCTAATTTTGTCGTATCAACCAATATGGGACCTTAATCTAATAGAAAAGTTGACTCATAAGGTACACTTATTCAGAGGTTTGGCCAAGCCAGACATTTTGCATAAAAACTGGCATCCTTTTATTTATTTTGTAAATGGAGAACCTTCTATTTCAACACAAATTGTTCTGGATTGACCTTATCATGATGAATGACTGTTATTTTTTGAAAATGCACCATAACAGGATGTTCTGAAGCTCATCCACTTGATAAACTTTGTAGGCATTTTTAAACTCTATAACCTCTCTTCTTTATTGTTACTAGCGCAAATCCTATGTTGCTATGGGGGCTAGTAGTCTCAGAACGATTGGATAAAGATATGTTTGTCTGTTTCCCTTGCAACTAGAACAACTTTACACTTTTAAAATGAATGTACTACAAATAAAATGGAACAGGTGCAAACGAAAATTCATTTTTAAAATATTGTTTATCATTTCTTGAAGTCTGAGATTGATAACATGTGAGGTGAGATTTTTTTCTCTCTTCTTCCTCTGGTGTTCTTTCAGCTCTTTCTCCTCAGTTACTCCTCCTCTTACTATCGCCAACCAACTTTTCTTCATTCCCTTTTCCAACATTATTTGTCTGTTCCTTCATTGGCCCAACATTCTAAGAGCTCACAAGAGTATTATTATGCATTTATTTATTTGTTTATTTATTAGTTATAAATAACTAATAAATAAATAAACATTGCATTTTTATACTTCATGTAGCCGAAGCTCTCTGGGAGGCTTACAAAAATTAAAACCATAAAAACCATTCAAAATATAAAACAACAATAGTATAAAAATACAATATAAGAACACAAGCAGAATAAAACCAAGCAGCAATGTAAAATTAATACCAATTTAAAATACAGATTTAAAACAGCAAAGTTTAAAATTAAACTGATAAACTGTTAAAATACTGAGAAAATAAAAAGGACTTCATCTGGTGTCTAAAAGAGTATAATGTAGGTGCCAGGCGAACCTCTCTAGGGAGCTCATTCCACAGCCGGGGTGCCACAGCAGAGAAGGCCCTCCTCCTGATAGCCACCTGCTTCACTTCCTTTGGCAGGGGCTCACAGAGAAGGACCCAAGGATGATCTTAGTGTCTGGGCAGGTATATATGGGAGGAGGCGTTCCTTCAGATAACCTAGCCCCAAGCCGTTTAAGGCTTTGAATGTTAATACTAGCACTTTGAATCGGGCCCAGACCTGGACTGGCGTAATATGGTCTCATTGGCCAGTCCCCGTTAATAGTCTGGCTGCCCTGTTTTGTACCAGTTGAAGTTTCCAGACTGTTTTCAAAGGCAGCCCCACGTATAATGCATTGCAGCAATTCAGATGAGAGTTATCAGAGCATGGATAGCTGTAGCTAGGCTATCTCTGTCCAGATAAGGGCGCAGTTGGTATATCAGCCTAAGTTGATAAAAGGTGCTCCTTGCCACTGAGTTCACCTGTGCCTCAAGTGACAGTTCCGGATCCAGGAGCACCCCCAAACTACGAACCCGATCCTTTAGGGGGAGTGCAACCCCATCCAGAACAGGGTGAACATCACCTAGCTGGACAAACAAACCACCCACAACCAGTACCTCCGTTTTGTCTGGATTGAGTCTCAGTTTGTTGGCCCTCATCCAGTCCATTACCGTGCCCAGGCACTGATTCAGAACAGCCACTGCCTCACTTGGGTTTGATGAAAAGGACAGGTAGAGCTGGGTGTCATCCGCATATTGATGACACCTCAACCCACATCTCCGGATAACCTCTCCCAGCGGTTTCATGTAAATGTTGAACAGCATAAGGGATAATATAGAGCCCTGCGCGGAGACTCATGGCCTAGGTGCCACGACACAGAGCAATAATTCCCCAGCACCACTGTTTGGAATTGGCCATCCAAGTAATTGCGGAACCACTGTAACACAATGCCTCCAACTCCCAGCCCAGACAGCCTATCCAGAAGGATACCATGGTCGATGGTATCGAAAGCCGCTGAGAGGTCCAACAGAATCAATAGGGTCTTACTCCCCCTGTCCCTCTCCCGGCAAAGGTCATCCCACAGAGCAACCAAGGCAGTTTCCTTTCCAAAACCAGGCCTGAAGCCCGATTGAAATGGATCTAGATAATCCGTTTCATTCAAGAGTGCCTGGAGTTGTCCAGCAACCACCCGCTCAAGCATCTTGCCCAGGAAGGGGATATTAGCCACCAGTCTATAGTTGTTAACATCCTCTGGGTCCAGGTTAGGCCTTTTCAGGAGTGGTCTGATTACCACCTCTTTTAAAGAAGCCAGCACCACTCACTCTCTCAGGTAGGCATTTACAACCTCCTGGACCCAGCCGGCGATCCCCTCCTTATTTGATGTAATAAGCTATGAAGGACAAAGGTCAAGCACACAGGTGGTTGACCGGACTTGGCCAAGCACCTTGTCCACTGAAACTCATCCAATAAAGCTGAACCAGATGGTGCTCTGAATGCCTCTACTAGTGGAACTGTATTAAGTGTGGTGTCTAATTCATGACAAATCTGAGCAACTTTATCTTCAAAGTGCAGTGCATACACACAGTGTGTCACATGTTACATTTCATGCACAGTCCGGGGCATATGCATTAACCTCCCCTTTGCCTCGTCCCTCTCCCTTCCTGAGCTGCCCACAGGTCAAATTTTGGACTTTGTTGAAGTTTCAAAATTTTCTGCAGGTCTACGCTACTCAAGCGTCAGTCTAAAACAAAAATGAGCAAAATTGGTCTGGCAGATCTGTAGTAATAAGCCATACACTACCACAATCCTATATAGGATTCCTGTACTTCATAATTTTTTTAAAAAAGAAAAAATGGCCAACAGCTGACCAAGTAGGGATACCTCTTTCAGACTGCTGACATACCACAAATTATTTATATTGCCACATGGGCACACAGGAAGCTGCCTTATACTGGGTCAGACCCTTTGTCCATCTGGCCCAATATTGTTGACATTGACTGGCAACGTCTTTCTTGGGTTTCAGGCAGGAATATTTCCAACCCTCCCTGGAGATGCTATGGGATTGAACTTGGGACTTTCAGCATGCTAAACATGTGCTCTACCATTGAGCCGCAGCCCCTTCCCCAGCTAAAACACTTTTAGTAAGCTGGACTTTTGATGGAGTTATTTACCAGTCGGGGCTAGACCACTGTCCTGCTCCCAGCACAGGGCAGCAGCCCTGATCTTTGGAAACTGTGACCAACAGTGAATGTGACAGGCTGCCCTCACTAAGGGAACTGGCCATGCTAATGATCGTTTTAACCTTCTGAGCACAATTCAGGTTTCCTTAAACCACTTGGGTCTTGCATGCTTGAGCCTCCTTCCTTTTGTCCCATTTCAATAGCTATGTCATCCCTGACCTAGGCCCAGTCCAGGAAGTCTTCCCCTCTGATGAAGATTCTGAAGCTGATGACCTCATGAAATCCCCCCTCCTCAACCCCATTATTCCTGTAGGCAGCCCTCCCACTCCTGAAGAAGCCAGACCAGGGCCTTTGGCAACGGTGGTTCTTAAGATAGCCGTGGACAGAGCTCCTGATGAACTTACCTCACCCATGGAGTCAGAGGAGGAGGCTGAACAATCACAAGAGAAAGAAAACTGGGGAACAGGGTTAACTCTTTGCAGCCGCGTTTCGTCATGACTCTGAAGACCAGGCTACATAAGCCTTCAGTTCCAGTCTATCCACTGCTGGAACAACACAGGTCCTATGCTTCATGAACCCCAGCTGCACTTCCCATGATTCTGACTTAGCTTCGCCTTGATCCTGATAACATACATGTCCCTTGGTATTCTCCTTCATATTTGAACTTGGCTTTGCTCAACAACACAGCCATGGGCCAAGCTCATGCAAGACAATCTAAGATTGACCTAAAGTACTCTTTGGGCTTTAACTCTTTGTGCGTCAAGCCTATGCAGCATGGGAACATAAAGAGAGGCTACAAATTGTGTAATTTGCTCTTCCTTCCTCCTTCTCCCATCCCTGCTCCAATAGCTTAAACCAAGACCAGCTACCTGATAACATAAGACGCTTTAAAGTTAACAATAGATTCTACCACTTCTGACGCGTTTGTTCCTAGTCTAACAAAGACAACCCTACCAACCCACAGACCTACCTGTATGTTTGGATTCTGGGCACTCAGGTCCACATTGGCTAATCCTGGCAGGTTCTGTAAGTCCAGCACAAAGGGTGTGCTCTCTTCCTGGATTGGGCCACCAGGCTGGAGTGCTGCCAGCTGGTTGCTGGCAGCATGTTGCAATGGCCATCGGCGTTTCTGTCGGCGTGGCATGACCCGTCCGTTTCGCCTCAAGTTCCGTACCTTGTTAGACTGGGGCATCTCCTCTTCTTTAATTGAAGCAATGTCAGATGAAGTGGAGATCTGGCAATGAAAGGCAGCAAAGGAAGCATCAGCACCACTCTTGGTGTTTTCTGAAGGCCTAGATTGCCCTGCTTCCCTTGCATCCTCACATCAGGGGCAAGATACACTAAAGACGTCAGCAGATTGCCCCATCACGTTCTGGGCCACAAAACTATCTTATGCCGCCTTCCCCAACCTGGCACCCTCCAGATGTTCCAGCATGGCCATGATGGGAGTTGCAGTCCAACACATCTGGAAGGCACCAGACTGAGGAAAGCAGATGCAATATATCAAGTGCATTGCATAAAAACACACCCATTCCTATTCTTTCAGCTTACCAACTCACTCTCCACTCCTGCAGATTAGAAGTGCAGAAAAGTAATTTTGTGCTCTGCCCTTAACAGTTTTAAGAGCCCCCCACCATCCTTTTAAAGTGGTAAATGTGCATTAATTCACTTCAAAGCGTGGTATTTGGGGGGCCCTCCTGCTCATTCTGTGGAAAAGAGCCCCAACAGCACCACTGTAATGCTGGCCCATCTAATAATAATAATAATAATAATAATAATATTTATTTATTTATTTCTCACCCGCCTCTCCCTCTGGATTGAGGCAGGGAACAACAATAGATAAAACATGAAAAACAAATAAAACATACATTATTAAAAACATCTTAAAATTCAACTAGGTAGGCCTTTGGAAGAGTTTTGTTGCTCCTTGATGGTTCAGTCCACATTATCCCTGAGTATCTTTACTTTCAACATTCAAGGACTGCCCATTTAAACTCAGTTTCTTTGCCACACACTGAATCACCATTCAGTCTGTGTGTCTTTTAAGAGAAGATCTCACCACTTAGAACTCATCCCCAGCTCACAAACAAAGCATAAGTTCATGTAACTCCCTTTTGCTAGCATTCATCCCTTGATACTCTTATTGTGTTTTCCTTGCTGTCTAAAATGCAGATCAAAGGATCCTCATGGCAAGGATCTTTCTTCTTTTCACTCAAAAGAATCTGCAAGGTAGCTTATCAACAGTATAGAAACAAAACATAACCAAATAGAACCACAGCACCAGCAGCAATCAAAGAACAAGAACTAACCAAGGGTGTTAGGACAACTAGTTGTCTGCTATCCCAATTGCCATCTGAAAGAATTCCTCAACTCCTCAGGAGAGAATTACAGAATCTAGGTACCACCACTAAAATGGCCCTGTCCTGCATAGCTGCCCACTGCATATCAGACAGTGCGGGAATAAGGAAGAAGTCCTCAGGTTCATAAATTAAGCACTACGTATTATAAGCAATAGCCCTATAAACAAACAAGCACCACCTATCCATTGACTGCCGGGTTCCCACTTTGCCAATTTCACCTTCCTTCACAAAAAAGGAACAGGCCAAAGTGGCTGTAAGTTTCAGTGTTGGGAAGAAATCAAGGTCAATTCAATTCTTTATGATCCACTCCTTTTTATGTAACCTGGAGCACCACATTACGAAAAGTGGAAATTGAATCCAGGTGGTGCTGCCCCCTGCCCCCCCCCCCCCCCAACCTGATCTCATGCATGAAAAACAATCCAACATGAGAATGGGTGGGAGAAAACTCTGCAATTAAAACAAATCTTAGCGAGAAGTATAGACTCTAGAAAATATTTCCATGGGATCTAGTATTTAACACTTTTCACTAACGGTAGTCTCACTATTTCTTGGAGGGCCAGTCCCTCAGGCCCATTATGTCTTGCAGCTGGGAGCTATTTCCCAATCTGCAGCCCTGAATTCTCTGGGCTGGTTCTCTGTATGCTACTTCCTTTCGCTGCAGGAGCCCAGAGTGCGGTTGCAGGATTAGGGAAAACACGGATGCTGCCCTCCCCATAGAGGATACTGAGAAGCGCTATTACCTGCAATTAGGGCCTGATGGCTTGGGAAGGGCTCTTCCCCCTCCATCCCACTTTCATCCTGATCGCTGGAGCACTTCAAAGGCAGCCGGAGCCAGTCCAGACTCACATGAGCGCACACACAGGGCGTCATCAATGGGTTTACAAGGGCTGCACATTAAAGACCTGAAGTCTGTCTTCCCCTCCCACAGGGAAAGGAAGAGAAAGCAGCAGGAAGATGGCTGGTCCCTTTGCTGTTTTATTAAGGAGTGGAGCTAGCTGTGGCCAAAGAGCTGCCAAGAGCGTTCTCCACCCCCCTGCCCCAATCAATTCAACCCAACCCAAGAGCAGCCTTCTCATGCAAGGCTGAGGTAAGTATGATTGTCTTAAGTTTGTTGGGAACTGGCACAGTCTCTTATACCATCCCTTCAAAACCCCACATCACCTGACAACGAGGGTGCTGAAAAGAGCTACAAGATTGGCTAATGGGATAGTCTAGTTCGGATTTGGCTGGTCAGATGCCAAAGAGAGAATCTGTCAGTGGCCCCCTCTTAGAAGCCACTGCCCCTACCGTTAGGCAGTGAGGTGGCTGCCTCCAAACGCCGATTTCAAGTTTCACAAAAGGGCAGCAAATGGTACATTATTTAATTGATTATTATTGTATTTTTACTGTGAAGGAGGGGAGAGGCGCTTGTTGGATTTTCTGCCTCAGATGACAAAATAACTTGAGCAGTTTTGAGTACTGTGCATCATAACTTGCAAGGGAGGGGCACTATTTGCAGGCAGCAAAATGTTTTGGGCTGTCCCGCCATTGTCCTAGTACATTACATCCACAGGGTTCAAGAAAGCTAAATAGGTCAGAAACTTTAAAAACATATCAAAATTGACATTAATATATATATAAAAATGAAGATGTATGCAGCTCTGCAAACAGATCTATGCAGGGTACTAGCTCACAAAAAAATGTAATTAGCCCAATGGACTAATACAAGCTATTTGTGACACACCAATGGTATGAAAAGAGGAAAAAATAACATAAACACATGCACCTCTTCACATTTAAAACAATGTTTTGCGTACACAATTGGAGGAAACAAGTCTGCATGATTACAGGCCGGCGTTCCCCAACCAGGTGCCCTCCAGATGTTTTAGACGTCCACTCCTATCAATACCAGCCTGCATGGGCAATGGTCAGGAATGCTGGGAGTTGTAAGCCCGAACATCTGGAGGGCATCAGGTTGGGGAAGGCTGCTACTATCCATCTCACAAAATTCTGTTGAGATTTTGTATCCACTGAGCTTTGGGACACTCTTTCCTTTGGCCTTGAACCACCAATACCTGTAAATACTCAGGAAGAGTAAAGCAGGGTAGGCAATTTAGTGTTCACCAGATGTTTGGGGTTACAATTCCCACAAGCCCTAGGAGCATAGCCAGTTGTAAGGATTATGGGAGGGGTAGTCCAAAACATCTGGAGAGCATCAAGTTGCCTACTGCTGGCCTAGTGTGTTCAGGGTAAGATTAGCCCATGATGGCAACCTATTTAATTCTTTTGCCAGGGGGTGAAGGTTAATTCTGGGGGTAGGAAAGGGGATAGGAAAAGTTTCTCTCTATGCCTCCTACCCCTAGATTCATCACAAGAAGTCAGAGTAATAAAGAGGGTACAGAGTAAAAAGAAAAGAAAAAAAACCTTAAAAGTGGATCTTATGTAGCAAGTTGGAATTAAAGGCGGATCCCAAGTCTGAAAAGGTTACGAACTATTGATCCAAGTCTAAACTACCTGACCAAAAGTAATATATTATTACAAATAATGGTAATTAATAATTAATAATAAATATTATTCATAGTTTGCTTGCTAATTAGGTCTGCTTTCTACCATAGGACCCTTCGAACTCAACTATTCTATGAGTCTATGAAATGGTGCTCAAGGCTCCAAAAGCAATAAAACAAATATAATAATATATAACGAAATCCAAAGTAAAATAACATAAAAATAAAACATGTAAAACACCAATAACATCAATAAAAACATTCACCTAAAATGAATCACAACATATTTACAAGTCAGTTTATGGGCAAAAAATTATTTCACCAACAGGCAAAGCTAGGGCTAGCCAGACCTCCATTGGCAAGGAGTTCCAGAGGCTGGCAACAGCCACCAAAAAGGCTCTCTCTTGAGTTCTCGCCAAACATTTCAGATGTTGGCAGGACAGAAAGCAAGACCTCTCCCGAGGATCTTACAAGCCAGGCAGGCTCATGTGGTAGAATGCCATCTTTCAGATAATTAGGGGGCATCTTTATGACACCACTTTGTCTGCTTGTTCTCTCAAAACCTTGCAGCTGTGGTATGGTGGAAGAGAGCGTGGACTATCCGGTTGAAAAAGCTGCAGCGCCAGTGGCCATTTGGCTTGTCGAGCCTGGCCTTCCCGCACTTCCCTCGACCTACCCTAGGCCTTGATCTGCCCCAGAATACCCCCAGCCCCAACCTGAAGCAAGGTCACCATCGACAGATGGAGGAAAGAAGGTGGTGACCTCGGAGCAAAGGAAAAAGTCACGGTAAGTCAGTACTTTTAAAATGTGCAGTTTCAGGTGAAAAGCCCGTGGTGGCTGCAAGTTGGTGGTTTCATCATATAAACAATGTAGCACCACTGTGCATCCAAAACAAGCTAAAGAAGTCATATAGACAAGCCCTTGGTTCCATGTCATGTAGGGCTTTGTAGGCTGCAATCAGCATTTTGAGAAATCAGAAACAGACCAGTAGCCAGTGAAGGTGTTGTAACCTGGGAGACACATGAGGGCTGTCTGTACTTACCCCGACTTTTTCCTCGGGAGCGAGGTCACCACGACTCTTCCACCGTGTGACCTTGCTCCGGGGTCAATCTGGGGGGCATTCTGGGCAGTTGGCAACCCTGATTGGTCGCCAGACACCAAGAAGAGGGCAGGGAGGTGGGCTCCATTACCTGGAACCACCATGCTCCCGGCTGGCGGGGGGATTTCCCGCCTGCATCTTGCAGCGGCGATACTACAGGGTTTCACTGGAAAGGAGCAGAGCAGCAGCGCCAAGTAGACACCCCCATGCTCCCTATAACTAGCCCTGGTCAGTTTGGCTGCAGGAGTTCAAACTAGCTGATGTTTCCAAACACTCTTCCATATAGAACATGCCAAACAGTCCAAACAGGATGAAACTAAGGCATGTGCCACCATGGCCAGATTTGATATTTCCAGGAATGGGCACAGTCGGTTAACTATCCATAGCTGTACGAAAAATACTCCTGGTCAACAAGAAAACCTGGGTGCAGGGCTGAATCCAGGAATGCATCCAAATTATGAACCTGAATTTTGCAAGGTTGCCCTCATCCAGTCTATTACAGACACCTGTTTTAGAACTTGATTTCAATGGAAAGAAGAGACAGTGTTGTGTGTCATCAGAATATTGGTGCCATTGAACCCCAAATCCCCCAGGGGTTCCACAATGCCTGCTGGAATTCCCTTTTCTGTACAACTGTAAAAAAATGCAGGACTCCTGTCCTTTTTCACATCTGGCCACCCTCCTCACCCTACAGTATAGGATTGCTCTGGAGAGCAGTAGGAGTAATTCTATTCATATCAAGAGACCACAGTACAACGGTATAAAATCAGAACTCTCTCCAGTTCTGGATCAGGATCAGTTCCTCAGTGGGTCACCGCTAAGTTGGCACTGTGCCCGTCACTGGATTAATACAGTTCCAACCAACCACTGAGAACAGACCTTTAGGTAACTAGCCAGTAAAAGGCCTCAATATTAGTTTTAATTGTTTTGATCGGGGAAGCTGCTCCACACCTACTGCCCTTTGGAGTAGAAATGCTAGATGTGTCATGCTATCTATCTGTCCTTCTGGTCTGCATCACTGCGGAGGGAGGATGCCTGATCAGTCGAGGTATCTACAGCACAGGCTTATCCAGTTTTCTTGGATGAGTTTCAGTTGGTATAGCTCAAGGACGTTGACAAGGTGCTTAGACAGGTTCATGCAACCACCTCCGTATTGGATCCTTGCCCCTCCTGACTAATAAAAGCTATTAGGAATGGAACAGCTGGCTGGGCCAGGGAAGTGATTAATGCCTCTTTGTGAGCGGGAGTGGTCCCGGCCGATCTGAAAGAGACGGTAGTGAGACCACTCCTGAAGAAATCTTTCCTGGACCCTGAAAATCTTAATAACTATAGGCCAGTAGCAAATGTTCCATTCCTGGGCAAGGTCCTTGAGCGAGTGGTTGCGAGCCAACTGTAGGCACTCTTGGATGAGACCGATTATCTAGATCCATTTCAGCCGGGTTTCAGGCCTGGCTTTGGTACGGAAACAGCCTTGGTCGCCCTGTATGATGACCTATGTCGGGAGAAATACGGGGAGTATGACTCTGTTGATTCTGTATATATAAACAGAAGCCTCAGTTTGATCAGGAACCCTGATAAAGCAAAGTTCCTGAATGCACAGAGGCTTCTGCTTGGATTCAAGTGAACGTGGGAGTAGAAGCCTCTTCAGACCTACGTGCTCAGTGCAGGAAGTTCAGGAACTGAGCAAGTCAGGGACACTGGAGTCAGGGCAACATGCAACACTGCAATCTTTGATCTTGGCAAGCAAAAATGCTCAGCGTGGGAAGTTGCATTTCAGCAGTTAGATTAGGCTGCCAGAAAAACATGGAGTAGATTTTTTGAGAAAGTGTCACTGTTTTCTATTTCTCAATGGCATCAGCAAGGGTTCCTTCTCTTTCCACTCCGTTCTTTTTCCTTTCTGAAAATATTTCAGAAATGATTGGTGGTGGGCTGCAGAGGAGGGAGCATGGCCACACTATTTTCAATTATAGTCAAAGCTCTCTGGGCAGTTTAGATAACCTTAAAAATGCAATATAAAACGTAAAAAACATTTACAAATCAATTTAAAACACTCGATAATTAAAAAAAAAAACAGAAACATTTAAAATCTTATCATATGCTGTCAAATGTCTGGGAGTACAGGAAACTCTTAAGCTGGTGTCAAAAGAATAGCACAAAAATAGGTGAATACTGGATGCCCCACCTTGCAGGAGTGGAAGCATTTTGTACAAGCACCAAAACACCACTGGCTACATCAAGATACATTTAATTTTCTTAAAATAGTAAAGTAAAATTAGTTTGATGTGAAAGGAAGTATTGCAAAATCCACCAACTCAGAGGAGGGAGGATGTTCAGAAAGAAAACCCACATGGTCTCCTGCCTCCACCCTCAGAGCTAACACCCCACCCCCACCCCCGGTAGCTTCAAAATTTATGGAATTTTCTGCAGTAGTATGCTTAGCAGGACCATGAACGGCTGTTTTCCAGGAATTTCCCCAGCTAGTGTTTCCGTTGTAGGGACAGGCAGTTAACAGCAATGTCCCTACAACGGAAACACTCACTGGGGCAACATCATCAAGTTGGTTCAACCATGGCCGTACCCTCTTTCTGCTGCAACAAGTCCAGCTGGAAAAGTCCTTTTATGACTATAAAGATTAGAAACTGCAGATCAGGCCTTCCCAATTTCCTGTGCATGTGCACCCCAGTAACTGAAGAACGTGAGCTCCACCACCTGCGCACAGCTGCTCGACAGAAAACTAGAAGAGGTGCGTCACGCAAACAGTGTTGAAATGCAGCTGCAAAGCACAAACGATGCACCCGCCTCACAGACTTTCAGCAGCAGGGCATATTCAAGTGTCGAGTTCCATGCAAGAAACCTCTTGGGGATACCCTGATCTATGCATCCTGGGAATGAAACGACTAAGCTGCCTCTTTTGACAAGAGTACAGATTTAAGGAGCAGCTGGCTTGGCCACGTCATGCAGCCACAGCGGGGGCAGGGGGAAGCAGATGTGAGCTTTAGACATCTGTGCAACCTCTTATCTTGGGAAAGGCATTGCACAGAGGCCTGCACCTGGTGCCCTCTGTGTTATGACACTGAATGCGCCTGTCGCCTTGAGAACATCGAAGGCTCTGCTCGCTCCCTTCCTCCCCACCAGTTGGTCAAGATGGATGCTTGCCTACGGGGCAGCCAAAGCAGCTGTGGACAATTAGCAAACCATGAGGGTCCTTTTATCCATATTGTTGCACTGCCTTGGGCATACCGGGGTGAGTGAGTTGAGCACAAAGGAGCCTGAAGGTGGGTTGCCAGCTTCTTAAGAGGCAAGGGCTCCTATGCCTTTAACATTTGAACAGGTGCACATGCACACTGTTTCCTCTTCGGAGCTGCATTATTTTTTTCTTTAAATTAAAGTTGCCAATACAACTTCCGTGGCTTTGGCAGTTTTACATGAGAGACAGAAATTTAATAAGCACAGTGTCTTATCGCTACATATCCATGATGTTAAAAACAAAAGAAAATGCCAGCAAAATGCCAAACCTGGATTTCTGGCTAGAGGAGGGTGACATTCAAACCAGCAACACAAATGCCAACAGGTGGTGATAAAATCCCAACAGGTTTTGGTGCTGCGATGCTGTTGCAATAACAGCTCTGTCAAGAGCAAGAGTGGGACACATTTCTCTGACCGACTGACTTCTGTGATGTCAGAACAGCTCCAGCCAATAGGTCTCTAGAAATGCAATGTATATTTACTTCAGCATTTCTCCTTTCCTCTAGTTGCTGTGTTTGGGAGTGAGGAAAAAAGTGGCAAAGTACTTATTTTGTTGTTGAAAATCAGCTCTTTGCTTGAATTTGATAACTCTTTCATTACTCCCACTATGTTATATTCCCTAGAACTCTCCCACAGGGGCGGCCCGAACATTTCGGATTTTGGGTTTCAGGAAAGGACAGCAATTGTTAACTTTATTATTGATGTTGTTACGGTTGTTGTTGTTATTATTATTATTTCCCAGATCGAGGTACTTGTAAGATTTTCTGTCCCAGGATGCCAAAATGAGTACATCAGCTTTGAGAGGTGTACATGGGGCACCACTTAGTGTTCCACCTCAGGAATCAAAATGCTGCTAAAATGGTTCCTCCGGTATGTGGATGGGTTAGGAATATATTAGCTCTTCTCCTGACAGGTGCCTTTTATGGGAACCTCTTTGATTTCCTCAAGAGAACAGTCGACGGATTTATTTGTCCAGTAAAAAAAAGATGAAACGACTACTGCCCCACCGCTGTCCATCCAACCCATCCTTCTCTTCCCTGCTAGTTCTCCCTTTGGTCCCCTCTAGAAAAATTCGGTTTGGCACCTGGTTGCCCAATTATGCGCATCTTCGCGGAAGCGCATTTACATTTAATAACTACACACGAGAGACAGTGAAGCGCATCACGGGCTACATGAAATGCGCTTTAAAGTTGTTTACATGCAGAGAATTGCATGTTTACATGGCCAAAATGCGCTTCAACTCCCACGGCAAATTAAAACTCGCTATTTAACGCGCATTCGAAAATGCAAATAATCGGAGATAAAAAGCACCTCGACCCCCGATTTGCGCTCCGCTCTTGTAGAGGTAAAGTTTTTAATGCACCTTGAAAAAGCTTTAAATCGCTCTTGTAGAGGCACCCTTTGTTTCAGGCCTTTCCTTGACTCTCTTTCGCAAGGCAAAAGATTCCCCCCCGCCCCATTTTGGTTAAGATAATTTGGTATTTCCCAAAACGGCGGCGAGTGGGGGGCAAACCTGCTATGAAGGAGTAAAGCACCTCCTTGTGCAACCATAAATCCCTGGTATTTCAGTGCATGTTTTGCGTTCCACAAATCTGACCTCAGCCAAGGACAAAGCACGAGATGAGAGTGCTTAGTTGCTGAAGAAAATGAAACGGTAAAAAGCACATTTGCAGGCCAAAGTGACTCCACCAGCAAGACACAGGCCAAGGTTGCCTGCAGTGGGGCATGCGTTTTACACACACACACACACACACACACACACACGCACAAACGCAGCCTCTCCCTCCTCCTCTTCCCTGGTGCTCAGCAAAGGCACAAGAGCCGCTTGCTCCCCCTCCAACCTCTCTGCAGCCCCCACCTGGAGCCATCATTTACCCACTGTCTGTGACAGGACAATTATCTACTGCCAAGACAAGAACAGACGTCAAGAAGGGGGAGAATGACGCCTGTAGGTTAGGAATAAGCAGCAGGAGACAGATGGGCTCCCAGGAAGGGACTAGGCTGCCTTCATCCCCAGCCACAAAATTGAAGAGAAAATAAACCTTGCAAGGGCAATCAGGGCAGAGATGACGCTAAGCGGAGGTTGTCCCAGCGGCAGCAGTTCTGATGTAAAGTGAAAAGCCCTGTAAAACTCTTTAGTTTGCATTATCCTTTTGTTCAAATATTTTGCCTCAGCCTTCCCCGACCTGGTGCTCTCCAGATGTGTGGGACTGTAACTCCCAGCTGGCTGGGGGTGCTGGGAGTTGTAGTCCCACACATCTGGAAGACACCAGGTTGGGGAAGGCTGCTCTAGTAAGGAACTACGATGGAACAATGCAGTGAAATACTCAGGAGATCTCAGTGCTATCAACATTAAACCTCACAACCCAACACAGCAAAAAGCTGTGTGTAGGGTGTTGTGGTGGTATCCCAGTCTCCTCATGCATGGAGTCCTGTGTCCAGTCCTGTGTGCCACAATTGACAAAGGATAGCAACAAAGTGGAACATGTCCAGAGGAGGGAGGAGGGCAACCAAGATGGTGAGTGGCCTGGAGACCCAAGTCCTATGAGGAAAAGTTGAAGGAGATGATCAAGAGGCACTATGTTTGCCATCCTCAAATAGCTGAAGGATTGTCACAGAGATGATGGGGCAAATATATTTTCTCTTACTCCAGTCTAGGGTGGTCCCCAAACCAATGGGTTCAAATTACAAGAGAAAGGATTTAGACAAAACATTAGGAAGAACTTCCTAACAGAGATAGAGGTTTTTAAGCAGAGGCTGGATGGCCACCTATCAGAAGTACTATAGTAGTGAATTATCTGCATCGGCAGGGAATTGGGCTAAATTATCTCTGACTGAGTCCCTTACAACTTTTTGGGCCTGTTCAGACAACACGCTAAGCCATGGTTAGGCAGCAAATGGTTAGAGAGCATGTTTAAACTGTGGTTATGTAGCCGTCATGCTTAGGAATGATTCACATGACATGCTAAGTCATGGTTCACACAGCATGCTAAGCCATCATGTTTAGCTCAAAATGCTTAACCACCATGGCTTCACGTATTGTCTGAACAGGGTCTATGAGTCTATGTTGCCAACTACTGTGTTCATAAGTTAGCTGAATGGCATGTGGCAGGAGTGCAGGACTTCAGGCACAGAGGCCAAATCCAGCTGGCCCAAAGGCATTTTGCTGCCTGAGGCAAAGCACAAGGTGGTGCCCCCCGTTCCACATACTGAAGCCAGCTAGATTGGTAGTTGAATCTCACGTCAACACTGGTGACTAGATAATGTCCTCCATCTCACCTGAGGGCAGCAGGATGCCTGGAAGACACATCTCTGTCCTCCCACAGAGGGGAAGAACCAGGTGGCTGCCACTGCTGCCCCCTCCACACCATCCAGCATCTACCGCCTGAGGTGACTGCCCCACTCTGTCTAATGGTAGGGCCAGGATGGCTCCTGGGTTCCCCCATATGGCCCTACCCTCTTCCTCCTGAGTGCCAATCATTTAGAGGTTTCCTGGCTTTTGTGCAATTTTCCTCACACTTGCAGCACTGAGAGCAACTTCAGGACTGAGAATTTAGTTAGGGAGAATTGCATGATAGAAAACACACTTTCCGCACCTGTTGCCTCAGCAAATTAGCAGCCTCCCTTACTTCCACAGGATGTAGTGATGGCCACCAATTGGATGGCTTTATAAGCAGATTGGACAAATTCCTGGAGGAGAAGGCAATCAATGGCTACGAATCCTGGTGGCTATATGCTACCTCCAGTATCAGAGGCAGTATGCCTATGTACACCAGTTGCTGGGGAACAAGGGTGGGAGGGTGCTGTAGCATTCACGTCCTGCTTGTGAGTTTCCCATGGGCATCTGGTTGGTTACTGAGTGACCAGAATGCTGGACTAGATGGACCATTGGTCTGATATAGCCTTGCTCTTCTTACGTTTTTAGGCAATCAATTAGAGTAGCCTTCTCCAATCTGATGCTCTTCAGACGTTTTGGATTACAGCTCCCATTGCTCCTGACCAGCATGGGAATGATGGGAGATGAAGTCCAAAACATCTGGAGGGCACCAGCTTGGGGAAGACACTCACCTTGGATAGGGGTAGAGGAACCACAATTGGGGCGGGGGAGAGGCGAGCCTCCACCTGGTCCTCCATGGGCCTAAAGACATCTGGGGGTGTGGCCATGAACCCTGACATCATTTGTTCCCTGGCTAAAGTGCTGACTTGAGCTCTTCCAGCCCCCACCTCAGCTGGGGAGCCAGCATCACTGTGTGTGGGCTTTCCCTAACTAGGAAATGCTGGTGTGCTGTGATGCCGGTGTGGCCAAGGCGTCAGGTGGAAGACCACTCCTCCACCCCGCACCTATCAGGGCACCTATCAGGGCACCAAGCGAAGCACTTAGCATCCTACCCACCTAAGTGAATCATTAAGTAAGGGAGGGTGAACAGTACGCTCCAATCTGTGATCAGAGGTAACATTGGGTATTCGTATCACCTTCCCTAGGTCTGAGGTGGGGCGCTGCCCAAGGTCCTGCAAACTAGATGGGCAGGTAAGGTGGGCCAGATTATACCAGGGCTGGAGCTCTCCATCCCCTGACCAACCATGCTGATGCAGGAAAACTTCAGTGGAGATTGTTGGCTTCTTTGTCAGTGGGGCACTGAATCTGCTCCAGGTTTCAGTCAGAACACCTTGGATACCTGCTTTAGAGCTCTGACTGAAACCCAGAGCAGATTCACCATCCCACTGGCATCAGAGCCACCAACCTCCACTGGAGAATTCAAGAGCTGTGGCCTAAGAAGCCACTTCATTGGCTCTTCCCAGCTCTATCAGGCTCCTCCCTTCACAGGCACCAGCTATTCTATCAAGAGGCAGCAGAGGGAGTTGAGAAGCAGGGCCATTGCATCAGCCCTGTTGACAGGGCTCCTCCTGTCCCTAAACTGCTTCCGGCCAGTCAGTCATTGTAAGAACTACTATTCAAATGTTAACCATTGGTGGCAGAGCTTGTGTTATTCTTCTTCCCCTTTCCCTTGTGTCTTTTGGATTGTAAGCCTGCTTGTAAGTTTTTTCCCCCTTCTGATTGAATGTGGGGCCACTCTGGGAGGCTTCTTCAGCTGAAGAGCAGGGCAAAAATGCTTTAGCTAACTGAGTAACTAACTAATGGATTTGACGTTGCTCACAAAGCACCACAAGGGGCCAGGTAAATTTGAGGAAAAGGGAAGTTCTTCACACCTGAAGCAATAGGAGCTGGGGGGCTAAGGATGGCACAACACCCACCTCAAAATTAAGCTAGTGATATCACCCCCCCAATCTTTCCTGTGGTTACATTCAGGACATATGTATAAATGTGTTGAATGCAGGCACATTCTTTCTGCCTGCTCCGAGAGGTATCACATAAGGTCAAGAAACTTTTCATTTTCCGAGTGAAGAACCTAATTCAAAATGCTTCAGCCATTCAAGAGTCAATATGGATTTTATCTTCCTCTCTTTTTTAAAGATCTTGATGTCTCCCTGTACTACTTATCTTTGGCCCCTCCTTGCACAGCAGTGCCGAAGTAGTTTCCCATTAATTCCCTGGTTTAATCCCATGCCCTTAGGACGCAGTGGGGCTCCATTTTCCCCCTTATAATTCTGACAGCAACATACTGGCTGCATTTGGACAACACATTAAGCAACTGAGGGGGGACACAATCATCAGTTGTGTTGCTTATTGTGTTGTGTGGAGGGTAACACGCCGCTCACAAACTACTGACGGTACTACTCAATCCACCATTGACTAATGTGTTGTCCGAATACAGTCAGCTTTACAGTTGTTCATCTAGGGGGTACTCCCCACACAACATGGTAATAAATAATCAACCGTGGTGTGGATTAGGATCAGCACTGAGTTGACTATGGCAGCATTCGGACGACATGATAGTCAATACAACTGACGATTGTTTCCCCTCCCCCAGTTGCTTAATGTGTCGTCTGAATTCAGTAATTTATAGCGAAGACAGAAGTCAGGCCCCATCTCAGTGGACTTAAGAACAATACTAACAGAAGGATAGTGAGAAGATGGGATAAGTCAAAAAGGCAGTGGGTCAAAGTAGCAAGCATAGGGCCCAAGACTGGATCAGGGGCCTGGTGTAGGGATTAGAGGGGCTTTAACCCTTTGCCCCCTCCTACACCTGCTATTTTCACAGGAAGAAAAGGTCCCATTTGTGCCAATGACTTTTCATTAAGAAAATCATTTACAGAATCCTGAAAACATCCTCCCTCTTTGTGTTGATTGGGATCACAGCCACACCTGCAGGTGATTTTTTAGAAAGTCATTCACATAATTGCTAATTACATGAATAGAGCCTAGTCTAGTTTAGCCCTTAGACATATTAGCCAGTTGCAACAAAACAAAGAAAGTTTTGTAGCACCTTAAAGATTGTGTCTATATATTTTATTTAGACACAGGTACGGATTGTCACAAAATAGCTGGAATCACAGAAGGAGAGTTGGAAGGAGCTATGAAGTCATCTAGTCCAACCCCCTGTTTAAATGAAGGATCTACAATGCAGTGGAGGCTGGTGCCTCTGATAACAGTGGAGAGGTGAATCGGCTCTGTGTTTTAGTCATAATTCTAAATGAGCTGTTCAAATTGCTCCTCACTTTCCATAGCTCCTTTATAGTTTGAACTGAAACCTAGAGAGGATTCATTGCCCCCACTGACATCAGAGCCACCAGACTCCACTGCTAAATTGCATTATCCAACTATGCAGCATTCCCCAGCCCTGGTACCTTCCAGATGTTTAGATTACAACTCCCAGCATTCACAGCAACTCCAGTATCAGAGGCAGTAAGCCTATATACACCAGTTGCTGGGGAATATGGGCGGGAAGATGCTGTTGCACCTGTGTCCTGCTTATGGGTTCCTGGTTGACAGCTGGTTGGCTATTTTGTGAACAGAATGCTGGACTAGATGGACCCTTGGTCTGATCTGGCATAGCTGTTCTTATGTTCCTGATCACTGGCTATGGGTGCCAGCACTGATGGGAGTTGTAGTTCAAAACATCTGGAGGGCTCTAGGCTGGGGAAGGCTATATTACAGCATCCTTGGCAAATGAGCATCCAGCTTCGCTTAAATACCCCCAGCAAATGAGACTCCACCATCTCCTGAGGCAGCCTGGTCCACTGTAAACAGCTCTTGCTGCTAGGAAGTTGTAAACTGTGGGGCAGCAAAGCTACAACAAGCAAAGAGGAGCAGGAGGTCTATACAGGAACATCACTGTCTACTATCTCCTGCATTTCATGAGGATCACATATCATGCATAGACCAGTGGGGAGGGGGCTGAGTGGCCCTCCGGATACTGTTGGACTGCAACAGCCATCTGCCCCAGCCAGCATAGCCAACGGTGAGAGAAGACGGGAATTTGCAGCCCAACATCAGGAAGGCTGCAATTCCTCATCCCAGAAGTAGGCTCCTGCTACATCGAGCGTGTTGATCTTGAAATGGTGCTACAGGACTCTTGTTATTTTAAGTGTCTAGCAGTATTGCCACGGCCCTATAGCCCACAACAGCATCCTGCGCTCAACCCTGCTCTAGGCTACTACTCTGGCATGTTCCTATGTGCTACTCTTCGTTTTTGCACAAGCATCACATCTAAATGGCCACAGTAGAAACAGACCTAGACATCCACACTCACGCTCAATAACAATTAAAAATAAACAACTTTGCAAGAGCTCAAGAAGAGTAGCACTCAGACAAATGGCAGTAGCCGAGCAAAGAGTCAGTGAAACACCAGCAGCTGCTAGCAGCATAGCTGGCACAATCCATTCTGCTGCATGACGCTCCAAAAACCAATTCTTCCTGCCTAATGGATTCTCTGCTGGCAGGCAAAGATATTTTGTAAATATATTGCAATTGGCATAAGTCATTTTTATTGGTTTTATTGCTGTGTTTTTCTTGCCTTGCTTTTATGTTTTTTACTTTTATTTTATGGCTGCTTTATTGTATTTTATAGTATCGTTGTATTTATTTTTTTATTGCTGTTAGCTGCCTGAAGCACCATTTGGTGGAAATATGTGATACAAATTTAACAAAGAAATAAAGTAAAATAATCTAGTCCTTCCACACATGTGCTTTTGTTCTCATACTTGCTCTCTCACACACATGGACAATATAATCTGTGATAAAAGTAGCTACCAATCCTAATTACATCCAGAAAGTGATAGGCTCTAAAATGATTGCAACAACTCATAAAAGATTTTCAGTCCAAAGAAATTTCCCTGAACCGATGGAATTCACTGCCACAAGATATTGCGATAAATGGATAATTGGCTTTTATTTTTTTAAAAAAATCAGTATCTGGAAGAAAATATTAAGGGAGGCAACACATTCATAGATCATTAGATGTGACCAATGAGTAAGTGTCCTGCATGTGATCTTTCCTAGGGCATTTGGTTGTTTGTTGTCAGGGCAGAAAATGCCAAGCCTTGCCTATTGTGACAATTCTCCTAACATTCCTCCCTACCTGGCAATCCACAAGGAAAGAGGACTGGCAAGATAATCCCACAAAACAGCATGATTGGGCAGAGACTATTTCTGGAAAAACAACCAAATCAGCACCTGATGCTCCAGCTCTTTAAAGCCTACTACCCCATGTCTACGCTTAAGACTCGCAAGAGGGCCAGACGTAAGAGCCTACTGGATCAGACCAAGGGACAATCTAGTCTAGCCAATCTGTTTCCATAATGGTCAACCAAATGCCTATGGGAAGCAGGACATGAGGGCAACATCACCCCCTTGCTTGTGTTCCCCAGTAACTGGCATATTGCCCCTGAATCTGGAAGTAACATATATCCATCATAAGTAGTTGCCACTGATTACCTTATCCTCCATTACTGGGACATAAGGATCTTTAAAAAGCTTTTCAGGTGTGTGTTGGAGAACTCTTGCCCATGAAACAAGGCATTACTGCTTTTGTGCAGTGATGTAAACCTTAGAACGCAATATACAAAATGACCCTATAATGTCTTAATCGTACATCTATAGACACAGAACAACTGGAGGGCACCTAAAGATGTAGGTGTAATGGGACATGTGTTTGCAAGCCTGTGCACAGGTACACTTATTAGGGGGTCTTGAATGGCTGCAGTGCCCTGCTGAGTGTACACTCTCTGACACACCTGTGTTTGCCCTGAGAAATGTGTGAAATTACCCATACAACTCAGCTGCAATCACAAAAGGAAAACAACTCACAAGTTTCCAGGACAAGAACGTTAAGAATGTAATACTTGGTCCAGCTATTCTTTGCTGCTCATGCCATCCTCCATGCAAGAACAAGACGACATATTCTGCAAAGTGTCAAAACCAGTAACAAACCTCCCCCTCCATTGCTTCACTGAAGCCGATTTCATTACTGCAGAAGGGAGCTGAGGCTGATAGCAAGAAGGACATCTGGGAACAGAGATTAAGATTGCCCCAAAGCATTTACACAGTCAGGATAACTATAGAAACTTCTGGTCTGGAGCAATAGTCCATCTCTTGCAGAGATGGACTTTCACTTACATGGTACCTGCTATCTTTTGGGATTCTTACTGAAATCCACATTTATTACATCAGCCTTCCCTAACCTGATGCCCCCCAGATTTTTTTAGATCACAACTCCCAGCATTTGTGACCAATGGCCATGCTGGCTGGGGAAGATGGGAGATAAAGTCCAAAACATCTGGAGGGCACCAGGTTGGGGAAGACCGTACTGGATTTTCAAATGATTTTGTGCTTGATGTTGGGCTTTTTTTTTTAAAAAAAATAGCAATGTAGGGGAATAATCCAACCCTGCAGTCCAAATGGGTTTCATTCTTGGGAGAGAGAGACCACCACCTGAAGTTAAAAGCAGATTTGCCTCCTTGGTCTCAACTATCACACACTGTCACAGCCTGGTGCTCCGTATCCTGGCTACATCCCCTCTGTTTTATTCTAATGGCAGTTGCTGATTTGAAACTCTTCACCTTGACCCAAAAGCTGTGCACAAAAAGGGTTGGGAAAAATCCACCCCTTTGGCCACACCACAACTGTGTACTCCCGGGGTGGTTAAAAGTATTAAGGGAGAACTAATCTGCGTAATGTAGATCATGTGCACAAGAGATCCACTTGGTTGTGCAAATATTGGTCTTTGGATCGGCCAGAAAGGGCATGGTTTCAATCGTTTTGGAGTCTTAATTGCCCGAAGGGCACAAAAGTGAACACTCAAGTCAAGTGGGTCTAAACACCCTTCAAGTCCTGCAGGCGCCACGCGCACCCGGTATGAACAGAAACGACCCGTTGGAGACGAAATGAACAATGAGCATCTAATTAAGGCCCTCCCACCCTTTAAAACAAGCGGCAATACATGGCTTCAACTCACCTCCACCAATTTATAGTTCCTTTCCTTTGGGCTGTGGTGGTTGCGCTGTTTCCTCAAAGGCAGCCCTTTCACCGCGGCAAGGAAAGTGGTCAAGAGCACAAAGCTAAGAATAAGCACAACTTTCTCTCTGATTTTAGACATCGCTTCCTCCCACTCCGCCGCACCGCTCCTTGCACGCACACAGACCAGAGGCAGGCGGGGAAGTAAGACGGACAACGCACGCTAATCCAACCTCGCGAGTATTACAAAAATGAGACCCTTAAGACGTGGGAGAGCGAGGGAGAGAGAGAAGGCAGATGAAAACACCGCAATCCTCTTTTCCGCCTTCTGCTCCAACCGCGTCTTCGGACGAACCCCGAGGAGAGCAGATCAGAGTGTGCGCGAGCGAGCGAGGAGAAAGATTAGGCGAGGGAATGCCTCTCCTCTCCACACACGCTCCCCCTCCCCTCCGCCTCCACCCCGGCTCGCGTTTCCACTGTCCCTCTGATCTCTCTTGCAGTTTGCTGATCACGTTTTGATTGACCAGCCTTTGCTGGCGCTCGGGCCACTGATGCTGCTGCAGGCAGCAGAAGGATAACTCTGGTGGTGGTGGTGGGGAGGACTGGGGGTAAAACTCGCAGAGAAGAGGGGGGAAAGCCCGCTCTCTCTCCCCCCCCCCCCCCGCAGTCTCCTTTTCGATAATCCTTTTTGCAATTCGAGTTCTCCTGCCCTCTGGGCGGCACGTGGATCCCTCGCGCTGGCGAGTTGCTGGAAAGAACCCCCGGGCACGACGCGCGGTTCTCCTCCCCACAGCGGCTCCTGTGCGTCTTTTTGCGCCGCGGCGAAGACTCCCCCGCCAGCCCTTTGCAGACCTTCGTGTTCCAGAATCCGGCGGCTCCATGCACTCGAGAGCCCTTTGGCGATGTTGCCGCAGCCGCTGTCGCCTTCCTCCTCAGCCCGAATCGGTAGGCGGCTTTGGACGAGCCCAAAAGGTCTTCCTTCCAAACATTTCCCATCTCTTGGACTCTGCCGGTCGCTTCACGGCCGTATGTTCCAGCCTCAGGTTACCTCTGCTGCGGCTGCAGTTGCTGCAAAGAGCTGCCGGTCGCCGGTCCTTCGCCCGGCTCGCGTTTGGCTCGCATTTTGCGGGCGCGCTCGTGCCGGTCCTTGCTGGGGCTTGTGCCGGTCCTTGCTGGGGCTTGTGCGTTTGTTTTCCGCCCTCAAGGTGAAGCGCCCTCTTTGTTCTGCGCAAACGCTCCGCTCTGGCTCTCTTTGCAAAGTTTCCCCCCTTGGGCTTCGGCTCCAACGCTGCGGCTCGGGCTGCACGAGGCGCCTTGCACCCTCCCGGCCCGCCGCCGAGCGCGCTCCTCCAAGGCAACAAACGCCTTTTGCTCACTCACTCAGTCCGGCCGCTGGCCGCCGGTCCTATCCAAGCGCCCCCCCCCCCCCCCCCGCTCAGCTGGCTTTCATCTTGCCCGCCTCCCCTTCCTTCCCTAGCGGCCTCTCTCTCCTCCACCTCCTCTCGGCTGCCGCGATCTGACGCTTTCGGAGAACGGATCTGCCCCCTCCTTTCGGATTTTTCGACACACTTGCAGCTTTCTCCTTGAATCCGGTCTACCTCTGCGGCTCTTGTCTCCCTCCAGTGGATCTTCTTAAGTCAAGCCGCAGCTCTCTGTGACGTTGCCACGGGAGGATCCCCACCCCACAGGCCCAATGAATGAACGCGTGCGTGACTGAATGACGAAACCCACGTGAATGAATCCAAATCAATCGGCGCCTCGGAAACCACCAGCAGCATGTAGGAAGGATAAAAAAGTCAAGCAGCAAAACCTGGTACGACCCACATGGTACACCTTTTAATGGGAGGGGATACGCTGAGCGGGAACGTGGAGCAGCTGTCGGTAAATCGAGTTCGATGGGCGTGCATCGAAAGCTATTTATTTACGTGCACGGAATGAATTTGGAATTGCTGGTTCTCAGTGACAGCCTCGTCATCGTATCCAGGAAAAGGCATCGGAAGCTAGGAGAATCAGTTCGCTTGGATTCACTCTCAGCATTAAAGGCTTTGTGTTAAATGGGGGGTCCCTTCCCCCAATCTCCCATGAGGATTAGGACGAGAGCTGAGTGATTGCAGGAAAGGGAGATAGCAATTTGATGCAACAGCCATAACTATTTATTGCCATTTATATCCTGCTTCTCCAGAGAGCTCCCAAAATTAGTTTTCTGCCAGGCAGGCACTGACTAGACCAAAACCTACTTAGCCTTAACAGGGTTACGGTATAAACCTTTGGACCAGCTGAGAATGTCACATTGAAATCCCATCATGAGCAGGGCTTACACAATATCCACTAAGAGTTCAAAGTGCTAAGGTGTAGGTTTCATTTGCAAACTGAATTTGTCGACTTCATTGTACTCTCTGGGTTAAATACAACATATAACCCTTTAGATTGGTGGAAGGACTAATTACTGGAAATTACAGGATTACAAGCAACCTTTAAAAAACTAGTTAGGATTCAATACCAACTGTGCGTGTAATCAACCGTTCTGTGTGAAAGCTGTTTTTCCATTGTTGTTCTGAGGTCGTAATTTGCTCTTTACATGACACGATGTATATGAATTAGCTTACTATACAGGTCTAAATAATTCTATTCCTTTGGGAGAAGATTGTAACTGTAACACAGATAGGACAGAGAAGTGACAAAGATGTCCTATTTTGTCCAAAACAGAGAGATGATATAGAAGTGACAAAGATGTCCTATTTTGTCCAATACAGCTGTTTAGATATATACCTCCAACTCAGTGGAACAGGAACATACAAGTTGCCTGCATTTTCAGTCTGTCCTTGGGGATGTGACTATGGGGGCTATCATGATGAGCTTGTGCACCACTGTTCAAGCTTGGCAACCAAACCACTACAGCTTCCCGAAACTTAACAAAACCAAAATAAAGACTGGAATTAGTATTACTGGGAGGAGGGAGAATAAGAGATAAAATACTATGAAAAAAATGACAAGAGTTAGTCATTGAAAAACAAGTACCAACACACAGCCAAAGAGGACTTCTAAAAGTATTTGATCCTCCTGTATCTTAGTGAGATCCTCTTCATGCTTCAAGAACTGTGTGTCCAGAGATGTTCTTTGCACAGGACACAAACAACTTCTTTAAACTACTTACACACTATGGCTTGGACCTAAAGCTGTTTTGTTTAAGTGGAAAAGTACTTCTGCTTACACAACACAGCCTGGGTGAATTATCGCTTTGCCCGTCCTTCCCATTCCAGAGGGCCCCTCAACCCCGAGGAGTGGTTTTTGCAGTGGATGGGGCAGGAGACTGTAGGAGGAAGAGCCAGGAAAGCCCCCATTGTGCATACAGGGTTCTCCACCCTCTTCTCTCAAAGCCCCCCAGTGTTTTGGAGAAGATAAAAGAGAATTTTGATTTCAAGAACTCAATCCTGCACAGGAAGGATGGTCAATTTCCATATTCTCAAAACCCTGCTTGTTTTGGCACATGGGCGGTCAGGTTCTATAATCGTCAGCACTTGAAAGCAGCCTTCCCCAATCCAGTACCCTTCAGATGTGTTGGACTACAACTCCCAGCATTCCCTAGCTAGCCATACTGGGAATGATAGTCCAACACAGCTGCATACAGGCAATTAGGCATTGATAATACATTAGTTGAGATATGCAGGTTGCTTACCTGTAACTGTAGTTCTTCGAGTGGTCATCTGTGCAGTCACACATATGGGCTCGCGCCGACGCCGAGCCTACTTCCGGGAAACTTCACTAGCTAGATAGAGTTTTGGCGGGAACCCCTCCCCCACCATCCACCGCGCATGCTCAGGGTTCCCGCTCTAACTTACCTCAGTTCCCTGAGACCGCTTGGCCTCGCAACTAAGGCATTAATGTACGAAATCAAACAAGAGCATGGCGAATCAACTTGACGTCACAACAGCGATGCCAAGAGGGGATGGTGGGAGGGTTGTGTGACTGCACAGATGACCACTCGAAGAACTACAGTTACAGGTAAGCAACCTGCATTTCTTCTTCGTGGTCTCTGTGCATCACACATATGGGCGAATAACAAGCAAAACTTACCGGAGGTGGGTAGGCACGCTGCTTGATCATTGGCAAATCGAGGAGAGGACCGCCCTTCCAAAAGAGGAGTCCTGTCGAGCTCTGACATCAAGGCGATAATGCTTAACAAACGTGGAAGCATTAGTCCAGGTAGCTGCCTTGCAGAGATCAGTCAGCGAAGCCCCTTGGAGCAACGCCGAAGACGTTGCTTGCGCCCTAGCAGAATGCGCCGTCAGCTGGAACGGCGGGTCCCGCTTTGCTATCTGGTAGGCCAACGTAATGGTTTGTACTACCCACTTGGATATGCGTTGAGAAGAAACAGGCAGTCCTTTGGATACTCCTCCATAACAAATAAACAACTTGCGAGATTTCCTGAAAGTCTCAGTTCTGGACTTATAAAATGCTAGCGCCCTTCTAACGTCCAATGCATGCAACGTTGCAGTCAACGGGTCAGATGAGGACTTGAAGAACGTGGGTAAGACAATGTCCTGACTTATGTGGAACATTGAGGAAACTTTAGGGACAAACCTCGGGTCCGGCCTCAGAACTACCCTATCCCTAAAAAACTGTAAGTAGGGAGGGTCTATTAGTAATGCTGCCAATTCCGAAACACGTCTTGCAGACGTTATAGCAACCAGGAAAAGAGTTTTAAGTGTTAACAACCGAATATCTATGGTAGCTAACGGTTCAAAAGGTTTTGATGTGAGTATAGTGAGAACCAAAGATGGGCTCCACTGTGGAACTACTGGACGGATAGTAGGGAACAAATTATTCAAACCTCTCAAAAAAGTTCTTGCCATGGGATGTGTAAACACGGAAAAACCGTCCACCAACCCATGGTTGGCCGCGATGGCAGACAGGTATACACGGATGGAAGCCGGCTTTAGTCCTGCCGAGTGTAGAGAATAAAGGAAGGAAACGATGTTAGGCAAATCTGCTGTCAAAGGATCAAAGGCATTGATCAGTGCATAATCTTGGAAACGTCTCCATTTTCTATCGTATGACAGCCTGGTTGAGGGCTTACGAGCAGCCTTTAAAATACCCTTCACTTCTTCTGACAAACGGAGGTCGTTCCATGACGCCGGATTCTCCACGCCGTTAGGTGCAGAGCGTGGGCCTCGGGGTGCAGGATTTTCCCTCCCTCCCTGGAGAGGAGGTTGGGGAGACATGGAAGGTGCCACACTTCCGACCTCACTAGTTTGAGTAGCGGCGTGAACCAAGGCTGCCTTGGCCACCACGGCGCTATCACTATAGCATTTGCATTGCTTCGCCTGACTTTGGCTACTGCCAAGGCCATCATAGGAAACGGAGGGAAGATATAAAGAAGTCCCTTCGACCAGTCCCATTGCATGGCGTCCCCCAACGACGCCCGTCCTATGCCCGCTCTTGAGCAGAACGCTGGGCACACCGTGTTGGCAGCTGTTGCAAACAGGTCGATGCTCGGGACTCCCCAACGAGCAAATAGACGGTCCAGGATATGAGGGGAGAGTTCCCATTCGTGGGTGTCGTTGAACGTTCTGCTTAAGTCGTCCGCTATGACATTCTCCGTTCCCGCAATATGTAATGCCGACAGTAGCATATTGTGGGAAATTGTCCATTGCAAAATGTCCATCACAAGACGAAGGAGGTGATGTGACCGTGTCCCGCCCTCTTTGTTCAAATACCAGACTACTGTGGTATTGTCTGTTAAAATGCGAACATGGTGTCCTTTCAGGTGAGGGGAAAAGGCTTGCAGAGCCTTTTTGACCGCCAAGAGCTCTAATATGTTTATATGAAGGCGGGCTTCTGAAGGTGACCATCTTCCTTGTGTTACTAGATCGCCGTGGTGAGCACCCCAACCTGCTAACGACGCATCGGTTGTGACTATGCGAGACGGTGCCGGAGTGGTAAACGGCATTCCCCGAGACAGATTGTGATCGTCCGACCACCATCGGAGTGAGTCTCTTACAGACCGCGGTACGGTAAGTATTAACTTGTGGGGGTTCTGCATAGGGGAGTAATGCTGGAGCAGAAACTGTTGGAGAGGCCGCATGCGTAGCCTTGCCCAACGTACGACAAACACGCTCGCTGCCATTAATCCCAGCAGCCTTAAAATCTGAAAAGCTGAGATTCGGGGTCTCCGTCTGAGCTTCTCCACAAGTTGTCGCAGGACCATAGCCCTGTTCGCTGGAAGAAACGCTCTTTCCACAGCGGAATCCAGAGTAACTCCTATGAATTGTATCCGACGTGCTGGCCTGGTGACTGACTTTTTGTAATTTATCTGCAGCCCCAGCGACGAAAGAAGAGTGATTACGTCGTGGACGTCGGCGAGGGCCTGGCTTCTGGAGGCGGAGACGATGAGCCAATCGTCCAGGTACGGGTACACCTCGATGTTGTTTGATCGAAGGTGCGCGCAAACCACCGACATGCACTTGGTGAACACTCTTGGTGCAGATTTTAGCCCAAAGGGCAGGACAGAGAACTGGTACGCTTGTTGTCCTATGATAAACCGGAGGTAACGTCGGTATAACGGATGAATGGCGATGTGGAAATATGCATCCTTTAAGTCTATTAATGTGAACCAGCTGCCCTCCGTTAACATTGGAAGAACTGACGCCAGAGTGATCATTCGAAATTTTTTGGTTCGTATGAACTTGTTCAAAACTCTGAGATCCATAATGGGACGAAGACCCCCGTCCCTTTTTGGCACCGTAAAATACCGGGAATAAAATCCTGAGTGGAGATGGTGTGGCTTCACCCTTGTGATTGCCCTTTTGCGGAGCAGTTTGGTGGTTTCTTTTGCTAAGATTAGAGATGGTGGCGTAGATTTTATGGTACCAAGAGGAGGAGAGGCTTCGAGCTCCATTCTGTAACCCTCCGCGATGATTTTTAATACCCAAGCATCCGATGTTATTGATGCCCAGGTCTGTAGGAAAGGTTGGAGTCTGTTCGCTTGGTCTCCGAGCTGTATTGGCGTCAAGTCAAAGACGGCGCTTGTTCGACTGTTGTTGTTTGGTGCGTTGCTGGAAATGGCCTGTGGACCTACGCTGTTGGAATGGCCTAGACGTGTCTGGAGGATAGCGCTGACCTCTTTCCTGCTGCTGTTGTTGTCTGTAAGGTACAGGCCTGTACCATTTACGTTGCCTATAAGGCTGCTGAGCCGGCTGGGAACTCATTTTCTTTGCCGTCATTCTGGCTTTGTGGAGGGTATCCATAGTCGCATCCGTCTCAGAGTTGAAAAGACCCTCCCCGTCAAAGGGGAGATCTTCAATCCGGTTTTTAGTTTCCTGAGGCAGCATGGCCGAACGTAGCCACGCGTGGCGGCGCAATGCTACTGCTCCAACCATCGCCTTAGAGAGACAGTCAGTGATATGGCGAGCAGTTGTCAGTTCCTGCCTTGACAGTCTGATGGCCTCAGCTTGAAAAACGCGAGCTAGCTCCCGCTGGTCTTCCGGAAGGTAGTCCGTCAGGGATGAGACCTTCTCCCAGAGGAACAACTGGTACCGTGCCATTAATGCCATATAGTTGTTC
Organism: Anniella stebbinsi; assembly: GCA_029215795.1. Classification (NCBI taxonomy): domain Eukaryota; kingdom Metazoa; phylum Chordata; class Lepidosauria; order Squamata; family Anniellidae; genus Anniella; species Anniella stebbinsi. The sequence continues at coordinate 337,800,025 of JARDYH010000001.1, forward strand.
ACTTTGACGCCCAGTGATGTAGATGCATAAATACGTCGTCCATATGCATCCAATTTTCGGCCCTCTTTGTCTATGGGTGCAGAGTGTGTACGACCTGACTTGCCTTGTGAAGCCTCCACCACAACCGAGTTCGGCTTTGGGTGATGGAACAGGCACGGTGCATGATCCTGTTTAACCTTGTAAATTGCGTCCAAGCGCTTTGACGTCGGGCCAACTGTAGCAGGGTGCTCCCAAGATTGCTTTAAAGTCTTTAGCAAGGCCTTAACCATTGGCATAGTCACTTGTGGAGATGGTTCTGTAGACATGACATTGTAAATGCCATCATCTGAATCTTCAGTAGGCTGTTGACAGTCCAAATTAAGAGACTGAGCAAGCCGCAACATTTGCTCCGAAAAACTCCCCATTTCCATCGTTGGGGATGCCCTGTCCTCTGTGCCGACAGTGTCCAAAGGGGACGGTTCAGACGGGCGAGCAGATGGGGATGATGAAGAGTCGGAAACGTAATCCTCGAAAGATTGTGACGGCTGTCGATGTCGAACCGATAACCGATCCCGGTTGGTCGGTACCGCTGAGGTCGACAACTCCCGACTATGCTGCGATAACGATGCCGTGCGACGTGGAGGAACCGGTGGTGGAGATTGTGCCGCTCGCTGGCGAACCGGAGAGTGGGTGCCCCGGAGCCGCCGACCCGTGTATGGGTCAAACAGATAGCGGCCGTGATCAGACGGCCGCGAGTGGGCAGAACAAACCTCCCATTCTCGAGATCGGGACCTCGATCTGGACGTCGACATCGAAGACCTTTGTCGAGATCGATGGGCTCGACGTCGATGGATCTCACTCCGCTCAGCGGGTTGCTGCGGCTCCGCCGGTAGCGATCGCTCGGTATCGGACGCGATGAGGATCGGTCCAGGCGACGGCAACGAGCGTGAAGGCGACTGGGCCGGTGGCTGTGGCAACTGCACCATCGGAGTTGGCGGAGTGCGGAGCGGAGGCGACAGAGAAGGGGTGTGCCTTTTCGGTGCCGAAAGTGCCGGAAAAATCTCTGGACGCAGAGACGACTGTGAGGCCGAACCCATCGAGGACGTGCGCTGCCTCGATGCCGATGATTGTGTCGGTAACGAGGCGGGCTTGTGCACCATAGCCACAACCTCGACCGTTGAAGACGGTACCGACGCCGGGCGTTGTTTCGACTTTTTTGATGTCGACGGTTTCGAGGATGGACGCGACTTCGCCGCCGAAGGGGTCGCTTTTGAAGACTTTGATTTTTTTGTCCTCTTAGCAGGAGGAGGAGATAAGGAGGGTGAAAACCCCGATAGTGATGCCGGTTGCCCAACCTGAGGATGGGACGAAGCCGGAGATGCTGGGGCCGAAGGACCTCGACTCTCCCCAGAAACAGGCTCTTGCATTGCCACTGGTCGCGGTTGATCTACCGCTGAAAGGGCTTTAGACCATAAAAGGCTGCGAAGCCGGTCTGCCCTATTTCGTCTCGTCTGCCTTGAAAAACGCATGCAGTGTGCGCAAGAGTCAACGATATGGGTCTCCCCCAGACAAAAAAGGCAGAGAGAATGACCGTCAGTGAGGGCAATTTTTGCCCTACACCGGGAGCACCTCCTGAAGAGAGCGGATTGCGCCATAAGATGGCGGCTTCTAGAAATAAACTATTCTCTCAGGAAACTATCCTAATAACAATCAATTTTAATATATATATATATATATATATTTTTAACTAACTATGTAATATAGAACACAACTCTATCTAACTAACAACTAAATAAACTATTCTTCTTTCTTACAGGTTCAAGAATTGAAGAGGAAGTCTCCTGCGAGGCTAACAGCGAAGCGGTCGAAGAAGAACTGAGGTAAGTTAGAGCGGGAACCCTGAGCATGCGCGGTGGATGGTGGGGGAGGGGTTCCCGCCAAAACTCTATCTAGCTAGTGAAGTTTCCCGGAAGTAGGCTCGGCGTCGGCGCGAGCCCATATGTGTGATGCACAGAGACCACGAAGAAGAACTTTCAGGGGTTATATGTTAAGGGCAAAGTCTCTCACACTTCTGAAAACAATGCTCATCTACATACAGGGTAAAAGTGTAGCACTTTGGTTAATAGCTTTTAGAGATGCCCATGGACTATGAACCGGCCATCTTTGCTACACAGTTCAGTCCTACAACAAAACTATTCCAAAATGCAGTAACCAGTTTCCAGTACAATCAAGAGTTCTACCTACTTTCATATACATATAAATATGAGATCTTGGGTAAATGAATAAGTGATTATATTAATATAGGTTCAAGATTGGAAACTTGGCATTGGAAAATAGTCCTAAGGCATAGCTTTAATGATCCTCATTAACTCTCTCTATCACTTGAAGGTAACTGTGCATACTAATACTACAGGATGATATAGGCTATGCCTTACCACTCAGACTAGGCGGTGTGTGAAGCTAGCACATGACACAATTATGTCACAGAGAAGTATAGCAGGTTTTTCATCCCTCAGGTTTCATCTTATTCCAGGCCAACATCTCAGATTCAGTGGTGGCAAGAATGCTAGCCAATGGTACAGGGCATTTTTTTCAAGCACATCAACATTTTAAAAACATGCTCACGCAGACTTTTTGTGAAGTTTTTATTAAGCAGAACATAACTAGATTTTGTCAAGCAGTTTCTCTCAGCTTAACATGCATTGTTACTTTTCTTAAAAGCCAATGTAGGATCTGCTTCTCTTTCTCCTCCCTACCCACATGGTACCCAACATCGTGTTGTTTGCTCAAGGTGTAAAAAAGTCACATATCTGGAAGAAAACATTGGGGGGTGGGGAGGTAAAAATTTCATTTAAAATGTTTGATATTTATAAAAATCTATCATATATGTACATTATTACCAGGGAGGCATAGGAGCACAGTGCAATTTAAGATTTAGAAGTTGCAACTTGGGAGGGCAAGCCTGCCCTAGGGCTATAAAATATGGGCCACCATTAGCTTTGGGGCCAATAAGCCGTAAACCTCAGGCTCCATATGTTGATTTCCCTCGCAGTTTTTCTCCTAAATTTGCCCTCTACAGTTGCACATAAATGCAGGAGACAATTTTAGTGTAGGAGTTGCTGAAATACTGGCCAGAGAAGGTGCATTTGGCAAATGGACAACACAGAGAAAGTTTGCATATTTCAGTGCACTTTGTTTTGGACAGTGTTTTGGTAATCACATCACCTTTCCGCATATTTCACATGCTCTAGAGACACACCTGTATTTACAGATGAGCAGACAACTTGCCAGCTGCCACAGATAGCTACCTACATCAATAAGTTATTTTCCATCAGGTCATTAGTCTTCTAGGAACCCCTAAAAAGATCAACTAGATCATGTCAAGCACAACATATACAAGCAAAAGTGGCTCATAAGTCTATTTTGGACACCTTTCAACCTTCTTCACAGGCAAATAAAGCTCAATGCAACAAAACTAAAATCATCATACCATCAAATGAGGGTCAGACTTCATGAAATGCTTCATACAATGAACTCTAAAGATAGTCAACCAGGATGTAATTAATGAGCAAAGACCAATTTCCTATAGTCATTCTGATATGGTGAAGCCAGCCCAAGATAGTTTACCTTGTAAGATTAACATGGTGACTATTACTATTCCATTCTATGAGATGGCAGCAAGTATTTACCAGATTATGGGGAAAATGCAAATTTCTTGATTAAATCAACTGTCACCATCAGGGTACAGTTTTCTAATATTCTCTATGATATCAGTGGAGACAGTAGAAAATGCATGATAAAGCCTTGTTTAGAACTTACAAGTCAGGATGACTTGGCTGAGAATTAACTGTCATCCTTCTCCACTTTAAGCCTGATAGAATGGCCTACCAAGCAGGTGAACAGACTCCACGTCATCTTAGATTACGAAAGGACAGAGTACATCTGACAATAAATGGATCCTTTAGGACAGAAATTAAGTCATTTAATTTTAAGGCCTTTTATAAAGTCTCACACACTTTAAGGAGCCAAATAGCATTAAACCTGGTTTAATGAAACAATAGTTCTCCCAGTTTCCAGAGGGTAGCCATATTCCTCCCGACATCACTGCACAGACCCTTCAGGTTGATTTTCACTTCACCTTTTGTACTTTGGTATGCATGCCTGAATACAAAATGTCACAATCAAATGTGAAGTGTGCATGTGTATCCTTCAGCCTTTGTGTATTTAAAATAAATGTGAGCAGGAACCTGAGCTTTACCCAGTTGTATGCATTTTGATGGGACAAGCACATTTTTATATATATATTTGCAACACGTGCTATACTGCATACACTCTGGAATTCATACCAAAGAATCCGTCTTTTAAAAGCAGCCCTTAGATAGTACATTACATTACTTGAACCCCCCTTTTAAACAGAAATACAAATGGAAAAACAGTTATCTGTTTAATTGATGGTCCCATATATTTTATATATATGGGTCCTGAGGCAGCCAGTCTATTACCGGATAGAGGCCTCATAGCAGCAGGTAGCATCCAAATGCTTAGCACTATTTAAAGCAGAAGACAATGACAGATATTTCTTGTGGGTGTAGTTCATGAAAATTATCCATTGAACTTCCCAAGGTGAGATACACCACTGCATGCGATAATGTGGTTTTTGGGCAATGAAGGAAGACAGTTGCTATCGGGTGTACCAACTTAGACATCTGCAGCTCCATTTGACCCAACAAGGTAGGCCTTTTGCTCCCATTATGCTTGCTTTTGGGAGAAAAATACCCTCACATCAAACGGTTCAGAGACAAAAGCCACTCACAAAGCAAATGATTTTTTCCTACCTCTGTCAGACTTTTCAATTTGTGCATGGAATTCAACATGCAAAAGTATTTTAGTTGATACAACCATTTAGGAGATTTAAATCAAGCAAATTTTGGGAAAATGGAAGCTAAATGCTTCATTAACCCAATGCAAGCAATATGGCCTCTAGTATAGCGAGGACAGTGATGGTAACACTAAGTCTATGACCCTCACTGTCCATTTCTGGACTGGGTATTTAAGCAAGCCATGTTGAGAAACTACAGTGCAGTGTTGGCCTTTTGGAATATTTCCCTAGGTAGGAAAGCACTATATCTATTCTTTCAAAAGGAGAGCACCTGGTAACCTACCACTGATAAAAATTCTAGGAAAGCTGCCCTTTTCATTCCCATGAACCACATCATACCACACTATATATTGATTGTGAGAATGACAAGAGTCCCCAGAATGACTCTAAAAATCATCCTGGAAAGAGAACTTAGTATAATAGAGACATGCTGATATTTATATCCTATGGTAAATATCACATGCTGGATCTTTTATATATCATTCACATTTCCAATATTCTAGTGTTCAGTCTACCAAAGGATACAAAGAAAAACAGTAAACGAAACAGCAAGATATTTGTCTCCTGCATTCTCCATGTCCTCTTCGCCCAAAGCATAACCAAAATCCTTTCTGAGAAGTATCAGACCATATTTCACATTACCCTCCCCATTTCAGAAGAGTTCAATTTGAGGCTGGCCTGAATACGACCTTAAATCTAAATCATTCATCCGGCTAAATTCTCCTATTTTCCTTTCAGATAGTATTGAAATACTTCTGCAAATGCAATGGTGGAAATTGCAATCAATAAAACCATACTGAAGAATAGCTTGCATTTACTGTTAAATTTTATGCAAACTCTTTCCCCCTAAACAGCTTTGTACTATCTTAAGACTGCTTTTGTGTGTATGTGTGAGAGTTTCTATTTACCAGTACAGAAACAGAGTAGTTAATTTTTTTATGAACGATTTTCAGCCACTGAACCAGCTGTCTTGCCCAACTGTATGCTACAAATGGCAGCAGGTTCCTTAGCTGAATTCTTAAGGAATGATATAAAATATTTAAATCTTATAAGTGGTCCTATTGAAAGTCTAGTCTGTAAGTTGGGGTAGCACTGTATTTACGATTGTTGCAGGAAACAATGGTATCTGCACATCTTACCTCCAATACTTTACATGTTTGCTGCAGAAGATACTGTCTGCAATACTAGTGTTTCCAGAAACAGTTGTGACATGTAGTGCTGTCCTTAAGGGCTTGATGATAAAGAAATGCAGAGTGTAATTCCCAATACTACTCAGTAATTCTGGGCAGAAGAAACCTAGGAATGGTCAGCATATGTGATATTATGTCATGATCTGGCATTAACACAAATTGGAAATGGTGGCAGATCCTCAAAAGAAGCACTCTTAAAAGCCAATGAAAGTAAAGACCAGAATTTCCAGCACAGCCAGTTTTTAGTGAACACTCTTCAAGTTATTTCAGGATACCAAGAATTTGGGAGAAATGAAAACTTTTAGATACTATATTCATTATTTCCCTTTTTCTGCGTATTTGGCTCTTAATGGTAAGATCACATGGCTCAGATGATAAAGCATGACATTTTTTACTGCTAAATTTCAAAATTTCTTAATATGTGCAACACACACGATCAAATGCTCTGTGCCAGCCTATGCACTGGAAAACAGCTACAAAACTTTTCACACTGCCTTTGTTTCAAGCCTTGGCAAATTGCACAGCAAAATATTAACAGTTAAAATTTATCCTTTGGTGAAGAATCAATTATTTCTTAATTCCAAATCATATTCTGGAAGTCCTAATTCTGACATACCGAAGTTCTTGCCACACTGAAGGGGTACACAGATGCTAATAATTTTAAGTCAGAGGCTGTTCAGGCAAATTAACAATTCTTCAGCTGCTCAGAATTTTTCAATGTTATGCATAATCATTTGCGAGACTTAATGGGGGAAGTATAAGTGAAGAAGTTTCCTAGGTGCAAAATGTTAAAGACTTCTGTGGTTAAAGAATACAGACTTACCAATGGATACTGGGACTTCATGATGCATATATATGAAAATATCAGACTGTACCACCACCAATGAACAGGTCATATATGATCTCTAGCAAATTAATACACCCATTGTAAACTGAATTCACTGGAAGAGAGCATGGCCATTTTAAGACACGTCTAACGGCCACATATTTCTATATCAACTAATGTCTCAGTTGCTTCTGGGAATCAAATTCTCTAACGTGATTTTTCTAAAGAGTGAACAATGCATCTTTTTGCTTTCAAGGCTTATTTTAAATGTTTTAGGACAAAAATCCATAGGATTAAGATATTTAAATTGGGAGAAGTAGGGAATGGGGAGCGGTTCATGTCATGAAAAGAAATAGTTATCTCCACTTGCACAAAGAATCTCAACAGCCTAAGGGCCTGTTGTATAACTGAGAAACCTGTTAATTGTTCTTGATACACGGAGTGCTACAAAAGCAATTTCACAAATATTTCAGACGAATACCCACCTATGCATAAGTACAGTTGTGGATTTTGCCTCATGCTGCTTATCTTCTGCGGCCACAGCAAGCACCTAATTGGTATCAATATCACAGGAGCAGTGAAACTATCACAGAAGGTCCTCTGAGGAGGCAGACCTTCAACATTAATGTCTCATAGAACTGCAGCATTTGGGAAATAAAATCCCAGTTTTGCCAGAACATGGAATAGGAGTCCTGCTACATGAAAGGAGGAAAAGTAAGGTGCCTTAGCAGCATGTGATTCCTCTAAACAATTTGATTCTTTCTGCTACCAAGAAGAGCTAAAGCCACAGCAGACAAGATGCTGACTTGGTAATGAGAAGCCACAGTAGGTGAAATTCGCTGCAGGGTTTCTTAATGCATGGCTGTCACCATTTTGAATATCTGGGGCGTGGCAGAGTCACACCCCAGCTTCTCATTATGTGTGAACCTGGATGTTTCAGGGTTGCGTGTGGCTTGTCAACCATCCCAACAACCCACCCTCACAGTTTTGGATGTAACGAGAAGCTACACTGCATCCCGGCGTGCCCTGAATATTCAAAATGGCAGGACAAGAAGCCCAACAGGGAAATTCACCCACGGTGGCTTCTTGTTATGTGCCAACCTGGCCATTCACTGATCTAAAAAGCAACACTAGATCTCATTGTGGAAAAAGGAAGTGTGGCTGCACCTGGAGAGCTGGAGTAATTCTACACAAGGAGAGGAACATGTCCACACAAAGATCTATCCTGCTCTGAACTATCCTTTGCTACTTACCCTAACGAAGGAATGCTTGAAACCCAGACTAAAAAAACCTAATGAGGCTAAGGCCCTGGAAGATTTCCTCTTTTGTGCCTTAAGTGGCAAGTCAACCAACATTTTAATAACTAGAAAGACAAAAAAAGCACAAAGTAAATGGAAAAAGAAATACTTTGGTTGATTATTTCTTGTTAAATATATTTAAGTTAGCTGTCAACTATTTCCTCAGCAGCCTTGCCTGCGTGAACTGCCTGGTTTTGCACTCTGAAGATTAGACTTTAGTCATGAAAAAGGAAATGTTGTGACAGAAGCACTGCAGCATCCTAAGACACATTAACAATGCCCACATGGCAGTGTGATGTGTAATGCATCCACTGCCAACAATGGCTACTGTGATCTCACTGTGACAGATAAAGCAGCAGCATTTTAAAAGTGTAAGTCAAGCTCCTCCCTAGGGCATGACTTTGAAGCAACAGGAATAAAAGCCAAGGGTTTGTGTTTTTTTGCCATTTACAACACACCATTTAGGGTTGCTATGGCCACTTCAGTTTTGTGAGTAAAAAGTCATTCTGTTTATGCTAAGCAGTCATTAAGTGATTGGTTCAAGAACCTTGGCTTCTGAGCCACAGAGAGTTCTGAGGAGTGTGCCCAGTGTACAAAAAAAGCAAGGAAAGAACTCAGTCTTCGGTCTCTTCATAGGTAGTCTCATCAAAAGGTCGGTCAAGGAGAGGTACTAATCGATGACGGGAATATTTCAACATCAACAGGTCTCCAACTTCATCTAGTTCCTTTAAAGTCTGGGGAAAAGGGGGAGAAAAGAAACACTAAGTAAAAGAGGGATCAGTGGGGAAAAAGACCCACATAAGAAACACAATGGCTGCATTCGGACAACACAGTAGTCAATGGTGGGTTAATAGCCAACTCCATGGTTGATTATCAACTGTGGTGTGGATTAAGATCACCATCAAGTTCACTACTAGTCAATGGTGTGTTTGATTGACACATCCCCTCCCCCCTCTCTCCCCGTCAGTCCTCCCACTGGTACCCCATCGCCATTGCAAGTTCTGCCGACTGGACTAGAGTGCAAAGGAATAGTCAATGGTGCCCAACACAATAACCAACGATTGTTCAAATAATCAACTCTGCACAGCATTGGTTATTTGTGTTGCTTATTTCGGCTGAATAACCAACTGTGGTGTGAAAAAGTCCTGACAAATTACACAATAACCAACTGTTGACTATTTAACCCACTGTTGGTTATCTATCATCCGAACCCAGTCAATGGTTAACCTTGCATGCATGGCACTTGTACTAGTACAGTATTTACTTTTTTAAAAAACGAGACCGTTTTTGAACATCTCTTTTGTTTTAGAAGCAGTTTTTCAAGTGTCCCAGTGAAGGGGGTTAGAGTGGAAAGCTGTCTGAGAGAAAACAAAATTGAAGCCCTGTTGGGCCTTGGCATGAATTCCAAAGACCTTGGATCTTCCTGACCTAAACGATTTTTATCTGTGTATTTTACAGTTATTTAAAATGTTACTCCTTTCCCTGAGAATGTGAACCTTCTGGGCAGGCTTATTTCTAGCCATACAGCATCAAACAATGGCTGATAAAAAAAAAGTAAAGTACATTTTGTACCCTAATCCAAAAGAACTACATTTTAATCTCCAGTTGTGCCTCTTTTCAAGAAGGAATTATATACAAAATGACTTGGATAGATCTATTTAACATGCAGAACAAATATGCTCCATTTCAGTAGATAAGAACACTCTGTCAGAAATGTATTCTGACATGATATTATTATTATTATTATTAATTATTATTATTATTATTATTTACATTTATATACCACCCCATAGCCAAGGCTCTCTGGGCGGTTTACAAAAATTAAAAGACTCAACACTAAAAAGACACTATACAAAATTTAAAACCATAAACATAAAACAGCTGACATTTAAAACATTTTAAACTGTTAAGCCTGGCCACGAAGTCAGTTAAAACCTCAACTTAAGCTGTTAAAATGCCTGGGAGAAAAGAAAACTTTTGACCTGGCGCTGAAAAGATAATAGTGTTGGCGCCAGGCGGGACTCATCAGGGAGATCATTCCATAATTGGGGGGCCACCACAGAGAAGGCCCTCTCCCTTGTTGCCGTCCTCCGAGCTTCCTTCGGAGTAGGCACCCGGAGGAGGACCTTTGATATTGAGCGTAGTGCACGGGTAGGTTCATGTCGGGAAAGGCGTTCCATCAGGTATTGTGGTCCCAACTCGTGTAAGGCTTTATAGGTTAAAACCAGCACCTTGAATCAGGCTCGGAAACATACAGGCAGCCAATGCAAGCGGGCCAGAATCGGTCTTATATGTTCGAACCTTCTGGTCCCTGTTACCAATCTGGCCACTGCATTTTGCACAAGCTGCAGCTTCCGAACCGTCTTCAAAGGCAGTCCCATGTAGAGCGCATTGCAGTAATCTAATTTGGAGGTTACCAGAGCATAGACAACTGAAGCCAGGTTATCCCTGTCCAGATAGGGGCGTAGCTGGGCCACCAGCCGAAGTTGGTAGAAGGTACTCTGTGCCACCGAGGCCACCTGAGCCTCAAGTGACAGAGATGGTTCTAGGATATGCAGGAATGAGATTTGTCACTGGGATATGAAATTTAGCATCCTAAAAACCTCAGCTTTCATTTTAAGAAGACAATGTTCTAGCTCTTATAGGTGTGAAGACTGCTTTGAAATTGTGTGAGCAATGTCCATTGAGATCTCTGAAGCTAGTATCCAGGGGAGCAAAAAGCCATTGAATGGTTGAGTGGTACTGAAGCTTCATTGGCTTACATAGCTCCATGCATCTCCCATGATTAACAGATACAGAATATATAAAATAAACTAAGGCAGGTAAAAGCTGTTATCAGAGAATTCTTGGTGCTAAATCTGAGTTACCTGGGGGAAGAATCTGTATTTAGGTGCAGAGTATACACAGCCATTGCTCATTGTTTACACCTTCCACTTGTTCAGTGGACAGAATTTAAGTTTACTAAGTTGTGACAGTCTGCAAATACCTTGCTTTACCTCATACTACTACATTCACAAAAGATCCTTCTTAGATGTATATTGAACTATTTCTTTAAACTAGAAGTTCTCACCTCTCTTGTTCTAAGGACTCTTTTATACCTTACATCGGCCTTTCCCAACCTGGTGTCCTCCAGATGTATTGGGCTATGTCCCACTGGCCATGCAATTCAGTAGCTCTTATTCCCTTGCAATCTATGTGGCCTCAATAATCAACAATGTAAAGTGTACAGATGGGTGCCACATGCCATGAAAACTCAAGGTAGAGACATTGTTTTGGAAAAACGCCCACCCATTAAACAGAGGCCCCATATACTCTGAATTGAAGGGGGTGTAGGGAAAAAGAGGAACAAAGGTAGCCATTGCCAAATATATTCTAACAGTGAATACATCTAAAGCAGAACTTTAGCAAAAAGCAACATATGGAAATAATTTGAGGTTAAATTTCTGTTGAAGGAGTCTGTTAACTGTTATTCTTGAACTCAGATTTAGGATTTTATTAATTTAAAACAAAGAGAAGCATGTGACTTGCAAAGACTACAAAGGAAATGGCATTGGCGAACTCTGACTTCAGGAAAGTGTAATATATTTTTCATCACTGAAAAGAAAGCACCAGCCCACAGGGATGAAGGTTATAAGGGGCTTCGCTCTGATCCAGGGCCAAAGTATTTTCAGGCAAGGAAGTTTTATTTACATAAAACAATTATATATTGAACTGCTGCCCATCATATGGGTTGATTTAATAAGGAAGCATTACAAATCTCAGGTGTTGTGTGTGAGTTTTTAACAGGCACTTTCACATGAGGGAAGGGGAGGGAAAAGAGAAAAGAAGAGAGATGGTCTCTTTCATAAGGATGAACAAGACCCAGGAATGAGTGGACAACCTCTGCACGGTCTCTTTTCCCCTTCAATTCAGGATCTGAAAAGCTGCTCCCATATTGTCGATTTTGATAATTAAATAAAGATCTTCGGATCTGATGTCCAATACTCTAACTTTGCTGAATATATATAACTTTATTCTGAAAGAAGGCTAAAGTCTCCATGAGGATTTCCTTCAAATAAATCTACTTTGGTATGCTTACCTAGGGATGTACAAGAATTTCATTCACGCTGAAGAGCAGAACTTGCCCCATTGGTACCCCCAAAAATGCAAACACATTTGTTTGGGCAAAAATACATATTCTCAAGCTTTATTCCCATATTCCTGAGAAGAATGTATGTGTTAGGAAATGTGCGCTTTAAAAATGCAAATTTCGGGGGGGGAGGGGGAGAATGCATTTTCACTTTTTAATCAATGTAATAAAAGTCCGCATTTGAGTGTGTGCTTTCAAATTTTTCAAAACTGGGGGGGGGGGGGGGAAGCAGCTCACAATTGGAAGCAAGGCGGACCAAGCTTCAAGATGGATCTTGTCAATCTATTTTTTCAGGATGTATCTGTAGAGGAATTGTTTGGGGAATGCATGCACCTATTCAGTAAATGCAATTACTGCAATCCAAATCCTGATCTGTTTTAGTCCATTGGTCATCTAGCAGACATGAAGAAAAGCACAGGCTGAGCTTTTTAGTGACCCCAGATGTCATATACAAGGATTCCTTTGCAATATATGATTCTTTTTCATAATGCTGCTCAACATACTTCTTGTTTGGTATTAAATTGGCAAACAAGAAGCAAGATAACATTCTGCACAGTTGTGCTCTACTAATCCTTTCCACGTGCTTTTTTGGAGATCAGAATGACTTGTGAGAGAACTCTTGTGTCATAGAAATGACAGAGCTGTGCACTTAATTAACAGGGGTTTGCTATTTTTCAGGTCACTGTGGAAGCACCCAAAATGTTCAGATACTTGAAAATTTGAATAAATGTTATTTATTTACTGTACTTTTAAACTCCCCAATAACTGAAATTCTCTGGGCAGTGTACAATACATTAAAAACATACAGTACCCACAACAATACAAAAAATAAAACAGTGCAGACTAAAACATAGATAAAAACAGCAGGAAAGAATAAAAACATCACAACCAACAGCAGAATAGAATAATAAAAGAAATAAAAACAATTCTTAACAATTCTCATAAAGGCTAAGGAGTATGGACGATGCTTGTGGAATCTCAGAAGCCACAGCAAGAGAGGTGGGGAAGAAAATAGCAGCATTCCCCTGCAGAGGTCCTGGGCTTCAACTCCCATCAGCCCCAACCAGCATGGCCAATAAAAAAGGAATGCAGGGTATTGTAGTCCAAAACATCTTGGTGGCACCAGGTTGGGAAAAGCTAACTACAGCTTCTTGAGCCTACCCGTGGTTTGCAATACTTGGGCAGTATCCAATGCAGAACTACTACAAATGTAAACGAAATAATTTGTCCCTCAAAACCTACTTCTATTAAGATTATCTTCAAAAGTGATTTCTTGCTCCAAAATTTAGTATATATTCAGTTGTATTGGTTTGAATTCTCTTCTTCCTGATTCATTTAACTCTCTCTCTCTCTCTCTCTCTCTCTCTCTCTCTCTCTCTCTGTGTCTGTCTGTCTGTGTACACACGCTTGTGTGCATATGCAGCACCATCTCTACCCCTACACAACATTGTTTGTATAAATACATACAAAGGTTAGGTAAGGAGCAGTACATTCAAATCAATAACTAATAGATGATCTGAATTCAAATTAACAGATGGCAAGAATATTAAAAAATAGTTTAGAGTTTCTAGAAAAGTCAAAAATCAAAGCTATGGAATTCTCAGCAGTTGCTCAAGACTGTTATCAGGCTTTGATTATATGCTATAAACTTTGATATTGTTCAAATAACAGTTTGGTCTGTACAAACAAAGCACTCCCACCCACAGTCTGAAACACGCCATTAATTGTAACCTGCCCGACACATTTATGAACATGTCACCTCAACTCTTTCCAAATGCAGCTCTATTTAATCACTGTTCATCTACACCAGGACAAAATCTCAAGTATTTATTAGAATGTTTTCAAATTGCTATCCTCCTCTTAGCCAGCACTTTGAAGAAGCTAACAACCAATTTGAAGAATACTAGTGACATCACACCATGGCTAATTCAATACAGAATCCCTAGTACCAAACCAAGGAACTGATTGAGAACAGTCCCTTTTCAGAACAAAGAACTGTCTGCTCAGACTTACAAAGCAAAATTTATGTAGTGCTGCCTTTGCCCAGAAGATCATTTCTCATATCCAGTTGCTACGACTAGTTATCTTTAAATCAAAATTGGCTTTCTTTTATTTTTAAAATAGATAAAGCAGAGACAAATTTAGGTACTTACAATATCAAGTATCTCTTTGGTATGAGCTGCAGACAAGCAAAATCTGGCTCTGGATTCAATGATTGGAGTGGCAGGAAAACCCACAACCACAACACCTATGTGTCGTTTCAACATCTCTCGTCCAAATGCGCTGCAAAGAAAGCAAGACAAGATTAATGAAGCAGCAACAGCAACGTAAGTCCTGTGCTGCTCAGTGCAAGGGGGCTTTGGTCAAGAACGCCTGGGAGGCCACATTTCTGACTGCCTTGCCTTAGAAGGAGAATGCCTGCACACAAAGGCCTCTTTTGTTCAGTCCTGAGGTGGTCTTCCTAGAAAGGTTTCACTGTATTAAGTTCTCACAGAGCTGAAAGATTATATTTGGCAGGGGCTGGTCTTTTAGCAGGCTGCTGCTAAACGGATTTGTAACTTAAACTTGAAAGTCTCTTTGATAGAACACAGTAACTTCAGCTTGGGAACTCACTTTTCAAGAATTCCACAATCACCCCTCCCTTGCTTACTGCTATCTGAGTGGAAGGCCTGTGCTGCTCAGAAGTATTCAGGGATGTGTGTCCTACAATTCCATGTAGCTGCCAAAACAAAAAAGCAGTAGAATGTGACATTGAGCAAAGAATCCAGCTTCCTGTGATTTAGAGTCTTAATCTCCAAATGAGCAGCTTAATACTTCCATGCCCTTCTCTCCTACTCCAAATGCTCTGCTTGTCTGTTTCCAAAAGGCTCCTTCTCTCTCTGCTCTACCACTGACAATTATGTACAGTCTAAACTAGCCAGGAAACAGTTTCCGATGGTTACTACTTTTGCTAGTGCTAAATGATTGCAACTTACCCGATTTTTGCTGGCATATATAGCATCAAAGGTACAACAGGGGAGTCTTCATTTCCATAGATGATAAAGCCCATTTCCTTAAGCCGCCTTCGGAAATACCTGGTGTGCTCAGCCAACTGTTGTATACACTGCTTGCCTGAATGGGAAAATTGAACAAGTGTAGTTTTTACATCACATTCTTTCAAAATTCTGTTTTGATAACAAACATGGGTTTGAATAGCTTGAGAAAAATGGAAGTTCATGGTAAAAAAACGGAATTACAAGAGGTTATCATCTCCCTCAATGTGACCAAGATTACATTGAATTGAGAATCTAATTATGCATGTTCAAATTCTTTCCTTCTTTTTTCCATAATTACTAGGCTTGCATTACAATTTGCCTGTGAATCTTAGGCAAATAGTAAAGATATTCTACATTAGCTGCTAATAGCCAATCCTCCTAGAAATATACATTAAAGGAGAGAACTCAGTCAAGATGCAAAAGAAAATTCCTGTTGGGATGTATCAACTTTTCCTTAGATATAAACACACTGGCAGGATAAGGTTGAAATGGTAGACAAGAAAAAAAGCTGCAGCAGGAAAGGTTGAATGCTTAGGTCCCAGAGAGCAGGACAGAAGTTTTCTTTCTAGTTTGAGATGGACCAGGAATTATGAGAAGTGATTTAAGATACTACCATTAAACCGGGAGCACAGAATAATATATTCAAGATGGTGCTAAATGCATCTGCCATGTTCACAAGTAGTTTCTGAGCATAACAGGCTGACCCCAAGCTCCAGTGCTTGGAAAATTTGAGCCTCAAAGCACTTTGCCATTTTTCTCATTCTACTAGCTAAATTCACTCATTCAGAAAAAAGCTTCATTAGCTTGTTCATAGGATCCCAAATCAGCAGCCCCCTTAATTTGTATGCTTCAGCTTGAGGAAGGAGGGAGAGATTCAAAGAATTGCTATCAGCCTCAGCTTCCCATTTGCAAAGTAGAGAATCAATGACACAAGAACCTTCAATTTCAGGGATTTGGAGAACTACAAGTCAATCCCCATTTTAAAAAAATAAATAAGGAAATAAAATTGGAGACTGAAGACAGGAGAAAATATTTTGATCATTAGGGACTCCTGACCACGAGACATCAAGCAAGGAAATACGATTAATATACCATGGACTTCCCTGACAATGCAAATAAATAAATAAATAAATAAATTGCAAATTCAGCGTAATTTTGATATCTTTGGAGGACAAAAACAAACACTCCTATTTTACATGACTTGGTCTTCACAGGTGAGGTACAATTAGCCACCACTGTGAATATTTTAAAATGCAAGTTAACATAAGCATTTGGCTCAATACTTATTTCTGTGCCTCTCTGATCGATGATTGTCATGTTTTAACTGTGTTATTGTAATAGTAGGGTTTTATTGTATTATTGATATTTGCATTATCAAATTTTGTAAGTCACCCAGTGCTCCTGTTTTGGAGCAAAGATACAGTATAAGAACTATGAATAAACAAAATAAATAAATATGAGAGCCTGGACAACCCTACAGCATTTTGAGCACTCATCTGTTAGATTATCCTTGCAGCTATTCATGTTCTGTTTATAGGCAAATTTGTTGTGATGTAAAATCACTAGCATGAGCATTATTCAGGATGCATTTGCTCACAGAGAATTTTAGTCACGCTTGTTGAATAAGCTATCAGATAATTGATGCATGTTTCTGGGACACGCTGGTCTTTAAAATCTTTTAGGTTTTGTAGAGTGCCTCACCACACGATGAAGCAAATTCTAGCAACAGTAGAGGATTTTCCTTAGGGAACCAATAAACTCTAATAAAATAAATAAATAAATAAATAAATAAATGTCCACTGAATAAGCATTTCACTGGCAAAGATAGTATATGAAATGGTACTTTACTGGCCAAAAGCTGGTCTACCAGCCATTGTTCTATGCTAATTTATTTACACAATTTATATACCATCAATAAAATATGCAAATGGTGAACAGCAACAGCAGCAATAAGACGAAAACAGCATTACAATCTTTAAGCAGCATTCTGCTTGAATTGCTATGAGGACAACTCATTTGCTCTGAATCAGAAGGTTGGGAGATGTGGGGTTGCATACATCAAAGAAAAACATATGCCAAATCCTAACCAACAAGCAAGGGAGGAAGCCTGCAGTAACAGTGTTTGCTTTACATCTCAGACAGTCCTTTGATGAGAAACTAGTTTTACTGGAGGCCATTAGAGTTTGAAACCAAAGTAACCACATGCAGAGAACAATAGTAGAAGAAAAATCTCTTAGAACCAGGCTTCTCAACCAAACATCTGTTTTGTAACTATGGGGCACCTTGGCTTTCTATTTCTAAGGTTTGTGATTATACTACTAGTGTTGCATTACTTTCTGTGTTTATTTCTACCATCATCTGTGCATGACAATTGATATTAAAGGTTAGTTCATTTGCTTCTGCTTGTGCTGCATAACAATTCAACAAATCTTTTCAGGATGACCAGGCTAGTTTCTCTGAAGTTACAAGTATCTGTTCATTTATGTAACACAATGTATTCATGAATGAGTCTTCCTTTCTAGAAAAAAATATATATTAAATTATACAGCATGAAGTTCATGTTATTGCCAAACTTTTAATGCTAAGATATAAATAAACTTTAGGTCACTAACAGGAAAGAAACCACCTGTTTTAAGTGTACAGCACTGATTTCAAGGATTCAGTAAAAATATAGAAGTGGCACTTGAAAATAAATGCATGTGATCTGGACATGCTGAGTGTGTAGAAATCACAAAAAAGAAGACATGAATGTACATGCAACAAAATTTAGAAGCCCTGGTTGAGGCACTTAAAGTACTCTTCAGTCTGCTTCCATGATGACAGATTTTGCATGACACCATTAAGTAGAAGTGGCACTTAACTCTGAAGTAGCAGCTTTCCAATCTAAATCATCCAAAGCCAAGCATTATCCCCATTAAGTACCTAACAAAGCTGCTTCTGACCAGTGCACAGATTTCCCTGGTGTGTGGGATGTACACCACTGTACACCATAGTGGAAATGTACACACCTATTCACCTCAATTCCTCAAACTCCCTTCCTGAAATTATCAGGTCAGGCACCGATATCTGCCCTTCCTCTTTTGCTGTGAAGACAGACAAATAAATCATTCAGGTTCTCCTAAATCTATTTATCCTCCTTTAAACTCCTTTGTTATCCAAAGGATCCACCAGAAGCTTAGCCAAAGTGCATGCCTGGAACCGCTCTTAATCTAGAGGCCAGGCTGGTCTCATTAAGATGCACCGCTTGGATGCTCACAGTAACATATTGGCTCCGTCTTTTCCAAATTCCAACTTCTCACTCTCTACCACATATATCAGCAGACAACTTTGTTTCCCCCTGGAATAAGACCGTGACTCAGAAAATAAAGACAATGGGCTTGTCTTCTAACTCAATTATTAACTCAGGAGTTAAGAAGTGCAAAAAAGGTAGTCAAACAAAGGCTTTTAGTGTTCTGACAATCGGGGGTGGGGGGGAGAAGCCCTGCATATAATGTGGGTCCATTGTTTACATAATTGCCCATGCTGCAGCGCAGGTTGGTCTGCTGTCTGAACCCGGGATGCGGTGCGTTGGGAGTGGCTTCATACCCACCCTAAAACCCCCACTGCAAGTCATGAGTTATAGAATGGGTATGAAATTACCCCTTCTGCGCTGTGTGCTGGATTCAGATGACACACCAACCCATGCTGCAGCATGGTAGTTACATCAATGACCACTGCACGCATGGCACGAAGCCACGATGGCTTATTCCCCTCCCCCACATGATCGTCTGAACCCAAACAGAGTCCAAACACAACATACAAATGGCAGTAATTCTTATGTAGCAGCTGGAGAACTGCCAGTGTTTAAAAGTCAAAGGTTTATTTCAGCAGTACATATAATGTTTAACTCAGAATACTAACTAACAGCATAAAATAAATTGTTCATTTTTACAAGTCAAAGAAACTTCTGTGAATTAAGGGAACAACGAAAGGAAAGATCTTTAAAAGTTCACTTTCACATCTTCAATTTCCTTCTATCAGGCATTACATAAAACATAGAAATAAGAACACTATAAAACAGCATCTAGTTGCAAATAGTCACTAGGGTCACAAAAAGGGCTGTGAAAAATACAGATGAGACTTCCATTTATAGGGGAGCTTCAAATAAAAAAAATTCAGACTAAATTTAACAGACATTTTTGCATTTTCCATAAATTCAGAACATTTCTAATTATAAAAAGCTGTATTAATACAAAGCAAAATCTGTTAAACCTCTGAAAAGCCAGGCAGTGAACAGCAAGATTCCCCGTAAGAAAGGTTGCTGCACGTATTCCAAGTATTATTCCATAGGTATTAAACACCACTTGCACCATTCCCTTTTCTAGGACCAGAGTTGGCAAGGCAGTATTTCCTTCAGTTTATAGGAATTTAACTGTCTTAGTATTAAATGGAATACAAATAAATTCAGTAGTCTGGATTCAGCAGAAGGGCTCATGATTCAGCACACTGAAAGAGGAAGGGGGACCATTTTCAACAATTCCCCCCTCCCCACAGCCTTCTGTGCCTCCTTCTACACTGTTCTGGAAGGTTTCTCCAGCCTCTGGAACAGATTTTCAGGGTCTGCAGACTGCTGAATAAATCTGAAAAAAGCACACTTCCCCATCCTTCTGTGAGTGGGAGGTTCCACTTACTGAACTGTACTCACAGGATCCAATCCAGTAGTTTTGTTTGTATAGTGGCAATTTCAAGAGAATATCAATTTACTGTATTTAAGGCACAGAAATAGAATGTTGTGTTAACACAGCAGAATATACACTGGTGCAGAAAGGATATATAATGAAGCAAATCAAGATTCTACTTTGAATCAACAAGACAGATTAAAAACCACTTGTTTTCACACTAGAGATAGCACCTATAACAACAATTATACAACTTTACTAAATCCAGTTAGGTTTCACTACCAAAACCATTACCTAGGATGAACAAAATGTATTTAGTTTTGTCTGTTTTTCATACCATTTCAACTTTGGGAATTTTGTTCTTTTTAAAGTTATGCAATCCACTGGAGCTCATCCAAAATATCAGTTGTTAACAAAGATAATTAGATGTAGTAGAAACAAGATTGTTTAATGGCTAACAGATTTTCCAACAGCGTGAACCTGAAATCCAGCATTTAGTTTTTATTAGTGTGGTGTCTGTCAAGTCCAGGGAGGCTCATAAAACACTAATTTCCTGCAAATTCACCTTCAGACTATTTCTAAATTTACCATTTTTAAAGCAAGAGTGTGCAGTCTTCAGTTTTACAAGCCGCCTGTATTTTTTCTAGAATGGAGCTGGACTGCAATTTAATTGGGAATTCACAATGGAATCTGGGATGTAGAAGTAATGTGTACTTATGGAAGATGGATATTACAACAGAAAGCACATCGTCTCACATATTACGAGAAGGAGACCAAAAAAATTGTCATAAAATTCTCTTCTTGCTTCCACTGTAATTATCGCCACATTAAAAAATTCTAACAATGCATAGGCAACTCTGCTTGGACGTATATATTTTCCTGGCTTTTGATCCAAGAAAGACTAGGGAAAAATATTTAAAGATTTGTATGGGGAGGAGGGGAAGGATGGCAGCAATTCCTAAAGCCCGTAGCATGTAGTTGCTGGCAGTCACAACACTACTCTCTTCATTTTCTAGAAGCAATCAGGCAAGTTCAGATATGTGGGCCCAGAACTCTTCTCAACATCTCTTCTGCCAGGCCACCCCATGGTCCCTGCTGGCTATCCAGTGATGGCAGTGGCCCTGAGTGGGGATGCAGGATAATATTCCTGTATTCACTGGCACTATCTTAATTACACCACTCTGATCCCTGATGTGCACATGTCAATCCCCTTCAGTCAGGCCCGACTAGAGGTCTAAAGAGGAATTCTGCATTCTTTGGAGACAATACTGCCCCCAATATTTCACTGATGAAAATACAGACATGCCATGCCCATTGGCTAGCTCACTCATTTGGCAGAGTGTGGTGCTAATAATACATTGGAGCTCCACGCTGGCCATCCAGAGCCAGGAGAAGGCCTTGAACTTCCTTCTTTTGGGGAAGAGATCATAACTCAGTGGTAGAGCATGCAGAAGGTCCCAGGTTCAATCCTTGACATCCACAGTTAAAAAGGATTAGGAGCAATATGTATAAGACTTCTGTCTGAAAATCCAACAAGTGGCTGTTAATCAGTAGACAATACTGCGTTAATGTAGTTATGAAAGTCTTGGAGGAAGAGAAGTAGACAAATTAAAAAATTACAAGTATTGCTACTTGCATGACTAATATATTTAATAGATTCTTAAGGTTAGTTACAAAACAGCTGAGGAAGTTACTCAGTATGAGCTTTGCATTTACAATCACTTAGATGAGTAATGCTTTAGGCATGTTCTGAAAGCAAGTGGAATTATTTTGTTGTGACCAAGCAAGCTGCAGTACAGAATCTCATCCAATTTAGTTTTAATCTCTTGATACTAGTTAAGAGAGTGAACATTCCTTGGATGTGTCTGCAATTGCGCATGTGGCTTTTTTCTTTATTAAAAACAAACAAAAAGCAAAATTAATCCAAAAACTAATCCATTTTAAATAATTTCTTGGCTCTTTGGAATAAGTGAAGCAGCCACTGAGAACACCTTACTACATGGAGGCAACCCAATCTTTGGAACCACGAATACTAGAAGCCTGGCACCATAACATGGTGGGACATGGGAGAGGGCTTCCTCTGTTGTGGCACCCTGGCTGTGGAATGCCCTCCCCTTAGAGGCCCGACTGGCGCCAGAATTGGCTTCATTTTGGCACCAAGTTAAGTCATGGCTTTTTATCAAAGCCTTTGATGGCTAAATTCACCAAGTCTGCACATAGTTTTAACTGGTTTAAAATTCTATACTGGTTTTAGCTTATTAATGGTTTAATTTGTTTTTAGCTGTGTATATTTATTGTTTTATAGTCTTTGTATGATTTTATCTGCATGCCGCCCTGGGATCCTTGTGATATAGGGTGGGATACAAATGTTTAAATAAATAAACAAACAAACACAAACAAACAAACAACATGCTGGGGGCACCTCCAAATCTCTGGAGAATCTCATCTGGTGGTTTCAATGTACTTGTTGAACAGGAAAGGAAAATTTGATGAAAGCTCTAGATAATGAGCAGTTGCCCATCCTTATTCTCTGAGATCTCTAGAAGGATGCATAAACAATGGATGAAATATCAAGGAGACCATAGAGATTTACTATCTAACATTAAAGCAAGACCTGCCGGGAGAGATTCACCAACTCACTAGTCTTCCGGAATTTAAAAGATCTATAAAGACTTATCTCTTCCAGCAGGCCTACCCAGATGAATTTTAAAGTGTTTTATTGGTGTTTTAATGATGTACTGGTTTTATCTGCTTTTAATCAGTTTTTGTATTTTGTGTTTGGTGTTGTTCCCCGCCTCGATCCGTTGGGAGAGGCGGGTGATAATATATTATTATTATTATTATTATTATTATTATTATTTACACTGGTCCAACCTAGGGAGTGGAGATGGGCAAATACCCATTCCTCTGTCCATACTTCTCTTCTGAAATTATTAGAAATTGCAGTAGAAGAATAGAATTGTAGTGGGAGTGGGGAATCAAATTGGGAAAGGGAAGTTTAGCAATAACCATTACTCACCCTAAATAACTTTTTTTGTTTTAGAAAAGGTTGTGTAATATTCCACACAGACGCATGTAACATTAGCATCACTAAAGGACAATTACAGCAGCAATAAGATCAGTGATGCAGAGCATTACATTTTGCATGGAAAAAATTATGAAAAAATTTCCAGCACTTTATTTTTCCGTGAATTTTTTTTATTCCCTAAGTTTATTAGTAATAATGAATGGATGTCAAAAGCAAATAAAATATGAGGAGGGCTTGACACTTTCAAAGTTGTCATTAATATGTTATAATTATATATTATAAAATATACAATATATATAATTGTATAATTAATATATTACAATTAATATTAATCAATAGATATTATATATTATTATATATAATAATTAATATGATTGTACCTAGTACCAAGTATGTGAGAGAATTATATCTCTCAGTATGAAATAGAACTAATAGGTAGTGACAGTAAAAATGAAGGTGTTGCAATAACCTTAGTGGAAGAGAACTGATTTCTACAGAAATAAAAAAATAATTGTCAGCATATCATGCACAGTTCTTTGGGTTGCTAAAATTTATTATATTAACTGTTTCAGAATTTTGGTTTTTCTTAAATGTAAAAAATGTAAGGGAAGTGTACATGTTATTATTTTTAGATTTTTATATCAGTTCAAATAAAACCATTTCCAAAATTTAAGATTTAAGTTGCATTATGTGTGTTTTTATTTTCCTCTCAAATTTTTCAGGTCAAATACTTCGTATTTGGGACAAAAAACTAACATGTAGTGCTTTTAGTTTTGCTTACTAAATACAAGTAAAATAAACACACTAAATTGGATCACTGTAGGGCATTGGAAAATATTCCAGTGCAAACTGAAACATCTCCATTTTGAACTGCTCTAATTTGAATAGGACTTTTTCACAGAAAAAAATCCAATTCAATTTTTTTTCTAACACCCACATAAAATATGCTACCAGTTGAAGATAGGGTGCAGGCAGGCCTGCATTTTACATGTGAGCTGATGCCTGTTTGTGTCCCAAGGGAATTTAGGCAGAAATTAACTCCTTGCAACAGGACATAAGTTTGTCAAGAGTACACAGAAAATAAACCAGTCACATCCAATGTTAATCCCATGTAAAGTAAACTCACTGAAATGAATGAGACTTTTGTTAGTCGCGACTGAGGTCCTATTCATTTTAATGAGTCTACTCTACATAGGACTAACATTGGATACTACCTGTAGTAGTGCTACAGGCATATAAAATACATGCTTCAGATTTTTTTATGACTGTCTACTCTATTGAAATAACTGAACATGCAGCTCCAAGAAAGATTAGAAAACCAGACATTAAAAAACTAAATTCAAGGTACATAAATTTAAATCCCAAATAATATACCCTCAGATATGATGTAACAAACCACTCTACTACTGTTTAATGTCCTCATGATTGAACTGCTATTAGGAAAGTTGTTTAGATGTTCTCTTCTCACCACAGGGCTCCTTGTGACGAGTCACTTAACTATGGTGCTCAAGGGAAACCTGCAGAAGAATGACCACACAAAACACCACAAACCTGACTTCAAGCATGAGTGTAGGACAAGCAGATCCATATAGCAATAGATGGTAAAGGGGCAAAAAAAAGATTTTGGCAAGATACATGAAAACAGATTTAAGGTATATAGAACACAGGCTCCTATTTTTAAGGAAACAAGGTGGCTGAGGCCTGAAATTTGAAAATAAAAAAAACCTTTGGAACCCATTCTCTTGCCTGAAGGAATATATCTTGGCAATTTCACTAGCATTTCCTTTTCAACCAGCAGCTTTGTTTCCCCTCAGGTGCGATCCAAGAAACTGCAAAGCTAGCTGAAAATAGAAGCAGTTATGTACCAAAGTATTATAGTGCCTGTGGTACACTAATGCTTTATGCTGGTTACAATTTACATGCTTTCCATATAACTGGGTCTTAAATCAGCAGGGCACGGTGTACAGTATCAATAACACTGCATTTCATAGTTAAGATTATGGTATTATAGTTAGGATTATGGTATTAAGTCTTTGTTACCAACGCTGCTCTCCGGATGTTAAAAGCATTGGATTTTCTAAGTCAGATCTCCAAGTTAGCCTCCATTTCCTGTGCAACTAACTGTGCAAAGCTCTATACCCATTTCTCAGATGTCATATTGCATAATCAATAAGTAGACTTTTCACAACTTTGGTGCTGAGCTGCTCCAGAAAAAGTTCAGTTCAGAGATTTGAGATGGAAAACACACTTCCCAAAATAGTTTGATGAAAGTAGCTGCATGCTTGAAGCAGTTTCTATTTAATTCTAGAAGGTAGCATATATTTAAAGGTGATTATCTATAGTCCTAAATGACTCAGGACGAAGTTATTTGAAGGTGACCTGTATAAACCTTCCCAGACCCTAAAGACCAGCTATTGAGGCCCTGTTGACATGCCCACCAGTAAAATCTAACTGGTTGACATGTAAAATAGACAAGGCCTTTTCTGATGGGGCCCCACCCTTATAGAATGCCTTTCCAGACGATACGCCTCTC
This sequence comes from Anniella stebbinsi, assembly GCA_029215795.1. NCBI lineage: Eukaryota > Metazoa > Chordata > Lepidosauria > Squamata > Anniellidae > Anniella > Anniella stebbinsi. Next base: position 337,825,580 of record JARDYH010000001.1, read on the forward strand.
ACCAGCTATTTTAAAATAGCACCCTCCTACCCATGTTCCCCAGCAACTAGTGTATAAGCTTACTGCCTCAGATACTGATGGTAGCACATAGCCATCAGAACAAGTAGCCACTGATAGCCTTCTTCTCCAGGAATTTATCTAATCCCCTATTAAAGCCATTCAGTTAGTGGTCATCATTACATCTTGTGGTAGTGAATTCCATAGTTTAATTATGCACCATGTGAAGAAGTACTTCCTTTGTCCTGACTCTCCCACCAATCAGCTTCATGGGATGACCCCAGGTTCTGCTATTATAAGAGAGGGAAACAAATGTCACGGCTCTTTGTAACAGTTTGAAGAGCAGTTTGTATGGCAGCGACAATAGCTTGCCTCTCTTCATTGTAACTAAAAGTAATCTACAGATTTGCACCACAGCTTTAGAGTTTATTTTAACCTGCGGCCAATCCACATATGTATGCCAAAAATCCATAGCCACAAAAAAAAGCAAAGCACAGGTCAAAATAGTTTCTCTACACTACATTTTTGAAACCTATAATTGGATTTCTTCTATGGGAAAAGGCAGGTCATCTTCCAACCAGTAATATGGGTTTTCCAGGAAATTTTGAATTGGGAAATTTTCTGGAAATTTTCTCAGCACAAATTATGTTGATTTGCAGAGAGCCATTTGCGTAGGAAAAATTACAGAACCCCCCCCCCCCAGCTACTGAAAACTACTGATACACTAATTTTAGCAACCCCCCAAAAAGTACATGATATGCCGACAACCACTGAACCCTCTTCCACGGAAGTTGTTGAACACCTTCAGTTTCAACGTCACTATTACTCCCATTTTATTCTGAGAAATATATGTATTCCAATTACATATATGTATTCTCTCACATACTTGCCAAGGGTAATACCTGAAAAACAACAATTATAACTTTGAAACTGCAAGCATGCCTATTAGTGTATTAGCAATTGGACGTACATTCATTTCTGTTAATTAGCTAATGAATTGAAAAATTTTCCATGGAAAAATAAAGCCCTGGAAAATTTTAAGTTTGGGATTTTTTTTCACCCCACACAACTGTTTCCAATGTCTGCTACAGGGGCCTGGGAGGCAATGCTGCCTGAAGAGGCAGCATTGGAACACTTCGTCTCCTGCTTCTTCCTCATGGCTGCTTGAACCCTGCTAGCAAAAGGAGCAGTGGCATTTCTTCTGGTGCTTTTGGGAGGAGGAGGATGCAAGAAGTTTTCTGACGATTCCAAACATTCCTCTGCAACTTCTGAGATAGTCACACTTTCCCATTTTTAAATGGGCTTTGCCTCCTCTACCACCAAACAGGACCCTTTGGATGTAACCACACCTAACCATTGGCCGGGTTGGCTGGGGCTGATTGGAGCTGAAGTCCAAAACACCTACAGGGCACCAGGTTGGGAGAAGGCTGGGCTAAGGAAACCAGGGCCTTGAAGTATCTATCACTCAACAACTTGCCCTGTTTCTTCATGATGTTGCCTGCCAAGTCCAAGAAGTTCCTCTGTGTACACTCCTACATCAAACCTGTGTCCAGGACAAAGGACACTAGGTAGATACCCTAGGTTCTATATCTGCTACGCAAAGAGCTTCTGGAGATGATTTAGGACTATGCAACCTAGTTCAGCATCCCTGTACCCTGGGTAAACTATAAGAACACTCCTTGCTATTTTTTTCCTTGTGAAAGAGCAGGAGATTTCCCAGTCCTAGAATGCCCAGTTATAGCTACAGACTTATTTCTTACTCAGCTTTAATTTAATGCTGTAGAAGTGTGTTTCTCTAAGTTTGCCTTCCCCAATCTGGTGCCCTTCAGATGTGTTGAACCACTACCTACATAATCCTCAGCCAGCCTGGCCAATGGGAATTATAGCCCAACACATCTGGGGGACACCAAGTTGGAGAAGGCTGCTCTCAGTTATACTTTTTACTCTATAGCTATTTAACTATGATCATTTTAACATATTTTTAAATCTTGTAATCAACCCAGAAAATGTCTATTATAGGGTAGCCAATAAATAGCATAAACAAAATAAAATGGGATGACAGGAAGGATGCCTAATGTCTCCTCCTCTCTCACTCTTTCAGATTTCAAGTGAACATTTTTTGCTCTCAAGTAAAGACCTCTTGTCTCTTTAGGGATAAGAAACAGAACAACCTAGAGGATGAATCCCCTATCTCTGTTCCCAACTTTTGTCCCAGAGAAGTGAAATCTCCTAGTTGTTTCAGGTTGTCCGCCTGATTCCAAAGAAGAGGAACTTCTCTACTGCTGTTTTCAATTATCACCTTCTAGCTTAATAAGCCAGGATATCCATGAGCTCCATACATCCACACACAGATCCTTTACCACCTCTTCACTCCCCCCTTTGCATGAGCAGCGAAACAAACCAGGAAGCCATAGTTGACCAGTTTCTCATTACATGTAAAGCAGGAACTATAGCTAATGGGATCCAAATCTGGCTTGTTTGAAAACCAACTTTAACAACGATTTAACCATGATCCAGTTCACATGTTCACCAGCACCACCGTGGCTTGTTTAAGCCATCCACCGGCTCGTGCCAGTCACCACTGTCAATATTCAAACTGTGGCTTATTGTGATGTTTGAACCCGGGCAGGGTGGTTTGTTTCTGCGGGTAACAAGCCATCCAGAACTCGTGGGCTGCAGTGAGGTTCTAGGATGGCTTGCTAATCATGGCAACAAGCCACCCTGCCTGGGTTTGCACATCACGATTAGCCACAGTGGTTGCTAGCAATCGTGTAAATTGGCCATTGGCTTCCCAATTCTAGCTTGTTTGGAAGTCATTAGCCATTGTCCCTGGTGTCCATGGAACAGTAAGCTATGGTTAATAAACCAGAAAGATGCAGTTTTGCTGCTCACAAAAAGGGAGGAGTGAAACAGCAACAAAGGGCTGTGTGTGGGTGTATGGTGCTCATGCATACTCTAGCTTAGGTTTTCATCATCTGAGCCAAGCCTATGACTTGTTCATTCCAGACTAAACACTGAGTCTTGAAACTACTGAATGAACAAACAGGATGAAGTAGCACATTTTATTTTAGAAATGAAAATGGTAATCAGCTGTCAGACCATTAATAACTAATTACTACAGCGAACCAGTACAGCAGTTAAGTGCTTCATTAAGAGTTTTAAGGTTGACAGTGTGGATATAATCTAAGCCAAGTCACTGTTTTACCCAAAAATATGTTAGCAAAAGTAAAATAATCTTTGCATATCAAAAGAAACAAGCAATGTGATGTAGTCTGTACCTGAAATGTAAGGAATCCATGCAGTGCTTCCATTGATCTGATTAGTTTTTGATAATGCATTAAGATTAGAGTAACTCATTTGTTATGGGCAAACATTTTAGAAATCATACTGCAAGGAACAGTGGTGTCAGTCCTTTCTATTAAATGTTTCCTCCTGTTTGGGAAACACAATAGGCATTTTTAATATGGTAAAACACTAGATAATCTGGAGTGGCTTTAGCTTAAAAAATCAATTAAACTGGGTTCTTTGCCAACACACTAAAACAGGAAATTCTTGAGGCTATAATCCCACACACACCTTGGAGTATGTCCGTTGAATTCAGTGGCACATACTTCTTATCTGTATGTACCTGTACTTATAAGTATACTAATAAATATATGCATTTATAACTACAGATGCATAAAATCAAGCTGCATATCTTTCTTGTATCAGGCTTTGGAGAGGCTGGCAAGTAATCAATTCTTAGGCTTATCTTTAGGCAACCGAATGCAGTAAGCTATCCAACACAGGGAACTGTCATACATGAGCAGGAAGTAGCATCTGATGCACAATTAGGAATCCAATAGATTTCAGGTGTTCATGGTGGAGAAAATGGAAAATACCTATATCACTTCACACTTTTTTCCAATGATAAACGGTTCCATGCTATTTTAAATCCTGTTTGCTGAGGCAGAATTATTCAAAGCCAAGTCCGAGTATGCTCTTACTTCCTGGGGGCCCTCATGGATGAACAGTTGGGCTGCACACAATAATTCAACAGCCCAAAACTGTCACAATTAAGCATGTATCCCAGCATTTTAAAGTAAGAACTATCGTAGAATACTATCATATATATTAGCCAGAGTACAACTTTCCACACACAACAACTGAATCAATATTTTTGAAATGTGTTGTTTTGAAAATTGTGTTGTGACACAAAAGCTGGAGGCATCAAATGTATTTGGTTTATATATCTTTGTACACTGAAGCATCTATAAAGCTTAATGTATAGTGATGGAAAAATTCAATCGCGTGGGAAATCCAAATGTAAAAAACAACATAGTTAAACTTTATGGGGAAATCCAGATTTAAGAATTGGAAAGAAAGTGTTTTTGTGGAGGACATGGATGGATAAGATTATTTGTATTTTGGATCAATTAATAGGTCCAGACGATGAGTTTTTGTCATTTTCTGATTTACATGCTAAATATAATTTACCTACTATGGCTGGCAATACTTACAATTGCAACACTTCCTGGAATCTAGGTTTGGTCCAGCAGCGTTTACAGCTTCAGAGCCTCCATTATTGTTATAAACACTTATAGAAGCTGAACAGACATGTTGACCTACAACCCATATATATATAAGCATTTAGTAGTAGTAAATAAATGTGACACCCGTGGTTTAAGACAGGATTGGAATAGAGAACTGGAGTACCCTATTTTGCCTAATCAATGGATTGCTGTCTGTATCTCAAGCTTCTATGGATCTTAGGCTATAACTTATTCAGCAAAAAATCCTGTTTCGGATTTATTGGACTCCACAATGCCTTTTCAATAAGGGTCTGTCTAACTTACAAAACTGTTGGAGATGTAATACATCTAATGCTTCTTTAATTCATATGTTTTGGCAATGCCCAGTAGTTGCCCCCTTTTGGGAGGAGGGTATAATAAGTATAAACTTTGTACTGAAACAAACTTTAATATGGAATGATGTGCATGTCCTCCTAAACTAACTATCGGCTTCTTGGAAGTTAACACATGGTCAGCGCAAATGGATTTTCAGAGCCCTTATGACAGCTAAAAGACTTACATTATCATGTTGGAGGGACCTCCCATAATGCAATGGATTGAGGACTTAACGTTATCAGCATTTGAACTGGTGTTATATAAGCACGACTGGCGAGTGGATAAATACATGTCTATATGGTCTGCTTTTCTTGAAACCTATGCAGAACTGTCCCTTTTTTAAAAAAATGAATGGTATACCTCATGGAAAAATGATATTCCTATATATGTAATGTTTTTTGTTTTGTTTTTCACGATATTTTTTTTGTTCTGTTTTGTTAATATTCACAATAAAAAGGGGGAAGGCAGAATTGTGTAGTTTTAAGCACAACTTTCAATATAAACGCAAATCTTTCATTAGTTCATTAAAAAGCATCAAGACTCCTTCCCTTTATATTACTGCTGCAGAGTCAGAGTAGTGTATGACTCCTCATATGAAAAAGACACACTATTTGTAATTTAATATGGGGACAACTCAGCTGTCATAACACCATGATGATTGCCATGCATTCTTTCCTAGAGGCTGTGAAAAAGGTTTTCCGCCTTTTATGTTGGGAGTACTACAGTTGATGCTCTGCTTATAACATAATCCTCCCCACCCCCACACTTACTTTAAAGTTGCATGACAGATTCTTGGCACTTGAAGTACAACAGCTTTTTAACATTTTATCAGCTCATCTCCTTACTCCGCTCTAAGCAGCCATTTCCCATCAAGTTTACATTGAAGGGGACATGGGGAACTTAACCAATGTGTACAATTGAGTGATAAATACCCATCATAATTATCAATTCACAGAAAACTTATATTTAAAGGGTTGTGTGATATGAACTCCAAAGCAACCAACATTTGCTGCTTCAGTTACTCTACAGATGTTTAGCTGTCCTACAGCACACAGCTAGCATATGTTTATTTATTTATTATATTTCTATACCACCCAATAGCTGAAGCTCTCTGTGTGCTTCACAACAATTAAAACCAAAAATACAAGATGATAAAATACAACATAAATTTAAAAGCTTAAAACTACAGTATAAAAATAAAGCAACTGAACAGAACCTAGATGCAGTGCAAAGATTTAAAATATAATACCAGATTTAATACATAATCTGAAAAACTAAAATGCCTTGGAAAATAAAAAGGTCTTCTTCACTTGGCAATTAAAAGAGCACAGTGTAGGTGACCAGGTGAGCCTCTCTGGTTAGTTCATACAGTGCCCCTTTGAATTTGGAAATGCTGAAGGGCCAACATTTAAGTTAAATTCTTGGGATCTGAACAATGATAGTAATCCTGAAGGATTATAGTGAAATTTATTTGCTGAGTTCTCTACATGTCAGGGGTCTCAGGTTAAAACACAACATAAACACAAAACATTAAAGCAACCCAGGGCCAAACTAGACAATGCGATAAAATGCATGAATGCACTTAGAACATCTGATAGAAAGCATGCCACATGTGAAGAAGCGGTTATACCTTTTCCCCATGCTGCAATCCTAACAAAAATTACCACCCAGCCCACAGCTGCTATTCCCTCTCTAGAGGGAATCTGCCATTCAATGGTAGAGAGAAGAAAAAATAAACGGCAGACCCAATCAAGGCCCAGACAAATTTATGGACAGTTAACACAGCCTCTGTGTATAAAAAACAATGTTTGGTTGTAATAGAAGTCCAGCAACTTTTGGACTACAGTAATAATAATTTCCAGTCACTAGTGAAGACTCAGGAACTGGAAATCTGAATTGACTTATAACAGTTTTGCTTAAATAGTAATCGATAGACTACCAATAGTGAGTGGTGTAACTTTCAGAAGTCATAACAAAAACAGATGTGAGAGATGTTTTGGTTTCCACAATATGTTGGAGAAAGTCTATTTAGTGTGAATTTAGTAGTACTAAAATGGGAAACATTAGACATCTTCAGAAGTACAAGTGACTGCAGTGGAAACAGCCTTTTGTTTTTGTTTAAATGTACTGGTGGTTCATGGAACCAAAGACAGAATCAAGTTCCAGTGAGAAACAATTGTGCCAGGGACTTTGAGGCTCCTCACAAACAGTGTATCCTTTAGGTAACAGAATGTGCTGGTCCACAAAAAGTATTTATATATTTATTTTAAATACTTCTAGGCTACCTTTAAGAACAAACGCCCTCCAAAGGCAGCTTACAAAATAAAAATACCATACAATAAAATCCTTTAACAATGAAAAAAAGCCAAAATTAATAAAACCAACAAATCCTAGCAGTAAAACATCTAGCCCAATGATAATAAAATGTAAAACAAAATTGCAGTTAAAAATCCCAGAAACAGTCACGAAAAGACCACGGAAAACAGTCTTTAGGGCATTCCTAAAAGCTTGCAGTTATAGGGCTCAACGGATCCTGATGGCAACTCATTCCACAGAGAAATGAGAAAAAGGCCAAGAGAAAAAGACAGTCCCTTAGGTACTTGCCCACATAAATGCACGCAAAGGTGGGCAAGTGAGAAGGGTCTCTGTTGCTGAACTTAAAGTGCCAGCAGGCTGATATGGGTGAAGGCAGTGCTTCAAGTAACTTGATCCCAAACCGTTTAGGTTTTAGAGGTCAAAATCAACACTTTAAATTTGGGCTCAGAAATGCACAAGTAACCACTGCAGTTGGTAAAATATAGGTGTCATATCATCTGAATGTCTCTCCCCTGCCAACACTTGGGAGGGTTGCATTCTGCACCAGCTGAAGTTTCCAATCCTCTTCAAATGCTACCCATGCACAGCACATTATAGTAGTCCCCTCCAGATAGCGTCACAGCTGGTGTACCAGCTTAAGCTAGTTAAATGCACTCCTGGACAATGCAGTGAACTGAGCTTCCCCAGCTAGAGCAAAATACAGGACTCCCAAACTACACACCTGGACTTTCAAGGGGAGTGCAACCCCATCTAAGACCAGTTGTAAACCTCTATCCAGAGTAATCAGTTTCCTAACCCATAGGACCTCAGTCTTGCCTGGATTAAGTCTCAGCTTGTTCACCATCATCCATCCCAAAACTGTGTCCTGACACTGGTTCAAAAGTTCCACACCCTCCCTGGTTCTTCAACTCCTCAATATAAAGGAGTTGAAGAATCTGGAACCTTTCATGTAGCTTTCCTTCTCTGATAAATTTCAACTCCACAGACAGCTTTTTTGTTCAGTATCCTAAACAATGGAGAATGTATCTGTTTAGATGGTGCTTTAAATAGATAAACAGAAAGTTTGCAGCACACAATGTAAGACAAGACTTAGCCAACCATTTTAGTGTGGCATTTACCATTTTAGTTTTCTGAATTCCTGCTTGTACTAGGAAAGCAAAATGTCAATTCCTACTCTTCAAGCCTACTCAATGCACAGATACTGCCTAATCCAAACTATATATGATTGTTTCTTATTACTGTAGAGAAAATGGTTTGGTCTCCTCTCTGTATAAATGCACAACCCAATCTGTATTAAGCCTATTCACGACAATGAGAGTCAACAATACCTTGCTGGTTTTTGTAGAGAAGCCTAGCTTTCTTTTCAAAAGGGCAGAAAGGTGGTTAGTCATCTCCTGTTTGATAATGCTGCAATATTCACACATTATTGCAATAGCATAAAAGTATCTTGTTTTGAGGTCATTAGATTTAAAACTTTAAATTTTGAAGTTAGGCTCTTTCCATACAGTGCCGCTGCGTTTTGAGAACACAATAGTCAATGGTGGGGTAATAATCAACTAGACAGTTGTTTATCTAGGAGGTACTCCCCACACAACATGAAAATAATCAACCGTGGTGTGGATTAGGATCAGCATTGAGTTGACTATTAGCCCATATTGAGGTGTTTCACTCATCCTCCCCCCTCTCTCCCCCTTCAATCCTCCCACTAGTATCCCATCAGCCATTGCTGCCAAAAATCTATCCTGCCAGTTGGACTAGAGCGGCACACTCTTGCCTTGCAATGCTGTGGCTGACAAAATAACAAACGTTGGTCGAGGAAATAACCAACAAAGCCCTTCACACAACATGATAACCAACAGTAGTTCAAATAGCCAACTCTGCACAGTGTTTATTTCAGCTAAATAACCAACCGTTGGTTTAAAAACTTCCTCCACACACCACAATAACTCTCGGTGGGTTAAATAACTAACCACCGACTATTTAAACCACTGTTGGTTATCATGTTGTCTGAACCCAGTTACTGTGTTTCTAGTAGGGGTGTGCATCGGATCGGATCAGATCCGATGCACACCCCTAAGGAGTATAACCGTACGCGCGTCCTCCTATACCCCATAGACTACAGGGAATAGTCACGCCGTGACTATTCCCTGTAGTCTATTGGGTATAGGAGGACGCGCGTACGGTTATACTCCTTAGGGGTGTGGATCGGATCCGATCCGATGCACACCCCTAGTTTCTAGCTACTGAAATGTCAAGGCCCAGAAAGCATACCAGAACCTGTAAATACCCACACCGCTACTTAACTAGTAGCTCATGTGGTAAAAGCTGACATTAGCTAGATTGCTCTTTTCAACTAATCGTGGATACCAGCGCTTGAAGCCATGCCATAGACAGAAGAAATGCATTAAACCCCAGTTTCAAAAGGAATTAGAAGAATGGCCTTGGAAAAGCAGGAGTGAGCTAGCGAATACAGATTGGTCTGTTGAACTGATTTGAATGCTTTGATCTGCTTTATCTTTAATATACTCATTTCTTCATAGTACAAAGCACAAACTGCATTGTTTTGTCATGCATTCAAAGCAAGAGCAAAAACAAAAACAAAGTGGGAGGAGGTAAAGACTGGGGCAGTGAACATACTCATTCCATAATCTTTTGCCCAAGTATACTTTCGTGGTCTGTGGGCAATTCTGACCAAGAAGCCACAAAGGGTGGGAACATGAGGAACATATACAAACACCACTTTTTTTACAAACCATGGAATTTGTGGAGTTCAGAAGAACGTGTTCTGAGAGATGTTTACAAGGCATTCCATGAAAGCAACATAGTTGTTTTATATACCAGTGAGTGTAGACTACATTTACCATCTGCTAGTTTTTCTGAGACAGGCCAACAGCAAAGCTAACCATACATTTGAATTCAAACCTGCAACACCTTAAAAGGGAAAGTTCTGACATTTGTTTCTATGACTACTGTAGAAGGTTGGAAGGACCCTCTTCCCTTTTAATTTAGAGTTTAGAAGCAATTTGCTCATTTCCCATTTTCCTCCAAGATCCACTGCTAATACAACAGAAATCCTTCACCTCACCATACAGGATAGCCTCATTAAACCAGATGGCATGAGGACAATCTAATATATTCAAGTAGCCCAATAAAGAATGTTTTTCACACTGCGGTTCATTATCTTGGAATACAAGAAATTCAGATAAGTGGTTCAAGATATGTGAAGTTCCATTAAAATTTCATTGTAGATATGAAATGGACTGCAATACTTTAATATTAGACAGTACTCACACACAAGGCTACAATCTACTACCAATCTATTGGAAGAAAGAATAAAGACGAGGCCACATCACTGATAAGGGATTGATGCTGTTTAGGAGTTCTCACACATTTGATCATGCTGTCAAGTTTCCTTGTCTGTAGGGGTTATGAGCCTTAGGGTTTGTGTGTTAACCAGAGTTGTGTGTTTCAAGGAAGTGAGGTGAATATAACCCTTGTACACGAAATAAAATATATGGAAGTGGATATGTAAATGTCACATCAGGAATTCAACCAAGCACCCCCTGCACTATGTTAGTCTCAACAGATAACACCACTGCAGGGGCCATTCTAGTGGCACAAATCAACAGTAATATGGCAGTGTCTGAAGCAAAGAAACCACTTAGGAGCTCAATACAGTTCAGCATTGCACAGTTGAGCTTTAGATAGCTCTGGCTCAAATTTTCAACACGATGGCCAGAGGTAGATAAAGCTGGGGTGTTTCACTAGCTTTATACTTTAGGCATATGAAGATCCTCACATTGTAGCAAAGTTCTAAGTTTGTAGAACAGAAGTCATTGTGGCAATATTTTAAGATCAGCAGAAAAAAGAATACCAAAAAAAGCATAATCTGACCGCTCAGTCCCCAAAATATCAAAAACAAAACATAGGAATGAATGCACTTTCCCACACTGTTGTCATCCAGGTGTGTTGGACTACAGCTTCCATCATCCCCAGCCAGCATGGCCATCAGATGGGAAAGGCTGCTGTAAAATATACTGCGCTGTTCTATTCTTCCGTAAAAATATTTCTAATATGTAAAGTAATTTCTTTGAAAAAGCTAGATGATTTTAGTAGATATATATTGCTATTGTTCATCATCCTCATAATTTAACTTGATTTATATGGTCATGTGGCAACATATGTTCCCTTGGAGGCTTAAAAAACCAAACATATAATTAAAGTACAAAATATTAAGATTTTTTTTTAAAAAAAATAGATATGTGAAAGAAAAGCAAACACCTATCTTAATTCCTTCCTGGCCATTAAGTAGAGAATCTGCAGCATATGAATGGAACATTGGGTAACTGAACTGCAGGGTCAGTTTGGCAGTATATATGCATTCAAACACTATTTCTCCTGCCTATGACAGCATAGGAAAATTTATCCTAACCACTTACTTCACTCAGCAACAAGGGGGAACAATTTAAATAGTTTTTTGGCATGTGGACTGGGTAAAAAAAAGGAGAGTTATTCAAGACTATGAAATATATTTAATATATTATTTTAGTAAATATCACAGTGAAGAGTACAAACATGCTTGGCTTCTGTGAACATTGTTCTAAAAGGGCTAACAGATTCTACCAAGAAGAGATTAACAGAGCTTTCCTGGAGACTACTCTTATGCCTGCAGGAGTACAAGACTGACTAGCAGTTTGTTAGATTTAAAAGACCCCCTGCCTGAAGCAAAACCCCAGTAAGTGATGTTTAAAGCTGTCAGTCCCCTGAAGAGAAGCAGGAAACTCTTTATGACCCCCAAAGTATTTGTTTTCCCAACAGCTCTTTGGCACAGCTTGGGATTCTTGAGGTCAGCAACAACAAAAAAAGTTTTGCTTTGGCCAAATTAGTTTTGACTGGTCCCTGGGTTCCCAAGGTGATAATTTAACACCTCATTAACAAGTCATTTATTGGAGGAAATTCAAATGAAAGATGCTTATGCTACAACTGAACATTTTCAGCCTCAATTTAAAGAAGAGGATTTTTTAATGGTATGTAAGTCAACAGAGGACACTCCCATCCTCATCCCATGAATGGTCTAATCTCCAAGTGGAGGAAGTACAAACTTCAGTTTGTAACAAGGGACATCTTACTCAGTGCCAAGTACTGCTTTATGGAACATTTTACTTTGATCTCTTCGACCAGAAACACTGGAAGTATTTTATTAACAAGTATTAACAAGTTTCTAGATTTGTCTACTGAAATATTAGATATTTACAACTTAATTAACACACTTCCTGTATGTTTTTAAAACTTACACTCAATTCTTTCATTCCAACAATTACACTAAAAAGTCTGTAGCAGCCACAAAATACCCAATCAGATCCAAACCAAGCTTCCTAAGATCAGTCATATCCCACTAACCAAGCATATTATCCAGCATGCTTTTAAAAGTCATTGTATCTGGCAGCAATCATGTGTTACTGAACTTTAGAACTCAAGTTTCCCATTTTATATCTTAACATAGAAAACATTGGGCAATTAAAATTCTAGGCAAATGGATTTGGACCTCTTGCTAATGTTTGTATCATTTGCTTCTAAATATAGGCTAATCTGATACAAATTCAGCCTGCCACAAGTTATCACAATATGAGATGGTAAAGAAGAATTTGGAAACACAATTCCTCAACTTTCATGTGTGGCTCTCAAAAATGTGACTCCTGTACGTTCCAAATTACAGTCTGCTTGCAGAAATCCATATTGGAGAGCAAGTGTTACATGGGGTAATTGAATTATTGATCAAAACGCAATCCTATGGACACTTACTTGAAAGTTCCATGGAACTCAGTGGGATTTATTTCATGCATAGGACCAGACTGGTCAATCGGTCTGCACTATGAATCACTGCATGTGTACACTAGCTATATATTTCAAGATAACAAAATTCATAAAGCAGTAAGAATATAACTGGAATATACATGCACAGGGTCTGTAATTAAAGCAACCATTGTAGATAAAGAGTTGGATCCAGAATCCCCTGGTGGAGGGTGGGAGAGGTAAATTTCAGTGTTTCATCCTTCTCCCTGCAGCCCCCTGTGCCCCCACCCCCCATACTGCTTTACAGAGTCAGGGGGCTTCAAGATGGCACACCTGGATCTAACCCAAAGGAAATTTTGCAAACAGATTACATCTGACAGGGCAGATAGATTTTCTTAAGATAAACTGTGGCTCTGGCATGGGTAAACAAAGCAAGGGAAGTGCTGTGGCTTACAATTAGAGTGCATTCTTTGCAAATAGAAATCCAAGGTTCAGTTCCTGGCATCTCCATTTAGAAATGGATCTTGGGAAGTGTAGTGGGAAAGGCTTTGCCGGAGAGCTTGGAGAGCCACTAATAGTCAGTAGACAGTTCTAGGCTTGATGGACCAACAGTTCAAATCCAAACAAGGCAGCTTCATACGTACACATTGTTTATATAATATTTAAGATACAACTCCTACTGAGGCTTTTTGCAAATTCCTAATGCACATCTGAGAGCTCACAGTATGAATTACTGACTCTCAAACACATTTTAACTAATTTGTTGTATTCACAGTGAGGGATAAAGAGATGAAAACTTTCCCCTCTGCCCCAATCTTCCAATGCATCTTTTGAGTGACACAGGGATTCTAATCTACTTTGGTGATTGTGAATTTAGAGCCAGTATGTGACAGCTGTTCCAGCAAAGTTTTTGTGCAGTGGTACCATGGTTGCAAATCATGTGGCTACAAGTTAAAGTAAAGCATTTTGTGTTGTGATATGGGCTTCATGTTACTAATTATTTATTTATTTTATTTAAAATAATCATCACTATTTGCATTCAGCTAGTAATTAACCAGCTCTTTAACACTTTTTACTTCCAATGTAACCTTTGGACCAATATTTTTGTCTTCCCTACCGCACCTTAGTATCAAGTTGCACAGACAATTTGTCCCAAACCTCTCTTTTACTTAAAAAAAAAGAAAAAACGAGCAACAAATTCTTGCCCATTTGTACTATCACACAATAAGGAAAAGATGGCTCCCCTTCTTTTCTTAAGATCTGATTAGAATTTCTCGTCCGAAGAAACTCCCATTTCCCACATCCTTTAGAGGTTCACTCTTCTTTGGCTCTTTTAAACATTCACATAAATTACTCAAGCGCTGAGTAGGAGACTTACTATGATGGTTACAAAATCTCAACAGCCTATTTACTTGAAGTCATATGCCCGATAATGTAAGATATCCACATGGTAATGAAATGTGTATAAGTGCTGAAGTGAGGATTTAAGATTACTAGGAATTGGAGAGCAATAGCTAATGGAACTCTATCAAAGAGAAATAGAAAGATGCTTAAGAACACTCTTTGCATCTATATCGAGAACTGCTGAACTAGGCTGGCTTTTTAGATCCAACTCACATTCAATTGCAAAACACAGATACAAATACTGCCACAAATTGTATTTTTAAGTTAACATGGACTATTTCAGACAGCACCCTGTGGATGACCATTATGAGTGCCAGACAGAAACAATACCAGACACTGAAAGATTTGTTTGAACAGACAATAGGGAAAAAAGAAGGGAAGCTGCTGTCCCCTCCCAGATTGCATGTTCACGTGCTGTCACCTAATTAAGTCTATTCAGTCTTCATTAGCCTCTTGTCCTGCTTCGGAAATAGCCATGCTGTTTTCTGTGGCATGTGTATTCTATCCAAGGTGCCTGCTGTTAACATCCTGTTTGGCCAAGGGAGACTCTCTGGAACTACTGCAAATATTTAACAATAGCCAATGTATTACAGAAGCTGCAAATAAATGTTGTTCCTCAAGTTAGAGAGCTATTGAGTGCTCACACAATGTAAAAAGACAATGCTAAAGTTGTTTACCATCCACCTCTTCTCATTAAGAACATAAGAGCAGCTCTGCTGGATCAGACGAAAGCCCAATTTAGTCTTGCATTCTGTTCCCACAGTGGCCAACCAGATGCCTATGAAAAGACAACTGGCCGGACAAGAACGCCGTAGCACTCTCCTGCTTGTGTTCCCCAGCATCTGGTACTGGCAGAGGTGTGCTACATCTGATACTGGAGGAAATATACAGCCATCATGACTAGCAGTCATTTATAGCATTATCCTCCATGAATTTATCTAATCCCCTTTTAAATCCATCCATGTTGAACACCATTACTATATCTTCCATAGTTTAATTACATGCTATGTAAAGAAGTACTTTCTTTTGCCCCTGAATCTCTCACCATTCGGCTTTGCTGGTTGATCCCTGGACTGTTGTATTATGAGAGTGGGGGTGAGGGCTTCTTGCTCTCCGCTTTTCTTCACACCATGCATAACTGTTTCCACTTCTATCATTTCCTCCCTTACTCACTTTCTTCTTAACCTAAAGCACCCCAAATGTTTTGACAACAGGGAACAGTAAGTGAATACAAGATCTTTTGGAGACATGCAAAAGCTTTTGTTTTGTTCATTTCATAGGTAAGTACTTTGTATGCATCATTCTTTCCATTGATTTATACATCCTCTCCCCATCTAATGTGATTAATTTGGAGGAAGCAGACTTGAAGGAATTTTAAGACCTTAATTAACTAATCATACACTAACAACTTGGTTCAGCAACTATTTTCAAGCACTTGGGCTCAGGATACCACCACCAAGGCCACTTGGGAGCCTCTGCAGTACACCACTGCAGCTGGCCAACCACCTTGCTCTTTGCTTTTTGGGCTCTTCCCTCCCACCCCCCACAGCTAATTGGGAGATTGTTCCTGCGTTCTCCTCACCCCACCCACAGCCACCTTAAAGCTGACAAATAATAGGGATGTGCACTGGATCGGACCCGATCCACGATCCGAGTCCGGTCCAGTGGGAAATCGGATAAATTATCCGATTTCCGATCCCGCAGCTGGATCGGCCGATCCAATCCGAACCGGTCCGAAAAAGCTCCGAACCGGTTCGGCGGATCGGCGGATCGGCGGGCGCCCCACCGCCGCTTCCATTGGCGGGCGCCAGCGGGCGCCCGCCGATGAAAGTGGACAGCGGGGGGGGGGGAGGAGGGGGGCACTTACCTTCTCGGCCTGGTGGCTCCCGTCCGGCGCCGGCGCCTACTACTACTAGCAGGCTCCGCGGCCTGCTCTAGGGTGGCGCGCCGGGTGATGTCAGCACCCGGCGCGCTACTCTAGAGCAGGCCGCGGAGCCTGCTGGAAGTAGTAGGCGCCGGCGCCGGACGGGAGCCGCCGGGCCGGGAAGGTAAGGAGGGGGTGCGTGGAGGGGAGGAGGGGGCGCGCGGAGGGGGGAGGGGGGCCCTTACCTGCCCGGCCCGGCGGCTCCCGTCCGGCGCCGGCGCCTACTACTACCAGCAGGCTCCGCGGCCTGCTCCAGGGTGGCGCGCCGGGTGATGTCATCACCCGGCGCGCTACTCGAGAGTAGGCCGCGGAGCCCGCTGGTAGTAGCCGCCGGCGCCGGACGGGCCGAGAAGGTAAGCAGTGGCGGGGAAGGGGGCTTACCCCCCCCCCCCGGAGCCGTCCGCTTCTATCCGCTGGCGCCCGCGGGCGCCAGCGGATGGAAGCGGGCGGCCCCAGGGGGGGTAGGGAGCGCGGGGGAGGGGGTTTACCTGCCGGGGCCGTCCACAGCGGACGGCCCCGGGGGGGGGAGGGAGTTAGGCCCCCCCTTACCCACCCGCCGCCATTTTTTCCTCATAGACTTGCATTGCAATGCAAGTCTATGGGGAAAAAAATGGCGGCCGATCCAAAAATGTACGATTTTTGGGTCGGGATCGGACTCGATCCGGTCCGGGGGGCCTCCGATTTTGTCCGAACCGGTCCGGGACAAAATTGGAGGTCCCGATCCGGGTCCCGATCCGATCCGGGGGGTCCGTGCACACCCCTAACAAATAAACAGTCTCCTGACTCCCCACCCCTAAAGCCTCCTCCAGTAGCCCAGGTTACAGAAGCCTGCCCACTGCTAAAGAAAACAACAAAGCAAAGCTAGAGAAATCTTGTAATTACATGCCAGGGAATAAGACCCACTGAACTCAATGGAACTTATTTGTAAACAGACATACGGTATATAAGCTTGTGCTGTTAACTTCAAACTCACTTAGCAAAGTCTGGATGGCTCTGTGGTATACTCTCTTGGTCCAGGCTCCCCCCCCCCACCCCGGCAACAAAAGGAGCAAAATAAAAATTAGATGTCCCTGACTGATAGATAGGTCGAAGCAAGGCTTGATAGATGAAATGCCAGATGAAAATGAAATGCCTATGTTTGATAGAGAGAATGTAAATATTCATATTGAAAAGCCTCCTTTAATTCAATGTGCCCTTTAGATGTAATGATTGAGTTTAGAGCAGGAGTCTCCAACATTTCTGGGCCTGGGGGCACATTTGGCTTTTTGAAAAAATGTCCTGGGCACCACCTGAAACTGACTGCTGTAGGAGTCAGTTAGGAGTGCTCCATTATTCTGCACTCATGTGTGTACTACCACTCTGGCTTTTCTCTGTCTGTCTGTCTGTCTCTCTCTGGCCGGGTTCACATGATGGTGGGGGTAGAAGGAGTCATCGTGGCGTCTCCCTCTGCCCCCACTGTTTAAATAATTACCTACGCTGCAGCGAAGGCTGGAGTGTTGTCCAAACCCAGCACAGCAGGGCTGGCTTTGTACCCACCCTACAACCCACAGAGTGCAGTAGGAGTCATTAGGTGGGTACAAAGTCACCCTCAGCCACGATGATGTTTTTTTACCCCTGCAATCATGCGAACCCAGTCTCTTTCTCTCTCTTTCCTTAGTAGGGAGTGGACTTCACTTTCCCCAGGCAATCACTCCATAGGTTTGTATAGGAGCGAAAAAGCACCCCTGCCGGAAATTGGCTGGAGGTATGTGTGCAAAGCTCACTCCCCACCAAGACCCTGTTGCCACAAAGGTCCTGGGGGAAATGCACTTCACTACCTCCAACAATTTTCAGCAAGGATGTTTTCCCCCTGTACAAGTGAACAGAGAAATCTACCATGATCGTCGGCTCCCCATGCGCTTCCCGGGATGGCTGACACATCGCTATAAAGACCCGCTGGCCAAGAGCGACAGGGGTTTCTGCTGCTCTTGCCTTGTGACTCTGTAGGCATGTGAAATAGTCAACGGAGCACACAACACAATAATCATCAGTTGTACAGATAGTCAACTCTGCACACTGTTGATTATTTGCGTTGATTATTTCATGGAAATAACCAAACATGTGTAGAAAAGGCTTGCCAGACGACACAATAGTCAACGGTTGAAGCAATGCTTGACTATTTAAACAACTGTTCACTATTGTGTCATCCAAACCCAGCCAATGTGTGTGTGACAGAACAATTAATTCATTTTAAGAGACTCTAATGGCGCAATCAAGTGCATATTTAGATAGGTAAAAAAGTCCTACAATTCCTAGAATTCCAGGAGTTGTAAGACATTTTTCTGTCTAGACATACACTGGACTGCACAATAAGGATGCGACCCTATTGGCTTGTCACCCACTAGACTAAAGCCTTAGATCTCGGAGGCTTCCAAGTTTCCTACGCTCTGCAGGGCTATTGCCAACAGGGTGCGAGGAGCGACAAGAGACAATTTACGCTGCTCCATTCTCCTTTTGTTACTTTTTCATCTAGAGGACACATACTGCCAGAAGCAAGGCCAAAAAAGCTTTAGGATTTCACAGATACTGGTCTCCACTTCCCCCTCCACTCCCCACTCAGTGGAATGCCCCCCTTTTGAGCTCTATGAAGTCACCTGAAGTCGCTTTTGCAACCTTGAAAGCAGGTGCTGCGGTTCTTTTGACAGAGGTTGTGAGGAGGCAGGGGAGGGGATCAGATCTAGAGGTCTCTCTCCCAAAGTTGTAGCAATGTATGCAGGTTCAGCAGGGGGAATCTGAAAAATCCTATGTCCTTGGAATGCTCTCCTAGGTTCCATAGGATTGCACTCTAAGTGTAGGTTTAGAAGGTTTATGAGACTTAATTATAATTGTTATTTCAGTGAGACTTTTTGATATATATTTTAATTGTATTTAAAATGTTAAAATGCAGGGTTTTTTTTTCCCCATTTCCCCCTACCACCCCCCCCCCCCCGGCATTTTTTTAAAGGAAAATTCCAATACGTACTGCCACCTTGTGGCAAGAGAAACACCTGCAAGGAATCCAAATCTGTATATTTTGGGCATCAAGATGTTTAATTCTAGAAGAATTCCAACAACTCATAAGAATTTTGTTGTCTTTTACAGGACTCTATACAAAATTAGATGGTTATACCACATGAAGCAACACACTATAGTACTGGGCCCAGAACTGCTTTAAAGTGACACGCCTACATTGGAGTGATGTATTCTAACATAGATGTGTCAGATCCAAACAAACAAAGCTAAGAAAATGCTGCATTGGTGCAGGGATTTCTCTCTCAGTTGGGAGAGAGAATGGCAAATTTCCAGGAGGTCCCGATGGTGACTACAATAGTTTTGACCCCCACCCCCACCCCTACACACACAAAATACTAACCAAGCCAGGCTCTTCTCCGCTCATGGCTCCCATGCCCAACAGAATTTAATTATGGCAGGGAACCCCTTGAAAATATCTGAGGAGGATGAGTTGCCAGACTTCAACTCTCAAATAAATAACTCAAGTTTTGGTAGGGTTGAATTTTTTTACTCTATTTGTTCACAGTTCTAAATACCTGCAGGAGAATCTAGCATGCCCTTTGCTGTCACAGTAGGTTCATTTGCAGTTGAGGAAGCAAAAACCTGCCTAAAATGAATTAAATTCTGGTAATAAAAAACATTGTGCTCTTCAACTTTAATATCTAACCTAGGATTTTGCATGCAATTTGTATTTGTTATCTAAGATACTTGAATTTGTTTTTTTCCGTTTTCCCTGAATAGAATTTTTCCTTGTTTAAGAGTATTCTTTACATTAAGTTAGGAATTTAAAACCTATGGGTAAAATCCAATGCAAGTTCTACTTAAAGTAGATCCACTTAAACTAATGGGCCTTGAGTTAGTCAAAACTCTACGTAGGACTGTTGTTGGATTTTACCCACTGATTCTTATAGTATCAGGGTAGCATGCATCAGGAGAGAAAAGCAGTGAGTTATGAACCCATCCCCCCACCCCATGTTGAGAGGTGCTTGACTTGTCATTTCATGCAATCCTATTTGTGCTAACTCAGTACCTTTACCAAACTGGATAAAAATAAAAAAAATGTAGAATGGCTACTTCTGTTCGTGTGAATAAGTGTTACTGGTAAAAAGTGCACTAGCTTAATTAGATCCATCCCTGATCCCATGAACAGAAACAATTTAGAAGGACTCAAGTAGTGTAAGTGAATGTTCAATGCCTTGTTTCATTAACAAGTGACATGATAATTACTACACAGCAAATGTCAGAGGAAAGATACTATCAATGCTTAACAAATTACGTTCAGAATACTCCTGGATGGCATTCAATGTCTATGCCAAGGCTTTAAGTTTGTCCTCTCAAGTGCAGAAAACCTGTTATAATGACCAAGACTCACCAAGCATTGTGCCATCTTCACCTGTAATGCACTTCATTGAGACGAAGATTTGCTCAAGAACGGGAGGGGATAATGATGTAGCATATACCGCACTGTGCGAGTGGACGCGAAGGTAATCAATCAGCTCCTGGCAAAGTGAATACAGCAGGCAATCAGATATTATTGAAAACAGACAGGCAGTAAAAGCTGGTTAAGAGAAAGAATTTTCTTCAACTCTCAAGGGGTGGGACATAGAGAAAGAAGGTCAAAAGATAGTTTCAACAACAACCCATGTGTGAGAACTGGGTAGGAAGCTTGAAAAGTTACAGGAGATATTCTCTATATTGCTAATTTGACCTTCTGCTCAAGTAGCACTC
Organism: Anniella stebbinsi; assembly: GCA_029215795.1. Taxonomy (NCBI): domain Eukaryota; kingdom Metazoa; phylum Chordata; class Lepidosauria; order Squamata; family Anniellidae; genus Anniella; species Anniella stebbinsi. Next base: position 337,846,658 of record JARDYH010000001.1, read on the forward strand.
TTAATTTTTTATTTTATGCTAGTGTTAAAAGGACTAGGCATGATTCATAATTGGCTGCCTCCTGATCACTGTTCCAGCATCAGGCTGCAGAAGCCGGAATTTAGAATTATTCAAATTTTCAGAAATTATGTGCCATGTTTCAAGAGCCATTATTCTGGATTCACAAAGAACAGATCAAACTTCACTCTTTCATGATGAGGCAATAACAGAGACATGCCTCCAACTGCAAAGTTCAGCTGCTAAATCCTGCACCTGAATTACTGTTACATATTTTAAGATCGTGCAAATTCAGATTTGCAAATGACTGCAGATTTTCATTCCACTACCCAACATCTTTTATTATCAATTATAATTTGTTACCTATAACTATAACTGATAATTACAGTATCAGACACTCCTTAAAACACACAATTTCTATTCCAGGAGGGTGGAGGGTATCTGCCTAACACACAATTCAAAATGATTAAAGTTTGAATACATGTCTCCCTTTAGTGGAAGTGCTCACCGTGGAGCTGATACCTAGAACGTGGCCTACAGAATTGTCCAATTCAGTATATAGGATTGCTCAACTGATCTGGCTTTTGTTTGAATTGCCACACAGAAGGTGGGGAGAATTACTACCACTGCTGTCATCTCAAGAGTTGGCTAGCAAAAAGAAGCCAAACAAATCAGCCAGTTTTCAAAAACCATTTATTTTAGTAGGCACAACAGAACCATGAATGAGCCAGTTATCTGGCAGAAGAGAAACTAACAAAGACCTGAAAACACGGCTATTGGAATTCCAAAGCCCAAATACGTTAGGGAAATGGTCCAATGATTGGAGAAGTACAGAGATAATTTCATCTTTGAGTTCTCTTATATAGTTAGTAACTAGTTCTTTCTGACGTGGGAAAGCTCTATATGGGATACACCATTTCAAGTTGCAGAGAATATTCAATCATGTGAGCCCCACACCTGCAATTTGAAGTGTTGGAAAAGGCACAGGTTTATCACCTCAGTAGAACTAGGCCTAAGAGTTATATGGAGGGTACATTAGTATGATATGGTAGGAATGTCTTTGGGGTGGCAGGAATAGTCTGCCTAGATGATTTTGTGCCTCGTATCCTTTATTTTAATTGAATGTTAATATAGCCAAACAGAAAAATATCAGTATAGAGAATTAGAAATTCACAGTAAACAGGAAATAGACACACTTTAAAGGGCTTCAACATACAACATTGCAAAATGGAACTGCAACTGGAGGAGGGATAGAAGTGTGACACATTACCCATGTCAGCAGATTCTCATGACAATACTTCACCTTTAGTTGCTCTTGCAGTTTCAAGAGCAATTGACAGGGTAGGTATGATATGATCACTATACTTTCCAGCAATTGCTACTTGCTACTTGCTATTTGATGGCTGGAAAAATCTGATTTCCCAGCAACGAATGCACTAGTTGCAGGGAAACCTTTGGTTTCAATCGTGACATGTATTAATTTTAGAGATTAGCACAGAACACTCCTAGTGTAAGGGGCAATAACAACAATGGAGAATTAAATGGAAGGAATACAGCACCAGCATAAAACCAGATAAGGGATATATATGCAATGCTGCAACGATTGCCATGCTGTTTTGCTGAACAATTATTTCAAAGAAAGGCAGGAGACATGCAGAGAAAGCAGATATAGTTAAGGCCGCTCCCTTCCCAGGTTGGGTGTTGCATATATTTAATTGGTGAAGAGATGCCAGCAAAATTTGCTTTGGAGATAAATAGAGCCATTAGAAAGAAGGAATATTCTTATAACCTGGTTCTGAAATGAGTGCCCTGACATAATGATAACAGCAGATGGGAAAAATCCTAGTAGAGTATCTCTTTTGGTGTAGTAGCACATGAATGGACTCTTCCTCAGCAAATGGTATTTGATTCTCGACAAAAGAGCTAGATGAAGGAAACCAAGCAGAGCAAGAATATGACAAAATGAGGAGTCCAACAAGCTGACATTTGCAGCATAGGTGGGTGAGCAATAGCTGTGTTATGATACTGATCAAAGTCAAGTGAATAAGCAATGGACATATCAATGCCAGATAAGACACAAACTAAAATACCATTAGTATTCTTATCTCAGTCTTTGAGCAAGACGCTTGTCATGAGCTGCTGTTACTCACTCACTGGCATTGGAAATTTGACAACTTTAGTAATAAATGAGGACTTGCTTCAACGTGTATTTTTACAAACGGTACTCTGCAAAAAAAGAAAGCACTACTATGTGAGCTTTCCAATGGGTTTTGCTGTTGTAAACCGCATTGCGAGGGCTTCTGCCTTAAAAAGTGGCCAAGAAATGTTTTAAATAAATACTTTTTATATATTTTGTGCCTGGCATCTCAGAATAAGGATTGTTTATGTGTAATGGCCATGATTTCGAAGTTCTAAGAACATAATTTGCTATCATCACAGTTAGATGCTTCTTTGTTTTCGAAGCTACAAAACATCTTCCCAACATGTATTTTTTACCTTCTTGCCTCCAATGTAACCTCCAGCAGCTCCAAAGGATTTGGTGAATGTCCCCATCATAATATCCACATCCTCAGGGTTAAGTCCAAAATACTCCACTACACCCCGGCCATTGGGACCCAGTGCTCCTATACTATGAGCTTCATCCACGTACAGGTAAGATTTGTATTTCTTCTTAAGGGCAATTATTTCAGGTAGTCGGACTATAGAACCCTCCATGCTGTTGTAGAAAAGCAGAGATCAAGTTGTAAATTTGGGAATCTCTCAGCAGTTCCCAAAACGTCCTAAAAAGGGCCATCTACTATTTTCCAAGCAATTGCCCTGTATGAGAGTGGCTACAGCCATGATTGTGCATGTCTTCATGCCCCTACACAACAACTGGCAGAAAGTCTTAGAAATACACACATGGTAATAAGGTAGACCAATGGCTCAATTGGGAAAGGGAAAAGAAAAGAAGTGGCCAAACGTTAATGAATAGGAGGAGCAGAGCAGTGGCTATCTGCTCCCAAATGTAGGGAAGATGCTTTGTGGCCCTATGAATTGTGCCCATTTCATACACTATGTGAACCAGGAAGTATGGCAAGCAGTTTGGTACAAGTGCGCATTCAAGAGCGAGTTTTGATGCGCATAGATAGATATCCATTCCTTCACAAAACAGGGTAAGGACCATTGTTTAAAGTGTACTACTTAAAATTTAAAATCCAACAACAGCAAAATATGTCTTGGGTTATGTTCACATTTATTAACATTTGGGGGGCAGACTTTGGAGATAGCTTTTCTGGACTTAGCTCTACCAAACTATTTCTTCATTGCACCCAGGCTCCCAAAATGTCCACTGTGTCCCCTTACAAAGCAGCCTCCGCCATAGTAAGGACTTTGCTATAAAAATATGCATTATGCTGTGGAGTTTAAAAGTAGTAAACAACATCAACTTCGGCTAACAGAACTGCCATATTGTATTCCACATTACTCCTTCAAAGAGGAGAGAGTGTACACAGACTTATTCCTATATATATATATTTAAAAAACTAAATAAGATATACATGCATCACAGTGTCCTTCAGTATTTGTACTAGGGTGGTGGGGAAAAGATGTGCATTTATTTGTTTTATTTTATTTATTTATTACATTCATATACCACCCCTTAGCCAAAGCTCTCCGGGCGGTTTACATGTGCCTTGCAGCCTCTTAACCAATATAAACTGAGAAACAGTAAAGGCATGCATCACTTTCATGCTTTTAGAAAGGTACATTGAGTGGGCGTTAGCTTTGCAACCCAAGAAGGGAGCACTTAAGTATATCAAAAGCAGAGAATCCTGTATTAAGGTGAACCACATTGTCAATTCTAAACTAGCTTGTGGGCTGAATGTGCACATGTACTTGGGGCACAAGTAGTCATTATAGCTAGATCAGATTAAAATAATGGGAACTGTCAAGAAGTAGCAAAAGTCTTATCGAAGTGGTTTTGGTTATGCGTTGCTTCAAAATGGATGCCAAAAGCAATTGAATATGCTAAATAGCACTGGTAGCATGCGGGGCTAGACTTGTACCTGAATATGCCTTCGACAATGATGAGAATTTTTTTCCAGGGTCTGTGTGTGCGCGGTTGCCCATACACAATAGCATCTTTGAGCAGCTTCTCCAAGCTCTGCATATCTATACACAAAGAAAGCATGATTCTGAATAACTCTTGTTATTTTGGAAAGGGACTAAAAGCAGAAGGAGCAACAAAAACATTACTACAGCTTATGTTTAAATTGAGCAGTAATCCAGGAGGCCGTTTTCTCACATGGATATTACAACACTGAACTATGACCTTCAAAAGCAAAATGTTATCTTGACATTTGCAAATTTATACATTTACAGGTATGGCCAGAGATTTGACCATTCCAGATCAACTCTAGAAGAAAGCTAGGCAAACACACTAAGAAGCAGAGAGGGAAGATACAATGGAGTTGCAAGGCAGCTTTTAATCTGACCACAGTGGAAAAGTCGACAGGAGCAGGGCAGGATCCTGTTTGGGATGAATCATGACTAAGAGATAAGGGTAAAAAGATTTCAATTATCCCAATCAGGACTGGGCACAGCTAGGCAAAGATCTGTATTTGGTCTGGTGCTTTTTAAGTTGTTCATACACGACCTTAAGTTAAGGGCGAGGAGTCTGGTGGTGAAGTTTGCTAATTACACCATGTCATTCAGGGGGGTTAAAAAAAGTGACAGCAATCAGCTCCGAATAGGCATTAAAATGGCAATGGGGTTCAATGTAAGTAAGTATAAAGTGAAGCATATTGGGGGAGGGGAATCCTAATCACATATATATGGATGGGGTCTGGGCTGGCAGTGACTGACCAGGAAAGAGATCTGGTGGTGGTGGTGAATAGCTCAATGGAAAACACTGACCCAGTGTGCAACAGTTGTGAAAAGGTGAATTCTGTGTTAAGGATCATTAAGGATTGTATCCAATGTTGTTGTTTTGGCAGGGAAGAGAACCACTGGTGGAACAGATTTCCTCCTCCCCCCTGTAGGCCCTGGCACAGCCACTCCCAAATCTCCTCCAGAGGGTTGGGAACACCCTGGAGGAGATTTAGGGCATGGGCGTGTGTGTGTGTGAAGAAAACCAATGAGGAAGACCAGTTGCATAAATGGACCTCTGCTCACATAAGGGTTGGATCTTACCTTAGGAAAGGAATCAAAAATAAAAGTGCCAATATCATAATGGTGCAACCACATGAGAATATTGTGTACAGTTCTGATTGCTGCTTCTGAAAAGGGCTATTGTAGAGCTGGAAAAGGTGCAGAAAAGGGCAAACAAAGTGATCAGGGGGCTAGAACAACTCCCCTATGAGAAGAGGTTGCAACCGTTGGGACTTTTTAGCTTAGAAAAAAGGCAAATAAGTGGTGGTGGGGAGAAAGATTTATAGAATTGTGAATATTGGAGAAACTGGATAGAAATATTTTTCTTTCTCTTATAATACCATAACCTGAGGTCATCCAATGAAATAGAAAGATGGGAGAATCGGGAGGTACAAAAATATTTCACACCATGCACAGTGAAAACTATAGAAGTAACAGCCTCAAGGTGTAGTAATAGTTGCTAATGTAGATGGCTTTAAAGGAGATTAGACAAATCTATGGAGGACAAGGCTTCTAGTAATGTTAGCTATTCTATTACCTTTAGGATCAAAGGCGGCATCTCTCTGAACATCAGTTGCTGAGGAACAACAGCAAGAGAGGACTCATCTTATGTTTCTTATGCTATGTTCTTAAAATAAATTATGTATTTGGACAGGCAAAGATGATATGGAGAAACTTTGATAGTTGAACTCCATTATCCAACCAGCATAGCCAGTGGTCAGGGTTTATGGGAGTTGTAGTCCAAAACATCTGGAGAGCATCAGTACATATATCCCTGTCCTAGAGCAGGTACGAGCTTTCCTACTAAGACTCATTTCTAAGTTGAAATGAATAACTGATCAGAAGAATTGAGAATTTTGACAGACATTAAAAAACGAAGGAGGCCGTGAGAGAGACAGTGTTAGGGAACAGTTTCTGCACTACAGTGGGCCATGTAGTTTGTAGCTAAGATTTAATTAGAAATAGTCTGGAAGGGCTTGGGCCTTTTCAGCCTGTGGGATGTCAAAATCTGTGTGAGCTTAACTCAGAGCAAAGCAGGTGGGGGTTGCTTCATTTCTGACTTGGCCTTGAGAAGCTGGGAGAGCTCTTTGTGAGAGCCTGACAGAGTTGGGAGGAAGGGTGGCGGTTTGCAGAAGAATCACCCAGGTTGAAGTGTCATCTTGGTGGGCTGAGCAGACATGCCCTGTTTGGACATGGGCCTTGCTGAAAGGCCAAACACACCTCGTCTGTCCAGGGGTCTGAAGGAGACATCGTGCCTCTCCTTTTAAGCAGATGCAAAGCAGAGGAGCCTTTGATATGAACATCTTGTCTGCATTGCCTGAAACCCCTCCCTATTTGGATCCATCAACATCAGGGCCTCTGGAGGCACTCTGCACATGGACTCTCCTAACTGGAACTGTGCATTGCTAAGTACTTGCCATAAAAAGTACCGTGAGGCTTTTCATAGACATGAACTCTCATTTGCTGTTGATTGTATGTCTTTGTCATTAGCTCAGTGTACCGGCAGACTGAGTTTGATCTACGACTTCTGGACTTTCCTCTGCCTTGACTCATGCGGCGTGGGGTTACCCATGCGAAAGCAGTAGCACGGAACTCCTCGTGTCTGTGCGTTTACCTTTCCCTTGATCTTGTTTAGGCCTTGACCATATTGGCTGGAGTTACCAATGTATGATCCAAGGTTGGACTAGTTCTCTTTGGGTGGTTTGTTAGGCCTTTCAAGAATTTACCCCTTTGATTGCCTGAGGGATCATGACAGGAATCATTCCCCTCCCTTGCCTGGATTTGGAACTCGTGTATGGTTTGGCCCTTCCCTTCTGTTCGGAACCGTGGAGATGGCAACAGAGAAACCACATTGATGGGGATCTCTCAGTCATGGTAGTAGTGATTAGCTTTTGACTGTTCTGGAATTTCTTGGAGCCTATAGCTGCTGACAATCAGCTATATGATTTCTGAAGTGGGTAACCATTAAGCTTTAGCCATTGAGATTTCATGCAATGAAGAAGTCTCACTGATTTGGGTGTCCTGTATCAGTATGCCATAAAGTGTACTTGCCCGAGGGATCAGGAAACCAGACAGACAGCTTGCTAAAGTGAACAGAAAAGTACCAAGTAGTTATCAGGGCAGCAGAAACAAAAGACCAGGAGAAAGCTGGGCATATACAGAAGAGGCAAACCAAGCTAAGCTATAAGACTACAGAGGGAGAAGCAACTAGTATTAGTAATGAAAGATTAGGCAGTAGTGACAGGATATTAAAAGGAAACGATTCCAGAGCATTTAGAGGCAAAAATGTCTCTGTACACTAGGAAGTATTCAAAGACTGTTTTGAATTAATAGTCAGGTAATGCTAGTTTGAGTTCAGAAGAAAAGACCTATAGTGGCAAAAATGGATAGGGATAGAGAAGTTTCTGGAAATTGTGAAGCCATGGGGGGGGGGGGGGAGAATGCTTTTCCCCCAGTTTTTTTTTGGGGGGAGGGGAATAGAAACTTTGGGGAAAATTAAAACTAAGCAATACTTAGGGTTTTTTTTTAGTGTACTGATCTAAAGTGACTTTGTTGCTTTAGAACAGTTCCCACCCCCCATCTAGTGCCTTCCATATATTTTGGACTTCAGCTCACATTAGCCTAAGGCAGCATGGCCAATGGTCAGGAGTGCTGAGAATTGCAGTCCAAAACATATGGAGGATACCAGGTTGGGGAAGGCTGCTTTAAGAATGTAAATCAGCCTTTATGTTCTTAAAGTTACATTACGTACCATTTGGTTTGCTCATAAAATGACTATTTTGTTTAAAAATGTTTAAAATTAAATTCAGTGAATTTGTACATCCTTTTTCTGCCTATGAACGTTCTATAAAAATATTCTTATTACATATTTTTTAGAAATCATTTTGTGGTGAGTAAAGGTTGGGTAACAATATATAAATGTATTTTCTTTTAGAATTCAACCTTGATTTGAATTCTAAAAGAAAATATTTCATAATCCAAAGCCATTTACTTTTTCCAATTTTTCCACAAAAAAACCAAAATGCTTTGGAAGAAACGGGAGGGGGGGATGTATTTTCCTTTAATTTTTCCAGTTTTTTTTCCAGCCCTTCACATCTCTAGCTATGGAAAGGCCAGCATAGAAGACAGCAGCATGCATGTTCAAATTATAATGTGAGAGAAAGAGCTGATGAGTTTATGTTATATGACAGGAGCAAGGGTCTGGGCAAGCCACTGAGCAGCAGTCTGATATGACTGCAGTGTTGCTGAAGATAAGGGAAAGAACAGAGATTATATCAGATCCAAAAGCAGTTAAGGCAGGTTGTGTAAGTTTTGGAAGGTGATCAAACTAAGCTAATGACAGACATGGGATGGAGATGTGTGCAACTTGAAGACAGTATATTCAGCATAGCCTAAGAAATTCACCATTTACAGAATTGTAAATCACAAATGATAAAAATGGTGAGATATAAAATTCTCTTTACAGTCTAATTAGGAAACTACCACATATGCACATTTCTAACCACTTTCTGATGTAATTTCCTATTCATAGTACTTTTACTTTGGTGCATGAAGATTAGCATGAAGTGTTTCAGCAACTGCACTTTATTACAAGCCCAACTCCTGATCTAGCACACCACTGGAAAATTCAGTGATAAGCTAACTTGATATTTAGGTACAAGATACAGCATCCTGGCAATCATACTTCCACATCTGCATTCAATTTTCATGGATAAACAGAAGTAAACAGGGACAGAAGACAAAGCCGGAAAGTGGTGATGTCAATTAGCTTTAAGGCAGAATCCTTAACAAGACAGTTCAGAACAGCAGGACTCAGAAGAAGTTGTCAGTCACTACACGCTCCCTTTATCCAAGATACCCCACTTGTCCTTCTATGGTGAAAGAGCTCAAACCTATCTGTGGAGAGACACAGCTCTCACCTTAGAAAAAGTGACTGAACTGGGAGAAAGGGGCAATGGAAGAGACTGGGAGTTTGTGCAGAGTCAGACCCTGACACTTGATTTTAGGCAGACTATTTTGAACAATTTCTTTGGGACAAGCTGTTTTCACAATGCAATGGTGGTTTAATAGGAAGTGATTCACACTTCAGAAATCAGAGCTGGATTACACACAAAGCATTCTGTTGAAGAACTTTTAAAATTTCCTTACTCTTTTGGGTGGCCCACCTAGTGCTAAGTATACATCTGTCCATAGCTTCAATCTGTCCAATTTGAAATGCTAATAAAAGCTTTTATTTATCGATAAAAGTGTTTCTAACCTCTTTCAATGTTTCTAAAAGGGGATATTTGGCAAAGGCTAAATCTTCAATGTCTTGGATAGCTTCCTATCCAACTCTCATTGTCCCCCAATATATTTCCCCTTTCCCCCTCCTATCACCAGCAGCATAATTTTTGTATTTATCTTCAATTTCAAACTGTTTCCTAGAATGTCACTAGGGACAAGAACTCAGGGAGATATTTCAATCCGCAGCCTGGAATGCAAAAACGCAAGTTAATTGTTTGATCCTGTGCCAAGTGCTGCCATAGAGTACAAATTAAAGCCTGCATTTGGCCAGTGTGGCAGGAATTCCTCCCCAAAATGCCACCATTCATTACTCCTCACTACCCAGTTTGCAGACTCCTCAGACTAATTATGCAAAGTAGGTCATATTATTTCCATTCTGAACTAGGCAATATAGACCTAGATAAAAAGCTGTGCCCAAATTTATCAAAAGTGTTTCAAGGGGAACATTATCTTCACAATAGCTACTCACACTACTAGTGCAGATTAAGTATACAGAAGTAAATGTGCTAATCTTCGGGATTAACCTCAAGAGTTCAACCAAATTACTGTGTCGTGCGCCCAACTCCAACCCCTTAATACAGCCCTGTCTGAAACTGACCATTTAAATTCATCTAACATGCACTTGAATAGTTGTGTATGAATCAACCTCCTGGAAAATACTCACTGTTATGTTTGAAGATTCGAATTGTTGCTCCTGAAAGTCTTGCTCCTAGTACTAGAGATGCATGATTCAACTCATCACTCAGTATTAGACAGCCCTGAACAAGGAGAAAACGGGAAAAGAAATGCTCCAGAGAGAAAGTGGCAGACAACCACTAACCTGTATTGAGCAAATTGTTTGTTGGCTTAAAAAATTAGAAGCATGTTGGCCTTTCCCTAGTCCTTTTACCTCAGTCAGTTCTCCTTGGTTGGCCACATTGCATAAAAGTAATAGTTGCTGTTGCAAAACTACAAATAATTGTATCTGTGGCTGTTTTAATGCGCTGGACCAGGGGAATGTGTTTCTGCTTGCTTTATTATGCTGCCCAGCCTCCCTATTACTCCAGTTTGCTTGGGAAGATGGGTAGGGAGGAGTACATGTTTGAATTACCAACAAGAAACTAGCTTAAGGCAGCAGCCTTCAACAACAGTTTAAGATTAATTTAGTAGAATATGTTCTACAATGACACGGCGTTCAAATATCCCACTAAATCAGTTGAGCGATAGAATATCAACATGCACATTGCATCCAATGTTGTTTTCTATATGAGGGATATATCACATTCATATGACTGAGGGGTTCTTTGCAGTGCTGGGTAAATGGCATTACAAAAAGGAACAGAAATTGCTCATCTTGGGTTGCAGTCTATGATAGTTAAAAGGCAATAAACAAGATATCAACAGAGTCAAACTGGCTGATGCACATTTCTTATGAACATAAGAAGAGCCATGTTGGATCAGACTAAGGTTCATTTAGTCCAGCATTCTTTTCACACAGTGGCCAACCAGCTCCCCACAGGAAACCCATAAGCAGGACATGAGTGCAACAGCACCCTCCACTCCATGTTTCCCAGCAACTGGTGCACATAAGCATACTACCGCTGATACTGGAGGTAGTATATAGTCATCAGTACTGTTAGCCATTGATAGCCTTCTCTTCCAGGAATTTATCTAACCCTCTTTTAAAGCCATCCAAATTGGTGGCCGTCAGTACCTCTTGTGGTAGCCAATTCCATAGTTTATTTGCTGTGTGAAGTCCTTCCTTTCATCTGTCCTGAACCTCCCACCAATCAGTTTCATGGGAGGAACCCAGGTTCTAGATTATGTCTGTCTATCCACTTTTTCCAGATCATGCATAATTTTGTATACCTCTATCATGTCTCCCCTTACTCGCTTTTTTCCAATTTAAACAATCTAAGGTATTGTAACCTTCCCTCATAGGGTAGTTGCTCCAGCCCATTGATCATTTTAGTAGCCCTTTTCTGCACTTTTTCCAAAATGCAATGGTTTTGTTGATGCACATTTCTTATGATGTGTACAAAAAAGGAAACATTTGAAGTCACTGAATACTAAACATCTGAATGAAATGGGAGCTCAAAGAGATTTCCCTTTATTTAGACAAATACTTAAAAAAAGCTGGTTGGAAGACTCACAAAATGTAAGAAGTCAACATTCATGTATGAACTCACAATGAAGCATTGGTTATATCAGCTTTGAGTGTGCACACTCTACTCACCCCTCTGTGGCCTATTTGTCTGGGTGTTTTGCAGCCTTTCCTGCAACCATGCATTGCTCATTCCGGGAGGAGAAGGCTATCAATGGCTACTAGTCCTGATGGCTAAGTGCAATCTCTAGTATCAGAGGCAGTAAGCCTATATACACCAGTTGCTGGGGAACATGGGTGGGAAGGTGCTGTTGCACCATGTCCTGCTTGTGGGTACCTGGTCAACAGCTGGTTGGCCACTGTGTGAACAGAGTGCTGGACGAGATGGACCTTTGGTCTGATCCAGCTTGGTTCTTATGTTCTCACCCACTTAAATCACTATAGTAAACTTATTTTTGATAGATATAATAAGAGAGAAACAAGTCATGTGATGAAGCTCAAAACTAAAAAAAAAAAGCATGATTGTGTACTGGACTATCGTATCCTCTCCAAACAGGTACTTTTAATGGCAGAAGTTTTTTATCTGATCAAGGTAATGATACATTTTGGATAACAAGTTTGCATTGGAATGAAATCAAGGTGACTAATATGTTCAAGCTCCTGAAACTGAGATGTATTTGCACCAGGCAGTTTGAAATGCTAAGAAGGCAGCCCCACCCCAAGGGGCACTATTTTCTAAATAGAGGTGCTGTAGTTCATTGGTGCATGTGCTTTGCATGCAGAAGGTCCAACATTCAATCCCTGGTATCTCCACATAGGGCTAAGAAAGAATCCTGCCTGAAACCCTGAAGAGCCACCACCAGTCAGTGTACAGACAAGACTGAGCTAGAAAAACCAATAGTCTGACTCAGTATAAAGCAGCTTCCCATGTTCCTATGTGCAAGGTACACTGGAATGATATAATGAATAGATGAGGGGATAGCATCAGAACAGAGACATGACCATGTTAGTCCTCTCTCTAAAGCCATTAATACCTTGCCAACCAATGCAGGAATGTTCATTGAGTTGGTTGCAAATCCCATTCCATATGCCATAACAGACTCCACACCAAGGTATTTGGCCAGTAAGGTTTCCAGCTCCTCATGTTTTTCCAAGTTTCCTGCAAGATAAAAAATGAATTCAAAATGGGTAAGAGATTCTCTTAATGATAAGTATTGTGGTTAATGTAAGCTGAGTTGAGACTGTGCACAACAAATAGGACAAAGCTTTAAAAACTCCTATATAATGTTTTGTGAATATTGGGTGATTAAATACATTCAGAATGGTCCCTTGCCTTAACTTACCCATCTCTTGTCTCGTACTGCACACCCCACTTCCATACTGTGAGAGAACTTTAGCCACTGCATCCTTGAAAACTCCTTTATTCTGTGCAAATCCAAGGTAGTTGTAGGAGCCCATGTTAATTACGTCTTTTATCACTTTTCCTGTGTACCTATATATAATAAAAACACAGTATGTTAATATATGGATAATTTTGATAGTATGTTAGCTACAGTCAAAGGCTGCAACCCAGTCAGTGGCTTTAGGAATGAAGGGCTTGTGTGCACCAAGCAGAACTTTCAGCTCCATGCTATGCTGCAAATTGCTTTAAAAGTTCCTAAGAACCTCAAAGCCATCTTGCGATATGGTCACAGGGGAAGCCATCAGGAACAATACCAAAGCCCCGTTGCTTACAATGTATTAGCTGGATTGGTTCCAAAGCCTGTTAAAGATTTCACATGCTAAATAGCCAAGATCAATAAGTTTGTACAAATGCTGCCTTTGTTTCAGTTTGGTTAACTCAGCAAGGCTTCTTTCATTACAGCAGAGGACTATAAACTAAAGCATTTCTGCATCTTCCAATGTAATTGGCTTTTTTCAGACAAAATATTTAAAATATGTCAGATTGTGGATTAGCAGATGTTCTTTGAAAGCTCTCTTAAGAATTAAAACATAGTGCTGAATTCATTTCAAAACAGCTTGCTATTTCTCTTTGGTAATTTCAAGTTTTTTCCCCACCCTCCAAATAACTTTATATATCAAATATTTGTCACTTCTTGAAGTAGGATATCATCCAGGCCCACAAAGGAAGAGCACCAGGAAGCTGCTGCAATAAGCAGGAGGACAAAAACTATTGTATACCAGAAGGTGTTAACCATACTCTTGAAGGATGACGTTGACCCAGTTCACATGTCATGGCAGCAATTTGTTGTGCAGCATTCCTGGGTTGTTTCGTGACGTGCAGACTTGGAGACTGGGTTGTTTATGGATTAGACAACCCAGAATTAACCCAACAACAAACCATGGGTAACTGTTAAGTTAACTCTGGGTTGTTTAATCCATCAACAACCCAGTGTTTCCAGGTTCACACATCACAAAACAACCAAGGATCTGGGCATTCCTGGGTTATTAATTAAAAGTGGTGATGAGCACACCTTATGCATTTCGCTCATCCCTGCAATTCCTGGGTAAAAGAATCCAGGAAATGCCCCCTTGACATGCAAACCAGCTCAATAACAATGGGCACCAACTCTGCTCAATTAGTTTTGTCCCAACGCAAAATCACTTCCAGAGCTTGTTTTTAGAAGTTCCAGCCAATTAATTTCATTTTTATTTCCTGCAACTCCTGTTAAAAGCTTATGCTCACTACAGGTAACAGATATACTACAGCACCTATAAATCATTTTCAAGTTCAAGTGAATAGACAGCCACCTAGGCATATTAAACTTAATTTTTAATTATTATTTTATTTTTATTATTAATTATTTACAGCATTTTTGCTCCACTCTTCAGCCAAAAAACAGCTCGCAAAGCAGCTTTATTTCAATAAGAAAGCCTGGCAAAGTTTACTTCTAACTGCCACTGTATTACCTCTACCGAGGTAGATACTGCAGAACACCCTATAAAAAGGTCCAGCACATGGAAGTCCCAAGTCTGAAGTCACACCGTGCCCGTTTTTCAAAGTAAAAGTGCTTCTGGCATCAATTTTCATAAACATGTATATGATTGGATTAGATATAGACCACAAAGACCCATGGCATGCGAGGCAGAAATGAGTTCTGGACAAACCTAGACAAGAACTCAAGAATCAATGGACCCATCCAAGGCAGACCTGCATTCCTGCCTAATTCTCCAGCACTACAGTGTTGTCTGCTTCTTGGCTTGAGGACTAGAGGCAAACCTACTGCGGCAAAATGGACTGCAAAGTAATGCAACATGCACAAGACTTGACTTCTGGCACACTTCTCAAAATGTTGGCCATTACTAACCTAAATTATTTTTCTATACAGCCCATCCAATAGTCAGCCCTTATCAGATGTTCTGTAGGCATGGCAACCTAGAAAACGTAGGGAAGGGCAGCAGTGGGTTGGAATCCTACAGCTGAAACAAGAGTTTTAAATTTCTTGAATCTGCCCTGAGGCAATTAGAGCTGCACATCCTTGTTACAGAGGATGTGGGTCTCTCAGCAATGTCCTCTAAAGGTAGCTGCCGAGAACTTTTAAAAACCTTTTACTTACATGAATGTCCAATTGTAATCATGAGTAACCCGTTCCAGTATGTCCATTTTGGCTCCTGGTACACTGCAGATTGGTCTGTTCCAGCTATCCCTAATGCGCATATAGAGGTTCCTTGTATAGAAATTCTCAAAATCTTGGTACAGAGGGACAAAGTCCTGAAAACATCAAAAGGGAATTAAAACAATGGGAAAAATCAAGCTAATGTCATCCTTGCAAAAAATAAAAAATAAAATAAAAATGGGAGAAAGCATAAATATTTAACACCACTTGTTTGATCCGTGCTGCTGCATGTTTTCCTCTCTATAAAAATAACCAAAATGTTCAGAAGAGTGTGGATTTCCTTTGCCCAAAGCCCACTCAACCTAGGAGTCTCACTGGAGAAGCCATACAGAAGTCACCAGACTCCCAAGTACCCCTCTGTCCCCAATAACAGCAATTAGGAGCATCTGAGCTTGTAACACTCAAAGGGCTGCCATTCCATTCCTTTTTTCAGAGATCCAAGGAGGTCTATGACTCTCAATTTGAAACCCCCCAAGTCTTAATTGTTTATAGGCCTAATTACATAGCTGAGGGGTCAGAAAAGAGGGCTACTCCTCACTGCTCTGGTTACCTTCATCCCCTCCCAGGAAAGATAATTGCTGAAGATTTTTTATTATTATTGTTATTTTATTTTTAAAGACAGGCTTTTAAAATTTCAATAGAAGTCTTCTGATTTTTTAAAAAGCGTTCATTATATATTTCATTTCTAAAAACAACATGGTTTCAAAGAAATTCTGATTTTCAGTCAAACCCTACACCATCTCTTAAACAATCATGTCAAACTATCAAACACCAAAGGAATGCTTTTCTATGTGAAAGAGTCACCGGGGGGTGGGGGGAAACAATTTATGATGTAAAGCATTATAAACAAGACAATAAATAATGTATTTTATATTACTGAGAGCTTTCCACTGGACTGAAGGATTAGCAAATCATCTCACGTGCACTCCTGCTTCTGCAAGGCTGTCAAAATCACTTTTTCCCATGCTGCTGGAGCCAACCCCTCCACCCCCACCCATCTCAGAGCCAGGACTGGCTTTTCGGGTGGTGCAGGGGGCTGAACTGGGGGGAGGAGAAGGAAAGCTCCATTGCACAAGCAGAAATCCGTTTGATCTTTTCTGTGTCTAACCCAGTAAATTTTAATTTTTCAGACTATCAGGCAGGATGCATGCTCTTTCAAAAAATAAAAGTGTCAATACAAAAAAAACACTTGATATAAGACAATCAACCCTGCTTCCCCTTTGTCTCTCCATGCACCACCTTCCCGGTGCTAATATGGCTGTTTATAGAGAGATGAAAGAAAGCTAGAAGGGCAGTTAGCCATTTCTAGTCACTGCCCATGCCATTTCTCCTGGATTTTTAAGAAACCTCTGGCTCCAAGGAAAAATTATACCAGAGAATCTATGCTCTTTGCTTCTGAGTACAAGATGAAATTCCCCATTGGCACTTCTACTGAAACCCATGGGAACCAGCAGCAGGCATAGTTATGCCATCCCCATGTAAGAAGTGCATATCTTCATGGCACAGTAATCCTTAAAACTGGATAGAGATCTGTGCAAACAACCTATCCTGGCAGCTGCTGTCCTGCCTCTCCCTCTTGCATTGGTGAATGCAGCCCACTGGACAGAGTCAGATATAAGTACAGATGAGCTTCTCTCTCTTATTATCTTGAAGGCCTAGTAGCCCTTTATCATCAGAGGCATACAGACATGCTGTTTATGGAGCAGTTCTTACATTAAACCATCTGCTACTTAGATGTGCCTTTTACTACTGCCTGTAAGAGAGCAAACCCTTGACAATTTCCAGAGTTGGCCTATTACCTATGAGTAATTGACTGTTCCCTTCCCTTCACTTGTCTATCCTATGTATTGAAAAGACTGACTTACTAACTACAGTAATTGTCATCTATTTAAAATACAACTTATATCAACTTTGCAATTAGCTTCCAATGTTATCCTACACAAATATTAAATATATGCCATATATGCACTGGCCTCTTTCAAGGGGGTCACAAAAGAATTAAATAAAATTCTAAAACGAGCTTCCTTGATTTGTCTTGTAGTGGCATTTACTAAAGTGTCAGTTAACAAATTTCTTTAAGGCAGTCAGACAATACTTCAAAACAACTTTCCAGTAAAATCAGTACTAGCCAATGTGTCTCATTTATTTCTTTTGCAAGCTGAGTGTAAACACTGGTGCTTTGACTTACAACTCAGAATAATGGGATCCTTTTCAAGCCAAACCTCTTCTAATAAAATATGTTAAAACATGAAGGATGCAATCTTATACACACTTACGTGTGAGTAAGTTCCACTGAACTCAATGGGGCTTACTTCCAAGTGGATATCTATCAGATTGTACTCTAAGAGTCAAACAAACAATATTTTTTAAATTGAAAGTGAAATAAGCAAGTTTATAATTTTGACTGCAACCCTAAGACATGTTCACACTGAAAACAAGTTGCTTTAACTGTGGTAAGTAAGAGCTGATTCTGCCAATATACCAGGACAGACATATGCTAAAAAGTGCTTATCCCAATGGTTTACTCAGTGTAATACTGGAGCTATAAACTCATGTGCGTTACAACTTTGTATTGGTAAATAAATCCCCTTGCAACTGTTGGTTCTCATTTCACAGAAGGGATGTAACTATCTCAGACTCTTATATGTTTTCAGCCTGCCCCACCCATCACTTCATGTACTATTCAAGTGAGACTTCAAAAATGCAATCCTATCCTGGTTTTGATTGATATGCTTATTCCTACTATACTTTTAGATAAATGTAGAGAAAAATAAACCACATCCATATTGGTAATTAATTCACAGTGGGCCTGTTCAGACAACACTTCAGGCTCTGTGGTTAGTGAAACTGTGGTTCTCTGGGGTTAGCACTAACCACAAGCTGTGCTGTAGCACACAACACTTTAAGCCACAGTTAGAGCCACTAACTCTGCTGCAGATGGTCTGACTGTGGTAAGTGAGGGAGCAGGGTTCAGCAAAACGCATCACACAAGACACCTTAAACCCTGCTGCTTAACCAAAAGCCTTAACCAGCAGGGTTTAAGGTGTCTTCTGAACAGGCCCAGTAAGAACACAGGCTCGATTTGGACGACACATTAGTCAACGGTGGTTTTAGAACCCCGTGGTGGTGGTTTTACATCACCGTTAAGAAACGTGTTATCTGGCAGGAAAACTACACGCAACGGTCGAGGTTTTTTTTTTGGAAAACACTCCATGCAGAATATCAACACTGTGCAGAGTTTCTGTACAACCTTTGTGTTGTGTGTCGTGTGGCAGGCTCCATGCAGTTTTCCCCATGTCTACAGAGTTGACAGGCAAGAGCAGCAGAAACCCCGGTCGCTCTTGCCCAGTGGGGCTCTATAGGTATGGGAAAGAATTCCATGCTGGGATGCGCTTGGGGAGCACCAATCATGCACATCCTTCCACCCACCCACCCGCCCACCCCAGCCCACGATCCATGTGGGTATCGGCTTGAGGGGATGGAAATAGGTACCTGATGCTCTCAGGGGAGAGCCCAAATTCGTTCTATTCCCTTGTGCCGATCTTCAAATGTTTCGCAGGGCAAAGAATGTTTCCCGCGGCTTGACATGTATCGTCAAACCATGAAAGATATCCTTCCTCCTTTCGGTGCGGCTACAGCAACCTGCAGCAGGGTGCCTTTACTGAGTTCATTCCGCTGCAGATTGCTCTAGCCGTGCTGAGAGGAAGCAGCGGATAGATCGCTTTTCTCCCTATGGCAACGGCTGCGTCAGTGACAGACACAAGGCGCCCATCACCCTAACAGCAATCAGTGGCGCCTCACCGCCATGTATTTTGGCTCTTTCCCCCGCTCCACCCCACCCCACAGAATGGCAGCACTCTGATATGGTAAGCGGGAACCAGCGCCACCATTCAATGGGGAGGGCAGGGAGGGGAGAGAAAATTACTCCACGCAGGACAACTTTTACCATGACGCTTTAAAATGACGTGCTAGAAGTCCACACCACTCAGTCCGTGGGGTGGAGTTCACACCAAATTGTTGTCCTAACGTGGCCATACACAGTGATCATACTAGTCACCTGAGCAACCTGCGAGCAAGCAACATTCATCCACTTTGCTTTGTTTTACCTTTAACAGCCAGTTCACTTCCAAGATCTCAAATGCACTATTTTATGGATGCAATCCTATGCATGTTTAGACAGAAAAAAGCCTTACAACTCCCAGCATTTACAAGCCAGCCATTGTAAGACTTTTTTCTGTCTAAACATGCATGGGTGTACCCTAACAAAATTAATTGTAATATTCCCCAAGTATTTCATACAGAGCACTACTCAAGTTACATAACTAAGGCAAAATATAAGTTAAATATAATTCAAATTTCAAGTATCCTATGAACTTAAGAGCAGAAGTAACTGCCAACCAAGCATAACAGCCATGTATGAGCTTCTCTGGACGCACTGCAAGTATTTCTCAGTCTTGAGGCACTCAAATCTTTTTCCCCACCACACTGAAGTTTTAGGTAGAGATATACAATTTCCAGAAATTTTGCATCCATGGAAAAATACTGGGCATTTTCTGTTTTCCCTGGAAAATCAAGCTCTGTGGGGAAATAAGCAACACTTCTTTTTTTAGCATTATTTACAGTTCTAAGGTCACTTTATTACTTTAGGAACATAAAATATATTACATATTTATTTATTTATTTATTTATTGCATTTTTATACCGCCCTATAGCCGAAGCTCTCTGGGCGGTTCACAGAAATTAAAACCATAAAATCATTTTAAAAATATAAAACAAGCCACAATCCAAAAACAACAAATAACATACAATCTAAAAACACAACCAGAATAAAACCAGAATAAAACCAGCAGCAGGAATTAATACAGATTAAAATACAAATTTAAAACAGCAAGGATTAAAATTGAGTTAATTTAACTGTTAAAATACTGGGAGAATAAAAAGGTCTTCACCTGGCGACGAAAAGAGTACAAAGTAGGCGCCAGGCGAACCTCTCTGGGAGCTCATTCCACAGCCGGGGTGCCACAGCGGAGAAAGCCCTCCTCCTAGTGGCCACCTGCCTCACTTCCTTTGGCAGGGGCTCACGGAGAAGGACCCCTGTAGATGATCTTAGGGTCCGGGCAGGTACATATGGGAGGAGGCATTCCTTTAGATAACCTGACCCCAAGCCGTTTAGAGCTTTAAATGTTAGTACCAGCACTTTGAATTGAGCCCGGACCTGGATCGGCAGCCAGTGAAGTTGGAAAAGGACTGGCGTAATATGGTCTCGTTGGCCAGTCCCCGTTAACAATCTGGCTGCCCTGTTTTCCACCAGCTGAAGTTTCCGGACCGTTTTCAAAGGCAGCCCCACGTATAATGCATTGCAGTAATCCAAACGAGAGGTTATGAGAGCATGGATAACTGTAGCTAGGTTATCTCTGTCCAGATAAGGGCGCAGTTGGTATATCAGCCTAAGCTGGTAAAAGGTGCTCTTTGCCACCGAGTTCACCTGTGCCTCAAGCGACAATTCTGGATCCAAGAGCACCCCCAAACTACGGACCCGATCCTTTAGGGGGAGTGCAACCCCCTCCAGAACAGGGTGAACATCACCTCGCCGGACAGACGAACCACCCGCTAACAGTACCTCCGTCTTGTCTGGATTGAGTCTCAGTTTGTTAGCCCTCATCCAGTCCATTACCGTGCCCAGGCACTGATTCAGAACAGCCACTGCCTCACCTGGGTTTGTTGAAAAGGAGAGGTAGAGCTGGGTGTCATCCGCATATTGGTGACATCTCAGCCCACATCTCCGGATAACCTCTCCCAGCGGCTTCATGTATATGTTAAATAGCATAGGGGATAAAATAGAGCCCTGTGGAACCCCATGGCTTAAATGCCACGGCACAGAGCAATAATCCCCCAGCACCACCTTCTGAAAACGGCCATCCAAGTAGGAGCGGAACCACTGCAGCGCAGTGCCTTCAACTCCCAGCCCAGACAACCTATCCAGAAGGATACCATGGTCGATGGTATCGAAAGCCGCTGAGAGGTCCAAGAGAACCAACAGGGTCATACTCCCCCTGTCCCTCTCCCGGCAAAGGTCATCCCACAGGGCGACCAAGGCAGTTTCTGTTCTAAATCCAGGCCTGAAACCCGACTGAAATGGATCTAGATAATCCGTTTCATTCAAGAGTGTCTGGAGTTGTCCTGCAACCACCCGCTCAAGCACCTTGCCCAGGATGATTTGCTCATAAAATCATCATTATGATTATCAACATTTAAAAGAAAACTCAGTAAATTTGTAATTATTGTCCAAATAAAGTATCTATTTATATTTTAATATACCAAACATGATAATTCTATGAGCAAAGTAGTCCCTGAAATATCTGGATCATCTTAGAAGCCAGAAGAAGCATGAAGAACTAGAGGCAGAGGAAGACTGGTGTGCAGCATCTGTTCCTGTTTGTGAGAAATTGTTTGGGGAGCAGAATAGGAAAATGTGGTTTGAAGGAAGAATGATTGAGAGCTTATTTAACTAGGGAAGACACACTTAGTTCCAATTTCTAGTACGTAAACGCATCTAAGAACCTTTAAACAATATCAACCTATTATTTGAAAATTTATTTCCTTTTGTAAATAATTTCCCTTAATGAAAGTCTTAATTTTTTTTTTCATTTTGAAGGCTATGTCTAGGGATGGCGTCAATCCCATGCCTATGCCATAGTAACCAGGCTATTGAGGATTTGGGTTTTTTAAAAAAAGATATAGAGATTTCATTTTGGTGGTAAAGATGAAGCAGCATTTCCTGACGGTGAGGTCTTATTGAGCAGGCGAGGTCTAATTGGGAACTTTTTGAAAAACTATGACAGTGAGCGCCATAGGCCCACGCCTCAGAAGTTGGGTTTTTGTTCTTTTTAAAGCAACGTAAGTGGGATAACTGACAAATTGTTCAGTGGCGGGATAAAGTACAGTGTTTCTCTCACGTATGGATTTAAGAACAACATTCATGGACTGCTACAGCACCTACCCAAAACAAGCTCAGAAACGCTGGGCTCTACAAAATCTAAACAGTCAAGAAAGCACATTTTCTTAACATATTATGATACAGGTGACTCTAGTCACATGCTGGGAAACTGAGCATGACTTTGCATACCCTTAAATACCAACCAGTAAAAAATACATTAGATCAATCACCTTGATAAGGAATTGAAGAAATAACTATACTAGGAATCATTTCAGGGGAGTAAAGGACAAATAGCAATATATGAACATCTTGTTTTAAACAATTGATCCATCATTCTAGAAGAAAATATTTCATAATCTAGTACTGCTCAATTTTTTGGAAAAAACCAACAAAAATGGTCCTGGGGAAAATGGGGGAGAAACAGTTTTCCCTCCCGCAAATGTTTCCAGTTTTGTTTTGTTTTAGCCTGACTTCACATCGCTAGTTT
Source organism: Anniella stebbinsi (assembly GCA_029215795.1). NCBI lineage: Eukaryota > Metazoa > Chordata > Lepidosauria > Squamata > Anniellidae > Anniella > Anniella stebbinsi. The sequence goes on from JARDYH010000001.1 coordinate 337,869,193, forward strand.
TAAGTCAATAGTTTCCATTATTAAGACATTGACCCTGTTCAGATGACATGCTAAGCCACGGTGGTTAAGCATTTTGGGCTAAACATTATAGCTTAGCATGTCATATGAACCATTCCTAACAATGGTGGCTACACATGGAAGTTATAAGGCAAAACGTTTGGAGAGCTATGGGTTTTCCACCCTTGCCTAACAGATTCCAGCTTAAACTATTGTTTGCAGAAAGCTAAACAAACCAGGATCTGAAATCAAGGTTGGAAGATGTCTGGCAAGCCATAGTTTGCGCTCTGGTTTGGCATTACTGGTTCAGGACAACGATCTGCCTTGGGAGACTGCCTGACTACTGAGACATGAGGATAATGTAATAGCTCTGGCAATTAAGCACCTCTTATTGGCAGTTTCAAAACACAACCCCTCCTTCTTTAGTCTGCCTAGCTACATTCTAGTTTCCACAGCCACCTCACTATAAGACACCGAGCTAGGCACCCTCATTGGCTTGCTTGGCAGACATTCAGCCATATTATTTAACTCCTGTTTATTTGCAGGGAATATAAAAGGTTTAAGTCCCTGCACCAAGTATTTACCCTGCAGCTACTTGCCAAACACAAGTGATTAGTGATTAGAGATTAGAGACTTGAGTTAATGGATCATCAGTGATGCTTTTAATTAATCCTGCAATTGGGAGTGGGGGAGAAGAAAAATCCCAAGAGATTTCTTAGACAACTGCAAAGGGGGAGGGGAACTCTGCACTGGAATGCTCTTTGTTTTCAGCTGTGCTGAGAGCAGACCAAAGAGACAGCGTTCAACTTCTCCATCCCACCTCAGCTGCTGGCCAATGTTAAAACTGTAGCTCATGTGGTGGTGCTTTGCCAGCAGTTGGGCAATGCAGCATGGTTTAGAACAGCATCAGATGATATCAGGGAAGAAAGAGGAAGGGGGAAGCCTCACAAGCCATGGTTTAGCTGGTAAACTGGAACACAAGCCATGGCTTAGTCTAATCCAAAACTAGCACAAATCAAGGTTTGTCATTATGTCTGAATGCAAACAGCAGCAAACAGTTAATTAATTAACAACAAATCTTGGGTTAACCGCTAGGTTGCTTAGCCCCTAATCAAACAGTCCGGGTTCACATATCATGCAACCTTCGATCAGGCCCAGCAGGCATTGTTTATGCAAAGTGGAAGCGGATCGCACCACATGTGAACTGGGTCAACGTCAAATCAAGAATATGTTTAGAAAAAAACAATTAACCATTTTAACAGATTTGCATCCCCATTACTGCAAATATGATGGCACTCAAGCTATCCTGGGTGCCATTTTTGGTAGAAAGGCAGGGGTATAAATAAATTAAAAAATAAATAGGTTAAACTTCAACATGTCTCTGAAGCAAAAATAGCTAGAAGTACCTTTTGTTCTTCCCTTTCTGTTGCAATATGACATTTCTCAACTTTCCAGTGCCGCAGAAAGTCTCGAAGATATCCAAAAAGAGTGAGAACACCATAGCCTACGTAAGTCAGTACAGCAACCAGCATTGGTGTTTCCTCATAAGCTTCATTGAAAGGTCTTTTATATAAGCCTCCATTGTGAGCAACATGATGAATCTAGGGGAAAAGAAAAATATTAGAAAGAAAAGCAATGTCTATTTCCTACATGCTTTATATCAAGTTTTCTCTATTATTTATTGCATTTGTATACCGCCCCATAGCCAAGACACACAACCAGCAGCATGTCTTGCTCTCTGCAGCCTTCCCAAAGCCACCTGACAACCCCTGTCTCTACACTACTTACCACAATCATTCTCAATTTCCCACAAGGGCTACAATCCCCAACTTGATTCTCCCAAAAGAAATACTTAGAAAATTGTGTCAAATTAAACATATACAAAATAAAATACATTTTGCTAATCCTGGAAATGGATAAGCAAGTTGTAGGTCTCCAAGGACTTTGTACTAAATTCCCAGATCTTTAAAACAGACAATGTGCAGCACCTGAATGGTTTTGTTGGACCTCTTCTCCATGCATTATCTTCCTGCTTACGTAAGCAGTTGGTGTTAAGAGGCCTGTTAAAAGCTTCAGGTGTACCTTGATCAGATCATAGGTGTATCCACTGTCCTGATATGTATTGCTCAGATATGGCTGGGCAATACTGGTGGACCATTGCTAGCCTAGATGGAGCTAAGTATTAGCTGGGAGGGTGAAACCTGGAGTCATGGAAGCACATCTGTGATTATCTGAAGAAAATCATTATACTTTGGACTTTGTGTCGGAAACCAGAACAAGAGTGGTTTCAGAGAGCAAAGTGCCTGTTGTCTTGACCTTTAAAGCCCTAAACAGAATGAGACCTTAAGGGCTACTTTCTCCCACATGAATTCACTTCAACATCAAGCCCTTCTTCAGGTCCCCCTGCCTTTAAAAGTGAGGCAGGTGGTGACTTAAGATGGGGCACTCCAATGGAGAAGAATGTGTCTCTAGAATGCTCTCCCCCCTGAGTGAAGACTATTTTATTTGTCATGGTGTTATTTTAGTGTTTTAACTGCTTTTGTTTTGTTAGCCATACAAAGAGTCTCCAAACTGAAGAGCACAGCATGGTGTTGCTGCTGCTGCATACCAGCCAGACTGCCTGGCAGACTATAGTGGTGCTGACAGAAGCATTTCCAAACTCTGGAAACAGGAGATCTGAAGACTGCTCACTATGCTGGTGTTGCTCTCTTCATGATCAGACTACTAAATAATAAAGATGCACTAGTGTAACTCAGAGCACTGAAAGGTGGCAGATTTTCTGGCTGTGTTAGCACCCAGGAAATGTGACTGGTCATTTGGGAGTTCATCAAGGCTCTGGTATAGAGCTGTCACATTGGGCGAGGCAAAAATAATGTCCGGTGGACCAAGTCATATTTGATGGAATATTATCATGGCAAGGTAGAACACTAACAGAATCTCAGACAGTGCTCTGCAAGAGTAGTATGGCTGGAGTAGTTGTCGCAGCAGGGAAGTGACAGCAAAGGAGGACTCAATTAGGCCGGTCAGCTCAGGTTCTTCACAAGCTCCATACCCATTGCATACTGACTGTAAATCTTAAGGGGGCCATACACATTTTTGTAGCTGCAAGCTCCAATGGGACTGAGGTACATGAAAAACTTGGTGAGACCCATACTTGGAGGTTGAGGGAAGAGATGAATCCTTGAGCACATGAGGTGTGCAGGTGTCAAGGGTTCTCCCTAGAGTGGGGTGACTAATGCCTTACCAGACTCAGTGTCCTGTTTGGGGAGATACAGAGCCACTGAGAACACAGCCATAACAAGTGAATAAATTAAGATGATCCATATTTGGAGTCTTACATTTATTTTATTTAACATATTTCTAGGCTACCATTCAAGGCAAGAGCCCTCCAAAGGTGGCTTATAACAATAAAATAGACTTAATTTTTTTAAAAAATCTAAAACACAACAGACACACACAATCAGTGGAAAGCCAGAATAAAGAAGTAGGTTTTCAGAGCCTTCCTAAAAGCCTTCAATGTTGGAGCCTAACAAACCCTCAATGGCTATCCATTTCAGAGGTATGGGGCCACTGCCTAACTGTCCTCAAAGGTGAGCAAGTAAGAAGAGCCTCTGCTGCTGTTCTTTAAGTGAAGTCAGGCTGATATGGGTGAATGCAGTCCTTCACGTAATCGTTTAAGGCTTTAAAGATCAAAAACTAGCACTTTAAATTGGAGTGGAAAATGCACTGGTAACCAGTGCAGCTGGTGCAGTATAGACGGTATATTATCTGACCACCTCACTTCCACCAACATTCTGCATCAACTAAAGTTTCTGAGCTGTCTTCAAAGGTAGCCCCACATACATAACACCAGAGGATGAACTGTTTCCAGAACCAATTAGACATTGGCACGGGAAGAGCAGCAAGAGAGGTTTACTACTGCCTCAGTAACACTGGCAGAAGTACATTTTACTAAGATTGCAACGTTTCATGGAAAGCAGGTAGGGATGGGGAAAAGAATCTGCCAAACACAGCTTTACAATGTTCGAGATAACTCCTAATATGCTGCCCTTAAAAACGACTTGGAAACTGCAGCTGATAAGAATGCAGCAGCAGCATCCTGATGGTAGCAAGAACAGAACACTCAGGTGGCCCACTGACAATTGTATTGGTTACGGGCCAAATTCAGGATGTTGGTTTTGGCCTGCAAGTGCCACACTTAACCATCCCACCTGAAGCTCAAGAAGATACTTCTACTAGAAATACATTCTAAATGGGAGGCAGAGCAGCGTCTTCTAACTGATGAGCTCTGACATTATGGAACTTGGGATCTAACTGCCTAGAGTGCTATTTTTCTTGTTAGAAAGTGGGGTACAAATCAAATAAATAGCAAGCTTGCACAAGAGGAAACTTTCAGAAGGCTTATGGGGAATTGTTATGATTTAATCTAGATTTTTGCCTAGCTTAATGTCTTCTTTTAGTTTTTATTATATTTTGTATGGGAGTATGCATGTTATTCTGTTACTAAGATCCAAGTGAATTCTCCTTGTACCTAGGTGTTTGCTGTTCATCTTAAATCAGTTGAAGGCAACTTATGGCTCTTCAGCTGTTTTGGCCTACAACTCCCATCAGCCCTAGGGAGCATAAGCAATGGTAAGGCACGATGGGAACTGCAGGCCAAAATTATCTGAATGGCCACAAGTTACCCACCCCCTGTCTGAGAGGTTCTTTCCCTCTTTTCCCTCTTTACCAATTGACAGCCTGAATGCAAATTCTCAACATGCAAACATGAACAATCACTATAAATGGGGCTACTGTATGTATAGAAATGTAAACACTCTCACTAAGGAAGCAGAGTTACACAGAGTATCTTAGATACTAGCTTTTCTTAGCTATTCTGCTCCCAAGTTCACATTAATATTTGAAAAGTATTTGCTGTCCAACAACTACAGATTCCATAAGAATTACTAATATCATGTTCCATGGCGCACTCATCTCTTAATAAATCTAACTGAAACAGATGTGACTAATACCCAAAACAAACATGTGTAGGACTGAGAATCTGAACAAACAAGGGGAGATTGAGTGAGCTGGCAGGGATAACATTTCAATACGCTGCTACACCTCCAATAGGGAATTGGATAGATTAAGAAGTATACCCTCAGATGATTGTGTACCCTTGCAGGTTATGGTGCCCACTAAATGTAGAGACATGAAATTATCATATCCAGGAATCCACCAATGCAATCGTAAGGTTCACACTTTTGAATACCACCCTGGAATCAACTGGATGACAGCAATTAAGAAACACTTAATAAAATAAATTGCCAATAATGACAAGGTAACTGATCCTCCAGGAGCAGAGCAAGCATTTCTTTGTAATATCATGCAACTTGTTAATAGAAATTCAAAAGTTGCATTACAACTGGCAAAAAACTTTTGTGAATCAAATACTGTGTTTTTACAGCCTGGTCCTATGTATACTTTCTCAGTCCTGGCAAATTCTAAGGAGCTTATTATCATTTGAGTGTGCACAGAATTGCAGAAGAAAATGGTGATGAGCCACTTGTAGGAACTAGGAAATATTGCAATTTGAATATAAATTGCCCCGCCCTCTTTGTAAGAGAAACCTTATTCAGTTGTCTCATATATATCTATAAATAAATTACCACTCAGGAACCCTAAACAAAAAATTTTACATGCCAAAATCTGGCATCATCATGAATCCTAATTTTAAAAAATAAGCCCTAAAGTATAACTTTCCCAGAACCCGGGCAGAAATTGCCTCAAGAAGACTAACTCCCTAATCTATAAAAATGCATGCCACGAAAGTTGTTAAGTCTTCACAGTGCCTAAGATTCCTGCTTCTTTAAAAACTTGTAATTCCTTCTTCATTTCTTAAAATATAATGAGTTAAGATAAGGACCTTCCTGTCTACACTCCATACATTCATGACAATTTGTATGAGGAAGTGTAAATATTTTATATTTGAGCTTTTAACAAAAAAATAATATTTGCAGGGATCATACTTAAATTAAAAAGGGGAGTACATAAAAAGTCAATGAAATGAATTAAAGACTAAACATTTTAACAAGGACTTAACTTATTCATTAGTCATAGATAAATCCCAGGTTATGAATACATAACTGTATTCAGTCTACTGGAACTTGCATTAGTTTTGAAAATCCATATAGTATTGTTACAGTATCATAGTGGGATTGGACTGCACAGCTGGCTAGTGGAAAATAATGATTGACTACCAAGCTCAGGCAAGATTTGTGAACCCCTGATCCTGCCTCTTAATTATAGTAACATTTGCCTACTCTGTAACAACATCTATCTTCTTTATACCATTCAGCTATCATCATTTGAGGCATTTTGGATTGTTTGGTGCAATTAAAACCATACATTTTTCTTTTACAAGAAGTTTCAAGTTTGTTTTAAGTATATAAAGCATTACTTATATCAAATGACACCACAATGCAATAAAAGTATGCTACCACTTACACAAAATTGTTCCTCATTTCATGGAACATCTGACTGTGGTCAGATAAATCCCATGTCCCAACCCTACAGCATCTACAAAAGAACCAAGACCCAGTCACGAGACACTGTCTCCATGGTTGCTTTGCTGTTATTTATCAATCCTAGGGCAAGCATCCATGTAGCAGTTACAAAGCCTTTTCATCAAAAGTAAAACTACTCAATCAAAGAGTGAAGAAGCCACTTAAAACAGAAGTTTTTGTGGGCTAGTTCCGAGGTGCAAGGAAGGTGGATGGGTAGGGGAACCATGCAGAGGGGAGGGGTAACAGAACCATGACAAGCAAGCCCACTACTCGATCATGGAACCATGCCCCGCCCCATGGTACTGCTATCCACACCCTCTCCATGGCACATCTCGTCATCCACAACTCTGAACGGGCAGTCAGTAGCCTTTCCATTTGGGGAGTAGAAAAAATACCTGCCAAGGATAGTCCACAGTCCAAGCACCTGCATGCAGGTGTTCAGGTAGCTATGAACACCTGTATTCAGGTAGCTATGAACACCTACTAGGAGAGAAGGCTTCAGATGAAGCTTCCAAGCTAGCACTGCTCCCCTTCTGGATCTGTGCATTTAAACACACTAGTGGAGATTGAAAGCACCTTCCTACTGCAACCTGTTAATAGAGAGCTACTCAGAGCTCCATTTTCTACTGATAAGGGCCTCTAGAAAAGCCGACCACACATGTATTCGAAAACTCCTGCAATGACTCTTCACATCCACAAATCACTGCTAAGTAATACCTATATGCCTACAGTTTATGTACGAAAGAAGATCACCATTGTGGACACTGGGATCTTTAAAATATATCCTGTAAAGCACAGAATAGGATTGAAGACATTAGAATAGGATTTACTTCTAATTTAACATGCATATTCAGATTAAAATAAACTTAAACAAGATATACTAAACCTCAATCAAGATAGTTGTCAGTAATGGTCAGTACATCTTAAGATACTGTAAGTAGTACAAATACAAAATACTACTTAGTTACATAACATTTCCAGAAATAAATTATGCACCTAGTAAATTGCAATTGGTTTCACATTTGTTGTAAACAGTGCAAAATTGTAGTCTTCTCTAGAAATTTATGCTGCTGCTGTTTCAGTACATGCACAAGGTTGCATCCTATGACACATATCCGTTTTCTCCATTAAACTATGGAAAAAATCAGAGCTTTAGGACTGAAATACTGTATGTAAATGCAAGTTATATCTGGTTTTATTCTGGTTGTGTTTTTAGATTGTATGTTATTTGTTGTTTTTGGATTGTGGCTTGTTTTATATTTTTAAAATGATTTTATGGTTTTAATTTTTGTGAACCGCCCAGAGAGCTTTGGCTATAGAGCAGTATAAAAATGCAATAAATAAATGTATCCAATAATAAAATCCAGGTATAGTGGTGGATTCCCATCCAACCTTAGCTCTGTGACTTGTCACGCCTAGAGTATCTCATCACTATCCCACACTCCCACAGCTGAGGACAGCAGGAACCCTCTCCATCTTTCTCCAGATTTTCCTTGATCTGAATATGTGGCTTGGAAAATATGTGGCTTGATGTGGGGATAGGTGGACCTGCCCCTTATAGTTTAACCATATACAGAATATGAGCCCTAATGTACAAATTGCCATCGGGCAGTAATCCAGAGACAGACCTTCTCTGTGGTGGCACCCACTTTATAGAAAGTCCTCCTGCTTCCCTGACTGATTGTGCTGCCCACTTTGTTGCCTGTTAGTTCTCTGATTTAAAATATTTTACTTGAGTTTTTAAAAAAAACATGTTTTTTTTTCTTTAGCAGAGATATCTTGTATTCGGTTTTGAAATGTTTTAACTGTGGACATTCTCTATTTTAACCTGTCATAAACTGCTATCGAGGTATCTTCTGAGATATAAGTCAAGCCGCCTATGAATTGAATAAAAAATGTGGTGAAAGAGAGTGGCAGAGATGACGATTCCTTTTCGAGCCTGCAGCTCCAGAGATAACAAGTGGCCCTGGGAAAACCTGAAAGAAGGCAGCCCAATTGGGCCAGGGTTTAAACTCTCCTCCCACTTCCTTCTTGTACGGTGAAGAACAGCGTTGGGCTGCCGGTCCAGGGAGTCCTTTAGGGCGTTCGTGATCCTAGCGACGTTTGCATTTTGGGCTCTTCAGCCGCAGAAATAGAAGGCAGGAAGGCCGCCCGCCTCTTTCTTACTTTTAAGGAAACGAGGAAAAGAAGAGAAAGGAAACACTTCTTAGAAATTATTCCCCTTCCCTCCCGGTGCTGGAACGGGGAGGCGCCAAGCCCAGCGCCGACTCCGAATCTAAGTATCTACACCAGGAAAGGAAGGGGGGAGGAAGGAGCCACCCGAGGAAGTCTCTGCCGCTCAAGGCCATCCTCCTGCCTTCGCCCCGTGGGTGACGGCGGCCCAACCTAAACGCCTCGCCCTGGGGCCGGACACCGGCAGCTGGGACCGACCAGGCCGCTCTGAGAGAAAAAAAGGCTTCGGGGAGCGGCGGTAGGGCACGCCCTGACCCAGACGCTCCGACGGCTGCCTCACCTGGCTGTGGGGCTCGGCGCCCGAGAAGCCTCGCACGTAGCCATTCTTCAGGCCGCAGGCGTGCCCTGTGAGGCTGCAGCCGTTAGCACGGGGCTGCCCACCCTGCTTCTCGGGGCCGCGCTTCATCTTGCCGGTTCAGACAGCAGCAGCTTGGAAACCAACCACCGCCCGTCGCTGAGCAGCTATATGGCACCGGAAACCCTGCCGGAAGCGCTCGCCAATCCCAAGCGGCGACGTCGACGCGGGGCGGCGACGGCGCAAAGCACGCTTGGCCCGAAGCCCGTGATGGAAACAGCGCGCTCTAGGCGCAGCCGGATCCAGACGGACGGGCAGGCGTCGTCGTCGTTGACCACAGGATCCAGATGCGGAAGTGGAGGGCAGCGCTCCCGGGATTCGACCGGACCAATCACAAGCGGTTTGAAGTTCTGTTTCAGGGCGGAAAAGGGGGAAATGACTAGGCGAGGTACCCAAATCTCAAAACAGATAAAGGAAAGTCCTTTTTCATATAGCGTATGGTTAAACAGCTGTATGGAATTCACTTCCACAAGCTGTAATGATGGCCACCAATTTGGATGGCTTTAAAAGCAGATTGGACAACTTCCTGGAAGAGAAGGCTATCTATGGCTACTAGTCCTGATGGCTATATGCTACCTCCAATATTGGAGATAGTATAACTATCTGCACCAGTTGCTGGGGGCATGGGCGGGAAGTTGCTGTTACACTCATGTCCTGCTGATGGTTTTCCCATTAGCTGTTGGTTGACCACTGTGCTAACAAACTAACAAACTAGATGGACCCTTGGTCTGATCCAGCAAGGCGCTTCTTATGTTGTTATGTTCTAAGACAGGATGGCTGAAGAGCCGAATCTGGAAGAAGACTCTGCGGGAAAGGTTCGTCACTGTGCATTGGTTGGGCAGTTGAAGTAAGCAGGCATGGCGAGAACATATATGCAACATTTCACAAACGGGTTGAATAAGAAGCCGATGCTGATGCTGTGAGTTGTATCCAATGTTAATCCTACTTACAGTATAGCCGTTGAAATGAAGTTAGACTAACATTAGATACAGCACTGGGGGTACTTGTTCCTCAGGACTCCAGGACCTGGTACTTATACAGTTGTTAAATGGAGGCTATAATAGAAGTTTGTAAAATTTTGGTCCGTAAGGGTGCAATCCTGTGCGTGTTTAAAAAGAGAAACATGCCTAGGATTGCTGGGAGTTGTAGGACTTTTCTCTGTCCAATCATGCATAAGATTGTATCCTAAAAGTTTGTAAAAAGTTCTAGTCTTGTATTGCCTATGCTGTGTCTCAAGCAAAGAGACGTCTTTCCCATCACGTAGCCCCCCACCACCACCACCACCACTTTCTTTGGAAACCAGAGATGCAAGGGATGGAATCTGGGACCATCTGCATGCGAAACATAGTGGGCACTATTGACGTGGGCTTTTCTGGAAAACCCATTGCACCAGCATATGCTGTTAACATTGTGCTAGAAGTGTCTTACGCTGGCGCTGCATCAATGGCGTAAGTGGAGCAGCAGTACTGGATACTGTCCGGACACTTTATTTGCATACCACTGTGTTTCCATATACATTCTGTACAAAGCAATTCATGACAAAACATAACAAAACACATACAATACATCTCTTAAACATCATATCTATATAAAAGACCATTTAGAACTGTTTCAGAAGAACAAAAATACACAGTAACAATACCATCAGTATCAAAAAGCAAAGGAAACTGTGTTGGACCTAAGAAAAACTCCAAAATCCACAGTCAAGCAATACTTTTGTTAGAACCAACTAAATTAGCTTACAAAATAGTGAGCATGTTTTTGAGTTCCTCACGCATCTTCCTTGGACAGCTGGATATTGAAATACACGTATGCATTTGGGGAGGTGAAGAAAACTGGCTCAGTTCTGTATTTATCACAATTTCAAAGTTACACAATAATTCAGTTGTCCTCAAAAACAAAGTGAAACACCGTCTGGCCTTGGTGGTAGTAGCAACAGCAGAGTGAGCCCTTTTAAAGAGCTGTAGAGGGAGGCAGAGCATGTTCTTAGGCATTAAAAGGAACAGGGTGAGACACCCTCTGGCATAGATGGTAAGTGGCAGGTAAAAAAGCTCTCATGTGATGATGGTGCTCAGATTATGTACTCCATCACTGAGCTACGGTGCCTCCTTTAAAAAATGGACTTGGTGGCTTTTTCAAATTTGGCAAATGTATTTATATTTTAATATAATAATGGACCTATTTTGATACCTTTTATTTTTATATGTTATTTATTTTACACTTATATCTCACCTATCTTCAAATTTAAATCTCAAGGTAGGTTGTTTCCCTCCAAACACTGACCAGACGTTGGTGAAGGGAGAAATCAGGTAGGATCGAGCACAGTGGTTTACACAAGAGAAGGTTATAAAGAACAGGGGTTGGAGTTAATTTCTGCTGATGTGGCGGACTATGTTAAAGTAAATAAAGTCAGTAAAGACAAAATGGCTACTAAACAGCTAAGGATAACAGAAATTTTGGTACCTCAAACGGCAGAATTAAATCCCACTGAGGGCTATGTGGAGCAGAGGGAGAAGGTTTTGGACTGGTCGCTAGGTCCTCCGTGCATAATGAAAGGCTCGAGCATGGAAGGCTCAACTGAGCTTGCAGCAGCGCAAAAAGACCAACAAGAAGTGAGTAAAACTTCTAACAAAGAAACAGCATTCAGAGATGCTGATTCCTCTGGTGCCTTGATCAGCTCAACTGCAAACAATGGGCATCTCTCTCCGTCTATCTCTCCGTCTTGCTCCCTTAAAAATTATTTGGAATATTATAAAGAGATAAGCACTAATAACAACAATCTGGAAGTTAATTTGGATCTGTGCCAGAAAGCGTTTATACACTGGACCGAGGACATTCCGCTTATAAAACAATTTCTGGCGGAATGTAAAGACTTACTGAAAACTTTAACGAAGTTTATTATGGGGAAAGATAAGGAAGCCCTATCCAACCCCAACCCCACTTCTGGAGGGATAGACTTGAATTTCCTGGAACAAGCAAAGGGCTTTAATGCTTGCCCCGGTAAGGAGGATAAGACAACAAATACTCCTCAAATAATACCAACTGAAAAGGAAGACAGACTGGGGAAGCAGGTCTAGCCAGAAGCAAAAGGAGAGCAGATTCACAAACAAAGTCCTTCAAGTCAAAGGGGAAAAAGGGCCCTAGTAAAACAAATAAAAAATCTAAAAATATTAAGACTTCTGCTTGCTCTAATATAACTGCCAAGATGAACTATGGCAAATTAATAAAACTAATGGAAACTGCATATAAAGATAGCAAGAAAACTAGAAATAACAAAGCACCAAATGCAGCGTGTGTTGACAACAATTGTGAGAAGTCAAAATATATGGGGGCATCCCAGGCGAAGGAACCAAGCCCTAACCAATCAAAGCCTGCTGACCAGACGGCTGCTTCAATCAAGGGAATGGACAACGTTCGACAACTGCAGCTTATAAAAAAGACTCTGGTGTCCTCGAACTATCCCAGACGTATAGGGAAACAGTCTCAATATGAGCGTAAAGTCCAGTTAATTTCAGTTATAGATCGTTTAATGATTTTTCACTTGTGTTTAGATGCAGTGATCCATGTAGAATATATTATGATTATTATTCGGCACGGGCAATTGTAACATTTCAGTCATCCAAAACGGCGGCATTCATTTACAAAAGGAGGGTAGCCTTACAGACTGACGGGATTTGGATTAGCAGATACTTTAGAGACCAGGCTCCCCCACTCACGCTTGTTCCCATATCCTGGAGAAGTTTAGGAGCAAAGAATACAATGGGCTTCACTGTCCCTGTGGTGGCGTCAGTGGTAAAAGAAATTGGTGGTAGGATGATTGGTAGGAAAGCAAAGGAACTGCCCATTCCTGAAACAGTGAAAGATCAAGGCCCTCCATCAGAAAGCTTATCCTCATGGGTCTTTTTGCCTGAGGAACTTACACTTCTGGATAGCTGAAAAGCAGGCCATAATAAATAGACTCCCTTGTTGCCATAATTTTGCCATAACTTTTCCACTAGAGACTGATGTAGGTGCCCAGATTGGGAGGGTGCAACTTCGCTATCTCAAGAACCTTGTAGTCTGATTTTAAAACATGTTGGTCTGAATGTAGGCAAATCTCAAAGCATTCATTGTGATGTGAGTTCCTGATATATATGCTTCAGTTGCATTCTGGACAAAAAGAAGATGCTTTGCCTTTACACAAAATAGTTGTACTAGCCAAACAATGGCCGCGTTTGGACACCACGATAGTCAGTGGTGGGTTAATAGTCAACTCACATTTAGTTATTTTGTGGATACTCCCCAGACAATCAGAGAAATAACCAACTGTGAGTTGGTTATAAGCAACTGAGAGTGGATTAACTCATCTTCCACCCTCCCTTCTCCTCTCAGTCTTCCCGCTTGTATCTCATCATCCCTTGCTGCCGAAAATATAGTTCTGCCAACTGAAGTAGAGCAGCAGCAGCAACTTTGACCACTCTTTCCTAGTGACTCTGTAGCCAACGAAAATAAGCAACAGTGCTCTCCACATGACATGATAACCAACGGTGGTTTAAATAACCCACTCTGCACATCATTGGTTATTTGGGTAGGTTATTTCAGCAAAATAACCCACTGTGGGTTTTAAAAAAAACTCCACCACATGACACAATAACCCGCTGTGGATTATTTTACCCATCGTAGATTATCGTATTGTCTGAACCCAGTCAATGCCAGCTCTTTAGACTTAAAATGATATAGGAAATATGCTTTTGATCAAATGAGTTTTTTGGAAGAAATAAGGAGCAGAAAATTATTATTAATAGTAGCAGCAGTAGTAATTTGAGTTGAAAGATGGGCTACAAATCAAAACATAAATATATATATGCAAATATATACATATACATATATAGCCATAGGTGACAGGTTTAGCTCTGGGCATTTGGACTTTCTTTGCACTAGGATTGCATGTGACATGTTTGTCTCACTCATTCACACCCAGCATTCACACTCTATTCCAAGGGTAGGCAACTCTTGAACCTGTGGGCACATTTGGCACAATTTGAGAAACTATCCTGGGCACCACCACAAAATAGGTGTGCTGCAGATGAATGCTTGAACTAGCAGCCAGCTGCCATCTTTATTTCCTAAGAATGTCTCTGAACCCCACGTGTGGCCCAGAGGCATTCGTGGGAAAAGAAGATGGGAGCAGCTAGAGGCCCTCACTTTGCTTTGAAGCAATCTCAGCTGCCAATAATAATAATTAATAAAATAGGAGGGGCAGATCAGCAGGTGTCAAAGAAGGTGTCCGAGGATGCACTGGTGCCCATGGGCCCATGTTGCCTACCCTTGAACCTCGTTGAGTACTTTATTTATTATTACATTTCTATCCTGCTATTTTTCCTCTCACAATGAACCTACAACGATCACATTGTTGTCATCCTTTCCTTATTATCCTCACAACAACCCTGTGAGATAGGTTAGGATGAGAGTCAGTGACTGGCCCAAAGTCACCCAGTGAGCTCCCAGGTCCCAGTCCAACACTCTTAACTCTGACACCACCCTGAAGTCATTCAGCATTCACACTTTTCCAACAGGGAAATAATTAACAAAAGTAGCTCGTAATTGCTGATCTATATGCATCAGCCAGGGTAGACTCTGACCTTGCATGAGAGTCAATATGCAACTTTCAATAGAACTATGGCGTGCCTTGTCCACTGCCCTCATCTGATTTGGACCATATGTAAAGGACAACAAGAAGCCCATGTGTGATGAGAAAAGCTTGTCTGATTAGATCAACAAGTGGCAATGATCCATAGTGGCCAACCAGCTGTCAACCAAGGAGCCACAAGCAGGACAGGGTACAACAGCAACCTCCCACCCATGTTCCCCAGCAAATGGTGTATATAGGCTTACGGCCTCGTGTTTGTGTGAATTGTGATGGTGGCCATCTTGATGACATCAAATCTACATGCTGCACACCATAGAGTTACACTGCAGAAATTATGTACGTACAGGTAGTTTCTGATCAAATAAAACCAACCGCACATTTTTTCATTAATTCTGCCATGGGCATGATTTTTCTCTATTTGCTCCTGGACTACATGGACCTGTGATTCTTACAAAAGTGTCTATTCAATGCATCCTGCTTCACCACCACCCTATACTGCGAAAAGTGTATATTTGTAAATTAGAAAGTTACATGTGCATATTTGTAAATTCCGTAACTTTGGAGTATGATAGATCATTGCTTAAGTCAGCAATGATCTATCACATGCCGAAATATGATAGATTATTGTTATGGATACTTGAGAGAGCGCCTTCTCCCTTACCAACCTGCCTCGTCACTGAGGCCATCAGGGGACATGCTCCTGGTGGTTCCATATGGACCTATGGCCGGATTGGAGTCCACCAGGAGAAGAGCCTTCAGTGTGGTGCCCCCCTTCCTATGGAAGTCCCTGCCCTTGGAGGTCAGGCGGGCGCCAATGTTGTGTTGCTTCCAGCGCCTCCTCATATGTTGTTTCAGGAAGCTTTCCTTGAGTGACTGGTCGTGGTTTTATCAGAACTGTGTTTCTTTTAAAAATAGTAATAGTTAATATGATGTTTTTATTCTTTTATCCTGTCTGTTGTTTACCGCTCCAAAATCTTTGGATGCGGAGCAGTCTATAAATATCATAAATCAATAAATACCACACATAAGGTCTACATACATTTTTTCCTTCTCTTCTACCAACATAACACATAACATATTGTTCTCAACAGATATGGTCACATCCTGTTGCCGTCACCTCCCTCTCCTCACTACATTTTTGTGTATTATACACCGTTCTGCACTTCTCCTTTCTTTATATTTGCTTTCCCACCCTGGTTTATTGAAGCAATTAGGGCAATCTACAAATGAGGAAGTCATTCCAACAAAAGACACGATGCTGGAAGTCAGGGCACCACACTTCAAGAAGGATGCAGACAAGCTGGAGGGGTTCAGGGCAATGAGGATGATCAGGGGTCTGGAAACAAAGCCCTATGAGGAGAGACTGAAAGAACTGGGCATGTTTAGCCTTGAGAAGAAGTACTTGAAAGGTTGCCACACAGAGGAGGGCTGGATCTTTTCTTGATCATCCCAGAGTGCAAGACACAGAATAATGGGCTCAAGTTATAGGAAGCCAGCTTCTGGCTGAACATCAGGAAAATCTTCCTGACTGTTAGAGCACTATGACAATGGAACCAATGACCTAGGGCTCTCCTACACTAGAGGCATTTAGTCCCAGAGCCAGGCAGGATTTATTTACCCCAGGGAGTGCAAAAGCTTAGTGAATATTTTTTTGTTTATATATGACAGAAGTGTCTCAGAAAAGTGAGTCTTACAAAATTCCAGTGGTGAAGGGCTGTGTGGTGACATAATCAATATGGCTGCCGCGCTATTATGTAGTTGCCACATTTAAATACGCATAATTTCTCACCCGTTTATGCTACAGAGATGAACTTTGTTCTGAAATGTTTCAAATTTAATGACAAATACTTTTTGTAATTACACATTTTTGTTAACTCCATTGGTTTTTGAGATAATTTCATTTGAACGTATAAAATCTGTTCACATTGGTTATGTGTGATGTTTAACCATGATTTACTAAAAAAGTATACGACTTTTGAAAGAGTACTCACGAACAAAAAAGTTGCATTTTTTAATGAGGATTAAGAAAATGTATAATAACATGCGGTTTACCCCAACGCTTAGGGAATTATGAGTGATATCTCGTTATATATTCACTTTCTCAGGATTGTATGATTTTACAGTTTATCATACAGGGCTTTCATTTCAAAAGTATCCACCCTAAATATCTCTCAATATGATGCACAGATCATTTTGAATATGTTCAACTGTGATTTTTACAGTTGAACATGTTCAAATGTTCTTTACAAAATTTCAAACAGGATAAGTATGATAATATATATAAAAAATACTATTTATTAGGTGTACCTCCTGAAACTTCTCAACCTAGGAACCGAATCCTCAGAAGTCATATATGCACTTTCTCAAGGCGGTCTAGGCATAAAGCGCTGTAGTAACTCATTCTCTAGGGTACCAGTTGGCATGGCACTAGAGCAGATTGTAAATGCTGACGCTGCTTCAAGGTTCACAGGCATCACGGCATTTAAGACAGGATTGGAATCGAGAATTGGAATGTCCTATTTTGCTCAATCAATGGACTGTTGCTTTAGACACTGTATCTGAAGTTTCTATGGATCTTAGGCTACATGTTATTCAGCAAATGTCGGGTAAGTGCCTGGCATTTTTACAGTGGAGTTTAGGGGTTTGGGGCCTGGATGGCTTCGGAGTGGTGGCTGCGTCATGTACATCACCTGCCGCCACTCCGAAGCCACTGCGGGGAAAAGCGCCCGTCTAGAGGTACCCTCCTATATCCCGATGAAGTCACCTTTGCTTGCAGGGAGTTTGAGTGTATGTGGCTAAAAACAATGCAATATTTTTTTTGCTTTACTTCCTGGTGTTGTACATCCTGTCTTGCTAAATGAAATAAAGCAACTGCACAGAGAGAGAGAGAGAGAGAGAGCAATATTTGCAAGTGATGTATCACAAAAGCAGGAAGGAAGGGCGAGGGGAGAGAAGAAAATTATTTATTGTTCCCTCCAGGCTGAGGATAAAAAAGATGCACTGTTAATCTGTATCTAATGAAGCCAACCTTCCACTAAACTAATCAGAGGTATAGACAAGTATAGACATATTCTGTGTAACTCAAAGGCTTGCATACTCACTTCTACTTTTATACACCTAATTTAAAAAATATTAAAATGTTGGTAGGTTATTTTTTTATGACAAAACCTATTCTCAGTGTTTGAACAAAGTGTCTGCTGTGAAAACTGTAGTAATGGGGGGAGAATAAAATATACAAGCTTGCAATGTTTCCAGGGCAGAGTTCTGAATTTATTTATTTCCCATCTCTCGTTGTTAGTTCCCAAGAATGTTTAGTAGACAATGTAGAAATCCATATAAGAAATAAAACAAAGGAACAATCCCACCCCCACAAAATAGCAATAAAAACAGCATTAGCAAAAGACATCAAATGCTTTAAAAATGGCAGAGCTTTTCAGAAAATACCTAAAACATCCTGGTCTCCATTAAAAGCTTGATTATATGGCAGTATTTTTCAGTGGTGCCTAAAGGCCATCAAGGAAGGTGTTGAGTGAATAGGACAGGAGGAGGATGCTCCACAAGGAAGACACCACAGCAGCAAAGGTGCCTTTTATTGCCACCCATCTCACTTCTGAAGGTTGGGGCACACTCTAAGCAGGTCCTCCAATGAAGATCTCAATCATTGAGCAGGTTTGTATGGGAAAGGGTTGTTTCCAGGTGGCAAGATATTTTGTATAATTAGTTCATTAATTAAGGGTGCAATCCTATGGCCTTTAGACAGGAGGGCCTTTTCTGTTGTGGTACCCTGATTGTAAAATGAGCTTCCCAGAGAGGCTTACCTGGTGTTTACATTGTGCTCCTTCCACCATCAGGTAAAGACCTTCCCCCACCCACCCAGAGATTTTAGTTTTTTAGTTGTTATTTTAAGTCTGTTGTATTTAAAATTTCTGCATTGCTGCTAGGTTTTATTTTGGTTTTTACTTTTTACATTTTATATGCATTTTATGCTGTATTTTGTGATTTTAATTGTTGTGAGCGTCTCAGAGAGCTTCTGCTATTGGGCAGTATAGAATCATCATCATCATCATCTACACCATACTATACATATTCACCCAAAACAATCCTGGAAAATGCAGATCATAAAATATATTGGGACAGAACAATTCATATGGACAAGACAATACCTTGCAACCGACCAGACATAACATTCATAGACAAAAAACAGACATAGCAATACCAAATGACAAAAATGTTGTTGAAAAAGAAGAGAGACAAATATGCACCACTGGCCATGGAATTCAAAGAACTATGGCAACAGGAAAAGGTCACAATTATTCCATTAGTCACATCAGTCACCAGCATCAGAGAGAGAGAGAGAGAGAGAGAGAGAGAGAGAGAGAGAGAGAAAACCTCCAGAAACTCCCAGAATACATCCACACCAACATCCAGAAAGCAGTCATAATTAAAACATGATCAATTGTCAGGAAATTCCTGAATCAATAAAATGCAGCATGACTTGGCAAAGCCCATCTTGTCCATTTAGAAAAACCTCCATGAGCGAGGAAGAGATTAATAATAATAATAATAATAATAATAATAATAATAATAATTTCCTACACCTACATCTAGGTATAGTAGTATCACCCTCAGAATTGAAGTAGTCCTAACACAGTTACCAACATTTTTTCCTGTTAGGGCTCATGTGTCTTTAATAGCTGTGCCATGAGAGAAAATGCAGCAGCTGTTATCTTTCTCCATCCCTGCATCTTCATTCTAAAAAAAGCTTGCTTGCCCTCCTGCTGTGAAAGACACAGAAAGCCAGAAAAAAGCCAGAAATTGTGAATGGTCTTGCAATGGGATAAAATCCAATACCGCAGACACACATTATTGATCTTGCACCTTTTCCCTGGCAGCTGATGCTCAATGCTATGGGAGTCAAGGCACAGGTGGATAATACTTCTGAACAGTCTGCTGGGTTTCAATATAAATTGTATTATGTTTGGAGGTTTCCATCAGTTGTAATTTGCATGATGCTTGACTGTTATACAAGGAGTAGCCACAAGGGGGAAGGATCACATCAGGAATGGCAAGGGATCCTAAAGACTGGCGTCTCAAAAAAACGTGAAATGGGCCATCTCATGCAGGACCGATTTCTTGCAAACCAGGGTGTGGCTGTTGTTTTTTGTGTGCCATATTGGGTCAGGGGAATGGAATATGGACCTATTTTCACCTTGTATCCCATAACATGCATGTCTTGAGTATTCCCTCCTTCCCTTTTATTTTGATAGATGGTGGCTGACAGAACCCAACGGAGCAATATCCTCCATTTTGCATGGTGACACTCAAGGCTAAATACAGGTTTGAGGAAGCCCTGGGCAAACCACCCACTGGCAGGCATTCTGTTACATCAATAGGTTCCCTTAGGCTTACCTAGCACTCCAAAGGTGGCTGGGAGCTACTAATTTAATCTCCCACAATCTCCTCTCCTTCGTGGATTTGCCTAATCCCTTTTTAGACGTCTAAGTCAGTGGCCATCACCACACCTTGTGGTTGCGTAATGCACATTTTTAACTATGCACTTTGTGGAGAGGTATTTCCTTTGGTCTGTCCTGTATCTCTCATCATTTCAGCTTCATGGGATGACCCCGGTGATTAGTTGTTTGTGCCTTCAGATGGAGTGGGGTGTGTCTTTTATTAGTAAATTAATATGGCTAGAGGGCATTGGAAGAGAGTGCACACCTTTTATGATGATCTCCTCCCCCAGCTACTTCATTAGGCAGGGCCATGTTTAGACTAAAACTGGGCCATCACCAGAGGACTGGCCCTATCATAGGCAGAATGAGGCAGTACAAAAGGGGGCACCGATCTGCATGTAAACCACTTGGCTAAAGTTCAATAATCAAAACCAATAATGATAAATTGGGGCAATTAAATAGATGAGGCCAACATGGATGATTATATCCCACCCCTGGTCAGATGGAAGATTGTAACTTGTTATCTATGTTCCTCCCCTCTCAACTCCCACTCAGGGGGGACCCCCCCCATCATAGGCCTGTATCTCACACAGGACCTGGTAGCATTACTCTTCATTTTAGAACAAGTTTCTAATTCTTGTGCATTATAGCACATTAAAAATGTCCTTAAGTGTAAAGAAGGCTCCTCATTTGAAAATAGGGACAAGGTTCAGCCCAGGCTTAATTTCTTCCACCGAAATCAACGGGACTTCAAAAGATTACTACTGTGTGAAAAATAACCTAGGTTTGCAAGACACAGCACAGCTGTTTATTATCATTTACCATTCATCCACACCTGGTATCCATTGTGATGTTTCAGTAAATTCTGTTTTTGGTTTTGCTTTAAGCTTCAAGATGTGCTATTTCCAACAAAGAAGCATTTAATGAAGTTGGATTTTTTGGGGTGGACATCGTCGTCTACAGGACGCACGCACATCTGTAAGGGGGCAGTAGAGAGCATGCAATAAAATGGTCGTCTGATAATGCTCAAAGACAACAGAATTTTCCATCTAAGAAAAACTATCAAAGATTGGTCTGTAGATCAATCCACCTCTCAAGCCCTGTCTCTGGTCTAACCAGGGACTGATTCACCCATTCTCATTTTTTTGTGTCGTTTCCCTACTTCATTCCCAGCAGACCAGTCATCTTGCAAGGTTGTTGCAAGTGCTGCTTTGCTTGGAACTCTACTGTACTAACAGATCTATGGCCAAAGTGGCCCTCCTAATCCATTCAAAAGGATCCATGATTCTCCAGTCTTGTGGGAGGTGGCTGTTCAAGGCCACAGTTAAGGCTGAAAATCCCCATGTGCTGTGTATGTACAGTGTGGGTTTGCTGTCTCCTATTACTTGGCTTGTTGACAGTGAACGAAACATACAATATATTTTTTTAAAAAGCAGACTCCTACCACCCGGGAAGACTCAGTCTAGCTTTGAACAAGGCCTCTGTAAGAGCAAACAAACAAGATTAAATGAATGGGTTGACCCAAGGCTACCACTACTGTTTGTCCGCCACTCTTCAAGGCAGGAAGATGTCATTATATTCACTATACTACTTTAATTATACCCTGATGGCAAATCCCTAATGCCAGTTACTTGAAAGAATGTCCCATTGGTTTCAACTTACCTGGTTTCAAAATAAGTGTTTAGGCTTCCAGCTTTCATCAGGCATCTGAACTCCAAGCACTGCAACTCAAGAGGGGAGGAATCCTTCACAACTTGATCTTCCCTTTCAAAACCAGGAATTCTTGCAAACCCCATTAAACAGCCATCTACTTCTATTCTAGTCATAGTGTGCTGATGATATGCAAACAAGAATCATGACATGAAGAATAAGGCTGGCTTCTAAATTTGCTCCTTTATGCTGGATCTTCCATCATTTAAAAATCAATGACCATCTCCAATACTCATCACTTGGCCCTTCTGTGCCTCGTTATGGCTGTAATTTGCCACGGCAAACTATACTCTTTGTTTCCCCCTGTACCGTAATCAACAGGACCTTTCTGGTACTGAAAAAAAAAAAGGTTCCTTATCTCTTCCTTGTGCACAGAATTGATTTATTTACTGCATTTCTATACCGCCCAATAGCCAAAGCTCTCTGAGCGGTTTACAAAAATTAAAACCATAAAAACCATTCAAACTACAAAACAACAGCATAAAAACATAATTTAAAATACAGTATAAAAGCACAACCAGGATAAGAACCAAGCAGCCATGCAGAAAGTGATAGGGATTTAAAATACAAATTTAAATAGCAAGGTTAAAAATCAAACTGAAGAACTGTTAAAACACTGTGAAAATAAAAAGGTCTTCACCTGGTGTCTAAAGGAGTATAATGTAGATGCCAGAATGAAGGCAGGAATGAATGGTTGGATCAGGTTGGGAAGCCAAAGTCTCTGTTCAGTCCTTCTGTAAGGGTGCTAGCTTTTCCAATCTCCTGTAGTAAACCAGAATAGGGAAAACAGAGAATCCTGCAGAGGTAAGGCTTCCCACCCTGGTTATATCAGAATAGATTTGTCAGAGTTTTGGACTTAATTTTCATCTTCGTAGGGCATCCCCAAAATGCAGAATTGTGCAAATCAGAGTGAGTTTAAAAATGCACCTATTTTCACGAAGATTATCTCCAGATGCCATGCTAGCCAAAAGGACTGCTGCTTCTAAATAAACCTTTATTTAATCAGAGAGTAGTAACAGAGTTTAGAGTAAGTGACTGGAGAGTCAAATCTAGTAGCTGTTAGAGATCCTCATGATATACCCTGGGGAAAGTTCCCCCCCCCCCCCCCCCCGGGCCCTGTCTGTGTATAACATAATCAAGAATCTATGTCAGGCTTGCTCTGGAAAAGCTATTCATACATAGAATAAATTCAGCATTGTAAATAGCTAAGCTTCCAACATCAATTCTATCAAAGGAATCTTTAGTTACAGAAGGGGCTGAGAGGGGGGCTGTTAACTCCACAGCCTTTTTACCCACTGCATCTGGCAATGTGCGTATATTTCAGCAAGTGGATCCACCAAGTAACTACAGGGATGATCACAAGTTATTTTTTCTAGGCTTGTAGTACAAAAGAAAAAATTAATGGGGATATCCAATTAGAATTGCTCTACTGTTTCAAAGTGCTGGTTTTGACCTTTAAAGCCTTAAATGGTTTGGAACCAAGTTACCTAAAGGACTGCCTGCACCCCTATCAACTTGCCCTCACTTTTAAGATCACCTGTGAGAGCAATTAGATGGACCATCACACAGGTGAAAGGGCCTCCTCTGCAGTGACCCCACACCTTCGGAACAAGCTCCTATTGGAGCTTCGCCATGCAACATCATTGCAGGCTTTTAGAAGGCCTTGAAAGCATATTATTTTTCCGTGGCCTTCTCTTGATATGAGTGCTGCTGCTGCTGCTATTGCCATTGATGTTGCTGTTGGCTTTTATTGTTGGCTTTTATTGCTTTTAATATTTTAATTGTTTAACTGCCCTGTGAGAGCTTTTGCCCTGAAAGATGGCCAATAAATGTTTTAAATAAATAAAGACTGATGAAAGGCTTCCATCAGCAATTCCCCCTCCCACCCATGCAGCTCCCTGCACCTCTTGAACCTTGCTCCGGAGGGTTGGACAGACTCTTCGGAGATTTCAGGGTGGTTGTGGTAGGAAGGCAAGGGGAATTTCCTTTGCGCAAGCAGATGTTTTCACAGCATTGGATGTAGCCGAATTTTAGGACAGAGAGACAGTGATAGGCAACCTCACTAAAATACATTTTCAAATGTCATTGGTTTAGCTGATTTGCATTACCCTTTCAGCAGAAGGCAGCTATCCTCATAAGATAAACTCACTGCTAACTGTAAATATCTCCCTTCTTTCTAGAGGTAGAAGCATTTCAGATACATTCTTTACAAGCGAGAGCAGTTTTGTAAGTGTATACATACCCAAGGCATTCTTACAGTGTAACCTTGTGCATGGTCACTAAGGAGTAAGTCCCACTATTCATTCATTTATTATAATTCAGCTTTCTGGCCAGTTCACAAAATAATAATTTTAAAAAACGATTAAAATATTTTTTACAAAGTACAAATACAATTTACATAAAAACACAGCACATTCGCAGACAAATTATATCTAAAACAAATTTTAAACAATCAGACAAAGACAATCCAGGGCCTGACTAAAGTGTTTTGCAGTAATCTAACTTGGAGATTATCCGAACATAGACAACTGAAGCAAGGCAATTCCTGTCCAAATAGGGTTGTGGCTGGGCCACAGACCAAAACTGGTAGAAGGCACTCTGTGCTACTACTTGAGCCTCAAGTAACAAAGATGGCTCCAGGAGGACCCCCAAGCTACAAATCTCCTCCAGGGGGAATGCAACCCCATCCAGAACAGGTTGAGCACCCTCCATCTGGTCAGGAGAACCAACAACAACTGACTTGTCTGGGTTAAGCTTCAATTTATTAGCCCTTATGCAGTCCATTGTTGCAGCAGGCACCAATATAGCACATCCACAGCCCCACCTCAAAAAGATGAAAATGAGAAATAGATCTGTGTGTCTTCAGCATATTGAGGATGTACTCCAAATCTCTGGATAACCCAGTCAATGGTTTCATGTAGATGTTGTATAGCATGGGGAACACAACCACTTCCTGCAGAACCCAATACTAGAGAATCCACAGGCTTGAGCAATATTCCCAAGTACTACCTTCTGGAGCTGGCCACCCAAGTAGGATCAAAACCACAGCAATGCAGTACCTCCCACTCCCAACTCAATCATCCCAGAAGGATGCCATGGTCGATGGTACTGAAAGTCGCCAACAGATCAAGGAAAATTAACATCACACACCACCTGCTTTTCTTCTGGCATAGGTCATCATACAGGGTGATCATGGCTATTTCCATGCCAAATCTTAGCCTGAACTCTGACTGAAATGGATCTAGATAATCAGTTTCATCCCAGTGTCTGGAGCTGGTTGGCAACCACCCACTCAAGAACCTTGCCCAGGAAAGGAACATTTGCTGCTGGCCTAAAGTTGTTTAGCTTTTCCAGATCCAGGGTGGGTTTGTTCAGGAGAGGTCTCACCATTGCCTCTTTCAGGTGACCCGGGACTACTTCTTCTCACAAGGAGGCATTAATCACCTCCCTTGCTCAACCAGCTATTCCTTCCCTGCCTATATTTATAAGCCAAGAGGGGAAAGGATCTAATAGGGAAGTGTTTACATGAATCTGTCCAAGCAACTTGTCCTCGAGCTGTACCAAGGGAAACTTATCCAAGAAAACTGGACAAGGCTATGCTCTGCATCCCTCACCAGATTCACCTTCTGTAACACAGGACTCTACGTCCTGCTGGATGCAAATGATTTTTATCCTGAAAGTGCTTAGCAAATGTATTACAATTGGCCTCAGACAGATCAACGGTGTCCTTAGGGCTGGCATGTAATGTCCTTGAAAAGTTCCACTGGGTGGTAGATAGAGGATTCAATAGAAGCAGCAAGACGTGGTTTCTTTGCTACCCTCACTGCCCCTGAATATGTCATACCATAGACACAGACCAGTGTTCAGTTGTGCCCACTGGGAGTTCTTCTCCACTACTGTATTTATATTGTATCTTATACTGCATTTTATGGTTTTAATTGTTGTAAACTACCTAGATAGCTTTGGATATCGGGTGGAATAGAAATGTAATAAATTAATAAAAAGTTCAATGGTGCTCACTCCCTAATAATGCTGAATAGGATTTCAGCTTAGGTGTTTAGGAATGTCAAATGTTAATGCAACAAGCATATTAGGAAGCCATGACTGGCTGCAGTTCCAGTTGCATGCAGTGGCAGAGAGGGAGAGGGAGGGGAGATACTACCAAAGTCACATCATAATTAAACACCACAAAGATCTTGAAGACCTTGGCAGAGCCTTCTCCTGTTGTAGCCATGTAACGGTAAACAGATAGTTCCTATTCTGTTGGGAACAGCAGAGCTAAACACAGCCTGAAGGAAAAGGTGAGAAGAGTTGCTCAAGGCAGCATGAATACAGAAAAAACAAAAAACCTAAGCTGGAGGATAGGAAGGAGAGAGGAAAAAAACAGCTTTCCAAGACAGATAGGGATCTTTAATTTAAAACAGAGTAAGCTTATTCATGGGAAAAGTGCGAAAAAACACCCCTGGGACAGAGCGCTGCACTCTAGCAATTAAAATTGCATTAAAAACCAGATAGTGAAGTCGGGATCCTAAAACAGATGGGTAAAGAAGACTGTGTTGTCCTTATTTGTTTCAATGTATTTACCTTTTGGGCAATAGAGATAGTCGCTGATTAATTTTCTTTCTGGGTGCTTCATCTACAACTTCATTGTTCCTGTTTGCAAAGTCATTCTCTTCAGTCTGCTCCTAAAGGAGGCAGGCTGCAAAGATTGCATTATGCAGGCGACCAAATGGTCTGCTGCTAATGGAATAAGGAGGTTTTAGTATTCAGAGACAAGGGGAAGAAAAGGACATCTTGAATAGAAAAATCACTAGACAATCCCTAATTATTTTGCTCCAAGAAGGGAAGATGTTTTAAATAAAAGACCCCATCCCACTCACAAAATGAACCCTCGATATCAGCCCAAAGGTAATAAACATATTGCAAGGTATATAAGCAAGTCTCTGGACAACACAGCAGGGCTCCAGGAGAGCAGTATTCAGGGGAAGTCAGTGGCTCAGTTCAGACAATACGTTTCTCAGCAGTGGTTTTAGAACTCCACAGTGGAGTTATTACACTACCGTTGAAAAATGTGTTGTCTGGCAGAAAAACTCCACACAATGGTGGAGGTTTTTTTTGGCTAATACTCCACACAGAATACCCACGCTGTGCAGTGTTCCTGCACAATGGTTGTGTTGCACATTGTGTGGCAGGCTCCATGGAGTTTTCTGTGGCGTTGAGTTGACTTTTTCCACTGGCTGCAGAGTTCCCTGGTAAGAGTGGCAAAAGGAGGGAGTGCCACTCTAGGAGAGCTGCTGGGATTGTTTTTTTTTGGTTTTTTTGCAGCAATGGCTGATAGAATATCAGAGGGAAGACTGGGGGAGGAGAGAGGGCAGAGGCACTGTCAGTCAAATGTTGCGATGCATTTTACTCAACTCCACGGTAGCCTACAGTCACACAACTGTGGAGTTAGAACATGTTGTGTGGGGAGTACTCCCTAAAAACCCAGCGGTTGAGTGGAGCTTTCACACTGCGTTGACTAACGTGTCGTCTGAACTGAGCCAATGACTTAAGACCGGGATGCATAGCATCATAGAATAGTAGAGTTGGAAGGGGCCTATAAGGCCATCGAGTCCAACCCTCTGCTCAATGCAGGAATCTACCTTAAAGCATACCTAACAGATGGTTGTCCAGCTGCTTCTTGAATGCCTCTAATGTGGGAGAGCCCACCACCTCCCTAGGTAATTGGTTCCATTGTCGTATTGCTCTAACAGTCAGGAAGTTTTTCCTGATGTCCAGCTGGAATCTGGCTTCCTGTAACTTGGGCCCATTATTCCATGTCCTGCATTCTGGGTTGATCGAGAAGAGGGCCCTCCTCTGTGTGACAACCTTTCAAGTATTAAGGTGCTGCAAGCAAGGTACCTTTGGAAGTTCATTTGTTTAAACATGAGTTAAAAACTGGTGCATTATTTAATTGTAATGTTTCCACTGCAGTCCCCTGGTGGTCTCCTATGTAAACACTGACCAGACTGAGTCTTAGCTTCAGCCAGGGTGCTGCATCATGTGCAGTCAGACTATGCTCCAGGTTTTAAAAAATCTATTAACAGCTGCTCCTTTAGCCGGTGCTTCCCCTCCAGATGCCTCATAGTGAGCAAGAAGACAGCTACAGGCCAGGAAAAGTATTCCACATTCAGTCACTATTAACCAAAGCATCAGAGTGACAGGTTTGCTGTGTAGCCTTGATGACACAACCACACAGGTGAAAATAACAGAGTTCCGTGGCCTGAGCCATATACTTTGGCTGTGGTTCATACAGCTTGTTTCAACTACCCAATTTCAGAATGAATTATCAGCTTTGTTTCAGTCACATGTCCCTTTTGATATCTGCTGATATTCCTGCACTAAGATAGTCCATGTTGAAGGAAGAGAAGGTGTACAGGTCTCAGCTGTTGGTACTAGGCTTGTGCTTTTTGATTTCACTATGTTCCTCATGATAAGTGCCTATGGTGAAAGCATCCAGTTTTCTCTCTGTCCTGGTTTCAGTCGGGAAGCTCTGTCCTTCACCCAGCACCTGCCTGACAGTCATGTTAATACGGGATGTTCGCAAATATCTGGCACAGACTTGCCAGTCCTCTTGGGAGCAGGGCTCAATAACAGAGTCTACAGGAAGGTCAGCAGGGAGAGGCAGCTCCATACAAGAAGGCAAAGGCTTCCCCTCAAGATTGGGCAGCACTCTGGGGACTGCGTGGTATAATAGGCGGCTGAAGCCAGACATGATCATTATATCCCCACTGTGCATGAACATGGCCACAGGGGCTTCATCCCGTTTCAGTCCCCCCAACAAAAATATGGATGACTGTCCAAAACTAAAAAAAAAAAAAAGATGGAAAGACAGAAGACAGTTAGTAAAATTTTAGCTCAATACAAATACGAGAAGGCTTTACCAATTCTACCCTTCTTAGTAAGCTAGAAGCAAGTGCAGTTACTGCAACGTAGCACACATGAAACACCCAGGCCTGTGCCATAGCAGTTGTTTTTAATGACACAATCATTTATGTAACCATTTGAGCAATGAAAGTACTTCCCAACCCTTATCTTATTCAACTCTAAAAAAGGAAATACTCACAGTGATTCTGTGGAGGAGTCTGCCCCCTTTAAGGTTTCTAATTTGCCTGACATTATGCCCTCTTCAATGTACAGAGCAATATAATTTCCAGTACACCCTTCCCTGTACTTCCTATAGAGTTTATCTCCAAGGATGACCATATCCCACTGGTTCTCTTTATCCCACCTAGTTTCTGCTATGCCCACTACAAGTAAGTTCTCCTTTAAAACCAGACAGTTCCACTCCAGTTGCTGGGGAATATGGGTGGGAGGGTGATGTTGCACTGTATCCTGCTTGTGGGTCCCTTGTTTACAGCTGGTTGGCCACTCTGTGAATAGAATGCTGGACTAGATGGACCCTTGGTCTGATCTAGCATGGCTCTTATGTTCTCTCCCACTTTGGTTCAGAAGTTTCTAGTATTAGCATAGAAACGCCTATACATAGTGTTCCTCACCACATATCTCTGACACATGCATTTTCCACTATGACCCAGGCCTCTTTGACAAGCTATCACGTTTTATCATATGCTCATGGCCAACTCTCCCATTTTAGCTCAGAGGTTTCTAGCATTAGCATAGAAACACCTTTACATGGTGGTCTGCCTCTAAGGTGTGCATTTTCCACTGTGACTAGGGATGTGCACTGACCCCCCGGATTGGATCGGATAGCGGATCGGAATCGGACCTGGGGGGTCGGATCGGATCGGAGGCTGGTCGGATCGGATCGGACCAGATGTTCGATCCGGATCGGACGCCATTTTGAATGCTTTTTCTCATAGCCAAGTATTGTTTTACAAAAACGCCTATAACTTTTTCATTTTTAAAGATAGAAGGATGAAACTTGGGCACATTGTAGACTGGTTAGGGATAGTTATCTGTGAGAAATTTCAGAAAGATTGGTGCATGCGTTTTGTGGCAATTAATTTTTTAATAAATACCCAGGAATGCTTATAACTTTGTCATTTTTAAAGTTACAAACATGAAACTTTGCCACATTGTAGGAGGTACCTTGGGACCTATGTGTGTGAAATTTCAGAAACATAGGTGCTTGCCTTGTGTGGCAATTAATTTTAGAAAAATGGGTAGTAGTGGGGTAAATACAGTTACGCCTCCCATTTTTTTATTTTTAAAGATACAAACAGGAAACCTGGGCACATTACAGGTACCACTTGCCTTGATATGTGAGTGAAATTTCAGAAACATTGGAGCTTGCCTTGTGTGGCAATTAAGTTTTGAAACAATGAGGAAAGAAACACCTATAACTTTGTCATTTTTAAAGTTACACACATGAAACTTTGCCACATTGTAGGTGGTACCTTGGGACCTATGTGTGTGAAATTTCAGAAACATAGGTGCTTGCCTTGTGTGGCAATTAATTTTAGAAAAATGGGTAGTAGTGGGGTAAATACAGTTATGCCTCCCATTTTTTTAGTTTTGAAGATACAAACAGGAAACTTGGGCACATTACAGGGAACACTTCACTTGATATGTGTGTAAAATTTCAGAAACATTGGTGCTTGCCTGGTGTGGCAATTAATTTTTGAAACAATGAGGGATTCATTGGACAGCACTTACCCATAGGGATTCATTGGAGAGTACTTGTCCATAGGGAATCATTGGAAAGCACTTTCCCATAGGGAATCATTGCATTGCACTTTCCCACTGAGAAATGCAGTTATGCCTCCCACATTTTTATTTTTGAAGATACAAACAGGAAACTTGGGCACATTGTAGACTGGTTAGGGATAGTTATCTGTGAGAAATTTCAGAAAGATTGGTGCATGCATTTTGTGGCAATTAATTTTTTAATAAATACGCAGGAATGCCTATAACTTTGTCATTTTTAAAGTTACACACATGAAACTTTGCCACATTGTAGGTGGTACCTTGGGACCTATGTGTGTGAAATTTCAAAAACGTAGGTGCTTGCCTTGTATGGCAATTAATTTTAGAAAAATGGGTAGTAGTGGGGTAAATACAGTTACGCCTCCCATTTTTTTATTTTTTAAGATACAAACAGGAAACATGGGCACATTACAGGGAACACTTCACTTGATATGTGTGTAAAATTTCAGAAACATTGGAGCTTGCCTTGTGTGGCAATTAATTTTTGAAACAATGAGGAAAGAAACGCCTATAACCTTTTTATTTTAAAAGTTAGAAGTCTGAACATTGCTCACTTTGTAGATGGGTTAGGGGTAGATATGTGTCAGAAATTTCAGAATGATAGGTCCAGGCATTTGATGGCTATGGAATTTTTAGATAAAATGTTTCAAAAAATTTTCCACAGAGGCCCGGTCTTCCCCTCTTCCCCCTCCCGCTTCCCGCGAAGAAAAGGAAACACTCTCTCGTCTCGATCCCTTTGATCCTGTTGCTAGTATCCATTACAGGGCTCGTGTCTGCTTTCACTTTTTACTCAAGCAGAACGGCTGAGCCTAGCTGAGTTTTGCAGCCATGCGTGCAAGGAAGGATCTCTCTCATCTCGATCCCTTTGATCCTGTTGCTAGTATCCATTACAGGGCTCGTGTCTGCTTTCACTTTTTACTCAAGCAGAACGGCTGAACCTAGCTCAGTTTTGCAGCCATGCGTGCAAGGAAGGATCACTCTCTCTCGATCTCTTTGATCCTTTGTTCCTCCCCTTCTCCTGCCCCTCGCCGGCGTTGTGTGTGCGCCCCGCCGGTGCCCTCGCGTGCGGGCCGGTTCCTGGGCAGCAGAGGCTCTGCCTGGCTGCTGTGAGGCTCCTGAAGGGCTTGCCTAATGCGGGCTGTTGTGCTCCGCTGGGCCGCGGGGGTAGGTTGATGATGAAGAGGATGATGGGGAGGGCGTTCAATGGCCCCTCCGCTCACCAACTGACAGCGCGTGCTCCGCTCCAGACACCCGGCCTCGGCAGCCAGGAGGATACGCTGCCAAGCCCGCCGCCGCCGCCCGCGCGCGCACACACACCACCCGTCCATTATCATTTGGGCAGCCCTAATTAAGGAGCGCTCAAAAAATGGCAAAACCCCCTCTCCTTTTTTCTTAATTCCTTGCAGCTCCCACGATTTAACCCTTTCCTATCAGCTACAATTAATTAATAGTAGGATGACCAGTACCAGGAGACTGGTGTGTACAAATGTTTTTTTTTTTTAGGCTTGAGATCATAAAGAGGCAAATATTCTACCTACCGTATTGGAAGCAGTATGTATTATTACTTTTTTAAAAAATGTAATTAGTAGGATGACCATATGAAAAGGAATACAGGGCTTTAACAGTGGAATAGAAAAGGGAATTTCAGCAGGTGTCATTTGTATCCATGTGGCACCTGGTGAAATTCCCTCTTCATCACAAAAGTTAAAATTGCAGGAGCTCTGCTCTCTTTTGTATCTGGTCACTCTAGTATAGCTCCTGCAGCTTTAACTGTCATATGGTCACCCTTGTTTCCCAACATACTGCTTCCAATACTGTAGGTAGAATATTTGCCTCTTTATGATCTCAAGCCTAAAAAAAAAAAAACATTTGTACACACCAGTCTCCTGGTACTGGTCATCCTACTATTAATTAATTGTAGCTGATAGGAAAGGGTTAAATCGTGGGAGCTGCAAGGAATTAAGAAAAAAGGAGAGGGGGTTTTGCCATTTTTTGAGCGCTCCTTAATTAGGGCTGCCCAAATGATAATGGACGGGTGGTGTGTGTGCGCGCGCGGGCGGCGGCGGCGGGCTTGGCAGCGTATCCTCCTGGCTGCCGAGGCCGGGTGTCTGGAGCGGAGCACGCGCTGTCAGTTGGTGAGCGGAGGGGCCATTGAACGCCCTCCCCATCATCCTCTTCATCATCAACCTACCCCCGCGGCCCAGCGGAGCACAACAGCCCGCATTAGGCAAGCCCTTCAGGAGCCTCACAGCAGCCAGGCAGAGCCTCTGCTGCCCAGGAACCGGCCCGCACGCGAGGGCACCGGCGGGGCGCACACACAACGCCGGCGAGGGGCAGGAGAAGGGGAGGAACAAAGGATCAAAGAGATCGAGAGAGAGTGATCCTTCCTTGCACGCATGGCTGCAAAACTGAGCTAGGTTCAGCCGTTCTGCTTGAGTAAAAAGTGAAAGCAGACACGAGCCCTGTAATGGATACTAGCAACAGGATCAAAGGGATCGAGATGAGAGAGATCCTTCCTTGCACGCATGGCTGCAAAACTCAGCTAGGCTCAGCCGTTCTGCTTGAGTAAAAAGTGAAAGCAGACACGAGCCCTGTAATGGATACTAGCAACAGGATCAAAGGGATCGAGACGAGAGAGTGTTTCCTTTTCTTCGCGGGAAGCGGGAGGGGGAAGAGGGGAAGACCGGGCCTCTGTGGAAAATTTTTTGAAACATTTTATCTAAAAATTCCATAGCCATCAAATGCCTGGACCTATCATTCTGAAATTTCTGACACATATCTACCCCTAACCCATCTACAAAGTGAGCAATGTTCAGACTTCTAACTTTTAAAATAAAAAGGTTATAGGCGTTTCTTTCCTCATTGTTTCAAAAATTAATTGCCACACAAGGCAAGCTCCAATGTTTCTGAAATTTTACACACATATCAAGTGAAGTGTTCCCTGTAATGTGCCCATGTTTCCTGTTTGTATCTTAAAAAATAAAAAAATGGGAGGCGTAACTGTATTTACCCCACTACTACCCATTTTTCTAAAATTAATTGCCATACAAGGCAAGCACCTACGTTTTTGAAATTTCACACACATAGGTCCCAAGGTACCACCTACAATGTGGCAAAGTTTCATGTGTGTAACTTTAAAAATGACAAAGTTATAGGCATTCCTGCGTATTTATTAAAAAATTAATTGCCACAAAATGCATGCACCAATCTTTCTGAAATTTCTCACAGATAACTATCCCTAACCAGTCTACAATGTGCCCAAGTTTCCTGTTTGTATCTTCAAAAATAAAAATGTGGGAGGCATAACTGCATTTCTCAGTGGGAAAGTGCAATGCAATGATTCCCTATGGGAAAGTGCTTTCCAATGATTCCCTATGGACAAGTACTTTCCAATGAATCCCTATGGGTAAGTGCTGTCCAATGAATCCCTCATTGTTTCAAAAATTAATTGCCACACCAGGCAAGCACCAATGTTTCTGAAATTTTACACACATATCAAGTGAAGTGTTCCCTGTAATGTGCCCAAGTTTCCTGTTTGTATCTTCAAAACTAAAAAAATGGGAGGCATAACTGTATTTACCCCACTACTACCCATTTTTCTAAAATTAATTGCCACACAAGGCAAGCACCTATGTTTCTGAAATTTCACACACATAGGTCCCAAGGTACCACCTACAATGTGGCAAAGTTTCATGTGTGTAACTTTAAAAATGACAAAGTTATAGGTGTTTCTTTCCTCATTGTTTCAAAACTTAATTGCCACACAAGGCAAGCTCCAATGTTTCTGAAATTTCACTCACATATCAAGGCAAGTGGTACCTGTAATGTGCCCAGGTTTCCTGTTTGTATCTTTAAAAATAAAAAAATGGGAGGCGTAACTGTATTTACCCCACTACTACCCATTTTTCTAAAATTAATTGCCACACAAGGCAAGCACCTATGTTTCTGAAATTTCACACACATAGGTCCCAAGGTACCTCCTACAATGTGGCAAAGTTTCATGTTTGTAACTTTAAAAATGACAAAGTTATAAGCATTCCTGGGTATTTATTAAAAAATTAATTGCCACAAAACGCATGCACCAATCTTTCTGAAATTTCTCACAGATAACTATCCCTAACCAGTCTACAATGTGCCCAAGTTTCATCCTTTTATCTTTAAAAATGAAAAAGTTATAGGCGTTTTTGTAAAACAATATTTGGCTATGGGAAAAAGCATTCAAAATGGCGTCCGATCCGGATCGGACCTCGTCGGATCGGATCGGATTTTCCCGATTTTGGGTCGGATCGGATTCGGATCGTGGATCGGATCCGATCCGATGCACACCCCTAACTGTGACCCTTAGGCCTCTTTGACAGGCTGTCATGTTTTATCATTTGTTAATGGCCTATTTCCACCATGTCTCCATTTGGGCAATTGAAAACAACACCTGCAATATGTTGTAGTTGATGAAGCGCACTAGTTATCAGCCTAACCTATCTCCTATGAGCATTGAGAAGAAAAATATTCCATCAAGCTCCCTGGAGAAAGGGTAGAATATAAATGGAATTAAAAGGGCATTATTTTTGTTCTCACATACTTCAGCAAGCCAGCCCTTCCTGTAAATCTGGGCCATAGTCTGCTGCTGTCTGCAATCTTGATCTGCAGCATTCTGAACAATTCTCCCCTCACCCCACCCACGAGGTGAAAGTTTGCATTTGTTACAAGAATTCTGGTCACCTGTAACTTTAACCAAGATGCATTAGCTGGAATATACAGGTTTACCTCACATTCTACAATATCCTTTGCATAGCTTACCTGAACGATAAGAGGGGTTGGGAATGGTCCAGCTCGGCCTCATCCACATGAATTCCTAGAGTTGAATCAAAGTGATAGTAGTTCAGGATCCCTGCTTCTGCTTGGAAGGCTGGAAACTCACAAGCTTTGGCCACTTGTTCCGAGAGGAAAGCCAGGTCAGATGGGAAGTGGGTGTAGTGATCAGCTGAATATTTCTAGTGAAGGGAAAATGCAAAGAAATTTGGAAATAAAATTCTAGATTAACAAAGCCAGTGTATAAATACATCCCGTGGTCACCTAGAGTGAATTTCAGACCAATACTGTCCTGAAAGCCTAGAGACTAGGATCTAGTCTCCAAAGCTAGGGAAAAAAGTGAGTAAACTTCTCTGATTGCAAATCCATGTGTAACATCCATATGAAAAATAGGAGCGCTGGAGCCTGAATCACCTTCTTTCTTGTGCAATTGCCAACAAGGATGTTCAGTACTCATTGCTAAAATAGTGGTTATGTGGCATGACCCGCGAACAGAACTGAGACACTCAATATTTCACATAAGATAATGAATAATTTTCATAAAGGGCTTACATAATCACAGGAACACTCCCCATTATGTCACCAGTGTCTGGAATATTCCCCCAAAATGCCTAAACATAAGCTTTCCTGAACTAGAGTCCTAAATCTGTTTCACTGGATGTTTCTGATGAGAAGACTGGGAATAGATGGCTTTCTTATTAAGGCCAGAGAATAAGCAGATAAGGTTCCAGGCTCATTTGGTTAAGCATGTCTGCAGCATGCTGATAGACAATGCTTCCTCGCTCTACTTCAGGTCTGCAAGCTGATTAGAATATTTTGGCTTCAAAAACATTTAGGAATTCATGGTGCCTATAACAGGAAACCTGCACGGTGGCTTTATGCTTACATTTCCTAACCATGGCAAAAAGAAGTTCAGGAAATATTTGCTATCATATTATCTTACTGTTACTGCCAAGAGATTTTATTGCCCTTATGAATACCTTTGTATTCCAGTTATAATGGTAACCCAAAGTCACCCAACGCAGCTTCTCCAGTAAACTTTTTGGTTCCTGTTTGCTGAAACTTTTGTTTCTAGAAAGATATAAATGACAGTAACAAAAACAATTTCATTTACGACAGACTCTCTGAAAGCGTTTCCTACAGAAAACCAAATTCCTTATACAGATTGATTCAGTTCTTAAATAAAGCTGCTCCAAAAAATTGGTTCTTATAATTACTGGTACAAATGTCAGTTAAATCTTAACTGTGCTGTGTATTTTACAACAGATTCAAAGATAAAAACATAGAGAGAAAAAAATGTGGTGAGATGAAGAAAGATCAATTGAAGAGAAACATTGACATTTACAGTGATTCACAGAAAATATTTAAGAAAAGTGGGATGGAATTATGTAAGGGAGAAGAAAAACCAAATCAGATTAACATTTCCAAGACTGGGAAAAATATCAATTTCTATACCAGATTCAAAGCAGTAGTTAATCATTGTGTCCTGAAACATTCTATAAAAAGCAGAGCTGCTGTTATTGGAGGAACTTTAGCTCTATCTTGGAATGTCTATGAATCTGGAGTAACTGATAGACATTATATTGTTTTCTTGCAGAACGGCAGACTAGCTATTAGAAATCTTGACAGGATAGCACGTGTCAATATACAAGAGATGCAATACAAGGAAATAACAATTTTCTCCCAAGCTACTGATACCTACAAGTTCTCACATCATCACCATCATCATTATCATCATCATCATCATCATCATCATCATCACCACCATAAATAAAATAGGTTATTATTTTACCACTACTACTTATAAAATACCAAAAAAGTCTACGTGCCATATGGTGATTAAAAGATAAGGCAGTGACAACCTGTGGGCTTAACAATCTAATAGACATGATACAAAACAACAAAAAATGAATGGGTAGGAAAGCAAGTTAAATCAGGCACATTTCTCAACGTCATTTGATCTGGACAAGTGGGTTTCCGTCCTGCCTTTTAGTACAGAATGCATAACTGCTATTTCACACACACACATACACACACACACACACACACGATGATGATAATGATAATAATAATGTTTAGTGGTAATTAAAAATAAATAAAAAGCATGGTGATAAAATTATACCTACCACAACCATTACAGTGAATATGTAGAGAGCTTCAAAAGGCTCTCCCCCACCCACAGCAGCTATGTTCCATCTACTGCTGTGGATGGAACATAGCAAGACGTACATATTTATAAAAAAGTTCAATACTCCCAATAGTGTAGGAAGTCAAATGTTTTTAAGAGTTTATCATCTTCATTTTTTTTTAACTTTGCTGTTTTAAATCTGTATTGACCGCTGCATTGCTGCTTGGTTTTATCCAGGTTGTACTTTTATATTGTACTTTTATACTGTTGTTTGTTTTGTACTTTGAATTGTCTTCATGGTTTTAATTTTTGTGAACTGCCCAGAGAGTTTTGGCTATTGGGCGGTATAGAAATGCAATAAATAAATAAATAAATAAATAAAATGCAATTCCACTTGTAGCTTTCAACAGTAGAGTAATGGCTCAGTAGCAATAGGATCCACCCACTTGGAAATAGCCAGAGAGTCTGCACAGAATTTGGCATTTGTAAGTTAGAAAGTTTTATTAGTGCCTAGAGTAAACGTGTCTGTGCTGTAGTTGACCAGTTCTTGGCATATTTTTTACTAAGCTGTTCCTTGAAAGGTCTTAATTTAATTTCACAAACAATTGCTGTAGAATGTACTGTTCCACATTGTTGAGAATAAAAGCAGCAGAGAGAGCTGTGGGTCAGGATTGAAGGGCAGTGGCAGAGCTGAGTGAGTAGCAGGAGCAAAAGCAGGGCATTTGCAGGTCTGGTTGAAGAACACAGGCACATCTTCTCTAAGTGCCCTTATGAAGGCAGGAAACACTGCAAAGCAAAACTGAAATGTATCTGCAGAGCTTTGAGAATTGCAGGCACTCCAAAGCAGTAAAGTAGTGGCTGAAATCCATGTGTAGAAAGGCACAAGGAACCCTTCAGCTCTCCCCCAACCATGCCTCTGATGAGTTCTAAAGTTTTTAAAAATTTCCAAGGCAATCAATTAGCTGACTCTTAAAAGCTCTGATGCAAACACCAGGACACATTTGACAGGTCATCTGGGAGCCAGTGAAATTGCAGAAGGATCCCCCTACCCTTTCTGAACCCACATTCAACTCTGTATCTTCCCTACTGGCATGGCATCATTTTTCAATAAATTAGCTGTAACACACTTTTCCCCCTGCAAGAGAAATGTTTCTTAGTGTGATGTGCTTGCAGCTCACAGGCCAAGAAAAACAGCCAATAACTTTTACTAGAGAAAAGGAGGTCTGGCCACATTACCCCCCAAATATGCAACTCTCTCTTTACCCCCCAAATATTCAACTCTCTCTTTGAAGAATGTCTCTACTGCAGTTCAGCAGGGGGTGGGATGGGTGGAATGCAATAATCCAATTGGGATTTGCATTTTTAGCAATTAACCTAAAAGACTAGACTTCCCCGTTGTGTCCAGCTCTAATCACACATCTTCTTTAAGTCCAGTAATAACCCCTTGTAACTCCGGACTCGACAGCTGGCTCGCTTGCTTTCTCCTCTGAAAGGAGCTTCCTGTAACACTTTAATTCCTGCACACTCTCAGTCAAGTGCTTAATGAAACTGCCAACATTTCTCCCAGCTATCAATATTGCTTCAATCTGAATGGGAACCAGCTGCACATTAAATTCTGTTGTATGTAGCTGCAATGGATGCTGCCAGGGAAAGCATGCCAAGTTGAAAAAGTAACCAGCATACTACTTTTGCACCACTGGAAGCAGTAGCTCACCTGCGTTCTGTGGTCAACTTTTACTCTAGATAGGATATGAAAAATTGAAGAGTCCAGGTTTGGTCAACAAAAATACTTCTCAAATGATCCTACTGAGACAACTAGAATGGAGAGCAAACATCCTGACTTTGCCACTTGAGACTTCCAAAGACAATGGCGGCTATGGTTGCAATGTTTTACCATGATCACATCCCAACAGGATCTCTGGAACTGCTTGAACAGTGCAGCCCCCCAAATGTCTATAGAATACAAGAGTAAAATCCTCAGAGGAAGAAGCTGAGGTAAAAGCAACTGAGGACGGAAATGGAGATACAGCCTTTCACTTTATTGGTTAGGCCGAGTCATTGTTGCAATGCTTTACCACTATCGCATCTCAAAGCTGTAAGAAAGTTTTATAGAGTTGGAACTTCAGCTTTTAAATTTCACTGCAGGGTCAAACAGAACTAGCAGTCTTTATAAATAACTGGCTCAATGTACAGATAATGACAAGACAAGTTTTAATTACATTACTCTGCCTCATTTAATCCTTTGGACTCTCTGCTTGACTGCATGCCCAACCATAATGTTAAAACTCAGGTCAAACAACAACAAATTAGGTTAATTCATTGTCATGCTGCAAAAGCTGGATCTCCAGAACTGCTTGAACAGCGCAGCTCCCTCATTGCATATAGAATACATGGATAAAATCCTTAGAGAAAGAAGCTGAGGTAGAAGCAACTCAGGAGGGAAATGGGGAGACAGCTTTTCACTTTCTTGGCTAGGCACAGTCTTTTAACTGCTTGCATGATTATCCTGCTCCTTCATGTCAACTGCTGCCATAAAAAATTACACCCAAATAAAGACTCTGTTCCTATTTACAAAAGGAAAAGGAAGGGGCCTGTGCGAAAGGGGCAGGAAAGAGAAACATTGCTTCAAAATAGTAAAAATCTCTACAAGTAACATAAAAGTCTTCAGAGAAGTTCACATAAAACCTGGTAGACTGAGAAAGTAAGAGGGTAGCCCTTTCACCTATGGTACAATCCACTCTAAAATCTACAGAAGATGGATAAACTAGAAGGGGGAGGAGTTGTGTCCAAGCTGCTGGAGAAGCGACTCTCTTGAGATCGAGATGGCAGTGAATGAGGGAGCATTTCTACAGGTAGGTGTAGAGTGAGCTGGTAGTGGTGGGGAGACTCTGTAAGGAGTCCAGTGTTTTGTGTAAAAGCTGTCAGTAACCAGGTCTCGGAGGAGATAATGATGTTTATGGGAAGGGGTCATGGCTCAGTGCAATACAGTCTCTGCTTTGCATGAAGAAGGTCCCAGGTTCAATCCCCAGCTTCTCCAGGTAGGGCGAGGAAAGAATCCTGCCTGAAACCCTCAAGAGCCGCTGCAAGTCAGTGTCGACAATAGTGGGCTAGATGGACCAATGGTCTGATTCAGTGTAAAGCATCATCCTATGATCTTAAGGTAAAATTTAAAAATTTACAGGACAGCTAATTTATAATCCTTCCTGCTTAGATTTAATAAATTACAATGTCCAAATTTCAAATTTTGAGAGCCAAAGGACACAATCCATGTCTGTTGCCAGAATTAGAGATATTTGCAACTATAGGATCTTTCACTGCACAAAAACAGAGCAGAATAGTTATCAATCAAGACACAATTGTCTGTTGAATTTACTATGTATATCTTCCATAATCATCCATGGTTTCCTTCTAACACACTAACAGGGCTGTCAAGGGCCACAACCTGGGTTTGGAGGTGTGTCAACCAGTTCTGGATGAGGTTGCACTCCCCCTGAAAGATTGTGTTCGCAGCTTGGGGGTACTCCTGGATCCGTCGCTCCAAATGACAGCCCAGATAGACGCGACGGCCAGGAGTACCTACTATCAGCTTCGGCTGATGCGCCAGCTGCGCCCCTTCCTAGAGATGGAAGACCTAAAGACGGTAGTGCACACGCTGGTAACTTTGAGACTTGACTTCTGCAATGCGCTGTACATAGGGCTACCCTTGAACCTAGTATGGAAATTTCAACTTGTTCAAAATATGGCAGCCAGGTTGGTCACCGGTACATCTAGGGGTGACCACATAACACCAGTTTTAAAATCACTTCATTGGCTGCCAATCAGTTTCCGGGCGAAGTATAAAGTGTTGGTTATTACCTTTAAAGCCCTACATGGTTTGGGTCCAGGTTACCTGCAGGATCGCCTTCTTCCGTATAATCCTCCCCGCACACTCAGGTCCTCTGGGAAGAACTTACTCAAATCAGCCAGAACTAGGCTGACAAGCGTTACCAGAGGACCTTCTCTTCTACCGCTCCCAGACTGTGGAATGGTCTGCCGGAGGAGATTCGACAAATTAGCAGTCTCCATGAATTTAAGAGAGCCATGCTCTCTTCCGGCAGACCTAACCAGTTGAATTTTAAGATGTTTTTAATGATGTATTGGTTTTTATTTGTTTTTAATATCTCATTCATTGTGGTCTTTATATTTTATATTTATTGTTGTTCCCCGCCTCGATCCGGAGGGAGAGGCGGGTTATAAATAAATATTATTATTATTATTATTATTATTATTATTATTATTATTAATGTTGAGCTTATTTTTGTTCAACTAGCAGATATACCTGTCCATAGACACATTTACTGACTGTATTTATATATCCAGAGAACTCCAGTTCTCTGGATGGCTCATAAAACAAATATAACATTAAAATATAGCCTAAAACAATAAAAACTGTTAAAAGGAAATACTTTGCTAGAACAGAAGATGTACTGGAAACCTGTGATATTTTTACTGAATTCCTCTAAACAGAGTCAGATATTCCACCACTTTAATTTAGTGACTAAGACCGAAAAAGCCCCAAAACACACTAACACAGAGGCAGAAATGTGTGTGCACACATGCAAGGCTAATGGTTTATCATGCCTCCTGTGCTGTACTGTGTGGTGCTTCAGAGGATCCCTTGAACCTCAGAGATAGTGTAGGAGAAGGGAAGAGATGCTGAAATAAGACGGAGTGCTAAAAACCCCTGATGTGCATGCAGAACTGAGTACGACACTTTGGATCCCAGCTCATGAAAGAAGCAAGGATAATTTTAGACACAAGATATATAGTGACCTGATGTCTAAACTTAAGATCTAGTACCGGTATATACAAATATTTTATTATTCACAATATTTTAACATTTATTAATAAACATAAGTTTTGTGTTCTTTGGAGAGCTCCTCACCTTGGACCTGGGGAGAAGTTGAAACTGTCCCTGCAGTTGCACTGCATTTTAGAAGCGCTCTGAATTCCTTATAAGCCCAGGGCAGTGAAAGAGACATTCCTTGCCTTCTGTCCAAGGTTGGGAGAAAGTCTGTACTTGTTTTGCAACTGCACGCCAAGTGCCTCAGAAGCAAAGCACAAATTCAGGGATAATACCCCCCTCCACTCTTTGTAAAGGCACAGATCATGGCAGCCACACATTTTTGCTTGGGTCTGAATATGAGTTAAAATTTGTAGGCTCCTGATTTAAGGCCATCATGCCACAGGACTAGTTGCACTCCTTTGCCTTCATCAAATTTGTTATGGGATTATTCAGAGCTGGCACTTACCGCAGCTGATGCTGACTCTTCTCCCACAGATCAGTGGTCTCCTTGGAAGACATGTGCATATCCAAATTGCACACATTGGGTTTCTGGGTGTACTGCTTCAGACATTGCTTCACCCAATGACGTTGGCAGCCCGGAAGGAAGGGGTTTGAGATAAATATAAACCCTGGACAAAAATAGAGATGGACAAATGGGAAAGAGTAGTGAGGGCCCCTACCCATAATTTTAAACTGTGAAGACTGAAGATAATATTGAGATACAGCAAGAACACAGGGCTTATAAGCATACAACCCATGTCTTTCAGAAATAGTTCACAAAGTTGTTATAAGCAGTTTTCCCAACTGAACCTGCATCACATATATTTTGAGAGAAAGAGGCAGGATCTATACTACTGCTTTATAACAGTATTGAAGTGCACTGACAACTGTTGGGGCCCATGAGTCATGACACATATCATAGACTCTTTTCAAACCACTTTCATAGTGTTATATCCTGCTTGGTATAAATCTGGCCAGACACTCCATCACAGGGTTTATTTTTTCTTGCCCGATATCCAAACACACTCACCTGGATAGGTATCCAGACTATAGGCTTTCCATTGGCTAACTGGACGCAGTCCTGCTCTGTAAGCATCTTGATCACTTACTGAGGAAAAGCTTAGAGGAGAAGTGATCACCTGGCAGAGGAAAATTGAACATCAGACACCTGAACAGTGGTTCACAGATTTTGGTTGAATTTCACAGCCTGGTAGAATTCATGCTTATCACTAACCTTCCCTCTCTCCTTGAGAGGGAGGTGCTGACTCTTGATGTCATACTGAGCTTCAGAATGGTTAAAGTGCCCTCAAGGCTCAGCTCAAGGCTGTAATAGTAAAACCCCATTTTCTTCCCCAGGTCAGAGTTGAGGGAGGGGACTTATCCATTGTGTTGCTTGCCAAGCCTCTTTAAGATTCAGCATGAGATCAGGAAGATTCTCAGCCCTTTCCCGAGGGAGAACAGGAAAATCTCCCAGACTTTGTGCTGAGCGGTTCAGACAGGCTTGGAAATCAGTTTCCTGTTTTGTGAGCATTTCCAAATTCAGCATTTGGGGTTGGATCCAGATATAGATGAATGGAACCTCACATGCACAACAGGGTTTTCTTGCCTCCCCACTCCCCACACTATAGTCCCCTGCATCCTGCCAAAAGAGGCACTTTGTATTGGTCTATTGGGACCCAGGGGGCTGCAGCAAGACAAGGAAATTGGTAGAAATTGGTGGGGACGCCTTGCAGAACTGCTGTTCTACTCACGAAAGACATATCTGAATCCAAGCTATTGAAAGAACAGTGGGGGATCTTGCCAAAACATATTCACCATTGACAAGCACAT
The DNA here is from genome assembly GCA_029215795.1 of Anniella stebbinsi. Taxonomy (NCBI): domain Eukaryota; kingdom Metazoa; phylum Chordata; class Lepidosauria; order Squamata; family Anniellidae; genus Anniella; species Anniella stebbinsi. The sequence continues at coordinate 337,913,415 of JARDYH010000001.1, forward strand.
TTGTGAACCACCCACCCCTGAACATCAGAATTTTAATATCCTTGCAAATAAATTTGTGGGCATTGCAACATTATATTATTAGATAAGTAAAATCTTATAAGAACCAGTATAGTTGAATGGATATGGGTCAACTTAAATCCCTATTTAGCTGTGGACTCACTGTGTGATCAAAGTAAAGTCACTGGGTGCAACTGATAAAAAGCCAATTGCGAGTATATCCCACTGAAACCAAGCAAAATTGATATTAGTTGCATTGTGATTGTTTGCTGGATTGTGAGTTCTCTCTCTCAGCCTCAGTTAAAATGGAAATAATAGCAAACTTAACAATCACCCTTGAATACTGTTGTATCATATAAAATGCATCCAGGAAATCAAAGTTATATTCATACATGCCCAACATTTATCAAACTTGTTGACTGATGCATATATATCACACACATTCCCGAAGCCACCATGTCTTCCAGCTTGTAAAACATCTGAGAGTGGCATGTGACATATACAGAATTTCAGCTTTTCAAAGGCAATGGTAGCATTTGTTTTCGTCATAGAACTGTCAGATATCAAACAATAAAACAGTAATTGCTTCTTTGGACCTGTGAGGGATTTTGTGCCACATTTTATTTCTTGATTCAGTAGGTTGTGAGATACTGAAACCTGAAATCACAACGTTCTGACAAATAGCTCGCTTTTCTTCCTGCACCATAATCCTGACATTATGTATGGGAATGGCTATTAACACAGGAACTGCTAGAGCTAGAAAGCCACAACATTTTATAGCCTGTGACAGACTAGAATCCCAATTTCAAAATGGGATAATGCATTAATTTCTAACTCCAGTGGATATGCGATTTTAATTGAAATTACAAACGATGCTTGAGAAATAAGAGGGTAATCATAATTATGTAATCTTAAGGTCTGAAGAGCTTCTTTCTGTGACAGAAATTCTCCTTAGGAGGGCTGTAATTATACTGCACTCATTACAGTATTAACGGAGGACCAGTAAACCTGTCTAAGCACGGGTGCTAGTCAGAAATTGTTAATACCTAGTAGTCACTTTTAAAATGTTATTCTTAATGAAATAAAATGGATCTTTTGTTACTGAAGACAGTGTTAATCCTCTGTCACACTGAAAATGTCACCTGTATTGTTAATTTTCTCTTCAGTAGTTAATTTCCTACAACAAACAGAAGATAATGGGATCAGGTGGGTAAAAAACAGTAGGCAAGACCAAATCTTCTTTTCTGGAACATGTCTGATAATGCAAATACTATATTTTCAATGGTAAGAAAGAGTGAGCACACACTGCAGAGCACTCCTAACTAGTAGGTTTCAATACAACACTCTTGTATGGAAAATATTTTCTATAGGTTGTGCTTCTACATAAAGTTTCCCTAGGAGTATATACTGAACTTCCACAATTAGTCACTGGGGTTTAAAGCCCACTGATCAAAAGGTCAAGCATGCTGAGAATTACAATATCAGTACATCTGCCACAGATAAAGACAATGATATCAGAGATATATCAAACAACTGAATGGGTCACAATACAAGACTCTCATTCCAGGCTTTATACGGCTATTAAAAGCACAAGGAGTTATTAAATATCAGACTGTATTGCATGATTAAGACAATGGTCTACGCATTCTCCCCCCCCCCCCTTTTTATATTTATTGCAGGTATGAACTTAAAATTCTGAGAGACAAAGTACCCAATCCAAAATATTTTCAAGAACAAGTTTAAGAATTGAGGGTGCTAGTAGAGAACATTCCCTACGGATAACATCAACATAGATTTTTATAACTGAATCTGTTATAAGGACACCATCAGCAAAAAGATAAGGGAGACACTGAGTTCCAAAGATCAGTTATGGTTGTTCAAATATACAGTTTAATTAGTTGCACGTCATTTTCAATAAGCATTAAAGTACCCTATAAACAAAGTAAGTCTTCCCTGTTAATGTTTTCCAAAGTACATGGGACTCCATATTCTTCTTATATTCCCTCTATAACTTCTTTTTTGAGGCTTTGACTTAATTGCCCTATTCCCTGTGAGAAGGAAGGCTTCCATGCACACAGAAAGACAAGATACTATGGATGTAGAAATTCCTCCAGCAATAATAAAATCTGATTTAATGCTGAATTATCACTATGGAAGTAAAAAACACACAGCTCAGTCCTACTCATGTTTATGCAGATGTAACTTCAATTGGACCTACTCCCAAATAAGCATAACTAGTACCGCAAACCTAGAGATCATTCTCAAGTTCCCTTAACAGAGACTGGTTACCTCAACATATTTTACCCTTTCAGATTTAACAACCAAAGGCAGATGACATATTATAGATATATCCACGATCCCTTTTTAGAACTCAAGAGTATCTGTATCTTTTCTTCTATGGAGGTAAATGCAGCTGAGGGAGAGATTTTCAGAGGAAAAACAGCATAATGGGAAAGGGTTAAAATGTCCTTCCCCTCACACTGATCTTTCACTTCAGGTTGCAGCAACCCCCTACTTGCCTCGAAAGGATCATGCTCCTTGATGGTAAACTGAAAAAAATTGTCATGTAGATGTGACTTTATGTATGTGGTATTACAGCAGTAGAATAATGCATCATCAGACTGCTTGCTAGAAAGCTTTAACTAATTTCAGCCATCTCGTGAAAATACCTCAATTCTCTTTCAGTCCAGCTATATGAGAGATGGAACAGCTCAACAGCAGCTATGCTTAGCTGCCTGGGACTAGAATGATAATGTGAACAAGGTCTTCATGATATGAGGAAAATGACTCCAGTAACAGATAAAGACCAAAATTCCAAAGCCATAATATGTGCAAGTGGAACCAGTAACTGGCTCTCATAATATGCCACTATGTTTTATATCATCCTAACTGAAAGCCACACAAATTTCTTCCGCATATTAATGATAAATTGTTGTTGCTGAGGGAGACAAAATGGCTCAAGAGATTGGGACCACTCCTCTCCAATGGAAAGAATTAAAATGCAGTTTAAAATGGCCTCCAAAGATGTTCATTGACACTCATGGGGTCTTAAAAAAAAATTGTCCAGCAAAAAAGACATCTTGAAGACTCACCAGCTGCTTTGGCATGAACTCTTTGTAGACCATCTTAATAAGTATCTTAATAAATTATCATTAGTCTAGCAGTACATAACTGTTCACAAGGATGAAATTTATTGCTCTCTTTCAGCTCTGACATGAATAATAATCCCAAGAACACATTATTAAGCAATGATTTAGAGCTTTTCCAAGGAGAGGTTGCAGCTCAGAGATACGACATGTACTTCATAGACACAACATTCCAGGTTCAGCCACTTCCATCTCTATTTAAAACAGGACCTCAGAAGCTTTTTCTGGTCAAGGGCTGAATTCCATTTCAGAGAAGCTCTGGGGGGCTGCATTTCAGTGGTGGGTGAGGCCAAAAATACATGTATATTTTAGCTGAAAGCTCTATACTGCCAGTAACTAAGCCTTAGGAGAGGCATTCCAACCTTTTAAAATGGGGGTGGAGGGGAGGAACTGCACAAAAGCCAGAAACTACCAAATGATTGGTTGTTGGGGGTAAGGGGACAAGACCAGCAGAAGGGTGGTTTTGACCTACAGGTCTGAGGTTCTGTGCTTCTGATTTGGATCTCATATAGATGGTCTGAACTCTGCCTGGAAACCTTGGAGGGTTGCTGCCAATCAGAGCAGATAATACAATACCGGATTAAATGTTCTGGACCGCAAAATTTCAGACTTCAGGTAGGGGCCTCATCTTTCTGAATGCTTCCCTTGGTTATATTAAAAAAAGACACTCTATGAACTGATGTGCTACTTTACGCCATGCAGAGAGAATTCCTCTTTCCCTTTTAAAATATGATTGTTTTTAAAAAAAGACACCCCCCCCCCACTTGCAACTTGTAGTATGATCAAAAATTCTACCACCTCACTCCATATAATATAGTAGGTGCAATCCCTATAAAGAAGTACTCACACGAATGGTCTATACATGTGAATGATATAATGTCTGAAAGGGGGCTCATGAAATATTAAAATTGGTCACTTCGCTCCTCCCCCGCTTCACTAGCTGCTGCGATATTCTGCAAAACCTCAAGTCAGGCATCAAGAGATACACGGGAGAGAGAGGGACGTTCAAAGCATATGTGGGTTGGCCAGAATCATGTGGGAAACTGCTGCAATCAAGTTATATAGTTTTAGGCTACAGAAATCAACATTCCTTAAGGATACAATCATATGTATGTTTAGACAGAGAAAAAAAGGCCGATCCACCCCCCCCCCCCTCTAAATATACATAGGATTGCACTCTTAAGGACACAATCCCATCTTTAGCTGGCTGGGGAATGCTGGGAGGTGTAGGACTGTTTTCTGTTTAAATATCCATAGGACTGCACGCTAATCAGCCCCTCGCTCTTCATATAGGAGCCTTGCCATCTCCATCCTAGAGGCAGATGTCGACGATCATGTGGCGATGCGGAGGATCCCTCCAGATGGGCACGTGTAAAAACTGACGACTTTGTGAAGTGTGGCAGCCACCCCCTAGTAGCAGTTACCATGGATACCGGTTGCCGAAGGCCCAGCGTGAAGAAAGCTCGGAAACAGGTCCGCCCGAGTTACCTGTCGCGCCGCTGGCTTCGAGAAATCAATCACCCCACTGGGGGCCGAGCCTTCCCAGCGCCGGTAGAAGCGAAAGAGGCGACGGAAAGCATCCTCCTCACGCACGGCACTAGCCGCCGCCATCTTAGCGCCCAGACTGACCTTGCACGCGCGCTCAGCGGAAGGGGCAGTGCTCGCCTCCTATTGGCTTAGCGGCCAGTAGCCGCCGCAAGTCTTTTTTCTCGAGTTTCAAGATGGCGGCGGTAAGATCTTCTCGGCGGGTCTTCGAGGTTTTTGTTGCCCGCGTACCTTGGACCGTGGCTGGAAGTGAGTGAGTGAGGAAAGGAAATAAAGGCGAACGTTTATTTCCTACTGAGAGTGATAGGGTGTGATTACAGTGATAAGTAGCCCCTTTGTCGTCTTAGCCCGTTAGCCAGGGATGGTATCGGTGCCTGACTCCTCTTTCCTCGCCTGAGCTTGTGTGGTTGCAAGTCTTCCCCCCCCCCCCCCTCTAGCATCAAACTCCCAGAGAAACGGGCTAGGGAGAGGGGGGTGTTTGTCTCTTGGGGTCGGATTCCTACTTTTTTGCGGAACGGAGGAATCGAGACCATTGCAGATTCTGCCGCCTCTCCGCAGGACCCAGTGTAGGCATATCTTCCTTCTCCCCTCCCTCGCTCCCCCCCTTTTTTTTTATTGCAATTCTTGAGCGTTTTGTCGCAGTATTTGATACGAGCCCACCAGTCTCCTTATCGAGCCTTACCTTAGAAAGAGGTAGGATTACTGTGGAGATGTATGTGCAAGTCTTATTTATTATTTAATTTATTGTATTTATATACCGCCCCATAGCCGAAGCTCTCTGGGCGGTTTACAAATTAAAAACATTGAACATGAAAAAAACATTATACAAAATTTAAAACCATAAAGAGCATAAAAACAGGTCATAAATACAATATCCATTTAAGTATTTTGAACGTTCAAAAGCATATCCTCTTTATGTAGTACATCATGCCCAAGATAACCTAGTTTGCTTAGTGTTGGACCGGCCTCTTCAACAATGGGCTCTGTACTGCGACACATCCATGTGTTTAATTACAGGAAAACAGTCACTTGCTCATTTTTCACAGTACAATGTCTGGGAAAATCTTGGTTTGGGAACAGGTCGTGGCTTCTGCATTATTACTCTGCCCTTCCCAGGAATGCATGGAATGACATATCTGCCTTGCAACTCTGTGAAGTATGCCCAAGACCTGGTAGCAAGTTTCATAGACAGTAGCTTTGAACCTAAGTTTTCCATGTACGTCCCGTACACTCCATTATAGTTGCCCCTATCTGAAGTGAGCTGTAATCTACTTATTACATTTACAGTTGTAAAAGATATTGTATACCACTCTATTTAACCCAAACCTTTCTTTTATGGAATGCAAGGTAGTGTGCATAGAGGCCTTATAGACAATTTCCCACATCTAGTCACTGGCCTGGGTTTAATCTGTGATTTAACTGACTGTTATTTTATATGCTCCTAACAGATTTTTGGGATGCTTTTATGGTGTTTGTGTGTTTTGTTTTCTTTGTGGATTTTGTTATTAGCCACCATAAGCATTGATGAAACACTGAGGTACAACCATGTATAAATGTAGCTTATGTGAGGTTGATACATTATGGGACATCTATGGATTTTGGTATTAATGTTATAAGTCAGGGATAGTGAACCTCTGGCCTGAGTGGAATATAGCCCACAAAAAGACCTATATGGGCTGCCATCTTCTCCCGCAGGCTCTAACACCTCTTTCACCCCCAGATGAAAATCACTTGTCTTCAATCAGCAGCTGATCAGAGAGAAGATATTTTCCCCTGCTTCCACCAACACTCCCAACCATGTTGTGTTTAGGCTTTTAAAGTTTCTCTTGGTGTCTGTGGAAAGCCTAAATGCAGCAGTGGGGATTTTGGGAGGGGGGAATGTTGCTGCTAACCCTCCTTCCTAATCCTGCAATTTCCCCTAAAAATTGCTTCTCCCCACTTCTTCTAAAATTTTTAAATATTGTGTGTGGTGTGGGGGCTTTTTCAGGAGTGAAGAGTGTATATAGTGTACTTTGTGCTTGTGTATGAATTGAGTCTGGGGTAATGCTGTCATGGGCATGGTCTTACCCACCTCTGGCATATGGCTCCACAAGATGTTTGCCTGGACCCAAATTGTCCCATGGGCTGAAACAGTCAGGGAGTCTAGCTATAAGACCTGAGAAAGGAACCATCTGAGCACACATCAATTACTAAAGTCAGATGAAAGAGGGCATATAGAGTATATGATGTTCATAGTAATTACCCAAATACAATCCATGCGTAAAAGTCCATTTGAGGATTATATCTAAAAACACAGTATCTGAGTATGCAGTTCTTTGTCTCTCGTTTCTGTGCAGCTCAGGGCTAACATTAGCATGCAGCATTTTGGGGCAGCTGCAGAGGGCTCACTCTTCCTAGGAGTCATACTGCTAATTGTGTGCCATGTATCCCCCTTTACATTTTTTCTCCTGCCTGACACTCTTGAACAGCCCAGGCAGCTGGGTCTAGCTACCATTTAAATTTCCCACAACACCCCTAAATTTCTGGAGAAATCTAGATGTTAGCTAACCCCAGCGTCTCAGAATGCTGCTGCCTGCTTTCGCCCGCAGCTGCCAATAGGTGAGCCCATAAGGGTCCACCAAAGGAGAGCCCCCCATCAGAATGTTTAACTCAGAACCAGACCTGAATGGCATGCATTCTTTTGACTTTTCTCTCCCTCCTCGCTCTTTTTTTTTTGCAGATGAACTAAAAGAATATTTTGCTCAGTTTGGTACTGTGAAAAAATGCTATCTGCCATTTGTGAGTATCCTTCTTATTAAATCACTGCATCCAAAGTAAATTGTTTGAGTGGTACTTCAGTTTTGCTATTTGACTGATCAAGAGGACAATTCTTACATACCAAAGGGTATTTTCTTTTAAAACTCAACAGTTGATGTGATATTGACCAAGGCAGCAGGGTACCTGCCCCTGAAAAACTAGTTTTTCTTAACTGAGAAAAACCAAATGAGCATTAACCCATCATATTTTAATACTGTTCTATCAGCCTTACATCACATTGTTTTAGTTATGTATTTAAATTGTGATTGTATAAAATACAATAAATTTAAGGAGCAGATCCAATGTTGTTAAGTGAATTTCCACTCATGGATTGTTCCCTTCCTTTCCTCCCGGCAATCCCCTCCAGATCTGCTTGAGGGCCCCCAATGACTTAGAGCAGAATGGGGGCGGGCTGCAAAGCAGAGGAATTGCCCTCCCATTCTGCTGATGGAAGATGTTCTGTCAATGGCATGTGCTAATTGGCAACAACCCAAGGCTGGGTACAAAAAATAAAACTGACATGTTAATATACATAAAGAACAATGTCTGTAGATATTTGGGTTTTTCAAAATGCATCTGAAAATTATGACATCTCAAAACAAAATTTATACTACTAGGCAATGTATTAACTTTGCTGTCACCTTCAGAACTGTATGTGCATACATTTAGCAGAAGTCGTTCTCTCCATGCATTTTACCAACTCTTCCTTTGTATGGCCATTTGTTTGTCACATCTACATCTAAAGGCTGCTTCTTACACTGTGGTTGGCACTTGGGTACCAATATCCAAAGCATAAAAAACTCAAGTACAGTTCATCTCCTTTGAAGGACATAAGTTTCCCTCTTTAAAATATATACAAAACAATCCTGTTTTTGATGTATTTGAAAGTGAGTTGCATATACATATGTGCCTTTCATATCTTATAATAGGCATAATCCAGCCAAACTTGAGCACTTAAATTTGTTCCATTGAAATCAGTATACGTTTGTACTTAACTCTCCCACTGAAATCAATAGATCTTAAATACACAGCATTGGCTATAATGCTCAAAGTACATATGGATTTTGTTCTCGGGTATTAGCAACCAAGTACAGTATGTCACCGAAAAAGGTAACCCTTTTCTGTGTAGTATTTTATTAATATAAAGTGTGATTATATACATGTCTACTCGATAAGAATGTTCCATTGAGTTCAATAGGGCTCACTTGGCGGTGAGGGGATTATAGGATTGCAGCCTCAGCTTTCCATTTATCAATAAATACCAAGATAAAACTGGCTGAAAAACAGCAATTACCTGTGCCCAGTCCAAAACTAGATTTCCCATGAAATACTCAACCCTATAGTATGAAGCAACTAGTAAGCTTCCAGCAACTCAGTTCTTGCAGTCACAGATGAACCAATGGAAGAAATGTCAGGGAAATTTTCTAAGATACTTGGGAGAGAAATAATTTGTGTGCTTCAGTAAACATTTACCTTTGAGCCTCAATTTTCTAGATAACACTGTTGGGCAGGTAGCAAGTGGGAAGTGCAAACATCGATTTAGGTTACATTTAAGCAGTAGTTGGCCATTGATATAGGATTTAAAATTGGAAATCTGTTCAAACGTATTAGGTAATGTACTTGTATCTTGGATGATTAGGATAAAGAAACAGGATTCCACAAAAATTATTGCTGGGTTGGATTTTCTACAGAAGAAGGTCTAAAAAATACTTTGCAGAAAGACTCTCATATCCTAGAAGGAGTTAAGGTAAGAGGCTTTGTATTTTGTACATATTGAGTTCCATGTTTTAGCCTTGAACTAACAATTCACTTTAGGGTAAACATCAAATGTCTGAGAACATGACTTAAGTAGCCTGGTTATTGCACATTTCAAACTGTCTTCCACAAGTTGTCTCTAGATGTTATTTTTATTTATATAGAGCGTTCAGAAATGGCATAGTAATAAAGGCTTCATATGTACACCCAATTATTTATGAATCTGTTTCTGAGAATTATAAGAGTAATCTCACTTATGAGGTTATCTGCATTAATAAGCAGATCAGATATTCCTTTTGGCTAAAAAAAGTTCATTAAGAGCTTAAAATGAGCCTTGATTCAAGAAACTTGCAGAAACTTTGTAAAGGAAGTGGCTTCAAATGCAGAATTTGTAATCATCTCAAAATTCCAATGGATATTGTTTATTTCTTCCTTTGCCTTATCAGTAATTGTGTCTTAATTTTTTCAGCTTGATGTTAAATATCGGAAAAATGGACGTTTTCCAAGTGAACGTTCAGACAGAAGAATTGCTGACATCAGTTAAAGGAAGGAGTCTTTATTTCACTGTAAAGAAACTAAAATAAACTTGGATATGTATTCATCTCAGTTCAATGAATCCAGCTGTTTCTCTAAGCTTAAAATGAACTATACAATCACAGCAAGTAAATCACAAAACCCTTCCCCTTTTAAGTACAATACAGCAGAGGCAGGGCAAACTATGTACAAGGGGAATTATCAGGTGAAATAAGCAGCTTTGACTAAGAACAAGATAAATCAAGCAGTGTATTCCAAACTGAAGACAAGATAACAGAGCTCCAGCTATGTAGAAACAAAGGGAAACAGCACAGCTAGAGTCCAAGATACAGAAACTATGTAATCCAGTGGTCCTATTTTTTCCTTCCCTTTTGTTCCATGGGTTAAAGTGTCCTATTAGAAGACTCATGGGGCATTATATCCACTACAGAGGAGCTGCCAATTGGTTAAGACAATCCTCTGCAGGCTGTTTAAAATGCTTGAAGTATTGAATTCAGTTTCACTATCTAGAGAAAACCAATTCCTTACTCTTTCCTTCTCTTCTTTCCTTCATGCTCATGTTCTTTAGGACGGTTACTATCAGAAGGCCTTTTTGAGCCTCCATGCTGTTTGGCTTCCTCCAAGAATTTATCTAGACCAAAAGGATCCTCCTCAAACTGAACTGGTCCTTCTCGACCTCTTTGTCTGCGATCTGAGCCAGAAAATTCCTTGTCAGGAACAAACCTATGAGAGGAGGAAAAAAAGCAATACATCTAGTGTCCCAGTTGCAAAAACACAATTAGAAAAAAAAATTTGTTTTCATACCTGTTAGTAGTTTTTATTCGTGCCTCCAAATCATCACCATACATGTCCTTATCCACATTTTTACCGGGCCTATAGATGTTCTGGGCCATGTCTTTACCACTTCTCCAAGGCTGGTCATAGACATTGTAAATTTCATCTTCTCCTCCAGCAAAGCCACTGTCCATACCCTGTCAGAGCACAAAAATGGTTTGTATTATTTGGATACTAACTTGAACAAGTGCCAAAAATATCCTCAGAAGTCAACATTAATATATGGTAAACCTTCCTAACTGCATAACATGGATTGCTATTCAAAGTCTTAAAAGTAGCATTCACTGAGAGAACAGATTTCCCATAAAAAGGAACTGATTATCACAGCATGCTACATTTGGCCAGTTCCCAACATTGTTGCACACTACTGTGACTAAGAAAGACACAGTTGAACTATGCAGATGAAGGGATGGATTGATTTTAGAAGGCTTTGGGCACCAGGAGTAGGCCCCAGAGCCCAATTCCTACCAATACTTTAATCAGCAAAGGTACTGTTCTCAATGCATGCTTGGGAAATGTTCATAGCTCCCTACTTGTTTAATCTGAGTTTGCAAGTATGTAGCAACACAAATTTTGAATATTTACAGGCATGGACTCAAACAACTGTTTACCATACAGTTTCTTAGAGAATCAGAAGATAAATATAAGCTACTTAATATATTGGTGGACATGTTGTACAATCCCTCTATTATTTCCAAGTTTGTGCTGTATATCCAACAGAGAGTACTGTATTTATTTGCTTCAGTGTAGCTAGGATTCACTTACCTTACTCTGATTGAAGAGCCTCTGGTCATACTGGACCTCACTGGATGTCCGAGGGTTAGGAACACCCAAAGCAATGACTTCACTAATATCTCTGTTCTCATTCCGCTGCAACTTTGACCTGAATTAACAGTATTGTATCTTTGTTAGGTTACAGTAGTATCAACCATTACTACTTCTATGTGACAGAAGCCGTGACTCTTAGCCTGACCTTTGACATTTCTATTCTCAATAGACATTGTTCTGCATTTGGTGTTTGGCCAGACATATTTTGGGAAACCAGTGTTCGCTTGCTAGATCCAAAGAATTACTTAGCCCACAAAAGGAGCTTGTATTAACCCAATGGATCATTCAGCTTTTTCTTTCTTCAAAAAGTTGTCCTTTCCATGACAAACTTCAAAAGTAGCTCACCATACAAGATTGAGGTTGCTGATTCAGAAAACAGTCACGCTTAAAGTTCTCTTAGGTTCATGGAATAAGTGTCATGATTCTAGTCTTCGTCTTCATGTAAGACGAAGAAAGGTACTTTTCAAAATATGTCATCGATCCAAGAATTTGCTGGGGGATGAGATAAATAGTGGAGATGGAGAGAGCCAGGGAAAATGTCTATACGCTGCAGCAGGGTAGAGGTGCGGTGGGCCTGCCATCTTCAAGCAGCAAGCCTTTATCCAGGTGTATGAATATAGTTTATACTGCTTTCTAGATTCTCTTTTTGTTTTCCAAGCAACAGTAATACTTATGGAATTCCCTTGCTCCTATCAGCTGTAGTGTGAGCTATGTGGGACATGTAGTCCCTCCTTTGGGATGGATAGAGAACAACTGAAGAATCAGTGCTATAGAGAGTCTTGGCCTTCCTGCCTCCTATCAAGGCTTCTTCCTCAAAATATACCACAGGAAGAATGCAAAACATTGAATATATACATGCACAAACACTAACTTTGTTTGAAGGTATATTTCTACCATTCTCTGAAGAACATGCCACGTCACATTTTGGCACAGTAGTGCAGCATGAAAGAGCAACCATGGAGATGCTAATTTGTTGTGTTATATTTGCCTACATATTATTCTGCAACACTTTCCATTTCACTTGTTAAGAGTAAGTTCTAGTTGTACATTAGCCAAACAACTTTACCTTTTGTCAGGGGCTGCTCTGGAAAGATTCCGATCATGCTGTCTCTCTTTTCGCCTGTCGTGTCTGATTTCATCACGTTCTCTAGCTTCTCCATCCTCTACAGATACATTTGAGATTCAAAATGATACACAGCCATCACTATGTGGGTTTAGTAATATCACAGCAGAAACTGGACTAAGTATTCAGAAAATGAAAGTCCCTGACACTTCTGCACAAGTACAAGAAATAGCAGATTCTTCTCCTCATCTATCTGTAGATGAAACTTGAGATATTCACCAAAGGTTATATGGTATGAAAATAAGTATCTTAAGACTGCAGTCCTATGCATGCCTATTTGGGAGTAAGTACCACTGAACTAAGTGGAATTTGCTTCCACATGAACATACACAGGGTGAGTGGCATGCTTTTCACATGAGAAGCACCTTGTACCTAGAGTCAGACATTGGCAGAATGAAGTAGTGCTCGGTCACTACAGATTCATGGCAGTCTTCCCGAGAAGTTCATTAAACTCTTCAAAGTCCAGTGCAAATGCTCTGTTGGAATATGTTATGAAAACAGCAAGAGGATGGGAAGGTGGTACCTTTCTCCACATGAGTTTTGATCCCAGCTCTTCGCTCCCTGGCTTTCTGAGCCATTTCCCTGAGTTTCTCCTCATGTTTCTCTTTTTCCTTCTGGGCCATCTTCCGCTCCACCTGGGCTCGCATCTCTACAGCCTCACGAGCCTGCACAAGATTCAAAGGATAGTTACTGTAAGAAGAGTACCAGAAGCCCTGACCTTTATGCTTTGAGTTGCAAAATAAAACCACATGTACAATCCCAAAACTTTAGCAGTGAAATGTCTTTGGACAATCAAAAAACTAGACAACCTGTGGGGTAGAGTCCATTCTACACCACTATCATAAAATTCTGTTTCCAAGCAACTGACCAAAAGTTGCAATGCTCTTTAGATTTATTCCATGGAATCAACTCACTCAGAAAGATGCACAGTAGACAACAAACAATGGTCTGACCTTTCTGTCAGCAATGTAAAGAGCCTCTGCCAACTTGGCGAAGTTTTCATTGATGTGTACAGTCTGCAGACCTCTGCCATCCGCAGCCAGACGCTTGTCTAATGGAATAGTGTAACCCTGGAGTAAAAACACACAACACACAATCACCAACAGGAGACATGGTGTGCTAAGAAAGCTGCCTCCAGTCCTTATTCATCCTTAGAATGCTCCAGTGAACCTGTTCTTTGTGTAGCTGAACAACTAGATGCATTGTTTTCAGCTCCTCGTTTCTGGCTGAATTAATTTAAAAGACAATAACCCCTCAGTGTACTGCTAATGTGCATTTGCAACATATACCAATTCCCTGTTTGTGGAATTAGTTACAATGATGATATTCCATTAGTTCAAACTGTGGCTTTAAACATTATCTTTCTTTTCCTACTTGTTCTGTAATCCTGGAGAATCCCAGCAACTATTTGTATGACCTAAGAGTTTATGCAAAAAAATCTAACAAAACATCACATCTATGTCTGCAGTACAACGTTGTCTTAGTAAGACCTACCATGAAATTTCAACAATACAAAGTATGACCCAAAAAGCCACAGGAATTCATCACTACTCTCCCTCCCTGCACTGAACTGTCAACAGAATTGTTCTCTCCTCTTCTTTGAACAATACAACAAAGGTTCCTTGCAAGAGAGGAAAATAGTTCAGACACAGTAGGAAAAACACAAAGGCGGCTGTGGCAACTGAAGACAAACTGGTTTGTTGTAGCACCTCGGAAGTTGGATTGAGAAGGTTGTGGATACATATACACTCACTGTCTGAGATACACTGACCCTTTTTTGCATGAAAACCAGTTGTTTTATATTTCTCACATTTGTATCCCACCCTTCCTCCAAGGACCTTAGCGCAGCATACATGGGGGTTATTCCAGTTTATCCAAACAATCCTAGGAGGTATATATTAGGCAAGTGGACCAAGGTCGCACTATAAAGGTTATGGCTGAGTGGGGATTTGAATACAGTTCTTGTAAGTCCAACACCTATAATGACCTTGATAAAGAATTGCAACTGCAATTCCTTTTTCGCTTAAGGCTAAAGAGCATCAGGTCAAGCACACTGTAGTACTATGAGAATTTTAAACATTTCCTTCTGTCTAAACACAGTTGAACACTGTAAAATAGCAGTATACTTTCTAGCATGCTCCTTGTTCTTGTCATCTTTGCAATTCTAGTATGTATAGGGAGGAGGAGACCCAAAGCATATCATTGAAATCCCCTTTCTGAAAGCAGCTGGTTTACTCAGCTTTAGATGCTTTCAAGTAACATTCAAATTGCATATCGATTTTTTGAGGTGTTTCCCAGCAGGATGCAACATTAGAGGCTGACGTTATGACAAGTTAATTACCTTTGCATTTTTCCAGTTTGAAATGCAAGGAGGAATTTTCCATTCTTGTTGCTCTTTCACAGTCATCTGAACAGACAAGAAATAAAGACTTTAGATTTTTTTACCAATGGAGGGGGATCTTTCCCATTTCTCATGAAATGCCAAATAGCAAGTGTCAACAAAATACACAGCAAAATGTTTTTTTCAGCAAATGTCATGTTCATTCAAGCTGTATCTTCTAGAAAGTACTAAAAGAGAAGTTTTTCTCAGCAATTCAGAGTACATCAGTTGAATTTTTAAACTTCATCAGCTTTTCCCAACCTGGTGCCCTCCACATGTTTTCAATTTCAATTCCCATCAGCCCCAGCCAACATAGCCAGAATACTGGGGATTGTAGTCCAAAACATTTGCAAAGCAACCAGTTGGGGAAGGCTTAGAGATGTGAAGGGCCGGAAAAAACCCGTTTTTTCCCATTTTTTCCTGAATTTTTCTGGTTTTTTTTCTGGGCCTTCACATCTCTAGGAAGGCTTGCATATATTAAACTTGGGGAGGAATCAATTCATTCAGGCCAAGTTGCAAAACAGGGAACATCTATGGAACACCCCCACCCCACCCCCAGTGAGCATAATCCACATAAACTTCACTGGTGGCTCTGAAAGCTACTTCAGCAAGTAGTAGCACAAAGAACATTCTGGGTGTCTAAATCACACCGCATTGCCAAGCAGTTAACAAGAACTAACAAGGTTTATCATGGCAAAGCGACTACAAAATAGTTCTTTTCTTCACCTTTCCAGCTCTACAATAGCTTTTTTCAAATGTGGTAACCAGAACTGCAACAGTATTCCAAGTGTAGTCTCACCATAGGTTTATATAAAGGCGTTAGGATATTGGGAGTTTCATTTTTAATCCCTTTTGCAATGATCCCTAGCATGAAATTCACCTTATCCACAACAACCACACACTGGATTAAAATTTTCACTGAGCATTAGGATCCCATTCTTCCCTGGTTAATCATTGCTAGCTCAGTCTACATCCATGTATATGTGAAATCAGGTTCTTTTGCCCAATGTGCATCACTTTTTACTTACTTACACTGAACTGCATTTGCCATTTTGTTGCTAGTTCCATCCAGCTTGGGGAGATCCTTTTGGAGCTCTTCATAGTCCATTTTTATTTTCACCACCCTGATAATTTGGTGTCATCAGCAAACTTGGGCATCTCATTGCTCACCCCATCTCCAGATTATTTATGTCAAGGATAAAATCCACTTGACATTTATAAACAAGTTAAAAAGCACTGGTCCCAAACAGAATCACAGGGGACCTCACTTATAAAATTGTGAGAACTGCTATAATAATGAGAACTGCAAATATAGTCAGCAGTTACATCCTGAGAATAAAGCAAAATCTACTTAAACAGCATCAAATTTACATTTTCCAGGGATCCAAGCTCACACTATTCTACATCCTGTTTCAAGGTGTAGATGCTTTCCCAAGGCAGGGCAAAAACAGTTCTTATCCAATGGCCCTCAACGGACTGTCTATTGTAACACACACCCAAACACTCCATACTCCATCCATCAGATCTCAAAAAAGTCAAATAAGAGGACAGCTGAAAAGTTATTACCTTTCTGCTGGGAGAGTGCATTACAGGAGCTGGAGGAGACGGTGGTCCACGAGGAATTTTCTTGTTAATTCTAATGTGTGAAAATCATAAAAAGATTAGAACTTTAAAATCTCCATCACCCAACCCTCTATGGCATAAGAACCATAGATTTTGGAAACTCACTTGAATCTTGGTGGCTCCATGGGGTCCTTTTGCATCTCCACCATTCTAATAACTCTCTGTTTTGCACCAGAGTTGAAGGCCACACCCTGTTGTGATGGTGTATATCTGAAAAAATAAACCAGGGATTCAGCTACTAATTCAGAACATCTTGCCATTTGCTCTGTTTTTCCCCTTAGTGACTTTATGAGCATTTCAGTTTGCCAAGCACACACCTTAACAGAAGTGCAGGAATGAACACGCATAATTAGCTGAAAAGTCACTGTGCTTTTAAACTGTGACCATATTGACTAGTAATCTCTGTTTTAACCACAGAACAGAACTGATGCTCTAATTTCACTGGTAGGACAGTAAAAAATCTTTCCAGTTGGATACACTATATCCTGGACTCATATCTTTGAAATTAGCCTCATAGACATCCTTGTACTAGTCACTTTTATGGAGCATAAAGACCATCTCATATTTATAAAAAAAAATATCATTTCCAGAAACAAGCCAAGAAGGAAACACATGCAGCCACACAGTTTTCTCTGCATAGCCAAATACATTATGTTCTTTGCAACAGGTCTAATATCACATTTCATTAAACAGCAATAACTTCTTAACACTCATGTAACTGCTTGTGCCCTTGAATAATCATTCTGTTTTACACTTGCAAAAAGGCCTTATATTAAACTTTGTATGCTAGAAGGTTTAAACAATCCAAAAGTATCCAATACCGAATGTATTGAGCTGGAGCTAGTTTATCAGCTGCTCGGACTGGCATGGCTGCCGCAATTTTCTGGGAGACAGACTTTTCCAGGGCTGCTCGGGTCTTTTCTGTAAGCTGCAATCAAAAATGTTACATTAAACACTTAGACAAAATGCAAGTGGTTCCAATAGTTATGTGCATCACTAACCACAATACCTCTCTGACAGCTTCCTCATCAGGTCTTTGCAGCTCAGGGTCATCAACATTCATAACTTCCTTTGGAATCAGGTCTGTATACTTGCTGTAAATAACCTGAAACATTGAAAACAGCACTAAGAGGGGGGATACTGTTGATAAAAAACACAGAATTGCCTCTAGAGCTTTAAAAACTGGGTTAGCTTTCCAATCTAGAGCAGGCTCTGTAAGTGCCAAGCACTAAAGATATCAGAAATAAGCTTAAAAATGTATCTTAAATTCATAACGGCCAGCCCTCCATAGCACTTTAAAAAATTCCATGATTCTAGAGTCTAGTTTCAGGTGGTCAAGTATCTAGGATTCTTTCATATTGTATTTGAAGTATTTTGTCTATCTATTGCTAGAGAAGATGAAGCCAAGTGTCCTTGCTAGAACTGAGCAAGACATCAACCAAGCTGTCTTCTAGACTCTTAACCTAGTGATGAGATTAATATAGTTTGGAGGCTGACTGGCATCCCCAGAGGATTGCACCCTGCGTCTTAGTTGCAAGTAAATACACCATCCTTCTATTCTGAAAAGGTCGAGTCAGACTTTGAAAGTTGCACAAATGGCAAATATGAAGTATGTTTGGTAAAGACCACCCATAGCGGCTAGTTTGCAAGTAATTCTAAACTATAGTTTATTGTTATGAAAACATGCCACTGTGAACCTCAGGATCATATAGCTCCCCACTCTCCTCCCGTGCAGCCAGTTCAGAAGCTTTTGTTTCTGTTTTACATTAACCATAGTTTACTTTATCATCTGAACCTGACAAACTGGCTAATCTTAACCATGGTTAGTGGAAACGAACCAACTACAAACTGGTATGCAAAGCTGGCTTATTTCTACTAACCATATTTATGATTAACCACAGTTTGTTGGGTTCAGTTCACACATTAAACTGTGGTTAATGTAGAATGGAAGCAAATGTTTCCAATCTCCTCCTCATGTTTGGGGTGAGAGGGGAGTGGACAAGTCCAAGATTAACTGAGGTATATTCTTGTAACACTAAACTATATCTTAGTGTTATGTCTAAACTAGAGTGTTTTGCAAAGATATGGTTACCTTTTATTAATTTTTGAAGCAGGAATAAGAACTGAAACATGCTTGTGTCAATGTGCTTCAATGAAGAACAATAATTAATTAGCTGTTTTACTATGTTTTCTGTCAACACTACAGTTTTTGTATATACTTTGTGTAGTTTTTTCCTGTAAACACTAAGATAAAATGTTAAGAGCTTCTCTGCAATGATCTGCCTCTTAATAGTCAAGAAATATTGCTCACTTCTCTATTCAGCACCTGGATTAGGTAATTGTGCCAGAGCAGGATACATGTATAAAGGGTGGGCCTACCAAAATAAGCTATATAACATTTACCATGGCTCACAGGATACCAGATAGTTGCTCAAAGCTATTTTGTACAGAAATTTTAAAGAATGGGTAAAGGTATAAAGATCTGCCAGGATTCAACAGAAACAGTAACACATTTTTCTTTGTGGTCCCACTAAGATACTTCTCTCATGCCACCATGTCATGTTTTTAGTGGTTGCTTGTCCTTTCACCTATGTAACAGGCATACAATTACACAACTGTGAATGCTAAGAGTGATATTATGAATTCTAACTCCCCCCCCCCCCCAAAAAAAAAACACAGAAGAAAGGGTGTTTGTAAAAGAGATAGAGAGGGTGCTGGTAAACATGCACACACAAATTAAATCCTACTGCATCTGGAATTAGATTTTTCTATATATCCAAACTGAGATTGCTCAACATTACTCAAGTAGGTAACTATCCTACAATAGAAATTGCTCTGAGTTGCAGTTCTCCATCATGATGGCATTTGCATAGCTATAAAAGCAGCCCTGCAGCCCAAATAATAATTTAGCAGAGGAGCCATTTACTAATTCTCATCCAAGTATCTCAAAATTAACAGTCCCTTAAATGAGCATCAATAGAAGCACATCTCACAAAGCCAAGTGAAGGACATTTGAAGAGCAATATTTCTTCATGGTAATTAACTATAAAAACCCCAAGAATCTCAAAGCATGAAGAACCAAGCTCACTTGAGGAGCTCAAAATATCCTAGGGAATGAGAGAAGACTAAGACGTTCTCTCAACATTAAAATGAGTATACGCTGAATAAATTCAAGCCATGATTCATTATCCACTGTTTATGAGAACCAGCAGAAAACCAGGGTGCAATGTGGTAACCTGGCTGGTAATAACTGGCTTGCAATTAATCACTTGCCTGTTTACCTGTGGAGGGCAAAAGTTGTCTCAAAGCAACCAGGAGGGCCCTGCCTGTTGTAAAGATAGAACCACATGGCTCTTTCATTCTTTCCTGTGAAACTCTTTTAACAGAGGGCTACACAATCAAGGCTGTTCAAATGGTTCTCTTTTGCTTCCTTCCAGCCCCAGAGCCCATTATGATGCAGTAAGAATGCCTTGTGTTCAATGTCCACATGAATAAGCACACAGGAAGCAAATGAAAAATCACACGCTGAAGAATTATTGGCAATACTAGGTAATAGCAATGATCTCTACTTCATATGGCAGAAACACTGTTTTATTCCAGAATAATTAATCTTGATTCATTACAGCTTCCCACCCTCACTTTCATGCTCATGACCAACACAGACTCAGTCTTTATTTGGCTTATAAGCATACAGTGAAAGTAGCGTTGTGATCTGCTACTTGCCTGGGGTGAACAGTAATTGCTCAAGGTAAGTATCTCGACTTCAAGCAATGCAGTGCTAAGGTAGCTGCATATGTGGTATGCTCTCCTAGCCTCAAAAGGTTATTTGTCCTTTGAGAGAGAAGCTGAGCTGCATAGCTCAAGAGGCAGTGTTGGACTACCCACCCTCATATCTGGCTGCATGTGCAGATACGTCTCCTTTCTGCTGGATTTATAAGGCAGATCAAACTTGTGCACATAGACTAATAAGGTAGCCGATAAGCAATCTCTTCCATTGCTGTCCTCAAGTTCTTGGATCCAAGTAAAGTGCTGGCAGAGAATCTATATTCTAGAATGAAGCTAAGCATAGGCACCAATTTCTGAAACTCTTGGTCCCAGGGAATTGGCAATGGAGTGGGCAGGCAACCAAGGCAGTATGGTGCGCACCAAATCCTTTAATAATTAGCTACAAGAATGAAATGCATCACCTATGCCTTAATCACTCAAGGGAAACACTCTAAGGCCTAGGTCTACATATGTAGCAGGGTAATGTTCTAAGAAGGTAAAATTGACTCTGTCACTTCAGATTATAGATTGAAGATCATTTCTGAATGCTACCCTGAAGTCTGAAGTGGTACATTTGACTCTATCATTTTATTTTACTACACGTGAAAACTAGGCCTCCGCAATCTTGACTACATGCCCTTAAATGCCTGGTCACATTTTTACAATACACAGACACTATAAATGTATTCCTGTATTATTTCTGAAGAGTGTAGCAGGTCAGAAAAGTTGCTTCACTTTTGCTATACATTTTGTATGTTATACATTAGATATACATCTCATTTTCCATTGCTGTTTTATTGGACATGAATGCTGGATGAGTTACTCACAACAATTTTTAACAGTTTATAGCACAAATAGCAAACTAAATGAGATAATACCATTTCCATATGTACACTCCAAACAGAAGCATTTAAGAATTCCGTTACCTTGTCTTTTGACTGCCCCTGCCGAGCTATAGCATCATATTTTATTTTTCCTTCTGCATCGACCTGAACAGCTAATGAATTGGACATTTTCTTCTTTCGCCCCATATCCAGAGGATATTGAGCAACGTGAATTTCTGGGAAAGCACCTCCATCTCCAAAATCCTACAGAAACAAAAGTGGAAGTGATTAGGGTAAGGGTAAAAGAGGCAAAAAGTCAATCTCATTAGTACAGGAATACCCATTTAAAAGGCAACAGCTGTGGTTCAGATCCAAAGCTCTTGGATATACTTTAGGCATGACTAGAAACTTGGGCATGTGCAGAGGGATTTCTTACTTCTTATATTTCAGCACCAGCACAAAATATTTCTGAAAGCCCATTCAACATCTTTGGCTCTACAGCCTTCAGAGCTCTCTCCCAAAGACCAGCATGGAGTCTAGTGGTTCAATTATGCCTCGCCTGCTTTGTAAAAAAACTGGACAAAATGAGTGGAACCCTAGTTTATGCCCTTCCCTCAGACAAAGAAGGCACAGGGAGCATCTGTTTGTTGTTGGGAGTTTGCTGCCACAGTGGG
Source organism: Anniella stebbinsi (assembly GCA_029215795.1). NCBI lineage: Eukaryota > Metazoa > Chordata > Lepidosauria > Squamata > Anniellidae > Anniella > Anniella stebbinsi. The sequence continues at coordinate 337,935,239 of JARDYH010000001.1, forward strand.
CCCACTTCCAAAAAAGAGCCTGAAGGGCCATGTGCGCTCAGGCAATCGTGGAAATTGAGAACAAACAAAATACAAATAAAAGAAGAAAAACACACACAACACAGTTAGAAAAATGAATGGATAGCAAGAGAAAGTGGGGGGAAAAACAGAAGTTGATTTGCCTCAGCACATCCTAATTTTCCTCAGGAAGAAGCCAATGAACAGAGAAGGTTCACTATGCACCCCTTCCTAGAGTTGGAAGACCTAAAATCAGTAGTGCACGCGCTGGTAACTTCGAGACTCGACTTCTGCAATGCGCTGTACATAGGGCTACCTCTGTGCCTAGTCCGGAAACTTCAACTAGTTCAAAATATGGCAGCCAGGTTGGTTACTGATACACCTAGGTGTGACCATATCACACCAGCTTTGAAATCTCTCCACTGGCTGCCAATTAGTTTCCAGGCAAAGTACAAAGTGTTGGTCATTACCTTTAAAGCCCTACATGGTTTGGGTCCAGGTTACCTGCGGGATTGCTTTCTCCCATACAATCCGCCCTGCACGCTTAGGTCCTCTGGGAAGAATTTGCTACAGTCGGCCAAAACCAGACTGACAACGGTTACCCAGAGGACCTTCTCTTCTGCCGCTCCCAGATTGTGGAATGACCTGCTGGGAGAGATCCGTCAACTCACCAGTCTTCAGGAATTTAAAAGATCGATAAAGACTGAGCTCTTCAGGCAGGCCTACCCAGATGAATTTTAAGTGTTTTATTGGTGTTTTATTGGTATTTTAATGATGTACTGGTTTTATGTATTTTTAATCAGTTTGTGTGTTTTGTGATGATGTTGTTCCCTGCCTCGATCTGGAGGGAGAGGCGGGTAATAAATAAATATATTATTATGATGATGATGATGATGATGATGATGATGATGATGAGGCTGCTACAACGGCAGTCAAAAGAAAACTGAGGGCATAGGCAGGAACCTGCTTGGGACATGCACACTGGGATGGTGGGTGAGGGTTCTTGCAATAAATCTGTCAGCTATAGTAGGTTCCCAATCAAGTCTCCGCACAGGTGCAAAGCCTATATGTGTGATACATAGAGATAACAAAAAAGAAATAGTTACACAGTTCTATAGATCAGGAGCCTACTATACAAAACCAAGGCTACAATGCTAAGCACTTTTGTTAATCTCATTTGCAAGTATTGCGGCTTATTTTGGACAAAACATGGGTACAAGCATTTTATTTGCAATTAATCAGCAATTGTACTTTCAAATATATTCTTATTTCCCAAAATTATTAACAGAACGTTGTTCAAGCTGCACTGAATGAGATTATATCTGATGTTTGATTTCAAGTAAACCTAACATACTGACTGGGGTTTAATAGTCAAAGGTTGGCTATTCTGTCATCCGTTAGGACTTTTTCACACCACAGTTGGTTATTTGGTGGAAATAACCAACGCTGTGCAAAGTTGATTATTTGAACAATCTTTGGTTATCATGCCGTGTGTCAGGCACTGTTGACTATTTCATTGCACACAGTTGGTTATTTTCGGCAACTACAGAGTCTCTTGGCAAGAGTAACCAAAATGGTAGCTGCTGCTCTAGTCCAGCTGGCAGAACTCAGAATGGCTGATGGGATACCAGCAAGAGGATTGAGGGAGGGAGAGCGGGGGATGTGTCAATCAAACACAATATTGTCTAATAGTCAACTCAATGCTGGCTTTAATCCACACCATGTCGTGCGGGGAGCGATAATTAACCGTGGAGTTGACTATTAACCCACCATCGACTATTGTGTTGTCCAAATGCAGGTGCATTTAAAAATCAGTATTCCATTGCAGCTATAGGTTTATATGAAATTGAATGGAAATACCTTAACAGGGCAAGCTGTTTTTTAAAAAAATAATTTAAGGACCAATAAAGCTATTTCATTCAAAATATATCAGATATTGAGATAACTTGTGCAGATAATAATGGTTATTGGATTAAATGTAGGAACGATCTTGGAAATAATATTTGAGATAATATATGGTATCATTTATGATCAGTGACCATGAAATATTTACCTTGCATTCTCATCTTTATGAATTACTATATGCTCTCCAGCACACTGCTACTTCTTTTGTTATGTTTATTTATTGCTGCAGTTTGGCTGAAAGGTTCACAAAGTGGCATACAAAGAAAAACGACAACAAATAATAAAGACAACAAAAACAGAGGATTGCATCCAATGCGGCCTTCTACTAGCAGAAAGTACTTCCATTCCTGGTATGCAGAGCATCCAATTTTTCCAATCCATCCTATGCTCCTGAAAGGCTGTTCCTGAGGGTTAGGGAACTCTTCAAAACAATATTGTATATATGACAGAGGGCCAAAATAGGTAAGTGGGATTGGCAAAAAACTTGCATGAGCAAAAGTGCTTTCCACTAGTACAAAGCCACCATTAGATACAAACTAGCAAAAGTATCACAAGAAAAGGAAACAAGCATTAAGCAGTATGGACAGAAACAAGGAACTTGATCTTCATAAAAAGCCAATTGGAAAAGGATAGTCGTCATCATCATCATTTGTCAGAAGAAAGAAAGGGATGGAACTAGATCACCTCCTGGGAAGGGAATATCAAAGCCTAGGTGCCACCAATGAGAAAGCCCTGTCCTGTTTACTCACCAACCTGATCTCAAATAATGGTGCTATGTCACTTTACTGAGATTTACACCCCCACCCATAAAGACCCTCTTCGGTTTTGCAGCTATGCTAAAGAAGATCTAATCCATAAATAGTGGCAGTGTCTACACATAGGCATTTTGGAAACAATATTAACAATATTTATTAATTGTAGTTATATGCCACTTTTCCACAAATGTCACCAAAGTGGTGAATTTAGGGAGATTACACTGCTATAGATTATAATTTCAGCTTTCAGTTACAGTAAACCAATTTTCTTCTACTATATATATTCTTTATGTCTGTGGCAGTTACATGATATTAAAATGTATTTGCTTTTTCAGTTCTTTTGGGCAATAACGTTAAAGTAACCACATATTTTGCAGGCTCCCCACAACAGTTCTTTACGGGGTTTCAAAAGACATTTCATTAGTGCTATATTCTTACAGCCTTTCAGTGTACTTCCAATCATTAACATGCAGGCTCTCACAGCAGCCACGTGAAGCATTTTATTCCCATTTCACACATGGAAGAACCAAATCCAGGAGATAATGACTTCTCCAAGGTCATACAATGAGTGCGTAGTATAGATGAGCTGTGAATCCAAGCATCCCAGGTTCTAGTTCAACTCGGATTACAGGTCTGCATAACATGACCCACCAAGCAAATGCAATGCACCTGCCATTTATTTTGTTCTGCCAAATGTTCAACAGCCCCATGTTTTTACACTCCTACAGATGCAGGAGATTTATCAAGCTTCTGGTATTTCCAATACATGGCTGGTGGATTGTGGTAAATTGGTGAGTCACAAGTTGGGCAGGCATGCTCTGTCCATTGGAACTTCTCACATTCAGGGCTATTTCTAAAACCATCTGTTTTGTCTCCCAACTTTTCATCATTTACAGAATGAATAGCCTGCATATTTATCCCTGTGATAGATGTCTCTGCTACAACCCTTGGCTGATGCAGTTGTCAAATTTAAACTGAATTCTGTGAAAAAGAAGCATATTAACAGTTTTTAGTGTTTTTGCTCCATGTCAAGACGTCCTTATAAAACATTCTGTTATATGAGAGAAGAATGTAAGAGCCCTGCAGTATCATCAGATCAGGGGTGAATCTAGTTCCATTTCCAACAGAGACCAGCCCACAAAGACTTATCTATTAGTCTATTAGTCCAAGAAATCTGTTTAACTTTATTATTATTCTTATTATTATGGGGGTGGGGAATGTTTGGTCAAGCACCAACAATACAGTAGGTGCTATTTAGGATACAGACAGCAACAGAAAAAGTAACTGGAACATGCATGTTAAAGGCCCTTACATTCAAAATGCAAGGTTTCACCTTTTAAAAGTAAATGAAACCATTATTCATTATTAGAACTGTGTACATTACTATTTACCTCCAACATTCGTGGTATCCATCCTTTGCGATAACCATAAGGGGGAGGCTCCCTTCGTGATGACACCAATGCAGTCTGTCTCACTCTTTGCGATCTTGCCCTCTCTTCTAATTCTAACTGGTCCTGAGATAACTGTGTTGGTGCTGGTAAAAAACTGGGCAAACACAAAAGGAGAAATTTAATATTTGCACTCTATTTGTACAGAACATAAGACAACACATCCAATATTCTATTTTCCATCAAAATATTTCACAAAGGAATGGAAGTTCTGCCTTTGATTATGAAAAGTTGTTTGCAATGTTAATGTAGTGCTGATCTTTTCAGCAAGATGGCAATTACAACACGGGAGAAGGACTACTCTTCATTCTATTTGGGGATTTTCAGTGGATCACTATTCACCCAGGCCAAATTACATCAACAGTCTCCTCATCATGTTGACAGCTGTGCTATGGTGTTTTATAGAACTTCTGAAATGAAGTGCACCTTCTCCTATCATGTGGCTTGTAGTTCCTCAAATGAATAGGAAAGATGAGCTTCCAAGTGCTATTGATTAACCAGTAAGAAAAACATGATGGTTTGCTCTTAGGAACTCTTTTCTTCCCTATGTCTCAGATCACTGCTGATACAAATGCCAAAGTAGATTACCAGAGTCCAGCACAGTTCAATAAAGTACCATATGTACCCTTAATGAGACCCGTCATTTCCATGCTCAGGGAAACGAGAATATAGCTCCAGTTTGCACTCCACATGCCAAAAATGAACTGTTCACATGTGAGGTGAATGAAGGTTCCAAAACTTGGAACATCTCTCTCCAATTTACCACTAGCTCTGCAGTAGGCAATTGCCAAACAGCAGCTCCAGTGGCAACCAGTCTAAAATATAACTATTATCTCTTCATCAAGTTGAGAACTGTACTATGGTGTTTTATGCAACCCCTGAAATGAAGTGCACAAAGATGAGATTCCAAGTGCTAATGGTTTTATTTTAAAAATACCTATTTTGGTGAACACCAGCCCCTGGATGACCACACAAAGTGACACACATACACACACACCTTGAACACCCCATTGTTCTGCAGAGGCAGGCGGCAGACAACACCCCCTCATCCAATTCTTCTACTTTTATTTATTTAATTATTTCTAAAGTATGTATTAAAATTACAAATGCCTGGGTAAACCTGTGTTTTTCACACTTGCTGAAACACCATCAAGGATAGAACTCATCGCACTGAAGAGGAGAGATAATTCCAAAGATGGAGCACAACAGAAAAGGTCCTCCTTCAAGTTGCTGTCAAATGTACCTGTGCAGGTGACATGACATCCAGGAGGCCCATGAAGAGGCAGGTTAATATGGGAGCTTGGTCCCAAGTTTTTAAGGGCCTTAAATGCCAATAATTTCACCTTGGTCTTAGCCCAGAAATATATTAGCAGCCAGTACAATTCTCTGGGCAAATGTGTAATATTCTCAGGGTAGGCTGCCCCATTCAGCAACCTAACCACTGAATTCTGCATTAGCCACATTTTCTGGACCAGTCTCAAGCAAAGGCACACACAGAATGCAATGCAGTAATCCAATCTTGAGGTTACCAATGCATGGATCACTGTGGTCAATCTATCCCTATACTGGAACAATTGAAGCTGGTAAAAGGCACTCCTAGTGACCAAGTGCAACCCTGTCCAGAGCAGGTAACCTACCTAATTCCTGGACACAGGAACTGCCCACACGCAGTGTTCCTAACCTGTCAGGATTCAGCCTCAACCAATCATCCATCATCCAGACCACCACTGCTCCAGGTACTGATCTAGAACCTGAACAGCCACAGCTGACTCAGATGACACAGAGAAGGAGATATGGGTGTCATCATGCCCCAAATCACCTAATGACTACTCTCAAGGATGTTTAAATGAGATACCAAGGAGTATGAATAGGCTTATACTCCCCTATCTCTCTCCCAATAAAGATAATCCATCATGGCAACTAGAGCTGATTCTGTTTAACATTAAACAGCATTGGGAAAAGATAGTACTCAGCAACACCCCACAGTACAAATGCCAGGACAATGACATGCAGTCATCCAATACAATTTGGAAAATCAGCTCGGCAGTGTCTTCTACCCTCAACCTGCAGGGCCGATCCAGGAGGAGATCATGGTTGATGGTATCTCCCCTGCAGCCACCCAAAATCTGCTCTGTAGGGTTGTGGGACCCTTCAAAGAGCAGCTGCAGGTGGAAAGAAAATTCCTGATGTATCACATGTTGAATGTAGCCCACAGGATTAACACGCAGTAATGTATACAAGTGTGTGGATATCACATGAAGACATTCACATGGCTTTCATACTTTTTTTGCTTGGTTCATACATGCATGCAGGTACAGCCCTTGATTATTATATACCTGATGAGTTGCAAGTGACGGTGTAAACAGATTTCACAAGAAACATTTTGTTTGCAGCAACAAAAATTGAAATCTAGCAAAATATTGCTTTGACTGTCTCTGGTAGTGGCTCTCCAGGGTTTCAGGCTGGAATCTTTCCCAGCTCTGTCTGGAGATACCAGGAATTGAATTTGGGACCTCTTACATGCAAAGCATGTGCTCTTTCACTGAGCTATGGCCCGTTTGATGCAGCAGTTACCAAGTGATGAACATGCATGCCTGAACCAACACTGTGTTTTTTTTTTCACACTGACCTACGTCCGGTATATGAAATAATCGGCCCATAGTGGTCGTCAGAGAGGTTAATCCAACCGCACTTCTGAATCTCAGCGCCCCTCCCCCCCCCCAACAATCTATCTGTAGCGGGCAGCAAAGACCTTCGCTTCTCTCTCTGGATTGCCGGCCATTCACCCAAGCCCACCACTCCCCCACCCAGCTGGAATTTCCTTTTCGGAAAGGGCTCTGCAACTGTAGTCAGACGCATTAAAAATGGGAAAAGAAGGAGGAAGGCCACCCGATAAAAAAGTGAGGCTTCCGGATTGAGCTCTCAGGAAAATCCCCGGCTCGGCCCAGGCCTCACTGGCTAACTACCCTACAACCCAAACCATTTCGCAACCGACGACGGTCAACGAACAGCCGGGACTACGTTAAAAACATAACTAGCTCAGGGAAAGAAGGGGCAACCTGGACTCTTTTCTTAAGAGTCTCTCGCTTCGAGCCACGAAACCAACCTGGTCAACGCCATCTTGTTCTCCTCCTTCCTCTTCTCTGGGCCCGGTGGCGGTCGTGGTAGTAAACGACAGCCTCAACAGAACAAGCCTGGAAGCCAAAGGCATTCTGGGAATTGTAGTGTCTGTGACTCCTTTGGTTACCGACCGGAGTGCTCTCAGCCACTTTGCGCATGCGTCTCAGCGACAAATCTCTTCATCTGCTTACATGAGACCTCCGAAATGGATGCCAGGAGGTCGGCGGTTATATGGTGCCTCGTAGGGATTGTGATTCTTACAACTGCACTGTTGTTCTCTCTCAATAGTACAAGGTGAAAAGAGGGAAGTTGAAAACGTGACAAGTGGACATACTACTTGCGGCGTTAAGGAAAGGACCTCAGGGGGAGTGTAGAAAGTCTGGTCAAATGCTGCAATAACTGGATTCCGTCCGGTTCTTCCTTTAAATTGGAAGTTAGTGGTACAACTCCCGTTCATTCAGAAAGAGCAGGATTGAATCCTCTGAGAAATCAAAGAGAAAGGGATGCCTATATAAGGCAGTTGATGGGGTATATAAAATAATATACTAGTCCCTTAACAAAAATATAAACTGGAATTAGATGTTTATTTTATGGATAATAAACTACTTATTTCCAAGTGAATTAGGCTGCAATTCTATACTTGCTTACCTGGGAGGAAGCCTCATTGAACTGAAATGTAACCTTAACTAATTTCATCAGCTGAGACAGTTAGAGGTGCCTGTGCAATCCATCCAGAAATGAAAGTGGCTGGGTTCAAAAGACATGATAAGCAAGGGGTGTGTGGGTTAAAGAGTCAACCGTCTGTTGCTTTGCTTATCATATTGTGAGGGGGACACACAACAGACACACAACTCATGGTACTCTATTTTCTTGATTTAAGCAATGGAGAAAAATAACGGGCTGCTCTGTTGCTTATCCGGCGACCCATTGCTTAACGTGTCGTGTGGCGGGCTCTGTTGTCAAAATTAAAGTGTTGAGTGCACTATTTCAGGAGCGCATAGGGGCCTGTTTCGGACAACACGCTAATCAATGGAAGGGGGGAAACAATTGTCTGTTGTGTTGCTCATCAGCAGCATTCGGACGACACAATCAACACAATGGACGATTCCCCCCCCCCCCTCCCCCAGTTGATTATAGTGTCACCGAAACAGGCCAGAGTTTTCTGGCAGGAGCAACCGAAAGCGCCCCAGCCGCCCCTCTATAGCTGGCAGAACTTTCAGTGGCTGATGAGATAGCCCTGGAAGGAGGGAGGGCGGAGCAACGGCAGGCTGGAAGGACGACAGGAGTTTCAGCCGTGCGACTGGGGCAGGGCAACATGTTGTGTGGGGTGTACTGGCAACATAACGCGTGGTGAGTTGGCTATTCCCCCCTCTATTGCTGAAAGTGTCATCTGAACTCAGCCAGTGTCTAGCAAAACCCTTAGGACTTTTTTCTGTCTAAACATGCATACGATTGCACCCTCAGTGCCAAATTCCTACATTGTAGAACACTGCTACTACATATGGCAAGTGTTCCTTTATGTCTACATGTATTCAGTATTTTCTTTTTCTAGGAAAAAAGAAGCCGCTCCACAATTTCCCTCAGATGACCTGACTGAGAGCTAGTTGAAACAATCAGCAGAATAAAGGGGCAAAGCTTTTCTTGGACTGTACCACTTCAGGCAGCAAGTGATGCTGTATGGTTGAATACTTCCCCCATGAGGAAAAAAAGAGAAATATGTGATTTAACGTAAGAAATTAACAGAAACAAGAAGGCTGGTGTGAATCTTAACCATGTGGTGCTAATTTTCTGTGTGCAGGGGTATTCAATGATGCAATCCCTTACCTGCACTCTGAAGTGGTTCAATTCAGAAAAAAACTTTATAATTTGATTCTTCTGATTGTATCAACTGGCCTTGAATCTTTGTGTGTGTGTGTGTGTATGTAATGTGTGAGCAAGCTATGAGCTTATGAATGTTATTTTAGGTTGTTTGTTAAGATAATAAAAGCAGTCTTCTTTGACAGTTTGGGATAATCTTTGAATTTTTTAATCCACCACTGATATTAAAACTGATTTTTTTTATCCTAAACCGAGCCATTTCTTAAGGCACAGCCACAACAAAGGAGTTCCAATCACTCTAAGTAGGTGCACATTCATTTAGCCTTGGTTACATAATTACCTGGTGTTTGGGGGCACATGGTATTATATTATAAACCGTAGGGGTTTTTGTCCTCTGTTGCAGTTCCAGATTTAGACTATTTCATTAAGAGCCAGAAGAAGCGGATTACTTTGAATCAAGAGAACACATGCTGATAGAAAGCAGATAGGAGCACATGCCTCCCTTTTGGTCAAGATTTGTGATCCAATCATTAAAGGAGAAAGTAGGTTGAGAGTCAAGGGCAATTGTGTTTAACATCTGCTTGGCAGATAGCAGAGAACTGGAATTATAAGCTATTGCACAAGTAAAACAACCCCTAAACAAGAGTAAGCAATTAAGGGTGCAATCCTATGCATGTTTAGATGGGGAGTCTTTCAGCTCCTAGCATGCCCCAGCCATGGCTGGCTGGGGGATGCTGAGAGTTGTAGGATTTTTTTCTGTTTAAACGTGTAGGATTGCAGCCTAAAATCCTCTAATGCTTGGAGTGTAAAATGGATCACATTGAGTGTATGGATGGGAAGAACAATTCAAAACAAAAAACAAAATTGACTTTTAAAGATCTTTGAGCAGATCTATTTGTGATAGACTCAGGGTGCAATTCCATGCATGTTGTAGGAGGTTGAATTTCCTTCATCCAGTCTGAGGAAACTCCGACTACTAACAGTTCTTCAGTCAATTGATCTTCAGTTTGTTATCCCTCATTCAGTTCACTACCATGGCAGGTCCAGCCTTTCTTGGTGGATTTGTGTAGTTATTGAACAGCATTGGGGATAAGATGGGATCTTGAAGTGAAGTTGCTATGAAATCTAGCAGAAATCCTCCAGGACTACCATCTGAATGCAGTAATCCAGATAAGAGTGAAACCACAAAGCAGTCCAAATTGCACCCGTTTCTGACAGCTCTTCTAGAAGGTACTATGGTTGATGGTATCAAAAGCTGCTAAGGAGAATCAACAGGGTTTCATGCCCCCTCTATCTCTCCCCTGTTAGAAGTCATTCCACAGGGCAACCAAGACTGTTTTGGTGGCATAACAGGGACTAAACCCCAATGGAAATGGACTCATTTGGTCAGCCACCACAAGCATGATGCCCAAGAAACAGAAATCTACCACTGGCGTATAGTTATTAAGATTTCAGCTCCAGTGATGGTTTCTTCAGGAGTGGTTGCACTGCTGCTTCTTAAGGAGCAGTTGATCCTGGACCCAACCAGCTGCTGGGCAGCAGAGTCCCTAGTCTGTCCCATTCGCCCAACACAAGATACAAACAGTCCATATTGGCACTTCCTTGGACAGGAAGGCTGGAGCGAGAAAGGCTGGGTTCAGATAGTCAACGGAGTGGGGAATAGGCAACTGACAGTGCGTTATTTCGTGGGTACTCCCCACACAACATGTTGCCCTGCTCCCATTGCACGGCTGAGGCTCACCCCTTTCCCCGCCCTTCCTCAGGCCTCCCGGTGCTATTCCACCACACACTGTGGCCCGAAATCCATGGCCATTGACATCACAACAGAAGGAAAAGGCGCCTCTCATGTTGGTTGGGCGGTCCTCCAATTGCAGCACCGACCTTCAGCCAAGTGCCCATACATACACAATGCACCCCCTTCCCCGTTCATGCCATGCCCACCCATTTTGCCTGCTTCCCTTGGCACCCCCACCCTCTATGCAACTTGATCACTGCCTGCTTGCTCACCCAATCACCATGGTGATGCCATGCCCATCCAATCGCCTGCCTGGGCACTTCTCCCCATTTCCTGCTTCTCTGGAAGCCTCTGCTTCCCCAAGCCTCCCGCAAAGGCCAGTCAAAGGGCACAAATGGGCGACAAAACCTGGCGCAGCCCCCCCCATTCCCCTGGACTTGATTGGCCAGCCATCTCCACTCCCGAGAGCCCACAACACGAGCCCAAGTGCCCCTTCCCTTCACACAGCTGGTATTGGAAGCAATGGCAGTATTGGAAGCACCTTTATTCAGCCAGTACAGGAATGGGTGCACGGCCACTGAGCCATAGTAAAGCACTGGCATATTAGACAGCAAGGCAGGCTTGGTTAGCTGGCATGCCTGCACATGGAAGCTGGCCTGGAGGAGAAGCAGTGCCCATTGCCAGCTTGTCTGCCGGGGGAAGTTCCAGAAGATGGCTGTATTGTGGCTCCGACCAGAAACCCCTGCAAACACATCCAGGAACCTCCCACTTGTGTCCACCAGAGCCTGAGGAATCATGCTGCAGTAGTGTTTGTGGTTATAGTATTCGTCGCTCTGCAAAGGGGGGGGGCAGGATGCGCATGTGCGTAGAGTTCAGCGTCCCCACCACCCATGGAAAGCCCAGGGCCCGAAAGCCACGCATGTTCTTCTCGTCGCCCACCTGGATGATATCATCAAGGTAGAGCTCATTCAGGACCCTCATGGTCTCCCGGAAAATTCTGCACGCAGTCGACTTGCCCACCCCAAAGATGGTAGAAAGGGGCAGGTAGCCCACGTTGAAGGCCAGTTTGTAGAGAGTCAAGGCAAGCCGGCTGGAAACTGAAATACATGTTCTTATCACAGTGGATTCTCTCTGCAGAACCGGGCTCACTTCAGCCACCAGCTGCTCAAACGTCACACGGGACATACGGAAGCTGCCACAGAAGTGCTCATTATCCCAGTCCTCTTAATTCTGCATCTCTGCCCAGATGGCATCTAATCGGTCTGGGAAAGCACCCAGCGGTGGACGGTATTGCACTACTCCAGCAGGTCCTCAGCTGTCGCCAGCATCGCAATCCTGTTCAGGACATCTGTTGCCATGCTCCTGGCCACCATCCCTTCAGTCATGGTGGGCACCTCATGGATGAGCAGCAAGGGCTGAAACAAGTCCAGGAACATTGGAACTGCCACCCCAGCAGCACCAGGCCATTGGCTGGCATCATAGACAGAAGATGAGCAGGCATAACGGTGCCCAGAAGCCACCGCCTTGCATGGGGGGTTTCCACCATCTGGACCAGTATCTGCCACCGTCAGGAGGACTGCTTCCATGGTGCGTGCAGCTACTTCTTTACTAGCCATTTCCATAGGCACTATGTGGCCGGTGGAGAGGGAGGAGGACTGGAGAAGAGTGGTGAGCATGATGGGCCAGGGGCAGGCTGTTAGCACAGAGGAGGTGGAGGCAGGGGTGGGGTGGGAGGAGCCAGATCCACAGCATGGGAACAGGAGTCTATGCCCAGATTGTTATGTCTACTCCACGCTGCCCAAGAGGGGAGTGGGAGGAGGGTGGAACAGGAGGAGGGGCTGAAAGACTCACACTCCATGGAGAAGTGCGGCCACTGATTTGGGGGGATAGTAGGGGCGGTCTGCTCGGTCACTCCACTGGGACTTTTTGTGGGATCAGAGAGAGTGACAGGTGGCAGCGCCATACAATGTGCTCCAGGCATCTAATGCGACACTCAAGAGCACTCATGAGGTTGAGCAGAGAACCCAGGTGCCGCTCCAACTGCAGGTGCAGCCTGCTAAGAAAGGCCAATAGACGGTCAATGGACTTCACTGTCAGAGGTGGGGAAGGGAAAGAGGGAAGGAGGATACAAAAGCCCTCTCTGGACCCCCTGGATCTTAATAACTATAGACCAGTATCAAATCTCTCATTTTTGAGTAAGGTGATTGAGAGGGCAGTTGCCTTTCAATTCCAAGCAGTCTTGGAGGATACAGCTTGGGGGTGCTCCTGGATCCGTCGCTCCAAATGACAGCTCAGATAGATGTGACAGCCAGGAGTACCTATTACCAGCTTCGGCTGATTTGCCAGCTGCGCCCCTTCCTAGAGTTGGAAGACCTAAAAATGGTAGTGCACACGCTGGTAACTTCGAGGCTCGACTTCTGCAATGCGCTGTACATAGGGCTACCTCTCTGCCTAGTCCGGAAACTTCAAGAAGTTCAAAATATGGCGGCCTGCTTACCGGTACACCATATTACACCAGTTTTAAAATCACTCCACTGGCTGCCAATTAGTTTCCAGGCGAAGTACAAAATCTTGGTTATTACCTTTAAAGCCCTAAATGGTTTGGGTCCAGGTTACCTGCGGCATCGCCTTCTCCCATACACTTCACCCCACATGCTCAGGTCCTCTGGGAAGAATTTACTACAGTCGGCCAAGACTAGGCTGATAACTGTTACCTAGAGGATTTTCTCTTCTGCCGCTCCCAGACTGTGGAATGACCTGCCAGGAGAGATCCACCAACTTACCAGTCTTTAAGAATTTAAGAAAACTATAAAGACTGATCTCTTCCATCAGGCCTACCCAGTCAAATTTTAAGACTTTGTTGATTTAATAATGTATTAATTTTATATGCTTTTAATTAGTTTACGTATTGTATATTGTATTTTATATTGTTGGTACTGATGTTGTTCCCCGCCTCAATCCGGAGGGAGAGGCAGGTAAGAATGATTATTATTATTATTATTATTATTATTATTATCATCATCATCATCATCATCATCATCATCCAAGGGCATTGTGGTGAGGAGAGGGCCTTCTGCCCTCGCTGTGGGTCAGATCTAGTGGAGGTGTCATCCCGCCTGGAGCCTTGGCCATTGGAGGCTCACTCTTGCTGGCAGGGGTAGAGCTGGTCATATCTGGAGGTGGCCATGATGCTGCGGGCCTCGGGGCTTCCCCAGATTTCTATGAAGGCACCTATCTCTGCCTCAGATCAGTGCTGGGCTCTCACCCTTCCTGTGGCCTCCTGGCTGGTCTCCAAGAGAAGGGGCTGTGACCCACTTTCCTCCGGCTGGCTGTCAGAGATGTCCTGGGTGGCGAGATTCATGGTGATGCTGGTGCCAGACTTGGGTGTTTGTGAGGAGCTAGAGGGGTCACCTGACTGTAGACCTGCTCTGTGCCAGTGGAGGAGTACAGGTTAGGGAGCCAGAGATAGTTATGGGAATTTGCTCCAAAGACAGATGCCAGGAGGGGTTAATAGAAGAGCGGGGATGCTTGGCCATGGGAATGTTATGCATTCTTTCAGAAGTTTCACACAACAGCCGCGGCTGGAGGTGGGATGCCCGTGTGCGCCCTTTAGCTGGGCTTTTGGCAGGGCTTAGGGAAGCGGAGAGCCGGGCAGGGCTGGCTGATCAGATAGAGGGGATGGCTATAGAGTTTTGGGGAAGAGTGGCCAAAACCACACCGGCTGCTCTGCTACAGCTGGCAGAACTCGCAGAGGCTGCTGGGATAGAACCGGAAGGACTGAGGGACAGCAGGGAAAGGGGTGGGAGCTGTGTCAGGCAAATGCCAGGTTAACTATTAGTCCACTCAACGCCAGCCCCAACCACTCTACAGTTGTGTAGGAACATGTGTGGGGAGTATCTGCAAAATAACCACCTATGATTTGACTATTAACCCACCATCGACTAAAGTGTTGTCTGAACACAGCTATTGATGCCCTTTCCCCAATTCTCAAGCCTGTTCTGATTCTGAACCAAGTACCCGGGGGGAAACCACTGGGAAAGACCACACACCCCTCCCACTACTCTGCCTAAGTCTTGATTATATATACCAGGTAATCAAACCATAGACAAGGGAGATTTTATTCTGAACCAGCCTGTTGTTCAACAGTAGCACCAGGAAACCCGAGAGCTGGCTGGTAAGGCAACCATAGACCCTCTAGTTGAGGGAGAAACCACAATGGGATAGATGTCAGATGTCTAATTCATATTCCTTACACCTGGCTTATCAATCCTGCAACACCATACCTCCACCTACCCATGTCCACATCAGTTCTCCCTTGATGATGAAACACTTCCTCAGGCACATAACTAAAGTCACCTCTAAAACAATCAGGCAGTTTATAAAACCCTTTCTCGAACAATCTAGCCACTCTAAAATCAACAATAAAAAACCCACCCTCAGGGTTAAGGTCACCCTTGTATCCATTAGAGAGGGTTTCCAACCAACTACCGCCTCCCTACCTAATTTTATTGTCCTTAGTTGCAGTTGTAAATTACCTTGTATTAAAATAATACTGCAAGGCACAACAGTGTGCCAACCAGGAACAGAAATATTGCTGGCTGCTAGCTACTGGACACTCCCCCCCCCCCACCTCTGCTTGGGTGGGGGCTGAAAGAAACCATTTGACAGTTCTCCTGTAGCCACTGAAAGAGAAGGCCTGAGGTTTTGCAGATGGCCGATGACAAGCAAGAGGAGAGGATGCAAATACATCCAGCTGTCCGTCTGGATGAGGCTGCATCTTTCTCTGTTCAACTCCTCGCTAAGATACTGGCCCTGAATCTGCCCTTTAAACTTCCCACAAAATCAGAGAAATAGGAAAGAACTGTGAAACAGACTTTTTGGTGTCCTAGAACTGGTTGTCTCTATTGACAATATTATTGCTCAGTAAGATTCTCTGTTCCCTTTCTTGATTCCTTCTGTTAGAAAATATATTTAAACTTTTTCAAAATATGTTTATCATCATCATAATTATTCTAGTGCAGCTTTAGAAAAGAAATCAGCTCTATCTTCCTGAAAATGGTGATGTTTGTCATTATTCTTCTTTCTGGTGGCAGAGAGGCCTGAGTTAGAAGCCAGCTGTACAGGAAGCTCCATCCCTCACACCTGCAAATGTTTTCCCTTGTCATCAACACTTCTATTGTTCCTAATGAGCACATTTATCCTTGATTATCGAGGGCTCTGGTGGAGAGATGTTGGAAATATTCCAGTTTATTGAAAATTCTTGTACTTGATAAGGATCTTGAATATGGGCTGTCATGTGGGAGGAACTGGTAGATTCTGGAGTGTTATGGGGGAAGGCAAGCAAATACGGTTAAAGTTGCAGGGGCCCTGCCTTCTTTTGTATATGGTCACTCTAGTATAGTGTCTGCAACTTTAACTGTTGTGATGAAGAGGGAATTTCACCAGGAACTAATTGCATACAAATGACACTGGCTGAAATTCCCTTTTCTCTACAACTGTTAAAGTTATAGGAGCCCTGTCCTCCTTTTCATATGGTCAGCCTAGGACTGATGTGTAGAGTGCTGCATTTTTGAGTTCTGAGTTTAAGTCCTACTAGCGTAAATGCGCTACTGCAATTATGCGCATAATCGCCTAACCAGGCGCAAAAGCAAATCCTTGTAGAGGGGACCTTGGTTTAAAACATAGTTATTTTAACTGAGGGATTACTTCAACAACACTTTATTTTTGCTGAAGACTTCTCTTGTTAGTTTTAGCTTCCAAGCCAAAAGTGACTCCCCACTTGCTTGTATACTGCATTAAGGGGAAAAAATGGAACAGCTGTACAATGACTTCTGACTATTAGCATCAGGACCCCTCCATCTGAGAGCATCCCTGGACCATCATTAGTGCTGGAGTGGTGGAGAATAGAGCAAAAACCTTCCAAACAATCTTGGGGTCTGGTCTGGCTTTTGGGGATGGATCTACTACATACAGATTCAGTCTGCTATTGTCACACAGTTGGACTGCTTAAATTCCATTGAAGTAAAATAATCCCAAATAGGCAGACAAATGAATGTGAACCTGAATGTTTAGGTTCAGATCCTAAGATCTGACAAATCTAGTGTGCCCATATTTTTATTTGTTTATTTATTTATTACAATTCTATACCACTCATTAGCCAAAGCTCTCTGGGATCTTCACAAGACAATCCTAAAAACATAAAATAATGTGGTAAAACATATTATAAATGCCGTAAGTTTAAAACAATAAAACTAAAGAAAGAACCAAGATAAAAGGGAGCACTAGATTTATTTTATTTAATTTATTCTAGGGTCCCCTCTACAAGATTTTGCTTTGACACTCAGTTGCCCGATTATGCGCATATATGGATGAGCGCATTTACTCCTAATACCTATTCACGAGAGGCGGTGAAGCGCATTACGGGCCGAATGAAACATGCTTTAAAGTTGTTTACAAGCGGAGAATCGCATGTTTACATAGCCATAAGGTGCTTTAACTCCCGCGGTAAATTTTAAGTTGCTATTTAACGCGCATTCGATAATGCGCATAAGTGGAGATAAAAAGCTCCTCAACCCCCAATTTGCTTTCCACTCTTGTAGAGGTAAAATCTAACGTGCCTTGAAAGAGCTTTAAATCGCTCTTGTAGAGGCACCCTTAGATTACACACACACACCCTGCCACCCTTCAAACGGGTTCCCATGATGATTTACACATTCATTCTCCCTCTAGAGGTTGTAGTTAGCAGTACGATCCTATATTTTACTCAAAAACAAACTCCACCACTGTATTAAATCCCATAGTCCTATGCATGTTTAGACCAAACAAAGTCCTGGAACTCCTATGCATATTTAGACAGAAAAAGATCCTACAACTCCCAGCATTCCCCAGCCGGCTGTGGCTGACTGGGGAATGCTGGGAATTGTAGGAGGTTTTTTTCTGAGTAAACATGCACAGGATTGTGCCCTAAGTGTGTTTAGGATTGCAGCCTTAGGCATTGGTTTCATTTTTTAAAAACTCAATATTAAATGGAAGATCTTAGAAGAAAGCAAAGATTAAATCCCAGGCAGCATTATCATGTGCTCAGCTAGGACTGATGGGCAATTAGCCTATCAGGATGGCGACAGTTTGAGAAGGATTGGGAAACTGTCTGCCTGAACTATTCTGAACAGGTTCGTCCAATTCTTTCCACAAGCTTTCACAATACAGAACATACCTATTAATTAAGCCTCACAGAACAAGTTTAGTCGTTGCTGCATGCACATTATTAGGGATGAATTACACAGAGGCGTTAAGCGTTGACAGCAAAACATGTCACTGCTCCATCCTCAGCTTCCCTTTTCCAATGCGTTCGCTCAGGGCTCTGGCATTGTAGTTCTTCAGAGTCCTCGCTCGCTACACATCCTAAGGCGTTGGAGTCCGCGGGAAAACTACAAGTTCCAGCATCCCTTGCGAAGAAAAGTCGGTACTACGTACCAAAGGGGGGAACCTTTTGATTTCGCCAAATAAAATTGTCGCGGCGCTCAGGAAGCCGGTAAGTGTGGAGGGCGCGTTGTCTTCGTTGGTTATGGCTGAACGCACCGGCGGGCGGGAGGGGTGGTAAAAAGTGGGGGGAGAAGAAAGTGCATTTGGAATCGTTCCAGCGGACAGGGACAAAGCCCTTGTGGGATTTCGGAGGCAGAGTAACGAGGAGGATTCTACAGAGCCGACATGGAATGGACTCCGGGGGTAAAATCCAGCATAAGTCCTACTTGGAGTAGACTCATTGAGATGAATGAGAGCTGTATTACTCCAGACTAACTTGAGTCCCATTCATTTAAGTGGATCTGCTCTAAGTAGGATTTATGTTGGATTTTACCCCTGGATCCCCAACCTAGTTATATAAGTAATTTAGTTGGGGCTTCGGGTTTGCCCCGTCCTTCATATTAAACGTCTCCACTTTACCATATTTGACCCTCCCTTCGCACCTGAAATGCGCCCGATCCCCGTTGATCGTCATGTCCTTTTACCGCAGTGCCTTTACCCGCCGCCTCCGTTTTCCTTAGAGGTCGCTCATTCATTGACTTTTGAAATTCAAATAATCCCTCTCCCACTCTGTACTCACAAACCACAAACAAGACCCGATACCGGGCATTTCCCTTCATGTAAATTAGTTTTCACGCCCCACTTGATCGCTTGTGGGAAACGGATTCGAGTATTTGTCAACAAGCAGCCAGAGGACAACTTTAAGTGCCGGCAAGACACCCCCCACCCCGCCCCGGTGCTTTTATCGGTATTGGGGTCGTGGTGGGAGAAGTGTTCTTACGCTCGATGGCCACCCATGTTTCGAAGATAGTAATAGCTGTAAGATGATGCCATACTTGATATGTGAAATGCACAAAGCAGAGAGAAGTTTGAAGATCTAGAGTGACCTCTCGAGTATTTCTTTGAGCATATTTTCATGGCTGGGTTTAAAAGCTATTTAAAGACCCAGGCTGCCTCTACAAGAGAGGTTTAATGCTCTTTCAAGGCGCTTAAAATGTTTTACCTCTACAAGAACGGAGTGCAAATCGGGCGTAGAGGCGCGATTATGTGCATTATCGAATGCGCATTAAACCGAGTTTTATTTTGCTCTGGCCGTTAAAGCGCATTTTGCCTATGTGAACAAGCGCTTATGCACATTAACTACTTGTAAAGCGCATTTTGGTCATCAATGCGCTTCGCCGCCTCTCGTGCAGAGGTATTAGGCGTAAATGCGCTTCTGCAATTATGCGCATAATCGCCTAACTAGGCGCAAAAGCGAATCCTTGTAGAGGGGACCCCAGTTGACCCATCTACAAAACTAAACAAAGCGGTTTTGCATTGAAAGCTGAGTACTATTGACTTAACTGGAAAGAATAGGTGCTGATCTTGGAAAAAAACAGCCTTGAATAACACAAAACACTTCAAAAAAGAGATTGGTGTCACTTTAATGACAAATGGATTAACAGCTCAACCCTATACATGTGTTCCTTGAAGCAAGTCTCATTGAAATCTATGGGGCCTATTTCCAAGTAAGTGCAACTTTAGGCAGCATTCTTATAGCCACTTGCCTGGAAGTGAGTCCCACTGAGCTCAGGGACTTACTTCTGAGTAGACATGTATAGGATTGCAGTTATACAGGGCTGAGCAACTTGTGACCCTCCAGATGTTTTGGCCTTCAACTCCCATGGCACCTCACTATTGGCTTCTGGCCAGGGCTAATGGGAGTTGTAAGCCAAAACACCTGGAGGGTCACAAGTTTCCCACCTCATAGCACAAGCTTTAAAGTCCACTTCATCAAAATACTTCAAGCATTAATACTCCTGATTTCTTTTGGAGGCAAACTTGAAATAACGGGAGATCATTTTTCTCACAGGAGAGACTGAATTTCAATATTTTTTTCACATTGGAAATTAGTTTCTGCCCAAAAGCTGTTTGGTAATCCATAAAATTTTTGGTTTGTTTCCCCGTAGCTGCAGTAGGTGATTATCCAAAATAATACAGTCTCTCTATACTTCTTTCATGTTGCCCACATATTTTGAGGGAGTTTTTGGTGATTTAAATGTGCACCTAAAAATGTGATGAAGTGTGAATGATTGCAGCAGACACACTTATACAGGAAGACCTTTTTATTCTCCCAGTATTTTAACAGTTAAATTAACACAATTTTAATCCTTGCTGTTTTAAATTTGTATTTTAGTCTGTATTAATTCCTGCTGCTTGGTTTTATTCTGGTTGTGTTTTTATATTGTATGTTATTCTGTGTTTTTAGATTGTGCCTTGTTTTATATATTTTTAAATGATTTCATGGTTTTAATTTTTGTGAACCGCCCAGAGAGCTTCGGCTATGGGGCGGTATAAAAATGCAATAAATAAATAAATAAATAAAACACCTATCTGGGAGATGGGATTGGCTGCAGCTCCTTGTTGAGTGCATGTTTATTAGTGAATGTAGGTTTGTTGCTTCACAATTAATGCTTTAGATCAGGAATGGACAACTTGTGGCTCTCTAGATGTTTTGGTTAGCAGAACAGCAAGACCCTGACAAGGTTGAGCTGTGTGAAATCCTGGCTGAAGCAGCACACTTTACCCTAGATAAATCACACTGGAGACTGAATCAAAGGAATAAGAAAGCTTGCATTTTATTTTATTGCAGGAAATACATGTTGGATAGGAGGATCCCCAACCCAAGATAGAGGGAGACCCCAAAAGATGCCTCCTCTCTGAGAAGCAAGAGCATGAAGAAGTAGGAAGTGAGGTCAGCAGCCCTAAGTATACCAGACTAGCAATAGAAGGACGGTGGGTCAGCACAGGTCAGAAGCTAGCTGAGATGCACCCACACTTCCAACAGTTTTGGCCTGCAACTCCCATGATCTGTCACCATTGGCTGTGTTGGCTCTGACTGATGGGAGTTGCAGGTCAATACATCTGGAGATTGCCCACCACAAGGTTGCCACTTCTGTTTTAGATAGAATGAGCCACAACATTTTCTCTCTCATGTCTGGAGCTTGCCACTAGGTACATGCTAGTTAAAAGCATGTGTACGGAAAGCGTGTGCTACCAATCCCTGCATGCTGTTTTTTCACTCATTAAAGAAGTTGTCCCTTTCTCTTCTCCAGAAAGCATCAGATGCTATTTGAGAATATATTTAAAAATACACTAAAAATACATTCATCAGAATTAATGCACCCTCTCAATACCAGATGTTGGGGAACACATATGGGAGGGTGCTATTGGGGACAAGTTCTGCTTTGGGGTTCCCATAGGTATCTGGTTGGCCACAGAATGCCAGACGAGATAGGCCTTTGGTCTGATCTGGCATGGCTCTGCATATGTTTTATTTATTATTTATTTACAATATTTATATCCCACTCTACATGCTAAAGATATCGGAACATTGAACAAGTAATAGAATAAAATAATAAAAACACGATATTAAAATTACTATTGTTAAAAGAACAGAGTTCTGATAAAACCAGAATTCCGGTATAACTGCAGCTGGTCACTCAAGGAAAGCTTCTTGAAACAGTGAAATTTTCAGGAGGCACTGGAAGCAATACAATGTTGGGGCCTGCCTGACCTCCAATGACAGGGAGTTCCATAGGAAGGGGGCCACCACCTGAAGGCTCTTTTCCTGTGGAACCATCAGGAACATGACCTCAGTGACCAAGCAGGTTGGTAAGGGAGAAGGCAAGGCCTCAGGTATCCTAGTCCCATGTTGTTTAGGGCTTTGTACACTAGTACTAATATCTTAAACCTGGCCCAGTAGTGAATATAGGCTGACCATATGAAAAGGAGGACAGGGCTCCTGTAACTTTAACAGTTGTAGAGAAAAGGGAATTTCAGCCAGTGCCATTTGTATGCAATTAGTTCCTGGTGATATTCCCTCTTCATCACAACAGATAAAGTTGCAGGCACTATACTAGAGTGACCATATACAAAAGAAGGCAGGGCCCCTGCACCTTTAACTGTTGTGATGAAGAGGGAAATTCACCAGCTGTTCCCATGTACAAAAGAAGCCAGTAATTGACTCCAAACGTTTTCTTAATGGAATGCACTTACACTGGCAGTCTGATTATATACTTCTTTTCTGATAGCAAGCTCCATTGAATTCAGTGTAGGACTTGTTGACCTTGTTTGCACATAATGACAGCCCATGGTTTAAACAACTCATGGGTTGTCATGCATGTGTGGGAGAGAATGAACACACTGCTTCTAGCACGCTCACCACTTCCACACTTTGCTTGTTTGTAGGTTGTTGAGTATGATGTTCAACCCCAGACTACTGGATTGTTTAGGGGCTAAACAATTCAGTGGTTAACCCATGTTTTTTGTTGCAAATTGGGATGTAGGAAGCATGTTGCACAGCTGACAGGGCATTTATGATTCCCCCAAGGGATGTCATAGAAGCTCGTTTACATGCTAGAAGTATGCTGATGCCATATGGAAATTTTCCAAAGCAATTTGTTCAAACAGTTCTTTTTACCTTCTATTTTAATAACTCCCTTTTTATTATAAAGGGAAATTAGCACAAAAAGCAGGTGTCTGTGTTGCTTACAAGCTCAGCTGCCACTCTGGTTCCTCCACATAAAGTTGCCATCCTGGGCTACGTGTTGCAATCCGTGGAGATAGCAATAGTGCTGACGACACAAATTGCACGATATGGCTTCAGGTGAGAATAAACTACGGGAGCAGATGGAGTTCTTTAACAAAAAAAATCATTCAAAAAAAAGAATTAAAAAGACAAGAGCATGGGGGGGAAAGGAGATAAGAATGAGGTGTATTTCTTTACATGGAATTGCTGCCCCAAAGACCTAGGCCTCAAAAAAACTTCAAAAGAAAATTGCTAGGAATAATGTACAGGCATGGATTGACAGAGGCGGGGCTCTGGCTGAATAGCGGAGCACTTGCTTTGCATGCAGGAAGTCCCAGGTTCAATTCCCGGCATCTCCAGGTAGGGCTAGAAACATTCCTGCCTGAAACCCTAGAGAGCCACTGCCAGATAGTGTGGACAGTAATGGGCTAAATGGTCTGACTCCATATAAGGTAGCTACTTATGTTCCTATGGATTCCACCACTGAGCTGAGCCAGACATTACAAGGGAAACATGGGCTTCCCAACTGGTTTATCCCTTGTAATACTCACGTGGATGTGAAGGAGGCAGGTCACATCCCTGAACTAGGCTTCAAAACCAGGAGGAGGAGGAAATACCTTGGGGACATTTGTAGGGGAGAATTTATTTATTTATTTATTTACAAAATGTATATACTGCTCCCTATCCAAGGATTTCAGAGTGGTGAACAACTGAGATAAAAGAATAAAAACATAATAGAAACATCATTAAAATTACATTTAAAAGAATTGGTGCAGATGAAACCACAGCTGGTCATTCTGGGAAAGCTTCTTGGAACAATAATATTTTCACCTCTATCTCTGTCCCCGCATTTCTGGTATTTAAGCAAACACAGGGTTGGGAACACAGTTTTGGTAAGTAGTCTATTGTCACCCTGATAAAGTGCCACTCTAGTGCTCATAACAGCACATAGTGTGCCCTTTGCAATCCATCCTTAAAGTTGTTTTTGCTTTTTAGGTTGCAATCTTCTACACTTGTTCTTGGGAATATATCCCAGTGAACGCCATAGTAGAAGTGCATAACATTGCACTTAGACTACTCAGCTGGGACAAGCAGTAGAGCAGCACAGGAGAAATGGGCTGGCCTGACTCTATTTTTTATTTTTTTATTTTTTTATTATTATAATATTTATATCCCGCCTTTTTTCCTCCAAGGAACCCGAGGTGACATACATAATCCTCCTTTCCACTTTTTCCTGACAACAACAACCCTGAGAGTCTGTGACTGGCCCAAAGTCACCCAGTTGAGCTTCCATGACAGAGTGGGGACTAGAACCCAGATCTCCCAACTCCCAGTGCAACACTCTAGCCACTACACCACACTGGCTTTCAAAAAACCAGTCCTCCTGATTCTATGCCATAGCCAGGCCTGTGTGCCCTCCTGCAGTTCAGGGAAGCCCCTGACTCTTACTTTCTGCGCCATCTGTGGTACCTTACACGTTTCCCATTTCTACTTTAAATACTTAGAAAGCTGTCACCACTGCTGGAATGTTCTGCCTTCTCACTTTAGATTATCCACCCCTTTTCCTTCCCCAGTAATGTCTCATGCTTTATTTCTCTGCAGTGTTTGCTACAATGGCCAGAAGGGCCTTAAAACTTGCATCATTTGCCAGTGTAGCATCCGCTGCTGCCACTGGTTCCTACCTATACAGCAAGAAGCAACTGGATCTCAATGATTTTGCAGTTGTTCGAATAAGCCGAGCTGTTGCCACAGTAAGTTTTAACCTTGCAGTTTGTGTGAAGGAAGGCATAAAGGTTTTTTAATGGACTGGGTTAGGATGAATTGATTTTAAAAGGAACTGGACTCTGCAGGGCCCATTTGCTAACATGTAATATATCTGATTACAGTCTTCCTAGTTTGCAGTGAGCCTTTGTCATTAGGAATACATATCTTTGATCTATTCTGCTGCAACATTTGATGGAAAGGGGAAATCATAGGCCATGTTCAGAAGACACCTTAAACCACGGTGGTTAAGGCCTTAACCACCGTGGTTTAAGGTAGGCTGACCATATGAAAAGGAGGACAGGGCTCATGTAACTTTAATAGTTGTAGAGAAAAGGGGATTTCAGCCAGTGTCATTTGTATGCAATTAGTTCCTGGTGAAATTCCCTTTTCATCACAACAGTTAAAGTTGCAGGCACTATACTAGAGTGACCAGATACAAAAGAAGGAAGGGCCCCTGCAACTTTAACTGTTGTGATGAAGAGGGAATTTCACCAGGAACTAGTTGCATACAAATGAAATTGGCTGAAATTCCCTTTTCTCTACAACTGTTAAAGTTCCATGAGCCCTGTCCTCCTTTTCATATGGTCACCCTATTTAAGGTGTCTTCTGAACAGGGCCATAGTCTGCCTTTTCTCAGAGTTAAGGTTTCTTTCTTTTCTGTTTTCTGGCAGTGCCTTTAACAGCTGGCAGAAATTCAGCAGGTTCAGTTTTCCTTGTCATTGCAGGCAAAGCATCACCTGTTGCATTTCTGCTTGTCATGAAGTTGTTAAAGACGCAGAACCTGTGTCAGGAAATAAGGTAGAAAACCACCTCTAATTAGATGATTGTATGAACCTCTGGGGGGGCAAAGCAATGAATTGATCCTCTAAGGGGAAAACAAAACTAGAAAAGAAAAATTCCCACCGCCCTCTTAGAGTGTGTGTTTTGTCTGGTATCCAAGCTACATCCTTACTAAGGCATAACATGTAGTTGCTATGTAAGCAAGTATGATGTCACCATAGTGGATTGTGATGCAGTTGTGAAAAATGGGTAGGAGGAACACAAATGGCTTCAGTCATGTCAGGCTTTGCTGGCTGACCAAAGCTGAATTACAAGGACTGCCATAAATCCCTTGCAGATATGCCAGGCAATAAACCTGTCAAGGCCAGGAAAGGAGGGAGGGCGAGGCTGTATGCAGGGCTTGGAAGTTTACCAGTTCCACGAAGTAAATTTACAGAGGCAGAGAAGAGCCCTTTTCCAATCCAGGGTACCAAAATCCAAGGAATTCAAGGTGTACAGGTAAGGGCAAGGCTCAGGGTCTGTGATCAGGCTGAGGAGATCTGTTGTATAGATACAACGTATCTTTAGTGATGGTCCTGTAAATTCAGTGTCCTGGAGCAACTGCTGGTAATTAGTCCCCTGTCTTCTGAAAGGCTTTTTGTCTTAAACAGACCGACAGTTGTGTCCGTTGCCCTTTTACATGAAGCCTCCTTTGCTCTACTGGTGTCAGCAGAACTTGGTCCTCTGAATCCGACAGAGGGGCTGCGGCAGGGCATTGATCACTATCAGGCAGTCAGGGATCTGGAGCTGTTTCTGTGCTAGTCCCCTCACCTGGGTCTGTAACCTGCCATTCCTCTTCATCTGAGGAAGAATCCAAGGAAGGCATGACAAGTAGGTAAAGTCAGCTTTAGGCTTCTTTCTGGCAAGACTTCATACTCATGTTTGTGGACATGAGAAAGCCAGGCTGAGCCATGGTTCCTCCTGAGTTCTTGCCCTGCCTTTGATAATCCTTCTAAGGGACACTGGATAAATTCCTTTGGTATTTCATGTCTCAGATTCCTCATATCAGAAATAGAATCCCTCTTGATCTACTTCCCAGGAAAGCTCTGTTAGTAAGGTCATTCTGAAAGGACTTTCGCTTTCCTGATAGGTTTTACTTATTCATTTTAAGTTAAACCTGAATTTGGAAGCTGGTACCAAAAGTCCCATTGCTAAAGGTTTTAGCAAAAGGGTGAGTATATGGGTTTTGGTGCCCTGATTGCTTGCTGAATTTGGGATGAATTTCTATACAGCTAGAAGTAGGAACAGTGGAGCATAATGAGTTAAAAAGAATGAAAGAGCTGTACTTCCAAGTCAGGGGTTCAGGAACCACACAGGCCTTTCCATAAAACGAGTAAGAATCACTAGGAAGGAGGAACGTTGTTTATACTTTTGTTTCTGGCTTGTTTTGTAGACAGCTGTAATTACCTTTGACTACCTCACTTCTCTCAGGAGTGTTCCACGTGGGACAGAAGAATATGACTACATCAAATCCCAGGTAAAGGGACAATACTAGAGCGAGAGAGCCTTACTTACTCAAGGCAGTTTTCTAAAGTACTGAACTCCACTCCTGATTTTGTAGTTTAATAGCTGGAGAAAAAATGAATTTGAGCCCCTGTGTTCAAGGAAGTTTCCCAGAGCTCCAAATGATACAGAACTTCTCTACATGAGCGATTTATTGTATTCTCATTGGTCACTCACAGAAGTTTGCAGGTTCTTTACATGACACATTCAACCTCCAGGACATCTCCCGCACCTTTCCTCAGTAATCTCGCTTTAAAAAAGATCAGAGATAATGCACTATTGTGGGATATCGCAGGCCACTAGATGGCACTGTTTCATATAACTTTATGCAGCATTGCCAAGAGGGGAAGTTTTCAGTTACAAATCACCTTGTCGCCATTGGTCGCCATCTAAAGGAGCTGTAGTCAATGTGGAAAGACACCGGAAGAAAAAACGGTAAGGTTTTTTTCCTTGGTGTAGGAATGCTTGCACAGAGCCAGCACTTCAGCTACTGCAGATTTGGAAATGTAAACTACTTGACTGAGTTAGCAATGATATTCTTAGGTAGGGGACAGGCTGGAACAAAGATGGCATGTGTGAGTGATGAGGCGGAGTAGGGAAAGTTATCTGGATTCATCTCCCTGAAGAAAGGAGAAATAACAAAGCAAAGAAAGGACAAGCATCTGTTGTTTGGAAGTTACTGAACAGCGTGGTTAAAAAAAGCCTCTGCCATGTGATAGCAGTTAGGATAGATATTGACAATATTTCTGCTAATGTTCTTCATTTGCGAGTTGGAGATGCTCCTACTCCTGGAGCCTCTTGCAGAAGCTGGAACAATGCCAGCTTCTACATACACTATCTTGCGCAGCAAGTCTATCAAGTTTAGTCAATTCGTCACCTGATCTGGAATATAGTATGCCAATGCATCACAAGATGGTGTGCATTTATCAGAATCCATAAGTGTTTTGATAAGAAGAACTTGGGATATAGAAAGTTTTAATTATGTTTATGTTGACATGAGCATACATACTAAATTTATGGTTCCTTTCTTATGTTGTTATTAGGATTTTAACCTCACAACTGGCAGATTCTTGTCAATTTTACTCTTGTACAATGCCTATTTGCTTTAGGTGCATAATGATGATGGTGGTGGTGATGATGATTTGCATGTCGTACATAATTTAAACAAGGGTGTGGATCCAGTGTCTGCGTCTCGTGGATGGAAGGGCTCCTTGCCTTCACAGAAGGCTTCTGATCCAGCAGAGCATTTCTAATATCAGAACAGGAGAAGAGGGGATCTTCATTGGTTCCTTCTTCCCTCTCAGTCCCCTCTGCCCCTTGAACACTGTAGGGGGTGACATTAGTAGCTGCAGGGGGAGGGAGGAATTGGTGAAAATTGCCCCCTTCTCACCATCCAGGATGTCTTGAGTGGAACTCCACCCAGGAAGGAAATCTCAATCCAACCCAAGATACTTCTGATGACCAGGATGCCAGAAACCTGGAGAGATTTCTTTATTTTTTTGGCTATTTCTATATGTCTTTCCATAAAAATGTCCAGGGCAGTTTACAAATTAAAACAACAAACAAAGCAAAACAAAACAACACCAAATCTTGAACAACCATAAAAACAATTAAAATACAAAGAAAACAGATCCAAAAAGAGTTCTGGACTAGATAGACCTTTGGTCTGATCCTGCAGGACTCTTTTGTTCTTATGATTATCTAGAACGAAATTCACCCAAGCTTGTGTTTAAGGCCAGGTTCTGGTCTGGGCGTGGAGGTTCCCTTCTGTCATCAATCTTCAGGGTGGAGCAATTACCAACATTAGGAAATCAAGCAGTACAGACGAGGGTAGATGGGAATTGGAGAGCAAATCTTGGGCAGGGCAGGACTGGTTTGCTAAGGATACTCTTAAAGCTGAAGCATTGACGGACAAGCTTGATATCACATTAAATTGTATTTATTTATTATTCATAAAATGTATACATGTGTCTTTACATTTAATGTGCATGTTATAAAAAAATCCAAATGGCAGCCGTTGTGTGTATGTGTGATAATTATCAGGATTGCAGCAGGTGGGGAGAGGCAGTTTAACCCTTTCCTCCCCTGACATGGTCCTGACAAGAATTGCTCTTTTGAAGCTGCTATTTTCATTGAGAGGAAAGCTCCTGTTGGTGACCGCAGGAACTTTCCTCCCTCCAATGTAAACAGCAGTTTCATAGAAATGATTTTTGTCAGGATCGCAGCGGGGAAAGAAAGGTTTAAATTCTCCTTCCCTGCCTGCTGTAATCCTGATCATTTTCAGTCCGCCACAGCTGCTGTTTGCATTTTTTAAAACATGCCTGTTAAATGCAAAGAAGCATTTCACATCATATCTGCTTTGTCCCTGAGAAAGCACAGCATGCTAGGATTAAATAGATGTTTATATAATCGTACCTAAATAATTGGGAGGTTAAAATGAAGGCATCCTCTGCAAAAAGCAGTACAATAAAAAAGAAACAAAAATATAGAGCCCAAGCTTTGATTTGAACAGGCAGTGGATGCTGCAAAAGGTAGCAGGGAGAAGTTGCATGGATAACCCTTTCCTCTTTCCCAATATAGAAGAAAATGGGGGAGCAGTACTAAGGGCAGCTCCATGAAGAAGATGAGGATGATGATTATACTAACTGGAGAACTTTGTACTAATCTGTGCAGAGGTACTCTTTGCTTTCTATCTAGCATGGGGAAAAATGACTTGAGGCAAAACATGTTGTCTTGACCATAGTTGATGGTGTGGATTCTGTGGATTTTGCATGGTGAAAAACCTGGCAGGGACAACAAAAGGAAAAAAAGATCATCCATGAAAAACGATTGTCCAGAAAAGCTCAAGCTCTAGTGGCACCTGGAAATCTTAATCCTCTCATAATAATTCATTTGGTCAGCATGAAATGAGTTGTTGGATCATTGATAACCTTTCCGGTGGGAATTGGCAAACAGCAATCTCCCCAAGGCTGCCTGGTCTGCAAATTGAAATGGAGAAGTAAAGAACTGAGTGATTCATGGGATCCACAGCTGAAATTCACCCATCCAACTCAGGGATGAAGAAGGAAAGCAGATTCTGTAGAGATATTTGAAAGACCTGAAGCTTTTAGAGTCAAAGCCTGCCATTCTGGAATCTTCCTTGGCCTTAATGCAATCAATCAGTGAAATAATGACCTTGACATCTTTTCTGTACTGAAGAGTTGATTGGTGTTTTCCTCCATGCTGTAGGCAGCTTGTGGTTTGATAGCTGTTGCCAATGGCCCATGCAAAGCATTGGCCCTTGGCCTTGTGTCTCTATGGCCTCATTAACCTCTGTCAGGTACTAGCTGATGGTTTTTCAGTTAATGTATGGGGAAGAGGCCTGGTTCATTTCCACTGTTTCCTTCTCCCTTGGCAGCCTAGGTGTCATGATTCAGCATTAAAGCCTTGCCAAGGTGAATGGTTAGTTAGTGCAGCATGCTACAGGCTTAGTTCGGACGACACTTTAGGCAATGGAGGGGGGAAGAGGCAACCATCAGTTGTGTTGCTTATTGTGTTATGTGTTGGGCGACACAATGCACACACAACTGACGGTACAATATTAAGCAATGGGGAAAAACAAAGGGCTGCTCCGTCGTTTTTCAGAGCCCCATTACTTATTGTGAGGCCGCGAGTTTTAGCCGCGTGATGGGGGGAGGGGTAACATGGAAAAATCTGTGGGAAAATACAGGGCGGTTACAAATGGAAGATGACAATACCCACACCCCTCCCTGTAAAATTCTATGTTTGATGCAGGATGATTGTAGGATAAAAGCTTTGCCTAGAAAAACCCTGAGGCTGAATGATGGGAGTTCAAGGACAGACAAAAGGAAGTAACTCTTTACACAGTGCATAGATAAACTGTGGAGGTCACAATGGCAAGGTGTGGTGATGGCTGCTAACTTAGCTTTAAAAGGGGATTCAATAATTTGGTGGAGGGTAAAGCTATTAGTGGCTGCTAGTCATGATTGGTATGCACCACTTCTAAGCTCAGATGCAGCATGCCTCTGAAAACCAGTTGCTCAAGGACAGCTATGTCCTGCTTGTGATCTGGTTGGCGAAATGTAGGTAACAGGATGCAGGACTAGAGAGGCCTTTGGTGTGATCCAACAGGCCTCTGAGATTCCTCCTCAGCCCTGCTTTCACTTGGAATTCAGGCTTACCTGAAACCAACTGAGCTTCTTTTGCTTCTTTGGCTCCAGCCTGCTAGTGCCCTTGTAAAAGGAAATAGGCTGACATTCTTGCCAGGCTGGTGTGCAG
This sequence comes from Anniella stebbinsi, assembly GCA_029215795.1. Classification (NCBI taxonomy): domain Eukaryota; kingdom Metazoa; phylum Chordata; class Lepidosauria; order Squamata; family Anniellidae; genus Anniella; species Anniella stebbinsi. The sequence goes on from JARDYH010000001.1 coordinate 337,966,472, forward strand.
CTGTTCTTTCTAGGTCCTTCTCTAGGTGCTAAGCCAGCTTGCTAACTTTTGTTTTGCCTTGTTCTGTCCTGATTCTTCCTGAATCCAGTCTAATCAGTTTGCCTGTTCACCTTTAACTGTCCCTCTGTTTATTGATGCTGCCCAAGTCCTGAGCATTTTGCTTTTTTAAGACATTAGAACTGAAATAGAATTGCTCCATCAGACTGGTTACATATAGATCTTCTAACACTGAAATCCCATATGCAGTTTTCAGTTCCTTTCCGAAACCTGTTTTGAGGTATGGAATATTTTTTTTCCATTTCTGGGAGTTGGCAATCTCTGACCCTTCAACTAAGAGACCTTACTACCTTCCTTTCAACTACAGGTGCATTCTATTTTCCCCACCCCACACTTAACTGTAGCTTTGCCTCTGGAGACTGTCTGCGGTGAATGCTCAGCAGACAATGCCCAGCAATTAGCAGGCTGCACTGCTTAATAGAATACACATAACGGTAGTCAGGAGATAGGAAACCTCAGTGCCAGGCCGGGTCTCTGAGCCTGCTGGGGCCAAAAAGGGACATTGTCATTAGAAAACAATTACATACAAAGCAGATTAAGCAGGAAATGGGTTCCCCATGGGCTCCTATGCAGGTTTCTATTTAGCTTCAAGGAAGCATCTTCAGTTCCTCTCTGTTTTTCTTTCATGTGTGAGCTACCCATGCTGCTCACAGCCAGGCAGTTCCTCACATCTCTTTATGGGAAACAAATTGGGGGGCTATTTTCTTCTGTCTGTAAGGAAATGGAAACAAACCTGCTTGCATGGAGTTTCCAGAAATATTAAGCGAGCATCTTTCTCCCCCTTAGCTCTGTTGGCTTCAGAATTGCTTTGTCAGGGACAAGGCCATTTGGGGAGGTTAATTATCTTCTTTCTCTTGGAGAGCAGGACTGGGCTATTCTCTATCTCTGAGATGCAGGTTTTGAGCTGGAGGTATCTGAATAATTTGTTCTGACTGTGACTGTGAAGTGCTGCAGCAGTTGGGTTTGTTGCTGTGGAAAGGGAGTGTCCCAAAGCCAGGTGAATCTTGCCGTGTTTTCCTTCTCTTCAACTCAGACCTGGATTTGACCACTAATAGTACATAAGCTAAGGCTTAAGGGAAACTGAGGACCGATCTACACCAAGCAGGATACAACACTTTGAAAACGTTTTGAAAACTGTATATGGAGTGTGTCCTGGGCCCCAACAGTTGTCACTACTGTTATAAACCGTTTTAAAGCAGTAGCGTAGATCCTGCCTCAGTCCTGGAAACTGGGGTACCGCTGTCACCACTGCTTGTTTGATGATTTCTGAGCTGAGGTTAACACAAGACACAACTTCAACAGCTTTAAAAGAGGATTAGACAAATCCATGAAGGTTATGTCTATTCAATAACTACTAGTCATGACGGCTATGCGTTTGCTCCAGTGTCAGTATGCCTCCGTCTCAATATTGTTGCTGAAGAACACAAACAGAAGGGTTCCTTCTTCTTCCTGATCTTGTTTAGAGCAAGCTATGCTCATGCTTGACTGGTTACATTGACCAGAGATGGTTCCAGTCTCAAATCTTGCTTGTGAAATTCCCATGGAACTTCCCTTGTGAACTTTCCATGTGGGAACAGAATGCTGGATTGAATGGGCCTTTGGTCTGATCCAATAAGACTCTTCTTACATTATTGTATTGCCTTGGTAGGTGGCAAGGTATCATGGGTAGGCCAAGTAATCCAGAATAATCTCAGTTGTTACTTTTACAATTGGACAAAAATAGAAGTAGTTTAATTAAGAGGCAGAACATGGCAAGGCTAAGGCAGAGAGCAAAAAAAAGTTAAAATGCTTCAGCGAATTCTTTGTCCTTCTTGCTCCTGATCTTGTTTAGAGCAAGCTATGCTCATGCTTGACTGGTTACATTGACCAGAGATGGGTCCAGGATCTGGCATCACTATCAGCAGGCAGATCCTCCTCCTGGGATCCCCCATCAGACAAATGACATGTGACGTCCTGACTATATGTTCCTCAAACCAAGGATAAGAGGCAGAATTCATAGCAGTCATCGGAATGTAAAGCAGTGCAAGGGGTTGGGCAGGCCATCTACTCGTCAGACCTTTTACAACACGCGACCAAATGAGTGGTGTTTTGCAAGCCTGCATTAGGAGGTTGCCACTGCTTTATTTATTCTAGGCTGACCAGATAAAATCCAGGTCAGGGCTCATGTAACTTTAATAGTTGTAGAGAAAAGGGAATTTCAGCCAGTATCATTTGTATGCAATTCGTTCCTGATGAAATTCCCTCTTCATCACAACAATTAAAGGTGCAGGCACTATACTAGAGTGACCATATACAAAAGAAGGCAGGGCCCCTGCACCTTTAACTGTTGTGATGAAGAGGGAATACCACCAGGAACTAATTGCATACAAATGACACTGGCTGAAATTCCCTTTTCTCTACAACTGTTAAAGTTACATGAGCCCTGACCTGGATTTTATCTGGTCACCCTAATTTATTCCATTTATTCCTCACCTATTTTTCCATGGAAAAGACAGCACACTTTGGGATTTGTAGGAGGTCTCTCATCCAGGTACTAACCAGACACAAACTTCAGAAAGATTGTTGTATCACATGCTTTCAGATCATGCCCTAGGACATGAATTCCCATTCAGCCTGCTCCCCAAAATACACAATTTGTGGCTGTGAAACATATGGCTCATAATTTACAATACCTGCTATTTTAGAAAAACCTGCTAGCAACAAGCTAATCTTTTAACTTGATGGAAGTAGCAATTCATAAAATAAGCTGAAATACATGGCCTACTTCCTCTTCTTGCCCCTATGGAGGTATCTGTTATAATGTAAATTTTGTATTCTGCAAACTTGTTAGATCTATTTGGTGGAGTGGCCATGTTCAGTGTGACTTCTAATGAGGTAGATTTAAGAAGAAATCAGTGGTGCCTTATTCTTGCATTTAATTGTGCATCATACTTGTAGAACAAGTCTTTAAATAATATCTAATTTAATGCCGAAAATTGGATTAGGCTGTATACCACTCACTGACAAAGATATTTATCTCTGATTTGCAGATCTGCACACCTATTCTACTTCCTCCATCTCACTTAGTATGGTTTTGTATGTATTCCCACTTTCACCTCCAGGTGGGGCTGTTCCTTTGTTGTTGGATCAAAGATAGGCCTAATAAATTTACCACCTTAAAGGACTTTTGCCCTTTTAAAGACAATTAAAAACAAAATAGATCATTTACACTCACACACACACGCACACCCTTAGGGTTGTTCGCATGTTATCCCCACTGTGATATCCCACTCTCGTGAGGTAGGTTGGAAGGGGTGGCGTGGGGGCATAGCCTTGCTGCAGGAGAATAGCCATTGTTGTGTATCTCAGTCTGCGTTTAAATCAAGGTAGGTATGAGGGCTAAAGCGGACATGTTTTTAGTGTAGTGTAAGTGCAGGGCCCGCAACTTGGATTGGGTCCTTAACGTAGAGAGTAGGGGAGCTTTAATCTCCCCCTCTCTCCGCTGCAGTCCGATCCAGATTGGCGTTCCTATGCTTGCAGTTTGAATTTGGATTAATAGAACACTATTTTGCAATATATGGAAAAGCCCCTGCTCTGGATTAGAACCATGCTAGGGTCTTGATCTGGATTGTCCCCTTACACTATACGCATACACTACAGTAAAAAAAGAACAAAAGATGAAGCTGCTTACTATATCTTCAAAGCGATGTCTGCTTTGGCCCTTATTTGCAGCATTGGACAGTGTTGGGATCATATGGTCTTCAGTGAGCAATATTAAATGAACTACCAACAGCATTGTGCAGTTCCTGTTTCATAAAGCTTGGACTGATAACGAGCACAGTGTGTACATTAATATACACGTTTGCAGTTTGCCAGTTAGAAGAATGTCCATTCATCAGTTGCCCTATTACTTCTCAAGTTCCTTCCTTCATGATCTCTCTCTCATCCTGTAGGATAAACCTGTGGAAATGGTTTTCGCCTTGTCATAATATCTGCTGTAAATGTAAACTCCTTTGTCACAAAGAGAAGTCAGTAGACTGAAGTATCGAATTATAGACCTGATCTGCCCAAGTCTATACTTTCTTTTCCAGATAATAGTTTCTTTGTCCAACAGATGCATGGTTATTACTCATTTGTAGTAGAAGGGGATTCAGATTATTCACCCCTGTTAATACCTGTTGTGAGAATGTGGCATTTTACCAGCGCTCCCAACACTGATATGTTGTTGCTGGGAAATTGTAATTCTACTCCAAGCAAGATAAAGTTATTTCTGCTAATGCAATCACCAAAAAGAAGGTGGCTACATGAGTGTTGCAAATGCCTATTGGCTAGTGCCTGTGACCTGAGTCACGATCAGTGACTCAAGTCATGATCAGTGACCCAATTCCCCCCTCATCTGTTTATGCCATTTTCATTTTCTATATTTGTGCTAGGTGAGTGTTCACCTGCTTTACAACTCAAAGGTCAGCGTGCCAATCCATTTCTGTACTGTTAGCTGCTATGTGCTGCAGCTTTCCCCTCAGCTTCCTTCAGTGGCTGTGCACTCCCTGTCTCATTCACTGAAGTGTACGGGTCTTCTTAGAGGTCTAAATACCAAGCCCCCAAATGAATTTTGCAAGCCTTTGGAAGTATCTTGTCTTGCAAAGGAGAGGCCACAGTGCTCTTTGTTTTAAAATATTTTTTTATTAATTTCAACACAATAAACATACACAATATAAAACTTACACAATATAAAACAAACTACAACCCTTAACAATCCCCCCGTGCACCCCTCCCCCCGAGACCTTCTCATAATCATTCTTCCTCCTTCCAAAATTCCAGTGATTCTTTTGAAGGTATTTGTCCCTTTCCCGATCTTAAAACATATTCCAAAAAGGGACTCCATATTTTTCCAAAATCACTCTTACTGGACATTCCTCTCTTTATTTTCATTTTACATGTCAACATATCATTCAAGGCCATATCCCAAATTTCTTTATACCAAACTTCTATTGTATAGCTTCCTTGCCCTTTCCAATTTTTAGCAATGATTATTCTAACCGGTGCCAGGAGGTTGTTTACCAATTCTCTGTTAGCTACATGCTCATTCTCACTATCCCATATTGCTAGTAGAGCTAATTTTGGGTTTAATTCCAATTTCCTTCCAATTATATCACTTATTTCTTTAAAAACCCTTTCCCAGATTTTTGTACATGTTCACAGCTCCACCACATATGAAAATAGGTCCCAACCTCCTGACATCCCCTCCAACAATTCTTAGACACTTTTTTATCAATCTGGTGAAATCTTACAGGTGTTAGATACCATCTCCATACTATCTTATAGTAATTCTCCTTAATTCTAATTGACAACAATTTTAACATTCTTACTTTCCATATCCTCTCCCATTTATCTTCATTAATTTTCCCCTTAACATGTTCTTCCCAAATCTCTTTTATAACATTAAGTGAGTCCTGGAATTCCTCCTCTATCAATATTTTATATATCTCACTAGTCAGCCCTTTCTTAACTCCACCTTCTTGTTTTTTTCTTTTTAGTTCTATTAAATCTTCAAATTTAGTATTATTTCTACATTTCTTATTTTTCAGTCTCCATTCCTGAGTCCATTTTTCCAATTGTAAACATTTGAACCAAGCTATCTTTTGTCCTTTAAACAACTCTTTAATATGCTCACTATCCTTCATCTTTTCCATCCAATTCCTTAACTTAATTATATCCTGATCTTTCAGTCTCGCTTTTATCTCATCTTTTAATACCCTTGGGAAGTTTCCCACTACTACAACTGGGGCGAGTGGAGAGTCTCCTGGTATCAACTTCCCTCTAAACTTCTCCCAGATCTCTAATATATTTTCCAACAATGGGCTGTCCAGTACCTTCAATTCTTTCTTTTGCATTTTAGTAAAAAATATATTTCCCAATTTACAATCTACCTCCGCTGTTTGCGGTTCCAACCATTCCAAATCTTCCTCCCCTAAAATACTATTAATAATATATCTTAACTGATTAGCAATATAATAATTCTTAATATTCGGAAGTCCTAAACCTCCTTTCTTTTGAGCCTTATACCATAACCCTTTATTTATCCTTGCTCTTTTATCCCCATTACAATAAGCATTAATCATATTTTGCCAACTTTTAATCTCCGCTACTGAAATTCTAATCGGTATCATTCTAAACAAAAAATTCACCTTAGGTAAAATCTTCATTTTAATAACTGCTATTCTACCAAACCAGGAATGTTTTAATTTTTTATATATCTGTAATTTCTCCCCTACCTCTTTTCTTAACCTTACAAAATTAAGTTCCTCTAGTCTTTCTACTTCACTATCTATATTAACTCCTAAATATCGTATTATATTTTTATGCCTTAATCCTAACTTAACTTTACACTTCTCCATCTCTTCGTTATTATAATTATATAACATCATTTCTGACTTCCCCCAATTAACTTGTAATCCCGTAATTTCCCCAAATTCTCTCAAATGCTTCTGAATTATCTCCCCACTTTCTAGGGGATCTTCTAGTGTCAATAATGTATCATCCGCAAACATATTCACTTTAATCTTATGATTTCTTCCTATCCTCTTTAATCTTCCCTCCTCCCTTATTACATTTGCTAAAATTTCTATCACTATTGCGAATAAGATCGGTGAAAGTGGACATCCTTGTCTAGTTCCTCGAGCTAGTGTAATTTGTTGCGTTAACCCATCATTAATCATTATTTCCGCTTTATTATTTTTATACAACTGGTTAATCACTCCCATAAATTTATATCCAAACCCAAATGTTTTTAATATAATTTTTAATGCTGGCCACTCCACGCAATCAAAGGCCTTGAATATATCCAATGCTAATAATCCTGCTTTTAAATTTCTTTTTTTTATAATATTTATTATATTTATAACTCTCCCAATTAAATTAGGCATTTTCCTACCACAGATAAATCCACATTGATCTTTTTTTATATATTTAAAAATAAATGTACCCAATCTTTTTGCCATTATTGCTGTAAATATTTTTGCATCCTGGTTTATTAAAGATATTGGTCTGTACGAAGCTGGATCCGTCAAATCCTTACCTGGCTTCTGTATTAAAACAATCAAAGACTGATCCCACGATGGCGGAGTCATTCCTCCTTCTATTATATTGTTATATATTTTTTTTAATCTTGATATTAACATATCCTTAAATATTTTATAAAATTCCGGCCCCAAACCATCAATCCCCGGAGATTTACCTCCTTTTAGTTTATCAACAATTCCCTCAATTTCTTTCTCAGTAACCAAGCCTTCCATACAATCTCTATCTTGCTCATCCAGTCTTATTTTCCAATTTCTTTCTACATATTCCTGAATTTTATCTTGTGATACCGCGTCTGATGTATATAATTCTTTGTAAAATTCCTGAAAAGTACTTAATTTATCTTTCATCAAATTACATCTATTCCCTAACTTATCTCTTATTGTTCCTATCATATTCTTAGCCTTCTCTGACTGCGTAGATCTGGCCAGCATCTTTGAATTTCTATTATTATATTCAAAAAAATCTCTCTTTAAATATAACAAATTCTTTTGAACCTGTTCTATATCTTCTTTCTCCAATTCCTTTTTTTTTGCTTGAATTTGGGCAAATAACCGCTTATCTTTTGTCTCTCTTAATGTCTCCTCTAAAGTCTTTATGTCTTCTTCTGCCTTTTTATATTGTACTTCCTGTTGCTTTTTAAGTGTGGACATTTCCCTAATACACATCCCTCTTATTACAGCTTTCATAGTATCCCATAATAACCCCTGCGAATTGACCTCTTTTTCGTTTATCTGCCATATTTCCTGCATTTCCTTTTTTATTTTATCTACTGTTTTTTTATTTTTTAAAATTCTTCCATCCATTCTCCATCTCTTTGCTTGTTTATAATCCTTCTTCATTTTAATATCCATCATCATTAATGCATGGTCTGTAACCTTAATTACTCCGATATCGCAATCTATTAATTTAGGTACCATAATCTTTGATATAAAAATAAAATCAATCCTTGAATAACTCTTGAATCTAGGTGAGTAGAAGGTATATTTCCTCTCTTCCCCTTTTAAAACTCTCCAAACATCCATTAAATCCTTCCGCTCCATTAACTTAGCTAATTCCGTCTTCCCCTCCCCTCTACCATCTCTCATAATGTTATCCCTATCTTTGCCTTTATCAAGTACCATATTAAAATCTCCTGCCATCACGATATTCTTTTTCCCCACTTCTCCCACCATATTAAATACTTCTTCAAAAAATTCAATTTGTTTCCCATTTGGAGCATAGACATTAATCAAGACAAATTCCTCCTTTTCAATCGTGCAGTAGATTATGAGGATCCTTCCATTCTTATCTTTCTTTACACTTTGAATATTAATACCACATTTCTTCGATATTATTATTGCCACACCTCTCGCTTTAGAAGTACCAAAAGACTTTTCATACACTCCTAAATCCCTCATTCGTAACTCATTAACCCCCTCCTTTTTTTGATGAGTTTCCTGCAAAAAAAATTATATCTATTTTTTTTCTTTTTAACAACGTTTCTATTCTTCTTCTTTTAATAAGTGTTCCTAGCCCTTTCACATTTAGAGTCGCCATTCTCAATTTATTTTCCATTTATTACTTTCACCCATATCTTTAAATTGGTCTCGCTCAGTGATACACATATCCCCCCTCCCTCCCCTCCCCCCACATACACCCCCACTTTTACCCCCCTCCTCACCAGACATCTGGGCACTGGTCCCAATTATTTTTAGAACTCTTCAGGGGGGGGAACCCAGCCCAACCTCCAGAGTAAAGTCTAATCCTCCCCTCCTTTATATATATTTTTTCCCTTCTAATCCCTTATCCTTGACTGGATCCTCCAACCGCGCCCTCTTCTTGCTCAATTTCTCCACCATCCTTGGCATCGATTATGCCCAGCTTCTTCAACAGCTCCATTCCTTGTTCCCACGATGTTATTCTTTCTTGCTTCCCTTTCCACATAAATCTCAAAAACACTGGATATCCCCAGCTGTAAGTTATCGATTTCATCCTCAATGCTGCTGTACACATCTTAACGCTCTTCCTCCACTGCATGGTGTGAGGTGACAAATCCTGGTATATTTGAACTGCTGTTTCTTGAATCTTTGGTTGACCTTGTCGTCTAATTGCTTGCATCAGCTTTTCTTTTTTATAATAATTAGCAAATTTGACAATTATGTCCCTTGGAAGAAAACCTTTCCGTTTATAACCCACTCTATGAACTCTCTCCAAATCCGCCACTTCCCAAATTTCGTCTGGAAGCTGAAGTTTTATCCACATCAGAATTGTATCTCTTAAATCTTTTGGGGTCTCTCCTTCTTGTTCGCCATAATCTCTTATGCGAATGTTTGCACGTCGATCGCGATCCTCAATGCCGATTAAGCGTAAGTCGTGTTGAGACAGCTGCTCTTCCTGCATCTTACAAACTCCAGTCAAAGCTTTAGACTCTGTCTGCAGCTCCTTCACATCCTTCTCCACTTGCTTTAAACCCGCCATTAACTCAGTTTGTGTATCATTAATACGTTTTGCAAGCCTTTCCTCAAGATCAAGCAATTCAAGCTTGAACATTGTTTTAATATCTTCCTTTAATTCAAACATTGGGTCTGGCTGACCTCCTCTGGTGGTCTTTGGAATTGCAGCCGGCTCTAATAATTGTGACGCAGTTCCTTTAACCAGACTTTTCTTCCCAGGCAGCTTATCTGGCATTGTTTGTGTCTCCAAACATGTCAATCTCTGCCAAGTTCTGTCGGATCCACGCTCTTTAGAGGGTCCAACCCAGGCTGGGGGGACTAAAGGGGGCCTCTTCTCCCGCCGTTGGCTCTTTTTGCTCATAAGATATTACCCCCCCCCCCCCATCTGCCTTGTGACACACTCTTCACTCTTCCGACAGCCAGCCGCACTATACTTCAGCTTTACTGGGGATTTACGTACTTCCTTTTCACATATATTCACATATGTTTTATCTCAGTCTCTCCCCCAGTATGCTTATCCAGCCAATCCACCTTATGTCTTCAATTATAAGTCCATAAATTACCTTCACTAATGGCCGCTCCTCTTCTTTGTCTTCAACTCCTTCAGTTTCGGTTTTAAAGCCGAGAAGACACTGCCGCGTTCCAACTCCCACTCAAGTATTTTACCACATCCAGTCAATATATCATGCCTTTTATTAACTCTCCAAACACTCCAAGATAAGGAATTAGTGCTTATTTCAATGCTTTTTTTAAGGAGCTCAGAAGATCTGCGACTCTACTCCATCACGATCAAGCTACGCCCCCCGGCTACAGTGCTCTTGTTAGGTGAAGATGTGAGGTTGTGTGGATTGTTGCTGATGTCTGGATCTCTTGTAACTGCACTTATCCTCTGAAGCAACTTGAATTCTGAACATCATAAGAAAAAAGGAAGACAAAAGTTTTTAACCAAAAGAGATGACTCCAGCTTTAAGCCTTTCAGAGTTCCTGAAAATAACAGCAGTGTTATTTATTTAAGAAAATGTATATGTTGCCCTTCCACTGTAATCACAATGGCTCTAATTTCTTTAAGTGCTTCTAAAGAAGTCTTCTGTTCCAAATTTTTTGATCGGGTAACCTCTCTTGTGGACTGTGGGAATGCTGTGGACATAATATATCTTGATTTCAGCAAAGCTTTGGACAAAGTGCTCCATGACATTCTGATTAACAAACTAGCTAAAAGTGGGGAACAACTATTAGGTGGCTATAGAATCAATGGTACCTTCTCAAACTGGGGGGAGGTAATGAGCGGGGTACCGCAGGGCTCAGTCCTGGGCCCAGTGCTCTTCAACATTTTAATTAATGATTTGGACAAGGAGGTTCCTGGGAATGCTTATTAAATTTGCAGACAACACAAAATTGGGTGGGATAGCTAATACCCTGGAAGACAGAAACAAACTTCAAAGTGATCTTGATAGGCTGGAGTGCTGGGCTGAAAACCACAGAATGAAATGTAATAGGGAGAATGCCAAGTTTTAACCTAGGAAAAAGAAACCAAATGTACAGTTACAAGATGGGGGATACTTGGTTCAGTAATACTACAAACGAGAAGGATCTTGGAATTGTTATACCACAAGCTGAATATGAGCCAACAGTGTGATGCGGCTGCAAAAAAAAAAGCAAATGCTATTTTGGGCTGCATTAATAGAAGTATAGCTTCCAAATCACACAAGGTACTGGTTCCCCTCTATTTGGCACTGGTTAGGCCTCATCTTGAGTATTGCGTCCAGTTTTGGGCACCACACTTCAAGAAGGATGCAGACAAACTGGAGCGTGTTCAGAGGAGGGCAACGAGGATGATCAGGGGTCTGGAAACAAAGCCCTATGAGGAGAGACTGAAAGAATTGGGCATGTTTAGCCTGGAGAAGAGAGGACTGAGGGGAGACATCATAGCACTCTTCAAATACTTGAAAGGTTGTCACACAGAGGAGAGTCAGGATCTCTTCTCGATCATCCCAGAGTGCAGGACGCGGAATAATGGGCTCAAGTTACAGGCAGCTAGATTCCGGCTGGACAGCAGGAAAAACTTCCCGACTGTTAGAGCAGTACCGTATTGATATGGCCACCCATCAACGCATGTTCCCTGGGCAGCTTGTTGAACAAGAAGTCATAATAATTAAAAATCCTCAAAAACAGCAACACTAAAATGTAGTTGTTCTGTTGGAGAAAAATGCAATCAATTAGTAGCTCAGTTTACAAACCAAAACACAAGAACCCAGATGGAAGTGAGGCAAACCCTCCCTTCTGAGGGAAAGCAAGGGCCAGGTCCTGGACCCAGAGATTGGGAAAAAACTGAAATGTTTGCCTATCACTTCAGTTGCAAAGCCAGGTGGAAGCCCAGTTCACCTTAGCCCTATTCAGGCGCTCTAAATCCCCTACAGGATGAGGGAAAGTGGGGACAAGCACAATAGTCCTATACCCCACCTGTCACCCTCCACACATTGAAAGATGACTACCTGTAGCAGAGAGCCTGTTTGACACATGTGGGTTCACCTCGCGACTTAGAACCTGAATCTTCCAGTGTTCTAAATCTCCCAAGGAGCTGACCCATGGACAGAGGTGAAAATGGTGACCAGAGAAGCAATGCTAGCATGTTCGTCCTTGTGCTCCCTCACATGTTTCTAACCGCGTGAAGGAAATTAATGCCTAAGTAGGGCTCCTGTGGCTTAAAGATCTATCCTAGCTTTTCACCTGGCTTAATAGCCGTTCCCTTGCCCCTCACTCCGTCTTGTGGTTTAGTGATAGTTACATTGGTATAAAATCCAACATGGGCATGTGTGGATATACTCTTATGGTGCTTTAGTAGAATTGTGGCAATTTCGACACAGCACTTACTTGTTTCGTAGCATTGCTACGAGGACAAACGAGGTACAGCTTGTACTTTTAAGTTTTAAAAATAGTGATAACGTTAAGATTAAATTTATTTACTGTTTCATTTTAACATATTTATACATGCTCAGTGGGTTCTTGGGTTAGGAAAACATTGGTGAATTCATGAGATCTATGGGAAGAGAAATTGTTTTGCCCTGGCAAAACAGAGTCACTGAGAGTGTCATCAGCTGAGTGTTTTATAGCATGCTCGTTACTGGCTACTCACTGATGTTCGTAGGTCTTTTTGACGACTTTGTCCGCCTCTCGCGTGTCTCCTGCTCCTTCTGCTTGCTTTTCCGTCACAAAAAATAGTGACCCGGAAAATCTGATTTTTTTGGCTGTAACGAAGCTTGCTGCCATTTCCTGCTGCATGCAGAAGCAGTGAGATAAAAACGCCCACTGAATGGGCCACGTAGTTGTTGCTTGCTTCTTCTTTCTTTCCCAAGTGACCCTATTGTGGGACAGAAGCAGGAGGCAAAGCGATGGTAGGGAAACGCGATTCCCCCCCCCCCCCCCCCGGTTTGATGACACTCTGGATTGCTGGTATTATACCTGTTATAGCAAGGTATCCGGTGGATCATGTAATGGATTTTTTGCAAAGATTGAGGAGCAGACTTAGCATAAATCCTGCAGGCTTTCTCTCCTAAACCAGTGACCTTATCAAAATCTCCCTAAAGTGTATCTGATGAAGGAATGTGCTTGAAGCTAACACACAATTAGCTTACCTGTCAAGCCAACGTCTTCATTTTACTCTACTCTGTCAGTGCCAAGGGGATAACTGAAATTGGTATTGGCTTGTAGATGCTTTTCCAAATTAGGAAAAGATCTTAGGGGCGATTCATACAACCATTGGGGCTTTCATACATTAGCCGCTTTGAAGTCCTTCTGATGTAACATGGCCTAGAAATAGTCATGTGAAAAAATAAATGTGTGCTGTTTTGCAGGACATTGGATTTGTGATAGCTAAGGAGAAAAAGAATACTCTAATGCTGGCTCTTTGCCTGTAGCTGGCTGGCTGCAGAATTAACCTTCAATATCTAAGAACTGCTGGATTTGGCTTGGAGGGGTGTGCTTTTTGGGAGGAGCCAGGAAGTAGTGAAGGGCAACACTCACTGCTTCTGGCCTGAGGAGAGAAAGGCAACAGAGCTCTCTCAGTGGAAAAGGCTTGGTTCAATTAAAACGTAGGTTCGTTTGGAAGGCAGAGTCCATTTGAATCTGTGGGGTGCGGTCCACCAACTTTAAAACATGCTTGAATATTACATTTGAAACTGGTATAAAAGACTTAGTTCTATACATGGCAACAGCTGCATATGACAATGGGCAGGGAGTTAACGTGAGCAGGTTTTCAAGAGGTACCTGGCTAGAGTTGTGATTTCTGCTTGCTTTCAAATGTATGCTGCTTCAAGTTGTGTGTTAGGAAGGATGCCAAGACCATCAGCACATCTGAGATAAGGTTGATGGTTCTCAGGCTCATTGATAAAGAACAGGAACATGAAAGAGAAATAGACAAAGACATGAGTGATCTTATGGCTATTGAAATGTAAGATGTGGACCTGGCAGATGTCCAAAGGGGGAAAATTGTGGGAAAATAAAGCACAAAGCACAGAGAAGTAACACTTATGTTAGAGAGTAGGGCATGGGCACAGTTGAGAAGGTCATAGATGACAGGATGCTGACTTGCTGTTGTTAAGGTACGTAGACACTTGGAAGGACATATGCACTGGGATTGTTTACTCCACAGTATAAAAAATCTGCTGTAACTGATCTCTGGGCTTCCCTTCTCCTATTGGGGTACAGCCCACATTAATGGAGGCACAGTTGTGCCTCCATTGTTAAGGGCCGTCAGTAAAAAACACATTCCGCCATGTTAAAGTGATAATTGGGGGGGGGGGTCATTCTAACAGCCATAAAATCGGAAATGTTTCACCAATCTTTCTGAAATTTACAGGTGCCAGAAAGAAATGTTTGTTTTACATTACCTGAAAATTTCAAGAAGATTGGTGAAAGATTGAGGGAAGGAGAGCAGTTAAGGTAGAAAAGGAATACAAACCTGTCTCCCTGCTTTTGTAAATCTACTTCCGGTTTGAGACTTTTTGTGCTCACAATTTGCATAATTTCTAGAGCCTTATTAATTAATCCAGTGGTGGGATCTTCTTCCTCCTTGACTGTAGTTGGTGGAAAGCTTTTTGTTTTTTTTAAATTCCCTTCGGTTGACCTTTGACTATTTTAACCTCTCATTCAAGTCAATGAGGCGGCCATCTTCCCTCATAACGCGACACTGACACATGCTCAGTAGTGTCGCTCTCCCCCCTCCCTCCTGCCTTAGAATGTGGGGTGGGTGAGTGAAATGGCTGCTGCCTCTAGCACAGACCTTTTGAGTGAAGACGAAGAAGAGTTTCTCTTTTCTCTTCTGGAACATGCATTCCTTTGGCTCTGAGAGTATTTTGGGCTATCTTCATAAGGCCAGTTTGCTCTTTTGCTCCCTGGTGAAGCAGGGTGTGGCTCCTCTGGATCCATGGTAACCTGATCTTCAGATCTCTCCTGGGAATAGGTAGCTATACCTTTCTTTTAATTTCCCTCTTTTCTAAGAGTTTGGTCCATACTGCTATAAAGTTGAAAGCTTCAAACACTTCATTTAATTAGTTTGGGCCAATGTAAGTTTTAAGTACAATGTTGAAACCTTTCAAAGTGCTTCTGGGCCTACAACGTTGGTTTCGGCCTAGCCACCCTGTTTTTTTAATAAGGTTTAGAAACAGTTGAGGTGTCGTTTATTTTGCATAGTGTACACATGGATTTTTTTTCTAATCCTTGCAGTCTACACTGGCTCCCTCCTTGATGTTTTTTTGGAAGCAGACAAACCCTTTTTTGTTCCAGCAGGCCTTTGGCAAATCATCTGGACCTCTGTCTATACCTTTGACTTTTAAATTGTTATGTATTTAAAACGTTTAAAATGCTTTAATATTGAAAAGTATTTAATTACATTTTTAACTTTTGTATATTTAGGCTGACCATATGAAAAGGAGGACAGGGCTCATGTAACTTTAACAGTTGTAGAGAAAAGGAAATTTCAGCCAGTGTCATTTGTATGCAATTAGTCCCTGGTGAAATTCCCTCTTCATCACAACAGTTAAAGTTGCAGGCACTATACTAGAGTGACCATATACAAAAGAAGGCAGGGCCTCTGCAACTTTAACTGGTGTGATGAAGAGGGAATTTCACCAGGAACTAATTGCATACAAATGACACTGGCTGAAATCCCCTTTTCTCTACAACTGTTAAAGTTACATGAGCCCTGTCCTCCTTTTCATATGGTCAGCCTAGTATATTCCTATTTATAGGTTTTAGCTGTATATGTTTTAGTTTTGTAAGGCTGCCCTGAGGCCCAGCATTGGGCAAAAGGCAGGATACTACTACTACTACTAATAGTAATGTTTCAGATTTCACTTCTGCATCTGATGTTCTTTTGCATTTACTTTTCTTTATAAACCATTCATGTCTTAAGACTTCTTGTGTGGCATGTTTTCATTGGTTTAACAAGTTAAAAGGGGTATTCACTGTTTTCATGCTTATGTTATAAAATCTATTTTCAACAGGCCTAGTAACTTCAAGAGTAACAGAGTTGGGGAAAATCCTCCATCTCTTTGCTATCAGAGGCACTGAGTAAGGGACCCCTGGAGATAATTTAGACTGACCCCAACCACAAAACACTATTCCCCCTTCTGAAGAGATCTGGACCACAGACTACTAAAGACAAACAAAGTAGCAGGCCATAATAACAGTTCTCATGTGGCCATTTGCCTTATGAGGCAGGAGCTCTGCGGTCTACCAAATGGAGGGACTAACAGGCCATAAAGTTGCCTGGCTGGGTCTGCCAGAAATCCAGCCTCAACACTTCTGGAAGGTCCGTGTTCTATAGCACCTGCTGTCAGATGAACCTGAGGGAATCCCACCCTCCACCCCTGGGTTTAATTTACTGGCTTCCCCTGGCTGGACCTTGCAGGAAACTATAGGGACAGACAGAGCAGGCATTCATAGCAAACATAGAATGCTGAGACTGGCAAATCTAAAAGCAAGTGTGTTGCTTTTCAAGAACCAAGGAAATTCAATGGGTCTTACTTTTGAGTAAATATCTAGGGATGGAAATGCAGCCTGTGCAAGAACTGAGTAGGGTGACCATATTTGGGAAACCAAAAAAGAGGACACCTAGTGGGGGGGGGCAGGAAAATGGCTTTCTGGGGTCACCTTAAAGTCCCCAATTGGAGCGGAGGAGGGAAAAGCATGTTATTCTCACCCCACCCCACCGCTCCAATCAGGCCCTTTTCTGTAATGCCTGGGAATGACACGTTTTTCCCTTTTAAGGCCTTGATTGGAGCAGTGGGAGAGAATAACACACCTCCAGAAAGCATGTCATTCCCCCCTGCCACGCTAATGGTGGCCTTAAAAGGGAAAGTGTGTAATTCCAGGTCATTATAGACTATTGCATAAAATCCCCCCTGACACTGAGGATAGAACAAAAACCAGGAGAAATCTGGGGAAATCCTGACAGTTTTTTATTATTTATTATTGCATTTATATCCCACCTTTTTTCCGCCAAGAAACCCAAGGCGGCATACATAATCCTCCTCCTCTTCATTTTATCCTCACAATAGCAACCCTGTGAGATGGGTTGGGCTGAGAGTCTGCAACTGGCCCAAAGTCACCCAATGGGTTTTCATGGCTAAGTGGGGAGTAGAACCCAGATCTCCTAGCTCCCAGTCCAACACTTTAGCCACTAGGCCACACCCTAGTGGTCACCCTAGAATTGAGCCAAGCCAAATTAGAAGCAGATCGGTTCGTGCCTTGATTTTTAGGATTTTTTTTTAAAAGTTTGACTTCAATTTTTTCCTAAAATTCAAGGCATGAACCAATCTGCTTTCAACTTAGCATGGCTAAAGCCTTACTTAAGAGGTACCATGGTGCCAAGTTTCATCTCTTCATCTTTACTTTCTTTCTTTTTTTTTAATGTACTGCTCAAGGCCCTAGACCCCAAAGAGGAGTATTGGGTTTGAAGTTTTAAAAATTCCTAAAACTCAAGGCATAAACAGATCAGCTTCCAACTTGGCATGGCTCAATCCCTCCTTAAGAGCTACCATGCTGTCAAGTTTCATCCCTTTATCTTTAAAAATGATGGAATTGTAAGCATTTTAGTTAATTTAAAAAATTAAATTGAAGTTTTAAACATTTCTAAAAATCAAGGGATGAACGGATCTGCTTCCAACTTGGCATGGCTAAATCCCTACTTCAGAGCTACCATGGTGCCAAGTTTCATCTCTTTATCTTTAATTTCATTTTTTAAACTTGTACTGGTCAAGGTCCTGGACCCCAAAGAGATTTCTGTTTGAACTTTAAAAAATCCTAAAAATCAAGGCATGAACGGATCTGCTTCATACTTGGCATAGCTATATCCCTACTTCAGAGCTACCATGATGCCAGGTTTCATCTCTTTATCTTTAAAAATGAGGGAGATGCAAGCATTTTGGTTGATTTATTAATGTTAAAAGTGAGTTCAACACATAACACTAGCTTTGATTTTATATTGGATGTCAAGATGGTATAACATTCTGGCTGATGCTGGCTTGGTTGTCAACTGTATAATATCCAGTCATCTGTTACACAAAGCCATGATATTCATTAGACAAAAAAACTACGGTTTACAAAAACAATGTTAAGGCTCTACAGATTCCAACCAAGCACCAAAAAGCAGGGAAATTGGGAGTTAAGGCTCACAAGCCTTAACGCCACATCCTCCCTAAGGAGGCAGAAAGTGCAGGTGAAATTCTCATTCTCCCAAAGCAGATAAACCATGAGGACAGGGTGGAGAATATGATATGCAGAGGTGACTGTGAGGTTGTGGAAAACTGATCACAAACAACTTAGGGCCACCTACTTCTCTTTTTTTGTTTAGAGCAGCCCTTCCCCAACCTGGTGCTCTCCAAAGGTGTTGGACTACAACTCCCACCATTGCAAGTCAGTATGTCCCATGGTCAGGAATGCTGGGACTTGTCATCTCAAAAATCTAGATATGCAATTTGATCTGCAGAGGTGACTGTGGGGTTGTGGGAAATGATGATGAACAACTTAGGACCAGCTACTTCTCATTTCTTAGAGCATCTCCTTATGTTGAGAGTTGCAACCCAGCACATCTGACAGGCACCAGGTTGGGGAATGTTGTTCAAGAACAAGGGAAGGCAGAATGTAGGTCTCCAGATGTTTTGGAATTCAACTTGTAAAAGCCCCTATCAGCACGGGCAGTTATCAGGAATGCCGCGAGTTGATGTCCAAATCATCAGGATAGATCTATTTTCTGTCCACATCTGTACTAAAGTATGATGTTTTCCAGCATTAAGATATGTGATCAATCAAGGAACTACAAAAGAGCTGCATCACTTTAAATAAACTGTCAAAACCAAATGAAACAACAGTGAATGAATCTTGAATACCTAATCCAGATAGCCCTTCAGACATCAACATTAGTTTTCAACACATGGCATAGGATGTCTGTTTCTTGAATATCAGATAAAGGATTTCTCTTACTTGTTCAGCAGTGTGAGATCAAAGACAGAGCTACCACCTAATACTTTCATGCGTAAGTATTATTTTAAAATTAAGTATGAATTGATTTTTGTCTTCCCCATAACACATAACATGGGAGTTACAGTGCAACGCATCTGGAGAGCACCAGGCTGGAGAAGGTTGACTCCTATACATGTCTTCTCAGAAGCCAGTGCCACTGAATTCACTAGAGCTTTCTCCCAAGAAGTATAGGATTGCAAACTAATCTCATGTGAAAGGTGTTCAAGACAGCCAAACTAAACCTCTTCTGCTCCACTGTTGCTTTGACGAGATGATGTATTGTGCAGGGATTGTGGGGAGTGAACAGTATATTTTTTATAAATACATTTAAAGAAAAAAAACATTGGTTCTTTGACAGGCAGGATATTGACCAAAAGTTGGAAGTGCCTGGCACATGCTCTGGTTCTAGATCTGTAATGAATAGTGCCCCTTTTGTTATCAAGAGTGCTGCTATATGCGAGATGTGTGTAAGAGAAAAGTATTGGGCAGACCCTGTATTTGGTAAGAGTATGGAACAGCATTCCCCATCCTGCTGACCTCCAGGTGTTTGAGATGACAAGTCCCAGCATTCCTGACCATGGGACATACTGACTTGCAATGATGGGAGTTGTAGTCCAACACCTTTGGAGGGCACCAGGTTGGGGAAGGGCTGCTCTAAACAAAAAAAAAGAGAAGTAGGTGGCCCTAAGTTGTTCGTAATCAGTTTTCCACAACCTCACAGTCACCTCTGCATATCATATCTCCACCCTGTCCTCATGGTTTATCTGCTTTGGGAGAATGAGAATTTCACTTGCACTTTCTGCCTCCTTAGGGAGGATGTGGCGTTAAGGCTTGTGAGCCTTAACTCCCAATTTCCCTGCTTTTTGGTGCTTGGTTGGAATCTGTAGAGCCTTAACATTGTTTTTGTAAACTGTAGGTTTTTTGTTTAATGAATATATGTGCTGTTTTGCTGCCGAAAATAAAACTGTTGCTAGTGTCTCACTAGTCTCTTTGTCAGTGCCTTGGAAATCCACGATAATACATTGCATGAATCAGCCTACATGGGCTTAACTAAATGCTGGAGCATTATCTGGTAAAATTGCTTGAATAAAGGTCCGTCCTTTCTGAGGTGCAGCATCTGCTGATTTAATTTGGAAACAATAAAATGGAGCTTTGGGACATGGTTGTCAGTAGCCTTTGCCTCTCATTGAATAACTGAATTGCCTGGATGTTCAACTCAGTAAGATGAGCAAGCATTAGTGTCTATGCTTCTATTAATCTAGGCAATCATATTTGAACAAGGCTACATTGAGCAATACTTGCAGCACTTTAGTTACAAACCAAAGCTGCAGCATATGTTCCATAGGCAAGCATGCTTTTTAAACATTAAAAAGGTGGGTAGATGAACTAAGTGGTGCTGTAGAAATCTTAAAACAAGCACATGGTTTCTCCCATGTAACCATAAGGACTGGCAACTTAAAATATTTGATTTTCTTGGAGAAGGGTGTGTTGTGTGTGAATTTTGGGGTATGGGGCTACACTCTAGCAAAATGAGTGTAAGGCAATATTTCTGACTGTATCCCTGTGTTTGAATAGAAGGTTGATGTGATACTTAATTGATGACAAATTATGATGATGATGATAGAGAATAGGGTCCTGGACAATTTTTTTCATAAAATAATAATGCGAGAGTGCTTTTTTTTTTTGCATTGGCTCCTTAACATTTACAAAGCATCAGATAATGGTTTCTGCTTCATCATCACATGCTAGAAGAGGAGTTGTTCCTTGTTGTGGGGAATGTTGAAATGTTGAGAATGTGATCATCATGAAGATCAGAATGACTGTACTCTCTGTGCCTCTGCAGATTTATGATGTGTTACCAGCTCAAAGGAGAGGCTTCAGGAAGTGGACTGCTATATTCTGTACTAGTTGAAGCTTCCGAACAATCCCCCAAGGCAGCCCTGCAATGCAACATTACATTGCAGAACGTCCTCTTAGCTAGATTTACTGAGGTCTGAAGGTTTTGAACAAAACACATGGTAATGCTATGGTTTGGCTTTACTGGCCCTCATTTCCGAAATCAATACGTGTTGTTTTGTGGGACATTAAAAAACCCAAACCCACAACCTTGCCTTGCAGCAGGATTACTCCCTGTCCCCATCTTAACTTGCTTTACAGAATAATAGTGGAACATATGTACAATTAATGAAAGTCTCTTAAATATATAAATAAACTGTAGACTGCTTGTAAATTGTGAGACATATGTGCAGTTAATTAAAGAAGAAGCAATACATAGATAAGGCCACGAGTCTGCCCCCCTCTCTGATGGCAGTTGCCCCCCACCCCCTGGATTGCTTAAAAAAAACACCTTTTACCTTCGGATCAAAAATGTAGTTTCAATCACAACACACCCCATAATTAGTTACACAATAATTCCAGTATGCTATTCTGTCACCCATAATAGGGAAGGGGGAGTGTGGAAGGTGTTGATATTTTTGTTGATGGTTGAACATTTGTTTTCCTCATCATTTTGACACAAGAGGTAATTGCCATTCCTGAAATATTTTCTGGCTGCCATTACAAGGAAACCGTTAGGGACAAATTAATTATGAAGACTCTTGTTATGGCAGATTAATAGGCCGATGGAAGAGATTTCTTCCCGTCTCCTGTAAGTTTGGCTGGTTAGGTGGTGGGCATTTATATACTGAAAATCTACCTCACCCCACCCTCCGCTGATGCCTGATGCCTGATGTAAGGCATGTTATCTATACAAACCAGCAAACTAGCGTATCAGCTTATTGCCTAGGGCAAATTGCAAAATTAAGAATAGCAGTCATGGTGGGCCCAATCCTAATACAAATGGAACCTTTCCAGTGCAAAGCTATTTTTATAGGGCTTTCTTTTACCAGTTTCCTTTTACAGAATATTATATCAATATATCTATATCTTTATTATAGATAGATAGATAGATAGATAGAGATAGATAGATAGATAAAGATATAGATGTAGATACACATGCACCTGTCTGTCTGTCCATCTGTCTTTATCACTGTGCATGATGCTTTACAGAGAACAGGAGGATCGTTCTTTGCATTGATGGGTATAAATTTAAAATTCAGCATAGACACCTGGGGAAGAGGGAAAAAGAGAGAGAGGGAGGGAGAGAGAGAGAGAGAGAGAGAGAGAGAGAGAGATTATGTGGTGGTGAAGAGGGATAATACATCTATTTCTACTCTATGACCCACTCTACCCAAGTCTTTCTTCTAAGCGTTTATCAGAAATTGCATACACATATTTTTTGAAAGGATTTTTTTACATAACTGAGAGTTAGAAAGTTGTCCTGATAAAAGAAAATATTATCAGATTCTTTAGGCTTCCATGGCAACTGCCAGATTTGGAATTGGGGGCTGTCAGGGAGACCAGGCTGGCCTGCTGAAGTATTTTATGCCACTGTCAGTCAGGTACATATCTGACTGAGACTTATAAATGAGAGAAGGAATCTGCACCGCTTTGCTGTTGTTAAACCAAATATGTTAAATATCTGCCACCCCAACTAGATCTTTAATGCGGACTGGTGGGTACTGCGGAATGAACGAGAGAGGAATCTAGGCCTTTCCTGCCATACTACATTTTACTCCATTAATTTGGCACTTATGAATTGCCAAAAAAGAGTAAACACAAGCAAAAATGGGAGGACAGAACTGGACATAATATTGCATAATATTGACACAATGGCTCAATTCGGACGACATGATAGTCAGTGGTGGAGTAATAATCAACTTTACAGTTGTTCATCTAGGGGGTACTCCCCACACAACATGGTAATAAATAATCAACTGTGGTGTGGATTAGGATCAGCACTGAGTTGACTATGGCAGCATTCGGATAACACGATAGTCAAAACAACTGACGATTGTTTCCCCCACGCCAGTTGTTTATTGTGTCGTCCGAATTGAGCCAATCTGTTTTAATACATGTAGATGCAAATTTAGAAATAGCTATTATAATTTAAATAGAAAGACAGTACAACTCACCGTAGTGTGGAAGATGATGAGCAGGTGGCTTGTGTGCCTTTCTCAGTCTGCTGTTCAGATGTTGTTGATGCACCCGGCTCTTCCTTCTGATGATATTTTATCTTTAAACTGAACTTGGACAGGACTTCCCTAAAGGACACTCTCAAAATAGAGGACTGTCCTCTGTAAAAGAGGGCAGATGCCTCCCTACCTAGATATCTAGCACTAGAGACAAATTTGAGACAGATGGTCTTATTTTAAATAATCCACAGCTGAACGTACATATACTTAAACAAAAGAAACACGATGGGGCTAGCAATTAAGGATTTGATGGTTTATTGATTGCTGAAGGAAGGAAGCCCTAATAGATTTAGTAAACATGAAGATTAGTCGGGCAATCTGCCTTTTCACTGATTCAGCATTACGTATCCATAAGCAGGACAAAAGAATGCTTTGGATAGAACTAAAATGGGTTTGCCTTGGCGAAGTAAAGTATTAATAGATAACAAAATAATTATTTAAATAGTTAAGTTACAAACAATACACTTAGGGTGCAGTCCTATGGGTTGCACCCTCAGTGATTGGAAACCCCTGAACTCAGAGGCTTGTGATCACCCTGTGCAGAACGGGAGGAGTAGCAGAAGCAATTTTCCCCACCTGCCCTGAATATTTCGCTAGATGGGCTTTTTTGTCCATCTTGCTGGGGAATTTTGTGGGGAGAGGGAAGGAAGCTGGAGAACCTTCAGGATAACTCATATCCAGGCCTTTACAATCTCCTTCCCTCCTCGCCCACCAAAACGTTTCCTTCTCCTCTTCTCTGAGGTCGAGTTCCTTATGTCTCAGCGCTTGGGGAGATTCTGGTAACCACCAGCCCTTTAAAATGGGCCCCAAAACACATTGGTAATCGGGGTAGCCAGTACAGAATAGGTATTACATGCTCCAGTTGCATGGCCCCCACAAGCAATTGGGCATCTGGAGCTTCTGAAGCATCTTTAAAGGCAGCCCTAATGGAGAGCACATTACAGTAGTTTAATCTCAACCTTACCGGAGCATGAGTCCCTGTGGCTTCTCTAAATAGAATTGCAGGTGGTGAATCAGCTGAAGTGGATAAAACACCCGCACCTCCGTAGATAACGCTGAGTCCAGGAGAATCCCCGGAGATGAAGCCAAGTCTAGGGAACTCCCAATTATTCCCTGGGTAATTGGTTCCAATGTCAATCCGCTCATACTCTTCTGAAGTTCTATGGAAATCTACCCGGCTGTAATGTAAGTCCATAGGATCTAGTCCTGCCTTCTGGGGTGGCAGAGAACAAGGCAGGATCTACACTATTGGTTTATAACAGTATTAAAGTGCACTGACAACTGTTGGGACCCATGACACATTCCATATACTGTTTCAAGCCACTTTCATAGTGTTATGTCCTACTTGGTGTATATCTGGCCCGAGTCTTTGCCTTCTGCTGTGTGGCAGCCCTTTGGGTATTTGAAGAATGCTGTCATGTCCCTTCTTTCTTCTCTTCTCCAGCTAAACATACCCAGTTCCAAAGACGTGTCTGTGTGCAGAGATTACAGTGAAGCACGGCATATGTGGTGCCATGCTTTAATTGGCTTGATTCTGGGAAATAGGATATGACATGAAATCAAATAATGCCGTAGCATGACAACCGTTGACTATTTAGTGGGGGCCACTGCATCTCTGTCCATTTTCTGAAGACGAGTAGAATCAAACCCACTGTATGTAACAGAACAGCAGTGCATTGATGGCCATAGACTTGCAATCCTTGTACTTTTCTTTGGATGTCATGTGCAGATGTGTGAGGGAAATTTCTCCTGCTTTTTCTTCCTCTCCGTATCTGTATATTTACCATAATTGGCGCTTCAGGTGAAAGCGGGAGCCCTTTAAAGGAAGTCTATTTTCTTACATGCTGAAAAGGAATTTTTGAGAGGCTTTAAGCTGTCCAGATGCCCAAGAGTACAGCCATTCAGAGTTCTAGGTAAAGCCAGTTTTTGGTGATTAGACATCTGTGTTCATTGATGCACTGCAATCCATCCCATTTCTCCCTCTTCCTTCATTAGCATATTAAATGCCACCAAAAATACTGACAAATCGGAGGACATTCAAAGGAGAGGAACATAAAACGTTCAGGCAGCTGGAGGGATCGATCAGTAAAGTGGAATTAAAAACGCTCAGTGTAGGGCTTGTTTGATACAGAGATTGTTTATTTTCATTAATGTTTATCATCTTAAACAGGCAAACCAGGGCACTGTTTTGGTTATCTTTCAATCTGAGGGTCAAAGCCTGAACTCCTGGCTTGATTTTTTTTTTAGTTTTTTTTTTTTTTTACTGATGCTAACTTTCTACTGACTCGGATGAGAATTCTACCCTTGTAGGACTGTAGTATTTGTTTCTGAGAACCCATTTTAAGAGGAGTAAATAAAAACTAACAGCCATTGAGAAGAAGGAATGCATAGGTGAGATTGTTCCTCTGTTTCCTTCAACTTCATGACATAGGGTTGTGCCAACTATTAACGTGGATCCTTCTTGTCTTGAAAATTTCTGAAGGAGCACGTGAGCATGCGTCTACTGCACTTCTTGTCCTTTTCCTCCACTGGCTTCTTTGCCCTCTATCCCCTTTCATCTATTGTGGGGCAAAGCTAAGGTCATATTCACCTGCAGAAGGCCCTATTTTGCAGTTATTTAGCAGGCTATCCAATCTGGCATGTGTAGCACCATTTTCAGTAAACTGTTATTGCTTCTGCTGTTGCTAAATAGAGTTGTACCGAAATTCTAATAAGTTGGTCAAATGAACGTGGTTGATTTGTTAGATCAAATTATCAAAGAACATTTGTAGAGTTTGAGGAATTTGCATGATTTATTTTGCTTGTGATAATCTCAACTTTGCTGCATGTCCAGTTCTAATTTTTTGAATTGCGGTAAACCATAGTCTCCCGTCTTGTGTTTTTTCGAAGCCACCTTTCTTTCTTTCTTTCTTTCTTTCTTTCATTCTTTCTTTCTTTCTTTCTTTCTTTCTTTCTTTCTTTCTGGCTACAGTGTATTTGAGTCATGTCAAAATTTATTATTGTTTTCAACTGCCTCAAATCAAACGTTGCAGTCACAGTGTCCAGTTGTGGGAAATGCTTTGTTTGATTTTGCTGCAGCTTCTCTGAATGCCTTCCCATGTCATTTGTGGTATGTTCTTCTTCAATTTTCAATTTGGTTCATTGCTCAACTTGGCAATAAGCATTATCTACTGCCTTCCTAATACGATGCAATATAATCACATTTTTAGAAATCCATTTTGCCTCATCATTCATGGGTTGCTCTTAATTGGAGAGATTGTGCAAATGACCCTGTGTTCTGTCCTCTAACCTTTCAGCCCCATTAATTTTAGCTGAGCTTGGACCAGTTCATGGTTTTCATGACGACAGACAGACATCCTCTGTCTAGAGAACAGGGGAGGTCAAATGGTCCAACCCTTTATGCCTTTCTGAGATGAGGACAGCAATAAAGATAATGGGTTTTGAAGGCACGTTCCATGTATACCAGCTGATGTATGTTAGGTAGGATGAGCTTTAGGAGGATTCAGAGTGGCTGGAGGTCAGAACATTTGAAAGGCCACCATAAAGACAGAGAACAAATGTTCTCAGTTGTAGGTACGACCAAGGCAATGTGTGAACTGGTGGGTTTGCCAACATCAGATGCATCCATGTATGCATCAGATTCCTCCTGTGTGATCTGCATTTCCTCGGCTGCCTCTCAAACCAGGGGCCCACAAAAATGGTCAGCAGTGGCAACCAGAAATTTGGTTCTGGCAACCCTCCCCACCATGTATACTATGCCACAGGCATAGCCATTAAAAAAAGTCTTTTGCAACACAGGGAAGTGGAGGGTGCTTTGACAGAATAATGCCATCCCATGTCTTCTGCTGGGACAAAGTATATGTATTTTGGATTGGAGGGTTTACTACAAATGCATACACCTACCATACAGCATTTATTCTCTGTAAAACTCCCTCTGTGGGCAGCAGGTACAAAAGGAATTCTCTTACTTTAGCACTGTGGAAGAAAAAAATGCAGAGATTTTTAGCTACCAGGCCTGGCCAAAATTTGTGGACCTCTGCACAGTACAGTTTTTGGCAAGTCTGAGGGAAATCTGGTGTGGTTTCTCCCCTGTTAAATGGACAGTATTTGTCACACAAATGTCCCTCAACACAGCAGTGAAAGTGCCCTGAACAAATCCTAAATATGTGTTTAAGATGGCTTTTTGCAAGTAGGCTACTCCTTGTGGTGGATGGCTCCAGATAATCCACTTAACAGATAGAGGGACCATTGGTTGAAAGTAGAGCTTTGTGCAAATGGCCTCTTGAGCTTCTCCACCCTGTATGTGGGCAGAGAAATTGGGTGGACTGTTTCACCATTCTTCTCCAGGGGGAGGAAAAGTCTCCCACCAGTTTCTTTGGATGGGGCTCACCATTATCATGGCAGCAATAATAATAATAATAATAATAATAATAATAATAATAATAATTTCTTACTTGCCTCTCCCTCTGGATCGAGGCGGGGAACAACATCAATGCAAAAAATATAAAATACATAAACTAATTAAAAGCATATAAATTTAATACATCATTAAATCAACCAAGTCTTAAAATTCGACTGGGTATGCCTGCCGGAAGAGATCAGTCTTTATAGCTCTCTTAAATTCTGGAAGACTGGTAAGTTGGCGGATGTCTCTTGGCAGGTCGTTCCACAGTCTGGGAGCGGCAGAAGAGAAGGCCCTCTGGGTAACAGTTGTCAGCTTAGTCTTGGCCGACTGTAGTAAATTCTTCCCAGAGGATTTGAGTGTGCAGGGCGGATTGTATGGGAGAAGGCGATCGCGCAGGTAACCTGGACCCAAACCATGTAGGGCTTTAAAGGTAATGACCAACACTTTGTACTTCGCCCAGAAACTAATTGGCAGCCAGTGGAGTGATTTTAAAGCTTGTGTAATATGGTCACCCCTAGGTGTACCAGTGACCAACCTGGCTGCCATATTTTGAACTAGTTGAAGTTTCCGGACTAGGCAGAGAGGTAGCCCTATGTACAGCTCATTGCAGAAGTCGACCCTCGAAGTTACCATTGCATGCACTACCGTTTTTAGGTCTTCCAACTCTAGGAAGGGGCACAGCTGGCATATCAGCTGAAGCTGATAATAGGCACTCCTGGCTGTCACATTTATCTGAGCTGTCATTTGGAGTAACTTCTTCTGCCCCCCAATAAGGTTGGCAAGTCAGTGCATGCGCAGGTGCTGCTGCTGTATCATCAGCAATTCTGCTGGCAACCTGGCCACCATTTTGTATCCTCTGCAATGCCCCTGACCCAGTGTCATTCCAGGGCATTGTGTGTATGTGTTGGGATGGGGGAATGGAGGCCACCAAAAAATGTTGGGCAATATTTGGATAACATTTTGGAAAGCAGACTGCTTTTTCTGGGACGTGAGAGAAAGAAAATCAGTGAGTTTCTTAGAAAAGTGTCTTCTGATAAATTTTGGCTCAGCCCTACTTTAAAGTGACCACAGTTGACTCTTAGTAAAGATACTTATGCAAATGAGTGAGATGGCCTTGGCTGAGATACTTTCTCTCAGCCCCAGTTCCCAATAAGAAAAATGAGAGTAATAACAACTTCTTTCAGAGAGTAGTTGTGAGGATGAAGTGTATGAGGCAGTATTTTTTTAAGCTGTGTTTTAAGGTGGTTCACAAAAGCACAATAGAAATAAGAGAAAATTTTGCTGAACCAGGTTTACTTGAAGTCTCCACAGCGGCCACATGCCCTGCTGAAGAGGTTGCTGCGTGGTGTGGTGCCTTCTTCCTACTCACTGTGTGGTAGACATATTATAAGACTCTTGCTTGAATAGTAATTTCTCAGCTGAACAACCATCTCATAGAACATGAGCAAGCTTAGCAATGCCTACCGGCAATGTAGCAATGCATCCCCTTCTCTTGCATCCAGCTTACTTACTCTTTGGTTTGGAGTGCAAGACAGTTGCATTGGAATGCAGAAAGAGATGAGGTTTAATTCAACAACTTTTCTTTTCAAACAACTTTTCAACAGAAAATATGGCGGTCTGCAAAGAACAAGAATAGAGGTCCACAAGGCAATAATATTTTAAGCATTACTGAAGGCTAAACCAGATGAGGGAGAGAGCCATGGTTAGGATTTCTTGCCTTTTTTGTTTTGCTAATTTTCAGTACTACTGAGTTACTCTGAAGATAGGGGATGAGTAGCTGATTAAAGAACAGAAAACAGAGTAGGAATAAATGGTAAATAGTTTCAATGGAGGGGTGTAAACAGTGGGGTCCCACAGGGATGTGTATTGGGAGCAATGCTTTTCAAATTATTCATAAATGATTTAGAATTAGGAGTGAGCAGTGATGTGTCCAATTTTGCTGATGTAGGCTGACCATATGAAAAGGAGGACAGGGCTCCTGTATCTTTAACAGCTGCAGAGAAAAGGGAATTTCAGCAGGCGTCATTTGTATGCAATTAGTACCTGGTGAAATCCTCTCTTCATCACAACAATTAAAGTTGCAAGCACTATACTAGAGTGACCAGATACGCAAGAAGTCAGGGCCCCTGCAGCTTTAACTGTTGTAATGAAGAAGGAATTTCACCAGGTACAAATTGTATACAAATGATGCCGGCTGAA
The DNA here is from genome assembly GCA_029215795.1 of Anniella stebbinsi. Lineage (NCBI taxonomy): Eukaryota > Metazoa > Chordata > Lepidosauria > Squamata > Anniellidae > Anniella > Anniella stebbinsi. The sequence goes on from JARDYH010000001.1 coordinate 337,996,219, forward strand.
ATTGCCTTTTCTCTACAACTGTTAAAGTTACATGAGGCCTGTCCTCCTTTTCATCTGGTCAGCCTAGCTGATGGCACCAAATTATTTAGAGTAGTTTAAACAAAAAGGGATAGCAGAGAACTCTAAAAGGATCTTTCCAAATTGAGAGAATGGGAACCAAACTGGCAAATGTAAAGTGATGCACACTGGGATAAAAAAATCCCAACTTCAAGAATAAGCTGAAGAGATTTTAACTGGCAGTGATTGACCAAGAAAGAGATAAATTAAAATGTTGACCCAGAGTCCTGGGAAACAGGCAAATTCCTTGTTAGGCATAATTAGGAAAGGTATTGAAAATAAAACTGCCAAGATCATACTCCCCTTATGCAAATCTATGGTGCAACCACACTTATATAATGCTGGGTACAGTTCTGGACACCACACCTAACAAAGGACATTGTAGAACTGAAACAAATGCAGAAAAGGGCAACTAAAAAGAGCAAGGGGCTGCAGCGACCCCCTTTGAGGAAAGGTTACAACAGTTGGGATTGTTTAGCTTGGAAAAAAGGCAAGGGAAATGAGACATGATATAGGGGTGCAAATCATGGATGCTGTGGAAAAGTGGATAGAGAGACATTTTTCATCCTCTCTCATAATATTAGCACCCAGGGTCGATTGGTGGGAGTTTCAGGACAGATCAAAGGAAGTACTTTGATATACAGTTCATAGTTAAAGTATGGAATTCACTTCCACAAGCTGTATTGATGGCCACCAATTTGGATGGCTTTAAAAAGGTATTGGACAAATTCCTGGAGGAGAAGGCTATCAATGGCTACTACATCTGATGGCTATGTGCCAGCATTAGAGGCAGTAAGTCTATATACACCATTTGCTGGGGAACATCGTCTGGAGGATGCTGTTAAATCCGTGTCCTGCTTGTGGGTTCCTGGTCAACAGCTGGTTGGTCACGGTGTGAACAGAATACTGGATTAAATGGGCCCTTGGTCTGATCCAGCATGGCTGTTTTTATGATGTTTATTTTATTTGTTCATTTATTTGGTTTATTTGTTACATTTGTTGGTTTGTTACATTATTTGTTACATTAGGAGTCAAAGGTGGCTTACATGCTCCTCTCCATTTTCTGAAGAGCTCACAGGGTTAATCTGAGAGTCAGTGGGGGTGTTTGGATGATCACTGGGTAAAAGAAGCCATCGTGAGTTCTCCATTGCCTCTGTGCATGCCACATGTGCACCTGCTGTTTGCACAATTACATGTCTGAACCCAGTGCGTAGCATGGTGGGGGTGCCTACTGCAAGTTGTGGGTTGTAGGGTAGGTATGAAGCCTCCTTCACTGCACCAGGTTTGGACAACATGCCAAGCTACCTGCTGCGCAGGTAATTAAGCACACGACAGGTGAGCACACAGCACATGCAAGTGCGTTGGGAGAAGCTACTTTGTCTTGTTTACCCTGTGATCGTTTGAACCCAAGCAACGACTGTGCCCTCTCTCTCTCTCTCTCTCTCTCTCATCTCCAACACATGCACGCCACATACACACACTCTTCCGGTGTGCGTGTGTGTGTGTGTGTGTGTGTGTGAAGATCGGACTGGCACTATGGACTTCCTGCATCAACTCTGCTTGGCTCTAATAGTCAGGAATGTTGTTATCCAAATTAAGTTTTATAGATAGTAGAGACTCTAATTGTATTTTCATTTGTTTATTTTATTTCTAACCTTCCTCTCCATCCAGATCGAGGCGGGGAACAACAATAAATATAAATACAAGAATCATAAAATAGATAAAACATTAAAACAAGTAAAAACTAATACATTATTAAAAACATCTTAAAATTCAACTGGATAGGCCTGCCGGAAGAGATCAGTCTTCACGGCTCTCTTAAATTCAAGAAGATTTCTAATTTGTCGAATCTCCTCTGGCAGGCCATTCCACAGTCTGGGAGTGGCAGAGGAGAAGGTCCTCTGCGTAAATAAATGCATGTATAAATGAGATGTTTTACTTGTTGGTTTCTCCGTGTAGATGATGTATGGGAATTAATTTGAACTCTCTAAACCCAAATCCAGCATCCTAGGGATTAAGTGACACTGGGCCAAATTCCAATTGTTGTCAATGAGACATAAGCTTGGCTCACTTTGTCTGGGTTGCAGTCTCTGACTCCAGCCAGTATGTACATCTGAGAACACCGCTGACCAGAAAACCTCCCCCAACAGCTCTACTGATATGAATGGGAGCTGCTGAAGTACACAGTGGTGGTGCACCACTTTAGAATATCACTATGTTGTTAAGTGGTTCTTTTTCACTTCAGTGAGGCTTGCATGGAAGAACTTCCCAATGGATTATGTTCTGAGTGTGATTTTTGTACTTAGATTCTTGACAGAGCCGGCTCTACCATTATGCAGGCTGATGGGCCTGGATCTGGTAACAGAGTGAGAGGAGCTGTGAATTGCACCACTCCCCCCCACCAAGAGGGGCTGCTGCTGCTCTACTCCCTCCAGTGGGTGCTCTGAGAGCCCTGCCAGATGGTCCACCACCATGTTCACTTCAGTGAGGCTTGCATTGAAGAACTTCCCGATGGATTTTGTTCTGAGTGCGATTTTTAAAAAATGTGTTTGAGGCCTGGCTTCCAAGATTTTCTAAAGAGGTCTTGTGCAAAAAGCCCATTGTGTCTCGTTGGTATTTAGATGGGGAACAGCTGCTCCCTATACACATTTTGTTCCTCCCCCTTAACAACCCCTATTGATAACTAATCGCAGCCCAGACACTTCTATTAGCTATTTACCCAAAATCGAGTTGGCTAATGAAAATGTTTCTAATTAATACGAGGCAGATTAAAACTCATTACAGCAAGGTCGTTGGTAATGAGAGATAATCAGAGCGCAAATGACCGAGCTTGGAGCAAAATGAAGATGGAGCGTGAGCCAGGAAATCGGCACCAGCTGTGTGTGCATCAAACTGCAAGGGAGAAAGGGAACATGGCAAGGTGGCTGGAGCTTTAATGCAGGCTTTGCTGCAGGCCTAGGGTGGCTACCTAGCCTCTTCCTCCATGGTAACATGGCCCTTTTGATTTGGGCATATGTAATGTTGGTGGGAGTGCAAAACTTTGCATAGTGGTGGCTTTGGAGAGTCAAGAAGAGCTTTTCTTAACACATTCCTGAAGGTGATCTGTGTACTTCCTGATGTATTTAATTCACTGCGTTGGGACTACTTTGAATGAATGAGATAGAACTTACAACAGGGTGGACAGACTTCAGGCTTGTGGGATCTACTTGGTTTTTATACTAGAACCCAGAGTTCTACCAACTGTACCTTCATGCAGAAGACAATGACATGGTTTGGACAACACAGCAGCCCATGATGGGATAATTAACTGTTGGGGCACCATGACACATACCATCTGCCATTGTGAGTATGCAGGCTCAGCCAGGGGTTGCCATGGCTTGTTGTGTCATGCGAACCCAGGTGGCAAGGGTTATTTGGGGATTCAACAACCCTTGCATATTCCATGGTCTGTTTTAGGGTTATGCAAGGATTGTTTAACCATCAAATAACCCCTGTTGCCCAGGTTTCCTTGACACAACAAGCCACTCATGGGCCTGTATATTCATAATGGCGGCCAATGCACACTGCAGCACCTTATGGGCAAATTAACCCACAATGGGCTGTTGTGTCATGTGAACTGGACCATACACTTAAAATGAAAGGATCCAAAGCCCTGGGATTTGTTTTGAGTACCAGAACTGAAAGAAGATCATAACCCTTCCACACAAAAATCACTTCAAGTTATACCAAGGTTTCTTCATCAGAGCAGTATAGTTTGGATGTGGTGTGTTGCCACAGTTAAACAGCTAGGCGTAAGGAATCACCTGTAAATCACCTGTTGATCTACTGGTAGATCTACTAGTACCAGCAGATCCAGATCGACCTTCTGCCCACCTTTGACTTACAACATGAAATCTCATTCTAAATGCAATATGCTGCAGCACTCCAGTAAATGCTAGTGTATCATCATATGTTCCATCCTGGTCATTCTTGTTAATGGCTTTTCAAGGCTTAGATAGGGGGAAGCTCGTCACTGCATGATCCTATGTGAGCTCTAGTACCCCAACAACACAAATGAATGCTTCCCTGAAAAATGGACGTAATGACAGAGCCCCTGTTTTGCAGAGACCATGGTTCAAATCCACATTCTGCCATGAAACTCACTGGATGACCTTGGGTCAACTGCACCATCCTTAGCTCCGCCAGAGAGTTATTGGCCCAGTTCAAAAAGCCATGCTGCCTGGGTTTGGATGACAGGAGAAGCCAGGCCTGGATGGGTAATTAGGCAAATGGCACCGCACACATGAGCACATGCCACAGCTTAAACAAGACACTGTACTTGCTTCAGCTGCAATGATAGCGTAAACCAGGTCATTGTGAGCTTAGAAAAGTGGTGGGGATCAGGAGGAGATCCATGTATGCATCCTACTTTTTTTTTTTTTCAACTTAAAAAACAACATAAACACAACATAAGTACAATACATAACCCTTTCACTACCCCCGTGCTCCCCTTCCTCCAGAAGACCTACATTTATTCAATTATATTATACATCTTTCCAAAATTGTAAAGAATCTTTCAAAGGTGAGTACCCTTTCCCCTTTCTTAATACAAATTCCAGAAATGGACTCCATATATTTTCAAAATCATTCTTCCTGGATAATCCCCTCCTTACTTTCAAATTACACGTTAACTTGTCATTAAGCGCACTATCCCATATTTCTTTATACCATTCTTCTATTGTATACTTCCTTTGCACTTTCCAATTCTTAGCTATCATTAATCTAATGGGTGCCAGGAGGTTGTTAATCAATTCCTTCATACTTGTATTCCCTATTCCTTTATCCCATATTGATAGTAAAGCCAACTTAGGACTTATTTCCACATTAATTCCTGTTATTTCACTTATTTCTTTAAACACCCTTTTCCAAAATTTTTGTACATATTCACAACTCCACCACATATGAAAGTAAGTTTCAACCTCCTGACAACCCCTCCAACAGTTCTTAGATTTTTTTTATCAATCTGGTGAGCTCTCACTGGCGTTAAATACCATCTCCATGCTACTTTATAATAATTCTCCTTTATCCTAACCGACAATATAACATTCTTGCATCCCAAATCTTCCTCCAGTTAAATTCATTAATTTGTTCCTTTAAATCATCTTCCCAAATCATTTTAAGAGAATCTTGGTGGTCATCGTCCTCTATCATAATTTTATATATTTCACTAATCAAACCTCTTTTATTTTTATTTCCCCCTTTCTTTTCTCTTGATTCAATTAATTCTTCAAATCTTGTATTATCTCTACAACATGTATGCATCCTGAACTCCTTGGAGGATGGGTGAATTTAAATATAATGAAATAAATACTTGGAGAAGGATAGATGAGGCCAGGATGCAGAAGTATCCAGAGGAGAAAAGAAAACAACCTCTGCCACAAGGTCACCCTTAGGGAGCCAGCTGTTATAATTCTAAACCTAAAACACAAAACAGCACACTTTCCTATGGGTTGAATCCAGATTTATGCTGGATCAACTGTGATGGTAGGAGTGGACTTTCCCACCCTCTGCTTTCCATGGTAGTCCCTCCAGCCTTCTGAAAATGCTACACAGAGAATGTGTGGGGGAAAGGGGAATTCCCAAAAATTGAGCAGATGGGCTTTCTGCGAGCGAAAAGCAGATCCTGGATCCAAAGAAAGATCCATCCAATCTATCTAACTGATCTAAATGTGGAAGTCACCTCATCCTCTGTTTATTCACTGTAGCAGCCCTCTGGAAAGAAACGACTCCAGAGTGCTCCTACGGGGAATAAATAGAGGATGAGGTGACTTCCACATTTAGATCAGTTGAATAGATTGGATGAATCTTTTTCTCTTTTTTGTGTTGTTGAAATTTTACAATAAAAAATTAATTATAAAAAACAATATTGCTCGTACCGGCAGATCATTGCCGTTCTCAATGGTGGCCACTACAATTGGGTTGCTTCCAACCAACCCAGAAATGACCTGGGTAAAGGAGAGTGGGGGGGGGGATGATCAATTCGGGAAAGCTGTAGTTACCTCTCTCCCCCGGTCCCTTTCCTCAGTATCTGCAACTGGGAATGGCTGCATGCAAGCTGGTTTAGGTGAAAATAAGAATACTGTTATAAAGTGACGCAGGTATAATTAGAGCCGCATGACATTTTCCCTACATAGAGATAATCTCCATGTAGAAAAGAAACCACAAACAGTTTGAAGACACTGCTAAAAGTTATTTTGTTGCCTTCAGTTATTTTGCTGTGGGGTAACTCCCAGAGACATGGCAAAATGTTCTATAGATATTCATGCTGTTTTTAGACATGGTGATATGCACGAATGGCCTTTTTCCTACAGTACTTTGTGTAGGGAAAAATATCATGTATAAAACAATTCTTAGGGCACAAAGGAACTGGCTTTATAGTAATTTCCTTTCTTCAGAGAACTGTCAATTTGTTTTGGGTTCTAGGGATACCTCATAGAGAACTTCCATAACCACACCTAACCACAATTCCCAATATTTGGTTGGTAAGCAATATCATTTAAACTGGAATAAATCCAATATATCAGGCCATGGAAGCTCACTGGATGACTATGGGCCAGTCACAAACTCTTAGCTCAACCCATTGATTGATTGATTGATTGATTAATTGATTGCATTTTTATCCTGTCCAATAGCCAAGGCTCTCTGGGCAATTCACAATTAAAACCATAAGATACAACAAATCAAATGTAATATAAAAGTTTAAAAGTTTAAAAATACCAAATAAAACCAGAATAAACCAAGCAGCAGTTACAGCCCAGAGAAAGCCTGTGTGAAGAGCTGTGTTTTCAGGAGGCGTTTAAAGGATGTTACGTTTTCCACCTCCCAAACTGCATGAAGGAGGGTTTTCCAGAGTGTGGGTGCCGCTACAGAGAAATCCTGATTTTCGAGGTTTTTCATGTCGACATTTGGGAATGACCAGCAAGACCTCCTTTGCTGATCTTAAAGGTTACCTGGGTATGTATAAGGGAAGGTGGTATGCTAGGTATTCTGGTCCCAAGTAGTTTAGGGCTTTATAGGATAATAACAGAACCTACCTCACAGGGTTGTTGTTATGAGGATAAAATGGAGAGGAGGTATGCTGCCATGGGTTCCTTAAGGAGGAAAAAATGCTGTAGGCTTATAAATAAATAAAAGCCTATAGCTTGGTTTGACTATAGACATAAGATTCTTGTTGGATCTTAGACCACTGGTGTAGAAATGGGTCTGAAGGCCATCTTATCCCAACTCCTTTGTAGCTATGCTGCCTGAGTTTAGCCAACCCGTGTAATCAAAATTATATTGTGCTCCAAGACTTACTCTGCCAACGCATAAGTGCCAGCTGCAGCGCTCTACCATAAATGCTGTAGGGCAAGAAGGAATAAACTTCCTTGAATTTCATGGGAATGGTTGTATATGCATACATGCACACGATCCCTATAAAGCCTTGGCTTTTGTAGCAATGCAATTTTATTTTATTTTAAAGAAAGATTTCTTTTTTAAACAATTGTGGAGAAAAGCTTAATAACACAAGTCTGGAGAATCCTCGGTGCTAGAAAACAGGCAGCAAATAAAAGCAATCCCAATCAACCTGCCTAAATGTTTGTTGCTCCACAAAAATTGCGATTTTTATGTCAATCCTGTGATTTCCTGGGCTTGACTAATGCTTTCTTTTATTCTGGATTTGACACTGGTGGAACTGTCTCATTTTTCATTGTAATCTATTCTACGTTTTCATTTCTGTCCTTTTGTTTTAATGCACCCAAGCACCCTGCTTTTGCTCCAGCGGCTGCCACATTATAAAAGAAACTGATCTGAATTCCATCTGCCACTGGGCTGCCAGATCTCCCAGTGTGTTTGACTCCATCTGGAGTTTCCCATAAACTTTTGTCAGTATAATGTAACCCGAATATATAGGCCCACATTGCAGTTTTTCCAGCCATAGCCATGTTGTGCTGCCTCGTCCTCAGGGCAGAGCCACACATTACTCCATCAAATGTGTGTTCCCAAAATCTATACTGCTAGAAAAATATTATGACGGTAGCATAACAAGCTACAGCAGTAATTGACTGGATGAGGGCTAACGAACGAGGTGCAATCCATACAAGACGGAAGTGCTGTTAGTGAGTTCTTCGTCTGCCCAGAGGTGTTCAATCTGTACTAGAAGGGGTTGCACCCCCCCAAAACACAGGTATGCAACTCACAGCCTGCCTTGACTGTGATCCACCATGAATGCCCAAGCTCCCAAATTCCCACCCTACCCAGCTGTTTGGTGGGCTGGCGGGAGTGGCATTGTGATGGGGGAGGAAGTGTGCAGGAATGACCCGTCCCACACGCCACCCCCCCCTTGTAAATTGCACTCTTCTCACCCCATGAAATAACTGTTTGGTGGGCTAAAGGGATGGGGAGTGCAATGGGGATTGGGAAGAAGACTGACAACTTGGTTAAACATTCCATCGCTCACACAAGGCATATCCTTTACGATTTGTTTTCTTCATTCTCTATTATTCAGCCATAATAGGCTGACCAGATAAAATCCAGGTCAGGGCTCATGTAACTTTAACAGTTGTAGAGAAAAGGGAATTTCAGCCAGTGTCATTTGTACGTAGTTTGTTCCTGGTGAAATTCCCTCTTCATCACAACAGTTAAAGTTGCAGGCACTATACTAGAGTGACCATATACAAAAGAAGGCAGGGCCCCTGCAACTTTAACTGTTGTGATGAAGAGGGAATTTCACCAGGAACTAATTGCATTCAAATGACACTGGCTGAAATTCCTTTTTCTCTACAACTGTTAAAGTTACATGAGCCCTGACCTGGATTTTATCTGGTCACCCTAAGCCATGACAACTGAGGCCTTGTATCTGCAGGGCTGGCTCATAGTATTTTGCTGATTGTGAGAAGTTAGATGTGAAAGAGCTTTACTACAGAGTAATTTGTAAAAATGGGTGCTGTCAGTTAGGAGGAAGGAATTTGTCCCATTTTGTGTCACATATGGCCCTTGGTGGGGGACACACACACACACACACACACACTCACTCTATACATATGCAAGGAGCCCAAAGTGGCATATCAATCAGTTTTCCTGTCTCCCTTTTAGTCTTTATTTCTCTATAAGTTTAACACACATATTTTATTTGAAATCTACATATTAATTGTGTTTTATCTTCCAAGGTAACACATTAGCCTGAGCATTGCCTCACAAAACCACATGCACAGTGGGCATACACTTTGCTCTCAAGCATGGATTGACTTTGAGCATACTATCTGCCCATCCATCCAATTTATTAGTTGCTCCAGAGCTGAAGCTCTCAGGGCGACGCACACAACAAAAGTAAACCCAATAAATCCAATGATAAAACACATTACAAATTTTTATTTTAAAAGCAGCAACACAAATGCAGCATGTGTATTTTTAACGTAACCAAGCAAGTAGCCTGTGCTTGCCCCCTAGCAACGAGGAGTTAGCTAAGGTATATTTACCTGTTTGTTTGGATTCCTCCTCCTAAAAAATGTCAGTGTGACAAACACATTTTTGTGTGGGTTTTTTTCCTACCTAAAAATGTCAAGGTGACAAACATACATTTGCAAATGTGTGTATTGTGTCATCAGGGAATCTACAGCACTCTCTCAAAATTCCAAATGTGCCAACCAACCAAAAATGTTGGGGAATCCTGACATCCTCCACCTGCAAACTGGCTCAAAGAGTAAAGCACCTGGTCCCTACTGCCAGGCTCCTTACTTTGTGCCTGTTGTTGCTTATAGCCATTTATACTTGTCAAATAAGCTAGTGGCCATAGCCAAATCTTGTAGCAGTGCATTCAGTTTTCCGGCGTATAAGACGACTGGGCATATAAGACGACCCCCAACTTTTCCAGTTAAAATTTAGAGTTTGGGATATATTCGCCGTATAAGACTACCCCTCTTCCAACGCACACCAAAGTCACTTCTTTCCACTTCTTTCCAAAGTTAAGTCACTTCTTTCCACTTCTTTCCAGGGGGCAGGGGAGGGGGGCAGGGGGGAGGGGGCGGTGGCGTGCTTACCTTTCAGGGACGTCCGTTCCCGTCCGGCGCCGGCTGCTACTGCCAGCGGGCTTCGGCCTGCTCCAGAGTGGCGCGCCGAGTGATGTCATCACCCGGCGCGCCACCCTGGAACAGGCCGTGAAGCCCACTGTCAGTAGCAGCCGGCGTTGGACAGGAGCGGACGTCCTTGAAAGGTAAGCAGGGGGCAGGGGGAGGGGGGGCAGGGGGGAGGGGGCGGCGGCGCGCTTACCTTTCAGGGACGTCCACTCCCGTCCGGCGCCGGCTGCTACTGCCAGCGGGCTTCGGCCTGCTCCAGAGTGGCGCGCCGGGTGATGACTTCACCCGGTGCGCCACTCTGGAGCAGGCCGTGAAGCCCGCTGGCAGTAGCAGCCAGCGCTGGTCGGGAGCGGACGTCCCTGAAAGGTAAGCAGGGGGCAGGGGGAGGGGGCGCGGCGCGGCGCAGGCGGGCGGGCGGCGCGGGCGGGGAGGCGGGTGGGGGGTTGTTTTGGGGGGGCGGGGGGGACCAGGAGTTTCAGCACGCGGCGTATAAGACGACCCCCGACTTTTGAGAAGATTTTCCTGGGTTAAAAAGTCGTCTTATACGCCGGAAAATACGGTATGTTGCATAAGAAGTGCTTTCTTCTGAGCCTACTGTCAATCAATTTCTGTGGTGAGAGCCCAACTCTGGAATGCCCTTCCAAGAAAAATTGTATTCATTGAAGTGCCAAGTTAAAAGTTTTTACTTGCCTGGGCATTTTATTTGTTTAAGGTGTGACATTGTGATCTGGTTTATCTCATTGGTGAATTGTTTTATCCGTTTCACTTTTGTATGGATTGATATTTCACTGTGTTTTGTTGTTGACATGTTTATTTTATCTTTGTATGCTGCTCTGATCCCTGCTTTTGTGGGTTGAATGGAACTTTTTAAAAAGAAATAAAAACAAATAAATACAGTATAAAAATAAATAAATACATTATCATGTACTACAGCACATTTTCAACTGGGCAGCACTGGCTGGCAACTCAGTCAGATAGAATGTTAGACTGGACTTGGAAGATCTGAGCTATCTAACCCTGGATTCACTAGGCAAATTTAGGGAAGTCAACGACTGCGTTCAGACAACACAATAGTCAATGATAGGTTAATAGTCAACTCCACAGTTGATTATTGAGGGGGTATGCCCCACACAACATGATTATAATCAACTGTGGTGTGGATTAAGGCCAGCGTCGAGTTTGATTGACACATCCCCCGCCATCTCTCCCTCCTTAGTTCTCCCCCTGGTATCCCATCAGCCATTGTGAGTTCGGCTGGCTGGACTAGAGCGGCAGGCGCTGCTTTGGTCGCTACTGCCAGATCACTCTGTAGTTGCTGAAAATAACCAACTGTGTGCGACGAAATAGTCAATGGTGCCTGACACAGGACACCATAACCAATGGTTGTTCAAATAATCAACTCTACACAGTGCTGGTTATTTGCGTTGGTTATTTTGGCCAAATAACCAACTGTGGTATGAAAAAGTCCCGACAGATGACACAATAAGTAACCATTGATTAATTAATCCAACATTGACTATTTAACCCAGCGTTGGTTATCGTGTCATCTGAACTCAATCATTATCTCGCATCTCCCATTTCTCATCTGCAAAATGGGAACATTAAAGGTTTGCTGTAAGGATGAACGGGATTCGATTTGTAAAGTGTTTTGCATAATTAAAATACGCTATACCAAACAATTAATGGTAACAATAGTTTGGTAATCACTACTTCTGTTTTTCCATTACTATATTATGTCAGTCAGATAGTTTCTGTTTCTTAGCCATGACTAATGTTTTCCAATATTTTGGGTTTGACACTAGTGGCAGCATCTCATTTCTCAGTGTTGACTGCAATTTTAATAAAGCAACTGGCTGTATATCATTGGTGCTATCTGGGCCGTTTCATAATTGTTCTCAGAATCAGAATAAAAAGAAATGTGGCTTCTGGAATCTCGTTACCGCCAGAAACTCAGCTTTTGCTTTCTAAACGTCAATCTGAATCTAGCTCAGTGGCAGATTGGTGGGTGTAACACATTCTTAAGGTGTGTCCAGCCACGGCTGCATGCTTAGCTCTGTTGTTCTCAGCCAGCCCAGAAATCAAGCAGGCCCTCCATGTGTCCTACTTTATAGAGGACCATCCTTGTTTGAAGGGATGTCAAAGGGCAGTACTCTGTCTGAAGGCATCCTCTGTTCGAGGGGCCACCCAGTCCATGTCTAGCCATCAAAAGGGAGACCTGGGGCCTCGAAGTTGCCCATCAACAGTTTGCACCTGAACAGCAGACTCGGCAGGCACACAGGACAGCTGGTCAATGTTTCCCACACAACTCTGAGATGTATTGGGTTTCTGTGTAAATGAGAGCAACTATTTCTACATTTGTGTCTATACATACAAATTAGCATATACATATTTTATGCAAATCTGTATTTTCCTCTCTCTATCTCTCTTTTTTTTTTGGTGATGTGTAAGTGGCCACCGTATGCCCTCAAGAGCATTTACCAGGTCTTTACAAAGGTTGGCCCATTTCAGCTCCCTGGTTTTACAGCGCCAGAAGCCAAACAGGCATTTTGGCATCTGCTCAATCTTAAAGGCTTTAAAAAGGGATTTGGATAAATTCCTGGAGAAAAAGGCTATCAATGGCTACTAGTCCTGATGGCTATGTGCTACTTCCAGTATCAGAGGCAGTAAGCCTATATGCACCAGTTGCTGTGGAACATGGGTGGGAGGGTACTGTTGCTTGTTGCTTCCGGGTTCAACAGCTGGTTGGCCACTGTGTGAACAGTGATGGACTGGATGGGCCCTTGGTCCAATCCAGCATGGCTTTTCTTATGTTCTTATGTTTATAGGTGGAAGGAGTAAATTGCCCCTCCTTCCTGTTGAAGTGTCAATTCTAGGGCCTTGTGTGTGTGTGTGCGTGTGTACGCGCGTGGGAGTGGGGTGGGGGTGGTTAGACAGGCAATAGCAGCAATTGCCCCAGGGCGGACACACAGATGGGGCCATACAATTCATGCTATCTTTCATTGATGAGAATAATCTGATCAATTTTGTTCCAAGGTAGTAACGCTGATCAATAAATGGAAACTCACAACCAGGAGTAATTTCAGTACTTTGGGGTTGCCCGGGAACTGCATTTCCTCAGCTGTTGATTTCAGAGTGGGGATCTGCTCTCATCATTTTGTTGTTTGACAGGCAATTCCAATCAGTGAAGGCAGGTGGCTCCGATTTTGGTGGGGCTGTGAATCCACTGTGGCTGGCTGGTCTTGACTGATATTGGAGCCACCGGCCTCCGCTGATTCTAATCAACATATAACCCATTGACTCCTCTTCCCTTCCCCCAAGCAGACCAATCTCTTGGCAGATAGCCTGGCTAGAGAGCAGGGCAGTGGAGAGGTCACTACAGGTCATAGCAATAAAGAATTCTTCCTGGCTCAGCCACAGACTTGAACTTGGATGTTCTACATTAGTTTATGGCATGTGAAAAGAGGATCCCATGTTCAGAAGGTAAATCCAATAGTACTTTTGTATGTGTGTTTCCATTTTCAAGCCATGAAATCTTAACATGTTGCTGTATTAAATGATGTTTTGATGTCAAACATAAGATGGGTTGTATCCAATGGCGTTCTGCCATCGGAAGGGAACTGCTGGTGGAATGGATTTCCCCTTCTGCTCTTCAGCCCTTGTGTTCCTTCAAATCTGCTCCTGAGGGTTGGGGGACCATCCAAAGGAAATGTTGGCACATGTGAGGAGCTGCAGGGTGGAGGAGATGATGGGGAAGTCTGGCAAGGGTTGGATCCAACCCCATATATTTACCTAGGTGTGTCTTCCATCTGAGAAAAATATATCACATTGATACCGGGTTCAATGACAAGGAAGGGATCCTCAAATGAACATTGAAACCCCATGTCCTGTCTCAGATTTAACAAGAACCTTATAGGGCAGAATGATACAATATGGCAAGACAGGCCACTAGTTGCAGCACCATGGAAGTTGCAAGGGAACCACTTGCTCCAATCAAGTCTGGGCCTGGTCTAAAGCCTTTTATACCTCTAGGGCTGGATAACCCTGCCTGGGTTCTGCCCCTCCAGGCTTGGATAACCCTGCCCGGGTTCCGCCAATTTAGCCCTCTTGTCGAAATAGGTTCCCAAACTTTTATATAGGGCAATAAGCAGAACTCTTTCGTCATCTTTCTCAGTACACCGATGACATCGCATTCCACTCCAGATCTAGTGATAATAATTGGACAGTTGTGTGGGATTCAACATGAAGTCAAGTACTGAAAAGGTTTAGCCAGTGTCTGATCAATGGCCATGTTTTGCATCTCATATGCTTATTTTCTCACAGTTGATAAGGGACTTCGTCAAAAGCCATTGGAAAAAGTTCCTTTAAATATCTCCTCTTTTTCTGTCTTTGTACTATTTTGTCGAATGTCCCCAAAACCGTAATAAATTGGGGAGGAATTTTTTTTTTCTTTTTGGCAAAACCCATGATGGTTTGTCACATAGCCTATTCACTGAGGTGATATATAGCTCTGTCATTAATTGTTGTTTCATCTTGTTTATTTGTTACCAAAGTAATTGAGAGTGCTAGCGAGGTCTTGTGGCTAAAGGATGAATGAAACGTGCAGAAATGCTTAAATATGTTGGGCCCAGGAGATTTGGGTTCAAGAACTTGATCAACCATGAGCTCACTATGGGACTTTGTGGACAGAAATATGTGGATGAATAGGATTATCCCTACTGGTTCTTCTGGTCATTGGTTGTGGCTGGGCTGAGGAACAGCAGGATGCTCTGGGTTCATTATCTGGATGTTGCTGCAGGTAAACAAGGACCAAGCTGGTAACAGAGCTGTCCTGATAGTGCATGGAGTCAAGTGCCTGGACCGTGTGTTATCTTCCTCCTTTTGAGTTTCCTGGTATCTTAGATTGTGTTTTTGAACACTTGGGTATATACCAGGGGTGGGGAACCTCAGGCCTGGGAGCCAAAACTGACTGCCCAGTCTGGCCCCCTGGGGTTCCCCAAACGGCCATGGCTTTTCCCCCTGACCATTGATCATTTGGGGGTTTCCCAGCTTTTGTGCAGTTTTTCCACCCTTCTAAATGGGCGAAATGCCTCTCCTAAGACGTAGGTCCTGGTAGTAAGAGCTTTAAGCTAAAATATAGTGGGTTTTGGCCCTACCCCTTTTGCCTTTGGTCCCATCCACCACTGAGATGCGGCTGCCAAGAATGTCTCTGAAATGAAATTTGGCCCTTGAGCTGAAAGTGGTTTTGCATTCCTGATGAATACCACTGAGATCCAGTGACTTGTTAAATGTTTAATTTGCCAGCTTGCCCATGGCAGGTGGGAGCATGTTTTCCTTAATCTTTTGCACTCTTGCTGCTTAAACTCTGTTATATGTCAAAGTGGCTATATTGAATGGTTCATCTTCTTTATTCCATCTCTTCAGAGACTTCAAGGCGATCATGCCTTCCCCTAATACTGGTTTCTCTAAACTGAGTGTGGGCTTGTTTCTTCAGTCTTCTTGTTAATAAGATGCATTATAGAAGCCAGAAGTAGCTTAAGCTATAGGAACAACAACAACAACAACAATAATAATATATTTATTTCTTACCAGCCTCTTCCTCCGGATTGAGGCGGGGAACAACATCAATACAGACAATATAAAATACATAAAACTGATTAAAAGCATATAAAATTAATACATTATTAAAATCAACCAAGTCTTAAAATTCGATTGGGTAGGCCTGCCGGAAGAGATCAGTCTTTATAGCTCTCTTAAATTCTAGAAGACTGGTAAGTTGGCAGATCTCTCCTGGCAGGTCATTCCACAGTCTGGGAGTGGCAGAAGAGAAGGTCCTCTGGGTAACAGTTGTCAGCCTAGTCTTGGCCGACTGTTCTTCCCAGAGGACCAGAGTGTGCGGGGCGGATTGTATGGGAGAAGGCAATACCACAGGTAACCTGAACCCAAACCATGTAGGGCTTTAAAGGTAATGACCAAGACTTCGTACTTCGCCCGGAAACTAATTGGCAGCCAGTGGAGTGATTTTAAAACTGGTGTAATATGGTCACCCCTAGGTGTACCAGTGACCAACCTGGCTGCCATATTTTGAACTAGTTGAAGTTTCCGGACTAGACACAGAGGTAGCCCTATGTACAGCACATTGCAGAAGTCGACCCTCGATGTTACCATTGCGTGCACTACCGTTTTTAGGTCTTCCAACTCTAGGAAGGGGCGCAGCTGGCGTATCAGGTGAAGCTGACAATAGGCACTCCTGGCCGTCGCGTCTATCTGAGCTGTCATTTGGAGCAATGGATCCTGGAGCACCCCCAAGCTGCAAACATAGCCTTTCAGGGGGAGTGAAACCCCATCCAGAACTGGTTGACACACCTCCAAACCCAGGTTGGGACCTTTGACAGTAAGCACCTCCGTCTTGTCTGGATTCAGCTTCAGTTTGTTTTTCCTCATCCAGCCCATTACCACCTCCAAGCATTCATTCAGAGGAGACACACTATCCTTAGCTGACGCTGTTGTCAAAGGCATAGAGAAATATATTTGGGTGTCATCAGTGTACTGGTAGCACCCCGCCCCATGCCTCTGGATGATCTCTCCCAGCAGTTTCATGTAGATGTTAAACAGCATTGGGGATAGGATTGCACTTTGTGGTACACCACATAGCAGCTCCTTCTTTGCAGAGCAGCTATCCCCGAGCATCACCATCTGGAACCTGCCCGAGAGGTAGGACCGGAACCACTGAAGCACAGTGCCCCCCAGTGTCAATCCTCTCAGGTGTTCCAGAAGGATACCATGGTCAATGGTATCGAAAGCCGCTGAGAGATCCAGAAGTACCAGCAGGGACACACTCCCCCTGTCAATTTTCAAGTGTAGATAATCCACTAAGGTGACCATAGCAGTCTCAACTCCATACCCTGCCATGAAGCTGGTTCAAAACTCCTATACTTCACATCTTTATATTTAATTAGAATACACTTATCCTGCTTTTTTCAGGTTCAGAGAGGATTCCTTAAAAAACTCAATTCTTAAACTAACTTTCTCCATATTTCCCTAGTTTAGAGCTATACTGTTACTTAAGCTGTACAGAAACCCTCACACTGGATGCAGTCTTAGGGCTAAGATGCCATTCACATTAGACAACATAATTACCAATTGTTTGAATGGTTCTTTAAAATTAAATAGGTATAGTGGGCCTAATCCAGACTGGGAACCTGGCAAGAGGGGGACATTAATCCTCTGCCTTCTGCTACACTTCCACAGAATCAGGAATCTGGTGGGTGGGCACGTACATGGGTTTTTATCTGGATCAGAGTCCCCTTGCCTACTATTTGCATGGAAAGCAAAGTTCCCATTTGCACCAATGGAATGAAAATTTTCTTCCAATGCAAATATCAAGTGCAGAATCTTGATCTGGACTGGGACCACATTGGAGGACAAATGTTTAAAGCCAGCAGGGTGACAATCTGATCCTCTCATCTCCTGGTGCCTGATGTTTACTTTTTTAGAAGGCATTCACACAGTTGCATGAATGACATTCATCTACTTTGGTTTTAGTCCTTCTTATAATTACTATGAGCCATTCAATAAGTGTTCTGGAAATGCAGAAAGAACTTTAGCCCAAGGTCTTCATTCTATTCCTTACTGCAGCCTTATGTAAATACTTTGTAAAAGTAGTTGTAAAAAGAAGTTGTAGCAGCTTGTACTTTATCATGCAATGCCATGTTCAGGGATTGTGAATTATCACTGTCAGGTACACTGACTCAACTGGAAACAGGATTAAAAATTGTTTGACTTTGGGGAATTTTCTCCCTGCCTGGTGCCATTCTTGGAAATAATAAAGGATGGTCTATTCTGTGGTCTGCCTTCAACGTGAAAATTTAAAGGAGGTGAAAGCCATCAATGACTATTAATCACAATGGCTGTATATTGCCTCCAGTATCAGAGGCAGTGTGCATGTCAGTACCAGTTGCTGGTGAACACTGGCAGGAAGGTGCTATTGCATTCATGCCTTGCATGTGGGCTTCCCAAGGGCATCTGGTTGGCCACTGTGGGAACAGAATGCTGGGCTAGATAGTCCTTTTTTCTGATCCAGCGTGGCTCTTCATATGTCCTTAATTAGTCCTCTTAGAGCTTTTCTATTGTGTGCTTGTGATTGCTCACTCACAGTAGTTTGCGGATTATTTCCACAATATAGTCATCCTCCAAGGCCTCCTCCGCTCTTTGTAACCATTTCCCCAGCTTTTTTCTGATTAACAAAAGTGTGGTATTATTGATAAATGGCGTAATGAGACTTTCGTGTAATTCCACTATACCAGAGCACCATCTAATAGTTGTGTAATGAAACATATAGAAAGACAAAAAGTAGGGTGACCAGATAAAATCCAGGTCAGGGCTCATGTAACTTTAACAATTGTAGAGAAAAGGGAATTTCAGCCAGTGTCATTTGTATACAATTAGTTCCTGGTGAAATTCCCTCTTCATCACAACAGTTAAAGGTGCAGGGGCCCTGCCTTCTTTTGTATATGGTCACTCTAGTATAGTGCCTGCAACTTCAACTGTTGTGATGAAGAGGGAATATCACCAGGAACTAATTGCATACAAATGAAACTGGCTGAAATTCCCTTTTTTCTACAACTGTTAAAGTTACACGAGCCCTGACCTGTTTATCTGGTCACCCTACAAAAAGAACCCCCCCAACCCCAACCCCCCCATGTAATGGAGCCAATATTAATCCTGCAAAGAGTCTGGAAGCAGAAGCCTTGATAAAGGTGTGGGTTAAAAACCTGATGTAGAAAAGCTGTTTGTATTTGTCCACACTTTGGTGAGCAATATTATTAGAAATCCATAAGAATCCTAGTGGGACTAGTTTGCATGTTCTTCCTTGTCTCTGGATGAGACAGAACCACCATCTGGTAGAACTATGTTGTCTTTGAGGGATGCTTGGCTGTGAAGCACTCAGGATGTTTTCTAGTAAATTGAAGCAAGCAAGTAAACAAACAAACAAACAACCATTTTGAGCTTGCCATTTTAGGAGATGAATCAACATCAGGGTTAGATGCCCAGCCATGGTTTCTTTTAGTCCCTTGGTTTAACCTCATGCATTCAGATGCAAACTTAATGTTGAGTATTCCCAGTAACCCTGACTCGATGGATACTCTGTGCAGTTATATATGCTTTCTCAACATGAGAATGTTAAAAAAAATGTGAAAAATCGGGGCTAAATGGCCTTTTCCCTTTTCATGGGTACCCAACCTTCCCTTCCTTTCCTCTGGAATGCAGGCTAATTTTGGAGAGCTATAGAAAGTCTCATCCCGCTTTTGCTGTCTGCTGATATTCCTCCCCCACCCCCACTGCCTGTTTTCCCCCTTTGCTGAGACAGTGTCGAGGACAATTATCCAAGCTGCATAAAAGCTGCTTGCCTGTAATGGGCTGAACTCCCTGTACTGTGACAAACTGCCCAGCTGCTCTGGCTGTATCCCTCCCTCTTCCCACCCCCATCTGCACCCTTTCTTTTCCAGTTTCTCTTGTATCCTTCACTTTTCCTTCATGACATCTCTGGCCCTTTCTGCACCAGCCATTTCCCCCGTGGCTGCCCCTGCCTGCTCGCGGAGAGTCCGCATGATGCACAGGGCATCCTGCAAGCAGGCAGGGGCCAGCCCTCCATATTCCCAGGAGTTCAGGGAAGGCCATTTTGGGGGGGGGGGGGGTTGAAGACAGCGAAATCGCCATCTCCAGTAAGGCAGGGGTGATGGGGGCCGATTGCGTGCCGCGGTGTTTTTTTTAAACGTACTTTTATAGAGGAGCGCTTGTGCGCTGCTACAAGGATCATAAAAAAAAATGGCTGCTGCAACTTCTGATGGCCCGAGAGAAGCCCGGGCCATCGCGTTGCGGCCTCATCATGCCGGACACGGAAATGCTTACTTCCAGGTTCTGTCGCTTCCAGCCCTCTCCGTTCCTCTGGTGCGGAAAGGGCCTAAGCCACTTAAAAGGGAAGATGCAGAGAAGAGACAGACAAGTCAAAGAGATGCACAGAATGCCCCTCTTTTCTCAGGCAGATCGTAAGGATGCAAGAAGAGCTGTGCTGGATCAGACCAGAGGCCGATCTAGTCCAGCATTCTCTTCACCCAGTGGCCAAACAGTTGCCCCAATGGGAAGCCTACAAGCAGGACATGAGTGCAACCGCACCCTCCTGCTTGCGTTCCCCACAACTGGTATCCCTAGCACACTGCCTCTGACACTGGAGTTAGCAGATAGCCAGCATGACTAGTAGCCATTGATGGCCTTACCTTCCATGAATTTGTCTAAACCCCTTTTAAAGCCTTCCAAGCTGGTGGCCGTCACTGCATTTTGTGGTAGCGAATTCCATAGTTTAACTACGGAATTAACAGTATATAACTGCTGTGGTCATAGTCATGCTCCTTCATGGCTGTAGCTTCCTTCTCATTGTGAGGCTATTAGTTATAAGGACGAAAGCTGCCATTTTGTATGCCATTGCTCCACCCCCATCAAGAAGGGTCACAAAGGCACCCAAGATGGCCGCTCCTGCTTGCAGCCACCACAAACAGAAGAGTTGTGAGCATTAGACATCAGAGGTGCTGGGGCCAACATTTTTGCATGCATCCACTTTTATGCTCCACATTTGTGTATACCTTAAGGCACTTCTGCATGGTGCTTATTGAGAGGGTTGCATGTTCTCATAAAGCACTTCTAATGCCTACTCTATGCACATGTCAAGGGTGCCAGCCCACATCTGTCCCTGGTCTATCTATAGGGACTGATGGAAGCAATCCAAGCATTGCAAACTGCAGGCATCAGCACAGGGCATGCTGGAGGAAAAAGGCACCTGCTTTGTGCAAAGATGTTTCCCTAATGGTAAACTTAGGGAACTTTATGATGATTTTTCTGAACAACGAGGAAAGCAAAACAACTTCACAATTGCATCTGGAATCCTGGGAAGAGATGCACACTTTTAAAAGAGTTTGAGTCTCTCTCATAAGAACCTAAGAAGAAATGTGCTGGATCAGACCAAGGGCCCATCTTGTCCAGTATTCTGTTCCCACAGTGGCCAACCAGTTGTTGACCAGGGCCCCGCAAGCAGGATACAACAGCACCCTTCTGCCCATGTTCCTCAGCAACTGGTATCCCTAGTACACTGCTAGAGGTAGCAGATAGCTAGTAGCCATTGATGCCCTCCTCCAGGAATTTATCTAACCTCCTTTTAAAGCCAACCAATTAGGTGGCCACCACTCCACCTTGTGGTAGCGAATTCCATAGTTTATCTATGTGCTGCGTGAAGAAGTCCTTCCTTTTATCTCTCTTGAATCTCCCACCAATCAGCTTCATGGGATGACTGCAGAGTTCTAGTGTTATGAGAGACGAAAAAATGTCTCCCTATCCACATTCTTCATACCATGCACAATATTGTTTACCTCTACCATGTCTCTCCTTACTCACTGTTTTTCTAAGGTCCCCTCTGCAAGGATTCGCTTTTGCGCCTGGTTAGGCGATTATGCGCATAATCGCAGAAGCGCATTTACGCCTAATCCCTCTGCACGAGAGGCGGCGAGAGGCGGCGAAGCGCATTAACAGATGTCCCAAATGCGCTTTACAAGTAGTTAATGCGCATAAGCGCTTATTCACACAGTCAAAATGCGCTTTAACGGACGGAGCAAAATAAAACTCGCGATTTAACGCGCATTCAATAATGCGCATAATCGGGGAGATAACACGCCTCTACGCCTGATTTGCGCTCCGTTCTTGTAGAGGTAATTTTTTTAATGCACCTTGAAAGAGCTTTAAATGCCTCTTGTAGAGGCACCCTAAGCTAAACTGTCCCAGCTCTTGTAACCTTCCCTCATAGGGGAGTTGCTCCAGCCCTTTGTTCATTTTAATTGCCCTTTTCTGCACTTTTTCCAGCTCTATAATATCTGTTTTAAAGTATGGTGACTAGAACTGTACATAGTATTCCAAGTGTGGTCACACCATAGAGGCAGTATGATATTGGCAGTTTCAATTCCTTTTCTAATTCTGCTTAACATGGAGTTTGTCTTTTTTACAGCCTCCGCACACACTCTGTCTTTCACTCTCTCTCTCCAGGTGCACCTGCGTTCTGCAGAACGTCTCCGAGACCTGTGCTGTGCCAACCGGGGCACCTTCATCAAAGTGGGACAGCACCTGGGAGCTCTCGACTATCTCTTGCCTGAGGAATACACCCACACACTGAAGGTGTTACACAGCCAAGCCCCCCAGAGCAGCATGGAGGAGATTGAGCAAGTGATCCGGGAGGACCTGGGTAAAGGGGTATGTGAGTCAATAGGCTCTTGTTGACTTTCTAGCCAAGCAAGAGCAATCCATATATTCTGGCTAACGGAGCAGCGCTTTAAATAGATGTTGGCGCTTTCTTGGTGTTTTCTTGTAATAAACGCATGGCTGTTTGCACATATGTTGTGCGGTGCCACATTTGTTGTGCAGAATACAGGCATTTTTCTTCATGGTGGAACTTCTGTTGCAGAAATATTGCATTCTCGCAGTGCTCAAACAACTATTTTGTCACTGCAAAAATACATGTTCTTTTTCCTCGTTTTCTTATCTACTACTGTTTGATAGCTGTGTGCCATGTTCAATGCTGTTAGGTGATTTGTTGTTAGGTAATTCTTTGGATAATCCCTTCACCATCGCTATTGATGAGCTACAACTGCCCAGGATTAAACCTGCACCATTTTGTATATGTTAATTTTGTGAGTTCCCTAGTACCTGATACAGGGGATAGCTCATGGGAGGCATATCCCATTAAGATAAGGCTGTGGGACTTTTCTGTTCCTATTTATTTTACTTAAGTCATTGGAGACACCGTATTTACTGCACAAACAAAGCTAGTCATGTCCTTTAGCTTATTGCAAATGCTCGGTTAGTTAAAAAGGGGGCCAGGAGTGAATTGCTGAATATGGGCTGCAGAACAGCCCTGAGTGACATAAGTAGAACAAAACATGGAAAGACCTGTCAGCAGTCCAATCAATGGACGAGATTGATGTCAATTTCGGGTCGGTTTTAGCCTACAAGTTAAATCCAGAATGCTCCTCTGATTGGCAACTGGTTCAGCAATTGCAGCACCAATGGAGCCAATGGCTGCACAGAGTTCATGAGCTGAGGAATTTGTCTGAAATGGATATATAAGTGGGTGGGTAGGATAGGATACAGGGGCTTAGAGGGGTCAGTGAGACACTCAGAAGGTTAGATGGCATCAGACAGGAAATACGAGACAATCTGGCAAGCTGCATTGCAGTAAAAATGCCAGACAGAGTATTGATCTGGCCCAGCGAATCATAGAAAGCCTTCTACCTTATTAGGCTATGACTGCCTGTGGACCAATCAGAGTTCATTGACAAGCCCACTGAGCTGTTGAGCGCTCTTTGGCTAGCGCAGTGGGCAGTATAAAAGCTCTGTCTGGGAGCCCAAACGTCAGTAGTTCAAATCCCAGAGGCATCCATTTTAGACAGAGCCATAATTACAGCAGCGCAAGAAGCAGGGACCTTTTCCTCCTCCTCCTCCTCCTCCTCCTAATGGATGTTGCCTGAAGGATTTAGAGGATTCTGGGCATCCTGTTGAAAAGTAAATGGACAATTAGTAGGAAGAAGTGGGTCCCTACAACAAAGCGTGATTTCTGTGTTTGGGATGGGGGCTCCTTAAAGCTCCCCCTTCTCAAGCCAGAAGGCTCCCAGGGGAGGAAAGCCTCCCTGCTTGAGACCTTTGAAGGTGTGGATCAGGCCAGCTCATAGCTGACCCAATCGGCACCTTCCAGGGCTCTCTAGAATCCCTCCTCAGTGCTGGGATTTCATTAGGTGTTGTCATGTGTTTCCCACCTAATAAAGGAGAGGTTTGAAGGTGTTACTGCTGCATATAGGGGATGTGGGAAGAGGTGAGGGGGTGGGGTGGGTGACCTGGATGGACAGCGACTTAATGGTCTCAGTGGGCTCCTTCTACCTTTTCCTGATCTGCATGCGAACACACACATGCACAATTTGAATTCCCCCAACTTTTGGGAGGGCCTTTTTTGCCCTCTTTCTTTTTTAAATGAACTGATACACATCTGCAAATCTTGGGGGTGCTCTGAGTCTGCCAGTCTCCCTCTTCTGATTAGGTGGTGCCATTTTGGCACCCACGTAAGCAACGGGACTCATCCCTGAATCCCAGAAAGAGCAGAAATTACGGGTTAATCAAGGCTGTTTCCAAAACTATTGACATGAACTGAACTGTCCCAGATTATCACCTTGCTGATATCAAATACATTCCTTGCCTCCAAGATTCGAGAAGAGAAGTCAGAGCGCCCCTTTTAAAAAAAGGGGTGGGGAACCGAAGGCCCGCGGGCCAAATCCAACCCTCCAGGGTTCTCCAGAGCTCCACATTCCTTTCCCCAAACCATTTGGTGGTTTCCCAGCTTTTGTGCAGTGTTTCCCCATTCTAAAAGACTGAAATGTCACCCTTAAGGTTTAGTTACTGGCAGTAAGAGATTTCATTTACAATATGCTGGTGTGTTTTTTGTATCTACTATTTTAATTTTGGCCCTGCTCACTACTGGAATGCAGCCTCCCAAAAGCTTTTCTGAAATGGAATTTGGCCCGTGGGCTGTGAGAGGTTCAGCACTCCTGCTTTTAATACTTGCTCCCTCTTAGTTAAGCCCCCCCCCCCCCCCCCGAGGCCTGGTCATTCAGCAGACTTGCCAGGTGAACTCTAACCCCTGCCAAAGTGATATCCATCTCCTTTTTGAGTTCTCCCGACTCTTCCAGAGTCTGTTACCTGGCCCCTGTACCTCCTACCTGATACCTGCTTTGCTCTGCTGGATCACTCCCTCTGAAAAGTCTGTCTTCTCCAGGCCTTGTTCAGTATCCCTTTTGGGCATCCCAAATGGGACCAAGACTGTTGAGGTTGTTGGTTCAAAGTGCATTTGAGAGCTGCAGAGAACAAGGCTACATGTAGGAATGGAATATTAGCCAAGCAATGCAGATAGTCTGTAGCAAGGTGCTGGAGCGCTCCTCCAGGGGAATGACCCCTTAAAATCAGCAGCAGACTTGTTGTCGGCGGAAAGCTACGTGTAGCCAGTTTGTGCTGCCCCTTGCTGCACTGTACCATTACCAGACAAGCGCTTGTCAGCCTGGTATATTTGCAAGCCCCCCCAATTAACCCCGAATGAAAAATAAATAAATCCCCGTAATAACGACATAAATTGTTGCTGCCTCTCAGACGGAGGCCCACGCAGTAGCCAAGAAGCGATGTCACCATGAACTCTTCTGAGCTGGGAGTCAGATTACCTTTCAGGCACCCTGTGACTTTCCCTGTTTTCAGTTTTGGTGATATGCCAAGCCTCAAGTGTGGATTGACATGGGCAAGGTATGAAGAATGTGTGTGCTTGTGTGTGTGTTTGTGTGTAGGGGCTCTAGAGTGAGTTTGGAGGAATGATTGGGGCAGAAGCCTGTAACGTGTTAGCAAAGAAAGAGTGAGGCCTTTTAGTATGTGAAAAGGTTGAAATGCAGGCTGTGTGGCAGAGTGGGAACATCTAGTATTTCTGGAGCTATGTGTTTGTGAAAAAGGGCTCTAGGTGCATTGTATAAAGCGGGGGTGTGGATCCTCAGTCTCCAGGGGCCTTCTAGGGAACTCCGGAGGACCAGACCTGAGGTTTTCCACCACACCTCACCGATTGCCAAAGGCCCTTTGTTCCCCTGTGAGCTTCCTGAGGAGAGGTCAGAGGTTCCCTTTAAATAAGCTGTGGGGAATCTCAGGCCTGAGGGCCAAATCCAGCCTCCCTAGAGTCCCAGCCTGGTTCTTCAGGGTTTCCCAGAGGGCCACTTTGTCTTCCTCTTTTCCTCAACTACTGGTCATTTGCTGGTTTCCCCCAATTCTAAAAGATTGAAATGCCTCTCAGTGGCAGTAAAAGCTTTAAGTTAAAATATGGTGGAATTTCAGGCCCCACTCCTGTGGCTATCGGCCCGTCAATCACTGGATCACAGCCCCCAAGAGCTTCTCCAAATAGAATTCAGCCCACAGACTGAAAGGTGTTTAACATCCCTGCTATAAAGGCATACTCTCATGGGTTAGCATTCATAGGGAGGTGCATTACATTAGTAGAAATGGTGCGGTTTGGATAGGCAAGTGCATACGTGACTAGAAGGGCAAGCCTCTAAAAAGCCTTTGTGGAGTAAGGATAGGAAAATGGAGACTAAGGTGTAGATCAGTGGCAGGAAACACGGTCCCCACAGGCACCAGTGCACCCCTGGACACCTTTCTTGGTGCCCACCAAGGGGCCCTACCTCTCCCACTTAACAACAACACATTTTCTTCCTGGCAGCTAGGATCACTGTGGAAATTGTTTCTGTTGGTGTTGAAAACTGTGGGCTCAAAGGAGTACTTCAGTGTCTTGGGGCTCAGTCACCACTTCTGCTGTGTACTCAGGCTTTTGGGCAGGTTACTTGTCCTTTGCCATGCCTCCCGCCACAGCCATTTTGTGGTGGTGCCCAAGACAATCTTCTCAAATTGCCAAATGTGCCTATCTTTGATGCAGATGGATAGGAATGTAGCCCCACCCTCACTGGATTGTGACATCAACGACATTTGCTGCTGAAAATGAGCCTCCGTGATGTCATCCTGCCTGCTTTCTAAACAGTGTGGTGTGATGCACGGCAATGAACATATAAAGGTGCCCAATACTGAGTCAAGCCATTGGTCCATCGAGCTCCATGTTGGTCTATTTCAACCTTCCCAAATGTGGTGTCTTCCAAATGTGTTGGACTACAAATCCCTTGCTGGCTATATAATTTCTGAAGAATGTAACGATTAAGCTTTTGCCATGGGATTTGCTACAATAAAAGAGCCTCACTGATTTGCGGTGCCCTGTGCCTGAAGGATTGGGTCCATGACAGGAAGGTGCTCAGTCTTGAGGTCTGGAGAGTCTGCAAGGGAAGGGTGGTGGTGGTGCCCCAAATTGTAAATTCCTAGATTTATTTATTTATTTTATTCATTCATTTTTATGCCACCCTAAAACAGGTTAGAAACTGGTAAAAAACAACAAATAGAATAATAAAAGTCTAAAATGCCTAGGAGAAGAGAAATGTCTTCGCCCGGCACCAAAAAGATAACAGTGTGGGTGCCAAGCAATCCTTCCTGGAGAACGGGTGCCACAAGTGAGGAGGTCCCTTCTCTTGTAACCGCCCACCAAACTTTATTCAGTGGGGACACCTGGAGGAAGGCCTCTTAAGATGACCTAAGGGTCCAGGCAGGAATATATATGAAGAGATGTTCCTTTAGATGCTCAGGCACTTAGGATTTTGAAGATCAACATCAACAATTTGAATCTTGCTTAGAAACAGACTGGAAGACAGTGCGGTTGATGAACCACTGGCTTTTCATGATCGTATTGACCAGTCCCAGTTCGTAGCCCAGCAGCTCTGTTTTGGACTAACGGAAGTTTTTGAACCATTTTCAAATGTAGCGCCACATACAATGTATTGCAGTAATCCAACTTTTTATACAATTATCCGAGAAATCATGGCTAGTCATGGATGGAAGAGATGATCCTTGGGATATGTTGGGCCAAGGTCTTTAGGGCATTATAGATTAACAGTGCAATCCCGTACATGTATGTCTATTCAGAAATGAGCCCAATTGTGGATTCAATGGGATTTACACCCAGGTAAGTGGGTATAGGACTGCAGTCCAAACCAGCACTTGGAATGCCTGTAGCTTCAGTTATTGGGTAGCATAGAGATGTAATTAATAAAATAAATAAATAATGGTAGACAGTGCAGAGGCCTACGCCTGCAATCTTTTTGCCCTACTCTTCAGAATACGTTGCTTTTGGTTGCTTTTCACAGAACAGGAGAGCACATTTTAGTGTGCATTATTCATGTTTCGGGGTTGGACCCAGGCACTGAAAATACTCTAATAGGGATGAGGGAGAATTTTGTTTGGTCTGCACTTTTAAGTCGGTCAACCTAATTTGCACTTCCCAGACTAATATGCAATCAGAACATAGTTGTCCTTCGGATTGCGCACTTCTCTGAATATTGTGGCGCTGTTCTCAACTAAAAAATTGCGTACTAAAAGGCATCTATTAGGAAAAGTCATGTACGAAATGGGTTGGTTGGGAAAATGGTGTACGAAAATAAATGTTAGGTTTTGTGCATTTTTTTTTTTAAAAAAGCAGTCTGAGGTGGAAATTGGATGGAACAGACATATTCATGCAAAACTGACATGGACCAGAAATAGACTGGGTCGTCCATCCCTACTCTGTGAATCTATATCCCAGTGAGCCTTTGCAGAAATTAAGCCCTACTTAGTATTATTCATGCCCTCCTCCAAATTGCTCTCGCCTCATCCAGAGCTCCTTATAAGTGGAGGAAGGCAGGAAATCGACATATTGAAATATGGAATTTGGTCACCTCTAGCTCTGCTTGTGTGGCTTCGAATGCGGCTTCCGCAACAGGGGCCTTTTCTTCTCTCTTGAATGTGTTTCCAGCCACCACTGACCCGCCTTGGTTTCTTTCAGCATTTCAGGAGACTTCCATGGCTCATTGATTCCCAGCGAGGCAGCTCGAATCCCCTCTCAGCCACAGACTTTCCTTCTAGCATTGCTTCGTCCAAATGGACAGCGCCAGGTTGATATTTAATTTTAAAGAGACAGAGAAAATGACAGAGAGAGAGAGAGAGAGAGAGAGAGAGAGAGAATAAAGGAAAGAAGAAATAGGCAAAAAGAGAGAAATGGGTTATGATACTGAATAGGTGTGGACTGAGATGGCTTTGATAACTCTGATGGATTTTATGTCTAGAAGCTGAAATGAGGTTGATTTCTTTAGGACATGGGTCACCCAACCTTTTTGAGTCAGTGGACACATTTGGGATTTTGAGAGAATGTCTTCGGAATATAAGAAGAGCCATGGTGGATCAGATCAAGGTTCCATCTAGTTCAGCATTCTGTTCACACAGTGGCCAACCAGCTGTTGACCAGAAACCCACAAGCAGGACATGAGTGCAACAGCACCCTCCCACCCATGTTCCCAAGCAATTGGTGTACATAAGCATACTGCCTCTGATACTGGAGGTAGCATATAGCCGTCAGGACTAGTAGCTGTTGGTCACTCTTACAGAGTGGCTGCCATAGGAAGCTTGCCTATTCACAAAATAGCTGTCATAATGGGCATGGCTGGGCAGACCAGTGAGACTAAAAGAAAAACAACTTGACTAAGAACCTAAGTACAGTGTGGAGGTAAATCATGTTTAGGTCCTCTCTGTGGGTTTTGATATAGTGGGCCATAAAATCTTGCGAGAACACAGCTGGAATATCTGGCAGGGGGTGTCCATTACAGTTCTTAACTGCAAGGAAGGACTCTGCCCTTGTAGCTTTGTTCTTTTTTTGTGGGGGGCAGAATACACAAGAGCTGTTATATGGGGTCTCTCAAGGCTTGGTTTTCTCACCAGTGTGTTTAACACCTGCTTGAAACTGCTGAGAGCCAACAATCGGAGCTTTGCAGCTTTGCTGGTTGGTAATCCTATATCTCTGGATGGGATGGTCCATGACTGTGATAAACAAGGAAGTAATTGTCCCATTAGGTCTGGAGTGCACCTTGCCCACTTTTGGATATACAAGTGTTAGTGGTAGACAGTGCTTTCCATCCATTTCATCCTGTTGGATGTTGAGAGGTGGGAGTATGTTCAAGGGATTTTATGGCAGTCACACTGGTTGCTGCTTAGCTTTTGGACTCAATTTAAGGTGCTGGTTTTTATCATTTAAATCCTCCACAATCTGGATCTCACAGTCCTCAGAGATCACCTTTCTCATACGAGTCCCACCACTGCTTATGATCAAGGAGTTGGGTCCTTCTTTATGTGCCTTCACTATCTGAGGTTCAGACTTTGTGATGAGGAACAGAGGCCTTTCTGCAATTGCTATGTGGTGGTGGTAGTGGTGGTGGTGGTGGTGTGTGTGTGTGTATCATCTATCTATCTATCTATCTATCTATCTATCTATCTATCTATCTCTAGGGCAGTTCTGGAGACCTATTAAAATTAAGCAAGGGATTTCACAACTTTAAAATGTCTGTTAATAGTGGGTTTTAAGGAACCTGGTATGTTAATGTCCTCTTGACTCAAACTTCACAGGCCTTAATTCAGCCCTAGTCTCATGCAGCTATTCACAACAGCTATGGGCTTCAGATAAGGATATGGATCGCAGTTCTCACAAAAAGATGCTTCCAGCCAGTTCAGTAAAGCTTGGATGAGCATAAAAATGCAGATGTGCAACTAAATGTTTATTGTATCACATCAGCTGTACAAGCAAAAGCCTGTTTTGTCCAGTGGATCTAAAGGCACCATACTTTGGTGAATCCTGGTTCAGTTTCTGCTAGAATGAATTTAGCCTATGCATGCAGTTATTTCAACACTAAATTTGTAAGTTTAATACTGTTAACTTGGGAAAGTATTTTCCCCCCGAACACAGAAGATTAAGTGTTTATGATATCAAACAGGTAAAATTTGAGATACACCCCAAGGCCTTTTTAAAAATCCTGCATTGTACTGAATGGGATTGAACTCTAACAAGCTGGAGTTCCTGGTTCACACATCATTCTAAGCAACCCAGGAATGGAGCATCCCTGGGTTGTTTAGCAAGCACATTGCTGCATTCACAACAACCCAAGCTTTTTTTAAATCTGCGAACTGAGCCTGAATCTATGGTGTCAGAAATAAGAGACACACTGATTATGTTTTGTAGATATGTAACCATCTGGAATTAGGGACATCTGGCAATCCGAAAACAAGGCTGTTTAAATACTTGTTCTCCTGCTGTTCTGAGAAGCCAGCACAGAAGCCTGGTGCCCAACATGGTGATGAAAATCACTATGGAGAATATAATTGCTCTTGTAGGAGGTCAAAGAAGCCATAAGCAATGATCAGTCCATTCCCTTTGTTGTTGTTGCTTTGATCTGCTATAGAAAATTGATCACCAAATATTTTAAACACTTTCTTCTCTTTTCTTTTTTCTTTGGCTTTATAGGACATTTACAAAAGCAGAAAAAATATGAAATACAAAAATGGAGATTTACAAGGTAGCCAAATTCCTGTTTTCATTTGACACTTGGTAGCAAAAATATCAAATATACTGTTCGCCATATAGCTGGTTATTTTTTCTTAGGCAAGGGAGCAATCCTATGGCTGCTAGACAGTATCTGAGGTACCATAGGATATTTTGGATTTCTAGCTCTGAGGTAAAAAAACAGAAATCTGAGGAAAGAACTGTACTGTCTGCTCTCCAAGAACCTGAATTTGATGAGAAAAGGGGACATTTCAGTGGGCAGGGAGGAGAGGAGACAGGAGAGGCCAGGATACGAGCTAAACTGGGACCACTCCAGCCTCTTTCACTCCCTCTCTGAAACGCCTCCACTAGACTTGCAAAAAAGCCTGTCTAGTGAAAATCCAGATGGAGGGTGGTCTTTTGCTTTTCTAGTATAAAGATATTTGAAGCATCCAAACTTTCATTAGCTTTAATTGAAGAGAATCTGGCTTAGCGATGGGACCAAAATGCAGGGCAGACCTAGTAAAATGTGGTTCAGTCCCAAGCAGTGCATCGATGAGGTCTAGTGTATTTGTGAGTTCAGTCTCAGATTCACTGGTGAACTCTGCATCTACTTTAAAAGAACTTGATGGAACCTGTAAAGATCCTTCTGGTGCTTATATCTTGGGAACTAAGCATTAATAGTACTGGAGAGTACTGGGGCGGGGGAGAGAAGGCCAGTGTTGCAAGGTGTTCTTCACGTCTTTCTCCTGGGAGGTGTCCACCACCTGCACTAACACCACAATTCTCCCATCTATTGTGTGGAATAGAAGAAATGTTGATAATTTGGTAGTGTAGAGATGTTGTTGATAATAATAATAATAATAATAATAATAATAATTTTATTAGATTTTCTCTCTGAGTAGAGATTTTAAGGCAGAGTGGAATCCAGACCACCTCCCTCCTGTCATCTCTTAGGTATTTTTTAAAAAATCAGTGTTGACACACAGTTTTGTTGTTACTGTTGTTCTAACATATCAGGAATGTTATTCGAACATATAAAGAAGGTAGAAGCCGTTCTAAAGCATGGAATGGCAGTTGGGGATCAGAGAGAGAAATGTTAGTTGTGTGTTTCTCAACTGAGGTAATACATGAAGTAATAAAAGGGAGGATAACAATGTTAAGTCCAGGGCCTAAAATTACCCAGTTGCATTGCTGACCGTGATTGTTCCTAACAACTGCCTAACTGTACCGACTGCTAGTGATGACCGCGATTGCTAGTGTGCTACGGCGCTGAACTGTGGACATGAGGTCTATAGGGCAGGGGAGGGAGAGCAGCATGATTTAGGGCTGTTCTCACAGCAACATCGTGCCATTGTCAAGAGTGGGTTGTCCCTGGATAACCTTACAGAGAACCTGTTTAGAATATATTATCAAAGCCTTGTGACCCTTGAAAATGTGGATGTTTTTCAAAGAGCAACAGAGCTGCCACAGTTCTTTGAAACAAAGGTACTGTGATAAATTCTTCATTATACCTTATTTCATCAAAGAATGGGCTAATGTGAAATCTGGGCATGGTGGCATATCTCCCTCTGGGATAACCAGCGGATTTGAATTCCCACCCTTCACCATTTCTAGCCCCTGAATAAAGAATCAATCTAATTGTGAGAAGAAATATCTCGTGTACAAGTGGTGGTTCTTCTGCACATTTGGAAATGCACAGTGCAAGTACTTAATATACATTTTAAATAAGCGCAAGCTTATGTTTTATTAATTTCAGTTACTGTTCTGCCCCATTTCTAGAATTCAGGGCCAATACATATGAACATATGCAGCTGCCTTATGGAGATCCAGTGTGAGGTAGTGGTTAGAATGTCAGACTACAACAGGGGAGACATAGATTCAAATCCCCATCCAACTGTGACCAGCCTAGCCTACTTCACAAGGTTGTTATGAGGATAGGATACTCTGAGCTCCCTATAGGATGGGGGGGGGGGGAAAGAAATCCAGCATGATGATATTCAGTCAGTCGATTGATCTGTCCTGCTCATTATTAGGGGTGTTGCACAAGGATGTAAAAAATATATCATTTCAGAAAAGGGCCATTCCCCTTTGTGGAGAGGTTACAACGTTCGGGACTGTTTAGCTTGAAAAAGAGAAGTAATGGGGGGGGGGGGTATAAAGGAGGTGTATGAAATTATGCATGGTGTGGAGGAACACTAAAACGTAGGGTCATCTGATGAAATTGTTTGGTGGGAGATTCAGGACAGATAAAAGGAAGTACTTCATCACACAGTGCATAGCTAAACTGTGGAGTCGCTACCACAAGATGTAGTGATGGCCACCAACTTGGACGGCTTGAAAAGGAGATTAGATACGTTTATGGAGGATAATCAACTATCAACGGCTGCTGGTTGTGATGGTTATGTATTACCACCAGTGTCAGAGGCAGAATGCCTTTGTATACCACTTTCTGGGGAATATGAGTAGCATAGCAGACCCTGCTCCTGGGTTTCCCAATGGTGAATCTGGTTGGCCTCTGTGGGAAAGAAGCTTTTGGCCTGATCCAGAATGGCTCTTCTTATGTTCTTAAGCACCTTGCTCACGTTCTTGAAATTTCTGTGAAGACAACCAAGGTAGGAAGCGCAGGCCACCTTGAGTGGGCCCTGACACTGCCGACTTGCGTACCCACCCTGCCCCACCCCCTCGTGTGAAATCTAAAGACATAGCCAGTATCTTGATGCTGTGCCACTTCCTTCTGCTTGGGGTTATAGAGGTTGAACTACAAGTCCTATCATCCCTGGCAGAAAATGCTCAATTGGTCAGGAGGGAGATCAGGCCTTTTGAGTAGTCCGATCCAACATCAAACATTTCTTAAGAAGTTTCAATGTTTGAGGAGCCTCCAATTTGTTTTCTGGTTGAGCTACCTTGCTGCACCGCTATCTCTGCTCAATATTGAGTCACTTCTGACTGGCAGCAGCTCTCCAAGGACTGAAGGAAATGCCCTGCTACCTGGGGCCATTTTAACTGGACCGTAGCTGGTGTAAAGCATAAAAATTCACTTTGGTTGTTGTTAGGCAACTCTGTTTTATTGAGCGTAATACAGCTGAATGTAGAAAGTCCTATAGACAAAGGAATTCTCAACTGGCAGTGTGAAAAGCAGGTATATTTATACATAGTAGCATCTTAACTAATTAGCAGTTAGTAAAATTTTAAGGCAAAACAAAGATAGATCAAAGAAAACTTCTTCATTATACCTTATTGACAGGCAGCCCATAACTTTTTGAGCAATGTCAGATTGACCTAGATGGTCAGTCCTCCTTATCAAGCTAGCTTATTTGTCTTGTACTATATCAAAAAGGTCTTGACAGTTAGAAGTTCCAATTAAGCATTTCCTTCCAATTAAGCAGTTTCAGCATTGCAGCACATTCAGGCACATACATCATTCCAATCCCATCATGCAGTTCACTTGCAAGAACCAAACTACATACAGAGGCTTACATACAGAGCAGGTATATCAAGGCTTGTGGCCTGCTTTTTCACTGTTATTAGAGCTTACCAGAGGCATGTGGGTACTTGCTGTTGGATGGGAGAGCAGGGCACACCTGCTTCTCCACACCAGCACAGAGAGGACCATCATCATGGTGATTACGTGGATCAGGGCAGCCAACTTGTGGCCTTTCAGATGCTTGGGCCTACAATTCCTACCAGCTCTAGCTAGCATAGCCAGTGGTGAGAGAACATGGGCGTTGTAGGCCAAAAAATTGGGCCCAATTAAAAAGTTTTTCCAGGCACTTGAGGATATCTACTCTCCTGTTTTGTGACTTTAGTACCTTCCTCTGTTGCTGTTTCCTCAAAACATCTGGAGGGCCACACCTGAAACAACTGCCTACTTTTCTAAAACTGATTTCTTTAGGGCACAAACCTATGCATGTTTAGATAGAAAAAGCCCTGCCATTCCCAGCATTCCCCAGCCAGCATGGCTGGCTGGGGAATGCTGGGAGTTGCAGGACTTTTTTCTGTCTAAACATGCATGGGATTGTGCCCTTACTGTGTTTCTCTAATAAATTGAATCACGGAGTGTTTTGTTTTCTTTATATAATGTAAACCCTCTGGATATATATTTTTTTTAATTAGGCCATGACAATAATTTTCTAAATAGTCCCAGCAAAATCTGAACTAGGCCGACCCCTCGCCTGGCTGCCCTGGACGTTCTACTCCAAAATGGCCAGCAGATGGCCAACTAGATCCACCCCTGAACAAGACTTGTTATGTAAGAGAGAAATTGGAGGCTTGACTTGCAGAGACCTGGGTGTAACTGTAAAATACTCCCCCGCAGAGTTTTGTTGTATTTATTTTAAAATAGTGCTTCTCAATTTTAATGTTACTAGAAACAATCTGTTGGTGAACATTGTACTCAGGAATAATCCACAGCTAGATGCTGGTGGTTTCAGAGAAACGGCATAAGAACGTATGAAGCTGTGCTGTACTGAATCCTACCATTGGTCCATCAAGCCTCCTGCTCAGACTGGCAGCAGATCCTCAGGGTCTTAGACAGATATCTTTCATATCAACTGAGGTCTTTATTATCTGGAAATGCTTAGGACTGAATCCAGAACCTTCAGTACCCAAAGTATGCACACTACCACACAACCTCTTATATATCTGGGGCAGGACACATGAGGGCCAAACTGCATGTTAGGTTAGGTGCATACTTCTGGGCTTGATTGCAGGGTTGTTGGGTCTCCCCCACTCTGTACACAAATTACTAGTATGCGGGGCCCAATTGCAATGATAGCGCAGGGAGTAGGGGGCTTTAATCCGTTGCTTCCCCCTTGCAGCAGTCCTGATCTGGAATGAACCACCACTTTGCTTAAAATAGGCCCCATTGAAATGAATGACACCCTTTTTGGCAAAGGAAATTGTGGGTGCGCAGGCCACAATCTGGATCAGAAACGCAGCGGGGGAAAGGGTTTAAAGAGCCCAGTCTAGATCAGCTTCCCCACATTGGCAGTTTGTGGGGGCAGGGGGGAATACATTTATCCAGAACTATGCATGTCACTGTGCTTCCAGATGGAGGGCTCCTAGCGCTAACAATCGAAAGGCATTGTGCTGCAGTTCCATCTTGTATGAAAGATGGAAAAAATGGTGGGAAAACAAAGGAGTGCTATGAGTCGAAGACGTCTGGATCCCATATAAAATTCTATGAATGAGTTAAGGAAATGGTTCTATAAAAGCCTTGTCTAGAATTACCCTCAGTAACATTTAGTCTATTATTACATTTATATACTGCCTTTCCCCCTCTTGCAGGGAACCCAAGACAGTTTATATGGTCCTTGTCTCACAACAACCTTGTGAGGTAGGTTTCGCTGAGAGTCAGTGACTGGCCCAAAGTCACCTGGTGAGTTACCATGCTAGGTAATGTAAGATAGAAACTCCAAGATAGGATCAAGGGGAGTCCTGGCAAAGTGTGGCCTACTAGTCTCCCTACCGGCATCAGCAGGTTTAGCAGCTAAGGGAGGCAAGCAGTAGCCTTTTTAAATTTCTCAGAATAGTGCAATATAGCATTATTGCAGAGTATGGTGGGGAGGGATTTAAAATGGCAGGTGGCTCAGAGCTGCTTGCAGCTTGGTAAAAAGATGGTGATGATGATGATGAAAATAAGCTAAACTGGAAGGGAACAGGCAGACCCAGGCATCGGCCCAAGTGTTGGGGCCCCAGAAGCTACCTAAGGTTGCCGGGTGCCAACACAGGCCCTAGCTTTAAAAATCAGATTTCCCCTCCCTCTCCATATTCTTTATATATGATATATGTGATTGAGGCAATCCTGGTTTTAAAGAACAGGTATGTGATTGTCGTATGCAATTTATGCTGGGGAGAGCAGTCCTAAGACCCCAAGACAGCATCTGGGGGTGGGGCATAGGACAGTTCAGATTCCTGGATCCGAGGTTGGAGACAGTGCTATGACCTTGGATCCAGAAATCAGAGCTCCTCATCCTCTTCCCTCCCCCCTCCTACAGGAGAGAACTGCGCCGATTGCCTCTCCAAGGTTGCAGGCTCTTGGGAGAGGAGGGAAAGGGGGCAACCAGTATGGTGCTACTTTTGTCAGGCCAACAGGTTCCCTAGTACTGGGGCTGAGGGACTAGCAACTCAGTGAGATAAAGGGTGCGAGTTCAGTGATCTGGTGAGCAATGGTTTAGTGAATTTTCGGGACAGCTGTCTGACGTTTCTAGATAGTTCATTTAAAACTACTCCACAGACCATTTACATTTCTTCACAATAAATAAATAAATTGTGCATGCAAACAGAAGTATACGTATAGGGGCACAACTGCATACACTTAATGTTAATGAGAAAGTGAAGGATCGTCATTTGCAAGCGTCTTTGCTCTAATTTTGAAAACTGTATTTAAAAACATTGCAAGCTTCTGGGCAATATTGACATTATCCCCTTCCAGGCCTATTAGAAGTAGCACCACATTTGAATGACCCGCATAGGATGCCAAAATTGCCTAAATCATGTGTATCAATGTTTCAGTATCCCCAGAATCACAAGGGCAGAGTCTTAAAGCAATGGGTATTCCTCCATTTTGGTCTTGTAACAATTGGACAGCATCCCATTAAGCTTCGTCAATATAAAAGCCACACGGTATTTTAGGCTAATCAAATTCTGTAACTACTGAGTGCTGTGCAACATGTTAGAAAATGTCAGTGGTAGAATAAACAAGATTAGCTTTCCCTTCTCTACGATTCTATAGAGTTACTTCCAGTAAGCACCCATCTTTCTACTGGGAGTTCTAGAAAGCTTGACAGTTTGAATTTAGCTCTCCCCCCAACCCCCATTGTTTTTCACCCTCACCAGTCTTTCCTTTTAATGCCCAGGTGTCTTACTCCATCACTCTGTCCCCAGGTCTCAAAGCTGTTAGGCTTGACAGCTCAAGGTGCTGAAGATGAGGATGATGAGGGTGAAATGAGGAGAGTGGGACTGCTTTTCTTGCCGTCTTTGTTAGTATCTCACAGTAGGCGTCAGACTTCCAATAAAAATGCATTTGTATCAAATCTAAAATGAGGGATTAAAAAAACAAACAAAAAAAAAACCCTCCATGTTTTTCTCCCCAATAATGTGGGATATAAAAAGGAGATTTTGATCAATTATGAAAAAAGATTTCAGCCATAAAAAGGTAATTTAAAGAGTTGGAGATAGATGGCAAGGAGCATTAATGTCAGCCAGAACAAATGGCCCCACATTACTCAACTGAAAAGTGGCACCGCATCTGCCTCAGTTTCAAGGGAGGTGTCTGCTTTTCTGAGCTCACTGAGCCCTGCTGCCCCTTAAAGAAAGAGGTCTTTTGAGGGCAAGCTGCCGAAAGTGTAGCAAGTCCTAACTAGTGGTGGGGTTGAGGCCTTTGAGGTCAAGCTCGATTATGTATCTCCCAGGGAGGGAAGTCAGCAGCACTCAGAGGAAAGCGTCCTCAGGGATTGTTATGGTTTCCTTTAGCATGCAGTAGCTCCCAATGGTGTTTCCTTTTGAAAACGAGTACCCGGAAAGTTCTCTGGGGGAATATGGTTAGCCCAGAGTGCACTTCCCCAATCTGGCAGTCCCCAGGTGTCTTGGGCTACAGTTCCCATGCTAGCCAGGGTTGATGGGCTCTGTAGTCCAACACACCTGGAGGGTACCAAGTTGGGGAAGAGTGGCTCAGAGGAAAGCTAGGTATTAAAATGTACCTGTTGGAGCTAAACATAGGCCCTTACCACACCATAGGGGTGGAGAGGGCGGGAAGTGGGCAAACCTGGAAGTAGCCACTTCCGGGTTAGGCATGCTGAAGACGCATCAGGAATGTGACAGCCCAGGCTTCTCCCGGGCCGTCACAAGTCGCAGCAGCCATCCCCCCCCAAAGATCCATGGAAGAGCGCACGAGTGCTATTCTGCAACTGTAAGTATATATAAAAAAATCCTCGCATGTGATCATGCCCCTTCCCCCCCACCATCCTGGGGATGACAAAATTGGCTCCCCCCTCTCCTGATTGCCTCGGAGCCACGCGGTGCAGCTCCAAGGCCATCGGTGCAGCCGCGCTTACTTGTGAATAAGCGCGGCTGTGCTGGGATGAGCGGCCACACCAGCTGCCCATCTCGCCGTTGACCCGAGAACAGGGGGAAAATTGGGATAAAAGCGTTTCCTGAACTCCCGG
This sequence comes from Anniella stebbinsi, assembly GCA_029215795.1. Taxonomy (NCBI): domain Eukaryota; kingdom Metazoa; phylum Chordata; class Lepidosauria; order Squamata; family Anniellidae; genus Anniella; species Anniella stebbinsi. The sequence continues at coordinate 338,035,581 of JARDYH010000001.1, forward strand.
GAAAATGGAGGGCTGGCCCCTGCCTGCTTGCAGGATGCTCTGTGCATCATGTGGCCTCTCCGCGAGCAGGTCCGAGCAGCCCCGGGAAAAATGGCTGGTGTGGAAAAGGCCATAGTAAGGGTGGGGAATGGGTGCCTTATTGGCCTTGGCGCTTCTTCTGGAAGCACTGATTTGTGGTTCATGTCAGATAGGATAGAAGTGATATTGATGTAGAAAGTTTATCATGTGTGAAACAATTCCTGGAATTTTGAAAAAAAGACTGGGGTGCAGTGATTAGTATATGTTTTAGTAGTGTGATGGGACTCCATGCTGATATGATAACTCCCAAGGCCAGCCCTACCATTAGGCAGACTGAGGCAGCCATCTCAGGCAGTTGATTTTGTATGTCAGGGTGAGGCAGCAAATTGTTAGTTATTGAATATTTCATTGCTGCCCTCATTATTATTATTGTTTCCATCCTCATATTGCAGATGAGGGATTCAGGCACCAGGAGAGTGGCTTGCCTAAGGTTATCGATTGAGTTCATAGCAGAAGAAAGTTTCCAACCAAAGGCTTCCTGACTTGTAGCTAGTTCAGCTGTTAGCTACATCAGTATTGGTGTACTCCATTGGTTCTCTGCTGAGCCACTACAGATTTAATCAAATGATCAGGCAATGGAAATGCATCCTGTGCCCACTGTCCACATCTGCCATGAAACACATTATTATTATTATTATTATTATTATTAGTAGTAGTAGTAGTAGTAGTATTAAACTGCCCTTGATCTAAAGATATCAGGATGTAGGACCACAGATATAGGAATATACAGGAGTGTAGGAGGTTATTTGCAATAGGGTTGTTATCAGCTTGTTGCTGTTTTCATCTCTGACATGTTGGGTGTTATGGTTAAGGGGAGGGCTTGAGAATGCAACTCTACTCAGGCTCACCTGCCACCAACACTGTCATGTTTTTAGTGCCAGGTTAGGACTGCCCTTTACTCCCAGGCATTTAATGACATGAGGTGTTTATGCCAGTCGTCTAAACAGGCCTACAATATTATTGAAACTGTTTTTAGCTGTCTAAATTGTTTTAAATTTTGTATGTTTCAATTTTATGCTGTATTCCATGTTTTATTTTTACGCTGTATTTTATTATCTTATGAGTTGTTGTAAGCGACCTAGAGAGCTTCAGCTAATGGGCAGTATAGAAAGAATAATAATACTGTATTTCATCGATTCTAAGACAGACTTTTTCTCCCATGTTTACATCTGTAAAAATGGAGTGCATCTTAGAATCGATGGTGCCTTGCAATCACAGGATTTCTCCCGCGTTTTGCAGGAGGCGGGAGGGCTCTGCATGCCCCCCGCGACTTACCCTAGCGGGTCCCAAGGGATCCCACAAGGCCAGTCAGAAGCCCCCCCTCCCCTCTTACCTTGATCGCTGCCTCCTCAGCTTGGCAAGGCATCATTACTGGGTTCCCAGTAACGACACCTTGCCAGGCTGAGGGGAGCGTTGCCATCTCCATCGCCCGTCCTCGCTGCTGCTGCTGCTGCTCCGCGCCTCTGGCAATGCTCTCCTCGGCCTGGCAAGGCGTAGTTACTGGGAACCAGGCCGAGGCGGCAGCGATCAAGGTAAGAGGGAAGGGGGAGAGGGGAGGGGGACTTGTGGGGCCTTAACCCTCCCCCCTCCCCTCCATCACCCATCCTTGCTGCTGCCGCCGCTGCTGCTCCACACTGCTGGCAACGCTCACCTCGTTACTGGGAACGATGCCTTGCCAGGCCGAGGGGAGCGCTGGCGGCGGTGCGGAGCAGCAGCGGCGAGGATGGGCGACGGCGATGGAGGTGAGTGGGGGAGGGGTGCTGAAATTAAGGTGTGTCTTAGAATTGACGCAAAGCTTTTTCCCTGGTGGCCCTGAAATTAAGGTGGGTCTTAGAATCGAGGAAATACGGTAATAACAATGGGGCAGTTCATACAGACAAGACAATACCTTGCAACCAACAAGACATAACAGTTATAGACAAAAAAGAAAAACACACCTACCTCATTGACATAGCAATACTAAATGACAAAAATGTTGTAGAAAAGGAAGAGGAAAAGAGAGAAAAATATACACCACTGGCCATGGAAGATAAAGAACTATGGCAACAGGAAAAGGTCACAATTATTCCTATAGTCACATCAGTCACCAGCATCACATCAAAAAACTAGACAGAAACCCTTCAGAAACTGGGCCTACCAAATTACATCCACACCAACATCCAGAGAGCAGTCATGCTCAAAACATGTACAATAGTCAGGAAACTTCTGGATCAGTAAAAGACAGCATGACTTGGCAAAGCCCGTCATGTCTGTCTAGAAAAACCACCATGAGCGAGAAAAAAGCGATAATAATGTGGAGAACCATTGGTTGATATTTATTTTAGGATAAATTCATCTGGAATCAGTGGGTGATCCTTCTTTGGTTTGGTTTAAAATTTGGTATAGTGTTGGCGCATTGAAAATAGAAATAGAGAAGTTCCAGCTGGTGTCCTGAGAGCAGCTTCTGTTCTTTCACTGAATCCAGGTGAATTTAGCTTAATGGCAGAGCACAGGATTTGCGTACAGAAGGTCCCAGATTCAGTCCCCGGCATCTCCAGTTAAAGGAAGCGGGGAGCTTGCAATGGGAAGACCTCTACCAGAGACCCTTGAGAGCTACTGCTGGCCAAATCAGGCTATACTGGGCTAGATGGACAAATACTTTGACTTGGTTTAAAGTAGTTTCATATGCCTCTGTGTAGAGGTGTGTGTGTGTGGGAAATGTGCACAAGCTCTAGTCTTTCCAACCATCCTTACCAAGATATGATCATGTCCATCATCATGGGACCCTTTCCTTTTGCCTGGAAGATCAAGTCCCAGTGGAGTGGCAGCAGCACTGGACCCATAAGCACAGTTGATTTATGTTAACTGTTGAGATGATAATGTTTAATCTGTAAAGCGCTAATCTATTTTTATGTTGATTATGAATAGGCCAGCTGTGCCTACTTCCCTATTCATAGAGTTCAGTGAACAAGCCCATTTTACAGGCTGGGCTTGGAGGGTGATTTACATGCAAGGAGATGCCGCTTTAAGGAGAGTAAATCAGCTGAGTTGCACCATTGAACCCGGGCTCCGGCAGCTCAGGAAGGAAAGAGATGGGCGGGGATGGGAAGGAAGAAGTCAGGAGGGAAGCGTGAATGGAGTGAGAGAGGAGAAAATGAAGAGCAAAGGGAGAAACAGACATTGGGGGGAAAGGGCGTGTTTTTGTCTTTCATTGCTGACGTAGCAAATGTCTTGGTTCTGCAACTCAGTTGAAAATGCAAAATCCATGCGGCAAAAGTGCAACCTCGTGGCAAGACTTCGAGGGCTGTACGCAACACACGGGGAAACCAAATGTGCATGCTTTGTGCAATAAACTGATTTTACAGAAAGCGTTTCTAAAACGGCCTGATATCTGAGGTTTGCTTTTGGTGCATATAGACGTATACAAGAACAGTAGCCAGCCTGGTTATTTGAGCTCTGCTGGGCTACCCCAGCTTCCATCTGCCTTCGCTGTTCAAATGTCACACGTGCCTGTCTCTGTAACCAATGCTGATTTTCTCGCTAACTCTGTGACGGCTTTGTGTTTGGTGGTTTGTTTAAAGCATGTTTGTCTGAGGATGATGATTAAAATCATTGATACAATTATACATTTAAAAACGTGAATATAGAACGTTGCCTTTATTCTGAGCCAGACCATTCATTCATTTAGCTCAGTATTGCCTACACCAGGGGTGGGCAACATGTGGTTCGTGGGCCGCATTTGCCCCTAGCCCTATCCTAAGGTGTGGTCGTGCTGCCAACAAAAAAGCACTGGCGGTTTGCCTCCAAATTTTGGCACTAAACCACTAGGAAGGATTACAAGGGACAAATGAAGCTTGAAAACGACCAAAATCTGTTCTTATTATAAAGCTTCCATAGCGGCTTGCTGCTACATTTCAGTGGCAAAAGGCTGGAGGTTGTTGTTGTTTTTTGCCACCACTGAATTCATGAGTGGCAGGAGGAGTGTGGCCTGTGGGGAATAGGGGGTCTGGGTTGGAAAGGAGCCCTGGATGCACTGACGTTGCCCACCCCTGGTTTACACTGACTGGCAGCGGCACTCCAGTGTTTCGGAAGGACTCTTTGCCAAGCCTACTTGGAGGTGCAGGGGATTGAACGTGAGACCTTTCTGCATGCAAGGCATGTGCTCGGCCACCGTGCTCCAGCTCCTCCCCCACTTTCATGTTTTTAAGTGACACAGCTGTTCTGTGGAGGGTGCTTGTGTGATGTCACAGGCTCCCCGCCAATTGGTGAGCTGCAGGGCTCTTTCTGATTCAAGCTGGCAGAACTTGTCCCTCCTGAGTGCAATCTGCATGAGAAGTTTTGAGGTATGATGACTAGCCAACCCAGGGACCGCAGGCTGCACACAACCCTTGGAGGCCGCTGCCATTGCCCCCAATTCCTCCTCCTGCTTCTCTCCCCTACTCTTTGGTAGGCTGTCAGGAGCCCAATTGAGCTGGGGAAAGGGCATGTGGGGGGAGTCCTAGCTAAGTGCCCTCTTCCCTAGCACCGTCCATCCAATGCATTCAGGATTGCTCTTTCTCTGCTGTTAATAGCATTGGAGGAAATAGCTAGGGATCGCGGAGGGTGGGGAGTTGGGGAGGGGGAGGAAGGAAGAGATTTTAGCCCCCCCTTCTTCCTGTAATCCCATCCTGTGTGTGTATGTGTGTGTGTGTGCCCCCCGACTCACCACGTGGCATCGCACGTGGCCCTTAGGGTCAGAGAAGTTTCCCACCCGGATGTATGACAACAATGTGATTTTTGTGCTTTCCAGGACAGCAGTAACTTCTGTTTTTATGTACATTCCTCCCCCTTTCCCCCCAGAATTAAGTTCAGAGGCATTCGCCATTCTTGCAAACCCAAATGGTTCACTTTTAGAGTACGAAATAATTTCAGGTGCTATACCCCACCCTTTTGTCACTCTGTGTTCTTTCTGTTCGTGGAATGGACTGAGACCCAGCAGAGGCTCCTGCTAGAGAAAGGGAGGGAGAGGCATTTGTCATCAATTCCCCCTGCAACCCCCACCACCATGTCCCACACCATTCTGGAGGGTCCCTCAACCCTCCAGAGTAGCTTTTTAGGAGGCACAAGGGGAAGGAAGAATCAGTGAAAACTGCCTTCCTTCCCTCCCTTCCTCCAGTGGGAGCGTCTCCCTGAGCAGAGTTTTGCTTCCGGGAACTCTAAATCCAACCTGAAAGCAACAGTTTCAATAAACAGTTAATGAAAAACAAAACAAAATGTCCCCACCAGCAATCTACTAGCCCACAGCTAAGCAGGATTAATTAACACCACTAGCCCTGATGGATGTATCACCTATTTTGGTTTGGTTTGTATAGATTTTAAAATAAAATTGGAATTACAATAATACTCTTGTCAGGTGTTTTAATTTTTTAATTTTTTTTAATTAAAAGATTTCTTCCCCACCTTTTGGCCCAATGGGTCTAAACAAGGCAGCTTACAAATCTATTTAAAGAACTGGAAAATACCGGTGACCATTGGAGGGATGGTGGGTGGCTACTAGAGAAGAGCATCTTTGTGGTTTTTATATCTGGAATAGCCTTCCTGATGAGGAATACCTGGACCCATTGCTACTCACTTACAGACGAGCAACAGAGTTGTTTTTATTTCAGGGACACCTCCCAGCATATTGCCTTTCTTAAGGATTTTACTGCTACTGTTGCTTTTACCTTCTTGTAAATAGTTTAGATCATTTTAACTGTTATCTTGCTTGTCTGTGGTGGTCGTTTTATTGTTTGTAAGCTGCTTGGTTATATTTTATATAGAAAGGCAGGACAGGAATGTCAGAAAGAAGGAATAAACAAAATAAATATCCTAGCATTATGTAATGAATTCAATTTGCATATCATTTTCCTGAACATGGTGGGTTTTATAAAACACATTTCCATCTTAATTGGCTGTCTTTCTTCTGTACACTAAAATTCCACAGCTAATTAAACTAGAAACTTTGAAAATAAAATAAAACATGTTGCGTATAAGGTGTGGTGGAGAACCTCTAAGAAATATGCAACCCTCAGCCAAATTTCATTTGGCTTCGGGCCTAATTTCATGTGGGATGTTGCAGAGATAGGATGGCCACTGACACATTGCCTCAAAAGAGGACAAAAGTGGAAAACAATTTGGATAACATTTGCAGAATGTTAATTTATATGTACAAATGCCAATTCGGAAATAAGAACTAAACAACTTGAGACCAGGGTGTGTGGGAGAACACCTTCTGCCTTATCAACCTGCCTGGTCATGGATGTCATCAGATAGCATGCTCTTGATGGTTGGACTCCACCTGGAAAAGAGCCTTCCGTGTGGTAGCCTTCTTTCTGTGGAACTCCCTGCCTCTGGAAGTCAGGCAGGCACCAACATTGAAGATTGACCAGGTGACCTGTCTGCCTGCTCAGACTGCTGTTCAGGTACTAACTTGATGGGCAACTTGAAGTCTCCTGCTCTCTGTTGAGATGGTTCTTTGATTTGAAACCAGATTTGGATTGGGCAAATAGAGAATATGTTGAAATAGAGATCTATCCTCTATAAATAAGGACATTAAAGATGAGGTGGGCAGAGAGAGAGAGAGAGAGAGAGAGGACGTGGCTCAGAGAAAGTGCTGTGGATTCCTGCAATACTACAAATTCTGTCCACTTTTAGCTGTGGCTTTGTCCACTATTGGATGCAGCCCCTGCTGGATTTTTTTCCCCTGGGAGTTAACGGTCATTTATACAAAAAATGTTCCCGGTCCTATTGTAGGAGAGAGAGTTCACACAGGCATCTTGGTTGTAAAATCAAGTAATAATGTGCATAGCCATCACAGTTCAAACATCACAGGACTGATCTTTCATATCAGCTCTCATCATTTCAAAGCTTAATGCTTTTTAGTGGCCGTAGTTCATATATTTGGATGCATGAGATCACTTTTTTGTAATCCAGTCATGAGACATAAGGTGAACCCAAACATTTTACAGATGTATCTTGGGGCCAGCTTGCAGGATGTTGCAACACAATGTAATCTCTACCAATATAGCTGAAAATATGTGTGCGGGTTTGTATGTCCGGAAATGTTTACCCACTTCCAGATGAGTTAGAAACTTGAAATTTGACACGCTGATAAGTCTTTGTGTACAATATGCCAGAAAAATCTTAAAACCCGAATTCTGGGGTTTGAAGTATTTTTAAGAATGTAATAAAAAACATAAGCTTACGCCTACAACTCCCAGCATGCCTTTGACATGAGGTCAGTCTTACTAGGTTTTGGTGGCCATTATGAGTCCACGGCCAAGTGGGAGTTGCGTGCCTTTCACAGGGCAGTCTCCTAAGGATTTAATGCCCATCCCTTCCTTAAAGATGAATAAGTCGCAGAGATATTTCTTATTTATCAAATAAACATGATAAACGTTATTCAGGGACCCGAGCAATGCCGGGTCTATCAGCTAGTAAATAATAATACCCTCCTGCAGTGCCCAGCAATTTTCACATTGTGCTATAAATCCAAGAATTTCTTGCCTTGCTGTGATACATGACTATTGATCGTTCATCCTTTTCAGTTGACTGATAGTTAAAACAGATGAGCAGCACTCCCATGTGCTTCATCTTTTGCCAGGGTGTAGCATTCTTTATTGCAGGTGAGGAACGGAATGTTTGAATGCTCCCTGTTCATAGCAACTTAGGAAGCTGCCTTACACCATGTCAGAGGTACATAAAATTATGCATGGTGTGGAGAAAGTGGATGGGGAGAATTTTTTCTCCCTCTCTCAGAATTTCAAGAACTCACAACCATGCAATGAAGCTGATTGGTGGGAGATTCAGGACAGATAAAACAAAGTACTATGGAATTCGCTACCACAAGACGGAGTGGTGGCCACCACTTTGGATGGCTTTAAAAGGGAATTAGACAAATTAATGGAGAATAAGGCTGTCAATGGCTACTATTCCTGATGGCTATATGCTACCTCCAGTATCAGGGGCAGTAAGCCTATGTACATGGGCGTGAGAGTGCTTTTGCCCTCATGTCCTGCTTGAGTTTCCTGTGGGCGGCTGGTTGGTCACTGTGTGAAAAGAATGCTGGACTAGATAGTCCCTTGGTCTGATCCAGCATGGCTCTTCTAATGTTATTAGACCAGCCTTCTCCAAACTGATGCCTTCGAGATGTGTTGCACTGTCTGGGGATGATACAGTTGTGGGCCAAACATGGAAGGCACCAAGTTGGGGAAATCTGTCTTAGATCGTTTGTCCGTCTGGCCCAGTATTGTTTGTGATGGCTGGTAATGGCTCTCCAGGGTTTCATACAGATTACCTGCTACGTGATACTTTTTAATGAAGATGAATGGCATGCAAAGCAGATATGCTGTATGATGGAATGATGCAGTGGATGCAGGTGGCTCCAATGGATGGTGAATCCACCCTGGATTTCGGTCAGAACCAGTCAGAACTCTAAAGGAGCTACCTTGGATAGCTCCTTAAGAATTCTGACTGGTTTTGACTGAAACCTGAAATGGATTCACCGCTCACTGACATTTATTTATTTATAGCTGTTTGGGTGGTTCGCTAAAATTAAAACCACAAAGTGCAATTTTAAATATAACAAAATATAAAACACAAAGTACAACCAGAATAAAAACCAAGCAGAATGTAGAGATTTAAAATAAAAATTTAAACCAGTTTTAAAACTACAAAGTTAAAAGACTAAGATGATAACATGTTAAAATACTGAGAAAATAAAAAGGTCTTCACCTGGCAGTGAAAAAGTATAGTGTGGGTGCCAGGAAAACCAATCTAGTATAAACATCAAAGGCACCAGCCTCCCCTGGGATAATGGCCAGTTTGCTTCTGCCCAAACTGGTGTGTTACAGAGAAAGTTCTTCAAGGTCAGCCTTTTTCTTGACCTCTAAGTTTTGTGTGGAGCACATTTTGTGACTCAGAACAACCTAGAATGTCCATGGGCAATGGCAGAGAAATGGTTCTGCAAAAAGTCTGTAGCAAAAGCCATGCTATTCTCAACTTCTTGTTTGCTAGAAAGCAGAAAGTAGTGTTGAAGAGGGGTGTAGATTATGCTCCCCTTCTTCTGTCTGTGCTATAAGAGTGGTTGTTGCCAGACTGAAACACTGAAAGTGTGTCCCTTCCCCATTGACTGTCAGGAAATCAAGGCCAGAATCTCAATCAGGATAGGGAGAGACTTCATCTCCTCCTCCTCCTCCTCCTCCTCCTCCTCCAAGCACATTTATTTTAATTGCTGCTGCTGCAAAACCTCCACGTTCTGGAAGAGCCACAATTCCAATCCATCTCTAAGATTGACAGACACAGCTCTATCCTGACAGGCAAGCTAGCGGAAGATGTGTGCGAGATAATATTTTTCCAAAGAGAGAGAGAGGTGGGGGGGAGGGGGACAGTGGATTTAATGAGCATCTCTCAGTCTAGGTGGGAGACAGCTTGAGACAGAAGAGCAAATTTGGAGGAAACTGTCTTGGCATAGGAATAAAATGGTACCAGATCCAAGGATGCCTCTGTTATGGCAAAGGCAGAGCCAGAAAAGCATTGGTGATGTCACAAATTACCAGGCTTTTTATATGTATCATATTGGAAAAGGCAATAGAGACATTCTTCTTGGCTTCCTCTAAAGGTGCTATGCAGCTCTGTACTGCTTTCACACTTGCACATCTGGGCTTCTGGATGATGAAGCGGAGGTACATTCAAATAGCATCCCAAATACCGAGTAAACATGAGCATAAATACATGTCTAGTCACAAATGAGCAGGGCAAGCATCAGACGTAAGTAGGACTGAATCACTCTGCAGTTTCCTTCCCAGGCCCTGCAGCCTCTTTGGTTAGGGAAAAGCTAGATAAGAGCTTTTCCTTGCTGGGAGGATCAGTTGGGCTGTGGGAGGAGAAAGTGGGTGAGGCGTTGCCGGCTTTGTGGCCGTAGCAGAAGGGGCTGAGAGCTTCATGCAGGCTGCATGTTGTGAACCCCTATTTTATAGTATACTATAAAATTTGTAGTAAATATGTATATCAGCCTTCCCCAACCTGGTGCCCTTCAGATGTATTGGATTACAACTCCTCATTGGCCATGCTAGCTGGGGGATGATGGGAGTTGTAATCCAACACACTTTGAAGGCACCAGATTGAGAAAGGTACTCTGTATAGATTCTGGCTAGGTGTTGTTGCTGTTTCCATCTCCTGCCTCTTCCCTGGAGATATCATCATAATAGGGTATTGTTATCAGCCCAGGATTACTTATTTTTATTGCTAGTTTTGCCTTTTATTAAGCACCTGGCTTATTGTGTGTTTGCCTGAGATAAGCAGATAATAAGCAGGAATAAATTGAAATGGAATAAAAAGCATTTTCACTAAAGCATCACTGCAGAATATTTTTGGGTGCCATTTCTCCTGACAATACTCTCCCATACAGTGGTGATGTTTATGTATTTACTAGCGAATGGATCTGATTTCACTCAGGTTGGAATAGTACTTCGTTTGATACAGCGACTTCTTCAAGCACATAGCTGTCAGAGTTGGACACGTTGTGCTTTCCCCTTCTGAGTGAAGCCATGCCTGCAGTCACTCCTAGGAATAGTCCCTGCCATTGTCCAAAATTATAGCTCCTGAGAGAGGGCTCTGTCGACTCCATTCTCCTGAAGATGCTGCCCCACAGCAGGAAGATGGGCAGACTGTGTCCCTTGGCCTACTAATCTCCCCTGGCTTCAAACTATATGGGCTGCACAGCTATGTGTTGGTTTGGGAGGTCTGCCACCTAGTGACTGAAGTTAGTTCTGTAGGCTTGCAACACACAAACACATTTATATTAATAAATTTTAAAAACAAAATAACCCTGAGATGCACGTCCTTAGGGTCCCCTTAGTATGCACACCTAGTTTCAGGTGTCTAGGTTTTATGGACATGGTGCTATGGGACTGGCAGATAAACAGATGGATGAGCATCTTTTTTTTTTTTTAGCTTTGAAGTGTTGGTATTCCCATTTTGGTGAAAGGGCAGCTTAACACAATTCCATCAACCACCGTAAGGGAAAATGGCAAATAGAATAAAAACGTTCCTTTTGACAAAACGTAATTGAGCAAACTGGGCAGACAAGCAAAGTGAGACAAACCACCAGGATTAACTACAGAGACTTTGAATAAACAGGGCAGACGTTGCCTAGCACCTAAAGGATATTGGTGAAGGTATCAGGGAGTTCTTCCTTGGGAGATAGTTCCACAGCCAAGGTTTCAGCTGCTGGGCATGTTCATATGTTAATAGATGGTCCAGTGAGTACTATGATTGTGTAGACTAGTCTTTCTCAGTCTGATGCCCTCCAAATCTTTTGGACTACAAATACAGATGTGAAAGCCTGGAAATTAAATCAGAAAAAAATGGCGGGGAACCACAAAAATTCCTGGAAAACAATTTCCCCCAAATTTTCCAAAAATCCCTGAGAATATTTTTTTAAAAAACAAATTATGATTTCCCCCTTTCCCTAACCCTTCACATATCTAACTACAACTCACAGCATCTCTAACCATTGGCCATGCTGCCTGGGGCTGATGGAAGCTGAAGTCCAAAACATCGGGTTGGAGAAGGCTGGTGTAGGTCTTTCCCTCACAACTGGCCTTCCAATTGGTCACAGTTCAATCCATCTGTGTGGGTGTGGTATTCATAGTAGGGATGGGCAAATTTGTCAGTTTCACATTCTCCCAAATTAGATTTTGTTAAAAATCTAAAGTTCTTCCCTGCTGAATATGAAGAGGTTTGTGGATTTTGGTAAAGCCTTATCAAAAATGAAAATGAAATTCTCATCCATCCATACCAGCCAAATTCAATAGGTACAACTATTCCCATAATGGACAAGACCATGATGAACCTGCTGTCATATAGTTGTTAAAGATGAGGAGCCTTTCAGAGGAAGGAGATAGTGACCCTAATTTAGCACAGGGATTCAAACTCAAACTTTTAAGAGCTCATCACTCAAAGCCGTGAGCCTGGATAGACAAATTTGTCCGTTTCGGTTTCTCCCTCATTCAGAGTTTTAAAATCTCATATATACTTTGTTTCCAAAGAATTTTGGGAAATTCTTGTCAAAAAACGAAACCGACAAGAAGTTCTCACCCATCCCTTATTGATACACATCACAGCTAGATGAGATAACATCCTGGGTAAGTGACTCAACGATGGCTCAGCATCCACGAAAGGGACTCAAACATCTTTCAGAGAAGTCATAGTATGGCTCAGTGATGATAATCTGCAAAAGCCAAGTCATGGTTCTGTCGTTGCATGAATGTTTATGCAAATCAGCCTGTGTTAAAAGCTTATAACCAAAACGAGCCTTATGCTCCTGTGTAGTATAAGGTATTTCTCCCTGCCCCCCCCCCCACGCCCCGGGCCCAGGAAGGCACGGTCCATCTGCATTAAGGAAAAGGGAGAGACCTTTTGTACTGTGTCTTAGTTTGGGGTGAAAAGCATTATATCACAAGCATGTTAAGATGTTATTGTTAAAAATACTTAATAAATATGCACTCTTGACAGCCCAGTTAGGGTCTCATCAATTAAGCTTGGCATTCATTAGTCAAGAAGAAGTCCAATCAGATTTCGCAGGCTCAGCCCGGCTTCTATAAATTGTGGTCTGTTTGTTCTGACATTTGATGAATTATTCTTCATAATCCACTATCTGCCACAATAAATCTAATCTTTCAACTTCTGCTGTCTTAATAACTCCTAGGGCAACAATGCAACACTTGATTTCGGAGCACAGAATGCAGAAATTGATGGGGGAAGTGAGAGTTTCATTTACTGTCCAGGTTTAGAGTTTAGAGGTGGCTAAATACACTACCTCAGGCTTCCCCAACCTGGGGTTTTGAATTACAAACCACATCAGACCCAGCTAGCATAGCCAATGGTCAGGGATTATGGGAACTGTAGTCAAAAACATCTGGAAGGTACCAAGTGGGGGGAGGCTGCTTAGCTTGATACTTGTTGACCCCACAAGCCTAAGACTTGTGAAAACCCATGGAGTCATGAATGCATAGCTTCAAGTGCTGGGTACAATATTCTCAGAGCTGATGTAGGAACACAGAAAACTGTGTTATACAAGATTATCCATCAAACCCGGTATTATCCACTATGATAGACAGCAAGTCTGCCTGTCAGAGATCTTTCCTATCACTGGTTACCTTTTAGCTGTAGATGCCATGTATTGGATCTGGACCTTTGGCTTGCAACACTTGTGCTTCATCACTGAGCTACAGTCTCATTGCCTAGTATAATGGCTAAAAATATGAACTGAGTGAGCCAGGAATTCCCCTCATTCAAATTTCATCCCAGTCAGCAGCAGCATCGTTGTTTTTGTTACAATTGCATTATCGTCATTATCTTTATTTCTGTCTTGACATGTATTAATTGCATGGTTAAAAATCAGCTGTAGCTCCACAGCTGGAAAGGAGGACTCATGCGGAGTTTACTTTCACTTTTTGGGAAAGCTGGCTTGTCACGTTCGAACCAGGGATTGTGGTTTAAAACAAACTCCGGCCAGTTTCAAAACAAACCAACTTCAAACTCTGGATTGCTTAACTGGTTTGAGTAACTAAAGGTTGTTTTAAACCATGATCTCCAGTTCAAATGTAATGATAAGCCAGCTTTCATAGAAAGTGAAACCAAACTCGGCAGGTGTCCTCCTGTGCTGGTGAGCCTGAGGTTGTGCTCAGGCTTGTTCCATCTTGAGGAATTGGGGATTGGGTTCAGAACCTTGGATAGCTCCTTTAGACTGGCTCTGACTGAAGTCAAGAGCGAATTCACTGCCCCACTGACATTGGAGGCAAACCAGGCTACTGTATTGCTGAATTTGTGCAGTCCTACTGGCTGCTCAACTGAACTGGTAAGTTCAGAAGCCTTAGAAGGAGTTTGGTGGGATTGGGGATGGAGGGTGGGGAGAAAGGTGCCACAGAAACAAACAGAAATGCCCCATTAGCATTTTATATTTTGCATTAAAAATAAAAACCACATTCTTCATTAAGGATATTGATCGATTGATTTAAAATATTAATTTCCTGACTCAGCCTGAGATCGAGCTAGCTCACAAAAATAATTAAAATCTCAACCACACAGCTAAGAAACAATAACAATTAAATAGAGGTTGAAAAGGGGGCACTTTGGGCCAAAGTGTTTGTCTGCTCTGAACAAGTCCCCTTTCTGTAATATTTTTGGGAGAAAACCTGTTTACAGGATAAAAAAAATGCTTGCCAATGCAGAGTAAAGGCAGGAAGCATCGCACTCACTCTGAATTTACCTTGTGACATTGTCACATAGCCATATCTGATCCGCTATGGAATGTCACTATATCATGTTCCTGATTGGCTGGGAAGAAGTAGATGCAGTTTTAAAAAAAGTATGAATGCTTCAGCAAATAGTTCCCAAATAGGCATAAGGAAGTGTGTGTGTGTGTGTGTGAGAGAGAGAGGGGGGGATATTTTGTCCCCACCTCAAAAGTTTTGGTTTTGTATTGAAAATATTCTGGTGTGATTATTCAACACAGCATCAATGTATTACAAAAAATCACTAACTAAAGAAATTGTAAAGCAGCAATGCTAAATGTGAGAGCCAGTGTGGTGTAGTGGTTAGTGTGTTGGACTGGGAGTTGGGAGATCCGGGTTCTAGTCCTCACTTGGCCATGGAAGCCCACTGGGTGACTTTGGGCCAGTCACAAACTTTCAGCCCAATCTACCTCACAGAGTTGTTTTGAGGAGGAGGATTATGTATGTCACTTTGGGTTCCTTAAGAAGGAAGAAAGGTGGGATATAAACACAATGAATAAATAATAAATAAATGCAAATGTCACCTGACCTCTGCTTCCAAATGCCTTCCTAAATTCACAGTTCTTGCAGCTCCTTCTAAAGACCATCAGAGAGATTCATTGGAGAACCTCTTACAACAGGCCATTCCAGGGCTACCATGGAAAAACTCTGCTCCTTGTTGATGCTCTCTTGACTTGGCACAATAATGGATTTTGGAGCATGGCCGATGCAGAACTTAATGGAGGGGGCAGGCAAGGAATGTGAGCAGTGGTGATCTTAAAGGCATTTAGGCCACTCTCCATCAAGGGCTTTGATGATTAACATGAACACTTTCACTCAAGCTTTTTGGGATGGGTGGGGGAGGATCTGAGGGCAGGAAGAAATGCAACATCTAGTGAATTGTTTGAAAGAAAGGAAGACATTTCTTTCTAAAGGCAGGAATGTCACGAGGTTTGAATCATGGATCCGCTGTAATTAAAAAACACCCAAGTAGTCGTTTTCAAATGGGGTTCTTCTACTTAATTGATTTTGCCGCCAGAGGAATAAAATAAATAAATAAATAAATAAATAAACAAACCGTGCCTTCCCCGTGAGTTACTGGAGGCTGCTGAGACTCCGTTTGAATCTAATTGCTGCAAATGTGCCAGTTTGTTTCTGGTAATAGTTACTGTAAAAGAGGTGTGTGTTGGTGGTTGGGAGTTTCAGGGGTGTGTGGGGTATGTGGGGTGTGAGGCAGGGAGAGCTGCTGTCAGCAGCTGCCTGTAGGCACAACCTGCTTCTGGGATGTTGCTTCTCCCCCACTCCTTCATCAGCACAAAAGATTTCCATGGAACGCTTTGCATGTAGGCTCCGTTTAAAAGTGTTTTATTCATATTTAATTGCTGGCTTGCTGCAGCTCCCATCTTTAATTACTGTGTTAAAAAGTAGGATATAAAAATGCACCAGCATTCAATTTGTTTTCTTTTAATTTCTGCATATATTATGTGTTCCTTGACTGCGGGCTCTGGTGATATATATGCAGGGGACAGGCAGTCCTCTGCTAAACCAAGTCTGCTGATTGCTTGTTTTTTTAAGCATGGGGCAGCTCTAGGAAACTCTGTCAGGATTGGACATGAGTCAAGATGGCCCTTGATTGAAACCTCTTCCAAGAGCAGTGCTCCTATTTGATGAGCCCTATTTCTCACCTGTCACTCTTGTGACTGACCCAGTCCTGTTCCCATCCCATGCAGCCCGCTAAATGTATTGTAGCCAGGCTTTGGAGAACTCATGGGGGTCCCGCCTTATGAGCTCGCTGAACCCTGCTCACGTGGCCCCACTTCAAGGAGTGGGGCTTTGTGAGAGCCTTTGCCAAGCCCTTGGGAGGCTGTGTAAGGCTCCTGGGCCCTCAGCAAAGCACACTTTCCGGGGTCTCCAAAAAGTGCAATTCCTCCGGCCAGGCCATTAGCATGGCTGGGGGAATTACACATTTTCCGGAGACCTTGGAAAGTGCACTTTGCTGTCCCTACCGTGGCAATGGAGGCCTTAAAGGCCCTCTTACACAAGGCTGCCTTGCATTAAGAGGGACTTTAAGGCCCCCATTGGCTGTGGGGGGAGAGAAACACACCATTTCTCCCTCCGCTCGAAAGGCTGAAGAGCAGTTGGGCACAGGCCCATCCTACCGCCGGGCAGGTCCATCTAGGCCTGTGAGGACTGGACACCGGGGTGTCCACTGCCCTTACAGGCCCAGGCGGATTTTTGATCCAATGCTAATTGCAGCGTCCACCTCCTAAGCACTTTCCTGAGTAGGATGCAAGTTCTCACAAGCAAGTCCAGTGGTGTAGCTAGGTCATTTTAGACCCTGGACGGAATGGTCTTATGGGGACCCTTTTAGATGGCCATGTGTATTACTTCAGTTGTGAAGCACACAGCTGACATTTCTTTTTCCCCTCTCCCGTGCCATTCCATGCTTTACAATTGCTTCTACGTTCTTGATATGTTAGAACAACAACATTATTTGCCAACCCTAATAATAGTAATAATAATAGTCAGGAAATTCCTGAATCTGTAAAAGACAGCATGACTTGGCAAAGGCCATCAGGTCTGCCTAGACAAAACGCCATGACAAGAAAGAGATGCAATCATCATCATCATCATCATCATCATCTGAGCATGTGCAGTTTTGCATTTTAAACCCACTTAAATCATAGCAACATTATGGCTACAGGAAAAAAATGGAGTTTGCTTCTGTTGCCTTGCCCCTTTCTGGGTGATCATGGTGGGGCAAGGACATGGGTTCTGGGCCTTGGACTTTGGCCCCCAAATTCCAGCACTAGCTGCATCATTGATCAGGGCTATGTGCAGTGGCTTGGCCCAGTATCATGAAAGAGCAGATGGGGGCAGGGCTGAGACAGCCAAACCCAAAGGCAAGATGCAGTCCCAGAACTGGGCTGACTCCAGACGCTTAGGGATGAGGGGGTGCTGGGGGGGTGCTAGAGACCCATCAGTTGGTGGGAAGGTGGGTGGGAAGAAGGGCACCTAAAATGTGGCAGTGTTCGTGAAGGAAAGCAGGGCTTCCCCCGCCTCCCTACAAGGTAGGCTCAGGACTCACCGTCTGAGTTCCCCCCCAGCCCACCTCCCTAGCCCAATGCCAAATGGCCCCAAGTCAGCCTTCAGAAATAACTATGCATGTTAAGGACTAAAGCTGTTTATTAAAATCCTAAAAAACTATTCCACGTATGGCTTCAGTCAGATAATAAGCCGTTAAAATATAAACAGGAAAGAGAGGGAGGGGTTGAGGGGGATGGGGGGTAGGATGAGGGTTGAGGTAGAAGGTAGCAGCATAATAAACCAATTAACCCACTTTAAATCACACTCAAAGGTGACAAGTCTTTCCGTGGAACGAACCAGACCCTAAAACAATAAATCTACCTAATTCCCAGCTGTCACCTCACTGGTCAGGGATCCCTCCGTCTATGTCCCGGTCCAGGAGAAGATGGCAACCGCCCAGTTGCTATCCTATTTATCCCCTTTTAGGTCTGCTGGTACCGTGACTGGCCAAAACCAATCCCTGGCCGTCCCGATCGCTCTTGAAGCCCCTTCCCTTCGATTGGCCCTTTCCCACAGCTGAAACTCTCGCTGCCCACTTCCAATTAAAGCTGCCCTTGGCGCCTGGGCCTTTCTAAAGAACAGAGGCCAGGTGTGGTTGCTGGGAACCAGCAGTGCTGTCTTGTAACATCTTATTTATCAGAATTCTCCCTCTCTCAGCCAAGAGGCCCCAATCCTGCAAGGCAGGCCAGCATTGCCTCTCTTACCCAGACGGCCGCCATCTTGCCCCCCCCTTCTTCAAAGTGTTATTATATGCAACCCAGGCATTCACCTTGTCCTCTTTCTTTTGCTTCTTCAGAGTCCTGTGTACATCACATTATATTAGGCTGACCATATGAAAAGGAGGACAGGGCTCATGTAACTTTAACAGTTGTAGAGAAAAGGGAATTTCAGACAATGTCATTTGTATGCAATTAGTTCCTGGTGAAATCCCCTCTTCATCACAACAGTTAAAGTTGCAGGCACTATACTAGAGTGGCCATATACAAAAGAAGGCAGGGCCCCTGCAACTTTAACTGGTGTGATGAAGAGGGAATTTCACCAGGAACTAATTGCATACAAATGACACTGGCTGAAATTCCCCTTTCTCTACAACAGTTAAAGTTACAGGAGCCCTGTCCTCCTTTTCATATGGGCAGCCTACATTATATAGCATATAATCATTCTAGGGTTGGTATCCACAAATACAATTTTTGTATAAACTAACACATCCTTCTTACCATCAGCTATCTAAAACATAATTAAACTTTGAACCTTTACATGTTGTCAGTCCAGCGAGTTCAATAGGGCTTCCTCCCAAGTAAGTGGTAGAGGGTGTAAGACTTGTACATTGAATCGACTAAGGGTGCAAACCTATGCATGTTTGGATAGAAATCAGCCCTACAATTCCCAACATGGCTGGTTGGGGAATATTTTCTTTAATCAGGCCACAGTACAAGATTTCCCCCACATTAGCTCCTGTGGGTGGAGAAAGCGTATATTTTCCATCCTGAAGATGGAACACACATGATATGTGAAGCCTCCAAGTTTCCCAGTAATGTTTTCTCTGTAAGTCCGAAACGGTGCAATAGTCGTTTATTTTATCCTCTGTGATGCAGAAAGGCTGAAGGCTAAATTCAGTGAAGGCTGGTGGCTCTGATGTCAGTGAGACATTAAATCTGCTCCAGATTTCAGTCAGAACTCTAGAGGAGTTTTGCACCTTGGATAGCTCCATTAACGTTCTGACTGAAACCCAGAGTAGATTCGCTGACCCACTGACATTGGAGCCACCAGCCTCCACTGACTAAAGTGTTAACGGACTGTACATTCATGCAAGCCTGACAGTTTCCTCCTTCTCCTTGCAGATTAATGAGTTGTTTGTGAGTTTTGAAGATGTTCCTCTGGGGGCTGCATCCCTGGCCCAGGTCCACAAAGCTGTGCTACAGGATGGAAGAACAGTTGCAGTGAAAGTCCAGCATGCTAAGGTTCAAGCGCAGAGTTCTATGGATATCCTACTGATGGAGGTAAATGAATGCACATCTGTGGCCACCTTTGCAGATCGCCTTTTGAGCTCATGAAATGCATCTCTTATCACTTTTGGTACTGGCAGGCTCACAAGTCAGATTGGATCTTCAGATCTCTTCTGCCAGTTTGATTCTGTTAACTGGGTGGCCAGCCCAAGTGGTTTTTGAGAGTTTCAGGCTGAACGTGTGTACTTGCATAGAATTTTGAATTCAGGTCACCTATGTGTACCTGAGATAATGAGCATCCTTTCACTTAGCAGGAATGGACAACCTGCACCCCAATGGCCCAATTTCATGCGGTCCTCAGCCTAATGTCAAAAGCCCTTTGTAGATGATCAGTTCGGATCTCTGGCAAGAATGACTTGCCCCTTCCATGGCAGCCTGCTAGGCAAGAAGGAAGGAAGGAAGAAAGAAGAGAGAGAGAAAGAGGGTGATAGAAAGAGAAAAGGGGTGACCCACTCACTTTTAGCTCTGCCCACCATTGGCTTTGGCTCCATCCACCGCTAGCAGGGCCCCCCCAACATGGAGGAAAAAGGTCCTCAACACAAAAAAGGTTGCCCACCCCTGATTTACACACACGCTTATTTAGCACCATTATTGTACAAGGCACTTTACGGAGTAACATTAGGCAGCCTAGATAGGGAGATTGTTCTGCAGCAAGGTGGTCATTGCATCAACAGAGTCTCTGATCTGTCTCTAGTGCCCATAGGATTCGATATTTATGTATTTGTGATATTTATATAATGCTAAATATAATAAAATAAAAGGAAAGAGAAAGGAGCTGATAAATGAAGTGGCAGTTAAGAGGCTATTCATAAGTAACTGTTGCTGCTGTAATGAACAGGAAGCAATAATAGGGGCAGCAAAGAGGAAAGTGGTATAATTAAAGGCACATTAGCCCCGTGAAGCCTTGATAGAGATTAGCTAGTCCACACTGAACAGGCTGCAGTTGTTTTTTTAGTTGAAAGAAAAAGAAGCACCACACATCAGGTCTGCAGAAAGATGGAAGGACAACACAGAAGACAACAGTATACAATGGGCTGGCCAAGATACCAAATGGATTGTCCATAAAATAAGTGAACGAAAGATGGAAACTCTAGAGTACTATGTGGAAGCAACCATTGTGTTCACCATATTTTGTCGAAAAAGTTGGACAAAGTCTTCTATCAAGTGTATTTTTTAAAGAAAGTAATTTGTATTACAGCTGTATGTAAATGCATTTCTGTAACAACCTCTAGGAGGGCAGAGACACTTAGTGGATCCCATTGACTAGGCTTATTAAAAGCATTGACATCTTATCTTTTTTACTGGGCAAGAGAGGTGTGATCACTTTATATTACTCTAAAAATTCAACGTTAAAATATAAAACTTGGTCAACAAAATGAATTATACTGAGAGTGGCTGCTTCATGGGACCAGTTTGGAGAGTGTTTCAACTGACTACCATTGGTAGATAAATCTGATTTTCATGTCTTGACTGTTCAAAAAGGTTTTTCTTGAGTCAGCAAAGTTCTGGTTCAGCAGTGTAAAGAGCAATGCAAAGATGACAGGCCTTTCTTTAGACCTTTCTATTTCATGTTTTTTTTTAAAAAAATCCATTAAAACAAAACAGGACAGTGACTCATCAGCTCAGAAAACATAGAGGTGGAAAAAAGCTCTCTGGTTCATTTAACCCATCTCAATAAGAGATGTTCACAATTTGGATCACATACAACAGGGATTCACATGATCACTTCCTTCCCACCTGTAGGTGATGTGTGGAGCCGTCTCTTGACAAAAACCAATATGAAGGGGAGGTCCTGTGAAGGCATCTGATACACAGTGTATTGCCTTGTTATCACATCTCTGCCATGGATCTCAAAGGTGGGGTGTGCTGTACATGTAATGTTGGGGAGTTTGATGTATGTTGGATCTGATCACAAGATTATCTTCCCCCATCTTCTAACTTGCATAACGTAGGGCAGGGGTGCAGAACCTCCATTTCAGAGACGTTCTCGGGACCATATTCTAGTGGTGGGCAGGGCCAAAGGCAAAAGGGGGTGGGGCTAGCCCTTTTTAGCTTAAAGCTCTTATAGAATGGGGGGAAAACTGCACAAAAGCCATAAAACCGCCAAATAATTGGTGGTTGGAGGGTAGGGGGTGGGGTTTTCTGGGGAACCCCTGAGGGTCAGATCAGGACTCCCGGAGGGCCAAATTTGGCCCCCGGGCCTGTGGTTCTACATCTCTGACTTCGAGACACTTGTATGAATTTAAGCTAATCTATTTTTTAGGTTGGGCTATGAGAAACTGGCAATTTCTTTTGAAGTCAACATGGAAAAAAATGGTCAGTCATATGGATGAAATAATATAGATCGTCCTAAAACACCCCCCCACTTCGGGTTGCCTTCTTGAATTCTGCTAATGGAGCTCAAACTAATCCCATATTTGTATTGCAGCAAAAAGTGGTTCTTCAAGAGGTGACTTTCAGTACTGGCGTCCTGTAGATCTCTGGCACTTTATTGCATCCAGCAGGTGGTCCAGGAGATCTTTGGGAATTTACAGTTTCACTACTTGGTTTCAGATCCTTGTCTTGGCTGTGAAGCAGATCTTCCCAGACTTTGAGTTCTTGTGGTTGGTGGAAGAAGCTAAGAAGAACTTCCCTCTCGAGTTGGACTTCCTTAATGAGGGGAGAAATGCTGAAAAGGTGGCCCACATGCTCAGATGCTTTGATTTTCTAAAGGTAATGTGTGAATGTGGGTGCATATGTGTAAGTACATACCTATACGCAAGTTTATGTGCAACCAAATGGGTGTATTACTGGCATTCTGCAGAGATGGTGCATTATTATTTTTACATAGGGAAGAGTCTGTGAATGTGATTCTGCTGAAGATGCTAGATTTAAAATCCTAGGGAGTCAAAACCTTGTCAGACCAGAGCAGAATAGCAGGAAGAGACAAAGGCTCAATTCGGATGACACGATAGTCAATGGTGGGGTAATAATCAACTTTACAGTTGTTCAACTAGGGGGTACTCCCCACACAACATGGTAATAAATAATCAACTGTGGTGTGGATTAGGATCAGCGCTGAGTTGGCTATGGCAGCATTCGGATAGCACAATAGTAAAAACAACTGACGATTGTTTCCCCCACACCAGTTGTTTATTGTGGCATCCAAATTGAGCCAAAATCTTAATTTGTCCTGAATGCACTGCCTGGAGAAAGAAAGAGGTACTCTCTTTTAACAACTAGTTTTGGGTGCCTTTGCAGAAACAACCAAGAACACCACTGGAACGCTCTTCTTTTCATTCAGTAACTTCTGTACTGCGTGATACTTTCAGCATTGGAAAACAACAGCTCTACGTAAGCTCAGTTCCAGTTGGCAGAATGCCCTCGTGTTTCACCTGGCCCAGCACTGCCCACATATCCTAGTCCAAAGCATTCTGGGATACCAACCAGCAATTCAGAAATCAGTGGCAGGACCTGATGTTAGAAAAGAGGGAATACCGGAAAGAATCAACACAACCAGTCAAGTTTGAACGCACATACCTACATTGTGGGGAATGGAGATGGGAGTAGGGTGACCATATGGAAAGGAGGACAGGGCTCCTGTGTCTTTAACAGTTGTATAGAAAAGGGAATTTCAGCAGGTGTCATTTGTATGCATGTAGCACCTGGAGAAATTCCCTCTTCATCACAACAGTTAAAGTTGCAGGGGCCCTGCCCTCTTTCGTATATGGTCAAGAGGGCAGGGCCCCTGCAGCTTTAACTGTTGTGATGAAGAGGGAATTTCACCAGGTGCTGCATGCATACAAATGACACCTGCTGAAATTCCCTTTTCTATACAACTGTTAAAAATACAGGAACCATGTCCTCCTTTTCATATGGTCACCCGAAACAGGAGATGCCATATTCTGTCAATGCCACCACTTGGCAGTGGAACAAAATAACGTATGATGCCAGAATTGGCCTTGTGGCGAAGGAGATGTTTGTTTGGCAGTTTCTTGCACCCTTGGTTTAGAGCAGCTTTTCCCAACCTAGTGTCTTTTGGATAGTTGGACTACAACTCCCATCCTTCCCAGTCAGCTGGCTGGGGATGATAGGAGTTGTAGTTCAATACATTTGCAGGGTACCAGCTTGGGGAAGGCTGGTTTAGAGCTGAACCCAGAAGCACGGGGGAGGGAGGTGTTGCTTAAAGAATCAAATACCCGTTTGCTGTTTTTGACAGAAAACTGGTTGTGTAGTTTGCTTTGGTTGTGCTGATACTGGCCTGATTTTCTTTGTTGTGCACTGCTGTGGTCAGTAGGGGATCCACACAATAGAAGCATCTCAATGCATGTGTACTGTGGGGTTTAGCAAAGTGCACTTCTGAAAAAAAATCAAGATCTCCATGCAGGGTTGAAAGGGAGTGAATCCTATTAGTTAGCTAATCTCTCCTCCAAATCAACCTTCTCTTCGGTGGTTCCCACTACTTGAGACAGATTTCAAGGTTTATGCACACTCTGAACTTGCTCTTATCTTAACTACTGGGTTACCAGAGATCACGTTTCATGAGCTCCCTCAGAACAATGGAGAAGAAATTGAAATAAAACTGTAAGACTAGGGTGGAAAGAAACAAATGAATCCAGAAGGAAGCTTGGCAATGGAGAAAGAAAATCATCACTTTTTATAACATGTAAAAAAGATTGTGTTCCTTGGTGTTTTCTCTGTAGTACACAGAGCAATATAAAGAGCTATAAGGTGGAGCAGCATGATATGAGCAACACATAGATGCTATACTCTCTCACTGCAGCAAATGACATGGCAGGAAAGTGGCCAGTGTAGGGTAACCATACGGAATGGAGGCCAGGGCTCCTGTATCTTTAACAGTTGCATAGAAAAGGGAATTTCAGCAGGTGTCATTTGTATGCATGCAGCACCTGGTGAAATTCCCTCTTCATCACAACCAGTCAAAGCTGCAGGAGCTATACTAAAGTGACCAGATACACAAGAAGGCAGGGCCTGTCCTCCTTTTCATATGGTCACCCTAGGCCAGCGGGACTCTCTGGAGCTCTTCCAGGAGGTGGCAGGGAAATAGCAGTGGCAGTGGGAGGCCACATGGGATATGGTGGTAAGGGGAGCGATGCTGTGGTGACGGCACAGATTCTTTCTCGCTTCAAGCAGTCAGAGAGTTTGCACCAGGCCTGCTGTGATAGCTTAGATTGGTTCAGGCATGGTAACCTCAAGACTGGATTATTGCAATGTGCTCCATGTAGGGCTACCCTTAGACTTGGTCCGGAAGCTGCAGCTGGTCCTGGGGCGAGGCTTCTAGCTGGGCCCTATTTCTGACAGCAAATCACACCTTTACTAAAAGAACTGTACTGGCTGCCAATACACTACCAGGTGACATTTAAAGTGTTGTTAACATATAAAGCCTTAAACAACTTTGGACCAAGTTACCTTATGGATTGAGTCACTCCTGTCCCTGCCTGAACTTTGTGATCATCAGTGGAAAGCACTTCTGAGGGTGCTACTGGAGCAGCTGTAGTCACAGCACCCACCTTCTCAATGTGTTACCATCTGTCATTAGACAGGCCCCCACAGTTCTGACCTTTAGGGCAGAATCCTGTGCACATTCAGATATAAAAAGGCCTACATTTCCCAGCATGCATCAGCCAGCCATCTTCTCAAGAACCATGTCTTCACGCAGGCTTTTTCTGAAGTGTGTTCTAGCCTAGTCTGACCATATGGAAAAGAGGACAGGGCTCCTGCACTTTAACTGCTGTGATGAAGAGGGGATTTCACCAGGTGCTGCAATGCATACAAATGACACCTGCCAAAATTTCTTTTTCTATGCAACTGTTAAAGATACAGGAGCCCTGTTCTCCTTTTCATATGGTCACCCTACTCCAGCCAGCTATGGCCCACAGCACGCAGTAGAGTGTGCAGTTTTACAACTGAATATTCATTTTATTGTTGTGTAGTTTTAATGTTATTAAGGGAGGCACGGCAGTGCCTCCCTTGTTAAGGGCCGTCAGTAAAAAACACGTTCCACCATGTTAAAGTGATAATTGGGGAGGGGTCATTCTAACAGCCATAAAATCGAAAATCGAAAATGTTTCACCAATCTCTCTGAAATTTACAGGTGCCAGAAAGAAATGTTTGTTTTACATTACCTGAAAATCTCAAGAAGTTTGGTGAAAGACTGAGGGAAGGAGAGCAGTTTAAAGTAAAAAGATTAAAGAATCCCCTGAATCCGAAACCGAAAATTAAACTCAGGGGTTGCGAGTATTTTTGCGCAGCTGTCCTTACCTTCGGGGAGCCTTATTAATTAATCCAATGGCAGGGTCTACTTCCTCCCGTTCTAGTGTAGGTGGAACTGCTTTTCTTTTTTAAAAATTCTCTTAAGTGGATTTTATTAAATTAAAACTGTGCCTCTTTAAAAATCCGGCGGCCATTTTGATTATGACTGTTTTTAAAAAAATAAATATCATAAACTATGTGTGAATAGAGAAGTCTGTCACATGTGATGCAATACACTAACTTTTCACACTTCCTAATACATTTGTTTCTCAACTAACTTACTGCTAATACAGTCATGAATCTAACACTAAAATATGTTATTTTTACTATAGTAAGATTAAAGAATCCACATACAACAAGTGCAAATCAAAGAACCTACCATTTTTCATATTAGTGTTCAAGAATTAGGATTCTTTTCCTAATTATGCCTTACATGGAAGCTGCCTTTTTCACAGCAGCCGGGCCAATGTTTTCATTGAGCTGACCACCACCCCACCCCAAACTCTTTCTTGGTCAGTCACAGATAGTTAACTCTGATCCTGTCAGTGTATATGTGAAGTCTGACCCACTCTCTGTCTATGTCTGTGTGCCTGTCTCTCTCATATATACACACAGAAAGGCATCCTTAGGTTTGTTCTTTACTTACTACATACCATAAACTATGTATGAATAGTGAAGTCTGTCACAAATGATGCAATACACTCACTTTTCACACTTCCTAATAAATTTGTTTCCCAACTAACTTACTGCTAATACAGTCATGAATCTAATACTAAAATATGTCATTTTTACTATAGTAAGATTAAAGAATCCACATACATCAAGTGCAAATCAGAGAACCTACTGTTTTTCATATTAGTGTTCAAGAATTAGGATTCTTTTCCTAATTACGCCTTACACGGAGGTTGCCTTTTTCACAGCAGCCGGATCAACATTTTCATCAAGCTGTCCACCTCCCCTGCTCCAAACTCTTTCTTGGTCAGTCACCGCTAATTAGCTCAGATCCTGTTAGTGTATATGTGAAATTGTGATTCCCCCCCAATGTGCATCACTTTACACTTGCTTACATTGAACAGCATTTGCCCTTTTCATGGCCATTCTCTCGGTATGCAGAGATCCTTATGCAGCTCCTCACAATCCCCCATTGTTTTAGCAAGACTAAATAATTTGGTATCAACACCAAACATGGTTATGTAACTGCTCACTTCCACCCTCATTCTAATATTATGAGAAAGGGAGAAACTGCCTCCCTATCCACTTTCTTCACAACATGCATATAGGAGTGAGCAGTGAGATGGCCAAATTTGCTGCTGACCTCAAAATAAAATGAAGTGAGATTACCAAGAGCTCCAAAAGAATCTCTCCATAGTGGGAAAATGGGCATCAAAATGGCAACAACAGTTCTACATAAGCATTTGTAAAGTGATGCACGCTGGAGCAAAGCATCC
Organism: Anniella stebbinsi; assembly: GCA_029215795.1. Classification (NCBI taxonomy): domain Eukaryota; kingdom Metazoa; phylum Chordata; class Lepidosauria; order Squamata; family Anniellidae; genus Anniella; species Anniella stebbinsi. The sequence goes on from JARDYH010000001.1 coordinate 338,062,725, forward strand.
CAACATCACATATACACTGATGGGATCTGAGCCTGCAGTGACTAAACAAGAAAAAAAAACCTTGGGAATGTGGTTGACAGCTCAGTGAAAATGTCAACCCAGTGTGTGGCAGCTGTAAAGACAGCAAACTCCATGTTAGGCATTATAAGAAAAGTAATTGAGAATAAAACTGCCAGTCTCATACTGCCTTTATACAAATCTATGGTGTGACCACACTTAGAATACTGTGTACAGTTCTGGTTAACTATAGAATTTAGTATCACAAGATGTTGTGCTGGCCACCATTTTGGATGGCTTGTCCTCCTTTCCATGTGGTCACCCTATAACATGACACTATTCCCCCTTCTGAAGAGGTCTGGACCTCAGGCTACTAAAGACAAAGTGCCAGACCATAATAACAGTGTTCATATGCCCATTGCTTTATGAGGCTTCTGCAGGCTACCAAACAGAGACCTATCAGGCCATAAAGTTGCCTAAATGGGTCTGCCAGAAACCTGGCCTCACTGTTCCTGTTAGGTCCATCTCCTACAGCAAATGCCCTCAGCTGAACTTGATGGAATCCCATCCTTCATCCCTTGGTTTAATTTACTGACCTCCCCTGGCTGGGCCTTGCAGGGAACAATAGGGTAGACAGAGCAGGCATACATAGCATGCGCAGAGTGCTGAGAATGGCAAATCTAAAAGCAAATACGTTGCTTTTAAAGAACCAAGGAAATTCAATGGGTCTTTTAAGTAAATATCTATGGATGGAAATGCAGCCCATGCAGGCTTGAAACTTGACCACAAACATGATCACAATCTGCTACTTTAAGATGCAAACAGCAAAGAAAAAGCATGTAGCATAAAATGAGCTATAATAATTAATATAGTAAACTGTAACTTATTCTAATTTAGGATATTTTCCTGTATCATCTTGTGTGCTTCCAGAATTAATCAGGGAGTTTTTAGTCCAGTAGAATTTTTTTAAAGGTTCTCTCCAAATACAGACACAAAACATGAAATGCTTCTTTTCATGAGTCAGTCATAGAAAGCTTTTATTTCTGGACATTGGCTATTGAAAAATTCAAATGAGACCCCTCAGATTTCAAGTGAGGAAGCATAACTTCTGGGGTTCATTTATTATTTTGAAAAGTGGGTGCAACACATATCACTAGCTTTGATTTTATATTGGATGTCAAAATGGTGCAACATCCTAGCTGATGCTGGCTGCTTGTCAACTGTATAATATCCAGTCATCCGTTACACAAAGCCATGAAATTCATTAAACAAAAAAACCTACGGTTTACAAAAACAACGTTAAGGCTCCACAGTTTCCAACCAAGGACCAAAACGCAGGGAAATTGGGAGTTAAGGCTCCCAAGCCTTAATGCCACATCCTCCCTAAGGAGGCAGAAAGTGCAAGTGAAATTCTAATTCTCCCAAAGCAGATAAACCACCTACCTCTCTTTTTTTGTTTAGAGCAGCCCTTCCCCAACCTGGTGCCCTCCAAAGGTGTTGGACTACAACTCCCATCATTGCAAGTCAGTATGTCCCATGGTCAGGAATGCTGGAACTTGTCATCTCAAAAATCTAGATATGCAATTTGATCTGCAGAGGTGACTGTGGGGTTGTGGGAAATGATGATGAACAACTTAGGACCAGCTACTTCTCATTTCTTAGAGCATCTCCTTATGGTGAGAGTTGCAACCCAACACATCTGACAGGCATCAGGTTGGGGAATGTTGTTCAAGAACAAGGGAAGGCAGAATGTAGATCTCCAGATGTTTTGGAATTCAACTTGTAAAAGCCCCTATCAGCACGGGCAGTTGTCAGGAATGCCGCGAGTTGATGTCCAAAACATCAGGATAGATCTATTTTCTGCCCACATCTGTACTAAAGTATGATATTTTCCAGCATTAAGATATGTGATCAATCAAGGAACTACAAAAGAGCTGCATCATTTTAAATAAACTGTATAAACCAAATGAAACAACAATGAATGAATCTTGAATACCTAATCCAGATAGCCCTTCAGACGTCAACATTAGTTTTCAACACATGGCATAGGATGTCTGTTTCTTGAATATCAGATAAAGGATTTCTCTTACTTGTTCAGCAGTGTGAGATCAAAGGCAGAGCTACCACCTCATACTTTCATGCATCAGTGTTATTTTAAAATTAAGTATGAATTGATTTTTGTCTTCCCCATAACACATAACATGAGAGTTAAAGTGCAACACATCTGGAGAGCACCAAGCTGGAGAAGGTTGACTCCTATACATGTCTTCTCAGAAGCCAGTGCCACTGAATTCCCTAGGGCTTACTCCCAAGAGGTATAGGATTGCAAATTAATCTCATCTGAAAGGTGTTCAAGACAGCCAAACTAAACCTCTTCTGCTCCTCTGTCGCTTTGATAAGATGATGTATTGTGGAGGGATTGTGGGGAGTGAACAGTATATTTTGTTTAAATACATTTTTAAGACAAAAAACATTGGTTCTTTGAAGGGCAGGATATTGATCAAAAGTTGGAAGTGCCTGGCACATGCTCTGGTTCTAGATCTGTAATGAATAGTTCCCCTTTTGTTATGAAGCGTGCTGCTATATGCGAGATGTGTTTGAGAGATGTGTTTGAAACCCCGTATTTGGTAAGGATATCAACCATGGTATCCTTCTGGGACGACTGGCTGAGTTGGGAGTGGGAGACACTGCATTGCAGTGGTTCCGCTCCTACTTGGTGGGTCGGCTCCAGAAGGTGGTGCTTGGGGAACATTGCTCGGCCCCGTGGATTCTCCAGTATGGGGTTCCGCAGGGGTCAGTTTTGTCCCCCATGCTGTTCAACATCTACATGAAACCGTTGAGTGCAGTCATCCGGAGTTTTGGAGTGCGTTGTCATCAGTACGCTGATGACACGCAGCTCTATTTCTCCTTTTCATCTTCATCAGGTGAGGCTGTGGATGTGCTGAACCAGTGCCTGGCTGCGACAATGGACTGGATGAGGGCTAATAAACTGAAACTCAATCCAGACAAGACTGAGACGCTGTTAGTGGGTGGTTCCGCTGACCGGATGGAGGGTGTTCAACCTGTTCTGGATGGGGTTGCACTCCCCTTGAAGGAGCGGGTTCGTAGCTTGGGGGTTCTCCTAGAACCATCTCTGTCACTTGAGGCGCAGGTGGCCTCAGTGGCACGGAGTGCCTTCTACCAACTTCGGTTGGTGGCCCAGCTATGTCCCTATCTGGACAGAGATAACCTGGCTTCAGTTGTCCATGCTCTGGTAACCTCCAAGTTACTCTACGTGGGGCTGCCTTTGAAGGTGGTTCGGAAGCTGCAGCTTGTGCAAAATGCAGCGGCCAGATTGATAACTGGAACCAGTAGGTTCGAACATATAAGACCTACTCTGGCCCGCTTGCATTGGCTGCCTGTATGTTTCCAAGCCCGGTTCAAGGTGCTGGTTTTAACCTATAAAGCCTTACACGGCTTGGGACCACAATACCTGATGGAACGCCTTTCCCGACATGAACCTACCCGAACACTACGTTCAACATCTAAGGCCCTCCTCCGAGTGCCTCCTCCGAGGGAAGCTCGGAGGTCGACAACAAGAGAGAGAGCCTTCTCTGTGGTGGCTCCCCAATTGTGGAACGATCTCCCCGACGAGGCCCGCCTGGCGCCAACATTGTTATCTTTTCGGCGCCAGGTCAAGGCTTTCCTCTTCTCTCAGGCATTTGGCAATATCTGAGGAGCCTGGGTTTGTTTTGTTTTGTTTTTGTAGTTTTTTGAAGTGTTGAAGTGGTTTTTAAATGTACAGATTGTGTGTATGTTGTATGTTTTTGCTGTTTTAATTTTTGTATATTGTTTTTAATTGTTTTTAATCCTATGTAAACCGCCCAGAAAGCTTCGGCTATGGGGCGGGGCGGTATACAAATGTAATAAATAAATAAATAAATAAATAGCATTCCCCATCTTGTTGCCCTCCAGGTGTTTGAGATGACAAGTCCCAGCATTCCTGACCATGGGACATACTGACTTGCAATGATGGGAATTGTAGTCCAACACCTTTGGAGGGCACCAGGTTGGGGAAGGGCTGCTCTAAACAAAAAAAGAGAAGTAGGTGGCCCTAAGTTGTTCGTGATCAGTTTTCCACAATCCCACAGTCACCTCTGCATATCATATTCTCCACCCTGTCCTCATGGTTTATCTGCTTTGGGAGAATGAGAATTTCACTTGCACTTTCTGCCTCCTTAGGGAGGATGTGGCGTTAAGACTTGGGAGCCTTAACTCCCAATTTCCCTGCTTTTTGGTGCTTGGTTGGAAACTGTGAAGCCTTAACGTTGTTTTTGTAAACCATAGGTTTTTTGTTTAATGAATATTTTATAGTTGTTTGATGCCATAACATTGTATGTTCGCTCCATTGAAACTTTGTGGAAAGTGGTGTATAAATCTGGTAAATAAATTAAAGGAAGAAAGAAAGAAAGGATACTATGTTGGGAGTAGACTGTTTTAAAGGGCATGGTGTTCCTTTCTCAGACCTCCCTCTCAAGCTCTGTAATTGGGCCAGGACTTTCCAGGCTTGAATGCCACCTCAGTGACACTCTGTCCTTCTCCGTGTAATGCTAAGCAAACAGGCCATAAAAGGGCACAAAAGGCCAAAAGCCGATGGCTTGTTCTAAGCGAATGTTTATCGAGAGCCTTGCGCCTTGGAGAGCGGTGTCCGTTGCTGCTGTAACAACTAGGAGAGTGTGGAGCAAATCCCCATGGAGACAGCCAATCACATCTTTGCTGGGTTAAAGAGCCATTGCAATATCGATTCAGGGAATAATAACAAATTGCTGCAAAAACAGGCTAAATAATAGATTTCCCCTGTCCAACTTGTCGATTCCAAGACGTTTTCATCAACCCCAAAGGCAACAAGGGAGTTGGGTCCCTGTATTTTTTTTCCAGTGAAGGGGGGGGGGGAATCCCCCTCCCAATAGCACAGCAGGGAAGTGGATTTCTTACTGTGAACCCACTTGAGCTTGTAAATCCAGAGATAAATTGTTTCCATGCACAGGCTTTAGGGCCAAATGTCTGTGCATAATTTAAGCTTGCCAAAGACGCTGTTTTTGTGTCAGTGAGACTTATACACAGCTTAATAACAACCATTGAGCGCTGCTGTAAATTTTGAAATGGAGATGTATGTTGACTCAGGGTTAAAATAAGCGACAGCTTTAAGGATCAATGGATTTAAAAGGCAGAGCGCGGTAACAGCAGGGGCTAGGGAAACTGTTAACATCAGGATCAGTGTGCATCAGCTGTGGTTTTTTAAAAAATGTAAAATGTAAAAAAGAGGGCCTAGAAATGGTTGTGAACAAAGCTGGAAGTTCTGGTGCTAACGTTTCATTTTGGACCTATGGGCTCAAGTCCTCTGAAATGTGCTATATATTGCTGAATGTGCTATAGAGATGCCGGAAAGTCACAGTGATGTAGCATGGGAGAGAGATTACAGACTGAGGAGCTGTGGGGTGGGGATTGTAAAATTTCTGGAGTTTTGGAGTCTTTGCTCCAAAACGTTGTTTGTAACCATGTATTGTGACTCCATTCTAACAGACCTGAGCTTTGTTCTCGTCTGTTCTCTTCTGTTCTCTCTCTCTCTCTCTGTATCCCCATCTTCTGTAAGGCCTTGGTTCGGGGTGGGGGAAAGGACTCTGATGCTGAAGTCCTGAGAAGTGGAGCAAGCTAGCAGAAGCATCACTTTCCCTTTATGTCCCTGTGCTTTACCCAGCCCTTCCTGGGAGGGGAGCAGTTGGTAAACAATAGGAAGAAAAGTGGGGAAGACAGGGGGGTCAATTGGCATATGGCCAGCAGGGCCTGGAAACACCTCTTAGATACACCTGATAGGAAGGTCAGAATAGAGGATCAGTGGCTGCTTGGCCACATAATTTATGGAAGGCAAGGTAAGGTGTCAGGTGGGTCAAAATGTGGGTTCTCCTTGCCTCCTTTTCCCTTGGACCACTGCCTTCTGGAACCTGAATGCTTGCCTGCTTGTATCAGATCATATCTTGTGCTTTTGGCCCTGCTGGTTGTTTTCCTTAGCATTTGTCTTCTTGCTTCCCTTTGGAGCATGCTGCTTGCTGCTGGCTCCTTTGACTGCCATCTCTGGAAAATGACCCGTGTCTGTCCTAGACTGCGCTATTCAGCCCTGACCCATCCAACTGATTGCTTGCAGGTCTGACCCCTTTAGGGCCTGCAGGCTGACAGAATGAAAGATGCTCTGATTGAAAAGGTGTTGCCTCTGCAGAAAGGGAGTTAACTATCTCCCAGGAATTTTAAAAGAAACCTCATATGTATGAGGCCCTTCTCTTCCCCTCCCTCTGATGTGATAGCCTGGAGGCATGTATATGGGGCTTGTCAGCTTGGCTACGTCTGTAGTCAGAGGGACGCTGTTGAAATACAGAATATGATTGTTTATTAATTTCAGAGCAATGTTAAGTGTGCACTATGCATGGGAAATGAGACAATGCTCCTCTGCTAAGGAACTGCTTCTGTGAGTCAGACACATGCAACAGGTAGCAACAACCTTTGAGAAGGGCAAGATGGAGCGTTTACTCATGTTGAGTTATGATAAGGCCTTTGTCATGAATGTTATGTGTGCTTCTTTCAAGAACCTGGACTTCTTTCATGTTATGTAGGGTTCCCCATTTGTTGGTATATCACACTTTTTCTTCCGCTCCTCCTCATCTCAAGGTATTCAGAATGCTATGTTCTGTTTCAGGTCCCTAAGATTTACTGGGAGCTTTCCACGAGGCGTGTGCTGTTCATGGAATTCATGGAAGGCGGACAGGTGAATGACAAGGACTACATGGAGAGAAATGGCATCAATGTCAATGAGGTAACGCTCCCTCTGACTATGACATCAGCTAGTGGCAGTGATAGAGGGAAATGGCAAGATCACTAGGTGTTACGGAACCAAGTGATTTTTTTTTTTAAAAGCTAAGAGTGAAAGAGTGATTTAGGAGCTTCAAAATTATGTAAATATAGACAGCTTCTGTGCTGATAACTCTAGGAGAGCCTTCAATCCATGGGTCCCATGGCATTCTAGTTCTCTGTTAGCATCAGGACACCTTCTTACCACCTGAAGGTACTCTGTTATTACAGAATTGCACAGAGTGATCTAAATCTTCATCAGAATTAACTTCCCAGCATTAGTGAATGCTCTGAGTAGTATCTGACAACTGGAAGGCACAAGGTTTTTGAAGGCTGGCCTAAAGGATCACTGGCTTTCTCAGGCAAATAGATTTACTTCGTTTTTTAATTCATTATTTAAGTGAGTTCTTTAGTTGCCTCTTCAGCTCAGAGATACTCAGAATGGCTTACAGAAATAAAACCTTAAAGCAATAGCAATTATAATCACATTTAAAGCAATCAGTAAAACAAGAGAAACACTGCAACAGTACCCAGCAAACATCTGTGAAAACTGTATTGTCTGCTGGTGATCGAAAAAGCATACAATGAAGGAGCCATCTAAGTAGAGAGTTATAAAGCTGCGTGCCAGAATTAGGGATAGATGAATCTGTGAAGTTCAGTGTTGCTTAGTTTCTCATTTTCCCAATATTAAGTTTGTTCTGTCTCATTTTCTGATCAGTTTGCGACAATTTGTGAAAATTCACACTTTTTTCATGTGCATTTCTCCTAACATACAAAATACACACTTTTCCTAATATACACTATTTTTGCAAGCAATTTCCCATAATATAATGTATTTTGTGCACATATTTTGATTTGTGAACTGCATTGCAAAATTTGGAAAGTGCAGTTGGTACTGTATAACTGCATTCCAGTTTGTGAGTAGGCTTGGGAACTGAGAATTTTGTAGGTCCACATTAAAATGTGAACCAAACACCTTTCTCACCCATCCATAGCCACAATTTAGAAAACCCTGCTGAGCACCTTGTGCAACATCACCTTAAGTGAAGGCAGGCTAGTCACCAGACCTGCATTTGAGGACCTAGTGGCGTAGGATGGCCCATATGGAAGGCAGTTCATTAAATAATAACCTGCCTGGTCACTGTGGTCATCCTAGGGCATGCTCTTGGTGGTTCCATGTAGACCCATCCTCCAATTGGAGTCTACCAGGGGAAGAGCCTTCAGTGTGGTAGCCCCCCTCCTATGGAATTACCTGCCTCTGGAGGTCAGGCAGATGCCACCTTTGTATTCCTTTTGGCGCCTCCTGAAAATGTAATTGTTCCAGGAAATCTTCTCATAATAATCAGCCATGGTTCATTTTGCATTTTGCTTCTTTTCAAAATCTTTTTTTAATTGTTTTTTATCTTATTTTATCTTGTACACTGCTCTGAAATTTTGAAGGGGGAGCGGTATATAAATATTGTAAATAAATAAATAATAAAATAACAAAAAAGTGTATGACAGATGCAGCAGGGTGTCACTTTATGACATGCCGTTCATTCTTTTGTTTTTTGGATTGCATTTGTACTCTGCAAAGTGGGGGACATTGGTTAGACTACCTTTTGAGAAGGGACTTTACATTTAGCTTGACTCACACAGCAGCACCTATGGGTTGTAAGAAAGTAATTAGAAGTCGCAAGTTTGTTGCAGTAACTATTAACAGCATTGCAAAATTCAGGCTGTCATTCCTGATGCCCTAGACATACTTCAGCACCGTTTGTTGTCTTCCTTTTTAGTGAATGTTTTGAGAGTTTCTCTGAAGGGGGCAAAAGTGTTCACCCATTCAGAGTGGCGGCAGTACTGATGTCTGAATTATTGCCTCATTCTCAATTGACTTTATTTCCTGTTGGCAATATCTTCAGATAGTCATATCTGATTGGCTGTATAGTGTCATGATGTGGTTGATTGGTTGAGATTGCCCACGTGATTATTCTTAGGAAAGAGGCCCAGAAAAAAATGCTTCTGAAACAGTAGCGGAAAGGGGAAACAGAGAGGGCAAACAAGAAAGAAAAAGGTGAACATTCGTTTAATGGATGGGAGGATGTTGGTAATCATATTGGCCATTCCTGAAAGCGGTATTGGTGATAAGACACAGTTTCCCGTTTGTTTTCTTTCCTAGATTAGAGATGTGTTCGTAGACATGTCAGATTCCATTCCAGATGCAGTCGCGTGTTATTGCCTGATGCAGTGATTCCTGTATGCAGGATACACCACCTGTATTGTGATTAAAGTATATCTGATTTTAGGGGCAGGGTGGGGAAGGAGCCTAGTTTTATTCAGCCTGTCCATCTTGCCCTCTGAGTCAATGAATTCTGATTGAATTAGAGTTGCCTGTCCGTCTGTCCATCCCGCCCATCCCCATCCCATCCTGGTGCACTATTGAGGAGTGTCAAAATGCCACTTTGCTGACTAGCTATCAAAGAGCTTCAGCATAAAATCAATTGTACTTAATCCGCCTGTCCGTCCATCTCTGAAGCCTGGATGCCCCCTCCCCTGTCATCTTTTCTTTTGTGGCACTCAGCATCAATTATAGACATTCCAAAATATATCCAGATGGGGAGTCACGGCATGTGTTCATTGTCTTCTAAGAGGCTACATCTGTATTCTCCTGCTTTCCACTAGAAGGAATTGCTCACAAATGTAAGTAAATACATACACATCACGTTAATGCACTAATTGCCAGTAGCATGAAGGGAAATTAGTACTTAGAACTGCCTCATTGCCTTCCTATACTTCCGTCGTGAAATATATAAATTCAATGATTAATAAAACTTGCTGGTTTAAGACTGGAGTTAAGGGTGTCTCATGTTGGCTCAAGCACCACAAAACTAGGAAGTTGGAAGCTTAGGCTGATGCCTTAGCAGATGTGCCCCATGATTAGGGTGACCATATGGAAAGGAGGACAGGGCTCCTGTATCTTTAACAGTTGTATTGAAAAAGGAAGTTCAGCAAATGCCATTTGTATGCATGCAGCACCTGGTGAAATTCCCTCTTCATCACAACAGTTAAAGGTGCAGGAGTCCTGCCCTCTGTTGTATCTGGCCAAAAGGGCAGAGCTCCTGCAGCTTTAACTGTTGTGATGAAGAGGGAATTTCACCAAGTACTGCATGCATACAATTGACACCTGCTGAAATTCCCCTTTCCTCCTTTTCATATGGTCTCCCTATCCATAATCAGTCATGATGTTGTGCAATGTCACCAATTGTGCTAACTTACAACTCACCCTCTGTGCACCCACACTTTTCCTTGGTCTTTCAGGCCCAAATCCAGATGGGGAGGATGGAGTTCCTGGCAGCAGCATTCTAGCTTCAGAGCTAAACTGAGCATGCCCAACATAGCTTTGCCAGCAGTTGCTGTCTTAGGCTTTCATGTGGCAGAAAAACCTTGTTTATTTGTAAACTGCTATTCAGAATTTCCCCAAACTGATGAAAGGCACACCTCCTCAACAAGCCTGAATAAAGTACATCACCCCCAGAATTTGAAAGAAATATATGTCAAGCTGCAGCTTGAGTAAAAAAGTACCAATGTGTACTTTTTAACTTGCTGTATTTGTGGCAATTTGTATCAGATCGGTTTGAAACTTTGCATGAGCTTCAAGTTGTTAGCTGTACAGGTGGCTTTTTAAAAAAATAAAAAAAAGTAGAAATTTGAGGCTTATAATGGTGGAATCTATTTTTTTAGGACTCCCCTTAAAATGTATGTGTGTGTGTGTATAGAGATGAACAGAAGTCAGTTCCTAATGTTCTGTCGCATAACTGACATAACCAAAAAACTGTACTTTGGAGGGATGAGACTATGCAGATAAGAGCAGACAGGAGTCATCGATGTCACCAGAGTTAGGTTTAGCACCTGTGTGCAGCACTTTAATTTCTTCTGTGTAAATAAACAGCTCTTATTCATTCTTATGTAGAAAAGTACAGCCTTGCATATGGAGATCCTGTTGCAGTGAAAGCAAATGCCCTCACTGACCCCACAGGAGGGTGCATTGTCTCACACTACACTCTGCAGAGATCCTTGCTGTTTATAACCCCCCTTCACTAGGAATGTCATAGAAATCTGTTTTGGGGGGGAGGAGTTGGATGGATTTTTGTAAGTTCTGCCCTCGGACTTAGTTCTGGTTTGTGGTGTGGTGCCCAACTCGGTCTGCAGCGAGTCAGGCCAGTTCCTGGATTTTTGGGGCATTTTTGCATATGTTTTTCCACAGGTTCCGCAATTTGCACATATACCTGAGCGATTTTCATGATTCTTTGTACCTCCTACAGAGTTCTGTTAAGCTACTTAGGACCCTTTGCACAGCTGAACAGACCAATAGTTAGACAGGTAGCCACTTCCATAGGTCTGGTGTAATGGCAGATGGGACAGGTTCTCAAAGCATGCTTAATTTGCTTATGTCCCTTGCTAAATATTTAAAGCCTGGTACTAACCATTTCAGTTCAGAAGGGATTGGAATTCCACTTAGTTTCAGTAGAGTTCCTTGCAAAAAAGCATCCTTTGAATTGCTGCCTTAGTCATTCTGCCGTTTGAGACTACGACTGAGCTCTATGAGACAATAGTTTTCCTAGCAGGGGGCAGAGTTCATATCAGCAGATACGATGTCGATATATAGGTCAGTAGGCTAGTTTGGGCACACTTCCTTATCCTCATACCTAACAGCGATTATTCCCTTCCTTCCTGAAGTGTTGACTCTGCACTGTCCTCTATTATGCTCATTTGTAATGGGGGGGGGGGCTGAACAAATGAGTGGCTTAATGTTAAATCATTCTGGGTTGTTCTTAAATACAAGAGGTTGACAATTATATGACCCAGCATGGCTATTAAGTTCTTTACAAAACGTTTCTGTGGATTGTAAGGCTATGAACAATCTAGCCCATCTGTGGTTATGTATCTTCTGTAACTGGGGTAGGCAACTTCTTTTGGTTTGGGAGCCAGATTGTCCTGCCAGACCAGGCCAGGTGATATCAAGGGGGTGGGCCCCCACCCCATAACCCCATTTGCTCCCTTGACATCATTCAGGCTCTATCCCTCCCACTTTCCCCACTTTTCTCCATGTGTGCATAATGTCCCAGGGCCAATCCTTAACTTCTTCAGTTACAGGATTCCAGGGCTTCTGCTTCAAAAGCTCCATGGAGCAAGGGCCTTGACTACCACTTGCAGGAGTCCCGATGCTTGCAAGTCTGGCTGCCTCCTCCCTAGGCCACTCACATCCCAGTTGGGGCATGAACAGTACAGGAAGGGACTCGGTTAGGTCTTGCAGGATTACAAGGTTAGACCAGTGGGTGGAGGTTGCTGTCTGTCATTCTATAATAATAAATGAGAAAATGTGTCTGTCTGTCAGGGCCATAGCGCAAAGCGAAGACCATGAAACCTAAACACCTGACACTTGGCATGCATACTAAATGGACCTTAGGGATGTGCACGTTGGGCTTATTTGTTCTTTTAAAAAACGTGTTAATCAATTTTAATTAATATAAATGTGCGTCCCTGTGTATGAAGGCTGCAGTACCACCTTCAGTCACTATATGAAAGACTTCCCCAACCAGTGCATAGCTTTGCAATCAATGGAGTTTGGAACTGTGGGGAGTAGTTCAAGGGACAAAGTCAGTGGAGGCTAGAGGCTCCCATGTCCATGGGGCAGTGAATCTGCTCTGGGTTTCAGTCAGAACTCTACAGGAGCTATCCAAGGTGCCTTGGTTAGCTCCTTTAGAGTTCTGAAAGGTTGTGACTGAAACACAGGGTGGATTCATTGCCCCACTGACATTGGTGTCAACAGCCTTTACTGGACAGAGTTATATGCCTACCCCCTCCTTCTTCCTCTAGGACAGCCCCCTTCAAGATAACGGAGTGGACAGATCCCTCACTTAGGAGGCTATAGGAGTATACCATGGCAGGGGTTGTATCTTGGTCAGCTGTGTGACAGGATTGGTGTAATGTGCCCAACTCTGACAGCTGTGTAACTTTGCTTGAAGGCTTCACTGTATCAGACTAAGGGCTATTCCAACCCATGTGATTCAGGGTGTATTTAGTAGTTCATAATATATGGTGCCATTATTATATATTTTTGTACTGGTTTTCCACAAAACAACAATGTCAGGATCCCACACCCATTGGGTATGCTGGCTAGGGCTGATGGGTGTTGTACTCCAAAACATCTGGAGGGCACCAGGTTGGGGATAGCTAACTTAAAGGAATACCTCCTCCATATGTACCTATTTGTGCCCTAAGATCAACAGCAGAGACCCTTCTCCAAGTTGCTTCCTCAAGCTAAAATCAGGAGGGTGGTCACAAGGGAGAGAGCCTTTTTCGAGGTGGCTCCCCATCTGTGGAATGCTCTTCTGAGAGAGACTCACCTGGTACCTACTTTAATGTCTTTTCAGTGCCAGCCTGAGACATTTTAATTTTCCCAGGCCTTTTCAACATCATGTTAGCATAATTTTATTATCGATCTGTGTTGATGATAGCTATTGGCTGGTTTTGTTTTTACCTCATATATGTGATTCATTGGCTTTTACTGGCGCTGGCATTTATTGTCTTGTTTCCTGGATTGCAAAATCAAAACAATAAAAATACAGCAATTAAGAAGAATTGCTGTATTTTTATTTGATAAAGCAACAAACAAATCTAACAAATGAATCAATGTAATTACAAGCCAGCTTCATTCACTCTCAAGGATCTCAGTTTTCCCTCAGCTTTGCTGCCTTAGATAAACACAGGAAACTGCCTTAGACTGAGTCTGATTGCTGGCCCATCTACCTCAGCAATGCTGTTTACTCCTGCCTTGCAGCTGATCTCCAAGGTGTTTTCTAGCCCTGCTGCGATCGATTTTGCTTTTCTTAAAAGTGGGGTGCCAGGAATTAAACGAGGAGCCTCCTCTGTGTTCTAGCATTGAGCTGGAATCCCCCTGTGGACCCATGATTATAACCCCATCGCCTCATTTCTCCCCAAAAAAGAGTCTTGCCACATTTCGCTAGGAGGGGGCAAAGTGGAATCCACGCTAAGCAAGCTTTCTTTTGTAGAGCGATGCTGCCTTGAAAAAGCAGCCTGAGCCTTCCTCCTCCTAAATGGAAAGGATCCCTGAGGTGAAAGCTCCCTTCAAACCAGGTTACTGACATTTACTTAATGCCGTCTGTAGCGGGATTATCATTAAAGCTGCCCAAAAGCACATTAATCTCTCTGGATCCGTCCGAGCGCTGGACTGTAATGGCATTTAATCAGAGAAGCCTTTGATTTCTAAAGACAAGTGCAAACAGTGAAATCTCTGCCTGTGGAACAGTTACTTATTCATGTGCAAGGGCAGCCTAGAAAGAGAACGTAGCTGGCGGACGAAGAGAAGGCGGTGGAAGGGGAAGGGACTGAAGAGGCAGACTCGCCATGGATGTAGAGCTGCCAACCTGATGCCCTCCAGATGTACTGGACTATCACTCCCGGTATTCCAGACTAATAGGAATGTTGGCTGTGGGGTAATGTGAGTTGTAGTGCAACACATCTGGAGTGCACGTGGTTGAGGAAGGCTGATATTAGACAAAGGGAAAGGACAGGGATACCTGCTTGGGAACAAGATCTTTCGGAAAAGGGACTTTCCCTGGATCAGGGCTTCCGATACTCTAGGCGCCAACATGGGGACAAGCACATGACAACATATGCATGGATCAAGATCAGAGGGGAGCCAAGTTCCCTCACCTTACTGCAGACGGGGGCTAGAATAATGTTTTGATATACAAACCAACCCATTACAAAGTTGGCATAACCTGGTTTTACAGGCTTTATTGTTATGGAGTGCATGGACTCTGGCATAGTGGTGCCATCACATTCAAAGAGTCTGGGTTGGCGCCAAGGGTAGGCATCGTTGAGCAACAGCCAAAGGGCAACACCCCCAAGAGCTCCTTGGACTTGTTCCTCCTCTTCATCATTGCAACTAGTTTGTTCACCAGCCCCTTGCTTTGGCTTAGATAATCATGGTGGAGGAGGAGGAGTAGATGCCACTGCCTATTTGCTCGCTGACTCTTAGAGACTTTGGAGGAATCCATCTTGGGGGTGGAGTTCACTGAGCTTTCAGCAGCTCGACCCCCTGGACTTTGTCTCACTTACCCACAAGCAGGGGATTTCATCTGCATCGAGTGGTACCAGTTGGCAGATTATCTGTTCCCCCCCTCGTCAATAGAAAGTTGCGCAAATCGTGAGTACAGTTTGCTTAATTTGCACAAATTCCAGTCGGAATTTGCATAACTTACACAAATTGTGGCCAGAATTTGCACAAATCAAGCAAATTGCACCTGCAGTTTGGCCGACTTTCTATTGATGAGAGGGGAAAGTGCAGAAATTCTCAGATTTCGGGAAAAGCTGAGCCAGAGGAGTGGGCAGTGCGTATCCATTGGGCCCCAAAAGGGCCAGATTTTCAAAGAACGGATATCCTTACTGGCTCTCTGCCTGTCAAGCAAGCAAGTGGCAGCAACAATGAGAAACAGGATATGGAACATCACCAGCTGGTGAGAATGTAGACTCAATGAGGAAAGGAGCCCATTGGAGGTGTCTTGCCCAAGGGCCCTGGAAAACTTGCAGTCAGCCCTGCAAAGAGTGAAGATAACATTAAAGTGTGGGATGTCTGTTTCTTACCACTTGAAAACAGTGGTCTTTCCTCACCAGTGGAACTGTGGGCATATCTTTTAATCAAGATATGGAAAAAACTGGGTAGGGCCATCAAGGGCTGGACCAATTTACTCATCAGCTGCCTGTTGGCTATCTCTGTTTGATATTGATGGAAGGGAACTAAACATCTGAGAGCATCTTTCTCAAGCTCACTGCCCCTAGCAAATTCACAGCCTTCCCGACTGGTCTGGTTATTTTGCTAATCATGTGGTTTACCTTTTGGGTGCTAGATTCCAAACCCCACCCCCATAAATAGCCAGCACAGGGAGCCCAAATCCTGCAACAATGGAGGTAAGAGGAGGAAGTAAGTGGGTCTTTAACTTGTTGTCCTTTACTCCAGTCTTGATCTGACTGCATTTCCCCATGCAAATAGCAGGAGCGGGAGGCCCAATCCCATTGGGAGTACACCAGATGGCAAAAGGTTGAAGACCCCTACCACTCACACCATAGTCCCAGTCTGGATTGGGCTCCCCATGCTGGCTTTTTATGAAAGAAAATCCTGCACACCATGTGTAGTTTGGCTCTTAGTCATTAGTTTGGCTCTTAGTCATCATGTGCATGCTCAACAAACTACCGTTGTCCCATATACAGCAAGGGACACCCCCCCCCATTTTTGGGTCATGCTCATTTGACCTCATTGTCTAATTTCCTTAGGTGTCCTTTATATAGCCCAATTTCTCTCAAATTCAACCTTAATAACTCCTTTGTTCATTTTGAGTATGTCTGCACTTCTGAGTTGCGCAAATGGTGAGTACAATTTGCTTAATTTGCACCAATACCAGCCAGAATTTGCCAAGGTTACATAGATCTTGGCTGAAATTTGCACAAATTAAGTAACTTACGTCTGCAGCTTGCATTCAATCTAATTATCTAAATTCCTTATGTGTTCCTTTATAAAGCCCCATTTCTCTCAAATGCGACCTTAATAACTCCTTTGTTCATTTTGATTGTGTCTCCACCTCTGCATCATTCGGATAAAGCATGGAGTGCCACAAATAAAAGATTTGCCCAATATTACTGATTAGGATGGCTCTGACGCCCGCTTGTTGGATCCCATTTGGTTGTCAGACCTAGTGATTTTCTGCTGCCATCAGTTAGCTGCAGCAATCACAGAAATGATATTGTGCGCTTTGAGACGGATTAGAGGCTGTTGTGTTTAGCAAGAGGCATGATTCTAGTAATAAAGAAGTGTAAGTGATTTAACGCGGGTATATGTGCTCTGTATTTGTAACTATTTTCTTCGCTTCCCCTCCGGTGTGATGATTGCAAATGGAGCTTTTCAGGCTATTCACAGCAGAGGGGTTCTAAGCTTTTTTGTTCTCTCTGTGAATAAATGGTCAATTGCCCTTTGTCCCTCGTTAAGCCCCTTTTGCTCAAAATCTCAAAGCCCCCCTCCAAACATTAATGGACTTTGTCAGGAAATGGCTGGTAAGATTCTGCAAGTTCAGAAGTGGAGGCACCAGTAAGAGGGATTTACCCACAGGCCTTAAAGTAAACTAGACCACAGACTGAGATTAGAACCTCAAAAGCCACTTTGTCACTCTATTTGCCTTAATAAAAAACATCTTCCTTGCTAAATGTCACCTCAAGGGGGAAGACCTATTCTACTCACCGGTGAGCCCCTATTGCAGCATTCCGGGAGGGAGGCCTAAGTTGACGAAAGGCACAGAACAAAATCACTGGCTTTGTTGTACAACATCAAGATGCTCTAAGACGGGTGGGCCAATTCTCCTCCAGAACCCTCCAGGGGTCACATCCCGGCCCCCCCACTGCTGCCATGCTGCCAAAATTTGATGTCATAACAGTGGCACTCCCACCTCCCAATATTGCTGTAAGATAAGGCATACATGAAGTGCATACCTTGTTTTAAAGCAAAATTGTGCTTGGGGAAGTGCCAGGAACCATGTTTTTTTTTAAAAAAAAACCAACGTCTGCGCCGGGTTTGTTGCTGCCATGGCAAATCCAGCAGTGGCAGTGGGACGTGTGTAGCAGGGGGTGCAAAGCAAAAAGGCCAGGGGGGCTGCATGTGGCCCATGGGATGGATGTTACCCAACCCTGCTCTAAGAGGTCAGGCACACATTGAGAGAGTGCGGAACTACACATCTGGTCAGGAGTCAAGGTCTGGATCACTGTAGTCTCAGGATTTCATTTCATTTCACTTCATTTCATTTATTATATTTCTATACCGCCGCATAGCTGAAGCTCTCTGGGCAGTTTGCAAAAATTAAAACCCATTAAAATACATTATATAAAATATAAAGCCATTCACATAAGGACATAAAACAGATAACATACACAACAGCAACATCTATCTAAAACAATTTAAAACAATCAGCCAGAGACAATGTAGGACTTGATCAAAAAGACTCATTATATGCTGCCTAATTCCTGAGAGAAGAGGGTAGTTTTAAGGTGGCGCCGATAAGATGTCAATATTGGTGCCAGCTGGGCCTTGTCAGGAAGATCATTCCATAAATGGTGAGCCACCACCGAGAAGGCCCTCTCCTTTGTTACCACCTTCCGAGCCTTCCTCTGAGGAGGCTCCTAGAGGGGGACCTTGGTGCAGAGCGTATTGTATAGGTTGGTTCATGCCAGGAGAGGCGTTCCATCAGGTACTGTGGTCCCGAGCCATGTAAGACCTTTACAGATCAAAACCAGCACCTGGAATTGGGCTCGGAAATGTACAGGCAGCCAGTGCTTCTGAACCATCTTCAAAGGCAGCCCCACATAGAGTGCATTGCAGTAATCTAACTTGAACCGACCCATACACTATGCTCTGCATCCAAGGCCTTCCTCCTTCAGGAACCTCCTCTGAGGGAGGCTCGGAGAGTTGCAATAAGGGAGAGGGCCTTCTCAGTGGTACCCCCTCCCCATTTATGGAATTATCTCCCTGACTGAATATGTAGATATTTGGCTGAGTATGTAGACTAAGCAAAAATTATTGTTCTGTGATAGGTTTAGATATGTGTTTTCCACCATTAGTGACAAACCAGCTCTGAGGCCAGTTACCTAGCTGTATGCATAACCTCTTTGTTTCCACTGAACACCCTGCAAATTCATAACAACCCTAACATTGGTAACAGCTCCCCTCAAAATATTGCTTGCTCTGTGTCATAGTTCCTCCATGTTTTCTGTTAATGCTATGGGATCCCATGCTTTCATTAACAAGAGATGTTGGAGAGTTGAGATGATGAGCGTGCTGTCTTGTCCAGCTCCTTGCATCTTACAGTGCCTTTACTAATTTCACACCAATGTGACTGGAGACCTGCAGTGGCAAGATTTTTTTAAAAAACACCCATGTTTGCTAATCCAATTAACCTTCGATTAAGGTTCCAAAATTGATGCTATTCTTTTGGCCTGAGGAGGTAATATCGAGCCCTGAGAAATGAGCTACATCACGACCTTTACTTTTAATGAGATCAATAGAAGTTAGTGTCGCCATCTCTTAAAATAATTGGCAAATATTATGTCCGAATTAGGGCCAACAGCTAGTACCTGTTCTAAATTGAAAGAGACAGGAAGGGGGCGACAGGATCCTGTCTGAAACAACATTCTCCATATAAGACTTCCCAGCGGTCAGTGGAGAGGTGAAGTCATAAAAGCACAAATTCCGTACCAAAGGTGGACAACTTGCAATACCTCCAAGTAATAATTGATCATTGCTGCCCATGTTACCAGATTAGAATCTGAGCTTTAATTTCTAGGCTTCAATGGTTTGGGCTAAGCAATGGGACACTGGCTCCACAACTGACCCATTTACATAATCTGCTAAAACTCATAGATGGTTTCCTTTGAAGAGGTGGTGTCTTTGACGTAGTCTGAACACAATTATTTCTCTGCAAGGGCTCTGCTTGTACTTTCTGAGAACTGGAGGATATCTTGGTGCTACCTGAGACACCATAGAGTTCTTCCTCAGTGGCACCTTTTGGAAATTTGTTAGCGGCAGAGTGACAAAGGAGGGTAAGGGGAGTCATGATAGAGATGTACAACATTATGCATGGAGTGGAGAATGTGGATAGGGAGACATTTATCTCCCCATCCCATAATACTGGAACCCGGGATCATCCCATGAAGCTGATTGGTGGGAGACTCAGGACAGATCAAAGGAAGGACTTCTTTACATAGTGCATAGTTAAATTATGGAATTCACTACTACAAGATGTAGTGATGACCACCAAATTGGATGGCTTTAAAAAGGGGTTGGATAAATTCCTGGATGAGAAGGCTATCAATGGCTAGCAGTCCTGATGGCTATGTGCTACCTTCAGTTTGAGAGGCAGTAAACCTATATACACCAGTTGCTTCAGAACATGGGTAGGAGGGTGCTATTGCACTGTGTCCTGCTTGTGGGCCCCGGTCAACAGTTGATTGGCCACTGTGTGAACAGAGCGCTGGACTAGAGTGAACTTCGAGGTGGAATTCGAAGAAGCTCGAGAAGCTCTGGTTTTGCCGACTTGCACATCCCTATCCCTTAGACAGATCCTACCAGGACAGCAGACCTATTTTACAACTACAAAGGATTCCTCTCCATGCCCCAAACACGCAAAATACCTGAGAGAGTGCCTTCTCTCTGACCGACCTGCCCGATCACTGAGGTCATTGGAGGGCATGGTCCTGGTGTTTCCACATGGACCTTTGGCCCAATTGGAATCCACCAGGAGAACAGCCTTTAGTATAATGACCCCTTCTTTGTGGAACTCCCTGCCCCTCTAGGTCAGGCAGGCATCAACACTAGGCTGCTTCCAACGCCTCCTGAAAACAACACTATTTCGAGAAACCTTCCTCAACTGACTAGCCACTGTTTTTACTGGTCCTGTATTTTAAATTGAACTATTTTAATTTGCTTTTTCAATCTTCTTTCTTTTTATTGTTTATACCTATGCTCACTGCTCCGGAATCTTTTATTGTTTTGATATTGAGCAGTATAGAAATATTGTAAATAATAAATAAAAGCAACTTTTATTTCCTGGGGGCCTCACTTTATTTTATCCTTTACTCTTTTTTGGATTTGTGCAGTCCCAACATGTAAGTACCTGGCTTGGATATTATTCTCCTCAGGTCTAGTGATGGGATTTTGCCACACTTGCTCCTACTTGATTTAACATTATTTATTTGACTGTCATGTCATCTCACCTGGAATAGAGGTCAGCAGCAGCAGTAGGAGATAAATTCCCTGTAACACTGGTGGGTCCAACAGTCACCCTGCTGGGCAAAGAAACTGTGGTTGGCTGGTATTTAGTTGACAAGGTATCTAGACTACAGATTTATATGGGTTTAATAGGCATTTATTTCCCTTAAGGAACATTGGGAACTGTAATTATGTGTTTGGGGTATGGGTAGAAATCACTAATTGATCATTCTCAGCATCCCCACTACGTTATATTTACCAGGTCTTTGGCGGACGCCATGACAGTCAAACTAGTCATATAAACAATATGTTCTCAGTGGAGGCGGGTATATGAAGGGGATGTGAGGAGGGGTAAAAACACTAACAGGTTCCCCAATTTCTTTTTGACCACTTTGTCCTCGGTTCATAGCATCCCAAGCTTCTGCTTTGGTCTCAATATACATGGAATTTAAGCTTTCTTGCCGAGTGTTGATTGGCCGATTGGTCCAGAAAATTAAATGTTGCAGCTGCTGTTCCCTAATTAAATGAGCATTCATCCTGTCATTAATACAGTGTAATATTTTGACATTTATCTTTTTCTCCCCCTCCCCCCCCATTGGATTTTGTTCATGCTTGAAGGCAAACTCAAAAGAGGCAAATGCAGCCAGAAAAAAGTTCTGAGTGATATTTCACTGGAAATTGTTATTCTCCCATCTCTGGCAGGCAGAGATTCACAATTTGTCGCAGGTTTGCTAGCGCTTTGGCCATAGGCTGTCATGCAAATGCATAATTACTTGTGCACAGTCTAGAAACAAAGTCAGATACATTGGTATACATAAATACATTTTTCATCTCTAGGCTGACCATATGGAAAGGAGGACAAGGCTCCTGTATCTTTAACAGTTGTATAGAAAAGGGAATTTCAACAGGTGTTATTCCCTGCTAAAATTCCCTCGTCAACACAACAGCTAAAGCTGCAGGAGCCCTTCCCTCATTGTATCTGGTTACTCTAGTATAGAGGGCAGGGCTCCTGCAACTTTAACTGCTGTGATATAGAGGGAATTTTACCAGGAGCTGCATGCATACAAACGATACCTACTGAAATTCCCTTTTCTATACAACTGTTAAAGATACAGGAGCCCTGTCCTCCTTTCCATATGGTCACCCTAACATCTCTCTCTCTCTCTCTCTCTCTCTCTCTCTCACTCACTCACTCACTCACTCACTCACTCTCCTCACCTTGAACATGGAAATTCACAGGGAGAGCTGGGCAGCATGCAAAGTCTGGGTGATATAGATGCTGCCTCTCCACGCACTGGGCACAGATAGTTCCTCTTATTGTCACTGCTTTGTGATTAATGTTGATGAACACATTTACATTTCTGCCAGTGCTCTTGCTACCGCCTGGCCCTGATGTGCTCAGAATTCCAGCAAGCTGGCTGCTTTCTGGGATGCTGCACAGGTAGGGGGTGAGGAGGTGTCTGAGCAATGACTTGTGGAGGAAAAGGCATGCTTCCAACCCCAGTGGCAAAGAAGGCGTTCACAGGCCTCAGCAGTGAAGGTGGTGGCTTTGAAGGAGGGGTGAGAACAGATATTGAAGTGGGAAGTTATCATGAGGGCACCGGTCACTGCAGTGGGATTCCTTCCCTTCAGGCTTCGGGTCTCTCACTTCCTGCTCTGAATTATATTGGCTTCTTAATGTCAATGCTGGTCTGGCATTCCATAATCAGTGCAAAGGATCTCAGCCTTAGTCCACAGCATGTCTGCAATTTCAGTCCTAGGAACTCTTATCTTAGTCACACGGAATCTGCTTCTCTTGTGCATACTTATAGAAAAGGCCTGAGGGCCATTTTTCATCACGAGTTGGCCTGTTTCCTTAACACATGTAGGGGAATCTAAGATGGGAAACATCTTTTACAGGCCCATCTTGAAGCTTCCCTGTTTGTCTCTGCCAAAGCCTATCCTACCTAACTGATACTTCTCAGATCAAGAGATCCATGCTAATTGGTTTAAAAAGACCATTAATAGGTGGCTTTTGTGGACTAGAAACTGAATCCCTAAGGGCAGAGGCCTCTGTTGTTCACCCATTGTGGGAAACCCAGCAAAGAAGATGATTTTTTTTGCATTGCTTTTAGTTCTCCCTGGGGTTTCTCAAGTCTTGATTGGCTCTCAGTGTTCTGTGCTCAGTCAGCTTCAGTTCTGAATATTGGGTGGTATCCAGTGGGACATACTGCTAACACAGTGTGGCGCTAACAGTTCTTAAAGGGCCAGGTTAGTGGAGCATGCAGCTTCGCTGACTTGTCCCACTCTGGAAAGTACCTTTTCCACTCCTTTCTGTTGTACTTTAGGAAGATCTAATTCCCCATTGTGTTGGGTCCCACTGGGACAATGTAACGAGTGGGAGCGCAGTGGCAGTATTGGTTACTGCCCATTAAAGGGGAAAACCAGGTGCAAGGTGTTTTGACGTGCTTTTAAACATGTCAAAACACCCTGTACCTTGTTGTTCCCCTTTAATTGGCACTGAAAATAGTATATCTTGGAGTCAGGTTAGAAAGTGAAATGGAAGAATCTGTCCTTGAGTATAGGTTGCTCTGCTGAAGAATGATTGCCATGGAAACCCAGTGAGCTGCAGAGGGTTCTGTTCTACATGTACAGAGTTCATGTGGAATACTTGCCAGGATTGTTGGGTTTCCCCATTCCCCCTCTGTGGTAAAAGACTTAGAACACAACCAGTATTCTATTGCAGCGCTGCATTACAGAGGAAGATTGGTAGTTGGGGACAAGCTGCATTTCCGAGAAGATGGCTGCTGTTATGATTGCCTTCTCCCTTACTAGCCTGGCCGGTCACTAGGCCATCAGATGAGGCACTCCTGGTGGGGCCACATGGACCTCCAGTCAGTTTGGAGTCTAGTCAGAAGAAAGCCTTCAGTGTATCTTCCTATCTGTGGAACTCCCTGCCTGTCGATGTCAGGGAGGCAATGGCATTGTTTCGTTTTCTGCACGTGCTGAAGACATTTTTATTTAAATGCACCTGCTTTGTTTAACCAGCCATGGTTTTATTCACAGAATTAACAATTTTAACTCTGTATTTTGATTCTTCTTTCTTCTTCCTTTTTATTGTTCACCAATCAGGAATTTTATTAGATGTAGAGCAAGCAGTAGATAAATCCTGTAACCTAAATAAATAAACATCTGGTCTTCTCACTGATGAGCCTATAATAAGCTTCCAAAGAACATCAAGATTCCCTGGAATGCATCTGAAAACCAATGGACTGATTCATTGGTTTCCTTCCAGTTTTGACTCTATCCAAATGTTTCAAACACTGTGTCATTCCCCCCCCCCCCCACACACATTTTAAGGAAGTAATTTCAATAACCTCCCACCATTCTCTCCCATGCCAGAATAGCATGTCAACATATTGACTGCAGTCTTTTGAGTTCTTTGAAACATAATTCCATGTGATGAAAGCTCATGGTTCACATCATCTTCCCTTCTATTATTTTTGCTATGTTTGTTTGTAAGCATATGTTGGCTGCCTATTTGGATACGGGGCTATGTGGGTTGGAGAGGGTAAAGGGTGGGGGTGCTCAAATGTGTTGTTGTGGTTTTGGGTTTTGTTTGTGTGCGTTTTGTATGAAAATGGGGAGTGTTTTATTAAACTTTAAATTAAAAAGCAAAATATTATAAAATAACATGATGATGAATAAGGGCAGTGAGTTCAGCAATTTTAGTTTGGCACCTGCTGCGATGAAAAGAATGTGCAAAATTAACGGCAGCCCTCTGGCTCATGCTAAGTTCCTAACCCGGACATCTTCCATGTGCATGGAGCAGGGTGGGGTGGATGAGGAAGATATCTTTGCAAAGGGCTCTAGGCCCCACCTTCCCTACAGGAATGTCGGGCACATGGCCCATTGCTGGGGCATGTGTGGAATCCCTCTCCCTTTCCTGACACAGTTTTATAGTTTGTTGCTCACACTGTGTGTTTGGCGATGTGTCAGAGATCATTTATAATAACTGTCTTTTAATTGCCTCTTGGACGGCCTGCTGTGGGGCTGTTTTTGTCTTGCAGGGGGAAGAGATTGTCAGGCAACAGCTTGTGTGTGTGTGTGTGTGTACGTGTGTGTACTCATGCTTTTGTGAGACTTTTTTGTTGCTTAAGTGGGGATATGTATGCCCCAACTGTTAAAGTGTTTACTGACTCTGAGCTGGCTTTTTTACTTTGATAAAACGGCATGATGATAAGGAAGGGACTTGGGAGAGGGGTTGACAAAGGGTGTGTGTGTGTGTGTGTGTGTGTGTAATCACAAGCAGTGACAGAATGATTTAAACAGCCTCGTGGTATCGCTTCATCTTTGCAGACATCATAAATCAGATTAACATCTAGTCAACCAAGGAGGTGTGGAGAGTAGAAAGAGCAAGGAAGGGACAGTGAGATATTCATGTGTACTAGATGAAAAAAAATGTGGCCAGTGTCACAAAAGGGTTGAAATATTGTTTGCAAAAAATGTTTCCCACAGCTGGATGATGGCATCACATTGATCCAGAGGTTAGGCAGGCCCAAAGGTTAACAGGTGGTGAGGGTGCATTTACGTGTTACGATAAACTTGCATCCGCTGTGGAAACTAGCAGCCTTGTGTTCAATTCTCCTTCCTTCTCCTTAATGTGTAGCAAAACTTACCCATGTCCTGATATCATGTGTTTTCCTGGCCATCCCATGCCACTGTTTTCAGCAGCAGCCCTATGTTTAGTGTAATGCTCACTTCTGCTCTGATTCTCCATGACAAAGAAGTTCTGCAATCACTAACGTGTGTTTAAAATATCGACTACTCACTAGAATGGGGGGGGGGGGAATTGCACCTACCAGATCATTCCATGGAAATAAGCAGGTCTTCCGATTATAATTTGTGTTAAAAATGATTGTTTCCTGCATTATATGTCATATGAATTGTATTCATCTTATGAGAAAGGCAAAATAGTGTTCTCACTGCATGTAGGATGGCACACTATGTCTTCTGTGGACTGAAATACAAGCCGAAAGATAGATGCACTTCCTTTGTCTCCATTGAGGGCCTACTTCCATAAAAACATTTTTGAGGTGTACACCTAAGCTACTTACGTGCATCATACAGGGACACACTGCAGCTCTCTCTTGAGTGTACACTCAATGACAAAACCAGATTTACTTCTGCATAATATATAAAACGACGTTCAAGTGGGCATTACAGTTCTGCTTTTCACAATCCTCCCCACCTCCTTCCCATTAATTCTTTGGCTTGCTTGGATGTTTCCTCTGAATCTATTCTTAGTATTTGGTCCCATCTGGGAAACACATCCAACTTTGCTGCAGGTCTCCTTGACTTCCTGTGCCCTTCTCCAGAATTACTCTAATTCAGGAGTGCAGAGCCTCTTTTAGCCCAATGGCTGAATTCAATTTCAAGTGGCGAGTGAGGCTGAAGGCAAAAGGACAGGGCCAAAGGCAAAAGGAATGGGACGAAATATATTTAAAAAGTACCAGCGTATTATTATTATTATTATTATTATTATTAATAATAATAATAATAATAATAATTATCTCTTTCTCGCTCATGGCAGTTTTTCTAGACGGATATGACGGGCTTTGCCAAGTCATGCTGTCTTTTTCAGATTCAGGAATTTCCTGACAATTGAGCATGTTTTAAGTATGACTGCTTTCTGAATGTTGGTGTGGATGTATTTTGGTAGGCCCAGTTTCTGAAGGTTTTCTGTATAGTTTTTTAATGTGATGCTGGTGACTGATGTGACTAATGGAATAATTGTGAACTTTTTATGTTGCCATAGTTCTTTGACTTTCATGGCCAGTGGTGAATATTTCTCTCTTTTCTTCCTTTTCAACAACATTTTTGTCATTTGGTATTGCTATGTTGATGAGGTATGTGTTTTTTTCTTTTTTGTCTATGACCATTATGTCTGGTCAGTTGCAGGTATTGTTTTGTCGGTATGAATTGTTCTGTCCCAGTATATTTTATGGTTTGCATTTTCCAAGATTGTTTTGGGTGAGTATGTATAGTATGGTGTAGGTTGTTTGATAAGGTTCAATTTGATGGCCAGTTGTTGGTGAATTATTTTGCAGCTATATTGTGTCTGTCCGTATACTCCATTCCATAAGTTTACATCCTCCTGTTATATGGTCTATTGTTTCTTGGAGTTGATCGCGTTTCCTGCATAGGTCTGTTATTACACTGTTATCTTTTATGTTGTATTTTTGGTAGTTCTTGATTGCTATAATTTCATCCTGTATAGCTATTAGGAATTCTCCAGTTTCTGGAAATAGCTCACCCTTCCTGAGCCATTCATACGATTGTTCTTTATTTGTGGGTTCTGTATTATGTTGTAGTGCTTCCCTTGGAGTGCTTTTTGTGCCCATTTTTCTTTTTCCTCTGCGAGTGTGAGTGGTTGTGTTTGATCTTTGTTTTGTAGTGCTAGGTTCAGTGGGGTGTAGTTTTTAACTACTTTTACTGTGGCTTTCTGAATGGGGGTGTTTTTGGTGTGGAAGAATTCTCTGAGTGATTTTATCTGTGTAGCATGCATTGTGTTAATGTCTAGCAGACCTCTTCCTCTTTCTTTCCTGCTGATTTTTATTCTTTCAATGCATGCGTTGGGATGGAGCATGCGGTGTTTTGTGAGTTCGGTGTGATTGAGTCTGTTTATTTCTTCAAGTTCAGTGTGTGACCAGTGTATGATTCCAAGTGAGTATATGAGGTTGAGTATTGTGTAGGTGTTGATGGCTTTGAAAATGTTTTTCGAGTTGAGTTTAGATTATAGGATTTGTGATAGGTGAGTTTTATATTGCATTCTTAGTTGCGTTTTTACTGTGGAGTGATTGAGTTTTGTGTTTTGTTGGAATCCTAAGTATTTGTATGTTTCATTTTCTTCCATGTTATGTAATATTTTGATGATGATGATGATTTTTATACTGCCCCATAGCCAAAGCTCTCTGGGTGGTTTACAAAAGATTAAAACATGAAAAATAAATATACAAATTTTAAAAACATAAAAATAAACAGCATACAAAGACAACATCCATTTAAAAACAACTTTGAACTCTCAGCCAGACCTAAAGATATATCTGGGATCAATTAAAACTCAACATATGCCTGGGAGAAGAGAAAAGTCTTGACCTGGCACTGAAAAGATAACAACGTTGGTGCCAGGTGGGCATTGTCAGGGATCGTTCCAAAATTGGGGGGCCACCACTGAAAAGGCCCTCTCCCTTGTTGCCATCCTCTGAGCTTCCCTCGGAGTAGGCACTCGGAGGAGGACCTTAGATGTTGAGCATAGTGTATGGGTAGGTTCATATTGGGAGGGGCGTTCCATCAGGTATTGTGGTCCCAAGCCATGTAAGGCTTTATAGGTTAAAACCAGCACCTTGAATCAGGCTCGGAAACATGCAGGTAACTAATGCGAGTGGGCCAGTCGTATATATTCAAACCTCTTTGGTCGTCATTATTAATCTGGCCACCGCATTTGCACAAGCTGCAGCTCCTGAATTGTCTTCAAAGGCAGCCCCACATAGAGTGCATTGCAGTAATCTAATTTGGAGGTTACCAGAGCATAGACAACTGAAGCCAGTTTATCCCTGTTCAGATAGGGACATAGCTTGGTTACCAACCAAAGTTGGTAGAAGGCACTCTGTGCCACCTAGGCCACCTGAGCCTCAAGTGACAGAGATGGTTCTAGAAGAACCCCCAAGGTACGAACTTGCTCCTTCAGGGGGAGTGTAATCCCCTCCAGAACAGGTTGAACACCCTCCATCCTGTCAGAAGAACCACTCACAAACAGCATCTCAGTTTTGTCTGGATTGAGTTTCAGTTTATTAGCCCTCATTCAGTCCATTGTCACGGCCTGATGGAGAAGGAGAAGTAGAGCTGCGTGTCATCAGCATACTGATGACAACACGCTCCAAAATTCTGAATGACTGCACTCAACGGTTTCATGTAGATGTTGAACAGTATGGGGGACAAAACTGATCCCTGTGGAACCCCACACTGGAGAATCCACAGGGCCGAGCAATGTTCCCCAAGCACCACCTTCTGGAGCCGACCCGCTAAGTAGGAGCGGAACCACCACAATGCAGTACCTCTCACTCCCAACTCAGACAGTCGTTCCAGAAAGCCGCGGAGAGATCAAGGAGAATCAACGGAGTTACACTGCAGTAGTACTCACTGCCAGTAACTAAATCTTAAAAGAGGCATTTCAATCCTTTAGAAAGGAAAAAAAAACACTAAAGCTGGAAAACCACCGAATCATTGAGGGAGGGGGGAATGGGAACCATGTGGTGACATGGAGAATGGAGCATGGCCATATGGGAAACCCTGGATTTGTCCCCCTGGCCTGAGATCCAACACGCCTGCTCTACTTTTACACAGACAAACAATCCACTTTGTACATTTCAAATCCTGCCTTGGAGAGACACTCCAAATGCTTTCTCTGTACACTTTCACCCACGTTAAATCTTGAATGCTTTCACATTTCTCTTCTCTTTCTGGAGCCATCAGAATATAATGTTCTATTCCTCTGCTATGCCAGTAGGTGGCAGCTTGCTTCCCATAGTTACTGTTACCCAGCAGGTGAGCTTCCCTGCCCTTAGTGGTGTTGCTTGCCAGGGCTTTGTCTCAGACCGTGCCTCCGTCTTTTCTCTCCTCAGATCTCTCGCAACCTGGGGAGGGTATACAGTGAAATGATCTTTGTCAATGGCTTTGTGCACTGTGATCCACACCCAGGCAATGTGTTGGTGAGGAAGTGCCCAACTACAGGCGAGACACACATAATACTTCTGGACCATGGACTCTATCAGGTAAGCTGAGGGCAGGGAGAACAGATGGGGAGAAAGTTTGGGCCAGATGCACCAGAAAGCAACCATGGGAAGAATTCTGTCAGGAAGAAGCTGGCAAGATACTTCCTTTCCCAGTAAGGTTTCTTTTGTCTCTGTTCTCCCTGCTCAGGAACACAAAAGGCTGAAGAGAAGATGCAGCAAGAAACAGCTAGGCAATACAAGGGAAGGGGCAAGGAACTCAGGAGGCTGGGGTTAAGTTCAGCTTGAGGGCCAAATTGATCCCAGGCATTGGGAACCACATGTGAGCAGTGGGTGAAGCATTTCCCTCCCCCCCCATATTTCACACAAACACATCCCATTCACACACACACACACACACACACACACACACACACACACTTCCCAACCCTACCTCCCCAGTTGATCCATGCTGTTCAGCTGAGAGGGCATTTTCCCTGCCGAGTACTGAGAGAGGCTCACTTTCTCAGCACTGAGCAGGGAAAAGAGCTCATCTCTACTCTGTTGCTGATCAGAGATAATCCCTTGCCCCTGTTCAGGTATGAGCTCCAGAACTAAGCAAGGAAGGCACCATCTTAATATGTCATCTTTGGTGCAAGGCCAGTCCAGAAATACAGGTGCCATCTGCAAGTGTTCCCATTGGAGTAGTAGCCAGTTGCCTCTTGGTGAATTAAAAGAGTGACTCAGGCTTCTCCATTTCTCATTTATAATTGCAACCTAACCCCTGTTGTCTAACCAAAAAATTGTCAAGCCATGATGTCATTTTTGGATTGATTTCCTCTGAAAGCATAAAAATCCTCTTTCTTTTTAAGGCCCTAACGGACAACTTCCGCTTGGACTATTGCCAGCTTTGGCAGGCCCTGATCAAGGCTGATGTGAAGCGGATCCAAAAATACAGCCGGCGACTGGGAGCGGGTGACCTGTACCCCCTCTTTGCTTGCATGCTCACTGCCAGGTCCTGGGAATCAGTCAGCAGGGGTATCGACCGATTACCACCCACAAGGAAGGAGGTACGTTTTTTGTATCAATTGCCACACAGTTTAACATGAATAATAAATAAGGATGCAGCACTAAGGACACCAAAGTGAAGATCTGCTGATACCCAGAGGCGGCTCTAGATTTGGGGCGAATGGAGTGGCAACCCTCTGCCTCTCCCCCACCTACTTGTGGCATAGAACTCCTCCCATAACCAGGTGCCTTTGCTCCAGTGCAGAGCAAGCAGCTGCTGATTGCCACACGCAATCTTCTCCTGTCCTCTTCCAACAATCTCAGCAAAATATGGGGCATCTCCCGTGCCCTCAGCCACACCAGCCCCAATGAGCACCAGCTGCTGATACCTGAACTAAAGAAGGCCTGCATGGGAAGCTGCCATATATCAAGTCCATCTAGCTCAGTACTGACTGGCAGTGGCTATTCAGGGTTTAAGGCAGGAGTCTTTCTGAGCCCTACCTGGAGGTGCAGGGGATCAAACCTGGGTCTGTTCGCATCATCATCATCATCATCATCAAAATATATTTATTTATTACCCACATCTCCCTCTGGATCGAGGCGGGGAACAACATTAAAATACATGATATAAAATACATAAAACTGCTTAAAACATATAAAATTATTACATTGTTAAAATACCAATAAAACTCCTAAAATTCAACTGGGTAGGCATGCCAGAAGAAATCAGTCTTTATAGCTTTCTTAAATTCTGGAAGACTATTAAGTTAGTGAATCTCTCCCAGCAGGCCATTCCACGGTCTGGGAGTGGCAGAAGAGAAGGTCTTCTGGGTAATGGTTATCAGCCTAGTTTTTGTTGATTGTAGTAAATTCTTCCCAGAGGACCTGATTGTGTGGGGAAGATTGTATGGGAGAAGGCGATCCTGCAGGTAACCTGGACCCAAACCATGTAGAGCTTTAAAGGTAATAACGAACACTTTGTACTTCGCCCAGAAAGTAATTGGCAGCCAGTGGAGTGATTTTAAAGCAGGTGTAATATGCTCACCCCTAGGTGTACCAGTGACCAACCTGGCTGCCATATTTTGAACTAGTTGAAGTTTCTGGACTAGGCACAGAGGTAGCCCTATGTACAGCGCATTGCAGAAGTCAACCCTTGAAGTTACTAGTGCGTGCACTAATGTCTTTAGGTCTTCCAGCTGTAGGAAGGGGCGCAGCTGGCGTATCAGCCGAAGCTGGTAGTAGTCACTCCTGGCCATCACATCTATCTGAACTGTCATTTGGAGCGACGCATATAGGAGCACCCCCAATCTGCGAACACAGCCTTTCAGGGAAGTGTAACCCCATCCAGAACTGGTTGACACACCTCCAAACCCAGGTTGGGGCCTTTGACAGTAAGCACCTCCGTCTTATCTGGATGCTCATTACCAGCTCATTACCGTCGCCAAGCATTCATTCAGAGGAGACACACTATACTTAGCTGACGCTGTTGTCAAAGGCATAGAGAAATATATTTGGGTGTCGTCAGCGTATTGATAGCACCCTGCCCCATGCCTCTGGATGATCTCTCCCAGCAGTTTCATGTAGATCTTAAACAGCATTGGGGATAGGATGGCGCCTTGAGGTACGCCACACAACAGTTCCTTCTTTGAGGAGCAACTATCTTCAAGCATCACATCTGGAACCTGCCTGAGAGGGAGAACCGGAACCACTGAAGCACAATGCCCCGGTGTCCCAATCCCCTCAGGCGTTCCAGTAGGATACCATGGTCGATGGTATCAAAAGCTGCTGAGAAGTGCAGAAGTACCAGCAGGGACACACTCCCCCTGTCAATACTCAAGCGTAGATCATCCACGAAGGCAACCATAGTGGTCTCAACTCCGTATCCTGCCCTGAAGCCAGTTTGAAATGGGTCTAGAAAATCTGTATCATCCAAACAAAACGGCTTCGAAGGCAACTGCCCTCTTGATCACCTTGCCCAGAAATTGAAGATTTGATACTGGTCCGTAGTTATTAAGGTCCAGGGGGTCCAGGGAGGGCTTTTTTAGAAGCATCTGTACCACCACTTCTTTTAAACATGATGGAAAACTCCCCTCCACATACAGAGCATGTGCTTTGCCATTGAGCTATAGCTCTGTAAAAGCATGTAGGGATAGTGTGTGGGTGAGTCTATGGGTCTTAAGAGGGAGGGACCATACTCAGTGTTAGGGCATGTCTGTTGCATGCACAAGGTTCCAGGTTCAGTGCTTGACAACTCCCTATAAAAGGATCTAAGGGTTAAATTACACACAAAGTTAATTGCGTGACATATAGCTGAAGCTGATATTTTCTTCATCTGCTGTAGAGTAAGGATGTGTTGCCCCAAATTGGTTCAAGACCACCATGCATTGGAGGCTTAAACCTCCCCCATCCCATTTGCTTCTCAAAATCCCCCCTGTGCAGAGTGTCAAAAAGAAGAAGCCTCTATTGACAGCAATGGAGACTTTTTTCTTTTTTAACCCTGTGGGAGAAGGGTGGATTTTGAGAAGCAAACGGTGGGGTGGGGGAAGGTTTAAGCCTCCCCCTCCCAATACATGGTGGTCCCAATCTAATTTGGGTTTTAATTACTATATCTATATCTCTCAACTACATGTTATGCAACTACCATAATGTGTAGTTTCACCCTTAGTTTACAGGTCTAAACAAGATGTTGGGAGTTGTAGGCCAATACATTTGGAAGTTACCAGGTTGGGGGAAGGCCACTGTGAGAAAATGGTATTTTATTGTGTTTTTTGTGTGTATATATATATATATATATATATATATATATTAATGTTTGGTTGCAGGCTTGATTTGTTTTAACAAATCCTTTTTATTACAGGCAATGGTAAGAGGTGGGAGGGGGGAGTTAGAATGTTGATCTGTTTGAATGGTGTTATCTGATTGGCTGTTTCATTTTCAGTTGAGGGAGAGAGAGAGAGAGAGAGAGAGAGAGAGAGGGAGAGAGAGAGTATAACTGTCACTAGGTTTTTCTTTGTGAGGTAGATAAGGACTGACTTTGAGAAGGGTGAGATGAGGGAATCTGGGCTATAGATTTGGGGGGTGGTTAGCTTTCCCTAGGTTGTGGAGAGAGGTACATTTATTTTAACACCATGAAACCCAAGTTGTATTAAAATATCTTTCCCCTTATAAATAGTTTTACATTTTGTTTTGTTGCTTTAAAACCACGACTTTCTCGGTCTTATTTGTTGCCGAAGGTTTGTGTGTCACACAAAAAGGTTTAAAGTTCCCTCTTTTAAAAGTAAGCGGGCGGTGGCAGCGTAAGAGAGGTTGTTGATAGCGTCACAGAGGGTGGTGATGCCACACTGCCCTAGAACATGGCCCCAGACATCATCAGCACCATTGCTTCCAATGTGAACTTCCCTCTTTTCTGTCTTCCATACACCCCCAATCCGACCATGCCAGGATGTGGAAATCCGGACCAACGCTGCCACTTACCTACCTCAGATCACCAAGCTCCTCAACAAAGTTCCTCGTCAGCTGCTGCTGCTGCTGAAGACCAACGATTTGCTGAGGGGGGTGGAGTCCGCCCTGCAAACGCGGGCCAGTGCCAGCTCCTTCCTCAACATGTCTCGTTGCTGCATACGGGCCATTGCCACGTGAGTCCCCTTTACCCGGAAGGCAGGATCCAGGACTGCCATGTGGCTAGGCAATTCCTATCTCCTGCTACTTTGTGGGCCTGTTCAGACAACACACTAAGCCATGGTTAGGCCACTAACCCTTTTGCAGCAAATGGTTAGTGAGCATGTTTAAACAGTGGTTATGTAGCCACCATGGTTAGGAGTGGTTCACATGACACACTAAGCCATAATGTTTAGCTCAAAATGCTTAACCACCGTGGCTTAGTGTGTCATCCGAACAGGGTCTGTAAAGGCTGAAGCTATAGAACGGATGCTGAATTCCCGCTGGCCAAATTCCATTTTGGAGCTTTCAGGAGCCACATTACAGTGGTGGGCAAAAGTGCCAAGGGCAAAATACCCAAATTACCAGCATATTGTAATTGAAAGCTCTTACTGCCAGTAACTAAGCCTGGGGAGAGGCATTTGGGTCTTTTAGAGCAGGGAAAAAGCTGTGCAAAAGCCAGGAAATTACCAAACTATTGGTTGTTGGGGGAAAGGGGTTGTGGCCCTTTGGGGAACCTCAGCAGGCCAGATTACGACCCTAGCTATGTTGGATTTGTCCTGCATGCCTGAAGTTCAACACCCATTCTGTAAAACACATGGCATACATGGCATACAAATGCTTCCCTGCAGCAGGCCAGAAACGGACTCTTGAAATATTTATCGTCCTGCAATATCTCCAATGAACCTTTAAGATATTTCATTAAGATAGAGCAAAGGAGTTGCGGAGTTGCAGGCATGGGATACTGTTTCCCACTGGAGGAGCCTAAAGGATCGTCCTTTTCCGCCCGCCTGCTCCCTCCATCTCCACCTGCATGGGGTGGGGCAAGCTCCTCTGATGACTCCGTACTTTACACAAGCCTGAGTACAATGACAGCAGCAGCAATGGCAGAGGTGAAGAAGGAAACACATCGCCTGTCCTTGTATAGGAAGGCTGCAACGAAGGCTGCCCTTGTTGCAGCCATCGTTGTACCTGTTGCTTTTGTAAAGCAGGTAGCCAGAGCCTACTGTGAAGGTGATGATGGTAAGAGGAAATGGAGTGAAAAGGAGATCTCTTCAGGCCTAAATGGAAGGAGGCGCCATGCACTGGTGCAGTTTATAGTTCATTGTAAGGGTAGCCCAGCGGCCTCCTAACACCAGAAGCTTGAGGGAAAACCACCAGAAAATACTGGCATGGTAGACCTGGATCTAGCACTGTCCCAGCAACAAGAAGCACAATTGGTTTAGAAGTAGAAGGTTTTTATTTACAAGTAAGGGTAGGGGTCAGGGAAGAATAAACAAAAACCTTACAAAGCTAGTACAGCAAAGAAACCCAGCAACCTAAAGACAATAAAATCTAGCTGATCTATCTACTTACTCCATAGTAGGGCCCTGTGATCTTAGCCAGCAACAAACACCTCCATTGAACCTCATGGAAGGACAAGACAAAGGGACTGGGGCCCCCTCCCAAATCTTATACCTCCCGACCCACCACTCAGCCCAACTCTTCCCCCTCTCCTCTCTCAGGGGTGAGGAGATAGATTTTTCTCTCCTCTCCAGTTGCAGCCCCTCCTTTCCAGCAGGCTGAGCTGGTTTATGGCCTTGAGGCCAGATAAGAACTTCTCTGGCATCAAAGACTGAAGATATCTCCCCTCATCCTCCCTTCAGGTGTCCTGGTGGGTAAATCTTCTGGCCAGTTTCCCTCTTCCACTAAACAATAAAATGCTAGCTAAAACTACAGCAACATTCTTCAACCTTTTTGTTCCCTCAGCCGCCCAGATGACAGGGCAGTCTATCCGATTATCATTGCTCCTTTACGCACTTAGTCCAAATTCGTGAATTGGTCTCTGGGGAGAGTTCTTCTGTGGGCCTCCTGTTGCTAGGTTGTGTCCCTGTAAGAAGGGGTATTGAACCCCTTTCAACCTGAGGGCTGAATTCTGTTCTGGAGAAGCTTTCAGGGTGTGCCTTCCAGTGATGGGAGGGGCCAAAAGCAAAACAGCCAGGGCCGGCATACCCCCAAATACCAGCATACGTACGCTTAAAGCTCTTACAGCCAGTATCTAAGACTTAGGAGAGGCATTTCATCCTTTAGGAATGGGATAAAATTTGGCAAAATCTGGGAAACCACCAAATGGTTGGTGGTTGGGAAAAAGGGGGTGGGGCCACCTGGGGAACCCCAGAGAGCCAGATTTGACCACGGGGCCTGAGGTTCTGGCCACTTGCTGTAAGGTTTAATGCATTCCTTTCTGTGTTTTACCCAGGTATCAGAGGAGCAAGAGTTACTCATTGTACAGGAAGGCACATTTAACCCTCTCCGAGGCCCTGAGCTTATGGCAGATCAACCTGTATGAACTCTTCCTCCGGCTGAAGGGCTCCCAGCTGGGGAACTGGGTCATTGCTTTCCTGAGCTGGATGCACCATTCCTCCTAGTGACACAAACTGGTGGGAGAAGCCAGGCTCAATTACTTCCTCGCCTTTCCTGACTGTAGCATTCTGTTTCTATTTATTCCGCTGGCTCTGTTTTCGTGTAACACATGGTGCTGTCCTTGTTGCCTTTTGCAGGGTCACAGTGGTGGGGAAAGCGCAAAGCATCAGCTAAAGCTCCAGGGAGCCAGAAGTCCTGTGTTTCCAAACATCGTTCAGGAATGTGGCAGCTTGGGTAGAAGGCTGCAAGTCTCTCAGTTCTCAGTCCAGTTAAGAAAATCCAATCCTACCATAAAATTCTATAGTGGAACTTAAAATTCTGCAAAGCCTGATGAGCTTCTAATAATGCCCTTCCTCAACCTAGGGCCCTCCAGATGTTTTGGATTACAATTCCTATCAGCTCCAGCCAGCATGCTCAACAATCAGGAATGATAAGGGCTGTAGCCCAAAGCCTCTGCAGGACACCAGGCTGAGGGAAACTGCCTTATAGGTTTCTCGAGCTAGTACTAGGGAATAGTTGCATTAATCTCTCTTCAAATTTGATAAAATATTCCAAAACAAAATGGAAATCAAGTGAGCAAGGGACTGGGAGCCAGGATGGCTGATTGGTATCCCTACTGGGAGGCTATGAGAGCAAGGGCTGGGATTGCGGGTCTGTTCTTACATCTGCCACTGAGTGACTGAGGTTTGGGACATCTTTGGGTGTTTACTTTGCCTGATTGTCTGTAAAACAGAGGCAGAAATGCCAACCAGCTTTGGAAGTATTCAGAGAGAAGGCACTGTTGAATGGCAACATACTATTGTCTCAGAATTCATTCAGAAGTCAAGTACTGGTCATGTATGCGTTTTTGCAAGGGGAAATAAACTGGGGTATCTTCCATTGCGAGGAAAAATAGCATGTTTGCCCATTTGGTTCTTTTTTAAAGGAAAAAGAAAACAAAAACCCATGCCTAATGTCTCCTCTCTCACTCTTTCAGATTTCAAGTGAACATTTTTTGCTCTCAAGTAAAGACCTCTTGTCTCTTTAGGGATAAGAAACAGAACAACCTAGAGGATGAATCCCCTATTTCTGTTCCCAACTTGGAACAGATAGTTTCAGCAGCGTCACAGGTGTAATAGTTTGGTATTTTCTCTAGATTATCTGGTGCAGAATCATGCATTTTCTCAGAAGTGATTTAATACTCTCCCATGTGGAGCAGATGAGCTTGGGGTGCACACTAACCTTTTTTGTTCAGTATATACTCTATTCACTCATGTATTTCAGAGAATCCAAATTATGCTCCTTCCAAATTGTTGCATTCCCTTATTTCCCCCATTGAGAGAAAGATAATAAATCAATGAATGGCAAAGCATAGTAAATATGATATAGGGCAGCCTTCCCTAACCTGGGGGTGTCTTTACGATGTTGCTTTGGCTGCTTGTTCCCTCAAAACCCGTGGCGTCGCAGCTGCGGGCTGGGAAAGGTAAATCGCAATGGCAGGAGGAACGCAGGCTTTCCAGCCAAAAAAGCCTCAGCATTGACGGCCATTTGGGTCATTGAGCTCACCCCCTGCCCTCTGCCTGGCCTTTCCACACTTCCAGCCCCCAACCCTGGGCCTTAATCCACCCCCAGAATACTCCCAGCCTCAACCTGAAGCGAGGAAAGGAGGCGGTGACCTCGGACGGAGCAAAGGAAAACGTTGTGGTAAATCAGCAACTTTAAAAAAGTGCAGTATCAGGGGGAAACCAGTGGTGGCTTCAAGTTCGTGGCTGTTTCATATAAACCACACAGCGCCAACATGCAGCCACCAAAGGCTAAATGAGGTGTATAGACAAACCCCTGGTGCCTTAAAGGTGTTTTGGACTTGAACTCCCATCAGCCCCAGTCAAGATGGACATAGTCAGGTTTGCTGGGAAACATATGGAGGCTACCAGGGAAAGCTGCTGTAGGCTATAACACTTCCATGGAACATACAATTCCAAAATCTTTTAAATACGGACCAGCTCTGACTAAATGGGCTCTCACTAATGTATCCATCTTGAGTCTGTATATAGTAAGTTATTTTAGCCATAATATCATGCCAGGTTCCATAAAACCAGGTTGACAAAGGAGGAGTAAGAAACATATTCCTATAATAGGGAATAGCGGCCTTTACTACTATGAATAAATTGATATTTCTGCATCATTATCATCAGCCAACAGATGCAAATAATTCAATTGCTTATATAGAAGATCTGTCGGTACAATCAGGAATTTTGCTCTATTTATGAAGACTGGGCCTTTTTGACTCCTCGAAAAATTAATTAAAAATATTCTATCTATGTGCGATTTTTCACAGTTCCAGCTCATATCAAATTATAAATTAGCTTCAGTTTGTTTCAGGGGTTAGGTACTATTGACAATAGATTTTTGAAAAGTTTTCTTTTGGGGTTCATTGATATAAATATTTTAGATATATTGTACCGCAGGCACTGCCAAGCTAATCACCATCCCTAAATCTTTCCGCCATATCGTTTGGCAAACCATTGGACTATCAGTGAAGGACTTTTAAGACTGAATAACTCTTAGCAGTTAGTCTTCTACTCTACCAGATGTATGAAACAGAGGAACATCAGACTTAGTTGGATCTCTCAGAAGACCATGCTTGACTCAGTGCCAAAACAGAATTTCCGATATGAAAGTATTGGAACAACTGTGGGACTCGTCATAGCTGTTACTTGCTCAACAGTTCCATTTTCAATCAAGTCCTTCAAGGACACAAAGGATCATGCAGACATATCCCTGAGAATTTCTTTCCTGTTTATTTGTCCATTACAATAATGCAAGGTATACGGAGAAAGCCTCAGGCTTTTGCTGAACAGAAAAGGCTGCACGCGCACAAGGGTTACTATTTCACTCCTGTCTTCATGGGTATTGTATTATAGCATATCCTTTATAAAAGGCTTGGGAAGCTGTCTTATATCAGACTATTTGCCTCTGAAGTCCAGTATTGTCTGCTCTCACTAGTAACGGCTCTCAAGGGTCTCTGGCAGAGGTCTTTTCTATCACCTGCTACCTGTTCTCTTTAACTGGAGATGACTGGGATTGAATCTGGGATCTTCTACATGTCGCACATGTAGGTTCTCATCCTATTGTTCTGACTACTACAAACCTATAAAGTTTGCCTAGGGTGACCATATGCATGCATACACCTGGCGAAATTCCTTCTTCATCACAACAGTTAAAGCTGCAGGAGCCCTGCCCTCTTTTGTAGCTGGTCCCATATGAAGTCTAAACACCTTTGTTTGGGCTATATTAATAAATCCATCAATATATAAATATCCTTTGAAGAGTTTTATTCACTTACAACAAACAGTTTAGTGATCAACAATCATTCATTTCTCCATGTCCTAAATGGTTTTTTCCCCCCTCCAGGAATGAGGTCTTTTGAACCAGAGGTTCTCTAATAATTGCTTTATAAGCATCCCAAATTACCAACCATGGTTGGCCAGCTGCTGTATTCAACTGAAAATGCTCTTTTGTACTTTGTTTAACCTCCGATATTAATGACTCATCTAATAGAATCAAATTGTCCAGCCATCAGTATTGTGATCAGTTTTGTTGACCACATGGAGACCAACACAACAAAAACAGGATGTGATTAACAGATAAAACAGGATAGCTCTTGACTTCTGATACTTGTTAAATAAACAAAGAGGCTAACCTACCCACCCCATATCTAACTGAGAATAAATGTCATGTGGAGCAG
This sequence comes from Anniella stebbinsi, assembly GCA_029215795.1. Taxonomy (NCBI): domain Eukaryota; kingdom Metazoa; phylum Chordata; class Lepidosauria; order Squamata; family Anniellidae; genus Anniella; species Anniella stebbinsi. The sequence continues at coordinate 338,102,956 of JARDYH010000001.1, forward strand.
AATAAAAAGTGTAGTATTTAACCTCTGGATTATAGTATCTGCAGACAACAGTTTCTGGTGATTAGCTAAATCATTTAATAAGTTCTTTGAAAGTGACCCTGTTCCCTTCCCTGCTTCCTTAATACATAGTGAAGTAACCCCAAAGTGAATCAGAACAAGTAGGCTTCCTCCTCACATTCCTTGTTGTTTCAATCATAAAAAGAAAAGGTTTTTGTAAACAACCTTGGAATCAATTTTGATGAAGGGAAGTATTTAAAATGTTTTAAATCAATACATAAATTTAACATAGTATATTTGGGGGTATGCAAAATGTCTCTTTCTCACCAAACATAACTCATTCCCATATACCTCTACAGCTAAGAAGCAGTGTTCCCAGGGCAAGAAGGTATGTGTTCCAAGCAGGACTGAGTCCCAACAAATTTACCACCCCACCCCATCAGGTCCCCATACACAACGGACAGAAAAGAGACAAAGAGAAAAATGATCCAGTATTTGATAAGTTTCTGTTTTGCATTCTTACACCCTGACATTTCAGCCAGATTGTTCCTCAGTGCAACAAATGTGCCTCCGAACACCTGCAAAATGTCCTTTTCTCATTCACTCAACTTGTTCTCTGCAGCAGAAAATAGAAAAGTGGGAGTTTTCACTCTCATGCATGACAGAGGAAAAGAGGAGAGGGGGAATGTGTGATCCCAAGGATTACCATGGCTTGTTCATGATTGCATAAACTATGGATTAGGTGATCATCTGAACCAAATGTAGGAGTTACAAACCAGGAACTCCTTGGTTCAACTCTGGTCTCTCTAATTAGCCTGAAGAAAGCCACTGCCTTTATTTATTTATTTATTACATTTATATTGCACCCTTTCCCCACTTGAGAGGAACTTAAGGCAACTTACGTGGTCCTCCTTTCCATTTTATCCTCACAACAACCCTGCGAGGTAGGTTAAGTTGAAAGCCAGTGACTGGCCCAAACTCACCCAATGAGCTTCATAGCTATGTGTGTCTGTGGAGATTTTTATTGGGATAGTAGTTGTTGGAGGGGTGGTTTATCCCTTCCCTTCCTGTGATAAGGATAAAAATCCCCACCCCCACCACAAGTGTGGCTACAAGGTTTAGCAAATATGTTCATTAGCACCAATGGAAACTGTTTTCGTAAGTCTCATAGCTGTGCAATGGAGTGTGGTGATTTTTGTTCTGAATGTAGCTCATTCATTTGGCCCTTAGTCTAATCCAGGGGTTCCCAATGTGGCATCTGTGGACACCTCCGATGGCACCTATGACGGTGTTTCCAATGTGGTGCTCGTAGGACCCACAATACATTTTAAAAAAATTATTTCTTCACATTTTTAAATATATGTAGATGGTATAGCCATAGCAAAGAATTGTCATGAGGCAGTCTGAAGAATCTTCCTCTGAGGAGGAAGAAGGGACAGAAACTGCAGCTTCGCCCACTCCCCAGGACTTACCGGAGGAGGAGGAACAGCAGGGAGATTCCTCAGAAGAGCCCCAGGAAAGCCACCCTCTCCCACCCCCTGTTTCTAATGAGGAAGACTCGGGGCCTGAAGGGGTTTGTCCAGTAACTCCCCAGCAAAGGCGGAAGCTCAAACGGGCAGAGCAAGCTAAGCCCACAAGACGCAGCACGAGACTGAGAAAACAGAGCACAGCTGACGCAAGCCTTAAGTAAGATAACGAGGAGATTGCATGCAGCTGTGGACAGGCTCAAGCAAAGTATAAAGGGGGAGGAGGCAGAAGCTAAGGTTCGTTGAGAACAACCGACATATTTGGCTCCTGACATCCTGCGTAATTCTGGATTGGAACCTGTGGACTGAACACCCGGCTGAACTGCTTTGCTTTGGACCTTGGACATTTGGAAAACCTGGTTTGACCTTCAGCTTTGACAACTGGACTGATGGAACTACTGGCGTGACCCTGGCTACTGGTAATTGGATTTTTGAACTGCAAATAAAACCCTTTAAACAATTAAGGCCTGGCATTTTTCCCAGACATTCTTAGATAAGGAAGTTGGCAGGCTTCCTAGATCAAGTGTGGTAAATATGACAAGAATACATATAAATGCAAACAACTTTATAGCAATTATCCATAGGCTTCAACAAAAGCAGACCAAATATCCAAATAAGTACCTATTTGAAGGTGGTGCTTATTTGTGACTCATTCAAATATTGAAAGCATTTTAAGGTCCTCAATCCAATGTTGTAATATTCTTTTAGCTGTGAAAAGGGTGTGGAAAATCCATTGATGCTGACCATTTGTTAATTTCCACGAAGCAGGTGTAATTTAAAAAGATCATGTACTGTACATTAGTGAATATTGAAGACTATTCCAGTACGAAATTTATCTGTGTAATGTCCTTCCAAAAAAAAAGCAACTATTGGACACTGCCAAAACATGTGTTTAAAAGAACCATTAGCTGTATCGTATCTCCAGTAATTAGCTGAATTAGACAATCCCTTATTAAAGAGACATTGTGGTGTCCAGTAGACACAAAACAGATGTTTTGCTGAATAGGATGCAGCCTAAGATCCATAGATGCGACAGGTAGACGCCAAAGTAGTTATGCAATGACTAGGCATTTTGTGGTAGTGCCCATAGCAGTTCCTCAAATTTCCAAATATGCCCATGGGTCCCAAAAGGTTGGGGATTCCAGGTCTAATTGATTGTGGAAAGGCTTACAGCTAGAAGATGTATGTGAAGTGCTTTGAAAATCCAAACACGCTATAATTGCTGATGGCTATGTGCTACCTCCAGTATCAGAGGCAGTAAGTTGCTGGGGAACAGAGTTGGCCACTGTGTGAAAAGAGTGCTGGACTAGATGGACCCTTGGTCTGATCCAACATGGGTCCCCTCTACAAGGATTCGCTTTTGCGCCCGGTTAGGCGATTATGCGCATAATCGCTGAAGCGCATTTACACCTAATCCCTCTGCACGAGAGGCGGCAAGAGGCGGCGAAGCGCATTAACGGATGACCAAAATGCGCTTTACAAGTAGTTAATGCGCATAAGCGCTTGTTGACATAGTCAAAATGCGCTTTAACGGCCGGAGCAAAATAAAACTCGCGATTTAACGCGCATTTGATAATGTGCATAATCGGAGAGATAACGTGCCTCTACGCCCGATTTGCGCTCCGTTCTTGTAGAGGTAAATTTTTTTAAGCGCCTTGAAAGAGCTTTAAACCTCTCTTGTAGAGGCAGCCATGGCCTTTCTTATGTCTGTAATGTTTTTCTGCCATTCATCCTACATTTCCTATGGGTCAATCTGGTGGTGTGAATTGGCCTCTCATTCTAATAGACTTCCATTTAAACAGCAAGGCTTTCTTTACCAGCACCCAGATTCCTGCCATTGCAATTAGTATGTTAGCCAGAAATTGAACTGCTTATAAATCTTGATACTTTCTAAACTATTTTTTTTTGGTTTGTTTGTTTTTTATAATGGCAGAAGCACAAAAAGAGACTTCATTTTTTGTAATGTGAGATGGCAACTTCCAGCTGGTTAGTCTTAAGAAGAGATTCCTTAATCCTTTTGCCCCATTTTAGACTATCCAAGATCAACTGTTCATGCTTCTCTACTCCATATATCTTCTTGCTTGCAGAGAACGTCTTTCCAGATATCTGCTGTTTGCACAACAAAGCCTTGCCTTTCAAGGGTTATGTTTCAAGGGAAATTGATTTTTATTTGGGTTGTCCGTTCGTTCTGTCTCCCGCATCTCCCTCTGCTGGCCCAACAGTGTATATCAACTGAAGAAGGGACATAAACATGCTTCCAAATTCTGTTTGTATTGAAGCAAGCTTCAGTGCTGTTTTAGAAAAAAGAAGATCTATATAGGCTTCCTGATTTTCCTCAAGTCCTCTTCAAAACTTAACTTTTCCCAGAAAGCCGTTGGATCGTTGCCCTACCCCCTATACCTTGTTGTAACTGATCCAAAGTATGTGTAATTGAAATAATCACATATTCTTCCCTTGCTTAATCATGTCTCTATTCTCTCCTTCCTCTGCTGCTTCCCTGTGTCTATTTAAGATTGTAAGCTATTTAGATTGTATGGCCAATTACAAAATGCTGGGAACGCCCCTCTCTGGATTATGGCTTTTCTATAGCAGAGAGCAGAGGTGCAGAACCCCTTTCAGTCCAAGGGCGGAATTCAATTTTGGAGAAGCTCTTGAGGCCCGCATTCCAGTGGTTGGTGGGGCTTTCGGCAAAAGGGAGTCAGCCAAAATACCAACAGTGTTTAGTTTAAAGTTCTCACTGCCAGTAAACTAAGCTGTAGCAGAGGCCTTTCAATCTTTCAGAATGGGGGGAGAGAGGTGTGCAAATTCTGAGAAACCATCGACCTATCGGGCAGGGAGAAATGGGAACCACTTGGTGATGTGGGGAAGGGGTCATGGCCAGACTGGCATCCCAGGAGGGCCAGACTGGCATCCCACGTGGACCAGACTGGCATCCCACAAGGGCCAGATTTGCCTCCTGGGCCTGAGGATCAATACCTCTGGTATAGAGGCTTCTGTTCCAAAGATTACTGATTATCCAGCATTCCAGCTATCCTAGCTAGTGCTCTACATTCTCTCATCACACGCTTAAAAGTCAAAGTTTCCATCACACTCCAACATCACGCAGGAAACAGATCCCAGGATGAGTATATGCAGATGAAGGGATGGGGCTATGCAGGTAGAAGCTGGCTTAGTTCTCAGTGGCTCCCATTCAATTCCACAAGACTAAATGGGGTACCACATGTGACGCAGTTGAAAGGGTGTAAAAAGTGACCCTCACCCCAGCCACTGGATTCACTGAGAGGGGGGCAGTTTCAGCCCCCTCTCAATGGTTTTGGTTTGCTTCTTGGAAGAAAGCAGATGGAGCAGAGAAAGCACAAAAGAGGCTATTCTAAGAGTTGTCCTTTCTTCCATTGTTTTTGTGATCTACTACTAGACATATCAAACACATGCGTCATGGATATGTTCTAGATCCTGCAGCTGCAAGCTGATTACCTGTAGTATGAACTGTAATGGGCACACTGGAGGTTAATATTATTTGGAAGCTAAGTCTAAGCAAACACATCTTACTGAGCATATTTATGCCTGCTACAGCTATGGCAGTGCTAAATAAAGTCATGTGCTTCCTGATAGGAATTGTGTAACCTACTGAACCACTCTTTCCATCCCTGGAGGTATGTGGAACCTGCTGAGCCTAAAATCAACAAACTAAAAAAATCCATTGTTGGTCTAAAATCAAATGGATGTCCCAGTTGCTCCATCTCCAGCTTGATCTCCTGGGTAGACAAAAAAAGCACTCAAGGAAATGGCAGCTTTGAGATATATGTGAGGGTGGGACCAGAACCAGCAAGAATTAGCAAGAGAACCAGAACCATTTGGGATTAGACCCCAGTGCAGGGCTTCTATTTTACAATTTGCCAGCCTGATCTTCAATATTTTTAATAAGTGCTAATATTCTTTGTTCAACATCAAATAGCCAAAGTCTCATTTGACGTGTACAAGGTCTGCCTTAGGGTATTGCTGCTTCAGGATCATAAGCCTGAAGTCAAACTCATTCAAATGCTTAAGGTACTTTTATTTATTTTTTATCTTACAACACTTAGAAAACATTCATATTTGCCATCATGTATATATTTCTACGGATTAAGCATCAAAGATAATAAAAATTCTAGAAAATATACTAAGGACACAGAAAAAAGTCTACAACACCCAGCATTCCCCAACCAGCTGGGGGGAAATGCTGGGAGCTGTAGGACTTTTTTTTGTCTAAACGCGCATAAGATTGCACCTTAGGGTTGCAATCCTAAACTCATTTATCTGGAAGAAAGTCCTATTGAATTCAATGGGACCACTTTTGAGTATTCAGGTATAGGATTGTGCTGTTATTCAAATTACGTTTGTTTAATTATTTAAACAGCAAAATCAACTGTATAATTATATTATTACTTTTTATGACTCATATAGTCAGTAAATGGGGTCCATAAACATTCATATTTGTCTTCCTTCCTGTAGACACACCGTTTCTGTAGGACTGGACAAAATAGTTACATGCCAAGCTTTATTCAGTCATCCTTTCCTATTGGTAGACTAGTTGGTTGCCATTTTGTGCCTATTACAATTTTAGCAATTTTTTATTCACATTTTTATTAAATGCTTACTAAGTTTGAATGTTCTAACCACATTGTATTTTTTAAAACAACAACAAACAACAACAACAACCCCACCCAATAATAGACATGGGAGCAATATCCAATATTGCCACGTGCTAGAGGATCTTCCTGCTAGTCCAATGGAAACCTATCATTCCCCAAATGTGAAATGAGCAGAACCATTCATTTCTGGAAGGGTGCAGATCAACAGAGCTTGCAGAAGGGAGCTTGGCTGACCAGCCCCATTCCAGGAACTAGAGTTTCTAGGGTTACTCTTTCAACTGCAAATTCCCCCTTGTGAAGTTTGGGCCCCATGAGCATAATGGAATTCGTGGAGGCTGAGTGGCAGCATTGTATACTGCTCAGGGAGTCCATTGACAGGGTCTATCCACAAGGCACTAGTTTATTGGACATTTCAACTTGAGCTTCTTGAAATGCAAACACATTTGTTTATGGGATAACCACATATGCCTTTTGAGTTTTGTTCTTCTGTCAGTAGCCATTTTTAAATTCATCTAACTAGTGGCCTTAACAATGGTGTGTGGCAATGTATTCCATAAATTAATTATGTGAAGTACTTCTTTCCTTCGTTTGTCCTGAACTTACTGCCAGTCAATTTCACTGAACGACCCAGAGTTCTAATGGTTTGAAAAGGAGAGAGAATAATTCTCTGTTCTCATCCTACTCATCCTCTTATGGTTGATCATTTTAATAGACATTTATCATGCCCGCCATTTCTTGAGGCCAGAATAGATGTGGCGTAAGAGATGTGTGAACAGTCTACTATTATTATTATTTTTAATAATAGGCAGCTGCATGTGACTGCAAATTTAATTTAAAAAATGGGATGGGGGAGAGGACTGCTTCATTCTTTGTCCACGTGAGCTACGTTTCCAATCAAAATCCCCCCCAAACTGGTTTTCCACTTGCGGGGCCCCCATATGTTTTCCCTGGCAGGGAGAAAAGCGTGTGAGAAGAATTATTTTGACTGGATAATAAGAACGAGTTAAGTAACCCTTCAGTCCCATCAGTGCTCTAATCAAATGCACCACATCCACACGCCTGTATTTCAGTAATAAAACATAAAACCACCAAACGATGGCACATCTCATGTGTCATATCTAGTTTGGCCCTTAATCACCTTTCTCTTTAAACCTGAAAGCTCCAACTAGTCTTTCTTCATAATGGAGATGAACCTTCTCTAGCTCTAAAGTATTCTTTTTGTTGTGGGTTATTTCACACATTACTCAAAAGCAAGCGTGGCTTTACCACTGAGTGTATACTCATCGGGGAGCTGCAATCAGGACTCCATGACAAGTGTACCTGCATGATACAACAGTTTGCCAACATGTACTTGTTGAATCCATACACGACATTTTTAGATGTGAACTTAACATGTGGAAGGCCAGCCTTCCCCAACCCGGCACCTTCCATATGTGTTGGATTGCAATTCCCATAATTCCCAGCCAGCATGGGACTGGCATTCCAACATATCTGGAAAACACCAGGTTGTGGTAGGTGTTAAGGTAAAAGGTGTGTTGTGTGTGTATTAAACACGCCCTTGCTGGTTTGGCTACAAGGCAGGGGACGGGGGCGGGACTATATTTTTACAATCTCCACGTTCGGCTGCCTTAAGATATTTTCTCCCTCCCAGCTCACTTCCAGTATCAGAGCCAGGCTGCATAAAACAGCATAAAACAGTGGAATGCAGAGAGGTAAGGTGGGGGAGAAGTTGGTTTCACTCACCTCCCCCTGCACCCCATTTGGTGTAGGAAATTAACTCAATTTCTGCTTTACAGCCCAAAGGATGAGTATTTGTTTAATAAACACACATATACAGGATCTGCTTTGGCCCTTTTGTACTCACTAGGCCTGACTACCCATCTTAGGTTCCGTCCCATTGCTGAGGAGTACAGGGTCACCAAGGGGCAGCCTGCCATCAGACCTGGGGTCGATCACTTCGTGAGCTCTCTGTTAACTCTGTCAGGGCGCATTGCCTGCATTGGCAAGCAGGCATACTGGAGTGCAAGGTCCTTGTGGCTGTGGATGCCAGCCTCTAGAAACAGGGCCTGTAGACAGGGTGGCCACTTACAAATTGCCAAAAAAGAGGAAACGCATCAACAAAAAAGAAAACACAAATTTGCATGTGCTAATTTGCAAGTGAAGATGGAAATTTTAAAATTATTACTATAAGTTAAATAGAAATACCGTGAATCTGAACATACTGTGACCTGTGTGCCTTGCTCAGTCTGCTGTCTAAGTGCTGGGGATGAGCAACCAAGGCCCAGCTCTTCTATCTGATGGCTCTTTATCTTTGAATGGACATGGACCGGGCAACCCTTCAAATAGAGGATGCCTTCAAAACAGAGGACTTTCCTCTATAAAAGCAATCACATGGCCACCCAATGGCACTCTTTGGAGTTCCAGGCTTGGGGAGGGGGTCTCCAGTTCAGGGGTCTAGTCAGTGCCTAGTCTGTACCACTGGTGCCTCCCTCTCTGTGCCTACATGAAGGTCACTGCTGGACTTCGGGGTCAGCCATGACCATATTTTGTTTTTGTGTGTTGTAAAGCTATCCCGGAAAAATCTTTTTAACCTTAATTAAGAAACAAGCAAACAAACAAATGGCCAGGTTACTTGAAGGACCAACTTTCCCCTTATAAACCTGCCTGTTTGTTGAGATTGTCAACTGAGGCTGTGTTCTGAGTGCTTTCAAAGACTGAGGCAGCAGCCACTATGGTCAGAGGCCTCATCTACAAGAATTCACCTTTACGCCTGCTTAGGCGATTATGCGCATATTCGCAGAAGCGCATTTATGCCTAATACCTCTGTACGAGAGGCAGCGAAGCGCATTACTGGACGACCGAAATGCGATTTAAACTATTGACATGTGGAGAATCGCTTGTTCACATAGTCAAAATGCGCTTTAACGGCCGGAGCAAAATAAAACTCACTGTTTAACGTGTATTTGACAATGCGCATAATCGGAGAGAAAAACACGCCTCTACGCCCGATTTGCGCTCTGTTCTTGTAGAGGTAATTTTTTTAATGCGCCTTGAAAGAGCTTTAAATGCCTCTTGTAGAGGCAGCCAGAGAATACTCTGTGATAGCATACTGATTTTAATAACACCCCCGATTTTAATTTTTGGCACTATGTCAAATCTGACCTTTTGGTGAGTATTAGCATTAAATTTTCTAGAATTTGAGACACAGGCCCTGTTCAGAAGTTTTTTTTTCTTTATTCACCATGGTTAAAGCCGTGGTTTAAGGTGTCTTCTGAACTGGGCTACAGTTTTATTTCACTGTTGCTATTTTTTTTTTTGCTATTAATTTGTCTTACTTGGATATTTTATTCTTGGATTGCTTTCAAAACGAATAAGTAAGCTGACTGCTGATTTTATGGAAATCTGGTGCATAAACATTTTAAAAAATAAAGAAGAACAGTATTCTAAATATGGATGTACCATAGATTTACATAATGGCATTATGATGCTTGTTAGTTTATTTTGCAAATGTGTTAAAATGTGTTTGGGGCACACATTCACTATCATTAAGAATAAGCTCTTACCATGTAAAGAACAACCTGTCCAAAGCATGAGCATTTCTTTCCCCCATCCCCTACAGTACGATACATTTTGTGTAGAAAACGTTGGCTGCCCATAGGGGCATGCCATGCTTCTCAGGTCCCCTCTATAAGAGGCTGCTTTTACGCCTGATTCTCAGAATATGCGCATTACTTCACATGCGAGTTTACGCCTCATACCTATACACGAGAGGCATGGAAGCGCATGACGGGCTCTCTGCAAAACGATTTAAAGTTGTTTACATGTGAAGAAGCACATGTAATGTTGCAGAAAGTACTGTGCTGTTTCCCGGAGGAACTACCCCCTCAGGTTCCCACCGTATGTTCATCCCATCCACCAGAATCTCCCGCCTTTGGTTACCTTGGTTACCTGCCGGTAATCACCCTGTTTCCCCTGTTCCTTTGTGCACGATCAGCATTCTCCACCCACCATGCTCGCTTACTTGAGAACAAGTCCCATGGAACCCAATGAGGCTTTCTTCTGAGGCGACGTGTAAAGGATTTGATTTGTGTCTTTGTAAACTGAGAAACTGTAGGTGCTTGGCTGGCTTTTAGCTCTCACTACCGACCGGGCGCTCCTTGGCGCGGTAACCCTCTTGACCCAGATAAGAGCGAGGCGAGCGGCTCTGTCGCTCCGGCTGCTTCCTTCCTCCCTTCTTCCCTTCCACCAGAGGCAGCAGCAGCCAGCCAGCCAGCCAGCTAGCTCACCTCTAGGGCTAACTTCTGTGGCTTCCTTCCTCCCTGAGCACGTGGCTGCAAACACTGCGGGATCTCTGCCTGCCTGCCTGTCCCCCTCCCTCCCTCCACTGAGCGCTGCCATCTGGCTCCCCGAACTCCCCGGGCGCAAGCCTTGATAGGGACCCCGGAGCAGGCAGAGCAGGAAAATTGGGGAGTGGGTTGAAGGATTCCAGGGAACGGGAGGGAGGGGCGAAGGGGCAGTTCGCATGACATCACCAGCACAGTCCGCCCACTATTATCGGTAATGCGAATGCTCAGAAGTTGATGACACAAAGGTAAGGCGCCATAAATGCGCAGAACAAATAACAAATATTTAAAGCGAATGCGAAAATGCGAATAAAAGGAGAGAAAAATCGGCTGTACCCCTGTTACGCGCCTCGCTCTTGTAGAGGCAAAATCAGTAATGTGCCTTGAAAGAGCCTTAAATCGCTCATGCAGAGAGTCCCTCAGTTATCCCAACTGTGGTCATAATAGAATAGTGGCCTTGTTCTGGGGAAAAACTATTGATGCACAGGTATCCTTCAGTGGTCTGTTTGGGGGCTTCCAGATGGAGAGTTCCTGATGCTAATATCAAAAAGTCATTGTGTATCTATTCCCTTTCTTTTCCCCTTAAAGGATTTTTTTTTCTGGTAAGGAAAAACAAAGGTGGAAGAAGTGGTGGGGAAATATGGGATGGTTGTCTGGGACTCCCATAAAATTCTGGGACACTGAGTGCTGTTTGGGGACATGCTGTGTCCTTCTCTTTCCCTTTCTCATGCAATCTCAGGTCCCTCCAGTCAAAGTCCAACAGGTTAACCACTATGCCCTAAGCCATGATGACGTACACAGCAGCCACAACACCTTCCATGTTTCTTTAGAGAGACCCCACAATGTAGCCAGGATACGCAAAGAGTAGACAGCAGTCGACAAAAGCAAACCTGAAAGGGCTAAATGCCGTTTGCTTTGTCCAATCCCTAATCCTTCTGCGTTAACCGCTTGAGGTGGTAATTACCATTCCTCTTCTGTCCATGGCTAAGGGAATTAACGTTGGCTGATTTGCTGCAATGTTGCAATGTCCAAAGCAATAATAACTTTGTTGGCATTCCAATCATGAAGTGAAGTCTATTTGAAAAGCAGCACGAGGACTCGCATGGGTCTACACTGCGGCTGATATTCATTCTCTAGTTGGGAGAAGGGAAAAGGGCATTTGGAAAGGAGAACAGAGGAACAAAGTAGCACTTTGGAGTAAATATCAAGCAGAGAGTTTGATCTACATGTGTTACACCTCCCTGCGCTAGATTTATCCGTTTTCTCTTTGTCCTTAAAAAAGCAAAAGCTTAGATGTTCTAACAGACAAAATCGATCCTGACGCCTTGAGAGATTCTCCACCTTGCGGGCTAAGATGCTTGTGAACACTGCATGTTATTTTCTAAGGATTTCCTTCTCAGTCGTGTTTTAGAGCCTGGGTGCTTTTTGCTTCGCTCTTCTTTTCATGCAACTTCTTCACCTTCCCCTCCCTTGTGCATTCTTGTAGACAGTAGCAGTTGTCAGTTTTGTCAGAATGACGAGCTGTCAAATACAAGAGCATGCTGGTTATGCAATCTAGGAAAGGAAGGATAGAGCTTGCCTTTACTCCCAGAGCTCCTCAGTAACAAGGATCTCCCGGAGCTGGGATAATCTGGGAACTGTTGGAACGTGTAAGGCTGCTGCATAATCAAGGTCAAGGAAGTTGCCCTTTTCTGGCAATTGTACGTTCATGCCTCTTCAGTGCCAATGGCAAGGGAAGAGAGAAGCAAGGTGTGCACAGGCTGATGATAACCCACCGGTGAAAACTGCAGGCTGTTATCTATGTTGGGTGACTCTCTTCAGCTGGTCTCCTTAATAGGAGGTGACAAAAAGGGTCACATGCAGATGTACAAGTAGGTGGGAGACGGACTCTGCGTGGCTGTTTGTTATAATGTAGCTCCTCCAAGCCGTGCTCCTATCTCATCAGATTTCACTTCGTGGTGGCAAAGGATCCAGGATACATAAAATAACGCCAGGCATTTTATTTGGAAACATGATACCAATGCCTCTAGGCTTACCCTCTAAGAACTGCAAAATGTTGATGATAACTATGCGCGAGTCAAATGGCCCACAACAAACTGCCAGGGGCCAGTGGTTCTTGCTCTGTTTTCTTAACTTAATTTTAAGTTGGGTTCCAACATTTTTGAAAGCCAGCATAACATCCGAAGACAATGACTTTTAGGATTAGGATTTCTTTTAAAATCTATGTTATTTTTAATGGATGTAATAGTGATCAAGCCAGTTCTAATGAATGGATTAAGAGTGCAATTCTATGCATGTTTAGACAGAAAAAAAGTCTGACAACTCCCACCATGCATAGACTAAACATGTCTAAACATGCATAGAATTGGGCCCTAAATAGATTTACATTTAAATGCTGCAAAATGTTATTAAAGGAACAATCCTTTGGCTCTAGACAGCATGCTGGAAGTTGTAGGCCTTTTTTCTGTCTAAGCATGCATAGGGTTGAACCCTTAAAATATTTATTTGGGGATTTTGAAGAAAAAGAGTTTCTCTTAAGTGTTGGGTAACTTACACCAACTTCTCCATCCAGATGTGTTGGAGTACAACTTCCATCCTGGCCATCCTAGTTGGGGATGATGGAAGTTGTCTTGTAACACATCTGGACAGTACTGAGTTGGGGAAGGCTGAATTACAGCTGTGAAGACATATGGGCACTGGCAACTTGCATTTCCTGTCTTCTTCCCCCGCTGCCCTAGTTAACGTATAGTTGAAGTAAACACATGAAGTGACATCACTGCATTAGCATTTTCCCATTCCACACAAGCAGGAGCCAATGAAGTGAAGCAGAGGGCAGGGAAATGCTAACATGATGATGCCACATTGCATATTTTCCCCCAACTATAGCTTACCAGTGAGATGTGTTTCAGTGGCATTCACATGTATTCTCTTAATGTGAGGTTTGGGCCTGAAAAAATTGGCTAAATTTGGACACAATCTGGGAGAAAAAAGCCATCTTTAAATGTATTTCAAAGCTGGCACAGGGAGGTGGCTGGTGTATTTACAGAGTCCCCATCCCCCATCTACAGCTCCCATCAGCCTTAGCCAGCATGGCCAATGGTAATAGATGACAGGAGTTGTAATCAAAAACATTGGGAGGGCACCTAGGTTGCGGTTGGCTGGTTTACATGATAAGATGCCCTACAAGAATTCCAAGCCCCCAAGTTGTTGCTCATCAGTTCCACCGATTAATCATGTGCCAACTTTAATGTGTACTAAAAGATTCAGATGGTTGAGTACACTGAGTAATCTATTACATCTTGAACCTAAAATGTGAAATCCTTGATGTGGCAAGAATAAAATGTCATTGAATGTTCTAAACCTGTCCTCTACCATATCATCTTAATGTCAGGCCATAAAAGTCAGGCCAAGTAGGTTCTTGCAGCACCTTCCACAAGCAACTAGGCTTGCTTTGGTTGAACCTCTTTGATCAGATGTGTGCAACTATTCAGCTTGTGGTAGGTACTTTCCCCCCTCCTTTAGCTCATGGTTGCTCCCTGCTGTTGTCAAACTGGACATCTGACTCATTCACTGTGATGAGAAATTGCAGATTCTAATCTATGCTGATGGGTGGCAATTAAAAACGGCAGCTTTTGCTTTTGGCAAGCAAGCCAGATGCCTTCTTTACCATGACAAGGGAGATGTCATGGACAGCAGAAGAGGAAGTGGCTGCCACAAAGAAGGCAGCCATGTGTATTTGGCCCCAAGAGATGGAGTTCCACAATTGTACGATCCCACAGTTAATCAAGGGATTTTTCACTACAGTGATACCATGTCCACATTGTAGAAAGTGCACACTGTTTAAACTGTGGGGTTGAGATCAACAGTCAGATGCCAGTTCCTTTGCTACTTTGTTCACTGTGTCATCAGAACAGTGGAGGCTGGGCGGATGAGACCTTAGCCCTTAAGGATAGGCATGTGCACAGGATGTGCTGGGTGTGCCCAGGCACACCCTAAGTTCCCAAGGCCACCTCCACTTTCCTGCCCCCCTCCCCGAATTGGGTTTTTTAAAAGGACAGGAATGCCTCTGGAAAGCTGCCATTAGCATCCTTGGGGGAACTACACACTTTCCAGAGGCCCTGGAAAGCGCACTCTCTCACCCCCCCCCCAGTGCTCCAATCAGGGCCTTTAAGGTACACACCCTAATGAAATGAGCTGCCCTTAAACCAGGGGCAGGCAACTTGTGCCTCTCTAGATGTTTTGGCCTACAACTCCCATCACCCATGGCCAGCATAGCCAGTGGTGAGAGATTCTGGGAACTGTAGGTCAAAATATCTGGCGGGGGGGGGGGTCACATGTTGCCCACTCCTGCCATAAGTCAAGGGCAAAACTTCTGGACAGAACCATCCGAGTCAAGGACATAACACACAACCACACCAAGTTGCCTCCTCTACCCAATGCAGAATTTAGGTTTGAAAAAGAAGAAGCCTAAATGGGAGGGCTTTTTCAAGCCTAATTGTGAGACAGTGATGTGATCATTGTGGAGTTTGCAGCACAAAGAGAGGAAGGGTTAATGGGGCTCTTTTTCACTATTCTCATGTCCAGTTTGTGCAATATGATACTCTTCTCCACTTTCTGTTCTTTTGTAGTGTTGCTGCTACTCACTGCCCACTACTTTAAAGTCCCCTGCATGCTATATGAGAGACCTTACCTGCTTCAGCTCACCTTTATGCAGAAACCTTTGGGACTCCAGGCAGGTATTATACTCCCAAATCAAGATGATTCATAATAAAAGCGCTTCATTTGGTCTTTAGGTAAACACTTCATTTGGTCTTTGGTTTAGCCTCATCAGAGTCCAAAATTTAGGGTCTGCTCTAGTGAAACACATGTAATGACTTTCGGTGTAAGTGGTGGCATTCAGACCTTCTCAAGGCCAGCCCAGGATTGGCTTTCAGAACACTTAATTGATTCAGAGTATCCATGTATTTCTTTCGGCTGCAGAGATACAGGGCTTTCTTATGGGAAAGAGGATGGATGAAAATGGATACTGGCCCGTTTGATTACTATAACCTTGAAGCCATGTATTCAGCACCCCATTTCCCACTTCTTTGGCAGTTAAACAGATCCTTCAAATGGGAGTTTATTGTTTTTATACTTGCTCAAATGACTTGCTATCCTCCCTGTTTGGGGTAAAGGGGCTTTTAGTATATGGATGAGTGTGTCAGGACTTGCAAAATGTGTATTAAATGTTTCTTGTTCACGTACCTGTAGCTCCCAAGATCGTATTGGCTGAAATAATTGGTTTCTTTTGGAGATAGGAGCCCATTGGAACTGCTGGCCATGAGGTGTTGAGTCCTGCAGAGCAACTAGCCTCTTGCCAGCTGACACCTTAATGGTGTCTCCAACTTTAATAAGAAGAGGACTGAAGCGATTGCTAAGTGGTTTCTGAGAGATAAAACTATGTGCCAGGAGCTCAGTAATATATTACTGCCGTAAAAGAAATTATGGAAAATAGTAATTGTGGCCATTGTTAGCGCTATCTTGTCCTTCAACATGCCTTAAAACAATCCATCACATTGATAAGGATGAAAGAGACTCCTGGCATTTAGTAAATATAGGGAAGTATCTCTCTCAAAGCATTTGCATTCAACACTTGGCATGCGATTCTATTTCTCACATCCATTCTGTGCTTACCCATGTCTTGTGGATGCCGGATCTCTCTCTCTCTCTCTCTCTCTCTCTCTCTGGGATGAAAGCTGAAGGATTCCGCTCCTTTAGCCTCCCTTACTTGAAAAATCTGCAGAGGAATATTCATCCTTTGTATGAACGAATTCTGAGGGAGATAATGCCAAGGCTCTGTAGGCTGGGGATTTATTTTGGTGTATCAATGTATCTTTGATACACTTTAACAAGCCAGATGGGCTTGTAGGAGGGTGGTAGCCAGTTTTAGCTTAGCCTCGGGTGGTAAAAGTCAGAAGAGAAAGCTTTGTATTTCTGCTAGTTGTGGGCAAGGTGCTAATGTTCAATGAAACAGCCATGTAATCTGGCTAAGAAGGAATTATTTGCTTCTTTAACATGTATTTTCAGAAAATGAGAGCTGAAAAGAACAGACGTATAAGAAAAGACCTATTACAGATTGCCAGGAAACACCTGGTTCACTGTGACATCACTTCATGGAGTGGGAACCAAGCACCTTCCTTTGGGGAGCAATGGGCTAGGCGGATGATGAAACAGCAACCTCCACAACTGCCCCCTCTGGGAAAATACTAAAGAGACGGTTGAAGTGGACTTTAATGCAGATTAAATTGAAAACCTTTACTTTAATATTTTATTCCTCTTGGAAAAAAAGAAAAATGAACAGTGCAGATGATGAAACACTAGAGTAATGCACTCCTGGAGACTAAATCCTGGTGGGAGACCGGCTGTAATGTTCTGTGTCAGCTGATCGGCTTAATAAAAAACCAAGGCCACAATCCAACTTAGAATTAAGTGTGCTTAAGCCTATTGAAATCAATGAGCTTAAGCATGCTTAATTTTCTGTTGGATTGTGGCCCAGGTGCATGGGCGGATGGGTGGGTGGGGGCAGTTCTTATCCAAGGCAGAGGTCTGGATAGGGTACATCTGCTGCTGCAACTTACAGAAGACAAGCCTGAAGGGTGGGAAGGTGGGGCAGGTCCATGGGACACAGAGTTCAATAGCAAGCCAAGCTCTGCACTTGAGTGTGAGAGCCAGTGTGGTGTAGTGGTTAGAGTGTCAGACCAGGACTCAGGATACCCGGGTTCTGGTCCCTATGCGGCCATGAAACTCAATGGGTACTTTGAGCCAGACACTGACTCTCAGCGTAACCCACCTCACAGGGTTGTTGTGAGCATAAAGTGGAGAGGGTCATGCAGGCCAAGCTGTATAAGAAATAAATACATCTGTTCAGGGGAGGGGGTTTAGAAGGAGGCTGCCATGTCGGGAGAAGAACAGAAGGCAGGGAGACACAGATGAACTGGCAGATTGATAGGCAGAACTATCCACAGCAAGGATGGGGAGTCACACAAGCACAGGAAGCTTACGTCTGCTGAGCATGCAATAACAGAGGTCTGAGTTGGAAGTATTTATAGAGAAATCAGTTCAGGAGGGACTAATGAGGTGCTGGGTGGTGGTGGTTTATGAGAAAGATAGAGCCATGCTGGGCGAATAGTACCAGTCCTTCCTCTGTAACCTTGAAAGGCAACAGTGAAGAGACTAGCAGTAGGCCACTGAATCCCAGCTGACCCTGATTGTATTGAATCCCAGCTGACCCTGGGTCTGGAAGGAGCATACTCAGTGCTTTGCCTGCAAAAGGACCCAGGTTCCCTTCCTTGAGTCTCCAGGTTGGGCTAAGAAAAGACTCCTGTCTGAAATGTTGGAGAGACACTGTCAATCAATGTAGAACAACCTTCCCAACCTGGTGTCCCCAGTGTTTTGGGCAGCAGCTCCTCGTATTCCTGGTCATTGCCCATGCTGGGCTGGGGCTGATGGGAGTAGAAATTAAAAACATCTGGAGGGTACTAGATTGGGGAAAGTACTATAAAGCTTGTCACATAGAGGAGGGTCAGGATCTCTTCTCAATCACCGCAGAGTGCAGGACACGGAATAATGGGCTCAAGTTACAGGAAGCCAGATTCTGGCTGGACATCAGGAAAAACCTCCTGACTGTTAGAGCAATATGACAATGGAACCAGTGGTACCTAGGAAGGTTGTAGGCTCTCCCACACTAGAAGCATTCAAGAGGCAGCTGGGCAACCATCTGTCAGGTATGCTTTAAGGTGGATTCCTGCACCAAGCAGGGGGTTGGACTCGATGGCCTTATAGGCCCCTTCCAACTCTACTATTCTATGATTCTATGACCAGCGGTATTGAACTCTTTTCACCTCAAGGGCTGAATTCCATTTTGGCGTAGTTTTTGGGGGTAGGGGTGGGGAGGCACATTCTAGTGGTGGGTGGGGCTGAAGGCAAAAGGGGGCAGGGGCAAACTACCAAACATCCCAGCTCTTATTGCCAGTAACTAAGCCTTAGGAGAGGTATTTCAACCTTCTAGGAGGGGGGTACTGACCAAACAATTAGTGGTGGTGGGGAACAGGGGTGGGAAGGGGGCAAGTGTACTGCAGAGGACCAGATTTGGGTCCTGATGTGGTGTAGACCATATTGAGTTAGATGGACCAATGTTCTGACTCCGTCTAAGGCAGCTCCCCACATTTGTGTGTTACCTTCCATTTGTCTGGCACCCCAGCAGTGGCAGGTATATTAGCTAGTAATGCCTGAATTACTCCTGGTCAATGGCTGGTGGGCCACTGTGTGAACAGAGTGCTGGACTAGATGGACCCTCGGTTTGATCCAGCATGGCACTTCTTATGTTCCTTTCTGCTGGCCATTGGGCTCCACCTTTGTTTCTGGGCTCTCGTATTGCCTAAAATGGGCTGCACATAATTCAGCACCAGATTCTTCAAGCTTTGGTTCATTCTATCAAAGTTTGCTCATGATCCTTCCCACCCATCATTTTAAAATAGTCATCTGTGCCAAAAGCTGCCAGCCTTTCTGGGACCCAAGAATGTCTATTCAGTCCTGTGCTGAGGCATTGGGTGTTGCAATTTTTTTTGTCCACTGCAAAAATTGGGGGGAGGGGAGAGGGAAAGGCTCAAACGGGAGTAAAAATATCCACATCTAAGCAAGTGTGTTAATGCCAACATTGTCTGGTGGGCCACAAAGCAACCATACTCTCCTTCCCCCCATCCATCAATGTTGAGGAGCCTTTCTCAATCTGGAGAAGTATCCAATGTTAGGCCCACTTGGATTAGACCCATTGAAATGAATGGATATTAAACTAATAATGACTAACTGAAGTGCCATTCGTTTCAATGGGTCTATTCTAAGTAGGACTAACATTGGATACTACCCCTGGTGCTGTCCAGATGTATTGGACTTTCAACTCCCATCTGCCCCAGTCAGGATGACCAATGGTCAGGAATACTGGGAGACTTCGTCCAACACATCTGGAGGGTACCAGGTTGGGAAAGACTAATACAGAGGCTACGCTCCCTTCCTTCTGATATCCAGTCACGTGGAGGCCACATTTTCTCCTGCCCCAACATCCATTGAAGTTGACAGCTCAGTAAAATTGTCATCTTGGCGCCTGCTGAATGATATCTGGGACTGGAGCACCGAATTCTTCAAGGGAAAGGCATGTGGGCCTAATCAGTAATCTAGATGGATAATCACCAAGGGTCCTATATTCATTAAACAAAAACCCTACAGTTTACAAAAACAACGTTAAGGCTCCACAGTTTCCAACCAAGCACCAAAAAGCAGGGAAATTGGGAGTTAAGGCTCCCATGCTGCTATATGTGAGATGTATTTGAGAGATGTGTATTTGGTAAAGATATGGAACAGCATTCCCCATCTTGTTGCCCTCCAGGGGTTTGAGATGACAAGTCCCAGCATTCCTGACCATGGGAGTTGTAGTCCAACACCTTTGGAGGGCACCAGGTTGGGGAAGGGCTGCTCTAAACAAAAAAAAGAGAAGTAGGTGGCCCTAAGTTGTTCGTGATCAGTTTTCCACAACCCCACAGTCACCTCCGCATATCATATTCTCCATCCTGTCCTCATGGTTTATCTGCTTTGGGAGAATGAGAATTTCACTTGCACTTTCTGCCTCCTTAGGGAGGATGTGGCGTTAAGGCTTGGGAGCCTTAACTCCCAATTTCCCTGCTTTTTGGTGCTTGGTTGGAAACTGTGAAGCCTTAACGTTGTTTTTGCAAACCGTAGATTTTTTGTTTAATGAATTTCATGGCTTTGTGTAACGGATGACTGGATATTATACAGTTTACAAGCAGCCAGCATCAGCTAGGATGTTACACCATTTTGACATCCAATATAAAATCAAAGCTAGTGATATGTGTTGCACCCACTTTTCAAAATAATAAATGAACCCCAGAAGTTATGCTCTCTCACTTGAAAACTGAGGGGTCTCATTTGAATTTTTCAATAGCCAATGTCCAGAAATAAAAGCTTTCTATGACTGACTCATGAAAAGAAGCATTTCATGTTTTGTGTCTGTATTTGGAGAGAACCTTTTAAAAAATTCTACTGGACTAAAAACTCCCTGATTAATTCTGGAAGCACACAAGATGATACAGGAAAATATCCTAAATTAGAATAAGTTACAGTTTACTATATTAATTATAGCTCATTTTATGCTACATGCTTTTTCTTCCTGTTTGCATCTGAAAGTAGCAGATTGTGATCATGTTTGTGGTCAAATTTCAAGCCTGCATGGGCTGCATTTCCATCCATAGATATTTACTTAAAAGACCCATTGAATTTCCTTGGTTCTTTAAAAGCAACATATTTGCTTTTAGATTTGCCACTCTCAGCACTCTGTGCATGCTATGTATGCCTGCTCCGTCTACCCTATTGTTCCCTGCAAGGCCCAGCCAAGGGAGGTCAGTAAATTAAACCAAGGGATGAAGGCTGGGATTCCATCAAGTTCAGCTGAGGGCATTTGCTGTAGGACATGGACCTAACAGGAACGGTGAGGCCAGGTTTCTGGCAGACCCATTTAGGCAACTTTATGGCCTGATAGTTCTCTGTTTGGTAGCCTGCAGAAGCCTCATAAAGCAATGGGCATATGAACACTGTTATTATGGTCTGGCACTTTGTCTTTAGTAGTCTGAGGTCCAGACCTCTTCAGAAGGGGGAATAGTGTCATGTTATGGGGTGACCACATGGAAAGGAGGACAAGCCATCCAAAATGGTGGCCAGCACAACATCTTGTGATACTAAATTCTATAGTTAAGCAGAACTGTACACAGTATTCTAAGTGTGGTCACACCATAGATTTGTATAAAGGCAGCATGATACTGGCAGTTTTATTCTCAATTACTTTTCTTATAATGCCTAACATGGAGTTTGCTGTCTTTACAGCTGCCACACACTGGGTTGACATTTTCACTGAGCTGTCAACCACATTCCCAAGTTTTTTTTTCTTGTTTAGTCACTGCAGGCTCAGATCCCATCAGTGTATATGTGATGTTGGGATGCTTTGCTCCAGTGTGCATCACTTTACAAATGCTTATGTAGAACTGTTGTTGCCATTTTGATGCCCATTTTCCCACTATGGAGAGATTCTTTTGGAGCTCTTGGTAATCTCACTTCATTTTAAAAACCCTAAATATTTTGAGGTCAGCAGCAAATTTGGCCATGTCACTGCTCACTCCTATATGCATGTTGTGAAGAAAGTGGATAGGGAGGCAGTTTCTCCCTTTCTCATAATATTAGAATGAGGGTGGAAGTGAGTGGTGACGTAGCCACGTTTGGTGATGATACCAAATTATTTAGTCTTGCTAAAACAATGGAGGATTGTGAGGAGCTCCATAAAGATCTCTGCATACCGAGAGAATGGCCATGAAAAGGGCAAATGCTGTTCAATGTAAGCAAGTATAAAGTGATGCACATTGGGGGGATCACAATTTCACATATACACTTACAGGATCTGAGCTAATTAGAGGTGACTGACCAAGAAAGAGTTTGGAGCAGGGGAGGTGGACAGCTTGATGAAAATGTTGATCCGGCTGCTGTGAAAAAGGCAACCTCCGTGTAAGGCATAATTAGGAAAAGAATCCTAATTCTTGAACACTAATATGAAAAATAGTGGGTTCTCTGATTTGCACTTGATGTATGTGGATTCTTTAATCTTACTATAGTAAAAATGACATATTTTAGTATTAGATTCATGACTGTATTAGTGGTAAGTTAGTTGGGAAACAAATGTATTAGGAAGTGTGAAAGGTGAGTGTATTGCATCATTTGTGACAGACTTCACACGTAGTTTATGATATATAGTAAGTAAAGAACAAACCCAAGGATGCCTTTCTGTGTGTATATATGAAAGATAGACAGTGGGCCAGGCCTAAATTTCCAGCCTAACCTATCTTATAGCGTTGTTGTGAGGGTAAAAGTAGCACATGCCATACACCCAAACATTACCAAACATCTGTTTTACATTTCTGTGAAAGTGAGCAGCAGAAGAAACTCACGAGATGGTTTTGGGCCAGTCATAGACTCTTAGCCTAACCTACCTCATGGGTTTTTGTGGGGGGAGATATGGCACTTGAAAGAATGATCAGTCTAGGGCTTTCCCCTTCCTCCTTACTAGAGAAGCTTCTTTGCAACTGATCAACTAAATGGAGTTTGAACATCCTCTTATATCACTACATCTGACCCAGTACCAAGAATAGCCATGTGGGTGTTTAGAAATATTGCTCAATTTAATTTTAATCTATCCAAGTTTGGATTTTTATTTTTATTTTTTTTGCTCTAAAAATAGCCTGTGATCAATGAATCCTATATTAAGCCTGTCAAAGATGTTGGTACTGGAGATAACAATACACAATAGTTTTGTTCAACCTGATAAAAAAATATTAGAAAAGCTAAGAGAATTCAGAATGTCACTGACTCTTCTGCCCTACAGGGTTGTTGTGCTGATAAAATGGAGGAGGATTGTGTAAGTCATCTTAGGTTCCTTGCAAGAGGAAAAAAAGGCAGGATATAAATGTAACACTAATAAACGTATTACTACTTCTACTAATTATTATTATTATTAATTATAATAACAAGGAATAATTCTTTAAAAATCAAATACATGGATTTTTTAAAGAAAAAAAAAAGAGGGGGGAGCTTAACCCCTTCTCTTACGAAAAGCCTTGGTCCCTAAATATACACAGAGCTCTCAAAGAGAAGTACAACCAAATCCACACACCCCTTCAAGCTAGTGCATGGAGAATGAGACTCATTGCACTCAGTGGAACTAACTTCTGAGTAGACATGCCTTGGATTGAATTGATATGAAAATTAATGATCAGCAGCCATAATCAAATGAGCATACACACATGCAAAGCATGCAAGCAAGTTATTAATTTTAGAGTTATAGTGCTGTAAAGGAGAGGGAATTCTCACTCACATCTCTCCCTCTCCGCCTTCCAAGGTTCCAGACTGTTTTTTTAAAATAAAGGCTACAATCTTCTACACACTTACCTGGGAGTAAGACCATTGCATTCAGTCAATGGAACTTACTTCTGAGAAGAGACTACAGCACTGTCTTTGCTAGAGGAAGCAGCCATTGCAGCTGATGCAGGAGGGAGGGGGGGAGAGACTCTACTGAACATGTGCCATAATCAAAATGGCCGCCGAATTTCTTAAAGAGGCACAGTTTAAATTTAATAAAATCCAGTTAAGCGAATTTTTAAAAAAGAAAAGCAGTTCCACCTACACTAGAATGGGAGGAAGTAGACCCTGCCATTGGATTAATGAATAAGTCTCCCTGAAGGTAAGGACAGCTGCGCAAAAATAGTCACAACCCCGGAGTTCAATTTTCGGTTTCGGATTCAGGGGATTCTTTAATCTTTTTACTTTAAACTGCTCTCCTTCCCTCAGTCTTTCACCAATCTTCTTGAAATTTTCAGGTAATGTAAAACAAACATTTCTTTTTGGCACCTGTAAATTTCAGAGAGTTTGGTGAAACGTTTTCGATTTTATTGCTGTTTATCAATAAATTATCACTTTAACATGGTGGAACGTGTTTTTTACTGACGGCCCTTAACAAGGGAGGCACTGCCGTGCCTCCCTTAATAAGAGCAGGTTATAACTATAATAGTAAACAATGGAAAGAAAATGCTGAGTCAGCATGCACCAGCAGGGAAAAAGAGAATCTTAATGCTGGGAAGGAATGGGAAAGAGATTGAAAACAATAGAGCCAATATTGTAATATGCTTTTAAAAATATACATTTATGTGCACCTATATCTACAATTCCGGTTGTCCAGTCTCAAAAAGGCTATCATAGGCCTAGATCTTCCTTTCACAACCAGGTGCCCTTTCAGAGGCATCAGACTACAACTCCCATTGACCACAGCCATCAGCTATATTGGCTGGGAATGATGGGAGTTGTAGTCCAACACATTCAGAGAGCATCAGGCTGGGGAAGGCTGGCATAGACTACCTTATCTAGCAAGGCTCTTCTTATTTTAAGAAGCCGTAGACAAACAAACAAATAAATAAATTGTTTTGAAGCAGCAGCAGTGATGTCAGCCAATGGCTGTCAACAGCTCTGGAAAAAAAAAGAGAGTAAAAATCAAGATTCCCCATCTTTCTGAGAACAGTTCAGCCTTCCCCGAATCGCACCTTGTGCCTCAAAAATATTCCCAGGCCTCATTTAAGTCTTGTGTTTGGGATCAAATTTAGACGCATGGTGTTTTGAAACATCCTCAGGGGTTATTGGTCTCTACGATTCATGTTGACTGTGTCCACGAATTCTGTCTGTTGTTGCCTATGGCAATATGTGTAATCAACATATCCCAGCAGCTGAGAACTTCTCTTCTCTGTAGCTCTCCCAAGCAAGCGCCACAGGCCCTTCTCTGCACGCTTCCTAGGCCCGAGCCAGCCTTGTTCTTCTCAGATGGCAACGGTAAACGGCAAAGACAAAAATTACCTCGCCACCAAGTTAAATTTGTGCTGCTGAGCTCTCTCCCCTACCCCCACCATCATAGCACTTACCTGAAATTAGCTGTGGTCGGCGTTTTGCAGAGGTGAACCCGGTTGCGATTATGAATGCACTTCTTGTTTGTCTTTTCACTGCTGAAATCCTATCAGTGAGGAGAAGTGATAATAGCATGCTATTAAGTTCTTTCTGTATAATGTAATTCAGGAGTCAGGAGGCTGTTTGGTCATTTATGCCTTTGAAAAGCTCAGAATAATTTTCAGTTATTATCTTCCATTTTAAAGAGCCTGTTTCAAATATCAATATACAGGATCCCCCATCCCCCCCCCCCCTTTCCCCATCACTTCATGCTCTGTTTTGTGATTTCCTGGCATCTATTATTCTGGTGTGCTCTGAATTTTCAGGGATTTCAATTTTTAAAAAATCATTCTTCACCACCTTTTCCTTAGTCACCTTTCTATATTGACTGTAGCAAGGGACTAATATTTATTTAGTGTCTGTAAACTGAACCCAGCTCCTCATACACCCTGAAAATTGAATAAACACAGTCTCCTGAGGTAGCGGTGAATACTGGTTCAGGCTTCTTTAACAACAGTGAGGGAGGCCCAGCTCCTTGTCAATTCCTGTCAAAAAGAGCAGCCAGGCTTAGAACAGATTTAATGGGAGGTATATTTTTCCCCAGTGCCATCTGATCGCCATTAAAATACGTGGCTGAGTATTTAGTGCCATTCCTGTTACGCTATTTATCGAAGGTGGAAATGCAGGATGGGGTTAGGTAAAGCCATGGGGCTCATTCAGTTATTGGATCAGCTCTGGAGAACATGGGCTACATTCTGTTTGAATCACAGGCAAAAAGAATTCAGGTACCCAAATTTAGGCCTTGGGAGACATTAATCTACCTCACTACTGAATTATCATGATTTGTCATCTCATGTTCTGCCATGATGGCACAGCCGCAACTAGATTAACAAAGACAGCTGAAGTATAGGGTTTGGGGGGGGGGGCAATAGTTCCAAACTTTAGCTGGCCTGTCTTATAGGGGTATCCAGGACTAATTCAGCATCTCGTCTACTGGCTCCTCTGCCCCCCTGCTAAGCTAATCTCTCCTTTACCCAGGGCAGAATGAAAGAAGTTGAGGTGAGCTAAAGATGGGTAGAAATCCTGTATCTACAAGGGGCAGATCAGAGGTATAGCTGGACTTTGTGTTTTCAGGAATGAAGATCAGCCATTGTTTCGCCATCCCAAAATGCATCACTAGGTGTAATCTGATACCTGCAACACCTACTACTACTAATTCATTCATACTGGAATCTCCATTCTGAGAATGAATTTATCAAAACTGTAAACTTTATGGCCACAACATCAGGGCCGTGTCTACACAGGATACTTACTCTGCTGTGGCTGTGAATTTGTGTACCTTTGTTTACATGACACAACTGCCAATGCACAGCCACGTCGTGATTTCCATCCTGAAGTTGTGCATTTTCGCAGTGTCGTTTCATCACATATTTTAACTTTGTTCTGCTGTCACCATGGTTCTCTATGCATGTGTCATTGGAGGGGTGAATGCGGTGCAGAGGGATCCATTTTGTGAACCGCCCAGAGAGCTTCAGCTGTTGGGTAGTATAGAAATGCAGTAAATAAATAAATAAATAAATAAATAAATAAATAAAATTTGTTGGAAAGCTGTTGGAACACATACACCTCACCTGGGCACACCCCTGCGCATGTGCAAAATCTCATAAGAGTGCAGGGCAGGGGGTGGGACCCAGTTGAGTGTTTACAAATGGTAGGCATGAGAACAGTAAGGTACCATTGGCGAACCAAAGTAAGGCAGATAATTATATTAAATGCCAAGACTCAGCAGTCTGTAACTTCAGAGGTGCGTGGATGCATCTTTTCGCTGCTACAGAATTGCGCAGTGTTGCAGAAGATTTTTTTTAACCTTGAGAGCCGCATTGTTAGACACTATTTGATGTACATTATGTCATTATGGCTGTGAAGTTTTGGGGCAGGATATTCCACATTCAATCTGCCTATGTATCGTGGTGGTTGTCGCTTTGCAGCTGCAATGTTATGGGTTTTTTGGGGGTTCAGCAGCACTGTGTAGATGGCCTCCTGGCCAAATATGGGCACTTCCGCTTCTTCTTCCATTCCCTGCTTTTTGTACCACATAGCCTGATGATAAGTTCTGGAGAACTCAAGGCATGAATGTTTTTGTGGAATTTTGTTTGGTCCTAATAAAGACACTGCCCAACTGTGGTGTTTGGATCTCCTTGCCCCCCACATAGACCAGCACAACTATCTTTAAAAAACAACATGTCTCTATAGTGAATTCATTTTACTGCTTTCTGAGCCATGGACTGGTACGAAGCTCTTTAGCAAAGATGAAAGGCACGGAACAGGTGAGAGCCATGATAACAGACAGGGAAAGGAAAGGAAGTAGCCAGTTCCTGGGGCAGGCAGCTGTCCTATTTACAGTGTGAAACAGATGGTCTCACTACCAAGGGCATTTAATTTTTTATTGGATTGGGACTCACCTGCCTTTCCCAGACTCTGACCTGAAAGTCAGCCTCCATGAGGCCTAGTTCTTACACACAGCATATGAGGTGACAAACCTGTGACTGGTTTGCACTACTTTAGTTTGTAAGGTTTGGATCACTTGACGGAGTGTTCCTCCATCCAAAGACTTCCCTGCATAGAGAGGACTAGATATCAGAGAGAAGGTTTCTACCTTAGTCTTCTCCCCAACATAATTTGTTGTATTTAATCATGCAACTCTGCCTCCCACAATCTGAAGAGGTACAGCCCAGAATCAGGTTTACCACTTCACCTATGACAGGGCTAATGAACGTCAGGCCTGTGGGCCAATTCCAGCCACAGGAAACATGCAAGGGGATGGCTCATCCATCTGTCTGAACAGAAACGTTGCAGGTTATGAAGCAGGATGGGGCCAAGGCAAAGCTGGAAAAGCAGAGGCAGCGGCAGTGGCAGAGGCAGGAGTGAAGGGGAGGGAGACGGAAGGAGGAAGGAACGACCGATCCAGGAATGATTGGAGGAGTCAGAATCTGAATAGAAAGACAAGTGATAAAATGATTGCTTAGTAGAGCGAAAGAAGAACAGGGAGCAAGAGGAGAGGAAGAGGGGAAGGGACCTCTGGGGGAAAAGAAGCCTTGACTGGAAGGTGGCATCAGCCAATAAGGATGGGCAGACAAAAACAGTTCTGGATGGTCACAGTGGAAACGGAGGAAAGACAGCTTGCTCTGACCACCTCTGACAGATACCTTCCTCAGTCCTAGAGAGCCTAAGCAGAACTATTTATACTTAAAGGCGGAGCCTCCGTAATATGCAAGAAAATAATAATGCAGGAGAGCTGTTGCCTTCAGGGCCTAGATGGGGGCAGGCCATGGCCATGGTTCGACTTTGGAGTGGCTGTGGGGAAAACACGAAGTGGATAAGCCAGAATAGGAGAGCCTCCCACCTCCTTATTCCCCAAAGGGACTGTGTTAATTTGCTTCTGTGATGTGGTGTTAACTCCAGAGCTGTGCAGCTCTAGTGTTGGGAGCTACATTAACTGGGTTCTCTGATGTAGTATTAGGGCTGGTGTGACACTCTTTGGAGTAGGGTTTATTAGTGCCGGTGGGGTGCTCTCATGGGGAACCAGTATTGTGGGTTAGTTACTCCCCATTCCCATTCATAGTGGCAGGGGGAACCTGGATAGGGGCGGGTAACAAGCCTCTCTCCGGATGACATTGGTTCTACTCCGCCCATGGATGTCTGCCTTTTGCAGCACTGAAATCTGGGTCTTAGGAACGGCTGGCTCCACTGTGTAACAGTGATGGAGCGGAGGCGATTTCAGCATATTGTGGAGAATAACAATGCGCGCTCCTCCCATGCTCGTGGAGATGAGGCCCAGGTACTCCTACCTGAAACTCTGCAGAGTCATTGCTCATCCATGTAGATAATAGTGAACTTGGTGGACCAATGGTCTGATTTGGTACAGCTTTCTATGTTTTCAACCTCCATGTTCTTTTTCTTTTTTGCAAGAATTGATGGCAGAGAAAGCAGAGTCGTGGCAGCTGGTCTCATGTTCTGGATGGGCTCCTCTGTCTCTCTGACCACAGCCTCTTTAGATGAGTTGTATGCTGAGCTTGATGTATCATTATGTGTTTTAGCTCATGCTTTTGTCGAGTGGGTGCTTCAGTGTGTGTAGTTAATGGTTTTTTTTTATTTTTCTTTGCCCTGAAATAGCCCCCAGGAAAGAAAGCACAGAGGCTCCTTAACAGATGCAACTCCAGCACCAGCCTACACTGCAGGCATGAAAACAGACAGATGTCTCCAAGTGAATGCTGCAAAAATTACCATCCAAAACTGATGCTTGGAAAAAACAAAAACCCAGTCTCCTCACCGCTGTGTGCATGCACAGGGCAATACTGAAGACAGAAGAGTTTTATTTCATTAAGTTAATTGGAAATGGGCCCTGAACTATCAGGCTAAACGTTGCCTCTGGGTCCTGGAAAATGCTTCGCTATCTCTGAGTAAAGGGATGCGGGGGGAGACGGGGGAAGCAAAAGCTAAACACTGATTTGGTTCTTTGCACACCAAGTCTGAGGTTGCTTTTTTGGAAATGCTGTTGCCTTCACACTCTCTTCTCTCTCTCTCTTTCTCCTCAAGAGACAAGCAAAATTTTCTCAGCTGAATAGAAGCTTTATACTAGATAAAACGAACATTAACTCCTCCTGCCAATGCCAATTAAAGCGTTGGGAGGGCATGGCCAGCAATATGGGCCCACAATTGCTTATGCTGCATTTGCTAAACTTTTTTTTCACCATTGCAGCCTGCTTTGGTTTGTCAAGGCAGAGAGGAAAACGGAAAGCAGACGCTATAGTTGAGGATGCCTCGCATTAACTCTTATTACGAAACACTTTCTTTGGAACAATTTGACGCATGCTTTATGTGAAGGAGGCTAGGTATGGTGAAGTAACATTATCAGAACAAATATAAACCATACTAAGGAAGACACAGAAGCTCACAATCCTTTTGCTGGATGTACCTTGCTGGCAGCCCACTACTGTTCAACTGAGTTAGTCTGCCCTGGCCTTAAGATCATCTTCTCTGAGAGCCCCCAGCAAAGGAAGTGAGGTGGGTAGCTACTAAGAAGAGGGCCTTTTCTGTTGTGGCACCCTCGTTGCAGGAAGATCTTCCTAGAGAGGCTTGCCTGGTACCTATACTGTGATTTTTTTCAGCACCAGATGAAAACCTTTTTATTTTCCCAGCCATTTTAGTTTTCAGTTTCTGTTTTAAATCTGGTATTGTATTTAAAATCTTTGCACTGCCACTAGGTTCTATTTGGTTATTATTTTTATTTATATACTGTAGTTTTAAACTTTTGGATTTTTATGTCATATTTTATTGTCTTATATTTTATGGTTTTAACTGTTGTGAAGCACTCAGAGAGTTTCAGCTATTGGGTGGCATAGAAAAGTAATAAATAAATAAATAAATAGTGTTAGAACTAGAGTTGCCAGTTACACATTGCCAAAAATGAGGACAAAGGGGAGCACAAAGTTGTACAAAAATTGCATATGCTAATTTACTTGTATATATGCAAATTTAGAAATAATGACTATAATTTTAAGTGGTACAATACATTTCACCATCATGGGGAAGGCTGTGATCAGGTGACCTGTGTGCTTGTCAGTCTGTTGACCAGGTGCCAACTGTTGACGGACGTCATCACCCGGCGCGCTACTGAGAGACAGGCCAGGAAGCCTGTTTCTCAGTAGATTCTGAGCACCGGAGGGAAGCGGACGCCCCAGCCGGTAAGGAGCGCGGGGCGGGCGGCGCGGGGTGGGTGGGTGGGCAGCATGGGGCGGGCGGGCGGCCCGGCATGGGGGCATGGTGGGGGGTTGTTTTGGGTGGGTAGGGTGGCGGGGGGGGGGGTCCGGGATTTTGATCATCAAAATCTGGTCACCCTATTATAGAGCAAATGAAATATATTGTTTTGGCCTACATTCAATTTATCTCCTGCATGTTAGCCTGTGGTTTTTGGGGCTGCTCTGCCATGATAAAGACACTCACACAGTGAGAGCTAGTGAGAGTCAGTGTGGTGTAGTGGTTAGAGTGTTGGACTGGGACTCAGGAGTTCCTGGTTCTGTCCCCACTCAACCATGAAGCTCACTGGGTAACGTTGGACCAGTCATAAAATCTCAGCCTAACCTACCTCACAGGGTTGTTGTGTGGATAAAATAGAGTGAAGGAGGACCATTGTAAGTGGGCTTTGGTTTCTTGCAAGAGGAAAAAATGGGTAGGGTATAATTGCAATAATAATAAAATAAAAATAAAAAGATGCTGAGTTCCTATTTAAAATAGAAGTGAAGAGTCAAAATAGCACAGGCTGCCCACAGCCTAGTGGTGACACAGTACAGCGTGGCTTGAGGTGGTTTATTACCCTGTTAAGAAGCAATCTTGGAGCATGATAACAACATTCAATGGGTTGGATCCAGATTTAGTCATACTTAGAGAAACCCTACTGAAGTTAATGGGGCTTAAATTGGTCATGATTAACAGTACAGTTTTATTGTTTTTAACTCTGTCACAATATAAGACATAAAAGATTCAGGATATTACCAAAGGAAACATGGAAAATTAAACACAGATAAAAAAAGCCAAATAATTTAGAACTAAGTTAAGGATAAAATATCATAAAACTAACTTCCAGCTGTTGTTAAAGTGTCTGCTAACCAAACCAAGAATAAAACATAAAAGGCTAAAATTAAAAATCTTAATTAAATTTCTCTGGTGGACCTTTTACAGCTGCCTTTTAAAATCTGGCACAGACCTTAGTTAACTAATTTAAATCCTACGTATTTGGACTTCCAAAAAGCTTTTGACTGTGGGTGCCTCTACAAGAGCGATTTAAAGCTCTTTCAAGGCACATTACAGATTTTACCTCTACAAGAGCGGAGCACAAATTGGGGGTTGAGGCATTTTTTATCTCCGATTATTCGCATTATCGAATAGCGATAGCGAATAAATAGCGACTTAAAATTTGCTGCGGGAGTTAAAGCGCCTTATGGCCATGTAAACATGCGATTCTTTGCATGTAAACAACTTTAAAGCGTGTTTCATAAAGCCCGTAATGCGCTTTACCGCCTCTCGTGAATAGGTATTAGGAGTAAATGCACTTATCCATAAATGTGCATAATCGGGCAACTGGGCGTCAAAGCGAAATCTTGTAGAGGGGACCAAAGACCCTCACCAAAAACTCCTGAGCAAACTTAGAAGTCATGGAATAAGAGGAGAGGTCCTCTTATTGATCAGTAACTGGTTAAAGAACAGAAAGCAGAGAGTAGGAATAAATGGTAAATTCTCCTGATGGAGGGAAGTAAATAGTGGGATCGGTATTGGGATCAGTTCTTTTCAACTTGTTCATAAATGATCTGGAATTAGGAGTGAGCAGTGAAGTGGCCAAGTTTGCTGATGACACCAAATTATTTAAGATGGTTAAAACAAAAAGGGATTGCTAGGAGCTCCAAAAGGAACTCTCCAAATTGGGAGAATGGGTATCAAAATGACAAATCCGGTTCAATATAAGCAAGTTTAAAGTGATTATGTTGGGGCAAAAACAAATCCCAATTTCAAGTATAACCTGATAGGATCTGAGCTTTTGTACTCATGTTATGCTCGTGTTTCCCTTTAGCAGTTGGTTGGTCACTGTGTGAACAGGCTGGACTAGATGGACCCTTGGTTTGATCCAGGATGGCTCTTCTGATGCTCTTATTTTAATAGGTCTACTCTGACTAAATCTGGATCCAATGCAAAGTGTTTCCTGGACACCAAGGACAAATGATTTACACACCTCCTCTTGATATACCATGTTGGCACTAATTTTGAATGTCAATTTTGTTGTTGTTGCTTGCAACCCTAACTTTGATGCCTGTTTATTAAAATTCAAAATAACCAACATCACCGATTACTTCATCCCTCTACTTCCCCAGCCAATCAAATGCAAAGACCTACAGAGGGACCTTGGAGTGTGTGGAAGAGCCAAGGGATTTTAATCAGTCCTGCTTGTGGCAGTTGGCCAGTTAGTTCATGCGATTATCTGTCCCTAGCATGAAATGATAATCTTCAGAGGAACAGACTAGGAGGAGGTGGCCATGGAGTTAATCTCTCTTAAGCAAGGACAGTACCATAGAGGGAGGCAGATGGGACTAGGAATCTAAGAAACAGAACTGTGCTGAAGAGGAGAAGACATGGAGGTGGAATGAAAGCAAATGTCCATAAAAGAAACCTAAGGACTGTAAAAGGAATCTTTTATCATCTTTTTAATTTTTGTTATCATTGCCTTCCCAAAGATTTCCAAAATGAAACAGATGTCAAAGATCTGCTCTTTTTGAGGTCACAACACATTGTCTTCTGTTAAACATGTCATGTTTTGGTTGTGACGGGCAGGGGAAGGCATCCACCACATTGCTTAGGGAAGAGTTGGGAACTACTTTTTTGGGGGGGGGCTGGATGACCTCCCACTGAGCCTTCTATAGGCCAAATGACATCAGTTGACAGGACCATGCCCCTGCCATTGGCTGGCCATGCTTCCTGCCATCATTCGGTCCCTGGCTGAAGCACTGCCTGAGTTTTGCCAGATAGCACATGGGCCGGGAACCCAGCTTTGTTGTGTGCAGGTTTTCCCAGTCCAGGGAATGCCTGTGTGCAGTGAAGCTGTCCTGGTGGAGGCATAAGTTGGGTAATCCACTTAACCCCACAGCTGGGGTGGCTTTACCTTCAATACACCTTTTCCTGTTGGGGAGCATGCAGGTCAGGTGAAGCCAAACTGGCTTAGCTCCCCTTTGCTTCCAGCTTTGGTGTGTGCATGTTTTCCTTGGTCAGGGAATACATACGTGCACTGCAGCCTCCCCAGCTAAATTGCTGGACAGAGGATTGATCCTCCACCTGGTGCTTTGGCCAGGGAAGCACTTAGTATGCCATTCACCCTCCCAATTGGGAGAGCACTGGTATGCTAAGTAGGTGCATGCCGCACTTTATTTTCAATCAGATTTGAGACAAAGTGGGTATTCCTCCTTAAGTCCCTGGTAGCCTCCAGGCAGGGCTTGGGAGGGATTGAGAAGAACCCATGGAGGGAGTCTGAGCCTCCATGGGCCCAATGGGGATCCTTCTGAGCTGGATTAGGCCCATGGGCTGGAGGTTTCCCATCCCTGGCCTACAACTAGTCATTTCTGCCAGCTAATAAGAGAGTGAATTAGAAACAGTTCAGATGTGTGTAACAGAGCTCATAAGAACATAAGAAGTGCCATGCTGGATCAGACCAAGGGTCCATGTAGTCCAGCACTCTGTTCACACAGTGGTCAACCAGCTGTTGGCCAGGGACCAACAAAGCAGGACACGGTGTAACAGCACCCTCCCACCCATGTTCCCCAACAACTGGCGCATATAGGCTTACTGCCTCTGATACTGGAGGTAGCACATAGCCATCAGGGCTAGTAGCCATTGAACTGCCAATAGCTGATGAAGACCCTTCTAGAGCTCAAGTGGCAGTGAGATCAAAAGTAATAAGTTTATCACTACAAACATCTGGACCATGATGTACATTTGATGCCATGGAAGGAACCTGGAACAGAAAAGCGTTGGAACATTATTAGCTTGGCTGGGCATGCCTAATGGAGCTGTTAGTCTATCCTTCTCTTTTTGTGTGGAATCAAAAGGTAGGAAAAAGAGAAAGCAAAAACTCTCACTTAATGAAGGGACCTCCACCCACCCCCATTTCATAACCACAGGGGTCCTTCTTTCAAAACTTACTTTGAGATCTGTGGGTGTCTCTTCATGTTCACATATCTAATTCTGCCAGCAAAAAGGATCATTTTCACCAGCTGTAGTGGTGCTATTTATGATATGGATGTCTGCCCACTAGACTAAAAGCCCATTAGCTCATTTTACAAGCCAATTCTGATGATAGGATTTATTTTTTAAACACTTCATATTGTAATTTCCACTTAACAGTGATACATGCTTCTTAACAGTGATATATGCTTCTTTTGCTATCATGTATACTCGTCCTGGTTTCAAAAGGTACGGTTTGTGATATATATATATATATATATACACACACACACACACACACACACATACACACACACTTCCTGATGTTTATAGATGCACCCAGCAGAAGAGTGGGAGTCCTATTTCTTCTTCTTCTTCGGGACATGCCTGATGCGGAATGCAAGAGAGAACAGCCTCTAGTTTTTAAATAGCTGGGTGAAAAATGAAAGAACAATATTAACTCAAAAGAGAAATTATGGAAGATAAACAGAAGTGTGTATATCTGTAGGCCTCCCACCAAAATCTGATGATTTGGTGCAGTCAAAAACTAGGGGAGGGGAAACACATTCTATTGGAAAGTCTTCGGTGGCATTCATGATGGATCCTTGAATAACAGGAATATATCTGAGATATGATGCAAGTGATAGGCAAATGCCTATTTATTTAGCCCAGGAGTGAACGAGAGACATGCAGATAATAGTGGTAAAAAAGCCCTTTCTTCTAGCATTGTGAAAGAACCATGAACAGGGATTTCTAGAAACTCTCCGGCCGTTGCTACAGAAGGAACAAAATGGGAGACTGGCCAGCTTGCTCTTAGAATAATCAGGAACTCGTTAAGGATTCTAATCAGGCAGAAATATTTTCCCGTCAGCTCATTACAAACTATAACAAGGTCACAGCTCTGGGTTGTGGATGGCTTTTTCTCCTGCTACAGATAACGAGTGTGTCTGGGGGAGACTTTGCTGGGTTATTCGTTATCATAAGCAAGAAGGGTTGCGTCCAGACAGCAACTTCCTGCACAGTTGAGTGAGCACTGTAGAGTGCTAAATCCATGCTGGCTGGGAATTATTGAATTGCAGTTCAACATATATGGAGAGCACCAGGTTGGGGAAGGCTGCTGCAGAGCTAAATAGAAGCTGGGGGAAGAGTTACTCCATGTAAGACACACAAAGTAGTGTAGAGGTTTTCCACCCCAGTCTCTATTTTGGACTGTGCTGGTTTAGGAAGCATAGGAACCTAGGAAGCTGCCTTACACTAAGTCAGATCACTGGTCCATCTAGCCCAGTATTGTCAACAATGACTGGCAGAGGCTCTCCAGGGAGAATTTTTCCAAGCCCTGCCTGGAGAAATCGGGGATTGAACTGGGGATCTTCTGTATGCAAAGCAGGTGCTCTATCACACTGAGCTATGGCCCCTCCCAGTTTGCTATTTGGACTTGCAATGTTTAGCCCAGGAGTTAGTACAATACCTGACTATAACAGATCACTTGGCAACTAAGTGCCCCCTCCCAAATCTGTATTTGCTCTAATATGCCAAAAAGAGAGATGGGAGGGCTAGCAAATAGAGTGGGGCTGCCAGGATTCTTACTTTACAGTGGTCATTAAGGAGCTTGGTGACCATGCAATGAAGATAAGGCTGGTCTTCTAGAGGTGCAGAGGGGGAAAATCATCTAAGCCCCATCTTGTATGAGCAATTCTGTTGCTGCTGCCTCATATGAACATAATAAGAGCCATGCTGGATCAAATCAAAGGTTCATCTAGTCCAGCCTTCACATACAGGCCAAGACCACCAGTAGTAGGACATGAGTTCAGTAGCATTGTCCCGCTTGTGTTCTCTGGAAAACTGGTAAACAGAGGCATGCTGCCTCCAATACTGGAGGTAATATATTGCCATCAGGACTAGTAGCCATTGATAGTCTTATCTTACATGAATGTGTCTAAATCCCCTTTTAAAGCCAACCAAATTTGTGGCCATCACTACATTTTGTGATAGTGGACTCCATAAGAAGGACTTCCTTTTATCTGTTCGGACTCTCCCACACATGCTCTCACCATGCTATACTCCTTTACCCTAAGGTTGCTAGGTCACAATGATGCAGCAATAGCAGAAGCCACAATTGGCAGAATCCCCCTGTCAGGGTCTAGACTCTAGAGAGGACACTAGCAATTGTCTGCCCTTTGATTTCCTGGCTCACATTTGGCAGGCCTCAATCTTGCCCACTGCTTCCAGGTCCTACTTTCTCCTTGACTCTTCCTTTCTTTAACTCCATGTCTCTATCACCCACTGTTTCCTCCGATTCTTGCCTCTTGGCTACTGCTTAATTTTAGGGCTGTGAACGGACCCCCCGATCCGATCTGGATCCCAATCTGTCAGGTCCGGATTGGGCCCGATCTGACTCGGTTCCGGTTCCGGTTCTGGATCCGGTTCCAGATCCAGATCTGATCCGGGTCCGTTGACAGTACTCCGTCCCACTCTCCCCACTCTCTCTCTCCCTCCTTCCCCCCACTCTCCCTGCTTACCTGCTGCTTCCTCTGCGTCGTCCTGCCGTCGTCCTCCCTCCTCACTGTGGGCTGGCCACTTTCCCACTCGCAGTGGGTGACATCATCAGCAGGTGTGAGCGGGAAAGTGGCCGGCCCACAGCGAGGAGGGAGGATGATGTGGAGGATGATGGGGGACAATGTGGAGGAGGCAAGCAGGGAGAGTGGGGGGGGAGGGAGAGAGCGAGGAGAGCGGGAGGGAGTGCTGTGACGGGATCCTTATCAGATCCGGATTGTGGATCTGATTTGGCCCAATCCACACCCGATCTGATCCGGATCCGGAGGTCTGAATCAGCCTGATCCGCTCCAGATTTGGGATCCGGATCCGGATCCGGTCACAGCCCTACTTAATTTATTCCACTTTATTTAGCTACCCTGTCTCTTGACAACTCTTTAATTCTCTGGCATTCCTCCCTCTATAGCATATATCCCTTCCTGTTCCTAAGTACTGCAATTTTTCAGAGCCCCATTCTGACTAGCCCTTCCTTTTCTCAGTGCCATGCTTCTTCTACTACTGTCCTCAAGCCTCATTCTCTACCTATGTTTCTTTATGTCCTTCTTTCACAGTCTATGAAGTATTCTGCATCTTTCCTTCTTTATCTCTGGGCTTTTTGTCCTACAGCTTCCCTATATGCCAGGTCCTCTGTCCTCAGCCTGCACAATGAGAGGGTTGAATGGCAGCCAGACTTACAGCTTCTCCTTTCCTTACAGAAATTGGATTGCAAACTGTTTAGCTCCCTCAGGAAGAGAACATTCAATACCATGGCCAACACACCAATTTAGCTGATGATCACAACAAAGGTTTCACTGCCCCCAAGTTCAACACAATATAGATTATGAGACGGAAGTAAAGCACTAACTGGATGATGCATAATCCTCCAACTTTGTCTACATGGATATATAACAATTAAAATTTAATTTTTGTATAAATCACCAAATTTTTGATTTTGGTACAGCATCATTAAGGAGTATTAAATGAATAAAAGGTAGTACAAACAGAATTAAAAAGAAGAATTTGTTTTTAAAGTTACTGTCACTTTCCCTAACGTTTAGGGATTGCATGTAAATCTAGGCCTTATGATTAGAACTGGTTGTTTGAATTGTTTCTTCCCATTCTTCTTGCTAGCTGAGTGCAAGTTCCACTGCCATCTACTGGCTGGGAATCCAAAACATCCAACTGTGTGTAATCATTCCTATACTTCAAAGAGAGAATCTTGTTTTATGCTCGAAAGTTAAAGGCCCAGTTCATGAAATGGTGGTAGTGGAGCCACAGGGCTGGCCCAAGTCATTTTGTTACCTGTGCTGGGGGAAAAAGACAGCCCCCCCCCAGTAGTTTAATCTTGCTTCAACACTGACCACAAGACCTTTTGTCTTTCACCACACCTGAGGACAGCAGGCTAGTTTAGGAACTGCAGGGTAAGCCAGTTGGCCAACCATTCATAGCCACATCCTGCCCCAGCAGGGGTGATGAACCTTTTCCAAATTCCATTAGGGAGAAATTCATGGCAGCTGCATTCCAGTGATGGGTGTGGCCAAAGGTGAAGTGGGCAGGGCTAAATTTGGACATTTCCCCACCAAGCATACTACTCAGTAGATTCTACTGCCTGAAGCTACTGCTACATTCTGCCTAATGGTAGGGCAGGCTCTGTTGAGCTGCATTTGTGAATTCATGCTTCTGTCACCTTATTGATTTAAGTGCGTGGTGGGGGTACCTCATTCTTACAACAAAGGATTGCACAGGCGACAGGAGCTGAACCTGCCCCTGTTCTGCCTTACCCTGCTGTGCTCCGATCTTTCAAGCAGTTTTCTCTCCAACCTGGCTCATTTGGATGTTGGAGCTGTGCTACGAGAGAAGTGCAAGGAGGTAAAGTGAGAGAGGGTTCCACTCCCTTCGTTCTTTTTGTTTCTGCAAAAATTAGACAGCCACAGTACTTCATGTATAGCCCTGTTTAGGCATTATGCCCAAACAAAGTATACAGATGCATCTAAGGGGAATGAAACCAGCCACATTGGCCCCAAACTCATAAGAACATAAGAAGAGCCAGGCTGGATCAGACCAAGGGTCCTTCTAGTCCAACATTGTGTTCATGCAGTGGCCAACCAGCTGTGATGGGAGACCCACAAGCAAGACATGAATGCAACAGTACCCTCCTGCCCATGCCCCCAGAACTGGTGTACATAGACATCCTGCCTCTGATACTGGAGGTGGCATATGCCCATCAGGACTAGTTGTGTAGTCCTGATGGCTATGTGCTATCAGAACTAGACAACCAATGTTGTGTCATCTCAAGTGTGCATGTGCTATTAACACCTCTTCCAGTGACATGTTAGCTCAAGACCTTTCACGGCTGTTGTATCCCAAAGTCAAAGAGAACAATGTTTCCACCTGACTCTGCTCTGTGGCTTGAACAGTAGACAGTCATGCAACAATTTCACAGGAGAAGCCTGTCCCATCGACGGGGGGGGGGGGGGGGGAATCACCCACTACATTTCTGTGAGTAAAATTTTGGCGACCCTACTGTCAAAAGTCTGAAAAATGCTGAAGTAGAAAGGCTTAGGGAGTGCAATTATTCTCCCTGGCCACTGGATGGAATCCTTACTCCGCATGTGATGGAAGTGGATGGCAAGTATATGGAGCTGCAAAATGGATATTTGCTTTTAGAATGACATGAGTTACTTGGAAGGGGCCAAAAAGCTTTTTATTTCAAGTGCTTTCCACGAATGAGAATTGAACTCATCCCTTTAGTTAAATCATAACCAAGTTTACCATAAGCAGAGATTGGGTGCAAGGACGAACCAGAAAAAGTGCAAAATACCTGATCACGTGCAGTCTAAAGAAATCCTAGGATTTTATAAAATCCTGTATGCATAAATTAGACCTGTTTGCTGATTTTTTTCTGTATATTATTATAGTGAGGGGAAATGTGGCAACAGTATGTTCACCTTTCACATGTTGAAGGTTGAATAGAAGACTGTTGTAACTGTACAGGTCTTTTTAAAGCATGTGTGGTTTTTGATGGTTGTGATTTTAATTGTCTTATATGTTTGTCTTTATATGATGTATTTAATTAAGATTTTGTTTTTAATCTGGATTTCATTGTCAGCCACCTCGAGTGCCATTTGGTTTGGTGGAAAGTCGGGATAGAAATTAATTAATTAAAAATAATAATAATAATAATTCTAAAACCCCTTTTACAAGTTTCTTCTATGTGTAGAGTAATAGAGACAGGGGGACCAGGTCTATCCCTCCTTATTGTATCCTGCTGTCCATCCAATGTCCACACATTGAGATTACAGGCACAGGGACTCATTGGTAAGCCTAGCAGGTATGGTTCCCCCTCTCCTCTGCATGCATTGGCTCTGTGGATTGAGGTTACTTGTGAAATGGTCAAAGGTCAGGCCATTAAAACTAAGAGACTGCCCTGCAAATCATAGACTGTAATGCATTTGGGAACAACCAACAGAAAATGCTACTCTTACATTTCCATGCTTCTAGCAGGAACCTTGAGAGCTAGAAATTTGTTTTAACCCAACAAAATCTCCAAAGAGCCCCACACTTTGGGTATGACTGCTATGGTCTTCTAAATGCAACTCCAAGACTTGCAGTGAAACAGAGAAAATGATCTGGTGAGAGCTATCCTTTAATAGTTGCTCTGAAGAGGAAGCATGATTATCGTTTTTCACATAACTGACAGATATAAGGTATCACTTATAACAGATGTAATAACGGAGGGTTAAAACACTATTCATTGCCTACAGTGTTCAGAATTCAGTGTAGAATTGTCGAGACTTAAAAAAACCTCCTTGTACAAGCATGTATTGAAAATATAGGATAAACATCCTAAAGGTTGTAAAATGAGTTGTCATCTCCTCTAAGGGATGTAGTCATTTTTCCAGGTCCCATCCACTCAGAGGAGAGGGGTTTACCTTCTGGACACAGCTGAAAGAATTCTAAAATTTTAAAATTCTGGGCATGAGATTCTCCCCACTGCTTTAGGACTCACCCCAAGCACCATTCCTCTTAAACACACCTCTAGATGGAGCCTCTGTTCCATTTAGCATTGAAACACTTTCTGGTGGAACCTTGCCCCATTGTAGCTCCCTGCATTCTGAAAGAAAAGAGATGGTTAGGGCCATTCCAGGTGATGAAAAGCATGGGCTTTTTCTCTTCACACTATACTTGCCATAGCCCCGATGAAGTTCCCATTGAGTGAAATTCTGTTTGCAGATCATATAAGTAGGGGAATAGCCTTGCTTGAAGTTAGATTTGTACTTCAGAGCTGGAGGGTGGGAAACCAAGCAGTCTTATTTGTACAGCCATGCAGAAATAATTTTTAAAAGGTTCACAACATTTGGAGGCATTAATGGAAAAGAAAGGAGAAATCAGTTGATGTTCTCACAATATATATATAATGATTACACAATGGGAACGGGGGGGGGGGAGTTTTTAAACTATAAAGAAATTAGGGCTGAAGGTAAATAGCCCCTGAATTTGCGGCCTTGTTCACAGATGGCAAATTTGAGAGCTCTTTTTTCAGTGTCTGGCCACCATGTTGTATTCCCCATAATTCCTCAGATATGGCAACGTTCAAGGGCACTATGAGGAAAAAAGGGCATCTGCCACAAAAAATGTCAGGCCCTGACAGTGGCTGCCATGCTGTAGTGCCCTGGAGCCATGATATATCTGAGGAATTATTGGGGGTGGGGGTGGCATCCAGAGATGATTTGCAGCAACAGCAAGAAGAAGAAGAAGGAAGATGGAGGAGGAGGAGGAGGAGGAGGACATGGACATCGACCACTGCTGCATGGTGCTCTCCGTGGTTGTGAATTTCATGCCCTGAAAAGCTCGAAAACATGGCAGCCAAGCACACAGGAATGCTGGAGGTGGGGCTTATACACGTGCCCATGTCCCCTCCACAATTTAGCCCAACATGTGTGCGGGCAAATGCCTGCACAGGGCACTTTAGAATACCCTTCCTAGGGAAATCTGCCTACTCTAAACACTGAATAAATTTATATGTCAAATCAAGGCCTGGTGTTTTATAGAAGCCTTTGGTATTGCTGGTGACTGCTTTTGTGCTGAGGTCATTTTTCTCCCTGGTGTCTTGCTGCTGCATTGTTTTTGTGGCAAAATAATGATAATGATAATGATGGCGATGATTAGGCTGATAAATGTTGTTAGTTTGTATTCTTACCTGAGGTTTGATTTTGTGGTTGTAATTTAATTTAATCTCTATTAGAACATTTTCACTGTCTAATTTCTATTTGAAGAGAAGTATAGAAATCTTTTGCCGATAAGCAATATCTAGAGATGCTAAGGAATGGGCATGCTATATATGTGTGTGACGAGAGAGAGAGAGAGAGAGAGAGAGAGAAAGAGAAAGAAGACCATGGCAGAATAAACCATGCAAAACTAAAGAAGATGTGCAACTTTGCTCAATTTGCATAAAGGTTACAGACCATGGCTTTACTTGATGCAGATTTTGAATGGCATGAGTGCAGAATTTTCATTGGATTTTGTTTAAGCAGTCCTGGAGCCCAGGACATTTGCACAACTGCATTTTACACGGTAACTGCATTCTACATAGTAAAGTTGCAAAACATAACATCCAGTGACAATAGGATACGGTTCAAAGTGTTACCTTGAGGAAAGTTATCTGCAGCTCATGAGTAATGAGGGAACATTAATTGCACAAAGAATGATTTGTCTGGAGCCAACCTTATGCTGTGTAGCTGTAAATGCAGCATCACACCCTGTACAAAGTGGTAGAGCAGTACAA
The DNA here is from genome assembly GCA_029215795.1 of Anniella stebbinsi. NCBI lineage: Eukaryota > Metazoa > Chordata > Lepidosauria > Squamata > Anniellidae > Anniella > Anniella stebbinsi. Next base: position 338,146,109 of record JARDYH010000001.1, read on the forward strand.
TGAAGCTTAAACACAAGCTGCACTGTCTTATGCATGTCTGCTTGGAAGTAGGATGCAAGGAGGCTCAGTGGGGCATACTCCCAGGTAAGTGTGCAAACAGACTTCTTAGAGAGTAAGCCTTGTTGAACATAGGGCAATCTTACTTGAAGGCATCATCTGACATCATCAATGCTCTGTCAAGCTCTTCCTGGCAAGATGGAAGCAAGGGAGGAGTGACGTTCTCCACTTTTTCTGCCAGTTCTGGGGGTGGGAGCAGGAAGGGTTGTAAGCAGTGTGAGGGACATTAGTTGCACCAGCTCCAGGGCTGGTATAATTTTTCCTAGGAGTGCTTTGAATTTCAAGGATCCTCTGATCTATCCAAGGAATGCCCCCCTTGTACCTCTTTCGACCTCAGATCTCAGATGTTGCAGAGATAAAGCCTCTAAATGTTTCATTTACAGGGGCTGGGAGGGGGATCTGAGGTCAGATCTCCACCTCTAAGGATGGACCTCTCTCTCTCCCTGCCCTCAGAATGGGAGATCAGATATATCCTATGGCCCTTGGGATGCCCTCCCAGGGGCCATATGATTGTGAGCAACGTGACTTATTTCTGAACGTGTGTAGGATTGTGCTGTAGGGACACATAGGCAGTACACATATGCTGGGGGAGTTACATGCAGTGGAGGCTGTTGGATCTGATGTCAGTGGGGTGATGAATCTGCTCCAGGCTTCAAACCAGGCAGGATTCTAATGGAGCTTCCCAAGCACCTTGGACAGCTCCTTCAGAGTTTTGACCAGTTCAGACTGAAACCTGGAGCAGATTCACCACCCCACTGACATCAGAATCACCAGCCTCCATTGGTTAGATGCATAGAAAATATTACATGTTCCCCAGAGACCCATTCCCTTTCCCGCCTTTTGTCGTGTGTCCTGTTCCATCTCCAAGGAGGTCAGACGATGAAAGGCTTTCCTTTCTTTTTCGGTCATGCTTCCTGGGGCCTATTAGAGGTCTCCCCATCAGTAAATAAGTGGTGGCAGAGGAGTTTGGGGGGGGGTAGGAGGAGAGAATGAAGCAAAAACACCTGTCACTGCTTGAAAGCTTCTTGATTACCGGGGCTTTGCTGCTTTGAAAATGGCCCATTTTGGTCCTCTTTTCTCCGCTTCTCCCATCCCACTCTGTGCTCTTCCCTTTAAACACACACACACACACACACACACACCCCACATCACTGAGTGATTAGATTTGCAAATAAGCAGGCAGGAAAACAGCAACAAAAGGGAGCTGGAGCTGAGGAGCAAGCAGGTATAATGACTGTAATTAACTCAAGCAGCAGGGGCACAGCCAGAGCCGGCAGTGAGCGAGGCAGTCGCCGCTGAGAGAGAGATAGCACCGGCCAGGGACTGGAGAGGAGACTGTGTCAGGCACATTCAGGCCTTGTTTGCAGCTTCACAGTCCTTCCCCTAAGCTCTTCCAGGAAGCAACAACTTTGAACAGGTCCTGAGTAGCTCGCATATCATGGGCTTTGGTATAGGCCTAATCTACGCACAAGGGATGTGTGTATGTGTGTGTGTGTGTGTGTGTGTATGTGTATGTATGTGTGGGGAAAGGGATTAAATTTGCATATTAATGTAAACTTACTCAATTTATCACTGTCGGACTGATACACAAAACGAAACTTTGCTGTCTTTTGAAATTCGCACATTTCCAAATTTTGCAATGGAACTCTCTAATCAAAAATGGCTCAAATCAGGTGAAAGTGCACACAAAAATACGTATATTAGTTAAAAACAATGTTTAAATGCGTTACATTAGAAAAAACTGCTTGCAAAGAATGTGTATACTGGGCAAAATTGTATACAGAAATGCACTTATTAAGAGGCATATGTACAAAAATGGATAAGATTTTTTTTAAAAAAACTTGTTTTTGTTCAAGTTCAGGATAAACTGGATTTAAGTCAGGAAAATTGTCAAAATTTGTAACAAACCAAACTTAAGGCTGGAAAAATGAGAAACTGCGAGAAGTAAAATGGATAGCTTTGTAGGCCCTTAGATTTAGCTGTCTCTAGTTCAGCCTCCCCCCCCCCCCCGGTACACTCTAGACATGTTGGACTACAACTCCCATGCTGCTTGGGGCATGTCAACATCAGGCACTACATTTGAGGAATTCTAAGATGATGGGCAGCAAGTGCAGAGTGGAGCCAAGTGCTAGCTCTGCTCCCATTCAAAAGTGCCACTGCTTCTTAGAGACACTCTTTTTGGTGGGAGGGACAGAGTGGAGTCAGTTCCACTTTGTGCCTGCCATCTTAGGGATTGGCTTGGTCCAGGATGGGCCCTTCTGATCCTATGGGCCTTCAGCAGCTGCCTCACCATGCTGGGCCCTGATGCTGATGCTGGGCCTGGGGATAATAAGATTGGAAAATTCTCTGGTGCAAGCCCCATTGAAATGGACGGCTGCTGTGCAAGAGTGTTTCATTTTCCTTGTGCTTCGTTTTCCAGAATCAGGCAAAGAATGTTTTGACCACTTTGAGATATGATTATAAATAGTCACTGAAGACCTTAGCATAGTAATTGAAGACCTTCAAAGAGCTATGTGAGCCTTGGGGTGTGTGTGTGTGTGTGTGTGTGTGTGTGTGAGAGAGAGAGAGAGAGAGAGAGAGAGAGAGAGAGATGTATCCATAAAATACCTCTTTGGAATGCTATTGCATCTGTTTGAATAATCCAACTCACTTATTTGGGTGGATTTGCACATATTATATGGCATCTATTCTACACTTTCGCCTTCTGCTTGCATTTGTAACCAGTTTTAGTGCATTGATCTTTGGCTATTAGATGGCATAGAAATGTAATGAACGAATATGCTAAAACAAAAACAACATAATTGTCACTCCAGTTAAGACACATGTCAGCAAAAGAAAACAATACTGATACGCGAACTAAACTTGCCGAGCTGTACAACCATGACCACCTGTGCAACTCTGACTGTGTAGTTCACCCAAATGATGAGAAGAGCATGAGTGCACAGTTTGCTAAGGGGAGCAATGTCCCCTCCATGCATGGAATGAATGTGCAGAGGGGGTTGTGGGGCCATTGCACTCTTGCTCCACCCACTGCTACTGCTGCACACGGCCCCACACCTACAGATTGGTGTGTGCGGAGCTTCTGCACACAAGGAGGGACCTTTACTGATCAGGATCCCTACTCACATAGTAGCTCTTTATATGTACATTTACACATATGGAGAACTCCTTCCCATGCACATCAAGTGGGGTGTTCATCAGGGGAGAGGGGTGGCAGTGCGCGGAGATGGTCTTGGGCTGCCCTAACCTGTACAGTCCTATCAGCCCCTCTGTGTTTTCATTCATTGTGTTCAGGAGATCATGTGCATATTCCTATTGACAGCACCACTGGTTGAGAGACATTTGCCAGCCCTATGATTGTGGTATCAGCAATCAGGGTCCAAAAATACATTTCACAACATTTTTTCTGTCTTCAGTCTAGACATATGGAGGATGTATAGGATCTTATATTAATAGTGGATTGAGAGTGGGAATAGTCAGACAGTTTTGTTCCCTTGTTCTCTCTCTGTTCTCAGAAAGTATAGGTCTCACCAAGGTGGTAAAAAGAGGTGCTAAACTGCTGTGGGGGAAGGATTAGGATGCTGCAGGTGGACTGCCCCACTTGAGATAACAGTTAGGAGAAACAGTTTTGAATACTGCCCTATGTTAAAAAAACCTCTATGAAAATAGAAAACCAGGACAGCAGACAAAGGGGGTAGGTTAGTACATTTGCTATTCCATAGCATCACTCAGCTGCAGTTTGAACAGTCCAAACTGTTGGCTGGGAGTGCTGTGCTGCTGGCTGGGTCTGAGCCTGAGCCTGAGGAGTGTTTGTTTGCCCCGCCCATCTCCACAGGTATTTCAGCCTTCAGACTGCTGAAGACTGAGGGGAAGGGTGGTCGTTGGCTGGGAGTGCTTGCTGCTGGCTGGGCCTGAGCCTGAGGAGTGGTTGTTTGCCCTGCCCATCTCCACAGGTATTTCAGCCTTCAGGCTACTGAAGGCGCGAGCCTGTGGGCGCGAGCAAAAGGGCTCTCAACCTGAGGCTGTCAGCCATGGGAACGAAGCTGTTGGACCAAAACTGCAGCTATGGATGAAGAGCACTAAGATAGGAGAGCCACCTGCACCCCACCCTTCCAGCTGACCACAATGTGTAGGGGAGCAGGAATTTGTGTTGTGCAGGGCAAAGGGAGATATGGCGTTGGCAGGGCGATGTGCCATTACAGGGGAAGGAGAGATAGATATCTAACACCCATCTTACCTTCTGATTGCTTTGCCAACCCGGGGAACTTGGAAAACGAACCAGGCCACCCACAGAACCTCTCCTTGCTCCTATGTAATGCCAGGTCAGTTAAAAATAAAACAAATATCATCCATGGCCTTCTTTCAGATGAGGAGGCTGACCTGGCATGCTTCACAGAGACCTGGCTGGGAGATGACAGTGGCCTGACATGGGCACAGGCCCTCCCAGCTGGGTACTGTGTTAGTGAGCAGGTGAGGGAAAGTGGGTGGGGTGGTGGTGGAGTAGCTGTGGTCTATAGGGATAATCTTAACCTGACCAGACTTCCTGTTCGTGAATTGAATCACATCGAGTGTGTGTACCTGAGTCTGAAGGCCAGGGATAGACTAGGGATTCTCTTAGTATACCGGCCACCCCGCTGCCTATCAGACTCCCTGGCCAAGCTCATGGAACTGGTCTCGGAGCTGGTGTTGGATTTGCCCAGGCTTTTGGTCCTGGGCGACTTCAACATCCCATTTGAGACTGGTTTGTCAGGTGGAGCTCGGGAGTTCATGGCATCCATGACAACCATGGGCCTATCCCAACTGGTCTCTGGACCCATACATTCAGCGGGTCATACCCTCGATGCTGTTTTCAGTTCTGAACAGACGGATCTGTGGGCGGAGGTAATGAATACCTCCGTGTTCTCATGGACAGACCATTTTCTGGTTAAGGTTAGTATCACGGCTACCACCCGCCCCTGCAGTGGTGGTGGACCTATTAAGAAGGTTTGCCCTCAAAGGCTGATGGATCCTTCTGGATTCCAGAAAGCCTTGGGGGGTTCTATGGCTGGTATCGTCGACGATCCTGTAGAAGCCCTGGTCGATAAAGCCTATAAAGCCTTACACGGCTTGGGACCACAATACCTGATGGAACGCCTTTCCCGACATGAACCTACCCGAACACTACGTTCAACATCTAAGGCCCTCCTCCGAGTGCCTCCTCTGAGGGAAGCTCAGAGGTCAGCAACAAGAGAGAGGGCCTTCTCTGTGGTGGCTCCCCAATTGTGGAACGATCTCCCCGACGAGGCCCGCCTGGCGCCAACATTGTTATCTTTTTGGCGCCAGGTCAAGACTTTCCTCTTCTCTCAGGCATTTGGCAATATCTGAGGAGCCTGGGTTTGTTTTGTTTTGTTTTGGTTTTTGTAGCTTTTTGAAGTGTGGTAATGGTTTTTAAATGTACAGATTGTGTGTATGTTGTATGTTTTTGCTGTTTTAATTTTTGTATATTGTTTTTAATCCTATGTAAACCGCCCAGAGAGCTTCGGCTAACAAGGTCTATCGACACGATCGTTCCCAAACGTCCTCTCCGACCCGCTTCTAACAGGGCACCCTGGTATACAGAAGATCTCAGGGAGTTGAAGTGGAAAGGACGACAACTGGAGCGCCGATGGCAGAAAACTCAACTTATATCCGACAAGACACGACATAGAGAACATCTTCGTTCCTATGGGGTGGCAATATGTGCAGTGAAGAAAGCTTTCTTCTCTGCGTGCATTGCGTCTGCAAATTTGCGTCCAGCAGAACTGTTCAGGGTGGTCTAACCTGGGCACCTTCCCCCCTGAATCTGATCTTAGAGCCTTCGGCAGTTCACCATGATGCCTTTAACGATCATTTCACAGATAAAATCTCTTGGATAAGAGCCGACTTAGATGCCGTCGTTATAGCAGAGGCTGACGATGGAGTGTCCAGTGACTCCACGAGTAGAATGACACTGGATCAGTTTCAGTTGGTGAGTACCAAGGATGTGGACAAGCTGCTTGGACAAGTGAGGAGGACGACTTGCCCTCTCGATCCCTGTCCTTCATGGCTGGTCATCCAGGGAGGAGATGCAGTTAGATCGCAATTACAATATATTATTAATGCATTTCTCAGGGAGGGGAGATTTCCATCATGTTTAAAAGAAGTGGTGGTACGGCTGCTTCTAAAGAAGCTCTCCCTGGACCCCCTGGACTTTAATAACTACAGACTGGTATCAAACCTTCCATTCTTGGGCAAGGTGATCGAGAGGGTGGTTGCCTTTCAACTCCAAGTAGTCTTGGATGACACTGATTTTCTAGACCTATTTCAAACTGGCTTCAGTGATTATCTACACTTGAATATTGACAGGGGGAGTGTGTCCCTGTTGGTACTTCTGGACCTCTCAGTGGCATTCGATACCATCGTCCATGGTATCCTTCTGGAACGCCTGAGGGGATTGGGAATCAGGGGCACTGTGTTTCAGTGGTTCCGCTCCTACCTCTTGGGCAGGTTCCAGATGGTGATGCTTGGGATAGCTGCTCCGTAAAGAAGGAGCTGCTGTATGGCGTACCACAAGGTGCCATCCTTTCCCCAATGCTGTTTAACATTTATATGAAACCGTTGGGAGAGATCATCCGGAGGCATGAGGCGGGGTGCTATCAGTACAGTGATGACACCCAAATATATTTCTCTGTGCCTTCGATAACAGCGCCAGCTAAGGATAGTGTGTCTCCTCCGAATGAATGCTTGGAGGCGGTAATGGGCTGGATGAGGAAAAACAAACTGAAGCTGAATCCAGACAAGACGGAGGTGCTTGCTGTCAAAGGCCGCAACCTGGGTTTGGAGGTGTGTCAACCAGTTCTGGATGGGGTTACACTCCCCCTGAAAGACTCTGTTCACAGTTTGGGGGTGCTTCTGGATCCGTCGCTCCAAATGACAGCCCAGATAGATGCAACGGCCAGGAGTGCCTACTATCAGCTTCGGCTGATATGCCAGCTGTGCCTCTAGAGTTGGAAGACCTAAAGATGGTAGTGCACGCACTGGTAACTTCAAGGCTCGACTTCTGCAATGCGCTGTACATAGGGCTACCTCTGTGCCTAGTCCGGAAACTTCAACTAGTTCAAAATATGGCAGCCAGGTTGGTCACCGGTACACCTAGGAGTGACCATATTACGCCAGCTTTAAAATCGCTCCACTGGCTGCCAATTAGTTTCCGGGCGAAGTATAAAGTGGTTATTACCTTTAAAGCCCTACATGGTTTGGGTCCAGGTTACCTGCGGGATCGCCTTCTCCCATACAATCCGCCCTGCACACTCAAGTCCTCTGGGAATAACTTACTACAGTCGGCCAAGACTAGGCTGACATCTGTTATCCAGAGGACCTTTTCTTCTGCCGCTCCCAGGATGTGGAATGACCTTCTGGAGGAGACTCGTCAACTTAACAGTCTTTTAGAATTTAAGAAAGCCATAAAGACTGTTCTCTTCTGGCGGGCATATCCAGTGGAATTTTAGAATGTTTCAAGGATGTTTTTAGGATGTTTTAATGCAGTTTTAATAATACGTGTCATGTTTTAATCAGTTTTATGTATTTTATCATATTGTTGTTCCCCGCCTCGATCCAGACGGAGAGGTGGGTAAGAACTAAATTATTATTATTAGTAGTATTAGTATTAGTATTATGCCCTATTCAGGTGTTTCCTCTATCCATAGACGGAGAAGGATTTCACACAGATATCACTGGATCCTGCCCCACCCCTGACATCTATGCATTCAGCATCCTCTTCCCTGCTTCATGCCAACATGTAAGCATAAGAAACTGGGATTTTGCACCCCCAAATAAATCCTGCATCACTGTTCTCTGTTAGTTATCCCAAAGTTTTGTTTTTGTGCAAGGTTCCCTGAAGTGTGATACCTGTGTAACATGTTCAAGCTACTGAGGCGATGCTCCTAGTAGTCTTGAAGACCCAAGAGTTCTATCGCAGGCATGAGCCAATAAAGGACCAAACCGCTTTCTAAGCTAAACATGTTTACTAAAAGGGCAGGATGTTGTAAAGGAGCAGTTATTGAAAAATGCATGCAAGCATGCATTGATCAAGGAGAGGAAAATGCATACACTTAAAAATGGGCACGATTGATGCATGTGAAAATATGAATTTATTTTCGTGTAAAACAGAAAACAAAAACAAACCTCCCAAAGCTCACAACCTGATAACAGGCACAAGTCAGAATAAGCTTCAAGGTGGAATGTGGATAATCTGGCCAAGGTCGGGTTTTGCTCATCCACACAACCCTAGACTTTTCTATGAATGGCGCTATTGTTCCTTTATAAATAAAGGTTCAGGATGGCTCCCAGGGTTCATTGGATCTTTGCATGGCCCAGCATTGGGGCTGGAATTGGAGTCCATGTTCAAAGGCATGGCGAATATGAGTTTCTTTGTGCTACTACGGCCCTTCCTTAAAGCATGGTTGTGGCAGAGCAACACCATAGGAACAGGTCCTCTCTTTGAGCCCTCCCCCAGCCCAAGCTGAAAATAAAGTCAACCAAACTAGGTCAGGTATTCAAATATTTGGATTAATTTGGTATTCAGCCCAGGTGATCCACCTCATGTCTTTTTTTTTTTTTTTTTTTGCTGTGCTAGCTGTGAGAAAGAGCACTTTGCTTCCCACTGATTTAAACCGTCTGGTTGCTTGACTCTTTTTCTGTTGTGCTTTTATTTTTTTAAAAAATGATAATAATTCAACAGACACAAAAACTTAAGAGCTTAACACTTTGCAGGGAACTGTCAAGGAATCTCAAATTGCAATTTTCTGCTTTTCTCGTCACCAGGATAATCGGATGATAAAAGGCAGAAATGCTGAATTTCCTCCCTTCCATTAAAATAAGAAGTGCATTTAGGTATTTTTAGAAAGTAAATGCGACAAAATGTGGAAGCTGCTAAATATAGCAATTCTGATGCTTCCCCCCCACTTCAATCCCATCAGTGGAAAAATGGTCCCCCATGTCTCTGTGAAGGAAATGAAGCAAACCGACAGTAATATCTACTTGATAGAGAAGGAAAAATCCTAGTTCTGTACAATTAATCCAGAATTATATTGCAATACCATGCTGGGCGAGGCCTTTTTATGGACATTTGGTGGTACCTCTGTTAGCTTTGTTAACAAGGCAAACTTCATCAATATTGGAAAGAGCACTCAACATAGTTCAGTGGTAGAATGCATCCTTTGGTCACTGAAGGTCCAAGGTTCAATTCTCAGCATCTCCAGGTTGTGCTGGGAAAGATCCCCTTCCTGGAAACCCGAAGAGCTGGTGACGGTCAGTGTGTGGACAATACTATGCTAGATGGACCCATTCTGTGACTCGGTATAAGGGAAGTTCCTGTCTTCCTGAAAGGAGGAAAAGAATGGACCAATATAGACAGCAGCTTTCTCCAGCCAGGTTGTGCTCTGCAGATGTGTTGGACTGCAATTCCCAATGGTCATGCTGGCTGAGAATGATGGGAGTTGCAGTCCAACACATCTGGAGAGCACCACCAGGTTGGAGAAGGCTAATATACAGCATTATACAATACTAGTAAAATATATGGCATATTGTATATACAGCAATATATAGTACAGTATACACAAGACATAGTGATGGCCACCAATTTGGATGTCTTCAAAAGGGGTGGGGGGTAGATAAATTCCTGGAAGCAAAGGCTATCGATGGTACTAGTCCTGATGGCTGTTTGCTACCTCCAGTATCAGAGGCAGTATGCCTATGTACACCAGTTGCTGGGGAATATGGGTGTGAGAGTGCTGTTGCATTGAAGTCCTGCTTGTGGGTTTCCCATTGACAGCTGGTTGGCCACCAAGTGAACAGAGTGATGGACTAGATGGACTCTTGGTCTGTTCTAACATGGCTCTTTTTATTTTCTTAATTGTGACTATAATGTGCCAAATACAGGATTTCACCTCAGGATTTTTTCATACCCTCATTCTTTGAGGTGGATGGCCTGGCTCCTTGGCCTACTGAAAGCTGATTTAAGGGATTACAACTTGGAGCAATGACAGAAACAGGCTCCCTACCCCTTGTGCACCTAGTGCAAGTTAAACTTGAAAGTGGCAATCAGGGAAGACAGAACTCCACAGAAGAGGAGCTTAGTCTTCATAGGCCTACTATCCTTCTCCCTCTTGTTTCTCCTCCTCCTCTTCCTCCTCCTCTCTCTCTCTCTCTCTCTCTCTCTCTCTCTTTCTTTCTTTCTTTCTGAAGGCAGAGTCTGACTCTGACTCTTTTCACTGCTGGATAGGCCTGTCACACTCGGTTAAGTCAGTCATGTCTTACAGCGTGGCCTTCCCACCCTCGGCTGACACTCACCCTGCTCTGTCTGAGATGTGCACCAGGGAAGCACAAAGGCTTTGCTAAGCCAGGGCATCCTCTCCCACCTAGCTCTGTGCCTTGCACAGCTGACATTAGCAACAGCAACGGCAGATTTCAGAACGTTTGGAAAAGCAACAACAAGGAATGAAGAAAAGTCCGGAGCGATTTATTCTTTGCACATAGCGGCATTCTTTAGCAATTGGTTGTGGCCTGCAGGGACTGCAGTATTCCGATGAGGGCTCCTCAAAGTGGTCACTTGTCTGTCACTGGTCTGTGCATTGGGGCCACTTGCAATTCATGGTAGGAGCAGGAATAGAATTCAGATATGTTGGCTTTTCAGATGGACTCACTGGTGTAACAATTGCCTCTGTTGAATGTTAGCCACTAACTGTGTAAAGTATTCAGTGCTCCCATTATGCATATGGGAAAACTGAACCAATATTTCCTCCCCATTGGGGGGGACTATTTGCCCTCCCCCCCATGAGATGGGGGAAATCTGTTCCTTTTTGGGGTGGGTGGATGAATTTCAATGAACTTTTTAGGGTGAAGGTTTAGCTTGCCTTACAAAACCAAGGTGCTGAGTTCCCCCTATGCTTTTAAACTTTGCATAAAAGGTTAGTGCAGGTGCTTGGAGCTCATGTGAAACCTGCTGGAATCTCATGAGCATGCAACATTTTCTGGTATGGGCAGACTAGAATGCTCATGAGAACATTCCAGTGGCAACATTTCAATTTGCTTAAATTTGTTAACATTTAATTAGTTAACATTTTAAAGTGCTGGTAAAATGCTTCCAAGCCCTAAATGCCCTGGGTAGGGTGACCATATGAAAAGGAGGACAGGGCTCCTGTATCATTAACAGTTGTATCGAAAAGGGAATTTCAGCAGGTGACATTTGTTTGCATGCAGCACCTGGTGAATTTCCCTCTTCATCACAAGAGTTAAAACCACAGGAACTATACTAGAGTGACCAGATTCAAAAGAGGGCAGGGCTCCTGCAGCTTTAACTGTTGTGAGGAAGAGGGAATTTCACCAGGTGCTGCATGCATAAAAATAAACCCTGCTGAAATCCCCTTCTCCATACAACTGTTAAAAATACAGAAGCCCCGTCCTCTTCATATGGTCACCCTAGCCCTGGGACCACAAAAAAGGATGTTAAGAGTATGAACCTGCTCAACTCGCCTTCTCAGGGGTGGTGCCACAGCTTTGGAATTCCCTCCCTGGTGAGATCCAACAGACTTTCTGGCCCTAAATGTGTGAAGATTTAAAAGGAGTAGAGAGTCAGGACTGTGCACACTGGCTCCGGCCACTATATCTCTAGCCCTGCCCCCTTCAGGTCAGACCTTGCTGGGTTGAATCGGTAAGGTCTGACAGGGAATTCTACTCACATTCACTTGATAAGGCAGGGGTCCCAATCGTGCAGAGAGTTCTACTCGCATTCAGATGAACACAAGTAGAACTCCTTTTCTGACCTTGTCAATTCAACATGGCAAAGTCTGAACAAAGTGGGGAGAGGCGGTGGACAGCATGCCTGGAGATGTTGGAGGTATAACCAGCATGCACAGAATCAACCCTGTATCCTCTTTAAGCCTTCCCTCATTCAGATGAACACCTGAATAGGGCTTCTGTCTTCTCATGTTTAGATGAGCTCTTAAAACCTTTTTATTTCTACAGGCTTTTAATGTTTGATTTTTGCTATTTGAATGCTTTGCTATTTTAAATTGTTTTATGTGGGTTTTAGTAATATAATTTTTTTTTTACTGCTTCTAATTATGAATGTTGTTAGTTGGGTGTGTTTGTTTTAATGTGATATTGAATACTGCTTTGATTATATCTATATTTTTTAAAAGGCAGAATAGAAATAAATAGAGGATGATAATGACGATAATATACTGGTTGCACATGAAGGGATTAATGTAGTTATTTCTTGTGGCAATTTGTTGGATGCTACACTAGTAAAAAGCTGCCATGGGAGTGTTTTCTGCTGTTTGCAATATGTGTTGATGTGTTATCAGGGGAGGCTGATGGCTCCAATTTCCATGGGGCAGAGATTCCTTTCTGGGTTTTAGTTACATCCAGCCAGAATTCTAAAGGAACTGTCCAAGGTGCTGGGCTCCATCCCCAAAACAGGCCCAGCAGCTTGGATAACCCCTTTAGAGCTCAGGCTGGTTGTAACTAAAACCTAGAATGGAATCTCCTCCCACTGAAATTGGATCCACCAACCTCCCCTGTGTGTTATTGAAAATAACTGCAAAGAATCCCTTTGTAAGTGCACCGTTTAAGGTGGTGGCCAGTCCAGAGCACACAGGATATTTTGTGCAAATTGTCATTGTGCAGATCCACCCAATACATTAACCTATGTTGAAATACAAACTGAAACAGAATGCAGTAAAATGCTCATATGGCTGCTTTATTACTCACTCAGACAGGGCCAGATCAAGGCCATGATGGGCCCCATCTATAGTGGGCCCCCTACTCTGCCCTCAATACTGAACTTATACATGATACGTATGCATGCACAAACACTCATACCACAGAGTCAACAATGTAAAACAATAATGCAAAAACATTGTTTTCACTACATAGTTTAGTGGAAATCATCTTCCAGCTTTCCTCGAAGCAAAAGAGTAACATCTCTTCCATGGTATAGTATTCAAATACAAATACAATCTTCTCTTTTTACAGCATACAGCACACATACACAGAAAACACAAACACACATTGAAATGCGCTCTCTCTCCCTCTCTCTCTCTCCCTCTCCCCCTCCCTCTCTCTCCCCCCTCTCTCTCACGCACACATACACAGAAAGAGACCCAGATTGCCTTGCTGCCTCATTCACACACTACAGTCAAACAAGATGGATGGACACACAAACACACTATTTTACTGCCTGAGGGGTATCAGCAAATGCCTCCCATTTCTTACTGGATGACCTTGAGCCATTCACTTCCTCTCAGCCTAACTTACCTCACAGGATTGTTGTGAGGATAAAAATGGGGAGATCATTAGCTCCTGGAGGAAAGGCCAAACAGAAGTGTAATAAAATAAAATAGATAATAGAAAAACAGAATTGTCTTACACTATGTTCATAATAATATGTAGTTTTTTGAAATGCTTTTTATGGTTTTAAATTTTGTATATTGGTTTTTAAATGTTCAATGTTTTTAATCTTTTTAAACCACCCAGAGAGCTTCGGCTATGGAGCTGTATATCAATGTAAATCATCATCATCATCATCATCATCATCATCATCATCATCATCCCAAGTGTGTAAAATGGCCAAGTGTGCATTGCATGCTGCCTGTGTGCACTCATTTACAAATACATGCAGCCAATATTCCACTAGAGTCCCCTGGGGTAAGAGCCTAAAGACCGACACCAACTCTTATAATTCATATTAAACACTAAAAATGTGAAGAACATCCTCTTGCGATTCATATGACTTACCAAAATGCCCTCATCTTCTGTATGAACATCAACAAAAAAGAAACTTAATTAACAGCAAAAACAACAAAGAATCAGCTTCATAGGATGACCCCAGCTTCTAGCAGTTTGAGAGAGGGAGAAAAATGTTTCCCCATCCACATTCTCCTCACTATGCATAATTTTGTACACCTCTATTAGGTCTCTTCTTAGCCTCCTTTTTTCCAAGCTACGCAATCCCAGCTGTTGTAACTTTCCATCATAAGGGAGATACTCTATCCCTCCATCATTTTAGTTGCCCTTTTCTGCACTTTTTCCAGCTCAACAATATCTTTTCTTTAGGTGTGGTGACCAGAACTGTACAAAGTATTGTTTGTCGCACCATAGATTTGTATAAAGGCAGTATGATACTGGCAGTTTTAGTATCAATTCCTTTTCTAATTGTGCCTAACATGGATTTTGCTTTCTTTATAGCAACCACACACAGGATTGACATTGTCCACCACATCCCCAAGATCTCTTTCTTGGTCAGTCACTGCTAGTGCAGATCCCATCAGTGCTTATTTGAAGTTGGGATTTTTTTTGTCCCAATGTGCATCATTTTACACTTGCTTACATTGAAACACATTTGCCATTTGAATACCCATTCTCCCAGTTTGGAGAGATCTTTTTGGAACTCTTCACAATTCCTCTTTAACCACTCTAAATAATTTGGCATTATCAGCAAACTTAGTATCGAAATATGGTCTTTCTGAGCTTTTTGCTGGCTCAGTTATGGTGATGGCAGAGGTATATCCCCCCTGCCCAGTCAGTGACCTCTCACTGTCTCTCAGGGATGCTGCAGCAGCAGATTCCCTGCATCATCAGGGGGTTGAACTTAGATAACCTTTGAGGTCCCTTTGAACTCTATGAGTCTCTGAATCTATTAAATCTATGCTTCTCACCATGCCTCAAAGAGGTCTGTCTTGGCACTCTGAAGCGCTGGGATCATAGTTGTCAAACTCATGATCCTGAGCTTCGCTTCGCTTCTGTTTCCTCCTCTTCCAGAGTGAGATTCCTGCGATCCCTGTGTCTTAAATGTTTCACTAAATTATGACGAAGTGCGTTACTGGAGTTCACTTCAAGTGCCTGGGGATCTAGAATAAATACCACCATGTAATAGATTTTTATCCACTGCCTTGCTGTAATCCCCGTCTGAATCCCTTCCAAATAGCAGTTGGGCGGCTCTTCGTACAAGGCAAACATTGATTCAGCTGCCTCTCGGTAGGTATTCAGGCAGGGAATCAGGATAATGGGATTTCTAGACTGCATGCACAAGGGTTAAATTATTTTCACGGGGCTGCACACTGGAGTCTCTCTGCTTGCTCCATGCATGAGGAGGAGGTATTTATAGAAAGGATAATTGCTTAAGCAGTGAAAGTGGCACCTTAAGGAGCTCTCCTCTGGCTTTTCAAGGAGGATGCGAGGGCTAGGATGCCTTCAGGGTCTGGGATGGAAAAAGCATGATGGAAACCCCAGTATCATAGAGAAAGGAAGGTTATGGCAGACGGCCAGGCCCACCTTTGGATGGATCTTTTAAAGAGGCAACTCCTCCTGATCATAGCAAATAATGTCTAAAGAGAAATGTGCCAGCAGTCCAGTTTGCCTGGAAATGGAAACCTTTGGCGAGGTGCCCTTCCCCTCGATTGCATTATACGCACATGTGTAGACGAAGGTTGCTCAGGAGGGAGGGAGGAACTACACTCTGCACACATCCAGAGATTTTTCCAGTAAGAACTCTTGGCTGAGTCAGAGTTCTCATGGAAGTGATCTGCTTTTATGAGACCCACGTGGGTAGTGGTCAATTGATTAGTGCAACAGGTAGCATAGTACAGGTAGATGAGACCACAGAGCTAGCTGGCCTGGATATGAGCTTCAGGACCCTGGAAAGCTCAAAGGGTGGCCATTTGCTCTAACAATGGGCAGAGCCAGACCCAGCCAGACCCAGCCCAGGGCCCTGGAACCCACAGAGGACCAGATGTCCACCCAGGGAGCAGCAGGGCAGGAGAAGCACAATCCATTTTATTCCCCAGTTAGGATGGTGCTCTGAATCGAGTGAGTTTAAAATGCAAATGAGAGCCACTGTAGTGCAGTGGTTAAAGTGTTGGACTGGGACTCAGGAGATCTGGGTTCTAGTCTCCACTCGCCCATGAAGCTCACTGGGCGACTTTGGGCCAGTAACTCACTCTTAGTCTAACCTACCTCACAGAGTTGTTGTGAGGATAAATTGGAGAGGAAGAGGGTCATGTAAGCCACTTTGGGTTCCTTGCAAAAGGAAAAGAAGCAGGATATAAATATAATACATACATAAATAAAATTGTACACACTCAGAGTAAATGTATGTACACACACACACACTACTCTGAACATGTACAGTTTTATGTACATGCCCCCTGTCTATATATATCAATCAGGGTTGACAGTTTTTGTGTTATTATTGTTTTGACATATTAGGAATGTGGAAGCAGTTGTAAAACATGGAATGGCAGTTGGGAGTTGGGGAGACAAATGTTTGCTCCACAACTAAAGTAATAATTCATGGTCATTTAAAAATGGTGCCCATAAGACCCATAAGGTCACTAGTTGCACCACCAGACCGAATTCTTACATATACTGGAGCAGGCCTTGTAGTCCAGGTTCTCTCTCTTAAGGACCAGGTATATCTCCTTAAAGGATCCATGCTTGTACTAGGAACCTAATAATAATAATAATAATAATAATAATAATACATTTATTTATTTATTACCCGCCTCTCCCTCCAGATCGAGGCAGGGAACAACATCAAACATAAAATACACAAAACTGATTAAAAGCACATAAAACCAATACATCATTAAAATACTAATAAAACACCAATAAAACACTTAAAATTTATCTGGGTAGGCCTGCCGGAAGAGATCAGTCTTTATAGCTCTTTTAAATTCTTGAGGAACGGTGAGTTGGCGGATCTCTCCTGGCAGGTCATTCCACAGTCTGGGAGTGGCAGAAGAGAAGGTACTCTGGGTAATGGTTGTCAGCCTAGTTTTTGTTGACTGTAGTAAATTCTTCCCAGAGGACCTGAACGTGCAGGGCGGATTGTATGGGAGAAGGTGATCCTGCAGGTAACCTGGACCCAAACCATGTAGGGCTTTAAAGGTAATGTCCTACACTTTGTACTTCACCTGGAAACTAATTGGCAGCCAGTGGAGAGATTTTAAAGCTGGTGTGATATGGTCACCCTAGGTGTACCAGTGACCAACCTGGCTGCCATATTTTTAACTAGTTGAAGTTTCTGGACTAGGCACAGAGGTAGCCCTATGTACAGCGCATTGCAGAAGTTGAGCCTCGAAGTTACCAGTGCGTGCACTACTGACTTTAGGTCTTCCAACTCTAGGAAGGGGTGCAGCTGGCATAACAGCTGAAGCTGAAAGTAGGCACTCCTGGCAGTCGCATCTATCTGAGCTGTCATTTGGATCCAGGAGCACCCCCAAGCTGCGAACACAGCCTTTCGGGGGGGGGGTAACCCCATCCAGAATTGGTTGACACACCTCCAATCCCAGGTTGTGACCCTTGACAGTAAGCACCTCCGTCTTGTCTGGATTCAGCCTCATTTTGTTTTTCCTCATCCAAGCCATTACCGCCTCCAAGCATTCATTCAGAGGAGACACACTATCCTTAGCTGACGCTGTTGTCAAAGGCATAGAGAAATATATTTGCGTGTCATCAGTGTACTGGTAGCACCCCGCCCCATGCCTCTGGATGATCTCTCCCAGCAGTTTCATGTAGATGTTAAACAGCATTGGGGATAGGATGGCACTCCCCAAGCATCACCATCTGGAACCGGCCCGAGAGGTAGGACCGGAACCACTGAAGCACAGTGCCCCCCAGTCTCAATCCTCTCAGGTGTTCCAGAAGGATACCATGGTCAATGGTATCGAAAGCCGCTGAGAGATCCAGAAGTACCAGCAGGGACACACTCCCCCTGTCAATTTTCAAGTGTAGATAATCCACTAAGGTGACCATAGCAGTCTCAACTCCATACCCTGCCATGAAGCTGGTTTGAAATGGGTCTAGAAAATCTGTATCATCCAAAACTGCTTGGAGTTGGGAGGCAACTGCCCTCTCGATCACCTTGCCCAAAAACGGAAGATTTGATACTGGCCTGTAGTTATTAAGGTCCAGGGGATCCAGGGAGGGCTTTTTTAGAAGCGGCCGTACTTCCGCTTCTTTTAAAGAAGATGGAAACCTCCCCTCCCTGAGAGATGTATTAATAATATGTTGTAATTGTAATCTAATTACATCTCCTCCCTGGGCGACCAGCCAAGAAGGACAGGGTTCCAGAGGGCAAGTCATCCTCCTCACTCATCCAAGCAGCTTGTCCACGTCCTCGGTACTCACCAACTGAAACTGATCCAGTGTAATTCTACTCGCGGAGTTGCTGGACACTCCATTGTCAGCCTCTGCTATAATGACGGCATCTAAGTCAGCTCTTATCTGAAAGATTTTATCTGTGAAATGATTGTTAAAAGCATCACAGCGAACTAGCGAAGGCTCTAAGATTGGGTTCAGGGGGGAAGGTGCCCGGGTTAGACCCATCACCACCTTGAACAGTTCTGCTGGACGTGAATTTGCAGACACAATGTGTGCAGAGAAGAAAGCTTTCTTCGCTGCACGTATTGCCACCCCATAGGAACGAAGATGTTCTCTATGACTGAATTTGGACAACACAATAGTCAATGGTGGGGTAATAATCAACTTTACAGTTGTCCATCTAGGAGGTACTCCTCACACAACATGGTAATAAATAATCAACTGTGATGTAGATTAGGATCAGTGCTGAGTTGACTATGGCAGCATTCGGACGACACGATAGTCAATACAACTGACGATTGTCCCCCCCCCCCCCCCAGTTGCTTATTGTGTCATCCAAATTCAGGCTATGTCATGTCTTAACGGATATAAGTCGAGTTTTCCACCATCGGCACTCCAGTCGTCATCCTTTCCACTTCAACTCCCTGAGATCTTCTGTATACCAGGGCACCTGGGTAGAAGCGGGTCGGAGAGGATGTTTGGATGCGATCGTGTCAATAGCCCTAGTTAGGTCTTGATTCCATCTATTGACCAGGGCTTCTACAGGATAGTCGACAATACCAGCCATAGAACTCTCCAAGGCCTTCTGGAATCCAGAAGGATCCATCAGCCTTCGAGGGCGGACCATCTTAATAGGTCCGCCACCCCTGCAAAGGTGGGTGGTAGGAGTGATACTAACCCTGACCAGAAAATGGTCTGTCCATGACAACACGGAGGTATTTGTTACCTCCGCCTACAGTGCTCAGAAATGCCTCAGTGAACACTCTGGCAAGCAGGACACCGTCTCCAGTAGCCACTGGCCTTATCTCCAAAGGCAGGAGCAGCCAGATTTAAGCCTCAGCTGAAGGTCTTAAGGGACGCCCAGGTTCATGTGGAAACGCCTTTGGGAGCTCCATTTAAAAAGCATTTTAGAAATGCTTAAATATATATACAGATACATTTTTAAAATAATGAATTAACAAATGAATAAATTAGTAAATATATAGGGGAGAAGACCTAATGGCAAATTTGTTGCATACAATGTTTTTAGGCATACATGTAAAATGATTTCCAGGTACATCATGGAAACATTATAGCTCTACTATTGTAAAGCCCATGTCATCATGGACACTAGTAATCTGAGGGAGAAACATACTGTTCTTTGACTCTCGCTATGTCAGTCCTCCATAAACTGTATGGAGATTACTTTCCGTCGGTGCGACAGAGAACATTTGGGCCCTGCTTCCTCACAACGTTCGCTTCTTCCCCTCAGGCATCAAGCCCACCTCCTTCCCTCTTGCCTAGGCTGACCATCTGAAAAGGAGGACAGGGCTCATATAACTTTAACAGTTGTAGAGAAAAGGGAATTACAGCAGGTGTCATTTGTATGCAATTAGTCCCTGGTGAAATTCCCTCTTCATCACAACCGTTAAAGGTGCAGGCACTATACTAGAGTGACCATATACAAAAGAAGGCAGGGCCCCTGCAACTTTAACTGTTGTGATGAAGAGGGAATTTCACCAGGAACGAATTGCATACAAATGACACTGGCTGAAATTCCCTTTTCTCTACAACTGTTAAAGTTATATGAGCCCTGTCCTCCTTTTCAGATGGTCAGCCTACTCTTGCCCCACATTTCAAAACACAGCTTTTCCTAGGGTCACTTCTTTTCCTCTGCCACCACAGTCTTAGAGAGTTCGCTGCTGCCTCTGCCACTATCCCTGCCACCAATACGGCCGCTTCAAAAGTGGGCTCGACTCTCAAAGCCCTAGGCTGTCCCTTCATCCCTGCCTTTGTGCCTGGGAGCTATGTGGGAACTGTAGTTCCCCAACTGCTCAGACTCCTGGCCAGGATGCAGAAATATACTGTTTGGCTATTAAAACACGAGCTTTGAATTTTTCTGAACTTTCAATTTTTTCTGCATGTATACACTGCTCAAGCTTCAGTTTAAAAGAAAAATGAGTAAAATTGGCCTGGTAGACCTCGAGTAATAACCATAGGCGTGCACGGCACATTTATTAGGGTGTGCACCCAGGGATATATTTTTTTAAAGGCGAACATTTATTGAATTCTCAATCAAAAAGGACATTATTTTTATTCCTTCATTTATTAAACATTGTAGCCACTGATGCCTTACTCCATGTTAGACTTGCTTGACTGTGGGAGGTCCGTTGCAGGTGAGGGGGAGGAGAATGAGGAGACGTTCCTCAAGTCCCAGCATTGGTGGGGCTTTGTGGTGACGCTGGCTGGAGGAGGGGCTTACAAGGCGATATTAGTCTTCAGGGGCCACCCTCCTGACCTCTTTGAAGCATGGCTCCCAGCAGAGAGGCTCCCAGCAGAGCAATTCCTTTTTGCTCCTGCTGCTGGGAGCAACAGTGTGCTGTTGGGGGTGGCAGCAGCAGAACAGCCAGAGGGCAGCTAGAGGACTGTTCCCACTGCTGCTGGATCCCCCTCTGGATCCCTACTCAATGGCCCCTTCAATCCAGCACTTATTGCTTGAGACATTAGGATGTGCCTGGGCACACCCAGCACACGCCCTGCGGACGCCTATGGTAATAAGCTTTACACTACCATATTCTTATATAAGATACTGGGGTTCGGCTTGCTCACATGAGGGTAAAAGGGTGGTGGGGCAGATGTGATGACCATTGAGAGTGACATTGCTCAAAACCTTGAAGGGAGCTTCAGCTATTGGGCGGTACAGAAATGCAATAAATAAATAAGTGAATAAATAAATTTGCAGCCACTGTGTCAGAGTCTGCACAAGCTCAAATCTGAAAGGCCTTGTTCTGAACAGTGCCACTGCAATGCACTATGCAACACAGCAGAACCATCACGGGTTTTACTTCTAATTGTTTTGTTTTGTTTTGTAGCAGTTCCTATCTTTTGGTAAGCATTCTTTATTTTAGGAAATCAAAATTTTCTTTAAAAATAATTTAAAAAGTTATAAATAAAAAAGGCATATATATATATATATATATATATATATTGCTTTTACAGTATTTTAAGTGCTAAGTGCTCAGTAATGTTGCCTCGAAGTAAAACTGTGTTCCACTGATTTTGACCAAGCGCAAATAACATGAAAGTGGAATTTGAAAAAGGAATATACTTTAGAGTTAATTGAAGGAAGGTCATTTTTGAAGTTAGTACCCAGACAACCTGTAGAACCCTGAAAGAAAGGTTACAGACAACTGCATTTTGCCATCTTAGCTCACTGTAGACGGTACATTAAACAAAGCCCTTCGGCTCAGCTTGTTGGCCTCTTCAGCTCAGCTTGGCTCTCTGGGCGAACACCCAGCTTGCCCACCCCTAAGGCCAGACCTGCAGCTACCCACGTTCCCTGGAATGTGAGTAGAAGCCTGCTCCAAAAACAGATG
Source organism: Anniella stebbinsi (assembly GCA_029215795.1). Lineage (NCBI taxonomy): Eukaryota > Metazoa > Chordata > Lepidosauria > Squamata > Anniellidae > Anniella > Anniella stebbinsi. Next base: position 338,167,900 of record JARDYH010000001.1, read on the forward strand.
TGAAGGACTGGACACCACAGACATTAGAGACAAGGACAAAGGGCCAGAGGTCCTTACTTTTCCTCTGGGTTGCCATAAGACACAAGGCCATTCCATGGACATGATAGAATTGGACGATTCTTTTGCAGACCAGCAAATGAACAGGAATGGAAAACCACCCTTGGTTTTTTTTTATATATATATATATATATAGAGAGAGAGAGAGAGAGAGAGAGAGAGAGAGAGAGTTATTTTGTGCCATGTTGTCTGGTCCTTGCATACTATGGGATGGGTTGCTTTGCAGGTATAGCTATGGTGGTAAAATATGAATAGGTCTGTCACCACCAGAAGCCTTTTCAGCAGACTGCAGCAGAGGGACATGAGTTTGGAAGCAGGGCCATTCCACCAACCCAGCTGAAGGACCAGTCTCCTCCTCCTCCTCCTCCTCCTCTCCCCACCTGTTCTTCCTTTTGTGTTGTATCTTTTTAGATTGTAAGTCCATGGGAAGGGACTGTCTTATTTTTATTGATTGTACATGAGCCACTCTGGGAGCCTTTTTGGCTTAGGAATGGGCTGAAATGCTTCAGAAGGTTCCAACAACCTTTTCAAATGTGCAAGGATTGTACATAAGCAATGTAACTGCACACTTCACTCATCCTCTGTAATGACTAAGGAGGGCACCCCACCCCCACCACCGCACTGGAGATCTGGAGTGTGGGATGACTGCTTGTCACTAATGATTTTGAATGTGAGTTCAGCAGGGCAGGAAAGGTAGTTTGCCCTAGATTTTGTTCAGCTGTGAGCACAATATTGTTGATTAAAATAACATTCCCTCCCCTTTTACTGTAACAGAGCACAGTAAAGCGCCTGACACTGGAGGGAGGAGACCACATATAGATAATTCTTTTAGTTAAGACCACCAAGTTTTGCTTCTGGGGAGTGGGGTTGGAGAGTGCAATCTTATTTCCTCCCAGACATAAACAAGAATGCAAGTTCCCTGCGCCCTCAGAAATCATAATGGGAAAATAATGATGGCTATTCGTAAGGTCCTTTGGCTCCTGAATTGAATGACAAAATAAGGATATCTGAGTTCTGGAAAACAAAGATATTGGGATATTTCCCAGTATTGGGAAAAAGGTGGGATATAAATACTACTACAACTACTATTAATAATAATAATAATGATACAAAACAACAGGTTCCAACACCAGAATGTATTTGGGTGTATTAAAACAATTTGGGATTTAGACACCTGGTGTAATATACTGGCTTATAGTGCAATCCTATGTATGTTTACTCAGAAGTAAGTCCCACTGAGATCAATGGGGTGCTTGTAGGCTTCCCATGGGCAGCTGGTTGGCCACTGTGGACAGAATGCTGGACTAGGTAACTGTATTTACGATTGCTGTAGAGATTAATCTGAACAAACAAACAAACAAACAGGAAGACCTTGGTTTGACTCTCCCCTCTGCCACTAGATGGCCATTTTTGCTCAGCCTTCGGTGGTAATTAAAAGTACTCCACTGTATCTAGGGGTGTTCCAAATAGTCACATTCCTCTCAGCAGCTGCTGGTAGCAGCCTAGTTTTTAACCTAGGAGTCCCTTCACTATAATGCAATGTCATCATGTGGTGCTGTGGTGAGGGGGAAATTGGGACAACAAATTGAGTGGAGGGTGGAAATTGCTTCTGATATGATTTGCCTAGCTTTTCCCTTCCCCACAACCCCCCCCCCCCCCCAATATTGTTGCCTGTGAAAGGGATGGTGAAATTAAGGGCATGGCATTCCAGATCGGTGTTATGTAAGACTGATCTACCTCAGGATTGTTGGAAGGGATAATGCCTGAGAAGTGATTTGAACACTGAAATGTGAATGTAAATGGTATTGTTATTGTTGCTGCTGCTTAGGCTGACCATATGAAAAGGAGGACAGGGCTCATGTAACTTTAACAGTTGTAGAGAAAAGGGAATTTCAGCCGGTGTCATTTGTATGCAATTAGTTCCTGGTAAAATTCCCTCTTCATCACAACAGTTAAAGGTGCAGGCACTATACTAGAGTGACCATACACAAAAGAAGGCAGGGCCCCTGCAGGAGGTGTGGGCGCCTGTCCCGTCAGGTGCCCATTTACTCGCAGAAATGGGCATGGAGCTGTGCCGCGCGGCTCCGTGCCCATCAGGAGTGAGGGGGGAATGCATTTTTGCCATCCATGGGATGGCAGGGGGGAGGGGTAAGGGGTGCGATTTTTTTTTAAAAAAACTTACTTTAGCAATGGAGTGCAAGTACACTACTGGCTCCGTTTTTTTTAAAAAATGGCAGCTGCGATGAGTGTAACGTCCTTTTTGCTTCCAGGATGTTCCACTTCCTGTTTGCACACAGAGTGACGATCCCAGAAGCTGGTAAGTCCAGGATCATCCCCCCTCCCTCCTTCCTTCCCTTCCTCTATACCTGCAGGTGTAGAAAGGCCCATAGTTTTCACAAATGGTGGCAACTTTATCCTTTAGTAATGATTAAGGTTTGGTGAGCCCAGTTTAGCCATCTGTAACCCGGCTTCTTAAGTATATCTTAGCTAGAATTACATGGTAGTTTTTAATTTTGAATTGATGGCATGGGATGACTGTTTTTAACCTCTTCCTTTAAAAATAGAATAGATTTTGAGACTTTTTTCTTTACACCTTTAACATGGACTGTGGTTTTCATTGCAGATGCCTTTACTTAATACTCAACGTCAGCTTGGTTTGGCAGTGCTGAGAGTGTTGACTGTTTTGAGGGGGCTTGAAATTCTGTGAAAACTATGAATTATGTGTGGATGTTCCTGTCTCCTGGCAGGGAGATGGTACTAGATGGTCTTTTGGTCTATTCTAACACTCTGATTCGAAAAGCATCATAGGATCCTAACCATCGACAGGTGCCTGGTTATTAATGTGGAAACCAGCCTGGTTGGTTTACTCTCCTTCATTTGAGCTTTTTGAAAGCAGAGGCTGGAGGTGAACTATAAATAAAACTAACTGAATAAGATCTGATTCATACATCAGCTACGAAGAGTAGTGCGGTCCATTGCTGCAAGAGCTGTGCATCCCAGTGTGTATTTTCAAAAAGAGAGATGCCCAGGATTCATCTGACTTGGGATCAATATTCCTCGACTTGGGAACCTTCACCCTAATCTGAGATGTGCAAGACAGTCTGTAGTACATAGCCACATGGAAAAACGGTCTTTGCTCATGCTCCTCACATCTTCAAGGGCTGGGTCCTGGCATTGAAACCAATTTCTGAAGTTGAGTCTGGGCTGACCCGAATATTAGGCAGAACGAGGCAACTGCCTCAGGGGCAAGGAGTGGCAGCAAGGTGATGGAAGATGGGGCTGTGTATGCCACCCATCTTGTCTTGCATCCTCTATGCTCACCTGCTGCCCTCAGGTGCAGTGCAGGATGCTATCCTGTCATCAGTGTTGAAGTAAGATTCAATTTCCAGTCTAGTCAGCTTCTATATATGGAACAGGGGAATGGGAATGCCATCTTGTCCTTTGCTTCAGGCAGCAAAATGTCTTGGGCCAGCCCTGTGCTGTGCCCCTGGCTCAAATGAAGCCATGCCGGGCTCAGATACCAGCTCAGCTACACACTTTCTGCATGACCTCATGCAATTCATTTCCCCCAGCCTGAGGTCCACCAGTTTTTAAAAGTGGCAGTTCTGGCCCTCCCACAAAGGAGGGTGAATCTCCTGACTCAGGTGATGGAGAGGGAGGACCTTGCCAGGCTTTTCCACCATAGCATTTGCTGCAGCAAGACAACAGGGTCAGCAGGGCTTTCCAGAGCAGTCACCTGTTTGGTGACACTAGCAAATGCTCCAAAGAGCCTTGCTGATTTTACTCACACCCTTTGGCAAATGCTTCAGTGAGAGAACGTTTGGCGAGGGTGTCCAGAGCAGCTGCCCACCCTCTGTTATGACTCTGAGGGATCCTCAGAATGAAACACAGAGTGGGTAGCTGCTCTCAGTCACTTGCCCTCTGACTTGCATGGAGAATTCTCTCAGCCAGAGGGCAGGTGGGCTCTATGGGGAGCCACGGTGGCTGGAAGAAGCAATGGCGCAGCTCTTCAAAGAGCTTCCCAGGCCCAAATGCCTGGCTCTTAGGAAGAGCTTCCTCAGAGCCAGGCATGGTGAGAGGAGTGTCCCAGGAGTTCACGTGTATGAGAGGGCAGATGATGGCAAGGGGTGAGGGGCGAGGGCAAGGGGGGCACATGGTGGCATCATGGGTAAGTGTGTTCTCCCACATCAGGAGGTGGGAACATTTGTGCTGATACTGAAAAGTGGGAATACCAGATACGGTGTGTCTGATTTGCAACAAATGAAAATGTTATGATTCAAAGATGCTGCTGAGCAATGTAGATGTCAGTACATAAATCAAGTTGCCGTCTGAAATCCAGTTAACAGTCTTGTAATCGTAAAGCGCTGAAGTATCATCAGGAAACTGATCCATAGGGTCAGGATACATCCAGGCAAGTCCAAGGTTTCAGGAACACGCAGGTGAATGGTCAGGATACAGTCCAAGGGTCAGAATCAGGCTTGAGTCAGGAACATGGAGCTGGGAAGCAGGGAGTGAAGGTAAAGACATCCAACATGTTCATTGCTTTCAGCACTGGGGCTGAGCTCTGGCCAGACTTTTATGGGACGGGGATTAATGAGCAATTAGCTCCACCAGCTTCTATGGAGTGCCACGCCCCAAACATTCCCCAGCTCAGCTGTTCCTTATCTCTCTCATTAACTGACTCACAACACTAAATTTGAACTGAATGGGGGCTATTTGGTTCATTTTCACTTGTTATTAAATGAATGCAACAAGTACTGAAAAAGTGACTAATGGATATGAATGGGTTTGTATTCATTATACTATTTGTCACAAATTTTGAGGATGGTTAGAAGCATACCTTTCTCCAATGGCAGCTGCTGTTTTGGCAGTTGCCATTTTGTTTTTCAAAGATGCCCCAGATATTGCATTGTTCTGGGGCATTCTGGAATGGTGGCCACCATTTTCTCCCAGAATTCACAAGAACAATATCATTTCTAGGGAATTCTAGGAGAAGGCTGTTGGATTTAACTGCACTAATGTTGCCACAGGTCTTAGCCAAAAAATCAAACCAAAACAAAACCAACAACAAAGAGAGAGAGAGAGAGAGAGAGAGAGAGAGAGAGATTGTGAGTAATTAAATAAATGTCATGGCAACAAATGCAAAACAGAACTATGTTTGAATAATCAAAATAAATGTAATAACAAAACAAATCTTGCATGCTCTTAATGCCAGCAAATGGTGGTAGAGTGCTATTTTAAACACTTTACATGCTTTGACACTAAGACGTTCGTATGAGTTTCCTAAGGAGTTCTGAAATGTGAAATGCCTCAGTTACCATTGGAAAGATTTCCAGAAGTATCACACAGAGGCTGAGAGTGAGGTAAGTTGTATGAGTGGAGATTATGTATATATATATATATATATATATATATATATATATATAAATTTGCCTGAGGGACAGAGAGAATGTAGAAAGGATTGTTAGCAGGACTGAGTTAGCCAGAGACTAACATGAAATTAACAGAGAGATTATGCAGAAATTCATGGCTTACTTCTCTTGAGAATCATGGCCGGGGCCAAGTCAGTGGAAACTTTGAAGTCATCTTGGGAGCAGAGAAGGGAAGGAACAGAGCTGTCCACTCACCAAGAGAATGAGAGGCTTTTGGCTGTTCAGTGCTAGAGAAGGGAACCGACTCCCCTGGAGCTTGGAGCTTCACTTGAAAATGATGGAGGCTGACAGATCTGGGATTAATCTAAAAGTTTCAACTCTTTGAACACCATATGGAAATTTGCCTGGAAACCACAGTGTGTGAGCCGAGGCGTTCAGACGCTCTGCTAGGAACGGTGGGTTATGGTGTGCCTTACTTGCACCCCATTTTCTGTAACCCTAATGACCTGGTCATCAGGATTCAGACACAAAAGGAAAGCATGAACGCTGCCAAGAAAGGATCAAATGGGCCCCCTTGTTATGCAAGTTTTCAAACATAATTTCCTTCACTGAATGGTTAAATAAATAAATAAAAACAAAATAAAAATATCATCCCGGTAATAAGATATGATGGGCATTGCTGAACTCACCATTCTTAGCATCTGCAACAGTACCTAGTTACCAGATTGCACTTGCTCCCGGCAGATGGAGGATTAAAAGCGACACTTAACGATTGCAAATAGTTGTGCCTGTGATTCTGATCCTGCATTTAACACAAAAGTGCACCTGCAGCAACAGAAATGGAGTTGTAATCATGCTGATGCTTATGTGTGTCTCTCCCCCCCTCCCCATCATGCCAAGCCTGTCTCCATTAAAACATTTTGGCCACTGTCCAAGGTACACTTTATGTACAATTAATACCCATTAATATCAATGACACACAAAAGTATGCATAATCGTGGCTCATTTCTAGAAAGAGAGGGGTAGAGTTCAAACCTATATAGCTGTCATGCCTTTCGACTAGCTTCAGCTCAGTTTGGCATTGGTTCAAGGGGTGCTTGCAGAAAGCGTGCCAGTTTCTTGAGAGTTCTTTCTCAGCTCTTAATGTCCTTAGTTGAATGCTTAAAATTAAACAAGCAAGCAAAGATACAAACCTAAGGTCCTCGAGCAGGTGTGGGGAACTTGCGGCCCTCAGGTGTTTTGGCCCACAACTCCCATCATCCTGCACATTAGTTATGCTGGTTAGGGTTGATGGGAGTTGTGGGTCAAAATGTCTGGAGGGCCACAAATTGCCCACCCCTGTCCTAGAGCTTAGCCTGTGTGAGACCTGACCTTGCATCACTGTAGACTGGTGGAGGACCAGTGGATTCTTGCGTACAAAACTATCATCTAGCATCAGTTATGATGGGTAAGTGTAAGCCAAGGTGTGCAACCTCTTTGGTCCCAAGGGCCACATGGGGTGCTAGGGGCTGCACATATGAATGCTCACATCTATGCATTCACACACTCACACTCTTACACTGATTAATTCCCCACACACATACAATTACCCCTATACACACTCCCCACGCTGCTACCCCCACCCCCAAAACAAAGGCTTCTCTAGCAAGGGAGACTCTTGCCTTTGGCTCCCAGGAGAGCTTGGAGATCAAAGAAGGGCTTCCCATGCTAACCCTAATGCTAGTACTAGGCTTTCCTTAGTTAGTGCTAACATGAGAAAATCTAGATGGGGTCCCCACAACTCCATGTGGTGCACTGGAACTACACTGCACTCCACTGGACGTTACACTACATGGGATGTGCTTCCTCCTAGTAAATACATAATTATTATTAAGATTATGGTTGTTGTTATAATTATTATGCATGACGTATATAGCACAAGTAATGTACTCAGCATGGTATGGAGGGATGCAAGAAAACAACAACAGATCCCTTCTCCAAGAAGGTTACAATCTACATTTTGACAAAGGACAGCTAATGGAATGGGATGCATCTTGCCCCATTAAACTGTACTTTACTGATATATGCTATGAGCTTCAGAGAAAAAACCATGTGTACATTTGAAAAATGCATACGAAAATGTCAAAAACATGCACAATCACATCTTAGTCAATGGGAAAAATGCATACAATAGAAAAGTGTACAAAAATTTGTACATTTCAGAAAATGTGTCAGAGCTAATCAGAACACTAGATGAGCTTTCCAAGTTCAAAACCGTTAGAGTTCTGATTAGTTTTGACTGAAACCCAGAGCAGATTCATAGCCCCACTGATATCGGAACCATAGTTCTCCACTGGTATCACCATTAATGCACATAGCATGTTATTGAGTAACATATAGAGGAAAAAAGACAGGTCACGTCTTGCATGAAGCAGCCTTTGGAGTTAAGGCATCCCATTGATCTCTTTCCAGGATGCCTGCTAAATACCAACAATACCATCAGCCACAGCCATCACAATGCCAAAGATGTGCAAACCAGGAAAAATTACCATCATTACCATCAACCACTCCAAGACACAGACAGCCCAGCATATTCAGTTCCAATTGAACAATCCCAAAAGCAGCCAGTGTAAACATAAAAGGGCTGAGAAATCATATTGTGGTGAAGAGCCCAATCTTTTAATTTGCAATGTCATTATGGGATGTATTATTTACATGCATACAAAATATGTTTGGAAATGATTTTGTTTAGCGATGTATACCATGTAGCTGATCTGATTATTTTAAAGACAAAGGGCCACAAATAAGCGGTGGAAAGCAACCCAGTCCTGCCGACTAACGTGGAGTGATGCCCATTTACGCCAGCGGAAGATCTGGCCCACGATGTCAATCTATAATAGAAGCTTGTTTGTATTTCTAATAAGCCAAGACATTTTGATTGTGTAATCAGCTCTTCATTCTTCTCTTCGCCCGCACAGGGTATAATTGTAGCTCTTGGATTATAATTGTTATTAAATTATTAAATAATGGAGCCTTGGAAGGTCATTTTGAGGTTGTACGTTGCAGAGTTCTTTGATGTGAGCACTGAAGGAGAGAGCCCAATTGCGTTGGAATGGAGCGCATTGGTCTGCTGGGGTGTGACAGTGTACAAATTGCACACATGAGCAACTCTGAGTGTACCGGTGCCATCCCAAAGAAATAGAGGCTGCCTTCGGACAATGTGCCCCTTTCTGACAGTAGAAGCTCATTCATTTTTGCTTCACTAATCTATAGACTGAGTCATGCTTTGAGGAGGACATCATGATAGTTTCACCCCAGTTCCCAGGAGAATTTAAAAGGTCCAAACTGCAAAGACATTAGTCGTCTTGCTGAAAGGTATGGAACAAGGGCCACTGTCCCTTTCACCGGGTTTTTTGGTCACTCCTACACATGCCACAAAAAATGTCTTGAGATATCTAACACTCTAACAGCAAAACACACACATGTAAACTCATAAGCTGCTTTGATGCAATATGTTCTACAGGAAATTGCCACCCACCTACCCACTATCAGAAAACAGTTTTCAGAATGCTAGGTGCAACCAGCTTTTACAAGAGGACCACCTTGAGGAGAAGGTGGAGGCTGGTGTGCCAACCCACTCTTTCCCAATTCTGCAAAGTGGATGGCCATGAAATCAGACTGTTACATCTACCTGTACCTCAATATGCCTCTGTTGCCTCTGCATTAGCAGCTAAAACACTAACACTGCAATCCTATGCATGTTTTGTGTGTGTGTGTGTGTGGGGGGGGAGTTCTACAACTCCAGTGCTGGAAGCCTGGAAGTAATGCTCTCACCCATGGTACAAATGGTGTTCAGGCCTTCATAAGATGTCATTAATGATACATCTGCTGATGATTTCCTAGCTTTTGTGCATTTTCCATTCTGAATAGTCAGTGTGGTGTAGTGGTTAGAGTATTGGCCTGGGGCTTGGGAGATCCAAGTTATAGTCCTCACTTAGCCATGAAGCTTACTGGGTGACTTTGGGCCAGTCACTGATTCTCACTCTAACCTGCCTCACAGGGTTGTTGTGAGGATTAAATGGAGAAGAGGAGGATCGTGTATGCTGCCTTGAGAGGAAATGTGGGATGTATATGTAAGAAATAAATAAATAAAAGATGAAATGCCTCTCCTAAAGGTTAATTATAGGAAGAGTTTTACGCTAAAATACTCTGGTCCCACCTCTTCTGGAATATGTCTCCCCACAAAAGCTTCTTTGAAATGGAATTGAGCCACTGAGCTGAAAGAGGTCCAATGACCCTGAGTTAAAATGATGTAGTGGTGGTGGTGGGGAGATTAACTGGCCATGTGAACATATGTATTTATTTATATTTTTTTATTATTACATTAATATATTGCTATTTTTTCCTCTTGCAAAGAACCCAAGGCAGCTTACATAGCCCTCCTCTTCATCTCCATTTTATACACACAATATCCCTGTGAGGTAGGCAAGGCTGGGGGTCAGTGATCGGCCCAAAGACATCTAATGAACTTCATGGCTGAGTGGGGACTAGAACCCCGGGGCCCAGTCCAACACTCTAACCACTACACCACACTGGCTCTTTAGAAAGAAAGTTGTGCAAAAGCCAGGACAGCTTCAGAAGATGACATCTTCTTAAGGCCTAAACATCGTTTTTACCATTGATGAGCTTTGCTTCCAGGCTCTCCTCCAATGGATATGGTTTCCCTTGCCCTTGAGAATGAGAGGCGTGGTTATTTCTAAGAGCATGGAAATGTTCGCGGCTGGACGCATGGAATACATTCTGGTTCTGCAGCAGAAAATGTAAGCAGGTGATTCAGTCTCTGTTGCAAAAATGACCCGTGTTATATTCTGTTCTGTTCAGTTGTTTTTCAGTTTCTTTTAGCTCCTGTCATCACTACAGTCCTGTACACCTACGTTTCGGAGCTTATGGTTAGGTTCATTGAGTGGGAGATAAAAAGTAGGAGATAAAAAATAATATATCTATGTTTGGTGCAAGCAGCTGGGAGGATTTCTTGCTTATTTATTAGAAGGTGTATCTGTCCTGTTCTGAACGCTCAAGGCAGGAAAGAATATGTTTTAAAATATCTCTCTGACATGCTAATTATGTAAACAAAAGTTAGGGGATCATAAAATATCTACTTTCTCACCTGCATGGCTGCTGTATGGGGGAAATATTATAATAATAATAATAATAATAATAATAATAATTTCTTACCCGCCTCTCCCTCTGGATCAAGGCAGGGAACAACATCAAATACAAACAGTATAAAATACATAAAACTGATTAAAACATATAAAACTAATACATTATTAAAATAACAATAAAACGCTTAAAATTCAGCTAAGTAGGCCTGCTCAAAATGACTCAAAATGGTCACTTTGGGGGATACACAAAACAGATGTTCCAGGGAGATGGGACAAGGGAGGGGCAGCTTTTCATGATGTCATTCCTTTGACGAGAAGTGGAGAGGAAAGGCGTGGGGCACCTGTCACTTTCTGTGACATCATCACTTTGACAAAAGGTATGCCTTGTACGCTTCTTCTGTCTCTAATCATTGTGTCTCGTTTTGTTTTGGCCTGGCTAATATCCATGGGAATTTCTAGTTGTCATACATTGGTGTAATGGTTCTATTCGACGTATAAACTGGCTTTATGTGTCCTGTTAGTGGCCATTGCCATCTGTTGCTTATCCCATGACTTTTCTCTTATATAACTGATGCTCATGTGACTATAATCTTCAGATTGAAGGCATTCTGCGGATATCAACTGAAAACCCTGGTATTTGTGTATGTGCGGTACAAGGATTGGGATTAATATTATATTGCTATATTAAACAAAATGATGGCACACTGCATCAAAGAGCTCTCTGGACTTCAGATGATTCAACAGCAAAATTCGCAGGTATATATAGCACTACACAACACTATGGCTGTAATCACATGCTCACTTGCCTGGGAGAAAGTCCCATTGAACTCAGTGGAGTTTAGGATTGCACTCTAAATTGTTTTTCAGATAACTGTTTCATGATGTGCTCTTGTTAAACCCATGTACGAACTCACACACGTTCCAACAAGACCCACACACCCACATAAGGAATCTTTAGACATTGGTAAATGTAGCATCTGTGGCTTAGAAGGCAATTCCCACCCAAAGAAATCCACACTCAGACATTGTTGAAAATGACAACGCCACAATAGCAGATATATTGAGATTTACAGAGATTCAAATGCACAAGGTGATTTTGGGAGAATTAGCTGAGCAAATGGATTTGTTAATGATTACACCAATTGGGGATGGTCCAGCCTTCACCGAGAGGGATGCCTTGATGGGGAAATTAGCTGCATTCTCTCAGCGAAGCTGGGCTCCAGTCCTAAAAGAGAGGCTGCTGACAGATGTGAGCTGCTTGTGTTGCCAGAGGAGAGTATGCTGGGGTGATAGATTTGAAAGAAATTAAGTTTAAGAATAGAGTTTTAAGGAGTAAAGTCTTTTAGAATTTGACTTGGGTTAGGAGATATGATTTCCTTGACACAATGAAGACGTGCTGAGTTTTGTTTACAAACACACACACACACACACACACACACACACACTACTTACACGTACAACCACTTTTATTATAGCGATTTATTTGCACGCATCATTCATGCTTAATACAGACATAGAAGAGAAAAGAGTTAGACTTACAACAAATCTCTCTCACCAAAAATAACTTCTTTTAGAGTCGAGATAGATGGCAGGAACTTCGCCCATCAGGTAAAATTTCTTTTTATATCCTTAAGTCCTATGCCAACCTGTTATCTAATACCATACTTGGTATCCATTATGCTATAAGTGTACTGATTGGTTAGTATAAGGTGGTCTAGCTCTTTACTCTAAATCTCAGTGCCTTCCTTCTGAAAAGGCCATTACTGAATGTGGTAGTAATCAGACCACTCCAGAAAAAGCCTAACCTGGACCTGGAGGATGTTAACAGTTATAGGCTGGTGGCTAACATCCTCTTCCTCGGCAAGGTGCTTGAGTGGGTGGTTGCAGGACTATTCCAGGCACTTCTGAATGAAACAGAATATCTAGATCCATTTCAATCAGGCTTCAGGCCTGGTTTTAGAATGGAAACTGCCTTGGTTGCCCTATGGGATGACCTTTGCCTGGAGAGGGACAGGGGGAGTAAGACCCTATTGATTCTCTGGGACCTCTCAGTGGCTTTCAATATCATTGACTATGGTATCCTCTTGGATAGGTTGTCTGGGCTGGGAGTTGGAGGCACTGTTTTGCAGTGGTTCCATTTCTACTTGGATGGCCAATTCCAGATGGTGGTGCTGGGGGATTATTGCTCTGTGTCGTGGCACCTAAGCCATGGGGTCCCACAAGTGCTCTATTTTATCCCCTATGCTGTTCAACATCTACATGAAACTGCTGGGAGAGGTTATCCGGAGATGTGGGCTGAGGTGTCATCAATATGTGGATGACTCCCAGCTCTACTGTTCCTTTTCATCAAACCCAGGTGAGGCAGTGGCTGTTCTGAATCAGTGCATGGGCATGGTAATAAACTGGATGTGGGCCAAAAACTGAAATTCAATCCAGACAAGATGGAGGTACTGTTAGTGGGTGGTTAGTGGGTGATGTTCAACCTGTTCTGGAGGGGGTTACACTCCCCCTAAAAGATCACTTTCATAGTTTGGGGTGCTCTTGGATCTAGACCTGTCACTTGAGGTGCAGGTGGACTCAGTGGTGAGAAGCACCTCTTATCAGCTTAGGCTGATATACCAACTTTGCCCTTATCTGGACAGAGATAGCCTAGCTACAGTTATCCATGTTCTGATAACCTCTTGTCTGGATTACTACAATGCATTATATGTGGGGCTGCCTTTGAAACAGTCTGGAAACTTCAGTTGGTACAAAGAAGGGCAGCACATTTGTTAACCGGGACTAGCCAGACTAGCCAATCCTTTTCCAGGTTCACCAGTTGCCAGTCCAGGTCCGGGCCCGATTCAAAGTGCTTGCATGAACATTTAAAGCCCTAAATGGCTTGGGGCCAGGTAATCTGAAGAAACGTCTCTTCCCATATGTACCTGCCCAGACCCTAAGATCCTCTTCAGGGGTCCTTCTCCGTGAGCCCCTGCCAAAGGGGCTCACGGAGCTGTGGAATGAGCTCCCTAGAGAGGTTTTCCTGGCACATACATTACACTCCTTTAGACACCAGGTGAAGACCTTTTTATTAGGGGTGTGCACGGGAGGGAAAATTGTATTGGCATTGGAATCGGGACCTCAGATTTTGCCCTGGATCGGATCGGACAAAATCAGAGGATCCTCAGATCGCATCCAATTCCGATATGAAAACCTGATGTCCGATTTTCAGATCGGACGCCATTTTAGGTATTTTCGCCATAGGCTTGCATTGGGGGAAAGAAACCTTTTCCCCAATGCAAGCCTATGCGGAAAACATGGGGGTGGATGAGTGGGTACCTAACTCCCCTTCTCCCTCCCCCTCCCCCACACTCATGCTTCTTACCTGCCGGGGTCGTCCGCTTCCGTCCACTGGTCCCTTCTACTGAGAAACAGGCTTCGTGGCCTACCTCTCAGTAGAGTGCCGGCAGGAAGTGGGGATCTCCCTCTCCCACCCCCCTCGCACTCTTTACCTGCCAGCGTCCCACGCTGCCATCCGCTGCTTCTGTACTTCTGATAAGCAGTGGACGGCAGCACGGGATGCCGGCAGGTAAGGGGGGGCCTCCCCCTCCCTCCCCCTCCCTCCCCCCTCCCCCCACTCACACTCCTTACTAGCTGCCTCCTCACTGCCGTCCACTGCTGCCCGCTGCTTCAGTACTAGGGGTGTGCACGGACCCCCCGGATCGGATTGGGACCCAGATCGGGACCTCCAATTTTGTCCCGGATCGGATCGGACAAAATTGGAGCCCCCCCGGACTAGATCGGGTCTGATCCCGATCCAAAAATCGGAACTTCCGATTTTTGGATCAGCTGCCATTCCCCCCCCCCCCCATAGACTTGCATTGAGGGAAAGAAAGCTTTCCATTAATGCAAGTCTATGAGGAAAAAATGGCAGCGGGTGGGTGAGAGGGGGCCTAACTCCCTCCCCCCCGGGGCCGTCCGCTGTGGATGGCCCCGGCAGGTAAGCCCCCTCCCCCGCGCTCCTTACCCCCCCGGGCCGTCCGCTTCCATCCACTGGCGCCCGCCCCCTCCCCCTCCCCCTGCTTACCTTCTGTGGCCGTCCGCTCCCATCTGCCGTTGGCTGCTAATGCGAGCAGGTTTCGAGGCCTGCCCCTAGGTAGTGTGCCAGATGATCATCACCTAGGGGCAGGCTGCGAAGCCCGCTCGCAGTAGCGGCCAGCGGCGGATGGGAGGGGATGTCCCCCGAAAGTAAGCTGTGCATGTGTGGGGCCCCCTCCCCCCTCCCCCCTCCCCCTGCTTACCTTCGGGGGACGTCCGCTCCCGTCCGCCGCTGGCAGCTACTGTGAGCAGGCTTTGCGGCCTGCTCCTGAGTAGCGCGCCAGGTGATGTGATCACCTGGCGTGCTACCTAGGAGCAGGCCATGAAGCCCGCTCGCAGTAGCGGCCAGCGGTGGACGGGAGCGGATGGCCAGGAAAGGTAAGCGCACCGCACGCCCCCCCTCCCCCTGCTTACCTTTCCTGGCCGTCTGCTCCTGTCCTCCGTTCCCTGCCCCCGTTGTCCGCTTCCATCGGCGGGCGCCCGCTGGCGCCCACCAATGGAAGTAGACAGCCTCACCAAGGAAGCCCTCCCTGCTGTCCGCCGATCCATCTGATCTGGATCGGAACCTTTCTGGATCGGATCGGATTGGATCGGATGAAATCGGATAAATCGGCTAATTTTATCTGTTTTCCCCCTGGATCGGATTCGGATTGTGGATCGGATCCGATCCAGTGCAAATCCCTATTCAGTACTACTGAGAAACAGGCCTTGTGGCCTGTTCAACAGGAAAGCAAGGGCACGCCAAGTGATGACGTCACCTGGCGTGCCATTGCTCTATTATGGAACAGGCTGCAAGGCCTGTTTCAAAGTAGTACGGAAGCAGTGGGCGGCAGCCGATGGCAGCGAGGAGACAGCAGGTAAGGAGCATGAGTGGGTGGAGGGGAGGAGGAGGTCCGATCCTCTGATTTCCCCCCGATCTGGATCCGGTCCCTTCGGATCGGATCGGATCAGATTGGATGGTCCAAATGATCCGGATCGGGATTGGGATCGGATCATTTCATCTGATTTCGCCCAGATCGGGTCCGGATCGTGGATTGGACCCGATCTACTGCACATCCCTACTTTTTATTTTCCCAGATTTTAACAGTTTATCATCTTAGTCTTTTAACTTTGCTGTTTGAAAACTGTATTTTAAATCTGTATAAATTTCTGCATTGCTGCTTGGTTTTCCTGGTTGTGCTTTTATATTGTACCTTTCTATTGACTTTTTATACTGTTGTTTGTTTTATTCTTTGAATTGTATCTCATGGTTTTAATTTTTGTGAACCACCCAGAGAGCTTTGGATATTGGGCAGAATAGAAATGCAATAAATAAATATATACTGACAGAGAGAAATTTGACAAGTCCTTAACTTCTCCCTAAGCATCCTGTCCCTGTACATTGTGGTTGCAACATATCTAAAAAGGTGCATTAACTGCAACCTTTCCCCCATAAACCTCTCACGTTTTCAAAGTCAAAAGATAAAACTGGTATCCAAACAAGCATTTCTCAAAATTCATTCCAGCTCAAACTAGGCCCACAGAACCAATCTTTTACCAGGCCTAGTAATGATTGGTTCTCTTAGGTATCTATCTTATACTTATGTTATCTATACTGCTCTTCCCTATAAGAAAAAATTATGGCAGGTTCATATAGCTGTTTGCCTTAAAGTAATCTGTAGGAAACTTATAAGGCATTGGGCCTGTTCAGATGACATGCTAAGCTGTGGTAGTTAAGCATTTTGAGATAAATATTATGGCTTAGTGTGTTGTGTGAACCATTCCTAACCACAGTGGCTACATAACCACAATTTAAACACACTGGCTGAATTTGGACAACACGATAGTCAATGGTGGGGTAATAATCAACTTTACAGTTGTTCATCTAGGGGGTACTCCCCACACAATATGGTAATAAATAATCAACTGTGGTGTGGATTAGGGTCAGCGCTGAGTTGACTATGGCAGCATTCGGACGACACGATAGTCAATACAACTGACGATTGTTTCCCACCCCCCAGTTGCTTATTGTGTCGTCTGAATTCAGCCACTCACTTACCATTTGCTGCAAAAGGGTTAGCAACCTAACCTTGGCTTAGTGTGTCATCTGAACAGGCCCAATGCTTTACAAGTTTCCTACAAATTAAAGAGGAAGGGTTTGGGTAAATATTAATAACTTCTGATCATGGGAGCCAGAGGGGAGTAGAATATAGAACTGGAGAGAGAGAGAGTCATCAATCAATCATATAGATTATTTGTGTAGCAAAAGCCATTACAATAAAACAGAACACATGAAAACAAGAGCAAAATACACGTCAATTTAAAATAATAATAAAACCTAACAGTAAGGGATTACTCATCATGACAGTTTGACTTATCACAACCTTTCATCTTTAAAATTGCTGCTCTAAAAGCAAAGCAGGGCACCTTTTCAGAAACCTGGGGCAGACTGGAGAGAGAGAGAGAGAGAGAGAGAGAGAGAGAGAGAGAGAGAGAGAGATTTGGAGCATGGCAGAAGGAACGGGTTGAAGGGAATCTATGCTAAAGAGAAGGGGGATTGTATTCCGGTGATTCTGGCATCTACACGCTGTAGTTTTCAAAACTGTAGGAAGGAGTCTTCCTGTGGCTTGAAGCATACAGGAAGAGAGGGAAGAGGGGGTGAGGCTACAATTTGTACTAACATCTTCCAAGTACAATAAACCTTTCCCTGAGCTGAAGCTCTTTCCTGCAGATGGGAACTAGCGAGTGTTGCAACTCCTGGTTTCAGGCGAAGAGGTTCAAATGGGTGAAGCAATTTTGGGACAAGGGATGTATGAGAAATTAATTTCAGGTAATTTTTTGATCAGGATTTATGGAGTTCGCACCTTCTGGACCAAACACTCACCCGAATGCAACCTGCAGCCAAAGTCTGTACATTTCCTACCTGGCAATGTGATTTGCGGACCCCCTAAATTCCTTGACAGCATGCCTATATTTGAAAAAGGCTGGGCTGCAAAGATAGGGACACAATGCAGGTCGTTGACCAAGGACTTCACCAGATATCACTCTTGGTATTCAGCACATTCAGGTTCAGCGTAATTTTTATCTTTACCTTTGCCTTTGTGGCATACATTTTAAGAAGTCTTAACTGGCTGCTCTCAACCCATTCCTGTACTTCCCCTCCACTTCAACTGAAGCTGGTGATGAAGGCGCCTAGCTTATTAGCTTCATCTCAAAATGGAGTTGGTTCTACTCACTTAAAAGAGAGTGAATTTGTAACAGAACAGAACTTTCAGTTAATGCTGATCCGTAGTGAACACACAAGCTGTCATTTAGTACAGCTTTCTGCAACCTAATGCCCCCCAGATATTTTGGACCACAACTCCCAGCATTCCTGACTATTGGCCATGCTGCCTGTGGATGATAGGAGTTGACGTCCAAACCATCTAGAAGGCACCAGGTTTGGGAAGGCTGGCCTGGTGCATGCTACCTTATATGACATGGGGATCTAAGAGAAGGGAGGAGGCCAGTACGTCTTGTGTTGAAAAAAGAGGACACATTTGAGTAGGGTGACCAGATAAAATCCAGGTCAGGGCTCATGTAACTTTAACAGTTGTAGAGAAAAGGGAATTTCAGCCAGTGTCATTTGTATGCAATTAGTTCCTGGTGATATTCCCTCTTCATCACAACAGTTAAAGGTGCAGGCACTATACTAGAGTGACCATATACAAAAGAAGGCAGGCCCCCTGCAACTTTAACAGTTGTGATGAAGAGGGAATTTCACCAGGAACTAATTGCATACAAATGACACTGGCTGAAATTCCCTTTTCTCTACAACTGTTAAAGTTACAGGAGCCCTGACCTGGATTTTATCTGGTCACCCTACATTCAAGACTATTCAAGTTTTGGAAGCATGCTACGTAGAACAACACAGAACCTTAACTGATGTAAAGCCTAAAATATGCTCACTTTTTAACTGTATTTTGCATCTTTCAATTCCTCTATTGAGAATCTCCCAATAAGCTTTTGTCCTCCTGGACCAGGTGTCTGGCCTTGTGTCTCTGCTCATCTTGATATGTCTGTTTCCATAAAGGTTGAATCCTCAAAGGCTTATTCGTGAGCCTGTACCCTGACGGAAGGCTTAGCCAACTCTCTAATTTCCAGCACGTTGCAATGCCAAGACTTGATTAGAACCAGACCCAGAAGGATGAGGTCAATGCTGCCTCTTCACGTCATGGTGGGAAAAAAAGGAGGCAGGATGGACGTCAGTTCAAGTTGGTTTTATAAATGCGGATCCCCTTCTTCAAAGGTAATTAATGGAACCCTTTATATACAAATTTAAATTAAACCAAGCAAATTCAATTGCTCAGTATTTCACAGCAGATCATTATCAAAAAGTTAGCATCTGTGTCCTATTATGCAATGCCATGCAGCACCGTTGCTTTCTCATCTCCATGAATCCCATTTCTTTCTTTCATTTCTTTTGTTCAACGTGATGATTGCTTTATCTGCTTCAGGTTTACTTTTGTTGTTCCCATTCTTTGCTTTTCAACTGATAACTGCTTCAATCTATGGGGGTCATTTGTGTCTCATGGATCTTCATGAGGCATTGTTAATAACTTGTGCTCCTGACAATGAGGCCTGACCACTTAATGCTGTTCCTAGTGTGGCAACAAACTCTACAAAATGACTACGGAGGAAGCGTGTTTTTTTTTGGTCAGTGAGAAAACACAGTAAACATTGCAGCTGAGCAGTGAGCAGGGGGTTGGACTTGATGGTCTTATAGGCCCCTTCCAACTCTACTATTCTATGATTCTATGTTCTATGGATTTGGGTTTCATACTTCCCCAACCTGATGTCCTCCAGATGTGTCAGATTACAACTCCCATGATTCTGGACCATTTGCCATGCTGACATGGGCTGATGGGAGTTGAAGTTAAAAACTTCTGGAGGGCACTAGGATGGGGACGTCTGGTTTAGATTATATAGTTTTAAGGTTGGGAACTGAATTAGAGAGTCCACTGAATCCTATTGTGTAGTCAGAGGTGAAGAACTCACCACCCTCAGATTTTGTTGGATGTTGTTGGACTCCAACTCCCTTCAGCCACAGCCAGCATGACCAATGATCAGGGATGATGGGAGTTTAGTCCAAGAACATCTGGAGGGCCATAAGTTCCCAACTCTGTTGTAGATGAGTGGGGTAATATATTCCCCCCTAGCAATGTTGTAGTTTTTGTAAAATAACTTCACGATTCAACACAATCCCAAGCATGTTTATTCAAGTAAGCCCCACTGATTTCAATGGGTATTACTCCCTAGCACTTCTACATAGAATGATAGCCTTACACCCCAACCCTATGCATGTTTACTTAGAAGAAAGACCCACTGAGGTTAGTGGCACTTATTCCAAAGTATATGTGCACAGGATTTCAGTCTGGGACGAATAAAACCAGCCAAATTATTTCTGGGTCAGCTGCAGGGAAGGACATTTCTCCTATTTTGTTGTCTCTGACTCACCTGGAAATCGTCTGGGTCAATTGGAGTCCATTCAAACGAGTGATGTGTGCTTGCTTACGGTTGTATGCATCCTCACCAGAAGTCCATGCTGTCTTGCAGCTCAGGCCAGCTGGATTTCACACACTGTGCACACACAAAACCTAATCTTAAATACATAGCCCAATTAGGAAACATTCCCTGATAAGATCTGTATGGTCTTGATGTTATTCCATTTGCATTAGCACACCACTCAAACATCCTGTGTGGAACGTATTCTTTCTAAGCAATTGTCCTGCCCTCCCTTCATTGTCTTTTAATTATTATTTAAATTATTAATTGCTTTTAATCATGACTGAATACATGAGAGGCTCTACATTTAAACCTCCGGACCCCTGCCAAGCTGTATATATATAATATTCCTTTCTTCATAAATCAGTCCTTGTCGCCCTTCCATAATTTATGGTTGCTTTTCTCTGAAGTACTTCAAATTTATCTGAAGGCATTCTGAGACTGGGAGACCAGTGGAGGCTGGTGGCTCTGATGTCAGTGAGGTGGTGAATTTGCTCCGGGTTTCCATCAGAACCTTGGATCACTCATTTAGAGTTCTGACTGTTTCTGACTGAAACCTGGAGCAGATTCACCATTCCACTGACAATGGAGCCACTAGCCTTTAGTGTGAAATACCACAACAGGCCATTGACTTCCCTGTTGATTCTCTCCACAGTGCATGGTATTTCATTTTTTTTTTGATCCACAGGCTGGAATAAAATGTGTGAAGAAGGAAAACACATTGAGTTGCAAGAAATACTCATCCATTCTTTGCACTGAACCACAACCAGAAGATTTCCGTGGTGATTTGTAATAATTTATAATTTGTTCACTAAGTTTGAAACCCAACTTTATAAGCTTAGATGAAGGTTCTCTGTTATGACACAATTTCAAAGTACCTTCAAACTTCTGTGCATGCGCATCAACAAAGTACACCTTGGAAACATGTCATGCACAATGTAATATTCATTTCTACCACGTGTGTCATGACATCATGCGTCTTGATAGATCCTTCTCTGATGAGTTATCACTTGTATTTTGTTTACCGTTGGATTAGATCAACATGGAACCACCTCAGGTAGAACCCTGCCACATGCATGCCGCATCACTATCCTGACGCATTCATAAGCTCAGTATACATGTTTAGCAAATGACTGAACACATGGAGGAAACCTGACCTTTTCCATATCCTTCATAGTGCCCTCAGAAAAAGGCCTTCTTATGCCTGATGCTCAAGGGAAACATCAGCAAGCTGAAGAAGAAATGAATACCTAGCAATGAGTGAAAAAGGAACACCGAACAAGAGATGGTTACAAATAAACTTTCTTCAAATCTGATTGGTTGCTGTATGGTTTCAGATTCAGATTTTAAAAATTGAATAATTCCTTTGGCAGAAGGAAAGCAAAATTATTCTGCACATATGCCTTGCAAACAGAACTTTTCCATTTCCTTCGGTAACTAAAAGGTTACAGCAACCATAATCTGAGCATATGCAATTATGACAGAGTTTGGCTGCTATCTAGGGCCCATCTGGGGCCTATTTGACATGGTTTGATTGCCTTACTTGCTTTCCAGAGGGGGAGAATCCCCGACACCCAGAGTTTATAAGAATAGGAAGGGGGTGGAGTGTGTGTGTGTGTGTGTGTGTGTGTGTGTGAGAGAGAGAGAGAGAGGCATGTATCCAGCATTGGTGAGATGAGCTGCTCTAGTGTTGAGCATATGGTTACATGGCCGTGACTAAGGGATATAGGTGGTGAGTTGTGTGTGGTGTGATATGAATCTGTGGAATTTGTGTTTGCAGGGGCAGATGAACAAATATTGTAACCGTGGGCTCAAAGAAGCCTAGCCTCCTCACACACATATGTTAAGAAGTACCAGAATGTTCATTCTATAACTATACAGGAGAAACCATACAAATATGAATGTGCTGATTGCATTGCATCAGAATGAAAAACCATTACACTAGTTAACTGCCAGCTCAGCCTTCCCAAATGCCACCCAGAAAGCAACACAATGATCAGAGGGTGGCCTAGATTATGGAATGATGAGTTAGGGTCAGTCCAACAATCTTTGCTGCCTGAGATGAAGGACATGATGGCACCCTCTCCCATTCCAAGTACAAAAACTGACTGGGCCAGCAGTTGAATCTTTTTACAATGCTGGTGATGGGGAAGCATCCTCCACTGCACCTGAAGGCAGCAGGCTTGCTTGGGGTGGGGTTGGGGTGCAGAGCAGGCCTTGTGGCACATAGCTCTTTCCTCCAACACCTTGGCACCACCTCCCAGCATCAGGCCATCTCATTTTGCCTAATGGTAGGGCCAGCCCTGGTGCCTGCCGATTGCTGGATGATGGCTACTTCCTTTTTAGAGGCCCATCCATGCTCCTATGAAGTAGGCTGTTAAGACATGAAAATGCTTGGAAATATGTCAGCCTCATAGTGACATTATCATCTAAGAAAGGAGCTTCACAAAGCAGCAACATTTTTTTATGACATCATACTGCAGGGGAAAGATAACAGAGTGTAAGCGGACTAACTCTTAAAAGTAATATCCACTGATGGGGCCAGTTATATTTCTGAAAGCAGAGGTATAAAGCAGAGAAGGGCCTAGAGCTGCAGAAAATAAAATTTCAGGCAATGGCTTGATAACTTGAGGATAATTTGGATATGAATGTGCATTTTAGACTCTGATGAAGTTTCTATTTTTACCCAACGTTGGAAGCAAATAACCTTTCCCTAAAAACACAAGTCTTACATACCTTTGAAACATACTGACATAGGGCCAAGCCATTGGTCCAACTAAGTACTAAATAAGAGTTGGCTGGATCAGACCAAAGGCTTATTAGTCCAGCATTCTGTTCTCACAGTGGCCAAGTGGATGCCCATGAGAAGCCCACAAATGGGGCACGAGCACAATAGCACCCTCCCATTTGTGTTCCCCAGCAAAGGGTATTGAGAGAGATATACACCCTCCGATACTGTGGGTAATATATAGTCATCATGACTGTTAGCCATTGATAGCCTTTTTCTCCATGGATTTGTTTAATCTCCCTTTAAAGCCATCCAAGTTGGTGACCATCTCTATATCTTGTGGTAGGGAATTCCATAGTTTAACCATACAGGGTGTGAAAAATTACTTCCTTGTGTCTGTCCTGAATCTCTCACCATTCAGTTTCACTGGATGACTCCAGGTTCTAGTAATACGAGAGATGGAGACTATTTCTCCCTGTCTACTTCCTCCACACCATGCATTATTTTATGCACTTTTATCACACCCACCCACCCCTTTTCTTGCCTCCCTCCCCCAAGCTAAGGGATCCAAACATTAAGAACAAAAGAAGAACCATGCTGGATCAGACCAAGGGCCTGTCTAGTCCAATACTCTGTTCACACAGTGCCCAGGGACCCACAAGCTGTTGACCAGGGACCCACAAGGAGACATGGTGCAATAGCACCCTCCCGACCGTGTTCCCCAGCAACTGATGTATATAGGCTCACTACCTCTGATACTGGATACCTATCAGGACTAGTAGCCATTGATAGCCTTCTCCTCCAGGAAATCTATGATTTTTAGGTGCGGTGGCCGGAACTGTACACAGTATTCCAAGTGTGGTCACACTGTAGGTTTGTATAAAAGCACTACAGTATTGGCAGTTTTATTTTTGATTCCTTTCTCAATTATCTCCAACATGTAATTTGCCTTTTTCACAGCAGCTGCATACTGGGAGTTGCTCCAGCCAGTTGATCATTTTGGTTGCCCCTTTTTGCCCCAGGTATTGTCTACTCTGACCGATGGTGGTTATCCATGGTTTCAGGTCAGGATCTGGAAATTGTACCTGAGACTTTCTGCATCCATAGCATCAGCTGTACCTCTGAGCTATTGTCCATCTCTCCTTGTCAGTCAAGAACTAGTATTTCATTTTAATAGCATGAGGTAAACATACGTAGCAATACCTACCTGCTTTCTAACAATAATCCCCTTTGCCCATCACTCTGCACGTTCAGTGTAGTTTCCTCAGAGTATAAAAGGAATTGAATTTTAATCCGTGCTTACAAAATTCTCAGGGGAAGTCTGGAAATCCTTAGCTGGTAGAAGGCACTGAAAGTTCCAACAAGAACAACCCACAAACAGCAATGTGTGAGTCAAGAGGGCCAGTGTGGTGCAGCGTTTGGACTGGGGAGATCTGGGTTCAAATTCCTTCACAGCCATGAAGCTCACTGGGCCAACCACTCTTTCTCAGGCTGGCCACCTCACAGGGTTGTTGTGAGGATCAAGTGACAGAGCCCCACAGATATGACTCTGAGCTCTATGGAAGAATGCAAAGGCAGGAGGAATGCAAACTTTCCACGGTGAAACAATTACTTTCGAAGTCCTTTTCTTGGCACCATCAGCATCTTCTCCATCCTGCCTGCACAAGAGTGAACATGCGTTGGAGGCTTTTGATGATTGATAGGAGGAGAGACAAAATGCTTCAGCCTGGCTGTGCCAGCGCAGAAGAGTGTCTGCCTGTCACCAGGTGTTTAGACAATAAATCACTTGGATTTACTCCTCTCACAACACTATATAGCTGGAAGTGTAAACAGCGTGGTTGTGTCAGTGATGGAGCATCACCCACAAAGACACAACAGGAGCACCATGTCATGTGCTACTAACTCTATGAGACACATCCAAGTTGCACACATTTCCACGTAGGGTGCCATTTAACAAGATGTTACGGGAACGTGATCTAACCTGCTGTCTATTGTAGCTCTGCCTCTCAAATGGGTGGCAAGATATCCATGGCTGGGGCTAAATTTTATCTCAGTCTTCATCTGTCCCAGAATACAAGGCATTTTGATCTCATTTTGTTTTTGCTCCTCTGAGCTTGTAAGGATTGATAAATATTACAGAGGCTCAAGCAAATGCATGGCTCGTGTGTGCAGAGAGCCTTCTTTCCCTGGAGTCACTGTTATTGAAGCAAATGAAACAAGCACTGTATTAATAATCCTACTTGGCACTTTTAATCTTCAAAGAACTTTACAAATATTAATGAAATGTCTTTCCTTTCAACAAACCCAATAAGGAAGGTGGAGAAAAAAATATAGAGAAAGGCCGAGACCCCCTGGAATGAGCCTGAAAGTAGAATTCAGGAGGCACTGGTTCTTTTCCAAGATATCCATGAGATTCCAGTTGCATTAAGGGATGTGTGAGAAATTCGCTCAGTTGAAGTATTTGGTTTCTTTTTTTAGTGAGCAATCCTATGCATGCTTAGACAGAAAAAAGGTCAAAAGCTCCCAGCATTCTCCAGCCCAGCATAGCTGCCTGGGGAATGCTGGGAATTGAGGGCATTTTTCTGTCTAAACATGCGTAGGATTATGCACTTAATGAAGATACCCAATTGGCACCTTCTAGAACCAAACACATTTGCGGTTAGAATTCCATACGTTTCCTAGCTTGTGATGCATTCCAGAAAACAAAAATAATGTTTTTATTATTATGTGCAAGTTTGAAAAATGCACAAAGAAAAATGGGTACATTTCCAAAATGGGCACAATCACGCTTTAGTCAATGGGTATACGCATAAAAAAATGCATATGTTTAAAAACACATATGTTTAAAAATGTGTACATTAATGTGTATGTTACAAAAATGGAGATTGATTTCTGTACAAATTTCTCTTTTAAATACATGCTGCAAGCTTTTGTGGAAATGGGATGGAATTTATTTATTTATTTTTATAAGCCATAACGTTTAGCTTAAAATGCTTCGCCATTGTGGCTTAGCATGTTGTCTGAACAGGGTCATTATTACATTTATATGCTGCCTTTTTTCTTCTTGCAAGGAACCTAAGGCATCTCACATGGTCCTCCTCCTCTCCATTTTATCCCCACAACAATCCTGAGAGGTATGTTAGGCTGAGAGTCAGTGACTGGCCCAAAGTCACCCAGTAAACCTCAGGGTGTAGTGAGGACTAGAACTCAGTTCACCTGAGTCCCATTCCGTCATTCTAACCACTGTACCAACTGGCTCTCAATGAGCTTAATCTCAGAACAGGCAATCTCAGTGAGAGCAATTGACAGATCTGTCTATCCCTAGTTGGTGTCTTGAAGAGTAGGCTGACCAGATAAAATCCAGGTCAGGGCTCATGTAACTTTAACAGTTGTAGAGTAAAGGGAATTTCAGCCAGTGTCATTTGTATGCAATTAGTTCCTGTGAAATTTCCTCTTCATCCCAACAGTTAAAGGTGCAGGCACTATACTAGAGTGACCATATACAAAAGAAGGCAGGGCCCCTGCAACTTTTAACTGTTGTGATGAAGAGGGGATTTCACCAGGAACTAATTGCATACAAATGACACTGGCTGAAATTCCCTTTTCTCTACAACTGTTAAAGTTACATGAGCCCTGTCCTCCTTTTCATATGGTCAGCCTAACTACTACCATCAATGTACTGCTTCTGCTGCTGCTGCTGCGACTACTACTATTACTACTAATACTACTGCTGCTTTTTATTCAGAAGCAAGTGCTTCAGTTCATGTGGCCACTCTGCTTTTGCACTTTGTCAAACAAGGACATTCTGATGTGTTTTGTGTTCCTACTGATGTGATGCTATTCTCCTTTGCCTGGCATAGTTCTGTGAAGGAGCAATTGTGACTTCTTTGATTCCTCATCTCCTGGTATTCCTCCCCCCCCCCCCCCCAATGCACCAGTGCAGTGTCAGAATCAATACAGCAGGCTGTGTACACAGACTGTGCTGGGGCCAAAGAAACCATCTGCTTACTGGGCAGGTTATGATGAAATAATATTGTGTCAGGAGGTGAAGCTGCAGTGAGAGTGGCCATAAAGATTTCTCTCCCTCTCCAAGAGAAAGAGAGGATTTGATCAGATTTAGAGACAGGCTCGGTGGCTGCAGCTTTAGATCCTCTTAGAGATAAAATGTAATGGGAGGAACAATCATTTCAAAACACTAAGGCATGTGGTTCCTAAACTCATCTGCTCAGAACTAGGTTGACAGGAATTCAAGGTAACCTGTTGGCTAAAATAGGAAAATGCATCTGAGATTTTTTTAGACTCCAATGCTCAGATTTGTCAGATATCTGGTTTGTGACCTGAGAAGTTACTTCGGCCCACTCCTCCTCCTCCTCCCTCCTCCTCCTCCTCCTCCTCCTCCGAAATTGACCCCCCAGAAGATTAGAGCCTATCTACGTTACTGCTTTAAAATGGTTTAAAACAGTTTAAAACAGTTTATAACAGTAGTGACAACCATTGTGGCCCAGGAAACATTCAATATACAGTTTTCAAAATGTTTTCAAAGTGTTGTACTCTGCTTGGTGTAGATTGGTCCTCCTTTCACACTGGCAAGTATAGTGTGCAGTCATTTGAAGTAGTAACAACGGCTACTTGGAAACCCTGGTGGGTACCTATGCATATAGTTCACGATCCAGCTTTGCAGGGAGCACTTCAGCCACAGTTTCCTGGTTTAGATGTCATGGGGAAACTGTGGTTTAACAAACCAGGAAGTCCCTTCTGCAGCCAGGCACATAAGAGGAGAGGGAAGAGGAAAGGCAGGAGAGAATGTTCAAGCTTGTCTAGGCTGACCATATGAAAAGGAGGTCAGGGCTCATGTAACTTTAGCAGTTGTAGAGAAAAGGGAATTTCAGCCAGGGTCATTTGTATGGAATTAGTTCCTGGGCAAATTCCCTCTTCATCACAACAGTTAAAGTTGCAGGGGCCCTACCTTCTTTTGCATATGGTCACTCTAGTATAGTGCCTGTGACTTTAACTGTTGTGATGAAGAGGGAATTTCACCAGGAACTAATTGCATACAAATGACACTGGCTGAAATTCCCTTTTCTCTACAACTGTTAAAGTTACATGAGCCCTGTCCTCCTTTTCATATGGTCAGCCTACTTAGGTGTAGACATGCCCAATGTTGCCGAACCATCCCTGCTGAAGGAAAGATCCAGCCAAGTGCGAGCAAATATCTGCTCCAAGGTCTTGCAGCCTCTGCTCAGCGCTCACTCCAGTATCGCAGTATATGTGTGCCACCTGCCACAACTATTCTGGGTGTTCATGGGCTGATATTTATTATTACATTTATATCCCTGCCTTTTCCCCTCTTGCAAGGAACCCAAGGCAGTTTACATTGTCTTCCTTTCCATTTTATCCTCACAAGAACCCTGTAAGGTAGGTTAGGCTGCAAGTCAGTGACTGGCCCAAAAACACCCAGTGAGATTCATAGCTGAGTGGGGACTAGAACCCGGATCTCCCAAATCCTAGTCCAACACTTTAACCACTACACCACCCTGGCTCTCAGTCCTGACTGTGTTGTACTGAGCCAAAGGTCAACATGGGAAGCAGACTGTGGTGGGCATGCTAACTGGCACATATGCTTCCACATAACAAAGCACATTATATTATCATTGCAATGTGTAAATACAACCCAGAGGAAAGATGATAAGGAAGCCCACCATTCAGACCTAGCTCAAAAAAAAAAAGTTTCTGATTCTTCCCACTGGTTTGTTTTTCTGGACTGACCCACAGCTGTATATAATGACTGTCAGGGACCTTTGTGGTGGCCCCCAAACTTTGCATGTCTTGAATGCATTTAATTTTTATCTGTGCAGTGAAGATGCTGCATATGTAAAAGCAGGACCAGCAACACCCAAGATGTGGCCACACAACCTTGGGAAAGATAATTAAAGATGCTTTGTGAAGGATCCTCACTGTCTTATGATGAAAGTAGCTACCACCTCCTCCTCTGGTGAGAAAATGTGTGCTTTTTCAGAAGCTATTTCCTAAAAGAGATTTAGACTGGCATCTGTAACATGCAGGAGGATAAAAAGAGTACATAGAACATAACTAAGAACATAAGAAGAGCCATGCAGGATCAGACCAAGGGTCCATCTAGTCCAGCACTCTTTTCACACAGTGGCCAATCAGCTATCAACCAGGGACCCACAAGCAGGACACGGGTGCAAGACACAGCACCCTCCCGCCCATGTTCCCCAGCAGCTGGTGTACAACACCAGTACCTCACTACAAAGCAGATGAGAAATGAAGGTTGGGTCTGTAACCTGAAGAAGTCATGTTATGAGAAAATCAACAGTGGGGGCTTTCTATACACATGTGGTGTATGTTTTATTAGCATCACCCTGACACCTTGGCTAAAGAATCCATTTTGTTTCAGAAGGGCAGCCAGAACAGAGCCTGCCAGGAATGAGAAGAGAGCCCCAGATGGCCAAGATCTAACTGCTGATGCATGTCCTCCACTGATTAAATTACAAAGGGTTTCACCCATGGAACTGCAGCTATGTGCAAATGCCTACTGGACTTCCAAGTCACCATCCTGGCCTGGCCAGATCACCCATAAGGGTACCTTTCAATTGGGCAATACAGAACCTTTGTGGAAAACATGGCCCAATCCTATGGCATTCCAGCCTTGAGATAGATCAGCTGGTTAAAGTATCACATAAACATCCCCTCCTACCCCCATGATTCCTTTTGTTCTCTACCCCTTCATCTAACATTCTCTCAGATGTATGACTTTTGTAATGTTCAGCTAGCTAGCTCTAACTCTGCCAAGTGGCTAGATATATCTGCAGAGGTTCTTATACTCTGCTTTCTGAAATCAACAACTAACTTGAGTTTTGGGCAACTAATGCATTTTTCTTCTAAAGCATTCTTGCTGCTCTGCACTCTGGGACACAGCTCTGCTCTAAGGATCACCCAGGGTTGCTTCGGCTCTTAGGCCTATACCTCATGATCCTTTCCTAGTACTCTCCTTGCTCTGTTCTGGCACATAGCCCACGTCTCCAGGGCCAGAATGTGACCTTCCAGGGTTGACAGAAAGGGTAGGCATAATAATAATAATAATAATAATAATAATAATAATAACGATTTATTTCTTACCCGCCTCTCCGTCTAGATCGAGGCGGGGAACAACAACATGATAAAATACATAAAACTAATTAAAAACATGACAAATATTATTAAAACTGCATTAAAACATCCTAAAACATCCTAAAAACATTCTAAAAATTACACTGGATATGCCTGCCGGAAGAGAACAGTCTTTATAGCTTTCTTAAATTCTAAAAGACTGTTAAGTTGACGAGTCTCCTCCGGCAGGTCATTCCACAGTCTGGGAGCGGCAGAAGAGAAGGTCCTCTGGGTAACAGTTGTCAGCCTAGTCTTGGCCGACCGCAGTAAGTTCTTCCCAGAGGACCTGAGCCTGCGGGCGGATTGTACGGGAGAAGGCGATCCCGCAGGTAACCTGGACCCAAACCATGTAGGGCTTTAAAGGTAATGACCAACACTTTATACTTCGCCCGGAAACTAATTGGCAGCCAGTGGAGCGATTTTAAAGCTGGCGTAATATGGTCACTCCTAGATGTACCGGTGACCAACCTGGCTGCCATATTTTGAACTAGTTGAAGTTTCCGGACTAGGCACAAAGGTAGCCCTATGTACAGCGCATTGCAGAAGTCGAGCCTCGAAGTTACCAGCGCGTGCACTACCATCTTTAGGTCTTCCAACTCTAGGAAGGGGCGCAGCTGGCGTATCAGCCGAAGCTGATAGTAGGCACTCCTGGCCGTCGCATCTATCTGGGCTGTCATTTGGAGCGACGGATCCAGGAGCACCCCCAAGCTGCGAACACAGTCTTTCAGGGGGTGTGTAACCCCATCCAGAACCGGTTGACACACCTCCAAACCCAGGTTGCGGCCTTTGACAGCAAGCACCTCCGTCTTGTCTGGATTCAGCTTCAGTTTGTTTTTCCTCATCCAGCCCATTACCGCCTCCAAGCATTCATTCAGAGGAGACACACTATCCTTAGCTGACGATGTTGTCGAAGGCATAGAGAAATATATTTGGGTGTCATCAGCATACTGATAGCACCCCGCCCCATGCCTCCGGATGATCTCTCCCAGCGGTTTCATATAAATGTTAAACAGCATTGGGGAAAGGATGGCACCTTGCGGTACGCCACACAGCAGCTCCTTCTTTGCAGAGCAGCTATACCCAAGCATCGCCATCTGGAACCTGCCTGAGAGGTAGGACTGGAAGCACTGAAGCACAGTGCCCCCGATTCCCAATCCCCTCAGGCGTTCCAGAAGGATACCATGGTCGATGGTATCGAATGCCGCTGAGAGGTCCAAAAGTACCAACAGGGACACACTCCCCCTGTCAATACCCAGGCGTAGATCATCCGCTAAGACGACCATAGCAGTCTCAACTCCGTATCCCGCCCTGAAGCCAGTTTGAGCACCTGCCAATTGTTCACATCCCAGTAGGGTCCCACTGACAAGAGCCCTCTGGAGTTGCTCCTCCTCTTCACCATTGCAACTTGCTCGTTCTCCTGCCTCTTGCTCTAGCCTAGACAATGGTGGTGAGGAGGAGGAGGAGCAGGAGATGCCACTGCCTACTTGCTCACTGGCTTTCTGCTTGTCAAGCAAGGAAGTGGTAGTGATGATGAGAAAGAGAATGAAGAACAATAGTAGCTAGAGTCAATGGTACTGAGAAGGTAGTGAACCTGCCCACGGAGTCCAGAGCTTGGTTCCATACTGGACACAGTCAACCTATATGCTCCTTTTGGTGCCTTGCAGGGGTTGCACCATCCACACGTGTTCCAATGGTGGTACACAAGCATGGCATCAAGATCCATCATTTATATCATCCTACTCCTTACATTTGCCAACTAGATGCCTCCTGGAAGGCCGTAAGCAGGTATGAAGGCAACATCTCTCCCACATTGTTATTTATAGACATGTTGTATGAATAGTTCTGCATAGGATCTCTGGGGCTGATGGAAGTAACTATCAGAAGTGGTCTGAGCAAGCCCCTCTTCCTCTATTTCCACTGGGACCATCCAGAACTGCTCTTGTCTGCCTGTCCCTACTGGCTGATGCCATCTTCCAGTCAAGGCTTCTTTTCCCCCAGAGGTCCCTTCCCCTCTTCCTCTCCACTTGTCTCCCTGTTCTTCATTCTCTCTACTAAGCAGTCATCTTATCACTTGCATGTCTGTTCAGACTCCTCCTCCTCCAGTCATTCCTGGCTTGGCCTTTCCTTCTTCCTTCCATCTTCCTGCCCCCCCCACCCCGCTTCTAGCTTTGACTTTGTTCTACCGTTTCAGCTTTGTCTTGACCCCATTCTGCTTCATAAACTGCAGCATTTCTGTCCAGACAGACAGATGGATGAGCCATACCTTGGCATGTTTCACGCAGCCATTGTCCTAATTTGGAACCTTCAGGAGCCAGCGAGTCCGGGTGCTTTCCCACAGAATATCAGCAGATAGCTCAGGGTGATAAAACCACTGGTACAATGCACTGAGGCATTGTACACACCAAATCAAATACACATAACATATCTGCACTAGGTTGTATTTACACGTTTTAGTGAGAGTGGTCCCATTTCACAGCTGAGAGGCACTGAGGCATAGGGTTGTCCTGGCTGAATTAGGACAATTGGGGAATATGCTTTTATTCATTCTTTTAACATTGGCTTGTGATGGCCCTGTAGCATAATAAAATAAAATCTCAAACTTTTAGCCTCTCCAAAATGGAACTCTGGACGCTATGCATTTTGTACAGCTCAAGAAAGTTTAGCTCAGATTTGTATCCAGTCCTGGAATAATTCCTTCGGATCACATGGGGCTGAGCACTCACACACAGCAAAATACATAAATAAATAAATATGCTCCCAGCTGAGGAACTGTTAATGCTTCATTGGCATCTTTGTATATTTCTATGAGAGCTCCCATTCATGCAAGTTGTACGAATGCCTCTGTTTGTACTATCCAATGAGCATTTAGCTGGAGTAAGGATGGCTTCAAGAGCTAGATTCTGCCGTTCTATTTTTGTGCCATGCTTCTGAATGCCTCCCATTGTAGTGCACGGGAAAGCAAGGGAAACACGCATGCTTCTCACGCTGGAAATAGACACTCTGCATTTATAGTCTGCTTGTTGCTTTCTCGCCTCTCCTGGCATGCTTCAATCTGCCAGTCACAGTGAACACTGTGTCCTGTAAGGATGTTCACTGTGAACAGATGGCCCCAGGAGGGACAAACAGATGGCATATGGGATGGAAGGAAGCATCTATGGATTTTGGTGGAACAGAGAAATCAGATCCCATTTCTCACTCCAGGTTTCCATGCTAGAGACAAACTTGTATTTCCACCCTCCCCCTCCCCCACCCCCTCTCCATTGCCTCTAGCCACATCTGCTTCTTTATGCTATTGGGTAGGAGCTAGTTAACGTGGGTGCTCTGGATTCTGACGGTAAAGCAATGCTCTTCTTTCTGCTGCTTGCATCTTCAGAGCAACAGAAACCTGGCAGAGGGAACAGTGGGCTAAGCAAGTAAAACACGTTGATTAGAGAAACTCTTTCCTTGCATTTCCTAGAAGGTTCTCTACACAGTTTCAGACAATTTGCTCAGCAATGTCAGGCACAGAGCATTGTGACCTAGACTTAGGACCCTCTCTCCCCATTTTAGATACTCGTCAGATTCTATCCTCAAGCCAGGGTCATCTGTCCAAGGGGTCTCATGGTCCCTGGAAGTCACCAGATCTGGCCACTGAGGTGGCACTCCACATAGACCTCTCTGAAAAGAATCCAAGGTGGATAGGTGAAACCTCTCTAAACTGTGGTGGTCTGAATTCAGGGTGGGTAGGGCAGACCACCCAAAACTGTTAAGAGAGAGAGAGAGAGAGAGAGAGAGAGAGAGAGAGAGAGAATGATGCCAGTGCTGGCTATATAATAATGTGTAGTCTGACCCAGAGAGATGGGACTCTGGCAGTCCTTACATCTTGCTAGGTCAGGGATGGAGAACTGCTGGCCCATGGGCTCGATCTAGTCTGTTGCACCTGTTAGTGCAGTCCGCAGCCTTTCCTCAGCTCCAGTTATGTTATGTTGGATTGTGGTGTCCCCAAGTGCCTCCATGGTGGATTGCTGGACTGAGGTCACTCTCCAAAAGTGTAAGTGTAGACTGGGGCTTATGAACAAACACACAATCCACAATGAATGAGAGTTCAAGTCTATGAAAAGCTTCACAATACTTTTCATGGCACAGTCCTTAGCAATCCAAAGTCCAAATAGGAGAGATTCCATGTGCACAGTGCTTTCAAAATCCCAAACTGTGATGGATCCAAACAGGGAGGGATTTCAGGACATGATTCGAAAGATGATCCTAGCAAAGGCTCCTTGCCTTTGCTCCAGCTTATAAGGGGAGGCATAAGGCTGTTCAAAACCACTTGACAGACAGGGGCTCTGGCTCATAAATCATGCCTCTGTCCAAACAGGGCAGCACTGCTCAGTCCACCATGATAATGCCACAATCTGAGTGACTCCTTCAGAAGGGCTTCCCACCTTTCTAAACGCTCTATTAATTTCCCAGGGAACTCTAAACGGCTCAAGGCTGAGGGAGGGTGTGTGTGAATGCTTTCCCTGAGAATCCTGACAGAGATAAGCTTCCACAGACATTCCAAACTAGTTCTAATTAAATCTAGCTACTACTTGCTGAAACCTATACCTGACAGCATGTAGCACCACCTGCAGCTTTAACTGTTGTGATGAAGAAGGAATTTCATCAGGTGCTGCACGCATAGAAATGATACCTGCTAAAATTCCCTTTTCTATGCAGCTGTTAAAGATACAGGAGCCCTGCCCTCCTTTCCATATGGTCACTGTAGCTCTTACTCTAAAGAGGATTCCTCCAGCGGGGGCATGGCATTGCGAGTGCCAGGTGTTGATGCTGGGTTGTGTAAGTGAACCATTGTCCTTCTCCTTCCTCTGTTGTCCAACTTTGTGCTTCAGTCTCTTTACTGGAGGTCCCAGTCTCTTTGTTCATTTATGTACACCTCTGAAAAATGCACAGTGATGGCACTTCATGATAGTCTATATAAAGGCAGTTCCCAATATTTTGTCACACTTGAGCATGACCAAGGATTTGTAGAGTAAGTTTCATCTGACCACACTTAACACAGAAATGACTGAAAGCTTTCAACAGGAGTTTTTTACTTAACAGGATCAGGCATTGTCTGTAACCAGTGAAGCAAGCAAAATTAAATGGCTCAAAGTGAAACTAAAACCAATACAGAGAGAAGCTACACAGGAAGAGAGAAAGAGAAAGAAACATCCCAGCTCCCTGTTCCCACATGCACTTACCATTCAGTAGCTTTTCTACTAATTGTTTTTCTCTGAATACAGTGGGATGAATCCCTCCTGCTATTCCAACACAAGGAACAGAAACTAGGATGAGGAAAGGGCAGAGCTATAGAATTAGGCACAGGCTTGATTTTCAGTGACTGGGGTCATCGGTGCCAGGGAACATGTTGAGTTCCATCCCAGTGGTGTCCTTGAGTGCACCTCTTTACTTCTTTGTATAGGAGTCCATGGTTGCCATTGATTCCTATGAGTTAAAGTCAAGTGTGAATTGGTGACACAGTTGCAGTGAGGGTTAGGGTGACCAGATAAAATCCAGGTCAGGGCTCATGTAACTTTAACAGTTGTAGAGAAAAGGGAATTTCAGACAGTGTCATTTGTATGCAATTAGTTCCTGGTGAAATTTCCTCTTCATCACACCAGTTAAAGTTGCAGGGGCCCTGCCTTCTTTTGTATATGGTCACTCTAGTATAGTGCATGCTTCTTTAACTGCTGTGATGAAGAGGGAATTTCACCAGAAACTTATTGCATACAAATGACACTGGCTGAAATTTTATTTATTTATTTATTTATTTATTGCATTTTTATACCGCCCCATAGCCGAAGCTCTCTGGGCGGTTCACAAAAATTAAAACCATGAAATCATTTAAAAATATATAAAAGAAGGCACAATCTAAAAACACAGAATACAACTGTTAAAGTTACATGAGCCCTGACCTGGATTTTATCTGGTCACCCTAGTGAGGGTAAAACTTGCTGTCTACCTGTGACACTGGGTGGCTCAGACCCCCTTAACTGGGATACCACAGGACAATTATATGTGCATCTCATCTTGCTGGACTCCTTGCAAAAACCCTTATATAGATCTACTGTTATAAACTATGGCAGTCTGAAATGGCCATTTCCAGCTGCCATAGCTTACAACAGTAGATCTACGGCAGTACAGAGTGACTCTTCTGGAGGATGGGTGGCTTGCTGGCATGACTGGAGGCTTCCAGTAAGTCCTGCAGGTGGGGACAGCAGCTTTCTGGGTTTGGTGGGACAAGCAGGAGTGGAGGGGCCAGGTGGAAGGGGAAGTGGGTCCTATGGACACCCAGTTGGCCTTGCACATGGCTTTCCAGGGCACCTAGGAAACCACAACAGCCACCCCTGCTTCGGATTTGGAACCAAATCTGAAGTAGGTTGGGAAAGTTCTGAGGCACCCTGAGTTGAATTGGGGCCAATTTGGAAGCTCCAAATCAGCCTCTGAGTCAAATCAGAGGGTTGTGCACATTCCTATTAGCACACAACTAACATTTCTGTTCCCCACACCATACCCCTAACCTAGGCTGACCAGATAAAATCCAGGTCAGGGCTCATGTAGCTTTAACAGTTGTAGAGAAAAGGGAATTTCAATCAGTGTCATTTGTATGCAGTTAGTTCCTGGTGATATTCCCTCTTCATCACACCAGTTAAAGTTGCAGGGGCCCTGCCTTCTTTTGTATATGGTCACTCTAGTATAGTGCATGCTTCTTTAACTGCTGTGATGAAGAGGGAATTTCACCAGGAACTAATTGCATACAAATGACACCTGCTGTAATTCCCTTTTCTCTACAACTGTTAAAGTTACATGAGCCCTGACCTGGATTTTATCTGGTCACCCTACCCTAACCACTATTCCATGCTTTACAATCGCTTCTACATTTCTGATATGTTTGCCAGCCCTGATTTTTTTTTAAAATACTCTGGTTTTGTATTTTAAACTCCTTTAAATCAGAGCACCATTGTGATTATGGTGGCATTGTGACTAATTTTTGGAAACCGCCTTGATGCCTTCATCATCTGCTGCTCTCTGGGTGGTGGTTTGGGAGCCCCCAGGCTGCTGGGCCCTGGACTTTGGTCCCAACATCCAACTCTAGCTGCACCACTGCCCTTAGTGACATAGAACATGCTAAATAAGGGTGCCCTGCTACAGTACCAATACTGCAAATGCATAGTAGGCTTGATGCTGTGGGTTGTTGAGCATGCTTGCTGGTCCCACAAGTGCAAGAATTTTGTTACAGCTCCCCACTCTTCGACACTCATCCTATGTTTTTAGTTTCCACCCCTGATTGATTTCGTAAACGAAAACTTTGTCTTCCTTCTGATATATCTTTAATCACTCAGCAGCGCTGTTTTGTGAATCTGGCAAATGTTCACACCTTGCAGCATAAAAAAAAAACAGTAAAAGGGGGGGGGAAGTGTTCAGATATAAAATTTAGACTAAAAGCTCTTTTACACCCAGCTTCTTTCTCTTCCTTTGTCAATCCAAAGTGCATTAAATGAAACTCCTGCGCTTCTCAAAACTGCCTCTGTTATTATTGGATCTGATGCACATTTACTCTAGCCAATCTATTTTTATTTGAACCACTTATGCTGTATGAAACCAAGCATAATAACTGGAGTCAATACAGATATATTTGTTTTTATTTAAACTCATAAGTGTGCTAAAAGCAACAAATGCTCCCTTCGTTGAAAACCAACACACACAGAGAAAAGATACCAAATGTGTGCACAAGACAAAACAATGGTGTCCGGTTACTGGATTATTATTGTTGTTGTTATTATTATTATTATTATTATTATTATTTGTACTTTATTGTGGGTAACTTCGGGAAACAAAGTTCAGCAGAAGCAGCATGTTCCTGCACAATAGCAAGGATGGTGGTGGAGGAGCTGGTTTTCTTTGAGTTTGGTTAGATCTGCACCAAGCAGGATATAACACTATGAAAGTGGTTTGAAAACAGTATATGGAATGTGTCATGGGCCCCAACAGTTGTCAGTGCACTTCAATTCCGTTATAAAGCAGTATTTAGATCCTGAGCTCTTTCAGACCAGGGAAGTTCACGTTTCCTTACTGTTGTTCTTGGTTCCTGCTTCTCTTCCATGATAGGGATGAGAAGAATCACATGGGAGAAAAAGCAGCAACCACATGGCCCATTCAGTGTAGTGGGACAGTGCCCACTAGTGAGCGTTTTATAGCGAAACTTCTGCACATGGCAGGAAATAGTGACAAATATCGCTATAGCTCAGAAGAATCACATTTTTTGAGGATTATTTTACAACGAAAAATGTCAGAAGGAGCAGGAGACCAGTGGGAGATGTGCAGGAAGAACACGATATCATCAAGATGACCTGCGAAGATCTGTGAGTGGCTGGTTGTGAGTGTGTGATAAAACACTTGTCTGAAGAAGTTCCCTGCCTAAGAAATGGCCACTGAACTGAAATGGAGAGGGGCAACTTAGTGAGATTAGCTTGGTTCCATATTGAATTAGGAATTTAGCCTATTATATCTCGCCAGAAAAAATCTTTGGCTGATCTCTTTGAACATCATGTTAGCCTTGCTGAATCAGAACAATGTTACATCTATTCCATCACTCTGTTTTCAATAGCAGCCAGTTCGGTTGGCCATGCAGACAATGGGTGCTCAGGGTCTTATGCTGGTGTTACCCACCATCACTCCCATATCTGCAGGAGGAGCAGGCATTTTTCTTCTTTATTGAGAGTGGAATTCCCACCCATAGTTGTGCTAGCCCAACCCTGAATTGCAGTGATAAAAGAAAGAGCACTGGGGGGGGGGGATGTTTGCAATTTCACAGATTTGAAATTGTGTTAGAAAAACTCCCCCTTTAAAACACACTTTAAAATACTTATTATTATTATTATTATTATTATTATTATTATCATTTTAAAAAGTAATTTCATGCTTTTGTTAATGGGGGAAAGCATGCACTTTTGAAAAAATATGCACAGAAATGCACACTTTCCCCCATTCAAATGAGCCTCAAACCAGGCCAAAACCTAAAATGAGAGTGAGCTGAAATGAGATTCGGAATGATTCTTGGAGAATTTAGGCAAGCTAGAAAATTGCTGTTCCTCCCATTCCTAGACAGAGCCAACAAGAGGGAGGCACCAAAAATACTCCCACCCCAAACCCAACCAAATTGATGCACTATCAAGTGCCAGTTTATTTTGTGCCAGCTTGCCCAAGGTTTGGGAGCATATCTCCTTCCTTAGGGGCTCCCCAAATAGTTATAACATGCTGCAGTTTTATACACAAATACATACAAGAGTCATAGGGTGACCAGATTGCCAGGGGTTTCCTGGTCCTAACCGGGAAAACTGGGGCGATCTGGGCTGACTGGGCCCCGGAGGCAAACCTCCGGGGAAACGATCGGCTCGATCTGGTGCCCTACACCATCTTTTAGAGCAGGGCATCAGGCTGCCCAAGGAGCAAAAAACTTCCACCACAGTGCTCGCTTGCTCCCCCTCCTCCCTGTTCAAAGCACTGCCGCGCCAAGCCCCTCGCGGGCGACACCCACCTGGGCTCATGTCGCCCGCTTGCTCTCTCGCAAGCGCCGCTGCTGCTGCTGCTGCTGCTCTGTGTTGCCTCGCAGGAGGAAGTGAGGGTGCCCAGCTCAGGTGTCCCGTCATCGTCCCCCCCAAACCAGCCCTGGAGCCGGCGCACTTGGGGCGCCGCCGAGGAAACTTCCCCCTGGGTGGGCGAGGCAGGCAGGCAGGTGCCCCTCCTCGGCACACTTCGTCCAGCCCCAGGCGATCTGGGGCTGCTTCTAGGCCAGCGCAACCACGTAGGCCGCAACTTCCAGCCCTTCCTC
Source organism: Anniella stebbinsi (assembly GCA_029215795.1). Lineage (NCBI taxonomy): Eukaryota > Metazoa > Chordata > Lepidosauria > Squamata > Anniellidae > Anniella > Anniella stebbinsi. The sequence goes on from JARDYH010000001.1 coordinate 338,207,821, forward strand.
CAGGCCGAGCTGAGCAGTTTCTAGTCCTGCGCGGTCGCGCTGGCCTAGAAGAAGCCCCGGATCACCCGGGGGAGGGGCTGGAGGAAGTGTGCCGAGCAGGGGCACCTGCCTGCCTGCCTAGCCCGCCCAGGGGGAAGTTTCCTCAGGGCCGCCCCAAGCGCACCGGCTCCAGGGCTGGTTTGGGGGGGGGGGACGATGGGACACCTGAGCTGGGCGCCCTCACTTCCTCCTGCGAGGCGACGCTAGCGAGCGAGCGAGCAAGCGACATGAGCCCAGGTGGGTGTCGCCCGCGAGGGGCTTGACGCGGCAGTGCTTTGAACAGGGAGGAGGGGGAGCGAGCGAGCGCTGTGGTGGAAGCTTTTTGCTCCTTGGGCAGCCTGATGCCCCGCTATAAAGGATGGTGTAGGGCTCCAGATACCATCATTACCAAGGATGATGGGGGTTGTAGTCCAACACCAACTGGGGCAGTTTGGGCATGTTGCTGCGGACAATGGGACTTGAAGTCCCAGCACAATCTCATGGGCGCTGCACGCCCCCTTTGGGCGGCCATTTTGGACCAGGATTTTGGTTTCCAAAATCTGGTCACCCTGAGATACAGCATAAAATTATCATGGATTAATCAACTAAATACATTGCAAGCTTTCAAGACAAGGAAATTCCCAAGTAAAACTCTTACATGGATCTATTTATATTTAGTTATTTGCAACATTTACATACCGCTACTCATCTAAACAGGTTCTGGATTGGCGAACAATAAAAGGTAAAAAGGAATAAACCTCCTTATATTTTTTTAAAAGTACACCAAAATGCATATGCCTCAGAAATGTGTATATTTGCAAAAATGAGCACAAAAATGCTTTATTCAATGGGGACATGGGGTGAAAAATGAATGTATTTGCTAAAAAGTGCACAAAAATGCATACATTTCGGGGAAATGCATGCAAAATGTTGATTTAAAAATGCATCTAAAATTCATTTTTATTCATATATTCATACAAATGTATGAAAATCATACAAAGGTTTCTTTGGACTACTACTACTACTACTACTAATAATAATTTCAATCTGATGCAGAATCGGGACAGAATGAATTTAGCATTGGAAAAATGAAAACCTGAGTGAAATCGAGTTTAACAGATTTGCCCATTCCTGGGTGTACCACTTGGTCATCCTTTCTTCACGAAAACTCATTCCCATTCTTTCTGTTCCTCATTTCCTAAGGGAAAATAATAGTCTTCACTATGCTGCTAAAGGAGCTACCAACGCTACCTTAGAGAGAGAAAAAATTAACACCATTAGTATTGAAAACTAAAGCCTCTCCTTCTTCTCTGGGCCTGCCGCTTTAGCCCTATATACCATTTTCTAATCCATTAGTCTTCGTTTTTGCATCTGTCCCCTCAGTTTCCCCCCCCCCCCCAATTGTTATGATTTACCTGTAATGTCGAGAGGAAACAAACAAGATAAAGAGGGAGAGATAAGTGACGAGATGGGATTTCGGTCCTGACCTAGGCTTAAAGTGAATGATTGTCAATACTAATAACATAAAACTTAACAGTAGAGTGTGGCTGACACATGACGGGCTCAGGAATGCTTAGAGATGTCTGAAAATTCAATCAGAGAGTGAAGTCAGAAATGTAGCCGGTGTGTCTGCAATTTGGGTTTAATACATTGCTTTGAAATCATTCTGTAATACAGAGGGCAAAAAGTACATGAGACATTGGCAAGGGATGCAGGTGCTTCCCTCTGTCTCTGTCTCTCTGTCTCTCTCTGTCTCTCTCTCTCTCGGTGTGTGTGTCTTCAGCTCTACTGTAGAAGCAAAGGAGGGAAAATTCATGTTGGGCTCTGCAATAGTCATGCACAGCCCTTGTAAGGAAAGTTGGCCACATCAGCAACATGGACATTAATCTGTAACAATAAGGGAGGATGTGTCTCTCCGTCTGTCTGCTCCATATTGCGAAGACCATGAAACCTAGACATCTGAAAAATGGCGTGTTTGCAAAAGGGACCCTAGGGGAGTGCACCTCATGTTTTTCAAATGCACTAATTTTTAAATGCACTAATGCACTAATTTAAATGTGTCTGTGTGCTTGAAACCGGTAGTAACAACTTGAGCCACAAGGGGCAGATGTTCCTAACCAGCACATACCTTTGCAGTCAGGGAAGATTAGTAAATCAAGGGATGCAGTTATATGCCTGCCTACCCCCTGTTGTGGGGCAGCCCCTTCAGATTAGAAATCCACAGAATGGAAACCCAAGTGGGCTGGATTTGGCATGAAGGCCTGAGGTTCAATACCTCTGTTATAAAGCATCAGTCATAGCTATCCCCAGAGATCACAGCATAATCTCATAGGCAGATTATTCCCAGAGATACTGCAGCATGTTCTCATAGAATTTTGATTCCTTTCACATTACGGAGGTTTAGGAATTCAGTACAGAAGACGTAAGGCAGCCATTAGCACTTATTTGATATTAAGTTGACTATATTGGTATCTTCCTGATATATTATATCATATAATATAAGGGAACAAATGCAGTGATGTCATCTTTGTAGTGTTCTGGTATTAGGGTCAGTTCACCTATCCACTCTCTTCATGGTTAACTGGTCTCCTCCGTTCCCACCACACTTAGCATCAGACTTGTTGAAGGTGAACAGTAGCTAGTAAGAACAGGTCCCCTAATTGCTCATTCCAATAAGCACAACTGGCTTAGGAACCTTTATAGGATTCAGGGAGTATCACCTGACCATCTTAGACTAATGATGTACGTTAGTGACTCTTCCTTTAGGGATGTATGAGAATTTCCTTTCAGTTTGCAAAGTACTCGAAAATGCCCTGTTCGCAACCCCGAATGTCAACATGAAAGGGAGCACATGTTCTCTGAAAATGTTCGCCAATTGCTGAACTTGTGTTTGCATTTGCAAAATATGCACTTGGGCAGGATCTACACTACTGCTTTATAATGGTTTATAACAGTAGTGACAACTGTTGGGCCCCAGGACACACTCCATATACAGTTTTCAAATTGTTTTCAAAGTGTTATATCCTGCTTGGTGTAGATCTGGCCTTGGAAAATGCACAACTTTCTCAAAAGGCACAACTTCCGAAAAGTGTGCTGCTTTTGAAAATGCACAATTTTCCCCATTTCAGCAAACTGGAAAACAGTCACAAATGAGAATGGGAACGAGCTTTGAAGTAAAGTTCAGAGATTTTTTGTTTCTCCCATTTCTACTTTTCTTCACTGTTGTTGCTGATTCCTCTATTTCCCTCCTTTGTCCTATGATGGGTATTCAGCTATGGGGCGGTATATAAATGTAATAAATAACAACAGCAGCAACAACAATAATTCTAGAATAGTCACATCTCAGGACCCTGCCAGTTCACGACCCAATGAAGAGCCATGTGTTGTCACTCAAGTCACAACACTCCTGGGTCATTAAAATATTCCGTGGCAAGCACAAGGTAGGATTTTGCACACTGGTCAAGTGGATTGAGAAATACATTACAAAGTCAAGACTGGGCTATTTGCAAGTGCATAGATGAAAGAACAGGTGCTAAGTGGGCACAGAAATTGACTCATTTCTAAATCTAAATCTAAAATGATTTCTAAGCTCCCTTTAAGAGTAGAATCGTCTGTGCCTGTGGAAAATATATAAATCCTGACAGGAAAGATGTTTAAAATCTGGTCTAAAATTTATAAATAAGTGTGTTGTGTAGCATAGCATTATTGTGGTTATAGGAGGGTTAACAAGGAGAGGTGAAAAGGCTTGCCTTCAACTGAGGCCTGTCACTGGCACTGTATATGAAGCCTGCTTTTGGCAATCTGCCAACTGCCAGTAAAACTGTTACTGTTGCATTACTAAGGAACCTATTATAGACCTTAACAAGCTTACACTTGCTCCAGGTGTTTATATACTGCATAGGGGGATCAAAAAGATCAGTCAATGAACATTCTATTTACTCTCATTGGCTCATAAATATAGGCAAATGGACTGGCAGTTGATGGTGTGTTAGAAGGTCATTGGCCAGAGGATTCTCACCAGAGAGTATAAAAGGACAGTCAGTCCCAATACTCTCCAAGAGTCTGTTTAGGCTGACCATATGAAAAGGAGGACAGGACTCATGTAACTTTAACAGTTATAGAGAAAAGGGAATTTCAACCGGCATCATTTGTATGCAATTAGTTCCTGGTGAAGTTCCCTCTTCATTACAACAGTTAAAGCTGCAGGGGCCCTGCCCTCTTTTGTATCTGGTCACTCTAGCATAGTGCCTGCAACTTTAATTGTTGTGATTAAGAGGGAATTTCACCAGGTCCTAATTGCATACAAATGATGCCGGCTGAAATTCCCTTTTCTCTGCAACTGTTAAAGTTACATGAGCCCTGTCCTCCTTTTCATATGGTCAGCCTATGAGTCAGCCAGATAGAGAAGAGCCTAAGGAAGATGAAGGCTAGCAGCAGAGCCTAAAGAAAGAGGCTGAAGAAGTAGAGCTGAAATCATAGAAGGCAGGAGCTGTGAGGGTTTGCTAGGCGAAGAAGATTGTAAAACCATTTCTAAGGCAGGTTCTGGTCATATTGAAGACATAAAGCAATTGGCTTCAAGAAGTAGTGAGACTTTGGTATGAGGCAACTTTTTCTTTTCAGACTTGTCCTTGACCAGAAGAAATGTTTCAGGTGAAGCTGAAGCAAGCTTGAGTCCAGTGTGACAGCTGGGAGACATTTTACAATTTTGTATCCTTTGAGTGAGTTCCTGAGCAAGTGAGAACTTCAGGTCCAGATGACTGAGTAATGCCCAATTCAGGCAATCTATAAAGTGTGTTGTTTAAACTAGCGCTGTGCTGAAAATGTCTTTCTCATTATTCCGGACCATTTTTATTCAATTTGATAGAAAAGAAATTGCTTTTGAAAAGTAATTCAAAGGCGAAGAAATTTCAGAGCAAATATCATGAGTTGGGGTCAGGGTTCTTGTGCTTACCTTGCACATGAGATGGCCAAGGAATGTGTATGAGTATCCTCTCTTTCATTGTACAATCACCTCTGTCCACCTGCATTAGAAACAAGTTGTATCCACAATCTGTCCTCAGAAATTTATCATTTGGAAGATCCTGGGGGAAGTGGGAGAACTCTAAAGAATGGCAACTACAGCTGAACCAAAATTTCTTAGAAGTCCTGAGATTTTTCTTTTCCTAACTCCATAGAAATATAAGACCACTTTGCAGAATTTCCCCAAATTTTCTTCCCCAAGTTTGGTGGGTTTTATATTTCCTCTCTACCAACCCTACAGTGTTCCAGAACAATGCTAGGTAAGGGGTTATTGTGGACAATGCAAAATGAGGCCAGGTTGCCAACACAGTCGCTGCTGTTACCACTTGCATGACAATGCAAAAAAGCCAAAACCCTTTGGAGAAAAGAAAGCAGGTGTGCTACAAGTTTTGCTCAGCACCTTGGATAGCTCCTTTAGAGTTCTGACTGGTTCTGACTTAAAGCCAGAATGGATTTACCACCCCAATGACATTAGAGCCATCAGCCTCCACTGCTCCCCCTTGTCCAAAGGGGAACAATCTGTATTGTTCCTGTCCCAATAAGAAAAACAACAACAACAAGGACTTATATCAAAAGTCGGGAACCTCTTTCAGCTCGAGGCCTGAATTCAATTTTGGAGAAGCTCTCAGGACTGCATTGCAGTGGAGGGTGGGGGCAAAGGCAAAAGGGTTGGATCCTTCTCCAGGAGCCCCTGCCAAAGGAAGTGAGGTGGGTGGCTACTAGGAAGAGGGCCTTTTCTGCTGTGGCACCCAAGCTGTGGAATGAGCTCCCCAGAGAGGTTCGCTTGGGGCCTACATTGTGGTTGTTTCAGTGTCAGGTCAGTACCTTTGTATTGTTCCAAGCATTTGACCTTTTATCTGGTACTTTATTTCAATTTTTTTTTGCTGCCAGCTTTGGTTGGTTGTTTTATTTTTATATTGTAGTTTTAAATGTTTAAATTGTATTTTATCATCTGTATTTCATTGTTTCATATTTTAAGGTATTAATTGTTGTGAACCACCCAGAGAGCTTTGGCTATTGGGCAGTATAAAAATGTAATGCATAAATACATAAATAAAAAATACCAAGATATTTTAGCTTGACATTCTTACTGCCAGTAATTAAGACTTAGGAGAGGCCTTTCCACCTCCGAGAATAGGGAAAAACTGCTCAAAAACTGGCAAACTACCAAATGATGAGTGGTGGGTGGGAAGTTCCCCACCCCTGCCTTACATATTCAGAATTTTCCTGAAAAAGAAGATGGATTGTGGGGGGAGGGGGGAGGGGAAACAGTTGAGAGAGCTTTGGCTATTGGGCAGTACAGAAATCAATCAATCAATCAATTGGAATCAGTGATCTTTTCTTTCTAATCCTTGAATTGTACTTTCCTTAGTGTTGCAATTGTTCTCCTTTGGAGCTTGTTTTTGTGATCTGCACAGTGGTTCTTGCTGAGGGCCAGTGCTGTCATAACATTTTCTACTCATTAAACCCTGAAAGTCATGTCACTTTTCCTGGAAAGTGATATCATAAATCTAGGCTGAAAAGTATCTTGTAATAAGATCATGCTGTGGAAAGTTGAAACAGATAATCATTCCAGGCATTGCTCACTTACAGGTGCAGCTTATGGGAAGGAGCCACCACCACTGAGGAGCAAATTGCAACCTAGGTGGAAGCCCCCAGCTCACCCCTTCGCCAGTGGGCATCATGTGCTGGCACCAGAGACAGCGGTGTATCTGAGAAAGCACCATGGTGGTGCATGGCTACAGTCTGGCCAGGAGTGCCTAGTGGGACTGCTGAAATCTAGACTGGAATTACCTGGCCAGGTAGCAGCAGCACATCTGCATGAAGTTGACTCAGGTTCTCCTCTTTCTCTCATGCCACCTTGCCAATCCCAACACTAAGAGTATCAATGGCTGCTAGTCCAGATAGCTATGTGCTACCTCCAGTAGCAGAGGCAGTAAACTCATATACACCAGTTTCTGGGGAACATGGGTGGGAAGGTGCTGTTGCACTCATGTCATGCTTATGGGTTCCAAGTCGACAGCTGGTTGGCCAATGTGGGAACAGAATGCTGGACAAGATGGACCTTGGTCTGATCCAGCATGGCTCTTCTTATGTTATGTTCTTATGGGATCTTCCACCTACATGCAGCATCCCCTTATAACAGGGGTGCAGAACCTCAGGTCAAATCTGGCCCTCCTGGGGTCTCCAAATGGCGAAGTATAAAGTGTTGGTTATTACCTTTAAAGCCCTACATGGTTTGGGTCCTGGGTACCTGCGGGATCGCCTTCTCCCGTACAATCCGCCCCGCACACTTAGGTCCTCTGGGAAGAACTTACTCAAGTCAGCCAGAACTAGGCTGGCAAGTGTTACCCAGAGGACCTTTTCTTACATCGCTCCCAGACTATGGAATGGTCTGTTGGAGGAGGTTAGACAAATTGACAGTCTTCATGAATTTAAGAGAGTCATGAAGACTGTCCTCTTCCGACAGGCCTATCTAGATGAATTTTAGGATGTTTTTAATGTTGTATTGTTCTCTTGTTTTTTAAAATTTTAACTGTTGTGATTTTTATGTTTATGTTGTTGTTGTTCCCCGCCTCGATCCGGAGGGAGAGGCGGGTTACAAATAATAATAATAATAATAATAATAATAATAATAATAATTATTATTATTATTACTACCATTTTCCACTGGCCTCAACTCCTCCCCTCTGGCCAACAATCATTGGGTGGTTTCCCAGCTTTTCTAAGGGTTGTTTATTGTCAGTAAGAGTTTTAAGTTAAAATTGTTTGTTTAGGGGTGTTTTTGGTGCAGTCCCACCCACCACTGGCATGCAGTCCCTGAGAGCTTCTCTGAAATGGAATTTGGCCCTCGAGCTGCTGGAGGTTTAACATCCCTGCCTTATAAACTGTCGCTGATCCGTTCCGATATCACTTACATGTTCACGGACATGCGTATTTTGAAATGTCTTTGTGTAAGTGGAAAATGTCACACCAGCGCTGGCATTTAGCCAACCATGGTCAGCAGTTGTCCCTCCTTATGCCCCAAAGATGTCAACCGTTGTGTGATCCTGCCCTGAGCCCCAACTGGAAGGTACTGCTGATCTATCAAACCAGTCACCTCTGGATAGCGAAGACAGGAAGCTACTAGGAAATCTAAATTTAGCTTTCTAGCTCCAATAATGAAATAAATAAATGAATCCCCAGAAACTGACTAGATTTCTAGACTTGTGACTGCAGAAAAGAAGAAGTGTTGTTGACATTAAAGGCTCATTACCTCAACGAGGAATAAACAGAAGTCATTTATCATCATCATTATGATCACCGTCATCATCATTAGCACTGCCGTCTTAAAGTCAATCTCACACTTGTTGTCGGAGGGAAGCAAATTTTTAATGTGTGCCTATCATGAAGTAGAAAGCTAGGTTGTGCTTGCAACAGATAGCTTTTCGACATTGAAAACAAGTACATTTCACAAATAGTAATGGATTTGAAACACAGCATGATCTCAGCAAGGTATGAAAAAAAAGATTAGAACTTGAAATGAGAAATTAAGGGTGTTTTTGGTTTTTGTTCTTTTAAATAAAGGACACAAAATGTAATCATTGTAGGAAAGCCCAATAGAATATGTTTATAAAAAAGTAGAGACGTTTTTCCTGGAATTTCTCATTGTAGCTCAGTGGATAAAGTGTATGTATTTAGGCATGGCTTGTCCATAAAGCTCCCTGTATAGTGTGGGCCTATGTATCTATCTAACCTACATCACTGGATAGTTCTGAGTTTCAATGAGAACTTTAGAATATTCTGCACAAAGAAATAAATGATGGTAATAGCTTAGAGCATGTGCTCTCTGGGTGTGTTCGCTAAAACATTAGCAGCAGAGATATGGCCAGGCGTAATGGCTGTTATTTTGGTCAACTCAGTATTTAACACGCAGACTAGGGTTTGGAGAACTCACAAGGGCCCTGCTCGCACAGTAGGGTGACCAGATAAAATCCAGGTCAGGGCTCATGTAACTTTAACAGTTGTAGAGAAAAGGGAATTTCAGCCAGTGTCATTTGTATGCAATTAGTTCCTGGTGAAAGTCCCTCTTCATCACAACAGTTAAAAGTGCAGGGGCCCTGCCTTCTTTTGTATATGGTCACTCTAGTATAGTGCATGCACCTTTAACTGTTGTGATGAAGAGGGAATTTCACCAGGAACTAATTGCATACAAATGACACTGGCTGAAATTCCCTTTTCTCTACAACTGTTAAAATTATATGAGCCCTGACCTGGATTTTATCTGGTCACCCTACCCTTTCTATTACAATGTAATACATGTTTTTTCTCCTTATTTTTATGATATGAGGCCTCTGAACCCTGACATGGATTAGGGTCTCAGCATGTCTTAATCCAATCCTGACTCCAGAGGTTCCTGTTCATGTTGGAATAAGAGAGTCATGGAGTGAGGAGATGCAAGGAGCCTACAGTAACTAAGTTTTTTTTTAAAAAAATTCCTAGGACATAGTATAATGTTTGGGAAGCAGAGAAATTGAAGGAAAGGTCAAAATGAAGCTGGATCGTAGTTCCGGAGCTGCAGAACTGGAAGAGCAGCTGAACTTCTAGTATCCCCAGGGAATCAGCAGCAATTGAAAAAGGTAACAGCAGGCAGCTCGATACGGGTGGGTTTGTTTTCATTAGCAACAATCATGATAATATTTGCTCCATGCTCCACTGCCTTTGTCCTCCCTCCCCCCCCCCCCCCCCCCCGAATGAGCATTTGGAGTTCGTGTTTCTGCTATAACTAGGTCAGGGAGCCTAAGTAGGTCACGTTGCCTTTCCAAACATGGTAAATCTGGAAATGAAGTAAGAAAGAATGGCCTGTAAACAAAATGCAAGGGGCTGGGTTAATGGGTGTGTGTATGTCTGTGTGTTTGGGTGTGTGCGTGAAACCAGAGTGACACGTCACAGGAATGTGCCAGCATGGCGCAAGCAGGAAAGATGGGAAAGAAAACAGGACGGAATGGAACAGAAAGTGTTAGGACACCATGTGAGTAGGGTGACCATACGGAAAGGAGGACAGGGCTTCTGTATCTTTAACAGTTGTATTGAAAGGTGAATTTCAGCAGGTGCCATTTGTATGCATGCAGCACCTGGTGAAATTCCCCCCATCACCACAGTTAAAGCTGCAGGAGCTATACTGGAGTGACCAGATACAAAAGTGGGCAAAGCTCCTGCAGCTTGAACTGTTGCGATGAAGAGGAAATTTTACCAGGTGCTGCATGCCTACAAATGACACCTGCTGAAATTCCCTTTTCTAGACAACAACGATATAGGAGCCCTGTCCTCCTTTCCAGATAGTCACCCTACATGTGAGTGAATTAAGGCTAGTTGGGATGGGAGCTGCATTTCCAAGGGAGGAGGTCTTGGCCACCTGAGATCAAATTGAGTTTCAAGGTAGAGGCTCCCACTAGGTTGTCAGTGGAACAAAACCAAAGGAAAGAACTGGTAGCAAATGATGGTCGAGATCCTGGGGCAAGCAGGGAAGTCCAGGAAAAAGCCTGGGAAAACTGGCATCTGGATGGCAGGAGGACAGTAGATCAGGAATGCACCATATGGTTGGCCTGCTGGAGAATGGAAGCAGATGTGATGGGGAAAGATGTGCAGATAGGAGGGTTGCAGGGATGTGTGAGTAGGAGCAAAAGCACAGGCAATAGGAGCTTCAGGAGGAGCAGTGAGTGGAAGCCTCCTTCTGGAAAGAGAGATTTCAACCTGCAGGAGTTATTAGGGATGGGGGAGAAATTAGGGTGACCAGGGCTCCTGTATCATTAACAGTTGTATAGAAAAGGGAGATCCAGCAGGTGTCATTTGTATACATGCAGCACCTAGTGAAATTCCCTCTTCACCACAACAGTTAAATCTGCAGGAGCTATACTAGAGTGACCAGATACAAAAGAGGGCAGGGCTCCTGCAGCTTGAACTGTTTAACTGTTTGGGGGTGGTAATGGGCTGGATGAGGGAAAACAAACTGAAGCTGAGTCCAGAAAAGACGGAGATGCTTGCTGTCAAGGGCCCTGACCTGGGTTTGGAGGTGTGTCAACCAGTTCTGGATGGGGCTACACTTCTCCTGAAAGACTGCATTTGCAGCTTGGGGGTGCTCCAAATGACAGCCCAGATAGATGCAATGGTCAGGAGTGCCTACTATCAACTTTGGCTGTTGTGCCAGCTGCGCCCTTTCCTAGAGTTGGAAGACAGTAGAGCACGCGCTGGTAACCTCGAGGCTTGACTTCAGCAATGTGCTATATGTAGGCTACCATTGTACCCAGTTTGGAAACTTCAATTAGTTCAAAATATGGCAGCTAGGTTTCTTCAAGTTTATTACAGTAAATAACCAGCATATCAGAATAAATGAACACTAAAATACAGTTAAAAACAGTAAAATACAGTTAAAATTGGGAGACTAAAAGTGGGACTATACAAGCACCAACAGAAGAAAACATGAAAAACCCAACTGTAGAACCTTCAACGATGTTAATTTATCACCTCTCTACAACAGATTATGGCTGTTGTGCAAAATCTAGTCACTTTAGCTATGACCTGAAAGTTCATGTCTGACAAGGGATATTCTAGGTAGAATTCATCCAGCCTACCTGGAATTTTATGGTATGAGCAGGGTTAGAAGAGAGGATCTGAGGTCTTGAGAAAAGTGGCAGTAAAGTAGGATGTGTCCCACTGTCTCTTTTCCCATCTTGCATCGGCAAATCCATTTTTGAATCTACCTTCCAACAGTGCGGACGGTAAAACATTAAACTTAGCTAACATAAATGCTTTTCTGAGTTTGGGGATGGTGAAATTTATCAAATAGTTAGCAGGTGCAAATGGCCCTCTATTATCCCTAAAAGCAGCCAGGTTGGTCACTGGTACATTTAGGGGTGAGCATATTACCCCAACATTAAAATCAGTCCACTGGCTGCCAATTAGTTTCCGGGTGAAGTGCAAAGTGTTGGTCATTACCTTTAAAGCCCTACATGGTTTGGGTCCTGGTTACCTGTGGGATCGCCTTCTCCCATACAATCCAACCCGCACACTCAGGTCCTCTAGGGAGAACTTACTTCAGTCAGTCAAAACTAGGCTGACAACTGTTACCCAGTTTAAGAGAGCTATAAAGACTAGCTTCTTCCAGCAGGCCTACCCAGATGTATTTTAAACTGAGAATTTTAAGTTGTCTTGATTGTTATTTTGATATTGAATTGGCTTTATATGCTCATTTAATTAATTTTATGTATTTTATTTATATTGTATTGTTTACTAATATTGTTCCCTGTCTCGATCCAAAGGGAGAGGCGGGTAAGAAATAAATAAATAAATAAATTCATTATTATTATTATTATTATCATTATTATCCACTCTAGCTGGTGTGTTCATCATTAATAGTGGACTGCTTCTCTCAGCTATTTCAATTATCACATTAGAGCTGCTTCACACGGTTGGAAGTGAGGGTGCAACTCAGCTAGCTTAAAAAGGAAAACAAAGAGAATAGATAGATGACTTCCAAGCTTCCTAGACCATCCTCTGACCAGTGCTAACCTTCCTTCTGTTGGTAGACTGGTAGTCTTGGTGTTGCTGACCTCACTTCCTCCTTTCTCCTCCTTCATGCTCTTGCCTCTCAGAGAGGAGACATTTGGGCCTCCCTGCATCCTAGGTTAGGGACCATCCTACCCAACATGTATTTTCTGCAATAAAATAAAGCTTTCTTATTCCTTTGAACCAGAGTGCCCAGTGTGATTCGTCCTGGAGAAAGCATGCTCCTTCAGCCAGGATTTCACCAAGCTCAACCTCATGAGGATCTAGTTGTTCTGCTAAAATACACAAGAAGTTAAAGCTGAGGATTCATGTGTCCCCCAGTTAAGCATACTTGTCCCCCAGTTCACAAGTAACATATACAACAGTTTTCCCCAACCTTGTGCCCTCCATATGTATTGGACTACAACTCCATTGGCCATGCTGACTCAGAATGATGGAAGTCATGGCCAAACACTTTTGTAGGGTACCAGGTTGGGGAAGGCTGATATACAACATCAGCATGAATAGTAATTTGTTTAACACCAACTGCAGCATAATTTATGTGTAGGCTTTTTTTGCCTGACAATGTAGAGGTGAATTTCCTTGTCCATATGTGCATAAGCTACCATTGTGAACTGTTCCTCAGGAGTTAGAAGATGAGCTAGCAATCCAAAGTGGGGTGAGAGGGATAGACCTATTTTTCCCTTGCATTATAAGGTATATTGTTCAGTATATTTGGGAAATTCATCCCCCACAATGTTTCATGCCTGTTATTCCTTGGAGCTGACAATGACTTCTGCCAGAAAGAAAGAGTTATATGTGTGTGATGTGAAAAAAGAGAGCTTCTTTAACAGAAAGGTAGGGGATTTTTCAGCATTTATATTTTGTGTCCCCGTCTTCTATGTTTATGGTACATTAGGGCCTTGGCAAGTTTAAAATTATGCATAGGCCACCTCCTTTGACTGCCCTGAAGGAGCTCCTAAAACTAATGTTCCATGTAAATGATTCCCGTTGCTCCATCTGTGGCTCCTTCATGCTCCTATCACAATGAAAGTTAATGACTCTCCTTCTCTGAGTGGCAAGGGGGCAAAACCGATGCTCACCGTGACAACCAATGTTATATTTACACTCATGCGCTTCTACACCTTTTTGTTGCACTACAACTCTAGAATTTTGGATGTGTTGGGAAGGTGATTCTAGCTTCTCTTTTCCATCCATCCACCTCAAATAATGGATCATTCATTTGCTACATCTGAGATTTTTGGATGGGTGTACTTTCCTGCACTGCCAACACTTAACATCATGGGTTGGTGTGTGTGTGTGTGTGTGTGTGTGTTGCACTGGTACAGTAGTAGTAACCTTACTCTAAGTACTTAAGTGCTGGTGATAGTGATGGACTAATCTATCACTCTTGCGTTCTTCCTTTTTAATTTTTTTTCAAAAAAAATCTCATGTCTTTCTACTCCATTTATGAAGAAATCTGCAAATTTGGGTAAGTTCTTATCAAACACCATACACCCATCTGAACTAGCCAAATTAAATAAGTACAGCTATTCCCATCATGGAGAGGATCATGTTTTGCTTGCCTGCCATGAAGCTATTAAAGACAAGGAATTTGTCAGAAAGAAGAGATGGCAAACCCAAGTCAGTGTCACAAACCTGGTTGAATAGACAGGGATCTGAACCCAGATTTTTAAGAGCTAGAGGCATTCAACCCTTTCCGCCTGGATGGATGAATCAGATTTGCTTTTTCCTAGATACTTTTTTTAAAAATCAAATTCTTTCTGTCCCATTTATGAAGAAATTTGTGGATTTGGGCGAGTTATAATTAAAAAACAAACAAATAAACAAAACACAGCAAACAAATTTGTGAACTAGCTGATGCAGCAAAGAATGAGCAAAGGAGGTTTAAGATATCGATTGATCTCTTTTCCCCAGGGATCATTGGCCATTATGGCCCTAAAATTCAGTAGGGCAATGAGAGCACGTCTCCTCAGCTACCCTGTAAATAAAATAGTGTTAGTTTGGAAAGTATTCGCTCTGAAAAATCCCTTCCATATGAAATTGATGCTCATCGTCTAAAGCCCCTTGTGCTTCCCACTTCCTAGAGAGGTGAGGTTGATTAGCACTCATAATAGGGTCTTTTGTGTAGCTGCACCCCCATTGTGGAACACCTTCCCTAGGAAGGCCAGCCTCCTCCTCAGTGTAATTTAGATGTCTAGAGATGCCCCCCTCTTTTTTATCATGAATCCCTGGACTGAAGATATGTTTTAGGTTTTTGAATTTTTATGGATTTTAGGGCACAATCTTATTGTTTCCACCCTCAATGTTTATAAGCTTACAACTACCCAATGCAGAGGAGGAGGCATGGTGGAAACAATATTTACCTCCTTGTCCTCCCACTCTGCAGTTTTGCGAGATGGGCTTTCCCCCCATCTATTTTGTGCATTTCGGAGGGGAAGGGAAGGAGGCTTGAGAGCCCCCAGGATAGCTCATATCCTGGCCTCTCTACTCTCTTCCAATCCCCACCCACCAAAGCACCCCCTTTCCCCCCCTCTCTGAGGTTGTGTTCCTGACCTTGGAGAGGTGGCCAGTGTGGTGCTATCTGCACCAACTGCAAGGGGGAGGTTGGATTCCTTGCTCCAAGGTCAGAGCACTGTCATGGATCTGGGAATCTGAAGTAGGGGCCATAGGATTGCTCCCCCACATCTTTGTATTTTTATTGTACATTTCCTCAAGCATTCATTTATTAAAGGCACAATCTAAAAATATTCTAAATAAATAAATAAACAAACAATACCATGGATACATTATTGCATAAATTTGTTATGGCCCTGTAAACTACCACATACCCTTAACTCCTGCAGTTATATGGGTGAGAAAGATTATAAGAGTGTGCTAATAAGCTGGTAACAAAACTGTCTAAATCAAGCCACGGAAAATGTAGATTCAATGACAGATTGTTTCCACAGGTGATTAAAGTAGATTGGTGTTGTTCCAAAATAGTTGGGAGTTGTAAGCTCACAGCAGCACTGCAGAAAATAGCTTTTGACTTCAGACTGCAGCAAAGGGTATGGATGGATCTGATGGGATCTGAGCTGGCGGTGATCGAACAAGAAAGAGATCTTGGGGTTGTGGTGGATGGCTCAATGAAAATGTCAATCCAGTGTGTGGCAGTTGTAAAGAAGGTATGTTAGGCATTATAAGAAAAGGAATTGAGAATAAAACTGCCTATATCATACTGCCTTTATACAAATTTGTGGCGCAACCACACTTAGAATGCTGTGTACAGTTCTGGCCACCATACCTAAAAATAGATATGATAGAGCTGGAAAATTGCAGAAAAGGGCAACTAAAATGATTAAGGAGCTGGAGCATCTCCCCTATGAGGGAAGGTTACAACAACAGGGATTGTTTAGCGTTGAAAAAAGGAGGCTAAGGGGAGACATGGTAGAGGTGTACAAAATTATGCATGGTGAGAATGTGGATAGGGAGACATTTTTCTCCCTCTCTCAAAATACTAGAACCCGGGGTCATCCCATGAAGCTGATTGGTCAAAGATTCAGGACAAATGAAATGAAGTACTTCTTCACACAGCACATAGTTAAATTATGGAATTCACTACCACATGATGGAGTGATGGCCACCAATTTGGATGGTTTTTAAAGGGGGTTGGATAAATTCCTAGAGGGGAAGGCTATCAATGGCTACTAGCCCTGATGGTTATGTGCTACCTCCAGTATCCGAGGCAGTAAGCCTGTGTGCACCAGTTGCTGGGGAATCTGGGTGGAAGGATGCTGTTGGTTCCTGGTTGACAGCTGGTTGGCCACTGGGAACAGAGTGCTGGACTAGATGGACCCTTGGTCTGATCCAGCATGGCACTACTTATGTTTTATGGATGGTTAAGAAATTGTGGGATTTTCTGTCTGCCCCTAAGCTAGCCAGTTTATTGGACTGGCTGGTCAAAGCACCACCTGTACTACATCTAATTTTGCTTGACTTCCAAACCCATTTCAAATCAATGTTCATCCGCAGCCAGGTGAAATGGATATCAACATCCAGTGGAAATCTACACTGTGGGGGAAATTTAATTTTCCATTGGGGGACTTTTGCCAGTTCTTTTATCTGGAGAACTAGGCTATTTCTGGTCAAGCTGCCTGGGGGCATTATAATATTTATTTATTTATTTATTTATTTATTTATTACATTTGTATACCGCCTCATAGCCGAAGCTCTCTGGTCAAAGCAATGCCCCCCAACACCTGTAAAAGCAGCATGGCTATGGAAGGTCTAAGCTCCAGGCCAAAGAAGCTGGACGTTGTTGGAATACATTGAAAGTGTGCCCCCAATCCTTGAAAAAAGCACTGCCCAGGCCTACTCTGAGTGGAGGCAATAATTTATACTGACCTGTTCATGGTCTCCATGGTTAACAGTAATGGTACATGTTGGACTTTTCTCATTCTACTCCAGACCATCTGTAATGATCCTAGACTTACATTCTTGCAAAGTTCTAGGGATCTTGAATAGGGGATGTTGATAGTGGGGCATTTCTCTCTGCTAGCAATAGGCACACTCTCCTCAGCTTGAGTCAGAACCAGCTCAGTATTGACCAGCGGTCAGCATGTGGGAAAAGCTTGCCCATTCCCAAGAGCTCTCTTCTGTCTCATGAACGTGGGTGCAGTCTTTCCGTTTTGCTTTCACTTTTGCATTTGTCAGAAAGCACCTCCCTTGATGTGGGATATTTGCTCCTCAAAGCTTCATCTATTTTTGCCCAAGTTCTGGAAACTAGTCAAACACTCTGGCAGAGCTGGGGTGATGTTTAAGGCTCTGGGGAACTATGGGAAAGCCCAGGAAACTTCCCAAGCTTTGAAGGGGAAGGGCCTGCACAGTCCTTGAGCTTGTCTGATTAAGCAAGATAAAAAAGCTCCCCAACCAGAATGAACTGTGGATTAAGCAGAGACCCTTTTAGGCTCTGTGTTAGCCCTTCCTCAACCTGGTCCCCTCCAGATATTTTGGACTTCAGCTTCCATCAGCCCTATCCAACATGGCCAATGGTCAGGAATGCTGGAAGTTGCAGTCTGAAAGATCTGGAGGGTACCAGGTTGGGGAAGGCTGTCCTAGCCCATAGCTCTACCTTAGACCTGGATCCATCTCTAACCAGAGTCAAATGGGCTTTATGAAAAAAGGAAGAGCCCCACTGTATCAGAACAAATGGCTGTCTAGTTCGCATCCAGTTTACCATAGTGTCCATCCAAGATGCATACAAGCAGGCGATGAGGGAAACTTCACCTTCCCACTCATGTTCCAGAGCAGCTGGTATTCTGATTCTGAAGGTAGCCTATAACCATTATGATTTGTAGCTGTTGGGATTGATTTTTTTTTTAAATGAAGAACAGGATATAACTGAAAGGAAAAAAATGAATTTTAAAAAAGGCCAGGAAGTGAGTCAGATGGTGGGTCCACAGCACTGCACAGCCCTTGACACATAAGCATAACTCTTTCCATGGAATTTAGCAGTGGAGGCTGGTGGCTCTGATGTCAGTAGGGCAGTGAATCCTCTCCAGGTTTCAGTCAGAACTTTTCAGAACTCTAAAAGAGCCATCCACAGTGCAAAACAAAGTGCCATGGAGAGCTCCTTTAGAGTTCTCACTGGTTCTGATTGAAGCCCAGAGTGGATTCACCGCTCCACTGGCATCGGAGCCACCAGCCTCCATTGGAATTTAGTATCTGCCTGGTTGGGTGTCAGTTTTACAAGAAGACCCATGCTATGTGGCCTTTATATGTTATAATAGTGCTGTGGGATGAACCCCTCCCCCAGCACTAGTATAATGTTTAAAGGGCACCATGCTGTGTTAAAGAAGTGCTTGGATACATGAATGCCAATGCAGGACAAAAGTTGTTAGTGGATACTGTTTAACTTGAAATGCATTTACTATTCTAGTATCACTGTAGTGATGTTTCAAGCCTGAGGTGAGCTTGGATTATGCATTCTCCCCTTGCTGCATTGTTCATTGCCTCTCAACTATGATTCTAGATCAAGGGCATCAGGTTTAAGGCACCAATCAAACGAATTCCCTGAAAACAAAGAGCCAATGAGAATCAGCAGTTATTTCCTGATTTCTGTGGCGCAATATTGGAATAAATAAAACATGTTTTCCCATTTGGAGAAAGGGAGTTATAAACTAGGAAGCCAAAGTATATAATATACAATAGAGGGACAAATAAAAGATGTCTATGAGTATTTATAGGCATGTTATTAGCACATGAGGGTTTCAGTTTGAAATCTTTTCTCCAAGTTTTAATTGCTTTTCTGATGCTAAAGTTCACTTTCAAAGATTATGCCAAAAAGAGGTTCTAGCTGATTAATAAAATAGGCTGCATGTTTGTAAGGCCATATGGAACAGGTGTAAAGAATTCCATTTGGGGGAACTTGATTCAAGTTTTACTGATCTGTGAATTTGCTGAGTGGCCTTTGTAAAATAATTATCTCTCAGTGTCAGTTCTGCATCCATAAAATGGGAGTAACAGTAACCAATCACAGGTGTGTTGTGAGGAAGTACAAGCTAAAGCATATCTAATACTTGGCATACTAGCCTACCGGTTGTTAGTGTTAAAGTAACATAAAGAGGCAGTCCGAGAGTAGGTGGCTCAATGTTTGTTTATGTCATGAAAATGGCATGGGGATTTATAAAGGCATATCATGAAATTTGCTGTACTCTGGCCAAACTACTAATGTAGCATCATGGAATTGGGGTGGGGAGAGGGGAGGTGGAAATGGAAATTACCTAGGATTAGCTAGATCACCCGCAGTAATAAATATTTATCAGTTTTATTCATTGGGCTTCTAAAATCCAATTAAGCCCCAAACCCAGATTTCGTATTTTGTTCATCGTGGTTTCTATGGCTCTCAAGTGCCTAAATTCAGAAATATTAACATAAATGTGACTGCTTGGATATAGGTAATCTTCAATTCCAAAAGATTAGTATTTCTTGAACAGTAGGAGCCTTTGCCCCCACCAAGAAATAAAATAAAATAAATACTGTGGCAACTTAGGAAAGCTACAAAAGTTGCAGATTTTCTAAATGGAAAACATTTCCATGTAAGATAAATCATGAGGACTACATGTACGGTGCGACGAGGGGAAACTGAATGCATAGACACATTGCTGACTCTGCCACATGTAAATATACTATACATGCTGCTAGGTTTTATTCTGGTTGCATTTTTATATCAGAGCTTTAAGCTTCTATATTTTATACTGTTTTTATGCTGTACTTTGTAGTTTTGATTTCTGTGAATCACCCATAGAGCTTCGGCTATTAGGTAGTATAGAAATGTAATAAATAAATAAATAAATAAATACAATGGGAAGCTGCAACCAATTCTAGCTTCAAGCACATGTGCACAGACCAAAATGTGTGTGTGTGTGTAAGAATGTCGCACACATGCTGATTTAGAAGTGCTTAATTCGAAGTTCTTAATATTCTAAGTGGCCCTCAGAATGATGTTCACCAGCAATGCATGAGGCAGTGTGGTGTAGTGGTTAAAGTGGTGGACTAAGATTGGGAAGACCTGGATTCTAGTCCTCATTTGGCCGTGAAGCTCACTGGGTGACTTTGGACCAGTCATGGACTCTCAGGCCCTTTCTACACCAGGGCCATCCGGGATGCAGGGGGGAAGATCCTGGGATTTCCTGCTTCCAGGATTGTCCCCCAGTGTACACACGCCAGCACAATGTCCCAGAAGGCAAGAGGGATGTCATGGGCACCATTTTTTTTACTGAAGAGGGGCCGGTTGTGCAATTCTGAGCCCCCCATCATGCACAAACTGTGAGTTTTTAAAAAGAAAAATCCCCACCAATATCGGGCCCCAACCCCCTGCCATCGCAGGGATAGCAAAAATGCTTCCCCTTAACCCCGAAGGGCACGGAGCCTCCCCGCACAGCTTGCTACCCATTTTGGAAGCTGCATTTACTCATGGGGAAGAAAGGACGACCCGGGAGTGGTGGCCACACCGGTCCCAGATATCCCGTGGAAAGTCCCTGGTCATCCCTGGTTGCCCTGGGATCCCCTATGCATCATTTGGACACGCAGGGATGAACCAGGGACAAACCTGGGGGAAAAAACATGGTGTAGACACAGCCTCAGTCTAACCTACCTCACAGGAGTATTGTGAGGATAAAATAGAAAGGAGGACCTGGATCCCTTGCAAGAGGAAAAAACCCAGGGTATAAATGTGATGATGATGATGATGATGATGATGATGATGATGATGATGTGGGGTGGCCCACTGAGGGCTTGCTCAACCTCCCATTTTTGCTGCTGTGCTGAAACTGCAAAACCTGGGGACTGACAGTCTCTTGGTAGACTACAATATATGCCTGGTAGGCTGATTTTGGCTTGACAGATCACAAATTATACAGGCCTGACCAAAAGATAAGGCGTTGGATCCACAATCTGCTTTCCATGTAAGGGAGTGACATTCCACAAGAGAAAGGAATCCACTTGTGGAAAGCCCCTCTGTTTGATTTTGGGGGATCTTTTCCTCCACCATTACAGCTGATCCCATTCTGCAGGGATTCTTGTGTAGCATTTTGGGGGACCTAGAGGAGCTGCCATGGGAAAGAGGGGGTGAGGAAGTCTACATTCATCAGTGCAGTTGATCCAGTGCAGATCTGGATCCAACTCAAAATGTGCTTTTCATATATCCCGTTTACACTTTCTTTGTTCTCCTTCTTGCTTTTATAGTTTTATCCTGAACCAGTCACCAGATGCAAACTCATGCAACATCTCTGCTTTGGTAAATATACTTCTGTGTATTGTATGAAAGGCCTGCTCCTCTGCTAAGTGTTACTAATTCCTTTAGCAGACTTAGCTCCGAAGTGCAGCATAATTGGGCATTTGACAGGGACTCCATATTGGCCAATGAGCTACCACGTCAATATCACTGCCATCCTCACTTTGCACAAGAAAGTCAGAGGCAGCTCAAAAGACTTCTCAGGTTGTATAGCCCAGTGAGCGGAAATTGCTTGAGCACCACCTCTCAAATCCTGGACCTGTGCTTTACAATAGGGACGGGCAACATGTGGCTCTCCAGATGTTGTCAGATTGCAACTCCCATCAGCCATAGCCAGCATAGCCAATGTGAGGGAGCTGTAATGGGAGTTGTAGTCCAGGAACAGCTGGAAAGCCACAGGTTCCCATTTCTGTTTTAAGACAAGGAAACAAAAACCAGGAGATTTTCTGGCTCCTCCATCAAATCTCCTGGGATGCATCAAGCTGCCTGTTCACATTGTGTTCAAAGAAACATCCATTTACGTGATGCTTTTACTCATGATTAAGAGCAAGATTAGCTGCTTGTTTCCCCTTGCTTTCTCTACTGTTAAGTGAAGGTCAGTAAAATAGCTATCCTCGCTTGGTGTGCTTAACAAACATGTCCTCATGAGGAAAAGTTGCAATGTCTGGGTCTGTTCAGCATAGAGAAAATGATGAGTACAGGGAGACATGATAGAGGTGTACAAAATTATGCATGGTGTAGACAAAGTGGATAGGGAGACATTTTTCTCCCTCTCTCATACTACTAGAACCCCATGGGGTCATCCCATGAAGTTGATTGATCGGAGATTAGGACAGATAAAAGGAAGGACTTCTTCTCACAGTGCATAGTTAAAATATGGAATCCACTTCATCAAGCTGAAGTGATGGCCACCAATTTTGATGGCTTCAAAAGGCTATTGGACAAATTCCTGGAGGAGAAGGCTATGAATGGCTACTAGTCCTGGTAGCTATAGGTTACCTCCAGTATCAGAGGCAGTATTCCTATATGCACCAGTTGCTGGGGAACATGGGTGAATGAGTGCTGTTGCACTTGTGTCCTGCTAGTGGTCTCCTAGTCGACAGCTGGTTGGCCACTGTATAAACAGAATGGAGGACTAGATAGTGTTTTCATCTGATTTCTGAATTACTGTAATGAAATGAGAAGCTCCACATGTGCATCCCTTTGTCTCTGTGAGGTTCTCCTTTCTGTGGATATGAATGAGGAAGCCCTTGCAGATATGAGAGCTCCTTGTGTGCACTGGAGTGTTCCGTAGGATGTTTGCAGCCCCACAAAATAGAGGTCAAAATGCAGCAATTACCTCTTGGTAACCAAGGGTAATGATTATCTGCCCCCAAGAAGCTTATTGCTAAGTGTTTCCTTTGTCTGAAGCTTCATTGCTGCACCGTTTTGTAGCTGGCATTAAACACGCACATATAATGAAGTCTTAAGAGGTCAGAAATCAATTTTGTCTTGATCTGCTTCCCTCTGAACTAATTTTGGATGGGTGACAACATTTGGGTAAGAAACCTAGATCTGAGATAGAGATCTGTACTGAGGACTTAGGTTGCTTTACTGAACTAATACAACAACGTACAGAAGAGCTATTTGCAATATCTCTGCGATGCAGCCCATCCAGCATATAATGTGGAGTAAATGTTGTTTAGTAAAAGAAAGAACACTGATAAATGTCTGGCCATTAAGGTCAGACCATGGAGAATGAAACAAGAAACTGCTGCGAAGAGAGAAATAGAGGCGAGGGAGGAGGGGAAAGTTTAAAATTCAGCACCATGGACAGAGGCACTAACATTTGGGTATAATGGAGCCTGCACAAAGCTTAATTTTCTGTGTTACATACTGAAGCACCATAATACAACTGTTATTTTAAGCTCTTGGAGCTTTTCTAAACTCTTTGTGTGCCAAGTGCTTGCCACCCACCCACCTGTTTTTAGGGATTTGGGCAGGGGAAAGAGAAATGGAAAGAATTCTTTGCAAGAGCACTCAACGAAATGACAGGTTTAATAATCTGCACTTAAACAGCACTTTTTGTCCAAGGGTCTCAGAGATCTTTATAAATATTAATGCACTTTATACATATTTACATCCAACGTCCCCTCCCTCCCAAACAAATAAATGCGTCCCTATCTCCCTTTTCGAGATAGGGGAAGTGAAACTCAAAGCAATTAAAGGAAAGCAAAGTCTTACAGTGACAAAGAAATTCTATTGGAGACACAATAAAGGATCAGCTATAAAGATAGGAACAGAAATAAAATGAGAGATAAGAATATAGATTTTTCTTCTTACCAGTAGAGACACTTCTTAGGACATGGTCTCATGTAGTGCATCATATTATGGCTTTTGGATGCTTAAAAAAATATTTTGTAAGCAACAAATGATTTTATCAGTAACTCTTTAAGGGTGCAATCCTATTATAGATGGACAAATAATTTGACCTGGAATAAGGGAGGTTCCTGTAAAATCTAGAGCTTAGTATTTCAAAGTGATGCATCAAAGTCTCCTTTAGGTGCAATCCTATTCATGTTTAGACAGAAAATGTCTAACAACTCCCACCATCCTCCAGCAAGCATGCCAGCAGAAGTTTTCCTCATCACCTGCTACCTGATCCCTTTTTTAAATTGGTGATTCCAGGGATTAAACTGGGGATCTTCTGTGCACTAGCACTGAGCGGTGGTCCTTCCCCACAGCTTCACTGCCTTCAAGTCTATTTCCAGGCTCACTTCAAAGGTGCTGGTCATTGTCTTTTAATGACTAAGGACACAATCCTATGGAAATAATCACCAGCCTCTAAAATCAGAGGCTGATGACCATCCAATGCAGGACAGATCCTCACTTCCATGCTCCAACCACCCTGCATTTTTGGCTAGATAGGCACATAGGAAGCTGTGTAAATGGCTTCCGCATTCCCCTTTCTGTCCTGACCCAGATCTACCACCCTTTTGCACTTTGTTTATGAGTGCAGAGATGTAGCCAGTGTAGTGAGAACCACACCAGCTATGAGGGTTCAGGGGAGCAGATGGGGAGTGCAGTTTCTGAGAACCAAGTTCAGACCTTACCTCCAACCTCAGTTCTCAGAAACTGAAAAATCCTATGGCCCTCTAGACAGTGTCTAGTGACCATAGGATTGTGCCCTAAAGAGCTGTGGGCCATAATATTTTAAGGACTATCTCCTCCTACATGATTTGGCCCATCCCCTCAATGAACTTGGGAGGCACTGCTGAATTTGTTGCAACCATCTGAATCTATGGGCGTGTGAATTGCCAAAACCTGAGCTCACTGAGATTCTGGAAATTCCACCTCATTCTAACTCATGTCCAGATTGGATTGTGAGTTTTGTTTTGTTTTCTTCTTTTTGCATGAACATTCATGCATATTTTCATGCACATTTTCCCCAAATGAACACATCAGTAGTTTGTGTACTTTTTTCAAAAGTATGCATTTTCCTTGAACATTTTGAACTGGATGCATTTTATTAACAAATTCCTTTTGCATCACAAGCTTGACAGTGTACAGACTTGACAGCAGATTGTGTACAGGTCTGCATTCAGTTTCCTGACATGCAAACTTGGTAAATTCTGATCAAAAACAAACAACATTCCTTATACATCCTATTCAATGCATGGTTAGCAGGAAAACATGGAAGGGTTTTCTTTGTTGCTGCCCCTCATCTGTGGGAGTCTCTACTATGAGAGATCCATTTGGTTCTCTCCTGATTACTGTTCACCATAAATTGAAGACACTTTTTCTTTTTAGTCAGCAGACCACTGGCTCTGTTGTGTGGTGACTGATCCTTTTATCGGCTGTACTTTGTTTTGTGTTTTGTTTTGAAGTTAGTTTCTTTTAATTATGTAAGCCGCCTTGATCATTTCAAATTTGATATGGAAAGGCAGGTTATAAACATTTTCATAAAATGAAATTAATGATCAATATCTGTGGCTTGCATTGTTGCTTGTATAGTATCCAGTTTGCCACAAAACAGTTCTGGGCACCACAAATGAAGAATTATGAGTAGAATGCATGACCTAGAAGGCAGATATAGGAAAGTTGAAAGAATCAGGCATGCATGGCATAGGAAAAATATTAAGGGGAAATATGTCAAGCATTTCAAATGTTATAAATGACAGAAAAAAGAGGGAGAGTAATCACTCACGCTATCCACTGAGTATAGAAAAAGAAGAAATGGATTTAAACTGCAGGAAGATAGATGGATGGATGGACTGGATAGATGGATGGATGGACTGGATAGATGGGAGAATCAGGAAAAACTTAATTCTAAGGGTAGTTCAACACTGAAGGCAAATGCATAGGAAGTAATGTTGCAACCTCATTAAATGGACATTTTAACTGTTTTATCATATTAATTGATTAACCAATCAATTAAAATTGCATATATTTGCATATGGGCAAAAACAACATTTGTGAAATAAGAAACATACATTATTTTTCAATTATGCACGCATGTGCTGTAGCAGGCATAATCTTAGAAGAGGCATCCCCCCTGAGTATGATAGGAGGAAGAATGTCTCTCTTTAGATGGTGCTTGGCATCTGCCATTTTTAATCTGCCCAGTTAATCATTGGTACCACTTTGGTTGTTTAATCAATTAATCTAGATTGTGGAATCTTCTTCCCTTGAATTTTGAAAGACAATGTTGGGAGTCACCTGTTGGAGCTTAATTTGACCTGTTATACATTGCACTAGTGGTGTGGGACTACTCATTCCCATACTATGCTGGGTAACATGAGAAACTTAGGAGAATCCATACTATGGCTTCTCCCCATGGCAGCATTAATCAATTTCTGGAGGGTTGACATTGGTGTTGGAAGGAGCCAAAGTGTGGTCCAGGATTTCTCATGTCAACCCCAGCAGTGCAGCAAGAAACAGTGTTCATTAGTTCTCACAGTGCTAGAGTAGCATCTGAACCTACTTTAGGCATTAGGATTCATGTATTTGCATAATTAATTATATAATAATCTCAAGATGGCCACTAACATAGGTGGCTTTAAAAATTGATAAGACAAATTCATGGAGAATATGTCTATCAACAGCCTTCCCTATGGAAGCTGAATGGAGTGTTGATATTCAAAAGATAAACAACAGGGGATGTTGATTTGCATCTTGCCTGCTTATGTGTTTCTAGAGCAACTCCCTGCAACCTGGGGAATCCGGGTTCAGGAAGGCTGTTCTAGAGGCTGCCTCTGTTGAAGACAGAAAGCTGGAGTAGATGGACATTTGGCCCGATCCAATTTCTGATGTAATTTTTAGAAAGTGTTGCATGATTATTGGGCTGTCATCCAATTAAAGAAATATTGGTTGATGTATCATATTAGTCAAAGAATTGATTAGTTAGTTAAATTTGCATAATAATAAATAGTGGCAGTATTTAATCATCAGTTTCAAGACACTTCTAACTTATTATGATTTACTCTCTTCCCTTTATTTTGTTGAGGGTCATATGACTTGCTGTTAGGAGAGCAGTCTTTCTATGATCATAATGAGATGGTCCAGATGTTTTGGCCTACAACTCCCTCAGCATTGGCTATGCTACCTAGAACTGATAAAAGTTATAGGCCAAAACATCTGGAGGGCCACAAGATACACACCTCTAGTTTAGTAGAACCTTAGAAACTAACAAATTTATTATAGCATAAACATTTTGGGCTAGAGTTGACTTCATCTGATACATTCAGTGGAATGAACTCTGCCCCATGAAAGTTTATGCTGTAAAACATTTGTTAGTCTTTATGGTGTTTTTATATGGCACAATCATCACCTGTTCAGAAGTCCACATGTTATTTTATAGGTTATGCATTCCTTTTCTATAAAGTAGCAATCTTCAGATTTTTGAGAAGTTGAAATCACATATTACCCCAACCTGCAACAGAAGGCCCAATGTAACTGTTCCCCAACCTGGTGCCCTTCAGAGTTTTAGACTACAACTCCCACCAATCCCAGCCAGCATGGCCCTTGGTCAAGACTCCTGAGAGTTTTATTTATTTATTTATTTATTTATTTGTATACTGCCCCATAGCCGAAGCTCTCTGGGCAGTTCACATAAGATTAAAACAATTAAAAACAATATACAAAAAATAAAACAGCAAAAACATACAATATACACACACATTTAAAACCACTATAATAACTTCAAAAAGCTATAAGCCTAAAAACAAAAACAAACCCAAGCTCATCAGATATTGCTCAATGCCTGAGAGAAGAGGAAAGTCTTGACCTGGCGCCGAAAATATAACAATGTTGGCGCCAGGCGGGCCTTGTCGTGGAGATTGTTCCACAATTGGGGGGCTACCACAGAGAAGGCCCTCTCCCTTGTTGCCAACCTCCAAGCTTCCCTCGGAGTAGGCACTCGGAGGAGGACCTTAGATGTTGATCGTAGTGTACGGGTAGGTTTGTGTCGGGAGAGGCGTTCCATCAGGTATTGTGGTCCCAAGCCGTGTAAGACTTTATAGGTTAAAACCAGCACCTTGAATCAGGCTTGGAAACATACAGGCAGCCAATGCAAGTGGGCCAGAGTAGGTCTTATATGCTCAAACCTTCTGGTCCCAGTTATCAATCTGGCTGCTGCATTTTGCACAAGCTGCAGCTTCTGAACCACCTTCAAAGGCAGCCCCACGTAGAGTGCACTGCAGTAATCTAACTTGGAGGTTACCAAAGCATGGACAACTGAGTCCAGATTATCCCTGTCCAGATAGGGGCATAGTTGGGCCACCAACCGAAGTTGGTAGAAGGCACTCCGTGCCACTGAGGCTACCTGAGCCTCAAGTGACAGAGATGGTTCTAGGAGAACCCCCAAGCTATGAACCTGCTCCTTCAGGGGGAATGCAACCCCATCCAGAACTGGTTGAAGACCCTCCATCTGGTCAGCAGATTCACCCACTAATAGTGTCTCAGTCTTGTCTGGATTGAGTTTCAGTTTATTAGCCCTCACCCAGTCCATTGTCGCAGCCAAGACTGATGAAGATGTAAAGGAGAAATAGAGCTGCGTGTCATCAGCATACTGATGACAATGCACTCCAAAACTCCAGATGACTGCACTGAATGGTTTCATGTAGATGTTAAACAGCATGGGGCACAAGACTGACCCCTGCTGAACCCCATACTGGAGAATCCACAGGGCTGAGCAATGTTCCCCAAGCACCACTTTCTGGAGCTGACCTGCCAAGTAAGAGCAGAATCACTGCAATGCAGTGCCTCCCACTCCCAACTCAGCCAGTCATCCCAGAAGGATATCATGATCAATGGTATCAAAACCTGCTGAGAGATCAAGGAGAATCAACAGAGTCACACTCCCTCTGTCTTACTCCCAACATAGGTCATCATACAGGGTGACCAAGGCTGTTTCTGTACCAAAGCCAGTTCTGAAACCCGACTGAAATGGATCCAGATAATCGGTCTCATCCAAGAGTGCCTGGAGCTGGCTTGCAACCACCTGCTCAAGGACCTTGCCCAGGAATGGAACATTTGCTACTGGCCTGTAGTTATTAAGATTTTCAGGGTCCAAGGAGGATTTTTTCAGGAGTGGTCTCACTGCCGCCTCTTTCAGGAGGCCTGGGACCACTCCCTCTTGCAAAGAGGCATTAATCACTTCCCTGACCAAGCCAGTTGTTCCATCCTTGCTAGTTTTTATTATCCAAGAAGGGCAAGGATCCAATATGGAGGTGGTTGCACAAACCTGTCCAAGCACCTTGTCAACTTCCTTGAGCTGTATCAACTGAAACTCATCCATGAAAACAGGACAAGTCAAATAATCTGGAAAGTACCAGGATGGTGAAGGATGGTTTATGTTATTTATCCATTTCCCATCCCATCTCTCCTTTTTAAAATGGTAGAAACAGCATTGTTGCAGCTCACCTTAGCCTTGGCCTCGTATTGAGGACCTACAGAAAGAGAAGCTTTCCCATTGCTATAGATTGCCATTTGCCACATCAGCCAAAGATACCCCCACCTTCAGTTCCTCCATGTAGTTATCTCCTTATATCATGCATAGGGAAAAGAGAAAACTGCCACAACAACAACAACACTAACAACACTGCACTTCTGTGAGAGTAAGTGAACTGCTGCAATGGCAGTTCTCCTTGCTACTACAACTGCTGGGATGCTTCTCTCCACAAGATTTCTTGTAAAGAAGAAAATGTTGGAACTAAAGCTCAGTTTGGGGTATGTGACCCAGTAATGAATCATGATGACCTAACACGGGGGGTCTCCAACATGGTGTTTGTGGGGTCTCCAGCATGGTGCAACATTTTATGAATGGACAGCCCTCTCAAGCAGCCATTTTGTAAGAGTGCCCATGACACACTCTCCAAATTCCAAGTGTGCCCACTGACCAAAAAACACGGGGACCATGAAGAACAATAGGATTTTACATGCCCAGCTATATAGAATATAGAAGAATGTATGCAGCTCAGTGATAGGTAGGGTTGTCCATTGTGGAGAAATCTAGCACTTTTTGAGCCAGAAGGATCCCCTGACAGACCTGGCTCAGCTTGCATATGCGGGCTGAGCCACACAATAGTTCCTGAAACTTGGGAACATTACTGAGGGTATTTTGCACAAAATTGCAGCTGTAAATGGTCTACTTTGCACAAATTAGCCCATTTGCGTCTGCAATTTTGTGCAAATTGCACTTTTTTATGGCCAACATTTTGCACAAAAATCCAATCTGTGCAACCCTGTGAAAAATCCGCAACTTGGCCCAATTTGTCACATGTCGAATTGGGCCAACTTGAGGATGATAGAGTCAGAGTCTGGGGAGTCAAGTCAGTGACAACTCACTAAGCTCCACCCCCCCAATGGCTTTCTCCCACATCCATAGTGGTTGGGCACAAACAGTCTATGCAGGAGGTCCAAGTGCAATCCCTGGCATCTCCAGTTAAAAAGGGTAAGGTAGGAGGTGATATGAAGGGGCAATTCAGCAAAGTGCATCAATGATTTGCTGGCTAATTCAAGAACACTAGACTTCCAAACAGTGGAGGCCAGTAGCTCAGTTTTTGGTGGTGCTGTGAATCCATTTTGGGTTTTAGTCAGGACCAGCCCAACTCTAAAGGAGCTATCCAAGGTGCTGAACCTATTTTGGCAATAGGGTTCAGAACCTTAGAGAGCTCCTTTAGTGTTCTGGTTGGTTCTGGCTGAAACCCAAAATGGATTCACACCTCCACTGGAATTGGAGCTGTCACTCTCCAGTGTTTTAAAAAGTCCATCTCAATCACAGAAGTTTGCCTGCAATGCTAGGATGTTTGGGGGTCTAAAAATGGATCACAATGGTGTCATTAAAGAAAGGGGACACCATAGGCAGGTGAAAATCTTTCATCAGCCATGGGCTAGCTGAGCACCCTTGAACAAATCACTATCTCTACATCTTCGTTCTCCGTCTGTAAAATGAGAATACTAGTGGCCTACATTATCATTTCACCATGAAGACAAGCATGAAAAATATTGTCAACCTAGGCCACAATCCACTGGGAAGTTCTCCTGCACAGTTCCCCTTGTGCCATGATATTGTACAACTCCCATTCATTTCAACGAAATTTGCATGGACAAATCCTTGGTGGATTGTGCCCATGGGGCTTTTTAAGCACATTAAAAAGCATCACAGAGGACTGAGAAGGATGCAAAAGTCACAGAAATGCATCCTTTGGGCAGAAATGACAAAACAATGCGAGGCTTGATGGATTTATGCTGTGAAACAAACCCTTTCACATTCGCTGCTCTTCACAAAAGCTCCCCTTCAACATGGACTTTGTCCCTGCTGTTTTGCCTAAGGCAGGGCTGCCCAGCTTTTAGCCATTAATGTTCATTGCAGAATCTCAACCCCTTTAGAAAGGGCGGTGAGGTTGTAAATCCTGCCATCTGAGAAGCTGTGCTCTTGCGGTGTCAACTCAATGTGTGGAGGGGAAAACAGATGTGCTGAATGGAGTTTTCCTTGTTTTCCATAAAGATTGCCCTCCTCTTCAGTCTTTCCTCTCTTTTTTTGTCTTTGTTTCCATATTTGATGTCATTTTGTTTATTTTATTTTATTTTTTTTAAAAAATGACAAATGATTTGGGGTTGTTTTTCCATAAACAGAAAATGTCATCAATGCCAGCATCATAGGGGCATCTGTTCCCTGCTTTCAATTAGTCCTTCTCCCTACTTCCCTGCCTCTGAAGCACAGAGCTGCCTACATTTGGTAGCTGTCATTTCTGTGTTGCACCAGATTCATTCCTTGAGTCTCTCTCTCCTGTTGCTTTTTTTTTTGTGCTGCTACACCTAATAGTGCCCTGCTGTGTTTTCATAAGAAATCTGTGGAATTCATGGCCACAAGATGTGGCTGTAGCCACCATTTTGAAGGCTTTAAAGGGGATTAATCAAATTCGTGGGGGATATCAATGGCTAACTAGCTATGGTGGCTCGATGAAACCTCCATGTTCAAAGGCAGTATACCACTGAAGGCCAGTTACTGAGGAGCCAGTATAAGAGAGATACATGCTCTGCTTGTGGGCTTTTTGCAGGCAGCTGGCTTGCCATGGTGGGAAGCAGAATGCTGCATTAAATGGACCTTTGGTCCATCCAGTAGGGCTCTTCTTATGTCCAAAGGGAAGTGAGTATTGCAACTGGCTATAAAGATAAACTGGTGTGTGTGTGTGTGTGTGTGTGTTCAGGATGGTCTCTTGCTGGTTATCAAAATAATTACTAGAGTGGGGGAGATTTTTCCCCCACTTTGAATTTACCTAATTTTGCACTTTTGCACTGATATGTGAACCAAAACTCAGTTATTCTTCCACTTTTGCATTTCTCCAAATTTTGCAATAGAGTTCTCCAATCAAGATGTGTGTACAAACATGAGTATATTGGAGGGTGTGTGGGTCTGTGTGGAAACATCCCCAAATGCATTCTGTTAGGAAAATTGCTTACAAAAATGTGCACATTTGGCAAAATTGCATAGAAAAATCCATGCATTAGGAGAAATGCACACAAAAATACAGATGCATGTTCATGCAAACCTTTTCCTCAACATTCAAAACAAAGTGAATTTAAAACTGGAAAAATGAGAAATTGCAGGAAACCATAATCACCCCAGCTAATTTCCACTTTAAGTTGCTAAGTGTTTTTCATCTTCAAGATTAAAACCCACGTTGTTTCTTTATTTAAAACATTTGTATCCTGGCTTTCCATCCCTGAAAGGGAACCTCAAAAGAACCAATGACCATCTTAAAATATACAGTAAAGTAACTGCACATGCCACTCTTGTACCAACTTCAAGTTAAATATAAATGTGTTTCTGGGCTCAGTTCAGAGTTCTGGGTTTTCCCTTTAAAGCCGTGAAGTGCAGCAGTTCCCCGTCCTGAAAAATATACACCCCAGTTCAGTGAAACAGCTCTCTTGCCTGCAAAATACACAGCTCAAACTCTTTTCAGCAGCTTGGTTCTTTGCAGGGTGTTTAAAGGTTACTTGCCTTTAATTACTCTCTTATATCTAATCAGTGTTTGAAGATAAGAGAAAAAGAAGCTTGTAGGCTGCATGGGGAACCCTGCCCTAAACAGACTGGGTCCTGGTTATCTCAAGGGTTGACTCCTCCCGTATAAACCTGCTTGAGAACTCTGTTCCATCTCCTTCTCAGCAGATATGAACAAGAGAAAGGGCCTTTTCTGCCATGGCCCCCAGATAGTGGACAGCCTTCCCAGAGAGGTACACCTGGTCTGGCCTGCCTGCTATAGAGAGGCAACGAAGACTGTTGTTCCAGCAAGCTCCTTAGAAATGCTGCCACATGGAACATTGTCTGAATCTACTGCTGTATTTTGATGTTGTTTTATATTGTGCATTATTGTGTTTATTGTCAGATACCTTGAATATATTGCCTGCTGAAAGATAGAATATGAATTACAGGGCAGAATCCAACATAGCCCAAACGTTGGCAAAACTGGTTGCTGATTCCAGTCTGTGCGTGGCCAGCCCCATCACTTCTGATCCACAAGCCGCCCCTTGTTGTGATTTAGCAATTCTGGAGGGAAGCCCCAAAATGAGTGGAAGTGCTTGTTTCTGGAAGGGGGCAGTTCAGAAGTTGGATTCTGCCCATTGAAACGAAGGGAGAGAAATGGGCATCAGCATAGGCAGGTACAAAAGGACTGAGGTTAATGGGGCTTGTTCAGGATTATATCTAACAAGTCCTTCAGCATCTTATTTGAGATTTTCCCTCCCACAGTGGCATAGTGTACCCTGTTCAGTTGGTAAACCAACATGCATTTGATTGTCCTTTTGCTCAAGGGGTTACAAAATACCATTCAGGCCTGGATGTGAGGCATCTTCTACTGAACATGGTGAGAGAGTTGCTCAGCACTTTGTGGGATATGGAAGAAACTGAGTGACAAGCCGGCATGCAGCATATGGAGTCTCTTCCTACTCTACCCACAGAGCTGATTTAATGGAGGGCCAGCAAAGACAATTCCACTTGAAAGAAAGAACAAACCTTCTGGTGTTAACAGCTGCAGAAGTGAGTCAGTGGAATCACAAATGCACACACCATTTTTAACACAGTCCCACACAGTTATTTAAGACACTGAAGGCCATAAATGTTGACCAGAAAGTTGAGGGGGTTTAAGATTGTAAATTGTAACTTTTTTATACTCTGAGAACAAATAGTACCATTTGGAAATGTCCATGTAAGGGATACTTTGGTAGGATTCTCTTACTAGTCTGAATGCGAAACCTGGAGAAAAGCAAGGAGTCCACATGGCCAATAATACACCAGCCAGGACAACATGGTGGTATCTTATTTCCTAGAGCTGCTTCCCACACTTCTGACTATGTGCTGTACCATTGAACAGGGAGTTTGGGACCCTGCTATATGCAATGCCCTTCATTGCTATGCTCAGGAGCAATTGCAAACCAGCTCTTCTTTCCTACTAAAAAGGCATGAAATACTTTATCATCTCTTAAATCTGTAGTTCCATTCGTTTTTCAAATCCTCCTACGGTAAGGGGGGTCTGGAATTTAGCCTATGAGTGTTGTTGTTCATTACAGCCTCATCTGTGTCTCTTGCATCCCTTCAAATTCTGAATCTTCAGGAATCTTCAGATTCGGATTCGATCCACTTAGGAGAAGCCTGACTTTGATTCAAACATCTCCCGAATCTGTCTGAATTGAACCAGTGCATCAGATTTGGCTGAATCTGATGTACACCTGTTAAATGGGATTAAATGGCAACGAGGGCCTGGGCAGTGAGAGCAAAGGAGAAGGGAGAATCATACGCTACATTAATTCCAAAATGAAAATTAAAGAGGCTTGTTGACACAAAAATGAACACAAAATTAGGTAAGTAGCTTTGTTGAAAACATTCTTCTAAAGATTCATAACAACTGTCCATGTTTGGCTTAAATCTGTCACATAATAAAGGCCCATGCAAGTTGATGTAATGTTCATGGTTCTGTAGATTTAATTAAGCATAACCATGAAGAAGGTTTTAAAATGCTCCATCCAAATGTAACTTCATCCACCCACTCTACTGATAATTCTGCCAGGTGGAAAACACAGTAGAGAGAAATTTAAACAGGACTGATCCTTTAAGAAATATGTCCATTAGTTAGATGCTTGAGGAGGTTGTGGAATATCCTATCAAAGGAAAACCTGATCATTTAAGGATTCTAACGTGCTTCTTCAGCCCTGAAGGAAGGAATAAGTTTTAAATAGCCACATGGAACATGGATGAAGGTCATCCCATTAAGTTGATTTGTGGAAGATTCAGGACAGGTAAAAGGAAGTACTTCTTCATACAGTACATAGTTAAATTATGGATTTCACTACCACAAGTGAAATTATGGCCACCAATGGTTGGCTTTAAATAGGGTTGGATAAATTCCTGGAGGAGAAGGCTAACAATGACTTCTAGTCCTGATGGCTATGTGCTACCTCCAGTATCAGAGGCAGTAAGCCTATATAAACCAGTAGGTGGGGAATATAAGTGGGAGGGTGCTGTTGCATTGTGTCCTATTTGTGGTTTCCAGGTCAACAGCTGGTGATCAGAGTGTGATCAGAGTGTTGGACTGGGTGGACCCTTGGCCTGATCCAGCATGGCTCTTTTAGGCTGTTATGTACTTATCCCCATTTAAGGAGACACATGGCAGAATGACCCAGTTGCTTTGATGCTACAACAATGAAGGATAGTAAAGCTTTATTGGACCAAGCTATATAGCTGTTTACATTTGTGCTGGCTGAAATATCTTTCAACATTTGGCAAGCCTTCCTTCCCAAAACTGATTGCTCTTAGCAACACTGCAGTAACGTTGGCCACAAATGCCTTGGAGATGCCATGCACATACAATGGCAGCCATCAGCCAATCAGATCGTTCTTGGAGCCCAGTGTTCTTCTGAGTCTTGTGGAGCTTGTCTTGATTGGGCTGTTCCATCTGAGTGAAAGGAGGAGAACACATGTTCCATATTAATCTTCATTTCAACTAAGTTGTTTTAGCTCATGCTTTATTATGGCACTTTGTAACAATGCATCAGTAACAGCAGCCCCGGGGCAGTGCTTGCGTGCAGCAGGCTGAGTGTCTAAACTGCTCTCGAGACAGTCTCTAATCACACACAATGAGGCACTCCCTGGTGCACCATACACATTTATAATAGCAATTTATATGATGCCCTGAAGCATGATGTGTATTTGGTCTGGGATGCTGGGGTTCGTCTAGTGCTTTCCATCTACACTGTCCTCTCCTTCACTATATTTATAAGGGGCCTGCCTTTAAACCACATAACACATACGCCAACAAATACATCCCTGGATTAGTTGTAGTGCTAGTCTAAAAATTTCTTTCAAATGTTTAACTTAGCAGTTCTAACTTCTGGGATGGGGAAAGCACCTGGTCCTGGTGGATGATGCTTATAGCTTTTCATGATACCCATTGAAAGAAAAATTGAAGGATGGAAAGATGGATAAACTCAACCTTTCACCATATCTTCAATGAGAAGAACAAAGGCAGAAAGGCAACACACATTCTTCTAGAATTTGGAGACTCAAAGATTGAGGTTTGGAAAGTGGCTTTATGCAACTGAAACTTATGCAGAACACTTTTGAGCCCTATCTTTGATAGAAGGAGGGGTAAATTTAATAAATGAACAATAGAGTGCCAATTGACACTGAATGAAGGTAGGGTGACCATATGAAAAGGAGGACATGGCTCCTGTATCTTTAACAGTTGTAGAGAAAAGGGAATTTCAGCAGGTGTCATTTGTATGCATGCAGCACCTGGTGAAATTAAAGCTACAGGAGCCATACTAGAGTGACCAGATCCAAAAGAGGGCAGGGCTCCTGCAGCTTTAACTGTTGTGATGAAGAGGGAATTTCACCAGGTACTGCATGCATACAAATGTCACCTGCTGAAATTCCCGTTTCTCTACAACTGAGAAAGATAGAAGAGCTCTGTCCTCCTTTTCATATGGTCACCCTAGATGAAGAGTTGCCATCTTTGTTACTAACCTTACTCTTGTCCCTTTAACAACAGTCTTACACCTTCACACAGGGATAAGTAACTTGTGGCCCTTCAGATCATTGGACTACAACTCCCATAATCCCTTGTCATTAACTATGTTGGCTAGGGCTGATGGGAGGTGTAGGCCAAAACATCTGGAGGACCACAAATTGTCCACCCCTGCCATTGCAGGTAACACTTTTCCTGACATGGCCAATAAATAAATAAAAACGATAGCACATGCTTCACTTGTTACATTTCTTTGTGTCTGGCAATGTTAAGTATACAGGAGCATGGTCAGTACAAATGAATGAACACTCTATATCAGGACATGCTGTGGATGATGAGAGTGGTAGACTATCACATCTTGAGAGCACCAGGTTGGAGAAGGCTACTTTATAGAAATGATGTGTTTCTTGATCATGATCAAAATGGGATTCTCACTTTTCCTAGAAATTAGATAGTGATGAGTTTCAGATATTAAAGGCTGTACTTCAGGTGCCCCATTCCATCCCATTCTCTGTTTTAAATCATGGAAAATGGGATGGAATTGACTTAGCATTGAACACATGCATAACTGACACAGACCAGAAATAATTTGGTCTGTCCAATCCTTCAGACTTTATGCCTATCTAGCCACTATTGTTTAATCTGACTGGTGGTGTTTCAATTTCGTCTGCACCTAATCTTTTTGTTGATTAAACCTGGAACCTTCTGCTCATAATAGATGTGCTCTGTCACTGTGGTGTAGAGTGCTAAAAGGGAATACAACATTTGGTCCATTTAACTGTTATATAATTTCCCTTGAAGACCTTTTGAAATGCAGTGGGAATCATCCACTAAAATGATAGTGCCACCTGGTTCGCTTCACCTGTTGCATTTCTCCATGAATGTATGCTGAGCACTTTTCTCGTTGCAGAAATTCAGTCAACCCAGGCTTCAAAAACTAGCTAAGTCCTGTCTCTTTAAGTCCTGTCTAAAAGTGCTCCAGGAGGCACTTTAAAAGGGAACCAAAGTAAAGGATAATAGTGGTGGAATGGTAGTGATGGGAGAGAAGAAAAGAGCGATCACGGGCCATTTATAGGCTTGGCCTCCAGTCCTTTAAAAACTTGTGTTTGCTTGACATTTTTTTTTAAAAAAAATGTACAAGGAATGTATGTCAAATACTGCATCATGAAAAGCTCTATCTGGCAACCTGTGTAAATTGTGCACCTCACATATGTGCATATTTTATTCAATTTCCGCCAGTGGGATCAGGACAGATAGTACATAAGGTCAGTCTTGATGGATGAGACCAAAGGGCCATCTATTCCAGCCAATGAGTCACCAGCCAGATGCAGGATGGCTGCTACAGCCTTATCCCATGAATAGAAATTCTATGGAAGATAAGGCTATCAATGGTCACTAGTCATAATGCATATCTATATATCTCTATCTCTCTATCTATCATCTATCTATCATCTATCTATCTATCTATCTATCATCTATCTATCTATCATCTATCTATCTATCATCTATCTATCTATCTATCATCTATCTATCTATCTATCTATCTATTCTTCAGGATCAGAGGCATCATGCCCCTCAATACCATTTTTTTTAGAATATAAACAGGAGGGTGCTACTGTGAACATGTTCTTTTGTTCTATCTAGCTCTCCCTCTGGATGAACCTATGTCTTGATCTGATCCAACAGGGCTATTCTGATGCTGTTAGTGAATAGCCAGCTTTTGTGCTGGGCTTCCAGAACCACCAAAAGCCACTATCCTCTGCCTTTGGGCCCACTAAAGAATGCTCAGGCTTCACCACCAGAACTTCTCTGGAGCCCATTTTAAAGCTATCTTGGTTTTTATTCTTATTTTAAAGAAAACTAGCTGGAGATTTTCAGAATGCTCATTTTTGTATGCAATATCAACTTCTGCATGTGTGATATGATTAAAAATATGCATAACCCTCCACTTTCATAAGGACTAGAGACTTTCCTTCCCCACCACAAAGGAACAGAGTGCTAGGATGCCCTAAAATGGCTGGGGCCCTGAGTATGCTATGCTGGGGATCTGGGCCTCATGTTTCCTGAACACAGAAGCTTCTGGCCATATTGAGCATTAAAGGTGAAAACAAATTTATTTGCCTTACAAAAACTACTAGTAAAACAGTCCCTACCCTCAGGGGAGACATGATAGCACTCTTCAAATACTTGAAAGGTCGTCACACAGAGGAGGACCAGGATCTCTTCTTGATCACCCCAGAGTGCAGGACGTGGAATAATGGGCTCAAGTTATAGGAAGCCAGATTCCGGCTGGACATCAGGAAAAATTTCCTGACTGTTTGAGCAGTGCAACAATGAAGCCAATGACTTAGGGAGGTTGTGGGCTCTCCCACACTAGAGGTCTTCAAGAGGCAGTTGGACAGCCATCTTTCAGGTATGCTTTGAGGTAGATTCTTGCATTTGGCAGGGGGTTGGACTCAATGGCCTCATAGGCCCCTTCCAACTCTAATATTCTATGATTCTATGCTAGGGAGGGAGGAGAAAAAAAGTAAGCTCAAGTATCAGTTCTTAAAGTTACACTTCTTGTAATGACTGGCTGGGATGGAAACAGTTCAGGTAGCCTGCTGGAATGGCCGCCACTAAGTGAGAGTTGCGGATAGCCCAAGACAGCTGGTCTCTCAGCAGAAGGAACGCAATAGCCCTGCTTCTCTTCTCTTCTTCTACTCTGCAGCCTGCTGGAATGGCTGCCACTAGGTGACAGTTGAGAGAGGGCCAAAGATTAGTGCTAAATCTACACACAGGAAAAACTTGCCAACCAGTGTTGAGAGCAACACTTGCATTCTGGAACCCTCTCCATATATCGCTGATTAATAGGAGGCAGACAGCACCTCCTAACTTCTGGGTGTTGTGCCAAAGTAGAGTCCTGGTAATTAGCTTACATCCACAGCAGCCCATTGTGATGTCATGAGCACATGATCAAAATTCCATTGTAAGTGTAAGTAAGAGATTATGTTAACACTAGGACAGATGAGGAGGACCATGAGAGCTGCCGTGGTTTCCTTTCAAAAGAAAAAGGGTGGGATAATAATACTAATACTAATAATAACAAAAATAATAATAATAACAATAATAATATATATTTATTTCTTACCTGCCTCTCCCTCTGTATCGAGGCGCGGAACAACATTAAAAGCAAATTATATAAAATACATAAAACTGATTAAAAACATATAAAAACTAATACATTATTTAAATACCAATAAAACTCTGAAAGATATTAAAGTAATAAAATAAATAAATAACATAAAAGAAGTGAGAAAATATTTTTTGTTTGGAGCATGGAGTACCCAGGTGGTGTCCCATTTCTTTTGGTGTGCTCTAGGCCATGTTTTGTGGAAGTCTGAAGGCTTGAACAAGTGTCTACAGGAGATCCCGATTGTCAGCACAGCTAACCAGTATAATTTGACACCTGCAGAGACAGCAAAAAAGGAGAAGAAAAGAAGAGGGCTGGCGCTATCACAAGGAAAATGAGGCAGCTGCTTCAGGCAACAGATTTAGAGACCATTAAAGGCTAGCTGTCAGTCACTGAATGCATTATTACATTATTCTATCTTGGGTTGAGGCAGGTGGATTTTCCACCTCAGGTGCCAAAATGTCTTAGCCTGTTCCTAGAAAGAAAATCTGGAGGAGAGACAGGAAATGGAAAGGAGCAGACAACCAAAAGGCAATGACCTGTATGTACATATCCTATACATGGCCTACACTGTGCCTGCCTGGTGTGCCTATGAAATAACCAAATCAGCCAAATGTGAC
Source organism: Anniella stebbinsi (assembly GCA_029215795.1). Lineage (NCBI taxonomy): Eukaryota > Metazoa > Chordata > Lepidosauria > Squamata > Anniellidae > Anniella > Anniella stebbinsi. The sequence continues at coordinate 338,248,474 of JARDYH010000001.1, forward strand.
TTTATACTCCTCGGAGACAACATGGAGTAGGCCAAAAAAGATACTCTCAGAGAGGTAGTTCTGAGAGCAGAACTCACACAAAAATGCTACTAAGCCCCAGAACTAGTGGCCAGCAAATCCCACACTGGAACTCACTTCAGGGGCGGGGTGGGTTGCCACTCAGATAATGCTTTGGCTAGGGTGACCAGATTTTGAGGGTCAAAATCCCGGACCCCCCCTGCCACCCCACCCACCCAAAACAACCCCCCCGCACAGCCCCCCCGTGCCGCCCCCCACCCCCCCGCGCTGCCCCCCCGCCCCGCGCTGCCCGCACGCACCGCCCGCCCTGCGCTCCTTACCGGCTGAGGCGTCTGCTTCCCTCCAGTGCTCGGAATCTACTGAGAAACAGGCTTCCTGGCCTGTCTCTCAGTACCGCGCCAGGTGATGACGTCATCACCCAGCGCGCTACTGAGGGACAGGCCGCGAAGCCTGTTTCTCAGTAGATCCGAGCACCGGAGGGAAGCAGACGCCCCAGCAGGTAAGTGCCTTGCGCCGCCGCCCGCCCCGCGCAGGCCGCCCGCCCCACCCGCGCCACGCCACCCCCCCTCCTCGCGGGAGGAGAACGAGCTGTTTCCCGGAGGTTGCCCCCTGGGGCCTGGTCGGCCTGGTTTGGCCCATTTTTCCCGTTTATGACCGGGAAACCCCGGGGGGTCTGGTCAGCCTAGCTTTGGCTGCTCATGGGTGGAACTGTTTTTTAAAGCGTCTTCCTGCCCACCCCTATTTGTCCAATTTCTTATCCTTTTCTGGCTATATGGCCATTTGGCATCTTCCTTTCCCTGGGACAGGAAGACAAATCTGCCCCCCAACTGGAGAATGGTCAAGGGTGGCATCATACTGAACATAAAGTGTGCAAACAGTATAGAGGCTTTTGCTCCAGAGAAATATGAATGACTAATTGCCCTTGTTTATGTGAATGTGGCCTCATTCATGCGAATGGGGCAGTGATATGAGGAAAAGAGGCATCCAGTTGGGAACAACAAGGTTCTTCTCATCTGAACAACACCTGCAGTTGAGCAGGGATGTTCAAAGCAGCAAAAAATGAAGCTCATTGAAGTTCTCTGAATTCCACCTCGATCGTCCTGTCTCATGTCTGTATCAGATTGTGAATCGTGTTTTTTTTCTTGTTGCAGGAAAATCTGTGCATATTGTCATGTACATTTCCCCAAATGTATGCCTCAATTGTACACTTTTTTAAAATGAGCACCTTGTTCTCCCATTGAGTAAAGCATGTTTGAGCACATTTTTCAGAAGTATACAGGCTTTCATGTACATTTTTCAAAGCTACACATTTTTTTGGGTGGTAGTGGTTCTGTGAATCTTATCACAAGCTCAGGAATGTATGGACTTTGACTGCAGATTGTATTTGAGTATGTGTTTGTTTCTGCTGGCTAAATTGTGGTAAAAATGAATTGAAATGAATTTCTCATGGATCCCTATAGTTGTTCAGAATCTAAATAAGGTATTTGAGCAGGATGGGTGTTTTGATTATTGGTCAAGCCATGCTTTTTATGATGCTAAATGCTTGACAGGAAAGTTGGCTGAAACCTTTGTACAAACAACCTAGGGAACACATATTTTCCCTAACAGATATGGACAGCATTTTCAAATTGCAAGACTTTATCCCCATATTAACTTCATTTCTGAAATCCTCATCCTGTTACTTTACTTCAAGATTCGTCAACTGATATATAGGTAAATTTGCTCCGCATTTGTAAGGTGTCTTAAAAAGTGTTGGGTGAGCTGGCCTGCGTGGAGTATAATTTGATATAGTTAATCTCTTGAAATTATAACATTCCACTCTGAAATCATCTTTTTAATTTTTTTTGGGCAACTGTTCTGCAACTATTATATTTTGGAAGGATTCTCTATAAACAACCAGTGTTTATAAAGGATTAGATTTTTCAGCTTTGCCCCCACGTTGAGAAGAAAAGTAATGCATGTACTTGAATTGGGTAAGTGAAGAAGGATGCTGCTTTTTTCTGCTGCCACCTCTGTGGTAGCAAATTCATCATCAGCATCATCATTGGTAGTGGTGCAGGAGCATTGCAGGTTGCAAAGAAGCCAAGAAAGCCACATGTGGTACATGGGCTACATGTTGCGCACCCCTGGTCTAAGAGAAGAATAGTACTGTATTCCAATTTCCAGAAGCATTTGTGTGGCCCTTTTTCATTATATTGTCATTCCTGGAGGAAAAGGCTATCGATGGCTATTAGTCCTGGGGGCTGCCTATATGGCGACGAATTGCTGCTGCAATAAGCAAAATCCTGCGCTTTTGCTGCTTTTGGGTGGTTGCGGCTAATCCCAATGCAGCAGCAAAAATGTGGGGTTTACAACAGCTGGGCCCACTCCCTGCCCTTTGTCTGGGTGGACAACAATCAATCAGGGGATGCCATCTGCCTGGCCATGCCTCCGCTGCGACTCCAGAGTGAGGGTAGACGGCTTTGCCAGATTTGCCTTGCCCCAGAGAAAAAAGTTGGGGCAAGTCCCTGACTTTTTTTCTTTGCAGCTTTGCGGGAAAGCCCCACGATGGCTGCGAAGTGGCTGCTGCATCATATAATTGATGTAGCGCCACTGTGCACCCACCCCGGGGCTTTCTGTACATATGGACAGCCCCCCAATAACTATATGTTACCTCCAGTAGTAGAGGTAGTAAGCCGATGTACACCAGTTGCAGGGGAACATGAGTGGGAGTGTGCTGTGTCACTCATGCCCTCCTTGTGGATTCTTGGTTGACAGCTGGTCTGTCTGTCTGTCTGTCTATCTGTCTATCTATCATCTATCTATCTAATTGCCCCATAGCCAAAGGTCTCTGGGAGGTTTACAAAAATTAAAGTTCAGGTTGGCCCCTGAATGAACAGAATGCTGGACTAGATGGACCCTTGGTCTGATCCAGCAGGGCTCTTTTTATGTTCTTATATTCAAGGTGAACCTTGATGGTGCACTGAGTCAGCCCAACTAGCTCAGGACTCTCTACTCTCTAGCAAAATCTCGTTTAGGTCTCGAACAGAGATCTTTCCAAACCTTCAGATCATTTAGCTGGAAATGCCAGAGATTAAGAGTGCAATCCTATAGTCACATATCTTCAGTAAGCCCCATTGAACTCAATGGGAATTGCTTCTGAACAGACATGTATAGCACTGCACTGTAAACATCAGATTGTGTATGTGCAAAGCATGTGCTCTCCTGCTGAGCTATGGCCCTTTCTTAGTGATGATGTCAAGATACTGTTAGCCTAATGTGACATATACACCTACGGGGCACCTCCAGCTGTAGTTCTAGCTGTAAGCCAGTGGGCGATTGCCACTACAAATGAACAGATAAACCTGCTTCAGTATCTTTGCTTGTTGCATTATCATTCACAGTTTCTCTCATTTTCCCACTGCCACATATATACTCACTATTTCTATCATCAAGGCCACCCAGTGGGTTTATTTTCAGGTGCTGTCTTGCATGCAACACACCCATACACACACACCCATACACACACACCCATACACACACACCCATATACTGATCAGCATGCCTGCTATACACCGAACAATGTGTTGCATTATAAAATAGCATTGTTCATTCCATGCAAAGTGTGTGTGTGTGTGTGTGTGTGTGTGTGTATCTATTAAACAAATGCAATTGAGTGCACTAGGAGGAGGTGGAAATGGATTGCAAATCAGGGGTAAAGAGATATAGTCTGCGAGTCGGCCAAAATAATTTCTGAACTGGACCTCCTGCTGGAGTGAAAAATGACGTTTACAGGAGAAAGGCTTAGAACTAATCTTCCGAAATGATGGCAAAGTGAATTCTTTCCAGGCTCTGCTGTGATTGCTCTTTCTCTGTCTCTGTTATTCCTTATTATTGTAATGAGTTGTGCTTTCTCAAGTGGGATAAGGTCACCATTCAGATAAGATCAGTTTCGGCTGCCACAACTGAGATGATCCAATCACAATTTGGACCTGCCACTTCTAAAGTCACCTTAGGTTTTAGCTTCTGGAAAGAAGGCACTGAAAGTGCTAAGTTGGCTAAAAGGAAGGAAGAGAGAAAAGAATCAAAGTGTGGGTAATAAATGATCTAGATGTCCTTGTTCCATGACTTGGGCTTTATCATTATAAAGTCTAGATATAACAAATAATCCCATCTGGAACTTCTTGCTTTCCTTTTCCGCAAAGGCAATTGGCGGTGTCAGTGTTCTGACAATGATTCAATGGGTGATCTTTTGGAAAATTAAAAGCAAACTCTTAGAATACTGCAGGGGACAATTGGTTAATGGGAGAAGGTTCAATGGAACTCAGCACATTTTCTGCAGCTCTCATCTCAAATATTCTGTGACATGTGCTGATGCCTTACAACTTCTTTTCAAAGGCCATTTCATTTTCAATGGGTTGAATCCAGATCTTGTCATACTTAGAATAGACCTATTGATTTCAGTGGGACTGCTCTAGGTAGGACTAAATCTGGATTGAACAGAATGAAACATTCATTATTCACAGTTTTGGAAATGGAAATACAAAGTTTAACTGGGGAGGGGTCTATGAAGACAGAACTACCTGTTATGAGACAGACGTGGGGCTCCCAACCCATTGTTTAATTAAACCTCTCTCTCCCAAGAGCCAATATTCTCCCATCAATGTCCAACTGGCCACCTTATACCCTGCTCCCTCTCCTAGTTGAGGTCAGAAATTGGGAATAAGCTTGACCAAAAGCTAAAAACTGGGATTACAGGGGAGTGACTGGCATGGGAAGGGTTAAGCATGTCCTCCCATGCACTTATTTTCCTTTGCACATGCCCCTACCCCTGCATTGGTGTTCCTTTGGCATACATGGGGCTTGGGAATATTTGTTTGCTGTGCTAATGTGCAATTGCACACTGATCGGGGCACATCTTATGGGGAAGAGTCTTTTTTCTCAATTATGTTTAGGGCTGATTCCTATGAAAAATGTCAAGTTCTTTCTCTCCTGAATATGATGAAGGTTGTGAATTTTGGTAATTACTTATCAAAAATGAACTGAAATGAAATTCTCACTCATCTGCACCAGCCAAATTCACACTATGGAGGGGAATAAAACATACCTGCCTGTACTATAGCTTTTAAAGATGAGGAGCCCATCAGAAAAAAAGGTGGCAACCCTCATACAGTACCACAAACATGACTGAAATAGGAGAATTCAAACCCAGACTTTTAAAAGCAAGCACTCAAATCTTTAAAGCTCTTTCAAGGCGCATTGCCGAATTTACCTCTATAAGAGCAGAGCGCAAATCAGGGTTCAGGTGCTTTTCATCTCTGATTATGCGCATTATTGAATGCGCATTAAATAGCGACTTTTAATTTACCGCAGGAGTAAGAGCGCCTTATGTCCATGTAAACAACTTTCTGAGGAGGTGCATTAACGATCAGAGTGGGCGGACTGTGGTCTTGATGTCATGCATAGAACTGCCCCTTCGCTGGGAAAACCTCCCACTTTTTCGTTTAGTTTTATTTCCCGTCTCCTGCTTGTGACTTCCTCCTTGTTCTCCATCTCTCTGGATGGAAGCTCCAGGAAGAGGTGACCCAATGTGAACTGAAAATAAAGTTTATTTTAACTTCCCTGACGGAATATTTCGTTCATGGAGACACGGGGCCAGATGGAGGTGATTTCACGAGAAGTAAAGGGGGTAGGAAGGATATGCGGATGTGTGCATAATTAGCGATCAGCTTAGACATATCATCCCCTCACTTCTTGCTGGGTTCCTGACATGAGCTCTGTGTGTGTGTGCGTGCGTGTGTATGTATGTTTTACAATGGTTGAGCTTGCTGGGAAGAGGAGAGGGAAGGAACAAAGCAGCATCCCCCTGTCTGTTTTGGCATGCGTGTGTGCGAGGCACATTCCCATTTACTCCTGAGCAGTTCACTTGAAATGGCAATCGGGTGAAGGGGGGGGAGAGGTAGCCAAACAGGTTAACCAGGTCATTACTGGCACGTAACCCAGGTAACCAAAGGCGGGAGATTCTGGTGAGCAGAGAGAATAAAGGGAGGGAAACCTGGTTGGGCAGTTCCTCAGGACAAAGTGCATTACTTTCAGCAACATCTGCATGCAATTCTCAGCATGTAAACAACTTTAAAGCATGTTCAACGCCGCTCGTATATAAGTATTCATTAAACAAAAAACCTACGGTTTACAAAAACAATGTTAAGGCTCTACAGTTTATTTATTTATTTTATTTATTTATTTATTACATTTGTATACCGCCCCATAGCCGAAGCTCTCTGGGCGGTTTACATAGGATTAAAAACAATTAAAAACAATATACAAAAATTAAAACAGCAAAAACATACAACATACACACAATCTGTTCATTTAAAAACCACTTCAACACTTCAAAAAACTACAAAAACTAAACAAAACAAACCCAGGCTCCTCAGATATTGCCAAATGCCTGAGAGAAGAGGCATTTGGCAAAAGATAACAATGTTGGCGCCAGACGGGCCTCGTCGGGGAGATGCTTCCAACCAAGCACCAAAAAGCAGGGAAATTGGGAGTTAAGGCTCACAAGCCTTAACGCCACATCCTCCCTAAGGAGGCAGAAAGTGCAAGTGAAATTCTCATTCTCCCAAAGCAGATAAACCATGAGGGCAGGGTGGAGAATATGATATGCAGAGGTGACTGTGGGGCTGTGGAAAACTGATCACGAACAACTTAGGGCCACCTACTTCTCTTTTTTTGTTTAGAGCAGCCCTTCCCCAACCTGGTGCCCTCCAAAGGCATTGGACTACAACTCCCATCATTGCAAGTCAGTATGTCCCATGGTCAGGAATGCTGGGACTTGTCATCTCAAAAATCTAGATATGCAATTTGATATGCAGAGGTGATTGTGGGGTTGTGGGAAATGATGATGAAAAACTTAGGACCAGCTACTTCTCATTTCTTAGAGCATCTCCTTATGTTGAGAGTTGCAACCCAACATGTCTGACAGGCACCAGGTTGGGGAATGTTGTTCAAGAACAAGGGAAGGCAGAATGTAGATCTCCAGATGTTTTGGAATTCAACTTGTAAAAGCCCCTATCAGCACGGGCAGTTATCAGGAATGCCGTGACTTGATGTCCAAATCATCAGGATAAATCTATTTTCTGCCCATATCTGTACTAAAGTATGATGTTTTCCAGGATTAAGATATGTGATCAATCAAGGAACTACAAAAGAGCTACATCACTTTAAATAAACTGTCAAAATCAAATGAAACAACGATGAATGAATCTTGAATACCTAATCCAGATAGCCCTTCAGACATCAACATTAGTTTTCAACACATGGCATAGGATGTCTGTTTCTTGAATATCAGATAAAGGATTTCTCTTACTTGTTCAGCAGTGTAAGATCAAAGGCAGAGCTACCACCTAATACTTTCATGCGTAAGTATTATTTTAAAATCAAGTATGAATTGATTTTTGTCTTCCCCATAACCCATAACATGGGAGTTACAGTGCAACACATCTGGAGAGCACCAGGCTGGAGAAGGTTGACTCCTATACATGTCTTCTCAGAAGCCAGTGCCATTGAATTCACTAGGGCTTTCTCCCAAGAGGTATAGGATTGCAAACTAATCTCATCTGAAAGGTGTTCAAGACAGCCAAACTAAACCTCTTCTGCTCCGCTGTTGCTTTGAGGAGATGATGTATTGTGCAGGGATTGTGGGGAGTGAACAGTATATTTTTTATAAATACATTTTAAGACAAAAAACATTGGTTCTTTGAAAGACAGGATATTGACCAAAAGTTGGAAGTGCCTGGCACATGCTCTGGTTCTAGATCTGTAATGAATAGTGCCCCTTTTGTTATCAAGAGTGCTGCTATATGCAAGATGTGTGTGAGAGAAAAGTATTGGGCAGACCCTGTATTTGGTAAGGGTATGACACAGCATTCCCATCCTGCTGCACTCCAGGTGTTTGAGATGACAAGTCCCAGCATTTCTGACCATGGGACATACTGACTTGCAATGATGGGAGTTGTAGTCCAACACCTTTGGAGGGCATCAGGTTGGGGAAGGGCTGCTCTAAACAGAAAAAGAGAAGTAGGTGGCCTTAAGTTGTTCGTGATCAGTTTTCCACAACCCCACAGTCACCTCTGCATATCATATTCTCCACCTTGTCCTCATGGTTTATCTGCTTTGGGAGAATGAGAATTTCACTTGCACTTTCTGCCTCCTTAGGGAGGATGTGGCGTTAAGGCTTGTGAGCCTTAACTCCCAATTTCCCTGCTTTTTGGTGCTTAGTTGGAAACTGTAGAGCCTTAACATTGTTTTTGTAAACCGTAGGTTTTTTGTTTAATGAATTTCATGGCTTTGTGTAATGGATGACTGGATATTATACAGTTGACAACCAAGCCAGCATCAGCCAGGATGTTATACCATCTTGACATCCAATATAAAATCAAAGCTAGTGTTATGTGTTGAACTCACTTTTAACATTAATAAATCAACCAAAATAATAATAATAATAATAATAATAATAACGATTTATTTCTTACCCGCCTCTCCATCTAGATCGAGGCGGGGAACAACAGCATGATAAAATACATAAAACTAATTAAAACATGACAAATATTATTAAAACTGCATTAAAACATCCTAAAACATCCTAAAACATCCTAAAAACATTCTAAAAATTACACTGGATATGCCTGCCGGAAGAGAACAGTCTTTATAGCTTTCTTAAATTCTAAAAGACTGTTAAGTTGACGAGTCTCCTCCGGCAGGTCATTCCACAGTCTGGGAGCGGCAGAAGAGAAGGTCCTCTGGGTAACAGCTGTCAGCCTAGTCTTGGCCGACCGCAGTAAGTTCTTCCCAGAGGACCTGAGCGTGCGGGGCGGATTGTACGGGAGAAGGCGATCCCGCAGGTAACCTGGACCCAAACCATGTAGGGCTTTAAAGGTAATGACCAACACTTTATACTTCGCCCGGAAACTAATTGGCAGCCAGTGGAGCGATTTTAAAGCTGGCGTAATATGGTCACTCCTAGATGTACCGGTGACCAACCTGGCTGCCATATTTTGAACTAGTTGAAGTTTCCGGACTAGGCACAAAGGTAGCCCTATGTACAGCGCATTGCAGAAGTCAAGCCTCGAAGTTACCAGCGCGTGCACCACCATCTTTAGGTCTTCCAACTCTAGGAAGGGGCGCAGCTGGCGTATCAGCCGAAGCTGATAGTAGGCACTCCTGGCCGTCGCATCTATCTGGGCTGTCATTTGGAGCGACGGATCCAGGAGCACCCCCAAGCTGCGAACACAGTCTTTCAGGGGGAGTGTAACCCCATCCAGAACCGGTTGACACACCTCCAAACCCAGGTTGCGGCCTTTGACAGCAAGCACCTCCGTCTTGTCTGGATTCAGCTTCAGTTTGTTTTTCCTCATCCAGCCCATTACCGCCTCCAAGCATTCATTCAGAGGAGACACACTATCCTTAGCCGACGATGTTGTCGAAGGCATAGAGAAATATATTTGGGTGTCATCAGCATACTGATAGCACCCCGCCCCATGCCTCCGGATGATCTCTCCCAACGGTTTCATATAAATGTTAAACAGCATTGGGGAAAGGATGGCACCTTGCGGTACGCCACACAGCAGCTCCTTCTTTGCAGAGCAGCTATCCCCAAGCATCACCATCTGGAACCTGCCCGAGAGGTAGGACCGGAACCACTGAAGCACAGTGCCCCCGATTCCCAATCCCCTCAGGCGTTCCAGAAGGATACCATGGTCGATGGTATCGAATGCCGCTGAGAGGTCCAAAAGTACCAACAGGGACACACTCCCCCTGCTTGCATCTCCCTCATTTTTAAAGATAAAGAGATGAAACCTGGCATCATGGTAGTTCTTAAGTAGGGATATAGCTATGCCAAGTATGAAGCAGATCCGTTCATGCCTTGATTTTTAGGAATTTTTTAAAGTTCAAACAGAACTCTCTTTGGGGTCCAGGACCTTGAGCAGTACAAGTTTAAAAAATGAAATTAAAGATAAAGAGATGAAACTTGGCACCATGGTAACTCTGAAGTAGGGATTTAGCCATGCCAAGTTGGAAGCAGATCCGTTCATCCTTTGATTTTTAGAAATGTTTAAAACTTCAATTTAATTTTTTTAATTAACTAAAATGCTTACAATTCCATCATTTTTAAAGATAAAGGGATGAAACTTGACAGCATGGTAGCTTTTAAGTAGGGATTGAGCCATGCCAAGTTGGAAGCAGATCTGTTTATGCCTTGAGTTTTAGGAATTTTTTTAACTTCAAACCCAATACTCCTCTTTGGGGTCTAGGGCCTTGAGCAGTATATTAAAAAAAAGAAAGAAAGTAAAGATGAAGAGATGAAACTTGGCACCATGGTACCTCTTAAGTAAGGCTTTAGCCATGCCATGTTGAAAGCAGGTTGATTCATGCCTTGAATTTTAGAAAAAAAATTGAAGTCAAACTTTTTAAAAAAAAATCCTAAAAATTAAGGCACGAACCGATCTGCTTCCAACTTGGCATGGCTCAATTCTAGGGTGACCACTAAGGTGTGGCATAGTGGCTAAGGTGTTGGACTGGGAGCTGGAAGATCTGGGTTCTACTCCCCACTTAGCCATGGAAACCCATTGGGTGACTTTGGGCCAGTTGCAGACTCTCAGCCCAACACACCTCACAGGGTTGCTGTTGTGAGGATAAAATGGAGAGGAGGAGGATTAGGTATGTCGCCTTGGGTTTCTTGGCTGAAAAAAGGTGGGTTATAAATGCAATAATAAATAATAATAAAAAACTGTCAGGATTTCCCCAGATTTCTCCTGGTTTTTGTTCTATCCTCGGTGTCAGGGGGGATTTTATGCAATAGTCTATAATGACCTGGAATTACACACTTTCCCTTTTAAGGCCACCATTAGCGTGGCAGGGGGGAATTACATGCTTTCTGGAGGTGTGTCATTCTCTCCCACAGCTCCAATCAAGGACCTAAAAGGGAAAAACGTGTCATTCCCAGACATTGTAGAAAAGGGCCTGATTGGAGCAGTGGGGTGGGGGTGAGAATGACATGCTTTCCCCTCCTCTGCTCCAATTGGGGACTTTAAGGTGGCCCCAGAAAGCCATTTTCCTGCCACCCACTAGGTGTCTTCTTCTTTGGTTTCCCAGATATGGTCACCCTACTCAGTTCTTGCACAGGCTGCATTTCCATCCCTAGATATTTACTCAAAAGTAAGACCCATTGAATTTCCTTGGTTCTTGAAAAGCAACACACTTGCTTTTAGATTTGCCAGTCTCAGCATTCTATGTGTGTTATGAATGGCTGTTTTGTCTGTCCCTATAGTTTCCTGCAAGGTCCAGCCAGGGGAAGCCAGTAAATTAAACCCAGGGGTGGAGCGTGGGATTCCCTCAAGTTCCTCTGACAGCAGGTGCTATAGAACATGGACCTTCCAGGAGCGTTGAGGGTGGATTTCTGGCAGACCCAGCCAGGCAACTTTATGGCCTGTTAGTCCCTCCATTTGGTAGCCCTCAGAGCACCTGCCTCATAAGGCAAATGGCCACATGAGAACTGTTATTATGGCCTGCTACTTTGTTTGTCTTTAGTAGTCTGTGGTCCAGATCTCTTCAGAAGGGGGAATAGTATTTTGTGGTTGGGGTCAGTCTAAATTATCTCCAGGGGTCCCTTACTCAGTGCCTCTGACAGCAAAGAGGTTGAGGAATTTCCTCAACTCTGTTACTCTTGAAGTTACTAGGCCTGTTGAAAATAGATTTTATAACATAAGCAGGAAAACAGTGAATACCCCTTTTAAGTTGTTAAACCAATGAAAGCATGCCACACAAGAAGTCTTAAGATATGAATGGTTTATAAAGAAAAGTAAATGCAAAAGAACATCAGATGCAGAAGTGAAATCTGAAACATTACTAGTAGTAGTAGTAGTAGTAGTAGTATCCTGCCTTTTGCCCAATGCTGGTCCTCAGGGCAGCCTTACAAAACTAAAACATATACAGCTAAAACCTATAAATAGGAATATACAAAAGTTAAAAATATAATTAAATACTTTTCAATATTAAAGCATTTAAAACATTTAAAATACATAACGATTTAAAAGTCAAAGGTACAGACAGAGGTCCAGATTATTTGCCAAAGGCCTGCTGGAACAAAAAAGGGGTTGTCTGCCTCCAAAAACACATCAAGGAGGGAGCCAGTGTAGACTGCAAAAATTAGAAAGAAAATCCATGTGTACACTATGCAAAATACACAACAGCTCAACTGTTTCTAAACCTTATTAAAAAAACAGGGTGACTAGGCCGAAACCAACGTTGTAGGCCCAGAAGCACTTTGAAAGGTTTCAACGTTGTACTTAAAACTTAACACCGGCCCAAACTAATTAAATGAAGTGTTTGAAGCTTTCAACTTTATAGTAGCATGGACCAAACTCTTAGAAAAGAGGGAAGGAGCACACTGTGTGTGGTTGGGGTGGGGATGGATAGAAAGGGATGTATAGCCACCTATTCCCAGGAGAGATCTGAAGATCAGGTTACCATGGATTCAGAGGAACCACACCCTGCTTTACCAGGGAGCAAAAGAGCAAACTGGCCTTATGAAGATAGCCCAAAATACTCTCAGAGCCAAAGGAATGCATGTTCCAGAAGAGAAAAAAGAAACTCTTCTTCTTCTTCTTCTTCACTCAAAAGGTCTGTGCTAGAGGCAGCGTCCATTTCACTCACCCACCCCACATTCTAAGGCAGGAGGGAGGCGGGAGAGCGATGCTACTAGCGTACCTCGCGCTATGAGGGAAGCATTGACTTGAATGAGAGGTTAAATTATTCCTTAAAAATCAACCGAACGGAATTTTAAAAAAACGAAAAGCTTTCCACCAACTACAGTGAAGGAGGAAGAAGACCCCACCACTGGATTAATTAATAAGGCTCTAGAAATTATGCAAATTGTGAGCACAAAACTCAGAAACCGAAAGTCCTTTGACAAAAGCAGGGAGACAGGTTTGTATTACTTTTCTACCTTAAACTGCTCTCCTTCCCTCAATCTTTCACCAATCTTCTTGAAATTTTCAGGTAATGTAAAACAAACATTTCTTTCTGGCACCTGTAAATTTCAGAAAGGTTGGTGAAACATTTTCGATTTTATGGCTGTTAGAATGACCCCCCCCCCCAATTATCACTTTAACATGGCGGAATGTGTTTTTTACTGACAGCCCTTAACAATGGAGGCACGACTGTGCCTCCATTAATTAGGCGTATCAGGAAATGTGCATAATCAGGGGAAGTGGGCATCAAAGCGAACTCTTGTAGAGGGGGGCTGTTTTGGTTTCTCCCATATTTGTAATCTCAAATTCCTTTTGTTCCAAATTTTGGTAAATTCTTATCAAAACTGAAATGAAACTCTCACCCATCCATAAGGCTGGTCATTGCTTGTAATTTTGTATATAAAAGAATGGCATAAAAAGGGTGCACGTCTGTATAGTTTGGTCCCAATGTATATGTTGAAAAGTAAATGTAGGCAACTTCAGTTATATTGTGACTATTCCCCTTTAAGCTAAAGTCCTGATTTCCCATAGTTAGTATGAATTTCCAAGAAGGAGAAAGCGTTGTGGGAGTACAATCCTGGGAATTTCAGTTTTTCATTTTAAAACTATTCTACAGAAGCAGGGGGGTGGGGGTGGGGACAGCAATTTTGTACCTTTCAGCACTGTGAAGAAAAGGTTGAAAACATGATGGTAACACTTCTAAGAGTGTTGCCATCAGAAGGTAACAAAAAAAACCCCCATGAATTATGTCTTCAAAGATATGATTTTGAAGGGCTGACTCATTATATGATTTGAAATGTCTCTACTTAGTGATACCAAGGTTTGGGTCACTGATGGAAAGGCTCCAAATGTGGGAGAAGGCTTTTCGTGGCTAATATGTCAAGAATTGGTTCATTAAAACTGAAATCCTACTCAAGGCAGAGAGTCAAAGAAATGTGGCTGTATGTTGAAACATTGTCATTAAAGTTTGATGGAAGGTTCTGTCTTCTTAACAGAAAACAGACTGTTCCATAACAGCCTCCGCTTTACAGGATAAATGGAAGTGTAGAACAAAAGCCCACATTTATTGTTGCACAGGTAATGCCTGGGGGGGAAATCCTGCTTGAAACCCTGGAGAGCATCTGCCAGTGAGTGTCGGCAATACTGACACTAGATGGACCAATAAGCCAGTTTCCTATGTTCAAGTGTGGAGTAGCATGATGAAACTTTAGAAAGAATGAACGAAAATGTTTGATACTTCACATTTCAGACACATATCATTTTTGCAAATGGTATATTTGCTTGTTGTGTTGGATTTTATTTCCAATCCTGTCACACACAGGATCCTGGGTAATTGGGGAACAAAGTTCCCCATTCAGCTATCTGGCCAACTTCCTAGTTTACATGGTGCAACCAACCCCCATTCAAATATCTGACCAGCTTCTGATTGTGCTTTGTGCTGGATGATTGTGCTCTACTTTTTACTGTGGAGCTGAGCTCAGTTAAGGGCCTTTCAAAAATGCCCTTTGAAATATGCACTTCATTTTCAGTGATATGAGAGGATTGTAGGCACCGGAAAGTGCACAGTAGTGCTTGGGTGTGGGGGAGAGGGGACACATCCCTGTTGCTTCAGCTACTGGGTTATCACTCCTTGTATTGCCATGCTGCACCATTGCAAAGGAAGCAGCGCAGTTCAGCACATAAAAACAGGGGGCATAAGCTCCGTTGCAGATTTGAATGGGCTTCTGAAGATGTGTTCGAGCATGCATCAGTGGGAAGGGTGCTTGAATGTGCATTTTGATTTGCATCTGGATATTGGGGCAAAGGAGAGGGGGAAAGGAATGTATCCCTGAAAGGGTGAACGATTAAATAATGTTTACAGCACAGTACAGGAAGTCATGTAGCATTGCCTGGTTGCCTCAGACATTCTTCCACAGCTGAGTGAGATCAAAAGGGTCTTTTTGTTGTTTTTCTCAGCAGCAAATCTACATAGCCAACTCTCATAGCCAAATCTCATTGGCTATGTAGCTTCATGATGTTAGCAACACATTTCTGGACTATTATCATGGGATCCGTACACACAGAAAAGGACAAAACAGTGACGTAGTGCAATACGTTGAGCATTCAGCCAATGGAATTAAAAAGCATATACAATTGTACGGAATGATGCACAGTCACAAGCAGCTAAATTGAACGGGGAACTAGTGTGGTGTTAACCTTTTCCTGTGAAACTTTTCAGGTTGAAAAAGGGGACAGGTGGTCACAAAATGCCCCTATCCCCCTTGTGCGAGAGGGAGTGACTGCCCATAACTGGCTTGTTCCCACTTGCTGCTTGTTTTCTGGTGCAATTCTCCCTGAGTGTGATCTCAGCCAATTAGGAATCACATAGTAAATGACATATGCTGGAGAAGTTTACCAACAGATGCAAACATGCAATTTAATCTCTCTCTCTCTCTCTCTCTCTCTCTCTGAAAATCATGGTTATTCATTCAATGCCTTCATTTATATTTTACCAATGAAAGTAAAGGTTACAATTTCCAGGGAATGATGGCAGATATAGTCCCATTGTTGAAGTCAGAAGTGATTACCTGGATGGTAGATTGTCTAGGAAAGACATTTTATTTCCCACTTAGACTGCGTATTCAACATATCTTCACTGTGCACTGTGTTTAAAAAAAAAAAGTGTCAGTCAACACCCAGAGGTGATCAGATGGATTCAAATATAACAAACTAATAAAAACAACAACCTGACTTTGTATAGGTTTTATGGGGTAGACCTTTCCTGTAACACTGGGTTCTTGATTGTAGACATTTCCCCTTCTTATTCATCATTTTCAGCTTTCACAAGTCCTCTGTATCATCTTTTGTTGGAAGGCATCTGTTATATGGATAAATGGCCAATGAAGTCACCTTGTGGTTTTCTGAGGCACCATCCCTGGATAAACCTAGAACTGCTTTAAAGAATGCTTTGGTGGGGACTCTGTGCCTGATACACACTTCAGAGGCAACTGACATCAGCTGTGGACAAAGTGATCAATAGAATCTGTATATAAGTAATTTTTATTCATTGAAAGGTGTGAGAAATCTTAATGCTATAAACAAAAGGGAAGAGTCCCAGCTACGTGTTAAGATTTTTAAAAGGTGTGGAAGGTGAGCTTCCATTTATCTACATGGTAAATGCTTGTCACTCTAGTGTCTAAGCAGTGTATGCAGATAGTTGAAATATACAACGTCTGTCTATAAGAGACAGCCAATTTGTTATCTAAGTGCAGCCAGTTTTTGATTGCAAGCCTTAAGTACAGTACTGGTGCTTTGTTTTCCTCTTTTTCTCAGGTGCATTTCTGGATGCAGTTACTTCATTGATAAAGGCACAAGTCATTATGCAGTTTGCAAAATATTGAAAAAGAGGGTGTGCCTAATGACTGGTTCACATCTGTACATTGCTTAAGTTATCAGATGACTTGCGTCTGAGTGTGTGACTATGATATCCTTGAAGAACCTTGTCTTTGTGGTGATGGAAAACCTTTAACTCTGGGCTTTGTTCTGTGATGGCTCCTTGCCACCAATTGGTGCTACAGTCATCAAGTCATGAACATGCACGTGTAAATTGGTTGGATTTATTGACACATGTGGATGTTTGCTCCATACAGGTCCAGGGTGACCACAAACACTTCACCACATCAGGGTACATTCTAAACTCCCCCTAGGGGTGTTGCTAGGTGTTAAGAAGATTCAAAGCCCTGACCCATAGGGGGCAGGATCTGAATAAAATTTGCATATGCAATGTAGAGCTGTGTAGGAGGCAAAGCCAGCCAACAAATTTCTCATAAAAATCACCTCAAATAAAATAAACCATTCAATTAATTTGCATCCAGTCCTGATCATCCCAAATCAGTAGTTCCTCTTGAATTACAATTAATTTGCAATGGTGTGAAAAAAATGCAAAGGAGAGCATGGCTGGTAGGTTTTCTCCCCGTATGAGCCCCCTTTCTCTCTCACACACAAAACCTAAAAATGGTGACATTTGCGCCAAAATAAAGTCACAAGAATTTGATAGTTCATAAACAACTGGTGCAGCCTGCCCAATCCCAACACATACGTTTTTCCATGAAAAGATTAGGAAATAGGACAGGGAAAAATGAGAATAAATCAAGAAAGAAGCAGGAGAGAAAGAAGGAAGGAAGGAAGGAAAAACGAGAAAGAAAATGGCAGAAAGGAAAGAAAAGTGGGGGTACCTTGCATGAAATGGAGGTGAAAGGGAAGCCTGTAAGATATCATTAGAATAATGCATGAAGATTGAAAGAAGATGGCAGTTAGCTATCAGCTACCGAGCCATGTACAAGGTTACATTACTGTCATATAAAGCCCTAAACAACTTGGAGCCAGGATACCTAGCAGACCACCTTCCCTTATACATTCCCAGGTGACCTTTAAGATCAGCAGAGGTGTTGCTGGTCATTCCAAAATGAATGGAATGTCGCCATGAAGTATCCAGACGACAGGCCTTCTCTGTAGCGGCACCCACCATTTGGAAAGTCCTCCTTTGTGTAGTTTGGGAGACAGAAAATGTGGCAATTTTAAAACATTTTCTGAAGACACATTTGTTCACTCAGGCTTTCCCTGGGCCGTATCTGAACTAATCATGCCACTCCATTTTACTACTCCTTTATTGTAATTGGAACTGTTTTTATGCTGTGTTTTAATGCTGTGTTTTAAATGTTGTATTTTAATGTTGTGAACCGCTGAGGGATTCTATTATATTCAGCAGTACATAAATGTTAAAATAAATAAATACTTGTTTTTATAGCTTATCACTGTATTTTTCTGCATCTATTTATTTTTAAGGAACTGTCTAGTTCCTTATGAAATGCTATATGTCCAAGTGCACAAAAACTTAACTCACTTAAGAACACAAAATTTGTCAACCTGTACATTAGACTAAACATTGGACTACCCTGTGAAAACATTCAGGGCAAAGAGGTGCTTCTGTAGGGGTGGGTGCAAGATGCCCCACAGTCTTCCTAAAACTCAGCCTTTTTGTTATTAACTTTTTATTGCCCCCTTTTCCCCAATGCAATTCAAAAGTGAACATCTCTCCTGTCCCTTCCTCCCTATTCCCATTCCCTCTCCTCCATGTTTTTCCCACCCCTCTTCATACAGCCCCATACTTAGCAGGTAAAGATATCCTGGGTGTAAACAAGAGAGTTGAACTAAAGTTAAATATATCTAGGCTGACCATATGAAAAGGAGGTCAGGGCTCATGTAACTTTAACAGTTGTAGAGAAAAGGGAATTTCAGCCGGTGTCAATTGTATGCAATTAGTTCCTGGTGAAATTCCCTCTTCATCACAACAGTTAAAGTTGCAGGGGCTCTGCCTTCTTTTGTATATGGTCACTCTAGTATAGTGCCTGCACCTTTAACTGTTGTGATGAAGAGGGAATTTCACCAGGAACTAATTGAATACAAAGGACACTGCCTGAAATTCCCTTTTCTCTACAACTGTTAAAGGTACTTGAGCCCTGTCCTCCTTTTCATATGGTCAGCCTAAATATATCAATAAACAACAATAACAAAGGAAAAAGAAAAAAGAGAACAATTTAGGTGGGGGAAAAGGAAGGGGGAAATACTTCATGTCACACACATCCCTTTGTAGGCCTACACCAGCCCTATAGTGGTTGACATTTTAGGCTGACCAGATAAAATCCAGGTCAGGGCTCATGTAACTTCACAGTTGTAGAAAAAAGGGAATTTCAGCAAGTGTCATTTGTATGCAATTAGTTCCTGGTGAAATTCCCTCTTCATCACAACTGTTAAAGTTGCAGGCACTATACTAGAGTGACCAGATACAAAAGAAGGCAGGGCCCCTGCAACTTTAACTGTTGTGATGAAGAGGGAATTTCACCAGGAACTAATTGCATACAAATGTCACTGGCTAAAATTGCCTTTTCTCTACAACTGTTAAAGTTACATGAGCCCTGACCTGGATTTTATCTGGTCAGCCTACATTATTCTGCATACAACTCGAGAAGGCTTCCCCATAAAAATTGAAACGTGCTATTTTTTGCAGTTGGTTAGAACAGACATTTTCATGGGAGGCTAAAGTCAACAAATCTTGAATCCTGCTGTGTATATTTGAGTTTTTGTCTGCGTTCCAATTTTGCAGAATAATATGCTTAGCCACTAGTGACACCTTGCAAAACCAAGCAGCATGACCATACCATTTAAATTTTGTTTGTTTGTTGGTGTTTGTAGCTACTATATTCCCACTTACTGCAGCTTCTTCTGTGCCATTTTAAAGCTTCTTCCTTACATAAGGTTCCTAACTAACCAGGAATCACAGGGATGATGATAGCCAATCATATTTGGCTGCATTGTGAAACCAGTTCAGAATGAGGGCACAGAGCATTGTCCTCTCCCTGAATGGGATACAGAGGAATAAATATGGCTGAGAGACCGATGATAATGAGAAGTATTGATTTATATAACACCTTCAATGTACATGGCTACAGAGTTATATGAGCAAACAATGGAGGCCTCTACTCTGAGGTAGAGACCTCCATTTTGTATCTAGTCATTCAAGTATAGCTCCTGTAGCTCTAATTGTGATGAAGAGGGAATTTCACCAGGTTCTGTATGCATTCAAATGACACCTGCTGAAATTAACCTTTTCTATGCAACTGTTAAAGATACAGGAGCCCTGTCCTATCACGCTAAATAAATGTGCAGAGAATCACAACATTAAAGAAGGAAGAGCTATTAGGTCCATGTTTTTTAGATGACCTTATCTAGATATGCACTATGTCTATAAACAACACACACACACACACACACACACACACTTATATTTCTCCCTCCACCAAGTACAGGCCTTTACAACTGGAGAGTACCAAGCCAATGTCATTCACCAACCATATATGATTTGTGGATAACCCTGTTTTTGCAATCCCCGCCAGGCAGTAAAATGGGTGATTTATTGAGGCCCTGGTTGGTTTCCATACATAACTGGTAGGTTGCATTCATCTAGGGAGGGGGAGCAGCATAAGTTATGTAGCCTCATGTAATTTAAAGTTGTCAACATGGTCTTTGTTGAGTAGTTTGTAGCTCTTGCTCCTTATTTTGCCCTGATGACAATGCTCTCTTTTTGTGACATCATGATGGATGCATTTGGATGAATGCCATGGTGATGGTGGAATAAGCAGCAATGGGTAACTCCCCTGTTTTCTCAGAGGTTTGAGATGCTGTGTCTCTAACAATGGAAATAAATGGGATTTTCCCATCTGTCCTCTTAGTAAGTTTCTATATTGTTTGGTTTCTGCTAGACTGCTGCTGATCTAAATGAGAACTGTGTGAAGGAAGATAAGGTGCCCATGTATTGCCCTCCCCACCTCACCCCCATTTTTAAGCAGAAGCTGATATCCAGTAGGATGATTTGTCCACCAAACCAGATTATGAACTATCTAAGTAGGGATGGGTGACATTTCATTTTGGTTTGTTTTGGATTAGAATTTACCAAAATTTGCAAATTTGTTCATATTTAGGACCAAAGGAAGGAAGCAAGCAAAGCAGACAGATTTGCCCAACTAAGTTTAGCCCCAAAAAGTTTGGGTTTGTACCATATTTCTGTGCTGAATTAGGCTTACCACCTCTTTTTCCTCTTGTATGCGGGCAGATACAATATGGTTTACCCATGTTGGGAAATACCTATACCTATGATAGCTGTTCCTGTAAATCCTCAAATTTCTTTTCAGTATGGAAAGAACTTGAGATTTAAACATTCAAATGTAGGAGAAAGCAAAACTGACAGGTTAGTACGCTGCTGTTTTTAGCATAGGGAACTGTTTTTTAAGAATCTGTTAAGATTTGTTTGAAGTTCATAGAAAATGTTGATGCTTTATGAATAGTAAGAATTTGTTAAAATACAAATACAGGAAGAGGGGGGAAAGGTGAACACCCAGCTGCATGCATTTATAGATGAAAGTCATTGGCTAGGATCCAAAGAACTGCACAACTAGTTCCATTCACCTAAATGGTGCATGGACGTTGTTGGGCTTGCTTTTTGAGAAAAGTTGCTCTCCGTGCCTCATGGCAAAGAGCTTTTGAAAGTAAAAGCCCCTAAACAGCTTGGGGCCAGGTTATCTGAAGAATTGCCTCCTCCCAATATATACCTGCCCAGATCCTACGATCGTCTTCAGGGGTCCTTCTCTGTGAGCCCCTGCCAAAGGAAGTGAGGCAAGTATCTTCCAGGAGGATGGCTTTTTCTGCTGCGGCACCCTAGCTGTGGAATGAGCTCCCTAGAGAGGTTCACCTGGCCCCAGTGCTGTACTCTTTCTGGTGCCAGGTGGTGTTTTTTTTAAAAAATCCCCAGTATTTTAGCATTTTATCATCCTAGTCTTCTAACTCTGCTGTTTTAAATTGTCTTTTAAACCAGTAAAATATCTGCATGCTGCTTGGTTTTATTATTGTTGTACTTTTATATTGTGGTTTTATTTTGTGATGTGAGTTTCCATATTGTATACTTCAAGCTGTACTCTATGGTTTTAATTTTTGCGAACTGCCCAGAGAGCTTTCACTATTGGGCAGTATAGAAATGAAATAAATAAATAAATAAAGGGGCTTTCAAAATCCATTTACGAGATGACATGGGGATCTGCACTGCAAATAAAACCACCACCACCACCAACAAAACCCTTCTTGGACATGCCTAAAATAGCTCTTTGGATTCTCATCCTCATTTAAAATTTAAAATCTTACTCATTAAAATGTACATCACCCTGAAATTCTTTTTGGGATGAAGGCCATGGTTTATACATTTTTAAAATACATACATACTTACATAAAATATCTTCTGTCAAGTTCATTCTCTTAGATCTATCTGCTCTGTTAGACCTGCTCTGTGTCCAATGCCTTCAGAGCCATAACGCCCAGTCTCTGGAACTCTTTTCCTTGGGGTGATTCACCTGGTCCTCTCACTTCTGGCTTTCTATGCTTTGTAAAACCCCTTTTTGTTTTGGAGTTCTTTGAGGATGGGGCAGCCTGTCTGTGCTGTGTGCTTTGTTTATTCAGCTATTTTAGGTTTGGTGTTTTTTTTTAATGATTTTTTAAAAATTGTATTTGGTATTTTTTGTTATTTGCTAAGGATGTTCTTTCAAACAGAAAAGTTGGGATACTTGCAGTGCAATCCTACACATAAATAAGCCCCATTGAGTTCAGTGGTACTTACTCTGAGGTAAGTGTGCATAGAATTGCAGAGTAAGTGGTTTAAAATAATTAAAATATGGTATAAAGCACCCTGAGACTTTGCAATAAAAATCGATATTTATAATGAAATAATAGTGATGACAGTGATGGCATATGTCAATGTATTTTATTGTTGATTTGCATGCTTGGAAACACCACACAGAATGCTGATTCCTGGATTAGGAGAACTGAATAGGAATAGAAAGTGAAAATACCATTTCTGATTTCTCCATTCCTTTCTCAAAAGCAAAAGTACGGTATTGCGTCTTACTAACGAAATCTTAGAATCTTGTTTGTCATTTCTTACAACAGAGGTGAAAATCACTATATTAAAAAACATAGCTGAAAGGAAGATGCTATAGCAACACATCTTTTTTGATTCCTTAAAATAATAATAATAAATCTCTACTCAGCAGCATTCCTTCTTTTTCCACGAGGCTCACACAGTTCGAAGGTTTCGATGTGTGAAAGGAAGCCTGGTATGTGATCTGTGGATAGTGAACTTCGAAGGGCTTGCCATTTCCCAGCTTGCGTTAGCCACTGTAGTAATCAGTGGAGGCTGCTGGCTCCTATTACAGTTGGGTGGTGAATCCACCCTGGGTTTCAGCCAGAATGTGTCAGAATTCAAAAGCAGCTATCCAAGGTGCTGAACCCTGTGATTCCGCTCTGGGTTTCAGTCAGAATTCTAAAGGAGTTATCCAAAGTCCTAAAACCTATCCTCAAAATGGGTTTGGCACCTTGGATAGTTCCTTTAGAGTTTTGACTGAACCCAGCGTGGATTCACAGCACGACTGACACTAGAACCACCAGCCTTCACTGATAGTAACTGGTCCCTCCTCCTCCTCCTCCTCCTCTTTCTTCTTTGAATACAAAATCCAGAAATCCAGACAGTTGTATTTGCATTTGTGAGTATTGTGGGCCCTGTTAAGGGAAGAGACTTGCAGAACACCATCGAGCACGAAAATATTTCCCTGGATTTCTTTTTTAAAAATTATTATTTTAAAGAAAAGACAATACATTGCAAACACAGCAAACACAGAAGAACGGAGAGCCTAAGGGGGACAAAACAGAATAAAGCAGAGGAAAGTTTTATTATTATATTATTATTAAATTCCGACATATATTCCGCCCCCCCCCCCCGTCCCCCGTTTTAAATTGTAGGATGCATATCATCATTCTGCGTGGTATTACCCTTCGGTATTCTTCGCCTCTGTTCAATAGCCTCCTGCTTAATTTTGGAGCATCCAATTGGCGTAATCCCCCACCGATCGTCTGGAGCTCTCCCCCCCCCCCCCCCCCCCGAGAAGGAGCCGCGCGTGTTATCTCCCTTGCCCAGTTTCGAGCGGGTGAGCGTGAGAAAGTGGGGCTCACGAGCACCTGCCTCTTAGTCATCCTGGGCTGGAGGATGTCCCCAGATTACATCTTCTCAGCTGTTTGCAAAACAGCTTCGGGAAGGCAGGGAGGGAGGCGCGGCCGCGGCAGCCCGGAGTTCCACACGGCGCCGCGGCTGTCTCTTTAAATGCCGGGGTCTGCGCGCGCGGGAGGGGAGGGGCCGGCTGTGGAGTGCGTGAAATTCCTGGGCTTCTCCGGCAGTCTCAGGCAGAAAGCGCCGCTCGACGCAGCTCTCCTTGCGCGCGCCACTTAGCCCTGGCGAGGGAGAGGCGCGCTAAAGCTGCCCTCGCTCCGCCCGCGCGTCGTTCCCGGCAGCCGCGCAGGACCCGCGTTTTGCAGCTTCCACACCCGCCTGCCAGCCAGCCAGCCAGCCTCCCTCACCCTCCACTTCCACCCCACGCCTTTCCTCACCACACCCTCCCAAGAGAGAACAGACATCCTGGATTCTTACAGCCCCCAAAGAGGAAACAAAGTCAGAGTTGCTTAAACAGCCCAAATTGCTTCTCAACTACGAAGGTAAGACTTTTTGTGATGGGGAGAAAGAGCAAGAGTCAGAGGTGAAATCCAGGAAGGACTACAAATGCCAAAACGGAGAGACAATTTTAGCGCTTCTCCTAAAAAGCCTTCTAGTTTGGAAGGTGTTGCTAGAAGTTCTCATTAGACAGAGCTGAAGGATATAGTGTGTCTATCCTCCTCCTCCTTATCATCTTCATTACATTGGATTTCCTCTTTTCATGATCAGAAAGTAATAAAGATGATGATGATGATGATTTTTTTAGGTGGTGATGATGGAAACTGCCCATCAAAATCTAATGCCTCTTTGAAGGAGACAAGCACAAACTCCAAGCCCTGACAAATTCATTTTCCTTGGTTCATTTTGAGGATCAGTTTTATGAAGAATTAACTTTTCTTTTTAATTATTCAGAAAAAGAGGCAGTGCTAGCTCAGTTGTGAGAGTAGTCTGATTAAGAAGCCAACATATTTCTTTAAGAAATTTAGATCTTCCTTATTCCACCCACCCTCATTGAGAGTAGTTATAAACAATTAAGAAAGAAAAAAGAGAAGACGTGAAGGTTCCCCCCCTCCCACCTTACTACTTTGGATCTGTTACAAAAACCTTCCTTCCCCGTCTTCCATTTGTTTATATTAATGATTTAGTACCCATCTTTGCCTGAAAACTTCCACTACAAGCAACTGCTGTGAGCATCCAGGCAAGGAGTGACCTTAAAGATTGGTTTGACAATTTCTTAATGCGAAAAAAATAATGTGTGTGAAATACCCAGTTTTCTTATTTTCTCTCTTCCTCCAACCCAAATCTATAGTTTTCTAATTTTACTCCATGAAGGACAATGATGTAATTCTCTTTCCTAAGGGTAGTGCTGTACAAGTGACGTGGTCTTTTGTTTACTTTTGTATTTTATTTTGACTTTTTTTTATGATGAGGAAGAAACAAATTATTTACCTCTATTTTTTTTTAAAAAAGAACACCTTTTGCTCAAAGTGTAATTTCCTCTCTCCATTATTTTTCACAATTTTAGTTATGGGTTCGAATAAAGACATAAAGAAATAAAGAAACAAAGGGCAGGTAATAATCAACGTCAAAAGCAAAATAACTGAGGAGCCTACCCCCCTCCATGAAATCATTTTTAAAATGCCCATCTTTCATAACCTTTACATTTCCTCTTTTGGCCTGGGTATTTGGAATTTTGTTGAAAATGATCTTATTCCAAACCAATTCATTTTTTTATTCTCCTTTGGTTCTAACCTGCGATTTAACCCCTCTCCAATGCTTGAATGCCCAAACCTCCTGAGAGAGGCAAATATTTTTCATGACCGCTTGCTGGCACTTGTGCCATGGTATATTTTGGGGAATGGTTTTTGCGGGGGTGAGCTCCTAACTAGTCTAGTGAAAAGTCAGAGAGCGAGAGATAGAGAGAGGGAAGGATGTTATCTGGGTGGAGAAACGAAGCGACCAAGGGAAGCTGTCTTCGCATCGTTCACAATCGGCCATTAAATGTACCTTAAGAAGTCAGGGTACTGTAGCTTTCATTTTGTTAAAAGGGTTCATAGTATTAACTTCGGCAAGTTTAAAGGCTGGTGAGAAGTGATTATTATTATTATTATTATTATTATTATTATTATTATTTGTTTTGGAAGAGGTGGTGGTTACCATCTTTGCTACCTTTCTGTCTGTACGTGCTTTTGTGCACCATTATTACGAGCATTGATGGTAATTTTCTTGAAGCTCTTTGCCTCCCCTTTGCAAATCACCCTGGCTTGTGGGAAAGGGGCGATGGCTCAGTGTTTTACCTAAGAATACCGAAAGCTTGGCGATGGTGGGAGTAACTGGGGGCTGTATTAAATACTCCATTGAAATATAAATGTAGTCTGGTCGATGAAGATTCTCTTTCTGGATCATTTGGGGATGTTTTGGTGGAGTATGCTTTGAGAGGAAAAAATGTATATTTTTGATCATCCTTTATATTAAAAAGAGGGAGGGAGGAAGAAGGCTGGAAAAATGGCACATCAATAAATAAATGAATTAAAATTTGAGGCCCCAATGTTTGATTTCATCGTTCTCGGCGATGATGGCTTTTTGACAGAGCTGATATCCGATGATATCACCATTCTCCATGGCCCTATCCTGGCCTCATTTTACACTGCGTTTCCACTGAACATGTTGGCGTGCTTCTTATATAAGGGCAAGAACGAATTCAAGCGGATTAGTGCTTGGGATTTTGAGATCGGCTACCCAGATTGAGTTGTGGGTTGTTGTTTTTTTAAAAGAAGAATTATTGCTTTTGATGTTGTAAATTTATTTTTGATTGTTGTTCTTGATGGGTGGGGAAAGGGTAGGAAAATATGGGAGGGAATCAAAAAAATCATGGTGCGTGCCGTGGGAGATTGAGGTGATGCGGGGAAATGCTTGCTTGAACAATATCTGTAATGTGTTTTCTTTATTTGTTTAAATAGCCACCATTATCTCTAAAAACACATTTTTTTTAATTACGGAGCTTAAAAGAGTAGTAATGGCAGGGGATATCTTTAGTGAGGAGGGTCTGATTGGCGAGTCATTAGACCCACTGCTGCAAAACCAAGATAGAGAAATCCATCTGCACTAATGCTGTGTAGAGGTGGCTAGGAGTGGGGGGGAGAAGGTAGGATACACTACATACGTGTATGTGTGTAGCGATGGATAGTCAATTTTTGGATTAGAAGCGCAGAGCTGTATGTTCTTTATAACCCCCCTTATTTTCTACCATTCTTTCCCCTGTTTTTCTGTCTACACACCCTTTCTCCTCCTCTCGGCTCTCTCCCCCCCTGCTCCGGTAGGCTTTTTGGCTCTCAACGAGAAAATTCTGTGTTACCTCTTGATGGCTCTGCGGCTTTTTTTGGGTGTGTGTGTGTGTGTGTGTGTGTGTGAGTGCATGTGCATTACAACAGTAGCACAATGACCTTTGCATTGTGCCCCACATATTTAGGTTCCCAATAACTGTGCGATCGCGGTTCATGCAAACATTTGCATGATAGGCCATGGTTTAATTCCATATCATTCTCATATATACACAAACATGGGATTGGAGGAGAGCCGATAGGCGTTGGATAGGAAATACAGCAAATGCTGAATACACAGCCGTCCATTTTGCCGCTTGCTCTTTCTACTCTATTTTTCCCCCTGGTATGTTGTGTTGTACATCATACGACTCATATGTTGAAAAAGAGGGCATGCAATGAGGGCAGAAGGGGGCTGGAGAATAGACAGTGTGCATCTCTGTGTGTTTGTGTTTGTATGTGCGTGTCTTTGTGTTGTAGAGGAATGGACTCTGTGATGGTTATAACATTTTTTGGTCAAATGAATGCCTAGTGATAATGATTCAGTTTAACCATCCGTGAAATACATGCTTGCGACACATTGGAATAAAGGTTACTCTGGGGAGCTGTGGATGAGCAAGGCATGCTCCGAGAAGCATGCAGTCTGCAACACTGGAAAGTATTAACATCCATGCAGGCACCCAAAGCTGTTCTCCCCACACAAAGGCCAGTTGCGTGCCCAAGCTGGAGGGCATAGCAATAGAAAGCAAGAGGGATGTGTGAATTGTGTCACAGCCGGGACCAAGCCAGAGTGTTGGTAGGCCTGTCCACATGCCCTGTCTCTTCTGATACAGTCTCCTGATCCTCTTTGTGCTTTTGATCAGTCATTACAGACAGGAATGTCATCATCCCCATGCACTTCTCTGCCGAAGGCTGCACGCTTGTGTGTGACATGAGGGCGGCGAATCATGGGCAATGTGTGTGTTGCAGAAGGGTGGGGAAGAAACTCACCTTTCACTGTTACAACAGGAGTCACACACACACACACACACACACACACACGCCTTTTTTCTGGTTTGAAGAAAGCATTCCGTCCCCCCTCCAATTATACTTTCCTTTTCTTTTTGTCCGCTGCTTTCTAGCTTTGGCAATGTTGTGTGGCCGAATTTTTACTCGGTAGGGGTGGTGGGCATGCATGCAGGTGTGGGGAAGGACACGGCAGCAAGGGGAGGCTGGGTGCAAAGGGCTGACGACTGTCTTGACCCTTTGAAATCTCATCCTTTCTCCCTAGATCAAAAGGCCTTCCTCTCCAAAGCTTGAGGTAAGCGGGTTTTTTTCCTGGTTGCAATTGGATCAATCTGATAGGGTACAGTTAGAGAATCTTGTCAGAAGGAACGGTCTCAAATGGCTTCCATTTTCTCAGCAGCCAATCCTCCCTTGTGGCTGAATTTGGCTGCATTTGTTAAGAAGTGTCCATCGTTCCTGCTTTATTAGATAGTAACAAAAATGAACCCAATAATGTGCTTGTACTGCAATGTTTTCATCGGCCATTTGCTTTCTTTTGCTCTCCATTTGTGAGCTGACCTTGAAGAATTCTTAGCAAATGAAAACCAAAGAATTCGGGATGTGAGACTTACACAAGGCACCGGATTTCCATGGACAGGTAGATGGCTAGTTTTTTGCTGCTCAGATGTGCCCCGTTCAACCTCTTTCAGTCGAATTGATGAAGTTTGTTCGTTCTAGCCCGTTTAGTAAAAGGTTGGGCATGTTGCAGCTCTAACAAAGGCTATATGGTAAGGGGCAGTGCAGTGGCTGGCTGAGCAACAGGCAGGGGATGCTGCACCTTTTAAACTGAAACTCCTACCCCAAGACAGACTTTCCCAGGCAGCATTATCAGCCTCTTGAGCTTTAAATGATCCCTTCCCAATCATCATAATAGATTTAGGTGTTATATGCTTTACTTAGCCATGGAGCAGAGACTTACCCATATGTGTTTTGAAACGGGGTATCTAGGGAATGTCAAAGAAGTTACCCTGGAACTTTAAAGGTCTCTCCCTGACACCTTAAAAATATAGCATCTGTCTGTCTGTCTAAGTTGTGCTTAATGTCCACAGTACTTGGATGGAAAATAGAGAAGTCCCTTTTGTTTTTTGTGCAATTTTCATATCTGTCTGATGAAAGAGGCTTCTTTGTTTGTCACAAAATTTGTGAAATTCTGCTCAGCCTTAAGGATTTTCAAGGTGTTTTCAACCTGCGGTATGGTGGTGCCTCAGAAAGGCAACTTTGTCCCAACAATTTGGAATATAATTTAATAAAGAATAAATTACTGGAGTTCAGGTCTCTTGGTCAGTCTGAGATTTCTGCTTGATATGATTCCCTGGGCCTAATTGTATGACCTGGAATGAAGGCTTGTTAAAATGAATGGTATTTATTTGCAAATAATAGTTTTAGGATTGGAGCGTATGCTACTAAATGCCAATGTTAAGAACAGAAGAAGAGCCATGGGGGATCAGACCAAGGCTCCATCTAGTCCAGCATTCTGTTCACAATGTTTGTTTGAGCTTGGTTATGCTATCTAAATACAGTTTCCATCACCAAATAGTTTGTGACCCATTGGCTCTCTTCATGTAAGATATAACATAGCAATAGCTGGAATTGGGATTCCAGGTAATTTTTTTAACACAACTGAAAGCCATATGAAATTATTCCTTCGCCTTGATTCCTGCAGAATTAAATTTGATCATTTTGGTGAATGTTTGACTTCTTGTTTGTGCCACGTCTCTGGTTCCATTCTTGCCTGCGTTCCCCTTCCTTTTCTTTTTGGTCACAATTGAAGGAGTTATTTCTCCTTCTTCTGGCAAGCAGCACTGCACAGTCTACTGCACTTTAGGCATATGTAGGTGGAAGGTTGGAAGGTGGCAGAAGTACGAGGTGCTGCGTCAGGGTGTATGGAGCACTAGACCCGAACAGCCAAGGTCAAAGAAGCTGTCTTGGGGAACAGTTGGCTCATTTTGATTAAACAAATTACAACTCAAACCCATAAACACCCTCTAGACACTATATATGCCTAATCATTTTTATCAGTAAAAGAAGTCACTTGAAGTATCTTGGGACCATCCCTGATGCAGAAAGATGAGAAACTTTAAGTCAAACAAAGGATGACTTTTTCTAGGGTCTTGGCAATAATAATTAACTTTTATGTTAGTTTTAAGTTCTTTGGGGGAGGCTCTTGACTTGGTACCACTGCTATTAGAGGTACATTTGGTGAGGATGTGCGAAAGGGCCTTCTTGGTGGATGCTTCCAGCTCTCTAACTTCCAGTGAGAGATGCTAGGTTGGCTCTGTCTCTGTTGTCTTTGCCTGTTGGACATATTTATTCAAGCAGGGTTTTGGCATAAAAATTGGAGAATTGCTGAAGGGGTTTTCAATTGGTTGGCACTGTTTATTTCTTTTATTGTTGTATCTTTTATTGTTTTTATGCTTTGTTTTAAGTAAGATGTTGTTAATTTGGATTTTATTGTTAGCCATCTTGCGCCCCCCTTTTTTGGATGGACAGGTGGGATAAAATTCAACAAACATAATGTCCCTCCTTCTAGTTAGTTTGAAGTAGGCCTTTGAATCTAAACCTTAGTCTAGAAGGAGTGTTTGTTGCCAGTATGTTGAGTGGGTTTGGCATAAAAGTGCTATTTTCAATTGGTTCTTAATTTCTCTCTTATTCAAAGTTGGAAGTATTTTCTACTGGCTTTTTAAAGAGTCAGGGTGTTTCAAAGGAGCAGAGTAGGTTTTTGTTCTGTATTTTTTTTAAAAGGAGAGGTGAAAGTGGGGTTCTACCTTACTTGCCTCTGAAATTCCACCACAACACAATTTCTGTGAAATGCCTGCGTTCTCAGAGCTAATCTGTGTGGCCAGAGTAACCATGTGATACAGCCTTATTGGGAATTATCAGTTCATATTGTGAATGGGAAATTGCATACTTAAATACTCTCTCTAAATGTTCTGTAAATACTCTGCATTTAGAAAGCAAGCATATCGGGGAGAATAATTGCCTGCTCATTGTCTGCATCTAGGGAGATTTTCTATTTCTTTGGCTAGGGAAGTATCCACATATGCAATTCCCCATCAGTAGCCAGACATAGCACAGTCCCAAAAGGTCTGAACCAGCTGGTCATTCTTAATGCATGCAGGTTGGCTCTTAACACAGTCAGCTTAGGATGGGTAAATAAAATTGTGTTATTTATAAGTGAAAATTGGAAAAGATGCTGATCGTAAATATTATTAGAACATACATGTCAGGGTTAATCCTGAAATTCCTTTGTGATCCCAACTGTAGATTTGTGTTCTCTCCTCTTTCATCTTGCTGCTGCAATTACTTCTGGAATGGCTAATTACAGAATGCAGTTAGCATTTGGACCTCTGGGTCCCTTTGGAAGTGTGGCACCTAGTATCAATGGTGTTTACCTTGCCCTAGGACAATGTGTGTATAGTGAAAAGGAGGTCTCAGGAGAATGGGACAATGCAGCAATAGATGATCCTGTAAGTGAGGTAATGTATAGATCAGGGATAGGCAACCTGATGCCCACCAGATGTTTTGGACTACTACTCCTATAATTCCTGGCCATTGGCCACCCTGGCTGGGGCTGATGGGAGGGCACTGGGCTGCCTACCCCTGCTATAGATGATGCCATGCTAAAGATGTATCACTGCCTAGTACCTTGATGCTTTTACCTCTGTATTGTTCTATCATGCTGCCAAGTCTAGGACAACCCTCCTGTCTGCCCTAGCCAATCTCATATCCCAGAGTGATATTCTTCCACCCTGTTGGGGGTGGGAGAAAAGTAGTTTGTTTCCTGTTCCTTGCCCTGTTGCCTCCTCACCCCAGTTTCAGCCCAACTAACCTACATGCATGCTGTTCCACTATGTCAGGTCAAATTTCTTTGTTTTCTGTCATTAGAAGTTGGGAATCAACTTCCTGATTCCTGCAACCTCCTATGCTCTATGTCCAGGTCAGCTCTTGTCCTTCTCCTGATTCCTTTTCAGTGCCCTTGATGAGAAGGGAAGGCTAATTCTGGAATGCAATTTGCCTGTGTCACTCCTGGCTTTCCTGCTGTCAGCCATCATATTACAGGAGCTAATTAACACCAAGAGCTTCCAATACAAGGAAAAAAATGGTGGGGTATCTGAGTCTCCTGGAGTATGCCAGTTTCTCATCTGGTGACTAGGCACACTTTGACCCGTGAGATGATGGGAAGATGGCCTTCCATTTTGCCAGCTGCACCAGGATGCGGGTACATTTTGTGTTTGGTAGGGAAGGGCATTCTATTCCCAAATCATTCATTGTAATGCCCTTGATGCTGCCGCAGCGTCCACTACATCCAAACATGTCTCCAGCGGCAGAATGCAAGCTGAAGGGTGGGCTAGAATAACAATTGGAGAGGAGAGATGAAGAGTGTGATTTTTGGAGCCTGCCATAACCCAGGTGAAGGTGGAGCTCCAAAATAATATCTCCGAAATGGGTGAATAGGCAACAAAATGGCAAATGCCCTTCAGTGTAAGAGTAAGGTGATGCACAATAGGGGAAAATAACTAACTAACTTCACTTATACACTGATGGGGTCTTAGCTAGTGGTGATTAACCAGAAAAGAGATCTAGGAGCCATGGTGGAGAGCTCAGTGAAAACATCAGCCGAGTGCTGTGAAAAAGGCAAATTCCATGTAAGGGATCATTAGGAAAGGCATAGAAAACACAAATCTATGATGTGATCAAGCATGGAAAACTGTGTACAGATCTGATTGCCGTACCTTTAAAAAGGTGGAAAAGGTGCTGAAATGGGCAACTAAAATGATCAGAAAGTTGAAACAACTCCCCTACAAGGAAAGACTACAATATTTGGATTTTAGTCAGGAAAAAAGTGAGTAAAAGGGCCCATAATAAATTTAATGAAATTATGCATGGTGTAGGGTGGGCAACCTAGTCTCCTCCAGATGTTTTGTACTATAATTCCCATAATCCCTGACCATTGGCCATGATGGCTGGGGCTCATGAGAGTTGTAGGCAGAAACATATGGAGGGCACCAGCTTGGTTATCCATGGTGTAGAGAAAGTGGATAGAGAGTTTTTTCTTCATTGACTGGTGGGAGATTTAGACCTGATTGCAGGAAGTACCTCTTTACAGAATGCATTGGTAACTTATGGAACTTGCTGCCCTAAAGTGTAGTGATGGCTACTCTCTTTAAAAGGAGTTAGAAAAAGAATGATGAAGGGTAAGGGTAGAAATGGCTACAAACAGTGGTGTGGTGGAAAATTTGGAAGTGCAGGCACTCGTCATTACAGTCCCCAAATATGCCATCAAGGAGTGTCCAAAAATGCAGGTAGCTGTGTTGATCTGTGTGTATTATATGTCTGTCTATCTATCTGAATACAGACACACTGCAGAGCAGCAATACATAGCACAATACCCAATTTATTAGGATTAGCTGACACATAGACTAGAGATCTGGCAGTTAGCAAGTTGAACTTTGGCTAGAGATCTGGGATTGCCTGAGAAAGGGAAAGAGAAGGGCACAACATGTCCCCAAACAGCATAAGACTGTTAGCTCAAGTTTTTCCCAGCACTAGGGAGAAACAGTAGATCTTGAACTCAACAAACAAGTACCATTAGGTTTCATTTCTAACTGCAGCAGATATTCTGTGAAACTAAAGGATCTGAATTGCTCATTCAAGTCCAAGCCAACCCAAATTACTTTGCATTGCAATAGGGATAGCCCACAATAATATGTTGTTGCTGGGAGAATCCATGTCCTCCCAGCTACTCTGAGGCTTGCAGCTAAGTCTGAGCAGGTGAGTGGCAGATGCTGTCATCATTCCTGCTAATGAAATAGCCTTGGTGCTTCGACCCTGTGAGCTCTGGCCTCACTATACTATTGACTTGTAAGCCAAGATGGCTATATACTATCTCCAGGTTCAAAGCCAGCATGACTTTGAATTACCAATGGTGTATGTGTGATTGCAGGAGAATGCTTGCCCTCCTCTCCAGCTTGTGGGCTTCTGGCTGGCCACTGTGTGAAAGAGGATGGTGGACTAGATAAGCCTTTGATGTGACCTAGCAAGGTTCTTACTATGTTGCTCCTTCCACTGTCCTGACTAAATCTGTTTGCCATGGCTTGGGCCAGATCTACACCAAGCAGGATATAGCATTATGAAAGTGGTATGAAAGCAGTATATGGAGGTAGGATCTACACTACTTTATAGCGATATTGAAGTGCACTGACAATTGTTGGGGCCCATGACACATTCCATATACCGCTTTCATTCGGCTTTCATAGTGTTATATCCTGCTTGGTGTAGATCTGGCCTCAGCTATGGCAAACAGATTTAGTTGGGACAGTGGAAGGAGCAACGTAGTAAGAACCTTGCTAGGTCATGGGCCCCAACAGTTGACAGTGCACTGCAATATACCACTGTAAAGCAGTAGTGTAGATCCTGCCTTGACCTGATTTTGATGTATCCCTATTCCTCTTAAAGGGCCTGACATTAGCTATAATGGGACAACCTGATTTGTGTCATTGTGATTTGTGAATCTGTTATTGTTAGCACATACAAAGATTTTTTAGAACTCACTCAAATGTAACTGGAAGAGCTTTTCAGAGGAATTGATGTACCATCCCAGAAATGGAAGCTGGTTTTGTCAAAGTTTCTTGAATGGAAATTCTTGATGGAGCTAAAAAGGCTTTAAGCTTATGGTATAGATATAGATCCCATCAGCTACTGAAATGTCATGTAATCCCTAGGCATTTTGGTGCCTTAGGTGGAAAATTGAAATGACACTTTGTCACATAAAAATGTAGTAATATATATTAATAATATATTCAAGGTACAATCCTATAACTCCCAGCATGCCCTAGTCAGCATGGTTGTAAGCCTTTTTTTTCTGTCTAGCCATGCGTAGGATTGCACCCTAAATAACAGATAACATGCTGCTGTGTAATAATGTCCCAAATCTGTTTCCTTTGACACCCTTCTCCATTCTGACTAATAATAAGGCTGGTCTTGTAATTGAACTCCAGCAAACTAAATGGAGCCAGGTGGCTGTGCTTGGCTCTACCATTAGGCAAAATGAATCAGGCTGCCACAGGCTGCAGATTTTGGGCCCCATTAAAGAGGAGGAGACTCTCCTTCTCTAGATGGACACTTCTGTTGTTGAAAGCTTTGTGTTTCCTATCCCCTCCTCCTTTTTCTATAAAGAGGAGAGATTTGCAAAGCAAGACAAGTTTGAGGATCACAAAGTGACTGTGTTTTTAACTCCTGCTAGAGAATGAACTAAGCCAGATGTTTGGTTGAGTTGAGCAAAGGTGCAAGTTCACAGGGAAAAAATATTTTAAAGAAAAGGGAAAGGGTTTGGATACCAGGACTACCGGGGGGGGGGGGGGAGTAGAACTGTGTGAGTCTTGTCCTCACCAATCATGGGAAAAACTTGTATAATTGTTATGATGTAGATGGTATTATGGAAGACAACACTCACATCCAGGGAAAGAATGTGGGCTGAAGTGTGGACTGTGCCTTTTCCTTGCACAAATATCAGCAGCAGATTGCCTGGAAGAAAAGAAGAAGCTGGTGCCAATATAGCTTCAAAGTGCAATCCTGCACAGCCCACATGTACACAGAAGTTTGTGGTATCTGTCCAATGGGAGTGAGTAGGACCTTTTTTTCCTACACTGGATTGTCCTTGCTTTGCTAGGCATGCAACAACATGGCCAGTCTATAATCCCAAGCCAAGCCATTTTTTAAATCTTCCTTATAAGCATCCATAAGCTTGTTCTCTTCTAGGCCTCTGAGTGCAGTTCTACTCCTTGCTTTTCCTGGGAGGAGCCTGTATGCTGTACAACATCATATATACTCATAGTGCATTCATTCTCTGCTTCCTTTTGTATTCAAACTGGCACCACCGGGGGGAGAACTCACCCCCAAACAGACCAATGGGAATTGGGAACCCGCTCAGTGGCCATGGTATACTGACATTAGGTTGGCCACCTACACTTTGCCAAAAAAGAGGAATTGCCTCACCAAAAAGAGGGCAAAAGAGGATGCCCGTTTGCATTACTTTTGCATATATAAATGTATATGTATAAGTGCAAATTTAGAAATAATGGTTACAATTTA
This sequence comes from Anniella stebbinsi, assembly GCA_029215795.1. Taxonomy (NCBI): domain Eukaryota; kingdom Metazoa; phylum Chordata; class Lepidosauria; order Squamata; family Anniellidae; genus Anniella; species Anniella stebbinsi. The sequence continues at coordinate 338,284,581 of JARDYH010000001.1, forward strand.
AATAGAAGTACAATATATCTCACCATCGTGAAGGAAACTGACCAGGTCACCTGTGTGCCTACTCAGTGTGCTACTCAGGTGCTAACATTTGATGGGCAACTTCGAGGCCCCTGCTCTACCTGTGTTGCATTAGATGTGCATAGACATGGTGAAGGCTCATCCAGTTTCACCTGCCGTGCTCCATCTTTTTCAACTATTGAAGATGTTAATGTCCACTAAGCAACTGAGAGCCTCTTTAGTTGTGGGGACGGTATGGTGCTGCCCATTTTTCTTTTCTTTTCTGCGATAACAAGACAGCTCACCCACTCTATGATTCCTTTCATTCTGATATCATACCTGCACTTTCTATCTGACAAAAAGTATCCTATAATTTGAAAGAAACAACTACTGGACATTGGCAAAACATATGTTTAAAAGAAGCATTAGCTGTATTGCACTGCCAGCAATTAGCCAAATTAGACAATCCCCTGTTAAAGTGATGTTGTGATGTCCAGTAGATGCAAAATAAATGTTTTTGCTGAATAAGACACACCCTAAGATGCCACAAGTAGAGCAGCGATCCAGTGATTAGACATTTTGTGATGGTGCCCACAGAAGTTTCTCAAATTCCCAAATGTGCCCACAGATCTCAAAAGATTGGGGACCATTGCAATACACCATGGTGGCATCTTTAGTAGTGTTGGCAGTCATACAAAGGAGACATCTGCTATAGGGTTTTCCTTGTTGGGGCAACTCTGTCTCCTAAAGGTTGTAACCCGTCCGATTCTTGATAGAATAGGCGGTAGAACTAGACAACCAAATGAGTGACTAAGGGGAAAGTGTTTTGAAAGTTTTTTTAAAAAATTGCAGCCAATCACTTTGAGAAACCAGCAAACCACTTTTAAAAATTTAAAATCAGCTTTGTCGTTCAGCAGGTTAATGAAAACACTTCTATGCCATACTTCATCCTCTTTTCCTCTTTCCTCCCATACTTTACATGTACCGCTATTTGGGGCATGTCACTACAATCATAATCAAGAACACGTTTAAACAAATATGAGTTTGCTTTGGGTGAATTTGTGGTGGGCACATGTGAAGATGGGCCATGCTAGGCCATCACTTGTGATGCTAAAACACTCCAAATTGACAATTATGCTTGAATGTAGCATGCATGCATATATATTATATCACAAACACACACATCTATATCATCTAATTTTATATATATGCCCCAAATATAAAACACACACAAACGCACACACATCTGTATCTTATTTATTTATTTATTTATTTATTTTTCAATGGGCAGTAACCAAGGCTGGCATCAGCACCAATCACATTGCTCTAGAAAAAATGTCTGCTAGTGCAGAAACTAGCTCATGCTAGTGCGTCCTTGATGGGACATGTTAGTGGAGCTCCCTTCTGTGACATGTAGTAAACATGTAAGATGTAATAAAGTTTTGTTTTTTAAAAAAAGAAACCCAAAGGCTCATTGCCTCTCTTAGCTACTCATTTTTCAGGTGCTGAGTCCTAGTGTATGGTGATTGACAAGGAAGTATTCTGACTAGGTTTATTTATTTATTTAAGCATTTATATTTTGCCTTATATCACAAGGAGATCAGGGTGGCATACAGATAAAATCATACGAACAATATAAAATAATAAATATACACAGCTAAAAACAAATTAAACCATTTATAAGCTAAAACCAGTACAGAATTTGAAAACCATATATCTGTGGCTTTGAAACAGAGAGACACACCTTTTTCTCTCTCTCACTTCAAAATCATCTGCTTTTAGAAAGGATCCCCCCCCCCCCCCCCCCCCCTTATGATGGCATAGTGACCGGATTTCTGTGTTGGCCACAACACTTACTGCTTGTAGGTTATTTATGACTAGGTGACCAAAAGAATGTATCTAACAGCTATCTAAGGGATCTTATTATTCCCCAAAGGATGGAATGAGTTTTGAATAGCTGTGTTGAGTTCTGTTAGTACTTCTTCTTCCTTTGCTAGGCAATGATATACCATAGCATGCTTTCAATATTAGTGAAATTGATTGGTATTTTACTTCTAATGTTGACAATAAATTACCTTGTTGGTCTCCGATTGTTGGGAAAGGTTTTTATTTAAAAAAACTGCTTGAGATTCTGCTTTTTTATGTGGTTAGGTTACTCATCATGACAGGACAATGCCTATTAATAATACTTTACATTCCAGATCTCTTGCTCTGCGCTTCTCCTTTGGGAGAGAAACAAAGTAAGAAAAGCGATATCCGCATTTGGTCTACCCCTGTTTGTTGAAAGAAAAGGAGAACTGTTGACTTCTTCTTTCCCCCCGCCGATAGAAAATCGGTATATATAGAAATTATCACTGTAACCCTATGCAGAAGGGGCATGAGCATGTCCCCAAAGCCCTTATGTCCATCATCCCCACCCTTCTTGGGCTGATCTGGAAGGTCTTCAGGAGGTTCCTACTCACATTCAAGTGAACATGAGTAGAACCCCTGTCCAGACACTCCCCATCAACACAGGAAGATCAGGAATTGAGGGAATGGGGATGAGACTTACATGCACACCCACATTCAACTCCTCACTTTTAGCTCTCATGTGAACAGTTCAGACTCCTGTATAGAGCACTTAAGTTCTTTGAATATCTATAATGGGGGTCAGCGTGGAAAAACCTGGAAGTGTGAAGGAGAAAGCCGTTTTCAAGATGATGATTGAAAATACTAATTTATTATGTGTAAGCTGATGGGATCTGAGCTAGTAGTGATTGACCAAGAAAAATATCTTAGGGTTGTGGTGAACAGCTGGATGAAAATGTTGACCCAGTGTGCGGCTGCTGTGAAAAAAGCAAATTCCATGTTAGGCATAATTAAGGAAGGAATTGAAAATAAAACTGCCAAGATTGTACTCCTCTTATACAAATCTGTGGTGTGACCACATAGAATACTGTGTACACTTCTGGTCATCACACCGAAAATAGATGTTGTGAAGTTGGAAAAAGTGCAGAAAAAAACAACCAAAATGATAAAGGGGCTGGAGCAACTACCCTATGAGGAAAGATTACAACATCTGGTATTGTTTAGCTTAGAAAAAAGGAAAACACGGGGAGACATGATAGATTTGTACAAAATTATGCATGGGGTGGAGAAAGTGGCTAAGGAGAATTTTTCTCCCTGTCTCATAATACTAGAACCCAGGGTCATCCCATGAAGCTGATTGGTGGGACATTCAGGAGAGATAAAAGGAAGTACTTCTTCACACAGCACATAGCTAAACTATGGATTTCACTTCCACAAAATGTAATGATTCATGGATGATAGGCATATTGATGGCTGCTAGTCCTGATGGCTGTATGCTACTGCCAATATCAGAGGCAATATGTCTATGTACACCAGTCGCTGGAGAACATGGGTGGGAGAGTGCTCTTGCACTCATGTCCTGCTTGTGGGTTCCTGGTCGACAGGTGGTTGGCCACTATGTGAACAGAATGCAGGACTACATTGACCCTTAATTTGATCTAGCAGGGCTGTTCTTAGGTTCTGTGTTCTTGTGTGAAGATTGTCCAATGTATTTGGAACCAAAGGTCTGCTTCAGGGTGAAAGGGTCTTTGTATGTCTTATTCTGGAACACCAGTTATAAAACAGATCACTTAAGGCCTTTTTATTGGATTCCTGCATTCAGCCCTGTAAAGTCAAAAGGGACAGAAAAACTAATCAAGAAGCAAAGCCTTTCAAAATACATAATAGTATTTTCATTAGGAGAAAATGTTGCTCCTTCAAGAGACAGGATGGATTATCTGTGGCCCCTCTAGATATTGTCGGACTCCAATTCCTATCAACTCCAAACTGCATGGTCAGTACTCAAGGATTATGAGAATCGGTCCAGGAACATCTGGAGGGCTACAAGTTCCCCACCACTGCTTTACAATTATTCCTTTCTTTCAACATAAGGAATGAGGGTAATTTGATGCTTACATTCATTTGGACAGATAAGCACCTAAGAGACCCATAAAAGAAAGTGGAGTTGGTTTACCCAGGGCTGAAACGGTAGGCAACCTGGTTCCCCCCAGATGTTCTGGCTATTCTCATTAGCCCCAGTCAACATGGTTAATGGTCAGGGAGTATGGGAATTTTAGGCCAAAACAACTGCCTACCCCTGAAAAAGCCTGCTGTGTAGGTCATTAGCCATCTTTGGTTCATTGGGTCTTTTAAAGTACAAGTGAAATATACATGATAGCTTTCAGACAAGAGTTAATTGAGAAAGGCTGTACTAATTTCAGTATTGATTTTAAAATGAAGGTTTGGGGTAGTCCAGAGTCTACCCATTTCACAATAACCCAGTTCATGCCTTAGCCATGTTAATGGCTCATAAAAGACAAGTGTTGTAGGACACCTGGCCCTGTGACACCAGAACCTGCCCAACAATGCCCCTCTGACCACCATGCATTCATTGAAAGTCTGAAGGGGAAGTCGACTGTACAAGTAGAGAACTGTACAAACATGGCCATTTGAATGCTATAATGAAATACCAACAGACAAGCATGGCAATAGATAGCCACTGTTGTACCTTCCTGGGCAGGTTTCTTGGGGGAGTGGTTCTTAAACAACTCTAGGCACTCTTGAATGTGACTGAGTTCCTAGGACAGTCTTCTCCAACCTAGTCCATAGCAGACTGGGAGATTCTGGGAATTGAAGTCCAACACATCTGGGGGAAGCTTGTTCTAGATCTGTTCTAGAACCATTTTAATTGACATCAGTCCTGGGTTCGACACTGAAATTGCCTTAGTCATCCTAACGGATGACCTAAGGTGGAAGAGAGACAGAGGGAATATGACCCCATTGATTCTCTTGAACTTCTCAGTGGCTTTTGATACCTTCATACATAGTATCCTTCTGGTGAGGTTGTCAGAGTTGGAGATTGGAGGTATCATGCCAAGGTAAATTTGTCCCTTATTTGTTTATCCATTCATTCACAATATTTTTATCCTAGTCTTCAGCCAAGAATGGCTTCAAGATCATCTTATTATGATTATTAATGAGACTTGGAGAGTCAATTTCAGAAGGTGGTGCTAGAGGCTACTGTTCAACTCCCTCACGTCTCTGATATGAGGATCATATGTATATTACACAAAATTGCATACACAATGTATGTATTAGGGGAAGTCAAGACAAAAATATGTACAAATTTTCATGCAAGCTTAAAATATATACTCAAACTTTGGGATAAACTGAATTTAAGATTAGAAAACTGAGAAAAACCAAAAATTGATATATTCATCTTATCTTAGCTTGGAAACTCTAGTTTGTGCAAAATATAGCTTCCAGGCTGTTACCTGGGACTGGGTGTTATGTTCATATCATGCCTGTGTTTTGCCGACTGTACTGACTCCCAGTTCATTTCTAGGCTCTGTTTAAATTGCTGGGTTTAATCCTTTAAACCCTTCACTGCTTAAGGTCAAATCACTTGTGGGGACACATAGTTCTTCTTCTCTCTACCTGTACATTTAGATCTTCAGTTGTTCAGGTACCTCCACCATCTGAGATGGAATGTGTGGCTACAGAGTAAGGATTCACTTGGTAGTGGCACCTCAACTGTGAAATGCTCTTCCCAACGACACTTGCCTTGATGTCTTTTCAGCACCAGGCAAAGAACTTCCTTATTTTTAATCCTCTGTACTTTAGTTTTATCCTGCTTTGTGCTTTTGAATTTCAACTGCTTGATTTCATACTGCTCTTTTATATTGTGGTGTGTTTATATTCATTTGTTTTATCATAATTTTAACATCTAAGACACCATGGGAAACTGTTAAAGGTCAGGTTGTGAATCCCTTAACCATATATATTCTTTATCTCATGTTTTTGCCAGAGTATGGAGGAATGAACTGAGAACTGAGATGAAATTTAAACAGTTTATCTTGGGGGAAAAAGAGATGACGAATCCCTAGAATTTAGAAGATATTGCTAAATCTTACTGCGAAAGAGATGAATTATGAACAACAATGGGAACTGGGAAGGTGTGATGAGTGAAGAACTCTGGTAATTTGTGTGGACAAGACAGGTTTCTTCTCCAATTACGAAGTTGTGATATTCCAAATAGTATTGTACTTCATGGAGGGTGGAGCAAATTATGAGAAAGAGGTCATAGTCTGTGTTGGAAGTAGGGATATGAGAGGGGTAGAGAAGTGTTCATAACAGGGCCACTCAGAATGCAAGTGCCACAAGACAAATGCAGAGACCAGAACATAGTCCACCGCGAGCAGGGTCTTGCCACAAAATTGACTCAAATCTTCCACTGCCCAGTGCCTCATACCCAGGGAGTAAAAAACTCACTTTCAGGGCCAGGGATGGAGTAGTGGGTGGTGGAGGTCCGTTCAAAACAGGAAAGAGGCCAGGTAGGCTTCTCCTCTTCCCCCCAGTTGTTTGTAAAGTAAAAATGCTGGCAATGTATTGATGTTGCAATTTAGGGTGGCCACTTACATATTACCAAAAAAAGGGAAATTCATTCCCCCAAAATAGGACATGGATTTGCATAAAATTTACATATGCTTATTTATATGTACAGCTGTAGGCGACCTATGTGTCTCCACATCTGCTGTCCAGATGCTAACTATTGATGGACAACTTCAAGTCCCCTGCTTTCCCTTTTTACAGTTCTTCATCATAGATGGGATAGCCCCTTCAGATAGAGGACTCCCCTCTGTAAAGTAGGACATATGGCCACCTTACTTTCAGTGCCTTTGCTTTTCAAACCATCTGGAGATGGAGAAGAGGCCCAGTGGGCCTTTATGGTGTTTTAAGGAGCTGCTCCTTCCACCTGTTATCCCAACCCTGGCCACAAGGTGTGTTTCCCCATTCTCCCTTGGGGATGAGGGGTAAGCAGCCTCTTGGGCCTGTGGGCACATTTGGAAATTTGGGGAACTGTCCTGGGTACTGCCATAAAATGTTTGCCATGGATGGACATGGCTAGTCATGAAGGGCAAGTAATCTGGCCAGAAGCATTTATGGGAAATTAAGATGGCAGCAGCTAGTGGTTCCTACTTCACTTTGAAGCAGTCCCAGCTGCCAGTAATTTTATATATATATATATATATATATATATATATATATAAAAATTTGGGAGGAGGAAGGTGACTAAGTGGGCACCAAGGAAGGTGTCTTGGAGCACTTTGGTGTCCATGGGCAACACATTGGCTGAATTCGGACAACATGATAGTCAATGGTGGGGTAATAATCAACTTTACAGTTGTTCATCTAGGGGGTACTCCCCACACAATATGGTAATAAATAATCAACTATGGTGTGGATTAGGATCAGCGCGAGTTGACTATGGCAGCATTCGGACGACACAATAGTCAATACAACTGACGATTGTTTCCCCTCCCCCAGTTATTGTGTCGTTCTGAATTCAGCCAGTGCCTACCCCTGGGCTAGTGAGTGGTAGAGTGTATTGATGATGCAAACCTATGCATCTGTACACAGAAATAATGGGGTTTATTCTCAGGTGAGTGCATATAGGATTGCAGAATCCCTTTGAGCTTTCTCTTTTACACTTAGCCATCATCCCTCAGGGTTTCAAGGGTTCAAATGGAATCCTGCAAGGGCCCCCAATTTATTTTCAGGGCAAGCACAAGACTGGTCACCCATTTCTGTTAGATGATCTTGTGGCAGGAGAGGTATTTACATTTTATTGACTTAGTGGCATTGCTGTACATCAGCTTTCTCCAACCTGGCATCCTCCAGATGTATTGGACTGCAACTCCCATATTTCCCAGCCAGTACTGGCCATTTTCCATGCAAATAAAATGTTACAGAGCAACAGAGGCAAAAAGGCAGGTCCCTGCCCAGAGGACCACAGAGTCTACATTTTGACAAAGGGAGACCACAGGAAGAGGAAATGAGGCAGAGGCAAGGATGACAGGGGAAGAATATGTGTGACAGCAATTACTCTGGCAATCACATTCTGAAATGGGGGGAGGACAAGAGCAGGCATGGGGAATGTGTGGCCCTCCAGATTTGCTGGACCACAGTTCCCAGCTTCCCTGATAATTGGCTATGCTGGCTACAAGTGATGGGAATTGCAGTCCAACACCATCTGGAGGGCCATAGGGTTCCCACCTGCTGACCAGAGGCTTTGTGGCTTTCTGGAAAAAGTGGAGTTTGTGGGAGGATGGGAATGAAGAGTGAAAGTTGGCATCATAGTGTTATTTTGAGAGTTCCAGGCATGTTGTTTAAGGTCCTCTATCCGACAAGACACGGCATAGAGAACATCTTCGTTCCTATGGGGTGGCAATACGTGCAGCGAAGAAAGCTTTCTTCTCTGCGCGCATTGCGTCTGCGAATTCGCGTCCAGCGGAACTGTTCAGGGTGGTGAGGGGTCTAACTTGGGCACCTTCCCCCCTGAATCCGATTTTAGAGCCTTCGGCGGTTCGCTGCGATGCCTTTAATGATCATTTCGCAGATAAAATCTCTCAGATAAGAGCTGACTTAGATGCCGTCGTTATAGCAGAGGCTGACGATGGAGTGTCCAGTGACTCCGCGAGTAGAATTATACTGGATCAGTTTCAGTTGGTGAGTACCGAGGACGTGGACAAGCTGCTTGGACGAGTGAGGGGGACGACTTGCCCTCTCGATCCCTGTCCTTCATGGCTGGTCATCCAGGGAGGAGATGTGGTTAGATCGTAATTACAATATATTATTAATGCATCTCTCAGGCAGGGGAGTTTTCCATCATGTTTAAAAGAAGCGGTAGTACGGCTGCTTCTAAAGAAGCCCTCCCTGGATCCCCTGGACTTTAATAACTACAGACCGGTATCAAACCTTCCATTCTTGGGCAAGGTGATCGAGAGGGCGGTTGCCTTTCAACTCCAAGTAGTCTTGGATGACACTGATTTTCTAGACCCATTTCAAACTGGCTTCAGGGCAGGATACGGAGTTGAGACTGCTATGGTCACCTTAGCGGATGATCTACGCCTGGATATTGACAGGGGGAGTGTGTCCCTGTTGGTACTTTTGGACCTCTCAGCGGCATTCGATACCATTGACCATGGTATCCTTCTGGAACGCCTGAGGGGATTGGGAATCAGGGGCACTGTGCTTCAGTGGTTCCGGTCCTACCTCTCGGGCAGGTTCCAGATGGTGATGCTTGGGGATAGCTGCTCTGCAAAGAAGGAGCTGCTGTGTGGCGTACCGCAAGGTGCCATCCTTTCCCCAATGCTGTTTAACATTTATATGAAACCGTTGGGAGAGATCATCCGGAGGCATGGGGCGGGGTGCTATCAGTATGCTGATGACACCCAAATATATTTCTCTATGCCTTCGATAACAGCGTCTGCTAAGGATAGTGTGTCTCCTCTGAATGAATGCTTGGAGGCGGTAATGGGCTGGATGAGGAAAAACAAACTGAAGCTGAATCCAGACAAGACGGAGGTGCTTGCTGTCAAAGGCCGTAACCTGGGTTTGGAGGTGTGTCAACCGGTTCTGGATGGGGTTACACTCCCCCTGAAAGACTGTGTTCGCAGCTTGGGGGAGCTCCTGGATCCGTTGCTCCAAATGACAGCCCAGATAGATGCGACGGCCAGGAGTGCCTACTATCAGCTTCGGCTGATACGCCAGCTGCGCCCCTTCCTAGAGTTGGAAGACCTAAAGATGGTAGTGCACACGCTGGTAACTTCGAGGCTCGACTTCTGCAATGTGCTGTACATAGGGCTACCTTTGTGCCTAGTCCGGAAACTTCAACTAGTTCAAAATATGGCAGCCAGGTTGGTCACCGGTACATCTAGGAGTGACCATATTACGCCAGCTTTAAAATCGCTCCACTGGCTGCCAATTAGTTTCCGGGCGAAGTATAAAGTGTTGGTCATTACCTTTAAAGCCCTACATGGTTTGGGTCCAGGTTACCTGCGGGATCGCCTTCTCCCGTACAATCTGCCCCGCACGCTCAGGTCCTCTGGGAAGAACTTACTGCGGTCGGCCAAGACTAGGCTGACAACCGTTACCCAGAGGACCTTCTCTTCTGCCGCTCCCAGACTGTGGAATGACCTGCCGGAGGAGACTCGTCAACTTAACAGTCTTTTAGAATTTAAGAAAGCTATAAAGACTGTTCTGTTCCGGCAGGCATATCCAGTGTAATTTTTAGAATGTTTTTAGGATATTTTAGGATGTTTTAATGCAGTTTTAATAATAATTGTCATGTTTTTAATTAGTTTTATGTATTTTATCATTTTGTTGTTCCCCGCCTCGATCCAGACGGAGAGGCGGGTAAGAAATAAATTGTTATTATTATTATTGTTATGTCCACATGTGGCATTACTGCCCCCGAATTAAACAATTTTGGAGAGATGAGAATTATAGTAGACAACAGATGATTGAAAGCTCAGAAGTACTTGTACAGCACAGTCCTACATATGTCTTCTCAGACGTAAGTCCTACTGAGTTCAGTTGGAATCACTCCCAGGTAAGTGGGTATAGGATTGCGGCCTTTTAAAGGAGTATTTGGTATTTTTTTAAAAGGAAGAGCATTGCAGCTGTATAATACTTATTAGTATTATTAGTAAAAACAAAAATGTGTATAGCTAAATTTTTGAACAATGTTAATATATTGGATGTAGCAGTCTCGTTAGAAGGTCTTTGGGACCTTGGTAACATATTAAAGAAAGGACTAATTGAAACCATCTTAGAAATGTAAAACTGAAGACAGCCTCTAGCATGATCACTTGGCGCATTTTGCACCATTTTGGGGAAGGAATGCAGTCACAAATATAGCTTGATAAATAGCTAGCAGTTTAATGAATTGGACTTCTGCAAAATTTGCTCCTGTTTAAATATTGCTTTCTTTTTATATAATGGTTTCTGGAATTCTTTGTTTTGGAATATGTCGATAAAATTGATTTCTTTTAAATGGAGGAAATATCTAAAAAAAGGGCTGATTTTGGAACATATTAAAGCAGCCTTTAATAAACTCACATCAGGACTGGAGGAATAACTCTGCTATAAGTTGCTCATATGCGTCGTAGAGCATTTGTCAAGTAGTTCTAAGAACACCTTTGAGTCTGAGATGTGTCACTATAAAGTGTTGTTTGTATTGACCATTGAACCTTGACTAGGGATGTATGAGAAATCTACTCTGTTGGATTTTTGTGTGTGTGTGGATTTCTCAGATCTGTATCATCTGGAAATATATGCAGACTGGGCACACTTTGAGCTCAGAAGTCCATACCTTTCCAGACTTGCGATGCAGTCCATCGAACAAGAAAAACCTGCCTGACATTTCAAAAGTACACAAAATGAAGTGTGCACACTTCAAAAGTACATGCAAACACGTGTTAGTCTGTGGCCAGATGCATATGAAAAATACATATACGATTTGAAAACCAAACCAAAACCCTGCATGGAATCGGCATGGAACGGACCTGAAGGTGGGAAATGGAGGGATCCTGCAGAACAAGACCTTGCAGATCTGCCCAGATCTAACCATGACCACTTTATTCAGGCTCCACACAACAACTAGCAAGATTATCAACAGATCCCTAGCAAGGATGTGAAAACTCTGACCTGCAGCAGTGTTTCATCAGAAGGAACAGCGGGAGGAGTCTGAGTCTGGTTTGACCTTAAGAGGACGGTGCCTGGTCGTTCACTGTGCCTGAATGCAATGCACAAGCATTTACCAGGCCTTATGTTGAAGACTGCTGAAGTGAGTGGGATTGCACTCACTCCTGGACTCTGGACCAGAGACCCCACTGCTAATGCCCATTTGGCAGAAGGCTCTTTTCACACCTTCTGCCGAATGCACACAAGGGTCTGTAAGCCTGTTCAGATAGAACATGTGAAAAGTACTGTAGTGAATCATAAACATGGGTCAGCTGTCGGATAGCCCATGCCTGAAGAGCTGCTGCTGTTAGGCAAAGTGGGCAAGATTGCACCAAATGGACCAACGCGTCTGATTCCGCATGAGGCAGTGTTTCATATATTGATACGATGACATGCAGATGACTTGCTCCTGATTATTCCAGAGTGATTGTTGGTATCCACCCAGATCTGATTGTGCATTTGGCCTTTGCTGAGCTAGGGGGAACTACCTGTGAGATTTGCAGTGAATGGCTGATGGTGATATGTGAAAGTTGTAGTGATATGTGAAAGTTGTCTTAAACTTCTGTTCTCCACCTTGTTCCTTTGAACTATGTCCACCACTCTGTGAATACTAACGCTGGCTGGCCTATAAATTATCCAGCAGGGCTCTGGCACTTAAGCGGCTGGTGTTTTCAGTGGCGTGCATGCATAATCGATCCAGGAGGCTGTGTCTGCTTTTAGCTGAGGCATTTTCAGAAACCTTGGGCTTTCAAAGCTCCCAGCCATAGACTGCCCATGTGTTCATCTTTTCTGCCATCTCCCCCCGCCCGCAAACGCACACATACTGCATCCTTGCCACACCTTTCTTTCAGTGCCTGAGTAACATTCCAGCTTGTAGACCTGCACACAGAGAAGGTTCAAATTCACAAACAGAAATGTAGAGATAACTGGGCAATCTGTAAAGAGAGCACCTCGTGTGTTGGATTCTGTCTATCTTGTCCACTTTCTTTGGAGTCTGCTTTGGTGTGTTCCATCAGGTTCTCCAATAATAATACGTGAACGGGTTTCTTCACTGTCATCTTTGAGCTAGTATTGCCATCAGGACTGTGGCTTGTGCATGGAATGGTGGACTGCTAAGCATGCACCAGGTTTACAACTTGTTGGATTGGCTGTTGGCATTGCAGAAGGAAGGCTGTTAGATTGCTGTGGAAAGTTGCTGTCCCCTTTGTTTCTATATTTTTGAGTCTTTGGATCAGGATGAGACAACCAGCTTGTTCAAGACAACGAACCTGCATTGGTATTAAAGCTACACACAGAATTTGTTCACAGCTTTGTCCACGTCTTCTTCTGAGTTCTTTGTAATCAGAGCCATCATCTCTGTGCATGGTAAGTGACAGTGATTTTCACAAAGAACTGTCTCTAGGAATGTAAACTGATTGCAGGCCAGTAATAGGGATCTTATTTTGTTTGCAAGTGAGGAATATTTGAGATTAGTAAGGGTGCTGAAATTTGAAGTGGTGGTGGTGAGGGCTATAATGACATATTTGAGAGTTTCTCTTGCCCCTCCCTTTACTGAAAGCCAAGCCAAGTCATCAATGACATTCAGGCTTGGCTCATAATGAGCTCAGCCTGGCACCATCACCCCTTGCCATAACAACTACCCAATTCTTTCCCTGATCACAGCTGCTGCAATGGGAGACCTTGAGAGAGACCTTTCTGAGAGGCTTCCATTATTTCTGGGCATCTGGAATGCTGAAATGGCTGCCAGGGGCCTGTGTCATGTAGTTTCCTAGATGACACCCCTATTAAGTATTTGGTTGTCCTGAAACCTATATGTCCCAGGGTCCCTTGTACTTGGGATACTGCCATATCAATGCTCTGGATGCTCAGGAGTAATGGAGACCACAGAAGACAGACCTATGGCTACTATCCCTGAATCAGTTGCCCAAGTATTTGGACTGAGAAAGTCTGGTTCTTCGTCGTGGTCTCTGTGCATCACACCATGGGCTCGTGCCGGCGCCGAGCCTGCTTCGGACTTCCCTAGCTAGCTTAGATTTTTGGCGGGAACCCCTCCCCCCACCGTCCTATTGCGCATGCTCAGGGTTCCCGCCTACCTCAGTTCTTCTTCGACCGCCTCGCTGATAGCCTCGCGGGAGACTTCCTCTCCGTGTTCGGAGTTTTTCTGTGAAGAACATAAGATAAGAAATAGCTTAGATTATAGTAGTAATAGTAGTTGTATTAGTTGTATTAGTTGTTGGTTTAAAAAAAAAAAAAAAAATTCTTCTTAATTTATAGTTTTTAGTTATTAGCGTAGTAGGTTAGTCTATGGCGAACACAGCATTGTTTAAACGCTGCGTGAGGTGTCGGGCAAAAATCGCCCTCACGGACGGCCATTCGCTGTGTGTCGCTTGCCTGGGAGAGTCCCACATTGTGGAAACTTGTGCACTCTGCATGGGATTTTCGCGCCAGACTAGGCGCAATAGAGCAGACCGCCTTCGCAGCATTCTCTGGAGTCGAGCGTTGGAAGCTGTGGATATCCCACCCTCTATGGAGTCGCAGCCCTCTATTTCTGGGGAGCGCGGCCGAAAGGCTGTAAGTCGCCCTAACCCAGCAACTCCTCGCTTGCCGTCCCCTTCGGTACCGGCACAGAGCCCACCACAGAGCCCACCGCCAAAGGTGGCAAAGCCATCAAAAAAACTGGCTGTTAAACCAAAAAAGCATAAGTACAAGGCGGCGAAGTCGACAGTCGCCAAATCTGCATCGGTACCAGCGGACCCACCCTCGATGCCGAAACGCTCTCCAGCGACATCGGAGCCCGCGAGAGGCTCGTCATCATTATCGAAGCCGAAGCCTACAATACCACCCAGAAGGTCGTCGTCGGCATCGGCGATCCCATCGTTACCGACGTCTCCACCATCGCGGTCAACCCTGACATCGAGGCCGAAGGCTTCGTCGTTACCGACGCCTCCGCCGGCACAGCCTACTCTAGCTTCGGGATCGAAGCACCGACCAAAGACTTCGTCGTTACCGACGCCTCAGCCGGCACAGCCTACTCCAGCTTCGGGATCGAAGCACCGATCGTTATCCTCCACGTCGAAAACGAAACAAGCATCGAAGTCGACGAAATCTTCGTTACCGAAGGCGAGAGAGACACACAAGTCGCAGCCTTGCTCGGCCTTACCGGCTCTTTTGCACGCCCCTCCAACTCTACCTTTATCGCCGCCTGCGGAACTCTTTTCGGATATAGAGGTAGTCGTTGCCGGTGTGGACGTCCTCCCGGGCCCTTCGTCGCCAGCAAACTCTAGAGCGTCGTTCTCCCAAGCCTCTCAGCACTCTTCGGTATCGAAGGAACAGCGGTCGCGATCTCGATCTCGATCGCGTGATTGGGACGGATACTCCGATCGTTCACGCCGGTCATCTAGGTCTTCTAGGAGCTCCCGCTACCGAGCAGCAACGGCCTACTTGTTTGACCCATATACGGGGAAACGATTATCGGACAATCCTCTTCTCCCTTCTCAACAACAGCAGCAGATACCCCGACCATCACCACGACAACGACAGCATACCCCGGTTACGGCGTTGCAGCCTTTAGCACCGTTACCGACTCTAGAGCTCCCCACACCATCATCTCCGCAGTCCATTGAGGACTACGTGTCGGAAACGTCCTCGGTAGCATCTGCTACACGCTCCATGCCATCGCCCCCAGAGGGAGTTGGGACTACAGAGCGGGCCTCTCCGACAATGGAGCATGGCAGTTTTGCGGAGCAGATGTTGAGAATGGCTCAATCTCTCGGAGTACAACATCAATTGCCACAGGACGATATCAATGATGACATATATGATGTCATGTACACGGATCCTACCCCGCAACTTACATTGCCTATGGTCCCGACGCTGCTAAAGACTCTTAAACAGACTTGGCCTACTCCATCATCGATGGGCCACACGTCCAAACGCTTGGACGCACTCTATAAAGTTAAAGAAGCTGATGCTCCATTCCTCTTCGTTCACCCGAAGCCAAATTCTATTGTGGTTGAGGCAGCCCAAGGTCGCTCTACTCGAACTCATTCAACACCAGCAGACAAAGAGGGACGTAAACTCGACGCCATAGGGCGTAAAGTCTACTCTTCAGGGTCGCTGGTAGCGAAGATTTCCAACTATCAAGCTATGATGGCTCGCTACCAGTTGTTTTTATGGGAAAAGATTTCCTCCCTGACGGACTATCTCCCCGACGAGAAAAGGGAACTGGCAAGAGTCTTCCAGGCCGAGGCGATCCGCCTCTCCAAGCAACAACTCACCACAGCACGCCATCAGACAGATGCAGCATCAAAGTCGCTGGTGTCCGCAGTGACACTTCGTCGCCACGCTTGGCTCAGGTCAGCCTCCTTACCTCAAGAAACTCGTACTAGAATCGAGGATCTACCATTTGACGGTGAAGGGCTGTTTAATTCCCAGACTGACGCCACCATGGATACTATCCATAAGGCCAAAGTCACTGCCAAGAAAATGGGCTTCCACACCGCCACACAACCCGCATACCGACCACGTAAGTGGTACAGACCTGTTCCTTTTCAACAGCGGCAGCAGCATGACCGCCAGCAGCGCTTCCAACTGACACAGGCGTCCACGCAATACCAACCGCGCAAGCCTTCGTCACGCTTCCGCCAGGCAAGAACCGGGCCCGATCAGACCACTAAGCGGCGTCTTTGACTTCGTGATCGGCCCCCCAGAGCGTTGTCAGTTTGGAAACACCCTCTCGCACTTCCAACACGCCTGGGAGTCCATTACATCGGACAAGTGGGTGCTAGCCATAATTACATCAGGCTACAAAATAGAGCTTCGAGTCCCCCCTCCACTGGGCACTGTAAGAATAACTCCACCGTCTCCACCGTTGTTGCAAGAAGTAGCGACACTTTTGAGGAAAGGGGCAATTACGAGGGTTCCACCAGCCCGACTGCACCTTGGTTTTTACTCAAGATATTTTACAGTGCCAAAGAAGGACGGGGGCCTCCGCCCTATTATGGATCTCAGGCGGCTCAACCGGTTTATCAAGACCAAGAAGTTTCGAATGATTACCCTGGCAGCCATTCTACCGCTTCTCAAGAGGGGCAGGTGGTTCACATTGATAGACCTCAAAGACGCCTACTTCCATGTTACCATTCACCCGTCGCATCGCAAATATCTTCGGTTCATGGTGGGTCATCGGGCTTATCAGTTCACCGTCCTTCCATTCGGCCTGAAAACGGCGCCCAGGGTGTTCACCAAATGCATGGGAGCAGTCTGTGCACACCTACGGGCGTTAGGACTCGAACTGTTCCCGTACTTAGACGATTGGCTAGTAGTCTCGACCACCCGGAGCCAAGCTCTAGCAGATGTTCAACGAGTGGCTCGGACCCTGTGTTCATTGGGCCTACAGATAAATCTAGAAAAATCTGTTTTCCAGCCAACGCAGACGCTCCAGTTCATAGGGGTCTGGTTGGACTCAGTCGTCGGCAGAGCATACCTCCCACCAGTCAGGGCTGCGTCCATCACGGCCATGGCAACAAGAGTCCGCCGCAGAACAAGAACAACAGCACTCACCGTCCTGAAGTTGCTAGGCCTCATGGCGGCTTCGGTCTTCGTGGTTCGTTGGGCACGGCTGCACATGCGCCCCCTGCAACAGCTACTCCTGCAGTACTACGACCCGACCATGGATCCGCGCAGAGTTCGCATAGCAATCTCCAGCTTTGTGCGACACTCACTGAAATGGTGGACGAACCCCCTCAATCTGAATCAGGGCATGCCGTTTGTTACACGAGGTCCCTCACGGGTCGTCACTACGGACGCATCCCTGCTGGGCTGGGGAGCCCATTACAAGAACTTGACGGTGCAGGGGAGATGGTCAACCATGGAGAAGCGACTACATATCAACCTTCTGGAGCTCCTCGCTGTGAAGAGAGCCCTCCACTCTTTTCAGCACCACCTGCAGGGGCATCATGTACAGATCCTGACAGACAATACCACAACAGTGTGGTACCTCAACAAAGAGGGAGGGACGCGGTCCCCAGATCTGCTGTCCCTGACCAGGGACATTCTCCTCTGGACGATTCCCAGACGAATTCGTATCTCTGCCCTTCATATAGCGGGCACAGACAACGTCACTGCAGACACTCTCAGCCGAACGTTTGCAGACAACCACGAATGGCATCTGCACCCGGGGGTCGTAAGCCAAATCTTTGCCCGTTGGGGCACCCCGGACATAGACTTATTTGCGACTCAGAAGAACACAGTCTGCCCAACTTTCTGTTCCAGGGCGGGAATAGGAGCAGCGTCCCTAGGGGATGCGTTTACGCGCCGATGGACCACCAGCTTCCTCTACGCTTTTCCACCTTTTCCGCTGATTGGCCGGGTCATAACATGGATCCAGCGTCACGACGCCAATGCGATCCTCATAGCACCGTGGTGGCCTCGCCAACCTTGGTTCACCACCCTACGACGACTAGCCAATCATCGCATCTGGAGGCTACCGGCCAGGCCGGATATTGTGTCAAGGGAGGAAGGCATGATATTCCACCCGAATCCAGACAGTCTGCAACTGACAGCATGGAGAATCCTGCCAGATGGCACCGTTTAGCCTTGCCATCACAAATACAGACTATATTGGAGTCGGCACGAAAACCGGCTACCAGAGTATCCTATCAGAGGAAGTGGGATAAATTTAAAGCGTTCGCACTCGCTTCGGGATTCCACCACTTAAAAGGACCCATTTCAGGAGTCCTCTCGTTCTTGCACTCTTTACATACTGCGGGCCTGAGCCCAGCATCTATTAGACTGTACCTGGCGGCTATTTCCGTAAATCATGATTTCATTGAGGGGTTTTCGGTGTTCTCACACCCCCTATCTAAGGCATTCCTTAAAGGCCTCTATAACATCTCACCACCTCGTCGTTCGATAGTGCCGCAATGGTCACTGCCACTGGTGTTAGGAGTGTTGATGACTAAGCCATTTGAACCTTTGGCTTCAATCGATATACGCTTGCTGACGTTTAAGACTGTGTTTTTAGTTGCAGTTACGTCTGCGAGACGTGCGTCAGAGCTTGCGGCGCTGATCGTTGACCCCCCGTATACCCAGTTTTTCAAACACAAAGTTGTCCTGAGAACAGGCCCCTCGTTTGTTCCAAAAATTACTTCTACTTTTCATCTTAATCAAGATATCGTGTTGCCGACATTCTTCGCGGCGCCCACAGATCGATGGGGAGCAGCACTACATACCTTAGATGTTCGCAGGGCCCTCGCTTTTTACAAGTCCCGGTCAGAGGAATTCCGCAAGTCTAGACAACTTTTTGTCTGTTATGGCGGAAAAAATAAAGGGACACCGGTTTCCGCCCAACGTCTGTCACGGTGGATTGTGGACACTATCCAGCTTTCCTACCGGCTAGCGGGTCAAGAACCACCGCCTGCGGTCAAAGCGCACTCCACACGGGGACAAGCCACGTCCACCGCATCGTTGCATGGAGCATCAGTTCCTGACCTATGCAGGGCAGCGACCTGGTCGAATGCATCAACCTTTATCAGGCATTACCGATTAGACGTAAGAGCTCGCCAAGATTCGTCGTTCGGCAGAGCGGTTCTGTCGTCTGTATGCCAGTGACGCGTGAGCGTGCCAACCCTCCTCCTACGGTGAGTAGCTGACTAGTCGCCCATGGTGTGATGCACAGAGACCACGACGAAGAAATGCAGGTTGCTTACCTGTAACCGTAGTTCTTCGAGTGGTCATCTGTGCAGTCACACAACCCTCCCGCCGTCCCCTCTTGGCACCGCTTTGGTCGTCCAGAGTTGGCTCTAGCGTGCGTGCTCGCATTCTTCTGGTTAAGTGATATGCTAGTTGTCTACCTCGGTCGCGAGGCCGAGCGGTCTCATAGAACTGAGGTAGGCGGGAACCCTGAGCATGCGCAATAGGACGGTGGGGGGAGGGGTTCCCGCCAAAAATCTAAGCTAGCTAGGGAAGTCCGAAGCAGGCTCGGCGCCGGCACGAGCCCATGGTGTGACTGCACAGATGACCACTCGAAGAACTACGGTTACAGGTAAGCAACCTGCATTTCTATTATCATTCCTGAATCAGGCTGCACATCAGCATTGGATTTCAAGCTTTGGCTTCTAGTTGACTGTGCAGTTGGGTGGAGAACTTGCAGGAGCAAATAAGGGCTTATACCCCTACCTTATACATATAGAACCCCGGCTATTTAGGACTATGTATAGGAGGTGCTTCATTTAACTAAATAAGAATGCACAGCCAGAGTAGACATAGTGATGTATGAGGATTTCCCTTTTGCTTGAAAAACATGTGGACATGCCCTGTTGGAAGCCCTGAATGTGACTGTGAGTACCTCTCAGCTGAAGATGTTCACAAATTGTCATACATGTTGATTTCGTGCAAATTTCCTAATTTGTACAAATTTCCCCTGCAGACTGAATCAGCCCCACTTTAGTCTATGGGCAAGTTGTGCAAATTTATGGAGATTTAGACAAGTTTGAGGAGATTTGTGCACATCTCCCATTTGATTGCTGCTCTATTTGTGAAGTTTTCCCATTCGTGCAGAGCGAGCAGCGACCACAAATGTGAACATGCCTCAGGCAGAAGACGATGTTTGGAGAAACCTGGCAATCTCAAACATTACTCGTTCGCTCATCTCTAAGTAGACACTAGCCCTATTCAGAAGTTCACCCTCCCCCATATGAGTGGGATAGCAGAGATGAGCCACAGGCTCCATCTCCACCATTGCATCCTCATTGCCCATCTCCATAGCCCTTGTAGAGGAAGTTCTGCAGTGGGGCACCTCCTCTATTTGAGAAGGCTCTCTGCATGATTTTGAACTTTGATTCTCCACGGTTCTGAATTGCATGGGGAACCTTAATGTGTCAAGCTGGTTCACTGAGGCAATTGTTTAGCCCCCAAGGTGTGGAGGGCTGTGGGGATGGGCAACAAACATGTGATGGAGGGGATGGAGCCAACAGGCTTGACTGCACCGTCCCACTCTCAGGGTACTATCCTATTGGGCCTGAGTGCTCCTGGGATCCATCACGTTGCTCTGTTTTAAAATAACCCAAAACAACCAGAAACACTCTTTTCTGTAACAGGGCAAATCAGCAGAGTTCACAGAAGGGTCTCCGCTGACCTGTACCAATCCAGAAGTGAGTGTTACTGCTAAGTTCCAGGGTTAACTTTAGAAGGGCCAAAGCCCCATTGCACAAGCAGCGGGTCCTGCAAGTGCAACGAAACCAGCACTGGATTAGCGGCCTTGCTGGATACTGTCCTCAGTTTAAATTGCATGATAGTGAACTTCTGAATGGGGTTCTTGTCTTGAAAAAGTCTATGTCTGTAGATGCAGAAGAGTACAATATTTTTAGTCTGTGTTCAATAAGGGATGCAAACCTGTTTGTCCTAGCCTAGCACAGAGATGTAAGCTCCCACCCATGATTACCTTCCCTTACTAATTTTGCTTTTGCAGTTACACTTTCTTAAGTTTTAAATAATTTAAATAATTCTCTCTTGTATGGGTCTTACATATACCTGGAGAACCCTGACCTACATACTGTCCCAAGAAAATGGTGAACCTAACTGTACACAAAATGATGTTAAGCATACTGAGTAAACAAACTTTCCCCCCAAAAGAGTCCCATTTCCCTCTACTTTTCCAATTTAAGTTGTCTTGGATGTTGCATACAAGGTGTTAATTTCAAAGACAAAGGGTAGTAACCAATGCTAATCCTACATAAACTAGGCCCATTCACTTCAATGGGTCCATTCTGTATAGGAATACTATTGGATACTGCACAAATAATACAACTAAAACTGAGATTTGTTGTTGATTTACCTGACAGTGTCCCTTCTATGGAATGCTAAAATAAAATTGTCAGGAGCAAATTAAGTTCTATTAGCTCCCAACAATTTTATTTCTGCATTCTGCACAACTGGCAAGTAGGCTTCCTGTTTTAGAAGAGTGTGCATTCACGTCTTTTTCTGTAAAATGTAGAATACATCCAGAGGGTGATCTCATTTATTCAGATGATTACAGATTTTTTTAAAAAAAATCAGTACAAAGATTAATCTCAATGTGTTGGAGGATATGTGCCTTCTCATCACTGGATATTGGTTCCTCTTGTTCAGAGGTAATAAGAATCCATGCTTTCCTGCTATGTGAGTGGGCTGTGCTGAGCTTCATGCTCAAGCACTTGCCTCTTTCCTCCTCTTTTGCAAGAGGAGATTGGAAGCATATGCTTCCAGCTTTAAAGTAACCACAGTTCCCCATGACATCCAAAACTAGTAAACTGTGGCTTGTTTAAAATTATAGTGCAAGTGCAAGGCAGGATCTGAAATCCCGGTTTGATTCCACTAATCATAGTTCTAAACAAGCAGCCGTTCCTTGGGTTCGAATGTCATGAGAGTTGTGGTTGGTTTAAAACTGGAAGTGTATGTTTCTGATCTCTTCTAACCCAAGAAAGCAGAGGAGATAAGAAGGGGAAACACATGAGCCTGAACTTGCCATGGCTTTGTTAATATAGTTGAAAATGATACTTTTTCATTACATCTGAACTGGGGACTTACTGAGGAACAAAACGATAAAACTCTTCTTACATCCTTTGATTAAAAAGGGTATATTCTTGAAATGCATTAGGATTTGTTGTGTGACCTGCCTGAGACCTTGACCCAGCATCTCTTGAAATGCAGAATTGTGCATTTGTTTCAGAAAATGGCCACAATCTCTGAAACAACTGTTGTCAAGCCACCAGAAGCTCGTTTGCCTCCATGGTACTTTTTTTCATAACAGTTTGACTTAAAGGTCAGCCTGTGAATTAGTGTTTAAACAAAATCACTTTTACCCGCCATTGAAAGCCTAAGGCAAATGCAATGGTATGATTGAATGTTTAGAGCTGGGGACACCACATTGAAACATCTGGGACCGGTCCCTTTTTCACTGACTGTGCAGGGCTTTGTCCACTCTACCTTTCACAATGCCTTTCTTTCCCCTTCTGTAAAATAGGCACAATGAGGCACTAGGCTAAGGGGAATGATTAATAGCAAAAACTCTTGAGAGGTGTTCCAATGACGCATTTAATAGCAAATGACTTAGTAAAGTGTGTTTTATTTGTTCTCTCACAGAAAACTGAAGAGTATCATACAGTGGGAACAAAGGCACGGAGGCCAGAAAACAAAAGTTTATGTTGGTTGTGCTGAGGGAGCATTGTTCCCCAGCAACATACAGAAGCAAAGGTTAAAGATGGCTTTTCACAAGTGGCATTCAGAAGCCTTCTTTGTCTGGAACATATTGCATGCAGATGCAGAGATAGAAAATGGATGTGAAACAATTTTTAAGTTGAATGTACTTTCTTGCTTCTGCAGGTTTACATTTGAATTACAGATACGTGAAAAGGTACACTGAAAAGAAAACAAGCAACCACTTGTCCCAAACCAATTTTAACTTTGTGACAATGGCCTAACAGGTGGATCATTGTGTTCATACTTGGTAAGGGTCAGATGTCTCCCCCACATCATCGATCAGCAAAACTTTTGCAGATTTTGTATGCTTTTTTAGGGCTGGTGTGGGAAAAAAAGGCCTTTGGGCTTCAGTTGCTGCTACTGAGCATGTCTGTCAAGTTGTTGTTTTAGTCGATACACTAGAGTAGCCTTCCCCAACCTGGTGCCCTCCAGATGTGTTGGACCACAACTCCCAAAATGGCTGGGGGATTCTGGAAGTTGTATACCAAGAGATCTGGGGCGTGCCAGGTTGAGTAGGGCTTCACTAGACATTCACTTGGCAAATGGCTGCTGGTGTAATTCAGTGGCTATCAGTGAAGATATTTTCTTTAAAAAAACTGTACAAGATTTATAGAAAATTAGGCATTCTTCCCCACAAAAGAGTTCATATTATATGTGGAGTCATAAGTTTCCATATTTCACGTGGTGTTTGGTGATCAGTAGCTGGCTTTTGGGGGAGGGGTGGTGTTATTTGTAATCTGTAATTTTATCCAATTTTAATACTGTCTAAAACTTGCTTGAGCCATTCTGTTTCTTTGTGGGGGGTGACCTAGCAATGGGACTGTGAATCATGGAAGCCCCCAAATCAAGTATTTCCTCAGCCACTAAAGGCACAGTCCTATTGGTTGTGCCCTCAAGAGATGGAAGGTGATGAACTCAAAGGCTTCCATGTATCCAATACCCTGCTGAGCTGAAGGCGGCGGGAGCTGCGATCTTTGCCTCCCTATCCTGAGATCATTGCATGATTTGCAAGACAGCCTTTTCTAGCAACAACAAAAGAAGAGGAAAGGAGGCTGGAAGAGGCTCAGGATAGCTCCTATCCTGGTCTCTCTAGTCTCCTGCCCACAGAAATGGCCCTTTTCCCTCTCCAAGGTTGATTTTCTGACTTTGGAGGACAGCCGGCATGGTTTTTTCCTTGCTGGCTGCAAGGGGACAGGGAAGGGGGCGGATCTCTGACCCCCTTTCTGAGGTCAGAGCACAGTTTCTGACCTTGGAGGGGGGGGAATCTCCACTATCCTATGGCCCCCTCAGACAATGTCTAGGGGCCATAGGAGTGCTCGTTAAGTCCCCCAGTGATATTAGACAAGCCACTCTCTCCTAGTTCCAGTTCCCTCATTGGCAGTATTTTATATTTATTTATCCAGTGAATTTATATCCCACCTTTCTTCTATCTTGGAATTCAAGGTATCATACATGGGGTTCTCAATAGGAGGTATGTGCTACCAAGCATTGTCCAGACTCTCAAGTCAGTATGTTCCATTTGTGAGCATCTCTTTCTGTTTGGAAGATTCTCTTCGCCTGGGCAGAAGTCCCCCCCCCTGTCCCCACAGCTCGTTCCAGCTTCAAACTAATCTGGAAGGGGAATTAGGTTATACTTTTGTGGGGTGGGCTGTGGTATGTACATTGTTTAAGATGTGGTCTAAGGACATTTTTCTTTAACTTTAAAAAACAAGGTTTGTGCTGCCACGTGCAAAAATAGCCACTAATGCCCCTATGATGAATGATGTAGGAATATTAATGTTCCATACATTGTATGGAAAAAAAAAGATGGAAGCCCCCATGGGCAGATAGGGGCAGCCATCTTTTATTCTGTACATTGCCCGTGGCAACAATGCTACATCATAGACTCATAGACTCATGGACTCATAGAATAGTAGAGTTGGAAGGGGTCTATGAGGCCATCGAGTTCAACCCCCTGCTCAGTGCAGGAATCCACTTTAAAGCATCCCTGACAGATGGCTGTCCAGCTGCTTCTTGAATGCCTCTAGTGTGGGAGAGCCCACAACCTCCCTAGGTAATTGGTTCCATTGTCATATTGCTCTAACAGTTAGGAAGGTTTTCCTGATGTCCAGCCAGAATCTGGCTTCCTGTAACTTGAGCCCATTATTCCGTGTCCTGCACTCTGGGTTGATCGAGAAGAGATCCTGGCCCTCCTCCATGTGACAACCTTTCAAGTATTTGAAGAGTGCTGTCAACTCCTCTCAATCTTCTCTTCTCCAGGCTAAACATGCCCAGTTCTTTCAGTCTCTCCTCATAGGGCTTTGTTTCCAGACCTCTAATCATCCTCGTTGCCCTCCTCTGAACACACTCCAGCTTGTCTGCATCCTTCTTGAAGTGTGGTGCCCAGAACTGCACACAGTACTCAAGCTGAGGCCTAACCAGTGCCGAATAGAGGGGAACCAGTACCTCGCGCGATTTGGAAGCTATACTTCTATTATTGCAGCCAAAAATAGCATTTGCTTTTTTTGCAGCCACATCGCACTGTTGGCTCATATTCAGCTTGTGATCTACAACAATTCCAAGATCCTTCTTGCTTGTCATATTGCTGAGCCAAGTATCATCATCATGTGGTGTCCCACCCAGAGACATTAGCAGACCCGTTCTAAAGTCCGTGGCAGCCAGGCTGCTGCTGAGCACACAGCTTGTCTTAAAAAAAAAGAAAACAAAGCCCTCAGAAGACCTCACAAACTATAGCACTATAAGTGCCATACCCCTTCTGGAACATTCACCCTTCCCTCCTAATACCACCTGATGTTTGGCAGGTTTTTGTTGTTGTGTGGAGATAGTTAGCCCAGGGAAGAATTTCAGGTGATGACCATGTGGCACTTGTTTCTTGTGCTTTGGACCAGAAAAGTAGAATAAAGTTGGTATGTTGTAGTTTGTAAGATGGTTGCCTTTTTCATGTACTACTCATGTGGAGGGCTCTCACACATGCGGAAGGAGGAGAGACCATGTACCGGCTCATATGTAAGGGTAGCTTGTCAGGGGGTGAGGCTATTTCCGTCACATAATTTTGTGGGTGGGGCCAGCAGCATGTCGCTGCTCTTCTATGTGTTAGTGTCCTCCATGTGAGTAGCACATGGAGAATACCAGTGAGCTGAGATCTTCCTAGTTCAAATCTCACTAGGTGGCCTTTGACCAATCACTGTTGCTCCATCTTGGCCTTCCATCTACAATGTGGAGATAATAATATTTGCCTACCTTAAATGGTTCCTTCAAAGATTATAGTGATAATGCACATGAAACATTTTGAACCCCATGAAGTTCTTTATAAATGCTAAGTAGCGATCTTGGATTACTTGTCCCTAAAGCAGACAGGGTAGATGTCCAAAATGCTGAGGTCCCCCCCCGCCCCTGTGTTTTATTTACAGAATTTGTTCCATTATAGCTGTCAAAGTAACTTTCTTTATTCACTCCTTTGGACAAATCTCTTAAAGGCTCATTTGGTTAGTGCATGCTCTTGTCACCTCAGGAAACCTAGGATGATGTGGATCAGAGGTTCCAAACAAAGTAAGTTTGCTGACCTTAGCTTGTCCCTAGAGAGCCTTTTTGTCCCCATCACAAGGCATTTCACAGTTTGCCTTGAATTGCAATCTCTGCTCAGGGGAGGTGAATGAATTGGAACAGCAGGGGGCTGTTGTAAATTGGGATTGATGTGTATTAGCAGTGCAGGGAGAAGGAGTGACCAGGTATTGAACAAAAAGGAGAGGGATTTGCTGCTTAGAGCTGAAGAAGCAGAAGCGTCATCCTAACTGCCCCAGATCTTCAACAAATTCATTTTCTTAATAATGTTGTGTTCCCGTTATAGTTGTTAGGTGCATTGGTGAATAACAGTTGATGGGGTTGAGCTGAGTTCAATCTTGTGTGGCATTATTGTTTGTTGTCATTGTTGTTATGATACTAGAATACATTTAAAATTACACAACAAGCTGGCCCTACCATTGGGCAGCGTGATTTTTGGGTGTATGGAAAGGGCAGGAAATTGATAATTGTTTGATTTATGATTATTGTATTTTAGCTTCCACGGAGAATTGCTTATGGGATTTTCTGTTTCGGGTGCCAAAATAAACTGGTCAGCTTCGAATACTATGCACTTGGAGAGGGGGGCGGGCATCATTTGCTATTCTGCCTCCGACAGCAAAATGTCTTTCGCCTGCCCTAGTAAGCGTACATAATTTAACTCACTTAACAGGCAAGGCATGAGTAATTTTCCATCGAGTGATACTGAGTATGCAGTCATGCTTAAGAGTGTAAGTATGTTTCTAATTCTAGCTAGATCAGCATAGTTTGCAAGAATCTGAGGGCCCCAGTGCAGTGGCAAAGTGCATGTTTTGCATGCAGAAGTCCAAGATTCAATCCCTACCATTTCCACATAGGGCTGGGAAAGACCTCTGTGTGAAATCCTGGAAAGCCACTATCTGCCAGTGAAGACAATACTGAACTATATGGATGAAAACCTGATGGTATATGGCAGCTTCCTATGTTCCTAGGTGGTCCACCATTGGATCTTGATCTACTTTCTGCCCACCATTGAGCTAAGCTATTATCCATATAGATTTTATTTATATGGTCTATCTCATTCTTTGCCAGATGTTTTGTTTGGTCAATAGTGTGCTGATAATCCTATTTTGTAGCCCATAGGGAGGCAGGTGGACCTGAAGCCTTGGGAGATCAACAATTGCACATGTGTGCATACACGTATTTTTAGGTCACCTTTTAAGACATAACCCTCATAAAATTGCATACAACAAACATTCTCTCTCTCTCTCTCTCTCTCTTACTCTCCCCCCACACACACATAAACACACATCAGTATCCAATTGTGTCATTCCGGAAACTCAAATAGCACTAGTGGAGATCTGCCCAGTCTTTCTGTTATGCAACTGGTTGCGCAACTGGTTGTGCAAACATAATGTGGCCAACCAATTATGCATTACACTTGCAGAACCAGTAGTGCATTACGCTTGCACAACCAGCTGCACATTATGCTTGCACAACTGGTTGCAAGGGTAGTGTACAACTAGCTGTGCAAGTGAAATATACTACCATTTGTGCAAGCATATTGCGCAACTGGCTGTGCAAATGTAACTTGGATTCTCTTTTTGAGCATAGTTCGGAACTAGTTTCTGGTAGCACAACATCATTTGTGCTAGTGGCATACACAGTTGGATACTGCCCATAATTAATTAAAACCAAGGTTACAACATTATCTCACAGCAGCACAGAAATGTAAACTCATAGGCTGGTTAAAAAATCAATCAATCAATCAGTAACATAAAAATGCTTAACACTTCAAACAACTCCTACATTTTAGACTTACTGCAATTAAAAACGGAAGAGAAAGGTCTGGAAATTAGTTTTAAAAACTCACTTAAAACTTTGCAAAATTGAGGTCATATGCACCTTAGTGAGCAGGGAGTGCCACAACCTAAAAGCCACTCTGTCTCTCAGGCCCACCAACCAGATCAGTCTTACAGATGGGCATATGAGCAGTGCCTCTGGGTTAGATTTTAATGGTCAGGTCAGACCAGGCCGTAGTCAAAGTCCAGAGCATTGAATTAATATTGGAGAGGGCAGTGGCAGATGTAGGACAGTAATACAAATTATGTTGCATTAGCATAAGGAACCCCTAGCACAGTGTCAATATCATTGCCTGGTATGACAGATTTTCTGGGGAATTCCATCATACCAGCTAATGCTATTGGCATGGTGATAGCAAAATGTAATTTAAATTGGTTACATTGGATACTGCCCATAAAGTCAGGTTCCAAAAGGAGATGAAGCATCTGTTCAGTTACTCATAATAAGGAGCTGCTGAGACTAAAGAACCAAGTCTGATGAAACAGTTATATAGGGCCAGCTGGGCCCTTATTGGTTCTTCAGGTCACCTGGTATACTTGGGCTGATGAGCAGCGGTATTTCTTTAGCACTGCAGCACAGCGAAGATCTGGTTAGTGATGCCTTCCATTTAAGCGCTGCCCTGGTTTAATTTCCCTGCCACCTTGCGGCATGTGTGTTACGGTGTTGAGGGATTCAGAAACGTACTGGGATCAGTCAGTTTTCATGGATGCTCCTCTTCTCTTCCAAAAATAGCTGCAGTCCTTGCATTTGATGAGAGTCTAGCAGGCTGGCAGAATTTGGTAGAGCGTTCCCTGGCAGGCAGTTAAAACTTGAGCTTGTTGGGCAGCCATACATGGGCATACAAGCAAAACTCGAGCTCATTAAAGTTCTCCATATTCCATCTCAAAGGTCATTCCTTCTTGTGTCCATATCAGATTGCGAGCTTCGTTTATTCTTACCGCATGAAAATCCTTGTGTATTTACATGCATATTTTTCCAAATGTTTATCAGTTGTTCACATCTTCAGAATGTATACATTTTTCAAAAGTACTCATGCTGCTGAATGTATTTTTTAAAATCTGCAAATCACATTGCGCCCTTGCAAATGTATGGATGTCGATCGCAAAATGCATTCGAGTCTACATTTGGTTCAGAAGGTACAAACTCGGTAAATCTTGAAAGAAACTGAAACAAATTTCTCATACATCCCTACTTCTTTAAAATTCATTAATAAGGAAATAATGAAAGTAATAATTTTTAGTTGGTTGCATTCAGCCTAATAGGTCTCAAATTGTGCAGGTGTAGGGTGACCATATGAAAAGAAGGAGGGGCTCCTGTAGCTTTAACAGTTGTGATGAAGAGGGAATTTCACCAGGTGCTGCATGCATACAAATGACACCTGTTAAAAATTCCCTTTCTATACAACTGTTAAAGATACAGGAGCCCTGTCCTCCTTTCCATATGGTCACCCTATGCAGGTGTGGCCTGGTGGTAGTTGGCAGTAGAGCAGCCTTCCTCAACTTGATGGCCTTTAGATGTTTTGGCCTCCCAGCATTCCTGTCCAAAGATTATGCTGGCTGAGGCTGATGGGAATTGAAGTCCAAAATATTTGAAGGGCATCAGGTTGGAGAAGACTGGAGTAGATATGGAGTTGTAGGTTTGGGCAATAAGCAGTATGCCCCGGGTTTTAAGTGAGAGCTGAAGCAAGACAAAATGAGAAGAGAAGAGAGAAAGACAATAGAGAGAATTGTTTTATTATTTATTTCCCATCTTCTATGTCTCTCCAACAAGTGCTTACAGAACTTTTGTGCTGTGATTGTCTTTAATCCTTGTGCTGTGAAGGTTAATGCTAATGATGCAGTTGCTTGCAAAGGGAGGGCCTCTGCTACCCCAGAGGAAACAGTGCTTAACAGAAAAGTAATTATAGATCGATGATTCCCCATCTACTAAAGGTCTCCTATCGACCCATTTCCTATTGTGGGTCATACGCTCTGCTTTTAATCAGTTAATTCACAGGTAAACTTCTCCGCAAAGGGAGTGTGGTTACCTACTCTTTCTTCCAAACTTGCTGACTAAATCATTGGAAATGTCTTCATAAGGAACTTGCAAAGGAATGTGCCTCTGAACCTAGCTATGATACTGCCGGGAGAAGGCATTATTCTTCATTAGCCACAAATACATCTTACTTCAAGGACTACTGTACAAAATACAGCTTTCCCACCTGGAAACTTCATCCATATAAAATGAAACATGACAGCCGCATGTAGATAGAAGGTAAATTGTTATGTGTGTTAATCACTCATATATGTACTTCACCCCATGTGTAAGTGAACTACATTCTGGTACATTCAGGTACAGTCATAACATATTTAATGGTTTTTCCCACATGGAATAGCTTTGCAAAAGCACAATGTATCAAGTGCCTGAGTGCTGCAATCCTGTGTGCACATTTGCTGGAACTAGTTGCATGTAGGGATGGGTGAACGAGCACTGTGCAAGATCGCCAGGATTCTCCAAACATCATCTCGCAGCTCATCTTGTGCTCGATTCCTATTCGCGTTTGCAATTGCTGCTTGCTCTGTGCGAATTGGGCACGTGAACAAATCAAGCAGCGATCAAATGGAAAATTTGTGCAAATTTTCCTGAATTTGCACAGTGTCCTGAATTTACACAACTTTCCTCCATTCAGTATATGGAGGAAATTTGCACAGATTAGGAAATTTGAGCAAATTGAACTAGGAATCAGGAATGAGACTAACGTGAGCACATGTTCGGCAATTTACGAATATTTTCGGCAGAGATAGGCTCACGTTCAGAGCTTTGAATGGGGATGCTTGCATGTTTTGTGAGCAAAAGTATAATTCTCATACTTGCCTAATTGCATGCCAGCTGCCAAAACAGCAGCCCTGTGTTTCCTTTTCGTCTCTCCGCCATAAAATGCAGCAATCCAAAATGTGAATTGTGATGCCACTAGGTTCATCTTCTCCACCCCAGCTCCAATTCATTTGACATTGCTGCTTGTGGGGGGAAACACAAAGAGTGGCAATATGATGTCATGTGTTCTGGATTACTAGATATTATGACAGAGGGGATGGAGAGAGGAAAGTGTGCAGTCAGCAACAGCCCTGGGATTATTGCTTCAAAGTTCAACAGCAGAGTTTAGGGATGTATAAGATGCCTTCTACTGAGTCAGACCATTAGTCCATCTAGCCTAGTATTGTCAACTGTGACTTAGAGCCTATATAAACCATTTTAAAGCAGTAGTGTAGACAGGCTCTTGCAGTGGCTCTCCAATCTCCTGGGCAGAGATTTTTCTATGCAGCTGTTTGTTTGATTATTCTTTTAACTAGGCTGACCATATGAAAAGGAGGACAGGGCTCCTGTAACTTTAACAGTTGTAGAGAAAAGGGAATTTCAGCAAGTGTCATTTGTATGCAGTTAGTTCCTGGTGAATTTCTCTCTTCATCACAACAGTTAAAGTTGCAGGCACTATACTAGAGTGACTATATACAAAAGAAGGCAGGGCCCCTGCAACTTTAACTGTTGTGATGAAGAGGGAATTTCACCAGGAACTAATTGCATACAAATGACACTGGCTGAAATTTCCTTTTCTCTACAACTGTTAAAGTTACAGGAGCCCTGTCCTCCTTTTCATATGGTCAGCCTATTTTAACTAGAGATGCTACAGGATTGAACCTTGGGTTTTCTGCATGGAAAGCATGTGCTCTATCACTGAGCTATGAGCGCCTCCTCCATTTATAATCATACTACACAAGGGACCTTTTAAAAATAGCACCAAGGTATTTTTTTTGATGTTGCTTTAGGCACACACACACATGCACACCAGAACCAACTCCTGTCTGTATGAGTGTATTTTCTAAGCTTTTTGACAATTAATTTAGATCTTCCCCTGAGGAACAGTTTTACTTGAAAAGTGTTGAGGTCTTACTTTGAATCTGAAATGTAAATGTTTATCTTGGATCAGTGGCTTTTATGTTTGATCTAGTTTTGTGCTGAGATTATTGACTCACTCAATTTCTAGTTTTCACTTTGCTATGACTAGTTTGCCAAGGAAATTCACAGGTTTGGTAGGATTGCAAAGGTCTGAGAGAAGATGGAGGGCTTATATCAGGGATGAGCAACTTGTGGCCCTCCAGCTCCCATTAGCCCTGTCTAGCCTAGCTAATCATGAAGGATGATGGGAGTTGCAGTCCAACAACTTCTGGAGGCCCACAAGTTGCCCACTCCTATCTGTTTTCTGTCTGCGATACATCAGTTGCATCTGGGTTTGCTTGCTTATTGTCTACAGCTGGTCCTTCGTCTTACTGAGTGGACCCTTCCTCCTGAGTAAACTCTTGAGCAAAAGGGTCTTCTGGTGGCCAGTCTAGTACTTAGATGATGATTCTGAGTGTCCCACCTGGTCCACCACTGGTGCTTCAGAGAGCCATGGGATGAGGGAGGAAAGTCTGGAACCAGCTTGGGATGGGGTCTGAGACATGGCATCCATGCTACCGGACTCCTCAGTTTGTGTCTTGATGAATTCAAACCTTCTCCTATGAAGAGACATCCCATGGCCTTAGGTTGGCTGGGAGCCTCACAAGTGCCTTACTTGGCTTGGACAATCAATGTGCAAAGCAGTATGTGAAGTTTGGAGCAACACTGGTCTTTTCCTCAGGCTGGATGCTCAAGAATAATGTACTTGAAAGATACAAATATATGTTTCTGGATGAGTATATGGTATTAAGGTGAAAACAATATGCAGGCAAGGGCTTTAAACAGTCAAGGTGAACATTAATGGAGATTGAGGCTGCAAATGTATGCATGCAGTTGGAAATAAACTCCACTGAACTCAGCTGGACATGTTTCTCTGTGAACATGCATATGATTGGACCGCATTAGAAACCTATTCAGATCTTCAACTGGAAAGAGATGGGTTTGTATGCACTGTCCTGCTCCTGGCCTCCATGGGTTCAGGTAAAGGTCTGTATAGAGCATACACATGTACAGCTGTATGCACATAAGGCTCCCTACGAGATCAGGAACTGTGGTTCCTGATAATACAAAAAGAGCCCTACATGAGGATGGCTTTCCACACATAGGTTCAATGCTGACCTTCATCTGGATGTATAAATTGATGAATAGGACTTTTATTAAAACTTTGCCATAGGCTAATGTCTCAGGTTAAACAGAGCTGTGCTTAGAGAAGTATGAGAATTTCGTTCCTCGTTGCCAATCATGCAAATTTGCCCCTTTCACAACCCCAAATGGAACTTACGTTTACTTTTGAAGGTATGCACTTGTGGAAATGTGCATTTGTGCATTTGCACATATGTGCAAATCCCTCCCCCAACTCGCATGTTCATGCTTTAGCCTATGGGAGGAAATATGCATTTTGAATCAAGAACAGTGCTCGTTTAAGAAAATGGGGATTTTTTTCAATTGGGGGAAAATGTGCACTTTAAAAAAAAGATGCTCTTGTTTGGGAGTACAAACAAGGCAAAGTTGGAATTGTAGTCCAATTTATATGAAAGGCACCAGTTTGACTATCTCTGTGCTACAGTAATCATGATTACAACCTGCCATCCACCACTACTGCATGATCAATTCAGTTCAAGCTTCTTGAGTCAATTGCAATGAATTTGGCAGCAATAGTGCTTGGCGGATTGTGCCCTTGAAAACGTCAAATCTTGTATAATTGCTGGACTATGTGCATGTCCATATATCATCCCAGATTGCTATCAAGTTCATAAACTTGCAGGATTTTCATCTTAAACCATGGGCAGAATTGGTGAATACTAGGACGTAATCTGTTTCTGTGTATGACTATCTATGATTATATGAATCATGGACTGTAATATTTATCTTCAAAGAAGATGGTAGGTTTACAAGTGTGACACTATTTTGTTTCAAATATATATAAGAAAAGGCTTTCCAAGCATATGAGTAAATTCTGTTCTTTTCGGTAGTCCACCTAGGCCTAATCTACACCAAGCAGGATATTGCACTATGAAAGCGGTAGGAAAACGGTATCTAAAAGGCAGGAGCCTCACTACTGCTTTATAGAAGTATTGAAGTGCACTGACAATTGTTGGGGCCCATTGACACATACCATATACCACTTTCATACCACTATATCCTGCTTGGTGTGGCTCCTGCCTTTTATATACCGCTTTCATAGTGCTATATCCTGCTTGGTGTAGATTAAGCCCTAGTATTGCACAGCTAATTGCTCAACAAGGGCGAAAGGATGATCATTGTGTCTTATTATCTGGGCCAGTTTCTGTGAACTTTGTTTTTGCTGCTATTGATGATTTTAGAACTTGTAATGATAGAATGGAGCAGAGTGGATTTCTGAAATGAGTTAAGAAAAGCTTTCAATTGGAGATGGAAATAATGTACCCAGAACTGGGAAGTATTAGATTACATCACATGACACCACCTTTTTTATCCTGAAGTTAAGACCTGTGACACTCTGATTCCCTCCTCCAGTCCTTTCTGTAAGCCTCCAAACCTTAGCAATCCACCAATGAGCCTTCAACCTCCCCAGAGAGGTTCGCCTGGCACCTACATTATACTCCTTTAGACACCAGGTGAAGAGCTTTTTATTTTCGCAGTATTTTAACAGTTCTTCAGTTTGATTTTTAACCTTGCTGTTTAAAATTGTATTTTAAATCCATATTAATTTCTGCATGGCTGCTTGGTTTTTATCCTGGTTGTGCTTTTATACTATATTTTAAATTAAGTTTTTATACAGTCATTGTTTTATATTTTGAGTGGTTTTTATGGTTTTAATTTTTGTAAACCACGCAGAGAGCTTCGGCTATTGGGCGGTATAGAAATGCAATAATAAATAAATAAATAAATATGCGTAGATTCTGTCTGTGCATTGGGAATCCTGCAAAATGCAGAGTGCTCTATTGCATAAAAAGGGTATCTGTGGGTGCTGTTATATGCTTATAGGCTTTGTTCTGGCCTTCAGTGAGCATGTTGAGATTGGGAGCAGGGACAGTAGGTGCAACCCTCATTTCCACCCACATCCATGCGTTCACTGAATGTATGGAAAAGGATGCTGTATTGTACTCTGGAACAGTATTACTAACTTCTGATGCAGACAGAATGGATTGAAGTCTTCATCTGGATTCTTATATGAAGTTCATAGCCTACCACCTATGTCTATGATTTTATGTAATCCAACCCCGTGCTTGCTGCAGGAAATTCAGAGCTAGAGCATCCTCAACAGATGGCTATTCAGCCTGTGCTTGAAAACCTCTAGTCTAGTGCAGGAGAGTTGGGAGCCTTGTTCTTACAGTTCTCCTGCCCCCATGGATAATTGATTCTATTGTCAACCTGCTCTTGTTAAAAAGTTTCTCATAATGTTCAACTAGAATGTCCCCTCCTGTAACTGAAACTTGCTTGAATTTGCCCTGCCCTGCTCTGCTAATTATGTGTGATAACCCTTCAGTTATCTGAAGAGTCTCAGTCATCTCTTCGCCAGGCCAAACATACCCAGCTCCTTCAAACTTTCTTCATAGGACTTGCTTTCTAAACTGCTGACCATCCTTTTTGCCTTCCTCTGAAACCATTCCAAGTTGTCTGCATCCTTCTTACAGTGTGCTGTACAGAACTGGCAGAGGTCTGATTTGTTTTCTGTTAGAAAATTCAAAAATCATAGCAAACAAAATGAAATATTACTGAGTGCAACTAACACATGTAGCACTTTCATGGTCACAGTGCCCATCGGCTTCATATGTTAGAGCTGATGTAAGAGCTTTTAGTTTACTAAAACACTCCAACATTAAATATGCTGTAGAAATATGTGATGTAGTCCTACATTTGTGTGAATGTGAGTGTGTGTGTGTGTGTAGAAATTACTGTTCTTGTAGATGGATATCATTTAATATTAGAACTATTTCTGTTCTGCTTCCCCATTTTCTTTTTATCGTAAAGGGTAAAGAGAGAGAGAAAGAGAGAGAGAGAGACTGTGTACATCAAGCTACAACTGACCTTTTAAACCAAACAAGCTTGCATGTTCCCAACATGAAGGGACAGCAGACAAGCTTCTGGCTTGAGGCAGAAGATGCTGAAGAAAGCCACAGATAAATATCACTTGCAAATACATGGTTTTGCAATGTGGAACAGGGAGGAAAAACAAACCTTTGCTCGCATTGTTAATATTTGTGACATGTCAGTGCAAGACTTTTTGTTGCTGCTGTTTGTGATCCGTGAAGAGCAAGGAAGAAACACATCTTAGTATTTTAGTTACAGAATATAAATTATCCCAGTCCTATTATTTTCCCACCCATAAGCTTTGGATTATCAGTGCCCTAAGCGTATGGATGGCTGCAGTCCTCCACACAGAAAACACGGTGCAGCTTTGTATTTCTTCAGGAGATGTTGAGAGCAGGTTTTCTTGTCATCTTCCTCGGAGACTCTCCCAAGGGAATGAAAGAATTAAACATCACTTGGGCTCAGAGGAGGATCTACTGCTATAAGGATCGTAGAGAGGTCATGAATAGAAACTCTGATCCAAAATTTTCGGTAATGTACAGTAGATGATAGGACCCCCCCCCCCCCCAAAACAAAACCCACACAAGAACTACTTTGTTGAACCATATATCGCCCTCTTATGACACTCTAGCCTCCCCAGCATTTGCAGGTTGGTCGACTGATGGATCTACCCCAACATCTGCAGTCCACCATTTTGGAAAGCTACCTCTAATATCAGAGGCAGTAGGCCTATGTGCACCAGTTGTTGGAGAACATGGGTGAGGGGGTGCTGTTGCACTCATGTCTTGCTTGTGGGTTTCCTGTTAGCAGCTGGTTGGCCACTGTGTGAACACAATGCTGGATTAGATGAACTATTGGTCTGATCCAGCATGACTCTTCTGATCTTCACAGCTTCCAGTGAGCTCTCCTCCAATTCCTTTGTTATGGGTGTGTTTGGTTTGCTCATTCCATCCAGGGTGAGAATTTTGTTCAGTTCACATTTTGATGTGAACATATTTAGTTCCCAGAACCAAAGTTTGAACTGGAACTCAATTGTACTTTGAAATCTGCATTTCTCTGAACATTGTGCTCAAGTGATTGATTGAAACATTGTTGACACTGCCTGGCAACAGCTCCTCATTGTTTCAGGCAGAATTCATTCCTTGCCCTACTCGGAGATGCCCCGAGTTTGAAGCTGGGACCTGCTACATGGAAGGTACTTGCTCCACTGTTGAGTTATACAGTTCCTCTGGGTTTCTTGAGAAGATCTATAAGGATTTTCTCAGATAACTAGCTAGTTTACAGTTTGATGCTCAGGACATTCATGGAGCTATGCTCACAGCTAGGGGATTTGATCTCTCCAAATTCTTATATGAAATGTCCTGGTCTCCATTTCTTGGAATAATGTGTGGATTGGAGCTTCACTATCGCCCAGATTTTGTATTTCTTTGTTGCAACAGTTCTTGACTGCTTAAATGTATAACAGTGCTTGATTTGGCTGGATCTTACTGAGTGGTGAGGAATGCTTTGATTCAGTCATGACAAATTTTAACTGGGGAGGCTGAGATATAAGGGCCACTTCTTTATTTGATAATACCACTTGGGTTATGATGTGTTAATGTGAAGAAAGAAGAACTTATTAACGGAGGCCTTTTCTTCTAACAGTGAGCTGAGAACAAAAGCTATCTCACACTTTCTTCAGTATCTCAAATAATTACCTATATCAAGTCTTTGGTAATAGGCACATTTATATAAATTCAAACCAGCTAGGCTGTAATCTTGTACCTGCTTACCTGGGAGTAAATCCCACTGAACATAGTACAAATTACTTCTCAGTATACATGCATCGGATTGTGCCGTTAATTGTTTAAAATGATTAGTCAACTAACAATTCTTTAATAGACTGATGGCCTTACAATACCACCATATACTTTCAGTGGGAATTACTGCTAGGTAAATGTGCATAGGATTACAAGTCTACTCTTTCATGGTGAATAAGCACAGGGGTTTAAATAGCTAGACATAGTCCTGGAAGAATACATGAAAATTGGAGTAGAACCTCATGCTGATAATCAAATATTGTTGTGTTTCTCATTTTATTGTACAGTACTCTGCAGGTATAACTTCTTTTCTGGGGTAAAAAAGAGAAATCTATTAAAAATTATTTTACTGCAACAGTATGTCAGAGAATTTAAATGATCTAGCATTCTGGAAATTTGAAATTAATAATTATTAATAATTGAAGTAATAATAAAATAAAATAGATGAATGAAATGAAATAAATTTAAATAATAATTAAAATAATTAAAATACTAGTTAATAATAAATACCCATAATTTTATCTCCTCATAGGGATGTGCCCACTAAATAATAGTGTTTGCATTTTTCATAGACAAGCACAGATTTTTCCATCTTTGCAAGGGAACTACAGCTATAATAACATCTCTGACTTTTGTGCTCTTAAGTGACTGTCATTAACATTGACTCTTCCATCAGGCATACAGCATGAATAACAGCAGAGGTCTCCTGATCATTAGTAAAAGGCAACTTTAAGGAACTGTCTATACATAAGTTCTGCTTTGTCTTTTTAAAGCTCACATGTGTCTGTCACATGTGTCGGTCAAATGCATCTTCCTCAAACCAATGTAAATAGTTCTGTCATCTCAATTTAGATACACCTTTCCACTCAGAAGTATCCCAGAGAGAGAGAGAGAGATTGTTGCCAGAGGACATCGTTCAGGGCAATCCAAAGAAGCTTTTCTAGCTACCAGTGGCTTGTCCTCTTCTTAGATAAACCCATTAAAAGCAACTTTCCCTGTGAATACACATGGAGAAGAGGCAGCCTTTACTACTAATTGAGACAAATCCAAGGGAATTCTCTCTCTGAAACTACGCCAGTGAAACACACTGTCCCATTCCTTGTCTTCTTTGATTAATTCTTCAAGGAGAAATGGGTGACTCATGAAAAGGAAAGCCTGCTCAGGGGCAATGGATAGAGAATCAAATGACAGTAGGCTGTGCCATCCAGAAACCATGATGTTTCTGCATTGGTAGTAAGGACCGAGGTGGATAAAAATGAAGAATTAATTAGTTTAAAAACAAAAAACAAAGCAGGCGTCTTTAAATTACATTGCTAGAAGTAAACTATAGAAAGTATTTCTCTCTTTAAAAAAAGTTCCAAATGAAACCTGAATTTCATACATCCAAACATGTCTACATTTTACATAAAGCTGAATCATGACCACCTATCATATAGACTGAGTTAATGTATGTTGAACTCAAAAAAGAACCATGGGGTAGGGATGGAGCTGGGGGGCTGGACAAGGGGGGCAGAGGAATCTGATTTAAGATTATAAGAAGGGCCTTGCTGCATCAGTCCAACATTCTGTTTGCACAATGGCCAACTGAAGGGCCATGGGAAGTCCAGAAGCAGGACATGAGGATAAGCATGAAAAGGATAAATGATACAATAAGCATGCAACCCTATGCATGATTAGACAGAAAAAAATTCCTTCAACTCCCAGGGTGCTCCAGCCCTTATTCATGTAGTAGATGTATTATTTTTATTTATTATTATATTATATGTGGACATCTTACTATATTGTATCCTCAGAGAGGGTAGAATTCAGGGGATGCCATCCTGTATGTTGTTATCATTATCTGTGGAGCTCATATAGATGTCATTAAGTTTGTACTACTTGTTTTTTGTCCTTTTAACTATCTGACCTCGGCATTATGTTCTGTTCTCAAGTTGCGGATGTTTAGGGCTTTACTAACCAAATAGCATGGACATTGAAAAAGCACCGTTTTTCCCAGTAACAACTAGTCCATGCTTCTTGAATGCTGTGAACACATAGTTCCCAGTTGTATGTACATTTGTTCAGTCAGGGGCTGAGCGTGTGCACACACACATACAAACACACATATGCACATACATACAAACACGTACAAACACACCAGTCATCCTGATACAGATTGCTCTTTCCCCAGCATCAGCTGGTGGTGACAAATTAGCCATTTGGGGGAAAGAGGAGCTTCCCTTGTCTGCAGTTGGGCCACTATTGGATATAGCCTCCCCAGCAAAGCACCATAAGCTCATGGTAAACCTTTCCTCTTTCCTCCCGCCTTCCCTTTCTTGGCTGTGTCCTTCCAGCAGCCTTGACTCTGCTCGTGGCTCCCATTCTAGTTCACTCTCTGCCTCTCTGCCTTTGCCCACCCTGTTTGAAAATTCCATGGTGTGTAGGGAGCAGCTGTGCAGGGGCCTCCAGTTTACTCTCTCCCTCTTTGCCTTTGCTTGCCCCACTCGAAAGCTACCTGGCATGTTGGGAGTGGCTTCATAGGGGATCGGTAAGGCAGGCAGTGGAGTAGGATCGGCAGCAGGGAG
Organism: Anniella stebbinsi; assembly: GCA_029215795.1. Lineage (NCBI taxonomy): Eukaryota > Metazoa > Chordata > Lepidosauria > Squamata > Anniellidae > Anniella > Anniella stebbinsi. The sequence continues at coordinate 338,325,136 of JARDYH010000001.1, forward strand.
TCATGGGAGGCCACAGCAAAGACCTTGGGGAAAGGATGGGCTGCATATAGCCTGCAGGTTGTGCACCCTTCTTCTAGGCAGGTATAATTCTGCAGTGCATATGAGCTGCATGGCCAAAGACTTGGTAATATGTTTCTAGGTTGTAGAATGACTATACTTAGTTGCAAACCGATATGTTATAATTATGATAGCAATCACATAGTGTGCATGCATGTTCAGGAAATACATGTATGTATATACGCTTGTATGTATCCTGTAGTAATTCATCTACCCTGAAGATCCCAGTTGTCTTTAAGATATCCACCCTATGTGTACCATGGAGCAGGTGAATCAACTACCATCTGAAGTAAAGCCTGTCAACAAACTAGCTCAGCTGGACTCTCTCACAGCAAATGGGGATTTCTTACAGAACATTTCATGAAACATCATATCTAGGATAGTTTTGGAACTGATATGCAAAAGCACATGTATCAGCAAGTTGTGTGTGTGTGCACACACACATGTGTGTTGACTGGCTTTAGTCTTTGTGGATGTTTATTTATTTATTTTTAAAGTTATCCACCTTATTCCCCAAAAAAGGAATTCAGAATAGTTATGACAATAGCTATATATGACCTCCAATATCAGAGGCAGTGCAAGGAATGCTTGGGAATGTGAGCAGCCGCCTTGTGGGCTGCCTTGTGGGCTTCCCACAGGCAGCTGGTTGTCCACTGTGCAGACAGAATGCTGGAATAGATAGGCCTTGGGTTGGATCTTGCATGGCTCTTCTTACGTCTTTAATATGGAAACCCTATATATTTTGAGCAATCAAAAAGCTTTTTCAAAAGCCACATTGAACATAATAATCCAACAAACAGCAATGATTCTAAGCATAGGAATAAAAGAAGGGAACAATATTAAAACCCACCCAAAACATTAGTGATACGGTTTTAAGCCATGTTTTTACCAACTGTCGACTACAGTAGAGTGCCGGGTCCTGATGGATCTCAAGGGGCAAACCATTCTAAGGGGGAGGTGCCACTACAGAATGAAAATAAGGATGTGCATCCCATTGAGTAATGCAGTGGTGACCCACATTTGTCCTTGAATATTTTCTCTCACATATTCTGATGTGCATTCAGTCTCTTTCCCACTGCCTCTCTCCCTAACTTGTAAAACAGTCAGCTGCTGATTAATTATTTCCTTGACAGAAACAAATTCTGATTGGATCCGATATGTTTAGGTTAATTGATGCACCATCTGTAACAATATTTATATTAGGAATCAAACCTGGTGGATTACTGCTGCATCCCTGGTTGGAATGGGATTGTATAGCCTACCAAATGTAGGATCAAGGTATTTCACTCTTTTTAGCGGTGTTCAGGTAATAGACTGGTATTAATATTCCAGGTCTTAGTTGGAACTATAAGTAAATATTAACAAACTTCACTGAATGACATAAGAAGGTAGAAAAAACTAATTATTTAAAGGAAATCTCAAATTTATGGTGGTAATAGATCTAAATGAATAACAGGCATATATAATAATTAGATATTATGCAAGTTATAACAAAAGGTTTTAAAAATAAAAAGAACATTTAGGATAAACTTAATAGAAAAATTAGAATCAAAACGTTTCCTCTAGTCTTTGCAATGTGTAAAATGTGAAGGGTTGGAAGTTATTGACCTGGTTTACACGACATGACAACCCACCATGGTGAGTTATTGTGACATTTGAACTTGGTTCAGTTTCCACAGGGTGGATTATTTTCCATGAACAAGCCACCTGAAGAACCCATGGCTTGTTGTTGGGTTGTTCAGTTCTCATGACGTCCAAAGCCAGCAGGGTGCCTTCATTGTGGGTTGTCAAGAACAGGTAGAAAGCCACCTGGCAAGAGTGGCAAAACTTTCTGCTGTTTCTCCCCGATCTTGCTAGGGCTGCTGCCATCCTCCCTCATCCTTTATCAATGCCCTTCTTCACATAGTGCATAGTTAACCTATGGAATTCACTTCCCCCAAATGTTCTGATAGCCACCAATTTGGATAGCTTTAAAAGGGGACTGGACAAATTTATGGAGGATATGGCTATCAATGACTACTAGTCCTGATGGCTATACGCTTCCTCCAGTATCAGGGTAAGTATTCTTATGTACACCAGTTGCTGGGGAACATGGGAAGGAGGGTTCTGTTACACTCATGTCCTGCTTGTGGTTTTCCTGTTAACAACTGGTTAGCCACTGTGTGAACAGAATGCTTGACTAGATGGACCCATGATTTGATCCACCATAGCTTTCCTTCTGTTTTTATCTTCAGGAGCTGCCAAAGAGTTCTCCTCCAATTTCTTTGTCATGGATGTGTTTGCTTTACACTTTTGGGGTGGGTGTAATTACTGCAGGAGTACATGAAGCAGTCTTTGTTTTAAAGGTGTTCTCTAACAAGGGAAGCACTGAAGTGGATAAAATTGTTAAGGACATTGACAAGTGGGAAATATCAGCATGCTTGGGTAAATAGTGGGCAAGTGGTCTTTTTTTAAAATTAAAGTTGTGAACATGTTACTGTGTTCAAAAGGGCTCTGAAAATTAATTCCATTTGGTGATCTGATGTGAGAGGGGAAGAGTTTCTCTTTGGAGCCAGATATCCCAGTGGACCAACTATGGAAAGGGTGCTGATGTAGGGACCAAGGAAATGAGGACTTCTGCCTCAAATGCAACCTTGGATACATGCCAGGATCCAGCAGAAACACAGATGGGGACAGAGAGGGAAAACAAGCCATTCCCTTGGTCAAAATCTGTCAGGATCTTCATTCTAGCAGTGTGTGGGGGCACAGACAAAAGTGGGTGGAGCTGGTTTGCAAAGTGGGCAGCGTTTGAAACTAGGTCAATGCTCCATATGGCCTACAGACCACAAGTAGCCCACCCTTTCTTTTGCACTCACTTCTATGCAGACTTAAGCACACCTAGACCCATTGATTTCAATGGGCTTAGGCATGGCTGACAAGCCACCCGACCGTCTGTCGGGTTAGTTAGCAAAGAATCAACTCATGGTGGCTTATTCTCATGGAGACTTTGCATGACCAGTCAACTTGCTTCCTCTAAAATGGACCCTGTACTCCTGCTGCATCATCATTTTAAGAATTTCCCTCTATATGTCATTCTGCCATCCTTCTTGTACACGACTTTGCTTTGTTTTTTCCTCTGGCTTGCCTTTCAGATGTACTTGTGCTTGATTCTTTTTCTCTTCTCCTGCCTTTATGATCAAAGCAAACTCATCTTGTAACATTTAGCTTTTTCAAAATGATGGTTTGATAAGCCCACTCCAGGACCCATTGAACATACCTATAGTAGTGCTTAATTAAAGTATAGGCATTTCGAGGAGATAGCAAGTGAGGTCTTAATGCAATAAAAGAGTTGTGCCGTTTCACCATCTGTTTCTCTCAAGATGTTAATTGCTTCTTTGTATTTGTTTTAATTAGGAAGAAATCTGGATTAAAGGGGAACCTAGAGGAGAAAAGGCTGTGAATAGGAGGAATGTGAGTTTCTGAGATGAACGGGAACAAAAAGAATACAGCCCGAAACCACTATTGGAAATGGTTCATTAATTTCAATGAGCATGTTTGACATGTTGAGATGGGCAGATTTATTTATTGCCAGTCCATCTCAATTTTGCATGTTTCAACCCATAATTGTTCTCTCTTTTTTTGCATTAATCTGTAACACTTTTGGGGTTGTCTAAAATGACTACCTCCCCCACATTATCACTCCACTCACAGGAGGTGAATTGGTGGAAGCCATTTTGATTCCATTTCAGGGAGTAGTGGTTCGACCACCAAAGTAGTTTCTGGGGTGAAAGGAGGCAGCTTTACAATTATGGCAGGGAGAGGGCCCTGGCCTTTCCCCTTATTCCCCCCTTTTAATTAAAAAATATTTTGCCAGCAACTTCAGTAGTGTGGCAGTGGGAGCAGAGCTCTGGCTACTGCCACCATTCTTTCCCAGAGAGTGCCTGTAATGTCCCAGGGCCCCTGACCGCTTGTTCCTTTAAGCATCATGGAAACCGCATACGGAGACCCAGAGGTTTACTCACAAGGAGACAGTTTATTAAGCACCTTAAGGCCTATACAAGCGTACCTAATAAACGGTGTGGACTCAGACAACAGATGCTCACGAAGCTGCTGACCCATCAGGACCCCTGGGTGGGGGCAAAAGCAGTTGATATACTGTTCTGTGCTTGGCAGCAGTACAAGCACCAAGCAATAACATTGAAGCAGTTACGCCTCTAGCTTGGGAACTAACTGCTTTGGCCTTGCTTCTCAGAGCTCAACAACTTTGGAATGTAAGCTCGTTATTACTCTGTCCAGCTTGCTAGGCCTGGACAGATAAGGGGCAAATGTGAGATGTCTCTGATCCATTTTCCTAGCAATTAGCAAGATGCACTAGCATGCTGTGCTGTGGGAAGCCGAGGCAGCCATTTCCCAGAAGCCCCTGGGCAACTATGGCTCACAGGATTCTTGGTCTACACAGTGCCCTTGGGCAGGATGCACTATGCACACTAGCATTCTTTCTAGAGACACTCTTAGAAGGAAGGAAGAATGGCTTTGTTGATGGCGGCCAAAACTTTGTTGCTAGTGTGCCAGCAAAGCCATCTGCTTTAAAATGTAGAAAGAAAGAAAGAAAGAAAGAAAGAGTAAGAAGCTCCACAGTTGCAATTGTAAGCCTCTTCTTTTCCCCAAATAAAGTTCCTGGAAATTATTTTGCCCCTCTCCTTTCATTTCACATTGGTGATTTGCCCAAATTGCCCCCTCCACGATTTGAGTGAATGCCGCAAAGGAGACCAGTGTCTTTCCAAGAGAACCTGCAGTGTTTTTTATGCTGTCTACCTCTTTGCTGATGCATTACATTTTCCATGTCCAAACAGTAATATGAGTGTTACTGCTGTATTGTAACTAATCCTTAGTTAGCTTCTCCTTTACCACCCTGTCTTGTGAGTAACTATTCTTCATCTTTCCTGCTGCCATCTCTAGATACAAGCTTTCTCTGATGACTGATAACACTGTTAGGTTTAAGACTTAGGCCAGATCTACACCAGTATATAAAAGGCAGGAGCCACACCAAGCAGTATATAGTGATATATGTGGTATGTGTCAGTGGGCCCCAACAGTTGTCAGTGCACTTCAGTACTGCTATAAAGCAGTAGTGTGGCTCCTGCCTTTTATATACCACTTTCATACTGCTATATCCTGCTTGGTGTAGATCTGACCTTAATGTCAGAATTTTTTTGGACTTGAGAATCAATATATTGAAATAATAATAATTAACTATACACTACTGTGTGCCTTGGTAAAAAAACTTTGGTCAAGGAACATAGAAAATTTTAATTGGATTTATGCAATTTACCTTCTCTATTCCTCCCCTGCTCTCATTCTCCCCCCTCTTTTTCTAAACCCTCCTGAGAATGGTGTCTGATTTCCCAAGCAAGTGTAAAAGTAATTACAGTCAAACATGGGTTTTTGAAAGGGGAAGCAGCTAATTTTCTTTTTCTGGGGCATTGGTATTGTGGTTCTATCTTGACAACCACACATTATGAAGGTAGGAGCATAAAGTGGGGATATTGAAGTTACTGATGAAAAAAGTCAAAATGCTTAATGGCACAGAGTATAAAAGTGCCCTTTTCATTTTACAACAGCCTACTGGTCAATCTAGTCAAAAATGGCTTGTTAGTAGGTTAAGGATGCAATCCTATTTGTCCCTAGACAGTGTCCCAGGGGGCATTCTATTGATCAGATCCCACCCCTTCTCAGAGTACTCACCATGGAGGGTCCCCCTGATTTTGGAGCCCCCCTTTTAGCTCTGCCCAGCAACCACAGAACTTTCATTCTACGGGTCAGAACAAAAATACACAAAGCCTTGCCTCAGACTGAGACCTGCACTGTTGGATCAGTCCAAAAGCCTATCTACTCCAACTTTCTGTTCTCACAGTAGTCAACCAGCCTCCTATGGGAAGCCCACCAGCAGGACATGAATGCAAAAGCACCTTCCTGTTGATATTTCTGTGTAACTAGTATTGAGCACTCCTCCCTGCCCCAGCCCAACTGTAGACTTGCTTTATTGATGTTCAGTAGGACAACATTTAGAAGGGATATGTCAACCAGGTTTGTTGCACTTATGTGACATGAGTGGCCCACCTTCAGGACATCTGTCAGGTATAGGCAGCAGGGATTTATGGGGCATCTGACATGAGCAGATGGAGACTTGGGGCTGGCTAGGCACAGAGGCAGGTAAGCGCTGCTGCTTGCTTCTCTCATGCAATATTGCTATTTGCCTTTGTTGCTCCTCCACCTGATGTAGATGCCTCACCCTGCTTCATGGGCGGGCTGGCCCTGGTGATGGCTGCCAATTTGGATGGCTTTAAAAGGGGATTAGACAAATTCATGGAGGTAAGGCTATCAGTGGCTACCTGATGGTTAGATGCTATCTCCAGTATCAGAGGCAGTATGCCTGTGTACACCAGTTGCTGGGGAACATGGACAGGAGGGTGCTATTTCACTCATGTCATACTTGTGGGTTTTCCACAGGCATCAAGTTGGTCACTTTGTGAACAGAATGCTGGGCTAGACAGGCCTTTGGTCTGATTCAGCATGACATTTCTGCTCTTATGGATTTATTGTCATGTCTAGTTAGACCATGAGCTGAATACATTTTCAGAGACTCAAAAGATGCATTTTGTAAAATTGTAAGAGACAATATAGAAACAATCTTGAAACAGGAAGGGGAGATTTGGGGGGTGTGTGTGTGTGTGTGTGTGTGTATGCGTGCATGCAGATATGAAAATTATATATAAATAAGTGAGAAAGAAAGTGAGCAAAACATGTGCTTGACCTCTAAATTATGGGAAATCCTTGGAGGAAGTATGGGATAAAAATGTTAATAGTAATAAGAAATAAGTTTGCATTACTTTGGGCCAAGCATGGTAACCTGTTGCTGGTGTTCTCAGTTTTATGCTGATAAAACTGTAGCTAAAAAACATTTTTTGTAAGCAGCCTTTTCTCAACACCCTCCCAGCTATCAAATAATTCAGCATCTGGCAAATCAGTAATATTCTGTGTAAAGCAGTACTTACAACCTTCCTCAAATAATCCTTCCCCTGCATTTATTTGCCTGATTTGGTAGCTTTCATGTGGGAAGGTAAAATTGTATAGATGGATTCTGTTCCCTGAGGCTGGTTCCTGCTCAATATATATAGTTGTGTTGTTGTTTTTACTTCAGCCGCAAATAAACAGTTTCAGAACACCCTGGCATTTCACAAAATAGCATCCAAAGACAGTAAAGTGGATTACATCCTGAGGAACTATTACTTAAATTCCAAGGTTAAATAATAATGGAAACAGTTTGCAGGAGACAGATAAGCACTATGGCATTCCCCCTCTACTACTTTCTTGCATTTTAAAGATTGTACCATCTTACATTGCAAAATGAATCGGCCCTCGCTAATCTATGCTTTTGAATTTGTCACGTACCAGGAGCCCTTCAGATCAAGCTTCCGCTGTCACTGGGGCTGCAGGTCAGTGGAGGTGTCTGGAACTCTACACAATAACCCAGAATCCTCTTGGCTTGGAGAATCAGGTGATGCTACAAGGACATTCTGATGCAGTTTCCAGATCAAACCTGCCAGATCAGTCTTCTTTAACCTACAATGCCTAGCATTTCAGTTCATTGGTCATTCTGGCTGGGGCTGATGGGAACTGTAGTCCAAAAATATAGGGATCACCAGGTTGGGAAGGCTGCTCGAGATCTTCTGTCTTCTTCCTTCCTTTGAGGAAGCAGGTTCTCCTTGTGCACTGCCTGACTATTAATATTTGGCTCATCCACCACACTCATCCCATCCTCGGACCTGAGTTCCTGATACGATTTTGGTTGATAGATGCATTTATTTTTGGAAGAACATTTGAAAGAATATCAGAAATTATAGCTAAAAAAGATTAATGAATGAAGGTCATTGCAGTCTTTAATATCTCTCAATCCTAACACCGTGATCCCAACAATATAAACAATTAAAAAGTCACATGCAGTTTTGGGTTGCTTCCATCTTTAGGTTTTCCTAGTTATTAAAAAAAAAACTCGCAAATTTGCTTATCCCTTTGCAGCCAAGATCAGATTCCAATCAGATTTGTACAAATATGAAAAGAAACAAGGAGTTGTATATGTGAGACAGGTGAATGAACCACTTTAATAGGCTCTTATTTTCTGCATCTTTCCTTTGGAACAAGGAGAAAAATGGAGGGCTGCAAGGTAAGTTGAAATACAGTGTATAATACTTACATACCCATATCCTATTTCTGAATGTACATAGCCTCATGTGTGGATACCATTTTGAGGCACCTATCAGGAACCTGTTCCCAAGTTGATCTGAAAGCTGAGCATTCCTAGATGTGAAGAAAATGAGTAAAATGCATAGTGACATAATATAATATAGTATCACACTCAAGCCCTATTATTGGGATCTACAATGTGTCCTTGGACACCTTTATTGGCAAGCTTCCTGCGTCTCCTGATTTTTATTTGATTTTTAAAGATTTTTTGAATTACTTTTGTTTTTTAGCTGGGACGCTGGCTTGCTACAAATTAAAGTGCTGCTCTCCAGTGCCATCTTTACTTGGGCTCAGAATAGTTGGTTTCATGTTTTAGAGCTCAGCCCCTACCTAGGTTCTTGTGCAAATTACTTTTCTTTTAGTCTCACCATTTTGCCTTCCAGGAAAAGAATGTTTTGTGCCTGGCCTTGCCCACCTTGGACACCATTTTGTGAGAATACTCATGACAAGCTTTAAAAATTCCAGATTTCCACTGACTTAGAAAGGCTGGGGACCCCTAACTTCTCCTGAAAGTTTTGATACGCCTCATCCCCCAAAGCAGAGACATAAGACTTGTAACAAATGGTCAGCTTGTCCAGGGCATTCAAGGCTAAACAGACAAATGATTCACTCTACTTGTGTTACTGTTACTCATCTGAAGTAACGGTGCATAATGTGATATCTGAGCAGCAGGATTATGCTCCTGGCTGTGCCATTGGTGTTGGATATGCTGCCTTGTTCCTCCTAAAGACATCCACACATTAGCACAGTTGTCTACAGGGAAGAAGATTGTGCCCAAGCAATAGCTCATGCAGTTGGTATACCACCTCTGCTCATGTATAGGGTTTTTTTCTGTGGGCAGTTGTGGCCAGGCAGCATGTCCACCACTGGGAGCACAGCCCCACTGCTCAGTACTTGCATGATCCCCCTTCTTGCAAGTAACACATAAAGGGGGTTCCTATGTGCTACGGTGCTGGCGCATTAATGTATTAAAGAATTTACTAAGGAACTGCAGTTTATGCTGTTTGGATCATATACTAGAAAAATGAACTTGTGCTCAGATTTATCCACATGTGGTTTAGTTAATAGTTTTTCTTTCTTTCGCCAAAATATTTGGTCAGTGGTGAATGAGTCCCCAAGCCAAAAGCACAGGCTGACTGGATATATGGCGTGTGTGTGTGTGTGTGTTGCTGTCTCAGAAATGCTCTCTGTGGAAAGATGGGACATTGTTGAGGACTTATAACTGAATGTGACCACTCATGTTGTAATTCTAAAATGGAGGAAATGCTTAGCTTCTTGCTAGCAAAAAGAAAGGAAGAAAGAATGAACAAACATTGAAAAAACCAACACCCCCCCCCCCCTTGTTAAGATATGTCAGGAATGGCTATTCTTTCTTTCCTTGAGTCTTAAAGAATAACGTTAATATTACATGAAAAGAAAGTGACTTAAGTTCACCTTTAATTTTGGACTGATTTCAAAACTATTCTACAGACACAAATTAATTTTTGCAACACCCACCATGGTGGCGTTATGATTCTTGCATTGCAGATGGAGAATTAACCTGCCTGAGACTACGCAGTGAGGAAAAAGCTTCTTCTCACAAACTTCCACAGAGTTAGTTTAGCCACTAGAATTGTTAGCCTATACATAGGAAAGAGTACCATACTGCCTAGCAGGGCCAGCCTGGCCATTAGGCAGTGAGGCCGCTGCCTCAGACAGCAGATGCTAAGGGACGGGGAGCAGACAGTGCTGTATGCATCATACTACCTTCACTGCGCCCCTGAACCTAGCCTGCCCTGTGTCAATTTCAGCTTAGCCCATTGTGGTGTTATGACACTGAACATCACCAGTGGTAGCCAATGAGATCGAGCAGATATAGGCAGTGGTGCGGTTAGGGGTGGACTTTGGGGTAAAAGTTAGTTGTGTGCTTTGCGCCTGAATATACGTGGCCATCAAAAGGCCCCCCCCCCAAAGTCCAGATGCCAAAATGACCTTGCTGCACCACTGGACATAGGGAACATAATAACATGGGAACATGGGTAAAGTGATACTAATGTCATGGGGAAAATAGGGAAGACTCAGATACCCATAAGACTCATGTCTTATGGGTATCTGTAATGTGTAGCTCCATTTTTAGTCACTCTTTGAGATCCATTTATTTAGCAAGCTTTTTCCTCTGCCAGCTCTTTTCATTATTAGCTCCTCTACTGTCAGGACTGTCACCATCCTACCCAACCCTTTTCTCCATCTAATATAGACATAAATATTCTGGAGAGTGCCAGTACAATGTCTGTGTTCCATACAGCACCTAGCACACTCCTTAAATGAAATAAAATGCTCAACAGTAATTTTCTTTCTCTCACTTTTATTTTATGTGAATTTGGTTCCGTTTTTTCCAGGCTTGGCTGGTCTGGGATTTTGAATTCACAGCCCAGTCATTCAGAATGTCAATTGTCTTCCAGGGCACGGCTCTGTGTGTCCCTGTGCAGAAGACTCTTTAAAAGACCATCTGACTTTTAAAGGGATATTGGCAACATAAAAACTCTCCTTTATCAGTACATTAAAACTGATAATAGTTCACATCTGCTAACTTAAGTTGGAAATGGCTTTCACTATAAAATTGCAACATTGCAATCCCGATATTAAACACACGTGCCATTGTTTCTGTTTCCGATACTGGTGTAATTGCACAGGGCTAGCATAATAACATGCACATTTAATGTTACATTGGTATAGCATTGGTGTGTATATGAACTATGTAGTTGTATGTTTCACCCTAATTTTTTTTAAAAAACTTTCAGGTTCAGGAGTACAGTTTTATGAACAGAAAGTCCTTTTGATCTAACCAAATAAAATGTAAAGTTAGCTTTCTCTTTTTTGAAATAGGCAATAGGCAAAGGTTGCTGCTGCTTCCATGCCCTTCTGTTTTCCTCTCCTTCTAGCTGGTAGAAGCAAATATTTTGCCCGCCAGCGGCAGGAGAGAATGGTGGGTGAGGAGTCAGAAGAAGCCAGTGTTGGCTTTTGCTGCCGCACAAAGAAGTACATAATATATGGATGGAGACCTGGTAACACCAATGCGGCCCATGGATCCTAACAACACAAGAATATAAGAAGAGCTCTGCTGGATGAGACCAAAGGCACATCTAGTCTGGCATTCTGTTCACACAGTGGCTAACCAAGTAGGACATGAGTGCAATAACATCCTCCCAGTTGTGTTCCCCAACAACTGATGTATATAAGCACACTGCCTCTGATACTGGATGTGGCTAATAATAATAATAATAATAATAATATTAATAATAATTTATTTCTTACCTGCCTCTCCTTCCGGATCGAGGCGGGGAACAACATAAATGCAAACAATATAAAATACTTAAACTAATTAAAAACATATAAAATTAATACATCATTAAAATCAACAAAGGATTAAAATTTGACTGGGTATAGCCATCATTGAGAAATTTAACCTTCATGAATTTGTCTAAATCCCCTTTAAACCCATTCAAATTGGTAGTCATCACGACGTCTTGTGATAGCAAATTCCACCCTTATCCACTAACAGCAATGGAGATTAATCAAAGCCAACACCCCTTGTCTTAGATGGCTTTAAAAGAGAATTAGCTTTCTCCTCCATGAAAAGCTTTGTCCTCCATGAAATCGCCTATCAGTGATTATTAGCCATGATAGCTCTAAATATCAGACAAACAGAACAACAAAAAAGGGGACTTGGCTGTTGCTCTCAAGGCCTGTTTATAATCGTGAGAGGTATCTGGGAGGTAGGACTAGATGAGCTGGACTAGATGAGCCTTTGCTGGACTAGATGAGCCTTTGCTCTGATCCAATAGGACATGTTTTATGTCCTGATTTGCCAGGCAGGATTCATTGTGGCAAGGAGGGAGCCTTCCTTGGGACAAACATTTAACTATTACCTGGTAGTAGAAGTAGTAGTAAGATGGGTTCCTTGACTTTGAAATGCGGGAGCGTAGTGTGGGACTGACTGCAATAAATCCCTTGGTAGATTTAAAAGCACTTGACAATAATAGGGGTCGTTATCTCCATGGGAAACTGCTACATAGAGTGAGGAACAGCTGATTCTGAGCGAAGTGAGTGTTTCATGTCTTATGCCTATAACTCAGATCAAGCTGAGCCAGGCTACATCCTAAGATGTTGACCAGTGGGGAACAGTTCATACAAGACTACCACAGCATGTCAGCTCTATGTGCCATAGCTGTGGCTGAGCTGAATTTTATCCAAGTCAGACAGAAGGCAACATTGCCTTCTGGGTGGCCCAGAAGGAAAAGGAGTCAGACATGAGCATTGCCAGCTGTGCAGCTGACTTTCTGCTGTAGCCTTTCATGTATAAGTCCCACCTAGAGATGGGTGAATCTACTAGTTTTGCTTTCTCCCACATTCAGATTTCTTAAATCTAAAGTTCTTTCTTTCTAGAATGTGAAGAACTTTGTGAATTCTGAACAGTTCTTATCAAACACAGACTGAAATTTAATCCTCATCCACTGCAATAGCCAAATTCAATAGGAAAAGCATGGAGAGGACCATGATGTGTTCGCCTGCCATATAGCGGTTAAAGATGAGGAGCCTGTCAGAAAAAAAAGAGGTGGCAATGCCAATTCAGCACCACAAACATAGTAGAATACACGGGGTTCAAAGCCAAATTAACAGCTAAGCACTCAAAGCCCTGTACCTGGATGGACCAATCTGACTGTTTCGGTTTTTCCCACATTTGAATTTTTTAAAGTCTTTTTCTTCCAAATATGGAAAATTTTACAGACTTGGTAAATTCTTATGAAAATCATACTGACATGAAATTTTCACCCCTCCATATTCCCAACACAAGCAGTGAATCAAGTGTGATCAGGTGCAATCCTGATCATCTTGCCTCCCATGTTACAGCAGGCCAGCCTGAAAGCAGCCCAAATCCATTGCTCTGAGTCACTACAAGCAGATTATTTTTTTCTGTGGGATTGTGTTGCTTTACATAATACCAGGATGTGAGTTCACTAGTTCACTGATTCTAGTAGTAATAAGCCATAACAAAAACAAAAGGGACAGAGTTGAGCTACACATTCAGCTAATAATCTCCTGGCCACCAGTGCTAATAAGGAAACATGCCAGGTAACTTAATTTTCATTATCAAAAAACAGAACACATACAAATCCACTAGGTGGAACAAAATTCTTCCTGGGCTTAAACTCAGACAAATTTTGTTCATGCGGCTCCTTATAAAAAGACATTGGGAAACATGATATAGACAATATCCTCAGTAGCAGTTTTACAGAAATGTACAAGAATGCTGTGCTAATGGTAATTTCTTTCTTACATTAAATCTTAATTCTGCAAAAGCATTCCTATGTGGAGCAAAAGTAGGACAATCCAGATAACTGGCTTTCTGATTATCTGATGCACGGAAACAATCTAGAAAATCTAGAAGACAGGATGATTAACATACCATGCAAAAAGTATTTTCCAAACACAAAAAGCCTTAACAGAGATTTGGGTATTGACCGGATCTTAGTCAGTTGACAATCAAGCCTCTAGCAAGTGCCTGTAGTTACTCTCCTTTGAGAATTTAAGAGAGAGCAAGAAACATTACAGAAGAAACATGAAGATGGCAAAATTAACTTTCTATTATGAAACTTCCTACTTAATAAGGGTTAATACTAGTTGTGACACAAGAGTTCAGAGTGCTTCACATACAGTATATGCAAGAGAGGTTAGTATTGCTGTCATTCTCAAATTGCAAAAAGGGGGCTGAAGCCCAGAGTTAGTGGCCCATCTAGGGATTTGTATACAAGCCAAACTGAAGTTTATCATACTTCTCCAAATTCCACTTTGAAGTTAATTCCATCTTGTGTCTGTATCAGATTGCGATCTTTGTGTGTCTCCCCCCTCCCCCCCCCACCGGTGAAAATTCCTGTGCATTGTCATGGGTATATTTTCAAATGTATACATCAGTTGTGCAGATCTTTTTTATTTGATGCTGTGGACATTTATCAAACGTACACATGTTTCATGCACATTTTTCAAATGTGCACATGTTGTTGAATGCAGGTTGCGTTCAAGTCCATGTTCAGTCCGGGAGGTGTGAACTGGGTAAATCCTGATCAAAAATGAACTGAAATGAATTTCTCATACAACCCTAGGGCTCATCTAAGGCTACCTAATAAGTTCATAGCTGGGGAGATCCCAGACTTGCACATCAGTTAGCCACCACACTACAGAAAGTTTAGTTCTGCCTTCAGGATTGCATAGCAGCAAAACACCACTATTTCTGTCCCTGCCCCCCTTCCATATTAACCCTGGTTAGCCCAGAGTTTGTAGTAATAGGAGTAATTAACACACTGTGAGTCAGTTTTGTGTCCTGCAAAGGAACAGAAAGAGCCATCACAGCAAACCCTAGACATGATTGCTCTGCAGGGTTATTTTGTGTCCCCCCTTTTTTTCTTTTCATTTTTGCTTTGTGCTTGGGTTTTGATTCCCCCCCCCCCCACTCTTTGTGTTAAGAAAGCTGGAAAGCTGAAATGGTCTGTAAATTGCATTCACGCTGAGCTGAGGCTAGGAAGGCTGGTTAAAGGTCACTCTTAGACTATATATAGCTTCTTTAAGCAAGGAGGTTAGGGGGAATAAGGCAGAAAATTGTGTGTGATTGGGTTGTGGGGGGGGGGCTTGGTTTGTGTAAGCTTTCTTCTGACTCTCCATTCCCCGGGCAGATCCAACGAGCTCAGGTTTTGAACTGAATCAATTTAATAGTCCCAGGAGACGAGAACCTTGAAGGATGATTATCATCATTATAAAATATTAACTTTTTTGAACAGCCAGATGGCTTTGCTGCCTGATTGTTTTTGAGGTGTCTGGCTGGGCTGCCACAGCCTTGCAGCTGGCATTGAATGGAGCTGCTTGCCATTTTGCTTAGGCCTCCATGTCGGGCCACTGGTGGCATTTCAGTTCTGGTGTCGACCTGATGTGATTTTACATGTTCTTGGCTTTCGGCCTTTTGCATTTTCAGCTTCCCCCACAAATTTAACCATCTATTTCATTCTATATATTCATCAGGGCAATTGAGGTTTATCCCCCCCCCCTTTTTTTTAAGGAGAGGAGAGGAATAGTCAGGGTAAGCAAAATGAAGAAAATGAAGATGGGGATTAGATAGGGTGACCAGATTTTGGAAACCAAAATCCCGGTCCCCCCCGCCACCCCCCACCCAAAACAACCCCCCCAAGCCATCTCCCCCCAAAAACACCAGCCTGGACCTACCGGGTTCTCTTCCGCCGCCCACGCTGGGTCCTCCGCTGCCGTCCCTGCCGGGTCAGCTGCTGCCCCCAGGTCCCCCACCGCCGCCGGGTCTTTCTCCACCACCGCCCGGTCCTTCGCCGCCGCTGCCGGGCTCATAAGGCCAGAGGCCGCGCGGAAGAGACGGGAGAGGGCCGGATCCGGAAGTGATGTAATCGGCCCTCTCCCGCCTCTTCCGCATGGCCTCTGGCCTCACGAGCCCGGCAGCGGCGGCGAAGGACCTGGCGGTGGTGGAGGACCTGGTGGCGGCGGACCCGGCGGCGGTGGCAGTGGAGGAGCCCGGGAAGCGGCCGCCCCAGCAGGTAAGTGCCCCCCCTCACGCCTCGCGCTCCAGAGGGAAGCGGACGCCCCTGCAGGTAAGGAGCGCGAGGCGTGAGGGGGGGCACTTACCTGCTGGGTTGGCCGCTTCCCGGGCTCCGCTGCCACCACCGCCGGGTCTACTGCCACCCCGGTTTCCCCCCGCCACCCCCCGGTTGGCCCGGTTCGGCCTAGGTTTCCCGGTTAGGACCGGGAAACCCCGGGTGATCTGGACACTCTAGATTAGACAAAGAGGGGCACTAGTCACTGGAGGCTGTGACTCTGATTTCATTGTGGCTGTGAATCCATTCTAGGTTTTAGTCAGAACCAGAGAGAATTCTAAAGGAGCTATCTGAGATGCTGAACTGGGATGGGGTGCCTTTTTTTTGGTAGGATTTTGGCCAGAAAAAAAAATCAACAGCATAACTTTTAATAGCAACTTGATGTGCTGAAGTCAGCAAGTGAAGCTTTTATCGTATTGAGGTAAACATGATCAATTCCCAATATCTGCTCATTGCACTGCTGTTAAAAGTACAACTACAGTAGCTGGTTGAAAGTTGGCAGCTCCTCAGTTCTGACCTGAGTGGTGAGTTATGGGCATCCAAAGTTCCTACTGGATTCCTTCTGCTAGGACGTTGATATTCATGCATACACCTTAATATGCTAAAGAGGAAAATACATTTTGTTCTGGCCATGTTGAGAGTAGAGATGAAACAATAATAATGATGATGATGATGATGATAATAATAATAATAATAATAATAATAATTTTATTTATGTATTTCTTACCAGCCTCTCCCTTCGCATCAAAATGGGGGAACAACATTAGTACAACAATACAATATAAATCAAATACATAAAATTAATTAAAAGAGCATATAAAACCAATCAAATATCAAAATAACAATCAAGACATGCTTGATCTTAAAATGCTTGGTTTAGAATTCATCTGGGTAGGCCTGCTGGAAGAGGCTAGCCTTTATAGCTGTCTTAAACTCAGAGAGAGAGTTAAGTTGACATATCTCCTCCGGCACGCCATTCCACAGTCTGGGGGTGACAGAAGAAAAGGTCCTCTGGGTAACAGTTGTCAGTTTTGCTTTCTCCTGCCTTGAGTTTTTAAATCACAAATTATTTTCATCCTGAATATGAAGAAAATCGTGGATTTTGGTCAGAAAAAAAGAGTTGGCAACTCTAATTCAACACTAACATAGGCCAGATCTACACCAAGCAGGATAAGACACTATGAAAATGGTTTGAAAACTGTATATAGAGTGTGTCCTGGGCCCCAACAGTTGTCACTACTGTTATAAACCATTTTAAAGCAGTAGAGTAGATCCTGTCCCAGTTGAATACACAGGGATTACCCTTTGATGACCCTAATACCCTTTAATTGGTTGTAATGTCTTCATGTGGATAATGTGTGCCGGGGCCCAGGATGCTAAGGGTACAATCCTATGCATGTTTAGACAGAGAAAAGTCCTTCAATTCCAAGCATGCCCAAGCCAGTCATGAGAGTATTTGCGGTGCTGTCTCTCTGCCCCGTGAGACAAAAACTATACAGTTTTCTTAGCTACATGCACATATAGTAATGTGTGGCGGAGCATTTTTCGTGGAACAGTTTTCAAACGGATTTCCCCCCAGTGCTTTATGTTTCTGTGGAAAAAAATCCATTTCGTAGGTTTATTACTAACAATGAATGGATGCTAATTTCAAATACTATATTAGGCAAGCTTGGCAGTTTCAAACTTGTAATTAATGCTTTTTCAGGTTATTATCCTGAGCAAGTATGTGAGATAATACATATATGTCATTGCAATACAGATATGTCTCAGTGTGAAATTGATCTAATAAATAGTGACTGTGACATAGAAGGTGCCCAGCAATCTTAGTAGAAGAGGGGTGAACTCCACTGAAATAGATGAGTGGTTATCAGCTTATCATGTGTAGTTCTGTAGGTTGCTAAAATTAATTAGTGCATCGACCGTTTTCAGTACCTTTGTTTTTATTTAAATTTAAACAATGTAACGCAAGTATATGCTATTGTCTTTAAACTTTTACCCCAATAAATCATTCTCCATAATATGGCAATGTCAATCATATTAAGTGTGATTGACAGGACTCACTTCAACCAATGAGTCCTGACTCAAAAGTGGTTTGTGAGATCAATCTTGATGGGTAAAGCTGTTGCTGTCATGTTGGGCATGGAGAAGATTGTGAAAGTGGGTCCCATGTTGTAGGTTGGGAGTCCGAGGTGGGTCTTGAGTCTGGACCAGTTGAAGACCACTGGTCTAGAGCACCCACTGTTCATGTGGGTCTCTGGACAGGCCTGTTGAACGCCATCAGCTTCTAACCAGAGAGTTAAGAATGCAACATAAGATGTGCCCAACACTTCCCTGCGGTGGAGGCTGGTGGCTCTTATTTCAGTGGGGCTATTAATCCATTCCGGGTTTCAGTTGGAACCATCCAGAACTCTAAAGGAGCTATTGTACCCCCCTAATAGCCCCACTGAAATTGGAGCCACCAGCCTCCACTGCTTCCTGGCATCTGTCGTTTGCAGAGGAAGATTAGTAGTGGTTTGTAAGCTGTTTTTCAGGGAAGCTTGCCCACCATTACTGATCTCATTGAGGAACTCCTGTTAAAGCTTCTGAGAGAACCACAGGGTTTCCTGGAGCATAGTTTCAAGAAAACCATAGATGAAATGAATACGTTACTGCCATCTCATCTTCCACGCTGCTTTGAGGTTTGCAAATGGAGACACTATCGAGGAGAACAGGTTGGTCTCTTAAAATACTTAAAATATATGCTTTCTCAAGCAATTATTAGGAAAAAAGGGTGGTTATTGAAAGAGAGAAGGCAGGTGGTGGGAGTGACAAACCCAGACTGAAATCTTTTTGAACAATTTTGGTAAAATACCTGCTTGTCAGCAGGGCCGTGAGCCCCCTCTCTGTCTCCAAAGCAGTCTGTCATGGGGCTAGACGTCTGCAAAGACATTAACCCTACATAAAAATGTGTGCCAATGGGTAATTATGGAAATTAGCTGGCAATTAGATAATGTCACTCATGCACTTTGCACAGTATGGATAATCTTGGAGAGCCGTTCTGTAACAAAGGTGGTGTCTCCCCTGCCAGAGCTCTAAAACAGGAGGATGAGGCGTCGTTTCTTCAAGTAGGGATGTATGAAAAATACATTTCAGTTCATTTTCATCAGGATTTACCCAGTTTGCACCTTATGGATTGAACATGGACTTGGACGCAATCTGCCGTGCATTTCTGAGCTTTCAATGTCCTTCACAGACCCCCCCCCCCAAAAAAAAAAGTGTTTGACAGCATATGTACATTTGAACAGCGTGCATTAAAAATGCGTGCTCTTGACAAAAGTGCACAAATACACTTTCATTGATGGGAGATGAATGTGTACATTTAAAGATGTACATAATTGATGTGTACGTTTGGAAAAACATGCATGATAATATGCATGGATTTCACATGAAAAGAACCCCCCCCCCCCACAAAGCTCACATTCTGATACAGACTTGAGTTGGAATGAGCTTTGAGATGGAATTTGGAGGACTTCAGTGAGCTTCAGTTTTGCCGTTTCACACATCCCTTGTCTGAAGCTCCTTCTGTGACCTGGGCAAATGTCCACTGGGTTGGCAGAGGCTGAGGCAGAGAGGTCTTTGGTGTTGGTGCTCTGGCAATCATCCATTGCATTCTTCCACAGCCTCTTTTAAA
This sequence comes from Anniella stebbinsi, assembly GCA_029215795.1. Classification (NCBI taxonomy): domain Eukaryota; kingdom Metazoa; phylum Chordata; class Lepidosauria; order Squamata; family Anniellidae; genus Anniella; species Anniella stebbinsi. The sequence goes on from JARDYH010000001.1 coordinate 338,344,792, forward strand.
TTAGCAAGTTCACACTCATGGGAGTGTTTCCAGCAGTGGGTTTCCTAAGTGAAGGATGCGGAGCTGTCTGCCTAGTGCACAGGCTCCATGCTTTGCCTCCATACTGTTCAGGACTCTAAATCCAGGAAGGGTGGACATGCAGCTGTTATTAAGGTACAGGCATTTCCTGTGAATTGTTACCTCCACTTGACCTCTTCCTGCAAATGGTTCATCATGACCTGGTTGATTAGTTGAGATAATTCTCTTGCTGCTACAGTAAATGAAAACAATCTAAATGTGTTAAATACATGTTGAATTCTACTATCCATACAATACATGGCTTATGGTGGTTGCATAACTCTGGCTGGAAGCTGAAGTGAGCATGATGCATTCCCCTTGTGAAGATGTAGTTCATATATTTAACAGATTTAATGCAGCGTTCCCCCAACCTTGTGCTTTCCAGAGGTTTTGGACTTCAACTCTGAACAGCCCTGGCAAGCATGGCCAATGGTCAGAACTGCTGGGAGTTGTAGTCTAAAACATCTGGAAGGTGCCCAGCTTGGGTTACATAAATCCAGTCATGGATAGCCCACCACCTTCTGATGCAATCTCTTGCACTATTGAACAGCTCTTATTGTTAGGAAGTTTCTTCTAATCTTTAGCTGTAAGCTGTATCTCTGTAATTTCCACCTATTGGTTCTAGTCCTGCCCTATGAAGAAGTAGTGAACAACTCTGCTACATCTTTTGCATGGCAGCCCTTCAGATGATATTTGAAGTCCACTAACATGTCTCCCCTTCATCGTCTCTTTCTCTAGGCTAAACATACCCAGTTCTTTCAGCTGTTCTTGGACTTGGTTTTCACACCCCTCACATTTCTGCTTTCCCTCCTCTGGATATTTTCCAGTTTGTATTATCAATGTCTTTTTTCAAATGTGATGCCCAGAACTTTTGCCTTGAATACAAGGGGGGGGGGGGCGTTATGTGGATGGGGATGGAGGGGGCAGAACTAGCGTGTTCATTCTTGTTATCTTGTCATCTGTTTATTTGAAGGGCGGATTGTCACCTATAAAAACCTCTCAGGGGCTCCATGCCAGCAGCGGGCATAACCAGAGTCCAAAATGGGCATAACCACCCCATTTTCTCACAGACAGGATATTTGCACAGACACGCAGAGACGTGATTTGTACAGAACAAGAAACTATTATGGGGGAATTTCCCTGTGGGGTTTTTCATCACACCCCACCATTTTGAATATTCAAGCCACAGTGGGGGTAAACTGTAGCTTGTTGTTATGTTTGAACCTGGCTTTATAAGCCACCAGAACCCCTGGGCTGTTTTAGGCTTGTCAAGCACCCAACAACCCACCCTTGCTGGGTTCACACATAATGATAAGCTACAGTGTGCCCTGTTGCGGTCTGAATATTCAAAATGGCAGCAGCTGTTGTGACAAAAAACACCCAACCCACATGGAAATTGCCCCATCGTGGGCCCTTATAACGTGCGAACCAGGTGAGAGACACACAGACTTCACAGTTCCCTCCTCAGATGATTCATGCAGATCAGCTGAGGAGGGGGGCATTTTCATTCCCCCCCCCATTCCTCAGCTGATCTGCATGGGTGGTCAGGCCTGGGGAGAGAGGCTGGTGGTTTGCATGGGGAAGCCCTGGGGTCTATATCCAACATACCGACTGGAGATTCCGCATGTATTTTTTAAAAAAGAATGCCTGAATAGGGCTTCTTACATCTCATGATCTGGACATTATGTTTCTGTTAATGCAGCTGAGGATTGCACTAGCTTTTGAAGCACTCGTTTACACTAGTGGCTCCTGTTTGGCTTGTGATCCACTAAGATACCTAGATCCTTCTCACATGTACAGCTGCTGCGCCAGGTCTCCCCCTAGGCCAGAACATGGCACTTAACATGACGTTTAGGAGTATTGCAGCTTCTTACTCATGGTTGAAAGATAGGGCTTTCCTTCCATGGCAGAAATGGATGTTCACTGACAGTGGACAGTATTCATTAAATCACTGGGTAGGTTTTGGTCCAATTCTTGTCACAGAATCCTGGGAACGAAACCTTAAGAGACAGGGTAATGAGTAACCATTTATGTAGATCTGTACTTGTTAATGGGTTCGCCATATGCTCTGCTATCCTGAATGCCGTATGCCTGGCAAGCCTTATCTTATCACATAACCATAAGGTTGGATGGGAACGTGCATATATCAGCCCTCTGTAAATCAACCTGCATAATCTAGACTACAGTGTTCCAAAAGCAGGAAACAAGTGCATTGCAACAGCATGTGTGATCAGTTCCGAGAGCTCCAGGCATGTGTGATCCTGCTTAAACCCAACATACTTGGAGAGGGCAAGGCAACGTAACAGATTGGTCAGCTGTCTTAGGAAACTTGCAGATCTAGAAGATAAAACTAAGCAGAAAGGGTTTAAGTTAACTTGGTCTGATAATGATCTAGTTGAAGTGGTTCTATATGGGTCAGTTGTTATCATCTCGAGTTGCTGCATTCCATAATTGAGATCAAGTGACTGTGAGTCCTTCTTCTAGCCTCTGAAAATAGTGGTGCATTTGATTGTCATTCCTTTACTTAACCTTTTGCACAGAGAATAAGTCCCCCTCAATATCTTTCTATGTTCTATATTTTGAAACTATTTGCTGGGCAGGGCTGGTGCCAACATTAAGCATGGTTGGGCACATGCCAAGGCCTACTGGCAAGAGCCCCGGACCATTGCACCTGCTTGTTCACCTACCTCTTGCTGTGGCCCAGATAACAGTGGTGGTGAGAAGGAGGAGCAGGAGATGCTTTTGCCTACTTGCTCCCTGGCTCTCGGTCTATCAAAGAAGCCAGTGCAGCATTGAAAGGAAAGATGTGAGAAGCGAAAGCAGCAGGTGACAATGGTGATAAGGCGGTAGACTCACTGAAGGAAAGGGGCATTGTGGATGTCTTGCCCAAAAACCCTCAAAGACCTGGAGCCAGAACTGGTGCTGGGCGCCTGAAAAGCATTTGGCTCCAAATAACTCAAGTAAGAAAGCCAAACTGTAGGAAACTACAGTCCCTGTCTATTGTGACCGGGATGCAGATTTTTTTTTTCTGATTCCAAATATGCATGGCTTACCTTTCTGACTCCAGTGGGCCACAACTGAGATCATTTTTAAAAGCGTTGCTGGATGTATGGTGACATAACAGGAAGCTAACTAGTAAGGCTGTCACCTAATTAAGGATATCTTAGTATTAATGTGTGTTGATTAAATTTGCATATGGACATACAATAGAGTATGCTAGCTTTGTATTTAGATGATACATGATCAAAATTGTAGCAGACACCATCTTAGAGACATTCCCTCCTGTCCAGGGTGGATAAAAATAAATGATTTTTTTGATTTAAATCGGATTTTTTTTTAATAAAATGCTTTTTGAGGAAAAATCTATCTAAAAGTAGTTTTCTATTTAAGATACATTATAGTCCAAAGGTTATTCATCATGAAATAAGGATTAGTTTTTAATTATGTAGCATGAGGCAGTATATTCATACAATTTTTAAATGTTTTGGTAAATGAATTCCATTAATCCATTCACAATGTCATGCTCTTCCAGAGGTTTCTGTAAGATTATTGGGAAATTTTTCTATCTAGAAGATATTATCACAAATGCTTGGATTTACAGTTCTCAAAACTGTGAATTTGTGTCTGCAGAAATCACAATCCCATTGTTCCTTTGCAAATCTATGTACACAGAATCAACCCCTTACCTCTTAAGTGCTAAGTTTCAAAAAAATCAATGAATAGATTGTTGAGAGTGAAATAGATCTGCACAAGAAGCTAAAAATGAAACCTGCATCTGATTATACCAGCAAGAATTAGACTTTGATAACTCTGAGTTGTGTGAAATATGTATTAAGCTTATAGCGAGGAAGAGTGCACTTTTGGGGGGGAGAGTCACATGATTAAATCAAGTCTTTCTGAGTAGTGATTAAAATTGTGATTTAAATCATGATTTAAATCAAATTGATTTAAATCAAATCCACCCTGGTAGTGATTTAAATTGTGATTTAAATCATGATTTAAATCAAATTGATTTAAATCAAATCAGCCCTGCTCCTGTTTGACAGAAAATAGGGAATCTGCTCTTCTAGGACTGAATACTGTAAAGTATTTGAACTAATTTAAAAGTAGTGGTGCCTTTGAAATCTAGAATGATGTGGTTTGAAATGCAAATGTGCCCAGTTTGCGATGCTTGCTTACAAAGTGAATTGCCTTTTTCTACTAAATTCTTCTATGGCTTGGATTACTATTGGAGTCCATGTGCATCCCTGGCAGAACAATGTTATGTCAGCTTTCCGGGACCCAGGGACCCTGGGAAATGTGGCATTAATCCATAGCATAAAGCATGAACTCTGGAAACTACGTGATCCAGAGCTTTTGCTTCTGTGATGAATACCCAGTGGAAAGGAGCTCTAGGATGTTCAGTTTCTGAGGCACTTGGTGGTGATAATATGGATAGATGCTGTGGAGAACAAAAATTCCCAGTTTCTCTCACACCTGGGTTGCTGCCCTGGCAATGTTCTAGAAGCCAGGGAAGTTGGGAGGCCCAACACAGAAGTTGCTAGCAAGACCTTACTGCTGCCGCCACCACCACTCATGACTTGCCACTGACACCATGGAAGGAAGGGGGCAGCACTCAGGGACTCACAATTGGTTTGGTGGATGTAAGGGATGGGAGGAGGCATTTGGGCCTCATTGTTCTTCCCACAACATTATCATTGGGAGCTATTTTCCGTTTTTATAAAAAGCTCAGTTTGCTGAGCCAAATTATGGATTGAGCCAAGGGGAGTTCACCGACTACTAATGAAAATAATTGTTTTTGTTAATGTTCTGCCTTACTAATTTTGGGTATTTTTATTTAATGAATTGGCTAAATATAGCATAGTAAATACTGCACCAATTCATCCCCAAGCATTTCATGAGTAGGTGCCTGCCTGAAATGTCCTTTCTAATAAAAATATGGTCCCATCACAATGGCCCTACTACAAATGTATACTCAGAAGGAAGCCCAAGGCCAGCCTACCCATGAAGCAGAGTGAGGTTCCTGCATCAAGTGGTGGAGATGTAGAAATGGTGAATTGTACTGCTCTCTACCTTACCCTGCCCTGGCCTGGAGGACCCGCTGCTGCACCACTGCCTCCAGAGGTGCTCTAGAGAGCTCTGTCAGCCGCTCTCTTTCCATGGCATTTTCCACAGCGAGAGAATGGCCAGCGGGGCTCTGTGTAGCAGTCAGAGGGGCTCTCTGGAACAGCCACACACACCTTCAAGAGCCCTGCAGCCAGAAAAAGCAGCTACAGGGCTCTCATAAGAGCTTGGCTGAGTATCTTGTGAAACCGAGGTGAGCTTCTGTGAGATCCGGGAGACTGCTTCTTATGGCTGTGCAGCTCTTCATAGAGCCAGTTCAGCATAATCAATCAGGAAATGAAGGAGGTATATTATCAATGGAGTTTCATGAAATACATCTCCAGAATATGGAGATACGCCCAAGTCAAGTAAGGCAAGCCCTTCTACCACTCGCTTCCAGGCATTTAAAGGGGACGCCACCTCCACTCTCTCAGAGATGAGTCTGGCCAGGCTGGAATGGTAGAGCATGGCCCGAACTGTCACGGCCACCAGAAGGACCAGCACCAAGGGAGCCGCCATGTTACCGGCAGGACACCGGCCTAATGCCCCTTCATAGAGCCAGTGTAGTGGCAGTGGCAGAGGCAAAAGGAAGGGGGCACAGGACGGGTAAGGGGGTAAGGGCACACAATGTGAATATGGCGGCTGGGAGAAGGGGTACAAAAAGGCGGTGGCAATGTATGTTCTTCTGCTTCAGGTGGCAAGAGACGTTGTGCCAGGGCTGAGGAAGCCTCAATGGATTCAATGTGAATCAGCCCAATTCATAGTTCAGTTGTTCAAGGCAAATCATGCTTGTGTATTAGCCCCAAGTTCAAGATTATTTGAAAATAGAATTCAACTGTAGTTGTTGTGATCCCTAATGAACTTGGATATGTAGCACAATACATTGTTGTTGTTGCTGTTGTTATTATTGTTGTTGTTGTTATTGTTATTTACATTTATATACCTCCCCATAGCCAAAGCTATGGATTCTTGTTCCAGTTTCCTCCTTTGTTGTATCAGTTGACAATTTCATTTTTCTTTTATTATCAAAATATTTTAGTATGGGAACAGTTTGGATTAATTGCATCAGTTTTTCAAAGTTCTTGTCCAAATTTACATCCAATGTCCATTGTGCATTATTACTATTTTATTGGCAAGGCTTGTAAATTGGCTGTATCATTTGCGAAGGTCGGTATGACTTTTCCCACGAACTTCACCATTCCTAAAAATGTTGGGGTTCCCTCATCTTTCAGTAGTGCTATATTTGAGATGGCCTGCATAGCACTGGCATTTATTGACACACCATTTTTAGTTAGTGTTTTACCTAACTATGTAATTTCTTGAACCCTACATTTCCTTTTCCACTTAGTCAGTTTTAGATTTGGAAAATCAGAATGATGGATTTTTTGTAGAGCCTTCACAGATACAGGGGCCTCTCCTGTTCATGCTGTTGCCTTCTATGAGTACAGGGTGATAGAAATGCATGAGGATGAGGGCAGTGCTGGAGCATACCTCTCCATACACATTCATTCAACACAGGATGAAGAATTGCTGAAGAAGGCTTACATGTAGTGTAAAGTCTTTCCCCTAATATTACTGATAAGTGCTTCCTTTGTGTAGGTGTCTCTACCTTTTTAAAGATGCCAAATGGGCAAGTTCCTCCTTCAATCTTTGTTTTAAAATTAGTGGAATTGTTCCAGGGGAATGAATGCTAAACTGCGTTTGGAGAACCGGTGGGAAGTTTGCCCATGCCCTGAAATACATCTTGGAATTGTGTGTCAATAGAGGTATCTTATGGGCTACCTACCACGTACACACTTATTCAGTACTTCTTTCTTATCTTCTTTTTCAGTGAAATGTGCTGCTTCCCTGTTAATGCCACAACTTCGTCTGATTCTTTTCCAAGAGTCTTCAGCCCTGCCCTGAAAGTTTCAGTTATTTAGGGACTTCAGGTGCAGATAAAGGAAGATTGTGCAAAACAGCACGATTTTAACAGTCCATTGATTTTAGGGCAACAACAAGGACTAGTCAGAGCTGAAGAGAAGAGTCACCTGTATTCACTGCTATGAAAGATGATAGCAGTGAATCACTTCAATCACCTTCGGCTACATAGAGAACGGTGCAGCTTTTTGTCAGAAAGCAGGTTCCTTATATCCCCTGCTAGCAGAGAATTGTGCAGACAATTGACAGCACCAGCCTTCTCCATCCACTTAAGATCCTGGGAACATACAAAAAACACGTTTAAAGCCTGCCAGTCCATTACATTGGGCTAACCAGGTTGCTCCCAATCTTAAAGTAAAAATAACAATTAATCCCATAAGAAAAGCTCTGTTGAATCAGACCAAATTCCTATCTACTCCAGCATTCTGTTTGCATTGTAGTCAACCAGATGCCCCATTGGGAAACTCACAAGCAGAGCATGAGTGCAACAGGACCCTTCTGCTCATGCTCCTCAGCATCTGGTGTACACTGGAATACTGCCTCTGACACTGGAGGCAATCTACAGCCATCATGACCGGTAGCCTTAGATAGCCATATCCATGAATTTATCTAATGTGGTGTTTAAACTCTCCAAATTGGTGGCATCTTGTGGTATCACCTCACATACAAATGGCAAATGCTGTTAGGCTAGTAATTGTCCTAAGCCTTTCTATAAACAGTTATGGTGCCTTGCCCACCCACCTCAGGCTTTCCCCACAAACCCCTGAACTGAGGAGCTCTGAAATGAGCTTAGCTAGGGCAAAGGTCTTCAGTGTGAAATTGACTCCCAAGGGAGTGATGGATAGTTTCAGCTGGAGGCATGAGCTCCTCTGGAGACTGCTGACTACCTTGGTGGTTCTCCATTTAGAAGCAAAATGACCACCCACCCACTCTTAATATTTATTATTTATGTATTATTTATTTGTTACAATTATATCCTGCCTTTCCTCCAAGGAGCCCAACATGGTGTAGATGACCCTTCTCCTCTTCATTTTATCCTCACAACAACCCTGTGAGGTAGGTTAGGCCAAGAGGTGGGAAGTGGCTGAAAGTGACCCAGTAAAAGCCATGAAGCTGTAGGAAAGTGAGCCATGGAGTGTAGGAGAGTGTAGGAGAGCCGCAATGGCTCTCCTAATATAGGAGGCCATTTGAGCTAATTATTACTACCGTATTTCACTGAATCTAAGACGCCATCGATTCTAAGACGCACCTTAATTTTAGGGCCACCATCAGGAAAAAAGTGTTGCATCGATTCTAAGACGCACCCCATTTTCAGACACGTTAATATTGGGGATAAGTGCATCTTAGATTTGAAGAAATATGGTGGGGCTGTGCATGCACCCCCCCTCGACTCGCCACCCAGGGACCTGCTTGGCTGGGCCGGCCTGGGCATGAGTCCCCCTCCTCCCTTCCCCACTCACTGCTAGCGCCGTCCCAGTCCGCCAGCACCAGCGCTGGGGAGGCCGCTGCCAGCGAGGAGGTGCTGCTGCAGCAGCGAGGAATGGCCTTCCCTACTCACTCCATTGCTGCCCTAGTCCTCGCTGCCAGCGCCGCTTGCAGCAGCCTCCCCAGTTCATCCACTGCCACTGCAGCCTTCGACCCGGGCCAAGATCCACCTCCCTCCCCCTTTCGCTGCCCCGTCGCGGGTGACCCTCCTCAGACCCCCGGCAAGGCACTGTTTTCATCGTTGGTCCCTCAGTCTGTCCAGGGGTGGGTTCGGTGGGGGGGCTGGCAACGTTACGAAGGTGGATGAGGAGGAGGAAATGGAGGGGCTGAGGAGAAAGGAATCAACCGAGGGGAGGCTGCCGCCTCGTCGCCCGCCCCGCGCTGCGCATGGCAGCCACTCTGTTTCCTCACCAACACACCACCAAAAAAGGAGGGTGGCGGCTGCACCAACCACAGCAACGGCGATGTCGAAGGAAAGAGCCCCTGAGGAGAGATGCTTGGGTGGGCAGGTTTGTTTCTACTTTGTAGTAACGCCACATTTCCAGGCCGGGGAGGCCACTGCAAGCGGCGCTGGAGGCGAGGACTGGGGCTGCGATGGAGGAAGGCTGGTCCTCGCTGTGGCGGCGGACGCACTCCATTTTTACAGATGTAAATATGGGGGAGAAAGTGCGTCTTAGAATCGAGGAATTACGATATTGAAGGGAGGGCAATGTAACAATCCTGGGGGAGGACTATGTTTTTTTTTTCATTTCTAGAATCTTGACTGATATATTGAGACCTGATGTTTCATTTTCCATTGCACTTCAAACAAGGGTGCTTCCATGCACTCTGGGTAGTATCCAGTGGCTTGTATACAATATTAGGCTAACTTAAGCCTCATTCATTTCAGTCAGTCTTCTCTAAGTAGGAGTAACATTGCATTACCTGAACACACTTAGAGAGGTGTAACCTGTAACTTCCTTGACTGAGAGAGGTTTTTTAAAAATAATAATTTAAGAGCCGCTGAGAGCCAAAATCTGTGTTACTTTAAAACCATGTCTAACAGTTACATTGCTCCACATTTTTCTTTATAGTAGGCACAGGGAGGTGATCTGGATTGGGACCCTGGTGTATGTGTATTGGGGGGGGTAGGGGGTCTTTTAAGATCTGGATTGGGCTCCCTGTGCCTACCCTAGAGTAAAGATGTAGCTGCTAATTCGTGATTTTAAGTAATGTCTTCTGGTCCAGAGTTACAACATCACTGCAAATTCTAAGGAACTTTGAGTGGCTGGGAGCATATTGCTTGCTAATTTACAATTTATTAAATTTCTATTCCCATCTCATCAATAATTCCAGGCCTTGGCCCTCTCTCCTCTCTCTGCTATCTTCATCTCTCCCCTTTCTACATAAATCACAAGCTGTTTTTAGTGTGACCACTGGGGAGCCAGGAGGAAAAAGGTAAACAGAGAAGATGTTCGACTGTAACTTTGCAAGGCCCAAGAGGGAATAAAGGTTTCACAGTGCCTCCGGCTTTCTCCCTTCTATCCGTCAGAACCAAGCTGTTCACAATTAAAAGGAATTATCTTCCCTCTGGTTTTGACTTGATTGCATTTGTGTTTATAGCAGTTTAGCTAACAAGCTCCAGGCAGGCTGCTGCAGGAAATGCCTTACATTGGGCACTGAATGCTCATGCCATTCATTGCTTTTAGGTTCTCTAATCCCTGATTTTAATTTTTCTTTTCATCTGGCTTCTTTTAAGTGTTGGTTGAGACAAATGGCAACCAGAGAGATTGAGATCTTCCATTTGGATCTAGTTTACCATCCACAGCAGTCTCCCTGTGCCCTAGAGCAATCCCGCTTCAGCAGTTATGCTCTAGAGGCAGAGGGGAAACTCATTGTCAACTCTGGCCTGGCCTGCTGAGAATGACAGACAAAGTACTGACAAGCCACCACTGAGATTTTGGAAATGTTGTTAGAATAAGAGTGCCCACCCCAGCTGGTTTTAGTGTAATGAATATCTGACGATGACGTGAACAGCTTATGTAGTCTGCATCTCATGTCATGCCAACCGGCCACAGTAAAATCGTTTTATAAGGTAAACTAGTATTGGGATCTGAAACACCATGAAATTCTAGATTCACCCACGGGGTCTGATTTTCTGCTGCACCTAGGACCTGCTGGAGTTTGCTCTGACCTGTCCTAGACCTATTGGATTTCATCCTAGCTCAGTCCCACTGCCCCTCCCTTCACTTTCTGTCCTGGCTTCACCTATCCTATGTTGGACGGGCCTGTAAGAGTCCGGTAGAGCACAAACTCTGAATGCAGAAGGTTCCAGGTTCAATCCCTTGCATTTCCTGCCCGGGAAATGTGGCTAGTCAGAGTTAGGAATGTAAGAGAAATCAGTTTGGGGTGTGTGGAGTTCAACTTGTTTTCTTAGTCTTGGCCGCCTGGACTTCATTTCAGTTCCTGCTGCAGTGCCTGACTCAGTCTGCAGTGAGTTGGGTCTGTTTGCAGATTTTCTAGCAAACTTGCACATTATTTGAATGTTGTGCAATTTTTAAAAATGTCTGGGAAATTTGTACAAATTACAGCCAAATTTGCAGAAATTTGTCCACATTTTCACAAATTATGGTCAAATTTGTGCAAAGTGCAGTTGAATTTGCACAAATTAAAGTTGTATTGGCATAATTTGCACTAAATACAGTTGAATTTTGGGAATTTGTGTTAATTACAGTCACATTTGTGGGATTTGCATGAATTCCGCTGTAATTGCTGCAAATTCAGCTGTAATTTGTGCAGATTCGGCTGCTATTTGCATAAATTGCAGAACCTTCCCCCCAAAGTGCACAAAAATGTTTGGAGTTTGGGGAACAGCCTGTAGCTCAACTCACATGAGTCATAAGTACCGCAGAACTCAACACAAAACTAGATTTCCCAGTGATGGAGATCCGTAATCAGACTAGATCATACTGGGCTATTGGACCAATAGTCTGACCTGGTATAAAGCAGCTTCCAATGTTCCTAGATGACCTCTGACCCTGTCCTGGTGGCTCCACTACTTTTGAAATCAAAAGCTGGAAGTTCAGTGCACACATATCTTGTCCTGATTAGCAGTCAGCTAGTATTTAATTTTTGCATGAATTGTACCTTCTTTTTTCACCTTGGAGAAACATGATCTGGCTACAGAATCCATGTCTGCCTCTAAAAAGCATCTGGAAACATCCACTGCTGCATAATGTGGTAACCAGATCATTAATTGGTGCTGACAGCTGTGAACATATTAGGGCTAATGACATATTACGTTAAACACATAGTTTTGTGCTGCATGATTCTGTTAAAATAATGATGATGATGATGATGATGATGATGATGATGATGATGATGAAATAGCAGCTGCAGGAGGGACTGGTCAGAATTGAGGCCATGGCAGGGGGAGGGAGAAAAGCTGGGGCTGATATTGAAAGTTACATTGGAGGGGGTTTAAGTCCAGCAATAACACTTCTGGGAAAAGGAATCCAGCCCCCTCTCCTTCTAAATCAGATGCAAACCACAACCAAGGCTTTAAAGCTAAATTTGGCCTTTTTAGGCTACTGTTGTGGCCGATTGCTCTGCCACCACAGCAGCACATTTGGCAGTGGACAGCGGGGGATGACAGAGGCCACAATTATTGCCAGGGATGGCCACATGTGGCTTATGAACCGCTTGTTGCCTATTCCTACTGTTCAGCATGTGGGTGATACAACACCTTGCAGTGCACACAGAGGCTCCAATATAATGGGCCAAGCTGGACTAGGGGGCAGAAAATGCTTCATTGATATTTGCAGCTGAAGCCTTTCACTTCTCTATGGGGGTGGAATGGAGGAGCCATTGCTTTTAGACTTCTATGGGCTGGCTCACACCCCCAGCTCACACACCTTCCTTCCCCCACTGTGCATATACTCTCCGATGCAAACCACGCGATTCCTCTACCACCTATTCGTAGATGAATGGGGCTCCTCACATTGCCATTAGGGATGTCATAGAAATCCATCTGGGGAGTGGAGCTCAATCAACTTTCATTGGTTCAGCCTCTCCAAACTTCGATCTGTTTTCCATTGCAGAGCCCAACTCAGCCTACAGCCTACAGTTAGTGGAGTTTTAGTATTTTTTGGTTTGCACAAATTAAGTGGAATTTGGACAAATTTGAGTAATTTACTCAAATTGCAGACTGCCATTTGCAGAAATTATGCAATTTTGCACAAATTTCGGCCACAATTTGGGCAAATCTCTATTTGCGCAAATGACGGCTCAACATGAAAAACTACTCAGAATCTTCCTGGAGTTTGCAAATGCAAACCAAGTCAGGCATGTTGTCCAAAAATTATTGAATTTCCCAGCGGCGGATATCCCTATCGATACAAGGGTGCAGGCCCCATTAAGTATTAATTCTAATGTACAGTGTGAGAAGATGCATAAACCCAAGGCTCAGTGCTGCACTCTTCCCAATGCACAAAATCTACACACCGGGTCAGGTTGAGATAGGGAACAGCAAATGGGATGCATCAATTCGTGATGTTTCACTGGCAGAAGAGTGGTGTCGTGAAGCCAAAACTCACAGGGACACAGCACTGGCACTTCAGTAATGATCAGGGATGATGACATCATACTGCCTCCACTCAGACGCTGTGGGGACTGTCATGATGAGTACCTACACTGCAAAATTTACAACTACACCACTGTGCATGAAACCTTAATGTCATGATGCTATTAGAGATGTGAAAGAATGGGAAAAATTTGAGGAAAAACATTTTCCCCTCAATGTTCCAAAATATATTAAACTTTTTCTTAATTTTCTGCCCCATCCCCACTTTTTCTGTTTTTTCCCCCCTCTCTCTCTCTCTCTCTCTCTCTCTCTCTCCAGGCTTTCACATCTCTAGCATGTTGCTCTTACCTACTATTATATGTTACATTGAAAAGAAAACATTGGGACATTTGCTTCCTTTGCCTTAGGTCTGGCTGGGCTGTCCTGAGAAATCATGTCCTTTATATATGCTGGTTTTGCTGGGGGCTAGAGTGGGCTGGAAGCAACCAGTGTTGTATACTTGATGGGATAGACCCAGACACTGAGTTATGCTAGGAATGGATCCATTATAGTGCATATTGCTGAGAGCTGAAAAATCTGGTGGTCCTTAAGAAAGCTCAAATTAAATTCAGCATGGGCAGAGCTAAGGCAGAGATCTTTCTTCTTTACATTCATTGAATATGCCAGAGATCTTGATAGATCACTGCCAAAGCCTCCAAAATATACAACTATAGATACATATTATATCAAAAACGTTTATTTCTCAATCTGCAGATCATTGCAACACATACAAACTTAAAATTTTATAATACTATTATGCAATACTATTATATCAAAAGTTACATATAAGGTTAAAACAACAGAGCTGTAAAATACTTCACAACCTTAACTGAATTGATAGTAAGGTGGGTGAACAGTAAACATACAGAAACCTTTAATAAACTATCAATCACATTGCATTCATATCTCTGAATCTTTATAACACTTTACACCGATAGTTTCTAAGAACTTTGCTCTACATCTAGTAGCTTTCACTGCAAATAGTGCAACCCTCTGTATCACGTATGGGTTGATTGAATATAATAAATATGTCAATTTCTCCTTAACATCCCTATATTTCACTTTCTTTAAATGAGGCTCTAAATGACTGTTTCTTATGTCTGTATATAATGGACAAATACATAATGTGCCAAGTCCTCTAGAACTGGATATCCACAAACATGCAACCTATTTTCTGTTGGCATGCCATGAAATCTCCCCCATTTTATCATGGTATCCATTTGTTCAAATCTTAAACATGTAAGAGATTTCCGATGTTCCATTTTCATGGGTACCGATAAGTATTTATCAAATTGGTGCAGATATTTTGTGCTAGCTAACCATTTCGCTGTTTTTGAGGATGTGAACGCAGTAATATTGGTTTTCGCTCCTACATCAAACACTCTTTGTTTGAAAATATTTCTGCTAGCTGTCAGTGTTGGATCAAGTGCCTGGTCAGAAAATCCAACGTTTGGAAGGCGTTTAAACAGTTTCTGCAGCCAAAAGTTCCCTTGCACAATTGACTTTTGTTCCTTCAGACAGATCTTTGGGAGTCTTTCTTCAGTTAAGTTATTTATTCTACACCAATAATTTACCATCCTTACATATATCAATCCAGAAATCTTTTCCATACCCAATTCTGCTCTAGTTAAGTATTCTGGGGTAGACTTAGAGACCCCCAAAATCAGATGCAAAAAGAGACTTTGAACACATTCAATTTTTGTAAGATTTGCAAAGCCCCAAATTTCTGCTCCATAAATTAGCATAGGTAATACTTTTGCTTTGTAAATTTTTAAGATTGGGCATAATGTGCCTGGGTATCTGTAATTTAACAGTCTATTTAAGCAACTTTTTTTGGTTCATTTTTCTTTATTTGTGAAGCCCAGGATTCTGATGCAGAGAAGTTAAGACCAAGGTAACAGTAATGTTTTACCTGCTCTAACACCTTGGAATTAATAGACCATCTATGAAACTTTATCTTTTTACCAAATACTACTACTTTGGATTTGTTATTGTTACTAAGCTGTCTCAGGAGACTTCTCAAGCCCACTTGGGATGTTGAGAGTAAAATCATGTCATCAGCATACAGCAAGATATTTACCGCTCTGTTTGAAATTTTGGGCATGTGATAACTCAGATTATGTACAAATGCCACCATGTCATTAATATAAAATTTTAAAAGAAATGGTGGCAGGATACATCCTTGGCGAATATCTTTGTGTGTTGGAATAAGATCAATGAGGGCAAAATTCGAACCTGTTCTCACCTTCAGATAGGTTTCAGAATCAACTGCTTTTATTAATAATAAGAGCCTTAGATCTATATTTGTGTTTGCCAACTTTTCCCAGAGAGGGCACCTGTTTATAGAACCAAAAGCTACACTTAGGTCTATAAAAGCAGCAAAAAGCTATCCGCCCTTAGTGGAATATTTAGTTATAAGATTATGTAAAGTAAAAGAGTTATCTAGAGTAGACTGTCCTTTCCTAAATCTGCACTGCTCTTCTGCAAAAATGGCATTTTCTTCAACCAGTCCTCTAGTTTTTGTAAAAGGTGCTTAGCATAAAATTTTGCTGGGATATCGATCAGGCTAATTGGACTATAATTACTAGGATCCTGCTGGTTGCCTTTCTTAAATATGGGAATAATTATACTAAGATTCCAGCCCTGTGGAATACAACCTGTGCTATTTATATGGGCAAATAGTCCAGCCAGTAGTGAAGCCCACCAATCCATGTCATTCTTGAATAATTCAGGAGGTAAAAAATCCTCACCAGGTGCCTTATTGTTCTTCAATGTCTGAATAAGCAGTTTGATCCCAAGGAGGCCATAAAGGTAAAAGATTTGTGTCCTGTGCCTGAGGCAATTTACTTACCGTCCTTGGGTCCTTTCCCTTTTTGAATAACTCCCAAGTAGAAATTTTACAACTTTACAGCTGGTATAGGGATATCAAAAGTATATTTTACTTCTTTTAGTCTGCCTCCAACTAAGTGCCCAAAGTAGGCTGAGTTTGACCATGTTGCGGCCGATTCAAGCTCAGCCCACATATATTTCTGGAATTGCAATTTTTTTTAGCTAAAATTATTTTTTTTATAGTCACGCCTAAGTTTTAACATTGTGTATTGTGCTTCCTGGTCTGCTACAGCATGCACTCTCCACGTCTGACTCCTCAGCTTCTTTCTCAATATTCTGCACTCTCTGTCAAACCATAATTTCATTGGCTTTAGCTGGTTTGTATATTGGTTTTTAAACGAGGCCTCATGTTGTCACATAAATACTGACATGCTTCTAATACTAGTTTTATATTGGAGTCAGGAGATAGAATTATATTTTATAGAGATATGCCTAAAGTTGAATTCTGAAAATCTCTTGAGTTCGTTTATTCTAACTTTTTGCCATTACAGTCTCC
This sequence comes from Anniella stebbinsi, assembly GCA_029215795.1. Classification (NCBI taxonomy): domain Eukaryota; kingdom Metazoa; phylum Chordata; class Lepidosauria; order Squamata; family Anniellidae; genus Anniella; species Anniella stebbinsi. Next base: position 338,361,342 of record JARDYH010000001.1, read on the forward strand.
TTTCCCCCTGTATTTCCAGATTCTGTACTAACCAGTGATCTGTAATATTAGGCCCTTTCCCCACCAGCCATTTTTCCCAGGGCTGCCCCTGCCTGCTCACAGAGAGTCCGCATGATGCACAGAGCATACCGCAAGCAGGCAGGGGCTAGCCCTCCATTTTCCTGGGAGTTCAGGGAACGCTATTATCCCGGTTCGTTCCCTGCTCTCAGGAGGGCAGCAGGATGGGCGACTGGTGTGGCCATCCATCCCGGGTGCAGCTGCACTTACCCGTGAGTAAACGTGGCTGCACCGATGGCCACAGAGCTGCACCGCGCGGCTGCAAGGTCATCAGGAGGGGGGGACAGCGAAATCACCATCCCCAGGATGGTGGGGGGAAGGGGGGCTGGATCGCACATGGGTGTTTTTTTTTAATGGTACTTACATTTGCGCAGGAGCACTCTTGCACTCCTCTGCGGATCTTTCTTTTAAAAAATGGCCTGCGCAACTTGCAATGGCTCAGGAGAAGCCCGGGCCGTCGCATTTTGGTGTGGCCTCATTGCGCCGAACCTGAGTTGCCCTCCCTGGTTTCTCCGCTTCCCGCCCTCTCTGCCCCTATGGTGCGGAAAGGGCCTTAGTCTTCCAGCACTCTGGAGGCTTAAGTACCTGTGGAGATGGGTGGGGCAGACAAACACTCTCAAGGCTCAGCCAGAAGCACCAGGCCTCTTCTGCAACAGCCCTCCCCTTTGATACATATTAAAACTGTTAGTTTTAATTTCAGTCCCTGAGTTAGTGTTGCAGTTGACTTTCAGAATCAAGAACGTTTACCAGGCTGTGCCTTATTTTTCATTGGTTTTTAACTTGCTTTATTTCCATTAGGGTGACCAGATAAAATCCAGGTCAGGGCTCATGTAACTTTAACAGTTGTAGAGAAAAGGGAATTTCAGCCAGTGTCATTTGTATGCAATTAGTTCCTGGTGAAATTCCCTCTTCATCACAACAGTTAAAGGTGCATGCACTATACTAGAGTGACCATATACAAAAGAAGGCAGGGCCCCTGCAACTTTAACTGTTGTAATGAAGAGGGAATATCACCAGGAACTAATTGCATACAAATGACACTGGCTGAAATTCCCTTTTCTCTACAACTGTTAAAGTTACATGAGCCCTGACCTGGATTTTATCTGGTCACCCTAATTTCCATATATGACACAGATTTTTTTGTCTGTGCCTTAGATCTCGTTTCCTGTTTCCATTTTGTGTGTGTGTATGGTAGGCTGACCAGATTTTAAAAGTCAAAATCCCGGTCCCCCCCGCCCCCCCAAAACAACCCCCCCACCAAGCCACCCCCCCAAAAAAAACCAGCCTGGACCTACCGCCGGGTTCCTCCTTCGCCCGCGCGGCAGCGCGGGGTCCTCCGCTGCCGCCCGCGCGGCCGCGCCGGGTCCTCCGTCGCCCGTGCGGCCGTGCGGGGTCCTCCGTCGCTGCCCGCGCGGAAGAGGCGGGAGAGGGCCGGATCCGGAAGTGACGTAACCGGCCCTCTCCCGTCTCTTCCGCGCGGCCTCTGGCCTTTCTGGGGCTCGTCGCGATGGCGACGAGCCTCGAGGAGCCCGGAAGCCCGCGCAGAAGAGGCGGGCGTGGGCGTCCGGGCTCCTCAGGGCTCAGCGCCATCGCGATTGAGCCCCAAGGAGGCCAGAGGCTGCGCGGAAGAGGCGGGAGAGGGCCGGTTACGTCACTTCCGGATCCGGCCCTCTCCTGCCTGTTCCGCGCGGCCTCTGGCCTTACGAGCCCGGCAGCGGCGGCAAAGGCGGCGGCGGAGCCCGGGAAGCGGCCGCCCCAGCAGGTAAGAGCCCCCCCTTTGTGCTTACCTGCAGGGGCGTCCGCTTCCCGGGCTCCTCCACCGCCTCCGGGTCTCGCTGCCACCGCCGCGTGACCCCCCGCCACCCCGGTTTTCCCCTGGTTGGCCCGGTTGGCCCGGTTGGCCTCTGGATTCCCGGTTAGGACCGGGAAATCCCAGCCACCTGGTCAGCCTAGTGTATGGTTTAAATGTTCTGTTTTTTATATTCTCCACATTTAGGCTATGCTATGTTTTCTTTTTAAAAATTGTGTGTGAAAAACGGTTAAAATACTTTACAAATAAAATGTTTTTTTTAAATGAAGGCTTTGTATTATACATAGCATCCAATGGGTTGCAAAATTGCCCCCTTTCAGCCTGTAGCATCCCTGGGGCACCAGCATCTTAAGTACATCCTTAAAAGATTAGAATTAATCCTAGCTGTGCCATCTTGTGCCCTCTCCAATCACCTCCCATTTCAAAAGGAATTTAAAGCTAGGAAGTGTAAAAAGCTTTTTCACTGGCAGGAAATTGCTGTGTCTATTGTAGTTTTGATCTAGGATGTATCAAATTAATGATTACAGCTGGCGTACATGTTGTATATCTGATGGGATACAATGAAGGTGTTTTATGGAGCTTCTGGAGCCTGTTTTGGCTGGGCTGTGCCAGAGCTCTGTAAGACGCAGACTCTGTACCTGTTCTTATCCGAGCTTTCTGATGGCAGTGGAATACTTTTCACTTTTCACCAGTCCTTGGAAAATGATGGGTTAGTGTACTTGTATATTGCATGGCTGCAAATGATATATGAAGCTTATTTATGGCTTTCCTAGAGAACAACGACTTGGTTTCAGTTATCTATGCTAGTTACTTCCAGACTGTATTCTTGTAATGCACTTTGTGTGGGTCTGCCTTTGAAGACAGTCTGGAAGCTTCAATTGGTCCAAAACGTAGCAGTCAAGTTTTTTATCCTGTCTCACATGTCAAAACATATAGTGCTGGTCTTATGTCAGCTCCAGTGGATTCCAGGTTTGCTTCCAGGGTCCATTCAAAGTGCTGGTTCTAGCTTTTACAGCCATAAACCAGTCTTCCCCAGCCCTCCAAATCTGTTAGACTTCAAGTATCATCACCCCCAGCCAGCACGGCCTTAAGTCCATGCTTTCCCATTTAGGCTTGTTTGGGAATTAAGGTCAGTGTTGGAAGCCTTGTTCTCTGTAGCACCTTGGCAGATTCAGCTAGTGCGCAAGGGGGACCTGGCCTTTTCTGTCCCAATTCTGGAATACTCTCCTAATTGAAAGTCATCAGGCTTCACTTTTATTTTGACAAGTTTTCAGTGTGCAGTACCTTGTTTTATTGCTGCCAGTTTTTAAAGTGTAACATCATTTAACTTTGCAGTGGTTAGGTTTTTTTATCTTTGTTTTTGTTTTGTTTTTAAGTACTGGCAGGTTCATAGCTTTTTATTTTTTTATTTTGCTATATTGTTTTTAAAAATTGCTTATTAGTTATATCTGTATTATTTACATTGTGTGGTTGTAGGATTATGTTATACACTGCTCTAGGGACCTTTTTTTAGGAGAAATGTAGGATATAACATGTTGTTGTTATTATTATTATTATTATTATTATTGTCCATGTGTTACAATTCTAAGATTCAAAAGATCCATGATGGCTAGAATTAACACTTTCCCCTTGTATTCTTCCATTGTCTCTTTAGGGCCTGATTGCTGAGAACTGAGGGAATAGGGGCTGGATCATCTTCACTACACAATGCAGATTGTCTTTGATTTTCCTGTCCATGGAGTTGCATGTTTGATGGGTTCGCCACTAGCCATGTTTTGCTGCCATTACCATTGCTTCTGAGGAGCCACAGATTGGAGACGGGGTATTGAAATCAGCACAGGTCAAGGCCGCAGCTGGAAATCTAACCCTGAAGAATTCTCACACCATTCCCTCTCCACTTAGGATAAAGGCCTCTGGATCCGAACGGATAGCTGAGATCTTTCCTTACCAAGGAGAATTTGCCTTTCCAGTCGAGTGTTTCCTGTCTTGTGGAATTTAACGGTTGTAGTGCCTATTACCAGAGCCATCCTCTCTAGTGTGAGTGGCTTTAATTTTTTTTCTCTCCCACGTTAAAAAAAGGAAACAAGCATCTTTCAAACATGGGCTTTACCCTCCGCTCTGCTTCTTTCACCCTGAAGGTGAGCTTATTGCTTGGCTCCTTGTTCAGCCTTTGTCTTGGACTAGAGTTTATGGGCCTCCCCAATCAGTGGGCCCGTTATCTCCGCTGGGATGCAAGCACAAGGAGTGATCTCAGTTTCCAGTTGAAGACGAATGTCTCAGCTGGGCTACTTCTCTACTTTGATGATGGTGGTGTCTGTGACTTCCTCTGTTTGTCCCTGGTGGATGGTCGGATTCAGCTCCGGTTCAGCGTGGACTGTGCTGAGGCCACAGTTGTCACAGATAAGCAGGTCAATGACAGCAACCTCCACTTCTTGATGGTTAGTCGCAGTCATCTCCGCACAGTCTTAGTGCTGGATGGTGAAGCCAAGCCTGGGGAGGTGCGCCCGCAACGCCAGTACATGAATATTGTCAGTGACCTCTTTGTGGGCGGTGTCCCATCGGACATCCGCTCTGCAGCCTTGACCCTCGACAGTGTCCTGGGTGAGCCGCCGTTCAAAGGATTTATCTTGGACCTGAAATACGGCAGTTCAGAACCCCAACTCCTGGGCCACCAAGGGGTCCGCCTGGACATGGAAGGGCTATGTACAGAGAACCCCTGCGAGAATGGTGGAACTTGTTTCCTCCTGGATGGCGAGCCACAGTGTGATTGCTCGGCCACTGGATATGCTGGGAAACTCTGTTCTGAAGGTAAGAAAACATTCACTCTTCTCCTGGGTTTTCCTGCACAATGTGGCATATTAATCACCAATGGCAGCATTCATTTCCTTCAGTTTTAGTATTTCAAAAGATGTGATCCTTTTTAGAATAACCACAGGAATGCCTCTTGCTAGTCAATCACATCAGACCAGAAATCTAAATTGTGTAGGAACTGCCTTCTACAGCAATGTTGTGTTTTTGGAAATAATGAAAATAGGGGCAGTGGGTTAGTTAATGAAAGGAACAATTCACCTTTCCTCCTCCTCTTCCATCTGAGATATGCTGTAATAGTTGGAGCTGAGTTTGTACACAATTTGACACTTTTATATGGCCCAGCAAAAAGAAAAAGAGTAATTATATGTATATTACTACAGTGTAGAGCCTGAGTGCTTGGCTGAAATTCTCCTACCCTCAGTGTTTCATGTAACATTTAGTTGTGCCCATGCTGTTTGATCTAGCCAGGTTGAAGATGACAGAATGACCATCCTTTCCTGGGGTGGGTGAGAGAGATGAAATGCAACACTTCATTTGATTTTTACTTCATATGCAGTATATCTGCTGTGCTGAGATGGGGTTGCGCTTTTGTCATACAGGAACAGACCAATGTTGCATTCTGTTTTCTATAACCTTGTTTGATTTTCCTGTTCAGTCTTCGACTGATACAGAGAACTCAGATGAGGGGGGCCCAGGAAACATCTTTTTGATTTGTGCCATAATACTCAACATGAGGAAGGGTTATATGATGCACTCAGAATATAGGGAACCTGTCAAGAACAGGTTCTTAATTGGCTATGCCATTTGCCCCTCTTTGCTTTTAATATTTGAGTTGTTTGACCATTTATGTACAGTTGTTCCCTATCTCTCCACCAACCCCCAACTCCTCCTCTGACTAATTTCCAGCAATGTCTAATCCTGTTACAAGCTGTGGCTATAGCCTCACTTTGGCTTTGCAAGAAGCGAAGAGAAGGGGCCCAACCCCTCCCTTGTTCTAATTGTAGTTGTTTTTAATGTTGTGTTTTTAATATTGTATTTTAAATGTGATTCTAATATTTATATGTGGACCGCTTGGGGATTTTATTGTATTTAACGGTGAATAAATATCGCACAAAAATAAATAAATAAATAAATAAATAAATAAATAAATAAATCAATCAAATGAAAACGAATGCCACAAAATATATTTGGAGAGGGAGAAAGAGAGGAAATAAAACATGTTTGAGTTTCTCATTTGGTTGTGCTAATAACTTATTGTCTGGTAAAATCATTCCCATTTTTTCCTAGCTGGATGAAGACTAGGACCTGAATCACTTTGGTAAATTTCTCATAACTTGTTTGCTCTCTCTCTTTCTCTCTCATGCCACCGACTGCACTTCTGGAACACATAGCTTGCCTTTGATTTTGGTGTGGCAATTAATGATTTTATTTCTGGTTTCCCTATTTTTAAGGATGCTTTTGCTTTTCAACAGGACCCCAGCATTCTCCTCCCCCTTCTTGGATTATTAACAAATTTTACCCCTTTTGTCATCCTTTGAATTTCTGAGTTGGTTTGCCATTGGTCACTGGCTTTTGCTGGGAGCTGATGGGACCTGATCAACAGCCCCTGTTTTAATAGCTAAATGCAGGGTGAACTCTTGCTTTTTTTAAAATAATGTGTTCTCTTGACAGAGTTCAGGCCATTACTTGACTATTGATTGATACCTGTGTCTGCAGATGGCAAAACCACAGCAAGCTCAATTATTCTGTGGACAGGGGAAAGATATATAAATAAATACTTAGCTGACCCGGCTGATACAGAAGTTCCATTTACAGTATCCCAGATTCATTAATGCAAACTGCAGTTCCAGTTAGTAAACATCATTGCACAGTGAACTCTCCTACAGAAGTATTTGGAGAAATCCTGCAAAGTTCCTCACATGTGCACAAGTTTTGGAGATGTGCGGTTGCAATTTTAAAAACAACAACTACTACTACTCTGCGTTCAGTAATTAGCATCATGCACTGTTCTCAGAAGTGACCCGTTGAGTCCCTTGCCCTGGCAGGTTCAGCTCCAGGTTTTGGAGGTCCCTCTGTGAGATTCTTTCTCTTGGGCCTCCAAGGAGCAGTGGTTTCTTCCTTTTCATCTCACCCTGTCTGCTGCCCATAAGGGGAATGGGGGTGGCAGTGGCAGTGGTGGCTGTTTGCTGCCATCACCACCTGCCCATAAGGGGGAAAGTCAGTGGCAAGAGTGGCAAGGAATAGTAGCCACTACCTAGCCTTTACATTTGAGAAGGGACCCAGTCTTTACTGCCACCCAGTGACAGAGATGGCAAGTGGATGGACAGGTGGCAGTGACTATAGCGGCAGTAGGTCCTACTAGGGTGCTGTGGTCTCAGCAGCTGCCTGAAGATTTCAGCCCCTGCACCCTGGTCATGTATGTGCAGTTAGAGTGCAGATTAGATATGCAAGTTCTCATTACCATCTTCCAACTCGACAGACTCCAGCTCCAAAGCCACCCCAACACTGCAGTTGCATTGTCACAGTCAGAGTCTTATAAAACAAGCAAGGCCCCTTTAAAGGAGAAGTCTTCATTCAGTGTGAGTGGAGTTAATAGCTTTTAAAAAGCCAAAGTCATACTTAAGGCTCATTCAGAGTCTGCTAGTTGGTGGAGCAACATACAACTTATGCTTTTCTGGCTTCCAGCCCCACTTAGAGTTCTCTGTGGTTCTACTTGCTTTTATTCTGCCTGCCCAAGACCTGACCTCGGACTTGTATGACAATGTTTCAGGAACTTCCCCTCTGTTAGTCCCCTAGTATGGCCCCAACTAGGCTACACCTTTTCTTCACTGGGGTCTGCTGCCTCAAAAAGAATAGTGATAGTCTTGGCATGAAAAGTGATACAGGCTGGGAACAGGCAGAAGTTCTTCATAAGTCTATAATTTTCTGGGATCACTCTGATGCCAATAGTAGCTCAGGTTCCCAAGAGGATCGCACAGAAAGACCAATATACTTTGAAATAATATCTCTGTAAAGATTTCTAATCAAACAAAGAACTGCTAACTAGTACACATGCACACTTGGGACCCCTCCTAGTACCACGGGATTGCTTCATTCTGCCATTGTTGGGACTAAATTTCATCATGTGAAGACAAGTCAGTGTCCAGTTTAATAGTGAGGAAGACATTTATTTGCACTTCAGAGCATTTTTACAGATATTCCAGAGTTGCAAACTCGCTAATCCTGATTCCCTAAGGGGTATGTATATGATGGCATTTGTTTGCAAACATGGGTTTACCTTCATTTATTCTACAAGTTTTATATTTGTCAAGTATGTGCACACACACACACGCGCGCGCACACACACACTCGCACACACTCGCATAATGTCTGGATTGGCCCTCAGCATACCTGTATGTTTTTCATGTGTAAAACGTATCATCAGAGCTGGAATGTACCAAAAGGCTATTCTAGTTCAACCCCAAATTCGTTCCATGGTTCCATTTTAATCTGGGCAGCCACATGCCTTCAACTTAAATTGAAACTTGGGAAGCAGCTCTTGTACTCCCCTGCCAGATCAGTTTGTGGAGGAGAGGTTTCCAGTTTGCATGGTTGAAAGAGACAGGCTCACGTCAAGCAAGTCTTCTCTTTCCCAGACTTCCTTTGGGTTTTGCAGGTGGAGCTGAATGGCAATTCTGTTAAGAGCTTGCACTGAGCTCCTCTGGTGGTAGTAGAGACATGAAGGCAAACCTTGCTGCCATTTTTACAAAGCGAAGTCTCAAAGCTTCTCTCGCCTCCTGCAAGGGCTGTTTCTAAACGTAACCTGAATAGGGGCCTGATTGTGCCTCTTTCCTTGATTACAGAACAAGGTTTCCTGGGGATGCTGCCTCCCGAATGACAGTGGAGGTTGTCACTCTGTAATTATCACACTTTTAACCGCAGAGTGAACAGATTTCTCAGCTTCTCCTTCCCCCTCCCTCCCCCCTCCCCAAGGCAGGTTACTGTAGGGCTTAGCTTCCACCTGACCCTTCGGCATGGCCGTGGCTTCCTGTTCCAGATGGCTTTGATGGCAGCTGCTTGACTCTCCATTCCAGGCATACAGTGCCCTCTTGCCACCTCCCCTCAATTTCATGACACTAATAACCGTTCTGGCACTTTTCCAGGAGCCTGATGGCTGCTTTTAATTTACATACATTTTGTAATCAAAAAACAAATGAACATGGCCATAATATTTGCTTCTACTTGCCTCTTCCTTGATGAGTGAATATAAATTGCTTGTTGTTAGAATTCACCAGTGGTAAACAGCCACTGTATTTTCCTGGTTCTTGCCCTCTTGTAACGGGTTGAGGGACGGATAATGTGGACTACATTAAAGTTCCCTCCTTTGGCTTTGATCTGAACAGCTTGGACCTAATTCTCCAGTGGGAAACCCTACTTAAGAAAATTATTAGTAACCAAGGCCCAAGCAATAAATGGGAACAGGGTGAGATAGGAAGGACCTATTTTGATTCATGGTGCTTCTTTTTGGGGACCAGTTTGGGCGATTCACACAACCTTTTCCTTGGCTTTACTCCCCATCCCCATTTGCGGTGGCTTTTTGTCACCAGGATGGGAAAATGAAGTGGTGACGTGAATGTCCAAAAGTTCTGTCATGGACCAACCTCCAGTTCAGCACATGGCTGCAAATGAGAAATGAATTTGGGCCTTTGGATGACGTGGTAATTTCTCCTCAAGAGTGATAATGTTGTCCAGTTTGGATGTCATGCTAAACCAGGGGTGGGAAACGTGGCTCACAGCTCACATGTAGCATGCCCCATTGAATATTGGGTGAATAAAAAAATGTGTTCAAAGATATTTTTTTGGGGGGGGGATGGCACCAAAAGTGTCAAACTTAGCTTGCAAGTAAGTTAAATATGACCATTTTGGTACCCTGTAGCAGGTATTGATGCTATCTCCCTCCATATATTTGGGTTGCCTGGGGGTGGGGTGGGGAAATGGCCTTGGACCTCCTGAAATTGCCCACCCCTGCACCATAGCATAAATGAGAACAAGACAGAGTGACTTATGGGTTCATTTCCCATTCCTCCTTTAGCATGGCCGTGAGGAGGAGTTTGGAAGGTTCTGCTTCTGTTTTCCATTTACTATAGCTTGCTGTGTTATCCGAACCTGACAAACTGGTTAATCTTAAGTATAATTAATTTGTAACAAACCAGCTTCAAACCATGCATTATGAAGCTGGTTTGTTCAAACAAACTATAGGTAACATCAACCACATTTTAGCCTTCAAATAACATGCTAAACTGTGAATAATGGAAATCTGAAGAAGTAAGCTTCTGAAGTCCTTCTCATTACCATGCCAGCTGGGCAGAGGGGAAAGTGCAAGCTTGAGACTTGCTGTGGCTCATTCTCATCATGCTAAACTATGATTTAGCATGGCGTATAGATGTGCCAATGGATGTTGGGAAGAGAAAAGCCACAAAGCAGTTCCCTGAACTAGGCCCGGTCAAACCCTGTTTTTATTCCTCCATGCATTCTCCACGGAGCAAATTTATTTTGCACATTTTTGAGGCTGTTTTCCAATCATGTCTTAATTTGATGGTGATCCAGATGGTCACCAGAGAAACAAGAGGAACTAATTAATGGCTGCAAAGTGCTTGCAGGCTGCACAGTGCAGTGTAAGCACAGTTTGTTGTCATTAATATTAGTTGTAAATATCAGAGAGGAAGGAGATCTGCAGCCTTTCAGTCTGGGCCTACGTTGCTGTAACTCATGACTGTCAAATAGCATCCTCTCCCCAAACAAAAATAGTATACATTTTGTATTGGGTGCAATATATGCTGTAGCAACTGAGGTTAAACTATTTGGGGATTCCAGCTTCTTGAATGAAGAAGAGAGAGAATCTAGTGTATTCCTCAGACCTATGACAGATTTGGAGGGTCTTTGTAAAGTTTAACCAGATGCAGTTGTCTACTCCTGATCAGGTTTATCTATTACATGGGCAAGGTTTTAGGCACTGGCATCCATCATGCTATTTAGTGATGGTGATATTCAGGTGAATTGATCAGTGGTGTGCTTGCCCTATGGGCAAGAGAAGACATCTTGTTAATTTCACTCAGGATTATTACTCTAATGGTTGGCCTGAATCTCTCCCTGGTGCCTCTTTGGATTGGGAAACTTTGCCCTAGACTGAGTAATAGGGTGTGCTTTGCAGAGAAGGAGCTAATGCATTCTCTGAATTCATGGCATTGAATAGCTTACCCTATGGATCTAGCTGTCGTTGGTAGAGAATGCAATTTCTAAATTCCTGGGGAGGCAGTTAAAAACGGAATTACACAGGGGATTCTGGTGAGCAATTGGAACTTCACAATTTAAAGCAAAGCCAGGATTTCGTGGAAGCGAATGAGGATGAATGCACAATGAACAACCCTTGAAGCATCCAAGAGAAGACCTGCACTTCACCTCTGTTCCAGCTACTCAGGGGCCAGGCAGAAGGTGACTATGTATTCAGTGATATTCCAGGATACTCATCTGTCCTGACGCAATCCATTGTTTCAGTTTCTCTCTTGCCTTTTCGTTTTGGCCTTCGCTTTGCTTATGACTGATAGCCCCACCTGGGAAAAGCCATGGGATTTTCAGTTCCGCTGCTGTCCAGTGACAACAACGTTGGTCTTGAGTGGAATTGCACCGTCCTCCCACTGTCCTTCATTGCAGACATATTTGCTCCAGCCTTAAAGTGGCTCATGGCTAGGAATTGCCTGAAACATCAGATTGAGAAATGATGGGCAGGAAACATGCCTTTCATGGAGGGAGGAGGTTTGGAAAACAAACAAACACATGGAGATGTACTGTTGAGCAATTGAGATGGCTCTGATTGCTGTGTGGTTTGACTCTGAAATGCAGTGGTAAAAAGGATCCTGAGACAACCTGTCATGTTGCTTGCTGTGTTTTGTATGCATATCTTGCTTTAAGCCACTTGCACAGCAAATGTAGAAGAGCGGAATATTGATATATTATTAACAACCCCATCTTTTTAAGGGCCTTTTCAGACAACACTGTGTTAACAGCTATCCAGTAAGTATTGGTAGTCCAGTTCTTGCTGGTTGACACATTTGCCCATCCCTCGTTATAGCAAATCGCAATAAGCACTTTCCTCAGTTTGTTGGAGAATATGTTCATCAGTTCCCCAAGGACTATATAAAAAAGAAAAGAAAATGGGCATGACTTGTTTACCAAATACGGTGCTATAAAAGAATAAAAAGGAGAGACAGAGCCAATGAGATACAAGCCACTTGTCTGCGACCCAGGTGAAAAGAAGAGTCTGGGAAGCAGGCAGTAGTGAGACACCTTGGGATTTGCAGGGTCTAGTGCATCTTGAAAGAGAGGCTTTTAGTTCAGCAACCCAGTCTGACAGAGACTTATGCACCTGTCAGCTGTGAGAAGGGAAACAGGAAGCAGCAGCAGGTAGCACCACGATCAGGTTATAAAGAAAAGGAAGCTGATGCTCTTTAGATCAGAGTTTTGTATCTTCGTGAAGTAGCAGGTTGAGGATTGTATGATCAACAGTTGCTAGGACTGCCAACTCTAGATCCCCTGTAGGGGAATCTAGATGCACTGAAATGAGGATTTTAAAAACCCTGATTTAATAACATAAGAAGAGCCATGCTGGATCATACCAAGGGTCCATCTAGTCCAGCACTCTGTTCACACAATGGCCAACCAGCTCTTGACCAGGGACCAACAAAGCAGGACACGGTGCAACAGCACCCTCCCACTCATGTTCCCCAGCAACTGGTGTATACAGGCTTACGCCAAGGTGGCGTACAAGAAGAAAACCTGTAATAAAAACTGATATGGTCTTAAAAAATGATGCTGCGTACCATGTCACTGTGTTACTGCGATGGGAAAATAACAACACTTAGTGTTTCTATAGTACTGCAGAGTGCCTAAAGCACTTCACATATATGTTTTCAGTAACCGTGGCAAGCAATCCTGTCAGGTAGCTCAATGATACTATCCATGTATTGTGAACAAGTGACTAAGGTGGAGTGAACAGTGTCTTGACAATGAGCACATAGGGTTGTAGGCCATTACCCAGCCTAGGGTAATGAGGTGAAGCAGAAAAAAATCAAAAACAGATGTTTTTCCATTGCTTTTCACCCCCTGTGGGATATTTCCCCCGGAGGGATACCTCTTTTAGATTTCTGACTGGTTCTGACTGAAACCCTGAGCGGATTCATTGACTCACTGACATTGGATCCACCAGTCTCCACTAACTACAGGCATCTATCTGCGGCCTTGCCCCACCCATTGTCTGCAGGCCTCATTCATGAGCAGGAGCCCCAGGCGATTCATGGACTGAGGCCAGATTTGAGTTATTTAGGTATATTTATTTATTTCATCTCTATATTGCCCAGTAGCTCTGGTTCACAAAAATTAAAACCATAAGTACAGCATAACATACAGTATAAAAGCTTAAAACCACAATATAAAACTGCAGTACAAAAGACAGAATACAGCGATACAGAATGAAGCCAAGCAGCAATACAGAGATTTAAAATACAGATTTAAAATGCAGATTTAAAATAGCAGAGTTAAAAGACTAAGATAGTAAATTGCTAAAATACTGGGAGAACAAAAAGTAGGGATGTGCACTGGATCGGACCCGATCCACGATCCGAGTCCGGTCCAGTGGGAAATCCGGTCCAGTGGGCGCCCGCCGATGAAAGTGGACAGCGGGGGGGGGGAGGAGGGGGGCGCTTACCTTCTCGGCCCGTCCGCTCCCGTCCGGCACTAGCAGCTACTACCAGCGGGCTCCGCGGCCTGCTCTAGGGTGGCGCGCCGGGTGATGTCATCACCCGGCGCGCTACTCTAGAGCAGGCCGCGGAGCCTGCTGGTGGTAGCCGCCGGTGCCGGACGGGAGCGAACGGGCCGAGAAGGTAAGCAGGGGGTGCGTGGAGGGGAGGAGGGGGCGCGCGGAGGGGGGGAGGGGGGCCCTTACCTTCCCGGCCCGGCCGCTCCCGTCCGGCGCCGGCGACTACTACTACCAGCAGGCTCCGCGGCCTGCTCTAGGGTGGCGCGCCGGGTGATGTCATCACCCGGCGCGCTACTCTAGAGCAGGCCGCGGAGCCCGCTGGTAGTAGCCGCCGGCCCCGGACGGGAGCGGACGGGCCGAGAAGGTAAGCAGGGGGTGCGTGGAGGGGAGGAGGGGGCGCGCGGAGGGGGGGAGGGGGCCCTTACCTTGCCGGCCTGGCCGCTCCCGTCCGGCGCCGGCGACTACTACCAGCAGGCTCCGCGGCCTACTCCAGGGTGGCGCGCCGGGTGATGTCATCACCCGGCGCGCTACTCGAGAGTAGGCCGCGGAGCCCGCTGGTAGTAGCCGCCGGCGCCGGACGGGAGCGGACGGGCCGAGAAGGTAAGCAGTGGCGGGGAAGGGGGCTTACCCCCCCCGGAGCCGTCCGCTTCTATCCGCTGGCGCCCGCGGGCGCCAGCGGATGGAAGCGGACGGCCCCAGGGGGGGTAGGGAGCGCGGGGGAGGGGGCTTACCTGCCGGGGCCGTCCACAGCGGACGGCCCCGGGGGGGGGGAGGGAGTTAGGCCCCCCCTCACCCACCCACCGCCATTTTTTCCTCATAGACTTGCATTGCAATGTAAGTCTATGGGGAAAAAAATGGCGGCTGATCCAAAAATTTACGATTTTTGGGTCGGGATCGGACTCGATCCGGTCCGGGGGGCCTCCGATTTTGTCCGAACCGGTCCGTGACAAAATTGGAGGTCCCGATCCGGGTCCCGATCCGATCCGGGAGGTCCGTGCACACCCCTAACAAAAAGGTCTTCACCTGGCGCTGGAAAGAATGCAATGTAGGTGCGAGGTGGACCTCTCTAGGGAGCTCATTCCACAGCTGGGGTGCCACAGCAGAAAAGGCCCTCCTCCTGGTATTCACCGCCTTACTTCCTTTGGATAAATCGATAAATTTAAAGAAAGAAAGAGACGAGGAGCTTGATATATGGTAATCTCCTCAGATCTTGCAAAGCAAGCAAGACACAGTTAGGACAAAGAGGACATCGCCTCAGGTAGGGTTACTTGAGGAATTTAACTTTTTCGAATTCTGATGTGAAGTCGCCTGATTCACACCGCCCTGGACTAATGTGTGGATTGGGAGGCAATTGGACTTTACACAGCTCTGAATTTTGTGATGCAGTTCTCTCAGCTCAAAATAATTACATCAAAATATCTTAACAAATGTGTATTTTAGGGTAAAGTACATTGCGACATGTGTCTGTTTAAATAAAAGACATTTGGAAGTACACAGCCTGTGAGAAAATACGTTCAAAATATGTATTTATGTATGTATATATGAATTTTCAGTGAACATATTGAACATAGAACACAGTGAATATAGGAACATAGGGAGCTGCCGAAGTCAATTAGTTCAGTATTGTCGACACTGACTGGCAGCGGCACTCCAGGTTTTCAGGTGGGAGTTTTTGGAGAAGCTGGGTTTTGAACATTGGACCTGCATGCGAAGCATGTGTTCGACTACTGGGCTAAGGGAGATAGCTGGAGCAATTGGTCATTTTAGACACTGGTCTTAATGGCCTTTGGAGGGAGGTGTGTTAGAGGGCCAGGTGTATTATTTCAGTTGTGAAGCACACAACTAACATTCCTATTCCCTCCGCACACACGTCACCTGCTGCTTTGATGCTAGATCCATTTACTTGTGAATAAGTACCATTTTGTTGTAGAAAAGGAGAATATATTTTTGAAAGTTAGAAAATGAGCATCAGTGATGGTGTACATGCCGGGTTATAGTCTGTTCCTTGAGAAGGTTCAGACCCACCCCATTGATTTCTAGGGGCAGGCTAATGGTATATACCACAGAGAACTGTAGTGTGCTTATGTGGTAACTCTAGTCAAGGCCATTGTGTAGGACGTCAATATATATTGTTATATATCTCTTTGTGTGTCTATAATGTTCTTCCTAATAAATAGCTTTTTGATAGATTACTGTTAGGTTAACCTGGGAATTCAAGGATACTAAGTCTTTTCTTAGGATCTTTCTGGGCTACTGGTTTACCATGCCACAGTGATCAGTAGTCTAAAAAGAGGGGAGAGTAGAAGAAGGCATGAAGGTACTTGCTCTGATGCAGATGAGGGAATGCCTAGGATTATGCTTATAGGTTGTCCTCAGGATTTCTTTATTTAAATAATAGGTGTGTTGGTGGCTGGAAAAGTTTGGTTTGAGGACATGTTGGGACACTAGCAAGGGAAACTATTCCCTTGTCTCCATTCTCTCAGGAGAGATTGGAGAAAAGGGAAGGGCTCTCTTCATTTGTGTTAGCACCGGCAAGGGAAATCCCAGGCTTTCCCTAGCTAGTGCTACCGCGGAAAACTGCTCCCTTGACTCTGCTTTCTCGGGAGAAGTTGGAGGTGAGGGAAGGGGGTTCCCTTGCTAGTCCTGTGCTGACATAGGAAATCCTAGGTTTGCTGTAGGTAGCCATAGTGCTAACAGGGAAAGCTCTGGGAGCTGCCAAGAGCCCCATGTGGGCCAGGGGTTGTGCACCCCTGCTTCAAACCTTTCTCTTATCAGTCCTAATGATAGCTCTTGTTGAAGGATTTAGCCATCCAGTCTTCTAATCTGATGCACTTTGCTATAGAAAGCCTATGTGTGCTGTTAAAAGTTGAAAATTAAGCAGAAAACGGGAAAGCAACAAAAATAAAAATGAATAGCATTTTCAGTGACACCTTGGAGGGGATGACATGCTAAATTTGTCTTTTGTATGTGAATATTTAACTAGTCCCCAACTTCTGTTTCCCCCCCTTTAATAGCAGTCTTGACATGGTTGGTAGCTGGTAAACATTTTTGAGCCATTTGTGGCATGTAGGAGTGAAAGGAAGGAAATGTACCTTTTCACTACATTTATTTTGCTACTCCATATTTTCCCTGTACTTTGTCACCCATGAGAACTGGCTGTTCTACTGAAGAACTTGGATAAAGTGTGTGTGTGTGTGGGGGGGGAGGAATTATAACAAATAAAGAAGATGGTTAAATTGACAATTCAAGAAGTAAATTATGGTTCCTGTCACAATGAAACATTACTCTGAATCTATTCAGTTATGCCGGCCCTCCCTTTCAGTGGGAAAAAACCCTTGCTTCAATAATTCTGACAAATTTGTATTTGCTCCAAAAATAGCAAATTGAAATATTTCTATGGAGTCAGATGTGTTACTGTGTATTCCCTCAGGATAGAACACAGCAGCCAGGTCTCTCATTTTCTTCTAAGTGTTGGTGAGAACAATGGCTCGCTTTCCCCCCTTCATTTCTAAAGATGCCTCTGATTGCACTTTTCTGTAGATTTCCTGCTAAGAAATGCCGGCTACCTGTTGGATTTAATGTTAGGCAGTGTAGTGCGAACAAAATATTTCAAATAAGCTTTTAATGATACCGGGCTCACAGTTACAGGTCAGTAGAGCTGTGCCAATATTTTCCAGTTTGTTAGTTGTTTATCTGAACTTAGAATTTCAATGTGGTCAAAAATTCACCTGAAGAATACTTGGGTAAATATTTACCATATATATATATATATATATATATATATATAGTTTGACACCATTGTTTTCTCTGGCTGCTGTTGGAGTTAGACTCATGGATAATCTCAAGGACTGTATGGTGAAAAGGATGACATCACAATGCTATGTGGAATTGAGATAAAGAGCCTTATGCGTTACATGATTCCAAATGCCCTCATTTGCCAGAAGTTGAAGGATTTTTAGTCCACATTCTTTTTGAGAGAGAAAACTATTTATCTCTCGAACCTGTAATGATGATCATACATTGGTGGTGGTGGTGGTGGGGGACCACCACCAACGTATGACCATTACCATTCCTGTAGTTTTAAGCATGCTGAATAGGTTTTGTGGCTTCTTCAGTATCTGGAGGTTTCTGCTGCTGTGTTTTGCTGCCTCCAGGCTGGCTGTTGGATCTTTAGCATAACTTCTGGATTTCTCCATGTTGCTGAGGTAAGGAAAGGGTGTTCTTCCATTGTGATGCGCCTCATTACATCTTGACCCTGACCTCTAGTGCTGAAAAATGTGAGGTTGATCTAAGGCAGAGGAGGAGGGCGATGACAGGGTGATGTGACAAGAAGGCAAAACTGTCAGAACAATCCCGGCTGGCGGTGGAAAGAGACTCTTGGTTGTGACTGGCGCGGCCGGCTTTCACGTGCCAGCCATGGGAGGTGAAGCCATCTCTCTGGAGCAGCGGGTCAGAAATGGGGAGGGGATTAGAAAGCAAAACAAAAGCACATATTATGCTCTGACTACCAGTTCCTTGAGGAGGGAAAATGTACCTATTAGGCAACCCAGATAGCTGCCACATGCATTCCTGATTCAGGCTATAGTGCAGAAGCCAGAGGACACAGGAAGTGTTCAAAGGAAGGTAACAAGAACATAAATGGCTTTGTTGGATCAGACCAACAGCAGAGCCACCTAGATGCCTCTGAATTTGGCAGTAGTAAAATGCCTACAACAACGCATTCCCACTGTTCTGCGTGGTCCAAGCCTCCCCATGAAGTAGAGATGTAAAAACACTGGCCTGACCTTCCACATCAAGCTAGATTTTGTCTCGATGGGAGGCAGGATTCTGTTCACACTGTCATTTTCCAACCATTTTACCATTTGCATGTGTTTCCTGCTTTATTAGCAGTTCTGTTGATTGGTGCCTAAGATTTAGTGGAGCAGTATCCTTTTTTTAATAATAATAATAATAATAATAATAATAATAATTCAGTAGATGTTTGTGGGGACCCCCTCCCCGGGATTCTTCTCTTCGGCACCTGGGAGAGCATTCAGGCCATATATATGACTGGCTCTTCTCATTGCTATTTCCATTGATTTCGCTACCTCCAAGTCCTAGATGAGAATGAGTGAGTGCTAGCAACTAACAGCCTATCTTTTGTTATAGATTAGTTACACTTAAGAAGTCTTAATCCATTTTTTTGCTTGACTCAGGTTGGCATGCTGTTGCAGAACATAAGAACCTCTGTTTTAATAATTCAAAGCCTCTTCTAAGCACTCTTTCAGCACAAGCCAATGGAGTTTTCAGCAACAAAATGCTTTAAGAATTTGAGTATTTATTCCCTTTACAGAAAAGTATCCTGATTTAAGCGTCACCCCCCTCCCCCATGTAGCAGCTTATCTACATGGAAGCCATAGCATGAAGTGCAGCCAACCACATGGGCCCGCCATATTACCTGAAGACTCTTGATGCCAGTGGTGATCATTCATGGGAGTCCTCAAATTCTGTCCCTTGTGTGGAGAAACTATCCTTTATAGGGTGGCCATTTGAAAAGGAGGACAGGGCTCCTGTATCTTTAACAGTTGTATAGAAAAGGGGATTTCAGCAGATGTCGTTTGTTTGCATTCAGCACCTGGTGAAATTCCCTTTTCATCACAACAGTTAAAGGTGTAGGAGCCCTGCCTTCTTTTGTATCTGGTCACTTTACAGGTGTGTGCTGTAGCCTTTTTGAATATTTAAGCCCTGATTGGGTCAATTGGGAGTTGCTACATGGTATCTGAACCTGGACACATAGGTTAATTGTAGTTTAAACAACTTTCATTTAACTTAACTACTAATTGCAGGTTAACTTTAGGTTGTTCAACCCATGATTAACCTATAGTGTTCGTATGACACATAGCAACCCCCAATCAACTTATTCAAAATAGCAGTGGCACATACCTGGCATGTAAGTAACCCACAATTTGCCAATATTACATGTGAAACAGGCCTATGGCTTGATTCATACATTATCCAAAGTGCTCTGCAAGCTGCTGCACCATGACTGATCTGGGGGAATTCTTGTTGTGAATAATAGCATTGTAAAAACAGTTTTTCTTTGCAAAAAAAATCCACTTAACGTTTGCTTTTGATCATTGACTGTTTTGTTTAAATACTCTTCATTCAGCTGTGAGGCTTGCTTAAACTGTATAAGTGCATTTCACTAGTGCACGGTTCATGTTATTTCTGGTCTTATCAACGATTCTGTATATATAGTATATATAAATTATACAGCTGATAAAAAATATTCGCTCACCCCAATTTAGATTTTTTTCATCATATGCATTATGATGAATGCCCTGTGCATTATATCTGATCTGCGGGAAGGCCATACTAGCATAGGATGTAACCACATTGCTAACTTTGTCCATATGATGCACTTCTTCAGACAATTGTGGACTGGAACATCTCAGTGTCTTTCATAATAGTGATTCCCATAGGATGCTAACATATGAATTGGACTCAAGAGTCACATTTTTGATGCAAACCAGACATGTTTGTATCACATTATTTATGATTGGCATATTGTCATATTAATTGCTGATTTCCCCTTTAAAAGACACATGAGCAGTGGCCTGCTCTTTTCCCAGTTAATGCTTGGATGCTTTAATTTAACTTTTTATTTTATTGAATCCAATCTTTAAGGGCGTAAGATAACCCATGCAGCATCAGAGGAAAGGCCTCTCTAGTCCAGCATTCTGCTCACACAATGGCAATCAGATGTTCCAGTGGGAAGCCTAGAAGTAGGACATGTGTGCAGTAGCACCCTCCCACTCATGTTCCACAACAACTGGTGTACAGAGGCATACTGCTTCTAGCACTGGAAGTAATATATAATCATCATGACTTGATAGCCTTATCCTCCATGAATTTGTCCAATACCGTTTTAAAGCTACCCATGTCGATGGCCGTCTCTATTAGGGATGTGCAGCGGATCTGGTCTGAGCCACGATCCGGACCGATCCAGCCAAAATTGGATAAAATGATCCGATCCCGATCTTGATCCTTTGGATCGTCCGATCTGATCTGATCCGAAGGGAACCGATCCGGATCGGAAAAAAATCAGAGGATCGGACATCCATTGGGAAAACATGGCAGTGGGTGAATAGGGACCTCCACCTCCCTCCCTCCCCTCTCCCCCCACTCGTACTCCTTACCTGCTGCCTCCTCGCTGCCATCCGCTGCCGCCCACTGCTTCTGAACTACTTTGAAACAGGACTTGCGGCCTGTTCCACAATAGAGCGGTGGTATGCCGAGTGACGTTATCACCCGGCGCACTACAGAGAGGCAGACCGCAAAGCCTGTTTCTCAGTAGTAAGGAAACAGTGGCAGTAGTAAGGGTGGCAGCGGACAGAAGTGGACGGCCCTGGCAGGTAAGGAGCGCGAGTGGGGAGGAGGGACAGGGAGGGGGTATTAGGTCCCCATTCACCCGCCCCCATGTTTTCCGCATAGGATTGCATTGGGGGAAAGCTTTCTTTTCCCCAATGCAAGCCTATGGCGAACTAAAATGGCGTCCTATCCAAAAACCGGACGTCTGATTTTTGTATTGGAATTGGATTGGATCTGATATGAGGGACCTCTGATTTTGTCCGATCCCATCCAGGGCAAAATCTGAGGTCCCAGTTCCGATTCCGATACGAGGTTTCCTCCCGTGCACACCCCTAGTCTCTATATCTTGTGGTAGTGAATTCCATATTTAACCATACGCTGTATGAAGAACTATTTCCTTTTATCTGTCCTGAATCTCGCCATTCAGCTTCATTAGATGACCCCAGCTTCTAGTACTATAAGAGAGGCCTATTCAATTTCTCCACACCATGCATAATTTTATACATCTTTATCATATCTCTCTTTACTCACCTTTTTCTAAGGTAAAATACCCAGCTGGTGTAACTTTTCCTCACTGTAGTTGTCCCAGCTTCTGGGTCACTTAGGTTGCCCCTTTCTGCCACCTTTTTCAGCCTACAATATCTGTTTTGAGGTGCATTGACCTGAACTGAACTTAATATTCCAAGTGTGGTCACAGCATAGATTTGTATACAGGCATTATGATATTACTATTTTTATTTTTGATTCCGTTCTACCCGATTTTTAGCCTTTACTCAAAACCTCTATTCAAAATATCATTAAAATTGTAATGAAAACACTTTCTCTGTGGTGGCCCCCCAATTGTGGAACGATCTCCCTGACGAGGCCCGCCTGGCGCCAACATTGTTATCTTTTCGGCGCCAGGTCAAGACTTTCCTCTTCTCTCAGGCATTTAGCAATATCTGATGAGCTTGGGTTTGTTTTGTTTTTAGGTTTATAGCTTTTTAAAGTTATTACAGTGGTTTTAAATATATGTATATATTATGTGTATATTGTATGTTTTTGCTGTTTTAATTTTTGTATATTGTTTTTAATTGTTTTAATCTTGTGTAAACCGCCCAGAGAGCTTCAGCTATGGGACGGTATACAAATGTAATAAAATCAATCAATCAATCAATCAATCAATTTAAAATCAACTCCAAGAATGCAAAGCTGAGCAGCAGTTAAAACATTTAATCCCAAATGGCCTGGTGAACCCTTGCTTCCAAAACATTAGATGAGTGCCAGCAGTGTGACTCCTAATATAGGAAGGGGAAGAGGATTATAGAAGATGGATGCCGTCAACAAAAAAGCCCTGCTACTTTAGAGAAGGTACATTGATCAATACCCCCCACAAGATTGATCGATCATAGGAAGGCATGTTTAGTTGGAAGTAAGCTCTATGTAAACCTATATAGCAGGGGTAGCAATCTTTTTGGGCGTGTGGCACACCTGGAAATGTGAAAAACTGGCCTATGCGCCACCATAAAATGTCTACCCTGGGCAGTATCACTTGTCACAAAGGAGAAGTAACCCTCCCAAAAGACTGAGTACAAAGCAGAGATGGAGTATGTTCTCTTTAACACCCACTCCAGTTTCCAGACAGAAGTAAAAGGAATTCCTTTTCCCCCTTCTTTTTGGTGGCTTGGCACACTGCATAAGAAAGCATCAGCCTGCAGCCCCCCACCTTCATTTTCTAAGAATGTCTCTGAGACCTACATGTGGCCCAGTGGCATTCACAGGAAATGAAGATGGGAGTGGTTGGAGGCCCTTACTTTGCTTTGAAGTGACCTTAACTGTCAATAAAAAAAGTGGGCACAAAGAATGGTATCTTGGGGTGTCCTGTTGCCCTCAGGTACTACATTGCATGCCCCTGGTGTATAGGATTTCCAGAGGAGTAGCCATGTTAGTTAGGTTGACCATATGAAAAGGAGGACAGGGCTCCTGTATCTTTAACAGTTTCATAGAAAAGGGAATTTCAGCAGGTGCTATTTGTATATATGCAGAACTTGGTGAAATTATCTCATCACCACAAAGTTAAAGCTGCAGAAGCCCTGCCCTCTTTTGTACATGGTCAAGAGGACAGGGCTCCTGCCGCTTTAACTGTTGTGATGAAGAGGGAATTTCACCAGGTTCTGTATATATACAAACGACACCTACTGAAATTCTCTGTCCTTTGCAATTGTTAAAGATATCCTTTTCATATGGTCACCCTAAACAATGTTAGTGTTTTGCAGAAAAAAATAACAGTGTTGTGGCACCTTAAACACTTTTATTATGGTATAAAATTTCAAGGACTGGAGGCCTCTTTTTTGTAAGAGGAGACTTATAGCGTGGATGGTGGTTTTTAAGATACTTTCAAGTCAAGTAGGGTTTTAAAAGCAAATCCCATCACCTGAATTTAGCCCAGAAACATATTTGCAGTGTGTGAAAGGAAAAGCTATGATTGCTATACATCTGTTCCACTCCTATCTAATGGAGAACCAACATAATATTGCTGTGTTTTATACTTGAGTGTCTTTATTAAATGTGTAGCATATAAAATCTGTTGGAAGGGATGGCCCTGAATTTAGGCATGAATGTGCTCTTAAAGATCAATAAAATTCCCCAAATGGTATTTTACTGTTCATTGTAATTCTCTTTTGTCATGCTCCTTTTTCAGAGCAGCCACTCCCAAGCTTTTGACGAAGTCAGCATTCTCATGGAAGTGTTCCCTACTCAAACTATATAATTTTATTGTTGAAAATATAAATGTCATAGAAAATGACATTCAGGAACAATGCATATTATTTCTGTGGCATATTGTTGGTAGGAAGAGAAAAGAGGAGATAGGTTTGCTGTGATGATTACTGAATGATATTCATGGGACTAAACCTAGAGGCAAGAGGGCTTGGACGACCTTAGCAGACTAAAATGAGTACCGGGATCCCAGCTTTGATCTCTAGGAGACCACATTGCCCAGAGCTCCCCTGTCACCAAAGTATATCTCAAATGTCCCAAACCTCTTATGATATGTTCATCTTTGATTGGAGATTCCAGCGTAGATAGAAATTCAGGTTTGTAGGGAGTAGCTGTGTGGCAAAACAGTATTCTTCTTACATCTGAGTCCCAGTTGCACAGTTTGCGCTCTTCTGCCTTTAAGGCACCTTTTGATGAGTCTTCTTTTTTGTGAAGACAAATTACGAAATGGTTCTGGCTGAATCCCACTGGAAACAAACTGCCTAGTTTTGATTTCTTTTAAGTGAATGGCTATAATTTGTGTGTATGTGTTTGGGACTGGAGGCAGGCAAGAGATTGCTTTATACCTCCTTTCTGGAGGATACAGCCTCCATTCAGCTCATGTCATTCAGATATTAGGGATGTTACATGCTGGTGATAAAATGAATTAGATAAGCTGATGATACTACTTCAGGGTAGACTATCAAGATAGTACTTGCATAATAAAAAAATGGTTCCATATAAATTGCTGGGCTACAAGCCAGCATTGCATAGGGTCTTCCCTCCTGCCCCACCAATATTGGTAGTGTTATGCCTTCTCCCTGGAAGGATTCTTTCCTTCCAAGAATTCAGACTGCTGCATCTCTTCTGTCTCCGCAATTTTATGATCTCATGCAAAAGGACACATGTAGTATTGCCCATGATGAGTAGAGTCATTCTTCCCTGAAACACCAGTGTGGCCTCCATCACCACATTCTGAAGTCCCCCTAAGGATTAGTGCTTCCCTTAGTTGGGATTCTGAGAATTGTGTCTTCCTTCCTACTCTTGGTTCTCCACTGGGCTGTTTTGCTCAAGCTAAAATGCCTAGGCAGCATAATTTAGAGAATAGCGGCACGGAAACCCCCCTTCTCTCACTCATGCAAAACTAGGTTGGCAGCAGAGGCCTGTGAGGGAGGAAAGATTTCAGCCTTTCCATTCCCCTCCTTCCACGCTTAGCCTCGCATCCCCTCTGGGTGAGGCTGGACAGGAGTAGACAGCTTTGACAGTCGTCTGGTGGGATTGAAGGGTCTCCTCTCTGCGCCACCTCCTTCCCCAAGCTACAGCAGTTCTCTCCAGCTCCAGCTGTGCTTCTCCAGATTACTCTAGGGGAATATTAGCATCCTTTAATATCCCCGACAGACTTACCAAGGGATTTGTTTTATTAATTTGAAGGCTGGGTACAGCAAATGGGTTAGAGCCCCAGCCAATTCGCAGACTTTACTGGATCTTTTTTTGCTTAATCATCACTTCCTCCTCCTCTTCCCTAACTCCCCCAGTCTTGGTTCCTTGCTTTGCTCTTCATACAACTCTTTACCTCCTGAGTTGTGCAGAATGTAGCAAAAGGGTACATTACTTTCTGCCATGGGAGCTTCATATCTTCCTGTGCATTACCAGCACTGCCTTTTGTAGCAGCAGCAGCAGCAGCAGCAGCAGCAGCAGCAGCAGCGGGTCATTGCTCATAGCGATGTACCTTGCATTCCTTCAAAATGGGGTGGAGGAGAGTAAAAGAGAAATGTTGCACCACATAAGACAATCTGTCAGTTAAATGTATCTGACTGTGTTCTGATATGGGTTGCAATTTATTGATTGCATTGCATTCAATAGATGGAATGATGTGGGATATTACCTGTTGCCCATGTTTACACTCCAAAAACTGGATTTGCAGGGCCATTCAGGAACTAAAGACTTCCAGGAGTGCAATTATGCATCAAAACAAGTTGCACCCTCACCTCTTGTTTTAAAGTGAAAAAGTGGCTTCTTTGCTCCACCAAATTGTTGTTGAAATCTGGCAGTGTCTATTTTGGCTGTTACAGGGCGGTACCCCCGATGGGTTTAGAGGGCTGGAAATTGGCCCCTGGGGCCTCTGAAGTGGCCCAGTCCAGTTTTAGGATCTTATTTGATATCAAGTGGGGGATCTGACTGGATCTCCTAAAACCATTTTCTTCTTCTTCAAGCAGCCATGGGACACTCAATCTTCAAATACTTGAAAAACTGTCACATAGAGGAGGGCCAGGCTCTCTTCTCGATCATCCCAGAGTGCAGGACACAGAATAATGGGCTCAAGTTAAAGGAAGCTGGACATCAGGAAAAACTTCCTGACTGTTAGAGCAGTACGACAATGGAACCAATTACGGCTCTTCCACACTAGATGCAGTCAAGAGGCAGCTGGACAGCCATCGGTTAGGTATGCTTTAAGGTGGATTCCTGCATTAAGCAGGGGTTGGACTCGATGGCCTTATAGCCCCCTTCCAACTCTACTATTCTCTGATTCTATGCTAGGGCAAAGGGTGTAACCTTGCATCATGCCCCAAATCCAAATCCACTTCTAGCGGCTATGACGGCATTTTGATAAATTAATTGCAGGCACAGAGGGGTGAGTCTAACTTGGATGCAGTTCTCAGCAAGGGTAGGCTTATCTTTTTGTTTCCCATTCACATTCTGACTGAAAATCACCCCCCTTGCATGGCTTGGAGCTTTACGGGGGAAAGTTCCCATTAATACCAATAGGACCTTTTTTCCCTAAAGCTCCAAGCCACCTGGAGAGGGAAGGTACTTTTCAATCAGAACGTAACTGTGGACTGAAGAGATAAGCTTCCCTTTGCTATATGTTGCGTTCAGAGTAAAAATCACCTCCACCCCATATACCTGTAATATATATATATATATATATATATACGCACACACACACACACACACACACATATATATATGTCTCCAAGCTATACCAGCCTTCGCCAACCTGGACTACAACTCCCAGCATCTGTGCTGGCTAGAGATGCTAAGAGCTGTAGTGCAACAGATCTGGAGGGCCCCAGGTTGGGGAAGACTGCACTACACATTAAGCATAATGTGCAGTTTGGCTGTGAGTAATGTTCCAAACTAATTTCATTCGGGCAGAAGAAGACGGACAGGGGTTCCATCAAAGAAGGTTGCCTACCAACAGGATGTCTGGGTGTGCCACTCAAGAGAAAGTTTTCCCTTTGCTTTCTTTTCACCCTTCCCCATCACTCCTCTTATTTGAAATATTCCCATTGAAACCCACAAAGGGAGAAAGTAATTTGAGACCCTCCTGGGTAGGTGTAGCTAAGGGGATCAAATGGCCCAGTAATTGGAGAGGAAGCCTTTCAGTACTACTAGGTCAACAGCTCCCTTTCATCCGAGGGTGTCCCCATCTGACGGCTGTTCAGAAACCTGGACTGAGGGATTCTCTGTCTGGTTACCGGTCGACAGGTGTCCACAGAGCCCTAGAGAGGGCGAGGCCTAAATATGCTGTGGAGATAACTTGCCTGTCCTTCCTTTAGAGGTGTTAGTTGGGGGCCCTTCAACTTAACTGTAACAAGAGGTTTGGTGTCCAGTGTAGCTTTGCCCTGTCCCAGATGCTGCCTTGTTTGTGCCAGTTGAATGACGGCCTCCCCACTCTCTCCCCCTCCAGGATTGTTAGTTCAGTACCTTTCAACAGTGGCAGAAACCCCATGAAATATTTAAAATAGAATGCCCCATACATTTCATACTACAGGCCCAACAGTGATCGGAGCGACAATATCATCTGCTCCTTTTCATCTCTCTTGATCTTCGCCATTTCCTTTTCTATCCGACCCAGGTGGCTAACACTGCACCTGACAAAAGCAGTCACCCTGCTGATCCCTATTTCAGCGCAGCTATTAGCATCAAAGAGCCAAAGCAAACAACCTGGGCTTGCAGCGCAGCACTCTACAAAGCCACTGTAAATGGCCCCTTGTGCCTAGGACAAAAGACATCCTGCCATTCCCTTTTGTCAAGAGACCTGCCTCGCTGTTTTTAAAGAGCTCTGAGCTAGAGAAGGGGATAACCCCTGCCTTGAAGGAAGGCGTGTGATCACTGGTCTTGCAGAGATGGGATCTGCTGTGCATTCAAAGTTCCAAAAGTTCCTTCCCATTATGGGAGAAAGGAAAGCAAATGGGCTGGTGTGAAGGGCTTACTGGAACATAAGAAGAGTTTTGCTGGATCAGACCAAGCAGCCATGAGTCCAGCATTTTGTTCACACAGTGGCCAGCCAGCTGTCGACCAGGAACCCACAAGCAGGAACATGGGTGCAACAGCACCCTCCTTCCTATGTTCCCCAGCAACTGGTGTACATAGGCTTACTGCCTCTGATACTAAAGGTAGCACATAGCGATCAGGACTAGTAGCCATTGCTAGCCTTCTCCTCCCCTTTTAAAGCCACCCAAATTGTTGGCCATCATTATGTCTTGTGGTAGCAAATTCCATAGTTTAACTATGTGCTGTGTGAAGAAGTACTTCCTTTTATCTGTCCTGAATCTCTTACCAATCAGCTTCATGGGATGATCCTGGGTTCTATTATTTTGAGAGAGGGAGAAAAATGTCTCCCTATCCACATTCTCCACACCATACATGATTTTGTCCCCTTCTTTCAGGTTCCCCCTTAGCCTCCTTTTTTCCAAGCTAAACAGTCCCTACTGTAGTAACCTCAAAGGGGATACGCTCCAGCCCCTTGATCATTTTAGTTTCCCTTTTCTGTACTTTTCCCAGCTTTACAATATCCTTTTTTAGGTGTAGGAGATAAAAGGCTAATACATGAGTATATATTCAGAGTCTCCACAGCATTCTTTTTTAAAAAAACAGCAGCTTCAGAAGGAGAGATTTTGGAGTGGAGAAGTGTGTGTGTGTGTAGGGGGGTGTTTAAAATTTTGCCTGCTTCCCACTCTTCCACTCCAAACTTTGGGTGGTGGAAACACCCTGTATGTTTCTCTGTGTATGACTATTTGGAGCAGTGGTCATGGAAAGGGGTTAAAACCCCTCCCCTGCAGCTTCTGTACTCCAAAACAACCCATCCTCAAATTTATATTTATTCATTTTATTTTCAAATTTTGTACTCCGTTCCATATCTGAAACATATTCTGGAGTGTTGAACATAAGAAGTAAAACAGTAAAAGATAAAAAATTAAAACACCATTGAAATTATACTTAAAAAACAACAACAGAATGCTAATAAAACCAATGACTAGCAGCCATGAAATGCTTCCTGGAAAGAAGTTGTTTTCAGGAGACACCAGAAGCAACACAATATTGGTGCCTGCCTGATCTCCAGAGCAGGGAGTTCCAATGAAAGGGGGCCACCATGCTGAAAGCTCTTCTCCTGGTGGACTTGCATATAAAGTGGAGTTAAAGCGTCATCAGATTAGTATTTCATTGCAAACTTGTTACTGGCCACTTGCGGATTTTGGCAGGTCCTTTTGATGACGCTGTCCGCCTCCCAAATGTCTCCTGCTCCTTCTGTATTTCCCCCCGTCATAAAATAAAACAATGGAAATCTGTTTTTTTGCAAAACTTGCCGATATTTTCTGCTGTGTGCAGGAGAAGCAGTGTGATAAAAACAGCCACTGAATGGGCCATGTGGTTGTTGCTTACTTCCTCTTCACCATGTGAAGAAAGAGGAAGCTGTTCATCCCTATTGTGGGACAGCATCAGGAGGCAAAGCAACGGTAGGAAAACGCATCCCCCCACCGTCAGATGACACTCTTAGCCACTAAGGGCCAAAGTAGACATTATGTTAAAGATGTAGCAAACACTTCATGTTTTGTTCTTTTTTACTGTAGGGTAAATGCAGGGGGGCGCAATTCAGATTCAAACCTTAGTGGAGGGTGGAGGGGGCTTTAACACTTCCTCCTCCTCCTCACTACATTCCCAATCTGGATCAGGGTGCCTACATTCCCAGTCTGAACATAGTGATCCATGTCTTTAATATAATGTTTGCTTTGGGTCTAAGAGTGATAGAATCAGGGAAACGTGGGGCAAAAAGTCCAAAAGCAGACAAACCTGGGCAGGATCTACACTACTAATTTATGACGGTATTGAAGTGCACTGACATGACACATTCCATATACTGTTTTTAAACCGCATTCAAAATGTTATATCCTACTTGGTGTAGACCTGGCTTTGCTAGAGTAGGCAGAGTTTAAGACAGACAGGCAGACAAGCAGTTCAGGAAAAGGGGGGAATAGAATGGGCAGGATAAAAATAGGTAAGCGCACAGGAGCTCCAAATACAAGTTGTTCAACATCTGCTACTAAACATTGCACTTTGTAGTTAATGTGTTTTAACTTGAGCAGAACAATAGATACATGTTAAGAGTTGACTTTTTCGCTGAGGCAGTTTTTCTTAGGATTAAGGAAGGGATTTCTAAAAGAACCCAGTGGAAATAGAATGCATTGGGGGAAAATTGTTTGGTTGAATTCTCATGCTGGTATTCGCAATACCGGGCCTTCAAAACTGCTGCATTTAGAAGGCATTACTATTTGTATACCATCTCACCTTTCCTGGTGTTACTGCTCCTTCATATGTTTAATTAACTGCAGTTTAATGAGCACTAGTCCAAAAAGTTCATCAGTCACAGATCGCAAACTGTTTACTTATTTAACATGCTTTTTTTTAAAGTCCTCTTTTTGTCTCCCCTCCCCCCTTCCCTCTAAACTCCTAGCAGAGTGAAAGTCAATTAGTGGTCTTGCTTTTTAACTGATGATTAAAATCAGTATTAGTCTCTTGATTTTGCTGATGGTCTGGTGAAGATGATTATTAGTATATTTTGACTATATAATGTAAATAAAATCATTTATTGTTTCAGAAATCACATTGAACAAATTCCTAATTTAAGAATGCATTGATTGTCTTAAACTGTATCACAGAAAATAGTTTGACATTAGCCTTACCACTGATGGTGAGTGGATGTTAGAGCTGAGAGGGTCAGGGTGGACAGAGAGTCTGCCACTCCTTAGGGGTGTGTGTGTGTGTGTGTGTATGTCTTTGTAAGGCAGTACAACCTTGGCTGCCTCTAAGAAAACTAGTTGCCCGTTACCATTCCCAACCTGGTAAATTACCACTTGCCTTCTAGGCCTGACTGCTCTTGGATATTTATGCTGAATTCCTGTCAAAGCACAACAGAAGTACAATGGACTAGCCTATATATAACCTGATATGCCACAAACTGATGAAATGGCAGCTCACTGTCTCCTAGAATACCACTGAAATGTGGGATAAACTGTTCATGGTGGGAGTCAGATTAGGAAAATGGTACAGAAGGGGAGAGTTAATTCCTTCCCCTCAACACCATGCCCTAATACAAACCCGCCCCCTGCCCCCCAACATGGCTGCATAAAAGCTTTCACAAACTCTGGGAAATCTGATACTGGATCTCCCACTACCTTGTCTGTGTCTGCCCTTTGATCACCAGCCCTAACACAGGGTCCCTGGATAGAGGCTACACACATGGTCACATGGAGGATGACACAGATGAATCCCCACCCCCATGTAGCCAGCTGAGAGACCCACTCCAGGAATCAGCCAATTGACGTATTTAGTTATATTGAAATCTGAACCTCATTCCACACAAATAACTGTTGTGGGTAATCATTGGTGTTTATGTTGGTTATTACCTTTAAAGCCCTACATGGTTTGGGTCCAGGTTACCTACGGGATCGCCTTCTCCCATACAATCCGCCCCACATGCTCAGGTCCTCTGGGAAGAATTTATTACAGTCAACAAGAACTAGACTGACAACCGTTACTCAGAGGACCTTCTCTTCTGCCCCTCCCAGATTGTGGAATGACCTGCCGGGAGAGATTCGCCAACTTATTTATTTATTATTTATTTATTCATTACATTTGTATACCGCCCCATAGCCGAAGCTCTCTGGGCGGTTTACATAGGATTAAAACAATTAAAAACAATATACAAAAATTTAAACAGCAAAAACATACAACATACACACAATCTGTACATTTAAAAACCACTTCAACACTTCAAAAAACTACAAAAACAAAACAAAACAAACCCAGGCTCCTCAGATATTGCCAAATGCCTGAGTGAAGAGGAAAGTCTTGACCTGGCGCCGAAAAGATAACAATGTTGGCGCCAGGCGGGCCTCGTCGGGGAGATCATTCCACAATTGGGGAGCCACCACAGAGAAGGCCCTCTCTCTTGTTGCTGACCTCCGAGCTTCCCTCGGGGGAGACACTCGGAGGAGGGCCTTAGATGTTGAACGTAGTGTTCGGGTAGGTTCATGTCGGGAAAGGCGTTCCATCAGGTATTGTGGTCCCAAGCCGTGTAAGGCTTTATAGGTTAAAACCAGCACCTTGAACCGGGCTCGGAAACATACAGGCAGCCAATGCAAGCAGGCCAGAGTAGGTCTTATATGTTCGAACCTACTGGTTCCAGTTATCAATCTGGCCGCTGCATTTTGCACAAGCTGCAGCTTCTGAACCACCTTCAAAGGCAGCCCCACGTAGAGTGCATTGCAGTAATCTAACTTGGAGGTTACCAGAGCATGGACAACTGAAGCCAGGTTATCCCTGTCCAGATAGGGACGTAGCTGGGCCACCAACCGAAGTTGGTAGAAGGCACTCCGTGCCACTGAGGCCACCTGAGCCTCAAGTGACAAAGATGGTTCTAGGAGAACCTCCAAGCTACGAACCCGCTCCTTCAAGGGGAGTGCAACCCCATCCAGAACAGGTTGAACATCCTCCATCCGGTCAGCGGAACCACCCACTAACAGCATCTCAGTCTTGTCTGGATTGAGTTTCAGTTTATTAGCCCTCATCCAGTCCATTGTCGCAGCCAGGCACCGGTTCAGCACATCCACAGCCTCACCTGATGAAGATGAAAAGGAGAAATAGAGCTGCGTGTCATCAGCGTACTGATGACAACGCACTCCAAAACTCCAGATGACTGTACTCAATGGTTTCATGTAGATGTTGAACAGCATGGGGGACAAAACTGACCCCTGCGGAACCCCATACTGGAGAATCCACGGGGCCGAGCAATGTTCCCCAAGCACCACCTTCTGGAGCCGACCCACCAAGTAGGAGCGGAACCACTGCAGTGCAGTGCCTCCCACTCCCAACTCAGCCAGTCGTCCCAGAAGGATACCATGGTCGATGGTATCGAAAGCCACTGAGAGATCAAGGAGAATCAACAGAGTCACACTCCCCCTGTCTTTCTCCCAACATAGGTCATCATACAGGGCGACCAAGGCTGTTTCCGTACCAAAACCAGGCCTGAAACCCGACTGAAATGGATCTCTGCCGGCAGGCCTACCTAGATGAATTTTAAAGTGTTTTATTGGTGTTTTATTGGTATTTTAATGATGTACTGGTTTTATCTGCTTTTAATCAGTTTTTGTATCTTGTATTTGGTGTTGTTCCCTGCCTCGATCCGTTGGGAGAGGCAGGTGATAAATAAATATTATATTATTATTATTATTATTATTATTATTATATCTATAAATATCTATATATGTTATGCTGCCAGGGTAGTATGTGAGTGTATATTATGGGTCATAGGTGACACTGAGATAGGGTCCACACACTCTACCAGCATTTACAAGTGCCAACATTCAGTGACACTACTTGAAAAAGAGTGGTATTTTCAATGAACATTGAAGACTGGATTAACAAGATGAATGGTTGGATATATTTCTCAGGATATTATGTTCCCGATTCTTCAGAAATTAGCTGGACACTCAGTGTGTGATGGTAGAGAGTGTAAGGGATGGGCAATTTGCAGCCCTTCAGATGCATTGGCATACAACTCCCATCAGCCCTAGCCAGCATAGCCAGTGGTGAGGCATGATGGGTGCTGTAGTCCAAAACATCTGGAGGCCCATAAGTTGCCGAGTATAAGAGGTGGAAGTAAAAGTGGATGATATAAGGGGGATTGATTTGATAGGCTTACCTGGGATGTATCCTTTAATACTTTGTAACATTAGCTTCTAAGTCCATTTTCTATAGGTTCCTCTGTTGGGGGAAGTCAACTCCCATTCAAGGACTGAATTAGTTTGACTTTAAGGTATCAACAAGCTAATCACAGTGCAGGTGGCCAATGTACTACTAGATTATGTATGACTGCCAGATGACCCTAAAATTGTATTTTGCAGACCCTGTCTTATCCCTTAGCTGTACGTATGTTTCCCCTTATACTTGTATTTAAATTGATGTTTTCATGGTATGTTGACTGCAAATAAATAATTATTGTGGCTTGCTTTACTTCTTATCTTGGGGACAAACCTCACATATCAGGGCAGCTAAACTAGCAGTAACTCTAATAAAGCTTCCATATTGTCTGCAATGAAGGACGGTCATAGGGATCTAAGGGCAGAGGAATCGAAAGGACTAGACTTTATTGCTAGCCCTTTGGGGACTGAGTTTTGGAGCCCAGCAACTGGTCATAAATTCACACAAACTTCACAATGGGGAACCCGCTTCTTCTTTTCCCCGGTGAAACTTGGAATGGATTTGAATTTATGGGAATGAAACTATCCTGCTGCGGGGATGATCACTGTCGTTTTTTTCCCTTGTGTGTGAAATGAAATGACACAGAATATTCTAACCGATATTCTTGCAGGAGTTGACCTAAGTTGATCTGATTCCGGAACCTCTCTCTTCCTCCAGACAGATACAACATCTGATTTATTTGTACATGCACAGAGGAAAGGGAAGCCAAAAGCCCTTTCCCCTTGCATGGGTAGGCTGATGGCTGTAGATGGGTGACTTTTAAAGCAAACCTGGTTTTGCATGAAACTGATTTCCATGCAAAGGAGCTCTGCTGCTTGTGTGTGTGCATGTGTGTGTTTCTAATACTTTTTCTCTTTCTCTCTCTTCTTCCACCCTGCCCCCTTTCCTGCTTCCTATGAAAATGCTTCATCAGATGCCAATCGTGTCCCAGGTGAGTGTTGTGTTTGTTAGAGTGGAAACCTCTAAGAATGAGTAAGAATTCCAACTTTGGGAGTGTAGAACAAATATTTCTACCAGGCACTCGGAACAGTGTTGGATTGTAATACATGATATTTATGGGTATGGAGTAGAGTGGGGTGTGTTTTGTCTGGAGATGCATGATAAAATGGCAAAGTGCTCTGCGCATCAAATGTGATATAAATGGTGAAAAATCAGGATGTATTGAGTAGGCAGCTTCTTTAGTTTTGGACCTATTTCAGGCCAGCTTGTGCCTGAAAAGTTAAGGCCTGGTGCCCTTCTAGACGTGGACAGAGAGAGAAGCTCTAGTGCTAGTAAAAACAATATTTTCTTTAACAAATTCTTCTTTAATTAGCTAATTAAAGAAGAATTTACTAGCTCCAGAGCTTGTCTCTCTATCCACGTCTGGATCATGGCGCTTTCCCCCTTTTTCCTCCCTTCTGCAAACACAGTGTGAAACCGCCATCAACAGAGAATGCTGCCTTAGCTGAAAAATCCAAAAGCTTGATGGAAATTAAACTGAAATAAGAAGTAGATGGTGTCCTCACTCCCAAGTTTAAAACAAATGAATCAGTGTCCAGAAATATTCCTTAAGGCATATCATTTAAAGGGTTTGTAGTAGTTGTGAATGAATGAAGCAGAATATGCAGTTTGATCCCGCCCCCAACTTTTGGGATTTCTTGATGCTAAGGAAATATTCATCCACAGAGAAAACCAACTTCCCAATTCCTGGCTGTTCCTCCCGCCCCGCCCCGCTCCGCCCCGCCCCGCCCCTGGTCCCCTCCCCCGGTCCCCTCCATCATTGTACTGTGTAGTCATCACTCTCGGTGTTGTCAAAATGAATGGATAAATATTATTCATGGTTTTGCTTTGCCTGCCACTGAAGTCTGTGGCCAGATTGTGAGCTCACAGCCTGGCTATTGTGGCTTTCCTATGTCATTGGAAGCTTTGTTATGCAATAGGTGCTAGGCCAGTTGACAAACTTTCCCCAGAGATCCTTGCTGACAATATGATAAAAAAAGTGGGTTGGACACATGCAGACCCAAGCACTAGATACTTAGTTACAGAATTCAAGAGGTATTAATTCAACATGGGCTTAGAGGTGGATCTATGCACAACAGAAGAGCAGTGCTTCCTTATCTCTGATGGCCTAAGCAATTGGCAGTGGGCGCTGGACGGAACTACAGCAGTATCTAGGGACAATGGGCAGTGTTTGTTGATTTCTTCTTCTTCTTCTTCCGCCTCTGGCACCCTCCATGCATAGGGAGGAAATTACATGCAATTGTGTGTACTCCTAGTTTGACCCTATCAAGGGCCTGTACTTTACTCTTTTTCTACATTGCCTGCATAGCATCTTTTATGCCTGAATTACCTATATGCATTCCATTTTTTCCATACTTAGAATAATCATACTCTTAAACCATTATATTTACATCCAGAAAGTGTACCTACCCCCAAAATCAATCAACTCACAAGAGTAGGTTTATCTTCTGTTTCCTGCTTTTTTCAGTACCTTTGCTTGATGTTCCCCCCTTTACTTACTTTATGACCATGACATGTTCATGATTCAAGTGCAACGGGGATAGAAAAGGTTATAAGATACTATATGTCTCTTTGGCATGATTCTGAAAGAGAGATTCCATCAACCATGGCATCCATTTCATCAGTGCCTTTGCACTAATGCTTGATGCATCTGTAAAGTAGACTTCAGTCCATAAGAGTTTATGCCATTAGAAATGTGTAAATCTTTAACATGCTACAAGATTCTTTGTTGATTTTACTTACTATTCATACCTTTATTTTTTATTTATATCTCACCCTTCCCCACAAAGAATCCAAAGCAGCTAACAGTCAATATAATACACAGTACACCACAGAAACAACATTAAAATCGCGACTCAGAAAACCATCAACACAATCGGTCTATATTTATTATTATTATTATTTCTTCTCTTTCTCACTCGTGGCGGTTTTTCTAGATGGACCGGATGGGCTTTGCCAATTATTATTATTATTTGCATTTATATACCACCCCATAGCCAAAACTCTCTGGGTGGTTTACAAAAATTAAAAACATTGAACATTAAAAAACCGATATACAAAATTTAAAAAGCAAAAAATCAGATTATAAATACAATATTCATTTAAAACAACTAAAAATAATAATAGAGCACTTGTCTATACCCCAGAAGCCTGCACAAATAATTAAGACTTAAACTGGCACCTAAATGACAACAGATTTTGTTCATTGATTAAAATTTGCCACAACTGCTATGACCCCAAAACAATTGCCTTGAGGTTTGAGTCCAGGCTACAGGCTATCAGTTCCCCATTCCAGATGCAGCCTTGTGATATAGAGAAGTGGCCCAGGTCAGAGACTGTTTAAAGCTTTCTAAGGTAGGGTGACCAGATTTTGAAGAACCAAAACCCGCCCCCCCGCCCCCCCACCCCCCCAAAACAACCCCCCGGCGTGCCCGCGCTGCCCTGCCCCGCGTTGCCCCCCCCGCCCGCATGCCTCACGCGGCTCCCCCCCGCACCGCCCCCATGTGCCGCCCCCCCGCGCCGCTCCCCCACGCCGCGCCGCCCCCTCGCCGCCCGCCCCCGCACTCCTTACCGGCTGGGGCGTCCGTCCGCTTCCCTCCGGCGCTCGGAATCTACTGAGAAACAGGCTTCCTGGCCTGTCTCTCAGTAGTGCGCCGGGTGATGACGTCATCACCCAGCACGCTACTGAAGGACAGGCCAGGAAGCCTGTTTCTCAGTAGATTTCGAGCACCGGAGGGAAGCGGACGCCCCAGCAGGTAAGTGCCTCGCGCCGCCAGCCTCCCGCCACCGTTGCGTGACCCCCCGCCGCCCCGGTTTGCCCCCGCTACCCCCCGGTTTGCCCGGCTCGCCCCAGGGCCATCTGGTCACCCTTTTGGGGGGCTAAATTTCCGGATTTGGCCCCCCAAAACGGTTTTTCCACCCGGATGCGGATTTGCTCCCCATTTCCCAGGCATGTCCGGACAAATCCGGGCGTCTGGTCACACTATTAGGGCACAATCCTATGTATGTTGAGACAGAAAAGGTCCAATGACTCCCAACACTCCTCAGCAAACCATGCTGGCTGGAAGATTCTGGGAACTGTAGGACTTTTTTCTGTCTAAACATGCATGGGATTGTGTGCCCTGAGATCTTAATGATATAGGGCGGGATACAAATGTTTTCATAAATAAAATAAAATAAAAATAAATCTGGGGATTTTATGTATCAGTGCAACTACTTACCCACAAGCAGCAGGAGGGCTGCATAAAGGGACTCAATGATTAATTGATTAATTTTACTTGCCAAATAGACAGGAACTAGAATGATTGTTCCAGTAACCTAAGATCCCTATGAATAGCCTAATGTTGGCTGTAGGAAAATATATGTCCCCAAGGATTCCATGTGGTCAAAGGTTGCCAAAGATAGGGTGAAATGGAATTGGATTGAAATTAACTCCTTATGTTCATGCCAGCCTTCTCAGTTTTGGATTCTCATTCCTGTTATGAGCCCATCAAAAGGAACAATCAGTTGTGATTCCTTTCTTTCTTTTAAAGATCACCATGAGATCTTCTTTATTTCCATTACATATGCAAGCTCTTTTAGGTATCAGTTTGGTTTGGTCCAGTTACCTTTTGCTCCAAATCATAAGTGTTGCAGATTTTTGGATTGTTCTTATTGTTAAGAATCATGACAAAGTCTGTCACACTCCTGTCTTCAAGGAATCCCTGTGTTTATTTATTTTAAACACTTCTATCTTACCTTTCCATAAATAACGTTCCATGTTGCTTACTTTTTAAAACACACACACCAAATACTAAAAACAAAATTAATAGTCAATAACAAATATTAAAATAGTAACTAAAAACAGCCACAATCAGACCTAAACAGAAGCTGGTGAGAATGGCTGAATAAATACATCACAATAAGTATTTTAAAGAAAGTTGACTTATTGTGGACTAGCACCAAACTGTGGCACATTGCCCTATCCCTTCCATTGCAAGTGGCTAAACAAATCCCAAGCCTTTCATCCAGAGGGGAAAAGCTGGAGCTGGGGCTGGGGCTGGGGCATTGCTGCTCAAATGTTTGCCCTGTTCAGGTTCAGAATGCCTGAATAGGGCTAAATTCTCTTCACCTTACTGATGCCCCCTATTTTTAAATGAAAAGCAACATGGTTGGTGGAGGTTGAGAGTGGAGGGAAAGGTTCTGAACCTTTTCTCCACCTGCTTTTTCTTTGCTCCAACTTGCCTTTCTAAACTCTTCCATAGGATAGAGACTTCACTCCAGGTTCCTATCTAATAATTCTGTTTGCCCACTCAATGGGGCCAACATGTGGTGTCCCAGTTCATATGAACGGAAGAGTTGTTCTTACTGGGTCTATATTGGCCTTCAAACAATTGGAGCTTACCTGTTCATAGTGGGGTAGATAATAGCTGTGAACAAGTAACTTTTCAGGGAGGATTTTTTTTGGGATTCCTCTGTTATGGATAGACATTGCACAGCAGTGGTGCTGGTGCAGTCCATTCGGTACAAAATATTCTGTGTTTTAGAACGTGCATCTTTTATGCAAGCAAACCCTCTCAGTCATTAATGTCATAGTCATATGATGGTAAATGCTTTCATTTTATGTATGCTTTTGTTTCTGTTTCTGGCTGATTCCTGGCTGAGGGCTCAGGTCAGGCTGCAACATTTAAAAGCAGATATAAATATAAATATAAAGCAAAGGAATATAAAATGCAAATATGATGAAAACAGAATTGACATACAAAGCTATTAAAATCTAGTTTTCTTCCTAAAAGCAAAAAAGGCAGTTGACATGCAGAAGCTAACTGATTATATTACATGCTCCTTACAGAAAGTAGGGGTAGCTTTCTACAAAGTCAGTGTCTGCATGTATGAGATCATCACTACTTTTGCACTCTTATCGCCATAAACCCTCTTGTACTTTTCATCTTTTAATAAGGAAATCTCTGTATTCATTAGTCTTTGGGCCTGAACTACAAATTTGAACCCATGGCAGTGGGCTAGTTTGACATCACACATTTACTCTGATCCAATTAGGGGAATATTATTTATTTGGTTTAGCTATATTTTCATTTATGCCCCTATTTTCTGTTAGAACAATGTAATTGGTGACTTGCAGTAAAACACAAAATATAATATAAAAAACACAAACCCTAAAATTACATTTTAAGTCATGTAATATTGATAATAACAATACCTAAATAGCAAAGGGCAGCAAGAAACAACAGCACAAATCTCAGTAAAATAACAGAGTACTCCTTAAAAGCCAAGGCTAAAAGACATGTTTTGACCTTCCAGGAGCATTATTATTATTATTATTATTATTATTATTATTATTATTTATTGCATTTATATACCGCCCCATAACTGAAGCTGTCTGGGTGGTTTACAAAAATTAAAAACACTGAACATTAAAAAGCTGATATACAAAATTTAAAAAGCATAAAAAGCATAAAAACAGATTATAAATACATTGTCCATTTAAAACAACTATTCTGGGTCAAACAACAACAATACCCCTCAATACGCTGTTAAATACCTGGGAGAAGAGAAAAGTCTTGACCTGGTGCCGAAAAGATAACAATGTTGGCGCCTGGCTAACCTCGTCGGGGAGATCATTCCATAATTGAGGGGCCACCACTGAAAAGGCCCTCTCCCTTGTTGCCATCCTCCGAGCTTAGATGTTGATCGTAGCTTACGGGTAGGTTTTTGTCAGGTATTGTGGTCCCAAGCCGTGTAAGGCTTTATAGGTTAAAACCAGCACCTTGAATTGGGCTCGGAAATGTACAGGCAGCCAATGCAAGCGGGCCAGAGTTGGTGATGGCTGAATCGTCTATGTACTTTTTTCTATTTGCCATGATGTAGTGCAACATCATGTAATGGTTAGTGCAACAGAAAATGTATTCCTTTTCCTGCCTCCCTCATGGAAGAGATTGCAGGAATTACTTTGGACAGGCTGGGAGCCTCGTGTGACTTTTATAAATTGTTATGTTCAGACTAAGTTCTCCTTTTAAGTTCTATTGTGCTTGTCTGGCTCTTGAGGAGGTCCCATCAAATTCCAAGACATGGATACCCACTAGCTTGAATTTGTTTGCACGTGATCTCTTCTGACACCAAATATTCAAAGCATGATTCAAAATGGCAGCAATTTGACAAGTCTTTCTTAAGAGCCAGTCAAGTAAAGCTGTTCAGTTTTGAAGGCATTAGACATAACAAGATTTGAATTGTTAAATCTTGTGTAACAAGCCCTTGGTCGCACATTCTCTGGTTTGTAAGGATTCTTAGCGGCATACTTTTACCCACTTTTTAGTCATGCTGTTTATCCAGTTCCTGTTCATAGGAGCTTCCACTTCAACAACTCTGCTAGGCATATGTTTGCCATGAACACGTTATTAAGCAGAGCACAGAAGGAGTGACTGGCATCTTCTGTCTCTCATACTCCTGCCTTCTCAAAGAAGCCTCCAATAAGGTTCTGTTTAACCCATATTCATAGAATTGTGGAGTTGGAAGGAACTACAAGGATCATCTAGTCCAACCCTCTGCAATGTGTAGGAAATCCAATTAAACCATCTGTGAGAGGTGACTATACACCCTCTTCTTAAAAATCTCCAGAGATGGAGAACTCACAACCTCCTGTTCCACTGTTGTACAAATCTTACCATCAGTAACTTTTTCCTTATATTTAATTAAAATCTAGGAAGCTGTAACTTATACCCATCATTTCGGATCCTAATTTCTGTGGTAATGGGAAATAGTAGCTCTTCTGAAATTTTTTTCTCTCTGACATTGACAGAAACCGACTCATCGTAGGAGTGTCTTGAAGGAGGATAGAAGAGGTAGCGTAGCACAGCTATTGTTTGTAATAGTTATGGAAGTGAGCTTCAGGCTACAAAATTTCTGATTAGCTCTCAGGTGGCTATGCTGCTGGGGTCTGTAAGGAGCCCCTTCGCTACTGTGTATGTCATTGATGAATCAGGCAAGACTGACTATTTTCTAGCCCAGCTACAGTTTTGTCTGGTGGTGAAGGATGGGCACCATTTATGATAAAGGCTAATAACTCATTTATGTAGAGCCATAGTCTGTTGAACAGAAACCCAAATCCTTTGAGAGCATCTCTCTCTCTCTCTCTCTCTCTCTCTCTCTCTCTCTCTCTCTCTCTCTTTTAAATTTTGTAGATTTTAAAAATCCATCCATCTATGTATCAGATTTTAAAATGTGAAATGGTTCAGTATAAAACACCAGCTCCAGTCACAAATAAGGGTATGCTGCAATACCACTTCAAAGGTAAACTGGAACCAATCAGGAACAGGGCTAAACCTCAGTGAGGGAAGATGGATTAACAATCAGCACCTGTATTCAACACTCAGTCAAGCTGCATTAATAAACATTATGGCTTATTTAATGTTTCATCCTTTACATTGATATCAGGTTTCAGTTTATCAATAGACATTGCTTCCCATATGATTTTAACTTAGGCTTCTCTCCCAGGTAACTTGGAATTTAAAATCTCCAATTTTGATCGGAAGCAAGTTCCATCAGTCGATAGAAACCAAAACGACATGGCAGTGCTCTGTGGGACAAGGTCCAGTTCTTGCCGTGCTGCGAGTTACATTCTGTAATTCTTTCCTGCTGCCATTCAGAGGGAGAAATGGTAGTCTCTGGACTTAAATGGAACCATTTGTCTTCCATCATGCTGACACAGACTTTTTGTTCTGGCTGATATATAAAAAGCCCTCCACCCAATGTAGCTGTGAGATTATCCTTGACCACTTGCTGCTGCTGCCCCTGTCTCACCTTTACTATTTAGGCCCCACAGCACCACAGCCCAGCAACCTGGCCTCCAGATAACTTCTTTGTTCCACTGCCACCAGTACCTTCTCAGGTACACCCACAGACCACACCAGTAGATGGAATTAACAAGAATTTATTAATAAGAAATTGCATGTCAACAAGCTTAATGGTTACTTCAGTTCAATTGCATATCAGTTACAAAGTTTCAATGCTTAGTTGTTTCTGTCAGAACACTTGCACTTTAACAAACTGTTCCTTATTTAATCTATGCTCTAAAATCTTATTTCAATTAAGCACTCTTCTCATCTAATAATCTTGCTTCAGTCTCTCTCAAATCTCCCCCTAATCAACGCTGTCAGCTCTCTCTGTCAGACACATAGATACACTCTACTCACTCTCTAGCTCCTCCCACTCTTACACAACCAACCAATCCAGGCACTCTAAACAGCTAGCCAATCAGCACTCACTTTCCATTCAGGCACACAGCTAGCCAATCCAGACACTCCATACTTACCTAGACCTTTAACTACAAACCGTAAGTACATTTCAGCCTAGACATTTACTTTACTTGTTATTATTCTTACTTCCTTTTAAAGATATAAGCAAATGCATATCACAATCAATAAACTTTGCAATATATTTACAACTACAAACAGTAGAACATCACAGTAGCATTGGTGAAGTACAACAGGACAAGCTATAATTAAGAAGAACAAAAAGACTCCATCGTCCTTCATGACCTCAATCAGTTGTCATTTTAAACTTTTTTAAATTTTTGTAATACGCTTCTACTTCTTTATGTTTAGTGGCTTTAATTCTCCAGCACTATAAGTACCAAGAGTCTGAACATAATAACTATAACAAAAAGGGCTGTAGTTCCAAGGTTTCCATTGTAAGTACCCCA
Organism: Anniella stebbinsi; assembly: GCA_029215795.1. Taxonomy (NCBI): domain Eukaryota; kingdom Metazoa; phylum Chordata; class Lepidosauria; order Squamata; family Anniellidae; genus Anniella; species Anniella stebbinsi. Next base: position 338,404,635 of record JARDYH010000001.1, read on the forward strand.
CCCCACCAAAGTGCCCCCTAATAAGTCTTCAAACATGAGGGCCCCTGTTTAATTACATTGCTCTTTCATGTAATTGTGCTCGGAAGCTACTTTTTCAAATGTCCTTATGGCTTCATGCAGATTCAAGGGTTGGCCCTTAAGCACTTTGCACAATTAGTGACACTTAATTCTTTACTTTCATATGGAAAGTCAAACTGTACACTTCTATTTTTAAAAAATAACAAAAATAACGTTAACTCTTGAAAATGGTACTTTCAGATCTAGCGTGATTAGAAGTAGCCTTTAAACTAATTTAAGTAAAAGAGGCAATCATGTTATGCTCAAAGCTCTGAGGTTTAGGATGCTCTTTCCCCCTCCAAATGTAACATAATCTCAATGGATGCATCTGCTTTCAAACATACAAGTCAGTGCTAGCTTTGTGTTTCTTCTCCAGTCTCTTACCCAAAGTAAAATAAATTGGTTAGAACTGCAGATGGATAATTGTCTACTTTGGGATCATTAGTTAAGATGCTTTTTACAGGCATTTTGTTATCCTTCACGGTGTACACAGATTCATTTGCTTAGGGATCACTTCACTGTTTGCAGTTTCCATTGGGAAACAGGTTTCTGAGTGCAAAATAACTGAGAACTCTGTTGTGAGTGGTGCATTCATTTAATTATTGGGCATGCTCATTTAAACTTCTTAGAAACAGCCTCTTGGGACCCCACAATTTCCACAACTTTTCTATAGATTGGAGTAAATATTATCAGTGTTTGAAGTCCCAGAAGACCAAAAATATAAACACATCTTTCCTGTATTTATTTTGATTCCTCCTGCACCACCTCCCACATAATTCCAAAGTGTCCCCTAATCTTCTGGAGCAGATATGGGGGCATGGGGGATATTGACAGAAGCCACCAGTGGATCAAAGAGCCCTCCGTCAGCAGATACACACCCACCCACTCACCCCCACCCACCCACACCCACCCCTGCATGCAATAAGCAAATTATGATGCTCCAAGTTCCATAATCAACATTTTGAAATTCTGTTTTCTTGCTGGAAAAAAAAATGCTTCGGAGCCCAAGGCATAATAGAACTGTGGGATAATAACAGATGGGAACTGGGAGGGATCCCATGTTAGACCAATCACTGTTTAATTTAATTATTATTACATTTATATTTTGCCTTTTTTCCCTCTTGCAAGGAGCTCAAGGTGATGAACATGATCCTTGTCCATTTTATCCTCTCAAAAATCCTCTAACCACTACACCACACTGGTTTATTCATTATTAACATGCATATGCTGCTTTTTGGCTAGAACGATCCAAAACATTCAAAACAGTGCATTAACATTTCAGGGTGGGGAACAGATTATGGATGATCGGAGTCCTTCTTTCCCTCCAGACGTTGCTAGAATCCAACTCCCATCTACCCTACCTGGCATGGCCAGTGGTCTCGAATCATGGCACTTTTAGTTAAAAAACATCTAGAAGGCCACATCTTCTCGACATTCTGATCTAGAAGCTTTTGTGTAACAAAGACAAAAATTCTAGACTCTTAAGGCTGGGGATCTTATTTCTTGGGCTTATTGATGTATTGCTAATGGCAGAAACATGTTAGCTCCTCATATAATGCACACATAGTGTAAGACCTCCAAATAATGGATGCATAATATGTAAAGCATGATAAACATTACTGCAGTTATCATTAGATTACTTAGAAGAGCAACTGCCATCACAGATCACCTATTGCACAACTATTTATTTATTTATTTTATTCCTAACACGCCTCTCCATCCAGATCGAGGCGGGGAACAACAATAAATATAAATATAAAATCATAAAATAGATAAACCATTAAACCAGATAAAAACAAATACATTATTAAAAACATTCATCTTGAGCAATTTCCAGACAATAAGAGGAAAGCTGGGTTGTAAAAAGCCTTTTCTTTCTACTACTGCTGCTATTTTTCCTCCCCAATGTCACAAAAATGCCAAACCCCAGACCTAGTTAGTTAGGCTAGGAACATCTGAAGCTTCAGTATTGCTAAAACTAATCAGATGTAGATTTGATCAGTCCTTTGAATGGCAGAACACTGTCTAATGTCATAAAAGGATGTAAACGACAATAATTAGAAATAATGATAATACTGAATTTCTAGCAAACTTTCATCAACATTGGATTACCATTACTTTAGCATTTCATTTTAATGAATGCTTTGTAAGATATGCCTCAACATATTCCTGGACTTAAATTGTTTTTACAGCATTCATCAGAACTGAGCCAAGATTTGATTTCTTCCTTGGCATCAGTAGCAGTAACTACCATAAACTGAGTCACGCACCAGTATCCCCAAAAGAAGTAAAAATATAGTATTCAGTCATGTCTTACAGTTTATCAAAACAAACAAAAACCGGGGACATTTCTTAATCAAAACAAATCTGCTTTCTTTATATTAAAAGGGGAAAACACTGATTGCTAAACTTGTAGTTTCTGAGTATTCCACCCCACCCCCAAATCCTTAGTAATCTTGAACATTTAAATATTTGTGTAGAAAACATACACATCTAATGTGGACCCCCCCCCCCCCCCCCCGTTATTACAAATCTCCCTTCTCTGGAGGAGAGTTCTTTTGGATGAATATTTTCTGAGGATGATCTGGATTTTAGATTTCTAAGGGTGAAGGAACAGGCAAAGATGAACAAAATAGTATGCCTGAAAACTACAGTTGATTGAAAAAATCTGGTTGAATGTGTCTGACATCTCCTAACCCTAAAATACTGCCCATATGTGCTGATTGCTTTAAGATCTACAGTTAACATGAGCAACGCTGTGTGTATGTGTTTACTTCTCTGTGTGCTTGCCAACTGAACCTGAAATGTGCTTGCATAGAAACTGAGGATTCTATCCAGATTCAGTCAGAGTACACACACTGAAATCAGTGGGATGTACAGTTGTCATGACTAACAAGTCCCATTGATTTCAGTGTGCTTATTTTAAGTGTTACTCAATTTGGACCCACTCTTGAAAATAGAAGTTATACAAGGCAAGTGATTTGAGGTTAGTGGTGGATAATAAGACCATAATCAAGTATATGGTTTAGATTTTTTGGCACGTTGCTCATATTTGATAAAATGTGAGTGCCTGCAAAACCATTATATGTGAGTGCCTTCTGCTTGTCTTGCCAAGGCCTATGTCTGACATAGTCATAAGACTATGGATCTTCTTCTTCCATTAAAATCAGGGGTGTTTTCTCACAGACAGCAATGGAATGTGTATTGCATCTTTTCTCTCTCTGTAGCCCAACTTTTCCCCTTTGTTATGGAAAGCTGTGGTGCATGCATGCCTGCATAGAATACAATATACATACTTCATCTTCATCAAGTATGTGATGGTCTCTAATATAATTAAGCTATATAAATGAAAGGTACATGTTTCTTCCTATAGTTGCTTTTCTTCCTTTCTGCTTTCTTCTTTCTCACTTCCCATCTTTCTGTTTCTCAAAGGCCTTTCACATCTGATGATGGGTGAACAAGGTAAGTCTTTTCTTCCTAGCTTTCTCCATTAGCTGAACGTGGCCATGATTACCTGTGTTTCTTCCAAATGCCAGTTTGGCTTGCATAAGCCCACACAGCCAAAGCAGTCAAACTGCTTTGTATTCCCCCCATGTCTTGCCTTTCCATCACTCATTTGCTGAACATTGGGCTGTGTGACTGATGCTCAATAAGATAATCCTGGGAAATCCAAAGTCAGGTGTGTTGGCATTGAGTTGACGTAATGAAAGCCAAAAGGAAAGAGAATTTGGACATGGTCTTTTCCTTCCTATCCACCAGCCTTCCTGCCCTTGTTTTGATATCTGGCATAGTGACTTTATGTGTTTGGTAAATCTGGCCTTCAGAATTCTATTTTCCTTTTCTGAGAAAATGTTCTGCAAGGATATACTTACAGTTTTTACAGCTTGATCGTCGATCCTTGAAGACAAAATTTACAGCAAACAGTCTTCCAGTTTTTAACCAGCAGTTTAAAATACTTAAATATGTACAGAATGTAATGTTCTGACAAATCAATTTTGGTATGATCCAGGGCCTGTCTGCCAAATGAGTTTGCTCTAAATCAGAGGGCCCTCTTTTTTTAGTTTGGGTCAGAGGTTATTGTGCATCAGTTGAACTTGGCAGAATGGACCCATTGCTGTCACAGCAGCCACCAAGAAATGAAGTAAGGTTTGGAGAGGAACATAAGTATGCAGGAGATGAGTAGAGCAGACAGAGGATCCTGTGTTGCTCTGGAATGACCTACAGGTATCTTGCTCCATTGGGGCGCTGTTATCGCTCCCTCTGAATATGACAGGCATATAGAGAGATGCTGGATATATACCACCATTTTATATATGGAGCTTGGTGACCCAAGAGCTCTGTTTCAGTCCAGATGTGCAGGGGTACCCTGCTGGTTTTGAACGGGGAACTGGGAAAACAAGGAACTGACTTGGGATCACAGCAGTAGTAGGTAAGTCAGGGTTATAAAACCATACTGGAGCACAAATCGTTCCAGGAAATCTGATCCTATTGGCATAAGCAGATCATGCACTGTTGCACCTACCACACCATCCTTGCACTGGCAGCTGATAATCCAGTTTTGCCAGATAAGCCCTTTAAAAGCACACCCCACCACACACATACTGTTAGGTGAGGCTAGCAAGACTGGATCTGGTCCTTCTGGAAATGCTGAGTCTGAAAAAAAGAATACTATAGGTTGAAATAGGTAAAGAGTTAGCAGGGTCCTTGCCACAGTAGCAAGGCACAAATACCAAAGTCTAGTAGCCGTCCGATATGCTGCTTCTCCAGAACACACTTCTGGAAGTAAATAGCCACTACAGTGGAATCCTGCTAAAGTTATTGCCAAAGAGAGAGTAGTCAGAGATATGTGACTTCTGCACAGTTAATTTAGGATATTGATGAATGGCTCAGTGATATCACTGAACATCACTACTCAGAGGCATTGCCTAAGTTTTAAGATGGCCAAGCGACATGGGTGTTGGCCATGAGGCCCAGCAGACTGAGTTCCTGATCTGTGGCTGATATCATTGCATAAAGAGCTTGTCACTCTTTCCCAGTTCAAAGTACTTGGCTGGCTTCCAAGAAGCTCTTCACTTACGTCTCCACTTTTGCATTGCTTTTCAACTGCTTTCATTGCAGATGGCAAAGCATGGTAAACTGCCATAGAGTAAGCATGGCACTGTCCATTTTCATGTGTCAAACCTGAAGCTGATGAGAGGCTAGGAAAGGAACACTGACAATAACTTCTTCAGGACTTATGGAAAGCTTAAGCTTTATGAGCCAAATTCACAAAACTGTAATTGTATTATTTATTTATTTATTTATTTATTACATTTATATACTGCCCCATAGCCGAAGCTGTCTGGGCGGTTTACAAAAATTAAAAGATTAAACACTAAAAAGACAATATACAAAATTTAAAACTGACATTTAAAACATTTTAAACTGTTAAGCCTGGCCACACTGTCAATCAAAACCTCAACTTGAGCTGTAAAATGCCTGGGAGAAAAGAAAAGTTTTGACCTGGCGCCGAAAAGATAACAGTGTTGGCGCCAGGCGGGCCTCATCGGGGAGATCATTCCATAATTGGGGGGCCACCACAGAGAAGGCCCTCTCCCTTGTTGCCGTCCTCCTAGCTTCCCTCGGAGTAGGCACCCGGAGGAGGACCTTTGATGTTGAGCGTAGTGTACCGGTAGGTTCATGTCGGGAAAGGCGTTCCATCAGGTATTATGGTCCCAAACCGTGTAAGGCTTTATAGATTAAAATCAGCACCTTGAATTGGGCTCGGAAACATACAGGCAGCCAATGCAAGTGGGCCAACATCGGTCTTATATGTTGGAACCTTCTGGTCCCTGTTACAAATCTGGATGCTGCATTCTGCACAAGCTGCAGCTTCCGAACCTTCTTCAAAGGCAGCCCCATGTAGAGCGCATTGCAGTAATCTAACTTGGAGGTTACCAGAGCATAGACAACTGAAGCCAGGTTATCCCTGTCCAGATAGGGGTGTAGCTGGGCCACCAGCCGAAGTTGGTAGAAGGCACTCCGTGCCACCGAGGCCACCTGAGCCTCAAGTGACAGAGATGGTTCTAGGAGAACCCCCAAGCTACGAACCTGCTCCTTCAAGGGGAGTGCAACCCCATCCAGAACAGGTTGAACACCCTCCATCTGGTCAGAGGAACCCCCCACTAACAGCATCTCAGACTTGTCTGGATTGAGTTTCAGTTTATTAGCTCTCATCCATGAAGTGGTCATTGTATTATGGCGGCCGCATCCATTTATGCAAGTGCTTTATACAATGGAATGCTCTAGTCTGTAGTTGGAAGCTGTACCCCATTCAGTTTGAAGTGGGAATGTGTGATGTGAGGAATTTTGTTCCTTTTAAGCCCAAAAGGATTTCTCAGTGTTTACATTTTGGACTGTAGCATCTCTCTCTCTCCCCCCCCCCCCCCCCCGATTCTGGAAATGTTTTGTGCATTTTTTTCTGGATCCCACACTTTGTGCAAATAGTAATTTATACAAATTGGATCTTTTTGGAGGAGGGGATCTTGAAATTTGTGCAAGTGGGGTCATATATATATATATATATATATATATATATATTAGAATTTTCCTGCAAGTGTGCATGATCGCCAGTCCATCTTTCTGCCATGTAGATCTGCACAGACATATTCCCTCTCTTGTAAATACCCTTTTCAGTTTTCATCCTCCTCACACACTACTTTGTTTGACCCAGCAGAGCCCTGTCACATACTTGCCAAAGAACTTGTCCATCCCCCTAGCTTTGGGAAGCATTGACATGGAGGATGCAATTGACAAGTACAGAATAGGGCTCTGTTGGGTTTAAGGAAGTAGTGTGTGTAGAGGATGAAACTGACAAGGGTATTTACAAGAGGGGAATATGTCTGTGAAGGTTTATATAGCAGACATGTGGGCTTGTAATCATCAAAAAAAAAACCCTCCCTGACCCCAGTTGTGCAAAATTCAAGATTTTTAAAAATATAATTTGAACAAATTGCCACCATTTTTTTTTAAAAAAAGGCAATCCATGTACTCAATAGACTTGCTACTCATTGAGTCAATACCAGGGATGGGTGGGTATGGAATAAATTCAGTGCAAATTGCCAGCATTATAATGAAAGGCAATCCACATATTCCATCGACTTACTACTGATCGAGTTAACGTCAATGGTGGTGGTGGGGAGAAACAGAGTGAAATCTGCTAGGGCCAAACTGGAAAAAATATGCTGAGATTTTAACTCTGAAAACAGAATTTGTGTGCATCGCTAGTTCGATGTATGAGAATTCTTGTGACCTCAGCCTTGTGACGTCAGTCTACCTTTGATCAATGATCATGGTTTCGTCATATTGCTTCCATTTGCCTGGTGACTAGACTAGGAATCAATGACCTCTGGCATTTCTTCCCATCACCCTTCTTCCATCTCATTGTATCAAGTGACTGTGGCTGTATTTTTCTTTCCAGCTAATTCTTTCCATTATTCCACTCTGCTGAAAATTTATATAGTATGTGTAAAATTCTGACATATATCTGTGAATAGATGTGTCTATAAATACATATTATATACAGTGAAATATAATATAGAAATACAGTGTGTGTGTATTTATGTATGCAGAACAACAACACAATCTTATTCATCCTTGCTAGGTGGAAAATATTGAGCAATATATTTCCACATGATAGTAATCCCCCTTTGCCCCATGTTTTAACCTTTGTTTTCTTTGTGGTTTTGAATTTGATGTGGTGTGCTGTGTATTTCTGATATGCCGTTGCATGAGAGATTTGCCTTTCTCCATATAGCATTGGAGCAAAAGCGCTTAAACAGTATCTTTTAATCTGTGTTGTGTGTTGTGTGGTTTGTGATTTTTTTTCTTTTTCTGGTGTGTGCTTTGGGGTGTTCTTTCTTTCGTGCTGTGTTTATATGCTTATTTTCAAGTTGTCTTTTGGTGATGTGCACAGTGATCTAATTTTTATTTTTTTATGTTTTTATTTTATCCTTCCTCCTGCTGTTTTCTCTTGCCTTCTCCCTGGTGGACACTTCTCCGTACCTGTGCTTATGTGGACATACAACTTCATACCTTATAGGTAGAAGTAAAGGTATAGATCATTTTCTTTTAAACATTGATGGCTCTGATTATTGACATGCTTTTAAAATGTTCAGATATCATCCTTTAAAAATGTTTGTTGTCCATAGTATTGCTGTTTGGTGAATCACCTTGTGATTCCCTAAAGAAAGATGACTTACCATTTATATTACACTGTGGTCTACCATGTTGCATTTGGCAACTGAATAACTTGTAGGATGCTGTATGGGTTTTGTCCATGCTGGTAATAGTTTTGCGCCAACTAGTTGCTACTGTTTCTGGCAGTTTGATATATATATATATATATATATATATATATAATCAACATTGGAACTTCTCACTTAGGTAACTGCAGCAACCAACAGAAAATCTACAACAGGCAGCCAGTTGACATATTCAGTATGTCTGTTACTGGAGGAGCTATAGTCTCTCATGTTGAGTGTGATAGGGTGTTGTCTTGGAGGATCATCTGTGGTCCAGTTTAGAGGCTTAGCTGGACCATGGCAGTCTTTGAGTGGTGGAGGATGTGTGTGCTGCCCTTCTCCACCATATGCAAGGTGTACCTAGGGGAATCTGTACATGCACTCATCTAATCCGTGAGTCTTCCCTCTCAAAAAAACTATGATGCAAATAGGTTTGCACACTGGGCTTCATGTGGAATGCCCATGCCAAGTGTGATGTTCATGTTGGGAGAATCATGTGCCCGATCCTCCAACACTCAAAGTCTATTGCTACACAGGTAAGTGTGGAAAAGAGAAAAATAATTCCTACCCAGATGTAATATACCTGATGGCTCTTGTTGTTTATCTGGACAGCAGTTTCTTTCAAGAGATTCTCAGCTTTGTTGGTCCTGTACATTGCAACTCTTCTTCAACAATTATGGGTTGTGTATCTTAAATTCTCAGTGATACCATACTACAAATAAGCAATGCTGTCTCATGTTTTAGGCTGCTATGTTTTTGTCTCAGTTTGAAAAAGACAGATAACAAGATAGAGCGAAGAAGGGAGAGTAAATTAGGGGAAGCTCCTACAACAGGTTCTACATTAACATGTTCATCTGCCTTTTTTAGGATTTTGAAGCATCCATATTTGGAAAAGGCTCATTGTATTTATCAATGTGCTCTGTAAGATATAGGAGCTGAACCTGCATTTAGAAACCTGACCTATACCAGAATGTGTGGCTAACAGTTGGATTAGTCAGAATGATAATGTATGAACTAAATAAGCGTTCAGCAGAATGGTAGTTAACCAATGACATTTGTTCCTATCCATAAAAGACATTAAATATAGTATAATATAGGCTATATGAAGCCAAATCCTCAACTCTGCAGAAATCTACAGGACACCTAACATCAGGATATAAATAGCAAAATTGGTAAACTGGAATAAAAATGTGGATTGTGTCAGTACATAATGATACAGTACATAATGATACAGTACATCATGTTGCAGTTAATGGCAACATAGAATGCCATCACTCCTTGGGATAAACGGCTACTCCGTAAGATCGTATGCTTATACCTAGAATTGATTTCTGGCTGTCAATAAGAGTTCCAATTCAGAATACTCTTGAAAAGTATTTCCAAAGATGCACTTTGACACATGCTGACCAATTGGGATGTGCATACCTTTTCTTATGGAAGAAGGGCTTGACTTCTACAACAAATGTCTTTTGTTCTGCACAGGGTGGGAAATGTTTCTCATAGCATATTGAAAGGCAAAGCGTGATCCAGTGTGGTTGGCAACAGTAGAAGCTAAAGTATGAAGAGGAAGCAGTTGTTTTAAAGCATTTATTCTTTATACTATATTTCGATCTTGTAATTTGAATTTTGTACATTTTTGAAATCATAATAGAAATGAATAAGGAGCCCAATTTAAGAATAATGCAGTAGACATAGGCTTGTGTTGAAGGGTCAATTCTTTCATGAGGAATAAAGAGGATGAGAATCAAAGAACTGTTATGTATAATATGTTCCCTGATCTCACTAAATACACGGTGGCAAAACGGATCATAAATAACCAACTTCTAATTTGCTGCTGAGCTTGAGTTAATGTCTGGTCACATTTTACCTTATCATTTGTTGTCCTGATGGCCTTTATTTAAGGAAACAATAATTTACCTTCCCATTACATTCTGCCATGAAGTTCCTCATTCCTATGGCGATTTTTGTTTTGTTTTGTCTTTTATGATCACTCTTGGTTTGTCTGCACCACTGGTTTCAGTTCTCTTTGCACTCCGTATGTGATGCTAGTGTTGCCCTGAAATTTCTGCCCTACTTTTTTTCCTGGTCATTTAAGTGTGTGTGTGTGTGTGTGTGGGGGGGGGGTTGGAATGACAAAATGGGTTTGAAAATAAATAATATACAAAATTGTGGGAAAGGTGTGAGAGTTTTCTGAGAAATTCTCAGGTTCAGCACTTACCTTACTGTTATGCAATTGGAAGCCAACACAGAGTGGCAGAAAATCCTGAGAATTTGACAGCACTAATACAGAAGAGTGTTATATTCAAGCTTCACGCAAGAGGCATCATGAACTCCCAACAAAACTGAAGTGAGGGACAGAAATAAAACTTAATAACGAGAGAAAACAACAACAGATGCACAAACATAGAATAGCAAGAATATCATATTGGATGTTTTATGGCATCACTGTCCTTACCATAACATTGACAACTTTGTGTCAGAATGATTCTAAACATTAGCCGACACGCTATAGAGAGTAGCAGTGGAGTAGTGGAGTATCTTTGGCAGGGAGAGGAGAAATGGGTATGGTTGTTCAGAGTTTAGGAGCCTGGACTGCTCACTTCACTTTCCACGTTGTCACCAGTCATTTTTTTATATCAGCTTACATAATACAACTTTTGCATGTCTTGAATTTTGAGCTGCAGGTTTGTTCTTTTAGAATTGCATTAATTTTCCCTGGAACGGCACATTTTGTGTATGTACACACATTTGAACAGCAATAACAAAACCCTGATTGCATCAAAGGACATATCCACCATTTCTGGTAGAACTATGATAAATCCTTGGCACCAGATCTACCAAGATAAGTATGTCTTTCTACCCCCAGCTGAAACTATCCAATCTTTCCCTGGCTCCCTTCACCCCTATAAACCCTAAGGAGCCACATGTGTCTGCCCAGAAAGAAAATTACTACCTTTGCTGCCACCTTTTCTTTTTGGGAAGACCACTGTCTAGTTTCATTTACACTAAAATCCTGGATAGCTGAATTGCAATTGCTTCCCACCAGTGAAGACACCCCCCCCTCCCCAATTAAAAAGGAACCAGGAAATTCCTTCTCTAGATAGTGGGTGAGTACATGCTATGACTTTATGCATTATTCCCCCCCCCCCCCCCCCGTAAATGAAAGCTGGGAATCTGCTCCGCTGTGCTCCCTGCCCCAATGCCCATGCTTCTTCATAGAAAGCATGTACTCTCCCACTGAGATATGGCTCCAACACTCAACAATGGATTTCTCTGGGTCTGGTTGTTAGGAATGTGTAAGAAGTACTGCTGAACACTCTAAAGCGCTATGCAAATGTGAATTACCTGTTGTGATTATTTTACTGCTTTTGGTCAGGTGGAGTTCTAAGGGACTGTGATTGAAATCTAAAGATGAATTAATAGGGACATTAAAGGTTGAACTCAAATCAATTGAGACTTAAATATGTTATTGATTTCAATGAGAGCTAAGCACATCTACTTTCTGCTGGGTTGTGCTCTTTCACCCCAGTGCAGAGAGTTGTGGGAGGGGCATAATGCAATATGCAGGCTTCCTCCTGAGAGAACAAATAGACTATCTTTGCACGTTACTTGAAGCTAAGGATTATAGCTTAATAAACCAGGATGTGAATGAGCAGCATGCTGGTGCACACAGTGCATTTCTTCTACTTTTGTGTGAAGCAGGGAGGGGATGGTTTCTTACGACATATGAATGTGAGACTATGATTTCATGGACTCAAATAAGACAGGACTTGAAAACCAATACCCTGTTTAAAGCTGGCTTAAGATCCTGGCTTGTTTGGGTCCCATAGTTCCAGTTTAGGTGTCATGAGAAGATTGTCATGGCATGGGACTGAGAGCCCTCTGAGACTGAGGTTTCCAGTGGCAGTGACTCCAAGGAGGAGTGAGAACTAGTTCCTGGACCTTCACAATGGGGCCCTCCACTTTGGATCCTGCACCCTGTCCTCTTGACTCTCAGGAGATGCCACTGTCCTCTTCCTCTGAGGAATGGACCTCAGACTCCTCCAGTGAGCAGAGAGGCTCTGGAGAGCATCCCCCAATGAGCTCCTCACTCCATAGATCCTCACCACCCAGAAAAAGCCAGCAATGGTGGGAAAGGGTGCTGGCCCTTTAAGAAAATCAGATAGGAACATAGGAAGCTGCCTTATACCAAATCAGAATATTGGTCCATCTAGCCCACATTTGGACTTAATTCGCATAATTTGCCCCAGGGTTGATTTAAATCATGATTTACGTCACTTCTCTGAAGAACTCAATTTTAACTATTTAAATCAGTTTAAATCACTAGTGGGGAATTCTATTCATCACTTTTAGCAGAAGTACATTATTGTTTAATGTAACTTTAGTACATATTCAGAGATGGGGGTTTCATTAGAACACACTAAGCAATTCTGAATTATTTTCAGATAAATTCTCATCAAAATAATGGGATGATTATTGAGTATTACAGCAGAATGAACTTCTGAAATTATTCAGGAGATGAACCAGCTCTGACTGGTTCATGGGTTGTTGTTTTTTTGTCATGATGTACCAGAATCACCGCCACCAAATATGCTTTTAATTTGTACTAATAAGATTGTTTATTCTCCTGGTTAGTTTTCTTCTTCAACAAACATCAACATTAACAAAACACGTACATGGATTTTTGAATGGTTAACTATTTCAGTTTTTAGATAAATGTGTGAAGTTCTTTAAAAAATAAAATGTAGGCAATTTCAACCACAGTACGTACAAAAACAATATATTCCCAAATGGGGCCTTTTTTATGACCTTCTGCTGCCATGCTAGGTACTTCTCTTCTACAGTGAAGGATACATGTAGCAGAAGTTTCCTCAGGCATCAGGATTACATGAATATGCTCTGTACGCTTTTGGTTTCACTTTCTGTTCCCTATCCCTTACATTTACATCCAGGCTCCTCGTCTTTGTTCAGATGCATTCCATCGCCCCATATTTTCTATTCATTGACCTTCTCTGTCTTTGCATTTAGAGAGAGGCAAGCCTTGAGAGAGCGAGAGCAAGAGAGAGTGAGACTGAGAGAGCATGCACTTCTGTACACCAAATGCAATACAGAATAGGACTGATCAGGCTGTCTCCCATCTCCAGAAACTGCTGCTATCATATTCATAGAATATATTAGAAATTGTATAATTACTATTCATGATGATAACTTTGACCTAGGCTCTTTTTTCTTTTACTAATTGTTTTAAATAAATTTAGAAATCTCATTTTAAAAATAAATCTGATTTTATCAACCCTGATTTGCGCAAATTTGGCCATAATTTGCACCAATTGCTAAGAAATTAGCACAAATTGCAGAACCTTCCAAAACAATGCGTAAAAAGTTGCAAATTGCAGAACGTTTTAGGGGGAAAAAAGTGCAGAATTCACTGAAAATTTGAGTACTAGCCTATCTCACTGTAGAGTTGGGCGTTGCAGCTGGAACCAAAATTAAGCCGTGAATGGGGGGAGGCGAGCCTAGGAAAACCATGTCAAACTCCACCCCCAAAATGGATTTCTCCAACATGCCGTGTCTCCTCTCCTGAACTGTTGTCCAGAGCAGATGATGAAATCCCATATAGAGCAGTACAAAGCTATCCCTTCCTTCATATGAGCAGTTTACCTGCTCATATGAAGGAAGGAGCAAAGCAGGAACATACAGGCTGCATGCGTCAGCACGTTGTTATTTCATATCCTGGTCCGTTAAGCTGTTTTTTAAAATTAAAAGTGAGGTGTAAATATGCTCACAGTATACTTCTCAATACGTTCCCTTCCCCACAATTCGACTCCCAATGCCCAGATTGTCTCTGGCTTTGGGGTGTACAAACAGATTATCTGCATGCAGAGATTTGTTTGTTTATGCATATTGAAGGCTGCTTCACACTTCAAAATGAGACTCTGAAATGGTGTACACCTAAAAATATAAAGTGGGAATGCAACAAGCGCATATTTTTTGCAAATATGTGTATCGTACAGTTTCAGTTGTTAGAGAGCCATGATTGGATGCAGCTTCCTCTTGAGTATACACAGTGGCTAGCGTGGGTTTTCTGTATTATAACATGTAAAATACTACTTAATTCTATTAGTATGCAAGTCACAACCAAATCCTATGTTACATGTGCAGATGCGCTAGTGTAACTACAACTGCTATAAAATAATAATAATAGTAATACCTTCTCTCTCTCTCTCTCTCTCTCTCTCTCTCTCCCTCCCTCTCCCCCCCCCCCCACAATTGCCTATGACTAGCAAAAATGTATGAACATGTTGGATGTTTTCTTCTTTACAGGGAATATGAGTTTGTGAGGGAAATCACACACATACTGTAAGCAATGTGCAAAGAGAACTGAACCCTGTAGTGTTATGCTCAGTGAAATTTTCATTTGTAAATAACATTTTATGATTGCGGTGATCCAAAGTACAATTTCTTGGAAGTAAGTTCCATTTACATCGCTGGGACTCCAAGTAGGGAAGCAAGGTGAAAAGTGTGAATGGCAGGTGACAAGGGGAAAAAAATGACTGACCTCCTTTTGCATGCTTAAATAATTAGTGGCATTTAAATGAGTTATGTGCAAAAATAATTTTCCATTTCTCTTTGCCAGCAACACCACTAGGATTTAAGAGCCTTGTGAATAAGTTCAGCTTAGTAGCCAAGGATTTATGCAAATATTTAAGCAAACCATCAGTGACTAATCATTAAAAATGTGCTCTAATAGCATCTAATTATAAGGGGGGAAAAGACACAATTACATCTACACTGTCAGCCTTGACTATCATTCTTAAGATACTGATTTGTCATGTAAAATGGATGCCGTGTGCTTTTCCTTGAAAATCCATTTTGAAAAACTTTGGCATTTCCCATCTTTGCTTTTGATTTATTTTTCTCCCAGTGTCTCTGTGTGCGTGTATATTTTGGATTTGTTAAGCAGATGGTATTTCAGATGAATTGCTTTCTTTTAATTGTGTCTTTCTAAAAGCAAAAGCAATTTGTTTTACTTTTGCGAAACAGTTAATCCTTGAAATCTAAAGAGTGAAGCTAAATTCCAAAAGAGGTTCATTTGAAATGGTAATATAGGTGGCCCCTGAAAAGCTAACAAACATTTATCTTGGAAAAATAAGATCTAATTGTTGGAGGGACTTGTGTGTGTGTGTGTGTACATAAGTCATACTGCACAGATGAGGGCTATATTTAAATGCTACTGGTCTCTATTTTGCTTGAACTATAAGCTTATCAGTAAGAAAGTTGGTAAGACATAGTGTTGCTCAAAGATTTTGTTCAATCCACATTTCCAAATAAACAGTGTTGACTTACACCTCCTGCGCAAATATGTGGATTGGAACACAGTTATTGTTCAGATTTTGCACTTCTCCAAGGTCAAGAAAATAATAATAATAATAATAATAATAATAATAATAATAATATACACCACTGGCCATGGAAGTCAAGGAGCTATGGCAACAGGAAAAGGTCACAATTATCCCGTTGGTCACAGTCACTGGCATCACATTTAAAAAAATATAGAGAAAACCTTCCAAAACTGGGCCTACCAAAATACATCCACACCAACATCCAGAAAGCAGTCATAATTCAAACATGCTCAATTGTCAGGAAATTCCTGAATCTGTAAAAGACAGCATGACTTGGCAAAGCCTGTCATGTCCATCTAGAAAAACTGGCACGAGTGAGAAAGGGATATAATAATAATGAATTTCAATCCAATCCTATACTATTTTGAAGTGTTGAATTCTGAGATACTGATACAAAAAAGTGCAAGTAAAACATCCAACACATTATTTGCTTTGGGGGGTGGGGGAGAGTCTTGGTTCTTTAATCTACAAAGTCCTCTATATATGATATTTGACATTGCAGTCAACTAGGGTGGCACACTTGAAATTTCAAAATAACATGTATTTCTGTGTTGTTAAGATGCTTGTATTCTCCCTGTATAATGTATGAGTGAAGAGCGCATAACTATGTGTTAGGGATTATACCGACAAGTAATTTGAGCGAACACAGCGCTAATGTCTCTCTTTTATGTTAAAACTGTTCCTCTTTAAATGTGAATAAAGCATCTGAGTCTGGCTTGGTTTTAATTTTCATTAAGAAGAATGATTCCTCTGGGAGTCTTTGGCATTATGGCTGCATTGTGTGTAAACAGAAGCAGAAATATTGTCCTCTGATGTATTATGGTAGTGTATTCTTTTTGGTGGGGCTCAGGTTTCATTCTGCACAAAGTGAATATTTAATTGATATGACTGAAAAGATCTCTCTCTCTCTCTCTCTCTCTCTCTCTCCCCTTCTCTCTCTCTCTAATTTGAAGCATTCAGCAATATGTAGAGATGTGGAAGTAGAGAACGTGGCCATATGCTTTGTAAAAACTGCGCTAATAACACTTCTGATGGATGTCTGGTTTATAAAGTGCTGTATCTTTCATTAAAATTTACATGTAAAGTAAGGGCAAGCCCAGTGACAGGAAAGCTAATGCAACTTGCCGATCTTGACATAATAACAATCAGAAGAAACTGGAGATCCCAGATGGCAGCTTGGCCTTTGCCATCCTTTTAATAAGCTACTAACTGCTAATTATTGCACTCTTTGGGCAAGTTAATTTACTGTTGACTCTTAAAGAGACACTGCTCCTTTTCCTGTCACACAGCTGTTTCTTTCCATGAAAGAATTTAAAGGTGCAATCCTATGCATATTTATACAGAAAAGATGTACTACCATTCTCAGCATGCTTCAGCCAGCTTACAATTTACGAAGAACACATGGCTGGAGGGTGCTGGAAGTTGTAGGATTTTTTTCCCAATCTAAACATGCATAGGATTGTCCCTTAGTGGTTGTGTTCTTCTTACGTTGTAAGCTTCCCAGTAGGCATCAGGAAAGATGCAAAATTTCATATAAGGACAGAATATTAGCTGATAAGTACCATCTTTATGAACATGCACATTTCACTTATCTTTGTATGCCCACCCTGCATATATTCAGGGTACATTAGGGATGCTTGAGGAATTTGATTTTTGTGTATTCTGTTATGAACGAGCCTGATCTGCTTCTCTCAGACTAATGTGGGATTGAAACTCAGTTATTCACTGGCTTTTGAACATCCTGAATATTTCAACACAGTTCTTGGCTCAAAAATGGATCAAAAATGTCTTTAAAAATATATATGTATTGAAGTGAATTTTTAAATTTAAGTTTTTGTATGGATTTCTTTTTTAAAAATAACCCCCCCTACAGATTTACAGATTTATATTTATTTCATTTCATTATTCAGTTCTGTGTGCATTTAAACCCTGTTTTTCCATCCAGAAAGAAGTTCAAAACAGCTGACAACATCGTACAGAAATGAACAGAATAATATCAGTAGACAGTCATGAGTGAACAAATACAAAAGCGACGCAGACTACAAATGGTTCATCCCTTCCCAGTGCATACGCAGCACTGTTGCCTGGGCAGAATGCCCCAAATCTCTATGTGACAAAAAACGGGCCTGCAGATTTGCTTTTTCTCTATCGAAATGGATACGAAAGCCATTTTGTACTGAAGAGCTTTGGGCACATGCTAGTGCTTGCTTGCCTAGAACAGATTGTTGAATCAGGGAGAGTGTGAGGACTGACAAGGAGGTTGAGAGTTAGATTTCTAAATTTAGGAGAGATTTATTTCAAAATGTAGAGTGAAACTCAAGCCGCATGTTCAGTAAACGTTTGTGGTGAAGCACTGCTGGGATTGTACCAGTTTTGATGCCATGTAAAAGACTGCATTTTTGAATATATTCTAGATATTGGGCACACTTTAAAGAGACAATAATAATTATGATTCCACCAGGTTTGTGGGAGCTTTGGGCAAGGTACTTTCCAGAAACCCCCTCTGCCTTCACCAGCCTCTCCCTGTTCCCCTGCCGGACATGTATTATTATTATTTTCAACCTTACTGTATGTGTTGCAGCAGTCATGATGGTGGTGGCTTTTCCTGCTACTGTGGCGGCAGTGGCAGGCCAGTTGAAGCTGCTGGCCTACAGTGCCCCATCTTAAATTTCAGTATTTTACTTTGCCAAGTTTGAGTAGCAGAAATCTGACCCAATCAGTTGCTGCATTTGCAGGCACACAGCTAGTAAGGAGTAGCGAAGTGTCAGTTTTCTTGCTGCTCTGGTGCACCCATTGGCTGTCATTGCAGCATTTTCCTTTGATACAGTCTTGCATGACTTTTTCCATCTGTCATGGGGTCATTTTGGACCTTCCTGAACTGTGGTGCTCCAGACCTGTGCCTTGTGGGCCAGCTCTTGTGGCGCCATAAGCTCTCATAGCTCCCATATGTAAGAAGTTCACTCTGCTTCAAAACCTAGCAATGGGAGAAGTCTGGGTTGCAATATTCTTTCACCCGGTGCCCATGTTCTGGGCAAGAGGTTCTTAAGGTGGAGGAATAGTCAAACTTGAATTCTGAAGTGGTACAGCACCAGAAGAGTGATTCCAACCAAATATGTGTTGTTGTTGTTTTCTCCATGTTAGTATATATCCAACCTCATATGTGGGAAAACCTAAATATATCAACAGCACTCTCCTGTGATTCCATTGTTGTGACAAACCAGTAGTAAGGTTTAACAGCTATTGTATTTGTGGAATATTGGATTTTTGTATATGCTACAGTATTTATTTAATTGGTTAATTTAGTTTAGGTATCAACATCCCATCTAAAACATTTCCCAGGCTGGCTTGCAAAAACAGCAACAATACATGATGATAAAACTAAAACAAGGAACATTTAAAAAGTGCTGATAAAAACAATAAACAGGGATTAACTTTCACAGTTGATAAAATTTGTCTTTGGTGTCAAGATGATATCCAACGTTGGCACCAGGCGAGCTGTTCGAGGGTTGTCTTGAGCGCCTGACTGGGTCCAGGAGTCCAGTGGACCCCCCGCGTCTGCCTCCCCGGACCCAGTCAGGAGCTCCTGGCAAGTGTGGATACCGCTTGAGCACCCGTGAGGCCCGTAGAGCGCTCGGCAGCCGCCCACCCCTTCACGTTGAAATTGCACACTTACCCCCTGCTGCATCAATGACAGCTGTAAAGGCCCCATATATGTAAGTGTTAAAGTGCGATCAGAGCAATCGCGAAGGGGCGAGCAGCTGCTGAGCTCTCGCTGGGACAAGCTGAGCCAAGGAAGAGGTTTGTGCGGCCTGATGAGTGGGGGAGGGCGGTGGCAGTGGTGATGGGGCGAGTGCCACCGAGGCACGCACGGGGGGGAGTTTGCCCACTCCTAAAAAAGGCTCTTTTTAAAGTCACCACTTGTCTCACTGGCACTTGTGGGGCACCTGAAGAAGGGCCTCAGAAAGTTAAGTTTGTTTATGGACAAGTGTATGTGGAGATAGGCAATCTTTCAGGTTCCCTGGGCCCTAAAGCTATGAAGGGGCTTTAAAGATTAAAGGGGTTTAACGATAAGCACCTGTATCTTGAATTGGGCCATGAAATGGATCAGAAGCCAGCGCAACTGCTTAGCCGCTGGAGGGAGATGCTTCCAGTGCTCAGTCCCAGTTAGCAGCCTCATGGTTGTATTGTCAACTAACTGCAGTTTCTAAAGCATTTTCAAAGACAGCCCCAGGAAGGACATATTACAGTAATCTACTGTTAAGGTTTCCGGAGCATGAGTAAATGAGGCTAGACTACTGTAATGCGTTGTTACGACTGCTGGACAAAATCTACACCCTCCTTTCACTGGACTATTAGTCCCCCAAAAAAGGGAGGGGGAATATCAGCCATTTTAAGGGGAGTTTGAAAAAAAGACAAGAAGGCCATGGGTCTTTTCTTTGTTTAACACAAAAGCAGCACGTTCCCACCACTTCAAGCTTACCTGCTTGGCTTCTCTGGACAGCCTGACTCTGTTTCCTTTGCAAGTTGGGACAGAATGTTCCATGGAAATAATGTTATGTCATAATGCTGGGAACAATGCTACATCCTGACATAGCATCGTTCCAAAGATGGCCATTGGGGCAGTCATTTGGCTCCCAAGGATGCTCCTGGGAACTATGCTGTGTCATGATGTAGCATTGTTTCCCTGGGCATTTTATCCCAATATTACAAAGGAAATGTCCCTATACTGATAGGGGCAGCCCAGGTGCTGCTCGAACTGGCAGCCAAACATGTCCCCCCTCTAAAACAAAATCCTCTACCACCTCATATTTACATATAAGCCTACCCCCACCTGAAAGTTCATAGATTTTCCCCACTCTCAGAAGATTAATCCAATCTTCAGGGGATGTTTTCTTTCCTTTTTAATTAATTTTTAACATTTTAATCGTAGTTAATTATAACAAAAATAATGACAATTTTTTATGTAATAGAATATGCAGATAAAACACATCTTATTTCTTTAATCCAGGAAGTAAGTGTGTATATAAGAATGATTTCAGAAGATGTTTTTGCCTCCCCGCCCCACGAAAGTAATGAAAAAGTCTGTTCCAATACTTTTGCCCAGCACTAGTTGTAACATATTAGAACAACATTATGATGTTATCAGAGAAGCTGTTGTAGTTGCTTAGAGTGAAAGTACCAGAGTCATATCTTATTGTGCAAGAAGCCAAAACCATCACACTGGCTTGGTTGATGTGCAATGTTTTAGTTTGTGACAAGTGGACAAAAAGTCATTCATAATGGAAAGTTAGTTTATCTTTAATGTTTTTCTTCCATTTTAAATTTTTTTTATTATCAACGGCATGCAACTCAGGGAGGGAAAATTTACATTTAAAGTATGTCATTTTTAAAAAGATTGGTTGTGCCTCTTTAATTGTTGAAAGCTGCAATCAAAAGGAGGCCAGTGCAGAGTGAGGTTTTTGCATTGAGAGCTTGTTTAGAAATGAAGGAACAGCTGCTGTTTTAAATGGACTCTAATTTTGACAGTTTATGCTGTTCTGTGAATGCATGATTCTCTGTGATAATGTTTGGGAGGACTGATGGTGGGTAATAGCTTATTTCCTGGGCTTTATGGTAATGCAGCAAAGTGATTATAATAATGTCATCAGGAACTGGAATAGACCCCTTGTCACACACATCAGACAGCCCTGCAAAAAATATGAAGCCCAATGAAAGATGCTTTAAGGCTCATTGTAGCCTTTCATGGAAGAGGCTGATAACGTTAAAGCAATGGATAGTTTATAAAATATATGCTGTGTAAGCTGGATCTGAGACATGAAGTATGGTTTTTCAGGAACAGCACAAATGTTTGCAGTAGGGGGGCTCTAAACCAATCCCCTGAGTTGCATGCGTTTAACTGGGCTATTTCATTAAGGCTCTGAGCAGATCTACACTGAAAGTTTGAATCGTTTAGGTTTGGTTTCGAGGATGCATTGGGGCACACGACGCACGTACTGTGACGTTTTATATCAGTTGTTTTTTGTACCGTTTGTTAAGTATTTATAACGTATTTTTAATGAATTAAATCGTATTATAAATGGTTACTTACCGTTTCAAAGCAGCTGAAATTAAACCTCCGGTATCCAATTGCAGTCGTGGGGGGCGTGTCCGTAGTTGGATGAGAATTGAGAGGAAGTGAAAGGCAAGGGGCAGAAGGAGGAAGTGGGCGGTTCAAAAACGAGGAGACGAAGCAACCATAGAGAAAGAAACATAGAATACATCCAGTGTGCCCTTACTCAAGGAACTTAAAACGGAGGAAAAAATTGTCTAAAACTGTAAGGACTACTTTGTGTGGCTTGTTACATTTTAAAATGTAGCAATTAACATCGCGAGAACTGAGTTTTCGGAACGTTACATCAGCATGTGTAGATTGCCTCTCTGTCTAACTGATGAGATTCTGTCACAAAACCATTCAAATAGTACAGCTCCAGAGGAACAGATTACCTGAATTGGGGAGCCCTACACCACCCGCTTCCTTGTTTTGATAGAGGCATATTGATGTAGGGATGTCCGTCACTGGAAAATCCGATTCTTGTTTTGGCTAAGTGGTGTTCCTTGGCATGTATGAGTAATTTTGAGTTTGTGAGCTGATCTTGGGGTTTTCCCTGAACTCCAGGCATTTTTTTTGGGTGTATTTTTGGTGCCCAGATGCAGTTTGCGCAAATTGCTCAGGAATTGACGCAAATTGTGGAACCTGTAAAAAATGTGCAGAATGCCCTGAAAATCTGCAAACTGGCCCAACTTGCCGCAGACCTGGAATTGGAACAAAGTCTGGTAGGACCTTACCTGGGAAAACATGTCAAACAAAATGGATTTCTCTGACATCCCTAGTGAAGAGTTGATTTGTAGATACCCTTGCTATGATTCAGTTACCTGCATCAGTGTTTGAATTAATGTTTTCTTTCTGGTAATATCAGACCTGAGGTGGGGACATTTTTACAGATAGATACTATTTTAAATAGTGTGAATGCCAGGTGTTGTCATATCTCAATGAAAACTGTAGGCTAAACAATTCTGATTGATCTAACCCACTTTGGACTGCTTAGGACTGATTCTGACTCACCAGATCTAGACTGATTTGGTCTGAATCGCCCCAGTGGCTCAGAATTCAAATCTGAATCTGAAGCTGTGCACAGCTTTAATTTTTAATAAATATGTACATTTCTGGTTTGGTCCTGTGTGGAATTAAATAAAAAAATCCATGTTCTGGGCTTGCATGGAGAGCCTCCATGGACCAAGAGGCTCTACTTTTCAGATTGTCACCCTCTACGAGTCAAGGCTGACAGATGTAACAAGGAAGAGGGAGCAGGGCTGGAGTGTTCCTTCCTGTCACGTGTTTGCCTTAGTCACGTTGAGAACGTCTGAATAGGGCTTAATTAGTCCTCCTCAAAATTCTGCACTTTCAGTATGGGTTGTTAATTTGTGTAGTTCCAACACACAATGCCAGGCCACCAGTGTCAGTTTCTTCATGGAGGATGCATTTCTCAGAACAAAAATCCATTTACGTTAGTGGTCATCATAAAATCTCACAGCAATGAATTCCATTGGTTAGTGATGCATTGCATGAATTCGTGCCTCCTTTAGTTTGCCTTAAATCTTCCACTGATCCATTTGACTGGGTGATCCTGAGTACTTTTGTTTTTGAGAGTGGGTGAACAACATTCCTATTTTACCCTCTTCATGCCACTTCTGATTTTATAAGAAATTATTGAACCTGCCTTGGGTGCAAGCATCTACCAATAATGCAACTGTTTTGTTTAATATGATGGTTGATGCATTTATTAACCCAGAAATGGGGATTTAGTTAGGGTGCAATCCTATGCATGTTTAGACAGAAAAAAGTCCTACAACTTTTGTAGGACTTTTTTCATCTATTATTATTATTAATTTTATTTATGCCATTTCTATACTGCCCCATAGCTGAAGCTTTCTGGGCGGTTTACATAAGATTAAAAGAATTAAAAATGATTTGCAAAATTTAAAACCATAAAAACATGCAGCATACACAAAACATACATAGTCTAAACATGCATAGGATTGCACCCTTAGGATTTGATTTTGTACTGCATAATGGCTGTGGATTGTGTCAAAATGGAACCATGTAGTGGCACATCTATTGCTTAGAGAACTACGGATTGACCTCACTAAAACTTGATTCTCATTCCAGAACTACACATTAGCCCAGTTTGGGCAATTTTTCAAGGTACTGTAAGTTATGGTGAAGGATCCTTGAGGCTGAATACTCCCCTCCTTGCTCCCTTCTCCCATTGCATACTGACATTGGTATAATGATCCTCATTTGTATTAAGCCAGATGTTCTACATTACTGACCTAGGGAACTCTCTCTTAATGTCAGTTAACAAACCAAAAAAATAATCCAGGATGTGATTCTGTCTTATTTTCCTGGTTTGTAAATTGACATCAAGCCCAAACTTGTTCTCTGTGTGGTTACAACGCATAGGAAACAATCTTCATTGGCGCTAATGGGGATTTATTTTAACCAAGCTTCCTAGCACATTGAGGGGTGTGTTCGTGTGTGTGATTTTGGCTCTCATCTCACTGGGGAGGGAAGAGATAAGCCTCCCCTCTCCACATGCTACATTCCTTGTAAAGATCCCTCCACCCCATGTACCTCTAATTAGGTAAGGAAAATCTTGCTACATAGCTGCATGCAAGTTATCCAGCAAATCTCTATAAAATGGAGCTGTTGCCTTTGAGAACTTGTACACCTTTTTTTTAAAAAAAAACCAGCCGCATTTGCTAACAGTTGCCACACAGTGGTGTCTGGGACAGTGCATTGTAATCTGTACTAATACAAGAGAGGATACAAGAGAGGAAAAATGCAACCATCATCATGTGTTTTGAAAAAAAGAAAGAAGCTGTGATGATTTTAAATTTGATGTCTGAACTTCTGTTTCAGAAAGCTGTCTAATCACATTTTCAGTGGTGAAACTTGCACTGTTGTGATTCAAGGGGACAGATAATCAAATTCGCTCTTGTTTACAAAATGCATGTTGCCAACATCCAGTTTTTGTTGGGAGTACAGTGTCAGCGTTTATGTTTTTATAAATATGACTTGCATCCTCTTCTAAATTCTCAAGGACCAGCAAATTTGGGGCACAATCCATCCTTCCCTTCGGGCACAGCTGTGCCTGAAGCACATGATTGAAATGGTCTCTTCCCTTCTTCTTTATGGCTATGCTTGTATGGGTGTATGTATGCCAGAGTGCATACATGCACACATACAAGCATAGCCATTATTTGCTACAAGATGGCTGATGTACACCACCTGTATACCCACACACTCTTTCCACATGCTCCCAGCATGTAAAGTACTCCTGCTATGGGTAGGAGTAACTTGCCAGCTGGAATTTCCAGGAGGTTGTGTGTACAGATATATAGGAGGGTGGGTTGTGATTTCACTTAGCAAAAGCTTATGAATATAAAAATATAGCATAATAAGAATAGTATTGGCCCAATTAACAAATGCATAAGAATGGCTCTTCTTATAAGTCCTACTTAATTGACAGTCACAGCACACTGAGCTGATGTTTTGCAGTGATCTTTTTTCATTTAAAAGTTTCATTTTTTTAAAAAAAAAATGTGACTGTCTTTCATTTTCTAGGGTTATAACTATATATATATATATATATATATATATATATATATTTGTCTGTAAATATTAAGTACAAAGTGTAGGTTGGGTGTAAATGATGTGAATTCATGTATCCAAGCATGTCTGTGTATGTATGTGTGAACATATTCAGTTACACTCCATCGCCTTCCACACTGTTTTAAGTGACAAAAGTGTTAGCATTAAAGCTTCCTTAGATTAAATGTCACTCAAAAGATTTTGCCTTTTTAATGTCTCTTGAGGAGCCAGACCTGTGAAGTTTCTGATTCATTCTATGATGTTGGGAATCAAACTGTGAACAGTTATTTTCCAGACTTGTGAATGCAGATAAAAGAAGGTAGCATAGCTCTTGATTTGTCCTGTGAGCCTGGGAATTAAAAACCTTGACAGTGCATTGTAAGATTATGGAATAGAAATCACAGAACCTTGGCCAGGTTTGCATGAAACTTGCAGGAGTATAGAGAGCTCTTAGGAGCGTTATCACTAGACTTTTGCTCAAGAACTTTGAGGGTGATAAAAAGGCCTACAATTCCCAGCATCTGGTTAGGATACGCTGGGAATTGTAGGATTTTTTTTCCTGCCTTACGAACCAGCATTCTGCAGCAACAGAGCATGCTTAGTCCTCATTGGGCTATCCATGGGGTTTATCTTGCAAAATGATGTGAATACATGCAGTTTTATTCAGCTATTTCACCTAAATAGTCAGGGTGGCTGCAAAGCAGCAAAAAAGCTGCTGCAAATGGTACATGCACAGTGTCCCGCAAAAATACTTTCAAAAGGGATAAATTAATTTCAGAGGCTACAGTTAGCTGTCAGCATTATTTATTTATTACATTTATATACTGCCCCATAGCCGAAGCTCTCTGGGCAGTTTACAAAGATTAATTGCTTGTAACATTACAACCTTCCCAGATTGTCTTGATTCTGATTGGTTCCTGACATTCTCAACACTCTTGTGTTGATAATTCTGGGCTTGATGGACCAATGGGCTGACTCAGTATATGGCAATTTCCTATGTTCCTTTGAGTCTAGAGTCCAAATAAGCTTTGAGAATTGCCAATGCCAAGTTTTGTCTTTGAGTTTCTCAGGAAATTTTAGACTTAGAGGTGAGCTGAAAGAGTTTATTTAGTTTAAGTTTTACTTTTGTTGAAAAGCACCTCTGCATTTTCAGTGTGTTTTTGAGTCCTATCTCTTTCTTTCTTTCTTTCTTTTTTTTGTCTCTTGTCCAAATACTGCTCAGACAGAGCTTTAGAAAGACTGGCTGTGAATGCTCTGGGGAACTGTGCAATCCCTGAGCTAGTACACAGGGCACAACTCAGGGAAATGCCACATCTTGGTAGGGTGACCAGATAAAATCCAGGTCAGGGCTCATGTAACTTTAACAGTTGTAGAGAAAAGGGAATTTCAGCCAGTGTTGTTTGTATGCAATTAGTTCCTGGTGAAATTCCCTCTTCATCACAACAGATAAAGGTGCATGCACTATACTAGAGTGACCATATACAAAAGAAGGCAGGGCCCCTGCAACTTTAACTGTTGTGATGAAGAGGGAATTTCACCAGGAACTAATTCATACAAATGACACTGGATGAAATTCCCTTTTCTCTACAACTGTTAAAGTTACATGAACCCTGACCTAGATTTTATCTGGTCACCCTATATCTTGGGCATAAGGGAAATCTGCAATCCTTGAGTTTGTGAGTTTGTCTAAGCTCGGGGGATTTCCCTGGTCTGTGTCTGGTGGCCAGATGAGAAAGAATTCAACAACAGCATGCAAGGAACCTTACAGAACTGCAATTTACCAAAATATATTGTACAAAAAGAGTAGAATTTATAACGATTTGAGGTCAATAGTTTCAATACATATACATCACATCAGCCATTTCAGTCAATGGAACCCTGGTGTATTACAGTTTCGGCTAGTCTTGCTCAGGAACTATATACACACTTCTTAATTTCTTAATTGTTATATTTAGCATACTAGGACATTAATATTACCAAAAAAATCAATTTCCTCAATATTGTAAATTTTCAATGGTGTACTGGTCAATTAAATAAGGCCAAATAGCTAAGCCTATTATAAATTGGGAGCTGATTAATTCATCTGAACAAAACTTCAATATCATATTAAACATGGAAATTTTGAAAAAAGAACCATTCTCTTGTTTTATGTTCTCTATCTTACTTATTCCCCCAAATTTGCTATCACTAAATTGCCATGAGCTAAAAATCTAAATTGCTATAAGTTACATTTTAAACCTAATTTTCTCCAACTCACTCTTTCTTTGGAGCGTACTTGTGCTCTGAAAATTGCACGGAAGAGATAATGCTGCCAAAGCAGCCATAAACCAGGAAATGGAATCAGCCATATATATAGAAAAATGCAGTTCATAGTTTAAAGGCACTGTACACACCAAGCACAATACTTATAAATACCATGTCAAATCAGTCCTTTCATTCCTTCTATAACAGAAGTCTGGCCATATAAATTGTATTGTACAAGCGTGATCTCAAACACTTAATCATAAAGAAAGAAAAATCCTCCTATTTGAAATTAGGGTGACCATATGAAAAGGAGGACAGGGCTCCTGTATCTTTAACAGTTGTATTGAAAAGGGAATTTCAGCAAGTGTCATTTGTATATATACAGAACCTGGTGAAATTCCCTCTTCATCACAACAGTTAAAGCTTCAGGAGCCCTATACTCTTGACCAAATACAAAAGACGGCAGGGCTCCTGTAGCTTTAACTGTTGTGATGAGGAGGGAAATCCACCAGGTGCTGCATGCATACAAATGACATCAGCTGAAATTCTCTTTTCAATTCAACTGTTAAAGATACAGGAGCCCTGTCCTCCTTTCCATATGGTCACCCTATTTGTGAGAATTTTCAGTGGCATGAGATATGAAAGGCCCATCTATAACCTTATTCTTAATTTCACTGTGGTGTTCAGACTTCCTAGTGCTTGCATGACACGTGGCCCCCTTCTACACAAAAATTAAAGGTGCAGGAGCCTCCCTCCCATTTATAATCTGGCTACCCTAATATCCTGACATTAAAATTTAAGCTAACCTATGTGATTGTAGGCAGGGTTTGGAGACGGGCATGGATGAGAATGTTATTAGTCACATGGGTTGGAGGAGGGCTTAGAGAGAGAGAATATTTAAAGGGTTTCTGCCAAACTTTAGTTCTATCAGGTCAGAGAGCTTCCCAAGCATATCCAGACAAATAGGGATGGCACAGCTCCTGTGCTCCCAAGACCGGGGTTAATTGCACAATTACACAGGATGTGTCAGCTGTGAGCCTTCTTAAATTGGTTTGACTTGGCAACAGTAATCCATGCCTTGGTTACCACATGTTTAGACTATTGCAATTAGTGATGGCTACCAATTTGGATGGCTTTAAAAAGGGGTTGGATAAATTCCTGGAGGAGAACGCTATCAAGGGCTACTAGTCCTGCTGGCTAAGTGCAACCTTCAGTATCAGAGGCAGTGTGCCTGTGTACACCAGTTACTGGGGAGCATATGGGGGAGGGTGCTGTTGCACCGTGTCCTGCTTGTGGGTCCCTGGTTGACAGCTAGTTGGCTGCTGTGTGAGCAGAGTTCTGGACTAGATGGATTCCTGGTCTGATCCAGCATGGCTCTTCTTAGGTTCTTATGTTCTTCAAGTGGTGCAAAATGTGGCAGCTAGGATGCTAATTGGTGCACAGTATTGAGATCATATTACACCTGACCTGAAAAACTGGCACTAGCTGCCAATTGCTTTCTGGACACAATTGAAGATGTTGGTTTTATCTTTAAAGCCTTAAATTGCTTAGGACATGGATGTCTATGGTACCGCCTGCCTTATAGTTGTTTATAAAGTTGTTCATAGTTGCTTTTAGAGGTCTGTTTCTGTGGATCCCCCCTGGGTCTTTAGAATGAGTGTAAAGGCACATTTCTTTTCAATTTAGCATTTTAAAATGTATAGTGTTTAAAAAATATATAATCTTTTATTTGCAAATACAACAATAACAGCAGGGTGGGAAAGAAAGACCATATCATAAAACAGGGATTAATAGATGTACAGCAAAAGTGGCTACTGAGCGCCCTTACAGTTGCAAAGAGGCTTATACAGTTGCAAAGAGCACCTGCCTGCTATCATTCAGTGGACTGGGTTTCTTACTTCTCTTGTTACATTTGAATGTATCTCTTACAACTGTAAATTTCGTATGGAGATGCATATCTTTGAAATGTATTTATTTATTTACAATATTCATGTACAGCTCCCCATTCAGAATTTTGAAGTGGTGGACAAATAAAGTAAGAATAAATCTGAATAAAAACACATTGAAAGTACATTTTTAAAAGAAACAAAGTGCAAAGTAAACTGCGGCTGGTCCTTAAGGGAAGGCTTCCTGGAACAATTACGTTTTCAGGAGGCGCCAGAAGGAATACAAAGTTGGCATCTGCCTGATCTCCAGAGACAGGGAATTCTATAGGATGGGGGCTGCCACACTGAAGGCTCTTCCTCTGGTGGACTCCAATCGGATGATAGGTCTTTGTGGAACCACCAGGAGCATGCCTTCGGATGACCTCAGTAACTGGGCAGATTGATAGGGGAGAAAGTGCTCTTTCAGGTATCTTGGTCCCAAGTTGTTTAGTGTACACTAGTACAAGAACTTTAAACCTAGCCCGGTAGTGAATAGGCAGCCAGTGCAGTTCCCTCAGCAAAGGAGCTACATGCTGGAAACAGGCAGTTCCTGACAACAGCCAAGCTGCAGCATTCTGCACTAGCTCCTGCTTCCAGAGTAGCTTTAAGGGCAGCCTCACATAGAACACATTGCAGTAATCCAGCCTTGAGGTTACTAATGCCTGTACCACTGTGGCCAAGCTATCCCTGTCCAGGATAGGCTGTAGCTGGTGAATCAGGTGAAGCTGGTAAAAGGCACTTGAGCCTCCAGCGACAGAGATGGATCTAAGAGTACCCCCAAACTATGAACCTGACCTTTCAGAGAGAGTGCAACCCCATCCAGAACAGGCAATGAGCCTATTTCCTGGAGTTGGGAACCACTCACCCACAGGGCTTCCATCTTGCCAGGATTCAGTTTCAGTTTATTGGCCCTTATCCAGCCCATTACAGAGTCTAGGCACCAGTCCGGATTCTGCACAGCCTCACCTGATTCAGTTGTCACAGGTGCTAAATGAAAGTCTTTCTTTCTTTCTTTCTTTCTTTCTTTCTTTCTTTTCCCCCTATAACAATGGTCACATACATGATTACTGTGTAATGTTTTAAAGTCTTTCCCATTTTTAATGTTCTTGTTCTTGTTCTATTGTTTTAAATCATTGTACACCATCTTGATGGCCTTTTAGCAGGTATGGAGGTATATAAATGCTAATAATAAACAATAAAATAAATAAAAACAGAAATACATGCAATAAACGTCAAAATTATATCAACAAAGCAGAGCTAGATTCAACCCTCATGAGGGACCGAAGCTGCTTTCCCAAACATTTATTCCTTAATCTGCCTCTAAAAGGGAATTTCAGAAAACTGAAGCCACTATTGTAAGAGTTGGTTGTTCTCCAGCACATGTTGTTCAGAACATAATCTCAGTGTGAATCTTCCAAGCTCCACCTTTTAATAAGGGCAAATTAAGAGAGGGAGAAAGGATGACAGCCTTCTCTGTATTGTAGACAAATCAACGTTATATGCAAGGGCAGGAGGCAGAGGAGACCAAATCAGTTCTACCTTAGCAAGAGTTCGTTAACATTTACTTGACAAAATTTGATTCCAGACAAACAACCTCGCTTCCTGCAGGTGACAAGCATGATTCAGACAAAGGAATGGAACACACTGCATAGAAGCTAGTTAGCCAAGCATTGCTAGCTCCAACAGTAGAGATCTGGGCTTTTGAAAAGTAGAAGTTGACTAGACCGTAGCGATCATGATGGATATAGACCCAGTTCATGACAGATATCAAGCCATTGAGGAAAGGTTGAAAGAAATGGGAATGTTTAATTTGAAATAAAGTGATGAAGAGGAAACATATGTTCAAGATTGTGACACAAAGGTGAAAAGTCTCTTCTCCTTAAGACAAGGGAAGGTTAGGCCTGATCTAGTCTGCAATTCCTTTGGGTGCATGAGTCTGTTCTGTCATTAAGAGGGAAGCCATTATGTGTAGGTGGAACTGTTTAGCATAAAGGTTGCCCTATTAATTGCAGTGGAAGAAGCTAGTCCAAGGTTCAATGGGTCCACTTCCTTCATTGAAGTATTTCTACTGTTGAAGCTAAACAGATCTGGTCCTGTAAGATGCCTGAATGAGAGACTGCCTGGGAGCAATATATAAGCCACTCCAGCTCTTTTGAGGAAGAATAATTAATCATTAAATTAATGGTCAATGGTGGGAAAGATGTTGGAGGATATCTGTTCAGCAACTTTAGATTTGAGGCTTGGTTTGATCCAACAACAACAAAAAGTGTTTAGGTTCTATTGGACATTCCATAAGCTATAATGGAAAATCCTCACTCCATTAGTGGTGCAAGAAGGAGGAGGGCTCCTTGGTTCATATGATGTGGGATTGCCCTTTTATTCCATCCTTTGAGTCCATGGTTTGTGGTCACCTTAATTATGGTTTTAGATACACCATTTGGGATTAATGGTGTACAGGTGTTATCAAACTATATCTCCTGGGGTTTGTCAGATGGCTGCTGGGAGGAGCTCTTTCAGGCCCTCATATTGGCTAAATAACTTATATTACAGCCCTGGAAAGACCAATATCCACTGTACAGCAGTGGATAGAAGAACTGACAGTGCTTTCAATGCTTCAGTATGCTTGTTATCAAAGTGTTCAGTGCGCATATGCATTTCTGAAGATCTGGTCAGCATATACCTTTGCATAAGACCTAGTTTGAGGGATGTGGATGT
Source organism: Anniella stebbinsi (assembly GCA_029215795.1). NCBI lineage: Eukaryota > Metazoa > Chordata > Lepidosauria > Squamata > Anniellidae > Anniella > Anniella stebbinsi. The sequence goes on from JARDYH010000001.1 coordinate 338,436,952, forward strand.
TGCTAACTTTTACATGTTCACCTGATGGTGTGATGACCTCCTATGGATTATTGCTCCACTCCCTATTAGAAATTGTTTTATCAGAATGAAAGGATTTAAATTACAGCAGCATATATTTTGCATGAAATACAGAAAAACAGTTTTTACATAGGTAGAATCAGGCCATAGAATGAATGAACAATTATTGGGTTATAGGCCTAATACAAAAGTTTGATCAATGGGGGCAGTATCCAATGCTGCAATTGTGCCTCCACTTGTGCTTTTGTGCCCATAAAAAGAAGCTATCCCATTCCAGAAATGAGCATTTCTGTTCACCTCTGGGTTGCTACCTAAAGCAACCCTGGACGTGAGCAGAAGCATTCATTTCTGAAATGGGACAGGTCAGCAGAACTCACTTTAGGAACTTCTCCCTTCCCATGGCAGTAACGGTGGGTCCTGCTAGTGTGTGGGCAGCATTGGATACTGCCCATGGATGGTTTTTAAGGAAAGGCCAGCAAGGTGTCTGTTAGGAATATTTTAGGGGAAGAACTACCCTGGGAAGCATGTTAGAGGAAGGACTTTCTGTTTAAGTATAGGAGGTTGAACTCAGCAACTCAGTTTTCTTTCTTCTCTTGGTTTCAACCAAGAGATAAACATCATAGTAGTAGCAAATTGTTGTGTTACTGGTGGGGTTTTTTTTGGTCCTTTTTTTTTTTAAAAGCCCAAGTAGCTTTCACTCTCTTTCCAAATAATTATCCTCTTCCACACTATTTTTCAGCGTCCCAGGGAAGTAGATAATGACATCCTGTTCTCTTTCCTTCTCTTGCCTAGGATTTTTATTTAAACCAGTATGACTTTCTTACTAATTTTCTCCTTCAGGTATTTTTGCTATCCATCCACCAGCTTAAAGTTGTGCTGTTCCATCAGGCAAGTTTGGTAGATGTTGATCAGTGCATGAAATCAGTTCTTAAATGGCTGCAAAATTGCCTGCCTTCAGACTGTTTTGATCACAAGGGCTTTCAAGTGTCAAAGTCATTTGGAGAACTAGATAGATAAAATGCATGAGCATTGAGCTTTTTCCAGGATAGAATAAATAAATGTGTTTTCAACTGTGTGCTTTGCGTTTCATAGTGATTTGTTAAAATGGTGGGGGGGAGGGAGAAAAGCAATGATATTAAATATTTACAAGAGTGATTTACTTGTATAATCTTGTGCTGTGTGTCCCTGCTCAATAGTGAAATCAGCTACTGTTGAAGGAAATGCCTTTAAACTGGTCATACTGTGAAGGTCACTGGCTATACAAAGTTGAAGCAATTTATAGAGAGTAACGATTTTTCTCAGCTTACCATGGTGCCCCTCTTCTCGTCTCCACCCTTTTTGATTCCTTTTCCCCAAAAATAACTGTTCAGAACTTAGTTTCTCACTCTTTATCTCCCTTATGACTGATCTTAGAGCTGGAATGCCTCTTGTAAATTTCCTTGTGCAGTGCATTTTGGAGACAGATGTTGATTTACTTTTCTGGAGAGGAGCTTATTAGAGTTGCTTTGGTAGGCTTTCTAGGTGGACCTTTCTCAGAATTCAGGTTAAAGGCTGGAAGGCCTCCCCCATGAACAGTTACTGTTGTACTAAATCAGCCTTCCCTAACCTGGTGCCCTCCAGATGCATTGGACTACAACTTCCATAATTCCTATTTAGTTTGGCCAGTGGTCATGCTGGCTAGGAATTATGGGAGTTGCAGTCCAACTTTGCTGGAGGGCACCAGATTGGGGAAAGCTGTAGTAAATGTTTTCCAGAAGTAAAGAAAAAGGAAAAGACATAGAAATCTAGTTTGTAGCAAGTACTAGTTGGCTGTGTCAGTTGTTGTTGTTGTTGTTGTTGTTGTTGTTATCATTTTAATTCATGTGTTGCAATATAGCTGAAGCTCTCAGGGCAACGTATATAATAAAAACAAATGCAATAACATCAATGATAAAACACATTAAAATAATGTAAAAGCAGCAAAAATAATGGAAAATTCTTTTAAAAAGAGATAAATGCCAGGCCAGCTAAAACATGCAAAAGGATGATTTTAAAATGCAGCTTTAAACATGACTTTAGAAATAAAACAAGCGGCAATTATTTATTTTAAAGGCCTGGCTCCCAAAAGACAGCAAATTGACATCAGGTGCACATCTTTAAGGAGGGCATTTCTCAATTTGGGGGCCAACACAAAAAAAGCCCACTTGTGAAGAGCCACCAAATCTCAGTATGTAGGAGCACTCAGAGCAGGGCCTCTGATGACGATCAGTCATGAACATATGGAAGAGTCGGTCCTTCAGATACTGTGTTCCTAAGCCATGAAGAGCTATATAGATTAACACCAACTCCTTAAATTGGGCCAGAAACTGAGAGCCAATGAAGATAGTTCAGTATTGGCAGAATATGGTCACGATGCTCAGTTCAGTGAGTTCATTTTTCCATAATATATGGCCTAATCATCTTTTGGTGTAGTAAATTCACCATGGAGTGATTTTAAACACATCATCATTGTAATGTTTAGCCAAATCATTGCTTTCTGTGGTCAGGACAGTTTTGACATGAGCAACCATTCATCAGTGTGATCTGCATTATGATGTGATGTAGTCTTATGAGGGCTGTACCACATACTTTTTCTGAATATATCAATTGGCAGTAAGTAGCTGTTGCAGTACACTGATGCTTCCTGCTACATGGTGAAACCATTTGCATGGCCAAGGAGATAATGAGTGGAAAATGTGTTGTGTGAACTAGGGCAGGTCCAGGCACTGCATTCCAGGTTTATATGTGACATTCTGTGAGTAAGAGATAAATTGTGAAAGAAGGGAGTGGTGTGGCTGTAACACTGGGAATTTCTTCTGCCATGTACTTTGTCTAGATTGTGAGTTGGGAATATTCGTGTACATTATTTCCTATTGCATTTGTAGCTACTATGCATTTCCTGTGGTGGTTTGTCCTAAATTGTTTTAATTTTACATGCTTTCACAATGCATTCAGGAGAAGGCTTACACCCATATTTCCTTGACATATTAGATATGTCACTTTGTATGGTGTCTTTTGTTCCTCCCACTCACCTTGTTTTTTTAAAGTTCCATTTTTTTCTCCATTGTGAAATAATTTGTCTTCGTATAGCCCCTGGAATAGATGTGTATTTAATACAAACCTTTATTTCTCCGCTTCTAACTTTTCTGCCTCCTTTTCTCTCCCTTTGTTTTGGGAGTCCATGATTAGTATAGAGTTATTTCTAAAATGATGGCCAGGAGAACTACAACCACAAAATGGATGAGGATAACTCAGGAAGATGGCGGAAAAGGTTAACTGGTGAAAACAAGTAACTTCAATTTTTTTAAAAAAAAGAAATGAAAGGAGTATGGAGAAGAGAGCTTGAAAGCAATGAAAAGATAAATGGTGTAAGACAACTATTCTATCCCAACCATGAAAACAATGAGAGTAAGAGAATGATGGGAAACTAAATGGTAGAGCTCTTGGATGCTACAGGATCTGGTACCCAAATTGAAGTCTTTTTGAGAACCAACAGTAACAAATTGTAACATAAAAAAGTAATAATGAACTACTGTTATTTTATTAACCACAGAGTGGCAATTCCACAGTGTACAGGAAAAGAAAGAAGCAGAGTAATATGTAATGGAAACTAAATTTGGACAAGGAACCAGGCAGGGCCTGGTAAAAGCAAGTCAGTGCAATGGCAGCCTAAAAAAAGCTTAAGTATATAGCCAGAAAAAAAGGCAAAGGATCGTAATGTCATAAAGTCACAAAAGCAGCAGGAAGAAATAGAGCTTTAAAAAGTAAATTACCAATGAAGAAGCCTGGAGAATAGAGGAAGAACAAAAGGAGGCCAGAAATGAAATATCACAAATGGATGATGGCATTACTGCCAGTGATCAAAAGTTCAAGCAGGAAAACATTGGCTTAGCCAGCATAAAGAAGGAGGCAGTGTTAGGCCCTGCAGATCCCAAAGGGAGAGTTTTCCCTCTGCTTCTCCCGAGGGGAAAAGCCTTTCTGGATTGGACCAAACTGGAAGCAGCTGTCTTGAATCAGAAGTGGGGGTTTCATAACCCTGAATGGCTGATGTTTCTAAATGACCGAAGTAGATGTGACATGGAATCCTTTTAAAACTGAAAAGCAGGCATGAAGGCTGGCAATCAAAGGCCACACAGCACTGAGGTCTTCATATATTTCCCCCCAGGGGGGGAAACAATGGGGTAGGTGGGGGTTTTGACCTGAAAAATTGTTGGAGGGGAAACAATTAAGTAGCCGTTCTTTCACACACCTGCCCATCCTTCCCTAGGCCTAATATGTAAGAAGGTTGCTTTTCATTAAAAGCAGCCCCACTCTGAGAAAAGTAGCACATGATTCCATGCAACATGTAGTTTGCTATTGGCTTCTTAACTATGTTTGCATTTTTGAAGGACGATGAACAGATGTCAATTCAGTGGGCATTTAATGGTAGAAAGAACTTCTAGACTGAGGATTGAGATGTAGCACCATGAGATTATCTACTTGCAATAATTTGCTCTCACCATTCAACTTTTCTAAATTGCATGGGTGGTTGTATCCAGAGGGTTGTATCCAGTATTAGTCTAATTGAAGCCCCATTCATTTTAATAGGTCTGCTCTAAGTAGGACTAACATTGACTACAACCCTAAGGGCCTATTTTGCTTCCAAGGCTGGTGACTTTGCTTTATGACAATTATTTATTTATTTATTGCATTTCTGTACCGCCCAATGACCGAAGCTTTCTGGGCAGTTCACAAAAATTAAAACCATCCAATACAAATCAAAGAATTAAACAAACAACAGTATAAAACCACAATATGGAAGTACAATATAAAAGCACCACCAGGATAGCAGCAGTGTAGAGATTTGTACAGATTTAAAATACAGATTTTGAACTGTATGATAAACTGTTAAAATATTGGGAAAACAAGGTCTTCACCTGGCATCAAAAAAAGTATAACGTAGGTGCCAGAGAGCTCGTTCCACAGCCAGGGTGCCACAGCAGACAAGGCCCTCCTCCTGATAGCCACTTACCTAACTTACTTTGGCAGGGGCTCATGGAGAAGGGCCCCTGAAGATGATTTTAGGGTACATATGGGAGGAAGTGATCCTTCAAGTAACCTTGCCCTTCAAGCATCAGTGTGTTTCAGGTACAAGAAGTCAGATTGTCTTTACAGCTTGTTCTGGAGTGCCAGCAAGGTGGCCACTTAACCTTAACCACCTCTTTTGTTGATGTGGACAACCCACAGATTCTGGGTTGTCACACAGCTTAGAAAACTGAAGTGAAACATGGCTGGAATATGAACATGTAAGTGTCTTCTGATCTTCATCGTCTGACCAGCCTACTTCAGAGAAAGAAAAGAGGCCTTGGTGAAAGAACAGTGGCTACCTGGTTCTCTTTTCCCTGGCCTCTCAAGATCCCCAATCACAGCCTGCAGATGGAGTCTCCTTTTGGCCTACTTTAGAGTTTGCCCTTATATATGCTGATATAGCCCACCACCCTCAATATAGCCTGGAAATGCCTCTGCATCCCCTCGGTATTGCAGTTTCCATAAAAGGGGTTCAATTTAGTACATTCAATTTAGCAAAGATTCAAACTCTGTTCCTCCTGTATCCATGCCCAACAGTTTACCCAGAATATCACAGTACCCCACATATACGAAATTACAGTATTAATTACAAATAATAGTGCCTTATCCTTTGAAACCTTCTGTTCGTCCACGCATACCAGGAGCTGATTACCAATTCCCCCTTGAATAACAATTTCATATCTTCAGTAGCAATAGAATGGCATGTTTTTAATCCCCTGTAAGCATTTTGGTGGCGTTTGCCTTGGCATTTTGAGGCCAGATCTACACCAAGCAAGATATAGTGGTATGAAAGCAGTATGAAAGTGGTATATAAAAGGTAGGAGCCACACCAAGCAGGATATAGCAGTATATGGTTTGTGTCAATGGGCCCCAACAGTTGTCAGTGCACTTCAATACCACTATAAAGCAGTACTGTGGCTCCTGCCTTTTATATACCGCTTTCAAACCGCTATATCCTACTTGGTGTAGATCTGAACAGGCATTTAAAAATTATTTGTTTTCAAAGTGCAGTACCAAAATATACAATTCACTGCACCTCTTCCTAACACAGTACTATAATGAGACCAATGTGACCCAGCTATAGTGTTCTGCTCTGCAGGAGATATGAACATTTAGAAAGCATGAGAAAGAGAGAGAGAGAGAGAGGCAGAGAGAGAGAGAGAGAGAGAGAGAGAGAGAGAGAGAGAGAAGAAAGCAAGAAAGATCCGTCAAAGAGCTCAAAGAAGCTGTTCCAGATCCTCTGAAATTAATCTATTTTTTTGGTTTGTCTCCAGACTGCTATCTAATGAGAAGCCATCTGCAAAACCTATGCAGCTCCCATTGGAAGTACTGGATCTTTCCACTTCTGCAAAACTAATTTCATTGCCACTAATAAGGCTTTAAGTATCCAGCTAAACATAGGGTCTTTCAGCTTACATACAACTGGCGAAGTGGTAATAACCTTAAAAGCATGGTCTTAAATGAAAATAAAAACTTAAGAGTGCAATTCTATGAATGTTTAGACAGAAAAAAGTTCCACAGCTGCATTGGCTGGCTATGGAATGTTGGTAGTTATAGGCCCTTTTTCTGTCTAAACATGCATAGTAGGATTATTCCATTACCGCTGTATAACTTTGCTCCAAAAAAGGGGGAAATGACTTTGGTGCAAGCACACACAGGATAGGGTGCAGATTGACATTGGGTTATTTATTTATTAGTAAAACATTTCTCTACCAACAGTAGTAGTTTTTAAATACTCTTCAAGAGCAGCCCCACAAACAGCATGCTGTAGTAGTCTCAGTGGTGACTAAGGCATGTGTTAATGTGGTCAGATCCTCTTCTCCAGGAACGTGTGCAGCTGGTGCACCAATTAATGCCAGGCAAAGACTCTCCTGGCCAGTGCCCCCATCTAGATATCCTAGAGTATCTTTGGATCCAGAGGTACCCACAAACTGCTCACCAGCAACATGAAAGGGAGCATGACCTCTTCCAGAACGGGCAATACCCCTAATCCCTGCTCTGATTGTCTACTGACCATCAGGACTTCTCTTTTGTCTGGATTGAGTCTCGGTTTGTTATCCCACATCCAGTCCATGACTGCACCCAAACACCACTTCAAGATTTCCACAAACTCCTTGGTATCTGTTGAAAGAGAGTGAGAGTGAACTGGGTATTATCTGCATAGTGATGAAATCCAACCTTGAATGATCTATCCCATGTTGATGTTAAACAACAAAGGGGAATAGAATGGAATCCTTAGGCATCCCTTAGGAAAATGGCCATAATGCTGAACTATAAACATACATCACTACCTTCTGGAACTGATCAGCTAAGTTCGACTGGGGCCACCTCAAAGTGGTTCCACACATTTCAACCCAGCCAACCATCCCAGAAGAATATGATGGTTGATGGTATCAAATGCTACTGAGAGGTACAGCAGAATCAACAGGGAGGCACTCCCCCTATCCAGTTCCCAGCAAAGATCATCCACCAAGGCAGTTTCCATCTGTAAATTGGGCTTGAACCCATATGGGAAAGGATCACAATAATAAGTTTCGTCCAAGGAAGACTGTAGTTGTGCCACCGTCCTCTCCAGAACCTTGCTAACAAATGTGAGATTGGAGCCTGGCTAATAGTTATCCAAATTAGTTGATCTAACATTGGCTTCTTGGCTTCTTCAATAGCAGTCTCACAATTTCCTCCTTTAGGGGAATGGGAATGATACATTTCTTCTAAGAAATATTTTAGCAGAGTGACTGCCAGAAAATATTTTTGTAAATGCCTTTATTTGCTCAGTTTTGATCCTGATCTATTATAATATTCCTAATGAATTTGTCTTGGGCTTCTTACTAGTGCATCCTAGTAAAAGCATATGGCTTTTTTTGTTGTTTCAAATCTAGGCCCTCCTTTGTCTGTGTATCATGGTCTGTAATAATGTATATGTTGCAAAAGACTGTACTGGATATCAAAAGCCAGAGAGACAGTTACATTCAGGAAGTATTTTTCATGTTGTCCCTTTTTACGTTTTGTAGAAGGGAATAGCAAGAAACTACTAACGTGGTAAGACTAGTGATAAGTAGAAAGGTAGAAGTTGTTGGCCAATTTTTCAAAAAGCCCATAGATCAGCCCAACACATGACAGTGCCAAGAGATGGACAGCAGCCTCAAGTGATGGAGCAAGCTAGAAGCTTGCTTTTGTAGCATCAAAGTATGACTGGTATCTGTTCATATAATTTTCTGGACTCTAGTCTGACCATTAGGTGTCTGCATAGGTTATACAGTGAGTAAATGGCCCCTAATGATTTTCACAATGCATTTGCCATTAGCTGAACGTGAATAGCTCACGCACATCACACCAGTATTTAGAAACCTGCCAAAGCAGTGTGTGTTGTATACTTTGCAAAACTGCACTTTGACATGGGATTGTTTGCCAAGTCAATGACCGGTGGGAAAGAATCAAGTTTCGATATAGGCAAATAAAAGCTAAATCCATCTTCATTGGGAAATATGAGTCCTACAGTTTGCCAGGAAATGGGATGGTTAACAAATTTCATTGTATATGGAGATTTTGCTCTGCTCCCGTAAACGATACAGGGTACAAGAGAGGGAGAAGAGAAGGGGGACAACTGGAAGAACAAAATGAAATCAAGCATCTCTCATTACCAGATTATCTGGCTGGCTCTTGACTGGGTTGCATATTTATTACATGGCAGGGCTCTGGTTACAGGCAGGTGACTGCCAGCATTCAGGTGTTTGCCTACTGCCTTTTGGGATGCTACATAAAACAGCTGTAAATAGAGCTAGTTATTCAATCCATTTGGAGGAAGGTTAAATTGTAGGTCTTTGGGCTTCCCAGCGGTACAGATAATGCAGCAGTGCAAGTGAGAGTGCACAACAGGGCCCTTTTCCAGCCAACAGAGCTTTCCATTATTGTTATTGCTTCTGCTGCCGAGAACATTTAAAAATGGAAATCTGATGTTTAGGTAGTGACAGTGTGAATACACTGCACCAGGCGCTGGGGATGGATGATTTGAGTCCATTCTGAATGCCTGGGCATGGCATGGGGAGAGCTGGAAGGAGGCTGGTTCCTTTATTCATTCTGGGAACGCCCAAAGATTGGAGACTGCAAAGGGCTCTTATTGTGGTTAATAACAAAGCTGCCAGAAGAGCATTACAGAAGCACATCACAAAAGGATGACGTACAGAGTTTCAGGAAGTCTCCTTTTATCCCTCCCTCTGCCACTTTATTTTTAACTCGGATTCCCATTTTCCCTGTGCGCTGAGGCTTGATTTGGACACTACATTATTAACAGGTATTGAAGCTGCAAGGTTTATTGACGGCTCTGAATCTCCACCAACTTAACATCTGGGATGCCAGCACATTTGGAAGCAGGAAAGATCTGGCACACAGAGCTTTATTGCTACCTAATCTGTGTCCAAAAATGAATGCCCATGGAGCACACAGAGTTAACTATGGCTGAGATACTCCATGTGTCACAATCTGGATGTTGTATGGTCAGCAAGGATGCACAGGCTTGGGTGATTCTCACTCTGCAATACCTAGGGTGGCCAGATAAAATCCAGGTAAGGGCTCCTGTAACTTTAACAGTTGTAGAGAAAAGGGAATTTCAGCCAGAGTCATTTGTATGCAATTAGTTCCTGGATGAAATTCCCTCTTCATCACAACTGTTAAAGTTGCAGGCATTATACTAGAGTGACCATATGCAAAAGAAGGCAGGGCCCCTGCAACTTTAACTGTTGTGATGAAGAGGGAATTTCACCAGGAACTAATTGCATACAAATGACACTGGCTGAAATTCCCTTTGCTCTACAACTGTTAAAGTTACATGAACCCTGACCTGGATTTTATCTGGCCACCCTAGCAATACCTGCAGAAAATGCAACATCCATGGCAGCCAGTCAGGTTTCTGTGCATGTTGGAAAAGCTTTCACATTGAGAGGTTCCTCCAAAGAGTTTTCACACAGTTTTACTTTTATTCCATTGGTAGCTAATGCTTTGTTATTTTTTTCCCAAGAGATCTGCAGTTTATAAAATACTGCCAGATTGCTTATTATTTTTAATGTTGTGCTGATGCAATTGTGTACACCCTCATCTCATTCACCCCATGCTAGCACATAAAGGGTTAGGACTGGGCTGTTACTCCACACTTGCTGAAATTTGTTTCTCCCAGAACAAAGGTTATGAAATAATTGATATCTAGGACAGCAGAGCTTCCTAATTTTATGTTAAGTACTACTGCTACCACCACTACTACTACTACATATTCTTATTTTTGTGGCACTTCAGGGTGTTTAAAGCCCATCAAATATATTGCCGTTGTAATCTACACAACAACTTCGCAGGATACATCAGTACTATTATATCTAGGGATGAAGCTAAATCATTCTGTTTCTGGACTGTGTCACCTTTGCAAGTATTCCCCCAAAAGTCCATTCCATCTCATCCCCACATTAATTCGCAATTAAAAGAAAAAGAAAGAATCCTCATGAAATTTCAATAAATGTTTCTAAATGTATTTTCTCTCAAAATTAAGGATGCTTTAGGAATTATATTGTTGCAAACCCACCTGATCTGTATCTCCCAGACAAATGTATAGATCAGAACATAATTACCCTTTGGATTTTGCACCTCTCTGAATTTTTGCGATGAACTTCTTGGCTCAAACACTGTGTTTTCAAATGTCTCTTTTAGGATGAAATAGGGTTAGAGATGCCTACTTTGAGATAAAATGGGTTTATAAATGTGTATTCCATAAGACAGTTCATTCAGAAGCATAGATTTAAATCTGAATTTTCATGCAGAGTCCCCCCCCCCCAAAAAATTTAGCAGATAATTGCAGAAACAGGATGGAATGGATTTAATAATGAACAGTTGAAATTAGCAGAGACTGGAAGTAGACTGATCCATCTATCCCTATTCATATTTCTAAACGTGTTTTCTCTCAAAATATGCCCAATTTTAAACAAAACATTCAGGAAACAGGAAAGCCAATGGATAATTAATTTCTAGTCTTCACATTAGTCTGGAAGGTGCAAATCAAATTCCTGAAGCATCCCTAATTATCCCCATATTGCTGACATGGTGCTGAAGCTGAGAGGGAATGACATGCCTAGGGCACAATCCTACAACTCCCAGCATGCCTCAGATTGTGCTCCTAGTGAGTTCATTGCAAAGTGTATGAGATGACCTAGTAAGTTCTCAATTTATAGCTCAGTTCAGTCTCTTAGACAGGACCCTGCACCAGCAAACTAGTTTTGTATCCTAGCAGTTGTGCAGCCTGAGCCTATGCATCTCACTATTTAAAATGCAAGCCCCCTATTTTCAGTGTGCAGCGGTAGACATGAAGGATTCTCCTTCATGTGTGTTCTTGCACTTAATTCAGGGCAGCTGAATCTACAAATCATATAGGCCAGAATATTTGGACTTAAGCTGGCGCAGTTCCACCAAAGCTAATGGGATTAATGGCTTGTTCCTATAACTGCAGTGATATAGATGTTTTTAATTTATGAAAGTTGCATAGTTTGACCACTGCTCGGTGAAAGCACTCTATCTCTAGTTAGGAGCAATCATGTGCTTGCGTCAATAATGTACTTGTGGGTTGGATGGAGCCCATTAGATCTTTCATTTATAATTGCCCTAATGCATTCTCATGCTCTAGGTTCTTGTTTTCTTCATGGATTGAATTTCTTCGGCATATATGTTTGTGGTGCCATTCTCTGGCAAGAAGCATGGTTATTGCATCAGCCAGACACAGGACCACCACTGGCTTCAGGTTCCCATCACTATTGTCACCTGCTGCTATTGCTCTTCAACCTCTTTCTCATCATTGTAACCACTTATTTGCTTGATAAGCAGAGAGCCAGTGAGCAAGCAGGCAGAAGTGTTTGTTCCTCCTCCTCCTCCTCCTCCTCCTCCTCCTCCTCCTCCTCCTCCTCACATCAGTGTTGTCTGGGCCAGAGTAAAAGGCCAGTGATCAAGCAGGTTGTAGGAAAACAACCCTAGAGGATTCTTGTCAGTTGGACTCTGTTTGCGTATGGGCCCTTGGGAGGTGCCTAACCATGCCTACCCTTGATGCCAGCCCTGGATAGGACATGGCATACTATGGATAAACGGTTTCAATGAAGAAGATGGGTTTTTATTTGGTCATAGCTATATGTTCAGTAATTTTATTTCTTTATTTATTGGATTGTACCCAACCTTTCTGCTATGAAAATGGCACTCTCAGTGGCTATAATCACATATCCAACTTGATTAAAACAATAACAAAACAAATACATTAAAAGCACAATGAAAAATATGACAATAATAGAATAAAAATGGCACCTAAACAAACACGCCAAACCTTGAATAAAAAAACTCTTTGTCTGCTGCAGAAAGGGAGCCCACCTAGCCTCCCTTGGCAGGGAGTTTCAGACCCTGGAAGCAATTGATAAGCCCTCTCTTGCATTGCCACAAACACACCTTTGAATGTGGCGGTACCAAATAAAGGGCCTCTCCTGAAGACCTTTAAACCCAGGCAGGCTCATAAGGGTGAAGGCAGCCTTAGAAACCGCCTGATCCCAAGCTGTGTAGGCTTTATAGGTCATTACCAGCACTTTGAATTGCGCCTGGAAAAGTTTGGTAGCCAGTGAAGCTATGGTTCAAGAGATGCTTGATTTCATTTTGTTCTTCCAGTGTCCCCCTTCCCTTCTCCTTTGCTTGTACTCTGTACTATTTATGAGAGTTGAGCCTAAGTCTTCAGGGAGAGTGTAGCCCCATCCAGCACAGGTTGGATCCCTATTCCCTGAACAGCCTTTCAACTGACTAAGGGCACCTCTGCCTTGCCTGGATTAAGCTTCAGTGAAGTGCCAGGTGTTAATATTATTCCCTCCTTCCTTCCCCCTTCCATCTTAATTGCCCTCCTTAAACTGGAGGCGGCTGCTACCTCTCGGCTTCATTAGCAGCTTCCATTTTCATTATGGTTGGTGTGCTAATGGACTGTTATAAAACACAGTTGTGTTGCCGGACAACACTCGGTACAGTGATGATTTTGTGCAGTGGAGTGAGCAGACTGGCTTTTCAGGGAGCCTAAATGCTGCAAAGAGCTTGGCTCTGACAAGGTCACTGATGTCCGCAGCCCTTGTCCCTTTGAGCCAGTCCAGTCTCTTGGGTCTTTAAAGTTGGGAAGGCAACCCGGACCCTTGAGAGGTGCCTAGTTAATTGTGACATCTGTTGCAAGTGCAAATGCTGCAGAATCAGCTCCTAGGACATCTTGCAGTGATGATGAATCCCAAATGGAAAGTCACTGATCCAAATGCCCCTGAATGCTGAAAGCGACTGAAAAATCATGCCCAGTGGACTCAGACAAACTCTGGATTTAATGAAGCCTAAATGTTTTAGACTCTGGTACTTTTAACATTACTGTTTTAACAGCCTTCTCTGTAAAAATTATTTATTGGCAATTTTTGGGGTAAATATGGACAACTTAATGCGGCTCTATACAAAACCCTCTAGGCTGTTTCTGATGCTGCTTCTGATGCTGATGTTTGCATTCTGAAAAAGAAAGTTAGGGAAGTGGTTTGGAGATGGTTAAAGATGGAAGCCTTTGGGCCAGGTAATGCACGTGAGAGCCAGTGTGATGTAATGGTTAGTGTTGGACTGGGATTCTGGAGTCTCTAGTCCTTGCAAGAGGAAAAAATTGTTGGATATAAATGTAATAATAAAAATAAATAAATAAATAAATAAATAAATATATGTGTTAATCGCTGGATGAATAAATCTACTGATGATTAGCATCTATGAATCATCCAACTGAGTTCAAATACTACAGTCATGACTTAAATATCACTTGATATCTCCTAAAGTACAATATTTTTTCAATGAAGTCAGTTCACACACTCACATGCAACTCACTGAAAAATCAAGTGACATACAGGCATGTGTGAGTGGTCAATAGACATAATAACAAAAGAAGAGCCATGTTGGATCAGGCCAAGGGTCCATCTAGTCCAGCACTCTATTCACACAGTTGCCAACCAGCTGTTGACCGGGGACCCACAAGCAGGACATAGATGCCTTATTAGTCAAGCTCCTTTTCCACCTTCCAACTGTAGGCATTTGGCTAGTAGTTTTTAGAAGTGCTCTCTTAGAGCAGAGGTAAGAAATCTGCTGCCCTCCAGATGTTTTGGACAAGTCCTATAATCCCTTACTACTGGTCATGCTGCCTGGGGCTGATGGGCATAGGTTCTTTCTGCTACTCGTTTTTTATTTTTAAAGACAGAGTAGGTCTGTAATCTTTTGCCAGGTATAGGGCATAGACTACTACAATACTGGGCTGGGCAGCATCATTATCTTTCTCCAGCTGGTGATTTAGTTGTCATTGCCAGGATGTGACTAAGGTCTCCCTTTCTGAAAGGATAAATCATTCCCAGCAGAGTAAATGTCGCACGCAGATCCCGTGACTCCAGCAAATGCTGCCCTTTATTAGCTTACCGGTAACATTTTCCTCACAGTGTCTTGGATAAATGCAGTGACAAAATAAAGGGAGCATCTCTGACCCTCCTCTGCTCTTTATGTCACAGCCTGTCACATTTGGAGCCACTGGGTCTGAAAGGGGGGTGACTCAAGCCACTGGCAGTGCAGAACATGCCATGCCTGAAGGGGATTGGGCAGTGTACAGGCTCAATAGGATTCAGGGTCAAAATGCTCGGAGACCCCGTAAAATAAAGACAAAAAATGAGTTTTATTTTGTGTTTCATAGGAAGGGGGATGCTGCTGTTGTGAGCCACCCTGGGAATTTTTAAACTGAAAGACTATTTAATTTAGTAAAATAAAATAATAATAAAAAATGAAATTAAAATAGTGACATGATACATATAAAAAGTGGTGCCACCGCCGCAGATCTTTCAGGCAGAAGTCTGGGGCTCCAATCAGCAGAATGAGCAGGAGGGCCTCCAAACGCAGCAGGCCTGGCTTGCCACATTTTGAAGTAAGAGCAGTGGAGGCTGGTAGCTCCGATGCCAGTGAGGCGGTAAATCCGCTCCAGGTTTCAGTCAGAACCAGTCAGAACTGTAAAGGAGCAATCCAAGGTACGGAACTCCTTTAGAGTTCTCATTGAAACCTGGAGCAGATTCACCGTCCCAATGCCATTGGAGCCATCAGCCTTCACTGAGTAAGAGGAGTAGTACACATTTGGCACCTAAAGTCATGGCCTCATAAGGCTGTGATGTCCAGAGTCCAAAATTACCTAACAGCACCGCTGCTTACATACCATACTTTGTAATAAAGACCTATTTACGTGTTAGGAATAAATGCTCCATCGTCATTTCTGTCATACATGGGGGGCAGGCTTTCTGAAGGGGAGAGTCTCCTGTATCCATGGTGGAGGTTCTTCACACGATTTTGAAGGTTGATTTTCCGGCATTCCAAGCCACATGGTGAACATCCAGGGATACAGGAGGCTCTCCATTTCAGAAAGTCGCTCTCCATGTGTAGGGTGCAATGCACACACATGAGGAGGAGGGGTGGGGCTAGCTATACACTTTCCTAACACCTGAATAGGGCTTAAGTGTCTGTTTTATTCCTTTACATATGGCATTTTGGATCCATATCCTTTGTAATCCCAAGTGCCACGGTTCCATACGACTTAGGACTGATCATAAAGATGCATGTTGGCTGGGACTATGGTGCCAGCAAGCACTGTGAAAAATGTGAGAGATAAAGCAGCACAGAACATAGTGGGGAGAAGAGAGCCAATTGAGGATGACACCTGACATTAGCATTGCACCACCAGCTGAGGGACAGGAGTGCTCTTTTGCACCCCCCCTTTTTGCTCTTTTGAAGCCAGGCTCTCAGAAGAGGATTGGCATTGATTTAGTGTTAAGATGTGTTAAGGGAATGTCTCTTTGCATTTTACTTGTATAGAGCTTCACTGTAGACAGAAATCAAATGCTATGGGGCCAGTAGCTTGGGAAAGTTAGGAGACCCATAGAGCTTATGTTCAGCAGGGGTTTTTAAAGCTCTGGGACCCATGTAAGACTTTAGAGCTATATCAAAAGCTTGAAGCCATGTACAATGGAGATACTAGCAAAGCCACATGCATAATGAGGTTGATAATCAGCAGGCATTTCACAGCTGCTGAGAAAGAAAGAGGAGAGAGAGAGAGATAGAAATCAGTCAAATGAAAAATGCTGTCAAATTGCCATTAAAAAAAGGCAATGAGCGGATTTGTTCTCCAGAGGGTTAAAGCCCCATGTGTGTGAGTGCCTCTGAATGGTGGGCAGGAAACAAAGAGATAAGAATCCGGGGGTGGAGTATCACTTTATGTGGCAAAAGTTAAGAGAAAACTCAGTTCAAGTAGTAATCTTATCTCATCTGCCAGTGAGATGGCTCTGCTAGAGTGAACATGCTGCAGGGTGAAAATGCAGAAATTGTGACTGTTTGCATTAGCTCATCTATTGGTATTGCTCTCTATTATTCCACTGAATATTTATGTTCAGACATATCATTTGCATGGCATTCTGCTGGATTCTAACTGTTCCTTGTACTTTATTTTAAACATATTTTATTATTTTAATAAATGAAAAGAGGGCACTTTGCAATCAAGCTACCAAATTGCAGGGATGTTGGAGAAATCCAAATTGGATTCAAATGACTTCAGATTTCTATGAATCCGTCCTGCAGATTCTGCAGTGGATGGACATCTTTCGATTCACAGAGATTCTGTGGTCTTGCTAGTGGTATTTTACTTTCTGGAATTGTACACAACTGTAGTTGTACAAAAATACGAAAGCTGCTAGAAAAGATGCTGATATATACACCTTAAAATGCCCCCTATTATGTTTTATACATTTCTATTAGCCTCTCTGGTGTTGCAGTCTTTTTTCCTTTTTTTGGAGTGTGCACTGGGCTCACTGATTGTACGCTGAGCCAGGAAAAATACGCAAAACATTACATGGCAGCAAAAGTTCCATAAATTGCGGTGGAATTTTGTGTATACTTTACTGAAGGTAAATGTCCCCCCCCCCCACAATCCATCAATGAGCAGATGATGAAATGACAGACACCTGACAATCTACAAAATACAGATGGAATGAATTAAACAACATCCGTACATCTGTACCAAATTGTGCTTAATTATGCTAAACATTGTTTGATAGGAATCAGTTCAAGTTCACAGGGAAAGGCAACAAAAATGTTATCCCACAACAAACCCACATGGGTGGGGATTCTGTGCTACTAGTAACCTTGTTCACAAAGGCAACTCAACAATATCAAGTCGCGAAGAAGTTGTCTGTCTGTGTCCTTTCTTTGCCTTTATAGCTGCCTTGAGTGTGATTTTTTTGGTAGAAAGGCAGGGTATGAATCAAACAAATAAATGAATCATTAAATAAATATGTGCCCTGCTATTTTCTCCACAAAAGCAGCACCCCAGATTGTTAGTGCCCTAAAGATAGTTATGAGCATGATTCCCAAAATATCCCTAGAACTTTCTAAGTGTAGCTGAAGTAGGAGATAGAAGGCAACTAGAAACCAGGGTTGGGTGAATCTGTTACTTTAGTAATTTCCTGCTTTTGTTATTGTTTTTTAAAGAAATCTCAGGTTATTTTCTTTTTGAATTTTGAAATTTTGGTAATTTCTTATAAAAAACAAACTCAGTGAAATTCTCATCCATCTGCATAAGCCAAATTCTACAGGTGTAGCCATTCCCAGTATGGAGAGAAGCATTATGAATCTGTCTACCATATAGATGTTAAAGATAGCAACCCTAATTCAGCACTACTATAGGTGAATACATAGGGATTTAAACCCAAACTTTGAAACCTAAGCACTCAAAGCCCTTGGCCTGTATGGAGAAATCTGTTAGTATTGGTTTCTCCCACATTTGAATGTTTAAATCCCAAGTTCTTCTTGCTTCAAATATGGAGAACTTTGTGAATTTCGTTAAATTTTGATCAAAACTGAAACAAAATTCTCTTGTCTCCGTACTAGAAATCATTTTGTAATTTTTGCTAGAGTGATTTGTAGCATAGAACAATTTTAAATGAAAATAATTTGTTTTTCATATAAAATTATTTGATAAATCAGAAGGTGAATCATAATATGAAGAAGAATACAAATGAAGTATTCCTTGTTTTCAGATTAAGACAATACTGGATCCTGAAAGATTAATTTCTTAAATGTTTGGAAGCAGCTATGCTTGATAAAAGTTCTGTGGATGAATTCTCGGTCCTGCATCTATTCATCTCCCCAGGCTTTTTATTATATTGCTAGTAGTTCTATTCCTTCTGCTCTTTCATGTATTCTTCTTGTATTTAAAGTAGGTCAATCAATATGGAGTCAGTTATTAATAGCAGGCACTTTTGGCCATTTTTCAGTAATTAATATTATTGCAAAAGAACATATAAAGTTCCACATTCCACAAACCATATATTTTGGCACAGTCTCACTGGTCTCTGTGGGACTGCTCCACATGATACAGTCTTAGGGGAAAATGCTACATTACGATTGTTGCAGGATTGTCATCACTATCATACAATTGTTTACTGCTGAAAATGCTTACGTGGAAGTAAATTTATATCAGTACAAATGTCTGGGAAACATGATCATTGATGTATTTATAGATGCCGCCAAACGCACCACCAAATGTTTGCTGCAGAAGACCTTTAAGAACATAAGAAGAGCCATGCTGGAACAGACCAAGGGCCCATGTAGTCCAGCATTTGTTCACACAGTGGCAAATCAGTGGTCTGTGTGAAACCCACAACCAGGACATGAGTGTGATAGCACCCTCCCACCCATGTTCCCCTACTACTGGTGGACGTAGTCATACTGCTTCTGATACTGGAGGTAGCATTTAGCCATCAGGACTAGCGGCAACTGATAGCCGTATCCTCCATGAATTTGTTTAATCCCCCTTTAAAGCCATCGAAATTGGTGGCCATCACTACATCTTGTGGTAGCAATTCCACAGTTGAACTGTACACTGTGTGGAGAGGTCCTTCATGAAGTACGTCACAGTATTTCTGTGTGAGGAAGTACTTCAGATTTGGAGTAATACCAGAGTTCCTCACAGTAACTGCAACACGTAGAATGGTTCTGGATTGTAGCCTGTACTCTCCTTTGTCATTTCAGAGATCTACAATATCATAAGTCTGTTGGACTAGTTGGGTCACCACATAACCAAGCTGAGGCGGCATGTATCCAGCGGAATTGTGCCAATACATGAGAGACGAATTCCTTCAGCTGAGTTTTAGATCTGCCTTTTTATAATGTTAGCACAGGCCATTGATTTTCCTTAATTCCACATAGAGAGATGGGGTCTAATTATGTAATACCTTTACTTAACTGAGTTCAATTGAATTAAATACAGTTTAAAATGCAAGCATCTGATTTCAGTGCTAGTTCTTATCTGTGCTTTTGGGGTGTGTGTGTGTGTGTGTGTGTGTGCGTTCTTCAGCATGGGAGCTTCAGTTAAGATGGTGCATATCTAAACTTCAGATTTGCTTGAGATTTGTAGAGCAATTGTAGTAAGTCACACTTTAATACTCATTGAGTTGGCATTGGGATCAACTATGGAAGTGTTCCACTCTGCTGACATGCCATCGAAAATTTGCGTTTCTCATTATTTCTGTTTTATGTGTTTATGTATTTATTTATTAACCAATATGCAGGCGATGGTACTGCACTTCTAAAAACAATACAAATGACCACTAGTAGCACATCTAGTTTATAAACTTGTATAAAAGACCTGGTGTTTTATACCAAAACATTTCACATTTTAAAATCTGTTCATATATGTATCGGATTAAAATATTTAAAGCTGTAAAAAATTTAAATTTTAGATTTTTTAAAATGTTTAAGTCTATAAAAGAATTATAAACTGGTGGTCATTTGTTTCATTTATTTATTAAATTTATATCCCCCTTTCCATCAAAAATGGTGCTAACAGTAATAAAACTGAGATAAAACAATAACTTAACGTAAAAACAAATACAATTTAAAAACACAAAATTAAATAAACAGCTTCTAACCCATTAACCCTCCCCCTTCAGCACCATGCCAACTTACACAGGAAAGGCCTCCCTGAATAAAAATGCCATTGCCTGCCAGCATGACAACAGGGAGGGATCCAAGCTAGCCTCCTTCAGCTGGGAGTACCAGAGACTGGGAGCAGGCATTGAGAAGGCCCTTTCTCTCATCTCCACCAAATGTGCCTCCAATTGAAGCAGGTTTGTATGGGAGAATGCAGTCTATCAGATAGCCTGCTCCCATGTTGCATAGGGCTTTACAACCAGCACTTTGATTTCTGTATGGAAATAGACAGTAGAGCTGTTGTAACAAAGGAGTCATGTGCTTCCTGTAACTGGCCCCAGTCAACAGTCTGGCCACAGCATTCTGGACCAGCTGATATTTCTGAACATTTTTCAAAAGCAGCCCTATGTACAGCCCATTACAGTAGTTTAAACAAGATGTATTTGAAGCATGCACAACTATGGGCAGGTCAAACCTCTCTTTGAACAGGTCCAGTTGGGGCATACTCCTAGCCACTGTTGAAACCTGGACATCCAGGTTCAGGGCTGAACAGAGGAGTACTCTTATCTCTTGTCTTTTATTTACATATCTCTTTTGGTCACTTCCAGCTCTGTTTTTTTGTTTCTTTAAAGTGTAAAGAGTTCAGGGATCAAGTTATTGTGCAATGAAGACGTGGAGAATTTTAGAATTATGGGTTGCTCACAGACACATGTGTGTGATATCCAGGTGGTGGTTTGGGCTGAAAGATATGAAAGCAAAAATTAGGGCTAGCTGAATAGCAGGATGGTTGACCCAAAAAAGAACTGAGGGTCCTTGAGGGAGGTTTCAATGTTCAGTCTGCTGCTTGAAGGGCTCTTCTTCTCCTTCCTGGGCAACATAAATAGAGTGTGTTGGCAGAGTAGGGGTAATGCAAGCACCAGACCTCTGGGATGAAATTAGTGGGTGGAGGCCCTAAGTCACCCCCATAGATGATCCACAGGAGTGGCCTTCAGCTCTCCCTTTGTGGTTTCAAACCCACAGGATTTCCCCTCACCCTGATCGGAACTAATGGAGCCATTTATTTCTGTTGGGATTGAAAAAAAAAGCTTTGGAAGCAAAATTGGAGGTTAGGCATGGTAGGCTACTCCCCAGTGGGCCATCCCTGGTGAGAGGCCTTCAGCTCCCACCCTTCCATTTCACCACGGAATCTGCTTTTTTTCTGTGCAGTTAGGAACTAATGAGCATAGGGATGAAAGAATCTGTCAGTTTTGGTTTCTCATCCTTTCTCATTTCCTAATCTTTAGTTTGGTTCATCCTGAAATTTGTTTTTTTTTTTTTTAAAAAAAGCTCAAATGAACATCTCCGTGCATTTTTGTGTACTCATTTTTGTATGCACTGTTGCCTAATATACACATTGTTTTTGCAAGCAATTACCCTAAATATAATGCATTTTGGGGTGTTATTTTAATTAATATTCACATATACAGATTTGTCTGCACTTTCATTGGAGAACTCCATTGCCAAATTCATAGAAGTGTGAATTTTGAAGGATAGCTAAGTTTCGGCTGGCATATTGGTTCAGAAGTGCGAAATTTGGAAAGTTCACGTCACAATGTGAACCAGACAAATTCCTCACCTCTCCCTACATTAGCACACCTCATTGACCAGCATGGATAGGGCACGTTGACAGAGAGAGGATGATGCAACTCCTGTTCTTCTCTGTAATCACATATCACGGCAACTCTGGCTGTTAATTCTACATGAGAATTGGGGAGGTTGCGCCTGGTCTGGCATGGTAGATGTTACAATAGTTGCAGGGACTGGAAGTCTGGAACACCCTGTTTGCTAAGCACTTAGCTAGAAAGGTTAGGTTTGTTTAGAAAGGGAGTCCTTCACAATGGTGAATTTATAGAGGGACAAAGAATAAAAGCTACAGATGGCATGTTGTCAATTACCTTGCCATCATGGTGTGGACCCTGCATTATAGAAGTATAGATTGGAACAGACCCTTGCTCTGCAATTACCTCTATTGCTGCTCTCAAAATCAAAGGAAGGATTGTGTGTGTGTGTGTGTGTGTGTGTGTATCTGCGAGAGAGAGAGAGAGAGAGAGAGAGAGAGAGTGGGCAGCTGCCTTGTTTGGTGCTTAAGTATTCATTGGCAATTGCCTTCATTGTTCCCCACTTTATTAGCTTTCACCAAGTAGTTCAGCTTTTACTAAGGGCAGCGGGGTTTATGGCAGCAATATTTCTCATAGTGTCAGAGATAAAATATCAGGCTAATAACGGACTCTCTGGTAATGTAAATCGCAAAAGAAAAGCAATCTCATTTTGAAGAAGTCCTGCCTGGGAATGTTAAGTCTTCTTTTCCAAAGACAGAGACTGCAAAATTCACAACACTT
This sequence comes from Anniella stebbinsi, assembly GCA_029215795.1. NCBI lineage: Eukaryota > Metazoa > Chordata > Lepidosauria > Squamata > Anniellidae > Anniella > Anniella stebbinsi. The sequence continues at coordinate 338,459,445 of JARDYH010000001.1, forward strand.
TATGTTTGCTAAGAAGAAAAATCATTAGTCTTAAATGATGGGAGGCAAAGGAGGTCTCATTTCCATCACTGGCTTTCCCGATAGCCTGCAATTGCCTTTTGTGGTTTATTTGGCTTCATCCTGAGAGATGCTGGGGGTCTATGATTCTGGTCCAACTTCAGTGAAGAGGAAGGATGAATGGGGAGAAAGGACATTGAAAATTTGGAACTCCTTCCATGTTTTCTGCTGAGACCTTTACTGTTGAGTTATTTGGGATCAATATGTCACTTTGGACAGAATATTGAGTCTGGATTTAGGGCATGTGGGCACATTTACACTACAAATTTACATCTATTTCACACCAATTTAACTTCCTCCAAAGAATCCTAGGAACTATAATTTGGTGTGAATGCTAAGAATTCTCCATTCCAGCAATATTAAAACCATGATAAATTAAGGAACCTCAGGTTAACTATGTCTGCCTAATTACTTTTGTTGTGGATCACAAGATGTATCCTTCTTTTGCAAGTTAGAAAACACATCAAGCAAGATTATTAATGAGTAAAAATGTGAAGGCCAAGAAAAACTGGGGGAAATGACCCTCCTGTAAAAAAAATGTTTCTCCCTCCCCATGGTCTTTTTTTTTTGTTCTTGGGGGGAAATGGGTTAAAAACCTTGTTTTTTTAAAATAATAATAATAATATCCCCTCCCATTTTTTTTCTGGACCATCATATCTCTAGGTCTAATTTTGGCTCCCCTAATACATCCATTTTATGCCTTCTTTTTCTTAACATACACATTTTTGCATGTGTGGTTTTTAATTGCTGAATATGAGCCCAAGCAGATTTCAGAGCTGCATATTCTGGTTTGGGCTTTAGTTCAGGGAGTGTGAATTAGGTATGCTCACATCCAACTGTGAACCAAACAAAAGTCCCATCCATTCCTAGTTGGCAGTGAATGTCTGCATTGAGCTGGTGACTATTTCATATGAGGACATGTATGCATAGTGAGGGAAACCACTCATAGAAATTAAAGGGTTTGTATGCTTTACATGAGTGTTTCGTCTTCTTAGGGCTAAAAGCATTCATTGACTCAATGATTTATTTAACCTATTAATTCATAGGGACTTTTCTCCAAGTTATTTCCCTGGGTAATGCCATTGATTGGTTACAGTAATCTGATAGGCATTAATGTCAACAATCTATGCATGACTTTAGATTCAGAAAAATAAATAATGGCTCCAGAGAATGTTTAATGCATTTTAAGTGCTGTTTCAGTGAGAGGAACTTCACAACACAATCCTCTTGGTTTCAGTGGGATTTAAGTACACTTCATTTGCTCTTGATTGCGGATATCATGTTCAAGATTATTCTCTAAATGGGGGTGCAGAACCTCAAGCCCAGGGGCCAAATCTAGTTCTTGGGGGTGCTTAATGCAGCCCTCTGGGGTTCCCCAGATGGCCACACCCTTTCCCCCCACCCACCTATCATTTGGTGGTTCCTGCCTCTTGTGTAGTCCCCCCCTCCCCATTCTAAAGGTTGAAATGCAGCTCCCAAGTCTTAGTTACGGGCAATAAGAACTTGAAGCTCAAATTGGCTGGTATATTTTGGGCCGGGGCCTTTTGACTTTGGCCCAGCCCACCACTGGAATGCACCCCCCCCCAAGGAGTTCTTTGAAATGGAATTTGGCTCTCAGGCTAAAAGTAGGGGTGGCTAAACCATCATTGCTCACCCCACACCCCACTCAGCAACTTCCTGCCACTTACCAACTCCTGTTTGGCTCCCTGGTCAAGCCACTGGGCAGTCCTTGGATGCCCGACAAGGGGCATGTGACTCCTCAGTAAGCTGCTACTTTGCATAAAAAGGGTGGCTCATTCTTTTACGTAAAGGGCCTTTAAAGGCGGCAGTAAAGCCGCCATTTATGCAAGATTTCAGGCATAAATGGACCATTTACGCCTGCAATCTTGCATAAATAGCTGCTTTACAGCCACCATTTTTATTAAAGGCCTTTTACATAAAAGAATGCAGCTGAGTGGTTGGGTGGCTACGCACCGCTTGCCACACGAGCAAAGAACTTAACAGGGCAGGTAAGTTGCAGCAGTCTACAGATGGGAGTCTGGGAGGCCGAGCAGCGGGGGGAGTCTGCCAGACTCCACCCCCTGTCGGACTCCCATGACTAGGCTGACCATATGAAAAGGAGGACAGGGCTCATGTAACTTTAACAGTTGAAGAGAATCAGGAATTTCAGCCAGTGTCATTTGTATGCAATTAGTTCCTGGTGAAATTCCCTCTTCATCACAACAGTTAAAGTTGCAGGCACTATACTGGAGTGACCATATACAAAAGAAGGCAGGGCCACAACCTGGGTTTGGAGGATGGGGTTACACTCCCCCTGAAAGGCTGTGTTTGCAGCTTGGGGGTGCTCCTGGATCCATCGCTCCAAATGACAGCTCGGATAGATGCGACGGCCAGGAGTGGCTACTATCAGCTTTGACTGATACGCCAGCTGCACCCCTTCCTAGAGTTGGAAGACCTAAAGTCAGTAGTGCACTTGCTGGTAACTTCGAGAGTCGACTTCTGCAATGTGCTGTACATAGGGCTACCTCTGTGCCTAGTCCGGAAACTTCAAGTAGTTCAAAATATGGCAGCCAGGTTGGTCACTGGTCCACCTAGGGGTGACCATATCACACCAGCTTTGAAATCTCTCCACTGGCTGCCAATTAGTTTCCGGGCGAAGTACAAAGTGTTGGTTATTACCTTTAAAGCCCTACAAGGTTTGGGTCCAGGTTACCTGCGGGATCGCCTTCTCCCATACAATCCGCCCCTCACGCTCATGTCCTCTGGGAAGAATTTACTACAGTCAACAAAAACTAGACTGACAACCGTTATCCAGAGGACCCTCTCTTCTGCCGCTCCCAGATTGTGGAATTACCTGTCGGGAAAGATCCGCCAACTCACCAGTCTTCAGGAATTGAAAAGAGCTATAAAGACTGATCTCTTCCGGTAGGCCTACCCAGATGAATTTTAAGTGTTTTATTGGTGTTTTATTGGTATTTTAATGATGTATTGGTTTTATGTGCTTTTAATCAGTTTTGTGTATTTTATGCTTGATGTTATTCCCCGCCTCGATCCGGAGGGAGAGGCGGGTAATAAATAAATAAATTATTATTATTATTATTATTATTATTTCAACAGGAGCTAATTGCATACAAATGACACTGGCTGAAATTCCCTTTTCTCTGCAACTGTTAAAGTTACATGAGCCCTGTCCTCCTTTTCATATGGTCAGCCTACCCATGACATCCCTAGCTGAAAGAGGTTCTGATCCCCTGCTCTAAACAACACATGTGGTGCTAATATTTAGACAAAGGGAAGTATTGCCTTCATTAAACATTCTCAGAATAACACCTGTATCGAGGTTCTGTCATATTTATTTTAATTGGCGAACCAATTGATTAATTCGTTAAGAAAGCCAGGTATTTAATCACCTAAGATTAGAGCTATCAGACAACACTGAAGTTTCCCATGGAATGCACACGGGAGTTTTGTTATGGAAAAAAATAGATTCATTTTGAACTTGCTCATTGGTTTCTTGGGATTACATGCTACGAAATTGATCTGCTGTTCAGAGTGAGTTGCTTGGGGATGTGGGACAAGAGAAACCCCAAATGATAAAAATGATTTTAAAAAGTGCCAGTTGCGGGCCACTGGAGGCAATAGTGTTTATTTTGCTGTGATATCTCGAGCACTCGTGAAGCAATGGTTTACTGGTAGGGCAAGAACAAGGTCTTTTCTGGCAGCTGGGGTGATTGATGACCTGGGAGACTGCATGTAGCATAAGTGGTAATGTGATACAGGGTGCACATTATAGGCAATTACAATTTGAATAAGTTATTGGTTGAAGGAGGGAGAGGATTGGAAAGCTGTTTTATTGACGGACCGATGTTATGATCATAGCATTTTGGAGAGGGGAAAAAACGTTTATGAATTGATGTGAATTATGATCATGGTGACAAATGCTGATGCCCTGAGAATTTCTGATCACAACCGTTCTAGGAGGCAGTATTTTATCAGCACAATTTAAAGTGGCAGTCCATATTTTATTTTATTTTCAAAATCGAAGAGACAGGAAGGATGGAGCCTAAAAACACTTTGCATTTACTGATACACCATGCTCAAGCATCACTGTATATTTTACCTAGGAGATTTTAGGTAGATTGGTCAAGTCCTGGAATAAAAGCAAATAACGGTGCCCTGGAAATAGAGTAGGATCAAAATCTAAGTAAATTAAGTAAGAATAGCTTCCAAGAATGGAGAAGCTTTAATGCTCAATAGCTCTTAATAGATTCTAGGGTTGAATTGAAATGGGAGCGGGATTGCGTTTTTTTTTTTTAAGATTCCTGAAAAATATGCTTCCCATCTTGGTGATAATTTACAGAACTTGCAAAATGGGGAGAAAATGTTTCCCCATCTACAGTGAAGGCTTAAAATATTGCCCTCACTCTGACTTCCTAAGGAAAGGTACCAGGGAGAAATACCAGCGAAGGACTTGGTAGGGATGGATGAATTCACCCCTGCCTGCCAGCTGCCCATCCACAGCAAGCTGCCAGGTGGTCCACAGACACCCGGTGGTGGTCCATAGACACCCGATTACGCAAAATGGCACTTTATGGAAAAGGCTGAGCCGCCATTTTATGTAAAATGTTGGCTCAGCAGAGCAGTGGGGACTGCCACGCTTGCCTGACTTGGTGTGTGCTGAATCAGGCAAGCGTGGGGTCTGTGGACTTCAGTCTGGGGGCCAAACTGGCAGTAACCTGCTGAGCTCAATTCCCCTACAGGACTTGGCCACCATCCCTACTTAGATACTGTGGGCATTGTTTCTCCTCATGCATTTGTCAGAGCCAAAATGTGGCTGGGGTATCAGTCCATGCCATCAGCTAAGGTGGAGAGAATTTTCTTAATGAGAGAACTATTCCTCAATTGTTTTATGTTTTGATTTGGAGACTGTCAATGTTGTAACTAGGATAGTCTTTCTTATTAAACTTTTAGTTCAAGCATATGCCTAGCTGTTGTGTCTCTGATGGAGTCAACGGATCAAGGAGGCTTTGATGTTCCTTTGCCACAAGACCCGTTCATACCCTGAGAGGGAGAGAGAGAGAGAGAGAGGAGACAAACTGGCCCAAGGACACTCCAGCCCTAGTCTTACACTCTAATCATGGCACTGTCTTGACGATGACACATTGGTGCCGCGAGCCCCTAAAACCTCACACTTGCACTCCTGCGAGGTTGTCCCCACACTAAGAAGCAAGCATGGGGTTTGCATCCTAGGAAAGCCCTGGGATGGCTCTGCAGTGTCTTCTGCATCGGATAAACAACACAGCACCACTGCGGAGCCACTCCAGGACTTTCCCCATGTATAGACATCCCCCATGACAGCACACTGGCTCTAAAACACATTAAAGCAAGTGAAAAGTGATGTCATGTGTTAGATGAAAAACGTAACTTTTCTTTGCACAGATTTTGGTAAGCAATGGGCTATTTCACCCAATGAGTGAAGGAGAAGGAGAAAGTGGTGCATAAATATACATAGGGGTTGAGGATAAGTGAAATTAACACAGTCAGTAAGTGTTAAATAAGATCATCAAGCACTTTCAAGAAAACAGGAGCGATTCACTATGACATTTCTGCCACTCCACATAATCCAACTGTCTTCCCTCATTTGCCTTGCAGATTCACTGTGTTTATATTAGCTCTTTACTGCTGCACTTTTCTAAGAAAGTTGCCACAATTCACTAATTCGTTAAATGGTTGAAGCACTTTGTAAGGCACTCAAAGATCTTTTTTGAGGGGAGGAAGGTTAAAGACAATATTATCATTGCATGTTTGTTTTGCTTTATTTAAAAACTGGTTCCATCCAGAAAGGTTCAAAACAAGCAAGAATATTGAGAAAGAGGTCATTTAAAAAAAAAAAAAGCGTGCTCCAATGCTTATTCAAATAAAAAGGTCTTTCATACTTCCCAGAAGATTCTCAGGGCCAAAAAAAATACATAAATATGTATTTAGCAGCTCTCTCTCTCTCTCTCTCTTTTTACAGTACAGTAAGTCCAAGGGAACCAATCTGGATCTTAAAAACTCCTTCCCTAGAGTTCCAGTCTAGATTGGGGCCATTGTGACTACTCTTGAATAAAAATGATAGATGATATAGTTGCTAGATACAAATTTAAGGTAACGTCTGATTTGACCTCAGGCTCCTAATTTGTTGGACCTTTGAAGGTGGGAAATTCCAAAATTGTTGAGTGGGGACCAAGAATACCTTGTTATGAAGCCTTGCAGTTTGCAAGGGAGGGCAACACCAAGAGGTCATTCATTGGCTATAAAGATTGTGATAACACTCAGGGGAAGATATGGTCGAGAATGTATGCAGGGGCCCCATCTGTTGTGCTTAGGTTTGGAGCTGAAAATCAGCATCTCAAATCGAACCCAGAAAGTTATATAAAACTAGCACAAACCTTGCAGGACTGATACAATGGCAACATTCAGACACCACAATAAGCCATGTTTTATTGCAGCCTTTCCAAACTTGGAGTGCTCCAGACGTTTTGGAATTCAATTCCCATCTAGCCTAGCTAGCATGGCCAGTGGTTAGGAATGCTGTGAACTGTAGTCCAAAACATCTGGAAAGCACCAAATCAGTGGAGGCTGGTTTATCATGATAGGAATGAGCCACTGGGAACTTCAGATTTATATGCTCCCCTTCTTCAATCTCCAATGATCTTGGCCCCTCCAGAAATGAATGTTTCCACTAGGGGTGTGTACACAAACCCCGAATCACCTCGAGGGCCATTTCAGAGCCACTGAAACAACCCCGATTTGACTCACGGGGCTTCGGGGGTAGCCTGCTTTGTCTTGGTGCTGAGGCGAAATCCCCCCCCCCCCCGAGGTGACTCAGCCTTGCAGGTCCCTGGGTGCCGGCTGTGCAGCCATCACCCAGGAAAGCCGTTAGCAAGGCCGGCAGTAAGTTCATTGGACTCACCTCCCTCTACCAGCTCTCCCCACTCACCTGCTGCTGCATCGTCATTGCCTGTCATCGCCATTGTCCACCATCCGCCATCACAGACCTAAGGGACAATTTAACAATTTTCTTAGGATGTATCACTCCAGGTGGTGTACTGCATATTTATTGATTACATTCACAACAAATCTCAGGTAGAAAAAGCTAGCATGTCAAGGTGAAGTGTTCAGACCGGCTTTCTCCTTGATGTGATTAATAGGGCTGTGCATGGACCCCCCGATCCGATCCAGATCCAGATCTGCCTTGAATCTGGATCCAGATCTGCTCCGGGTCCTTGCAGAGCCCTCCCTCCTGCTCTCCCCGCTCCCTCCCTCCCCCCATCACCCTCCTTACCTGCAGCCTCCTCCGCGTCATCCTCCACGGTGGCCGGCCTCCTTGATGTCAGCCGGCAATTAGAGCACCGCATTTGCCGGTCGTGCCGGGTGACATCATCACCCGACACGAGCGGGAAAGAGGCCGGCTGACATCAAGGAGGCTGCCCACCATGAAGGACGACACGGAGGAGGCTGCAGGTAAGGAGGGTGATGGGGGTGGGAGGGAGAGAGCGGGGAAGAGCAGGAGGGAGGGCTCTGCATGGACCCGGAGCGGATCCAGATCATGGATCCGATCTAACCTGATCTGGGCCCGATCCAATCTGTTTCGGATCGGGCCCAGATCGGGCCGGATCAGCCCAATCTGCTCCGAGTTCAGGATTCGAATCCAGATTCGTGCACAGTCCTAGTGATTAATTTCCTATGTGCCTGGAGGGAAGTTGTTGGTTTGTTTGTTTTTTAACTAGGGAGCATGCAAAAAATGCAAGTCCCCCTGTTGCAGTCTGAAGTGGTACAGCCAAGAGAAAGTATTTAGGATTCTATTGACTGCCTAAGGTGACCCTTGATTTTGTCATTATAAAGATGTCTAGATAGGTATTTATGGTGGCTATGGGTATTTTGCACTGAATGATTTAGAGCATATTTAGACCATTTACACCTGTAAATTTGCACAAAATGGCTCTTTACAGCTGCCCTTTGTTCAAAATGGCTCTTTACAGAAAAGGCAGAGCCCACATTTTTATGCAAAATGGCAGCTTGTCGAGGGAGTGAGGGCCACACACCGCATGCCCACAGACTGTCCGGTGGATCAATGCATGCAGCGAGCAGGGTCAGGTGGCCGGCAGGGGTCTGTCGAGTGGTGCATGGTGCAGACAGGGATGAGTTCGCCCATCCCTACAGTATGAACCAGGGCAGAGTGATTTTAAAATGTGGCCGTTAAGTGGAGGACTAACCAGCAGCCAGTTTATTAACCAAGTACAAGTTAATTTGGAATAAATGAATATTGATGCGTTAAGAGCCAATCAGGCACCACATGCTGGAAATGAGTTTACCATATGGTGCCTCTGGAAGCTAATATTGATTCTCATTATTTTTAAGTGATTACGAACATTGCAGGTGTTTTGTAATAATCTCTATTGTCTAATTAGAGCATGCATGAAATGAGCTTATTCTGGCTGCTAACAAATATTGATCTGAACAACTAAGTCTGACTTACATGAAAGATCAGAGCTTGTTCGCCAAGTTTCTGCATTCTTGTTGTAATCACATGGTTAAATTTGTAACTGGGGTTAGAAGGGGGGCAGGGAATCTGGTAGAAAGGAAACAAATATGCTCCCCAAAATTCTCCTCAAAATTCTCTGTGGCAAAGTTTCCGATAGTCTTTTGATTCTTGAGTATTCTCCAAATGCTAGATTGCTGCATTTGACCCCAGTGATGTTTTAATTTTACAATGATATCTGTTGACATTTTGCAGGATTTGATAATTGACATGCAGTGGTATATAGCATGTGTTGTTGTTGTTATCATCATCTGATATGCTGTGCTTTATCATAATGGTTTTACATTTCCTACTTTCATAGAACAGTTTCAACACTGACATCTACATCCCTGTTGTGTCTGCCACAGGACACCTGTGCATTAGAGAACATGCTGGGGCATGTTTTAGAATGCACGTTCAGTCACACAGAACATATTGAAGCTCACCATTCTGCATTGTGATCAGAGAGTGACTTAAGGCCAAACCAGACATTATTTTAAATATGTGCCTAGCATAGGATGACCATATGGAAAGGAGGACTGGGCTCCCGTATCTTTAAAAGTTGTATAGAAAAGGGAATCTCAGCAGGTGTCATTTGCATGCATGAAGCACCTGGTGAAATTCCCTCTTCAGCACATTTAAAGATGCAGGAGCCCTGCCCTTTTAGTGACCAGATACAGATGAGGGCAGGGCTCCTGTAGTTTTAAATGTTGTGCTGAAGGGGGAATTTCACTAGGTGCTTCATGCATACAAATGACACCTGCTGAAATTCCCTTTTCTATACAACTGTTAAAGATACAGGAGCCCTGTCCTCCTTTTCACATGGTCAGCCTAGCAGATATTTCCTTTTCCCTCATTTTTACTCTAGAGTAGGTGCAGGGCTACCAGTCTGGATCTTAAACAAGCCCTGCCCCTCATCGTAGGGGTTTGATCTGCATTGAGGACCCTGTACCTACTCTGGAGTAAAAATGGAAAAAAAGACATAATTGCTAGACCCATATTTAAAGGAACGTCTGTTTTGGTCCTCAGAACACATTCAATGTTCCTCTATGGCTAAGTGTTGCAGAAGAATATCAGTATTACTAGCCAGGCTCCTTCTCATTGAGGAAGCCTTGATAAGCTTCCAAAGATCTTCCTTGGAAGATAGTTTAAAAACTGGGATGTCCTATTAATCATCTCCTTTAATAAGACAAGCCTATAGTTGCGAAAATTAGGTGTTTGGTGCTTTTGATGCGTCTGTTTATTCGATTTTATGATTTTATCTGTACGCCGCCCTGAGATCCTTATGATATAGGGTGGGATAGAAATGTTTTAATCGATAATAAATAATAGCTATAACACACACTGAAAGAAGCAATACTGAAAAGCCCACTTCAGTTTTGCATTACAGATTGAGATATTTGTCAGCTTTTATGTCTGGCCATAGGTAATAGTCGTTCTCAAGACCTGAAGGATCATTTCTTTTGTTGGGACAATACTTATCTGATAATGCATGGACAAAGATAATATGAACTGGCGACATGCAAAACCTCTCTTTTTCCTGAAGAGACTGTTTTTTTTCTGTGTAAATATTCTTAAAACTGAGGGGTAAAACTCTGAAATATTTATTGTATCCAGAAGTGAACAAGTGGGAAAAGATAATTTTGATTCTCTTGGAATTCTGCAGTCATGAACTCCATTTACCCAGAAGTTGAACTCCTTAAGAGCTGAGAGCCTGGAGGCTCAGGTGTTGAATTGAAGAAAATCAGTAAAGATAGATATCAAGCCAGACTAGAAACTCTGATCTGGCAGTTCCAGTGAGGCAGAGGAATTCTCAGGTCCAAGCTACACGTAGATGAATCCAGCAATAATTTCTGTGAGGCATGGTGCCAGCCCTGGCATCACAGGACAGATTAACCATGGTGGTGTTCTCCTTGCCAAGCAATCTGGATTAGAGCTGGAGCTACTGTCAAAGGTGTCTCATTTTAAAGTTAACAAGGGTGCTGGAGGTCTGGTAACGTGATTGGTTAGGATGTTTTGGAAAATCAAACCCTTAGGCAAAAGATGTGGTCATCCAGATGAGAGCCTTGCCTCCTTTGTTGGAAGTTAGGTAGTGCCTTATGGCATTAAATGCCAGACTTGAAAATACTATAACATTTGCTCAGTGCTTTCCATGACTTTGTATATGGGTCAGTGCTGTAGCAGAAGAAGAATTTATGTTGAAGAGAAGCTGCACTGTGAATGTGGGTAGAACAGGTGCGATCTGTAGTTACGTTGAACTGTTTTCTACCTGAATCTTATATAGCCCTGTTTTATGTATGTATGCATTTAAATTTATTTATAGCCTACTTTTCCTAAAAAATGAAGGTCACTAACAAAAAAATACAAACACAGTAAAATGCGGTAGGGCAATGACATCACATATATCCATATATCTTTTTATCAGAATGTAAAATGTAAAGTTTTCTGAGACATCTCCCCCAATGCACTTAGCAAAAAGTTGGCGATAAGTTGGTCTGCAGGCTTCTCCTTTGGAACTTACACCAGTGCTGGCTTCAGGTTTTTGTGGGCCCTTAAGCAAGGGACCCTCATTAAGTCTACCTTTTCACTGCCATTGTCCCCAGCTGCTATAGCTCCTTGTCCTCTTTCTCATTGCTACGGCGGGCTTGCTTGACAGGCAGAGAATCACTGTGCAAGTAGGCTGGGGTATCTGCTGCTCCTCCTTGTTCTCACAGTCACCATTGTCTAGGCCAAGATGAACAAGTAGGTTGCAGTGGTGAAGAGAGGAGCAATGCCAGGGGGTTCTTGTCAGAGGGGCCCTGCTGGGCTGTGGGTCCTCAGCAAGCGGCTGATCATGCTTACCCTTGATGCTGGTCCTGATTTAGACTTTGGACACCTGAGCTCAAGCCCTTTGGGCCACTTCCCGTGTTACGTTTTTGGGTGAGTACCTAAGCTGTTTTAAGTATGCATAAACAATGTAAAGTGTAAATGTGACAAGCAGATGTTTAAAAGCATGTGGAACATATAATACACTCATTGGCCAGGATTGGCAGTGGATCCGTGTTAAGCATATGCTCAGTGGCAACCACTGCTTAGTCAATATGTAATGTATAAAACTTCTCTAACTCATGGGTTGTCTTGAATAAGTTGCTATTCTCCCAGCATACATTTCCCATCTGCATAATGGGAAGAGCTATCTTCCTCATAAAGCCGTGTACAAATATGAATAAGAATGAAATGCTGGGCAGGATCTACACTGCTGCTTTACAATGTTTTATAACAGTAGTGACAGCTGTTGGGGCCCAGGACACACTCCATATACAGTTTTCAAAACGTTTTCAGAGTGTTATATCCTGCTTGGTGTAGATCTGGCCCTGGTTTGTCTCTTTCAAATATTGGAAGTGTGCTGGAGGAATGTGTGGCTTGGTTTGGGGTCCTTCTTCTCTGCAACAACTCAGGCTTAGAGCATATTTCCTCTTTACATCCTGCCTACTAACCCAGAGATGAATTCTTCCCTTTCTCCTCTTAACCTCTTCCTTGGTCCCCTGATTCCGCTTTCACATCCCCTAAATCTTTCTCCAAGTGGCCATCCATTCCTTGTGGTAATCAATATCCTGCTCAGCTGGAACACTGTTACCAGGGAAACCTCTGCAGGCAGCAGGCCAGGACCTCATTGAGATGCATCAGCCGTGGTAGGGCCTTTTTGAGGGCAAATGGTCTTGGCATGGAGAGTTTGGCAGTAAGACCTGAGCAGAGTGCTCAGATGGAACCCCCACATCATTAGATATTTCTGGCTATTGTTAGGATCCAGTTTGATAACCAGAGACATTTTGACACACTCAGCAAAAAAAGGTAGAGATTGGTGTCAGGGGAAGCATATCTTTTATGGGCAAAACTCGGTTGAATGGAGAGGCAATAAATATGCTAATATACTTTCCTGGTTCCTAGGGCTTCTTTCTGTGGAACATGGTCAAAATATGGGAGTGCTAGACACCTCAGGATTCCTCAAAACCTGTATTAGAAAACCTGGCATGGTCATATTTGGAGGACTGGAGAAATGTGTGTAATAATCTGTGAAATTCTTGTATTTTTACATTTGATTTTGGAAGGATATTTAAATAAATGTTTGAATATAGGAGTTCTGAACATATTGGCATGCACTAAATATGCTCATTCTTCTGAAATGTTGGGCCTACAGCTACTAGTACCACATTATCCTACTGATGATAAAATTTGCTCCTTCACGTGATCAAAATCTAGATAGTCATAGTAGTTCAGCCTAGGGATGGGAGAATCAGTGGGGCTTGAGCTTGTGGAGGTTCCTCAAGTTCTACCTTGAAGGTTGGTCTTCCTCATTCCTGGTCCTGATTGGGAGCACATTTGGGTGCACATTTTTTAAAAAGTCCACACTCAAATGAGTACAGAAGATCTCAGGGAGGTGAAGCGGAAAGGACGACTACTGGAGCACAGATGGCGGAAATGCGACTTATATCCAATAAGAGACGACATAGAGAACATCTTTATTCCTATGGAGTGGCAATACATGCAGCGAAGAAAGCTTTCTTCTCTGCACGCATTGCGTCTGCGAATTCACATCCAGCAGAACTGTTCAAGGTGGTGAGGGGGTCTAACCTGGGAACCTTCCCCCCTGAACCCGATCTTAGAGCCTTCGGTAGTTCGCTGTGATGCCTTTAACAATCATTTCACAGATAAAATCTCTCGGATAAGAGCCGACTTAGATGCTGTCATTATAGCAGAGGCTGACAATGGAGTGTCCAGCAACTCTGCAAGTAGAATTACACTGGATCAGTTTCAGTTGGTAAGTACTGAGGACGTGGACAAGCTGCTTGGACGAGTGAGGAGGATGACTTGTCCTCTTGATCCCTGTCCTTCTTGGCTGGTTGCCCAGGGAGGAGATTTAATTAGATTACAATTACAACATGTTATTAATACATCTCTCAAGGAGGGGAGTTTTCCATCTTGTTTAAAAGAAGCGGTAGTACGGCCGCTTCTAAAAAAGCCTTCCCTGGATCCCCTGGACCTTAATAATTACAGACCAGTATCGAATCTTCTGTTTCTGGGCAAGGTGATTGAGAGGGCAGTTGCCTTCCAACTCCAAGCAGTTTTGGATGATACAGATTTTCTAGACCCATTTCAAACTGGCTTCAGGGCAGGATGTGGAGTTGAGACTGCTATAGTCGCCTTAGTGGATGATCTACGCTTGAGTATTGACAGGGGGAGTGTACTTCTGGACCTCTCAGCGGCTTTCGATACCATCGACCATGGTATCCTTCTGGAACGCCTGAGGGGATTGGGACTTGGAGGCACTGTGCTTCAGTGGTTCCGGTTCTACCCCTCGGGCAGGTTCCAGATGGTGATGCTTGGGGATAGTTGCTCCTCAAAGAAGGAGCTGCTATGTGGTGTACCACAAAGCGCCAATGCTGTTTAACATCTTCATGAAGCCGCTGGGAGAGATCATCCGGAGGCATGGGGTGGGGTGCTATCAATATGCTGATGACACCCAAATATATTTCTTTATGCCTTCGACAACAGCATCAGCAAAGGATAGTGTGTCTCCTCTGAATGAATGCTTGGAGGCGGTAATGGGCTGGATGAGGAAAAGCAAACTGAAGCTGAATCCAGACAAGACGGAGGTGCTTATTGTCAAGGGCCACAACCTGGGGTTGGATGTGTGTCAACCAGTTCTGGATGGGGTTACACTCCCCCTGAAAGGCTGTGTTCGCAGCTTGGGGGTGCTCCTGGATCCGTCGCTCCATAGATGTGACGGCCAGGAGTGCCTACTATCAGCTTCGGCTGATACACCAGCTGCACCCCTTCCTAGAGTTGGAAGACCTAAAGTCAGTACAGCAGACTCTGGTAACTTCGAGGCTCGACTTCTGCAATGCGCTGTACATAGGGCTGCCTCTGTGCCTAGTCTGGAAACTTCAACTAGTTCAAAATATGGCAGCCAGGTTGGTCACTGGTCCACCTAGGGGTGACCATATTACACCAGCTTTAAAATCTCTCCACTGGTTGCCAATTAGTTTCCGGGCAAAGTACAATGTATTGGTCATTACCTTTAAAGCCCTACATGGTTTGGGTCCAGGTTACCTGTGGGATCATCTTCTCCCATACAATCCACCCCGCATGCTCTGAGAAGAATTTACTACAGTCCTCTGGGAAGAATTTACTACTGTCAACAAAAACTAGACTGACAACCATTACCCAGAGGACCTTCTCTTCTGCCGCTCCCAAATTGTGGAATGATCTGCTGGGAGAGTTCTGCCAACTCACCGTTCTTCAAGAATTTAAAAGAGCTATAAAGACTGATCTGATGAATTTTAAGTGTTTTTATTGGTGTTTTATTGGTATTTTAATGATGTATTGGTTTTTTGTGCTTTTAATCAGTGTTGTGTATTTTATGTTGATGTTGTTCCCCGCCTCGATCTGGAGGGTGAGGCGGTTGATAAATTATTATTATTATTAATAATAATAATTAATTAACTAAAGCATGGAAAATGCACTTTTTAAAAAAGCACATTTTTAAAGTTGCTTTTTTTTAAAGTACATTTCCATGTTTTAATCATGCAAAAATATATATTTTGTAAATGAGCATTGCAAGCTTGGGAATGTGTGTATACATGTGCGAGAATAAGGCAGATTCTGGTCTTAAATGAATGGAAATGAAATCCCTGTACATCTCTAGTCCAGGCGTATTCCTTTCCTGTGTATCTCACTTGCATTACAAGCCTTATAGACAAAGCTAAACTGGAACTGGGGGCAGGGGAGTCTGTACTCCAACCATTAAGTTCAGCGGCTTGTGCTGTATACTGGAGCCAGAAGAGCAACAAGCAGAAGACACTGGTGTGTGGATGAGGCAGGATACTCAGGGTAGGCTGTACTGGTCTAGATGGTTAAGTGGTGTCAGGCCTGCCTTTTTATTTATTTTTTGGTCACCCTCTGGCAAACCAACACAAGTTACTGATTACAATGAAATTCTTTATTGCAGTAAATCACGTTACACAGATCAAGCTTTTCAGAGTTCATGGCAGTGTTAACAGTTACAGCCCCAATAAAACAGATAGCTTAGGCAATAGGCTATGGGCACATTGTTTTGTTCAAGAGAAATCTGTAAGGCTAAAATCCATCCAGTCCAACATTAGATTCCAAGTCAGGATCTCTATGGTACAGATTTCAAAGTACACAAAATCCAAAGGTCACAATAAGCCCAGGCAAGAAAGCATTCTGGCCAAACAAAAATAAGGGTACACAATTCAAGGCAAAGAAGATTTGACATATAGTAGGGTGACCAGATAAAATCCAGGTCAGGGCTCATGTAACTTTTACAGTTGTAGAGAAAAGGGAATTTCAGCCAGTGTCATTTGTATGCAATTAGTTCCTGGTGAAATTCCCTCTTCATCACAACAGTTAAAGTTGCAGGCACTATACTAGAGTGACCAGATACAAAAGAAGGCAGGGCCCCTGCAACTTTTAACTGTTGTGATGAAGAGGGGATTTCACCAGGAACTAATTGAATACAAATGACACTGGCTGAAATTCCCTTTTCTCTACAACTGTTAAAGTTACATGAACCCTGACCTGGATTTTATCTGGTCAGCCTACATATAGCCCAGGCAATTCAAGGCAGACATGAAAAGTTCAGGCAAGAAAGCATTTCAGGCAAATAAAGATGTTATTCTTAGCATTTTTAAAAACTGGCACACCAGCTTAAATACAGGGGAGGGGCTGCTAATGCCCCCTTCTAACAAGCAATCTTGACAGGTGGACTCTAGCCCATAATTGAGCGGAACATCAAAGAGGGTGAGCCTATTTACACACGCAGGATAAAACACTTTGAAAATGTTTTGAAAGCTGTATATGGAGTGTCCTGGGCCCCGACAGTTCTCAAAACTGTTATAAACTGTTGTAAACAGTTTAAACTGTTTTAAAACAGTAGTGTAGATAGGCTCGGTGTATCTATTCTGCTCTTTTCAACCTGGGTGACACTCCTGAAACCCCTTCCCCTGCAGAGTCCTCCTCATGCTCAGTTCCCACAGAAGATTTTTCAAGTTGTAAATTAAAGGTCTGACTCAAGGTGTCATCTTGCAGCTGTGACTGATAGAGAGTACCATCCTCTTTCAGCCTGCAATTAGATGGGAGGCCAGGCAGAGCTATGTTCTCAGGCTTCAGCTTCCCACGTCAGAACTGGGTTCTAAATCATTCTGCTCTGAGTCTGAATCATTTTCTGATTCCAAAACCGTAGGGCTCACAGCGGCATTGGCACTAGGCCTGAGACGTGGCCTGAGTTGGTACACTTGCTAGAGTGTGGTGTAGTACTTAGGATGTCAGACTAGGACTGGAGAGACTAGGATGTCACAGGCACCTGACAGAATCCAGGAGTCCAACGGACTTCCCCATATCCACCCCCTGGACCCAGACGGGTGCTTGCAGTGTGTTCACGGACTCACACTCTGAGTGCCCATGAGGCCCAATGAGTGCTCAGCAGCAGTCTGCCCACACTCTGGAAATTTCTTATTTCCTCCATTGCGGAAATTGCAGCCATAAATTGCGCTGTGTAAATTGTGCGTTCCCCCCATTTATGGGGGGAGATGAGAAATTTCCAGAGTGAGCGCGCATGGCTGCTGAGCTCTCGTCGGGCCTCTCTTTGCCTGAAAGTACACTTTCATGGTCCAATGAGTGGCGGTGGTCAGTGGCGGTGGGGTGAGCATCTGACAGATCAAATGCGGGTGAGTTTGCACACTCCTAGGAGAGACCCAGCTTCAAATCCCCATTTGGCCACAAAGCTTCCTGGGTGACTTTAGGCTTGTGAGTTTAACCTGTTTCACAGGATTGTTTGGAAAATAAAATCAGGAAGAGCAGGGATAACCATGGTAGCTTCTGAAGTTCAGCTCTACCTGTGGCAGAATCTGTAAATGTTTCCCACAATAAGAGTTCTTTGCCTTGCTCAATATTTGTGAGGATAAACTATGTTTGCCTCATGTGCAGGTAAACAGCTCCCCAGAGATCCTTTGGGGAAAGATCAGATTTACTGTAACACAGAGTGAAAGCTCATCAGATATGTTAGCAGCCTTTGCCACTTTGTCAATATACAGGAGCAAGAGGCTCGCGGCCTGTTTCTTGTCTGCCTGATTATGTGCACTCATCATTGAGTGGGTCTGCTTAACAGAGCAGAAGAACCTGAGAAGAGCCCACCTCTGAACCTGCCTCATTTTCCTCTTGACCAACTGTTGACAGGGGAAAGGAGGTTAGTGGAGAGGGTTTGATTAGATGCAGGTTTATCTCTTTTCTTTAAGAGGGAGTTCATGTTAACATTTAATTGGAGGCAACTGACTTTGACCATAGGGGTTCATTGCTTATGCTGTTCAGCCACCTGCTTTTGATGTTTGTGGCTTCTGCCATTTGGCTTAGGCTGAAGCTGTACTGTCCACTGGGAAGAAGTGTTAATTTTGGAGGTTTAAAGATTCATGTTGCCTACATCCTACTCTGTGGGCAAGAATCTCTCTCCCCTTTTCCCATCCCCCTTGCTGTTTTTTTTCATGGGGAAAAATAAAGACATTTATAGGAAGGGACAGATTTCCTCTATGTGAAACATCACAGGGAAGCTTGTTAATGAATTCTGGCTCTATAGCAGCATTCTTGCTGACATGATTTTCCTGATTGATCAAGTGTGTTTGCTGAAGAGTGCTCTTTCTTTTAGGTTTGCATAGTTCATTCTAATATTAATTACAAAAAGATTTTTTAAAGTAAATGCGAGAGCTTTTTGCTAATTGAATTCATTATGCTCGAGACTTGTCTTTAGCGAATGAAAGCTACTAACAGCACGATCCTATACATGTCTACTCAGGACTGAGTCCCTTTGAGATCAATAGGCTTAACTCCCAGGTAAGTGGGTATAGCATTGCAACCCAAGTTACTTATAGATGTAGTCTATAGATAAAGTAGTCATAACTAACTTAAGTTCCATTGATTTCAGTGGATATTCTCTAGTTATGACCAGGTCTGGATTCAGCCAATTAATAAAGCCAATTCAGCTATAAAGACTAATCTCTTCCGTCAGGTCTAGCCAGATGAATGTTAAACCTAAGAATTTTAAGATGTCCTGATTATTATTTTGATATTGTATTAGTTTTATATGCTCTTTTAATTAATTTATGTATTTGATTTATATTATATTGTTGTACTAATGTTGTTCCCCGCCTCGATCCAAAGGGAGAGGCGGATAAGAAATAAATTTATTATTATTATTATTATTATTATTATTATTATTAATCTCTTTCTCACTTGTGGTAGTTTTACTAGACGGACATGACAGGATTTTCCAAATCATGCTGTCTTTTACAAATTCAGGAATTTCCTGACAATTGCGCATATTTTAAATATGACTGCTTTCTGGATGTTGGTGTGGATGTGTTTTGGTAGGCCTAGTTTCTGAAGGTTTTCTGTATAATTTTTTGATGTGATGCCGGTGACTGATGTGACTACTGGAATAATTGTGACTTTTTCCTGTTGCCATAGATCTTTGGCTTCCATGGCCAGTGGTGTATATTTGTCTCTTTTCTTCTTCCTTTCCAACAACATTTTTGTTATTCGGTAATGCTATGTCAATGAGGTATGTGTGTTTTTCTTGTTGTTGTTGTTGTTATTATTATTATTATTATTATTATTATATAATCTGCTTCTTGCAACTTCGAAATCTACTCTCAGCCTCAGTTCACCATCTGTAATAATGGGAGCAATTTTCTGCTAATTTATTTTCTAAAATATACCACGCCTTTTTAGTGCATTTGGGTTAGTGCTGTGCCAAAAAAAACCCTCCACATTTTTTTTTACCATTCTCATTCAATTTGATAGAAAAGAACTTGCTTTCAAAAAGAAATTCAAGGGAGAAGAAATTTCGCAGAAATTCTTATCAGGTGGGTTTGGGTTTCTTCTGCTTACCTTACTGATGAGGTGGCCGAGGAGTGTATGTGAGTGCCCTGTCTTTCATTGTACAATCATCTCTGTGGCATCCCGTAACTTCCTTGGCTTCCTACACTTCAATTAAAGCCTAGGGGAAGATAGATATAATGAGGCAATTCCTCCCACAGGGCTATCAGACCAGGAAGCACAGGCAACTTGGGATGCTGCAGGGCTATGGGAGATGTGTAATACAAAGGAACCCCCCCCCCCCCATCACCCTCAATCACCTCACTGTGATTAGGCCAGCTCAAAAACAAATGAATTATAAAATGTCCTGCGAATGACGCAGAACAATGGAAGGATCTTTCATGGGGGAAGAAAACTAGAGGACAGATTTTGGCACAGCACTAGCTCCATCTTTTCTCTGGAGCTGGAAACAGCACTACTCCCCTCATATTGGCACTGTGGAGGATGCAAAATGACCAGGCTGCAAAAAGAAAGAAAGAAAGAAAGAAAGAAAGAAGGGATGCTACAACCCTGTCAATGGTGAGACCTACCTGTGAGAAACTGTTGGAGAATTTCACCTCCCACTGGAGAAATTCTTGAAATTGTCCCCCCAAATTTCTCTGCCCAGTGTACTAAAGCAGTGGTGTCTCAGGAGCAGGCAAGGATGGCAAAGCACTGGTGTGATATGCTCATACCACCCAGTCCCAGTTAATAGTATTCCAGTGACAGCTGCATTGTGAATTAACTTCAGATATCTTCAAATGTATCCACAAGCAGTCCCTAAAAAATTAGGGCCAAGCTACCTCCCCCTCTATGTTGACTGCCTTATTTGTGGACAGCAAAACTGGGAGAACAGTTCAGCTGATTTTCAGGGGTGGGTGAAATTTGGCTGAGAGAGGAACTCACCACTCACTTTTGAAGCCTCAGGTTCTCCATGGAGGATGGATCTATCAGTAGGTGCTAGCAGTTAGAATGAAATAGAACATCCTTGTACAGGAGATAAAAAGAGGAGAAAGCTATAACCTCCACTGGAGCTTGTGAGCTCCATAGATTGTTTGTTGTTGGAAACATGGCGGATTAGATATACTTTGGTCTGATCCTTTAAGACAATTCTTGGTTCGAATGAAACCTGTCCCACTTTGAGTGGAGAGTGATGTCATAGCCTAATCCAGCAGGCGACGCTCAGGAGGGAAAAGTTGTGAAGGGGCAGTGGAACAGGTACAAATGGTGGGATGTTGCTAGAGCCGCAGAAAAGGATTCGGATCAGGCTCTGACAGAGCAAGAGAATGAAACAGTTGCATCCTTTTGGGATCCCTTGCCTGGGTGGGTGTTGGGAGAGGAGAAAAGTAATAAAGTTAAGAAAATCTTTGAATATAGTAGTCAAGCAGTAGCAGCATAGAAAATGTAGGTCCCATGTACCATTCCTCCCCTCAGGTTTTTTCCTTTTTATTATCTATGTTGAAGGTTTTCTCTTTCTTTCTAAGCATAATGAGCACCATTTCTACCTGTCTGGGAATAGCACTCGCATTTTGGTTCATTTTGAAATTCAGTCAATGGAAAGCTTTACCGATGAGGGCAAAATGATTGGCTACCTATTTATATGTTGAACCCGACAGCAAGGACTGTTAATGGGGGCTAAGCTTCCATTGTGCTGCCACATGGAGGCTCGGGAGATCTCTATAGATAAACGTCATTTGCCCACCGATCCAGTTCTTTCCTTCCAAAAAAAAAAAGAGGAGAAAGTACTACAGCGAAAAGGTGCAGGAAGGAACTAGAAGGGAGTCTTATACGAGATAGGAGCCCTGGCTCCCAACGCTGCTGTATAAATAACAAATGATAAGGGAAAGGAATGGGCCACCTGGCTCTGCTGAATTACTTACGTGAAAAACTAAAGAAAACAAGCTTGCTGCCTATGATAAGATCAAGCTTGGCAGCTTGCAAAGTCAGGACAATGTTTATGGGATTTAGAGGGGGAAAATTGGTTTTTGAAGCATTTCTTAAATAAAGTGGAATGTGTTGATAGTGTGATTTAACTCCTGTAGGCATGGGAGGTAAGAGTGCTTATTTTCTGAGCTCAGCTATTGAGGTCTTCATGCCTACAGCCAGACCTGTCACTTGAGGGCGGTAGGAGGTTTCCTTTGGCATGTCTTTTATTTATTTACAAGATGTATATACGGCTCTACATCCAATAAAATATCTAATCAGTCAACAATAAAAAAGGGGAGAAAAGTATTAAGGATTGAAATATAGAATGACATCTTTAAAATTATATTGTGCCAATAAAAACATGGCTGTTTAGCCAGGAAGGGCTTGTTTAAATAAACGTGTTTTCATCGGGCACCGAAAATCAAACAGTGTCGCAGCTGCCTGGCATCAACTGGTGGGGAGTTCCATAGAGAAGGAACCAATACACTAAAAGCTCTAATCCAAGTGGACCCAAGTCCATGCAGAATCACCAGGAGTGCCTCATCGGATATCCTCAGCCACTAGTCAGGCCAGTAAGGGAGAAGGTGCTCTCTCCAATATCCTGGTCACAGGTTGTTTAGGGCTTTACACATGACCAGCAAAACTTTAAACTAGCCAGGTAGCAAATAGACAGCGGGTGCAGTTCCCTCAGTAGAGGTGTTACATGCTGAAAAGGGGTTGTTGCACAGTCAAGCTGCTGCATTCTGCATTAGCTGCAGATTCCGGATCAACCTTAAGTGCAGCTCCACACAGGACACATTGCAGCAATCCAGTCTTGAGGTTACTAATGCCTGTAACTGTGGCCAAGCTATCCCTATCCAGGAGATGCCATAGCTGGCACACCAGTTCTGATTGAAGGTACTCTGAGCTGATGTAATCCCTTGAGCCTCCAGTAACAAGGATGGATCCAGGACAACCCCAAGACTATAAACCAGATCTTTCAGGGAGTGTACCTTTTCTGTGCCCATTTAGATTGTGTTGTCTGAGTAGTTGCACTGTTTCAAGCCATGGGTCCTATTGAGTACGAGGGTTAGCTCAGTGAAAGGTACTGTTTTGCCCATGTTCTCAGGGATACAATCAACAAGCAAGGGTTTAACTCCAATAGGCAAGTTCAGACACAGCAGGTGTCAAGTTCCAGAATGGTTAACATGGGGGAGAGCCCAGAAGCAAGGCCAGACAAAGGCAAGGTCACATAAAGAAATCTATCCATTAGAGAAATCAAGGAGTGGATAATATCACAAAGAGGCCTGGGCTGGAAACCAGGCAAAATCAGGTCAGATGTTGCTCTAATAACTGGCAGACTCAGACTGAGCCTTAAATTAGGGTGACCAGATAAAATCCAGGTCAGGGCTCATGTAACTTTAACAGTTGTAGAGAAAAGGGAATTTCAGCCAGTGTCATTTGTATGCAATTAGTTCCTGGTGAAATTCCCTCTTCATCACAACTGTTAAAGTTGCAGGGGCCCTTCCTTCTTTTGTATATGGTCACTCTAGTATAGTGCATGCACCTTTAACTGTTGTGTTGACGAGGGAATTTCACCATGAACTAATTGCATACAAATTGAGATTAAAGGCACTTATGAGTTTCCACCATCTTCGTATTACTTATATCTAGAGTTGCTTTCAGTGACACACTCCAGCACCCTTTCATTTCGACGTTCAGCAGAACCTGAAGGAAATATATCCTCTAATTTCAATTTCTCTCTCTAGGATCCAGCCTTAGCTTTCAACCTTAAATGCTCTTGACTCAACAGATCTACAGATATTGATTCAGTAGATTTGGGAAGCACTATGCCTTAGCATGCTTATTGGTTAGAGAAAAAAAGTTAGCAAAAGCTGTTCAGCGCATAAACCCAGAGGAACTAAAATCCCCTCTTTTTGTTCGCATGCTTTAAAAGTTGGCTCTCCCCATTCTTGTTGTCATCTATTATCACTTCTTTGCCTACATGGCCTGTTCTGTCTTTTTCAGTATGATCCTGTGATACCATATGTTCTGCTTTACCAGAGACACCTGTGAATTTCGTCTATGTTCGTCTGGTAAACAACTATTTGGAATGTGTAAGAAATTTGTTTCAGTTTTTGATCAGAAATTACCCAGTTAACATCCCCTGAACTGAACATGGAATCGAATTCAACCTACAGTTGAAATCCATACAGTTCCAAACTAACAATGTGATTTGCAGACTCCCCAAAAATATGTTTGACAGCATGCATAATTGTGTACTTTTCAAAAATGTCCACAGCCATGCTTTAATCAATGGAATGCAGACATTTCAAAAATGTGCACAAATGATCCATACATTTGGGGAAATATGCACAAAATTTAATGCGGAAAACTACAACAAAGGTTCTAATACAATACAGACACAGGACAGAACAAGTTTTGAGATGGAATTTGGAGAATTTTGACGAGCTTGAGTTTTGCTTGTATTCACATCCATAATCACTATATGCATTTTGGTGTGTGTGTGTGTTGGAGATAAATGCAAATATCTTTTTAAAAATGTCATTGGTATGTGCTTCTGTAGTCTTTCCTAGTAGCTGCCATTTGTTCCCCCCACAAATCTTACATTGTTCCAGGGAATTGTGGGAGAAACCAAATGGTGTCCGCTACAAAAAATGTTGGTTGTTGTTCCCCTGCTCCTGCCCCACCAGAAAGATAGAATGTCACAAGAAGAAGAGTCCTGCTGGATCAGACCAAAGGCCTATCTAGTAGTCCAGTATTCTCTTTCCCACATAGCCAACCAGGTGCCCATGACAAGTCCACAAACAGGACACAAAAGCAGCAGTTTTCTCTCAATTTTGTTTCCCAGCCACTGGCATTCCGAATGTCCAGGCATTCTAGTAAAAACAAAATTATAACTACCAAGAATAGGCACAGAAGCCTGTTTCTCCTGCCACCAGTGGCTGCCAAACATAGTATAAAAAGAAGGCACCAAAGACAGCTCTTGCCAATTCCTTTGGAAAAGGTAACCCCCACCCATTCACAGTCGGAGCTCTTGTTTTGGGAGGAATGGAAACTGAATGAAAGGGGGCCATTCAGTTGGGTTTTTCCATTTGTCTCAAAATAAATGCCCACTGCCCACTGGAGGAGCATGTATGAATACTACAAGCACATGGGCAGGGACGATCATAAGAACATAAGTAGTGCCATGCTGGATCAGACTGAGGGTCCATCTAGTCCAGCACAGTGGCCAACCAGCTGTCGGCCAGGGACCAACAAAATTGGGCATGGCGCAACAGCATCCTCCCACCCAGGTTCCCCAGCAACTGGTGCACACAGGCTTACTGCCTCAGATATTGGAGGTAGCACATTACCATCAGGGCTAGTAGCCATTGATAGCCTTCTCCTCCAGGAATTTATCCAATCCGCTTTTAAAGCTGTACAAATTAGTGGCCATCACTACATCTTGTGGTAGTGAATTCCATAATTTAACTATGCACTGTGTGAAGAAGTACTTCCTTTTATTTGTCCAGAATCTTTGACCAATCAGCTTCATGGGATGACCTAGTATTTTGAGAGAGGGAGAAAAATGTCTCCCTGTCCACATTCTCTACACCATGCATAATTTTGTACACCTCATGCATGTCTTTCCCCATGCAATTGGCAGTCTACTCGGAGATAGAGAAACACCTAGGGGATTTTCTGTGTTATGCACTAATACGTCTCTGCAGTTTAGGAGTACATCATGAGGAATCAGTACCAATACAGCTGGCTACACATGAGAAGTGGGCCTGAGAGGGGATGGCTGTGTCTTACTCTAAAGTGCATGTGCATGGAAATGGACACACGCTTCTAGTGCACTGTTTCCATGCCTCCTTATAATAAGCTACTATCTACATGTTAATTGTTGCTGATTGTGTTTGAGTTGATATTCTTTCATTAATACAAATGGATCCATTGTGACATTATATATGCTCTATGCTTTTTTAAAGAGGAAACTGTTATGCTCAAGTTACTAACACCCATTTGTTCAGAAGTGAGGGCGCCATAGACAATTGCACAGTAAATAAGCATAACGTACAGCCGCTGGAGACATGTTCTCAACAGTAGTGGGGAACCTGAGACGGGTACTCAGGCATCGATCCACGGTGTGAGATTAGGGGTGTTACAAGTATACAAGAATGTCCCCAGAGTGTATTTTACTTCTCTGTTTGCAATTTGCAAAAAGTAGTGCCAGCTCAAAATAGCTGCTCTTATGGATCAGGGTATGTGGTTTTAACTTCTGTTCTGTTATTCATAGTGAGATTGCCATGGAAATAGTAAGCACAAGAAACACACAGTTAAGATTTAACTTCTTTGGTGGTTAAAGAATATTCCCATAGGCTACCCAAAATATTTCCTGACATTATCTGGGTTATACACTGAAGTCCCATCCTAAATCCTCTGCACAGGTCCAAGAAAGGCAAAGGCTAAAGGAATATAAAAAGCTGTCGTATGCTGTGTCTGTACGTACTGGTAGCGGCTCTCCAGAATTTTAGACAGGAGACTTTCCCAACCCTATCTGAAGATGTTGGGTGTTGAAACGGGGCCTTTCTGCTGATAAAAGTATTTGCTCTGCTACTGCTTTATGACTCTTCCCCGAATAGAGTTGTCAGAGAGGCAGAATGGAGATTTGTGACGGTCAACCATTTTATGATTAGAGCCTTATGGGAAGAGGCTGCTAGAAGAAGAGTGAGCTAACAAATGGCACTGAACATCATTACTGAGAGTCCTGGAAAGTAGTTGTTTTTGGAGACCTGTAGCTATCACTTTTGATAGCTGCTACTACAGTCACATAGAGGCTCCTAAACACATGCTGGGTTTTTCATAGGATGCCATGTAGACTAGGTCTTAATCTATATTGGGGTGTTAGTGTGCTGTGTTCTGTAATTGTTAGGATGTCAGGCTAGATCCAGGGAGACCTTGGTTCAAATCCCTGTTCAGCCCTAACACTCACCCGGTGACCCTGGGCTAGGCATTTTTTTCTCAGTTTAAGCTACCTTAGAGGGCTTTGGTGAGGATTAAATGGGAGAGACCATACTACCATAAGCTCCTTGGGGGAAAGGTAGAATAAAATGATGATAGGGGACAATGGGAACATGAGAACACTGATCTCCACACTCACTTTAAACTGATCCATGCTACACCAAAGGCAACTGGAACATTGAATCCCCTCTTACAATTACTTGTAATTTTGGTCAATGCTCATAGCAATTAAAGGTGACAAAATAATTAGAAGAGTTGTTATGGCAACTGCATCTTCAAAGTTAGCAGGAGTTTAAACAAATCTTGTTTTTTCTCTTTCCTTTTTAGAATGCAACAGAGGAGTCCCACTCTATGGCCTCCCCCATAAGTTCTTTCTTCATTTTAAGGGTGGCTACACTATGGAGGAGTTGCATTTCCATATCCTGCTGAAATATAAAAGATGCGCAGCAGGAATGACGATAGTAATCCTGTCCATTTCCAAACAACAGAGGAGAAAAATGAACAAAATATATTCAAGGAAATAACATGCTACACTCCTGTGACAGCAGTTGCAATCTCTTTAAGAAATTTAGGAGAAGTATAATTTGAGTTGAATGAAGGGTGATCTACATTAGGGTGCTGAAGGTTCAGCATTTACCCTTTCCTGATTCTCAGCCAGCTGGGATACATTTGGGCCATGCCTTTCCATGGTTCCTGCATCTTTCTCCAACTCATAACTGCCTTCCCATGTCCCTGGGTTTTAAAGATAGCATGCGATGTAGATTGTTCATAAAATGATTACCTCCTCTGCAATACTGTGGTGTATTGTGGTGAACTACCATATAGAAACATAGCAGCCAGGAATGGAAAGGCCACAGCCACAAGGAGAATGTAGCAACTGGCAGAATAGAAACCTATTGCCATCTTCAGTCCTCTCAGTAACTCAGCTGCCAATTCAGGTATACAAGACTGGTGGTAAATCTACTGGACCTGGTATGTGGGATTGGTTCAATTAGTCTATTTCTGGTCCATGTCACTTTAGCATCTGTTCAGTCATACATGTGTTCCATTAATCAATTTTTTAAAAATCCGTATGAAAAATCATTCTTAAATACATATTTGAATATGTATTTTTAGGACATAATCCTACGTGGATTGTCAGCAGACCCCGAACTCGGTGGCTACTGAGTATCCAATGTAAGATGAGTGGACAGCAGAGGCGATCTTTGCTGCCATGCTCTAGCCACCCAGAATCATACCAGCTATCTCTCGGTGTTCAGGAAAATGAAGCACAGAGACGGGGAAAAGGGCGCATTCCCGGGTGTGGAGAGAGGAGGAGTCTGGGGCGGCTGTGATACAACTTACCCAATGACCACCCCAGCCCCTTTCCCTCCCCCTCTGAGGTGACACCACTAGAAATAAACTGCTTCTTAGTGGTTAAAACAATTTTTCTTGTTAATTTTGACTTCAACACCACCTTCTGCATATTTTCTTAATAAATCAGATTGTTTGTTTAATGTATAACTGATGTGGTTTGATCGAAGGGGATACTTATTACTAGAATCTCATCCCATAACTTGGGCCTCTTTGCCAAGATGCTAGAGCAGTCTTCCCTATCTATCCATGTTTTGAGCTTTAGCTCCCATTAGCTCTGGCCAGTATGGCCAATGGTTAGGAATTCTGGAAGCATAGGAAACTGCCTTACATGGAGTTAGACCATTGGTCCATCTAGCCTAGTATAGCTGACACTGGCTCTCTAGCGCTTTCAAAGTTGCAGGCAAGAATTTTTCCAGCCTTACCTGGAACTGCTGGGGTTTGAACTAGGGACCTTCTGCATGCAAAGCAGGGATTCTATCACACTGAGCTATAGCCCCGTCTCAACTTTTGAAGTTGTAGTCCAAGACGTCCGGAGGGCACCAGGTTGGGGAAGGCTATACTATAGAATCCTTTTGCTCTATATTCAGTAGGTGGTGGCAATTAACAAGCCCCTACATTACTTTATTGCAGGTTTACATTCAGTGACAAAGGTGTGGCACTTAGCTGCCCAATTAAGACTGGCTTTCCAGTTAAGATTGGAGGGTAAGTGCCTGTGCACTCATAGGACCCACCACTTGCACAATGGGGCCTTTGCAATTCTAAAAATAACCTGAAATGAGCAAAAGTGCTCATTTCCAGAATGAGGCAGGTCAGTGGAGCTCACAGAAAGGAGCTCCCATGATCTGTCCCAATCTGGAAATGAGCATTTCCATTAATTTCTGAAGTTATTTTTAGAAGTGCAAAAATGCTGTTGTACAAGCTGCGAGTCCTGTGAATGTCATGGAACCAGTGGAAACAGAGTGGCCTTGTTGGGTACTGCCTACTGAGAGTCCGCAGGACACATCACACCAATTTGACTCTGGAACATGGGATACAATAACTTGCATTGAGGTGAGAGGGATGGATGCATTGAGGTGAGAGGGATGGATGGTGTTATAGGAGGTGCACATACAGGCCTCCCATTCACCATGATGGCCTGTCTTATATGCCGGGTATGGGATATTTGTGTATGGGAGGGAGGGCTGTATTGAATCTATGGGAATATTGACTGCACCATCCCCTTTAATGTTACAAAACTGTATATAATATTTCACAAGGCATTGGTGTTGAAGAAATGCTACAGGTATGAAATGCACATCAGTGTTGATTATAGCCATCGATCAACAATTGGCAGAGTGCAGGTTAAAGGTAGGGCAGTCTTGGATCAATAGTTCAAAATAACTCTCAGAAAATGCTTTCAAATTGATTTTTTATTGGCTCTTTCTATCCATGTTTAAAAGCACAAGAAATAGAAGAACTGTAAGAAGGAAAAGCAATTTTCAGATTAAAAAAAAACCCCCATACTCAGAAAAATCAAACATTCATATTCTGACTATGGATTTGTCAAGCCATGGCTACCATATGTGTCTCCTTCCAGCTTGCTCTTCATCTATTACTTGTCTCCGTCTCTGTCTCCCTTTTTATGAAGAAGCCCATCATAGATTTGCAGCAGAGATTTGGGCAAAATGAAAGTACTTATTTTTCTCACTTCTATGTTTAAAAAAGTGACAAGTAGGACACTGTAGTTTGCTATGCATCTTTTGCCTTACACCTTAAAAGAAGTGAAAAAGAATTGTGGCTAAAGAATCAAGAGCAACCTTGAACATTTGGTTGCTATAAGGAGAGTCTGGCTTGCACTTACTGCTCTGCATTCCTCAGTCTCCTCTGTTTTCCTCTTTCACACCTTCTTGTCTTTTCCTGCCATTTATTGGTGGCACTTCTGTCTGTCTTCCTCTTCTCTGATGTCTTCTCCACTATTGATGCTCCACTTGATTATATGCTAGTGGGACCAGACACATCTCCGTGTGTTGAACGAATGCATGAGGGGTATCAGAGGTTGTATGTTGTGGTGAAGACCTTTGATATCCATGTGTTCGGCTCACATGAGAAGGGGCTCTTTGTGTGTACTGATGTATGTGTAGTACTCCATGCAAGCCCTCTCCCCAGCATAATCAGCCTTTGTGCACAGAGCCTCTTCAAATGCTGTCTGAATGTCCAGATGGGGAGGAGGGTGCATTGATGCAGTGTGCAGCAGCAGACTGGGCTAAGTCTCCACAACATTGTGACTTCCCTTGTGTGTGTTTTTTTCCCATGTGTGTGTGTGTGTGTGTGTGTGATTTGAACCTCCCTACTGTTACTTGCTGTGAAATATCATGGTGCTATGCATACACCCATTGTTCCTTGGATCTAAAGGTCCTCTATATAATTACATAAGAAAATTGATTATATCCGTGGGTGAACTATACACTGTTATAGGCCATTTGTATCAAGGCAACTTGAGGATAGGGAACTGGTTAACTTAGGCTGATGATAATTATGATATATTAAGCCTTTTGCTTTATTGGGCATTATTTCAGGCCTTCTTCCTAAATTAAAATTTGGTGCTGTACATATAACTCTTATAAAAATGAGAAAGATCTAACATTGCCGGTTAAGAAGCAGCTATCCTATTTAGTCTAATATCTTGTATAGACTGTGAAATAATAGTCGTACCTTCTAATGTGCTACATCCATATTGCAAGTTGAAGAATGAAGGCTAGTTCAACTTCAGTTTCTGCTCTTCTGATGTAATGTGTGACAAGGGAGCTTGCATATCTTGCTTGTGGTGAGCACCATCTGCTACTTTTTGTCCTAGATGTGATAAGTCTTGGTTCTGGACAAGTGGTGACACCTTCAGAAGAACTGTTTCTCACACAGAATTGAAGGGTAAATGTCACCTGGTAGTAGCTTAATACAACATCAGAAATGAATGTGATGAAGCAAAGAGGCAGAGATCATGCTTTGAGGTCATTCAGAATACATTCAACTAAAATTAGACTGTGTGCATATGAGTATGAAAGAAATATGTGTACAGTTCAGTTACAACTGAGGTTAGAATGAAGCCCACAGTCAAGAGATTATGGAAGTACAGAAAAATGTGTTGAATATATACTGTAGGTGTTGCTAAGAGCTGAAGCACAAAATTGAGGGAGATATATTCATGTGATGTGCCAAGTTGATGGTCATTTCTAATAGTCTTGGTGGTATGAGTGGGTGGTATAAATTGTCTAGGACCTGTAGAAGTACCAACTGTACTTGTCTTCTTCACTGTGAACTTGAAAAAATTGACATAAGGAGTATTTTTTATTATTGCATTATCATTGTTCTATAAACTTTTAAAGTATCTCAAATGGCAGACTCAGTGCATTTCCTTTCCTATTTTTTTTAATGAACATCTTTTCTATGTGTAAGAATTCTCAATGCCAGGAGGAGGGAACCCCATCTTTAAATGTTCTTTCCCTTGAGACTGCTTTTGGAGTTGATGCAGCTGCAGAACCAGGAGTGAGAAAAAAAAAACATCTGAGACAAGCGAGAGAGAAGGGCAAAGTAGATTCTGAAGAGACTAAAGTCCAGTTCATTCTTCAGGATAAACCGTGGTTTATTGTAATGGGTTCATGTGCTTCCAATCTCCCCTCTGTTCCTCCAGCATGGCCACAAGGAGGTTGGAAGCTTGCATTTTTAAACTGCATCTTCTCATTTCATTTGAACACAATAACCTGTGGTTAATCTTACCATTGTATGTTTGAAACAAGCCAGCTTCAACTATCCACAGTTAATATTAACCACAGTTTAGGTTTTGGGCAACACACTTAACTGCAGTGTGGACATTTCTAAACTGTGGTTGTGCCAGAGGAGCAAAGGGGAACACACGAGACAAAGGGTTATGTGTTACTATTGCCCTTTTAGGGCTAGAACAGGCATCACTTTAAATATGTGTCTAGCAGCTAGCAGTATGCTCAGGGGTAGCATGGAAGGGTAGGGTAGCTTTTAAGATCTGGATTGGGGCCCCGCTCCTAACCTAAAGTAAATATAAATAACTGCTAGTCATACATTTAAAGTAATGTCTGTTTTGCCCCTTATTGTGCTGTAAATGAAATCAGGAAAAAAGAAGATTTACAGGCCCAAGATGAGGCTGATGAAACAGTTGGATGATGCAACTTTTGAAATAGGTTATTATTTATTATATTTATGTATTTAAATTATGTCTATACTGCTTGATAGCCTAAGGTCTTGAAGCGGTTTGCATAAGCATGCATATAATGCAATATAAAAACCAAAGTGAAAGCAATATAAAATAATAAAAACATTTGAAAAGTTTAGCTAAAATCCATGGTTGAGGTGGGTGGGTGAGTACCTAGAAATAAACAACAGCTCCTTAGGAGACTTTCCCCTGCCTAATCATAGTCAACTTCCATATTTCTGACCTACATGAATGGAATCAAGGCTGTGCCGAGGAAAGTGGGCTGCCTGATTTTTTCTTGGCAAGATTGTGTGACTCAGTTGACTAGATTGAATTAATCTGTGTTGACACAGAGTTTATGTGAAACTTCCATCTCCCACACTTTGTGGAGAAAGGCAGCAATAATACAGTCTCAGAGAGATGTTAATAATAGAAGAGACTTGTTCTGCTCAAATTTGTGAATTTATTCAGTCACTCTAGCATTGAGTTAAGCATGGGTTTTCCCAGCTCACCTTCAGTTACTCAAGGGAGATTATCTTGATGCTCAGTTTCATTCAAAATATAAACCCTGTCTTTGGAAAAGGTCTTTAGCTGAGAAAGTGTGTTTATATGGAGCAGTGGAAGTGAGAAAGCTGTTGTGGGGGAACCAGCCATATGGTGTAGAAGACTAGTGTAGGTTGCAAGTTGGAGTAATGATTGGCCAGATGGGTTGTCATGCTGGATGCTGGTTTTGGACTAGGAAGTGTTGGTTTTCCATTAGCATTCTAAATGTTATGTACAAATCAGGGTGTTTGTAGTAACCTATGGAATGAAAGAGCGAGAATGAACAAATGAACAAACATCAAGGGGATCAGCCTGTTCTTTAGGGACTTTGAACCCACAAGCTCTCCAACAGGTGTGAATGTTCAAAGCAAAAATCACACAGATTTTGTGACATATTATGATGGTTGACTACATGGCTATTCTGGGTATTCTGCTATAAGGTCAAAGGAAGTGAGAACATATTGTGTTAACTGATTGGCAGAATGTATTCTGTTGCCTAGAAAAAATGCTTTGAATTCAGGGTTGTTTAAGACCTTAAAGATTAAGCAAATGAAAATGTGGATTGAATAAATCAAATTTAGTGGAAGAGAGTGGGTAGGGAACGTTTTGGGGCCTTTGGGCATATTTCTTAATTTGAGAAAGTGTCCTGGGCACCACTGCAAAATGGCTGCCATAGGAGGTGTGGCAAAGGACAAGTAACTTGCCCAGAAGACTGAGTACAAGGCAGAAGGTAGGGTCTGAGCCCCAACACACTAAACAAGTCCTTTGAACCCACAGTTTTCAACACCAAGAGAAGCCTATTTCACAGCAATTCCTACTACTCCTGGTAAGAAATTGTGTTAATTTATACAAAGAAGTGGGAAGGGTAGGGTACTTTGGTACGCACCAAGAAAGGTGTGTTCCCAAGCATTGGTGCTTGGGAACATCACATTGCCTATCCCTGATGTAAGCTATTTTTCTATCCCCAGTTTTATTTAGGTTTTACAGGAGTGCTTAATAGTGTAGCCAGACTAGTGTTCTTGATGCATTACATGTCCATTTCAGTTTGGCTATCTACACTACTGCTTTAAAATGGTTTATAATAGTTTGAAACCAGTGTTTAACCGGTTTAAAACTGTTATAAACCATTTTAAAGCTGTAGTGTTTTTAAGCAGTACTGTCTCCCTGTTCTTTTTTGTGCATTCCCCATATATGTGTTGCCACATCCTGGAATTGTGGGCCTCTCTGCCCTTTACTAAACCATGAATATGCACAATGTCATTCTTGTATTGATGCACGTTCTAATACATCTGATGCCATATGCCAAAAGCATGTTGGGTTGCAGGGAAGACCTAAATGTGAGTTCATCAAGTTGCTGGTTTGCAGGATCACAATGTAGCTAGGCTCAGATCTTGCTGAAAGAGATGCGTGAATGGGCATTAAGGGTGACTATTGTAGAAGTGCATATGCAGTAGAAAAAAGGCTGAGTGAAGTGAAGTCTTTCATTTAAATCATTTGTTCAAACTTTAAAGGCCTGTGAAGGTGGCAGTAGTAGGTCTCCTCTTCTCCCTCACCTAGGCTGACCAGATAAAATCCAGGTCAGGGCTCCTGTAACTTTAACAGTTGTAGAGAAAAGGGAATTTCAGCCAGTGTCATTTGTATGCAATTAGTTCCTGGTGATATTCCCTCTTCATCACAACAGTTAAAGTTGCAGGCACTATACTGGAGTGACCATATACAAAAGAAGGAAGGGCCCCTGCAACTTTAACTGTTTTGATGAAGAGGGAATTTCACCAGGAACTAATTGCATACAAATGACACTGGCTGAAATTCTCTTTTCTCTACAACTGTTAAAGTTACAGGAGCCCTGACCTGGATTTTATCTGGTCACCCTACCCTCACCCCCCCCCCCCCCCATACTTACAATTAAAACTGTCAGCCACAACAGGATATCCTGCTGCTCCTGCCATGTTTCCCCACTCCTAACATGTCTCTGGAATAAAGAGCATGCTGGGAGTAGGAAAGCATGGCTGCCACAGCAGAGTTAGGGGAGAGAAACAACCTATCTACACTACTGCTTTAAAATGGTTTAAAATGGTTTAAAACGGTTTATAACAGTTTTGAGAGCTGTTGGGGCCCAGGACACACTCCATATACAGTTTCAAAACATTTTCAAAGTGTTTTATCATGCGTGTGTAGATAGACTCAAAGTCTCCTGTCCTCATAGGGTATTAAAACATCCCCCCTGTTTTAAAACAGGGATCATAGCTCCATGTAGTAGAGCACATGCTTTGTATGTAGAAGGTCTCATGTTCAGTCCCCAGCTTTTCCAGGTAAGGAGAGGAAAAGAACCCCTCTGAAATTCTGGAGAGCTGCTGCCAGTCAATGTCAACAATACTGGGCTGGATGGACTAATGGTTTGACTCATTATAAGGCAGCTTCCTATGTTCCCATTTTCAGCCCAATCATCTGATTCAGTATGTTGTGATGGGGGTGGTGTCTCTGTTGCAGTAAGCTACTCCTTCTTAACAGACAAACCATTTCAGCCCTCTGATTTGGTTCTCCCTCCCTCCCTCCCTCAGTTTCAGGGTCACAATTTATAGCCTTTTCTACTATACATTGATATAAGGATCCATTACTGGTATCCAGTATTTACTCTTGAATGACGGTTGTTTTCACATGGCTCCTTCGTACAATTCTTTAACAATTTTCTTTGCATAGGGTTTTCACAAATGCAGTTCTGCTAAAGACCTCTTCTTGTCAGTGTTACTCACACTTCATTAAGTGTTGTACCTAAATAGATTCTTATCTTCTTATTTGCTTTCAAACATATACTTTTCAGATTTCAACCCCTAAAAAAAGTATCACTGTGTTATATTTCTCTTGCTAACATTTAACTAGAGAAGTAAACTGCAATGTATCGAGTGTTTAGTGTCTTCCCCTATGTTTAATACCTGACTCCACAGTGCAATTCCTGGCTACATCCCTGGCAAGGACCTCACCATGGCTTCTTCTATAGCTGTGCAGTGAAAGATGTTTTGGTGTTCTAGTCTCACTCTTTGTGGCTTTTTTGAGGGGGGAGCAATGGAAGCTTCATTCCATGAAGAAAGAAAAGCAATTTAAATGGGGGAGGTGATTTTCATCAGGATCGCAACGGGGGAGGGGAAGACTTTAAGAGAATCCTGCCCCTCTGGCATGGTCCCAATCCTGATCACCACAGTTGTTTGATCAGGCACATTAAGTGCAAACCCTCATTTGTCGTGACGACTAGTTTGGCCCTGACTGCTGAACTTTTTACAGTTAAAATATTTCACCTAACTGTCACTGGGTTGGTAGGACAAGGAAATGAAGTCCGTCCACATTCACCCAACTACTGGGCATTCCTCCTAATACAAGATATGTAGGGATGGGCCTTTCATCACTCTGCTCAATCCTGTCAATCGGATAGAATGCCCCACC
This sequence comes from Anniella stebbinsi, assembly GCA_029215795.1. Classification (NCBI taxonomy): domain Eukaryota; kingdom Metazoa; phylum Chordata; class Lepidosauria; order Squamata; family Anniellidae; genus Anniella; species Anniella stebbinsi. The sequence goes on from JARDYH010000001.1 coordinate 338,495,438, forward strand.
TTTGGAATTCTCTCCCCCCTCCAATACATCAAGTGCCAACCTTGATAGCATTTTGAAGATGTATTTGTTGAATCAAGCCTTTGCTGATATTAATGCCTAGCTTTGTATGATCTGTTTATTGTGGATTTTTAAAAATCTCAATCCTAATTAATGTTTTAACACATTTTGTATAGTGTCCTGACTTTGTTAAGGAAGAGTGATGTGTATTTTTTTAAAAATAAATGAATAGATATATCTGCTTCTAGCAACAAATATTGTAAGAGACGTCTTGAGTTACATCCATTCATAGTTTATCTTTTCTCTACCTTTTACTGCTACCAGAATCCTGCCATTACTTTCTAATCCTTCTCTATGCCTCTCTCTCTCTTAGTTACCTTTATGGAAGAAGAGTAGACAGACACGCAGCTACATTGTCAATAAAGGCAGTGGAAGTCAATAAGCAGCTAGACAGGGAGTGAAATTGAGGTAGGCAGCTATAGATTTCCAAGCTTATTCTTGTGAGTTTTTCAGAACTTGTGTGATTCACTCATGTCAGATACTATTTTGAGTCAGGCTGAGATGAACACATTCCCCTAGTGAACTATATGCTTCAGCCTCTGCTCTCACCCTTTTCCCCTGTTGAAAAACTTGGACTTTTTTTTTTTTGTGGACTTTTCATGATGGGGAGTGGAGACATGAAATCATACCTACTCCATAAAAGTTGGAAATGCAGACCCAGAAGTCAGCAAAATGAAACAAATAACGGGGTGCAACTGTTGTATGTCTTGCATGACGTGGCAGACCATGGTAGAAGTGTTAGTATAAAGTGAACAGAAATGTGAATTTACTGGAGCATCAATAGAAATATGGTAACTGGATGATTGATGGTGAATTAAGAAAAGGAGAGAAGAGCTTAATTCATAGAGGCTTTTTTTAAAAAAATACTAGACAGGAAAAAGTATGCCGGTATCAATTACTACCAAGGCTATGCAATCCTGGTGGGTAAACACAGCATGAATGCACATGAACACATGCAGTAGATGCATGCAAACATTTTGCCCCTCTGTGTGGATTGCACTCACTGGGAAGGGGATTCTGATGGCAATGATGGGCTGTGAGGACCATAGAAATCAACCACAAATCTATGAGCTTGGGCAAGTTCCCTTCTTCTCACATTATGTTGGTTTGATAAGCAGTAAGATGATTTGAGTTCCTTGAGCATTTGGGGCTGGATGTTCATGGTTTTGAAGCACATCTGGACAAGTGCAGGTGAGGATAGACAGATGGAAGAACCAAGGAGGTAATAGGCAGCAGGAGCTTCAACTGGTGACTTAAAGATAACATCTATGTTATTATTTATTCATTAAAATTATTTTTCTTCCATCCCTCCCCCAAATAGATACCAGGGAAGTATTTCATGCCAGAGATAACAAAAAGATCAAAACATGCTGCCCAAACAATACAATAAAGCAGTAAAACGACATAGTAATCAAAACAAATCAGAGGCGTAAAAACAGCAGAGCAGACAACGCATGAACCAGCATTAAACCATTAAAATAGCTTGGCAAATAAATGAGTTTTAACCTAACGCCAGCATGATAGCAACATTGGTGCCAAACAAGCTTCTGTGGAAAGGGCAATTAGGGATGCATGAGAAATTCATTTCAGTTAATTTCTGATCAGAATTTACCCAGTTTGCACCTTCCAGATTGAGCACGGACTCAGGCTCAATCTGCATTCAGTGTCTGTACATTTCTGATCTTTCAGTGTCATTCATGGACATCCCGCTCCCCAAAATGTGTTCGACAACATGCATCCATTTGAAAAAATGTGCACGAAAAAATCATACTTTTGAAAAATGTGCACAAATGCTCTTTTATCAATGAGAGAAAATGCACATATTTCAAAGACCTGCACAATTGATGCAGTTTGGGGAAATAGGCATGAAAATACACATGGATTTTCATGTGAAAATAAAATAAAGGAAGTTTGCAACCTGATACAGACTTGAGTCAGAATGAGCATTGAGATGGGATTCAGACAACTTCAGTGAATTTGGGTTTTGCCGATTTGCACATCCCTAAAGGCTATCCAAAGATTGAGTGCTGCTAGTCTGTTACCAAAGGTGCTCTTTAGACATGTCTACAAACTTGCATATGTTCTTAAAACCTGCATTTGCTTTAAAAGGATCTTTTAAAATTGGCATTATGGCACCTATGGCAAAGAGGGGAAACCCAAATAATCCACATGCATGCATACCAGCTCCTTCAAATAATGGGGAATTTTTTTAAAGCTTAGAATGTAAATGTACACTCCTTGATTGGGGAAAACAAGTTGGTAGAGAAATGAAAGCCAGGTTTATGCACTCTATATGAACAATCAACAGGTGAAACCTTCAAAACCTGTGGAGAGAACTGAATAATGAGGTAATTAGTGTGGTTCTTTCAGAGGCAGAATCTAAGGGTTTTTGTACTTGAAACTAGGCCTCAGACCTGCACTAATAGTCTGTGTCAGTCTATGAAGGGCTTGTGGGTTTGAGAGGTCAACAGGAAGGGTCTTCAGTAAATTAGAGTCCCTAACATTTTTAAGAGAGAAAAATAAAAGGTTAAGGGTTAGAGAGCAGGGAGGAAGGTGTTTCAAGGGGTTCTATCCTAAAGTAGGGTGGTATGTTCAGACTCCATAGGGTGACCATATGAAAAGAAAGACAGGACCCCTGTATCTTTAACAGTTGTATAGAAAAGGGAATTTCAGCATGCATGCATGCATGCATGCAGCACCTGGTAAAATTCCCTCTTCATCACAACAGTTAAAGCTGAAGGATCCCTGTTCTCTTCTGTATCTGGTCACTTTAGCGTAGCTGGATGGTGTAAGTGTATCAGCCACGGTCGGAACTGGTCCCAAAATTGGCACCTGAATGCACAAAACCCAAGGTTTTTACATGTTTTAAATAAAGAGCCTGATGCCATATCTATCATCACTAAAACACACAAGTTGTGGGGAAATTCTCAAGTATCGAGAATTGCAGTTCTTGACTGAAAACAAAGGATTTGATCATCCTGCTACTATAGCCGTTAATGAAACACAAAAGTGGGTATTTTTGGCAAATGAATGATTCTTCCAAACTGGTGAAACCTTTTCTAACTATTAAACTTCTCTTCCTTACACCTTGAGGGTGTTTCCTTCTAATCAGAAGGGGGAAATTACTTCAGGACTGGTTACTTGCATTTCTGATTCATTTCTCCACTTTGTCTGTCTGGAGGCTTCTGAATTTATGCAGCTTTGATTGATGTGATAATGCCGTCTTGCCTTAAATATGCAACCCAAAGCTGCTGAGCAATCTCCTTTGCTGCCTTTTCCAGCTAAAACTTTCTTAAAGGTGCCATGTCAATATCAGGGAGGGTACAGGGTTTGCTGTATAGCCAAGTAGTCCATCAACAACTGAGAAGGCCCTCTCCCTTGTTTCTACAAAATGATCATGCCCTGTTAAAGGAGCCCGGAGAGGATGTTGTTATAGGGAGAGGTTGTAACGTGTGTGTGTGTGAGAGAGAGAGAGAGAGAGAGAAAGAGAAAGAGAGAGAGTAGTAAATGTGAGATTCATTTGTGGATTCCATGGGCAGCTTAAGATACCCATCGGTGGCCTTACAGCTGTCTTACAACTATCCCCTGGACTCCAAGGGGAGTTAGACGAACAGTCCTGAAATATATCTAGTTGCTCTTATTTTAGGGGGGGAACCATGATAATGAGAAGGAAAAAAGAATACAATAAAAATATAATTCCATACATACGCACTTGAGATACAACAAAACAGTAAAACATAATTGCTTAAAAGATGAAAGAGAGTAGCCAGAAAGATTAGAACCCTTTTCTAATGGGATTTTACTACTGTTATGTTTTTAAGAACAGCAATAAAACCCCATTAGAAAAGGTTTCCAAGTCTGACTGTTGAGCTCGGTTGTTATTTTGATGGGAAGACAGCAACTTTGGCACCAATCTCTACATTATTGCTTTCAGCCCCAGTGCATTGGGCTTCATGGCACCTGGTGATGCCATAGAGCACTTGCCTAACAGAGCTGCATGGGAGAGGTAGATTTGCTTGCCACCTTGCTGCTGTCCAATTGGATTATCTGCTTACTCACCCATTTTCTTGGGCAGATGTCAGAACAAAGAGATAATAGAGGAAACTGTTAATATTGCAGGAGGTCCGTGAACATACCCAGAAGTAAAAGATCTTGGCTCAGTTCGGATGACACGATAATCAACTGCCGGTGGGGTGGGGGGGAATCAATCATCAGTTGTATTGCTTATTGTGTCATATGGCAGGCAACACACAACACACACACAACTGACAGTATGCAATTTTGGTGAATTAAACAACGTGGAAAAACAACGGGCTGCTCAGTTGTTTATCCCGAAATCCGTTGTTGAAAGTGTCATGTGTCAGGAACCCACCTCTCATAGAGTTCCCCAGCAGGAGCGGTGGAAAAATCCTAGCCACCCCATACAGCCGGCAGAGCTTGCGGTGCATCCTGGGATACGGCTGGAGAACTGAGGGAGGGGGGAGGAGGAGCCCAGAAGGATGCTGGGAGTTTCAGCTACGTGATGGGGGAGGGGCAACATGTTGTGTGGCAATCACTGGAAACATAATGCATGGTGAGTGTGTTATTAACCCCTCCGTTGCCTAAAGTGTCGTCCGAACTAAGCCCTTGAGCATACAAACACTTGTCTCCTGCTCTCTCCATGGACTTCTCCTGTTAAACTTGGTTGTAACCAGCTTCTTCTGCCAAGAGCTTGCCTGCTCCCTCCAGTGCACCATCACATGGCTGACAGATGATGCGAGTTTGGGGAACTAGAGGCAATGTTCATCCTGTAGTTGCCTCAGAGGTACTTACGTTAGAGTTGTAAGACAAGCCGTTGCTTGTACAGTGCACCAGTATTAATCCTCTCAATGAGGAGGGGAGGAACATCAAGCCTATAGGGACCACACTTGCTAGTGTTAATGTAAAATGGCAGCTGCTACAAGTGGAAGAGCAGAGAGAATATTGAGAGCTTGATGCCTTTACATCAGCTCAACAGGGTGTTCAGGGAATCTTATGTGGGAAGAGAGAAGTCTTTGGCTTCTCTTGATGGTCTCCATACAATTCTCAGTTTTGACAGCCTTCTGGGATGGTGATGGTAAGGGCAGCAGTTCTCTGTTAAGCAGGACCATGACTTTTTGCTCTGTATTGTAGTCTTGTACATGGGTACCTATGAATGTACTTGACCTTTTACATTAATCTTGGCTGTGTATTTACTGGATTGTTGCCTGTTCCTACATTTCCAGTGGTAATGGTAGGCAAGAGACAGAGAGACTGATTTCTCTATGACCAAGAAAAGGGTAAGTGGAAGAAGGGCAGACAATTCTGAGTAACTGCCTATTGAGGAAACTCCAAACAACTGTCAACATGGATTTCCTTAATTGCTCTGGTAAGCTTTGTTGGGCTGAATAGCACATGACATATCATTAGTTTAAACCAGGGGTTGGCAACCTAGTGTCCTACAGATGTTTTGGACTACACCTCCCATAATCCATGACCACTGGCCCTGATGTCTGGAGCTGGCATCCAAAGCAGTTGGAAGGCATCAGGTTGCCTTTAAGCTTTGCCAATTGTCTTACAAATTCAAATAGCTGTGGGGTAGGGGGGCTGATAGGGCTTGAGACTGTGGTGAGAAAGTTGAACTCTTCTCCTGCCCCTTGCCATAATCTTTACACAAAGTGCCCCCTTGAAACTATTATTTGCATCAGAAAGGAAACCTCCATTGGCTTTCCTCTTACTGTATACTAAATAGCAGCATCCGGTGGGTGGATGGTGATTTTTGTCAGGATCATGACTGAGAGGACATGGTTCAACTTTTCGTAGAAGTTCGTACTTTATCAGTGGCACCCTGTGTCTATCATTTGCATTCTTAAAAAGATTAATGCATCTTAAAGGGCAGATTCCTGTGTTAATTGTCTGTAAAAGGACAAACAAAACAAAACTAGCTGCTCAAACATGGTCAGAAAGTTAGGTGTAAAGTGCAAATGTTTGATAATATTAAAATAGTTCAAGCAATTAAAATGCTAAAAGTACTAAAGTACTAAAAACAGAGATAAGCTATGGAACACAAAACAAGTGCTGGCTCTCACACCGCCATCTTCTCCTCTTTCAACAACAAACCACAATTCGTCAACAACCCATGATTCAACAACAACCAATATTCAACCCTACTCTGGGTTGTTGTTACATACAAACCAGGCTGTCTGTGGTTTCCTAAGTAATGAACTATGGTTGTGCTAAATAATACTACTTTATTATCAATTCTGTTTGGGTTAGAATTATTTCTCAAATATAAATTCTGTTTGGGTTAGAAATATTTCTCAAAAGTCACTTGGTGCAAACAGGCACCTTTTCAATACTATTTAGCACCATTCTTGCCCCTGTGGCAGCTACTGTCTCATTTCTGTATTAGCAAAGCTCATTTAACATAGTAATTTATTTTATGAAGAATGTCCAGCACATTTCAACTGTAGGACCCCTTCAGAGGCAAAAGCTTTTCACTGCCTTATTTAGTACCGGGGGGGGGGGGGGAACAGCTCATTCAAGAGTATACTGAGATGGCCTATGCTATGGTGGCCATATGGAAAGGAGGACAGGGCTCCGGTATCTTTAACAGTTGTATAGCAATGGGAATTTCAGCAGGTGCCATTTTCATGCATGCAGCACCTAGTGAAATTCCCTCTTCATCACAAAGCTGCAGTAGCCCTGCCCTCTTTTGTATCTGGCCACTCCAGTATAGCTCCTGCAGTTTTAACCGTTGTGATGAAGAGAGAATTTCACCAGGTGCTGCATGGATACAAATGACAACTGCTGAAATTCCCTTTTCTAAACAACTGTTAAAGATACAGGAGCTCTGCCCTCCGTTCCATATGGTCACCTTACCTATGCTCAAAGGCCATTGAACATTCTTTATAAAATAACTTTTTCTTTTCCAACACCTGCTTGAGATCCACTTCTTCTCTCTCTTTATTTGGTGTTGTTCCCCATTCTCTCCTTCCTTCATTGGTTAGCCAATTAGGTTGATTGGAAGAAGTTAGTGCTTTGCATTGCTCTTAGCTAGGCAACTTGAGAGACTTTTCCTCAAACTTGGAATACTCTGAAATGAAGCCTTTAGGAAGGTGGGGATGAGCATTGGAGATCCATCTGAACGATGCAGAATGGAGGCATTGATCTGGGGCTGTCAGAGTGGATAATATAACCCCTCCAATGAGTTTGATTTACCCTGTGTATTGTAATCAGATAGCAGTGTAAGTTGTTCACAGCTAGCTCTTTTAAATCACTTTTAGTACATATTGAAAGTGACAACGCTGTATTTTATTGCTGAATTGCCGTCTCCAAATAATAACTAACACATGTCATAAGCTTTAGCTGGCCTGCTGCAGCATCCGTTTCCTCACTCACACACTCCTTTCTGTTGTTCACAGAAGCTATTTTTCTATCAAACCGTGGAAGCTTGCTAAGAATCTGGGTTTTTCTGCTTATACACATCCATGGTCATGAGTCCTAGAAAAGACCTGTCTACCTGCTTCAATGCCCAGCTGGATTTTTAGTTTGTCTTCTTAATTATGATCGTAAATTGCTGCTTGAAGAAAGAGAAATGATGTGGTGTGATGTAAAAGTGGGAAGTGTTTATTTGATGTATCAGTTTATATTCCCCTTTTCTGCCACCTGGGCCTTCAAAGTAGTCCACAAGGAATAACTAAAATAGCATTATGCCATCACTCCAAAAATCACAATGAACAAACAAGCACACCTAAAATACTCAAGCACAGTAGCAGCATATGAAACCAACTTCAAAGCTGCAGAAAGCTTGATGAAAGAGAGGAGTTTTGACCAAGTATAAGCGAGAAAGTATGGATTATTTAGTTAGTTAATATATTTATTTATAGAGTGTCTGCAAGACTAGGGGTTTTACATGAAATGAAAATCAGTCCCAGACCCTGCCTTCAGGCCTACACACGAAGGAAGGAGAAAATATTCTTTTAGAAAAGTTGTTATTTGGACCTTTTAGTGAATGCTACAAGAGGGATAGCAATACTGTCTGTTACAATCATATTTATTTCACCCATTTATACCTTGGCCATCCTCGAAATAGGCTGTTTACATGGGGTTATCCCATTTTAACCTAACAAGATGGGAGCATCTGAGGCCTTCCTGTGGTAGGGATGGACAGATCAGTCTATTTCTGGACCTTGTCATTTTCACATGTGCACAATCAAAATAATGCATGAAAATGGACGTTAATTTTTGTACACAATCTCCCCTAAAATACACATTTTGGACACATTATTTGAGCTGAGAAGTGCATTATGCAGCCCTTCAAATAGAGGACACCTACAAGTAGAGAACAGTCCTCTATGAAGTAAGCACTTGGCTGCTCAAAGACGAGTTCTTTGTTGGAATCACAGTACCTCCTTCTTGATAAAATAATCTCTTGGCAGGACCTTCATTATTCCATGGATGAACTGGATTAGATGTACAAGCTATTTTGCAAGCCAGGTCAGCTTTGGCAAGGTGTATATGATCTCTTCCGGCAGGCCTACACAGATGAATTTTAAAGTGTTTTATTGGTGTTTTATTGGTGTTTTAATGATGTACTGGTTTTATCTGCTTTTAATCAGTTTTTGTATTTTGTGTTTGGTGTTGTTCCCCGCCTCGATCCGTTGGGAGAGGCGGGTGATAAATAATTTTTTTATTATTATTATTATTATTATTATTATTATAAGTATTCCTTATGAAAGTGACATCTATGATGAGTTTAGAGGAAAAACAACAATAAGAAACTACCAGAAAGCAAGCCCTGGAAAATGCTGCTGTTGTGAAAGTTTGTGTGTGTGTGTGTGTGTGTGTGTGTGAGAGAGAGAGAGAGAGAGAGGTCATAAAAAGTAAATGAGGAAAGGAATCTTTCCACCTTTGTATTTGAACTCCCTTATGTTTCTGGTTCCTTTCATGTGTGGAAGAAAGTTGAGGTGTGAATACATTTTATTAGAGAACATTGGGGGATAACCACAAGACCACGGTAATTTAGATTAAACTTCCCTTGATAGCTTTTTCTAAAAAAATCACTTCTTGGTCCCTTGCCCCTTCAAAGAAACCAGGAAATTGCTTCTGAAGTGAGACTCATCAGAACAATTCCATCTTCCCCTGCTGCATCAAAACAAACAGGCTAATCAGCCAACCACAGGGGACGTTGAGTCCTTTTAGGCCTATACCCTCAGAAAATGCAACAACATCACTGGATGGCTGGAGGGACATGTTTATGTTCAAACATGTACATATAGCATATGGTACAGCTCACTCTATTCAGGAGGTTGTGAGAAGTCAGATAGGAGATGGCACATTTGTGAACACACGCTAATAGAATAAACTCCCTGCACTTGGAAAGCTAGCATGTCAGGATAAGGTGCAGAATCCAATAAGGCACTTACGCCCCCACCAACTCTTTTGCGCCCCACAGATTCTGTTGCCTAATTGTGGGTCCCCCCAATTCTGTTGCGAAAGTAGGCTGCACCGTTTGCACAACAGAGATTTAGTGCTTCTCAGAGGAAGCCCCGTAACGAGGTGGAAATGCTCATTTCACAATCAGGACGGGTTGGTGAAGCTCCCTTATGTGAGCTCCACTGACTTGCCCCATTCCAGAGATGAGAGGTTTTGCTGATTTCTGAGCACCGCTTGCAGTTAGGAATTGGTGGAGTGCAAAAGAATCGGTGGGGGCACAGGCACCCTGTCAGATTCTACCTGAAGTTTTAGGCTACCACTCTTTATGTAGGTTTTTTAAACAAGAAATATACTTAAAGTAGGGATGCTGGAGGAATCTGTCTGCGGTTTGAAGTTCACCAAGCTTCCAGAGCTTGGCCCCCCAGATTCTGGCTTGCTTACCCATGACCTGGCCTGACTCGATCTGTATTGTGTTGGGCCAGCTCACAGATTTTCTAGGTTTCTTTTTTTCTTAATGTTGCCATTGCAGGTGCAATTTGCTCAAAATTAAGCATATTAGACTGCAATTTACACAAATTACCCAAATTGCAGGCACAATTTGAATAGATGTTGATGTTAAGAATGTAACGAGAAAATTCCTGGATTTTGGAGAAAATTCCTGGATTTTGGAAAAAAGCCTGTGTTTTGGCTCACAAATGCAATCTGAGCCAGGGACTCTGGGGAATGCAATGACCATTCCTAATTTAAAGGTGATCTTCCCTCTTCCTTCATCACAGTTTCCATGTACTGTTTTTGCAATTTTGAATTGGCCTACTATCTTAGAATTAAGATCATTTGTCACAACTTTCTACCCTGTAGAATTATAATGAAGTATTATTTATTTATTTATTTATTTATATTTGTTACATTTGTATACCGCCCCATAGCCGAAGCTCTCTGGGCAGTTTACATAGGATTAAAACAATTAAAAACAATATACAAAAATTAAAACAGCAAAACCACACAACATACACACAATACACACATACATTTAAAACCGCTATGACAGCCCAAAAAAGCTACAAAAACAAAAAACAAACTTAGGCTCCTCAGTTATTGCCAAATGCCTGAGAGAAGAGGAAAGTCTTGACCTGGCGCTGAAAAGACAACAATGTTGGCACCAGGCGGGCCTTGTCAGGGACATTTTTGGAATTGGGGGAGTTGGAATCTTCTGTTTGGGTTCCATTATAATTTGATAAGTTACTTTTTTGTCCACTGGTAGACATTCATTATGACTATCACCAGTGCTGGGATTTTCAATTTGGAGTGGATTTAGAGTGGTAGCACCTCTCATTTGAGTAGAGATGGGTAAGAAATACAGTGAAGGGATCAACACTGTTGCTTGGAATGTTTCAAAACAAAATTTACAACCATGTAAAGTACACCATTGTATTACATGCTAGGGCACACTACTGTCTAGAAACAGTAAAGAACTTACTTTTTGCAGTCCTTCTAGCGGTTCCCGAGGTCACACCTAGTATTTCACAAATCTGTTCTTGCCTCATTTGTTCTGGATACTGTTTTAAACCCACCCACTTCCTGTAAAGCATTTCCTCCTTTCTGTAGCTGCCAATTCAGCTCTTAAAGCAAAAGTGCAGCTTAACTTCAAAAATGCAATTGGAAACAGTTGGAAAGCAGAGCCAAGAACCCGGCAAAACTCACGGGCAGTTGAGGCTAAGCGAAGAATTATTTCGCCTGAAACAGTACCTCCGCCTCCACGTCTGCTATTGGATAATCAACAACTGATCTCTGCAACTACAGAACAGTAAGCTAGGACACATTCTTTTACAAACCACGGGTTTTCTAAGCTAAAATACATTTTGAATCTGTTAGACACGAAGGTAAAAGCAACTCATAGACAACGGTTCAGTATGTGCGTCGTGTGCCCCAGAGAGTCTTCGCAACCCTTTTAAAACATTTTAAAGCTATAGTGTAGGTAGACCCAGTGTTATTCACATTGTTCCAAATTTTGTGATGCAGTTTATAAATCAACAAGCATGCACAAAAATGCGTATAATAGTGGGAAGTGCACACAAAAATGCATATATGAGGGGAATGTGTGCATAGAACACCTTATATTTGGGGGGGGGAATGTCTCTGTTAGGGAAAGTGCATACATAAATAAAACGAGAAACTTGGTTGGCCTCTTCTGTGTTACCCCTGTGTTTTTAGTCAGACAGGCCTTTGGCAGGAGTTTTGGCTGAAGGAGTTTTTAATTGGTTGGTGATGTTTGTTATTTTATTGCTCTGTTTTAATTAATTAATTTATGTTTGTCTGTGTGTTTATGTTATAATTTAGTTAAAATTTGTTTTTAATCTGGATTTTATGGTTAGTTAGGATTGTGCCATGTTTTGGTGGAAAGGCAGGATATAAATGTACATAAATAAATACAATGCATATATTAGGAGGAATGTGAATGAAAATATGTTTTATGTAGACTTAAAATAATAATTTGCAAACGGATGCAGAAACGGGATGAAACGAACTTAATGTTGAAAAAAAAAGAGAAAACAAGCAAAATTGAACTTGACAGGTTTGTCCATGCCTGCAGTTGAAAATCCAGGATTTTTTTCTCAAGCTGTCTGTCTTTTCTCTGAAGGTCTCCCATTTCAGGACCATTGAATACCTATGGGCTAAATGCTGCTCTGTGGGAAGTCAGAGCAGCAATGCCAGTGTTAAATATTAATAACTGAATAAGCTGTATTTTAAAAAACAAACAGGATACGAAACTCAACAGGCATCTGTCCAGGTTGGCTGGCATTAAATAAATGGAAACACTGCCAGCAGTATGTGGAGGCAACTGGAAAGAAGACTGCACAGCTTTCTAATTTGAGTTTAGTTTAGCTCAGTTGTTTTAACACACTCAAGTGTTATAGCGAATTGAAGAATCTTTTTGTTGATATAGGTCTAGATGGGGAAGTATGAAGCACTCATATTAAAGCTGCATTTCCAATTTTCAGGAGCACATTTTCAAAAGTGCTTAATTCCATTTTAGTCACTAAAGTAAAATAGTAGCAGCCAGCCTGTTTTCTCACTACTTCAGGTGAGGAGCTCCCCAATATTCCCTGCAGGGCTGACCCTATCATTCAGCAGAGTGAGCATAGGCTTAAGATAGCAAATACTGAGGGTGCAGAGTGGATAGAATAATATGTGTCACATGATCTACCCTGTGTCCCTAAGCAACCCAGCTGCTCTCAGGTGCTGTCCTGTTTTCCTTTAGTCAATTGAATTAAAAGGCGGGATGAGGCACTATCTTGTTCTTTGCCTCAGGCAACAGTAAGTTTTGGGACAGCTTTGATGCCCTTCCTTTACAGTTGAATTAGTTTTCATAATATGAGCACAAATAGGGTGGGCTTTTTATTTTTATGGCTGCTTGTCAAGATACACATTGCAATGAAAATACAGGTTGTTACTTATTTTTTTAATTGATGACCTCATCTACATCAAGCAGGATATTGCACTAAGCGGTATGAAAGTTGTATATAAAAAGCAGGAGCCACACCAAGCAGGATATAGCAGTATGAAAGAGGTATATGGTATGTGTCAATGGGCCCTAACAGTTGTCAGTGCACTTCAATACTGCTATAAAGCGGTAGTGTGGCTCCTGCCTTTTATATACCGCTTTCATACCACTTTCATAGTGCAATATCCTGCTTGGTGTAGATGAGGCCTATGTCCACTAAAAATAGTTCTTAGGGCAGCTTATTTTATCTTTTATTTGTTTTATGTTTTATTTTGGAGGTATTGTTGCTACTGTCAAGGCTGGGTAAAGTGTGGTCCTTTGGGAGTCAGTGATACTAAGGTACCTGGTTTGAATGTTTGTGCACATCTTTTCATTTGAACTTCATAGAAGGATGTATAGAGTGATGGCTCTTTGGAACCATCCTGGCCAAAGATGAATGTAAAAATTGTGCAAAGTGAACAGCTATTGAATGTGGAAGTTGTGCAAACAATTCCCAAATTGACACAAATTTCCAAAATTGCACAAATTTTCCCCATAGACTAATGCACAAGTGATTTAAGATGTGCACATTTTGAGAAGGTTGTGTATTTTGAGAAAGTTGTACATTTTAAGAAATTAGCATAGTTTGAAAAAGTTGTGCATTTTGAGAATGTTGCACATTTTCAAGCATACGTTTTGCAAATGTGAAGAAGAAAATGCTCTGTCATTCACATTCGGGATTGTGCACAGGGCATTTTCGAGTGATTAGTGAACTGGAACAAAATTGTTACGTATCCCTAGTATATCAATACCATAAATAAATGAGTTCACATTGAGGATTTTTATTTTTGTTTATTACATGTATATCCCATTCTTCGTTAAAGGAGTTCAGAGTGGTGGACCTGGAGACACAATTCTGCCTTTTTATCCTCATTACAACCTAAGAAGTATATTAGATTAAGAGATAGTGGCTGGCCGTTTATTATGGAGTGAGGAGGGATTTGAATCCAAGCCTCTTTGGTCAAACTCCAATCCTCTATTCTTGGAATGTGGAACTATTTAGACCGTATGCAGTAGGGCATAGGAGAAATCCCTCTGTGATACAATATTCTGTGCAGACTGAAGCCTCTACACTTATGCCCTGTCCACACAATGTATCATTTGAAAATATAACAAAGGAACATCTACTGAAGCTGAGTTCCAAGTTTCACTTTTACTGTGCACTTGTAGGTGTCCATTGGCAACTTCCTCTTCTTCAACCACAGTGCCACTTCTAAATTGAGGATATATTATATACAGTTAAAGTAATGGCCCAACTCACATGGTGGTTGTAATGACAGACAGGAAAACAAAGCACTCGCCACACTGAGCAAGTTGCATTGAATGATTAATAATCTACAAACAGCTGAAAGTTGCTTCTGTTTTAGGTGAGGGGAGACATGCTAGCTGTCTTCATATATCTGAAGGGCTGTTCAACAGAACATGGAATAGATTGTATTTCCAGAAGACAAGACTAGAACCAATAGAAAATGGCAGGGAAATTACTAGGGATGTGCAGGGACCCCCCAGATTGGATTGGTACCCAGGTCAGGACCTCCGATGTTGTCCTGGATCGGTTCGGACAAAATTGGAGGTCCCTCGGATCAGATCGCATCTGATCCCGATCTGAAAATTGGACGTTCGATTTTCGGATCGGCCGCCATTTTTGGTGTTTTCGCCACTGGCTTTCATTGAGGGAAAGAAAGCTTTCCCCCAATGCAAGTCTATGGGGAAAACATGGCGGTGGGTGGGTGAGTGGGGGCCTAACTCCCCCTCCCTGTCCCTCCCCCCCACTCATGCTCCTTACCTGCCGGGGCAGCCGCTTCCCTCCGGTGTTCGAATCTACTGAGAAACAGGTTTCGCGGCCTGCCTCTCAGTAGCGCTCCACCTGGCGCGCTACTGAGAGGCAGGCCACGAAGCCTGTTTCTCAGTAGAAGGGGGCAGCGGATGCCAGTAGACGGCCCCGGCAGGTAAGGAGCGCGAGGGGGAAGAGGGGACTTGCCTGCTGGGGCCATCCGCTGGCGTCCGCTGCCCCCTTCTACTGAAAAACAGGCTTTGCGGCCTGCCTCTCAGTAGCGCGCTGGGTGATGATATCATCACCTGGTGCGCTATTGAGAGGCAGGCCGCGAAGCCTGTTTCTCAGTAGATCCAATCACCGGAGGGAAGCAGCTGTCCCGGCAGGTAAGTGGGCCCCCCTCCCGCCTCCCCCCTCACACTCCTTATCTGCCAGGGCCATTCGCTGCTGTCCACTGCTGCCCGTGGGCGGCAGCGGATGGCAGCAGGCAGCCCCCGTAGGTAAGGAGCGCGAGGGGCGGGAGGAGGTCCGATCCTCCGATCTGATCCGGACTGGATTGGGTCTGTCCAGACTGGTTTGGATCAGATCGGACGATCCAGATGTGGGGATTGGAAATCGGATAATTGTATCCGATTTCCCCCAGATCGGGTCCGGATCGTGGATCAGACCCGATTCGGTGCACACCCCTAGAAATTACAAGGAAGCAGAATTCGGCTAAACATTAGGAGGAATACCATAATGTGGGAGCTGTTTGACAGTGAAACAGACTGTCCTGGGAGGTGATGGGCTCTCCTTCACTGAAGGTATTTAAGAAAAGGCTTCATGGCCATGTGTCAGGGATGCTGTAGTTACACCTGCATTGTAGGAGAGCCAGTGTGGTGTAGTGGTTACAGTGAGAATCAGGAGATCCTGATTCCCACTGGGTGACTTGAGCCAGTCACAGACTCTCAGCCCAACCTACCTCACAGGGTTGTTGTGAGGATAACATGGAAAGGAGGAGGATTAAGTATACTGCCTTGGGTTCCTTGGAGGAAAAATAGGTGGGAGTTAAATGCAAGATGATGATGATGATGATGATGATGATGATGATGATGATTGTGGACTCTGCATTGAGAAGGTTTGGACCAGATTCTTCTATGCTAAGAGGCATTTAAAATCCACATCTCTGTATTTGATATTGTTCCACCTGATTATGCAAAGCATCAAGTAGTAACTTGAAGTTGGTTTTGCTGCCAGCTGTGGGTTTCCCCCATGTTGTTTAGGATTAGTTCTCTCTCTCTCTCTCTCTCTCTCTCTCTCTCACACACACACACACACACTCCATTTTGAATCTTTTCCTACTTCTCATTTTGTAACTTCTGATACAAATATATTTATTTTTGCTAGCATTTTGACAGATGTTATGAAAATATGTGGAAGGCTTTTTGAAATGCAATTTTGCATTTTTAAAAGCAATTTGAAAAAAAAAGCTAGGGAAGTGGGAGTGTTAAATCATGATTTTATTAATGAGTAATGCATAACTGACATTTACATAGCTTCCGTCACATAACTATTCCAAAGCACTTGATAGACTACGCAGACCAAATATAGGGATTGATTCATCCAGCCATGAAATCCAGCCATCTCTGAAGTAATAGTAGAGGCTGTTAAGCAGGCTTCAACCAGACCTAAAAAAAAACCCTTGAAAGTTGTCAGTTTGAAATTTCATGAGGGGAAGAAAGGTGTCAGAATAAAATTATCTGAAACAGAATTTAACTGGTATTTTAGAGCAAATCACTGCACTTTTATTCAAAAAAGAATGCAATGGAACTCTGAAGGCCAGTGACAGAAAATCTTTGGGATTTATTGATGTTTATTTCCAGATCCCAAGGCTCAGTGTTGAAGTTTTATAAGTGGGAGATGGAATTAAGTGATTTCCCTGAAGTCAAACACATCAGAGATCTGTGGCAAAGATGTCACTGAATCACTAGGTGATCCACAGTTGGCTATAGAATGCTTATCAATGGTACCTTCTCACACTGGGGGGAGGTAATGAGCGGGGTACCACAGGGCTCAGTCCTGGGCCCAGTGCTCTTCAACATTTTTATAAATGATTTGGATGAGGAGGTGCAGGGAATGTTTATCAAATTTGCAGATGACACAAAATTGAGTGGGATCTCTAATACCCTGGAAGACAGAAACAAACTTCAAAGTGATCTTGATAGACTGGCGCGCTGGGCTGAAAACAACAGAATGAAATTTAATAGGGATAAATGCTAAGTTCTACACCTAGGAAAAAGAAACTAAATGCACAGTTACAAGGTGTGGGATACTTGGCTAATCAATACGACAAACGAGAAGGATCTTGGAATTGTTGTAGATCACAAGCCGAATATAAGCCCACAGTGTGATGTGGCTGCAAAAAAAGCAAATGCTATTTTGGGCTGCATTAATAGAAGTATAGCTTCCAAATCATGCGAAGTACTGGGTCCCCTCTATTCGGCACATCTTAAGTGTTGCGTGAAGTTCTGGGCACCACACTTCAAGAAGGTTGCAGACAATCTGGAGCATGTTCAGAGGAGGGCAAAGAGGATGATAAGGGATCTGGAAACAAAGCCCTATGAGGAGAGACTGAAAGAATTGGGCATATTTAGCCTGGAGAAGAGAAGATTGAGGGGAGACATGCTAGCACCCTTCAAATACTTGAAAGGTTGTCACACAGATAAGGGCCAGGATCTCTTCTCGATCAACCCAGAGTGCAGGACATGGAATAATGATCTCAAGTTACAGGAAGCCAGATTCCGGCTGGACATCAGGAAAAACTTCCTAACTGTTAGAGCAATACAACAATGGAACCAATTACCTAGGGAGGTTGTGGGCTCTGCCACACTAGAGGCCTTCAAGAGGCAGCTGGACAACCATCTGTCAGGTATGCTTTAAGGTGGATTCCTGCACTGAGCAGGGGGTTGGGCCCGATGGCCTTATAGGCCCCTTCCAAATCTACTATTCTATGATTCTGTAATCGTTCATTCCACACAGTGGCTACGTCCTTAATCTCATGTGATTATAATACAGTGCACACCTTTCCAAGTTCCTCTGCTGGAAGATCTATTTTTGTTCTGGTAGAAGGTGTGGATGATTTAAGTAGTAGCTGCAGGGGGTCCTGTCACCTGTAGCTTAGTGGTTTTTAAAA
The DNA here is from genome assembly GCA_029215795.1 of Anniella stebbinsi. Taxonomy (NCBI): domain Eukaryota; kingdom Metazoa; phylum Chordata; class Lepidosauria; order Squamata; family Anniellidae; genus Anniella; species Anniella stebbinsi. The sequence goes on from JARDYH010000001.1 coordinate 338,513,417, forward strand.
ATAATAATAATACAGCATTGAGGTTGGACTCAGTCTTAGGGCTGATCTACATATGAGGTTTTTGACATTTTATAAGGGTTATGAAAACTCTTTGGGCCACATGACGCACTCCCTATAACGTTGTATATCTGAGGTTTTTTAAAAAACCCTTCAGTTATATACAACGGTTTCACTTTTAATAAATCATTTTAAGTAAAATAATGTTTCCTTCCTTACCGTTTGTGATTTCTGGAGGCAGTGCTTCGTTGACAGGCACCCAAATGCTTAGCAGTTGATTGGTGGGGAAGAAAGAGGAAGTGTGTGAGTGAACTACAACACCCACAATGCTAGCCCTATACTCGCTAGGGTATAACAGAGGAACAAAGGAGGAAGTGGTGACTGAACTACAACCCCCACAATGCCTTGCCCTAAACTCATTGAAAAAGAGAAAGAGACAGGGCAGAACAGCGTGTGACCGTACACACCGCTTTAAAGACTGAAGACTGTTCTCCTGTAATGTGAGTACTCAGTAATGTGGCCTAAGACGTTTTAGAATGCACCTATTTGGAATGTTTTAAAATACTTTTTAAAACGTTCCAAAGGACTGTGTAGATCGGCCCTTAGATATAGAGTCATGACTAATTTAAGTCACTTTTGATTTCATACTTATCTTCTTGAATTATGACTATGTCTGGATCCTGTGTAAGGGTGTCTGTCGCTGTGGCGTCTGGCCATTGGAGGGCTCGACGGACTCTAGGTGAGCGCCTGAATCCGTTCACGTTTGCAGGTTGATCTGCAGGGTTTTCACCCGAGACCTGGGAACTTTTTCTGTATGTGTGTGTTTTATTTATGTATTTTTATTCTGCGCACATTTCCATTAAATATTTATGCAAATAACAAAAAAGGGAAAATCCGTGAGCTAGCCCAACTTGATCTGCATTGCATCCGTTCAGCTCATGGCAAATTGAGCCAAAGTCCAGGGGGGGGGGGGGCAAATGAATGGAAGCTTGGCAAGCCTGCCCACCCCCCTGACAATTCCTCAGACATCACATTCCAGTGTATTGTATATCATGCGCAGTGATGAAGCCCTGTGGAAGATACATTAAGTTGGTTTTTCAAAAGGGAATGGAAGAGGAGAATAAGTGTTCAGCAGCTGTTGATTCAAAGGCAATTTCTTTTGATTGTGAAATGAACAAATTTTGCTATTCTACCCTATATATATATATTGAAGTGTTGTTTTTACTAGATGCAATCTTAACTGAAGGAACATAGGAAGCTCTCCTATACCGGGTCAGGGTGTTTGTCCTGCTTATCAAACAGCCGCTCTCCTGTGTCTCAGGCAGAGTTTTTCCACAGTTTTCCTAATCTTATTAACTGGAGATTGAACCTCCAAAGGACTGAATCTACGACACTTGGAAATTAGTTCGGATTCCTATTAATCCAACTGTGGGTTCTGCAGTGGGCCGGCTTTTTCTGAGTCATGCTGATTCTGCAGACTTGGTCCTGTTTTTTGTTTGTTTTACTTTGTGGGGGAGGATTCTGCAAATTCACACGGAACATAATTCTCGTCCATCCCTAAAAATCAATCTGATTCCATCAATGAGCTGTCAATGGTAAGAGCAAAGAAAAAGCAATCCACAACCCCCTGACTGAATAGATTTAATGAAGTTCATGCACCCCTACTACCTGGGAGTGGAACATTCTGCATGTAGACTGTGTGCTTTGCCACTGAGCCATGTCCCCTCTTCCTTCCGTTCATAACTCCGTGGGATGTGGCCAAGAGCATGTCTACACCTAAGGGTGCAGAGAGAGGGAGGGGGGAGGATCGCGGACTTACCTGCTTCCACGATCTTCTCCCAGTGTCTACACCACTGCGCGACATCCTGGGTGGAAAGAGGGACATCACAGGTGTTGTGGCCGCCATTTTATTTTTAAACTGAAGAGGAGCCACGCAGCCCTGACCAATGGGAAAGGTAAGTGTTTTTTTTTTAAAAAAAATACACACACGCTCCCAACCCCGTCCACCATCCTGGGGATTGCGAAATTGCTTCTCCCCACATGGGTAAGGAGCCACCCCACGCGGCTCCTTGCCCGTTTTAGGACCCAGAAAAACAGAAAAAATGGGATATCCCATTTTCCATTCTCCTGGAGTTCTCCTGGGGTCGTCCCTATGTCGTCCCTGGGATCCCTTGTGCATCATGTGGATGCACAGAGACGACCCCGGGATGACCCTGGGATAAATCCCTGTTATAGACATGGCCCAAGATATAGATGGTTTGGAAAGTGTAGCTTTGGGATGACTGCCTTTTATTAGATTGCAATCTTGGTCGCAATCAACATTCCCCCTTTTGTACCAATACCCTTTCTTCTCTTTTGCTTGCTTGCTTGTGTTATATAGAGGACTGTGATCTCAGATTTCAAAGATGCTGCCCTCCATTGATGAGGCAAGCGTTAGTTCTGAGGAAAAGGATTAGGAACTGCATACTCAACTGCCTTAGGCAATTGTTGCTCTGTTCTGGAGATCAGGGACTTGACAAAGTGGGAATCTGCAGTGAAGAAAGGAGGGGACTGAGGAAAATTATGCTGCGATAGAGTATCTAAATCACAGATAATTACATAAAACAGTGAATTATCTGGAGGAAGTGATTAAGGACCTAGTATTTACACTTGCCACAATATAAGAAATAGAGGACATCTAGTGATATGAAGAAATGATGGGTTTTAAAAGTTCTTTCCTCTGTACACAGTACTTTTATGTAGTTATTTTTATTTATTTACAATATTTATATACCGCTCCCCATTCAGAATTTCAGAGCGGAGGACAAATAAAAATAGATAAATACTTCTAACCTTTATGATATATTTCCGTGGGATAGTGAAAAACTGTGGGGTGTAATGGTGTCCGGAATACATTCTTCACATGCTCATTGATAGTTTTTGGGGTCTTTCTGAATAATCCAATGTCCAGTTGTTTCGCTTTGGCTGCAGGGGATTTACAATGACATTTCTTAATGTTCCTGAACAATTTTGCTTCAGGTTCATCATAGTTTCTCATTATTCAATGCAACAACATTTTGTTTCTCAGAAAATGCAATTTGTATCCAGCTAGCATGTCACGAGTGAGTGTTGTGTAGGATGTGTATATGACTGTGTATGTGTCATGGTCTTCTATTGCATGGCGTCTTTGATAATATGAATTACAAATAGCACAACTCTTCTCTCCGCTTCCCCCATGCCTGTACCACCTTGTTATTTTGTCAAGTTTCATTTTATTTTCCAATTACAGGCTGAATGCTCTTGTTCCCATAAACTGGTATACAAAGGCATACTGCCTCCAATATTCCTGGTAATATATAGAGATCATGATTAGTAGTCAGTGTTAGCTTATCCACCATGAATTTTTCTAAAAAATGTAAAGCCATCCAAGATGGTGGCCTTCACTACATTTGTGGTAAATAATTCCATAGTTTAATTATGTGCTTTGTGAAGATGTCCTTCTGTTTAGCTGTCCTGAATCTGCCCCACCTCCCCATTCAGCTTCATGGGATGACTCTGGGTTCTTCTATTATGAGAGAGAGAGAGAGAGAGAGAGACCCCCTTATCCCTATCCACTTTCTCCACACCATGTCTTATTTTGTATGCCTCTATCATTCGCCCATCATTTTTTTTCTCAGCTAAAAAGCCCCAAATGGTGTAAACATGGGCAAAATCCAAAGTTGTATGAGCAGTTATCTCATTGTGCACCTTGCACAATGAGTCATAAGAACATAAGAAAAGCCATACTGGATCAGACCAAGGGTCCATCTAGTCTAGCACTCTGTTCACACATTGGCCAACCAGCTGTCAACCAGGAACCCACAAGCAGGACACATTGCAATAGCACCTTCCTGCCCATGTTCCCCAGCAACTGGTGTATATAGACTTACTGCATTCTCCCAGCAGCCCCCCTCCAAAAATCTGCTCTGGAATGTCATCCAACCATCTGGAGCAGATTTCATAGGTGCCCAAGGAGGTTACAACATGACTGCCTCACTGTTTTGCTGATCAAAGGTGTTCCATCAGCGGATTTAATTGGATATCATGCACATCCTCCTTGGGGAGTTGCTCCAGCCCATAGATCATTTTGCTTGCCCTTTTCTGCACCTTCTGTCTAGCCTAGTGAGGCTCACTGAGTGAAGTTTAACTGGTTTGACAGGTGCCTCTGCTTTCAAATACTTTCAAATAAAAACCTAACTTATTGCTCCGGCCATCAGATGTCAGTTCCATGCTCTACAAGCAACAGATTATTTTAGAAACCTCTCCTAGGTAAAATTAAAAAGGGTGAATTTTCCACTGAGTAAAATCTGTTAGACAGTGGATTAATCTCCCAAGGGAAATGGTGGAATCTCCATTACTTACTCCATTTAAAGCCAGGCTTGACAAAGGGAGTAGTAAATGTGCAACAGGGAATAATAGTCTGGTGCTTCCCAGAGATTAAACTAATGCTGTTTTCCTGTGCCTACCTTTGGTTTATGCATGTTATGAGGATGCCTATCATGGTAGACAATGGTGTCTGACAATGGTACAGGAATTCAATAATTAAAGCAAAACATAACAAATCTTTCTCTGTCACAAACCTGTGTCTGTGTGCAAAGAAATTAGGAAGATTGAAGAGATGATTTTCCATCCAACATGAAACAAGTAAGTCCTAAAAAAATGGTGACAGAATAAAAAATGGAAGTGCCAATTTAGAAAGAAAAAAAACCCATGGTGTGTGTGTGTGTGTGTGTTTTATTTCATCATCCTTTTCTGCCAGATAGAACACTGTGGGTGGAACCATGGGTTCTAAGGGTCAGTAGAGTCTATAGGGGCTCCCCCTTTTAACACTTGCTCTGGGGACAGGAGTGTTGAATTTAGTGATGCAAACATCTGAGGGATGTTTTAACTCTCCCCTCCCAGTACACAGTGGACCTGATCTGAATAGGGACTTTGCACACTTACTCTAGAATAAGAAAGCAAGAGAGGGGTCACCTGCATTCCATGTAATTACTGTAGCTCCCAGTAACACCCTCAGCTCTTATTCACAGTTGCTCTGCAAATAGAGAGCTTAAAAGTAACACACTCTGGCCTCATCCACCAGAAGGGGGGCACCCACTGTTACCCAGGTAGAATATTGCTGAAAGAGGGAGATCAACCTGGCTCCACCCATCAGCCAAAGAAGGGGCTGGTGTTCCATTGCTTGCTTTCCCCCTCTCTCCCAACCTCATTACTTTTTTTCTTTTCTATTTTGTCTCTTAGATTGTGTGCCTGCAGGCAGATCCTGTTCTATCTTTTGTGATCTGTGCTGTACTTAGAAAATGTTAGGGATGATGGTGGTGGTGGTGGTGATGCCATTTCTACTATCTATCTGGTTTTGTTTCTGAATGTTTTATCTGTACCATTAAATACTGCCTGGTTAACATGAAATGATTGATTGAGTCACTATTGCTAATGTCTGTTAATGTCATCTGGCCTTCTAAGGAAGTTGCAATTAGGAAAAATGCTGTTTTCATGTAAGGGCCTGTTAAACAAATTGCAATTTTGTCGTATGTGGATTGTGAACAGTGGGAACTAGGATTCTTACAGCAGGTAAAAATGCTCTAAAAGAAAGTTTAGGATATTTTATCTAAAAAATAGATGGAGACAAATAGTGGAGGCTGATTACTCAGATGTCAGGGAGGCTGTGCACCTTCTCCGGGATTCATTCAGAACCTGTCAGAACTCTAAAGGGACTCCTTTAGAGTTCTGACTGGTTCTGACTGAAACCTGGAGCAGATTTACTGCCCCACTGACAGCTGAACCACCAGCTTCCACTGGGGACAAACCATCTGCTTGGCAATATAATGCTGGGCATTTGGATGAAACCTGTTTGTGTGGTATATTCGAAATCTGAGATTCTAATCCTGGCTTCATCACTGACGTGCAATGTAACATAGGGCAAATCAGAGCTTTTCTCTGGTTTTGCTGTTTTCTTTCACACACAAAAAGGGGGGGGTGAGATCTGCCTGCTATTATAAGGCATTTTCAGGTCAGTGGATTTGATCTACCACTGTTGTTTCCTGGTTTTGCACCCTGAAGCGATATTGAAATCGGAGGAATTGCAGGAGTGTTAAAAATGGAATAATACAGTAATGATTCAGGCCTTTAGAGCTTAGAGCACTCTCCCAAGACACTAAGTACTGCGATTATCTCAGACTTGGATCCAGGCACTGGTTAAAATGTAATAAACAGCAAAATAATTTGTTCTGGGAAGGGGTGGGGGATAGAATTGCTTTGACAATTTGGATTTGTTCTGGTAGTTGATGACCTCACCACAAGCCTAGCATGCCATAAACAAAGGCTTGTTCTCCCTTTTCTGCCTGTACACACTCACATGCATGCTACCCTGACTATTGATGCCCTGTGAAATATCTATCTAGCTGTCTGTCTGTCTGTCTGTCTGTCTGTCTGTCTGTCTGTCAGTCTATCTATCTATCTATACACACACACACAGGTTCCTCGCAACCTGGCATGGCAATTGCCACCCTCTGCATGATGGCTCATTAGATACCTAGACATTTGTTTACTTCTTTTATGAACAGAAAACTGGTCGTACACTTTGCAGACAGCATACACACTATCACAAGAGAGGGGTGCATGTATATGAGGTTTCTCCTTCTGTACATTAATTGCACTGTATTTGCTGTGTTCCAAACAGCACAATGAATCGACAATTAATCCAAGGAGCTTATAATGTATTTTGAAAACATTTTTAATCAAGCCTTTTAAAAATTTAACACTATTGGCACTTATTCCCCCAAAGCTTTGTCACTGGATTAAATAAAATGCCCCTTGTGTCCTGGAGGTGCTTGTGTGTCTGTGTTATCTCACTTGTCCAGAGTTTCCAGGAGGTCATGTGGCTTGGGAGATAAACCTTCAGGCTATTCCCAGGGGAAACCCAGTGTTTGTACTTAGCCATTTTCAGTTCCATAGCTTAAAATGGTCGCTTTGAGCCCCACCCGCCGGCCTTCCCGCCCACAGTATCAGTGTTCTTTAAAAAAAAACACACACACAACCCAGTGTACAACATATCCAAATCCATGAGGAGCAGAAAGATTGGTTGAGCAGCGCAACAAAGGAACGGACACGTCTTTCCAACAGTAATCCCAATATAGAATGCTGATCCCGTTGACAAATGCCGCTTGCTCTTCTTTTTTATTTCTTTTCTTAAAAATGACAACAAGTACTGTGGATTGCAATTCACCGAGAGGTTAAACAGTATTTGTTTTCTAAAAGACAACAGAAATTGGGGAGCAGAAAATAATCCTCCCTCCCAATTATTTACGTTTATATTGCTAGAAGACGGCATTTCAGAGTTATGCCCATCCCATTCTTCTTTAAGTAGAACTTTGCCAGAATTTGGGTTCATTGTCTTCTGCTTAGGTGGGATCAAAAACATTTCCCTGCATATCACCAGGATAGTATTTCCTCCTATTATCCATGGAGTGAGTGGGAATCCCTAAAGAGGAAACTTTTAAAGCACTGAGGAAACAATATTGTAGGAATTCCCTTTTAGTTTGGTGGTGGTGTTTGGAATGGCCCTTATGAAATGCACAGCACAACGCTTAAGTCTAGTACCCCTATGAATGCTTTCCTCAAATGTGACTTGCGTTATTTTGGCCTAATGTGTTTTGAAAATTAAGGATGCTTTACAACAGGAGTGGACAGTGTGCCCAGCTTGATTTCATGTACCTCTCGGCCTAATGTGAAAAACCCTCTGCATGTGATAAGTTCAGTCTTCTATCACTTCCCTGGCCACCTGCTGCTTGGGAAGGAAGAGGGAGAGAGAGAAAAGGAAATGGCAGAAAGGAAAAAAAGAGTGGCAGAAAGCAAAATGATGTGACCCACTCACATTGGACTCTGCTGTTGTCCACCTATGGCTTTGGCCCAACCCATCACCAACATGCAGCCCCTGACAGGTTACCCACAAGGGAATGTGGCCCTCGGCAGAAAAAAAATGGCCCACCACTGCTTTATGACATCAGCAGTTCTGGGCATGCTCACATGCCTTGCACTTGGTTGCTATGCACATCAAGGACTATGGGATTTGAAGCAGCGTATCTTACTGCCCTACTATGTATTGTGTGCACTCAAGTCTCGGAGAACTCTTTTTAGGCACACTAAGGAATAAGGGGTGTGCCACACTGACCTCAGGATTGAGCAGGCTTTATATAGCGCCTAGATTAGCCAGGGCTGACTTTCACGTCACCAATAAAGAAATGCATTTTGGTTGTATGTTATTTATTTCATTTTCTATTCCATACTTCTAGCCCCTATGTGCCATATATGGTGTCCCACATCAGTTTAAAGCTATAAAACAATATAAAACCATGTATTTAGTAAAAGAAGAAGAAATGCAGTAAAAATACAGAAATAATAAAAAATAGAGTCGTAGATAAAAACAACCTTTAAACAAAACAGACAGTTAGCAGGCAGAGGCCTGCTGGAATAGAAATATCATCACTGATAGGCAAAAGATATCCTGACGGGACTACCCACACTGCATGGTGTTCCCCAATGTTGATGCAGTCACTGAGAAGGCCCATGCTTTTTCATCACGAACAAGTTTGGGCATAGTCAGTTCAGACACCTTCCAGATCTGGACTTGTGGATTGCCATTAGGGCTCAGTGCCCCCTCCCCATTTTATGGCTGTATTTAGGCAGAAAATGGAGGGTGCTATTTTACAGAATACATGGCTACTGCTGCTAATCTCCCTTCCTCATATTTTGATCATGGGATTAATGTGGCTGCTAAACTCTTCTGCGACATCTCTTGCCATGGATTGCAATGTGGGAATTTGTGATGTATTTTTCCCTTCTGGGTAAAGAGGCAACATGTGAGAATGGCCAGAAGCTATTAAAGAGGGGCTCATCAGAGCAGGGTGCCATGGTCATGGCCTCATGCAGAGGCGCTTGTCGGTAGAAAAAGATACTGAAGTGGGAAGAGAAAAAGAAGATGAGAAATAGCTGGGAAGACCAGCCATGATCTCATTCTGTTGAGCATCTATTTGTGTGGAAATCCTCCCCGTTCTGGGTTTATATAACACGTTAACAGGGCTTCATTTTCCAGTAGATTGAAAGCTGAGCCACTGTCAATTTTTTTTCTAAAAATATCTATTTGTAAGTGCAATTGCTTGGAATTACATGGTGGCACTGAGAGGCCAGTCCTTGCTGTAAATAAGTTTCTTCCCACCCCAAACGCCTTGAGAGATGCTGGTTGTCAATGCTTCTCTTTTGATTATTTTAATCATGGCTTTTGTTTGCTCCTCCCCCTCGCTTTTTGTTTTGGCTGATTTATCTTGGGTGTGTTCACTCATTTTCTTTATGGAATAAATAAAATAGCAAGTATTCCCATTTATCTTGCCTATATTAGGCAGGGATTTCCCTCTGATCAATTATGTTTTTGCTCTGAGTGTTGACTCAGAGTTAGCATGTATTTTGTGAGGCTGCTGATAGTCTGGCAGGGAAACACTGGGATACTTTGAGCTTATGGCAATGTGCAGATGCATCCGTTAGCATGAGGTGTGCATATTTTTCCTATTACTTTCTTGTAACCTACTGCCAACTTTCTATTGCCTTCTTTTAATGTAACTAGAGAAACTGAACTCTTAAGAATTCATCCCCAGTAGGGTAACCATATGAAAAGAAGGACAGGGCTCCTGTATCTTTAATAGTTGCATAGAAAAGGGGATTTCAGCAAATGTCATTTGTATGCATGTAGCACCTAGTGAAATTCCCTCATTATCACAGCAGTTAAAGCTGCAGGAGCCCTGATCTCTTTAGCTAGAGTGGCCAGATACAAAAGATGGCAGGGCTCCTGCAGCTTTAACTGTTGTGATGAAGAGGGAATTTCACTAGGTGCTGCATGCATACAAATGACACCTGCTGAAATTCTGTTTTCTATACAACTGTTAAATATACAGAAACCCTGTCCTCCTTTCCACATGGTCACCCTAATCCCCAGTAATGTGGGAGATTTTTTCATTCTAAACCTGTGGAATGTAGATGCCCCATAGATAAGGGGAGCGCCAGTCCTTACATACTTAAACATTCCTTTCATACCGACATAGAGGTGAGTGTTCAGAGACAACAATTACAAATAGAGTTCCTTCAGGCAGCGCTGGATCCCTGAAGTTCTCCTGAAGTACTCTCAGGGTTCAGCAGGCTGTTCTTTATACTCTATTGTAAAGAAAACCCTGACTTTTATTGGGATCACTGCACTCCAGGAGAGTTTCAGATTTCAGTTCAGTTCAGGATGTAGAGTCCTGATTGGTTCAGACTGAAACCTGGAATGGATTCACCGCTCCACTGACATCAGAGCCACTGGTTCTCAGACTAGTGTCCTGCCCACAGGTATAGTTCAGAAGTAGGACTCATAAAAACCCTGTGGTACTAGTTAGGAAGTAGCATAAGAAACAATATTTTAGGGAAATAAACACCAACAAAATAAGAAATACACAATGGGGGTTGGGTACAAAATTGTGCAGACCAGGTTGATTAAATGTCAGTATGTACAATTAAAACATACTTTAATATGTAAAACATCTACTAAATACAATATTTTAAATGAATGCAATAGCTTATGGTTGGTTATCAAGTCAAAGCTCAGATGCAGAAGTAATGAAATTCACTTTTTGTTTTACACAAAAACCTATTGGTTATATTGCCAGCGTATGACACTCATCACCAATCTGTTTGTACCAAAAAAGGTTGGGAGCGGGCAATTGTTTGTACAAACAACAAGAACAAGAACAACTCATTTCTGGACACATTTTGACCGACTAGTCTTTTTCATGGCTTAAAATTAGAAAACTATATGAAATAAATCCAAGTAGAACAAAAATATACCTTTCAGACTCAAGGCGGCAGACAGAAATTCACTAGATGCTTCTGAATGTTCTCTTCCTGTATCATAAAAGCAATCATTGAACCATTTATTCCCCCAAAGGAAGCAGTGAAGCATTTTCTATTTTTGAAAAGGGGGAGGTTATTCTTTCTTTCTTTTTTTTTTTTTTTTTTAACAATTCACTCAGGAAGGCAGCAGAACTAGCATACCTTCAAAGTTGTCCAATGCTCATAATTAATGCCCCACACACTTCTATTGTTTTTCCTGTAAGCATATTTACTAGGGATGTGCATGGACCCCCCGGATCGGATCAGGACCCGGATCGGGACGTCCCATGTTGTCCTGGATCAGATCGGATCGGACCCGATCCTGATCCCGATCCAAAAATTGGATGTCCCATTTTCAGATCTGCCACCATTTTTGGTGTTTTCACCATAGGCTTGCATTGGGGGAAAGAAAGCTTTTCCCTAATGCAAGCCTATACGGAAAACATGGCGGTGGGTGGGTGAGTGGGGGCCTAACTCCCCCCTCCCTGTCCCTCCTCCCCACTCATGCTCCTTACCTGCCGGAGCCATCCGTTTCCCTCCGGTGCTCGGATCTGCTGAGAAACAGGCTTCGCGGCCTGCTTCTCAGTTGCGCGCCAGGTGATGATGCCATAATCCAGCATGCTACTGAGAGGCAGGCCACGAAGCCTGTTTCTCAGTAGAAGGGGAAAGCGGACGCCAGCAGACGGCCCCGGCAGGTAAGCCCCCTCCTCCCCCTCGCGCGCCTTACCTGCCGGGGCCGTCCGCTGGTGTCGGCTGCCCCCTTCGTGGCCTGCGGTTCAGTAGTGCACCGGGAGGAGGTCCGATCCTCCAATCTTATCCGAACTGGATTGGGTCCTTTCAGACCGGTTCAGATCAGATCGGACGATTCAGAAGCCAAGATTGGAATCGGATAATTTTATCTGATTTCGGTCGGATCGGCTCCGGATTGTGGATCGGACCTGATCTGATGCACATCCCTAATATTTACACACTGCTTATTTGATAAAGAAACCTTCATTCCAAGCATGTCTGTAACATACATTTTGCCAGGGCACAATACATATGCACAATACCTTCATCTGGTTTCATTCCCATTGCCTTAATGACATGTAACAGTGTGCAACACTGTATTTAATAGGTGTTTTCTATTTTAAATTACATTGTAATAGTATGTTGTGTCTTTTAATAAGCCCGCTCTGTACAACCTTGTACTCCAGAGACACAGTGTGGCATGAGCATAGCAGAACACAACATGCCACTGTTCATTAGTGATCAGTAATCTAGGGGCAAATTTTGAGATGCAGGAGCTCATCCTAGCAGTCCCCATAGTTGCACAAGAGAATCTATAGTTATGCCTCCAGGGGAAAAACACATACATACTACTTTTCTATTATTCATACTCAATGTAGGTAACATGCTGGCCAAAACAGCCATCACAAAACACAGACATCCAAAACAAACAAACAAACAAGCCAGTAATAAAATTTCACAATTATGTTTATGGGCCATGACTGCAATCCTGCATGTATTTACCTGGGAGGAACACTCCATGCAGAATATCAACACTGCAGAGGAGAGTTCCTGCACAATGGTTGTGTTGCGTGTTGTGTGGCAGGCTCTGTGGAGTTTTCCATTGCATTGAGTTCACTTTTCCCACTGGCTACAGAGTTCCCTGGCAAGAGTGGCAAAAGGAAGGAGTGCCGCTCTAGGAGAGAGGCCGGGATTGGTTTTTTGCCTCAGTGGCTGATGGGATACCATCGGGAGGGCCAGGGGAGGAGAAAGGGCAGAGGAACTGTCAATCAAATGTTGTGATGGATTTTACTCAACTCCAAAGTAGCCTGCACTCCCACAATGGTGGAGATAGAACATGTTGTGTGGGGAGTACCCCCATAAAACTCAACCATTGAATGAGTTTCTACACTGTGGTGATTAATGTTTTGTCTGAACTGAGCCACTGTAAGACTTTCTGCATGTTAAGGTTATACAGCAAAGAGCATCATGCCTCAAAACTCAAATATAAAGTGGCACAATCTAGGTTTAGTGCCTCATGCTGAGGAAAGGTTGCAAAAATGAAACATTATCTGCTGTGTTATTAATGATGTTGGTATGTTTGCTTCATTTAATATCTGCTTTTGTCTCTTGACTGTTCATTTTAACCTTTCCTTTGACATTCTGTCTTGATGGATTTTGATACCCTCCCACTGACAGCCCCCATCCCTAAATTCGTTTTCTCAGTAAATGAAAAACACCATTTATTTGGAGGCAATTGCTGGTTGAGGTTTTCTTGTGAACCCAGCCTTCTTAATCCTAGCAAACAGGATTCTCCCCCTTAATCCCTAATCCCCAAGTACTTTAGCTATTAATCTGGATATGCTTTCCCCTTTACCCAACTGAGATTAAGATGAGAATGGTTTCCCATGGTTACCAGTCCTTGCCTCTTGATCTCTGATGGGAATTTGGAGAGTGTCTTGAAGCTCTGGGCCCAAATTCAACATCCTGATTTTGCCCTTCTGGGTTTTACCAGTCCTGCTTGTAAAGTCTAAACTCTTTTCGTCTGCCTGTTTGCCTTGTGGGAGATCTGCTGGAATGCAGAAAAGACTAACATGTACCATGTTCAGTTAATCCTGTCACTGCAAAAAATAGAAATGGAAATTTCTCTCTGTCTGCCAGTTCTGCACATACAAGAAATCCACATTCGTTGCTTTTAAGTGTATTTCTTCTGTTGAAAGAATAGATTCCACCATATGGCATTTTTAGTATGCACAATAACCTTTCATTTTCTTTCCATTAGTAGAACCCTCTGAGAGAGGAATGGTTTGCAACTTATAGCAGGAAGCTGAGTTATGGGAAATAGTTTGATATATTTAAAAATTAAATTGAAAAGTCCAGTCTTTCTAAAAATCCATGACCTAGCATCCACAACTGTGCCCATTCTATGCACCCAAGGGCTGTTTAAGCAGGGGAGCAACTTTACTTTACAGTTACTTTACTCAAAAAATAAGTCCAGGGGACCCAATACAGATCAGGATGTAGTATGGGAGTTTTTTTGGGGGTTGGAGGCTTTGATCCTTTGCTCCCACTGTCTTTCTGATCCAGATCAGAGGAAGGCATGCCTGCAATTTTCATTGCCAAAAAGTGACCCATTTCTTTTATTAGATCACTTTTTGGCAACATAAATTGCAGGCAAAGGGACCCAATCTGGATTGCTAATGTACTGGAAAGGGCTAAACCTAGCTATCTCCCTGCTAGGGTCCTGATCCTGTGCTTATTTTGAGAAAAGAAAAAGAAAAAAGAAAAGAAAAGAAACAGCCCAAACGCATCTATTCCTCTTCATAGTTGGACCCTGGGTGTGGGGGATGGTTCCATTGTCCATAGCACTGATTGGGCTGTACATGGATCTGATTAGTCAAAAGGATCAATCTTCAGAATAATTTTCACATTACAAAATGGTTCTTTAAGAATGTGACAATGGAAGAAGAATGTGACGATGATACGATGGTTGTTATTTTTTTATTTATTTATTTCATCTCTGGCATTTCACAACAATGAAAACCATAAAATACAACAAGATGAAACATAATATAAAACTTTAAAGATTAAAAGTAGCATGTAAAACCAGAGAAAATCCCAACAGCAGTAACAGCCGAGGGTAAGCCTATACAATGGCAAGTTAATGAACAGATAAATGTATGAACATTTCCATGGTTTTTTTTAAGAACAAATAAGACAGACAATTTGTCTAAAGCAAGGGGGAGGAGCAAGAGAGTGGTGGCTGTGCCAGGAGTCAATTAGCTGATCTACCTTCTGTAATTTCAGCTGTGAAACCAGGAGTATTTGCGCTTAGCTCTGTTTTCATATTACATATGTCTCCCTATAATAAGCATTTAATAATATAGCACACATTTCACATGACGTTTATGCTTCACATACACGATCTCTCCTTACAACAGTCCTGTAAAATATACAATTTCTGCAGATGATGTTACCTTTTATTGGGTATTCTCATTTTATTGTTTTCATAAGATTGCTTTCAGGAGTGGGTGAGGAATTTGTTCGGTCCTTATTTCAGTGCAAACTTACCAAATTTGCACTTCCTGAACCAAAACATACATCCTTTTTAAGGCAACCTCCAGCAATTCTAAAGGCAAAAGCAATATAACAAGCACACGGTTTTGACTGCCGACTTTCAGTTTGTGTAATATTCCTTTCCATTGATTTCACATGATAGGAGGGTTAAGCGGCATCTTCCTTTGTTGGGCACCTTGACTCATTTGTTTGTTTAAAACCTAAGAGTAATGGAAAGTCTGGAAATTGGGTGTAATTTCCCTCTTTTGTTATACCTTCATCAACTTATAAATGAACTCTTAGTGAAATGAATACAAAAAGGGGTGTAATTAATCTTCCCTTGCCACAGCTCTCTCAAAGTTGGTGACCTTTCTAATGAGAATGACCTTGTAATTAAAATGCCTCTCACTGACATTTGATCTCTCTGCAATGAAAGACTCACATTTGACATATGTTTGAAAGGTGCACTGAGAAATGGGCAAGTTGGACTGAGACTTCAGACCCTGCTCAGCCAAGGAGAGGAACCAGAAATTTTGGAAGATGAAAAAGGACCTGTTGGATGTTATCAGAGGAAACATACCTTTATGTCTCAGGCTGTTTTTGCATGAGCATAAGTGAACAGCATTAGTTATTTCTCTGTGGATGATTCAGGTGAGGGCAGAAGGAAGGGCTGTAGTACAGTAGACTGTGTGGAGGAAGAGGAATAACTGCTTTGCATATGTCAACTGTACATAAATTATAAAGACACTGAAGACTAGGGATGGGCAAACTCACCCGCAACCTACGTGTGTTCAAGAAACAGAAGTAACTGTTCAAGAATTTTTGTGTTTAGTAATGACAGGTGTGACCTGCAACAACACGTCACAGTATAGAACACTCCTGTTCAGGGTGCCAGTGAACCAGCCATGCCCTTTTGTAGGATATTCCATTCCATTCCTTCCCCCCACTCCAGGTTTTGTATTCCCCACCACAGTAGTCAGTTAACATTCTGTGCCTACTCAGGATGCCCAGTTCTCATTGGGTGAATTCCAGTGTAAGATTAACTTAAGCCATTCATTTCAATGGGTAAAGTAGGATTTACCCACTGATTTAGAGTAAAGTAGGATTTACACTGGGTTTTATCTATTGGGCTTGTTTTGTTTCTCTGCCTGCCCCAGGATTATTTCTAAAGATATATTTTTTTCAATATAATTCTTGGGGTTCCCTCAGGCTTGCTGATGCATCGTGCTTGTGCATGGATGGAGCCAAATTGGCTACATAGTGGTCCGCATTGAGAGAATGAGCTTGCTATTAGCACATAGGATTAATTTACCCAAAACACCTTTTCTTCATATGCCACAGAGCTTCAAAGTTTTCTCTCTCTTTTTCTCCCTTTGCTTTTTATTGATTGTGGGAAGAGTTTGATCCGTTAATTGAATATTGATAAAGAATCTGGGGAATGGAGAGAGATGGGAGAAGTCTTTGTTTCTGGTTTACAATAGCTGTATAAGGGAGCAGGGAAGCCTGAGAGAAGAAAAGGCCAAGGGAAAAGAGTGTTTGAAAATCACAACTAGGAAATCACTCTTCCAGTATATGTAGGCACAGCAAGATCAATATTCAATTTGTTCCCTTGCCTTTTGTGTTCCAAGACACCTGCATTTCACTGGTGTCCATTGTAATCTAACAGAGATGGTTTGTTTAGAACAAATTGCCTGTGTGAGGTTGTTGGTTTTTTTCCACAGAGCTATTGAGGAAAAAAAGCAACATCATGTAGTATGGAAGGAATCTCAGGCCCTGGCTCTTCTTTCATCAGTTTCACACTGAGGTAACTCTGTTTTAATAGTATGCTCATATGTAAGGGAAAACTCTAGCTCTTATTTCCAGAGATGGCTCTATTTGTAACATATGCATCACATGCTATCATTTAAGGAGCTCTGAGCAATAGACATGGATGTTCTCCATTTAAGTCTCACAACGTAGAGGAGAGATAAGGTGACAAACCCAAGTTCACCTAGTGAGCTTCATGGCTGAGAGGGAATTTGAATCTGGGTGATACATTGACTTTGTTTCTACAAGGTGTATATCTACACATGGCTATAGAGCAGCCTTCCCCAACCCTGATGCCCACAAGATGTGTAGGTGGAACAATAGATGGATGGATAGATAGATGAGGGCAATGATCAAGGGGCTTGAACACCTTCCCTGTGAGGAAAGGTTATAACGTTTGGTGCTGTTTACCTTAGAAAAGGGGCAAGTGAGGGTCAACACGACAGAGGTGTACAAAATTATGCATGGTGTGAAGAATGTGGATAGAGAGACATTTTACTCCCTCTCTCATAATGCTATAACCTGGGGTCATCCCAAGACGCTGATTGATGGGAGACTCAGGGTAGATAAAAGGGAGTACTTCACATAGCAAGTAATCAAACTATGGAATTCACTATGACAAGTTGTAGTGATGGTGCTGTGGCACTCATGTCCTGCTTGTGAGTTTCCCATGGGCAGATGGGTGGCCACTGTGTAAGAATACTGGACTAGATGGACCTTCGGTCTGATCCAGCATGACTCTAATGTTCTTATGATAGATAGATAGGTAGACCTGCTTTCTAAGAGTAAAATTATCTGATGAACTGGACGCTAGTCCACAGAAGCATATGACACAATAAATCTGTTAGGATTAAGGTCCCATAAGATTCTTTGTTGTTTTTGAACTTGTATGTACAACTCTTATTTACAAACATCACTTATCCATACATTTGCGTTGGTACATAGGCATGGGCAGATAGTAATAATAAGCAGTTGGTATTAAGAAACCACTAGGAAAAGGAAGTGCAGAAGAGGATTGGTGGCAAAGGTGAATGCAGTGGGGGGGGGTGCAAAAGGGATGATGAGCACGACACCTGTGTGCCTCAGGTAGTGAAAATGGATTGTTTTCATCTTTGTGCTTTTCTATTTTATTTTTTTCACCTCAGTTCGGAGCAGTAATTTTCTTTATTTGCATACCCTTTTTGAAGTGTGTGGGTGTGTGGGTGTGGGTGGGTGTGTGGTTGGGTGTGGGTGTGCATATGTGCACACACACACACCATTTGTATAAAAACATTTTCAATTTACATTTTTATTGACTTTTTTTTAATAAAAAAGAAAATAATCAGAATTCCCTCACAAGTAACAATAAGACCACGAGTCTAAAGAATGAATTCTTAGCTAACAGAGAGGAAAGCAAAAATTCTACTCTGCAAGAATTGTTAGTGATAGCTATACTCTAGTTGTTAAAGGCAAATTGAAATAATTTAAGCAATCAAACATTGAATAATGTCCCTGTCAGTCAATCCCTCTGACCCCTAAATTCATTTTGTTGTTGTTTTCTAAATCCATTCAGTATCTTTAACCACCTCACACAGTCCATGAATCCTGGTGTATTAGAATTATGCAAGTAAGGCATTAAAATACATTTCTTATCAGGGTTCTTGAACTGAGGGAATGGAATTAAAGATAGAGGGAAGGAGATGTGTAGAAATGGGCTTAGATGAAAATAAATACAAAAAGTGATCTGGACACAAGCAGCTATCTTGCTTACATCTATGAGGGAAAGTATGATGTCCTTTTCACCACCACTCAGAATACATATGGCAGCATTACTCAAGATGTTGTATGTGAATAGGGAAGTTGGAAAAATCTGCAATGGATTCAAATTAGTTTGGATTTCTATGACTCTGATCATGGATTTCACAGAGGTCTGGCTTTTTCTGAGTTGCATGGATTCCGTGGACTTGTGATTTGTTTTTTTAAAAAATCTGGAATTTTATGCAAATTTACTTGTTGAAAAGTACATAAAAAAACAAACCAGAGGCTGAAAATGTGCATTTCCCCCATAGTCTAAAGCATGAAAATGCATATTTGGGAGGGGATTATCACATTTTGGGGGGGGATTTGTGCATTTTCACAAGTGGTAATTTATGCAAATTAGGGGATTTATGCAAATTTGGGAACTGGAAAAACTCAGATTCCATCAATGAGTGAATGACGGAATGAAAGGCACCTGACAATCTGTGAAACACAGATGGAACAGATTCACAAAATCCCTACATGTGAGCTCACAAAAGTGAATCTCTTGGCACTGCCATGGAATGCAAGTCACATGGACCCTCCTAATATCTATTGAACTAATGGGGACATCTCTTGATTCACCTCCCTAGAATACTACTGGGAACATGACATTATGACATAGTATTCCATGGGGCATTTTATCCAAGGAATTCTGCTGGGCTGCCAAGCACAGCCAAGCTTCTTCTTCTTCTTGAAACACCAGTCAGGCTTTTAGAGGGGTGGGGGGTAAAAAGAGAAACAAGAAAGACCGACCAACTCACTGACAGATCCTTGATCACTTTGACTTTAAAGGTAACCCATCCAAATATTCTTAGAAATCAGTTGCTCCCCAATACTCCCCCCTTTGCAGCAGATGAATAGTCCCATGAAAGTGGGGTAGGGGATAGTCAGCTGAGCTTTACTTGTACATAGTTTTGAGACAGAGAGATGTCTGGAGGTCCTACTAAGGGAGAGCTGTTTTACATTTGTGGCAAATTGCCTAGATACCAGAGGAATGAGTTGTTTAAGGTCAATGTGATCATCTCAAACCTAAAGATGTATACTGTTGGTGTCTGTGATTTGACGTTCTGTGTTTTAGCCAGGATAACTTGGCTTAAAAACTGAAATAGTGTGAAACCAGCACTTGTTAGGCTATATATTATGCTCATGCTAAGTGCATTATGGTTTTCTTTCTCTTAGTCAGAGGCTGCAGGATGTCCAGCCGCTTTGACTGGCAGTGTTTAACCTTGTGCTGCCTTCAGGTTGGCGGCTGGCGGTGTGCCTTCTCCCTAGCTAGCTGGGGTGTGCTTGTCTGATTAGGGGGAAAGGTGTTCGACACAGTTGAATTACTCTTTGTCCGCGACTGTCCTTCGTACATGATAATTTGCAAGCTTGGGCTACACTCTATTCATCTTGTCTTGCTCTTTCTCCCCCATCTGTGCTCTTTCCCTTTGCCTTGTTTGCATTTTATTAGGCCAACATGATTCAGCTCTTTTCTTCTGTTGGTCAGTAACACGCACACAAAAGGCCTCAAATCCCTTGGCAGAATGTTTTCAGTTTCAGAGCCATTGGCGAAAGCAAGGCTATGTTTTAATCCAGATTTTCCCAACGTGGTGAAGTCCAAATGTTTTGGACTTCCAATCAGCTCCAGCCAGCATGGCCAATGGTCAGGAGTATTGAGAGTTGTAGTCCAAAAGATCTGGAGGGTATCAGGTTTGGGAAGGCTATTCTAATCTATGGCTCTGATCTTGGTAAGCAGCAATAGGTGTATTTAATGGGAAGACCTGGTTTTGGAAGAAGCAGTTCTAATTGTTTAAATGGCAGAGTTCCCAGTGAGCGAGTTACAGCCTCCCCCCCCCAAAGTTACACATTATCATAGGAATATGTTTGAGTGTATGAAATCTCCAAATAGCTTAGGGCCTGTCTACCTAGCAGTTCTCCTTATGATACTGCCGGTGAACTCGGGATGTCAGAGGATACCTGACTGGGGCTTCAGCTCGTCATGCACTGAGTCAGTCAAGCACAGGAATCCCCGTTTACTCACAAGTTGCCATTTTGTGGGAAATTGCAGGTAAGCTTTTGCCATAAATTCCCATTTTGTTTAAATGGTGGCCGTAAATAAGGGAATTTACACAAAATTGCATGCATAAATGGTCTAAATAGATAATTCATGCCTGCAATATAGCAGGACCCTTATTTACGACCACCATTTTGCACAAAATGGAGATTTATGTAAAAAGCTTAGCAGTCATTTTCTGCAAAATAGTGCTTGCAGACAGGAAGGGATGCCAGGCACTCTTGGACCATCCAACGGCTCACTCATCGTACCTGCTGGGGTCGAGTAAGCAAGTCTAACGAGTGGTGGACGAGGCAGGTGTGGGAGGGTTCGCCCATCCCTACTGTGAATTCAGTTCCACCAGAGGAGTTGTTTTAATTATACCACCAGCTAATGAAGTCCAGGCTTCCAGAACTTGTAATAGGTCTTTCTGGTTGATGCCCCCCCCCAAGTGAAAACATTTTTTTTTCAACAGATGTTTTGATTAGATGGTTGGGCTCTATGTATTAGAGTAGGGTGTCCAGATGGCCCAGGGTTTCCTGGTCCTAACCTGGAAACCTAGGCCGAACCGGGGCAACCGGGGGGCAGCGGGGGAAAACCGGGGTGGCGGGGGGTCACGCGGCGGTGGCGGGAGGCGGGCAGCGCGAGGCACTTACTTGCTGGAGCGTCCGCTTCCCTCCGGTGCTCGGAATCTACTGAGAAACAGGCTTCGCGGCCTGTCCCTCAGTAGCGCGCCGGGTGATGACGTCATCACCCGCCGTGTACTGAGAGACAGGCCAGGAAGCCTGTTTCTCAGTAGATTCTGAGCACCAGAGGGAAGCGGACGCCCAGGTAAGGAGCGCGGGGCGGCGCGGGGGGGCGGCGCGGGGGGGCGGCGCGGGCGTGCGGTGGCGGGTTTGTTTTGGGTGGGGGGGGCAGGGGGGGCAGGGGGGGGTCCGGGATTTTGATTGTCATAATCTGGTCACCCTATATTAGAGTGAGATAGTTGATGGGTTTTTGTATATGGACCTTTTGATACTGACTGCTTGGTATGCATTTTTATTGGTTTTGTCATGTCATATTGTGTATTGTGGCCTGCCCTGGGATAATCTTCCGATGAAAAGCAGAATGTGCATTTTGTAAATTAATTTTATAATTTTTTGTAAATGATAGCTTTGTAAATTATAGCTTTGGCTATTGGGAGGTATATGAATCAAGCAAACAAACAAACAAAAACCAAACAAACCCCAGGAAGCTGCCTTATACCAGGTGAGACCTTTTGTCCATCTAGCCTGGCATAATCTACTATGACTGACAATGGCTTTTCAGAATCACAATTAGAGAATTATCTTTCCCATCACCTGTCTACCTGATTTTTTTTTTAAAATTGGAGATGCCAGGGATTGAACCTAGGACCTTTGGGGTGTAAACCATGTGCTCCACTACTGAGTAGTGGTCTCTCTCTGATGGATCATCTCATTGCTTGCTGGTCTAGGTGAGGGGGTGGCGGCTACTCTCTACTCTATGGCAATCCCATTGTTAATACAAAATGTGGAGAATCACCCTTCACCACTGGGCAATTGTTCCCTTCACTTCCACTGGTGCCACTAACTACACCCCTTTCCCCCTTAAATTATTTGGCCATTAGGTGTGATACAAAACAGGTCAGAGTTACTAGGAAAGTAAAGATATTTATTTATTTATTGCATTTATATCCTGCCTTTTTTCCTCCAAAAATCCCAAGATGACATACATAATTCTCCTCCCCTTTATTTTATACTCACAACAACAACCACCCTGTGAGGTAGGTTGGGCTGAGAGTCTGCAACTGGCCCAAAATCACCCAGTGAGCTTCAGGGGCCAAGTGGGGACTAGAGCCCGGATCTCCCAACTCCCAGTCCAAACCTATAATAAAATTTAATAAACAAAACAAGAAAATTTATTATTTAACATTGCTGTTACTACTTTAAAATAGGGTTTTTGTACAGCTACTATTACCACCAATCATTTCATTTCATTATATTTCTATACTGCCCATAGCCAAAGCTCTCTGGATGGATCACAATCAGGTATTAGGAGCCTCAGTTCCTAACCCTAACCAAACTGAAGTCAGTTCCCCTATCAAGCTCCACCCAGTTCAGCCACGGGCCTAACAATGAGGGCTTGAAAGACTGTATTCTCTCTAGTAGGGTTTGTCTCCCTCAGGGCTCCCCTGTAGTCTACAGTTTGGTTTAGCAGCTGCTCTGTCTTCAGAACACAGCCACCAGCTGACACTCAGACTTAAGCACTTTCCTCCAAAGCTGTTCCAGAAGACTTCGGCCTTTTCTATACTGGCCTTTCCCCCCGGGAATGTCCCTGACTGCTCCTGGGGCATCCAAATAATGCACAGGGAATCCCGGGGGTGTGGTGGGGGACAGCCACGAGTTTTCCCAGGGATAAAGGATCCCTGGGAAAACCTGATTCTTCGCCCAGTCGCGGAACATCCTGCCTGGTGCCTGCTTACTCGTGAGTAAGCAGGCACCAGAAACGGGCATGGAGCCACACGGGGTGGCTCCGTGCCCATCAGGGGAGAGGGGGAAGCAAGTCTGCCATCCCCAGGATGGTGGGCCCCCTAATTTTGGGGGTATTTGATTTTTTAAGACTTACTTCTTCGAAGTGCACCCTTCCAATCCTTTTTACAAAAAAAATGGTGGCGCGACAGCCCTGTTTACTTCCGGGACATTGCGCTTGCTGTGTAGAAAGTGGGCAACGATCCTTGAAGCAGGTACGTCCGGGATTGTCCCCCCTCCCTCCCTCTACACGTGTTTGCTGACTTTCTTCAGCTTCTGCCTAGGGATGAGAATTTTGTTTCTGGTCGCAAATCATACAAAATACCCCTTTTGCAACATCCAAATGTGGACATGAACAGGAGTGCATTTTTTCTAATAATGTTCACAAATTCCCAAACTTGCCTTCATGTTTGCAAAATGCATATTTGAAAAAAATGTATAACTCTCTCAAAATGCACAGCTTTCAGAAAATCCACACTTTTTAAATTACCCAGGCATTTGTCTAGAGGAGAAATTTGCGCAAATTTGGGAATTGTTTGCACGACGTCCACATTAGATAACTGTTCATTTTGCACAATTTTCCTGTTTGTGTAAAACTAACAGCAATTGCAAAAATGAGTGTAAATTGAGAGACAAACAGTGAGCTGATGTTTGGAAAGACTTGGTGAGCTTGAATATTGCTCATTCGCCCATCCCTACTCTGTGTTACGCACTCTCTGGTTGGCTTCCCAATCTTGTGAATACTCTTCTTCCTGGCCTTAGGCTCCTCAGCCTCTCATGAAGACATCTCCTGATGACTCTTCCTCAGGCAAAACTCCGCAGGGAAACTCTCCTAACAGACTTCACCCGGCAGAACCTCCCAGGTGCTTCTCAATAGCTCCTTATATTCTCTCCAGTCAGAACTCTTCAATCAATCAGCTTTGATGTGGTCAATATTCCATCACACCACCACTTAAGACCAATTGGCATCTTTAGAATGGTCAGTTATTCTCTAATCAATGGTAGAAATTTAGATCCTAACTTCCCATGTATAAAGACAGAAACCTGTCTTGATTTCCCTCTCAGTCGTAACAATTCCTGCCATTCCACCAGAACACTGTATTTACAGTGTAACTATCCTCAAGTACAAGACTCGAGTAAAAACCATACATTTTTTGTTTACTGTTAACCCGTGCAGTTCTTCAGTCATTAAAAGCAAACATAACAATTAAACTTTTGCCACAGTTTTACCTCAGATTCTTTACACCTGCTCCCTATAGCATTCTGGACTGCCCTAAATTCATCTGTACAATTGTTGCATTTCAACAGATAGAGTCAGTCAAGGTTATTGCTTTTGGCCAATGACCTTTGCATAAAACAAACAATAACAGTACAATCACCAAAAAATAAAAATAAATAATAATATATAAAAACCACAAAGGTTAATCAAAATGTATATAGACATAATGCATATAGTACATAATATACAAAATTTAAAAATATAGATTGGTATGTCATAGGTGATCCATCAGTGATGTAATATAAATCAGACATTTCAACAGATACATTTTCAGGAGATGGGGAAAGTCTCTTTTTGCATGATAGTTTTGAAAACCACCTTCCTGATGACAGGGTATATTGAAAGGTATGAAATTATTATCATTGAAGCTCAAGAAGACTATTATACTAGTCAGCATGAACTAGAAAGAACAGTGAGTTCCAGCCCTGATAAACAGCAATGTGTCGCTGTGCAGTCACCTGGACTGTTCTTTTTCAGACTGCAAGTTTGGATATCTGAATTTTAAAACATGAGACTCTTGGTCCTTGGTTTGTACTCAGCAATGGCAGTTCTTCCCTTTCTGAGGTGTGATGCAGCCAGCTGGAGGAGGGATCAGAGACTGCCTGGGGCAAAAGCAGTCATTTTTCAGGAATATAATTACACTGAATATTTTGGTAGACTTGTTTCAGACAGTTAAAGATTTCTGGGGATTGGTATCTGCATATGTCTAACATTCTTTTTACCCATTGTGTTTCCTAGATGGCCATGATCCTTTCCCCCCTCTACCGGGTAGTTCCCACTTTTCTACCCCTCCTGTTCCAATTATTTGATTGTTTCCCTGTTTTTCCCGCATTCCAAAAGGCTGAAATTCCTCTCCTACTTTATCATCAGTAAGAGCCTTATGCTGGGGATGTATAAGAATTTAATTTCTGTTCACAAATCATGCAAATATGTCCCATTTGCAACCCTCACCATGGCAGGAACAGAATTCTTGGATTTTTTTTTTTTTACAATTTACCATACTAACATTCATATTCAAAAATGCATACTTTCACAGTGAACATTCCCAGGAATGTGTACAAATGCACATTTCACTCCAAATCTGCATTTTGACCCTTTAGCATATGGAGGAAATGCACATTTTTAATTGGAAGAACACACATTTTTCCTGATTTTTTTGGGGGGGGGGAGTTGCTTGAATTTGGAGATGCGAAGAAGATGAATCAAGCTTCAAGGAAGAATTCAGAGAACCTCAATGAGCTCAGCCATCACATGTTTGCCCATCCCTACACTATCTTGTTATTTCATCCCCCCCCCCCCCCCGAGCTTCTCCAAAATTGAATTTCACCCATGGCCTGAAAAAGATATTGGATTTTAATATTTCATTGTTATTTGCCTTGAATTGTTTTAAATGTAAGTCACAATATGTTTTAAATAAATAAATAACCCCCCTATCTATGCTGTTTCCAAGCATGCTACATAGTGTCAATTTGCACTGGGTACCAGTTATCATCAGAAGCATCATGAAGTAAGGCCTTAGCCCATCCCGTCTGCACATTTTTAGGCAACTATTTATGAAGGATCCCAGAAGTCAATGCTGCTATGCCATTGGAGGGTATATGCAACATGATCTCCTACTTTTTCAGGGTCCATCTAGTTGCTGGCCTGAACACAATGCGATGGGATTGGCAGTGTATAGAAAATGCCCTAGTGATGTGACTTTCAAAATGACTGACTGCAGCCACATGACTGCTTGCCTTCCTCCCGGCAGCTTCCCCTTGCTCTTCCTTAACTTACTGAAGTTTAAGAGGCTAAAGTCAAGGCTGTTCCTCGCTGTGAGAGTCTCTAGAGAGCAGCAACGAAGCAGAACTGCCATGTCTGAGTTCGGAGGAAAATGGAGTGAGGAGAATGAGAAATGGGGCACGATGCAGGCGCCACTGCCGCTGTGTGCCATGTGCCGTGTGCGCACTCCCCGTGCAAAGTAAAGAAAGGAGGAAAACAAGGGCAATCGTTTTCTGAAAGGGAAGGATACAGAATGGAGGAGGGGGAAATATGTGACAGATAAAAGCAGAGAGAGATTTTGACGCAAAGATAGGAAAGGAGAAGAAAAGTGGACCCTTTCTGACACCCCCAGAAACATGCAAAAAGAAAGAATAAAAGGCACAAATAGAGCCATGCTGGTGTATGAGAAACAAACAAAACACACGTTCACATTTGGGTAATGTCTTTATTAGAACTAGGGATTTATGAGAAATTCATTTCAGTTTGTTTTCAATCAGGATTTAACCAGTTTGCACCTTTCGGACCGAACATGGACTTGGATACAATCTGCCGTTAAAGTCCATATATTTCCAGGCTTGCAATGTGATTCCTGCAAATTTCTTAAATTTCCCATAGACTGCAGTACGGTTGATTCAGTCTACTGATGAAATTTGAGCAGATTAGGAAATTTGCACACACTGAACTGAGAATCAAGAACGAGATGAATGCAAGCATGTGTTCCAACAATTTATGACTATTTTCAGTGGGCATGTGCTTACGCTTGCATACAAAGGGTTCATCTACACCTAAGGGTGTAGTGGGAGGAAGGGGGAGGATTGCGGACTGGCCTGCTTCCGCGATCCTCCCTGAGCATCTATACAACTGTGCAACATCCCAGGAGGGAAGAGGGATGTTGCGGGTGCCATATTTTTTAAAGAGGAGCTGGGTTGCATTGCAAAAAAGTGACTAACCCCCCCGCCAAACTCTGCCACCAGCCCCCCCATCCCAGGGCTGATGAAATTGCTTCCCCTACTCCACCCCTATGGGCACAGAGCCACCCTGCACAGCTCCATGCCCTAAAAGATGGCTTACAAATATTTGAAATAAGTAAATAAATAAATAAATAAATAAAAGTTGGTGAATTATATTCTGAAACATATGCTGTTTGTTACAGCATTTATTGCCCAACAATCGTTTTTCAGTTTTATTGAAACATGTAGCATGTGCAAGTAGATGAGACTCCTTCTCCCACAATCCGTGCTTTAGGATTATGCCATGTGCAGTAAGAAGTGAAGGATAAGGTGGGGAGAGAAAGAACAAATATAAAGAAATTAAAGCTAGTGCAAGCCACACATATGAAGCGGTTTCTACAATGTTCAGGAACAAAAATGGAAGAATGGCAGTCTCCTCCATTTGACATGCTGATGCTGCTTTGATGACAACACCAGGTTATGCAGAAGTCCAAACTATACAGAGAAAATCAGACGGGGAGAATTTCATAACATCCCCATAAGTTAGCATGACTTGCATGTGTAATTCTCAGCAGATGCTTTACCCATATTCATACCAGAGTATGGACAGTGCAGAAGCAAGCATTGAGCGCGAATCTGAGAAGGAAACCACACTTTCTATAAAGATGTAGCAGCAATGTCCTTTTCCCTTTTTCTCTTGCTCATAAGTGCAGGGAACCTAATGCAGATTGGGGTCCTAGCTGAGGAGGGGATAGGAAGCTTTAATCCTTTGCTTCTCACTTTATTTCCAATTCAGACTTAGAACACAAGGGGGCAAAGGTTTAAAGCCCCCCAACCCTTGCTAGGGTTCTGATTTGAATTGCCTCCCCCTGCAATTACTTTAGAGTTTAAAAAAATAAGCTACATCTTTAAAGATGTGTGTAATTTGACAATATTTCACAGTCAGAATGGGTGGGTGGGGTTCACCTATGCCTTGTTCTTTTCCAAGGGTACAGAAATACATGTTAGCTTGCTCTGCTTCTGTTCCCAATGGGTGTTTCTTGGAGCTCAGAGGCAAACCTGCACATCTTCTCCTTTCACCTCTGAGCAGGATGACCTTAGTTGGAAGGAAGAGGCAGAGGGGCGTTTGGCTAACTCTCCTCCTGCACCTGATGCAGCTTCAAGCTCACAATATCTGTCAGGTGTAGACAGGGTCAGATGAAACTGTCAATTTCTGATTCTCTCAGTCTCTCACTTTTCTATTCTTAAGTTTGGTTCATCTTGAATGGTGAGAATTTCTCCAAACTTCAGTTTGGCTCCTCTCAAAATTTGAGATTTTGCTTTTAAGTGCCCATGAAAATTCATAAGTATTTTTGTGTACGTGTCTCTTAATGCATGGGTTTTACCTAATATACACATTTCTTTGCAAACAATTTCCCTAATACAATGCACCCTTAAAAGATACTTTTTCCTAATATGCACATTTTTGTATGCATTTTTGAATGGAGAATACCATTGCAAAATTCAGAGAAGTGCAAATTTCAAAGGATAACTGCATTTTGGTTTACATGACAGTTTAGATGTGCAAAATTAGGTAAGTTTGGTAAAATGCGAGCTGAGTGGGTTGCTCTTCCATTGCTAGGCATAAAAGCTTCTGCCCATGTCCAGCTCCAGCCATACCTTTGAGAATAGGGAGAATAGGGAGAATGACGCCTTGACATCATTAACTCACCAAGGCCTGGCTCCCCTCTCGTCAATCATCAGAATTTTTCTGGCAGGCTCACAGATCAAGACAAAATCAAATCTTTAACGAAAGAAAACATTGTTCTTAAAATAACAAACAATACAAATGCAGGATAAAAACTTTCTAATAAAATCTGTAAAAAACAAAAAACAAATAAGCGCTCACATTAAAAAAAAAACATACTAAAACAGCAAGAAACTAAGGAGTATTTAAAAAGCCTGTCTGAATAAAAAGAGATTCACCTGGTGCCAAAATGAGCATAAATAACCTATTAGAGTTGCTCCTCTGGGGATGAAACCAGGGTGCCATCACTAAGAAGGTCCACTCCTTAGTAACTAACTGCCTCAGTTCACATCACTTCACTTGGCACTTCCCATGGAGGAGGACATCCAAGAGAATCTTAAAGTTTGAGTATATATATGTGGGATACAGCATCTTTTGGGTTGTGCCGCAGTATAACTTCTAGGTCGCAGTATAATTTAAAGTGCAGCAGCTGTTTGAGTTAAAAAGAAGCAGCTGCTGTTACTGCTCAGCATTTCTGTAACTTCCTCTTTTCTTAGCCTGACAATGGTCAAGTGGCTTGGCATCCCTGGATCTCAGCCTTTTGGAGACACATTAGTTCCTTTTAATGAGGGAGAGGACAAGAGGCCATGTCCTGCTTCCTCTGTGTCTGTTGCTAAGAAGAGAAGCTGTTCTGTTCAGATATCAGATTAAAGTAGCTTTGGACCATTTTCATCTTGGCTTTTGCAGTGGTCAAAAGGTGGAACAAAGAATTAAATCCATATACCCAGGGCTGAATAAATTATTATGGTTGCCATGCATAAGACACCAATTAAATTAATGGTTCCATTACATTAAAGTTCTCTGATAGTCTGGAGACTGCGTGCCCCTCCCTACTTTTCACATGAGAGTCAAGGCATCATGTTGCACTATGGTGGTATTTCCCAAATTTTGAACACCTAAGACACAATTCTTTACTGGATTAAAACTAGAAGCATATCTAATTCTTACTTGCAAAACAGAAACATATAGTTTGCCAATCAGTAGCCCAGAATATTGTTTCCTGCTGTCATATCTAGAGATAGGAGAGAAATTAGTTTGGTTTGCGATTTAATGTGAATTTTCCTAATTTTGCGCTGGTTAGTTAAGGAATGCTTCCTGGAGTAGAGGTGTTTTCAGGAGGCACTAGAAGCAATATAGTGTTGGTGCCTGCCTGATTTTCAGGGGCAGGGAATTCCAAAGGAATGGAGCCACCACACTGAAGGCTCTTCTCCAGATGAACTCCAATCAGACCATAATAGGTTCATGTGGAACTGCCAGGAGCATGTCCTCTGATGACTTTAGTGAAAGTTGGGTTAGTAATGGTGATCACATTCTCTCAAAGAGCACAGTGTCACTCCCGAAAGTTTGCTTCTCTGGCTATGACTACTTTTCAAAATGCAACAGCAAAACAGTAGGTTAATAGGCAAACTCAGAAAGGCAAGTTTTGTTGCCATATCACCTTTGTGGTTGTTTTCTTATCTTTGAAAGAGTGTAAGTGAATTCTGCCCTTTGCTTTTTAAAAATGGCTAGTGAAAGAGATGGACAGCTATTTCCAGTTGACACAATTGCTGGAGATGCAGATTGCTAACGTATCTCCACCCCAACTTCCACCCCATGCTGGGCTTTTAAGAGGAGTAAATAGACCTTATAATGTGTACTGAGAGAGGCAGTGTGGTATAATGGTTAGCTTGTTGGACCGTAGGGTTTGGCTTGATGTGACCTGATTTCCAGCTTCTTCCAGGACACTGCTCAAAATTTAGAGCCATGAAGTGGTGGTGTTTGGGGATTCCTGTTCAGAGTAGACAGAGCTTGGGCCTCAGAAACTAGTCCTGGCCAAATAACTTTTATCTGAACCAAGAGGCACCCCAGCAATTTTATGGTGCTGGGTTTCCACACTGAGTGACATCAAGGGCCCTGTCTCATGGTGCTTCGGCAGCATTGGAACAGCTTCCCTGTGGCAAGGTGCTATGCTGCGGTGGTAGGAAAATGATGACGGTTTTCCTACACAATCAGTATCCAGCTAGGAAGGAGGCCCAATGGCTGGGTGGGGAAGGTCTACAGAATTGACCCCACCTGTATGAATCCATGATACAGCTGCTTGTTGTTGCAGTGTGAGATCATACCAGAGAGAAGCAACTTCTATGTTACTGAGGTAACATGAAGTGGAGCCCATAGACTCAAAAAGGCATAATGGGACAGGGCTTACATGTCAAAAGGCTGCACACTTTATCTCTAGAGTGCTGTATCAAATCTAGGGATAAACTTACCTGTCAAGTTTGATTCAGTTTTCATTTTTTCGAGATGATGTTCATTCATTCCTGTTTCCCCATCATTTTGCAAAAAATTGTTTTGGAAGTCTGCAGAAAAATTTGTACTTTTTATTGTGTGCATTTCTGAAAATGTATGTGTTGTATACACATTGCCCCCCCCCCCCCAAGTCTGCACATTCTTTGTGGGTGACTTTCCCTCAGATAAATTGTTCTTGTGTGCATTTATCTGTAATATATGTATTTTTGCACACACATTTCTGTACTATACACATTTTTGTATACTTTTTAAATGTGTAAGCTTTAATCACCAATCTTGGGGAAAAGTCGATAGCAATGTTTAATTGCATTCCAGTTTGTGTATGGGTTTGGATAGTCTGAATTTGGTAAGTCTGTGTAAAAAAGGGTGAATTGAATTCATTTCTACCCCATCTGTAGCCACACCCCATTACCCAGTTTCTTGATGGCAATCTGGCAACAACCCAGCTTTCAACTTCTGCACAGCTTTTTGCTGAAATCCTTCGAATTTCTGTTCCTCTGTGCTTATTATCCCTTTACGTACTCTTACAGATGTGTCATGGAATGAAGGCTACAGTGACCCAATCGTGTAGCAGAGTTAAATAATGGTTTCTAAATAATAGACCTGCAGAACAGTACAATAGTTACAGGAGCCGCCAGGAAAAGGGATGATAGAGAACAGGAGAAAGAAAGAAAGAAAGAAAGAAAGAAAGAAAGAAAGAAAGAAAGAGACATCTGGATAAAAATAAACATTTCTCCTTCTAATAAAAGAGATTATTATAAAATGGGATCAATTAGTATTTTTCTTTTCTCCCCCCCCCCCCCCCCCCCCCCAAGCCTGGTGCTTTAACCCTGGGTTGAACTGCGGAGAGTAGTCAGGTACAGGCAGTGCGCTGCTTCAGTCCCTTATCTCCTAAGCCTCTTAATGCATTTATTCCTTTCCTCCGTGCTGTTAATGGATTCATTATTTGGACAGGGAGATAATAGGTACTCCAGACATTCCTCTAGCGTCTGCTTGCTTTCTCATCTGAAAGAAGAGTTTGCCAGGAGATGACCACATGGAAGTCTTAGGTGTGGGACCTATATGGGGGATGAGAGGTTGGATGAAAAAAGCAGAAAAAGACAGTCATGGTCCAGTGGGCTTGCTAATTAATGTTTCTTAAAAAAAGAAAAGAAAAGTTGAATTCTGATAGCCAACCTGCATTCCTTCATCCATGGAATGGAGGACATCTCAATGCATTGCTTTTCAAATAAGTGTGCACCTGCTGCTGTATGTGAAACTAATGTCAATAAATGAAGCATATGGAAGCTTATCCCGGCACTATAACAATTGTGAATTGTGCAGAAGAAATTGGGATTAATTCTGTAATTTCCTCCATGAATTCTGTGCTTTCTGTGTTTTTTTCTGTGGATGCTTTGGATCTGACATCAGATGACGGATCCCAATGCATGTGTTCAGTTGTGTAACATAAAGAGGTATTCTTTCATACTGCTACATGATGTTTTCTGTGCAAGGGAGCTCAGGACACCTTGGCAGAAGGATGGGGGGGGGGGGAGGAGAACACAATCAATACATTATTTTAGAGAGGTTTATGTAGTTTTCCCAGGAGGGATTGTGCCCTAATTGTATAACATTCCCATGGTGCATTGCCAGTTTTTTTGTTGAGAAATGAGCAGCTGCTGTGTACCTGTTCATTCCAGTGCAGTGCGGTGTACACATGCTCAGCAAAAAATCAGGATTTAGCCATTTGAATGGATTATTTACTGTGTGAACTGACTTTCTCCTCTGTTCTGCTTAAGCAAAATTCCAGCTAACACAGATTGATTAGGCATTGTGAGAAAATGCTTTAGCACTGGGCCATTGCTAAATTGTCTTAACACAGGCATCTCATCCCAATTAAGGGAAATTAATGTCTGTGTGGTGCAGTGGTCATTGCTTTTGGAATCCA
This sequence comes from Anniella stebbinsi, assembly GCA_029215795.1. Classification (NCBI taxonomy): domain Eukaryota; kingdom Metazoa; phylum Chordata; class Lepidosauria; order Squamata; family Anniellidae; genus Anniella; species Anniella stebbinsi. The sequence continues at coordinate 338,546,527 of JARDYH010000001.1, forward strand.
ATTGGCTTATACTGAACCCTGGCAGAATGCAATAGAAAAACATATTTCCTTGAAGAGAGCACACTTAGTGAAGTATAATATGAAGTCAGCTGTAACTAGATATTGAATTTCATTACATTTTTGTTTGTTTTTAATACTAAAGTACCAACAGCAGTAATGATCCAGATCCATGTTTATAGCTTGATATTAGCACCTAGAAAGCACAAACCTGTATTAGCCGTGGATCACCGACAGGTCAAAATCTCTGAGTTTGAGCATTTTTGGGGTGGCCATGAGTTCTCTTTACAGAGGACAGACCTCTGTTTGAAGGGCTGTCCATTCCATCTCCAGTTAAAGATAAAGAACCATACGAAGTGAGAGCTGCTCATCCTATGAAGTTGCCCATCAGCAGCACCTGGACAGCAGAGTGAGCAAGGAATACACATAGCCTGTTCACAACCTTCTATACTATGGTGATATGCATGGTATTTTTATTTATATTAGAATATGGATTTCTGCATTTGCATATCTATATATATAGATTAGCATATGCAGATTTTATGCAAATCAGTGCCTCCTTTTGTCCTCTTATTTGGTGATGCATTTCCTCTTGCAATTCGTAAGTGGCCCCTTTAGGCATTTTGTAAGGAGCAAGTGCTCTTTGGTAGTAAGCCAGGAAATATGGAGGTTGGGTAGGCTGCAGTTGTATCATGATGGCCTATGCCAGCCTTCCCAACCTTGTGCCATCCAAATGTTTTGGAGCACAACTTCCAGCATTCTTGACCATTGGCCATGCTGTCTGGGGCTAATGGGAGTTGAGGTTCAAAACACCAGGTTGGAGAAGGCTGGCCTAAGCTGTAACTTCACTCATTCTAGATGAAGTTATTCTGTTTCACAGTGTGATGCACAGGAAGGCTGCAGTCTCACCCGCGTACCTGAAAAGCAGTCATTTTCAAGCAGCAGCTGATGTCATGTGTAGCCCACTTGTTCACTTAGTGTAATGCCTTCAATACTCAGTGCCCTTAAGCTGGCATCAGTCCAAGAACGGCTGCCTACGTTACAGTTATTTGAAGGAGTGACAGTGACAGCAAGTGTGGTCACTTGGGATGGAGAAGCATTTCACAAATGGGAACGGGAAATGAATGGCTCCAATGTGGACATGCCCAAGACATCACGAGCTAAGTCAACCCACCTCTCCAAGTTTCACCTTGGAATGGCTTGGTGAAAGTCATCTTAGTTGGCAGTTCCCTTCCTCCTTTCATTATTACACTTAACAATTGGTGAGGGAGTAAAGAAGGGGGTGAAGGGACAGTTGAAGCACCTCCTCTAGCAGTGGCAGGGAATATATTGTTAAAAGATGGATGGCAGAACGAGTGATTTTTGAGCTCACTTAGGCCAGATCTGCACCAAGCAGGATATAGCAGTATGGAAGCGGTATATAAAGGCAGGAGCCACACCAAGCAGGATATAGCAGTATATAGTATGTGTCAATGGGCCCCAACAGTTGTCAGTGCACTTAAGTGCCGCTGTAAAGCAGTAGTGTGGCTTTCATACCGTTACATCCTGCTTGGTGTAGATCTGGCCTTAAATTCTCCAAAAATCAATTAAAGTGCATTTTGTCTTACACCTGTTTTTATTTCTACTTGTTTTGCAGCTCATTCGAATAGTAAATGTGCATTTCAAATGGGACAAGTACACATTGCTGTGCCTATTTTCCAAAAGTGTGCACTTTTCCCCCACTGAGTCAAGCATGGCATTTTTTTCCAATTTAAAAAACGCACATTTCAAAGTGTGCATTTTAATATGCATTTTTCTAACCTGACAACAAATTCCAGAATTTTCAAACTTTTCTTTGATCCTCACCCCTCCTGCTTGTGTGTCTGCATTCAGGATTCCTAATGGGATACATCCACATGATTTGCAAATAGAAACAAAATCCTCATACATCCCTAAGCTTAGCTATGCTTTCTGAAGAAGTCGGTCTATTATGTGGGGACTATGCATTGCTCAATAACCATTGAGTCAAGCTAGCACCTGTAAACTTGTACACCACTAACCTAGAAAGTTCTTGAAACCAGTAGGCCAGAGCAGGTCAGATGACATGGCCAGACTCTTTAAAAAGCTTTGTGGTTAGACTTGCACTCTAAACTGACCAAGGAAGAGTTCTTCTGTAGATATCTATAGACCAGTTTGCCTTGATATCTCCCCTGCCCCACCTTAACCTTCAGGTATCAAGGGTTGGTATGGTTGGGCACCTTTCAAGGGCCCACACTTTAGGAGGGACCACTGGCAAGAGCTCCTCTCCCCCCCCCCCCCCATTGCTATTACAATCTGTTTGTTCACCTGCATCTCACTCTATCCCAGACTATGGTGGTAGTGAGAAGGGGGAGCAATAGTTGCCGTTGCCTTCTTGCTCACTGGCTCTCTGCCTGTCAAGCAAGCTAGCAATACTGAGAATGAGGATGAGCAAGAGTAGCTAATGACAATGGTGGCCAGGAAGTAGACTCTCTGAGGGAAGGGGGACTTTTGGAGGTGGCATGCCCAAGGGCCCTCAAAACCTTGAGCTGGGTCTGCCTTGCTTCTTAGGAGCCAAGACTGGAGAAACTCTTCTTTTTACAACTATGTTAAGACACGGGTTCAAATTATAAGAAAGGAGGTTTCCCTTAAACACTTGGAAGAACTTCCTGATGGCACGAAGTGGAATGGACCGTTTTAGAAAGTGGTGGACTCTACTTCTTTAGAGGTTTTCCTGCAGAAGTGGATGGCCACCTATTGGGGACACTGTAGTAGTGAAATTCAATTTAAAACCAGGACTGGCCTGATTATTCTCCCATCACAGTTATCATGATGAGCAGTTGATTCTGGAACCTAACGAGATCTGGCGACCTGAAACTTCAGATGAATGCAGTTGCTACCAGTGCTGTTAAATCGTTTAGGACTATGCTCATAAATGCACTTTTCTATAAAGGCTCTGAGACTAGCTCAAGAGCTTTCAGCCTTCCCAAGCCATGTTGTCTCTCTGTCCCCGGATCCCCACAGCAAACAAATTGTATTGACAAAGGCAGGATTATGGTGAAGAGATTTGTGAGACAACAGGATTAGGGAAGCTAAAACAAGCAAACATTGAGATTAGGTTTGGGGGTGGGTAGGCTGCCAGGGTGCAGGTGAGGGAGGATAAAATGGGAGCCGTAAAGAGGGTGCAGTGTTTGCGTGGCATGGGGGATGGGGGGTGGGAGTTGCCAAAGGAGATTTAATACGTTTCAGGAAGCAAACACACAGAACAATCTGAGATTAAAGTTGCTGGCATATCATAGACCTCTAGGAAAATATCCTGAAACGTAGTGGATTTGCAGCTTTAATTGTAGGTTCCCCCTCCCCCTTGCCAAAGTAGGTTGAGTTAGAGGATGGGGGGGAGGAGGAGTTTTGTCCTCCAGCCTTAGGCCCTAGTGGGTAGCGGGATGGCTTGTGAAATTGAAGGCACCAGCTGTCAGCTGATCTGCACTGAGATCAGCTGTGACCTCATTATTAGTCTCTTAAACCCGCATTATTCCTTTCATTTTCCACCTCATTGACCTCCTATAGAGTGAAAGGAGCAAGGCGGAAAGGCCGGTGAAGGAAGTTACTGATAATCAACTCCCTGTGCCACTTCACTTTGGCTGGGGTCATGGATGAAGAGTCCCTGGTGGGCTGCAGTTGGGGTGGGCTTTTTCCCTTGGTGCCCTCATGGGGCAAAAGAGCTTTTGGGAGCGATTTTGAAACAGAGGAGCAAAATGTTTCATTTTATTGAAGCGATTAGGAATGAACTCAGATGGACTGTGTGTGTGTGTATTTGTGTGTGTGTGTTGTACATGGTTCGTACTCAGCTCCTGGGGAAATAAAATGAGGCTACAGTGTTCTTCTTAGACGTATACAATGGGATTGCAGGGTGAGGATAAGAAACCATATCCTTAGCAGTTTTGTTACAGTACATAAAGGTCCAGCCAAACCCAATAAGCAATACAGATATCTTGGATGTGAAAATCCAAGCAGAGCTGAGCTACTCTAGAGACAGAGGTGAAATCTGTTTGATTTGCATTTTAATATAAACCCACCAAATTCACACTTTCTGAACTAATATGCGAACTGGAACACAATCTTCCTTTGGTCTTTGCATGTCTCCAAATTTTGTAGTGTGTTCTCCAATCAAAAATGCATACAGAATGCATACTTTGGGGGAAATTCTTTTACAAAAGGGCATATATTAGGGAAAACGTGGTTGCAAAAAACATACATTAGGGTGGATTGCATACCAAATACCTGACAAATGTTCGTGGAGACTTTTAAAAGCATTGCAGAAATGGGATGGAATAGATTTGTTCTTGAAAAAAAATGCAAGAATTATAGACAGTGAAACTAACAGATTCTTCCATGCTTAGGCTACTCTAGAAAACTCTCAGTGGACACAATTGCCCCACATGCCAGAACTTTGGGGTAGAATGATGTGGCGCACGGGGTGTCCCCCTCCCCCGTGATTTTTCCATTTGAAGCCCTTTTCACTCACTCCATTCACATTTATGAAGCATGGGGAAAGGCACTGCAACCAGGAACATCCCACACACATGCATAGAAGATGTGAGTAAGCAGCAGCCAAAATGTTTGCGGTAGGAGTGGAGTTTGAGCTGGCTCTCTATACCCAGCAGGAACTGGGTGGTACCGATTCATCAAGGGAGGAGTTGAATTGCTTCTGGTACAGTCTCCGGAGCATAATCCTATGATAGTATCTCCATGTATTTATTATTTATTTATTTACAACATTTATATACCACTCCATATCTACAATAGATTCCGGAGTGGTGAACATAGGAATAAAACAGTTAAGAGATAAGATTAAAACAGCAAATTTGAATTGTTCAATTTAAAACAGAATACCAATAAAAGCGGTGGCTGTTCAGCTGAGGGATGCTTCTTGGAAAATAGTTGTTTTCAGGAGGCGCTGGAAGCAGCACACTGTTGACACCTGCCTGACCTCCAGGGCAGGGAGTTCCAAAGAGAAGGGGTCACCACACTAAAGGCTCTTTTACTGGTGGATTCCAACTGGGCCTTAGATCCATGTGGAACCACCAGGAGCATGCCCTCCAATGACCTCAGCGACCAGGCAGAGTAGTAAGGGAGAAGGTGCTCTCTCATATATCCAGTTCTCAAGATGTTTAGGGCTTTGTACACTAGCACCAAAATCTTAAACCTGGCCCAGTAGCCAATAGGCAGCAAGAGCAGTTCCCTCAGCAAAGAAGTTGCATGCTGAAATGTGGCAGCTCCAAACAACAGCTGAGCTGCTGCAGTCTGCACTAACTCCAACTTCTGGAGCAGCCTTAAGGTCAGCCCCACATAGAACACATTGCAGTGATCCAGTCTTGAGGTAGAAGTATGGGTCACAAGACATAATTCAGATGGGAATAATGTGGGGTTTACCATTGCTGATGTCATTGTTTATTTCTTTTACATAGCATTTTTATTTTTAAGTTTTTAGTTGAGTTTTCTAGGTCTTGGGGCAGTAACATATTACAAGTACAATAAAAACTGACTGGAACACCCCCCCCCCCCCCGGGTCAAAATTAGGTTGTACTTTAATGCAACTATTAAAAGAGAGACCAAGCAAGAATTTCTTATTGCACTTGTGGAAACTACACAGAGATGCTGCTGAATTCCTCTAAAGGAAAGGAAGTTCTAGTCTTTTTAGTCAGCCTCTGGGAATACCTCTCTGTGTTCGCTTGCCGTGTGATCTTGGCTCATGGATGGTATAGTAAAGAGGACATTCTTGATTGAACATGGAGGTCATGGTGAAACAAAGGGGACCATCAGCTTGCTGCTCATCTCTCCTTGATTTGCAATTGCGATTGCTGTTCATTTTGTGTGAACGTGAAAGTTGCACGAACAGATCTAAATTTGCACAAATTTCCAAAATGTTGCAAATTTCCCTGATAGGGTAAAGCACGGATCACTAAAACTGTATGCATTTTGGAGAAAACTATACATTTTGAGAACATTGCACATTTTTTTCAGAAAGGCAAGTTTGGGAATCTGGAAACAGTTTCCTCTGAAAATGTGCTCCCCGTTCACGTTTAGGATTACAAATGGGGCGTTTTTGCGTGATTTTTGTGCTGAAACAAAATTCTCATACATCCCTCGTAAAGAGTGCTTTAAGGGAAGGCCTGGATTTCTCTCACAGAGAGGCCTGATGGCACCAGGACATCCAGTGCCAATATATAATTCCAGCACTCTGGACTGTGCATTTGTGTGCCATGCGCAATTCCTTCTGCTAGCACTGGTAGGACAAGCATGCATGAGATGACCACCCACATTTTTTGGCGTCAAAATATTCCAGGGGCCACCCTTCATGTTGTTTAAGTGTACTTTAGTTGGTGGTTATATATGAACTCTACTTATATTTTATTGTTTGCTGTTTTGCATTGCCCTCCTGCCATTTCTCCTAGGTCCTGGCACTGGCTTATCTGAAAACAGTGGCTGGAATACTTAACAGGACTATATGGAATAAGACTGGTATTATTGATTGCAGCAACACTTTGGGCTGTTGAATAGAGTGAACAACAAACCACACTTTGCCGTTGAGGACGATGAAACAAATACATCTCATGTATTTGTTTCATTTTGAAATAGCAGGCATGAGAAGTCCAACCAGGATCGGAATTGGATGAGGGGGGCAGTTAACCTTTCACGACCATCCCATGCTGCAGTTCCAGCAAAAATCACCTCCGAACATACCCAGACTGCTGTTTTGCCTAAATGGAAAGCTGCTGGTGGTGCCAGGTCAAAGAGCAGATTCAAGAGCTGTGTTTAGTTTCATAGGGATCATGCTATGGGAGCAAAGGTTGAATGATAGGGATGGGCAAACATGTGACATTCGAGCTCATTGAGGTTTGTTAATGCTTCCTTAAAGGTCGTTTCACCTTGTTTGCATTCCTGAAAGTAAGCATCATCATCATCATCATCTGGGAAAAATGCACAATTGAGGAAAATGTGCATTCCCCCCCATAGACTAACATGTAAAAACGTGCACTTTCAACTGTGGCTGCAACTTTGGGAAATTGCAAATATTTCATGAGAATGGTATTCCTGCTCGTGTTCATGTTCAGGGTTGTGCATGGGATACATTCGCATGATTTGCAAAATGGAACACAATTCTTGTACATCCCTAGTTAAAGATTCTGACCAAGCGTGCTAGCACAGCTGCTTAGCAACAACACAACACCTCCAATGCAGTTATACATATCACATAAGTGCCATGCCCCCTCAGGAGGACTCCTCTTTGGATGATGATCTGGATCCCCCCCCCCCCCGCTTAACCAAACAGGAGGAAGTGCCTGTGCGTAGAAACCTTGAGGCAGATCAAGGGGATCCTGGGTTGTCATGGGATACAGCCATTGACCTTACACCTCATGACATAGTTAGCCTCCTCTTGGACTCCAGGGCAGACATCAAGTGGCCCCAGGGAGTGCAGGCATCTAAAGCTTCAGGCTGTGCCAGCAGCCAGAAACAGAAATGACCACTTGAAGAATAGGGACTCCTTATGAGTAAATATGAGAAGGGCTATAGGGAGTTTGTAAAGTCCATTCCGCTTCTGTTTAGTGGAATATCAGGTGTCTTTCATTCTATCATCCACTCATTGGTGGAATTGGATTCCCCCTCCCCATTTCCTATATTTGCAGAAATCCTGCCCAAAATGTGCGAAACCTTCCCCCCTGTGTGCAAATGTGCAAATCCATCCAAAATGCAATTTTTCATGCTTTAGCCTGTGGGGGAAATGGGCATTTTTAGCGGGTGGTGCTTTTAACATATTTTTCTACGACTAATTTTTGTGTAAAAACTGGAAAGTTTTTTTAAAAAATGGTTTGCAGGTGTGTAGAAACTGTACAACTTGAGGAAATGGGGGTCTGCTGGAGAATCCGTGGGTCATAGAAATCTAAACCCATTTGATTCCATTGTGAACAAGGCTCTACTCCTGAGTACACTGTTCCTCAGATGGGACTGATGTCCTGTAGCTGTGCTCTCGGTAGGGCTCTGAAGGCTCAGGCTTAAGAGCCTTCAGTGAGAGCCTCATATTTCCCTGACAATGGAGCTCTTCTCTGGAACTTCCTTGAAATGGCTACTCACTCACCTTGCCTGTGATCCTTGTCTGTGATCCTCTAGTATGACTCTGATCCTACACTCAATAGGGCGTGACAGTCAGTCCTAGCTCTACAGACAAGTATATCTATGTGTTGTACTTGTTTTCCATTTCCTGCTGGATGGTTTATAACTTACAGGACACTTTAAAAAGTCTTAGATGTACTCCTCAAACTGTAATATGTGAAGAGGCTCTTTGTCTCTAGGCAGAAATCCTATGTGCAAACAAATTCTGGCCCAGTTTCTGATGACATATCTTGGGCCTGAGGGACAATGGGAGCCAGTCCTACTCGTAAAATATACAGGCCATATTTAGGAATAACTGTCTAGTTCACACACACACACCCCCCCCATATGCCGTGTCTAGCTATGAATAAAAGTCACGTAGCCAAGAACATAAGGTGGTAAACAAAGGGGTGTGAAAGTTGTTCATGTAGACAGGACCTAGAAAAGACATTTAAACAAACAAACTGAATGCCCATTTCAGTCAATGTCAATTTTTTCTTTCTTTCGTATTTTGGACAAACCACATGTGAAAATGTTTGCGGAACTGACCCAGTTTTCACGATCAATCAGGAAACCAAACCTTTTCTACAGCTCTGTTCAAGTGGTGGAACAACCTGATTCCATATTGAAGGGTGTCTCCTACCCCCTTTTGGTTGAAGGTTGAACTGCAAAGATTTCCTACCGGGGGTGGGGGTGGGGGGTGGGGAAGCTTCAAGAAATTATTGATTCTCAGAGTCCTGTGTGTAGGGGTTGGAGTGGGATTTGTAACTGGCTTGCATGTTTATCATTGCTATTAATTTATTAAATGCTTGAGAGGAGTTAGATGAAAGGAATTAAAATATCATCCCTTCCCTGCAGTTTTATATTCCAAAAGAACAAGACACTGTAGGAAGAGGAAATAGAATACAAAGGGAGTGGGATACAGAAACAGAAGAGAACCAAATTGTTAGATTAATCAGAAGGCCGAGGCGGCCAGGGTTTTGATGCTGTGTACATTTTTGCATGAAGCTCATCAGACTCTCCCCAAGGATCCAAGCATGTGGTAATGACTGCTTTGCAGCACAATGCTCATTGAAAGCTCAACACATGCCCAGAAATTGGCTGTCACCCTGGGGTCATATGAATTGGTCATAGTTAAATGGTGCATTATTAACTTAATTGACATCAGTGGCAACACTCCATATAACTGCCGTGACGGTAGGATTTCATCTTTTATTGCTACCTTTTGTTAGCAAACACAAAATCCAAAGTCAGGATGTTTTAGTACTGCTAGCCCAAAGTTTGTCTGTTTGTTACATTTCCTTCCCATATACCACCTCCCAGGAGCTGAAAAGTGTAGTTTGTCCCTCACCTCATTTTCTCCATTCTCATATGGGTATAATGGGCAGTATCCAGTTGGATGCTAGTACTAACATAAATAATGTTGTGCTAGTGTAAGTGACTTCTAGAGCAATGCTAATAGGATTAAGCGGCCATGATGGGTTTCCCTAGAAAAGCCATTGTGCCAGCTAATGCTAGCAAAGCATTATTTACATTAGTGCTGGTGTCTAATGGGTTACTGCTCTCTCTCTCTCTTTCTATATATACTCTCTCTCTCTCTCTCTAAACTATGGATAACATTTCATGCATCTGATGAAATCTATGAAAGCTTATGCCGAAAAACTGTACATGTTTTAGTTTGTAAATCCTCTTTGCGTCCCAGTACTGGGAAAAAGGTGGAATACTACTACTACTACTACTAATACATTTTAAGGTACCACAATATAAATTAATCCAGCCTTCCCTAACCTGGTGTCTTCCAGATGTGTTGGACTGCAACTTCCATAATTCCCAACTATCATTCCCAATCTGGCAGGTACACTCCATTGGGGAAGGCTGAGTTAGCCTGTAAGGCAGAGATGAAGAGCATCCCAGAGTCTGCCAGGACCACCAAGTGCACCTGCCAGATGCACCTGAGCACCTGCTGCGCTCAGCAGCTAGGAAGCAGGAAAGTGGCAGACTGGAAGACTTATTGCCTGTTCTGCTGTCTTTCTGCTTCCTTGTCACTGAGGTAATTGTGGCAGGAGGCAGAAGCAGTGGCTGAAGTACCAGTGGGAGTGAGTGGAGTGGGAAAATGGAGCGAGAAGGGAGATAAGAGGTTGTGAGCAAAGTGGGGATCCTGAAAAGGGGGCAAGAGAAGTGGGATTCCTGGAAAAATGCCCTCCAAAAATATAAAATGTCCCCACAGCCTTGGAAAAATTGACACACATACCGGTGTGACACTGCTGTAAGTTGTTCTGCAATTGAGGAAAGTTAGGTTGAGAAACTGGGAATTTGCCCAAATGAGTTTTGTGGCTGACCAGGGATTTAAACCTAGGTTTCCCACATCCAAGCCCCAATTTCTAGCCACTCCACCACACTTGCTCTCCACTTATTTCCAAGGACAGATGTAGGAATTGGAAGCTTTAAACAACGAATAAGTGATGAAGACAGGATGCCAGTTGAACATTTATTTTATTACAGGGATTGCCCCCAGAGTTTGGGTGTGGAATAATGAGTTGACAACTGTGGGGGAGAAAGCTCTAAGAGGAGAGGTGGATGTTTGTTTGTTTTTTTGCTGGGTTTTCACAGTGAAAGCTATTCAGTCCACAGTGAGCTATTTTAATCTAAAGGTACAAAGACCCCTACAGGGTAAATGGTTTGCATGGCAGGAAGTCCCCTTAGTCAGCTCTACAAGCGGTATGATCTATCACCCCTGAGCTGCAAGTGTTGACACCCTCTAATACAAGCAGACGGAGCCTGGGGCTAGCGTATACATTTCTTATGAAACACATTAATAAATCATCATAAAAATAAAACACACTTATTGTCGTTAAAAATTAATAGGAGACATTTGTCGTATCGAACCCACTCTTTTTTCATTCTTTCTTTTTTTTACTAAGGCCCGGTTGCAATAGTGATAGGCACATTAACAGAAAGGAGTAGACGGATAATCAGGCTAACCTGTAGCCCAGTGGACTTGATATTTCTAGAATTCAGAACCATGGAAGTATTTAGCAGCTTGAATGCTTTGGTCCAATTAGGTGTCGGAAGAAAACCGAACAAGACATGTATCTATAGGGACTCTCTGACCCAGGAGTATCATTCATGCAGTGTATTATTAGAAGGTGAGATGGACAGGTGGTTATTTAACTGGAAGAAGGTCTGCTCTGTTGTCAGGAAGAAACAGCCAAAGAGCTGGGATTGTTTGGCAAATGATTGGGTTGCTGTTCTAGGTGGCCAGAAGTACAGTCCTTGAACAGTTCAGCTAGGTTGCCATGATACTGGCTCTGAAGGGCTTAAGTCCTCACTGTGAAGTTAGCTGTTGCAAGATCTGAGGCTGAGCCAAACTAGGGATGGGGGCAGATTTTGTTAGGTTTTTTTAATAAAATAAAATAAAATAAAATAAGAACTTACCAAAATTCACAGAATCCTTCATGAACAGAACACAAAGAATTTGATATAATTTAAATCAAATCTGGAAGGAACCAAAAATGATACATTCATCCATTCAGGTCAAGAGTTTTTACTGCGTAGCTGTTAAAAGTCTGGGCAGAATTCCTTGTGTATTCAGCTATGTTTGTGGCACTGACATAACATAACATAACATAACAATTTATTTCTTACCCGCCTCTCCGTCTGGATTGGAGGTTGTCACCTCTTTCTTTTGACAGCCTCCTCATCTTTAACACTGATATGGCAGGCAGGTATAACATGGTCATCTCCATGTTGGAATTAGCTAGAGCTAAATTTGCAGCTGTCTTCATGAACAGACAGAAGTTGAGATTTAAAGAATTCAGATCTCTGAGAAAGCAAAACAAACAAATTTATCCATCCCTATCCAAAACTAGATTTGCATTCATTTTCATGTATGTTGAAATGCCACTTCATTTTTGACCTCACTGTCATTGGCGTCACTTTGCCTCACTTCTGTTGAATCTTATCGGCTGCAACTTGCTGAGTAACTTTTGCTGATGTCATCAAGATGTCCTGTCTGATGTGATAATGTCATGGATGCCTGCAAACAAAATTGCACAGGATACCATAGACAAATCATCTGACGATGATGGCAAATGAGTGTGAGGTCAGTGGGGGTGAAAATGGTGCAGAGAAACGGAAGATGTCAGGGAAACAAAAGAGATTAAATGGTATCAAAACAATGGGCCTGTTCAGACAACATGCTAAGCCATGGTTGGGTTGCTAATCCTTTTGCAGCAAATGGTTAGTGAGCGTGTTTGAACTGTGGTTATGTAGCCACCAGGTTCAAGAATGGTTCACACAACAAGCTAAGTCATGGTTCACATGGCATGCTATAATGTTTAGCTCAAAATGCTTAACCACCGTGGCTTAGCAGGTCGTCTGAACAGGGGCAATGTGAAAGCTCAACAAGATTCTCAGGGTTTAGTTTCATTGTGAGGCTTTTTGGGGAAATTTGACAGCTTCGTTGAATATGCTACTTTTGAAACAAATATCAAAATTAGAAAATGATTTTGGCCCCTCTATTTTTTTTTTTTTTTTGCTTTAGTACCAGGCAGGATCTACACTACTGCTTTAAAAGAGTTTATAACGGTATCGACAACTGTTAGGGCCCAGGACACCTTTCACATGCCATTTTCAAAGCATTTTCAAAGTGTTATATATCCTGCTTCGTGTAGATATGGCCCCAGTCCACCATTGTTATAGGCAATGCTGTGACATCAGTAATAGTCTTCCATCAGAAAAACAAAACAAAAGCACACACTTACTGGTAGCATAGGGGTTCTGTAGGGAATTAGTTCAGCTGGTCTGGATCTCCATGGGGAGTTCTCCGTTTGGTGCAAGGTGAGCCTGTGACTTCATTCAGAAAAATTGAATTGCAGCTTTGGAGGGCACATGTGAAAGGCGAGGGGTAGCCAGTGTGCCCTCTTTTGCAGAGCACAGTCTTCTGTTTGAACAACTGCCAGAAGACTGGCCTCTGTATTGAGGGCATCCTCTATTTGAAGGGTTGTCCTGTCCAAGTCCGATTTATGTTGAGAAACAATCAGAAGGGAGAGCTTAGCCTTGAAGTTGCCCATCAAGAGCACCCAGATAGCAGACTGAGTAACACACAGGTCCCCTGGTCACAGAATTCTACACTACAGTGAGATGTACCATATTTCTGTTTTAATAATGAAAATAACAATAAATACATTTACATTTATATATAAAGTAGCATATGCATATTTTATGCAGATCAGCATCTTATTTTGTCCTCTTTCTGGCAATTCATGAGTGGACACCTTAGAAAGGTGGTGAGGGTTTTTCCCAGCTGAGGAACGTGTCCTTCTGGCATTCATTTGATCTCTAGCCATTTCTCAGTTTGTCTGTGTGTATAATGGAATGGATTTGGTTACGCCTTTAAACTCCCTTTGCCTGGACATATTCAGCAAAAAAAGGTTTTGTACTGCCTTTGTTGTACTTCCACTTGCAGCTCTTGGTTTTATTAGGGCAGACGTCTGGGAGTTGCATGTCTCCCAAAGAATCCAGCTGTGATTTATGAATTGGCCATCAGCAGTTATTATGCCATCCACTGCATGCATCCATTCTAATAAATTCCCGGCATCTTTCTTAGCAGCTTGTTTTACTCTCGTTTATTGATACCATGTTCTTAACAAAAGCTGCACATCAATTATAGTAATTGCATTCAGTGTGGCTAGCAGGGCCTGATGACATGCTGTGCAAAGCTGGCTGGGGATTACAGGCTATCAAGAGGTCCTGGAGAGAGCAGGGCACAAGTTAAGTTGATACCTAGGTGGATTTCCCCAGGCATCCCCCAAGCATTTCAAAACAGTATGTCCAAAATGGCCAGGGGAGGAGGGATGAAGGAAGAGGACACATATGAACTAAGGCCTAACTATGCCTCTCATTGGCATAGTATACAAGTTTTAATTATAGCTCTGTTCCATTTGTTTAATTTGATTTCAAGGCACTGCAGTTAAAGAATCAGTGGATGAACTTTTATGTCAGGACACTAAGATATCATGTCAATCTTTCCAATTTTGGACAATCACTAATTCCTGTTATGACCTGTGTATCTCATCTCACCTCTCTCTCTCTCTCTCTCACACACACACACACACACACACACACGCACACACACACACACACACCTTGGTGTAATGGGACTAAAAGAGCCACAAGTACCCAGGAGTACTTACATGACAGGTAATGAGCCAGCAAGAAGAAATCACTAGTTTGTCTTCTTTTGGAGTGCTTTTCAACAGTTGAAGAGGTATGACGTTCCATATCTGTGTTCAGATTTCTTATGCACTTCAGATCTAGCAAAACAAAAGCAGATATCTTTCAGATTGTTTCTTGCTTTCATTCATTTCAGTCTTAACGTTTCCCTACATGAAAGCAGCGCTGCAACTGTTCATGTGTTGGCTAATCTGATGATACAATCTAGTTGTTAGTCTTTGAAAAACCTACACACCCAGAGCAAATGTGACAGTCTTGAATGCAAATTTTATTTCTAAAGGTATCAGGTGCACATACGTCTATGGATAGGAAAGTGCTTTTCATCTCTCTTTGAGGTGACAGTGGGATACTGAAGAAGCTAATTTGGCCATGGGCAACGTTCCTAAAAATTTAATTAATCCATCATGATTCATCAGCTCCAATGTGTATCTGGAAATATTAGCTTGGTTCTTATTAGTGCCGAGTCAAAATGTGTTTTGGAAACATCCTCTCCCGGGAGTAACTTTTGGGGTGGGGGCATTCTTTTGTTTTTTGTTTTACAAACCTTTTGGTTCCCATGAGAATGGGCTTTGAGTGAAAAGTGGAAATACATCCCCATTGCAAAGGTAAATGTGGGCACACCCTTCCTTGCCTCAATCCATTTATGTGTAGTTGACTAGTTCGGGTAGAACATGGATGGATGAAGATGTGCATCTAAGCAGCTGTTGTCCATTTAGACTGCATTATTTTAAATGTGATGCACATCCCCATTCACATTCTGACCCATTTAGTGATCCATAGCTACCCATGACTAGATCTGGCAATGGAACCATGAGTGCAATGGTAATATAGTGTATATCAGCCCAGTTGTCTGAGCATTACTGTTGTATCACTTCAGCCCTCTCCATGCAGCAAGGGAGAATTGGTTTACCTTCTGTGATGTCTTCATGTAGCCATTTCTGATTGGTTATGTGATGCCATGACATCATAACATACACCATATAATGGTTGATTGGATGAGATCATGCAATGAAAAAAAACTTTGAAGTAAAAAAAAAAGAGTCAAAACAAATGAAGATTAGGGGAACAATACCTGCAAACACATATTGAAAAAAATGTACAGAACAAGTGGAAGGGGGTCTCATAAATCTATCATGCCCCCCTTTATTAGGGATGTATGAGGAATTCATTTCAATTCATTTTATATCAGAATTTACCCAGTTCGTATCTCTGAAACTCAATTGGAGACTGGACTGCAATCTGCATTCAAAGTCCATAAGTTTCCAAGCTTGAAATGTGATTTGCGGATCAAAGAAAAATGTGTTTTAAAACGTATACATTTGAAAAATACACACGAAAGAATGCACACTTTTGAAAAATGCACACAAACACACTTTGATCTTTAGGAGAAAAATTCACACTGAAATGTGCATGAATTTTCATGCAAACAAAGAGCAGCAGCAACCACCCAAAAGGTCACAATATGATATGGACATGTGTCAGAACGAGCTTCGAGATGGAACTAAGAAACCCAGTGAGCTTGCGTTCTGCTGATTCGCTCATCCATACTCAAAATGGCAATTTATTAGAGAAAAGTGAACAGCATGAAAAGTGTGCAGCACTGGTTGCAATACCTTTCATCTGGCAGACCTTTAGGATGTAGGTGGTTAAGGTGGGTTAGTTTTACCATCAATTGACAACTAGGCTGTTTTTTGTTTTGTTTTGTTAATATGTAGGCTCTCTATATTTTTAATGACCTAGTGACGAGAGTATTTTAAAAATAAGAGGTGGTAACAATATCATGGATTAAAATCAATGGGGCTTGCACATGAATACCTGAGAGCAGGTATTCATGTGCCATCAATATACCCCAAAAGGCTCCACTCTAGAATAGAAGTAGGTGCCCTTTTTACCTACAAGTGAGTGAATTAATAATGCTCTCCAAACAGCCCCATTGAGAATTAAAAATCACCTCTGTCTCCCCCTCTTCATCCCTGGATTATTCCCATGTCTTTCTGAGAAACTATCATTTAGTACAAGGACAATATGTTGATTTCCCGTTTATGGTTATTGCAGTTTCTGTTCCTAAATCAGGAATTAATTTGGCTTTACAGGGTCCCTTGGTACCTCTCTGTTTAATAGCCAAGTATATCTGGGCCTTGTAATCTAACGAACAATGCCACATGTAGGAAGAAAAGAGAAGCTGTCTGTGTCGCTGGAGCTGTCCCTCAAGTCTTCAGAGCCTTCAGGGAATTCCCTGCACCCTCATTCTTCATCCAACCCCGCATTTGAGACACACTGGCATTTGCAGATAAGGATACTGGCATTGATTAATACTTATAGCAGTTACCAAGTTTCTGGATCTGGAAATGAAATTAATAGGGCCGCAAGAGTAGGCTGACCATATGAAAAGGAGGACAGGGCTCATATAACTTTAACACTTGTAGAGAAAAGGGAATTTCAGCCAGTGTCATTTGTATGGAATTAGTTCATGGTGAAATTCCCTCTTCATCACAACAGTTAAAGTTGCAGGCACTATACTAGAGTGACCATATCCAAAAGAAGGCAGGGCCCCTGCAACTTTAACTGTTGTGATGAAGAGGGAATTTCACCAGGAACTAATTGCATACAAATGACACTGGCTGAAATTCCCTTTTCTCTACAACTGTTAAAGTTACATGAGCCCTGTCCTCCTTTTCATATGGTCAGCCTACGCAAGAGGTCCAGTCTTGTTGCGCTCAACACTAGTAGACAACTGCTTACCTTTTGTGCAATTTTAGTGGCAGCATTTCATCCAAATGTAGCTTTAAATGGCTAAATGTAGCTTTAAATGTGCTCACAATAGCGGGGGGAGGGGTGCAGAGTTGGGGAAATGAGAAGCTGTCGCAGTGAACTGGGATGAAAGCAGGACACAACTGTAATGAAGACAGATTCTAATGGTCTGGCATTAAGAAGGCAGGGATCACAACACTGAGGCCCCTAGCACATCTTGTGGGTAAAATTGCCAAAGAAGTAGTGCAAATATCTTTTAATTTATTTCTCTTAATTTCTCTCTCTCTCTCTCTCTCTCTCTCTCTCTCTCTCTCTGGTTAGATTTGAACACATCTTACCAGTTGTAAGTCACATGGGCTTTGTAGTACTACTCTATCACAAACGGGGGCAATATTGCTGAAAGAACTCTTCCTCAGATGAACCCAGTTCCTCAGATGGAAGGCATTGAGGAAAACTGGATTGTTGTTCTTTTGTTGTTGTTAGGATAATGAGTGATGCAGTTATTAGGCCTTGAAGTTATAGCCCTAATTTCAAATGTGTGGTGATTGGCTGTGATTATTCAGTCACATTGGGAAGGCATTCTGTGCAAGCTCTGAAATGCCCCCTTTTTATTATTGCCTCACCTATGCCAGGGTCAAGATATAGCATTAGAGCCAAGTTCTGAGGCTAAGCCTCCTGTTTAAATTATGGCATGCCTGGCTAAGATCCAGATTTCACACAAAGAAAGAAACTTTAGTTATATTCAGATGTAACATCAAACCATACTTTGGCAGTACAAGAAAGAGCAGGCAGGAATCCCTGGGTATTGTACACTTCTTGCTCCCCTTCTACAGTTTGATTCCAGTTTGTTGGAAAACCATGGTTTGCTACAAACCAGGATAGCAAGTTTCTAATATTTCTTCTCTCTGTGTGTAGGGATGGATGAATCCGTCATTTTCAGTTTCTAGTAGTTTCTCATTTTCCCAATCTTAAATTCGGTTTGTCCTGATGTTTAAGAAGTTGGCATGAAAATTTGTCCCTAATTTTGTGTGCATGCAATTTTTGAATGCAATTTTGCCAAATATACACGTCTCTTGCAAACAATTTTCCTAATATAATGCATTTTTGAACATTATGTTCCCTAATATATGCATTTTATGCATTGCAGGTGAAGGAGGGGGGAAATAACGAGACGAGACAGCTGTATATGGTATAACATTCGGGCCACATTTATTAAAGTTCTGCAGAGGGAAACTGGGTGGGCCATAATCTACGTCAGCCACTAGCTAGGTGTTATATCGAACGAAGCATTCTATGTCTGGAGAGTGGCATCAGGCGATCGCCACACCCAGGCCATATCCCTTTTGGGGAGGGTAGACCGACCCATGGAACTCACCCCCTAGGCCGCACAACACCGGTTGGATGAGAGTCATCCTAACAGGTGGCCTTATCCCCCAACTGGGGCTGCACAAGCCTTAGCGGAAGGCCTCAGGTATCACCTGTCACCAAACAACAGTGCCACAGAATGATCACCATCCCTTTCCTCTAAGCGTGCCCGCCCCTAACAGCCTGAGCCAAATGTGACCAAATTAACCAGGATCATAATATTAATTCCTAAGACACTCTCTCCCCACTTACAGTGTGAAGTAGGTGAAAAGACACATAGCCCAGGCCAACTAGACTATGTGCCAAAATTCCTACTCGGCCCTCAAAAGGGTGACCAGGTAAAACCCACAATGCATACAGGGAGGGAAGGAGCCATGCTTTGGAGAGCCAGGATGGCTGGGCGCTGCCACCTTAATATAGGTGCAGCCACCCAACCCCTGCTGCTGGCGCCAAACACTGAATGAATAAGGAAAGAGCACGTCCCTTCTCCCCCCCCCCCCACTCACAATAGCCTCCCCACGGCTATGTGCCAGGACGCAGTTGGAGGGCATTTCTTTGATTGGGGAATTCCATTGAAAAATTTGGAGAAGTGTAATTTTTGTACCCTAACCTCAGAACACTCTGTAGCTACTAAAACAAGCTAAATTTAAAACTTGTACTTGATCTGTAGAGCTATGGAGTGATTTCAGGCTGGCATTTTTTTTTCATTTGGGGAAATCATGGCCCCCAGGCCTCCTGCAGTTGCCCACCCCTGGTTTCTATCACTTTGAAAGTGCAAAATTAAGTAAGTTTGCATTAAAATGTGAACAAATTTAGTCCCTGTGTCTAATACAGAGAGGGAATAAAGGGGAAATGGGAGCATGTGAAGCCAAGCTTCATGCCTGCTTATTCTCATAGTATCACGTCATGATTTGGCGTTACAGCTGAATGTAGCTGGATTCTATAGTGTATGTCGAGGTATGGCAACATTAAAAGGGGAGGTCGACCATATGCACTGTATTTCCAATGACGTGTGGTCATCTTCAGGAGCACTGATGTCTCACCGCTCTGAAACTAACGTTATAAACAATCAAATGGAGCCACCATTCTCAAACATGGGGCTGCTTAACATTTCTATAGATCAGCCTTCAACCTTGTGTGATCCAGATGTTTTAGGCTTCCAGGATCGTCCTCCTCTTTCTTAACAGGACATGCAACATCCTAGCTTCCTCCTGGGATACTGCACAGTTACGCCCGCCATTTTTTGTTTTTAGGAAGGGCCGGAAGAGTGCACTTGCGCTCCTTTGAAAAGGTAAGGATTTTTTGAAAAATATTCCCCCCTGAAATAGTCCCACCACCATCCTGGGGGCGCTGTGAGGCTCCATGTCCGTTTCTGGTTTCTGCTTACTCGTGAGTAAGTGGGCACCAGGCGGGACAGACGCCCACACCTCTTGCGGTCTCAGGACGTTCCTGGGATCGTGGGAAAAATGGGTTTTCCCAGGGATTCCTTATCCCAGGGAAAACCCCGTTTCCATCCCCCCATGCCCCCAGGAGTCCCTGTGCATCATTTGTACGCACAGGGAAAACCTGAGGATGATTGTGGAATAAAAGGCCAGTGTAGAATCAGCCTCTCTCTCTCTCTCTCTCTCTCTCTCTCTCTCTCTCTCTCTCTCACACACACACACACACACACACACACACACACACACTGTAAATGTGACTATACATTATTTGAGATGTGACCATTGGTCTATACTGAATATTGCCCCTCCCCTACTCAGTTCCCTGGATGGAGCAATGTGTGGTCAGTTCAGATGCTTAGGAAGGCTTTGGGAGGGGGAAGAGGAGTAGAATACACTTAAGTAATAAGGATAAGTATGACTTCAGTGTGGCAGGGTAGGATCAAAGTGTTATATAGCCTTGGCTTGGGTTTTTTTTTTTTTTTTTAGATAAATCTTTCTCTGTCTTTTTCATCCGATTAAACCTTTAAAAAACATTTTACAAGGGAAGGAAAAAATGCAGAAAGACCTTTCCACTGCCTCCTGGTGAGCACCTGCAGAGATGCACTCACTTTAGCAGATGAGAAACCAGCAGGGTTCCTCTATGCGCTTCTTTTAGCGTGCGTGAGAGATCTCACTAGCATTTAGTGTGGGGAAAGCAGGATTGATTTCTTTATTGGAGCACATTTACTGGGCCATCCTGGTCACTTTCTGGGGATTTTAATCAACTAGCCTTCGGGGTCATGGCTGTTTACAGGAGCAAGCTGGGTTGGTAAACCCTTTGGTAATTGGAGACATGGGCTCAAACTGGAGCGTGGGAGTGGGTGTGAATCAAACTGCAGCCATGGAAAATTCTTAGCTTCAGGCCGTTCATTCCTCTCTTCCAGGGCCACTTGGCTCTTCTGAAACTACAGAAGTTTCTAAAGGAAGAAAGAGAGCCATAAATCACTGATGGTTTTTACCTTGCAATCTTGCCTTCGTTCATGGTGGTTGACTGGGACAGAGAAAGGGGGGATAAAGTGACCCAGAGCAGTATTTTACCTCTATCTAGAAGTGACAGTTTAATAAGAAGTCTGTTAGCTTAAGGCCAGGGGGCTTTGAAACCTCTGAGGAGAACTTGTTCAAAGCTAGAGACATTAACACAAATGCCCCTGGGCAGCAACTTTGCTTGGATTGGAATGACTCTTTGGCTGGAGAAAGGGAGAGACAGATTTTCCTGGATTTTCATATTTTGCACCATTCATGCTAAATAAGAAGCATGATCCAGAAACCACATCTTCTTCAGTGTTCGTTACTGCATTCCAGGTACTTTAAAAAAGTGGGGGGAGTTTAAAGGACATAATAATAGCTGGCCAAAGAAGAAGAGTTGCTCCACTTATATTTATAGCTTGTTTTTATGCTTTTTATGCTTTTAAATTTTGTATATCGGTGTTGTTTTTTTAAAAATGTTCAATGTTTTTAATTTTTGTAAACCGCCCAGAGAGCTTCGGCTCTGGCATGGTATATAAATAATAATAATAATAATAATAATAATAATAATAATAATAATATAATATTTAAGCAATTGTCGTTGTGCTTAGAATTTGCTTGCCTCGAAAGCAAACAGGGTGAAATTAGACGGGCATAATAATTTGGTGGAAGTAATTTTAACCTGGCTTCACTGCCATTCTGAGGCATTTGTTTTGGGGGCAGAGTATATGTATTTAAATCACTCCCACCGTGCTTAGAATGTTTATCTACCAAGCATGGGGATGCAAGAGCTCTACACACATACAAAAGTACAGACTGGGAGCTCTTGCTCATCCTGTCTGAGCACATGGAAGGTCTGAAAGCATTTCCATGGCGCGTGATGTCAAGAGGGGGCAGGGCTAGCCAGAGAGGCCTTGTGACCCTCCCCCTCCCCATGCGTTCTTTCAGTGCATCAAAAGGTATCACGTAACCCACCTTGCTGTCAGCCTGTGGAGGCTGGTGGCTCCGATGTCAGTGGGGTGGTGAATCCACTCGGGGTTTCAGTCAGAACCAATCAGAACTCTAAAGGAGTTCTTCAAGGTGAGTGAAACCCAGAGCGGATTCACTGCCCCACTGACATTGGAGCCACCAGCCTCCACTGCTGTCAGCCCCTTTCAAAGGTGACCTGTGTACCTGCCCAGTCGGCTATCCAGGCACTCAGTGTTGATGGGAACTTCAAGACCCCTCCTCAACCGTCTCATGACTTCTTATCTCAAAAAACTGGACAGCCCCTTAAAAAGGGGATGCCTTCCTTGTAATATACGACTGTTCCCTGATAGCTGTAAAATAGGGGTGTAAAATATGACCCATGGCCACTCTGGGTAGGAGGTAAGTCGCAAGTGTGGACAACTCTATGCTCCTTCATGCTCCAAGTGAAAAGATGTGAAGTACAACATACCCAGATGCCTTTGGATTTTGAAATGGGACCAAACTCCCACCCCATCACCTCAACTACGTTGGGGTTATTCCATTATTTAGAGTCATCACTAACCACTTATAAACTGTTGTCTCCAGCCTCCGAGTATCTCACTGCCTAGTAAGAAATAAGAACATAAGAAGAGCTATGCTGGATCAGTCTAGCACTCTGTTCCCAGAGTGGCCAACCAGCTGTCAACCAGGAACCCACAAGCAGGACACGGGTACAACAGCACCCTCCAGCCCTTGTTCCCCAGCAACTGGTGTACATAGGGTTACTGCCTTTGATACTGGATATGTTCTCCCTCTCCCTCTGGCTTTTAAACATAATATATGGTTTTCCTTTCCCTCTGGCTTTTAAATTGTGATTCCTTCGTACACTCTGGAATCCTTTCCCTTGGGACCCAGTCGTAGACTTGATTCTAAAAACACCTCATCCCTGTTCTTTCCCTGTGATATCTGAGCCTCTATGTGACTATTTCTTTGCTGCTAACGAGGGGGAACAAGAATGTATTTATCTATGCCTTCTTGTCCTGTCATGAATGATGTGTTCAACCTATATTTGAAGATGGCTTTACATGCTACAGTAGAAGTGTGTACATGTTAGAATATTTAGGCGAGGTTATATCCAGTGAGTGAGAGTGCTACATGCTTTCCTCTCACTGAGACATGTGAGCACAGTGAAATACATGTATATGTGATCACTTGTGATCACTTGTGATATTTATTTATTTATTGCATTTTTATACCGCCCAATAGCCGAAGCTCTAATTGCTAATTGCATGAAGGTTACTAATTGCATGAAAATTGTTACCTGAACACAAGAAGAAGAAGAAATGCACTGGACATTCTCTAACTTTCTGTATTATTAGTAACATTGAAGGTACACTTGTAATCATGTATTGCTAATTATGAGGACTAGAAGCTTTCCTATACAAATAAAAAGAGAGAGTCTTGTGATTTATTGGTGAGGGTGGAATTTTTCTGATTTCAACAAAATCTCAAAAATTATCAGTGCTATCACCTTTCTCTCTGGATGAATAAATTGTCATTATACAGAAGTATGGGTTTCATCCAGTTTTCTGATCCCTTGATGTATGACAGCCAGATGATCTAGGCCATCACAGATGTTCCCAAACTTTCCACACTATACTTTTTAGCTAAAAAAACATGACTTTCAGTTCCTAACAAGCACTGAGACTGTACTTTTACAGATAGGATCTAGTGCTGACACATTTTATCTGTTTACCTGTTAAGAATGGTCAATATCAAACAAGCTAATCTGGGGAAAGTGATGAAGCATTGATCTTTGGGGCCTTATCAAATGGGCAGAATAAAGCTGGCTTGCTGAGAAGGTTTGTTCTTTTTCTAAACAAAATGAGCAAAAGGAAAGGAGAGGTAAGGTGGAAGATCAGACATTTTGTTGTGTGTTTGCTTCTATTATGCATAATCAGAGCATGTAAAATGCCTATTTAAACCATTGTAAAAGAACACTGATGTAATAAAAATAACCTACTAAAATCCCACCCCCACACTGATGCCAGATTCAAAACACGTGCATTTGATTCAATTAGCAATTATCTCTAGTTTCAGAAGTTGTCAGCTTGTACAATTGGTAAGTGTGTCCAATGTGCAGCAGTCTGTTTAGCTTCATGAACTCAGAAGGGTGAACTCTTCTTGTTGGACATAAAATACCAGTCACCATAAACGTGCCTTCTACCTTTTCAAAAAAATCCAATCTGTCCGAATTTCAGTGTGAATTGATTTAGTTAAATTAGTCAAACTTAAGTGGAAACATTTATCCCGGGGGGGGGGGGGGAGTCCATATAGAGATTTGAGCTGATTAAGCAATCCAAAATCAATTTAAAATACCTACTTCATTTTCTGATTGAGGAAAGTCCTAAGGCATATCATATACCATTGCTATAACATCCAATTGGCAGAAGCACCAGTACGTTTTAACTCGGGCATACATTTTTATATAGATTCTAAGAGGGTGTCCTTGGCTGGCATCTAAAGTATTTATTTAGTGCCCCCTCTCTCTTTCTCTGTCTCTCCATTTGGCCATCTATTTCAATTGCTATACCCATGATTGTGTGAAATTGGTGATTTAGTTTCTCCCCATTTGCCTTCATTTTTAATTCACTTTGATCACGCTTCTCTCACCATTTGATTCAAGTTAGCTTTCTCTTAATTAACTGCTGGAATGTTATCGACACAGAATCAAAGCCATCCGTACTGCTCACCGCGGACAGATCTTCCCATATAAATATAGGGTCAAACGTGCAGTAAAAATGGGCAGCTATTCTGCATCTCCACAATGAAACCCCTCTTCAAGTGTAGCCACTGGGCTTTCAAGGATTGTATCCAATGGTATTGTTCCACCAGCGGACCAGAACCTCTGGCAGAACAAAATTCCCCTCCCACCTACAGCTTTTGCAACTCCCAACATCTGCCTACGCTGCCTGCTACTTCTTAGTGCAGCTGAGCCATAATTTTACAGAACCCCCACTGTAATTTCTTGTAGGGTGGAGAGGAGTGGGAAAACAGTATCTTTTTTTAGTTCTTCCTGAACTGTTGGAGAATTTAAGTCCCCCCCTTGGAGAATATTTGGAGCAACGGCCTCTCCAATTTTGCTGTTTATGGATAGGGGATGGGGGTGGGGCGCAACTTGGATAAAGGTTTAATATTGTTTGATATTACTTTAATATCATTAAGGAAACCATAGCTTGGTCCTTATCCCTTCTAATTCTCCAGCACCTAGGCCAGTGCTCCCTCTATCCATCCATATGAACCACATTAGAGTTTCATGCAGTATGAACTGAATTGAAATTTCTCAGAAGAGAATTTCCTGTGAATTCTTTTGGAGAATGTGCCCGTATGCAAGCTACTGAAGACTTTCATTCCCCATTCAAGAATATTTGTCTAACTCCCCCACCCCCAGCAATCTCATTGTCCAAAAAATGGTATGGAGTATTCTTGGGAGGCCATTTCAGCTCTAGTTTAGACAGACTAGATGGTAACATGTTCCAAACCTGCAGTAAACTTTGATCTTAACGAGTTTTCAGCTTCCATGCCTGGGCCTTAAATGGCCCACTTACTGGAAGAGATAACCTCATGACCACCATTCATTCATACAAATCAGGCAAAAGCAAGTGCATCCACTGGAATTACATTCTTTTAATTAAACTGGAGTGATGGTTATTCTCCCAGGGCAACAGTGCAAGGATAGCAAGGATTATAGATTTAATGGGCATATTCACGTGGGAACCTTTGCAGGGAAACTGGGGATCCACACAATTGTTCCTGGATGAATTTATGAACAGGATACTTTTTTGTTTGTTTGTTATTGTTGATCTATGTGAAAAAAGAAATTGCTCCCGGTTTCTGTGCCCTGCAAAAATTCGATGACTATGCACACATGTTGACACTCTTTAAACGTGAGTGCAAAATCAATGGGGTGTGGCCCTCTGGGAAACCCTGGAGGGCCAAATTTAGTAATCTAGGTGGGGTGACCATATGCAAAAGAGGATAGGGGTCCTGTATCTCTTTGTATAAAAAAGGGAATTCCAGGAAGTGTCATTTGTACACATGGAGCACCTGGTGAAATTCCCTCTTCAACACAACAGTTAAAGCTGCAGGAGCCCTGCCCTCTTGACCAGATACAAAAGCAGCTTTAACTGTTGGGGTGAAGAGGAAATTTTACCAGGTGCTGCATGCATACAAATGACATCTGTTGAAATTCCCTTTTCTATGTAACTGTTAAAGATACAGGAGCCCTGTCCTCCTTTTCACATGGCCTCCCTAAACCTAGGAGGGCAGGATCTGGCCCCTGGGGCTGAGGGTCCCCAACTCTGATATCTACATATGATACTGATATGTCGCTTTTTGTTTTAGCTTCAGAATTATGGGTTAGATTCATATTTGCTTGAACTACCTGTGCTGTGCTGTGCCCAGCAGTAAGCAAAGAGGTTTTTATGGGCTTATTTTTGAGCATGCCAGCAGGTGATTGGCTTCTTCTGCCCACAGAAAGTAAAATATGTCCTAAGATTTGGTTACTCTTGACTGTCGTAATAGCCCTTCTCATTTTGACAGAGGTTGAGCTGAGCTTTCGTTTTTGTTTTTGTTTCTCTTGATAGGTAGCCAGATTGAGTCGTTTGTTCATTGTGTTTGGGGGAAGAAAATGTATTCCTTGCATGGACTAAGTCTCGAGAAATTATAGCCACAGATTTCCATCTTTAATAGGGTCATAAAGAATATATTTTTCTCACTCTTTGTCGCTTTCTTGCTCTCATGGCTCAGCACTGACATGGCCTCCTGTGGAAAATCCGTTTAGCAAATATGCACATCTTGAGGGGGCAATCAAATAGGCCCTGAAGTGCATTATTTTTAGAGCAATCAATGCTGGGAGCAATGTCTTGAGGTACTAACAGGTTGTTGGTGGAGGCAATGTATAGGTTTGGTGCTCGGATTAGTATGTAAAACTGTACTTCAGTGCTAAACTAATCAGTTCATGGATTTATTCTATCATTTCTGTAACCACCTAGAGCTATTATCACATTGTAACCCCATGGAAACACCAGGGATGGACATATTACCAACTCAGGAAATGAGGAGGTTCTCTGCTAACATTCTGCTAGCTACAAAAATGCAAATGATGCTTATGCCAGGTCACTGGTGACAGTGTATGTATTCTCACTCCTCCCACCCCAACTCTGATTCACGAAATTATTTTTGAAATGGATGAGTCACCAACAGATGATCTTTTCCCCTCAGTATTTTTGTGGCATGATGGTATTCTGAAAGGGCCTCCACTTGGTAAGATCCCAATTTATTTTAGACATTTTTTCAGGATGTGTGGTACCTGCGTGAGAAATGGGGCCTTCACAAGATCTTTTCTGCAGATGAAGACTGAGGGGAAAAGTCACATTGTAGTGAGTCATTCTTGCAACTTGGTTCTTAAAATCATTAATGAGATCAGGGGAGTAGGGGGTTAGCTCCATGGTAGAATATATGCCTTATATGAAGGCCTCATGTTCAATCCCTGGTATCTCCAGTTAGGTAGTAGATCTAGTATAACAGCTTGAGCTGAGGTTTTAACTGACTTTGTGGCCAGGCTTAACAGTTTAAAATGTTTTAAATGTCAGCTGGTTTACGTTTATGGTTTTAAATTTTGTATATTGTCTTTTTAGTGTTCAATCTTTTAATTTTTGTAAACTGCCCAGAGAGCTTCGACTATGGGGCGGTATATAAATGTTAATAATAATAATAATAATAATAATAATTAATAATAATAATAATATAAATAAATTTGTCTGAATTGGACTGGCCTAAGGGATTTCACTACCCAGCAAAATAGCAAGTAAATCTTATTTCAAAACTGGCAACAAAGCAGCATCTTCTAGTGCCCCTGGGGGCTGCAGGGTAGCTTAGGGGGCGTAGAGCAGCTCACCATCCTGTCTGTTGCCTGCTCACTGACTGCTCAGTCAGTCAGGGGAGCAGAACAATGCATGCTCCTGTGTGCTTCTTGCTGCAGTGCATGGCCTGGGCTGACTCTCACTCTCTGCTTGCTCCTTCACTTATGGGCTTTTTCCAATGGTGATGCCTTGGGAGAAGTTGGCTAGATGAGACAAGCAGTCCAGGCCAGACTCAACCAAGCATTGCCATTGGGATGCTGGCTGAAGAGGATGGGAATGGCCAAAGGGCTCAGGGGAAATTAGGGTGGACAGGGGTTCTACTTTACAAAGGACAGACCTATAGCTGATGACCTCTCAAAGGACAGTCCTCTATTTGAAGACTAGTTGATATGCCCAGCATTGCACAGGTCTATGAATAATGTTTATGACATTTATTTGATAAATAATAAATTTCTCTGCAACTTATTCATCCTTAGGTTGGTTGGTTGTTTTAAGTTTGGTTGAGTTCATAAATTGTTTTGTTAGAATAAATGGAAAATTGTGTTAATAAGAACTGTATTTTAAATTAGAGCTTTGTGATAAACCACATTTTTTGTTTTACCTGAAATGCCTACACCTCCCATCGTGCTTTGGCCAGAGCTGCCGTTTAAACTTCAAAACCAATCAGGACACACAACACCCTTTCTACCAGCTAAAAAAGATCCAAACCTAAAAATATGTTTTCAAAATAGGCACGGCATTGCCCAGATATCTGAATAATATATAGTAGGGAAGCGGATCTCAGTGGACATGAGGAACTGTTGTATGCATGTGCTCTGAAGTTATTATTATGAAAAAAGGAAAGCAGCCAGAACATAGAATACTTTATTGGCATAATTTACCATATAATATCTACATTTAACAAGTTTTGGCAGAGAGCAAGGATGGTGAAGGCCACTGGTGACTTGGCCCTTTTATCTGACATCAAAATACTTAAAAACCTATCAGCATGCCAGATTTCAAGTTTCTACCTGGCGTTGCTTGGCCCCCCTAAAATATATGTCTGCGAGGGAATCATCTTGAAGTAGCAGGCCAGTGCTAGGACTGAGTTAACCTTTAAACAAATTAAATTCATTTCTTTTTTTCCTCTCTCACCCTCATGACAACCCTTCAAAGTAGGCCAGTCCTAGGCCTGTGAGGTTACTTTAAAACAAATTAAATTAGTTTCTCTCCCCCCTACCTGCTCTCTCTCACCTTCAATGCATGGTCAGGGCTGCCTTGAAACTGTAGCCATAATTTTCCTTGTTCCCACAGAAAACAAAAAATACAACTCCTGGCATGCCTTTTGCTGTGGTGCTCGACTTGTCCAATGGGAGTCCTGCTGCTGAAGCTCATGGGATGTGAAGTCTGGCAACTGGTGCTCATAGGTAGGCCGTGAGGGAGCTGGCTGGCTGACTGATGGTTCACTTGGATGCCGTTGGCAACGGGCCTGCTCCCGATGAGGCTTAGCAACTGAGGCGGCCAGGTGCTCTCCCTGCAGGCCCAGGAGGGCAAGCCACTACCAGATAATGGCTGCCAAGGTCTGATAAGTTTTCCCTCCTGCCAAAGGCATGCTGGGAGTTGTAGGCATAAGCCTAGGTCCCCAAATAACATGTTAATCTTTGAACACCATCTGAGGTGTGGTGGAAGACAACTGGAGAGCAGGCCATCTTGGTTGTGGCACCCTGCTTGTGAATAAAGTTTATGATTTTTATGTAAAAGCCTAACTATACCATTGAGACAGAAGAGTGAATAGAGGATTGACTGATACATCTGAGGCTAGAATGGAATGGTGGGCAGGGTTAGTGGCAGTTAGAGAAAGTCAGATAGGAGAACAAAGGCAGTTAGTGGGAGGTCAGGGTTTGCTCACCCATACTTCATTTTAAATCAGTACATGCCAATACTACACCTCCCAGTATGCCTTTGGGGGCCCGCAGGTGCTCACGTCCTCTGAGACATCCTCTTGTTGCTGATGCTGCTCCTCGATAGAGCGTCGAGAAGTAGCATTGCCAAGGAGGGGAGGTAAGTGGCTATCAGTGGATGCACCCAGCTCTGGCCAATCCTGCTGGGACCGTCTTGGCTTGTGCTTCTCACCCACGAAGTGCTACATCAGGAGTCTGTATTGAAGGACCAGGGCTGGACTGGGTACTTCCCCTTTGTCAGGTCTGTTTCTGGGCAAGCATTGCACAGAGTGCCTCCCCTTTCTCCGTCTTAAGGGCAAAGGCTACACACTTGCTTCCCCCAGATTCTGAGAAAACAGCGATATCAGGACAAAGTGCCTTTGAGCATGTTTGGCCCCTCAAAGTCATGAAGTTGTATCTAGTTACATTTTAAAACCACACAGAGGGTGGGAGGAGGCACCGCAAATGGATGCAGCCCATTTATGTGGGTTGTTTCCTTTTATGTGGAATTGTGTTGACTGCTTGAGACCAACCTTAGGAGTTGGGTTGTAAAAAACATGCAGCAGCCACCAACCTGTGCACTCACAATGGCCACCAAAGACCAGTAAGTCTGGCCTCCTTCCCAAGGCATGCTGGAAGTTCCGCCCAAGGCATGCTGGGAGTTGTAGGCATAAACCTTGGTTTTTATTAAATTCTTTAAAAATACTTGAACCCCCAAAATTCGTGTTTTTAGATTTTTCTGGTACATTGTACAGCCAGACCTATCACTGTGTCACCGTGTAAATTTCTAAATCATCTGGAAGTGGGTAAACATTTCCAGACATACATGACACATACATACTTTCCGCTTTATAGGTAGAGATGTCCTGTGTTTGAAGGGCTGTCCAGTCCAAGTCCTGTTGAAGGATAAAGTGTGATAAGAAAGGAGAACAAGGGACTTGATGTTGCTCATCAGGAGTTGACACCTGAGCCTAACTACACCAAGCAGGATATTGCACTATGAAAGCGGTATATAAAAGGCAGGAGCCACACTACTGCTTTATAGTGGTATTGAAGTGCACTGATAACTGTTGGGGCCCATTGGCACATACAACATACCGCTTTCATACTGCTATATTGAGCTTGTTGTGGCTCCTGCCTTTTATATACCACTTTCATACCACTTTCATAGTGCAGTATCCTGCTTGGTGTAGATGAGGCCCTGGTTAGCAGGTGGGCACACAGGTCACCTAGACACAGTCTTCCCTACTGTGGTGTGATGTTCTGTGAGTACCCGCCCTGAGTATCTCTGCTATATGCTAGGATTTCATTTACATAACCCTACTCTTTTATGTTCCCCATGGAGGCTGAACAAAGAGCTCAAAGCATTCTTGAGATGAGGTGCAGGCGCATCTATAGCAGAGGCCGAGCCCCTCCCTGGTTTCTCCATGGGCGCAGGAGCAATGCATGGATCTGGCGGAGAACTCTAAGTATAACCGGCAGAATTTTTTCTGCCCCCTGTCCAGGTGTCCAGCCTATCACAGTGAATTCACTGCAGGCTGGCATGAAGGATTGGAGGAGAGGGCCAGTCAGGGATCAGAGGCAAGGCTGCTGCTGCCGCTGCTGCATGCAAAGCCAGAAATAAACCAGGGCTACGGGGATTAAAATTGCCTGGGTGCTTCATGATTCTCTGTCTGAAGGGTGTGCAAACCTCATTGTGAGCTTCTTGCAATGTAACGAGTATGCAAGGAGCGCTCAGCATCAAAATAGCATGCCTGCCAACGCTCGTAAGCAGAGTCCCCAGTAGACACTTCTGCATAACTCTTCACAAAAGTATAGAAGCAACTGACAAAATATTGCACATCTTTAGCTAATTATGCACACACGTTCCAACTAGGGTGACCATATGGAAAGGAGGACAGGGCTCCTATGCAACTGTTGCATAGAAAAGGGAATTTCAGCAGGTGTCATTGTATGCATGCAGCACCTGGTGAAATTCCCTCTTCATCACAACAGTTAAAGCTGCAGGAGCCCTGCCCTTTTTTGTATCTGGCCAAGAGGGCAGGGCTCCTGCAGCTTTAACTGTTGTGATGAAGAGGGAATTTTACCAGGTGCTGCATGCATACAAATGGCACCTGCTGAAATTCCCTTTTCTATGCAACTGTTGAAGATACAGGAGCCCTGTTCTCCTTCCCATATGGTCACTCTATCCAACACTTCTCCCACACCATCTATCATCACTAATACGTATGCCTCATTTATTGATTTTAGCACAGCCTGATGGTTTTGGGAGGTGATTATATCCCCCCTCTGAAGCACAGTAGGCTTGTTTTCTTTGCTCATTTGGGGCTTTAAGTGGGGAAAGTTTTTCCTGCCCTACTTCTGAAAAGGTTGTGGAACACAGTCCAATGGTAATTACTTTTGACAGGGAGGTTAAATCTCACAACACGGTGACTTTTCGCTGGCATGAGACAGCACTCATGTGATACCAGCTGCATGTGGTGCATTCAATTGAGTCTCAAGATATGGTCACTTTGGCGGGAGACAAGGGGAGCCCGTTCCACATAAAGCTTATTATACCGAATGGAGATTGGGTTTCGGCAAATGCCGCTCCACTCACCAGGAATGGATGTGAAACTGACCTGGACTTGAATTTTTTTAAAAAGAAAAGACACAGAGAGAGATGGGAGCACAGAGGGAGGGTAGCATACAGCCCACAACACCATGCCGTGTGGGAGTTACATAGAAGCTAATCTCTTCCCTTTGCACAGTAGCTGTCAGTACGTCCCAGTGAGATTTATAGCTAACCCAACATGATTGCTTTACTTTGCTATTGGGAGTCTAAACAAGACTTTGTTGTTGTGGGCAAATTCTTATCCATCAACTTAATTGAAGGCTCTGATAGAATCAATTATGCCAGACAAAGTTGCCCTCTTCTTTCTTTTTCAATTTTTCAGCCCTCTGCTTAGATTTCAGCCCCCTTGGTTAATCATAGCTCTTCTCAGTGTACAATCCCAGACACCGAAGCTTCAGGGAAGTATCTTCTCCTGGAATTAATTTTAATTATGGTTAATGGCTGCATTCTGCAATTAGCTGGTCATTTCAATGCTATATAAAAAAAACCAAAAGGAGGAGAGCATCCACTCAGGGTAAAAAAGGAAGAGAAGCAGGTTCTCAGAATGCTAAGATACTTTATTGTTAACGCCCAACGCGTTTCGGCCTATGACTATATGACTTTTGAAAGAATACTCAAGAACAAAAAAGTTGCAGGTACCACATAAAATGGTACGATGGTCCTACACTGCCAGAAAACCTTGAAACTGCCACAGGACAGTGAAAAAGAAGACGAGGAAAGTGATTTTGACAGCGGCGATAGCAGTTCCAATGAAAGTGAAGAGGACATCCAGTGAAATTTATTTGTTAACCCTTCTCACAAAACATAGTTTTTATTTTGTAAATTGTAAATTTTTGCTGAAGATTTTAAAAACATTTGTTAAAAACAATTCAAACTAATAAATAGTCCTATATATATATATCATTATACACGTCCTGTCTGAATTTCTTTTAAAGAACATTTGAACATGTTCAACTTGAAAAATCACAGTTGAACATGTTCAAAATGATCTGTGCATCAGATCGAGAGATATTTAGGGGGCATACTTTTGAAATGAAAGCCCTGTATGATAAACTGTAAAATCATACAGTCCTGAGAAAGTGGGTGTATAACGAGATATCACTCATAATTCCCTAAGCGTTGGGGTAAACCCCATGTTATTATACATTTTCTTAATCCTCATTAACAAAATGCAACTTTTTTGTTCTTGAGTATTTTTTCGAAAGTTGTATAGATTTCGAGTAAATCATGGTTAGACATCACACATAACCAATGTGAACACTGATTTTATACGTTCAAATGAAATTATCTCAAAAACTAATGGAGTTAACAAAAACTGTGTGATTACAAGAAGTATTTGTCATTAAATTTGAAACATTTCAGGAAAAAATCATCTTTGTATCATAAACAGGTGAGAAGTTATGCGTATTTAAATGTGGCAACTACATAATAGCGCGGCAGCCATATGGATGACATGTTCATGCAGCCCCCCCCCCCCCCGGAATTTTGTAACACTCACTTTTCTGAGACACTTCTGTTATATATAAGCAAAAAAATATATATTCACAAAGCTTTTGCACTCTGGGACTATAAGGCATATACACTGTACTGTAGCCATCTCCAGATATGTTGGATGACAACTTCCCACCCCCAGCCAGCAATGGCCATGATGACTGGGGATTATTGGAGTTGTAGTCCAACATATCTGGAGGGTGCCGTATTTGGGAAGGCTGGCCTACTTGATGAAACTGAAGCTAATCAGGGATAGGGAATGTATGTATTGCATTTGAATTGCATTTGAAGCAATCATATCATACAATTAGCAGTGGAACTAGTTTCTTTCATTTTATTGACTGATTTAATATATTTATACCTGCCTCTCCATCTTTAACAAGGCAACTTAACAACAATCATTTAAAAAAAATGCAATTAAAAACATGATAAATCAGGATTTATGCTTTAAAATATTCTTATATCTGAAAACAGTTAAAACACACACACACACACACACACTGACACACAGAAATACAGATTTTAATCACATATATTTTGGTGATTAATATGTTAGCAGATGTGAGAATGAAAAAAAACCTTGAAGGAATTGCTTCAGAAAATGTGGCACAACATGATTATGAATAAGATCAGAGTAATATTATATTCATGTCTGGAAAGATTAAATGCATTTCAATCATTTGGAGAGGATAAGAATTTATATATAGTTTATTGGAAAAATAGGTTTGCATAAGATAATGTGAAGTCACAGGCATTGGTTTTGTTGTAAGAATATAAGACTATAACCTAGATTCATCTGGATTCTGGAACATTGACCTATAGGGTTAAATTCAACGTTGTGCTAGCAGAAATCCACTAGCACAACAGGATGTTCTCCTCCTCTTCTCCCCCCTGCAGCCCTTCACACTACCCGAAAATCTGCTCTTGAGAGTTCCCAAGCTTGCTGGAGCAGATTTTGAGGGTACATGGAGGGACTGAGGGGAGAATTTCTCGCTTTCTAGTTCTTCTGACAGAAGCAGTTCCGTCAACAGAATGACAGTATTGGATTTAATCCATCATATTTGGATTGTATAATGAAGAATCCACTTTTTTAAAAAGTTGTTTATTTTTAATTGTCGATTCATGGTGGTCATACTTAAGTACAGCAACCTATAGTAGTCTCCAGATTAATTTACACATTTATTTTTACAGACATTCTTACCTAAAAGGTTAGAAATCTCTAAATCTTCTGTGGTTAATGTTTGTATAAATATGCCTCTCTATGGTGAGAAAGTGCTAAGATAATTATGGATTTTAACTACTGAAGATTTCGGCTATTACAGATCTATGGCTGCATCTGTCTTTCATCCTCTGAGGACACCTTTATACAGACATCAACCACAGAAGACACATAGTAATGTGGAGACTTGTGATCAAGTTTTTCTGTTAACAAATATGAATTTGTTTCCCTGATTTAAGGGTATCCTGCTTAGTTGTGCGACCCCTGAGCTCCCCAATTGTGGAACGATCTCCCCGATGAGGCCCGCCTGGCGCCAACATTGTTATCTTTTCGGCGCCAGGTCAAGTCTTTCCTCTTCTCTCAGGCATTTGGCAATATCTGAGAAGCCTGGGTTTGTTTTGTTTTGTTTTGGTTTTTGTAGCTTTTTGAAGTGTTGTAGTGGTTTTTAATGTACAGATTGTGTGTATGTTGTATGTTTTTGCTGTTTTAATTTTTGTATATTGTTTTTAATTGTTTTTAATCCTATGTAAACCGCCCAGAGAGCTGCGGCTATGGGGCGGTATACAAATGTAAAATAAATAAATAAATAAATTGTGGTAAATCACCCCGCATCTTCTGAAAGCGCGAAGGTGGTAGGAAACCAAAGAATGAGGGGGAAGAACTCAACTCAGAACTTGGGGCAAAAGCATTAAGAACACGGGCTGTGGTGTTGCATCTGATTATGTTAGAAGCCAAAACAACATCTGATGATGATGATTTTCTTTTTTTGCGTTCGAGGCCTCTAATCTGCTTGCTCTAATCCTCTTAGAGCATCTGTTTTATCAGACTTTTATCTGATCTCTCTGTCTCCCAAACAAGCTGTCTGGACTCCTCATATCTGAGTTGCATTTGCTCCTTTACTGATGGGCTATCTTTGCATCCTTCCTTTTCAGCCCAAATTAGGACTTTTTGGCACTGCTGATTACAGTTGATCATTCCCCATGCCTACATCCCATGCCAGAATTATCACCATCATTATTGGTATCAAAGGCCCATCATAGGCGTGTGCAGCACATTTCATTAGGGCGTGTACCCAAGAATTGTTTTAAAAGGTGAATATTTGTTGAATACTCAGTCATAAAAGACTTTATTTTTATTCATTTATTTATTAAATACTGTAGACACTGCTGCCCTACTCTGCGTTCAGTTTGTCTGACCTCAGGAGGGCCGTTGCAGGTGAGGGGGGGGATGAGGAGACTCTCCTCAAGCCCCAGCATTGGTGGGACTTTGTGGTGACACTGGCTGGAGAAGGGGCTTACGAGGCAATATTAGCCTTCAGGAGCTCTCCCTGTGGCCTCTTTGAAGTGCGGCTCCTGGCAGAGAGGCTCCCAGCAGAGCAATTTCTTTTCACTCCTGCTGCCAGGAGCAATGGGGAGCTGTTGGGAGCAGTGGCAGCAGAGCAGCCAGAGGGCCGTTCCTGCTGCGTGGACAACATTTCGGCACAGCGTGCACCCACTATCATTTACGTGCACCTGGGTTGGCACAAGGCCAGTGGAGCAGCCACTCCAGCAGAGGCCTAGTGGCCGAGGGGGCGCAGCTCCCAGCAGAGAGGCTTTATTTATTTATTTATTTATTGCATTTTCATACCACCCAATAGCCAAAGCTCTCTGGGCAGTTTACAAAAATTGAAACCATAAAAACCATTCCAAATATAAAACAACAACAGTATAAAAAATACAACATAAGAACACAAGCAGGATAAAAGCAAGCAGCAATGCATAAATGAATACCAATTTCAAATACAGAAATAAAACAGCAAAGTTTACAATTAAACTGATAAACTGTTAAAATACTGAGAAAATAAAAAGGTATTCACCTGGTGTCTAAAAGAGTGTAATGTAGGTTGCAGGCGAACCTCTCTAGGGATCTCATTCCACAGCCGGGGTGCCACAGCAGAGAAGGCCCTCCTCTTGGTAGCCATCTGCCTCACTTACTTTGGCAGGGGTTCACGGAGAAGGACCCCTGAGGATGATCTTAGTGTCTGGGCAGGTAAATATGGGAGGAGGCGTTCCTTCAGATAACCTAGCCCCAAGTCATTTAGGGCTTTGAATGCTAATACAAGCACTTTGAATCGGGCCCGGACCTAGACCAGCAGCCAGTGAAGCTGGAAAAGGACTGGCGTAATATGGTCCCCTTGGCCAGTCCCCATTAACGGTCTGGCTGCCCTGTTTTGTACCACTTGAAGTTTCTGGACTGTTTTCAAAGGCAGCCCCACGTATAATGCATTGCAGCAATCCAGACGAGAGGTTATCAGAGCATGGATAACTGTAGCTAGGCTATCTCTGTCCAGATAAGGGCACAGTTGGTATATCAGTCTGAGCTGATAAAAGGTGCTCCTTGCCACTGAGTTCACCTGTGCCTTAAGTGACAGTTCCAGATCCAGGAGCAACCCCAAACTATGAACCCGATCCTTTAGGGGGAGTGCAACCCCATCCAGAACAGGATAAACATCACCTTGCTGGACAGACGAACCAGAGAGATTTCTATTTGCTCCTGCTGTCAGGAGCAATTGTGTGCTGTTGTGGGCAGTGGCAGCAGAGCAGCCATAGGACTGTTCCTGCTGCATGGCCAACATTTTGGTGCATCATGCATCCGATATTATTGACTTGCACCTCTGTTGACGCAAGGCCGGTTGGAGCAGCCACTCCAGCAGATGCCTAGTGGCCAAGGGGGCACGTCTCCCAGCAGAGGGGCTCCAAGTACAGTGACTCTGTCTCACTTCTGCTGCTGGAAGCAATGATGCTCTCTTGGAGGCAGCGGTTCAGCGCAGCGGCAGAGCAGACAGAGGGCAGCCAGAGGACCGTTCCCACTGTGTCTGAATCCCCCTCTGGATTCCTACTCAATGAACCCTTCAATTTGGCGCTTATTGCATGAGACATTAGGATGTGCCTGGGCACACCCAGCACATCCCTTGCACATGCCTATGAGGCCCATTCTTATCTTTGGAAGTTCCAGCAAACCCATCTTACAAGGAATGGACGAATCTGTTCAGTTTCAGTTTCTCCCACATTCAGAATTTTTTAAAATCGCAAGTCCTTTTCATCCTGAATGTGAAGAAATTTGTACATTTTGGTAAATTCTTCTCAAAAGTGGGCCAAAAGAAAGCTCTCTCCCATCGGCACTGGCCAAATTCAGTAGGTACAGCTATTCCTAACATGGAGAGGACCAGTTTGTACCTGCCTGTCATCTAGCTGTAAATGATGAGGAGCCTGATAGTAGAAAGAAGTGGGGGTTGAGTACAAAAGGATTAGAGTTTGGAACATTTGATGGCCTAGGTCCAATCCATGCATTCTGCTTGCTGTGGAGATGCCATCGGGATAGAAACTAAGTTTCCAAGGCAAGTGATTCCCAGCCGTGTTTCAGTGCTTCCCCATCTTTAAATTGGGAGTCTCCATACTACTGCCACAAGATCACCAGAAAAGGTATGATGACACTTTGTGTGATGGACATTCACGTGGCAAACACACCGAAATATTGGGGATTGGGATTACTTACCACAGGGAAGCTGATTTTGCTGGAATCCCTGTTCTGTGCAATGTTCACCATCCCATATTCACAAAGTACTAAAGGGATGATGAACTCCAGATGGGGGCAACCCAAGACATTTTGCTGTCTGAGGAAGAGCAGCAAATGGTGCCCCTCCCCCCATTCATGGTGGATAGTTCCCAAGTTACCTTCACGCCTGTGGCAAAAAAATAACTAAATAATCCCATGTGTGCCTTTCCCTATTCGTAAAATACAAAAATGATAACTTTAACAATCTAATAACTTGCTGCTTTTACATAACACCAAAATCAGCTGCCTGAGGTGGCTGCCTCACTTTAGCTTATGGTAGGGCCAGCCCTGCTTCCAGGAGAGAGAGAGGGGTGGATCATGTAGAAAGAGAATAAATGCTTGTGTCATTCCAGAGTTCAGAAAGTTATGGGTCCTATTAACAGACCAGGTTTGGAAGTGTAAACCTGGGTTGTAGTACATGACCGATTTACTCATCTTGAAGATATAATATGTAGCACAGAAATTGCTTGCATATTCATAAGAAGTTGCACTTTTGGATGCTTTCTGTGCCCCCCTTTTTAGCTTACCTCTTCTTTATTTTTGCTCCTTGTGCCTCCCTCCATAAACTTCTTTGCTGGCTGGCTCAGCAAAGAATAAATGGATTTATTGAAGTGCTATTTGCCTTTGTGATGTACAGGAGTGAAGTGAACTAATTACTCTCGAGTGCCTTGGCTACAAGGACTCAACAAATTCTTAATAAATACAGATGAGCGCAGGGTTCTTCTGCAGTCAGAACTGAGGCAGGGTTGATGGGAATCCAAGAAGGAACTGCTTGGCGCTGAGAGCTTTAGGGTCAACATATTTGGTATCTGGATAAAGTGCAAGTGGGGTTCATGAATGCCAGTTTCAGGATGCAGAGAGCTTGCTGGGGTAGTATCATGGCAGTATTAAAGGGAAAGTCACCCTTTCACTTCTTAGAGATTACTGTCTTTATATGGCTTATTATTGCCCAACTTGATGCACATTGAATCTGGACACTTCACAGAAAACAGAGCAGAGTCTGGAGGGGGGGAGCGGCGAACCAAGGGAAACTCATTGAGCTCCCCCCACTACGGATTCCTCCTACGGAGCAGTTGCTTTGCAAGTCAGGCAGCAGAGGGAGTTTGTGCAGCCTGGGAGCTTAGCTCCTCTCCTTTTCCCAAGATTCCCAGAGAAGAGCTGCAGAAAAGTGATGTCTCTTGCCTAGGCTGACCATATGAAAAGGAAGACAGCACTCATGTAATTTTAACAGTTGTAGAGAAAAGGGAATTTCAGCTGGTGCCATTTTTATGCAATTAGTTCCTGGTGAAATTCCCTCTTATCACAACTGTTAAAGTTGCAGGAGCCCTGCCTTCTTTTGTATATGGTCACTCTAGTATAGTGCCTGCAACTTTAACAGTTGTGATGAAGAGGGAATTTCACCCAAAACTTTTAAGTACATATCTTTTAATCTTTTCACCCAAATCTTTTAAGTACATCTTTTAAGTACATATTGAGACTTCTATTTGGAACCCACTTGAAAAACTGCTTCGGTGCTTTGATATAATGGCAAATTTGAAAGCTCACAACTGATGCTTTTAGAGAGTCATTAATTTCCATGGCATGAATGAAAATTCTGTTCAATGTA
Organism: Anniella stebbinsi; assembly: GCA_029215795.1. Taxonomy (NCBI): domain Eukaryota; kingdom Metazoa; phylum Chordata; class Lepidosauria; order Squamata; family Anniellidae; genus Anniella; species Anniella stebbinsi. Next base: position 338,586,784 of record JARDYH010000001.1, read on the forward strand.
TCTACAAGAACTCCAACCCAGTGGAATAGCAGTTCAGAGCACAATAATCTCATCTTGACCCAAATTAGTTGTGACAATCTGTTGTAGGTATCTTTCCCCTGACATCTTTAAACCTAAAGCTTCCTTAGAAAGAACTTGAAGAGGGGAGGAGGAACTACTCAACCCCTTTTTCTGGGCATTTTTCTGCTCAAAATTGCACACCCAAGCTGCTTTTCCATCTCTTGTGGGAAAGATAGAGATACCCATATTTTTTTTTCTGGGAGAAAAAAAACAGCTGTGTGTATGTATGTGTGTGTGAAAAACGCTGGAGAGAAAGGGTTGAACAGCCCCCTGACATTCCTCTGCTGATACGTCCAGCCTCCCATTGCTACTTTTGGAAATATACTTATGACTGCTTATCACATCAACTTTGGGCTTCCTTTGCAGGGCAGCTATATCCAGATGTGTGTCCAATCCTGCAGGTTTCTGTTTTTGAAAGGCACATCAAGCTGAATAAGTCTTAGGGTCTCCCATATGTAACCAAAGGGACATCTCAGCAGCAACTATTGGAATGGTCACCAGGTTTTACATGGTAGAGACTCCTCCAACCTGGTACTCTCCAGATATGTTGGACTATACTTCAGATCATCCCCAGCCATTGTGCGTAATGACCACAGAGGCTAGGATAATGGGAATTGAGGTCCAAGCAATTTGAAGAGCATCAGATCAGGGGAGACTTAACTAGAAAATGTCTGCTACCAAAAAGAAGAAGAAGAAGAAGTCATCAAACTCTTCCGGATGATACATATATATTCTGCGTATTGATTGAATTTAACCAATTGATGCAAACAAATGTTGGTGGTGCGGTGGGGAAACTGATTAACACATTCCTTTTTACATGACAAAAACTCCACACAGCAGCAGCTTGTCCGAAAGCTACGGTACACAGATAGATCTTATTGGCTCTCACTGTTTCTCCTTCTGGTTCTTTTTCCTTCCCTCTGGAGTACCAATCCACTGACTTAATGAGGGCTAACGGTGTAATTAATCACACAAGCCCTTGGCGCAGCAGTTCCTGGGACCTAAGTGGATGTGACAGTTGCTTGGAGGGAGAATGAAGGACAACCCGATGAAGATGATAGGGTGGCCAGTTACGCAGTGCCAAAGAGGAGGAAATGCATCACCTCCCAAAAAGAGGACAAAGAGGCTGTTGATTTGCATAAAATTTGCATATGCTAATTTTTATGTAGACATCTAAATTTAGACATAATAGTCATAATTTAAGTAGGAATACAATACGTTTCATCCCCGAGGGGAAGACTGACCATGTGACGTGCGTGCCTACCTGCACAGTCTGGTGTTCTAATGTGAATTGTGTATGGACAACTTCAAGGCTCCTGTTTCTCTCCCTCCTTGTGACTTAGGCCTCATCTACACCAAGCAGGATATTGCACTATGAAAGTGGTATGAAAGCAGTATATAACAGGCAGGAGCTACACTACTGCTTTATAGAGATATTGAAATGCACTGACAACCGTTGGGGCCCATTGACACATACCACATACCGCTTTCATGCCACTATATTCTGCTTGGTGTGGCCCCTGCCTTTTATATACTGCGTTCATACTGCTTTCAAAGTGCAATATCCTGCTTGGTGTAGATGAGGCTCTAGTCTGGGTTGCTTCAAGCAGAGGGCTTTTGTAAAGTAGTAGATGGCTATTGTAGATGTTGTTGTTGTTGTTGTTGTTGTTGTTGTTGTTGCTGCTGCTGCTGCTGCTGCTGCTGCTGCGGATAAAAAGAGGCTCCTGCTCATTGGGAAACAGGAGTCACAACAGCAGACACAGCAGAACTGAACAGAAATGTGGTACCAGGAAGGCCTGGGGACCTTAGGGATGAGTGAGAACTTTGTTCAGGACACATTTCAGTGTGAACGTATCAAATTCACACTTCCCAAACCGAAACATGAACCGGTACAATTTCTCATCAAAATCCATACATTTCTAAAAATTGCAATGGCAATTGCAAAAAACATAAATAAATAAATAAGGCACACATAAATACATGATTCAATGGGGAAAATGTGTACCTTTTAAAAAGTGCATGCAAGAATGTGCACATTTGGTGGCGGGGGAAAGCATACACAAATGTGTATGATCAAAAAATCTGCACAAAAAAACTGTATACGTTTTTGTGTGGATTAAAAGTAATTCACAATCCAGTGCAAAATTGGGAAGGATTAAATTTAGCATGGAAAAAATGAGAACCCAAATGAAACTGAGTGTGACACATTTTCCCCTTACCTAATGTAGCAAAAGCTGGTCTCAAACCGAAGCCATTTCTGTTTTAATTTAGAGTCTGGTTTCTGCTCTTCTTTCTGTTCCATTTCCTCCCTTTCTTTTTTTTTCTTTTCTGATTTGTTTCACCTTTGGAGAATAACTTGACAAGGGTGGGCCTAACAGCACATGTGATTGCTTGGGATGGTAATATTTTAAGGGTATCAATGAAGCCACATGATCTGAGAGATATGCCCTGGGACAATTTTGCTATGTCACAGAGCAGTATTTTTCAGCCTTTTCAAATCAAGAACCCAGGTGTAACTAGCAATGCTGGACAAAATCGGTCTTTGTGAATCCCAATTTAGACCATGAGATCAAATTCAGTGGTCCTTCTCTGGGAGCCCCCACCAAAGGAAGTTAGGTGGGTGGCCACTAAAAAGAAGGGCCTTTTCTGCTGTGGCACACCGTTTGTGGAAGGAGCTTCCCAGAGAGGCTTGTCTGGTGCCTACACTGTGCTCACCTGGTGTCTACTGCGTTTTCCCCTCCATTCTAAAGTGATTTTTGAAGCCAGCAGCAGCTGGCTGCTGAGTGCAGTGACTTGTGCTTGATGTGTGTGTTTTAAATTAAAAAAAGGAAAGGCCACCCGATCATCTTGTAAAATAATAAGTATCCACACACACACACCTGAAATGTCTCCCCCATCCACCTGAATGCCTGCCAACCCTCCCAATCTTCGGGAGGGTTTTTGCCAAGCCCACCCCCTGCAAACCTCAGAATATTTGGCTGGCCAATACATTATGTGGGCTATCCTTGCAGTATTTGGATGGCTACCTAAGGCCAGGAAACTAACAAAGAGCCTATCTACACTACTGCGGTTTAAAACTGTTATAAACCGTTTTAAATCAGTAGTGTAGATAGGCTCAAAGTCTCACATTCAATGTGGTTACAGAGAGAAATTTTGGTGGCCAAACAATTGGTGTAAAAAAAAGAAAGAAAAAAAAGAAGAACCTGAAAATCAATTAAACTTCCAGAGGTAGATTATTGGGTACAAGACTTGCTAGTGCAAGCAGCATACGAGCAAGTGTTATGGACGAAAAGGGAGAATGAAGACGAATTTAGAGAAGTTTGGGGGCAATTACCTTGAGCTGTATACCAGCTGAGGAAAGAAGTATTATATCTATGTATAGTATCTGTTCCTTTTTAGGGCTGTCTTGTCATGTTTAATTTGCTCCTTTAAAATATTTCCAGAGAGTATTCATTCAACTCCCTACTACTATATATTTAGAGGGTGGATTGAGGCAGAGGGTGGAAGAGGGAAGAGCGCGAGAGATGAAGCTACATCCAAGAACAATGTTGTCATTTTTTATTATTATTATTGCTTTGTTTGTATATGATTGAAAACTTTACTAGGCTGCTAATAATGAGAAGGGGGATTTTAAAGTTGCCTAACTGGTTCTCTGTAGGAAAATCAAATGTAACAGCGTATATACGTTTGCGTATCCCCCCCTTTGTAAAAAAATAAAAATAAAAGAATCCCTGTCCATCATATAAGCGAGTGAAGGAGAGGCACAGTCTGGAGAGGAAAAAAATCTGAATGGCAAAAGAGCTGTAGAAGAAATTAAAACTAGTTCAATATTTATACACTACTGATCTAATTAAATTAACAGGTGCACAGATGTGCAGAAGAAACCTCACCAGCCCCTCTTCCTCCCTCTCGCCTTCAACCTTTTTCATATGAGCTCCAATTATAGTGACAGAACTCCAAGTCCATTTCATTATCATGATTTAAGAGAAGGGGAAATTAACAGAAGTCATAATGATTATTCTTTTGAGGAAGGGCAAGAGAGAGAGAGAAGAGAGAGACCCAAGTCACTCATTTTCAGTGGTAGGCTAGGGTTATGATTTTCTTTCTTTCTTTCTTTCTTTCTTTCTTTCTTTCTTTCTCTCTCTTTCCCTCTCTCTCTCTTTCTTTCAGCTTATATATGATCACACAGTTCAGAACACACCAGTCCTCCTTCACTCACTCAACCAATCTGACATATGTAAATCCACTATTGCTCCTGTCACTCATCCCACTCTCACTACAGATATACTCACCATAACATAGAGTTATAACATGAATACACATCTATACCTACAGTTCATAGCATATATATATATATATATATATATATTCATTAAACAAAAAACCTACGGTTTACAAAAACAACGTTAAGGCTCTACATTTGCAACAAATAGTTCTCTTTATGTTATCAGTCATGCTTCTATATGCAAGATGTGTGTCAGAGAAAAGTATTGGGCAGACCTCGTATTTGGTAAGAATATGGAACAGCATTCCCCCATCTTGCTACCCTCCAGATGTTTGAGATTACAAGTCCCAGCATTCCTGACCATGGGACATATTGACTTGCAATTATGTGAGTTGTCATCCAATACCTTTAGAGGGCACCAGGTTGGGGAAGGGCTGCTCTAAACAAAAAAAGAGATGTAGGTGGCCCTAAGTTGTTCGTCATCAGTTTTCCAAAACCCCACAGTCACCTGTGCATATCATATTCTCCATCATGTCCTCATGGTTTATCTGCTTTGGGAGAATTAGAATTTTACTTGCACTTTCTGCCACCTTAGGGAGGATGTGGCGTTAAGGCTTGGGAACCTTAACTCCCAATTTCCCTGCTTTTTGGTGCTTGGTTGGAAACCGTAGAGCCTTAACGTTGTTTTTGTAAACAGTAGGTTTTTTGTTTAATGAGAGAGAGAGAGAGAGAGAGAGAGAGAGAGAGAGAGAGAGTCATGGTACCCAGCTGTCTTTCTGTTGAATCTTTTCCTTCTATTTTAAGAATAGCATGATAAAGAAATTGGAGTTCAAGTAGACCAAGGCCAGATCTACATCAAGGAGGATACAGCAGTATGAAAGCAGTATGAAAGTGGTATATAAAAGGTAGGAGCCACACTATTGCTTTATAGTGGTATTAAAGTGCACTGACGACTGTTGGGGCCCACTGACACATACCATATCCTGCTATATCCTGCCTGGTGTGGCTCCTGCCTTTTATATACTGCTTTCACATCGCTATATCCTGCTTAGTGTAGATCTGGCCCAGGTGAATTGTAATGAGTAAAGATCCCCTTTCGAAACATTTAAACAAAATCAGGAGGAGAATATCTATAATTATCTTGATGATAAATACACAAGTGTTTTGAACACTAAGAAAATGAAAAGGTGACTTCCAAAGCAAGATCTGAGAGCATAGTCTTTCCCCCGCTCCCTGGGATTTTTAGAATTGTAGAGAAGTCAAGATGATTTTAATCCTAAATGCTCCCAGGATTATTATTATTATTATTTTACTCAAGATCCACAATTAAAATTTCAGGAGAAGGAAGTGCTTAAGGGGAGAAGAGTGCTTTGGTAGCAAATACATAATAGTTACCCTCTGGCAGGAATTGTTTTCAACACATCTTCATAAGGTGAACATAAAAATGCATAGGTATGTACATATGTATAACTTTACTTTTTAAATATATACCCAGATAATAGAAATCATATAGCAGTGCTTCAGATAAATGATTAATGCTCCACAGAGAGCCGTAAGGCTGTCTCAGTGCAGAAATTATGCAGGGATGCTGTTAAAATTACATAACAGGCAGGACGTATGATGCACACAAAGAATCATACCTTACACAGATGTCTGCTGTTGTCGGAATCAATTTTGCCTTTTTAAAGCTGGTCCAGCACTCTCAATCCTGGTTGTCCCATTCCCCCCACCCTGAAACTTGGGAAGACAGAGAGGCATACAAATACATATAGCTCTCTGTCTCTCTCTGTCTGTGTCTTCTTCTCTCCCTCCCCCTTTCCGTCTCCCTCTCTTTAGCAGCTGGGATGGAGATAGCCCAGTTTTCTTTGTGACAATAACTTATCATTGTGATATTTTGTTTGCTTTGCAAGCACCTTAACTTTTCTCTTAACCTGATATATATTGAAATGCTCTGGTTTTTTGAAAAGGATATTTACTGAATTCTCTGAGCCAACTTGGAGTGGGGTGAGCAAAATTCAGCTTCATTGCAGTTCTATAATAATTATTGCAAGTACTAGGTTGTATCCAACTAGCTCCTGCTGCTGATGGAATGGGGAGTTTCCCCCTCTCCCTATCAGCCTCCCCATTTCTTCTAGAGGGTTGGTGAACCCTCCGGATTAGGGTTTGTTTGTTTTTTCCCTGTGGGTGGGTGGGTGGGATGGGGTTGCAAAGTGGTGGGAAAAGTCCTGTTGTGCAAACAGAAATCTGTTCTCACGACATTGAACTACACCCACGGTGCTTTGAGATGTTTGTTTATTATATTTGTGAGTCACTGTATAACAGAAATGTTCTTGGGGTGATGAACAGTAAATAAAAATTTAAACACAGGCATGCATATGCCAAAATTAAACACTAAAATCAACAAGTATCAACAGCACAAATGGCCCTACTCATATCAAGTAATATTATGAGCACCACACACACAAGATCAGGCGCATCGGTCCAAAACACAGATACAAACAGTGTGTTACAGCCCACAACTGCTTTGCATTTTGGATAGCTCCTATAGAGGACAGCCATCTGTCAGGTATCCTTTAAGGTAGATTCCTGCATTGAGCAGGGGGTTGGACTTGATGGCCTTATAGGCCCCTTCCAACTCTACTATTCTGTGATTCTATGATTCTATGAGTTCTGACTCGTTCTCACTGAAACTGGGAGTGGATTCACTGCCCTACTGGTATTGGAGCCATCAGCCTCCACCAGAATTAACTACATGCATGTGTGAGAGAAACCATCTCTCACACATTACGTTCGCTGCCTTGCGTTCCTTGGAGGAAAAATGGTGGGATATAAATGTAATAAATGAATTAATAAATAAGTAAATCTCTGTCTCTATTTCCTAACAAAGAAATCTGTAAATTCCTTACACATCCTTTTGAGTATCTCATAGAATTCGTGATTCCTTAGGGATGAGCAATCTCACCCACGTCATTGGACGCTCGCCCTGCCGCCACCTTGCCCTGCTTGTCAGGCCGCACAAAACTCCTTTCAAGGCTTGGTGAGGCCCAACGAGCACTTGGCAGCCATCCGCCCTTGCTCCTTTATGGCCGCCATTTTCACAGCGGGGGGAAATGAGTGTCCATTGTGATGTGAATGGAGGCTCCGGACAAGGGCAGTTGGCTGCCACACGTTGGTCGGGATTCACAGGCTCTTGGAGTGCAGGTTTGCAAATGTGCTGCGGGCGCCCAACTGGGTCCATGGGAGCAGGTGTGGTGGGAGTCCATTGGACTCTCAGACTCAGTCGGGCACACGCAACATCCCTAACTGTAATTTTCCATCTTTTTCAAACAGACACAAATAGCACACACATTTGATTTTTCTCACTCACCTGCATCATCATCAACTGTCTCTCTCCACCTCCTTTCTTTCCCTTCTCCACACACTGCCACGGACATATCCTGTATTCTGGCCTTCCCCAACCTGATGCCTTTCAGAAGTATCGGCCAGGAACTCCCAGCATTCCCTCACATGCTGGGGAATGCTGGGAGTTGTCATCCAGCCGTTCTGCAGGGCACCAGGTTAGGATGAATGCTTTCCTCTTTCCTACCATCCAAACAAAGAAAGCACAGCTGTCTCTCCTTCATCCTCTTTGGCTTATCCAACAGATCCCCTAATTGTCAAGAAATGGTGGTCAGAGAGTCATTTCCCCCTAGGAAACATGGGACATTTTATTCAGTCTCATGACCTTTGATGGAAAAAGATGCTCCAACTGACATTTCCAGCAGGAAGGACAATAGAGTCCGTGTCTGGTTTAAAGATAAAGAACTATAAGAAAAGAAAGAGAGCAGGGGCCTTGACCTTGCCCATCGACTGTTAGCACCTGAACAGCAGACTAAGCAGGCACATCACAGTAATATTTTCTAGGAGCCTATCTATACTACTGCTTTAAAATGGTTTATAACAGTTTTAAACTGGTTATTAACCAGTTTACAACTGTTATAAACCATTTAAAAATAGTAGTGTAGATAGGCTGTGGTGTGCATCTAAACATATAAATCAACATATGCACATTGTATGGAAATCTGTGTCCTCTTCTGTCCTCCTTTGATGTGTAAGTGGCCACTCTACCTCTGCTATTTGAGCAGGGATGTTCACATAGTTGAGCACCCCATCTTTAAATTCTTGCCCCAAATCTAACTTTAGGGCTCTGAGATAAGGTTTATATGTTTGCAGTCTGTCAAACTCTGCCCAGTAACCATTTCCCTTATTCTGAGCCACTTAGAAGACACCTAGGTTCTTTTCCCCTGTTGTGATGTTCCATATTCTGTAGACTCCACCCTGTCCTTTGTCAGAGCCCTTACTCCATCCCCACCCCCCACAGCTGTTCTTCTGTTTAAAAATAGGATTGGAAACAAGACAGTAGCTCCAGGTTCTGTTTCCAGCTCAATGTAAGACTAGGGATGGAAGGACCAATCTATATCCAGTCCATGTCAATTTCACATGAATGCAGTCATTACTCCACTCCATCCAATTTCTGCATCAGTTTGCAATTAAGAAACAAACAAAAACAAAACAAAAACAAATAATGTCTGCATTTTTTTTTCATTTTTGTATTCAACTTTCCCTAAAATATGCATTTTGTGCAATATCCATATATACATTTTTGTTTGCAACTTTTGAGCATCGCAAAATTTGAAGAAGTTCACACTCCAAAGGATAACTGTTCTGACCCACATATTAGCCTGAGAAGTGCAAATTAGGCTGCTTTGCTTAAAAATGTGGGCTAAAATTCCCCATCCGTACCTAGGACACATCAGGTGCAGTCTCTGTTTTTTTAACTTTATCATTCCATTGCTATCATTTCAATATCCAACAGGTGGCATCAAACTATTAAAAATATTTTTTTGTACATTGATAGTTGACTGAGTGGTCCTCATTTCAGACATTTCAATATGTTTTTCATTCTTGAGCAATCTTGGGTGCTATTTTTATTCTATTGTTGTTGTGTTTGCGTTGTATTTTAATGCATTGTTTTATTATTTATCTGTACACCGTCCTGAGATCCTTGTGATATAGGGCAGGATATAAATGTTTTAATAAATAAATAAATATTGTTTTAATCACATTTATTCATGATTGTAATGCTTCCTTGAGCCATTTTCCCTAGTACAAAGACAGGGTACAAACCAAATCAAATCAATCAGTCTTGATACATATGATTACATTCTGTCCTCATCTCTTTCATATGGTTGATAAAGCCAAAATAATCTTAATGAACTGCATCACCTTTGGTAGAGTATTCTCAAGCTCTTCAGTTTCCTAAATTGGCCCACCTGCTCTGAGCTGGCACAGGATATCAAATTTCCATGCCCTGGTCGATCCTTTCATTTTTTTCCTGCTTTCTTTGCTGCCTTTCTCTGCATGCATTATTGTGGGCTGCGATAACTCTGCTACTACTTACTCTTTTACAAATAGCAATCAAGGCATGGAACAGGAGAAGGTGGCTCTGCAAAGTGACTGCATCTACAGGCCCTGAAAACTAGTACCTCATTAGGCATGCTATCTTGGTACCTCAACATCTTCCATGTGTCTTGTGTGACTTGATTTATTAAGGGCAATTACCATTCATATAAAAGGCACAGTCCTGAGAAAGTAAAGTGTGTTTAAGTGGAATTGATTTTAATGGGATCTCTGTGTATTTAACTTTCTCTGGATTACTAATATTTGCTTGATTTAAGATACAGTTGGTTTAAAAGCAATGTAGGTGGAGATAACCAGGTAATGTAGGAGATGTAAGTCAATGTAAAACCTGGGGGCCTTTTCTAGATGATGATGGCATTTTTATTTTGCATGCAGCCAAGTGTACAATTGTAGGGGGAAATGAGGTATCTTTAAATGCAGCACTTCCGTTTTGTGGCTGTCACATTTTCTGAGCACAGAAAGTGGAATATTTTGTAGAGTTGCACCTCAATTCAAGACATTTTAATTGACTAATTATATGAGTTTTAGTCAATTAATGTATTGGCTAAATTTGCATACATCTAGATATGGCTAAAATGAAATTTCTTTGTTTTAGAACCTCAAGCGTTTAACTTCCAGCCAACAGTTCTGTTCAAGATTGTGGTTGCTTCACTGCTAATAGCAGTGAGGAACAGCAGCAGTCTTGATGAGGTCCACTGTTCTGTGTGTGTGTGTGAGAGAGAGGGGCTTTAAGCTAGCCCCTCTCTGATTGATCCTGCCCAAGGTGGTTGTTTCCTCACTGCTAGAAGCAGGAGGAACCAGAAATCTTGATGAGGATCATCAGGATGGGGGTGGGCAGTGGAGGCTGGTGGTGCTGATGTTGAAACCCTCTAGGTTTTAGCCAGAACCAGCCAGAACTCTAAAGGAACTATCCAAGGAACTGCCATGAATAGCTCCTTAGGATAGCTACCTTGGATAACTCCCTTAGAGTTCGGACTGGTTCTGACTGAAACCCAGTGGGGATTCACAGCCCCACTGAAATCAGAACCACCAGCTTCCACTAGGGTGGTGGTGGTAAAGCCTCCCCCCATCAGTGATCCTCCTCAGGATGGCTGATGAAGATCATGAAACAGTGGTCTGTTCCCCACCCCCAGCTGATGTCAGATCAGTTGGGGGGAGTGTGTTGGGCACCTTGGCAGTTCTGTGGACTGCATAGAGAGTATCTGAGGGCTACGTGCAGCCCATGGGCCACACTGGATACCCACTTGAGTTTTCCATTATACATACATGTGTTGAGGCAGGTACCATCCACAGAGAGGCATTCCGGTCTTAACAGAATTGCACTGGCTGCTTATATGCTTCCAGTTGGAATTCAAGGTGTTGGTAATGACATTTAAAGCCCTAAATGGCTTGGGACCTCAATACTTGAGGGATTGCCTCTCCCTATGTATGCATGCCCGAGACATGAGATCTGTTGGAGGAGCCCTCCTCCGTGTCCTACCAATGCAAGACATATGCTATGGTGGGACATGGGAGAAGGCTTTCTCTGTCCTGGCACCCCAACTCTGGAATGCCCTCCTCTTGGAGGCCTGACTGGCACCAGCGCTGACTTCATTTCAGTGCCAAGAAAAGACATGGTTTTTTTTAACATCACCTTTGACGGCTAAATTCACCAAGCTCACACATTGTTTTAACTGTTCATTGGTTTTTGCTGCTATTAAATTCTATTCTGGTTTTAGCTTGATTAATGGTTTAATTTGTTCTTGGCTGTGTAAATTTATTGTTTTATATTGTCTGTATAATTTTATCAGTACACCTCCCTGAGATCCTAGTTATATAGTGCGGGATACAAATGTTTTAATAAGTAAAAACAATATAAATTCCTTCTCTGAGTGAGAAACTGGAGAATGCCTGTTTTGAGGAGGTGCTTGCCCTCTGCAGTTTTTATAATCACTGCTGTTAAAAATAATTGGTTATTAACATAATATTTATTTATTTTATTACATTTGTATACCGGCCCATAGCTGAAGCTGTATTTTACGGTTGATGTTTTAAAACTTTAAAAGGTTTAAATTGTATTTCATTGTGTTGCATTTTATGGTTTGGCTATTGGGTAGTATAGAAATGTAATAAACTGATTCATCAATATATGTTGCATGCACAATATTCTTTAACTTAGCTAGTGTGGCTAGGAGAACATCAAGGGCCTGTAAGGATGTGATGGAATGTGGCTTCCAGCTCCATACATGGCTCCTCTCCTCCCAGCAGGGTCAGAACTGGAACCATGTGTGCCTCTTGTTCTCCTCAGGGAGAGGTATCTTCACCAGGTTGTGCTGGTAGCTCTCATGTTGGAAAAAGGCGTGGTGCCTGTGATGGCATGTTGCCAGTGATGTTTTCCCTTGTCACTGGTATAGGAGAGGCCATGGGCGGTTCCATCTTTGTTTTTCTTTCACTCTTGTGTTTCTGTGAGATGTTTGCTTAAGAGAGCTAAGTGTGTGTGTAGAGGGGAAGAGGGATTCTGTTAGGTCTAAGCTTGGCAGAAGTTTTGTAACTTTTCATCTCTCTCTTCTGTCTGAATAGAGTAAATAGATCTGCTAGGCCCTATTAAGCATAGATTGTTTAAAATTCTTACTCAGTCCTTGGCTGCTGTATCACTAGGCCTGTCCTAGTCTCCAAATGGAGATTGCCTTTCTTTGCCTAAAACAAAATCTTGGGTCATATAGGATCTTCTGAGGCGTCTCTGATAAATAAACAACTTTCAATAGATTCTCTTTCCAGGCCTTCAGCGCACTGTGAGAGCTGAGTATTCAACCAGGATCCCCTGCACCCAGCCTCCCACAGGGAAGGGACTGTTGGTCTGTCAATTAAGTATTTGAACTCCTGGCAGCATTGCCTGTCCTACCAGTTAACCACACCAGAGCTATGCTGGATAGAAGAATAATGACAAACTGGCAGAAGCCTCTGACAACGTCCCGCTGTTGTCTAATTAAGGTTAATTGTTAGATGGTGGAAGTGGGAACTGTAGAAAACAAATCTGTCTCAGGTAATACAAATCATTACTCCCACATACCCATCCAGTGGGATCCATTTCCAGTAGGCGACTGGCTTTCCATCGACCTGACACCATGCATATAGGGCACAGCAGGCTGTAGGGACAGGGCAGAAGCTCTGCCTCATTCCCTGGAGAACTGCTAGCAGTCAGTGCAGGGAGATTTGGGGGTATACCAAGTCAATGGTTTGACTTGGTAGAAAAGTGAAGCTCTGCTGAGACATTCACCTGAATGTGTGAGGACGTAAAGTGGGTAGAGGGTTGGGGCCATGCATGCTGGCCCTGTCTCCTTCAGTTCAGACCTTGCCGTATTGATCAACAAGATTTGAACAGGAGCTCTACTCACATTTGCTTGACTGCAAGTAAAATTAGGTATGTTGCGGGTGTCCAGCTGTGGCCCAAGATCAGTGATTTCTCACTGTGTTTGCCCCCCAGATACCTGTCCATGGATCCCCGCACTTGCTTGACTCAGCACGTGTTGAGTCAGGCAAGCAAGGGGGCACCGTTCCCTCGTCGAGCTTCCATTTTGGCAGCTTGGTCTTTTTCATAAAGAGCCGTTTGCATGAACTACAGGCATCAAGACCAAGCCATTATAAAAATGACCAAGCTGCCATTTTTATGCAAAATGGCAGCTTGGCGAGGGAGTGGGCGGCCTGCGGTGAGGAGAACTGTTTGGCCAGTGGAGTCTGGCAAGTGGAGTGTGATTTGGGCTGTGGTAAGTTCACCAATCCCTAACCTTATTGTACGATCATGGGCCTTGCTTTAGGATTAGGATTCCCGATAGTGTGGAGAGTTCTACTCGCATCCAAGCAAGCATGGATAGAGCTCCCTTTCAGATCTTACTGATTCAAGTGTTTAATTTGAGGGCACCCAGCTGCAGCAAGAACATGGCAGCACATGACATTAGTACCAAATATCATATCTCAAATATCAGTACATGTTTCATATCACGAAATCCATCTGGACACCATCAGCCTCCTGCAACAAGCCAGTGCAGTTCGAACATTAAACTCAAGATGAAGCTATCTAATGTGAGGGATGCAGAATATTTACATGAACTTTTCCAGCCATTTGAAATGGACATGATCCTCATTCTGAAACCAGTTTTCAGCCAGTGCCTACTGGTACCTTTACCAATTGTACTTAATCAGTAGAACATTATTGGGAAACAGAACTCGGTAATGATAACAAATAGACTTGTGGCGTCTTAAAGACTTAGCAGATGCGTTGTGGTTTACGCTTGCTTGGACTAGAGTCCACTTCATCAGATATGCCATTAGATTCTTTGTTTGTTTCACTACGACCAACTTAATATGGCTACCCCTCTGGAAATTGATCATAATAGTATCAGAAGAGAAAGCTAGAGAGCAGGTTCTCTTTGGGCTTCTATGAGATATTCTTTATCTTCTGTTTTCTCTTCTGTCCATTTCAAAAACTACACAGTCCTATTCAGTGAATACTTGTCCTCTCAGGCTTGTAGTGAAGTAGAGATCAGGAGTGAGGCTCAGCCTGTCACACTTCCTCATATGCTTTTCCCCTATATCCCTCACCCCATGAACAAATGGTGAATCTTATATGCACATGAATGTGTAATTTTTCCCTCTTCCTTTGAGATGAAATGTGCTCTCTGTGGTAAGAGAAGTAGAGGAGGGATAGGGAGCAAGTGAACAAGTCTGAAGTGTAATTCTAATCTCCCTGTGGGAAAATATAATCTGCATATGGCTAAAAATTAAACACTGTTTAGGAAAATGAAACACACTATTTTTAGCATGGGAGATCAAAGTGTTGTTTTTAGTTCTTTTTCAGTGACGTGGGATTTGGATCAGGCACCTAAAGAGAGGCTATTTTTTTTTAAAAAAAATTAAATTACAAAGCATTTTTATTACCTTCTTGCAAGGAGTGAGGTTTAATTTTTCCCACATCAGTCACTTTCCAAACACAAAACTTGTCCTCAGCATAACAATTAAAGACAGGAAACCAGCCTCCGTTGGTGCTAATGGAGGCTTTCTTACTTCCTGTCTTTCTTTAATTGCTGTGTGTGTTTGGTAGGGGGACAATTAAACTTTTCTTATCTGCATGCAATGGTCCCAGTCTGGACTGGGATCCCACACACTTACTTGAGAGGAAAACAAAATATGGACACAGAAGTATGTGCTAGGTCTTTAACACAACATGTAGGTGAAGCCCAGTCTCCCTCCTTTGGATAGAGAAAATAAAATTTTATTATTCACCCGATTAATACTATAGTCTGGAAGCTGGGAGATTTCATCCTGTGGCAACTGACAACAGAATTGTCTTTTCATCTCCTAAGAATTATAGCCAGAAATGAGAAATAAGCAATGATCGTACTGTGAATAAGTTTGTATACTAGGTCATCAGAATTATCCGTTATGCCATTTGGAATGCCCCAGTATACTGATCTTCCTGCTTATGTTTCAAAACTACCTTTTAGACAAACCTATTCCTATATTTCCTTTTCTAGTGTGCATCTTTACAAATCTTCCCCACATCTACCATCATTAAATCTTCAGTCCTGGCATCTCACTTTCTAATTTCCAGTAGGGAAGTAAATACTATAGCCTTGTATGCTGTTCGGGTCATTCTCTGCACTTTGTTTTTTTAAGGAACTAATTTCCTTCAGAAGAGAGTGCAGTCCTCTAAATTTCAGTCCCACTTATGAAGAAAGATACTTACACATGCCACCAACCCATCCTTTCTGTGTTATAACTAAAGACTATCTAATCATTGTGAGCAAATTTAATAATTATGTGTAATGAGTGAATTAGAGCTGTAATTTAAGGACATGAGAATCAATTCCTCCAAATGTTTGTCTTATCATTTAATTGGAAAGAAACTTTTAGAACAATTCCCAAACAGTCTAAATGAGCCCTAGGTGCTATCGTCTCTGCCTGCTTGCTTTTACGAAGCCTTGTATTTCTTTGTAAAAAGAAAACTGGACATGAGTTTTGAGTGGGAAGAAGTCTATCCCAACCTAGTCAATTTGATAAAGGATGTTGGACTTTTGTTGTGTAGGATATACACATATTTATGGGCCTTGCAACAGACACAGACTTTTTTTTGGCTTTGGGGGATAGTTGTTCCCCACGTTTCGCTGTACTACTCAATTAATTATGTGTAAGCATTCATGAATGTGTCAATTTCAGTTTATCCTAGTTTCTCATTTCCCCAAGCTTAAGTTTGCTTCATCTTGAACGTTGAGAATTTCTCCAGGCTTGAGTTTATTTCATCCCAAACGTTGAGATTTTTTTTTAATGCAAATTTAATGCAAATTTTTCCTAGTGCATGCACTTTGTATCCATTTTTGCCTAATATACTTAACACACACGCCTAACATCCTTCCACATGTTAGGTATGTGTGTTAGATTTCAGAACAATCCCTCCACTCCTGTATTTTATATGCAATTTTGAAAGATCCTGCAACTTTTTGACAGCTCTGAATGCACATGGCTTTAGCTGTCAGACACTCAGAGCTGTCAAAAAAAGTTAAATGACCTTTCATAAATTCATATAAAATACAGGGGAGGAGGAATTGTTCTGAAATTTAATACACATGCTTAGGCATATCCCATAAGCACTGTGGGCCACTTTCAAGTCTCAAACTTAAAAAATAGAAGAGTTATAGTATTTAAATGGCAGAACAATAATCCGATAAAATCTGATAATTATCGGACTGATAATTATCGGATCCGATAATTTCAGAGGGATTTGTATTGTATTGTTATCGTTAATCGGATGTCTGATAACACCATTATCGTATCATTATTGGACATCAGAACAATATGATACATATCCTTATTTCTTAGCCATAATTTAAAATCCCTAAATAGAAACTAACAGAAGAATTTAAGTCTACTGTTATTAAATACCGCACAGAGAAAGCTAGGGAGAAAGATTCTTGCATATCTGGGAGAAGGCTAGCCTACGATGCATATCTTGTTAATTTTTTAATGTACGGGGATTATTTTTTTAAAAATGTGGATGCTTTCCACTAACCATGTAATCCCACATCTGCAATCTTAAATGATACAATCCAAATGCAGTGTTACTATTGCATCTGCTGATTGTGTGCATTAGGCCTAACTGAATACTATTGTTGGGCAATTGAAATATTTTGTCAGTTTCAGGCAGTGGCTGCCCACAATAAAAGTGCTAAAGCAAGAGTTAATCAAGCCACAAAACCACAATCAATAGTTAAGCTGTGGGTATGGTATTTTAGGAAGTCAGAATACTGGCTGAAGATGCTCAAACTAAGTATTGAATTTCAGAAGAGCCGTTATCCACTGGTTCCAGTAATTCCATGAGGATGCCATGAGGATTAATCAAGCAACTGTGCAGTTTTCTAATCTTTTAGAAGACAAAATGCAAATTGTTATCCGTATTTGGCTTGCAGTCAGCAAATAAGAGACCTGGAAGTGTGTGAATTTCATGCCAGTCAGCTGATGATCTTAACCATGGACTGCTTTGAGAAACATGATTTTCCATTTCAGAATAACAAACTTATAGCAATTTTAATGTTGCGTAAATGGGGCCTTTACGGCCACCGTTTTCCACAACTTTGAAAAGATGCAGTTTCCAGAGTGCCCCTTGTTGCACACAATGGTGGCTCAGGAGGCGGGCAGGTGGCATTTGCTGGGCAGCAAAGACGCTCGCATGGTGCTGTGAGCAGAGGCGGGAGGTGCCTCAGCGAGCTGGGTCTGTAGGGATAGCGTAGAGGAATCCGCCTGACTCATGGACCCAGTTGGACGCTTGCGACATCCCTATTTGTGTTGCATATGTTCAAGAGGCCTTGTTTGTGGCTCTGCTTCTGTTGGAGAAAATAGCTAAGGACCCTTATGAGGGGAAGGTGGTTGGGGAGTGTATGCTGCAGTGTAAATGGGAAGTATCTGCAGTCCAGATTGTGCCTTAAGGCTGTTAGTTGCCAATCCCTTACTCCCACGTAAACTGAGACACATGTAAAGCACCCTTTAAATCTTTTCCTCCAGCGGAATAGTGTGAATGTACCTGAAACAGCAACTGTGGTATAGTGCAGCAAATTGGGGCTTGGCCTGATCAGTGCAGATGGGAGACTATACAGAAAATCTACACACACCTCTTTTTCTCCAGTGGAAGAATTCAGTAGCAATATAACGGTAATAAAAGGTTGGGTGGGGATGGTCTGTGTTGGAGGAACAACTCCATCCAAGCTCTCTCAGGCTCACAGCCAGGGCAGTAGGGGTGTGTGTCCCTTTAAACTATGTCAGCTCCAGGTCTGGCATAGTCTCTTTCGGATTTTAGGGGCTGTGCTGGGGGGATGGAGAGGCTTTGCATTTGATGGATACAAGGCCTCCCTTGATTTGCCTCTGGCATGCCTTTCCCCCCCTCCCTACTGCCATTGTAGCGTCAATAGCCATGGGACTGTGGTGGCAGAAGTGTCTGCTGCTAGTGTGAGGATGCCTCTGGGGGCATAGCTCCTCCTCCGATTATGATCCTCCATCTCTGCCCATGGAGAGGGAGATCTGCAGAATCTTATGGCCCCTGGGATTGCACCCTAAGAGGACTAAAAATAACTTGGGCTATTTCGGCTTCTCTCTGTCTTTCTTTTTTAATGTAATGATGATTCACTGGGCACAGAATGGACATGATATTTTTCCTGGTTTTTTTTAAAGCTTGTGGGAAATTCATCCTTTGCCTCTTGCCTCTAGAGGTATCTCTCTTGCTAAAGGAAGTATGGTGACAAAGTGTATCTTCAGTAGACTCTTCGGCATCCCATTTCCTATTGTCCTGAAAGCACTGAGTTTGTGATGCAGAGATGTCCAAAGACTGTTGTAAAGTCTCCAGAGTCTCATGTATCTTGTATTGACTGGTTTGTGGAAATGTCTTTCTCGGTGGAATAGAAGAGATACTTCTTGAGATATTCGAAGGTGTGAGATCCTGAAGGGATCTGCGTTTCTGAAAGGTAACTGGTAAATGAGTTAGCTCTAAAATGAATTAAAAAGGGAACAGTTGTCTTGAAGAAGGGGAAGAAGGGGAAAACTGTTGGCCGAGCCAGTGACTGATTAGCAGGCATGCAAGTCTGTGATTTCAATTGCAGACATTGTGAGCAGCACCTGTTTTTACTCTTACACTCCTCTTCTGGTATATAATGCTAATTTTAGTCCTTTGGGGGCACAGGTGATAACATAACCATGATTTCCCTTAATTGTGGCAAAAATACAGACAAAAGACAAAAACAACTCCTTTGATCCTATCCACACTCATTGTCCAATTCATCTTCCCCAAACGTTTTGTCATGACTCTCGTTATTTTTCTTCAGTTTGATTGTTTGCAGGCCCAATTATTTTCACCCAAAAAAGAAATCTCTTTGCAATTCAGCATCAATGTTGCCTGTTTTTGTCCCTTTGTGCAGTCCCATCTACTTCCTGACTGCTTACTAAAACAAACATATCAGCAAAGGTTTCCCCTTTTTCTTATATATTGCACATGTAAGCAAAGTGTGCTAAAATAAAATAAAATACTGTCCTCAATGATGCATAGAATGTTACACAAAGAGAAAACACAGTTTGCAATAAATAAGTCATAGCATTTAAGGCTCACAAATCATACTGCATGTGGACATGGGGCAAAGAAAGGACAAAACATTGAGTACTGTCCCTTTATCAGAGTCAGATCTTTATATTTTGTCCTGGTTTAAAGATCTATAACAGTAAGGGCTTGTTCAGACGATACGCTAAGCCATGGTTAGGCTTCTAACCCCTTTGCACAAACGGTTAGTGACTGTGTGTTTACACCATGCTTATGTAGCCACCATGGTAAGGAATGGTTCACAAGAGACGCTAAGTCATGTTTTATCTATTTTACGGTCTTTGTATGTATATTTATTAGGGATGTGCACTGGATCGGACCCGATCCACGATCCGAGTCCGGTCCAGTGGGAAATCGGATAAATTATCCGATTTCCGATCCCGCAGCTGGATCGGCCGATCCAATCCGAACTGGTCCGAAAAGGCTCCGAACCGGTTCGGCGGATCGGCGGATCGGCAGGCGCCCACTGGCGCCCACCGCCGCTTCCATTGGCGGGCGCCAGCGGGCGCCCGCCGATGAAAGTGGACAGCGGGGGGGGGAGGAGGGGGGCGCTTACCTTCTCGGCCCGTCCGCTCCCGTCCGGCACTAGCAGCTACTACCAGCGGGCTCCGCGGCCTGCTCTAGGGTGGCGCGCCGGGTGATGTCATCACCCGGCGCGCTACTCTAGAGCAGGCCGCGGAGCCTGCTGGTAGTAGCCGCCGGCGCCGGACGGGAGCGGACGGGCCAAGAAGGTAAGCAGGGGGTGCGTGGAGGGGAGGAGGGGGCGCGCGGAGGGGGGGAGGGGGGCCCTTACCTTCCCGGCCCGGCCGCTCCCGTCCGGCTCCGGCGACTACAACTACCAGCAGGCTCCGCGGCCTGCTCTAGGGTGGCGCGCCGGGTGATGTCATCACCCGGCGCGCTACTCTAGAGCAGGCCGCGGAGCCTGCTGGTAGTAGCCGCCGGCCCCGGACGGGAGCGGACGGGCCGGGAAGGTAAGCAGGGTGTGCGTGGAGGGGAGGAGGGGGCGCGCGGAGGGGGGGAGGGGGGCCCTTACCTTCCCGGCCCGGCCGCTCCCGTCCGGCGCCGGCGACTACAACTACTAGCAGGCTCCGCGGCCTGCTCTAGGGTGGCGCGCCGGGTGATGTCATCACCCGGCGCACTACTCGAGAGTAGGCCGCGGAGCCCGCTGGTAGTAGCCGCCGGCGCCGGATGGGAGCGGACGGGCCGAGAAGGTAAGCAGTGGCGGGGAAGGGGGCTTACCCCCCCCCCGGAGCCGTCCGCTTCTATCCGCTGGCGCCCGCGGGCGCCAGCGGATGGAAGCAGACGGCCCCAGGGGGGGTAGGGAGCGCGGGGGAGGGGGCTTACCTGCCGGGGCCGTCCACAGCGGACGGCCCCGGGGGGGGAGGGAGTTAGGTCCCCCCTCACCCACCCGCCGCCATTTTTTCCTCATAGACTTGCATTGCAATGCAAGTCTATGGGGAAAAAAATGGCGGCCGATCCAAAAATTTACGATTTTTGGGTCGGGATCGGACTCGATCCGGTCCGGGGGGCCTCCGATTTTGTCCGAACCGGTCCGGGACAAAATTGGAGGTCCCGATCCGGGTCCCGATCCGATCCGGGGGGTCCATGCACACCCCTAATATTTATTGTTGTTCCTCACCTTGATCCAGAGGGAGAGGCGGGTTAGAAATAGATTTATTATTATTATTATTATTATTATTATTATTATTATTATGGTTCACACAGGCTGCGAAGCCATAACATTTAGCTCAAAATGCTTAACCATTGTGGCTTAACGTGTTGTCTGAACAGGGTCTGAGATTCCTTTCAGGGCTGCAGTACTGGAAGCAGTCTGTTGCCAAACAGAATTTATTTACCCAGTGATAACTTCTGTGGTAAGATACTCCACTTTCATACCAAGTGCTGAGCCAACTTAGTGCAGAAATGCAGTGTCTCACTGCTGAAGTTGCTGCTGGAATAAACAACTGCTATGTGAAAGTATAGGTTAAAGCACTCCAGCCATAAAGGTGGCCTAGAAATAACTGTAGGTAGAAAGACAGCATTACCCAGAAAACTTTGCAATGTTGTGGCACTCACACAAGCATGCCCCCCATCCCTCTTGCCCACTGAGAGCAGCAAACCTCCCCAAAGTGTGACTCCAGGATTTGAGCTTCTCCCTCCCTCCTCTCTATGCTTTGTTCACCTCCATTGTTCACTTTCTCATACTGCTCTTGACCTATAAAATCAGGGCATCCATCTGTGTTATCGTTCTGGGCAATCAAAACAACAGAAACAACATGGACAAAAGAATGACATGCAGCTCAGTTGTTCAACCCTGGCGTGCATGTGGGGCAAGCTGTCAGGTGCTCTGCAGGTGCCCAGTGAGAGCTCACATCTTTCCCCCCTTTTTTTCTTTTTTGCTATCCCAGCTGATCACATAGCTGTGTATCATTTATGACACATTTGTCATATTTATAGCAGAAGAGAATCAGCTGTCTTCCATTATCTGAAAGCTTGTGATCGGCCACTCGGAAGCAAATCACAATTGATGACCAGGCAAATGTCTGCTTACAAACCTGGGTTCTATAGTAGCAATACTTCTTTCCACTTTTTTAAAAATACTGACCACCTTAACCTTGAGTATAGGCTTAGGGAGAGGAGGGGAACCATTTTGTTTTTCAGTTAGGCAGTCTGAAGGGGGATCAGCCTGCAATTGGGGCATTAGGAGAGGATGGAGTCATTGACATTGCGCTCCCCAGTCTGTTTTAGTGGTCTGCAGCATGTGGGAGAGTTCTAATCTCCCAGGACTGCTTGAGGTATCACACAAGAACAATGCAGAAGGCACTAGGCCAGCAGCAGTTTCTAGGTTAAATTGCAACTGAATGAGGTGGCTGTGCTTGCAAACACCCCAGGAAGAAACGGCGGTAGAGAAAAAGTAGAGATTAACTCCCTTAAGTCACCCTGGACAGAAATAGTTTGGTAGAGGATTGTTACATGCTTTTGAAAGGCAGCGCAATATCATTCTCCTTTATTCGGTGTATAGAAGTGCCAGCTAGACAGAAATGCCAGCAAGACAGAACTTATTTCTTGGCATGGGGGCAAAAGAAAGAGACAGAGCCACAGTTTGATCACTAGAGCAGAGGTGAAGTACTTTGCAGCTGAAAGAAATGTGGAAATAAATCCCGCTTTCTGAAAAAAAAGATGCAACAAGTCCTCACTTGTAATTACTAAGAGCTGGGCTGTAACTAGCCAGATCAGCTGGGGAGTTAAAGAGAGTTTGCCTGAGCCTATCTTCAGCTGTATTGGGAAATGTCTCTGAGGCTGGATCTACACTGCTGCTTTATAGTGGTATTGAAGTGCACTGATAACTGTTGGGGCCCATGATATATCTACATCAAGCAGGATATAACGCTATGAAAGTGGTATGAATGCGGTATATGGAATGTGTCATGGGCCCCAACAGTTGTCAGTGCACTTCAATACCGCTGTAAAGCCGTAGTGTAGATCCTGCCTTTATATACTGCTTTCATATGACTTTCATAGTGCTATATCCTGCTTGGTGTAGATCTGGCCTGAGTTTGGTCCTTGTGGAGTTATTCAAGGGGAGCACGGTTCCCTTGATCTGAACCATAACCCTTGTGGGCTAGCCCAGGGACTGCACAGCTCCATGGGGCCTTACAAACTCTTCCTTTGGGGCATTCTTGCACCCTGAGAGCATTACTTCCAATCTAAGACCTGGATGAAAAGTATTGAAAATGTCAAGAGGGTGGTGTATTGAAAACAAAGTGTGTGTGTGTGTGTGTGTGTGTTTTACAATGACCAAACCAAAACTGAATGCTTAGTTTCAGCTCCATTATATATTGCAATATGTGTTGAAAGTGTACTAGTGAGTTGGAAACATCCCTGAGCGCATTATGCCAGGGCTTCTGTGGCCACAAACTTGTGGCCTGTCCTTTTGAGTTGAATTAAGCCCTTTCCAGGCGGCTGCATTTCAGGCCCAATACCCCTGCGTTAGGACCTGTTCTGCTTCACCTGCTGCTGCAGAGGCTGGAACACACTGTAACCATCTGTTTATTCGGAGTGGCAGTACCATATAATTGCATTTTGTGTTCATTGAGTATCAGTGTCTCCTGAGCACTCTTGAAAGGTCGTTTCATGCCAGAAGAGTCCCAGCACCACAGCCAGCTTAGGTCTGTCTCTTTGCACTTGATGACTTTCAACAGGATGTGGGATTGAACTCCTAACCCTAACCCTTTCCTCCCACTGCCCTTCCACCCCAACCTCAAGGATCTCTAGCATACCCTCTGACTATACCTGTTTAGCTCAGTACATTTATCTGTTTTCTTCACTATGTATCTATAGGTTGCTACAGTGTGTTCATATTTAATAGCAGAGCTGTAATAGCACTCCGCTTGTCTGGCATACACACAAAAATGCAGCTTACATGTGAAGTGTGACATTGTAGGGCATTTTTAGTGTTAGGGAGTGCTATCATTTAAGATAATACACATCAGTAAAATATGAAAAAAAATGTGCTTTCTGAGTTAGCAAGAAAAATATAAATGTCTATCTGGCTGGCCACTTTTGCAAACAGAATATTGGACTGGTTAACCCCTTGACCTGATTCAGCAGGACTCTTTGTATGTTCTTATATATTTCATTGAAGATTCTGAAATGTTGAGGCAGGGCTGATTATTTTATTTGTTCAACACAAGACTTAAAGCATAATTCTATACATGTCAACTCAGACATAAGCCCCACTGAAATCCGTGGGACTTACTCCCACATAAATGAGTATAGGATTGCAGACTTATTACTCAAACCGCACGCACCTAATTTCCTCATGATATGAAACTGCCTTATACTAAGTCATGCCATTGGTCTATCTGACTCAGTATTGCCTCCTTTGGCTGGCATCTTATGATCATAATACACCAGTGTTTTGTCACCTGCAGTGGTAGTCCATTTCTGATGCTATTATTAACCTTGACAGCCCTAAAGGTTTCCTGAAGAGCCATCTCCTCCCATATATACCTACCCAGACTTTAAGATAATCCTTAGATGCCCTTCTCTGTGTGTCCCTGCCAAATGAGGTAAGATGGTTGGTTAGGGATGTTAGAGGAATCCATCCAGGAGGTGGAGTTCACTGAGCTTTCAGCAGCTTGGTCCCCTGGACTTTGGCTCACTTCCTGGACTTTTTCTTCTTCTTCTTCTGGGAAAAGACCACAGCTCGGCTCATGAATGCAAGCTTGTTGGGCAGGCACTAAGGATCTGCCAGGCCTAAAAAAGACCGGACTTGCAAAGGGCAGACATCCCTATGGTTGGTTACTAAGGAGAGGGCCTTTTCAGTGGTGGCATTCCAGTTATGGAAAGCCCTCTCCAGAGAGGCTCGCCCGGCACTAACGTTGTGGTAATGAGGATGGGAGAACCAACAGTTTCCAACTTCACCTAAATTCTCCAAAAGAACACTTCGTAGCTCATTTTGGCTTGCTCCCGTTTTCATTTTCAACCTGTTTTATGACTTGTTCAAATGGGAGAGGTATGCATTTTGAATGAGGAAAGTGCACATTTCTGGGCATATTTTTCAAAACTTATATATGCATTTTTCAGACATGATCACAAATTTGAGAATTCCAATGATTGCTTGAAAAAAAGTACTCCTGCTTGTATTATTTCTTGTTTTTTTCCCCAGGCTTTTAGTTCATCAGGGGGGTGGTAGTGGTGGTTAAAAGCTGTGTTTGTGCCTTTTAGATCTTAGCACTGCTGGTGGTTTTACTTTTGGTTTTATTTTGTTGCTATTTTTTTTAAAAAAAATTGTGTTTTTTAAAAATTATGTAGTTTTACTCTATTTTGTGAACTATTCTGAGAGCTTCAGCTATTGGGTGGTATAGAAATGTAGTGGATAACTATTATTTCATTGTATATTTTGATATGTTTAAAGTGCCAAGAATTGCATCCCAACTTTCAGAAAACCCACACATTAGTCCAAGCGGTACAGAGCAGGGCATTTTTAACAGGAATTCACAAAGACCAAGATCCTCAAGCATCCCTAACAGAAATTTTCCATAATGTGAAGTGGATATCCAGTCCTCCCACTGATGGTACCTGAGATCTTTTCTACTGGAGATGCCAAGGACTGATTCTCCATACAAAGCATGTACTTTGTCACTGAGCTGTGGTCTGGGAGGCCTGGGATAAGGACTTTCCAATACACATTTAATAATTTCATCTGCACTTGATGAAATGCCCTAGTTTGTGCAACTATTTAAAAAATGGAATTTGTCTTCTATTGCATTTGATCACTCTATGTGACATGGCCTTATACTATATCTGTCCCCCCCCCCCCCCCCCCGTATAAACATTTTGGCGGGACATGGCTGCAGATGAGGAAGTTTTCCTTTTTAGAAATGCCCATCTGAGCATTTTTTCTTCTTTGTTTGTAGCAGGCAGCTGCGGAGTGAGTCTATAGTATCACACCCCTTTGTCATTTCTCAGTATCTTTGCTCCTCTGATTTGGGACCTATGTATACAACCAATTTTTTAAACAGTGGATCTAACACTGCCAATGTTATTAACTCCTGTCAGGAATGTTTATATGGCAAGGCACCACAGCAGGCTTTAGCTGTGGCGATAACGGCTTTGGTAGTAGGAGGCTGCCATACATAAATATATTCTACCAGTGACACAAGAAAATTGCCTGTGATAAGTGTTTCCACAACCTAGAGGACTTAACTATTATGGGTAGGTACACCAGTGGTGTCATTTGCTCTGATAATTCCAGTGTCATTATTTTCACCAACAGAAGCAGAAAATAACTATAATGAAAGTTTTTGCATCCCAGTGCTATGCCTTTACCACCATTGGTTATTTGTTTGTTTGATTATTCATACTGCCATCATTTTATATGGTATGAAAGACTAAGGGCACAACTCTATGCATGTTTATACACAAAAAGTCCTACACACTCCAGGTGTGCTGGCTGGGGAATGCTGGAAGTTGTAAGACTTTTTTTTCCTGTCTATACATTTCTTTCTTTCTTTCTTTTTTATTCATTACAATATCACTTAATATTAAAAAATCTCCAAGCAGTTAACATGCAATGGATAGAATTGTGTGCATAGGACTGTATTCTAGACTGTGTGTGTGTGTGTGTGTGTGTTTGTAGATGACAAAGTGAAGGGAGAATCAAGATTATGAAGGGATTAATGCAAGAAAATACCTTCATGTGTACATAAACTGAAGCTAGGATCATAGGATTGACCTATCCCCCCTTCCCAATCATCCCTGAGTTTGGCCAGCACGTTGACAACTTAGCTCAAATTGCATGGAGTAGCCAGTTACATGTGCCAGCACATCTACATGGAGATTGTACACAGGCCCTGCCATGTTGTTTGCAGAAATTTGTGCTTGCAGAAATGCACAAATCTCCCCCTTCCAAACTGCGCATTTTAAAACTTTAGCCTATGGGGGAAAGTTTTGGCTGTTTGGGCTGTTTTTTTAAATTATTATTTTGCTTATTTTAATTATTATTTTAGTATTTATATTATTACTAAATTTGCACAAAAACAATTGGTCTGCAAGTCTGCAGAATTCACCCAACTGGGGAAAAGGTGGTCCGCTGTGGAATCTGTAGGTTGGATCCATAAAAATCCGAATTCATTTGATTCCATGGCAGATTTCTTCAACATTCCTAATTGTGACTGCACTTTCTCATTCACGTGAATGGTGGTGGGGCACATATATAGCCTCTTATGTGAAGGCCCCAGTTCATACCAATGTAAGAGTTACCATACATATGAACCAGGCCTCTGTTTCAGTTGGGGTTGAGGACCACATATTATTTGTGGTCTGGATTCCTAGCACCCTGCTGCACCGCGCCTATAACCCAATGTACTGGAGGATTCCAACCTGTGTGACCACAATGAAGGTGATTACTGGACTGTATTTCTTTCCGTGACAATGCAAAAGCCATTGCACTACACACGGGAAACAGTCTATAAACCACAGAAGCCTGGATTTGGGCCACAATCTTTCAGTTGCCCTCTCCCCTCTGTCTTTCCAATCCCTGGCTGAAAGCATCATGGAATGCTGAGACAAGGATTAGGATTCACTTGTAGTAGTTTCCTTCATTTTCTAGATTTATTAATGGAAGACAAATATACTGCATTTGAGTGAGCCTAGTTTACTTAGGCCAAATGGCAAGTACATACAAAGAACCATGTTGGAGCAGACTGAAAGTCCTTCTAGTTAGGCATCCTGTGTCCATCAGTTGACAGACAAATGTGTCTGGGAAGCAGGGCATGAAGGCAACCAATTTCCCTTGTTGTTTTGCCCCCTGCTACTGGGATTCTGTAGTATATTGCTTCTGAATGTGGAAGTTCCATTTAGCTTTCATGGTTAAATGATTCAGGTTACATGTAATACAACTAAGCCTAATGACTCCGGGGTAGAGGTGGGCAGCCATTATGGCCCTGAGAGCCACATGCAGTGCCAAGTGGTGAGTTGGGGGCTGCAAACACATGCACAAACATGCATGTATACACATGCATGTACATATATACACATGCAAACACACACACACACACTTCCACCACCACCCACATGTGTCTCAGCACACAAAGATGGGAGCATTAAACATCCCTTACCTGCCTGCTGAGTTCAGGACATGGAATCACTAGAGGTGGGTTTGAAGCCTCTCCCCTGACACCAGTGATCTTGATCTACCTGGGGTGACCAACTGTCAGGATTTCCCCGGGTTTGTCCTGGTTTTTGTTCTATCCTGGGTGTCGGGAGATTTTCTGTATTTTTCTATAATGTCTTGGAATGACACACTTTCCCCTTTAAGGCTGCAATTAGAGTTGGGGGGGGTCATTCCTGGAGGAGCATTATTCTGGAGGTGCGTCATCCCCCACTGCTCCAATCAGGGCCTTAAAGGGGAAAGCGTGTCATTCCCGGACATTATAGAAAAGGCGCCGATTGGAGCAGTGGGGGATGACACACTTTCCTCTCCAATTGGGACCTTTAAGGTGGCGGTGGGAATGATGCACTTTCTGGAAGCCTAGGAAAGCCGCTTTCCCATCCCCCTCCTATGGGTTGTCCTCTTTTTTGGTTTCCCAAATATGGTCACCCTAAGGTGGAGAGACTTTCCCCTTGCTCCGCAGTGATCCCAATCCTGATAGCTCTCTCTTCATTGCCAGTAGAGTAAGGAAACACCAAATTTCTGCATCAAAGTGACTGTGAAGTGACTTTTACTTTAACCTGCCTTCCTGGCAATCTCTGCATCAGGATCACTGGAAGGGAGGGGAGGCCAAAGCATCTCCCCGTCTCCCCCCCACCCTGGATCATGATATAGATGGCAGCTAGTAGCTGATTAGCTGGGCAGTGGGGGAAGTGGGCACAGCACGCTGGCACTCCGTGGGCTGCTCAGAAAGTGGCAAGGACCACCTGCAGCCCACGTTGCTCATATGTGCTCTAGGGGGTCTGTTGCTACAGCCATATCTCTCCAAGAAGCTATTGTTAAGTCTTTTTAAGAAAAAGCCACACATCCAATCAATGCCAGTCCCATTTGAGGGATGAGGATGGGACACAGTGACTATGTTGTCCCAACTCAGGCCTGTACTCTTTGATGCAGTATAAATTGGGCTCGGTGATGGTGGAGAGTGCTCTGGCTGGTCATGGTGTAACGGAAGGAGCAGCCTGAACTTAGCTGAAGCACATGGCTCACCCCCTCTAACGCTTCATAGTAATCTCGTTAGGAATATAGTCTGTGAGCGCCCCTTTGAGACAGCTTTGCAAACTGTCATGGCTCTGAGTCATCGTGCATTGTGAAAAGCTTCAATCAAATTATCAGAGATGCTCTGCAGGGAGTGTGTGTGTGTGTGGAGATTTGTAGTGAATTCCCCTTTGCCGCCCCCTCCTCCTGTCAGCATCCATCAGCAGTTCCAAAAATAGGGATGATAAGCTGGAAGCTGCTGAGGAAGGAGAAAGAGAAATTTGCAGTGTGCTCACATCCATCCACAAGCAACAGAAGAAGGAACAAGAAGGGACCTCAGGCCAATGGTCCATCGTGCCCAAGACTGTCTCTACTCTTGAGGGCTTTTTCACATGTTAAACTAATAAGATCTACTAAAAAAAAAAAAAAAAGTTCCATGCACCAGTGGAGGCTGGTGACTCCAAAATTGGTGAGGCTGTGAATCCATTCTGAGTTTCAAATGAGCTATCCAAGGTACTGAAATATACCCCCCAAATAGGTCCAGCAGGTGGGATAGCTGCTTTAGAGTTTTGGCTGGTTCTGACTGAAACCCAGAATGGATCCAAGCCCCACCGAAATTGGAGCCACCAGCCTCCACTGCCATGCCTACACCTTAAGATGCAATGCAATGCATGTGCATGTTAAACATGTTTTACATGAGTTCATTCAAGAGGCAGATGGGCAGCCATCTCTCAGCTATGCTTTAAGTTGGATTCCTGCATTGAGCAGGGGGTTGGACTCCATGGCCTTAGAACCCATTCCAACTCTACTATTCTATGATTCTGTGACATACCAGAGAGGATTAGCCACAGTACCCTACTGTGTATACCTATGGTGGAAAATGTGTTTGCTGTAGAGCATTGTATGGGGCAGTGAATCTGTCAGTTTTGCCTTTTCCCAGATTTGAATGTATTTGAAAATCTTAAGTTTTTTTCTCTCCCATTCATGAAGAACATTGCAAATTTTGATAAATTCTTATCAAATGGAACTGAAATGAAGTTCTCACTCATGGATGGGTGAACTCCCTCAAAACTTTGGCTCTGGCAGCACTTCAGAGCATGATGAGCCAGAAAAAAAAAGACTGAATCGTTTGTAAGGGAAAAGTATGTCTAATAGGGATACGTGAATCAGCAAAACTTGAGCTTGCTGGAATTCTTCAAGTTCAATCTCGAGGCTTGTTCTGACTCTGGTCTTTATCGGATTGCAAGCTTTGCTTTTTTCTTTGCGCATGAAAATTTGTGCAGGTTTTCATGTGTATTTTTCCAAATGTATGCATTAGTTGTGCACATCTTTGAAATGTACACATTCTTCTCCCATTGATTAAAGCATCATTGGCATGCATTTTTTCAAAAGTACACATTTGTTTCATGCACATTTTTCAAATGTACACATGCTGCCAAATGCAATTTTGGGGGTCACATTGCAATCTTGGAAATATATGGACCTCGACCACAAATTTTGTTCGAATCTGTGTTCAGTCCGGAAGATGTGAACTGAGTAAATTCTGATAAAAAACATAACGAAAACCTCAAATGAATTTCTTATACGTCTCTAACATCTAATGAGTAGCTGGAGAGAGTGTAGAAGAATAACTATTTTTGCAAGGCTATAGACTACGTAGATGGCCTTGTTCCACTTGGCCACCAAGTGAAGATTAAGGAGGCCTTAGGGGGCTGCTTTGACTTACTTGCTAAGCACTAAAAGGTTAAAATTTTGTCTGCAGTGCTGGCAGTGAGCCCAGAGGACCACCTAGTCTAGAAGTTTGGGGTGAATTTCAGTTGTTAAGATCTGAGGAGTCAGGATGAGATGAATGGAGTGTGACCTACTATCTGCCTGCTTGACCCTTGCCTTCTTTGGTTCATAATATCCAGCAGAATTGAGTTGACTGGCTGGGTCTAGGAAGCAATAAATACCTTTTCATGGCAGGGGTCCTGATCACTTTGAAGGGGGCAGTCATGAGGCCACTCTGAAAAAAAAAGGCTTCTCTGGACCCCAACATTTATTCCTGTTACCAGCAAATAAACCATCAGGGATTGCTTATGTCAACCTTCCACAACCTGGTGCCCCCCAGATGTTTTGGACTTGAACTTCCATAAGCTCTAGCCAGCACACCTAATGGTCGTAATCTTGGGAGTTATAGTTCTGGAGGGCATCAGGTTGGAGAAGGCTGACATAAGCAATGCTGCAGATAAAGTGTAGGTTCCCCCGCTCCACACACTTTGCCCTCTGGTGACAACTTAGGGCTACTTCTTGTTCTTCATTTCTAGATAGCCACTTTTAAAATACAATTTTACTCTGTTATGCCTTTTTCATGTTCTTCTCTTGGCTTGATTAGCAGCATCAGAAGGGGAGGAGATAGCTCACCATGTTAGTGATCCTGGGAGAGGTGCAATTTTCCTGGCAACTGGAATTATTGGCAAATTTTGGCATTTATCTTTCTGTTCTTGATGTCACCGTTTGGGGACTGAGAGGTTATAAAAAGGCAAGTTGCTGGTGACACACTTTGAATTGGGCTTTTCAGTTCCAGGTTTGGGACTGTTTTGTTCCTGGTATTCTCAAAATCTGCTGAAGGGCTTGGCACAGAGGAGGAGATGGAGCGCTTTCCCCAGCATTAACGTCTCTCATCTGTAGCGATACACATGTTCTTTTATTGTTTCATAATGGAAAGAAGGATCTGGTTTTGTACGTAGCAGCCATTCAGTCGACTTCATGGGAGGATGAGCAAGGGCCACAAATGCCTTCTTTTGCATTAATTTCACTTGCAGTCGCAGCTGTGTAATGCTGCTAATTATATGGTAGAGTAGAATTGCTTGGCTGTATGGCGAGGCGAGGCCTGCTTGCCAGTCTGTAAAAGTTTCTGAAGCGTCAGAGTCCATCTGTATCGATCGTGGCTTCTTTTATTGTTAAGTGTAACACATTGTTTTTATATTGATCTGTCTTGTTGCTGGGACTTGAAATGAGTCCTACTTTTTCTCCCCTCCTCTTGAACCCCAATCAAAAGACAAGGGGAGCGGGGGAGGGACAGATCATCTTTTCCCCATTCATTGTCAGTTGTTCTAAAGTGCTCCAAATCAGGAAGGAGTTTTGCGCAATGGGCCACAGTTCAGTGGTGGAGCATCCGCTTTGCATAGAGAAGGTCCCAGTTTCAATCCCTGGCTTCTCCAGGTAGGGCTAGGAAAGAATCCTGTCTGAAATCCTGGAGAGACACTGCCTGTCAGTATCAACAATATTGGTATAGATGAGCCAATGGTATAAGACAGTTCCCTATGTGATAAGAACATAAGTGCCATGCTGGATCCGACCGAGAGTACCATCTAGTCCAGCATTCTGTTCACATGGTGGCCAATGAGCTATTGGCCAGGAACCAACAAAGCAGGACATGGTGTAACAGTACCCTCCCACCCATGTTTCCCAGCAACTAGTATATAGGCTTACTGCCTCGGATACTGGAGCATGTAGGCTTACTGCCTTGGATCCCTATGATAGAACTTGTTGATAACTGATTACTATTGAGGGGAAATCTGCCCCAATTCAAATGGGAAAGGGTTCATGGGGATGCTTGAATTCTGATGTGAACTGACGTGATCCATACCTCTCGGATTACTGTGAGGATTGGAACTTAATTATCCAAAAGTTTCCATGCTTCCCAAATGTTTCTGTGCAGTTCTCAGCTCAAAAAAAAGAAAAGAAATAAAAACATGTTTTAAAATTCACATTTTGACAAAAATAGTCTGGGTTGTTTTACAAATTACTGAGATATTGTATGTAAAGCTCAAACGCTGTGTTGGTGCTAAGAACTGCTATTCTTATTTTATTATTTTGCTTTTCACAAATTGGGATAGCTTCCACAAAGTGTACACCAAATCAGCCTATGGAGGAAAAATATGTACATTTTAAAAATCTGCCTTTGGAAAAGTGCATACCAAAATGCATATATTTGAAATGCACATTAAAACATGTAGAAATTTCCATGCACGTTAAAACAAACGAATAAAAACAGTTTACAAATCCAAGCGGGAATTGGACATAATGACTTTGACTATAGGAATCCTACAAACTGCCTGAAAACAAACATGTCAGGTTCACCCATTTCCACTAACGGCAGCAATTGATTGGTGGCTTTGGTCCTCTTTCGAATTCGGAGCAAGCAGGACTATCAGGTGGGGTCCTGGAGAGCAATTTTCCATTTTTGACTTCTCCTGGAGCTGATACAGTTGCATTGCTCTGCAATGACATTTGAGAGGGATGTGTGCGCCCTCGTGACCTTCATAAATTCAGCAACATTAATAACATAACATCCAAATAAGTTGTCAGTCTTATGGTGATGAAAGACCTGCTGGGATTGGACCCGGGGCAGTTGAACACAAGAGGAACCAATCCCTTTTTCTTTGCGTGAAAAGTGCTCTCATTGGCACCAGGAAAGGGTTAACTATGGGGCCTGCCTGTCGGAGCGCCAAGGCAGAGAGGGAGCTGATGGGCAAGAATGCTTCAGTCTTGTGAAAGTGGCTTTCTGCTTTGAGACAGCAACAGTGATATTTCATGTCTTGTTTGGTGTCTCTTGCTTTTAAATGTCAGTCTCTGCAGCCAGCCTTATCTCCTCTAGCACATTTCAATTAGGTATTCCAAATCGCGCTCTTTTCTTCCAGGACAAATATGCCAGAGGTGATATTTAC
Organism: Anniella stebbinsi; assembly: GCA_029215795.1. NCBI lineage: Eukaryota > Metazoa > Chordata > Lepidosauria > Squamata > Anniellidae > Anniella > Anniella stebbinsi. Next base: position 338,620,542 of record JARDYH010000001.1, read on the forward strand.
TCTTGCAGCAGCATTTTAAATACTGTAGCATTAAAAAAAACTCAGACTAAAAATAAACAAACAGCAAGTAGCAATTTCTCTTTCATAGAGGAATAAATATTAGTAATAAATTAATAGAAAGGGAAGAGGAAAATTCTTGGTCCTGCATTGGGAAACAGGATTATTTTAATGAAGCACTTTTCTTCCAGCTCAGTTGGAAGGATTATTGAGCAACCCAAAGAGCAGCCAAATCTTTGCATGCTTCCTCTGGCTGTAGGTCATCCATATTGGCCAGGGTGACTACTAGCTGGACATCAAGTTTCTAAGCAAATGAAACAATCCAATAGAAAAGCCAGAATGGCTGTTCTTCTAATTTGAACTAAGGACATTGATTGTTGTTGTGATTTAGAAATTATAGGGTGAGGGGGGGGGGGATATCTTGAAATCTGTGGGGATCTGACAGCAAGCCTGATCCTATCCATGTTTACCCAGGAGTAAGTTCCATTAATCTCAATGAGACTTACTCCCGATGCTTAAGCGTGCAGCCTGAGTCACAAATTGATTACTGCCTATTACTTCCATGTGCTTTCAAGAATATTTTACAATAATGTAGAAAGAACAGGCAGCTCCACTTTCCACCCACTGGTGCCCCATCTGGGAGAATTCTGATATGGCACCTGTAATTCACCTGTAATGTATTTCACAGCTGGTTGCATTATGTTGTCTCCCATTTGGAACAAGAGAATACCAAAACTCTGTTTACCACCAGCACTCACAGTTAATGCTGTTGGCCAGTTACGATTCTGGCACTCTGGGGCTCCTTCACACATGCGTTCTCTGTTCCTGTTTTATTTATTTCATTTCATTTCTATACCGCCCCAAACTACAAGGCACAGCATAAAATGTAAAATATGGAAGCTTAAAACCACAATATAAAAGTACATCCAGAATAAACCTAGCAGCAATGCAGAGATTTTAAATGCAGATTTTAAATGCAGAGCTAAAAGACTAGGATGCTAAAATGCTAAAATACTGGGAAAATAAAGTCCTTAACCTGGCGCCGAAAGGAGTACAAGGCAGAGGCCAAGCAAACCTCCCTAGGGAGATGTCATATTACCTGGAAAAACATGAACATAAGCCTCATGATACATGGAGATGGTGATAGGTTTGACCACATAAAGTTGCTTTTTAGATGGCCAGATCATTAGTCCATCTAGCATAGTACTAGCTATTCCACGGTCTCAGAGATAGGTCTCTCCCAGTTCTACCATCTGAGGTGCTATAAATTAAGGATTTGCCATGGGATGGACCTAGGATCATTGCATGCAAAGCAGATTATCTGCCAATGAACCTTCTGTGATTGTATTAGCTAGAAAACACGTATAGCTAGTTTTATGAAACATAGATACCCGGTGCTTCACACAGATATTTCTCTAAGTGACCATGTAATCAAGTACTTAATTTATGAGCTGACCCAGAGTTGGCACGGCTTGGACTGCTTTTTTCAGTTACCAGCTCCACCTGTACACACAAGCATGTATTGTCTGATGACCTCCTCCTACATGCATATAATTCAATGTGGGTAGGCAAAAATCACGTGGTTAATTTCCAGATTTAATTAGGAAACCAACAGCACACTTTGAGTTGTATATGCATGGGCTGCATTTGGACAATCCATATCCACATGTGTAGGCAGTGACACTGGGTACCCTTGATAAGCCGAAAGGACCTGCACATACCCTCTCCTCTCCATAGGTTGGGCCAGACTGGGGGAAACTGTAGCGTTCAATCTGGCCTTCTGTTTACTATGGACTCAATAAAAGCACATATGAATGGGCCCTCTGTTCTGTGATTACACTTTAAGCTTAAATACTTTGCATTATTGGCTAACTCCTATTAGTTGGGGGGAAAGTCACCATCGATCACGGGAACTGACTTGTTGGGACTGAATAGTAGCTATATGAAAGGAACTGGGAGAAAGAAAGCCAAAAACATGCCGTTTGTTGAAGCCTGTTCAGTCTCTAGGCTCTCTAAAGGTGCACTCCTGCCATCTAGTGGATGGAATATATCTGACTTGCATCAGGGATGTTACTAAGGCTCGGTATTTCAAGAGTGTAAGTTAAGGATGGAGACTTATTGCCACAGCTCCCCCTAGAGACCAAGAAGCAAGATGTGGTGAGATGGCACCCTTTCTTGAACCAATTGACAGCAAGCATTTCACAGGGCTCTTCCATCCGAATGAGGCAAAATGGATCAATTCGAGTTTATCTCTAAGGTTTACTAATAATATCTAGATTACAGCATATAAATATTCTAGAGCTTACTTACTATCACAATCTAGGGGTTATCATCTCATGAGTGTCATGCTGAAACAACTGCTTCTAGCTCTGGCTGTATAAAAGGATGGATGCCAGGGTGTTTCAGCCATTCTAGCCACTTGTTTGAGATTGCGGGTCATTATATTTTTTCCTGGGTAAAATGGAACTTGCGATTAAGGGTGCAACCCTTCCAGCAAGAGCTAGGCAGGGCAGGAGAAGCAGCAAAGGCTTTTGCAACCTCTCGTTCCTCTGTTTTTGCCTTTTGAGCTAGATGGGCCTGTGAGCTGTCTAGCTCATCTACCTGGCTGTGGGCATGGATGGGATCTAAGAGGCTTGTGGATCCATGTTCTCTCTTTTCTCTGCCCACAGTTCTGCCCCCACCCAAATGCTCAATTTCTCTCCTCTTGAGGTCCCAACAGTGACCTCAGAAGAGTGAGCCATCATGGAACACTCAGCGGTGGCTGGTGGGGTGGTGGGGAATTGAGTGGGGGTTGCTCCCCCATCCCCCCAGGTCATTGTCTGCAACCTTGAAGGGGTAAATCTCCATTATTATATGACCTCTCAGACAATGTCTAGGGCCACAGGATTGCTCTGTGAAAGAAGATGTTTTTGAATATATGGACATCCAAGATAGGGACCTGTTTCTGTAGCTTGACCACTTTCCGTTTTTTGGTTTTCTTCTACCTCTTCACCCAGTAGCTAGCATGTTGCCTCTATTGTCTACCACCCAATCTCTTCCTGCTACCTTGCTGTTATAACTCTGACAGTGCCCCCCCACCCCTAAGAAAATCATTCATAACATTGTGTCTACAATGCATGCTTTCTGCCTTTCTGGAGGGAAGACTTGACAATACTCCAGTGCATCAAAAATTTAGCATTAGTGGGTCTGGGGAGGTTGAGATTAACCCTGTGACCATCCTAGGCATAAATTTCTCACTATCATCTCTGATGCCTGTCAAACCAACCCCTCTAAGAACAGATATGTGCTCTTCTGTCTGGCACTGCATTTACCACTGCCCAGGTAACAAAAGGTGCCTTGGCAGCAAGGAAAATACGTGCCAAATCCCAAATGGTTCTGATCCTGTTGGATATGTGTATTTATGTATATATAAACATGTGATTCTATCTTCACTTTTTTATTTTTATGTATATTGTGGTGGCCTATGGCTCTAAACAATAAAGCTACTACTACACCAGTTTTGCTCAGCTTATCAGATCTCCAGTTATGTTTATTCCACCTGTTTCTACTGCAATTTGTGAATTTTGTAATTAAAAGTCAATGTGAAATAGACACATATTGTTGTGTGCACCTGCGTCTCTTAATATGTGCATTTTGTGTTCACTTTTCCAAATGCATGCCTTCCCCCACCCATCGTATACAGCACTTTTGTGAGCAGCTTCCCCATATATGCTCATTTTGTGCACACTTTTTGATACTGTACTCATTTTTTTGGTGTGCAGTTTTCATCGAGAAACTTGCTCACATTGTTTGGGGAAAGTGCAGATTTTCAAGTGCAGCTGCCTTTGGGTCCATATAGAAATCCAGGCAGTGTGAATTAGGTTTTCTCGCATTAAGTTGTGAACCGAACAAAATTCTCCTATTTTCTCCCCTTTCTCTAGAGCAGGGGTGGGCAACTTGTGACCCTCCAGATGCTTTGGTCTACAACTTCCACCATTCCTCGCCATTGGCTAAGCTGATGGGAGTTATGGGCCAAGACATTGGGAGGGCCACAAGTTGCCCATCCCTGCTCAAGAGTCATGACTGACTGCTATCTGACTCCCTCCCATTGGGAGACCTGTGCAGCTTTCACCCTGCCCACCTTTATTACTGCTCACATGCTGCTCTTGCTTCAGCTGGCCACCTATTGTGATGTGGTGAGCACACTGCATTTGCCAAGTAATGAAGACATGCTCCTTGCCTTCTACTAGATCCAGGCAACTGTCCAGGTGGAAACAGCAAGAGTAAGAGATGGAGGAGCTGAAGCCATTCCTGTTAGACTACAGGGCACGCTGACCCTCTCGAAAAGGAGCACTTATAACATTTGCAGATAAGATTTTACTGATCATTATATGAAGCCTTTTGTGCCAAGATCCATAGAGAATAGAGATCAGGTATTTCCAGCTCTCAGCTGGGCATGCTTGCTCTTTCACTTCAGGCTGTAGTGGTGACTCATGCTTTTAGCTCTGGATAGACTCTGTTTGATATCCAGCACTTTATCAAGCAGCTCCTGCACAAACAGTGTCACAACTGCCAAAACGAGGAGGTGACATATGCTTCAATAGTAGTAGTAGTAGTAGTAGTAGTAATACCACCTTGTATTTTCTGGCAGGAAATGTTTATTCCTAAGAACATTCAAGGGACATGTGTGTGAGGAATGGTGGTATGAATGTAGATTTGGCAAGTTTGCTGCATTGTGCTGGAAAGGACATGTTGACAGTAATGGACAACCTTTGGGCAGATATGCCATACATGAAACCCAGAGTATCTTAATAGACCACTCTGGTGCACACTACAGTCCATATACGTGCATGCCTATGTATATTGGGGTGGCTTTGTTTCTGGTATTCTGGGCCAGGCAATGGCAAGCAGGAGTGTAGGCTTAGCTGTGTGCTATTGCAAGGCCCACAAAGCTCTATCTCATGTCCAGGTGTCAGGACCAAGCCCAGATTTGAGACCACCTCAGTGAGACCACCTCATTTGTTAATTACCTCCCTTGTGGACTTATTTCACGGCTGCAGCAACACTTCAGTGGAGCTGCCATTTAAATTTCCCACAATGCCTCTGATGCAGTGCTGTTCTGAGGCATTCTGGGGCATTAAAATGGTGGCTCCCAAACCCAGCTACCTGGAAATTGGTTTAAAGAGGGGATCCAGAGCAGGTGTCACTTGTGAACCTTGTCATAGGTGCTGGGGCTCCAGGAGCTTCTACATGTTGGCGCCGGGCCTTCCAGGTCAGCCACAAACCTCCATTGCCTGTGTGATTTGTAGCATCCATGTTGCCAGTTAGGCTCCAGTGGTCCAAGTCACTTGGTTTCATATCTCTGGCTCTCTTTGATACGCTTGAGATCTGCGTAGGCAAAGCCAACTGTTACATGCACGGTATCGCTATTTATTCTCTGGCAGGCGTGACTCTGAAAAGGAGGAAGCTGGCAAGAATACAACAGCACCTTTTCCTTTCTCTTCTCCAAGATCACATCTGATTTCCACCCCCATCCCTCTGCTTCACTTTGCTTTATAAACTGGGTATCTGAACAGGCGACAGCAATAAAACAAAGCCACTTGTTATTTGCATAGCTCCTGCTTGCTTTTTTTAGGCTCTTTGTTCAAGTGTCAGTCCTGGTTTGTAAAACATGAACAGAGTTTGGGGGGGGGAGTAATTACACTTCACATCTGGTGTTTCTCCCGTCATGGAGCTGCACTCACTAAATTCCAGTGATGTTCATTTTCTTTCATCTTCAACTTCTGAGACTATTTGGGCAAGACCATAAGAAAACCTTTTTCAGGTCCCCCTTCTTTATCAACTGCCAGATGAATTCCCCTGGCCATTTTTCTTAATATAAACATGCTACTGAAGGGTTTGATGATGCTGTATTTCATGGGCTAGGCAGAGCCAGGGGTGTTCAGTGCTGATACAGGAGGATTCTGAGGAAATTGCATGAAGATACAGCTGCTGGAGTTCGTGACTCAGTAGCTTAAGGTAAGAGGTCAGGATTTCTATGCTTTGAGTCAGGATTGATTCCATCATTCCAGTAAGGGACTGGAATACCCTACCAATATTTTTTTCTGATAAACACCAAATCAAATGTGTTTTTTTGTGTGGAGAGGAGGTGCTGGCCAATGTTTTGGGGGCATGTTTCCAAGACCTGAGATACAGCTTTATATGTGTGTGTGTGTGTGTGTGTGTGTGTGTAAAAGAAGAGATGTATGAGAATTCCATTCATGTTCACAAATCATGCAATCCTGTTTGTAACCTCGAATGTGAACACAAGAAGCATGATTCTCAGGAAATGTTTGCAATTTCCCAAGCTTGCACTCATATTTGAAAGTGTCCCATCATGGAAGTGTGCGCTTCTGAAAATATGCATTCACTCCAAACTGCAATGTCATGCTTTTGCCTATGGGAGAAATCTGGATTTGGGAGCATGCTTGGAAAAGTGCATTTTTCATGTTCCAAAATACACACTTTTCCTGTTCAAACAAGGTTAGGAACAAAAAGAAGGCAAGATGAGCATCAAGGTGGAAAACAAAGAACACAAATGAGCTCTAACATCACTTGTTCTCCCATCCCTAGTAAAAAAAATGCATTAAACTAATCGGGGATGGAGGAATCTGTCAATTTCAGTTTTTTTTTTCTCAATTTCTCATTTTTCCAAATGTTTACAGGAACATGTTGTGCATATCTCCGAATACATATACTTCTTAAAACAAAGTTTTGTACTAATAGACACATTTTTTCCCCAATATAAGGCATTTGGAATGCTATTTTTGTGTGTATGGCTCCCAAATATATACATTTTGGGCAGCATTTTGTGACTGGAGATTCCGTTGCAAATTTTGGAGTAGTGCAAATTTTGAAAGATAACCAAGTTTTGGGTTTGGTTCAAACTTTTTGATTTTGGTTGAAAATTGAAAAGTATGTAAGTTCTCAATAAGAGGAGATCTGAACTGAATTCTTCGCCATCCCTACTGTTCATTTGTCCATCTTGCCTAGTATTGTCTCCTCTGGCATCCACTGTGCAAAATCAAAGGCAAAGGATATTTTGAGCCTTGCTACCAGAGATTTTTAAGATGCCTGTAATTCAATTTGAGGCTTTCTGCATGCAACCTATGTAAAAGGCAAGAGATGATTCTCAGCAAGATGATGTGCTCCTTCTATTGCTGTTGGTGTCCTGGCTGGGGTTGGGCCCAGGAAAAGCAGATAGTTAATCAAGTGCTTAAGTAGGCTCTGGAATAATAAAGCTATGATTGCCAAGGCAAGGGTCCTGTTCAGTCAGCATTTATGGGTGAACAAGAGCACAGCGAGACACAGACTAATAGCACCTTAGGCAGGGCTCTGCAGGAGCTGCTATGCTGGGATAGGACTATATGGATGGATCTGTTGTTCCAGCAAATGACTAGCAGCAACCAAGGGCTTAAGTAGGCTGGTCAGCTCAGATCCCTCAGAAGCTCAACCTCCCACTGGGATATGGATACAACCTTAAAGACCCCATGCTCATTTATGTAGTTTTAAACTTCTACATTGCTGAAGGACATGACAGGCTTTGGAAGAGTCATTCCTGGAGGCTGAACTTGATGGGAGGGCTGAGTCCATGGATCTGGGATATGCATTAAGGGTTGCTGAGAGCCCTCTCTGGAGTGGGGTGACCAGTATCTTTTTGGGGTCAGAGTCTGAACCTTCAGACCTGGGGCCGTGATACTTGGCACAATTGTGGGCACCAGGCCTGCAAAGCCTTGTTCTTCCTCCCAGTGGCAGCACCAGAAAAGAATAAATTCTGAGAGGGTACAGAAGGGACAAAGTACATTTCAAGGTGGGTGAGATGTGTCCCATATGTTTAATAATAATACTAATTATTATTATTATTATTATTATTAATAACCCGCCTCTCCCTCTGGATCGAGGTGGGGAACAATAACAACAAATATAAAACACAAAAATAGTTGAGATATTAAAAACAAATAAAAACCAACATTAAAAACATCTTAAAATTCAACTGGATAGGCCTGCCAGAAGAGAGCAGTCTTCATGACTCTCTTAAATTCATGAAGACTGCTAATTTGTCTAATCTCCTCCGGCAGACCATTCCACAGTCTGGGAGCGGTAGAAGAGAAGGTTCTCTGGGTAACACTCGTCAGCCTAGTTCTTACTGATTAGAGTAAGTTCTTCCCAGAGGACCTGAGTGTGCAGGGCGGATTATATGGGAGAAGGTGATCCCGCAGGTAACCTGGACCCAAACCATGTAGGGTTTTAAAGATAATAACCAACAGTTTATACTTCGCCCGGAAACTGATTGGCAGCCAATGAAGTTATTTTAAAACTGGTGTAATGTGGTCACCCCTAGATGTACCAGTGACCAACCTGGCTGCCATATTTTGAACAAGGTAGTCCTATGTACAGCACATTGCAGAAGTCAAGCCTCGAAGTTACCAGCATGTGTACTACCGTCTTTAGGTCTTCCAACTCTAGGAAGGGGCGCAGCTGGCGTATCAGCCGAAGCTAAAAGTAGGCACTCCTGGCTGTTGCATCTATCTGGGCTGTCATTTGGAGTGACGGATCCAGGAGTACCCCCAAGCTGCGAACACAGTCTTTGGGGGGGGGTGTAACCCCATCCAGAACTGGTTGACACACCTCCAAACCCAGGTTGGGGCCTTTGACAACGAGCACCTCCGTCTTGTCTGGATTCAGCTTCAGTTTCAGATCTCTGAAAGAAAGTAATGGTAGATTTCACATTAAAACTTCTATCCTAAACATATTATTTCTGAAATAAGTGGGAAAAGGTAACTTTAGGCCTATACCACAGAAGGGTAAACTAATCTTAATTTTATATATATATATATATATATATATATATATTTGTGGTTAGAATTTCTTTTCTTTTTCTACTATTAGACACCTTGTATATAAAGAATAACAAGTTCTCCTGCATGTCAGATATTTCTCTTTCACCTCAGTGGATTGTGTCACTGGTCTGTCGACACCTTGAAGAGTATGTCAGTAGCTGCAAAATGCGTAGCTTTTGTTGGCTCAAGAACTGAGTCGTCTGAACTGTAGAAGAGCTACAGAGATGATGAGATATGAATGTACTTGTACATGTGAAAAGAGACTTTCCTTCAAGTAATGACAGGAGTCCAGCAATGGGGCAGAGGAGTGGGGGGTGAGCTCCTTGTTTGGGGAGGCCATTGCCCCCTGCCCCCTCTATCACCATCCCTGTTCCCCCACCTAACCATTCTCTTGCTCGTTTCCACCAAAAGGCATGTTTGGCCCACAAACCTTAGGTCACATCAGTAATGTACATGCTCACTCACTGTGGAGGAGAAACATTAGAAAGACCTTTGTGTAAGTTCCTGTGGAGCGTTAGCCAGTCACAGCTGCACTGGGCTAAGAGGACTATAGGTCTCGCTTAGTAGAAGGCAGCTCGAAATAATCCTATTAACCCTAGGCTGACCATATGAAAAGGAGGACAGGGCTCATGTAACTTTAACAGTTGTAGAGAAAAGGGAATTTCAGCCAGTGTCATTTGTATGTAATTCGTATCTGGTGAAATTCCCTCTTCATTGAAACAGTTAAAGCTGCAGGGGCCCTGCCTTCTTTTGTATCTGGTCACTCTAGTATCGTGCCTGCAACTTTAATTGTTGTAATGAAGAGGAGATTTCACCAAGTACTAATTGCATACAAATGACGCTGATTGAAATTCCCTTTTCTCTGCAACTGTTAAAGTTACATGAGCCCTGTCCTCCTTTTCATATGGTCAGCTTAATTAACCCTGAAGTGCTTCTGGTTCCTCTAGTAAAGTCTTGCTAGTGATATTATTTAGAGAAACGTGCTCAGGGGAACATAGCCGTGCCGTAAAATGTAGGAAGCCAGAGAGAGCCCTGTTGTATGGGCTGTGACATGTTGCATTATCTTTGTATATCAGCAACTTAAAACCCTGTCAATGGAATATACTGGTGAACAGTGCAATGGTAAGGGATTGGTCCATCTAGCCCAGTATTGTTAACACTGTCTGGCAGTAGCTCGTCAGGGTTTCGGGCAGGATTCTTTCCTTGCCCTACCTGGAGATGCCAAGGATTGAAACCGGGACCTTCTGGATCCAAAGAAGGTGCCCCAGCACTGATCTACACCTTCCTTCCCTTCCCCCCTCCAAGAAGCTAAAACACAACTCCACTTAACAAGTTGAAGTTTTAATCAAATCCTGCCCTGTCTGTAGTTAGTGTGGTGTGATTGCATTTTGCATAGCAATTAACAGGGACAGACACTCCTTCAAAGCTGTAAGTAAACAGGGAACCAAAGCCAATGTACCTCCATTGACCTGACATTCAAGACTGTGGGATTGGGGGGATATGCCATAAATGTCACTGGCGAAGCAATATTCATGAAGTAAAAATGTCAGTTTTCAATTTAGGATGAGGAGATTTTGACATATATTAGGCTTGTGCAGGCTATTATCATAATTAATATGTTAAATAATAGCACTGTCCTTTCCACTGAAATAGGGCAGAGCTTGGCGGAGCCCTGGCCATACACTTTCTAGCTATGAGTTGGTTCGCACCCCCTCCCCCACACACTTCTTCTTGCTTGCCCCTACTCTTAGTTGTGGGGAGGATGAGAACAAGACCTTGCTCTTGCCTCTTATTCCCAAATTTCATGAGAACTGAGGCCAAAGTGAGGTCTTATGAGACAGACCTTGTGAGCTGAAGGCCTGAAGCATTCTCGAGTTGGGGCCCACATCAGCTGCCTTTTCCTTCCCTCTCACTAACCTTCCCCTGCCCCTCAGGATTCAACATGACAGAAGTGATGGCAGAGCATCCATTGGCTCTTGTGTAGCTGTTTCTTATTTCAGTAGGGAGTGTTCAGGACAATTTCCTCTGGGCTTGAAGTGAAGGTGGGCAAGCACCCTCTTACTGGGCCCTAAAATTAATATGGATGTTGGAGAATGAACAAGGACACCAGTGGTGGAGATCAAAGAGATTTCCTAGGCTCGTTCTCCTGGAGTTAAATTGAGTTCTCATTGTGGTGCCCGACTTGGTCTGCAGCGAATCAGGCCAGTTCATGGATTTTTCCATGAATTTTGCTTATATTGGAGGAGGATATGGGTGGGAGCAGCAAGATATACTCCTAGCCATGTACAAAGAACTGTACAACTAGCTGTGCAATCCTATAAATTTCTTTCATTTGTGAACTGAGGAGGTAGGTCTCTGCCATCATCTTCTGACTCTGAGGGCTTCTCGTCTGAATGCTTGGCAGTGCAAGAGGACCCCTCTTATCCTCTGCACCACCTCTAGTAACATCAGGAGGCCCCCTGCAGCCAATGCCTGAGGAACAATGTGCCCCCTTTAAGCACTAGCAATTTTTGCAGAAGGAATGGGGCTAGAGCCAGACATTGTGGACTTCCACTCCTATCAGCCCCACCAGCATTGCCAATGATCACAAATCATGGGTGTTGTAGTCCAAAACATCTGAAGGGTTGGTTTGAGAATCCTGGGATAGAAACACCAAGCCTAATAGTAGAACTACTAAAGCCTTCAGCCGGCTCCAGGTCTTGGCTGGACCAACATCTCCATTTGCTGATCTTGGATGCTCTGTCCTTGTTCTGAATCTACAGTGAGCAGTCCATGGTCCTTCTCTCCTTCCTGGACTGTTGAGCTTCACCAATCTTCCTCTGAGGGCCTCAGCCTGGAACGGGATATAGACATGGCCATGTAATCAGCGAAGTTCTGGATGCTGCTCAAACACACAATGTGACAGAAGTAGCAGGGTTTCCAATAAGTAGCAGTTCTGGAATGAAGGACTCCAGTATCCCAGTCAATTTCTGTTAGGTTACTTATTAGCATATGGAATTTAAGTATTGAAAGGTACCTTGGAGTTCATCTAGACTATCTCCCTACTCATGTGGCTGTCCAGCTTCTGCTTAAATACCTTCAGTGAGGGAGAGCCTTCTACAGACTAAGGTAGCCTGTTGCACTGTCGAACAGCTCACAGAAGTAAATTTCCCTGTAAATTTCCCCCCATTGGTTCTAGTAGGCTGACCATATGAAAAGGAGGACAGGGCTCATGTAATTTTAACAATTGTAGAGAAAAGATAATTTCAGCCAGTATCGTTTGTATGCAATTAGTTCCTGGTGAAATACCCTCTTCATCACAACAGTTAAAGTTGCAGGGGCCCTGCCTTCTTTTGTGTATGGTCACTCTAGTATAGTGCCTGCAACTTTAACTGTTGTGATGAAGAGGGAATTTCATCAGGTCTTAACTGCATACAAATGACACTGGCTGAAATTCCCTTTTCTCTACAACTGTTAAAGTTACATGAGCCCTGACCTCCTTTTCATATGGTCAGCCTAGTTCTAGTCCTGCCTTCTGGAGGAATAGGGAACAAGCTCACTCCCCTCTTCTGTGCAGCAGCCCGTCAGCTGTTTGAAGACCACTGTCACAATATCCATTAATCTTCTCTTCTTCAGGCTAAACATTCCCAGGTTATATTGATGGAGGCCTGGCGGTGCAGCATTTTCATGGTTCTGACTGGGCCAAATCACTTCAACTATGTGGCAGCTAAGTGGGTATTATGTATGCATCCTGCATGGCTGGAAGGTGACTTCTTTCTCCTTGACTTAATGAATTTTTGGAACTGCGACTACCTCTTCTTCAAATGCTTGTTAGGTTTCAGTTCCTCCTGGGATGGTCTGGAGGCTTGGAATAAGAATCCAGAGGGTCTTTGTAAGAGCAGATATGACTGATTGATTTAAAGGGAGGAATTATCTGAGAGCATGCATTCTTGCAAACGCATAATGCATAATTGAATGTAGCTTCAGAATTTGATAAACCTTTTAAGTAGTAAACAGTGTGTCTTATCTGTTAAATCACATTATGAGGCCTCAGCAGATGCAGTGTGAGGCTGGCGTACATAATTTATTACTTCCTTTATATTAAGGTATGCAATCAGATTCATTATTTATCATTTACTGCTACCTAAAGATGTAAGTGTTGGGACGTTTTGCTTTGCAGAAAGACGTTTAATATAAAGAACCTGGTGTTATTGAATTAATCTTACCCTGGAATGTCTGGAGTGGCTCTGAGCACAGTCAGGGGGACTCAGTCTGGGACCAGGGGTTTAGAGCGAGTTGCTGTCATCCTGAAAGCTACATGTGAGGCTTAAACATTCCAAATAATTGTTCTGTCAGGAGGCAGGAAAGATGTGTATTGAATTAATGGAGCTGTGTCAACAACTATAGTCAAACCTAATAGCTTCTTAACCGCTGCTCCCAACTACCACCACAAGCCATTATAGAAATTCACAATCTCTTTGTTCTTTAAGAAGCATTTCTGATTAATTAATCTGGAGTAGCTGCCATTCTTGATTCCATATATTTATGATCACACTAATGACGAATAGAATCATCACTCTCTATTCATCAAAATTCAATGAAAGAGACAGAGGTACAACCCACAATTAGGGATAACCAAATTCACCCATTGCCACCTTGTGCATGGCTTGCCAGACCCGTGCTGGCTACCCAGTCCTGTTCAGCACATGGGACAATCCACTGATGAGTGGCACGCCATGTTCTGTTGCCCCATGAGCTGTCATTTTGCGGAAAACCATTGGTAAGCTATTTAGGTAAATCATGATTTTCTGCAAAATGGTGGCTGTAAATTGCCCCATTTACACAACATTGTAGGCATAAATGGAGCAATTAACCATTTATGCCTGCAAATTTGCATAAATGGAGCTATTTACGGCCTCCATTTTATGCAACTGGTGATTTCCAGAAAATGCTTGCCTGTGATTTTCTGCAAAATGGCAGCTCACAGATAAGTGGAGATCCCACTATGCTGGGTGAGGAATGCTGGAAGTTGTAGAGCCTTTTTTCTGCCTAAACATGCATAGGATTGCACCTATATGTGTGTTTGGCTTTCTGAATAACAAATGGGTAGAACAGTTTTCTCCAACTTACAACCCCAATCACCTCTATGGTCATGTGTGGGGGTTGATGGGAATTGTAGTCCAATACATCTGGATGGCACCCGGTTGGGGAACTCTGGAATAGGGCACCTCTTTCTATATATAGTTTATTAAAGGAAATTGAACCTTCTGCAGAATTGAATTTGTCTCCATGGTGTGACAACTGCTCCCTTCCAACACTCCATTCCAGTCCTGTTTCAGTCCTGAAGCAGCGGCCGGGTCAACTACACAATAAAAACAGCACTATTTGACTGGCCCTGCACATTTATTGTAGTAGAGTTGTAGGACTTTTTTTTCTTTTTAAACATTCATAAAATGGTGGGTTGAAAAGCGGCCAATCTAATTTTAGCAATGTTGCGCATATCTGTGTTTTTAGCTTCCAAGTCATAGAGTGTCAGCCTCATGATGTTTCCATTTGCTGTGAAGTTGCAAAAATAAGTTTGAAAAATTTCCTAAACTAAAGGCAGGAGATCTTCAACTAAAGGGGTTGCATAAAATAATATGTATTTTCTTCTCCTGCAAAATGTTGGGTTAGTTTTGTCTTAAAAGCGGGGGAGTGGGAAATAGAAAGTCATTTTTGACGATTAAAATGTTAGCAGTACAGAGATGCTTAAAGCCAGCTTGCATTTCTGCAGTGGGATTTCTGAAAACCAAGAGGAGCAGGAGGGAGGAAGGGAGGGAGGGAGGGAGGGAGGGAGGGAGGGAGGGGAGAGAGAGAGAGAGAGAGAGAGAGAGAGAGAGAGAGAGGATGGTAAAGAAAACCCACCCACCTAAATGTCACTTTGCAAGAATGTCCCTAGGGATATGGTTGTACTGTTCATTGTGGCTACTGGAGGCTGAATAGGTGACAAAGTATAACTGCAAGGTGTAGAGAACATCAGCCGTGGGATTTTTTGGGGGGTAGTACAAGTGGGCTGTTTCTAGCTATTTATTAAGGGCAATGTAAATATGGGCCATAATTGCATCAGACGTGTATGTATTTTCAGTCCTAAATGTTTATGAAATGTTGTCTTGAAAAATTGTGTGGTAACTGCTGTCCTTTATATTCTAACTAGTCATCTTGGAAATTTGTACGATTAAGTAAATGTCCAGTACACTTTGCTGGGCAGGGAAGAAACTGAACCCCATCCTGAAATGCAGGCTCTTTTCCCCCTGTTTCAATGGGCTTTGGGCACTGCACCTGGGCTTGTGGTGAGGGGAGAAAGAGTGCCCAGCCAAGCTCCTCTCCATACTCAGTAGCCATGATTGGCTTGCTGGATGGCTTCAAAATGTTATTTCAGTTCTAGCACCCGTGGGTTTTGTCACTGGTGCCCATAACGCTTTGCCAAGATTCCAAATTCGCCCACAGGCTGAAAAATGTTTGGGAGCCTGCCCAACGTGGAGTCCACACTGCAAGTGAAATTACAGCATCCCTGATAGATGGACCTCCAGCATCTGCTTAAAATCCTCAAGTGAAGGGGAAACCACCACTCTTCCTGAGTCAATCTGTTCCACTGTTGAACAGCTCCCATAAAGGGGTGATGTACACAACATTACAGTTATTCATGCCGCCAAGAATAAGCCCCCATTTCTGGGAAAATGGCAGCTCTCTGCCCAGCTTAGCGTGCGTTGATTTGGGCAAGTGCTGGAGTCCCTGGACTGGTGTCTAGAGGGCTGCATTGGCAATTGTTCACCAGAGATCAAGCCTCAAGCAGACACCCACATCATCCCTAATACTTTATGGACACAAGATGTGCACTGTTTCCACCTCTCCATAGCCACCTATCAATTGCAGGATGTGTTTGATTTGCAGCTATTCTGTAAGAATCACAGCCAGATCCACTTTGATACAACAACCTACTCAACATTCTCATGTAACTGTTATGGCCACTAACCACTATTGGCCCTTGCTCTTGCAGGAATAAATGAATACAATCTGCAGCAGTCAAGAAAGAGCCTTCAGCCATGTGTAATGTATGCTTGGGCTCCAACAGCAACCTTGGTGTGAGAACAGGCATTACACACTGCCCCCATTTGGACTAACAAAATGTTGGTGGATAAGAGCTTCCTGCAGGTACAAGTTATTTGACATAAGCCGTGTCTAAACTGGCCTTTTCCTCCTGGGTCTTCCCTGTGCATCCAGATGACACGCAGGGGAACCTGGGAGCAGGCAGGGATGACCCCTCCATTTTACCAGGATAACCGAAACCTCGATTATCCCAATTTTACCCATGTTCTCGGGATGTTCCCGAGGACTGCTGGCGGTGTGGGCACTTGTCCCAGCTTCTTCCCTCCTTCCCGCAAATAGCAAGGGCAGCAAAGGGAAGGAGCTGGGCCAGGGGGAGTCCAGGGACATCAAGGGTGGGGGGGAGCAGGGTCGGGGCTTTTTTTGTTTTGTTTTCTACTTACATTTCGCTAGAGCACAATTGCGCTCCTGGCTGCGATCTGTTTTTCAAAGAAACGGTGGCCACAACGTCCCTCTTCCTTTACGGGACATCACACTTCCGTTTGGATGCCCAGGGAGGATTGCGGAAACAGGTAAGTAAGGACCACTTACTAAAAGCTTCAGCTCATCAGATGTGCACTGAAAATGTGTCCATCTTCAGTGCACATGCTGCTTGTAGAGGCATAGGGCCAATTTCTTTTTATTCCTGGCTCCTCTCATTGGTGCCAAGGTAGCCAGAGGAGAATACCAGAAGGCTTCAGCAGTGTAACTAGGAGAAGCAGTTGGCAAAGCTACTTCTCAAGGCACATGTTCCTTCCAGTAACATTGCTGCTGCCAAGCCCGTGTGTTTGCTAAACACTTGGCATCGACCACATCTTGTTATGTACCAGATTTATGAGTGAGACAGAAAATATGTCACTACACTTGTGCTGCTGTGCTGGAACTGCTATAATAAATGTTTGTGTGAGCGCTTCACATAACAAATACCATCTCTGTCTTCATTAGTTCATGTGTTGGTTGATAACAGCATCAAGGAAGGGAGAAACTGCATTTCCTATGCTGTTTGGGATGGAACCAGCTTCTAGGTGGATGCTTATATGCTGCCTTGACATGGTTAAAGTTTGTAGGGATTTTTTTTTTTTAAAAAAAAATCTTTTCCCCAAAGGAATGGGGCAGGAATTTGAAGCAAGGGTGCTCAACAATGTGGGCATCCCATCTCAAATGGTTGGGTACAGAA
Organism: Anniella stebbinsi; assembly: GCA_029215795.1. Classification (NCBI taxonomy): domain Eukaryota; kingdom Metazoa; phylum Chordata; class Lepidosauria; order Squamata; family Anniellidae; genus Anniella; species Anniella stebbinsi. The sequence continues at coordinate 338,637,675 of JARDYH010000001.1, forward strand.
CTGAGGTGGGCAAATGTCACCTGTAACCGGTCCACTACCCTCCGCCTAAGTGCAGCCTGTCAAACGAGCCCTGAAGCAAACCAGTGGAGTCAATGGCCAGATCTACACCAAGCAGGATATAGCGGTATGAAAGTGGCGTGAAAGCGGTATATAAAAGGCAGGAGCCACACTACTGCTTTATAGCGGTATTGAAGTGCATTGACAAATGTTGGGGCCCATTGATACATACCACTATGTCCTGCTTGGTGTGGCTCCTGCCTTTTATATACTGCTTTCATACCTCTATATTCTGTTTGGTGTAGATCTGGCCAGTGTTTCCATCAGTTTGCACAGGGGCTTTAATATGGAACAGTTCATCCAGGCTTTAAACACACACATACACACACACACACTCTCTTACTTGAAATTTGTGTAAAAAAAAAAAACTCTGCAGGAAGGCATAGTCAGCTATTGGCTTGAGTCATCCTTATCCCCGTAGCCTGTGCCATGCTGGAATAGCTTGCCTTTTGAGGGTGCTCAGAATGTAGTTTGAAGTTGAAGAGCCTTACTTTACCATAGCAAGTGTGATTTGCTTACAGAAAATTCTAAAATACATTTAAGGCATCCTAAGTGTCCCAACTCCAGACACATGTACAAAAATGTGCCACCCATAATGCACACAATGTGTCAAAGTTTGATTTGGGGCTAGCTAGTTTTTTCAAGGGTTGGTGTTTCTTGCTTTATTTATTTCTGGGACATTGCTGGGCCTGCTTCTCTGAGAGACTTAAACCAAGGGCAGGCAGCCTAGCACCCCCAGTTTTAAAATGAGAAAGAAACAGCCAAGCCAGCTTGTCCATTTTCTAGATGTATGGAAAGCTATTAATATTATGTACACGCATCATCTGTGTGGTCATTATTGCCACCTCACCACTCTGTGTATGTATGTGTGTGTGTATATATATTGAAAACTTGTGAAGGTTCACTGACTTCCTTTCCCCCACTTTTTAAAAATAGTTTAGTAGCATCTTCCACATTTGCCTTGAGCAGAAATTGGTTTTCAAGTGAGATATTATAAAGACAAAATTCATGTGGGCCATCTTGAACTACAGATGCCGCTGTCTTGAGTGAAGACATGGGCAAAGGGCAGGGGCTGAGTTGTGTGTACTCTCTGTTAATTCAGAACTTTCTGTATCTAGTACTAATAATGAATGGCAGCAGCACAATGCCAGGAAATGAGCCATCCCTTTGCATTTTCATGAACTGATACATCCCAAACTGAAACACTGGAAAGGGTGATGTCATCATGAAATGGAACTTCGCTAATTATGAATCACATGGTAATGAAACTCATGAAACTGTGGCTCACAACCCAAGTCATGTCTCTGCTTTTGGGGTATGGAACTTATGCCTATTCATGGGACTTTACCTAGTGCACTTAATGATTATGAGCTCCATCACACCAGCTATTTATCATACTCTTGCTATGCCTGGTATGTGTTTTTGCAGCATGGTTCTCACATAATGTTGTCCCTGTCCTGCGCTCATCTCGCCTCTTCCCCTTCATTTTCCATCTTCTTTTGGAGCAGAGAAAGTCTGGTTTTTCCCCTCCATGTGCAATAAAGCTGATTCTCCCTCCCGTGTATTGGTGTACATGCGCACTATCAGACTATCTCATGTTTTGTTGGGGGTGTATGTGTCAAAGGGCAGTCTTGTTGATGAATGAGGAGGGCAGGTTTCTCTGCTCAACTGCTCAACCATGAAGGGGGAGGGAGAGAGGGCACCGCAGTCCATGCCCGGGACTCAGTCCCATTCAACTCTATGGTTCTTACTCCTGAATAGGCATGTCTAGGTTTCCAGAACAATGTTGGCTTCCCCTTGCCATGCCAACATTGACCACAAATTTCTCCCAAAACTAATTGTAATACTTTCTCTTCACTTATATTGTTTAACATGACCTTAGGGGAAAGCATAGTGTGTTGTTTTACTGTAATTGAGCAGTTTCAGGCTGCTGTACTATTGTATTTGCGCTGAATATATATATATGTATGTATGTATGTATGTATGTATGTATAAACTGCAAGGGGAAGGAGAACGTAGGGGGTGGGGCAGGAGATTTTGCTGGCATAGTAGTGATCCAGGTGAAAAGATACATGAGCTCAAATAGCGCAACAACACACAGATGTGAAAGTGCCCAGTGCTCGACTCACTAAGGAAATGGAGGGGGGAACCACAGACACAAACCCTGGGGAAAATGTAGGTGTGATAGAGCCCCCCCCCCTCTCTCTCTCTCTAGCGAGAGAGAGGGGGAGAGAGAAAGAGCGAAAGAGTCAGTGCTGGTTGACTTCAGTTTTTTAAGAGCACAAAATCTGGATGAAGTGGAGTGATGCCCCAATTAAATGGAGCAAAGTCCAGTAACTATGATTGAAATGTGCAGAACTGCTCTGCGCTGTGTCCAGTGATGTCAGATGTGGAGACTGCAACCAAAATATCTGACAAGAAGTTTGCATTTTCAAACTTAATTTGCACTTTGCAAAAAAAAAAAAAAAAAAAAAGAGTTCTGGGTTTCACCTCTGTTGAAGAGGTCTTGACTTTATCCCTAGCAGAGCTTTCAAACTTGTCAGGAACTTTTCCCATTCGTGTTGCGGCTGGCAAACGTCTCCCTGAGTCGCCTCTCATGAGACAGAAGGGTCACCTTGTTCCCAGATGCTTTGATGGAGCTGTGATGCTGGAACAGGCCAGCTAGCAGACGAGAGCTCCGTCTTTTGTTCCGAGCGTGACATTTTTGTTCGGTTTCCTTTGAACTGAGCTGGCAAGAGAATGTGTGCTGCGAGCCCCACCTGTTTATTTTTATTATTGTTTTGTTCAGCCGTGTGGCTCGTTCTCTCTGCCTCCTGCAACAACTAACTGTTGAGCGGCACGTTTGTTTTCGGCCCTCCCCCGTGCTTGCTCTGACAGTGGGCTGCTCCAGTGGCAGTGGCAGGTGCAGCACAAGGCGAGGGGAGAGTGTGCTGAGGCATGGCGAGCCCTGATTGGCTGGAGATGAGGTAATGTTATGCAGTATAAATAGAGATGCAGCGTTGAGGATGCGGCTCGTCAGCGTGCCTGAGTCCTTTCCCCGTGTAAAGGAAAGCACTGGCCTATGACAGATGTCTGCAAGGCGTCTGAGACAAATTGGATATCGGCAGAGGTAAAATCCTGAGTAAAGATTCCTCCCGTCAGGGAAATATTTAGATCCCCTTGCTAGATTTTCTCATATGAGAAGTGCCTATTTCCTCAGCCTCGCTGTTGCTTTTAGGAGGCAAAACAACTGCAAGCTAAGGTATTATGTATAAAAGGATATGGATGTAAATTGAAATTATGTGTAGCACGTAAGTCACGAGTTGCAGGTTAGACCTAAAGCAAAGTGTCTCATAGCAGGATGATTCTGGTTTAGTGTGGATGCAAATTGGAACAGCAGCTAGAACTGTCAAGTTGTGCAGTACTATTGTGAAGATTCACATGATCTCTGTAAGCTTGGAGAGACAACTTTGAATCTTCCTTAGGAAAAGAATCAGTATGAAAGGGGCATCAGAACTCTACTTTCCATTTCTTCAGAAACTAAAGAACTGGGGTGCTGGCTGAGCTCATTAGGACGCACTCAGGGCAGAAAGGTTAATAGATGAAACACTGCCTCTGCTAATTGCTACAGGGCCTGTTCGGACAACATGGTAAGCCATGGTTAAGCCACTAACCCTTTTGCAGCAAATGGCTAGTGAGCGTGTTTAAAGCATGGTTAATCATGGTTCACACAACACGCTAAGCCATGTTTAGCTCAAAATGCTTAACCACCATGGCTAAATGTGTCATCTTAACAGGGTCATAGAGTAACTACTAAGAACAATATCTGAATTCCCATATTAATTGGTATGTGTTATCTGTCATGCATACCACAAAACAAAGCGTGGGTAGGTGGGCGGAGAGTACTGATTGTCAGTGTGCCTTTGTAGATTGGTTTGTACATATCACCCCACAAGACCAAAACATTAGGAATAGGAGAAACGATGCTGTAGCAAACTGAAACCCTATTGGACTCCACTGTGGTTTAATTCTATATATTCTCCTTCTATGTGTTTCAGTGTTACAGCAGCTTAATTATTTGGAGGTTAATTGTGAAGCAACATGGCCAGAACAACCTACAACAGGACACTCTCATCTACACCGAGCAATGTTCACTTGTGTTTACATGATTGTTCAAGTATGGCCCAGCTTAACATGTGTAGAAGGGGGGGGGAATGTGACTTGGGCATAAAGATCTCTGTGACAGCCATCTTTAAAGTCTGCACTAAGGTAGATGAGAACACCATTTGGATCCTACTGAAGAATTAGGAGCCATATTGTAATTCCCTCCTTGAAAAAGCAAATCTTCTACAAAGTGTAAGAGGAAGCACAGGTCAGAAAGTATCAAATATGAGAAGCACACAACACTTTGTGTAGAACCAAAATACTTAAAATCCATTTTTTCAGTGATATGCATATACTTGGGTTTTATGCATATTTATACTTCTGGGGGCCCTCCCATGAACTTCTCCCGGTTTGAACATAAGAACAACCCTGCTGGATCTCAGACCAAATGCCTATCTAGTCAGCATTTTGTTCCTACGTTGGCCAACCAGATGCCTATGGGAAGACCATAAGCAAGACCTGAGTACTAAAGCACCCTTTTGCTGGCATTGAGAGGCATACTGCCTCTGATACTGAAGGTAATATATGCCATCATAACTACAAGCCATTAATAGCAGTATCCTCCATGAATTTGTCAACCCTGCTTTTAAAGCCATCTGAGTGGGCAGCCATGGTATCACTGCATCTTGTGGTGGTGAATTCCACAGTAGGGATGTACGAGATTTTTGTTCCTGTTTGCAAATCATGCAAACATTTCCCATTCACAACCCTGAATGCGAGCATGAGCAGGAAGTCAGTTGCGAGCGGACAAACGAATCAGAAATATATACACGGACACCAGAGGTTGGGTTAACTAGGGCCTCTTTATTTAACAACGGGTATAGCATCCTACCTGGATCTGTGTGTGAACGTGCGGGAATCAGCACAACTCTACCTTCAGGCAACTAGCCTGCAAAAATAATAAAGGGCGAGCCACTCAGTTGGTCATAGTGGCCGGGTTAAAACCCGCACCTCTTTTACAACTACACTTAAGTGTTTGGGGAGACCAATCTGCGTCACCTCCCACGCAGGGCTGCACAGTCCTGTGTAAGTGAGGCAAACGGTCCCCAAAGGCAATCCATATCCTGACTCGGAGCTGCGAAGCCCATCGAGGATCAGGCCCTCTGGGTTGCCCTTCATCATCAACAATGCCAAAAGTGCTCACCAACCCCCTACCACAAATCAACCTATTTATTCCCCATAGCTAAATTCAAATGTCCAGTATGGAGTAGGCAAAAACCTGCACAGTATCTGCCAGGGAAAATTCCTACTCAGCCCCTCCTCCTAAGGAGACGACTAGCTATTTTTGCAATTTCCTAAACTTGTGTTTGTTTTTCAAAGTGTGCATATGCACCAGTACAGACTTCTGGGAATTCTTGTTTGCGCACCTACATATTTGCACACCTGCAGCATGTATCCACTTGCACATTTGTGCACATGTGCATATTGGGCAAATGTAAATTCTCCCCCCACCCACACTTTTACACTTTAGCCTTGCACTGCTCCGTGTCTCCAAGAGCTCATGCCTAGTGTGCTGCCAGCATTGGCACATCAGTCCCATGGAATGACAATTGCTGGAGGTAGGACCTTCTCTTCTGCCGCTCCCAGACTGTGGAATGGCCTGCCAGAGGAGATTTGACAAATTAGCAGACTTCTGGAATTTAAGAGAGCCGTGAAGACTGCTCTCTTCCGGCAGGCCTATCCAGTTGAATTTTAAGATGTTTTTAATAATGTATTTGTTTTAATGTTTTATCTATTTTATGATTCTTGTATTTATATTTATTGTTGTTCCCCACCTCGCTCTGGATGGAGAGGCAGGTTAGAAATAAAATAAATAAATAAATGAATAAATAAAGGCTTGGAGGTTTCATGCTTGGGGGTATCTGGTTGTTTGGGCTCAGGAATATCTGGCAGCTTAGGTTCAGGGATCTCTCGTAGCCTCTGAGCCTATGTCATTAATGGATTCCTGGATCATGACACATTCAGATCTTGTGGGTTTTCGTTCCTCAAGAATGGGAAGGAGTAATTCTGATGTAAGCCTTTGAAGTTTTCCATCTATGCAGGGGAGTGATGGTACAAGCACTATCTGATACCATCATCTTCTGACATACTTTATCATTGTCCAAGGAGAAAGATACCTCGTTTAAATCTCAGCTGAGCACATAAAATAAAAATAACACTGAAATCAAGCTTGCGGAAGGGTGTTCTGACTGGTATACCATTCTGTTTCTATGGGTTACACACTTGATCATGAGTGTAGGCAGCTATGTGAGCGCTCATTACCATAATTCCTAATTATGACTGTCTAGGAGCCCAGCAAGAGGAAAGAATAATTATGTTTAACAGGCAGAGTGATAAAGAGAAAAGATTAATAAATTCCCCACCTTCTCTTTCAGATCACGGCAAGATCTTTCAGGTTTTCTTTGCCGCTTCCAAGCCTGTGGCTTTCAGAGAAAATGTATGCCCTGAAGGAGAGGGCTTGGTTCCAGCAGTATCAGGAACCCCCACAGCTGTGCTAGGCAGGTTGCCCAGATTCCTCTTGAAAGGTCTCTCAAATACAAACTTCACAGCAGAAGAGAAAATTATGTAGGGAGAGAAAATGAACTCCTCTGAATTGAGCCATTTGGACTTTTTAATCTAAGGAAGCAAAAGGGGCAGGGCAGAAAATACCAAGGGGCAGGGGGAAACTTCAGTAGCATCTGGGAATTTTCCAGTCCTTTAAAGTGTGTAGGGGAAATGGGATTTTATTCAGAGCTTTGATCAACAATGTTGGTAAGAAGTTTGAACAGGAGAACGAAGCATGCATGCTGCCGGCTCCCAAAGTAGGCAACAAGCAGTATGGCTCACAAGCATAGGTAGTCAACACTGGCAAAGGGGAATTTTGCATCTTCACTGACACAAGCATCTTTTACCCCCTACGATTTCTCGAGCTAGTATAGCTGAGTACATTGCAGATTGCTAAAGGCAGGACCAGTTCCACAAAGCAACAATCAGGCATTTCCTGAAGCACTCAGACTGGGGAAGTGCCAGTACTTCCAACTAGGGATGGGTGAGAAGTTCATTGTGTCAATATTTTTTAATGGATTTACCCAATTTTCACCTCCTGAGCCTTTCAGCAAGCCAAGACAGAGTTTTGTTCCAAAATCTGCATTTCTGCAAGTTCCTTGATGCAGCTTGCCTCAGGGGGAAAAAAAGTCAATATTAGAGAGAAGTGCATACAAAATGTGTATATTTGAGGAAAATGCACACAAAACTGCATTTCTTTGGCAAAATCCTTGGGAAAATGTGGATTTTTAAAATGCATTCAGGAAATGCATATGTTAGGGAAAATGCACAGAAAAAAGCTTGTCCAGATTTCCTACAGAGTTTTTAAAACAAATTTATCGCAAGCCCGTGCAGAAATGGGATGGAATGAGCTTGAGCTCAAAATCCCGATAATTTCGGTGAGACTGAGATTGACATTTATTTATTTATTTATTTATTTATTTTAAGTTATATTAGATCATCATCATCTACATGTATATCCCACCTGTTTTCCTATTGCAAGGAACTCAAGGTGCCTTTAAGTGTAAAACCCTCTTAAGGCAGCGTACTGGGTAAAAACTAGGGATGTGCACAGTAAAAAAAATCGGATCGGAATATAAACCAGAATTGATGCCTTGGATCGGATTGGATTGGATCGGAGGCTTTCCTGATCGGATTGGATCCAATTCCGATCTGAAAATCATCCGATCCGATTTTCAGATCGGATGCCATTTTAGGTGTTTTCGCCATAGGCTTGCATTGGGGGAAAGAAAGCTTTTCCCCAATGCAAGCCTATGCGGAAAACATGGGAGCGGGTGAGTGGGGACCTAACTTCCCCCCTCCCTGTCCCTCCCCCCCCACTAGCGCTCCTTACCTGCCCAGGCTGTCCACTTCCGTCCGCTGCTGCCCGCTGGTCCCTTCTACTAAGAAACACGCTTCACGGCCTGCCTTTCAGTAGCGTGCTGGGTGACGTCATCACCCGGCGTGCTACTGAGAGGCAGGCTGTGAAGCCTGTTTCTCAGTAGAAGGGACCAGTGGGTGGCAGCAGATGGAAGCGGACGGCCCCGGCAGGTAAGTGGGGACCTCCCTCTCCCCCCCACTCACACTCCTTACCTGCCGGCGTCCCGCGCTGCTGTCTGCTGCTTCCGTACTACTGATAAGCAGGCCTTGCGGCCTGTTTATCAGTAGTACGGAAGCAGCGGACAGCAGCGTGGGACACCGGCAGGTAACAGGGGACCTCCACCTCCCTCTCCCTTCCCCCAACTTGTGCTCCTTACCTGCTGCCTCCTTGCTGCCATCCACTGCCGCCCGCTGCTTCCATACTACTGAGAAACAGGCCTTGCGGCCTGTTCCACAGTAGAGCAAGGGCGCACCGAGTGATGATATTGGAATTGGCCGCAAGGCCTGTTTCTCAGTAGTACTGAAGCAGCGAGCAGCAGTGGACAGCAGCAGTGGAGGCAGCAGGTAAGGAGCGCGAGTGGGGGGAGGAGGTGAGGAGGTCTGATACTCCGATTTTTCCTTATCCGGATTGGGTCCTTTCGAATTGGATCAGATTGGACGATCCAGATGATCAGGATTGGAATCAGATAATTTTATTGGACCTGATCCGCTGCACATCCCTAGTAAAAACCATACAAAATATACAAATAGGAAATAAATATACAATAAAATACTATAAAAACAAATTACAAATCCATGCATCCTGATTCCCAACAGTGCCATTCCTACTTGGTATGGATCGCACAAGAAAATCAGAGCCAGTTTGAGAGACTTTGTAATGCATGTGTCTCTGCCTTACCAGAGAGTATCCAGAGTCCTGAAGGCAGAGTACTGCCTAGGGGCATGCTTGCAGGAAGCATTTTTCAAGGGTTGGATATGACTCTCCGATCGCTGTAAGCCAAGCAATGCACCAGCATTTTAAGCCGGAAGCTTTCCTGGCACAATGGTCCAAGTCATATGTTACTGCAGCAGCAGCAATATTCATTATTGCTTGCCACCCTGATTATGTTATAGAGGGTCAGGCTATGAATGCCTGAAATATATAAATAAGTGGAAAGTGTTTTTTCGCGATCTAATCCCCACCACTCAAGTAGCATGAATAATCTTGCAGGGTTAGCTTCCCATGGTAGGATTGTCCTCCCCCGGGGGGGGGGGGGAGGCAGTCAATTTACATTATTGCCTCATCCCATGTGTTTCTTCTGCACACATTCCCAGTCCAATGTGGTACCAGACCACAGGGAAGTTGCTTCCGTACTGATTTCTACCCTGGTTATTTAGCTCTGCTGCCCATCAGTTACTTTTTGGGTTTCCATGCAGCCATTTACAATTCCCATTTCTGCAAACAAAAACATTAATCGTCTGCTCAGATATTCTTTAAGAATGAACCATGCTGATGGAGCAACTTCATGTAAGAAAAACAGTCAGAGTTGATGTTGCTGAGAAGGAGCAGATCCGCTGCCATTTTGGAAAGTGCCCAAGATGGCTGTGTGATGGTACATTGTCAGGTTAATGAGGCAGCACCACTACTGACATTCTTGGAGGGAGGAATGTCTGACTTTCCTCTCATTGTATATTATTCCTATTCTGGAAAGTGTAAGTGTGTGTCTGTGTGTCTGTGTGTGAAGGTCAAGTACATTAATCCAGTTTATCTAATGGCCTATTTATATTTGCGTAGGTTTTGGACAGATTTAGGAATTTAGGAGAAAGAACAATAGCTTTTTGGGTGTTTCAAGAAAGGAGGGTGTAGAACACGGTCATAGTGGGGGGAGAGCTGAAGAGAAGACAAAAGGTGGATCATTCATTTCTTTCTCACAAAAAGTCGAAGTAATCGTTTTCTCCGCTGGAGTGCTCACCACAGAGCTTTCCTGGAGTGTTACAAATTAACACTTTGTTTCTAAACTGTTTCAGAATAAATACCAGCTGATGATGATGATGGCATGCATCCATTAGATGCTGCTTTACAGGTTGGCTGCCTTGTTTTGTTCATCAGTCACTGGAGGTTTTGGGCGTAGTTTTATCCCAGGCTTCATCCTGGGAAAGTTCTAGAGACAGCTCAGCGGTGCCAAGGGCAGTCATATCATTTTAGCACGTACCAACCCAGATCTGCTCACAAATGATGCAGCCACAGAACTCCCTGGAGTGTCTGCTGGGCTAATTGCTTTGTGACAAATCTGTCCTTTACTTCCCTGGTCATATATATATATATATATATATATAATCTCCTGCTCTTGTGACACTCACTCCAGTGCTATTTGCTGAACTGCATGCAGGTTGAGAAACACATTCCCATTTGTTACTGCTAAATTCTCTGCTTAAATTAGTTAAATTGGTTAAATCCATCTTTCCCCACCAATGCTAGCAGTGAGGAAATAGCGATCTGGATCAGGAACACTGGTCTGTATTTATGTGTATGCATCTGTGTGCATGGGCCCACGAACGTGGCATTGAGTATCACATGTGGCCCTTGGGGCCGAAAAGGTTGTGCACCCTTGTGATAGCTGCTTTTCCAGGAGCAGCTCTCGCCTGGCTGGGGACTATATATAAATATAAAGAGGATGATCCTATGGGTCTTTTCTATGGAATTGGCACCCTAGTTGGGTTTGTAGAGTACTCGGGAAAGATCCACTGAGTGGTCCCACCCACGTAATTCGATAATTGAGTTGGTTTCCCAGCCATGTGGGATCCATTTACAGAAAAGTGGCTCTCGGGCAGCTGGGGGAATATTTAAATGGCACCTGGATCTCCATGGCAACAAGGAGATGGCTGAAGAATGGCAGCTCAATACAGCTGCCCCTCATTTAATATTGACTCCAGTGCTGACAGAACAGATAATGGGCAATAACACACCATTATGCTGCAGGGAAATGAAATGCTTGAGCAGATGCCTGTCATGCTGTGAGGATGTTTTACTGTACCATGACAGATTTCTCTCTCACACACCCCTCTTTGTTTACTGTACTCTACCTCTCCTCAAATCTGAATGCCTCTTAGTTTTTACTTGAAAGTTACCATTCCTCCTCCTCCTCCTCCTCCTCCTCCTCCTCCTCCTCCTCTTCCTTTTTCTTCCCCCCCTCATCCCCTTTTTGTCCTCTACAACCCTTCAGCCTCAGAGAGCATGTGGGGAAGTAGTCAAAACTCTCCTTTCCCGCTGTTGTTTGACAGTTTCCCTTTGTGTCAGCTGAAAGTTGGTCAGGCTGTCTATGGCATTTGCTCTGAACTAGTCACTATGACTGACAGCACTTAGATGTTACCTGAGTCTCAATTGGAAGGGAACACAAAAGTCACCTAGACCATTTAAAAAGCAACAGCAGCAGCACCAATCCCAAAATTAAAACAAAAGAGCTTAAAATGAGACTAAAGGTCAAGGTGAACCTAGTGCCCAAAACACGGTGAAGCAGGAAAGGGAGGACAGGAAGTCATGGCCCTGAGACAAGTAGCTGCTTCTCTTCATATGACTAGCTTGTTTCCCAAACTTGAATGGGAGTCTCTGAGATTCACATATCAAGATAGAATACAACAGCTTTAAAAGACAAACCTTACTTAGTGATAGATTTGCAAGTCATTACCAAGTGTTTTGGGCTTCAAGAATCAAATGTATTTGGGTAGTGGTCTGTGAATTTCTCTTAAGCCAGACAACACAATTTTGGTATCAAAGAATATATTTTTATTGCTCAAACAATCTAAGAGAATTACACACTTAAGCTAAGATGAGGTAGATCACAAACATTCTTAAATATGCACAAGTTATAGGTCTCCATCACATCTACTTCCCGCCCCCCCCCCCCGGTTTGCATCTGCAGTTTCCCCCTCCCTTTCCTCAGTGAGTCAAGTGCGGAGCACTTTCACATCTGTGCATTGTTGCGCTATTTCAGCTCATGTGTCTTTTCACCTGGATTGCTACCATGCTGGCGAAATCTCCCAGCCCACCCCCTACATTCTTCTTCCCCCTGCAGTTAATTTTTAATATATATTTTTTTCAATTCTGCGCAAATACAATAGTATGGCAACCTGAAACTGCACAATTACAGTAAAACAATACACTATGCTTTCCCCTAAGGTCATATTAAACAATATAAGTGAAGAGAAAGTATTACAATTAGTTTTTGGAGAAGTTTGTGGTTAATGTTGGCATGGCAAGGGGAAGCCGACATTGTTCTGGTCAGGAAACCTAGACATGTCTATTCAGGAGTAAGAACTATAGAGTTGAATGGGACCGAGTCCCGGGCATGGGGGACGGTGGCCTCGCTGGCCTTCTCCATGGGGTATTCAGGCGCCCTCTCTCCCTCCACCTTCACGGTTGAGCAGTTGAGTGGAAACCACCCCACTTTCCTCTTTTGTCAGTAAGAACGCCCTTCGACACACATACCCCCAACAAAAAACAGGATGGTCTGATATGGCGCAAGGACAGCAGTACATGGGAGGGAGGAGCGGTTTTATTCTGCACGGAGGGGGGAAAAAACTAGACTTTCCCCGCTCCAAAATAAGATGGAAAACAGAGGGGAAGAGGCAGGATGAGCGCAGGACAGGGACAACGTCATGTGAGTACCATACTGCAAAAACACATACCAGGCATGGCAAGAGTGTGATAAATCGCTGTTGTGATGGAGCTCATCATCACTAGAAGTACAATGAAGATAGTAACAAGCATATTGATAACATAGGGCAGAACTACACATAGTCCTCAATTCGCCCTCCCTGTTCCCCGAGTCACCCTTGGAGCGCTGCACCCTGCCCAGTGTGGAATAAGCCTTGGAGGCTCTGCTTGTGCCCTCACTGCAGCCACCACCCTTTCATCCCGGCCAGTCCTGGAGGGGGGGGGGCTGTAAACAAAAGCCAGCAATTGGGAAATCCCTCTCCCGATCGCTGGCTTTTGTTTACAACCCTCCCTCCTCCCTCTTCCCTCCCTGGGACTGGCAGGGATGAAAGGGCAGCAGCTGCGGCGAGGGCGCAAGCAGAGCCTCCGAGGCTTAGTCCACACTGGGCAGGGTGCAGTGCTCCAAGGGCAGCTTGGGGCACAGAGAGGGCGCATCCAGGACGACGTGTAGATCTGCCCATAGTAAAATTAGGTTTCTCTCAATCTAATAGTCAATATCAAAGGTTCATATTTTCCTAAATGAAGGGCATGGTGGGTGAAGCCAGACTAAGAGCCTATCTACACAAGCAGGATAAAACATTTTGAAAACTGTATATGGAGTGTGTCTTGGGCCCCAACCATTTTAAACCGTTTTAAACCATTTAAAAGCAGTAGTGTAGATAGACTCTGAGTACTTACGGCAGGTTTCTCATTCTCCCAAGATCTCTCACTCTCTTAAACTGATCAAACTCTGGCCTTTTATAACCCCTATGATGCCAATGGCCTTATCCTTAGTTTGAACCTGGTCATACCACCATTCCCATTTTTCTCAATGTAACCAGGTCTGCCACTGATACCAGTAACACCCAGATGGAGGTATCCCCGCTAAGTTAAGCCACATGCTGCTTCCAGCCCTTGACTGACCCATTTCTGGCAGCCTTCCTCCATTTCCATGAATATATTCCATTTCTCATAATTATCTCACAACACATACAGACAGAACTAGTCACACCTACAAGATAAATAAATTCTTATCAATTGTATGCACTACAGTGCATATTTCACTGCAGCACAAGGCCTTGGATTTCACCTCTGGGGATGACACCTAAGGAAGCTGTGATGCGTTCAGTGTTATATATGTGTTTTAAATATCAGCTGTTTTATGTTTTATGGTTTTAACATTTGTATATCGACTTTTTAATGTTCAATCTTTTAAGTTTTGTAAACCACCAGAGAGCTTCGGCCATGGGGTGGTATATAAATGTAATAAATAAATAAAATAAATATATCATCTGGCTTAATCGTAAAGGGCATTGGCAAATAATGTTGTTGTTCCTGAAGTATGTTCCAGGGAAATATACATCATTCGACACAGTGGCGGTATGGCTGGGGCAATGTTTAAGTATTCCAGTCATGTGGGCTGTGCGGACTAGTTGTCTGTGGCACCATGGATTCAGCATCCCACTGAGAAGGGGAGGGGGTGCCATGTCCATTGGAAAGACTCATGGGATCCACTCCAGCCCAAGTGGCTGGGGACGTGAACCATTCTTCCAAACACAAGGGATGTGACCACGTAGAAACTCAGTTCCCACATGGCTAGAGTAACATTCAAAGGAGCCCACAAGCACGACTTGTTCTGTTTAACAAAATATATTGTGTTCAGAGATGTCACACACCTCTGCTTGATTCCTTGCAGTTGGGATGAAGGCAATCAGGACTGTGTTCACCTTGATCCTAAGAACTGCTGCAGCTTCCTTCCCACCTCCTTCCTCAAGACCCAGGAACTAGGAAAGGAGGACGGGACTCTTATATCTTTAACAATTGTATAGAAAAGGGAATTTCAGCAGGTGCCATTTGTATGCCTGCAGCACCTGGTGAAATTCCCTCTTCATCACAATAGTTATGCAGGAGCCCTGCCTTCTTTTGTTTCTGGTCACTCCTGTCCTCTTTTCCATATGGTCACCCTACAGGAACGTACCTTGGGGAAGGGGATTGAGAAAATGGAGGTGGCAGTGTGTGCTTCCACTCTCTATGAAAGAGGAAATGGCTTGTACATAAAAAAAGAAAGGAAGGAAGAAAACCCACCCTCCCTGTTAAGAAAACCATCAGGAGCAGGCAATGATTAATACACATAATTGAAGCAAATTGCAGCTAACTGCAGAAAACCATCTCCCAGCTGTTGATAGAAGGAAATTGCTGACAGCCTTTTCCCATTGAATGGAAGTCAGGAATGGAAGAAAGGAACCTTCCCCAGCACAGACATATACATCTACTGTATACACATACAGATCCAGAAAATGACACCATAATGACTCTGAATATATGCCACACAACATAGATGTGTATGGTGCTAGTAGAATTACGATTTCATATTCATTCTATTCCATTCAGTTCTAATGCATGGTCAGAGTTTAATGGATATAACACAGAGCCAATATAAAACATATGATATGTGTTTTCACAGCCTCATTTTTGCACCTTGGTTGGACCCATATTTTTACCACTGAATACAAACTGTGCCCTCTGGAGGCTCAATAAACTCTACCCCCATGAAGGGATGGGGGAGAAATTTGCTATGTTTCATTTGTAAATTTGCAAATCTAATTTCCAAAACTCATACCCCTTGGAAAGAAACCTTGACTAGAATGCAGTCTGCAGCCTGAAGTCCATACATGTCTGAGTTTTCAATATGATCTCCACAATCAAACTGTATTTGAAAAATGTATACATATGAAAAATATGCATATAAATGCTTATATTTGAAAAAAAAATGTGCACAAACACAGTTTCATCAGTGGAGGGAAATGCATATATTTGGAAAATCCACAAAATTTTCCAGAATTTTTTCTATGCAAATTAACTTAATTTGTATAGGATAGTTTGTAAAACATTTTTCTGATACCTGGAGCGTTTTCTAATTTTGTATGTTTATTTTACTCCTATTTAGTAAACAACAGGGCTTTAAAATGTACCCCCTGTTATTTTTTTTGTCCAAATACAAGCATTTAGCCTGACAAATTGGAGAGAAAGAAAATTAAACCACACAATGGTAGGCTGACCATATGAAAAGGAGGACAGGGATCATGTAACTTTAACAGTTGTACTGAAAGGGGAATTTCAGCTGATGTTATTTGTATGCAATTAGTTCCTGGTGAAATTCCCTCTTTATCACAACAGTTAAAGTTGCAGGCACTATACTAGAGTGACCACATACAAAAGAAGCCAGGGCCCCTGCAACTTTAACTGTTGTGATGAAGAGGGAATTTCACCAGAAACTAATTGCATACAAATGACACTGGCTGAAATTCCCTTTTCTCTACAACTGTTAAAGTTACATGATCCCTGTCCTCCTTTTCATATGGTCAGCCTACACAATGGCCCTGTTCAGAAGACACCTTAACCACTGGAGTTTAAAGTGTCTTCTGAACAGGGCCAATATGTATTAAATGCTGAATTATGTAGAAATTTGTGTTGAACTACTTGCAAAAATGTGAAGATAATGCCCTGTACTCCCCTTACATTGGTTAAATTTAAGAGGAATACTCCCTCCCCCCCACAAAGCTACTGAAAAAAACTGTTGACAGGCCAATAAATTTTAGCGACCTAAAGAACAGTGCATATATGTTGACAATCACTCATCTACAACTTTGAAACTGCCAAGCTCATCTCATATTGTATTTTCAATAGGCATAAGTACTAATGAACTTATGGAATGGGGAATTTTCCGTGGAAAAATATAGCACTGGAAAATTTTCCATGGGGAAGTTTCCACCCCCACCCCACTGCATTGCATCAGTATTTGGACATCACTTTCTAAAACCACTTTAACCAGGCATCTACCAAATGGGAAAGAAGGCTGGCTTTGGAACACAGAGCAACTGTGTTCCATCTATTTCAGGTTGGCATCTAGAAAATTGTGTCTTTCTATCTGCCCATCTAATTGTCAATACCAGAACCATATTTACTGCTGAGAGAAAGAGTAAGAAAGGAACAAAAATGAAAGGGCAATTCCTTTCTTTGAAGTGGTGTTTGGGTGATTTGAAACTGCTCACATATTAGACATGTTAGAAAAAATAGCTATTTGTGCCAGCCCTCATTTCCTATTCTCCCTCCATCTATGCTTGTGTTTCATTGTAAACACATCAATATGGAGCAGTCAGCAAACAAACACTCCTTTATCAGAGGTATGTCTGGATTGCAGTGGATGCTAAACAGCTCTGGAAAGCAGATCTGACAGCAAGGAAAATAACAGTTAAAACCCACACATTTAGTTTTGTGGATTAATTTTCTAGTGAGGGGACCCACTGTTGCAAAAGATGGCAGCACAGGGAATGGGAGGAAGCTGCAGCTACTGATATCTGAAATGCAAAAGAAAGTGGGGGGGGGGGTTACTGGTGATAACAAAGGTGTTAACTTGCAGGAAAGAGTGCAGGTTGGTCACCGGTACATCTAGGGGTGACCATATTACGCCAGCTTTAAAATCGCTCCACTGGCTGCCAATTAGTTTCCGGGCGAAGTATAAAGTGTTGGTTATTACCTTTAAAGCCCTACATGGTTTGGGTCCAGGTTACCTGCGGGATCGCCTTCTCCCATACAATCCGCCCCACACGCTCAGGTCCTCTGGGAAGAACTTACTGCAGTTGGCCAAGACTAGGCTGACAACCGTTACCCAGAGGACCTTCTCTTCTGCTGCTCCCAGACTGTGGAATGACCTGCCGGAGGAGACTCATCAACTTAACAGTCTTTTAGAATTTAAGAAAGCCATAAAGACTGTTCTCTTCCGGCAGGCATATCCAGTGGAATTTTAGAATGTTTTAAGGATGTTTTTAGGATGTTTTAGGATTTTTATGCAGTTTTAATAATATGTGTTATGTTTTAATTAGGGATGTGCACTGGATCGGACCCGATCCACGATCCGAGTCCGGTCCAGTGGGAAATCGGATAAATTATCCGATTTCCGATCCCGCAGCTGGATCGGCCGATCCAATCCGAACCGGTCCGAAAAAGCTCCGAACCGGTTCGGCGGATCGGCGGATCGGCGGGCGCCCACTGGCGCCCACCGCCGCTTCCATTGGCGGGCGCCAGCGGGCGCCCGCCAATGAAAGTGGACAGCGGGGGGGGGGAGGAGGGGGGCACTTACCTTCTCGGCCCGGTGGCTCCCGTCCGGCGCCGGCGCCTACTACTACTAGCAGGCTCCGCGGCCTGCTCTAGGGTGGCGCGCCGGGTGATGTCATCACCCGGCGCGCTACTCTAGAGCAGGCCGCGGAGCCTGCTGGTAGTAGTAGGCGCCGGCGCCGGCCGGGAGCCACCGGGCCGGGAAGGTAAGGAGGGGGTGCGTGGAGGGGAGGAGGGGGCGCGCGGAGGGGGGAGGGGGGAGGGGGGCCCTTACCTGCCCGGCCCGGCGGCTCCCGTCCGGCGCCGGCGCCTACTACTCCCAGCAGGCTCCGCGGCCTGCTCTAGGGTGGCGCGCCGGGTGATGTCATCACCCGGCGCGCTACTCTAGAGCAGGCCGCGGAGCCTGCTGGAAGTAGTAGGCGCCGGCGCCGGACGGGAGCCGCCGGGCCGGGAAGGTAAGGAGGGGGTGCGTGGAGGGGAGGACGGGGCGCGCGGAGGGGGGAGGGGGGAGGGGGGCCCTTACCTGCCCGGCCCGGCGGCTCCCGTCTGGCGCCGGCGCCTACTACTCCCAGCAGGCTCCGCGGCCTGCTCTAGGGTGGCGCGCCGGGTGATGTCATCACCCGGCGCGCTACTCTAGAGCAGGCCGCGGAGCCTGCTGGAAGTAGTAGGCGCCGGCGCCGGACGGGAGCCGCCGGGCCGGGAAGGTAAGGAGGGGGTGCGTGGAGGGGAGGAGGGGGCGCGCGGAGGGGGGAGGGGGGAGGGGGGCCCTTACCTGCCCGGCCCGGCGGCTCCCGTCCGGCGCCGGCGCCTACTACTACCAGCAGGCTCCGTGGCCTGCTCCAGGGTGGCGCGCCGGGTGATGTCATCACCCGGCGCGCTACTCGAGAGTAGGCCGCGGAGCCCGCTGGTAGTAGCCGCCGGCGCCGGACGGGCCGAGAAGGTAAGCAGTGGCGGGGAAGGGGGCTTACCCCCCCCGGAGCCATCCGCTTCTATCCGCTGGCGCCCGCGGGCGCCAGCGGATGGAAGCGGGCGGCCCCAGGAGGGGTAGGGAGCGCGGGGGAGGGGGTTTACCTGCCGGGGCCGTCCACAGCGGACGGCCCCGGGGGGGGGAGGGAGTTAGGCCCCCCCTTACCCACCCGCCGCCATTTTTTCCTCATAGACTTGCATTGCAATGCAAGTCTATGGTGAAAAAAATGGCGGCCGATCCAAAAATGTACGATTTGTGGGTCGGGATCGGACTCGATCCGGTCCGGGGGGCCTCCGATTTTGTCCGAACCGGTCCGGGACAAAATTGGAGGTCCCGATCCGGGTCCCGATCCGATCCGGGGGGTCCGTGCACACCCCTAGTTTTAATCAGTTTTATGTATTTTATCATGTTGTTGTTCCCCGCCTCGATCCAGACGGAGAGGCAGGTAAGAAATAAATTGTTATTATTATTATTATTATTATTATGGCTCCAGTTCCTCCACTTGGAAGAACATGAGACCCAGTTCACTTGACTTTGGTTGAAAGAGGCTACAGGCAAGAAAAGGGGGTGCGGAAAGAAAGGGCAAGGGAGATTTGCCGGTGGCGGTGTGTGTGTGAGAGAAAGAGAGGGAGGGAGGGAGGGAGAGGGAGAGAGTTCTGTCTAACACATTAAAATCTTCCCAAACAGAAACAAGACTATATTACGCAATCCAGTTTAGGAATGGGAGGACCAGCAATTTTCAAGCTTGGTCATGTTCTCCAAA
Source organism: Anniella stebbinsi (assembly GCA_029215795.1). NCBI lineage: Eukaryota > Metazoa > Chordata > Lepidosauria > Squamata > Anniellidae > Anniella > Anniella stebbinsi. The sequence goes on from JARDYH010000001.1 coordinate 338,657,295, forward strand.
ATTCGCTTTGAAAGTCATTTCAACTGACTTCTATTTTTATTTTTGACCAGTTTTTTCCCCTCTGATTCGAATGGGGAAGCTGTACATTTCAAAAGGGAAACGTCTGCATTTCTGAGTGTATTGAGTAAAGTGTGAAGAGGCACCTTATTTTAAAAAGAAAAAAAGAAAGAAAAAGAAAATGCATTTCCAAATGTGCGTTTTAAGAAAATACAAATTTTTGAAACGGGATTGCAAATTTGGGGATTTGCTAACCTTTCTCAAGAACAAGCTCTCCTGCTCACATTCAGGGTTGCAAACCGGCTATGCTTGCATGAGTTCCATGATTTGCAAACACAAACTAAAGTCTCATGCGCCCCTAGTGCTCACAATATCCATCCCTACCTTTTATTCCTCTCTAGTTTATTGTTGGTCAATGTTTTGGGAGTCATCCTTTATAGATACTGTGAGCATCATCAGATGAATGTTTTATAATGCATCGAAACTGGCTACTAATGGTTAATGGGTCCTGTTGACTACTCCATCCGCCTCCCACGTGTTCTATTTTCTGTGACAAAATAAGACATGGTAAATTCAATTTTTTTGATTGAAGCAAAACTTGCTGCCATTTCTTGCTATATGCGGGAAAAGCAGTGAGATACAAACACCCACTGAATGGGCCATGTGATTGTTGCTGCTTCCTCTTTCTCCCCTGTGTGAAGAAAGAGGAAGCTGCTCAACCCTATTGTAAGACAGAAAAGCAACTGTAAGGAAATGTGATATCCCCTGTGTCTGACGATATGCTGTAAATGATTATGAAAAAAAAAAGCCTTTTACCTTGTCACCTTTGGAGGATATCTGTTGTTTGGAATAAGTGCTTTGCAGATATTGGAGAATACTGATATGCAGCATCCAATGTGCAAAGAAACTTTTGAGGACTGAAAATCTTCCTAGAATATTGAATGGGCCCATATAAAATGAAGATGAGAGTATTTATTCTGTGTAAGGGCCTGGAATGAATATCAGCAAGGTGGTAGAATACACACACCTTTAAATAGCATTTTCCTTTGAGTTTGATTTTTTTCACCTTCCCATTTTGAGTTGCTTTCTCAGTTTTCTATACATCTTTCAGGCCAAGGAATATGTTTTAAGCTCTAATACAGGGGTGTACAACCTCAGGCTTAGGGGCCAAACCTGGCCTGCCTAGGACAAAAAGCAGCTCATTGGGTAGGGTGACCAGATAAAATCCAGGTCAAGGCTCATGTAACTTTAACAGTTGTAGAGAAAAGGGGATTCAGCCGGTGTCATTTGTATGCAATTAGTTCCTGGTGAAATTCCCTCTTCATCCCAACAGTTAAAGTTGCAGGGGCCCTGCCTTCTTTTGTATATGGTCACTCAGTTCCTGGTGAAATTCCCTCTTCATCCCAACAGTTAAAGTTGCAGAGGCCCTGCCTTCTTTTGTATCCAGTCACTCTAGTATAGTGCCTGCAACTTTAACTGTTGTGAAGAAGAGGGAATTTCACCAGGAACTAATTGCATACAAATGACACCGGCTTAAATTCCCTTTTCTCTGCAACTGTTAAAGTTACATGAGCCCTGACCTGGATTTTATCTGGTCAGCCTATCATTGGGTTTCCCCAGATGGCCACACACCCTTCCTCTTTCCCCATCCCCTTTCCCCTAAGTACCAATGGTCTGGAGGCTCCTAGCTTTTGTGCAGTCTTATCTCCATTCTAAAGGATTGAAATGCCCCTCCTAAGGCTTCCTTACTGGCAGTAAGTATTTGAAGCTAAAATATGCTGGTATTTGGGGAATTTTGTCCCTGCCCCTTTTGCCTTTGACCCAGCCCCCTTTTGCCTTCAGCCTCACCCACTGCTGGAATGTGGGTATGGAAGCCTTCTCTGAAATGGAATCTGAAATGTTATCTTTGTGTATACTGTCTGTTGTATGTTTTTATAGTTTTAAATTTTGTATATAATTTTCAGTGTTTTAATGTAGTGTAAACCTTCCCAGAGAACTTCAGCACTGGGGATATAGAAATGTCAATCATCATCATCATCATCATCATCATCATCATCATCATCATCCCTTTGACTGAAAGAGGTTCTGGACCCCTGCTGTAATCTTCAGAAACCCAAAGAAAATAAAACAAACAAACATGTTGTCCAGAAGTGCCTCATGAGTTTGTTTTGCACTAGTCATTACTTTTACATAGCCCTCATTCTCCCTTCATTCTGGCTTAATTCAATTAAGATATATCGAATTGTTTCTAAGTAGCACCTTAAAGAGATCAAAATAATCTTGGTCGAGCCCAAGAGAGTGACTCTATTTGTTTTTTCCTCTTGACACCCAGCAGTATTAACTGAGCAGGGTTTTAATAATGTTCTCTCCATCCTGCCAAGTGTCTATTGAATCAATAGAGATAGCAGACTTACAGTGATAAATCATATCAAGATATGAAAATAATTTTATTCGTGTTATGGAGTGCCTCACTTTGGTTGAGCCAGCAGGATCCCTGTGATCTATCACCTTAAATCAACCGTGGTATATTAGGGCTGTGAGAAAGGAGACAAGTCCAGGAATATCCCCTTCACAAGGCCTGTGGGATAAAATAAATAATGTTATTATGCTATATATGCAAACAGTATATTTGGACTACAGTGCCACAAATAAGAAGGCTGTCATTTCCATTATTTTGCTATGTTGAGAAATGGATAAAATGAGAAAGTGAGCGTGAGAAAATTGCCCACATGAATGGGCTGTTGAAAATGTGAAAACATAGATCAAATACACCAATCCTATGATGATAGATTCAGACCTCGATCCAGTGAGAGGTGGTCTGCATATGGAAATAGGTGTCCATTTGGGAACCACTGTGCTGCATTGCATGTGCAAGAGATGATTGTAAAGTGGATCAAATAAACTCCAACCTGTCAAGCAACAGGCCATGGTTCTGGCACATTTCCATATTTATTAATGGGGAATACATTAGCCTGCTCCCCCTCCCCCATCTCAGGTTCTAAGCCCTATGCAGATGCCTCATCTACCTATTTCTAAATCAATCCTTTCTGCCAGTTTAGAATACGGTCCTCCTTTAGGAGTTAGACGTATTTCTGTGTCCTCAGTCAGCCATTTGCCATATTAAGAGACAGGCGATGACTTTTGGATTCTTCATGTAGTTTGCATTCCACTTTTCTTGAATGTTTAGATGAGGCTTTTTTTTTTACCTTGTCTCAATCAATACAGGTAGTTTAACTCCTCTTCCAGAGTGATACACTGAATGGTGATTATTCCATTCATTATAGAATTTCATTTTATTTCCCCCCCTTTGGCAGAGGGTAGAATATCTTCTCTTTATCTTAGAGGTTGATTTCTATTATTCTTAATACCCCTTTTTTACTTGTTTCCCAGGATTAGGGTAGACATTGGTGAAACAGCTAAAATGCATCACCCCCCCTCCCAAAAAAAGGAACAAAGAAAGAAAGAGCATATAGATTTGCATAAATTGGGCATTCGCTAATGTATATGTATAGATGTAACTTTAGAAATAATTGCTATAATTTAAACATATGTACAATGCATAGTGGGGAAGGCTGTGATCAGAGGAGTTGGATGACCAAGTGTTAACTGTTGATGGGCAACTTCACTGCACCCTCTCTCCCTTCTTATCTTCATATTCTCTCCCATTCGTTCTCTTTAAACGGAATTTGGAATGGACAATCCTTCAAATAGAGGAGAGCTTCAAATGGAGAAATGTCCTCTGTCTGCCCTCTGTAAAATAGGGCAAACAATGGCCACCCTACCCAAGATTCTACTGCTTTTTTGAAAAGTAGGGGCCTGGTCTTTAAAATAAGCATAATTGGGACTTCACCAGTAAATATTAATCAGAAACCTCTGGGAAGATGTCCTGGATAAACAGCTATCACATTTATAAACAACAACAACTAGGCCTGCTAAGGGAAAGTGCTGTAGCTCAGTGGTAGAGCACCCACATTGCATGCAGAATCTCTCAGATTCACCCCCCTGGTATCTCCAGGTAGGATTAGGAAGGAATCCTGCCTGAAACCCTGGAGAGCCACTGCCAGTCACTGTCAACAGTATTGTTCTTCTTCTGTTGTGTGACTTCCAGGGCAGTGGAGGTTGGTGGCTCCAATGTCAGAGGGTGGAGAATCTGCTCCAGGTTTCAGTCAGAATCGGTCAGAACTCCAAAAGACCTATCCAGGAACCCTTAACTCCTTTAGAATTTCAGGTTCTGCCTGAAATCTGGAGTGGATTCACCGCCTTACTGACATCAAAACCACCACCTCAATTGTTCAAGAGCATGCTGATGCAGATATTTAGCAAGTGAAGCTTTCACTTCTCTCCATGCCTGGGAATGCTTCACTTGCTACATTCCTATGCACTGGGCTTCTGTAAAGGTAAAGCTGTAGGGCAAGTATGTGCATTTAGAAAGGTGGCAAATCTACCTGCATGAGTCCTGTGAAAAACTGACCAGGGGAATTTCAATCTCATCTGTTTCAAGGGGATCTGGCAGCAGACTTGTGGAATATGGCTTGCCTGGATCTTCTGGTCTCATTGGCAGTTTGACCTTGAGCTGTTTAGGCTCTCCTGTTGTTTAGCCTTAATGGTGAAAACACTCGATGAAGAGGACATTTTTCAGTTCCTAATTAGCTATAATTCTGATAGCTTTTTTAAAACAACAACAACTGGAAACATTGCAATCCTTCCATAACAAATTTCTCCTTTTGTTCAAGACCTGCTTCTTATGGGGCATAGCTCATATCATGGCAATAGTATGGCATCGGCCAGATCTACGCCAAGCAGGATATAGCACTATGAAAGCAGTATGAAAGCATTATATGGAATGGGTCATGGCCCCAACAGCTATCAGTGCACTTCGATACCGCTATAAAGCAGTAGTGTAGAACCTGCCTCTTATATACCGCTTTCATAGTGCAATATCCTGCTTGGTGTGGATTAGGCCATCCTTGGGGAACCCAACCACAAAATTAAAGCTTGCATTTGACATGAGTGGCAGTAGCTGAATGCCTCTCCCCCTTTCTGAACTAATAATTTGCACCTTCAGTTCTGCATCTTTTATAGTGCAATAATTGCTTTGGAAACAATTGTCTGCAATAAAGCACCATCACCCGGATCACAAGAAGTAAAATCCCTGGTTTTGTGATCTGACATTCCTAGGCTCCTTCCTGCCTTCCCATGTGTTTTACTTTATGCCTGAGATTATTTTATTTATTTGTTACATTTGCATTCATCAAAGGAACCCAAGGCGATTCACATGATCTTCCTCCTCTCCATTTCATCCTCACAAAAATCCTGTGAGGTAGGTTAGGGTTAGGCTGAGAGTCAGTAGCTCAGTTCGGATGACACAATAATCAATGGAGGGGGGAAGAGGCAACCGTCAGTTGTGTTGCTTATTGTGTCATGTGGATGGCAACACACAACACACACACAACTGACGGTACGCTATGTTGGGCAATTAAACAATGGAAAAAAACAATGAGCTTGTATGTTGTTTATCCTGAAATCCATTGTTTAAAGTGTCGTGCGGAGGGAACCCCCCTCTCTCCATGTATTATTCCACTCAGTCATAGAGTTTGCCGGCTGGAGAAGCTGAAAGCCCCTGGCTGCTTCAATACAGCTGGCAAAAAGTGCGGTGAATGATGGGATATGGCCGGAGGACTGAGGGAGGGGGAGGGAGGAGACACAGCAGCCCTGAAGGACGGCGGGACTTTCAGCCGCACAATGGGGGGAGGGGCAACATGTGTGGTAGGCGCCGCAAAAATAGTGCACCGTGAGTATGCTTTCCCCCCTCCGTTGCCTAAAGTGGTCCAAACTCAGCCAGAGACTCTTAGTCACCTAGTGAGCCTCATGGCTGAGTGCAGACTAGAACCCGGGTGTTCCCCAGTCTGTAACTACTACATCACATTTGTTCTCATTGATTATAGTGTTATAGTGAAGACTAGAGTCAGTAGATTGGGGTAGGATGAATTGGGTGAAGTTGGCCATACAATCCATGTGATCAGTAATACATTGTTGCATTTACTGGTTAGCAACAGCTGGAATCAGTAACAGCCTACCACTTTTCAGAAGTTCCTGCAACACTCCTCTAGGGAGGTACCTGATGGAAAATCTTAATCCCAAATGGAACAATCAGGTTTACTCAATGATCATGAATTCCACCCTGATTCTCTCCATGGCTGTAAAAATCCCTGTTGCCCCAACAGAAGGGTTGGGGAGCGGTGTAACAATCTATGAATTCAGTTGTGGATCTAACTGGTCACTACTTCCTAACACAGAAATTAATTTGTTCTCTCACTTAAAAGCAAGTGAAGGAGCACCTCTCCTTTCGTTAGGGATGCTTTCCTATCCCACCCCCTCCCTGTTTAAGGGGCCATTTGATTGATCCCATTTTACTGGAGGCATCTGATCAAGAGAAACAATCTAGGCAGCACCACAGGAAGCTGATTTCACGGCAGTAGAGGACATTGGGAATTAGATCTGATGGTATCGTCACTCCCCCTGCAGTGCTCTTTCCCCTGTCTTTGAACTGAAAGCTTGTTTGGGCTACAGAGAACAGCTCCTAGGAAGGTGCACAGGAGTGGCCAATGTATCCTTGTGACTGTGCATGGAGCAGATCCCTCCCCCCCATCTTCCTTCTACTTTGTTAGTCAAAATGGCACTTAAGGTGTAACCCAAAGCCTTCAGTTCAATGGGTGAGTTCCCATTAACTGCAACAAGATGTAGAATGTAGCTTTATTCTGCAGCTTGCAACCACGTATTGCTGCTTGGTCAAGGATGGAGGTGAAATGAATGCCAGTTAGCTGTCATATGTCTGTGTATTCGATCTCTTCTCTGGATCCCATCCTCTTCTCGATGGTAGTCTCTCATGGCAGACTAAAGTCCACCTTTCTAGCCTGGGCTTGATTTTGTCAGGCATTGTGTTAATTGTTCCGTTATCTCATCGTTGGGTCTCCTTCCCCTGATGGTATGCAGTGGTAAAGGTCAGCTTTCAGAAAAAGGCCTGTCCGTGGCTGATAAGGTGTTCAGGAGATTGGATTTGAGTCATTAAGCTCTTTCCCTGTAGACATGGATTCTGCTCTGCTGCAGAGGAAAAACATAGACAAGCAGAAGGAACAATGGTTCATCATGGGGAGGGGAGGGAGAGAGAGAGAGAGAGAGAGAGAGAGAGAGAGGGCATGCAAAAACATACAGGCAAGCATCCATACACCCATGTTTGAGCCATATATATCCTTGCCCCACCTCTTTTTTTGGTAGGAAGAAGCGTTTTTGCATTCCTACTTTAAATGACATGGGGAAAATGAAAACAGGAAAAAAATAGTTTCTCATTAAGCAGGTATTATATAGCATAGTACCCCACCATGGATACACCTGTCTGCAAGTCTCACTCTCAGCAGAATGGATTAAGCATGCTCTGAATTGACAAATTTCCATTCATGCTGTTGTGACACTGAGATATTCTGTTCATATGGGCACCTGTGGCAGTATCTCCACTGTTTGTTTGTTTATTCTTTCTATGTGACGCTCATTGCAAAGAATGGCACCACCAGCAGCTCATGAATAATTAAAAGATATAAACAAAACATAAAATAAAACTACCAATGAAATTTCAGTTCATGGTATCGGCATCGAAAACTAGGAGAGAGAGAGAGAGAGAGAGAGAGAGAGAGAGAGAGAGGGCATGCAAAAACATACAGGCAAGCATCCATACACCCATGTTTGAGCCATATATATCCTTGCCCCACCTCTTTTTTTGGTAGGAAGAAGCGTTTTTGCATTCCTACTTTAAATGACATGGGGAAAATGAAAACAGGAAAAAAATAGTTTCTCATTAAGCAGGTATTATATAGCATAGTACCCCACCATGGATACACCTGTCTGCAAGTCTCACTCTCAGCAGAATGGATTAAGCATGCTCTGAATTGACAAATTTCCATTCATGCTGTTGTGACACTGAGATATTCTGTTCATATGGGCACCTGTGGCAGTATCTCCACTGTTTGTTTGTTTATTCTTTCTATGTGACGCTCATTGCAAAGAATGGCACCACCAGCAGCTCATGAATAATTAAAAGATATAAACAAAACATAAAATAAAACTACCAATGAAATTTCAGTTCATGGTATCGGCATCGAAAACTAGGAGAGAGAGAGAGAGAGAGAGAGAGAGAGAGAGAGAGAGAGCACGTGCACATGCTCAGCTGTATAACAGCACAAGCTCAGCAACCAAAACATAAACCATTCAGCAGTCACAAAATGCCTTTCTGTACAATTTTTTAAAAAGACACTGAAAATACAGTAGCAAAGTCTCCTTTTAGAGCTTCACAGGTAAGGGTGTGTCCGCAACTCTAGGGAACAGCTAACACAATACTCCAGCAGAACAAACCAATGTGTTTTTTTTTGGGGGGGGGGGTTCTTCAATTTGTAACTGTATGGTTTTTATATTGGATTAAACACACACACACACACACACACACACACACACACACCAACAACATTTTCAGCATCCTGGGATGCCTTCCTTTAACACAGATTAATCCACAGGGATCCAGACATGTAAGACGTAGCCCTCAAAACCCTGGGCCTAGATGGATCAAGTGGTCAATATTGGTTTCCCATGCTTTTTTTTAAAAAAAAAACTCTCCATTTTGCATTTTTATATATAATTTCTTGTTTACAAAAAATTGCATTTTTTCTAAATTCATATTAAATCAACTTCAGGTTTAAAGGGATAGGGTGGAACATATAGGTGGAGGTGTTTCCTCAGATATATCAGACCTAGGCTATGGAGACTTTAAAGGTAAGTACCAGAACTATGAAACTTTAAGGCAGCCATTGTAGATGATGTAGTATTGGTATCCCCCCCCCCCCCCCCCCCCGTAGCTGTCTCCAGTTAAAAAGCAAGCTCCTGCATGCTGCACAAGCTGCAGATTCCAAACTGTTTTTCCCGGCAACCTTGTGGAGGGCACTAGTGAATGGTGAGCTCCTCGGAAGCTCCTCGGTCAGCCCTCTTACAGCCAAGCTAACTTAGCAAGTGCTTGGAGTTACATGCATCCAAGGCCTCTGGAAAGTGTGCAATTCTCCCAGCATGCTATTAGGGTGCTGATGGAATTGCACAATTTCTGGAGGCCTCGGACGTGTTCCTTCCTTCCTTCCTTCCTTCCTTCCTTCCTTCCTTCCCTCCCCCACACCCATCCAAGTCTAAAAGGCCTCTTAATGCTTGCGTGCAATTCTGCAACAGCCAGAATGCTTTCCCTCAGCTTCAGGGTGGCAGGGTGGGACAGCTGTTTCCATTCCTGTTATGGTCAGCTCTGCCTGTGGTCCTACCAGTATTAGTGTCATCTTGATTGGATAACATTAATGTGTGCTATGTGGGGCTGCCCTTGGCTACCAGTTCATTTCCTATTCAATTCAAGGGGCTGGTTGTTATCTTTGAGGCCCTAAAAGGCTTGGGACCTGGTTCTTTGAAGGACCATCACTTCCCATATGAAGCCCCCACCATACTTTAAGATCAGCTGTTTTTGTTGCAACCCTCTTAGGCACATACAAGAGGTCTTAATTTGCACATGTGATTTGGACCATGAGAGTGGGCTTTCTTGGAGGCAGCATCCCATATGTGGAACACCCGGCCTCAATAGGTTTGGTCAGCTTCCTTTTTATTTGTGCAGACATTTCTCTTTAAACAAGTATTTGAGTCTGCCATTGTTTAACTGATGCTTTTTTATTTTTGTTGTTTTTGCTGCTGCTTCTAGCTTGCTAATGTGTTGTAATTATTATTGTTGTTATTGTGTTTTTTATATTTGTAAGCTGATTGATTCCTTATTTGGAAGGGAAAAGCAGGGTAAAATGTTCATCATCATCACCTTAATATCAAATGTATCTAGAACTGCAGATTGAGAGAAACGACATTTTGAAATACATATGTAAGTGTGAATTTTCATACATACTCATTTTTATTTTTTTAAAAAAGAAATCACAGATTAATGTAGAAAAAGGACAAAACAAACGTATGGATGCACATGAAAAAGTGACACAAAATGCGTAATTTAACCATCCTTATTCAATGAACTGGACAAACTATAATTCAGGTACCCTGGGAATATAATTTGGCCTTGCTGGCTTTCACTTTATCAGGCAGCAGAGATTGAGACTGACCCATCAGAATTGAATGTTCAGATGCATCAGCACATCTGATAGTTGATTTGCCACCATACTAGAGCCCAGGTCATCCTGGATATGCACATTTATACATGCAAATGATCTCTAAATCCCACACAGCAGGCCTCTGGTGGTTCTTAACAGGTCAAACATGGACTGTAATAATCTCTTCATCACTCAGAAAAGCTCTGCTGGATGGCATTGTGTAGACATGATGGAGGCAGAAAAGAAAGATCTTTACACTGCCCGTCTTGCTTCAAAAAGGGTCTATAATGAGCTCTAAGCTGTATTCAGTGATCAGACAGATTCAAAGTGAGTTTTCTTACTTGCACTCTAATCCGTTTCCCAAGAACTTCATTGCCCTTGGCTCATTGCTATTCAAAAGTGCATTGTAGCTCTACTGGAAATGCACTAGCAACCAGTGCAAATGAAAAAAAATTCGGCATAATAAGATCACATTGGCCAGTCCTAGTCAATAGTCTCCCTGCCCTATTTTGGACCAGCTGAAGTTTCTGGGCTGTTTCAAAGGCAGCCCCATATATAATGCATTGCAGAAATGCAGATGAGAGGTTATCAGAGCATGGATAACTGAAGCTACTAGCCAGGCTGTCTCTGCCCATAGTTGGTATATCACCTAAGCTGATAAAAAGTGCTCTGTGCCACTGAGTCCACCTATGCCTCAAGTAACAGTTCTGGATCCAAGAGCACCCCCAACTAGAAGAGCATGAAAAAAATCACTTAGGCAGGCAAACAAACCACCCAATAGCAATACCTCCATCTTGTCTGGATTGAGTCTCAGTTTATTGGCCCTCATTCAGTCCATTATTTTATCCAGGCACTGGTTTAGAATGCCCACTGTTGCACCTGGATTTGATGAAAAGGAGAGATAGAGCTGGGTGTCATCTGTATATTGGTGAGACCAATATGCAGATGACATAATGACCCATGCCTGTAACAGGAATAATCTGATCATGGCAAGAGAATAATCAATACCCACTAAATAAATACACATCTGTATTCATTCATTCATTCATTCATTCATTCATTCTATCTCATATACTCATTTGATACAGAGAAGTCCTTATGGCCTACATGTTGAGGCTCTAAGTACATATACCCATGAACTAAGCAAGGACACCATATATACTGAGAATCACCTGTTCCCTATGCAAACTGAAGCATGTGCCTTATTCACACACAGGTGGTTAGGCATACAGTACCCAGAAATATAAACATAAATATAGCACCATGGCTGCAAGACTGTCATATGTATGGATGGCTTCAACCCACATTATAACAGAGGATGACTAAAACACCATAATACATTGGCCCCATTGCCCCCCACCAAGCATCACTGATCTCTTATCTTGATCTGGAAAAGAAGGCTTGCCAACAGCTTTCTTTATACAATTACTCACAGGAATCTTTTCTCAACCACACTCCTCCTCCAATATAGACATATTATCTGGGCTTACCTGGGCCTATGTGATCCCCCTCCCCCAGTGGACAGAAAAACATGCACCCAGAAGACTTACATCACCATGAGCTAGCATCACCCACTGCTGATCTCATGAACCCTGCGGAGGCTGTTTCATAGTGTCACCGGCCTACGTCTTTAGTTTAAAATGTCAAAGAGTCTTGTGGAACCATAAAATGTGTCATTCTTAAAACTATGAGCCTATCTACACTACTGCTTTAAAACGGTTTATAACAGTTTAAAACTGGTTATTAACCGGTTTAAAACGGTTAAAAACCGTTTTAAAGCAGTAGTGTAGATAGGCTCTAAGTCTAAACATTTGCTGAATTCGGACAACACGATAGTCAATGGTGGGGTAATAATCAACTTTACAGTTGTTCATCTAGGGGATACTCCCCACACAACATGGTAATAAATAATCAACTGTGGTGTGGATAAGGATCAGTGCTGAGTTGACTATGGCAGCATTTGGACGACAAGGTAGTCACTACAACTGATGATTGTTCCCCCCCCCCCTCAGTTGTTTATTGTGTTGTCCGAATTCAGCCACTGCGTATGACTGTGAAAGCTTTCCTTTGGGACTTTTTTCTTTCTCTCTTTGTATTTGTTTTCCCAGAGGGAGCTCAACTGAGAGCACCTCCTGTGTCAGAGGCAAGCTGATATTATAAGGAACAGGTTTTCAAAGTCCTTACAACTTGGTTTCAATGAGGGGATTTATTATTCCCAAATGGATGTATATAGCCCTGAGAGGACTGTCGTCTTTGTAAAGCTCACAAAGCAGTGCCTAATTTTAACTACACAGTAAGTTGTGTTCACTTAAAATGGATTACTCCTATGTTTCTAATTAGGCAAGTATTAAGTATTTTGTGTTGCTAGATCAGCATCTTATAGGGTTTTTCTCAGGTCATTGCCTCCTATCAAAAAGGAGTATATCTCTCTGCGTGTGCACATGTGCCTGGTTTACTTACTACATGTGTGTGTGTGTTTACACAATCCCTCCCTCCCTCCCTCCCTCCCTCCCTCTCTCTCTCTCTCTCTCACACACACACACACACACACACACACACCTTGTAGGATTCCCCCCACCCCCAGACCAGTGCCTCCTCTCAAAACACCAACGAGTGCCAGGCTTACCTTAGATATGTGACTTGTGTGGGTTTCCATGACATTGATCTAATGATTCATTCTCTGGTGATGTCACAGTTGATTCAGTGAATACAGGCTATATTGGTTCTGTAAGGCAAGAGGAAGAGTAGTTAGAGTAAAGATACTGATCCTATTATTCTGTTCCTGAAGAAAGAGGAGGAACTCAACAAATGGAACCAGCCATCAGCAGGTGATTGGATTAGATGAACTTTGAGGTCCCTTTCAATTCTGTGATTTTTGGGGGAGAATTCAGCCTGGCTGATCGTGACATTTACACACCTGCTTCTAAAGGTAGTGCTCTAATAATTGCTAATTCAGCTTTCAGAGTTACAGCAGCAGCAGGTTCAGTGCATTTGGATGGTTCTGATATGGCTTGTTTTGAGGGTTTTCTTTGACAGTGAAGTACAGTGTAGCTCTTTTAGAGGATGAATAAAATGCCTATCCTTCAAAGACGCTGATCATTTTATTTTCACCTGGAAATCTACTGAGTGTCGCTTCCACTCCTCCTGACTGAGGCCAGATCTACACCTTGTGTCAAATCATTTCAATTGTGAACTAAAAAGCAGAATATAACACTATGAAAGTAGTATATGGAATGTGGATTGTGCCCCAACAGTTATCAGTGCACTTCAATACCGCTATAAAGCACTAGTGTAAATCTAGCTTCAGAGGACAATCAGAGGGCAGGAAGTGTGAATCAAAGAACATGAGACTGAAAGACAACACCTCATGATAGGGTTGGGAGGGTGTGTTTACACATGTCCTGCTTCTGGGTTTCCTGTGGGCAGCTCGTTGGCCCCTATGTGAACAGAATGCTGGACTAGAAGGACCCTTGGTCTGATCCAGTGTGGCACTTCCTATGTTCTTACGGCAAACTCATAGCAGTGGTTTATTGGAATTGCACATCTTTCCTGAATCTTACTTTTCCCAACAGGGCAAGATGAGCTTTTATTGTCTTCTGTTGCCCAGGGATTTTGCTAATCTGGATGTCTACCACTTGCTTGAGGAACACAATATCCCAATGTCATGGGGAATCTGTTAAAGAGATTCCTGATGTTCTGCCCATGTCTCCTTTGTCAGAGCTGAACTGGGATGGAGACTGTCTGAACTACGTATGCTTTACTGCAGGAACCACTTCGTAGAGTTCAGGAAAATGAATCTTCTAAAATAGACATGTTTTTAAATGATGTGGTTGTATCCCAGCCATGCACATCGTTCATCTCCACACTTGACAAAAACTTGTAATTGGGAAAAAAAGAACATTTTTCTTTCTTTTTCTTTTGGGCATATGACTGTATTCTAGATGACTATCCTTTTATTTATTCTTTTTAGTTTTCAGTTCTAGCCCATAGATCTTCAGTTAGTGGATTACAACATTAGCAAAGCTGACTCCTATCAATGGTGCCATGGTCCATTTTTGGAGAGAAAAGGAGACAGACTGACAGAGCCAGAGAAGGGGAATGAAAAGTGGAACGGGCTTGTCTAGCTAGTGACCTAGAATGGATAAAAGTAATATATACAATAGAAAATGAAAAGTGACTCTTCTGTTGCAGGTTGGGAGATGAGCCTGAGCCTGGTGATTGCAAAGGGTGAAGGACACTGCTCTAGTACAGCCTTCCCTGACTTGAGGCCCTCCAGATGTGTTGGATTTCAACTCTCATAATGCTATAAACTCCAACACATCTGGAGGCTGCTCTAGGATCTGTCTAAACATCGTCTTTGCCCCATGGTGGCTCTGAATTGGCACTGTGTCAGTTATATGATGCAGCTGCCGATTCTCTGCCACCATGGGGCAAAGAAACAATGATGTGCAGCAGAAAAATCGGGGACTTACTCGAAGTCAGCACAGCTCTTCCAACGACTTTCCTTGCTCCAGCGTCATGCCGGGAGGGCGTTTCCAGTGACCAATGGGAGCCGAATGGCTGCCGGAAACCTCGCACTGCCTCCCTTCATCTAAATAACTTGCAGCCACCTCACTACAGCGATACCATCATTAGGGTGGAGGGGGGAATACGCAATTTCCCCTGCCTTGGGGAAATTGTGTGTTTCTCCCCACCTCTCCAAGGGGTTTTTTAAAGGTCCTATTAATGCAAATGTTAATGAGGCATTTATGGCCCCCATCATTGAGAGGGAGAAACACACGATTTCTCCAGAGCTGGGGCAATTGTGGGGGAAAGGGCCAAAGCTAGGTGGGCAGCTGCTGAGCATTCTTGAACCCCGTGAACGCTCGGCAGGGGCTTGCAGCATCCAGCTCTTGGGGGATGGGCCAAGGCAGCAGGCAGCACGAGTGTTCATGGGGTGGCTCGCCAAATTCTTTATGCCACCCCCTCTCTTTCTGCTAATCCTCCTCTCACTTTTGGACATTCCATTTCTCCCCAATCCTCCCTCTTCCTCCTGGCCCAGTGGGCTGTCAGGGAAAAGAGAGATCTGTTTTGCGAAAGTTCTGAACCAATTGCTAGTAAGAGGCTTATGAATTTAGGCTGAGGTCTACATGCTGCTCAGCTCTGGTCTAATAGTCTTGTTGTTTAGATTTAGCACATAGGCATGGATGGAGCCAGTAAGCCACCTGGGTTGTGGCCAGACTTTTGAGAGCTGGTCCCAAACGTTCTCTACAAGATCAGCCTTGAGAAAGAGTGCAACTTGTTCTTGTCAGAGAGTGAGACCAGCTTGAATGCCTTTTTTTCTTTTACACAGCTCTTAAATGCACAGGATCACCCATCAAGGGCAGGAACTTGTGAAATCAAAGTGAACTATTGTCACTTCCTCCTTAGGGAAGCCTGCATTATGCCTTTTTACCTTTTAGAGATGCCTGACTTATGCCAGTTTCTCCTTAGGGAAGCCTTTCTTACATTTTGTCTGTTGCGGCTTTAGTTCAGTTGTTTGAGATCTGCTTTGTGAATCTGAAAATCCATCCCTGCATAGGCCCTTGGCACAGTTCTTCTAGAATTGCATTAATGTAACCTTCTATATCTCTTCCAGGCCTATGCAATACCAAGTGTGTTGTTGTTTAAATTAAGGATTTAGATTTAAATTATTGTACTATTAACAAGTGTGTTATAAAATTAAAATGTTTCTCATGTACTAAACAAACCTGCTTTCAAAGCTGTGTTTATGCAATGTATGCCTGGTTTCAAGTGAGTAATTAATCAGCACTTGCATATCATGTGCAAATTATATTCTGCAAACACTGCATTATAAAGCACATTCGGTAAACTTCATTTCACCTCCAGTGGTTGTGCAGCTACACTATCACAACTAAAGGCAATCCAATGAGCTTTATGCTTGGTGGATTGTGACAACTTTCTAGATAGGATGGCAGGTGGCTATATGTAGAGATTCCTTTTGACTTTAGAGTGGTTGAAGAATCAGGTCTTCATTGTATTACCAAAAGACAGTCAGCTCCAATTCTAGATTATTGGACACCATCTGTATTCCATATAAATGTCAAGCTGTGATTTATTATGATCGGTTTTAATTCATCACACTCATGCAGAAATGAATATGCAGGCAAATGCCAACAACCAATTTCTTTTGATGAAGCTGGACTGAAATAAGAGAAGTGGCACCCACTGACTTTCAACATTCATAGGTGTCATCATGATGATGTTTATTATATCAGTTCATAAGTCCTCTAAGACATTTGACTGAAATCTTTCTTCCTTCCCTTTTGAATTGTGAGTAACGATGCGGGGCTCATTAGTAAGTTGAGCTGGCATTTTGCAAGCATAGAAGAGACCCTTTTCTAGTTTTGATTAGAAACCCCCTCAAAGCTGATTCCGATTTGTGAAGAGGGAGTGCAATTCCCTTATCCCAGTGTTCTGTCCAATGTGTGAGTGACTTGGCATGTTCTATTCTGGAGTGCTAGCTTTGTGATGAGATAGTCACCTATGACTTGCTCTTGACCTCAAAGATGTTTGAAGAGTGTTAATGTGGTGGTTCCTTCTATGTCTGCCACTGTGAATCTCCCTTCCCGTCTGAGTCTGCATGAGACATTCAGTTCCAAGCATCTGGTGTCTTAGAGTACTGCAATTTTTATTTAACCACTCACCTGGTCACCACTGGTGACAGAGTTCCATGCAGGGAAAGGTAGGCTGACCATATGAAAAGGAGGACAGGGCTCCTGTAACTTTAACAGTTGTAGAGAAAAGGGAATTTCAGCCAGTGTCATTTATATTAGGGATGTGCACTGGATCGGACCCGATCCACGATCCGAGTCCGGTCCAGTGGGAAATCGGATAAATTATCCGATTTCCGATCCCGCAGCTGGATCGGCCGATCCAATCCGAACCGGTCCGAAAAAGCTCCGAACCGGTTCGGCGGATCGGCGGATCGGCGGGCGCCCACTGGCGCCCACCGCCGCTTCCATTGGCGGGCGCCAGCGGGCGCCCGCCGATGAAAGTGGACAGCGGGGGGGGGGGGAGGAGGGGGGCACTTACCTTCTCGGCCCGGTGGCTCCCGTCCGGCGCCGGCGCCTACTACTACTAGCAGGCTCCGCGGCCTGCTCTAGGGTGGCGCGCCGGGTGATGTCATCACCCGGCGCGCTACTCTAGAGCAGGCCGCGGAGCCTGCTGGTAGTAGTAGGCGCCGGCGCCGGACGGGAGCCACCGGGCCGGGAAGGTAAGGAGGGGGTGCGTGGAGGGGAGGAGGGGGCGCGCGGAGGGGGGAGGGGGGAGGGGGGCCCTTACCTTTCCGGCCCGGCGGCTCCCGTCCGGCGCCGGCGCCTACTATTCCCAGCAGGCTCCGCGGCCTGCTCTAGGGTGGCGCGCCGGGTGATGTCATCACCCGGCGCGCTACTCTAGAGCAGGCCGCGGAGCCTGCTGGTAGTAGTAGGCGCCGGCGCCGGACGGGAGCCGCCGGGCCGGAAAGGTAAGGAGGGGGTGCGTGGAGGGGAGGAGGGGGCGCGCGGAGGGGGGAGGGGGGCCCTTACCTTTCCGGCCCGGCGGCTCCCGTCCGGCGCCGGCGCCTACTATTCCCAGCAGGCTCCGCGGCCTGCTCTAGGATGGCGCGCCGGGTGATGTCATCACCCGGCGCGCTACTCTAGAGCAGGCCGCGGAGCCTGCTGGAAGTAGTAGGCGCCGGCGCCGGACGGGAGCCGCCGGGCCGGAAAGGTAAGGAGGGGGTGCGTGGAGGGGAGGAGGGGGCGCGCGGAGGGGGGAGGGGGGCCCTTACCTTTCCGGCCCGGCGGCTCCCGTCCAGCGCCGGCGCCTACTATTCCCAGCAGGCTCCGCGGCCTGCTCTAGGATGGCGCGCCGGGTGATGTCATCACCCGGCGCACTACTCTAGAGCAGGCCGCGGAGCCTGCTGGAAGTAGTAGGCGCCGGCGCCGGACGGGAGCCGCCGGGCCGGGAAGGTAAGGAGGGGGTGCGTGGAGGGGAGGAGGGGGCGCGCGGAGGGGGGAGGGGGGAGGGGGGCCCTTACCTTTCCGGCCCGGCGGCTCCCGTCCGGCGCCGGCGCCTACTATTCCCAGCAGGCTCCGCGGCCTGCTCTAGGGTGGCGCGCCGGGTGATGTCATCACCCGGCGCGCTACTCTAGAGCAGGCCGCGGAGCCTGCTGGTAGTAGTAGGCGCCGGCGCCGGACGGGAGCCGCCGGGCCGGAAAGGTAAGGAGGGGGTGCGTGGAGGGGAGGAGGGGGCGCGCGGAGGGGGGAGGGGGGCCCTTACCTTTCCGGCCCGGCGGCTCCCGTCCGGCGCCGGCGCCTACTATTCCCAGCAGGCTCCGCGGCCTGCTCTAGGATGGCGCGCCGGGTGATGTCATCACCCGGCGCGCTACTCTAGAGCAGGCCGCGGAGCCTGCTGGAAGTAGTAGGCGCCGGCGCCGGACGGGAGCCGCCGGGCCGGAAAGGTAAGGAGGGGGTGCGTGGAGGGGAGGAGGGGGCGCGCGGAGGGGGGAGGGGGGCCCTTACCTTTCCGGCCCGGCGGCTCCCGTCCGGCGCCGGCGCCTACTATTCCCAGCAGGCTCCGCGGCCTGCTCTAGGATGGCGCGCCGGGTGATGTCATCACCCGGCGCGCTACTCTAGAGCAGGCCGCGGAGCCTGCTGGAAGTAGTAGGCGCCGGCGCCGGACGGGAGCCGCCGGGCCGGAAAGGTAAGGAGGGGGTGCGTGGAGGGGAGGAGGGGGCGCGCGGAGGGGGGAGGGGGGCCCTTACCTTTCCGGCCCGGCGGCTCCCGTCCAGCGCCGGCGCCTACTATTCCCAGCAGGCTCCGCGGCCTGCTCTAGGATGGCGCGCCGGGTGATGTCATCACCCGGCGCACTACTCTAGAGCAGGCCGCGGAGCCTGCTGGAAGTAGTAGGCGCCGGCGCCGGACGGGAGCCGCCGGGCCGGGAAGGTAAGGAGGGGGTGCGTGGAGGGGAGGAGGGGGCGCGCGGAGGGGGGAGGGGGGAGGGGGGCCCTTACCTTTCCGGCCCGGCGGCTCCCGTCCGGCGCCGGCGCCTACTATTCCCAGCAGGCTCCGCGGCCTGCTCTAGGGTGGCGCGCCGGGTGATGTCATCACCCGGCGCGCTACTCTAGAGCAGGCCGCGGAGCCTGCTGGTAGTAGTAGGCGCCGGCGCCGGACGGGAGCCGCCGGGCCGGAAAGGTAAGGAGGGGGTGCGTGGAGGGGAGGAGGGGGCGCGCGGAGGGGGGAGGGGGGCCCTTACCTTTCCGGCCCGGCGGCTCCCGTCCGGCGCCGGCGCCTACTATTCCCAGCAGGCTCCGCGGCCTGCTCTAGGATGGCGCGCCGGGTGATGTCATCACCCGGCGCACTACTCTAGAGCAGGCCGCGGAGCCTGCTGGAAGTAGTAGGCGCCGGCGCCGGACGGGAGCCGCCGGGCCGGAAAGGTAAGGAGGGGGTGCGTGGAGGGGAGGAGGGGGCGCGCGGAGGGGGGAGGGGGGAGGGGGGCCCTTACCTGCCCGGCCCGGCGGCTCCCGTCCGGCGCCGGCGCCTACTACTACCAGCAGGCTCCACGGCCTGCTCCAGGGTGGCGCGCCGGGTGATGTCATCACCCGGCGCGCTACTCGAGAGTAGGCCGCGGAGCCCGCTGGTAGTAGCCGCCGGCGCCGGACGTGCCGAGAAGGTAAGTGGCGGGGAAGGGGGCTTACCCCCCCCCCGGAGCCGTCCGCTTCTATCCGCTGGCGCCCGCGGGCGCCAGCGGATGGAAGCAGGCGGCCCCAGGGGGGGTAGGGAGCGCGGGGGAGGGGGTTTACCTGCCGGGGCCGTCCACAGCGGACGGCCCCGGGGGGGGGGGAGGGAGTTAGGCCCCCCCTTACCCACCCGCCGCCATTTTTTCCTCATAGACTTGCATTGCAATGCAAGTCTATGGGGAAAAAAATGGCGGCCGATCCAAAAATTTCCGATTTTTGGATCGGGATCGGACTCGATCCGGTCCGGGGGGCCTCCGATTTTGTCCGAACCGGTCCGGGACAAAATTGGAGGTCCCGATCCGGGTCCCGATCCGATCCGGGGGGTCCGTGCACACCCCTAATTTATATGCAATTAGTTCCTGGTGAAATTCCCTCTTCATCACAACAGTTAAAGTTGCAGGCACTATACTAGAGAGACCATATACAAATAAGGTAGGGCCCCTGCAACTTTAACTGTTGTGATGAAGAGGGAATTTCACCAGGAACTAATTGCATACAAATTGCGTACAAACTAATTGCATACAAATTCCCTTTTCTCTTCAACAGTTAAAGTTACAGGAGCCCTGTCCTCCTTTTCATATGGTCAGCCTAGGGAAAGGGGAGTGAGCAGACATATGTTTCTCCTTTTTCCAGTCCACTGCTTTTCTGTGCTGGCGGTGGAAGAATTGGTGATGCCAGTTTAATCACCTTCCTAACTGACTGTGGGGGAAATTAAGCCCCTTCTTCAGTGGCCAGCAGGGAAGTGCAGTGGGGAAAAAGAAGCAGAGTTCTCCATTTCTCTTTTGCCAACCACTATGCTTCTAGCTGACTAAAACAGACGCATGCTGCTTTGCTCTTTACTCAAAAGGGCCCCCCATTTTATGAGTACAAAGTAGGTGAGCAAATGCTTGGGGGGGGGGGGAAGTAACAAGCCTCAACTACCATTTATAAGCTAACTCATAAAATAGTTTATCTTTATGAGGTTTCAGCTGGCTGGCTAGTATGAAAATGCTTTTAGGATTTTGGGGTATAGACCAAGCCTCACATTTAATAAGAGAGACATACAAATCCCTGAGATCTTATTTTTTTAGAATGGATTGGACTATGTGGATACCAAATGTCAGTTTTCTAGCTCATAAGGAAGTACGTCAGGGACGGCACTGTTCTTGAGAATTATAAATGAGCCAGTCCCAAGCATGTGTGTGTATATATATATATATATATATATATATGACACTCAGCTATATGATAAAAAAGCATTGCTAAAAAGATATGAGTATTAAATAGGGATGTGCACGGCCCCCCCGGATCAGATCGGGACCCGGATCGGAACCTCCGATGTTGTCCTGGATTGGTTCGGACAAAATCAGAGGTCCCTTGGATCGGATCGGACCCGATCCCAATCCCAATCCAAAAATCGGCCGTCCAGTTTTCGGATCGGATACCATTTTTGGTGTTTTCGCCATAGGCTTGCATTGGCGGAAAGAAAGCTTTCCCCCAATGCAAGCCTATATGGAAAACATGGTGGTGGGTTGGTGAGTGGGGGCCTAACTCCCCCCTCCCTGTCCCACCCCCACCCCCACTTGCATTCCTTACCTGCCAGAGCCGTCCACTTCCATCCGCTGCTCCGATCTACTGAGAAACAGGCTTCGTGGCCTAGTTCTCAGTAGAGCGCCGGGTCGGTGCTCTACTGAGAACTAGGCCGCGAAGCCTGTTTCTCAGTAGATCGGAGCAGCAGATGGAAGTGGCCGTCCCGGCAAGTAAGTGGGGCCCTCATCCTCCTCCCCCTTGCACTCCTTACCTGCTGGGGCCATCTGCTGGCGTCCGCTGCCCCCTTCTACTGAGAAACAGGCTTTGCGGCCTGCCTCTCAGTAGTGCGCCGGATGTCATGAGGGGGGGAGGAGGTCCTATCCTTCGATCTTATCCGAACCGGATTGGGTCCTTTCGGACTGGTTCGGATCCGATTTCGGTCGGATCGGCTCCGGATTGTGGATCGGACCCGATCCGATGCATATCCCTAGTATTAAGGACATGTTGGCTGCACAAAGGGATAACTATTGCAAATTAAAATCTAGTTTCCTTAAGTCTGATCTATAGTACAAAATATCTCACAAGGTGATTAGGTTGGTATATTTTGGATTTAAGTGCTACATCTCCAGCTATTTGCTCAAGTCTTTTGTGTACTTGGGTTATAATGTACTCTTGGATTGTGTTGATTAATCTGTTGGGTAAGGGACAATGTGTAGAGCATGCTGCCTTGAATTAGATTAAATGATGTAATACTCTTCTAGCCCAATGAGATTGTATGATAGATATCTAGCATGGGGAAATATAAAATACCATTCCTGCATTGGTCCCTTCATGCTTTCTTGTCTCTGATGTTTGTCTGGAAGATCTATGGATTGTGTCTTCTTCTATGTTGGGCAATAAAGAGAACAGTGCTTACAAATAAATCACTTGCAATTCTGAGCTCTTGCGATGCATACTTTACACCTTGTTAAATTTGAAATTAGCTATTATGGCTCAAGAACAAGATTACTAAGTCATTCTTGATAGTTCTCCAAAATAATCAACTCAGTCTGTCCAAAGGGCAAACTGAGTGCAAGAGACAGGTGGGGATAAGAAGAAAATGCTGATTCCCATCAAAGATACCATAGCACACTTATAAAAATCAGTTGTGTCGATTCTCGAGTACTGTAAGTTTTGTCCATCCCACAATATGACGCATGAAGAAGTGAAAGGTGCAGAAAAATGCTTCTCAAACCTTTGTTACACTTGAATCCAGCTGTTATTCCAGGAGCTCAGAGACCATGTGTCTTCCAAGTGGTCTCCCATCCAGACATTTGCCCAGGGTCCCTTCAGATCTGGATCTGCATTAGATGACACTAAGGAATCTTGAGGGATACCTTCTTCAGAACTTTGGCACTGACTTGACTCACTCCCCAATACTGTAAACCTCCTCAGAAAAATAATAATCAACCTCTCTTCAAAACTGCACTGAAACATTGTACCTGGAAATGAGATTTTGGGATTTCACCATACGCAGTGAATTTTTCATTTTTCTACCTGCATCTTGTTTTTTCTTCAATTTATAAATGCCCTCTATTCTTTCTCTGGAGTTTGAACTTAACGGCCTGGTGAGATTCACATATCTTGCCTGTTAAGGCCAAGATATGCACAGGTGTTGTGCCTGTGCATTCTGCTTACACAGCTCCTTCCCTCCTTCCTTCTGAGTATACTGCAATAGATGGCTTTCTGAGTCAATTAACAATAGTTTTCCACTATGTCTGAATTGGAAATGATGGTTGCAAGGACTGAAAAAAGCCAAGTTCTTAAACCAACTTCAAACTGTGGTTTAAGATTCTGGTTTGTTCTGCACCTAGCAAAAATATTTTCCCAGTTTGGACCACATGGGCATCTATGGTTAATAAATCTATGGTTAATCATGGCATGCTGAGAAGGGAGGAAGGAAAGGGGTGTAAGGATAGAGATCATGAGTGCAAGGCTTATGCATGTATTGGCTTAATAAGATATGTACATCCAAAGTGAGCTGGAATTTAACCTTTAAATTTGGAGTATGTTGCTTTGGTCTGGTGCGAAAGCATCTAAGACCCAGGCAACCTGGTTCCCTCCAGATGTTTTAGACTACAATTCCCATAATCCATGACCATTGACCATGTTGGTTGAGCTTATGGGAGGTATAGTCCAAAAACATATGGAAGGCATGAAGTTGCCTCCCCCTGATTTGGCAGATAAAAACCATTTTGATGAACGGTTTTTATAGTCAAGTGATCAATGGTCCATCCCATTACTTATTTTGATGATCAACAGAACCTCACTGGGTTCTTAGGCCCTTTCCAGTCTGCTTATGAGGTCCTCTTTAGTGGTGAAGATTGAGCCTAAACATTATGCATCCAATGAATGCATTTGGTTGCTGAGGCATGGCCCCTCCCACCTTGCAGGTTTTTATGAGACTGCCATTTACCAACCTAAATACGTGCCACTTTGTTGAGAGAGCTGTGCGATTCAATTAAGGTTGGCAGATAATTAAATTTAATTGGATATATGTGTGTCTCAAACACTTTCAATACAGAAACCTTGGCCGTAGCCCCAAAGATTCTTCTTTACCAGGCAATTTATATCACGCCAATCATGTTAACTTATTCAGAGTTTCCCTTTGCCCAGTTCGCATCTATAGCTTTCCCTATCATACTGATCTGGATTCACAAGCCCCCACTCCCATTTTCCTTCAGTTGTAATGCTCCATTTACTCCTCTTTTCAGTTTAGGAGGCTGACATTCTCTCTCTCTCACACACACACATTTTGCCAGTTCCGGGAGAGGGCTTTGTGAATGGAATCCATGCAATTCACTACCAACTGCAGGATGGGCTCTTACATTGCAATCCTGTACATGTCTATTCAGAAACAGGTCCCACTGTTTCTAGTGGAGTTTATGCACAGGTAGCTATGTATGGGATTGCAGGCTTGGTTGTAGATGTGAAATATCTTCCTTCCTGTATTTTCAGGCACATATTGCAGAAATTATGGCATGACGGTTTCCCTGGATCAATACCTGAATTCATTACATAGCTTTCAATTAAGCAATTCCGATGAGTAACTCACTTAACTTCCATAGAAATGGCTGAAACTGTGAGGCCTATTAATGTAATTTACGTTGAGCTTACATTCGCCTTGCCCTCATCCCAGCCCTTTAAATGTATATTCAATGCTTCACACATTTTTGGTTGTGGGGAAATGGCTCAGTCATAAATGACTCCATTTGACATCTAACCTCAGGCTTTAGCTGCTTGATCAAAAGTACCTGTAGGTATGTGGCGTGCATATCTGAGTTGATTGTAACACATTTCCTTTCTTTGGATCAGAAGCAACTAGGCCAGGAAATTACTTCAGCAGAGAGGAGAAGGGGGTGGAGAGAACTGTTAAGTTCTCACCTCTGACTGCTTTGGAAATGTAATTGTTGTCAGCAATTCTTCTGGGCCAGATAGCTACATGCTAATACAGGCCAGAATACTAATAGACAATGTGTTGGATTACATAGATGGACTCAATGAAACCTTTCAAAAAAAAAAAAAAGTTGAATGGGCATCTCTATTGAGATGCTTTAGGTTCGTGATTTTCATACTGTAGGATTCCTAATTGAAAAGATCAGCATACAGAGTTCCCTGAAAGTTAACATGTCCACTGTCTCCATCTGCAGGTTATAGATCGGGGTGTGTGAACTCACCAGCACCAGGCTCGGGGGTACTTGCCCCATTACAGCTGCTGTCCGGCCCTGCTTGCCAGGCTGCGTGAGCCTCTTCTGAGGCTTGGCTTAGTTTGGTCTGGCAAGCACTCGGCAGCTGCTGTAAATTGCACATCCCCCCCTGCACCAATGGCAGCCTTAAAGGCCCCATTGATGCAAGGGTAAAGGCATAAATGCTCCAAAGGCCACCATTGCTGCAGGAAGGGGGAATTGCACAATTGGAGGCATGGGCAGCTACTGAGCACTTGTTGAGGCCTCATGAGTTCTTGGGTGCATCCACCCTTGCAAGAGGAGTGCCCAACTGGGTCCAGGGGGGGCAGATGTAGGGGGAGGGGTCTGCTGGGCTCCCAGACCCAGTTGGGTGCCTGTGACAACCCTAGTTACAGAATGATAGAAGGCGGAGCAAGTTACTGAGTAAAGAATGTATCAATCCCAAGAAATATGGCACCATTGCAGCTCAAAGGATATTGCATCCAATCCCTGTAATATGGATTGAGCTATGGGATTTTTTTGGGTTTTAATAATTATTATATTGGACAAATTGTTATTAGTAGCCCTTCAGAGAATTCCATGTGCCCAAGCTTAGCTGTTTTGCACCATTTAGTAATTAATTTGCAGATTTCAACAGGGGTGAGATTAGCTAAGAATTATGGGGTCGGATCTAGATTAAGCTAGTTGCACTTTGTTCTTATTTAAATCAATAGAACTTGAGTCAGAACAAACTTGTCCTACAGATTTCAGTAAGACATAATCTTGATACAATCTGTGGTATTGATAGTGTGATACTGACTGTTCCTTCTGAACAAATCCATTAGGAGTGGATATATCCCTTGGTCACTTTGGTTCCTCCTCCTGTATTACTGCTAGAAATTCCTTTCTCCAGACAACCCCCATTTCTTGGACTGCCCCCCTCCGTTCATTCAGTCTTATCTCATAAAGTTGCATGGGCTGCTTTAGCTTTATGCTGCTTGACTAATGAATGAAAACCAGGGAGAAATCCATCAAGATAATTGATTTTTAGTTATTAGTCAATTTTAAAAAACCCTAGTGGCTAAGAGCAATTTGTCAAAAGCAGTTAATTAGTCACATTAAGTTATCTGCTAGACGATTCCGTAGACAATGCCGACTTCGCCATTAAACTAACCCGCGATAAATCTTCTTCCTTTGCACACTTTGTTAGATGGTTTAAATGAGGAACTGATGCTTCTGAAAGAGACACCAAGCACAGGAAAGATGCACACTAGTTTTGTGGGTTGACTTCAAGAGACCTGAGTGTATCGCATGTTGACTCTCTGATAGGTTTGCTGGAGTAGGATCAGATGCCCATTCCATTCATTCATTCTCTGAAATGTATATCAAACACTTTGCAAACATGTATGCAGGGTAGGTAGTTGCAATTGTAATCCAGAGCTGGGTGGGTCACTGTGGCAGATCTACATGTTTTACCATGTACTGGGAAAGTGGAAATCATAAATTCCTACCATGGAAGAAAAAGGAGCTTCACCATTGTCCAGCTTGTTGGTCTAGAGTAGGGGCAGGGAACAGGTGGTAGAGTGGCTACTTATGAGTTGCCCAAAAAGAGGGCACCAATTTGCATGTGCTAATTTATATGTATAGATGCAAATTTAGAGATAATTATTATAATTTAAAAGACTGTGACCAGATGACCTGTGTGCCTTGCTCAATCTGCTATCCAGAGCCTGTTGATGAATGACTTCGAGGCTCAGCTCTTCCTTGTGATGGTTTGTTATCTTTATACTGGACAGCCTTTCAATTAGAGAATACCTTCAAAATAGAGGATTGTCCTCTGGGAGCCCTTCAAATCAAAGACTGTCCTCTGTAAAAGAGGACACCTGGTCATCCTGAGGTGGCCTGGCTCATCAGCCTCTCTTTTGAAGTTCCAACCGCTTCAGGGCCAGCCTCAACCCCCACCCCCACCAATCACATTTCCCATGTCTAAGTCTAGCAAGGATCCAAGAGTTCAAAGGTGGCTAGCACAAAACAGGGATCAGGGAAAAAGCAAGGTCTCAACAGTCCAGGTCACAGATAACAAGTTTCCAAGGCAACACAGCAGACAAGGGGAAGGCAGGAGGAGGGGCAGAGCTCAGTCCAGACATACTGATGCCAGGAAGCAATCCAGAGGCAAGATAAGAGAAACTGGGTACACAAAGTTCAGGTTGATGTTGATTCCAGGAACTTTCTAAGTCTTACACTGTTGTTTTTCTTCAGAGACTATCAGAGCCATACCCAAGCTTCAGCTGTGAGCTGTTAGTGACTATAGCTACAAAGGTCCTTGTGAGCAAGCCCCCTTTGTGCAAGTAGACCTTTTCTCACAAGGAGACCTCTGGCTCATTTTAGCATTTCTTCTAAGTTTTTGTCTTTTCAGGTGGTATCTCTCCTGAGGACTTGGGGGTGGGGTGGTCTTTGGCTCCACCTCTGATACAGAGCCCTTGTCCTCCACAGGTGATTCCTTCATGGTAGTCACCCCTGAGAACCTAGATCCTTCCTGGTTTATGGGCATTGCTGCTGATGGGTAATTCCTTGTTCTCCAGTTCTTCCTCTGAGGAGGAGTCTTCTAGTGGGGCATGAATCCCTCCCCCAGGCCTCCATGGTAAAATTTGGTGACTGCTCACCAGAACTGCTGTGGTACTCCTCACAACTTTCCCCTGTCTCTTTACGCTCCTTCCTGAAGCACTCTGCTGTCATCATTTTGAATTTCCTTCCTGATACCTCCTGAGCTGCCTGCACTTCCTGGAAGCCGTTGGGGTATCCTGAAAGCACAGGCAGCCCAGTAGTCTGCCCATGGAACACCTGAGACTGGTATGTATGTACAAAATTGAAAAGTTTTAACTTTTTTAAGAATCACACTGTGTTCAGGTGCTCCACAGGCAGGCAACCTTCTTTGTGGCCCTTTGAGATACGTGTGCTGCATCTGCGTGTGAGTGAGTGTGTATGTATCAAAGTCCATGAGCCAATTTTTGTCCCAGGCCCACCTACAACAGAAATATGGCCTCCAAGAGCCAGCCCATGGGAGAATGTGGCCTTTGGGCTCAAAATGGTTCTCATCACCTGGTCTAATAGCATGATATATACTTTGGATGCAAGAAGCCCTGCATTCAGTTCCCAGGCTGGGCCTTGCTCTGGGGAAACAACGGGCCACATGGGAAGGGCCTTAGGTCAGTGGTGGAGCGCATGCTTTGCAAACAATGCATCCCGACTTCAGTCTCTGGCATCTCTTCACAAGCTGGAGAAAAAGGAGAGCAAAGCTCTGGTGCTGTGTAAAAATATTTTCCTTTATTGCTTTTAGTCTATCTTCTGTCTGCTCAATGTGTTTTGGTTACAAAACCTTCGTCAGGAGCTACACAAAACAAATATAGCCACATTTTAGCCAACTCTAAAATACAACGTAAAATCATTAACAATTATCTTAAGCAAGCACGAAACAACACCCTTATCAAACTGAAACACATCTTAGTTTACATTCCTTTGCTATCAAACACACCAAAAGTATTCAACATTTATACATTCATATGAGAGATTTTATACACTGACCTGGAGCACTTCTTTACAATTTGTGATTGCTATCATGACAAGCTGAATACAGAATAAGAATTCAGGTCAAAGTTTTTTGCTCACGTATTGTCCCGATAGGCTCAGTCGTCTCAAACTTCTGAGCTCAAGGTCAGTTTGAAAGCAATTTAAATCATTTTGTTCTACAACTGGCTGCCTTGGTTGCCTTATGACTCAATGATCCTGTCAACACTCTGGTAGCAGTTTGAGAAAGTTTTTGCCGATCTGCTACTTTTTATGCTGGAACCTTACTGTAAAGTTTTACTATTGTTTATACGAGGATAAATCTAACGAACTAGTGAAGAGCATACTAAACTAGATGGGCCACTTAATTGACTTGGTATGAGGCAACTCCCTAAGTACCAAAGCAGACATTTCTGGTATTCTTTTGAATGTGTAATGAGAGGCAGGGAACACATCTTTGGGCAGCCGCAATGGCACAAGGGGCATGAGAGTTTTTAAAGAAACGTATGAAACGTGACTGAACAACCTCCTGCCTCTTCCTCTTTTTCTTTCTGCAGCAAGAGATGAGAATGTAGCCACCTTCCGTGGCTCTGAATACCTGTGCTATGACCTCTCCCAGAACCCCATTCAAAGCAGCAGTGATGAGATCACACTCTCCTTCAAGACGTGGCAGCGCAACGGGCTGATCCTGCACACGGGCAAGTCGGCCGATTACGTCAACTTGGCTCTGAAAGATGGCGCGGTCTCGTTGATCATTAACCTGGGGTCCGGCGCTTTTGAGGCCATTGTGGAGCCAGTCAGTGGCAAATTTAATGACAACCAGTGGCACGACGTTAAAGTGACCCGCAACCTGCGGCAGGTAATGGGGAAAGAGAGAGACAGCTGGGGAGGCTCCTCTCTAGTGGACTGAAACTGGGGTAGACGGACAGTTAGAAGGCAGCTGTTAGAGTGATAGTAACTTGGGGCGGGTGCACCTAAGCATTTGTATCCTAACCTTGTGCAGTTGCTGGAAGAAAAAACAAGCGCTCATTAATTTACTGTAACTTAGCCTCATTGCAATATCTTCATTTCCACTTAATAATTTCCTGTCTTTTTTCTTTCCTCCCCTGATTTGATTTAACAATACGATTTTGTGACTTAACTTTACTTTCATCTCCCTTTTCCTTTGCTCTTTCCCCCTCCGTTTCTTTCTTTTTATTATTTCCTTAATTACATTTCAATCTTATCAGTAATATTCTCGTTGCATTTAATTACAGTAGGAATGGAGACTATTTTCTACAGCCGCTTTATCCGCTCCCGTTTTCTCCTTTATGTCCCGTTAATTGATTTAACCATTTCCATGATGTCATTGCTCTAATTCTGTGAGGGGCCCAATCCCACTTGGACATTCTCTCGCACAAAACCTGTTGCATTGAATGACATCTAAGCAAGGCCACTTTAAGAGGGTTGGCGTGGGCGAACTTCCCAGTGGATCAGGCCCAGACTAGACTTTGTTTCTGCCTTTCCCCTCCTTCCCCCCCTTTTGTGTGTGAGTTTACTTATTTTAACCTTATGCTCTTGACACTTAACTGGCCGTACTTTTTCCAGATCTCCTTATTTCTTTGCTTTCGTTTTCATTATGAATCTACACTACTGCTGCTTTTGTCTCTCCCTCTTTTCCCTGTGAGGACTTAAAAAGAAAAAAAGAAAGGGCCTGCTAATCAGAGCCACAGTAGAAGAGCTTCTCACCCCACCCCATTTATTGTTAATGTTATCCTTTTGTAATCCCACCTGCTGCTTCTCAATACCGACAGCTCTGTTAGGTGATGTGCTTACTTAGACATCCGGCTTTAAAATATTGAAAGCCCCTCCACCTCCATGAAATATAATCACAAATGTTTAATAGGTAAGATGGATTTAAATAACCTTCCTTCTGAAAGCTGGTGAAACATATCCATTTCCTTGGGTCCATCTGCAGCATGACGAATGAGCTTTATGTCCTATATGTACTATTTGGGGTCACGTTGGTTTGGGAAGGTAGTGCAAATAGCTTGTAAGCTGGGTTATTGTTTAAATTGTAAGCATTCAGACCCATACTTGTTGATGTAAGCAAAACGTTGCTTGTTTATTTTGCTTGCTCATATGAATGTTAACACCAATCACTTTATGCAACTTTACGGGCTGAAAAAGCCACGTTCGGGGAACGTTTATACTAATAGAAAGCAATAATCTTCATGCCTAAGGACATTAACTAAGAGCAGTCGGGGGCCAGGAAAATCTTTTTTCCCCATGGGCTTTTCCTTGCATAATTAGGTTCAATTTCCAGAGCATTCCAATATCGACCGTCCTTAAGCAAATCCAGACATTTACTTCTCATGTCTTTTCAGAAACATCAGATCTACAGGTGGTAGGATGCCTACATTTCTTACATTTTTTCTTTTTTTTTTCCTTGAGATTTAGTTGAATGATCCAAATGCTCTAAATGTAATAAATGTAATTATCTTACCTGTAGCAATGTTTAATGTTTTGGAATATATTTCTGGATGAACAGCCTGTAAAGCTGATTTGCTTTGCAATTCATAGTGAGCAGCAGCCCTGTTTTTTAAGAGGGGAAAAATGAATAGAGGATGCATAATTGTCTGTGAAATCCATTTTTATGCCTTCCTTCTTCAATCATAGCAATTGGAAATAGAATATATAGACTTCAAAGGATGGCTATACTTGATGCAAGGAGTGGCGCAGCCAACACATCATCTAGTGGCTAGGACATACGTATTGTGTACATTCCATGTCAACCCCCTAGGAGCTTTCTGCTGTCTCCATGTACGTATATCTGTGCACAACCAAGCAAGCCAGCAAGCAACAGGTCTGCCTAATAAGTCATTACTACGGCGCAGAGTCCAGGAGTGGGACTCAGAGACATACCAAGAAGTGCTAGGAGACTTTGTTTACTGAACAAGAACAGATTCTACAGGAGCGCATGGAACAAAATAACTACCCCAGTCACTGCAATCTACTCCCTATATTTGTAGCCATTTGAAAGACAGTCAGATTTAGAATGAATTCTCTGAGCATGTAACCTAATAGTTTAAATATTCCTATCTTACATTATATATATTTGCTCTTTCCCCCTCCCGATACACTATAAGCCAGTGCTACATGTAGTGGCAGTGAGTTCCACAAACAATCGAGGTGCTTTTTGGGGGAAAAGAGATATTAACTTTTAAAAAATTGTTGAATATTAGTTGTGCTACTTACAGCATGCTGTAAGTTTAAGCATGCTGTCTTTTACTCATATGGAATATGCACTTTCACGTCTACATCTCAACAATACCTGGAGGAGAATTGTACACTGCCTTTCCCTAGTAGTTTTGATTTGCCAAGGGAAGTTGAGATAGTTTCCCTATTGTCTTTTGTTTCTTTCTTAATAATCTCTAAAGCCCTCCATTTGCCATTTTGGTGATTGTAGCTTACTGAACCAATTTCGTCCCCTCCCCCACTCAAATGACCAGCCAGGAGAACTTCCAGAACTTTCTTGTAGGGATGGACAAATCTCTTGAACTCATTTTTTTGCTCAGATTCTCCTTTTTCTACTATTATGTTTGTTCTGTCCTGATTCCATATTGGATTGTGCAAATTAGTAGGATTTTTTTGTATGCATTTACCGAATGTACGCATGTTCATTCACTGAATAAAACTTTTTGTGCATTTTTGCAAATACATGCATTTTGTGCACATTTTTGAAACCTATTCTGTCTAAATGAAGCAACTATGGCTCATCTTGCAATGTTGCTGGCCTGGTAGCACCAAACTACTTTGCTATATTTGTAGGGTTAGTAGAATGTCATGGTACAAAGTAGACCAGTTTGGAGAAGTTATTGAACATCAAAAAATTCTATTAGGTTCAATTCTGAGGTATGATTTCTCTTCACAACTTGAATGCTACCTCCTCCCTAATAGGTGGCATTCATCTGTGTATTTTAGTCATTCTGCTTCTGACTACATCCTCTACCAATTTTCTCAGCACCAAAATTAGGCTCATTGATGTAGATTTCCGATTACCTTTTGCAATATTTTAATTGGATTTGCTTATATTAGCTACCTTTTCAATTTTCTGGTGTTGAGGGTATGAGGCAAGCTATATACCAGACAGAGTAAGTGCTCCAGTGATGTCATGTTTGAGTTCTAACAGTGCCACAAATCTGGCATAGAATTTGTGTCCACTGCTGCACAGTCTTTAGAGAATAACTATCCCTTAGATTTGTTGCCTGAAAATAACAGTTCAGGCGGCCCTCTGATACATTATTTCAGGGGGGCAGATACTGAAAACTCCCTAGGCTCTTTTGAAATATCAGTGTTTTCCAGAAGAATTCATCTTACAACTTGGGAGACCAATGGCCATACTGATCCTCTAGAAGATGTCTTATAATACATAATTTGTTCTTGCTCCATATTTTTATAGGTACTTCTCAGAACCGTTCTTGAGTTTTCCCTATGGTATTTTTACATTCAACTTCCCACAATGCAGGAACATAGGAAGCTGCCTTATACTCTTGGTCCATCTAGCTCAATATTGTCAATGGTAACTGGTAGCAGCTCCCCAGGGTTTCAGCCAGGAGATTTTCCAGCCCTACCTGGAGATGCCGGGGATCAAACCTGGGACCTTCTGCATTAAAAAAAATGTATGATCTACCGTGGAGCTACAGCCCTTCCTTCAGTGTTCTTTGATCTTCTGCATCTTAAAGAATGCCACATTGGGAAAGAAAAGAAGAAGCGCGTTTTCTATTCCAGAGCTGCAAAACCTTCATTTCTGCAGATCTGACGTCTCTGTGTGTAAGCAGAACAATCGCATAGTGTCAGGCTATATTCTGCTCAAAGTGACACAGGAGGTTTGCAACTGAAGGCAATGTTTGTTTATTTCCACTGGATCACGTACAAATGTAAATTTCATTCTGTATGCAGTAAATGGACCTAATGATCCCATTCCATTCAGGCATTCTCATCTGTCCAGTAAAAGGTCTGTCAGCCTCAAAATACAATTTCAAAATGGAACTTTATTTATTCATTTTACCCATGATATGATAGATATTCTTTTTCTGTTCTTTTCATTTTTTACATTTTCAGAATGGCTCC
Source organism: Anniella stebbinsi (assembly GCA_029215795.1). NCBI lineage: Eukaryota > Metazoa > Chordata > Lepidosauria > Squamata > Anniellidae > Anniella > Anniella stebbinsi. The sequence goes on from JARDYH010000001.1 coordinate 338,691,098, forward strand.
TCTCTTTCTGATGCATTGACCATTTTGGTTAATGGTGTATATTATTTTGGGGGGAATGGGTGAGAACTGGTCTTCAATTACAGACAATGTCCAAAGAAATTAAATCATCCTGGCATGGCAGAACTGCCTGTCCAAAATACAGGGACAGAGGACAGTGGCAAATAGAATTACAAGTGAAGATCAGTTGATCATTTTCTTGTCAGAGACGGAAATAATGCCAATGGATACTCACAAGAGAATGACACGATACAACTCTTGATGGATTGTAGCATTTCAGGTTTTTGTTGGGAGTTCAGTGCTTCCCCATGAAGACAATGTTGCTGGAAAATTAAGACATCCGAGTCTTTGTTAGCGTAAAGCCTTTCTCCCTGAAATGTTTGTTTTCTAGGTGCAGGGAAATTTGTGTGTGACTACATTTAAACACATTACTTCTGCATCTGCAGTCTGAAATTGTACATCCAGGAAGTGTCTCATCATGTGATTCTCTTGTATGTATAAACTAGCTTGTAGTTAATCTCAGACATTACCATTTGAGCTTGCATTTTTCTTGAGTAGTCACTGCTTGTGCTACAATTAATTTATCTTGTTTTGTTTTAGCAAATGGAATACTGTGTGTGTGTGTGTGTGTGTGTGTGGCAGATGTGGGATGGTTGATATCTTTCACCAGCACTTTCTGAAAAGATACACTTGACAGTAAACAGTGTGGCTGTTCCCCAGTCCGGTTGCAAATAGTTCATAATCTTTGGCAAGTATTTGCCTGCAGTACTTTTTCCCTCATACTTCTGATGGACCCTAAAGTATGAGGTGAAAAACTTCTCAAAGCATTACTTTTCATCATCAAAAGTGAAATGAAATTGATGTGCGATGGCATCATTTTGCAGTTGCACCATCGCTGCTCCTCACAAATAATGGGCATTATCGTAATTGAAACTACCATTAATGCAAATGATGTTGCACTAGTGTAAGTGATCTCTAGGGCAATGGCAATAGCATTTGCTAGCACAAAGAGTTTTTCAGGAGAAAAGCCCTTTGCAGTAGAGGGTGCCTATGTTAGCCCATCTACTGAAAATTTATGGTGATGATGATGATGTTAAATTTGTATCCTGTCTTTCCACCAAATGGTGAAGGGACTAAGAATTAGACCCCCCCAATAGACGTAGACTAATGTAGTTTATTCTATTGCTTAATCTCTCCTATAGTCTCTGTGCCCATTTTAATATTTAGAGTGGCCATGTTAAAAATAGAGGAACTGCTACAAGAGGCAAAGGTTCCTCCAAAATAATTATGCAGACATATTAACAGCCTGCTAGACCATAAACAATTAATGGAGTACAGCATTTTTTTTTTATTTTGGTATTACTCTAAAGCAGACATGCCCCTTTTCCCATAAAATGATAGTACTCCTGTTAGAGACCTGCGTTCTGGAGCCCCAGTCTGCAAGCTTACCAGTGGATAATAGAAGGGCACCTGTCCTTCCCTGAAAAGGATATGTTAAATTCTATCAACCTTCTTCCCTTCATCCTAAAATTCCTGATGCAAGCAGTCATCATGCCTTCCACAATTAGGCAACCTTCTCCCTGCCCTCCAGGGTATCACAGGTGAGCTACACGTCATCTCTGTTAGTCCAACCTTTCATACGCTGTGTGTCTTTCCTGAGAGCCACCAGTCCAACTGCTTTACAGAGAAATCTGGAAATTGGGGGACGGGAAGGACCACCCGCAGGGAACCGTCAAGCAACAGCCTGCACCCAAGAGATATATTCGGTTGGTTAGAATAACTGAACAGTACCTGAGGGTAGCAGTGACCGGAATAACATAAGGAGAGAGAAATGGGCATGGCGGTGGTGGGATGGAACATGGTTGGAGCTGCTCATAACGGTATTTATTTATGTGGGATGAAGGGGTATGGGTGGTGAATACACTCTTTAAGGGCTTTTGGAAAGTAAGTATTGTTTATATTCTTTAATTTTGAACCAGTTTGGGGGTGGCAGTGGTGGTGGGGAAATCTTCCTCAACTTCCTCAAGGTGGGATGGGCAAGAAGAAACACCATAAGGAGAATGGGAAGGGTAGACAGCTCCTTTCCTCCTAACAATCTATATGGCATGGTTTCCCAGACGGTCCTGCTCATATTGTCCTCTTTCTCACTCTGTGTGTGTCGGGCGCCCCACGCCTTTTTTTGAAAGACTAACACTAGACCATTCATGCAATGTGTCATTTTTACTAACCGACTAATGTACTAACACCCTAACGACTCATCTTTGCTTTCAGTTATTTTAATTAACAATCGTTCTGTTCACAATTTTTTAATTTCCTTTCTTCCCCCTTTTCCGCAAAGCACTCAGGCATTGGACACGCTATGGTAAACAAACTACATTGTCTGGTAGATATCATTCTTATTGTCTCTTTTTTTGGGTTTGCCGTGTGTTACCTGCCTTTACCTCTCCATCCCCCACCACCCTATTTTCCCCTCCTCTTTATACTTACCTCCCCGCCCTTTGATTTTTCTTTTGATTTTGCTGTAAACACCTTTTCTTCCTCTTTATTTCTTTATTTCTTCGAAAAAAATAATTTCTTTAACAACAACAACAACAAAAACAACAAGAAGCAAACAAACAAATACAACAGTTCTGGAAATGGGGTTTCATCATCTCCTTCATTGGCTTCTTCACTTGATCTAGTTTTTCCCCATATATATATATATATATTTATATATTCCTCTTACTTTTTCCAGTATTTTGCTCATTCTTTTTCTTTCTTCTTCTATCTCTTTCCTTCTGGTTTTCTTTCTTTTGTGCTCTCTCTTTTTGCCTCTTTGTTTCTTTGGAATTCTCTGAAGGATTTTAGCTCAACAACCATGTCAGGGCCTATAGTTTGTTGTGGTGAGGCCGCTCTTCCCTCCCCTCATCCTTTTGTTGTGGCAACAGCTGTTGTCGGCAAAACTGGCCAGAGCGTTCCTCTTCTTTCTCATTCCATCCTAACCTCTGTCTCTACCAACTTCCTCTACATATTCTCTCTTCTTTTCTCTTCTTGTCTCTTCGACCTTCCACCTGCCATGGCCGAAAGGAGCTCAGCCGATTGTTTGTTTCAGTACACACTCTGCATGGCATGTCCACATCTAGTTAAGACCCACCTCCTCTCCCATCCCACCAGTCTCTATTCCCCCCCCCCATCTATTTTCCAAGCCATAATATAACCTTTAAACCAAATGCACATCATTTTCACTGTCTTCCTCCCCACTCCACACCCCCAGCTCCTGTGTCCCTTCACCCTCCATGTGTTATGGGCTTTGGATATTATTGTTTTTTTAAAAAGATTTCCCCCATTTTCTTTTAAAATTTGGGTGTTTTCCCCTCTTCTACACTACTCTAGTTTAGCTTTTGTTTTTGATTTTTGTAATGACTGCATGCAAGTGTGAAAAAGTCTCTCTCTCTCTCTCTTTCCCTCTCAATCTTTTATTCTGTTCTTCTGAATTCTGAATATCACTGGCATGGGTGTGTCAAAGTATGGTGTATATGCACACCTGCTCTCTCTCTCTCTCTCGCTCTCTCTCCTTCAGATTCTCACCTTTTGTTCCTCACACTTGCTGGTGTGTGGTTGACCCTTTTTCTTTTTATATTATTCTTACATTAATTTTATTTCATGTTTATTTTTACTTCTTTTTTTTATGTTGCGGTGCCGGGTGGTGGGCGTGTGTCTCTGTAGGTACATAGCATGCTCATCCATAATGTATTGAATGTGAGACCCCCCTCCCCTCCCTCCCCTGAATGCATGATCGTCAGTGTGCCGTGAGCAAAAAAAAAAGAAAAGAAAAAAAGAAGCAAAATCAAATATATCAACTTCGTCTTCATTAGTGTCTGTACTAACGATTGTAACTAACAAAAAAAAAACCATTACCAATAACAACCAATTAATCATAATATCAGCTCAGACGCTCTCTCTTCCAAGTATGGCTCCATTTTCTGGCCTGATCAAATGGAAACCATCATGGCAGTTAGAATAGTTCTCCTTGGCTTTAGTAGCGTTGTTGAACTAACAAAGGAGGTGATTGAGGAAGGGAAGGGAAGGGGCAAAAAAGCAGACCAGAAAATGGAACTGAGCTGCACTGGATAAACAAAGCTCAACAAAACTTGTCCTAAAAGTTGCATAAAAGATAGGGGAGATGATTTGCTCTTCTAAGAACAGTAAGGTCATTGCTGGGAATTTTGTTTTTCTTTTCTTTTTTTGTTTTGTCCATTGTGTCCTTCAAACAGGTGACAATCTCTGTAGATGGAATCCTCACCACCACGGGCTACACACAAGAGGACTATACCATGCTAGGCTCGGATGATTTCTTCTATGTGGGCGGGAGCCCCAGTACAGCTGATTTACCTGGTTCTCCGATCAGCAATAACTTCATGGGCTGCCTCAAAGAGGTAAATGTTTCAAGCCAATAGCAATTGCTTGTTTGACATTGATCTGCTTCAACCAACTTTTCTTCACTGAATATCATATTTATTTTAATTACATGCTCCTTATCTGAGTGCCTGCCCTTACATATCCAAAGTATAAGTGTTGAGGAGTGAAGCTGAGTGGAATGCAAGCAAGCTACGAAAGCTGGAGATAGTGGAAAGTGACGGTTGACATGCATAGAAAAGGCCTCTTTCAATTCTCTGCCCTATGTGTGAGCAGATACACTGAGGCAAGGGACATTTCACCAAAGTATTCTAGGGTGGATAGAAATTTTCTAGCAGGTTCTCTGGGATGGGAATCACCTTTAGCAGTGGCAGTAGCTTAGTTTCTTTCATTGTTCCCAAAGTTTTATTTTTGCTGCCTTTTTGTAACTTCTGTATTGCCCAGACTTAGGAAAATATGGGTTGCCACAAAAAATGTTAGAGAATATTCAGCTTTCCTTTTCTAGGGGGTGGGGGGTTTGAGGGGGGGGGAAATCTCAGAAATGTTTTCAGAAAAATGTCTTTTGAGAAAAGTTGATAGCTCTGTCTGACACGCTGTTGATGACTGTAGTAGACTTTGGCCCTTTCTACACCATAGGGGTGTAGAGGGAGGGAGGGTGATCCTGGAAGTACCTAATACACACCAGCGGCGCACAGGGACCAGCTGGGTGCCATTCTAGGCAAACAGCTTGGTGTAGAAACGGCCTTTATGTGAAAAAGGAGGCCATGGGCACAGTCTATGGAGATAGTCATCAGCCTCCAAACTTGGAGGCTGATGACTACCAATGCAGGGTGGCTGGAGCACAGAGGCCATCATTGCTTCCATGCTCAACCGTGTAGTTGAGGAGCTCTGGACTGGAAGAGGGGAGGCTGTGCGGCACATCGGAAGCTGTGCAAAGTGGCTTCCATGGTCTCCTCCCCTCCCCACCCCTGGGAAAGCCTCCCTTTCCCCACTTCTGTGCTCCATTTCCGAGTGAGGAGACATAGCCAGTGTGACAAGAACCATGCCGGGGTAGCGGGAGGGAGTGCAATTTCTGAGAACCAACATTGGAACCATTTCTGGGACTAAGCAGACAATGTAGCGGAATTACAGAATAGGCAATAGACCACAGGGAATAAGAACAACAAAAATTATAGAAGCCAGAGGAAAGAAGAAGAAAGCAAAATCATGCGAGAAATAAACGTGAAAGCATTGTACATCCAAGGAAAGAAGAAAAGGAAGAAAAGAAGGGAAGTGGGGAAGAAAGTGATAGATATGATGCCCATGTTTTGGAACCAGCAGCCATTTAAAGTTAGAAAAGAAGTGTGAACTTTACTAGGAGAAAGAAAATATATGAATGTGACTGCAAAAATAGAAGTTTTATGAGGAAAAATGAAGTGTTGACAGGGCTGCTTAAATCCAAGAAAAGGAACAACTCTGCGTTGTTCCTTTTTCGTACAGTTCTTTTTTTGCTTTTACTGAGTTTATTCTGTTCACTTTCTCAGTGAAAGAGAGGGGGAAGCAGAACTGTATTAAACATATAAAAGGTTGTTCACATGCTCCACTTCCCTACAAAGTAGCAACATATATAGAAAAGGCAGTGTGGAAGTGGGGGGGGGCTGGGAGGAAGGGGGCAGTTAGAAGCAACGCCAGTTAGAAGGGGAAAATGGCATTCAGCTTAAATTCAATTATCCTCGGGTGCTAATTGGCACCGTCAAAAATGTGTGAAAGGGAAAAACATGATTTGTGGGAAATTTCTAAAATAGATTAAAAGCATGTTGTTGAGCCAAGAATGAAGTACCCATGGCAGAGTAAAAGGTTTTGCCAGTTGAGCCCTAAATGATTTGGAATGTAGGTACTTAAAAGTACTGTCCCCTCTCATATCATCCACTGAGGTTAGCTGCAAAGGCCCCTGCACATGTCTCGCAATCAGAGATATGGCTGGCAGGCATGTGTGAAAGAGCTTTCTAGGTTCTGACACCCTGTGGGCTATGGAACTCCCTGGAAATCTGTCTTGCCCTTCTGGGATTGATGTTCTGTTGACAACTGAAGACAATGGCTTTTTCAGTTAGTTGTTTTCATTTTCAACTTCTGATAGAATGTTCTTAATTTGTTTTAAGTTCGGATTGTTTCTATGTACTTCTTTGGTGTGTGTTGTTGTTAGCTTACTTGGGCTTTTCATAAGAAATAATAATAAAAGGCAGGACATAAATGTAACAATCAAATGAACCATGTAAAGGCAGGTGTGTCATCTGCTCTTATTCCTCATTGCTGGCACAGTCAGACATGGCCATAGTCCCACTTATATTAATCACATGCTGTTTGGACTACTGTGACACGTTCTGTGTGGCTCTGCCCTTGAAAACCACTCTGAGGCTTGCTGAGGAAGACGGGTGCTAAAGGTTTGACTTGGGCAAAGTGCTGGGATCATGTGTCCCCTTTATATTATCAAACACAATGTCTGTCAGTTTCCGAGTGCAATTCAAGACATTGTCTATTACCTCTAACGTCTTAAACAGTTTAGGACTTGGTTACTTGGACCATCTTCTCCCACATTGATCTTGCCCATCCTTTAAATTCCCTGGCCTGTGTCATTGCCTCCTGAGGCATAGTTGGTGATACATGCATCAGAGGGCATTCAATATGGCAGTGCCCTGTCTGTGGAATTCCCTCCCCCAAGAGGTTAGATTAGCTCCCTTTCTAATAGGGATGTTGCGGGAGTCCAAGCAGGGGGTGGATTTCCCCCCCCACACACACACACTCAGCCCCCTGGTCCCTGCTTGCCAAGCTGCCATCACTTACGGGATCCTGACTTTGAGTGCTGTGCAGTCCACAAACGCCCAGCGGCCACACATCCCCCTCACTGAGATATCATTTTTTTTGTAGAATAGTGGCTCAGGTAATTACATAAAATTAATGTTGCATAAATGGAGGCCATAAAGGGGCCATTTGTGCAATATTGCAGGCATTTACGGAACTACCTGAGCCGCCATTTTGCAAAATAAATAAAAATAAAAAGGCAGCGCACTGAGGAGGACAGGTATCCCCATCTCTTGATGCTTTTAATCTGGCAATCTTGTTTCAGTGGCGAATTGATGGCATTTTGATTTTTGTGTCTGTTTTTATACTTTATGGTTCGCCATTTTGAGGGACCTCTTTTTCGGAGGGAAAAGTGGGATATATTTTTGTGTATAATATTAGTGATGGGAGAACTACCGAGAGTCACCAAAGTCCATTTCAACGCTCGGTTTGTCTCGCTCCCATTTTCGTTTGGAACCTTTTCTTCTTTTTGTTCGAATGGGAACAGTACACATTCCCAATAAGAAAAGTGAGCATTTCCATGTCTATTTTTCAAAAGTACACAGTCCCTCCACCCCATTTTAAAAAAATGCATTTTTCAAACACAATCACAACTTCAGGAATTTGCAAGCTTTTCCCAAAAAATATGCTCACATTCGGGGTTGCAAATGGGACATGTTCTGAAATTCTTGGACATCCCTAATATGTATGTATAAATAAAGAGAATTGGAAGAAAGCATTGTATGCAGTATAGATCAACTGGAACTCTGTTGTAATGGTAGAACATGGGAGTAGCACTGAGGTGAAACACTCTCTGGGCCTGTGAGGGCAGTGGATGCTCCTGCATCTAGCCCTCACGGGCCCAGGCAAACCCACCCTGCACCAGGATAGGCCTGCGACCAACTGCTCTCAAGCCTTCGAGACCAGTTGGGTGCAGGGGAAAATACGTCATTTCCCCAAGGCTGTGCAAATTACATTTCTCTATCCCCTCTCATGCTGATAGGGGCCTCAAAGGCCCTATTAATAACAGGGCCTTTAAGGTGCCCATTGGAGGGGGAGAAGAAGCATGATTTCCCCAAGGCTGGGGAAATGATGTATTTTCCCCCTCCACTCCAATGGTGACAGCAAGGTTAAGAGGGCCTTAAAGGCCCTGATTGGCATGGGGGAGGCAAAGCACACTTTCTGGGACCTCTGATAAGTGCGCAGTTCCCCCCATCTGCGCTTATGGCATGTCCGGGTGATTTTCCAAGAGCTCAGGAGGCTCACACAGTCTCCTGAGCACTCGGCAAGCCTGGCTCCTTGGAGCAGGACTGGACAAGCAGGGCTCAGTGAACTCACGGGGCACCCCTTGCGAGTTCTCTAAAGCTTAATGGGGAGATTTAGCACAGCTAAAAGAAAGTACTTTTTCACAAAGTGAAAAAGTTAAAAACTGTGGGATTCCCTACCACAAGATATGATGTCCACCAACATGGACAGCTTTAATTTTTGTAAACAGCCCAGAGAGCTTCGGCTATTGGGCAGTATAAAAATGCAGTAAATGACTAAATAAATGGGATTAAACAAATTAATGGAGGGTAAAGCTATCAATGGCTGTATGCTATCTCCAATATCAAAGACAAATCTGACTCTGTAGAATAGGGGTGTGCACTGCCTTGGTCCCAAACCATGAATCCGAGTCAAAGCAGGCCAATTTGGCCCACTTTGACCTGAATCAGAGTCCAGTCCAGATTGCGCCACCTTGACCTGAAGCAGCCAAAGTGTTTTAGGATGATTCAGCCCAATGGCCAGCCACTGCCGCCTGCCTGCCTGCCCGCCCACCCACGGGACTTACCTGAAGCCTACACTTGTGCCAGCGAGCCACAAGACCTCCAGGGGAGCTGCCATCTTTAAAGAAGATGATGGCTCTGGCCTGAGATGGATCTACTGTTGCAAATTATGGCAGCTGGAAAAGGCTGAATCCGAAATGGGCCGAGGAAGTTCCAAGGCACACCAAGTCAAATTGGGGCCAATTCAGAAGCTCCAAATTAGCCTCAGAGGTGAATCGGAGGAGGGGGCTATGCTGGATTAGATAAGCAAGGCTCTTCTTATGTTCTAATGCTTTAACAGTCCTGCTTAGGCCATCCCATCTGCCCAGGCTATTTTTTTTTAAAAAAAATATCTTGCACGCTAGGGCATAAAGATGTGATTAATGTAGTGTCTAATTTGACTCTAAGAATGTGAACCAGGGATCTCACTTCTTCAAAAATCACCTCAGTTAACGAACTTTCTAGGTAGCGTTAGTCAAGCTGCTATTTCCACAGCCTCAAACCCTGCCCCATTCCAACCTGCAGTACACAGATGGTAATTAGGCTGACCAGATAAAATCCAGGTCAGGGCTCATGTAACTTTAACAGTTGTAGAGCAAAGGGAATTTCAGCCAGTGCCATTTGTATGCAATTAGTTCCTGGTGATATTCCCTCTTCATCACAGCAGTTAAAGTTGCAGGCACTATATTAGAGTGACCATAAACAAAAGAAGGCAGGGCCCCTGCAACTTTAACTGTTGTGATGAAGAGGGAATTTCACCAGGAACTAATTGCATACAAATGACACTGGCTGAAATTCCCTTTTCTCTACAACTGTGAAAGTTACATGAGCCCTGACCTGGATTTTATCTGGTCAGCCTAGATGGTAATATTGTTGGCCTACTTTTATAGAGTTGTAGTAAGGAGTATTTACATAATGTATCTGAAGATCCTTGAATGCTTGAAGTGTGTTATATAAATGTTAAGTACTGTTAATAATACCTAGGGCATGACTGGTGCAATTCACAGAAATAGAGAATCTGACAGACATCTTGTTTTTGCCTCTTGTTGTTGTTGTTATGTTATATAATGATATTCTGTGTGTGTGGATGTGTGTTGTATATATCTTTATGTTATATTTTATTTAAAATTTTATTTTTAATCTGCATTTTATTGTTAGCTTCCTTGAGTGCCAGTTTTTGACAGATAAATTAAATAATGAATTCATCAATTAATTATTTCTGATGAGCATAGCCTCATTAATACAATTCATGCCCTGCCCTAGCTAGCTGGATCTACACAAGGGGCAGGTAGGCAGGAAGTGGTGGAATGACTGATAGCAGTTCTTTGGAATGCAGCTCTTTCTGTACTTATAAACACACACACTGAAAAAACCCCTAGCACAGCAGAAAGAGAGGGAGCATGTAAACAGTGCTGTCCCTCACTAGCAGTTTGAACTGGTGCAATCCATCCTATCACATCTCATTACTCCCTCTTTTTGTTATTTCGGTAGATCTGGCAGGGCCATTACCAGGTTTGAGGGAGTCCAGGCAATGTGTTCCCCAGTATATCCATCTGGTGAGGACCTTGTGTCCCCAAGTTTATCTGGGTGGTGGTGGCCAGTAGCGCTGAAAGTGGCACAGCTATGGCATCCATTATTCCCACAGCCTGGCACTAGCTGCAACTACTGTAGCCATCTTAATTTCCCCCATTGCCTCTGGGCTCCACCCTCGACATAGTGTATGTCAGGGGTGTGGTCCGGTGCTATGGGAGATAATGAAGATAGTGGCAGCTGCAGCCACCTAGCCCAGCACTTCTCTTTCTAGCACTGTTGGTCTATGAAAAATAAAAGCAAAACACTTTGGAAGAGGGAGGTCAGCAACAGCCATGGTGTATCCTCCGAGATCCCACCATGCTGGTTGTTGATGCCAGGCCTGAGTTCTGGTGTCTTCCAAGTAAGGATTCTGGCCACAGCCTCTCACCATTCCCAACTGGAGTAAATCTAGCAAGGAGCACAATAGTGGCTGTAGGACAGATAGCTATAGAACATGGTAGAAAAAGAGAATCGGAATGGCCATGAAATCCATGCCTCCTTTTTCTGATCATTAGCCATTTCAGACCAAATGATTTGCGCATCCACTCTCTGAACAGATGATTAATGGTTTAATCTCTAATAACTTTACATTTTATGGAACCCTGATAGGACTCTGCATCTGGTGAGCCAGGCTATTTAGAGCTGTGTTAATTCTGTTCATTGCTCTACGTTTATTTGGATTGCTGGCACCTGCGGGCTTTGGGAGAACATTTGGGGGTTTATCATCTCCCTGCGCTTTGCTGAGGAAAGTGGAGAGGGCCATTTTCCTCAGCTAGAACCAGTAACCTTGGCAGGCAGTCTCTGCCAAAATGTTTATCCTCAAGACTCCCTCTTCTACCACAGCTGAAAGCTATGATTGGCCTCTCAGAGCACCAGAGGTTAGTTTAGCTGGTGTAACAGCCAGGTTGTTTGGCATCCATTCACTATTCTTAGAAGGTGATGGACACAGCATCAAGAATCACAGCCAGTGCATTTGAAAGGCTGGTCAGTTTCCTCTCTGTAAGCCATGCTTCCAAGCCAGCTGCCACTGCTCCCTTTTTACTGTGCAGAGGATCTTGGCACTTTGAAGACACAGGAAGCATTTTGGTAATTTTTTAACTCAAAACCAAATATCATTAATTACAAACTAGAGATGGATGAATCTGTCAGTTTTGGTTTCTCTCACATTCTTATTTTTCCAATCTAAGTTTCATTCACCCAAAAATAATTTACTTGAAAATTTGTGCTGATTTTTCTGTGCATTTCTCCAAATATATTCCTTTTTAGACAATTTAACCTAACAGGTTCATTTCTTGCAAGAAATTTCCCTAATATGATGGGTTCCACCCACTGATATATACATTTTTCACATACACATTCCCCTAAAGTATATATTTTTGTATGCATTTTTAATTGGAGAACTCCACTGAAAAGTTTGGAGAAGTCTGAATTTCAAAGGATAGTTGCATTTCAGTTTTCATATTGGTTCAAAAGTGTGAAATAAATGAATGAATAAATCAAATGCAAATCGAAGAAATTTCTTCCCCATCCCTAGTAAAAACCAAATGCGGGTTCCAATGGCCTGAAATAGAAATATCTATAATGAAAGTAGGGATGGATGAATGAGCGATGAGATAGGATTCTCTGAACATTGTCTCACTACTTATCTCATGCCCAATTCCTGTTCGGTTTAGCAGTCACTGCAAGCGGGAAAACTCTGCAAACTGAGCAGCGATTGAACATCAATTTGTGCACATTTCCTCCATAGACTAAAATAGGGTTAATGCAGTTTACAGGACAATTTAGGAATTCAGAGAATTTGTGTAAAATTGAACTGGGAAATTTGCATAAATCAAATGCGAGCACAGGTCTGGCTATTTGCAAACATTTTTGGTGGACATTCGTGATCATGTTCAGGGCTCACATATTTTCCAAGCAAAACCAAAATTCTCATATATCCCTAAATGAAAGTGTTCTATGAATCACTCCTGAAGGGAATATCTTTATGTGGCTCACAGCAATGCCCGTTCGGGAAGTCTGAATCAGCAAAACCCGAGCTTGCTGTAGTTCTCCAAATTCCATCTCAAATCTCTTTCTGACTCAAGTCCATACCTGCTTGCCAGTTTTTTACTTTTCACTTGAAAATCCTTGCCTATTTTCATGCACATTTTTCCAAATGTATACATCAATTGCATGCAGATTTGAAATGTACACATTCCTCTCCCATTGATTAAAGTGTACTTCTGCACATTTATCAAAAATACACATTTTTTCATATGCATTTTTCAAATGCACGCCACTGAACACAATTTGTGGGGGCTGCAAATTACAATTGTAAGCTCAGAAATGTATGAACTTCGATCACAGGTTGTGTCCGAGTCCATATTTGGTCTGGAATGGGTGAACTGTGTAAATCCTGATCAAAACCAAACTGGTACAAATTTTTCATACATCCCTAATGACCATGATTATGATTTAATGACTATGTATATGGTTGAGCTGTAATATAGCAAAAATTGTGGTGGGGGAAGTAATGTGCATTACTTCCCCCACCACTATGGTCCCCTAGCTTGTCTTCTTCCTTCCTCTGGGTCTAGTCCATTGAGCTGCCCAGAGGTTGATAGTGAGCCAAGCAGAGGCAGATCTTCCTTTTTGCTGCTATCACAGAAAGCTGGTGAATGGGGAATGACAGCAAGGGGGAGGGACAGATGATTCAAGAGTCTACAGGGGTTAGCAGTGGGCATTGTACCCGGGCCTCATGGTGTCAGACCCTGAAGCTGGCTCTAGAAAACAGAGAAAAGTGGAAAAGCAGTGCAACTGCCTTTGGATTACAGTATTACAGTATATTACCGTATAACAGTTTTTACAAAATTAAGGATGTTATATTTATTTATTTATTTATTTATTTATTAAAATATTTATATCCCATCCTATATCACACAGATCTCAGGGCGGCGTACAGATAAAATCATACATATAAAATAGAATAAATATGCAATTCTAAAACAAATTAAACCATTAACATATGAAAACCAATATGAAATTTTAAAACAGTAAAATCCAACTAAAACAAGACAGTGCGCAGGATTGTGGATTTAGCCATCAAAGGCTTTATTAAAAAGCCATGCCTTAACTTGGTGCCGAAATGAAGCCAGTGCTGGTGCCAGTTGGGCCTCCAGGGGGAGGGCATTCCACAGCCGGGGTGCCACAACAGGGAAAGCCCTCTCCCATGTCCCACCATAGCATATATCTCACATTGGTGGGGCATGTAGAAGGGCTCCTCCGACAGATCTCATGTCTCGGACAGGCAGGTATAGGGAGAGGTGCCCAACGTGTCCTCAGTTTAATGAGCTGTCCTCTTATTCATCTATATTCCCCTTTGTGTATCTTTCTGAATCAGAGGTGAGCAACAGGTGGCCTGGGGCTCATCATGACTTTTTTGGGGTTCCCCATCTCATCCCACTGCTTCCAATGCTGCCACCACCACCACTACCCTCAACATCCCAGTGATTGTGCTGGAAAACAAGGTGCATGAGGATTACGGATCTAGTTTCCAGCAGAATGGGGCTCCTGACAGTTTGCCAAACAGTGGTTTGATGGGCTGTTGGAAGCCCCATTCTGCTGGAAAATAAGGTATATGCTCCGCATGTGCCTTGTTTCTCAGCAGAATTGGTGAGATTCCACCAGTGCCCACTTCTGGACATGGCTGGGAAGGGTGCACCCCCCCCCCCCCATTTCCGGGATGGCCAACGCAGCTCCCCAACAACTCTGAATTTCTCCACCCATGTTCTGAATACTACCCTAGAAGTGGCGACCTGTTGAAATGATGCATCTCTTTTGTGGGGTACTAAATAAACATCCCCCTGAAGCTGCACAGTCTGGCTAGAGAGAAGCAGCCAATGTTCAACCTTAAATTTTGGCTCAGGAATCTCCAAAGCTAAGGCTAAATTTGACAATGTGATTCTAGCATTTGTTCCCCTGTGGCTTTCAACCACAGAAGCGACTGTAAAAACTAATCATTATGCCCAAAGCACTCCCCATTCAAAGCTCTCTGCCTGTGTGGGGTCGTCCCTTCCTGGAAATTTTCTAAAGCAGGGAGAAGTTCTTAACAACCTCAAATCAGTGGACGGGTGCTGAGTAAAAAAAGGGGCTGATGAGAGACTGGCCCCCTGAGACATACTTCTGAGAATCATAGACATTAAAGGCAGCAACCCCTGCTAGGTCCCCTTGTGCATCTCCTCTTGCCGTGAACTCCATTGTTCACTTCACTGTATTAATATGAAACATTACTGCACTGAGTTGTTTAGCCCAGCCAATTTTTCTATTTCCGCCATCTCTGAAAAGAGATTTCTAAGAGCAAGTAGGACTTCTTCACACACACACACACACACACACACACACACACACACACCTACCTTGTTTTTAATCTAGGGTTCTCTTGTGCATTGTTCCTGTGTAGAACCTGAAGTTTTCTTATTTTTCAAACCCACTCCCCCCACCCTAAAAGGAGCTGACAGTGAACGTTATCAAAATGTCCTTGTGTTCTCCACTTCTGGTTTGAAGATTTTAAAAATATATATATTTTCCAAGGTCTTTTAACTTGATGAGATTTTTATACTGCGTTTCCCCCCTGTTATAACTAAACCACAAAATTCCAAGACAATTGCAAGAATTACTGAATAAAGTTTATAATTTTTATGTAAAAGCCTACCATTGAAACAGAAGAGTGATTGGAGGAATGAGTGACAGCTGAGGCTAGAATGGAATGGTTGGGGGGTGAGTGACAGCTGGGGAAAGTCAGTGAGAAGGAGAACAAAGACAGTTAGTGAGAGGTCAGGAAAGTGGGGGCTGAGTTAGGACTGAGAGATGGTGACATGGTTTGCACATAGTGACCTGGTTTGCTAACCCATGCTTAATTTAAAATCAGCCACTCTACATGCCAGTACTACAACTCCCAGCATGTCTTTGGTGGCCCGCAGGTGCCCACGACCTGTGACAGGTGCTTCCATCCTCTCATTGCCAACGCTGCTCTTCGATAGAAGATTGAGAAGTAGCATTGCGAAGGATGGGAAATAAGCGGTTGTCAGTGGACATACTCACCTCCAGCCAAATCCTGCAAGGACTGCCCCAATCTGCACTTCTTGTCCACCAAGTGCTTCATCACGAGCCTGTACTGAAGGGTCAGGGCCGGCCCACCTAGTTGCCCCCCTTCGTTGACCTGATTTCTGGGCATGCCCAGAGTGCTTCCCTTTCCTCCCTCCCTCCCTCTTAAGGGTGAAAGCTGTGTGTGCACTTCCCCCAGTTTCTGAGAAAACAGTGATATCAGGATGGGGTGCTTTTGAGCATGTCCAGAGTTTGGCCTCTCAAAGACACGCTGTTGTATCTAGTTATGATTTTAAAACCACACATGGCAGGTGGGAGGAGGCCCCGCAAATGGATGCAGCCCATTTATGTGGGTTGTTTCCTTTGATGTGGAATTGGGATGACTGCTCAAGACAGACCCTAGGAATCACAATGACCACCAAAGGCCAGTAACCTGAATACTCCCACCCAAGGCATGCTGGGAGTTGTAGGCATAAACCTAGGTTTTTATTTAAAAATACTTAACCCCCAAAAAATCTTGTTTTCAGATTTTTTTCTAATCCATGTACATGAAGACCTCTCTGGGTGAACAGTATTAAGGCAGTACCATATGTGGAAGGGAGTGAACATTTCCAGACATACATGATGCACACATACTTTCCACTTTATAGGTAGAGATATATTGTAGAGCTTGAAAAAGCACAGAAAAAGGCAACTAAAATGATCAAGGGGCTGGAACATCTTCCCTATGAGGGAAGGTTACAACAGCTGGGATTGTTTAGCTTGGAAAAAAGGAGGGTAAGGGGAAACCTGATAGAGGTCTACAAAATTATGCATGATGTGGAGAAGGTGGATAGGGAGACATTTTTCTCCCTCCTCAAAATGCTAGAACCTGGGATCATCCCATGAAACTGATGGGTGGGAGATTAAGGACAGATAAAAGGAAGCACTTCTTCAGACAGTGCATAGTTAAACTATGGCATTCACTTCCACAAGATGTAGTGATAGCCACCAAGTTGGATGAATGTAAAAAGGGTTGGATAAATTCCTGGAGGAGAAAGCTATCAATGGCTACAAGTCCTTAAGGTTATGTGGTACCTCCAGTATCAGAGGTGGTAAGCCTATGTACACCAGTTGCTGGGGAACATGGGTGGGAGGGTGCTGTTACACTGATGTCCTGCTGGTGGGTTGACAGTTGGTTGGCCACTGTGTGAACAGAATGCTGGACTACATGGACCCTTGGTCTGATCCAGCATGGCTGTTCTTATGAACTAGACCAGCATCTAGGAAAGGAACTCACAGAGCTTGAAGGTTGTGTCTCAGATTTCCCCCTTTCATAAGGCCCATTCAATTGGCCAAGTTAAATCCAAGCCCTCAGAGATGGGTGTCCTTTTCACTCTTTCTTTCAGCACAAGAAGCCTAACTCAGCACTGGCCTTTACATTACTCATTGATAAGCTCTCCTGGGTGTCTGGACTACAGTTCCCACAATCCTTGATCATGGGCCATGCTGGCTGAGGCTGACGGAAGTTGTGACCCAAAACATCAGGAGGGTATCAGGTTGCCTGACCCTGTATGGAACAGCGAAAGAGGAAGCAGCAGAAGTGGCTAGACCAGTCCTCTCCCCCTCTGATTCTCCCCTATTATAAGTTGTAGCCATTATTTCCACCACTGTCCGAGTCACTTAGGGTAGATACTGCTCTTCCCAGTCCTGGCCAATTTCCCTCTCCCAGCACTCTAGCTACAGACATAGCAAATCTGCACTTAATAATAGTCTAGTGTTGTATCTTAGCAGCAGCAGTTTTCTCCTTATTTATCCTTGAACGTTTGTGCTGTTGCCGGACATGTAAAAATTCTTGTTCGAGGATGAGAAGTAAGGCCTTTTGTATATACCCTCTGTATTGCCCTCTTCTAAGCAAGTATACGAGGATTGTTCAATGCAACACTATGGCTCAGTTCGGACGACATATTAAGCAACGGAGGGGTAAATAACGTACTGACCGTGTGTTAGGCAGGAGGAGCTCCACAGACGACACATTGCAGCCGCCGCTGCTCTGAACCGGTAAACGCCCCGGCTGCAAGGAACTTGCGGTGGCCATTTTGGTTGTAGCTTCTCCTCCGTGTGTCCCCCAGCCGTATCCCAGCATGCACCATGAGTTCTGCTGGCTGCATAGAGCGGCTGGGGTTTTTTGGCTGCTCTAGGCGGCAGAACTCTATTCTGAAACGGAATAGTCCACGGAGAGAGGGGGGTAGAATTCTGACGACACTTTAAACAACGGGGCTTCGGGCTAAACAACGTGCAAGCCGTTGTTTCACTCCGTTGTTTAAAGTGCCTGATTAACGTACTGTCAGTTGTGTGCGCATTGTGTGCTGCCCTCCAGATGACACAATAAGCAACATAACTGATGATTGTTCCCCCGCCCTCCGTTGCCTAATGTGTCGTCCGAACTGAGCTTCTGTATGACAAGTGAATAATCATTCCTTCTGCATACAGTGATAGATTTTATTCCTTTCCTGCTTTGGTACTGTTTGCTTCGGGCAAAGGGGAATTGTGGCCATGCATCCTTGAGTCAACATATAGCAGCAAAGTGTGAGGAAGACAGGGGTTTCCTTCCCTCTCTCTTCCTGGTTGGTTTGTCTGTATAAATTGCAGGCAGTATCTCTAGGTAGCAGTGTGTGAATCAGCGAAACTCGAGGTCATCAAAATTCTCTGAATTCCATCTTGAAGCTAGTCCTGACTTGAACCCATATCAGATTGCAAACTATCTTGCTGTTGTTGTTTGGAATGTCTATATTTTCATGTATTTTCTCCAAATTTGTGCATCAGCTGTTTGCACCTATGAAATGTATGCATTCTTCTCCCATTTATCAAAGCATATTTGTGCGCATTTTTGAAAAGTACACGTTTTTATGCACATTTTTTAAATGTACTCATGGACATGAACAAATTTATTTTGGTCCACGAGTCATTTTGCAAGCTCAGAAATGTACAGATGTCAAGCACAGATTGCGTCCGAGTCTGTGTTCAATCCAGAAAGTGTGAACTTGTTAAATCCTGATAAAAAAAAATTATCTGAAAGGAATGGGGTGTTTTTGCCCATCAAGACAGATAGAGATCAGAAAGCACTGAAGGAGGAAACTCCAAATCCCTTCAAACCACCTTGTGCCAATGTGGTATAAGCGGTTTATGCATCAGATTAGAACTGGGGAGATCCAGGTTCAAGTGCCCACTCACCCATGAAGCTCACTGTATGAGCTTCAGTTGATATCTTTAAGCCTAACCAACCTCACAGGGTTGTTGTGGGGATTAGTAATGGCGAAGAAATTTGGACTTTCCAAACCAATACAAAAAACAAAACACACTTATGCTTCGATATTGGTACCAAATTTCGCAATGGTGTTCTCCAGTCAAAAAATGCATATAAAATGCATATATTAGCGGAAGATGCACAGAAAAATGAATGTATTAGGAGAAATGAACCTGAAAATGCCATCTGTTGCCCTGGCCACCATGAGTTGGAAGGGCTTTGGAAGTGGTGGTTAAAACTGGAGAAATGGCTGTGACCCGCAATATGCAGCTACAACACAACACACCACAGCAAGACTGCATGCAGAAGAGGACACTGCTTACTAAACAGAAACATGCAAAATCCAACGAACAGCATATACGTGTGTGGGCATGACTGGTTTTTGATGCATTTGAGGTTTTTGTAGTTTATATTTTAAGTGGTGTTCAATTCAATATTTTCTGTGTTTTGTTTTGACGTATTGATAGCTGCCTTGAATCTTCAAGATGAGGTGGGTTAAAAATCAAAAGGAGAGAATGGCACTAATACCATCCACTCGAGACACAAATTAACTAGTCACAATGGTAGGCATGTATTAAATGGATATATATATGAAGAATTGAGATAAGAAATGCATCCATAGGCTTGTGTCAGCATGCATGTGATAGCCAAAGCATAGCCATCTTTGCTTACAAGTACAGAATGCTGGGGATGCTTGCTCAAGGCTGAAGGAAAATTCAAAGTGCGTATGCGGCAGAAAAGGCCTTGCCACAAGCCTGGTTTCATCTGGTTATAGCATTTGTCCTAATGCAAGGCCATCAGCGCACCTTATCTGATGCTACAGAATCTACCCCGGCAACAATTGAAACATGCGCAGTAGCTTTCAACAGTGTGTCAAAGGGCAGTGACTCTCTCGTTGGAATGCATGGGGTTTTGCTTGCGCTGTATAAAGCAATGACGTAGATCTTATGCTGTATAGTATAAAAGGGGGGACTTGTGTGCCCCTAGGTGTGACTCTGGTGAGCTGGGAGCTTGCTAGAGTGCACCCGCTTAGCTGAACGTAATAAAAGTGCGTTGGACTGGATCTTTGGAGTCTGTGCTTCTTAGTGGGAATTGGCATATCTCCTAGGAAAACGAGCCTGGACTTATTTTTGTCCAACACATGTACACACAAATATACATCTGTGAACAGTACATGTATAATTTTCTATAAATATTAGCATGCACCTGTGTTCAAAAGTAAGATTGTAATATTCACAGTCACATGTGTCACTCTCTATGTGCACCAACATGCCCCCACTAATTCATCCTTATAAGCATGATGTATGTGTCCAAAAATATTTGTATTGGCAGTTGCCTTTATACTGACCATTAGTCCAGACATATTCCAGTGTGGTCTACTCTGATAATCAGCATCTTTCTGGTGTCTCTCAGGCAGGGACATTTCTGAGCCCAGAAATTTACTATCTTTTTGAGTTTGAAAGTTCAAATAGATCTGCATCGAGTTGGGCCAGCTCATGGAGTTTCACTGTTTTTTTAAAAAAACTTTTTGAGTTCATACTGGGCTGAAAGTTCAAATGGATCTACATTCAGTTGGGCCAGCTCATGGATTTTCACTGTTTTTTTCCACCGTTATTTACTAGCTGATATACCTGCCGTTGCTCGGGGCCCTTAAAATATATGTCTGTGAGGTAATCATCTTAAAGTAGTAGGCCAGTTCTAAGCCAGTGAGTTAACTTTTAAATGAATTAAATTTGTTTCTTTTTCTGTCTCTCACCCTCATGACAACCTTACAAGGTAGGCTGGTGCTAGGCCTGTGAGGTAACTTTAAGATTAATTAAATTCATTCCCTCTCTCTCTCTCCCCCAATGAATGGCCAGGGCCACCTTGAGGCCTCCACCATGATTTTCCTTGTCCCCACAGAAAATGAAAACTACAACTCCTGGCATGCCTTTTACCACAGTGCATGACTTGCCCAATGGGAGTCTTGCTGTTGAGGCTCACGGGAATTGAAGTCTGGCTGAGCCAGTCCACACCGCACTGTGCAATCAGTGCCCATAGGTAGGCCATGAGGAAGCCAGCCGGATGACTGATTGACGGTTAGCTCAGTTGTTTCCATCTGTGACGGGCCTGGAATTGCATGCTCCTTCCCTCTTGCTCCCAATGGTGTCTAACGACTGAGGCAGCCAGCCGCAAGCACTCTCTCTTCAGGCCCAGGATAGCGAGCCACTTCCAGATGATGGCCACCAAAGCCCGATAAGTCTTCCCTTCCACCCAAGGCATGCTGGGAGTTGTAGGTTTAAGCCTAGGTCTCTGAATAACATATTAATCTTTGAACACCTTCTAAGGTGTGAGAGACAACTGGAGAGTGAGTCTTCTTAGTTGTGTCACTCTGCTTATGGATTTCCTTGTCCCAGACAGGCTTGCCTAGTGACTGCATTAATAACTTTCCAGTGTCAAGTGATTTTTTATTTTATTTTCCAAGGCCTTTTTAAGGTAATGATTTTTTTATGCTGTGCTTTTTTCTGTTATAACTAAACCACAACATTCCAAGACAGATGCAGGAATTACTGAATAAAGTTTATGATTTTTTAATGTAAAAGTCTGACTATACCATTGAAACAGAAGAGTGACTAGAGGAATGGCTGATAGCTGAATCTAGAATAGAATTGTGGGTGGAGTTAGTGGCAGTTGAAGAAAGTCAGGTAGACGGAGAACAAAGATAGTTAGTGAGAGATCAGGAAAGTGAGAGCGGAGTTAAGATTGAGTGATACTGATTTAAAATCAGTCACTCTACATGCCAGTACTACACCTCCCAGCATGCCTTTGCTAGCCCCGCAGGTGCCCGCATTCTCTGAGAGGGGCTTCCCTCCTCTCATTGCCAATGCTGCTCCTCGATCGCGCATCGAGGAGTAGCATTGCCGAGGAAGGGAGGCAAGTGGTTGTCAGTGGACATGCCCAGCTCCAGCCAAATCCTGCTGGGACTGCCTTGACCCATGCTTCTTGCCCATCTAGTGCTCCATCAGATCCCTCTACTGGCTGAAGCCAGACCAGGCACTTACCCCCTTCATCGGGCCTGTTTTTGGACAAACACCAAGTGCCTCCCCTTCCTCCCTCCCTCTCAAAGCTGAAGGACGTGTCTGCACTTTCCCCAGATTCTGAGAAAACAGTAATATTGTGACTTAAAATTAAAGTTCGAGATCAAGAATAGAGCTGCCATAGCAGACACCCTCCACAGAGAGATGATTGAGATCAGTTGTGTGACTTGTATAAAGATGGTTAGTCGACCGAGCAAATCTGAAACTTAAGACTCCTGGATTTGAGAAGTGAATCCAGAGATAGTGAGACTGGTTGTGAATATGAAGCTGAGTGCACACTCTTCCCTCCTGAGTAAATTAACATGGATAGGCTCTGACTCATAATCATGTCGATCACTGTAATTACCCGTTTCTTTTGCAAGTTGGTCCCAAAATACCTTCTTACAAGCTGTCATAGCCACCACCAAAGCAGTTAATCTATCTGACCGTTGAATCTTCACCTTGCAGCCTCCACTATTGTACTTTGATTCTGAGAACAACTCCTTCTCCTCAGCCTCCGCAGTTGTCATGCTAACCTGTTCATGCCTGAATAAAACAAGCAGGGTAAAGGGGAGCTGGGGAGCCATGGACGATACCTGGTAGATTTGTGGGCACAAGGCCTTCAAATAGTTCCTCCCTAGATAGAGTAGATCATGCACTATCAGATCTATCACCACTTCAAAATATAATCTGCACTGGTGACCCAGAAAGTAGAAAATATTCCTGCCAGGGTGACTCCGGGGGACCCTGAGTTTACAAACTCAAAAGATGTTAGACCCAAGCTGGGGTTGTGAATGGGGAAATGGGATGTGCTGAACCTAAACTGCCTAGCGTTTGCTCTTCAGTGGCTTTCTATGCCAACTTGATCAATAAGACTATGGCTAGTAGTGGTAGTAGGTGGCATGACGGGAGGACAAGTGAGCAGAATGGTAATAGTGATGGGCAAAGTGGTAAGCAGAATGTCAGTGATGATAAAAAAGAATAGCAAAGCAGATAGTAATGAGATAGATTGAAAACAACGAATAGTCCAAGAATAAAATTGCAGATTTGATAAATATAGAGTGTGGCAGCTAGGGTAAAACCCTGCTGCCAAAGGGGGGAATTGTCGAAATCACTGAACCTATGTTCATGTGTTATATGCAATCTCCATCTAGTGGATTAGAATTGTCCCCCTACAAGTTATGTGCTTACATAGCAGTTCTGCTTATGAAGTACAAGGAGCCTTTGTTCTATGTTTGTTTACGCATGTGCAGAAAACTCCATGATGTAACCTGATATCAACCCCTATATAACCCCTCTTATCTAGTTCCAGGCAGTCAGCTGTGGCTTGCCAGCGGCTGCTCTCCTGGATATCCAGTCTGAATAAAGACCAAAAGACAACAGCCTGAGTTATTTCTTTGACAATATCAAGACAGGGGTACCTTTGAGCATGTTCAGAGTTCGGCCTCTTAAAGTCATGCTGTTGTATCTAGCTATGATTTTAAAACCATGCACATCAAGTGACAGGAGACACCACAAATGGATGCATCCCATTAATGTGGGTTGTTTCCTTTTATCTGTAATTGGGCTGACTACTCGAGATTGACCTTAGGAGTCTGGGTTGTAAAAGGCAAGCGGTGGCCACCCACCCATGCACTCACAATGGCCACCAAAGGCTGGTAAGTCTGGTCTCTCACCCAATGCATGCTGGGAATTGTAAGAGTAAGCCTAGGTTTTCTATGAAATTCTTTAAAAATACTTAAAACCCCAAAAATCATATTTTTAATTTTTTCTGGTACATTGTATACCCAGACCTATTAGCATGCCAAATTTCAAGTTTCTAACTAAACTGGAAGTGGGTAAACATTTCCAGACATATGCCCCACACACATACTTTCAGCTTTATAGATAGAGATGTGAATAGAAATGTGTGCAAATTGCAGATGCAGTTTGTGTTATTTTGCAAATTGCAGATGTAATTTGCGCAAATTGTGACCATAAACTGTGTAATTACACCATTTACAACCAAAATTTGCATAAATGATGCAAATTGCTGCTGGGATTTGTGTAAGTTATGCAAAATGTACCCTGCAATTCACACACATTTCTATTTATGTAATTAATAATACTAATAATAAAACTTGGAAAAAGTTCCTAGGTTTCAAAAGCCCCACAGATCAGCCTGCAAATATGAGCTGTGTAGGTTGCTCAGGGAGAGCCTGTTGAGCTCAAAAAAGGTCAGATTCCACAGCGATGGACATCCCTCTGTATATGAGTTAAATGCATTTTAAAAGTAGGAAGGAGCTCCTGGCCATTATAAATCTTCATTCCTCCAATATTGATTCAAAGAATTCCCCTGTCCATACCTGATAAATATCAAATGTGCTTCCCAACTTGTGCAGCTGGAGAATGGGGCTGTGAAGATCAGGAGATATTTTCAACTGAGTGTTATTTTGAGCAGAGATGCCAGGATTTGAACCTGCATGCAAATTTTGTGCTCAGACACTGGCCATTTCTACACCGGCCTTATTTCGTGGGATTGCTCCTTGGTGGCCCCTTTGCATCCAAATGACACACAGGGACTCCCTAGGGTGGGGTGGGGGATGGGCACGGGTTTTCCCAGGGATAAAAAATCCCTGGGAAAACCCGGTAATTCCCACGGTCCTGGGAACGTCCCAAGACCGCGAGAGGTGTGGGCGGCCATCCTGCCTGGTGCCCACTTGCGAGTAAGTGGGCACCAGAAACGCATGGGGCCACACCACACAGCTCCGTTTCCATCAAGTGAGGGGGTGGCAGCAATTTTGCCACCGCAGGGATGGCAGGGAGGGGTTTCGGAGTGCGATTTTGGGTTGTTGTTGTTTTAAACTAACCTTTTGCACTGGAGCGTAATTGAGCTCACTCCTCCGTGCTTTAAAAAAAATGGCGGATGCGACATCCACTTCCTTCTGGGATGTCATGCTCATTTGCACAAGAGTGATGATCCCAGAAGCTGGCAACTCTGGGATCATCCCTCCTCCCTCCCTCTACACCCATAGGTGTAGAAAGAGCCACTGAGCTGTGCTCCATCTCCCCGCGGTTAAATGCATTGTGAAATGCAAGGATAAGTGTCAATCCATGCAGTTTCTTTGAGCTCATGTGGTTCTACAACCTTTCATCTCTTTTTCAAGCTGGTGGAATCGTTGTCAAGCAGGAGTGACTTCAGTGGAGGTTGGGAATATAGCTGAGACATGTAAGAGCCGCTTCATGTGTGTGTGTGACCCATCAGAGTTCGCTGCTCATGTTGTTGCTCCTCTTCAAGGAAAACCATTGCAAGAGTACCCTTTGTAGATGAAGCTGTATGCAGGCATTGAGCACACTGCATACAGGAAAGGGTGGGCTCCAATGTGCTAAATGCATCCACAAAGCATCCTTAAGCATTCTGTACGATCCGAAATGCATGTAACGCTAGTGTAAGACGGAAGACAAAAGAGCTCACCGTTAAGCACCAAAAGGCAACGTGGAGCCAGTGCTAACCTAACCAGAGATCGTAGTGAGTGTTTCTTGACCACATATGTATTGACAAATTGAGCGATCACTTTGCAGTAGCTTATGAAGCAGGCTCTACAAAATGTAACGCCTGGAGAAAGGAAATCGACGTGCAATGGCCTCAGTCGTGTAGGTGTTGGCATAAGTGCTCTACAAATCCAGGTTAGTAGGGCTTTTTGCCAGGTCATGTTGTAGAACCAGCTCATCAGCTGCTCTCTCTCTCTCTCAATAGTCAGTTTTGGCCAGCTGGCAATGACAACTACCAACCAGCCGTGCCAGCTTCAGATTGTCGCTTCCTCTTTCCTTCCGAGAAGGGAGCACAAGGCATGCTATGAAGCAGGTGCTTCTGGCCCAGGCTCATTTATTTATTTACACTTGTATCCCACCCTATCTCCAAGGCCCAGAGAGGGTTACAACAAGATGTGTTCATCACAAGAAAGATAAAATGTTCTGTGTCTGCTAGGTCTGGTTCAAGCTTCAGAGCTAACAACACGCACACACACACACACACACACACACACACACACATTGTCGCAATCTGGCTGCTGGAGAAGTGCTTATTTTCTTGAAGTGTTCTTGCTGTCGCATCACAGCATCTTGGGCAGCCTGCCTCCTCCCCTCCACTCGCAAAGGCAGCTGTATTATTCCCCGCAAGGAATCTGAGCTCATGCTCTGTGCACACAGATTCCAGAGCAGACCGAATGATTAATGGGATGTGTCACTTGCAGCCCAGACGTGCTCTGGCGGGGCTGTTGGACTCTTCGCTCGTGCTGATTAGGTATTACGCACTGAGAGGCCTGGAAAACCAAACTGGGAAAATAGTTTTCATTTTCATTTTTATTAGGGATTGCTCTGCAGGCCTAGACAGTGCCAAGTCATCCAATCAGGTCAGATGGGAGCTACACCTCACACCCCTCTTTCTAGTCTTTAGCTGGGTGAGAAAGCGGCTCATAATCTCTCTGTTATGGATAGGAGCTGTGTCTCACATGGCTTGGTGCCCTGTGGACGAGAGGATATTCTCGGGCCTTTTATGCCAAAATAAATGCAGAGCAATTTCTGGAGCTCTGCTAATGCAAATGGCAAATCCAAAGACATGGAGCTGAGCTTCAGTAGCCTCTGTGGCCCAGCAGTGACACCAGGCGAGAGTGGCACTGGACAGGTTAAAGTTCTTGCAGGCATTCCTCATAGTAAGTTAACCGTAAACTTGTCTAGATGTTAGAGTCACAATTAGGGAGGGCTGAGAAGTTCAGTCAGTTCAGTTACCAAAATGTTATATGTTCTCCACATTTAGGACAAAAAGGACTTGGAATTTGGAGGGGGGGGGGAATCGAATGTGGGAGAAATTGAAACTTGAGAAATTTGTCCATCTAGCTTTGAGTGTTTAGCTCTTAAAATTCTGTGATTGAACCTCTCTGCATTGAACCATGTTAATGCTTAATTAGGGTTGCCGCCCTCCTTTATTTCTGACAGGCTCCTTCTCTTCAACAGCTCTATAGTAGGCAGGTACATCATACTCCTCTCCATGCTGGGAATAGCTGTCCCTCTTGGATTACACCAGTGCAGATGGGTGAGAATTTCATTTCTGCTCTTTTTGTAAAATAATATATCGACATTCGCCAAGTTCTTCATATTAGGGAGAGAAAGAACTTGAGAGTTAAACAAATTGAATGTGGGAGAAGGCACAACTGACAGATTCACCCATCCCGGTGGCCCAGTGGAGGCTGGTGGCTCCTATTTCAGTGGGCCAATGAATCCACTCTGGGTTACAGTCAAAACCAGTCAGGTCTCCAAATGAGCTATCCATGGTGCTGAACCCATTATGAGGATAGGGTTCAGCACTTTGGATAGCCCCTTTAGAGTTATGACTTAAACCCAGAGTGGATTCACTGCCCCATTGAAATAGGAGCCACCAGCCTTCACTGCTGTGGCCACCACTTCGCCATATCATACATTGGAACTTCCCACATGAATCCTGCCCATTGCTTACTGAGTTTTCCTGCCCTTGCCAGCAACTCCCATTCACCCGGAGAAGCAGTAAGAAAACACACTACACAACACAGAAGATTCATTAAACAGTATGGCTGGAACTAGGTAGGAACTCATCCCCTCTGGCCCTTCTAGGTTATCTCATCTGGATGTTAAGCTATTGAGATCCAGATCTTAAGTTTGTAAAATCAAAATCAAAATCAATGATACATAAAAGGAACATTGGTGTTACCCTGACCACCTTCCAGTTTTCTCATCGGGAGACTCATTTAAGTGCTATGCTACATATGTTAGTGCATAGTTCAGCAGTTTCACATTCCAGCTATTCAAGAAGCCTTGTGTGAATGTCATTCAATCATGGTGACTTGCTCCTTTCTAACTTGTCAATCCGTTCAAAATGTAGTTATAAACCTTCATCCGACATCACCTCAATTTCACACCAAGCCTCTGCGGTTCTATGATGTGGCTCAGCAGTGGATATTTCTCCAACATTTTGTGCAGTGAGGAAGACAGATGCAGAAAGAATGCATTCCACTCTCTGCAGTTAGCTGTGAATCTTGGTTAAGAACTGTCTCTATTTAAATAAAACATCTTCTCTGGGATTAGCTTGGCCCCTCATCACTTGCTTCAGTTAAGTGAAATCCAATGAAAGAGGAACCCAGCTGGGAGTTCATTGCCCAGCGTCAGGTATACTCCATACAGCTAATTCTTCATGTTAGCGTAAAGCCTGATGGTACTAATGATCCACGGAGACTGTGGCAGCTAGGTGAAAGCACTGTGCTTACTTCTGTCTTGGGAGTTCCATCTCATTTTATAGCCAGTGAAGGTGCAGAATTGAGTTACTAGGAAGTTCACTTGCATGTAGGGGGGAGTGTGTTGTGGTGGAGCCTGGGTGCACAGGGATGAAGTACTGGGACTCTCGGGTTAGCAAACACAAACATCACCTGCCACCTGCACAGGCTTCCCTGTTCCCTTGGAGCTTAGCTGCAAACCTCAGAGTAGCTGGGTGGTGGGGGATTGGATTTCACACATTGTTGAGAGCTATCCCTGCTGCAATGCAAAATATTTTTGCAGTGGCTTGTTCTTGAATAGGAAATTTAAGACCTATTGGCTTTATGAAAGACTTGCTCCTCATGGAGAGAAAAACTTCTAAGAGGGGTTTGTTGATATGGATCAAAACAGTTGCCTGAATATTTTGACTCACTCCTTGGGGTGTGGCCATAGGAAACTATAATGAGGAGCACCTGCACTTCAAAATTGCCACCACACAACTGGAAGACAGAACTTCTCCTCCTCCTCCTCCTCCTCCTCCTCCTCCTCCTCCTTATTATTATTATTATTATTATTTACATTTATATCTTGCCTTTTTTCCTCCTGCAAGGAACCCAAGATGGCTTACATAGTCCATCACTTCATTTTATCCTCACAACAACCCTTTTTGGTAGGTAAGACTGACAGTAGCGTGGCCCAAAGTCACTCAGTGAGCTTTATGGATGGGTAGGGACTAAAGTACTACTCCACAACACTCTAACCACTATACTACAACAGCTATTGAAATATGCAACAAACAGATGCTGACTAATCCAGAAGATGAAAGGATTTCCTGTAGTTGAAGAGGCATCAAATCAATAACCCTTCGGGTAGGTATCCACCTGAAGCATCATTTAGCAGGAGGTCATTGTCCTTTGATCCGAGTGTCACTGTGCATGAAAGATGACGAGAAACATCATAGGGGCATGTCAACAGCTTCCATCCCCCTTCTTCCACATATCACTTGTCCATAAAATAAGAAACTGCTGGCTTATTTATGATGGTCTTCTGTTACACAAATTATAAGGGTGTTTCTGAGAGGAACTTTATCAGACCAGGTAGGGAGTCTTCATCGTTTGCACTCAAGATGCAACATGGCCCAAAATATATAATTGAATGGGTCCACGTGAGTTTGAACTCTCTTTCCTAAGCACTAGTGAATAGCTTCTTTCTCTTATATCAGGAGATCTTGCCAGATCAAGCAGTTGTACTATTTTTCCACATTTAATTGGGGAGAGTACTTAGTGATCCTATGTTCTTCTTCGTGGTCTCTGTGCATCACACATATGGGCTCTGCGCCGGCGCCGAGCCCCAATCGGGAAACTTCACTAGCTAGCTTAGTGCTTTTTGGCGGGAACCCCTCCCCCACCATCCATTGCGCATGCTCCGGGTCCAGCCTTACCTCAGTTCTTCTTCGACCGCGTAGCTGATCGCCTCGCGGGAGACTTCTCCGAACGAATCCGTTCGTAGCTATCTGAAAGAAAATATATTTACTTGTAATTAGCTTAGTGTTAGGAGTTATATTGTTAGTTTAATATTTAAAAAAAAAAAAAAAAAAAAAAATTTTATATATCTTAGTAATAGTTATAGAAATACTTGTTGTTTTAAGACTCCCTGTTCGTCTGAGTTATGGCGCAGGCGGCGCTATTTAAACATTGCTCAAGTTGTAGGGCAAAATTGACCCTAACCGATGGACACTCTTTGTGCCTCGTGTGTTTGGGGGAAGGGCATATTGTTGACTCCTGCCCCCATTGCATGACTTTTTCCCGCCAAACCAGGCGGATTCGGGCGGACAGACTTCGTAGCCTGCTATGGAGCAAGGCCTTGTCCGCGGTGGACCAGCCGCGCCAGCAGGCGGGGGACGCAGAGGCTGGCCAATCGACATCCGGTGAGCGCAGGCGGGCGCCTGTAAGTCGTTCAAAACCGGCATCTCCCTGCTCTTCCCCGTATAGGGACGCGGCAGAGGAACCTTTGTCACGACTTCTAACAAAGCCTTCCAAAAAGGCCACCCTCGCGACCAAGAAGTCTGGCAAGAGTAAAAAGGCATTGAAGTCGAAGCAGTCGACGGCACCAAAGCCCCCTTCGGCATCGAAACAGCCTACAGACCATACGGCGTCGGGGGACGGCCGTTCTCCGATTCTTAAACGGCCTTCGACATCGGCAGTAGAGTCTTCTTCGGCACCGAAAAGATCTTCGACATCTGCACCACTGCGTTCATCGGCATCGGCAACATCTTCGATACCGAAGCGATCTTCGACATCGACAACGCCGTCGGCGTCGAGGCTCCCGCCGACTTCGAAAGACCGACCGCTTAAGCCATCGTCGGTATCGAGTCGTAGATCGACATCGTCGACACCACGGCGTCCTGAGCCGTCGATACCGACGCACCAGCCCTCGTCTTCGTTTAAGAAGCGTTCGACGCCGACGTCTGCGCGCCCGGCGTCTTCGCCGATCCCCTCTCAGAGGTCCCTGTCAATGACTCAGCGTGCTTCTTCGTTGCCGCCACGACCGGTCCTCCAAGCCCTGGATATCGAAGCGGGCTCCTCGGATGTAGAGCTAATAGATGTCATCCCATCTGACATCTCTGTGGATCACGACGTTGATCGCAGATCTCATGAAGAGGATGTCCAACAACCTTCACCACTCGGGGGCGTTGCATCCCCGATGTCGAGAGATTCGAGAACAACTTATCGGTCTCGATCGCGGACAAGATCCCAGTCTCGCTCTCGATCCCGACACTGGGAATCGGCTTCTGATAGATCCAGGAGCAGGTCCCGACACCGCAGAGCCCCGCGCTACCTGTTCGACCCCTATACAGGGAAGAGGATTGGACACTCGTCCTCGCAGCGACGACACCAGAACAGCACCACAGTAAGGCAACAGCCCTCTTCGACACCGGCCCACACCTCGACGGCCTTGGTGCCAAGACCACTCTCTCCAACCTCGGGCGATGACTACCCTTCCGACGCGTCATCTATACGGTCCCGGGCCCCATCAGTCCCTTCTCCTCCTGAGGGGGTTGGCTCTACTGACAGACCTTCGCCATCGTTAGAATTAGGCTCCTTTTCAGACCAAATGCAAAGGATGGCACAATCTCTTGGTCTAGACATTAACCAGCCACAGGAGGACCTCAACGATAAAATTTATGACGTGATGTACGCTGAGCCTGCACCTCAACTCACCCTGCCCTTGGTACCGACGCTCCTAAAAACGTTTAAGAGTGCGTGGGAGAATCCGGCAACAGTGGGGGCTACGTCAAAACGATTGGAGACGTTGTATAAAGTTAAGGACGTTGAAACTCCATTCCTGTGTAGCCATCCTAGGCCAAACTCCATTGTAGTGGAATCATCGCAGGGACACTCCACAAAAAGCCATTCTACTCCTGTGGACAAAGAGGGTAGGAAGTTGGATACGTTTGGTCGCCGTGTGTATGCTTCAGCAACGTTAGGGTTTAAGATAGCAAATTATCAGGCTACCATGGCAAGGTACCAGCTTTTTCTCTGGGAGAAGATCACTACGTTAACAGATTATCTCCCAGATGACCAACGTGAGCTGGCCAGGGTTTTCCAGGCTGAGGCCACAAGATTGTCTAGACAACAGCTAACCACGGCGAACCACCAGACGGATTGCGCGGCTAAAGCCCTGGCGGGATCGATTGCGCTCCGTCGACATGCATGGTTGCGCTCTTCCACACTACCAGCGGAAACAAAGACGCGGATTGAAGATCTCCCGTTCGACGGGGAGGGTCTGTTCCATTCGTCAACCGATAATACAATGGATGTCATCCATAAGTCGAAAATGACTGCTCGTAAGATGAGTGCACCCGTGCAACAGGTGCAGCAGCAGTCTCGCTCGCGTCGATGGTATCGATCTTTCCAGTACCAACCTCGACGACAGCAGGAGCGCGCACAGCGTTTCCAAGCACAACAACCGCAGTCTTCTTTCCAAGCCCGGAAAGCTGGCAACAGATACACCAAGGCACGTCGACAGGATCAGCCGTCAAAACGGCGCCTTTGACTCCATTCCGATAACTTTGCCACAACATCGCACAACCAGGCTCCAACCCTTCCTGCACCGCTGGCAATCCTTAACAACGGACAAGTGGGTGCTTTCAACAATTGCAGAAGGCTACCTCATAGAGTTTCAAACTTATCCATCTCTAGGCACTGTGCGGACCACTCCACCGTCTCCCACACTGTTACAGGAAACAACAACCCTGTTACAAAAGAGAGCAATCGTCCGCGTTCCCTCGCGGCAACTAAAAGCGGGTTTTTACTCGCGCTATTTCACGGTTCCAAAGAAAGACGGCGGTCTTCGTCCTATAATGGACCTCAGACACTTGAACAAGTTTATAAAGCCAAGGAAATTTCGCATGATTACCTTAGCCCAGATCTTGCCACTACTCAAACGACACCGGTGGTTCACTTTGGTGGATCTCAAAGACGCCTATTTTCATATCCCAATACACCCAACTCATCGCAAGTATCTGAGATTCATTATAGGAAAAAGAGTATATCAGTTTTCAGTCCTTCCCTTTGGCCTCCGGACTGCACCAAGAGTTTTTACCAAGTGTATGGCCGTGGTGTGTGCCCATCTCAGATCACAGAATGTCGAGCTCTATCCCTACCTCGACGATTGGTTGATCGTTTCGCCAACCCAGTTGCAAGCACTCTCCGACGTCAGCCTCGTCACTTCTTGTCTCACCAGCTTGGGCCTAGAGATAAACAAAGAAAAGTCCATTTTTCATCCCACACAGATGATTCAATTTATAGGGGTGTTTCTAGACTCGACGGTGGGACGAGCGTATCTACCAACCGAGCGCACTCGAACCATAGTGTCCCTCGCTTCGCGGCTCCAACGGGGCTCACGCACGACAGCGTTCACAGTGCTTCGCATGCTAGGATTCATGGCCTCGGCAGTGTTCGTCGTTCGCTGGGCCCGCCTCCACATGCGCCCACTACAGCAGGTGCTTCTCCAGCGCTACCGTCCATGTCTAAACCCGAGGAAAATAATACTTACCATCCCGTCGGGTGTCCTCCCTTCTCTCCGTTGGTGGTCGTCCACAGCGAATCTGACCCACGGCATGCCCTTTCACAGCAGAGGTCCTACTCGAATGGTCACTACAGATGCTTCTCTGGAGGGATGGGGAGCTCACTCCAACGACCTACAGATTCAAGGAAAATGGTCACAGTCAGAGTCCCAGCTCCATATCAATCTACTGGAAATGCTAGCAGTAAAGCGAGCGTTACACGCCTTCTTGCCACATCTTCAAGGGCAGCACGTCCGCATTCTGTCGGACAACACCACTGTGGTGTGGTACATCAACAAAGAAGGCGGGACAAGATCTCGTCGCATTTTGCGTTTGACTCTAGATATTCTACAATGGGCCATTCGCAGAGACATCTGGCTGTCCGCGCTTCACATTGCCGGAACGGACAATGCGCAGGCAGACGCGCTCAGCCGGGAATTTACCGACACACACGAGTGGGAGTTGTCTCAGGAAGTGCTGCAACACCTGTTTACAAAGTGGGGCACCCCGTCGATAGACCTGTTTGCGACTTCTGCAAATGCCGTCTGCCAGGACTATTGTTCTCGGGCGGGGATTGGACCTGCATCGCTAGGAGATGCATTCCAATGGGACTGGTCCAACGGCTTCCTATATATGTTCCCCCCGTTTCCACTAATTGCGAAAACGGTGGTCAGGGCCAGCAGATCCTCTGTGAACGCGATACTGGTGACCCCTTGGTGGCCGAGACAACACTGGTTCACCGTACTTTATCGTCTGTCTCAAGGGATATGGTGGCGGCTGCCCAGGATACCGCACCTACTATCCAGGAACGCAGGAGCGATACTGCACCCGGACTTGCAGTCGCTGCACCTCACTGCGTGGCTGATCCAACCAGTTGGCAGTCTCTAGAGATGCCTTCAGCTCTGCGTTCCATATTCGAAGCCTCCATTAAGTCATCTACGCGGGCTTCTTATACTAGAAAATGGAACCGTTTTCTGAAGTTTGCTAACGACAAGGGTTTTTCTGCACACGATGGCCCTGTATCGGGGGTCATCGACTTTTTGTATTCCCTTCATGCAGAAGGTTTAAAGCCTTCCTCGATCAAAGTCTACTTGGCGGCCATTTCAGGACAGCACGCTAAGATGGATGGCTATACGGCTTTTACACACCCGGTGGCGAAGACTTTTATGAAAGGATTACGCCACATGTTCCCGCCAGTACGGCAGATTGTTCCTCAATGGAGCTTATCTGTTGTCTTAACGGCGCTGACGACAAAGCCGTTTGAACCGTTAGCCACAATAGATCTCCGTTTGCTCACATTTAAGGCCATATTCCTGGTAGCTATAACATCCGCTAGACGCGCCTCAGAGCTAGCGGCGCTGATGGTGGGGCCTCCTTATACTCAGTTTTTTCGGGACAAAGTTGTGTTACGTCCTGGTCCCTCGTTTGTCCCTAAAGTTTCTTCCATGTTCCACATTAACCAAGATATAGTTCTCCCAACCTTTTTTAAGGCATCTGCGGATCCCCTTTCGGCGACCTTGCACGCACTGGATGTTCGACGTACGTTAGCTTTCTATAAAGAGAGAACAGAACCTATCCGTAGGTCGGATAAGCTGTTTATTTGTTACGGTGGAAAGACTAAGGGGTTGGCGGTTTCCTCCCAGCGTCTGGCCCATTGGATTGTGGACACTATTGTCCTGGCCTATCAAGTTCTTGGCAAACAGCCCCCAACTTCGTTCACAGCACACTCGACAAGGGGGCAAGCGACATCGTCGGCCCTGATCCATGGATCATCAGTTCCAGACATTTGCAGGGCAGCGACATGGTCGAGTGCATCAACTTTTGTGAAGCACTACAGGCTGGACGTTAGAGCGGCAAGGGACGCCTCGTTCGGCCGGGCGGTCCTGTCTTCCATCTGTCAGTGACCCACCAGCGTGCATCCCCTCCTCCGGTAAGTTTGGCTGATCAATCGCCCATATGTGTGATGCACAGAGACCACGAAGAAGAAATGCAGGTTGCTTACCTGTAACTGTAGTTCTTCGAGTGGTCATCTGTGCATTCACACAACCCGCCCACCATCCCCTCGTTGCAACGCTATGGTGTATGCAGGAGGATTAGAGCGCATATGCCTCCTATTTGTTTACCTAGTGCGAGGCCGTAACGCGGTCTCAGGGAACTGAGGTAAGGCGGGACCCGGAGCATGCGCAATGGATGGTGGGGGAGGGGTTCCCGCCAAAAAGCACTAAGCTAGCTAGTGAAGTTTCCCGATTGGGGCTCGGCGCCGGCGCAGAGCCCATATGTGTGAATGCACAGATGACCACTCGAAGAACTACAGTTACAGGTAAGCAACCTGCATATCCTATTTGTCTTTGCAAAAACAAAAACCAAATGCTGCAATGACACTGCTCTTCTACAACCTGGCACCCTTCAAGCATTTTGCCCTTCAACTCCCATCAGCGTCAGATGCCTCTTCGAAGCCCAACACGCAGCATGAAGCCTGTAGGCCTCCCCCACTCTTGTCTTCCATCAACTGGTATTCCATGGCGTACTGTTTGTGAACACAGAAGTTCTAGATAGGGATGTATGACCATTTTGGTTTTGCTCACAAAACATGTGAGCATGCCTGTTCGAAGCCCCACAAGCAGCTGTAAGCATGGGCCTGCCAAAATTCTTCACAAATTGTCAAACACATGCGTGTGTTCACCTCATGCCCAATTCATGGTTCAGTTTGCACAGATTTTGTCAGTAAACTGAATCAGCCCTGCTTTTATCGATGGAGACAATTGGGCAGATTAGGACATTAGCGTAAATCTCGTCTTCACCCAAAGTGAGCGGCGACTGCAAATGTGAATGGGAATTGGGTACAAGGAGGGTCATAGAGATGGGCGAACTTCCCTGTGTCCTGTTCACACTCTGCTCTCTGGGCTCCTGCCTGACCTGGCCGGGCAGGTGGGGTGAGCCACCAGATGGTCCAAGAACCAGCAGCAAGAGTTCGTGACTTTTTTTTTTTCTATCCATGAGCTGCAGTTTTGTGCAAAATTGCAGGTGGTAATATTTACAGAAATTTGCGCAAATTCACAGTTGTAAATAGTGCATTTTGTGAAATTGGCAGGTGTAAAGGACCAATTGTGCTATTTGCAGCCACAAATTTGCACAATTCACAATTTCTGTAAATATTCCCACCTGCAATTTCATGCAAATGCAGATTTGTGGAAATGTGCATTTGTGGAAATCACGATTTGCACAAAACAGGCAGGAAACAGCGAGCTTGCCTGACTCGGTACGTGCCAAATCAAGCCAGCTCAGGGATCCATGAGCTGGCATCCAAGGGGCCTGAGCTGGTGAAAACTTGCAGAGCTCCACCCCCAAATCGTATTCCTCCAGCATCCCTAGAGATAAGCAGCGAGATGATGTTTGGAGAATCCTGGTGTCGATGAACATCACTCATTCACCCATCCCTTGTTCCAAATACCTTTCATAGTTACTAGGTTTATACTACATGATGTGATGATGATGATGAGTGACCCCTCTGGCTGAATTCATAATCAGGATTAGTTGGCCAAGCTTTTGCCCTAAAAAGAGAGAAAAGAACTTGATTTTTTTAAAAAAATGTTTTATTGCTTTTTTAAAAATACAACAATACAGAATAATAACACTAGATCATATTCAGATCATTTGCTTGTATATACATTTTTGTGCTTAAATACAAAGTACTTACATATTTAGAAGTAGTCTAACAAGTGTTTCAGATCAGCTTTAGTTTGCTATGAGATAGGGATGGGTACTGCATTCATACGTGAAATGCAGAGACTCTAAGAGGCTTTAATCTGAATGAATCATTATGATTCATCAACAGTAGAAACACAGAGGAACAAAGCAGTGATGTCCTCTCACTGTTCACTTTCTCTGTAGAACCTTTGGTGAATGCATTCAGAAATGACTCTCATATAACAGGAATCCAAGAAGTCATGAACAGCTACGCAATGATGTGGCCTTTACTCTAGCAAACCCATAAACTAAATTATGGAGAGCTATACAAATTGTAGAACAGTATGGGAGACTTGCTTGCTTACAATTAATGATCAAAAACCAAACATTCTCACTCTGAACCTGAGACTCCCCTTTCTCTACTATTGTGACCTCAGCCAGATAAGTGAATGGGAAATATTTGGGAGTATTTCTCTGCCTCAGAATATAATCTGAGCCAGGAAACAAACAAATAAACAAAACTATAAGGTGTAACGCTCACCTCAGCTTGGAGGTAAGCAGTATAAATTGCCAAGTTGTGTGATCTGAACCGCAGAAGTACAGGCATTGGTTACACATCACTGATTATAGAATCTTTACTACAGTCCACATGTTTATTCATTTTCTGGTACCTGGGTCTTACTGCAGCCTTACAAGTAATCTTTGCATAACAAGGTAATTGCATATTATCATAAGGTGATGGATCTATTAAATCTGTTGTGTGTCACCCTGTAGCTAATAAGCAGAACTCTACACGCTTCTGACCAAAGCTAAGCCAGTTTCCATCAGAACTTTTACTTCAGATGATGATGTGTATTTCCTCTTCCATTCCAGAATTAAATTAGGGAGATTCCCACTCCCACTGTAATTTAATTGTAGAAACTGATCTCACTAAAACCTAATTTGCTTGAACAGGGGCATCAGGGGAACATTATTAAAAACAACATTCAATTATCCAGACATTTGGATAAATGGGAGTGATATTTATAATGGATTGCATATACGTAGTCAGTGTATATAGTGAATTTGGATAACTAGGACATTTAGATAACTGAGGTACAGATAATTGATCTTCTGCTCTAATTGCCCATCAGTTTAAGTTAGCATCAAGGAACCATGAAATGTACAAGCAGCCATGGGCATTATCATGAAGGCAGGCACCACAGAACAATGGATGGTCACCCATTATAAAAATTGCATCTTTGAATAAGCTGACATCAGGATAGTGAAATCCAGGGAAGGTGCTTGATGCTAACAAAAACTTAAAATGCAAAGTGAATTTGTTCATTAAAAGGTTTATGCATTCATCTCTACATGAACAGGCTACTCACATGATTTGTGGGCAGGGCAGGCATCAGGGTCAGCACTTCTAAGCATCTGTTGAGTCCCTGGCCCCAGACTATCCCATTCTGTGGTCGCTTGAGGCCCGCAGAGGAAGCTGGTAATAAATCAAGGGTGAAGAATGTAGGATCTTGGATAGGTCCAAGTGGGCACTGCTGGCTGGAATTCATTCTTTTAGGACAATAGGAGGATGTTGTCTCAGCAGGGAGCTAAAGCAAAATGAAGCCTTATGTAGGCTGAAAAGACTTGTAGTGTGGTCAGCTTCACCCTTCCTGGAAGGGGTGACAGGACTGTTAAAGGTCCTTCACCTGAATTTGTAGGGAGATGAAAATCCTGCTGGGAATTTATCCTCTGGGCCAGAGGAAAATGGCAGAGCTGTGACCCCTGGTCAGTTGGACCCAGAATAAGGCACTGACTGTCCTACCTTGTGAGGAAGTAAGCTGTGTATCATCCTCATCAGAGCCCTTTGATGTGTTTTAGAAGCCCCAAGGGCTTGGGGTCATTTAGTTATTTATTTGATTTATATACCACTGAACATATTTTAAAATATCTCTAATAATACCACAGAGACCCCTATTCCTCTTCCTCCTTGCTGTTGATGCCTGTTCACCTCCATCTTGAAGTGGATGAGAGCAGAGCTAACAGAAGGAGCAGGCAGTGGTGCAGATTGGGCCCAGTGGCAGAGACTACATGAATGGGCATCAGTGATGGTGGTAAAGAGGTGGTAAAGAACTCAACCTCATTTTTTTTCCTAATCAAGAATATCAAATGATAAATAAGAATATATGTTTACATCTTGAAAAGGGATACCTATGATTGGTAGGGAACTGTCTCTTTGGGTGCTCATTGCAAAACAATGGGGACATCTAGTGGCAAGTCGAATAACTACATATGGGTGTTGCCCAAGGGAACATGTCCACCAGTGTGCCTAAGGCAATATTTCTGCAACACTGAAAATATATTGCACATTAGCTACCTGCCAACTATGGCACATTCTCTGTTTCTCTTGCAACATCTTCAGGTGATTACAGAGAGGCTCTTTTGATGGATGGGGGAAAAGCTATCTGATAAAAAAGGATCCCCCCTCCATTGAGTCAAAATCAAAACCTTTCCTATAACACTGGAAAGATTTTCTAAGTGTAACAGACCAGCAGGGCATTTGAAAAAGCCCTGATACCATATTGTCTGTATTGCTTAGCACATGCCAATACCCTTGATGTAAGAAGTAGTGGGAAAGCGTCATTGAGCTTTCTTTTTTCTTTTGTTTTTTATCCTTATTCGCCAGTTTCTTTTTGGTCTTCAATGTACAAAGGTACCACAGTCCAGTCTTTTGCTGCTAACAGCTGGATCTCCTACATGTTTACTAGGGGTGTGCATGCCAAAAAAATCATCGTTTATCGTTATCGTCATTTCGGACCAAAAAAAATATCGTCTTCATTCATATTGTAGGTGAACCGTATCGTCTTCACGATAATTATCATGAAAAAACAAAATGAATGCACCTGGCGAGCTGTCATTCTGATCAGTCAGAATGGAAACGATCTTTAATAAATTCATATAAAATCGAGGGTTGGAGGGATCGATCTCAAATTTCATACACATACTTAGACATACCTTATAAGCACTGTGACCGTTTCAAGCCTCTAACTTTTAAAATACAGAAGTTATAGGTATATTTATATGGCAGTCCGATAAAAGATTATCACCCGAAAATTATCGTCTCCGATGATTATCGTAGTTTTTCTCTCGTATCATTATCATTAAACACATGCACGATAATGACCTTATCGTATCGTTATCATACATTTTAACGATATGATACACATCCCTAATGTTTATTTTCAAATAAGCCCCATTATTCCCATTCAAATAAATGTTCATAGGTTTATAGCTTTGTTTTAGGATACTCACAGGCCAAACCTCAGTAGTAATAATGGTGTTTAAGGGGAATCACTTCCACACTGATGTACAAAGGGATTGCTGTCACTAAGTTACTCAGAGGTTTGTCCCATGATGTTCTCTATAGGAGCTACTCACAGGCAACTGTGTGTAGAGGCTTGCAAGCTTGACAGTGCAATCCTGTGCATGTCTACTCAGATCTATGTCCCATTGAGTTCAACAGAGTTTACTCCCAGCTAAGCGTGTGGAGGATTTTGCAGTCTCAAGACACCATGGGTAGAGAGGCTCTGGCCTTCCAGAAGTTGTTGGACTCCAACATCCATCATCTCTGACCATTGTCCAGACTGACTAGGGCTGATGGGAAATGGTCCAACAATTTCTGGAGGGCCACAGGTTGCCCATCCCTGCTATGCACATTTGTAGCTTCTACTGACAGACTTAAGAAGAGTCATGCTGGATCAGACCAAGGGCCCATCTAGTTCACACAGTGGCCAACCAGCTGTTGACAACCACAAGCACGACATGGTGCAACAGCACCCTACCACCCATGTTCCCCAATAACTGGTGTATACAAGCCTCTGATGCTGTAGGTAGCACGTAGCCATCAGGACTAGTAACTATTGATTAGCCTTGTCCTCCAGGAATTTATCCAAATCCTTTTAAAGCCATAAAAATTGGTGGCCATCACCACATCTTGTGGTAATGAATTCCACAGTTTAACTGTGCGCTGTGTGAAGAAGTACTTCCTTTGGTCTGTCCTGAATCTCCCACCGATCAGCTTCATGGGATGACCCCAGGTTCTAGTATTATGGGAGGGAGAAAAATGTCTCCCTATCCACATTCTCCACAGCATGCATAATTTTGTACACCTCTATCATTTCTCCCCTTACCATCCTTTTTTCCAAGCTAAACAGTCCCAGCTGTTGCAACCTTCTCTCATAGGGGAGATGCTCCAGCCTCTTGATCCTTTTAGTTACCCTTTTCTGTACTTCTGTGTGAATAGCCAAACAGGGTGCAATCCTATGCACTCTTACTTGAGAGTAAGTCTCCATTAAAGTAGGAATATGTGAATCAGCAAAACCTGAGCTTACCGAAGTTCTCCTACTTCTGTCTCAAAACATGTTCCTTCTTGGGTCCATATCAGATTGTGAATTTTGAGGGTTTTTGCATGGAAATCCTTGTGTATTTTCATGCATTTTCTCCCCAAACGTACACATTAATTGGGCACATTTTTTTTCCAAATGGATGCATTCTTCTCCCATTGATTAAAGTGTATTTGTGTGCATTTTAAAAAAAAGTATGCATTTTTATGGGCATTTTTCAAACGTACACTTGCTGTCAAATGCTTTGTGCTCTTATGGTGTAGGTTCCAAGTATTATCAAGATTGCATGTTTTGTATGCATGTCTGTTAAGAAAGAGCAGGGTGTCTAGCATTGGGTCAGAAAAAAAGAGAAACGGGTTCTCAAGATGCAAATTTTTTATTTTCATGAAGCCCAACACATTTCGGCCTGTTCTTTATTCAAAGGCCTTCCTCAGGGGGTTGTTAGAAGATAGTGTCTGCAGAATTTCCTCTAGCAAAATAATTGTCTATTGTGATAATCCAGGGCAACTTTTCACAGGAGATAATTATTTTGCTAGAGGAAATTCTGCAAACACTATCTTCTAACAGCCCCCTGAGGAAGGCCTTTGAATAAAGTGCAGGCCAAAATGTGTCAGGCTTTGTGAAAATAAAAAAATTGCATTCTGAGAACCTGTTTCTGTTTTTTCTTACCTGTTTTGGATGCTCTCCTTTTTTATTTTTTTGCCAAGCATTGGGATCAGAGAGGTGTGAGGTTTCAGGATGTGATCATTTAATTTATCACATGTGTAGGCCTTAGGAGGTGTACATGGCCTTACCTCATCTATCCCCCACAACAACCATGAGAGGTAGATTAAGATAGGTGCCAGTGATTTGGTCAAGGTCAGCCACTGAGCTTCAAGGTTGAACAGGAATTTGAACCCAGGTCTTCAGAATATAATCCAGTTATCTCTCCTATATTCCCATGGTCATTATTAATTCAGTAGTGCATGAATGCCTGGAAGGGCAATTAATTTCTATGAGTGCACTGCACAGCACCCATGTTGATCCAATCCCAGATTCCCCATACATTTCTTGTTCAAATAAGTTATTTTCAGTGGGGAAGCTATTCAATGTAAAGAAAGTCTACGGACTTGTTACTTGCCTTCCATGGTATTACCCTTCAACCAGAATCAACAAGTTCACAGACATACTTGAGTTCCAAAAACATTAGGAATCTCAGATTGAATCATTTTGTATACTATTTAGCCACATGTGGGTTGCCAATTTGTACGTCAGGATAAGGA
The DNA here is from genome assembly GCA_029215795.1 of Anniella stebbinsi. NCBI lineage: Eukaryota > Metazoa > Chordata > Lepidosauria > Squamata > Anniellidae > Anniella > Anniella stebbinsi. Next base: position 338,733,768 of record JARDYH010000001.1, read on the forward strand.
TATTGCCCTCTTATTGTTGGGCTCAGAAGCAAAGTTGCTTGTGGAGTTGCCTAATGGAATTACGTTTCATTACATCTATAAGAATAAAAGTGTGTGTGTGTGTGTCCATCAGCCATAGTGCCCAAACTGAAATTTAGGCACCTGAAACTTGGCATACTTGGCATACTAAAAGTAGTAATTAATTGTAATTAATTTGAATATGTCATCTGATTGAAGCCTGCAGTGACATCATCAGCCACAAGACCTCCCTAACTAGTTTTGAAGTTCATACAATTTGAAGCTAAAGGAGATTAGTAGGCCAAGGGATAGATTTATATACCTGCCACCTCCTACTGCTCTCTGGCAGTCACTCTTGGGAGAATGGAGTGGACAGACCCTTTCCTCTGGAGGCCATAGGAGTGCCCTATGGCAGAGGCCATGCATAGGAGTGCCAGCAGGCATGTTTTCACTCTGAGAAGGCAGGTGCAATGTCTGTAATTCTGACTGCTGTGTAAGTTTGCTTGAAACCTTCACTGTATTAAACAGATACTGTTCCGGCCTATGCAAAGACAGATCCGTTCACTATTAAATAATTAAATAATGGATTCAGTGCATATCCTGGCTTGTCCCTTTTGATGGATCGGATTCAGCACTGGTACTGATAGGGCATTGCTGAATGGGAAAAGTAACACACACACAGGTTCTCGGTATCTGTGGAAATGCAGCATCGTAGTTTATTATTTATTTATTTATTTATTTTGTTACATTTATATACTGCCCCATAGCTGAAGCTCTCTGGGCTGTTTCCAAAAATTAAAACTTTGGACATTAAAAATCGATATACAGAATTTGAAACCATAAAAGCATAAAAACAGAAAGCAAATATGGCAGCCTATATTTCATGCCAGGGTCTTGCAAGGGAGTCATTGTGGTACTTGCAGGGCCACTGTCAGGGGTAAGCCGTGTCAGGCAGCCTCTACATGAGTCACCCTCTGGGTGGTCATGAGGATTGGACCCAGAGCAAGAAGACAATTGATGGAGCAGCAGCAAGGAGGATGTGGACTCAATGGACACTCAATGGACTTATCTTGTCCAAATGCTCCCCAAAATACCTTGTCCAAATATTACCCAAAATATGGAATTGGCACTGGATACTTGTATTTCTCTGAATTTCCCCTCATATTTCTCTGTGATCTCAGATTGGTACAGAACACCAATTATTAATATTGTTATCCCTAGACACTGTCCTAGCCTGGGGTCTCATATAGACTCACACCTATCCCAGGATTGGCAGTATGCCTATGTATACCAGTTGTTCAGGAACATGGATGGGAGAATGCTGTTGCACTAGTGTCCTGTTTGTGGGTTCCTGGTCAACAGTTGATTGGCCACTGTGTGAACAGAACACTGGATGGACCCTTGGTCTGATCCAGCATGGCTTTCCTTATGTTCTTTAGAGTTTCTTTGGATAGGGATGGGCAAACATGTGATGTTCAAGCTTGGCGAGGTTCTCTGAAATCCTCCTGAAAACTCATTGCACCTCATTTGCATTTCTGAACATGACCTTTTTATTTCTTTTTTCCGATCAAGAAAAATGTGCATTCCTGCCCACCCCAGGCTAAAGCATGAAAATGTGGATTTTGCAGGGAGATGTGCAAGTGGACTCTTTTGAATGTGAATTCAAGCTTGGGAAAATATGAAAATTCCCACAAGAATTGTGTTCCTGCTTGCATTTGCATTCACAGTTGCGAATGGGACATGTTCGCATGATTTGCGAATAGGAACAAAATTCTCATGCATCCCTATTTTTGGGTACTTCTTTCTGAAGTGTGCATTATTATCTGGATTGATGTATGGTCTTTTCCCTTGTCCCTGACAGGTTGTTTATAAGAATAATGACATCCGTCTGGAGCTGTCTCGCTTGGCGAGGATTGGTGACACAAAAATGAAAATCTATGGGGAGGTGAAGTTCACATGTGAGAATGTGGCTACCTTGGACCCCATCAACTTTGAGACACCTGAGGCCTATATTAGCCTGCCGAAATGGAACACCAAGCGGATGGGGTCTATCTCCTTTGACTTCCGCACTACAGAGCCCAATGGCCTTATACTCTTCACTCATGGTAAACCCCAGGAGAGGAAGGATTCCAGGAGCCAGAAGAACACCAAAGTGGATTTCTTTGCAGTGGAACTCTTAGATGGGAATCTATACCTGCTTCTTGACATGGGCTCTGGAACTGTCAAAGTAAAGGCCACTCAGAGAAAAGCTAATGATGGAGAATGGTATCATGTTGATATTCAGAGAGACGGCAGATCAGGTATGGAGAAACATTCCTAGGAAACAGTAGGACCATATTTTCTTCTCTGTACCAGCCTCCCCCAGCCTGGTGCCTTCCAGATGTTTTGGATTAGAACTCCCAGCATTCCTTATTATTGACCATGTTGGCTGATGCTGATGGGGTTAGAGTTGAAAACATCTGGAAGGCAACAAGTTGGGGAAGGCTGCTGTATCCCAACACAGACCCTTTCTGATTCTTGAAGGACAGGATCATATGACCTTTTGCACAACACCCATCCCATTTTTATGTGACCCTAGATTGCAGTGGGGATTTTGTTTGATTAAGTAGCTGGAGATGTCAGAAACAAGTGCTGAAGTATCTTATCTCTGTAATTTAATACTCCTGTGAATTTAAGAACAATTGAACTCTGGCTTGAATGTCTAGCCTAGGGATTTGTGACAACTCTGTCCGCCCACCCCCTTACTTACATACAAGCTGTTTCTCTTATATTATTGAAAGCCTTGTTGTTTTTCTCATAAATTTTAGGGAGATTTCATCTTAAAAAGGGCTTCAGTTATGTTCTAGCAGCATACCGGGTGACAGGACACAGAGGAAATGGAGTTTCCAGGGCGCCTGAGGGCACCAGTAGGTACTTAGAAGCTCTGGACACTACATTTCTCAGGGATCCCTGGATGTGGTACCATTCTGGGGCATAATAGAGGCCAAAGTCCCCCCCTTTCAGGGTAGTGCTATTGCCACTGCTAGGTATGTTTTGGGAAATTTGGGTGCTGAGATGTTTGGGGGGCTCAAGAGGGATCTGGTGCAGGGAGGCACACAGGTTCCTGTCATACTTCTGATGATGCCCAAGTAGGCACAAGATGATGGGAGCTGAACTCTGGAATGGGCTCAGAATAAAGTTATTTATTTTCCTCTGGGAGAAGGAGAAACCAAGTCCCTTCCAAATTTATCAGGGCTGTGGCTTGCCCATCACTAGTCTGGCCACATGCTGCTGCCAAGGATTATTTCCTTTAATAGATGTACACTTAGGTCCAGCTGTTATTACAGGAATAGAAAATCCACACTACCTCATTAAGATGTCATTAATTTTGAAGCAAATTGCGGAGGGAATGGTACTAGAACTTTAACTTTAATGGCTAATACAGAATCCACCCCTTTTCTTAAGTTTTCCTTGAAAGAAAGAAAAATAACCCTAGTCTAAAAGGGCTTAGCTCTAGGTGGATATTGCATTTTTGTTCTTTAACCCTGCAGATTTTAATATTTGCAGTTTTGCACCACCTGCACCTGTTGATACACAGTGCAGCATTTTACAGGGATGCAAATAAGTAATCAAATCATTGGTTTTTTGCAGGAATTGCTTTTAATTCACTTGCAAGGATTAATTCCGTCAGAAGCATTTGTTACCATTTACAGTTTTGTTTACACATATGGCATATACCTGGCCACTGGACAGCAACATTTATTATAATAAATAGAACAGAAACAGGCTGGAGTTGTGCATTTTACAATGCAATACATGTGTACTTGGTAATAAGCCTCATTGAATTAAATGGGGCTTACTCTGAGGTAACAGGGGAGCCTTGGGCTACAATCCTATGCACACTTACCTAGGAGCCAATCTCCTTGAACTCAGTGGGCCTTACTTCTGAGGAGAAATGTATATTGGATTGTGCAGTTAAAAGTCCCTTTCATTTGAAACGGGAATTCACTGCCTAAAGGAACTAGTGGACAGATGCTGCAAGCCACACAAAAATGTATAATTTAATTATTTTTTCTTATTACATTTATGTCCTGCCTGAACCATGGAGCACTGGTGCTAGGCTGACCATATGAAAAGGATGACAGGACTCATGTAACTTTAACAGTTGCAGAGAAAAGGGAATTTCAGCCGGAGTAATTTGTATGTAATTCGTACCTGGTAAAATTCCCTCTTCATTACAACAGTTAAAGCTGCAGTCGCCCTGCCCTCTTTTGTATCTGGTCACTCTAGTATAGGGCCTGCAACTTTAATTGTTGTGATGAAGAGGAGATTTCACCAGGTACTAATTGCATACAAATGATGCTAGCTGAAATTCCCTTTTCTCTGCAACTGTTAAAGTTACATGAGTCCTGTCGTCCTTTTCATATGGTCAGCCTAGCACCAGTGCTCCATGGTTCAGTTACATAGATGGGGTGGGCCTGCCAGCCTTCAACTAATCTGTGTCATCTGCACTACAGACTGGTGCAGATCCACCGTCTCAGTGTTTGTGCCCTGTCACAGGGTTGTCTTGAGTCGCCGCACCTTGTGCAACTGAAGAGAAATGGCGTGCTCTCCTGTCCAAATCTTCCTGTGCCAGACTGACAGGTTGTTGATGCAGGAGCTTCCAAAGCCATGTGTAAAAATAGCCTTTTGAAGTTCCTGCAGCATCGCAGAGGATTGGACCAGATGTCCTTCATATGTCTTGGTTTTATTATCCTGTCACTAGACTGTCTGACAGGTTTGGTAGAGGGCAGCAAAGCACTTCCAGACAAGCTCTCTCTTTGTCAAGGTTTTGTCTTAGCGGGAGTCTCCAGTCTCCTGTACCAAAGCCCTCACCTTTCACCAGGATCCCAACCACACAGGAACTTGACTTGCATTATCACTGGGGCTTGATTGCCTTTCTTTTCTTTCTTTCTTTTTCTTTCAGGCACCATTTCGGTGAATAGCAGGAGGACACCATTTACAGCTAGCGGTGAGAGCGAGATCCTGGATCTGGAAGGGGACATGTACCTTGGGGGACTGCCTGAAAACCGGGCTGGCCTTGTCCTCCCTACTGAACTCTGGACAGCCATGTTGAACTATGGCTATGTGGGCTGCATCCGAGACCTCTTCATCGATGGGCGGAGCAAGAACATCCGGCAGCTGGCAGAGCAGCAGAACGCGGCGGGCGTGAAATCTTCCTGCGTCCGGGTCAACTCCAAGCAATGTGACAGCTACCCCTGCAAGAACAACGCGGTCTGCAAGGATGGCTGGAACCGCTTCATCTGTGATTGTACCGGCACCGGCTTCTGGGGGAGAACGTGTGAGCGGGGTAAGTCCCAAATCCAGAGAGATATTCTGTCCAGAGCTGAATGTCGACTGAGCAGCACTATGTGCCATTCAAGCGTATCCCATTGCTGATGACAACACTGGTGTCAGAATCATTGTGGTTGTGCCAGGGATGTACGAAGTTTGTCAGTTTTCTTGGATTGTCTGGCATCTTTCATTTTGTCATCTGCTCCTTGTCAGGATCAGCTTTTCTTTTTTCTTTTTAACCAGACTTTCATTCTACTTGTGCGAATTCGCTTCGGTTCTAACTCATGTTAGTGAATTAGCATAAGTGTGCATAAGTAATGCTCATATGAGTGAATCCCCCCAACCCCCTATGAAAAAAATAACCCTGGTCTGCAGAATCCACGTGACTCAGAAAAAGGCAGCCTGTCGCAGAATTTGCTGGTTCGATTCATAGAAATCTGAACTCATTTGAAATTGTTGTGAATTCCTCAGTCATCCCTAGGTTGTGCTAAGGATCGGTTCACCCAGGACCTGTTCAGATTACATGCTAACCATGGTTAGGCCACTAACCCTTTTGCAACAATTGGTTAGTGAGCATGTTTAAACCATGGTTACATAGCCATGTTTCAGATGACACGCTAAGCCATAATGTTTAGCTCAAAATGCTTAACCACCGTGGCTTAGCATGACATCTGAACAGGGTCATTGTGTTAAACTGACATGTGATGGGGCCTCAGGGTTGTGTATGGAGCCTACCACCCACTGTGTGTTTGACAGGGGTATTGAACCCCTTTTAGCCCAAGGGCCAAATTCAATTTTGGAGATGCTCTGAAGGGCCACATTCCAGTAGTGGGCAGAGCCGAAGGCAAAAGGGCCAGGACCAAAATACCAGCAAAATACTGCCAGTCACTGAGCCTTAAGAAAGGCATTTCAACCTTTTAGAATGGGGGTGGGGGAAGCTGCACAGAAGCCAGGAAATCACCAAATGATTGGTGGTTGATAGAAAAGGGGTGGTACCAAGGGAAAAGGTCATGGTCATCTGGTAAACTGTGGATGGCTGGTTTGTAACCCCAGGAAGGGCAGATTTTGTCCGCAGGTCTGAGGTTTTGCACCCCTGACGGCATGTGTTTGATCTGTGGCATACATACATTTGTCAGGTTCTCATGATGCTTCCAATGAAGGGAAAAGATTGTGGGCATTTGACATACTGATGTACACCCTGAGTCAGATGCTAGAAGATTCCACAATGGCATTTGCAGTAGCATGCTGCTGAGCTTGTTTTGGTACGTGCACGTGAAATAAAGCACAGCATACATTGTACCTTTGCATCTGTTGTTCTTCTGGGAATGGAGATCTCTGTTTTAGTGTCTGGGCCAAATTAATCAAGGAGGATTGAAGTTCACCAGTGTGAAGGGTAAATCTCTAAAAGCCGGCCAGAGCCTTCCTGGGTACTGTGGATGTCACACCACTGTTTTCTCATTGTGTCTTCTGACTGGTCACTTAAAGGTGTCTGACTGGGGATATATGAGGCACAGTTATTGCTAGTGCAGGCAGGCAGGCAGGAGACACATCCATTCTTGGTCGAATGAGAAGGAGCTTAGCAAATGAAAGACATTTGATCTATACACTATTCAAATTCCAGACGGTCCTATTAATTGTCATTCCTGTATTGTGCCTTATGCTGTGCTCAGAATGAACTGAGTGAGTGATTTAAAAACAAAACAAAACCCAAAATAAAAGCAATGGAACAAGGTCCTTTTAGTAAAGAAAATGGAATTCTCCCATTTCTTTTCTTTCTTTTTTTCTGAGGCAGATTCCTGGATAATACCAGGATTGGGACTAGGACTGGGATCTAAGTGAAAAGCCCCCCTTAGCCTTCAGCTATGAATCACTTGCAGGATCTTCCAGTCCGGTCTGTCTTGTTTTCTCTCTGTGTTGTACAAACTTGCAGCATGATCTCATTGTGTGGGAGGGGGGAAGGGGGGAAGTCAAGGAATAAGAACACTAGAATTGCACTTTGCCTTTAGCTAAGGACATTGTGTGTGATTCTGGGAGTTAGTCGGGCCCAGAGGAAAGGACTTCCCAGTCCTCCTGATCCAAGAGGGCACTTCTGGCACTATGAGGGAGAAAGGAGAAGGAACTACTGTGACAAGTGCAGGGCTAAGGACATAAGAACTTAAAAAGTGCCATGCTGGATCAGCCCATGAATCCATCTAGTCCAGCACTCTGTTCACACAGTGGCCAACAAGCTGTTGACTAGGAACCCACATGCAGGACGTGAGTGCAACAGCATCCTCCCACCCATGTTCCCCAGCAACTGGTGTATATAGGCTTATTGCCTCAGATACTGGAGGTAACATACAGTCATCAGGACTAGTAGCCATTGATAGCCTTCTCTTCCAGAAATTTATCCAAACCCCTGTTAAAGCCACCCACATTGGGGGCCATCACTTCATCTTAGGGTAGTGAATTCCATAGTTTAACTATGTGCTTTTATCTGTTCTGAATCTCCCACCAATCAACTTCATGGGATGACCCCAAGTTCTAGTATTGTGGCAGAGAGGGAAAAGTGTCTCCCTATCCACATTCTCCACACCATGCATGATTTTGTACACATGACAGGCCAAAAGAAATCTCTACCTGAGCTGGAATAGCAAATAGTACCACCACCGATCCTCCAAATCAAGCTGCACAGTACTCAAGGCCACCAAGTCATTTTAGTCCCTGAGGTAAAAATACAACATTGATGAATTAATTAACTCACCATGGTTTTCCGGATTCATCTTTCCTAAAAGCACAAAGTGGAATGACATTTTGAACAGGGAATTTCAAACTGAGATGAAATCCTTACCCATCCTTTCGTGAGATGATGGGACTTGTAGTCCACCAACATCTGGAGGACTATATGGAAACAGAATGCTGGACTAGATGGACCTTAGTCAGATCCAGAAAGGCAGTTCTTAGGCTGCAATCCCATCAATGGGTCTTACTTCTGAGTAGACAGGTATGGGACTGCACTGTTATATTTTTATGTAAAATGTGTAAGCTGACTGTCTTTTACTGGATCAGCCTCTGTTGTTGAGTATGTACAAAATTTCAAGTTTCCCAGCTGCAATAAGCAAGACTTCTTCCAATAAACAGTACCACCTTAGCCCTGTTCAGGGCTTAAAGTGTGTACATGTGAGGGCTTAAAGTGAGTAAAGGTCTAGGGGCTGTGCACACTGGCCCCACTCCCTACATCTCTGGGAGTGCCAGCCCCACCACTTCAGTTCAGACTTTGAAGTGTTGAATCAGCAAGGTCTGAAAAGGAGCTCTATTTGCGTTCGCTTAAAAACAAGTAGAACTCTCTGCGCGATCATGGACAGACCCTGCTTTATCAGGGTTTCTGATCATTGGAGAGTTTGTTCACTTTCTAGTGAACAAACTCTTTTGCTGATTCAACATGCTAAGGTCTGAACTGAAGTGGGTGGGCCACCACACCTGGAGACCTAGGGGGTGGTGCCAGCATGTATGCCCATGGCCCTCTACTTTAAGCCCTCATGTGTTCAGTAGAACACCTGAACAGGGCTCTTGTTGATCTGCTTATCCCACTCCCTAGGATCAACATAGTAACTGCATACTCTCCCTAGTCCAAATAATGAAATGTGTTTTGAGGCAAACTCATTTCCAACTTGTTTGCAATTTGGGTTGTGGGGGTGGGAGCCAGGGGCATATTTATTTTTCTATCTGTTGGATGGACTTATTGATCCCTTGACCTAAAAAGGAAGCAGAGGACTAAAAAGTTCCTTTGTGTATAATCTGACACATGCAGGTGCATGACACATTTCAAGCGTGATTTGTGGTAAGAGCAGATGTTCAGATTTACAAATGTCATGCAGCAGCATGAGACAAAAGCAGAGTAATCTGAAACACATACATGCCCTAACTCTTGTAAATCGAATGTGGTTCTCATATGAAAGCAAAAAGTGCTTTACAGGGAGCTTTCCATGTCATGCAGATGACAACCTAGTCAAGAGTCCATACAAAACAGAATCCTTTTGTCTGTCTGGTAGATGTTCCACCATATTCCCTGCCACGTTATCTCAGTAACAAAATAACAAAAGTGATTTCCAAGCAGCTTTTCCTTCTAAAACCGGTGATGTATTCACAGCATCATGTCAAATAGGGATGAGCAGTTTGCCCATTTTTGGTCTTTGTCACTTTCAAAACTGTCCACCCATAATTTGTTTCACCCAGTTTCTACATCAATCTGTCATTTTTTTTAAAAAAAATGCCCCAAAATGTACATTAGCATACTTATTTGAATACATATTTTAAAACATTTTATCTCAAAATATGCATTTCTAAATGCATATTTTGATTTATTCTTCTGAACTGAGTACTAGGTTGAAACATACGGGAAGTGGAAAAGCTGGAGGGCAACCAATGTTAATCCCTAATTTAGACCAGGACATGTATATCAGGTCAACCCATATTGGAATTTAGAAAGATTGAATTCCTCAAGCATCCCTTGTATCTGTGGTATTTTGGGCCTGGAAGTACTTTCCTCTGTTTTGCACTGTCTTTGCTCCCACTAAGACCTAACAGAAGGTTAAAGGAACCAGTCAGCTCTTCCAAGTGCTTATTTAGAACCTCCACCATCTGTAACCAGTAGCTGACTCAAATCATTTATCTAAAGCCCATTCCTGCTCTCCTTTCACTTCTTAAACCTACCCTGAACCTGGGATGCTGGACAATGACTCCCTGTGCCAACTGACACTAAAAGCTCAAACTATATTTTTAGCCAGTTTGCTCAGGTAACAGTGCAACATCAGATGAAGGTATCAGTGTGAGATTCTGGCTCTTCTTTTATTGGAAATAACACATCTGGTAATGCTACGTTGCTCAGATGAGTAAATTGCCAGTACGAGCAGTTCTTTGCACAAGTCTGTGTTTGATCTGAACCAGACCTCAGAGTGTACACCTCCTTGAATTTTTTTTCATCATCACTAATAGAAGGTCGGGGGATGGAGGAGAATTTTGTTCGGTTCATTCTTTTCTATAAAGACATGACAACTTTCACAAATTTCTTCATAAATGGGGAAAAGCTAGAAAATCAGATGTGGGAGAAAGTGGAACTTTTGATCCATCCATCCAGGCCCAGAGTTTTGAACGCTTTGCTCTTAAAAGACTAGATATTAATCCCTGTATATTCAACCATTTTAAGTGCTGAATTAGTGTTGCCAGCACTTTTTTTTTGACGAGCTCCTCCTCTTTAACAGCTACATGGCAGGCAGGTACATCGTGGTCCTCCTCGTGCTGGGAATAGCTGCACCTACTAAATTTGGCTGGGGCAGATGGATGAGGATTTTCTTTCAGTTTGTTCGCAAAGTTCTTCATATTCAGGAGAGCAGGAACTTGAGATTTAAACAATTTGAATGCAGGAGAAAGCAAACTGACAGATTCTCCCATCCCTAAATGTTGGCTAGGGCTGATCTGGAGGGCCAAAGGTTCCCAACCGCGGCCATTAGGGGATCTCCATATGCCTCTAGAAGCACATCAAGGAGGGAATGATGATGTTGGCGAAGTCCATGGCATACTCCCAGCATTTGTAATTCAGAGAGATTCACTGTGTCCATACACAAGTTTCCATTTAGCTCTTATGGCTTACATTATCCATGAATGTAATTTTCATAAATTTGTCCAATCCTCAGTGAGAACTAGGCCTAAGATGAGTGATTACTTAGTAAACAATGACTAGGTTCACACAACATGCTAACCCACACTCAGTGGTTGAGTTTGGGTGGATGTTGAACTGTGGGCTGTTTGATGAACTGTGGGTTACCGTGTTGTCTGAACCCAGGACATTTCCCACAGGGTGGGCTGTTAACTATGCACTGTGGCTTACTTTTGTCAAACAATCCACCTTGAGAACCCATGGTTTGTTGTTGGGTTGTTCAGGCCAGACTGCATGTTTAACAAGCCACTAAGTGGAAAATATCCTGGGTTCAGATAACATGCTAACCCACGATTCATCAAACAGCCCACAGTTCAACAACAACTCACACTCAGCCACTGAATGTGGGTTGGCATGTTGTGTGAACAGCTCTTGAGCCTTATGAAGCATCTGTATTCCTTGATATACAAGCATATCCCCAAAGGGCCCTGTGTGACCAAAACAAGGTCACTATTTCCCAGCGAAGAGACATGCATGATCAAGGTCTGCTGGAGAATTTATGTCTTTGGAGAGACAGGGCTGGATGTTTGGATGTGTGTGGTTGTGAGAATGCTTGCCTGTTTTGTTTAAAAACTGTGGTGCCACAGCTACCTTGTAAAAACAAACATTAAAGGTGCCCTAATGCACTAACAGTAAGAATTTATCGACACACAAAGTTGTGTCAATTTAGTTAAGGCAAACGAGAGTGGAGGAGATGCTGCACAAGGTGATGGGGTGAGAGGAAAGGGCTCGTATAAGGACAGATGGGATTACAGAGGCATTCAAAGTTCTACATAGTTTGGAGGAGTAATTAGCATTTTCTATGTCTTTTGGCTTCTCATCTGCTAAAGAGCCTGATGGCTGCAGCAGAATTAGGTGAACACAGTAGCTATGCCGGCTGAGCTAATGAGGATGCTCTGCAGATGGGAAGATCTGGCTTATGGAAATGATGTGCTTTTCTGCTCCGCTGCAAAACCACCTTCTCATCGTCTGCAGGCGTTCCTCAAAACACAATCCAAGCATTGCACAGATTGAGGCATGGAGTGTGCCTTGTCTTCAGATGAGCTTTGTGACATTATGGGTCCGTGCTGGAAATGCTAAATGCTGAAGAAAGTGCCACTCATTTGAGTGGGCCTCCAGGCTCTTCTTTGCATTATTCTGCTCCAGCCTCCTCTTTTAAAGGACCTCTGTGCGGAGCAAAAAACTGCAAATAACAGACAGAAAAAAAGTGACACCTGAAGTGCTAGCAGGTGGTGGAAATCCATGCCTTATATTGATTGGGACATCTATAGGCCTAGGTCTTCACACAGTACCTAGTCAAACTATGGAATTCACTTGTACAAGATGTGATGATGGCCACCAATTTGGATGGTTTTTGCTACCCATCCTAATGGCTATATGCTCATCACGATTGGGCCATATTTCCTGCCAAGGCTCTGGGCTAGCCAGTTTGAAGGTACCCTCAGGCATTAGCTGACTGCGCAGTGTCTTCACAGTTAGGTAGGCATTTGTATGTTTCCACTACTATGGAAACAATTCCCTTTAATCTACTCAATGGAGGAAGAATGTAGCCAGCTACTCCGGGACCACTGCAATCATCAAGGGCATTACTGTCATAGCCAAGTTCCTCCATTGCGCAATTGGCTGCAGAACCCTAATGGTTGTATAACATCTTATGGGTCCTTATGCCAACTCACCATAAATAGTATACCTTTTGGCATTTTAATCTGTCTAGTATCAAGTAGGGGAAAAGCCTCGCACTGTTGTTTACTCATATATTTATTGTAATGTATTTTACTTTTTAAGGGGTGAGCCCTATGTTCAGCTCACCAATGTTTCCTATTTCAAGTGTTTTAATACTAGTCCTTTATTATGTATTTTTAAATTATGTACTACTGGCCAATAGGCTATAATAAAAAAAATCTATAACTGACACCATTTTTAATGTTCTTTTGAGGGTGGGAAGAGCTTCCTGCAAACAGAAAAGTAGTGCATCAGGGATAAAGGTCTTAGCCTAGAACATTCCTCCTTTGCTGTTTTCTACTTGAAGTGAGTTGTGCGTGTGTGTTTAATGGAAGGGGGAATTCAACTACAGTACTGCTTATCTCCATTTCAAACCCGTACCACCCATTCCATCACATCATTCAGACCCAGTCGACATATGTGGAGAAGGTCTTTCTCCTTGACTAAATTAATATAGCTTTGCTTCCACAAACAAGTAAGAGCAGGGAAAGTATTACATGCCAAAGGTGTAGCTTCCAGTAGGCTTGGAAGCTACAGCTTTTCTGTTTTTGGAAAGTAATCACTAACAAGGTAGAACATTTAAAATACTATCTGCAGAACCTTGGCTAATTGGGAGCAGAGAACCATTGCTTTGCCAGCTTCAATTGCTTCAGAGCGTATTTGTCACACCAACATTTGTTTGTTTTTAGACATTAAAATGCCATAACTCTTTTGATAGAACGTACACGCCAGACCATTATCATATTCAGTTTTTCAACCTTCAGACTACATGGACATTCTCCTTATATCACTTGCATGAGTGGCCTTCTTTTTTCCCCTAGTTCTGAATAATGTACCTGCAAAGCACAGCTATGGCTGCTGGAAGATGCCTGTGAGAATTTTAAGTCCAACCTTTCCTTTGTGTTTTCCCCAATCCAGGACTTCCCCTGCTTCTGCCCCACGCAAGTCATCATTAACGGATGAGCATGCGGTGCAGTCTCTTCAGGCACAGGAAATTAATGGTGCACTGTCCCCTTAATAACAACCCAGACTCCCCTCTCATCCTTTGTAACGGGAAAAACCCTGCTGCAGGTCTGTGTTAAGAGCCCTTCCTGGGAGCTGTATATAACCTCATAAATCAGTCAGTTAATTACTGACAACTAGTAGGGTGACCATATGAAAAGGAGGACAGGGCTCATGTAACTTTAACAGTTGTAGAGAAAAGGGAATTTCAGCCAGTGTCATTTGTATGCAATTAGTTCCTGGTGAAATTCCCTCTTCATCACAACAGTTAAAGTTGCAGGCACTATACTAGAGTGACCATATACAAAAGAAGGCAGGGCCCCTGCAACTTTAACAGTTGTGATGAAGAGGGAATTTCACCAGGAACTAATTGCATACAAATGACACTGGCTGAAATTCCCTTTTCTCTACAACTGTTAAAGTTACATAAGCCCTGTCCTCCTTTTCATGTGGTCAGCCTAACTATGTGGCGCCTGAACACAGTGGCTAATATTCCAGAGACATCACAGAACCACTTGGTTTGTACTTTTGTGTTGTGAAGTTTGACTTGCTGGTTTGTTGGTAGTTGAGTGCTCATGTTCACAATTACTAAAATGGGAGAATGGGGGAAGACAGAAAAATTGGAGGCTCCACCTTTGCTCCTGCCCAAACTCAGAGAAGCTCTGTATTTGATAGGAGTAACAACAAAAATAAAAACAACACTTTGGTGCTTGTGTGGCCATGTTCTACTTTGCAGGGTAGTTTGAAGGCATCCTCTGTTTGATGGGCTATCCAGTTTTAAGAAACATGGGCATACAAAGGGAGAGCAGGGACCTTGACGTTCCCCATCAGCAATTAGTACCTGGATTCAGACCAAACAGGCAGGTACATAGGCCACCTTGTCACAGTCTCCCCCACTATAGTGAGATACATTCTATTTCCATTTAAATTAGAAGATTTTTTTTTCTAAACTTGTGTGTGTGTGTATGTGCATGTGTGTGTGTATATATATATATATATATATACGCATATGCAAATGTTGTGCATATCTGTGCTCTAGTTTGGCCTCTCTTTTTTGGGTGATGCATAATTGGCCATCCTATGTAGGATTGTTGAGGAACTAAGAGAGACTGGCTCTGGTGCTAACGTAAAAACGTTCTTTATTTAATTATATAAAAAAATTTTTTTGAACAATCCTTTAGACAGCCCAACGTTTCGGATTGAAAACAATCCTTCTTCAGGAGCTATATTAAAATAACACGAAGAAATATTTATTAAATATATACGAAAACTATTCTTGCCATTGGAAACAATACCATACTTTTTCAATTGTAAAAATATGACACTAAACTAACATGATATACTTTCTTTACATGCTCTGCCTATTTTCTGAAACCTGATTTTATAATGAGAACTCTCAGTTAAGACAATGAAAAAACTTTTTTTACATTCACTTAACCTACAACCCCCACACAACCTGCCTAAATACTTCCTTATATACCATCTGGAGCTTAGCTGATTACATTTTTAAATTCTTCTGGAGACAAGGAGCCAGGACAGCGTGCGCACAATCCCAGTCAGATGGCATTCAGTGCGATAAATCATCTGTTTGGGAGAACAGACTGTATCCTCCCTGCCTCTGAGAAGTACTGAACAGTACCTGGAATGCACCAGACCATTTAATCCCACTATGGTGAGACTGATTCATTGCATTTCTCTTTAAATTAGGATAAATATTTCTAAATTTGCCTCTATATATATCAATGTGAGCACATGACAACTTTATGCAAACATGGATCCTCCTTTCTGCTGATGTGTTTTCTTTGGTGTGTGTGTGTGTGAGAGAGAGAGGGTGATTCCTAAGTGCCATCCTTTACCTTCTCTTCTGCCTTCATTGCCTTCACTGCACCTCCTCTTTTAAGCATTCATGGGTCATTCTTTTGCAAGTACAGGTTGTGGACACTCTGTAAAATGGGTGAGCAAAAGACAGATCTTCAGATAATGTGGGACTTCAACTCCCAGAAGCCCCTGCCAGCATGGCCAATGGTCAGGAATGCTGAGAGTTGATGTCCAAATACCTGGGGAACTACTTTATGCCCACCCCTCCTCTAAAACAGACTGTGCCTACTGCCTTCATTCACAGGATCTCCCCCCCCCCCACCCCCCCAAAAAAGACTTTTGTTAAGCTGTTGAAAATGTAAATGCAAATCTCTCCTAGTTCACAAGGCTAATGTCTTCCTAGGCTGCTATATAGCAAAGGGCCTCAAAATGGGGCCTCAGTTGCACAGGCAGCCCTACTGGATGCTTAAGCCTAGCAGCCAGAGACAGTATGGAGATGGTATTTAACGCCGGTAAGATCCCATCAGATAGATAAAAAAGTGCCCAAGAATTGTTGGAGGGGATGTCAGGAGGTTGGAACTTATTTTCATATGTGGTGGAACTGTGAATATGTACAAACATTTTGGAAAAGGGTGTTTGAAGAAATAAGTGAAATAACGGGAAGTAAATTGGAGATAAGCCTAAAGCTGGCTCTACTAGCAATATGGGATAAAGGAAATGAGAATATAAGTAAGAGAGAATTGATAAACAACCTCCTGGCTCCAGTTAGAATAATGCTAGCTAAAAATTGGAAAGGGCAAGGAATTTACACAATAGAAGAATGGTATAAAGAAATATGGGATATGGCACTTAATGATAAGTTAACGTGTAAAATGAAAATAATGAGGGGAATGTCCAGGAAGAATGATTTTGAAAATATATGGAATCCATTATTTAGGGTGACCAGATAAAATCCAGGTCAGGGCTCATGTAACTTTAACAGTTGTAGAGAAAAGGGAATTTCAGCCAGTGCCATATGTATGCAATTAGTTCCTGGTGAAATTCCCTCGTCATCACAACAGTTAAAGTTGCAGGGGCCCTGGCTTCTTTTGTATATGGTCACTCTAGTATAGTGCTTGCAACTTTAACTGTTGTGATGAAGAGCGAATTTCACCAAGAACTAATTGCATACAAATGACACTGGCTGAAATTCCCTTTTCTCTACAACTGTTAAAGTTACATGAGCCCTGACCTGGATTTTATCTGGTCACCCTACCATTATTGGAATATGTATTAAGATCGGGGAAGGGGCAAATACCTTCAAAAGATTCTTCACAATTTTGGAAGGATGTATAATTGAATAAAAGTAGGTCTCCTGGGGGGGAGGGGAGCAGGGGGGGTATGTAGGTTATGTATTGTATGTTGTTTATGTTGTATTATGTTGTTTTAAGTTGAAATAATAAAAAAAAGCCTAGCAGCCAGGATGGGAACTTCCATGCCAGCATTTTCCTTTGTAATATATTCTTTATTCAGTCCTGCTCCTGACTCCAAAGCTGACTTTGTAGATCCCCTAACAGGATCATGTAAGGTTGTAGTAGGTCAGCTGAACATGGCTCTGCTGGGTCATCTGATATTCTTCCAACTCAAGTATGCACATGGCTGCATAGCACAGCAGTTATGAGTGAAACAGTTAACCAGGGAACTGTTCAATTTACTGAAGAAATGAAAACTGAGATGACAAGAAACTCTTCAACAGATTGCCTCTGTTTCCTCTTGTGGGCTTCACACAGACATCTGGTTGGCCACTGTGCAAACAGGACACTGCACTAGATAGGCTTTTGGTCTCACCCAGCATAGCCTTCTTAGATTCTAGATTATTGGACTCTGAATCCCTGGGATCTGGGAAATAGGCAGCCTGGATAGTCTGCCAAATTATATAGAGTCCATTCTTGCTCAACTCTAACTCACCTCCCTGCTTAACCTTGGCACCGACTGTTCTTCATTATCTGCTTTGCTGGGTGCCACTTATGAAGGGCAATGCATCTGGTGTTGGTTATGTGGTGGTAAACAGAGGGCTTTCGCTTCCATTTTATTATCTGCTGAGTACCTTTATTGCAGCATTTCCTAAAAGCTCTTTAATGACAACACACATCTGCCCATTATGTATCCCATAAACTTAGGAGCTATAAAATTACAAGGTAATAAGAAAAAAACTACAATATTATTTACTATGTGGAGTGAGTTGTGCAGCTCTTCTTTTGTCTCCTGTTCAGCTAAAAGGAAGGTCTGTTTCATCTATGAATTAAGGATTTCGTTGAGATGAAGCCACATATGTTGTGGATGCTTCTTTAAAAGAGTTCGGGTCAAGTAAATTTGGGCTGGAGTCACCTAGCAACAAGGCCATGTCTATACCAGTGATTTTTCCCTGGGTCATCCCTGGGTTGTCCCTGTGCATCTAAATGATGCACTGAGGATCCCGGGGGCAACCGGGGACGACCCAGTGACAACTCAGGGAAAACCCCAGGATAGCAGAAACTGTGGATATCCTGGTTTCCCTCCAGCCCAGGACGTGAAATGGGCATGGAGCCGTGCGGGATGGCTCTGTGCCCATGGGGGACGGGGGTAAGCAATTCCACCATCCCCTGGATGGTGGGGGTTGCGGGTCACAGGGATTTCCCCTTCCCTGTTCCACCACGCTCCCTGCTCTGTTTCTTTAAAAATCCAAAATAGTGGGCATGATGGGCGCGACATCCCTGTTTGTTTTCTAGTTGTTGCGCTTCCTGTTTGTATCCTGGGGGACGATCCTGGAAGCAGGTAAGTCCGGGATCGCCCCCCCCCCCCCGCCTCCCTCTACACCCTTAGGTGTAGAAAAGGCCCAACTTTGATGCAAAGGTTCTTAATCTTGCCAACTCCTAAAGTTACTTTGGGAAACAATTCAATAGTGATTTCCTTCAAAGCCCTAAATGGTTTGGGTCCACGATGCCTTTGGGACCACCTCCTCCCGCTCCCAAGCTAGTCTCCCTGTGCCCTAAGATCTGGTGGAGAGGCCTCACCTAGTATGGAGGATCATTTAATGAGGACTGCGAGGGTTCCTGCTATGTCCTGAAGCCCCTGAGCTACTCTTTAAGGATCTCTTGCCTCCTTAAGAGTCCCTTCTTTTACCTCCCTCTCCCCAGTAACGTGGGGGTTAGGCTGTAGATGTGGGGTAATTGGCACATCAGACACTTTAGGTTTAACACAACAATTTACTAATATATTAAAATGAGCAAATCACAATTGAAGGCATTTAGTTAGGCTGACCATATGAAAAGGAGGACAGGGCTCATGTAACTTTAACAGTTGTAGAGAAGAGGGAATTTCAGCCGGCGTCGTTTGTCTGCAATTTGTACCTGGTGAAATTCCCTCTTCATCACAACAGTTAAAGCTGCAGGGGCCCTGTCCTCTTTTGTATCTGGTCACTCTAGTATAGTGCATGCAACTTTAATTGCTTTGATGAAAAGGTGATTTCACCAGGTACTAATTGCATACAAATGATGCCGGCTGAAATTCCCTTTTCTCTGCAACTGTTAAAGTTACATGAGTCCTGTCCTCCTTTTCATATGGTCAGCCTAATTTAGTCAATAGAGCTGAGTGATACAAAGACATTAAAAGAAAATAAAAGTTGCAAAACCAAGTTCTTTTACCTTAACTGCATTTAGGCTTTTCTAGCTGCGTCTTCCTCATGCTCCCATCTTTTCCTGTTCTCTCTCTTTGGCTGGCTTTCTCCTCTCTCTTTGTACTCTCTTTCCTCAAAACAGAAATGAAATGAAACTTAACTAGGGAAGTGAAACTTAACTTGGAAATTAAACTAGCCCTCTCAGGGATACCCCCTCTTAACAGGAAAAAACCCCATGCCACTAAGGCCTGACATTTTTACTTTGCCTCTGTAGGCCTCAAACCTTCACAGGGACAATAGGAAGAGCCTCCTCATGGGCCCTAAATTATTAAGTTATTTAACCTATGAGGCTTGGTTGGCTCTCTCTCTTGCTGTGCTGTGCCAGATTGCAAGAACTTATTGTGTTCTATAATTGGTTTTAATTGTTGTAAGCTACTCTGTAAGCACTAGAAGTGTGATATACAATCCAAATAAAGAGCTAGATATAGCAGGAGTGACAGCACTTGTTTGGATATATCATTGGGTATTACCTGGTGGATTGGGATCACAGGAAAAAAATATTATCAGTTAAAGTAGGATTGAATAAGACACAAAGTTCAGTGACTGGACTAGAGGAGACAGAAGAACCTTGTAAATCACACACATTTTGGTCCCTACTAGTGTAGGATCATGTGAGTCTATTTAGATTCCTCTACATCCCAGTAAAAGGTGCGTGTTCTAAATGCAAGACTTACATGTATATATCTGTTTATTTATTTATTAAACTTTATTAAGAGCTCAGTCCTAGGGATTGCTGCTTGATAGCCAGAGGGCTCCAAGATTGGACTCCTCTGTCTATCCTATTTCCTGCCAGCAGCAGCCAGTCAAGGTGGGAGGATGAAGTAGGCAAAAATAGCTCCTGTTCCTCTTAAATTTTTAGCTAGCCAAATCTCTCAGATCATATAGATGGGGGATGGGGGATGGAGTGGCTTAAGGAAGAGAACTTTTCCTCAATTTCCTGACAGACAGGATTGAAATATATATTTTTTAAAAAGTGTTAATTTTGTGGTTTTCGTAACATACCTGCAGAACAATATTGTATATGTCTTTTCAGAAGTAAAGCCCATTGAGTTCAGTGGAACTTCTCCCAGTTTACAATTTTATGAATTAATTCTATGAATTTAAGAAAATAAAAAAGATTAAATGTAACAGCTGTTGAAAGGAGGGGTAGCTGTGTTACAGTCCACTTAGAGGCAAGTCTCATTGAGTTCCACGGGTCTTACTCCCACAGGTAAATAAGACCCATGGAACCCAATGAGATTTGCCTCTAAGTGGACTGTAACACAGCTACCCCTCTTTTAAACAGCTGTTACATTTAATCTTTTTTATTTTCTTAAATTCATAGACATAGGCCAGATATTCACCAAGCAGGAAATAGCGGTATGAAAGCGGTATATAAGAGGCAGGAGCCATGCTTCTGCTTTATAGCGGTATTGAAATGCACTGACAACTGTTGGGGCCGATTAACACATACCATATACCACTATATCCTGCTTGGTGTCGCTCCTGCGTTTTATATACCACTTTCATACCACTATATCCTGCTTGGTGTAAATTTGGTCATACTTACTAGATAAGAGAATCATAGCTTGAACCTTCATGCTTAGTCTCTAAAGGTCAGGCTGCTATAATATATGTGGAAACATGGGATAGGCAGGAACATGAGTAATGTTTGCATATGTGAGCCTGGGTCATGTCAGGATCAGATCAGGGGAGGAACCATATGTACAGCAGGTGATGAGAGAGAAGCAGAAAGCAGCTACTGGTTTTCACACTATGTTCTGGATGAAAACTGGGATTTCTTGGAGCTTTGTCAAGGGTTCATTGTTCCCCCTCCAAATTATGAGCGTACCCTTTATTTCCATAGAAAATTAAAGACTCCCCATTTTCAGGGTGTCCATAGCAGCTTTTAATTTTTTACTTCATCGCTGTGTTCCTGAGGTCTCCTGAAATATCATTTTTGCCTGTGGCCCATTGTGCCTGCCACATGGATGAGTGCCTAGTATCATATATGCTGTATCTCACTGTGATTTGGACCCCAGGACCATTTCGACAAGCTTTGGCATTTGATATAGAATTTAATGAGTTGGAAGAATTTTTAAAAGTGTGATAAGGCTAATTCTGATGTGCACAAACTTCTGTCCAGAAAGGAAGAAAGAAAGAAAAACAGATCAGTAATTTCTGCATTAAATGTGGATAGTCAATCCTTTTAGTCTATAATTCTGCTATTGCCCATCCCCATGACAATGCATTTGTATCCTGCTAATTGCATAACAGAGTGATTACATCATTTGGAGAAGTTCATTTCATGGTCTTAATGTCTTTGGGCTTTCATGACAAGGCAGTTCATTGATCTGACAATTCCCGGCAGTATTTCCCTCCTCGACAGCTGGAAATCTCAAGAGCATTTGAAATGAAATTTGCATTCATCCCTCCTGTATGCCCTTTCTTGAATGGAAGTCTGATGTGATGGCACATTTTATCCAGTACTTCCAATTTCTTAAGACAAACTTCCACTGTATTGTGCTTTGGTATTTTGCAGTGATTTGATATGCAACAAATCTCCTTCTTTGGGGAAAAGATGGTTGTTATACCAGGGCAATCTGTATTACAGCTGGATGTGTTAATCTGCACAACGCAAAAGAAAGGGAATGGCTTCATAGCAGTCATCTGATAAAAGTCCAGCCATGTAAAAAATTGTTTTCCATCTATATATGTATCCAGTGGCTTCTTACCTGTATGTGAACAGCTGCCACTAAGCTTTGTATCCCAGTACTAGATAACTCCAAACAGTGTCAAATCCCAGGCCCTATCACAGTTTCCCCCAGGGAGGGATGCAAGAGACAAGATGAACGGCATTGCATCTAAGTGACAGACTCAAGAGTGAAACAGGTTATTTATTACCGCTTTCTAAACAGTGGCCAGCTTGCAATCATATACACAGTTACCTACACATATGCACTGTGACTTCACACTGGTTCAAAAAGAATTCATGAGAGATCTAGGGGGAAAATGGTTAAACACCTAAAATTCCAGTCCTGGCAGTTAAGGTAGGAGGGGAAGGAGTGAGACACACACACTGACAGAGAAAAAGGGCTACATCCTGGGAATAGGTCTGTGAGGGCTGGTGAAACAGCAGTGAGGACCCAGTGATGGACAAGCAGGTCCTTTTTTAGCATTTTGGGATGATGGGTGAATGAGCGATCTTTGAGATTGCTAGGATTCTCCAAACATCATATTGTGCCTGATTTCCGTTCGTATTTGCAATCACTGCTCACTTTGCATGAACAGATTTGTGCAGAATTTGCACAAATCTCCCCAAACTTGCACATACATAATGAAATTTGCCCAAATGTCCTCCATAGGCTAATACGGGGCTGATTCAGTCTACTGAAATTTCTGCAAATTAAGAAATTTGCAAAATCAAACAGTGAATTGAAAACAAGCCAAACACAAACACTTGATCAACGATTTGTGAATATTTTCAGCAGACATATGCTCGCACTCACATTCATGCTCTGAAAAACGAATGCATGCAAAAACGAAATTCTCATACATCCCTAAATTTGGAGCAAACAGGACTCTGGGACAGTTGGGGAAAAGACCAGGAACAGGAAGGCCTAACACTAGGGTGACCAGATAAAATCCAGGTCAGGGCTCATGTAACTTTAACAGTTGTAGAGAAAAGGGAATTTCAGCCAGTGTCATTTGTATGCAATTAGTTCCTGGTGAAATTCCCTCTTCATCACAACAGTTAAAGTTGCAGGGGCCCTGCCTTCTTTTGTATATGGTCACTCTAGTATAGTGCCTGCAACTTTAACTGTTGTGATGAAGAGGGAATTTCACCAGGAACTAATTGCATACAAATGTCACTGGCTGAAATTCCCTTTTCTCTACAACAGTTAAAGTTACATGAGCCCTGACCTGGATTTTATCTGGTCACCCTACCTAACACATTGCAAAAGCTGTGCAGGCCTACTATTTAATTGACAAAACTGTTGCATTTGCATCCAGTTCTTTTATGTGTCACAACCTCAGTGGCTGAAAACTTTCCTTGTTTACCATGTTGTGTTCAGATTGCTATGTAATTGTGTTCTGGTTTGCGTATAGGTTCAGAAAGTGGAGGGGGATTTGATAAGCCTGCATTAAAATGCGAACACAACTACTTTCTTACTCATCACTCATAAGAACAGACTGAAGCAACTGGGGTTGAAAGATGTGAAATTCTTTGAATATGTATCTCCGACAGAAATATTCATAATAAATCTTCACCGTATCTAGGATAGAACAAGAAGCAGTACTTGTAAATTACATAATGCTAGATTTTGATTCAATGTTAAGAATGTCAAGGCAGAATGGGGCATTTGTGGCAATTTTCTTAGAGGTTTTAACCCAAAGGCTTAACAAACATCTGGTGAGAATTCCGTAGGTTTAACATGCTGTGCTTTAGGTAAGGATGTATGAGAAATGTGTTTCAGTTCATTTTTCATCAGGATTTATCCACTTTGCAACTTTTGGACTGAACATGGATTCAGATGCAGTCAAAGTCTGTACATTTTTGATCTTGCAATGTGATTTGCAATCGCCCCAAAATGTGGTTGACAACCTGCACGCCTGAAAAATGTGCATGAAAAAAGATGTACTTTTGAAAAATGTGCACAAATACACTTTGATCAATTGGAGAAGGATGCATACATTTTAAACATGTTCCTCTTCCTTAAGTTTTTAGCTAGCCAAATCTCTCAGATCATATAGCTGATCTACTTTGTGGGTGAGATGGGGGATGGAGTGGCTTTAGGATGAGAACTTTTCCTTAATTTCCTCACAGACAGGATGGAAAGGTTTTTTGTTTTTTTTAATGTGGATTATTCCTAATCTTTATTTTGTGTTTTTTGCAACATACCGGCAGAACAATCTTGTATATGTCTTTTCAGAAGTAAGGCGCATCGAGTTCAGTGGAACTTCTCCCAGTTTACAATTTTATGAATAAATTTTATGAATTTGAGAAAATTAAAAAAGATTAAATGTAACAGCTGTTTAAAGGAGGAGTAGCTGTGTTACAGTCCACTTAGAGGCACCTGCGTCAGACTCGTCAGGGACTTGACCTGTCGTCACTGCCAGTTGTTGGGCTGACAAGAACTCAGCAGCCATCTACCCTCGCTGCCAGAATTGTACATTTCCCCCTGCTACATCAATAGGGGCCACCATTGGCACAACAGGGGGAAGTGCGCAATTTCTGGAGCCTCTATTGTGCGCACAATGGAGAATCCAGAAATTGTGCACTCCCCCCACCCCGTTGTGTCAATGGCAGCTCGTAGGGGCATCGCGAGCGCTGGAGCACAGGTCTGTATTTGCTCCACGTGCACCCGACTGAGTCCAGGGGGCGGACGCGGGGTAGTCCATTGGACTACCAGACTCAGTCAGGGACTCATGACATCCTACTTGCATTTATGTGAATGTGTGTGCATGTCAGAGAGAGCAAGAGAGAGAGAGAGAGAGAGAGAGAGAGAGAGAGGGGACACAGAGAGACACCCACTTTTGGCTTAGGTTCTGCCCACTTTTGCTCACCTATCACTACTGGTATGTACCCCTTGACCACTTTCCCCCAAGGGAATGCAGTCCCCGATCCTGAAAGGGTTTGTCCACATCTAGGCCCTTTCTACACCTCCCAGCGTTCTGGGAAAGGGGGGAGGCTGTTGCAATATCCTGATCACGAGAGCCTCTCCCAGTGTACACAAGCGGTGCACAACATCTGGGGAGGAAGCAGGGATGTCGCAGCTGCCATTTTTTTGGGGAAGCAGCGGGGCTGGTAGCACAAGAGTGAGCCCTGCTCCAACAAAAAAGTAAGAAAAAAACCAACTTTCCCTCCAAAATTGGTCCCCCAAACCACCTTTCTGCCATCCCAGGGGGGCAAATTGCTGCCACCCCCTCCCCTGATGGGCACGGAGCCTTGCCACATGGCTCTGTGCCTCTTTCTGGTGCCATACTTACTCACGAGTAAGTGGGCACCAGGTGGGACAGCTGCCCACACCTCCCCCGGTCTCGGGACGGTCACAGGACTGCTGGAAGAACTGGGTTTTCCCAGGGTTTCTTTATCCCTGGGAAAAACCATGCCTGTCCCTCCTACCTCCAGGAGTACCTGTGCATCCTTTGAACACCCAGGGAGGACCCATGGATGGTCCCGGGGAAAAAAGGGAGGTGTAGAAATGGCCCTAGTCTAGGGCAGGATCTACACTGCTTTTTTAAAACTCATTAAAGCGCTTTATAACAGTACTGACAATTGTTGGGGCCCAGGACACACTCCAAAACAGTTGTCGCTACTGTTATAAAACGCTTTAAAGTGCTTTAAGGCAGCAATGTAGAGCCTGCCCTAGGTCATGGAGTGTCAGGAGTCTTATATCAGAGTTGGCATTGCCCCATCCTGATTCCTCACTCTCTTCTCTTTTGCTACCTTCGAGTTTTTGCCAAGACAAGCAGTTACACTGGCATTGATGAAGTGGAATACCTTGATGGGAAACTGGCTGGGAAGAAGTGGATTCATTTGTCATGAGAAATTATTTCCAATATTTGAAATTACCATATTAGCCTTGGAGATGTTATCTATGAAATGAGTGCACTTTGTCTCTGCGCTCTACCCAGATCCTGTCCCATCCAACTGAGAAGCAGGCACTGGCTGAACACTATGCCATTCCTTTTCTATTCATCTCGAGAGAAGTGGAATGATTTTGCATTAATGATTCACCCTTAATTGACTCTCTCCTTCCTCTCACCCTCCCTCCCTCCCTATATGAAGATATGCAGCCACCCCTTGGACAGTTTGATGGATGGGCTGGAACTGTTGTCCGATATGGAACGCGAATGCAAAAGTACAACCGTCGCCACAATTTCGAAAGGTCACACCTGGCAGAATGTATTGAATTCAGACGGGTTTAGTTGGGTTGTCTTATTTTTCTTGCATCACACTAATTGACAAAGGTTGCCCTAGCATGTCTGTGTGTATGTGTGTGAAAGAGAGAGAGAGAGAGAGAGAGAGAGAGAGTAGTTCAAAGCTAGAAAGCAGACAAGGAAGCTCATTGTCAGTGGCAGGAGGAAGGAACACCCATTTGATCTTTTATGCCTGTGATTCATGAGATTCCCAAAGGAGACATGGGCCTTTTCTACACCAGGCTGTTTGCCTGGGATGGCCCCTGGCTGGTCCATGTGCCGATGGTGTGTATTAGGTACTTCCGCGATCGGCCTCCCTCCCTCCCTGTGTGCCAATGGTGTGTATTAGGTACTTCCAGGATCACCCTCCCTCCTTCCCTGTGCGCCAATGGTGTGTATTAGATACTTCTGGGATCGCCCTCCCTCCCTCCCTCTACACCCCTTTGGTGTAGAAAGGGCCCTGGTTAGTTTCTGGGGGGCGGCATGAACTCTTCCTGGAACCTTTCTCTTGATACATTTTCACTGAACCGAGAATCCAAACTACTTCACTTTACTTCCAAACATCTGTAGATACAGACCTCTTCTTTCTTTCTTTATTTTTTTAAAGTATTTTTATCCTGCTCCTCAGCCAAAAAAGACTCATGGAGTGGCTTACAATCAATCAGCAAAAAAGACAATCTAAAAAGACACGACACACAAGGAAAAAGGGAGGTGGAGGGAGGTGGGAAAAATGAAGACTGTCAGGTAGGGAGTGATGGACTCACCTCCACCTGGGGCCGTCACTCACTTGCCAGGCTGGCACTACCCACTTGCCATGTGGTGTGAGCCCCTTGACAGCCTGGCAAGCAACCAACAAACACCGCTGGCCCATTTGCTCTTTCCCCAAGCCACCATGTTGTATAAGAATGGTGTCTTGGGTCTTTTCCAGAACAGTAATGTTGCATAGATTGCAGCCATAAAGGGTGATCTGTGCAACATTACAGGTGTGAAGGAGCCATTCATGCCTGTAATGTAGGGTAGGTCACTCTTTATGGTCACAATCTATGCATCAGTATGGGTCCAGAAAAGACTGGAGCCCACCATTCTTATTCAAAGTGTGGCTTGGTGTGGGAACGGGTGGCATTTGGCAGGTGGATGGGCATGGCACTCACGGATGGGTCTAGTAAGTGCCATGCTGTTCATGAACTCAGGTTTGGGGGGCGAGCAGGGGGGGAGTTCATTGGACTCCGCCCCTGTATTGGGCCGCCCACGATGTCCCTACTGTCAAGAGTGCTGGTGGAATGGCCCAGTGTATATCTGCAGGATTCTCCATGCTGTCTTTAAGCCATAGACTTGTTTTTTTTCAATGACAGAGCATACACTGTGTGCAAAAAACATTGTGCCTTCCTACTTTTATGGATAGCTCTTATGTAGTGCCTTATTTGTGGATTGACTGTCCAGAGAGAGCAAATATTGTGTGTGTTCGTGTGCACACACAAAATATGGGGAACATCACGGAACTGTAAAAATAAGATTCTGGGACCAAGATATTAATAGGGGTAAATAGGTCATACAGGAAATGCTGTTTGATGGAAATTGTACCTTAGCCTATTGTATGACTATGTATAAAGTTAAACTGTAAAACAGTTATAGATAAGGTGTGTGTGTGTGTGTGTGTGTGTGAGAGAGAGAGAGAGAGAGAGCTCATGGTTTGGGGGTAAATGTGAAAAAGAGAGAAAATATTTTCATTAATATAAAGGTCACCATGATGAAATGAGGCAACGAATTTGGGAGTACAATGTCAAAAGTAAAGAAGAAATATTATAAGAGCCTGTTGTCAGACCCATGGTGCTGCTGTGCCTTATATTAACATGGATCTTAATTTTCTGAAAATCTGACCTTTAAATGTAATACCTCTTGAGTTCTGATTGACCAGGCTTTGACCTCCGTTAGCATAATTCACTGAGTAACAATGATCTTCCTGCACTCTAGAGGAGGGGGAAACATATTTTCCCAGTTCACACAATATGAGGATGATTAATAAGTCACGGTGGCTTGTTAACCACCCTGCATATGCTTGTTGCGTGCCGGGCTGATTTCCATAATTACCCTCACCAGGCATTGCTTGTTGTGATGTCCAGACATGGTGAGGGTGGTTGGTTGTGGTGGTTAACAAACCACCCATGAACCATACTACTAGCCACCCTCAGTGGGTTTGGATATCATGATAAACCATGTCTGGAGATGGTAATCTGGTAAATTGGGCCAGCACACAACCAGGAGGATGGTTACAAAGCCATTGTGTCTTATTTATTTATTTATTTATTTATTTATTTTATTCCATTTATATACCGCCCCATAGCCGAAGCTCTCTGGGCGGTTTACAAAAATTAAAAACATTGAACAATTAAAACACCAATATACAAAATTTAAAAGCATAAAGCATAAAAACAAGTTAAAATTACAATATCCTTGGGTCAAAGCACAACAACAACACAAAAATACAAAAACCCTCATCATATGCTGTTAAATGCCTGGGAGAAGAGGAAAGTCTTGACCTGGCGCCGAAAAGAGAACAATGTTGGCGCCAGGCGAGCCTCGTCAGAGAGATCATTCCATAATTGGGGGGCCACCACTGAAAAGGCCCTTTCCCTTGTTGCCACCCTCCATGC
Source organism: Anniella stebbinsi (assembly GCA_029215795.1). Classification (NCBI taxonomy): domain Eukaryota; kingdom Metazoa; phylum Chordata; class Lepidosauria; order Squamata; family Anniellidae; genus Anniella; species Anniella stebbinsi. The sequence continues at coordinate 338,762,563 of JARDYH010000001.1, forward strand.
CTCCCTTGGAGTAGGCAACCGGAGGAGGACCTTCGATGTGGATTGTAGTGTACGGGTAGGTTCATGTCGGGAGAGGCGTTCCATCAGGTATTGTGGTCCCAAGCCGTGTAAGGCTTTATAGGTTAAACCCAGCACCTTGAACTGGGCTCGGAAACGTATAGGCAGCCAATGCAAGCGGGCCAGAGTAGGTCTTATATGCTCGAACCTTCTGGTTCCTGTTATCACTCTGGCCGCTGCATTTTGCACAAGCTGCAGCTTCTGAACCGTCTTCAGCCCCACGTAGAGTGCATTGCAGTAATCTAACTTGGAGGTTACCAGAGCATAGACAACTAAAGCTAAGTTATCCCTGTCCAGATAGGAGTGTAGCTGGGCCACCAACCGAAGTTGGTAGAAGGCACTCTGTGCCACTGAGGCCACCTGAGCCTCAAGTGACAGAGATGGTTCTAGGAGAACCCCCAAGCTACAAACCCGCTCCTTCAGGGGGAGTGCAACCCCATCCAGAACAGATGAACACCCTCCATCCGGTCAGCAGAACCACCCACTAACAGCATCTCAGTCTTGTCTGGATTGAGTTTCAGTTTGTTAGCCCTCATCCAGTCCATTGTCACAGCCAGGCACTGGTTCAGCACATCCACAGCCTCACCTGCTGAAGATGAGAAGGAGAAATAGAGTTGTGTGTCATCAGCGTACTGATGACAACGCACTGCAAAACTCCGGATGACTGCTCCCAACGGTTTCATGTAGATGTTGAACAGCATGGGCGACAAGACTGACCCCTGGGGAACCCCATACTGGAGAATCCATGGGGCCGAGCAATGTCCCCCAAGCACCACCTTCTGGAGCCGCCCCGCCAAGTAGGAGCGGAACCACTGCAATGCAGTGCCTCCCACTCCCAACTCAGCCAGTCGTCCCAGAAGGGTACCATGGTTGATGGTATCGAAAGCCACTGAAAGATCAAGGAGAATCAACAGAGTCACACTCCCCCTGTCTTTCTCCTGACATAGGTCATCATACAGGGCGACCAAGGCTGTTTCTGTGCCAAAACCAGGCCTGAAGCCGGACTGAAATGGATCCAGATAATAAGTCTCATCGAAGAGTGTCTGGAACTGGCTCGCAACCACTCGCTCAAGGACCTTGCCCAGGAATGGAATATTTGCCACAGGTCTATAGGTATTAAGATTTTTGGGGTCTAGGGAAGATTTCTTTAGGAGTGGTCTCACTACCGCCTTCTTCAAGCGGCCTGGGACCACTCCCTCTCGTAGAGAGGCATTAATCACTTCCCTGGCCCAGCCGGCTGTTCCATCCCTGCTAGCTTTTATTAGCCAAGAGGGGCAAGGATCCAATACAGAGGTGGTCGCACGAACCTGTCCAAGCACCTTGTCAACATCCTCGAGCTGTATCAATTGAAACTCATCCAAGAATACAGGACAAGCCTGTGCTCTGGACACCTCACTAGATTTACCTGCTATAACACTGGAGTCTAAGTCCTGGCGGATGCCCAAGATTTTATTCTGGAAGTACCTAGCAAATTCAGTAGAGCGGGCCTCAGATGGTTGTAGCACATCCTTGGGGCCGGCATGTAATAGCACCCGGACAACTCTGAAAAGCTCCACTGGGCAGCAGATTGATGATTTGATGGTGGCAGTAAAGTATTGCTTTTTTGCTGCCCTCACTGCCCCTGAATATACCCTACTATAGGCACTTACCAGTGTTTGATTGCATCCATCAGGAGTTCGTCTCCATCTGCTCTCAAGCCGTCTCCTATTTTGTTTCATTGCTCTCAGCTCTGGGGTATACCATGGAGCCGTATGAGCTCTACACAGGAGAGGGTGCTCAGGAGCAATCGTGTCCACTGCTCGGGTCATTTCTGCATTCCACAGATCAACCAGGGTTTCGACAGGAGAGCCAGCCCTATCAGCCGGAAAACTCCCCAGAGCCCTCTGGAAATCATCCAGATCCATTAGCCTCCGGGGGCGGACCATCTTAATAGGTCCCCCACCCTTGCAGAGGGGAAAAGCCGCTGTAAGTCTAAACCTCAGCAAGCAGTGTTCTGACCATGACAAAGGGACTGATGTAAAGTCCTCTACTTTCAGATCACCATCTCCATGTCTAGTTGCGAAAACCAGGTCTAGAGTATGCCCTGCTACATGCATTGGGCCGATGGCGTGTTGGGACAGTCCCATGGTTGTCATGGAGACCATGAAATCCTGAGCTGCCCCGGATAAGGTGCCCTCAGCGTGAATGTTGACATCCCCCAGAACCAACAGTCTGGGGGATCTCAGCAGTACACCCGAGACCACCTCCGTCAGCTCACCTAGGGAGTCCGTTGAGCAGCGGGGTGGGCGGTACACCAACAGAATCCCTAATCTGTCCTGCTGACCCAACATGAGGTGCAAACACTCCAGACCAGTAGTCACATAGACAGGGAGCCTGCAGAGGGAGATGGAGTTCCTATAGACCACAGCAAACCCCCCTCCCTGGCCCTCAGGTCTACCCTGATGCTGAACCAAGTATCCTGATGGGCATAACTGGGAGAGACTAACTCCTCCCTGCTCACCCACCCAAGTCTCGGTTATACATGCCAGATCGGCTGCCTCATCCACAATTAAATCGTGGATGAGGGAGGTCTTATTATATACCGATCTGGCATTTAAGAGAAGCATCTGGAGTCCCGAGGGCTGGCTGATAGGGCAACCAACAAACCTGTGGTTGCGAGGAGGACTGGAACATGGCACAGCCGTTAACTGTCTGAGCTGCGTTCCCCTTACCTGGCACATCCTCCTCACAACGCCATATCTCCCTCTACCCGTCACTACACTGATTGGGGCCCCCTCAAATCCCCCCACTTGGCTCTGTATCCTCCCTCCCAGGCATATGGCTCAAGACCCAGAAAAAGCCAACAAGGAGGAAAAAAAGGGGATGGAGGAAAGGGGGGAGAAAAAAAGAGCAGCAGCAAACAGGCAGGCAGCAGCAAACAGGCAGGCAGCAGCAGCGGCAGGCAGCAGCAGCGGCAGGCAGCAGCAGCGGCAGGCAGCAGCAGCGGCAGGCAGCAGCAGCGGCAGGCAGCAGCAGCGGCAGGCAGCAGCAGCGGCAGGCAGCAGCAGCGGCAGGCAGCAGCAGCGGCAGGCAGCAGCAGCGGCAGGCAGCAGCAGCGGCAGGCAGCAGCAGCGGCAGGCAGCAGCAGCGGCAGGCAGCAGCAGCGGCAGGCAGCAGCAGCGGCAGGCAGCAGCAGCGGCAGGCAGCAGCAGCGGCAGGCAGCTCTCGCTCTTCCCTGGGTGGGGTGATGGTGGTCCCCTCCCCCTGCAGGCACTGGCTCTCCCAGGACACCCCAGCCAGCCGGCTTATGTATCCCTCTTCCAAGAGAGAGACAGGTGAAGAATGCCAGCTGGCTGAGTACCTGGGGGCCTGGTCCTGCAGGGCGTGGCAGTCCACTGAGCAGCAGTCCAACAGGGAGAGGGCGGTGGTGGCAACAAGCAGCAGCAGCAGCAGCAGCAGACAGCTCTCCCTCTTCCCTGGGTGGGGTGATGGTGATCCCCTCCTCCTGCAGGCACTTATTAACCAGCCTTATGTCCAATTAACCACCCTTGTGTCATGTGAACCAGCCCATATCTTGGAGTATGAGAAAACACTCATCTATGTTATATAGAAGAGTCCTGTGGCAAGAAGTTAGAGCCTGACATCAAATTGGAGAATTTGCAGATGGTAGAGCGCTGATGTAGGCCTGTGTATACTGAGTTAAGTTTCGATTGCAGACATGAACTCAGTTGCTGATGTTAGGATGACCAGGTATGTATTGGCAAAATGGAGTAATCATGTCACCAAAAAAGAGGACACAGATTTGCATAAAATATGTGTGTGCTAATTTATATGTTGAGATGCAAATTTAGAAGCATTTGTGGAAATTTAAATAGAACTAGAATAGATTGCATCATTGAGGGAATGTTTGGGAGCAGCTGACCTGCGTGCCTGTCTGCCCAGTCTGCTGTCCAGGGCCAGTTTTACACCTTGTGTCATATTGATACGATCCCATCATGGTGATGCTATATCCTTCTTGCGTGTTTATACCTTGTAGCACACACAATTACATCTATTGCAGTCTGTTGGGTAGTATGGAATAAAAAGCAGGAAATAACACTAGAAAAGCCGTGTATGGAATGTGCAATGTGCCCCAACAGTTATCAGTGCACTTCAGTACTGATAAAAAGCACTAATGTCAATGTAGCCCTGGTGCTTTAATACCTTTGCTGCCCCTGCTTAGGACCCCTTACCTTTAAACCAGACTTGGAGTGGACAGCTCTTCAAATAGAGGATGCTGTAAAGTAGGGCCCATGGCCAGCTGGGACGATGCCTCACATTTCTGTCTCCTTAAGTACGTCTGAGTTAGTGTGTTTGGAGAGTGCGGAATGTTGGACTGAGTGGGTGTGGCTGGTGATGCTGGGAAAGGGAGCGGGGAGGAGTATATATTGTGTGGTGGGAGTGTTTTAGATTATTTTATCATCTTATTGTCTTGGTTGGGTGGAGGGTAGTTGTGTGGTTGATAGCTGTGTGCGTTCTAGTCAGGAGTGTGTGAAGAGATTATAAGTACCTAGGGTTACTATTAACAAGATTGTTTGAAGTATTAAGAATAGGCAGGTTTTAAACTGATTTGAAAAGACTATTAACAACAATAACCGTTTTTTTTTATTTTTGCTACCACAAACCAGGTGTCAGCTTGGCTGTGTAACCTGCTCTATCAGTTTAATAAAGAAACACATATCATTACACCTTCAGCCAACATACTCACAGGAGAACCTTATTCAAAACCCTTAACACCCTTTCCCCCTCTGCTATAAGGGAAAAGTGGTACATCTTTTGCCCTTCCCTCAGGTATTTAAGTGTTGGGGCTTGGCCTGAGAGGGGTGTGCTCGTCTAGGCCTAGTGTTTGAGGCTGTGGCGGCACAGCCACCTTAGCTGATCTCTCTGCCTGTAACAGAGCTAACAATGGTCTGCATGTTGAGCAGCCAAGTGGATTTTGAAATATCTCTAAATCCTCTTATCCCTATAGATTCCAGTTCAAAGGCAGGCAAACATTTAAATTTTCGAAATAAGGGGAGTACATGTCAAAGCCTATTTAGAAAATGTTTTCTAAGTATTTTCATGCCCAGCATAGAATGTATGTTTATGTCAAGGGTCCAATTAGTTCAGCATATACCCCCCTACAGTGCTTCTGGGAAGCAAAACAAAAAGGACATGAAGGCAATAAGTATTCAGGTGCATATACTGCTTTTGAACATGGAAGTTCCATTTAGCCGTCTGAATTAAACATATCCTCCATGGATTTGTCTGATGTAGAATTTGGGCAGGAATCTGAGTGTCATTAATTTCCTGTTGTCACCAGTTCCTTTCCTTTTGCAAATGAAGAGCAAGAGTTCTGGAATGTTCTATATATGGTGAATTTATGTAGAGCATTATTTGACTCTAGCAGGCAGGGAGAAATGGAGGGAATAAGGCAGCAAAATTTGGGCAAAGCGATGGCAAATGGCCATCTGTGATGCCATTTTATAGTCTCATGTGGAGCACTTGGGCAAAACAAAAAAAGAACCGACTGAAGAGTAATATGAGGCAATAGAAAAAGGTATTCTATTATATGGCTTCCATTTGTTTTCTCTTTTTAAATTTTAATTTCTCTCCACTTTTGTTTAAAGCCAGAGGCATTGGGTTCCTAAAAATAATAATAAAAAAATCCACAACCACTCAAACTGCCTTATCAGGAGAATAATGGATTCAGCAAACACAAAGTTGCTTTGTTTTTTAATGAGAGGAAGGTGCTAAGTTGAATTGGTATTGACTGCACTGAGCATGTGGTGACAGCGCTAATGGATCTGCAGAAGAAATAAGAACACTGTTGTCATAAAACTACAGTCCTGTTGCTTGTGTATACAAATAAGACTGGTGCTCCAGATGTGCAAGTTTTACGTAGCCACACATTGCCAGGTTGCCTATGGAATCTGATTATTCAGTAAGGAACTAGCTTTCTAATAGCAGCTGTTCTTCATGGTTTCAACCAGTGGTTTGAACGTCATGCCAGGGCTGGAATCAAAGATTGGCATTGCTGGGTCACTGCAGAGGCTCAGACTTAGCATAGGGCTCATTGCCAGCCTGGCTTAATCTGGCTATAGCCCTGCCTGTTCTGGGTAACTGAACCATGACAGGAGCAAGGAGGAGAAGCCTACGCTTGCCTTGCTCGTTCTCTCTGGGCAACTAAGACTGGGCCTAGAAGAAGAGGAATGGGCAGCAGCAGTAGAGCTAGTGAGGAGCTGGTCTCACTCAGAGAAGAGGACCCATGAGGGCAACTTACCCAAGCCTTCCCTTTTCCAAAGATGGAGCTGGGACTGCTATGGTAACACATTGCAAGCCCTCCAAGCTGATTTCTTCCCCCCTGCAAGCAATAGCCTAGTGGTCAAGCACCTGATTTGCATGCAAAAGGTCTCTGATGCAATCTCCAGCATCTCCACATAGGCTTGGAGATCACCTGCCTGGAGAATCGCTATCTGTCAGTGTTGACAATACTGAGCTAGATAGATCAGTGGTCTGAACTCCCTATACAGCATCTTCCTGTGTTCCTAATTATTTTCCAGTGGCTGCCCCAGCCAGCCAAGTTGGCTCTCTCTGTTTGTTCCAGAGCAAATGCTTTCAGACATCATGGCATTTGTCTTGCTGGTGTTAAAGATGGGGTAGGTTATTTCCAATGGTCTTGTGTATTTGAAGATATCATTATGGATGGTCCTTAATAGCATTGCAACATCCTTCTGTTTACCATGTCTTGTGACTGATGTTCCTAATGCTGTCATTTCAATGGGATTCTACCACTTTCAGGTTATAGAGGCAGATCTGGTGAAATGTACGCTCTTGAGCTCAATACACTCAAGGGTAAAATGCCTGCTCATTGCTTTAGCATTAGAGAGATAAAATCGTTGGTTGACCTGATGAAACGCTGCGCACAGACCTTTCCTTTCTTTGGATGTCAGGGCTTCTTTTGTGTACAAACTTGATTGAATTTATTCATCAGCTTGGCAACAATGCCAGAATTGCATGACACTAAAGAGGAACACAGCCCTAAACATTTTTACCAACCGACCTTTGTCAAGATAATAAGCCCAAACGTCGTCCCCCTGTCTGACTAAACTATGCAATGGCAACCTGACAACGGGGGGCTCTCACTGCAGTGGCGGTGAGCAGCCTTCGCAGTCACTCTAACAAAATGTACGTTATCAAAACTGGGGGGAGGGAAGCAAGATAATATATAATGTGCCTGACATAATGAATTCCCTGCGCTATTTACACAGAAACTCTAAGCAGCTGGTGTCAAATACTTTTGGTCTAAACCTTATGAACAAGACTCCAGACAGGAAGAAGAAAAATAATCAGAATAGTGGCATGTGAAACAGACCTGAATATGTATAGTCTAGTTTTGTGTTTCCTTCAGGCCAAGGATGGGCAATATATGGCCTGGAAGTGGCCTGGTGTTCCACTAAGTAGTCCAACTACTCCGGCAGGCTTGATGTTAACATAAGGGAGGCAAAGCACACACTGATGGCACCTTGTTCTGGCAAGCAAGGAGCCTAGTGACTTCAGCGAAAAGGAGGCTAGTCTTTCAGTGATCACATGCTGACAGGAAAGACTCAATTATTTAAGCAGCAGTGTGACACCTTAGCCCAGGGGGGAAAGGCACCTAGTGATTTCATCTGCATGGCCCCATGCCTCTGGGAAGAGGAGGACTCCTTAAACCTGAGGGCTTTTATGCAGCTCAGAGAAAGGCAGTGACATCACAACTTCAGTGAACCAGACACTTCTCATAGGCACTGGAAAAGGTGCTGTGGAGAGGGTGCTTGGGGATGATGGTTGTACTTGCCAGAAACAAGATTCCTACAGTGTGTTTCTTGCTATTTATATTCTTTTCACAAAAAATGAGCTTACATGCTAATGATTGTCTTAAAGACAGGTGTCCAGGCTGGAGTTCAGCAAAAGGAAAACATTGCAGGTGGATGATGAGGTGTCTTATCAGATATTACCCTTGCTATTGTCCACATCCATGTTTTGCTCAATTTTATCCCCATCTTTGCCTTTGTAGAATGCACAGAAGTCTATTGGAAACTGAATTGCTTGATCTAGTGTGACGTGATTGCTCTCAGCCCCATTTCTGTGCCTTTCTCCCATCTTTGCTGAATGTGGAGATGAAGATGCCTTGGTTTTTTGGCTGCTTCAAAATGGAGTCAGTACTGTTCGCTCACAGGAAAGCAAGGCCCCGCTCTTCATTCCGATGGTTCTGTATCTTTAAATCAGACTTCAAATAGAGGATACCTTAAACAGAGGAGAATCCTCTTGCAGCCCATCACATAGAGGACTGTGTCCAGTGCAACAGAGACCCCAACCCCATTCTGTTCTCCATTAAACTAAATGGACACTTCTGTTAAAGATGAATCCCCACTTGGGCCCACTAATCACATTCAGAGATGAGTGACAAGCACTGGATTGGGATAATCCTGTGCAATGTACTGGAGGTGTGCTCAAATGGCCTCTCAAAATTCTCCATCTGATTTGTAGGCAGAGGAATTGGGGCAACAATTTCACCAGATTTCTCCAGGAGGAAGCAAAATTCTCCAGATGTTTCTCACAGGTAGAGCTCACCCCATAAGCAAGGGCTATAGCACAGTGTCTTTCTTTTTTCCTAAGGGTTTTTTGGGGTTATTTTTGCATTGTGATTGCAAATGGCAACAGCAGCACCCAAGTTGGCAGCCTGGCTCCCATTTTGCATCCTCCAACACTAATGTTGTTCCAGGGTAAGGCTGAGCACTGCCTCGGCCCGAATTCGCAGACCCAAGGTGGATTGATTCGGCCCACCTCAGCCCAAATTTGGAGCAGCATCGGGTTGGCCCGAGGCCGAAGTAGATTGGCACCAAAGTCATGGGGTGCCTCGGGCTGATTTGGGGTAGTGCAGGGCTGCTCCCCCATACCCACCTGCCCTGGAAAGCCAGCGCAAGTGGCTCTCCAGACTCACTTCCCTCTCATTTTCCACCCTCTCCAGCCTCCTGTCCTCCTTCTGTCACTGCTGGGATTTATCTGCGAATGCGTCCTCCTCCTAACAGCCAGGCCATGGTTTAAAGTAGGGATGTACAGCGAATCGGATCCAATTCACGATCCGAATCCGATCCGCCCAAAAATTGGATAAAAACGATCCGATCCGATCTGCCAACCATCCGATCCGATCCGAAGGGACCCGATCCGGATTGGAAAAAATCGGAAAATCGGCCACCATTTTGAATGCTTTTCCCCATAGACTAGTATTGTGTTACAAAAATGCCTATAACTTTTCATTTTTAAAGATAGAAGGATGAAACTTGGGCACTTTGTAGATAGGTTAGGGGTAGATATCTGTGAGAAATTTCAGAAAGATTGGTGCAGGCATTTTGAGGCAATTAATTTTTTAATATAAAACCAGGAATGCCTATAACTTTTTCATTTTTAAAGTTCCACACATGAAACTTTGCAACATTGTAGGTGGTACATTGGCACCTATGTGTGTGAAATTTCAGAAAAATAGGTGCTTGCCTTGTGTGGCAATTAATTTTAGAAAAATGGGTAGTAATGGGGTAAATACAGTTATACCTCCCACTTTTTATTTTTAAAGATACAAACAGGAAACTTGGGCACATTACAGGTAACACTTTGCTTGATATGTGTGTGAAATTTCAGAAAGCTAGGTCCAGGCATGTAGTGGCAAGGTATTTTTGCCACTACACGCTTGAAGCTATGCTTCTGAAATTTCTCCACATTAGACATACCACTTTGGTTCACATGTGTGATACATTTTAGAAGCATAGCTTCAAGTGTGTAGTGGCAAGGTATTTTTGGAAAATGAGGAAGGGAATGCCTATAACATTTTATTTTAAAAGTTAGAAATCTGAAAGTTGCTCACTTTGTAGATGGGTTAGGGGTAGTTATCTGTCAGAAATTTCAGAAAGATAGGTCCAGGCATTTGGTGGGCAAATATTTTTTAGATTAAAAGTTACAACAACACGGAGTTTTGACAGATAAAAGAGGGAGGGGGAGGGGGGGTGCAACTGACAGTCCAAGCCTCTGTGGAAAAACTTTTGTAACTTTTAATCTAAAAAATCCATAGCCATCAAATGCCTGGACCTATCATTCTGAAATTTCTGACAGACAACTACCCCTAACCCATCTACAAAGTGAGCAACTTTCAGACTTCTAACTTTTAAAATAAAAAAGTTATAGGTGTTTCTTTTCTCATTGGTTCAAAAATACTTTGCCACTACATGCCTGGACCTAGCTTTCTGAAATTTCACACACATATCAAACAAAGTGTTACCTGTAATGTGCCCAAGTTTCCTGTTTGTATCTTTAAAAATAAAAAGTTGGAGGCATAACTGTATTTACCCCACTACTACTCATTTTTCTAAAATTAATTGCCACACAAGGCAAGCACCTATGTTTCTGAAATTTCACACACATAGGTGCCAATGTACCACCTACAATGTGGCAAAGTTTCATGTGTGGAACGTTAAAAATGAAAAAGTTATAGGCATTCCTGGTTTTTTATTAAAAAATTGATTGCCACAAAATGCCTGCACCAATCTTTCTGAAATTTCTCACAGATAACTACCCCTAACCCATCTACAAAGTGCCCAAGTTTCATCCTTCTATCTTTAAAAATGAAAAAGGTATAGGTGTTTATGTAACACAATACTAGGCTATGAGGAAATGCATTCAAAATGGCGTCCGATCCGAAAATCGGACATCCGATTTTCGGATCGGAATCGGATCTGATCCGATCCACCCAACCTCCGATCCGATCCAATCCGGTCCACCAGGTCCGATTCCGATCCGCTATCCGATCCGGGGGGTCAGTGCACATCCCTAGTTTAAAGCTGTTGCAGGGGATCTTTACTTTTAGTATATGTATGGCCCCAAACTATGGCAGCCATAAAGGGGAAATGGTGATTACTTTAAATTGCGCCCTGGCTTTCAGGAGGAGGACACTTTTGCAAATAAGTTCTGGAGGCGATGGCTCTGGGTTGGGGAGGGGCTTTGGGTTAGAAAGGGGGTGGGTGGGTGGGTGGGAGCAGCAATGGGGGAGAGGGTAGCCAGGAGTCCAATGGATTCCTGCTCATCCTTGCTTCCACCTTTTCTGGGTGCTGGTCACTCAGCTGGCACCCAGGAACCCAATCCACTTCGGTGTGTGTGTGAATCTCGCCTCGGCTTTGGTGCCGAGGCGAGGCAAGGCGGGCACCTCCTGAAGCACCCCGAGCCAAATCAGGCTTCTTTCAGAGGCTTGGAAGTAGCCTCTGAGGTGAGTTGGGAGGGCTTTGCACAGCCCTATTCCAGGGCACTATGGGGGTGTTGGGAGAGGTCAGGCAGTCTCCGTGAAAAGAGTGGAGACTTAATTTGGAGAAAATTCTGCAGGGTGGCCTTTTATTTCTAGTGGGGTCGGAAAAGAAATATCTCAGACTGTTTCTGAGAAAAAAAATATATTCTGAGAATGTTTGCCACAGCTCTATTTGTCATTCTTCAAGGTTCAGCACCTTCTGCAGTCTCTTCCAAATGTTACATTTCTGAGGGGTGATTGTGGATACATCTTGCCGCTAATGCAGATGCTTATAATATCACTACTTTCCTGGAAGCCCTGTAGCTGGTGCGAGGGGAGACAGTGTTGTGTCTAGCTCCGGGGAAGAGTGGAAATAATGCTGTGCCAAAATCTGTCCTCCAATTTTTTGTAAGTTTACTTCCCCCATGAAAGAAATTTCTGGTTATTTTCTGCCTCATTTTCAGGAAGTTGTATAATTTATTTTGGATTTCTTTTGGAGGTGATTTTGAGCTTACCTAATCACTATAATGTGGCTGGCTGCTATATGTGTGTTTTCTTTCTATTACACATCTTTCCATTGCTTACACCCTCCCAGGCTGCCTGCACTTCCGGATCTGAAAAGGCCCTGTGGGAGGAATTACCTTGTGATATCTTCCCCAGGGCTTTAATTGAGGTGCAGGAAGCCAAGGAAGCTACAAGCTGAGAGATGATTGTACAATGAAAGACAGAACATCCACATGCATTCCTTGGTCATCTCATGAGTAAGGTAAGTGCCAGAACCTGAACCCATGAGAATATCTCCAAAAGTTTATTCTCCTTTGAATTTCGTTTTGAAAGGATTCCTTTTCTATCAAATTGAATGAGGATGGACAGGAAAAAATGAGTGAGCATTTTTTGGCACAGAACTTTAACATACCAGCTAGGCATACATGAGTAATGAAGTATATGGCACTCATCTGAAAATGTGATTTAAGAATTATTTTGTAGTTCCCTCCTTTTGGTTTGCCAGTTCTGCCTGCATTTTATAAGTGGGAAAGTTCTTATTTTGGTACTGCTGCCTAAAATCCATGAGTCACATAGGCAGGATCTACACCGCTACTTTAAAATGGTTTATAATGTTGTTGACAACTGTTGGGGCCCAGGACAAACTCCATATACAGTTTTCAAACAGTTTTCAAAATGTTATATCCTGCTTGGTGTAGATCTGGCCTCAGTGCTAGTATGAAACTAATCAGCAAATGCTACTGAGTTATTCCTGCAGTTAAATTCTAAATGTATGGGGTGGGACATGATTTAGCTTTTTCTTTTTAGCTAAGCTTCATGATAAAATAAATGAATTGGAGTTGTTTGCTAAATAAATAATGTAGCCCTACCAATTAAGGAAATGAAAATGATAAAGGGGAAAGGGAAATTTAGAAGTATGCAATATTCATCATCTTTAGTCAACCAATGTGTGCCTTTTCCAGGTAGGCGCTGAATATGTCATCTGCTCCTAGTAGCAATATGTTGTACTAGCACTGGACTTTCAGCAGGTAAAATGGTTCCACTGAGAAACAAAATGGAAGTATTGGTTTGCAGAAGTACATAGAAAATATTTAGGGGGGGAAATAAGGGAGAGCAGCCCCTAAAACTGGCCAGTGACAACTGAGCATGCAATGGAGTATCTTGGAAGAGGGATGTGCACCACCCCCTTAATTGTTTATCCCCTTTGGGGGTAGGTTACAACAGCTGGGATTGTTTAGCTTGGAAAAATGGCATATAAGGGGAGACCTGAGGAGGTGTACAAAATTATGCATGTGTAGAGAAGGTGGATAAGGAGGAAAATCTCCCCTTTTCATAATACTAGAATCCAGAGTCATCCCATGAAGCTGATTGGTGGGAGACTCAGGACAGATAAAAGGATGTACTTCTTCATACACTGACTAGTTAAACTGTGGAATTCACTTTCACAAAATGTAGTATTGACATCCTCTGAGCTTCCCTTGGAGTAGGCACCCAGAGGAGGGCCTTAGATGTTGAACATAGTGTTCGGGTTAATGTTAGAAGAGGTGTTCCATCAGGCATTGTGGTCCCAAACAGTGTAAGGCTTTATAGGTTAAAACCAGCACCTTGAATCGGGCTCGGAAACATACAGCCAGCCAATGCAAGTGGGCCAGAGTTGGTTTTATATAGATCTTCTTTAGATAAAGAAAACATTTCAGCAAAAAAATCCACGTGGCTCAAGCAAGTGAGCCGCATCACATGCTTCAGAGAAACAAAGTAAAACCTGAAACTTTTCCAGTCTATGCCTTCCAAACTGCAATAGTAGTGATCAACTGTGAAGCTAAATCCATAATGCTAGATTTTTATAGAGATAAATTTCTTCATCTTCAAGTCCAGAAAGAGTTATTAGACTTTTAAAAGCTTGATGGAAAGGAACTCTGCACATGTTTAGAGGCCCTCTGATCATTACTACTTATTTTCTACAACTAGTTAGGTGTTTTGTTTTGTTTCCTTTTTACTTCATTCCTACTCCGGCCTTTCACCAGTCTTCTTTCCTTCTTCTCCCTGCTGCCTCACTAGAAAACCACCAAGTCACTGCAGCATAGTTAAGTAGTCAGCTTTGGGCAGTGTTGAACAAAAAAAATGAGGAGTGAGAACTAGGAAAGAGCCAAATTAAAGATACTGGGGGAGAGAAACATAGCACAGTATGAAGGTGGGGTAGGTTTCCCTGCCTTTTATGCCCATACATCCCAGGGCATATACATCTAGTCAATCTTGATGCCTTCACGATCCTGTTGCACCACAATTCTGACATGGCACATTTCCCGGCTTGTATTAACCATTTTTGTGTGCTTATCTATTGATCTAATTTAGTAATAATTTCCTGTATTCCTCATGGGGGCTTAAGGATACAATGAGGAAGCAGTATTTATTTATTTATTTATACATGCATTCAACATGCTGCCGAGGCCATCAGAGGGAAAGGAAGCGGCAGGCAGGCAGCTCTCCATCATGCCTTGATCGGTATGAGGCTATTAGAGGGAGTGGGAAAAGAAGCAGCTGCTGAACTTTGCAACCAAGGATCTAGTGCCTGAATTTGCTTGTGGGCAGAGACTGTCTTATGAAACATTTTTGTAAGCTGCTTTAAGAGCCGTTTTGGCTGAAGGGCAGGATAAAAGTGCTATAATGAATAATAAAATGATAAATAGGCTGACCTATAACCAAACTTCTCTGGGTATCTTACAAGGATTAAAGCAAACGGAATGACAATGTGCACTGTTGTAAAATCACCAGTGACATTAAAATAGAGAACAGAGAGGAAAGTAACGAATTTTGCAGCAACAAATTGATTTAAAATTGAGGGCAGAGGAATAAAACCCACCGAGCCAAAACATTATAAGATCATAACATAATTTAAAAACCTGGACACATAAAAAGGTCTTTGCATGGTGCTGGAAAGATATTAACATTGGCACCAGCTGGGTCTCACTCAGGAGTATATTCCCTAATTGAGCAGCATTAGTTGAAGAGGCCTGTTCTCTCTTTGGGGGCTGTAGCAATTTGCATGAATTGGTTGGAACCTACCAACAAATGCTGTTCTATTTCTTGACAATTCATTCTTCCTAGCAAAATCTTGCCAGACTGGGCCAGTTTAAGATATTTTGTTGCCTCAGGTGAAGGACATCCTTCCAGGCGAGTGTCACAATCAATCCTGAACAATTAATGTGATTTTGTCTTCTAAGTAAGAACAAATCTGCCTCTCAAGAACTGCTTCTAAGAGATAATTCTTTTCCAGGACTGGTTGTGGGTTTTCAAGAATGTGCTGGAATGTTTTCTCTGGGGAATCTATACACAGTATAACGGGAACTGTTTTGTCACTTTACATTACCTCCAATCTTGGCCAAAACTACAACAACTCTTCAGCACATTAAAGGAGACACAGCTAACCTTGATGAATGTAGGTTCCTTCAAGTCTTGAGAGGTAAGTAGGTTTTTGCTTAAAGAAACACATTTGTTTTCCAGGATTGCTTCTGGGTCCATATAAAATACGGATGCACTGGAGAGATCCTTTTATTAATTTCAAGTGACAGAACGTCTCTTTTGAAAAAAGGAGGCTACTGATTGTGAATTTCATGGATTTCTGACTCTTGGTCTCCCTGAGTACACACAGATAAATTGAACTAGACCTTTTACTTGAAGGCCGAGGCTGCATTGCTATGCAATCATCCTTCAGTGCAAGCCACGATTTAAAAGCGGATTCTCATTTGAACATGTATAAGAACATACTCTTAAGTGACCAGAACCTAAGGACCAAATTACAGAATGCGCTGGAAGATTATATCATCATCATCAAGCAGACTACAACTGATTTAAAAATACAAAATACATAATCAAGTCCTAAAACCAATCTTCAATACATAAATCATTAAAATAATAAATAAGGTATAACAAATACAATGCACCCTCCTTGAGTGCAACAGAACGTTGTTTGCAGAACACAGAAGAATTACCAATGTATGATTTAGAAGAGCAAAATCTTTTATTATCTTGATTTATGTAGAAATGCACCCATTTTATGACACAAAGCTGTATTTGTGCTGGTTGTCTAATACCGCTTCCTCCTGATACTGTCGGCCTCAGGTTTGCTCACAATGCCAGTTCCCCCCCCCCCCCCCACCTCATCTCATCTCTCTCTCATCCCCCTCTGGTTAATTCTACTCAACTGTAATGCTGCGAAAGAAATTGGCCACTGCCTGCTACTAAAGGAAAAGAGTTCATCCCATCACTATTGATGAACTGATTAGAAGCTGCCATGGGAATAATCTGCCATCCTATTGATAACACTCCTCTGTAGCGGAACATTGTCATTCCTGCACCATTGTCTGTACTGCTTTCAGACAGTCAACACCCTGCAATTTTACAGCTTTGCAAAAGTTATGCAAGAAAAAGTAGCGGTAGTTGGGTAGGGTAAGAAAAGGATGTGAAGAACCCTCCACCCACCTCCTGGTGTTATAAACACCGCATACTTGAACTTGTATTTTAAGTTTGGAAGATGCCGCTTGAAACCTCAAATTAAATGGCATACTGTAATTTCCCCCCTAGCTTGTATGCTGTCATTATCCAACTAATTGCTGCTTGCTCTGCTCCATAACACTTCCCCAAAGCTGATTTATTTGTCAGACTTAAAAATGTTCACTAGTTTACAAAGTGGGGCTGTTTGCCTTAAATTAAATGTAATAATTACTCTGAGTCTCTCTCTCTCTCTTTTTGAATATCTTCTGGCAGATGCAAATCTAATATTTCACTCATGGGTCACAAGATTTGTTTCACTTAATTATTTTATTTGTTCAGTCATGCAAAGCCACAAATAGCAGTTTATTGGCAGCTTGATTAAACTTCTAAGATTTCTTAGCCCCTTCCCCATTCAGTGCTTGTCAAAGTAGAGTCTGTTCTGTAAAGAACTCTTCCTCCTACTAAACTCATAGGCCAAACTGTTATATACCATGACTTCACCTTAGCAACCTGGCACTTATTGTTAGCAGATAAAATGTCTTGAAATGTACTGCTTTGAGAAGAAATGGGTCTTGCATTTATTTCAAAAGCTCAAGGGGTCTTGTTGCATCTCTTTGGAGATCTCATGTCAGTTAGAGCTTGGTGCTATTACTGAGAAGGCCCTACTACTGAGAAATGTATTCCACAGGTTAGAAAAGGTATCACCAAGTCTAAGATTCATGTGTGAAAAAAATTCAGAGCAATTGCTCAAACCCTCGACAGTTCTGCTTTCAAAGTACCACGATCTTTAAAAAAAATCATATAAAATTGAGGGTTTGAGCAATTGCTCTGAATTTTTTTCACACATGACTATCCAGAACCCATCTTCAATGTCCCACAAGTTTCACATTATTTATCTTTAAAAATGAAGAAGTTACAGGGGGGGGGGCTCTTGGGGGAACCCCTATAACTTTTTAATTTGAAAAGATAGAGACATAAAACTTTTAGGACATTGCAGATTGGATCTTGCCAGTCCTGGGTCCCCAAGTTTCATGTCATTATCATTTCAAATAAAAAAGTTATGCATGCGTTTCCCTCAATGCAATCCTATGGGGGAAAAAACAGACAAAAGATGACAGCACGGCAGCCCATTCAACCAGCTGTCAAAAAAGTTGCATGATGTTTAAAAAAATCATATAAAATACACAATTGGAGGGATTGTTCTGAAATTTAATACACATACTTAGGCATACCCCATAAGCACTGTGACAAGGTTTCAAGTCTGTAACTTTAATGGCAGTCTGATAATCCGACAAAATCCGATATTATTGGACCGAAAAAATTTCGGATCTGATAATTTTGGAAGGATTTCTATTGTATCGTTATCGTTAATTGGATGTCCGATAACACCATTATTGTATCATTATCGGACATCAGAACGATATGATACACATCCCTAGTAAATAGTGGGTTCCCACATGGATCAAGGCAAAAAATCCCAACTCCAAGGATAACCTGATGGAATCTGAGCTGGTGGTGACTGAACAAGAAAGAGATCTTGAGGTTGTAGTGGATAGCTCGATGAAAATGTCAACCCAGTGTGCAGCCACTGTAAAGAAGGCAAACTCCAGGTTAGGCATTATAAGAAAAGGAATTGTGAATAAAACTGCCAGTATCATACTGCCTTCATACAAAACTGTGGTGCAACCACACTTAGAATACTGTGTACACTAGTGGTCACCACACGTAAATATATATATATTATAGAGCTGGAAAAAGTGCAGAAAAGGGCAACTAAGAAAATTAAGGGGCTAGAGCACCTCTCCTATGAGGGAAGGTTACAACAGCTGGGATTATTTAGCTAGGAAAAAAAGGAGGTAAGGGAAGACCTGACAGACATGTACAAAATTATGCATGGTGTGGAGAATGTGGATAGGGACATATTTTTCTCCCTCTCTAAAAATACTAGAACCCGGGGTCATCCCATGAAGCTGATTGGTGGGAAATTCAGGACAAATAAAATGCATAGTTAAAATATGGAATTCACTATCTTAAAATGGAATGATGGCCACCAATTTGGACAGCTTTAAAGGGTGGTGGTGGTGGATAAATTCCTGGAGGAAAAGGCTATCAAAGGCTACTAGCCCTGGTGTTTATGTGCTACCTTCAGCATCCAAAGTAGTAAGCCTATATGCACCAGTTGCTGGGGAACATGGGTGGGAGGGTCCTGTTGCACCATGTCCTACTTTGTTGGTTCCTGGTCAATGTGAAGAGAGTGCTGGACTAGATGGACTCTCAGTCTGATCCAGCATGGCAATTCTTATGTTCTTATGTTCTAAGGTGCCAGTTACCAGACCAAAAACACCAAGTTCAGACCTAGGGTCAACATTCAAGAACCTATGTTCAGTGTCAAAGAAGCTATTAGAGAAAAGGCGGCTTCCTTCAGAAAATGAAAATCTTGCCCAAATGAGCAGAAGAAAAGGGAGCACAAGCTTGCACAAAGGAGATGTAAGCAGACAATAAGAGATGCCGTAAAGCATTTTGAAGAGAATATTGCTAGCAGCATCAAGGCCAAGAATAAAGAAGTGTTTAAATTTATCAGAAGCAGGAAACCAGCTAGGCAGGTAGTGGGACCGTTGGATGACAACAGAATTAAAGGCGTACTAAAGGATGATAAGGTAATTGCAGAGAAGCTAAATGAATTCTTTTTATCTGTCTTCACTGCAGATGATAAAGGATAGATGCCTGTGTCTGAACTGAAGTTTTCCGGAAGGGAATCTGAGGACATAAGACAAATTGTGGTGACAAAAGATAAAGTTCTTAACTTTATTGACAACTTGAAAGTTAATAAATCACTGAGCCCAGGAGTTATCCATCCTAGAGTTCTTAAAGAACGCAAATGTGAAGTTGTTGGTCTTCTAACCAGAATATGCAACATGTCCCTAAGACTAGCCTCTGTACCAGAGGATTAGAGGATGAGCAATGGCTGTAATGCCAATATTTTAAAAAAGAGTTCCAGGGAGGATCTGGGAAATTAAAGACCAGTTAGCTTAACATCTGTTCTGGGTAAATTGGTTGAAAGCATTATTAAAATTAAAAACAATAAGCATATAGAAGGAGAAACCTTGCTAAAAAGAATCAACCTAGTTTCCACAAAATTAAGTCATGTCTCACCAATCTTTTAGAATATTTTGAGAATGCCAATAAACAGGTGAACAGAGGTGGTCCAGTAGACATTGTTTACTCAAACTTCCAAAATCCTTTTGACAAAGTCCGTCCATGATTTCTGAGCAAACCTTTTTGTCTTGGAATAAAAGGAGAGATCCTCTTAGAGATTAGTAAATGGTTAAAGAACAGAAAGCAGAGTGTAGGAATAAATGGTAAATCCTCCTAATAAAGAGATCTAGAAAAGAGTGAGCAGTGAGGTGGCCATGTTTGCTGATGACACCAAATTATTTAGGGTGGTTAAAACAAATAGGGATAGCAAAGAGCTTCAAAAGGAACTTTCCAAACTGGGAGAATGGACATCCAAATAGGGTACCATAGTACAGGATCCTGAACCCTCGTCCTCAGAGGCTGAGGCACCTGAGTTAACAGATCAGGGAGAAGGCTTGATTACAGAAGAGCATCATGAGGTCCCCATGTCCTTAGGACCTAGTTTTCCTAGAAGGTTCCAGGAAAAAAAACACCCTCTCCTGTGTCCAGAGGAGTCATGTTGCCATCTTTGGATTTTTAGGACTTTAGCCATGAAGAGACCACCATCTCCCAGCCACGTCTGTGTCATTGCAGCCCATAATGGCTGAAACAGACAAGGCTTCTTCATGGCCTCAGCGCAAGGAGGTAGGGCTAACCAGTCGAAAGGAAGTTAAAACCATACTTAAGACTCAGTCACAAATTATTGCTTGTTGGAGCAATATACAGGCAGGGGTGTCATCACTCAGAGCTCTTTATATTGCTTATCTATTCCTGTTCCTGTCTCCCTGGAAAACGCAAGAGTCCATCGCCCCAATACTGAGCCCGCATTCAGGTGGAAATTACCTAGAACAGCTGAGTTTCCAGTGTGGTTGGGCAGCAGCAACAGGTGCTTCACAGGATGTTCGATGTGGGTAAAGAAAGCAGAAAGTTAGCAAAAGGACAGAGGAAATTTCTGGGTCTGGAAACCTGGGTTTAGCTTAAGAGAGAGGGATAGTGCTAGGATCTGGGGGAATGTCAGGCGATGCCACAATGTTGCATGGTCACACAGTCATTCCAGGAACTGCTGCCAGACCGAAAGACTATCTGTGAAAAGACCTGTGCTGCTGTGGTGCATGACATTTCAAGGAGGAGGAGGAGGTCTGTGGGGAAGTGGTGCTATCTGGGGTGGCTGGCAAAATGGAGAGGGGGAGATCTAGTCTTTGGCACAATTCATACACACACACACACACACACACACACACACAAACACAGACATACACATGCATATGCATATTAGTCCTGGGAATAATGAAAATCTGAGAATGGATGGGGGAACTTGTAACCTGATAAGCAAATTTCACTTTTTCTTGGGGTGAGTTCACCATCACTAGCCTTAACCTAAAAGTCTACCTGGAGGTGTGGATGAGTTGGAGGATATTTTCCACTGGGTATTAGACTGGCCAGTTCAAATAGATCTTTATACGGGGTCCCTATGACGTTACCTACTACTGATGTTAACTTGGTAGTTAAGTAGGCATCAAGAGTTCTTGTGCTTTACATACATGCAGGAGAACTACTATTATTTTAATTAGAGTAGAGGACATCAAATGCTAGTAGTTCACATATTACCATCAGGACCTTTTGCTCTTTGCTGCCATGAGCCGCTTGCTCAAACAGCCTTCTGGAACACTAAAGACATTTGATAAAGTGCTAGGGTGATGCTTTAAAAATGCTTAAAATCCAGCATGGCTGAAGTTTTTATTAACAGTGTGCATCACCACTGAGCTGAATTGAAGGACCATTTCTTGCAACTTAAATACAAAGTTTGCGGTGCAATAAAACTCAGCTTTGGAAGAAGGCCTGGATATACACACCCTGCAGCTTTGGAAGAAGGCCTGGATATTCAAAGCACAATTTTAGATTGGGCCCTTGTTGTTTTCTTCCTTTTAGTCTTACTGACGAGCAACTTTTCTAGCCTTGACCTTCTCATCTGAGATTTCTTCTCAAAACAGTTCCACACAGTTCTGCAAATGTTAGATTGACATTTGGAGCAGGCTTCAGAAGCTTGAATGCTCCCTTTTGGTTCCCTCGTGTGCCTACCAAGATTCAGTAAGGTTGCAGCTGCCTGCTCCTCACATCTCTGGGCTAGTAATAACATTTACCAGCAACCATTTCCTCCATCTGCAAATGTTTCCATTGCCTTTCCTAATTTTCCTGAACCTTCTTGCTAGTCTGCTTGTCCCCCTCCCAACTTGGCCCCATG
Organism: Anniella stebbinsi; assembly: GCA_029215795.1. NCBI lineage: Eukaryota > Metazoa > Chordata > Lepidosauria > Squamata > Anniellidae > Anniella > Anniella stebbinsi. The sequence goes on from JARDYH010000001.1 coordinate 338,784,336, forward strand.
AATGCAGCTTTGAGAGGAGAGATGCAAAGTTCTAATAATCCAGGAAGTTTCCCCTTTTGTTATAGATGTAAGGATTTTATATAAAAAAATAGAATTTCCCCCTGTAGTTGATATCTAAAAGAGAGACCCCATATTTTGTCCCTAGGCATGGTTACTAGTACTCCTACTTCATCTAAGGCCAGTGATAGGCTGACCAGATAAAATCCAGGTCAGGGCCATGTAACTTTAACAGTTGTAGAGAAAAGGGAATTTCAGCCTGAGTCATTTGTATGCAATTAGTTCCTGGTGAAATTCCCTCTTCATCACAACAGTTAAAGGTGCAGGCACTATACTAGAGTGACCAGATACAAAAGAAGGCAGGGCCCCTGCAACTTTAACTGCTGTGATGAAGAGGGAATTTCACCAGGAACTAATTGCATACAAATGACACTGGCTGAAATTCCCTTTTCTCTACAACTGTTAAAGTTACATGAGCCCTGACCTGGATTTTATCTGGTCACCCTAGCCAGTGACAGCACGTGAACCCGACATACTTCAAGTTTAGTACTAATGAGGACAACGGTAGGTCTGCAAAAATTGGTAGAATGTATTTGCCAAACATTGTTGCTATATCCACTCATCTTTTTGGACTCCCTTTCCTTGACTCTTTTTATGAATACAGACCGTCACCTCACATCATTCTTAAATAGTAATCTTATATAAGAATACAGTAGTTAAGGCGTGTTTCTAGGGATCTACTAGACTTATTTTGCCAATTTTTGTTTTAAATTGAAGCTCAAGCAGTATCGATGTGTAATTTTTTTTGAAACTTTGAAAATGTTCAAAACTCAAGCTTTAATAACAAATAATCTCTTCCACACCAAATAGGTGGAGCAGTGTCTCCACCAGTGGGATGACCAACAGCCCTGCTCATTTAACCAGTGTTGCATGAAGGTGGGCCCCAGCCCAGCCACATGGTTAAGCTGTCGCCACCAGCAGGGAGAGGAAAGTAAACAGAGGTGGCCAATTGGGATGTGCAAGGGGAGGGGCTGTGCCACATGCAAATTTTGGAGGGGGACTATATTTCCATTATTCATGAGCCCCTCTGTGGTGATGAGACTGGGGGGGGGGTAAAAAAAAGCAGGAAAGGAATGACAGGGGCATCATCACCTGGCGCGCTACTGAGAGACAGGCCGCGAAGCCTGTTTCTCAGTAGATCCAAGCACCGGCGGGAAGCAGCCACCCCGGAAGGCAAGTGGCCCCCCGCCTCTCTCCCTCGTGCTCCTTACCTGCGGACGGCCCTAGCAGGCAAGGAGTGCGAGGGACGGGAGGAGGTCCAATCCTCCGATCTTATCCGAACAGTATCGGGTCCTTCCAGACTGATTCGGATCAGATCGGACAATCCAGATACGGGGATCGGAAATCAGATAATTTTATCCAATTTCGCCCGGATTGGGTCTGGATCGTGGATCGGCCCCAATCCGGTGCACACCCCTAGTTATCACCCTTATAGAGTTGATAAACCTAGGCGCAATATCGAAGGAGGTGAGATCTGAGAGAGGAAGAAAGCGGCACATGCTTCTCACCATCCTGCCTTCCCTGAAGAGCAGCAGCAGCTGTCTTGCAGCCTCCATCTCCGCGGAGAGCTTGCCTTGCCTCAGGAAAGGGTGGAGCACGGAGAGACGTGGAGCCAAGCCAGACCTGCCAGCAGCTTATAAATTTACTTGGAGGGAGAGGAAGAAACTGAGATGCAAAGCAAAGCATAGTTTGAATTTAAGTGGATTTACTTTCCAGATAAATCTAAAATAACATCTTATATCAGGATGATGGGTAGAAGGAATAAAGGTCAGCCAGGGAGGGAGGAGGAAGAAGGAGGGGGTCTTGTGATAACTACAGAGAAGATTCAGGAATTATTTAGCACAAAGTTTAAGGCGTTTGAAGAAAGAAATTTAAATTTACAACAGGAAGGGGAGAAAATGTATGAAAAATTGATGAATCGAGCTATGGGAGATATATAGAGAAAAAAATGGAGGATAGAGATAGGAAAATTGAGGATAAGCTTGATATAATTATGAGGAAAGTTGATGGCCTGGAGGCTAATGTGAGAACTATTTCTGGGAAAGTTTCCTGCCAAGAGGAGAAAATACAAAAACTGGAGGCAGGTCAGGTTGAGAATAAGGCTTTGCTACAGGAAACAAAGAAATATAAATAGAGCACTGGAAGTAGAATTGGAAAGAACATGTAGTAGCCTTGAAGATATCCAACATGTGGTCAGAAAAAAAGAATCTGAAACTGTGTGGTTGAAGGTGTGGAAAAGGGAGACCTTGTAAGTTTTTTTTTGTTTTTTTTTTTTTGGAAGAACTCCTAGCTAATTATCTTAAGCTTGACAGGCTATGCTCTGTGCGGGTGGAAATGACCTATAGAATAGGCACCCCACAAAAAAGGAGGTCTGATTTTCCTAAAGATATTGAACTTATGAGTTTCCATATTAAAGAAGCCATTGTGTATAGATATTGGGCGAAGGAGAAATTGGTTATTGAAGGCAAGGAAATATATTGTCAGATATTCACCTGGATATTCTGGCTCAACAGAGGGATTTTAAGTTTTTGACATCTCGATTTAGAATTAAGAAGATAAGATATAGGTGGGGAATTCTGTTTAGACTCTATCCTCCATAAATGATAATGGCTAAATATTAAAACTATAGAAGAGGCAAAGGCCCTGGAGGAAGATTTTAAATTCATGTTTATAAAGATGGATAAAGATAAGGACTCTCCCTCTGGAGGAGATAAAGACCCTCAATTTCCTGCTGACCCAATTTAAGTAGCAGATATATAGGAGAGGACCGCCTCAGATCAGATTGGATTGGAGGCTTTCCATTTCGGTTCAGACCCAATTCCAATCCGAAAATTGGACATCCGATTTTCAGATCACACTCCATTTTAGGTGTTTTCGCCATAGGCTTGCATTGGGGGAAAGCTTTCTTTCCCCCAATGCAAGCCTATGTGGAAAACATGGGGGCAGGTGAGTGGGGACCTAACTCCCCCCCTCCCTGTCCCTCCCCCCCACTCGCGCTCCTTACCTGCCAGGGCCATCCGTTTCCATCCGTTGCCGCCCGCTGTTTCCTTACTACTGAGAAACAGGCTTTGCAGCCTGCCTCTCAGTAGCGCACCGTGTGATGACATCACCCAGCGTGCTACTGAGAGGCAGGCCACAAAGCCTGCTTTTCAGTAGTAAGGAAACAGCAGGCGGCAGCAGAAGGAAGTGGACGGCCCCAGCAAGTAAGTGGGGACCTCCTTCTCCCTCTACCTCACTCGCACTCTTCACCTGCTGGGGCCTTCCACTTCTGTCCGCTGCCACCCGCTGGTCCCTTCTACTGAGAAACAGGCTTCGCAGTCTGCCTCTCAGTAGAGTGCCGGGTGATGACGTCACCCGGCGCTCAACTGAGAAGCAGGTGACGAAGCCTGTTTCTCAGTAGAAGGGACCAGTGGGTGGCAGCGGACGGAAGTGGATGGCCCTGGCAGGTAAGTGGGGACCTCCCTCTCCCTCCCCCCCACTCGCACTCTTTACCTGCCGGCGTCCCTCATTGCCGTCCGCTGCTTCCATACTACTGATAAGCAGGCCTTGAGGCCTGTTTATCAGTAGAAGGGACCAGCGGGCAGCAGCGTGGGATGCTGGCAGGTAACGGGGGACCTCCACCTCCTTCCCACCTCCCCCCACTCGCGCTCCTTACCTGCTGCCTCCTCACTGCCATCCACTGCCGCCCGCTGCTTCAGTACTACTGAGGAACAGGCCTTTTGGCCTGTTCCGCAGTACAGTGAGGGTGCGCCGAGTGATGACATCACCCGGCGCGCCGGTTCTCTTTTGTGGAACAGGCCTTAAGGCCTGTTTCTCAGTAGTACTGAAGCAGCGGACGACAGCGAGGAGGCAGCAGGTAAGGAGTGTGAGTGGGGGGAGGGGGGAGGAGGTCCGAGGTCCGATCCTCCGATCTTTTCCAATCCGGATCGGGTCTTTTCGGATCGAATCGGATTAGATCGGATGATCCAGCTGCTGGGGATTGGAATCAGATAATTCTATCCGATTTTGCCCGTATTGGGTCTGGATCGTGGATCTGATCTGATCCGCTGCACACCCCTATCCTACATCCTCTCTGCCTTCTTTTTTCTGCCTCTCTCCCCTCCTCTCTCTCTCTTTCTCTCTCTCTCTCACACACACACACACACAGGATAAAACACTTTGAAAACGTTTTGAAAACTGTATATGGAGTGTATCCTGGGCCCCAACAGTTCTCAAAACTGTTTTAAACCGTTTTAAACCGTTTTAAACCGTTTTAAAGCAGTAGTGTAGATAGGCTTTCTCTGTCTGTCTGTCTTTTTTTGTAGTGTGTTTCCAGTTTGTAAATTCAAATATGACAAGATTAAAATGTGTCTCAATGAATGTCAATGAGTTGAGTCATCCTGTTGAAAGGAAGATTTCTCAATACCTAAGTAGACAGTCAGCTAATATTGTTTGTATACAAGAATCTCAAGTTGCATCTACTGCTTCTAAGTAAGCTCTGTAAGGGGCATCTGTATTATTCTTGTGCTATTAACAAAACCAAAGGGGTTGCAATATATATTAAGGAGAATTTAATTGGATATTGTGGGATACCATTTATCATCAGAATGGGAGGCATATTATGGTTAAGGGACAGTTGGATAATGTTGTAGTCACATTTGTGAGTATATATGTGGCACATGCTGATGTTTTTGTTAAACTCATCAAAGATTTGGATAGATTCAGAGAACATGAATTGATCTTAGTGGATGATTTCAACTCTGTAATGAACCCTGCTTTGGACAAAAATACTAGGAGAGATGTGACCACCAAAAGATTTCCAAAAAAAATTCATAAATGGCTGATTACTTGGAACTTGATAGATGTCTGGAGGTTAAAATTTCCTTTTAAAAAAGATTGCACATATTATTCAGGAAGACATTTGTCTTATGCTAAAATTGATTATATATTTGCCTCACCTGACCTTTGTTAGGGCATGTATGAATCAGAAATTGACATACAAGTTGGGTCAGATCACTCTCTTATTGCTGTGGAATGGAAGGAATGGACATCAGAGAACATAGATAAGATTTGGCAGTTCAGTCCTAATGTTCTTTATGAAGATGTGGCACGTGATCAAATTCAAACAGCTATTGTTGAGTATTTTAGATTTAATAGGGGTTCAGTTAATTCCATTGTGACACTTTGGGATGCCGTTAAAGCAGTTATAAGAGGGGCTATTATTAATATAGAGGCAGGAAGAAGAAAACAGTTCAGGATAAGACGGAAAGATCTGGTTTTGGAGCTGGAAGACCTGGAAAAGAGACATAAGTGAGACCCCTCAGATGCTATATATGAAAGATTAGTGGCTGCAAAAAGTTGGGGGCACTGAGATGATAAACAATTTCCATTTGTTTGGTTGCAAAATGTGCTTTTCATTGTGACACAATATGAACAAATGCTTCCTTCACTCTGGTATTCAGAAGTGCCTTACTGGCTGAGAAAGCAAGGAGCTGCAGCTCAGTGGTACAACGTATGATTTGCATGCAAAAGGACTCACGTTCAACCTTTCTCTCTCTAAAACTTCTCTCTCTAAAACAACAGTGGCAATCTCTTTTGGGCTTCAGGTTTTTATGGGTTAAAGCTAGTCTGAGCTCTTGTACCTCTAACCAATCAGGAGGGCTTACCATTGCACTAAATTAGATGAACCATCTTTCAAACTTTTTCTTTTCTTTTCTTCAGAACAGACTTTTTGGCACCAAGGAGCAGATCCAGACTCCTGACCTGGAGCCTAACCTCCTGTCCGCTCCCTTGCTCTGTAGATTTACAGGCAACTGCCTTGACCTTTTCATTTTTAGAAACCACTCCCAATAAATTAACCCCATAACATCCAAACCAAAATATATACAAAATTATAAGACTTGTTCCTCCGCTGTTGGTATTGCTTGAAATATGTTGGCCCCACTAGGAACTCAACAATGTTGCAGGGTTGCATAATATACCACTAAATTCTGATATGTTTTCATACAACAGTGTCAGAGGACTCATTCATACCCTTGGTTTTCATATATGTAAAATGATTCTCACATATCTGGAAAGACTGAATGGTGTATATAACCCATATATCCTGTAATCCCCAAAAGTAATCAGTATACACCTTGAGATAAGAGAGGGGTAATCACCCCTAAAACCTCCCTGCAGCTCTTTGGAGAGCCCTGACTTATATTTTCAGATAACTAAAGCTCACAGCAGCTAATACAAAAAGGCTGCTACTATGCAGTATATATACTATTGTAAGTAGGGAAGGAAAGGACTTTGGAGCTCTTATTTCAGGTTAATCCATTTGCTGTCTGATAGCTTCCCCACCACATACCTTAACACTTGCCAGTTATACAAGTATGTGCAGACCCTAGCACAGGCAGTTTCATGCAGGGCACATTTGAGCCAAAGGTGTCAAAAAGAGCCATTTCATGCTCAGCTGCACTTCCTAATACAATCCATAGCAAAAACAGGGAGGTTGGGGGGACGTTTCTGTATGCGCAGCCAGTAAGTATGTGTTTAATATATAGTACATTTGGTTCCTCCAGCAGCTTGGAAGCATCAACTTCATGGGTACAGAAGTGAAAGAGAATTTGATTATATTTAACACACTGCATTTTCCTTCTCTTCAATGCAAATTTGTGAAAGGGAACATAGCGTTTCCCTCATAACCCCTTGGCTAGACTGCACTAACAGCTAGGTGTAATAGCGTGTGGATATGTGGATAGGTAATATGTTTATACGAAGAGACTGCTGCATCTGGGTTATTGATCACATTATCATACCCCCCTCCCCAACATTCACCAGGGCTGGGGCAGGTGAGGGAATACCATGTTTGGCTGGGCAAAGTGAGACATTTGGTTTAACTATGATCTGGAATTAGGAGTGAGCAATGAAGTGGCCAACTTTGCCAATGACGCCAACTATTTAGGGTGGTTAAAACTAAAAAGGGATTGTGAGGAGATCCAAAACGATCTCTCCAAAGTGGGAGAGTGGGCATCCAAATGGCAGATGCGGTTCAATGTACTGCACTGCTTGATTAGACTACTGTAACACACATTATGTGGGGCTACCCTTGTGTGTGGTTTGGAAGCTGCAGCTTGTGCAGAATGCAACAGCTAGGGTGCTAACTGGGATGCTTAGCTCTGCCCACATAAAACCTGTGTTACAAGAACTGCACTGGCTGCCTGTTAGCTGCCAAGCCACGTACAAGGTTATGTTATTATCCTATGAAGCCCTAAACAACTTGGGACCAGGATACCTAGCAGACTGCCTTCCCTTCTACACACCCAGATGACATTTACAGTCGTCAGAGGAGGTCCTGCTTGTCATTCCAAGATGAACAGAATGTTGTCATGAAGAACCTCAGTGATGGGCCTTCTCTGTAGCTGCACCCACACCCTGGAAAACCCTCCCTCATGTGGTTCCGGAGGCGGAAAATGTAACGTCCTTCAAACACCTCCTGGTTTTATGTGACATTTTTAATTTTTCAAAGTTTTAAATCTTGATTTTTATATATTATGGTTTTAATTGTAAACTGCCCAGAGAGGCTTGGCTGTTGGGCAGTATAAATATGAAATAAATAAAGCAAGCAAGCAAGCAAGCAAATGTAAAGTGATGCATGTTGGGGCAAAAATTCCCAACTTCAAGTATAACCTGATGGGATCTGAGCTAGCAATGAACAACCAAGTAAGAGGTCTTGAGGTTGTGGCAGACAGCTTGACAAAAATGTGAAAGAAGGGTTTGACTGCTGTACAACAGGCAAAATTCATGTTGGGCATAATTACAAAAGGAATTGAGAATAAAACTGCCAATATCATACTGCCTTTATAATAATCTATGGTTTGACCACACTTAGAATACTGTGTATAGTTCTGATCGCCATACTATCTGTCTGTCTATCTATCTATCTATCTATCTATCTATCTATCCATACCACAATGCTGGGAAGAGTGCAGAAAAAGGCAACTAAAATGATCAAGGGGCTGGAGCATCTCCCCTATGAGGGAAGATGACAACAGCTGGGATTGTTTAGCTTGGAAAAAAGGAGGCTGGGGGAGGGGAGACATGACAGAGGTTTACAAAATTATGCATGGTGTGGAAAACGTGGATAGGGAGACATTTTTCAGAAATTTGTCATGTGCTAATTAGGGATGCTGTTGAGTGCCTGATGGGTCCTGGAGTCTGGCAGACTCCCCTGTGTCTGTCCCCTGAACCCAGTGAAACGCTCCCGACATGAGTGTGGACCCCACCCTAAGAGCTCATGAGGCCCCAGCAAAGGCTTGGAAGCCACCCGCCCACATGTTGAAATTGTGCACTTCCCCTTCCTGCATGGCAGCTGTCATTGATAAAACTGTGGGGGAACTGCATAATTTCAGAAGACTCTGTAAAGTATGCAATCCCCCCTGCACCAATGGCACCTTTAAAGTCCCCACCCCACCCCGGATGCAAGGCTAAGACGCAAATGCTCCATTCATGCCTTTACCTCAGTGTCAATGGGACTTTTAAGGCCACCATTGGTGTGATGGAGGGGGGAGGGTGCACAATTTATGGAGGCTCCCAAAATTGTGCAGTCCCTCCTGTTGCATCAATGGCAGCTGCCATTGACGCAGGAAGGGGAAGTGTGCAATTTTGTGGTGTGGCTGGCTGGCTGGCTGCCGAGCGCTTGCCAGGCCAAGCCGAGCAGGAGTGGGTGGTGGGGCCGCAAGTAGTACCTACCAAGGTGAGAACAGGCAAGTTCGCTCCCCCAATGCTAATGAATATGCATAGATGCAAATTTAATGGACAACTTCAAGGCACCTTGGTCTCCCTTTTTATGGTTCTTTATCTTAAAACTGGAGTTGGTCTTGTCAGCCCTTCAAATAAAGGATTGCCATCTGCAGAATAGGAGACAGGGCCACCGTGGTTGGTAGTAGATGGCCAGATGATGGTGGTGATGGTGTGGAGCACCACACTTCAAGAAGGATGCAGACAATCTGGAGCGTGTTCAGAGGACAACAAGGATGATTAGGGGTCTGGAAACAAAGCTCTATGAGAAGAGATTCAAAGAACTAGTTTAGCCTGGAGAAGAGGAGATTGAGGGGAGACATGATAGCACTCTTCAAATACTTGAAAGGTTGTCACACAGAAGATGGCTAGGATCTCTTCTCCATCAACCCAGAATGCAGGACATGGAATAATGGGCTCAAGTTACGGGAAGCCAGATTCCGGCTGGATATCAGGAAAAACTTCCTCACTGTTAGAGCAATATGACAATGGAACCAATTACCTAAGGAGGTGGTGAGCTCTCCCACATTAGAGGCATTTAAGAGGCAGCTGGACAACCATGAGCCTATCTATACTACTGGTTAAAAATGGTTTAAAACAGTTTAAAATGGTTTATAACAGTTTTGACAACTGTTGGGGGCCAGGACACACTTCATGTACAGTTTTCAAAACATTTTCAAAGTGTTATATCCTGAGTGTGTAGATAGGCTCCATCTGTCAAGGGTGCTTTAAGGTAGATTCCTGCATTGAGCAGGGGGTTGGACTCGATGGCCTTATAGGCCCCTTCCAACTCTACTATTGTATGATTCTATGAGTCCAGCTAGAGCAGGAGCAAGCACCTGGGACTTATAAATCTCAACTTTTAAGAAAGTATCTTTACACATTAACTTTTTGATAGCAAACCTTTCCACTAGCAACCTGGAAATAATGACTTTCTTCAGTTTATTTATGCAATATCTATGCAATAAGTCTAGGTTATTTATGCAATATGATAAATAATGCATGGGGCAAAATTATATCAAACCTTGTAGGGATGGGAGAGAAATTCATTCGCACTTCCCAGATCAGTACATTATTTGAAATGTAGTTATCCTTCAGCATTCACACATCTCTGAATCTGATGCAGTTCTCCAATTGTGTGTGTGTGTGTGTGTGTGTTAGGAGAGTGTGCACACATAAATACATTTATTTGATTGATTGATTGATTGATTGATTGATAAAATTACACCCTCCACCTAGCAGGCATGAAAGTGATATACAAAAAGTATAATGTTACAGAACATTCCTTGCAAAAAAAGTATTTATTAGGCAAAACCCTGTATAAAATGCATATATTAGGAGAAATGTTCATAAATATGTATGCATATGAATTTTCATGCAGAAATTGATGAAGCAAATTGAGATGAGAAAACCAAGATACTGACATTGAGAGATTCGGACACCCTAAATCCAGGTTATTATGTGTCTTCCCATAGTCCTCGGGCCTGGCATTAGAGTCACAGGCCATCCTATTTGAATTTTAATCTACTCTGTCACCTAAAGTTTAGGGAAATAACAACATTTTAAAAATAAATACATTAACAACCCACTTGAATAGGGATGTACAAGAATTTCATTTCTGTTTGCCAAACTTGTGAACATGCCCAGTTCACAACCTGAACGTGAGCATGAGCAGGAGAACAGGTTCTCCAAAAATGTCTACAAATTCTCGAACATGTGCTTGCATTTAAAAAATGGCAATTTTGATGAGAAAAAGGTTTGCAATTGTACAACTTTTAAAATGTGCCATTTGACACTTTAGTCTAGGGGGAAATTTGCGCAACTTTGAAAATTTTCTCAAATGTGAGATTTTTTTTGCACAACTTTCACATTTGATCGCATTTGTTTTGTGCAGTTTTCCTGTTTCTGCAAAATTAACAGAGATCGTAACCGCGAGCTTAAGTCGAGGAAAGGGGAGCAGTGAGCCAATGCTTGGAGAATCTGGGTGATTCTTAAGCATAAAATCTTTTTTTTATAAATATAAATACTAATCCATTACAGAGATGTTTAGGGATGGGTGATTTTGTCCATTTTGCTTTGTTTCACTTTTTTTTTTAAAAAAATCAAGTTCTTTCTCTCCCAGATATGAAGAACTTGGTAAATTTTGGTAAATTCTTATCAAAAATGAACTGAAAGAAAATTCTCAGCCATCTAAGCAAACACAATTCAATAGTTAAAGCTATTCCCTGCATGGAGAGGGCTATGGCCAGATCTACACCAAGCAGGATATAGCATCATGAAAGCAGTATGAAAGTGGTATGTAGTATGTGTCTTTGAGCCCCAACAGCTGTCATTGCACTTCAATACTGCTATCAGACTCTTGCCTCTTATTTACCACTTTCATAGTGCTCTATCCTGCTTGGTGTAGATTGGGCCTACGATGTACCTGCCTGCTATTTGGCTATTAAAGCCTATCAGAAAAAAAGAGGTGACAATTCTGATTCCTGGGAATGCTCCATTCAAAACTGGCTACGCAATACATTCCCAAATAAGAAATCTAAACAAAAAGTTATCTTGGAGGTTTCTCTGAAATATTCTGTCTTTGAGACCTCTGGAGGAAGTTCCCACCAAGAAAGGTCTCTTCATTCCTTCCTCCTTTTATCCTTGCGACATTAAGAAGCCATCAGGCATTTACTATTGAATTCCTGTAGATAGCAGCTTGACATGTTAGAAATAAGGAGATGTTTAAGTTGAGCTTCTAGGTGCTGTCAGAAAAATTGATGGAAACTGTTTGCTTATTTATTTATTTATTTATTTATATACTGCCCAATAGCCGAAGCTCTCTGGGTGGTTCACAACAATTAAAACCACAAAATACAGCATAAAATACAATATGAAATTTCAAAGTTTAAAATTACAACATAAAAGTAAAACCAAGATAAAAATATGCAATACGGAGGTTTAAAATACAAGAACAGATTTTAAACAAGAGAACTCAAAGACTAACACATCTGGGGAGATTATTGTATATCTGGATACATGGAAATTGTACATGGAAGCTCAATTAGAAACATAGGAAAATGCCCTATACTGAGTCAGACTATTGGTCCTTCCAGTATTGTTGACACTGACTGGCAAAGCATGTACTCTACCATTGAGCTATGTAGTGCTGTGCCGAAACTTCTGATTATTCAATTTTTAGCATTTCATGGGGTGTGGGGCAGGAAACGAAAACTCTGGTGGAAGAGGATGGGAGAGATGAGAATTTCAGAGAATGTTCTCCCTGGGGAGGGTGACAGGATTTCTACAAACCTTTTTAAATTTAGGAGGTTTTGAGGGGTCTTCTTCTTTTTTAAAATACCCCCAGCACCTGCAGGAATCCAGGAGTTCTTCCTGAATGCTTATTGGACAGGGCGAGGTCACATGGTCTTCAATAAGCATTCATGAAGAGCTGCCAGGTTCCTCCAAGTGCCAGGAGTGATGTTTTCAAATAATAATAATAATAATAATAATAATAATAATAATAATAATAACAACAATAATAATAATATAATTCAATAACAACAACAACAACAACAACAACAACAACAACAACAACAACAATAATAATAATAATAGAAGGAAGACTGCTAAACAACCGGCTACACTTTTAAAAGGTATGTGGAAATGCTGTCCCCTTCCCAAGGAGAAAATTCTCTGAAATTCTGCCCCTCTCTGCAAAAGAGGCAGAAAAAGCAATGCCTCTTTTGCAGGGAGAGAAAAAGTTCCCGAAAAGAGGGGGCAGGATTTGGCACAGCACTATCAGTTGCTGATACTGATAATTGACCCACATGCTCTTTTTAGTGTGTAACATGAGGACAAGCCCTGTTCAATAATACTGCTCATTAAAGTTCTCTCGATCACTTGCTTATAGTAATGTGCAGTGATGCAATTTCTCCACAGTATCTTCTAAGCTGGTGGCTCTATGTCAGTTGAATGGTGAATCTGCTCTGGGTTTCAGTCAGAAAGAATCAGAACTCTAAAGGAGCTATCCAAAGTGCTGAACCTAGTTTGGCGATTGGGCTCAGCACCTTGGTATAGCTCCTTTAGAGTTCTGAATGAAATACAGACTGAATTCAGACAACACGATAGTCAATGGTGAGGTAATAATCAACTTTACAGTTGTTCATCTAGGGAGTACTCCCCACACAACATAGTAATAAATAATCAACTGTGGGGTAGATAAGGATCAGTGCTGAGTTGACTATGGCAGCATTCGGACCACACAATAGTCAATACAACCGACGATTGTCCCCCCCCCAGTTGATTATTGTGTCATCCGAATTCAGCCACAGAGTGGATTCACACCAGCCTCTGCTGCTTCTAAGTCCTGAGGGCTCCTTCAAGATCTGAGAGACTCAAAGCTGCCCATGATTAAACTTTTCCTTTTCTTCCTTTCTTCAGAGGCGTCCATCCTGAGTTATGATGGCAGTATGTACATGAAGATCGTCATGCCAATGGTCATGCACACTGAGGCAGAGGATGTATCTTTCCGCTTCATGTCTCAGCGTGCTTATGGGCTGCTGATGGCCACCACTTCACGCGATTCAGCTGATACCCTACGCCTAGAGCTGGATGGAGGCCGTGTCAAGCTCATGGTCAACCTAGGTATTATACAGATTCGTTCCCCCTCAGCTTTTAGTTTGAGCTTGTTTTGTTTTCTTGCCCGTCTTCCCTCTGCCCTCCCACCCACAGTTTGGTTGAATTGAATTATAATTAGTCGCTGATGTATTTTTTGTAACAATATTAATCATGGAGAAACAATCTCTCCAGCCATCATTGCATGGAGATTTCGGGTTAAATTCCAGTTATGGATAATGTGGTTTTTTAAGTCTTTTTATTTTATTTTAAGTTTCCTTTCTTGTTCTTGAACTGGTAGCTTTGTATAAGACATGCTTTTTGGTCCATCTTTTGATCAATCACATCCTCATTGGTCCAGCTTCCCTGCTACTATTCAAAACAGTCAAAAGCAACATATGGTGACAATGACAAAGTCATGAAAGGAAAAAATTGGGAGCAGTGGTGCTTTTCTATGTTTACATTTCAAACATGCCTATTATCATCTGATGTCTTCTAGGTCATTTTAGAAAGTGCTGCCATTTATTTTCAGGGCATACTCTAAAATGGGGGTGGACATCTTGGGGGTTTTCAGATGTTTTGACCTACAAGTCCCATGATCCTTCACTATAGCTGATGGGAGTTATAGGCCAACAATTTTTTTTGGGGGGGGGGGGGGGGCTCATGTTAGTCACACCAGCTCTACTAAATTGTGTACAGCGTTCTTAAAAAAATAAAAATAAAATGACAAGTGGGGAATACATTTTATATGTAAATGAATACATGCTAACTGAAATGAGGAAAATATTCAGAAGGCCTCCTCCTTTCTGCCCCAGAAAGGGTATGCATGTAAATAGAACTGCACATGGAAACCTTACAGGTTTTGTACTGCAGAACAGGGGAATGTCAATCTATTTATTTTAGGGGTGTGTATGGACCCAAAAAATTGGATTGAAATCGGAACTGGAACCTCTGCCTCGGATTGGATTGGATTGGATCAGAGGCTTTCCGGACGCCATCTTAGGTGTTTTTGCCATAGGCTTGCATTGGGGGAAAGAAAGCTTTCCCCCATACAAGCCTATGCAGAAAACATGGGGCAGGTGAATGGGGACCTAACTCCCCCCTCCTTGTCCCTCCCCCCCACTCTCGCCACTTACCTGCCGGGGCTGTCCTCTGCCGTCCGCTGCCGTCTGCTGGTCCCTTCTACTGAGATACAGGCTTTGCGGCCTGCCTCTCAGTAGCGTGCTGGGTGATGTCATCACCCGGCATGCTACTGAGAGGCAGGCCACGAAGCCTGTTTCTCAGTAGAAGGGACAAGCGGACGACAGCGGACGGTAGAGGACAGCCCCGGCAGGTAAGTGGGGACCTTCCCCTCCCTCCCCTTCCCCCCCACTCGTGCTCCTCACCTGCCGGCGTCCTGCGCTGCTGTCCACTGCTTCCGTACTACTGATAAGCAGGCCTTGCGTCCTGTTTTGCAGTAGTACGGAAGCAGTGGACAGCAGCGCGGGATGCCGGCAGGTAACGGGGGACCTCCCCTCCCTCCCCCACCCCCCACTCGTGCTCCTTACCTGCTACCTCCTCGCCGCCATCCGCTGCTTCAGTACTACTGAGAAACAGGCCTTGCAGCCTGTTTCACAGTAGAGCGAGGGCACGCCAAGTTATGATGTCACCCGGCACGCCGTCGCTCCATTGTGGAACAGGCCACATTGTGAAGCAGCAGACGGCAGCGAGGAGGCAGCAGGTAAGGAGCGTGAGTGGGGGGAGGGGGGAGGAGGTCCGAGATCCAATCCTCCAATCTTTTCCAATCCGGATCGGGTCCTTTTGAATCAGATCGGATTATATCGGATGATCCAGCTGCGGGGGATCAGAATCGGATAATTGTATCCAATTTTGCCCGGATCAGGTCCGGATCGTGGGTCAGACCCGATCCGCTGCACACCCCTAATTTATATAGTGTTTACATACTGGCATATAGCTGTGCTGACAGATTTTTCACACCCAGCCCAAAAAACCAATGTATGTAGTACACTATTATCTCCAGCCCCCAAAGAAAACAAAGGGTACAGCTGAAATCCATCTGCTCACACCTCTTGGATGGAGTGTTCCCTGTTTCTTCATTGTCACCCACCCTAAGGTACTGAGAAAAAATAGCATGTAGACCTCCTTTCTCTCCTGATACCATGCTATTTCAACAAATTAAAAACAAAACAAGTGTGCCCCTTCCCCATTCCATTCACTGGAGAAATTCCATATAATTTCTTTCCCAGTAAACAAATAGCTTTGTTTTCTGCTGCTGGCAAAAGCTAGCAATTATCAGAGATGGGGAGCCTGGCAAAGGTGGAATTTCCCTTCTCTGCCACTAATGGAAAGTGAAAATACTCACCTCTTGTTCTTTTCTGGGTCTGAAAAGAGAAGCTGTGTATATATGGCCATACATTCCAAGGTCTTCCCTTGAAAGGTAGTGCTAAACCTCTGATGTTGCCATGTTCATATCCCCTGTCAAGTTTTCTGTTGATGGGCTCTTGATTTGGCAATTGTGATATTGCATGAAGTCATTCCTCATAATGGAAAATCCACCCTCATCATGTACAAACTAGGAAACCAATGTTTGACTTTCAATGAAATAAGAGTAGGGGGATCTCAGGACATCCCACCAAACATGTAAGATTTTCTAAGTTCAGAATGCTGTAAGATGCTTGGGAGTGGTATTAAATTATCTCACTCATTCAGAACAGCTTCAGATCTAAAGGCAGACATTTGTTTCTAGACTTCCCCATCAAATGCAAAGTGCTGAGGGATGGTGTTGATATGGAGAGGCAAACATTTCATTTTGAAAGTAAATTGCAGAAACAGGAAGTGCAAGGCAATTGTACTTCCTGGCTCCATCACTTCTGAAGTTATCCTGAATCTCCTCATTCAACTTCAGAAGCCACATAAGATACTAAGTTTTCCTTAGACAGAGAAACAGAAGGTATTTTTTGGAACTTGAACCATGTGATATACATCATCTGGAGCTGTGTCTTAAGCTAGCTCCTAAGCAATTGAGTTTTTGAAGTTTAAACAATATAATTGCCAAGGACCTTTTCATTGCCCCTGACTAGGACTTTGAGTTAGACTTTCATTTCAAAACATACTGCATTAAAGGCCCTAAAGCTGGCCTCTGCCTACATATTAGTGGACAAATAAACCCAAGTCAGCCAAAACTTCAGATGTGCTGTGCCATGTCTGGAGGGACTGCAGCATCACTCCAACCTAACTGAACAAATGGAGCTTCCGTCCTGCAGAGTTCTGAAGGTGACTTCCAGAACAGCAGCTCAATTATGCAACAGTGAAGATCTGCAAAGGTTTCAGATATCACTGGTGTCTAAAACTTTCCTACAATAACCAAAATTGTCATAACCTTGAAGACAGCAGTCAAGTATGAGACCTTATTTTTAAAGACAAATCCTAAGCAGTCCAGAGACAAATGCTCTGTTTTGGGGAAGAGGTTCTTTAGACCATTATGATGTCGTGAGTTCTGAGATAATGGATTAGGAGGAGCCAAGATCGAAGCCTTGTTTATTAATAAAAATCCACATTTTTGTAACTTATGGTGAAAAAAAATTATGGCGAGAGACTGCTGATCTGGAAGGCTATGCAGCTGGGATCGGAATATTCTGATGGGCCACAAATACATACTGGCAAAGACTGTTTTGAATGGTATTAAGAATTCTTGTGCTTGCTTCTCCCTTTTTTTATTTTAAAAAAACCAGTTTGATTTCTCTTCAAGATTGTCTGTTCATTAAGGTCTTTTCTGTGATCTTTTTATGCTGTGTATCCAAGTTGTAAAGCTTCCTTTTACCCCATCGGTCATGGTATATCAAAAGATGGTATTCAACCCTTCAAAGGCCTGAAGCCTGCGGCCCGCACAGCAAACAGCCCTTCGAACACAGTGTACAAAGCATCCTGCAAGGGCTGGCATATCCCTCTCACCTGCACAGCACTGTTTAGCAAAAACAAATTAGGAAGGACTAGATGGAATTGGAGTGGGAGGGCTTCCCACATATAGATATTGTTAAACCTTCCTAAGATGGGATCGTGGGGCAGCCTATTCTCTGCGTTAATGACACTTTTCACAACATATTGAAGCTTCGCTTTGTAAAGAGTAGAAGGCTGAATGAGATAGATCTCATATCTCTGTTGAGAAAATAGAGAGGAAGGAAGGAGAGAGAGAGAGAGAGAGAGAGAGAGAGAGAGAGAATTCATTGAGCCATAGCTCCATAGACACCCCAGAATTAACCCTGGCATTAAACGCATATGTGCTGAGAGTGAGAGCAGTGGACAGTCACCTTGGCCTTCTTGCCTGCAGGTTGGCATTGCATTCCTCCCACAGGCTCAGGTTTTAAGGTAATACAACCTCTCCAACCCATTTCCCATAACTTGCCTTGTGGTAGGACTCCAGTAAAGTTCCTGCCATGGGGCAGGAAACACATCCAGCTTGTCTTGACTCAAGCTTCTCCAAGGAAGTGCCTTCAGTCAGCTGTACTTCCCAGTGTCACACTAAGCATCATCCTTTGGGGCAATGCTAGTGCCATCTTGGATTTTGTGGTCATTCATTTCTTCTTCTTTAATGAGGAGTGTTTGATTCATGGACCAGCTATCTCATCTTGAAGCCCTATGTATGATGAGTTTTCTTTCATTTCCCCAAAGTAAGAATTTGCCCCTTATGTGGCTATTCAATATTATCCAAATTACAATATTTATAATGTAAATACATTTGCTAGTGTTCCATATTCAAATTTCTAATCTCAATTGGTTGCAAAAAAGATGTCATAGTAAGCCATGGGAATTGCAATAAACAGTGACTAGCAAATCCCAATGACAGGGAGAGGACATATCATGAGAATGTCCTCTGATTTGCAGTCAGCCAAGAGAGAATTTGGAAGAGAAAGCTAAACTGAAATAAAGGAAATCTGTTAATAACACCCAAAAAAGATAGGAAGAGACTTATTATATTAGAACAATTTATATAATTGTTTCCTCTCTCATAATACTAGAACCCCGGTTCATCCCATGAAGTTGACTGGTGGGAGATTGAGGACAGATAAAAGGAAGTACTTCTTAACACAGTGCATAGTTAAACTATGGAATTTGCTACCACAAGATGGTGTGATGGCCACCAATTTGAATGGCTTTAAAATGGGGTGGAATAAATTCCTGGAGAAGGCTATCAATGACTACCAGTCCTGAGGCTACCAGTAGCAGAGGCAATACGCCTTTACACACCAGTTGCTGAGGAACATGGGTAGGAGTGTGCTCCTGCTTGTGGGTTCCTGGTTGACAGCTGGTTTGCCACTGTGTGAAGAGAGTGCTGGCTTAGATGGACCCTTGGTCTGATCCAGCATGGCTCTTCTTATGATGAGAGGATTGTAATGAGTTTCTTCAACTATGAGTAAGTTCCTGGGATGGAGCTAATCAGTTATGGGCCTAGCATTAAAAAAATCTAGCTTAGATCCCATTTTTTAAACAAGGGTAACATTCTTTTTTAATCTCTCAAATATAATCTCTCTCTCTCTCACTCGCTCAAATATAATCTCTCTGCTTCCTTTTGTCCTTATAGGCCCCTTCCAACTTGACTGTTCTATGATTCTGTCCTGTCCCCCCAGCTTTGGGAAGAGTTTTATATACGTTCCTTCTTATATACCCCACCAACACACACCTGTAAAAGGGATATAGCCACCCCTGTATGGTGATTGTACCAAATGCTCAAGGACTGTTTGCTCCCACTTTTCTGTTGCGGTTGACGACACATGACAAACCTAATCGCACGAAACCAAACCCATATTTTCTTAAGAGAGTTTCTGCTGGACAACAGACTGTCTGTGGCTTTACTACTCCTGATTGGTTTATTCCTGATCACTCAGATTCTATGCCTTCTTCTTTTCCTTTCCTTTCCCCTATATATATATATATATATGTGTGTGTGTGTGTGTGTGTGTGTTTTAATAATCAGAAGGGCTGCCCTTTCTAAATTTTTAGGATATGAAGACAAAGCTCTTCCCTTAAGTTGCAGCATAGTGAACATCATTCACCCTGCTTGAAATAGAGACCATCCTCCACTGTCCATGTTTCTGGCTACCCAACAATAGATATTTTAAAAATGATATTTACTCGATCTCTGGATCTGTGCAACATTGATTCTTGTTCCTGGGCCTTAAGAGTGAAGAGTGGTCCAGTCACATTTGCTATCTACTGTGGAGAGGTGTTGCATAGGGCTCATTTACACCTAGAGCCCTTTCTGGAGTTGGGAGGGACGATCGTGAAGTTTTCAGCTTCTGCGTTCATCCCCCACAGGGCACACGCCAGGGACTATTCCTGCAATTTGGAGAGCAGTTCTAAGGAAAAGGTGGGAGTTGTAGTCCAACACATCGAGAGAGTACCAGGTTGGGGAAGGCTGCCCTAGCAAAGAACATGTTCCCAACTCAAGATTTGAAAAAGACAGAATGCTACCCTCAATGCTTTCCTTTTATGAAGTTCTGACCATGCCCTGGAAGCATCTACAGTGCCCAGAAAGAACAGTGAGCACTCAGAAACCTCCCAGCTGAAATCCCTACTGTCCTATCTATTTTAGCAGAAAGTTCCTACACATGAATATGCACAGATTTGTGTATTCTCTTGATCCTGTTTGTATGTTTTTGTCCTTTCTCTGCTTGTACTGTTTGAAACATCTGAGTGAAGCACAAGGGGTTGTCAAAGATGACCAGACCTGCCACTACACTGCCTATTTCATCTTCTTCCTGAATGTTATAGGTGCATCATTCAATCCTAACATTCAGGCAGTAAGGTGCGACAGGGCTCTGAAGAGCTGGCTGGCTGGACGTTTTTTTGTATCAACCCACCCCAACCAATAAAAAAATACACCAACCCTTCAAAATGCACTGAAATCTGGGCTGGGCGTTCGTGCGGTTAGCTGTTTGCAAGTGGCCATTTTATGACAGGGGACAAGGGGCAGTATGTTAACCCTTTCCTCAGCTTGAAAAGCAGTAATGACACACATTGTTTTCCCTAAAGCATTTTGGGTTATTGCAAGGAGAATGGGTCCATTCTTAGGAGAGGTGGAAAGGGTCAGGTATTGCAGCAACAAATCTTTCCAAGCCAATTTTAAAGGTATACTCTATTGGGTAGGTTTGTGTTTATGCAAAAACACTAGTCATTCAAAAGAAGGAGTATGTCACACTTCTTTTTTTAAAAAATAACTAGGAGGGTTTTTGTAATGTCTTGGGTGGGAAATATTTGCATTTTGGGGGAGAACATTGGTGCTTTATACCAAGCTAGCTATTTTTCATTACTAGTTCTTGATTAGAATAATTAGATCATCTTCAAGGCACCATTTTCCTTACAAGGAAAATAATTCTCTGAATTGCTACATAGAGGTATAGGGTGCATATTCATTTTTTTGTACACACACACACACGCACACACAGAGTTCTGAAGTAGGTATATTGATCTGATTTTTCTATAGAATATACTGTAGGTATACAACCCATCCTTGAGCTTGTACAGAATGTATATAAATATAAAATGGCCACATCTCTTTGCGTGTGTCTGTCCCCGGAAGGGTGGACTGATTGTTTTTGGATGTCTGCAGCTGTTACCTTGAAGGATGCAATTTCATCTTTCATTTATTTTTCCCCATCTAGACTGTATCAGGATAAACTGTAACGCCAGTAAGTTTTCCCTCAAGTTTCATTTTGTTATTTCTCTGTATATAACTACATATAGAAATATATGAAAAAGAAATTAACATTATTTCCTTGGCTATTTTATAAACTGTTTATTCTTTTATTTTTACTGTATATATTTTTTTAAAAAATAAATGATTGGGATTAAGATGTTTGGTAGATTCTGAAGGCATACAGGATTTGTGATGGTTGCATGTGAATGTAATATGTGCGAGAGTAATTTCTCTAGGGGCAAATGAAACGATATATTTGCTGGCTTAGCAGACAAGCATCCAGGGAACGGGATGAACTGAAAATGTATTTCAGTAGTTTTCTGGTGACTTGGGGAAAATATCCTTAGAGGTCGTTTTGATACTGCATAGAAAGAGCAGGTACTGTATGCACTTCTCCACTACCAAAAACAAACAAACAGAAAGTGTTATTTATTGTGATAACAATATATCTCATTTGGGCCACGGTTGTTGACTGCATTGTCTGATATTTCTCCATCATCTATTCTTTTAAGGGATGATGGATTTTTTAAAAAAAGTTTTATAGGGAGGAATTTATAAATTCTCAGGAAGATCATCTCACTATCCTGCCTTTTCTTGCTTGTCCTGAATACTGAAACATTCCAGGGAAACATTTCCAAAGTTTTTCTGTTGGAGCATCTTCTACCATGACTTTGTTACCATGTAACAGCGTTTGCAACTAAGAATACCCCCCAACTCCAATGCAGATTACTATCCTTTAATAATAATAATAGCACAAGGAAAGGAAATATATATTTGTGAAGCAAGAGAAGTGTAACAGATTGATATGAGATCCCCCCCCCCCCACACACATTGGATAAAATATTTAATGCATTCAATTTTTTTTGTCCGTTTCCTTGTCAGCACCAGCATCTGATGAAATAATTTTGCTTTCATAAATGTCTAATTATATGGGCTTCTACATATTTATTATTTTAATACATTTCCTCTTCATACCCCCACCACCCCCACCACACTATCTTAAAAAAAATCATGTTTGGACTTTAATAATTTTGTCTAAAAATTCTTCTCTATTGATTTTGCTCTTTAGAATCCTGAACACACTTGTTGCCTCTGTAGTGACATAGTCTTCGGCAGGATCTGCACTACTGCTTTAAAACATTTTATAACAGTGGTGACAACTGTTGGGGCCCAGGACACACTCCATATACTGTTTTAGAACTGTTTTCAAAGTGTCATATCCTGCTTGGTGTAGATCTGGTCTTAGTCCTTCTCCCCATTAATAAATAGAGACACAGGCCCTTTCTACACCAGACAGGTGTAGAGGGCCGGAGGGGTGGCAATCCCGGAAGTGTCTGCTTCTGGGATCGTCACGTTAATTCACACACATTGTGCAACGACCTGGGCTCCTCCTGGGTCATCGCACATGGCTGCCGCCATTTAGTTTTCAACCCGGGAAGAGTGCTCTTGCGCTCCACTGTGAATGGTAAGTTTTCTTTGGGGGGGGGGGGGGAAATGCATGCGAAATTCGCTCCTCTTTCCCCCTGCCATCCTTGAGATGGCAAACGTGCCCCCCCTTCCCTGATAGGCATGGAGCTGCATGATGTGGCTCCGTGTCCATTTATGCTGCTGTGCTTACTTCTGTGTAAGCACAGCAGCAACCGGGACAGCAGAAGATTCAGGATTTTCCAGGGTTACCTTATCCCTGGAAAATCCTGTGGCTGACCCCACCCCCCGGGAGCCCCTGTGCATCATTTGGATTCTCAGGGACCAGCCAGGGGCCATCCCAGGTGAAACTCCTGGTGTAGAAAGGGCCTCTGTTGAATGAGGGAGGCTCAAGGGAAGCATCTCGGTCTAGAAAGCTCTGGGCAAGTAAGGCAAGGGACTTTGCTTAAAGTATCAGATGATGCAGTCACTTCTGTTAACCAAGCTTGGCACACTGGGTCTGTGTTGTTAAGAGCAAACAGAGTCATGCGAAAAGGATAGCAATCTTGGTGAAGTTTGACGTTCTCCCATGGTGGCAACCAAGAGTACTGGCTGTGAGAGCTCCAAGACATGGTGACAACAGGTAAGGCTCTAGCTTTCATTTTTGTTATTCTATTTATGTGTTGAAGGAATGAAAAGAGAGAAAAAACCAACTGTTCCATTTTATTGATTGGTGGTTTGTTCATGTTCCCTGAAATTGCCATTCTTGCTTTCTCCTCCCCCTCATGTTTTGCTTTCCTTCATTTATTCCCACACTGTGAGGTGGCAAACACGAACTTTGGAAGAAATATGCTTCGAAAAAATATTGAAAAATATCAAACTACAAGTGATAACACAATCAAGGATAGTGTTATGAACGAGAGGGAGGGAGAGAGAGAGAGAGAGAGAGAGAGAGAGAGATTAACAAAACTGGCAACATCACAGGTACCTGAATACTATCACATTATAAAATTGAAAAATGCTGAAACAACTTTATATTTAGAAGCTGTATTAGTTTCATGGCAAGGATTGACAATATAGCACAAATGTTTTTTGTCTTTTTATTAATTGATAGTCATAGCATACTAATAAGCTCCTAAACGAAGACGAAAGGGTGAATGTGTTTATATATGCTTGGAACTCCATGGAAGGAAGACAATTTGGAGCAGAAAAAGAATCACACACACACACACACACACACCCCTTCTCAGCTCTCTCACATAAGCTTTTCCTAAGGGAAAAGAAAAGAAAGGCCATCAGCAGGGCTGGAGGAAGACACTTTGCTGCTGGATGAAAGGACATGGGCTCAATCTACACCAAGCAAAATATACCGCTATGAAAGCTGTATGGAAGTGGTATATAAAAGGCAGGAGCCACACTACTGCTTTATAGTGCACTGACAAACTGTTGGGGTCCATTGACACATACCATATACCGCTTTCATACCGCTTTCATGGTGCTATATCCTGCTTGGTGCAGATCTGGCCATGATTAGCCTACCACCACCTTCCATATATAGAAACCAACAGAAATCAAAGTTAAAATCTACTTCAACACAGACAACAGAATCACATCCTCCATCAAATCTGAGAGCAGCAGCGGGCTAGTTTAGGAAGTGTAGCATTAGCCACGCGGCACACATGGCTTTGTCACCCAAGAGTGGAGAATGGCCAGGTGGTCAGGAGGCATGGGGGGCTGCTGTGTGAGGTTGTCCCACCCTGTCTAATAGTAGCCCTTGTCATCAGTATTTGGTTACACATGTTTGCATGCCACGTGAAATTAGGCCCTCAATCTCTCATTTTCAATGCAAAATACGTTTACAATCAATAATGAACAAAAGTTGTTTTAACATTCAACATTCAATGCATTGACCACTTACAAGAGCTGGGATTGTTTAGCTTGGAAAAAGAGGGTAAGGGGACACATGATAGAGGTGTACAAAAGTTTGCATGGTGTGGAGAATGTGTACAGGGAGACATTTTTCTCCCTCTAATAATAATAAACCCTGGGTCATCCCATGAAGCTGATTTGTGGGAGATTCAGGACAGATAAAAGGAAGTACTTTTTCATACAGTGCATAGTTAGCCTATGGAATTTACTACCACAGGATGTAATGATGGCCACCAATTTGGATGGCTTTAAAGAGTGGGGGTTGGATAAATTCCTAGAGGAGAAGGCTATCAATGACTACTAGTCCTGATGGCTATGTGCTACCTCCAGTATCTGAGGCAATAAGCCTATGTACACCAGTTGCTGGAGAACATGGATGGTTGGATGGATGGGAGGGTGCTGTTGCACTCATGTCCTGCTGGTTGGCCACTGTGTGAACACAGTGCTGGGCTAGATGGACCCTCGTCTGATCCAGCATGGATTTTATTTTGATCTTATGCTCATAATTTTTGGTGTGGAAGGTCAGATGAAATGTTATCAGATCTGTAGAGCTGTGGTCTCCCCTCCTTGCCCCCTTGCGATCATTGTGCACTTGTTGGTTCTGATGTTAAACAGTTCCTGCATCATTAGTGCAGAATGGCTTTTTTTTCTTTCCATGGTTTTTTTTTTTTTTGCACCTGGGCCTTATTGTGAATAAGGGTCAAATCAGTTTCAACAATTTTAATTATCTTCAGTATTCACAGGGGTAAATTACTATTTCTTTTTTGCTCATGAATGCGAATGAGAGAACCATCAGTAAGCATGGAACAAATGAGGATTTTATTATGCTAATTAACTGTTACCACAAGAGACACTTAGAATAAGCAAAGGCTTGCCTTTAATTGCCTGTTTAGAACCTGTTAGCATGCTGACATCTTTCTGACTGGTATGTTAGCTGCACCTCCTTCTATGATTAATCATATGAAGCAGACATGGAACGTTAGCTTCCATTGGTCTTTCCAATTGGTTTTTGTCAATGTATTTTCATTTAGAACCCATGGTATGGTCCTCCTTTGTATAGCCCCACCTTTCTAGTAAAATCTGTAGAAATATGATTGATCCAGGATTTCAAAGAAATCCATAGCCACATATGCTTCTACTACATCACTTTCTTTTCTGGCATCCAAGAATAATTTCCAATAGCTCACAGAAGTATGAAATTTGAAGCATGTAGCTGATGCTTGAGTTCCTTTTTGACAGCTGCATGGGCATCATTTCCAGAAATCACCAACATGATGGTTAGATCCCTAGCATGTTTCTGTATAAACTATATGGTATATTATCCAAAGTTCTCTATAAAGTATCTTTAAATTATATACATACATAAGATCTCCACTAACAGAATAATATATCTACCTCTAAGATGTCCATGGTTTCTGTTGAATTAAGGGCAGTATCTTGGGCTGACTTTAGAAAAGCAAAACCCAAAGTGTATATGATTAACTTTGATGTACTATAAGTATCCTGTATAGGATATCCTTTACATTGGCTACTGGTGATGTCCTTAAAATGTCCTTTAAGTCAGTTATTAATGATAGGCAAAATCTCCCCATACATTTGAAGTTATGCTGCAAATACTGCAATCATGATCAATTTACAGTAAAATCTGACAAAAACGTATCAGATACTTTAGTTATGATTGAAATGTAATATCAGTATTTGGTAGGGAAGCTTTTAATTTTGGAAACAGCATCACAGCGACGTCTCATTGAGCCGACAAGTGTTTTAAGCTCTTCCTTCTTTATGACATGGTTCTAGGAATCATTTATAGCCTCAATTAATTGGCTTTTATTTGATGGACGCCTCATTCGTACAAGAATTTTCAAATGGTGTCACAAATTTTCTATCGGGTTCAGGTCAGGGCTGTTTCCTGGCCAGGTCAACAATTGAATGCCCTTTGCTGTGAACCACTGTTTGCATATTTTTGCTGTGTGACAGGGAGCTGAATCTTGTTGAAAAATAAATGGGGTATTGTTTGGAAAGAGATCCCTGATGGAAGGTAACAGTTTTGGTTCCAGGATGGTGTCAATGTATTTTCGTGCGTTTAGTGTGCCATCGATTACTTGAAGGCAGCCAGCACTAACTGCTGACATACATGCCCAAATCATAACGCTTGTTGGGTATTTTACAGTTGCCTCAATGCAGTCAGGATGTCGCTCTTCTCCTACTCTACATCTCACATATTTTCACCCATCACTACCAAATAAGCTTATCTTACTTTCATCACTCCAGATAACTTGCTTCCACTGATCTTCTGTCCATTCACTGTCTTCTTTTGCCCACTGTAGTCATTTTCGGCTCTGCTTTAGATTCAGAAATGGCTTTTTTCTCGGAATTCTACCGTTTAGTCCAAAATCTGAGTCTTCTCCTTATCGTTCTGGAACTGACAGAAACACCAGTTGCATCAAGTACACCTTTGATGGCCTCAGATGAAATTTTTCTCCCCTTGAGACACAGCCTTTTTATTCTTCTGTCATCAACAGACAATGTGCACTTTTTACGGCCGTTTCCTGCCTTGTTTTTAATTGACTTTGTTTCGTTATATCGTAAACACTACTTTTGAACTCCGGATGTAGTCACTGAATGACCAACGTGCCTTGCAATTTTAGCATAGGAAAGACCTGATTCATGTAATACAACAATCCTGCTTCTTCTCCTGAATGTCCAATCAACTCTTTTCCTTGGTGCTATTTCACTATTTATGATGTACAATTTTTATATGAGAAATAATTCAAATATTCACAATCTCCAATTGTGCCTCAGATACAGTGATATTTGTTCTGTCTTCTACAGAACAAACAGCAAAACTGACTTTCCACAACTTGAAACATGAGGTAACACAGCTACTGCCATATGACTGGTCCACAAAACAAGGACTGTGATTGGCCAGTACGGTTTGCAATTCCAAACTGCTTCTCAACTCAATCACAACTTGTGTTTCTTTTTAGAATAAAGTAAGCATAACTTTTTTTTAACTGAAGGTATTTGCATTCTGTTTTTTGTTTTGAATTCAGCATTAAATTCTCTTTCAATTGATATATAAACATTTGAACTTTGTGAAACAGAACATTTTCTATAAGCATTCAAAGTTGCAAAACATGAAAATTTCAAAAAGTGTCCACAATTTTGGCCACCACGGTACAAAATTTGGATATTGCAAATTATTTCTCAGCTCCATGGCTGAGTTCTGGTCCCAGGTAGATTTCTCTGCTTGTATCTGCTGCCAGAGGCATTCCTATGCTGGCCTGCTCCGATCCAACTGCTCTGCCTCTTAATGGCCAGAATCTAGGCTGACCAGATAAAATCCAGGTCAGGGCTCATGTAACTTTAACAGTTGTAGAGAAAAGGGAATTTCAGCCAGTGTCATTTGTATGCAATTAGTTCCTGGAGATATTCCCTCTTCATACCGAGGACGTGGACAAGCTGCTTGGACGAGTTAGGAGGACGACTTGCCCTCTCGATCCCTGTCCTTCTTGGCTGGTCACCCAGGGAGGAGATGCACTTAGATCACAATTACAATACATTATTAATGCATCTCTCAGGGAGGGGAGTTTTCCATCATGTTTAAAAGAAGCGGTAGTATGGCTGCTTCTAAAGAAGCCCTCCCTGGACCCCATGGACTTTAATAACTACAGACCGGTATCAAACCTTCCATTCTGGGGCCTTTCAACTCCAAGTAGTTTTGGATGACACTGATTTTCTAGACCCATTTCATACTGGCTTCAGAGCGGGATATGGAGTTGAGACTGCTATGGTCGCCTTAGTGGATGATCTACGCCTGAGTATTGACAGGGGGAGTGTGTCCCTGTTGGCACTTCTGGACCTCTCAGTGGCATTCAATACCATCGACCATGGTATCCTTCTGGAACGCCTGAGGGGATTGGGACTCGGGGACACTGTGCTTCAGTGGTTCCGGTCCTACCTCTTGGGCAGGTTCCAGATGGTGATGCTTGGGGATAGCTGCTCCGCAAAGAAGGAGCTGCTGTGTGGCGTACCGCAAGGTGCCATCCTTTCCCCAATGCTGTTTAACATTTATATGAAACTGTTGGGAGAGATCATCCGGAGGCATGGGGCGGGGTGCTATCAGTATGCTGATGACACCCAAATATATTTCTCTATGCCTTCGATAACAGCGTCAGCTAAGGATAGTGTGTCTCCTCTGAATGAATGCTTGGAGGCGGTAATGGGCTGGATGAGGAAAAACAAACTGAAGCTGAATACAGACAAGACGGAGGTGCTTGCTGTTAAAGGCCGCAACCTGGGTTTGGAGGTGTGTCAACCGGTTCCGGATGGGGTTACACTCCCCCTGAAAGACTGTGTTCGCAGCTTGGGGGTGCTCCTGGATCCATCGCTCCAAATGACAGCCCAGATAGATGCGACGGCCAGGAGTGCCTACTATCAGCTTTGGCTGATACGCCAGCTGCGCCCCTTCCTAGAGTTGGAAGACCTAAAGACGGTAGTGCACACACTGGTAACTTCAGGCTCGACTTCTGTAATGCGCTGTACATAGGGCTACCTCTGTGCCTAGTCCGGAAACTTCAACTAGTTCAAAATATGGCAGCCAGGTTGGTCACTGGTACACCTAGGGGTGACCATATTACGCCAGCTTTAAAATCGCTCCACTGGCTGCCAATCAGGTTCCGGGTGAAGTATAAAGTGTTGGTTATTACCTTTAAAGCCCTACGTGGTTTGGGTTCAGGTTACCTACGGGATCGCCTTCTCCCATGCAATCCGCCCTGCACGCTCAGGTCCTCTGGGAAGAACTTACTGCGGTCGGCCAAGACTAGGCTGACAACTGTTACCCAGAGGACCTTTTCTTCTGGCACTCCCAGACTGTGGAATGACCTGCCAGAGGAGACTCATCAACTTAACAGTCTTTTAGAATTTAAGAAAGCCATAAAGACTGTTCTCTTCCGGCGGGCATATCCAGTGGAATTTTAGAATGTTTTTAGGATGTTTTTAGGATGTTTTAATGCAGTTTTAAAAATGTGTGTCATGTTTTAATCAGTTTTATGTATTTTATTATATTGTTGTTCCCTGCCTTGATCCAAATGGAGAGGCGGGTAAGAAATAAATTATTATTATTATTATTATTATTATTATTATTATTATTATTATCACAACAGTTAAAGTGCAGGCACTATACTAGAGTGACCATATACAATAGAAGGCAGGGCTCCTGCAACTTTAACAGTTGTGATGAAGAGGGAATTTCACCAGGAACTAATTGCATACAAATGACACTGGCTGAAATTCCTTTTTCTCTACAACTGTTAAAATTACATGAACCCTGACCTGGATTTTATCTGGTCACCCTACAGAATCATTCCCTTTGCAGTGTTCTCCTTTGTTTGGCTGTGTCTGCTGCAGTGGCAGACCACCAGTCATGGAGTCACTTTGTTCTTCCTCTTTCACCTTTGAAATCCTAGTAAAGGGGAGAGAGTCATAGGATTCATCCTGGTAGCTTGATTACATTTAGTGGCCATCAAAAGGAGCCTGTGGTCTCATGTTTCCTACACATACTTGGAAACCATGTTTTGATCATCCTTGTTACATGTCCATAAGTGAGAGGGCACACTGTTTACGCCAAGGAGTACCACATCAACTGTGTTATTAGCATGGCATTGGTTTAATACTTGAGTTAAGAGCTTTGCTAAATATTCACCAATTTCCATTTTACAAATAAACATATATCGTAGCAGTTAATGGCCCCCTCGTAATCTCATATAGATAGATATAGATATAGATACGGGGAGTGGGAGGGGAGGAGCTGTAGCTCAATAGTAGAGCACACACTTTGCATACAGAAGGTCCCCGGTTCAATCCTCAGCCTTTCCAGTTAAGGCTGGAAAAACTCTAGCCTGAAGCCCCGGAGTGCCGCTTCTATTCACAACTGGGCTAGATGGACCAATCGTAGCTTCCTATGTTCCTATGTTCTCCTTATGTATTCTCACTGCAATCTTATACATGTCTGCTCAGAATTAAGTACTAGGGATGTGTGAATCAGCAAAACCTGAGCTCGCTGAAATTCTCCAAATTCCATCTTGAATCTCATTCTGACTTGAGCTGGTATCAAATTGTGAGCTCCCTCTCCCCTTTTTGCATGAAAATCTGAGTGTATTTCCAGGTGTATCTTTCCAGATGTATGCATCAATTGGGCACATTTTTGAAATGTAGCATTTTTGAAATGTACTCATTTTGAAATGTATTCATTTTTGAAATGTACAGTTTCTTCTCTCATGAGTAAAGCATACTTTTGCACATTTTTGAAATGCACACCTGCCATCAAATATTTTTTCTTCTTGTCCGCAAATCACATTGCAAACTCGGAACTGTATGTACATCATCTGCAGATTGAGTCGGAGTCCATGTTTGGTGAAGAAGGTGCAAACTGGGTAAACCCTGATCCAAACCCAACTGAAGGGAATGTCTTTTATATCCCTAGAAAATCCATGGAGTTCAAAGGGGCTGACTCTCAGGCAAGTAGCTATTGGATTGGAGCATCTGTCTCTTCAAGGCATAATGGAAATAATATTGTATTCCATCTGAAAGAATAATGTTTGAGACTGAGCCCGGTGGAAGCTTTTATACCTCAGGGTAGGGAACCATAAGGCTCGTTGGCCTGGAATATCAAATGAAGAAATAGTCACAGGTGTTTCTTTCAGAAAAAGAGGGATGAAAGAAGCTGTTTGGCACAAGAAGGGGGCTGATTCCATAGTTTCAGTCTTGCCTGTGGGGAAGAAAGGGGAAATTGAAGGGAAGCAAATATATGATTACCATGTAGTAAGCAATAAGAAATGCATCGAAATACAAGTCACATAGATCTTTACCGGACTGAAACATCGTATGAAAAATTCTGGAATAAAAAATTGTTATGAAAAGGCAGAGGGGAAACGAAGCTTGCTAAAATAAAGGAACACGGTATTCACAGAGAATGTTAGCTATTAAGCTATGCAAACTGAAAACCCACTTTCTTCTTTCTATATCACCCAGGAGGAAAGATAATTGATTCCATTATTTTGTTTTTAAAGATATCCTGCTAAGGGGACACTTGAACTTCCAGTGTATATGGTGGATATGTTACTAATACAATTCCCTATTCATCTCGTAAGAGCTCTCATAGTTTGATCAACATAAAATTTCTCACAAGGGCATTGATGGTGCATTCACATAGGTACTACAATAAGTAGTAAATTGTTTCAACCTGTGTTATCTTTACTTTGCAAAATTAGAAAAGGAGACTATCTTGTTAGGTAATTTTAGTGCTTGCATAAAAGTTCTCAAGAAATGCCAAGAAATTATGGTGGGGGCAAAATTTTGGGACACAGCGTTTTTGGATGGGGCACAGTTATTCACCAGCTTGGGAATGGGGGGCTTACTGGAATTTAGTAGTGGCTGCTTTTTCCCCTTTAAACAGTGCTCCTATGGTGCCAGTTGAAAAACAATGTGGTTTTAAAATAAAAATAAAAAGCCACTGCTACCAATACCTAGGGTGACCAGATTTTGGAAAGCAAAATCCAGCTCCAAAATGGCCACCACACCAAAGCAGCCCCCTGAACATAAAATAAAAAAATTAAAAAGGCCGCCTGCCATGCGGCCAACAGACACCCCTGCCACCCCCCACCAGAAACAACCCCCCCCAAGCCACCCGCCCCCCCAAAAAAACCCAGCCCGGACCTACCGGGTCCTCCGCTGCCACCGCCGATCTCCTCCACTGCCGCGTGACCCCCTGCAGCCCCCTCACCCTTCTTGCCCTGCTCCTGGGCTCCCTGGAGGTACCTGAGGAACAGCAGCAGCAGGCAAAGGAGGAGGAAGAGCCTACTTTAAAATGCCCGAGCTGTTCCCCAGCCTAGGCAGGAAACAAGTGCTCAGCGTTAGGGAGCGTCAACAAATTCCTTGTCTGGTGGCTAAAGCAGTTAGCCACCAGACAAGGAATTTGTTGATGCTCCCTAACACTGAGCACCTCTTTCTTGCCGAGGTGGAGCAGCGGGCAGGAAAGAAGTGCTCAGCATTAGGGAGTGTCAACAAATTCCTTGTCTGGTGGCTAAAGCAGTTAGCTTTAGCCACCAGACAAGGAATTTGTTGACGCTCCCTAATGCTGAGCACTTGTTTCTTGCAGAGGCAAGGGAGCAGCGTGGGCATTTAAGGGCGGGAGGAGAGCTGATCCTTTCCCCGGTTTGCTCCTGCAGTCCCCGTCGGCCCGGATTGCCCCAGTTTTCCCGGTTAGGACCGGGAAATCCAGGGTGATCTGGTCACCCTACCAATACCCAATAAAGCCCCTTCCCAGAAAAATCATGAATAACCCCCCACAAAAACAACAATTCTCAGAAACCTTCCCCCCAAATTCACTGCATGTGATTGGGGCAGCCATATACAGTGTCCACAAGATGCTAATATAAGCTGTTGAGAACACAGGTGAATAAATAAATCTTTCACTATTTATTATTTATTTGTGCAATCAATTTATAGACCATTTCAATATCTGAAAAGATACCCCCAGTCTCTTTACCATACAAAATTAAAATACGAAACTTCAACAGATGTATTTCTCAACACTTCCAAAAATGGTCCCAAAGTAGTTCCTGCTCAATTGTACTTGAGTCCTCAGGAAGGTGCTCCTTTAATGAAAGAACAAAGTTCATGTTCCAGAGGAAACTGCATTTTGCATACACTCTGCATTCAAAAGCTCCACAGTGTTTTTCATGCCTCCCTTGGAACTCCTGAGGACTATACCATAAAATGGAAAATTACCTCATCATCATCGCCACCACATCACTTCTGAGGACCTCATTATTGCCACGTCGTTGAAATCTGTACTAGGGATGGACAAATCTATTGCTGATCCATGCAACGTTCAGATGCATTCAGTCATAAGTCCATTTTATCCAATTTATGAATCATTCTGCAATTTTTTAAAAAAGAAAATACACATTTTTTTATGTACAAAATTTCCCTAACGTATACAACTTTCTGCAACATTTCCTAATAGTGGAATTTTTTTTTTACATATGCATATAATATATGCAAGTTTTGAACTGTGTTTTCATCTACATATTAGCCTGGGAAATGCAAAGTAGGTCGGTTTGCATAAAGATGCAAACCAAATGCAGTTCATGCACATACTTAGTTAATACTCATTGTGTCTTCAGCGAAATGCATAAAACAAAGTATTTATTTGTGCTTTATTATTCCACCATACAAAAGCATACAAAATTGTTTGTATATGCAATTTTTGAGCTTAGAACAGCATTGAAAAATGTGGAGAAATGTGCAATCCAGAGGATAACTGTGATCTCATCTGTGTATTAGTCTGGGTAGTGATCATTAGATTGCTTCACAGAAAAATTCAGACCAAATTATCACCCTTCCTTAGTTTATACGCATTGTGCCTTTGGAGATAAAAAAGAGAGGCATAAAGCAATTCATTTATTTATCATTGTTGCTAAAACAATAGCAATGTAAGTCACTTCCCAGCATAGTATAGCACAGAGGGTCCTCTAATAGCGAAACTAAAGCTAGGCCGAATGTCACCCTACCCCTTTTGCAGGACTATTCATCCTCTGTGAATTTGGGGAGGGGTGATTAGTGACTTTTGAGGGGGGATTCTAAGAGCCTTCAGGTGGTTTTCCAGTAAAGTCAAGGTGCCTGAGGTCTTCTCCTTCCCCTCTGTTACCTAAAAGAAAAGAAGCAAGCTTGCCACTGTTTCAAATGGCAGCATTCCCTTTGAATTTTTGAATAGGCTGCCCAAATGGGTATGATGCTACATTTGTTTGTGTTATCAAATCAATATATTCAACAAACATTTTAATAACAAATCTTATAATAACCTGTGCAAGTAAGGATGGGCTGCATGAGCCCTCATCTTCCTCTGCCTTACTATGCTTTGTTGTTTTTAAGCCAATTAACCTCCCCCTACACACTGGTGCAGCTAGGTAATTTTAGATCCTAGTCTTAACAGTCTTACAGGGCAGGTGTTGTTGTTGTTGTTGTTGTTGTTAAACATCAATGTGTAGTATTTCAGTTGTGAAGCACACAATTTCTCTTCTCTCCCCCTCCCACCATTCTATGCTTCTACATTCCTGATATGTTAGAGCACCCTTCCCCAACTTGGTTCCACCAAAAATGCTTTTATTAGGGATATTTACAGAATTCCCTGGATTCCCACCTTGAGTTTGAAGTTCTGTATTTCTGGCATGGTTTCCCGATTGGAAGTTAGCATGATAGAATTTGTTTTTTGGGTCAGATTCTGCAGAAGTATTTGGATTTTTACAATCACCCCCCTCCCAAACAACAACAACCCTGAATTCCTAAAAAGTTTAAATAATGTTTGTTTTAATGGAGAATTATATCAAAATGGAGAGCCTGCAAAACATCTGAAAGCAAAATGCAACCAACTACTGAATACTCTCTTTTCCCCAAGCGTTTTAAGTCACAGTGCTGAGTTATTGAGTTGAGCTGCAGCTTCTTCCTGTATGATTCTAGAATTCAATATAGACAAAGGTGAAATGATGCAATTATGAACTGTGCTGGTGTTAATGCTGAAGCAAAAATCTGCCTGGGCTAGTGAGGGCAGCAGACACCCCCATGGCCAGCCCTCTCAGGCTCCGATGGATGTACCTGGCAGATATTTGCCCCATCGCTATCAAATGACAAAGGGGTACAGGTCTGGGCAGAATTCAGTTCCGCCCCGACCTGTGCACACCCTTTTCCTTTTCCCCTGCTGCATTAATAGCAGCTGCCATTAACACAGCGGGCAGAAATACACAATTTCCCCAGCCTTGGGGAAATTGCATTTCTCCCCCACCCCAAGATGGGAGCCTTATAGGGCATATTAACAGGACCTTTAATTCTCCCATCGATGGTGGGGAGAGAAACATGTTTTACTCAAAGCTGGGGAAAGCGCATATTTCGCCCCTCCACTCTAATTTCATTCCCCCCTCCCCCAGTGCCAAATGTTTAATTTAGTAAAGTCCTCTTAAAGGCCACAATTGGAGTCGGGGGAAGGAAGGCAAGTGCACTTTTCAAGGCCTACCAAAAGTGTGCATTTTCCCCAGACATGTTAAAGGTGTGCTGAGGAAGATTGTGCGCTTTCTGGAGGCCCCAAAAAGTGCACTTTGTCGAGCGCTTGGCCAGGCTGGCTCCTGGAATAGGGCTCGCTGAGCAGCATTTGGCAAACTTGTGGCATCCTGTAGCTGGAAGTAAGATCAGGCATGGCCCGGCACCTACCAAGGGCTGACACTCCATCAGGGGCTCACTGAGAAGAGCTCCTTCTCTTTACCATTTCATTTTGCTTGTTCACCTGACTCTTGCTCTGGCCCAGACAACAGTGGTGATAAAAAGGACTAGTAATAGATGCTG
Source organism: Anniella stebbinsi (assembly GCA_029215795.1). Taxonomy (NCBI): domain Eukaryota; kingdom Metazoa; phylum Chordata; class Lepidosauria; order Squamata; family Anniellidae; genus Anniella; species Anniella stebbinsi. Next base: position 338,820,175 of record JARDYH010000001.1, read on the forward strand.
CTGCTTACTTGCTCACTGGCTCCCTGCCTGTCAAAACAAGTAGCAATGATGACAAACTAGATGAGGAGCCATAGCAGCTGGTGATACAGATACATTCCTTTTTTCCTTTCTTTTTTTTCCCCTCACACCTTTTTTTTGGTACTGTTTTGTTCTTATGCACAATAAAAAAGGGAAAAAATAGCAACTGGTGATAATGGCGGTGAGAAGGTAGACTCACTATGGAGGAGATCCATTGAGGTTTTTTGCCCAAGGGCCTCAAAAACATGGAGCCAGCACAGGTGCTATTGTTATTTTAAAATAATTTAAGAAAGACAACAACAAAACCCAGGCAAAGCTAGGAACACTACATGCAGGGAAACTGTTCCAACCTGCCTCTGGGAAATCTAGATTTTTGATCAGAATCTGAACAGAATGGATCCAATCAGATCAGGGCAAAATTATTATGTTCTCCATCCCTATCTTTTATCAGAGTTGCTTAGAAACTCCAAATTGGGTGAAATGAGCTTCATATCTCATTTTATTGGAAATTGTGTCCTCGTCTCTTAAAGACTTACATTTCATGTATCCTCCTCCCTTAGAGCCATGATGTACAGGTAAGAAGGGACCTCTCTCTTTTTCATAGATCTATGGCTGCAAACTACAGCAGCCATAAAGGGCCATTTCCCTAATTTACAACAATAGAAAGAGAGAGATCTCTTCTTCCCTTTATATCATGGCTCTAGAGGTGGGGACTTGAAAGATAAATCCTGGTGTCAGTAGTGGGAGTTTTGGGGGTGACCAGGGAGGGAAAGGAGATGGGGAGGAAGGGGAGGGAGGTGGACTCTTGGTAAGCTTCCTACCAACTTTCCCAAGTGGTGGGGAGCTGCCCACCACTACCCTGAATCAGCTGAAGGAACCCTGAGGTCTTCAGAATGTATTAACTTCAGCCTTGGGGTGCCTCAGGCCGACCCAGTACATGAATCGGCCTACCTAAACTCAGATTTGGAGCTTCGGCCTGAGACAGTGCACAGCCCTAGCTATACTACAGTGACCGGATACAAAAGGAGGCAGGGCTCCTGCAGCTTTAACTGTTGTGATGAAGAGGAAATTTCTCCAAGTGCTGCATGCATACAAATGACACCTGCTGAATTCTCTTTTCTATGCAACTGTTAAAGATACAGGAGCCCTGTCCTCCTTTTCATATGGTCACCGAAATCCCTACCTACAGCTATAATGGAGCATAAGTCATCTTGAGTAACAAAAATAGTTGTTGTAAATTAAATTGTAATATCATTAGAAAGAAAGGCCATCTTTAATAACATATTTTCCTATCGATCGATCGATCGATAGATAGATGTGTGTGTGTGTGCGTGCCATCATTCCCAAAGGAGGTGTCACACTCTACTGTGAACATAAAATGGAGGACCTATGCAGTGACAGTCAGGTTCAATTCTGAATGACTCCCAATTAGTTCTATTGGGAAAAATAATGAAAGTATAATCTATAGGGCTTCAAGCGGAACACCAAAACCTGCTTCCCCTTCCATGAAAATAGGATTTCACTTGAATCTGGGGGTATACTTATAGTTCCTGGACCCTTTACTTTGTTCTGTACAAGTGTGTACATTTGCCATGTCTTCCTATGAAGAAAAGGTACAATATTGTCCTTGGGGATGCTGACAAATGGGGAACAAACTTGTCTCTCCCTAATATTGGGGAGTCATGATTCCATAGAGAGGGACTCCATATAAATATGCATGGTGGAATCCCTGCAATATATAGATCTTCTCTCTTCCACCCCACTCCCCACCATAAAGGCAAGTGCTTCTTAGAATAAAATATTATTTCTTATGAGAAATCAACATGGCTTTAAAATGTTCAGACATCATGAGAATTGTGGGAGATACAAAAACAATACTTTTTGATGCTGCCAATTCAGTTTGTAGAATGAGAGCTCTTCCATAGTCTCTCCAAGATGGATGCAAATGACCTACCGGCTTTGGAAATAAAGTGGAAGGATAAGCCACCTTTAAGTTTCACTTTCATCGAATTTGGCATATGGATGCTGCATTGATACAGCTTTGATATAGATTGTAGCTGAGTGGATACATCCCAGTTGCCTGCACAGTCAGTCAGTCCCCACTGATTAATTCATTGGGAATGAGGGGGTTGGAAGGAATTTAATCTCCAATGAATGGTTTACTGAACTAATGTACCAGCAAAAGTAATCACACTGCTTGCATCACATCTCTGAGAGAAGACCCATTGTTGTGTGTTTTTTTAAAACACCTCTGTACACAGATCGTCTTTCTGGTATAGATATTCCCAGTTTTCATGTTACATCTGCATTCAAGAGGTAGCTTAAAAGATTTTGCATCTGCCTTTAAATGTATTTTGAGAAACAGCCTTGTATTGAATGAATGAGTTTTTCTCAATCCTTATTTAAAGAGACAGGTGTTCTAGAAATTTCAGTAGGAAGAATTGTTTTCTTCCAGCTGTCTCTTTTTGTAAACATCTATTTTGTGCAGCAGAATTTTCCCCAAGATGTATATCAATATATTATTTGGGAGAATTCATTATCAATCATATCTATTCAGCATTTTACCATGCAAGCTAAATATTGTACTATGTACTGCATTTTTTTTAAAAAAACAACAAAAACCCTACAATAGACTGCTTAGGAATACAGTGAAACAAAACTAATGCAAGGAATTATCTGTGTGTGAAGCATTTATTTAATTTTAAAAAAAAATATGAATAAACATATAAGCCATATGAAAGACAGGATAGCACGTTTTGCATTTATTAAGTAAATTGTGTATTGATGTACGGTGTTGTGTGAAACTGGAATGCTGCTGTTTGAGAAGTAGAAATCCAAAATGTTGTTAGATATACAGCGCTAGTTATGTGTTTCTCTGATGGCTGCTTTGTGCTTTAAGGCTTCAGCCTTAAGCACACTTACTATAGAGTAAGGCCTCATCTACAAGAATTCGCCTTTACGCCTGGTTAGGCGATTATGCGCATATTCGCAGAAGCGCATTTACGCCTAATACCTCTGTACGAGAGGCGGCGAAGCGCATTACTGGACGACCGAAACGTGATTTAAACTGTTGACATGCGGAGAATCACTTGTTCACATAGTCAAAATGCGCTTTAACGGCCGGAGCAAAATATAACTCGCTATTTAACGCACATTCGATAATGCGCATAATCGGAGAGAAAACGCGCCTCTACGCCCGATTTGCGCTCCGTTCTTGTAGAGGTAAAAATTTTAATGTGCCATGAAAGAGCTTTAAATGCCTCTTGTAGAGGCAGCCTTGGTCCCATTGAACTCAGTTGGACTTCTGAGTTAAGATGCTTAGGATTGCACTGTTTGGGGCAATTGTGTTTGCTCAGCTCTACCAACATTCCACCAGTAGGCTGCATCCAACAGGGTCCTTCCACAGGTAGATCAAAGTGTCCCTCCCCATTCAGCCCCCTGTGCCCTCATAAATCTGTCCCAAAGGCTGGTGGATCCTCGGGTGGCATTTTGGGGCTTCGGGGGGTGGGGGAGGGGAAGGGAAACTTGACTAATCTTTTGCTCATGCAACATTGAATTTGACCCAGTGCTGTTTTGCTAGTTAGCATGCAAAATGTGAAAGGCAGTTTCACGTTCCAAAATATGCAGTGAACATGCTTTGGGGAAGTATGGCAAGTCAGTGTCTCCTGATTCATGTTTCTGATTATCTTGGAATGCATGTTTCCCAGCCCACTTCACATGTAGTGATGTAAGGAAAATGTGTTTCAGTTCATTTTTGATCAGGATTTACCGAGTTTGCACCTTTTGGACCGAACCTGGACTTGGAACCAATCTGTGGTTGAAGTCTGAACAGTTCTGAGTTTGCAGTGTGATTCATGAACCCCCCCCCCCCAAATGTGCACAATTATGCTTTAATCAATGGGGAAGAAAGCGTGCCTTTCAAAGATGTGCACAGTGGATGCATATATTTGAAAAAAATCCACACAAAAATCCTCATGGATTTTTATGTGAAAAGAGAACAACAAAGCATGCATTCTGATACGGAGTCAAGCTGGAACAAGTGTTGAGATGGAATTTGGAGAACTTTGGTGAGCTTAAGTTTTGCTGATCCACACATCCGTATTCCCATGTTTAATGTTGGAAACATCAGTGTAACACTGGTGAACACTACAGCCGTATGTAATGCAAAACAGATCTGAGAGTGGCTTCAGACATTACATGCCTTTGCAGGAGGAGGGTGGAGGAAGGGGGTTGCACTTCCTGTTTTCTGCATTCTTTGAACTATACAAAATGGTGTTTTTGCAAATCCACCCTGCTTGCGCGTGCACACACACAAAGAGAGAAAGAGAGAGAGAGGCAAGACATGGGGAAAGCTTGCACATCATTTTGTAGATATGAGAACTGAAAATTCTACATTAGATATTACCAAAATGCATGAAGAACAGAAAGTCTGAGTGTCTTGTAACATCCAACGCTAGTGCTTATTGTGTCCCTTGTCAAATCTTTTGTTCAAATTGGCTTTCCCAATAGATATAATCTTTGAACATGCTGCAGGAGCAGTTGTTAAATCACATGGAAAGTTCTTGAATAGCTGCTTCTCCACGAAACAGCAGAACCTTATTGACAAGGGTCTGTTCTGTTATCTGAAGTGATGGGTAAGCAGCATGGTATTCACCCTGAAAGTAAATCGGGCCCATCAGGCATTGTTTTGAATGGCCAAAAAAACTTGCATGGCTTCTTTAATGTTTGACAGGAATCTCTGTGCCACCAGCTACCCCCTTCCCAAGAGGAAAAACTTACCTGGGGAAGGGGATCAATCTAGCAGGTAGCAAAGAATTCCCTCGCATTCAGAGAAATTTCAGCCTACATGATCCCCAATGGAAAATGATACCAGCATTAAGGATGCTTCAGGAATGCAATCTTCATGAATTCTGATACAAACTAGAGATGTATGAGAAATTTGGTCCAGTTCATTTTTGATCAGGATTTATCCAATTCACACTTTCCGGACCAAACACGTTCTCGGATGCAATCTGAGGTTGAAGTCCGTACATTTCTTACAATGTGACTTGTGGACCCAAACATGACATTCAACAGCATGTGTACATTTGAAAAATGCCACAAATATGCTTTCATTAACGGGAGAAGTTTTTTTGATACCTTCCCAGAGAGTTTTGGCACTTGGGCGGTATAGAAATGCAGTAAATAAAGAAATGACTAAAATAAGAACATGTACGTTTCAAAGATGCACACAATAGATGTGTACAGTTGGAAAAAATATGAGCAGAAATATGCATAGATTTTCATGTAAAAAGAAAAAAAAAGCAGCTCACAATCCAATATGGACTCAAGACAGAACAAGTTTTGAGATGGAAATCGAAGAACTTTCACAAACTCGTTTTGCTGATTTGCACTGATATGATTCACATCCTTTGAGGAAATGTGTGCAGCAGAATGTAGTCCTCCATCAGGTTTCATACTTCTCCAAATTTTTCAATGCAATTCTTGGCTCCAAAAAGATCGAAATGTTTTCAAAATGTGTATTTTGGGATCAAATACATTTAGAAATGGGTATTTTGCAAGAGAAATGTGTTCTAAATATGTATTTAAATACTTACTGAAATGTTACATTTCATGTAGATTTTTAAAATAATAATAATAATAATAATAATAATAATAAATGCAGAAATCAGATGGAATGGCCTTATGAATGAACACATGTGAAATTGACATGGATTGGAAATGGACTGATGTGTCCACCCTCAGCCATCAGTATTCCGACAATGATTTACTTATCTCTGATTGAGGTGGATGTGGAGAGGCCTTGGAGGGTTCATCCATATTCAAGGGAATCCTCCACTGCCTGATATAGTGAGCATTTTCCCCTTGCTAGAGGCAATGGGAGGAGGAGCTCGTAACAGAGGTGATGCCAGCCATGATTCCCCTGGCAAGAATTTGAGTAGCATTGTTCTCATCGTCAAGAACCTCTTGCTCAAATTCCCACCCCAAACATAACTGTCATGTTCCTGAAAGATGGATTAAGGAGGATGGGATGTAACTCATATGAAATGGAACTGAACTTCAGCCTTACCATGTGATGCAGATGTGTGCCAAAAGCATAATAGCCTACCCTGATCTTTTACTTCCCTGTCCTCTCCTGTGCTGAGCTGAGAAAGCCATCTAATGTAAGAATTCCAGCCCAGATCTCAGTGGGAAGTTTATCCCAGTGCTCTGTTGTTTGGGCCCAACTACACAGTATGGAACATGCTGCATCACTGCACAGTTCAAGGCCCTGGCTGGTACCACTATGCTGCACGGCTGTCTCAGGGGATGCAGAGAGGTAAGCAGGCTGTTGAAAGTCATCCAAAAGACCATTGTAGCAAACTTAGTTCACTGGCTCTGATGCAAGTTTACATTGGCAAATTGTTACTAAAAGTAGGGATGGATGGAGTCACCTGCGCGAGCCTTTCTCAGGTGCTTGCTGAGCTTCCACCCCTGCTACCTTTTCCTCCTCCCATGTTGGTTACTGCAACGGCACTAGCAGGACAGGAGGAGGACAGGAGGGCGCCACTTCTGCAAGGTTGCATTTATGAAAAATTTACGAGTTGCCATATTCACGCAAAATGGCAGCTTGGTGGGCAAGGCAATGGCTCAGTGGGTCCAAGGGGCTGAGTGGGGGGGGATTCCATTGGACTCTACCCCCCTCTTGGGTTTTCCCAACATCCCTAACTAAAATGCAGCATGACAATTACAGTTTCATATATGAAAGGTAGAGCAGTGTCTCTTTGGCAACATGCCCAGCATAGGATCTTGGTTTCAGTGTTGCAAGACTCTGTTGTCATTGCCCATACTTCACATCTCAATCGCATCATCTAGTGTTTGAATTAGGGATGTATGAGAATTTTGTTTTTGATCACAAAACGTGAGCATGTCCTGTTCACCCCAAATCTTCATAAATTGTTGAGCACTTCTCATTTCCAATTCCCAGTTCGATTGGTACAGATTTCCTAATTTGTGCAAATTTCCTCCATAGATTGAATCAGCCCTGCTTTTGTCAATGGAAAGTTGTGGAAATTTGTGTTACGTAGGAAAAGCATGCCCAACTTTCCCATTTGATCGATTGCTGCTTGATTCGTTCAAGTTTCCCATTTGCACAGATCTAGAAACAATAGCAAACAGGAATGGGAAACAGGCATGAGATGAGCAGCAAGATGGTATTCCAAAAATCTTGGTGGTTGGTTGGTGGTTGGAGTTAGCCAATTTCTGTGTTCTTCCCCCTGGTACTTTCATCTATTTCAACCTGTTGTAAAGCTTGTGCATCCCTAGATGATTAACAGATATAGCATTTACTAAATCCTAAGGGTGTGCACTGGATTGGCTCTGATCCACGATCCGGAGCTGATCCAGGGGAAATCGGATACAATTATCTGATTTCCGATCCCCCCTTTGGATCGTCCGATCTTTTCTGAACCGGTCCAGAAGGACCCGATCCGGTTTGGGAAAAATCGGAGGATTGGCGGGCCCGCCGATGGAAGCAGACAGCGGGGAGGGGGGGCATACCTGGCGGGGCATCCTCCTCCTCCTGTTGCCGGCTGTAAACTACTGCAAACTAGGCCTCATGGCCTAGTTTACAGGAGAGTGCCAGGTGATCACCTGGCGCTCTCCTGTAAACTAGGCCGCTAGACCTAGCTCGCAGTAGTTTACAGCCGGCAACGGATGGAGGAGGAAGCCTTGCCAAGTAAGGAGCGGGGGGGGGGGGCTTACCTAGAGGGGCTGTCCACTGCCATCTGCTGCCGCTCGGGCAGCAGCAGGTGGCAGCGGACGGCTCCGGGAGGTAAGGAGAATTGCGAGGGGCGAGGAGGGAGGAGGGAGGGGGGCCACTTATCTGCGGGGTCGTTCGCCGCCTTCACCTGCGTAGATCTACTGAGGACTAGGCTTCGCGGCCTAGTCCTCAGTAGAGCTCCAGGTACCTGGTGCTCTACTGAGGACTAGGCTTCGCGGCCTAGTCCTCAGTAGATCTACACAGGTGAAGGCGGTGGACGGCCCCGCAGGTAAGGAGGATCGCCAGGGGAGGGCTTACCTGCTGTGGCCCCTCCGCTGCCATCCGCTGCCGCTCCCGCAGGTAAGGAGAATCGCGAGGGGGAGGAGGGAGGGGGCTCCCACTTACCTGCCGGGGTCGTCTGCTGACATCTGCTGGTGCCCGCGGGCGCCAGCGGACAGGAGCAGAAGGCCCCGGCAGGTAAGAAGCGCAAGGGGGGAGGGACAGGGAGGGGGAGTTAGGCCCCCACTCACCCCCCTGCTGCCATTTTTCCCCATAGACTTGCATTGGGGGAAATAAAGCTTTCTCCCAATGCAAGTCTATGGGGAAAAATGGTGACCGATCTGAAAATTGGACGTCCGATTTTCGGATCGGGATCGGGTCTGATCCAATCTGGGGAGACCTCCGATTTTGTTCCGATCTGATCCGGAACAAAATTGGAGGTCCCGATCCAGTCCTGATCCAATCCAGGGGGTCCATGCACACCCCTACTAAATTTTCTTTCTTTCTTTCTTTCTTTCTTTCTTTCTTTCTTTCTTTCTACAACCATTACAGGTCTTTTAGACTGTAAAGTAGCAGACAAAGCTAGGTAAGCCTTAGTCTGGACATGCAACACCTAGGCATTGCTTGCATGTCTGACCCACTAAGCTGAGCTCAGCCTCCCATCCATGTATGGCAGGCTCTGATATGTTTGACAGTTCCTGTTTTGCAGGCCCAACCAGGAAGCAAAACAGAAGATTGATTGAATCTTGTAAGCTGCCATAGAGGGCTGATGAGCTACATTTGACTTGATGGCCCATAAGTTGTGCAGGCCTTACTTAAGCTTTGAATAATTGTTTTTCTTTCGTTGTGTTCTTCTCCTGGGTGGTGATGGAAAGAAGCAGAGCAAGTTTGGAAATCCTGAGCCCTTAATGTCTTCTGAAATTGTCTGAGCTTATAAATTGGCTTGACCTGGCACTGGCCTTCCCTTGCCCCTTTCCTTTCCGCCATCCCATCCAAAGTGACCAGGCCCCTGCAATTGAGATCCCTCTCTGTGGGGCTCCATTTGACCCTTGGCATTGCCATGGGAGAATCTGAAGTACAAGGATCCATAGAAAATGCAGTTCCCATGGATCCTGACATCCTACTGGACTTATCAGGATTGAAAGTAACTAGTTTTTCCATGGATCATTGCACCTGAGATGCTATCACACATGCACATGACAGTATTCCACCAGTCATTGATTAAATGCTATCTTCTCACTTCTATGTTTCTCAGTGCGGAGCATGAATCAATTAGTACAGCTGATACTGCAGGTGATTGAACAGTCTTAATTGAACTGAAGGAATGTTTAAAACATTCATTACTTTACATAAGTGGAAAGTTCTATAAAGAAGTGTATAGCTGTTGATAGAGGTTTGCTGGATTATTGTGCACCTTAAAGGCTGGGATTCTAAACTAGACATTTGCCGCTACAGGACTGCAGCTCCTGTTTGATTTAGTAAGCCTCTTATACAACCATTATTTCTATTTTTAAAGGGAAGAGGATGTTTCGTCTGATCATGTTTTATTGCTGCTCTGACACAGTCATTACCCACAAATGAATAATAACTGATTTTATAGCACATTTCATATTATTTGGCTATTTGCTGCTTGTGTAAAAGTAGATAGTGAGATAGTTTGTCATATAAGTGCAATCATTTTGACAGACTTTTCCAACGGAAGTTTTGGGAATGCAAATCACATATTTTCAGCCCTGAAAATGATCTTTCTTATTATGTGTCTCCACCACCCTCCTTTTCAATTAGAGCCTGGTCTGGCTGTTTCTCTCTTTTCTTCTGTGACACTTGCTTTGGTTTGAAAGTGATTTGCTATAGCAAACTCTCCAAGCCTGGTGCTGGGCATTATGGGAATTGAAGTCCATCACATCTGGAGAGCACCAGGTTGGGGAAAGCACCACTATATTCTATCCCATTTTTATATGACACACACTACTGAGAAATAATGTAATTTAAAGAAATGTGTTTATTTGCTAAAGAGCGCCATCAGACGAGTGGTTTATTGCACGCTCGTTACTGCGCATTTATGGTTTTTCTCACGTCCTTTTGATGATGAGGTCCACCTCCTGCCCCTCTCCCACTCCTTCTGGTCTTTTTTCCATGACAAAATAGACCCCGGTAAATCTGACTTATTTTTTTTAAGCAAAACTTGCCGCCATTTCCTGTTGTTTGAAGGAAAAGCAGTGCAAAAAAAAAAAAAAATGCCCACTGAATGGGCCATGTTGTCGTTGCTGCTTCCTCTTTCTCTCCCCATGTAAAGAGATCATTGCTATTGTGGGACAGCAGCAGGAGGCCATAGCAACGGTAGGATGTTTTTATGATGTTTTATTGCTATTTTAATAACGTTTGCCATGTTTTTAATCAGTTTTATGTATTTTATCGGGTTTTATATTTACTGTTGTTCCCCGCCTCGATCCAAACAGAGAGGCGGGTAAGAAATAAATTTATTATTATTATATTATTATTCCCCCCCCCCCCCATTTGATGATGCTTAGTGTAAATATGTATAGCAGGGAGGATGGTAAAGGGAAACTGAATGAAACTTCCCAGAACACATATATTGGTCATCAGTGAAAAGGAAATAGTATCAGTAATATTGTTTGGATGGTTGTGTTTAGGGATGTTGGAGGAATCTGTCTGGAGGGTGGAGTTCACCAAACTTTCAGCAGCTTGGCCTTCTGGACTTCAGCTCACCTCCCCATGAGCTGGCCCAACTTGAGTGCATCGAATCAGGCCAGTTTGAGGATTTTCCACTTCCCCCTGCTAAATAGCAATTTTCACAAATTACAGGTGCAATTTGTACAAATTGCAAGCTTCCCCACCTCCCAAAAAGAGAGAAGATCCTGGATTTCGGGGAAAAGACTGTGGCAAATCTAAGCTGAGCCAGTGGCTCCAGGGAAATCTGGTGAGCCCCCAAAAGGGCCAATGTACACCCCTAGTGGTGTGTGTAAGAATTGCTAACATGTCACTATTTGTCTCTCTTACTAGTGGTGTTTTTGTGTCTGTTCTCAATCACCAAGGTAATAATTTTTCCCAAAAATTCTTTCACTCAGCCCCAAAGTAAAAGGATTCTATTCGGCTTTTCTCATAAGACCAGAAAACACAGACATTGCACATCAGGCTGCACTGTGTCCCTTCAAATTGCAATGTCATTTCAAAGGCTTGAATGCCCCTGTTTTTCTTTAGGACCATATTAAGAGATTGTATGCATACAATTGGGAAGGGTGAGAAATTTGTTTGATGTTCATTTCATTGTCATCTTACCAAATCTGCACTTCCCAAAGTTAAGCACAAGTTGGAATCCAGGCTACTGTCAGGTTCCATTCATTTCTGAAATTTGCAATGCAGTCTGCAAAAAAAAAAAAAAAAACACTTCACAAAAATACACGATTTCCCAAAATGTGCACAACAATGCTTATATTTTGGGGAAAATATGCACTTTATTCATGGCAAAAGAAGATGTACAATTGCAAAAATTATGCACCTTTTAAAGATGCCTACCAAAGATGCATTCTTCTTCTTCTTCTTCTTCTTCTTATTATTATTATTATTATTATTATTATTAAAATGTGCGTGGAATAGCATACAAATTTTTGTGTGGATTTAAATTTCAATCCAATGGAGAAACAGGATGGAATGAACTGAAAACTGAAAAAAATGAGAACCCAAACAAAATCAAGATTTACAGATTCGTCCATGCCTGCATAACACATACTTAATATTATGTATAAACATTCCCCCTATATGGTCCTCAGTGTCAATATAATATTATCCTGTAAGAGATGGAGTGAGAGCTTTCTAAATTATTCAATGAGGTAATTACATAAGTTAGGAACATAGGAAGCTGCCTTATATTGAGTCAGACTCTTGGTTCATCTAGGCCAGTATTGTTGACACTGACTGGCAGCAGCTCTCGAGGGTTTCAGGAAAGATTCTTTCCTCGCCCTACCTGGAGAAGCCGGGGATTGAACCTGGGACCATTTGCAGGCAAAGCAGGTGCTCTGTCACACTGGGCTGTGGCCCCTCCCCTAAAACTGAAGATTCAACAGCCAAGATCTCTAAGGCATGTCGCGGGATACAAGGAAACCTGTTGTGCTAGAGGTGTCCGTTCTGCTGTTGGATGGACACTGCTGGATAAAACTAGAGGAGGGAAATTTGCAAAAGCATCTACTGATTTCTCCTCAGTAGAGATCATGGTGCCTTAAGCAATTATTCTAGCACATCATTAAACAGTTTAATCTAAACTTCCAATTTGTTAGCATGACAAGACTGGTTAAATCTCTTTAGAGGTTTCATTTTCTGGAATGAAACCTCTAATACCTATATCCAGTGAGGTTCCTTAGTGATACATGTGAACCAGCAAGATACCTGATTTAAGTGTCACCGGTCTCACTGGTACTCATTTTGGGTCTCCTTAAATGATTAAGAACATTCACGGTTTAATACTTTGAAATATAACCTACCCGTCGTTTGTAAAAATGTCACAGACCTTTCTGCATTTTTTAAATGTCCAATGCCTTTGTTATTCCTGCTTGTAAATGAATGCGTACAGGCCACTGTGCAAGATTTTAATTTAACTGTGCATAGATTTATCAGTAAAAACTTATCCCAAGCAGCTTTACAGAATTCACAGACATGACTGCAATTTAGAGCCCGTTCAAGGCTTCTTAATGAAGCTAAATGTCCCCTTGAACCTGGAGGTGGAAGAAACAGAACTAATCCTTGTGAAAAGGGATATGTGGTAGCTGTGGGAGTAGCACTATTAAGTTTAGTCTTTCTACATTGGCTTCCAGCTGGTGGTGTGTATTTTTCACCATGCATTGTTTTGGGCACAAACATTAAAGAAGCAGCATACCATGGTCTAGAAGTCAACATTAGCCTGATTGATATATTAACAGATTAGAACTGGAGCTGGTTCCCTGTGGTCCAGGCCTACATCATTTTGGTAATTACTATAGGGACAAACCTCTTGGGTGGTCCAGATGACATGGTGTCTTCCCAAGCCACGGCCACCTCTCTCTTATGGCTAGCAACACTGGTGTGGGAAGGAATAGGGAGGTATGAATCAGTCAATTTGGACTTCTCTCACTTTTTTTTTGTTTTAAATATTCAGTCATAAATTCAGTTCATCTCAAACTTTTGCAAATGCATCAAGTCTTAAGTTCAGTCTGTTCCAAATGTCGAGATATTTTTTTAAAAAAACCAAATTATGCACGAACATTTGTAAACATTTTTAGTATATTTCTCCTAAGACATGCTTTTTTGCCTAAGGTACAATTTTTGAAAGCAGCATTGAAAGCATTTGAACATTGTTTTCTCTAATATACACATTTTTGTATGTGTTTTAATTTTGAAGGATAACTAAGATTATATTTGCATAACGGTTTGAAAGTGCCAAGTGAAGTATGTTCACATTAAACTGTGAGCTGAATATATTTCTCTCTCATCCACAGGATGAAAACACATAGATCAGGCAATCCATGGAGTCTGTACCTGTAGATATGGGACTAGAACATGAGGAGGTAGGGATGGATGGACTCTCCTCCATCTTGGGCCATCAGTCAGTCACTGAGCTGCCACCCGTACCCAGTTGCTGTGCTGCACAAGCCCCTTGACAGCTCAGTGAGTGACCAACGAGTACTGTGGACCTCCCAGCTCCTTCCCCGAGGGTGATCTATGCAATGTTACAGGCATAGGTTGGCCTTTACGGCCACAGTCTATGCAACATTACTGTCCTGGAAAAGACCTGAGTCACCATTCTTATGCAAAATGGTGGGTCAGGGAATGAGCAGTCGGCAGCCGGACGCTCACGGACCACACGGCACTTGCAGACAGGTCCAGTGAGTGCTACACTGTTCACAAATGATGGTCCAGGGAGCTGGAAGGGGGAGGAATCCATCAGATTCTACCCCCATATTGGACACCCTAACATCCCTATGAAAAAGTAACTCCCATACTGTTCTAGTAACATATGAACTGCACTATGCATGAAGTTTTCAAATGGCTACTATGTAACCCTAAGAGGCAACCTAGTAAGGGAGATTAAAACCACAATTGTCCAAGCACAACTGCTGCACATCTCCAGTCATTCTAATTATGAGTACACTGGGATGAACTGGGACTCCTCAGAAATAATCCTAGGTTATACTGGGAAAACCATATATGTGAAATGAGTGGTGCTTGTTTAGCAGAAATACTTTAGGAGGCTGTGTCTCTGGATGTCTTTTTAGATTTGCTTTTATAAGCAAAAGCATTATAACTTGGGCTTGGTTGGCTCTCGTATAATTGTAGATCTCTTGATTTCCCTACATTGGATTGACTTGATTAATGGCAGCTCTGGGCCAAATTACAGGACCATGATACTCCAGGGAGAGGGGAGATTACACTTTCCCCCATTTTTGTCCTAAAATTCCATCCTCCACCACCTGCAGGGGGATTTAAAAAAGAAAAAAATGATTCAGGTAAATTTGGCACTTCTTGATACAGCTGCTTTTAAACTGTACCTGTCAGAAACATTTTCATTGGCTTGGCGTCAGCGTGGGAATAGCGAAATTGTTGTTGTTGTTGTTGTTGTTGTTGTTGTTGTTATTTACTACTACTGCTGCTACTACTACTACTACTACAAATGGAACCTGCAACAAAATGTTGCAGTGTAGTCTGTTCCAACCACTCTGTTCCATTTCCTTCCCTCCCAGTTTTGTCCCTTCCTTAACAGTTAGATAGCATTCTGGGCCCACTAAGCATTCTCAATCCTTATTGGGCAGTTTGAGGTACCCCTCCAAAGTATTTTTCTAGCTTTTATTTGTACTTCTCCAAACTCCAAATCCCCCCAAGTGTTCTGGTAGCTCCCTGTTCTGTGTGGTGATGCCATTTTGTCTACAAAAGGACTGGCATTCAGAGAATTAAGATTTTGATTAGTACATACTACTATGATGAAGACTACTACTACTACTACTATTACTGTTATTATTTATATTCTGTTTTTCCTTACAAAATGTAAACTGTGAGCCAAAAGTGATATTACTTTAAAGATGTAGCTGCTAGCTAAGGAAGCACTCTTTTGCGATGGAAATTGCAGGCATGGGGGGCAGTATGGATTGGGCTCATAGCAGGGGGAGGGGAAAAGTTAAAGCCTCCTGAATCTTCAAAAGAGTAAAAATGAGACATATTATCAGCTACATCTTTTCAAGTGATGTCTATTTTCACCCTTCAAGTTGCTTAAAAATAAAACCAAAAAAGCATAATAAAAAGAACCAAGGAATAATAATAATAATAGCCTCAGCAGCAGCAGCAACAATAATGCTATTGTGATGCTAAAAGATGGGAACCCATATTCAGGGTCAGACTAGCTGGATACTTTTTGAAAGAGCCAGTTTTTTTGCCTGGGATTTGAAAGGAAACAAGTGTCAGGACTTGACAAACCTCTTTGGGGAATTGGTGCCACCTTCGAAAAGGTGCTGCTCATGGTAATCACCTGCCAGGCTTGATTTGGTGGTGGCATTTTGTTGAGAAGCAGAAAAGGAGACTGGTCCAAGGCCCTGGAAACAAGAAGATGGAGGAGAAAAGATGGCCCAATACGGGTGGTGATAGGTGACATGGGTCAAATTCCAGTGACGTTTAAGACAGCTGGCTGCTAAAATTAATAGGGTGGCAGTGAATTGGAAATGGTGGTGGAGAGGGAAGAATATCCATTGTGAGTGTAGATTTTTGTAAGGTAATATAAAAAATAATCCTTTCTCAAGATGAGAAGAAAATAGACTTGATCTGTTCCTACTCAGCATGGTGAGATGGAGAAGACTGGGTTAGCAATTTGCTTCAGGGCCACTAAGCCTTTTTTTTTTTTGCCTTGGAGACCTAAAGTAACTTAAGAACAATTGTTCCCTGTTCTTCTGTAAATAATGCCAAACAATGGCAAAGCTGTGACAACCACTGCTTTGATATGAGCATTCCAAGCGCTGAAGCGGGAAGGCAGCATTGGGATATAAAAGGGCAAATTATATGACACACTTGCAGTAGGATCTGCTTTGATGGTGGGGGGAAGAATGGGGCTGCTTTTTAAAGATTTGCAATCTTGCTCTTTAGAATTCTGCTGTGGCTTCATGGGACACTTGTTCGCTATGTGCAGTGCATTTTTATAGGAACAGAGTGCATCTATCGACAGGTCCATCAGCTGTAATGGCACTATATGGATGTGTATCTTTTCCGAATCTATCTATGAAGTGTGTCAGTCACTTCCTTGGTCTCTTCAGCTGCCTAATCTTTTTATTGTTTTATTGATCTGCACATCCCACAGGCAGAGAAGAGACGGACAGCTGAAATTGCTCTATAAATACCCTAGTAATCGGGTCGCTGTTACCTCATCTTGCTTTATCCAAGCAAACTTTCGTTGTTAGTCTCAACAACAATCGCGCCGCAATTCATGGCTTCTGTGCCTGCTGCACACCTCTTTGAGGTTGCTTGCTAGGTATGTGAGAACCAAGGATGCTCATCCCTAGCAAACTACCTCAAAGAGATAAAAATTCTCTGAACTTTACTCCAATGCTCATCTGGGACCTGATTTTCAGTTTGTTCGAATGGGGAAATTGCGCATTTTTCAAAAGTTGTACTTTTTTAAAAAAATAAGTCATGGATTTTGAGAAAGCTGTGCATTTTTCAAGTGCACATTTCATGAATGCAAGATCAGGAATTCACAAACATTTTCACATAATGTTATGAACGGGGTTGAGAATGGCATTTTTGAGTGAGTTGTGAATGAAATTCTCATAATCCCTATTTTTTTGCATCTCGGGTTAAATGTTCATGAATTAGCTAAATTTGTTCCCAGCACAGTTTTTCTACTTTTCAAATGAAACAGAAGCTATGTTTATTTCTTTTTGATAAAAACAAAAATGATAGGCAAGCAAGATTTCCAAGAGAAGTTCCATAGTATTTTCATTTTTTAAAAGTTGCTAGGCCTCAGGAGTATTACGAGCCACAGAAAGTGGCACAGATCCTCAGCAATAATACAGACTGTGAAAGGGATCATCACATACATCCCATCACATACATCCCAGGAGTTTAGAAATACCCCAAGAGAGGGGTAAGGGGTGCAAGGACATTGCTTGTATTAAAATGGCATGTTCCAGACATTGTAAATTTCCCCTGAAAGCCTCTGGTGTGAATCTCGAGCAGTCTGCTTGGATCTACTACTTTTTAAAAAGTAGGTAAATGTAACCACTGTCTCTGTGTGTGTGTGTGATATTTGTGTCATTGCTAGAAAAGGAACATCCTCCCCACATGAATTTCTCAAGCTAAAGCTGCTATTTGTGCCGTTGAGCAAAACATAGGAGGTACTTTAGCCACCCTATATGTTTTGCCCTATTGGGTAAATAGCAATTTTTTTAGTGTGATTTGGATCAGGAAACAGGAGTGGGGGAAAGTGTTAATCTCCAAACAAACACCATAGTCCCAATTATAATTACTTCCCTAGCTGCATTTACCTTTCAAAAAGCAGGTATTCTGATCACAGGCATCTTAAGTTTGAACTCTGTGCTCATGTGTTCTGGGAGGTGGGGGTTCTGATGTAGGTACGTGCAATTGGGATGGCAGAAGTAGATTTCCCTACCATTCCTCCTCAGGGAAACCCCTTGTCAGGTGTACCACAAGGCCAGAGGCCTTGTGGAATGTAAGTTTGCATCAGCAGTAGTTTTAGAAAGTCTGTTTCTATGGAAGCTTATCTCTGTCAGACTTTCCCATGGGAGTTGCTTGCTGCATTCCCTGCCGTGGGAAAAGGTTTCCTTGGGAACCTGGATTTAGTACAAAGGAGGGGGGCACTCTTGGGAGCTGTCACTCAGATTGTAGCATCATCAAAAAGGGGGCTGAACTGTGCCACCCTGTTGGCGCATGAGCATAGTTTACAGGTTACAGGACCTGTCTGTCAAGTGGCTTTGAATAGGCCCTTAGTATATAATAGCTGGGCAAAGCTGAAGAAGCCTTTGCTAGAGATCATCTTTTGATGCTTGGCTTGAAACTTCTCTTGTTTAGATTCGATCTATTTTGGACTTTAGAAGCACTCTGTACATGCTCTCCCACTTGCTATTTGGACTCTGCATTTCTAACGGCTTGTGCCATGGAAAGTACTGTGAGGCTTTTCATAGACCTGAACTTGTGTTTGCTGTAGATTGTGTGTTTATAGCTTCACTCAGGTGGCAGGGAGTTGCCAGTCCTTGGCCAAAGGATGGGACTCCTGTGCCTGAGGTTTTTCCTTCTTTGGTCAGCTCAGCATATGGCAGGCTGGGTGTGACTGTTAGATTTAGCTCCCCCAGAGCTAAAGTACATGCAGGGGAGTTCCTGTGCCTGAGATGTTCCCTTCCCTGGGATCTTGCCTAGTAGGGTCAGCTCAACGTTCGGCAGGCTGGGATTGACTGGCGCAAGTTCTTTCTCTCTGCTGGCTCAGGTTGCTCAGAACATAACTGTTTCTCTCCCTAAGACTTTGTTTAAGCTATTGGCCATGTCCCTTGAGATGCCAGTGTCTGTGGCGTTTGGCAAAGCTCAAATAAGGTATTAGCTAACCTTAACCCCACTCCCCACCCCCGTGTGCTTGCCTGAAGGATTGTATCAAGAAAGGAGCCTAAAGCTTTCTCAGCAACGTTCAGCTTTAAGAGGCTGTCGAAGAATGTAACCATAATGCTTTTTACCATGTGATTTTCTCGATAAAAAGAAGTCTCACTGATGTGAGTGTCTCGTGTCAGTTTGCCAGTTCGTGTGAATGCCTGAGGAAATGAGCCCACTCACAACACCCCTCCACTCCCCTGGAAATGCTACACAGAGAGTTAAGGGTCCCTTCAGAATGGAATGATCTGTGGTGTGGGGGGAATCCCCCAAGATCAGGCAGAAGCTTCTTCTGTGAACAGAGTTGTTCATGCTTGTAATATTGCTTAAATGGACGTCATTGCATAACATTACTTTTATGGACATCTCTGAGTGTTATTTCTATGGAAATGGCAGCTTGCTATGCGTATGTGCAGCTGCCATGCCTGCTCTTTGCATGCCTTGGCAAGTAGCATCTGAGAGGTCAGGCTGGGTGGGGTGGGGGGGATGAAAAAGGAGGGGAAAAATCTATAGTCTACATGATAGATAGATAAATAAATAAATAAATGAATGGCATATTACATTTATATTTCAAATATAACTACAACAAAAACAAACAAATAAATAGGATATTTAAGATCAATATAAATAAGGATTAATGAAACACATACATTTTAATCATACAATTTCTTCATGGACATAATCACGAAAGAGAATTATATAATTAAGAGAAAGTAGAACATGGAATAAATATTAATTGCTGCATCAGAATGTTTTGAGTATTTAATAAACGGATCCCACTTTTTCACAAATTTAGGACTCACTCTCTGTCAATCCTCAGCTTTATTAATCCACTCTTTATATGTGATCCATGTTGTATTCCCCTCCCCCCAATTCTTAGAATAATCAATTTTGGTACTGTTAATAAATTGAATATCATTGGCTGAATAATTTTGATACCTGAGAATGAGAAGTTCCAATAACATTATTTTTGGATCTAAAGTTAAATCATATCCATTTATTGTATTTGTGTATCTTTTAATCTGTTTTGTTAATTTGTGGGAATGACCATTACATTTTCATATAATTTATTTATTTATTTCTATTCAGCTCAATCCCCTAAGATCCCTGGGCAGGTCACAAAAGCTGATTACAAACCACATTTCCATGATACACAGTTTTGTTTATTCTTAGTCAAATACCAATAAACCAACAGATCTGGGCCACATCTACACCTTGTGTCAAATCATTATGATCCCGTCATGGAGACACTTTATCCAACTTGCACACTTATACCTCTTAGGACAACAATGACATCTGTTGCAGTATTTTGGATAATGTGGAATAAAAAGCAGGAAATGACATGAAAGCGATATATGGAATGTGTAATGTGCCCCAACTGTTATCAGTGCAGTTTAATACTGCTATAAAGTAGTAGTGCAAATCCAGCCTGTCTCTTTTAACTACACACAAATTAAGTTTACAATTCATCCTGTAAATATTAATTTCCAAATCCGCTTCTGTAAATTCTAATCATCTCATTGTCTCACACTATGTTTAAAAATATTCTCCTTTTAGGAATCAATGGGCACGTTCAGACAACACACTAAGCCATGGTTTGGTTGCTAACCCTTTTGCAGCAAATGGTTAGTGAGCATATTTAAACTGTGGTTATGTGGCCACCATGGTTAGGAATGGTTCACATGACACACTACGTCATGGTTCACATGACACACTAAGGCATAAGGTTTATCTCAAAATGCTTAACCACCGTGGTTTAGTGTGTCATTGAAGAGGATCTATATGAAAATTTTCCCAGATCCTAGGGATGCCTTTTGCTTACCTAGAAAGGGTCAAGCCTTTCTGAGCATTACAAGCCGATGCTCACAAAGCATTCACCTCCAGCACCATCTCCCCCTTTCCTTAGCCTCCACTCAAAACTTAGCATGGGGTGAGTGGAAGGCAGTAGCAACAGCAGATTTAAGCAGACCCAGTGCAAAGTTTATGTCATGATGCAAGCTCATCCCAGGCTTCTGCTCACGAACTTTAGGCAAACTGACACACTCTAAAAACGGTGAGACTTCTTTTATTGTAAAATCACACGGAATACAAGCATAACGGTTTCATTTCTGCACACACACACTTGAAGCTGAAGACGGACCAGATAGCTTTCAGGTACAACGGTTTAATGCGAACAGCAAATCACTCAGGGGGAGACATTTTAGAGTTAGCCCCTGTCTCATGCGGTCCGGAGTGGCCACACACACTGACTCATCAGGAACACGAGCAAAAACTCAAAGGAGAAACCCCAGCACAGCAGTGCATGAAGTCTGACAGTAGACAAGATCATCTTGAACCAAATCAAACTCAGCCTGCCAGGGACACTGAGCTGATCACGTAAGCAAGATGTCAGGGGACGAACCTCTTCGACCTAGGAAACCTTCCCTGCTCGTAGCTTTGGCTCTGAGGAAGGCTCTCACACAGGTCACACACACACACAATTCCAGAACAGCAACGATCAGCCTCAGAGTTCCCCTGTGCCCGTACTTTGGCTCCATGCAGGGAAAAACAGGCTATAGAACACGAATCCAGAACAGTAATCTGCAAGTCCAAATCTATGAAAAGCCACAGAGCACTTTTCATGGCATAGTTCTTAGAAATTCCAAGTCCAAATAGCAACAGAACATGTACAGAGTGCATCCAACATCTCCAAACCAGATAGAATCCCAAACACGAGTTTCTTGGCAAGCGTAGAATCAGATGGTAACCGTAGAACAGGCGAGCAGGCGAACAGACAAACAGATGATTCCTAGCAAAGGGCCTCCCCTTTGCTCGCCCCACTATATAGCCTGGAGGCTGGCTAGACTAAGCCGCTTGACAGCCAGGACCTTAGACCTGTAACCCAAACTCATGTGCCAACAGGGTGGCACGGTTCAACCTCCTCTTGATGACGACACTATGTGAGAGACAGCTTGCAAGATAGCCCCCACCTTTTCAAAACATACCTTTGTTCTCAAGGAAACTCAAGGCCTCCGCTAGCAGCCACAGATAAGCACAGAACAGAGACAGACTTTCTCACAACAATTGCCAAGCTATCAACTCACAATTCACTAGGCTAGCCTAATGAATTGTTCATGAAGCACCTGACATCCAACAGTTTAGGGCTTGCAAGGTAGCCAATCAGAAAGAGCTGCATTTATCAGAAGGACAAAACAGGATCAGGTCCAGGCAGGCCTTGGACAGGATGATGTTCGCTGGAACTCATTCAGGAAGAGTTGCTGTCTTAGCAAAATGCAGAGGCCTTCTGAAGCCCTCTGAAGGCTGATATGTCTGGACCTGCTGTTAACTCTGCTCCCTCTAAGGAACTGTCTCCTTCTTAAAGGGCCCTTGTCCAATTCTGCAGCTGCTGCCTGCTATCATGGAGGACTGCATCAGAGGGTTGCCTTCCAAGTTGTCTGGTGAAGCCATGTCCTCTGGCCTGGAAGGTCCCAGAGTAGTAGAAGATGGGTTACTGGATGAGGTGTCCTACTGCTTGGGGCTTTCCTCTGAGCCATGGAGGGATTGAGGCTGAAGAAATGACATTTCTCATGGGAGTCAAATGCAGAACATAATTTTCCCATTGTGGAGACTGAAGGCTGAGTTAGTCCCTATCTTTGCTGGGGAGCAGGAAAGCCCCAACCCTCTGCATTTCATCTGCCCCAAATTCAGTTTCTGAGCAATGCTATAAGGTTATAATTTAAATATTTCCTGTCACAGAACAAGTGGACAGATTCTGGCTAAAAATAGCTATTTTCTCAGGTTTTTTTAAAATGGAAAATAGCAATAATTGTCCTTTCTTCCATTTGTCTTGTGTTTAGTCCAGTGCTGAAAATTGTGCATTTGATCCTCTGCCCTCTAATTGGATTGGCAAGAAACACATCCTGTGCTGGCATCTGTTTAGGTTATTCTGAGACACCTGGGATGCTTGGCTAAGATTTTAACTGTGTTTATTCTCTTACATCTTCTTTCTTTCTTTTTTACACATGTCATAAAAACGTGTTCCCATTTGGTGTGATGTGTATATCAAAATAAAAGGGGGGAAATGGGAATGGCACCTACTTTTTGTTATGCCAATTAATTTTCATGATTTTGGACCAGTTTCATGATTTGTGTTTGTGTCACAACTGTTTCTCACCAGTTGTAGTATCAATATAATGTGGATTAGAATGTATGGGAATTTTGTTTATGTTTTATGAACATGCCCAATTCACAATCTTGAACGTTGAGCAGAACATGTTCTCCAAAACTGTTGGCAAATTCCAGAACTTCTGTTCATATTAAAAAACAATGTACATTTTCCTGCTTTATGCTATGCGGGGAAAGTCACAATTTTAGTGTACGTTTGTTTTTGTTTTTAAAATGTGCATTTTTCCATTTGAAATGCATATTTTTCCTGTTTGACCAAAACAAAAAAGAAGTGAAAACAAACATGGGAAACGTGCTTAGGGAATCTGGTCAAATGCAAATATTGCTTCTTTGCCCATCCTTAATGTGGGTGGACGCCTTACTGCAAAAGGAAACATCTCTCCTCCCCTCCCAATTGTAGTTACTTCCTCATATGGCAAGAAGAAGGATCAAAACATGGAAAATATTTTTAAAAGGAATCAAACCAAAAAATGAAATAAATTCCTAAAATGGATCTCTGAGTGTAGATACATTGGGGACTAAAATTATGTCAGTGAGAGATTCAGAGAGTTAACAAAACATGAAGGCTGTAGATCTGTTTGGGTCTAGTAGGGATTTTTAAGATGAATGCAACCACAGGATGTCTGTAGAGGGGATATTTGTAACACTGATATGATATTGGGGAAAGCCACCTCCACCCCATTCCTGTATGATCTCATTTTACTGCTTAGCTGCAATGGAAAGAACACCACCAGTAGCTATATACCTGTGTAGCTTTCTGGGAGCATCCTGGGGGCCACCTGGGTGGATATTCTTCTCCCCACCAACAGAGCTTCTCTCCAATAGTAGAGGGGCATGTCCACCCCATTGTAGCCCACTCCAGCCAGCGGGTGTTAGGACTGCACTCTTAATCATCTTCATCCTCCTTCCGGCAGGATCCTATAACATGATAGGAAGAAAGTAGTTGATATTTATTAGGAATCAGAAGTACATCAGTTATATTCATGTAAAACATAAAAGGCGGCATAAACACCGAGTCAGTGCAACCTCCTACTGTACTCTGTTAACTGGGTATCATTCCAGACTACAATACCATAATTTCCAATATATTGCAAAAGAGAAGTTCAGGTCAAAACCCCAGGCTTTGATTGAAATACAGGCAAGTTGCAGTGGATGTGCCTCAATGCAAATAAAAATAAGTATATTTTCCAACCAATAGGGAAAAATGAAGTCTGTCCCCAACACAATATGTAGATAATGCTGTGTGCACTGTATCACCAACGGAAGGACCAGGCTGCCACCATGCTATTTGAAAGTCCACTTTCATCCACACCCTGCATTCTCCCACACATCGCCTTCTCCCACACTGAACCTGCCCACACCCTGCATTCATCATTGAATCCTTTGCTCCGCATCCTGGATTGGAGGCTCCTCTGGCTGAAATGTGGGGCAGGGCCTTTTCCATTGCAGCACCTCTGAGAATGCCTGAGTTAGAGATGTTGCGAGAGTCTGCCTGGGTCCACAAGGGCAGCGGATGCCCTCACGTGCTCAGGCAGATGTACCCAGTGGTAGGATGAGACGCACCCTGGTACTCGCAAGCCCCCAAGAGTATTTGGGCACCAGCCCACTCTGTCTTCCGGATCTATCCCTTTCCTCCTGCTGTATTAATGATGGCCGGCATTAACATAGTGGAGGGAAATACATTATTTCCCCAGCCTTGCAGAAATCATGTGTTACACCCCTCCTGCTCCTGGGGGCCTTAAAGAGCCTATTAACACTTCCATGCTACTCACTGTGCTGCCATCATTGTTAGATAACCCTGTCACGGCCTATCCCCCCCCAAAAATATGGAGTCAGCACTGTTTTGCAACATTGTAAAAAAAATGTTTGCTTTCCAAGGTCTTTCGGTTTTATTTGAGTTTTGCTCCCCTGTGATGAGTGTATTCCAGTTGGCAATAGTTATTAAGCTCTCTTTTTAGTTACTGTGCATTTTGTTTTATATTATGGCTTTCATTGTGAAAAGAAAAGCAGTGGGAAAATATGGGACAATTTACAAATGGTAAGGTCAGCATCTGAATCCCCCATAAAATTCTGTGAATGACGCAGGGCAATTGCAAATTAAAAGCTTCTTCTTGAAATACCCAGAGAATAAACAATGAAGTAAAGATCAGCCACTTCTTACAGATATGGATTATCTCATCAAAATCACAAAATCACACCTCACTTTTTCATGTTGCATAGCAGTTTGAACCTTTGCAAGTAAAGATTTTAAAAGATAACGGGTAATCTGTTGTGCTAAAATATAAGGCTTAGTGGTGTGATTTTATTCTTTAAATCCATTTTGAAAATTTGGTTTTTATCACCTTTATCCCATATTTAATAATTAAAAAAATAAAAGCAATTTTGATTTGTGCCAAAACATATTACTTTAAATCCATATCTAGCAGCTGCGTCTATTTTACATTTTTATATCAACATATGTGCAGGGGCCCCAATCTGAATTGGGACCCTAGCATGGGAGGACAAGGAGCTGCTTAAATTCCAGATTGGGGGCTTTGCACCTATTTTGGAGTAAAAATGGTGGGGAAGCAATAGCTGCTAGAATCAGATTAAGGGTGCCATCCCATGCATATGTAGACAGTCCTACAACTCCCATGGATGGCTGAGGAATTCTGGGAGTTGTAGGACTTTCTTCTGTCTAAATATGGATAGGACTGTACTTTAAAGTAATGCCTGTTTTGGCCCTTAGATATCCACAACAAAATGGTAGTATCTATAAGTATATAGTATCTCAGACACTCTCAGACAGAGTGTCCACGATATGCCGAATAGCAATCATGAAGACAAACTTGCATTGGAAGAGAAGTTTGAGGAATGGGGTGCCCCCTTTTTATTTCTACCACATCATGGATAATTATATCCCCACATATGTTTAAATAACTGCCCAGGCTCTCTATTATCCATCTCCATTCCTTGCCCCAACAGGTTGGTCAGGTGGCATTTGTTTATCAGGGAGCTCTAAATTGAAAGAGGCACTAATTACATTCTCTTTTGCTTGCTGTGCTGCTCTCTCCAAAGAGTACTTTGGTAATTGCTCACCCACACATTGCTTTTTTTAAGCTATGAGCTGTGTCCTTTAAGCGGTGTGCTTTCCTTTCCATGCAGAATAATTAGTAACTTCAAAGGCATGTCCTTTATCCTTTACAAGTTGCTTAGAGCCCATTCCTGTGTGTGCTTCTCAAAAATAAGGCCTACTTGAGTTCTGTGGGGCTTCTTCCTAAGTATGCTTCTATAGGCTTGCAGCTTTAGGCCACATTTAGGACCAAATCTTCTCTCAGGCATCACTATGGCCTGAGAGCACAAACAAAATAACTAGTTTGTGCTCAGGATGAATGAGAAAGTCATTTTTTTCAGGATTTACTGAGTTTGCACCTTCTGGACTGAACACAGACTCTGATGATGCAATCTATGGTTGAAGCCCATTCATTTCCGAGCTCGCGATGTGTTTACGGGCCAAAATAAATGTACTCAACAGCATGCATATGTTGGAAAAATGCACATGAAAAAAAACATTCTTTTGAAAAATGTGCATGCATACGCTTTAAGCAATGAAAGAAGTATGCGTACATTTCAAAGATGTGCACAACTGATGTGTCCATTTTGGATAATATGCACATATTTTCATGCACCCCCCCCCCCAAGCTTGCAATCTCATATGATCTCGAGTCAGAATGTGCTTCAAGATGAAATTCAGAGAACTTTAGTCAGCTTAAGTGTTGCTTTCTGAATTTCCTCCAATGTAATTCTTTTCAAGCAATTTGAAGGCCACAAACTTTACTCTGAAAAAGATGATGTGGCTCGATAGATGTTCACATTTCAGCCCCAATTGGATGATGATCTAGTATGTGACCTTTCTTTTAAGGATTGGTGGATTAATCTTAATCTTCATTTGACAGCGTGAACAGCAAACGGGGCTCATTAAAGACTTCATTTTCCCTGTGGTATCCATTACAGGTCATCCCTTTCCTCCCCTTGCAACTGACCCCAGTGAAGCCGCATGAATTATATGGTCTACTTGCACACACACACACACACACACACACCACACACTGCTTAGATTGCAGGAATGATGCAGTACGTCTTTTTAAAAAATCGATAAAATCAAAACTAGCCAGCTTAAAAGGTGCTTCCACACACACAGAGGCCTTTCAGTTGGCTTTCTTCCAGTCAAAGCTCCTCAAACCACATGCCGATCTGCTCTTGAAACTTTACGTTTTTCAGGAATAATTTCTGGTGCAGAAGAAGGAGCAGCACAGCACAGGAAAGAGGGAATGTGCATGGAAATGTTTTTGTGTGTGCACTTGCATTAGGTCTTTCGATCCCAGCCATAGCGACGTGTGTTGGGGTAGCTGTGTGCCTTTTTGGTTTATTAAGATGCAGTAAAACAAATGCACACATTTCAATCAGTAATAAGGACAGGTCTGTCACTTTACCCTGGTAATGAACCAGATTTTTTAGCATGGTTTCGATAGACTACTGGCTTTTTTAACTGATCCAATTAATGGTCAGTTTCAGGGTCTCTGAACATGCCTTGGGATTTTACTGAGTAGTATGTTCTATTAATGTCAATGGAAAAAGGGTGGGGTATTACATTTTATTGTCTTAGGGATGGGTGAAAACACCCAGGTCTAATTCATCGGATGCTTGTCCAGCTGCCATTTGCAGTGCCACATGAGCTTCTTTTGCAGGTTGGCGAGCATCCAATGATGTTGCGAGCCCCTCCACCCTTGTCCGCAGCCTCCCTTATGCGCAACAATGGAGGCTCCTGAAATTGCACATTTCCCCCATTGCATAAATTATGGCCGCCATTTACACAATGGCGGAAATTACATGATATCCAGAGCCTCAATTGTTGCCGGGTACATGTCAGACCATATGGGCACTCGACCTGTGGGCCCATGAATGTGCTGCAGGCAACTGACTGGGTCTGGGGAGGTAGACGGGGGGAGGGGGGAAAGGAGTCTGTTGGACTCCCAGATCCAGTTGGGTGCCCGCAACATCCCTACTTCTGAATGCAGCTTTTCACAGTGCCAATCTAATATGGGTTGGGCAACCAGTATCTTTTGTACAAGGAATTTGCTAGATGTTGTATCCACCCCCATGTAACTAAGATGGGTAAGAAATTTGCTCTGTTGAGGCGTTCCCCCCCCCCGATTTCTGCAATTCACACGTCCCGAGACGTTTTAAGTGTGCTGAGACAGAGTTACATTCTGAAATCCTCATTTCTGTGAGCTTTCAGATGCATCTCAACTTGGGGAAATGCTCACCAAAATGTGCACGTTAGGGAAACAGGTGCACAAATAGACATATTTGAGAAAAGTGCACAGAAACCACCATTTCTGCAAGGGAAAGTACATGTAGATGTTTAAAAATGAGCACAAAACTGTGTACATGGCTGCGTCTATTATGAATAATCCACACAAAAAGTATGAATTTCCACACTGATTTTTTATTATCCTTCCAATCCAACCACCCCCCAGAACTTCATGCCGGCACAGCATGGAACAAACTTGACCAAAACGAAATGACAATCTTGACAAGGGAAAAGTGACTGATATGTCCATCCCTAGATATAGCTTCCTGTCATATCCCATTAGAGAAGACACTGTTTTCATGTAGGGTATATTGTCTCACCAAATCAAGGTGATAAGAATATTGCCTAGTACAAGGGATAGAATCTATATTTTCTTTACAATGCAATTACATATGATTTGCAGACATGGCAGGTCCTGTGTAAGTGCAGGCAGAGGGATTGAAAATAGGTTTGAGTTTCCAAGCTGTTAATTCATCACTGAAGAGAAGAATGTATCAAATACACAAAAGCAAATATACTATTTTCTTTGGCACTGTGCCTCAGCTGGCAACATGAGACCAGTGTGAACAATTCTTAAGGAAGATTAAGGCATTTCCAAAGAAAACAACTGAACAAATATGATCAATTATTTAGAAAGAAACTGGCAAAAAGAAAATGGGACTTGATAACAAATATTTTAATACTGAAGCCCCAAAAGAAGATGAGCAGATATTGTACATTGTCTCCACCAATAATAGAGCAAGTGGTGGTATTTAAACTCTATTTTTATTTGTTTCAAATCTGTGTTTGTTTTGTTCTTTGTTTTTTTGTATGTCACCTTAAATGTTTGTTTGGATGGATGACTCATACATCCAGAATTAAATAAAGTGATGGTTTTAAATGGCAGAAAAGTAGTTTAAATTAAACTGGAGGAAAAGCCTCCTAATCTTGCAAGCAGTTGGACTGTGGAACAAAGTATAAGGAAATTGTGAAATCTCCCCCTTTGGCAATTGACAGATATCTAGAATTTCCCTGATAATCCCACTGTGATATCAGATTCACTAACAAGGGCCAAAGTAGACATTAATTGTTTATTTTCACTTAATATGCAAGTCTTTGAAAATGTAAATTAGTCACCATTAGTGTGTGTGTGTGTGTGTGTGTGTGTTGGGGGGGTTGCAATCAGAGCAGGTGGGGGAATTTAACCCTTTCCTCCCTTGCTATAGTGCTGATAAAATGCTCCTTTGAAAGCTGCTGTTTGCATTACGTAGGGTGACCAGATAAAATCCAGGTCAGGGCTCATGTAACTTTAACAGTTGTAGAGAAAAGGCAATTGCAGCAGGCATCATTTGTATGCAATTAGTTTCTGGTGAAATTCCCCCTTCATCACAACAGTTAAAGGTGCAGGGGCCCTGCCTTCTTTTGTATATGGTCACTCTAGTATAGTGCCTGCACCTTTAACAGTTGTGATGAAGAGGGAATTTCACCAGGAACTAGTTGCATACAAATGACATTGGTTGAAATTCCCTTTTCTCTACAACTGTTAAAGTTATATGAGCCCTGACCTGGATTTTATCTGGTCAGCCTACATTACGAGGAAATTCCCTATTAGCTTTGTACCTAGAAATGAAGTTTTAACAGATAACGGCACAATCCTAGGAATGGTCAGACAGAAAAAGGGCATGCTGGGAATTGTAAGATTTATTTTCTGTCTAAACATGCATAGAATTGTAGCCATAGATGTTTTATTTAATGATTTTTGCATGGGTATATTTTATTGTCCAGCTTTCACTTGCTAACACTAGCTTCCAAGCTTGAGCCTTAGGAAGTGGGGAGGCTAGAAGATGGTCTGAGTGTCTATATCATTGGTTGGGAACCTCAAGCCTGAAGGCCAAATCTGGCTCTCCCAGAGTCCCAATTTAGCCCTCTGGAGTTTCTCAAATGGCTACACACCCTTTCTCCCAACCATTTGGTGCTTTCCTGGATTTTGTGTAGTCCCCCCCCCCCCCAATTCTAAAAGGTTGAAATAAGAACATAAAAAGAGCCCTTCTGGATCAGACCAAGGCTCCACCTAGTCTAGCAATCTGTTCACATGTGGCCGACCAAATGTTGACCAGGAACTCACAAGCAGGACACAAGTGCAAAAGCACCCTCCTACTCATGTTCCCTAGCAACTGGTTTACATAGGCATACTGCCTCTGATACTAGAGTTAGCACTTAGCCTTTAGGACTAGTAGCCATTGATAACCTTCTCCTCCAGGAATTTATCCAACCCCACTTTTAAGCCATCCAAATTGGTGGCTGTTGCTACATCTTGTAGAAGTGAATTCCATAGTTTAACTATGTCTCTGCTAAAGCTTAGTTACGGAGAATGAGAGTTTTGAGCTAAGCCATGTGGCTTTTTTTGGGTATTTTGACCCCACTGCCTCTTGGCCTCAGCCCCAACTGAAATGTGGCCCTCAAGAGCTTCCCTGAAATTGAATTCAGCACTCAGGCCAGAAGAGTTTTCCCACCCTTGAGATATACCTTGGTCTGGTCCATTAAGGTGTTCTTTTCTGCTCTTATGTTTTTGCCCCTGTATTATTCTTTACTATGACCATTTCTTTGAAGCAGATGGAGGAAATACAGAAATTCCTGCGATGGCTTTCTGTTTTGACCTACAGGTTCTCCAGATAGTTTTCTTATCCAGAGACTGTCAACAACCGTTCCAGCCTATGTGATGCTTTTCAATTGCCCCACGCATCCAGAAGTTACTGGGCTGAATCTATAAAATTTGTCTTTCCTGCCCCTTGTACTTTTCACTTAACAGGCAGGTTATGTTTCCAATCCATTTTATAGGCATTATTTAAAACTAAGACTTTCTGTTAACCCACACTGCCATCTTCTGCTTGGTTTTCATAATACAAACAGCTGAAAATTCTGAGGAAGGCTGATGTTCTTGTCTATTATAGTTTCTGTAACCACAGAAAATGGCAAAATGCTCGTCTGTAGGCTTTATGCCATTTGCCCCTAAAACACCCCTATAGTAATTACAGTTCCCATTTTTAAAACAAAGAATAAAGCATGTTCTTCACATTGATTTTTAAAGAAAATTGTGAAAATGTTTTTGGGGTGCAGGTCAGAGGTAGGGGTGATTTTCAAGCGTGCCTAAATTCTCCCAAAATCACTTTGAAGCTCATTTTAGCTCTTTCTCATTTTTATTTTCAATGTGTAGTTTTTTTTTGTTGTTGTTTTGGCTCATTCAAATGGGAAAAGCGAATATTTCGGATTTCAAAAGTGCACACTTTCCCCCTATTGTGAAGTGTGAAAATGTGGTGTGTGTGTGTGTGGGTGTGTACAAAATGTGCATTTCAAAGTGTGCATTTTTTTTAAAAAAAATACACATTTTCCTAATGTGATTGCAAATTCGGTAATTTGCTAACATATCTCGAAAAAGAGTGCTCTTGTTTGTATTCAGGATTGTGAACGGGGCATTTTGATACAATTTGCATTCAGAAACTAAATTCTTGTACATCTCTAGTCATAGGTACATAAAAATGTAGCATCTGAGACATAATGCACAATTGTATTTAAGAGAGAAGATGGGTGGGAGTTTAGCATTTTAGACGGTGTCTGCATTTATGCACTTTGTATGCACAAAGTCTTGAAATGATTGGTAATGCATCTTTAGACATGGGTGGGACTGCCAAGAGCACTGCTGTGCATTTTAAAAGTCTCAAGGGAAGTCGTCTCCAAAGAACGAGCAATTTGCCTAGTGCCACTTTCTGATGACAAGACATTCAACTGGGATCTCTCAGCCACAAGTGGAACATTTAATGATGTAAAATATGTATGAAATATGTATATACTGCTTTATCAGTTTACAATAAGATATCATCATCATGTAAAATAAATGCAGTAATTTACACTGCCATTGGAGCCATGAATAGTCCTAAAGTCAACATCCTGTAAAATAAAAGAATAAAAATATAAAACTTGTAAAAAAAAAGCCTGAAAAAAGAGGTAGTAACCCTAGTTAAGTACTCAAATAGTTGAATGCAAAGGGATTCAAACTCAGACATTTGAGAGCAAGGCACTCAAAGGCCTGGCCTTGGATGGACAAATTTATGGGGATATCCCCAATTTGATTTGTTTTTTTTAAAATCTCAAGTTCTTTTTGTCCCGAATATGGAAAGCAGAGCAAATGTTGGTAAATTCCTATCAAAATGGAACTGAAACAAAATTCTTACCTGGCCTTAATTTCAGAGAGAGGGTGAGATTTCCCTGCACTCCCATGTTTGATGAAGGAGCCTGAAGGCTATCTGTAGTATTTGAAATTCTGTCCAGCTTATTTATCTCTTTCACCTTTACCAGGGGTGGACAGAAAGTAGACTTCCAGATGTTTTGGACTTACGTAGGGTGACCAGATAAAATCTAGGACAGGGCTCATGTCACTTTAACAGTTGTAGAGAAAAGGGAATTTCAGCCAGGGTCATTTGTATGCAATTAGTTCCTGGTGAAATTCCCTCTTCATCACAACAGTTAAAGTTGCAGGGGCCCTGCCTTCTTTTGTATATGGTCAATCTAGTATAGTGCATGCACCTTTAACTGCTGTGATGAAGAGGGAATTTCACCAGGAACTAATTGCATACAAATGACACTGGCTGAAATTCCCTTTTCTCTACAACTGTTAAAGTTACATGAGCCCTGACCTGGATTTTATCTGGTCAGCCTAGACTTACACTCTAAGACATCTCTGCCAGCATAGCCAATGGTCAAGAATACATGGAGCTGAAGTACAAAACAGCTGGAGATCTACTTCTGTCTGTCCTTGACCTAGAGCATGGGTGGGTGACACGAGACCCATAAACGCCATACAGTCATGCAGTCTTATCTGCTGCCCCTGCTGCTGAATTTGCAGCTGAAATTCAACAATCTGGTAGCAGCAAAATAGGCATATCGTTTCAAGGAGTACACACATTGTTTTAAAGCAAAATTGCAGTCCCCAAAATTTTGGTGTTAGGGGCAGGATGCAGTCTCCAGTGTGTTCAGGGACGGGGGAAATTGACCTCTGGATGTTGGCCACGCCCGACCAAGAGGTATCATATCCAAGTGAAAGGTGGGTTAAAAATACATAAATTTAATTTAAAAATTTAATTGAAGTAGAGAGTGGAGCCAGGGATGGGCGGACTCACCTGGGTCCGATTCATCAAATGCTTGCCCCACCGTCACCACTTGTGGTGCTGTGTGAGCTTCTTTTGTAGCTTGGTGAGTGTCTGCCGATGTTATGAGCCCTTCTGCCCTTGTTCGGAGCCTCCAGTTTGCACAATGGAGGCACCAGAAATTATGTCATTTCCCCTTGCATAAATGGCAGCCGTAAAGGCCCCGTTTTCGCAAGCGTAAAGTCATGAACAAAGCCTTTAGTCTTAGGTAGGGAGTAAAGGTAGGGAAAGAAGAGGAATGACTTTGGACTTGCGGAGACTTTGGGGCTTTTGAGAGATGATGGTCCATTTGCAATAATAGGGGATGGGTCTCTTCCATACAAGGCGCATTGACATTCACTATTGAAGTGCCATCCTCCCCCCACCCCCAAGTTCATCGTTAGTGCTACTATTGCTTATTAGGACAGTGTCTCTAGTGAATGCCAAGAGGTATATTTCCCCCCACCCAACACACACTTTTATTGTGCATTTTTTACCTTTTGGTAAGTGCTTAATTTGCTTTTACATTTTGAGTCTTGTCCTGTATGAGCACTTCTTCAGTGTAGTGCATAAATGATCAATTTGCCCTTTAAAAGAACTGGAGAACGTGAACATGGCTACCTCCTCTCTTGCAGCAATGTCTTGCCACTTCAGAACATGTTATTCTTTCTTACTCCAATCTCAACTCTTTTTTATTTTAATGATATGTGTGTCCTCCACAGTCCCAGCCAACCTCTAGCACTGAAGTTAGGGTGACCAGATAAAATCCAGGTCACGCCTCATGTAACTTTAACAGTTGTACAGAAAAGGGGAATTCAGCCAGTGTCATTTGTATGCAATTAGTTCCTGGTGAAATTCCCTCTTCATAACAACAGTTAAAGTTGCAGGCACTATACTAGAGTGACCATATACAAAAGGAGGCAGGGCCCCTGCAACTTTAACTGTTGTAATTAAGAGGAAATTTCACCAGGAACTAATTGTATACAAATGATACTGGCTAAAATTCCCTTTTCTCTCAACTGTGAAAGTTACATGAGCCCTGACCTGGATTTTATCTGGTCACCCTAACTGAAGTGCACATCTCCTGTTTCCATGGTTAGTCCCCCTGCAGCAAGACTCCCATGCACCCATTTGTGTGTGTGTGTGCACTGTTGCAATAGCACTGCAGAATTGGGGCCAGGTTGCTAGTTCTACAACAGCCCATGCTGCTATTCCCCCTAAAAATGAATATTTGTGTGAGTTCGTGGAGAACTAAAACAGGCAGCCAGGGTGTCATGCCCTCACTGGAAGTATCCTCCTCAAAGGGAGAGCTAGAAACCAAGGGCACCCTATAGCAGTCACTGGCACCAGACCAGAAGGAACCTGGGCCATTTGGGGAGATGGAGGTGGAGGGGACTGTGCCTTTGAGGCAGAGGTTGAGCAACCTCTGGTCCCCAGGAGCATCATTGCAGGCTTTGGTGCTAAAAAGCCTTCAGTGTCTTCCTAGAAAGTGTTGGAAACAACTCCATCCTTCCAGCTCCTGTGTCTTCTGTCTTGCTTCCCAGTCTTTGCCTTGTTATTGATGGTCCGTGCCACTGACTTTTGGATGCCTTCTTGACTCTGCTTCTGGACAATGTAATGTATCTGATTGCCTAACTGTGTATTGGGAAATGATTGCTTTGTGACTGGCCATGCTCACCATGGTAGCCATCTTGTGAGAACACCCACAACATTCTCTCAACATTCCAAATTTGCCCACAGAACCAAAAATGCTGGGAACTCCTTGAATAAGCCTTATTCACTGAAATTGAGCAATGTGACTCCATTAGATTGAACAAGGGATTTAAAGTGGCTGCACTAGGAAAACCTGCTGCTGGTCTTGCATGGGGGGAGTCCCTTTTCCCCCACCCCAGCGGAGGACCCTGTTTTCCCAATGATATTCATTTGAAACAGTTGTTTTAGAAATACTGAGCATAAAATCTGGATAAAAATAATTTTGGTTCAGTAGATGTTGTGATATTGGCAACTATTCATGCCTGAGCAAAATCTGAGCAAAAATCTGAGCACAGAGAATTCCTGGAGTCCTCCCTATCCAGGGACAAAACCCCAGTACCTGATGTTTTCCCCATCAGACATTTAGAAGTGTAGCCTTCCACCTCCTCTCATGCGTTGTGGAAGAGGGTGGCATTTACAGGGACCTTGTAAATACTCATGGATGGAAGGTCCATGACAGATTGATGACTGGGTAAAGCAGGTTGGGATTCCAAGTCTCCATTGAAACTGTGTTTCCTGGACTCAAATATCATTCCAAAGAGCTTACAGATGCAAACGTCTCTGCGGCGTCAAAGCCTTCTTCGTTCCAACCCCCACTTCTTGAAGCAGGGAATAAGTTAAATGTTTGCTAATGGAGGTTAGAAATGAAGCCTGCCTTTTTGGAACATATTTGTATCTCATTTAGGTATTCTGCCAAACATTTATCTTGAAGTGCTATTTTAAATGATGAGATGGAAGTGGCATGCCACATCTGGTTGGGCTGGGAGCCAAGAACAAGCACTAGTGTGGGGCTCTTAGAAAGCTGTTGCTTGGCTGCTGCCAAAGCTTACATTACTTGCTCAGAGGAGGTCTGGGGTGCAGGTGAAGGATGGGCATTGTGTTAATCTGAAAGGAGAATTGGCTGTTGCAGCTATCATCATCAGCTTATTTATAGGTCACTTTTCCATGGTAAAACCATGCACAAAGTGGCCTACCGCATCAAAACTTCAACAGAATGTAACATAACATTTGTAAATACTTAACAATTGCAAATGGTAACAAGATTTACATAATCATACACATTAAAATCACAACAGGATTTTTAAAACATCAAATAACTGTACCAAGGTCAAACAAAGGAGAAAAACAAACCCGGGCAGCAAAAATAACCATAATAGCAGCAATCTTAGTAGCTGGAGTCAGTTTGTCAGTGCCTCAACTTCTCAGGTCTTGCAGGACTCACAGCTAGATGGTATCTAGGCAGCTTGTGCAGCAGCCCTTGTAGCTGGAGTCAGTCAGAGCCCCACCCTCCTAGGTCAGGTGGAATGAGCCAGAGAAGCAGGGTTCCCAGTGAGTGTTGATAAGGTCTGGAATGGACCCAACCCTGTCCTGTTCTATGGTCCCTTGAAATTTGCAGGGGAAGCTGCTACTCAGATCAAGGTGGGAAGAATGTAGGATACTGGATAGCTTCAGGTGGGTCCTGCCAGCTGAAATTCTCACCATTTACAACAATAGGAGGGTATTGTCTTAGCAGGGAGCTAAAGACAACTGAAGCCTTATGTAAGCAGACAAGACCTGTAGTGTGGTCAGCCCTCACCTGATTTTGTAGTCTGAGATTTCTGCGAGGCTGGGAAGATGGAGCTTCTTCTGGTATGGGTACTCATCCTCAGAACAGAGAGTGATGGCAGTAGTGTTGGGGCAAAAATCTGCCTGGGCCTACCACATTAATTGTATCTGCCATTAATGCAGCGGGGGGAAATATGCAATTTCCACAAGACTAGGGAAATTGCACATTTTCTCCCTAGACTCTAATGCTAGAGTGGAGGGAGAAAATATGCAATTTCCTCCGCCCTGAGGAAATTGTGTTTCTCTCTCCTACCTAGGGTGTCCAGATGGCTCGGGGTTTCCCGGTCCTAACCAGGAAACCTGGGGCCAACCGGCCCAACTGGGGGCGGTGGGGGCAAACCGGGGTGGCGGGGGGTCATGCGGCGGTGGCAGCAAGCGAGGAGCGGCGGTAGACCCGGCAGCAGTGGCGGAGGAGCCCGGGAAGCGGCCGCCCAGAAGGTAAGTGCCCTCCTTCGCGCCTCGCGCTCCTTATCCGCAGGGGCGTCCGCTTCCCTCCGGTGCTCGAATCTACTGAGAAACAGGCTTTGCGGCCTGTCCCTCAGTAGCGAGACAGGCCGCGAAGCCTGTTTCTCAGTAGATTCGAGCACCGGAGGGAAGCGGACGCCCCTGCGGGTAAGGAGCGCGAGGCGCGGGGCGCGGGGTGTGGGGCACTTACCTGCTGGGGCGGCCGGGTCCACTGCCGCTGGGTCCTCCACCGCCGCTGCCGGGCTCGTGAGGCCAGAAGCCGCGCAGGACAGGAGAGGGCCGTTTCCGGAAGTGACGTAATTGGCCCTCCCCTGCCTCGCGACTAGTCGCGATGGCTAGTCGCGAGCCCAGCGGCGGGGGACCCGGCGGCGGCGGCGGGGGACCTGGCGGTGGCGGCGGCGGGGGACCTGGGGGGGCGGCGGACCCGGTGGGGGCGGCAGCGGCAGTAGCAGCGAACCTGGTAGGTCCGGGCTGATGTTTATGGGGGGTGGGTGGCTTGGTGAGGGGTTTGTTTTGGGTGGGGGGGTGGCTTGGGGGGTTTGTTTTGGGGGGTGGCTTGGTGGGGGGGTTGTTTTGGGTGGCGGGGGGGACCGGGATTTTGGGTTCCAAAATCTGGTCACCCTACTCCTACCCCCATGCCAATGGGATCCTTAAAGACCCTATTAAGATGGCCTTTATGGCACCCATCGGTGGTGGTGGTGGTGGGAACATGATTTCCCCAAGGCTGGGGAAATCACATATTTCCCCCTCCACTCTAATAGTAGCCACTACCATTGAAGTGGAGGGGGAAAATACGTGATTTCCCCAGCCTTGGGGAAATTGTATTCTCCCCTTCACCAATTGTGGCCTTAAAGGCCCTCTTATAACCTTGCATTAAGAGGGCCTTTAAGGTCGCAATTGGCACGTGGTGGGGAGGAAGGTTGAGGGAATTGTGCTCTTCATTGAGCGCTCATCCAGCGCAGCTCCTCACAACAGGGCTGGATGAACAGGGCTTGGCGAACTCATGAGGCGTGCCCCCTGTGAATTCTCCAATCCCTAGATGGCAGAGCTGTCCCCTCTGGCCAGGGGGGTCCTAAATAAGACACGGACTGCCCTACCTCCAAGGAAGTAGCTTGCCTCATCCTCATCAGACCCCTCTACTTCATACTGGAAGGTCCAAGGGCTAGTGCTCATCATAAACTGTGGCACAACCTGGGCACACTACATATTTGGGCACACATACGCCCCTTTGCTTTGAAGCATCTTTTTAGGGATAAATGGGATGTTAAACTGCATCTGTGTGCAAAACAAGCCCCAACTTGTGAGGGTGCAATTTGCATCACGCAAGGGTGTGTTTTACTGCTCTCTAGCAGCCTCTTTCTCTCCCCCCCCCCCCCACGATGAAGTCCCTAGGTGAATTTTACCCCTGCAGAGTTCTAGCCCCATGTTTTTGTGGTAAACATGGATTTAAAAAACTGAAAACAAAACAAAACAAAAACCTGGTGGAGATGAAGTCAGCTGGCAGGGAAAGGGTTAACTACTTTCATCCCTTCTTTTCCATTTGTGATGGAAATCACCCTTTCCTGATAGCACTTTGTAGGAGAAAAGGGGTCACCAGGGCTTCATTGCATGCAGCTGCACTGTAGCCTGTAGTTTGCCCCCTTGTAAAAGATCAGAATGCCTGACTTGATGGTCCACAGCTGTAATACAATCTCAGAATGGTGCCAATACTTCCTTTTCTCCCCTGTCCATTCCAGTTTTCTCTGCTCCAGATTTTCCTCATGACTTTTCATAATAAATAGTTGGATTTTATTAGACATTGAGTATGCTGCTGCTTGTTCTCTCATAGTCAATAAGACCATTCTCCTAAAAGTTCCTGAAGAGTTAGAGTAATATGGGAGGCTGGCAGCCATTCTACTTTTTGAAATGTTCCGATGCTCCAGTGCTGAGGTGGGCACAGTGGGGGATGGCAAAGCTGCGGAGCGTATTGAAAGAATCTAGAAATAAACACTCACAAAATGGCAGGGCCATGGGCAGAGACATATCTCCTGTGATATTATAGCCAAATCTCCAAGAAGGGCCCTTGACACATGTACAATCACATTCAGCACAACACTTAGAATATCAATGGACACTTTAACTGCCAGGTAAATACATTTTTTTCTGGCCAAAAAGATTGCAGTCTGAGTCCTTGGAAAATGCCAGATGCCCTCAACAGAAATGCTTCCTTGACTGGCGACGTCTGGATATGTTCCAAAGAATTAGTTACAACCGTGCATTTATTGCTCTATAAACTGGTTGTCTGGAAAGGCCTGTTGTTCCTCAGTATTTCATGGTGGAGGAAATAACAGTACCTGATTTTTAATGGCTGACTTTTAATGGCTGAGTTTTACATCCACTGGAATTGCAGTAAATAAAGCAAAAAGAAGGGGGGACGTGAACAGCTTGGTATTAGAGGTTTATAATATCTGCAATTACTGTGCATCTGTGTACATTACCCACAGCACAAACCAGCCTTTCATCCAGCTGAGAAACAGTTGGATTTACATACACAAATTAAATGAAAGCCCCCCTGCCCTGTGCCAGAAAAGGGATTCAACATCTTTTAAAGAGGATTCCTTGTATACAGAAATTTTAAAAGGCTATTTCAGTGGCATAACATGGTGAGGCAAGGCTCTGGCCCCATTCCAGAGACCCTCATGCCCAGAAAGAGGCACTGTGTATGCTCCACAGGAAGATTTCCATGCCAAACCAAAGGTTGGCGCTGTCTGTTTTCACAGTTCTTGACAATCACTGGTGCATTTGTGCACTGTGCGCAGGGATTAGGGATGGATGGACTCACCCGTGTCTGGCTTCATCTGATGCCTGCCAAGCCGCCCACTCCCTGCTTGTGGTGTTGCACAAGCTTCTTTGTGGCCCAGCGAGTGCAATACGTAATTTCTGGTATTGATGGAGGCTCAATGGAGGTTTCCAATGAGGGAGGGCAGCTGCCAGGTAGTCACTGAGTGGTAGCATGCTCAAAAAGCGGGCCCGTTGAGACTCTCCAAATACCACCTCGAATCTCATTCTGACACATGTCCCTATCAGATTGCAGGCTATGGTTTCTCTTTGTATGGAAATATTTGCACAATTGTTTTGAAACATTGGTGGCTCAGGGGTTTTGGGGAAGGTTATGTTCTGTAAATGGTGGCCATAAAGGTGAGAATGCTTGCTAGGACAGACTGCCCCACGGCCTCATCGAGCACTAGCCGGATGGCTTGGTGAATGCCCAACAAAGCTAGGCATGGTTGAGTCTAGCTCCAGTATGTTGATCATTGGGTCAACTGAATCATATATTGCTTTGACAGCTTCATTCTTCCGCCACACTTTTGATTGGGCTAGTATTTTGTAGATATCACAGTTCTGTACCACCCACACCATGGAAGCCATTCATTCCTAGGATGGCAGAAGTCAGCAAAACATGGATTCTTTAAGGTTCTCCAAATCCCACCTTGAAGCTCAGTCCTGCCCATGTCCACAGCAGATTGCACACTTCCCCCCTTGTTGCACAAAAAATTGTGTGTACTTTGTGCACATATTCCGAAATGCATTCATAACTCATGTGCCTTTTTGAAATGTACATATTTTCTCCCATTTTTGAAAGTGTGCATTTTTCAGAAGTACACTTTTTTAATGAACATTTTTTTTCAAATGGATGTGCATTTATTTTATGTTTGGGTTTCTTGAATTGTCTTGCAACTTGGAAATGTATGGACTTCGATAGCAGATTGTGTTTGTGTCTGTTCAGTGAAATGAATTTCTTGTACATCCTTATTCGGTCTTAGGGCTCTCTCTCTCTCTCTCTCTCTCTTTCACACACACATACACACGGAGGCTACCATGAAGCTGTTTGAAAAGGGGCTTTAGTTAGGTCACATGTCCAGTGCCGAAATGAGTGCAAAGAGAGAGTACATGCATTGCCCAAAGAAAAGCTGATAAGTGTTCACCATTCTCCCCCCCCCCCCCCCCCCGCCACACACACACACATCTATTTTCTTCGGTTGGTTTGGCCTTTGGGCCTAACATATTCATCTCATTTTAAATATTGTCATTTTTTTTAAATACTGCCAGGCTTCTAGTTTCTCCAAATACTTCTAATTTCTCATCTGTGAGCATTTGGTTTGTGTTGCTGGTTTATTTCCCCTGTTTTAAATGCGTGATTGTCAGGTTCCCCTTTTCCCCGCCACTAAGGAATAATTGAAAAGAAATTTTATTGCTTTTGCTCATTTGGCTATGGTCTCAGTCCTAGAGGACACTTGTGTGCAGGCTGAAATGTGTCTATTGTGAAAGTCCCCCTTCCCCCACCAGAAGCTGAAAACCTGTCTAAACAGGTAAGCTGCTTTTAAAACCAGAAATGGCTTGCTTGTTCTGCTGAGTGATTAGCTTTGGTAAAAACGTCCTAAATGCCTCTACTGAGTGTGCAATGCTCCCATGTCATGGCTGTCTAGCACTGTCAACAAGATATATTTGTCTATCTGGGGATGTTGTTCTGATAATGGCTGTAAGCGTCATTACAAAGATGGGAGAAGCTTGCAGATGTCTATGCCTGCGATTAGCTGTGACTTAATTATATTTATAAATTCTACACAGATCAATTCAACTTACCTCCAACTACTTCTTATGAAGGTTGAAGTTGGTCTGATACTTGTTAAAGGCATTGGAAAAGAAAGAAACTGTAGTCATCTGCTTTTCTTCCAAGTGGCTCATAGTCAATAGTATTGAACATCACATGCCTTTAACATGTAACAGAGCAATTTTGAGTGGGGGGATTGAGTGATGAGGTGGATCTGCTGCCACAGCCCACCTGACTTGCACCAGCCAAGGCAGAAGGAGGTAGGAGAGCCATCAGCTGTAGCTGTCCACCACCACGAATCCTTCCCCACTGTTAGCACCATTCACCAATGTGACATCCTAACTCCCTGCAGCCATCAACATTGGAAGGGTTATGTCTATGCTGTACCTCTCTCAAATCACACACCATCTGCCTGTTATGCTCTTGCACTTCAATATGACACACTTCTCATTCGTTCCCATTGACACTTCCCTAATATAAATATTGTATAATAACTTATATGTTGCTTTGTAGTGGTATTATACCTGAAAGATACTTGAAAGTCTGTATATTACAGTGTATACTGTAATACGCTTCAAAGTTGATATATTACAGCATTATCCCACCATTAAATAGCTACGGAATATCGAAACTTGCTTAGACTGCTCTGGCTCTAAGATTCCTCTGGCTGTAACCAATATCTGACTCCCTGACAGGAGTGCCCAATTTTTTTTTTCATGATTGAAAAACTGACAATAATGTCCCTGCTTGTAAAACTGTGAGTGCGAATGCAATCGTGATATTCGGAAATATCTCACACATTCTCAAGTTGGGGACCGTGTTTTCAAAATGCCTTCTTTTTGAAGCATATGAACTTTAAATGGCCATTTTCTTTCCACAGAAACCACATTTTCATGCTTTAATGAACAGGGGGAAGCATACATTTGGGTGCACGCTTGGAAAAATGTCCTTTTTTTCCTGTTCGAAAATGCATACCTTTCACGTTCAGAAAATAACCATTCAAGCAAACAAGAATGAGGAGAAACACACATCAGGTTGGGAAATGGAAAACCTCAATGAGCATAGAAATCACTTCTCTCCCCCATCTCTACTCCTTGAACAGTGCAAATCAGCAAAACTCTGAATTCTCTGAATTCCATTTCAAAAATTTGTTCTAATTCGAGCCGGTGTCAGATTGTGAACTTTGTTCTCTTCTTTTTGCTTAAAAATGTGCATATTTTTTTCCAAATGTATTGATGCACCTTTGAAATATACACATTATTCTCCCATTTATTAAATTATTATTATTATTATTATTATTATTTATTTATTTATTTCTTACCCGCCTCTCTGGATCGAGGCAGGGAGCAACAATAAATTTCAGTAGAAAGACCATAAAATAGATAAAGCATATTTGTACACTTTTTTTTTCAGATGTATGCATGCTGTCAAAAACATTTATTTATTTATTTATTTTGGTCCACGAATCACCTTGCAAGCTCGGAAAATACTGACTTTGATTGCAGATTGTGTCCGAGTCCAGTTCAGTACAGAAGGTGTGAAGTGGGTAAAGCGTGAACAAAAAGAAATTTAAACAAATTCCTCTTCGATCCCTATTGAATACTCACTACCTTTTACCCTTCCATGTAGCATTGAATGTACACTGCTAGCCCTCTTTTTGTACAAAGAGAACTTGGGAATGGAAATGCTTTATAGTGTTTGGTGGTCTGTGTCTCCTCTTCTGATAGAACTGACTAATTTCACTGTAGAAAGCTGCATTGCTATCTGCTGCTTCAGAACACATAGGCCTCCCCGAGTGAGGTAATATGTTATTCTAAAAAGGGTGTTAGGATTCATGAGGCTGCAGTCCTATGCATTCTTACCTGCAGATAAGTCCCATTGTATTTGGTGTAAAAAAGAAATGAATATAAGTTTGTGGCCTTGTGAAGGAGATTGATCTGTGTGGTGAGCCAATGCAGATGAACAAATTGGCTTCCACTCTCTGCATGAAGACAGCCACTGTATGGGGCAATTTAAAGTTATTTCCATTGTTTACCCTGTACTCAATTTATAGAACATCTTTTGGCTTCATATCCCCCCCCCCTTTTCCTTTGGATCTTTCAGCATGACCTCAGATCCTTGACTATAAGAATCCACAGAAGAGCTATTAATCTACCTTGTGCTCAGTAAACAAATGAAAGGGGATTGACTTGATTCGTGCATTTGACTGTGTTTGTCAAGTGTCACGAGAGTACATTAGATAGTGCTCATGAGTCTCCAGGGTCTGTGCGTGTGTTTTTTCCATTTATGCCTTGCTTCCCTGAAGTGCTCTGAATAATGCATCATTGATGTATGGTGTGATGAATGCGGCTGCTCATTTGCATGGATTGATGGCTTGTCATATTATGTAACTTGCTATTTGGAAGGCAGATGAGGTCAGGAAGCATCCAGGCTTTCCTTGGAAATATGACTCTCTGGGGTGTCAGCTTTTGCTTTCTTTATTAAATGCCCAACATGTAGAACCAAGTCTTGTCTGATATACTATGTTTGCTTAAGAGGAGGTTTTGATTAGGAACATATAGGAAATGCGTTTCAGTTTGGTTTTGATCAGGGTTTTGCCTAGCTCGCACCTTCCAGACTGGAACACAATCTGCGTCCTTTTGATTAAAAAAAGAACGTACTTTTGAAAAATGCACACAATCAATGGGGGAAGAATGCATACATTTCAAAAATGTGCATAATTGATGTGTACTTTTGGAAAACAATGCATGCAAATATGCACGGATTTTCTTGTGAAATGGGGGAGGGGACACCTAAGGTCTCAATCTGATATGGACTCAAATTGGAATGGTCTTCGAGATGGAAGTTGGAGATCT
The DNA here is from genome assembly GCA_029215795.1 of Anniella stebbinsi. Lineage (NCBI taxonomy): Eukaryota > Metazoa > Chordata > Lepidosauria > Squamata > Anniellidae > Anniella > Anniella stebbinsi. Next base: position 338,864,783 of record JARDYH010000001.1, read on the forward strand.
TCAATGAGCTTGGGTTTTACTGATCATGCATCCCTAGTGCTGATCCTTCTGGGAAAAGGATAGTACAGTTGACAGTCTAAATCACATTTTCCATCCCTAAGAGGTGGTAACACAGTCATATCATTTATAAGGGTGACAGAAGTAGATTTCTTGAGCAAATAGTCTAGAGCAGTGTGGTCTATTGCATAGGCTTTGGGTCTCATACACGACATATCTTATTACCTAGAGTGAGGGCCTGGCAGCACCAAGCTGGAAAAGGGTGTGCTGTGTTGCCTTAAAGGTTATCACTTTGGCTGATGTTCCAGGCCCCAAGAAAAAAGTGAGCTTGAACTGTGCATTGTGTAGGCTTTGTGGCTTTAGTATTAATTGGCACTATTATGGGTTTCTGGTAATCATTTGTAGTATTCATTGCTAAATCTACTGTATGGCTGAACTCACCTGCCACCACCTCATACAGCACTCATCGGATCCTTGCCAGCCACAACCCTGTTTGTATTTGAGGCCCCACAAGCAACCATTTTGTGAAAAATCCCAGGAAAGTTAGTTACGTAATTATGATGTTGCACAAAATGGCAGATGTGACTTGTGTCATTTATGCAAAATTGCAGGTGTAAATGGTCTAATTTTCCACAAAATTGTGGCACACAGGACAGAAGGAAGCCACAAGCATCCGGGGGGCTGAACTGTGGATGTCCGCTGGACTCCACCTCCCGGGATTTCTGTGAATCCCTAGTCTACTGATGAAATGATTGTTCCCTATGGAATATGCAAGGGAATGTCCCCAATACTAAATCTTTGGAATCAAAATGCTATGCTCTGAAGTTGATGCTGGTGATGATTAACACAGTGCAGTTTAATATATTTTAATGAGCAAAAAATAATGTATAGATTCCTGCCTTCAAAAAGCTTTCAATATAGCTCAGTTGGTCTTACATCTTAGTAAGTAAGCTTACAGTCTGGCTTTTGATGTAGTTTAGGTTTTCCCATGCTCAAGCATGTCATCTTATTTAAACAATTATAATAAAGAGGGATTTCCCATAATGCACACAAACAGAGCTTATTACAGGACTGTGAGAACATTTCCAAAAAGTATAGAGACAAGCTCAGTATGTGTTTCTTATTAGTCAGTCTGGAATGTTTTCACAAACACAGATTGACCCTTTAAGCTATATTCAAAAGCAGTGGAGATGGAAGGCCAAAACCAACATTACTTTGAAAACATAGCTGCTAGGTATTTTTTAAATAATAATAATAATAATAATAATAATAATAATTCTAGAGTAGTTACAGGGATCCTGACCAGATTTGGACTCTAGAGTGTGTGTGGTGTGTAGTTCGTGGAGGGAAGGATGCTTAACCTTTCCCCCTGCTATGGGCCCAATCAAAATCGGGGGGGGGGGATGCTTGCAGTTTCTATTTCAAAATAGTAATCTATAAAGCAAATGGATCACTATTTTGCAACAGAAATTGTGGGCTTGCCCCCTGCTAATCTGGGGGCAGAACCATATTGGGGAGTGGTAGTGTCAAGGGCCAGCCCTTCCCTATGCCCCATACTAGGGTCCCAATCCAAATTGGGCCCTCTGTATCTACTCTAGAGTAAAAATCACTTCATTCACATCTTTAGAGCAACATCTGATTTGGCCCTGAGCTCCCCTAGCATGAACCATATTGACTAGGAATAAGTCAAGCTATTTCACCCCAAAATTGGGAATTAGTTTGGTTTACTTCTAAACTCACCTCTCAAGAAACCACACTTCCATACAGCCACCAACCAGTGAACTATGACTAAACATAGTCCTTGATATAAATAATGGGATATTTGACAGAAGAACTATGCAAGTTGAAGGTCATAAGCCATAGCTGTTCAATATTAAATACCATAGGATAGATTATATATGGCCTCTTAATGCTAGTCATGTTAGTACAGGTTTTGTGTTTGGGCCCAAATCCTGGATTTTATTCAATTTAACATTTTTACTGCCCTTCCTTTTCATTTCTTTCTTTTCCTCATGTTTTGTCTTTACATTGTGCTTTTCTGGTTGGCACAGTTTAAGTCAAACCCATCTAAATGTGGACCTTCAAGTTCTGCAGGTAAGTTGGTGTCTTCTAAAATGTGTGTCTGGCAGCAAATGTCTGAAACAGTTTAACTGTGTCTTTGTCAATAAGCACCTTGACACCTTTCCTTTGTACTTTTCCCCGTCTTCCTTCCTGAACCTGCTACTCCCAAAAAACATGTAAAATGTTTTGACAGTGCTATTTCAGTGTATGACACTGGGTATTGTTCGTCTGCAGTGATAAATCTTACCTTGCCTCTCAGAAGGATGCCGTCTAGCAGTCAGAAGGGTAAGAAATCTAGCTGTGGTTTTTTTTTTTCACTCTCACACTGGGATTTTTTAAAACAACAACAACAACAACTCTGTTTCTCTTAAACACAACCAGGTTTATGCACAAAATCACATCATGTAGTGGAGAAGGGCATATGGGTAGCGACGTCAATTACAATAGTCTCATCTTCCTAGAATACTCCTGAGATGCTGCATGTTTTAAATGCCATTATGCCTGTCATAAAGGGATGAGAAAGTGTTGTTTGCCATTGCTGTTTGTTGTTCACAGCTGGTTTTATGACTGAGTTTTGCTCATAAACAGGTGGTTAGAATGTTCCTTCGGCTATGCAATAGAGCCTGTGCGGCTTTGAATTAATTTCGCTCTTGTGTTGCACCACGTCAGTGTTTTCATTTTAAAACTGAAAACAGTGATGTTTCTGGCAGTTCCAAAGCTGTTGGTGTGAATACAAGTTTTGTAACACATATTACACAAGTAAAACAAATCCATCCTGTTCTTTTTTTTAAAGGCAGCATAGCCACTTTGGAATATACATTGGGTATGTTGTGTCAGTGATTTTTGTCAGGTTTGTTAGTGGCTTGACAGGTAAGTTAATTCTTTGCTGATTACAGATCCCTCATCCCAAAGCTGTTCCTTGTTTTGGGGCCCAGCAACAGGTAATTAATGCAGCAGGATCCTAATCTGTTTCATTGATGCTCATTTTGTAGCAGGAACATAAGCAGTGTGAAAGACAACTGTCATTTTGCAGTGGAAAGATGGTCTTTAATCAGGTAAGACTTCTCCTCCACAGTTCTGCTCCTATGCTGAAGCTGTCCGGGGTGCTGAAAGGGTCAGGTACTGTTTGTTATAAGAACAGAATGTGCCCTTTAAGTGTTTCTAACCTCTTTTGTGCATGTCCTGAACATATTGTGTGCAAGTTAAAGTGACTTCCATGTTGAAGGTTTTTTGGCTGATAATCTCACAGAATCCGTTTATGATTATCCTAGTTGTTGCTTGGTTAATAATTTCCATTTAGTGACACCAGCTTATTGCTAAAACAACAAAGAGGGCACCTTAAGGCCTAGCACATTTATCATGGAGTAAGCTTTTCATGGAAGAGAGTCCATTCCAAAAAAACTCATGCCATAATACATGTGTTAGTTTTTTGTGTTGCTTGTATTGCCTCAACGCTCCCCACTCCACTTTTATTTTATTTATTTTTTTGCTGCAACAGATTAACACATAAACCTAACTGAGAGTTTATTGCTAAAGTATTAGATGGCTTTGAAAAGAAGCCAGTGGGCCTGTTCAGAAGACACCTTAAACCCTGCTGGTTAAGGCTTTTGGTTAAGCAGCAGGGTTTAAGGTGTCTTGTGTGATGCATTTTGCTAAACCCTGCTCACTCACTAACCACAGTCAGACTGTCTACAGGAGGGTTAGCGGCTCTAACTGTGACTTAAAGTGTTGTGTGTGACAGTTCAGCTTGTGGTTAGTGCTAACTCCAGAGAAGCAAAGTTTTGTTAACCACAGAGCCTGAAGTGTCACCTGAGCAGGCCCAATAATACTTAAAAAGCCACAGCAGTTGCAGCAGCAGCAACAACAACAAACATGAAGTAAGGATCTGTTGTTATAAGTCAACAGAGCAGTGTAAGCAGAACACTGTTCTGTCTGTTGAACTGTCTTCAAATGTAAGTCACATAGAATCCTTTGGAGACATTCTGTTAGGAGCGGAAGCATTTTGTCAAAAACAACATAATCAAGTGAGGGAAAGATTGTTACTGCCAGATCAACATGGAACTGAGGTGGTTACTTAAATTGAAGATCTTGTACAGTGAAGGAGGTATTTTCTCAGCAGTGAGGCACCTACAATGTACTTCCACTGTTCTTTTAAACACAGAGTTCATTTACAGAAAGGGACACAACAGTCTTAAGATGACATTTCTCCATTAAATATGGCTCATAAGATGCACAGCATACCAGGGGGAGAGGGGGAATATTTATGATCGTGATGGTGAGGAATGCAAGTTTGCCTTTTTTTTTTATCCTACTTGATCAAGGGATAATATCTAAAACCAAGGGCAAATGAAATGTCAGCATGTTATGAAAGTAGCTAATAAATCATGCTTTCACTGCTAATATTAGCCTTATAACAAAAGTCACTGGACACTTGAAAAGTTAGTAACCTAAACATTACAGCATAGAGGCCTCAAAAAGTGATGAACTATTATACTTTATTTATTTGTTTGTTTACTGCATTTCTATACCGTCCAATGGCCAAAGCTCTCTGGATTGTTCATAAAAATAGCCAAGGCTCTCTGGGTTGTTCATAAAATACAACTTAAGTATAACATTTAAAACACAATATAAAAGTACAACCAGAATAAAACCAAGTGGCAATGCAGGGATTTAAAAAACAGATTTAAAACAGCAATTTAAAAGACTGAGATGGTAAAATGTTAAAATACTGGGAAAATAAAAAGGTCTTCACCTGATGTTGGAAAGATTATAATATATGTCCCAGGTGAACCTCTCTTGGGAGTTCATTCCACAGCCGGGGTACCACAACAGAAAAGCCCTCCTCCTGGGGATCTTCCTACGATGTGGAGATTGCAGATATAGCCCCCTGCATACTGTTTTCTTCAAAAGCCTTAATAGCATATTTATCTCAACCCACCCATTAATGTAGCATAGTAGTTCTCATAACCACGACCTACATGCTACTGATTTCACGTAAATCACCTCCATTGTAGCCATTGCTATATCTGATAGATGCTAAATTATCTACGGGTAAGTTTAAATTATCTTTAAGTTTTTCCCAACAAGTTTCCATGACCATGGGAATACTTAACATTGCTTGATCTCCAAATGTTCTGAACTGCAAAACCCATCATCCCCAGCCAGCAACCCCCAAAGTATATTAAGTGGGGGAGATAGGAATTAAAGTCCAAGACATCTGGGGGGCACCAGGTTGGGGGATGCTGCTTTAGAGTAATAACTTTGAAGACAGTATGCATTAACCAAAGCCAGTTTTGGGTTGTTCTTTGTTGGCCATGTTCATCAGGGTCAGACATGTTACAGAGCCCTAAATGAGAGGCACCTGAGTCCTTAAGGAGAAGTTGACTTGAGATGAAACACATAATATTAATAATACTATTTCATAACTGTTGGCCATTCTCTACTTTATTTTTGTGCCCAGATTTCAGCATCATCAAGGGATTTCATTGCATTTATACTGAACGGGCAGTAACAACTCATGATTCACTGAGCTAAACATGGCCCACCAGCTCTTGTTCTGCTACTTGCACTGGCCACAATACACGACTGGTAGTAGGCTATATTTGGCTAAGTAGATTGCAAGTTGGACAAGCCTGACATTAAGGCAAGAAAAATTAACAACAACCAACAACATGTGAATTGTTCACAAACTGTAGGTCATTGCATAATAATGTTGATCAAATAGAGGTCCTCAGGAGGAACTCTTATTGACCTTGTTCAGACGACACACTAAGCCACAGTGGTTAAGCACTTTGAGCTAAACTTTATGGCTTAACATACTGTGTGAACCATGATTAAGCATGTTTATGAACCATTCTTAACCATGGCAGCTACATAAGCACAATCTAAACATGTTCACTAACCATTTGCTGCAAAAGGGTCAGCAACCTAACCATGGCTTAGCATGTTGTCTGAACAGCCCCATTAAGTCTAAATGAAGCTTAGTGAAAAGATGTGTGCCCACTTTCTTCACCAGCATTTAGAGTTGCATACATTCTATTTCTTTATTTGTTTGAATAAAATAAGAAGGGGAACATAATTTCCTATATAGCATAGCGTACCCACCCCATCTTACTACAAGCTCCCACCTCCAATATTCTTGTACAATTGCAATGTGTGCTCTAGGATCAGGGCTATTGAGAATATAGTGCTGTGAAGGAAGCAACTTCCCTTACTCAATCTCTTTTCTCTCTAGAAATCGATAGCAAATGCCTCTTTTTTCCTTTCAGCTAATATATAAGTTGGAGAAGTGTGGAGGCTGAGACAGTGAGGCCCCCATTGATTATCCCTAGATATGGGAGATAAATTTATTCGGTTCACATGTCAAACTAAAAGCTATCCTTCAAAATTTGCATTTCCCTGACTTTTCCAGTGGAATTTTCCAATTGAGACCTGTGTATAAAAATGCATATATTTGGGAAAATTGCATGCAAAAATGTATAGATTAAACTCCCCCCCCCCAAATTAAACTTCGCGCTCATCCCTGATTTTGCACAAAACTTTACCCTTTGCAAAAATGCTGGAGGAGCTTTTCTGCTCCTTTTGCAGGTGGGGCTGGGGGAGAATTTTGCTCAAAGTTTAACAGGATTGAGGGGGTTGGTGCTTAGCACTAACCATGACTTAAAGAAATAGCATGAAAGGGGTTTTCTTCCTTTGAACATTTTTTAAAGGCTCGAGCATGTTCATAGTGTGTGTGGCTCTTCAGCAACTTCAGATCCTACCATTGAACCTCACTTCCTAGAGTGACATCCTGCCATGGGCATATAGGCAGTATGGCCTGCTGGAAGTCTAAGGAGATGCCAGAGAGCCTTGTGCTTCTGTGAGTATGTTTGAGGCATTTAAAATGATATTAAAAAAAAAAGAAAATAAAACATTGGCTCCAAACTTTCACCAAAATTCTGGCCCAAGTGTTCAGGGGCACTTTCATCTTCAATGGCTGTGTAAAGTTTGGGAGAATATTTTGAAATCACACTAATAGAAATATATAAAAAGAAATGCTTTCCTGTCTGCCCCTGGAGATGGTTTGTACTAGTGGGGGTTCTCTTTGAACCCTGTGGGAAGTAGATGCATTTGTAGCACTGAGCAGGTAGGTTCAATGAGTTAATTCCATTTGAGGAATAGTTTAATAGATAGTTGGGGGGCATTAGGGTTTGTTACAGTGAATTCCTGGCACCGAGAAGAGGGACCTAGTCAAGCAGAGCCAAACTCATCACCTTCTTGATGGCTTTTTTGGTACCCAGCGGCTAGCTATGAATGAAATGCTTGCCATGCCTTAGAGGGACTGGTAGACTGAGTAGCTTTTGCAGAAGATTTATTCAAGCTTGACTCTTTCACAGAGCACCACGATCTTCCTGTCCTCATGTCATTTGCATTGTATTGGACTTTGGCATGGGCAGGAGAGATGCATAGACTTGCTCAGAAAAAAGAAGAAGCAAATATCAATCTTATCTATAACTTATTCTGTGTGTGTGTGTGGGGGGGGGAATCCGCTGGCTGGTTCACTGCAGTCAAGGTGGATGCTGCTGCTGCTGGGGTGTATTACTCAGTTCTCCTATTGTAGTCAGTGGGGGAGGAATACACATGCCAGCCCCATGGCTGGTGTAGAATCGTGATGGTTCTGTGGGCATGTTGGGGAAACAACAGGACTTTTGAAGTGATGCATCTACAGCTGGCCCTGACACATCCCTGATACACCCCATTTTCCACCCTGACCCCTTCACAGGCAGAACTTCCCTGGGGGAATGTCTATGCCACCAGTACTTTTGGCTTGTTTCCTGGGGTACCCTTGAGTGGTGTAAGTGAAATCCTGCTGACAAATCTCCCTCTCCGCCAGTGGAGTGACACTTGCGCCACTTCCTAAGGCATTTCAGCCAGCATCTGGGTAAGTATCTGATTGCTCCCTAGATCTGTATTCATTTGCTCCAGAAATCCATTTGGTGTGGTATACAAATATGTTTAAAAAATGCTTCCCTTTCTGTCCCTTATGCTACCTTGAGCTCTTGTTTTTGGTGTTACAGTGGAGGTTCTCTTTAAAGCCTGAAAGAAGTAAGATGAACCCCATGGTACTATGTAGGTAGTTCCCATCAGTTTATCCCATATGACTCTCTCCTAGACATTTGACATAAAGTGTTTGTTGGAATAGCAATGGATGCTAGAGAAAATAAAAAAACATTTGCACTGATAACAAATACTCAGTATTATCACATTGCAACAAGAAGTTCTGGGGATGAAACTTGATTGAAAATGATGCCATCTGACCTGGAACTCTTCTTCTCTAATCCAGCATGTATGGGAGCTGGTTGTGATTACTCTAGGATTGGAGGAGGCACCATAGTTTAGTTGTTAAGCACATGTTTTGCATCCAGAGTGTCCCAGGTTCAGCCCCTGGCATCTCCAGTTAAAATGATTAGGTATTTGGTGATGGGAAAGATCTCTGGAGAACCATTGCTGGTCAGTGTAGACAATATTGCACTAAGTAGATAATCCTCTGACCTCAGCACTAGAACCAGGTTTGATGGGGCCCTCAACATCTCCCCACAGGTGGGGACGTCAGTGCTAAAACTCCCTTTCCCTTCCCAGACTGGTGAAGGCAGGCACCACCGTCAGAGAAAAAAGAAAAAAAAGTCTTGTCTCTAGCTGGCAAGTGCTGCTGCTGATGCCAGCCATATTTTTTTTCATATGGGGCCCCACAAACATTGTGGGGGAATTACAATAGTAGGTGGCAGAAGAAGTCCTCCCCAGCTAAGATCATGTTCTTTCTCTTTTTTGTTGCTCCTGGTGCCGATCTGCTCCAAGGGGTGAGGAGATTGAGTGGTGGGCCCTTCAAAGGACTTAGGCAATGTCAGGAGTCAGTCACTTAGGTGCTGACTCCTGACATTGGGCCTGTCTGAGCTGTTATTAGGCATCTTCCTCTATTCTTTCCTATGTTGTGGATGCTCACTTTGTACTTATTCAAAAGGACTTTGGAAGCAGGTTCAAGGCTTAATGAGCCCTGGCTCAGATTGTACCTGCTGCACATGAATCACCAAAACCCAAACTTGGCAAAGTTCTCCAAAATCCATCTTGGAGCTTGTTCTGACACAAGTTCATATCAGAGTGAATTTTTTTTGTGTGTGTGGTACAAAAATCCATGTGTATTTTCATACATAATTTTCCGAATGTACACATTAATTGTGTACATGTTTGAACTGTACACTTTCTTCTCCCATTGATTAAAGCATATTTTTGCAAATTTTTCAAAGTACACTTTTTTCATGCACATATTTCAAATGTCCGCATTGCTGTTGAACACCTTTTTTTGGGGGGGGGGTGTCCATGAATGACATTGCCAGCTCAAAAATATATGGATTTTGACTACAGATTGTGTCCAAGTCCAGGTTCGATTCAGAAGTGTGAACTGGATAAACCCTGATCAAAAAGGAAGTGATACAAATTTCTCATACATCCCTAGGGATAACGCTATCAAAACTACTACTCATGATGGCTACTACTCATGATGGCTATATATTAGCGCCAGTATCAGAGGCAACATGCTTCTGCATACTAGATGCTGGGGAACATGAGGAAGAGGCTGCTATTGCACTTGTGTCCTGCTTGTGGGTTTCCCACAGACATCTGGTCGACCACTGTGGAAATAGAATGTTGGTCTGATCCAGCAGAGCTGTTCTTATGTTCCTATGGTTTGTACAGTTACCTTTTACAGAAGCACTCTTGCTAATCACTCCTATGTCTAAAAGTAAGTGCAAACATCTTGTCTGAATGCTAGCTCATGCATTTAGCACTGATACAAAATGTCTTCTTGGGTGATGGGTCTTTTTGTGGAATGGGTTGCATGTGCTGCCATTCAGATGACATGTTAGCAGTGTCTAGTTTTTATGCAGTGGAGTCACGAGAGAGAGAGAGAGAGAGAGAGAGAGAGAGAGAGCAAAAGATGTATTGTTTAAACCAGACCCTCTAATCCAGGAGTCCCTAAGGCAGAGCCCATGGGCACCTTCGCTGGTGCAGACAAAATTCTTCACTCCCTGCCCCTTTCAACAGTTCTTCTTCCTGTTCTTTAACCTGCCACCAATCAGCTGTTCAGTGGGCAGGAAGAGAAAGCAGGGTAGAAGGGTGAGCAAGAACAAGGCTAGAGGCTAATAGCCAGGTAAGGAGGTGAGTGGGAGATAAACAGTAAGGCCAGGGGCTAGGAAGAGTGGGGAAAAAAAGGCTAGGGACAGTGAAAGGAAACAAATAGCAAGGAAAGGTATTCTGGGAGAGAAATAGTGAGGCAAGTAGACAGAGAGCAAAGAGGAAAGGTCTGTGTGGATGGAAGAAGACTGAGCAGGAAGCAGCTCTTTCCATTTTCCACCCCCCTCCCAGCCTCTAGCCTCGCTGTTTCTCCCCACACCAGTTCTTGACTAGACAGCTCCCAATGCTCCATAGCAGCCATTTCCCCAAGTTCTCAGATTTGCCCACGGGCCCAAAGTGGTTGGAGACTCCTGCTCTAATCTTTACTTAAGAATTTTCTCTTCCCAGAATCAGTTAAACTTGGCAGGGTTTTTCAGCAAGGCTGTTCGCATTTCATAACTACTCTTTTCTTTTTTTTTCATTTGACAGCACTCTAGGGCCTTTTTATTATTATTATTTTTCTAAAGTTAAAACATAAAGGACTCAAAAGGCCATTTTATTCTCTGCCCTTTATTCCCCTTGAGGATAAGGGAATAGACTGAGAAAAACCCTTCAGAGGCCAAAGCAATCAAAATCGCTCTTTGGAAAAGCTTTACAGGTTCAGTTTAAACAAGGGAGGAGGAGGCAAGGGGGGGGACCCATTTCAAGTCTCCAGCCAGTTGTTAGGGCATAAATATGCACGTTCATCATACCAGCTTTGATGTTGAGACTGGCAGTACATGGCCTACGGAAGCCGTTTAATAGAATCATATTCTGCCTGTTATTAACAAAGAAGCCAATTTCTTTGCTTGTTCTCTCAGTAGCAGGCTACAGGGTAATGAATTCACACCATGTAATTCCTTCATCTTCTCTGTGGCAGGAGGAAAGGGCAGGGTGCAGGGGGAGACAGCAACAGATCCTTCCTTTCAGGGATTCGGAATAGCTCCTGAGCAACAGTTACTATAGTCACATCCAAAGTCTGCAAGTGCAGAAGAGAAGTGGAGGTCCTAGTAATGAATGGTGCTGTGTAATGTTGCTTTAGCAACATAGTTTTGCAGTTTACTCCATTTTAACAACTAGGTTCAAGGGAGAGGTTTAACTTAGAGCCTATCTACACAAGCAGGATAAAACACTTTGAAAACGTTTTGAAAACTGTATATGGAGTGTGTCCTGTGCCCCAACAGTTCTCAAAACTGTTATAAACCATTTTAAACCATTTTAACGCAGTAGTGTAGATAGGCTCCTAGTCACTCTCCTATGACTTCCTGCTTCTGCAACCAGTCTAGCATTTCCTCCTATGACTAACTGGGAGGCAGGTGGAATATTCAGTGGGCTCCAGCTGGCTGTTTAGCCTCTCTTGTTAGTAGAGATGTATGAGAAATTCATTTCAGTTCATTTTTTGATCAGGATTTACCCAGTTCACACCTTCTGGACTGAACACAGGGTCAGTCATGATCTGTGGTCGAGGGCTGTACATCTCCATGCTTGCAATGTGATTTGCGGACCAAAACAAATTTATTCGACAGCATGCATGCATTTGAAAAACATTCATGAAAAATGCATACCTTTTAAAAATGCATACAAATACGCTATAATCAATGGGAGAAGGATGTGTGCATTCCAAAAAGGTGCACAACTGATGTGTACATTTAGAAAAGTATGCATGAAAAGATGCATGGACTTGCATGGAAAAAGGAAAAAAAAGAAGAAAAGCTCACAATCTAATACAGACTTGAGTCAGAAGGAGCTTCAGTATAGAACTTTGGCAAGCTTGAGTTTTGCTGATTTATAGAATTGCACTGGGCTGGATCCTAGATCTGCACTATGTTCACAAAGATTTTGAAACCTAGGTCTTTTCTGGCTCGTCCTGAAGACCTGTTCACTTCCATACCCAGCAATCATTACTACCCAGTCCCTCATTTCTTGACTTCACCAGCTCAACATATCCAGCTCCCTATTCATTTTCCTGTTTCCAAATGTGAATGCCCATTCTCGCTGTGGCTTATGTACCCCTCCCTACCCTTGCCTTTCTCATGCACAGGTCATTCTCTCTTTTTCATTCTCCTTCAAAGACAAAGCCATTTCCCTCCCCCACACCCATTTGATTAGGGATATAAGAAAAGTTTATTTTAGTTCATTTTTTATCCGGATTTACCCAGTATGATCCTTCCAGACCAAACATTGACTCAAACAGACTATATGGTCAAAGTCCATACATCTCTGAAATTGCCATGTGATTCATAGAGGCCTCTGCCCCCAAAAGTGTTTTGACAGCATGCTTAGGCTTTGGAGAACTCAGGAGCCAGGCCATGCCAAAAACACAATTCCCCCCAGCCACACCACTTTCTGGGGGCTCAGAGTTGCACACTTTCTGGAGGCCCCAGAAAGCGTGCTTTGCCACCCACCTCCGGGCCAATTGGGGCCTCAAAGACCCCCTCAAAGCAAGATAGCATTGCTTAAAGAGGACTTTTAAGGCTTCAATTGGTGCAGGGGGGGAGGGAGAAACATGTGATTTCCCAAGGCTGGAGAAATCACTTATTTCCCCCTGCCACTCTAATGGCGGCAGCCACCACTAGAGTGGAGGAGGAAATATGTGACTTCCCCAGCCTTGGGGAGATTGTGTGTTTCTTTCCCCTACACTGATGGGGGGCCTTGATTGCCCTGATAATAGGGACTTTTAGGCCCCATTGGTGTGGGAAGAGAAACACACAAAATATGTTAGAGTGGAGGGAGAAAATATGCAATTTCCCCACTCGGGTGCAGATCCCTCCTAGCGCCAGGCAGGCCAGGCGGATATTCATTACAATGCTATAAGCATGTGTATATTTGAAAAACATACATGACAATTGTGTACTTCTGAAAAAAATCACACAAACATGCTTTAATCAATGGAACAAGAATGTGTACATTTGAAAGATGTGCACAATTGATGCATGCATTTTATAAAACATGCATGAAAATATGCACAAATATTCATGCAAAGAGGGGGGGGGGAACCAAGATCACAATCTGATATGGATATGAGATAGACCGAGCTCCAAGGTGGAGTGTGGAGAACTTTGACAAACTCAAGTTGTGTTTGTATGCACATCCCTAGGAGGCCATCAAAGTTTCCATAGCCTACAGAAAACTTAACACCTGTCAGCAAGCAAGGCTAGAACTTTATTGTCTCTCTGAAACCAGAATGAAACAGCTACAAGGATTCCCAGACTGCAACCAGACACAACAAGGTCCGCTGCCACCTAGTGACTAAATTATATAAAGACAGAACATCTTCCCACTTTTATTTAAAGAAACAATAATTAAGTAAATCAGCCCTGTTGAAATATTTCCTAGGTTAGATAATCAGTTATTTATCTCTACATGTCAAAGTCTTCTGAATAACTTGACCAGAGTAAATGATGAAATGAGTAATAACATCGCTATCATCTCTCCAAGATAGTTCTGGAAGAGCCTCAGAAGATAAACATGGGTCTTCAGGTATTAGTTGTACATTTGTGATGATGCCTTCTTAGAAATATGATGGATATGTTATCAGTTTCTGTTGAGTACCTTAAGACTCAACAGAACATAATCTGCTTGCTTCATTTTTCTTTTTTACATTAGCTGGAGTCTGCCATGCCGTTTCTCCATCAAGTTTAAAACAAATTCTCTCTCCGAGCTCTACAAAGTGGTAGTCCTTGCACTGAACAGCACCAGTTATAGAAATGTCCATAACTTCTCTTAGCTTAGTAATCTTTTTCCAGGTCAGGCCACTTTGGAATGAGATTCTTCTCTAGGGTTGGAATGGTGGTTCTGATTTCTTTCCATTAGTAATTCTATTAGTGGTATTGACCTGTAGCTTAATAGAACAACATGTGGGTAATTTGATCTCAAAATTTCCTTTGTAGTCTGAATTGCTCTCTGCCTTGTTATTTGCTTGAGGCTAATGGGAGCTAGTGGTAATATGGCAAAAGATGTAAGTTGTCAGGAATGACAAGTGCCATAAAGTGGGTTGCATTGTCAGTCATGAATTCATCTGGAATGCCAAAATGAACAATGGTCTGCTTGCAACAATGCTGTGAAAGTAATGTCAGGAGTGTGTATACACACACACACACACATACACACACACACACCCAACAACAACAACCAATAAAGGAGCAGGGGAAAAAAACAAAATAAAACTACCAGCATGAAATATCTCATGAAGTTAAAAAGCCTGGTAAAATAAAAATGTTCCCTTGGATGTGAAAAACATGTTTTTTCACATGAAGGCTTGGTCAAATAAACTACCAAGGAAGACTGCTCTTGTAAGATCACTTCATGGTGTGTTTAACAAATCAAATTATGACCTGAGAATTTGGGAATGATGGGAGAAGTCCTCATGATTCAATTCAGAATAGGGGGCAGTGAATACAAGCTCGTTTTTCTTAAAAAAAATAAAATAAAAAAGAGAAAAAGAAAGCAGCTCATTTTTTAGCCCAATTCTGAGATCCTGATGCCTTTTCCATCTCTGTGAGCCCCCCTTTCCTCACTCATGAGCCTTGCTGCTTCCTTCCTTTCACTCAAAACCAAGATACTTTGCTGCCTGAGGCAAAGGACAAAATGGTACTTTCTTCTATTCCATGTACAAAAGTTAACCGTGCTGGCAGCTGAGTCTTAGTTCAACTCTGATAAATATGGAACAGCATGTGAGGGCAGCAGGCTAGTAGAGCAGGGCAGGCTGCCCACAGATCTTCCCTCCAACACTTTGCCACCCTCCCCCCTCCCCCAGGCTGTGCCACCTGAGGTGGCTACCCTCACCACACTCAGCCTAATGGTAGGGCTGGATCTGCTTGAAATGTATTTGATGGCAGCAACCTCCATGGGGTGCTCTTATTCCTCTGTGTTATCTGAAATGCTGAAATAGAAGCATTCAAGAGACCCTCAGACATGCATTTGTTCACGTCACCTGAGTACCCTGTAGGGGTATTTGGAGGGTTTCCCCTAAATGGTGGCCTATAAACCTTAGAAATAAATAAATACCAGACATCCTGGCAATTACATATTCCCAGGCTCCTAGCACATGAGCATGCTCAGCTGTGTTCCTATGACAGCATTTTAGAGGCAAGGAGTCCTGGGTCATGTAGTTTCTAGGGCACCTCATGCCCATAGTGAATAACACTGAAGTCCCTGAAAATGTCCCTCCTTGCTGGCCTACACATGCTTAGAACTTGGTTTGCATTCAAAGCCAGATAGGTGTTGCTGTTGTTTTGGGGAACGGTGCTTTATTTGTAAAGCATCTGAGTATTATAAAATAGAGACATTTCTATTACAAACAAGGTAAATATGAACCTTGATAACACCACTAGAACCTGCCCTTAGGTTTCTCCTCAGTTGTTGAAATTGCGTAGAATCATTCCCCCCCCTTCCTAGGATTGGAATGTCCATATCTCAATGTCACCTACAGACCTGAAAATTGAAATGCCAAGGGGGAAGTTGTTCATTCTCTGCTTTGGTAGTAGGTGATGGCAGCAGTAGCAATAGTTCTGCTACTCTCCATGGACTCCTCCTTCTCCTTCTGATTTTAAGCCTATTTTATAAGTTTAAGCAATGTGAGGTGATCAAATCTTCCTCAGCGCTTACTTCAGTTTTAGAGACAGAGTGGCTTCTGATAAATGGTAGTATGTGGCAGCCATTTAAAGTTTACTACGTGGCTCCTGTAACCATATGGGAATGTCATCGGGTAGAGCAGTCTTCCTCAACCTCGTACAGGCAGATTAGGAATGGTTGAGAAATTCGCTCTGGGAAATTCTGTAGAATCCAATGCAACTTGCATATGGAAATTCATACATTTCTGGACTTGTGTTGTGTTCTGTGAAACAAACAAACAAACAAACGTTCTTGCTAACAAGCGCACATTTGAAAAATGCACAAAGGAAACTGTGTACTTTTCTAAAATGTGCCCATACACACTTTAGTCAGTGGGTTAATGAGTGTGTACGTTTGAAAAACTGCACAAAAACACATACTAATTTCCCTGTGAAGAAAAAAACAAAACAAAATACTCAGGCAGAACCAGGACAGAATAAGCCTTGTAGTAGAAAAAAATAGAACCTTGATGAGATTGAGATTGACAGATCTGCCCATCCCTTTTCCAAATGTTTTGGACTGCAACACTCATCATCCCTGATCAGTGGTCATACCTCTGAAAATGCCATTAAGCTCATAATTAACATTCTCTTTCCTCTGCTGCAGATAGGGACAGATGGACTCCCTTCAGTCTGCACCTCGCACCTCGCACCACTCACCAAAACCCCATCAGCCGCCTGGTCCTGTTCAGCTCCCTGACAAGCTGCTGCACAGCCCCTCACTGAACTGCCATTTTGCAGCTCAGAATGGGCATTTACGAAAAACAATGAGCCACCATTTTATGTAAAATGGCAGCTCGCTGAGGGGTCAGGTACCTGCGCAGCCATGGAAAATGCAGTGGCTCATCCAGGCAGCTGAATGGGGTGGGTGAGTATTAAGCACTGTCCATGGAGTTGAGGAAGCCGAGTAGGGAGTGTTGATATCACCCCTCTTGATCTCTTGCAACATGGTTAGCTGCAGAGGGATGATAACATTGGATTTACCTGTGTTATTTCAGGTCTAAAGATGAGCACTTTCCCACTCCATATGATAAGCATTTCTAGTGCCACCACATAGTTCCTGGCCATTGGAATAAACCTAAGGTTAGACTTAAGGTTTATTTTACAGGAGTGGGAAAGCACAACTGGTTAACCTTAGGAAGTCCAGCACTTTGGACTACACCATTAATGTTAGCAACAGGATACTGTGTGCCTACCAGCCTGATCCAACATGTCCGCTTCCTTCCACTCTACAAAAAACAAAATCTAGATGACCTGTTTTAGACATATGCATTGAGACCTTTGAGGCTCTTACACAGTGGAAGTGATTGATACCTTTAAGTTCCTCACTGCCATACTTTCAAAGGTATGAGAACGCACTGAAGAGAAGGCTATTTTCTCCCAGCAAGTGTTCATGTCATTCCTTTGTACACCTGTGCCTTTTGTGCATTCAGGCTGAAAGTCAGATATGTGAACTTTTGAAAAGTTGCTCGATAATAACAGAAAGCCCTGATCTCTGCTGAGCAGCTCAGTGGCATCCGCCTGCTGAGAAGAGATGTCTTTTGATTTGCGCTTTCACTCAGCATTTGTGTTTCTTTCTTTGCAGCTCAGATTAAGTCCTAGAGCATACTACAATTGTTCCATAACCCCCATGTTTCTTTGCCCTTACCCTTTTGGATGCCAACTTTACATGTGGCCTAACATCTGCCAAGACTCTTGGCAGCTCAGGAGGACCTACTCTTTCCCTTTCTCATGATCTGTTTATCTGTGCTCTTGTTAGACTGAAGCCAGTGAAGCCTGAAAATGCTGAATAAATTTAGCATTATCCTCTCTAACAAGAGTTTCTAAATATGGACTGTTCATTACATAGTCAATGAATAACCTCTGCCACTCTATCTCTGCTTTATTTCCCCCCATCCGCAATGTTGGGTTGCCGTGATGACATTTGCAGTGGCACCTTTTGATGATTTTGGAAAGGACAGAAGCTAGAAACAGGGGATTATGTATTTCATGGTTCCAACAAGATTCAACTTACTCAGGATTTCAAAACATTTTAAGTCACTGGCAGAAATGTTTTTTGAAATGTGACATATTAATATGAATACACCCCTGTCAAATCGTCACTTCCTAACACACCCTGTCCTTTCTTCCCTTTCCTGCTGAAATCTGAGCATGCTGTTTTCCATCTCTACTGAGTCTTGAAGCTGTGAAGCTATGGGAGAGAAAATTGTGGTTGTGGAAGACAAGGTCACTGAGTGGGATGATTAAGGGCAAGGACAAAATGACATGGGATAGCATCCGGACTTAGTCATACTTAGCAGAGACTCATCGACATCAATGGGGCTTGAGTTAGTCAGGGCTAACTTCAGTAATTGATTTCAGTGAGTCTACTCTAATTATGACTAAAGTCTAGATCCAACCCAGAATCACACAAATGCTCCTGTAAATTGTGGACAGGTGCTGTCTAGTGATGCTAGTGATTTCAAACAAGTGCCTTACCTCTCTGTAATTCTCTCTTTAAAAAACAAAAGAAAAGAAAAATCTCATTCCAAATTTATGTTTCAGGAACATATGGCACAACTTAATAAAGTTGGAGAACAAAACAACCTAAAATAGCTTTGAATAAAACTCTAGTTGTTTTACATTGCTTCTGTAAGGGATGTTTTTAATATCCTTCTAGTGTTTAGTGAATCAATCTGGCAAATAATGAGCTCCATCTAGCGTTGTAGTACCTTGTCTTATCTGTGCAGAATGACAGCCTGAGCCACATGCAGCAAATGTGGCTGGCTGATGTTCAGCTGCTTATTTCAAAATACATCTCTAAGTAGGCATCAAGGTGACATTTCTCAGTAGGAAAATGTCAGCACTAATTAATTGTTGATGTGAAGTTATTAGTCACCTCAGTACAGTAGCTCTCCTTACAGATTATTTTGTTTTCTATATTTAAGATTCCACTTCTAAAAGGCACAATTTTCTGCAGAACTTGGCATTCCAAATATATTAACTCTGTGTGTAATAGCAATGTGTGTGGAGCATTTCAGGCATGCCTGATAGAGGTACTCCTGCGTTGCAATTGTGATGGCAGTGCACAGAATTGGTATTGAGCTGAAGGGATGGTGAATTCTTGGATACTGGTGGGCAAATTTCTGCAGAATAGAATAGACCATTCTATAGCTCAGGGGTGGGGAACATGAGACTAAGGGGCCAAATCTAGTCCTTCTGTGGTCCCATTCCCACCCTCAGGTTCCTCCTGATGGCCATGCCTTTTTCCCCCCAACCACCATTTGTGTAGCTAAATCAGTGCCTGCTACTACAGATGGGCGAATGGGCAATGTTTGAAATCACCAGTGTTCTCCAAACATTGTCTTCCTGTTAGCCTCATGCCCAATCCCTCTGCACATTTGTAATCACTACTTGCTCTGTGCAAATGGGATAATTGTGCAAACTGAGCAGCGGCTGAACGTGAAATGTGCACAAATTTCCTCCTTAGATCAAAGTAGGGTTAATTCATTCTACAGAATCTGTGCAATTTAGGAATGTTGCGCAAATTGAATGTGGAAAGTTGCGCAAATCGAATACGAGCACATGATCAGCAATTTACAAAA
Source organism: Anniella stebbinsi (assembly GCA_029215795.1). Lineage (NCBI taxonomy): Eukaryota > Metazoa > Chordata > Lepidosauria > Squamata > Anniellidae > Anniella > Anniella stebbinsi. Next base: position 338,884,221 of record JARDYH010000001.1, read on the forward strand.
ATGTTCAGTGGATCACATTTGGAGTTGCGAAAAGGGCATGATCACATGTTTTGCAAGCAGAAGTGAACTATTCATACATCCCTAGTTGCCACCGAGTGGAATAAAGGAGAGTGGTAAAGCACATGCACCACTCATATTAGCAGAGCTGGGGCGATCTCTTCCTGAGACCCTGAGGAACTGTTGCCACACACAGTAGCCAATACCGTACTGATGCACCAATGGTCTGACTCATTATAAAGCCACTTCATCAGTTCATGTGTCCTGAAGTTTATAATGCTATCTTCTCACAAAAGAATTTCTTACTTTTCATGATGGATCCTATATTGTCTGTGTTGGAGGATAAATGGCTTATCAATAACTACTGCAGACTCCCAAGTTTTGGGGGCTCATGGGCAAGATATCCCCGATGGCCCCCCTTCCTCAGTGAATCTACATTCTCTCCACCATTGTTGCCAGCTGCTGCTGTTCCTCATCATCTTTCTCATCATTGCTACCACTTTGTTGAGAGCCAATGAGCCTAGTAGACAATGGTATCTCCTACTCCTCCTTCTTACGACTGCCATTGACTGGGCCTGAGGAAGAGGCAGGTGAAGAAGCAAGTTGAAATGGTGAGAGCAGGAGCAACTCTAGGGGTTCATCAGTGGGGCCCTTGTTAGGGTGTCGGCCCTTGGCAGGTGCCTAATCAAGCCTCCTCTTGATGTTGGCCCTGTCCACGAATACCAACATAAAGGAGAGTTGATTAGATAGTAGTCATTTTGAAAGGCTATGGAATTAGTCCTGGGCTTGTGTAGGTTTTTTACTAGGGATGTGCATTCCCCCCCGGATCAGATCAGAACCGGGATCAGAACTGGAACCGAGGCCTCGGATCGGATCAGATCAGAGGCTTCCCAGTTCGGTTCGGACCCGATTCCGATCTGAAAATCGGACGTCCGATTATTGGATTGGACGCCATTTTAACTGTTTTCGCCATAGGCTTACATTGGGTGAAAGGAAGTTTTCCCCCAATGCAAGCATGTGGTGAAAACATGGGGCCAGGTGAGTGGGGGCCTAACTCCCCCCTCCCTGTCCCTCCCCCCTACTCGTGCTTCTTACCTGCTGGGGCGCCCACTGCCATCCACTGCCGCCCGCTGGTCCAATCTACTGAGAAACAGGCTTCGCGACCTAGTTCTCAGTAGAGTGCCAGGTGATGACTGCATCTCAGTAGATCCGCGCACTGGAGGGAAGTGGCCGCCCCAGCAGGTAAGTGGGGGGGGCCCTCCCACCTCCCACCCCTCACGCTCATTACCTGCTGGGGCCGTCCGCTGTCGCTTGCGGGTGGCCGCAGATGGTAGTGGACGGCCCCGGCAGGTAAGCCCCCTCCCGCCCCTTCCGCTCCTTACCTGCAGTAGACGGCCCCGGCAGATAAGGAGCGCGAGGGGCGGGAGGAGGTCCAATCCTCCAATTTTATCCGAACCGGATCGGGTCCTTCCAGACCGGTTTGGATCAGATCGGACAATCCAGATGCGGGGATCGGAAATCGGATAATTGTGTCTGATTTCCCCTGGATTGGGTCTGGATCGTGGATTGGCGTCGATCCGGTGCATACCCCTAGTTTTTACTGGTTTATATGGTATTGCTAGGTTTCATGAGCAGCTAACCTGCTGACCACTGGGTGTCTCTCCCTGTCATTGTTACACTACTGATGCCATTATTGCATGATTGATGTCATTGCAAATTGAGAGACAAGTTGGGAGGCATTGTTAGTCTCCTAGGCAAAGAAGCAACACTTCACCCTCAACTCCCATTCCCTCTCAACATGTTTCTGGCCCAAATAGTCACGCGTTTGTTCTGCTGGAGATTTGGAAGTAGTGATCTTAATGCTGCTGCTGCTGTTATTCCAGAAATAACCAGCTGATCTTAATTTCTCAGCATGTAAGTAGGTGATTATTATTAATACATCTAATCATTTTTGTAGACAGCTTGACGAAGATTCTATCTTCCTAACCATAATGCATTGTTGGAACTCCTTATTCATGACATTGCCCTTACCCAATGTCAGTGGGGCTGTGAATCCACTCTGGTTTTCAGTCAGAACTATAAAGGAGCTATTCAAGGTGCTGAACTTATTTTGGGGATAGGTTTCAGCACCTTGGATAACTCCTTTAGAGTTCTGGCTGGTTCTAACTGAAACCTAGAGTGGATTCACAGCCCAGTGGCATTGGAGTCACTGCAGGGGCCAAACTACAAGACTTGTGGTTGATTTCCTATCTATAACTAACAAACTGAAATGTTGTGTGTGTGTGTGCATGCCAAGTTGTAGAAAAGGGTGCTTAGGGTATTTAACCCTTTTCTTAGTGCTAATATCCAATTTAGAATTGTATCCTCCCCAAAGCTAATTTTAGACCTTGGCAGTGGGTGGGAAGGGGGAGGGTATATAAGTGCTTCTATTTCCCCTGCCATAGGCTTTGCCATGTGTGTATGTGTGTGAAAGAGAGGAAAATTATATATATATATATATATATATATATATATGGGGGAAATGGTGTGGGAGGAAACATTTAAATACCCCCTTGCTACCACTGTTCTGAACAAATTGACAGTCTGTTCTGAACAAATTGACAGTCGTGGATCACATTCAAAATATTTAGTTGGCCTAAGATCCAACATATTTCTGCCAGTTTGAAGTTGATGGGAGAGTGTGCTTAGATTTTTGTAATATTCTGACTTTCCCTCTGGTACCTAGGATACCAATTTTGTTTGCCATCACTCTGGTGGAGTCAAAAATGCTTCCCCACTTCTGTAGCTCCATTCTCAGGCTACAAAAATAGGGGACATTTCAGCTTATTTGTGGGGAGGGGGAGAGGGAGAAATTGCTGGTGCTGTGGGGGAGGGTTACATAAAAATGGCAGAGAGATATCTACCCCTTTCCCCTTTACCCCCTTTTTAATACAGTTTTTGCTGCTGTGGCAAGTAGCAGCAGTGATCCGATTAGTGGCCTGGCGGTCATCTGCATCTGCAGTGTCTCCATTGGAAGGACACTACATTGTCATGTAGCAGCATCCCAGGGGCATTGCCAGGAACTCGATTATCCCTCCAATATCACTGAGAAGATCCCAACACCGAGAATACTTGCAGTAACAAGCAAAGTACAGATTTTGGCTAAAATCATTTCAGATCAACTCACCAGTAAGGATGGCAGAGAATCTAGTTTGGTCCACATGTTTAAGCAAAATTACCTAATTTGCTGTTCTTAGCTTCATGCAGATCAGAAGACAGGTATCGTTTGGACTACATGATTCTTCAAATTTTGCAATGCAGTTCTTGAGTAAAAAAATTATATAGATAGATAGATAGATATAGATATAGATAGATATGAGAAAATTGTGTGCAAATGTGTATATTAGGGGAAGTTGCATAACAAAACGTAGATATTAAACATTGTGAACAAAAATCTGTGTATTAGCAAAAGTTGTGTTTAAAAATAAATGATTTTTGCGCATTTTTTTAAAAAAATGCAGACTGTTGAGGAAATTGGACAGAGTGGAGTTATGAATGAATACATGCAAAACTGCCAAATACCAGAAATACACTGATTCATCCATCCTTACCATAGTGAGCTGATACAAGAATATGGGGGAATTGGTTGCAGTGAATCTAGCAGCACCAGCAGTCTGCACTGCTGATTCAGCACAAGAAGGAGCCATGATATGGTACGGTGAGCCCTGAAATTGACTTTTATGGGATGAGTAGGGGACAGAGCTGCTGCAGTTTGTAATGAGAAATATTACTATAAAGTGAATCCCATGTAAGTCTATGCAAAAGCAAAACAAAAATGTAGACAATACATGTCAAACAGCTAGTGGGTGCTCATCAAACTTTAAACTCTTAAAAAGAAGTGATTCCTTGTCCTTTATAACTTAAAATTGGCACAGTCCATCCTCAAACTCTAGTGTCACAAACTGCCAATTTTCAGATTAGTCTGTTGAGCCATTTTCTCAGTGTAACCCATAGAATGTACTGCCCCAAATTCTGATGATAATAATGGATGCAGACGATTCACCCTCAATACAGGGTGTTTTTCTCTTTAGAATAACTGTTTTTCCCCTCATATGCCAATTTCTGCAGGTGTACTTGAGTAACTAATCAATTAATTGATGTAAGGCTGAGAGGCCACTAGAAGTGCTTTAAGTGCCAATCCACTAGTGGAGAGGGAGGCCCATTGGCATGATGGCACTTAAGCCACCAGAGGCCTCTTGATAGGCTTATGGAAAGCTCCACAGTCACTGATGTCTCACCAGGAGTGTTGCATTGGTATTGGTGGGCAACACTGAATCTCCTCCATCCCCTGCCACTGTGTTGCTCTACCTAGGGATGCATGAGAATCCCATTTTTGCTCTCAAAACAACATGCAAGCATTTCCTCGTCAAAGCTCTATACGCAAGCATGAACACGTCAGCCAAAAGTATTCATAAATTGTTGACCGCATGTACGCGTACATCTCATTCCCAATTCCCAGTTTGATTTGCACAAATTTCCTAATTTGTGCAAATTTACTCCATGGACTGTATCAGTCCCACGTTAGTCTATGGAGGAAAGTTGTGCAAATTTGGGGAAACTTGCAGAAATCTCTCAATTGATGGCTGCTTGATTTGCACAAGTTTCCTCCTTGTGCAGAGTGAGCAGCAAACACAAACATGAATGGGAATTGGTCACAAAACGAACAGTGAGACAATGTTCAGAGAATCCTGGGGATATTTCACATCGCTTATTTGCCCATCCCTAGCTCTACCTGATTTTGATGGTGCTAAATAAATCAATCAATAAATAATAACAATTTCTTTAATTGGGTGGCAGCTCTAATGTTTACAAGAGTATATTTGATTTGCCTGACAAATATTTGTACCTTGTTTTGTTTTAAAGAAATCTGCAATAAGCTTTGAAACACCAGGTTTTGTGTTAACAAGCCTCTGTAGCTGATGCACAAAATGTTTTAAATAACTTCTTTATAATTTATGTGGACTGCTAACAGGTGTTGTGTGAGTGCTACCTGTAGGAGGTTATTTTAAGTGTAACAATTCCTTACCTTGAGCTGGATTGGTCTGCAAACAGCCCAACTGCCAACCACTACTAGGGATGGGTGGATCTGTCCACCTTGGTCTCACCATTTTTGGTCAGTTGTTTGAGGTCAAACTCATTTCATCCTGTTTACATGAGTGTGTGAGTATTATTATTATTATTATTATTGCTATTATTATTTTAATATCCATCATTTAAAGCTGTATTGGAAAGCTTTAAAAATCCATGTTTTGGAATGCAGCTCTGTCTCGGAGGTGTGAATTGGGTAAATCCATTTTAAAAAATTGACAGAGGAAATTTCTCACTTCTTCTTCTCCAGTATTAATTTCAGCCTTTTTTCAGTTGAATAGGCAGCAATAGAGATGCACTGTAGCTGCTTTAAATTGTATACAGTGAATCCGCTGTATGAAAGACTCCAAGACAAACTCCATAGTTGAATATCAAAGTAGCAGGTTGTAGGCGGGAGAGACACAATTCTGAGAGCAGAGGAAAAAGTGAGAGGAGGGCAAGGAATAATAGAAGCCAAGTATGGGAGCTGCAATACAAAGGAAGAATGATTACAGAGTAGGCAGATGGACCAAACTTACTACAAAAGTGGAAGGGCCAAGAGAACAATGAAAGGGAGATCTTAGTAAACATAGAACAAGTACTAATCCAAGTAATTTGTGAGTAAGCACATTTCAATCAGTCCTTGTAATTGCTGACCTGGTCTTGAGAGAACCTAGTAGCATGATGTTCACATACACTGTATGACAACCTTCAGACAGTTGGATTCTGGCAGTTCCCGGCTGGTATTCATGCTGTACTATATTGTATGATTTACCCAGTCATAACAGACTGTATGGAATATTGTGAATGATCACATTGTCTCCGATTGATGTCATAGCCAGTGTGGTGTAGTGGCTAGAGTGTTGGACCGGGAGTCGGGAGATCCGGGTTCTAGTCCCCACTTGGCATGGAAACCCACCGGGTGACTTTGGGCCAGTCCCCGACTCTCAGCCCAACCTACCTCACAGGATTGTTGTTGTGAGGATAAAATGGAGAGGAGGAGGATTACGTTCGCTGCCTTGGGTTCCTTGGAGGAAAAAAAGAGGGCTAGAAATGCAGAAATAAATAAATTCATGTCATAATGCTCAAATGATTCATGATAGTGGAAGACACCCCCCCCCCCCAAACAAAGATCATCAGTTGAGGGATGGTGCAATGGTGCTGCCAGAAGAAATAGTGGTGCTGAACTTTTCTTCCCTTCCCCTCCCCGCCCAAATAGAAATATCTGCACAACCTAAGTGATGGTGGTGGTTCCACCCAATCAAAACCGCTACTATTTTAAAGATGAAAATCATAAGGGGAGAATATTCATTGCAGCTCTACTCACAATTTAGTTCTATAACACTTTCCCCAGACATAAGGTCCATTGAAGGAAGTGTAGGTGAAAAACATAATATAAAATCAGGGTCCACCTGGGGCAACTTGCAAGAAATGTCAAGAGTGAGCGAAGTTCTGATTCAAGTAAGAATGGTAGGCAGTGGTTAGTGGGGGGAGTGAGATGTAAGCACAGGCAGGCCAAGAACTGAGGTGGATGTAGGAAAATAATGGAACAGCTGAGATGGGGGTGGATACAGGGAAAGAGTGCAGGGGTTGAAGCAGGAATTGGTCACCAGAAGCCAGGAAGAGGGCTGGGGGTGGCTCCAGTATCCAGATGACTGCCGGAAACCCCACGCCCCATCCTTTGCATGGGGATTAACAAGCACAACCCCACAGGAGGGAAACAGCAGGGTTTAGGGAGAGCACGGTGCATCAAGGCAGCCCCCAGGTTATTCACAATCCATACATGATTGTTGCAAATGGGGCAAGTTGTGATGATTTGTGAAACTAATTCCTCATACGTTCCTACACCTGAGCTGAGGTCAATGAAGCAAGAGGGAAGACAACTTAATGCAGGTGGAGGAAAACCATTTCTGGTTAGATCTTATTATCAAGCCTATTCTGTGATGGTGGCAAAGAGAGAGTTCCCCTCCCCACTGCCTTCTCGGTATCTTCGGCTCTTTGGCCTGGGGTGGCTCTGGATCAGCGGCTGCATCATATAACTGATGCAGCATGGATCTGGAGCCACCCTGGGGCAAAGACAATGTATAGGCAGCCCCTTGGAAGGAGTGGTTGACTCCAGGATGGTCGCTAAGCAACAGTCCAACATGGCTTCCGGTCACCTCTCTCTCTCTCCATTAAAAAACAAAATAAAACATGATTCTCCCAGCTTGTCAGCTGGTTTTCATGTTTTAGGAGCAGCAGCAGTGTCAGAATAAAGTGTGTTGGTATCAATTAGGGGTGTATGAGGATTTTACTCCCGCTTGCAAATCATGCGAACATGTCCTGTTTGCAACCCCGAAGAAGAACATGAGCAGGACTGTAATCCTCAGGAAATTTTCCAGTTTCCTGAACTTGCATTGGCATTCAAAAGTGCACACTTGTGCAAATGTGCACTTCCCAAACTGTATTTGCAGAAATGCACAGCTGCACAACTCCCCCCATCCACAATTTTTACGTTTTAGCCTACAGAGGGCGGAATGCAAATGTTTTTGATAAGGAAGAATTGAGCACTTTTAAAAATGCACATTTCCCCCCAACTGAAATGTGCATATTTTTTCCAATCGGGGAAAAAGATGTTCATGTTTGGAAATAGAAACAGGTGAAACAAGCTTTGAGGAAGAACTCGAACGTTGCATGTTCGCCCATCCCATAAAATATTGTCAATCCATGAAATATAGATTGAGACTACAATTTGCTAATTGCTTTTCCCTAGTATAGATCATATTTTTGGGAGACTCCAATGGACATAGATCTGATTATATGTATTCTAAGGGCACTTCCAAGAAAAGAAAGGCAGATTGAAATATATAAAAAACAGGAGAGCTAGACTAGCATCTATTGTGCCTTGAGCTTTTACCACACATGATAAAACAAATTAGGTTTCTTTATGCGCATACTTTTGAGGTAATGGCAAAGTGGGTAAGAACCAGAGAATGGATATAACGTGAAGTTAGAAATATATAATTTTGTTGTATGAACTAGCTGTTTTTCCTTAAATTATGAAAACACTTTTATTGCTAACAACTTTTTTGGTGCATACATAAGGAGAGGAAGAAATCATTGTGCAATTGTCCTTTTTGGGTGGTAGGATACTTTGGAGGGTTACATGATCGATTTATGTTCTACCGGTTGAAGGCCATTATAGGCCAGTGAAGTGATGTGGTATTCACAGAATGTTGTCATTGATGCTCAAACTACATAAACCCTTTGTTTTCGCGAATAAACTATATTTGAGGCAAGCAGCTTTCCATGCCAGCTTTAATATTTAAAAGTGCGTGTGTTTGTGTGTGTGTGTGTGTGTGTATGTGTGTGTGTGTGTGTAAGAGAGAGAGAGAGAGAGAGAGAGAGAGAGATGCTCACGGGATGAACAATATAGATATACTCTCATACAGACACAAAAAGAATAGTTAATTTGAATATGCATTTTCTCCATTATTATTGCTTAGATTTGGGGGAAGGGCTGAACAAGAAGCAAAATGGCAGGATGCTGCCTTCTAGCAATGTCCAAGGACATTACAGTGGGTCATGCAGCAGCAGCGGCATCATTTGGCATCGGTCAGGTGCTCCAACACAGAGGTGTTCTTGAAGTCATTCTACAGCTCTCTCTACAGCTCTCTCTCTCTCTCTCTCTCTCTCTCTCTCTCTCTCTCAGGACGCAGTGCTATGTCCAGGAAGCACAGTGTTAAGTGAACCTTAGGCTAAATGTTATAGTTCTATCCTTATGCTGGAGGGAAGCCCTCTTTCGTCCAGATTCCTGTTAGATCCTATTCAGTAGCTGAAACTGGCCCAGTCTCAGGCCCAGATCACCTTCCCAGGAGGAGAGGGAAGAATCACAGTGAGGACTCACCCTCCAGCTTTGCTTCTTTGGGCTTGATCACTGGGTGGTGCTTTGCCAGCTCAGCCAAAGATTCTGCTAAACTGTTGCTTCCTTCATTTCTGAACATCATGGTTTAGCCCCCTTTCCTGAGTTACTACTCTCACAATGTCATTGTTCTCTCTCCCTCTCCCTCTCCCTCTTCCTCCTCCTCCTTACCCACTTTGCCTTCATCTCAGCCTCCAGAGCCTTTTTCAGCTCAGTCGATATAGGTGTAGCAGGACAGGGTCCTTCCAGCATTTATTTCCCTCTTGCTACTCCCTAATGGCCTCCACAACCAGGGTCCATTGTATTGATTTTTTGTAGTTTTCAATGCCTGTTGTGTAGGCTGACCATATGAAAAGGAGGACAGGGCTCCTGTATCTTTAACAGTTTCATAGAAAAGGGAATTTCAGCAGATGTCATTTGTATATAAGCAGAACCTGGTGAAATTCCCTCTTCATCACAAAGTCAAAGCTGCAGAAGCCCTGCCCTCTTTTGTACATGGTCAAGAGATAGGGCTCTTGCAGCTTTAACTGTTGTGATGAAGAGGGAATTTCACCAGGTTATATATGCATACAAACGGCACCTGCTGAAATTCCCTGTCCTTTGCAACTGTTAAAGATACAGGAACCCTGTCCTCCCGTTGTGCCATTCTGACAATCCACCTAGTCACGGGCTACTTATAGGCCAATTCACACATCACACCAAGCCTTGGTTTAGCAGGACGGGCACAAGCTGCAGCAAGTCTTGGATTCATGTGCCCCCCTCCCCTCTCTTTCTTCGCAGCTGAGAAAAAGACTTTGGAAGCTTCTGCTTTTAATGAACCACCATTTTCTGTGTTCTCCAGACCTAGATTTGTGATTAGCACTAACTAAGGTTAATTTCAACAAGCAGCTTCAGAAGTTGGCTTGTTTGATACTGACCATAGTTAGTGGCAACTGGAATTTCTTTCACCAGACGTCACAACAAACGAGGGTTAATTAAAACCAAAAGCAAATGCTTCCAAAGGCCTCGTCCTGGGCATGCAAGGATAGGAGAAGGGAGGGTGGAGCATGGAAGCCCAAAGTTTACTGTGGCTTGTGCATGTCATATTAAACAATGGGTTAGAGAATGAAGGTTCGATGAGCCAAGGGCTCAGCACTGCGCACTTTCTGGGGCTTCTGGAAAATGTGCAATTCTCCTGGCACACCATAAGCGTGCCAGGAAATTGCACACTTTCCCTTCCTCCCCTCCACGCCTTGAAGGCCCCCATCAGTGTGTGTGGGGGAGATGACAAAAAAGCAATTTCCTCAAGGCTGCATATTTCCCCCTGCTGCTGTACTGCAGTGGGGGAAAGGACAAAGTGCACACGCAGGTCTGGGTGGGTTCTGCCTGAGCCTGGGCGGCCTTTGTCCTGGAGGTGCGATCGGGTGAAAATCCATAGGGCACGTCCATCGGGACCAGGTTGGCATAGTTCAGATGTGTGAACAGGTCCATAAAGTAGAACTTTGATTGGTTAACAGATACATTGAACCAATGCATTTTGGTTATAAGTGTAGCAGAAAAATAATCCTACTCAGTCATTATATGTACAGTGCTCCCACTCCCGTTTCCCTTACCCAATAGCACTATTTGTGCAGTTGGCATAACTAGCACTTATATTAATTCAAGTAATGTCTATTTTTCCAAAGCATAAGTATGCTCCATGACTTCATGAACGAATGGCATTGTATTAGTGATGGTGAATGAAAGGAGACAAAGCTGCTGCCCCCCAGACAAACTTTGATCTGCAGTCAGATAGTCAGTATGTGGAGTAATGAGCCACTTAATTTTTTTAAAAAAAAGTCTTTGTGACATTGCATGATTGCATGGGTGTGCATTTTGAAATTAAAACTACTTTTAAAACAAGAACGTTTGTGTGGTGTTTCGTTTTTTTTTTTTTTGGCTTTTAAATTGTTATTGTGGAAAGGGCATGGTAAGTCTATTACCAACTTTCTGAAAGCCAGAATTCCTACCAAAATCCAGACAGAACAAAACTAGAGAGAGATTAGAACAATAACAGAATGGAACTGAGGGAATCAGTCCAGCAAAATGTTACTTGACTCTTGATTCTGCAGTCATTGCTGTTCCAATTATCTTATATTAAACTTTTTGTTTAAATATAATTGAAACAGCAGTGAATGCAGAATCAAGACCACTTGCTTTATTTATTTATTTCACTTTGTTAATTCATTAGCTAGTGCTCTCTGGGTCAGTCACAAGCTTAGAACCATAAATGCAATAACATCTCTATAAAGCTGAAAGTATGTGTGTGTCACTTATGTCTGGAAATGTTTACCCACTTCCAGATGAGTTAGAAACTTGACACAGTAATAGGCTTGGCTGTACAATGTACCAGAAAAATCTAAACGGACGAATTTGGGGGGTTTATGTCTTTTTAAAGAATTTAATAAAAACCAAGGCTTATGCCTACAACTCCCAGCATGCCTTGGGCAGAACTCCCAGCATGCCTTGGGCAGGAGGCCAGACTTACTGGCCTTTGGCAGCCATTGTGAGTGCACAGGCGGGTGGCTGCTGTGTTTCTTTCACAACCTGACTCCTAAGGTTGGTCTCGAACAGTCAACCTAATTCCACATAAAAGGAAACAACCCACATAAATGGGCTGCAGCCATTTGTGGTGCCTCCTCCTGCCCTGTGTGTGGTTTTAAAATAATGACTAGATATGTGTGACTTTGAAGGACCAAACATGCTCAAAGGCACTTCATCCTGATATCGTTGTTTTCTCAGAATATGGGGGAAGCAAGCGCACAACTTTTGTCCTTAAGAGGGAGTGAGGAAGGGGAGGCACTCTGCGCATGCCCAGAAACAGACCCGACAAAGGGTGGGGGAAGTGCCCTGCCCAGCTCCGGCCCTTCAGTACAGGCTTCAGATGGAGCACTTGGTGGGTAAGAAGTGCAGGACGAGGCAATCCCAGCAGGATAGGGTGGAGCTGGGCATGTCCTCTGACAGCTGCTTACATCCCCTCCTTGGTGATGCTACTCCTTCATGCTCTATCAAGGAGCAGAATCGGCAACAAGAGGACGTCTCAGAGGATGTGGGCACCTGTGGGCTGCCAAATGCATGCTGCTAGGTGTAGTACTGGTATGTAGAGTGGCTGATTTTAAATAAAGTAGGGGTTAGCAAACCTGGTCACTATCTCTCAGTCCTAACTCAGCCCCCACTTTCCTGACCTCTCACTAACTGTGTTTGTTCTCCTTCTAACTGACTTTCCCCAACTGACACTCACCCCCACCACCATTCCATTCTAGCCTCAGCTGTCATTCATTCCTCCATTCACTCTTCTGTTTCAATAATAAAGTCAGGCTTTTACATAAAAATCACAAACCTTATCCAGTAATTCTTGCATCTGTCTTGGAATGTTGTGCTTTAGTTATAACAGGGGGGGAAAACACAGCATAAAAAATCTCATCAAGTTAAAAGGCCCTGGAATATATATATATATATATATATATATATATAATCACTTGGCACTTAAAAGCTATTAATGCAGTCATCAGACTAGCCCCCTGGGAAAAAGAAATCCTTAAGCAGGGTGTCACAACTATGAAGGCCCACTCTCCCACTACACCTCAGATGTAGTCAAAGATTAATGTTATTCAGATGGCTAGGCTTGGGCCTACAACTCCCAGCATGCCTTGGGCGGGAGGGAAGACTTATCAGGCTTTGGCAGCCATCATCTGGAAGTAGCTTGCCATCCTGGGCCTGAAAGGAGAGTGCTTGGACTGACTGCCTTGGTTGCAGAGCACACAAAAAAAGAAACAATGAAACAATGAGAAAAAATTAATTAGACTATAAGGAGGGTCCTGTGATGATTACATTTCCTCAGTCGCCAGTAATTATCGTAGGAGACTATCATCCTGTTAAGATATTCTTGCAGACATCTCTTATCAAGTAAGAATTTGTATATTAAACTTTTGTTAACAATAATTTTATAAAGATGTTTTTATATGATTTATATAAGTTTTAATGTGCAATGTGGACAGGCCCCAGAGCCTTCATATTGTAATAATATTTTTAAGAAGAAACTTACATATGGGCACAGGCTTCTGAGGCAATATGCCTAACTAACCCCTAAACTGATATATTAATGTTATGTGTTATCTCCATAAACATAATTTAATGTATTCTTGATATTACAGCCCCTTGAAGGAGGCCTTAAAAACAACATAGGCCGAAACACGTTGGGCTTGGAAATAAAGTATCTTAGCATTCTGAGAACCTACTTCTCTCCTTTTTTGCTCTGAGTTGGATGCTCTCCTCCTTTTGGTTTTTTGCCTTGGTTATTAGGCTCCATCAGGAGCAGAAGGGGAGGAGGTCACAGCTCTGGGCTTGTTACCAACGGCAACGACCAAGCTACCCATGAGTCTGCCAGCTAGCTCCCTCAGTGTAGTGTGGACTGGCTCAGCCAGATTTCACTTCCCATGAGCTTCAGCAGCAGGCCTCTCATTGGGCAAGTTGGGCACCAGAGCAAAAGGCATGCTGGGAGTTGTAGTTTTTATTTTCTGTGGGGAACAAGGAAAATCATGGTGACAGCTTCAAGGCAGCCCTGGCCATGCGTTGAGGGTGAGAGAGAGGGGGTGGGGAAGAAACTAATTTAATTTGTTTTAAAGTTACCTCACAGGCCTAGGACTGCTCTACCTTGCAGGGTTGTCATGAGGGTGAGAGAGGAAAAAAGAAATGAATTTAATTTGTTTAAAGGTGAACTCACAGGCCTAGCACTGGCCTGTGTTCTGGCTGCTTTCCTTTTTTCATAATAATAACTTCAGAGCACATGCATACAACAGTTCTCCGCATCCACAGAGATCCGCTTCCCTACTATATGTTATTCAGATATCTGGGCAATGCCGGGTATATTTTGAAAACATATTTTTAGGTTTGCATCTTTTTTAGCTGGTAGAAAGGGTATTGTGTGTCCTGATTGTTTTTGAAGTTTAGATGGCTGCTCCGGCCAAAGCACGATGGGAGGTGTAGGCATTTCAGGTAAAACAAAAAATGTGGTTTACACGAAGCTCTAATTTCGAATAAAGTTCTTATTAACACACTTTTCCATTGATTCTAACAAGACAATTTACTAATTCAACCAAACTAAGAAAAACCAACCAACCTAAAGATCAATAAGTTGTAGAGAAATTTATTATTTATCAAAGAAATATTATAAACATTATTCACAGACCCGAGCAACGGCAGGCATATCAGCTAGTAAATAATAAAATGTAATACAAAACCTTAAATTTAAAGCAGAATAAAAACCAAGTAGTAACGAAGATAAAAGTCTGCGGCAGTGCACAGATCTAAAAATGCAGTAACACATTTTTTTTTTAAAAAAAATGTAGGTCTATAAAGCCGGGGAATATAAAAAAGATCTTCACCTGGTGCAAAAAGACCACAATGTAAGCACCAGGCAAGCCTCTCTGGGCAGTTCATTCTACTACCAGGGTGCCAACACTGAAATGTCCCTTTCCTTAGTAGCCACTTGCCTCACCTCATTTGGCAGGGCACCCAGAGAAGGGACACCGAGGATGACCTGAGGCATTGGTAACTGAGCAAAGGCTTAGTAGAATTTAGTATATATTAGCTCATCATACTCTATATATTTGATGTTCAGGCTCTGAGGGTCATAGGTTATGTACCCAAGGCAGCAGTAGACACCATGTACAAGAGGATGATACCACCAAGCTTGGGGTGGGGGGATCCCACAAGCAGAATAAATATTTAGGGGGAAACCCCAATGGGGGAGATCCTCAAATGGCCCAATATGGACAGAGTCTGCTCAGTAGCCATGGAATACTGCCTGACGTTTTGTAAGTGGGGGAAATGAATGGAACAGCAGCATTCCTCATGAACAGCAGCACTCCACATGAGAAGTTCTTATATCCTACTTATTGTGGTTTAAGTTGTTCTTGTGCCTTAATCCTAATCAACTTTTAAATCTCTCTCTCTCTCCCCCTCTTTCTCTCTCTCTGTGTGTAAAAGAGAGAGAGAGAGAGAGAGCGCAATAATGTAAGTGCAGGTTTTATCAGACAGCTTGAACCCATTTTCCTATATGAATAAATATTGTTTTCACATTGAGGAATCATAAAGCATGCCTGTTTGCACTGTAACACATATAGATTTGTCACAGGTCTTCTTGGTCAGAACCAATATCCATGTTCAGTCACTCTGTGACTTAAAAATAATCTACATGAAAATTCTTATTTAAATGTGTGTTCAAATACATTTTTAAAAAAATGCAACCAAAATTGCACATTTAAATTCTTTAAAATTGCATGTTTAAAACATATTTTCTCTCAAAATATGTATTTGTAAATTTATATTGATTTAAACTGAGTACTGTGTAGAAAACATGGGAAGTGCCTTGTTCATTATTTGTTCAAAGGTGATATCCCACCTTTCTTTTCTAATATTCAAGGCAGATAAAAATACAATGAATATAAAACCTAATGAAAACTAACAACAATTTTATAAAAGAATCTTAAACAGCTTCAGTGGCTAACAGCCTTTCTGGGCTAAATTCAAAGTGCTGGTCATGACACAAAATGCCCTCTGTGGTTTGGGACCAGGTAACCTGAAAGACTGTCTTCTCCCATACAAGCCTGCCTGGTCCTTAAGATCGTCTAGAGAGGCCCTTCTTTTGAGACCACCACCATCAGAGGCACGTGCGGTGGGACATGATAAAGGGCCTTTTCGGTGGCCACTCCCAGGCTGTGGAACACCTTCCAGAGTGAGGCTAGGTTCATTCCCTCTCTGTTATCCCTCCGATAACAGCAGGCCTTTTGCCTGTAAGTGGATCTTTGGGTGCTATTTTTAATCTGTCATTGTTGTGTTTTTATTGTATTTGAACATGTTTTATTGTTTTACTCTATTTTAATTTGTTTTTATTAGGTGCCGTGAGTGCCCTTTTTTGTAGGTTGGAAGGGTATAAATCAATCAATCAATCAATCAATCAAACAAACAATACATTTAGCTGTTTGATCCAGAATATAACATCCTAGGTTGTCATAGATGAACACCAGCTCTCCGATCTATAAGCAGAAGACCAAGGTTCTTGAAACTATTTTAGCTCAAGACCTGAATTCCATTTTGGAGAAGCTTTGTGGGAGGGGCATTCTAGCAGTGGGTGGGGCCAAAGGGAAAAGGGGTGGTGGCAAAATACCAGCATGGTTTAGCTTAAAGCTCTTACTAATAGTAACTAAGCCTTAGGAGAGGCATTCCAACCTTTAAGAATGGGGGGAAAAGTTGCTGAACAAATGCTACTCAATTATAGTTGCTGAACAAAGGCTTTTCTACTAATATAAGCCAAGGAAATAGACATATTTTGCTCCATATGTCATCCCTATCCCGATGGGGATGTAGCTGGTCCACCAACAAGTTGTTTAAGGCATCTCAAGCTACATATTCTATATGGGCCCCAAAATCCAGAGCTGGATCAAAAACACCCGCAAGCTAGCCTGATCTTTTAACATGAGTGCAACCCTTCAGAACCAATTGGTCAGTTTCTCCAGCCAGTTATGATAAGCCAGGATCAAGCATGCAAGTAGTCAGCACTGATCCATATCCGTGAGCTGCAAAGCCTCACAATTTTGTTAATAGTTATAGTTATTACATTCCAATTCTTCAATATATCCCCTTTTCCTCTGGGATGTAGCCCGCTAACCCACTGTTCTATTGGTACATTGTTCCATTTCTTTCTGAGTGATGCTAGAAATCTGACTTCGAAGCATATCATAGAGATAAAGGAGCTGCTGAATATAATACAGATAATGGCAGGGTAATTGTGCTCACACAGTTTACAAAATAGGTATTACTATCATCTTTGCTTGCTTCTCACTGCCCTGGTAGTGCCCTCTGAATGTCATTCGGTGGTCACTATTTTTACCATGCAGGCTTGTCTGTATGCTGCCACCTGTAAATAACACATATTGTTAAGAACCCCTGCACAGAGATGTTCCTGTGCTTCTTCCTCCCCAATTCCTCCTAATCTTTACGAGGAACACTCTTGCTTTTGTAAATGTTCAGTCACCAGTTTGAAATCACAGTATGGCATTTATTATTTCTTAGGTTTCAAAATCACCTTTTGTAGTCTTGGAATAATAGTATTTTAGTATTGGGAGATGCCTTGAAACATAATCATGCTCAGCTCTTTGCTCTGAAGTACAACTAGCTTTACATTAACCATCACTGGCACACAGATATGGCTTCAGCCACCTATGGGCAGAATATTACATCTATTTAATTCAACGAGCTAGAGTTTTGCTGATTCACACATCCCAGTGACCACATTATCTTGAGGAGGACTTGGATTCAGATGGGTCACGCCCCCCCCCACTTCAGAGAGATACCTCGTTTCTGCCTTCTATGTCTTCCCAGCCTCAGGAAGTGGCAGTTCCATCAACATCTGACTCTGAGGATGATTTCCCTGCATCTTCCCTGTCCATCAGCCATGCAGGAGCATGAAACTGCAGAAACAAACACCAGCATTTAAAAAAACTGTAGTCAACGTCTAGCAGGGTAGTGCTGCTAAAATTCCAGGCTCTCACACCCTGCTTAAAGACTGCAGTTCTTTGCTGGGACAACAATTTCTTTTGGAAGAATACTTCAAATAGCATCTCCTGCAGTGTGCTATCCAAGGTCCTGATGTGACTTCTCTCTTGTCTGCCTTGACTCAGAACAGACGGTGAGCACTGTGTTGCAATCTCTTTCTTCTGGGCCTAAGACCTAGTCAGCCCGGGTTGGGTGTTGACTGCTGAGATGGGGAAAGCTAATGGACATAGTACTAGACAAATCATTGCCTCAAGAATGGTAAGGCTTTCTTGACTCCACACCTAAAGCAATGAAATACAAGCCAACTTGAACTGATCCTGGGCCGCTATACCTCAGCAGGGCCAACTGCTGGTGCCTCCCTGGGCCCCTTTTTCTGGTGTTCCAATTAGCAGAATTTCCCACAATTGCCTGGAGTAGTGCGATATCAGGGGGTACGCCAGTGCATTACAGGAAATTAAAATTGTCTTTCCAAGCTGCCCCAGTGGTCTCATTGGGATATCACTCCTATTGCTGCCACCACCCCATCAAGTAAGCCTGTCAGAGCTCATAAGGGTAAGGGTCCACCAATGTTAAAGGTATGACAAGGGACCCCTGAAACCTGGAGGTGGTCCTCTGTACTGTGTAAATACTAATGCATCCCCATATTGCATTTAGTATTATCTATATTGTTACATATAGAATATTATCTTCTATTAATTGGGCAGGGTTTTTTTTAGTGTTGTGTTAACACTCTGACTTGCTTCTCACATTCACCTTTGTTTTGACGATGTCACCACAGAGACATTTTTTATGTTTCTTCTGAAACTTAGTGTCCTCACATAGTGAAATCTAAGACTTACCACATTCTACAGATCAATGAAAAGTTCAAATTTTTGGAATGTAGTAAATTACCATATAGGGTATTATTTAATCATCATCATCATCAACAACAACAACAACCTTCACCACACATAAATGGTCAGTAAAATTTGCATTGTGCTTACTTACCAATGTTCTTTTGCATGTTGTGTTCACATTTCTTGTAACACAGAAAAGTATAGAATTTTATGATGAGACAATACTGGCTTTGGATCACTTTCCAGCCATAGGGGCCAGATCTACACCAAGCAGGATATAGCAGTATGAAAGCCATATGAAAGTGATATATAAAAAGCAGGAGCCACACCAAGCAGGATATAGTGGTATATGGCATGTGTCAATGAGCTCCAATAGTTGTCAGTGCACTTCAATACCACTATAAAGTAGCAGTGTGGCTCCTGCCTTTTACATACCACTTTCATACCACTATATCCTGCTTGGTGTAGGATTGTACTTCAGCAGCAGACCACTTCTGACACAGCTAAACTAAAGTTGTTCCTTTAGATCAGGCTTCTTGATGCCTAAAGTTATGATCTTAAGCCTCAATAAGATTTACTGGCGATGCATGTGTTTAGAATTGGGGTGTATGACTGCTGTCATTAGGTATACACTAGTTCAATTGTAGCTGGATTGTGGATTAAAGGGTCATTGCCACATATATCTAACAGCTTTATGAAACTGGTCCTAGTCTTGTGACTATGTGCATACCAGCAAAACCTCACCTTGTCAAAGTTCTCTAAATTCCACCATGAAGCTCGTTCCAGCTTGTGTCCTTATAAGATTGCAACCTTTATTTATTTATTTAGCATAAAAATGCTTATATATTTTTGTGCATATTTTTCCAAATGAACATATTAGAAATGTATGCATTCTTCTCCCTTTGATTGAAGCATGTGTGTGCACGTTTTTCAAATGTACACGTGCTGTCAAATGCACGTTGTTTTTGGTCCACAGATCCCATTGCTAGCTCTTATATGTACAGATAGTGACTGCAGATTTCATTCAAGTCCATGCTCATTCTGGAAGGTGCAAACTGGGTAAATCCTGAAAAAAAAAGAAGAATGAACTGAAACTACTTTCTCAGACATCTCTAGCTATGACTAAGTTCTCCATCTGTAATGGGATTGTTTTAACATCTGGCAATTGTTACTCTGGTGTGCAGAAATGTGACAGTGATAAACGGATGTTAGCATTAAGAATTTCACAGGTAACTGGGGCACAATGGAAAAATAAGCGACTTAAGCAGAAGTCTGAGTGTGCGTTAGGATATTATTATTATTATTATTATTATTATTATTATTATTATTTCTTACCTGCCTCTCGGTGGGGAACAACATCAGATACAAATGATATAAAATACATAAAACTGATTAAAAGCATATAAAACTAATACATTATTAAAATACCAATAAAACTCTTATGGTAGCTCAGTTCTGCATGTTCATCTTGATTATCGTTAAAACTTCCTTTTTTCCCTTGAAAAGCCAATGAACTGCTCTTATAGGTAGGAGTGGATGTTTAATAGCAATTGTTCCTGTCTTGTCATTTAAATCCTTTGATTCTCATACAGCTTGGATACAAGGAGCAATGATTCCCCTCCTCCTCTCCTGGCATCTTTTGAATAGAACATATTCACATCTTGCTTTCATCTTCTTTTCATACTCTGCACTCCTTCAGTCATTCCTTATGATTGCCCTTTTAGAGCGTTCTATTGTCGCAGTTCTTTTCTTCATTCTTTCCAGTCTAGAGTTTCTCATTGGACCTTCCATTCAATTAGCAAGTAACCATGGTACTGGATGTTCAGACTCTGCTGACAGTTCATCCAGAAGGGTGGGACTGCTATAGCTGTGCATATTTGTCACCTTTCTCCTTGAACAATTATAGACTTCAAAACCAAACACAGCTGTGTTGCTTTGCAAATTTAAGTTCTGTTGTGTTGGGGGGGGATTCTTTCTTGGAAACCTAATTCAACTCACCACATTTAGAGCCATTATGATTTATATCCATATGGCCACTTGCTGTTTTGTACACAACATCTGTATTGTAATGCACAACAGGCTGAGCTGATGTGATGTCATGGAATGTTCACTGGTATTTTAAGTGTTGCAATGAAACTGGCAACATGGAATGCAAAAGGCTGTCAAGGAAGTGAGCGGTCAGTTTGTCTAAGACTAAAACCTCACACTGTTTCTGGAACTTGCTGTGTACTGTAGGTAGGCCAAACTTGCTGTGTACTGTAGGTAGGCAGATCCAGGAGCAACCGAAAGCTGCAAACACACTAATATCACTAATTCCCTATTGAATTCTGTATTAAGGACAATGTTTATGTCCCGATAACTCTTGACCAGACACAACATGGCATGCACATTAATCCTAAACCGATATACTTGGAAGTTGTCATTATTATTTCTGATTGCCATTAGTATACATGGTGCTTTTCAGAAAACGCTGGTGGGGTGGGAGCAGAGGAAGCAAGTCATTTCTCTGAGGGGTTTCAATCTAAATTTTGGTTGTTCAGGAGACAAAATTAAAAGAGGGAGGTAAAGGAGAGGAAAAGGTAAAAAGGAATAGATATGTACAAATGAATCGTTTTGATTTGGAGTGATGACTTAGAGGCTGAGTCAGGGTTGGTCTACCTGTAGCTATAGGGCCGCATGCAGCCTTCTACTTAACTTCTTTTCCCTGCACCCACCCCACCCCACCACCAGTACAAGGTTGATCTATTCCTAGTAGGTAATTTGGTGGGGAGGAAAAGCAAGAGAAAGAAGAGGTGGCAGAAAGAGAGGGAGAAAAAGGGTGAGTCCACCCACCAAGGCTTAGGCCCTGCCTACTGGTAGCATACAGCTCACAACATATTACCCTGAGGGAATGTAGATCTCAACAGATAAAAGGTTGCCCACCCCTGGATGAAATCAATGAAGAACTAAAGAGCTGGGTTTCAAGGAGGGTTTCAAAGAATAAGAGAGGAGTGGTGGTACCACGCAGGTATTTGAGGAGGGAGTTCCAGACATAAATGACCTGTCTACACCAGTGATTTTTCTTGGGGTTGTCCCTGTGCATCTAAATGATGCACAGGGGATCCCGGGGGTAACCCAGGATGACTCAGGGACGACCCCGGGAAAACCCCGGGATAGTGGAAACTGGGGATATCCCAATTTCCCCACCATCCTGGGATGTGAAATGGGCACAGAGCTGCACAGGCTAGTTCCATGCCCATGTGGGTGGGGGGAAGCAATTCTGCCATCTCCATGATGGCGGGGGGCATGAGGGGTTCCCTACCTTTTCCACCACTCTCCTGCTGCTCTCTGCGCCTTTAAGTGTTGTAAAAAAAAATGGTGGCCACGATGGGCACAACATCTCAGGACATCACACTTCCTGTTTAGAAACTGGAGGATGATCCCAGAAGCAAGTAAGTCTGGGAACACCCCCAGGCCCTCCCTCTACATCCTTAGGTGTAAACAGGGCCAGAATTTTAGGCAGGACTAAGTTAGTCTCAAAGATTCCAACAGACTCCCAAGCAAAGGAAGTTCTCAGCCTTAGTTAAAAACAAAACAGAAGGAAATCCAGTTTTTTTTTTTGTCATCTAGAAGTAGAGGGATTTTCAACAATTGTTTTGCTCTCAAATGACTGTTGCCTACTCATACATACTGAATTGAGGCTTTGCAAGGCATTTGACATTTCTCTGAAATAAGGTCATGCCAATGTGTTTATAACCTATCTGCTGTCCAGCTACTCGTAGCTAATATGTCAGCCATTCACCATGTGTTTTTTGCAAGACCCTCACTATTACTATTCACTTGATTTTAGAAAATGTCACAGCATTGTAGTGGGGTGCTGCATACATCAGGGGTGAGAGAGCGAGCATTTTGGCTTGGGGTAAAACTGTGCAATGGCCTATCATTCACACATAGAGGTTTTGTTGGTCTCTTACTGCACCATAGGGGAACAAAGGAACGGGTATAGGAGACAATAAAATACAAGGAGCTATGGGTGTTTAAAGCCCCTATAGGAAGGACTGATGGGGGGAATCACACTGAACCAGCATAAAATGGAGGTGGGAAAAAGAGGAAGTCTGCAGAAATTGATTTGACAGATTCATCCATTCCTACTAACCAGGTCTAAGTCCGACTCAGAGAGATCCTACCACCTAGCACATTATGAAAAATAATGTAGCACTTCTTCTCATTGATTCACGTAAGATGAGCTGTATCCTCTCCATCTCCTTTACTGGAGGAGATATTTGATGGCTGGGTAATTTGAAAAAGAGTGCTGCAGAAATTCACACCTCCTATAGAACGTCCAAGTAAGGATTGCTAAATAGATCCTATGTAATCTTCACGGTGCTACCCTAGTGAGCAAAGCTTTACAATGTAGTTCAAAGTAATTCAAAGTTTTATTCGTTGTTCGCATCCATAGAAATATGTGAGTGAAGGACGCAAGACAAAGTAACCCACCATGACACCACCTGCAGCTTTCATGTGTTGCTGTAGTTGTGTGTGTTTTCAGCTATATGTATGTGTCCCTGAAGGAGCCCTAACGCAATAGTGTTCCATGTTAATAGAGTATCACAGCAGTAAAGCTCTGTGTGTGTGTGTTTCCTTTCTTCCTTATGAGCACTCAACTTTGTGGGCAGCGGTAGGGACATGTTAAACTCTCGCCCCTTCCCTAGCTGCTGCTCTCTTGCAGGTGACTTGATTTTAATACTCTGGACACTGTTTAGCTTCTCCCCGTGCTTGCGTGCATGGCCCATTTGTTGGGGCGATAGACGAATGCAGTCTGAGAACAGCTTTGAAATTCAGCAGCGCTTTTTGGAGGCCATTTGCAGGCGCCTGGAATAGCGCTCGCAATTGCTTTCTTTGTTGTGCAGTGCTCTGAAGGATGATCCTATTCTGAAGAGAAGCAAGAGGTCGCTCACAAATACCAATTTCAGCACAAAGACCTGCAGCTTGCTGTTCTTCCTTGGCTTTGTGCTGGGGGAAAAAAACAATTCGCTCCCACCCACCCCTCTCGCTTTCTCCACTTAACTGTCACATTGTAATTACTTCTTTGGACATCCAGCTACCTTTTGGCAGCAGTCCAGATGCTCCTCCTTCCCTCCCTCTTTTTTCCTGGACTCACATGGAATACATCCTCCCATTACTCATTTTCTTCTGCCAATGCACACACCACCTCCATTTCTGTCTCTTGCAGTGTGCGTTCACTGGCTACTGTGCTTTGGCTCAGTAGGAGCTTGGATTAATCTGTGAGTTCCCCTTCTGCATTCAGATTGTTTTATTTTTAAAAAATAAATACATCTCAAGTTCTTTCTCAAGTATGAACTTGGCAAATTTCGGTAAATTGGGGAGGTGGGGAACAACATCAAACACAAAATACACAAAACTGATTAAAAGCACATAAAACCAATACATCATTAAAACACCAATAAAACACCAATAAAAACACTTAAAATTCATCTGGGTAGGCCTGCTGGAAGAGATCAGTCTTTATAGCTCTTTTAAATTCTTGGTGAGTTGGCGGATCTCTCCCTGCAGGCTTGAAGCCCAGTGATTTCTCACTGGTTCGGCCTTCCGGACACGAGGTCACATCTGCTCACTGTTGCCCGATTTAGCACGTGCTGAGTCAGGCAAGCGTGCAGCTGCCTGCTTCCTCCCCAAGCTGCCTGTCCCTCCTGCCACCACTGTAGTAGTGGGGAAAGGAGGAGGAGGGGGAAGCACCTTCCCTCTCCTCCTCCATACTTGCTACTGTGGCAGTGGGAGTAAGACACTTACATAAAACAACCAGTCTGTCCCTGTCACTGCTGTGGCCGCAGTACCAGGAACTGGAGGAAGAGAGGGGAACTCTCTTCTCCCCTTTCTGTCCCCACTATACAGCCAATTGAGTTCCGGTCATTTGGCACAAGTATTTCCTTCTCCCATAAGGGGCCCCTTGCACCAAATGGCTGGCACTCTGTTGGCTGGCCAGTCTTTTTGCAGAAATGTTTCCTTTTTCATTTTAAGAGTCTTGGCAGTTCCTTGGAGCAGGGCTGCAAAATGTGCTGCCCTGGGGCCATAGGTAGTCCCCTAAGCCTTGTCTGGTCACTCCGCAGGCCCTCGGAAAGAAAAGGGAAAACTCAGAAAAAGGGGGCAAAATTCCACTGCCATAGAATCTTACTAATGCAGTCCCAGAGCATCCTAGGAAGCAATGCTCAAAGCCTCCTGCCTATTCCTAGAATGATCTAGGAATAGGGCTTGTATTGCAGGAACTATAGAGCCTGTTCCTAGAGCACCCTTGCTTTTCAGCTTCCCCCCACCCCTTGAAAAAGGTCCCGGTAACAGAGTGTGGGATGTCAGGATCATTCAGCAAGAGAGGGAGAGTAAAGGAGGGAGAAGGACTAGGAGCCAGGATTCCTGGATGGCTGGATGGTTTGACACTTGGATTCTCAGAGGGTTGCCGATTTTATCTGATCAAACCAGGTGCCAGGCCTCTGAAATGCTCTTGGGCAGGAGTTGGATGTGGGTGAGTGGTGTGTGTGTGTGTGTGTGTGTGTGTGTGTATGCATGCATGCAAATATTAATGGTGTGTTAGTGTGTGAGTTGTATGTTGTTTGCAAATTGTATTGGAATGCATTTGCACATATGTGCTGCCCCTGACATCCCAGCAGACAACTGATATGGTCCTCAGCGCCATAAAGGCAAACCCTAGAGATAATCCCAGCTAAATGTAATTCAAAGTAAGGGTGGTCTCTAAGTCACCTTGTCTGTGGGAAATGTGTTTCTCTTTTTAGTTTGGTTGATGTATTAGAAGGTAACCAAAACTTGAATTTATTCCGTGATAGAGAGCTGGGCTTCTGTGCACTATTCGCCACTGCAAGGAACATGAACTTAGGGATATTTATTTATTATTTATTTTATTCCATTTATATACCTCCCCATAGCCGAAGCTCTCTGGGTGGTTTACAAAAATTAAAAACATTGAACATTAAAAACACTGATATACAAAATTTTAAACCATAAAGCATAAAAACAAGTTATAATTGCAATATCCTTTAAAACAACTATTCTGGGTCAAAGCACAACAACAACACAAAACCCTCATCATATGCTGTTAAATGCCTGGGAGAAGAGGAAAGTCTTGACCTGGCACCGAAAAGATAACAATGTTGGTGCCAGGCGAGTCTGAGGATTTTGTTTTTACTTGCAAAACAAATGAGCATGCCCCATTCAAAGCTGTGAATGCGCACATGAGCATGGGTCCACTGAAAATACCAACAAATTTCAAACACTGGCTCATGTTCATCTTGTTCCTGATTCCTATTTCAATTTGCGTATATTTTCCAATTTGCGCAAATTTCCTCGTTAGATTGAATCAAGCCCCACTTTAATTTAACGGAGAAAATTTGCACTAATTAGGAAATTGGCACAACTGAGAGGAAATTTGTGCAAATTTGGGGAGATCTTCCATTTAATTGCTGCTCAGTTTGTGTAAGTTTCCAATTCAAAGCAAACAACGTTCAAAAACGTGAATGGGAATCGGGTACGAAATGAACATGAGACAATGTTCAGAGAGTAGTAGCGATCTCAAACATCACTCGTTGTCTTTTCCGTACATGAAATCATTTCCTCATTATCACTGCAAAAAATCAGTGACAGAAGTAGGATCAGAAACATAGGAGTCCTTTGCTGTCTAGTTAAGGCAGCACCTCCCTCTATGCATTTATTTATTTACTTCAAATATCATGCCAGTAGGAAAGATCCATGAAATTGCTATCACAACAGTCAAGGCTTATCATGTATCCCTTAAGGAAATGGATGGTATTCTTTTACTTACCTCAACACAAGAAGAATATTTTTTACGGGGGCTCAGAATGAAACAGGCATCGAAGCATCAAGCTTTTATTCCATTTTCAAGAATGTCTATCGTGTTGCTTTACTGAATATTCCATGGCATGTCATTAGTACAGTTTTTCTGTGGCATTACAAAAAAAAATAAGCAGAATCATTTTGAGAGGTTGATGCAGTGAAAATTAATGGGGGGGGGGGGTTAATGCACAAAATATACTTGGTTCAAGACAGTGGTTTCTTCCACACACACACCCAAATAGAAAATATGGGAGGTGAGTTTTGTGTGTTGGCTTTTCCTGGAAGCAATCAAATCCCAAGTTGTGGGTGTCATTTCCACTTGGATGGCCCAGTTCTTTCTTATCACCTTTGAATGTTACCCTGACATCCTGGGATGGGATAGCATAGATGACACATGATGTGCAAGTTCCTCATGCTCCCTGTTCCTCCACATTGCTGGAAATGCAATGTTTATGTTTTCCCTACCCTAAAGACGAATGAGCGCCCCCTGCATAAGGTAAGGCTGATGCAACCCCCAGGCCATGGGCCTGATCTGTCCTGTGGGGCTGCCAAATCCCATCTACAGGTCCTCCTTGATTTCCTCCAGATTGTAGATTAAAGCAGAGATGCAGGGGGCAGGGGGCTCAGACAGTGCTGGAAAGAGGGTCCACTCTTCCCAATGCCAGCTGAGCCTTCATGTGCCTCTCACCACCTCCAGTGGGGATAGTGAGAGGTGCATGGGGGAGGTGCTCAACTCAGCCAGTACTGGCAGGAGACAAGTCTGTTCACACACTGTTTGCCATCCCAATTGGGATGACCAGCAGTGTGTGAACCCTGGGAGTCACCTGGTGCTGGGAGATCCAGTGCCTCTCCTCAGGATGAAGGAAGTGAAAATCAGCAGGAAGTGCGGCAATGGAGGGGCATTTGGATCCCTACCTCGTATTAGTTCTGAACACCCATAGAAAGTTTTCAAGCTCATGGAGAAATGGCAATACAGGATGACATACCTTTATGATAACTTAAGGATGGGTGAATCAACCTGAACTCACCAAAATTCCTCAAACTCCATCTCGAAGCTCATTCTGACTCCAATA
Source organism: Anniella stebbinsi (assembly GCA_029215795.1). Lineage (NCBI taxonomy): Eukaryota > Metazoa > Chordata > Lepidosauria > Squamata > Anniellidae > Anniella > Anniella stebbinsi. Next base: position 338,911,568 of record JARDYH010000001.1, read on the forward strand.
CATATCAGATTGCGTGTTTTGCTTCCCCCCACATAAAAATCCATGCACATTTTCATTCATATTTTTTTTCCAAATCCACACATCGTATATGCACATCTTTGAAATATACTCATTCTTCTCCCATTGATTAATATGTATTTGTGCACATTTTTGAAAAGTATGCATTTTTTCATGCACAGTTTTCAAATGTACACATGCTGTCGAACAGATTGGGGTTGGGATCTGTGAATCTCATTGCAAATTTTGGAAGTCTATGGACCTTGACCACAGGTCTGTGTTCAATCCAGAAAGTACAAACTGGGTAAAACCAGATTAAAATGATCTGAAATGAATTTCTCATAACTGTGGGATGTGTTTCTAGATAGTGCACTGAAGATTATTTAGGGGTTTGAAGAGCATCTTTGCTGGATCAAACCAAATATTCATTCATCCAGCCTTCTTTGTCTCTTAGTGCCATCAACTTTTCTGAATTCTTAAAAGCAGAACATGGAAGTGATGACCATTCCCCCTTTTTTTTATTCTACAGCATCTTCATTCAATAATATAATGAGTGTACATAGAACTTCCCTTTAATTATGGCTAAGCAGCCATTGAAACATATCCTTATGGAATTTTCTAATCCTTTTTAAAAGCCATCAAATCTCATAGTCATAACTATAAATCTAGGGATGATTAAGGATTTTATCCAGTCTGCATTTTGATGGATCAACTGAATTTGCACTTCCCAGACTAATATTTATGTATTTTATTTATTGCATTTATATACCACCCCATAGCTGAAGCTCTTTGAGCTGTTTACAAAAATTAAAACTTTGGACATTAAAAATTGATATACAAAATTTTAAACCATAAACAGACAGCATATAAAAACAGTATACATTTAAAACAACTGTGAACTCTCAGCCAGGCCTAAATATAGTTCTGGGGTCATTTAAAAACTCAGTACATGCTGTTAAATGCCTGGGAGAAGAGGAAAGTCTTGACCTGGTGCCAAAAAGATAATAATGTTGGCTCCAGGTGAGCCTATATGCAGATTGAAAGACAGCTATCTTTCAGTTTTTGCGCTTTTCTGAATTTTGCAATATATGTTAAAATGCATAGTAAATACATATTTTATGAGCATACATATTTTCAAAAGTAATGCAAATATTTGTGCATTTCTTTAAAAAAGACTGCACAGTGATGGGATCGAATACGAAACTGACAAGGACCAGATATAGATTGATCTGTCCATCCCTACAGAAGTTATATCAGAGAATGCTGCAATTTCATGATGTATTGCTTTCTTTCTAGGTAGAGAACATCAGAGTTCTTGTCTAGAAAGAGCACAATGCTTGATTAGCTGACAGAATCACAGTTGGAGGCTCTATCATTTCCCCCCTTTCAGGCAAAATAGAAATGAGGCAAGATCTGAAGCTGCAGTAGGGTATACGGTGTTGTAGTTCCATGACGCTACTTACAGTTCTCTTCTCAACCAAATGGCAAACTCTTTCATAAATTCCCATCCAAATAAAGGACACTCAGAGTGTACCAGTGCTAAATGAAACCTTTCTTTAAACAGGAACCAAGTACAGGATCTGACAAATTAAAATTGATAGATGAAGTAAAATATAGGCACTGTGGAAGAACTTAAAATGCTGCTTGACAGGCTGACATCCTAACTGGTTGTTTGTTGCAGCTCAAGAATAATTAAAGGCATAATAAAGGATGCCGTTTCTCAGCCAAAAAACTTGGAGAGAATGGGGGGGGGGGGAGAATCACCTTTTAAAAAGGCATATAATTACCTGTACAGTGGTGAAAGTGCCCAGACTGAAGCTCATAATTAGGTGCATCCATATAATAGCACTATCTGTACCTAAATATCCCCCGAATATTGTGGCTCCATTCACAGGCTATGAATTTGGGGGCTATGTCTTCAATTTGAGGGGTGGGGGTTACACATGAAATTCAGCATTTGCCTTTGCAGTGTTGGTGAAGTGGCTTCAGTGCTTTCATAAACATAAAAAAATAACCCCTTTTTTCTTAGTGCTGCTGATAGTAGCTGTGGCAGAGGCAGCAATACACCCACCACCTGCCGGTTTTCATTGACGTGAATTGTTAGGGAGACTACGCCCACTTTAAAACTCACCATGCTCTTCTTTTCAACTAGTTTGATTGAGAGCAAGTCCCCCAGTTCTCTGGTCAAAATGCAAATAATAGTGTCCAGTTCTATTATTCGAGAAGAAAAACATGTAAAGGGACAAAGTGAGTCCCCAAACTAAATGGTCGTATGAGTGGAAGAAGTAGCAAAAATATACGTCAGATGTAGACCATCTATTCGCAGGTGCTTGAAGTGCAAATGAAATCCACTTTCTTGCATGGATCCACAGAGATTTAAAAAGAACTGGTTTACATGTTTTCAAAACTGCTTTGCACTAATTCACTCATGCATGCAGATGCCATTCTAACTCAGGACACTAAGGTACGCCATCCTAGAAGCCAGTTGTTTGTACTGCTTGCCCAGTTCTGATCCAGGGCCAGCAGGGGACCAGTGCGAGCTAAGCATGTTGCCTATCAGGAATAGAGCACACCGAATTCCCCAGATTAAACCCCTTTGAGTATGCCATAAACATGACTTGCACAAGAATGATACATGCTCTCCTTCCTCAGGATGCTGTAACTAACCACATTTGCATGGAAATGGATTCCCTTGAAATGCTCCGGCTTATCTAAATGGATTTAGACTTCAAGTGCCATCCTTGTTGTTGCTTTTGTGTGTGTGTTTACCATGATAAGGCCACTAGTCTAACAGTTTATCTCATCTTTATAACAGCATGCAATGCCACAGTGTTTTTTCCAAAGTCAATGAATGACTTTTCTGAATTCACTTTTAGCACAGGGGATGCTTTAGGATATCTATTGATGAGGCATAATACCCTTCCTTGAGATCTGAAGCAGAAGTTGTCATGGGGGTGGGTGGGAATAATGTTTATAGCCTTTGGCCCTAATCCAGAGATGTACTTGCACAGTAGCGGGTTACATGCCCATAGCAAATGATTTGAGGGCAGGGGAGAGATTGAAAAAAAATACTGTCTTTGTGGAGTCTTATTTTCTGAGCATTGAGGCAAAACATTTTCAGGGACAATTGTTCTATTAAGATTATGACTCTATGTGAAAGTATCCTTGAGCTTTTTTACACAAGGCATTTCTTGTACATTCCTCATTCCCTACTCATGGTTGTTTACTGGTTCTTTAGACAATGATATGATCCTCCAGTTTTGCTTCTGCATCTTAGGAGCACTTTAAGCAAGTATTTTTAGTTCAGGAAAAATGTGTTATTTGTAAAAGTGAAAGAAAAGGTTTTTTTGTTTGTGCCTTTGTGCTATGCCACTACACCACAGTGCCACCTAGAGGTTATGTAGAAGAAAAGCAGAAGGATAAATATTTTGTTCTACCATGTCAAGAATGTGGAAGCAACAGCAAAACATGGTGTGTGTGTGTGTGTGTGTGAGAGAGAGAGAGAGAGAGAGATGTTAGTTGTGTGAGTTGCTGCTGAAGGAATATACTGTTTAAAGATGAGACCCTGTAAGCCCATTATGTCCAAGGTCTAAAATTCCTAAGTGCACCACTTAATATTTTAGGTAAGAGAAATCACGGAGGTCCATGAAGAGAGGGTAGGATGAGGGAGGCTTTGTGAAAAACATTTTTTTTTCAAAAGGGGGAAAAGAAAAGTACTCTTTATATCTACAAGGGCCTATAACTCAGTAGTAGAACATATACTTTTTCAGGCAGAAAGTGTCAGATCGAGCACCTGACTGTCTTGATCAAGGGAGTCCTGGGTTGGCAGGAGTTTCTGGTAGAGAACTTCTGCTAGTCACAATAGAGACAGCACCGCGTTAGATGGATTAATTCAGTATAAGGCAGTTCCTTGTAACTGCTGTGAAAGCTAGAGCTGGGCCAAAATGTGCCATAGGGCATCTTTTCGAGAGGTGGGGGAAAAGCTGTGAATTTTCTCTTTCTCACCCCCTAGATAAAGAAGGCCACTTTGCATAATTGTTTCCCAAAATTATTCACTGTTTTTGTGGCAGCTGCAACTATCCCTGTCCACAATTCCCTAGAGCCAACACCAGGTCTGGGGGATTGTGGAGGAGGAAAATGGATGCCAAGGTGCCAGCATGGTTGCTGCTGATGCTGCTTTTGCAGTTGCAGCAAGCCCTTCCCTCCGCCATTTTTCCTTTAAGGAAAAAAGGAACTGTGCTACTGCCATTGTGAAGGGTGAGGCCAGATCTATGCCAAGCAGGATATAGCAGTATGAAAGCGGTATTTAAAAGACAGGAGCCACACTACTGCTTTATAGCGGTATTGAAGTGCACTGACAACTGTTGGGACCCATTGACATATACCATATACCGCTTTCAGACAGCTACATCTGCTTGGTGTGGCTCCTGCCTTTTATATACTGCTTTCATACCACTTTTATACTGCTATATCCTCCTTGGTGTAGATCTGGCTTGAGTCTCACTCCCAAGACCATTGGAGAATATCTGCCCCCCCCCCGGGGAAAAAAAGTGATAAATTTGCCCTCCTAAATTTTCTCCCCACAAATAGGGTGGATAATTTTGAGAGGCTCTAGCTAAGTTGAATATATTCTGTACCTTGGAAATCAGATTATCAGTGCAGAATGTATCAGAAGCCAGGGCCCTTAGATTTGGAAAATATTGCACATGTTAAATCAACACATCTCATGGCTAAAGTTATCACAAGAATCAAAAGCATGAAGTTATTTTTGAAAAAAGGAAAGAAGGAAAGTATTTCCCACTTGTTTCTGCCACTTACCAAAATTGACACCATTTCCCTCCTCAAATGCCTTCAGTCTACAATGTGAATTACCTTCAAAGGAAATGCCCCATACCTCCACTGCTGCTGCTGCTGCTGCTGTTACTTCATTCCCAAAGAGTGTACTATATTTATGCAATGATATACTAAGGAGACCTCTGCTGGATCAGACCAGCAGTCCATCTAGTCCAGCATCTTGCCAGTCTAACCACATGCTGGACTATTATATAATGACGTCACTGTGCCTGATTGGCTTGATGCACCATGCTGTCATAATGGCATTGTGAAGTCATAGTCATGGCAAGTTGCAACATGCTGTTATGGGAAAGTGTGTGCCTTTGTAGGGTGGGGGGAAGATAACTGTCAAGACAGCTATCAGGAAGATTAGGTAAGTATCCCATCAGCAGAAGAATAGCACTTCTGGATCAAACAAAAGCCCAACCATAACCTATTCCAGCCTTCCCCAGCCTGATGCCCTCCAGATGCTTTGGACTACAATTCCCACTATTCCTGAACAATGGCCATGCAGGCATATAGGATCAGGCATATAAACCGCTCTGGTGCTTCTTTTTGATTAAGCCTCAATAATAAGATATCTTGAAAAAGACTAAGAACATAATCCTATGCATGTTTAGACTGAAAAATGTCCTACAACTCCCAGCATCCCCCAACTAGCCAGCCATGTGGAATGCTAGGAGTTACAGTACTTTTTTCTGCAGTCTAAATAGGCATAGGATTATGCCCTAACTTGCTCATGGAGTCATTCCATGCATCTGGATGATTTCATAGCTCTGTAATTCACAAGCCAAAACTTTAGTGTTTCTGAGCTGTATCATAGCTTTGCTGTTCAGAGCTATTCATGGTTCCTAAGTGACTTCACAGCTATGCTATTAGGCAATTTGAGCTATTCAGTATTCTTGAGTACATTCAACTGTTATGAGCATGTTCTGTGTATATTGGGCTCAAAGCGTCATGCATTGTCTTGGGAACACTTACATAAAATCGAGATGTGGATTATTTAGTTGGATTTCAGTTATTCTTATGCAGTTTTACTTAAAGTACCCGTTTCTGTACATGCTTTTTTTATCAGAGAATTGTTGTAAAATTTGGAGTTCAAATAATGGAGGATAATTGCGTTCCAGTTTGTGTGTTAGTTCAGAAAGTGTGAATCATGTTGGTTTGTATTAAAATGTGAAACAAATTAATTTGTCCCCCATCCACAGATCTCAGCCTCTAAACCTGTTCCAGGAAAAAGTGGGGCTCTTTCTTTCTTTCTTTCTTTCTTTCTTTCTTTCTTTCTTTCTTTCTGGACTTGGTTGGTAATAGAATGAGATCCCCGTGAAACCTAAGGGGCTTAATTGAGGTTTGTGTAAGGCCCATTGAACTGAGTGGCAAACATCCATGTTACAAAATAAAGACAAAGGCAGTCTTGTGGACTTTAAGAAAAAATCCGAAGTCCAGTTTAGTGTAATATCTTCATTAGGTTGATCAACAGTTCACAAAAGAAGTGCAAGCTTTTGAGATCTCCAGATCTCTTCATCAGACAAGAGGTTACAAAAAGCAGGTTGTGGGTGAGAAAATAGAGGATCAAATAAACAACCCCCTGACTTGATAGTGAAGGCACAGTGACTGCATGTTCAGAGTCTCAAAATGAAATAGGAGTAGAAGGAGCTGCAGATGTTCAAATTGGGCTCTGAAGTTCATGAGATGGTTGCCAGCTGCCCCTTGGGTAGCTGGCAACATACAAGGGAAAACATTGGACTCCCATTTTGGGGAAAATAAAATTCAGCTCTTAACTCAGACGTGTTTCCATCATGGTGAAGCACACAGCCTCTTTTCACCAGTAGATTGCAAAGGGAAACTAGGCAGTCTTTCTTTTAACAAAATAGAAATCATTTTAGATGCTGTACTAGACTAGGTTAAAAAAAAGAGCAAATTGAAGCCAAATTGGGTAGCTTTACCTAGTGGCTGGAGGGGAGAACCCGATGTGTCCCAATGTAGAGTGCTGCTATAGAATGGCTAAGTTTGGAAATTCTCCAAATGGAGGAAAAGATTTTCAATGGCTACTAGTTCCGATGGTGATATGCTACCTCCTGTGTCTTAGGCAGTGTGCCTATGTATGCCAGTTGCAAGAGAACATGAGCAGGAAGGTGCTTTTGCACTCATGTCCTATTTGTGGGTTTCCTACAGGAAGCTGGTTGGCCACTATGTGAACAGCATGCCAAACTAGATAGGCCTTTGGTCTGATCCAACATGGATCATCTTACATTCTTAGGATGATCTTAAGTCACAAAACACACACATACACAAAGCCATTTTGACCATAAGAAAAATTCCTAAATCCTTATTACATTAGTACTTTTTTACACTTTAATACTCTCCACCCCCACCCCTCCAAATCTGTAATTTGTAACATCTTGTTTGATGTAGAGAACTTGAAAGCTTTCACTTTTAATGACCTTTTGGCTGGCCTAAAATAAATAAAGGTATTACACTAACATGGATGTTCAAATATCCATATAGAGCTGTGCATATACAGAATTGCAAGCAGGCATGGCGTGAGATCTGTGTGGGATCTGAAAGCAGATGCTCTGATGTATCTTCTGGAAGTATACAGAAATGTGTCCCACTTTTTGTAGGGTGTTATCTCTGAATCATTATGTTTTATTTTTTTTTAATGTTAATAGCACATTTTAAAATACATAAACTAGCTGCTCCTTCTCATTTCACACATTATCATCTGGCTGATGCCCACCTATTGAGAGGAGGATGCATGCAAATATCACATCTAAAGTAAGCAAGAAGCTGTGGATGGGGTGACATGAAGCCAGTGTGGAGTGTGATAAGCAAGGGAATGGACTTCTTTCATGGGTAAAGTGATTTTCATAAGGGTAAATACATACATAGCCCCTTCCTCTCAATGATATATACATTATATTATCTCCCATCAAGCAGGATCTTTCAATAAGCAATTTGATATGCCTCTCAGTGAAAGAGGAAAACCCCAAAGGGGAAATAGTTTCATGTTCAGTTCACAGCAGAAAAACATGGTCTCCTTGCCCTCTTTTCAGAGTTTTATGCTCAGAAACATTTAACTGCATTACAGCTGCCTCCAGGTACCCCTAAGTGTCAGTTCAACACTTCAAACCCTGAAGATCAGTTTGCTAAGTAGACAATCTGGTGCCCATTTCCCGAGCTGTTAGTGAGTAATTTGTACATGTTTTGACATTGATGGGTCGGGCAAAGCGGAGCAGATCACCCATTTAGCAACCTGATCTTTATGGTTAGAAGTGTTGAACTGACACTGAGGGGTACCCCACTTTCATTGCACCCTTGCCAGAGTTTCAAGCAAGTGATTTTAAGAAAGGTGTATCTCCACCTGGATTTCCAGCTCCCATCTGCAGTATCCATGGCAGCACTTCCCGAATGAAGTGGGTTTTCTGGGGAAACGTCTCAGGCCATCTTATGCTATTGGCATACTGCTAATTGCTTATGCTAGTGCTATGTCAAGAAAGTAAGAGATTTCATTGGGATACTGCCCAATGAAATCAAGAGAAAGGAAGATGAAAGCAAAGAAATATTTTGCAATTCGTATTCAAAGACATACTGCCTCTTCATCCGGAGCTTCCACTTAGCTAATAGCCACCAATAGACTTATCCAACCTTATTTTGTCTAATTTCCTTTCAGAGCCACTTATGCCATTATTACCACATAGTAGAGCAAGGAATTCCATAAAGGAATAGGTACTGTTTACGGGAAGTACTTCCTCTTGTCTGATGGGAATTTCCCATCATTCAGCTTCATGGAATGACCCCAGGATCTAATATGAGAGCGGGAAGACAAACTTCATTCTATCTCCTTTTTCCATGCCATGAATAATTTCATGTATCTAGCATGGCCCCTCTTATTTGTCTTTTTTCCTAAGCTAAATAACCCCAATTGTTATAACCTTTCTCTTTAGTGGAGTTTCCCCAAGCCCCTGCTAATTTTTGGCTACCTATTTCTACACCTTTTTCCAACTCTGCCCTATCCTTTTTGACGTGCTGCTTCTTTTTTATATTTAAAACATTTCTACAATATGAGTTTGCATAGTGTGGAATAGCGTTCATGCAGCTAAAACAGATGTTTTATTGGTGCTTCAAATGCTATAGCGTTAGGAGGTACACAAAATGGGTCTGGAACATGCACTGATGAAAAATATATTAAAGTAGTAGGATGTTTGTTGCATATTCCTGAATCTTCATTGTATGGTATCCTGTTAACCACCAGAGGGCACCGGAGTATAAGTAGTCTGACACAAATGCCCTATTTTTTGCTATGAGATTGAGAACCAAGAGGGTGTTTAATTCATTGTGATATGCAGTTTATAACACTTGCTTCAGATATTCCACTGGAGGAGAGTTATCACCACTGTGGTACACCAGGGACATTTCTCTCACTTACTGTCTGTACTTCCTATGAGTTAAGTGGCAAGGACATCTCCATGAAACACTAAGGCCATGAGGGCTAAAAGTATGGTGTTTGTTAGGCTGAATGGCTTTGAAGGGGCTAAAAGGGACCCCAGGTTTTCCAGTCCTAGAGCTTACTCTAGGTGTGTGTGTGTGTGTGTGTGTGTGTGTAGGAATGGATGAGAAATTTGTTTCAGTTCATTTTTTGATCAGGATTTCTCCAGTTTGTACCTTCCAAACCAAACACAGATTCAGATGTCATCCGCAGTAGACGTCTGAACATTTCTGAGATTGGAGTATGATTTACAGACTCACCAAAAATGCATTCTACAGCATGCTCACACTTTTTTTTCCTGAAAAATGCCAACAAATCCACTTTAGTCAATGGAGGAGACCGTGTACATTTCTAAGATGTATATTTCAGAAAATGTGCATGAAAACATTCATGGATTTTCAAGTGGGAAAAAAAGCTCGCAACCTGATATTGACTCAAGTCAGAACAAGATTTAGGATGGAATTTGGATAATGTTGGTGAGGTCAAGTTTTGCTGATTCGCACATGCCCATTTGTGTGTCACTCCTCATATAAGATCCCTTGGTTAATGTAGGTCAAAGCCTTGGAAAACTAATGGGCCTCCAATGACCTGGCCGGCCCCATTGACAGTGATGGTTGCCCTGAGATCCACCACATTGGGCACTTGGATCTGAGAACCACTATTTTATTGAAACGTAAGTGATAACTTTCACCTGACACTGATGAGAGGGTTGCTGTTCCCACCAGTTATGTCTGCAAGGGCCCACTGATGTTGGAAAGGCCCCACCAGAAAGTACCCCTCAAACTTGCCACACTAATATACACATTTTTTGTGTTCATTTGTTGTTTCGAGGACTGCCTTGCAAAACTTGGAGGTGCAAATTTTGAAGGATAAGTGAGTTTTGGTCCACATATTGCTTCAAAGATGTGAAATTAGGCCTGTTTGCAGTAAAAGGCAAGTGGAATGAATTTCTCCCCCATTCGTAGTTGGAGATGGCCATACTATGTGTGTGTGTAGGTATATTTTGGAAATGAAGTCCCATACTGACTGGGAATTATTGGAGTTGAAGTCCAACACACCTGAAGGGCTCCAGAGTGGGGAAGGCTTTCATATGGATAGGATCATGTGGATGTAGAGATGCACGGCATACTGAAAAACACACAGATTTGTGGTATTTTGAACAAACACATGATATGAAGCAAAGATACAACTTTCATCTGACAAATGTCAGAGAGCATGAGTTGGCAGGACTGCTACCTGGCTTTGATGCTCAGCAATACTTGTGCAGTTCAAAATTCTTTAGGAACCTCTGTTGGAGCCTCTTCCAACCTGGTGCTTTCCAGATGTTATAGCTACAACTCCTAGAATTCCTGACCATTGGCCATGCTGCCTGTGGCTGATGGAAGTTGAAGTCCAAAATATCTGGAGGGAACAAGATTGGGTAAGGCTGTTTTATACCCTAGATGAGCCGATACTATTGCATATTTGTGTACGTCTATATTTATTCAGAAATGGCAGCAAGACTTGATTGCCCAACAACAGGTATTCATTGTTCTTCTTCGTGGTCTCTGTGCATTCCCACATATGGACTCTGCGCCTGTGTTCAACTCTTTTGTTATTTTGGGGTTCCCCCTCCCTTCAAAAGCACTGCAAACATTCCCCAGACGTTAATGGCAGAAATTATTGTCATTAATGTGGCTCTTTAGAGGCACCATAGCTTCATGTTAGGACTATAGGGGGAAATGTGCTCAGGGGATTGCAGACAAAGATGTAATGTATGTTTTGCATTGTATTGTCCAGGCAGCTGTAATAATTTCAAACTCTGATGGCATAATGCATGGGTTAGACCTACTATTTCTAAAACATAGCTCTATTGTAAAGTTTATTCTTGGCATCGGTAATGGGAAATGGGGACAGGTGAATGTAGGCGCAAGCCAGTCAAATAGAACCTACATAGAAGTGTAAGAAAACACACACTGTGGCCAGGTTGAACATGGGATGAGAGACTCCCAAACTTTGCAAAAGGTCCCATGTTCACTCAGCAGTTAGTTTAATTATTTAGTTGTATTTTATGCACTAAATTGAGTTTAACACTTCAAAGAGAAGGTCACTCTAGGCTTGCTTTGCCCCACTTGGCACTGCCATGTTGTCTGGGGAGGATTTCATCTGCACTCCGAAAACATCTGAAAGGTGCAAGGTTGGGTGGGGCTGCTGTAGGCATGGTGCAGATGAAAACATAATAAATATAAAGTAATCAGCAAATGAGCATAGATCAAAAGTCCAACAGACACTTACCAGGATAATACTGTGAAACTTGCCATAGATTACAAAAGTTAAAATAGCGAGCAGGAACAAGTGTTTAAACCAAACTACAGAGACAAAAATGCAGAAAGATCTTGACCTGGCATTGAAAAGACAATAATGAAGGTGCCAGACAAGCTTCCCTAGGGAGTTCATAAATCTCATTTATTAAAAGTAAATAAAACTCATCATCCATATGTAAAGCTGCACCTCTTTGGACTTTTTCCTGGCCACCTCTTAGGATCGTGGTTTTCAAACTGTGTGTTCTTCAACCCAGGGATTTCTTAGGGGGTTGTTAGGGAATCCTCAATGTGGAGATCCATAGCAGTTACAAAAAGACTGTCTCCTACTCCCAGTCTTCCCCTGCAACGCACAGACATTGGGGAGCATTAGAAGTGTTTGGAGGGAGCATTGGAAGTGTTCAAGAGTACATCATCAATTCCCATTGGGAAGTGGACAAGCCTGGCCTATACACTAGATTAACTGGCAATATACCTACCCTACAACATCCTCCGTAATGCACACACTGCATGACAGACAGGTGGGTCTTTGGCTGAGAAAATGATGTGGAAAGACTCCCTTAAAGGTAGAAAATTTGAAAACCACTGCCTGAGGAGCAGCGATGTAGTGGTCAATTTTGAAGTGCAGGTGCTCATCATGACAGTCCCAAAGCCATGTTCCCAAGGAGGGTCAGAACATGCAGACAGCTGTGTTCATCCATATCAACAAACCAGGTGCAGCAGTTTTCACCTCTTTCAGGAGCAGGTCTTTTGTAAAGCGATTGGGTTTAAATCGTCCAGCCCCCACCCCCACCCCAAATACTTAGCATTATAAAAATAATAGCTCACAGCTAAATACTGTTGCTGAGAAAATCAATTACCACCACCTCTAGTGAGGATTGCAGCTAAGCTCAGAGAGAACAGGGGAGTCTGAAAAGGAGTGGCCGATCATGTCATCATCCCTGCCAATCACAAAATCTCATTGCTTTGAGCCAGTGAGACCTAGACCTAAGCTCACATAACTCAAATCAATACATTTCAAGACGGAAGTCATCTTTTGTGTTTCCCTCAGCCCCAGGCTCTTCCAAAAAAATTAGTGAGACTGCTCTCTTAAGGGTTATGGAAACTGCATGAACAAGAAAAGAATTAGAAGGGATGTGGCTGTATTTTTGAACCTGCAATTTTAGCCCTTGATTCCATAGACCACATCAAGTTGTCCATCAGCTTAGCACGCAGTTATTTTACCCCAGTTTCCTGCCTGTTGGGACTTACTAATGACACAGCCCATAAATGTCGCCTTTAGCACCTTCAGGCATTCAGAGTTCTTTATATATATGCACAATTTCCCAAAATAAATGTTGATCTAAATATAATAGCACATTGGGGAGCATTCATTACCACAGCTGGCTTGTCAGCAGAATCAGAAACCACACAAAGGATGTATAAACACTAATATTTATATGCTCTTTATGGCTCAAGTGCTGAATGAATTAATTCTCACTGTGCTCCTGTGAGCACTAGAGGAGTAATAGAGGGATCACTTCATTCCTTACCAAAGGTGTAGCAGCTGCTCAATTGTGCATGGCAGAGGTATGTGATGGGGCATGGGAGATTTATTTGCAGTGTTTCCATTGAAGATAGTAGTTAAAGGAAGGAGAATGTGATAAACTAAGTTGGAATGTATCCAGGAAGGGAGGGGTCACCGTTCATTGGCAGAACATAAGCTTTGCATGCAAAGGATTTCAGGTTCAATCCCTGGCACATGCAGTGAAAATAACTCAAGCAACAGGACCAGGAAAGACCTCTCCCTGGAAATCTGGAGAGCCATTGTCCAATGGACAGTGTTGAGCTAGATGGATCAAGGGACAAACTCTCCTTAAGACAGCTTCCTGGCTAAAATCCAACCTAAGCTGTACTTAGAGTACACCCATGGAACTTAACTTAGTCATAGCTAATTTAAGTTCCATTGATGTCATTGGGTATACTCTACGTAGGACTTAGGTTGGATTCTACCCTCTTTGTTTATCTAAGGCAGGAGTGTTGAATCTCAGGCTTGAAGGCCAAATCCAATTTGCCAGTAGTCCCAGTTTGGTGTTCCCTAACCTGTGAAGTAGGTTAGGATGACAGCCAGTGACTGGCCCAAAGTCACCCAGTGAGCTTCCATGGCCAAGTAGAGAATCAAACCTGGATCTCCTGAGTCTTAGTCCAACAACACTCTAATCACTACATTACACTGGCTTTCAACTAATTTGATCACTTACTCCTTTTAAGTACACACAAGCCAGCTCTTATTCAGGCACTGTTTATGTGTGTGCATTCTGAAGTGGAATAGTGTTAAATATTCTACACTTTTAATTTTGGGAAAGAAAGCTTATATTTCAGCAGCTTATATTTTTTTTTATGGAACAAGACTTAAGACTGTCTGAATTAATCAGCTCCCCTTTCTGTTTGCTATCATGATTGCTCATGCTTTGCCGTTTGGCCCACCACCTCTGGCCTCTGCTTCTTCCTCCTTTCCTGGGTTAATCACATGGATGATCCAACCTAATTAGCCACCATGATGTCACAAACCTACACAGCTGATCAGAGTCGGCTGTGTGATGATATTACTGAAGGCAAGTGAGGACAATGTAAATGGAGATGGGGAAAATATCCATGAAACACTCTGAGTACTTATGGCTTGGCTCTGTTTAATGGGACAAGTGAGAAGTGACTCTGACTGTTTATGCCCTCTTGAGCCTGCCATCTGCTCAGATGCAGATGGAGAGATGGTTTCTGTGGTAACCACAGTTACTCTAGTGACTTTCCAAAGCCCAGTCATCTTCAAAGGTCCAGTTCATACAATATATCTTCTTCTATAGATGTGAAATCCTCACATGTGCCTGGTCCAAATGTTACACACCTGCATGGGCGTTAATTGTTCTCAATCTAATGTGCAGGGAATCATGGATAGTTGCCAGCAATAAATGTGAAGAACAGGAAGGAACCTTTTATCAGCTTTGGTGGACATGCAAAAAAGCGAAATCCTTTTGGACACAAATGCATAAGGTAATGCAAAATATACTGAAAATTAAAATACAATTACATCCAGAATACATTTTGTTGCGGATAATAGATGAACAGTTGAACCAAAGTTACGGAACTTTGTTCTTCTACATGATAACAGCAGCAAAATTAATATATGCCCAGAACTGGAAGAGCGAGAAAGTGCCAACAGAGAAGGAATGGCTATTGAAGATGACAGAGCTGGCGGAAATGGCAAAACTCACTGCGATAATAAAAGATAAAACAACAATAAGATTTACTGAGGAATGGAAACTTCTGATAGATTTTTAAAAGAGAGAGAAGGGAAGGATATATTTGCATGTGGATTAAGCGATTGAATTGGAAGAACAACAATTGATAAAGACAGGGAAGTCAGGAAATTCACTCACTATTTTGTTTCTTTTTTTATTAGGCTTATTTTGATAAAGTGTTAAGAAAACATATATATTTTTGTGTGTTGGAGAAATTCGGAAGTCCATCTTAATGTTGTATGTTGTATTGTTTGGGTTTTATCTTTGTTTGAAAACAATAAAACAAATAATTGGATAGTTGCCAGCAATGGTCTTGATGGCAGTGGCACTTTTGCTAATTGCCACAGCCACACAAATTGCTGCCCTCTATATCCACAACCACATATTTCACATGTTGTCCTTATCCAGAGAAGGGGTGCATATACAAAGATAGCTGGAACTGCTTTCATATAGAAGAAAAGTATCTTGAAAGAACCACTCATATTTGTTGAGTTTCCCTAGTTCTTTTTTTTTTCTTGGATAGCATAAGGATGTACGGGAATTTTGTTTCAGTGCACAAATGACTTCAAAATACCCCATTCACAGCCCCAAATGTGAACAGGACAGAGTGCATGTTCGCTGGAAATTTTTGCAAATTCCCAAACTTGCATTTGATGTGCACTTTTAAAAATTACAGAGTTCTAAAAATGTGCACACTTTTAGAAGGGCACGAATTAAGAAATGCAAACTTTTAAAAATCCACAATTTAAAGTGTGCATTTTTACAAGTGTACACTTTTAAACATTTGCATTTTCACAGTTTAGTTTATGGGGGAAGTGTGCACCTTTGAAAATTTCACTTTTCATATTCAAAATGCACTCTTTTCCCATGGGTTACAACTGAGAACTGGAGTGAGCCAAACCGAGTTTTGCAGTGAAGTTTGGGGAACGTTGGTGAGCTCAAGCATCCCTGGTTCTCTCATCCCTAAGATATTATAATCATAAAATCTTTTTCCTATAGGGCATGTAGAAGCCTATTAATCTACCATCTCTCTCAGAAGTGTTAGTGTAAAGTTTCCTCTCTGGCATTCACAGCAGCATTGAGTGCCAATGCAAGCCCTTGAGACCATGATCTTGACAGTCTTAGAGGTATGAAAGCCATTTTTTTCTCTTAGTTGGAGAAAGGATAGAGCAGGCAAGCAGCACCAAGTGTTTAATTTACACCAAACTTGCTGACTCATCCACAAAAAAGCATGCCTGATGAGCTTTCAGTCTATTGAGGCATTTAGAAGTGGTATTTATCAACTGGTGCATAATTAAGTTTGAATGTCTTTATCGTTGCTGTTGCTGTTTCCTTGTTCCTTTCTGCTTAGGGTAGGATGGGAGAGATGCTGGGAATGATGGACTCACTAATTGGTTCGAAGAACAGCCTCAAGTTTTAATTGGGGAATGAGCATCCAGTCCATTTTCCATTTACCTCTCACTGCTGATAATGTTGGTTTGGCAAATGTTGTCTGTTCATTCTGCTCATTCTAGCTGGTGGAAAGTTGAGTAATTTGGGTCTCTCAGAGCAACCTTAACATGACACGAAGCTGCCAGTGACTTTTCTAAGTTGGGAGGGTGGATGAGTTATTGGAAATGGTGGCCTTGTGAATTTTACAACGTAAAACCAGGGGTATGAAAATTTTGTTTTTTATCACGAACCATGTGAATTTGCCCGTCCGAAGCTCCAAAAGCAAGAACAAGCGCGACTGAAAATATTTGCAAATTGTCAGGCATGTACTTATGTTAATCCCGTTCCCAATCCCCAGTTCATTATCACTATCATCATTTATTGTATGGTCATAGAGCCGTTACAGATTCCCAGTTCAATTTCTGCAAATTTCCACCTAGACTGAATTGAACCTGTCTTAGACAAGTGATGAGACAATATTTGGAGGATCCTGGCAATCTTGAACATCACTCATTCATCCACCCCTATTGAATTTTAGGCCTGTCCGGGAAGTAGAGTTTGACTAAACCTTAGGAGGAATTCCTTAATGGTAAGATCTGTTCAACAATGGAACAGACTTCCTCGGGAGGTGGTGGACTCTCCTTCACTGAAGGTATTTAAGCAAAGACTGTCAGGGATGCTGTAGTTGCACCATTCCTGCATGGAGAAGGGGTTTGGGCTATATGACCTTCAAAATCCAAAGCTAAAAGTCTTAAGTTTCTACCTGGGAGTAACCCCATTGAACTTAATGGAGCTTCATTCTGAGTAAACATGCAGAGGTTGTGAATCTTTAAAAGTAATAGTGTTGCTCCTTTGAAATGCTTTCCAGTACCTCTTGGTACCATCTGTTGCTCTGCCCTTTCCCCAGCTTCTGCAATGTTGATTCAAAATTGTGGACTTGATGAATGATTTCATGACCCACTAAGGAGGTTGTTAAATGTTCAGGGCGTTTGAAATCTCTGCCTCTGTTATGCAGCTTCTCTGCAACATGAACTTGCCTTTCCAAATGAGACAGCTGACATTGCAACTGAAAATGAAGTTTGCCCCAAAGAATTGTTAGTGTGAGCAGCAGTTTGGGGGAATCTGAAACGTATTCAATTGATAGAGGCAGGTGGGGTTCATGGGTCCATTCCTGTCTGAACTCTGAAAATGGTTGTGTCTCTGCCACTTAAAAATGTTGCAATAGAGGCCCTGATGTTGCTTCCATCTCTAGAATAATTTGCTCTAAGTCATGCTGGTTTGATGAAGATATGTACAGATGTGGGGCTAAATGGACATGAGAGTGCATCTAAATAGCAACTTTCCTTGTCCCTAGTTGGCTGCATCATTCAGCTAAGCAGCATATAAGAAGACTAGCTGATATACCTGGCATTGCCCAGAATCCTAAATAACATCTAATAGGGAAGTGGATCTCAGTGGATGTGGGGAACTGTTGTATACATGTCCTCTGAAATCCATAGTACACATTGTTAGTAGTAGTAGTAGTAGTAGTAGTAGTATTTAAAAGGGAGTTAAAGAGGAGGCCAGGGTAGTGCCTTCCTTCCCTCCCCTGCCCACATGGCAGTGTACAATCCTGCAAGATATATCAAATGCCTACATCTCCCAGCATGCCTTCAGTTGCTTGGAGTTGTAGGCATACTGGGAGTTGTAGGTGCAGTATAAGTTTAGTTTTTAAAGAATTAAAAATAGTGAAAACCAAGAAACACTGGATGTTAGATTGTTTATGATCACTGTACAGGAAGACCTATCTGCGTGCCCAATTTTAAGGTTGTACCTCAACTTCAAATGGGTAAAATTTCTGGATATACAAACTAGGGGTGTGCACGGACCCCCCGGATCGGATCGGGACCCGGATCGGGACCTCCAATTTTGTCATGGATCGGTTTGGACAAAATCGGAGGCCCCCCGGACCGGATCGAGTCCGATCCCGATCCAAAATTCGGAAATTTTTGGATCGGCCGCCATTTTTCCCCCCATAGACTTGCATTGCAATGCAAGTCTATGAGGAAAAAATGGCGGCGGGTGGGTGAGGGGGGGCCTAACTCCCTCCCCCCCGGGGCCGTCCGCTGTGGACGGCCCCGGCAGGTAAGCCCCCTCCCCCGCGCTCCCTCCCCCCCCTGGGGCCGTCCGCTTCCATCCGCAGGCGCCCGCGGGCGCCCGCGGATAGAAGCGGACAGCTCCGGGGGGGTAAGCCCCCTTCCCCGCCACTGCTTACCTTCCCGGCCTGTCCGCTCCCGTCCGGCGCCGGCGGCTACTACCAGCGGGCTCTGCGGCCTGCTCTAGAGTAGCGCGCCGGGTGATGACATCACCCGGCGCGCCACCCTGGAGCAGGCCGCGGAGCCCGCTGGTAGTAGCCGCCGGCGCCGGACGGGAGCGGACGGGCCGGAAAGGTAAGGGCCCCCCTCCTCCCGTCCCCTCCTCCCCCCCCGCTGTCCACTTTCATCGGCGGGCGCCCGCTGGCGCCTGCCAATGGAAGCGGCGGTGGGCGCCAGTGGGCGCCCGCCGATCCGCCGAACCGGTTCGGAGCCTTTTCGGACCGGTTCGGATTGGATCGGCCGATCCAGCTGTCGGATCGGAAATCGGATAATTTATCCGATTTCCCACTGGACCGGACTCGGATCGTGGATCGGGTCCGATCCAGTGCACATCCCTAATACAAACCCACGCACATACTTTCAACTTTATAGGTAGAGATGAGGGTCCCAGGTAGTTTGTGCAAGTTGTTTCTGAGTGTTGGAGAGAGGCAGGCAACACAATTCTGTGGTGCTCCTTCTTAAGCTGGTTGATGAAGGTTATGGCATGGGCGATCAGTGGTACCAATGGGGACCAAGGGGGTAAATGCTCCCCAGGACAAGTAGTTGCCTTCCCCCATTGCTGGAGCCAGTGGAGACTGTTTTCTCCAATGCCAGTGGGGTAATGAATCCAGGTTTCAATCAAAACCATTCAGAACTGGAATGGAGCTTCGGACATTGGATAGCTCCTTTAGAGTTGTGACTGGTTCTGTCTGAAACCTGGAAAAGATCCCCCACCTCTGCTGACATTCGAGCCACCAGCCTTCACTCGCTGGACCCCTGTAGTTACTTGAAGGAAAGGCATGTTTCACATGCTCACTTCCCACTAGCAGTATTCGCCCCTCCCCATGCTGTCAGTGGCACCATTTTAGTGCAGTTCTGCAAATATTTTCATTTGGGCTTAAGGGATGGGAGAACCAGGGTGGCTTGAGCTCACTGCAATTCTCTGAAGATTACTTCGGAGCTTGGTTCAGTTTGCTCCTGTTCTCTTTTGCATCCTGTTTTTCAGTTCATTTGACTGCGGAAAGATGTGCATCTTCAGAAAATTGTGCATTCTTAAAGTGCACATTTTGTGAATATTGTTGGAGAACATGCACTCCTATTTGTGTTCACATTCAGGGTTGCGAACAGGGTACTTTTTTAGTGATCTGTGAACTGAAATGGAATTAGCAAACATCTCTACTTAACCTGGATCAGTGTGCTTATCTTGCCTACATCTAAGCTTCACATGGGATTGCCTTAGAATGTTCCTTTTGCATTTATGCCGTTTTAGCCCCACTGTTTATATTTTTTTTCCTCACGCTTCTTGCATCAGAGGAAGTGGGCTCTTGCGAAGAAAGCATACCAAAACAAATCTGCCAGTCTTTACAGTGTCACTAGACTTCCCCCCTTTGCAACAACCTATCACAGCTACCACTCTAGAAGTTATATGTTTACAAGTCTCGTTTTTTCCCCAGTATATTTCAGATACAGCCTACTTCAGTATGGTTCATCCTTGCACTCATTATTAGCTGCTGCTGCTGCTGCTGCTGCTGCTCCTCCTCCTCCTCCTCCTCCTCCTCCTCCTTTTTGAAGGAAAATCCAACAGCAGATTAAACTGCTTCTGTAGGTTACAGAATGCCACTTTCTTAGAGGTTTTCGGTGAAAGGCTAGACAGGCTTCTGAGAAGGATTGTCCCATAGGGTGTCCTGTTTTAGGGAAGGAATTTGAATGACCCATGCCATGGGGGAAGCAGGAAACACAGTTGGGTCAGGGCCTATTCACACAATGACTGAGCACAGGGCAGCCATAGGAAAAAGCTCTTGAAAAATCGATGCAGCCTCTGGCAACATGCTTCCACTGCAATGCACAGGATTTAGCAATTGGACATGACCAGCTGGCCAATATGTGTAGACTTTTCTCTGTGGCTACCACATTCTCAGTATGAATGGTGTGGGTGGGTGGTGTGAGTGTGAGAGAGCGAGAGGCTGAAAGAGGAGAGCAGGTGGCTATGCTCAGTTTGGTTGTGGCTAGGAATGGGAGATAAACTTGTTCAGTTTGCACCTAGCTTCCCATTTTCAAGGCAATACTCAAACTGAAACTCGGTTGACCTTCAACATTCACACTTTTGCAACTTTAGCAATGGAGCTCTCCACTGTAATGTGCACTAAAATACATACACATTTTCACGTGAACTTTATCTTTTTTTTTAAAAAAAAAATCTCAAACTTTAGGACAAACCAAACTTACGATTGGGAAAAATAATCTGAAAGTTTTGAGATGAACTGGACTTAAGACTGAAAAACGAGGAACTGAAAGAAACCAAAACAGACAGATTTGTCTATTCCTAGTTTTTTTTTCCAGCCCACTTTGGGCTCTAGCCTCTCCCACTGCTGGCCTGCAGCCCCCGACAACTTCCCACTGAGGCAATTTGGCCCTTAGGACAAAGATGGTTTCACCCCCCCCCCCCCTACTTACTTGGGGCTTATTTCTCAGTAGACTTCTATAGGATTGCACTGACACTTATTCAGGGGGGGCAGTAATCCCTTATTTTACTCTAATTCTGCTGTCTTCCACAGAAACTGAAGTCAAAACTGGGGCGTGGGGTGAATGATTTTAAGCTTTCCCGTATAGGATTTGTTATTCTAAAGTCTGTGAAAATCTATAGTTATGCTGGAAGAGTTGATTCCTTCTTGTCTGCATACAGCCCCAGGCTGCCAATCTCCACTTGACTTCGCTGCCGACACAACTGTAAAAAAAAACAAAAATGGGTCATTATCGCCTGAAGATGCTCCTTCGCTGAAATACATCTTCTCATGTCTAAATCTGAATTTCAAATAAGTCCACAGCATGTGCCTCGGGTCACAGTTTTCCTTTCCTGTTTCTCAGCCAACATCAATCCTTCGCTTCTGTCACTGCAATTTCCACGTATTTGGCAGCATTGCTCAGTTGGCCCAGGAATGCCTGATGAGGCCGGAGCTCTGCTCGAAAGGCTCTGGACAGTCAATGTTGAGCAAGCTCTTATGACGTGGTTTTCAGGGACAGAGGAGTTTGGGAAAGAGGCTGATCAGGGAAGGAGGAGTTACTTCAGGAAATGGTGGTGATCTTAAGGCTGCTGCAATTTGCATAACGTTTTGCATATTACTCTTAGCTCAGCTTATAATCAATGAATAAAGCACACACAAAAATGGTGCTCCAAAGCACAGGCTGAAGAAAGATCAGGGATGTATGAAATGTTCTGGTTAAAAAAAAATTAAAAATAAGAAGCCATATATGTAAGCTTGTTTTCTATTAACTTTCATACAACAACTGGTAAAATTTAAAAAAATGTCTTGCAAGTCCACAGATTCTGTGTGATTCAGAAATTGCCACTTTGCTGTGGAATCAGTGGGTCGAATTCATAGAAATCCCAAGTCATTTAAATCTGTTTCATATTTCTCTGACATACCCACTGGAAAGTGAAGAGTAGATCCTGGTATCCAATGAACCCGTGTTCTGCTTCTCTTCTACTTCATAGAATGGTATGAAGCTGTCTCATGTGGCATCATCATTGAAGCTGATGCTCACAGTTAGTACTTCGACAGAGAACCTTTGGGAATGCTGATGTATACGACTCATCCACTGAGTTTATTCAGAACTGCCAGGAAAGCATGCATCGGATTGCTGGTTAAGTTCCTTGGAGGAAGGTTGGGGCATGCGTTACACAAGTAAACTTTGTAGCTAGGAATTCCTGGAGAGGACTCATGTGAACAATCCCACTTTTAGTTCTTTGTGGGACAACTAAGTAAAGGAGGAATCAATGGCTGAAACAGTGTGTACCAACTCTAAACCCATATTTGAGATCTGGCCCCAACTGCAAAATGATGCAACAACAACTTAATACGCACAAGGTAAATGCCACATAATTAAGCCTATAGGATGATTT
Source organism: Anniella stebbinsi (assembly GCA_029215795.1). Lineage (NCBI taxonomy): Eukaryota > Metazoa > Chordata > Lepidosauria > Squamata > Anniellidae > Anniella > Anniella stebbinsi. The sequence goes on from JARDYH010000001.1 coordinate 338,934,127, forward strand.
TAGGGGTATTTATGCCATTTCGAACGTGAGAAATACTGTAAGATCTTTAAAGTATAAATGGCCAGGGCCTCTGATTTTGTATCATAGGATGAATGGCTTGTTTCCACTGCAAGCATATTTTGACCTCTGTGCTTAGCTCACATCATGACACACACCTTGCTTCTAGGTTGGCAGCTACAGCTTTTATTTGTAAGGTAAAAATCAAATATGTAGGAAGCTCTTCCCTTGCTTAGCATTTGGACATTAGGATACAGTGGAAAAAACACCCTCTTAATGCCTTAATAGGTAAAGCCTATTAAAGAGGGGATAGGAAGGAAAATTAACAAAAGGTATAGCCAGGAACAGCAGCAGGAGATGGGACAGTAAATTACAGAACAATTAATATCCCTGGCACTTTATAGCCTTCCTAAAAACATGCTCATTGACCTCTAAGGGGTCTCATATATTTTTTCAGGGTCTATGGCTAGAGTGCAATAACAACAGATGTGAAGCTATTCCAGAGAACCTGAATGGCTGAGATTCCTTGCTTCATCTAAGAAACATTACAGCATTTAAGACACACACACACACACACACAAACACACATACACACACACACACTGGAATGGAGATCATTTAGCTTGAAGTTGTTGTTGTTGTTTTTAAAACAATGTGGGAGAAACTGAAACTATCCTGTCCCAGCGTTTTGACTGCTTAGTTCTTAAAAGTCTGGGTTTGAATCTCTGGGTGCTCAACCATCTTAGTGCTGAATCATGGTCACCACCTTTTGTTCTCACAGGCAGTTCTCCCATAAGGCAGGCAGGAAGGTAAAACAGGCTCCTGTTTATGCTGGGAACCTCTTGAATTTGGCCAGTGTGGATTGGTGAGTTTTGTTTCATTTTTGATAGAAATTTACCCAAATTTCATATTCGGGATGGAAAGAATGTAAGATTTTAAGAAATCAAAAGTGTGAGATTCATTTATCCCTAATGGTGATTATGTTGCCACTAACTTAGGTAGCTTCAAAAGGTGATTAGAAAAATGCAAGGAGGATAAGGATATTAATAACTGCTAGCCATCACCTGGTGATGAGTGAACTCCCCCATGTCCTGTTGCACACCAAGTGCCTGACCCCAGTCTGTTTGCAGGGCTAGCTACCAGCCGGTGTGCAGGTGCCTGGTGAGAACTTGTATCTTTCTTTTTTTTATTATTGTCCACAAGTCACGATTTGTGCAAACTGGGAATAGTTATGGAAATCTGGATTTGCACAAAAATGTGGCCGTAACTAGCATAATTTTCGTAAAATTGCAGGGGTAAAGGACCATTTACGTCTGCGATTTGGTGCAAATTGGGCTATTAATGGCACAATATTGTGCAAATCCTAATTTTCATAAATATTCCCAGCTGCAATTTGCACAAATAATAAAAAAGGGAAACTGTGAGTTAGCCTGCCTCAGTGCACATTGAGTCGAACCAGTTCAAGGATCCAAGAGATGGCATCTGGTGCAGCCAAGCTGGCGAAAATCTGCTGAGCTTCACCCCTAAACTGGATTCCTCTGACACCCCTAGTTACCTCCATGATCAGAGGATCAGAAATGGCCTGCCTTTGAATACCAGTTACTCAGAAATGAGAGCAGGAGAGGGCTATTGCTTTCATGTCCTCCTTGGAGGCTTCCTGTGGATAGCTGATTGACCACCGTGGGAGGCAGGATGCTGGACTACAAAGGCCTTTGGTCTGATTCCACAGTGCTCATTTTATTTTTTTTATTATCTATGAATGATGTTATATAAATGCCATCGTTTGTGTGCTTCTATGTAGCTTTCGCCCTGCTTTCGCTTCCAGATTAGGTTTTAGCCTCCAAAGACTGTGGTAGCCTGTGTCAACTACATTGTAATAAGGTAGAATATTCTCATTTCCCCCTCCCTATACTCTTGACTCCTGAGGGAAATCACTTTTGTAAACACATCCAGAAAGGCAAAACTGGCAAGCCTTGCATATTATCCAGTATGCAAAGCTGTAGCTGGCAGTGTGCAATATGTCATGATGTATCACTGTTTAAGAGAGATTGAGCCCTTGGGGACGTTTTCCAAGCTTGAAGACAGGAAATTGTGAATGAATCATATTGTCTCCCTCCACCAACCTGGCTGAGCCAAGTCACCCTTCCCTTAACCAAAGTCCTGCTTTCTTAAACGTAATGTGGCCAAAGCCTTTACTGACCTTGCCACATTGCTCGAAGGGTTACAGTTCTCTGCCAAGTAATGTCTAATTCTCTCCTGGGGCGGGTCTACACTGCTGCTTTAAAGCACTTCAAAGCACTTTATAACAGTAGTGACAACAGTTTTGGAGTGTTTCCTGGGCCCCAACAGTTGTCACTACTTTTATAAAGCTCTTTAAAGAGTGGTATGCAGAGCCTTGATTTTATAATGAGAATATATTTTAACACATGTTGTCCCCACCATGTTTTTTTTTCAATATGTATTTTAAATGCTTATAATAGGGATGTGCACGCCCGAAAATATCGTATTGTTATCGGAATTTCGGACCAAAAAATTTATTGTCTCCGACTATGTCATAGGTGAACCGTATGTATCATATTTCTGATAATTATTGGAAATCCAATATTATATCGTTTCTCCATTTTGCCCTAGAGACTCTAGAGTTGATTTTTGAGTCAGAAAGGCCTAAACTTCTTAATTTTCTAAGTTACCGGTTTGAAACTTGGTCACAGTGCAGACTGCTAGTCTTGTGTGCCAAATTTTAGAACAATCGGTGCAAGCGTTACTCGGAAGTAAGCTTTCAAATACACTGTTCCAGGTGTCTGAAATGTGGTCCTTTTTCAGTACTCATGGTCATCTCACAGATGGCCTTGAGGGGATTCATCTGTGCCCAATTTCAGACGCACAGCTGCAGGCGTTACTTGGAAGTAAGCTCTCAACAACATGCACTGTTTCCAGTAATGCACTCCATGCTGCTGCTGCTGAGACTGATAGGTATATTTTTATGAATACAATGAACTTTCAAAACCTGTGGATAAACCTAGGCAGTGCCTTCCATATGCAGTCATAAAAGTAAAATGTGTTAATAATCAGAAGATGGTGAACTGCTACTGCCTTGTCTCATTGATTAGGCCACGCATGTTGACAAATTAAAAGGATTGGCGGGTAGTGGAATAGCACGGGTGTTACAGTTATATTTATTTTAGCCAGCCTTAGCAGGCAGGGCCTCATTGGACCAGGAGATACCCCGGAAGCATGCCAACCTGCAGGATGGATCCCACTAAAAAAAAAAAAAAAAACCCAAAACCATATTATTATTATCCGCCCCTATGCGTGCGTGGCACAGTGAGTGGACACATTCCACCACAGTAGCAGAACTGCTGCTACCTTGACTCAAGAGATTAGGCCATGCATGTCTAAGTACAAATGAAATAATAAAAGGATTGGAGGGTAGGGGAATAGCACGGGTGTTACAGTTATATTTATTTTAGCCAGCTTGGCAGGCAGGACCTCACTGGGCCAGGAGATACCCCAGGTAGTGAGGAAACCTGGAGGATCCATCAAAACAACCCTCACGCACCATCTTGACCTCATTGTGCTTGACTATTAAAATGACCCAGTCTGCCCGCCATCCCTGTGCAGGCAGGCGGGTAGTTCGTCATGCCAGAGCTGCACACATTGGCTGGAGCAGTGGCAAATAAAAGTCACGTTCTGGGTAGGCACATTGCCAAATTAATATAAGTCATGTTCAGGGTAAAGGTAGGCACATTGCCTGGACCAGAGTCTTAAAAATAAAATGTGTGAGGTGGATACTTTCGCTTTGCAGTCCCTCACTAAAGCAGTCCCTTCAGACTGGAAACATTGGATGGAGCAGTGTCTTTCAAAAAGAAATAAAATGTGTGACAGGGAGAGACAGTCACCCCAGAACTGCCCCCAGCAGCAACATCTCTCCTAGACCCAGACCCACCTCGCCCAAGGCGCGCTTCAGAGCCACATTTCATACTGCTACAAAGTGATTGCAATTAATAATTACAATGTATGCTTTGACCACAGTTTGTGAGTTTGTGTGCTGCTTTGACCACACAGATCCTGTGTAGCAGGCTACACAACACACCAGCACACTCACAGTCAATCAAGCAAACAGACACACACACACACACACACACACACACGGAGAGAAATACAATTTTTTAAAATATATATATATATTTTTAAAGAAAGTTAAACAGGGAAGAGGACAAAACACACTCCCTCAGTCACAGTACCCCCACCCATGCTAACCTAACCCTTCAATCAAACCAACCAGAAAAAAAAATATAACTCAAAGTCTCAAACACACAAGCAATGCACAGCCAAATGAACCTGAGACACAAAGATGCAAGACTACAATGAATCTCCAACAATTCGCCACCAAGTAACTATAAGACCCAGGAGCCAGGACAGAGCTCCAACAAAATTCATCCTTCTCCCATCAATGCCTAACTCCCAACAGAGCTGGAACACCATGGGGGTTTTATGCGAGGATATCCTTAGCCCTCCTCCAACATTGTGAATGGAGCCTGCTGGAATCCTTGCTGTACGACTGGTCACTGAATCTGTCAGTCTCATCAAGCACACCCCACCTTCTAGCTCCGTCCATGTGGCGGCAAAAGAGAAAGAGCCTTCCAATAAAACGATAACATACGATAAATTGTAGGATTTTTATCATCTCCGATAATTATCGTAGGCTTTCCTATCGTATTGTTATTGTTAAACGCATGCATGATAAAGAACATATTGTATCGTTATTGTACATTTTAACGATACGATACACATCCCTATCTTACAGCCCCCTGAAGAAGGCCGTATAAAAATAAGGCCAAAATGCGTCGGGCTCTTCAACTTTGGAAAAATAAATAAAAAATCAGCATCTTGAGAACCTGTTTCTCCCTTTATTTCACCATTTAAATTAGAATGGCAAATAATCTTACAAAGAAGCATTTACTTTTAAAACGTCAGTGTGAAATAGGAACACCATCAAAGGAAAGTAGTATCCAGCCTCTGCTAGATTCTTTTCCTCATTTTCTGTTTTCCTCTGTGCTAATGTGTCACAAGTAGTGGCAAAACCTGAAGGCTTCGTTATAACTAGAGATGGGCAAAATCGGAAAGCGCTCTCTCGCGGGTACTCACCATGCCACTGTTGGCACCTGCCACTGCAAGCCGGCCCGCATGAGCCTCCGTTGAGCACATGTGAGTCTTGCGAATGCTCGGTAACTGCCGACCTTGGCTTGCTGCATTAATGGCAGTCACCATCAATGCAACAGGGGAAGTATATAATTTCTGGAGGCTTCAGAATGTGTGCATTTCCCCCGCTGAGTTAGTAGTGGCCACCATTAACACAACAGTAAAGGTTTACCCTTGTATTAATTCATTAAACAAAAAACCTACGGTTTACAAAAACAATGTTAAGGCTCTACAGATTCCAACCAAGCACCAAAAAGCAGGGAAATTGGGAGTTAAGGCTCACAAGCCTTAACGCCACATCCTCCCTAAGGAGGCAGAAAGTGCAAGTGAAATTCTCATTCTCCCAAAGCAGATAAACCATGAGGACAGGGTGGAGAATATGATATGCAGAGGTGACTGTGGGGTTGTGGAAAACTGATCACGAACAACTTAGGGCCACCTACATCTCTTTTTTTGTTTAGAGCAGCCCTTCCCCAACCTGGTGCCCTCCAAAGGTGTTGGACTACAACTCCCATCATTGCAAGTCAGTATGTCCCATGGTCAGGAATGTTGGGACTTGTCATCTCAAAAATCTAGATATGCAATTTGATCTGCAGAGGTGACTGTGGGGTTGTGGGAAATGATGATGAACAACTTAGGACCAGCTACTTCTCATTTCTTAGAGCATCTCCTTATGTTGAGAGTTGCAACCCAACACATCTGACAGGCACCAGGTTGGGGAATGTTGTTCAAGAACAAGGGAAGGCAGAATGTAGATCTCCAGATGTTTTGGAATTCAACTTGTAAAAGGCAGGATATTGACCAAAAGTTGGAAGTGCCTGGAACATGCTCTGGTTCTAGATCTGTAATGAATAGTGCCCCTTTTGTTATCAAGAGTGCTGCTATATGCGAGATGTGTGTGAGAGAAAAGTATTGGGCAGACCCTGTATTTGGTAAGGGTATGGAACAGCATTCCCCATCCTGCTGCCCTCCAGGTGTTTGAGATGACAAGTCCCAGCATTCCTGACCATGGGACATACTGACTTGCAATGATGGGAGTTGTAGTACAACACCTTTGGAGGGCACCAGGTTGGAGAAGGGCTGCTCTAAACAAAAAAAGAGAAGTAGGTGGCCCTAAGTTGTTCGTGATCAGTTTTCCACAACCCCACAGTTACCTCTGCATATCATATTCTCCACCCTGTCATCATGGTTTATCTGCTTTGGGAGAATGAGAATTTCGCTTGCACTTTTTGCCTCCTTAGGGAGGATGTGGCATTAAGGCTTGTGAGCCTTAACTCCCAATTTCCTAGTTTTTTGGTGCTTGGTTGGAATCTGTAGAGCCTTAACATTGTTTTTGTAAACCATAGGTTTTTTGTTTAATGAATTTCATGGCTTTGTGTAATGGATGACTGGATATTATATAGTTGACAACCAAGCCGGCATCAGCCAGAATGTTATACCATCTTGACATCCAATATAAAATCAAAGCTAGTGTTATGTGTTGAACTCACTTTTAACATTAATAAATCAACCAAAATGCTTGCATCTCCCTCATTTTTAAAGATAAAGAGATGAAACCTGGCATCATGGTAGCTCTTAAGTAGGGATATAGCTGTGCCAAGTATGAAGCAGATCTGTTCATGCCTTGATTTTTAGGAATTTTTTAAAGTTCAAACAGAACTCTCTTTGGGGTCCAGGACCTTGAGCAGTACAAGTTTAAAAAAATGAAATTAAAGATAAAGAGATGAAACTTGGCACCATGGTAGCTCTGAAGTAGGGATTTAGCCATGCCAAGTTGGAAGCAGATCCGTTCATCCCTTGATTTTTAGAAATGTTTAAAACTTCAATTTAATTTTTTAAATTAACTAAAATGCTTACAATTCCATCATTTTTAAAGGTAAAGGGATGAAACTTGACAGCATGGTAGCTCTTAAGTAGGGATTGAGCCATGCCAAGTTGGAAGCAGATCTGTGTATGCCTTGAGTTTTAGGAATTTTTAAAAATTCAAACCCAATACTCCTCTTTGGAGTCTAGGGCCTTGAGCAGTACATTAAAAAAAGAAAGAAAGTAAAGATGAAGAGATGAAACTTGGCACCATGGTACCTCTTAAGTAAGGCTTTAGCCATGCCAAATTGAAAGCAGATTGGTTCATGCCTTGAATTTTAGAAAAAAAATTGAAGTCAAACTTTTAAAAAAACTATCCTAAAAATCAAGGCACGAACCGATCTGCTTCCAATTTGGCTTGGCTCAATTCTAGGGTGACCACTAGGGTGTGGCCTAGTGGCTAAAGTGTTGGACTGGGAGCTGGGAGATCTGGGTTCTACTCCCCACTTAGCCATGAAAACCCATTGGGTGACTTTGGGCCAGTTGCAGACTCTCAGCCCAACCCATCTCACAGGGTTGCTGTTGTGAGAATAAAATGGAGAGGAGGAGGATTATGTATGCCGCCTTGGGTTTCTTGGCGGAAAAAAGGTGGGATATAAATGCAATAATAAATAATAAAAAACTGTCAGGATTTCCCCAGATTTCTCCTGGTTTTTGTTCTATCCTCAGTGTCGGGGGATTTTATGCAATAGTCTATAATGACCTGGAATTACACACTTTCCCTTTTAAGGCCACCATTAGCGTGGCAGGGGGGAATGACATGCTTTCTGGAGGTGTGTCATTCTCTCCCACTGCTCCAATCAAGGCCTTAAAAGGGAAAAAACGTGTCATTCCCAGGCATTATAGAAAAGGGCCTGATTGGAGCGGTGGGGTGGGGTGAGAATGACATGCTTTCCCCTCCTCCGCTCCAATTGGGGACTTTAAGGTGGCCCCAGAAAGTCATTTTTCTGCCCCCCCACTAGGTGTCCTCTTTTTTGGTTTCCCAAATATGGTCACCCTACTCAGTTCTTGCACAGGCTGCATATCCATCCCTAGATATTTACTCAAAAGTAAGACCCATTGAATTTCCTTGGTTCTTGAAAAGCAACACACTTGCTTTTAGATTTGCCAGTCTCAGCATTCTATGTGTGCTCTGCTCTGTCTGTCCCTATAGTTTCCTGCAAGGTCCAGCCAGGGGAAGCCAGTAAATTAAACCCAGGGGTGGAGGGTGGGATTCCCTCAGGTTCATCTGACAGCAGGTGCTATAGAACATGGACCTTCCAGGAGTGTTGAGGCTGGATTTCTGGCAGACCCAGCCAGGCAACTTTATGGCCTGTTAGTCCCTCCATTTGGTAGCTCGCAGAGCACCTGCCTCATAAGGCAAATGGCCACATGAGAACTGTTATTATGGCCTGCTACTTTGTTTGTCTTTAGTAGTCTGTGGTCCAGATCTCTTCAGAAGGGGGAATAGTGTTTTGTGGTTGGGATCAGTCTAAATTATCTCCATGGGTACCTTACTCAGTGTCTCTGATAGCAAAGAGATTGAGGATTTTCCCCAACTCTGTTACTCTTGAAGTTACTAGGCCTGTTGAAAATAGATTTTATAACATAAGCATAAAAACAGTGAATACCCCTTTTAACTTGTTAAACCAATGAAAACATGCCACAGAAGAAGTCTTAAGATATGAATGGTTTATAAATAAAAGTAAATGCAAAAGAACATCAGATGCAGAAGTGAAATCTGAAACATTACTAGTAGTAGTAGTAGTAGTAGTATCCTGCCTTTTGCTCAATGCTGGGCCTCAGGGCAGCCTTACAAAACTAAAACATATACAGCTAAAACCTATAAATAGGAATATACTAGGCTGACCATATGAAAAGGAGGACAGGGCTCATGTAACTTTAACAGTTGTAGAGAAAAGGGGATTTCAGCCAGTGTCATTTGTATGCATTTAGTTCCTGGTGAAATTCCCTCTTCATCACAACAGTTAAAGTTGCAAAGCCCTGCCTTCTTTTGTATATGGTCAGCCTAGTATAGTGCCTGCAACTTTAACTGTGTGTGTATGGGGTGGGGGGGATTGAAAGCAATGTATAGCCACCTATTCCCAGGAGAGATCTGAAGATCAGGTTATCATGGATCCAGAGAAACCACACCCTGCTTCACCAGGGAGCAAAAGAGCAAACTGGCCTTATGAAGATAGCCCAAAATTCTCTCAGAGCCAAAGGAATGCATGTTCCAGAAGAGAAAAGAGAAACTCTTCTTCTTCTTCACTCAAAAGGTCTGTGCTAGAGGCAGCGGCCATTTCACTCACCTACCCCACATTCTAAGGCGGGAGGGGGGAGAGTGTGTTGTGTAATGAGGGAAGATGGCCACCTCATTGACTTGAATGAGAGGTTAAAATAGTCCTTAAAAGTCAACCAAAGGGAATTTTAAAAAAACGAAAAGCTTTCCGTCAACTACAGTCAAGGAGGAAGAAGACCCCACCACTGGATTACTTAATAAGGCTCTAGAAATTATGCAAATTGTGACCACAAAAAGTAGCAACCCGGAAGTAAATTTTACAAAAGCAGGGAAACAGGTTTGTATTCCTTTTCGAACTTAAACTGCTCTCCTTCCCTCAATCGTTCACCAATCTTCTTGAAATTTTCAGGTAATGTAAAACAAACATTTCTTTCTGGCACCTGTAAATTTCAGAAAGGTTGATGAAACATTTTCGATTTTATGGCTGTTAGAATGAACCCCCCCACCCCAATTATCACTTTAACATGGTGGAATGTGTTTTTTACTGACGGCCCTTAACAATGGAGGCACGGCTGTGCCTCCATTAATATGGCATTTAAGGCCCCCATTGGTGCAGGGGGGGGACACGTGATTTCCAGAGCCTCCGGACAGTGCACATTTGCCCCACTCCATGAATGGTGGCCGACTGGGTCCATGAGACGGCGGGAGGGCTGTCCTCAAGGGCTCAGTTGGATGCTCACAACATCACTAGTTATCACCTCATTTACCTGCCAGAGCAAGAAGGGTCTGTCAGTTACCTTGACATTCTGGCAAATGATGTTATCACTCCTGCTCTGGAAAGCATCCTGGAACTGTGCTCCCCTGTGTTTCCCCTCCACGACGCCACTGGTTCCAGTTCCCCTTTGTCCATCCAAAGGGAAGGAGCTCTATCTTTTCTTCATGGAAGCACCTATTTCCTGTTGGGTGGTAATAAGCCAAACAATTGCTCCTTGTACATTAACTCAGACTGAATCTACCACATGCAGCAGTGGTAAATGGGAATGGGGTCACAGAATACTGAAGTTGTCGAGCAAATTTTATTGATTCAGAGTGAAGAGGGGGGAATCATATTTCTCTAATGTCATGGCCCTCACCCTGCAAGTAGACATTAAGGCTGAGCCATAGGCACCTCCCAGAACTGTCCATGCTGTTAAAAACCAGAAGTGTGCACAAGTTGCCTCCACCTTAGTGGGCAGAGTAATTGGGTAGAGGGACAATTTCATCAAATTTCTGTGGAGAGAGAAGAAATTCTCCCAATAGTTACTTGGAGGTTAAATGTCTTCATTTGTCATGTTTTTGTTTTGTTTGTTTTGGTCTTGCTGCTGCTGCAGTAACAGGTAGGGATGGGCAAACATCGAATGTTCAAGCTTGTTGAAGTTCTCAGAATTCCTCCTCAAAGGTTGGTTCACTTTGTTTGCATTCCCGAACACAAGCAACTTTTTTTTTTATTGTTTTCTGATTGGGAACAATGTGCATTTTTAAAAGTATGCATTTCCCCCGATCAAAATGTGCATTTCTCCCCATAGACTAAAGCATGGAAATATAGATCTGGGGCAAAGGGAAACACACATTTCTGGAAGTGTGCACATTTTTTTGGAAGTTTGCACTTGTGCAAGCATGCACTTTCGAAGGTGAATGCAAGTTTGGGAAATGGCAAAATCCTGGGAATTGTGCTTCTGTGGACAGGGACAAAATGCTCTTACAGCCCTAGTGACAGCAGATGTTCTTATTTGGTGGCATCAGATGTCACGTTCTTACCTGCTGTAAATGCATTTGGTCCTTTCTGCTTGGTACCCCCCCCCCCACAAGTATTCCTTTATTTTATTGGTTATAGAGTGTCCCTTCTGCTTTGTGTTACCTACAGTATGTGAAACAGTGATACACATTGAATTGCTAATAACCACCTGGGTCATATCTTTGTCATGTGTCAAAGAGGGTTATTGACAGTGGCTCAAGATGGAGGGAAAGGGGAAAGAGAAGTGTGGATTTTAGATCCAAGGTATGCTGTGATCTTGGCAATAATTGTTTTTACAGAAGACTGGGAGTCGGTACCCAACTCCGAAATTACATCCACCTGTCCTCAAACCTCTTGGCCCCTATTTGAGCTGTTATTAGAGCATGACATTTTCCCATCAAGTACAATTTGATAGTTCTTAATACATGATGATTTGTTCAAGAATACACTTAGGAGGGTGTTTCTCTGGTCTGAACATCTGGACAATTTTTAAAGTAAATGTTACAAACAGAAAATTTAATACTATAACGAGTATTATGGCATGGACGTGCCACTGTTAAAAGTCGTAGGCTTATAAAACATAAATTAAATAGGCTCTTTACTGTTCACTCTGGCAATTTAGGCAATTGTTTCCATTCCTGTCTCCATTATTAAACCTCTAAGGGTGCTTTCAGTTAAAATTTAAAACAAAACACATTCTATCCCCTAAGGACTGGCCGCTTAAAACGTCTGATGTGCCTTCCCCTCCCTGTTTGAAAGAGATTATTAAATAAGTTTTACTATTGGAAGCAGTATTAGATCCCAGTAGCATTGGATCCCAGGCAATTAATGGAATATGATGGGGCATTTACACTCAATATCTAAACATGTCTAGTATTTTATTGAAACTAGTTTGAGCTGTCTAAATTGTTTTACATTTTGGATGTTTAATTTTTTTATGCTGTAGTCTATGCTGTATTTTTTTTATCTTTGAATTGTTGTAAACTGCCCAGACAGCTGCAGCTATTGGTCAGTATAGAAATGAAATAATTAATAATAAGAACAATATTAATAATAACAATGAAAAAGTAAGGGTGGTTTAACACAACAATTCTGCACACAAAGTAGTTTCTACCATCCCCCAAGTATTTCATGGTGAATATCACCACACAATTTGGTTTTGTAGATGTCACTCAATATGGATTTGAAACATGGCCATTCAAGGCACGAATATATTTATTCATCTGGGCTTTGGGCTCAGATACATGAAGGAATATGTGCTCCCATACCAACTTGCCCATGTATTCAAGTCCTCTTCAGATGTTCTCCTACTGATGCCCCCACCATCCAAGTTTGGTGCCAAATAGAGAATGTTTTCCATGGTGGCATCGTGTTCAGGGAATTCCCTTCCAAAGAAGGCCTACTTGGTGCCAACATTATCCTTTCATTGCTATGCAAAGACTTTTTTTTAATTCTCCCAGGTCTTTTAATGTATTAAATTGATATTTCATTTAGATTTTTGCGTTTTATCTTTTTGTAAACCACCCTGAAAGTTTTGCTGAAGGGCCGTATATAATTTTTTCAAATAACAATTTTAAAGAATAGTTAACTTCCACAATGTGGCTTTACTGGTCAGAGAAATGACACAATTCATGGTTGACACATCCCTAGTTACATTCCGGCTATCTCCCACAGGCTTCCAGATTACAATTTCACACTGTATTCACACTTTTTGACACTGCTGCAAGGACCAGGTTTGATATAAATCATTAAAAGCAGTAGGGGATAGTATGCCAAGTGTTGGTTGTTATGTAAAATGGCAATGAACCCCTGCCTGCCCGCCCCAGGACAGTCTGGAAGAGACCAGCAAGGTAAGGAAAATAAGACCAAGGTCAAAGTAGGAAGGCCTGCAAAAAACCAGCAAGGTAAGGAAAATTAGACCAAAGTCAAGGAGACCCAGTTGAAATGTCCTCTGTGATCTTCCATGAGCTGCAAGAACTGTGTTGGTAAGGAATGTCTAGAACCTGTATATGAGCAAAACGTGTGTGTGTGTGTGTTTGTGTTTGTGTGTGTTTCTACAAGCCACTTTAGCTAGTGACAATGGATCGACAATGTATTATGGATCACTTTTGTATTACAATGCTTCTCAAGGAACTGCTTTTCCAAATGCTTTGCAAGCCTTATTCCCTCTCTGATCTTTACTCCACCTTTTGAGTGATTTGTGGGCTCTGAACCATCCGTGTAGGTGCCTTGGAACTTGCATTCCCTTCATCTAGATCCTGTTTGCCGAATCACCCCTGCCACGCTTTTCACTCAACATCAAGCAGTGCATTAATTAATTAATTAATTATAATAATAATAATAATATACCACTGGCCATGGGAGTCAAGGAACTATGGCAACAGAAAAGGTCACAATTATTCTGTTAGTCACATCAGTCGCCAGCAACACATTAAAAAAACTATATGGAAAACCTCCAGAAACTGGGCCTACCAAAATACATCCACACCAACATCCAGAAAGCAGTCTGAATTAAACATGCTCAATTGTCAGGAAATTCCTGAATCTGTAAAAGACAAGCATGATTTGGCAAAGCCCATCATATTCATCTAGAAAAACTGCCACGAATGAGAAAGAGATATAACAATAACAACAACAATAACATCTTTTGTTGGCTGGAGAACTGTACTTAGAATTTCATCTGAAAGGCATCACTAGTTTGAGCAGTTTAACTTGTAATGTGCACTCATGGAGGTGAGGGGTCAGAGACCCCCTGTACTGGGTTTGCATTCAACAATACCTTTGCTGAGAGCAGCTAATAGGTCTAATCTACTTGCCTTTCTTTCACATGGTTGGACACGAGGATCACAGGTTCCTGTGTAGCAAACTAGGAGGCCACATCAAAGAGGAACTTAATATTCAGTTGAAATATCATCTTCTCCAACAACAACAATAACAATGTTCTAGCACTTTACTAGTTAATCTCTGGCTAAGGTATAATTCCTGTTCTTGTGCATTTTGCTATCTGCTAATCTTCCTGCCTCTTATTTATACTTGCTCATAAAAATTAAGTAATGAACAAAAAATTGCTTAACAACCAGCTGCCATCTTATCAAAAACATTTTAAAATAGAAAGTGTCTCCAGCAGTTCAGCTGCCAGGCTGCCTGTTTTCGCTTTCTCTCTCTCTCCCCTCCCCCCCCCCCCAACATTGCTTACTGCCAAATATCCACCTTTAGATGGGGTGGGGAAGTATCTTCATGATGTGATTTTTTTAAAAAAAATATATATTTTTGGACAGTCCACCTGCACCGGTTGCTACTTTTGCCTGTTCCATTGCACTTGGTTGCCGTGGCAACGTTTGTGATGTAAAACTGAGAAAGGTGATGTTGAGCAGGAACTTACAGCAGGTGATCATGGATGAAAAGCAACTCTTTTCTTGCTGCAGATGTCTCCTAAGTAGCAAAAACAACAGCTGCTAAAGCAAAACAGTACAACAAAGCCTGGTGATAAAGAAGAAAGAAGTGATGAATAAATCTAAAGTGATTTAAAATCGTCTCCTAGCAAGCATATTCCACAAATAGCTGAAAAGCCTTTGAAGACAGAATAATCCTTCTCTTCTCCTGCACCCCAGGGCAATTTGTTTTGAATCTCTGAATTTCTTTGTTTTGAATGCAGTGATGCTCTTGAAAGTGAGGCAATATTAACAGCATATCTATCTCCCCACCCCCACCCCGCTGCCCAAGAAACTTTTAGAGCAAAAACCTAACAGTTAGCGGTTGGATGTCTGGCACCATGAAAAAAAGACGCTGGGGTCATTTAAATATCTCAAAGGTGCAACTGTCCATTGATACACTATATATATATTTATTTTGTTGAATGTTGGCCTGCTGTTGCTTATCAAAGTCAGGCTAGTCACTCTGCACACAGTTTCGTGTCTCATTTGAAAGGCAGAGCTGGCTGAACACAGTAGAAATATGATAAATACTCCATATCCTCCTCCTTTTATCCAGCTCACACTGTTGTAAACACACATGGAGGATATGGCTATCCATGGTCACTATCCATGATGGCTATGTATTATGTCCAGTATCAGAGGAAGTATGCCTCTCAATCAGGGAAAACATGAGCAGGGGTTGCTATTGTGCTCATACCCAGCTTGTGGACTTTTCAAGGCATCTGGTTGGTTCCTGTGGAAACAGAACGTTGGACTAAATAGGCCTTTGGTCTGATCCAGCATGGTTCTTTGTAAGTTCTTATGCACAACCCTATCTACAGTAGCAGTATACGCTCTGTAGTATACTAAAAATGACTATGGTCACCAAAGTGCCATATGGATTACATTTTTGTATGGAGTCAGTCCCCTGTGCTGAAATTGAAGTAAAAAAAACTTGTTGCAAGACCTATATGTTCTTTCATAATGAAGACAACTGAACTCTGCTGTTGTTCATTTTATTTGAAGGGGTACCTGCAATTTCCCTGACTTAAGAATATAAGCAAATTTTTATTCATTTGTCCCTGAGAGACGATATCCATCACTTTCTGTCCCAAAGGACCCTGAAGCCAGCTTAAAAAACACATTAACACCAATAAACCAATAAAAAAACATTGTTTTAAAATTACATGACACATAATAGAACAATCCAGCAGCATTAGTAACACAAAAAAGAGGATACCTTAAGATATTTTAGGGAACAATCCTATCAATTGCAGCCTTGGTGATTGGAAGCCATCAAACTTAGAGGCAGTGAATCATCCAATGTAGGGTAGGAGGAGCAGTGAAGGGAAACTTCACCTTCCCACCCTTCTGCCCTGCAGATCTTGGTAGATGGGCTTTTTTTGCTTGTCTAAAGGGAGTGGGGAGAGAAGGAGACTGGAAAAGGCTCTGGATAACTCATATCCTGGCCTCTCCAGTCCCCTCCCCCTCCTTGCCCACCAGAAAACCCCCTTTCCTCCTCCTCCGAGGAAGGTTGAATTTGGAAGGCAGGTGGCATGGTTCTTCCCGTTCTGACTGTGAGCGGGCAGGGGCGAGGATGGATCTCCATCTCTCCCTTCCAAAGTCGGACTGCTGTCTCTGACCTTGCAAGGGGGAATCTGAACATTCATATGGTCCCTGGGGCGCTCACCCAGGGATCTTAAGATTGCTGCCTTATTATAAATCTAGGAGTCATCTTTCATCCCAAATAGGACCACCCCCCAGGCAACTTACAAGTAATACTTAACACAATTAAAACACTTTATTTTGTTTAATTAAAAATATGCATGAAAAGCAAAAGCAATAACCACAAGTTATATCCTTTGACAGCTTGCTATTAACACCCCACCCCACCCCCCAAAGCCTGCCTGGCTGAATGGTTAGGTTTCTCAGGATGCTTTCACACCAAATAGTTTGCTTTCATTGATTGGGAATCAATTGCTACAACTGAAATGGTGGATTCTGAAGATATATTTGTCAAGCAAATTATCTCCATCTTTTTAAAACACACAGAGACACACAGACAAGAAAGCTATTCAGTCTCTTTGTCTACAACACATCCACTATCTTTCTCACTTGATGTTGCAACGTAACAAAGGAGATGTTTCATCGTGGGGAAGAATCTTGCCCATTACCATTCTCATGTTGTACAATGAACCACTGAAACTGCTCCAAGGCTAAAGCATTTGCTCCATGAACAGCACAGTCTATTCTGAAGATATTTCTATGAATAGGAATCTTCCATTTTGAACAATCTAGTCTACTTGAGACACACCATGTCAGGAAGCCATCCATCTTGAGCTAGCTCTTGGCATTTGGTTGGCAGTGCTACTCTTATCCAACCATCCCAGGTAACTTTTGGACACAAATGTCACTTTACTTGGAGCCACTATTGAAGCAAACTTTACTGCAAAGTTGTGATGCAACTTTGAGTTAGAATCTTCCTTTTCCTCCAGATTACTTAAGCTTTGTATTTTATTTTTTAACCTCTGCTGATGTTACTTGGACATTTAAAACTCTGTGATTTGGAGTGTTTATGCACACCTTGACCCATGAGCTTTTGCTTTACCACAAGTGATTCTCTGATCTTCATTCTATATGGTCTCTGAATTGTAAGCAATTAACATTGATTGGGAATGGAGAGCCATGAAGAGTTGCATGGCCAGCTTTGCCTTCAGGAGCATTGTCTACCAGAGGAGCTGTTCTTAATATTTCATTTCATGGAAAGGAAAGCTTCTAAAAAGTCCTGATTAACAAAAGAAAGGGCTGAGTTTGAAATGGTGGTAAAATCTGTAGCCGGGTATAAGGGTACTGCTGGAATTGGTTTATGTTTGGCCTTGCTTGGGGTCATATTTGCTGAAAGCAACCTGGTGTGTATGATCATTAGGAGCAACAGAAAAGTTATTTACTCACCCTGTAACAAAAACAGTCATTTCAGTTTCTCCAGACCTAGCCCGTCTTTATGATCCTTTGCCAGTGAAGTTTATTGATGTGAAGTACAAAGAGATATGTAGTCTTCCTTTTAAACTGCGTCATCCATACTGAGAAAAGAAAGGCATATCATAGGGAGAAGGGAAGAATGATCCCCATTCCATTTTAATTGGGCAATACAAATCCATTTGGGGTTCAAGCAGTTACCAGTATGCCCATTTCCCATTCATTAGCTTCTACGTCATCACACCAAGGTGATTTCAGTGACTCATCAAACCAGGCAAGCTTTGCTGTGCACTGGATCTGGATTAAACACTTTCTTGTCCTTGGCACTGCCCCCCCCCCCCAGGTAAAGGACCAGAGACCCTTTATGCTGGGCAGAAACTCAATGACAACGGGTGGCACACAGTCCGGGTGGTACGACGAGGAAAGAGCCTCAAGCTGACTGTGGACGATGATGTTGCTGAAGGTGAGTGGATGTATCTTCTGCAGGTTCTCATTTTGACACACGTTTCATGCCTCAGTTCAGGCCATTTATTAGTAGGGATGTACACACCCGAAAATATCGTATTTTATCGTTATCGTAATTTCGGACCAAAAAAAATATCGTCTCCGATAATATTGTAGGTGAACCCTATCATCTTCATGATAATTTTCGGAAATACAATATGTAATTCGCAGCCCCATTGTGCCCTATAGAGCTGAATTTTATTTAGAAAAAATGCCTATAACTTCTGTATTTTCAAAGTTAGAGGCTTGAAACTTGGTCACAATGCTTATGGGGTATGTCTAAGTATGTGTATGGAATTTGAGATCGATCCCTCCAACCCTTGATTTTATATGAATTTATTCAAGTTCGTTTAAGTTCTGACAGGTTAAAAGTTGCACGATCTTTCAAAAATTCATATAAAATACAGGGGTGGAGGGATTGATCTGAAATTTGGCACATATGTGTAGCAACATGTGCTAGACATGTGTATGAAATTTGAGATCAATCCCGCCAACGTTCAATTTTATATGAATGTTTTAAAGATCCTGCAACTTTTTGACAGGTCTGAATGAACGCACATGGCTAGCTGTCATTCTGACCTGTCAGAACTTAAACGATCTTTAATAAATTCATATAAAATCGAGGGTTGGAGGGATCAATCTCAAATTTCATACACATACTTAGGCATACCCCATAAGCCCTGTGACCAAGTTTCAAGCCTCTAACTTTGAAAATACAGAAGTTATAGGTTTATTTATATGGCAGTCCGATAATCCGATATAATCGGGCTGAAAATTATCGTCTCCGATGATTATCGTAGGAAGTTGTATTGTATCGTTATTGTTAATCATATGTACGATAAAGAGCATATCGTATCATTGGACATTTTAACGATATGATACACATCCCTATTTATTAGTTTTAATGTTGAGACTTTTGCCTGTTCTTCCAGTAACTATGACAAAAGGCTGAGTCCAGAAACTCACATGAACTAAAGATCCTGTTCCAATGGTGCATCAGTGGGTGCCCATGACCACTCCACTTTACTCATAATGTAATGTGTGCAACACAAGAAGCTTGAATTGTATAAGTCGTTCCCATGAGAAGGAGGGGAGGTACGAGGAACCTGAATCATATGTCCAGTATGAACTTGGTGATAGGTATGCATCCACTGAGGAGCAAAATCATCAACCTGGATGAGCGTCTGAATCAGGCCAAAGTCTTAAATTTATTCCAAGGACTAGGGATGGAGAGACTCAACCATGTCCAGCTCCATTGGACACAAGCCACTGCTGTCCGCCTGTCCCCATTCATGGCACTATACAAGCTTCTTCGCAGCCCGGCAAGCCCCCAATGAAATCGCAGGGCTGCCCGCTCTCATCTGCAGCCTCCATTGTGCACAACAATGGTGGCTCCAGAAATGGCGTATTTCCAAAGTTTCAGCAGTGGCGGCTGTAAGGGCCCCATTCATACAAAAATAGAGGCCCCAGCTCCTTTAATCTTGCATAAAGGAGGCCTTTACAGCCTCCATTTATCAACTTTGGAAATAAACCATTTCTGGAGTCACCATTGTTAAGGATAATGGAGACTCCCTACAAGGGCAAGCAGCTGCCGGGTGGCCACCGAGTCATGGGGCTCTTGAAGAGCAGTCCCGCAAACAAGCTGTTACCCAGAAAGCTGCGTGTGGAGGGTGTGGGGGAGTCCATTGGATTCTCAGACCCAGCTGGGTGCCTGCTACCTCCCTATCAAGGACACATAATTGCGCATGCAGAAAAGAGGGGGAATATGAGAGAGTACCATGCTCTTCTGTTTACGATCACAATACTTCATTGATGTGGAAGATAAAGGAGAGGCAATGCAGCCAC
Source organism: Anniella stebbinsi (assembly GCA_029215795.1). Classification (NCBI taxonomy): domain Eukaryota; kingdom Metazoa; phylum Chordata; class Lepidosauria; order Squamata; family Anniellidae; genus Anniella; species Anniella stebbinsi. The sequence continues at coordinate 338,953,922 of JARDYH010000001.1, forward strand.
CAGCAGCTTTCTGTGATGGGAGCACTTCATTCCTTTGCAATTCAGACTTCTTAGTTATGTCCTGCAATCCACACTGAGCATTTTTGGGTCAGGGATGGGTCTCAGGATGTGTAACTATCGAATCATACTCTGTATAGCAGGTTTTTCTGTCACCAGGAACAGATTTGGAAGATAAACTTCAGAGGTGAGTTTGCAAAGATGTTCCATAGGGAAAGGGCTTAGAGGAAGAATGCTATGCAGAGAGAGGACAATAAAAATGTGGTTTTGTGTGTGTGTGTGTGTACCTGCATCATTCTGTAAATCACCATCCTATCATTTCAAAATGTCAGATTTTTGAACCACTCAAAATGCTGAATTTGCAATCGAGGTACAGTTTTCCCCACAGATTTAGTGGCCCACAGAGAACAGATCTCCTAAGAGAACCTGGAGGAGGAATTGATCTGTGTATTAATGAGATGTGGACAAGTTTTAAGGGAATACTACACACATAAATACACCCATTCCTTTACCCTGGCTTTACAAACAACTGACAGCACAATCCGGTGCATGTTTACTGTTCTCCGGTCAGCACCTTTAGATTTCCAGTCTTAATGCCTGTTTATGTCTCTTCAGAAAAGTCTATCAGTTCTGTGCGGGATGCAATTTGGAGACCCAGCCACTAGATGGCACACACTGCGTGAACACTGCCGTGAGCCTTCCCCTGCTGAAAAGAAAGTGTGTGTGTGTGCCAATTCATAGCTCATTATTGATGACACTAAGTTTATAAACCTAAATGTGAAATCCTAAACCACATTAAATTACTCTTACTTATCAGGACATACCATATATATCCATGCATTCGAGGATATAAATGGACACCTGTATGACCTACCATTGTAGATCATCTGTACAAGTATTAATTAAGAGATGTGTAAACAGATGTTGTGTGTGTGTGTGTGTGTGTGTGTGTGTGTGTAAAAATGAGAACTGCATAGCTGTCTGGGTCTGTGTTTGCATGAATATGGTAGAAGTAATTTAATTAGAGCTTTTTTTCTGGAAGGAAATAATTAAGGACCAGTACAGAGCCATGCCATGCCCAAATGGAGAGGTAATTTGCTGTTTGAAGTTAATGAGGCTGTTTTTTCCATTGCCTTCTGCCTTACCCCCTGCCACATCACTGAGCTGAACCAAATGATAACCAAAATAACATCAGACAGTAGGGTAAAGCTGTTTCTCCTTGCGCGAAGCAACTGGACAACTCTGAAGCACATTATCATTTTTATGACTATGTCCTCATTTTTCCTCCCCCTCCTCTCCCTCTCCCTCTCCTGAACCCCTTGCCCTTGACAATTTAATTGACAATCCTCAGATGGGGAAGCAGGGCAATTTGTTTCTGAAGTGTCTTTTGAATTGTTTGCATGTGGAAGGCCCAATTCAGTAAGGTGATAAGTTTGTTAGAGCTCAGACTGGAGGATGCAACTTGTGCCACTGAACACTCGATCCTTGTCCCATGTCCTGACACAGAGCACAGCACACCACCAAATCTTAGAAAGGCTCCCTTCTCCGGAGCCTCCATTGTGCATAACAATGGAGGCTCTGGAAATTACATAATTTCCCCTGTTGCATAAAATGGCAGCCATATAGGCGCTGTTTACACAAGAGTAAAGGCACGAGCGAGGATTTGCACCTTTACTCTTGCATAAATGGGGCCTTGATAGTCACCATTAAAACAATGGGGGAAATGTGCAGTTTCTGAAGCCCTCCATTGTCATGCACAGTGGAGGCTCCAGAAATTGCGCATTTCCCCCCACTGTGTAAATAGAGCCATTACGGCCACCGTTTATGCAACGGGGAAATCACTTCATCCAGTGCCTCCATTCTCATGTGCAATAGTGGCTCTGGATGAGGGTGGATGGCTGCTGGGCGCTTGTCAGGCTGTGCAAGTGCTTGTGCAGGTACGAGTGTGTTACCGGTGCCTGACTGGGTCTGGGGACAAACGCGACAGTGTCCTTTGGACTCCCAGACCCAGTCAGGTGCCCACAACATCCCTAATCTATACTTATGGCAAAATATTTATTGTCTAAAACAGGGGTGTTGAACCTCTTTGAGCCCAGGGGCTGAATTCAGCTTCAGGAATCTGTTAGGGGCCAAATTCTAGTGGGGGGTTGGTCTGAAGGGATTGAGCCAAAGGCCAAAGGAAATGGGTAAAAAAAAAATACCAGCATAATTTACCTTAAAACTCTTATCTAATGTAGCTAAGCCTTCGGAGATGCATTCCAACATCTTAGAGAGGGAAAAAAACCTGTCCAAAAACTGGAAAACTACCAGTCAGCAGTTGGGGAAAAGGAGGTGGGGCCAGGGGAGTGGGGCGAGGCCATCTGGTGAACCCTAGATGGGCAGATTGGGATCCCAGGCATGCCAGATTTGGCCTATGGGCCTGGGTTTGACTTCCCTGGTCTATAGCACATTTAGATCCATACCATGAAGTTATTTAGCTTTTCCTAAGCACTACCTTAGGCATATTTTTATTTAATGTTATTGGGATTGAAGGGATGCCATTTTTAAAAGCTTGATAGCAATACACAGCAAGCACTGTGATGCATCAGCTCAGGTAATGCACCGTATATTATAACAGCCAAACCTACACTAAAATTTATTAATGCAAGTTTCAGGAATTCTCTGAATCATTGTTAAGCAGATATATTTTGTAATGAATTTGGAGATGGGTATTGTTGACGATTCGTCAAGATTGATGTAAATGCAGATGGATTTTCGCTTTGTGCATCTGGACATATGCCCATTTTAATTTCTAACCTTGAATTTTCTATGTTTATTCAAAATAGTGTGTCTCTTGTTCTGCTAGTTACTGTGAGTGATGCCAGTTGATAAATGGGCTGCTGATGAGATTACCTGCTCTCTTAAGCTTCCCCGATTCAGTCCTTTCCCACTTGGCTTGCACTGAGCTTACAAGGGATCCCCTTCCCACCCAGTTTCGCCTGTGCAAGACAGGCACCCAACTCCACAGTTTCTCAATGTTTCCCACCATTTTTCAGAATGGTTTTCCCAAGCACAAAGGAAATGATGATCAATGTCTGCACTAGCAGGCACACTATCTTCCAACAAATTTCCTTTACACTGGGAAGGAGGTTTTGCCAACATGCTGCAGGACTTTATCTCACATGAACTTGAGGGCAAGTCTGGTGTGGCTTTTTGCCTCCATTGCTTTATGTTGTTGTTTTTTATTAATCTACTTAAGATAGTAATAGAAATCTAATAGATGGAAATACCTTGGAGGCAAACTGTATTACCAATCCCTTTAGCTGTAGAACTTTCATCAGCTTTATATTGTCTTCTGATCCTCAGGTACGATGGTTGGTGACCACACCCGTTTGGAGTTCCACAACATTGAGACTGGCATAATGACAGAGAAGCGTTACATCTCTGTCATTCCCTCCAGCTTCATTGGCCACCTCCAGAGCCTCATGTTCAATGGTCTTCTCTACATTGACTTATGCAAGAATGGCGACATTGACTACTGTGAACTGAAAGCTCGCTTTGGGCTCCGTAATATCATTGCTGATCCTGTCACCTTCAAGACCAAGAGTAGCTACCTGAGCTTAGCAACCTTGCAGGCCTACACCTCCATGCACCTCTTCTTCCAGTTCAAGACAACCTCTGCTGATGGCTTCATCCTTTTCAACAGTGGGGATGGAAATGATTTCATTGCAGTAGAATTGGTCAAGGGGTGAGTGAGATTTTACATTGGCTCTGGGAGTTTCTTGGACAGTCCGTGTGTGCAAGCATACATTTGCTAGTCTGGCTTTACAATACATTTTCATTCTTCTTGTTATTTCTTCTGGAGAAAGCAACATAGACATCATAGAAGCATTGGGTTGTATCCAATGCTAGTCTAACAAGCCCTGTTCATTTCAGTGGGTCTATCATTATTATTATTATTATTATTATTATTATTATTATTATTATCTCTGAGCAGTTTACAAAGATCTGCTCTAGGTAGACAACTGTTGGATGCATTCCAATAACTTTACACATTGTGTTGCTAGCCTAACTGCTTATTCTCTTTCTTTTCCATGGACAACTCATAGGGACAACTTGACATTTTTATTAGAAAATGGGAATAATCTGTTGCAGTTATTTGACATTTGCTATGTCTTTATTCATTTTCATGCTGAGCTTTCTTTTAAGCAGGTATTTGTGTCATTTGTAGGTATATACATTATGTGTTTGATCTTGGAAATGGACCTAATGTCATCAAGGGCAACAGCGATCGGCCACTGAATGACAACCAGTGGCACAATGTAGTCATCACCCGAGACAACAGCAACACCCACAGCCTAAAAGTGGATACCAGGATTGTAATTCAGGTTATCAACGGTGCCAAAAACCTTGACCTTAAGGGTAAGCAATTGGATGTCATTGATACATTTAGAGATGATTCATCTATGCATGTTCAACATTTCATGTCCCTTCTCTACATAACATCACTTGAAATCTCTTACCCAAATGTGGGGAAACAGTAGGCATAATTCCTATAAAAAATGTCCCAGGTTCAATCCTTGGCATTTCCAGTTAAGTAATACCATAGGTATCAAATCTGGGAAAGACCTTCTCCATTTGAGACCTGGGTGCTAGCTGGAGTGGACAATACTGTGGTGAGGAAGTTCATATACTTTTTAAAATTTAATTTAAAAGACTTATAAGCCACTTTTCATATGTCCGTAACTGTTCAGTGAAAAGTATTGTTTTTGTGTATACTGGATGATACGAAAACACCATATCTGATCATGAGTCTGTAATGGTTGCTTTACACACATAAGTTATCACATTGACAGATGAATACGTAGGTACATATTTGGTAGGTTTGTGTTAAAATGCAAACCCAGCACGTTTCTTACCCAGCCCTACTTCTCATGTTCTAAACATTATTCCTGGATTGTATCACTGCAAATTGCAATTTGGGGATCAAATGAATGAATGTCCCCCTACAGGAAAAATAAAGCACCCACACAAACCATCCAGGATTAGGTGAGTCAGTCTATTTCCTGTTCATGCCATTTTTTCTCATGTGTTTGCTCATCAGCCCCATTCCACCCCATTTCTACATAAATCAGCAATTATTATTTTTAAATCAGCACAAAAATTGCATTTAAATGTGTACTTAAACATAGATTTCTAAATGTATTTTCTCTCAAAATACAATTTTTAAAGGTAATTTTCTCTCCAAATATGCGCCTAATATTCACCTAACAACTGTTCCAGAACAATTTTGGGCACTGTGAAAATTGCTGGATAAGATAGTTCTGATCTGTGCGTTACTCCAAGAGGTGTGGATCATATTAGAATTCACAAAGACTGAATTTCACAAGCATCCCTAATCACACACACGCACACACACTGCACCTAGAAATCTAGCATGTCAATGAGAAAGCTCGGTAAGAACCTTTTGCTCTGACATCTAATTTGCATGGGGATTTTATATTGGAGCACATGGAATCGTGTGCTTTTTCACCTGCCATCTGGAAGGGTCCACTCCAAGAAAGTTTTGACATATGATGAACTGTTTGCATGGACCAGGCCTTGGAGAAAGTGACTAACTCCCACACTGGGTTAGATTTTCATAATCTATCTAGCTCAATTTTCTTTCCTCACCAATACGTGTCCTCCAGTGGGACCCTTTCAGATCATAAATGCAGCTAAACCTGGCTATGCCCACATCTATCCCAGGCTTTTATCCCAGGGTCATTCCCCAGGTCATCCCTGTACGTCCACATGATGCACAGGGGATCCCAGGATCAACTGGGGATGACCTGGAGACAACTCTGGGAGAACCCCGGGAGAATGGAAACTGGGGTATCCCTTTTTTCCATCATCCCAGCTGCTAAAATGGGCACAGAGCTGCGTGGGTGGCTCCGTGCCCATGCGGGTGAAGACAATTTCACCATCCCAAGGATGGCGGGGGGAGGGGAATGGGAGTGGGTTTTTGGTAAAACAAAATTTACATTTCCCGTGGGTCGGGGCCGCACAGCTCCTCTTCAGTTTTTTTTTAAAAAATTGTGCCCGCGGCGCTTGCAATGCCCATGACATCCCTCTTTCCTTCCGGGATGTCCTGTAACGGTATAGATGTCTGGGGAGGATCACAGAAGTAGGTAAGTCCGCTATCCTCCCCCTTCCCTCCCTCTACACCTTTTGGGGTAGACATGCCCTATGTGTGATTGGACAGGGTCCCTCCTCAAGTGTAGAAGTTCTCCACAGGTACATTTGTACATGTGAAAAATATCTCACAATTGCCCAACAGATGTTAGTTGGGGAGGGTGACAGTACATGTTTCTGGTTGGGTTTAGCCTCTGCATGTATTAAATACGTAGAGGGATTTTTCCAAATAGAAAAAGAAAGGATGTATTTAGTGTACATAAACGTAGGTATGCATTACAAAGTGCTGTTGTCTTGATTCTCATTTTGCATTTTCCTTCTTTGACATATAAATTGAGTAAAATAGCTCCCTATTTCTATAATTGACTGTTGTTTATACTGCATAGTGTTCTTTCCTGTAAGTACCATCTGCCTTCTTGTTAAAGAGATGAATTTTACAAAGTACAAGGCCCAATATAACTCTAAAAGGCATGACTATTTGACTTGCTTAGGTTTTTTCCTGTTACCTGTTTTCCTCCAGGTGATCTTTACATTGCTGGCCTGGCTCAAGGAATGTACAGTAACCTCCCAAAGTTGGTGGCTTCCCGTGATGGGTTTCAGGGCTGCTTAGCATCAGTGGACTTGAATGGGCGTCTGCCAGATCTAATTAATGATGCTCTACACCGCAGTGGGCAGATTGAACGTGGATGTGAAGGTATAGCTTACCTAAAATGCAATTCCTTCTCACACAGCCCTCCCTTACTCCTTCCTGTTCTTTGCATTGCTGTACATTTCCTCTATCAATTCTCTTCCTGGTTTCTTCTCATTGTGACATCTCCCATTGCCATCTACCTGCAATCCACCATGTTTGTAACCATCCTGGATGTGCAACATATGAAAAGTATGAGAGGTGATAGTCATTGATCCCGTGCTGTCATATAGGTTTCTTATTTTGGTACATCATGCCTCCACCAGTGGAGGGATATTAGATATAGCATGCATGATGGTAGGCTGCTATTTACTTTAATTTTTCTTATGTAATTGCTTGTGATGCTTTTTACTCCCTCTATTTAAATTGAATTTTAGCAGAGGTACTCAGTACTAGTGTGCCTTCAGCCGAAAAGCAACACATAAATAAATAGTAGTATAACAAGCCATAACATAGAACATGTGTCTCAGCAGGAGATGAAGCTCTGAATTGAAGACTGCTGTTCGGAATTTGCCAAAGGCTCCTTTTTAAAGGACACTGAGCTAAAATGGGGGGCATGTGCCTAAAACGATTAGTGGTCATGGCCAGTTGAATAACTTGGAGCTCAAGAGTTTCTATATCCAAGAACCAGGTCTCCATCACTTGCGTTCATTTCCGTTCATCAGTATTTGAAGGGCATATGCACCCCTTGGGAGCTTTCTGTCTTCAAAGGGGGCAGTAAATCTCTCTCCTTAACAGAAGTTGCATAATAATTGAGGAAGAGCCAGTACACAAGTGATCTGGATACTTAATTCCCATATACAAATTGAAATCATAGGTATCAGCTCCTGAATTTCATTTCCCACCATGTCAGCTTTTACTAATTACTGGATTATAATTCTCAGGCGTTACAGTCTGGTTCTGCTTCAGAACATCAAGGTTTTGGGGTCATCTCTTACAAATACATCATCACTCTTTGAGACAAGTTTGTCCCTTACATCACATAATTTGGGGGCAATTCAAACATTTTAACGATTACATGGAGGCCATTGGAAATACTTCTGCATTGTGAAATTACTCTAAGAGAGTGATGACAGGAGGCGACATGAAAGAGGCAAAAACATGACTTTCCAGATAGTGCCATTTTCCTTGCTAGTTCAAAAAACAAAACAAAACCCTTATATGCCAAGATTTTATGATCTAATACAACCTGCCAACATCTTCTGTCCTTTAAGTATCAAGAGTCCAGGCATTGCCCATAGGTAGCATTCAGGATGATAACTACGGCCTGTACCCATCTGCAAGTGTCCATGCCTGTGAAATCATACACAGTGATCTCTGCCAGTTGCCATATGTTTCCCAGTTGCCTGTTGTATTCTACAGGGTGCCAAATAATATGTTTTTCTCCACCTAATCGTTACTTTATTAGTCTGTTACTGTATGTTCTGGATAACTTCCCATTGGCCTTCCGGGGTGTATTGTGAGCCCCATGATTGCTGGACTGTGTTCCCCTCCAGTCTTTCTCATTTTATATAGCTTTGGAATAAACAACATGCAACTTTGAGACAATTTTCTTTCGTGCTGTGTTTTGATTTGGGGTAAAAAATATCAAATGATAAAGAGCGATGTAAATGATGAGGCTTTTTGCAAAAGCACTTGCCCCATTGGGAAGACAAGAGCTTGGGAAGAAGTCAGGTAGGAGATACCACAGTAGCAGGTAAGACCAGTCGAACATTGCAACCATCAAGACAAATCTCATTCTTTATATTGACATTAGAAGAGGCTTGCTTTTGTAAATGGAAAATTTCTCCCCAGTTTTTAACAGCTTACAATATCTCCTTTCAAGGGATTACACCTGCCTTCACTAGAAAAGAGTTTTGTTCACCTGTATGGACTATCAGAAGAGAAGAGAAACCACAAAGTCTTGTGGCACCTTAAAGACTAACAAATCTACGGCATAAGCTTCAGTGCACTGGAGTCCACTTCGTCTGATGCTTAGTTACAGGAATGCATATACACAGTGTTTGCTGCTGGTAGCGGGATTGTAATGCTGAAGTCAGAGGGAAATAAAATGCATATAATATAGAATAATAATGACCTTATTAATAGTGGCTGTTGGATGATAACACAGATGGCCTTGTATTGTTGAGCTGATTAACACACACACTGTGATTAAAAAAACGAAATGAAACAAAACCATTGCCCCAGTTTAAGCCACAGGATATAGAGTTGAACTTCTTGATGAAATATGTTGCAATCTGTCTCTGAAGTTCTTTTGTTCAAGAATGGTCATTTTAAGATTAGTGGCAATATTGGGACAAAGTTGCTTTTTTTTATAATGCTACATGCATTAATCAGTGCAACATTGCAAGGAACTCTGTGTTATCACCCAGAAACTATTTTGCGAATGGCCACTGTTGATAAGATAATTACCGCTGTCCGTACTTGATGCATTTCATTTCCATATGACCCCATTGTTTACAATACGCACTTCCCCACAACTATGTATATATACGTGTAACTTAACATAATGCTTCATCTGTCTGATGAAGTCTATGAAAGCTTATGCCAACTACATTTGTTAATCTTTAAGGCACCACAAGTGTCTTTGTTGCATTTGCTGCAGCATAGTAACATGGCTACCCCATGAAAAGAAGAGAAGAGGTTGCTGTTGTATCTGCCAAGAGAGAGTGACATTCGAATCCAGAGCACTTTGGCTGTATTTAGGGATGGCAGAGGAATCGGCATGTTTTTGACAGCCCAGGACCCCAGATACCAGCTCACGGATCCCTGAGCTGATTCGACTCAGTGCACGCTGAGTCGGGCAAGTTCACGGGTTTCCCATTTTTTTGGTATGCAAATTCTGATTTGTGCAAATGTGGATTTATGCAAATATGCAGCTGGGAACATTTATGGAATTTGTGTTTTGCACAATTTTCCAGCTGTAAATAGCACAATTTGCGTAAAATTGCAGACATAAAGCCGACCCTGAGCCAACCATCTGGTGGCTTGCCCCGCATGCACACCAAAGTTGGGCAACCAGTGGGAGTCTGGCAAGCAGAATGTGAACAGGACTCAGGGGAGTTCACCCATCCCTAGGCCTGTATTACATGCATGTGGTCAGGGACATACCTCATTTTACCTTCATGGAACAGAACACTGTTACTAGTTTAGCAAAGATCATGGTACAATGCCTGCAGAGCTCCCATTCTGAAATTGCTTTTATTTTGTTATGGTCTTTGAATAAGTCATTGAGATTTTCAGATACCCAGTTCTTCTTGGACACTGTTGCTCTGCAGTGTTGCTTACCTCAGAGGCAGCTGTGTTTTAGTGGAAGATGCCTGATGTGGGCACTTGTGATGGCTCAGAATGGGCTTTTAATATTCTAAAATAAGGTTATGGAAGAGTGATTATTTAGTTCTCTGGCGCCGGGAGGATTTCCGGCATGCAACTGATTACACAATTGCCTTCTTAATTAACATGGACCATATTTAAAAAGGCAAACACAGCTCAGTGCAGCAGAATCTTAAGTGCAGAGGTGGATCACATGTTTTGCAACTATAAGGACTCTGATCCAATCTATGGCATCCCCAAATCAAAGGATCTCAGGCAGCCAGGACCTTTGTCCAAGACCTTGGAGAGCCTCTGTCAGTCAGTGCAGATTGTGATAGACTAGATGGACCATTGGCCTTACAGTACAAGTAGCCCCTTGTGTCTAACCCCCCCATTCAGTAGTGCAACCCTGACTCTTAAAAACCAATGAGAAGATGAGGACTGTATTATATTAGAACAGCCATTAGATGGCATAGGCGAGAAACAAACAACCATCTAATGCAGGGGTGGGCAACTTGTTGCCTTCCAGATGTTGTTGTCCTGCAACTCAAATAATCCCTAACTAACATAGGGATGGGGAGTTGCAGCCCAACAACATCTGGAAGTTAAGTAAGTTGCCAACCCCTGATCTAATGTATACATTTTCAGATCATCAGAGGTAATACTATGGAAGAGAGAAGATTTCAGGACACATTGCATGCAGCCCAATCTGGGTTGAAGCTTTAGATGAACATTTGAATGATAGGGTAGGTGAGATTGTGGATGCTCCTCTGGATTTGAAGTAATCATTTCTGTGCCCTTTTGCAGTGACACATAAGGTTTTGGCAGCTACTCTCTTATCCTGTTAAAGGTTTGATCAGTGCTTTGCAGGCAGCTCATACACTCCTGAAAAAGGTATTTTAGCAAAGCCAAGGGCTTTGTTGCATCCAGCTGTGAGGAATCCAAGCCTTAGCTGGTGGTTATCACATAGCCCTCAGGTATTCAGCTGTGGGATGACATAATCATCTTGTGTGGCATTTAAGGCAGAAAGGCTGTATCAAATCATATGTTCTCGGCATTCGTTATATAGAAACCTGAGAACTTCCATCCTCAGAAGAAAACAACTTGGTTAGAAAAGGCACACAGTGTTGGCTGGAACAGTTGTAGCAAAGGAGATTGCTTGACATCAGAATCAGCAGGTTATTATCTGGAGCCATACAACCCTTTGAATTGAATTTTAATTGGAAACAAAAGGGGAAAGGTGAACAGATTTCATGTATAGATGCATTTTTATTTTATTGTAATAGCATAGATCCTGCTTTTCTCCATCAAGATGGACCCAAAGGTGGCTCACAGAACTAAAATCATATTTAAAATAAAATAAAATAAAAGCATAATAATAATTAGAAATCAAATACAAACATGCCACCGCAGTGTACAAGATCAGCAAAATAATAACCTCTCCTTCATTTTTAATAGGAAATTCCATAGCAGCACAACAAAACAATAGATGTTATACAAAAAAGCAATGTGATCAGAAACCGCAACTCTGAAAAAAAGAAAACTCACTAGCCAAACATCTCCTGGGAAAACCAGGTCTTGGCTAGGGATGGGCAAATCTGTCAAGCTCAATCATGTTAAAGTTCTTGTTTTACCATTGCTAAGCTTGTTCCATCCCAGTTCCATATGAGCCTCTCCTTTTTTTTCCAGCACAAAAATTCACATGTATTTTTATGCACATTTTCAAAGGCACACAGTTTTATATGCAGGCACCCATTGGTTTGTGCACATTTTAGAAACATACACAATTTTCTTTGCACATTTTTCAAATGTGTTCATGTTGTGTAACACATTGTATTTTGGTCCACAGAATGTATGGATTTCCAACCACAATGTATTCAGATCCATGCCTTTTAGGTACAAATTGGATAAATCCATTAAAAAAACAAATCAACAAAGCCAATGTATCACCCATCCACAGTCTATGGCTTGATGTTGAAATGAGCACAGTGTACCACATAATTTGAGCCAAAAACAAATTTGATTTATTGAGGTCAATAATTTTGGAGCAAAGACTCTTGATACAAACCCTTAAGTGTGCTAAGAAATAACAGCAGACACCTTCATGGTAAGTTTTGATCACTTTCATCTCTGTCATATCCTTTTTGCCAACTGACGACTGGGGGTTGGGGAGAGGAATGAATTCCGTAAATACCTCTTTAAAATAATTTAACAACACAAGTGAGAGAAGCAAAGATTAAAAAAATTAAAGAAGGAAGAGTTTCCCGGTTACTACGTAATATCTCTTGAATTCAGGACTCCATGACTTATGGTAGGACCTCTGGAGAAAAATGTGCAACTGTTATTGATTCTGCAAACATCTACTGCTGGGAAGATTCAGAAGGAATGGGATTGATCCTATAGTTGGCAAGAATAACAAAATTTTTGAATGGAAGAAGGAAATCAAGGAAGACCTTAGAAAAGAAGACCTTTCTTCTCTGCAAAATAAGCAATAAAACATAGGTCCAGTCTTTTTCTGTTGGTGGCAGACCAAGTACTCCTTCCTGAGCAGACTAAGCCCCTGAATTCTGGTTTACATGGCTGGAAATCCTCCAGTAATTGTTTCATTGAAGTCAGCAACTGAACTTTACTTACAAATTCTTAGGTTTAGCAGATAACCTGACAGAAAACTGCGGCACACTATGGGATTTCTGCGATGAGTATCTTTGTGTGTGTGTGTGTGTGTATACACTGCTTGATTATGACATTATTATTTCATCAATCATTACTTATCTATTTCCCATCATCTCCATTTGGGCCACCCTCAGATGTTTAACACACTCCAGTAAATTCAGACTGTCCAGAGACTTAAACCAACTATATCAGTCGTTACTAGTTGTCACATGTAAATATGTGAAACTCCAAAACCATTTTTTCACCTCTGAATCATCAAGACCCAGCAAAGAACTTGGGTTTTCTCCAAAGCACCATCATATGGTAATATAGCCATTTCTGTTGATTCAGATATTGATAACACCTTCCATTACATAAGACATAAGAATGGTGGTGTTGCAGTGTCCCCTCCTCCCACCCACTCATTTGAGACCTATAATAGGTTGCAAAAACATGCTTGATGAAATCTTGTAAAATGCAAAACAGGCTTTTTGAGGATGGAAACAGCCAATATTGCCATTCAGATTAGAAAATTCTTCATCCGCTTATTAGCAGGTCTTTGGGTTATTCTCAGAGGCGAAGGTATTTTGTTCTAGGCAAATGACTTGCTCAGTGGGATGAATGTTCAGGAAAAATTATAGAGGAGAAATAAGCTAAGCTTTCTCTCATTTTCAAAAGCCTCCTAATATTTTTATCACTATGCTTGATAGCATTGGTTAAGAGGTGGCGGTAGTGGTGAAATCAGAATTGCTTCAATTGAGAGGCAATTGCTCTCTAAATGTTTTTCTAGGGAATGACATAATAAAAATGAAGCAAAGATTTAAGATTTTTAACATTATGGGCAGACAGTAAACCACACTGCATAGGGGTCGTTATTGCCTGTTCTCATTTGTTGAGTATTACAACCCAATCGTATGTCTGTCTACTTGGAAGTAAATCCCACTGTGTTCTATGGGTCTTCCTCCCAGGTAAGTGTACATAGGATTGCAGTCATAAACATTAACATGGTGGAGGAAGTGGCAGAAACCTTCCTTTGTAGTTATAACTCCAGTGTCTGATGCTCATATTCTCTGAAAATAAGGAGCTACAAAGGTGAGTATATACCCTCTAGCAGAGTTGAGGGATGAGTGCTTTATCAGATTTCTTTCTCAAGTGATGGGTATGAATGCCTTTTCAGTATAACGAAGAGGTTTTGCGGGGGGGGGGGCATTTCATTGTACATTCCTATTTCTTACCTACTGCAGGGGAAAGAAACTCTGAAACAAAAGGCTTCTCAAAAAAAAACACCCAGTTTCACATAGTAGTGGAAATTTGGACGAGATATTGGAAGGGGAATCTTCCCTATGCCCCTTTCCCTAGTCTAGTAGTTTCTGTTTTGGACAACATTATCTTTCCAAGTGTATCATGTTGAAATAGGCTAGGCAGGGAAATCTCATCACCAGATAAGAAATTTCTTCTTTGGTTCTTTTAGGCACACCCGCATTTGCTGAAATGGAGAGACAAGCCTGCTTTAACAGTGAACAGAGGCTGTTCTCTGCTTGTATTGCTGTTGCACTCATATGAGACATATCCATAAGAATAAGTAACCCATGAAGAAATACAGAGAGCTTTTTTGCTGTGGCAAAATGTTCCCATAAATGTCTTAATATAAACTCACCCTTAAATTATAAGATGTCCAAGGGGCAGCAAAAGCTCTTTTACACATTTTCTTTGATTGCATGACTTGGGGACTGTCTATGCATGGGGAAAACCATGTGGTGGCTGTGGATCTGTGCTGCAATGGTTAGATGATGGAAGTGCAGCTTCACAGCCACAGCGGAGATTCCCCGTGAGGCTGCGGCTTGAAAAAGTTGGGGATTTATCCTAACTTTTTCAAAGGGAGCTACATCAATATGGTACTTCCACTGTCTGATATCACTCCAGGGCAAATCCAGGGTCAACCTGGTGGCAGTGCCTGATAGAAGGCAACCAGTGATTGGTTGCCTTCCACCAGGAAGAGGACAGGGGTGGCTGCAGTACTTGGATGGCTGCCCAGAAACCCCACTTTCTCTCCTCGGTGTTGGGATTACCCCCCTCCACCCTGGGAGAAGAAAAGCATAGGGTTTGAGAGGGAGGCAGTGCCATGAAGACAGCCCCTTGGAGAAGAATGCTTCCCCTTTTCTCAGCTCATGTAACAAGGGAGGTGGGATTCATGGATCTCACCTGTGTGCTCTAGGAGACCACCGAAGCTCAAAATTATCTCCGTAAGTGATATTCTCATAGTCTACTCCAATTCAGATGTTAACAATCAGAGATCAAACGCTCCGAGCACACATCTCTAAGGCTATTTTTGTGTGTGACTTATGAGCTGCTCTTCAGCACAAAAGCCCCCAAAATGGAATACAATAAATTATCAAAGTACAAAAGAAAGAAAGAAAGAAAAACAACAACCCCCATCTAATAAAATAAGAACAACAACAAGGCAACACAGGACACCAAGAATTGCCAGGTAGTAACAATAATGCTAAACTGGGTAGGTTGGGCAGTTTATTCCAAATGGAAGGGCATCTAAATTAAGTAGACTTCAATAATCTCTGAAAAACTGAAAGGGAAGGAGTTTAGCAGACTTTTAGAGCAGGGAGCTCCAAATCCTAGCTGACATGACTGAGAAGGCTTTGTCCCATGTTAACACCAACCATCCTTCTGTTGTAGAATGTGGAGCGAGGTCCTCCTCTTAGCAGGTCTCAATCAGTGGGTAAGAACATGCAAGAGTAGAACGTCCTTGACGTATCAAAGGCATTCCCCCATAGAACATGTTGCAGTATGATGGGTTGTGACCAAAGCATGCATGATGCTGGCCAGATCTGCCCTCCTCAGGAACAGCTGTCACACTAGCCAAAGCTCAGCAAAGATGCTTCAAGCCACAACCATCGAGGAGCAAAGCTGAGTTTGAAGCAGATGAAAGTGGACAGACCAAATACAGACCAACTACCACCACCATATTTAGTAAAATTGGATCAAAAACAGAGGTTCCTCCAGAACACAGTGGATAACATAAGCAGGAGGCACTCTATGGAATCATCTTCCAGCATTGCTAATTGTGCTATCTAAATGCTGGAGGACATATGTTCATTCTTTGACGTTGTCTGTCTTGTTTATAAAAAGATAAAACGTCCAGTGCAGTTTTTAAACACCTGTGTGGGGAGGTGATCAGAGGAAGGAGCCTACCTGTATCTTTACCATCTCGATCTGCATATCACAAAGGAAATAGACATGTCTCCAGATTACTTTTTTTTTTTCATTAGCTGCTGCAAATTTTTTTGATTCCAACAGAGTCTAGCCATTGCTTGGAGTATGGGGAAATTAAATACCATTGTTTCCTGCTTCATTTATAAATGTCGGTGAACCATGTGCCATTCATGTTCCTTCTGGTGTCACTCTGTGTACAAGAAGTGCATCTATACCCTTCTCTCCCCATCCCGAATAGTGTGTGCTATATTGCCTGCTGTATTGGTTTGATGGTTTGATGGACTGAGGATGCCATGATGGCTGCCTCTCATCTGATGTGACTATATGTTGTCTTTGGTGGCATCCCCCTTCCCACATCTCTTAATTGTGCATTAGGGCTTTGTTGGTTATACTAGTTACTTTTTGTTTGTTTAATTTTAGTGATGTTACCCTGGTTTTATCTGCCATTTTACTAACCTCTGGTTTATTGTTTTCGCTTTTTCCATTCTTTTGCTAACAAAGTTGAGTTGACCAAAGCTGACCTGCAAGGTAGAGAAGGTTTTTGTTTCCATTGCCAGTTTGGACTGAAAGATGCCTTTTAATGTAAACTTTGGTGCCTATATATATTTATATCTATATCTATATATATTTCTCTTTGGATGCAGTCATATCTCTAAGCCAAATGGGTAAAAGCTTTCCATGACTTGCTACGTTGCAGAGTGGGGTGGTGAGGATTTGGGGGAGAAACATGTCAGTGTGGTTTGGGGGTAGCTTTAGAGGTTTGATTGTATTGCATCCTAAGAGTGTCCATAACTGCACGGCTTGATTTCCTGAAAAAAAGGTTAATATCAAAATGGTGGCACTGAACATCTGGTTGCTAAAATGAAAGAGTTGACCAGCCTTTCAGAGACTTTCAAGAGTTACAGCCCAATCCTATACAAGCTTACTTGGATATTCGTCTCGCTGGCATCTGTGAGACCTATTTCCAAGTAAGTATGCTTATGGTCACAGTCTGATTATGATGATCAGGTAGCCCAAGACAGAGATGCAAGGAAATGGAAAGATTCTGCATATTTTGGAAAATCAAAGGACAGGAGGGGAGGGAGAACTGGTGCCCAATGGGTTGATGAAAAAGAGACTTCTTCTGAACTCCATGGTTTGTTTGTGGCTTTGAAAATGACCACACATAAATACAAACACGTACGAGTGGATCAAGATTTAGGCATAACAAAATAGACCCATTGAATTCAATGGAAGTTCCCATTGATTTCAACGGATCTGGCTTAAGTACGACTACATCCGGATGTGCCCAACCCTGACTGCTGGTGGATTGTTTTCCGCTCTTCCCCTGCAGCACCCCCTGCTCCCAGCAATATGCTCTGGAGAGTTGGAGAACCTTTTGGAGCCAATTGGAAAGGTGTGCAGAGGTAAAGAGGGCAAGGGGACATCCCGTTGTGCAAGCAGAAGTCTGCATGTGCAATGTTGGATTTCTGCCATAGTTAAGGATGGGAGAACCAGGGAGGCTCGAGCTCACTGAATTTTTTCTTACTTTACTTCAAAGCTCAGTTACACTCACTCCCATTCTGGTTTGCAATCTGTCCCCTCCCCCAGTTAATTTGGATGGGGAAAGTGTCCATTTTTTTCAAAAATGTGCACGTTTCTCTCATTAATTAAAGCATGAAAACAAGTGTATTTTTTAAACAAATGCACAACTTTAAAATGGAAACTTCAAGTTGTGCATTTTTCAAGCTGTGCATTTTTCAAGTGTACATTTTCAAACTGCACATTTTGCAGATGTGAATGCCATTTCGCGGATTTGTGAACGTTTTCTGAGAACACATCCTCCCGCTCCCCTTTCAGGGTTGCGAACATGGCATTTTTGAGTGATCGGTGAACTGAAACAAAATTCTTTCACATCCTTCGCCATGGTGCTTTTCCTCACTTTTTAAATTTTATTTCATTTCATTCTCTCTTGTTATTTGGCATTTGTGCTTTTTGTTCTTACATACTGAGCTTGAAGTGTGAACAAGTTATACAGTTGGGAAGTTGTTTAAACTTGGCCCTTTCATGCTGTTCCATACGTTAGATGAAACAGCCACTGGCAGGCACTGTAAAAAATTTCAGCATAGTTCTTTAACAAGTTATCTTAGCAATGTCATAAATACCAGTTATTGATGGATTGTTGAGTAAAAAACACCAGCCGTTGGTAAAGAAGACTGCAAAGAAATTAAAGGAGATGAGAATGGGCTGCAGGAGACCAGTGATGAGGAAGATAAATTTCATTAACAGAAATCAGAGGAAGTGGAATATACAAAAAGTGGTTTAATCTTGATTGTTTATGTCCAGTTTGCCAGTATAATATTTAAACACTCAGAGTGCAATCCTGTGCATGTTGAGACAGAAACAAATCCTACAACTCTCAGCATTCCCCAGCCAGCCGTGGCTGGCTAGGGAATGCTGGGAGATGTAGGGCTCCTTTCTGTCTAAACATGCATAGGATTCTATGCTAACAGGAGGAGGCTTTCCATAGCTGCTGTATCTGAGAAAGTAAACACAGCTGAAACTGTGTTTCTTGTGATGGAATTCATTCTCAGCCAAAATTTTCATTAGGGCACTCTTAATTATCAAGGGTCTTCAAACATTGCATATTTCCTATACAGAATGCTCATATGGATTGGGAGGAAATCATGAAACCCACATAACAACTGACATACGTGAAGATCCTTGTACATTTCAATGCATGTACTGAAACCAAGGGCATCATTTAAATTATATTATATTTGATTTTTGTCAGATATCTGTTTCAACTAGGGGTGTGCACGGACCCCCCGGATCGGATTGGGACCCGGATCGGGACCTCCAATTTTGTCCCGGATCAGATCGGACAAAATCGGAGGCCCCCCGGATTGGGTCCGATCCCGATCCAAAAATCGGACATCCTATTTTTGGATTGGCCACCATTTTTGTTTTCCTCATAGACTTGCATTGGGGGAAAGAAAGCTTTCCCCCAATGCAAGTCTATGAGGAAAACAAAAATGGCGGCGGGTGGGTGAGGGGGGGCCTAACTCCCTCCTCCCCCCTTGAGGGTCTTACCTCCCGGGGCCGTCCAATGTGGACGGCCCCGGCAGGTAAGCCCCCTCCCCTGCGCTCCTTACCCCCCCCGGGGCCATCCGCTTCCATCACCTGGTGCGATACCTGGGGCAGGCTGTGAAGCCTGCTCGCAGTAGTGGCCAGTGGCAGATGGGAGCGGACGGCCACGGAAGGTAAGTGGGCCGTGGCCCCCCTCCCCCTCCCTGACTGCTTCCCTTCGGGGGCCGTCCCCTCCCGTCCGCCGCTGGCCGCTACTGCGAGCAGGCTTCGCGGCCTGCTCCTGAGTAGCGTGCCAGGTGATGACATCACCTGCCGCACTACCTAGGGGCAGGCTGCGAAGCCTGCTCACACTAGCGGCCAGTGGCGGAGGGGAGCGGACATCCCTGGATGGTAAGCCCCCTGCCCCCGTTGTCCGCTTCCATCGGTGGGTGCCCGCTGGCGCCCGCCGATGGAAGTGAACAGCCCCGCCAGGGAAGCCCCCCCCCCGCTGTCTGATTCCATTTGCGGGTGCCCGCTGGCGCCCGCCAGTGGAAGCGGTGGCGGGTGCCAGCGGGCACCCGCCGATCCTCCGATCCATCCGATCTGGATCGGGTCCTTTCCGGATCGGATTGGATCGAACGATCCAGCGGGGTGATCAGAAATCGGATAATTGCATCCGATTTCCCCTGGATCGGATCTGGATCGTGGATCTGATCTGATCCAGTGCACACCCCTAGTTTCAACCCTGCTCAGTTACACTTTTTAATACTGAATTACACTGCAGGGCTTCATTGAGATGACACCACACAAATATAATCAAAGGTGTTTTTTCTCTCTCCATATTTAAGAGGTGGTGGAAGTACATTATGAAAATGAATAATAGGAAGAAAAGACAGAAGAAATAAAGCTTATATGCTGCAATAATACTTTAAACATTAAGCAGCATAATTATCACTTGTATTACAAAAGCACTGTGGGAACAAAATGCTGATTGGACCCAGCATGGCTCCTCTTATGTTCTTAAGGAAGGGGTGGGGTGGGGGGGAGATGTACTGTAACCCAGCCCTCTGTGGGCCAAATGACATAAAAGGGCATGGCTGTGCCCCCCGATGTCAAAGGACATGCCTATACCAGTGATGTTATTTAGTCCCAGGTGGATGCATCAGAACAATGATCCTCCTTGTACATCCTCTAGGCACCTGCTTCATTGCACACAGGCTTTCTGATATTGGAGAAGGGCCACATGCAGTGAAGCTACCTCACCTACCCCTTGCCTTCTCCAATTGGGGAGAGGATACAGGGCAGGTAAAGCTGATCATTTGGTCCTAGGTGGTTGTGTTGGGAGGATGGTCTTCACTGTCCATCTGTTGGGAAATGGCCTCCCTGTGCACAGGTCTCCCATATGGAGATGGTCCATATGCACTGAAGCTACGTAATTTGCCCTGTACCTTCTCCCATTGGGGAAAGAATGTGGGGCAGGCAAAATGTCAGATGGAGCTGGCAGGTGGGAGAGTGCTTACCTGTGTGGTACTTTCCTCAATGGGGAAAATGTCATTATACTGCTGTCTCCCACCTCTCTGCACTCCCTACTGATATCTCCTATCTTCAGGGGACTGGGGATCCTACAGGGGGCAGGCCTTGGAATCCAAGCCATGCCACGTGGAGGCTCTGTGGGCCAGGTGCAGAGCCTTCATGAGCTGAATTAGGCCCATGAGCCAGAGAGGTTCCCCTCTCCTGTCTTAAAGAATGATGGAACAGAGAATCTCTTTATTTTCCCTGGTTCAGAAATGATGAACAATGCTAGTCTATGAAAGTTTCAAATGTCAAGCAAAGAGCTGTAGCTTCATAACAAGAAGCCACAGCTGACTATCAATTTACAGGATGTATACACATTGTGTACATTCAGTGAAATGCACGTGTGCGATGGACATATGCAATGATCTTCACACTGGCTATACGCTATTTCCTACATGGGTGCATGTTCTACATATGAAATTGGCAATGTATGAATTTGCCGTCAAAACTCTCAACTTCTTTCACGTAAGCTCTGTGGCCTGTTAGAGCAAAGCTGTGCTAGGCTTTGTATTCAGAAGAAATCCTACAAAATATCCTGTTGTCAAGATCACTGCTCTTCTGAGGGTTGACCAATGTAGTTCATACCTACTATAACAGTACCCTCATCTCTTTCCTGTGGAATGGATGTGTGTGTGTGTGTGTGTGAGTATTATTATTATTATTATTATTATTATTATTAGAATTCTGAGTGCCAAACAATGTCATGCAGAGGTACCTTAATTTCAGGAAACCAATCTTTGCTATATAGGTTTGGATATCCTAGTCCACGTGGAAACTTCAAAACTCCCTTGAGATCTGAGGGGCTGTTTTCTGTGCTGCTGTGGCCTGGACACTGGGGAGGTCTGGTGGAGAAGGACTTGCCACTATACCTTCCTAACACTCCACACTTTTAGTTGTTTTTCTTCCTTCTTTCCTCACTTCTTCTTTCCACTTCTGCTGAGTGTTGTACGCGTCTTCTCTTCCTCACACACTTAACTCCCCTTCTCTCCCTTTGATTCCCCTTGCAATCTAATGTAGTCATATTCCCTTTTATGCAGTTCATTTTGTGTTGGGATGGGCTCCCTACCTTATTCATCTTGTGATGGGCATGGCCTCTGGAAAACCTTTAAAGCAGCATTCCCCAACCTGGTGCCCTCCAGAGTTTTTGGTCTACAACTCCCAGCATTCCTGACCATTGACCATGTGGGATGGGGCTGATGGGAATTGAAGGCCAAAACATCTGGAGGATACCAGGTTGGGAGAGACTGCTTTAGAGTGGGGAAAAGGAGCTGATATAGGCAGTTGTGTACCACTACAGCTGCAATTGGGGAACTATTACTGCAAACTAAGCATTTAAAAACAAGCCAAATAACCCAACACCTTTGTCTATGCATTTACCTGCCTACTGGAGGGCAATTTGATGTCTTTGTTTAAGCGTTCCCAAAGCCTGAATAGTGTTCATGTTGCTTAATTCTCTCCTTGTTCACTTGGAACTCACTCCCCCTGACTGTTTTGGGACCAAATAAACATGCATAGGATTGCATTTGTGTGGCCCAACCCCATTGATTTCAGAAGGCTTTGGCATGCCAAACTCTGCATTGGACTGGGTTGTTAATTGTGCAAGTTATCTGCTTATTTTTTCCCTAACATGAGAAATCCCATGTTCAAGTACACCACCAAGCTTGAACTTAGAAAAAAGAGAACTGGGATTGCAGCAAAAAGTTGGAATGCATCCTCACTTCACTGTACGAATGCTTCTATTTGGGGTTCCAGTCAGTCAGCCATGCCTTCCTCTGGGATACCATCAATAACTCAAGCAGGGCATTCCTCCCCCTACCCTCAGTTTACACTTTTATTTTCCAACTGACAGCCAACTTCCTGTGGCTACTGATTATGTTTACTCCTCAGTGAACTGTTTTTGAGTCGGGGGGTGTATTGCCACCAAGGGTTTTTTTTTCCTTAAATATTTTTGTACCTCTGCAAAACCTCAGGGTTTCCCTAAGTGGGTTGATACCTCCATGTTCATTCTTAGTGCCCCTAAGAACAGTCCTGTTGACATTCACCACTTCAGTTCACTATTAGGGGAAGTCATTCAGTCCCCACAAATGGCTCTGAATGCTGCAGAGATCTTAGAATATTGGAAAAGGAATTCTTTAGAATTTTTGGGAAATAGTGTCATCCAGAATTGGAACTATGAGCACAGAACCAACACTGCCTAATCAATGATTTTGGATTTGGGATGCCAATTTGAAATTTCACTAGCTGTGAAACCATAATGGCTTTGGATAGTATATAATGCAGGGAGGAAGTGCAGGATGTGAGTCACACTTCCTGTACTCCATTCTCCTTTCTAAAGCCAGAAGTAGAACTTTTGCATCTCCCTCTTTCCCTTGCTTTCAAGTAGGGAAGATGTTTTGTGTGTGAAAGTTAACCTTTTATAAAGCTATTGGTTGCTATCTCACCCCACTATACACACAACTCCTGCTGCTTTGGCACTATTTTTTTCCTGGTTAGGGCTTCTGTCTCCTCCTTGTTTCTGATCAGGGAACTCATATTAGAAAGCATATTGGTGTATAGCCAGATTTGATATATGGTTATGACATGGGAGGGAACAAACAACTGAAATCCCAATCAATCAGGGATCATGTGTTGAAAGTGATAACATTGCACCATTATATAATAAATCAGATTTGGCTAAGTGCTGATAATAGTGAGGGCAAGCAAAGCTAATTAAAGGAAGTGCTTTCTGAATAAACACTTTCATCACATTTCACAATAATCTTGAAAAAAATACCCATCACTAAATAATGGGGGAGGCTTTCAGTTAATTGAGTTATTCATTAAAATCCCCCCTTTTGCCTTAGTCATATATAGCATTGTTTTTCATCAAGTGCCAACTAGATACCTCAGTTGAACTCACAAACAGGGCATCATGTTAACAGCCCTCACCTGTTGGGGAGGCACATGATCATCTTCCCACATAACTTAACATCCAAACTCACTGAGGGACCCATGCTCTCATCTGAGGGTTATCTGAGAAATGCAAAACGGATTCAAATGAGGTCAGATTTCTATGAATCTAGGTTCTGCAGATGTGGAGGGTTTTTTTTACTTGCATGAGGGATTTGTGCAAATGTAAGCTTGCACTAATGTGCAGTAGCATAATTGTACATTAGTGCTAATTCATAAGTGCAAATTAGTGCTGTTGTGCATGATAACAAAGGGGATGGAATTCTTAAAAAAAAACAGTTTCTGTCAATGAGCAGAATGAAAGATGCCTGACAATCCAGAAAACACAAACAGAATGGATTTAACAAAATCCATACATCCTTAACTCATCTCTTTTATTTATAGCAGCCTTTTTCATCCTGGTGCTTTCCAGATGTGATAGACTACAACCCCCATCACCCCCAGCCAGCATGGGGATAAAGGGAGTTATAGCCCACAATATCTGGCGGGCACTCATTTGGGGAAGGCTGATGTTCATTTCCAATCTTTAGAAAGAGGGTGGGAAAATAATGCCACATATTTAATACCTTAGAATTATAGAATCATAGAATAGTAGAGTTGGAAGTGACCTATAAGGCAGTCAGGTCCAACCCCCTGCTCAATGCAGGAATCCACCTTAAAACATACCTGACAGATGGTGTTCAGCTGCATCTTGAAGGCCTCTAATGTAGGAGAGGCCACGACTTCCTTAGGAAATTGGTTCCATTGTCAGACCATTCTAACAAATTGGAAGTTTTTCATATGTCCAGCTGGAATCTGGCTTCCTGTAACTTGAGCCCATTATTCCATGTCCTGCACTCTGGGATGATCAAGAAGAGCTCCTGGCCCTCCTCTGTATGTCAACCTTTCAAGTACTTGAAAAGTGCTATCATGTCCCCTCAATCTTCTCTTCTCCAGGCTAAACATGCCCAGTTTTTCAGTCTCTCCTCATAGGACTTTGTTTCCAGACCCCTGATCATCCTCATTGCCCTCCTCCGAACCCCCTTCAGCTTGTCTGCATCCTGTGCTTTAACAGTTGCAAACAGCTGCAGTTAACACAGAGGCTGAATTCGGACAACACGATAGTCAATGGTGGGATAATAATAAACTTTACAGTAGTTCATCTAGGGGGTACTCCCCACACAACATGGTAATAAATAATCAACTGTGGTGTGGATTAGGCTCAGGATTAGGATCATTGATTTAGGATTAGGATCAGGATCATTGACTATGGCAGCATTCAGACGACACGATAGTCAATACAACTGACGATTGTTCCTCCCTCCCCCAGTTGCTTATTGTGTCATCCAAATTCAGCCAGAGAGTCTCTACTTTGATCAGGCAGCATCTACCTTTGTAGGGATGGTGGTCTTGGGCCAAGCTTATTATATCATTTATTATTATTATTATTATTATTATTATTATTATTATTATTCTGATATATGTCTCTAGGAATCATTATTCACAAATATGTAATGGAATCAGGGGTACTGTGCCAAGTCTTGGACCAAGCTTGAGCATTGCTATAAATATGGTTCAGAATCTTGCATTTATTCTTTTCTATTCTCTGCATGTTGCAAAAATGCTTTTAGTGGACAAGTACATAGTTCCTAAAATGTGAAAGAAAATTCCTTTAAACAGACAAAGAAAGAGAGGGAGTGGGAGGGAGGGAGGGAGGGAGGGAGGGAGGGAGGGAGAGAGATGGGTTGGATGAGCCTAAATGATAACAGCCAAACTCTCTTTCCATAAATTAGGATGTATAAAAAGACTCTTCTGAAATCTATATCAGGGATAAAGTTCTTTGCACAATGAAGCATTAAGATTGTAAAGCATTTTTAAGTGGACAGGATCTTGCTAAATGGCACCAGAAAAGCATTAATAAAAACAGAGCTTCTGACACCTTGTGGAGAGCTTTGAGAAAGATGTTATTTAAAGCCAACGCTCATTCCCAGGGCACATAAATTATGTATCCCTCTTGCTTGCTTCTGCTCTTAACCGTTATCACTTAAGGGCCATGTGCATGAAAACAGCCTTGTTTGGGATCGAAAGCTCTAGTGGGCTCCTCTTGCTTTCTTGTCTGTATTCCTAATTCCCTGTGACATCTCTGTTGCTGTGGCCAAGAATCCAGGGGAATTATGACACCAGTGAGGAGCAGAAGCATAAGTGGCAGATGAACTCTCAGCAAGAAGGATCTGTGGTTCCCACGTAAAAATCCCTTGGTGAGTGGCAAGGAGGTGAAGCAAGCATAATTCATAAGCCCAAGCGCTCTCTTCTCAACAGACTCTAAATAAAGCTGATCCGGCTTGTCATTTCTGATGGATGTCAGAAGCCTTTTGAATCTACCTACACTGACTTTACACAGAGGTAGATCTTCACTCCATTCTTCACAAGTGATTTTCAATACTTGAATAGTCCCACTTCACACATATTAGGTGCACATCGGGACGTCCATTGCTGTGGAATCTGGTCCTTTCGGGGCTCAGCGGACTCCTGGCAAGCACTCAACTTGGCTCGAGCTATGGAGCTTTCCCCAAAATCCAGGAATGTTTCCCCCTTTTTATTAATGTACGTAAGTACAAATATGTGCAAATTGTGGGGTAAATTTGCATGATTTACACAAGTTTCCAAGGGCAATTTGCGTGGTTTATGCAAATTGTGCCACACAATTTGCACACATTTCTATTTATGTTAATTAAAAAAACCTTTGAAAATCCATTATTTGGCCCGAGTCCATGAAGATTGAGTTGGGGCAGCTCATGGGGAAACTGGAGGGGGTGAGCTGATGAAAGCTCAGCAAGCTCCACCCACTGGGTGGATTCCTCTGAGAGCCCTAGGTGCGCACCCAATTCCCCCCCCCCCAGGAGTAGCCTTAAAAATGTTACATCTTCAGACAATCATGCCTGGAAGCATGGGAATTATTCTGGTGCATGGGTCAGAGAGCCAGGAATGGCTACAATTCTCTGCTAAGTGCATTCAGTGGCAAAGTCAGGATTGTAGATGGGTTAGGAGTTGGAAGAATGGACTTAAAACTTGGGCTTTGCTGAAATACCAGCCCCCCAGTTTTGCCTTTCTTTTCATATGCTGCAAAGTTGGGCTGGCATTTAGCAGGTTGTTGTTTGCGGTGGGGATACGGGAGTCAAAAAAGGCAAATTACTGACTGTGCTCCCACGAGTCTCAGCTGTTGGTAGACACTATTTCTCCCCTGACCTGCAGTTGCTGCAGAAGGGATGCAAAACCTCTTTCAGCCTGAGAACCAAAACACCTCAAAAAGGCCTGCATATGTTAGCTTAACATTCTTACTGGCAGTACCTAAGCCTTACTGGCAGTACCTTGTAGCCTTGTAAAATGAGGTGGGGGGAACTGCACAAAAGCTGAGAAACCATTAAATGATGGATGGCTTGGAAAAGGGTCATGGTCAGAGGACGAGTGTGCAGTCTTCTGGGAAACCTCAGAGGGCCAGATTTGACTGCCCCCATAGAGCAGCGGTGGCCAACCTGCAGTCCTCAACTAGGGATGTACGAATTCCCCCATGCCACCAGACATTCCATGGGTGCCTGGTGAGAGCTCGTGGTTTCCCAACCCCAGTTGCTTTGTGGAAATATTTCCTTGTGATGTCCAGGGGGAGGAGCAAGCCTGCAATTTCCCACTGGACTTCGAGCCCCAACTGGACACCCCTACCATCCCTATTCTCAGCGTAATACCTGTGATCCTTTCTCTAATGTCAACGTATCACTTCTCTGGCAGCCCACTCTGCTAGGAGTGAGGGAGAGAGAGAGAACAGGCTGTCAGGAATAGAATAGCAGGCAGAAAAGGGAAAGCTGGAAGGAAATAAGGGGGCATCAGAAAAAGAGGGGAAGAGGGTAGGCCCCACCCAGCACTGATTCTAGCTCCTCCCCACTTCTGGCATATGGTCCCCAAGGGAATGTGGCCCTCAACAGGAAAAAAAGATTGCCCTCTCCTTCCCTAGTCCGGACGCAGGAAGCATTGGCCTCGCCCTCATTGGCTTCAAGATGGCATTATGTGACATAGCTGGAAGAGGACCAAGCTGCCTAAGCTGTCCAAGTTGCAATGGCAGCAACACAACATGAGCCAAGGAATGGGCAATTTCACCAATCCTATCATGCCCAGATTTGCCCAGTGCCCTAAAAGAACATTTGCCTCAGCCCTACATAAAACCCAATCATACTAAAAATGGTGGTGTAGTGGGAAATGTTGAAATTTTTGACACTTAAGGAGAGGCAGCTGTGTTGATCCATGCCAATAAACTAGATCTAGCAGTTTTCATCTCCACAGTGGAGGAATTCTTTTGTGATGCTAATGGGTCTTAATTGCCCATTCAAGACAACCAACCAACCCCAACGTGTATTAAAATAAGAATAGCTCGCAACAATTTTATTTATTTATTGATAAGACTTTTCTAACACTTCATATACTAAAACTCCTAAGTGGTTCACAGTATGCTGTTGCTGGGAAGATCTATGTCCTCCCAGCTACTGTGAGGATTCCAGCTAAGCTCAGACAGAACATCATAACCTGAGGGGGAAGGGTGGCAGATGATCTCTTTATCACTGCTAATCAAAAAGTCCTAACACTTTGACCCTGTGAGCACAGGAGCCACTACAACACCGCAAAAACACAATGGAGGCAAGTTTCAGCTTTCCTGTAGAACATGGAGGACTGAGTACACTGCAAAAAAGAACAAGAGTAGCACTCTCTCCTAACAGACCAAATTTAATTAGTGCCTAGGTTCTATTCTCCCTTGAATTGTGTGGAATTGTAAATAACTTTCAGTAGGCTAGTCATGGACTGATCTAGAAGGAGAACAAGAAAAAGGGGGAAAAGGTTTGGTGACTAGCAGTGTACAGACACAAGGTAATCTGTTGTAAATAATTTCTGCAGACATTGTTGCAACGCCCTGAAAAAGGCCTAACAGAAAGCAAGAGGCTGAAATACATCGGGCTTTTCTTTATAGAATACATTTGTCTACAGCATCCTGAGACCATTCTCCCCTTTCCTTCTTCATCTTGGATGCTTACCCGCCTTGCGCCCTGAGCTAGACAGATGCATCCCAGATGGAGTCTCATGTAGTGAATTATCTCTAGGGTTGTCATGAGTATCCCATTAGGTCCAGGAGCCTGGTGGACCCCCTGTGTCTCCCCCCTGGCCACAGTCAGGCACTCCTCTTGCACAGGTGAATACCCACCGATCGCTTGCGAGGCCCCACCCATGCACACCCCAAAGGAGCATTTGCGCCTTTACCCTTGCATCAATGGGGCCTTTAAGGCCGCCATTGGTGCCAGGGGGAAATACACAATTGGCGGATGCTCCTGAAAATGTGCACTTTCCCCTGTTGAATCAGTGGTGGCTGCCATTGGCACATGAAGGGGGAAGTGTGCAGTTTCAGCGTGCCCACGGGCAGGTGCTGAGTGCTTCTCAGGCCAAGCCGAGCCTCAGAAGAGGCTTGTGCGGCCCAGTGAGTGCTTACGGATAGCAGCGGCAAGGGCACGAGCGCCCCCCAGCCTGGTACAGATGGATTTGCACCCCCCTAAATCTCTAGCTAGAGCTTAGAGGATAGGTGTGGGGATCCACAAGGGTGAATGCAGCAATTAACTTCCTGGTATAGCAGCCATGGAGTATAATGCCAACATCCATGGAATCCAGTCAGAGCTTAGCCAACTGAATTTATGCCACCATGAAGGAAAGAAGGGTTTATTATTTGTGAGAATGAGTAAGAGGCAAAAATCGAAGAGCTGTTTCTCCGGTAAGCCTGGAGCATCCTATTTTCCTGCTGTCATAATCCACCTCCTTAGATGAATTTACTCTTAGGTACTGTGTATGTGTGCCAGGCAGATGGTAGCATTGCTGTTGCCTTCAGATTTTCTTGAGGCATGTTATACAGCAGCTCAGACAGAAGCTCCAGTTTCACCCACCCATCTCAGTGTGTTAATATCCTGTGATACTTCCAACTTGCTGACACCACTCATGCCAGTCTAACTGAACTGAAAGATGCTATTGCTGCTACTTTGAGAGATAGATATACCCCTCCTCCATCTAAAAAGAGGCTTACAATGGAACCAGTCAGAGGGGCATCCTGAAAGGCCTCGTATCTCCACAGGCACCTTAATTAAAAAGCTGGTGTATTAAAGCATGGCTTTAATAGACCTGGTTCACATTTCTGTTTGCTTTGCTATGGGGCCGCTTTGAAGAACTGTCCTGGAGTGAACCTGGACTGGGGGCAAATGCTCACCCATGCTGTGGACCCTTGGGTGAAGAGGTGCCCCTTTGGGGATGGGCTTTTGTCTCACCCCCCAATTTTCCTGGGGGCAGCTCTTCAGTGGAGGTATGACTAGGAAATCTTCTCCATCTTGGATTTTAATCCAAAGTGAAGAAGAATTTAGGCGCTTCTAATGCTTGCCTCTCCTTTTCAGGTGAGCATTACCAAGATCCCAAAGGTAATTTTGTGTACTTTAGCAGCATCGCTAAATTTTAGTGAAGTCATTCCACACATTCAGCTGCCAAATGTCAAGTGCACAGTAATCAAGTGATGGACTTGCATGTGTGAATCAGACTAAAAGAATTAGGCTTGGGAAGCTAGGCTTGCAGTTTTTTCCACTCCTGGTAGAGCTCTGGTGTTTTACGAATTCTGCGACAAGCAGAAATTCAGCAAATGAAGTTTGTCCCATCACTAAATCTGAATGCTGGGAAAAAGCTTCACAAGATGAATGACCACTTTTCCATGCACCTGTATAAACCACATCTTCTCCTCCCTGGAAATTACTTTGCAGGGAAGCATGAGGGAAAATACCATAAACTTGAGTCTACCAAGTTTAAATTATTTGGAAGTAATCACTCCTCTTCCCTTACAGTTCCCTGTGGCTTTAATCAGTGCCACCACTTTATGCTAAGGTACATTAGAGATTTTACCAAAAGAGCCTTAATGTGAGAAAGGCCCTGTGAACTACTGAATGTGGAAACTATTCAGTAACTAATTTTGTAGGTGATTTTGAAGTC
The DNA here is from genome assembly GCA_029215795.1 of Anniella stebbinsi. Classification (NCBI taxonomy): domain Eukaryota; kingdom Metazoa; phylum Chordata; class Lepidosauria; order Squamata; family Anniellidae; genus Anniella; species Anniella stebbinsi. The sequence goes on from JARDYH010000001.1 coordinate 338,984,553, forward strand.
ACTTGTCCAAGGTCGACTTACATATCATGCAGTTACCAAATATGTAATAATTCCTAAATCCCTTAGTTTTCAGCATCTTTTGTCTTACCTCTGAGAATACTATTGAGCATATGAAAACAATGCAAGAACAATGATTCATTTTTGAAATTATTGGGTTAGATCCTGACTTGCCCTTCTGAGGTCCAGCAGAGGCTTCCACTGGAGAAAGGAGAGGAAAGGATGCATTTTCCCCTGGCTAATTACCTTTTTCCCCTGAAGGCCATGCCACCTCCCAATTTGCTCCAGTCCCACAGATCTTCAGAGCAGTTTTTCAGGAGATACAGGGAGCTGCAGGAATCACTCCACCCACCTTCCTCCAGGAGAAGTGCCTTGACCACTCACATGAACTCTGAATCCAACCCATTAGGTCTTCTCCCCGCTTTCATTTGCTTATTTTCTTGGTGAATGGTATTCCAGATGAATGTATCTACTGTTTCTTTGATGGATATGAGAGCACCATTGAAGAGACAGAAGTGTATGTTGCTTATCTTCCCCCTTCATTTTGATCCAAAAATGCAACTTTCTGTTGATGATGGGAAGATAAAATTCATTTTTCCAGTTTTTCAGATCTGCTGAATTTGATAACACTGCAAAATAAATAGCATTGTGGTTAGTGGAGCTCACCATCTGTGTTCCTGTGTTTCAGGTGGCCCCAAAGGAAGGAATTAATCCCCCCAAAGTTGGGTGGACTGGCACAAAAATAAACAGGCACTTTTGTAATTTTGTGTCACTTTTGTTGTACTTGGTATCTCCCTATTTCCAATGGAGATAATGAAGGGGGTATCCATTTTGATTGATGAATCTCAGAGGATGCTATTAAGTCATTACATCCAGATATCTCATGGGCTTGGACCACTAAAAATTGGTTCTTGCTTATTCTGGGATCTCCACTATTTGTACTTCTGGATTTAGGGGTGCAGGGCTGAAGTGCAATATTAAATAGTAACAGAAAATTAAAATGATATACTGTGACAGGTGCCCATAAACTCAGTGGTTACTACTTGCAATTTAGAAGTTTGACTGGGATAGTACATCAAACAAATGTGTCTGCACTCCTCTTTGTTTCTTGTGCACTAGTGCAGATTTTGGCATCTTCAAACCTGCAGAGGTGCTGTAGATCCTTAGTACTAGTGGAGATCTAAGGTTGGACAGAAAAAGAGGAGGGGCAAAGATGACATTTCACAAGACCTTATCAACCATTTTCTGTTCAAAGACCAGCTGAAAAGTCTTTGTACGAAGTGGGTGCTTACTACGCAAATAGGCTGCCAAGCACTTCCAAATCCCCTGGAAGAAATGCCTGCAGGACTCAAAGAACTCCCCATTCTATCCTTGATGAAAAGCAAGGGCAGGGAGACAGGTGATGGACAACTTGGAAAACCAAGCTGTTATACTGAGAGAATCAGGAGGGCTAACTTGGCACTTTGCGGGGGGGGGGGGCGGGGGGGCGGGATGACTTTAGTTATAAGTTTTCTTCTGAGCCTGCCTAAGAGGGAATATGCTACCTTTCACACCTTCTTTCTGCTGTGTGCCACAGTTTTCTGTTTGTTGCTGAGTGTGCAATTCTTCATGTCTTCTGTGTGTCCTGAATTTCTGTTGCATGTCCATGAAATGGAAAAAGTGTTTGGTTTCCTTTTCTTCCTTGGTGCATGATGATAACAAATCAGTTTGTTATTATGACTCTTTTCCAATGGCTGCTCTTCATTTCTTGCTTTCCTCACTACCCCATCTCAGGGCCAAGCACCACCTGTCAAGAAGACTCCTGTGCCAACCAAGGCATTTGCATCCAGCAATGGGAAGGTTTCACATGTGACTGTTCCATGACATCATACTCTGGGAACCAGTGCAATGACCGTGAGTACCAGATTTTCCTACATATTTTTTTTTAAAAGACCTGGATGGCATTTGGTGTACAATTTTGGTAGCTTAACAATGGGCATGAATGCTAATGTCTGAGATGGCTCATCAGCTTCCTAAGAAACTAGCTTTAAAAGCTAGATTACTTGAAGAAAGGGGGGATAATTATTTTTCCTTTGATCTGATATGAAAGTGCTTGAGTGCATTCTCTTTTCATATTTAAAGACAAATGAAAGGGGGTTATTGATGTTCCTTTTTATAGCAACCAGATGGAACTGTATGTGCTAGACAATCATCAGAGCTTTGCTAAATGAAGTACATTCACTTCCTAAAGTTTTCTAGCCTAAGGGTCCAGTTCTTAGTCAGTTGTTTTTCCCTAAATGTATGCAAAAGCTGAAAATTATGAAATGGAACTCTTGATGGCTCTTTGGTTGTGTAAATGATGTCAATGCTTGCCTGTTTTATGATGCATACTTGTGTGCGAAATAAGGTGTAGACTTTGGACCAATATTTTTTGACATGGTAAAGTCAGTATGAGCCTTTAGTTCTATTCATCAGTTTTGGAATAGCAAATGGTTCTTCTGGCTGATCTTCTGAAATATGTGATTGGAGATCTAGCATTTCCTGGAGATGCACTGAAAGCTAAATTCTCCTCACAGACCTCATTATGGGAGGCTTCATTCAGAAGACACATTCTTTGAGCAAAGATGACATGCTAAAATCACTCTGTGGTGACTTTGCCACATCAAAATGTAACATGGGAACTGAGCATTTCAGAATCCTTCATAGAAGACGAATTAGGGAACAGAATTTCTGCATACAAGGAATATCTGTTTCTATATCTATATATCTATATATCTATATAGATATCTCCTCATGCTTGAGTTATTCAAACCATGGTTTCAATTTGCCCATTCAAATTATTGTGTTAAGGAGCACTAATGTCTGAACAGCTCTCCAAGTACATTTATCTAGGGTTGGATCCAGGCTCTGCCTTCTGTTGATGGAGGAGTCTCTGCTCCCAGAAGGTGCCTCCCTTCTTGGACACTCACATTCCCACTAGTTGGGGTCCCAAGATGTTTGTTGGACAGGTGTGGAAAGCAAGGGTTACAGAGGAAATACAGCAGACAACAATAGGATTGCGTACCCCTTTCCACTGTACTTTCCCTCTGAAACATGGATTGAGCATTCAACACGGAGTTCCACTACAAGAGAAAAGGCTCCTTTTAAATGGAGGACAATATACAATTCCTGCTTTTCCATAAGCGGAATCACTCGATTCATTTAGACCCAGTTTTAATATCTGACATGGCTATAGCATCACAAGGAGACATGTCCATGTTGTTCCAGCATGGTGGATGTTTCGTTCCACTGCACATTTGTGTGTTGAGATCGAACATTCTTTTACGTCAAGGAGAGTGTTGGCTTTCAAATTAAATAATAATATTTTTTTAAAAAAAAGAGGCGGAAAAGGTCATCCATGTTAAGTGACTTCAGTAGGTCTGTTCAGACAACATGCTAAGCCATGGTTAGGACACTACCCCTTTTGCAGCAAATGTTTAGTGAGAATGTATATAAACCATGGTTATGTAGCCACCATGGTTAGGAATGGTTCACATGACATGCTAAGTCATGGTTCACATGATACGCTAAGCCATAATGTTTAGCTCAAAATGCTTAACCTCCATGACTTAGTGTGCTGTCTGAACAGGTTCACTGTGTCCGAAATTAATGTGAAAATGTGAAAATAATGCTCATCTACACATGCAGCAGATGTCTGTGATACAATTTTTTTCCCCCAGCCTATACTGTAGAAGCAGCAGGTGAACGATCACAAGTTTGAATGCATTTCTCCCCCCACCTCAAAAGTACCTTGTACATAGAAAGCTGGCACATCAAGTCCAGAATTCTTCTTCTGGACATGCTGTTTTTTTATATACTCAAATGGTGGTGGTTGTTTCCTTCATAGGGGAAGGTTACACTTATGACCCTTCATCAGCTATAAGAGTAGCACACTATAGGAGGGGGAAAATTCCACAGTGTGAATTGATCCAGAGGGAGAGGCGGGTAATAAATAAATATTATTATTATTATTATTATTATTATTATTATTATTATACAGAGGTTATTTTAGGCTAGTTCCAAAAATAAAAAAGCCCAAAGAAATTCAATGCAGCCAGATATATGTCAATGGGCATAGAGATGTCCCTGCCCTTTTGTTTTATGCAGAGACCCACAATTCTGTCATAGTTAGTAAATATGCCTGAGATTTACCTAGAAATATATACCTTTGCTATCTATTACTTCCCCTTAGAACTCCTTGGAATGCTCATTTATGGCTTCTTGCCTGCTACGTAGTTTATAGTCCACGAATGCCTTTTCATTTTGTCATTCAGAACACACTTCTTTGGAAACCACATATAAGGTAGACAGCAAATACGAAACACAACCCTAGGACCTTTGAGACTACATTTAAGTAAGTACCATGGAGAGCTCTAAAGGGATTAGTGACACCATGTTCTTCCTCATTCCTAATGAAATGGGCCACATTTTCCCAAAGTACTGCAGCACCCATGTTACATTGACACTCATGAAATCAGGCAGGCTTCCAAATGTCAGCAAGCCAGTTTCTGAGCCTGCAATTAGAGATTCCTTGGCGTTCAGGAATGACCAGATAGCAAGTTATGTGCAGCAATAGGAGAGAAGCTTGATGTGAGTGAAGGTGATGCTCAGGACTGTGCATCATAAGACATGTGTCATCTATGAAAGCATCATGTAAGGTGGGCTGCAGGTGTACATATTTTACAGATAAATTAATGAAAATGTCACAGTAAAGCTCTGCAAGCCATAGAAGACATTTGCATTAGCCCTGCTGATATGATGATTTTATCAACAAGCTGGTTCTCTAGAAAGCCTCATGTCTTTAGACAGTAATTTCAGTAGTGGCCCTCTCACATAAAAGGAAAAGCAGCTTGGAATTGCAACCAGTTGTGTTGTTATGTTCCTCCTACTGGTGATTCAGAAATGGTTGTGGTGAGAGGATGTCTTCAACAAAGGAGCAGGAAAGGTAAGTCCATGCTGTTCGCGCCAAACCTATCCAGCTGGGATCTGCAAAAGGTATGTCCTGCGTTGTGTTGTCCTTTGCAGTTGCAAAGCCTTGCTTAGGACTGGACTCTGCAGTAGCTGTTTCTGTTTTTAATCATGGGTCTCTGCCACATTCTGTACGACCTTTCCAGAAATGTTACACAAGTTCTATGCTGTCCTGAGGCCCACTGAAATCCAGGTGTTAAGAGAGGCACCTGTTATGCAAGCTCAGTGGAAATGCTGTGTGAATTCAGTTTGACAGAATGCCCAGCAAGGAGCATATCCTTCCATTCCAACTGTTGATCCATTGGTCCACAAGCCAGGTTATGGTGTGTCATGCAGGTGCTCACATGCCCATGGTGGGCCATGAAATGCTACAATATGGTGAAATACTTTGTTGTGGAGGAGTGTACCCTTATGAACTATATGTCCAACTTTATGGAACTATTATCCAGCATAATAAGGTAATATTACAAAAAAGAAAAAGAAAAAGTTTAGCTTTATTTTAAACTGGACCTTAACATGTTATACTCAGATTTCCAACAGGGGCTTATGAACATTTCTCTCTCTCTCTCTCTCTCTCTCTCTCTCTCTCTCTCTCTCTCTCTCATGTGAATAGACTACTGCTGTGGAGCAATTATATTTAGGGTGAGGGAAATTTTGGGTCCTGCTCCAGTTTTTCTTATCCTGGAAGTTTCTGCAACTGTCCCAAGCGAACACATCATGCTTATCAAATACAGATCACTTGTGTGAGGCAAAAAGAGAGGGGGGAGGAGGGAGAGGATAAATGAAGTGGCAAAGGGGAGGATGTAGATCAGCCCTGAGACATTAGTCAAATGGCCGTGTATCTATGTAGCCTTGGAACATCTTGGCACATTTGTTCTTCTGCTAATATCCCATTTAGAAAGAAGAAAATCAATGTCAATCATTGATTTGTAGCTTTACTGAAAAGGACTGAGGTGAATATTGGTTCTATGGATGCTTTAATTTGCGTATTCTATATTCCTTGCTGATGCAAATACATGATACATATTTACATAAACTATCTGGAAAGAGCAGGTAGATCACAGCATGATACACAGTTCCTCTTGCTGTTGTTTTCAGAGTGAGGCCAAGTGGAGTACTTAAAGAGGCTATGACACCTCTGCCCGGAAGTTATTTGCCCTCTACAGATCAATTGTTTGCAGGAGGGTTCTGTGCAAGCAGGGAAACACCTTTTCCAAACAGATTTCTGATTAAATGGCTGTTAAGTCTGCTAGCCAGGAATTGATTAGTACTTTCCTTCACTTTTATTGTTTGTGCCTATGTCCAAATTATAGGTTGTAATATGGTATTGATCGACATTGTTAAAACAGGTGTTTCATTCAGCCAATGGGAAAAGCAAAATGTGCCCATATTTTTTGTGTGTGCTCACATATACTTCAACGCTGGTTTCCTTCCTCAAGGACACGGAGGCCTGATTCAAATGTTAACTTTGTTATGGGATTGTCACACTGTGTCATATCATGTGGGCTATCCAGATGTGTTTCCTAGGTATTTCCTTCTGACACCAGAGTGAGAAATACCCACATGATTTAGGTCAGAAACGGAAAGGAGATAGATAGGGATCTACTAGTCTATCTCTAGGTGATTTGTAATAGATCCAACAAGTTCCCAATTGTTTAACAGTAGTGTGGTAATTAAAAAGTTTCTCCCCTACTCCTCCTCCAAAACAACACACATTCCGGGGTGAACATTGTCTCAGAGGCACCTATCTTCCTTATTTCCAAGGCTGCAATCTGAAACTCACTTACTTAGGATTTACTTGCAAGTAGGGATGTATGGGGATTCCATTTTGGAGTGAAATCGCAATGGATTTCACCAGTTTGGTCCTGTGGATTTCATTCCATTTCCCTCTGCTGATATTGACGTAGAGAGTTAATCCAATGCATGGATTTCAGATTTTTTTTTAATGGTGGCTATTTGCACAAGTGGAATCTCCCCCTGCCCTTTCTGGTCTTTAAACTGTTTTATTTCATTTTTATCTGGGGTCATGCACAAGTACATACTTGTGCAAGTCAACCTGCCCTCTATGTAGCTCCACAGAGGCACATTCCTATTGTAAATACCCTTGTCAATTTCATCCTTTTCACCCTATTTAATTTAGCCCAGCAGAGCCACATGGTGTACTTGTCAAAAATGTGTCAATTTCATCCTCTGTGTTAGCACTTCCTGAAGGAAGTGGGGTGGTGGTGGGCAGCTTAAAATCCCATCAGCCTTAAATGGAATGGAATTCCCAGCATTGCACATCCCTACCTGCAACTAAACGTTAATGGGAGTTTTCTATGAGTCTATGGCATACCACTTCCAGACAACTAATTTGGTAGGTAGATGTGACAACAGGGTCTAGCATTCACCCTCTTTGTGAGGTAGGATAACCTGTAAAATACCTTTTGTTATTTATTCCAGAGACAGGCTCCCACCATCCACAGTAATAATAAGTCTTAGACTGGACAAGTGAACAATCCAGACTGAAAGTCTGCACTTCTGGGGAAAGACAGGGCTTTTTAACTCCATCATCCTTTGGTGAAATGCACCAAGTAGTGTGATCACATTGGGAAGGCCCATCAAGCCAATGCAAAGGAATGTCGTCAACTCCAGTTTCCAATGAAGTATATTTATTTGAGAATTGAACAGGAAGAGATTCAGAAATGGTCAGCTGCTTTTTAAATGGAAATGAAACATAAAATTAACTAAAGCTTTGTGTTCGGGAATCTAAACCTTCTAGAATAACCCATGTTGTCAAAGCAGCTTGCATGTGGAGGGGGAGCACCAGACACTCGGTGTTAAGGAAGAGTCTAGTTTTGAGTCTTAGGCCTTGTCTACACCTAAGGGTGCAGAGGGAAGGAGGGGGGAGGATTGTGGACTTAACTGCTTCCACGATCCTCCCCAGTATCTAGACAGCAGTGTGACATCCTGGAAGAGAAGAGGGATGTTGTGCCCACCATTTTTTTTTGAAGAAGAGGAGACATGTGGCCCTGCATGGGAAAAGGTTAAAAAATGTCCCCCCCCCCCAGTGTCCTGGGCATGGTGAAATTGCTGCCCCTCCATCCCCATGGGCACAGAGCCACCCTGCATGGCTCTGTGTCCATTTTAGGACCTGGGACAGTGGAAAAACCAGGATTTCTCCAGTTTCTGTTATCCCAGGGTTATTCCGGGGTCATCCCTAGGTCATCCCTAGGTCATCCCCGGTTGCCCCCGGGATCCCCTGTACATCATGTGGATGCACAGGGATGACCTAGGGATGACCCTGGGATAAATCCCTCATGTAGACATGGCCTTAGTGGCAGTATTGGTGACTAAACAAGAGTTGACATCCAAAGGTTTGCCTGTGGAGGACAGGTAACAGGTGTCAAATTCAAACTGACCAGTCATAGTCTGAGGTGCTCTGATCATGTGTGAACCTTAATTAACATATAGCAGAGTGGTGGTAAGAACAAGTGTCAAACCTCAGGTGTGTAGCAATGCAGATTTAGGTACCTACAGTTAATTGGCCATGTTGTTTTGGTGAAAGGCATGCTATAGAAAGGATGGGGGTGGCTTTTTTGTTATCCTGCTCTTCCTCACAATGATTCTAGGGTGGCTGTAAGGCCCTTTGCACAGAATTTGGCAGCATTCGCCACAGTAATTGCTATCCATTTAATGCATTTGCTGTTCTCAGTAATCAGAAAAATAACTCAATGAGGCAGATCAGTCTTACTCCCATTTTGCAGATGGGTGCAGTAAAAAAAAATGGAAGAGCTGGGTATTATCCAGAGTCACCTGAACATGGATCAAAATCATAATGTCACTGTCAAGTAATGGGAACACTTCATGTGTTTCATGTTGTCATTGGTGAGGTAAATGGGGACCTGCCATTTCTGCTCTGAATTGCCTTGGTGGGCTCCAAAACAATTTGGATTGAAATCACCACCAAATCTGGGATGGATGTACAATATGGATCGATTGACTTTGGAATCCATTTGAGTCTCCCTTTCAGAGTTCAGAATGGCAAGAACCGTGTGCTGCAGAGCAGGATTTGGAGCATATGTAGGGAGGCCTGGCAAGCTGTAATGATATCACCAGGCCTTCCTAGGTCATATTGGACATGCCTGGATGCTTTTGGAGTCCTCCAGTAAGGTGCAAGATCAATGACGTTGTTGATCCCACACGCTCTCAGAGATCCTGGAGCACGCACATTGTGATTTCTGCCTCCTAGCCAAGCTACACTTTATTGCATATGCTGTTTCCTGGCCAGGAATCCAGGCTGGAATCCAGTTCAAGCAGAATTTGGCAGCAACCCTAAATGGGGACCATGTAAACACCTTCTGTCGTTCAACACACAGGAGCTTCAATACTCCGTATTATTCTTGCGCTACATTACCAGGCCACTGGGCCTCTTCCAAAGTGGTCTGGAAGGCCTTCCAACTACTTTATGAGGTTTCATTGCTCTTATCATGGCAGGATTCAAACTGAGAAGCTGTATGTCTATAGTTTTGCCTGTTGATATCCAAGGCAATTTCTTTGTGCCTGAGCTGGGTGACCTCTGTAATTTCATTGCCAGCGCATTTCAGCTTGATTTACCTTGCAAAAGCCTTTTTTATTGCTGATGTTTAATTATTGCCCATTCATTTCTAATGTGCTCAACTTATTACTTATTGATACCAAAAGCAATAAGCATGGAAAGGTACTGGCATGCAGGAAATAAATCTGCACATGCTTCATTAACTGTGTGTGAATAAACCTGTTAGCTGCTAAATTTTACCCAGTAGTAGTCTTCAAGGCTGTTTATAAAACTCATTGGAAGTATCCAGTTTACTTTAAAGAGATGTAATTCCAATTATGTGAATTATGCCTTAGCAGAGCAGGACACACCAAATCCTACCTTCATTTATATTCCACCCTGAGCTTCATATGAAGCAAGGCAGAATATAAATATAAATAAAAAAATTGATTCCTGTCAGGTGAATTGGGAACAAAAATAAAAATGGAAAACGCTCAGCCATCTCACAAGGTTAAGTAAGGTAAGCACGAAGTAAGGATGGATGGACTCACCCGTGCTTGGTTTCACTGGCCACCCACCTTGCTACTACTTGCCTTGCTGTGCAAGCCCTGAACAGCTCAATGAGTGTCCTTCCTCTTAAGAAGCTGCCATTTTGCACAAAATTACAGTTTGGGTTTTTACAGAAAATTTATGTGTGTAAAAGGTGGCTGTTTTTATGGAAAAGTAATGTTGTGTAAATGGTCCATGTATGCCATGCAATGTTGTGTAAATGTGTCCTGTATGGCTGCCATATACGCAACATTACTTTTCTGTAAAACCCAGAGTCATCATTTTGCACAAAATGGTGGCCACTGGAGTCTCCATCGCCACCCACTAAGGAAGGGAGAACAGTTGATGGGTGACTCTTGAACTCGCTGTCTGTCAAGTCTTCATGGACTTCTTCCTTGCAAGGAGCTGATTGGCCACTGTGTGAACTAGATGGACCCCTGGTCTGATCCAGCATGGCTCACCATATGTTCTAACTCCAAGGAGTTGGTTGGCCACTGCATGAATAAAGTGCTACACTAGATGGACTCTCATTCTGATCCAGCATGGCTCTTGTTATATTCTTATGATTTTCACATAGCCAAATTTGATTGAATATCTACATGACAACATGCCATTGCTGTGTTCTCTGCGTGATTACTGATCAGCAAGGATCAATTCTAGAAAAGGAGCATTTGAAACTGCAAGTCAGTGAAATAAGCAACTTCGAACAGGTGATGAGGTGAACAGTGCATGGGGGGAAAATAAGCAACCATGTTTCATGGAACATCTGTCCAAACACCCTTTAACCTCCTTTTTGTAGGCAAAATTTAATGTAGCCCTGGTTTGTAGTCGTAACAGAAGCGGAATGCCAATGACTTCTCCCAACTGCTTAGAGTTGCATCTTCTTCACCCTCTACATATATAATGGTTCCCAGCTATACATGGCTTGGTAGTCACACATGCAAGTGGATTTCTGAATGTTGTCCATGTTGAGAACTTGGGTTCATATAATATTTTACTAATAACCTAACCCTACCCAACCCAACCCAACCCTAAAAATGTATGGGAGACTTTTCTTATATATTAGCATCCGTGTAAGTAAAAAGCAAAACCCTGTAAGTACCCTTATGCGGAATTACGAACTCGCCTTCAAGCTTTTTCTGAAAGAATGATTTTATTTCTCTCTTGTTACCCCAACACTGACCTTGGCAACATGGAAATGGCTAAGCTAGTTAGAATCATGTGAAGAATTTTGACACAAGGAGTGCAGTCAGTCACTGAGTTCATCTATGCGCATGGGGATGCTGTACTTGCATATAAGAACATAAGAACATACGAAGTGCCATGCTGGATCAGACCGAGGGTCCATCTAGACCAGCACTCTGTTCACACAGTGGCCAACCAGCTGTTGGCCAGAGACCAACAAAGCAGGACGCGGTGCAACAGCAGCCTCCCAGCCATGTTCCCCAGCAACTGGTGTATATAGTTTACTGCCTCTGCTACTGGAGGTACTAGCACATAACCATCAGGACTGGTAGCCATTGATAGCCTTCTCCTCCAGGGATTTATCCAACCTCCTTTTAGAGCCATCCACATTAGTGGTCATCACTACATATTGTAGTAATGAATTCCATAGTTTAACTATGCACTGTGCAGTGCTGTCACAGGCATCGATTGGGTGGAAGTTAGTTCAATAGTCATCTCCAAAGATTCCTTGGACGTTACTATTTCTTCTTTGATGAAATCATTGTGGCAACTTGAACAAATCAGTACTATAAATAGCGACCACATCTTTTTTAAAAAAACAAAACAAAACTAGGAGTTGATCATGATGTGCAATTCTCACAGTATGCAATGTTATGTCAAGCCTCTAGTTTTAATGGAACTTTTTTTGACAGGGGAGGGAGAAAAAAGATGGAAATGGCAAGTCCAGGAGCACAGTTTTGTTTGTTATCCAACCTACCTAATGTGCTAATTATTGCCTTTCATTGCACAATGACTGCCTATTGACCTCCAACCGTCTTTAGCTGTGCATGGAGAACTCTCTCTCCAACATTACATGCTTGTTACCCGAGGGCTGGTAGAATAGGTACAACTGTGAAGCATCGTGTATTAGATATTAAATTTTAATCTCAGTTATCGAGATAATGATCCCTAAGGGAGGAAAGGTGAGGTGAGTTATTTAGACACTTTTGAAATACCTGTGAATACAATGGAGGGGATTTGGAGATATCTGTGATAATGCTTCAGAATGATGTCCCTGAAAAGAGTATGTTTAATCTCAACAGTCAATAGGGATGGGTGAACTCACCTGTGTCCAATTTGTCAGATGCTCACACCACTGTTACTGGCACCCTTCCCCGCTAATTGGGCTGCATGAACTTCTTTTGAGGATCAGTGAGGTCAAAAGACTCAAGCCCTTCCAACCTGTGTGTAGCCAAACAAAAAAAATCAATCTTCCATGGTCCGGTTCAAGGGGACCCTACTGCAGCAGTGGCGGGACGAATGATTGTGGGATGAGCACTCACTGATTTTGGCCAGCCCCATCTCTGCTGTTCTGTCCATGGTCAGAGCTGGATGGTGTGGAATTCTCTCCTCGCATTCCCTGAGCTGTCCTGTTCAAGATCTGGAACATGCTCAAATGTGCAAACTGTTTTAATAATGAATCTGAAATGGGAGGGGGGAAATCCCCAACAGAAATGAGCAATCAATAGTCCATGTTATATTCTCCTCTCCCCCATTTCCCCCTTCCAATTGTAGCTCAACACTCCCAGGTTTATCTAATATTTCACTCAATGCAGCAGGCAAGTCTGCCAGCTGTCATTCCCTATAGCCCGAGGCAGAGCCCTGTATTGATTGGAAGTGGCAGGTTTCCTTTATAACTCAATTCTGATGTTCAGAACTACACTGTTCTTGGCACTAAAAATTGTGACCCCCTAAGTTTGAGTAATACAACCATCAGAGGCAGTGCTTATGACATGGCTTTGATTAGATGGTGTTGGTTTGATTTGTGCAAACGTCAGAGTTTCATAGACAGTAATGTTAAATAACTGCATAAGCTAGAGCAGGCTTTCTCCCAGCTCACTATATTAATGGAGGCACAGCCAGGCCTCCATTGTTAAGGGCCGTCTGTAAAAAACACATTCCGCCATGTTAAAGTGATAATTGGGGAGGAGGTCATTCTAACAGTCATAAAATTGAAAATGTTTCACCAATCTTTCTGAAATTTACAGGTGCCAGAAAGAAATGTGTTTTTTTTTTACATTACCTGAAAATTTCAAGAAGATTGGTGAAATATTGAGGGAAGGAGAGCAGTTTAAGGTAGAAAAGGAACACAAACCTGTCTCCCTGCTTTTGTCAAATGATTTTGGGTTTATGAGTTTTGTGCTCACGATTTGCATAATTCTTCCTCCTTGACTGTCGTTGGTGGAAAGCTTTTCGTTTTTTAAAAATTCCCTTCGGTTGACTTTTAAGGACTATTTTAACCTCTCATTCAAGTCAATGAGGTGGCCATCTTCCCTCATAACACGACACACTCTCCCCCCTCCCTCCTGCCTTAGAATGTGGGGTGGGTGAGTGAAATGGCCGCTGCCTCTAGCACAGACCTTTTGAGTGAAGAAGAAGGAGTTTCTCTTTTCTCTTCTGAAACATGCTTTCTGTTGGCTCTGAGAGCATTTTGGGCTATCTTCATAAGGCCAGTTTGCTCTTTTGCTCACTGGTAAAGCAGGGTGTGGTTCCTCTGGATCCATGGTAACCTGATCTTCAGATCTCCTGGGAATAGGTGGCTATACATTGCTTTCAATCCTTTGAAGGGCAGGATATTGACCAAAAGTCGGAAGTGCCTGGCACATGCTCTGGTTCTAGATCAGTAATGAATAGTTCCCCTTTTGTTATCAGGTGTGCTGCTATATGCAAGATGTGTTTGAGAGAAAAGTATTGGGCAGACCTTGTATTTGGTAAGGATATGGAACAGCATTCCCCATCTTATTGCCCTCCAGGTATTTGAGATGACAAGTCCCAGCATTCCTGACCATGGGACATACTGACTTGCAATGATGGGAGTTGTAGTCCAACACCTTTGGAGGGCACCAGGTTGGGGAAGGGCTGCTCTAAACAAAAAAAGAGAAGTAGGTGGCCCTAAGTTGTTCATGATCAGTGTTCCACAACCCCACAGTCACCTCTGCATATCATATTCTCCATCCTGTCCTAATGGTTTATTTGCTTTGGGAGGATGAGAATTTCACTTGCACTTTCTGCCTCCTTAGGGACGATGTGGCGTTAAGGCTTGTGAGCCTTAACTCCCAATTTCCCTGCTTTTCGGTGCTTGGTTGCAAACTGTAGAGCCTTAATATTGTTTTTGTAAACCGTAGGTTTTTTGTTTAATGAATCAAGAAATGTACTTAGGGAAGCTCAACTATGTCATCCACATTCTCTTTCTTCTTGCTGGCCACTAAATGGCCCAGCCAGGGAGGGAGAGGAAGTGAAAACAAAACCATTCCCAAAATGCTCACTCCTGATGAGAGGCCAGAGGCCACTTCTATAACTATTTGAGGTTGGACAAGAAATTGATTTACCTATGGCCACTTATGCAGTAGGGATGTATGGATTTTTGTAAAATCTGTTCCACCTGCATTTCATGGATTGTCAACAGCCTTTCATTCCATCACTCGCTCATTGGCAGAATTGGTTTTCTTTCCAATTTTCTGAATTTGCACAAATTTGTACTTGCAATAATTCACAAATGCCCCCAAATGCACAGACTCCCCTATTCCCATACCCATTTTTATGCTTTAGCTTATTAGTTTTCAGTCCGGGTGTGTTTGTGGGAAGGTGGAGACAAGACACAAGATTTGGGTTTAAACAAGGCCACATTTATTGTTTTTCCACCAGATATGGAGAATTTTGCAAAATGTTGTACATTCTTATCAAATCAAATGGAAATTACATTTTTCCCATTCTTGCTTCAGATTGTAGAAGATCTGATAGAAATAGACTTGCAACTCTTCCTTACTGTTCCCAGTACTCCCCCCCCCCCATTTTGTCTAAACTCGAGCTGGGAAATCTGGTCTGGATTCTAGCTTGAATGGGATTGATTGGTCACTTTACCATTAACCATGGGATCAAAGCAGAGACTCTTTGCAATGAACACCTCTTCCTGTGAGGCAGAAAGTGATAAATGGGAGTTAAGAACGTGAGAGGAGCCATGCTGGTGTTAATGTTGAGATTGTTTCTGATCTGAATATCTTTGTAGGGATATACAAATTCTGTTAAATCTGTTCCATCTTGTTTTGCAGGTTGTCTGGTTCCTTTTGTTCCATCTCCCCCTCATTGACTTTTCAGATATTTCTCAATTTCCCAAACTTGTATTTACATTGGAAAATGCACATTTGCACAAATGTTCACTACCTAAAATATGCATTTGTGCAAATGTGGAGCCCCACCCCACCTGCATTTTCATACCATAGCCTTTGGGGAAAATGCACATTTTTAGACTGTGCTTGTTTGTTTTGCTTTATATTGTTGTATTTCCAATTTTGCTTACAGTTCCAAAAAGTAAAACATGGAACCTCAAGTCTGTAGAACCCATGAGACCCAGAAAAAAAGCCAGTCTACTGAGGAATCCATGGGGCAGATTAATAGTAACCCAAGCTCATTTGAATCCATTGTGGTTTTCTTGATATCCCTAGTAGCGACATGTTCCCAGCCTGAGACTATGATGAACTCTCCAAGGTTCTGAAATTAGCCCCACATCTAAAATAACTTGCTTGTCTTTGGCATCAATAAGCACCTGCCAAACATAAATTGTTCCTTTCAAATGGATATGGGTCTGTCATCTCCAAAGAAGCATGGATTGGGGGCCTATCTATCTTTCCTGTGCTCCTGCTTTCTGACTTAATTGCCTCACTTGGCCCAATAAAAGCCTCCGTCAGGTTTGCTGATTTCTCATAACTATCTGTCACCACGGTTCCTTTTTGCCTCCAAATTGTGCTAAATGACCTTCCAACTGCTACATCCCTGTCCTGCTGATCTCAGGTGAATGATGAAGATGGATGGCAGACATCACAGACCATCAGTCATGTGATTGGTAGGGCCCTAGGAAGCATCTGTGTCTTTTATAGTTCATCTGCCGCAGATCTTTTCCTCAAGTGAAGAGAAGACTGCAAAATACTGCAGAGGGCCTGGCACTAATAATGTTAAATAGCTAAAAGCTCTAGAGCATATCCTGCCAACTTGGAATAGAGTAGCTACTGAACACCATGCCTGTCCCTTTAATAGCAGCTTGATCTGCATGTATTAGCAGGTGTTGATACTCTTCTAGGAAGAGTATCACCTGCACAAGAGCACAAGAGTATGTCAGACTTTTTTTTTTTAGTCAGTTGGCAATTTTGCTTTTCAGCTCTAATTATAATTGTGGGTTTTATAAAATCAAGGGAAGAGAAATCTCAGGAAAACTTTAGAATGGGAATAGACACACTAAGTGTCTGAAAATTTTTGCCAGCACATAGTCATAGGAAGCTGCCTTATCCCAAGCCACACCATTTGTTCATCTAGCTCTGTAGTTTCTACTCCAGTCTCCCAATCTGGCCCTATCCAGATATCTTGGACTACATCTTCCAGCATTCCTGATACTGGCTACGGCTGATGGGAGTCAAAGCTCAAAACATCTGGAGGACACCATGTTAGGGAAGGCTGGTCTACTTGGACTGTCCAGTATCTCAGTCAGAGGTCTTTCTCACCATGTGTTACTTGATCCTTGCAACTGAAAATGGCAGGAATTGAACCTGGGACCTCTTGCATACAAGCATGTGCTCAATTGCTGAGCTATCATCCCTTGCTGATATTTGAGCTGATCTTTGACATTTGAGAGCTAGAAATGAAGTAGAATCATAGAATCATAGCATAGTAGAATTGGAAGGGGCCTATAAGGCCATCAAGTCCAACCCCCTGCTCAATGCAGGAATCTACATTAGAGCATACCTGACAGATGGCATCTTGAAGGCCTCTAGTGTGGGAGAGCCCACAACCTCCCTAGATAATTGGTTCCATTGTCATACTGCTCTAACAGTGAGGAGGTTTTTCCTGATGTCCAGCCGGAATCTGGCTTTCTGTAACTTGAGCCCATTATTCCATGTCCTGCACTCTGGGTTGATGGAGAAAAGATGCTGGCCCTCCTCTGTGTGACAAACTTTCAAGTATTTGAAAAGTGGTATCATGTCCCCCCTCAGACTTCTCTTCTCAAAGCTAAACATGCCCAGTTCTCTCAGTCTCTCCTCATAAGAATTTGTTTCCAGGACCCTGATCATCTGCATTGCCCTAGTCTGAACCCCCTCCAACTTGTCTGCATCCTTATTGAAGTGTGGTGCCCAGAACTGGATGCAGTACTCAAGATGAGGCTTAACCAGTGCTGAATAGAGGGGAACTAGTACCTCATGTGATTTGGAAACTATACTTACTATAAGTATGTTTACTATAAGTAAACGTACTGTAAGTATTTTGTTGTTGTTATTGCTCAGATAGATTTTTTTTCTCAAAAGAAAAGTGAAGTATCTTGGGATTTCCAGAAAATATTAGAGGTAAAGAATTCAACAGATCTGAATGAAATGTGGTCAACTCCAATTTTACAAGGATATAAGTCAGATATAAACTATGGGTTGGATGCAAGCATTGCCATACTGAGAATAGACTTGTTGAAATCAATGGGACTTATGCTAGTAATGACTAACCTAAATCTCATTGTTTTCAATGGGTTTACTCCAAGGCCCAATCTACACCAAGCAGTACATAGCACTATGAAAGCAGTATGAAAGCAGTATGACAATGGTATATACAAGGCAAGAGCCACACTTCTGCTTTATAGCGGTATTGAAGTACACTGACAACTGTTGGGGCCCATTGACACATACCATAATCTGCTTTCCATACTGCTTTCATACTGCTATATCCTGCTTGGTATGGTTCCTGCCTTTTATATACAGCTTTCATACCACTTTCATAGTGCTATATCCTGCTTGGTGTAGATCTGGCCCTAGTATGAGTAACTCTGGATCTAACTGAACGGGTGCAATCCAATGGGATGTTCTTCTTCACAAGCCTATTTGAAATAAATGGGAGCTATGTCAGAGCGTTGGACAAACGGCTCAGTGATTCACTGATTCTAATAAGCTGTGGAAGTTCTGAAGTGAAGTAAAAATAACTTACTGTGGGCCATTGAAAATAAAAGTAGATGTGGTACTAGGGAACACGTCACAAAGAACATTTCATCTAAGCAAGAGATAAAAGCTGAGTCCAAAAGGATATGTTAAACTCAAATTCTACTGATTCACTGCTGTGCCCTTCCATCTTTAGAAAAAGAAAATCAAAGTTGTTTCCTGGTGCTTAAGGTGAGTGGGGTGGGTGGGGGAGAAACACAGTTCTCACTGAATGTGGTACCTTTCAGAAGTGAGTACTTTATGGATTTATATATAGACATACGCTACAGTAGAAAGAATGGCATACTTTTCAGCATGAAGGATTTGCACAGGATCATCTGTCCCCTTATGTAGGTCCCTCAATGGAGAGCTCAAGTTTGGCATTGCATATCCTGTAGTGGAGAAAAGTTCAACCAATGAGGAATGGACTAGGAAAGCCATGAATGACCACATTAGAACTGCCTGTTAGTGTGGTTTTTGCTTGCAAAACATGCAAGCATGCTCTATTTGAAAACCAAAATGCAATTGTGGACATAAGCATGTGTCTGCCAAAAATCTTTGCATTTCCCCAATTTGCCCAATTTTCTAATTTGCATAAATCTCCTTTACAAACTTAAAATAGTTGCTCATATTTGGAGAAATTTGCACAGCTTTTATATTCCATCACTGCTTGATTTGCACAGATGTCGCGGTCGATCACTGCTTCATTTGTGCCGTTTTCCTGTTTGTGCAGAGTGGGCAGTGATTGCAGACATGACCACGAAACCAGCACAAGAAGAGCAGCCATAACCAGATTCAGAGAATTGTAGCAATCTCAAACAGTGCTCATTCTCACATCCATATCGGCACAAGGTTTGTACGCTTAGAAAGAAATTATGAGGTCACAGGGTTGTATGATCCCATAATTATCAAGTGGGGATCACATATTTTAATCCTATGTAAACTGCCCAGAGAGCTTCGGCTATGGGGCGGTATACAAATGTAATAAATAAATAAATAAATAAATATTTGAATGCACCACACATTAGAATCTTACTAAAACAATATTCAGCTATATATAAAGATGGACAAATCAGTAGACTTTCCAATTCACATCATATTTATATGTGTTCGCCCTATTTCTACATTGATCTGTGAAGTGTGTGTATGTATGTGTGTTTTAAAGACACGCCTGGAAATTCACATTAAAATATTGATTTTTCTATCAAAATTTACATTTTTAATATATTTAATATATTTTGATTCATTTTTTGAAGGAGCACTGTGTCAAAACGTTCAGGAAGGCCAAAAGTCGGTGGATAACTACACATCATACATGAAGCTATGGAGTGGGTCAATTTAGAGATGGAGGATTTCATGAATTTTGGTTTATCTCAGTTTCCCATTTTTCCAATCTTAAATTCTGATCACCACAAACTTTGAGAATTTCTCCAGTCATAAATTCAGTTCATCCTGAACTTTTACACTTCTTTGAAGTTTATGTAAACATTTATAGGCTTTTTTTGTATAAGGTTCTCATATGACATGCATTTTTGTATGCACTATTGCCTAATATCTGAACATTATTTTACCTAATGTGTGCATTTTCCATACATTTTTTTAAAAAAATTGGAGAACTCCATTGTAAAATTCAGAAAAGTGCAAATCTTGAAGGATCACTGTTTTGCTTTGCATAGTGGTCCAAAAGTGCAAAACTGGTTAAGTTTGCATTAAAATGCAAAGTGGACTAATTTCTCTCCCAACCCTAGGTCAGTTTGAATTGGAATTCACAAAGTTCAAATTCCTCTAGTACCACTAATTACATATGGAGGGAAATATTTTAATATCTGGTCATGTTAAAAAATATAATTACCAACGTGCATTTCAGTGGGATCCATACAGCTCTGTGAGGGTAACCCTAACCCTATACTGCATGTATTTTATGATATTTTCTCATTGTTATCATGTAACAGTTGCCATTGAAGTCCCATCTCTCTGTGTTATTATTGTGGAACACTAATTGCCAGTTAATTCCCCTCCAGTATTATGGTATACAGAGTATTTTTCTTGAGGAGTAACGGGATTGAAATATGGGACAAACCTCTTTAAGACTAGCTAGAATTGTGATGCTATCTTTTTCTCCAGACCCCTGAAATTCATTAGTTTGGGTTGTGATTGTATAGCCCATTTTAAGAACACAAGAGCTCCAAATTCATGTTATTACAGCCAGAATATTGTTGCTGGCAGGCAACATACTGGGCAGATGGTTCCCTGCCCACACATCTCTATTTCTGAAGAGGCCCCCAATGTTTATGTTAACTCTGATGAGTTTGGGCAATTATAAATAGAGACTTGTTTGTTGTCTCTTCTATAAAAGAGATAAAATAAATTATTTCTTCTTTTTTAAGGGTAAAAAAAAATCAGTTGATGTAATGGAGATTTTTTTTTATCCCACTGGAAAACTGGAGCTGTGAAAAAGCTCAGTAATCTCTCAAATGGCAAAATGAGAAATGTCCTCGTTTCACTTCAACCCCACTAGATGGTGCTGTGATATCACAGGTAATACACGCACAAACATCCCTCCATCCTAGATTGCAAGGAGCAAAACACAAATGAAGTTAGAAGAAGAATCCATTTCACTCTTGCTGCCTCCCACCCTCTTCGACTCCTTTCCAAATTAATCCCACAAAGAGGTTTTCCAAGATCACAAGCTCTGTTTGGCTGTGGGCAGTTTTCATTTCCCCTCCTTGCTTACAAAATTCTGTGGTTCTGCCATCACTTAGGACAGTTTAGAAAGCTGCTGCAGGCTGGATGAAAAAATACATTTGGGGAAACAGACTTATTAAATAGTAGCATGACTCCTGAGGAGTATTAAGTCCAACTAGCCTGTACTGACAAGTCAATTGAAGTAGCTTGAGAATGTGTGTAACCCTGAGAGCAAGAGAAGAGAGGGAGAGAAGAGAGCAAAGGATGTCTGTAAGTCACATAGTGCATTAATTTTGCCCTGTGAATATGAATGAGTGTTGCTTAAGGTTCCAGTCACGGGGACCCAAATCTTCTATTCGTGGATGGAAAAACACACAGAAGCCACTGACTTTTTGCCAGTGATCCAACTCCTCCTGAAATAGCAGATCTTTCCCGCAGCCTATTCCTCAGATCTTTGGGTCCTTAGCATGATGACTGATGTATGATTTTTTAAAAAACCTCCAGTCAGGTGGTAATGAATGATAAAATTATCTGTGCATTTCTAGAATTGAATCTTGACATTTGGAGAAGCATCCACAATCCCCACTTTGAGCTTGTGCTGCACTTAGGTTCTTTGATTTGCTAAGTTAGAGCAGCCTCCCACAACCTGGTGTCCTCCAGATGTTTTGAACCACAACTCCCATCAGCCCCATGCAGGAGTAATGGGGCCTGTAACCCAAAACATCCGGAGGGCACCAGGTTTGGGAAGGTGGTGTTAGAGCTGCTTTCCTTATGCTTTGGCAGTCTAGTTTTTCTCAATGGCCATTTTAACCTTCTGTTTATAGCTAGGATTACCCATTTTCATAGGATACCACCATTTTGCAGGCCTGGAAAAGGGATGTTCATTGTTTATCATCAAGGAAGAGAAGCTTCATTTAAGAAGCTGTACTTCTCCTGAACTACATTGACAGCATTGCTCTAAATAATGACTCTCTTTCCATAGCTATTGCAAAGGTTAGGCACTCAGCTGCAGGCTCGTTTGGACCCAAAGTCCTGAATCTGCAGTTTTCCACTGGGCAACCATTAATCCAATAGAGTCCTCTGCAAATAACCACAGCAACTGCCAAGTAATGTATCTTCACCAGGGCAGGAGGAGGGCTTTCCATCATGTGAGTCACAACTAACAGATTATTTGTAGTCACCACTAATTGTCTGACAAGGGAACACAAAAGTAAACTCTTCTTTAGTGTCATATTTTCATCCCAGCAAAGAACAAATACTCAGTCCATGATGTTGGTTTTAAAACAAAGCTTGTCTGATCAGATTAGGCACATGCTTTTTCCTCTGTGTTGAACCATCCCATGCAGTGACCTTCAGAAAACAATATACTGAGCAAAAAAACATGAAAACTTGCATTTGAATTGGTTGTCCTTTCTGTCTGCAGAATATATTTCTATACGGTCATTAAGGGAACAATCTTGTTCCCAGATGGCTGGGAAGCCTTTGGATGCTGTGGATCTTCTTGTCCAGTGGTGGAATGGGAGGTCCATCCTTTGGAGAGAGGGAAGTCCACTACTGGAAAGTCCTTCCAGACAGTGGTAGAAATTTACAGTGGTGGAGATTAATTCTGCTGTGGTTGCCACTTTGCCAGTGGTAGGGCTAAAAATGGGGGCAGTTTGGAGGCATGTTGGGGGGGCAATGCTCCTACTAAGAATCCACAGGATCCTTGCCTCCGAGTAGGGTGACCAGATAAAATCCAGGTCAGGGCTCATGTAACTAACAACTTTTCTCTACAGCTGTTAAAGTTACATGAGCCCTGACCTGGATTTTATCTGGTCACCCTAACCTAGGCCCACAGCTTTGAGTAGATCTGTGTAGCTAACCATTTTTGCCATGCTGAATTTGGGTTGCCACTTTTTTTAAAAAAATCTTGAAGAGCTATAATGGCAGACAGCTACAACATGAACTACATGTACCTTTTGAATTTGGCTGATGCGGATGGGTGGGAATTTTGTTTCAGTTCAGATTTGATAAGAATTTACCAATATTTTCAAATTTCTTCATACTAGAAATGAAAAGAATTTAAGATTAAAACAACAACAACACTGAATGTGAAATCAACATCCATCTCTCGGACAAAGGTGTATGGGAGAGAGCTCAAGTACCTTTCCATATGCCCAGATGCTACAGGGCTGACTCTAGCTACCTCTTGGTAGTGTTTCTAGCACATTGGCCATGAAAAGCATCGCCACAAACAGCCCTTACACCAAAAGGCATCATCTAAGCCAGCCTTATGCAACCAGGTGCCCTTCAGGTGTTTTGGACCTCAACTCCCACATCTCCAGCGAATGTGACCAATGGTCATGAATGATGGGGGTTGTAGTCCAAAACATCTAGAGGGCAACAGGCTGGGAAAGTCTGATTTAAGCAAATACTTTTGCTAAGCCCACTCTCTTTTAGTTCAGAATAGGAAGATTGTATTGGGAATATCCAAGATATTCATTTAACCCAGCATCCTGTTTTCCACAGAAGCATCCAGAAACCCTCAAAAAGGACATGAAGGAAGTATCCTCCCCAACTGTTTTTCAAAGAGATACGGCCTCTCTGATTCTAGAGCTTCCACTTAGCTAATAGCCACCAATAGACCTAACCTCCATTAATTTGTCTAATTTGCTTTTAGAGCCACTTATGCTGGTGGCAATTGCCACAACTTGGGGCAGTGAATTCCAACAATTAATAAGCATTGTATAGAGAAGTACTTCCTTTTCTCTGTGGTGATTCTACTACAAATCAGTTTCACTGGGTGACCCTGACCTCTGAGGCTATGGAGAGGGAGAAAAAAAAAGAAAAAAAGCTCTTTCTCCACTTTCCCCATTTATTCAATTTAATCTTTATCTAGGGATGGATGAATCAGAATATTTCTAATCCATGGCAGTTCTGCATATATTCAGTAAGAGGTCTGTTTTGTCTAATTTTCATATGCATACATTTCCTCTCATGCATGCATTTGTATATGCAATTTTAAAGCTGAGTATGCACTTCAAAATGTGGGAAAGTGTGAGGTCCAAAGGATAACTGTGTTCTGATCTGCATGTTGGTCTAGGAAGTGCAAATTAATTTGGTTCTCTTAAAAATGCAGACCAAGCAGAATTCTGCCCCATCCCCATCACTATCATGTTCCTGAACAGAGTCAAGAAGTTCCAAATGTTTTAGCCATTAGCCTTTCCAGATGTGGAAGTTGCTCCAATCCCTTTTTAACCTACTGAGGAACCACTAGTAAAAGTTTCCTTAATTAGAAAGGAAATCATGCTTGCTGGGACTGATGAAGTTGTAATCCTAAATCTATGGAGTATATCAGGATGGGGAAGGCTCTGATAGAATAGTATGCAATGGACTAAAATAGCCTCCCCCCCCAACCTGGTGTTCCCTAGATGTCTTGGACTACTACTGCCATCAGCTCCTGACCCATGGCTGGGTTGATGGGAGTTGTAGTGCAACTCAACAAGAGAGCTCCAGGATGGGGAAAGCTGATCTAGAAAATGGATTATGGTTTTCATTCAGTGTCAAGTGGTATTAGCAACTGCTAAAGAATGACAGAGCGATGGACATCACAGGTTTGGGGCCTGTGGTGCTTTATGTTTTTTTTACTACAATGAGCTGATCCCTTCCGGCGATGAAAGCAGAGTAACGGGCATGGAATAGCACTGGTTTCACAGTGTCAGCTTGAAGCAATTATTTGGCATTACCCTGCAGTCACTCAAAGCCAGGGCTGTCAGTCTCTTACTTGCTCACTCATCATGCAAAAAATAAAAATAATAAATAAATAAATAAGTTGTATTCTTCCTCCCCCTGGGAAATGAATAAGGGAATATGAGGAGACCTGCTATTATGGAGGTGAGCTGCTGTGAATGTAGAGGGGCAAATCTAGTGGAATTGGTGTCAGGACCTGGTGACACAGCTGCCAGGGACCTTTGGCTTCCCATTGCTGGGCCAAGAATAATAATAATAATAATAATAATAATAATAATAATAATATAATTTATAACCCGCCTCTCCCTCCGGATCGAGGCGGGGAACAACAACAATATAAAACACAAGAATCACAAAACAGTTAAAATTTTAAAAACAAGAAAAAAATACATCATTAAAAACATCTTAAAATTCATCTGGATAGGCCTGCCGGAAGAGATCATGACTCTCTTAAATTCATGAAGACTGCTAATTTGTCTAATCTCCTCCGGCAGACCATTCCACAGTCTGGGAGCGATGGAAGAGAAGGTCCTCTGGGTAACACTCGTCAGCCTAGTTCTGGCTGATTTGAGTAAGTTCTTCCCAGAGGACCTAAGTGTGCAGGGCGGATTGTACGGGAGAAGGCGATCCCGCAGGTAACCTGGACCCAAACCATGTAGGGCTTTAAAGGTAATAACCAACACTTTATACTTCACCCGGGAACTGATTGGCAGCCAATGAAGTGATTTTAAAACTGGTGTAATGTGGTGACCCCTAGATGTACCGGTGACCAACCTGGCTGCCATATTTTGAACAAGTTGAAGTTTCCGGACTAGGCACAAAGGTAGCCCTATGTACAGCACATTGCAGAAGTCAAGCCTCGAAGTTACCAGCGTGTGCACTACCGTCTTTAGGTCTTCCAACTCTAGGAAGGGGCGCAGCTGGCATATCAGCCAAAGCTGATAGTAGGCACTCCTGGACGTTGCATCCATCTGAGCTGTCATTTGGAGCGACAGATCCAGGAGTACCCCGAAGCTGCAAACACAATTTTTCAGGGGGGGTGTAACCTCATCCAGAACTGGTTGACACACCTCCAAACCCAGGTTGGGGCCTCCGTCTTGTCTGGATTCAGCTTCAGTTTGTTTTTCCTCATCCAGCCCATTACCGCCTCCAAGCATTCATTCAGAGGAGACACACTATCCTTAGCTGACAATGTTGTCAAAGGCATAGAGAAATATATTTGGGTGTCATCAGTGTACTGATAGCACCCTGCCCCATGCCTCTGGATGATCTCTCCCAGCGGTTTCATGTAGATGTTAAACAGCATTGGGGATAGGATGGCACCTTGTGGTACACCACAGAGCAACTCATTTTTTGAAGAGCAGCTATCCCCAAGCATCACCATCTGGAACCTGCCCGAGAGGTAGGACCAGAACCACTGAAGCACAGTGCCCCCGATTCCCAATTCCCCCAGGTGCTCCAGAAGGATACCATGGTCAATGGTATCGAAAGCTGCTGAGAGGTCCAGGAGTACCAGCAGGGACACACTCCCCCTGTCAATACTGAGGCATAGATCATCCACTAAGGCGACCAAAGCGGTCTCAAAGGAAAGGTGCTCAGACCTTGCGGGGTGAAGGCAAGTAGGATTTTCTCTGAGTGGTGCAAAGTGAGACAGAATTTGCTAGAGCAGAAGTGGGTAGCTTCCAATGGACCCAAGGCTTGCTGGGTTTGTGGCTGGAGAGCACACACACACACACACGGTGCACAGAATCTCTCCCAGTCCTGCTACAGATGTTCAGCAGCATCAGTGGGATTCAGGGGAGGTTTTAATCTCATCCCCATCCCAGGGATTTTGAGTAGTGTTGCTGGGATAGGATTGAGGTTAAAGCCTCCTCCTTACCTCAACAATGCAGCTGTAGATCACGGTGATGGAGAGGAAGCTTCCATTTCGCTCCCATCCCAGTGATATTTCCACAGAAAAGCTAGTTATCTTACCTCTCTGCTCCAGAAACCAGAGAGAGAGAGAAAGAGAGAGAAAGAGAGAGAGACAGAGAGAGACAGAGAGAGACGCTCTGGTCTGTTCTTACAGGGTGCTATGGTGTAGAAGAATGCTCTGTCAGCCTGCTGAACCAAAGAGGTCACTCTATTGAGCTAGTTATAGGGGGCTCTATGGTGCAGGAGGCTGACTTGGGCAGGATCTACACTGCTGATTTAAAATGGTTCATAACAGTAGTGAGAACTGTTGGGACCCAGGACACACTCCATATACAGTTTTCAAACTGTTTTCAAACAGTTATATCCTGCCTAGTGTAGATCTGGCCAAAGCATCCACCTGCAGCAGAGAGCCCTATGAAAGCAGAGCAGAGCATCTCCCACAGATTTCCGGGGAGAGAGGAAGATAGCCATACACTGAATACACAGGGATTCCAACCCAGATTTTCAAAAGCTAAGTGCACAAAGCTTTCGGCCTGGAAGGATAAAGCTGTTAGTTTCAGTTTCTCCCATATCAGATTTTGGCAGAAGATCCCAGGTTCAGTTGTCCAGTTAAAAGGATCAGTTAGCACCTGATGGGAAAGACCTGTGCCTGGAAGTCTGAGAAGCCATTATCACTCTGAATAGACAATACTGGGCCATTTTTCCATATGTATGCATCAGTTGAGCACATCTCTGAAATGTACACATTTGTCTCCCATTGATGAAAGTGCACATGTGTGCATTTTCCTGTAGTGTACATTTTTATGTGCATTTTTCAAATTTATGCATGCTCTTGAAATCATTATGGGGGGGGGGTTGCAAATTAGATTATATATTGTACAGACTTCAACCGCAGATTGCATCTGAGTCCATGTTTTGTCTGGAAGCTGTGAACTGTGTAAAACCTGATCGTAATTATTATTTTTTTAAAAATATTTAAAGTGATACAAAAAAGTTATAATGAATACAAACAACCCACTACAAAATATTATTAACCCAACAATTATATAATTATATCTAACATAAAGAGAACAAGAAGAAAAAGGTTGGTTGATACAACTCTTAAGGGAGGAAAGTTTAACCAAAATAGGTAAAAATACAAAAATTAAAAAGAAGAAAGAGAAGAAAGAGAAAATAAAAAATAAAAATCATAACTAAATTTACAGTTAAACTAAATTATAAATGTGCTGTATTTCCTTCATTTTTCTTTAAAATGTCCATATACTCAGAGCTGAAGCAGCATACATTGTTGTACATCCAGTTGCGATGCATATTGAACAAATCTCCCCCACATAGCTTCAAACGAAGCTAACTTCGATTTCCCTTGAATTTGAAGTAAGTCATAAGTTATTTTCTGAGATATTGCCACAGACCAAGTATTACGGTACCATGCTGATAAATTCAAATTATCCTGTTTTTTCCACTGTTGCATAATTGTCTGCCGAGCAGCCGTCAACAAAAATGTTATTAAAACTTTACTTTTCAATCCAATATTAAGTCCAATGATTGCAAACGAAATGAAATGAATTTCTATTATATCCCTAGATATATTTTCCAAAAGCACAAAGTTGACCTTTGTGAGCCCAATGATGCCCCAACTCTTCCTGGTGATCATATTTATGTATTTTATTTATTATTGCATTTATATCCCAACTTTTTTCCTCCAAGGAACCCGTGACGGCATACATAATCCTCCTCCATTTTATCCTCACAACAACAACCCTGTGAGGTAGGTAGGGTTGAGAGTCTGTGACTGGCCCAAAGTCACCCAGTGGGTTTCTGTGGCTGAGTGGGGACTAGAACCCGGATCTCCTGACTCTTAGTCCAACACTTTAGCCACTACACCACACTGGTTCTCAACAGATGTACATCATCTTGCCATAGTGAGGGCCATTGCTACTTGGAGCTTTGACCCTACCAAACTTCTTCCTGGGTGGGGGTGACCTGCCAAAGAGCTGAGTTTTTCCTCAAGAACAAAATCCTTTGTTAAGGTCAACCTGGCCACTGCTATGATCAGCTCCAAGCTGTTTCCTCGGTTGTTTGGTCAATGTGATGGATGTGTCTCTCCCTGCCTTCTTGGTGTTCAAGCC
Source organism: Anniella stebbinsi (assembly GCA_029215795.1). Classification (NCBI taxonomy): domain Eukaryota; kingdom Metazoa; phylum Chordata; class Lepidosauria; order Squamata; family Anniellidae; genus Anniella; species Anniella stebbinsi. Next base: position 339,013,226 of record JARDYH010000001.1, read on the forward strand.
AAGATGCAGAAATGCAAGTTAAAAGGTGATTAATCTTCCCTAATGGGATTGTACACTACAAACAGTATCTCACCCTCCATGTCTTTGTTAGCCCTGACTGGAGCTTGCATTACCTCAGACTGAGTAATAGGTCATTTATAATGAATACAGAAGTAGTAGGGGAAGAGGAGACCCATTTGGTTAAGTGTCAGCTGTGCTTAGGGCATTTGGACTTAATCCCATTGTGCAAGTATTCCTGAACTCCAGGAAGTGTTTAATTGGGTGTACAGTGAGGTATGATGTTATCCAACCTGCTGCAGAATGTTGCATCCTTTTATGCCATTGACACTAGCCAGGGCACACTTCTTACTGTCCAATCATTTCTCTCTGGTATGCATTAAAATCTGGCAAACCAGATTTTGGGCACAACCACTCAAGATTCCGGGGTGATGATTGCTGTAAATACCGCTGGAGCAATGAGCTCTTTGTTGACAGAGGTCCATGTGTGACCAAGAAGATTCCTGGTTGGGAATAATGGGAGTTTCAAGTTCAACACAAATGGAAGGTACCATGTTAGGGAAAGCTGATTGGCCAGAACTAGTATAAATGCTGGGATCCCTGGACATCTTGTCCTTGCCTGGATCAGATGTTTAGACTTCTGTATTCCATGGTTTGACTGCATCTGAAGCGTTCAGCTCCATCTTCAGCACCAGAGCTCAGGGTTGTGTTCTGGATATGGATCCAGGTACCACTGACTAGAGCCCGAGCCTTATCATGGCAGCGTGATTGCCATGATTCTTCTTCCTAGCACAAAGTGAAATTTACAACCTCATCCATCATATAGAGCAGTGGGAGGAGAAGAGAACCCAGACTCCAAATGAAAAATAGCAAGCAAAGCATTGCAACCTGGACATAGATTCTTGTGGGGATTGTCCACAAATCTTGTTTTAAATAATATGAATCGGAGTCCTCTTCACAAATTCACCAAATTTCACAGCAACACCCACCAGCTCTGCCTCCAACAGCAGTTTGCTATGTGTGGACCTCTGAAAAGGGAAGTCTGTGATGCATGCATAGGTTTCAATTTGATTGGGAACTCCGATGGCATGAATGATTACATGTGTAGGTTTCCATTTTTAGACCATTCAACATGTGGCTTTTGGAGGTGGGGCTGGAGGGTCGCACAGTGTTCTGATTGAGCCCAGCAAGTGAGATCCTGTTCTGCCTCCATGTGTTTATCCTACATATGGCGGCTAGTTTGTGAAGAGGCACAGCAAGGGAGCATAATGCCTCCAAAGAGGGGCCATACCCCAGTGATAAAGCACATGCTTCATATGTAGAAGGTCCCCAGCTCACTCCCTGTAATCTCCAGGGAGGGCTGGGAAACCCCCCTGTCTGAAACCTTGGCGACCCACCACTATCAGTTAGTGTAGACCAGGGGTGTTGAACCTCAGGCCCGTAGGCCAAATCTGCTTTGTCTGGGGTTCCAATATGGCTCCCTGGGGTTCCTCAGAAGGCCATGCCCCCTTCCTCTGGCCCCACCCCTTTCCCCCAGCCACCGATCATTTGGTGGTTTCCCAACTTTTACACAGTTTATTCCCCGTTCTAAAAGGCTGAAATGTCTCTCCTAATGCTTAGTTACTGGCAGTAAGACCTTTAAGTCACCATTATTTTTGATATTTTGGCTCCATACCTTTTGACTTCAGCCCCAACTCTACTGGAAAGTGGTCCCTGAGAGCATCCCTGAAACTGAATTTGAACCTCAAGTTGAAAGAGCTTTGACACCACTGCTGTAGACAATGCTAGGCTGGGCAGACTAATGGTCTTATGTTGCTAGAATTGGAAAATAAAAGGTCACAGGATGAGTCAGGAGCAGAGGAGAGGATTTGTCACTCCTCACTAGTAATGTCATGGGCACTATTTATTTATTTTATTATGTTTATATCCTGCCTTTTGTCCTCCTTAAGGAACTCAAGGTGACATACATAATCCTCCTCTCCATTTTATCCTTACAACAACAGCACTGTGAGATAGGTTGGACTGAGAGTCTGTGACTGGCCCAAAGTCACCCAGTGAGCTTCCAAGGATGAGTGGCGACTAGAACCCGGACCTCCTGACTCCCAATCCAATACTCTAACCACTATTCCACAATGGCTCTCGCCCTGACTGTCCAGTGGAGGACCAACATGACAATCACTACATCCCATATGCTCCATCTCAATAAAATTGGATGCACTGACATAGCTGCGAGAGCCAGCGGCCCTGGTGGTGGGGGCAAATGTGGCAAATGTTGCAGTTTGAGCACTGGGAAAATGTGATTCTCCCTATCACCTGTCCAACTGAAGCATTCCCTTGAGAGAAGACATCTGGCTTCCATTCAGCAAATGAGTAACAGCTGCACCTTTACTGTACACACACACACACACACACAGACACACAGACCAATCACATAGAAAGGCACACTGTTGAGAAAAAAGTATTTAAAACTGCAATTTTCTCTTCATGGTTAAAAAAAAAGGAAGAGAGAAAGGGGGAGAGCAGGAGTGCTCAAGGAGTTTGTTCTCAGGAACAATTAGGTGCAGAGAGGTTGGAAGATGTGAGAATTAACAGCCAAGGTTAGTTTGATTAGCAACACAGAGGTGTTCCAGAAGAAGTTAATCCCAAGATCTCACTGTGGCTCATCTACTGCATAATGTAAGAGGCTAAAAATAAAGTGAAGGTTCATCAAGTCCAACTTTGTGGTTCAGAGTGGGGAACAGTGGCTATTAAGATAACAGACTTTTCTTATATTGTTGGCTCTCCTGGTTCTGTAAGGCTTTTGTTCTATAAAATGCACAGAAGGGGTAGGGCACCTATTCAGAAACAGGAATAGAAGAGCTTCAGAGTTGCCATCTTTAGCTAGCCACAGATCAACATCTTTCAGGATTGTTTGAATAAACTGGGAAGGTTTAATTTTATGGGAAAAGGAGAGTCAAAGAATTACGGAGGAAGGAAGACGATACAACAAATCCAGTGTTCATTGTACCTTCCTAACTTGCCATAGCCCTTAGGATCAGGGTCCAATAGCAGGGTGTGGCTGTGGCTGTGGGTGCATGCACACATACACACAGACAGAGTGACAATCCACATCCATATGAAATGCACAACTAAAATACCACCACCACTACCACAATTTTTCTCAGTTTGTTAAAAGCCTACTTAAGAAGGCATGTGTCACATCTAAACAAATGTTCGCACTCAGAATTGGTGTATTGAATTGGTGTCTTTCTGCTGACAGAAGGGTCTTTGATCCATCCCCTTGCACCCTTCACACCCCAAATCTGCTCCAGAGAGTTGGGGGCTGATTTGGAACAATGAGGGAAGTGGCACAGGGGAGGGGGAAATCACCAAAGCTCACCTCCCTTCATTAGGTCACCTTCAATCAGTAGAGGGACACCAGGACCTGTTTCGAAGAGTGGGTGCTTAGAGTTTTAAACTGGAGTTAGCTGAAACAGGTGATAGGGTGGGGTAGGTTGCAGGGCTTCCTAAGTTGATTCCTAGGGCTCTGGTTTGAAGGAGTGCCTGTTTCTCCCATTTGTGATCTGCTTGTGTATTTGTAAATGAAGCAAATACAAAAAAGACATTGTATGTTACCAGTATTCATGATTCCAAGGAAACTAAACCCAGCCATGTTGCCTACTGGATCTCTTGGTGGAGTAGGGGGCAGGTGACATTATGTAGATCTCGTGCCCTTCTGGTCTCTGTGGGTCAAAGCTTGTTAGCATAGTTCTGTTTTAAAGATAGTGCACAGAGGCCAGTTTTTTTTTCCTGGGGTTGCAGAGGCTAAGAAGCAGCGGGTTTTCAGTAGCAGAACAGGAGAGAGACCTGGGCTCAATTTGGACGACACAATAAACAACTGGTGTGGGGGAAATAATTGTCAGTTGTTTTGCCTATTGTGTCATCCGAATGCTGCCATAGTCAACTCAGCGCTGATCCTCATCCACACCACAGTAGATTATTTATTACCATGTTGTGTGGGGAGTGCCCCCTCGGGTTAGTGTGAGGGTTAGGGTTAGTCAACCCACCATTGACTATCGTGTCATCTGAATTGACCCCTGAAGTATCCAGGGAAACTCCATTTTTGAGCAGTGTTTGCTCAGTGGAACGATAACACTCTTACTCAGGGTGCCACTGAAAGGCTACTCTGCCTTTTGAACCTAGAGAAAGAGGGAGGCCACTGTGGCTTGCTCCAGGCCCTGTTATATTCTTTGTAATATAACAGGAGTCACAGCACACTTCTCAAGGGTGTCTGTGTATCTGTGATAATTGTCCACTAAATAGGCCAAGCATCTCTCCCAGTGTTATATGGACTTGGTGTCAGCAGAGGTCAAGGATAGAACAGATTCTCAAAACTAAACCCCAGCAGCAATGGCTCCATGCAGAGCAGATGGTGGGATAATGTTGGTTGAGGCTGTTGCACTCCAGGAATGTCAGTGTCAAACATCTCAGCAGCATAGGGCACTGAGTGTGATGGGAAGAGGAGAGAGTGAAAGAGAGAGAGAGAGAGAGATCAAGGAAACAGGAGGTTAAATGAGGCGACTCTCACATAGTGGGACTGCGCCACTCCAGAGCTCTGCCAAAGAGAAAGGTTACTTGCCTGCCACTTCATTAGGAAAAGGGGCGTCGCATCAAGGAGCCTCATCTGTTGAGCAGACAGAGTGGATCCTAACAAAAGGAATGACAGATTAAGGACTGTCTGGGAGCTAATGTACTGTTTACTACACTATAAATGCCCGATGTTTGGGGAATGACAGACGATGGGAAGCAACACCAGGGTGGGAGTGGTGGAGAACTTTCTTCACTCCCACTCTGAAGCAAACTGCAGTTTTGAAGAAGATATTCCCCTGGATTCCTTTCCTCCTTCTGCCTGAACAGAGCTCATATAGGAGACCCATAGAAGAAAGAAAGAGCCCAATGCACAACACTGAACCTTTGCCACTTGCTCAGATCAGACGATTGGTGTTCAGTTGAATCATTGTTGTGATTTTATGATTGACTAAAATGTCCAGGTTTAAATGCAGGGTGGAGTTTCATGTATCCTTCTCTTTTGGCTGGGAGTAATCCCTTCTGGCTTCTCTTGGCTGCAGAAAGCATTTGAAACTGGAAGGCTTAAGGAATTCAAAGCCTCCCTGGTCCCCAGCTGCAAATGACAGCTTTGTGAAACTAGGAGAAACCATGCCCAGATGAAAATTCCTCCCACACCATTGGTGTAGTCTGTGTACTTCAGCGGCTTCTCATGGCCAGAGGAAATCTTTCTTGGACATGCAATGCTGGTATTTTCCAGCCAAAGAGCTGGGAAGTTTACAAGAGATCCCTGACTTTCAAATGTGTCTATATGTAAGGATGGGCATATCTGTCAGTTTTGGTTTCTCTTTTATTAGTTTTTTAAATAAATAAATAAATAAATAAATAAATCTTTTTATACTGATTATGGAGAATATTGCAAATTTTGGTAAATTCTGGTCAAAACTGAACTGAAACAAAATTGTCACCCATTCTTTCATGTGTGTGAATTCATGTGTGTGGGATTGGAAATGATACAAGCCATTTAATGATTTGGGGAAAAGTGCTGTGATTGGCTTCTTTTGTAGCCCATCTTTAGTTTCATGTTTATTATTATCATCATCATCATCATCATCATCATCATCATCATCCAAGGAACTCAAAGCATTGTATGTGGTTCTCCTCCCGTATCCCACATTTTAAACTCACAACGATCTTGTGAAATAAATTAGGCAGAGAGACAGCAACTGGCACAAGGTCACCAAATGAGCTCCATTGCTAAGTGAGTCTTTGAGCCCAGGTCTCCCCAGTCTTAGTCTGACTCATTCACTCGAACAAGTCCATTTTATTTGGGTTTTCAGATAACTTTCAACCAGTGATATAACATTAACATTTGATGTAACTATGTAACATTCATTTAATTTCCATCATCCCTCTTTCCAGCAAACTGACGTTCAATGTAAGAATCAGCAAAACTGGAGTTCACTAAAGTTCTCTGAACTCCATCCTGAAGCTTGTTCCGACATGAGTCCCTATCAGATTGGGAGCTTTTTTTTTTTTGCATGAAAATCCATCTGTATTTTCATGAGTATTTCCCCAAATGAATACATCAGTTGTGCACACCTTTGAAATGCACATCTGCTTCTCCCATTGATTAAAACGTATTTGTGCACATTTTTGAAAATGACACAGTTTTGTGCATTTTCAAATTTATGCATCCTGTTGAATGCTTTTTGTTTGGGTCCATGAATCACATTGCAAGCTTGGAAATGTAAAGATTTTGACTACAGATTGTGTCTGAGTTCATGTTCAGGTGTGAATCCTGATCCAAAATGAACTGGAAAAAAATTCTTACATCCCTTGAAGGAAAATGCTATTCAGCAACAGTGTTCTGTCTTGACAGATGTTAACATGAGAGACACAGTCTCCTGCACAGCATGTTGCCTGCTTCTACTATTCCTCTGGCTCCCTACCTTTAAAATATGTGATTTCTCTGTCTCTTTGCTAAGCCCTGATGTGGACTGATCTGCTATACTCACCAGTCTTTTCTTCTCCTTCTTCCAAGCTCTGCACCTTGTGCAATAATGTATCCTTATGGAAAATGGGCATCATATTCCCCAAACAAAACAGATGCTTCCTGCATCTAGGTGTGAACTCTATTCAGTATGAAGAATAAGGCTTGTTGAGATACAAGCAGCACATCCTTCAGAGCCCAATTGCCTTCTGGGAATATGTGATGACCCCTTGATCACAGTCACATCCTTCTGTGTCACCTTTTCATTGAAAAGTGCTCTACAGACTTTCCACAGTTAAGGGACCATTTCATTTCTGCCTCTAGCATAGAAGGAAGCAGATTTCAATTTCCCCAAGCCTGCAGCAAGACTTTTGGATTCTTCAGCAGAAGAGAAGACTTGGAGAGGAACTAAAACCACAGGCAGGGGGATTCAGGGAGTCAGGAGGTACTTGCTTTGTTGGTAACCAATATATGGCTTCAAAATGTCTTGGGGCTCAACAGAAGTCATTAGGCATTTCTGAGATCCATCAACATTTCCCAATGATGCGATGCAACAATATAGATTAAATGGGGCTGTATTAATTGTTTGATTAAAATGACAATGTATTCTTTACAGCCTTTCTTCCATAACATCTGAAAGAACTGTTGTTCTATAGGAGCAGGGGCCACAATGTATTTTGGAATGACACAGAGGGACTAGCATTTTAAGATGATGATGATGATGATGATGATGATGATGATGATGATGACGATGACCACCCTTCATCCAAAACTATCAGGATGGTGTACAAAGTAAGACCCCAAGATGGTCATAAAATCCTAAAATGCAATAAAAACAAGACAGAATATAGTCATCAAACAATTTAAAAGTCAGTAAAATATAAGAGAACAAACTAATGATCGAAAATGCCCAGACAAATAAAAAGAGTTTTAACCTGGCTCCAGAAAGTTAGTAAAGTTGGTACCAGTCAGATTTTTATGGAGAGGGAGTTCCATAAATAGGCTACCCTAACTAGGTATGTATGAGAAATTTGTTTCAGGTCATTTTTAATCAGAGTTTTACCCAGTTTGAACTTTCCAAACTGAACATGGACTCAGACACAATCTGTGGGTGAAGTCCATACATTTACAAGCTTGCAATGTGATTCATGGACCAAAGAAAATTTATGTATTTGCATATTAATGTATTTATTTACTTTATTTGATTTACAAGAGGATACCGTTCCATATCTAAACAGATTCTGGAGCAGTGAACAATGGAATAGGAAAAAGAAGAGAACACATTATTGCAATTAAACAATCAAACCACCAAAGACAGAATACCAGTAAAAAATATGGCTAGTGAATCAGGGAAGGCTTCTTGAAATAAAAATGTTGTCATGCATTTGACAGCATGCATACATTTGATAAAATGCACATAAAATCCTAGTTTAGAAATAAATGTGCACAAATATGCTTTAGTCATTGGGAGAAGAATGTATGCATTTCAAAGATGTGCACACTTGATGCATACATTTGGAAAAAAATACCCATGGATTTTCAGATGAAAAGGAGAAAAACAAACAAACCTTGCCATCTGATACAGAGTCAAGATGGAATGAGCATTGATGTGGAATTAGGAGAACTTCAGCAAGCTTGAATGTGGCTGATTCACACATGCCTAGACAGAGAAAGTGACCTCCCTTCTTAAAACATAACGTATGGAAGATTCTTTGAGAAAAGCTCCACCGGTAGGTTTTAATACACAGGCAGGCTGGTATGAGGAGTAGGGATATCCATTGCTGGGAAATCTGGATTGTCATGGCACCTGTGACTCGGATCAGGCTTGTTGTTTTATTTGTATAAATTGCAGCCAGCAAGGTGAACAATGTTCTTGGTCTGGCCAGTAGGCATTGTCCTGTTTGCAAATGTGCATCTGTGCTTATGTAGATTAATGCACATTTGCACAAATCTCACCCCCAAAGTTAAACAACTGGTCTGGATGTCCATGGAATCTGCATGACTCCCTTCCCCCAAAAAGCCAGTTGACTCCAGAATCCACAGGTTGAATTCATAGAAATCCAGACTCACTTGAATCCTTTGCGAATTTCTCTGACATCCCTACTTAGCAGTGAAATGTATGTATGTTGAACTAGGGAAGTGTGACTGGCAGCTATGCATCATTGACTGCCAGGAGGCTACTGTGTTAGTGTGAGGAAGATAACAAAAACAAAAAGCTATCTCTGATTTCTCCCCTAAGTTCATGGAGGAAGGCCTTCCCTTCCCTGAAAACCTTAGAGAAGGTGTACAAAATTATGCATGGTGTGGAGAATGTGGATAGGGAGACATTTTCTCCATCTCCCATAAAACTAGAAACCAATGGAGTCATTCCATGAAGCTCATTGGTGGGAGATTCTGGACAGTACTTCTTCACATAGTACATGGTCAAATTATGAAAATTGTTACCACAAGAGGAAGCAATGGCAACCAATTTGGATGGCTTCAAAATGCAGTTAGACAGATTCCTGGAGGAGAAGACAATCAATGGCTACTAGTCATGATGACTATCTGCTACCTCTAGTATCAGCAGAAGTGAGACTATGTACACCAGTTGCTGGGGCGTATGGATGTGATGCTTGTGGATCTCCTGTTGACAGGTGGTTAGTCACTGTGTAAATAGAATGTTAGACAAGATGGAGCCTTGGTGTGATCCAGCATAGCTCTTCTTATGTTCTTATGCTTCAGAATCTGGACCTTTGGAGGGGTGTGTGTGACAGAGGGGGGAAAAGAGAGAGAGAGAGAGAGAGAGAGAGAGAGAGAGAGAGAGAGAGAGAGGCAGGTGATGGTGGTGGTGATAACTTAAGGTGCAAAACTTTTCAGTGGTGCCATGTTGTGGAATTCCCTCCCTAAAGGGACTTATCAGGGAGTGTTTTCTTGCATGAAGCAGCTTCGTGTCATTGCAATTCTTTCCAAAACTGAACTGAACTGAAATCCTCATCCATTCCTTAAATATGCCGCACAGTGTTTTTTTTTTTCTGGCATCTCATTGGGCCCGATATATAGTTGCTGAACAAAGGCTACTCAACTAAAGCAAGTCAAGGAAATAGACATGTTTTGCTCCATAAAATACGGGAAGAGGTGGGAAATGAAAAGGCAAAGGCAACAGCAAGCAACTTCAGCAGCTAAAGAGGAAAGAAATGGAAAGACAGGAAACCTGGAGGGAGGCCAAATGCACAGAGTGAGTTGTTTGGGGATGAAGAGGCAGCTCATGGAAGGGGAGAACTGGGCACTTGGGACAGCTGCTAAAGCAGCATTTGAGAGGGGCCCCCCACAAAGCGCTTTGTCATCATTTATTGAGAAGTTAAAATAAGGGGCAGATAAGGACATATAAATTGGCAGCAGATTGTGGTTTATGGTAATGACAGTCCCAGAGGAGCATCTCTCTCTTGGTGACATTGAAGTAAATTGCATTGCTCAAGATATATACTAAGGATAGATAATGAGAGATGTGTGCACAGGGTAGAAGAGATTGTGGGTTTTATAATGCTATTGAACTACTGGAGATGAGTGTGTGGATGTGTCTTTGAGAAAGCCAAATGGTGGGGAGGAGGGGAAGGGAAGGGAAGGGAGTCACCAAAGTCAATTCGGATGCAAAGCTTAAAGGAGACCTTGCCTTGCTACAGCCCAAATACTGGCAGTTCTTAGGGCCCCTGATCCACAAGCTCTTTTAAGTGTGGGGAGGAGCTTTCACATGCACACCAAGCATTCCCCATTCTACTGCATCAGAAACGATGATGATGATGACGACAACAACAATTATGATTCATTACATTTTTATCCTGCCCAATAGCTGAGGCTCATTGGGAAGTTCACAATTAAAACCATAAAATACAACAAATCGAAGTTTAAAAATACCACGTAAAACCACAATAAACCCAGCAGCAGTTACAGCCCAGGGAAAGCCTGTGTGAAAAGATGTGTTTGCAGGAGGCGTTTAAAGGATGTGACATTTTCTGCCTCCTGAAACGCATGAGGAAGGGTTTTCTAGATGGTGGGTGCCACTACAGAGAATGTCGAGGTTTTTAATGACTACCTTCTGTTCATTTCAGAATGACTGGAAAGATGCTACCCTGAGTTTGGGTTCAGCTTAGAGTCAAACTACACATTATGTTAATTGCATAGCATGTAGCTGAGGACAGAGGTGGGAACTTGTGGCCCTCCAGATGTTTTGGCCTACAACTCCCGTGATCCGTCACCACTGGCTATGCTGGATAGGACTCGTAGGCATTGTAGGCTAGGGTGACCAGATAAAATCCAGGTCAGGGCTCATGTAACTTTAACAGTTGTAGAGAAAAGGGAATTTCAGCCAGTGACATTTGTATGCAATTAGTTCCTGGTGAAATTCCCTCTTCATCACACCAGTTAAAGTTGCAGGGGCCCTGCCTTCTTTTGTATCTGGTCACTCTAGTATAGTGCCTGCAACTTTAACTGTTGTGATGAAGAAGGAATTTCACCAGGAACTAATTGCATACAAATGACACTGGCTGAAATTCCCATTTCTCTACAACTGTTAAAGTTACATGAGTCCTGACCTGGATTTTATCTGGTCAGCCTATTGTAGGCTATAACGTCTGGCGGGCCAAAAATTCCCCACCCCCTGCTTGACAGTAAATGTGAATGGATCCAAGTCAGGTCAAGGCCATCATGCAAAAACATAAATAACCTTTCCAAGAAATGGTGTGGGGGAAAAGGTTTAATCCTGCCCTTCTGGTATGTCATGGTGCTAAGCCAAATCAGGGCCATGTGCACTTACTCTAGAGAAAAAGATTATGCTCATCGAAATGCTACACAATTCATGGAACATGTAATTTGATTCTTACCTAGCAGCATAAGCAGTTGTATTTATTGAAAGGAGGATGTCTCAGCAGCCAGAAGGGACTTTGTCTAGAAACTCTGTGTGTGTGTGTGTGTGTGTGTGTATGTTTCCTGTTATGCACATAGGAGAATTTGTGAAGCTGGAGTTCACTGAGATTCTCTCATTTCCATCTCAAAGCTCAATCTGCCTTGTTCCCGTTCCTGGTCACAAGCTTCCTCCCACCCCACTCCCGTTCAAATGGGACAAGGAAACATTTGGGTGTGCATTGACTGAAGTGTGAAAATGCACATTTTTCAAAACACGAGTTTTGAAAGAGCACCTTTTTCTAATGCACACGTCTTGTGAACAAGCATTGCAAGCTTGGGAATGTGTGAAAGAACAGAAATGAAATTCTTGTACATCCCTATTTTGGATCAGAGGCAGTGAGGGGCCAGAAGATCAAATAATAATAAAGATCAGCTCACCATTGTTTTGCCCTAACCAGTGATTTTGTATTATTATTTACTATTATTATTATTATTATTATTATTAATCTCTTTCTCGCTTGTGGCGGTTTTTCTAGACTGACATGATGGGCTTTGCCAAGTCATGCTGTCTTTTACAGATTAAGAAATTTCCTGACAATTGAGCATGTTTTAAGTATGACTGCTTTCTGGATGTTGGCGTGGATTTATTGTGGTAGGCCCAGTTTCCAAAGGTGTTCTGTATAATTTTTTGATGTGATGACTGATGTGACTAATGGAATAATTGTGAACTTTTCCTGTTACCATAGTTCTTTGACTTTCATAGCCAGTGTATTATTTTATTCTATTTATATACTGCCCCATAGCCAAAACTCTCTGGGTGCTTTACTACAATTCATAAAAAATACAACAACAATACAAAAATATTGCATTATGATAAAAACAGTCATGTATGTTCAGGCATAGGTAATGACAAGCATTTCTTTTTGATATATTCTATTCTTAACTTTGAACAGGTATAAGCTCATGTTGTCAAGGCAGGAGAGGTGCTGAGTTCTCTTCCTTCTGTTTGAAATGTTCAAATGATTGTGGCCTTTATATAGGGATGGGGAACTTTGGTTCACATTGCAGACTGGATGGTGAGATTAAAGAGACGACACAATAAATTGAATTTAAACAAAGGCCGCATTTATTAACGCACAAGGTAGATGGAGGCCTAAGCAGGCATCCTGTCTTGGCCAATGTCTTGGCCATAATTGGGATTGGGCGAGCCATTCAATATCATGGTAGGTGTTGCTGGTGCGTTGACACCTACCAGGATTCCCCATTTGGGGTAGGTAGGATTTCCTATGTCACCTCCCCTCAGGTTGCAAAACTCAGAGTGGGTGAATAAGGTTGGCCTCAGACGTAACCCTTATCCCCACACTTGGTGCTGCAGGACTCCCAGGTGAGGGCCTCAGATGTCACCAATCACCACAATGGTGACTGCGAATGCTCACCAAACCTGAACTTGCTCCCAATGCCCGCACACCTGCCCTCAATTATTCAACCAATTAACCTATTTAGTACTCCCCCATTGTCTTACAGTGTGAAGTAGGTAGAAAAAACCCCAAATACAGTCTGAAGGTAAAAAAATCCTATTTGGCCCCCGAAAAGGCAGCCAGCAAGCCCACACTGTATACAGGGAGGGAGGCAGGGTTCAGAACAACAAACAAAGGCAGGAAGGGGAGCCACAGAGGCCGGTGAAATAGGCCTACGGCTCCACCCCCAGGTGGTGGCCCCATTCGGAGGCTGCCAATGGCTGGCCTCCACGCATCATCCTCGCCGCCACCTGCAACTGCCTCTGCCCGCCCAGGCAAGCTGGGCATGGAAGGAAGGGCCTTTTTATTGCTAAGTAGCCTCATTTAACACTTTCAAACCAGTTAGTGAACAGAAACAGTTATCCTCCAAAATGTATGTTTTTACAAATGGTGCAATATAATTCTCCAGTCAAAAAATAATGTGCAATAGTGCATATTTTATGGGATGGTGCAAACAAACATATACCTATATATCTATATCTATATGAAAATATTATTTAAAATGCATTGTATAATGAACATTCGCAACAAAAGATATGCATATTAGGCAAAATTGCATACAAAAGTGTGAACAGATTTTCATGAAAACTTTTTAAAACAAATCTCTATGTTCAGGAGGAACCGAATGTAAAATGAGAAAAATGAAAAACCAAAACTGTATTTGACAGATTGGTCCTTACATATCTTTATATGCACTTCTGGTTTTTGTCTTGTAATCTGTAAACCTATCTACACTACTGCTTTAAAATGGTTTAAAATGGTTTAAAATGGTTTATAACAGTAGTGACAACTGTTGGGGCCCAGGACACACTCCATACACAGTTTTCAAAACATTTTCAAAGTGTTTTATCCTGCTTGTGTAGATAGGCTCTCTGCCACCATGTGTATACTGCAAAGTTGCCAGGGGAAAATGCGACTGGATGGGGGTCACTGAGGTTACTTATTTTTCATCTTTCCAACCTCCTGCACCCAGATTCTGAATGCAGAGAAATTCTTCACCTCCAAGTGCATGTCATCTTATGGCTGACTTTCTCTAAGCACAGCCAGGCAGCCTTTGCCAAGGCCGGTTGGAGTAAATTCTCTCTGTTTGACAGCTGATGAAAGGATGGAGGATTTATAACTTATTTGAGTTCCCATACATCACCCTTTGTGTCGCTTGCTTATGATGGCCTTGCCAAAAGATAAAGAAGTGCAGGACGCTCAGTATGGGCTGCGCTGACAGGCCAGGGACAAATGTCTCTGTTGGGTAAATTGATTTGAATGGCTCTAGTGAAATATCAGGCGAGGCTGAAAATATGATTGGGTTTAATGATCCTGCCTGCATTGTATCCCACTAGAATTCCAAATGGTGGACAAGTTAATTAAAGTCACGTATACCAGTGGGAACAGAGAGGACATAATAGGTAGATATGGATATGTGTTGCTAGAGCATCTATCTATTAAGTATATCTGTCGGTCTATCTAAAAGTTATTTTTCCTGCTGTTTCCAATGAAGTGAGTTTCCTGTGAGGCCAATAAATATCATTTCTAATTTATTGGGTGTTTATCCAGGTAAAACTGTGCAGAATATTTTTTTCCCATCCTCCAGAGTCTAACAAGCAAAGACCTCAAGGCATAAAAATGCAAAATGAAAAGATGGAGAGCAGACAAACTGTTTATTCTCCTCTGGTGAAATTTACTGCACATAAAACTTAATACGGTGTTAAGAATGGAACATTCATTTTCAGTGAGCAATGGAGGTTTGTGGCCACACAAACCGAGAATCGGAAAGGGGAATTTAAAGTTGTTGCTGTTTTAAGTAGAGTATAAAAATAAAGATAAAGCAGGGATAGCTTTGTGTTTGCCCTCAACCAACTCTTTGGTTGTGGCCTGGATTTTGGATTGGCCTAAAAAGTCATTTTTGTTATGAAAGTTTTAAGATAATGGTGGAAAGTGATGAATTTAAGGTCACCTGCAGTACATATTTTACATTTCTGCTTCATCTTTTGAAGACGATGTACCCAAATCACCTGCTCCACACTCAGCAGAGTCTCATGAGAGAAATCAAGGGACTGTGGGTTAAGAATAAAGTGGATCAAGAAGCCATGATTTTTTTAAAATGATAATACTCTGTAGGAGAGATGGTTGAACATTTCATTTCAGTTTGGTTTTGATAAGGAATGAACAGAATTTGCAAAGTTATCCAATTTTTTTTAAAAAAATGTACGTTGGACAAATTGAAACTAACAGATTGATCCATCTAGGCCATCAGTGCTTGTCCTCTTCAAAGTCTAGGTTTGAATCACTGTGTATTTAGCTATGTTAAGTGATAATTTAGATGGCCACCTCTTTCTTCCAACAGGCTCCTGATATTAACAGCTACATGGCTAGGCTGACCATATGAAAAGGAGGACAGGGCTCATGTAACTTTAACAGTTGTAGAGAAAAGGGAATTTCAGCCAGTGACATTTGTATGCAATTAGTTCCTGGTGAAATTCCCTCTTCATCACAACTGTTGAAGTTGCAGAGCCCTGCCTTCTTTTGTATATGGCCACTCTAGTATAGTGCCTGCACCTTTAACTGTTGTGATGAAGAGAGAATTTCACCAGGGACTAATTGCATACAAATGACACTGGCTGAAATTCCCTTTTCTCTACAACTGTTAAAGTTACATGAGCCCTGTCCTCCTTTTCATATGGTCAACCTATACATGGCAGACAGAAATAACATGGGCCCCTCCCTGCTGGGAACAAGCTGTACCTATTGAATTTTGGCAGTTGTGGATGAGAATTTTGTTTTAGTTCATTTTCCTTGATTAGTTATCAAAAATTCACATAGTTCTTCATATCTGGGGAGAAAGAAGTTACATTTAAAAAAAATCTGACTGGGAGAAAGCATAACTGATTGCAAAACGTATCCCTTGAGTTAAATAAACCTTACTACACACTTTCAAATGAATTTCCCAGTATGGCTGTGTACCGCGTCAGCTCCAGATCTGAATTCTGATCCAAAGTAGGCCAATTTGGACCATATCAGGCCAGATCCCGAGTGGGTTGGGATTGGCCTGGTTCACCCCAACCCCACTACTCCCCTGCTCCTTACCAGGAGGCCTGGATTATCAGAGAAGTGCCCACAGCTACTGCCATCTTTAAGGGAGTCACCATTTTCTTTTGAAATGATGACTTCTCTTCCAGAAATTAAACATTGTATAAATGGCCATAAGGCCATCATGTATGCAACCTTACAGGTGGGCAACTGGAGAGGGGTACGGCTTGGCAGGTGGGGTGCCTGGCTTGGTGGGGACCTAATTTAGATGTCTGAATCCTAATTCAAATCCAGAATCTGCAGCAGGTCAGAAGATGTTTGAATTGGGCTGAAGCAGGTTGTGAGGTCTGTGCATAGCTCTATTTCTCAGCACAGTTTCTATAAGTGACCCACCAAGTGAGGCATTGTGGTGACAATGAAGGAAGGGGCCTTCCCAGTAGTGGCTCCCCTGTTGTGGAACATCCACCCCAGAAGGCTTGCCTAGTGCCTGCCTTAATGTCTTTCTTCTTCTTCTTCTTCTTCTTCTTCTTCTTCTTCTTCTTCTTCTTCTTCTTCCTTGGTGTGCTGTGTACATAATTCTGGCTATGCTCATGTGGTGCCCCAACTGTGCCTTTTGAGACAAGCACTGTTTACACAATACATGTCGTTTGAAAAAGCTTCTGTTTTTGTCAGATATTTTTCTACAATGAAGCCAATGGAAATGCCATTGTTCCTTGTTCTTTCTGTTTGCTACTCAAGACAGTCTGTTGGATGAAATTAAGAACTTTGACTGTGGGGTGTCAGGTGTCTGCACAAAGAAGAGTGTAAGGAGAACAGCAAAAGAAAATTGTCTTGGCTTGCAGCAGGTAGTATGACACTTTGGTGCAATGTCACGTTTAGAGACACAGTGTCAATCAATCATGCTTTATTGCTCCAACTTTTCTTAATGCAGGCCCATAAAATCAAAATGAAAACAGCCACAGCTACACATACACAATAAAACTACAATACAGGAAATGCATCAGAAAGCCAAACTTGCTGGTATAGCAAAACGTTATGTTAATGTACCATGGCTGATTATCAGCATTTAAAGGCACAGCTTGCAACTGTGTTTCTTTTCTTAAGAAATTTGGGGCCCCAATCCATTGGTGGGTTCTCCTGTGCAAGGTCCATTGGAATGAATGAGAGCAACTGTATATGAGAGCATGGAAGGGGACCTTCGTGTTGGATAGTGCTGGTTCGAATATGTCCCCCACCATTGGACAGTACTCTCCTATAAATCCATCAGCTTCAAAAGCAAATGTCAAACTGGAATCAAACTGATGGAGAACTTTTAGGATGAAAAAAGAGGCGGAGTGGCCCAGTGATTTAGGTGTTGTCCTTTTAACTGGATGCTTTTGATTCAAATGCCCCTTCTTTGACTCACTTGCCCCAGTCTTGGAGGTAGATGAGATAACATTTGTGAAATTGCATATATCATCATCACCACCTCCATCTTTTGTTAAATTGTTCCTCATTTCCCTTTGGAAAATTGATCATGAATACGACATTGTGTGATCCACTTTACAATTAGCTGTCTACTTTCTGGCTCACAGGCCATCAATTGTGACGTGATATTATGATTGCCATTTCCAAAGTGAACTATAACTATAGCAGAAGATGGGACCAACTGGAATGAGGTTTGATAGTATGTAGTGTAATCCTATGGCCATTAAGCAGGAGTATGCCCCAATGTATTTCACAGAGCTTACTCCCTAGTAAGTGGGTTGTTTTGGGGGGGTAGGGTTGCAGCCTAAATGAGTTTTAGGGTGCAATTCTATACCCACTTTGCTGAGAGTAAGCCCCGTTAAACTCAGTGGGACTCATTTCAGAGAAGGCATATATAGGATTGTGCTGTTAGTTACTGCTAACTTTTGCTAGATTGTATAAAATGTCATCAATATGGACAGTGATGCTGTTAGATATTTTAGACTCTGGCTTAATGGTATTATAGCCCCCTCCCCTCTTTAGATGGCCATGTGTATTACTTCAACATGTGATATGCCAGCCCTGCTGCATTTGGGGGCCCTCCTGCTCCTTCTATGGAGTGGGACACTGGTCATTTGCCCATGGTTCTATAAATATGCAGAGCAATCTCTAGAACAAAGTTAGTAAAGTTCCCTGATTAGCCAAAGCATGAACATTATGACTTCTATCTAGGGATGGTGTGGAGAAAGTGGAAAGGGAGACATTTCCCCCCTCTCTCAAAACCCTTGATTCCAAGTTAGAGATGGCGTATCCAACTGGGTCTGTGAGGGTGCAAGTGCAGACCCACACCTGAGCACTCATGAGTCCCCTACACATACTCAGGAATAGATCCACCCTGGTTCCCTCCCCCCACTGCGTTAATGGCAGCCAGCATTAATACAGCAGGGGGAAATGCCACTTTCCAGAGCCTCTGGAAAGTTCACATTTTACTCTTGTGTTAAAAGGACTTTTACCTTTATGCTTATGTTAATATGGCTTTTAAGCACCCCATTGGCCGGGGGGGATGTGCACTTTCCAGAGCCACCAGAAAGTGCACTTTTCCCCCTGCTGCATTAATGGCAGCCACCATTAACATAGCAGTAGGCTGACCAAATGAAAAGGAGGACAGGGCTCATGTAACTTCAACAGTTGTAGAGAAAAGGGAATTTCAGCCAGTGTCATTTGTATGCAATTAGTTCCTGGTGAAATTCCCTCTTCATCACAACAGTTAAAGTTGCAGGGGCCCTTCCTTCTTTTGTATAGGGTCACTCTAGTATAGTGCCTGCAACTTTAACTGTTGTGATGAAGAGGGAATTTCACCAGGAACTAATTGCATACAAATGACACCTGCTGAAATTACCCTTTCATTACAACTGTTAAAGTTGCATGAGCCCTGTCCTCCTTTTCATATGGTCAGCCTATACAGCAGGGAGAAAGGGCCAGAAGCCAGGACAGGGGCTTGTGCATCTTGGTTCATGGCGGGCAAGCTACAGGATGGCGAATAAGCACTCACCAATTTTGGCCACCCCTAACCCAAGGTCATTTCATGAAGCTGATTGGTGGGAGATTCAGGACAGATAAAAAGAAGTTCTTCACACAGCACATACTTAAACTATGGAATTTGCTGCCAGGAGATATAGAGATGGCCACCAATTTGGATGGCTTTAAAAGTAAGTTAGATAAATTCCTGGAGGAAAAGGCTATCAGTGGCTACTAGTCCTGATGGCTATGTGCTGTGTGCTGGTGAAAACAAACAAAATGAAGTACAACTATTGTTTTTTGAGTAGAGAGATGTACAAAAAAGTGTCTTAGAATAAATGGCAAATAGTAGTTCTCTTAAAACAAACCCATATAAACAGAAGGGGGCTCTTTCATAATGACAGCACAAAGTCTCATATGAATTTCATCCATATTGATGTGGTTGATTGTATATGTAATAAATGGTGTCCAAATGTTTTCAAAACCTCAGATTGTTGTTTATAAAGTCTGTTTGGCCATTAGAGTTACTTTCCAGTAGGGGTGTGCACGCCTGAAATTATCGTATCGTATTGTAATCGGAAATCACTTTTTTAAAAAAATTCGGATCCGATTATATCGGAGGTTTATCATATCAAATTGTATCAGAATTATCGGAAATCCAATATTTATTTCGGATCCCTATTTTGCCCTATAGAGTTGCTTTTTGAGACAGAAAGGCCTATAACTTCTGTATTTTCAAAGTTAGTGACTTGAAACTTGGTCACAGTGCTTATGGGGTATGCCTAAGTATGTGTAATAAATTTCAGAACAATCCCTCCAACCATTTATTTTATATGAATTTTTAAAAGATTGTGCACTTTTTTTTTTACAGATCTCTGAATGCACGCGGCGAGCTGTCATTCTGAGCTGTCAGAAGTTGCACGATCTTTCAAAAATTCATATAAAAATGATTGGAGGGATTGTTCTGAAATTTCGTTATTGGACATTGGAACGATACGATACGCATCCCTACTTTCCAGCAATATTAGTCTTTTAATTGAAGCTAAAAAAATAGAAATGTTTTCTGAGTATAGAATGGGCTAAGGAATGAGCTATAGTGGGCCTACGCAGTATTATAAACTGATAAATGGGTGTTGCTTCTCTGGCCCGTTGCTATTGTATACAATACCATTCAGGCGCATTTCAGAACATTCAAAGTAAGAGGCAGGTCTTCATTTATTGATTTTATTAAGATATAACAACATATTTATATTTTGCATGTCCCATCCAAATTGGGCCCTCAGGGTGGCTTGCAATCAGGTATCATAAAACAATCTAATGCAATAATCAAACAACAAAACCCAGAGTGATATCATTAAAAAAAAACCTTTAAAATCACTAAAAAGCGGCAGTAGAAAAAACAAAACATCCTTACCCACATAAAGAGCAGTGCCATAAAACATGTATGAAACAGTAGTGCACTTAAATAACATTAGACTGTGGACTTAATGGTCTGGCATAGGAGCTCATTAGATGGTAATCCATATCAACTTCACTTATTTCATAGTCACCAGGGGGCTGGCACCAGTCTTCACAGTGCCAGATTACTGCCATTTCCTCCCTCAACCCTGTGTTTTGCCTCTCCCAGGCGGCATCAGGTAATCCTGATGCTGAGGAGGGAGCACAGGGTTTTTGGGTGGCTATCCAGATCCCGGTACAGTGCCCCTTTTTCCTGGTGGAAGGCAACCAATTGCTGGTCGCCTTCCACCAGGCTCACCCCCGGGTTGGCCCTGGATTGGCCGTGGAGCATCGTTACCCAGCAGAAGTGCCATGTTGACGTCACTCCCTTTGAAAAAGTTGGGGTGAATCCCCAACTTTTTCAAATTTGAGCATCATGGAGAAGCTGCACCTGCATCATCTAACCAATGGGGTGCAGATCCACAGCCACCATGGGGCCTTCCCCATGTGTAGACAGCCTCAAAGTCTTTTCAACCTGCCTTCTGAAAGCGCCAAAGAAGGGTTTCCTGGGCAGTGAGTTCTATAATCTGGGTGCTGCTAGCAAGAAGGCCTAATCCTGTGTCCTTACCCTTCACACCTCAATGCGTGGAAATACACTTAAGAGGGACCACAACATGTGAGCAGGTTTATGCTGGTGAGACTTTCTGATATCCATTATATTCTAAGAACCTAAAGGACGATGCTGGAGTTCATCGGTAAAGCACATCTTTTGCATGCCAGCTTCAATCTTTGGCCTCTCCAATTGAAATTATAAGTATCTGGATAATTATGAGTACCTGAGGATTTAGTGAGGGAGGTTGTGGGCTCTCCCACCCTAGAGACATTCAAGAAGTAGCTGGACAACCATCTGTCAAGTATGCTTTAAGGTGTATCCCTGCATTGAGGAGAGGTTTGGACTTGATGACCTTATAGGCCCTGTCCAACTCTAGTATTCTATGATTCTATGAAATCAGAAATACTGCACTAGGTGAGCCAATGATCAGTGGTCCTATATATATATATATATATATATATATGAGGGTGGTGTCATGATCATACCTCCTTACCAGAGGATGGTAACTCTGATTTTGGTGGGACCATAGTTCCATTCTGGGTAAAGGAGCTATCCAAGGTGCTGAATCCACTTTGGCTCCTTTAGACTTCTGCCTCATTCTCACTAAAACCCAGGATGGAATCACAGCCCCACCAGAATTGTAACCACCAGCCTCCACTGCTCCTTATCATATCTAACCTTGACACACTGAATGAAGTGTCATCTGCATAGTGGCCTGTGCATTATCACTACCCACTTTGGAGTCATTGAGGTCAGACATGGGGATGAGTGTGAGGTCAATGGGTGCAATCCTACCCCCTCCTCATATAAACCTTACACCATTTTGAAATTCTGCACAGAACTAATAGAACACAGTTTCATATGCATATGACCTTACAGTCTAAAGTGATATGTTTGCTTTCCTGTGGTGAATAAATAAATGGATGTCCATTAAATATTTGTTACCTTTCCCACAGAAGCTCAGCAGTTAATAAATGGTTCCTATTACATTTTCAGATCCACTAATGGAAAACTGTTAAAGAAGTGCAGTGTATTATTATGAACTTATTATCTTACTGGAGCAAATGTTCTCGCTTAAGTGGAAGTGTTCCGAAGTCACTTGGACACAGAGAAGTACCAATGCTGAGCTGGAATAAATAGGACAGTAATGTATTTTTGTTAACTCCTGGTTAATTACTGCAGCAAAATAGCCTGTCAGGTCCAAATTCCTGCATCTACCCCCCCCCCCCCCCGGTTCTACACCACCTCATTTCTCTTGCAAAAACCTCTGTTAGAGCTACAGAAATAGTAACTAAAAATAAATATACAATTTATCATAAAAGCTAATTAGGGCTTCTTCATAAGAACGAGCCGGTGCGAAATCAGGAGACCAGCAAAAAATGCAATGGGAGTAAAAGACTGGTTCAGTCTCCTTCCAAATAGATCCGATATTTATCATGCCTTTCCTTTCACCTTGCCTTGATACTTTCATGACAGACTGTCTTGCTACTGTTTGCCACGTCATTTGGGCAATAGCCAAAGCCTGGCATGTCTTGCAGACATCCCCTCACCCTTAGCAATTGACATTTTTTACACAGGACCGGGGAGGTCTTCCCTATGTTGGGTATCGCTTATCAATCATGCTGCAGCATAGTTGGCAAGCCAAGAGACAGCCCAGTAGCTGCTTGCCAATAAGCTTGTGGCTTTCCTGAGATATTGTATTTGTGACTAGAGGTTTGATCTGCCTTCAGTTATACTACTTTATATGGTAATGTGGATTAGTCTTTCCTTCTTATGGGTTGAATCTAATTCTCATCCGAGCAGAAGTCCACTCACACAATGGGACTTCCACTGGTGTGATGAGACTTCCCTATCTTCTCCTTCCCATGTATGTTCTAAATCTTCTCCAGAGGATCCTCCAATCATCTGGAACTGATTTGGGAGGCGCATGTGTGGGGCAGTTCCCTCCCACTGGTGGAACAGCATCATTGGAAACAACCCTATGAATACAAGTACTTCCCACAGACACCAGTATTTTGAATATACACAGTTTGTCTCAGTTTTTAATGCCACCACACATTTAAATTGCTTCTTCGCTTCTTTGTGCATTTATAATGTTCATATCCCACCAAGGACCACAGAGCAGTGTACATGATGCCACAAGCCCCATTTTATCCTCCTAACAACTCTGTGAGTAGGGTAGGCTGACAGATCATGGCTTGGGAAAGTCCAGAGCTGGCATCTCTAGCTAGAACTGGGAAAAGTCCCTGTCTGAAATGCTCACAACTAGGATCCATGAGGAACAATGATCTGTCTCATTATGAGGCAGATTCATGTGTCCATATGACTGGCTCAGCATTACCCAATGACAGTCATAGCTGAGCAGGTATTTGGACCTGTATCTCCTCAGTTCTAGTCTGATACTCCAGCTTTCCGCAACCTCCAGATCAGTGGAGGTAGGTGACTCCGATTTCCATGGGGCTGTGATTCTATTCTGAGTTTTAATCAGAATCAACCAGATGTCTAAAGTGCCAAAGGTTCAGCACCTTTGATAGCTTTTTTAAAGAGTTCTGGATGGTTCTGATTGATACCCAGAACAGAATCACAACCCCATGGAAATCGAAGCCACCACAGCTACAGATGTGGTGGACTTCAGCTTCCACTAGCACTAATTAGTATGCTGAATGATCAGGAAACCTGGGAATTGTAGTCCAAAACATCTGAAGGTCACCAGGCTGAGGAAGGCTGCTCTAAACACTACATCATCACACCAGCTGACAGTGTGCAGGCTGCTTTACATGGCAAAATGTATTAACATTCACATGTCAATTAGAAAAGGATCATAACTTCCGCTTCCATCTATTGCATCATAACGTCATCCATTTATTTTGTTGTGTGAAAGTAGAGGTATGAACACAAATGTGAGGTACGGTACATGAATGTAATGTATGCCGCTGCCTGATTTGAGTTTCTCATAGATGTTGCAATCTTGCTAGAGCTTTGGGTCGAGCTGCTTATTGTCAAGTATGTTAACACATAACTAATGGCAAGAGATAGGAGGTGGGGAGCTGAAGGTGGGGGAAAGATACTGCTCAAATCAACAAGCTAATTTTATGTTTAAATCCAATGCATTTTACATCCTTTGCTACTTTTATGATAAACTTATGTAATAAGAGATAAGTCGCCTCCTGGGTGAAGGACATCCTGCTTGCTAGTTTGTACTTCCTAACTTGAAGATAGCATTTGCTTCTCAAATGCATGCATCTCAAGAAATCCCAAAGCAGAGAGATGGGCCCTGTTCATAGTGATCATGTCTATAGACACACTGCTTCTTACATCTGGCAGCTTAAGGTGGAAGTAGGCAGACTTTGAGTATGTGGAGTCTACTTTTGTTTCATTTTTACTGGAACCCCAAGATCCACCAACTTGAGCATGGTGGAAAAGTACACATGCTTAGAATTAAAGGATTCCGAGCCGAAGAATTCGGTTTGAGCACCGGAACTGAACGGGGCTCATGGTACTTCCACACAAAACCCAAGCTTCCTTCATTTCAGCAGTATATTTTTCTACCTTCTGCCTACTTCTGTCTTAGGACAAAAAGGGAGGCAAACTCCAGAGCTCAAAAGAAGAAAAAAAATTGTTTTATTTGCAGCTCCTGAAGAAGGAGACATCTCCAAAACACATAAAGCACAATACATTTTATTCTTTTGAGCACAGAAGTTTGCCTCCCTTTTTGCCTTCAGTTCCCGGTGCCTTTCCCCTCTTCATCCCTGCCTACTTCTGTCTTAGGGCATTACATGGCTGTATTAGTTTGTATTATGAATGGGTGAATGAGTAAAGTTGAGCTTGCACAGTTGTCAAATGTACACATGTTGTTCCCCTGCTGTGAATTACACTGCAAGCTTGGAAATACATGGATGTCGGCTGCAGATTGTTTCTAAGTCTTTGTTCAGTCTTGAAGGTGCAGACTGGCTAAATCAAGATTAAAAAACCCCTGAAATTATTTTCTCATACATCTCTAGTCTCTCTCTCTCTCTCTCTCTCTCTCTCTGTGTGTGTGTGTGTGTGTGTGTGTGTGTGTGTGAGAGAGAGAGAGAGAGAGAGAGAGAAATTACAAATAATTACAATAAACTGTACATTGAAATCATCCTGCAACTCCTGTCAAGCTGTAAAACAATTAAAATATGAATAGGTAAATATCAAAGCTGTATTAATTTCATACCATTTCAACTGTTATAGCTTCTCCCAAGAAAACTCTGAGAATTGTGGCAGGATCTACATTACTGATTTGAAGTGCACTGACAAATGTTGGGGCCCATGACACATTCCATGTACTATTTTCAAATTGCTTTCATAGTGTTGTATCCTGCTTGGTGTAGAGATGGCCTTGGTACTGGGGATTTTCTATTTGACATCCTAGCCCCCCCCCCTTTTCATATATGTAAGTTTATTTTATGGTTTCACTGTTGTTGTCATTGTCCTTATCATCACATTTCCAAAGATTCCTTTTGCTTTTGTTCCATGCAATGGCATGGAAGGGTTTTAGTGCAGCCTTCAGCTGTCTTTAGAAGCAAGATCATTGGAGATTGGTGGTGTCTTTGTGAAGCATTCATTTATATAATTGCAGGAACTGTGACCCCTGCTCCTAAAACAATAATCTCTTAACCCACTGCAACCTTTCTTGTTTTGTTACATTTTCAAGTGGTGTTTGCAGCAAGATAAAATGCATGAAAGGGAGCTCTGGACCAATGAGCCTCTAATAGCAGTCTCTCTGCACCTCTCTATGTCATCTCCTTTAGGTAATTGAGAAAGAAGGCAACACATGTAGTATCTGCATTTATTTACCATGGAGCAAATCCATGGGGCTTTCATCAGCATATGAGCTCTTAGTAAGTGATATCTAGTTATTTCCACCTGCTAGTATTAAAATCTAGGCCTAATACGTCTGAAACATAACATCCTCAACATTAGAAACTTACTGAGGCTTTCTTCTTCTTTTTCTTCTTCTTCTGAAAATTTTTAAAATAAGAGACTATGTAGAATAGTGGAATTATCCGCAACTATAGGTCTGTCAAACAAGAAGCACCTAGCTTTTCTGCGTGGGAAAGGGTTCATTTTTTAAAAAGAGAAATACTATATTATCACATTGGAAGGATAAATGTTCTCCTCCCATAATGCAATGGACTGAGGACTTAACAACCCTATTGAATGGGTGGCATATAGATGCCACTTGTGAGTGAATAAATACATGAATATTCGATCTGCTTTTCTTGAAACCTATGCATAACTCCTCCCCTTTTTATGAGTGGTGTGTCTGATGAAAACAAAGACATTCTGAGGCATATATTTTATTTATTTATTTATTTATTTATTTATTGCATTTATATACTGCCCCATAGCCGAAGCTCTCTGGGCAGTTTACAGAAATTAAAAACATTTAATGTTAAAAAACCTATATACAAAATTTAAAAAGCATAAGAAACATAAAAACAAATTATAAATACAATATCCATTTAAAACAAACTATTATGTTTGTAATATAAAGTAGTGTTTGTTCCTTTTTTCAGGATTTGTTTTCAGTTCTGTTTTGTTAAATTCACAATAAAAATAATAAAAAACAAAACAAAAAATAAACACACACACAGAGAGAGAGAGAGAGAGAGAGAGAGAGAGAGAGAGAGAGATTATAATAGGATTGCCAGCTCTTGAAAAAGTGAGATACTTATAGGGTTGTCAACTCAACACTGCCACCCCGGGCTAAGTTCTTGTGCCTCTAATGACTGCCGGATGGGCAGGAATTTATCAGATCAAGGCTTTTCTTGCATGGAGCGGGAGTAATGGAGAAATGTTCTGCAACCACTTTCCCTCGATATAAATCAACTAGTATAGGCATAGGAATCCTGCCAGAAGCAAACTTGCTGCCCCAAGATGGTGCTGCTCATGTGCCATTCCTGCCTGAACTAACCCATATGTACTATCCCCATAAATCCCAGATATCTGGCAGCTGGTTTTGGTTATTTATAATGACAGTTTTCTATACCTGCCCCCCCTCCCCAACATTCTTATCATTTCACTGCTGGCAATGAGGAAAAGGTTCAGGGGTAAGCTTTGGCTCAAAAATAAAAGCCCCATTGGCAATCCCAAACTAGCAGTTCAACGGGATGTCCATTATTTTAGGTTGAGTGGCTTGTAAATATTCTGTGCTGTGGAAGAACTAGCATCCCTATTTAAGCTCAAAGGGCTGAGATGACTCTGAGAAGGGAGCCTTCATGACTCCATATGGGAACAGTCTGGTCTATATCAAGTTATATTAGCAATAATATCAAGCTCACGGATGTGGCATTTATGTGTACATGCCCATGCGCTATGTCTTACTGTTGCTTCTTCCCATTGTCTCTAGGCACCATATGATGGTAATCTCTCTAGATTTGAATCAAGAGACATTTGATGAGATGGACTGGAATCACTGAAAATGTACTGCTTTTTATTTCTTTTATTTCATCTTCTGACTGCTAAGTCCTTTGTAAATGTTCCTCTGTCTGTGGCTTGGGTACAGAAAAGTCATTAGCAGTGGAGGTTGATGGCTCTGGTTCGGTGGACTGTGACCAGGTTTTCCATCAGACCCAACCAAAAATCTAAAGGAGCTATCCAAGGTGCTGAACCCTATCCCCAAATAGGTTTGGCACCTTAGATAGCTCCTGTAGAGTTCTGGCTAGTTCTGACGGAAAATTGGAATGGATTCACAGCTCCACCAAAATGGGAGCCACCAACTTTTATTTGTCATTCATATCATCATGATTTGAAACAATGATAACAACAACAATAACAATCATATTATGGACACTCAAGTGAGATATTTATGTTTCTGGTCTGTGTTGCAGAGACTAAAGTGCCTTCAGCATACACTGCACCCAAGGGGGATGAAAACACATGGAAGATATCACAACTGAGACCTAGTGTATCTGCTAGACAAAACTACAGCTTCCCAGCTGCAGTTACCAGGCATCTCAGGATGGGGATGGTGGTGGAGTGCAGGTCATCAAAAAGTGCTTCTATCAAGACCGGAATCCCATTGGAAGTTGTGGCTATACCCAGTGATATGTTGGCTGAATTCGGACAACACATTAGTCAATGGTGGTTTGAGTAGCCAACTCACAGTTGGTTATTTTGTGGGTACTCCCCACACAACATATTCCTACACAACTGTCGGTGGTTGGGGCTGGCGCTGAGTGGACTAATAGTCAACCCAGCATTTGACTGACACAGCCCCCGACCCTCTCCCCACCCTCCCTCCTCCCTCAGTTCTCCCAGTCCTATCCCAGCAGCCTCTGCAAGTTGCACCAGTTGTAGCAGAGTAGCAGTCACCGCTTTGGTCACTCTTGTCGCCTGCCTTTATGGGCTTGTGTTTTAACCCACTTACCACACACCATCAACACACTCACCCCTCCACACAACACTTTAAACAACTGGCTTCAATCTAAACCACTTGAAAGCCTGTTGTTTCTCTCAGTTGCTTATTTGGGCGGAATAGCATACCGTCAGTAGTTTGTGAGCGGCGTGTTGCCCTCCACACAACACAATAAGCAACACAACTGATTATTGTTTACCCCCCGCCCTCAGTTGCTTAATGTGTTGTCCGAATTCAGCTACTGGGTTAACATAGGGGAGTTTTGATGGAATCCATTTTGTGAAGGTGCTTTGAAGTGTGTATGGATCTTTGACCACTAAACTTGCAGCAACCCCAACAGGAAGCTTAGTTTTTTTTTTTAATGTAGAGTTTCCTTTTTCTCAGTATTTGGATATCAGTCTACTTACTCCTTCCTTCCAGTATTTCAGATTTTAGATCTTGGAAAGGATAGCTTTCTCTTTTCTGACTCTCCGCAGCCACTGGGATATATTCCTTGGATAATGTCCATCCTAGGTAGAGACCAATGGCATGCCTACCACATAGACAGCATCCTTGGCATCTGCTTAGTCATGGCTCCTACACTGAAGTGATTGAAGAAAATGCAGTGCTTGTTTCATAGAATACTCTCCCGATGGGCAAAGGTGTCAAAGGGAACTTGTAAAAAAGTACTGGAGTATGTTGAAACATTTTGCTGTCTCTTTCCTCCTCTCTGATACATGGAATGTAGCCTAATCCGTGGGCTAGAGTCTACTTCATCAGATGCATAAAGTGTTATCTTTGATGCACAAATATAACACTTCATACATACGGCGAAGTGGACTCTAGACTATGGGACAGAGCCAGCAGATGTCTCCTAGAGGCTTAGCATGGAACATGCACAACAGTAAGCTTCTACAGCAATATATCTGCTTGTTGAAAAAGATCCTACAACCCCAGCATTCCCCAGCCAGCATGGGAATGCTGGGTGTTGTAGGAACATGTCTGTAGTTGATTTGGAACAGAGTTAAAACTTCTCAGAAGACCAGTCTTGGCTTAATGTTAAGGAAGATCTGGAATCTGTTTGTGAAAAGTTTCATGAAAGAACTGATGGGGCTGAAATCACAATGAAGAGTATATTTATGTGGCTGTGGCTGCCTCTACAAGAGAGGTTTAAAGCTCTTTCAAAGCGCTTAAAAAAATTTACCCCTACAAGAACGGAGCGCAAATCGGGCGTAGAGGCGCGTTATCTCTCCAATTATGCGCATTATTGAATGCGCGTTAAATCGCGAGTTTTATTTTGCTCCGGCCGTTAAAGCGCATTTTGACTATGTGAACAAGCACTTATGCGCATTAACTACTTGTAAAGCGCATTTTGGTCATCCGTTAATGCGCTTCGCCGCCTCTCGCCGCCTCTCGTGCAGAGGGATTAGGTGTAAATGCGCTTCGGCGATTATGCGCATAATCGCCTAACCGGGCGCAAAAGCGAATCCTTGTAGAGGGGACCTGTGTCTCCATCAGGAGAAACCTGCCCATGAACAGGCATTTGCTTAATTTTCATTCCAATACCTTAGCAGAACAAGCTTTAATGTACAGTTTTATTTCTTGGAATGGATACTGAAGGTTGCAGATATACTGTCATGACAGAACATATTTGATCAGGAGAGATCAGCTATGAAGATCTGAAAGCTGCCTTGTCAATGTTCTTCGATCTTTGAATCCATCATTTTGAGCAGTTGCGGCTAAGGGATCAATAGAGGGAGGGTTGAACTTGTCCAGAGTACTGTAGGTTGAAGAAGACAAATCATTTGTTTGGATAAAAGCAAAACATTTTAAATTGCTTGAATTAGACTGGGGAAGAGCAAAAGTGAAAATGTGTAGCTATCTAGACAAAGATATGATTCATGTACACAGCCATTAAGTCACAAAAGGCAAGAGAAATAGTTTTGTATGGTAATTTTTGGGAAAGTCTAGTTATTATTAATTCATCCATTCATTCATTTCTATACTGCCCTATAGCTGAAGCTCTCTGGGCAGTTTACAACAATTCATCAAATAATAAAATATAGCATACAAATATAAATATACAAAATTTAAAACAATTTAGTCAGCTAAACAGTTTCAGTAGAATACTAGACCTGTTTAGATGGCTGCCATAAATGCCTGGGAGTAGAGGACAGTCTTAACTTGACGCTGAAAAGATGTCAGTGTTGACACTAGGCAAGCCTGAGTGGGGAACTCATTCTAGAGTTGGGAGGCCACCACTGAAAAGGCCCTATCCCCTGTTGCCACCATCTGAGCCTCCCTTGGAGGTGGAGCTCAGAGGGGAGTCCCAGATATTGATCATAGTGTCAAGCTCTTTTGGCTAGATGGAAAAAATAGTCTGATGAAGTATAAGGCAATGCCCGGTCTGGATGCTTAGATACATGTATGAGAGAGAGAGAGATGGGGTGTGAATGGGGTTCTGGTAATGTGCCACAGGGACTTCTCTGTGGCAGCACCGTGTTCATGAAACTTCTTTCTGATTAGATTGACTTCTTACCTTCAAATGAGAAGGGAAGGGATTTTTATTTGGCTCAGCTTTCTGTGACTGTTTATGAGTTCATTATTGCTCTTGTTCCTAATTCTGTTGCTCTGTTTTTAAGCTTTTGAAGTGTACATTTTTTGGGTTCTGTAGGTTGCAGCATTTTAAAGTGTTTGTATTGCACACTGCCTAGAGAGTCTCCAGCTAAAAGGAAGTATAGGCATTCATTTAACAAATCAATAAATAAAGTCTAAAATGTAATAATAATGAGAATGTGGAGAAGCTATTTTTGTATGGGATGAGCAGAGAAGCTGATGTGAAAGGGGGAGTTTTGGTTTTTCGAGCCAATGTGGAATTCCATTTGGACCTCAGGTAATTTTGCAAAGGCTTATTGATTGCAGCCCCAGATTCTGGATTGTGGGCTTTTGTTTTTTTGTCTCATTGTGCAGTACAGTAAGCCCTGCACCAACATGGGCAAGAAGACAGATGGCTGTTTATTTCAGCTTACTAGAGCTAATCCATCACAGCACATGTAGCAATTGCAGCTTTGAACTCCACAAAGCTTTTATTTCCAGAGGTGAAATAAATAAATAACCAGGCACATGAATTTTCTCCTTCTCTTTTGTTGGCCTGACTTCTTATTGAACAGGTTCATTTATTTTGCTAAACATCCATAATTTGAAAATTGCTTTATTTTGCCGCTGGTTATTTAACGTCATGGCAGTGTTAGCTGAACTCATGGGTAAAGAAAAAAAAGTAGGCTTCTGATCACTTGATTAATTACAAAGAAGGGTTTTCATTGCTGAGAACAGCAAGGAACGTTCTCCCCCCTCTCAGCCTCATGTTCAGGGGAGAAAGATAGATCCATCTCCTGTTTCCATTCGTACATTTGCATCAGGATGTATTTTTCTACCCCAATCTCCCTACAATGGTTCAATAAAAATGGATGAAATTATAATTAAAACTTCTCACAAGCTGTGGTTTCTCCCTGGAATTGTTATTAACTTGACACTCATTTGTTTTTCACTCCATTACACCATAATGCTGCAATTGCATTTCCAGGAATTTCATTATTGATAATAAAACCGTAAGGTGCTACTCCTGACAAGAGCCGATCATTGGCTCAACAAGTTTAGAGCTGGGAGGAATGGCCCTGCAAATGCAATGCACTAAGCACAACCACAGGGAGGTATGATGTGAGCCTGTTTGTGATGCATGGGAAGATGTAGATGTAAAGGTGGCCTCCAATTTGGATGGCTTTAAAAAGGGAATGAACAAATTCCTGGTTATCAATGGCTCCTAGTCTTGATGGCTGTATGCTACTTCCAGTATCAGAGGCAGGCCTACCCAGTTGAATTTTAAGAGTTTTATTGGTATTTTAATAATGTATTAGTTTTATGTGCTTTTAATCAGTTTTATGTATTTTATATTTGATGTTGTTCCCCGCCTCGATCCAGAGGGAGAGGCAGGTAATAAATAAATAAATATATTATTATGATTATTTATCTCTTTCTTGCTTGTGACAGTTTTTCTAGATGGACATGACAGGGTTTGTCAAGTCATGCTGTCTTTTATTGATTCAGGAATTTCCTGACGATTGAGCATGTTTTAATTATGACTGCTTTCTGGATGTTGGTGTGGATGTATTCTGGCAGGCCCAGATTATTATTATTATTATTATTATTATTATTATCATCATCATCATCATCATTATGTCCTGCTTGTAAGTTTCTCATGGGCAGCTGACTGGCCACTATGTGAACAGAATGTTGGACTAAATGGACCACAGCTCTTCTTAATGTTGTTATGTAAGATCACATCCTGTGTTCTGGCTAAGCATAATAAACAAGGATCTTTGATAAGTCAATTTTCATGAAAGGAAACAATGGGAGACTCTAAACATTAGCAAGAGAAAATTGTTCTGTTTTGTTTTCCTTTCTTGTAAATCTGTATGGCATGTTTCCTTCCAACTGTGGGAGCAAGAAAGGGAAAATCAGGGAATGATCTTAGACAGGAATTGCTTTCAAGTGTCAGGTTGGAAGGCTCCAGGTTTGTGTTGGGAATAGGGCAATAGGTTTCCCCAAGCATATTCTGTCCTACATCTACAACATGTTTACATGCATAAGCATATTTTAGACATGTGACTGAACATGTGTAGGATGGGGGCTGTTTTCATGATCCCACTATCTTGTCCTAGTAAAACAGAAGCCACGGGCAGGTGAGAAATGTGCAAATATGACAAGCAGTCTGGGGTGGAAGGAGAGAACAGGCAGGAAACACAGGGACAGTTCAGTCGACATTAGGATTCCTGTTGGGAGGTTGGTGGCTCTGAATGTATTTTTGTTTGGATAATGTAGCCTTAGCAGAATTCCCATTAGTTGAGTTGCATACATCATATTTGAACAAAACCTGCTTACATTCCAATGGATGCTGCAAGGGAGAGAGTTGTAACTGTAACACAGCTCAAAAGCATTGGGAAATGTTACTCCTTTTTGTGTTTTTTGAGGAAGTCCATTTTCCAGATGTTCTTCACATCCATTTTCTTCCTTGCTCAAAGATCTAACACAATCAGATCTAACATAATCATGAGATAGCCACAGACCATGCTTTATGGGCTAAGAGGTGGAGACAAGATTCTCAGTATCAGTTTCACAAAACTGCCTTGAAATACAAGCAATAAATGAGAAAAGGGTGACAAGCCTCAGTTCCCAAAGATTCTGCTTGAAGCTTGGTTTTGTTTCCTTCCTTCTCTCCTTCCTTTGCAGTTAATTATTCATGTCCTTGCAAGCAGCAAAACGTTTTTGTTTTCCTTTAGGTGTAATTAGAGCAATCAAAGGGTTTGTAATACAGTAATACAAATGCATGTCTATTCTTTCTTTCTATGTCTCTGTTGTGTGTCTCTTCCTTGATCCTATCTGTCTCTTTCTCCTTCTCTATGCCTGCCAGTTTCTTTATTCTCTCTCTCTCTCTCCTTCTCTCTCTGTGTGTGTAAATGTGTGTTTCTGTGTAAGAATGTCATATTGTGTGTGAAATGCACCATGACATTTTTAGAAACAACAACAACTCTGAATTAAAACAAGTTTCTAACATGCAGGTCATTGGCAGATCCTGTAGGAGAAATTGATGTTGCCTTAATAGCTAGTGATAGCAGTATTCATATTTTTGCAAACAAAATGAGATTGAACCCTTAAAGATTACAGTTTGTCAATTGCATATTTGAAAGGAAGAGAGAAACCAAGGAAAAGGGTGATTGTACAGATGATTTTTAATGGTCTGTGTCTATATTTTATGAAGAAATAAGTGATGCAAACTTGGGTGTACCCACAAAGTCTTGGAATCTGTAATTCAGTTGGGTTTTTGTTCTATAGATTCTGTATCAAGAGAAAATTGAATTCCTCACTTGAATATTTTCCTCTGGCAATACTATGCAATACAATGAGCTTTACCACACTCCTCCCAACCAACCTTCCCTAAATCTCCATACCATGTGGTATGTTTGAATTAACTACCATGTGACCATCCAATGCAACCCCTAATAATTAATTACACTTAGACAGGTAAATAATGTCCTAAATGGGGTGTAGGCATGGTGGGGGGAAAGCAACCAAATATACCACATTATTAACATGATGGCAGGACCTTAATGTCTCTATCTCCTGCAATGTGGAGAAAGTAGAGTGAGGAAGAGCTGTCTTACTACCTCTACAGACTCCTTCCCATGGGTCATATATGCAAACAGGTATTCTTTTATTTTTACTTTATTATATCTATATCCCACATATTAAGACAAACTGACTGGGTTCACACAACATGCTAAGCCACACTCAGTGGTTGAGCGTGGGTTGTTGTTGATCCATGAATTATTTGCTGAACTATGGGTTAGTGTGTGGTCTGAACACAGGACGTTTACTACAGGGTGGCTTGATAACCCTGCAGTGTGCCTTATTTTTCTCAGAACAGCCACTTTGAGAACCCATTGTTTGTTATTGGGTTGTTCAGGGTGGCTAACAATATGTAGGCATACGAAGGATTGCACCCAGTATTCATCATCCCAAAAAGCTATAAAATTGACCATTAAATATAAATAAATTGGCCTTCACAAGCAGAAATGTAATAAGTAAATTTTGACGTTATAGCTATATCCATAACCCTTAAAAGAAACTCTCTGAAAAAGGAAGAGCAAAGCTCCCCCCCAAGAAAAAGCTATTGAGATTTTTGCCACTGTTAATAAGTTAGTAATCATTTCAGTATCTGTTTTATCCACACATCCCTCTAAATAATTTAATAGAACTCTCAAGGGTTCCTTTGGGATTTTATACCCTGTAATTTGCTCAATATAAAGCAGAACCAATTGCTTTTTTTTCTTTTCACATTCCCAGAAAATATGTATATAATTTGCATGCAATCTACCATAGCACCAATAATTGTCTCCAGTCAGATTCTAAACTAAATTTATAAAGAATTAAATACCATTGGTGTATCATTGTTGATTTTGGTAATATCCCACATCATGCTAGGGGAAGAATTGCAAGAGCTGGCATCGTTCCTCTAGTGGTTGCACAACCACGAGCAGAATAACTGCGAGCAACACGTAGTGCAAGAAACACCCAATGAAGTCGCAATGAGGTGTGCAATGTTTTGTGTAACACAATGTCTTGGATGCTTTGTGAAATGCCTTGCTGAAGTGGAATCAGAGTATTGGATTTGACACTTGTACAAGAATGAGAATGGGGCATCCACAAGCAGTAGAAGCATTATGCTAGAGGAATGGCACTACTGAACACAAGCCATTGCTTATAAATTATTACCAATCCTCCCCCAGCCCATCAATGCCACAATTTCCCCCTCCAATTTTATACCCCAAGTCAAGGGTCCTCAAAGTGAAAGTCAAGGAAACAGGCTTTTATATCCAGTTAGGGCTCAGCTTCCTTTGCTGGTATCCTTGATCGGATAAAATTGCTGCAATGTCTCTACAGCTGGAGGTAGAGGCCAGAATGCCCTTCCTGTACTTCTCTGGTTCTGGAACAACAGGCAGTTGGAGCAGAGTTCTTTTTGACAGAGAGTGGGAAATCAACCCCCCTGGCGCTATTCCCTTTCTGGCCAATGGCTGGGACAAGACAGACTTTCTTTATATGCTACTTGAATTATATGCTTCTAAGGACATTGGTAATATCTGTTGCCAGAGCGTTCATATCTGCACTCGATGGTCAATTCACAGTGAGGCAAATGCAGGAGACGGAAGTGTTTATGCAAGGAAGGTTTGCGGTGTTCTAATGTTTCCCAGAACAGGCTACCCTGACATAGTCAGTGAATAAGCTGAAGATTCCTGCCATTACAATTGAATTCTTGCTGCTATCAGCCATCTAATGACTTAGTCAAGTCAGACTGCAGCTTTATAATGGCCTGTCGTTGTATGGGAAATGAATTATTTCGGAACTAGCAGCCATTAGAAGGCTCTAGAAGAAAGGATGTGTACAACACATATTTGCAAAATAATACATTTCTTAAGAGATGAACAGGAAAGACTCTTTCGGTTGACAGTGTGGGTAGCTATTGCATTCCATCAGTGCCTGGGCATGCAGATAAAATGTCTCAACACATGAACAAAAGAGGGTATCAAGTTTTTTGAAGATTTGGAGAAGAGCATAAAGATACAAACTGATAATGAACAAGAGATGGCAGCATCTTGACTGTTTTGTTCTGTGCATAACTATACAAGGGGACTTTCAGTTAGTTAACTAAATATTAAAAAGTGGCATGCAAAATTCAGAAGACCATATTGCAACATTTAAGAGTTCAACTGCTCTTTCAATTTTTTTAAAATCATATTTTAATTATAAGTGAAATGACAAGAACTGAAAAATCCAGATGTGGGGAAATTAATAGGGATTGGTGAGTTTTGTTCAGCTCATTTTTTGATAAGAACTTGCCAATGTCTTCATAAATAGGATGGAAATAACTTGAATTATTTTATTTTTAAAAAACTGAATGTGGGACAAACCGATTCGCTTTCTAGGCTTTCTACACTTTGAGGGCTTATCTCTTAAAAGTCTGGGTTTGAATCCCTGTGTATTCAACAATGTTGCCATCCCTTTTACCTGACAAGTTCCTCATCTTTACAGGGCAAGGAGGTACAACATGGTCATTTCTATGCTGGGAATAGCTGCACCTATTCGGCAGAAACAAATGGCTGAGAATGTAGTTTGGGTTCATGTTTTTTATAAGATTTTTTTCCCCCAGAATCCACATAGTTCTTCATATACTGGATGGGAAAAACTTGAGATTGTTGAAAAAAAAATGAATGCAGGAGAAACCAAAACGGATTCATCTATCCGTGGAAAGGAGGGCCTGCTGCAGAATAGTAAACCTCAAGATTAACTTTCATAACAAAATATTGAATATCCAGTGGGCCAGAGGCAGGCAAGTCAAAATGATAGTAATGTGGTTAATACAGATACCAAATCACCAAGTGGCTGATGTGCCACTTGATGAGGCCACCAGCAAATCACACATTAAAATCTGTGGCACAAACATAGGAAGCTGCCTCATACTAAGCGGGGTCATGTATTTGTCTAGCTCTGTCTGCTCTGATTGATAGCAGCTCCCTGGGTTTCCAGATGGAGCCTTTGTTTATTTATTTATTTATTTTATTTCTAACCCGTCTCTTCATCCAGATCGAGGCGGGGAATAACAATAAATACAAATATAAAATCATAAAATAGATGAACCATTAAAACAGTTAAAAACAAATACATTATTAAAAACATGTCGCGAGCACCTGACTGGGTCCAGGAGTCTGGCGGATTCATCTAGTCATGCAT
Source organism: Anniella stebbinsi (assembly GCA_029215795.1). Taxonomy (NCBI): domain Eukaryota; kingdom Metazoa; phylum Chordata; class Lepidosauria; order Squamata; family Anniellidae; genus Anniella; species Anniella stebbinsi. The sequence goes on from JARDYH010000001.1 coordinate 339,050,905, forward strand.
TCCTGGTGCGAGTGCAGACCCCACTTGAGCACTCACGAGGCCTCTAGTTCAGTCATAATGTACTGGTTCAGTCATGAAGTACTAAAGGAGACATAAGCTATTGCAATGTGTTATGCATAATACTGACCAGACTATGGCCAGATCTACATCAAGCAGGATATAGCACGATGAAAGTGGTATGAAAGCGGTATATAAAAGGCTGGAGCTACACTAAGCAGGATATAGCGGCATGAAAGCAGTGTATGGTATGTGTCTATGGGACCCAACACTGGTCAGTGCATTTCAATACCGCTATAAAGCAGTAGTGTGGCTCCTGCCTCTTATATACCGCTTTCATAGTACAATATCTTGCTTGGTGTAGATTGGGCTGTGACTATTTCTATACCGGCCTTTTCCCTTGGGGTTGTCCCTGGCTGCTCCCTTTGTGTCCAAATGACTCACAGGGACTCTCGGGGGCAGGGGGAATGGGAATGGGTTTTCCCAGGGATGAAGAAACCCTGGGAAAACCCGATTCTTCGAGCTGTTTCGGGACTGTCCCAAGACTGCGGGGGGGGGGTGCATCTGTCCCACCTGGTGCCTGCTTACTTGCAAGTAACCGCAGCAGCAGAAATAGGCACAGAGCCATGCGGCACGACTTCGTGCTCATCAGGGGAGATGGGAGCTGCATTTTCACCATCCATGGGATGGCTGTGGGGGGGTTGTAAGGAGGGATTTTTTTTTTACTTACATTTGCATTGGTGCACAAGTGCGCTCCCGGCTCTGCCATTTTTAAAAAAGTGGTGGCAGCAGTGAGCGCGATGTCCTGTTTGCTTCCAGGATATCATGCTCCCTGTGTAGAAAGTGGGTGATGATCCCAGAAGTAGAGCTGTGCACAGACCATACGATTCATTTCGAATCCTAATTGCTCATATCATCCAGATTTCAGACAGATTGGTACAGTGGTATTGGTGCAATCAACTGGTAAAAATGGCTTTTTTAGGGAAACTACTCAAAGCAAAGTGCTATACATTTTTCATTTTTCATAATACAAACATAAAATTTGGAAACCTTACAGACGGATTGGTGCAGTGGTATTTGTGTAATTTTCATATTTCACCAGATTTCTGTCTGGGAAACCAGCCAATCAAACCCCTTATCTACAGAATGTCCGGGAAGAACACCAGCAAACTTGACTGTTTTGTGTTTTTTATTTAATTGCAAGAGATTAACCCCAAGCCTGCATGGAGTGCCAAACTTACGGAGTAAGACAGTAGTGTCCAAGATTCCCAGTTCAGGGTCCAAGGTAGTCAGGGGCTAGGCAAATATATCACAAGTCCAGGGTCCAGAGTCCAGGGTCAAGCTAGAAAGTCCACAAAGTCCAAATGCCAAAGCCAAGGGTCAAGCCAGATATTCAGGAAGTCCAATTGCCAAAGCCAAGGGTCAAGCCAGATAGTCAGGAAGTCCAGGGTCCACAATCCAAAGTCAAGCCGGGTATTCAATCCACAGTCGATGACCCGAAAGCAGGCAGGAATGCTAGGAGCCGATTACGTCGGTTGTTCCCAACGACCACTGCTTCCCTCTTCGAGCCTTTTATGTCTTGCCTGAGCTTGTCCTCGCCCCTTCCCCAGCTGTTCCATATTCCTTAAGCAATCTCATTTAAGGCTTGCGTCTGCTGTGCTGTATTTCTGCAATCTCATACTACGTCTTGTTGGACAAATTTGCTCCGCACACTTCAGACGCCACCTCTGCTGGGGAGTTAAAGGAGGAACCTCTTCAGGCTCAGAATCTTCCTCGTTGGAGACAGGGGGTGGAAGAGGGTGGCTTTCCTGGGGCTTTTCTGAGGAACCTCCTTGCCCTTCCTCCTCCTCTGGTAAGTCCTGGGGAATGGGTGAAGCTGCAGTCTCTGAAACTTCTTCCTCCTCAGAGGAAGATTCTTCAGATGCAGCCATGACAGTAAGCAACTGGTAAAAATAACTTTTTTCAGGGGAAAATGGAGGAAGGGGAAAGAAGCGGGGGGGGGGGGGAAGAATTGGAACAAACAAACTAAAGACTAACAACAAGAATATCTATCTATCATCTATCTATCTATCTATCAACTATCTATATTGTATTTTTTTTAAAAGACAAACATAAAGAGAAATAGAGGAGAATTGGGGATGAAGCTGTCACTTAACAGCCAATTTCCCCCTCCAAACTCCTCCTCCTCTTTACCCTAACAAAAGAAACGTTACAAGCACAGACAGGCTGTTTGCACATGAAAAAAGGTCTGAATCAATCCGAATCAATCTGAATTGATTCAGACCATGCTGATTCACTTCGGACCGATTCGGATCTGTTTCACTTCACTTCAGTTCTGTTTCAAATTCCTCCGAATCACCCCAATTTGCCTCAGATTTGGGATTCAGATCCACAGTGATTCATAGCCCTACCCAGAAGCAAGTCGGAATCACCCCCAGGCCCTTTGTCTACACCCTTAGGTATAGAAAGGGCCTGTGTCTCACCTGCAGGGATAATGAGACAACTGCCTCAGGAGGCAAATTTGGGGTGTCCTGAGAAGGCAGCATTTTTTTTAGTTATTCCATTTGTTTGCTAAGAATGTGCAAACCAACAAACTTGAGCTTGCTAGAGTTCTCCGAATTCAACCCGTGGCTTTTTCTGACTTAAGTCCATATCAGATTGCAAGATTTGCTTTTTTTCTTTTCACATGAAAATCTGCTTTTGTTGTGCATCCTCTTCTGAGGCTCTGCTTGGTAGGGGTGTGCACGGACCCCCTGGATCGGATCGGGACCCGGATCGGGACCTCCAATTTTGTCCCGGACCGGTTCGGACAAAATCGGAGGCCCCCCGGACCGGATCGAGTCCGATCCCGACCCAAAAATCGTACATTTTTGGAACGGCCGCCATTTTTTTCCCCATAGACTTGCATTGCAATGCAAGTCTATGAGGAAAAAATGGCGGCGGGTGGGTAAGGGGGGGCCTAACTCCCTCCCCCCCCCGGGGCCGTCCGCTGTGGACGGCCCCGGCAGGTAAACCCCCTCCCCCGTGCTCCCTACCCCCCCTGGGGCCGCCCGCTTCCATCCGCTGGCGCCCGCGGGCGCCAGCAGATAGAAGCGGACGGCTCCGGGGGGGGGGTAAGCCCCCTTCCCCGCCACTGCTTACCTTCTCGGCCCGTCCGGCGCCGGCGGCTACTACCAGCGGGCTCCGCGGCCTACTCTCGAGTAGCGCGCCGGGTGATGACATCACCCGGCGCGCCACCCTGGAGCAGGCCGTGGAGCCTGCTGGTAGTAGTAGGCGCCGGCGCCGGACGGGAGCTGCCGGGCCGGGCAGGTAAGGGCCCCCCTCCCCCCTCCACGCGCCCCCTCCTCCCCTCCACGCACCCCCTCCTTACCTTCCCGGCCCGGCGGCTCCCGTCCGGCGCCGGCGCCTACTACTTCCAGCAGGCTCCGCGGCCTGCTCTAGAGTAGCGCGCCGGGTGATGACATCACCCGGCGCGCCACCCTAGAGCAGGCCGCGGAGCCTGCTGGGAGTAGTAGGCGCCGGCGCCGGACGGGAGCCGCCGGGCCGGGCAGGTAAGGGCCCCCCTCCCCCCTCCCCCCTCCGCGCGCCCCCTCCTCCCCTCCACGCACCCCCTCCTTACCTTCCCGGCCCGGTGGCTCCCGGCCGGCGCCGGCGCCTACTACTACCAGCAGGCTCCGCGGCCTGCTCTAGAGTAGCGCGCCGGGTGATGACATCACCCGGCGCGCCACCCTAGAGCAGGCCGCGGAGCCTGCTAGTAGTAGTAGGCGCCGCGCCGGACGGGAGCCACCGGGCCGAGAAGGTAAGTGCCCCCCTCCTCCCCCCCCGCTGTCCACTTTCATCGGCGGGCGCCCGCTGGCGCCCGCCAATGGAAGCGGCGGTGGGCGCCAGTGGGCGCCCGCCGATCCGCCGATCCGCCGAACCGGTTCGGAGCTTTTTCGGACCGGTTCGGATTGGATCGGCCGATCCAGCTGCGGGATCGGAAATCGGATAATTTATCCGATTTCCCACTGGACCGGACTCGGATCGTGGATCGGGTCCGATCCAGTGCACATCCCTACTGCTTGGCCGCCAATTGCTTAGCAGCCGCCAGCCATCACAAAAAAAATGCACTGCCACTGACCTGGGGGGGGGGGAGTATGCAATTTCGGTGGGAGGGCAGGCATCTGCCGAGCACTCGCCATGCTAAGCCAAGCCTCAGAAGAGGATCGTCCAGCCTGGCAAGTGAGGGCGGATGGTGGCGGCGACAGTGTGAGCACCTGCCGAGGCATGCACAGGTGAGTTCACCCATCCCTATCATAGCCCTCCTTGAAGATGCCAGAGATTGAAACTAGAATGTTCTTCATGCAAAGCCTGTGCTCCATAACTGAGCAATGGCCCTTCACACCACACATTTTTGTCAGTATTGATAACAAATCTTGGGCCATAGTTCTCTATGAATATAAGGTAGGAAATTTACCTGGTGATGTTTCTTGCCCAGATCTCAACCCAACCCTTGTCAGGTGTCATATCTAGGATAGCAGATCATCCCAAAATGTCAATATGGGTTAGGCGAAAAAGGGCTTCCTGGTTTTACTGCTTTTGTGAAAGACAATTCAAGCTGTGAGGACTTATTCCAGCTGCTCCTGGAAGAAAAATGCCATGGAAATGTGCAAAAAGTTGTTAAGTGCACAGGTATCTCACTCCAGATCAGACCCATTTGTTTGCGGTTACTTTTGAAATGTAGTAATTGTGGTTTGTGAAGCAGTGTTTCAGAACTTGACTGCTTCCTTTCTTCCAGCTTTACTCAGAAACTGCCTTGCTATCCAGCGACCACCCTCTAGAGAGATGAGCTTTGTTATAACTAAGTTAATTGCCAAAAAAGCACTTAGCAACTGAGCCAGTGTGTCTCCTTTATTTATAATATATTCTGTTGGAGGGAATATCCACACTTTCTGCATCGGAGGTGGGGACGAGGCTACTTTTTATGACACAGGGGATTTTCATAAACTGGATGCAGGTCTGCTGTCCAAAGGAGGAAAAAGTCAAAGCAGTTCTTTGGTTCTCAACAGATACATTTTGTGAATTTGCATGATCACTACAGAAAAAGAATAGCTGCTTTTTAGATCATGCACTCTGTGAAGCACTATGGGATTTTTTCAGTCTGGTCAGACTAGGGCTGGCTCAAGACACTTTGGTGCCAGAGGCAGAGCAGCAAATGCCCCCCACCTCCATGTCAAGATGTTTAGTATCCAAAGTGAAACGAATTACTGTGGCACATGAGATATAAAATCCCACAAGCAACTCTTCCCAGCCCTGGCAGTAAAAATTAGGGGTGTATGAGAAATTCATTTCAGATGGTTCTTGATCAGGATTTATCCAGTTCACACTTTCCAAACCAAACATGGACTCCGACACAATCAGTAGTCAAAGTCAGTACGTTTGTGAGCTTGCAATGTGATTCATGGACCAAAAAATGTGTTCGACAGCATTGGTAGTTTTGAAAAATATGCATGAACAAAGGTGTACTTTTGAAGGATATGCACAAATACATTTTAATCAATGGGAGAAGACTGAACATTTCAAAGGTGAGCAGAATTGATGCGTACATTTGGAAATAGATGGGGAAAAAACCCAGATTTTCATGAGAAAAGCAAAAAGCAAAGCTCACAACTGATATGGAATTTGGTGAACTTTGGCGAACTCAAATTTTGCTGATTTGCACATCCCTGAAATATTGCTACCTTCTCATGACACCCAAAATTTGCCTTCTGAGGCAGTCACCTCATTCTGCCTATAGGTAAGGTACCATCTGGTCAGTCTTATGCATAACACCTTGCAATAGCTTATCTGTCCTTTAGTACCTCATGATTGAACCAGGAAAGCTTTGCATTTTAGCACTTGGGCACAACAAAAGGTGACATCTATGGAGGTGCCAGGCAGCAGACCTGTCTCACTATTATGATTTTATTTTGCAAAGCTACAGAAATTGGACCAGCTGGCATCCATCCTTCCTCACAGCCTTCTTTGAAGCTCTGTGTTATTTTTCTCCTCATCTTTTTCATTCAGTAAACCACTGTCACACCAAATTAGGGCCCAAGTGATGACCCTTTAATTAGCCATGGTATCATCGGAGAAATGCTGTTGTTAGCCAGGATAATGCTGGGTAGTGCATAAATTGGTAATACGCCTGTCAGCTTCCATAATGCCCATAACAGTAACAAAAACAAGAATTTACACCAACCTATGGATTCCTTTATGAAACATTAATCTTGGGATTGTATTATAAAGGGGGCAGGTTCTCTCACTGTCCTCCTCTTCTCTCCTAACAAAAGACAGAGTGAAAGAAATTAAAAATTCAGTAGCGTTTTCAATACAGCAGTGACAAGCAAGACCAGCTCTTCAGTTCAACCACCCCAGTCCATGTTACTGGTATGTGTTGCGCTCCTTCAGTGATACTTTTATTACCACACAATTAGAGAAACCTGATGCCTCCTGGAGAACTTTGAAACTCAACCTGCCTTGGGAAACTTCTGCTGAAAGTGCTGTCATTTTCGTTACTTTCTTTGAGACTCCGGGTTTTCAAAATAATCACATTAATATGTCTCTAAACAAGTGGCCCCCTGGACTTCCCCTTTCATCCTGTAGCACAACAATCTACAATACATTCTGGTCTATTTTACTACATTCCTTTCAAACAGGCTCCTTTTGCTCCATTCTGGGAATTGAGATCTTGTTTGCTCATGTACAACCGATTAAAGCCAGGGAGTCAAATCTCGTTTCAGAGACGCATTCAGGTGCTAGGGCAGAATACCGAACGCACCAACATATCTTAGCTTAAACATCTTGCTGCCATTAACTAAGCCTTAGAAGAGGTATTTCAACCTCTTAGAATGGGGTAAATATGCACAAAAGATAGCAAATCATCCAGTGATTGGTGGTTGGGAAAAAGGGGTGGAGCCAGGAGAGGACATGTGGCCATTTGGGGTAATCTGGAGGGCCAGATTGGGACCCCAGGAGGAACAGGTTTGACTCCCAGGCCAGAGGTTCTGCATCCCAGGCTTACAGCATGTTACAGTCTGGAAGATGTGACCCAATCATGCTGAGGAAGGAAGATCATATGTGGCATGGATCATATCTCGAAGTCTAGCAGTTGGGACACATGACCTTTAGACTTTTTCTAGCCATCTCTGGTTCAACCTGATGCTTAATAAAATAGCCATGTCATAGAGATATTCTTCACATGTTCAATCAACATGTGTGTGATGTGTATCCCATGTCTGTTGTAGGCTCTGCTGTGCCATATGTTTACTCATTACAACAATACCTCAGCAATTCTGTAGAGAGACCCCACAGTTCTATGTATGCAGGGGGGCATTCTACAAATATTCTAAGGAATGCACATGAGATGGGAGTAGAATCTGCCATGATGTCACACCTTTTCCCAGACCTGCTTCTTCCATACCTAAAGAATATCTGTATATATTGATTGATTGCATTTCTATCCGCCCAATAGCTGAAGCTAGTTGAGTTGAGTGCAAATTAAAGCATGCAATCCTCAGAGGGTTGGGAATTTATTTATTTATTTATTGTCTCTTGTCCTGGCAGTTCATAAAATAATGGCGATGCTCTCTTATCATTGTATGAGTGAATAATATCTAAAAAATAATTGTGCCTGTGTGTTGGAGAAGAGAAATGGACTTGAATCCTAAAGGTATTTGCACATACTTAATCAGCCCTGCTTTGCAGTAGAGTTTGTAACATGGAGCTAACAGTCCCCACTGAGAGCAAATTTCAGGATTCCATTCATACACAACTCAGGGCTCTCAGCAGTCATAGGATTGACTGGCTGGGTGTCATTAAACCATCCACTCCTGGAGGAACATTACAGCAGGAAAGTCAGTGAAAAAATATGTCACCTCAGAGCACGGACACAGCATAAAGACTGCATTGCTTCAGTCTGCTTCTATTTTTAATACTATTTTTTGCAAGTATTTATTCTTGCATCTTCTCCCATTTAGTGAGTTTTCTCAATGGGGAATATATATTGTTCTTGTCACTGTATCAACCATAGCATCCTTTCCCTATCCTTTTGAGCTTTGCCAAGCTGGGATGTTTCTCTTGTTCTCTGATATGCTAAATGCTAATTATTGAAGTGCATGGTTGGGGAAATGTCAATGTATCCCTGATTGCAGCAAAACAAGGTGTTGGTGGTTTGGCAGGTCTCATTCTTGCACCATGTCCTGCTTTGTTGGTTGATGGCTGGCTGGCCATTGCATGAATAGAATGCTGGACTAGATGGTCCCTTGGTCTGATCCAGCATGGCTCTTCTTCTGTTCTTATTCCTTCCTCTGAACTTGGCACCACACCAGAGCTGCCAACATTTTAACAGAGGTTAGGGGTCTTAAGGTGCTCCATAAATCCCACCATGTATTTAGGAATATGTTAATCCCATAATCTCCCATCTGTATCACTGAATAATTTCAGACATTTTCCTAAATTTACCCATTCAGTTTCATTTGATTTGGAAATTGCTTTTCTTTCACCAATTCAATATCTCATGGACAGGTATTAAGCTTTTTGAAACAGGTAGTATATTCTCAAAGGTTGCAGCACTTTCCATAGGTTTTGCATGTGATGGAATGGGTGTGTACTTGTGGAAAGTTCACCCCAAGTGCCAGAGGTCTGTCCTTGGGTACATGCAAGATTAAGTGCACAATACTAAAGGATTGCCTCTCTTTAGATGGAAGGCTCTGAGATCGCCCCACTTTGCCAGTCCAGTGCCCTACAGGAACATAGGAAGCTGCTTTATATTGAGTCAGACCATAGGGCGATCTAGCCCAGTATTGTCAACACTGACTGGCAGCAGCTTTCCTGGGTTTCAGGCAGGATTCTTTCCTCACAATACCTGGAGAAGCCAGGAATCGAACCTGGGACCTTCTGCATGCAAACCATATGCTCTACTACAGGAAAGAGCCATACAAGGCAGGAGGAAAGGCAGAAGCCTTTTCAGCCTCACTGTACCCCTTTGTAGTGATTTCTACTAGACAGGCCACTGAGCCCATCAACCTGACATGCACAGCCAGGAGCAGGACCTGAGAGGCCATTGAATCTAGTGCATCCTTGGCTTCTCCTCTCCTCTCCTCTCCTCTCCTCTCCTCTCCCCACCCTACCCTACCCCAGCATTCACTCCTCCCTCCTTCATCCTTTCCTTGAGGTCGGAACTTGGTTGGGGAGCTGCCATGGAGCTTTCCATGACAGCTGGGAAGGCATGGGGAGGGAGGGGGAGGAGATCCACGATCTGATCACCTTCTATGAGGCTGGACCTCTGTTTGTGGTCTTGGAGGAGAGGATCCACAACATCATACGGAACCCTAGATGCTGTCTAGGGCGTATAGAATTAGTCCGTCCTTTGGAAGCAGGTAAAAGAGACAACTAGTATAGGGGGGCATACAGGAAAAGGCTACTCAAGGTAGAGGTAACGGTGACTGAACCTCAGGTGGCTGAAAGGCATTCAGCGTAATCCAAATTGGGGAAGTATATATATATATATATATATATATATATAGGGATGGATGGACTCACCTGCTTCTGGTTCCATCGGATGCCTGACAAAGCTGCAAGGCCAACTGCCCTCATACGGAACTTCCATTGTGCGCAACTATGGCAGCTCCGGAAATTGTGTCAGTACATTGTGTCCATAAAGGCCCTATTTATGCAAGATTAAATGTGTGAATGGAGCTTGGGAAATGCACAATTTCCAGAGCTGCCATTGTTGTGAACAATGGAGGCTCCGGACAAGGGTGGACGGCTGCTGGGCAGTCACCAAGCTGTGGGGCACTCGAAGAGCAGGCCCATGGATGTGTCATGGCCCAGTGAGCTGAATCTGGGGGGGGGGAAGGCACAAGGGAGTCCACCAGACTCCTGTAGCAAGTTGGGCACCTGTGACATCCTTAATCAAATGGTTTGTACAAAGTAAACAATAATAGTAATAGTAGTTATGCTATAAATATTTTAACATATAAACATCAAACAATACCTTCATAGTACCACATACATGTGGAGGTGGGGGTGGATAAGTCTCTTAACAGTACAATCCTGTGCATGTTTACTGAGAAGTAAACCCCTCTATGTTCAATGGTACTTAGGCCCTTTCTACACCATAGGGGTGTAGAGGGAAGGAGGGAGGGCGATCCCAGAAGTACGTAATACACACCATCAGTACACAGGGAACAGCCTGGGACCATCCCAGGCAAACAGCCTGGTGTGGAAAGGGACTTACTCTATAGTAAGTGTGTTTGGACTGCAGCCTTAGCGCCCTTCTGTTCAAATCAGTGATTCTGAATATTCTGACTATAAGTTTCTTGAAAAAGTGCTGTTCTTCTCTATGCTTCCAAAAGAGCCCTTTATAGTCCATTCTGAAGCTAGTTAGCATTCTTTTGCTTCTACGTCTTTGCTCTGGATTCATGAGAGTTGCGTTCAAACAAGCTGGAAATGCAAACGAAGCAAGAAAAAGCGCTGCAATGAAAACAAAGCTGTTTTTTCGGGGTAGGCCTTCAGATGAGTGTGGTTTGAAAAGGACTCTCCTCTGAGAACAGCGCTCTTCTGTAGAATCCTCTCCTTTTGCAAATCCTCCAACGGTGCCTTGGGAGGCGAACAATCAGCGTGGGTGTCACTCAGGCCAATCTTGGCAACAGTCACAGCCCACATGGACCTTCACTGCAGAGGGCTGTAGTTTGGGCTTGTTTGGGCTGATGGATGTTGTGTGCTGTAATCTGCGAACCATGTCAGAACCGCCCCCTCCCTTCCGCTTTGCATTGCTGCTGGCGTAGCTTGTTGTGCTTATGAATCTGACAGACAAACACATCACAGACGCAACCCGTCTGCTGATCTGCTTGGGCGACAGGAGCCTCTCAGCTTCGCTTCACTGCAAACCCAACTGATAGCAACAGGGAAATCCATTGATTTCTGTCAGGCCCTTTGTTGACAGTTTAGGGTTACAAGTTCACTGGGACACTGCCGATGGTGCCTGCGTTCATTTCAAGCTTAATACTAGGGATGTGCACTGGATCGAACCCGATCCACGATCCGAGTCCGGTCCAGTGGGAAATCGGATAAATTATCCGATTTCCGATCCCGCAGCTGGATCGGCCGATCCAATCCGAACCGGTCCGAAAAGGCTCCGAACCGGTTCGGAGGATCGGCGGATCGGCGGGTGCCCACTGGCGCACACCGCCGCTTCCATTGGCGGGCGCCAGCGGGCGCCTGCCGATGAAAGTGGACAGCGGGGGGGAGGGAGGAGGGGGGCGCTTACCTTCTCGGCCCGTCCGCTCCCGTCCGGCACTAGCAGCTACTCCCAGCGGGCTCCGCGGCCTGCTCTAGGGTGGCGCGCCGGGTGATGTCATCACCCGGCGCGCTACTCTAGAGCAGGCCGCGGAGCCTGCTGGTGGTAGCCGCCGGCCCCGGACGGGAGCGGACGGGCCGAGAAGGTAAGGAGGGGGTGCGTGGAGGGGAGGAGGGGGCGCGCGGAGGGGGGAGGGGGGCCCTTACCTTCCCGGCCCGGCGGCTCCCGTCCGGCGCCGGCGCCTACTACTCCCAGCAGGCTCCGCGGCCTGCTCTAGGGTGGCGCGCCGGGTGATGTCATCACCCGGCGCGCTACTCTAGAGCAGGCCGCGGAGCCTGCTGGAAGTAGTAGGCGCCGGCGCCGGACGGGAGCCGCCAGGCCGGGAAGGTAAGGAGGGGGTGCGTGGAGGGTAGGAGGGGGCGCGCGGAGGGGGGAGGGGGGCCCTTACCTTCCCGGCCCGGCGGCTCCCGTCCGGCGCCGGCGCCTACTACTCCCAGCAGGCTCCGCGGCCTGCTCTAGGGTGGCGCGCCGGGTGATGTCATCACCCGGCGCGCTACTCTAGAGCAGGCCGCGGAGCCTGCTGGAAGTAGTAGGCGCCGGCGCCGGACGGGAGCCGCCGGGCCGGGAAGGTAAGGAGGGGGTGCGTGGAGGGGAGGAGGGGGCGCGCGGAGGGGGATGGGGGCCCTTACCTTCCCGGCCCGGCGGCTCCCGTCCGGCGCCGGCGCCTACTACTACCAGCAGGCTCCGCGGCCTGCTCTAGGGTGGCGCGCCGGGTGATGTCATCACCCGGCGCGCTACTCGAGAGTAGGCCGCGGAGCCCGCTGGTAGTAGCCGCCGGCGCCGGACGGGAGCGGACGGGCCGAGAAGGTAAGCAGTGGTGGGGAAGGGGGCTTACCCCCCCTGGAGCCGTCCGCTTCTATCCGCTGGCGCCCGCGGGCGCCAGCGGATGGAAGCGGGCGGCCCCAGGGGGGGTAGGGAGCGCGGGGGAGGGGGCTTACCTGCCGGGGCCTTCCACAGCGGACGGCCCCGGGGGGGGAGGGAGTTAGGCCCCCCCTCACTCACCCGCCGCCATTTTTTTCTCATAGACTTGCATTGCAATGCAAGTCTATGGGGAAAAAAATGGCGGCCGATCCAAAAATTAACGATTTTTGGGTCGGGATCGGACTCGATCCGGTCCGGGGGGCCTCCGATTTTGTCCGAACCGGTCCGGGACAAAATTGGAGGTCCCGATCCGGGTCCCGATCCGATCCGGGGGGTCCGTGCACACCCCTACTTAATACCATACGGGAAGGAGGGAAAGGCAATATCCTACTCCTCTTTAACCTGCAGTCTGTGAACACAGTGCATAAAGGTTGTGGTTTGTTCCTTGTTAAGAACATAAGAGCATAAGACAAGCCAAATTTTGAGCAGACCGAGGATCCATCTAGTCCAGCACTCTGTTCACATAGCGGCCAGCCAGCTGCTGGCCAGAGACCAACAAAGCAGGAGATGGTGCAACAACACCTCCCACCCATGTTCCCAAGTTTATTGATAATGTATGTGTGTGACTGTATTTGATTGTATTGATAATGTATGTGTGTGACTGTATTTGACATATGTTATCAATACTTTTTCATTCTGGGGATTTGAAGGAGGGATTGATGTAATTATTGCTGGAAAATGCCTTATAAACAATAAAACAATAAAAAATAGAAACAATTTAAAAATAAACAAACAACCTTCCTCCCTAGATGTACGCATGTCTGTGCATGTACACCCCCCCCCCACACACACATATATCAGAACCTGGTCATTTTGTGACCCTTATTTTTTTTCTTCTTATATTGCTAGGATTTTTAAAATAAAGTTTGGACTGCACATCTCCCATGGTGTTGGCTCTGTTTGCTTTTTTTTTTTCTTTAGCTAAACAACATAGCTAGCAGCTACCCCTCTCCTTGCAGGAAGGTTAGTATTGTAACATTGTGGTTAGTGCAAGGCTGGCTATAAAAGGAAAGCATTAAACACACACACACACATACACACACACACACACACACACACACACTAAATAATATTAGAAGTCCCTAGATTGCTTCCTAAATATATCTTGTAAGTATGTATAAGCAGCAAGCATGAGAGTTTACTCAAGCTAAAAGCTAAACAGCTAAAGTTTCTGTGTAGCTGATGAGGACCAATTTATACAATCAGCAGAACCAAGTGGTAAAGCTTTTCCTGGACTTAAACACTTCAGGCTGTGTGGTGTGTGTGTGTGTGTTTGGCTGGAAGGGGGGGTTGTATGAAGACACAGGCTTCAGTGCATATTAAGCATTTTCTAAGAGCAGACCTGCTAACTAGGGATGTGTATCGTATCGTTCTGATGTCCAATAATGAACCGATAAGGTCGTTATCGGAAATCCGATTAATGATAACGATACATTCCTAAGGAGGCCCTATTTGATTGGATCCGAAATCCATATGTCCGATAACTATCGAACATATCGGATATTTGGACCGCCATTTTACGGTCAGCCCTCCCTTCCCCCGCAGTCGCGCTCCTTACCTGCATAGTTACAAAGCCTAGTTCTCAGTAGTCCGGAAGCAGCGGACAGCAGCGGGGAAGGCCGTAGGTAAGTGGGGACCCCTGGGGACCCCTCCTTCCCTTCCCTTCCCTTCCCTTCCCTCCCCTCCCCTCCCCTCCCCTCCTTTCCCCCACTCGCGCTCCTTACCTGCGGCCTTCCCCGCCGCCACCGCCTCGTACTACTGCTAAACAAGCTTTCTGGCCTGTTTGTCAGTACAGAGCCGCGCCGAGTGATGACAACATCACTTGGAGCTTCTCTGTACTGACGAACAGGCCGTAAAGCCTGTTTAGCAGCAGTACGGGGCGGGGGCGGCAGTGGTAGGGGGGTAAGGAGTGAGAGTGGGGAGAGGGAGTGAGAGTGAGAGTGCGAGTGTGGGAAGGGAGGGAGGGAGTGCTGGCCCAGTGTTTTTCCCCATAGACTTGCATTGGGGGAAAGCTTTCTTTCCCCCAATGTAAACCTATGGAGAAAACACTGTAATCGGATCGGAACTTCCAATATTTATTGGATATTGGATCTGATCAAATCCGGGTATCCCCCGATATGATCGTACCTGAGATACGATAATTTCAGCCATGCACATCCCTACTGCCAACACTATTGCTGCTCCCTCATATTTTGCTGCTGCGACGTCTGTTTCTTTTTGTGGCAATAGAATTTTCTACTTTACACGGGATGCTGAGACCACAATTCCTTTGGTTCAGAAGGTTTGCCCTATGCATGCTTACTGGGAAGACAATCCCATTGTGTTCAATGAAGCTGTACTCCATGCCAAACATGTGTACGCTTGCAGCATACATTAAAAAGACTTCTGTGTAAAGGGGAGACAGGAGACGTAGTATGTAGATAAAGGTAAAGGTTTTTTTTAAAAAAATTCTTCTCCATGTCCTTCATTTACACTATAAAGGTTTGGAGGAATGTTGTACGGAGTAAACTCAACAATGATTCTTGTGGCACCATAAAGACTAACAGCTTAGCCTGTGCAAGCCTCTGGCTTTGGAATCCCGAAGCAGAAGCTTGGAGGCCATTTTAGGACAGATCTGTCCTACAATGGCCTCTTAGCTTCGGCTTCATGATTCTGAGGCCTGAGGCTTGCCCAGGCCTACTAACAGCACAGTCTTGCACAGATCTACTCAAAGGTAAGTCCCTTTGAGGTCAATGGGGCTTACTCTTAGGTAAGTGAGTGTAGGCTTGTAGCCTAACAAATTTCTTAGGGGTGTGCATCGGATCGGATCCGATCCACGATCCGAATCCGATCCGACCCAAAATCGGGAAAATCCGATCCGATCCGATCCGACCAACCTCCGATCCAATCCGATCCGATCCGACGAGGTCCGATCCGGATCGGACGCCATTTTGAATGCTTTTTCCCATAGCCAAGTATTGTTTTACAAAAACGCCTATAACTTTTTCATTTTTAAAGATAAAAGGATGAAACTTGGGCACATTGTAGACTGGTTAGGGATAGTTATCTGTGAGAAATTTCAGAAAGATTGGTGCATGCATTTTGTGGCAATTAATTTTTTAATAAATACACAGGAATGCCTATAACTTTGTCATTTTTAAAGTTACACACATGAAACTTTGCCACATTGTAGGTGGTTCCTTGGGACCTACGTGTGTGAAATTTCAAAAACGTAGGTGCTTGCCTTGTATGGCAATTAATTTTAGAAAAATGGGTAGTAGTGGGGTAAATACAGTTACGCCTCCCATTTTTTTATTTTTTAAGATACAAACAGGAAACATGGGCACATTACAGGGAACACTTCACTTGATATGTGTGTAAAATTTCAGAAACATTGGAGCTTGCCTTGTGTGGCAATTAAGTTTTGAAACAATGAGGAAAGAAACGCCTATAACCTTTTTATTTTAAAAGTTAGAAGTCTGAACATTGCTCACTTTGTAGATGGGTTAGGGGTAGATATGTGTCAGAAATTTCAGAATGATAGGTCCAGGCATTTGATGGCTATGGAATTTTTAGATAAAATGTTTCAAAAAATTTTCCACAGAGGCCCGGTCTTCCCCTCTTCCCCCTCCCGCTTCCCGCGAAGAAAAGGAAACACTCTCTCGTCTCGATCCCTTTGATCCTGTTGCTAGTATCCATTACAGGGCTCGTGTCTGCTTTCACTTTTTACTCAAGCAGAACGGCTGAGCCTAGCTGAGTTTTGCAGCCATGCGTGCAAGGAAGGATCTCTCTCATCTCGATCCCTTTGATCCTGTTGCTAGTATCCATTACAGGGCTCGTGTCTGCTTTCACTTTTTACTCAAGCAGAACGGCTGAACCTAGCTCAGTTTTGCAGCCATGCGTGCAAGGAAGGATCACTCTCTCTCGATCTCTTTGATCCTTTGTTCCTCCCCTTCTCCTCCCCCTCGCCAGCGTTGTGTGTGCGCCCCGCCGGTGCCCTCGCGTGCGGTCCGGTTCCTGGGCAGCAGAGGCTCTGCCTGGCTGCTGTGAGGCTCCTGAAGGGCTTGCCTAATGCGGGCTGTTGTGCTCCGCTGGGCCGCGGGGGTAGGTTGATGATGAAGAGGATGATGGGGAGGGCGTTCAATGGCCCCTCCGCTCACCAACTGACAGCGCGTGCTCCGCTCCAGACACCCGGCCTCGGCAGCCAGGAGGATACGCCGCCAAGCCCGCCGCCGCCGCCCGCGCGCGCACACACACCACCCGTCCATTATCATTTGGGCAGCCCTAATTAAGGAGCGCTCAAAAAATGGCAAAACCCCCTCTCCTTTTTTCTTAATTCCTTGCAGCTCCCACGATTTAACCCTTTCCTATCAGCTACAATTAATTAATAGTAGGATGACCAGTACCAGGAGACTGGTGTGTACAAATGTTTTTTTTTTTTAGGCTTGAGATCATAAAGAGGCAAATATTCTACCTACCGTATTGGAAGCAGTATGTTGGGAAACAAGGGTGACCATATGACAGTTAAAGCTGCAGGAGCTATACTAGAGTGACCAGATACAAAAGAGAGCAGAGCTCCTGCAATTTTAACTTTTGTGATAAAGAGGGAATTTCACCAGGTGCCGCATGGATACAAATGACACCTGCTGAAATTCCCTTTTCTATTCCACTGTTAAAGCCCTGTATTCCTTTTCATATGGTCATCCTACTAATTACATTTTTTAAAAAAGTAATAATACATACTGCTTCCAATACGCCGCGAGGGCACCGGCGGGGCACACACACAACGCCGGCGAGGGGGAGGAGAAGGGGAGGAACAAAGGATCAAAGAGATCGAGAGAGAGTGATCCTTCCTTGCACGCATGGCTGCAAAACTGTATTTACCCCACTACTACCCATTTTTCTAAAATTAATTGCCACACAAGGCAAGCACCTATGTTTCTGAAATTTCACACACATAGGTCCCAAGGTACCACCTACAATGTGGCAAAGTTTCATGTGTGTAACTTTAAAAATGACAAAGTTATAGGTGTTTCTTTCCTAATTGTTTCAAAACTTAATTGCCACACAAGGCAAGCTCCAATGTTTCTGAAATTTCACTCACATATCAAGGCAAGTGGTACCTGTAATGTGCCCAGGTTTCCTGTTTGTATCTTAAAAAATAAAAAAATGGGAGGCGTAACTGTATTTACCCCACTACTACCCATTTTTCTAAAATTAATTGCCACACAAGGCAAGCACCTATGTTTCTGAAATTTCACACACATAGGTCCCAAGGTACCTCCTACAATGTGGCAAAGTTTCATGTTTGTAACTTTAAAAATGACAAAGTTATAAGCATTCCTGCGTATTTATTAAAAAATTAATTGCCACAAAACGCATGCACCAATCTTTCTGAAATTTCTCACAGATAACTATCCCTAACCAGTCTACAATGTGCCCAAGTTTCATCCTTCTATCTTTAAAAATGAAAAAGTTATAGGCGTTTTTGTAAAACAATACTTGGCTATGAGAAAAAGCATTCAAAATGGCGTCCGATCCGGATCGGACATCTGGTCCGATCCGATCCGACCAGCCTCCGATCCGAACCGATCCGATCCGACCCCCCAGGTCTGATTCCGATCCGCTATCCGATCCGATCCGGGGGTCAGTGCACATCCCTAAAATTTATCATGGCATAAGTTTTCATGGACTAGAGTGCACCTAAAGAAATACATGACAACTTATCTTAAGTTGGCAGGTATGTTGATATGTAGGTGCAGAGCAGGGATGGGCAACCATTTTTCTCTTTATGACAGCATTTCCTCAATGGTAATCTTTCAGGAACTGCATGCTGATGGTACACTAGACCAAAGGCAGAAGTGGGTGGAGCCAGAATTTTAAGTTGACAGGCCACCTGTTCTCTCTTTTTCTGCCACCTCTCTCTCTCTCTCTCTCTCTCTCTCTCTCTCTCCTCTCTCTCTCACACCCACCCACCCACACACCCACACCCACACCCACAAACCCACACACACCCTCACACCCACACCCTCTTCTTTGCCCCTCCCATTTCCCTCTCCATCCATTGGGCTGCCAGGCCAGGGACAGATTTCTTTTTCGAAAGGTCTGTTCTGATCACTTGCAGTGGGTTTCTGAAATTAGGCCAAGGTCCAGACGTTGTCCACTCCTGGTGTAGGAAGACAAAGAAATATGAGGTAAAACAGAGGGAAATGAAAAACCAATGACAATGACAATAAGGGTTAAATGTATACAGACAAATTACAGTGATTATTTACTAAGTAGCATTGATGCAAATATCATGGCATTGGTAAGCCAATTGACACATGCAATGAGACAAAAATCCATTGTCTCATTCAGACTGCAGCTAGCAAAACTGAATTTCTTGAGAAGTTGTGCTTCAGCAGTTTCATGCTGAAGTCTTCTTTTGAAAAAATCTTTGTTCAAGAACAGCCATTTTGAGGTCAGTAACAGAGTGTCCTGCATGGTTGAAAGGTCCTCCCATCAGTTTCGGAATATTGCCCTTTCTGATGTCTGATTTGTGTCCATTTATTCTTTTGCATAGAGGCTCATCTGTTTGTCTATGTAGAATGCAGAAGGCCATTGCTGGCAGATAACATATATCACATTGGAAGACAAGCAGATGAATGAACATTTGATTTTGCACCAAAAGACTAACATATCTACTCCTCTGGAAGCTAAAGAGTAAATATTCTTTAAAGTTTCTCATCAATACTTCCTTTGCTTGTGTATTGAAGATTTATGCCAATATCTGCAGTCCCAATTTACATTTCACCATGTTTCTCCACTATAGTTTGCATATCTGAAGATGGCTGTTACTGTCATCTCTACTTTAGTGCCTGTATGGTGAATATAATGGGACCATCTGTCTCTTTGTTAGAATATTATCCCTAACTAGGAAAACATATCAGTCTTATCTACCTCATGTTTCCAGGAATAAGTCTTTGGTCATAAAGACCATATCTGCCCCCCTCCCCACTGTTGAGGAGTTATACCAGCAGTAGGCTCTGAATTGCAAAAGCATGGATCCGTTCTCATGGACTCTGTCAAGTGCCATGCCCAGTAATCAATAATAAAACAGTAATGCAATGAGCAAGAGATTTTCCTAAGTTATTTATCCATCTTGAATAGTTCTCAACATTCCAGTTACCATTATCTTTTACTTTTATTTACTCATGTAGATGCTTTTCTGGGGGTTGATTTCCAACTTTTTTAGAACTTATCTCAAAGTTTATTTTAACCTCTTGCATTACTGCCATTCATTTCCCAGAGGCTTTCTCCGAAGTGCACCAGTGGCACAT
This sequence comes from Anniella stebbinsi, assembly GCA_029215795.1. Taxonomy (NCBI): domain Eukaryota; kingdom Metazoa; phylum Chordata; class Lepidosauria; order Squamata; family Anniellidae; genus Anniella; species Anniella stebbinsi. The sequence goes on from JARDYH010000001.1 coordinate 339,070,501, forward strand.
GACCTAAGACAATAAAGTGTGTTATGAGGGGGCTCTTTCGTTCTCCATCCTACCTTATCTTTAATGTTGATGGTGTATTAGAAACCATACAGAATGCAGAAGTGGCGCTTAGCCTGATGAGAGGACTCCCCACCCCCCAAAAAAAATTGTAGGAAAAACTAGGACTTGGGGAGAGGGCAGATTATTATTATTATTATTATTATTATTATTGTTATTAATTTCATTTCTAACCCGCCTCTCCATCTAGATCGAGGTGGGGAACAACACTAAGTATAAATATAAAAACAATAAAATAGATAAACCATTAAAACAGATAAAAACAAATACATTATTAAAAACATCTTAAAATTAAACTGGATAGGCCTGGACATATTATTATGTCTGTAATAAGTGCTATGTAGAAAGCCAATGAAGTGTAGAAGTTAGAGTGTTGGACTGGGAGTAGAGAGATCTGGGTTCTAGTCCTCACCCAGCCATGGAAGCTCACTGGGTAATGTTGGGCCAATCACAGACTCTCAGCCTAGCCTATTTCATAGGGTTTGTTGTTGTGAGGATAAAATGGAGAGGAGGAGAATTGTGTATGCTACCTTGGTTTCCTTGGAAGAAAAAAGGCAGGATATAACTGCAATCAATCAATCAATCAATCAATCATAGCTATAGTTAGGTCATCCTCATGCAATTGGAATAATTTGAGGGGGAGAGTGGAGATAAGGCCATTGTCCTCCTTCACATCTTCATCATCCAGATTCGCAGCCCACCATGTCTTAGAACTCTAAGTTCCATATAATGGAGACTTCTGTACTATTATAGGCTCCTGGCATGTCTTGGAACCCTGCTTCTAAGTTAGGGGTGCAGAACCTGAAGCCTGAAGGTCAAATCTAGCCCTCCTGGAGTCCCACCTAGCCCTCTAGGGTTCTCCAGATGGCCCCACCCCCTTTCCCTGACCATCAACCATGTGTGCATTTCCCCCATTCTAAAAAGTTGCAATATGTCTCCTAGTTGGCTTAGTTACTGATAGTACAAACCTTAAGCTAAAATATGTTGGTATCTTGGGAATTTAGGCCTTGTCTCCTTTGCCTTTAGCCCCACCCAGATTTGACTTTAACCCTATCCATCACTGGAATGTGGTCCCCAAGAATTCCCCCAAAATTTGCATTACTTACACAAATTTTGGGTTTAATTTATGTAATTTATGCAATTTTGGCCTTTGTTTGCATAACTCACACAAAGTTTGCCCAAAATTCGTGTATGTTGTGCAAATTGTGACTGCAATTTGTGCAAATTTCTTTTTATGAAAAGCAAAACCAAACAGAAAATCTGCAAACTGGCCTGACTCAATGCAGATTGAGTTGAGCCAGCTCGTGGGGAATGAAAGAAAGTAGGTTGGGGGGGGGGGCAGAGGTGAGCTGATGAAAGTTTGGTGTGGTGTAGTGGCTAAAGTTTGGACTGGGAGTTGGGAGATCCGAGTTTGAGTTCCCACTCAGCCATGGACGCTCACTGGGGAACTTTGGGCTAATCACAGCCTCTCAGCCCAACCTACCTCACAGGGTTGTTGTTGTGAGGATAAAATGGAGAGGAGGAGGATTATGTACACCGCCTTGGGTTCCTTGGAGGAAAAAAGGTGGGATATAAATGCAATAAAGAAATACCCCCTCCCATACTTCCTCCAACATCCCTAATCTCTCTGCACATGCAAGAGATTAGGAGTCAGCCTTTAACAGTGCTCTGCCCCTGGTTTTCACTTGTCATTTGCTGCTTCCTTCTGGCAGGTTTAGATTTACTGTTGTGGTTCTGGAGAAAGTTATGAGGGGAAAGTGGCTGTGTGTGGTTAGTGATCTAATACTCTGCGGTAAACAAATCAGGAAGGTGTTTCAATATAACACACACTTGCTTTATTCCTGCTGAGCATTCATTTATGCTACCGATTGCTGAGTGAAAGGGAAGGCAGACTCCTTATCCAGTGCATGTTTTGGACTAAGCCGCAGAGCTAATGCTAGAGGAAATAGCTGCTGCTTAGGCATGAGCTGCTGAAAGAGAGACAGAAGTTGCCTTGGATAGATTTTTCTATCTGCCTTGCAGACGGATAGTGAAGAGTCACATCATTAAATATCAGTTCGGTTTTGATTAGATTTGCAAAGTTTTCCATATTCAGAACCAAAAATAACTTTAATTAAATACTGCTACTACTGCTACTAATAATAAGCAAAGCCATTTCAGATCCTTGATGATCAAGATTCCCCTGGTGGTGCCACTAAATGAGGGCTGGGAAACCATTTTTTGGTCTGGGGGATGGACCAGTCTGGCAGACCAGATGATATCAAGGGGGCAATGATATCAAGGGGAGGCAGATGATATCAAGGGGGCTCTGCCCTCAAAGTTTCAACCACTCCCCTGATGCCATCCACCCCTACCAATTTTCCTTTTTCAGTGCAGAGAGAGAGAGAGAGAGAGAGAGAGAGGTGGGGACCAAGAAGCAGGAGGAAAGCGGACTTATCGCTTCAATGAAGTGGTGGCTTCTAGGACCATTCCAGCATTTACCGGGCTTTAGAATGACAAATAGACTGATGTTTTATGCTGCCTTTAGTATAGAATAGGATGGTTTCCATTTTTTTTTCTCCTTTAGACAACCATGGAAGATAGTGAGTTACCCAGAGCTAACCTGGGAGCTTCATAGCTGAACAGGGATTTGAGTGATTTTCCCAAATGTACCACTGCATTCAGGTTACCACTGCTTTCCATTTAAGTCTTCATAAGTATTGATATCTTAACCGACAACTGCTCCCTTTGCCTTTTCTTTCCCTCTTTCCATTTTACTCTGTTACTGATTTAGTTGCTCTCTGGAGTTGGTTCTGTTGAGATGCAGTGGTTTGTTTGTTTTTGCTATAACATATGGCTAATTATTAAGTGCTGAATCGATTAACAATTTACAGGATATGGATAGAACCGTAATTGCAGCCTCTCTTTTTGCAGGCCCATCTAGCTCCCATCTAAATCAATTGCAGTTTTCATAGCAATTTCAGCAGCAGTCAGGTTGAATCGTGGTATTTTCTTTCTTCCCAACCCTGTCATTAGTAGGAATTGAGATTTTCATCTTTGCCCAGAGGCCTCTGTGGAAGCCACAATAAGAAGGGGGTTGTTTTAAACAACCCCTCCACAAACTTCAGCTTTTCCTGGGAAGGAGGTGGCCCTGCTCCTATTCTTGAATCTCATTTACTGGGCTCAGTGGCATATCTTGCAAGCCTTTAATTAAGTCCTTCCTTTGTCTCCATATCAGCCAGGGCACATGTTCCCATTTTTCTTCCTGCAGCACTTAAGCATAATTTGGTGTCAAACGCATGCTCTCTGATTGAGGTCCGACCAGATTTACTTGCAAATGTGTCTAGGTCAATAGCATTTGTTTCAATTAGATTTACAAAGAACCATTATGGTGCTTTGACATGTTACTCGAAAAGAAGATTGTGGGAGGGGAGGGGAGGCGAATACTTGCCAGGCACTTAACCAATTTATGATTAAAAAGAGAGAGAGGGTGGTGGTGCTGGGAGAGGGAGGGGGAAATACTACTGTATCTGATGCCTTTGGCTTTCTGTCAAATAGAGCAGGAGCGATGTGCAGCTCAGGAATAATCAGTCGCCAGGGCCAAGACTGGCGAATGCACTGAGCACCACAGCTTTAATCTGAGCATTTTATTAAGGCCAGACCTTGTCAGAACATGGCCGCCATTTTGTGACCGATGGGAAGTGGTTGTGTCAAAGAATTGCCAAAGACAAAGCCATTAAAATCTTGAGGCCAGGGGTGGAATCTACACTGGCACATCTGTGTTATTGTTCATTGTTATTATAAAAGTACGGTGTTGCTGCCGAAACTCGCAATTAAGTGGTTTGTTGTTAGAATCTGTTATGTTTGATGGTTGAATTTGTTATGCTCCTAATGCCCCTATGTGTGCCAAGCTTGGATAGCTATTTAATGAACTTTACTATTTTTGTTCTTCAAACTGAGATTGATTGTTAGTGCATGGGTGGTGTCTGTGTGACTGCTAGGGAATGCATGAAACTGTAGCACTTTTTTCTGTCTAAACATGCATAGGATTGCACCTTAAAGTGTCTAATCTCTGCCATTTCTGTGCATGCCCCAATGCTGGTTGGATTCTGATGGAAATGTAAACATCCCATTTGCAATGATATTGCTTGTGGAGTGATGCCATTTAAAACATTAGTTGCTGTTTCCCAAACTAATCAGTGTAAAACTTTGGGTTAAAGCTAACAAGCTAATCACGGTTGAAGAAACAGCCATATAGGTTAGCATCCACCTCTTGTTCAATGTTTCCGTTTCATTCGTGTCTTCATTTCCTTTCTGTAGCCATTTCTCTTAAATATTGGAAAGAATGTTGGAGATTGTTTGTTTGGTAAGTTAAAGTTGGTGGTGATGGGTGGCACTAAGAGAGGTAGATTATGCAAGGACGCATGGATAGTTGTGTCTGTGCAGCACATTGCTCTGTGGAACCCCTGCCAATAGCAACACAACTATAGTGTGTAAGGCATTTCTATTTCTTCAAATAGAAATGTAAGGAACAAGTAGAGCAAGAGATAGGAAAAGACATTCTAAATTGATATATAGACATAGGCAGTGCGCCTTATACATATTTGTAAGTTACAGGTAAGTGTGCATAAGAGTTAAGCCTTAGGAAATAAATGTGGAACTAAAACAGATGAAAAAAGTAATAATGTAATTTATTTAATAAAGATGTTACTGGAAAATTAGAGAACAGAATAATAGAAAGGAGAACAGTGAAAACAGAATAGGGGAACCTCACCCAACCCTCACCCAACAACCTAAGAATCTTCCCAAGCCAGAGATAATGCAACATCTAATCTCTGAAAGGAGTGCCGGAATAGTGTTTGTGGTAAAAATGAAGAAAATGGGGGGAAATTGGAAATATGACATTAATTAAAATATTTTACCCCAAAAGGGCATAATGGCAGGCATGGCTCTCCCAGAGAGAAGGAATGTAAAATGGGAAGTTGAAAAAGATTTTTTTTTAACCACTGTAGAATAAAGGAACTAGGCTGATGACGTATTCCACAAATACAAGGGGTATTTGTTCTGCTTCTGTGAGCTGTTAAAGTGTAGGGAGCTTTTCCTGTACCTTTTAAGTTCAATTTCATTATGTCTGCAGAGTTACAGAAGGTTCTGGGTGCTAAAATATGTTTGGGCTCTTCCTTTCAAGACAGCTTCTTGCTGGGGGCTTGCTCAAACAATTTTGTGTCCCTTGCTTTGTGTGATTGTGGAGCACCATATGGATAGAAGGTAAACATGCAAAACCACGTTTTTTTGTGAAGAAAGAGGAGGAGGAAGAGGAGAGGAGGAGGAGGTGGAGGAGGAGAGATTGAGAGGAAGGAAGCCACACATAGCATTGACAAAATTAACTGCAGAACTGTTTGTGTTTTGTTTGGTTTGCTGGTATGGTATCCAGATGCCATGCTATTCCTATTCTGCATGCATTTCCGCTTCTCCTTGTGGCAGTGGGCACCACACAAAGCAGGAAAAGACCAGACTCACACATGAAAGAAAACTCTGAACCTCATTGCTTTTCTTTGTGTCTTTGGACAGCTTCTTTATTGGGCTTTATGTGGCAAGATGCAAGGGCAGTGTGCTCCTTTTCACATTCCTGCAGTTCCTGATTTTAGCACCACCTGTTTTTCTTCTGAGCACACAGCTGTATCTTTGTACACAATTTCTGAAATGGCTTTTTCTGACATCTGTGTTGCTAGCGAGCTCCCTTGGGATCTATCATTTGCAGTCATCGTTTGCTGCACTCCCTCTTTGTCTTTGTCGCTGTGCCTCTCCTTCTGCTGAATGGGTATCCTGAATGTTACTTGTTGAAATTAACATTCTCTAGAAGAGAAAGGGGGAAGAAATTCACAAACTCAATGTTAACTTAGGCCTAATCTACAGCAAGCAGGATAATGCACTATGAAAGTGGTATGAAAGCGGTATATAAAAGGCAGGAGCCAAACCAAGCAGGATATAGCACTAAGAAAGCAGTATATGGTATGTGTCAATAGGCCCCAACAGTTTTCAGGGCAATTCATTGCCACTATAAAGCAGTAGTGTGGCTCCTGCCTTTTATATACCGCTTTCATACTGCTTTCATAGTGCAATATTCTGCTTGGTGTAGATGAGGCCTTGGTTACATAAAGAGGTGCACATTTATATCTTCTTTTCACGCTAGGGATGTGTGAATCTGAAAAACCTGAGCTCTCCAAAGTTCACCAAATTCCATCTTGAAGCTCATTCCGACTCGATTCCATATCAGATTGTGAATTTTGTGTGTGTGTGTGGGGGGGTCCACATGACAATCTGTGTGTATTCCCATGCATACTTTTCCAAATGTGTACCTCAGTTGTTTGCACTTGTGAAATGTACACATTTTTCTCACTTTGATTACTGTGTATTTCTGCACATTCTTCAAAAAAAAGTATTTTCCATGTGCATATTTCAAAAGTACGCCTGCTGTTGGACACATTTTTGGGGGGGAGGGGGGGTTGAGAATCACATTGCCAGCTGGGAAATATACAGACCTCAGCCACTGATTGCATCTGAGTCTGTATTTGGTCTCGAAAGTGTGGACTGGGTAAATCTTGACCAAAAACGAACTGAAATGAATTCCGCATACATTCCTAATTTCACCATGTGAAGAAAAACAGGAGATACATTACATGAAAACTTCATCCCACTGCAACCCTCCAATTTTGGTGATTATTTGGGTTGGGGCTATGACATGGACAAACATATTCACCCATTCAGAGTGAGGGCAGAAAGCATTGCCCTGGTTTGTTTTCATTATCTCATCATTTAGCTAAACTTGATTGGCTTCATGGCATTATCAGAAAGCCCATTCAGAGTGAAGGAGGTACTTCCTGCTGTCACCATGAATTGCCTTTGTGAGACTGCCACACAGGCAAATATTAGCTACATGATTGAGGATTGGCTGAGATTCACTCAGGCAGAAAACCCTGATTTATTTTGACATGGTGCAGAAGATGCAGGTCAGTGAAAGAAAGAGGTGGTGAAGAGCAAGAAACGTGAGACAGGGGAGGTGTAATTTCGAGCTCAATGTTTTTTAAAAATAAATAAATTATGCACTAGCCCCCAACTATTGCTGAATTGGGGGAAGATTCTGTGGCATGCATGTTAATTTCTGTCTTAGGCAGGATCTACACTGCTGCTTTTTTGCAGTATTGAAGTGCACTGACAATTGTTGGGACCTGTGATACATCTACACCAAGCAGGATATAACACTATGAAAGTGGTATATAGAATGTGTCTATGGGCCCCAACAGTTGACAGTGCACTTCAATACCACTATAAAGCAGTAGTGCAGATCCTGCCTCCATATACCTCTGTCATACCACTTTGATAGGGCTATATCCCACTTGGTGTAGATCTGGCCTCTCTTAGTGTGCCTACAGAGACTCTGAGGATGTATAGGATGTCTGCTATCCTATACATATATAATCAGAAATAAGTCCCATTGCATTAAATGGGGGCTTACTCCTGAATAGGAGGGTATCGGATTGCAGCCTCAATGATCAGAACTGTCCTGGAGTAGTGCCCTTGGAACAGTTGTAGTTGGGAACAAAGACTCTCACCAGGTCAAGACAACTGATACATTTATGTAGACCTTGAGATTTTATTTTCAGTGTTCTTTTCAGGGTAAGGATTCTTTTCTCTTCATTTAACCTTGGTTCCTCCACTTCTTTTCCCAGAGGCTACTGAATTATTTTTATCTTCCCTATAGAATGTTCATTTCTGTCTTGTGTAGTCAGTGCAGCTACCTTCTGCTGATGGTATACAATGTTCTACTTCTAGAGTCCTTGAGGAGGAGTTTATCACAGGGGTTGGACTGGATGCCCATTTAGTTCTTGCCCTGAATCAATGAGTTTACTTATGAACATCCTGATGTCCAAATTGGGTGCACAGGACATAGCAAATGTATGCACTTCATAAATATATTAGTTTTTGAACAAGTCATAGACTCAGAGATTTTTTTTTTTTAAAAAAAACACTTTTTAAAGCTCCCAACAGAGAATGAGAATGGAATTGCCTGTTTATTCCCCCTCCCCGGGGTCACATCCAGATGGAGAATGTCTGTAGTAATTATGCATTTTTAGCTAAGCCCTGCAGTCAGACACCAGTGACAAAATGTTACAATGATTTCAATGGAATCAACATTTGGGGCAGCATTCCTTTCCCCACCAACCTCTGAACACAACTACAACAAATTCTACTTAACGCTGATAGGAATGTTAGTTACTTACTTCCATTCCTATCAATGCAGCCATGAAACATGTGAGAGAATCACCTTGGTAGTCATTTGTATGCCGAGCAGACCTTATGAATACTCCAAGGCACCACTACTGGTTGGTAGAACATTCGTTTGGTAGAACATTTGATCACAATCAGACCCTTCAGTACACTGAACATCTTTGACCAACTCTTTCCCCTCTTTCTTCTTTCACTGCTCTCTTCGTGTTTAATGAACTTTTATAAATACAGGTTGACTGCATTGTTGTAGGTGACACCAATTTCTCCCAGCCCGTCATGGCCTTCCTTTGTTCTGGTTCAACTCCCAGATGACATTCTCTACTACCCAGAGTGATGAACAAGGCCGAGAGTGACAGGGAAACGAACCCAGAAGCAAGTTTATAGGGCTGCAGGGGACCATCTGTTAATGTAAATGTTTAAGACAAAATGCATTAGGTCCTGAGAGCTGATGAGACATTGCATTTACATCCTGCCTTTGGGATTATTCCTGGCTCCCTCCGAAGGGCACCCAGTGCCAGACTTGGAATGTCCGCAGTTACCCTATTTAGTTTGCTGTTTGTGCAGTTTGCACATTTAAGGCTGGGAAATGCTAGTGAGCTCTGGAGCCTGAAATACATACGCATAGTTGGCCTCAAAATGTACATTTTGATTTTGAAAAAAAATAGAGAGCAAAGAAAATATGAATAATATTGCTCATGAGGTTCTCTCTCTCTCTCTCTCTGACTGTCTTTTAAAGTTAATTCAAATGCATTTATTTTTGGAGTTGATTTCAACCTTCCTCCTATTGTATCCTCACTATCAGCACTTGAAACTGAAAACACAACAGCTTTAGGCGAGAGGATAAAGGAGTGCAATTAGGAAGGAGACAGTAAAGGCAACTGATCTTGTTCCTCTGCTCAAGATGACAGATAGGACACACACTAATCCTACAGCAGGGGCAAAGAGTGGGAAATAAAGTTTTAAGAATATATCCAGGCGCTTGATTGTCTGTACAAATCCCAGTAGGTCTGGGAACAGTTGTTTAAAAATATCCATGGAAGATCTTTATTGCGTTGATTTATATTTCTGCTTGATTCCAAAGGCTTTAAAACAAAAATCTATAACTACTTGCATTTAATACAAGGACACCAAAATCCCTGGTCTCATTCATATTACCCCTGGCATGTAAAAAAAATCTCAAATAAAATATATTACAACATTTTCAGAAGATATTTAGGCTTTGATGATTCTCCATCTTTTTTCCACCTTCCTGTATGATGTGCAAAGTCACCCTCAGGTAGCTTCTGCTATGTATGAATCCTTGTCATCTGACAAAGATTCATACTCCACATGCATTGTGTGGAGAAAGTGGATAGGGAGAGATTTTTCTCATAATATTAGAACCTGGTCAGGGTCATCCCATGAAGCTGATTGGTGGGAGGTTCAGGGCACTTCACACAGCGCATAGTTAAACTACAGACTTCACTACCACAAGATGTGGTGATGGCCACCAATTTGGATGGCTTTAAAAGAGAATTAGACAAATTCCTGGAGGAGAAAGCTACCAATGTCTACTAGTCCTGATGGTGATATGTTATGTCCAATATCAGAAGCAGTATGCCTATGTACACCAGTTGCTGGGGCACATGAGTGGGAGGGTGCTGTTGCACTCATGTCCTGTTTGTGGGTTTCCTATGGGGAGCTGCTTTACCACTCTGTGAATAGAATGCTGGACTAGATGGACCCTTGCTCTGACCCAGCAAAGCTCTTCTTATGTTCTTATGTTCATACTTTCTGGACAGTCAGACAGAATCTTTAAAATCGCTCCACTGGCTGCCAATTAGTTTCTGGGCGAAGTATAAAGTGTTGGTTATTACCTTTAAAGCCCTACATGGTTTGGGTCCAGGTTACCTGTGGGATCGCCTTCTCCCATACAATCCACCCTGCATGCTCAGGTCCTCTGGGAAGAACTTACTACAGTCGGTCAAGACTAGGCTGACAACCGTTACCCAGAGGACCTTCTCTTCTGCCGCTCTCAGACTGTGGAATGACCTGCCGGAGGAGACTCGTCAACTTAACAGTCTTTTAGAATTTAAGAAAGCCATAAAGACTGTTCTCTTCCGGCGGGCATATCCAGTGGAATTTTAGGATGTTTTTAGGATGTTTTTAGGATGTTTTAATCAGTTTTATGTATTTTATTATATTGTTGTTCCCCGCCTCGATCCAAACGGAGAGGCGGGTAAGAAATAAATAATAATAATAATAATAATAATAATAATAATTATTAGAGAGCAATGCACAATGGATAGTGTTTCCTAGTTTTGCTAATTAGTGGATGTGACATGTCAGGGGTAGCCACCCTAAGCACGAGCTTCTTTGCGACTTGGTGAGCATCTGACAAAACAGTGGGGCCACCTGCCCTTGTCCAGGCCCCCATTTTGTGCAACAATAGTAGATCTGAAAATTGTGTATTTTCAAAGTTGCCGAAATGGTGGCTGTAAAGGATCCAGTCAGGTGCCTGTGCCCTGTGACATCCCTAATCCTAAGTGGTACTATCAAAATGTTACTTGGCTTTATGTTATCCTTTCCTTTCAAAGTGTAGTCATATTGTAGATAGGAATGGGAAATCTCTCACTTCTACTTTCTCCTGCATGTGAATTTTTAAAATCTTAAGTTCTTTCTTTCCTGAATATGAAAATCTTTGTGAATTTTGGTAAATTCTGATCAAGAACAAACCAAAATGAAATTCTCACCCATAAGCAGTGTCCATGGTAAGACCTCTTCTCAGCATGGAAATGACAAAGGTCAGATCTACACCAAGCCAGATATGACAATTTCAAAATGGTTTGAAAACTGTATATGTTGTGTGTCCTGGACCCCAACAGTTGTCACTACTGTTATAAATCATTTTAAAGCAGTAGTGTAGATCCTGCCCAAGTATCCAGTGCAGTTGTTAAATATGAGGAGCTGTCAGAAAAATAGAAGTGATAGCCCTAAATTAGCACTAACATGGTTGAATGCACCAGGATTCAAACAGAGACTTTTAAGAGCTAAGTGCTCAAAACTCTGGGCCCAGATGGATGTCTCTGCCAGTTTTGTCTTTTCCCACATTCATCCATTTAAAAATCTCAACTTTCCCAAATACAAAGGATTTAGCAAATTTTGGTAAATTCTGATCAAAACTGAACTGAAACAAAATTCTCATCCATCCCTAGTTGTAGCGCTCTTCCATGGTACAAATATCAGGGTTGGTAAAACAACAGTGAGAACCAGGTACTGCATGAAAAGCTCAAAGAAATTAAGAATGTAAGAACATAAGAAGTGCCATGCTGGATCGGACCGAGGGTGCATCTAGTAAAGCACTCTGTTGACAAGTGGCCAGACAGCTGTCAACCAGGGAGCAACAAAGCAGGACATGGTGCAATAGCACCCTCCCACCCACGTTCCCCAGCAACTGGTGCACACAGTCTTACTGCCTCAGATACTGTATGTAGCACAGAACCATCTGGGCTAGTAGCTATTGATAGCCTTCTTCTCCAACCCCCTTTTAAAGCCATCCAAATTGGTGGCCATCACTACACCTTGTAGTAGCGAATTCCATAATTTAACTATTTAACTATGACTCAGTGCAGGGTACCACTTTGTCCTTCTTAGGACAAACATCCTGTCTTTTATTCTTGGGATGGATCCAGAGTTTCTGTTCTGCCAGTCAGAGCACCATGAGCAAAATTCCACTCAAAATGCTCCTCCAGGCAGAAAGGGTGGAGAGGCAATTTTCCCTGATTCCCCCTCCCTCTCTAGTTCCCAGCACTAACTCTCCCACAGATGGAAGGAACCTTCAGCCCATTGGAAGATTTTGCTGTTTCTAACCCTATGTCTTTTACTATGCATTGTGCACCTTACAGACTCCAAACGGACAAGGATAACACCAGTCTGATTTCTAAGTCCTCATCAGTAAGATTCAGTTAGATTCAGCAGGGCAGGGGGATCACTGGACTGAGCGTGCCCTTCTCTTCTCCTTTCCTCCTTGTCTCTGGTTTGTCCTCTGTGCTCAGCTCAAGTGCCATATTTTCTCATCTCTTCCTCCAGCCGGGGAAGATGGATGCATAATTAAGATCACGAAGGAGATGTATTAAGCCTGCAAAGACTTCAGTTTCTGCAGTGAATCCCCCCACATTGCCACAGTCGCCAACTCTACATGCACAATTTTCTTTTTCACTTTCTCTCATGCTACCAATTTCTCTCCATAGGAGTTCTGGTGACCCTCTCAGGTGCTGGAGTGGAGTGGAGTTGAGAGTACACAGGAACGTAACATCTCTGCTTTGGCTGTCATTGCTCCAGTATAAGAACATTTACTTTTGTTAGGAATTGAGCTTCTGCTTAGGCCATTTTATTGTAAATGTTCCATGAAAATATCAGTCATAGACTAAGATCTATCATTAGTGGATTCCTTTGTTTGTTTGTTTCATGATTTTCATTTATCGTTAAGCGCATCGTTCTTCTTTTTGTTGCCTTCAATTTGTTAACTTTATTTCAAAATAAAATAAAATTTCGTGATAAAGTAATCCCCCCATATCATGTTGCCGTTACGCCCTCTCATGGCAGCTTCCCTTATTTAACATTGAGAATGTGTAGAACAGGCTTTGCCTTTGTACAGCAGGACTGGTGAAACTTTTCTAGTTGAAGGGCTGAGTTGATTCTAGGCAACCATTTTGGAGGCCATGTGATGGCAGAGGATGGGGCTGCATCCCAGAGTGGTCATGGCCACCCTATTGCTGCCATGTGGCCCCTACATAGTGGGCCAGACTGTATTCACTCACACACACCCAATATACATAATCACTCATACAAACTCACTCACATATTTACACACCATGTATGTCGGAGAAATCCACAAAGGAGTCATCTTTGAAATATACTCATTCTTCTCCCATTTTTCAAAAAGTATGCATTTTTTCTTGCACATTTCTCAAATGTATGCATGCTGTTGAACCCATTTTCTTTGGTCCATGGAATGACATTGCAAAGTTCGGAAGTCTACAGACTTCAACCACAGTCTGAGTCTTTGTTTGGAAGGTGTGATCTGAGTAAATCCTCATCAAAACCAAACTGAAATGAATTTTTCATACAAACCTAAAGTGGGCTTGTTTTTTCTGAGTCATGTGAATTCTTTGGACCTGCAGACTGGGGTTGCTGTTGTTTTACCACTGTGGGGGGGGGGGGATTTGCACAAATTCATACTTGTGCTAATACACATTAGCGCTAATGCATGCTTACACTGATGTACAAGTGCGAATTAGTGCTAGTGTGTATTAGCATAAGTGGAATGAAATTCTCATACATGCCTAAAAAAGTCCAGTTTCATCAATGAGCAGACAATGTAATGAAAGATGCTTGACAATCCATGAAGCGCAGATAGAATGTTTTTCAAAAATCCATATATCACTAATACACATACACAGGCATTGTGTAACAACTGATTGCAGCAGTTGTTAAAAACCACCATTCTACAGATAGGGAAGTTTTAGGGGTTCCAGTGCTCATGTAGGGTGGCTTTCTCAGAAAGAGGTCACAGGAGGCTTATGACATTTTTGTGATATAATGTGTTGTATTTATACATATTTATAGGCTGAGGATAGGATGGGGGTTCACAGCATTTACAGCCCAACAGATTCCTAATCCCTATCTCTAAAGGAACCCATAGCACCACAGAATTCCCTGCAGAGAGGAAAGCCAGCTCTGCTTCCTTTTCAGACCCAGATTCAGCACAGACTTGCTCACTGATTTCCCCTGTGGTCTTTGTTCTGACCCCAGCTCAATTTGAACATCCCTTTTGAGATAGGAAGAAGAGGCCTCCCATTCACAGACCTAGAGGTGCCCAGGATAATCTTGACCTACCAGTTTGACACATTCTAGTGGTCTTTTTTTCCACAACAACAGACTCACACCATTGGTGCAGTTCTTGAGGGATCATTCAATGTCATTTTTTACAAGAATTGTAAACATACAACCGGGTCATATAGCACCTTAAATCAAATGAAGTGGACAGTGTCCGCGAAAGCTTACGCCAGAATACATTTGTTACTCTTGAAGGTGCCACATGACACTTGCTGTATTTGCTGCAGCCAACTAACACGGCTAGCCCTCTGGAAATTGTAAACATACAGGAATAGGGAACATCAGGAATCCCTCAAGGGGCCATGCTGCTGGTTGAAACGTGTGCACAGAGACACATACTCAGCCTTGTGTGAAGTAATGTCCCAGAGTAAGCAAACCGTCTTTGCTAGGAGAATTTCCCTCTTGATGGCAGACAATATTTGAAGTCCTCGGCACTTCATGCATGGTGTATCATGACATGTACTCCTCCAAGGATCACAGTTTTCCCCATGGCATTTCCAGCTGACTCTGAGTAAGGTGCAGTTCTCTTTGTATGCTGCCATGAATGCTTTAAGTGTTTCACCCCGGTCTGGAGTTTTCGCTTCTTTTGAGCGACAAGTGATGTGATTTCTGTGTTTGCACACTCATGTTGTTTCAGGATTCTTTGAAACATACTGTGCAACAGTGACTTAGGGCCCCGTCCGTGACTGGGCTTTTGTCTCTAACCATTTCCTAATGGGGAGGAAGGAGAAAGGGATTAAAAAAAAAAGGAAGAGGGGAGACAATTGCAAGGAGATTTTTGAAGAGCAGGGAAGGAGAGATAAGCACCTTGCTCATCTCCCCCTCTCCAGTCTTAAAGCAGCCTTTATGATTAATTTAGCAGCCGGTGCTCCTTGGAGAGGGTGTTACTCATGGAGGACTTGTGACTGAAAGGAGTGTGATTGGCTGGTCCCTGCTGTTGATAACACAAGGTTATGGAGGTGCTAAAATCCAAACAAGCATGTATTTCCCAGGGTGTTGTCACTGCTTCAGAGAAGGAGCAGCATGTGCTAGACAAAACTAGGGCCTCACATGGAACTTGTTTTTCAATCCACCAGAGGAGTATACTAGCAGATTTTGAATCCTGTGGAAAATGTGGTGGGTGGGTGAGGGAGATTGTTGCCAGTCTTTTTCACTTAGTATAAAGTGAGAAGATTCTGTAGGATCCACGTTATCTGGATTCTGTGGCTCTTTAAAGCCCAGCGTGAGTTCACAGGTTCAACACATTGCTGAACATCAGATGTTGCCTTTCACCCCCTTGCAACATCTTCACATGATTTGACCTCTGGTGGACTCATCTGTCAAGCAAATGTGTCGTCACTACTTTCATCTCAGTGTTCTGATGGTCACTTAGGCATCACCATAAAAGAGGATGTCCATACAATTTGCATGTGCTACTTGACAAATATAAATAAAAATTTTGAGGCAATTATTATAGGAGTTGAATTGAAATGTAATACATCTTATCACAGTGGGAAAGACTATGACCAGGTGATCTCCTGGGGGCCTACTCCGTCTGCTGTTCAGCTGCTAACTTTTGATGGGGAACATCAGTGTAGCATTCAGTGTTAATCCTAAGTAGAGTAGACCCATTGAAACAAATGGGATTTAGCTGAGTCAAGACTAACCGGTCCCATTCATTTCAATGGTCTGTTTTATGTAGGCCTAACATTGGATGATACCCAATAGGTCCCTGTTCACAATTCTTCATTTTCAGTAGAGGACTATCCCCTGACAGCCCTTCAAATACAGGACTGTCTTCTGTAAAGCAGGATGCATGGCCACCCTAACCAGTGTCTAACCAGAACAATCCATGTTTCTTTGATGGTGCAACAAACAAAAGATTAAAACAACTCTTATGGCAGAGAACAGGTGAACTGTCAAGTCTGGCCAGGTTTGATGGGCTTTTTCAACATCTGTGTTGCCCTCCAACATTTGCCCCATTAAAAGAGAATCACAATTGTTTCACACAGAAAGGGAGAGTAGCTCCTCAAGAAGTAGAAAGTTAATAACAGGACCAAACTACTTTCATGCCATTAATTTGTGTAGTTTTCTTTGAATCATATGAATCTACCTGTCTCATATTATAATTTACAGAATGTCACTGCTCAATATAAGTTATCTATCTATCTATCTATCATCTATCTATCTATCTATCTATCTATCTATCTATCTATCTAGTGCGAGGCGGTATCCAACAGCCCCCAAAGGGCATTAACAGGAAGTGCTCTAGTGTTGTTGCTGTTTGGCATTTTGTTTTTGTTGTTGTTGTTTTTTAGAGGAAATGCTCTACTGCTAAGTAAACACACGAAGGACACTGGCAACTGGAATATAGTGAGAAAATAGATCGCATAAAATGGAAGGCAATATTAATATAGTTCTTTCCTCAATCATTGCTATTCTATATAGCTGGACCATTCTTCTTTTCTCTTCTTAAAGCCTGCAATTGTGTAAGCAGATATTTCTTTCCTTTTATCTGAGAAAGTAATATGAATAACTCTGGCTATACCAAATGGCACGTCCGTTTGCTATTAATTTTGGGCCATTTTATTAACTTGAAGCACAGGGGCATTTGACTTCATTCCCTTCCTACTAAGCTGGAAACACTGAAACGTCTCTCTCTGTGGCCATCACAGGAATTTCCTAGTGCTAACATTAGCCACAGGAGGGCTCCATTATTGTTCCCTGAAGGTAAAGAAATCGCAGACCTACAAGGAGAAACTTTAGTTTTAAAATGCAAATTGAAGAGATAGCAAGTTTCAGAGAAAGCCTGTTTCCTGGTTTGCATGAAGCAAGATCCAGCTATGGGAGAAATTCCATACAAAGCAGGGTGTACTTAGCACTCACTCGCTTTTGGAACTGCAGAAATGAAGCAAGACTGGAGCAGAAGATTTTTGGAATTTAGTCTTTCCAATTCTCTGCCTAATGCATCAAGGACATGATCCACCAGGAATTTCTCTTCTGCAAGCTCCACTGAGATGAATGGGATCTACACGAGAACAGAAGTGTCTAGTTGCCTATTCAGTGGGCCATACTTGCTCTATGATGTCAAATTCATTCCCGGATAACCTCAATTCTCAGTCATTCTTTTCTTCCATGAGAGTTCATCTAGTTATTTTGGAACCATTATTATTTATTATATCCTGAGATGGTGAGCAGGAGTTTATTATAGTGGTCCTTTGTCCAGATTTGTACCTGGAGTACCAGAACTGAGGAGACACACAACTCACCTGGTCACAGTCTTTCACACTATGTGTGATTTATTGTATTTCTAAATATGAGCCAACCAGTATATGCACAATTTATGCAAATCTGTATCTGTGTTTGTCCTCTTTTTTGGGGTGATGTGTAATTTGCCAGCCTAAATGTTATCTGAGGCTTCAGTGGAAGGGAGGGGCAACGGAATATCAGTGCAAGCAGCGAGATGAGATTCAAAATAAGAGCTCAAAGACTGGCACTTGGATATATTTAAGATCAAATTGTTGAAAAAAGCAATGCAATCAAAGAAGATTTATTGTGGTTACATTTTCTACCACATAATAACAGAGAAAAACTGCTCATAGGTTATCTCTGCAATTTTGAGAGCAAATGGATTGGTCCCATGTAACCACTGAAACATGGCTTCTTTCTAGTGGCTGATCTACATCACTGTTTTTCTGCTGAGAGATACCTTTGGGGAGTTAATGTGAGCGGAGTTCCATCTGAAACCCATTTCTATACAGCCCAATAGCCAAAAATGTCTGGATGGTTTACAAAAGATTAAAACATTAAAAATCAGTATACAAAATATAAAAACATAAAAATGTAAAAACAGACAGCATTCAAAGACAACATGCATTTAAAAACAACTTTGAGCTCTCTGCCAAACCTAGAGAGAGAGAGAGAGAGAGAGAGAGGGCGAGAGCATGCTAAACCCATTAAGACAATTGTTAATGCGTAGAAAAGTAATTCTGTGGGACAGACAGCTAGCTGTATGTCCAGGTTGACTGCTAAGACTACTCTGTATACTGTGAGTAGGATGGAGGAGAAATTCATTTGTTTAGCATTTTAATGTGAACTTACCTAATTCGCATTTCGTCAGGCAATATGAAACACAGTTATATTTTGATATTCACACTTTTCGAAATTTCTCAATGCATTCTCCAATGGAAACATGCATACAAAAGCTATATATATATATATATATATATATATATATGGGGTAAGTGCTTGCAAAGATGGATAGATTAGGCAAAATCATGTATAAAAATGCAGATTTTTTTCTTTAAATAATAGTAATAATAATAATAATAATAATAATAATAATCACAAACTGATGCTGAAACAGGACAAAACAAACCTAAGTTTGGGAAACTGAGAAACTGAGCAAAACGGAAATTGACAGATTTGGTCATCTAAAACTGTAAGCCACTGAATGGGGAGAAAGCTGGCTATGACATAGAGGGCATAGTTATTGCCTTCCTGCTTTGCTTATGGGCTTCCTGGAGGCAACTGACTCGGCATTGTTGGAAACAATGCTGAAGTAGATGGACCTTTGAGTTTCTCCAGAAAGCCTGTAATTCTCATGTTTATTCAAAAGAATCCTGATCTGTATTAGGAAATGATTGCAAAAGTCACTTTTTGCTGAGAGACTAGGCCCAGATCTACACCAAGCAGGATATAACACTTAGAAAGTGGTTTGGAAATGGCATATGGAACGTGTCATGTGTCCCAACAGTTGTCAGTGCACTGCAATACCATTATAAAGCAGTAGTGTAGATCCTGTCCAGAACTGTGTGTCTGATCTTCAGCCCTTGTAGTCCCAAGAGAGAAACAAAACTCCCCCCACCATCCCAAGAGGAGGAATTGCCAGATTCTGTATAGCATTTGCAGCTGTTTTTATTTATTTTGCATGGCACACTATCATTTGTACAACTGGCAGAAGTAAATGACATCAGGAAAATGTCAAGCGAAATACCCAGGTGGCCTCTGAGTTTATCGGCTTGTCCTTTGAGCATTTCGGTTGGAAAAGAAAATTTTAGATGTCTCTCTCTCTCTCTCTTTCTCTTGAGAGGGAGAGGATTCATGCACATACCAATAGGAGAGCAGGATTAGACTCCAGCTGTGCATAGGAGAAAGAACTACCCATTATCTGATAACACTAAATGACACAGGAAGAGAGATGCTGAGCTCCCTGGGAATAATTGGAAATTGCCAGTGGCTGTATCTCCAGTTGACGTGGTTGTTTTTGTTATGTTTCCCTGAGCATTGCATTAACTTCTCCAGTGCTTGGCCTAATGGTTAGGCTTGGGAGTCCAGGGTGGAAAGTGTAAGGATTAGATCAGAGAGCTCTCACAGCTAGGATTCTTTAGCACAGTTTCAAAGATGTCCTGTCATATTGGAGTGTAGCACAGGGAGAAGTCAACTGGATACTTTAGATTGCCCTCCAGAATATGAAATGTTACTGACAAAAGATCTATTAAATGGATGATCTGTATTCTGTATGGGTGGAACTACATGTTGTGAATCAAATGTAGGTTTCCATCCCCATCCCATTTTTTTTTGCCAAGTAATACTTATGGGTTGTATCCAGTGTTAGTCCTACTTAGAGTAAACCCATTGAAATTAATGGGATTTAAGTTAGACCAACTTTGGATACACCCTCTGTGTGTGTGATCTTCAGGGGAGAATTGGCAGGTGGAAGAGATGCAATTAACTGTTGATTCCCATATAATCTTTCCCTTTGCTATCTCTCCCTTCCACACACACACTGTTAACTCAAAAACAGAAATAAGCCTGGGTCTGTGGACCAGTTGCACGGGAGAATTAGTGAGCAAGGGGAGATGTAACACCTTTGCTAGCCCACTGATTCTCCTCTGCCAATTCCTTTTCCACTCTCAAATCACTGTTAATCAGTTGTTCTCTGTTGCACCAACGAGCAGGACTAGAACCGATGGATGGAAATTGTAGGTAAGAACTGTGTGCCATCTCAAGATATTTTACATCACTGGAAGTATTAAGTAAAAGCTGGTGGCTGCCTTTTTTGGATGTTGGAGTTGCATGCTGCATTATTGTTCCTGCATTGAGCTTGGTGTAGACTAGATGGTCACCAAGCCTTCCAGTTCCAGAATTCTATGATTCTATATGTTCTTGTATGGCAGTATGTAGTTCTACCCTACAAGATTCCATATCTGAATTTAGCTTTCTGACAAATTTTAGCTTTTTACCCGCTCCACAAAACCAATCACATTTCTAGCGCTCATGGTTTCAGACAATGGATAAGGGAAAAGTGATTCAGGAGAACACAATTGCTAAGTTATTCAGTTCATGGCAATCCTTCTGATTTATTTCTTGGACATGGCTGATATGTTTTGTATTCATGATTGTTATCTCAGGATTACAAAATTCCTGCAAGTCTTGACTGCAAACAACTGTAATCCAGAATCCAAACCACACCCTTTTATTAATCTTCAACCAATAGCCTGATTGTGAGGCCAAACTGGCTAATTTAGAACTGGTTATTTTAATATGATGTTTTTATTCTGCTGTTTGCTACTCCAAAATCTTTGGATGTGGAGCAAGTATACACATATTGTAAATAAATAATTGAATTGATGTGAGAATTGCATTATGGGATAAGTAATCTGCATTAATAAGTTTTCACTATGCATCCTGAAAAGCAAAATATATATTATATGAAGAAAACAGATAATGATGCATAAATAGATTGGATTTTTATGGATTGTAGGTGTCATTTCTATGGGCAAGGTATGAAATTCTTTGGTACAGGATTTCTATTTATTTCTTTATCAGTTTGTAACCTTAGAAGTTACTTAAGTGAACAAGGGACCCAATATGTGTGAGAGTTCCTCCATACTTCTAACCATTGAGATCTTTGTGGATAGATGTCCCATTGCATGAGCAGATGGAGTTCTCCCATTAGGGATGTGTAAATCAGCAATATTGAGGTTGCCTAAATTGTCCAAATTCCATCTCGAAGTTTGTTCCAACTTGAGTCCATATCAGATTGTGAGGTTTGCTTTTCTGCTTTTCACATGAAAATCTGTGTGTATTTTTTCAGATGTACATATCTATTGTGCACATGTTTGAAATGTATGTGTTTTTCTCCCTTTTATTAAGTGTAATTGTGTGCACTTTTCAAAAATATGCATTTTTTCATCCACATTTTTCAAATGTGTGTGGGGGGGGCATGAATCTCATTGCAGAAATATACAGACTTTGATCATAGATTGTGTCCAAGTCTGTGTTTGGTCTTGAAGGTGCAAACTGGATCAATCCCGATTTTTTTAAAAACCTAACTGAAATGAATTTCCCTGAACTTCCATTGTTATGGTTGAAAACATGCACATAAACACAGACAGAGGGATTCTGGGTGTGTATCTGAGTGTGCACAAAACTCTGGTTTTGGAACAGTGAGAAGAAATATGTCATTTAGCTCCCTTCCTTTCCCTGAGTTTGATTTGTTCATTGATTGGCAGAAATTTATTTATTTATTTATTTTATTCCATTTATATACTGTAGTAGAGATATTTGTATTTTATATATACAGTATATGTATAAATAAAATATGTATATGTATTTTATATATACAGTATATAAATATACTGTATATATAAATACAGTATATTTATATACTGTAGTAGAGATATTTGCTCTGGTCCTGAGAATGTACCAGTTTATTAATGATGACAACTGAGATTCTGATACCATCATGTGGTTACAGAATCCTTCCCAAGCAATATCGCCCGCATTACCAGTTGGGGGTCTTGCTTCACAGGCATCCCATGTAGATTGTCAGCTTCTGGCAGAGAATTCCCAGCAGGAGCTGAAAGGAAACATGAATCAAAGGGGCAGCCTGGGACATCCTTCTGCAGGTTGCCTGCAGCTGCCAATCTCAATTCAAAATGGTCTAGGTGTGAGTGTTGGTCATGGTAAAATATCTTTAAGAGCTCCCCTAAGAGACAGCTTCCCCACTGCTAATGCATAACGTTTAGCATGAATTATTATTACTTTTTCTAAAAGAAGCCATGCCTGGGAGCCTATCATAATCTGTCATGTCACCATGTCTCAAGAGAACAGGCTAATCTATTCCAGGCACCACACTGCTGTCACTGATTTGTGTGGAGTACACTGGTGAGGACTTGTGATGTTCCAATGTACCTCTGCTGCTTTATATGATTTACCAGGTTATACACATAGATACACACACACACACACACACACACACGTTGTACACACCAACATCCTTGTATGAGGCCCTCTCTCCCATCACACTCAGACATATGTTACTTTCCTTTACGTATCCTTCTACCTGTTGTTCTGGAAGACTACGTCCTGCTGCTGTGCAGCTAGCGGGGGCTTTTGCTTCAGTTGGAGAGCATTGGAGCATGAAAGAGCTAGGCCACAGGAGGGCAATTCTGGAAACCTGCAGGCCACACAGACACTGACTGTCAGCACTTCCTAGTTAATGCCACTAGATGAGCAGCGCTTTCCACAGAGCTATCTATATCCTCAATTCTTCATCAAGAGCCCGTACAGGGAAAAGTCACACAGTGTGGTTCATGGGCCTTGATCTTTCATGTCTGGCTGTCAGTAGTGTGTGTTTTCTGTCTCCATTTCTTCTGCACTGTGATTGTCTTAACTTATCCAGAGCAATTTGCAGGTCCTTTAAATCAGCCACTGTAAGAGTTATACTTTCCATCTTAAGGCCAATCTCCCTCCTTTCCTCTAGGTTTGTTCTGCTCCATTTTACCCAAGCGCTGGGGCCAATGCCATTTCCCCCTCACTATGTCTTTAAACTGATCTTAAAGGTGTGAGTAGAAAAATGGGGGTGAAAATGGCTGCACAGCTTAAATGTTCAAAATACTGGAATGGGTAGAGGTGGTGAATGATCTGACACACAAATTGAGCAGGTCCCTCATTCAGATCCACCAGCTGCATGTATTGGCCTCACACTTGACAAGGCCCATCTTCTCTCCCCTTTCCTCTATGTAGCTCGTCTTGGCTCACCTTGAAGTGGGATGGAACAAGTGCTGTAGGTACTGTCAACCATTTCTTTGTTAACTATTCCAATGAGCCTTTGGCACTGTCCAGTAGCCCAGGGGTGGCAGATGTCTGGAGGTCTGGTGACCTTATTGACCCTACTGGTCACTGCCTCTCTGCCTCTCTGCCCACTCCCACTGCACTACTGAATTCGCTGCTCAAATTTGGTAGGGCAGCAGCAGCAGCAAAAAAAAAAGTGGCGATTTTGCTTCAAAACAAGTTGGGCAGAGAGTGCATGCCCTGTTTGGAAGCAGAATCATGCTCCTGGGAATTTGATTTGTTTGCATTTTACTAAGTCCTGACCTAATTCACACTTCTAAAACTAATGCACAAACTGAACATGATTATCCTTCATTTTTTCAGTTCTCTGAATTTTGCAATGCAGTTGTCCATTCAAATAATGCATACAAAAATCCATACACTCTGGGAAATTGTTTACAAAGATTTGTACATTAGGGGACGTTGTGCACAAAAACAGCAGGCGTTAGGGAAAATTCTCTTGTAAAAGGTGTCTATATTAGGGGAAATGCATGTAAATTTTCAGGCATACAAAAATGTGCATGAAAACATGTATGGATTTTTAAGCAATTTTTTAAAAAAACAATTCACAAACATTCACCAATAGAAATGGGACAGCATGAACTTGTGCTTGAAAAAAAAACAATGAACATTACAGAAAGCAAAACAGACAGATTCGTCCCTCCCTATATCCAGCTGCTGCAGGAACAGCCCTTCTGTTTGAGTTGGTGGGTGTGTTTCCACCTTGAAGTAGACTAATTGGAGCTGAGCTATACATGACACACACAATTGTTTGTGATTTATTTATATTCTGCATTTTATCCCTACCTGTCTCTCCTTGTGTAGAGGAGACACATAGGGTCTGACGCTTAAACATCTGTGTAGTGATGGGAAATGAAGGAAAAGTGTGTGCTGTGCTATGAGAGCCATAGATTTTTAAGTATATTCTTCTGTCGTTAGTTCTTAATGGAAGAAAATATTATCTCCGGAATAAATTGCCTGTTCAGAGGCTGTTGTCTTTAGTGAAGGATGGGAACTCTGATTTCAGTGGGGCTGTGAATCCATTCTGGGTTTCAGTCAGAAGAACCAGCCAGAACTCTAAAGGAGCTATTCAAGGTGGTGAAACCCACCCCAAATATGATTCAGCACCTTGAACAGTTTCTTCAGAGTTCTGAATGGCACCCAGAATGGATTCACAGCTCCACTGTTCTCCATGTGTTGCAGATATCCAGTCCAGTCCCCTGACAGATTTTCTGGTACTGAACATTTCCGGTGCCAGCTCTGTGGCAGACCCTAATCTGAGGAGACGTGCAGAACATAAGCTGGGACGGAATCTATTTGTCTCTTCCTTCATGGACTTCTCAGCAGATGAAATGGGACACCAATATTGCAATTGAATCTGCATCAGCCATGGTATATATAATTATGCTGTGCACTAATACAGAAGACTTATAGTCCATCCAGTTGCAGTTGTCAGTAAAATTTGAGTGTGGGGAGATTGTTTCAAATATCTGTCAATATAATAACGATATTGGTCTGCATCTGTATGCGGGCCAACTCCTAGACCCTTTACATCTGTGGCTCTATGGATCATTACCCTTTTGTATTACTTTGTCATATTATTTGTGATGCAATTGTTATCAACATTTGATAGGAATTCATTTGCAATATTGATCTTTTTCATAATTTACTTTGACGTTTTGTTGTTTCTCTTCGCATGCCCCTTCCCCTTCTATTTTTTAAGTTGTGTTGTTGATTGGTAGGTCAGAAACCAGACAGGAACTAACCCCGTGAGAGATCCTTAGGCTGTATGCAAAAAGCTTAAGGTTGCCTAATCCCTTTGATCAATGGGGTGCCCACTCCCACAGTACTCAGCACTTAGTTGCAACTAGGAATGCTGGAGAAATTCAAGACTAAAATGAGTTTGGATTTCTAAAATTCCGAACTGTGGAATCCACTGTCATACCTGAGATAGAAAATCCAGGCTCTGTCTCTCCCCAGACATGTCTGTCTCTCCCCCTCCTCCATGCTGATCTAACATGGACCAAAAGGAGAGGTAGAGAGCAACTGTAAGAAGGTCCATTATGCTGAAGCAGCTGCTCACTTGCTCCAATAATTCATCATTTAGAATAATAGAATCATAGAATAGTAAAGTTGGAAGGGGCTTGTAAGGCCATTGAGTCCAACCCCCTGCTCAATGCAGGAATCCACCTTAAAGCATCCCTGACAGATAGTTGTCCAGCTGCCTCTTGAGTGCCTCTAGGGTGGGAGAGCCCACAACCTCCCTAGGTAATCGGTTCCATTGTCGTACTGCTCTAACAGTCAGGAAGTTTTTTCTGATGTCCAGCTGGAATCTGGCTTCCTCTGACTTGAGCCCATTATTCCACGTCCTGCACTCTGGGATGATTTAGAAGAGATCCTGGCCCTACTCTGTGTGACAACTTTTCAAGTGATTGGAGAGTGCTATCATGTCTCCCCTCAATCTTCTCCAGGCTAAACATGTCGAATTCTTTCAGTCTCTCCTCATAGGGCTTTGTTTCCAGACCCCTGATCATCTCTGTTTCCCTCCTCTGAACCCCCTCCAACTTGTCTGCATCCTTCTTGAAGTGTGGTGCCCAGAACTGGACATAATACTCAAGATGAGGCCTAACCAGTGCCGAATAGAGGGGAACCAGTACCTCACACAGTTTGGAAGCTATACTTCTATTAACACAGCCCAAAATAACATTTGCTTTTTTTGCAGCCACATCACACTGTTGGCTCATATTCAGCTTGTGATCTACAACAATTCCAAGATCCTTCTCACTTGTAGTATTGCTGAGCCAAGTATCTCCCATCTTGTAACTGTGCTTTTGGTTTCTTATTCCTAGGTGTAGAACTTGGCATTTATCCCTATTAAATTTCATTATGTTATTTTCAGCCCAGTGATCCAGCCTATCAAGATCACTTTGAAGTTTGTTTCTGTCTTCCAGGGTGTTAGCAATCCTGCCCAATTTTGTGTCATCTACTAATTTTATAAGCATTCCCTGTACCTCCTCGTCCAAATCATTGTTGAAGAGCATTTCACTTCAGTAGTTATAGGCCCTACTTGCTGTCAAAATTATGCAAATGAGGTCACGTGACCGGAAGTAAACAAAGCCATGCTGCCGGAAGTGACGTCACCACCTGTCAAAACAAGACCACGTGACCGGAAGTAAACAAACCCACGTGACCGGAAGTTACGAATGTAAACAAATGCCATGTGACCGGAACCGGAAGTGACGTAGGTATGCAACCCCCTCTTGTGGCCGTAACCGGAAGTGACATAGGTAAACAAATGCCAGGTGGCCGGAACCGGTAGTGACGTAGGTATGCAACCCCCTCTTGTGGCCGGAACCGGAAGTGACATAGGTAAACAAATGCCAGGTGGCCGGAACCGGTAGTGACGAATGTAAACAAAACCCAGGTGGCCGGAAACGGTTCAACAGTAACACGGGCCCCTCTGGGTGACACGTTCTGTAGGAACATGTCCAGGCATGTCTCCCCACAGCCCCTCAGCGGTTGGCTAAGGAATAACACGGGGGCCGTCTGGGTGACACGTCTGCAGGAACATGCCCAGGCATGTCTCCCCACAGCCCCTCAGCGGTTGGCTAAGGAATAGCTCGTGACCTGCCCCCCGGCCAATAGGAAGAGGTTTCAGAGCCCCCAACACTAGGACAGGGCGTGCTGTGCTTTTCAGACAGCCGGGGCAAGCCGTCGGTCACAGTTGCTGATTTTTGGAAGAACATGGAATCCCCCAGCACCCCGATGAGGCCTACGGAATTTTCTACCCCGATGGCGCCAGGCAGGCCTAAACCCAGAAAGAAGGGTACGATTCGGTCTTTATCATATCCACCAGATCCTCAGAACAGTTCTGCTGCAGCCGAGAGCAAACCATTATCTGTGGGGCCTTGTGGTTTTTCTTTTCCACTGGCCCCCTTGAAGCTCCAACCTAGAAAGCTGAATACAGGACAGTCTTCTCTTCCTGAAACCGCATCAGGGTTCGATTGGAGAATGGATTGTACCGACCAGTGGGCTGATACAGTATCAGGGGTCGATTGGAGAATGGATTATACCGACCAGTGGGCTGATAAAGTATCAGGGGTCGATTGGAGAATGGATTATACCGATCAATGGCCTGATACGGTGTGTGGTTTGAACAAGATGCTGCTAAAGAATGAGCTTACGGATACTTCCGACAGCCTTGGGGAGTTCACCAGCATCGCTGAGGAGGCGGATGGGGGTGTACTTAGGAAACTGGCCAGCCTGTCTATAGAGAAAATGGGGCTTGGAGATCCTGACACAGCCGGTTCTACTTACCAACCAACCCTGGAGACTCTGGAAGAGGAGATGGAGGTTATGACCGAGAAAGGAGGAGCACCAGTAAGTATTTTTTATATTAAATTTGTTGTCACTAGTATGTTGAGGGTGATTGTAGATTACTAAAAATCTTGTCTTTGTTTTACATAGGAGCGTTGTACGTGTGTTGGTCTTGAGAACTTGAACATTGACACTTCACGGACTGTCAAGATTACCTGCATTTCGTGTATTTCTCCAGGCATGGACATTGAAAAATAGTAATAAAAAGTTTCTGTTGTTATTTGCACCAATAAAAACATTTTGTTGTAAACTTCCGCCTCCATTCTTGCGTTAACCTACAATATGGCAGATCTTGAAGAGATCCTAAGGAATATTTATTATACACCCGGGAAGGCCGGGAGCTTTGGAGGTGTGGACCCTCTATTTCAGGAGGCCAAAAAGCAGAATGAAAAGGTGACTAAAAAGCAGGTTATCTCATGGCTTTCAGACCAGGATGCTTACACGCTGCATAGGCCGGTCAGACTCCATTTTAAAAGAAACAAAACAATTGTGTCTGGAACGGATGCCCAGTGGCAAGCTGACTTAGTGGATATGCAGCAGTTTTCTAAATACAACAAGGGCTACAAGTACATTTTAACAGTGATAGACATTTTGTCTAAATATGCTTGGGCTGTTGCTTTAAAAAATAAGACAGGCAAAGAAGTGTCCAAGGCCTTTAATGCCCTTTTTAAACAAGATTCCAGAAAGCCGGGCAAACTGCAAACGGACAGAGGGAAAGAGTTTCTAAATCAGTCTGTAAATAAGATGTTAAAACAACATGGCATTCATCATTTTGTCACCAATAATGATGTCAAAGCAGCCGTGGTAGAGCGTTTTAATAGAACTTTCAAAACAAAAATGTGGAGGTATTTTACAGCGAATAATACTTTCAACTATATCGATGTGCTGCCACGCCTCCTAAAAAGTTATAACCACAGCTTTCACAGAACCATCCGGGCCCGGCCTGTGGATGTTAATCAGTCTAACTCACTTGCGGTTTGGAAAACAGTCTATGGAGACAGTGTTAGTAGAAAAGCAGAGGCCCCTTTGTTCAGAAAAGGAGACCACGTTCGGATATCTAAAAGCAAGGGGGTATTTACCAAGGGTTACGAACAGAATTTCACCACAGAATTGTTTATTGTGGATCAAGTCATCCTAAAGACAAAAAGGCCTGTGTACAGGTTAAAAGATTATGAGGGGGAGGATGTTGTTGGAACATTCTACACCGAAGAAATGCTGAAGGTTAAAGCCAAGGAAGACCGAGTGTACAGGATTGAAAAAATACTATCTACGAAAGGCAGGGATAAGAAAAAGTATCATCTGGTTAAATGGCTAGGTTGGCCTAGCAAATTCAACAGTTGGGTACATGCTTCTGATCTTTGCGAACCTACAAAGCTGAAGAATGGATGAGAGTGGTTTTTACATAACTCTGCCTAGCAACGCTTGTGCGGAGGTTTTTCCAAACAACAAGAGTTCGGCATATACTATACAATTAGCAAGAGCGTTGGATCTTCCAGGCGCATGGGAAGTGGGCCTCGTTGAAACTCAATACCCTCACAGCTGGGACACTCTAACTACTGATGCACGATTTGAAATTTCTAACGGTGTACGTAGGTATCGTTTTTTTCTGCGCCGCGGCTATTATGCCAGCATTCCTGAGCTGGTGGAAAGCATGAACAGCCATATACGTGGTGGTCCGAAAGTGACCCTGCACTATGACGCTGTGTCTAGAAAAATCAGCCTGCAAGCAACAGAAAAAAATACCTTTCGAGCAAGTGCAGAACTGGCCCACATATTAGGCCTGTTTCCTGATCAGGATGTTGAAATATTGCCTTTTCCTGCTGACATTACTGGAGGTTTTAACAGTTTATACATTTACACAGACATTGTGAATCACCAGATAGTGGGAGACTATTATGTACCTTTACTGCGTTGCGTACCTGTACGCGGCCAGAACAACGAACGTGTCAACATTGTTTACGACAAGCCACACTACATCCCGGTGAGCAAACACCATATCGACACAATCACTATTGAGATAAAGACAGACCAGAACAAAAACGTGCCATTCCGTTTTGGGAAGGTGTTTGTGAAGCTACACTTTCGGCCCCGGAGAACCCTGCAGCTTTGAAAATGGCAATCCTGAAAACGTACGGAGACCCCTCCCTTTACAGAAATTATTACAGGGCTCAGGCGGGAAATGCCCTTCCGGGGTACCATGGAGCCCCTGTTATGTATGGGGCAGGGATTGGGGGGATATTCAGGAGTCTTTTCCGAAAGGCTGTTCCTCTTTTGAGAAGAGGGTTAGAGATCATTAAGCCACATATTAAAACAGCTACTCGGAATATTGCTAAAGATGTGGTCAGCCATGTGTCTCAAGCGGTTTTGAATAATGCCTCCCCTACACAACGCCAAGATGGTTCAGGACTAATCTATATAAAAAGAAGAAGAAAGGGGTTGAAAAGAAAAGCGTCTCAAGCACAACTAATCGGCCCGCCCCGGCCCCTTAAAAGGAAAGCTGTGAGGGGGAAGAAACCTCAGAAAAGGAAGAGCGTTAGAAAGAAGAGGCGCTCATCGATAGGTCGGGGAGACATATTTTAATCCACCATGGCTTTTATCCACTGCAGCTCTGAAGAATGCACTAAATCCGAATTAGATTTATTCCAAATTGGTCCTACACAGACAAGTATTGAGAGAAGCTTGTTTATTGAAGTACCCCCCTTGGCAGCCCTGACAGAAACTTCTCCTGTAGACTTCTTCATTGCGGGAAATGGTGAAGATTATATGGATTTAAACAACACACTGCTGTACCTGTGCTGTAAAATTGTCAACGAAAATGGGACAGATCTCGCCAGAGATACTGAAGTAAGCGTGGTAAATTACCCCATAGCCTCCATTTTTAGCCAGCTGGACGTGACACTGGGAGACCGCTTAATAACTCAGAGTAATAATTGTTATCCTTATCGTGCTTTCATTGAATCCGTACTAAACTACAGTGAAGATACGTTAGCCACACAATTCTCTGCTGGGCTCTTTTACAAAGACACGGCTGGGGCACACGAATCAGTGGCTCTGGATGGGAATAATAAAGGATTCATTAAAAGAGCGAACCTTACAGCTGAAAGCCGGAAAATAGATCTGATGGGGCAGCTCCATTCTGATCTGTTTTTTCAAGAAAAGCTGTTGTTAAATGGCGTGGATTTGAAAATTAAACTGACCCGTAACAAAGATGCTTTCTGCTTAATGTCAGCTGCAGCAGATAGGCGTTACAAACTACAACTTCTGTCAGCCACCCTCTTTGTAAAGAAGGTGAGAGTGGCCCCGGGTGTCCGGTTAGGCCATGCAGAGGCGCTGCTGACAGCCAATGCCAAATATCCAGTGGATCGTGTGAGTATGAAAGTGTTTAGTATCCCCAGAGGAAGCCGTGTCAGCAACCAAGAGAACCTGTTTTTGGGCCAGATGCCTAAACAGGTTGTGATAGGCCTGGTGGATAATGACGCATTCAGTGGCACATTCAATAAAAACCCGTTTAATTTTAAAAATTACCATATTAATTACGTATCACTTTATCTGGATGGGTTTTCGATCCCTATGAAACCACTCCAACCTGATTTTGAAGCTGGGAACTGTGTGAGAGAGTACATGAATTTGGTTCAGACAACTGGCAAGCATATGAAAGACAGAGGTCTTGTAATTAACCGTGAGGAGTTTGCAAATGGCTACACTCTTTTTGCATTTGACCTGACTCCAGACCAAGAATGTGGGGATCACTATTCTTTGGTTAGAAATGGGAACCTGAGAGCAGAATTTCGTTTTGCTGTAGCCCTGCCAACCACAGTCAACATGGTCGTGTATGGTGTTTTTGACAATGTGATAGAGATAAATCACCGGAGAAATGTCCTGTTTGACTATATGTAAAATGGACAGCGTGCAGTTAACCCAGATCCTATCTTCAAACCCCTATACACGAAGGACTTTCTTTGGAGTGTTCCCCTGCGACATGCTCCCCAGAGCGAGATTGCTACAAAGACCCGTGGGTTTGATAGTCAATACCCACCCCCACACCCTCCCCAGAGAGCACTGGTTGGCCATCTACTTGACAGAAGACAAGAATGGGGAATTTTTTGATTCCTACGGATACCCTCCAGACCATCCTCTGTTTCCTGAAGCCATCATGAAATTTTTAACAAAAAATGCTAGCAAGACGGCATTTCAGCCCCGGCAAATACAGGCTCCAGACTCTGTGGTTTGTGGTCACCACTGTGTGTTCTTCTTACAGCAGCGATGTAAGGGTCTAACATTTCAACAGATCCAAGAACTGTATTCTTACGATTTACAAGGAAATGACCAAATGGTCTTACAATTTATAAAAAACAAGAGAAATGTACGCCGCCCTGGTTCAAACTTGTTTCAGACAGCCCAAGGGTGTTTGTCATGTGTTGCTTTTCATAGCCGTGTTTTCTAATAAAATTGGGGTTTAAAAGATTTTTTATCTGTGTGATTATTCTTAGACATAAAACAGACAACCGCAGACAGTAATTAGGTTTAAACACATTTAAACATTTATTTTTACATCTTGAAAAACATTACGGTATTATAATTTGAGCCAAGGATACGGGCTAGATTGTCTTTGCTTTTTAGAAGCCTTGAAAAAATCAACGGGTGTCACACTTGGGGGGCTTTTTAGTTGTTCTAAAACGTCTCTATTGGCAGGATTGCCGACTACAGAAGTTGGAACATTTAACTCAGCCAGGGATCTCAGAAAAACATCCCAACCTTTAGGGAGACGCTTGGAGGGCATTGCATGTTGTTGGGTAATCCCCCTGACCAAATCCAGCATATTGGAACCGGTTACAGCATCCCCTTTGTACACGAAGGACCCTTTGTCATTCCAGGATGTAATACTATTGTTCTGCTTCATTTTGTTTAACAGCAGCCTGGCATTGTTCTTAGATCTAGCAGGGAGGCTGTCCAGTACTTCTTGAAACACCCTGTCAGTATTTACTGCTGTTGTTGTTTCCTCAGAGGTCTGCTGTGGTTGCGTCAGAAACAGGCTTAGGTTTTCTTTCTCTGTCTCCTTCTGTCTTAGGTGTGTTAGGTATTTTTGAAGCAGAGCATCGTAGCGTTTAGCCTTCTCATATTCTGTCAAGTCAGATCTTTGAAGAATCCCCTTCATCTCAGTATCTAAGGAGTAGATTGTAGCAGTTCTGATGTTTTCCTCCTTAGGGGAAATCCCTTTTAATTGTTCCAGCTGATGGCTAGGGACCAAATACATCTTTTCGGCATACTCCATTACTGGCTACTTAAAAGGCCGGTTAGCAGAGGGATGGCAAAACTTAACAATGGTGCAATGAACCCCCCAGACTGCTTAACCAAATGCCTCTTCCTTTTTAAAGAGATTCTTTTGTTGCCCAGGCTTTTGATAAAGCGACTTCTTTTTTTTAAGACACGTACCTGGTGGGGAGACAGCGGTATGTTGCCTTTTAAAGTATTGAGTGCAATTTCAGAGAGGGCTGCTATAAAATCATCCGATGCTGTGCTTACAATGGCTTTCCTCTGGCGTGGTGTGGCCTTAATAAAAAGTTTTATGAGGGCCAGATTTCTCTTTACACGCTTGGACATGTTTCCAGGCCAAGGAGACAGCGGCAATAGAATGCAAACCACTACTGTCTGCTCCTTTTGTAACCAGGTGTGGCTTTTTTCATAGTATATACCACAGGCCAGTCTGGTGGAAAAATCCCTGTTCTCAACCTGTAAGATTCAGGGGTGGTTGTGTTTAAATCCACCAACAGATAGCCGTAGGGTTTAAATGTGGCATCGTGGAAGGCTTCCATGAAATAGCGGACATTTCCTGGGAACATCTGACGAGCCAGAGTCGCTATCTGCAATTTGTCCCTGGGGCTTTTGAATAATACCATGTATTTTGCATTTAGACTAATGGTGCGGTTGCTTTTTCCTTTGCAAAAAATATTCTGCGTAATGAAAATGATACTCAAGTTCCGGTGGTGTACATACTGTGTAAATGCTTTTTGAATTTCTTGGCTATTAGAGGCAGAGTCCATAAGATCATCCATAATTAAAAGATTTGTTTTATTGACAGGCAAAAGTTCATCATCATCAAGCTTTTCAGGCATTCCCTCCATAAATTTAATAAAAGGATATCTACATAGCAGTTCTTTGTACAATGGTTGCCAACAGCTATAACACCACACTATATTTTCAGGCGTCATTGAGAGCAGGGTATGAGCATTGTCCAGCAAATTTTTAATAAAATAGCTTTTACCACAGTTGCTCGGCCCTGCCAGAATGGCCGAGAATGGATGTTGCCACCTGTGATCCATCAAAAGCCGTAAGGAAGAGTGTTAAATCCCTCTGTGATGACCCTCTTATCATACACCACTCTGAGTGTTTTTTTAAGGATACCTGACTCGATAAGCCACTGCTTTTTATTCCGCACAATGGCCCCTTGCTGGACTACAATTTCTTTCAGATTTGATTCTGTGCGATAATCTAAGACAAGCTCCTTCAAAGTGTCAAAGTTGATCTTTTCCGAGTTGGAGAAGTTCAGAGTAATGCCTTTGACCTTGACACAAAACTTGCCAGAGGATAAATGATAAGCATATGTCTTAGGACCACCCGACACAAACTCAGTGATGAACTGTTCTGGTGGGATCTCACTGGTCAGGTCCCCTAAGAAGTCGCCCAGAGGTGGATTTGGTTCCCCTTTCCGACTCACAAATATCACAGAATCTGTGTCATGGTATAAGCATCTATCTTGCAGCACATCTAACAAGTTGTACAATTCTAAACGAGCATAAGCAGTTGTAAAAGAGGCTATCACGACATTAGTCTTACCCGGTTGTGTGTGGAGACCTTTTGCATGTCTCCAGGATACACTCACTGTATCGTCATCTATAATTTCAAAGTTTGAAACCTCATAGCGTGGAGAAAAGGCATAAGCCAAAAGCTCAGCTGGCTCCCTCACAATAGAGGTATTCATTAAGTTTGGGCGTTGGCCAAATTTACCCCACAAAGAATTGAGGAACAGCTTTGCAATTTGACGCTTTGCGGGGTTCACAGCAATCTCCTGTGGCCGTAATTTCACACCCTCTTTCTCAAAGAAATCATTAACATATTTTGTCTTTTTCTCCTCATCTGTACACCAAGAGGGGTACCCAGATGCCTCTTGCTTCTGGCGCAGGTGCAGTTTGATGTAATCTGAAAACAATTGATCAGATTTTTCTTCAAAATCCCAAATTTCATAAATGGTCAGCACTTTGTAGCCCTTCTCCAATGCTTTCAGCAATTCAACAGTACACCACGTTCCTTCAATAGCCCTTTCATCATCTCTGTGGGCACAATGTGTCTGTTGTTTAGTCTCGGTACATGTACGACATAATGGGAACATGAGTTTTCCACCCACCCTGACAGGCAACACAGGGAAAAGAAGGCCGCGTGGAGGGAGCATTTTAACTTTCGCAAGGCCGAAATAGCTAGAGAGTGGTCCAAAGTCCCTATAAATTATTTTGGGGTGTCCAATGGGGTATACTTTTGTTTTGTTCACAAACGGGTACAGACTGGTAAAGTCATAATAGTGAATTTGCTCATCAGCCTTTGGCTTATAATAGAGGCAGATGGCATTTGTTCTTCCCCCAAACAGAGAATCTCTAGGCTGTAGAGGCTGAGGCAGGCCCTTCTCACTTAGGAACTCTCCGAGTTCCCCATCAGATTCCACCATCTCCTTCCACTCATGCTCCCAAAGGGTTCTGACATTGAACCCCTGCCTTCTGAGATAGTCAGCTTTGTTTTGTGTACGGTAATTCAGATCCCGATAACTTGTGTCCGTCATCGGATTTCGCCCGGCCTCATTGTAGCAAATTGAGCAACCGTGAAAAAAGCAGCTGTTAAACACGAAGGCTGTTCTACAACCATCAATTTCTGCATATCCATCAAGGAAATAAGGGCCTACTTTTCGCTCCCCACCTTTCAGCGCGTGTTGAATCTCAATACCTTCCTTGTGTTCTAGATACATCAACCACTGTATTGAAGGTGTAGAATGTCTCTTTATCTGTCTATGGTAGTTGTCATGTGGGATAAGTGCGATGCTGTTTTCTTTTAAAAACATGTGTCTAAACATGACCATGCAGACACTGGCTAGAGTGAGGCATTGGAAAGGGTCAATACCTGTTGCAGATGATCCATCCCCAGATGTCATGCGTATGATTTCTTCTCGGTACAGGATGCAGGCCTTTCTCAGAATTTTAACATCTTGCTTGCAGTAGTACGTGAGCTCTTTTTGCAGGTTAAAAATGTTGTTTTGATTGTCCCTATACCACGAGAGAAACTCGGCTCTCTCACCAGGCATCATGCTGTCAGCCCCGTACTGATCAATGCTGGGCATAGGACCCACATAATCCCAGTTTTCAGCGGTGTTGAAAAAATGTGGGAAATACCCTTTGCACCCCTCAAAACCCATGGCTTGTGGCAATTTGGACAGTTTCATGGGCAAGAAGTTCAGGCTGTCTATAAATCGTATTCCAAGCTTCTTCACCGTCACACACATTAGCTTGCCTCCCTGGGTGATAAGATCCACATCCATCTTTTCTGCAATGAGCTGTCTAACTATGAAATAACTGTCATAACCCCTTGCGTTGTGGGCCATAAAAGTCCAACCCCTGTACTTTTTGTCAATAAACCTTTTGACAAAGTCAGAGGTGCAACCTTCCCCTTTGAACTCCCATGCATCTGCTTCATTGAGACCCATTGCGAAAATGTAGTTGGGCGAGTGGATCCCCGTTTCCTGAGTGCTTTCAAAGTCATAAAAAATGTATTTATCAGAAATTTCTGATCGCTTGACAGTCGGCATGAAGCACCGGTGACTGTTTATATCCCCAACAGGCTTTTCGCACTGCTTGCAGCACTTCACCTTGCATTTGTGTTTTTTGGGGACATAGGATGCGCAAGTCTCGCACATGATTTTAGATTTACAGTCCACCTTCTTTAGAGCAGCCAAAGCACTGTGTCTCTCTAAGCATTCTCTGGATCTACAGAATAACTTGCAAGAAGGACACCGCACCTCTTGCACTGGCTCGCAAAGGGTCTCTAAACATAAACGGCATAAATATTTGCATTTGTGACTATGGCTGTATACGTTGCCGCAGACGCTACAATAATTTTTACTACCAAAGAATGCTTTGGCGTTTAGAATCCCATAGTAATGCTCATCGTGCAGCAGTAGGTGAAAAGTTTGGGTGTGTACAGGGTCTCCAGTCCTGAATATCTCCCAGCCCTTAGTCCCGTGCAGGACCACGGCGATATTTACTTTGAAATGCCTTTCAAAGGCAGTCACATCACTCAGCATTATCTTGTCATCTTCGGGAAACCCAAGCTCTCTATACAGCTGCCTCGCCCCATCTATTAACTCCCCAAAGGTGGGTCTTTGTGGGGCCATAACTGCCAAGAGACTCCCACCAAAACACAGATTGCTACCAGTACTGTTTAGATCCGCTAAAAAACGCCTTTTCTTTTGCACTAACTGGCTGTGAAGCAGAGTACTTATAACTCTACGGCCCCGTCCTCCACTGTTACGGATAACCCATACATTTAAGCGCAATGTCCCATGAAGGTGGATCTCTGCATTGCTCTGCATAAGGTTTGCGAGGTTGTCCATCAGATCTGAAGCATGCAGGCCCCCCCTGACCCTCCTCACAGTGAAGAGAGCGTCATTTAGTCCTCCGCCATCTAGACGTAATTGAACAAAATCCTCATCATGTAACCTCACGTAAAGATCATCAAGCAGGCCCTGTACAGCCTCTTGGATTGCCTCTTGCACCAGCAGTGGATGGTTTAATTGCTCCAGGTTGGCAAACCTGAAGGTTTCTCCGTATCGAGAAACGGGTTGGCGTGGTGAATGCCACTCCCAACTATTCAGCCTCTCCAGATAAACTCTTGGCAATTCATTGGGAGTTAGAGGGTGTTCCTCCTGGGTTTCTGGGGTGCCTAGTCCGGGGTCTGTAGGGGATTCATCCGCACTCAGAATGGCTGACCCCTCAGCCTCTAAATCAGTCATCTGGGTGGGTTGTGGGGGGTCCACATTGCAGGCAGTGGTTGGAGAGGCCTTTGGAGCCCTAGTGTCTCTGATTTGTCTTAAAAGTTTTAACAGCGAGGGGCTTCTTTTCACCCCTACTCTCATACGTTTAGCATTCCTAATACGCTTTGACATGTATTTTAATGCTAGCTCTTTGTGTGTGCGGCTACGTTTCTTCAGCCGTCCTGCTCCTTGCTGCCTGTCCAAACCTTTTTGTATGACAGAAATTTTAGCCTGGGCAGCTTTCACATATTTTTTTAAGGCATGGGGTCTCAGTAAGCCGGCACTCAAAGATGCCATAACATCTTGCATGAGCTTTGCAAGCGAGTCATTATAAGAAGTAGAAGAAGGGACAGCAAGGACCAGCTTCTGTTTTTTAAGTGGTGATGTTTCTAAAGTGTTCGCTGTGAGGTGTTTGAGTTTTCTTTTTGCTTTACCGTGTCCTCCGGGTCTGTCACTCTTTGAAGCTTGGGGGTCCTCTTGTGGCTTTGGTGGCATCCGTGGTGATGGTGGTTTATTTTTTGAAGTTTGGGGGTCATCATGTGCCTTTGGCGATGGCTCACTTTTTGAATCTTGAGGTGCGGGGCCTGGTTGTTTAAAAAAAATAAACATTAAGCATTTACAAAAATATTCATGACAGTCTGTCTAACAAAATAACCCAAAAATAATCATGTTTGTCTTTACCTTGGTTTTTAGTGTGTGAAGCCCCCGGTATGGTTCTCTGGCTCACCGGTAGAACATTTTTCTTTGGGGAAGACATTTCACGATCTGTAAAACACAAGTATTTTGAGTATGCAACTGTGGCCAGTCCCCTTGGGGCATGTTGAGACCTGCCCGCATGAGACCAGATACAATACAAAGAGTGGGCAATTCCTTGATCATTTTTCACTATACCGCCAAGGGCAATGGCTCCTGTATCGTTTGATTATATTTACAAATGCTTTGAAAATTATTTGAACTGCACTTCTGGACAAACATCTCAACACAGAACACCCCTGATTTTACAGAAACTTACCTCAACAAATCACGATTTTGCTGACAAGGAGCTATGGTCACTTACGGACACTCTTGAACTTAATTCTGTGGATGATGCCTGTAGAATTTTCAATCTTGTGATGGAAGGGGAATTTGCTGATGGAGAAATAAATTGGGGACGTATTTTAACCATTTTTCTGTTTGGGGGCATTCTCGTAAAGAAACTACAAACTCGCGGAATTCCTATGACTCATGAAAACACCAGGAAGATGGCTAAATTCATGACAGAATATATACTCAACACCAAGGCACAGTGGATCAATGAAAATGGAGGCTGGGTATGTCTCCTTTGTGAAATTGTGTGAAAGACAAACTGTGCTAATGCTGTACTTCTTAACCAAAACTGTTTTATTCTCTTTATCACAGGAAAATGGTTTTTTAAGCACGCTTAAGATCAAGAAACCACCCTATCGGATGAGTGCAAAATGCCTGGCTGTTTTTGTTACATGTTGCACTCTGAAATGGCTATTTTTTACTGCTGTGTCTGTGTATTAAAATACATGTTTTGGGTTTGTTTAATTACTACTTTATTCAATGTAACGAAAATGTGTTGAACTGTACCAAAAAGGCCGCTGCATGGTAAAACCACTGGGGTTGTGAATTACCTTAAAACAAAAAAAAGTGAGGAACTTGGGTTTTAATTAAAGCGGCAGCATGCTTATAGCACCAATTTATAACCCAGCTTATAGCCCCAATTTTAAAAGATTCATAGTGATAAATTTAAAACACCTTATATTTAAGTAAAAGTATCTACATTCTCTTGAATACACCCCAGTCATCAATCATCCCAGTCATCTGCTTGGACCAATTCTTTTTATCATGTAAAAGAACGAGTTTCTACCCCCAATCAAAACACTGTCAAACCAATCAAAATTAAAACAAGCTTGTATTTAGGATATTTAACTGTGATAAATAAGCAGAAACAATTTCTTTTTAAAAAGTCAGTTGAAGAAATAGACAAAACCACTCACCATTTTTCATGCAGGATAACTTCTGATTCCTCCAGAAACCAACGGCGACTAGCCCCTTGTGTCTTTATACAGCTTCAGCTCAGGATGCAGCCCCTCTGCCTAGGCTTTCTAGTCCCTCATTGGCTGATTTAAAATATTCACCATCTTCAGGGCCCTCAAGGTGTAAGCCTTTGTAATGAAAATGGCTCCATTGCCACCCCTTAATTGTCAGATCCTGGCATCCCACACAACAGTGATAGGATTGTGTCCTAGGGGCCTGGAAAAATGTCCCAGGTGCTACCATAGCCAAACCCTTCATTGTTTAACTCCTGACACCTCGCCAAGCCCTGGTGGTATTATGTCTTGGAAAAATGCCCCGGGTCATAGCCCCTGCCGCCCCACCCCACCCAATGGTAATAGGATTATGTGTGGTGGAAAAAAATATAATCATCCCTTTGCTTGCAAACAGCTCTGCTTTTCTTTATTTTTTGATTCCCAATGATGCAAAACACTTTAACAATGAAGGAATTTATACAGAATTTCTAAAAACTGCATTTACAGTGGTAAGAAATGACTTATAGTGCCGATTTTTGATTACCCGTTCTACATGTTGAAGATAGGTATGGTCAGATGGCTTCATAATTTTTTCAAGCTGAGTACGTGGATTTACAGATCTACTAATCTCTGTAGTCAGAATTAAGACCTGGTCCACGTTCTCTGAGGTCAAAGCAAGACATTTTAGAGAATAAGCAATGAGGATAACAATATGCAACACAGGCTGAAACCACAGTTTTGCACAAAGAATGCGTAATTTCTGGGAAATGTCCATTTCTGTCCATGTTGTACATTCGTGAGAGCTCTGCCCGGGTGCTTGAATAGTACAACCAATACAGCTCTCATACAGATACTGATTTAGGCAGTGTTTCAAAATGCCATAAATGGTGGCTCTGACAATGCCACGCATAGCTCCGCGTCGCTGTCTTGGTAAAATATACTGTGCTTCATCAATTTGTAGTCCAAGAAGATTTTTCAGTGTGAGATGAGCAGGCTGGTTGTTTGCCAACGCTTCAGGAGCCTAAAAGATATTTTAAAATTATTAACATTATTTTTTGGGAAAACTTTTTATACAGGACACAGACACACAGACACACAGACTCCCACACACACACACACACACACCTGAATGTGAATGTTGCCTGCAGAAGCCACGTTCCAGAGTTCTGTAGGTGACGGTTGTGCATTAGTGCTGCCAGACTTTTCAGATTCTTGAGCTGCTCCAGTATCTGCAGCTGGCTCCTGGAAAGTTAAGAAGACTTGTAATCTTCTTTAAACCTTACAAGCGGTTTCCCACACAAATAGCCCCCAGAAAAAGGTGTAAAAAGCTGTTTTACCTGCATTATAGAGTTTTCTAAGGAAATTGAATCCAATAAGCTTTGCCATATATCCGCGATATCTTTCTCTTCCTCCTCTGGGGTCTTTGTTGGTGGGAACTGTTCATCGTCAGAGCTGGTACTGATATACCGCTTTCTGGGTTTAGGCCTGCCTGGCGCCATCGGGGTAGAAAATTCCGTAGGCCTCATCGGGGTGCTGGGGGATTCCATGTTCTTCCAAAAATCAGCAACTGTGACCGACGGCTTGCCCCGGCTGTCTGAAAAGCACAGCACGCCCTGTCCTAGTGTTGGGGGCTCTGAAACCTCTTCCTATTGGCCGGGGGGCAGGTCACGAGCTATTCCTTAGCCAACCGCTGAGGGGCTGTGGGGAGACATGCCTGGGCATGTTCCTGCAGACGTGTCACCCAGACGGCCCCCGTGTTATTCCTTAGCCAACCGCTGAGGGGCTGTGGGGAGACATGCCTGGACATG
Source organism: Anniella stebbinsi (assembly GCA_029215795.1). Taxonomy (NCBI): domain Eukaryota; kingdom Metazoa; phylum Chordata; class Lepidosauria; order Squamata; family Anniellidae; genus Anniella; species Anniella stebbinsi. Next base: position 339,112,092 of record JARDYH010000001.1, read on the forward strand.
TTCCTACAGAACGTGTCACCCAGAGGGGCCCGTGTTACTGTTGAACCGTTTCCGGCCACCTGGGTTTTGTTTACATTCGGCACTACCGGTTCCGGCCACCTGGCATTTGTTTACCTATGTCACTTCCGGTTACGGCCACAAGAGGGGGTTGCATACCTACGTCACTACCGGTTCCGGCCACCTGGCATTTGTTTACCTATGTCACTTCCGGTTCCGGCCACAAGAGGGGGTTGCATACCTACGTCACTACCGGTTCCGGCCACCTGGCATTTGTTTACCTATGTCACTTCCGGTTCCGGCCACAAGAGGGGGTTGCATACCTACGTCACTACCGGTTCCGGCCACCTGGCATTTGTTTACCTATGTCACTTCCGGTTACGGCCACAAGAGGGGGTTGCATACCTACGTCACTTCCGGTTCCGGTCACATGGCATTTGTTTACCTATGTCACTTCCGGTTCCGGCCACAAGAGGGGGTTGCATACCTACGTCACTTCCGGTTCCGGTCACATGGCATTTGTTTACATTCGTCACTTCCGGTCACGTGGGTTTGTTTACTTCCGGTCACGTGGTCTTGTTTTGACAGGTGGTGACGTCACTTCCGGCAGCATGGCTTTGTTTACTTCCGGTCACGTGACCTCATTTGCATAATTTTGACAGCAAGTAGGGCCTATAACTACTCACTTCATTATACAAAGTACAAAAAGAAAGGCATTTACATGAAACCATATAAACAGATAACACAGAGAGACAATATATATCTAAGAACAATTTGTTCAACCATCAGCCAAAGACAATCCAAGACCTAATTTAAAACTAATTGTATACTGCCAAATTCCTGAGAAAAGAGGACAGTTTTAACCTGGTGCTAAAATTGTAACAATGTTGGTGTCAGGGAGATTATTCCATAATCAAGGGGCCACCATTGATAAGGCCCTCTCTCCTGTTGCCACCTTCCAAGCTTCCCTTGAAAGAGGGCCTTAGATGCAGAGCATAATGTACAGGTCGATTGATGTCAGGAGAGGTGTTCCATCAGGTATTGCAGTCCCAAGACATTTAAGGCTTTACAGGTCAAAACCAGCACCTTGAATTCGGGTTGGAAACATATAGGCAGCCAGTGCAAGGAGGTCAGATTTGGCCTTATATCTTCAGACCTTCAGGTCCCTGTTATTGACCTGGCTGATTTCTTCATCCCTTTCCCCACTACAGACTCCAGGACCACACCATACATTTTGCAAGAGCAAATCCATGAATACCACCACGTGTAAATAAATAAAAGCAAATATGTACCATCAGCTTGTTTGCCAGTACCATGGTACACATGCTGGTATAATGCATGCATTTGCAAAACCATGTTCCTTGTATGCATACATTACATTCTTATGTGTGAATGTAACAGGATTTTAACCCACGTTGGGTAGAGTTCACAGTTCCTTGGAGAAACACATTGATCAATGCATTATCCAATATCATCTGTACAGGTGCTTGGATAAAACACACCAACCCAATAATTCCTTTTAAAAACAAAAGAAAGGCAGGGATTGCTCTTTTTTCAGTAGCAACCATGAGAAAGCAAATTCTGAGTCCTGATTTGGGAACAAGCCTTGTGGCTGTTTTTGGAGTTAGCAGTCTGATCTTTGCTAAAGTGGCTTTAGCAGGTCAAACTCACTGGGTCAAGGGGCTAATCTCCAAAGCTTGACTTCTTTTTCCTCCTGTGCATTATTTACTCCTCCCTAGGGAAGCTGCAGGGAATTTAATGGAAGAGGGAGATTAGCTGTCTTGTCAGGAAGGCAGCAGATGGCTCAGGGCTGCAGCCCAGTCTGTGGAGAGATGCTCTCTGGGATCCCAGTGCTGATTTTGTTGTTGTTGTTGCTGCTGTTGCTATTGTTATATATCTGTATGTTTGCGCAGAGAGATTATTGCACCCAATGATGGAGTTTGCTCACCCCATCTTTTCAATCCTGTAGTGTGACTGCTGCTCTATTTTCTACTTGGCTGGGCTTTACTGCAGACCTGTCGAGCCATAGCTCTCCCTGATTGATTCCCCCCCCCCCTCTTTTCTTCTTTAAGAAAAGAGATTGCCAAAAGCTGCCACTATGGCAATGCAGCCAAAATACATAATTATGAGAAGACAGAGGGGAGGGGAAGGGGGAAAGGGAACATCCCTCTGGGCAGAGCAGGCCGCCCACATGACATTTGCTGCTGCTTCCTTTGCCTCTTGTAAGCTGAAGAGCCCTCACACAGATGGTGGCTTTACACACCCTGGATTTTGGCACTGCAAGCAGGTCTCTTTCCTCAGGATGCTTCCACACGAAAGTAGGAAATCCAGCCATTCCCATTCCCGCCCCTCTCCCATTTTCAACTGAGTCTTGCAGCGCCTTAAAGACTAACAAACGTATTCAGGCATAAAACTTTGGTGGACACTGAACCTCAGATTGGTAGATTAAAATTCAAATGCTGGGGACAGGGATTGAAATCTGCAAGTGTGTGTGTGTGTGTGTGTGTGTGATATGTTTATATAAAACTGCCAGTTTCAGATTAACATTTTATACATCAGAAGAAGTGGACAGTTTCGTGTTCTTTATTGTTTTGCTGTTGTTGAACTCTGTTGAGCCTGTGTCTTTTTTGGTATTTCAGGCCCTGTCATGCCCTTCCTTTCTGCTACGAGCTAACATAGGCCTTTTCTACACCTCAGGGTGTAAAGAGCTTGAGGGCAGGTGATCCCAGAAGTACCTGCTTCCGGGATCGTCGTCTGCAATATACATCATGGTGTGACATCCTGGGTTGCTCCCATGCCGTCGCACATTGTGGGTGCCATTTTGGTTTTGGTTTTGGTTCCAAAGACAGAGCACTAGTGTGCACTAGTGCTCCTATGCAAAAAGTAAGTTTTGAGGGGGGGAAACCACGTGCGCTCACAGCCCACCCCCTCCTTGCCCTCCCGGGGGTAGTGAAACTGGTGCCACTCCCTCCCCTGATGGGCATGGAGCCACACGGTGCTGCTCTGTGCCCATTTGTGCTGCCATGCTTACACGTGAGTAAGCGTGGCAGCACCCAGGACAGGTAGCTACATCTCCCGTGGTCTCAGGAACTTCCCGGGACCACGGAAGATTCAGGATTTTCCAGAGAACCCTTATCCCTGGCAAATCCCGTGGCCACTCCGAGACTCCCTGTGCATCATTTGGACTCAGAGGGACCAGCCAGGGTCCATCCCAGGGCACAAACCTGGTGTAGAAACGGCCATAGAAACACAAATATCAGCGAGATCTTCTATTGTAGTAGATCACAGGGTGACCATATGTCAGGAAAAACCAGGACATGTCAGGATTTTTGGCAACAAATCTGGGAAGGGGGGGAGATTATGAAATTAGAAGAAAAATCTGGATTTTTCCCATCATCCCCCCACCCAAAGGGCAGCTCTACTTTATAGTCAATGGGAATTAACAAAAATGCTTACAGATCTGTCATTTTTAAAGTTAAAGAGATGACACTGGCAACATGATAGCCGTTAGGTAGGTCTTTAGCCGTTCCAAATTTGAAGCTGATTCATTCATCCATCATTTTTTAGGAATTTTAAAAAGTATATATATATATATATATATATGTCATTTTTAAAGTTAAGGAGATGAAACTTGGCATCATGATAGCTCTTAAGTAGGGATTTAGTTATGCCAATTTTCAAGAATATCTGTTCATCTGTTCATTTTTAGCAATTTTTTTAAAGGTCAAGGTTTTAAAAAACAAGACAAAACAAAAAAATACTGAAGCCGTACTCTTCAAACTCAGGTCATCAAACCTCCTCTTTGGGGTCTTGCACCTTGAGCAGTTTCAGACCTTGGCATCTAGGAGATCTTGAGTTTTTAGCTAAAAGTGCTGGGCGAGCACAGCACCTTTCCTGCTGCAGATTTGGTGGGCATTTGGACACCTGGAGCTCAGCAGAGACGAGGCATCCACAGATCAAAATGTGGGAAAGGAGAGGTCAGTCAAAGCAGTCACGTGTTTGTGCAGGAAGTAGACAGGAGTTCAAAGTCTGGGTGTGAAAAGTGGTGCCAATGCACAAGCCTTGACAAGCTAATGTATATAAGTGAGAAGTGTGAATAGGCGAAATAGTGTCTGCTGCCCACAACACCTCCCTAATGTTGGAGTAGAGAAACTTGTGACAATCATACACACACACACATATATATATATATATATATATATATATATATATATAAAAATAAAAAGCCAGCCAGCCAGGCGGCAGCAAGCTGTGTTAAGCAGCAGCTTGTGGTGGAGTGAGGATACAATCAGAAGAGATAATGGAGGGAAGGGGAGAATGTATCACACAGAGTATAGCAACAAAATACAGCAAAAGCTACAAAAGTAGGAGTGAGTGAAGTTAATTTCGGATACATTGGATGTCTCACTTGTTATTTCAGTGATTTTAACATTAAGACGTTATGTAGAACATATTTGTCTTAATTGTGTGCTGTAAAATCAGACATGTGACCAAGGCTATGTTCAGATGGGCACACAACCTTGGTGTTGGACACGCCCCCTGGGGCAGACATGTTGGTGCGGACACCCCCTTAGGGGCTGTTGTCCTCCGTTTTGGTTTCCAAAATATGGTCACTGTAACATTACACAGCCCAACTTCTTAGACCCCATGATAAAAATGTAATGGTTACAATTCTCCATATTTCAGATAGCAAAGACTTTTACTATTGGCTCATTGCTTAGTTTAAAAAAACAGTTCTAAGGCTAGTTTTTACTCAGTATCAAGTTAGACTTCAAGACAGACAAGGGGCCAAGGTCCACAGTAAGTCCAAACAAGGGAGTACTCTGGGCAAGGAAAGACTACGTTCCCAACAAAGACCAAATGTTACAATTATAGTCCAGCAATGTAGTACAGATCATGGATTACATGGTACATGATTCAGACAACGGTTCAAGAGTGATAAATCCAGGCAAAGAAGTCTTTCAGACAGTTAAGACTTTGTTCAAGAGGAAGTTTCAAGGCTAGAATTTACACACCACCAAAGGTCAAGTCCAACAATAGAGTTTACATCGGGATCTCAATGTTACATGTTTCAAGGCAGACATGGGTCCAAGGGTCAGGATAAGTCCAGGCAAGAAAACATTCTGGGCAATCCAAGACAAAGGCATATAATTCATAGCAGACAAGAGTTCAAAGAAAGTCCAGGTGAAAAAGTGTTTCGGGCATAGTCAATGTTGTTCTCAGCAAAGGCTCTCCAGCCTGTACACCAGCTTAATTACAGGGGAAGGGCTGTTAAAGCCCCACTTCTAATGATATAACCTGACAGGGAAATCTGGCCTGTAAGCGGGCACCATTCGTTACCTGAGTGACACCTCTCAAAGCCCCCACCCATGCAGACCCCTTCTTGATTCCCACAGATATTTCCACAGGTTGTAAATCAGAGGTTTGACTCAAAGCCTTGTCTTACATCTGTAACTGAAAGAGAGTCTCGTTCTCTTTTGGCTTACAATCAGAGCTAGGCTGCCAGGCTTTGAGTTTCTCACCATTGGACTAGGCCTCCAATTATCCTGTTCTAAGCCTGAATCAGAGTTTGGCTCTGAACCAATAGGCCTCACAGTGGCACTGGGGCTAGACCCAACAGGCCCTAGAAAAAAATGACATTTCCCAGGCTTTGCGGTACCTATAATTCTACTACACTAGCATTTGTGCCAGAGATTGTGAGGGAGGGAGACCTCCAGCCTCTTCTGCTGTTCCTATGCTCAATCATAGGTATGTGATATAAATGGGAAGAGTTTGCAAAAATATTACTGTGTCTCCAGGGCTCACATATATAAATGGAACTGCCTCTGTAAAGCCTGCCCCAAACACCCACTGCTCAGGGAAGGGGGGCAGGAATGAAACCACAGCATTTGAAATTCATATTTGTTATTTTATAAACCACCTTAAACATATAGGTTGATTCAGATCTTGTTAATGTAGTTAAAATTGCTGAGAAGTTTACTTTGCATTGATTACTTTTAACTGGATTGGGTCAAGATCAGTATAAACCATCTCAAGAATTTGAAGTGTTTGAGCAATGTCCCTGCAGTCATACGATTGAATCAACAGCACTTTTTTTTGAGATGGCAAGAAAGGATGGAAGGAAGGGGGTGCAGACAGATATACAGCAAGCGATGCAAAGTATCTTCATTCCGGAGGAGCAATTCTAGTGTGTCCTTTGGCAGGGATGGGAAAACGCTCCTGTGCGCTGTTCACACTTTGCTCGCCAGACTCCCACCAGTTACCTGACCCTGACTGGCAAGTGGGGTGAGCTTTTTTTGTTTTGTTCACGAGCTATGATTTGAACAAAATTGCAATTGGGAATATTTACAGAAATCAGTATTTGTGCAAAATTGCATCAGGAAATAGTGCAATTTTGTGCAAATTGTGCATTTATAGCTGTGATTTTGCACAAATCCAAATTTCCATAAATATTCCCAGCCACAATTTTGTGCAAATCCTGATTTGTACATTCTTTTTTAAAAGTGGGAAACTGCGAGCTTGCCTGACTCAGTGTGCTCCAAGTCGAGTCAGCTACGGAATCCACAAGCTGCCATCTGGGCGGGGGAGGGAGGGAGGGAGAGAAGGTGAAAACTCATGAATCTCCACCTCCAAACCATATTCCCCCAGCACCCTTAGGTAGAAGCAAGTACATTTACACATAGATGCTTGGGCTCATCTGTATAAGTGGTTCACATTTTGTACTCTTTAAAACACACACACAACCTACTGGCCTAGTTCTCATTGCATTGATCAACCTGAGTTATATCACTTCATATCCCCAGACAAAACATCCCTTTGCATTAACCCCCAGCACACACGCACACACACACACTGACTGTCACAAAGCAAGATAGATTGAACCCCTCCCCTCACAACATGCTTGTTTTCTAGAGACAGGGTTTCGTTTTTGATTTGTTTGGAGGAGCATTCTATCTTGTCAGCACAGCCACCTACAGTCTGAAGTGGCACAGGCCAGGCACGGCTTTACAGACTCAGTGAGAACTAGGCCTTTGTCGACAACCAATCTTCTTTTATTTTGCCCCTGTTCAAATAAAAGTTTTTCCACAACCCACCTCGCAACGGTGAAGTGCTCTCTGGAGAAGATGCAACAGCCGGAAATATGGCTGGCTCTGTGATCTTATTCAAGAAATCGTAACTGTGAACAGGTAATAAGGGGACCGTAGGCCTGTTTTTACCGACTGAGATTAGGTTAGGACTTAAACACTTCATCGAAATTTGTGAGCTGATGATTTTTTTAGGGAAAGAAAAAGGAGGGGGGTGTATACGTGAGACAGAGAGAAAGAGTTGGGGAACAGCGAAGGGGCAGTTAAAATATTGCATCCTCCTATTTCAGGGTACATAAATCTCTCAACTCAGAAAGGGATGTTGTGTGTGCATGAGGGAAGGAGGGAGAGCATTAACGCTAATGCATCACAGTGGACAGGTCATTCCACTGAACGCAGTTCGGCTCCTGAGCGCTTGGAGATTAGAAGCGGCAATAATTTTTGGCTGCCCTGCTTTATGTTAATGTGGCAGCTTGAGGTTGTATATTTCTGCTGAGAGGGCCACTTCTGCCAGGTTTAATTCTAACTGCAGTAGAAGCATCAAGGGCCCTTTGTATCGACAGCTGCCTATTGCCGGTTTAGATAGGCAATGAAACAAAGCGCCGTTTTCTGTTCTCTCGGTGTGGGAAGGCGTTGCAAGTTTCGCTTGCAATGTGGCACTTAAAGCAGGATGTGAATGTGGAGTGGGGGTGGGGTGAGATGGAAAGTTTATGGGAGCATCCTTGAATAGTGCACTTGCTGTCCTAGTATTTTAAAATTTTAGAACATGTGAACTTGAGAACTGCCTCGTTGGATCGCCATTTCGTTCAGTGTTCTTTTTCCTGCAGCCATCAGCCATCTGCCTCTGGAAGTTCACAAGCAAGGCATAATCATAATAATGGCTATCACCTCTTGTTTGTCCTCAGCAAGTGGCTCTCAAAGGCATACTGGCTCTCAACATGGCCTTTTATCTATCTAGTAATAGCTAGGGATGGACAGTTTGGTCTATTTGTGGTCTGTGTCAGTTTTGCACGTATTCATTCACAAGTCAGTTCTATTCCATTTCCGCCTCGATCTGCAATTTTTTTTTTTTTAAAAAATAACTCATAAAAGTGTGCATTACCTTTGAATGTATTTCTGTCTAAACATGCATAGGATCGCACCCTTGGTTATTCATGTTTTTCCTGTATTCCTTTGTATCTACATGATTGCTACTTGCAGGCAAAGGGTATATTTCACCTACTTCCTTGCAGTCCTTTTGGTTCAGGTGATTGGATTTCCAGCAGTAATCAGGTAGCTGCTGTGAATCAGGAGCTGAAGGGAATGGATCCTACCAGAAACTAAAGGGAATAGAGGAGGGAATTCACAGCATGAAGTGTTTTTTTTAATGGCCATGGAACTAAAGGACTCATGAAATGAATTGCTCGATTAAATGGAAAATATTGATTTTAGAAATGGATGGATCCCTTGATATCTGATTCAGAATGGGCCAATTTAAAATAGATTAATCTGGAAAATGCCACTGGATGTCCAAAATTAATCTGATTTTAAATCAGATCTATTCCAAATTGGTGAAGACTCCCACAATTGTCCAAGGCAGGAAGGCCTATCTTCTGGGTTCACGTTCTTCAGCAAAGAAGCTCGGTGGAGCCTAAGACAGTCCCAGTGGTGGGTCTCCTGGGGTGCATAGAGGTGAGTGCCATTTACAGCCTGAGATTGTGGTTACTTGCAGGTGCCCATGACCTTGGGCTACAGAGTAGCTTCAAGAAAGAAAGAAAGAAAGAAAGAAAGAAAGAAAGAAAGAAAGAAAGTAAGTCCAGGGGAGTCTGCACAGGGACCCTTCTAGGTTTGGAGGAGCTAGCTGCCAACTGCAGCTTGGGATCATGGGAGCTTACAAACAGGCCTGACCCAACCTAACAAACTGTCACGTGCCCAGCTCCTGGCTTCCTGTCAAGCCATGTTTCAGTCAATTACTTTATTATGCAAACTACAAACAAACAGGCCTTGCTTCGGGCTACAGACAGTATCCTTCTGCAACAATTCACAACAAGATTTCCTAATGAGCTTTAGTTAACTCCCTGGATTAAAGCACCAAGAATTAGAGTTGCTACTAAATGGCCACTGGCTACTACGGACCCCCCTTCTCAGAATGAGTGACCTACCAAGTTCCACCTTCACGGTGGGTCTTTTCACAGGGTTTTCTCTCAGAGCTCCTTATGGCTCTGTGTTGCTTCCCCCTTTTCATCCGACACCTAATTCTTATTCCCACCCCTTCTCTTCTTTGTTACATGCCTGCGTTCCCACATGTTCAGGGGAGGGCCTGGCCTGGCTGTCATCCAACTGATTATACTGCAGCTGAGCTTCAGCTTCTCTGTCACTGTTCTATTCACCAGGACCCCACTTCTGCAACCTCGATGTCTTGACAACTCCTTCCACCTTCCCCTCCCTGTCTGACTCAGGATCTGTTCCCATGTCTTCTTGGGGCACATCTGCAGATATACTGGGCCCAATCCCTACAGTGATGACTACTGGGGGCCATCTACACCAGCCGTTTATTCCAGAATAATATTGAGGTCGTCCCTACCGGGCCACATGACGTTCACCTACTCCTGCGGTGATCTTGGGATGACCACTCAGTTTTTCTGGAATATCACTGACTTGTTTTATAGCAGCTTTTCCCCATCTCTCGCTACAGTCCCGAAGTCCCTGGCTGGTGTTCCCACCCCCTTTGCGAGTTCCTGGATCAGCGAACAGCCAACCCACTGTCAGGGGAGTGTGCATAGTTATCGCTGTGTTTCATTGCCAATTGTCTCTCTTTTTTTTTTACACAAACATATTTATGTGCAATAGCACAATTTCGACAAAGTACCTATCCCCCCCTTGTGTTGCTGTGTGCTTGCGCTTGTGCTCATCTTGGAGGAGTTATTAAAAAAAGATTCCATGCTTCGTGCCCATCTGTCTAGTCCCACCCACTTCTGCCAATACACATCGGAACCGCCATCATGGAGCACACATCTTTCCGCAATGGCTCTCTTTTACTTGTGGGGAAATTCCCTCACGTGTGCCCCGTGAGCAATGATCTCAGAAGCGGGAAACCTTGCGATCATCCCTCCTCCCTCTCAAAAGGGCTGAAGGTATAGATGAGCCCCTGGTGGGGTTGGAGTGGTGGAGAATGGTGCAACCTGCCATTCTTCCTTCTCGGGCATCTGAAACATTTGCTACAATCTGCCTAATGAAGGCTGTGTTTGCCAGCCTCACAGTCTCTGGCTGCAAAGAAGTCCTCTAACCTCATCCCTTTTATACAAGCCCTTGGGGGAACCAACCCTTGAAGTCTTTAGAGTTTTTGAAAAATAAATAAATCCCGAAGCAGCTCAGTATTTCAAGCCAGACTGGAGGTGTGAGCCTATACCTGATTATGGGCCCAGTGGTGCTGAGAGGTAGATTACCGAAGTTTAAAGGCCACGGTAGCTATACACAATCAAAAAGCTATATAAAGAAAATAACATGATACTTGCACCCTTGTACATAACACATGGGCAATCTAAACTAAAAGCATTTCAGATTGGACCTCTTCTGAATTTGTTCCTCCTGGCATAGGCTGTGTCCTGTTCTAGACCTGGTGAAAAGGGCTATGGGAAAGGGGTGTGGGAGTGTTCCTGCAGCAATAGGTGGTATTTCACGTATGCTGGCTGCAGCTGCTCACGGATGTTTACATGAAGACATATGTACAGAGCTGGGTGTCATCAGCATATTAATGACCCTAGCTCCAAAGCTCTGAAATATCTTGCCCAATTGCTTCACATAAATATCAGTGGAGGCGGGTGGCTCCAATTTCAGTGGGGCTATGAATCCATTCTGGGATTCAGTCAGAATGGATTCACAGCCACGTTGAAATCGGCTCCACCAGATTACACTAGATATTAAACAGCATTAGTGATGATGAACAAGCCTTGTGTAGATTTCTAAGCCATATAGAAGGCACTCAAATTGCATCCTTCCCCATACTGGCATCACCCCTTCTGGAACCTGGGGTGATGCTGGTAAGGGTGCAGTGTGACTCCTTCTATGTGGTCTTAGGATTCTGACAGCACCTTTGTGATGTGGCAAGGAGGTGGCACTGCCATGGCTCCATTGGTGTAGTGGAGCCAAGGCTCACAGGGTTGAAATACCAGGACCTTTTGATTAGCAGGGATGATGAGTTCATCTGCCACCACCCTCAGGTTTCTTCTCTGTTTCCTCTGAGCTTAGCTGTAATCTTCACAATAGTTGGGATGAGGGGAATAGATTTTCCTGACAATGGTATGTTGTGGTGAGCTATCCCTCTTGTGATGCAAAATATCTTGGGGTGGCTTGGTCTTGAATGGGTAATTAAGACTCATTGGCTTTATAAAAGACCTAAAAAAAGACATATATAATTCACATACACACATACACAAACATGCAAACACAGATAGATAGATAGATAGATAGATAGATAGATAGATAGAGATCAACACAGTTGCCTACATTATTGAACTGTGTTCTCGGGTATGACAATGGGAATTGTTATGATGAGGATCTGCACTTTGGAATTTACCAGCATACCACTCAATGGCTCCCATACTGTAAAAGTAATAAGAGATTTATAGATTTGTTTATTTATTTATTACATTTGTATACCACTCCATAGCTGAAGCTCTCTGGGCAGTTTACATAGGATTAAAACAATTAAAAACAATATACAAAAATTAAAACAGCAAAAATATACAACATACACACAATACACACATACATTTAAAACCGCTACAACAACTCAAAAAGCTACAAAAACAAAAACAAACCCAGGCTCCTCAGATATTGCCAAATGCCTGAGAGAAGAGGAAAGTCTTGACCTGGCGCCGAAAAGATAACAATGTTGGCGCCAGGCGGGCCTTCGTCAGGGAGATCATTCCACAATTGGGGGGCCACCACAGAGAAGGCCCTCTCCCTTGTTGCCGACCTCTGAGCTTCCCTCGGAGTAGGCACTCAGAGGAGGGCCTTAGATGTTGAACGTAGTGTTCGGGTAGGTTCATGTCGGGAGAGGCGTTCCGTCAGGTATTGTGGTCCCAAGCCGTGTAAGGCTTTATAGGTTAAAACCAGCACCTTGAATAGGGCTCGGAAACATAGGCAGCCAATGCAAGTGGGCCAGAGTAGGTCTTATATGCTCGAACCTTCTGGTCCCAGTTATCAATCTGGCTGCTGCATTTTGCACAAACTGCAGGTCCGGAGCTAACACAATAACTCACCTGAATGCTTGAGCAAGAATTCCCACACTCAGAGCTGTGCTCATTTAAAGTTACATTGAAAAGCCCATACTTTGGAAGGGCTGAACAGCCAATGCAAAACACACTGTGCTTAATAAATTCCTCTTATGCCACTCAGTCTTCTTCCTCACCTGCCCTCTTCGTGTTTTCTGTTTTCATTCCCCAAATAGCTTTAAAGGGAAGGGGGTGAAGCAACAACAAGGCAGGACACATCCCTGTGACACCCGGTACAATCTCCTTTGTTTCTGTTTTATGACTCTGCAATTTCTGTGTAAATAAAATATCACAAAAGGCAATGAAATGACACCATGGCTCAGGTAGGAGGGAGCTAAATCTATGCCAGAAATGAGGACACTCTTTATCTCTCTCCTAACAAAAGGCAATTGAAAGTGATATGAATCCAGAGGCTACAAGGCTGCCTTGGGCAAAGTTTGCGGTTTAGTTAGTAGGTCATGGAGCTGCAACATTAGAATTAAGAACATAGGAATTTCCTTGTCAGGTCATACCAAAGGCCTATCTCTGGATGTATTCGACAGTACAGTTTAATGCAAACAGTAGCTTAATGCTGTATGTTGATGCAAACAGCATCCTCATTCCTTCTGTTCTGTAGAACACACACACACACACACATCTCATTAGTATGACTTTCACCCCTACTGCTGCACACACCCTACCCCATATCCCACTTTTGAACCCATCCTGCCAGCAACTGATGTAAGCAACAGTCAGCATGGGTCAACTCACAGGAGGATTCCTCTTAACAATACAGTAACACTCAGATGCTTCTTAAAAGGCACTGCAGAACCAACAATGTAGAGCAAATCTGCTGGCAATCCATTCTCCCCATCTGGATTTGGGCCTGAAAGACTGAAGAAAAGTGTGGCTGCGTGAGCAAGCACAATTGGTGACATTGCACAACATCATGACTGATCGTAGGGTATCTCTGTTAAGGCATCAGCTGAAGTTTCCGATTCCTAGCTTATGGAAGTGCAGCCTCCTGTAGGACACCTGGAGCATATCCTCTTTTGGCCATGAGGGGCTGCCATGGCAGATTGTGAGGAGGAGTTTTATGTGAGGCAATTCTGAAGGAGAGTGGGAAATCTTGAACACCACAGGGAGAGTGAATAAAAAATACCTACTAGAAAAGACAGTGGAGGAAAGAACTTCATCCATGTATCTTCTAGAAATGTCCGTTGTTTGCAAGTCCTGTCCTTTTTGGGTCCCGTGCGGGTTTTTCCTGAAATCTGGGAACTTTTGACGGGTTTATTTTCTTTTTTAAGTAGAAAGTTTCACAAACTGTGGATGCAATTTCTGTCATTTGCACACATTCCGGTCATAATTTTCTTAATTTGTGCAAATGAAAGCTATAATTTGCATGAAAAATACATAATATTCCAGTTTCAGATTTGGAATAAAGAGGGTAAATGTGCCTGTTTTCAGCACTTTTTAAAAATTTGCTGGACATGTGGCATTTTTTCTTGGAACAGGTTGAAATTTGGAACAATGTTGAACTCAATATGTAAATAATAATAATGATGATAATGGTAATAATAATACTAATAATAATGATATAGAACTATGGCAACAGGAAAAGGTCATAAATATTCCGTTAGTCACATCAGTCACCAGTATCACATCAAAAAACTATACAGAAAACCTTCAGAAACTGGGCCTACCAAAATACATCCACACCAACATCCAGAAAGCAGTCATACTTAAAACATGCACAATTGTCAGAAAATTCCTGAATCTGTAAAAGGCAGCATGACTTGGCAAAGCCCGTCATGTCCGTCTAGAAAAACTGCCACAAGTGAAATAATGATTATAATAATAATAATAATAATAATAATAGCTACTTGCCTATACTAAAGGAGCACTCCTGTATTCCATACATATAACCTAAAGGATAAGACATCCTAAACTTATTTATTACATTTATAGCTTGTCTTTTTTCTTCCTTAAGGAACCTAAGGTGGTGTACATAATTCTCCTCCATTTTATCCATCAACCCTGTGAGATAGGTTGGGCTGAGAATCTGTGACTGGCCCAAAGTCACCCCTTGAGCTTCCATAGATGAGTGGGGACTAGAACCTGAATCCCCTGACTCCCACTAGACCACACTGGCTAATCTTGGTCCTCTTTTCTCCTGTGCTCAACTCTTGTTAGTGTTAGAATAAATAGTCATGTACTATGCTGGCACTTGATACAAAAGTAATGCTTTTCTTGGAAAATTTATAATGTAGATTTTCTGAAGTGTTAAATTGCTTAAAGGGCTTTTTCAGGAGAGAACTCTGTCAGTCAAATTTATGTCTCACTGGCCATTACAATGACTAAATCTTCAACATAACCTAGCAAAAACGTCGAAGGTAACAGGAATGCGAGAATCTGGCTGGGAGTGGTTTTGGTAGACCGAACGTTACATAGCACCAGAGGAGTTTGAGTAGCAAGTAGTGGGTCCTCTCACATCCCACTACTGCAGTTCTTCTGTATTTCCTTTAAGTTCAAAAACTGAGTAATACATGACACATGCAAGCCTGGATTATACTGAGTCAGACCATTATGTCAACTAATCCAATTCCATTCCCAAGCAACTTCTCTCACTACTCAGTGGGGCAGCACTTGCTTTGCATGCCAGTGCCCCAGGTTCAATACTGAGCAGATGGACCAATGGTCTGACATGGTATGAGGCAGCTTCCTATGTTCCTCTCCAGGTTCTCAGGGAGACATCTGTCTCTGACCTAAAACCTGAGCTTTTGTTTGACTGGAGATGCCATGGATTGAATCTGGCCCCTCCTGAATGCAAAATATGCACTCTGCCATTGAGCTATGGTTCCAGGACCAGCATCAAGGGGTCAGGATGACCGGGCAGCTGCTGTTGGCCCAAGGGCTCAGAAAAGACATTTTGCTCCATGAACCTGCTGACTGCAAAGCACGGACAAGTTTCCCTGGTGGGTGGTGGTGGTTTTGAAGGAATTGAGCTCCAAAAACATCTGATCAGGCTCTGCATTTTGGGTAGAGAAGTGCAGTTTGTGTAAAAACTGTTCCATCTGTGTTGCGCAGATGATTAGGCACCTTTCATTCCATCATCCACCCATTGATGGAATTGGGATCTTTTGCAGGTTACGAACTTTTGCAAATATGAATTAGCACAAATCTGCACATGCACAAATGCATAAATTCTCCCAAAATGCACCACTTCCCCCAAAATGTTCATTTTCACACTTTAGCCTATGGGGGGAATGCACATTTTTGGCCAGGGTTTTGGTGTGTGTGTGTGTGTATTTTGTGTCAAAATTTGTGCACAATTCCTCAAGGTTTAGGAAAACAGTCCATAAGCCTGTGTACTCTGCCTGACAGGGAGAAACCTGGTCCACTGGAGAATCCATGGGTAGGATTCATAAAAATCTGAAATCATTTGGTTCTGTTGCAGATTTTTCTAATTTGGGGTAATCTAAGGTGGCAGTTGGCTGACAAAGAGTGGAGTTAAGTGTTGCCTCAGTTCCTATTGAGAAGCATTGTAGCCGACGATTCACCACATGTCCATTCCCCAATACATTTTCTCGGGAGTTGGTGACACCTTTGGATGAGTGCTAAGCTGGCATTCAACTCAGCTCCTATTCAAAAGTGCTACTGACACTAACTCAGGCCTCCCCAGCCAGTGTATAACATAGCAGTGGGTGGAAGCAGATGATAGACATAGAGAGGGAGGTAAGTTTGATGGAGGCAATGGACCAGGGAGACAGAGTTTGGTGATAGTGGTGCCCATCAGCAGCAGCTTGTCCGAAGGCCCATGGAAGTTGTGCATCAGCCTGTTGCAGGTCAGGCAGCAGTTAATGATACAACAGTCTTATCAGGATAAAAATGGGCACCCTATTGCATATAGGACTGCCATTTCCTAGAATAGTCATACAAAAGTTTGTTTTCACAAAAGTTCATCTTTCAGTTATGGTGAAATAAAGATGATTTTAGTTACCTTGTAACTGGAGATGCCCAGGACTTAACCCAGGCTCTTCTACATGCAAAACATGTAGCCTGCTGCTGAGCTTCTGCCCTTTACATCCTATGAGTGTGCTACTACTTTCCTCTCATTTCCAAGAGATTTAGGCCTAATCCATACCAAGCAGGATATAGCACTATGAAAGCAGCATGAAAGCAATATATAAGAGGCAGGAGCTACATTACTGCTTTATAGCAGTATTGAAATGCACTGACAACTGTTGGGTACCATTGACACATACCATGTATCACTTTCATACTGCTTTCATAGTTCTATATCCTGCTTGGTGTGGCTTCAGCTTCTCATATACTGCTTTCATACTGCTTTCATAGTGCTATATCCTGCCTGGTGTAGATCTGGCCTTGGTTCACCACCAATATTTCAAACCATACAGTTTTCACCATCTCTCTGTTCTGCTTTTCCTACATTTGTTTTCCTTTTTGCTTGTTTTGCTGGAACATGCTCCTGTGTTCTATGATAATGGCTACCATTACGAGTGTTACCTGGCTGCTTGCATTAAACGTTTTTGCACTGTACTTTCCCCAAGAAAATGTTATGTCCATGATCAATTACACCACAAATGCCCCAGTAAACAGAGTAATAAAGGGCATTTATGAAGATCCAACCTGAATAATGGGAAAATTAATCAGTTTTAAAAACTGGTAGTGACTGAAGAGCCACTTTGCTTCAACTTCTAACACAGAAAAATTTAACCACCTCTGTGTGAAAAATTAAAAATACACTCATCAATAATAAAAAAGTCATTTCTAGGACTGCACTTGCTCTGGAGGTAGCACAAGGGATTGGTTTCAAAAGCTGCCAGCTCCAGGCCTTTCGCAATTCTCCATCTCATTGGACAAGACAACATTGTTCTGTGGAAGACTGGCATCTCTCAGGGGGAGTCTACACCAGCCATTTATTGCAGTATTGTATCACATTCATCACATGTCATTCACCTGCTCCCACAGTGATCTTGGCTCCACCTCTCAGTTTTCCTGGAATATCCCTGACTACTTTTGTCGCATTTTTTTCCAGTTCTCTTGTTTCCATTCTGAAGAACATATGTGGTGTGCCCCCCCCCCTTTGCAAAGTTGTTGCTATTTGCTGGGAGTTCCGGGCTCAGTGAATAGCCAAAGCAGCTGTGAGGGGTTAATACAAACATATCTCTGCATGGGAGAACATATTCGATGGAGTTCCTATCCTCCTCCCCATGTGTTGCTACAGGGCTGCACTCCTGCACTTCCCTCACAAGTCAATAAAAAAACCCTCTGCCCCATAGCCATCTGCCTAGCCCAGCCCACTTCTACTGACACACATGCAGAAGCTCTATAATGGGGCACAATGCTCCCACAATGTCACTCCTGTAATTGTGGTAAAGACCAGTCATGTGTGCCCCGTGAGTGCCAACCGTGGAAGTGGGGAACATTTGGAAGCATTCCTCTTCCGTAGCAAAAGGGCTGCAGGTGTAGATTAGCCCTCAGTAACCGAATCCAGGCATTATCCAGGAATAAAAGTTGTGGTGATGTAAATAAATAGAGAAGACCTTGGCAAGAAGTGGCATGAGTGTATTGGCAAGACTCTGAAGACTTAACCTGGTCTAAAAATAACCATTTTGGGAATGCTTTTTTCACAGTTGTAATGCATTACTGTACAACATCATTGTGGGGCACTGTGGGGTGGGATAGTATAGCTCTTGGGAGGGTAACCACAGTGAGCCAGTCAGTTTTGCCCCCATTCTAGTATTTCCCCTGCACCTGAACATTGATCAACCCCTAAAATTCAACCAAAAGTTCTCCTTGGAGGCAGTTTGGCCTAGATTTATGCCCTTTTTCAAAGAAACTCTGTGAATACTGGTTTTCTAATAAGTGAGGGAAGGGATCTTTAGCAGAGAATTCTGAGCACCTCACCAAACTACAATTCATAAGATATGGGAGGGAAAACCAAGACTGTAATGACGGTGGAGAAATCCATTTGGTTCACATTTGAATATGAACCAATACAATTCACACTCCCCGAACTATAACATGAACTGCAGCACAATTAGCCTTCAGTTATTTCACTTCTCTGAATTTTGCAATCCAACTCTCAAATCGAAATTAGAGAAAATTACATACAAAAATGCACACATTAAGGAAAATAGCATACAAATGGCATATATTAGGGAGAAGTGCTTGCAAAAAGAAAAGAAAGAAAAAAAGGTATATAGCAAGGAAAATGCCCTACAAAATGGGTACAAATTTCCATGTACAAATTCGACTTTTGTACATGGATTTGAAAGCATCCTGCCCTTTTCCCCTCAAGTAGCAAAATGACTTCGGCCAGGCTGGTGGAATAGAATGGGTGACTGTCTACAGAACCCCCAGCTTCTGTAGACAAGGACTTTGGACCTGACAATGGGGATGACACCGAATGAGTGGATTAGTAAACCCAGGAGGGTGTTTGATAGGGAGACAGCTGTCAGGAATTCTGGACCTTGTCCCTATATCTTTCATGGATCTTTTTTGTATCCTTGAGAAAGTTTTCTGTCCAAAATACTCCTCCACCTGGGCTAACCTTTTGGCACTGGGAAATTTCTCTTGATAATTAAGAAGGCAACTTTGAGCAGGGAGCTGAAGCTGTTGCCCATCCTCTGGTGGCCTCTGAAAAAATAAAGTGAAGGCGCAATCCCATCAATTGCACTCTCAATGTTTGTAGGCCTCAGAATTCAGAGGCTTACAAATATCCAATATAGAGAGGGAGGTACCTTTTCTGTGCTTCCCATTCTGCATTTATGCTAGACAGGCTTTTTCACCCATCTAGCTGGGGCATCTCCAAGGGGGAGGGAAGGAGGTTGGAGAGGCCTCAGGATACTATGTAAGCCAGACTCTCTAGTCCTCTCCCCGCCCTGCCTATCAGAACGCCCTTTACCTCCTTTCCGAAGTTGCTTTTGCAACCTCAGAGAGGCAGCCACTGTGGTTCTCTCCATGGTGGCAGCTGCAAGGGCGTGAGGGAGGAAGTGGGGAGCATGGATTCCTGCATCCAAGGTTAGAATACTATCTCCAACTTTAGATCCAGGGATCTGAAATATCCTGGCCCCCAGACTACTTTCCAAGGGCCATAGGATGGCTCCCGTGTGTAATATAAGAGTATCAAATTAATGTGCCTTTATTAGTTTTCATATGTATTCCACGTTGCTACAGAAATAAAAGAGAGGGAGTGCCTTGCCTATTAGCACGGGTGCTCATCTGAAATCCACCCACATGCCGGGTGACATCAGGATGGATGCTGTGCTAAATGAGGATTGCCTTTATTGATAAAGATATTCCATTTTTGAGTTACCATTAATTAGTGCATTTTGTTAATTATAATAAGGGCACACAGCATATAAATATGACTAAAATATCAACACTTCCATCCTTCCTACACAGAATGAACCATGCCCAGAGAAATTAGAACAGGGGGAAGAATTTAACCCCCTGCTTCTGTTTTACTGAAATGCTTTAATGAGTTGTTTCATGGTTGTAAGAGTGGTGAGAAAAAATAAGGCCTTAGCTGATATAATACATTGAATTTATAATTGACATCAAGACTTGTGCTTTGTATTAGTTTGTTAAAATACTCCCCCATCTACTTCCCTAAGCCCCAATGTCTAATCATTCAAGAGTTTCTGATAATCCTGCCCTGCCCTTCCATCCTCTTCCATGCCCGCCCCACCTGGCCACTTAGATAAATGAAGCAGTGCTACAAATATGCTTTTCTTTGGGAAGTTCAGGATTAGAGGTGAACTAAAATTCCATTTGGAACTACAATTTGTAGCAAGGGTTCACTGTTAGAATTTCAAATTACGGCACTAGAGTGCTGATCCAGAATTATATTTGGAACCAAACCACTAACTCAATAACATCTTTACACATTTGTCTTCTCATTTGCATTTTTTAAATATTGTCCCATCTGCCAACCTTTGCTTTACTCAAGCGCTGGCAGGGTTCTGTGCTAGTATGATGGGTCGTGAATTCTAAGTCACTGTGGGTGTGTGTCCATGAAGCAGCATGAAAGAAAATTAAGTTGGGGCTTATTTGAGGAATAAAACAGGCTATGAGCTAGAAGGACTGGGACAAAACACATGTATCAAAATGGCATTCATGAGGTTTGATAAAAGCTTGTGCACCTGTGCCTTTTGCTGAATGGAATATCTATCCAATAAAGCTGCTGTATTAGTTGAAGAAGATGGTTATCTTTTTTAGATCAAGGAGCTGATCCACAAGCATGAGTTTTAGCTGAGCACTATGCTGTGTGAATAATGATGTGCAATTTATAAATAAAGGGCCAGTTTTGTTTTGCTGATTGGTGCTACAGAAGCAACAAGCAGTGGAACCTATGAGGTAGATTTGCCACTGGAGTTTTCCCCAAGTGAAAGCGAGAAGGCAAATTTGGAGGTTACTATTAAAGTAAATCGTCTGAGGAAATTTGAAGGAAGCAAAAGGAATTTCTGTAAGAGATTTCTTAATGGAGTTCCCTGTATCTATCCTTAAGAAGTAACTTACTGGTTAATTGCAACATGAGGGTTGTGTAGGCAAAAATCAATTGTATTACATATATGAAGGTGATGAGTATATTTCAGCCAGTCAAGTTATATGAAGGTGATGAGTATGTCTCAGCCAGCCACCTAAAGCCATTACAACATTTCAAACACAATTAGATGTATAAACATAAAAATGGGAAGAGGTTAAAAAAATGTGGAAAGCAAGCAAGCAAGCAAACACGCAACACAGACTCAGATATGCTCACCCTGGTAACCTGTAGCTGAAATTTTAAACTTGACATATTGGGCCTTTTCAGACAACATGCTAAGCCCTGATTAGGCCATTAATGGTTAGTGAACATGTTTAAACCATGGTTATCTAGTCATCATGGTTAAGAATGGTTCCCATGACATGCTAAGTCATGATTCACACGACACACTAAGCCATAATGTTTAGTTCAAAATGCTTAACCACTGTGGCTTAGCTTATTGTCTGAACAGGGTCAATACATACCCTAACCACTTTGAAGAATGAATACTTAACAGTTGCTATAGCAATACCGATGACCAAAATATATAGCCTAATAGACATTAACTGTAGCAAGAGAGCTATATAGCATCCTTATTTAGATCCCAAGTAACTGATATTTGATCATGAAATTTCATTTTACAGCCTTTGGTGCTAGGAATGTTCCTTTTATGTGAAGCAGGGGTGCATAACCTGTCTTTACAACAGCCTCCCCACTTCTGGTAGGGTCCCCTGATCCTACCACCACCACTGAATTTCCATCCCCCACCTGTACTCTCCACTCCCTCCCCCAAAGATCCTGATACAAATTGCTCTTTCCTTGCCACTAGTAGCAGCAATGAAAAAGCAATCTGTATCTGAATCGACGGGATGTATAAAAGTGTGTGCTTGAGCATGTGTGTGTGTGTATGTATGTACATTATATGTGTGTGTGTGTGCACATGTGTGTGTGTGCACATGTGTGTGTGTGCACATGTGTGTGTGTGTATGCATGTGTGGCTCTTGACCTCAAGCTAGCATCACATGTGGCCCTCATAGCAAAAAAAAAAAAAGGTTGTGTACCCCTGATGTAAGCATTATGATTCTTCACTAAGAATTCCTTAATGAACCAGATAAGCCTGTTCTATGTGAACAAGTGTGATGGACCTGGTACCTTCCCTTGCCTTCTGCTACAGAAACAATAGAAAGGGACTGCTCTGCCTATTAGCACTCGTGCTCACCCGAAACACACACACATGCCCTGACGTAACAGGGACATTGGCTAGATCTACACTACTGCTGTTTAGCAGTATTGAAGTGCACTGATAACTGTTGGGACGCAATCCTAGGTTGACCATATGAAAAGGAGTACAGGGCTCCTAGGTCTTTAACAGCTGTATAGAAAAGGGGATTTCAACAGGTGTCATTTGTATGCATGCAGCACCTGGTAAAATTCTCTCTTCATCACAACCATTAAAGCTGCAGGAGCCCTGCCCTCTAGAGTGACCAGATACAAAAGAGGGCAAGGCTCCTGCAGCTTTAACAGTTGTGATGAAGAGAGAATTTCACCAGGTGCTGCATGCATACAAATGACATCAGCAGAAATGCCTTTTTCAATACAACTGTTAAAGATATAGAAGCCCTGTCCTCCTTTCCATATGGTCACTCTGCGCAATCCACATTCCACAGTGTTATATCCTGCTTTTTATTCCACATTTGTAATGACCTGAGACAAGGTGTTGATCTAACCATTGTAAAGAACCTACTATTGGGGGTGATTTGGTGTGGGATAATCAAGCTCTGACACTGTACTTGAAGCCATACAGCCTATATGCTAAACTCTAGTGGAGTTTCCATGATTGAGCTATGCACTTCTTTTGACATGGTACAGGTTGCATGCTGGAGTACAGGTTATGTTTTACTAGCCTGCAATTTTGCATTATACAGACAAGGCTTAATAATGCCAGACAGTGTCTGTAGTAGGATTTTAACCAGCCAATGTGTTGGAAATCGTTGGTGACCTCCCATGACAGCTACTAACTTAGCAGACAGAAATGCCAATAAATTATACTTACCAGATTGGGAGAACTCTTAACATAGTCTTAACATAGTGCTGCTTTCAGTTTCTTTTAATGTAATGGCTACCAAATGACTATTCTGTCCCCCCCTCCCCCCATCAGATCCTCATTAAAAAACAAAAACAAAAAAACAACCATCTTGCACTCCAGAAGCTAACACAAGTCAAGGGGGTGATCTTTTCTCAGATCTGACTTAAATGGAGAGATAAAAGTCTGTCTGGTTTTTTTTAAAACAACAACAACCAATAAATTACAAACAAATGAGCAAGTCCAGATCTGAGTGCATGGATGCATGCATACGTGTGTGTGTGTGTTTTATAGGCCCACAACTCACAACTGCTTATAAGGGCTTGTTTCTCTGTTTGGTGGAATTGAGACAAGCTGACAGGGATGGTTGACGATGAAGACCATAAACCTCTATTTCACACTGAAACACCTGGCAGGCATTCTCTGTTTTTTATTAGCACTAGGGATGTGCACGCCCAAAAATATCATATTTTATCGTTATCGTAATTTCGGACCAAAAAAATTATTGTCTACAATAATATCATAGGTGAACTGTATCGTCTTCACGATAATTATTGGAAAGAAGATATTTAATATGAGCCCCATTGTGCCCTGTGGAGCTGAATTTTTTAGAAACAATGCCTATAACTTCTGTATTTTCAAAGTTACAGGCTTGAAACTTGGTCACAATGCTTCTGGGGTATGCCTAAGTATGTGTATGAAATTTGAGATCGATCCCTCCAACCCTCGATTTTATATGAATTTATTAAAGATTGTTTAAGTTCTGACAGGTCAAAAGTTGCACGATCTTTCAAAAATTCATATAAAATACAGGGGTGGAGGGATTGATCTGAAATTTGGCACATATGTGTAGCAATATGTGCTAGACATGTGTATGAAATTTGAGATCGATCCCTCCAACCCTCGATTTTATATGAATGTTTTAAAGATCCTGCAACTTTTTGACAGGTCTGAATGAACGCACATGGTGAGCTGTCATTCTGACCTGTCAGAACTTAAATGATTTTTAATAAATTCATATAAAATCGAGGGTTGGAGGGTTCGATCTCAAATTTCATACACATATTTAGGCATACCCCATAAACCCTGTGGCCAAGTTTCAAGCCTCTAACTTTGAAAATACAGAAGCTATAGGTTTATTTATATGGCAGTCCGATTATCCGATATAATCGGGCTGAAAATTATCATCTCCGATGATTATCGTAGGAAGTTGTATCATATCATTATTGTTGATCGTATTCACAATAAAGAGCATATCGTATCGTTATCGGACATTTTAACGATACAATACACATCCCTAATTAGCACCACATTTGGTACTCAGCCAGGTCTTCCTGGAGTGAAAGTTAATGTGCCTGCCCCCAACATGTGTATGCTGGTCAGTGGCAGACTAAGCATCACAAGTGCAATACAGAATGACAAAACAGCACACCTGCTCGCCCACAATAGGCATGAGAGCTGGATGGTGTACTATCCAGACATGCTGCAGATAGAACAATTAGACAATTTTTTTTAAAAAAATAGTGGCAGACTCAGGGAACTGGAGATTGGACATCTGGGAGGGGCCAGCCTTTCCTTACTGGGCAGCATTCAACTATTGCTGACTTTGGGTTTTTGAATGCCCCTGGGCAAGACACCTGTAATGGGCCCCCTCCTTCAGGGAGTCTACATTCTGACCACCATTCCCACCAAATGCTCGTGCTTTTCTTCCCTCTAGGGTGACCACATAGAAAAGAGGACAGGTATCTGGTCAAGAGGGCAGGGATCCTGCTGCTTTAACTGTTGTGATGAAGAGGGAATTTCACCAAGTGCTGCATACATACCAGTGACACCTGCTGGAATTCCCTCTTCTACACAACTGTTACAGGAGTCCTGTCCTCCTTTTCATATGGTCACCTACTTTCTCATCATTGTTACCACTTGCTTGCTCAATGGGCAAAGACCCAGTGAGCAAGTGACTCATAGCGTCTATTGCTCCTCCTTCTCACCACCACTGTTGATTGGGCCAGAACAAGAGGTGTGTGAACAAGCAGGTTGCAATGATGAAGAAGAGGAGCAGCCTCAGAGGTCTTTAGTCAATGGGTGGCTACTGGGGTACCCAACCATGCTTACCCTTGATACTCAGGACTTGTATTCAAGGTTTGAGATTTTCATAGATTCAGATGATCAAAAGGAAGAATCTCGGGGGCGGCCACAGGAAAGGGAAATTATCTGAAAGTGTATATCCTGAGAGACTCATGTTCTAATTTTTTTTTTTTTAAAAAAAGTCACTTTGCAGGAATCATACTGGAAAGAAATTCTAGCTGGGTTTGCCTAAGGGAAGCAGAGACCTGAGGATAAATATTTGTTCAGGCGATGGAAAAGTGAGAACAAGAAAGGGGTGAACAATTCCCTAAAGATTTTCAGCAGCCTGGCTTTTTAACAGTGCAATCCTACTCAGAAGCAGGGCCGACGAGAATGTGTGTGGGGGGAAGCCTGTACAAATTAACGGGGCCCGGCAGTCTGAAAGGGCCCCTGGGACCAACTAGGTTGCATATGTTCTTGTCTTTCTTGGTAGTATCATTGTTTGTCAATTGTTTTTGACATTCATTGTGAAATTGACATCCATTGTAAACAACGATCCACACGGAAGGCCGCAGAAACCTCCAGGGGGACAACTGAGTGGGAAGGAGCTTTTTCTTTTCAGTCTAACAGATCCCCGTGTGCATCCTTCCTGCTGGCCCACAATGCGTTCCCCAAAAACACTGGAACAGGCATCAACTCCTTAGGCCTCTCTGAGAGGAAACACATGCGCTCTTCCCATTGCCTTTCTCAATTCTTTCCCAGACTCTTCCTGTGAAGGACATAGCTTTTGAAAATGAACTGCTCTGCAAGGGGAGTTGTTGGGCGGGAAGCTGAAAGCAGGAACCTTGGAGCTCAAGGGAGGAGGGCGATGGAGGAACAGATTGTTGACATAGTTTCTGGGCTGGTTATCTCAGGCCATACCAGCCAAGGTTAAGCAGGTGGATGTTGTTAACGAACTTCAGCTGGAAGGAAATAGGGAGGGCTGATTTCCTTGGTGAGGAGACCCGCCCAGGAGAAGATAGAAAAATGACGGTTTGGGCGGGGGTCGGCATCTCTTCGGGGCAGAAGTTTTGCTGGAAGGTGATCTCAGTTCGGCCAGATTAAGTCGGGTGTTAGTTAGAATTTTATTGTTTTATAGCCTGCTCAGTTTGGGGTTGCTTAGCACTTTTAAGAGTGTGCTTGATTGATGGGGGTCCTAATGGTTTTATGGCTTTTTGCTTGTTTGTGCTGCTAATACCAGACCTACCTCATTCCTTTCTAACCCCCCCTTTCCTTTCCTTCACAACCCCCTAACCCCTATTTTGCTATTTTACGTGTGTAATCTCTTCTGCTTTGACCAAGGCCTTAACTTAGAGTAGAGTGTGAATAAACTTGCTTTGGTCCCTAAATTCTGTGTGGTTATTTCCAGCGTTGGCTCAAACCAGCTTTGGCTGGGGAACTGGGTGGCGGGAAGGGAAACACCCTGCCACGGCAAGGAACGGTTCACATTCTCTTGACACTTCCCACTTGTGTTAATAGTTTCTTGATCTTATAACATTACAGGGATCATCCTTGCTGGAAGGCCCAAATTTTTTTTTTCACCAGGGCCCGAACCTGCTTTCGGCGGCCCTGCTCAGAAATAAGCCCCAACGAGTTCACTGGGACTTACTCCAAAATAAGTATGTACAGGATCACAGCCTTAAACGCCTGGTAGCTTTGCTGCCTGAGATAGAAATACGATTGCCTCTGACTGTTTGGAAGACTGCTACCTTCTCCCTTGGGCTTAGAGTTCCAGCACCAACATATCACATTACACTGCAATTAGAGCTGAAAGAATTAATCAATTAATCTGTGTGATTAATATATGAAGTCATAAATTGCACATTGAGCATGTGGACTTTTAATTGGGCCTGTTGTCAGCATTATTCTAAACAGTTTAAATGCCACCCCTGATTCACACAATGTCTTTAAGATTGTTTAACACACAATTAGGTATTCGTCAGTTGCTTGGGACCTCTCTGCATAATCAATGTGCCGAACATTAAAAGTGAATCTGTTTTCAATGTTCTGAGCTTCAGCTGCATGCCTTTCCTTCACAATTGTTGCAGGGACCATGGTACATGACGTGGCATTTTATATATAGCAAGTGATGCATCTTGAAGTAACAGATTACAATGAGAGAGTTAAGCAGATACTTAATATCCTCTCATTGAAGTCTACAGGATTTAAACATTGTTCTCTTTGGCTAGATCATGCCCCCTCCTGTTATCTTTATATGGGGGAACCATGTGACTCTTTCAGTTACTACAAAATACCATAATCCAACCTTCCCCAAACTGGTGCCCTCCAGATGTGATGGACTACAACTTCTAAGATCCCCCATCCAGTTAAACCTTCATTTTAAATCTTTTGACTCACTAGCCTAATGTTGAAATGCCTGACTTGTGACGCAGCTGAAACTTGAGGGACACAACCTTTTCACATTTGACAGTTCTTCTTGGCTAATGCCCATGACTTGACATTTTGGACATGAAATTCTCGCTCAAATAGATTTATATTTAAATATCATTGGCTGATATGGCCTTCCTGTTCCTTCCAGTGTTACTTAGGCCAAGTTCATTAAACCAGTTAGAATGCTGCAAACCAAAGCATGGCTATCATGGATAAAAACCAGTGGAGAACCTGTGTGGTGCAGTGGACTGTGAAGCTGTAGGGACCTGGATTTAAATCTGTTCCTCAGCCATGGGATTTTCCCTGAGTTACCTTGGATCAGTCATGATCTCTCAGCTTTGCCTATCCCAAGGGATGTGGGAAAGAATAACCCTAGGGACGCCACCTTGAGTTCCTTTCTGTCACCTGCACCCCTGCTCTAGAATGGTTTGATGACTGCTTTGGATCTGCAGAGTCACTTGGTCTGTAAAAATAAAGTGAAGGTGGCTCCTCACCTCTGCCAGCATATTGGAACGGAAACCTTTTTGCCTTTAGTTCTCAAAGGCAAGCTCACACTAAACCCAACTTGAAGCTATGAATAGTTTTAACAACCATAACATCAAAAACAGAGACTTGTGCAGTGCCACCCCAAGCTCATGCTGGAAGAATGATTTATAAAAGAAGTGATAACTATGTGACAAAAAGTGAACTTCCAGACACCATGATTACAAGAAAAACACCTGGAAAGTATTACCGAGGTGTAACGAACTCTTTCATAAGTGCATCTATTGTCACTGCATGTAGCCAAGTCCACCTTAGTGGATGTGAAAAGGAGCCACTCTGTCCAGGCTGGGAAGAGACTATTGAAGCTGAAGGAGATAATGCAAAGGAACAGTCCTTGGGGACATGCAAAAATGGAGGCGCTAAGAGAAGAGACTGGAAATAGAGTAAAGCAGGTGTGGGCAACTTCAGGAGGTCTGAGGCCCATTTTCCTCCCAGACTCCCCCTCTTCGTGGCACCATTTTCTTTTGAATGGTGTCTGGAGTAACTACAAAGCACCCAAATGGTCAAAACTAAAAGCTCTGGATGCCATTAAAAATGTTTTCCCATTTTGGGGGATGGTGGGAGCCCCAGCAGGGGCCAGATGCTGCCCACCTTTGGAGTAAAGGGAGAGAAAAGACTGTGGGCAAAAGGAACATTGTGCCCTTATCTTCACGGCACTGCCATCGCTACGCAGCGGCAGCGGCAGGTGGCGCGCCCCGCATAGGCGCCCTTCCGCCCATCTACAAGCGGAAGGAGTGCCATGGCAGGCTTTCCTGCTGCCGCTGCCGCGCCTGCTCAGCAGAACATCAGGGGCAGCTGGGAACATCGCTCCCCTCTTCAATCATAAGTTCATATTTTTTTGTTACTTTTTAAAATGGGGGGGGACTGTGAAGGTGTGGAGGTGGTGCAGCAAGCTTATAGCTGGCTGGTCCACCCCCTTCCTTGCCCAGCCCATGGCGACCAATCAGTGATCGCCATAGACTGTGGCATGCCTCCCAGAAGCTCTGGAGCAAGAGCGACAGATGTCAAATGCCATCGTCGCCTCACTCCAAACTAAAAAAGTCAGGGTAAATGCCTGACCTTTTTAGAGCAGAGTAGCTTCAGAGTGGCATCAGCGTCATGTAATCTAACTGCCGCCACTCCAAAGCTACTGCGGGGAAAAGTGCCCGTCTAGAGGTACCCTGTGTCAATGTGGACTAGGTGCAAAGAACTGATGATGCAAGAACCAGATGAATAAGAGAAGTTGTTTTCAAAAGTGGAAAGCAGACACTCTTGAAGGTGGAAGCAGGGGTTGTGGGCCAGTGACGACGGTGTGTGGCAAGCAGCAGGCTTTGGTTTTGTTTTTAACATATGCTCACCCTATTTTCAAAGCAGTCTAAAATAAAGTGTTGATTGTTTGGAATCTGCTGGACGTAGCAAGCCATGTGCTATTAAGTACAAGGGGTTATCTGGAGTACAGCAACTGGTGTACATGCCTATATATAGTAGTTGTTTGGGAAAATGGGTGGGAGGGTGCATTTTGCATTCATTTCCTGCTTGTGGGTTTCCTGTGTCCAGCTGGTTGTCCACTGTGTGAACAGAATGCTGGACTAGATGGGCTTTTGGTCTGATCCAGCAGGGCTCTTCTTCTGTTCCTATGCAATTAGGGATGTCAGAGAAATGCACAATTAATTCAAATGAGTTCAGATTTCTGTGAATCCGATCTGCAGATCCCACAACAGACTAGTGTTTTCTGAGTTGTGTGGATTCTGCAGTATTGTGGACCATTTTTAAAACTTTCATTGGGGATTTGCACAAATCCGCAATTTGGCTAATGCACATTAGCACAAACGTGCATCATCACTAATGTACGTTAGTGCAAGTGGAACAGAATTCTTGTACATCCCCTGCCCGAAATTGGATTCTGCTAATGAGTGGGCGATAGAACAAAAGATGCCTATTAAGCTGTGAAATGCAGACAGAACAGATTTAACAAAATCCATACATCTCTCCATGAAGTTCATAGAATCATAGTAGACTTGGAAGGAGCCTATAAGGCCATTGAGTCCAACCCCATGCTTAATGTAGGAATCCACCTTAAAGCATACCTGATAGATGGTTTTCCAGAACAATCTTGAATAGGCTGACCATATGAAAAGGAGGACAGGGCTCATGTAACTTTAACAGTTGTAGAGAAAAGGGAATTTCAGCCAGTGACATTTGTATGCAATTAGTTCCTGGTGAAATTCCCTCTTCATCACAATGGTTAAAGCTGCAGGGGCCCTGCCTTCTTTTGTATATGGTCACTCTAATATAGTGCCTGCAACTTTAACTGTTGTGATGAAGAGGGAATTTCACCAGGAACTACTTGCATACAAATGACACTGGCTGAAATTCCCTTTTCTCTACAACTGTTAAAGTTACATGAGCCCTATCCTCCTTTTCACATGGTCAGCCTAATCTTGAATACCTCTAGTGTGGGAGAGCTGCACATCTGGAATATGTTGGGTTTTTCATATTTATATACTGTTTACTAATAGCACGATCCTATACAAGTTTAAATCCAAAGTAAGCCCCATTGAGTCTGATGGGTCCCACAGGGATTGGTATTGGGACCAATTCTTTTCAAGTTTCATAAATGATCTAGAATTACAAGTGAGCAGGGAAGTGACCATGTTTGCTCATGACACCAAATTATTTAAAGTGGTTAAAACAAAAAGGGATTATGAGGAGCTCCAAAGGGATCTTTCCAAGCTGGGAAAGTGGGCAAAATGGCAGATACCGTTCAATGTAAGCATGTGTACGATGAGGCACGTTGGGGCAACAAAACACAACAAAACCCAACTTCAAGTATAACCTGATGGGATCTGAGGTGGTGGGGAGTGAACAAGAAAGAGATCTTGGGTTGTGGTGAAAATTAATGAAAATCTCAACCCAGTGTGCAGCCGCTGTAAAGAAGGCAAACTCCATGTTAGGCATTATTAGAAAAGGAATTGAAAATAAAACTGCCAGTATCATATTGCCTTTATACAAATCTATGGTGTGACCACACTTAGAATACTGTGTACAGTTCTGGTCATCACACCTAGAAAAATATACTATAGAGCTGGAAAAAGTGGAGAAAAGGGTAACTAAAATGATAAAGGAGCTGCAGCATTTCCCCTCTGAGGGAAGGTAACAGCAGCTGGATTGTTTTCCTTGGAAAAAAGGAGGTCAAAACAACACATGATAAAGGTGGACAATATTATGCATGGTGTGGAGAATGTGGATACCGAGTCATTTTTCTCCTTTCCCCATAATACTAGAACCTGGAGTCATCCCATGAGACTGTTTGGTGGGAGATTCAGGAGAAATAAAAGGAAGTGCTTCTTCACACAGAGCATATTGAAACTATGGAATTCACTATCACAAGATGTAGTGATGGCCACCAATTTGGATGGCATTAAAAGTGGGTTGGATAAATTCCTGGAGGAGAAGGCTATCAACGGCTACTAGCCTAGATAGCTTTGTGCTACATCCAGTGTCCGAGGCAGTAAGCCTATATGCACCAGCTGCTGGGGAACATGGGTGGGAGGGTGCTGTTGCACCATGTCCTGCTTTGTTGATCCCTGGCCAACAGCTGGTTGCTAACTGTGTGGAGAGAGGCTGGACTAGATAGACCTTCAGTCTGATCCAGCGTGTCTATTCTTTTCTTCTTATGTTCTTATAAATCCAATGGGGCTTGCTTCTAGGAAAGTGGGTATAAGATTACAGCCCAGATCAGGAGGGTTTTTTGAGTCTTGGTGCTCTGAACATTTCCCTTGAAAAGTTGTGCTGGCTAAAGAACTAGGCCAACCATACAAAGTTCTACAGACAGGAGATTCTCTGTAAAATTCACATGACAATAGTGGAGCTTCTGACTAGAAATGAGTTGTTTTAAAGATGTCAATGCAGAATTTACTTCCATTCCAAGACAATCTGAAGAGTATCTTAATCTTTTTTTTAGGATTTGTTTTTTGAAGAAAAGAAATGTACTTTCTTCTCTTCCCCCCACTCTTCCCCCCCGACCCATCACCTCTCCTACTGAGTCCTCTGCCTTAGCTGAGTTCTCAGTGACTCAAGGAATGTGGGTTCCTAGCAGGAAGAAAACAGAAATAGCACAAATTAAAAGCTAATGAGGAAAAAATGGCTAAAGTCTCTCAGATGGCAAGGAACAGGGCCAGAGCCAGAGGTGGGTGGGGCACCTCTTTTCTTTTTCTCTTTCTCTCACCTTTCTCTCCCCATTCACAAGCATGCATATTCACACACACAACCCACTCACATTCATTCACACATCCCTGCCCTTAATTAAGGTGACCATATGGAAAGGAGGACAGGGCTCCTGTATTTTTAACAGTTGTATAGAAGAGGGAATTCCAGCAGGCGTCATTTGTATGCATGCACCACCTGGTGAAATTCCCTCTTCCTCACTATAGTTAAAGCTGCAGAAGCTTTGCCCTTTTGACCAGATACAAAATGACATGTGTTGAAATTCCCTTTTCCATACAACTTAGAACTTCAGAATCTAAAAACTCCTTGGAGTGTTTGTTTGTGCAAAATGTGGCATGTACTGAAAATGGCCCATCACAGCGGGAAGTTATTTGAAGCAACAGAGAAAATATTCCATCTCCTCTCAGTCCATGCAGGAGTGAAGTGGGTCACTCGCACTGGCCCAGGTGAATTTTCAAAGGTCTGGTTAAGTGGAATCCCACAATAAGACCTGCTATCTGTGACTAGAAAAGGTCAGCTGCATTTTCCGTCAGGGAGATAAATTTGTGGTAAAGGTCAGAATGATTAAGACATTTTCAATCTGCCTTAGTCTGTCACATACTCTTAGTCTATTGTGCTAAATATTTTATGAAATGCAATACCTGATTAGACAGCTAAAAAAGCCAACAAATAGCCAAATCACATCTCATTTTCTCCCTGGAAAGAGATGAAATTACAAGAGGAAAGGAGGGCTTCTGTTTTGGAATTTTAAAAGGAGTCACTGTAGAGTACAGCTCTCTCAGCAGTGGCCTTAAAATTAATGTTAAGAGTTTGTAAGACACAACATGTGTTTCCCTACACACCTCCTCTGAAATGAGCAGGCCATTTACAATGTTTACAAACTTCAAATTGTGCCTATTATTCCAGTCTCAGTCCCGTCTCTCGATCCTTCCATCCCTTCTCTCATCCATCCTTTAGAACAATGGTCTTCAACTGGTGAATCACAAGCCAAAAGTGGGTCATGATATCAATCTAGATGGGTCATAGCAAACCTGTTGCCGCCATGTTGGGCATGGAGAAAATTGTGAAAGTGGGTCCCATGTTGCATGTTGGGCGTCTGAGGTGGGTCTTGGATCTGGACCGGTTGAAGACCACTGTTCTAGAACAGGGGTAGACAATACAGTGCCCTCTAGATGCTTGGACTCCAGCTCCCATAATCCCTGACCACTGGTCATGTTGACTGCAGTTTATGGGAATTACAGTCTAAAACATCCCTATCCCTCTAAAAGGGATGTCACTAATTCCAAAATGTAAGATCTCCATGGAATATAATGGATGTTTTCTACTTTAGAAACCTGTAACTCCAGAATGTTCCTTGTACTCCAGTAGAAACCACACTTAAAGTAAAGGTAATTTTGAATTTATTTTTGATCTGATAGACTGACAATTTTCCATCCCTTATAATGTGGTCCTAAAAATATCTACTTATAAGTAAATTCCATTGAATTCAATGGGGCTTACTTCAAAGTAAGTGGGTATAAGACTATAATCTGGGTTTCTCCTGAGCCACCTCCCTCAGTCCTTACTTTGGAACTAGTTTCAAATTGTTTTGGTGGCCGGATCTACACGTCGTCCTCGATGCACCCTCCCTGCGCCACAAGCAGCTTTGGAGCGCTACACTTCGTTTAGTGTGACTCAAGCCTCTGAGACTCTGCTCGCGCTCGCGCTGCCACCGCCGCCCTTTCATCCCGCCGGTCCCAGGGAGGGAGGAGGGAGGGTTGTAAACAAAAGCTAGCAATTGGAAAACCCTCTCCCAATCGCTGGCTTCTCACAGATTAGTAATTATTTTGGGGAAACATCACTTAGCAAAGGGCTGCAAATGAGTTCTGCCTCCACAAAGAGAAGTTATTTTGCTTGCTGACAATGCGCAAACAGAAAAAAGTAGATGCTAACTGAGTCACTATAATCTATATTTGAGTGTGAAATGTGAGACTAAGGATGTGATCAGCTACACTCATCCTACATCGAAACACCAGTTCACCCTCATGATTGCTGTGTGATTACAGAACACCTACACATTTCAATTGGTTTTACAAAATCCCACTCAGGCAGGATCTACACATCGTCCTTGATGCGCCCTCCCTGCGCCACAAGCTGCTTTGGAGCGCTTCACCCCGCCTAGTGTGGCTCAAGCCTCGGAGGCTCTGCCTGCGCCCGGCCCGCCGTGGCCGCTGCCCTTTCATCCAGGCTGGTCCCGGGGAGGGAGGAGGAAGGGTTGTAAACAAAAGCTAGCAATTGGAAATCCCTCTCCCAATCGCTGGCTTTTGTTTACAACCCTCCTCCTCCCTCCCCGGGACCGGCCTGGATGAAAGGGCAGCAGCCGCGGGGGCCAGGCGCAGGCAGAGCCTCTGAGGCTTAAGCCACACTAGGCGGGGTGAAGCGCTCCAAAGCGGCTTGTGGCGCAGGGAGGGCGCATCGAGAACAACATGTAGATCCTGCCCAAGAATGTAATGATTTGGGTTTCATGATTGTAAATCATGGAAGGAGTCATGTCCAGAAATTACCAACTTCTAAGAAAGGGTAGGTTAGTGTCCCGAATAAGGACATGTCACTACATTATAAATTATCAATATCAAGTCTGCACAATATACATAGTGATTTAAGAAGTTTACAGATTGAAATATTAATTGGTCAGGGGCATAATATAAAATATAAGTTTAACCTATTCCGTAGGGCTTTAGCCACAACAAAAGCAAAGGAGGCCAATTTTCCAAATAATTGCCATATTCCTGCTGGCAAGAAAGAAAACTGTCTCTTGTAGATTTGACGAGCTTCCACAATTAAGCCTTCTCCCTTTCACATCTTCAGTTTCATAGATGGTCACCATTACTAATCTTCATGAGTACTCAAGATCAAGTTCTCTCAGTCTTGGCTGAGAAATGAATATATGACCTTGAGAAGAAAGGAACAAGGCAGTGAAGGGCATTTCGAATCTGGGAAGTAAAGTGGGTTATGATGTCTGCAGGGAGTAAAGATTTCATGAACCCAGAATCAAGAATGGCAGGCAAAAACCTCCAAAGCAGGGGAGATGAATGAAGGGCCAAGGCCAGCAAGGAGACCTTAGCCCTTCAACTGAAATCATTGCATGGCATCCAGCAGAACCATCCACAAGTAGCATAGCATTTCTGCTTGTGTAAGTCAGTTCCCCCTCCCAAATTAAACTAATTTCTCTCCTTCTGCTGCAGCTGCCTTCCCTTTTGGCTTTCCCAAAGGGACCCTGACTCCCAGGAGACAATTCTTAAAAGGCACAGGGTTTAAGTATGGAATGTTCTATCACAAGACTTGGTGATGGCGACCAACTTAGATGACTTGAAAATGGGATTGTTAGACAAATTCATGGAGGAGAAGGCTATCAGTGGCTACTAGTCATCTCCAGGATCAGAAATGGCATGTCCCTGAATACCACTTGCTTGGGAGTAATAGCAGGAGAGGACTATTGGCTTCCTATTCTGCTCATGAGATTTCCAGGGGCATTGGGTTGGCCACTATGAGAAGATATTGGACTAGATAAGCCTTTGGTATGATCTAGCAGGGCTCCTCATGTGTTCTTATTCTGCAGTGGGGAGGAGGGGGCAAGACAGCTCCATTGCATGAGCAGACTTCTGCTTGCATAATTTTAGATACTGCCCATTATTTGCCAATATTACGGGTGGGTTGAAAATCTGGAGTGGCCTGTGAGCTCACTGGACGCCCCATGCTCAGCCCTCTTGGACTCCGTGGAACATATCTGGTGGATTTTTGCCCCGTGGTTCCTTTATGAACAAATGGGACTCTGGTCCTATCAGGAGCAGGTATAAAAAACACAATTTCCCCAGCCTAGTGGCATGCCATGGGAATTCATAGAATAATAGAATAGTAAAGTTGGAAGGGGCCTATCAGGCCATCGAGTCCCACCCCCTGCTCAATGCAGGAACCCACCTTCAAGCATCTCTGAGACATGGCTGTTCCACTGCCACTTTAATGCCTCCAGTAGATGAAAGCCCACCACATCCCTAGGTCATTGGTTTCATTGTCATACTGCCCTAACAGTCAGAAAGTTTTTCCTGATGTGCAGTGAGAATCTGGCTTCCTGTAACTTGAGCCCATTATTCCATTGTGCACTTTCCAGAGGCCCCAGATGCATGCAACACCTAGCACTCGCTGGGCCAGCTCGGCCAGAAGAGGGCTGGCCAGGCAGTGCTTGGTGGGTGCATGAGGCAAAATCCAAGAGAGCTTGCCATTCACTAGGCAATATTTCAAATATCCAAATTTGCATAGGACAAATGTGAATGTAGGTGCTTTTGATTTATAAAGGCCAGTTGCTTTGATTTTAGCTTGGCTTTAACTATGAAATTGTATTTGATCTGACAAATGCTGACAGATAAAATATACAGGCTAACCGTGAAATATTGATTGAACCTGAACAGAGGTGTGTGCTATTCCACACTTCCTGGTCCTGGTCTTCAGGTTGTAAAATCAATGTCAATAACCTAACGGCATTGGAATTTCCAATGGCTTTCCTGCAGACTCTCACGATCTATTGTGTTCTCCGCTTTCCCTACTGGGATGTATTGCTTTAATAGGAAGGTTCTCTGCTGAAAATAACAGAAGAATAGGTCTTGTTTTATGTGTAAAATTTATTTTCATTCGAGCAGCAGTTTGCAAAAGTGTGCCAAAAAAAAAAAAAAAACCACACACACACACACAATGGGAGGAAGGGGCAGAATACCTATAAATTCATTACAGTCCAAACCATGACAGACACTATCTACGGCATGGCTCCCTGAACAATGGGGAAAGAGATACTTGCAGCAACACAGGAAGAGTGATAAGAGCTAATGACCGGAGAAAATGAGCTTCATAAATATGGAGCTCTAGAGTTGATGGGGAAGGGGGACACCTCTGGGGACAGGCAGCCCTTCCTTCACTCTCTAAAAGGCAAGAGTTTGAAAAATGTGCAGGCCTGTGACTTATTAGTGCGCCCTTCCCAGCTTCCCTTCATGTCCCTCATAGATCACGCACAGCATCCTAGAAGATTTTTTTTCCATGCTGATATTCTCAGTGTGTCTGCGTGTGCGCATGCACATAGATTTATGGGATTGAGGTATTAACCTCAGACATAAGTACTACCGCACAATTCCGGGAGTAGTTTTGCTATGCAAATAAATGCTCCAGGGGAACTCACAGACTGCAGTGCTGCCAAGTTTCCACGGATGGATTTTTCTCTCTAGACTGACAGCTGTGAAAGCATACAAACTCTGTTTATCCACTCCAGAGGCATGAATCAGAGGCATTTGTGACACTGCACAAACTCCTTGCATACGCTACCCAGGCTTAGCATCTCTTCCTACTGATTTTTAAAAGGTATGCCAATAGAACAAATTGCTCCTCCCACTGCTTATTGGTATGGTTTTGCAGAGGGATAGGAAGGCAGACACAGGCTGGGAGGCAAAAATCTCTTGTCAGGGACTGGCCCTTTCCTTATATAGCCTCAGGCAGCTGAATTGGGGTGTCATGAAAGGGCAGTAAGTTGTTTGTTCTTTAATTTAGCATTATTGGGCTTTTTAGTGCTAAGGAGAAGAAGCACTTGTAGGATTTCCTGCTTCAGGAACAGTATCCAACTGGGTCCAAGTGCAAAAGATGTTGTGCACCGGAAACTAGCATCTGAACTATATGCAAAAACAGAATGCAACTAAAGTAGGGTGACCAGATAAAATCCAGGTCAGGGCTCATGTAACTTTAACAGTTGTAAAGAAAAGGGAATTTCAGCCAGTGTCATTTGTATGCAATTAGTTCCTGGTGAAATTCCCTCTTCATCACAACAGTTAAAGTTTCAGGGGCCCTGCTTTCTTTTGTATATGGTCACTCTAGTATAGTGCCTGCACCTTTAACAGTTGTGATGAAGAGGGAATTTCACCAGGAACTAATTGCATACAAATGACACTGGCTGAAATTCCCTTTTCTCTACAACTGTTAAAGTTACATGAGCCCTGACCTGGATTTTATCTGGTCAGCCTAAACTAAAGTAACGTATGTGTAAGTGTGGTCACATAAGGGCTTGTGTATTATGTTTGTGCAACCTGTTGTGCACCCAGTTGGGCAACCGGTTGCACGGGATGCTTGTGCAAGTGGAAAGTTTTGATAGAGTTCCACCAACGCTATATGAGTTTGCAGAATGACACCATTAAATACCACCCCAGTGCCTCAATGATTTGATCAGTCTTGGCTCCTGTGCACCATCACTTGGAGGCATGGAGCGCCTTTGGTTGCTCTACTTCAGGCAGCACAGCCCAAACTGTTGCCTACACAATTTCCTCTCCATACAATTATTAGAAAAATACACTATGAAATAGTTATGTAAAGGCACTGCCAGAAAAAAATGACTGCTTTCCTGGATCAAGGAATCCAGAATGGATCTCTCACTTCATGTGTTTGATTTGCATTTTAATGTAAAGTTACCTAATTTCACACATTTGAACCAATACGTGAACTGAAACTCAATAATCCTTCCACATTCACACTTCTCTGAATTTTGCAATGGAGATCTCTGATCAGCACATGACACATACAAAAAATGTGCATATTGGGGAAAGGTGTATGCAAAATACATATATTTGTGAAGATAATGTTTTTTTTTTAAAAAGGGAAATTGATGGCAAAATATGTGCATATTAGGCAGATTTGTGTACAAAAATGCATATATTCGGGAAAACATGCACAAAAATGTGTATGGATTTTGATACAAGCATTAAGAAGAAATCTCAAATGTTGAATGAACCAAATTTAAGATTGGAAAAATTCTCAAAGTTACAAAAATAGAAAAAATAAGAAACTGAGAGAAAACAAAATTGGCAGCTTTCTCCATCACTACACTGCTACATATAAAATGGTAGGTGGAGTGCAGAAAAGAACAACTAAACTGATCAAGGGACTGGAGCATTTCCCCCATGAGGGAAGGTTACGACAGCTGGGATTGTTTAGCTTAGGAAAAGAAGGAAAGAGGGAGACCTGATAGAAGTGTACAAAATTATGCATGTTTGGAGAATGTGGATAGGGAGACATTTTCTCCCTTTCTCATAATACTAGTACCTAGGGTCATCCCATGAAGCTGATTGGTGAGAGATTAAGGACAGATAAAGGAAGTGCTTCATCACACAGTGCATAAACTATGGAGCTCACTACCACAAGATGTAATGATAGCTACCAATTTGGATGGCTTCAAAAGGGGGTTAGACAAAGTCCTGGAGGCGAAGGCTATCAATGGCTACTAGTCCTGATGTCTATGTGTTACCTCCAGTATTGGGGCAGTAAGCCTATATACACCAGTCGATGGGGAACATGGTTAGGAGGGTACTGTTGCACCTTATCCTGCTTGTGGGTCCCTGCTCAGCAGCTGGTTGGCCATTTTGTGAACAGAATGCTGGACTAGATGGAACCTTGGTCTGATCCAGCATGGCCCTTCTTATGTTCTTATGTTAATTAGTGTAATGAGAAATGGATCATGTTATTAACCCCTCTGTGCACCAGAGGGTTCGGCGTATGTGAGGTAAGGCCTATAGCAGCCTGAGGACATGCCATTTTCAAATGAAGTATGTAAAATATATTTGATGCACATGCATAGTATAAAAGAACATGAATGTCTGCAGAGTACATTTGAAAGAAAGAAAGAAAGAAAGAAAGAAAGAAGCCAACCTTCTTTCTTTCATTGCTTGATTTGTATACTTCCCTAGCTTGGTACCCTGGAGATGTTTGGGTTACAGCTCTCGTCTGTTCTAGTCAGCATGGCTAATGGTCAGGAATTCTAGGAGCTCTAATCCAAAACATTTGGTGGGCGTGCAATTGGGGAAGGCTGGACATTTTAGTCTTAAGGCCCAATAAAAGTAGGAATGAGTGGAACCATGATTTTGGTGGATACTGGAATGAATCCCATTTTGCTTCACCAAATTCTGGAGTAGATTGTGACATGTGTCATGGATTCTGCAGTGCATTCTGGGCATATTCATTGTAGCTTGCCATCATGACTAGGTCTCTTGCACATGCCCAAGAGGCCTCCTGCACCCTGAAGGGGTTGCCATAGTGACACCTCCTCAATAACCTGGAGTCATCAGAGTAAGCAAAGCAAAGCTTAGTATAGCCAAGGGACCTTTCAGGACATGCTTTGCTTAGTTTTCATGTATGCCTGCAATGGGTCTAGAAACTGCCAGAAAACAATGGGTTTACTTTGAAAATGCTTCAGCCCCAAATGGAAAGATGTGGTTCCAGCCCAGCACCTGGGCAGGATAGATCTCCATTCCATTTGCAGTTAAAAGCAACAGAATTATCTTTATCCTCACTACATCACTCTGCTCAAATATCCTCTCTTCACTACCATGGAGATGGTATCTTGCCTAACCTTTGCTGAGTTAAGGTTTGAACCCAGAATTCTCATGCTTAACACCTGTATACTATCTTCTGGATCACTATTGTTCTCAATCACCCAACTGGCAACAATAATGATGAGTGTTGTAAGGGCCCTAAACGTATGCTTTGACAGGATGAATAGTCAAGTATCACATCATCCTGACCGACAAAGTGATGAACTGTAGGACTGAATCCCACAGGGAGACTAATATCCTTAGGCAGAATAATAATGTTTGATGAATACACTTAAGGCCAGGACTCACATGCAAGTTGGCCATTTAATTTCTCAACTAATCCCTTTCATGTAATGAATGACATGGAAAAATCCAGCATGAACCAGGCGGTACAGCCTGTAGCAGGCCTGTCTGATGCTTGAGGCCAGACTGAATATGGCTGCCTTTTCTTGTGGGTGTAAACTGGCCCTTTGTTTTCATGTAATATTAAAGATTTCCATCCCAGTACTGTGCAGTCAAACAGGTCATGCTTAATATTAAGATTTAATTTATAAATATTTTGTCAAGAGTTAATGCATGATTTCATAGCTATTATAAGTATGTTACAGAGAGGAGCAGCATGTGTTACAGATGGCTGTAAGGTACATCTGGAGAAGGTGTTAGAGATTATTATAAACCATTGCTTGGAGCCGCCTGTTAGATTCTATAAACAGTTGATTAACTATTTCTTAAAATAACAGTTAATCATATAATGCTTCTTTACCAGCTGTTTTTAAAAGGACCTTTCATCTGATATGAGCCTAGCAAGCCAGTTGTACTTTTCCTGTAACATTATTAGATGCTGATTGCTTAATGAGACATTAAATATGGTTTTTGAGGGATGGGGTGCTGATTCTGTCTTGCTTATCTGTTTAAAGAAGAATTGTCCCAGTGTATTGACTTAAGTTCAGAATACCTGAACTTACCTTGATTGTCTCTTGTTCCTGGAGTAGGGATAGCACTCAGGTATAGAGAAAGTATGTCTGTGATTTCCCATTGTCATCTGACAACTCCCCCCCCCCCCAACTGACCTATTACTCATTAGGGTCTAATTCATGCTCACAATGAATTACACAGTGGAACTGCCCCATGTTTAAGAGGACACTTTCAACATTCTTCTTTCTTAGCCAAACTGTGTAGTTATCCATAGCACTTGAGGTCTTTGGCCTATTTTAGTAAAATGCTGTACCTGGAATGTCACATACTTATGATGGATTGTAGCAAGTCTTTCTTTGTTTGGAGAGAGCTTAGCTAGTAAGAATATCAGCCAGGATTGTCAAAAATAGGTACCCAGCGTTAGCCTCCTGAATCTATATTAAGGCATCTAAATAAGCAGCCTGAATTTCAAAAGCAATGAGCCTCCAGCCACTCTGTGCAACTCCTAACAACTTTGGGAAATCAGGCCATTTATTTATGTCCCTAAATATTGATTTAGGAGAATAACTTTTGGAAGCTATATCTGGAAATCATGGCCTACATTTTTTTTTTCACCAGATCCCATGAAACCTTAGAAAAATAATAGAGAGAGGTCATTCACCGCTGACATGCAGCAACCTCTTGGTTGGAACATGTCAACAGGACAATTGCACAGAACAACAGTGTAAACTTGTGTGTGTGTGTGTATATATATATATATATGTATATATATATATATATATGTATATATATATATATATATATATATATATATATATATCTTGTGTTGCCTTAATATTTTGACCATGGAGATGAAAGAATCCAGGTTAAAAAGTTGACCAGAATACCAATAAAATGTTGGAAGGTATGTTCAATGGAAAAACAAATTGACAGCGCAACAAACACACCAGTGTTTCAGCAGTGGAAATGACTTCACACCTTCTCCTTTAAAAAGAACACCAAGAAGGAAAATACTCTGCCCAGCCTGAAGATACCAGTCCAGAATGGTTTGCTGGAGGGAAAAAGGAGGTGAAGATGTACAGCAGTATGTGTGGATGCAAATCATGCTGATGTTGGGGGTGGAGCTAAGGATGATAATCTAGCTGCTCCCCCAATTCAGGCCTCTTCATATCCAGTGGTGCCCTCTGGCTAATCCCAATCTTAGTATGGGATTAGCCAGACATCCTTTTCCGAATGCTGAGTTAGAATTATATACTTGTTAACATATTGGCTCTGTTGCAGGTTTTTTTTTTTTTTACCGACTCTGCACATAATCTGTCTTACAAGGTTGCCATTTATGTGAGTGAACCATTATTTCCTGTTCAGGCAGGTTAATTTGCTATGATTTGGTCACTTCAGCAGGCATGTGCAAGATACATCAAATAGGCATGCAATTTAGGGAGCACCTGAGGTTCCTTTATCATGATTGGTCATTCCAGAGACTTGCTGGTCATTGCTGTGGGGCCCATTGACAGGATAAGTATTAGTTTAGGGTGACCATATGAAAAGGAGGACATGGCTCTTGTATCTTCAACAGTTGTATTGAAAGGGGAATTTCACCAGGTGTCATTTGTATGCATGCAGCACCTGGTGAAATTCCATCTTCATCACAACAGTTAAAGCTGCAGGAGCCCTGCCTAACATGACCAGATACAAAAGAGTGTAGGGCACCTGCTGAAATTCCCTTTTCTCTACAATGATTAAAGTTACATGAGCCCTGACCTGGATTTTATCTGGTCAGCCTATCCAAGAGGGCTACCCTCCAAGACCTCTGGGTCTGGTCTTGGGAGAGGGATGGGTAAATATTCACCCACCTCTCTCTCTCTCTCTCTCTAAGCAGAGTCGGCATGACCTGAGATTCTTGCAGGCTGAGACACCTGCCTGACCAACAGCAAGCTAGTCCCCTGCATAGTCAGTTCCCCTCTGCAGTTTGTTCTGAGGTTAATAAATGTGAACCAGTTTTATCCCATATATTGTGTCTCACCGCTTTATCTCTGTTCCTACTGCAATGTAAAAACATAGTGAAACCAAAGGAGATTAGGGACAGGTGAGAATTTCAGTCAATTCATTTTTTAAAATAATTTCTTCTTAAACAAAACAAAAAGAAATCGAGCTTTAAAATATTTACATATGAAAGAAAGTGAAATGGACAGATTTGTCCATCCAGGGAAAGGGCTTTGAGTGCTTAACTCTTAGAAACCTGGGTTTGAATCCCTGTGTATTCAACCATGTTAGTGCTTATTTAGGGGAGAGGGAGGGGGTTCACATGATAGTGGTGGGTGGGGTCAAAGCCAAATGTGGGTGGGGCCAAAGTCACATACACACACCATTCATACGCATCCACCCATGCACTCCCCCTTTCACACAAATTCATACATATACACAGACACAGGCCTACTCATACACACAAACAAACCCATTTTCTCATGCACAAAATTGCCCCAACTCTGCAAGCATTTAAACTTGTGGGGGGAAGTGCCTCTTATTTCAATACCTAAACTGTTTGATTTTATTTGGGGACTCCTCAGTTCAAATCTCTGCTTAGGCATGAAGTTCACTAGGTGCATTTCAGCAAGTCTCTGGCCAGATCTACACCAAGCAGTATATGGAATGTGTCTTATGGGCCCCAACAGTTGTCAGTGCACTTCAATGCCGCTATAAAGCAGTAGTGTGGCTCCTGCCTTTTATATACCGCTTTCATACCACTATATCCTGCTTGGTGTAGATCTGGCCTCTGTCTATGAGAATGAACTTCCTTATATGGTTGTTGTGAGGAGAAAGTTGGATAGCCCAATTCCTGTGTCCCCCAGTTCCTTAGAAGAAGGTTGGGATACAATCATATGTTGGCTGAGTTCGGACGACACTTTAGGCAATGGAGTGGGGAAGAGGCAACTGACGGTTCATTATTTTTGTGATGCCCAACACACAACACGTTGCTCCTCCCACCATTGCGCGGCTAAAAGTCCTGGCCTCATTATAAGCAACGGGTCTCCATTAAACAATGGAGCAGCCCATTGTTTCCCCCCATTGCTAAAGAATATGCTGTCCATTGTGTGCCCCCCCACGACACAATAATCAACACAACGGACAGTTGCTTCTTCCCCCCTCCGTTGCCTAAAGTTTCGTCCGAACTCAGCCGCTGTGTGCTTTGGCGGGTGGTTACTTGAGATGGACCTGTAAAACATGTGATTCCCAACGAGACATAGCCCACCAGGCTTTGGGTC
Source organism: Anniella stebbinsi (assembly GCA_029215795.1). Lineage (NCBI taxonomy): Eukaryota > Metazoa > Chordata > Lepidosauria > Squamata > Anniellidae > Anniella > Anniella stebbinsi. The sequence goes on from JARDYH010000001.1 coordinate 339,156,838, forward strand.
TTCCACATGCTTGACATCTTCCCTGTCTTTGCACCTTTTGGGTCCTTCTCTGTGAGCCCCTGCCAAAGGAAGTGAGGCAGGTGGCTACCAGGAGAAGGGCCTTCTCTGCTGTGGCACCGCTTCTGTGGAATGAGCTCCCCAGAGAGGTTCGCCTGGCACCTACATTATACTCCTTCAGATGCCAGGTGAAGATCTTTTTCTTTTCACAGTATTTTCACAGTTCTTCAGTTTGATTTTTAACCTTGCTGTTTAAATTTGTATTTTAAATCTGTATTAATTTCTGCATGGCTGCTCAGTTTTTATCCTGGTTGTGCTTTTATACTGTATTTTAAATGATGTTTTTATACTGTTGTTGTTTTATATTTTGAATGGTTTTTATGGTTTTCATTTTTGTAAAACTCCCAGAGAGCTCCGACTATTGGGTGGTATAGAAATGCAGTAAATAAATAAATAATTAATTACCAGCCAATTTACAAAAATAGGTTGATTGAGCCCCTGGTATGCTGCTATGTGTGGCTGGTGGTCTGCCTTGGTGGGTCACAAGTTGAGCAGACATGATATACTAGAACTCAAATAAGCTTGTTTCAGGGCCAAAACAGACATTACTTGAAATGTATGTCTAGCAACTATGTCTTTCCCCACATTTTTACTCTACAGTAGCATGGGATTGGGGGATGGGGAGCTCTTTCAAGTTCAGGATTAGGCCCTCTGTATCCTAGAGTAAAAATGAAAAGAAGCGGCTAGACACACAGTTAAAATAATGTCTGTTTTGTCCATCATGCATAGCCCTGCTGGTCCTAAGGCTGCAATCACGGGGCTTAAATGAAGAGGGAACTGAGCAAAACCTTAGGCGTTATGCCAGCATTTAGATTGAACTCTGCAGGTTTGTCTGCTCATAATTTTCACATTTGATGGGGAGAAGGGATTGTCCTAGTCTTTTCCCCCCCATCAGCCTGAGGTACTGTTGGGGCATCCTCTTAAATCAAGCTTGAAAGGAAATTGATTGGAAAGAAAACACCATTAGGGCAAAAGAATTTATTCCTTTCCCTTTGACAGAAGGCAGAGTTTTGTCTATATTATGGAATAAATATTAGCTGGCTGGTTGGTTTAAGAACAGGAAGCCACTCATTCTCCTATGATGGCTTTGGATCATTATTTCAAATAAGTTTTTCTCCCTCCTTTTAATTTCATGCAGTTGGTGCCAATTCTGCTGCACAGGCTTCTCTAAGGCCCTTTCCTCATCATAGGGGCGGAGAGGGCGGGAAGCGGGGAAACCCAGAAGTAGCCACTTCCGGGTTCGGCACAATGAGGCCGCACCACAATGCAGTGGCCCGGGCTTCTCCTGGGCTGCTGCAAGTTGTGCCAGCCATTTTTTTTTTAAAAAAAGATCCATGGAGGTGTGCACGAGTGCTCGTGTGCAAAAGGTTAGTTTATTTTTAAAAAAACCCGCATGCAATTGCGCCCCTCTCCCCCCCCCCCCCCCCAGCATCCTGGGGATGGTGATTTCGCTGTCCTGCTCCTCCTTATGCCCTCGGAGCCACGCAGTGCAGCTCCGTGGCCATCGGTGCAGCCGTGCTTACTCGCAGGTAAGCACAGCTGCACCCAGGATGTGTGGCCACACCAGCCGCGCATCTCTCTTCCCTCCCAGGAGCAGGGAACAAACCGGGATAATAGTGTTCCCTGAACTCCCGGAAAATGAAGGGCTGGCCCCTGCCTGCTTGCGGGATGCTCTGTGCGTCATGCGGACTCTCCACGAGCAGGCAGGGGCAGCCCCTCAAAAAATGGCTGGTGCGGAAGAAGCCTAAGGCTCTCATATGTACTGAAGCATACAGGAGGATTTGTGCAACCTTAACAGGCCAGCAACCTGGCCTTCCATAGCTCTTCTTCGAGATTTTCCATTCACTTACTTGAATTCTGACTTCCTTAGAATGCCATCTGTCATACAGTATTTTCTGGACAGGGATAGCTTGGCTACAGTGGTACAGGCTTTAGTAACCTCAAGACTGGATTACTGCAATGCATTCTATGTGGGGCTGCCGTTTAAGCTGCTCCAGAAGCTGGAGCTAGCGCAGAACACGGCAGTTTAGCTGTTATTGGGAGCTGCACCTTCCAGCATGCATCTCCTTTGCTGAGGGAACTGCAGCAGCTGCCTATTCACCACCAGCCTACGTTTAAGGTTTTGGTACTAGTGTACAAAGTCCTAAACAACTTTGGACCAGGATAGCTGAGAGAATGCCTTCTCCCTTACCAACCTACCCAGGCCTTGAGGTCATCTGAGGGCACGTTCATGGTGGTTCCACATGAACCTATGGCCTGATTGGTGTCCAGCAGGAGAATAGCCTTTACTGTGATGGCCCCTTTTCTTTGGAGTTCTCTACCCCTGGATGACAGGTGGACACCAACACTGTTCTGCTTCTGGCACCTCCTGAAAATAGGGTGACCAGATAAAATCCAGGTCAGGGCTTATGTAACTTTAACAGTTGTAGAGCAAAGGGAATTTCAGCCAGTGTCTTTTGTATGCAATTAGTTCCTGGTGATATTCCCTCTTCATCACAACAGTTAAAGTTGCAGGGGCCCTGCCTTCTTTTGTATATGGTCACTCTAGTATAGTGCCTGCACCTTTAACTGTTGTGATGAAGAGGGAATTTCACCAGGAACTAATTGCATACAAATGACACTGGCTGAAATTCCCTTTGCTCTACAACTGTTAAAGTTACAGGAGCCCTGACCTGGATTTTATCTGGTCACCCTACTGAAAACAACTCTTTTCCAGGAAGCATTCCTCAACTGACCAGCCACCATTTTTATTGGTATTCTGTTTTAAATTGAATAAATTTAATATGCTGTTCTAATCTTTTTTATCTTTTTTATTATTTTATTCCTATGTTCACTGCTCTGGAATCTATTTTAGATATGGAGTGGTATATAAATATTTAAATTAATAAATAAATAAACATGCTGTTTTCTCCAGTTCACCCTTCTTCTGACACATAATCCATTGCAGTATAGTGGAACAAGACTTTGACTTGTTCCTTCAGATAATTGTGGACAACTTACTGGAGCGATAGTAATTACTTGAACAGTAGGTTAGTCTCTATACTGTAATTGTATGCAGAAATCCATAATTGCAGCTTGTGTTTCATACATTCCAAATGCGTCATTGTTGTTCAGTTTACTTTTAAGGTGAGATCTAGACTTAAAAGAAAGAATACTTGATTAAGACCACCCTGGAAGTTTATAGTGAAGCCAGTTTTCCCATCCAAATTTCTCAAGTTCAAATCCAAAATTCCTCTTTGCCCATATTGGTCCATATTTTGCAGTCAGAGAAAGTGCTGCAGGCAAAATTCAAAAGATTAAAAGGCTTGTACAAAGGGGGTGTCAGAGGTTGCAAGGGAGAGAGAGAGAGAGTAGACCAACAGATGCCTTTAGGCAAGCAACTGCATTTTCATCCTCTCTGGAATTTAGGAAGCACCATGAAATACTGGGGATGTATTAAAGGGCATAAGAGGTTGTACCAGAATTTTGGTTACATTCATGTATCATGAGAACATGTCCCATTCATAATCCCGAATGAAAGCAAGACCGAATGTTCTCTACAAATGTTTGCAAATTCCCGAACTTGCATTTGCATTAGAAAAATGTGCACTTTAAAAACGCACTCCCCCTGCCAAAAAATGGCGCATTTTCACGCTTTCTATGGGGGAAAAGTGCACATTGGGTGTGCTCTTTTTAAAAATGAGCATTTTCCCCGTTTGAAATACACATTTTTTGTTCCAATGCAACTTTTAAAAAAAAGTGCAATCAAACATGGGAAATTAGGTGACCTGTGCCGAGCTTCAAAGTGGTGTTCAGAGAATCTCAGCGACCACAAACATCACTTGTTCACCAATTGCTATCCTGAAGGGGCAGGACATGCTAGAAGGAGACCTAAATTGTGATTGTTTAACAACAATACGGGCTGAGGGCAGAAACCTCTATGCCAGGGGTGGGCGATCTGATGCTCTCCAAATGTTATTAGAAAGTGAGCAGCTGATAGGGGACCAGTGTGTAGTGCAGTTATTGTGGGGGTTAGGTGCTCTCCATGCCACATGTCTTCCACCAACAGGGTTTTGACCACTTTGTCCATATCTGACTAGTCCTAAAGCTGTGTTGGACAAGCTGATGTTCTCCAGATGTTCCCTAAATCCCTGACTATTGCCCATGCAGGCTGGGGCTGGTGAAAGTTGCAGTGCAGACATTTGGATGGCCCCTGATTGCCTTCCCCTGTTCTAGAGTGATGGTGATCCACCACAAGATAGTAGGCCAACATGGAAAGAAGTACAGAATAGAAACACATGCTTGAAGTGGAAGGGTGGGAAGAGGGAAACAGAAGGAGAATTGTTTACCAAGGCTGTCCAGTTGTTGGCATTGTTTTTAAATGTATTTGGTTACTTTCCTCCCTTCCCCCCACCCCACCCCAGGGTGTGAGGAGGATCTCCATTCAAGAAGCTGCTTAAAACATACACTCATACAGAGACTGACACATGAACAGGGCAGCTCTGCTACAATTCTCCTTGCTGTTTGCACAGTATTGTTGGTAATTTCTATGTAAATTTGCTCAAGGCAGCAATTTAGCAGCCTTTCAGTTGACAAATGAAGGGACAGCTTCATAGCAGCGAGTTGCTTGAGACGCTTTGGAGGGAGTTGAAGTGACATGCCGAAGGTCACGGGGAAGCTCCATTCTCCAGCATGTGACTAGGGGGAGCTCTCTTTGTGGAAAAGCCCAGCTGACTTGCCGCTGTCATGTCTCTGGATGGTTTCAGCTCTGCCTGCTTTGATTACACTTAAATGCAGCTTCAGGGAGGTGACAGCTTGGGGAAACCTGGCATGGTGCCTGGGTAGGCCTGTGTGGAATTCTGATGAGTCCCAGCCTCTGGGGAAACAGCTCCTGGGATTTAGCATTTGCTCTTACAATTAATCACAAAGGTGACGGGGCAGAACCCCTTCCAGAGATGGGTTGAAGAGAAGCCAGATGCCACGACCCAGTAGCAATATTCCTTGTCCCTGACCAAGTGGAAAGTATTGCTTTTTGTTTGCTCAAGGAAGGGCTCAGATTCACCTCTCAACCTGTGCCTAGGCATATTCGTGATGATCTGAACTACGGGGTGAAGAACTGGCTTGATTTTTGCTTGGCAAGTAATTTCTTGTGAAATAAGAGAGGAGGATATAAGAACATAAGAAGAGCTATGCTGGATCAGACTGAGGGTCCATCTAGTCCAGCATTCAGTTCATCAAGTGGCCAACCAGCTGTCAACCAGGATCCCAGAAGCAGGACTGGGGTACAACATCACCCTCCCACCCATGTTCCCCAGCAACTGGTGTATACAGGCTTACTGCCTCTGATACTGGAGGTAGCACATAGCCATCAAGACTAGTAGCCATTGGCAGCCTTCTCCTCCAGGCATTTATCCAACCCCCTTTTAAAGTCGTCCAAATTGGTGGCCATCACTACATCTCGTGGTAGAGAATTCCACAGTTTAACTATGCGCTTTGTGAAGAAATACTTCCTTTTGTTGTTTTTAAAATGACTCTGCCTCAACCTAGCACCCTTGTATCATTTCCAGATCGGAGTTCTACTCCAAAGCATATGGAGGGCACCAGCATGGGGAACGCTGGTCTAGGCTATCCCATCATTGACATTGCCTTCCAATGAGAGTGGAAAAAACTCCAGATATTTATTCCCATGTTTGTGCTATTTCAAAGTTGTGCTTCCTTCCTCCTGCTGTTCTTGTGCCCTGTTTACTTTTCTGGCTATGAAGCAGCCATTTCTTCAGTCACTGCTTCTGCATCATTCTCAACCTCTGCCCTCCCAGTAAGGATGCTTGTAGAATCCGATCTTTGCAAATTCTGATACAAACTGACCTGGTCCTCGCATGCCAGACTACTTTGCAGATTGGAACACAGCTCTCTGTTGGCTTTTGCACTCCTTTGAATATTGCAACATCATTTTTCTCTCTTTTTTTTAAGAGCATCAATATGTTATTTAATGTATGTTTTGAGATAAACATTATAAATGCATACTTTGAGATAACATGTTCAGCAGTGTGTATTTTAAGAGGTAATACATTTAAAATGGGTATTTAAATCTATTTTTATCCATTTTTTAAAAAAGAAAATGCTGATCGATGGGGAAACAGCGTGACTTATGAGAGAACATATGCCAAAGATACATGGGTAGAAAATAAAATGGTTCATCCATATCAGTTGCCCAGTGGCCAGTCTATTCTAATGCTCATTTAGTTGTCCTTTCCTTGAAGTCTCTCCACTTGTTTGGACTGATTTGGTTTTGTTTTTAGTCTTTTGACAGTTTCCATGTAGTAGCTTTACCCTACCCTATTGGCTTGCTTACGAGTTTGCCACTCCATAGGCCTTTCTGTTCTCATACCAATTTTATACATTTATTCACTAACTAACTTGCCTTTCAACCAGATTAAGCCTGAAGACACCATAATACCTGATAATGTCTTGGTTATGCAGCAACCTTCACAACCTTCTGGTGTTGTAAGAACAACCCATGACCAAGTGCCTGGTCCACGTACCTCTCAAGGAGCTGCAAAAAGAAAGCCACACACTCCCTTTTTTCACTCAAACGATGCTATTATTGCTTTGTGTTTCTGAAGCATCATTAATTCAGTTTTTCCACCCACAAAATTATAAATTAAGTGGGTACATTTTAGCTGAACGTAAAGCACATAAACTTAAAGGGGCAACAAAACTGATTCAGTTATATAATACACCCAAAGAGAAAGTTATTGTTTTTTATAAAAAAATAACGTAACACTAAAATTTTAAAACTGGGGAAAAAGTTATAAAATGAATGTAACGTTACCAATTATGTCAATTCAGCTCTTGAATTTAAATCCATGGACATAAATGTCAAGGCTTATACATGTGTAGAAAAAGAACTATACAGAGCAAATATTTCCTAAAAATAGACTTGTTATAGAGCAATATGAACTGAATTACAGTCTGGATTAAAATGGAACCATCAAGTAGTTCCCAGCCCAAATAATAGGTATATTTATTTATTGCATTTTTATACCGCCCCATAGCCGAAGCTCTCTGGGCGGTTCACAAAAATTAAAACCATGAAATCATTTTAAAAATATCATGTACAGCAAAAAGTTGGTGTTATTGACTCGCCATCACCACTTCCTATTTTCCTATTTTGCTGCATAATTCATTTACTACTACTACTAGGGTACTAGTCAACAGTTTGATCTAGTTCAGACATAACAATCATGGTCTCATCAATTATGCCTTAGGATGCCCAAAATTAGTGTTGGATTCACACACTCCTCCCTTCCATGCCGGCTTGTGCACTTTAATCTTGATTAAAGTAAACCACAGTTGTTTCACATTACATCCAGATGGGAAACTGTGTCTTACCAAGCAGGATCTGAAATCAGGGTCAAACTGTATTTTCAGAACCTGGTTAGTAAATCAACAGTAAGGCCATAGTTCCTCATTGTGGACAGAGAACACGTTTTCCTGGCTCGATAAACCATGGTTTATGAAGACAGAATCAGTATCTCCATGCATTCCTTGTAACCATTTCACAGAGATTCTTCTTGAACTCAAAGAAAACTCAAACCCTATGCTTGATATAAGCTGGAAGTTCCAACATGCCATCACAATGTTTCACATTCATTGAGAAACTTTCTGCTTTGGTCATGATATCAGTTTCATAATTGCTGTGTGATGTTCTAAGTATGCATTGTAGCCCAGTGGTACAGTGAGTGATTAACCATGACATCTGTACAGTGCATGCAACGCCATTGGAAAGACTGTCCTGGTCCTGTGTGTTTTCACAGACAATATGGGACTATCAGCAGTCCCACTGGATTCTGTAAGGATAATGGCTTACATTTGGAAGATAGTTTTGGGGGAATTTGGGGCAGCAGCAGCTCCTTTTAATCTTTCCAAAAGTCAGTGCTTATCCAATGGAAAATTGGCGAAGCATACAATGGAATTCTGGACAGCTTCCAATATTATGCAGAAATTAGCTTTTGACTCTTACATATTAGTAGTTTCTGAGGGCTGGGACTATGAAACCCATGTAATCAAAACCCAAAGTCCCTCATAGATATCCAGTTTTACAAGTATTCATGACTAGGGATGGGTGAATCTCCATTTCACAAAGTTTTTCTTTTCTTTTCTTTCTTGAACATGAAGAAATTTGCAAACTACAGTAAATTCTAAAATGGAGTTCTTATCTACTTGCGCCAGCTAACTGCAATAGGTACTGCTATTTCCAGCATGGAAAGGACCATGTTTCATCTGTCTGCCATACAGCTTTTTTTTAAGATGAGGAGCTTGTCAGCAAAAAAGTGTTGGCAACCTTGATTCCGCATCAACATGGTTAAATATACAGGAATTCAAACCCAGACTTTGATAACTAAAATATCAAAGTCCCAGGCCCGGATGGACAACTCTGTCAGTTTTGGTTTCTCCCACATACAATTTATTTTAAATCTCTAGTTCTTTTTGTCTAGAATATGGAAAACTTTACAAAGTTTGGTAAATTCTTACCAAAACTGAATTAAAACAGAATTCTCACCCATCCCTATCAATGATAGCACTAAGCAAGAATGTAGGCTAGAGATGCTGGGGAGTGGAGCTCAAGAAGCGTTCATCAGCTCAACCTCCCAGATTCCATCCTGACTTCCACCAGCAGGCCCAACTCAGTCTGCAGCAAATTGGGCCACCTGTAAGATTTTCCATCTCTTTTTTTTATTTGCGTAAATAGCCACTTGCACAAATTGTGGCCACAATTTGTGCAAATGGCCATTTACACAAATTTTAAAAAGCCAAACTGCAAAAGTTTCTGGATTTCTGGAAAAAGCCACAGCTCCATTCACAAATGAAAGCTGAGTTGGGGCGCTGTGGATATCCGGCAAGCCCAAAACGGGATGGATTTCCTGGGGATGGATATCCGTAGTGTAGACTAGCCTTCTCCTTTGCTGTGACTGTCTTCCACTGAAACCCAATTAATATATGCTGTTCTTGTGAACCATGAGCCAAGACAATGGTCATTCATAAGGCAAAAGGGAAAACAGGCCATCACTGGAGGTGGTAAGAGAGGCAAGCCTCAAATTGAGGCTGTATTCAAATTGATGCATGTATTGACTAGAATTGTCATGCCCAATTTCTTTTGACATTGTTCCTTCAAGACCAATAGCTCCATGCATTTTCCCTTTTCTACAAAGTACTATCTCAGAGTTCTGCTTCTCTGAAGGAGTCTCAAAGACAACAGATTGCCTAAATGCATTGGGCAGTTTTCATTAGTGAATTCACTTGTAATGTGGGTAGAACTCCAGGAATTTGTGTAGGTGGTTCCCCATGAGGCTTAGGCAGAATGTAACTACACCAACACAGCACCTGGTTTTTTTAGGGGTTGGTCTTGGCATGGCTAACATATACTGAGACTGCACAGGGGAGCCACTCACACAAAAGCGGGGTACTGTGTGGAGCTCTGCCCACGTTATTGCATTAAGAGCAGCCACCCACATAGGTTATTGCTTGCTGGAATCAGATTTAAGGCTGGATTTATATTAGAACACTTCAAATAATTATCAGACATAGCAGAGCAGTACTGGTGCCTGTGTAGAGTAATTGTCCTGGAAACCTCAGCAATGCCTGTCATAACAGAAGGATGGAAGGATCAAAGATTAAACACTGGAGGATAGGGAGAAGCTTGTAAAGAGCTTTAACAGCACATCTGAAGCCTAAATCCACAGCCATCTGCAAAGCAGGTTCATTGAAAATGAACATCCCATGATATGGAAAAGAAGAACCTCAAGGGTAGGTTTTTGGAGCAGGGCACATGTTCCATTCAAAGGAAATTATGACTAAGAGAAGAGGAAAAAAAATATACGCCAGGGTTGCTTCTGCAGCCTCTCTTATCTGTAAAACTTTCTGCAGTAAATACTGATGTGAACTGGATGCTCATGAAAGCCTCCTAAGCTCCCCTGTGCCAGCCTGAGCTTCTCACTGTACTCATATGTTAAACATACTAATTAGTGTGAGTGTTGGGATTATCACTGTTTGTACTTTGTACTACTGCAACAACGAATTGGCAAAGAATGGTCCGGTTTTAGAGCATCATCAGAAGAGTGTTTTATCGCACACTCATTACTGCCCACTTATGGATGTTGGCAGGCAGGTCCTTTTGATGATATAGTCCACCTCCCATGTGTCTCCTCCTCCATCTGGCCTTCTTTCCATCACAAAATAGACCCCAGTAAATCCGATTTAAAAAAAAAATGAAATGTGCCGCTGTGTGTGGAAAAGCAGCACGATAAAAACATCCCCTGACTGGGCCAAGTGGGCATTGTTTACTTCCACGTTTCTTCCTCTGTGTGAAGAAAGAGGAAGTATCATGGGGGGGAAGTGACGGTAAGGAAACGCGATCCCCCCTTCTGATGACACTCTGAATTGTTTGGGTTTTTTTAATGAAAGGTCATGAACGTTGGGTGAATGAGAAAGCATGACATGGGATGATGCTGTTCTTTGTTTTGTTGGATAGTTTCCCTGAATTATCTTGAACAGCTTCTGCATGACTCGAGACTAGGGGAAAGGAGGGGTTCAATAGAACCACAAATGGACTATATGAGATGAATCAGATCACAGCAGGCATTGAGTTAGTATCTCTCTGCAGATGGGCAAAATGTGGAAATAATACTCTGAACACATTCCCTCACCTCCCCCACAACACACACACACACACGAAAAAAACACATTTCATGCTCTAGCAGACTTGCTAAGGACTAAGTCTTATTGAGCTTAGTTGCTCATATCACATTTCAGTGATGTACAAAAATCACAGGCTTCACCCACAATTGTATTTCTTTGGGACTAGCTCCATTTGAACCAATGGGCTAAGCCATGGTTTAGCTTTGTGAAAATGAGTGTAGCCTCTCTCAAGTTCTCGTGCCCCCCTCCCTCCCTCTCCGGCACTGATGCAATGAGAGTATGGAAGCTTTTACTTTCCTTTCTGATTAACCACAATTTGCCATACCATCCAATCCTGGGGGAGGAGCTACGGTTAGCAGAAACAAGCCAAATTGAAACCATAATTTATAAAGGAAGATTCCCTGTTGGGCATCATTAGAAAGGAATTGAAAATAAAACTGCCCGTATCGAACTGCCCTTATACAAATCTATACAAACCTAAAAACAATATTCTGCAATTGGAAAAGGTGCAGAAAAGAACAACCAAAATGATCAAGGTGCTGGAGCAGATCCCATAGGTAAAAAGGTTACGTTGTTTGGACTGTTTAACCCCCCAATTATTGAACAAAGTACAGAACAGCTAAGGAGATGCCCAGTGTGTTGACTATCCACTCACAATTTGAGTTGAACATGGCCACGTGCAGATGTTGAGCCAGTAAGTTCAATTCCGACTGAGCCATTGGGATTTAAATCAAGGAATTGTCTTAAACATAAAGAGTGTTTGTCACAGGGGTTCATTGGTGGTTGGAAAGTACTGTCCATGGTGCCATTATTTTTACTTTCTCTAATTTTGAAATAAGATTTTGATTGGTGGGTTCTCCCATTGGAGGAATGTGGTCACCTCATGATACCCCTGACTTAGTCCTTCCTGAGCCCTGCCATGTTTCCTAGCTTAGTCAGAAGAAAAGGCAGAGTAATATAAGTGAACTTTTGGGAGCCTAGTTAGTAGGGATGGGTAAATTGGCAAAATGTGAACTCACTGAAGTTCTCCGAATCCCATCTTGAAGTTTATTCCAACTTCGTCTGTATCAGATTGTGAGTTTTGACTTTCCCCCCTTGTGCCCAAAAATTGTGCACATTTTTAAAATGCATGCATTTTCTAACATTGAGAAAAGTGTAGTTGTGTGCATCTTTCAAAAATATGATTTTTTTTTGCACGTTTTTCAAATGTATGCATGTTTCTGAACACTTTTTAGGGGTTGGCAAATCATACTGCAAGCTTGGGAATCTATGGACTTTGACATCAGGTTGAATTTGAGTCCAAATTTGGGTCTGAGAAGTGCGGACTGGGTAAATTCTGGCCCACACTAAACTGACTAATTTCTCATACATCCCTACTGGCCAGGACAATTTAACTTCCTCTTGTTTCTTACCCTCTTTCCGTGTCATGTTTCTCTGTGCCTCCTACTATATTCTTGCCACACTGTGCTTCCCAAGGGAATGTGAGCTATGTATTGTGGGAGAAAAGAATTGATTTTGACTACCACTGTAACCTCTCAAATTTCCCACATAACTCCAGGAAGTCCCATAATTCTTTCTGATTGAGACTCTGGCCTGGTATATCTCATATGCAAAGTAACTGTCAGTGAATATCCCATCTTCCCAAATGAGATCGGAAATCTATTACACTGACCACCCCTTCATTGTGTTGCCTAGCAACCCATTCGTCACCCTAACAAAAAATCTGGCTTTCTAAAATTATTTCTCCCCTTCCCCTCCTTCGTTTTTTTCCCCCAATAAAAACTGGAGTCTTCCTAAAGTTATTGAAAGATGTGAAAATATGGATTTGCTTTGTCTGACTTGTTCTAGGGAAACAGATGTCAAGGTTGCATAATCCTTTAAAGCTTCTCGGAGCAACTGAAGCTGATCTTTCTCAGCAGAAGCTTTCAGGAAGACAATGCATCTTTCTCACGGTTGTTTTAACTAAAAATGATGACAAAGAATCCACTTCCTAGAGGTCTGTCCTGCAGGGTATTAACCTTGTGCTTGACACCAGCATACCAATTGATAGCTCACTTCAGTAGAACATTAGATGGATCTTATTGGAACCACTCATTGGTGAATGTTTGAGGGGAAGTGGGTGATGATCATGACCTAGAACCCCACCCCATCATGGTTAGCACATGGAACTACTCTTAAAGTTGGTTTTTTATGGCCACATCTATCAAAACAGCACTAGCCACTTGCAGATGCTAATTCAAGTACACATGTGCCAATTTTACATTACTCATTGCCATCAAGGCATGAAAAAAAGACTTAAGTAGGAGCAGATTTGCGGTATCAAAGAAGAGGGAGAAAACCATCATGTTTGCAACATCTGGCAGCTCTACTTTAGGGTGGTTCGTAGCTCAATGGTGGATCACACACCTTTGTATGCATAAGATCCCAGCATTGCTCCCCAGTATTCAAGGACTATGAATATCCCTGCCTGAGCTCCAAGTAAGTCACTGGCAGAACAGATGATATAGGTCTGGCCTGATTCAAAATAAGACAGTTTCATATGTTCATGGGAAGGGATTTATTATGCCTTTTGGAATGTACATTGCCTCTAAGATATGTAAGTAGGTCTGTCCAGTCATTCCACACTTTCCACTGCTTCTCCTCTGCATCTCTTTTGGAGCATATGCAGATGGGCTTTCCTGTGCTGCTGGATGGACACTGCAGCCTGCATACTGACATCATGGTTAGCTGGGATCTGGATACACCTAGAAAACCATGTTCAGCACTGCCAAAGCAAGCTTATGGAAGTTCATTTCACAACCCTTAATGTTCCTACATTTTCTGCTTTGTTTACAGATCTTTTTAGATCATAAGAACTATGTGATAGGACATGGATAGGATATTGTTACCAAGGGAGTAAGGAGAAAGTAAGCAAGTTAAAGATGATAACGAATCTGAAGAGTGTGGGAAACTTCACCATTTCCTGACCACATGGTTGTGGTAGAGCTATGGCGGTACACATAAAGGGGTGCAGGGTTGGTAGAACTGGCTGCAGAGGAGAGAGGACAATAGCCATAAACTCTTGTTTTGAAGAGGCATAGTGAAGCAACTTCTTCCCTCTCACACTGAGGACTTCTCCCTCAGTATGGAACAAAAGGTTTCTTGGAAAGGAGCCAGATTTAAGTAGTACTGCATGAAATTATAGCAAGATAGTTGTTGTTGTTGTTGTTGTTGTTGTTGTTGTTGTTCCAGCATCTATTTCATCAAGGATTATGAAGTGAATGCAATAACATTACAGTGCCACATGGCAAATCAGATTTGGCTATGTAATGATGGAGTCACTGAGAGCAAACAACCGCCCCCTGATTGTCCTCACTCTGAATGGAAGGGGAAAGAGGAAATGTATCCCCATTTATAAGACAGCAGGCCAACACTTTCTGTCTTGCGTCACTCCACTGGCAGTTTCCTTGCCCACCAATGCTGCAAAAATTGACATTTTACCTTGAACCAGCTCGGGTTCATATGGGTATGCATGATTAATTGGGGCTGAATATGGATGGAGATGCTCATTTAGATGAGCGTCTGAATGTACATTCCATTGAATATCGATTAGTGGACAAACAATGTTCCTGTTCAGATGACACACTAGGCCATAATGTTTTGAGCTAAACAATATGGCTTAGTGTGTTGTGTGAACCATGATGTAGTGTGTCATGTGAACCATTCCTAACCATGGTGGCTACATAACTATGGATTAGACATGCTCACTAACCATTTATTGAAAAAGGGTTAGCAGCCTAATAATGGCTAAGTGTGTTGTCTGAACAGGCCCAATATCTGCATTTGGGTGTTCGTCTGCATGTGAACGCAGATCTGAATGCATATGCCACTGAAAGTAATGCAGTGCAGATTGGGCTCATTTGCATTCAGGTGCACATATGAACGTACACCTCATTGAATGTCATGCAGTGTGGATTGATGGCATTTGGTTGCCATCTGAATGAAGATATTGTCACATTGCACTGCATGACACACAATAGGATGTACATATCTTCAGTCATAGGGATGTATGAGTCTAGGGATATACGAGAATTTTGTTTCAGTTTGCAGATCACCCAAATGTGCCCCTTTGGCCTGTCAATGGAAATACAAATGTTTTTGTCTTTGTTTTTTGGGGAAAAAACTTCACCCATTGCCAAAGTTGTGATCACATTTGAAAAATAAGTTGTGCTTTTTGGAAAATGTGCACTCTGAAATGTTCATTTTTAAAACACACACACACTGTTGCACTTTAGTCAATGGGGAAGTGTACAGTTTTGAAACACACACACACACACACACACACAAATGAACAATTATCCTGTTTGAAATGCAGACTTTTATTGTTAGCAAACATGAATGTACAGTACCAAGCTTTGATTTTAGGTTTAGAGAGTTCTGGCAATTACAAACATCCCTGGTTCTCCTATCCCTAATTCAGCCCCATGTAGTCAATGATAGAGACATTAAGCCTATGTACAGTAATTGCTGGGGAACATGGACGGGAGGGTGCTGTTGCACTTGTGTCCTGCTTGTGGGTTCCTGGTCTACAGCTGTTTGGTCATTGTGTGAACAGAGAGCTGGAATAGATGGACCCTTTGTCTGATCCAGCATGGCTCTTCTTATGTTCTTATGACATGCCAATGGTTGGGGTAAGAGACCACTGGCCCAGGCCATGGCAGTGGGGACAGACTCCATTTCCCCCAGACAGCTGTCCCTTACAAACATTTTTGTATCCTTTTGCAAAAGTCAATGTGTTTCATGGAGGATACAGGTGAGGATGTTCATCAAATAAGCTCCCCCCCCCTTTGCCTCAGCACTAGTGCCAAGGGCTTGGAAAGGTATTGAGATTGCCCTGTATGAAGCCGAGGTAAAGATGCACAGAGGAAATATTCTCATGCATGTACTCACATTAAGTGGGTGCCATGACTTCATTTGTTCTTTTTTATAATGTGACTCATGACAAAATTACCCCAGCTCTTAGATATCTGAAGGAGAATGGGAATGATACCCACGTGGTTCCTGCAATTTAGTGCTTTTAACTTGAGAAAAATAAGATCTCAAATTGATATTCAGATATTTCACATGCTGACGATGGGTGCTGATGCATCCTGCGGGATCGTAAACACCCTTTCAAAAAATGTCATAGCTGTGGTTCTCCCAAGCCATCTTCATAGAATCATAGAATCACAGAATAGTAGAGTTGGAAGGGGCCTATAAGGCCGAGTCCAACCCCCTGCTCAATGCAGGAATCCACCTTAAAGCTACCTGACATTTGCCACAACACACTCATCTCCCATGCTGTTAAAAAGTGATTTGTCAGTGGACGGGAGATATATGGAGTCCCTTTGATGCCCAACATTCTTCTGTAGCTCTCCTCCTATCCACTCAGCTTGTTTTGTTCCTCTAATGTTAATGTCACTACTTCCTAACAGAACTAAAAAGGTTCAACTTTTGCTAATGTCAATTGCATAACATGCCGCTAAAACGTTTTGTTTCGTTTTATTAAAAGCTACTCTGTCTAGCCCACCATTGCAGAAATGGGATATTAGTCTCAGAGAGCAGTTTTAAATAGAAAAAAGACTATTGGCTCTAGAGCAGCTAGGGCACTGAGATCTCCCACAGTGATTCAAGCACCTCAACTTGGTTTTTGCAACGCCTTTAACTTGATTGCACCCACCTTCTACATACGTTGTGTTACTGTCCACTGTTAATAAAGTACTTATCACTGTCTGCACTCTGTGGCCCCTATCCACACCAGCCGTTTATTCCAGAATAGTAACGAGGTCACCTCTACAGGCCACATGACGTGCAGCTGATCCCACTGTGATCTAGGGATGGCCCCTCAGTTTTCCCAGGATATCGATGACTGCTTTTGTCCCATTCCCCCCCCCCCGATCTCGCAAGTACCTGGAGGTGCATGGCTGGTGTGCCATCTCCTCATGAAGCTGTTGCTTTTCCTCACAAGTAGTGAGGCTCAGCGAACAGGCAACCAGCTGTGTGGAGTGAGCCCATGGGTATCGGGGGTGAGGGGGAGAGCATTGTCAAGATGTTCTGGATGGGTCTCAGGGTCTTTCAGGGCCTAGTGTGTGTGTGTGTTTAAAAACTCATCTTCGTGTGGGATTGCAACCCTGCCCTTGTGCAAGAGTCAGGAGTCTTTTAAAAAAAACACCTTGGGATAGCGCTCCTTAAAGTGCAGGCAAACTCACTGCCATGTGCCCTGTGAGGGCTAATCATTGAAGTAGAAAACTTCGTGCTCATCCCTCCCCCCTCTCAAAAGGGCTCTAGGTGTAGATGAGCCCTGCATTTCCTTTCCTTATGACCTCACTGTTTACAAGACCCATCCCACCCAAACAAGGTGAATATATCCCGTAATTGAAGTGCACTCCAGTCTATGAAAGCTTATGCTATAATAAATCTCTTCGCCTTTACAGTTAATAGTCTTACAAGACTCTGTTGTTTCTTGTGCAATGGACTAACATGGCTACCCCTCTGAAACTTCATATTCCATGTAACTCTTTTTTAGCTCAGCCTGCACATCCTTCCAGTCACAATCTCACTCATCCCTACTTCTCCACCTTTCTCATGCCTGCTCATCTGTCCTGTTCAAAAGCCACTATGTTATTGCTACAAAGTATCACACATGGGGAGAGGGCAGGAATGCAAACATTGTGTAGTCACTAATGGGATCCAAGTTGGTGGTGACTGACTTGGAAAAAGATATTGGGGTTGTGGTAAGCTTGATGAAAATGTTGACCCAGTGTGAAAAAGGCAATAATTATGCTGGGCATAATTAGAAAGGGACTACAAATAAAACTACCAATATCATCCTGCCCTTTTATGAATCTATGGTGCAACCACAGTTGGAATACCATTTCCAGTTCTGGTTACCATACCTCAAAAAAGGATATTGCAGAGCTGGAGAAGATGCAGAAAGGGGCAACAAGTATGATCAACAAGAAACTACCCTATGAGAAAAGGTTACAAGTAGAGATGTGCGGACATTTTCTTCCCATTTTATTTTTACAACTCTTATTTAATTTGAAAGAAAAGAAATTGCTTTCAAAAAGAAATGGAAAGGAGATGGAAAATTCAGAGAAATTCTCATGGGTGGGGCTTGGGATGGGCAAGAAGTGTGTGAGGGTGACCGGTCTTTCATTGTACAGTCAACTTTCCAGCAGCCTGTAGCCTCCTTGGCTTCCTGCATCTCAATTAAAGCCCGGGGAAGACATCATGAAGTAATTCCTTCCATAGAAGTACAGGCAGCTTCGGAGGCTGCAGAGCAATGGAGAGATGTGTAAAAGAAAAAGAAAAAAACACAGTTCCAACACCCTTGGCCACCTAGCGGTGATTAGGTAAACTCCCCAAAACCACCTCAAGAGGTTCAAAATAAATGATCAAAGTCCCTGAAAATGAGGAAGAAAAATGGAAGGCTTTTTCATGGGGGAAGAAAACCTTCTGAAAACTGAAGGACAGATTTTGGCACAGTGCTAGCTTAACCCCCTCCACAGAGCTGGATGCAACACATGCCTCTCCCCCCCCCCCCCATACATACACTTCCTACAGAGCTTTCAGGGAAGTAGTGACATTGTATGTAGTGAAGCTGCCAAATTTTGCAACTAGCCGGCTCACTAGTCAAACTTCACCAATTCATAATACCCACCTTTTGAATAAACCAGGACTGGAATTTACGAATTTGCTATCACGTTTGGCAGTGATCGTGACTTTCTGAGTGTGGATAGTCTATATTTTAAACAACTCTGTTTCCATGTATGCACTAAATTGGCTGGATTAAACCTTTTCTGGATTAGATGGACCTTTAGACTGATCTAGCATGGCTCTTCTTATGTTGTTATGTTATAAAGGGGCAATACTTTAAAAATGTGTAACAAATTGTGAAGATTGTGTTCTTGTGAAATGGAGAAGTGTGTCTCTTGTTACGTGCTTCTTGTTGCAAATTCTAGTTCTAGCTGGGAGTACTCTAGGCCTCTCCTTCCCTCAGGAAATTAAATAATTGTGCAAATCTAATGTGTAAATCAGAGCTAGCCCAAGATATTTTGTTGCCTAAGATAAAGAACAGTATCCCCTCCCCTTTATTCCACATACAGAATCTGACCTCACAGGAAGTTGAATGGGATTTTTTTTTTAACAATAGCAACAGAACAGATGCAGGGTAGGACATACGGTGCACAAGCACTGTGTTTCAACTCCTTATTGTTCTCATCGCCACCTTAGTCTGCCTAATGGTAGGGCCAGCCCTGATCTTAATGGCATGTTTATGTAAAGCAGGGATGTTAAAGGTCCTTCAGCCTGAGGGCTGCATTCAATTTCAGAGAAGATTGGGGGGAGGGGGGTCTGACAGCAGTGGTGGTGGGGCCAAAAGCAAAAGTAGGTGGGGCCAAAATACCAAAACTACTAGCATATTTTAGCATAAAGGTCTTCCTACCAGTAACAGCTTTGGGACACACATTTCAAACTTTTAGAATGAGGAAGAAGTTGTGCAAAAGCCTGGAAACCACTAAAGAAGATGCAGTCAAGGGTAGCAGGGACCACCTTGTGTTGTGGGGAAGGGGTGTGACTGTCTGGGAACCCCAGAGGGCCCAACTGGGTTCCCCATGCCTGAGCTTCATCATCCTTGATAAAAAAGGATGTTACTACATTGTGGTAAATGGACCTAAAACTCCCCCAGTGCACATTGGGGGGAAAACCCGACGTAAAACAAAGAAAGTGACCTGTGAAAAACCCCAAGCATAGTCTATTCCCTTTGAAAGAGAAATAACCAAATACACTCTGGGGTTCTGATGTTATGAATACTCATAAATGAGGAGGTTCAAGTGCTGTTCCAGTCAGCTAGGCTGCCTCTACAAGAGCGATTTAAAGCTCTTTCAAGGTGCATTAAAAAAATTACCTCTACAACAAGAGCAATTTAAAGCTCTTTCAAGTCTCATTAAAAAATTACCTCTACAAGAGAGGAGCGCAAATGGGGCGTAGAGGCGCGTTATCTCCCCGATTGTGCGCATTATCGAATGCGCGTTAAATAGCGAGTTGTTTTTGCTCCGTCCATTAAAGCGCATTTTGATGGGAAGCTGCTGCCGCCGCCGCTCCTCACGAGTCGCGGCGGGCTCGAGCTGCCGAACTGTCCCTTCCGCTCGCCGGAGCAGCATGAGGAGGGGGCTGCTGCTCCGGCGAGCGGAAGGGACAGTTCGGCAGCTCGAGCCCGCCGCGACTTCTGAGGAGCGGCGGCGGTGGCGGCAGCAGCTTCCCATCCCGTTTGCATCTCCTCCTCCACCGCCTCAGCCCCCAGTCGCCAGCCAGTTTCCCTCCAGTCACGAAAGCAGCCACATTTCAGTAGCTCTCATGCACCCCTCTCTCTCCACTGTCCTCTGGCTCCTGCTGAGGGGATCAGGCTGTCAAAAGGAGCTTCCCTCCCCTCCCGGCCGCTCCCCAGCTGGCTGGCTGGTAGGCTGTGGGCAGCACGGCTGTTTCGTCTCTTCTGGGCGGGCGCCCGCCCCCCCGCCTGTGACTCCTTCCCTGCAAGAGGGGCGTCTCCTGCTCGGCACCCGCGGCGGGGGGCCCGGCGGGAGGAGGAGGAGGAAGAAGAGGGGGTAAAGGAAGGCGAGGAGGAGGAGCACTCGCCTGCTGCCCACAGCCTACCAGCCAGCCAGCTGGGGAGCGGCGGGGAGGGGAGGGAAGCGCCTTTTGTCGCCGCCTCTCGTGCAGAGGTATTAGGCGTAAAGGCGCTTCAGGGATAGTGAGCATAATCGCCTAACCGGGCGCAAAAGCAAATCCTTGTGG
The DNA here is from genome assembly GCA_029215795.1 of Anniella stebbinsi. Classification (NCBI taxonomy): domain Eukaryota; kingdom Metazoa; phylum Chordata; class Lepidosauria; order Squamata; family Anniellidae; genus Anniella; species Anniella stebbinsi. Next base: position 339,177,385 of record JARDYH010000001.1, read on the forward strand.
AGGGGACCCTAGATGTAGAGAAGGAGAGGAGCTGCATGAGCTATTTAACACTTTCCATCTTCATATATCACATGGATAACTGTTTCCTTGTTATGCAAAACATCTTGAGAAAAGGACAGCTAGGAAAATGTGACATCAGGAACATTGACTCGCTGAAGTCTTGCATGGCATTGCAGCATTGTTGGCGAATGCACAGGGGTAAGGATGTGTGAATCAGCAAACCTAGAATTTGCCAAAGATCTCCAAATTCCATCGCAAAGCTCGTTCTGACTCAAGTTCTTATCAAATTGCGAGCTTTTTTCCTTTTTTGTTTGAAAATCCATATTTTCATGCACATTTTTCCAAATTTACACATCAATTGTGCACATCTTTGAAATGTATGCACTCTTCTCCTTTTGTTTAAAGTGTGTTTGTGCATGCCTCGTTTGAATCTCCAAACATTAGCACAAGTGTGAGCACATGTCCGCTGAGAATGTTCGCAAATTGTCAAACATGTGCTCGTGTTCCTGATTCCCAGTGTGATTTGTGCTTGATTCACGCAATTACCCCATTTGTGCAAACGCAAACAGGAATTGACATGATAGGAGCAGTGAGACACTGTTTGGAGAATCCTGGTGATGTTGAACATTGCTCGTTCACCCATCCCTAGACTCAGATACTTGGGAAAGTGTGATGCTTTGGGGGATGAACTTCCCTCAGTTCCTTACAATGATCGTACAGAAACATAGGCAGATCCAAACCATTGCTTGTTTACCACTTGTGACATAGAATGAGGTGGGCCAGGCAAGGTCACCAAAGAACCTGGAATTTACTCTATCTGAGAAGGGGTGTGTGTCTTTTCTTGTGTTTCTCTCTTTATTCCCTAGGCCGCTTTCCCACCTATTATTTAATCTTCTAAACAAACATCTCCCCCTGTGTGTTATGTAAATATTGTCACTGAATTACTGCCTGTTTGTTTAGCTCATTACAGGAAGCCATGATAAGCTTTTTAATTACAAAATTAGCTTCACCAAATCAATTTCTTTCATTTAATGAACTAAGGAAAACTGCAAAAGAGAGACATACTTTCCCCTCCCCCTCTTTGCAGCATAAATCCCATCCCACCTCTCTCCAAAATACTAGACCATTGCAAGCCAGGAATATATTAAAATAATAATAATAATAATAATAATAATAATAATAATAAATTGACTTGTCTTATTCTTACTTTATGGTGGCAAGCCCTTGGCCAAAAGATGAGAAAAGAGAAGCAAACTCTAATTTCTATTGACCAGATTAGCCTACAGCCTTAAAAAAGAGGGCAAAATATGCCATTTGTTGGTGGTGGTGGGGGATGACTGGCAGGCTAAAGTAAAAATTGCAGGATCCAGAACGTGAGCCCCTTACAACAAAGCTATGTATTGCTCTAATCCTTCCTGCACTGAGCTGATCAGAGAACACCCTACTATCCAGGAGGAAGGGACAATGTGCTCCCCCTATCTTTCCCCTCTCAGTGTTCATCTGCTTGTGCTTGCTTATGTAACCCTGCATCAACGCTCCCTCCTATTATTCTGACTGCTGATCTGTGTCTGATTGCTGTGTCAAGCCTCCGATGCCACGAACACTTTGATTGCTGCACTTTGTGCTCTTTAACATGACAATTAAAAATGATTTACAAATGGTCGTCTCAGTTCCAAATGGAGAAATAGAGGGAGTGTATGATTCTTTGTGGCGTATCAGACATGCTCAGCTTCAACGGCAGCTGCCGCCTTTTGCATGCCTTTCCCAGCTTCAACTTGCATCGTGGGTTTTATGTAAGACACCTGTTCCAAGAGAGCACTTCACAAAACATCTCTAAAGGTTCAGAGGTCAGTTTGGGTGTGTATGGGAATTTGAGGAGGAACTGTCCAAAGAACTGCTGTGATAACAAAGAAGGTTTTCTTCTGACCCACCTATGGATGTATGAGAAATTTGTTAAAGTTCATTTTTGATAAGGACCAAACACAGACTCAAGACTCAATCTGAGTGCATTTTCAAACTTCCAATATTGTTCGCAGACCAAAAAAACATGCATTCAATAGCATATGTTCATTTGAAAAATGTGCATGGAAAAAATGCGTTTTGAAATTTTTTCACAAATACCCATTATTGAATGGAAGAAAAATGCATACAGAGATGTGCACAATGGATGTATATATTTAGAAAAATACATGCACGTGCGCGCACACACACACACACACACAATACGAACAGGTTTTCATGCAACAAGGAAAAACAAAGATCACAATCTGATATATTCTTGATTCGGAACGAATTTGGAGATGGAATTTGGAGAACTTCAGTGAGCTCAAATTTTGCAGATTTGTAAATCCTTAGATCCACCTATTTCTTTAGGGTGGACAGCTCTCCTCTTTTACAGAAGACAGTCTTCTATTTGAAGGGCTGCCAAGGGGCTATCCTCTGTTTGAAAGGCTGCCCTGTCCAATTCTAGTTTAAAGATACTGAACCATAAGAAGTGTTGTCCATCAACAGTACCTGGCCAGCAAACATGAACAGGCAGGCACAGCGTTCACCTGGGCCAGATCTACACCAAGCAGGATATGACACTTTGAAAATGGTTTGAAAACTGTATATGGAGTGTGTCCTGGGCCCCAACAGTTGTCACTACTGTTATAAACTACTTTAAAGCAGTAGTGTAGATCTTGCCCTGATCACAGTTTTCTGCACTATCATGACATGTGCAATATTTCTATTTAAATTATAAGAATCATTTCTAGATGCGCATCAATCCTTATAAGCTAGTGACCCTGTTCAGACGACACACTACACCACCATGGTCAAGCATATTGAGCTAAACTTTATGGCTTAGCGCGTTGTGTAAACCATGACTTAGCATGTCATGTGAACCATTCCTAACCATGGTAGCTGCATAAACGCCACTTAAACATGCTCATTAACCATTTGCTGCAAAGGGGTTAGCGGCTTAACCATGGCTTAGTGTGTTGTCTGAACAGGCCCATAATGTGCAAATGTTATGTAAATCATTGTCCTCTTTTGTCCTTTATTTTGGTGATGCATTTCCTTTTCTTTGGCTTCCCATCAGTAGTCACCCTAGTTTCATTCCCCTGCCTGAACGAAGGAAATAGTCCGATACTTAGAAGGATGGTTCAAGAGAAAGGCAGATACAAGGTAAATTGTATGATAACCTTTAGTAGTTACTAGTGGCTGGTGTCCCTGGATTAACTATGCTTCTTAAATTCCTATCTGAAATGTCCTCATTTTGTCACCTCTTAATAAGTTTTAAATCCTAGAGCAGCTATCCCCAACTTGGTGCCCTGCAAAAGTTTTGGACTACAATTTCCATCAGCCCATACTCTTGACTGCATTTACTGGGGAGGATGGGATTTGTAGTACAACACAGTGCAGATTATAATGCTGTTATCCTTCAGATGTTGCATGTCTCCAGATTTTATGATGCAGTCCAAAAACATAGTGAAATGCACATGAAATGCATGCTTTCAGATTAAAAAAAACATTGAAATGCATCGTTTGAGAGAAAATACATTCAAAATGCACATTTAGGGAGGGAGGGAGGGAGGGAGGGAGGGAGGAAAGAGAGAGAGAGAGAGAGAGAGAGAGAGAGAGAGAGAGAATATGTTAAAATACTGTTTAAATGCAGAATTTTGTTCATATGTAGACCTGATGTAAAGATGGGCATAATAGACTTAACAAAACCCAAATACCATGTTTAGCACATGGAAAGTGCAATAGATAAACTCATTCAGGGGTGGGGAAATACGATCCCCTTTGCTGTCTTGTGATTCCAATTTTAATGGTGATTTGAATTGGAAACGTTTACCAATTCATACATTCTTTTTGCCAGCATACTTGCACTTGTAAGATTTGGCATGAATGATTCACTTGTATAAACGCAATGGGACATTGGTGGAGGGATCTCATGCAATACCACAGTTCAGTTGGATTTTCCCTGGTCTGGAAGTTGAATTGCAGTGTATGCATGAATTCCCTTGTCTGACATCACAGGCTTTCAGCAAATAGATTACTCAGGTGGGGTTCTTTAAAGCAAAAGTAAGTGGCAAAAACGGAATGTAGATCTAAAACTTGTGAAATAGGATTAACCTCGAGATCTGTGATATATTTTTTTAAAAAATAACATTCGTTTTGCTATTTCTTTTCCTGTAAGTGCCAGGGCAAAGGTGGGATGCTTAGCATCACATTTATACAGTGTCATGTAAGATCCAGCCCAGGCTGTCAGAAACTGATGTGCTGCATACCCTGTGTTGACAGAGAATGACTCCTTTAGGTCAAGGAGGGCAACTTAATTGCTAGGCTTGTCAAACAAAGAGGAGCACAGGTCCTTTCTGGGTTTCATCAGAGTGTTGTTTTCTGGCAATTGTTAGATGCTCCTGCGATTATTAGCCATGTTAGTCAGCATGTATGCTGAAGTCTTGCACAGGCAGATGCCTGCGATACAATCAATGGCTACTAGTCCTGATGGCTATGTGCTACCACCAGTATCAGAGGCTGAAAGCCTATGTACACCAGTTACTGGGGAGCATGTGGGGGAGGGTGCTATTGCACTCATGTCCTGCTTGTGGGTCCCTGGTTGACAGTTGGTTGGCCACAGTGTGACCAGAGTGCTGGACTAGATGAACCCTTGGTCTGATCTGGCATGGCTCTCCTTATTTATTTATTTATTTATTTATTTGTTTGTTTTAGTTATCCTAAATATTTCTCGTCTGCCTGTGAAGACAGGAGCCCTCCCAAGGCAGCGTACAACAGTAAAACTTACATAATAAAAACTGATGCAGTAATACAAATAGCAGCTAACAACAGTTAGTTCAGGTAAGCCTTCTACAAAGGTGTACACATGTTTGAAGACTATCATTGCCACATTGGGCTGGCTTTAAAATGGCCAGGTCAAGCTCTTTAGAAGTGTTGGACAGAGTTTGTTGGTCTATTTCTTTGTTACTTTACTAGTTTTTCATTAAGCCCAGTGAAAGGCAATGGATGTTTTTTATTATTATTATAGGTTTATGTTGATCTAGGATTTTAATGAGCTTGTCTTGATGTTCGCACAATTTTATCGGTATAATATTTCCTTGTTGTTAGCTGCCTTAAGCATGGAAGGAAGTGGGATGTAATGGACGGATGGCTTTTAATGTTGTGCCTCTATGAAAGGAAGAGCCATTATTTACAGCTATATAAGGAAGTATTTTAACATCCAATGGCCAGAAAGCCAACAAGTCTGAAAATGTGCATTTTTTCCTCTAGGGCTGGCATTAGTGTTGTTTTGAGATTGGAGTTGGGCTAAATAGCTTTTTAAGGATCCTTCCAACTCAGTGATTTTTGATTGTCAGTGTGGTGTACCAGACTGGTCAAACCAGTAAGACTGCTTCAGATTCCTTTAACGGCTCTGGCAGGGTGGTCATGTAACTTTTCTTTGTTATGATGCAGTGGAGGTATTAAAAAATGACACCAAATGCTCCTGAGATCTCCATCCATGTTTGCTGCTGTGGTTTACACCCTTCCTGGCAAGGGTTAAGTTGTATGGATTCCACTGAACATTTCTCTGATCAGAGCAATTAATTCAGTGAATGTCTCATTTTTCTGCTTTTCTCCTCTTGGCAACACGCACACACACACACAGCCTATGATTTGTCTGTAAAGCTGGAGCTTTGGCAGGAGTTGCAAGTGAAAAGTTGTCAGACATTGAAATGCAGGTAAATGCTTCTGAAATTACACACGTGTGTGTGTGTGTGTGTGTGTGTGTGTGTGTGTGTGTGCTGTTCACCCTTCCCTGCCACCTTCCCTTCCCCAGCTGTGCTTGAAAATTTCAGAAGGCAAATCTGCAATTTGTTGCTAGTTTATTCAGAAAGAACCTGTTCCCATGGTTTGATTTAAGTCAGGTTTGGAGCCAACTTGATAGAATGACTCTCGGACATAGGTTGCTTGAGTCATTTCACAGCAATGACAGTATCATGCTGGGTGAAGAGAAAAAAAGAGTCCCTAAGGTGAGCCATGTTGTTGTTTCCCAAATCTCTCTACCAGATGTTTCAGTGTCTCCTCTCCTATGCCTGGACCCACAGAAAAGCAGGCACTATTTCTCTTTCTAAGGTGCTTGAGGATCAGAGGCCTATTTAGGTTCACTTCACAAATTGGTAATCATAGACTCATAGACTCATAGAATAGTAGAGTTGGAAAGGGCCTATAATGACATCGAGTCTAACCCCCTGCTCAGTGCAGGAATCAACCATAAAGCATCCCTGACAGTTGGCTGCCCAGCTGCCTCTTGAAGGCCTCTAGTGTGGCATCTTACAAAACAAATAGAGAACAAGGATGTCAGTCACTTTGCTGGGTGCAAATTTAGGGTGCACCATCAGGATCCTTGACACACTGCAGAAATTGGAACCACACATATTGAACAGGAGGTCATTCTGATGGTTGTTGCCCAAGACTGGTAAATGTTGAAGAACATGTCCTTCCAGGGATGGAATTTAAATTTTGTTTCTGACTCATCTTGGACAGTTTATTCCAGTCCACCCATACTGTGAAGTCTGTGTGCCAATTCAAACATTACTCACTTCACCGAAGGACATCCCAAAATCGATGCTATGTGATACTGTTCCATCCAGTGGAACATACTTTTCTGATGCTCTTCACTGGGGTGGGTGGGCAACTTGCGGCTCTCCAGATGTTTTGCCCTACAACGCCCATCAGCCATAGCCAGCATAGCCAAAGGTGAGGGATCATGGAAGATGTAGGGCTTTGGGACTACATCTGGATGGTCATAAGTTGCCTGCACCTGCTAGTCTTCTCTCTCTCTCTCTCTCTCTCTCTCACACACACACACACACACACACACACACCTGAGATACATGAAAAGACACTGGGAAAGATTTTTTGGCATTCCTGATACAGTTATTGTATTTGCAAATGTCACAGCTGTAGGGGAGAGCATCACAGGGACTGAGGTTTCAGGTAGGGCTGTGCACAGCCCCATGATTTGCCATGAGGCTGATTCAAAGCTTTCGAATTGGCCATGATTCAATTCGGGGTGCCTCGGTGCCACTGTGGCCCACTTTGGATTTGGTTCCAAATTTGAAGCAGGTCAGCAATTGCAGTTTCTCAGGCATGAAGCTGACTGGGAAAGCCTGGCAGAGGCCAACAGGAGTCCAGAGGACTTCCCTTCCCTCTCACTCACCCCTCCCCTCCTGCTCACCCACTCCCACTCATTCCCAAACCTGCTGACTGACTACTCCGCGCACACACACACACACACGCACACACACACACACACACGCATGCACACACACACACACACACACAGAGGACTTACCTAAACCCTCTGCTTGCACCAAGAAGTTGCCCGTCCTCCATGAGAGCTGTCATTTCTGGTCTGCTGTAGTTCTACTATTGTAAACTTGGCTGCTTCAGGCTGAGGCAGCCCAATCCAGTCCCAATTGTGATTCTGCTTGAGGTGAGCCAAATCAACCAGCTTCGACTCAAAGTTGAGGTTTGGGACTGAGGTGGTGCACGCTCCTACTTCCAGGTAGTTTAATGTCATCTGTGAATGAGAATGGGACCATGAGTCCTACTTTATAGAAAAGAGTCCTCTATTTGAAGGATTGTCAAGTCCATCCAATCCAAGTCTGGTTTAATTATTCAAACACACACACACGTCAGATGCTGGCAAATCAAGGACCTTAAAGTCACTCATTGTCCCTTTGCACCTGGACAGCAGACTAAGTAGGCGCACAGGAACCCTGGTCATAGCCTTCCCCAAGATTTATTTAAATATATTTCTACTTAAGGTATAGTCATTATTTCTAATATTGCATCTATACATATAAATTAGCAAATGCAAATGTTATGCAAATCTTTTGTCTTATTATTTGGTGCCAAACCATACACAACAATACACAACAATAGCACTCTTCAAATACTTGAAAGGTTGTCACATGGAGGAGGGCCAGGATCTCTTCTTGATCAACCCAGAGTGCAGGACACGGAATAATGGGCTCAAGTTACAGGAAGCCAGATTTCATCAAGAAAAACTTCCTGACAGTTAGAGCAATATGACAATGCAACCAATTACCTAGGGAGGTGGTGGGCTCTCCCACACTAGAGGCATTCAAGAGGCAGCTGGACAGCCATCTGTCAGGCATGCTTTAAGGTGGAATCCTGCACTGAGCAGGGGGTTGGACTCGATGGCATTATAGGCTAGGCTGACCATATGAAAAGAAGGACAGGGCTCCTGTAACTTTAACAGATGTAGAGAAAAGGGAATTTCAGCAGGTGTCATTTGTATGCAATTAGTTCCTGGTGAAATTCCCTCTTCATCACAACAGTTAAAGTTGCAGGGGCCCTGCCTTCTTTTGTATATGGTCACTCTAGTATAGTGCCTGCACCTTTAACTGTTGTGATGAAGAGGGAATTTCACCAGGAACTAATTGCAGACAAACGACACTGGCTGAAATTCCCTTTTCTCTACAACTGTTAAAGTTACAGGAGCCCTGTCCTCCTTTGCATATGGTCAGCCTATTATAGGCCCCTTCCAGCTCTACTATTCTATGATTCTATGAACACTACTCACATAGTGAGTAGCTGAGGCTTGTTTTACTTTTTACCCAGGCATAAGCACAAGAGTGATTCAGATCAGGACCATGGCACTCTGGGAGGGGAGGGTTAAACCTTCCCCCACACATTTCTCCCCTGAAATTGGAGTCATTGGAGGCTCCCCCCTCAATTTTAATCCCCCCATGCTGTGGGGAGATTTCATGGTGATGCATTTCCTCTGTTTGGGAGGTGCATATGGAGCTTTCTTACTTACCCTATGAAAATGTAAATTCATATGGAATGTATCCCAGACATGCCAAACAGAGCTGCTGAGTGGCAGGGAAATGTGGCTGTGTTGTGGATATCTTCTATGCAATTGGCTAAAGCACAGCCTGCCCAATGTGAATGTTACCAATTCGTGTTGTGTTAGCAGCCACTTAGAAGCATTTCTCCCCCTCATTGGCCCTACTGAAGGGCAAGGCATATATGAACTGATCCTCCGAATCTGGCTCTGCCAAAAGCCTCTGCCATGCAATCAAGACAACCAATGATTGCTCAGTACACCGGGCCAGTCCAGAAAAGGCACTCTGCTGTTCTGTTCATGATTCTTTCATTTGTTTTGTCCCAAATAACCCTTCTTCTGTCACACTACTCCAGAGCCTGCACTTCAGTTTTTAAGAATATGCATGAGCCTTTAAAAGAATCCAAGGTGTGAATCACACTTAAGCAGTCCTACCCACTCGCTCCCCAACACCAGGTTTCTCATAAGTGTGAAGTGAGAGTGTTTTGTTTTGTTTTTTAATTAGAAAGCATGTCATCAGAACATTTACCAGCCCTCAGAAAAAAATAAATAAGCTCTTAAGATATGGGGATGTGTTTAACAAATGTATTTATTTATTTTCTCTTCCCACTTAAAAAATGCTGCAAGCATTCATTCCACATATGAACATCCAATGAAATCATTGTTATCAGTGACAGAAGACCGTATCAGCTCCTAGTCCTTCTGCTTTCTCTTCTCTCCAGACCCTAATCACACATAATAATAATAATAATAATAATAATAACGATTTATTTCTTACCCGCCTCTCCATCTAGATCGAGGCGGGGAACAACAGCATGATAAAATACATAAAACTAATTAAAACATGACAAATATTATTAAAACTGCATTAAAACATCCTAAAACATCATTAAAACATCCTAAAACATCCTAAAAACATTCTAAAAATTACACTGGATATGCCTGCCGGAAGAGAACAGTCTTTATAGCTTTCTTAAATTCTAAAAGACTGTTAAGTTGACGAGTCTCCTCCGGCAGGTCATTCCACAGTCTGGGAGCGGCAGAAGAGAAGGTCCTCTGGGTAACAGTTGTCAGCCTAGTCTTGGCCGACCGCAGTAAGTTCTTCCCAGAGGACCTGAGCGTGCGGGGCGGATTGTACGGGAGAAGGCGATCCCGCAGGTAACCTGGACCCAAACCATGTAGGGCTTTAAAGGTAATGACCAACACTTTATACTTCACCCGGAAACTAATCGGCAGCCAGTGGAGCGATTTTAAAGCTGGCGTAATATGGTCACTCCTAGATGTACCGGTGACCAACCTGGCTGCCATATTTTGAACTAGTTGAAGTTTCCGGACTAGGCACAAAGGTAGCCCTATGTACAGCGCATTGCAGAAGTCAAGCCTCGAAGTTACCAGCGCGTGCACCACCATCTTTAGGTCTTCCAACTCTAGGAAGGGGCGCAGCTGGCGTATCAGCCGAAGCTGATAGTAGGCACTCCTGGCCGTCGCATCTATCTGGGCTGTCATTTGGAGCGACGGATCCAGGAGCACCCCCAAGCTGCGAACACAGTCTTTCAGGGGGAGTGTAACCCCATCCAGAACCGGTTGACACACCTCCAAACCCAGGTTGAGGCGTTTGACAGCAAGCACCTCCGTCTTGTCTGGATTCAGCTTCAGTTTGTTTTTCCTCATCCAGCCCATTACCGCCTCCAAGCATTCATTCAGAGGAGACACACTATCCTTAGCTGACGATGTTGTCGAAGGCATAGAGAAATATATTTGGGTGTCATCAGCATACTGATAGCACCCCGCCCCATGCCTCCGGATGATCTCTCCCAACGGTTTCATATAAATGTTAAACAGCATTGGGGAAAGGATGGCACCTTGCGGTACACCACACAGCAGCTCCTTCTTTGCAGAGCAGCTATCCCCAAGCATCACCATCTGGAACCTGCCCGAGAGGTAGGACCGGAACCACTGAAGCACAGTGCCCCCGATTCCCAATCCCCTCAGGCGTTCCAGAAGGATACCATGGTCGATGGTATCGAATGCCGCTGAGAGGTCCAAAAGTACCAACAGGGACACACTCCCCCTGTCAATACCCAGGCGTAGATCATCCGCTAAGGCGACCATAGCAGTCTCAACTCCGTATCCCGCCCTGAAGCCAGTTTGAAATGGGTCTAGAAAATCAGTGTCATCCAAGACTACCTGGAGTTGAAAGGCAACCGCCCTCTCGATCACCTTGCCCAAGAATGGAAGGTTTGATACCGGTCTGTAGTTATTAAAGTCCAGGGGATCCAGGGAGGGCTTCTTTAGAAGCGGCCGTACCACCGCTTCTTTTAAACATGATGGAAAACTCCCCTCCCTGAGAGATGCATTAATAATATATTGTAATTGCGATCTAACCGCATCTCCTCCCTGGACGACCAGCCATGAAGGACAGGGATCGAGAGGGCAAGTCGTCCCCCTCACTCGTCCAAGCAGCTTGTCCACGTCCTCGGTACTCACCAACTGAAACCGATCCAGTATAATTCTACTCGCGGAGTCACTGGATACTCCATCGTCAGCCTCTGCTATAACGACGGCATCTAAGTCGGCTCTTATCCGAGAGATTTTATCTGCGAAATGATCATTAAAGGCATCGCAGCGAACCGCTGAAGGCTCTAAAGTCGGATTCAGGGGGGAAGGTGCCCGGGTTAGACCCCTCACCACCCTGAACAGTTCCGCTGGACGCGAATTCGCAGACGCAATGCGCGCAGAGAAGAAAGCTTTCTTCGCTGCACGTATTGCCACCCCATAGGAACGAAGATGTTCTCTATGCCGTGTCTTGTCGGATAGAAGTCGAGTTTTCCGCCATCGGCACTCCAGTCGTCGTCCTTTCCGCTTCAACTCCCTGAGGTCTTCCGTATACCAGGGCGCCCTGTTAGAAGCGGGTCAGAGAGGACGTTTGGGGGCGATCGTGTCGATAGCCCTAGTTAGGTCTCGATTCCATCTATCAACCAGGGCTTCTACAGGATCGTCGACGATACCAGCCATAGAACCCTCCAAGGCTTTCTGGAATCCAGCAGGATCCATCAGCCTTCGAGGGCGGACCATCTTAATAGGTCCACCACCCCCGCAGGGGCGGGTGGTAGCCGTGATACTAACCTTAACCAGAAAATGGTCTGTCCATGACAACACGGAGGTATTCGTTACCTCCGCCCACAGATCCGTCTGTTCGGAACTGAAAACGGCATCGAGGGTATGACCCGCTGAATGTGTGGGTCCAGAGACCAATTGGGATAGGCCCATGGTTGTCATGGATGCCACGAACTCCCGAGCTCCACCTGACAAACCAGTCTCGAATGGGATGTTGAAATGCATGCATGTTGCACATGCATGCAAACAAATGGTTTTCACAGGGGAACCGGAAGCATGGATGGGGATTGAATCCATTGGGCAGAATCCAATGGGGTGCTTAGACCTCTGCTGACTCTCTTATGCCCCACCCATTCTGTTGCACTACCAGCCCCTACCACTTATGCAAGGAAGATTTAGCACTTCCTAGGAGAAGCCCCAAAATGAGCAGAAATGCTTGTTTCTGGAAGAAGGCAGGCCGGTTGTGGTTCCAGCTTGTTCAATGTAATCAATGGGACCTAGTACTTGCAGAAGGGAATCTTTGGGACATAAAAGATTTGTCTGGGGCATAAGTGCCCCATTGGATTCTGGCCCCATTTTCTTCTTGATGTGCATTCATTTTGCTGATATCTGCCTTCAAATGTCATTTTTTTTAACATTAAGAGGAAGAAAATCAAAATAAATCCCCTGAATGTACAGTGCCAGATTTCGCACAAAAAACCTGCTCAATGTTTATGGTTAACTAGTGCCCTGTGGGATTGTGACTTTGGATGATTTCCAGGACCCAGCAGTAACATAGTAGGAATTTCAGGAGAGCATCCTCCAAAGGCAACAAAGAAACCAGCAGGACACTTGCCAGCAGAGTGCTCTGTACTGCACTCTCATCAGAATGTAGACTGACTTCTAGTCAATAGTCATATGGGCATTCTCCAAGGAAATGCCAGAAAGCTGATTAAAATGGCTGGACTTAATCAGCAAGTGCTGTTTTCCTTTTGAGGTAGCAATGACCCTAGGCCCCCAGTACAGATCCAGAATGGTTGCCTTTATGGCTCAAACACAACTCTATGGTCTTCACTGTTTGTGCACTTAAAAAGATCTCAGGCTGCGTTCTTTTTCTGTCACAGCCAAATTGTCAACTCAGTTTCGATCTTGGCTTTATTCTAGTTTGAAGGATTCTATCCTATTGACTTCAAACACTTCCCCATTTGCAGATCACCATATTTTTTAGAGAATCCTGGGGGCACTGGCTCAATTCGGACGACACAATAAACAACTGGTGTGGGGGAAACAATCATCAGTTGTTTTGACTATTGTGTCATCCGAATGCTGCCATAGTCAACTCAGCGCTGATCCTCATCCACACCACAGTTGATTATTTATTACCATGTTGTGTGGGGAGTATCCCCTAGGGTTAGGGTTAGGGTTAGTCAACCCACCATTGACTATCGTGTCGTCCAAATTGAGCCACTGTGTTCCTTCCTCTGGTCTGAAAGGTGGAATGACAATGATGTCTCTTGCTTAGGAGAGAAGACCATGCCAAGTTGACCTGTTAAGAAGGAGTGTGTCCGAGTTGCTTTAGCTGATTTACCAACACTGACCCTACGTGGACAGAGATCGTAAAATCATAGTGTTGGAAGGGGTCATCTTGGTCATTGAGTGCAATCCCCTGCTCAGTGCAAGAATCCAATTTAAAGCATCTATCATTGATGGCCTTGCTTGAATGTCTCCAGCGATGGAGAACCAGTGGTAGTTGGTGCCATTTGTGTGACTGCTCTGACCGTTAGGATATTTTTTTCCTGATGTTCAACCAAAATCTGCCTTCCTGTAACTTAAGCTTGTTATTTCCTGTCCTACAATCTTGGATGATAGAGAGCAGGTTGCAGCTGTCTTCTTTGGGTACTGGTCTTGCTCCAGTTATCCATGTTTGTTCAGGTTACTGTAGTGCGTTATATGTGGGGCTGCCTTGAAAAATGGCTTGGAAACTTCAGCCAGTCCAAATTTAGGCAGCAAGATTTCTAACTGCAACTAGCTGATTCGATCATATTACACCAATACTTGTCCATCTGCACTGGCAGCCAGTCTGTTTCTGAGCCCAATACAAAGTGATTTCATAACTTTTAAATCACAAAATGACTTTGGGGCAGGTTACCTGAAGGAGTTACTCTTCCTGTCTAAATTTCCCCAGGTCCTAAGGTAATCTGTTGAGGCCCAAATGAGGTGAGGCAAGACAGAGGGCCACTTCACAGCTAGCTAAGGATGAGTGAAAAACTCACTCCATCATTTTCTTAATGGAATAACCTAATTCTTTCTTTCTTTCTTTCAAATGGAGGTGAAGTGCTGCCTCCAATGCCATCATATTTTGAATTCGAAGGAGTAGTTTTTGCTTTGCAGCTCAGAACTCACCTCTCCCTTGAAATTAGGTTCTTTGGCAATTTCCTTTTCTTTTAGTCTAATCTGCCCCTTTTGGGAAATCGGTGTTTTGTGACTGGCCATGCCCAACATGGCAGCCAGTTTGCAAAGGCCCCCATTTTGTGTGAGTGTCCTCAACATTCTTTCAAAATTCCAAATGTGTCCTTTGGCCCCAAAAAAGTTGGGGAACCTTCTATTTTATGGGTTTAGCTCTAATTTGTTAACTGTGGCTATGGGGTTACAGTGGGGGATATAGAAATGCAAATGAATAAATAAATAAAGTTTATGGCCTACCTTTACTCCAAGGACTCATGGTTCCCCACCCCCATTTTATCCTCGCTACTCTGTGAAGTAGATTAGGCTGAGAACCAGTGACTGGCCCAAAGTCAACCCGTGAGTTTCATGCCAGAACCTGAGTCTCCCTGCCCCCCCCTCACAGTCATGTTCTAATACTGCACCACACTGGTTTGCACAATCACCACAGTTACAAAAAATGGTGAGACAATGATATCTAACTGTAAAGATTGGGCTCACAGGCCTAAAAATATCTAGTTCCCACTTTGTGCTTCACTTCTTGTTTATTAAACTGTTCTAAGTCTGCCAAATGTGTACATCCTCAGGTAGTGCAGCTTCCATCTCTTTTCATTAGTATGTTACCCCATCACCAGCCAGGTCCCTTGTGATATAGAAATGCCTCCTGATAGCATCCTGGATTTCTTCTTTGTTCATTAGCATTGGACAATCAGGAAAAGACCTCATCCATGAAGATAACCCAGAACAGTTCCTCCACTTTTCCATTCTGACACTAATCGGCAGTGACAAGAATGGAGTGGCATTTTGCAAGCTGCTCTTTAAGCCATTATGCAAGGTTCATCAAACAGCCCCATCATAATGGCTCACTTGGATCTCAGTCTCCAAACAGCTTGAGTAGTAACATTAACTTAAACTCACACCCCCTCCCCATTGTAAGTGAGTTGCCAGACTACTGATAAACCGGTTGGGTTGTAGATGAGGGGTGTACATAGATTGTACACCAAGGTAATCTGTGTATTTTGGCATTTCTCTGTCTTTTGTGGACTACCCAGTCTAAAATGGACCCCTGAATCACAAATAATTTTAAGAAAGCAACCTTAAACTCCATTTTTGCTCTGCTGAGACTGTAAAGAGCAAGAGAAATCAGGGCATTTTGGAGTGGTGGTTGGTATCTGAGCTGCTCTGCAGCATTCTGTTTGCTTTAGATGAAGTGGTTGGAAAACGGAAAGCTTAGCAGCAGTTTGGATGAAGAGGCAGGAGACTTATTTTCAAACAAAAAAGTTCAAATGGGACATGTGTGGTTTGAATTGCTCAGTGCTGACCTTGCATGAGCTTACACTATATCAAGTTATGTGCATGTATCTAAGCCACAATACTAGGGAGCAGTCAGAGGAATATGTGCAACCTCCAAGTTAGATTACTGCAATGTTCTCTATGTGGGGCTGCTTTGGAGACAGTTTGGAAGCTGCAGCTTGTGCAAAATGCAGCGGCCAGATTGGTAACAGGGACCAGAAGGTTTGAACATATAAGACCAATTCTGGCCCTCTTGCATTGGCTGCCTATATGTTTCCGAGCCCAATTCAAGGTGCTGATTTTAACCTATAAAGCCTTACACTGTTTGGGACCACAATACTGATGGAACGCCTTTCCCGCTCAACATCAAAGGTCCTCCTCAGGGTGCCTACTCCGAGGGGAGCTTGGAGGATGGCAACAAGGGAGAGGGCCTTCTCTGTGATGGCCCCCCAATTATGGAATGATCTCCCCAATGAGGCCTACCTGGCGCCAACACTGTTATCTTTTCGGTGCCAAGTCAAAACTTTTCTTTTCTCCCAGGCATATTAACAGCTTAAGTTGAGGTTTTAACTGACTTTGTGGCTAGGCTTAAAAAGTTTTAAATGTTTTAAATATCAGCTGTTTTCTGTTTTATGGTTTTAAATTTTGTATATTGACTTTTTAATGTTCAATCTTTGAATTTTTGTAAACCGCCCAGAGAGCTTCAGCTATGGGGCGGTATATAAATGTAAATAATAATAATAATAATAATAATGTAGGACTATGGGTGAAATTTGCCCCTTCAAGAGGTGTGTGTGTGTGTGTGTGTGTGTATAATGGATTTACCCAATTCACACTTCCCTGACACAATGATGGATGCAAACCCAATGTTCAGACAAAAATCTGTACATTTTGAGCTTGTGATGTGTTCCACAAAACAAACAAACAAATCTGTTTGACAACATGCACACCGTTGAAAAATGCTCAAAGTAAAATGTGTAGATTTCTGAAATGTGCACAGACACATTTTTGTGTCTGTGCACAAAAATGTGTGCGTGTGTGTGCATTTAAAACTGTGCTCAAAACTTGCATACATTAATGCATACATTAATGTGAACATTACAAAAATAAGTGTACATTTCTGTATTTTTTTTTTATTGCAACCTCATCCAAAAATGTGATGGAATGTGCTTGACCTCAAAAAACCCGTAATCTCACTGGGACTTCGTTTCACAGAACTATCCCTAGTGCAACCACCATCCTACGCTAACTATTATGGGTACAATGGAATCTTGAGAATCTGAACTTTCCTTACTTTTTAATGAGAAAATTTATGCTCCTCATGATTAGTAAGAAGAAGCCCAATAAAGGTCTTCTACATATGGACATTCCCCCCCCCCCAAATCAGGAATTATCGTATTTCATCCAGTAAAGGTTTTGAACCTTTTCAGGGCCAGAAGTATGTCATTGTGCCTTCGCACGTAGCTATATTCCAAGTTCTAGTTCCCACCCTTCTTTCTTAAGGAACAAAATAACTGCAACAGAAAATGCAAAGCAGGCAACCCAAATTCAACTATCAGCATGTAAATCTATCCCATATATATTGTGTCCATCAATCTTAACATCTGTATGAACACTTGTATCATGTGTATTCTTTCCATTGAGAAGTTGCTGAGGGAGTACTATATATATGTGGACTCAAACAAAATTCCAAGCTCGGACACTTTCTTTAGCAACATTTTCATTCAGGGTTGTAAAATTCCCCAAAGGCAAATGGCAGGATGCCTTCCCCCGCCCTGCTTTGTTGGAAGTTTCCTGCTGACTTAAAGTAGACCAGCCCTGTGATGATCTCCCTGCTGAGAGGCCTAACAGAAACCCATTGATTTCAGCAGTGTATCACACAGAGCTCATTACAGTCAAGGGCCTCCGGATTTTGGAATGCATATATCATAAAGCACCATGCAAACAGGGTTGTTTTACTATTCAGTTTGTGCAAAAGAGCAGCACTGGGAAGGGTTGCATTTACTCAGCCTCCGTCTTCACTCAGTGTACTTTGTGTTTTCCTGTACTTATTGTTCCTGGAACGCAAGGCTCAAAAGCATATCTGTTACAACTCTCTGTGGGGGTGGAATGAAATTTACACACACAACCAAACTGGATATCACACTGGGTATCAAAACCAAACTTTGCTCTGAAGCCTGTGACATTATTCCCTTGTTCCATTACCCGGCTGTAATTAAGGCTACGTATATATCATTGCAATAACAGCATATTCCTCCCATTTAACCCAGACACTCTCCCCTTCCTCTGCTGTCTCCCTTGCGTCCGTTTCTAGATTGGAAGGCCCTCAGGGCAGGGACCTGTCCTCTCATTCTTTGTAAAGCACATGGAGGGTATGATAATAATAACCACAAAAAGGGCCCCCTGGAAGTGGATTTCCTGCATCAGCATTGATTTGGACCAGATCAGGGGTATGCAGCCTTTTTGAACCTGTGAACACAATTGGCAATTTGAAAAGCTATCATGGGCACCACCACAAAATGGCTGTCATGGGAGGCATGGCTAGTTACAAAGGACAAGTAACCTGCCCAAATGACTATGGACAATGGAGAGGTGGGGGAGGAACCACAGCAACGCTTTTGAACCCACAATGATCCTGTTCAGACCACACATTAAGCCACAATGTTAAAGCCTGTTGTGTGAACCATGATTTATATCATGTCATGTGAAGTATTCCTAACCATGGTGGCTACATACCATGGTTTAAACACATTCACTAACCATTTGCTGCAAAAAGGTTAGTAGCCTAACCATGGCTTTGCATGTTGTCTGAACAGGCCCATTGGAAAACATTGGTCTGCAGCCACTAAAGATGTGTAAATCAGCAAACCTCAAACTCGTTGAAGTTCTCCAAATTCCATCTGAAAGCTCATCTCAACTTGAGTCCGTATCAAATAGTGAGCTGTGCTTCCTTCTTTTTACATGAAAATCAAATGCATGCATCAATTGTTCCTATCTTTGAAATGTCCACATTCTTGAGCAGCTGCTCTTCTCCCATTCCTACTTAGGAATGGGTTAGGAACGGATGCCACAGATATAAGTTTAGAAGAAAATACTGGACGAACTGAGAGTATGCAGCTGGGGTTTATCATTAAACAGGGAACAGAAACCACAAATATGATATACTGGAATGTGTAGTCATTGAAGCCATCACCTTCCCCCCCCCCCCCCCCATCATATCTGTACAACAATCAGGGCTAGAAACTTATCTTTTCAATACATGATACTGAACGTCCTCCAGATTCAATGCCAGTTACTAGATTCTGTGCCAGATGAAATAAATGATGTATGAATATAAGTTCACAGCAGTATGAAAAAGATTTTAAAAAATCCATTTATAGTAAAAAATAAAGTAAATATAATTGTGTTGTTTGTGCTGGGCAAACATCCAGTGTGTTAAATTTCCTCCTCTAACTCAACTGAACTCTATTTGAGGTTTAAGCTTATTTTGCTTTGGGATCAGTACTGCCTCAGTACTTCAGCCAATAAGAATCCTTCTCAACTTTTGCAAGTAAGAAATCTTCGCCTCCAAAGGGAGAAAAGTCTCTTCAAAACGAAGGATGGGTGAGGATTTAATTTGGTTCATTTTTTGATAAGAATTTCTGAAACTTTGTAAATTTCCTGATAAATGGGGTGGGAAGAATTTCTAATTGAAAGACCGAATTGAATGTGTTGAAAAGATGTTTAAAAACTTGACTTCAGCATCTCACCACTCCATAAAATAGTGTTAGAGCGGAGGAGAACAGAGGACAAATCTTGAGCCAATGGTAAAATCCAGTTGCTTGGGCTGCCCTGTTTACTAGCAATGGCCCTGCCACACAATATAATGTGAACCCTCCCAATCCCCCTGAATATTTCTGTTCTGTAGAAACCCACAAAACAATCACCACACAACTCTAGCAGGAAGTCATACTGTTATGCAAAATTCTGATTCTGGTTTGGGATTGCTACGTAGGATAGTCCTATAGCAAAAGGCATAAATATTGTGCTCTCCACCCCAGAATTATCTGATAACCGTGAACATCCATGGTGAATTTGATCTTCCAGAGTGGGGATTGGCCGCTTCAAAACCCATCAAATAATTCCAGAGCAGATATGCGCCCAATCAGAGCTCCTAATGTCTCCGAAATTATCCTACCGTTTTGTGTGTCCCAAAAAGGAACATGACCGTTTTATGTGTGGTGTGTCTAAATTGAAAACTTCCCAATAAGGAACATGGGGTAATGAGTGGGGCAGTTTTGATAATTGATATTGATTGACATCTGTGTCTAACCAATTGGGAATTGCCACAGCACTGTCCATTAGAGTGTTCTGTTCTCCTTCAGTCGCAGTGTTTGGGGGAGGGAATTTTCTCACGGTCCTTGATTCCACACGCTCATTGCTGTTCTCGGACTTGCGGCGTTTGTTTTGGTCAGAGAGAGATATTCTTTTATCTTTGCATACACAATGCAAAGTGAGATGGGGGCATTTGTTTGCAAAGTGAGATTTAGAGGAGAGGGGAGGAAAGGAGGGAGGGAGAGAGAGAGAGAGAGCTACGAGATCTCGAGATGACTCTTTTTGCAGAGAGAGAAGGAGAGGGGGACTGTTTTCGTTTGGCTGTCTTTATATGCTTCGTTCATTTCACCTATTCCACCCCAGCATGTAGGACTGGATTGTGCAATTATCATTATTATTATTATTATTATTATTATTATTCCCGTAACAGTTTGACATGCTGTAGCTCTCCTTCCTCAAAGCTGAGCCTTCCCAGCAGAATGTGGCTTCAAAGTTACAGGTGTCTTCTTCTTGCACTTACATATTGGTGTTTTGCAGGGTTGTGCAGTGCACACAATCAGCATACAATTAATAAAGCACACTTTGATAATATTCCATCATGAGGCGTGGGAAACACTGACTGCTGTTGGTGGTTCTGGCCATGGGGGGGAGGAGTGCACTGTGCAGGGCTGATTGGTTGGTTGTGCCTTTCTGCTTGGACTCAGAGAAGTCAGCCACGCTGGTCCTGCTGGGCTGGCATTGTGAGTGAGTAAGCTGCTACACCTGAGTAAGGCAAGATGTCTATTTCTCAGTTAAACTATTACTCCTATTGGCTGGCTGGGCTTCCAGTGCAGTGGGGGAGGTCGTCGTCATCCCATGTAACCTCCTATGAGGAGGCTGTTGTTGCCTTGACTCGACTTGCTCCAATGTGGCTGACCGATAGTGGGGGAGGGGTGTTTGTCTTTAAAACTGAGGGAGCTGTGAGCATTTCTGTTAATTTCTGTTAATTCTCATTGATTGGTTTAATTCTCATTACCTGAAAATGGAGCATTTTTTTTAACAAAACTGTCTGGCAGAACGGAGAGAGGGAGGAGCTTCGGAAATTGGGGCGGAGAATCGCCACATCTAAGTGCCTCCTTGGATTTCGGGGCAGAGAATACCAGCTCTGCACACCCCTAATAAACATTACAGTAATTAGATCTCCTGTACATTAGGAAATGGTTTCATGTCTGAAGTCATGGTCTAGGTTATATCCTTCATTCTTACCACTTTCTAGAACAACATTAAAATGGTCAAAGGTTGACAGACATTGCTCCAGTGCAGTTAAATACCAACGTATACTGTTGTCAGTGTGTGGAGACATAATGGATTCTTAAACACCCTTGGTCAAGGATGTTCCAATATTTTTATGTATATCAAGCAGTTCTAAATATGAGTTCTAATTAAAGCTATTTCTGATGTTATGACTCATCTGCTTTTTCTAAAGTAATTATAACAATATAGATACAGCATAAATATCCTGTGTTAGGTAGGTGCAATGCTGCAATATTAAAAGCCAAACTGGATGGGGCAGACATTAATTTCAGTTCATTTTTTTTTTTACTAGAATATATCCAATTTGCACCTCTCAGAACAAAACGTGGACTTGAATGCAATCTGCAATTTGAAGTCCATACCAATTCCAAACTTTCAATGTAATTTGCGCAACAACAACAACAACACAACAAGTGTTTAATAAATGTGTGCATTTAAAAAATGTTCAAGAAAAAAAAATGTGTATCTTTGAAAAATGCCTGCAAACATGCTTTGGGCAATAGGAGAAAAATATGTAGTTTTTAAAAAAGGTGTGCAGTTGATGCATACATTTCAAGAAATACTTGTGTACAAACAAAAATGTTTACGTGAAAAAGAGCTAAAAAATCTGGTAAGGACACAGTTCCGAAAAAGTTTTGAGGTGGAAATTGGGTTGCTTGCTGAGCTTGAGTTTTGCTGAATCACCCTTCCCTACATGTGATGCGCAGTTGCATGTAACTCTGTCCTTTATATATTTTTAACGAAAAGCTGCTGAAGGCTGCTGAAGAATGGGAGGGAGGAAGGAGGTGCATAATCCTATCCTTTGGGGCTATTTTTCCACAATGTTCTTTGTCTCCTAAGGAAAAGATATGGGGATGCATATTTTCCCCTATGGGGGAAAAAAGAAGCATGGGGGAAAGGCGAAGTTGATTTTTCACTTGATACAGAACTAATGCAGACCTGTAAACTGTTATACCTAAGAGGGAATTATTGCAGCTGTGGCTTGTTATACAGGAATAAGAAAAATGGTACCTGTCCAAATTCCCTGTTCTATCGTGTCTATTGTCCTTTAAGCCATGGTGCAACAGCAGTAGCAGCAACCGAGTAAAATAAGGAAAGGGCAGTGGGAATCAGTGGGAATGTAACAAAACAAATGGGATTGTAATGGATGAATAACAAAAGTAATGCATTTTAATAATAAAACTGCACGCAGTGACAAAACAAAAGAAACCTTACATATCCCTGTTAAAGTCATCCTGCCTTCCTTTGCATCTGGTCTCACTTCCTTTGTTGTTGTTTTTTTAAAAAAATGAAGTAAAACAAAATACAAAATAGTGATGATTCCAGTGATTTGACTCATCCTGAGTCAGTGCAAAGGAGGATTGGACTCTGTAGAAGAGAAGATTTGGGCAGGTACATTTTTTTCTCACCAGTTGGAGGCCAGTGAGTATTTCCATAATTCTGCACTTTGGCCAGAGTTTGCCAGTGGTATATGGGCTGAAGCCCTGCCTGACATTTTCTAGGTTTATGAACTCATGCAGACTTGGGCCCTGATACCTATCTGGGCAGGGGTTGGGTAGCTTAGTGCTTAAATCAGGGGTTGGCAGGCAACATGCAGCTGAATTAGCATGGTACCCTGAAAAAATAAACAGGGAAAATAGCATCTGTAGCTGCTACAGAGTACTAAAAGTGTCAAATTTAGCTTACAAGCAAACTTAATTTGACCCTTTCGGTTCTCCATAGTGCTATGGATGCCATTTTGCCCCTAAAGTAAATATTGGGGCGGGGGTTCCCTGTAGCCCTTGGGGTAGGCTGACCAGATTTTAAAAGTAAAAATCCCGGTCGCCCCCCTCCAAAACAACCCCCCACCAAGCCACCCCCCCAAAAAAAACCAGCCTGGACCTACCGCCGGGTTCCTCTGTCGCCTGCGCGGCCGCGCGGGTTCCTCTGTTGCTGCCCGCGCGGCTGCGCCGGGTCCTCTGTCGCCCGCGCGGCCGCGCGGGGTCCTCCGCTACCGCCCGCGCGGAAGAGGCGGGAGAGGGCCGGATCCGGAAGTGACGTAGCCGGCCCTCTCCCGTCTCTTCCGCGCGGCCTCTGGCCTTTCTGGGGCTCGTCGCAATGGCGACGAGCCTCGAGGAGCCCGGACGCCCGCGCGGAAGAGGCGGGCGTGGGCGTCTGGGCTCCTCAGGGCTCATCGCCATCGCGATTGAGCCCCAAGGAGGCCAGAGGCTGCGCGGAAGAGGCGGGAGAGGGCCGGTTATGTCACTTCCGGATCCGGCCCTCTCCTGCCTGTTCCGCGCGGCCTCTGGCCTTACGAGCCCGGCAGCGGCGGCAAAGGTGGCAGAGGAGCCCGGGAAGCGGCCGCCCCAGCAGGTAAGTGCCCCCCTTCATGCTTACCTGCAGGGGCGTCCGCTTCCCGGGCTCCTCCACCTCCACCGGGTCTCGCTGCCACCGCCGCGTGACCCCCCGCCACCCCGGTTTTCCCCCGGTTGGCCCGGTTGGCCCGGTTGGCCTCTGGATTCCCGGTTAGGACCGGGAAATCCCGAGCCACCTGGTCAGCCTACCTTGGGGAGGATCTGGGAGACAAAAAGGTCCCTCAGACCTCCCAAGACTGCAACCCCCTTCAGGCAACATTAATGAAAATTCTTTGTTTAGTCTCATTTTCCTTGTTCAGTATCAATGAGTTCTTTTGGATTGTTTTGTTTGTTCCATTTCATTAGATAGTTGTGGGATACCTATTCAATGATTCCACCATAGTGCTGTTCATTAAATACAAGCATTTCAAAGTTTGGTCTCCTGCTACCCTTGTCTTCCTCCTGCCACATTCCTTCTGTCTCTTCACCTTACCCCCTTTCTCTCTCTCTCTCTCTCTCTCTCTAGGTTTTCCCAGATTGAAAATGATGTCTGCTCCTTATGGGGTATTGATTGTGCATTATCAGTTGAGCTCACACACTGACAATTACATGTAGCGCCAAGGTAGCTGTGACAATGAAGCCTGGTTACCATGGCAGTGAAAGGGGCCTTTGCCACTACCAGTTGCCTGCTCTATAGCGATAATCGGGCTGCTCATTTCATTTTAATTGAAATGTGAAATCATATTCTCCAGGATGAAGCAAATGGACTTTTCTCTCTCCCTATTTTATTTTAAAAAAACCCTCCCCAAAAAGGAGAGAGAGAAAATGGTACAATAAGGAGAGATTTGCAGTACAAAATTAACTTGCTGATGGACCCTTTTCAAGCTGTCGCTCAGTCAACACTGAAGAGCTAAGGCTGATGCGGGAACCTTGGTGAGAGTTTCTCACCACCACCACCACCACAATTTTTATCATTGCGTTCCTACTTAATTCCCAATTTCCCCCCAAAGTGATTCAGTTTGCTCCACCATATTCTGTGCTAGATTTCAGCTCATTCCATATGTTATATGTTTTGCGCTCAGTATAAGAGTCTGTAGCAAAGTGGAAAGCAAAGTCCATATTCATAGTTGAAGAATTGTGCATAAACACAATCACTGTCAACTGTGCTGGATGGAATGAATCCTGGTGAAGAATCTGTCTATTTTGATTTCTCTCAGTATCACATTTTTACAATCTCAAATTTGATTCATCTTGAACTTTGAGAATTTTTTTTATAAAGGTTGCATGAGAGTCCTACACATTTCTGTGTATATTTCCCTGAATACATGCATTTCCTATAAAATATACACATTTTTGCCAGCAATTTTCATAACATGCATTATTTTTACAAATATAACTCTATATTTATTTATTTTTATTTATTATATTTATATCTTACTTTTTTCCCTCTCACAAGGAGCTCAAGGCTGCTTACATGGTCCTCCTCCTCTCCATTTTATCCTCAGAACAACCCTATGAGATAGGTTAGACTGAGAATCCATGGTTGGCCCAAAGTTATCCAGTGAGCTTTATGACAGAGCAGGGACTAGAACCTGGATCACTCAAGTACCACTACATCACACTGATATTTTTGTGGGCACTTCTCCCAAGTATATGTATTTTTGTACGCATTTGTTTTAATTGGAGAACTCCACTGCAAACTCAGACAAGTGCGAATTTCAAAGATGACTGAGACCAAGTCTACACCAGCCATTTATCCCGGGGTCAGCTCAAGGTCATCCCTGTGCATCCAAATGACACAAAGGGAATCCTGGGATCAACCGGGGATGATCTCTCACTTTCCCTAGGATAAAATGGACTAATTTTATCCCATTTTTCCCCACGGTTCTGGGATAACCCTGTGGACCACAGGCAGTATGGTCAGTGCTCCTGGATCCTTCCTCCTCACTACAAGTAGCGGGGCTCTTTAAACAGGCACGTAATAAATTTTATTACGGTCAACAAGACCAGCAAGTCAAGTTGGTGGAGTTCACATAAGAAAGCTCTCTGAACCTGTCCTAATCCAGAAATAAGTCTTTCCACTCATTTCAGGGCTTGCATAATGGAATCTGCAAGAAGTAAGAGAATTGTTGATGAGAGCATAAGTGCCCCATGGGATACTGCCCATAGTTATGTGTGTATGGGAATGTTCAGCAATATCACCAAACTACAGTTTCTCTGACTCTTGGGGCAGAACCACTGGCAATTTAATAAATTTAAAGACATAACGTAAGGGATACCCACTAGTATGCTGAACAGGAGTGGGGAGCCCCATTCTGAATAATCCTTTCATGGTTCTAATCTGCTGTTTCTCTACTTGATGATACCAAAGGCTCTTCCCCATCCTGTATGAATGGTTCCTTTCTAAGGAAAGAGCAATACAAAAAAATAAAAAGTGAAGTCAATTCTATATTTGCCTCTTGGCATTAAAGAGTGGAACAGGGAAGAGAACAATTACAGTGTAGGAAGACACGTCTTCCCAGCAATTGGGAGCCTCAAAAAACCATTGCTGTGATAGCGTTATTTTGTGATTTTTAGTATTTATCTTCCCTGGTTCATCTGGTGTCATTTTATCGTACACTGTGCCATTAGACTACTACTAAAGTGCATCAGTAGATCAACTGAATCCCTGCAGTGAAAGAGGAACTCAATTTCTTTTGATAGCAGAAAACAGAAAGTTCACTTCTTGTGTAATATGCCCATGACACTTCCTCTCTAGCCAGATCATACAGTAGATCTCAGCAAATGACCTCATAGAAGTGGACTTTTTATAAACTCTGCTTAAAATGCTGCTGATATTCCAATGGTTTCTGGATTCTCTGCAAGATCAGACACTTCAGTTCTTATTACACTTAAACACTTCAGTACATATTACATTTTAAGGCCGATTGAACTGTGAGGCAACTTATGCAACATAAAAAAAGGCTTTGAGCACCACCGAAATGATTCCAAAATATCTCCAAAACCATACCTCTTTTGTAACCGTCCATTGGAATTCACAACCCCAACTTACTACTACTTTGATTCCATTTGTTTGCTTTAAAATGTGTATTCTTCTTCAAAGTAACAGTGATATTATCATGAAGCATCATGCTCCCTCCTCCAGGTGTGCATAGTATATCTGCATATTTGAACAGCTTGTCTTAGCTTTCTTCAATATTCCCCTTTGTTTTGTCCAACCAAGAAACTTCAAGTTAATTTTAAGATTATCGCTACCCTTAGTGTCAAAGAGAATTATAATTCTCACAGATGTGATCTTCTAAAATTATATACATGATCAATAAGCGGGGAAATCACTAGTGGTACAATTTTCTTCCTCCCAGTGGTATTTGAGGCTATCTACACACACAGGATAAAACACTCTGAAAACGTTTTGAAAACGGTATATGGAGTGTGTCCTGGGCCCCCACAGTTCTCAAAACTGTTATAAACCGTTTTAAACCGTTTTAAAGCAATAGTGTAGATAGGCTCTTTGATGCATTTATGGGGCGAGGAAATTTATCTATAGTGTTGATGTAGCCTCTGTTGAAAAAAACCAGGGCTGCTGAATCAGCACAAAGCCTACATTTAGCAAAGAAGCTGAGCATCCTGTCTATTCATAGTCCAGTGCAGTCTTCTCCAACCTGGTGTCCTCCAGATGTGAAGGACACCAAGTTGGAGAAGGCTGGTCCAGTGGGAATAACTGGATCCTGGTCTATACTTCTGGGCGAAGTATAAAGTGTTGGTTATTACCTTTAAAGCCCTACATGGTTTGGGTCCAGGTTACCTGCGGGATCGCCTTCTCCCGTACAATCCTTCCCGCACACTTAGGTCCTCTGGGAAGAACTTACTCAAGCCAGCCAGAACTAGGCTGACGAGTGTTACCCAGAGGACCTTCTCTTCCATCGCTCCCAGACTATGGAATGGTCTGCCGGAGGAGGTTAGACAAATTAGCAGTCTTCATGAATTTAAGAGAGTCATGAAGACTGCTCTCTTCCGACAGGCCTATCCAGATGAATTTTAAGATGTTTTTAATTATGTATTTTTTCTTTTTTAAATTTTTTTTTTAACTGTTGTGATTTTTGTGTTTTATATTGTTGTTGTTCCCCGCCTCGATCCGGAGGGAGAGGTGGGTTAAAAATAATAATAATAATAATAATAATAATAATAATAATAATAATGTGCAGGAGGATAAGGTGATAAAAATTCTAAGGTAGTATTGTGAGATGAACCACTTGAAAGTGCAAGAGTGATGATGTTCCTCTGCATCTAAAGAACTATTAACAACAACGACAACAACAGCAGCAGTGTGAAAGTAGAAAACTAGTATATTAAGGGTCAAGATTTTCAAGTTAGCTTTCTAACTGCAGGATTAATCCAATCTTTGGGGCAGGGGGATTTCACCACCCACACCCTATGAAAGTAATGAAAATGTTTGGGTCAAGTAGTTCAGCCCAGCACTAATATACATACACACTTACATAAGGGGGGCATTGAAAACTGTGATTGTCCACCTGCAGTCTGAAATGGTACAGTCCATTCTGCTACCTATTCCCAACTCATTCTGTAGCACGTATAGACCAGGACACAGAGATGGGCATTTCCTTATAGGTAAACACACACTAGGTCCTGCCCAAAGCATTTTGCTGCTTGAAACAAAGGACAAGATGGCGTACCACACCATTCCACACAGAAAAGCTGGCTGGGCTAATAGTTGGATCTTACTTCAACCCTGGTGACAGGGCAACAACCCTGCCTAGCAACTGCCTCTGCCTAACAGTAGGGCCGGCCTTGCATTCGCACACATATACACGCACACAAATGGGTCTTTTGAACAACAAAGTCCCAATTTTACAACATTTGGCAAAGCAGCATATTGAGCTACTGGGTTCTGAGTAGGAAAACAGCACTACAGAGTCACACTTCAGGATTCTTTACAGCCAGTACATTGCAGTCCATCTGTACTGGCACATTTATATAGGAGGGGATTCCCACTGAGTCATTCACACAATTCCCCCCAGCATGATATTTCTTATCATCAGGATCAGTTCAGGCTCACAGCACCCACCCCACACCCTGCAGAGTCCCATTACTCTACCCTGTGCTGGCCTGAATTTTCCAGAGGTTCTCCCATCCAAAGCCCGGACACGCATTCCTCTGATTACCTGATAGGATCTGATGCATTCACAGCTTGAAGTGTTATGGCTGCAGGCCTATCTGTTGTGGCTTGCATTGGAAACAGCTGCTTGAAAGGAGATCTAAGGCCTTGGAGGGTTTTTGAAGCCATTACCGACAGAAGGGCTGAGATTAAAGAAACTAATAAGAAAAGGGGGGGGGGGAATCCATTGTGTGTAAGGGTGTGTGTGTGTATGTGTGTGTTGTGTGAGCACAAAACAAATGATATGCAAAATGTGAGGTTAATTTCAAAGCTGCATAAGTTGAATGGCAAAAAGTTAAAGGAGGCTGTTTCTTCCCGACAAGAGATTTAAGTGCTTGGACTTTATATCGAGATACTTTACCCTTCCCCTTTAGGTGGCTCCTTGAAGACCAGCAGAGTTCTTAATTAAGTGTCAAAGAATTGATTAGCCAGAGCTCTTGCAGTTCAATCCCATTGATGAAACCATTTTTTGTCAGGCCAGCTGATATAATTAGACCAAACAAGATGTGAAATCTTCAGTGTTTTGAGCCAGAGACTAGTAATTATTTAATTTGTAATGAAATAATGGGAGATTTGGAAAAGGGTGGGGGGTAGAGGGGGTGGATGAAATAAAGCCTAATGTGGAAAGTTTGTTTGTTTGATAGATTTGGAGGTAAATAATTGTACCTGTCCAGCCTCCCACCCTATAGGGACTTGGCTTATTTGATGGCAGCCTTCTGTGCAGGCTACATTGACTTGCTAATGTCTCGATTGTTCTGAGATGAAATATTATCTTCACAAGGCATCAGACAAATCTGATTGCAAAAAGCACCTTGCCCCCTCCCCCCCTCTTTTGAGATTCTTCAAATGAGGGGAATTTTTCAGGTTTTTATCAGGAGGAACAATGCAGAGAGAAGTCCTACCCTTTAGGCAACAGCAGTATTCCACTATGAATCTCTTCACAGTCCTGATCAGCTACATTTTGTGTATCATTTCCCCCTTTCAACTCTGCCTTCAAAGAGTTAGACCTTCCCACCCAGCCACCTCTCCTCTTCCTCCTGTGTAGGATAAAAAATGGAAAATCCTCCATTGGCACCAATTGAGTTTTCACCATTATTTTGTTTGGCTTCTGCATGGCGGGGGGATAATTTAGGTTGGAGGAGCAGCTGGGTGGGAAGGTATAAATTTCCCTTACCTATGTGTAGTGGTCTCCGTCTAAATTGGGGCCTGCACACTTACTTGGGGGTAAAAAGAAAGCAAGGGTCAGCTGCATGCTTCATATCTTATGTAATTTGGCCCTCAGATTTGACTATATGATAGGAAGTAACTGAGGATAAAGAAAGTTAATTTAGAGTGAGGGTAATTCCCCATCACTGTTAGCAAGAAGGTGGCAGATTTTAAATCAAAACAAAAAATGTTGCTGAAGCAACAACTGATCACAGCTGCTAATGTGAGCAACCATATATAAAATGGTACCAGCAGATGGGGGAGCAGGCATTAGGGAAACATTTCAAGACCCCCAAAGACCTGTTCCTGTATGGGGCAATTTTTATCTGTACTGCCAGATTAACACTGAGCAAATGGTCCCTTACCAAGGCTCGGTTGCCAATTTTTGAAATTTGACAAAGTGCTGGTGAACGTTAACATTCATCTAAGACTTCTCAGTGGGGAGTTCACTGTAAAGTACTGTATAATGAGGAATCAATCACTCTTTTTGTAAAGATAACTGGAAAGACGAGATCACGTGCCAAACTGGGGGTGGGGGGTCTCCTTTGTTACTATCACAGTCGTTTTTGTGTGTGTGTGTTGAGAACATCACTGGACATTCTGTGTTGCTGAGAAAATGGGCCAATCCGAAATCATCTCTAATTCCCACCCATTCTCACCAAATTTAAAACTGTCACTGCTTTTGTTACCCTCTGTTATTCTACGTATAGCTTTCTGCCCAGGGTCTATTTTTTACTGCTTCCTATGTTCAACATTCTACACCTTGTGTCAAATCATTACCATTCCATCATGGCAGTGAGATATCCCTCTTGCACATTTATATCTCATAGGACACAGTGACATTTGTTGCGGTATTTTGGATAATGTGGAATAAAAAACAGGAAATAACACTATCAAAGGAGTATATGGGATGTGAAATGTGCCCCAACAGTTATCAGGGCATTTTAATACTGCTGTGAAACAGTAGGAGAGATCTAGCCTAAGGACTAACCCCTACCCTGAGGAACTTGCAATCTACATTGCAATCTACAATTTACTTGAGAAAGAAATTTGTTCACATTTCAATTTTAATGCAAACTTACCTATTTTTGCACTTCCAAACCACTATGCAAACTGAAGCCCTGTTAACCTTTGAAATTGGCACTTCTCCAAAAGTTGGAATGGAATTCTCCAAGCAAATGAGGGCATCCTAAAATACACATTAAGTACATATTTAAAATGCATTAATTAAATTAGGAAATTTGCTAGCAAAAATGGGTATATTAGGTAGGGTGACCATATGAAAAAGAGGACAGGGCTTCTGTATCTTTAACAGTTGTATTGAAAAGGGTATTTCAGCAGGTGTCATTTGTATGCATGCAGTACCTCGTGAAATTCCCTCTTCATCACAACAGTTAAAGCTACAGGAGCCCTGCCTAGTGTGACTAGATACAAAAAAGAGCAGGGCTCCTGCAGCTTTAACTGTTGTGATGAAGAAGGAATTTCACCAGGTGCTGCATGCATAGAAATAACACCTGCTGAAACTCCCTTTTCAATATCACTATTAAAGATACAGGAGCCCTGTCCTCCTTTTCATATCGTCACCCTAATATTAGGCAAAAATCCATGTAGTAGGAAATATATGCACAAAACTTTAAAATGTACAAACTTAAAACAAAATCTCAAAGCTCAGCATGAACCAAGCTTCAGACTAGATAAATTATTGATATTTGGGATGAACCAAATTGAATATGAGAAACAGAAATTGACAGATTCATCCATCCCTAATTTTGACAGTGAGGGAAGCAACGGAGGAATAAAATGTGAAGACAAAGGCAGTGGCTATGGATATATGACACTGGGAATTCCATTTTGTTTAAGCCTGTCTGGATTCTGCACTATTTCTGTTCTAGTAAACAGCGGTGGACTTTAGCGGAATATTTCCCCCCCAATTCTGGATTTAAAAAATCTGGTTCCCGCCA
The DNA here is from genome assembly GCA_029215795.1 of Anniella stebbinsi. Taxonomy (NCBI): domain Eukaryota; kingdom Metazoa; phylum Chordata; class Lepidosauria; order Squamata; family Anniellidae; genus Anniella; species Anniella stebbinsi. The sequence continues at coordinate 339,209,359 of JARDYH010000001.1, forward strand.
TTTCCACAAATGGTCATTTGTGTAGATTGGGGCTACATAGCAGGCAGGCAGACTTGTGATCATTCACACTTGCACAAGATTGACAATTAATTTTTTTTTAAAAAAAGATTACAACCCCATTTGTGCAAATCTAACACCCATGCAAAATTTAAAAAAATCAATTTGTGCAAATTGCTAACATTTAAAAAATAAATAAAATGGAATCCATGTATTGTCTCAACTCGCTACAGATCGAGTTGACACCAGTGGAGGGAAACAGAATGAAATTCACCAGAACCAAACTGGAAAAATCCATCAAGTTTTCATCTTCCAAATGGAATTCTCGTACATCCCCAACAAGTAGCCTAGTAGAGGGGAAGGACAGGGCAATGCACCACTGGAATGATACTATCATCTGCCTGGGATGGAAGAGGGTGGCCGGAGGGCCAAATGAAACATATTGTCTAGCATGCATTGTGAAGCTATGTGTCCTAGTTTTCTTTACTTCCATGTAAATATGCATAGCTCTGGTTTGGATTGGGACCATGGCATTGTAGGAGGGGGTTAAACCTTTCCACACACCTCATCTATCTGTGGCTGCCTCTACAAGAGAGGTTTAAAGCTCTTTCAAGGCACTTAACAAAATTTACCTCTACAAGAATGGAGCGCAAATCGGGCGTAGAGGCGCGTTATCTCTCCGATTATGCGCATTATCAAATGCACGTTAAATAGCGAGTTTTATTTTGCTCCGTCCGTTAAAGCGCATTTTGACTGTGTGAATAAGCGCTTATGCACATTAACTACTTGTAAAGTGCATTTTGGTCATCCGTTAATGCGCTTCGCCGCCTCTCACCGCCTCTCGTGCAGAGGGATTAGGTGTAAATGCGCTTCTGCGATTATGCGCATAATCGCCTAACCAGGTGCAAAAGCGAATTCTTGTAGAGGGGACCTCTGTGTGTGTGTGTGTGTGTGTGTGTATGTATGTGTGTCCGTACAAGCAAAATTCCACTTCACCCATGGGGGATTATATATATATATATATATATATGAAAATGAGCCTCAACAGCATGTGAAATTACAAGCTGTGCACTTGATGATGCTTTCTTTTTATTCACGTTTGTGTATCCCACTCTTCCTCCATTGAGCTCAGGTTGGCATACATAGGTATGAGTTACCTCCACTAAATCTTCACTTCTTTTTCTGTCTCTTAGATTGAAAGCTCATCAGGGCAGAGATCTGTCTTTTTTCCCCTTCCAATTATTTAATTTTTGTTCCTCTGTAAAGCATCCTGCACATTTGTGGTGCAATAAAAATAACTGTCTCCATTTATAATAAAGACTCCCAACCCACTAAAAGAGTGAACAAAGTAGCAAATGTCAGAGCCCATGGAAGAGTATCAGGTTATCGGCTGAAAATTAAATCTCCGATTTCTGACATGGTTGGAATCCATGCTGTGCAAATTCATTTTAGGAGGCTGTGATTGTTGGATGTTAAATTCACCCCTGTAAGCACTGTTATGGAAACACTGTCATTAGTAGCAAACTATACTGGCCTTACCCGTCGTCTCCCCCCCCCCCCCATATTATTATTTTCTTTGGTGTGTATACACATGAAGTGCTGGAAGTAGATAAAACCGACAGTGTTGGAAAATGAACACAAGTTTCAGGCAAGTTACAGATGGCAGCAAGTTAGTATGACTTCCCTCACGCTGCTCTGACAGCAATGCACTAGATTAGACTGATATCAGGGGCTGCCAAATACTTTCCCACCCCCATTGGTTTCCATGCTACCTGCAGCCTGAGAGATGTGATTCGCATGGGCAAGGGAGGGGCAGAAGGAGCTACAGCAGAGAGGAGAGCAGAGGCACTGAACTAGAAGAAGTTGTTAAATGACCAGCACAAAGCTGAGCAAGGAGTGGTCAGAAACTAGTTATTTTCTCCCCTCTGTCTCTTCCGCATCAGTAGTAAGGGTGCATACTACCAGTGCTGACTCCAAGCTTTTGAAGGGCCTTGAGCAAGACATCAGCTGGATTCGGATGACACAATAATCAATGGAGGGGGTGTAAAGAGGCAATCATCCATTGTGTTGATTATTGTGTCATCTGGGGGGCAACACACAATGGGCACACAACTCAGAGTAATTTATTTTCTGGAATTAAACAACAAGGAAAAACAACAGGCTGCTCCATTGCTTAGCCGGAGACCCGTTGATTCACATATCATGTGACAGGCTCTGTTGTGGAATCTCCGAGTTCTCCGGCAGGAGTGGCTGAAAGCACCCTGGCCTCTCCTCTACAGCCGGCATAACTTGCAATGCATGATGGGATAGCGCCAGGAGGACTGAGGGATGAGGGAGGGAGGAGCACCAGCTACCCAGAGGGACGCCAAGACTTTCAGCTTTGCAATGGGGGAGGGGCACTATGTCATGTGGAGAGTATCTCTGACATAAGGTACTGTGTGTTGCCTATTCCCTCCTCCATTGCCTAAAGTGTTGTCCGAATGTGGCCATCTTCAATGGTCCCCCTTCTTCAGTGAGTCTACCTTCTCACCACCATTCCCACCAGCTGCTATTGCTCTTCATCCTCTTTCTCATCATTGCTACCAGTTGCTAGTTTGACGGGCAGAGAGTGAGTGAGCAAGTAGGCAGTGGCATCTCATAGAATCATAGAATCATAGAATAGCTGAGTTGGAAGGGGCCTATAAGGCCACTCAGTCCAACCTCCTGCTCAATGCAGGAATCTACCCTAAAGCATCCCTGACAGATGGTTGTCCAGCTGCATCTTGAAGGCCTCTAGTGTGGGAGAGCCCACGACTTCCCTAGGTCATTGGTTCTATTGTTGTACTGCTCTAACAGCCAGGAAGTTTTTCCTGATGTCCAGCCAGAATCTGGCTTCCTGTAACCTGAGCCCATTATTCCGTGTCCTGCATTCTGGGTTGATCAAGAAGAGATCCTGGCCCTCCTCTGTGTGACAACCTTTCAAGTATTTGAAGAGTGCTATCATGTCTTCCCTCAACCTTCTCTTCTCCAGGCTAAATATGCCTAGTTTTCATTCTCATGATCACTCTTGTTGGAGCCAGAGGCAGGTTGCAATGGTGAAGAGAAGCACCAACACCAGGTGGGTCTTGTCAGTGGGTCCCTGCTGGGCTGTGAACCATTGATAGCTGCCCCACCATGCCTACCCTTGATGCTGGCCCTACATACTACATTGATGCAGACATGGTGCTTTATTTTGCTCCTCTAAGCAAATGTGCGTTTTGTCCCTTTGTCCCTGCAAAATAGCAAAGACTTGGGAATCTCTTTCTGCTGTACAAAGAAGTGGAGCAGATACCATCCTGGGCAGAGATTCTCTGTACATCTAAAGGAAGAAAGGGGCAGAAACTCTTCCCTCACTTGGTAGCCAACTTGTGCCTATCTAGAGCTGGAAGTAGTTGCCTGTAGTACTGAGGCAGAGGTCCCAACTGGATGGGGCACCAAATGTGTCACTTAAAGGTCCACTCTTTGTTTGTTTTAGTGTTAATGGCACCTGTAGTGGAGGATATTTAACCGTCTTCCCTGTTTCCCCTTTCCCCCAACCATCCCACCAATGGATTCTCTTCCCCCATCCCTGCAGAGCTAACAGTAGCTTTGGGGAGGAGTTATTTTCATCAGGATCCCAACTTTGGTAAAAAGAGTTCATTCTCCTTCCTCTGCACTGTGGTACCCTGAAAATTGTGTAGGTAAGGATGGGGATGATAGCTATTAGGAGTACAACAACAACAACAACTGTGCTTCAAGTGATGCATTATGCGTGACATCTACTTCACCCCTCGATCTCCCATGTTCAGAACTGTGTATCTCGTTAAACTGCATTAGCTCTTTGAAAAGCATGTAGTAGTTACTCAACAAGGTGAGTAACTAGACCCACTGAATAGCTGCTTTGCATTTTATAATGGGCCAATGATGTTCTCATCTTTGCAAGCTTGCTGTGTCCAGACCAGAAAGATTCATTTTCCTCTCTTTAGGTTGCTGCTGAACAATACAGACATTTGTTTATAGACAGTTTTATTGTGGGGTGGCCACTAAATTTCATTGCCACCAAACTGCCACAAAACATCTTTCATTACAAAAGAGGGGAGGGAAGACAAAAAGAGAGTTCTTTCTAACTTGGAATCATTTGCCCATGAACATGGGAGCTAATAAAGCACTTGCTAGTAAACCCCCTAATTTTAGTTCTATAATTAAATATTGAACCCATATTATTAATCTACAACAAAAACACACTCTAAGCGTATCCTAAATTAGTAGGAGAACGATATAGTGCTAGGATATTTAAGATTAAACACATTAATTTAAAATTTCAGAATGGGTTGCTTTATTCTCCCCTTCTTTTAGTTTTTGGTTATTACTTCAAACTGTAATTGTAGAATGTTTTATGAATGGAAATATATGTAAAGTGAAAAGAGGGACATCAGTGATGAAAAAATATTAACAAGGGCAGGGTGTTTGGAAGCATCGATTCTAGCGTGAGACGTTTGTTAATTGCTTTAAACACTCACTCTATGATTTCCACTGGTGTGAGCTGTGAGAAATTCACATCCGACACATCCTGCAGAAAGTTTTACAATGACGTGGAAACCAGGGAGCTTTGGCATAGGTTTTGCAATGAAGTTGAATGCAGGAAGTCCATAGCATCAGCTAGTGCTGCCTGGATTTTGGGACTCTACATGCAGGATGAGAATAAACTGGGAGCCTCTACAAATTGACCACAGCTGCCAATCTCCATTGAGAAGATGAAGGCATCCCGCCAAGGCAGTAGCGTTGGTATGAAAGATGCTGACATGACGTCCGGCTTTATTCCTTCTCCGGCTTTACAGATGTTAAGGGATAATGAGAAGACATGCTCAAGCACACTTCCTCTCCCTTTGCCTTCTCATCATTTAGTGCCTTCTCTTTAGTAGCTGCGGTGTTGAGCTACTTTCAAATGGATAATAAACTCTGTCTGTGGCATGTGTGTGTGTGCATGTGCATGTGCTCATGCATGTGAGGAATGGATGAGAATTTTGTTTCATTGCAGTTTGGATAAGAATATACCAAAACTCACAAAGTTTGCCATATTTGCAAAGAGTTCTCCAGAGAAAGACCTGGAGGTATTAAAAACTGAAATGATGGAGAAAGCGAAATTGACCTCCATTTGAAGGACTGTCAGAAGACACTCCTCTATTTCAAGGCAGCTTCTATTTGAAAAGCTGCCTGGTCCATGTTTTGTTTAAAGCTAAAGAACCATAAGTAGGGAAGGCGAGGGCCTGGGCATCTGCTACACCTCAGGGGGGTAGCAGGAGGGAGGGGGAGGATCGCAGACTTACCTGCTTCCATGATCCTCCCCCAGCATCTATACAGCTGCGTGATATCCCAGAAGGGAAGAGGGCTGTTGCGGGCACCATTTTATTTTATTTTATTTTTTAAGAGGAGCCTGGTCGCAAGGTGAAAACATAAGTAACTCCACCCCCATCATCCCAGGGATGTCAAAATTGCTGCCCCCACCCCAACCCCATGGGCACGGAGCCACCCCGTGCAGCTCCGTGCCTATTTGAGGACCCAGGAGCCTGCACCACACCAGCCACAGTCCTCGGGGTTGTCCTGGGACCATGGAAAAACTGGACATCCCCAGTTTTAGTTATCCTGGGGTCATCTCTAGGTTGTTCCCGGTTGAGCCCAGGATCACCTGTGCATCATTTGGATGTACAGGGATGACCTAGAGATGACCACGGGATAACTGCATGGTGTCGACATGGCTCTTGACTTTGTCCCTCAGCAGTTAGCACCTGGGCAGCAGACTGAGCAGGTACATGGGCCACAGGAGAAGGATGAGGAGATGTATTGCATTTCAAATGAAATGATCGTAATTATTTCTAACTTTGTGTCTAAACTGATAAAAGAACATGTGCAAATTTAATGCAAATCGGTGCCCTCTTTTGTCCTCTTATATGGTGATGCATTTCCTCTCTTTTTTGGCACTGCATAAGTGACTGGCCACCCTAACCTAGTCAACAGAAGAGTGTCTTCTTCTTGCTGCACTTTAAGCCCCAGCTTCCAGTTCTGGCTGCTTACCTGAGGAACCCTGAACTGTAAGGTCTAGTTTTGGGAATAGCAGTGGCTTATAGACCTAGTGTGGCCCTGACATAATCTAAACTCAGTTGGTTCATCTGCCCCAGGTTCCAAATACAACAACAACAACTTCCAGTAGCAAAGGCAGTAAGCCTATATACACCAGTTGCTGTGGAACATGGATGGGTGGATGCTATTGCATTCATGTCCTGCTTGTGGTCCCTGATTGACAGCTGGTTGGGCACTGTATGGACAGAATGCTGGACTAGATGGACCCTGGTCTGATTGAGCATGGCTCCTCTTAAGCTCCTGTGTTCTAAAATTGACTAAATTTTTGCACCATCTCTCTGAGAATATAAGACATTCTGGGTCAGGCCGATGGTCCTTATACTCTAGCAGTCTGTTCATTGAGGAACCAACAAGCTCCCTGTAGGAAACCCTGAAGTAGGACATGAGTGCAATAACACCTTCCCACTCCTGTTTCTCAGCATTAGTTTTCACTAATGGGTGGCATAGAAATGTGATACTGATACTGGAGGTAGCACATAGCCATCAGGGCTTGTAGCCTTTGATAGCTTTATCCTCCATTAATTTGTCTAATCCCCTTTTAAAGCCATCCAAATTGGTGGCCATCACTACATCTTGTAGTAGCAAATTCCATACCTTAATTATGCACTGTTTGAAAAAATACTTCCTTTTATCTATCCTGAATCTCCCACTACTGAGCTTCATGGAATGATCCCAGGTTCTATTGTTATGAGAGAGGAAGAAAAATGTCTCCGTATCCACTCTCTCCACACCACACATAGTTTTGGACACTTCTATGATGTCTCCCCTTACTCGCTTTTTCTGTAAGATAACCAGTTCCAGATGTCATAACCTTTCCTCATAGGGGAATTGCACCAGCAAGCAAGAGTTTGGATTTGGTCCAGTTATGTAAGGCCTTGACAATGTCACCGGCAACCCTTGTGTCATTCACAGGTGCTTGCCTTGACCATTGCAATTAATGAAGAGGAGTTGTTGACAGGCTTCATTAACAGGACAAAAAGATGATCAAGATACTTGGAGATCTCAGGGGAGGGTGAAGGAGAAAGTATGTAGAAAAGCACCAGCAGTCTGAAGTCAATTCATGTGTTTAGCTACCTGTTGAGTCTGGAATAGTTCGAAGAGGACTCATTGGGATGGATGATGGATAAATCTTCCAGCAGCGAACATACTGCTTGTCAGAACCCCCATGCTACAAAGCAAAAACATAAAAAGGGAAAGCAAAGTAGCCTGTCCCTCAAAGTATTTTACTCATTATAGCAGGCCTGCTAGTTGTGTTTGAGCAGCACAGTGGCACCCAGCAGTTGCAGTTAATGGCTACACCTTTGATGATACAGTTAGGCAACATTTGGGACACATTCTTTGCTGCTCAGGCATAATTGTTTTCAGCAAACTGAGAGCTGAATGCCATCTGAGGGCCATGTGCTGTGATCAAACTGCCCCCTCTAATATCTTAAGATGTAATAACCCATGCACCAACTGTATAGTACAAGATGCCATTGCTTCTGAATGCAAAAGCTGTATTGGTTAAATTTATAATGGATTGGGGAGGAGCACGTGGCAAGAAAAGCTGCTCCTTGCCACCTAACCCTCCCCAAATCCATGATAAAATCTGAAGTGTACTACTTCCCCTTTTACATCCGCCTTTAAGTTCCCCTTTAAGTCCTCTTTAAATCCCCTTTCAGTCAGAGCCAGCTGGAACTCTAAAGGAGTTATCCAAGGTACTGAAACCAGTTGTCATATCTAACAGCTACATCTCATTGCATTTTTACTCCAGAGTATGCACTGCTACATACAGACACTGCAATGAATTGAGTCCCTAGTATGGGTGTAGGGTGGGGGGGCTGCTAGGTATGAAGGGCTACATTGGCCCTGAGCATACCATTTTGAATAGTCTTATATTAGCTAGGGATGTGCGAATCAGCAAAAATTGAACTCATTGAGGGTCTCCAAATTCCACCTCAAAGCTCGTTACAACCAGTGTGAATATCAGATTACAAGCTTTGTCTCTCTTTTTTCTTTTCACCTGAGAATTTGTGTGTATTTTCCCCAATGTGCATATTTTATAAAACCAATTGTATGCATTTTTGAAAAGTTTCACATTTTCCTTCCATTGAATAAAGTGGGTTCGTGCACATTTTTCACGACACCTCTTTTTTTAATGCACATTTTCCAAAGGGACACATTTTTGAACATGTTCTTTTTCATCCTGCAAAACACATTGCATGTGCAGAAATGAATGGATTTTGACTGTGCATTTTGTTCAGATCTGTGTTTGGTTCTGGAAGGTGCAAACTGGGTAAATTCTAATCAATAACAAAATGAAATGATTTTCTCATACGTTCCTAATATTGACACCGATAAACGTAAGAAAGATTCACAAAACATCTCTTCACTGAAAATCCTAGTGACTGTGTATTTTGACTCCTTTACAAAGCATGCCACCACCCAGGTTTAGCAGGGCCCTAAGATGAAGGAAACATCCCTATTCTCTTCACACATAACACATGCTATAAATATTTCCCAGCATGGTTTCTATTAACAATGCCGGGGAAAGGGTATGGGAAATTGCATAAAAATACAGAAGACAGCTTCGCTAAGAGAGGGGAAGAAGAAACCTCCACTTCTGGAATACTTTGCTCTTAAGCTTTAGAACCTTTGGGATCTAAGCATAAAACATCTGCCTCTTTTTTGTTGTTGATGGCTTTCATTTAAGGCATGTTGGCTGAGTGTGTCGGTAGCTATGAAATTGATTCTCTTTTTGTTTTGTGGGTTTTGGTTTTTTTTGTTTTGTTTTGTTTTTGCATTCACTGTCATTGCCAGGACTGGTAATTAATCAAGACTGCGCAGTGGCCACCTCTCTTATTTCTCCTTCCTCTTTTTCGGAGTGAGTAATGAAGAATGATGTCTTTACTTCTTCACCTGTACATCTCCTGGGAACGGAACGCTCAAGCTGGTTCCTTTAACAAGGAACCTGCACTGGGGAGAATGCTCTGCCGATGACAAATGCGGCCTTGGAGTTTGCCAAGTGTGAGGTTGGCTTTGTGACACTTCTCTGTTTGTCGCCATCAATCTTCTTGTGTCAAGAGAGCCTTTTTTGCCCTGTTGTCGGTGCTTTTTCCCCTCCTCATTATGCACCATTTTTTACCTATACATGGGCTGTCTGGAAGCAGCTTTGGCAGAGGGCGTTCAGACACCGAGGCCCATAGACACAGTGGATGAGGTTGGTTTTGCATAGGTCCATTAAAAAGAAAAGAACAGGACAGTAGGTCATCAGGGGAGTGAGATTATTTATGCCGCTGTTTCCCCTTTACCTCTCTGCTCAAATTGAAAGGAGATCACTGCTGGAAGCCCGGTCAGATGCTGGCTGAATGAAACAGCCATGCTAGAGAATGAAAGAAAGATATTGTCATTCTCACCCTAAATTCCAGCACTCTTCCTAGACCTTGCAAATCTACCAGATAACTTCTGTTAGAACAGCTGCTGGACAGCTGAGGGCATGTCAAGGAATGCCTCTATGGCACGCAAGAGCAGGCCTCCTAGTGGTTCAGTTCAGTGAGCAAAGCTTACCTGGAAACCTTCAGAGAGGTTAGGACAGGACCCCCTAAACCTTTTGGGGTCATTGGGGCACATTGGGATGTTGAAAGAGTGTTGCGAGCACTCTCACAAAATGGCTGCCATGGGATGGTGGCTGCCAAAACACTCATTTCCCAGAAAACGTGCTGACATGACTATAAGAAAAATAAAATGGCCAACCTAAGTCTATGGCAGAGGTGGCGTCTGAGCTCCAAAACTTTTTGAACTGAAATAAATATGGCATGAGAGGGCATCACTTCCTTTTGAAGCATGCCAGCCATCCAGTTTTTCTTTTTACAAAAATGAATGAAAAAATAATTAAAATATCTTCAGAAATACAATGAAACATCAGGAGTGGCAAGGATCCCAGCAGGTGCCAAGCAAAGTGTCCGTGGGCACATGGAGACCGGAGGGTTGGGGAATGTTTCTTGGCCCACTTTGGCCAATTGGTACATGGACGCTTTGTTAGCTGGTGGTGCGGATCTCTTCCTCCTAGCAGTCCTCTTCTTTTGCTAGAGCTGGATGTTGCTGCCTTAATCCCCATCTGATATCCCTCATGTCAAAGACCTGCTGTGTGCCTCAATGCTCACACTCACATCAACACACTCAGCTCCATTGGATTCTTCTGCATATGTATATTTAGAATGTATTTGACAATATGTAAAATCTTCAAACATCCCAAAACAGACATTTCACTTTTCGTCTGTTTCTACCCTTCCCCCACCTCCCAAAACCATATGGCATGATACAGTAAATAGACTGAAGTATGTGCCAGAACATGCAGGGTAGGCACATCTCAGGACAATCTGTTACTTTTCTGTGTGCATTGAAGGCATGCTTTGTTTTCCCCTTCTCTTTGGGGAATCAGGCGACTGTGTGCGGCTCTGCAGGAACAAATTAAAGATGTACAATGTGACTACGTAGGGAGCAGACTGAGGTAGCTGTGCAAAATCAAGCCAGTTGAGAGGTTGTTTAGATCAAGGTATATACAAAGAGGGTATTTAATTAGGAGCTATCAGAAACATGCTGCACAACTTTAGCCTGAGTGTGAAGAAGGAGATCTAAAGGGAATGAAGTAATCTCCCTAGGGAGTGATAGAATTCCTGGAGATGGAACCTTTTACAACTAAATTCAAAAAGAGTCGCCATGTTTATCTGTTGCTATAATTGTTGTTGTTGTTAATTATTTCATTTCTAAACTGCCCAACAGCCAAAGCTCTCTGTGTGGTTAATAACAATTCCCAATAAAATGCGGCATTAAAAATACAGCATAAAAATTTAAATATCTAACATTTAAAACAATTTAGACAAGTAAAAACAGTTTCAATAAAATATTAGACCTGTTTAGACCACTGGCATAAGTGCCCCATCATATGCCATTAAATGTCTGTTGCAACAAAACAACAAAGAGTCCTGTGGCATTTTAAAGGCCAGCCCATTTATTTGGGCCTAAGCTTTACTTCTAAACTAAACCTGAACAATTATCTGGTTTCGTACCACACACAATAGCATGAAGATAGAGGATCTAGTCCCTCAATTCCCAGTACTTAAAACTTTCAAACAAGCTTTAAAAAGTGCTCTGAAATCTCGACCTGGGCAGTTTCCCAAAGTGCAGTAAAGAGTTTTCCATACCATCAACACAATCCTAAAATCCACTGCACTCCAATCACTGAATATTTGCATTCTCAGTTCTTTTTCTCCTCCTCCTCTTCTAGAATATTTATTGATTTGTTTGTTTATTTGTAATATGTCATAGCTGGCCTTCCCAGTCCCTCCATGCCCACTGGCATGCTCCCTTTCCCTCCTCTCTGAGGTCGCTTTGGCTGGCTTGGAGAGGCAGCTGATGTGGTTCTGTCAGTGCCAGCTGCAATGGAGGGGAGGAGGCAAGGAGTCAGATTACTGGCTCCGAGGTCGGTGCTCTCTCTCTGACCTCGGATCCAGGAATCCAAACTATTCTATGGCCCCCCAGACTCTATGTAAGGGCCATAGGATTGCTCTCCTTGCCAAGAAAGAAATTCTCGGCAAGGGAGGCAGATCACAACAACAAGAACAACACCACACAGGGAGAAAATGGATCCAAGGCATGGGTGAGAATTTTGTTTTCAACAGACATTTACCAGACTCTGTAATTTTCTTCTTATTCAGGATAGACAGAATTTGAGATTTCAAAATATTTAATGTGGGAGAAATGGAAACTGACAGATTTGTCCAACCAGGTCAAGAGCTTTGAGTGTATTCAACCTTGTTTGTGCTGATAGGGTTGACTAATGGCCTCCTCATCTTTAACAGCTATGTGGCAGGCAGGTACAACATGACCCTCTCCAGCTACCTATTGAAGTTGGCCAGTTCAGATGGGTGACAATTTTATTTAGGTTTGTTTTTTTTTATAAGAATTAACAAAATCCACAAATTTCTTCATATTTGAGATGCAAGGAATTTAAGATTTCAAAACCCCAGATCTACACCTTGTGTCAAATCATTATGAATGTGGAATAAAAAGCAGGAAATAACACTATGAAAGCGGTATCTGGAATATGGCTTGTGCCATATCAGTTATTGGTGAACTTCAATACTGCTATAAAGCAGTAGTGTAGGTCTAGCCAAAAATTGAATGTGGGAGAAAGAAAAACTGACAGATTTCTCCATCTTTTTACAGCTAGATGATTTTGAAGGAAATGGGACCCTATTGTCTCCTTTGGTCTCTTGATTCCCACTGAGAAGGAAAGCTGGAGTATCACCCTTTTATCATCCACAGGAAGAGTTAGGTAACCAGTATTGGGGACCCCTAGAGTCCATAGTTTGAAAGCTGATGAAATTGCAGAGTTCCCCAATACATTTGGCTTCTGTAGACCTTTGAGACCTGAATTTAAGTTCCAAGTCAGTAATAGACTCACTGGGTGACTTTCAATTTATCTCAGTCTCAGTTCCTCAAAAGACAATGTTGTGTGCATGAATGTGATAAGGACTGTACAGTTGTTTACATCCTGTCAGTGCAATATAAGTGATAGATGTGGTCTAAGCCAACAAACAACCCTTATCATGATCTCTTCTGCAATGTCATTTGGATTGTCACTTGTCAGGACCTCACTTTTGCTTCTCTTTCAACTGTAGAACAACACCTGCACTTTTAGCTCTAACTTACTCACCTGGTTTGAAATCTGCTCGCTATAATCTTTATTCCATCCCTGTGATTTCTTCCAGATCATTATTTGATAATATAATTCATGTAAATCTTTACCTTCAAATGATTATGCAGTTTTGGTACAATGAAATTTATTTATCTTGTGTCCTTAATAGACTGTATTACAAAAGCCTCATCTAGTACTAGAGAAAAGGAAGGTCTGAACATAGCAGACGAAAAAGAAATGATTATGGCTTTGAATCTGGAGTGTACTGGATCCCCTCCCCCCTGCAAAAAAACAAAAACACATACACACACATTTATTTTCCACAAAATTCTTCTTTCCACAAATGAAGTTAACTTCTAGGGACTGCATTTATTTATTTTAGAATATTTATGTACCGCTTCCTATTTTAAAAATCCTGAAGCAGTTTACAGCAATTATAAAACAATACATTAGTATAAAATTGCACAATATTTAGACAAGTTAATGGCTGGGAGAAGTCAGGGCAAAGAATTAAGTTTTTAATAGTCATTGAAAGCACATGATCACTGGTGCCTGATGTATTGCAGAGGTGAATATATTCTAGATGGTGCCACCACAGAGAAGGCCTGGATAGTTTTGGGTGCTTGTATAACTTTTGTTTGCTTTTTGATCCTCACTTTTGGTTAACTCTTTGGTCCTGTCTCTTGGTTTGTCCTTCAGTCCTGAGCTATCCTGAAGCACACACGAAGCAGTTTCTTGGCAGAGAGTTCATCTGGACAGGTTCCTTCAAGAAGGAAAGATTGAAAAAATAAATAAAAAACCACCACCTTCTGTTCTAGATCAGTTCAAGACTGAGGCCGGATCTACACGTCATCCTCGATGTGCCCTCCCTGCGCCACAAGCCACTTTGGAGCGCTGCACTTCGTCTAGTGTGGCTCAAGCCTCGGAGGCTCTGCTCAGGCTCTCGCCGCTGCTGCCGCCCTTTCATCCCGGTCGGTCCCAGGGAGGGAGGAGGGAGGTTTATAAACAAAAGCTAGCAATTGGAAATCCCTCTCCCAATCGCTGGCTTTTGTTCACAACCGTCCCCCCTCCCTCCTCCCTCCCCGGGACCAGCCTGGATGAAAGGGCGGCGGCCGCGGCGACACAGGCGCGGGCAGAGCCTCCGAGGCTTGAGCCACACTAGGCGGGGTAAAGCGCTCTGAAGCGGCTTGTGGCGCAGGGAGGGCGCATGGAGGACGATGTGTAGATCCTGCCTGAGTGGGATTTTGTAAAACCAATTGAAATGTGTAGGTGTTCTGTAATCACACAGCAATCATGAGGGTGAACTGGTGTTTCGTAGGATGAGTGTAGCTGATCACATCCTTAGTCTCACATTTCACACTCAAATATAGATTATAGTGACTCAGTTAGCATCTACTTTTTTCTGTTTGCGCGTTGTCAGCAAGCAAAATAACTTCTCTTTGTGGAGGCAGAACTCATTTGCAACCCTTTGCTAAGTGATGTTTCCCCAAAATAATTACTAATCTGTGAGAAGCACCTTTCCTTTTGGAATGGCAACTTTTGAGCTTTGGCTTGATGACTGGGGCTCTGCGAATCACATTTCATCAGGTGCAAATACATTTCCTTGCTGTGAATATTCTCAAAATATGTTTCTGAAATTCCCTCTTGTTTGAATTATCATGGATTCCTGGACTTTACAGTAAGCTCTAAGCTATAATTCTTTTGATTTTTAGTGCTCTGAATAGGCACTAAAAATTAATGGGGGTGGTGGTGGTGATTAGCACCCTATTAAAAAAAGCCATGGTGCTCCCTTCCCACCCTGCTGGCGTCACTTTAAATAATGCTCATGCATCTCCAACAGTGACTAGGTGTTGAAAATACCACAGATGAGCTAAGGCCATTGCCCAGAGTTTACAGTGTTCAAGAAGTGGATAGGGCAGAGGTGAGGACAGAAATCAAATCATACAAAGTGAGAGTAGATACCCCAGAGTCAGCAGCAGAGAATAAGTGAAAAGGTAAGAGTAAGTTGACAGAGACATTTCTTCACAATGGCTCATTTTCTAGCTCAGGTTTTCCGATTACTTACACAGATGAGCTTAGCTGAACTGACATCACAGATAAGATAAAAGTAGTTCCATGGTAACTGGTGTTATATTTGGGGAAGTGGAAGGAAACATTTTACATTATCAATTCACTCTCTGTTTTTGAGCCAAATGAGGTAGATACGTCTCTCTAAAAATGCCTTGAAGGATCCAAATACAAATTTTAAATCAGTTCAATGTACTTGATGTGATCCAGCAGTATTAATTTCAGACTGGTGATTCATGTGGGGCCATATTCACGCAACCCACATAACCCTTTTAACAGTCATACTCCTTGTGCAGGGAACCTTGGAAATTGTAGCTCAGTGAAGGAAGGACTAGGGATTAGCACATTACCAAAC
Organism: Anniella stebbinsi; assembly: GCA_029215795.1. NCBI lineage: Eukaryota > Metazoa > Chordata > Lepidosauria > Squamata > Anniellidae > Anniella > Anniella stebbinsi. The sequence goes on from JARDYH010000001.1 coordinate 339,224,592, forward strand.
TACATTCCCCAGGTTTCTTCAGGGGAAACTGTGACAGTTAAAGTAGTATAAATGTTATATTTATGTTTATAGCGCAGTAGTCTAGGTGGCATCTTAGGGCACTGCTTCTAATTTTATAGTTCTCTTTTTCTCCCACATAAACTCTAATAACAACAACAAAAAAGATCACCAGTTTAAACATCGGAAGGAAAATGTGAGTCCCAGGCATGATGTCTATTTATTTCTGTTGGGTCTTGAAGAAACCAAACAACAATAAATATATATGTGAAACAGCAAACATTTAATTGAAATTGTCACATATGTGGGAGAAAAGCGGAGTAGCATGTTACACAGCACTAGGCGTGCATACTTTCAAAACAGCTGACTGGATGAATTCAGGCATTGTTGCTCAAAGCAACTGGGTGCTTCCCACTTTGAGGTACATTTCTTAGAAAAGCTTTTTTTTTTTTTACACATTTTCCTAGTTCCATGTCCGCAGATGCCTGCGAAGTGTGTAACAAACCAAAGGAAAGGGTGTTTCAGTTGGGATTTTCGAACCTTATTTCTCTTCTCCCAAACACTCCATCCAGCCACTAAACAAACTCTGTCTTCTTCTGTGCTACTATTCACATTACTTCTTATCCTCTCCCCTCTCCTGCTGTGTCAAGGTCAAGAAACAAAGAGAGTAAATCTTCAATAATGGACATTTCCCTCTGTGAGGCCCCCTAAGGTAAAGCCTTGTTCTGCAATTAGTGTCGCTTCAGCAAGTGAGCACAGAAAGTGAAGCAAAGAGAAGCCCTTCCAAATTACAGTCATTTTCTCTGCAGATTTCTTTTCCCATCCCCAGGAGCACCAAGAAGCTACTGGCAGCATGAGAGAGAGAGAGAGAGAGAGAGAAAGAGAGAGAGAGAGAGATGCGTCGAGAAGCAGTTTCCATCCGTGTCTATGTGGGAGAGGGTCATGTCAGGTTGCCAGTGCTAAACATCTGGCTGGCATAGAAGCTCGTTGCAAACTTGTATGAATGAAATGACCAAAAGGATGCTGGGAAACACATACTTCATCATCTTTAAGTAAAGGGAACCTGTGTCCTTGAATTGGTCTCAGAGCAGGATTGTTATGAAACCCTCTCCAGGGTGCTACATGTCTCTGGAAAGGAAAATTGGGCATCCTCTTTTGCGCAGATGGCCAACTTATGGTCCTCTGGATGTTTTGGCCTACAACTCCCATGATCCTTCACCAGTGGCTATGCTCACTGGGGCTAGTGGGAATCAAAGCCAAAAATATCTAGAGGGTTCACAAGTTGCCCACCCCTAGTCTGTTGGATCATTGGGGTAATTCTCTACTCCCTAGTGGTTTAGCATGGAAAAGGAAGCTCTGACATCCAGTGTTACAAGCTGCATAGAAGTGTGGATGGGCTGGACTTCTATCCTAACTAGAATTAAAATAACACTTTCCAGTGAGTGTGGATGGAAGCATTTTCAGACGGAGCTCAGGACCCACTGCTTTTGAGCAGGATATAAAAAGGGTTGGGGCAAATCTGTTAATTTTACTTTCTCCTGCATTTTAATTTTTTTATATCTAAATCTCTTTCTCAGATGTGAAGAACATGGTGAATTTTGGTAAATTCTTATCAAAAATGAACTGAATCAAAATTCTCACCCATCTGCACCAGCCAAATTAAATCGGTACTACTATTCCCAGCACGGAGCGGCCATGGTGTAGTTTCCTGCCATATAGCTGTTAAGTCAAGGAGACTATCAGGGGAAAAAAGACGGCAACCATAATTCAGTACCATATACAAGAATACTACCAAAGATTTCAAAGAGCAAAACATGGAAAGACCTGGGCCTGGATGGATGAATATGGGTTTCTCTCACATTTTGCCCCAAATATGAAGTTTGTAAGTTCAGGAAAATTCTTTTTCCGAACTGAAATGAAATGAAAGTCTAACCCATGCCTAGACTACAGGCCTACTCTCTTTGCCCTCTCCTCCCTTGGAAGCCTTGGAAGCCTTGGGATGTTTGCTATTTTTAGTGCCAGATGTTGGAAGAGAGGTCTGTCTTTGTTGGGTATTTGTTTAGTCCACATCCTAGGATGCTGCTGGAAAATGCAGACAAGGGTCTGTATAGTGATGTTAAGATCTGGGATAGGTTCTACTGATTACAGTGAAGGGGATGGAAGAAAACCTTTGACACTCCATTCAGGAGGTCCAGAACCCAGACAGAGAGTCTGCCAACAAAATTTACACAGGATACACAACAAGTGTTCAGGGAAGGAGACTTGGTAGAACTGTTTTGCTCAGTGGTGCTGAGGCAATTATGGCCTTTGATTACAAGAAGGAGGCTGGTCGTTGAATGGCAATTTGCAGGTGAACAAAAGCAAAATATGCAACAAACATTACACAATGAACTTGTTTCTGCTTAACAAAAGAAGGGGATCTAGTCTTTGGATGAACTTTAAAATACTTATGTTAAAAGACCCTTGAAATATGAAGGCTCTCTGTAGTTGGTAAAGATGTGACAATAGGATGATTGGCCTTTAACAATTTCAGTGTGTTTTAACTGGGTTTGCTAGATCCTTTCCAGACTAACTGACCTTTCCAGACAAAATGTAATCTTTGGAGCCATGACACTCATCCAGGGGGCACACAAAATGGCAGATGAATTGTACTCTCCAACAACAATATAAGTTTTGGCAGCAGAGCCATAGTTCTTAAACCACGTTGCTCTGCTGGAGGGGCAGGGGGAAATAGATTATTCTTGTGCTTTTAGAATAAAGAAATGAAATTTGCAAAGATCTTCTTCTAAAATGTACCATATAACACAAATGAAAATATTTACTTATATAATTATGACAAGTATATGAGGGTAGGGCTTACTAGTAATAAACTAACCTATCTGCAAGTGAATCTTGCATTTTAAACACAGTTTTTTATTTAATGGGTCAGATTTGTGAATAATTTATATTTTTAAATAAATGGATACAGACACAGGTCTTCAAAAATCAAATGTCTGTATTGCTCTTCAGTTTTACCATCCACCTCCACATTTAATTCAAATTACAGTTTATTAAGCTCAGCCAAATTCATCTCTCTCTCTCTCTCTCTCATCTCTCTGTGTATGTGTGTGTGACTGCAGCTTAATGGTAGAGTCACTAAAATGTTTATCCCAAGTTCAGTCCATAATGCACTTATTTCCCACAACATGGGCCCACTAAAGTGGCCAGGAGTATTACTAGAAGAAGGAAAAGCTTCAGAATGACATCTTGAGGCATAATCCTATACAATCTTTACTCAAAAGTAAGTCCCAATGGGACTTCTTTCCAAATAGGAATGACATCTTGCTGCATAATCCTATACAATCTTTACTCAAAAGTAAGTCCCAATGGGACTTCTTCCCAAATAGGATTGCAGCCTTAATTGCCTTTGCATTGCCAAGAACTTGCTGCTAGGTAAAGAGAAGAAGAGACATGAGTAAGATCTTCCTCCATTTGTTGATCTTCCTGTATTATGCAGAAAAGTGTTTCATACTTTTTCATACAAAAGCTGCAGGCAGGATACTGTACTTAAGGAGGGAATGTTACACTGTGATTAGACTTTGCCTGAAGACTTGCACAATGGATATAACATTTAGTGGAGGCATTGTTTTACTGGATGTCACAAAGCCCTGCCCATTTCAATAGCATAGTTTCTATAGCAACCAACACAGCTAAAAGAGCCCCCCCCAAAAAAAAACCAGGCAGAGAGGGAAGGAGGAATCAAAGCTTGTGACTAATGTGGTCAACCCAAATGCATGACGGTATTAGAGCACCCACAGTCACGTCTCTTCCCTGTGTGGGGTGTGCTTAGGAAAGTAACTGCAAATCACACAAAGGTACACTTTGCTAAGTGATTGTACAGATTAAGGATTGCTAAAATCTTCTTTCTTATTTAATTTAGGAGGGTCCCCTGCAGCCCCAAAGAATATGTTGGCTTTGCATTTAAGACCAGAGTGTGATTTCAGACACAGTACTCTCAATCCAAATCATTTTCTCTCTCTCTCTCCAGTTACTGCCAATGCAGGATTATTCCCTACAGAGCAATCACAAGGACTTTAACTACTTTGCTTCAAGTAATTTAAAGGAGAGAGGAAAAAAATGTAGTCACTTTCTTTGGGTATCGCCCCCCCCCCAACCAATATTAATAAGCCTCGTTTTAGAATTATGTTCTTGCTATGCATATTTTTCTCTTCTCAATAGACTGAGATACAGAAGGCTCTCTTTTTATTCTAGCTCTATCAATTTCTCTCTTTGGGACTGAGTATATATATCCTCTTTTTTGTATATGGTGTCTACAAGGAATCAGGGCAGGAAAGGGCTGTTAATGAGGTTTCAGTGCATCTGATCCCTACAAACCACAAGGTTCTTCTTGCATCTAACCTGAACTGATCCCCCAGTACCTTGACCTGGACAATAGCAAACTAGTCACATTATCAGTGGTATAGCAGGCATGGGAGTCCTGTGGCCCGTGGGCCAAATAAGGCCCAGGGGGCTTCCCCATCCAGCCCATCAAGCTTCCTTTCCAGGATCTGCCCCTTTCCCATGCAGCAGATCAGAGATAGCACCTTTCCCTTCCCTCAATGCTGGGGATAGGGCAAAGGGGTGCAGAAGAGCCAAAATGTTGTACAATATGGGATGTTCTCTTCTCAGGCACAGCCTCCTATTATTCCAGCTGCTGCACTGCATCTGGAGCATGGGAACAAAGATGCAAGGTGCTATAGGTCAGGACTCAGTTCTCTGGTGGGTCTCAAACCCAAGACCCCCTTAGGGTATATGTATGCCTATCCTGCTTCAGCTGAAGGCAATGGAAGCACCTTGGAATAGCTCCTTTAGAGTTCTGATGGTTCTGGCCAAAACGCAGAGCAGATTCACTGCCCCACTGACATTGGAGCCATCAGCCTCCACTGGCTGAAGGACAGCAAGCTATTCTAAATTGGCCGAGTCATCTGTTATATTAAGATTGAAAATTGCTTGTGGACTTTGCCATGGAGAAGCCTGGTTTTACCTTTACACACTTTGGACAAGAAAAAAACTACATTTCCTTGTTCCCAGCAGCCCTTGCATGTGTGTGTGTGTGTGTGTGTGTGTGTATGTGTATCAATGCACATAGTTTTGTTTTCCCTATGTGATTTAGAGTCTCACACCTTGCAATGCTTGTAGCTTTGTTCTCATCAGAATTAGGTTTGGCAAGTAGTTTCACAATAGTTGTGGAATTTACCTATTTTCTCCTTGATGACTGAGAAATCAAGCCTGACTTCTTGTAGTCAGAGATATGAGGGTTGAAAAATTCACTCCTAGGTCCTCAAATTTCCTGCTCCATTTTGGGTTTCTCTTATGACCTGGGGGAAGTTGCTTAGTTAGAGAGAAAGAGAGTTCCCTCCCAAAAGGGAACTCCTTTGTTTCACTGGGATAGAAAGCTTCAGGAAGAAAACAGCCACGTGTCTGTCAAAAGATGGGCTAGCATTTCAAACTTACTTTCTGGACAATCTAAGACTGTATGCCTGCCAACTAGGATTTCAAGTGAGAATTTTTCCTCTTTGCTTCTTGAACTTCTTTGTTTTTATTTTTCCATCTTTCAGATGCCAGTAAATTTCCGATTCCCTTAATAAACACTTCTTCTTTTTAAACTCTTTATACCAGACACTTTGAGGGCGGAATCCCATGCACATTGAGACAAGAATAAGTCCTATAACTGCCAGCATCCCCCGTTCAGCCATGGGAAATGCTGGGAGTTGTAGGATTTATTTCTGACTAAATTTTCATAGGATTATGCTCTAAGTCTACTCTAATCAGGGGTTAAGTCTAGTAAAGGAGCCCTGCCCACCTACACTCATCCAGTTTTTAGGTCCCTGCCTGCACAGCCTCTGATTTAAAGGTGGGGGTGGCGGTTTCTGCCCTAAAAGAGGCATTCTGGGGCATCCCTACAGTCAGAGGGAAACCAGCATGATTCACATCTATTTTTAGATTGATTGGCCATTTCTCATTATTCAGTTATTACTTTCTTTGGCAACAATTGTATCCCCCCTATCCTGAGCATTGGCACAGACATCTAGTCTACTGCAATATAAGACTTCTGGTCATTTCTCCGTGATTTGCTGACTGGTGTGTCATCCCCCACAAGATGGGCCCCTGCTAGGAATGTATGAGAAATATGTTTCAGTTAATTTTTGATCAAGATTTACCCAGTTCACACCTTCCAGACTGAACATGAATGCAGACGCAATCTGAGCTTGAAGTCATACATTTTTGAGGTTGCAATGTGATTTCCAGACTTCAAAAAATGAATTTGACAGCATGCACACCTCTGGAAAATGTGCATAAAAATGTGTACTTCTCAAAAATGAGCACAAATGTGCTTTCTGTGGGAGAAGAAATGTTGATGTTTCAAGATGTGCACAATTGAGGTGTACATTTAGGAAAAAATACACACAAATATATACTTGGATTTTGCTGCAAAAAGCAAAGCTCACAATCTGATATGGACTTGAGTCAGAATGAGCTTCAAGATGGAATTTGTAGAACTTTGATTTTGCTGATCAGCAAGCTTGGGATTTGCTGATTTGCATATCCCTAGTCCCTGTATGTTTTCTTCTGCATGGCTAATAGCAGTTCCCGGAGCTGGGGATTTGCTCCAATATTTGCAGTGCAGAGGGAAAATATAACCCTCCATCTCCCATATTCCAGTTTCAACCCAAATTGGCACATCATGGATGTATTCACATATCTCCAACGTCAGGTACAATTTGACCCTGACTTTCGAGCCCAAGTTTTCCATTTCTGTGTTGAGCTCTGCTTTTCCTCAGCTATTGTATTTGGATCATCTGGCTACATGGGAGGGGGGACCCCAAAAAAAGGTTGTGTTCTTGCTATTACTGCTAACTAACTCAAGATCCTGTTGCCCAGAATTTCCCTTGGCCCTATGAACACCCTAGATGAAAGTGTTAGGGATGTGTCTGGAGGCGCTGGTTTACTGTCCTCTTGCTATTCCTAATGTCTTGTCATTTCAGCAACTCTTCTAAGACAGTTTCCACCTGCAACTAATTATCTGTGTAGTCATTTCAGGAGTCTCATGGAGCTGAGAATGCCAGGCAGAAATATAGGAAATCATCATCAAAAACATTTTATTTCCTTCAAAATACTGATTATGTTACTTCTGATATCTACAGGAAGAATGCCCCCTTCTGTAAAAGATGACAGAATTACTATTTTTCATTCAATAGTGAAAGCAACTGGAGAGTAGGGGACTAAAATACAAAATGAGCTTTGACATCTGTCAGATATATGGAGCTAGTATTTGAGTGCTCCAGTCTTCTGGAACAGATTTAGCAATACTTAAGTCCCAATGTTCTAATACCACCTCTTCTTAAAGACATGGAAAAGGCATAGCAGATGATTTAGAAGGGTACTGCTACTCAGTTCAATTGTCTTGTCATGATGGAAGAGCATCATGCCCTGATCAGCATCCCTCATGCTGCTCCTGTGCTCAGAGATCCCCCTAGCACCTCCATCATAGCTATCATGTCTTCTTGTGATATTTTGGATGCACTAAACACATGGTGTCCAGTGCGAGATAAATGATGATGTCAATAATCTTGGGGTGGAGGGAAAGGGAAAGAGATTGGTTATATTTGTTCAGTGAGTCTCATGCAAACTCCCAGATCACCTATCAACAGTTTAAAGTTGTGTGCTTTTCTCAGCTAATGTTAGATAGGCACAGTTTTGTGGTGCATGCTCCAACAGGTTGAATTTTCAGTTGCATGGAGAAAAGAAAGTGCCTGATCTTGACAGTGATAGATTTGTTCTGAGTTGTTGTTGTTGTTGTTGTTGTTGTTGTTGTTTTACAAGGAGATTTTATGGTGAGCCAGAGCTGAGTTGCAGAGTTTCCTTTAGATTTGCATGATTTCTTTATTTATTTAAAGTATTTTTTATGCCACTATTCAAAGCAAAGCCTCCTCAAGGCAGTTTACAAGACAGGGCGATAAAATAATAAGATATAAGAGACAATTAACTAAAATAGCAGAACAAAACTTTTAAAATAACAGCAAAAGTAAAAATCATTATAAAATAAAAATAAAATACTAAAATAAAGGTCGGCATCCATACATTGAAAAGCAGACTGGAACATCCAGGTCTTTAAGGATTACACACCTGTGTGTGTGTGTGTGGAGGGTGTGTGTGAATCAGCAAAACCTGAGTTCTCTGAATTCCATCTTGAAGCTTATTCTGACTTGAGTCCATATCAGATTGCAAGCTTTGTGGGGGGTGGCGGGTTGGCATGAAAACTGTGCATATTTTCATGCATATTTTTCCAAATGTACGTATCAGCTGTGCACATCTTTGAAATGTGCACATTCTTCTTCCATTGATTAAAGTGTATTTGGGTGCATTTTTCAAAAAAATACAAGTTTTTTTCATGCACATTTTTCAAAAGTACACATTCTGTTGAACACATTCCTTTGGTACATGACTCACATTACAAGCTCAGAAATAATATGGACTTTGACTGGAGATTGCGCCTGAGTCCATGTTCGGTCAAGGAGGCGTGAACTGGGTAAATCCTGATCAAACATAAACATCTCTATCAATATACCTGCCAGGGTAGGGTATTCCATAAGAATGGGGCCACCGCAGAAAATGCTATGTCTTGTTCTGGCTAACCTAATAGATTTTACCAATGGTCACATAAGCATGGCCTCCACTTAGGGCCCAGGCATGTTCATACATTACAGCAGCCTTCCCATGAGTATGCACTACAGCAGCCTTCCTACATTAGCCTACAACCCACAAGTCCCTGACAATGGGTCTTACTAGCTAGGACTGATGGGAGTTGAAATCCAAAACATCTGGAGGCATCAGGTGGAGGAGGCTGCACCACAAATTGTCTGGCTCCTTTTTTGTAACATTAACAACATCTCATGGAAGAGACTGATGTTTACAAACATTACAGGAACTTGAGTTGGGCTTTAAAAACACTAAATCTCTTCCCAGGGCAAGTTCCAGTGGGTCAGTTAATTTACACCTGGGAGGATAGTAACTCCATGTGCCTGAGCTTCCAGTTCGCTGAATAAGGTGATTCATTATTTACATGGCATATTAGAAATAGATCATTGACCGGCACCTGTGGTTCAGTCCCAGCAGAGAGGAGATTAATATGTTTTGCAGTTTGGAATAATCTTCCCTCACCTCCAGACCACATGAACGCTCTTACCTACAAGGCAGTGAAGAGATTGCTTTGAAAGTTGCCAATGTATACTAAATATTGTAGTACAGTGAGAATTGACTAATGCGCAAACATATTACAACTGCCAAAGAACTTTTGGACTGTAGAAGACTGAAAGAGAACTTGAATCCTGCTATTCCAGACTTCAGGTAGGTAGGTAATTTCCCCTCACCTGCACACAGAACTGATTTATTTAAATTGATAACCCCTACTGGGAGCTTCAGGTAGATAGCAACACTGAGAGCATCATCAGATTAGCTTTCTGTCACATGCTTATTACTGGCCACTCATGGTTTTTTCGTGTGGCCCCCCAATTGTGGAACGATCTCCCTGACGAGGCCCACCTGGCGCCAACGTTGTTATCTTGTCCGCGCCAGGTTGAGACTTTCCTCTTCTCTCAGGCATTTGGCAATATCTGAGGAGCCTGGGTTTGTTTTTTGTTTTTGTAGCTTTTTGGGTTGTTGTAGTGTGTATTGTGTGTATGTTGTATGTTTTTGCTGTTTTAATTTTTGTATATTGTCTTTAATTGTTTTAATCCTATGTAAACCGCCCAGAGAGCTTTGGCTATGGGGTGGTATACAAATGTAAATAAATAAATAAATAAATAAATACTTCTAGCAATGCAGCCCAAAATAGCATTTTGCTGAAGTCAAGATATACTATATCCACAGCATTCCCACAGTCCACAAGGGAGGTTACCTGATCAAAACCTGAGATCAGATTAGGATTTGTTCTTGACAAATCCATACTGGTTTCTAGTAATCACTGCATTGTCTGTGTTGCCTGTGTTTAGCAGCAGAAGTGGGCCCAAACCAGCCCAACTCCAAACTGAAACAGCTCTGGGGTAATTTTAGCCATATACATGCTCCCAAAAGTAAATATAGCAAAATTGGCACTTGAGATTTAATTGCTAAAAATATGCGATGGACTGATCACTGTTCCATTTCTAGACCTGTATTTCATACATACATATTGGTTATGTAATAAGTGGCTGACTTAAAATATATGATAGTTTGGTATTTGTTTGTTTTTAAACTTTTGTGATAATATTAGGAATGTACAAAAATTTCATTTTGATTTGTTTTTAATTTTTTAAAAAATATGCCATTTAAAAATGTGCATTTTTTAAAAATGTACATTTTTGCACTTTAGTCTTTGAGGAAAGTATGCATTTAGGTGCACACTGAAAATTAGGAAGTTGAGAAATGGTGTTTGAATTCTAGGTGAGAGTAAGGATACAACATAAACTTTTCAGATGGCAAGAAAATATTGTTGATAGTTGTTCTTAATGCACCAGAATGGGATGGAGTGAGAAAGGCCTGGAGAATGTATGAAATTGTCCTCTTTCCCCTACTGCTGCTGTGTAGTTCAGATTCCCACCTTCCTGCCAATGCTGGTGAGATGTCCATTCGATCAAGGACCAGTTCATGATAGAAGAAGGGCTGTCAAGCAGAAGACTTACTGAGAGCAGAGCAGGATAAGGTGTTTTATCAGCAATGGCTGTTCACCAATTGAGCAGCTTTATATTAGCCCTCACTGCCCCATCACTTATTGGAGTATCAGCAGGGCCCTGAGTTGGAGCCTATGTTAGTTCTGAACTCCCTATAACTAGGGTTTGGGAAAGGAGGCCTCACTTGGACACTGCTACTTTGGTTCTGGGTGTCTGCTCCACCATGCTACTACCTCTGCTCCTGGGCTCTGGGGTGATCTAGAAGGGTTTGGAGCTATAGGTGGGGTCAGTTGTGTCCCTGGAACCTCTGGCATTCCCAAGTTGGACATTGGGGGGGGGACATTGGGGGATGGACATTGGGGGATGGACTCAGGGTGAGTGTCCATCAACTCCCCTTGAATCCTGTGGGTGTTGATGTGGCCAATAGGGTCCTGCTCTGAGGAGGAGGTTTCATTCTCTTCTGGGACCACCCTGACAAGGTGGTGGTGGAGTGTCCTGAATAGCAACCCATTCCTTGCTTGATAAATCACCTTTTCATGTCTGTGTGGAACTGGTAAATCAGGAGGCTTTCTAGCACTTGATGCCAGGCTACAAGGTATTTCTGTTGAGTTATATTTGGCCTGGTGGGTCACAAGCTAAATTAACATATTCTTTAAAACACAAATATCGGGGCAGTGGGAAAACCAGTGCGGGTGTTAGTTCCCTTTCAAAACCATAGTCCCTATTTCTGTGGTCAACAGCTGGATCTCTGGAAGGTATTCAATTTAGTCCTACTTAGAGTAGACCCATTGAAAAGCATTGGATTTAAGTTAGTTGTAATTAGCTTAAGTTCCATTCATTTCAATGGGTTTACTGTTAGTAGGACTAACATTTGATAAAATTCCTATCTCCAAGGCCAGTAGTTTTCTTTCCTACACCTCTGGTTTCTTCTGCTCCTTGCCAGAATGTTTACTAGAGCTTCAGTGTGTGTCAGAAACTGCTGGCACCAAACTCGCTAAGAATGTTTTTAAAAAGATAATATAAAACCCCAGAGGAGTAAAGTCTACCTTCATTGCACACAAAGAGAAGGTGCACAGTGGGAATCCTGCTGTGAAACCTCTTAAGATGAATAGCTTGTTAAGGGATGAAACATTTAGCTGAATAAAAGTCTGATTATGTACCAAGAAGTAGAATGTAATAAGGACCATAAGAGTGAAATGAGTAATTTCAGGGCTGAGCTGAATGTTCTCCTGGTTTACATTTTGCCACAAATATAGTTATTTCAGAAGGGCTGGACACTCCCCCCAGAAAAAAAAAATAAAACTCTAAATCCTATATTTATAAGTGGCTGTTCTCAAGTTCCATAGACACAATTTTTCCTCTCCGATGCTACTGTTTTCTGTGTTTGTTTGTTTTCATTTCTCTTTGGATGATCCTAGCCTATCAGGGATCCTGTTTTGGAGGTTATGGTGTCATAATTCTGTGTACGAATCAGTTTTGGCTCTCTGATGGTGTCTGAAGCATCCTGTCTGGTCCTAAGCATAGGAAATATTGGGGGTTGCTCTTGCAAGATGGAATTTGCCGCTGAGAAACCATTTTTTGGCTGGTCACTTTCTCAGAGAACTCAAGCCTGAATGGAGATGCTTCAAACACTTCTATTTGGGAAGATGGTAGATTATTGCTGGAAGCAGCAGCATGGCAGAAGAGCACATAGTCCTCTTGGAGTTCTGTGGCTATGTATCCCACTCTCAGAATCCGCTCTTCAAGCTCTCCTAGGTTAGTGCAGAAGCTCCACATGAAATCCCACTTCCCCAGGTCTCTATTAACTATCCTATGCATGTATTGACAAAAAATGTCCTACAACTCCCAGCATTCCCTAGCCAGCTATGTTGGCTAGGGAATGCTGGGCATTGTAGGCCTTTTCTCTGTCCAAACATGCGTGGCACTGCACCTTATGTGTACAGTTCAACTAAAAGATGTCCGAACGTACTACATTCTTCTGTAGTCCACAGACGACATTACATCTGGAATATCAGCTTTGCGATAATTTTTTTGTTTGTTTGGGGTGTTTTTTAAGGATTCACTAAAATTTGAAAATTTCTTCCTAAATGGAACAAGAATAACTTGAGGGGTTTTTTTTATTATTATTTTTAAATGGGACAAGAATAACTTGAGGTTTTTTTTGTTTGTTTTTTATTTTTAAATGAAAGTGGGAGAAAGTGAAGCTGACATCTTCATCCCGCCAAGGCGGAGGCTTAGAGTACTTACCTCTTAAAAGCCTAGATTTGAATCCCTGCATATTCAACCCTGTTAGTGCTGAATCAGGGCTATCCCCTCTTTTTTTCTGACAGGATCCTCATGTTTAATGAGGTACCCCTCCATGCTGGGAATAGCAGTACCCAAAGTGCAGCTGGGTGAAAATAGCTGCTGATTCATTTTGAATAGGAATTTAGCAGTTCTAAAAATGCAAACATGGGAGAAAGAAAAACTGACAGTTTCATCCAGTGGAGGCTGGTGCCTCCGATTTCCTTGGGGCTGTCAATCCATTCTGGATTTCAGTCAGAAAAAGCCATAAATCTAAAGGTGCTATCCAAGGTGATGCATATATTTTGTTGATAAGGTTCAGCACCTTGGATGGCTCCCTTAAAGTTCTGTCTGGTTCTGACTGGAATCTAGAATAGATCCTCCACCCCAACGAAATTGGAACCACCAGCCTCCATTGGATTCATCCCTCCCTAGTATCTGCTCTGTGAGTGCAGCAAGGTGCTGTTCCTCGTGCCTTCTCTCTGTAGTCCCTCTCTGTAATCTCCTGCTCTCCTCAGAATCTCCTCCATTTGTCTCTCAGTGTCTTCAGCCAGCAACCATTATGACATCTCCTAAGCCCCACCCCCAAAAGCAACGTGTTCCAGGAATCCGACAGGGGAATACAGTGCACAGGGTTACAGATTTATTATTTATTTACTATCTTTCTTTTCCCAAACCATCTTGACTCAGCTTCTAAGGTGAATAAGAGGTAGCTAGCGCGCGCGCGCACACACACACACACACACACACACACAGACAAGAAATAAACAAGCCTTACCCCTGAGTGCTGAGGGGAAAATGTGTATTCCAGCAGAATAAAAATCATTAGGAGCCCAATGTGGTTTAATTTTTTTAAAAAATCCTACACTAGGGGGCAGTTCAAACACAATTCTCCTGGTATTCTTTGGTTTTGAAGTTCACCTTATTTTTCCAATGGTAAGGTACATTTTTTAAAAGTATATTGTGAGTTTATTGTTAATAACAATGTCAGAAATGAAAGGTCACCTATGATACGATTCCAGTCAAAGGTGACAAACTTCTCTTGCTCATGCTTGAACTATAGGTCAGTTCATTTGAAAGTGTAAAGACTCACATTTCTTTATTCTTTCTGTTATATTCAAAGCTATGAAAATAACCATTATAGGGATGGGTGAACTCCCCTGCATCCTATTCGCTCTCTGTTCATCGGATTCCCACCATTTGCTCAATTCCAGCTTGCAAGTGGGCTGGGCCACCAGATAGTCCATGGATGTCTGGCAGGAGCTCATGTCTTTTTTTATTGTCCAGAAGCTGCAATTTGTGCAAATGCATTGCTGGGAATATTTACAGAAATTGAGATTTACACTAAATTGTGGCCACAAATGGTGCAATTAGTGTAAAATTGGAGGCGTAAAGGACAATGTACACCTGCAATTTTGCATAAATTGTGCTGTTTGCAGCTGTGATTTTATGCAAATCATGTTTTCCATAAATATTCTCAGCCATGAATTTGTGCAAATCCTAATTCGTGTAATTCGGGATTTGCACAATTTTCTAAAGAAGTGGGAGACCATGAGCTTGCCTGACTCAGCTGAGTCAAGCCATCTCAGGGATCTGCAAGCTGGTGTCTGGTGGGGTGAGGTGGCAAACCCCCATTAAGCACCCTCAAACTGGATTCCTTCAATATCCCTAATTCAATTGTGCTTGATGAGATACGTGTTTCCACTGGGAATGCTTGTTATGGTTATTTTTATAGAACTCAGTTGTACAGATCTAGGTTTATTAGCTTTCTTTCTTGGGGAAGAATCCCACAATGTCTGTGCGCTACTGCTATTGTCGTTGCAGTAACATAAACCAATGCTTGGACGAACTTTGGTGATGTGGTGGCCTCAAAAAAGAAGCAATTCCCTTGAAAACAAGTTGGATGGGTGCACGTGCCTTGTTTTCAATCAAAATTGCACTTCCTTGAGGTTTCCAGGGCCAGATCTACACTAGTCCTTTTTATCAGTATTGAATTGCACTGATAACTGTTCAGACACATTCTGTATTCCGTATACCGCTTTTCTAGCATTATTTCCTCCTGTTTATTCTGTATTATTCAAGATATTGCAACAGATGTTATTATGTATGTTACAAGGTATAAATGCGCAAGAGCGATATAGTGGCACCATGATGGGATCATATCACTATGACACAAGGTGTAGATCTGGCCCAAGAGTGTGATTTTCCTTTCAAACAAGACACAAGGAAAATGGCCACCATTTTGCTGCCATGCTGCCAAATTTCCCATTGACCAAGCAAGCACTATTGATGTTTTATGAGCATTGATTTACACTAACACATCATCAATAGTATTAATGAACTTACACTTTTGGATCCTTCCTTTAGTATCCCTGGTATGCTGTATCTTTTCCCCCTCATAGTTTTTCCCCCCACTTTAAAATACAACAGATAGATAGATTTTTTATTTTCCCAAAATTGCAGGAGGTGAAGGTTAGATTGGCTGTGTGAAATAGATTTATAAGATCATTTTTGTGGGTTGTTTGTCTTTAAACTTGCAATGGCAAAGATGTCCACAGGGCCTCTGTGATGCCCCCTTGTCAAGACGTCGGACTCTTTTACATGCACACTGAGATCCTGCAAGCTCTGTTTCTGCTGGACGTTCTGCTTTCATGTTCTAATACAGCAGGGCTTTGTCTTTGTATGGTTCAGTTCCTTTTCAGCTGCAGAGAGAATCCCATCTTGGTGCTGAAAGAGAGGTAGCAATTTCTCCCACTGCTCTGAACACACAGCAGTCATCTTTTGTGTTTCACCCCAATGGTAATTGCTACTTCTCTCTCTTGCTGTTTTTGATTTTCAAATGCACAGGACTTAGAAGGAGGATCAGTGCAGGGCTTTAGATGAAAGTCTTCCATTATTCTCTCCTTGAACCCTCCACAAATACCCCCAAGGTTCCAGCAACCATGGTTTTATCCATCCATCTCTAGTATTGCAGAAAATGTAATCCACTAATTATGACAGTAGTTCCAATCAAAAACTTTACAAGACTTTGCTGTGGATGTAGAGGAGCTAGCCTGTTGTTAATTGTAACCATTCTTGCAGTAAACAAAGCATAGCCATCTATTCTCCTACAGAAAAGCCAAATGACAGACTGGTGTAGTCACAGGACATGGTCCCTCTGGGCTGTGTCTCAATGCATTTTTGTGTGGACCATCTTTCACATTGCAAGCAAAATGGGAATGCATATGTAGGAAAAGAGCAAAGACCTACTGCCAATTTCTGGTCTGTGTAGACATTACTGAGGTAGATGGACAAATGAGTTGACAGTATACAGCACCATCCTATGTTCCTCTGTCATCATGAAAGTTTGATAGAAGATGGATCTATCATCTGCTGTCCACTGGACCTGAGAGCCAAAACAGACATTACTTTCAATCTGTATCTAGCAGCTACATCTTCTTTTTTTCATTTTTACTCTACTGTAGGCAAAGAGGGGCTGATTCAGATAATCAGGATGCTGGTGTGTGTGTGTGTTGGGGGGCATTTTAGATCAAGATCATGCCCCCTGAACCTACTCTAGAGTAAAAATGGGTGGACTGTAGCTATTAGATACAGATATGAACGAATGGCCATTTTGGCCCTAAGTACCACCAATGTAGCTGACCAGAAAATGTACTACAGGGCTGGCATCATGGGTAAGTATGGCTGGGCACCTGCCCAGGGCCCATACCTCACCAGGACCCCACTGACAACAACTCCATGGAGTTGCTTCTCCTCATCACCATTGCCACCTGCTTGTTCATGTGCCTCTCGCTCTGGCCCAGACAATGGTGGTGGTGAGGAGGAGAGGTAGATGTCAATGTCTACATGCTCACTGGCCTTCTGCAATGATGAGAAAGAGGATGAGGAGCAATAGCAGCTGGTGACAATAACAGGGAGAAGGTAGACTTGCTGAGGAAGGGGGCCCATTGGGGATGTCTTGCCTAAAGGCCTCAAAACACCTAGATCCAACACTGGTAGCTTACTGCCTGGTGGTTATTAAACGCCACCAAAGGTCAGTGTAGGGTTTTCCTAGTCCTATAAATCCTCAGATTCTAGCCAGGCTCCTCAGTCTGAAACAACTTGTCTCTAAAGCGAGTACCAACGTACTGCCAAACTAAAGCATTGGTTTTCCTCTTCACCTTGTTTCACCTCCCGTCTACCTGCTTCGTTGCCATTTGTTTAGGCATCACTGCCTGGACTGTGCTTCCAGTAGATCAACATCAACAGACACTTTAAAAATGTGCTTTTATCACAAGGCAGCCTTTCTTTGCCTGCTTTTGCCAAAAGTTCACACACGGTCTAAAAATCAACACGGTCAATTGTATCGTATGGAACTGAACTGAACTTTCCTCCATACTATGTGTTTAGGATTTGAATGTGAGCCTGCCAACTTCCCAATATGTCTCCGTAAGATAAAGAGGTGCAGCTCATGCATGACTGGGTTTAGGACTGTGACCTTACAACCCCCAAACCCAATAGAAGCTGTGTGGTTGCTTAGCTCTGCCATTTACTCTGCTCCTCATTTTCTTTTCTCTCCCCCTACGACTTGTTGTGTATGGGATGTCAAAAAACAAACAAACAAACAACACACACACACACACAGAGAAAAGCCCTACTCACAAGAGTGGCTTTCAGTTTATTTCTCCTGTTGTTTATGGGCTGAATCAAGTATGAGAGTCAATCTCTTATCACTGCAGAAATAGATGTTTGTTGTTTGTTGTTTTTTTGTTTGAACCTGAAAGCTTCTCCTTTGCTAGAACTGTGCACTGAGGACAGCAAAAAAAAATGTCATATATACAGCTGGCTCATGGCTGATTTATGAAGCTAGTGCTCAGTTCTATAGTATTTTAGTCACCTTCTCTCTCTCTTTCACTGACCTGGTTCAAACAACATGACAAACCATAGTTATCACTAAGGGTGTATGGAGTGTGTGAAATCCATTCCGCCTGCGTTTTGTGGATTGTCGGGTGCCTTTCATTCTGTCATCTGCTCATTGACAGAAACTGTTTTTTTGTCTTTCAAGTTACCAAATGTGCACAAATACACACTTGTGAAAATGCACAAATCCCCGCCCCCAAATTTGCATCTTCACATTTTAGCCTATAGGGAAATGCAATTTTTTTGGCTTTTTGTATTAGAACCTCACATTTTTTCTTGTATATTAGCACAGGCCTTGTTATTTCTGAGGCTTGCATTTGCCTAAACTCTGTATCCTGGCAATATTCATATAATCAGTAGAACCAATGAACTTTCTTAGTTTCTAAAGCATGATGCTGACTGAAACATGGACTTGGTTAAACACATGCACAGCCTCGACTTCTTTTTGTTTGAGCTATGCACAGTGCATAACAGACACACAGACTTGCCCCATGGACGATTCATCAAGCTGAACGGCTGAAAAACCTGGTTGGGGACTGATGTACAAATCTAGGATGAAACCAAATCAGCCTGCATTAAGTTCTGTGCAAAATGACTGGAGTCAGACGAACCGTTACATAACTGCAATCTCGCAGAAGCTAGCAGGAGTCATGTTAGAGATCTGAAGCAATGGCAATAATTTTCCCTACAGGCACACACGGGCCTTGCATTTCTCCCAGCAATGTATAATAAGCAGTTCAGCGCCGCACCAGACCTTTGCCTGGCATTTTCCAGTGGTTGCTGTTCCTGGTAGGTGGGTTGGAGCTCAGCAACCAGGTGCCATGCGTGCACGCCTCTAGGAAAGATCTTCCCCAAATGAGCTCTCTTTTATCGGTGGCTGCCCTGCAGAAGGCCCAGACAAGAAGAATGAACCCAAACTGCTTCGCTCTCTTTCAGATTTAATACCTCTGTCTTCTTGTTAAATATGACTATGAAAGGGATACACAAAAAATCAAGAGCAAAAGCTGGGCATTAAGGGTGCCTCTATAAGAGACATTTAAAGCTCTTTCAAGGCGCATTAAAAAAATTACCTCTACAAGAAAGGAGCGCAAATCGGGCATAGAGGTGCGTTATCTCCCCGATTATGCGCATTATCGAATGCGCGTTAAATCGCGAGTTTTATTTTGCTCCATCCGTTAAAGCGCATTTTGACTGTGTGAATAAGCGCTTATGCGCATTAACTACTTGTAAAGCGCATTTTGGTCATCCCTTAATGCGCTTCGCTGCCTCTCGCCACCTCTCGTGCAGAGAGATGAGGCGTAAATGTGCTTCTGCGATTATGCGCATAATCGCCTAACCAGGCGCAAAAGTGAATCCTTGTAGAGGGCCTTAAGTTTAAAACAGAAGGAAGTGAGCATCCAAAACAGATCACAAAGGAGCGAAACATATTCTCAGGATGCAAAATAGATTTATTGACAAGAAGTCTGGCATGTTTCAGCCTCTCCCTTATTTTGAGACCTTCTTCAGAAGGCTGTAACTTTAATAATGGGCTAAGAGTATAAAAATGGGTTAAGATTATAAAAATGAATTAGAGAAATAGCCTGTTTTGGTTGCCAGTCAATTAGCAGAGGAGACAATCTTTTTGCTGGAAGAAATTCTGCAGACACTTTTCTCTAGTCAGTAGGGATTTGCATGTTAGACTTTTGCAATATGCCAGGTTTATAAGATTTTTAATACTAATACACATGCATGAGCCTTTGTGGCACTGTGACAGATTTAGAAATGTTTTTTTTTAATGCTAACATATATGCACAGGCCCTTATGGCAATGTTAGGGTGACCATATTTTGGAAACCAAAAAGGAGGACAACATAGTCGGCCCCCAAGGGAGCATCCCCACCAACATGCCCGCCCCCAGGAGGTATGTCCAGCACCAATGGAGGGTGCCCACCTGAACATAGCCTTAGTCACATGTCTGCATTTACAGCACACAATTAAGACCAATCTGTTCCACAGAACATCTTAATGTTAAAATCACTGAAATAACAAGTGTGACATCCAATGTATCTGAAATTAGCTTCACTCACTCCTACTTTTGTAGCTTTTGTTGCACTTTGTTGCTATACTCTGTGTGATACATTCTCCCCTTCCCTCAAATATCTTTTCTGATTGTATCCTCACTCTGCTGCGAGCTGCTGCTTAACAGGGCTTGCTTTCAGTTGTCTGTCTGTCTGTCTGTCTGCCTGGCTGGCTTTTTTAGTTTTAGTTTTAAAGTTCAATTTTGCTTTGAAACTTGCTAAAACTCAACAGATGAACAGATCTGCTTGAAACTTGGCATGGCTAAAGCCCTACTTAAGATCTAGCATGATGCTAAGTTTCATCTCCTTATCTTTAAAAACGATGTGTTTTTTTTAAAAAAAAATTTTTGAATCTCACATTTTTTAAAAAAATCCAAAAAAATAATAATGGATGAACAGAACTGCTTCAAACTTGTCATGGCTAAAGCCCTACATAGGATCTATCAAAGTGCCAAGTTTTATCTCTTTATCTTTAAAAATGACATTTAAAAAAAAAAAATTAAAACCTCAAACGTTTTAAAAAAACCCTACAAATTAACGGATGAACGGATCTGCTTCAAATTTTGCATGGCTAAAGCCCTACCTAAGGGCTATCTTGTTACCCAATTTCATCCCTTTATCTTTAAAAATGGCAGAGCTGTAAGCATTTTTGATAATTCCCATTGACTATAAAGTAGAGCTGCCCTTTGGGTGGGGGGATAGGGAAAACCCAGATTTTTCTTCAAATTTCATAATTTCCCCCCTTCCCGGATGTGTTACCAAAAATCCTAACATGTCCTGTTTTTTCCTGACATATGGTCACCCTAGGTGTTTGATTAGCTTTTTCAGAAAATATATTTTAACACTATGACCCTGTTCAGACATCATGCTAAGCCAGAGTGGTTAAGCATTTTGAGCTAAACATTATGGCTTAGCATGTCATGTGAACCATTCCTCACCGTGGCGGCTACATAACTACGGTTTAAAAATACTAACCATTTGCTGCAAAATGGTTAGCGGCCTAACCATGCCGTTGTCTGAATAGGCCTCATGTGTTGTCTCATTTATATTTTACTTTATTATTAATGTTACAGCTTCCTGAAGAAGGTCTCAAAACAAGGATCGGGCCAAAACGTTTGGGCTTCTTGTCAATAAACATATTTTTCCTCCTGAAAATGTGTTTCTCTCCTTTGTGACCTGGGAATTAAGGTTAAGGCCATTGTAGCAAGGGGTGATTACTGCATACGGTGACCATATGGAAATTAGTATTTTTTTGTGTATCTGGTCACAAGGGCAGGGCTCTTGCAGCTTTAACTGTTGTGATGAAGAGGGAATTCCACTATGTGCTGCATGCATACAAATACCTGCTGAAATTCTGTTTTCTATACAACTGTTAAAGATACAGGACCCCTGTCCTCCTTTTCATTAGTGGCTGAGAGTGATGCATTAGAACAGTGGCTTTCAAACTGTGCACTAGGGAATACTCCAAGATTCCGCATATGACCATGACCACACCCCTTTCCTCAGGCCCATCCCCTTTCCCCAAACCATCAATCATTTGGTGGTTTCCTGGCTTCTGTCCCATTTCCCCCATTGTCTCTGCTAAGGTTTAATTACTGGCAGTAAGAGCTCAGCTATGCTAGTATGGTTTGGGGTATCCTGCCTCCTCCCCCATGTCTGTCAATCCTTCCCACTACTGAAATGCAGCCCCCAACAGCTTCTCTAAATAGATTTTTATCCTAAGGTTGAACGAGGTTCTGCACCCTTGCATCTTATCCATCTGAGTCTATAAAAGTGGACAACGGAAAAAGTAGGCAGTGGAAGCTGGTGGCTCCAATGTCCATGGGGTGGTGAACCAGCCCCAGGATTCAGTCAGAACTTTAAAGAAGCTATCCAAAGTGCAGAGCACCATGGATAGCTTCTTTAGAGTTCTGAGTGGTTCTGATTGAAATCTGGAGCAAACTCACTGCTCCCAATGACGTCAGAACCACCAGCCTCCACTGGAAGGTGAGGCAGAGGAATTGCAACCATGATGCTGCAAAATGCTAAATATTGCTTATAAGTGTAGCCTGTCACCCCTTTGACTCACTTATGAACTTATTTCCACCCACATCCTTGTTTCTTCCTGTTTCCTGTGCTTTCAGCTAAGCCTCCTCCAGTAATCCTAATAAATTCACAGTAGTTACACACCATTTTACATCTAAGGATTGCATGCTGAGTACTTTACAGAGCTCCTCCTGGGAAGTAGAGAAGGGGGGTTGTGGTTTTTGTTTTTACTTTTGTTCACACTGGAGAAACTAAGAGGTGATTTACGTGATCCTTTGCATGTAGCCAGAACTGGATTTATTTACAGTTGTGGGTTGAGCGACACCGTATTTGGCCTTCCTATGCCATTGCATGCCCTAAGGCCTCTTTCATACAAGCAGCAGATGTGATGGTGACCCTGTTCCTGGACTATACCACTTGCATTTGCCAGTGGAGAAACGTATAGCTGATTTAAAGAAAAGAAGAAGCAGGCAGCTGAAAAGGATTTGATGGTCCGAGGTATCAAACACCAGGAGAGATCCAGATGTTTGCCAACAGGGCCACACTCCTCCTCTCTATCTCCAGATGTAGATGACCAAAATCACCAAAACAGTTTTTATATAGAATCCCAGTTTGATACAAGTCTAGGAATTTGGTTTCCCCAGGAATGTACAAAAATTAGAAACTTACCTCTTCAGTAGATGCACTTTGAGGGTATCTGTTATTTATTTAGCCACTTCTAACTGAAACCACAAAATGGTGCATAAGTCAGTATCCCTGAACTGCTTCAAATCTCCTCCTCCTCCTCCTCCTCCTCCTCCTCCTCCTCCTCCTCCTCCTCCTCTCTGCTCACTATTTCCTTCCTCTTTCCCCCTCACTATTTCCTTCCTCCCCTCCTCCTGGACCAGTGTTTTAAAACTTTGATATTGGGTTCAGAATTGATTTCAAGTTTCTGAACATGCACAGTCTGTATCTCAACAACACTATATCCGTGTATACACTGAGTTAGCTGGATTAATCCTTTTCTTGCCTATGGTAAACTGTGATCACATCTCTCTCAACACTTGACAAATTGGATTTGGCTTGTTGATACTTTATTTTGTTTTGTTTAGTAAGTAAACATGTACTTTACATATGGAATGGAATCAAAGGGGAGTCAACAATGGTTGAGACAAGGGATACAGAAAAATAAAATTGGTTTCTAGCAATAAGACTGTCGGTCATCAAGCCATGCAACTGTAGCTCCCATTGATTGCTAGGAAACTTTGGGAGCATCTCAGGCCTCCTAAATCCTCATTTCCTTTCACATTCTACTACTATTTGCTGAATAGTAATAGCTTCCAGGTGTCCATTTAAAAGACAGCACTGAGCAATGTTCAGCTCAGTAGAGTGTTCCACCCCACAGCTTTCTTAATGAGT
Source organism: Anniella stebbinsi (assembly GCA_029215795.1). Taxonomy (NCBI): domain Eukaryota; kingdom Metazoa; phylum Chordata; class Lepidosauria; order Squamata; family Anniellidae; genus Anniella; species Anniella stebbinsi. The sequence goes on from JARDYH010000001.1 coordinate 339,247,938, forward strand.
AAAGCTGCTACTAGATCAAACAAGCCAACTGAGTAGATCACTGTGGAAATTCTGATTTTTCCATCCTTGGATATACCAAGCAAGATAGAAACATAGGAAGCTGTCTCATACTGAGTTAGACCCTTGGTTCGTCTAGCTCAGTATTGTCAACACTGACTGGTAGCAGCTCTCCAGGGGTTCAGGCAGGAGTATTTCCAGCCCTTCCTGGAGATGCTGGAGATTCAACTGGGACCTTCTCCATAACAATCAAGAGCTCTATCATCGAGCTATGGCCCCTCCCCAAGTATATATCCATATACCAAGCAAGATATCCCTGCCTTGCCCCACCCTCCTTCCAAAGAATGCTGATGTCTTGGTAATTGATTGTGCTTTTATCATCTTGAGGACAGAATTAAACAGGATATTGGAATGTTTGCTTACAGTGCAACCCTATAAATGTCTACTCAGACGCAAGTCCCATTGAGTTGGTATGGTACACAGCCTTGGTCACTTTCTCTCCCTGCCTCTTCCCCAACTCCTTGTAGGAGTGGGACTTATGGAGCACATGGGGCTTGGAGTACCAAGGGGGTGGGGCCCATTGAGGAGGCCCAAGCCTCTGCAAGCCAGATACAGCCTGTGGACCAGAAGGACTCCATCCCTGACCTATACGTTCAAATCGCACTGACATTTGTTTGAGGTCGATGCATTTTTCTTTGTAGCCTGTTTCTCATTGTTTTATGTGACACCCTGATTTTAGAAGCCTCCCTCTTTATTTCACTGCATTTTGACCAAGAACTCAGCAGTTGTATGGCGTAGATACTATAGATGGAATAATGACCAGACAGGGAGTAATTTTTCATCAGGTTACTGTGAAGATCTCATTTGGAGCCGGAAGTTCCCCAAAACTCACCAAGTGATTTGAGTCTGTTCCAAGTTGCACACCTGGATTTTTAAATCGTTTTACATAGTTTCATCATTAGTCAGCTGCCTAGGGAATAGACAATGAGGTCCGCAATCCAGCATGTGAATTCATTGAGCTTAGGAGTGGCCCATTCTGAGTTCAACTGTGGCTTGTGTTCTTACTAAAATAAATACATAAATCTGGTTATGGTGATATACTGCAAAAATGAAGCAGAAAAAATACACAAGGCTTTAGAGAAGTTACAAATAAAGACAAGAATGGACAACCTTCATAGATCTGAAAGAACAATTTATAACCCCCCCCTCCCCACACACACACACTTCTGTGATCCTTTATTGCTTAGGTCTGCTCTATATGAGCACCAGAATAAACTGATAGAATTTTGAGTTGAGAGAGTAGACAATACTACTTCAGGATCCCAGGTGGAGGAATCACATTTCTAAAGGCTCCCCCCATGTGAAAACAAAAATGTCCTGCCTGCCTGCCAGTACAAAACTAATAGATCGGGAGAGAAGTTATGCCCCAGCTTGCACCTTGTGATGCTATTTCTCCATTTGCAGGAGAGTTGTTTACAAAGGGGTGCATTCAAAAATGCTACCTCTCATGGTTTATTTAATTCATCTGTGCCCTGTCTTTCTTCCAAAAATTGGCACTCAAGGTGGCTTACACAGAGAATTAAAATTGATTAGAACAATAAAATACAATAAAAAAGTATAACAATTACAGACTGAAAATAAAAACAGCACCCAACCCAACAGATCCACTTACAGGCAAAAGGCCTTCTTCAATAAAGTGGTCTTTGCCTGCTGGCGGAAGGACAGCAGAGGGGGAGTGAACCTAACCTCCTTTCGGAGGGAGTTCCACAGCCTGGGAGCAGCTACCAAAAAGGTCTTCCCTCAGGTCGCAATCAAATGCACCTCTCAAGGTCTCCAAAGAAGAGCCGCTCCAGAAGATCTTAAGAATATGGGAGAAGGCAGTCTTTCAGGTAGATTGGTCCCAAGACATATAGGGCTTTATTGGTCATAACCAGGATTTTTGAATTCTGCCCAGAAACTGACTGGTAGCCATGCTCCCTGTAACTGGCCCTGGTCAACAGTCTGGCTGCAGCATTCTGGACCAGCTGGAGTTTTTGAATAATTTTCAAAATTATTACAGTAGTACCAAATGGGAGTAACTAAGGCATGCTTGATGGTGGCTAGATCAGTCTCTTTAGGGACAGGTGCAGTTGGTGCACGAGCCTCAGCTATGCAAATGCACTCCTGGCTAGCACCAAGACCTTAGAATCCAGGTTTAGGGCCAAGGCTGGGAGCACACTCAAACTGTGAACCAGAGTCTTCAGGGTAGTGTAACCCCATCTAGCACAGGTTAAATCCCTGTTCCCAGATCTGCTTTTCAATTGATCAAAAACATCTCTGTCTTGCCTGAAGTAAGCTTCATTTTGTTTGCCCTCATCCTGTCCATTTTTGATATCAGGCTCCAATTTAGAATCAGGTCAGCTTCTTTGGAATCAGATGGAAAGGACAGATAGGGTTGGGTGTCATCAGCATACGTGGCACGAAACCCCAAAACTCCAGGATTTTTCTCCCAATGGTTTTATGTATATGTTAAATAGCAAGGGGATAAAATGGAACCTAGAGGGACACCACAGGCCAATGGCCAAGGCATTGATGGGAATCCTCCAGCACTACCTTCTGAGATCACCCTTCCAAGAATGACTGGAGCCATTGTATAACAGTGCCTCACAGTCCCACCACAGAAAGATACTATGGTGGATGGTATCAAAAGCCACTGAAAGGTCCAGTAGAACCAACAGGAACACTCTCTGACTGTACAGTTCCTGACATCGATCATCCACCAGTCTGAAGCCAGATTAAGATGGATCTAGATAATCCCATCTCATCCAAAAGTCCCTAGAGTTGAGAAGCCACCACAGGCTCCAGCACCTTGCACAAGAATGGAATATTGGAAAATGTCCAAAAATTATCCAACACAGTTGAGGTCTAGGAGATTTTTAAAAAAACAAAACAAAAACCAAAGATCTTACTACCATATCCTTAAGGCATGATGTAATCACACCTTGATATAAAGAGGCATTTATCACTATCCTTATGCACTCAGCCAGTCCAATCACCTTCGGCTGTTTTTATAAGCCTGGAAGGACAAGGATCCAGCACACAACCCTCAGTTCTTCAAGGATCCAGTCCACATCCCTGAGCTATACAAATTGAAAAGTATCCATTGTAACTGGACAAGCAGGAGCCAAAGTTACATCTACATGACGTGGATCAACTATGGCATCCATGTCGGCACAGATACAATCAATTGTACCTGCAAAGAGTCACATAATTTGGTCACAGTGGGTCCAGTCTGTTCTACCATTTCAGAACTGTGCAATCCCATTCCCAATGTTATGCTTCAAGTTTAGGCCAGGTTTTAACTGAGCTTTAATTGTTTTTATGTTATTTTAAAAAAGAAAAGGTCTCTCTAATTTTAGGGTTAATATTTGAAGATTCATTGTGAGTAGGTGACAGGGTTAAGATGCCACTTCTAAAAATGTACATAATACTGTTGTCGTCCATTTTGATTGCATGCACAGATTTGCCAAAGAGAATCCAACAGGTCTCTGGTTGAGGACGGATACACTCAGCCGGTCCCCATGGGAGCTGAAGGCTGTTTGGATAACTATCTGGCATTTCCCTCTGCCCTTTTCTATGTATTTGTCACACTTCTTTCCCACATCAATCTCATAAAACATTCCATGTCTCACATTTTTGAAATATTGATATTATCCTACGGCAAAGATAAAAACACAGCCAAGCAATATAGGTTGGTGATAGAATTATTTGCAATACACAGAAATCTCTGCTGATGTTTAGGGTTGGCACGGTATTAAACACATTACTTTTGCTGACAGGCGTTTTCATTTCCCCTCGCCTCACAAGTGAGGGAGAATTGGAAGGAAATCTAGTTTTCAATTTGAGGGCCATTCAATAAAAAATGTAAACCCGAAATACTGGAAGAATTGGCAGCACCTAGTTAAATCAAAAGGGACCTTGCTGGAAATTTATTTTCAAAAGCCATATAAATAAAGAGAGAAAGAAGGGAAATAATCAGCTCTTTGGATTTATGCATCCCTCAAAGAAGTATCTCGGAGGTGTGGGGGGGGAATTAGTGTACAGACCGATTTTCATCTCAGGGGGGTAAGAGAGGAGATCAAATCAGCCAACTACTCTGTACCCTCTCCAGCCAAATGTCTCATATTTCAAGGGATTTTTTTTTTATTTCAGAAATCAACACCTGCATAGAACATCATGGTTGCTGCTCATTTTGCAGCTCTGGTGCTCCATAAATTAGAAGCCATGGCTGTCCCTGATTTTTGAAATACTAACCTGGAAACACTTTTCCTCCCTTCTATTGTGGAATATTTCATCATTGCACTCTTAAAAAAAGACATGGATTCCAGGCCTGTCCAATGAACCACCACAGAGCCTGCACGCTCATCATTTACCTGCCTTCTTTTTTAAAAAAGTGAAAGAAAGCCAAACATTGTTGACCTGATGTTCTCTCCAGTGCTCAGCAGCCTGGATACTTGCCTGACATTTCTCTTTGAAGAAAAGTTGCCACGTGGCTTTATTAAAATAAAACAAATAATACAGATCTACATATAAGATTGACTTAAATTCATCCAGGGCAAATTCATCCACCAGCCTTTCTTCCCACTTCTTAATTCTTCAACACCTGGCCATGAAACACAAATTGTAGGGCTGTTCACAGCACACACACACACACAGCAATCCAGTTTGGGTTGCCTTGGACCCACCCCAACCCACTTCAGATTTGGTTCTGAATCCAAAGCAGGTTGGCTATTGTGGTTTTCCCAAAAACTTCAAGCTCCCAAGAAAGATGGGCATGAGGCTGACCAGGATCTCCCCTCCCTTCCTGTTTGTCCCCCTATGCTCCTACTCACCACCCAAACCCAGAGAGCCACTGCCCCTCCAGTCGCAGGATTTACCTGACCCCTCCACTTGCACTAGCATCTAGCTTAAGCCCTCTGGAAACAGAGGCTTGCTTTCAGGAGACGAGCCATAATGTGGGTGGCATAGCAGCAGGAATGGGAAACGGACAGGGAAGAGGGTACTATTACACTCATGTCCTGCTTGTGGGTTTCCCGTGAGCTGCTGGTTGGCCACTGTGTGAACAGAATGCTGGACTTGCTGGAGCTTTGATCTGATCCAGCATAGCTCTTCTGATGTTCTTAACCAGTCTAGGCAGTCTTGAGGGAGAATCAGGTCCGAGCAAACAAAAGGAAGCATCAGAAAGCAAGTTTTAGGCACAACCACAGAGATCTGAGCAGAAACTGTTGACCCTGCCAGCCACCTCTCTTTGCTTTCTTTTTTTAGGAGCTGTTGAAATCAAAGAAAGCAGCAAAGCTTAAGGAGCTCCAGGGAGGATTGGGCTGATGAGCTGGTTCTGATATTTGGTGGTAAACATTATAAATAACAAGGGAGGGCAGTTGTATTAATCTGTAGCAAACACTTACTGCTTCCCTTCACACCTTGCTCAGCAGGCTAGAAAATGTACTTAGCACGCAGCTTAATATGGAGACACGCTCCTTGTGCTAATGCTCTTCACAATTATTTCAGCTACTTTTGAGACATTAGTGAATCCGCACATCTGGTACATTGTGGGCTGCTTGGCATTACATCATCAACATCTACTTGCCATTTCCCAAACCATATGCATGGTTGAAATAACCAGGTCAGTGTAGGTGTCAGCCATATAGTTCTGCCTTCCAAACTTTTGCTCCACTTCGCATTAGGGTAAGGAAACAGAAATCCTCTGCATTGCAAGTGGCCTATTTGTGCATCAACTCTCATAGGAGAACCATAGTCCTCCCCTGAACCAACTGCAAGTTGTGATTTGTTGGCATATTCAAAAAGTGAATGTCACAGCCCAATTCTCTGCACCAGCCTACCCCACGCTGGTGCCCTCCAGATGTTTTGGATTGCAATTCCCATATTTCCCTGCAAGCTTGGCCTTGCAGACCAACACATCTGGAGGACACCAGGCTGGGGAAGTAAGTCTAACTTTATACAATAGGCTTAACTCGCATGCTGAAATTAGGTCCTCTTCTCCTCTATGCACCTCCCGGTCTCTCCCAAAATCTCCAGCCCAAACCTTGCCTGACATATCTTGCTGCCTTAAGCAATGTGCAATGCTGCTGCTGTCTGCCTGTTTGGCTGGCCACCCACTCACTCAATCAGCCCGGTTGCTGGCCAACTGCTCACTCCTGCCTGCCTGGCCCACTATCATCTCAAAGACTTCTCATGATCGTTTGGCCGATTTCTCCCCAGAGCCCCACTGCTGGGGCCCAATGTGAGAGCTGCCCCCCTGTGGTAAGAAGTGGTAGCACACCATGCATGTTGTTCTAGAGAGCCCTGTCAACTGCTCTTTTCCTACAGCAAATGCCTCAGTGGGAGAGCAGATGGTGGGGCTCTTCAGAGTACCCACTGGAGGAGGTGGGGAGGCAATGGCGGGCCATCCTGGCGTGGGGGGGGGATAGTGCAATTCACTGCTCTTCCCACATTGCCATGTGATACGGGCACATGAACCTGCCTTACCCCAACCATCCAGAGCAGGTTTTGCAGATTTTGAAGGCATAGCATACAAGGGGGCTCCAGAGGGAGGGGGAGTTACTCCCCTCCCTGTTCCACTATTGGAAGCTGTTAATTGGATTCTGCCCCTATGTCTTTGATAGGTGGAGGGATCACAGTTCAATAGAGAACAGAGTAATCTGGGAAGGGTTTCAGTGAGTCATAAAGGGTATGTGGCTGAAATCTCAAATTCAGGGCACCACTGCAGAATTCATTGGAGCGGGGAGCAAGCTATCTCCCCTAAAGCTATCGCTCAGACACATCCATGGCTAAATTGAATGGAGAAAGTTGTATTTATTAAGTGAAGTTGTAATAATTATCTTTATACCTCATAATAGCAACAAGGCTCTTATCACCATGGGAGAATCAACATTTAAATGTTTTTTTTAGAAAATCAGAATGGTTTTAAAAGTGGAATGATACACATGGCTGGCATATAGGTGTAGTTAACTGTTCACTGCAGGAGCCACTCAGCATATAGAATGCAAGTGAGGGTGAGGATGCTTCCTCATCCTAAATAGCTTCCATTCTGGGATTTCTTATTCACAATCAGCCGTTGATCAGGTGCATCTACTTTTGGTTTTGTCACAGAATTGATATCCAAGCACTACTCGGGGAGTGTTTCCTTTCCTGCTTTTCCAGTACAAAACCTCTTGGTGGCACTATAGTATAGTGAAATAGTGCAAATACACAAGAGAAGTTGTTTTGCCTTTCGCTTTCACAATTCAATGCTGCATTTTCACTGCTATAAAAACTCTTTGAAAGTGCTGGTTAGACACAGAAGCAAAAACTAGAGGGTCACCACATCATCTAAAAAAACCATAAACAACCATTAGTAGGGAATGATGACAGCATGATAAATGCCTCATGTAGAAAAGCCATTAGAAAGAGACTGTTAATATCTCATTATTGTACTGTTATCCTGAGCTATGCTCATAATTCTGTCCATAGCTTAATTTTGAAAATGGAGAGCGGTGTTTCAAGGTGCCCGGTAGATCCACGCATCACCACTAGAAATAGGGATGGGTGAGGATTTTCTTACAGTTCAGTTTTCAGAAGAATTTATTTCTCCATATTTGAGACAAGAACTTGAAATGAAACAAAATTCAAATGTGGGAGAAACCATGACGAGAGAGAGAGAGAGCTGGAAAAAGTGCAGGAAAGGGCCTGGAGCATCTCCCCCATGAGGGAAGCTTATAACAGCTGGGATTGTTCAGCTTGGAAAAAATGAGGCAAAGGGGGGACCCGATAGAGGGGTACAAAATTAAGCATGGCTTGAAGAAAGTGGGTAGGGAGACATTTTTCTCCTTCTAGAACCCAGGGACATCCCATGAAATTGGTCAGTGGGAGATTCAGGACAGACAAAAGGAAGTACTTCCTCACACAGCTCATAGTTAAATGATGGAATTCACTACCACAAGATGTGTTGATGGCCACCAATTTGGATGGCTTTAAAAGTGGGTTAGATAAATTCTTGGAGGAGACGATTATCAATGGCTACTAGTCTTCATAGCTAAGTGCAACCTCCAGTATCTAAGGCAGTAAACCTGTATACAACAATTGTTGGGGAACATGGGTGGGAGGGAGCTGTTGCACTGTATCCTACTTGTGGGTCCCTGGTTGACAGTTGGTTGGCCACTGTGGGAACAAAGTGCTAGACTAGATGGACCCTTGGTCTGATCCACCATGACTTTTCTTATGTCCTTCCTTCCACTGACCTGCTTTCTTCCAGAAACAAGTGTTTCTGCTATTTTGGGGCTTCCCCTATGAAGCACTCAATCTCCCTTGCATAAATAGTGGGTCAGTCTTGCACAACGAAATTATCAGGACCCACTCCTTGTGGAAGGAAAGAGGTGGTGTGGAAAAGAATCGGCAGGGGCATAAGTGCCCCGTTGGATTCTGCCAATGAAATTTGCCTCAATACTGTTTTATATGTGCTGGGACTGTTTAAAGGCATGGGTCTACTTCCATCATGTGCAATTTGGGCCTTACATACCATACATTAGGCTCTGGAATTTGGACAAGTCATTCTTCTACAGCCACACATTAAAACTTGGCTGCACCTCTGGGACTACCACGTTAATTGCTTCTGCGGCTATATGGCAAACGTGCCAGCTCCCCAGAAAGCTTTACAAGAATCCCAGTTTAAGAATATCCAAGCCTGTATAAGTAGATAGTGCTGAGTAATACAGAAAGATGAGTTTTTAAAAGGGGAACACTAGCCCTTCAACAGTAAACAAGAAACAGAGTGGTAATGAAGGCATTTGGTAATGACTCTTTAGTTCTCCAAACTGAAGGAAATCAAACCTGTGTCCAGGCATGCTCAAAACCAGGGAAATCAGGCCATTCTTGGCCTGCATCTTGAGAGTCTTGTTCCTTGATCAGTAGCCTGGGATGTAATATCAACTTGACGCAGATGTTGACAAGCTGGGAGGGATATGGAGAAGAGCTACAGAGGTTTAAAGGTTTACATATGGAAAGGGAATGCATATGTTTAGCCTAGATAGGTGGGGAGAAGATGGGTGTGAGTAGGAGAATGTGACTTTAAAAAAAGGGGGTGGAAGAAAAGAGCAATCACTTTTAGAAATAGGAACATTTGGGAAGGATCACAGTTAACAAGGCTCTTTGATGACATTTAGATGCTCTCACAGAAGCTAAAAAAGGATTTGGCACCTTCCCACTCCACTGTACAGACACTGAAAAGTGAAAGAAAATAAAGTGAGAGGGTTGCTTGATGCAATTCCCCACACAAATAACCCCCCCCCCCTCCGTATGCTTCACCCATTGATATCAGCTGAGCAGTCTAGCAACCTGAAAGGGAAACTGAAAGATTAAAAATCATGTCTATTGTGTCCAAAGCGATTCATTTTCCTAATGAGGACAGATAATGATCATGCTCACCTCTGATCCCTCTTAATGGGGCACACTAATCTGTGGTGAAATAGATGCAGATTCTATCAAATAAGGGCCTGCAATCAGAACTAGCAGGTCTAACAGTCACTGTGAAGATTGGCTTATTATTTCCCAAATACTGGTGGTGGTGCTTAATCAGCAGTGACCTTCCAGGTGAGCCATGCCTCTTCTCATGAATCATCATATCCACTATGCACTGACTGGTACAGCAATTCCTAAACTGTATGCTGGGACATAGTAGTGTAGAGAACATGGGAAGCTGCCTTAGAGATGGACTTTGGATCCATCTAGCCCAAGATTGTCTACTCCACTTGGCAGCATCTTTCCTGGGACTTGGGTAGAAGTTTTCCCATTACCAGCTACCCATTGTTTTCAATGGGAGATGTCAGGGATTGAACCTGGAAAGTTCTGCACGCAAACCATGGGTGGATTCCAGTGTTGTGTGAACAGAAGTTGGCTTGCATGATGGGACTTTCTCCCTCTCCCCTTCCCCCTATAGACCTACCATGCCTGCTAAAAACCTCTTCTGAAGCCCCCCAACACTCTGGAGCAGATTTTGAGGGTGTGCAGGGGGCTACAGGGGGGAGGGAGAATTGCCCCATCTCATTTCCACTGACTGAAGCAGTTCTGTCAATAGAAGAACTTCACTGGATTCTACAAAGTGTACTATGATTCCTCCTGGTCCAATCACAAAGCCTCCAACAGGCTTCTCAAGAAGCCAGGGAGTCTCTGGTTCAAATGTTGCCTCTGCCATGAACTCATTCAATGGTTTTTGGCAAACCAGTATCTCTGAATCTCAGAGCGTCATCACACTGGAGGTTTAATGCACATCTGTTGTGACTTTGATCCACTTTTTCAGTGCTGGACTATCATGACATCGTCCCTGTCCTGCTGTTCTCTCGCCCTGAGCGAGTCCAGTTCTGAAAAAGTGGATCAAAGCCGCAGATGTGCATTAAACCTCCAGTGTGATGATGCTCTGTGTCCCCACCCCTCCCACTTTCAAAATGGAGTTAATAATACACTGCCCTACTACCATACAGGGCTATTGTCAGGATTACTGAGATAATAAATGTGAAGCACTCTGAACACTTTAAAGTGCTATATAAATGCTAATTATTATTACTATTACAGTCCATTCTCAGTTTTATAACCGACGCACAAAGGACTCCTGGAGTTTCTGCAGCCTCTCTTGTTTAATGGAGAAGCAGCTGGCTTTGACTGAACATGTCTCAATTAAATTAGAGAGTCCTACTAATTTTATTGAGCCAATGTAACTTAATTTGCACATCCTACTAACTAGGGCCCTTTGGAAGGGATATATCCTTTTTATTTCTTTGGAAGGAAGGAAAGAAGGAAGGAAGGAAGGAAGGAAGGGAAAGAAAGAAAGAAAGAAAGAAAAGAAAGAAGCTGCTTTCGCCTACAGCCTTCCCTTCAGTCAAGGCCCTGATGTCCATCCCAGCCCATGTTTCTTTTCTACCAACCACATTAAACTTGCATCTAATATTGATGCATACATTTAGCATGTAAATAAAGCCTTTCAATACAAGGCACCTTTAGATGCAGGGCTCCAAGCGCTAGCATTCAAAAGGCACTTTGTAGCAATTCCCCTTAGCAGATTTTCCATGGTAGGGAAAAAGATTAAAGAAGTGGTGGGGAAACACAGGGGGGCTGTGACTGGAAGACAACATTGTCTGGATGACCTGTAAATATCTGTGAATGAGACAGGGTGGTGGCGAGATAAAAGCCTTATCTGGAAGCACTTAAAGAGAAGTCATTGAGATTCCTTAGATGAACACTTTCTTGCACACTTGCTACTGCCCACTTACAGATGTGCACGGGCATCCTTTCGAGAGTGTTGTCTGCCTTCCACATGCCTCCTGCTGTTTGTTTGTTTGTCACAAAATAGATCCCATTTAATCTGACTTTTTTTTTTAAAAAAAAAGGAATGTGCCACGATTTCCTGTTGTGTGCAGGAAAACGGTGCAATACAAACAGTCCCTGAATGGGCCACATGGTCTTTGTTTACTTCTCCTGTCCCCTCCAGGCAGAAAGAGAAAGTAATGAGGGACTAAAGCAGGTGGAGAAGCGATGGTAAGAAAACATTTCAGACACTCATGGCTTGAGGGTCACGTAAAGAGAAAGAACCGGGAGCCAGTGTGGTGTAGTGGTTAGAGTGTTGGAGTGGGACCCAGAAGATCCGGGTTCTAGTTCCTACTCGGCCATGAAATTCAGTGGGTAACTTTGGATCAGTCACTGACTCTCAGCCTAAACTTCCTCACAGGGTTATTGTGAGGATAAACTCTAGAGGAGGATGAAGATCATGTATGCCACCCTGGGCTCCTTGAAGGAAAGGCAGCATATACATATTACAAATAATAATAATAATAATAATAATAATAATAATAATAATAATAATAATGTGGTGGTGATGGTATTGAAAATTATTTTATGAAAGTAACATCTGAAAAGCCCAGTGAAAGATGCTTTCTTTCAAAAACTACCACTAACCAGAAACCTGTGATTTTTAATTACTCTGAATCAGTTAACTTATCCAGAGTAGTATGCTCTAGGGCTGTGTACCTCCTGGGGCTGATGAAACCAAGGCAAGACGGGCCAATTCAGCATGCCTCGGCCCAGATCCGAGTTAGAATCGGGTCAACCTGAGGTGCCCTGAGGCCAAAGCACATCGGTACCGAAGCCTCAGGTTGCTTCGGGCCAATTCGGAGCATTATTGGGCCACTTCCCCTAATCCACCCAGGAAAGCCGGTGCAAGGCTGTCCATGAGTGCATTGGACTCACCAGTCTCACCTTCCTCTCTCTCCTCAGTGCCCTCCCCCCACCACCTCCACTGCTGAGACGTACCTGTAAATCATGTCCTCCTCCCAGATAGTCAAACCGCGATTTAAAGTTAAGGTCATGGCAGCTCTCTGTTTTTACTATATATATGGACGCAAACTACAGCAGATGAAAAGGGTCATTCCTCTTTATGGCTGTCATAGTTTGCAGCCATAGATATAGTAAATTCAGAGAGTTGCTGTGATCTTAACTTTAAATCATGGCTTGGCTCTCTGAGAGTTCGCTATTTACAGGTAAGTCCTAGCAGAGGTGGCTCTTTGTTGGGGGGAGGGTGAAGGGAGCTGTGAAGGGGGGAGAGGGGAATACAAGCAGGGAATGGGGAGTCAGGAGTCCCATAGACTCTCAGTCGGCCTTGAGCCTAGCTTTCCTGGTCAGCACCCAGGAACCTGCAAGGCTGAATTGCTTCAGGGCCCCTGAATCTCACTTCAGCTTCAGCACTGAGGCAAGCACCCCCCAAAATGCCCCGAGTTGAATAGGGGCCATTTTGGAGGCTCCAAAACAGCCTCCAAGGTGAGTCAGGGGGCTGTGCACAGCCCTAGCATGTTCTTATCTGATGTTCCTCATTTAGCGTATCAAATATCGTTGTGTTGGTTGAGTTCATCTGGGCTTACTTATGCTTATGATAAGATGCTATGTGATTTCTTCAGCATGTACAATAAGAGGAAATACCTGAGCAAGACGAGCACATGCTTGGCATGTAAATGATCCTGGGTTTCGCCTTCTGCACCTCCCACTGAAAGATATTAGGCAGCAAGACAGGGAAAGGGGAGGAGGATGGGCGTCGGGGAAGAAAGTGGCATACAAATAAATATATATGCAAGTGGAGACAGAAATGAAGGGAGCTATGCTGAGTGCGAAGGGCCTCATTTCAGTTTGTTTTTTTGCAATTGATCACAGGTTCAAAGGTAGGCTGACCATATGAAAAGGAGGACAGGGTTCCTGTATCTTTAACAGTTTCATAGAAAAGGGAATTTCAGCAGGTGCTATTTGTATATATGCAGAACCTGGTGAAATTACCTCATCATCATAAAGTTAAAGCTGCAGAAGCCCTGCCCTCTTTTGTACATGGTCAAGAAGACAGGGCTCCTGCCGCTTTAACTGTTGTGATGAAGAGGGAATTTCACCAGGTTCTGTATATATACAAACGACACCTGCTGAAATTCTCTGTCCTTTGCAATTGTTAAGATACAGGAGCCCTGCCCTCCTTTTCATGTAGTCATCGTATTCAAAGGGAACTGCATCGGATCAGATCCGTTCCCAAGCTAGCTGCCACTGAGCTTGTTTCCCTCTTGCCTTTCTGGTTTGCTTTTGTCAACATTCCCTGGTTGACAAAGGCAGACATAAGCACTCTGGAAAGCAGGAGCTTTCATGCTTGCATGGACATATAAACAAGGAAGTGTGTGAGAACTATATGTATGCCTACTTTAAACCTAATGCACTGCATAACTTTCCTTGGAGCCATGAAAGTCACTAGAACATTTGCACACACCATTTTAATACGTCGATGTCATGCTTGTGTCAGGAGCAATTTACGCCTTACCTGCTGTTTTGCAGAACATCCAGGCGGGAGGTACTCCAATTCATCTTTCATCTCTGCTTACTAGTTTTCTCAGTTGCTGAGCTTTTAAATATTCCTTTGCCTGGCCTGAGGTTTGGTGTGTATGTGGAAGTTTTGCAGGTAACCAAAGTGATATACAAAGAGAACTACCAAACTAATTGTCCCAAAATAAAACTACAATAAAAACAAAACAATGGAGTAAAATAAATTTCAAATCAATAGAGCAGCGAATTGACCAACACTTAAAAATATCTGGGTAAATAATACGGGTTTAACCTGGTGCTGAAGAAACTGTAGTTTCGGTACCTCTATGGAAGCATGGCCAGCTGGTGGGCAGTAATGGAAGTTGCAGTCCAACACATCTGGAGACCCCCCTGGTTGGGGAGGGCAGACATACATTTTAATTCTGTACATGGAATGGGATCAAATCTAACATATTTCTAAGAGTAGACCTATTGGAATGAATGGGACTGAAATTAGTTATGGCTTTAGTCAGATCTCCTCTCCTGTGAAATGCCCGATTCCTCAAAGAACAGCTGCAAGGACAACCTTTCCTAATGCAGAGTAAATGGCCATTTTTGGTAGGCTGACCAGATAAAATCCAGGTCAGGGCTCATGTAACTTTAACAGTTGTAGAGGAAAGGGAATTTCAGCCAGTGTCATTTGTATGCAATTAGTTTCTGGTGAAATTCCCTCTTCATCGCAAAGTTGCAGGGGCCCTGCCTTCTTTTGGATATGGTCACTCTAGTATAGTGCCTGCAACTTTAACTGTTGTGATGAAGAGGGAATTTCACCAGGAACTAATTGCATACAAAGGACACTGGCTGAAATTCCCTTTTCTCTACAACTGTTAAAGTTACATGAGTCCTGTCCTCCTTTTCATATGGTCAGCCTAGGTTTGTATGGTTGGGCTATTGTGACATCAGCAGCCAATTAACAATTGCTGTTTATCCCACAATATAGTGGCAGGGGCATGGAAACTAGCCACTCTTAAATTTCTGCCTGAGTACAAGAGCCCTGCCAGGGAAAAAAAGAAAAAAGTGGCAACTCTAGAGGAAGAGCAAAAAAAAAGCCAGGGCAAAGCCTGCTGGGAAAACAAAAGGGAAGTTGAGACTGGCATGTGCATTCAGCTCAGCCTATCTTTATGGCCATATTTACACTCACATCCCCAGCATTTAGAGGACATCTTGCTAGTTATGAAATGGGGGAGAGAGAAAATATAAAAGAAAATCCTCCTTGGACTCATTTTATAGAACAATGTTCTGATAGACTGAAGCGTTCAGTATTCATATTCTCTTTCTCTCTCTTGCACACACACAATAATGCCAAAGCACTTTCAAAGAAAATCCTCTTGAACAAGAGGAGGAAAAAACAACTGAAATCTACCCTCTTCCTGCAATGATGGGGCGGCTAAATATATGAGTCAACCATGAATTACAGAGCAGTAAATACTTCCACTGACACCCAATAAACAAGGGCAGAGTGAAGTCCCAGTGCTTTATGGTGTCACCAGAAACGCCTTGATGTATTTATAGCCTGCTTCACATTTTGGGATTTAATTCATTTTTTATATAAAAAAAATACATTAGGTTTGTGCATCGTAGCCATCAAAATCAGAACTCCTTTTCCTATTTGCTAGGCAGCTCATCCGTCATTTCGTAGCCCATTGGGCCATGCACTACCTAATTAAATTAAAATATTGTTAATTAAGGCAGCTTGTGCCTATGCTTGTAATTGTGTAACTCCAGGGGTGTTTTGTATGATTGCATCTTATAGTATCCATAGCAGGATGCATACCTCATCCATATTCCCATGAGTGGTTTGCCTTTAGGACTTCATGCTTTACTTGGCCTAGCCACATTCAATTTCAGTAACATTAAATCCCATTCATATGTAATGGAAATAGGCAGGTAGCTAAGATGGTGACTTATGAATCGCAAAAAAAGAAGAAATGCCTCACCCAAAAACAAACAAACATAAAAGACAAAAGACGACACTGATTTGCATATACATTGCCTAAGCTAACTTATATGTATAGATCAAAACTTAGAAATTATTATTATTTAAACAGAACAACAGTAATCTCACCATGGTGTGGAGGACTGTAACCAGGTGACCTGTGTGCCTTGTTCAGTCTATTGTCCAGGTGCTGTTGATGGCAAGTTCAAGACCCAACTCTTCCTTCTGATGGTTCTTTATCTTTATACCAGATGTGGACTGGGTGAAATGGAGGACAGTCCTCTGGCAGCTCTTCAAATGGAGGCCTGTGGACAGTCCTCTGGCAGCTCTTCAAATGGAGGCCTGTCATCTGCAAAAGAGGGCATATGGCCACTCTAGCTTGGTACTGGGGAAAGAGGCCTCCCTGTAGAGGAGAGCTTGTGAGTCACTTCCCCATCCCCTAATACTAGCAGAAGTGAATGCTCTGTTATTTGAGTGGAAATATGCACAGCCCTTTAAGAAAATAGGGAGAAAAAGATTTCTTAGAAGGTGGGACATTTGAGAGGAAAGGGAAGGATGGTAACCTTTCAGGGGAGGATTAAGGGGCTACATGGTATTTTCTACTTGAGTGAGGAAAGCAAGGAGCTCTCAATTTCCAAAGAAATATTGGAGGGGGGGGACATTCAAAGAAGAAATTATGTCTTGGATCCAGACTAAGGGCAACTGCTATATGCACTGGAAGGAAAGCTTCCATTGGCCTGAATGAGAACTTTTCTTCCAGTGAAAATGTCAGGACTTGATCTGTATTCAGACTGCAGTGGGGGACAAAGTGTTAGGGGTTAAAGCACCCCTCCCTCCACCACCAGAGTGCTGATCTGGATTGGGACACACACACACCAACTGCTATTCACACTTTAAAAAAACCCATTCATGTAATTGCTTATTGAATATATAGTGTGAATTTTTTAAAATATATATATATAACTAGCAGGCATGAACTCTCCATCCAGATTAAGACCCCATTGATTTGGCTTTAAACCTAACCCTTTATCCCCTACTGCAGTCCCACTCTAGATTTGCCATCCCCTGGGCATGATATTTGCACTGGAAGGAAAACATCCATTTATTCCAAGGGAAGCATTTTTTTCCAGCACATGTAGCTGATGTCCCTGTCCCCCTCCCACAATCTGGGTTTAGTTTGGCCCTAAGTAAGACCCCTCTAGAAGGATTCACTTTGGCGCCTGGCTGCCCGATTATGCGCATATTCGCGGAAGCGCATTTACTCCTAATACCTCTGTACGAGAGGCGGCGAAGCGCATTTCGGGACGACCGAAACGCGCTTTAAACTTGTTGACATGCGGAGAATTGCATGTTTACATGGCGGTAAGGCGCTTTAACTGCCGCTGCAAATTAAAACTCGCGGTTTAACGCGGATTCGATAATGCGCATAATCGGAAGTTTAAAGCGCCTCAGCCCCCAATTTGCGCTCCTCTCTTGTAGAGGTAAAAATTTTAATCAGCCTTGAAAGAGCTTTAAACCTCTCTTGTAGAGGCACCCTAAATCTGGATCCAACCATGTGTGCATGTGTAACAGAATGAATAATGTGTCATATATACCACACTATTCTCCACCTATCTCCCTCCCTCCCTCACACACACTATATAACATATATATATATATATATATATAGTCATAAAATTACAAGAATAAGGGTTTGTGCCACAGGACCTATTGATGTAAAAGGTACAAGCCAATTAAGTGCTTATAACACTAGCACAGCCACTAACCACACAGCACTCACATAAAGGTCACATTTTCCTAGCAATTTCCAGCAGCAGTTCAAGGGCTGGGGGGATGTTAATATGCTAAAAACTGGATTTGGGGCTCCTGTCAGATCTTTGCATTAAGTGGGATCCTATTAAGGTTTCCATGAAACAAATATCTGAGTTTCTCTATGGCTCACTCAGAGAGACTGTGATTGTATTTCACAGGGAGCACTTGATTGTGTGCGTATGTGTGTTTGTGTGTGTTTTAAATGAAAACTTATACATTGTGCATAAATTTAGTTTTGGAGACATTTAGAGTGGAAAAAGGGAATGTGACAAAAGTCAGAATAAAAATGTGCACCTCCATATTCACCATGCATTATTCTAGGGCTGCAATCCAATGCTCACTTACCTGGGAGTCGGTCCCATTGAACTCAGTGAGGCTTATTTCAGAGTAGACATGCCAAACCTCCTTCAAAGAGGGCCTGCCCATCCTTGCCTTTCCTCTCTAATGTCCCAGTCTCATAAATCCCCCCCATTAAGTTCTTCAAGGGCTGTGTGTGCTTCAGCTTTAGCATTAAATAGTGGACAAGCAGCCAAGCAAACAGATAAAGAGGCTCTGATTTTGATGACTGGCGGGGGCATGCTTGGAGTTGTAGGGCATTGTTTTCTGTCTAAACATGCACAAGTGTGCACCCTTACACAGAGTTATTTGCAGGAGAGAGCTCTCCCTCCATCCCCCAACTTCCAGATTTCCAAAATGAGTGATGTTTCTGTTTCCAGATAACCTCTGGATACCAAATTTCCATCTTTTTCTCCTCCAGCCAACCCACCAGACTAGATTACAATTAATGGACACAGAACAGACTTAAATGTATTGTTCAGTCTCACAGTATGTCAACATGAAGCCTCGTAATGTGTTTGCTTTTAGCATACATTTTGGGAATGTGATCTGAATGCATGCAAATATTTTATAAAATCTACTCTTTCATCATGGGTAGCATGGTTGGAATAAAGATGGGTCATTTGAAAGCAAGAAAAAGAGGCAAAGGCTCCAATCCGGTGCCCACTTACTTGGAGTTACATCCAGTGAAAAAGTGGGGCATACTTAGGGTGACCAGATAAAATCCAGGTCAGAGCTCATGTAACTTTAACAGTTGTAGAGAAAAGGGAATTTCAGCTAGTGTCATTTGTATGCAATTAGTTCCTGATGAAATTCCCTCTTCATCACCACTGTTAAAGTTGCAGGGGCCCTGCCTTCTTTTGTATATGGTCACCCTAGTATAGTGCCTGCACCTTTAACTGTTGTGATGAAGAGGGAATTTCAGCCAGGAACTAATTGCATACAAATGACACTGGCTGAAATTCCCTTTTCTCTACAACTGTTAAAGCTACATGAGCCCTGACCTGGATTTTATCTGGTCAGCCTAGGCATACTTTTGAGTAGAAATGGATAGGAGAATTGGGCTTCACATTTAGATCTGCAGAAGCTGGTGGCAAGGCTTCAAGTGTTGTTAATTACCCTACTGAGCTAACGCAATAAGCCTGTTCAGAAGGCACCTTAAACTCTGCTGGTTAAGGCTTTGGGTTAAGCAGCAAAGTTTAAGGTGTCTTGTGTGATGTATTTTGCTAAATCCTGCTCACTCACTAACCACAGTTGGCCTGTCTGCAGCAGGGTTAGCAACTCTAACCATGGCTTAAGTGTTGTGTGTGCCAGAATGGATTGTGGTTAGTGCCAACCCCAGAGAACCATAATTTTTTGTTGGCCCGAAATAAAGAATTGCAAAGGGTTGCCATTCCTGTAAAGCCCTCAGAGGTTTTCCCTCAGGAAGGTGTCAAAAACCCATGACAGAATTCCAATTTCACCCAGGCTGTTTAAAAAAAAGAAAAAGAAAAAATAATAATATTACTTTGAACATTTCACACCTGTGTCTTGAAATGCAAATCCATTTCTGCTTGCATTGGAAGGCGGGTCCCAGCTCACTACATACCCTTGTATTTTCCATGGGTGAAAGGCTTTGGGGATACACCCCTTTCTCAAACAGTAGATATATTACAAGCTTTGCCATTAGCAAAAGGCTTTCAATGTTTACATCTAACGATCCTGTAAACTGCTGAATTTCCTTGCCATTGAAGGAATCAATTACACAAGTCATAATACGCTAAGAGTTCTGTCTCCTCTTATGTTGTTGTTGTTCTTAATGCTATATTCAACAAGGGGAGCAAAGTCACAAAAATGGTAGTGCTTTCCCCATTTCTATTTCTTTTTTAATAAAATACAATTGGTGCCGTTTTTGTTCTTTTTTTTAAAGCAACTTTGAAGAGATAGGTTATTTGATGAGGGATTATATTCTGCATTAGATGATCCCATATTTCACAACAGCGTGAAACTAATCTGCTGTTTATGGTCATGAACGTGATAGCATCTCTGCATGGGTGAGGGAGGGCTTGTAAGGGATACATCTGGACACTAGTATTGGGGATAAGAGACTTCAGAGATGGATGTACAAGGTTTTCTTTTCTCCCCCCCCCCTCCAACACACTCACACATACCCTGCACACCTAGTATTATCAGGTAATGTTGGGGAAGAGTGAATGAATTCAGACTTTGGTTTTCCATTCTCACCTGTACCAAATGTTCTTTGTGATTCAGGGGTTATGTAGGTATATGTGTGTGTTTTAAAAAGGCACATATAGCCATTGGGATCCCCAGTTTGGATGAAGGCCAAGAAGCTGGGGTAACCCTCAGAGCTGTTATTTGTCCATGGGAGAAAACATGTGCAACATGCATGCCTGTATGTTTTGCCCCATGGAGTGAAGAGCAGCTGAGATGGGATTCAAATTGGGGAAATGGTGCAAAGGAAAGGGTACCTTTGCCTACCCCTGTGGCCCTGATCTAAAATAATATCACATCTAGTCTGGCCTTCATCCATGAATTTCACCAGAGAACTTTGAGTCAGCCTAATCTACCTCACAGGGTTGTTGTAAGGGTCAAAAGGGAAGGGGGGATGTGTGTGCCACTCTGAGCTCCTTAGAGGAAGGGTGGGATAGAAATCTAATATATAAATTTGATAATTACTGTGTATATGGAGAAGTCATGCATCTTAAATAAGGCTTATTCAAGTCATTGAGAAGACCTAATTTGGGTTGTCAACTCTTTCGTCCTGAAAGAGCTCCCGTACCATTATTAATTTTATATGTTAAAATATTTATTAGCTCTTCAGCCAAGGCTCTTAGAACAGCTTGCAAAACAGAACAATAAAACAACACGCCATAAAATCAAAGCACAGCAGAGCAGAATAAAATGCCAAGATTAAAACAAAACAAAACACCTTAACAATGAGGTGAGAAGCAGGAATTCAGTAAGTGAATATCTTTCCCACCACTGTGTGCCCTGTGCAAGAAAAAGCTTCATCTGGTGCATTTTTGCCCATTACACAGATGTTAAAAGGGACAGCAGCACTGCCAGAAAGGAAGAAAATATATTCTATAGGCAAGATTTAGGTCTTCTGTCCTAGAAGCCCTTGTTTCAGGGGTGGGCAACGGGTGGCCCTCCAGATGTTTCAGCCTACAATTTTCATAAACCCTCACCACTAGCTATGCTGCCTAAGGCTGATGGGAATTGTAGGCCAAAACATCTGGAGGGCCACAAGTTGCCCTCCCCACTTATTGGATCCTGCTAACTCCCATATGTCACCCTCTCCATCTCCATCTTCTTTGAAATAACTACCAGCGCCTCCTCGTTTCGTTTCGTTTCACCTGCAGCACCAAGCCATCTACGTTCGACAAGCTTCCTTGAACTCCTGCTGTATTCTGGCACAGGGATTGTTTGTTTCTGTCTGGCCTCTTTCGTAAGAAGTTAGCTTGCCCAAGGCTCCCTTTCCCGCTAGGTTCCGCTGGATCTAATGAAATCCATTTCAACAGCCCCACTTCAAGGCTCCTGGCTGTGCACAGACAACTGCACTGTTCCTCCCATCTGGTTGCCCATAATCTCACCGCTGACACCAAAGGGAGGAGAGGAGGGAGAACCCCCCCCCCCATGTACCCAGCCCTCCACTTCTCCAATCATAAATCTGCCTATTAAAAGCAGGGCTGCTGATGCTCCTCCTTGATGGCACAACTTGAAAGAAGCCCCTTCCTCCTCTTTGTTCCCCTTCCCCCAAAGCTGGTTTTTCTTTCTGCCAGCATTTAACCTCCCCTCCTTCCTTCCTGCTTTTAGCTCTGTCTCCCACCTAAATAAAGATGTATCTTTTAGTTTCCTCTTCCCCTTTGGGGTTGGCAACAATAAAAGTGTAATTACATTTCAGAAAGAAAGAAAAAAGGTTGGGCTGAGATGGGAACGGAGCCAAAATGCCCTTTGGGGTTGCAGGATGTTTGATCAGCTTGTTGTCCAGAGCATGTATCTGTGGAAGAGGTGGCTCCTTTGGCTACCTACAGAGGCTATCTGTCTGCCTAAGTGGCTAGTTTCTCCCTTCTAAAGTCAAAACCTCAATTATCAGTGGTGGGAGGGGAGGAGGGGAAGGGAGAACGATACAGGAAATGTTCCGTAATTGCAAAACTCACTTCATCCTATATCTGTGAATGCTTTATATATGTGCTTTACCAGCTATGCTAGCGATCTTCACCTCTTCCCTCCTACCCACCCCCCCAGATGTTGGTGCCTAGAGGATAAGGTGTCAAATGCCTTAGCAATTAGACAGAGGCAGGATGTATCAGATGCTCTGTTATACTATTATTCCAAGAAACCCAAATGTGAAGGGGAGGAGAGCATGTGTACCCTTCAGCTGAGGAGCAGAATCTTCCGCCAACAGTTTTTTTTAAAAAAAACGGGCATTGATTATTGTTGATAATAATAATTTATTATAATAATATTAATTCTGAAGCCAGATGTGACTAATGGGTTTGATTACCTTCCTTGCCACTTTCCCTATATTTCAGCCCTCTGATTCAAAGTAGTGCCACTAATCAACATGGAAAGGGAGATAATTTGTGTGTGTGTGTGCGCGCGCGCTCACGCCTGGTGGTTTTGTGAGTATATGAATGGAGGGGGTGGGACTGCAGGTTCCTACTTCAGCCCCTCCTTTCTCAGGAACCAGCCAGTCCCTCTGCAGGGTGTTTAGGCTACACTGATTCGCTCTCTGGAGTGATCCAATTTGCATGCGGCTCATCTATTTGTGAATTTGGCTCCCTAAGTCCTCGCTTCACTTCACCTGGGCTTCCTAGTTGCCTTCACTTTAAAGTGAGCTTGCCCCCAGCATCCTTTCCACCATAATAACAATAATAATTTTTAAAAGGGTGAGCGGAACAAGAAGAAAAAAAGCTCAGTTTCTATCTTGCTTGTGGATTCTGGACTTTCCTTCCTCTCTTATTTTTTTTTTCTTTTTACCTTTGCTTCTTCAGTCTTTCTCTCCTCTTCAGTTACACGGCAAGATCTGGCAAGAACTCCTACCAGAGCACGGGGTCTTTCACCAGCCTCCACTTTCTGCTGCCTGGATTCTAGGATAACGCGATTCCGTTGGTTGAGTGCCTGTGTGTCCGCATGTATGTGTGAATGGGCATGCAGTTGGGTGCATGTGTATGTGTGCGTGTGTGTGTAGGTGTGAAAGAGAAAAGCCTAAGCAATTCTGCAGTGCAACATTTTGCCAGTGAAGAAGCAACCCAGCTCAACCAAAAGCAACAACTTGGAATTGGGATAAATCAAAAAACAAACAAACAACCCAATTGCCTTTCTGAGGTTTCTGGCTATTTTTCTGTTTCTTTTTTCAACCCTCCGTCTCCAGCTAAAAGTGTGTGAGAGAGACAAGGCAGGGGACGGGCAGGGGAAATCCTGGAGGATCTTGTGAGCTTGGAGGAGAAACCTGACAGGTGAGAGCATAGGGAACCTTCTCCTCCTGGTACTCGTGGTTGCACTGATCTCTCCCGGAAGCTTGGTACGGCTAAGGAGAACCTGGCACAGTAAAAAAGGGGGGAAAAGAGAGAAAGAGAGAGAGAGAGAGAACCTCGGCCTGGGAGGATCCAGCAGCGGTTTACTTAAATTGCTCTCTTCTTGCTCTTGCGTTGGTTGGCTGCTTAACCCTTTCCTCACCCCATCCCTCGTAGCATAGCATCCATCACACTCCCACTTCGGAAGCGACTCTTTCTCTACGTGTGCATTCTCTGCAGCCGAGTAGGATGGGGCCCTTGGCATCATGAACCATCTTTTCTTTTCCCGGCTGGAATTCGAACTGCTTGGTCCGTAGCTTGCATCTTCTTTTTTTTTTAATTGTTTTGGTTTTTTGGCCCCGTGCATTTGACCATGCGCTGCCGTGATGCGAGCATAGCTCCGGGACATGGTTCCGTCTGGACCCTGTGGATGTGTTCCCTCTTTGGGGGATGGATCATCAGCTCTGTGTGGAGTTCCTCCAGCGTGGATTTGCCTGCCTCCTCTTCCTCATCCGCCTCGCAGGCGCAGCCGGAGCATCATTTCCATGGCAGCAAGCACCACTCCGTGCCTATCTCGATCTACCGCTCCCCGGTCTCCCTGCGAGGAGGACACGGTGGGTTCCTTCTTCTTCTCCTCACCCATATTTTCCTTGGACCAGTTTGAGGAGGGCTACTGGGGATGGAGGCATGGGAGGGAGGGAGCAGGTGCAGGAGATCTGTGGATCAAGTCAGAAACTCTGCGGTTCTCTCTTCAAATCTCCCTCCCTCGTTTCCACGGATCAGTTGTCTCCTCTTAAACAAAACGGAACACCAAAACCAAAGCCCCACCAAAGAGAGAGGGGGGAGGGAGGGAAAGAAAAAGAGAGAGAGAAACTTTCCCGGCGCCAAAGCTTCTATCTGAAACCTGCTCAGTGCCTCCAGTCCAGCCCGGATCTCGCCGGCCGTGTTCCTGCGTTAACCCCTCTGCTGTTCCCATCCGGCGGGGAATCCGAAAGGACTTTCCCGCTCCAGGGCTGCTCCTGCTCCTGCTGCTGCAGCTGGAAAGGTGCCAAGAAAAAACGGCACTTCTGGGTTGGAAAAGGAGCCGGGGGAGAGAGAGGGAGGGAGAAGAAGCTTCGCGCGCTCTCCATGTGTGCGGTGCAGGGAAGGGCACATCGGAATGCGAGGCGGAAGGAAGGAAGGAAGGAAGTGGGGGTCCTTCCGAGAGGCTGTGCTTTTAGTCTGACCCTGGCGGGCGGCAGACTTCCCAGCGAGTGAAACCCGAGAGGCTTCCCTCCGCTCTTCCTCCCCCTCCCTCCTCTCCTCTGTCCATTTACTAGAAATTTCTCCCCCCCTCTCTTTTTCCCTGGGTTGTTTATGGCTGGAGTGGAAAAGGAATCGGCTCATCAGCGGCTCTCTAGGGCGCCGCGTTATTGTATTGGCTTCTCTGTTATCAGCCTTCTGCGTGTGTAAGGCAGATGGGCGATTGTGAAGGGGGGGGGGGACGCGGAGAAAGAACCACTGCCCCACACGTATTTGTTTCCTTCCATTCAGGTAATGGGGAAAGGCTGCGTGT
Source organism: Anniella stebbinsi (assembly GCA_029215795.1). Taxonomy (NCBI): domain Eukaryota; kingdom Metazoa; phylum Chordata; class Lepidosauria; order Squamata; family Anniellidae; genus Anniella; species Anniella stebbinsi. The sequence continues at coordinate 339,273,001 of JARDYH010000001.1, forward strand.
CGTCGTGCCCCGCCCAACACACACACACACACACAGTTCCAGGCCAGTTTCGCCCTCCCTAATTTGTTTCTTTCTCTCCCTACCCCCAATTGCAAGACTTTCGTTCTTCTGTCCCATGCAAAAGTCTGATTCGAATTCCTCCCTCCCATTTTTCTCCCACCGCGCGAGTGCTGCGCCGGGGGAAGGGCCCCGGGGAGAGGGAGAAAGCCCTGTGTGTGTTTAAAGGGGGTCGGTATTGCCTTATTGTACGGGAGTTCCAATCTAGAAACCGGCGTGTGCACGTCCTCACGTGCTGGGCGATACGGATCAGGGGAATACAGGTCCCGGATTCGAATCGCGCGTCTCTCTGGAATGATCCGCAAGCGGTAAGAAAGCAGGACGGAAATCGAGAGCGGGCAGGAGGGACCAGCCTAAAGGCAGAGACTGCCTAAAGAACGCGGGGTGGCAACTAGTTTACTCGGCGTTCCTGTCCAGAACAGCTGGAATTACAAACCAATTTTTGGCGGAGGGGGAGGAGGATTTGATTGTCCCCGAGGTGTGAAAGAGAAGGGGAGGTGATAAAGCTAAAAACGATCTAGAAGTCATATCATCTGCTTTGGAAAGCTGTTATAATCCCAAATGAATGCATGGGGTCTGTGGAGGACCTTGGATAGCTCTGTTAGAGTTCGGACTGACACCCAGAGCAGATTCACAGCTCCATTGACATTGGAGCTACCAGTCTCCACTGTATGGGGTGGCTGAGTCAGAGTTTACTTAGGTGTGTGCGTTTGCGGGCGTGCAGGTTGTGTAGGCTGAAAGGCCTCTGTTATGTAGTTCCTCTCCTCAACCTGCTGCTCTCCAGATGTGTTAGACATCTGCCTGGGAATCATGACAGTTGCTGTCCAACACATCTGGAGGGCACCAGGTTGGGAAAAGATGCTCTGATTTATAACTGAGCCCTGACTGATGTCCAGTGCCAAACTTTAATGAGTGTGTTGTGACTCAGTTCAGCTTTTGGAAGATTTCCCCCCATGCAAGCTATCCTGCTGGTCGTTTGCCTCAGGGAGACTTGGAGTTGGATCCCGTGTGTGTATGGTACCTGTTTACTTGGAAAGTTAGTTCCAGTGGGATCAGTGGAAGCTGGTGGCTCCGATTTTGATGGGGCTGTGAATCTAAGGTGTGTTTCAGTCAGAACCAGCCGGAAGTCTCAAGGGGCTATCCAAGATGCTGAAACCTAGCCCCAAAATAGGTTCAGCACCTTGAATAGCTCTTTTACTATTTTGGCTAGTTTTGACTGAAACCAAGTGTGGTTTCATAACCGCAGTGAAATTGGAGCCACCAGCCTTCACTGAGTGGGATGTGCCCCCAAGTAAAGGTTCAAAAGTCTGCAGTCTGGGGTTGATGGGCCCTAGCAGAATCCCTTGTCCAGCCCAAAGCCTTATTTAAGATTTCCTCCACTCTCACCTCTTATAAAGGACTGCTGATATGCAGCTTAAACCAAGTTAGTAGATACCGGCCTGTGATGGCCCATCTTCACTCAATGTTATGTGATGTAGTTGTTGGGCAGCTGTTGAATTGAAGCACTTTCTTCTCATGCTTGATTTGTCTTACTGTGCCTAGGAATTGACTATTTTGGGGATTGGGATGGGATGTGGTGGGTTACAGAGAAAAAGCAACAAGAACTAGATTGGTGTGTGTGTGTGTGTGTTCCAGAGAAAACAACGGGAAGCAAGCAGGCAACTGAAGACAGCATCAGAAGGCAGAGAGGGAAAGAGGAATGGGGGATTAAAAGAGAGGGGTTAAAGAAAGAAGCAAACACCAGGAGAGGATTGGACAGGCACGATGTCTTTCTTTCCCTACTTGGATCTGCAGCAATAGAGCTTCCCCTCCGCCCAGCCCCCTTCTATGAGTTCAAAGGAAGAACTGGTTGGTGCTGGAATCGCCAACTCCTGGGCAGTGAAGAGTTAAATTCAGGGGCTGTGAAGTTCGGAAGGGCAGCCTTCTTTGGCTAGGGGAAGGGATTTAGCCTTCAGATGCTTCAGCTCTTTCCTTCCCTAGGTAAGTTTTTCCCCACCCTCTCCTAGTACCTGCTGCTAGCTCTTAGCACCCCCTACAGACATCGATGCACCCTTCCTCGGATCCAAAAAGGCAGTGGTGCAAGCTGGGTCAGCCTTATGACTCCCAGCATGCCCCAGGCAGCATGGCTGAGCTGGGGCATGCTGGGAGTTGTATGACCTTTTCCTGTTTAAACATGCATAGGATTGTCCCCTTCATGGGTGCCCACCTTTGGATGCTCATGTGTATTAGTTCAGAAATAGATGAGTTGTGTTTCTCTCCCCCACCAAACTGCTGTTCCATGCTTTACAACTGCATCTACATTCCTGGTAGGTTACTACAACAGCAACAACAAAACTGTGTGCCAGTCCTGCTTTTGATTTTGTTTGAAAGGCTCCGAGCATGTGGAGTTTTGTATTTTCAGCTCACTTAAATCACAGGGACAAGAGGGAATTTGCTTTGGCCACCCTGATGCCCTCATCACCCGCTGCTTTCTGGGATGCACATTTCCAGGTCCCCTGGGCATTGGACTTTGACCCTAATGTCCCCTGGGCCCTGCCCCACCACAAAAGGGTACTTAAAAGGCAGTGGTGGAAACAAAAATCCCAGGGGGGACTTTGTTCCCCCCCACCAGGTTGAGGGGGGGGTGAGCTTTGTTCCACCTTTTAGATTTCTGAAAGAGGAATACCAGTATATTTCTGATAAAGATGGAAGCATTGTTATTATTTATTCTGAAATAAGCCCTGTTGTTTGTGATGGATGAACTTCCAAATAAACATAGGAGGATTGCCATCATAGTTGAATTTCCAGCACTGGAGGCTGATGGCTCTGATTTCGGTGGGGCTGTGAATCCACTCCAGGTTTCAGTTAGAACCAGCCAGAGCTGTAAAGGAACTATCCAAATTGCTGAACCTAGGTTGGTGGTTGGGTTCATCATCTTGGATAGCTCCTTTTAGAGTTCTGGCTGGTTCTAACTGAAACCTGGAGTGGATTCAGAGCCCCACTGAAATCAGAGCCACCAGCTTCCACAGATTTTCAGTTACTATCTAATTATAGTTGCCATGTGGAAAAGTGCCTTTCCATGTAAGTGCAAGAGCCCAGCAACTGGGGCAGGTGGCAGACAGGGGTTAAGGCACTTGTGTGGTGATGCCAATGACTAAAAGCCAGGAAAGAGGAAGGGAAAGCCAGTTTCTCTGGGAATTTTGAGATGCTTGCTCTTCTAGTCTGGCTTGTTTATTGGAAGTGACAAGCTAAGGATAGCATATTCCATCTTTCCCCAACCTAGGGCTTTCCAGGTGTTTGGGGCATTATCCCTCATCATTCCCAAAGCCTATTGTGGCTGGGAGTGATGGGAGTTGGAATCCAACACATCTGGAGGGCGCCAGGTTGGGGAAGGGTAGTGTGTGGCATGCAGACATTCCCCACATTTTTAAACTCTAAAGGAGTCACAAATAAGTTTGATAGATAGATAGATAGATATTACTAAAAGGCCCCCAGAGCAGTTGACAAGGAATAATAAGACAGCCCTTGCCCTCTGGCTTACAATATAAAAGACACAACACAAAAGGAAAAAGGAATGGGGGGGGGGAGCAAAAAAGCAAACCCCAGGTACCAGTTCTTAGTTTTAAAGTTCTTTCTGGTAGGAAAGGGCAAAACAACCTCCCTGCAGTTGCTCCCTCTCTGGCTGATGTGTGGGGCCAGGCTGGTCTCCCCTTTGCCATAAGGTTTATCTTGGGAAGCAGGGGTGCAACCTCCCAGTCACTCTTGGTTTTCTGGCTGATGGAGCCAGAGTCTGCAGTTCTAGGGAACTGTTAGTTGGAGCTGTATATTATTTTTTTTCCAGGGAAGGGCAAAGTGGGCTGAGTTTTGTATTACTCAGTTTCCACATTTCTGTCCCCACTTTGGTACTATAACCCATGGCCACACACATTATATTTCTTGATCATGCAACTCAGTTCAAGTTTTGTTTTGTGGCACACACTGAAGTCCCATTCTTGAGCTCTCCTGCTACATATATCTACAAGAAAATACTTGACCTTGGTTGTCTGTAACATTCTCCCAACAGTGCCCTGCTTTTCCTTCTCAGTCTCCACTAGCATCTAACTGAAGTCAATTTCAGTGGAGTTTCATCGTCGCTAATGTTTGCTGGGTTGTGTTCAATAGTTTTATTACGTTTGAATTTATTGATTACATTTCTATACCATCCGATAGCTGAGGCTCTCTAGGTGGTTCACAACTATTAAAACCATAAAATACAACATAATAAAACACAATATAAAAGTTCAAAACTATTCTTATACAACAATACTGCAGTGTAAAGCTTATTACTAGAGATCTTCCAGACTGATTTTGCTCATTTTTGTTTTAAACTGAAGCTTAAGCAGTGTAGAAGTGTAGAAAAATTTGAAACTTTGAAGAAGTTCAGCTTTTGAGCTTTAATAGCAATTAATTTCCTCTGTGCTAAACAGGCAGGGCAGCTCCTCTGCCAGCAGGATGACAGGCAGTCCTGCTCAGCCAATCAGTGTGTTGGGAAGGCAGGCCACACTCAGCCACATAGTTAGGCCATTGCTGAAGGGACGGAGGTAGCCAATCGGGGCTTGGGAGGGAGAGGCTGGGGCTGTGCCACATGCAAATATTAGAGAGGGGATTCACTATGCATGAGCCACATATGCATTATTCATGAGTGGGGGACTGAGGGACAAAAAAGTGGGAAAGGAGAAGGACTACTAGTGCCCATGGTGACATGGGCTTTACATTAGTAAACAATAATAAACACCTAGCAGTAGTGCAAAGATTTAAAATATTGTAACAGATTTAAAACTGAAACTGAAAAACTAAAATGCCTGGGGAAATAAAAAAAGGTCTTCACTTGGTTCCAAAAATGCATAATATGAGCACAGGTAAGCTTCTCTGGGAAGCTCATTCCATAACGGGGTGCCACAGCAGAAAAGGCCCTCTTCTCAGTAGCCACCACGTCACAGCCTTTGATGGGGGCTCCCAGACAAGGACTACTTAACATGATTTTAGGGTCCAGGCAGGAATATATGGAAGGAGCAATACTTTGGGTAACCTGGCTCCAAGCTGTTTAGGGCTATGAATGTTAATACCAGTGTAATTGAGAGGAAGTGTTGCATAGTGGTTAGAATGTTGGACTGGGACTGTGGAGATCTGGGTTCTAGTCCCCACTGAACCATGAAGCTCACTGGGTGACTTTGGGCCAAACACTGACTCTCAGCCCACCCTTACTCACAGGATTGTTGTGAGGATAAAATAGAGAGAAGGATCGTATTAGCCAACTTGGGTTCCTTGCAAGGGGACAAAAGGTGGGATATAAATGTAATAAATAAAATGTCAGCACTTTGAATCAAGACTGGAAAAGGACTGGCAGCCATTCAAGATAGAAAACTACTGGCATAATATAATCACCTTGGCCAGTTGGAAGTATGCCCTAATGGTTCCATTTGAGGTTAATTCGACATGATATGTTTAGGGATAGATTGTGAATAATCCTATGCCATTTTAGTTAAAAAGCTTTGAAAATTGAAAAAAAAATGGACAGGTCTTGTTTTGAAAATAATTTGGCTCATTCTTTCAAAAGAACTTAAATCTTATTGATGGACTTGAAGGCAATATGCATTTCAGCTTGATAAAGAGAATTATTTTGAACTGTGTTTTAAAAGAAGCCCTAATCCCATGCATAATTGGGAATGTCAGAGGGGGTTGCAGTCATCTCTTCTCCCCCCCCACACACACAACCCATACATGTTCATTTCCATTATAGTCAGTTTATTATATCTTTGAAAATCTAAAACAAGAAAGGTCAGTAGAAGACAAATGCAGAATCCATCACTCCAAAGGATCATGATGCATTTTTTCTGCACCTTCATTGTGGAAAGCCAGAGAAGTAGCAGGCTCCATCAGCGAATGCCACCCCATGGACCCATCTGAGCTGTACTCATTTGCAATTTCGTGCAGATATGTTGGCATACAACTCTCTCTGAGAATGAACGAGAGAGAGAGAGAACAGGGACCACAAAGACAGCTGGTGCCTTATCAAAACACACACTTGGCTTATATCAGTGTTCCCTTCTATGTTGTACGATAGAGATCCTTAAAAGCTGGACCAGTGACAGCTTCACCGAATCACATCTCAAAGAAAGGAGAGTGAAGAGCAATCTGTCTGTGGTCACACAGGGCTGAACTTCACCTTTGTGGAACAAACAAACAACAACCCATTCCTGCTGTCTGTGCATGGCTGATGGCAAAACTACCAAACCACTACCAAACTACCATAGAGTTAAGTGTGTGTGAGCCATTGAAATAATTTCAGAGGACTACAAAGCATCTAAGTCTATACCATTCTTCCTCAACCTGCCACCCTTCAGATGCTTTGGATTACACGTCCCAGCAGCCCCAGCTGATGGAAGGCTGCTCTATACTGTCTTCAGTGGTTGTAACATGTTCTTATGATGCTCATTTGCTCGTTCTTTAACGTTTCTAGTCTATCCCATTCTGGAAGCCCACTCTAGATAACAGTAAGCCTTAAAGTAGCCTGTTAATCATACGACAACAGATAAAAGAGCAAACGTTATATTTCCTCCATTGGCTCCGCTGTCGAAACCCAGCCCAAGGCCCAATCTTCACCAAGCAGGATATAGCACTATGAAAGTGGTATGAAAGCAGTACATAAGAGGCAGGAGCCACACTACTGCTTTATAAATGCATTAAAATACACTGACAACTGTTGGGGCCCATAGACACATACCATATGCTGCTTTCATGCCACTTTCATAGTGCTATATCCTGCTTAGTGTGGATCTGGCCCAAGTGAAAAGGCCAAACAACACTTCCTAGATTTAGCCTTCAGCTATTGTTCAGGGAAGGAAATTCCTCTGTGAATGGTGCTCTGTTTGCATGTCTTCACACCTGCCAGACTTTTCTCAGAAGCAAATCCAGACACAAGGGTAGGGCAGCGTTGGGGGGACAGTGAAAGTATCAGAACTTGGAACAGACCTACAATGATGGCAGCGGCTAGCCCTGGTTGCATTTTCCTGCTGCTGGACTCATGTTTTAATATAGGCTACACAGGAAGCAGTGTCCAGACTTTGTATGCTGCCTATGCCATCCCAAGTCATAAGAATCTAAAAACATAAGTAATGCAATGCTGGATCAGAAGGGGTCCATCTAGTCCAGCACTCTGTTCACACGGTGGCCAACCAGCTGTTGGTCAGGGACCAACAAAGCAGGACACGGTGCAACAGCACCCTTCCACCCATATTCTTCATGTGTGGTACTTGGGCTTGCTGCTACACAGGTGTAACGAGAAGTTTGTCTCTGAAAGATCTGTACATTTATTAGGTGCAGATTGATCAGGTATCGGTGATGTTCACGAGCTGGCACAGTATGCAGTAAACTGGTATGAGTGGAAGGTATGTTCAGTGATAAACTAACTGTGGTTGATACACTCGCCAATGGGGGCTGGTGGATCCTATGTCAGTGGGGCAGTGAATTTGCTCTAGGTTTCAGTCAGAACTCAAAAGCAGCTATCCAAAGTGCTGAACCCTATTCTGGAAATGGGTTCAGCGCCTTGAATAGCTCCTTTAGAGTTCTGGCTGAAGATTCCCAGTAAGTGTGGTCCTGACTGAAACCCAGAGCAGATACACTGGCAAACTGACATAGAAGCTGCCAGCCTCCACTGACACTTACTGAGGCATTCTCATTGGGGCCGAGATAGCATTATAGCTGGACATCTTCTGGCCTTCCTGAGGTTTGGGCCTACAACTCCCATTATGCCTCACCATTGGCAATACTGGCTAGGGCTGATTTATTTATTTATTTATTTATTGCATTTCTATACTGCCCAATAGCCGGAGATCTCTGGGGGGTTTACAAAAATGTGATGAGACACATAGGCTGAAACATGCGGAGGACCACAAGTTACCCATCCATTTTTATAGGATATTGTGAAGGAGGAGGTTTCTGAGATATGCTGGGCTGTACCCAACCCTGACTGTCCTGGCTGTACCCAACCCTGACTGTACCCAACCCCTGGTGGAATGTTTCCCCCCTCCTTCTGCATGTGTCTCCCAATCTGCTTTGGTGGGTCAGGGGATTCTCCAGAGCAGGTGTGGAAGGCCCATGAGGGCTGCAAGATGGAGTAGAGCAAGGAGAAGTCTTGCTATGTGACCGGAAAGCCATTCACATGTTAAATTTAAGCCATTGGTCTCAACCCATATATTGTAGCCAAGAAACATGTTAGAGTCCTTTCAGTTGTGGCCCCTTGACTATGAAATGTTCCTTCCCCCAGGGAGATTCACCTGGTGTTGAGCCTGATGATTATGGAGGAACCGGGTGAAGAGCTTTGTATTTGCCCAGGCTTTTTAGTTCTGTGTTTTCTGCATGGTTGTTTGTTATTTTATTTCATTATCATACTCCGCTGTTGTGGTTTTATGTTTTCTTTTTATGTGATTGATGACTATTTTATGGTTATGCTATTATTTTTAAATGCATGACTGCTGCTCTGCGGGACTGTTGTCTGAGGAGCAGCATATACATTATCTAAACAAATGAGTGTGCTACTGCGGATCCAACCTCATAAAGATACACACCATCTTGTTCACCAAGGGGCCTTGATCCAACCTGTTGAGTTTCTTCTCTAACCTGTTCAGTGCAAAGCTAGGAATATTTGTGCAGAAACATCAGGTGTGTCCTCAGTTTGGACTTCCATGGTAATGTGCAATGGAAGAAGTTACATATTTCATCCACAAAGGGATTCCTGAGCTATCCATGCCTCTGGAATGTTTCCACCCCACTATAGAGGGAGAAGCAAGAGTTTCCCTATGGCACCTTAAACCTGGATGTACAAACGAAGAAACTCAACTCAGGGTGCTTCTAAATGGAGGGCTCCAAGCACTACAAATCAAAGGGAGGGTTACAAATACAAGGCAATCACTGTGTTTGGACAACACAATAGCCAATGGTGAGGTAATAATCAATTCAACAATTGTTTATCTAGGGGTTACTCCCCACACAACATGATAATAATGAACCATGGTGTGGATTAGGATCAGTGTTGAGTTGACTATTAATCCACGCTGAGTTGACTCACTCATCCCCCCCTCCCCTCTTCAGTCCTCCCGCTTGTATCCTATCAGCCATTGCTGCTGAAAATCTGTCCTGCTGGCTGGATTATAGCAGCAGCCGCTGCTTTGAGCACTCTTGCCTTGTGACCCTGTGGCTGATGAAATAACCAATGGTGGCCACAGAAATAACCAATGGTGCCCTCCACACAACACAATAACCAATGATGGTCAAAATTAGGGATGTGCAGGGACCCCCTGGATCGGATCAGGACCCAGATCGGGACCTCCAATTTTGTCCTGGATCGGATTGGACAAAATTGGACCCCCCCTGGACTGGATGAGGCCTGATCCAAAAATCGGATGTCCGATTTTTGGATCGGCCGCCATTTTTGTTTATCCCATAGACTTGCATTGGGGGAAAGAAAGCTTCCCCCAATGCAAGTCTATGGGGAAAACATGGTGGTGGGTGGGTGAGTGGGGGCCTAACTCCCCCCCCTTCCCTCACGTTTCTTACCTGGCAGGGCCGTCCTTTGCGGATGGCCCGGCAGGTAAGCCCCCCCCCCCGCTGTCCACTTCCATCAGCGGGCGCCCACTGGCGCCCGCTGATGGAAGCGGACAGCCCTGGCAGGTAAGCCCCCCCAGGTAAGCCCCCACGCAATCCTCACCTGGCAGGGCTGCCAGCTTCTATCGGTGGGCGCCCGCTGGCGCCCGCCAATGGAAGTGGACAGCCCCGTCAGGTAAGCCCCCCGCTCCTTACCTGGCGGGGCATCCTCCTCCATTGCCGGCTGTAAACTACTGTGAACTAGGCCTTGCGGCCTAGTTTGCAGTAGTTTACAGCCATAAATGGAAGGAGGAGGATGCCCCGCCAGGTCAGCCCCCTCCCCCCGTGATCCTCACTTGGCCGGGTTGTCCGCTTCCATCGGCGGGTGCCTGCTGGCGCCCGCCGATGGAAGCGGACAGCCCCGCCAGGTAATCCTTTCCCCTATTGTCCATTTCCATCAGTGGGCGCCCATTGGCACCCGCCAATGGAAGCGGCGGTGGGCGCCAGCGAGCGTCCGCCAGTCCTCCGATTTTTCCCAAACCGGATCGGTTCCTTCCGGACCAGTTCGGGAAAGATCAGACAATCCAGAGGGGTGATCGGAAATCGGATAATTGTATCCGATTTCCCCTGGATCGGCTCCGGATCGTGGATCAGACCCGATCCAGTGCACTCCTTTAGTCAAAACAGCCAACTTCGTGCAGCATTGGTTATTTGCGTTGGTTATTTTGGCCAAATAACCAACCGTTGGTTAAAAAACTCCATCTACACAATACGATAACTCACGGTGTGTTAAATAACCAACTGTTGACTATTTAAATCACCATTGGTTATCATATTATCTGAACTCAGTCAATGGCTCAATTCGGACGACACAATAGTCAATGGTGGGGTAATAATCGACTTTACAGTTGTTCAACTAGGGGGTACTCCCCACACAACATGGTAATAAATAATAAACTGTGGTGTGGATTAGGATCAGCGCTGAGTTGACTATGGCAGCATTCAGATTACACAATAGTCAAAACAACTGAAGATTGTTTCCCCCACACCAGTTGTTTATTGTGTCGTCCGAATTGAGCCAGTGTCTCCTGGACACTCTTCCCACCACCTTTCTAAAGTCCTGTGTTTGAAGCAAGATGACTGCTTCAAACCTCTCTCAGTCAGATGTCCATCCTTTGCTCTTCTTTTTACCCCAAAAGATTGTTTTAGATTACAGGAGTGGGAACAACATTTAGAGAAAGTTATTAGATAGATTCAAGATTAAATTGCCCTCAACCCTGCCCCCGAACACCCCAGTTTTATTTGAAGAATATTGGTTATGGCTACATATATACCTCATAATAGTCAGAATTTGAGATGCTTGTAAGGAATGGTCAAATATGGCCTGATCGTGTGTATTCCCAAATGTCAAAACCCGTTAAAAATCTGCACATTCTCCTCTTAACAGAGTTTTCCTAAAACTAAAAGAGTTTTCCTTTTGCTGTGCTTTCTGTTGGATCAAAATGCCTCTGCCATTGTCTGCACAAAATATTTTTCCCCTGACTCTTGTCTTTTGGGGGGATGGGTGGGCAGAATACTATATCTTTAGTTCCCCATGTAAAATGTTCCACTGAAGTTTTGCAAATCAGAAGCTGGCCTTGTATTGGCATTGCCAGGAGTGTCAGAATTAATCCTGAAATCACCTTGCCAGTGCTTTCCTGCAGCTTTAGCAGCAACCTGTGCCTATTGAAACAAGGCCAGAGAATTAGACAGAGCAGCAGGTTCTGTGTCGAGTGATTTCCTGAACTCTGTTTACACTTCTGCAGGCAGGCAGGCAAGCCAGATCTGGGCTGAAACAGAAGAACAATGCCAACCTAAATGAAAACTAGAATGATGCCTCCATTTTGCGTAAAGTAAACAAGCCTTCTCTGACCTAGTGGCCAGCGGAGGAAGGAAAAAGTTAATTCTCCCTGACCCAGAGGGTACAGTTAGGTTTTACAGGCAAGGAAGAATCCCATCCTTCAGTTAATTGTTGTGTGTGTCAGGCCTGTAGTCAGCCTAAATGTTCAGAGGGGCAGAGGCAAAAAGGTAGAGGGACAGTTCATCTGGTTTGCAGGTCTTTTAAAGTCAAAACTGATTTTTTTGAAAAAAAAAAAATTGCTTGCAAAACAATTTAGATGGGCAGAGAAATTTAGGGTGCAGCCCCCACTAGCACTCCTGTAGTTACAGTCCTGGCTACACACTTGGTGTGGGTGTGGGTGGGTGTACTTAGGCCCATTAGCTGTCCAGATACAGCGAGTCTTTCTGGCCTCTGGAAGAGTTACCAGGACTGCTTTGCTCCCTGCTGGGTCAACTGCTTATTCAAAGCCGGCCCCAATGGCTAGCAGACCCTTCTCCGTGCGTCTTCATTGCCAGTGCTAGGCTGTTGAATAATGCATGCCTTTGGTTGGCAGATAAAATGAGGAGATTTGCATTTGCTTTATGATGAATTAATTAATTGGGTTTCGTCTTTGCTCCTTGGCTCTCGTTGCCATTTTTCAGGGAGCAAGGGGGCCTGTGGAACACTTGTCTGACACTGCGTGTGGTTAATCCAAGCCCTCAATGACTGCTGGATGTGTGCATGGGCTGGGGAGGAGGTGGAGGCATTTGAGATGGTTCCTGCTCTGTCGCTCCGTGGATTCAACCAGGCAGGGTGAAAAGCATTGCGAGTGGAGAAGACACAAGAAATAAGACACAGACACCAGAGCTTGGGATAAACTAGGGCCTCCATGGATCTGAGCGTGAACGTGTGGGAATCTCTCTTATTTATCTCAGGCAACTAGCCTGCCAATCAGGGAGAGCCACTCGTTGAACACAGGGGTCGGTAGAACCGGGCCCCCCTATTCCCACAATACTTGAGTGTTTGGTGAGACCTACCACGTCATCCACACCCAGGGCTGCACAGCTCTGGGTAGATGAGACAACTAGGTCCCCAAAGGCAAGCCATATCCTGACACGGAAGCTGCACAGCCCCCGAGGAGCAGGGCCTCTGACTTGCCCCCACCATAAAGGTGCCAGAGTGCTCACCGTTCCTATTCTCATCCCCCCAAAATTCCCGCACCATCCGCCTATCATTTATATTCACCTGTTTATCCTCCATTTTAAAGATTATATCCAGTATGGAGTAGGCAAAACCTTTGCATACTAATGCCAGGGAAAATTCCTACTTAGCCTCCTCTACAAAGAGGACGACTGGCTAATCCCATACTAGTTGATAGGGCGGGAGGGTGGGGCCAGAAAAGAAGAGGCCGGATGGCCACGCAGGGCGAGCCTTTATAGGCTTGGCTCCGCCTCCACGCCAGGCTACACACATGCCTTGCATGTGTATAGTCTTCTTTCTTTTCTTCTTCCCGCCCGCAAAATCTGACCCCTCCCAAAACGTTCCGGCTGGGTGGGAATCAGGCAAGGCTGTTAATGAGCGGACTCTACTTTGTGTAGGCGACGGAGGCTGAACCTCAGAACTGTGGGCCGAATGTGGCCCGATCCAGCCCTCCAGGGATCCCCAGCAGGCCACGTGCTTTCCCCTGGCCCCACCTCCTTTCCCCTGACCTGTTATCATTGGGTGGTGTCCTGGTTTTTGCATGTTATCCCTCCCCCCATACCAAAAGATTGAAAGGCATCTCTTAAGGCAGGGGTTCCCAGTGCACATGAGCATTGTAGTGCTGCGGGGACCTCCAGGGGCGCTCCTGCATGCCCCCTTGAAAAAAAAACATTTTAAGAAAAAGCTTGGAAATGTTAGGGCAGTCTTCTTTCTCTGCCTTTCTAGCCTCTAGCCTCACTGTTTCTCCCCCCTCTAGCTCCTCCTCCTCCTCCCCCAGCCACTAGCCTTGCTTTTTTCTCTACCCTTTGCCTTGCTATTTCCCCTCCTTCCCTCTCTCCCAGCCTCTAGCCTCACTACTTCTCTCCCCACAACCTCTAGCTTACTCTTTCTCCTAGGGTGACCATTTGAAAAGGAGGACCGGGCTCCTGTATCTTCAACAGTTGCATAGAAAAGGGAATTTCAGCAGGTGTCATTGGTATGTATGCAGCACCTGGTGAAATTCCCTCTTCATTACAACTGTTAAACTGCAGGAACCCTGCCCTATCGACCAGATACAAAAGAGGACAGGACTCCTGTAGCTTTACCAGTTGTGATGAAGAGGGAATTTCACCAGGTGCTGCATGCATACAAAAGACACCTGCTGAAATTCCCTTTTCTATGTACCTGTTAAAGATACAGGAGCCCTGTCCTCCTTTTCATATGGTCACTGTAGTTTCTCCCCTTCCCACCCTCTAATTTTGCTATTTCTCACTCACCTCTCCCTTTCTAGCCTCTAGCCTTGTTCTTTTTCTTCCCCTTTGCCTTGCTATTCCCCTTCCTTCCCTCCCAGCCTTTGGCTCTATTATTTCCCTTTCCCAGCCCTGAGCTTTACTATTTCCCACCCCACCTATTTACCCTAGTGTTTCTCTCCCTTTCTAGCCTCTAGCATTGCTCTTTCTAGCCCCTCTACCCCTTGGCCTTGCTATTCCCCGCTCCCTCGTCACCTCAAACTTTGCTATCTCTCTCCCCTACACACCTCTTTAGCTCACTTTTGACTAGCCAGCCCCCCCCCCCCACATGGCAGCCATGTTGTGACTAGTCACATCCTCTGTGAGAGCCATTTTGTGGTGGCACCCTCAGCAGTTTCTCAAAATCTCAATGTCCCCACAGATCAAAAAAGTTTGGGGAGACCCCTTTCCTATAGCTTAGTTACTGACAGTAAGAGATTTAGGCTAAAATTTGCTGGTATTATGCCCCATCCACCACTGGAATATGGGCCCTGAGAAATCAAAATTGAATTTTGAAATTGAATTCGGCCCTCTGGCTGAAAGAGGTTTGACACCCTGGTGTAGATGGTAATGGGATGCTTCAGTCACTTCTCACAAATCCTAACACTTGATTTTTCCACACTGGATTGTATGTAAACTATTACTGGCAGAGGCTCTATTCAAAAAGTATTGTATTTGAGGCAATATGGAAGTCATAAAAGTGATGGCTCATTCAAACCTGCAACTTGCCAGTTGATACTGCCATCCTCAGGCCCCAACAGTTGCTACATTTATTGTTCTTTGTATTAGTGGGTGAAAACTAGCACTGTAAAAATGATAGACCAAGGGCCCACATATTGCAAGCATGTACTCTGCTAATTGCACCTTAATACTGATTTGCTCCAAATATTAACGCTTGGGTGCATTTTACAATTCTGGCAAACTCAGCTTAAGTTTGTGGTGTGGTGGTTTATATTTTTTTCAGAAAGCAGAGAACTTCCCATGAAAGAGTTGTCATTGACTGTTAATCCATAGCATCTTCTGTTCCTCCATTCTCGCCTGAATCACAATCCCAAAGAAAGTCAGCTAGGCATGTGTTCCAGAGATGGATGTCTCTATTGAAGAGATTGTCAACCAGACTGATTTACCTATATAAAGAAAACATCAAATTATTTGAAGTCATGATTTATATTGAAATTCTGGCTTCATTCTCAGTTGTGAAGACCTAATACTCCATCTTTGAGCAAGGCTTATATATGCAATGGATATAGGAGGTCCAAGCCATCTATGATGTTCAGTACTATCCAAAATGTTGGATAGCAAGGTTGGGAAAAAAGAACCTGTAAAATGCTATCACACATGTTGCACAATACAAGAATAGATGGACCACTGGTCTGGCTCAAGATATGTTTCTTACAGTGCAATCCTATACATGTCAACTCAGAAATATATGTCCCACTGAGTACAATGAGACTTACACCCAGATAAGTGTGTATAGGATTGCAGCCTTAGAGATACATAGAGAGCCTTATGGAGCAATTCCTGGAGATGGTCCCAGAGATGTAGATTTTTTTTGGATTCCCCCTCCCAAAGCTGTAGACACTCCTACGACGTCAGGAGGGGGACTCTGAGATCTGATCCCTCCCCCTGCAGTCTCACAGCCATCAAAGAAAGAACTGTGGTACCTGCTTTCTGAGGTCACAAAGGTGATCTCAGATTACCTCAGAGAGGTCCAATAGGGGGCCTTCTAGTGGGTGGCAGGAGAGGCTGAGACCTGCTTTATCCTGTGGCCTCTCCATCCCTGTCCCCAGCAATGCGGACCCCTCCTGACAGGCTCAGAGGCTCATCTCAAGGAAAAAATTAAAAAAGGAGGATGGGAAGGCAAAAATAACCTCCGTTGCTTCTCCTGCCCTGCTGGTAGCAGCCTGGCAGGACACACAATGCTCTGAAGCCTCTGAGATTGGAGGCTTCCCTCTAGTGGGTAGCAGCCCCATAGGGTTGCACCTTAAATATACACTGATCAGTAGACCATTGTGATGCATTTGCCTATTAAACCTGATGGGAAAAGCTTCACAATTACCTAATGCTCATGTATCTGAAAGTTTCTTCCAGTGTTACATAAATGTGGCATATAAATGCATCTGCCAGATGTTACATGTCCAGATGTTACATGGAAGGACTTGTTTACAGCTGTGAATGATATGCTCTGCCTTAAGGAACATACATGTGTTCTGTAGTTGACTTTGTAACGCCAAACATATGTCCTTCCCAAGTTTTGCAGACAATTCTAGACACTGGAGTGATGTACGGGAAGATGGCTGTGACCCAGGAATGTAATGTAGGAACAAACCATGAAATATGGGGCCCTGTCATCTTTAAAGCCAAAGTCAATAAACAGATATGAAAGTCTTTGCTGAAAGGATTGTTTATCAAGGGACAAGAGTTAAATTTTCCAGTCACATGTCATAGTGAGTCAGAAATCCTTGGACATGCTAAGGACATTTTACTCACTGCTTGTCTACTTAGTATAATAGGCTTGTTCACTTCCCTTTATTTTATGTTCTCCATCAAAACACTGACTAGGGTTGGACTGTGGTTGAACAGATCACTGTCCATAGGTCTCAAAGATTGGAGTAACTTTGCTATAGAGTTTGCAGGGTCACTTTGTTTGTACAATTTGCAGAGACTGTACTTTTTCATTGGACCTTATTATAACCTACTTGCCCTAAGAGCTGGCCTTCCTCACTATCCCACAAAGTTGAACTGTGATTTCCTACAGGGTTCAAATTTCCTCCAGTATTTTACTTGTACCACTTTATGCTGTTGTGCATTTCCTCCCAAGCCTCCAGAACTGGCTTCTGTCAGAAGCAGAATACTGGGCTAATGAATCATTAGTTTGACTCAGTAAAACAGTACCCCTAATCTTATTTTAAGAGCAGAAGAGTTTTGCTATGTTCCTTCAGTTTTCTGCATTGACAGTATGATAGGTGGGAAGATTCAAGTGGTTCTTTAGACCGCTCACTTCGTAGAGTTCTGTGGACCCTTTATACTCCAATGAAGAAAGGAAATTTAATATTTAACACTCTTGGGCTTGTGAGCCAGCAGCTATCAGTCAATGTCACTTGGTACACAAAACCACACCCCTGGACTTGTGTTTGTATGTATGTATGTATGTATTTACTTACAATATTTCTATACTGCTCAATATCTAAAAAAAAGATTCCAAAGTGGTGAACATAGGCATAAACAGTATAAAGAAAGAAGACTGAAAAAGCAAATTAAAATAGTTCAATTTAAAGTAAAGGACAAGTAAAAACCGTGTCTAGTCAGTTGAGGAAGGCTTCTTGAAATAGAGTTGTTTTCAGGAGGTGTGGAAGCAGCCTAGTGTTGGCACCTGCCTGACCTCCAGGGGCAGGGAGTTCTACAGAGAAGGGGCCACTACTCTAAAGGCTCTTCTCCTGGTGGATTCTGATTGGGCCATAGGTTTAATTAATTATGAAGCCCCCCCTCCCCGATTCTGGTCAGAGTCCCCAATTCAACTCCCTAAGGTTGCAATGGAGGCTAGTGAGTGTACCTTAACACACTGACATTGACTTTAAGAGTGAAGTTTGAGTTAATAATATACCACTTTTGTTGTTGATCATATGCCTTCACAGCCATTAGTCAAGTCAAACATGGCTCCATGCTCTTCATTATTTTTAGAGTGGCATAATTGAGATACATCTTTCACCCAGCCAATGACTTTTCTATTTCTGTTGCATTATTTTAGAGCCTTGGCAAGAAGGCATAAGCGTGTGTCATATTGGGCGTTTGCGATGGGGTGTGTGTTGTAGGCAGCCAAGCAGGAGCCACAGTCGAGCTGTGGTTGAGGAGTCGATGAGGCACTTTTGAACTCTGAACACAAAACCCGGCAGCAATTTCCATCTTGGTTCTGAAGTCTGAATGGGGATCTATCAACAATTGCCACCTTTGCTGTTCTCAAAAGGAGTGGAGCAAACATTTTCAGAGGAAAAATGCTCACTGCTTATAATTCCAAACAGTCCTCAACGATGTTGGGGACTGTAATTCATTGCAGGCCTCGTGACCCTCTCTGCTCATTTAATTCTTTCCTTCCTTTTATGTGTGTGTAAGTGTGTGAGAAAGAGAGGGAGTGTATGTGTACATGTCTGTGCGTGCGCAAACACACACACACACACAGTTGTTGTCTTTACATTAAAGCATAACAGTATATACCCCTGAGTGACCCCAAACTATTATTTAAAGTACTTCTGACTGTCTTTTAGGATTTGAATATAATTATATGCTTTGGGTGTAAATGGTGGGGTTTGCTACATACGAAACTAATGGAAATGATCTGGCTGTTCTTGTAGTTTGCAGATTATATGCTTTAGGTCTAGGGGTGGGGGGAATAAGTATGTTTAGGCTGTTCTTTTATTTTCCTGCATGGTACATTTAAATGAAAATGGTATGAGCTGTGGCTGAAGAGGTTGCTGCACATGAGTAACAGGCTGATCAAGGACAAAGTTGAAGCAAATTGTCTTAAGATCTGATTTTTCCCTTCCATGGCGTTTTACTACTTTACTTCCCTACTGATAAAGAAAGGGTCATGTGGCAAGAAAGTCATTTTTGTTCACTAATGATGTGAACGTGTCCCATTTGCAAACCTCAATGTGAGCAAGAACACAATTCTGGGGAAATTTTCACAATTTCCCCAAACTTGCATTTGCATTTTCACACTTTAACCTGTGGGGGAAATGCACATTTTTTAATCAAGGAAAAATTAGAATTGTTTTTAAATGCACATTTTCCCCAATTGGAAAAAGAGAGAGAAAAGATTGTTGTGTTTGGGAACATGAACAAGGCAAATTGGGCTTTGAGGAGGAATTTGGAGAACATAAATGAACTCGAACATCGCCTGCATTTCCTCGATGGGATGGGTTTGAGTGAATCCTCATGGAAGGTTTGAGATGGGATGGGGAAAAGAGTTTGCCTGTTCCTTTTGAATGTTACACCATAAAAGAGCCAATATGGAGATGTTTCCTTTTATATTTATTCCTTGTCATCGAGTATTTGATTGACTTTTCCTGATCCATCTCACAGAGGAGGACCAAGCCAGACTTCCCAAACTGATGCCATCCAGATGTAGTGGAATGTTGGCATGGGCAATGGCCATGCTGGCTAGGAAATATGTGGGTTGTGATCCAACACATCTGGAGGGCACCAGGTTGGGGCAGTGGAGGCTGGTGGCTCTGATTCCCAAACGTCCAGCACTTTGGATAGCTCCTTTAGAGCTCTGGCTGCTTCTGACTGAAGCCCAGAATGGATTCACAGCCCCACCTAAGTTGGAGCCGCCACCTTCGGGAAGGCTGGCCCTAAACAATGGGATATGGCCATCAAGGCATCATGTTTCCATTGGTTATACATTTCCCCTGCTCTTCCAGCAAAGAGCACACTGGTTCCCAGACATCCTCCCATCCAAGCTGCTCATGGGGTCAAACCTGTTCACCCTCTTCAGCATCACAGCTGCATCATGTGCCTTGCAGATTATTCTCTGTGCTGTGCTGAGCTGTGCTGTCAGTGTTATGGTGGTCCTCCTCAGCATCCCGATCTCCTTCCCCATAAGTATAGCCCTGATGCATTTGCATCAGGCTAGTTTGACAAGGGTATTGATGGCTTTGAATGCCTTTTCACTTTTTATTAGCATGCTGCTAAGTCTGATTTCCTTCCTTTGCCCTCATGCCTTCCAAGGCAGTTCATTATAGGCAAGGGAAAGGCAAAGAAATTAGTTTTCCTTGAGAGATGCATTTGCTGCTTCAGAAAAAAGGGGGAGGTTTAATAATTTTCTGTTTCATTTTTACTTATTTATCTTTGCAATGTGCTTATGTGAGAATTACAGCAGAAGAGAATTTTATCTATTTCGTGAGACCTCATTTTAACCCTCGATTTCCCTTTGCATATTCTTGTTCTGCAGTTGTCTTGGCATGTGAAGCTTCAAGCTGGAAAAGATGACAGAGAGAGGTACTACCACCTGAGTCAGGTCGTGTACTGCCTTAATCAGGAAAATAAAAATAGGCCTTCAAAACCCAAAGATTAATTACTGGTGGTGCTCATTGTTACACTCATTCATCCATTCATTCACTTTCACATTAATCCCCTCTCCTGTACAATTCCACCTCCCCCCCTTCCCGATGACTTATAGCATATTAAAATAAAATACAATCCATAAGTGCATGATATTAAAACTCCATAATAAACAGAAATGGCATATAAAAGTGGCCTAAAACCAATTTCAGAGGCAGCAGAACTATTAAGAAGGGAATGGAAAATAAAAAGGGGGTTGCCTGGTGCCAGAAAGATAAATTTCCTGGGGAGAGATTCCACAATTGGAATGTCACTCCTGTAAAGACCTTTGCTGTTCCACCCTGTATGGAGGAAGCTCTTGGAAGCTCTTAACTTGTGGGTAGGTGGATACTCTATTACAGACATGGGGAATCCTTCAGGCAACCCAATTCCAAGCCATACAGGGCTTCCCAAGATATTTACCAGCATCTTGAAATGTGCTATGAGGCAGAGTGGGAGTTTATGCATTAGTCCATTGTTTATTTAAATTATTATTCCCACCCCCCCATCAGGGATTGGGGATTGGCAGCAAGACTTAAGAAGAAATTCCAACTGTGCAGTTCCAATATAATATAATCTTAAATTCAACACCCCAGACATTAAAGAAAAAAATCCAGACCTTGTAAGATCTCATGGCAGTTTCAGAAATCCATGGATATCAATTGGTATCTTACCATTTGACTAATCAATACTCTGTGACAGAGACCATCATCACACGGGTGGTTTGATGCACATCCGCCGCGACTTTGATCCACTTACTCAGCACTGGCCTCGCACAATGTCATCCCCGTCGTGCTGTTCTCTTGCCCTGAGGTCGCCTTTTTTAGTTTCTCTTTCGATGTATCCCTGAATGGGCAAAGTCCGAAATGCAAATTTTGAACAGGCCAAGCTGAGGTATCGCAGCAATACCGACCATGTGTAATTCAAAATGCTAGACTTGCATAAGTAACGGAGGAGGAACCCGCAGAAGCAAACCGGGGGGGGGGGGGGGGAATAGTTTTGATGAAGCTCAGAGACTGTGTGCAGGATGGCATTATGCTGAAACAGACCCATCTGTGTGTCTCCTGGCAGTGGATCTGTTTTGAATGTGCTTCTTTCCTGGTCTGGGCAAGGTGAATCCAAGCATCCCTCCTCATTAAAGATGTCATGATTCGAGTCAAAGATGAGCATGACAACCATCTTATGGCCCAGTCTGTCAACAGAGGTCCTTGTGTGGGTGAGACTTGGTATATTGGGGGATTGTGTTGGATGCCAGGTACTCACTTATCTACCTGTGATGGCAGCTAGTTTTACATGTGTAAATATCACCTGGCGTTGCAGTTACTCAGTGCTTGCCATGCATAAGCAACTCCATTCTTAGAGTTCTTCTGTTGTGACAACAGAGATACAAATACATTGGATTCCGGGTAAATTATGCATTTTCAAATTTATGGGTGTGTACATCACATTGAGCTGTATCCAATGGTGTCATTCCACAAACTCAGATAGTGCTAGCAGAGCTCTGCTGAATCTTTTTGTTGTGCAAGCACTTGTCCATTCTGCCTATTATGCTTGCGCAAGCAGTTATACAAACCACTGTGCAAACTATTATGCAACCGGTTGTGTAAGCCATTGAACAACGGGTTCCAATACAGGTCGTACAAGCAGTTGCATAAGCATAATGCACAGACACTTGTGCAGTCCTGCTTGCGCAAAAGTAACTTTAGTGGGATTCTTCTCTTGCGCATAGTTCAGAAGCCGGTTTCCACTAGCACAACATCATTTGGATATTGTCCATTGTTTTCCTAGTGGAAGAATAAGAAGAAAGGAAGAAACAATGAAGGGACCTTTATCCCCAAACATCAAGAGTTATTAGTATCCACTTCAAAGAGAAATGCTCAAAATGAAAGGGGGAAACCTGATGGAGAAAGATGAGGCCGCTGTGGTCCATTTCATCTAACCCTAAATCCCATCTTTTAGGCAAGCTTCCCTCCCTACTTCCTATCATCATTTTACTGTTTCAGCCACCAAGCACGTCCCTGCCTGCAAGTGCTCCATCAATCCATTTGATGAGAGCTTTTTGTGCTAAATTGCAGAGGTGAAAGAAAGAAGAAGGGGGAGGGAGAAGGGCAAGAGAGAAATTAAGCTGAAGTGTAGATCTGTCAAGGGTACAGTTCCCATTCTTCCATGCTTTTTAATCAGTAGTAAAAGGAGAGAAGGATCATCAGAAGGCCCATTAAGGATGCAAAGAGCTCTCAACTACAGACACTGGCAATTTTCTGCTAGAGGAAAAATGGACCATCTATCTAAAGAAACAAGGCATGCAGATGTAGCCACAGAACTTACCAGTGGCAGGATTGGTGGCAAGGGTTTCCATATAGTGCAACCGTGCCTATAAATATGTGTAAATTAGTGAAATCCGAGCTTGATGATGATGATGATGATGATGATTTGTATTTATATACTGCCAATAGCCAAAGCTCTCTGGGCAGTTTACAAAAATTAAAAGCATTGAACATTAAAAAAAAACAATATTGATGTTCTCTGAATTCCACCATGAAGTTCATTCCAATTCATATATGTTTAGGATTGCAACTTTTGTTTTTGTGTGTGTGTGTGTGTGTGTGTTTTCTTGCATTAAAATTCATGCATATTTTCATGTGCATTTTTCCAAATGTATGCATCAGTTCAGCACATTTTTGGATATACAAATTTACTCCCATTGATTAAAGTATGCTTTTATATGCATTTTTCAAATGTACACATTTTTGAGCACATTTATTTTGTTCCACGAACAAGCTCAAAAATATACAGGTTTTGACTGCAGATTGCATTTGGGTCGGTGATCCATTCTGGGAGGTTCAAACTATGTAAAAACAAACTGAAACCAGTATCTCATATATCCCCATGATATTATTCTGTCTTTCACACATCCTAGGCTCCATTTGAGTTCTCTTGTAGATTCTGTAAGCCTGCCATTATGGTTGTTCTTTTTGAATCCTATCTCTTTGCAGTGACTACATTGACCCAGCCAAGGGTAGTTGCAGTCACACTGATATTACTACTCATTTAAAACATGTGCAGGCTGCCTTTCCATGAGCTTGAGAGAACAGGCTTACAAAACATTTAAAAAAAACCCTCCAAATACCAGAGAACAAAAACAGTAAATAATATGCTATGCAGAGCAAAACAAAAAAGATGATGACCACGAAAAACAGAAAACTCTAGTCTGCCACTCACACATATTGTTGCCACTACCCAGAAAAGATGAAAGGTTGATGGAATAAAACAGTCTTGCAGCCTCCTTTAAAGTAGAGAAGGGTATGCAGATCCTTATGTTTGGGGTGAGGGGGGCATGGAGGTCACTCCACAACCTCAGGTCACTATTGGAACATCCTTTTTATTTATTTATTTTTAAAAATGTATACTGCTCTATATCTGAAACAGATTCCAGAGCAATAAACTTAAGAATTAAAACAGTAAAAGATACAAAAGTTAAAACATCTTAAAATTTTACTTAAACAAACAAACCCAAAAGAACAGAGTGCCAATGAAAACTATGAGTGTCAGTCAAGAAATGCTTCCTGGAAGAGAGCTGTTTTGCAGGAGGTGCTGGAAGCAACACAATGGCTGAATTCGGACGACACAATAAGCAACGGTGGGTGGGGGAAATCGTCAGTTGTATTGACTATCATGTGGTCCGAATGCTGCCATAGTCAACTCAGCGCTGATCCTAATCCACACCACAGTTGATTATTTATTACCATGTTGTGTGGGGAGTACCCCCTAGATGAACAACTGTAAAGTTGATTATTACCCCACCATTGACTATTGTGTTGTCCGAATTCAGCCAGTGATAACCCCTGCTCCAATTGTGGAAGACTTTACCATACATAGTGAAAGAATTTAAAGCTGGGTTTCGTTTTCTGAGTGCTACTGGTGTGGGGATTGAAACAGGGAGAATAAGTGGGTCCCAGACTCTATGAATTAGATACTACTGGGGGCTTAAGAAAAAAAAGTTAAGAATTTTTGGTCAGGTATCTGTACGTGTAATACTATATAGTATTATGTTGCTTTTATGATCTGGAAACCCAATCTGTATTGCTTCTGTGGACAAATGTGTATCTTTTTAGACTTCTAGTTACTGTAATCTCTGTCTTCTTTGCCATGCAGTGTAACTACGCTTTGAGAATGATTCATTTTGTTATTTCTATAGATTTTCCTTCCAGAGATAACAATACCCCATGGATTGTCACTTTTCCACCAGGATTCTGATATGCTCACTATAGTCCATATTCTCCTTTAGTAGCAGGGACTCTAATTCACCAATCTTGGCTTTGAGGTTTTTAGTAGTTGAATTTAAAGAACTGCCAATTTTGTCTCATGTATATAAGTATGCCAGTTTTCCTCTAGTTGCTTTGATTGGTTTCTGTATACTTTTTTGTCTACATCTATGCTGTCCCCACTTTGGAGACATAGAATGTTTTTAACATGGCATCTAAGAGGTGACTCTTCTTGAATTGGATGTTTCTCAGCACCTATCAAGACCCCTCCTAAGTCAATTTAAAAACTGGTCTGCAAGTTTTAAAATCTTATCCTATTGCAGTTACTTGGAGCTTCCAATGTAATATGAAAACTAAGCAATAAAAGCTACTGGCCAGCGGCACTTTTTAAGATTGCTGGGATCTTTATCAGCCACTCTCATGGAAGTTGTTGCTAGTTCCTAACAGACTGCTAAGTTAAGGCATTTGAACATGTGAGTTCAAACTCAGGGTTATATGGGAGAGCTGGCATGAGAAAGAAATGTAATGTCTGAACGAGCTGCAGGAAGCTGGAGAAATAACAGTTGATGGGATTCAAGAGTGGGAAATAATGAGAAAGAGAAGGAGGGGAGAGAGAATGGAGAACCTTACTAATCTGAGCTCTTTTCATCAGCTATATGTGTCTGTGTGGTACATGCTGTGCTTGGGTATGGACAATATATCCGCAGGTACAATGGTTTCATTCAAACATATTGGTGCCTAGTTTCCATAGGTCTTTTGGGATTTAGGTGGAAGAGGCTGTGTGGGGCTGAGAGCATTATTGTCTAGTGTATCTCCCAGAGGATCCCAAGCTCAAGTGAAACAGCCAGCCATTTCTCTGCATGTGCTTTATTTCTTCCGTTATCCTACTCCTAGACTATCCATTTTGAAGCGAGACTCATGAAATAGTCTTGCAGCATGACCGGTTACCTTTCAGTTTCATTTCTTGATCCCTCTTTAGCAATCCATTTTGCACTCCTTGGGACGTTGGAAAGCTGTGTTCCACCCTGTGTTTTCATGTGGCTGAAATTTGTCACATTCATGGGAATGATGAGAAGAATATGGAGCTAAGAGAATCAAATTGTTAAGGCTGAATCAAAGTAAGTTCCACTGAAAACAGTGAAAGATTTTTAGAATTCAGGAAGTTGACCGGTTTTGTACCTTTCCCCCACCCATGCTAGGACTTCCCAGTCTATTACCTGACCAGACTATAGTATAAATGGTGAAGTGCAATCCTAAGCAAGTCTGCTCAAATGTAGGTCCCATTGAGATGAATGTGTATAGGATTGCTTCCTAAGTAGGATTCTCTGGCTCAATTCAGACAACACGCAGAGCAACGGTTGTTGAATTACCTATTGACGGTGGGTGAAAAAGGTGGTGATCCACAGACAACACGCTGCAGCAGGCGCTGCAAGGAACGGCAACCACACTGGTTGCAAATAGCATACTCGGCTCTGACTGACAGTTCGGCCACCATTTTCCCCATTTACCAAACTCCGTTAGTCCTCCAGCAGGTATACCAGAAGACACTGCGGCCGAAAACCATGGGTGCCGCCATTGAAGCTGATACAAGACATGCCTCCCAAACCCCATTGGCTGCCTCAGTCAGTGGGCGGAACTCAGCAGCCTTGGGCAAAGAGGCAGCCAGGATGAACGGCCGCACCAATACAAGAGTCGCACCCTGCGCCCAGCACTGCAATTCCAACTTTGGCACCCACGCCCCAGCCCCCAACCCCCCGCACCGCCCTCCTAGAGCATCTTCCGCACACACAGGAAAGAAGGCAAGAGTGGGGTGGCGTAGAAAACTTTATTCAGCAGGGAGACCAGACATGGGCAATAAGGCACATGGGCACCACTATACCAGGGCAGAAACTACGGAAAGGACAGTTGCCCCCGGGAAGGGAGGAGGCAGCTGGAAGGCACAGCGGTGAAGAGGGGACGGCCGAGGCCATACCTCCAGGGAGCCAAGCACGGAACATGCCAAGGGGAGGAGGTGGAGAGGGGCGGCATGCCAGGGAGAGATGCCAGTCCACAGATGAAACTCCACAGCTGACGCTCACAGAGGGTGGGGGTAGTGCAGCCAGATCCAGGCACTGATACTTTCACGCACCCGGGACGCCTCCGCACGGGCGCGACGCTCCCCAACGGGATTCTCGGGGCCCAGCAAAGGCTCGCTGTCCAGCCGTATTGGGTGGATGAGGGGGGGCTCTCTGGTCGCCGCTTCCCCTGCCCTCATCCTTCTGGGTGATGCGAGGGTGGAGGTGGAAGTGCAGTGGGGGTCTACTTTGGATGGGGTGTTGTTCTCCCTCTTGGTGTGGGGGGGGCTGCCCCTTGCTCCAGGGTGCCTGGGGTTGTTGCTTATTCTGTCTCCCCCTCCCCCCCTTTGCTGTAGTACCGTTCTGGTGCGTTTCCCTGTCTGTTTGGGTAGCTGACTGGGCACCCTGCGTGATTGCTTGCAGGAGCTGGCCCCTTGTTGAGCTCCGTGCCGGCTGCCTGGTGGGGGAGGCGAGCATCCTGGTTGCTATGGCGGCGATGCCGGGGATCTGTTGCTAGCATGCTTGAGTGGCCCCTTGCCACTCTTGCCGCTCCACTCTCTGATCTTCCGTGCTCAACAACTCACCATTGTTGTTTCACCCACGCACTGCTCCAGACGACACATTTGTCAATTGACAATTCCCTCAACAACTCGCAACTGAGTTGTTTCTCTCAGTTGTTGAATTTTGCTACTTTGCCTACTGTGGGTTGTTACTGCGTTGTGTGGCTACATCCAGATGACACGTTTAACAACTCAATGGGTTGTTGCTTTAACAACCCACAGTTGCTCAGCGTGTCGTCCGAATTGAGCCTCTGTCTATAAACCTGTTCAGACAGCATGCTAAGCCACAGCGGTTAAGCATTTTGAGCTAAACATTATGGCTTAGTTAGTGTGTTGTTTGAACCATGATTTATATCATGTCATGTGAACTATTCATAACCATAGTGGCTACATAACCAGGTTTAACACCCTTACTAACCATTTGCTGCAAAAGGGTTAGGGGCCTAACCATGGCTTAGCGTATTGTCTGAACAAGCCCTATTTGGTTAACTGCCTTGAGTGCAATTTTCTTGGTGGAATGGTGGGGTACAAATCAAAATAATAAAAAATAATAACAGCATTTCTGTACATAAGATTTACACTGCCTTTTAACCTCCTTCTCACTACTTACGTGAAGGAATAATTGCGGTGTCATGTTGTTAATGAAGAAAGCAGGCGTTTGGGAAATTCATGTGTATATTCTGGGTGATATGGGTTTTAAGTATGCATTACAAAATGAGGGCTGCAATCCCGTACCCACTTACGTGGGAGTAAACCCTGTGGAACTCAGTGGGACTAATGTCTGCATAGGCATGCATAGGATTGCATTGAATTTCAACATAACCCATTGGAAGGCTCATGCGTACTAGTGCCATCTGCCAGGATGTGTGTCTCTGACATTCCTCACCATTACATTCACAGTAATGAAAACTGAGATAGTGGGGTTGACTCTACCCTGAAATCAGTGATGTACGCTCATCATTTTTATTGATGTTTGTTAACAAGCAACAAACGGACGTTAAAAACGGTCTTGTGGTTCAGTGAAAGCACAGTTTTGTTGTGCTTGGTATTGCACCGCAGTAAAGATATTTAATAGAGTAGAAACTGGGATTTATTCATTCTTTTAAAGCAGCAAGCTGGGTGTGGGAAAGCAACACTTCTGCGTCAATTCAATAAGTCAGGTTTCTTTGAAGTTCCAACATGATACTCTTTGGTGCTGGTGGGAAAGTTGCTCAAAATTCACAGTGAGGCATTAACTTTAAAGCATTTCAAAACACATGTGGCTAATATGCGTGGACATTGTGTCTCCTGGGTCCCATCTGGAGCAGCCATGGATTTTCAAAAGTTTTCTGACCCATATTTCGCCTTTCTGACCCATATTTCGCACTCCCTGTTCTGCTTGCTCCCAAGGCTGATTTAAATGAGAGCTGTCAAACCATGCCACTAGAGTGATGTTTGGATTAGATTACAGAGATCCGCACATGGGGCATACAAGACTTTACACATCAAACATGTTTGCTGTGGCTACACTGTTGTTTCTCACAATGGTGGTGCTGACTGCCTCCTGTTTAAATGTTTGGGTTGAAAGTATTTCTTTTGATTAGGGATGGGCAGACTCACCCATGTCCAATTTGTTGGACACTCGCCTTGCGCCTCCCATCTCCACTCGCAGCACCACACAAGCTTCTTTTGAGGCTCAGTGACTGTCTGACGACATCGCTAGCCTGCCCACCCTCAACCGGAGCCTCCATCGTACACAACAATCAAGGCTCTGGAAATTGCGCATTTTCCCCATTGCGGAAATGGTGGCCATTGTGTTGCACACAATGGAGGCTCCAGAAATTGCGTATTTCTCCTGTTGTGTTCATGGGGCTTTTACAGCCACCATTTACGCAATGGGGATAATACACAATTTCCAGAGCCTCCTTTGTGCATAAGAATGGAGGCACCAGATGAAGGTGGATGGCTGCTGGGCTCTCATTGGGAGTTGTGCACATTTGAATGGGTTCCTGGGGGATGGTGGACGTGGAAGAGTCCATCCCAATTTTTAATTGACATTTTCTCTGTTGCATTATCCATCCCCAACCTAGAATTTACAAACTTTACCACCGTTATAGCTTACAAAAATAGCTTTGAGAATGTACCCCATGCTGATGAACCCTGCACTTTAGTCCCAAAGACAAAGAGGTTGTTTGAATGGATCACTATTTGGCAATATAAATTGCAGGGGTGGGGTGATCCAGATTAGAACATCAGCATGGGGGGGGGAGAGATTTAAAGTCCCTGACTCCCCCCCTCCCGCCATGCCAAGGTCCCAGTTCTGAACGGCTCCCTTGTGCTGACTCTGGAGTATTTTTTTTTTTTTAAACATAGCTGATAGCTACATCTTTAAAGTAATGTCTGCTCTGGCCTGCTGTTTCCGAGATTAGAATGGTAGTTGGGTCAGCAGAAAGAAAGAAAAGCAGGGAGCCTAATTTTGTTTTCTGCCTGTCTTTGGTCAATTCACATGTATCAAAGGTTCGTTCTGGCCTTTTAGTTGTGGAAATGACAGCCGCAACGCTAAGCAATTCATTCTGCTGAGCCAAGCAATGCACATTTGTAATGGGAGATGCTATTTCCAAGCCTTGGTGTGAGAAGAAAAATGTCAAATAGTGTATAGGTACAAAAAAGGGAGATGGATCAGTTGGCCACAATCTTTCCCATGAAACAACATTTTGGAGCTGAAGTCATTTCTGTTTCTCCCAAATGTTTACTGGGTCTCCTTCAGTTCTCCATGCAGTCTTTGGATGATGTCCTCAGACATTGCGAGGACATCTGGGAGCTGCGGGATTCTCAGGTAAACTTGTAGCAATAGGCACACTATTGGAATGGTGGTCCATTTACTCTGCCATTTAGAAGCAGCAAAACTTTGGCACCTGCAATGTTCTGAATTCCAGAGTCTGGAAGCTGCACTAGGCTCTTCCAGCAAAAACAACAACGGGTAGTGACACCTCTAGGATGAACAAATTCCTTGCAGCATGAACTTACCCCTTTTGTAAAGAAAGTTGAATCAACTTATGATACCACTTCAAACCCAGGAAATGTGTGCCACTCTCAGTTGTTTTAGTGTTTAAGGGGTTCAAATAAAATTCTGGGATTCCCTCAGAAGGACTTCCTTCTGGCCTCAGAAGCTAGATGGGGTTAAAAATGGTCCATGAAAGCATTTTCAGGGGAAATCAAGCAGGTATTGGAAGAGTTAAGACCTTAAGCCCCTCCTCCACAAAGGCTTAACTCCCCACCCCACCCTGCACAAACACACACACATGTCTTGCAATGCAAACATATGGTTTGGATGCTGCATTTTCCTTATACGTTGCATTACCTCTTTCAGATTTGCCATTGTTCGGCAACGGAGCACATGCTGGGGAACATGGGCAGGAGAGTATTTGTGTCCTGCTTGTGGGTTCCAAGGTGACAGGTGGTTGGCCACCATGGGAACAGAATGTTGGACTAGATGGACCTTGATCTGATCTAGTAGTGCTCTTTTTTATGGTTTTAATTTGAATTGCTGAGGAACATGAACAGGGGTGGGGGGTGCTGTTACACTCACATCTTGCTTGTCGATTTCTCACAAGCAGCTGGTTGGCCACTGTGTGAACAGAATGCTGGACTAGATGGACCCTTGGTCAGATCCAGCATGGCTCTTCTTATGTTCATATGCTTTGCATGCAAAAAGTCCCAGGTTCAGTCCCTGGCATCTCCAGCTAGTCTTGGGAAATACTCCTGTCTGAAGCCCAGAAAGCCAGCCTTAGTCAGTAGGCATTGCTCTGCTAGAGAGACCTATTGTGTGCCTTGGTATTAGATGGTTTCCTAACTTTCATTTCATTTCTTTATTTGCTGCATTGCACAGTAGCCAATGTTCTCTGAACGGTTCATAAATATATATCCTTTGACATACAAAGTTTTTTTAAAAAAAGATACAATAGCATACCAGGACCTGATAAAACAACTAATATTAAAATCCCAATGTATGCCATTTTGGTGCCAGTCAGACTTCAGTGGGGAGAATATTCCACAGTCAGGGGGCCACCACTGAGAAGGCCCTCTCCCTTGTTGCCATCCTCCAAGCTTCCCTCGGAAAAGGCACTCAGAGGAGAACCTCATATGGTGAGCATAATATATGGGTAGGTTCATATTGGGAGAGGTGCTTCATCAGGTATTGCAGTCCTGAACCATGTAAGGCTTTAGAGCTCAAAACCAACTCCTTGAAGTGGGCTTGCAGCCAATGTAAGCATGCCAGAATTGGAGTTATATGTTCAGACCTTCTGGTCCCTTCTATCAATCTGGCTGCTGCATTTTACACAAGCTGCAGCTTCTGGATCATCTTCAAGGACAGCCCTGTGTAGAATGCATTGCAGTCATCTAACTTGGAGGTTACCAGAGAATTGATTACTGAAACCAGATTATCCCTGTCCAGATAGAGGCATAGCTGGGCCACTAGCCAAAGCTGGTAGAAGGCACTTCTTGCCACCGAGGCCACCTGAGTCTCAAGTGCCAATGTTGGATCCAGGAGAACCCCCCTAGCCACAAACCTGTCCATCCAGAACTGGTTGAACACCATCCATCCACTCAGAACACCACACACTAACAGCTTCTCATTCTTGTCTTGATATATTCCTAACCAATCATGGTACACTCTAGGTAATTGAGAAACATGTTATATTTTGTACATGTCCTTAAACACACTATGCACTAAAATTAGTCCCTGAGCTCCTTTGCTCTATAGCTTCTGTCCTTAAAACATCTAGGAAAAATTCAGTTGCCCACAACACATGGCTATTTCAACAGGTGATTCTTGGACGGGCATGGTTAAAGTGGATATTCATTAATACCATTATCTTATCCAGCAGTTTCAGTTGGGCTCATTAGACACTATTCACATTTCTCTACTACCTTCATGCCTAGGTTTGGGGATATGAGCTGGATGCATTTTGCTCATCTCCACTAGTTTATTTTCCAAGATAAGCCCTGGTTCTCTGCAAGCTACAATCTCATCAAGCCAACTCAGATAGCATCTTCCTAGACTGTCTCCCCACACTGCCTCATTCCATTAAAACATCTGTGCTGGGCATTTGAGATGCTCTGCATTACCCTGTTGGCAAGAGGGGCTGATCAACAGACTCCAGCATTTACCCGTCATTGGCTCCATTAAGTGTGACAGCCCTTTCAGTGATTACATGGGCTGAGATGGAGCTCCTGGAGGACTTGCCTCCCAAAGGAGTGATTGGGTTGCTCTCATGCATTCCTATTAATCCCTTCAGGTGATTGCATTTAATTCAAGATGCATTGAAAAGAGAGAGACAGAGAGAGAGTTTAAATCAGGCCTTGAAAAGGGGATTACTTTCTTTCCCCCATACTGTTTTGTTTTCTGAAACAGGTATATAATTTCATAGTGGTCGAGTGAGTAACAAAAGTGCATTCTGGAATTCCTACAGTATTTTACCAAGTCAATAGGCACAATGACCAAAATGAATGATTTTTTTTTTCTGGAGAACCATAACATTTTCCTCAAAATCCCTTACCTGACAGTTCTTGTCCACAGCTAGCTCCTTAAGCCTTGGGGATTTTGCATCTAGACTGAAGTGGAGAACATCCCTATTGTGAAAGTGTATGGGTCGGTTTGCACAACACAAGGGTGGTTCATAAGCCATGGTGGTTTGTTAACCACACTGCAAATGCCAGTTGTATGACTGTCTGATTTACATCATTACCCTAGCTGGGTCCAGGTTGACCCAAACCCAGCAAGGGTGGCTTTTTGGAGTGGTTAATAAACCAGCCAGAATCCACAGCCTGTTATAGGTTGTGGTTTGTTAACCACCTCTATAAGCCACCCTTGCTGGGTTCAGCTGACTTGGGCTGCAGTGATGGTGCAAACCAGGTCACTGGTAAGAGGGGCCATAGCTCAGTATGACAGAACACCTGTTGCATGCAGAAGGTCCCAGGTGTGATCCCTGGTATCTCCAGATAGGGCTGAGAGGAAAAACTTGCTTGAAACCCTGGAGAACCACTACCAGTCTGGATCGACAATACTGGGCTAGATGGACCAATGGGCTAACTCATCATAAGACAGCTTCCTATGTTCCACTACCCGCTATCTCCAACAGTATCTATTATCTCCAACAGTAAAGTTAACAGCTAAGTAGAGCTATGCATAAATGGCATCTTGAAATTCTCCATCCTATTTGCAGGCAGAGAAATTAGGGAGATCATCTTACCCAATTTCTCCAGAGAGAGGAGAGATTCTCCAACAGTTTCTCAAGGAATGTGGTTCGTCATTAGCAGTTGCAGTAACACAAACTCTTTCTCTTTCTCATTCTATCTTATAATTTGTAGCAGCCACAACTGTGTTGGCAGCCTGACTACCATTTTACATCCTCTACGATGCCCTAGACCTAAGCTGAATTTGGAAACACAATAGTCAACTGGGGGGGAGGAAACAATCAGCAGTTGTATTGACTACCATGTCGTCTGAATGCTGCCATAGTCAACTCAGCGCTGATCCTAATCCACACCATTGTTGATTATTTATTACCATGTTGTGTGGGGAGTACCCCCTAGATGAACAACTGTAAAGTTGATTATTACCCCACCATTGACTATCGTGTTGTCCAAATTCAGCCCTAGAGTCATTCCAGGATAGTGTGTGTGTGTTGTGTGTTTGAAAGGCAGTCACCACACAAAAACAGTGGAGAATATTGGGAGAAAATTCTACAAGAGGACATCCTTTTAGGGGATGGGGAGGGGAGAGAGAAAAAGAAAAATCTCTCAAACCTTCCCCAAAACATATCTTCTGATAATTTTTGTCTCAGCTCTACTTTTAAGATACTATATTAATCCTTCTTTGAATAGCAAACTTTTATTAAAATGAATCTTACACCTTACGTATCCCTGTCCAGATTTTTCTTCGAAATCTCCCAAAGAAGTGGGAGGGGGCTACTGCACTCATCCTACTGGTTAGCCACCGTGTGAACAGAATGCTGGATTAGATGGACATTTGGTCTGTTCCAATATGGCTCTTATTGTTCTTTTAGTCTAGAAAGAGATTCCTTCAACTCTTTATGCAGCAGCTCATCCCATTACTGAACTGCTGTGGAGTTAAGTCCCCCCCTCCGCATTTGCTTATATCTCCTTTTTTGTAATTCAAACATGCTTTTTCTTTTCCTCTTGGTAGATATGGAGAGCAGTTGTCTTCACCCTACTTGTGTTTGCCATCCATATATATATATATATATATATATATATATATTGTTGTGTTAACAATGTAGCACTGTGAACAGAGTTGCTCTTCTGGGAAGCATTTGCTTCTCATCCGTGATTCCAGAGGGACCAAGGAAAAACAACATGCCAGACTCAGAAATGCCAGATTAAATTGGAATTCAGTGTTGAGTTCCAGGCAGGTTTTGCAGATCCAGCACTGGAGAAAAATGCAGCACAGAGATGAATCAATCTTACTTGACAGTGATGCACAAATTCCACCCAGATAGGTGCAAAGTTTCTTCTGCTGCCTTGGCATTATGTTACAACTACGGAGCTGGGCTGGAAATGCGCAGGAGCTATTGGGGTGTAGGGATGGATGAGAAGTTCATCTCAGTTTTTTTAATTTATCAGGATTTAGTCAGTTCACACATTCAGGAACAAACACAGACTCAAAGGCAATCTGTCTATACATTTCCAAGCTTGCAATGTGACTTCAGACTCTGGGGGTTTGTTGTTTCTAAGCCTACCATTGAGCGTTAGAACAGACGGTGTGCATTGCATGAGGAAATGAGGGAAAACATTTCAGGTTGTATCAAATTGGTTGTATCCAGTGTTAGTTTAGCTGAAGTTCCTGGCATTTCAAGGTTTTTTCCTCTGTGTAGGAATAGCATTGGATTCAACCCTTGGTTCTTTAGAAATGAAGCATACATGAAGAAATGAGAAAGTGGGTATAATGCCATGTGAAAGGGACTCCTGTATTGCTTCCAAAGAAAATGTAGTAGGATCCAAAATGGTCCAGAGACTGCTTCAGATTGGATCAGCTGGACTATATCATTAAGATCACAGGCATCTGAGCTGTGCAGAACTCTTCCTACAAGAGAGCAGTGTGATGTAATGGTTAGAGTGTTGATTGGGAGTTGGGAGATGTGGGTTCAAGTTCCCATTCAGCCATGGAAGCTCACTGGGTGACTTTGGGCCAGTCACAGACTCTCAGTCCAACCTACTTCACAGGGTTGTTGTTGTGAGGATAAAATGGAGAGGAGAAGAATGATATATGCTGTCTTGGGTTCCTTCAAAGAAAAAAAGCAGAATATAAATGCAATCAATCAATCAATCAATCAGACAGGCAGTAACAGCTGAAGAATTCAGTGCTACTGGAAAGTTCTGCCAAAAGAACAGACGATCTGATTAAAGGTTTTGTCTGATCCAGGAACCATCTAGAGTTCTAAACTGGAAAGTCCCTGAAACACAAGAGAGCTGAGCAGGACTAAGCTGGCAAAAAACACCTGGAGAGACAGGAATTAAAAACACTCCCCTGCCCACCCACCCACACTAGAACCCAAGCCACAAACCTCTTTAGAAATCAAACTTCTGAAATTGTACCCACACCGGAACCCAACTGCTTATAAAATGCGAGAACTGTACATTTGTGCATTTTTAAAATGTGATAAAAGGTGGATATTTCATCGCACTTAAGGTCTACTTAAAGAGTTGAAGAGATATTTCCAGGCACTTCTAAACCAGATTTTGAATAATTCAGAGAGTTTAAAAGAAAATTGTTGTCATTATGCCTATATTTTGAAATCCTCATTACTGCTGCTCCTTTTTGCACAACATGGGCATTTGTGTTAGACTGAATTCCATTCAAGAAAAATGCTTGTCAGAACATAATCACATGGCATTTCTGGCAAGGAGTGGCATGTCTCAACCACAGTCATACATCTGTTAGTTGAAATAGTCAAAAATTATCCCTCAAGTTTATATGCATGGTCAATTCTCAGTTGACTTTGTCTGGGCAGATGAGATGAGGCAAAATAATCTGTTGCAGAAGGCCTCGTCTTCTCTCATTTTCTGAGCCTTGTCATCCCAAACCTATGACCCTAGATGGGCAGTCATCCTGCTATTATGAATCCCACAAAGGTGGCTTGTGCAGTGATTGAGGCATACAGTTAATTGTTCATTTTGTCCACATCTAGGACAGGATCTAAGATGGTTGCTTATGCCTTGCCAAAAAAGCGAAAACGGGTGACCCCCAGGGTGAAAGAAGACACAGATTTGCAGAACATTTGCATAGGTTGGTTTATATGTATACACACAAATTTGGAAATAATCCCTGTCATTTAAATATATGAAGAATGCAAATCCCCATAGTGGGCAAGATTGAGAACAGGTGACCTGTGTGCCTCCTCAGTCTGCTTTCCAGATACTAACTGTTGAGTGGCAACTTCAAGGGTCGGCTTGCTCTTCTTATGGTTCAGCCAAATTATAACATTGGATTCATAAATTAGTGGGCAAATTATGGCAGGGTCAGTTTGCCCATCACTACCCAGAAATAGAAAGCAGGAGTGGATCCAGCGTGAGAGATAATGTTCTGTGTGCAAACTGCAGGTTATGCTTTTATGTTTCCTTGAGAATCATTGGTACTGTGTGTTTCAGACCATGGGCTCTCTTATTCTATCCTCAGCCAAATGGCCTTGCATTGGCCAGGTTCACACAACACAGTGTTTGAGTGTGGGTTATTGTTGAAACCTGGGTTGTTTGTTGAACCGTGGATTAGTGTGTTGTCCAAACCAAGGACACTTTCCTCAGGGTGGCTTGTTAACCATGCAGTGTGGCTTATTCTTCTCAAACAAGCCACCTTGAGAATCCATGGTTTGTTGTTGGATTGTTCAGGGTGGTTATCAAGCCACATTACAAGGTTAACAAGCCACACTACAGAAAACGTTCTGGTTTTGAACAATATGCTAACCCACCATTCAACAACAACCCACACTCAACCACTGAGTGTGGGATACCGTATTGTGTGAACCCACTGAGTACAAATGAAGATTCTCTCCAAAGAGCTGTTTATACTTAGCTGAAGAGGAAAGGAGTTCTCACCATGCTCCTTGGGATATTGGGCTTGGACTTCCAACAGCTGATACTCACAATCTTGTGTTTATAGGGTGGCCATGTGTCCTACTTTACAGAGTACTGATTTCTACTTGGTGGGTTCTCAGAGGACAATCCTCTACTTGGAGGTAGCCTCTAGTTGAAAATAAGGAACCATAAGAAGGGTGACCAGGAACCTTGAGGTTCCCCATCAAGAGTTGGTAGCTAGACAGCATATTGAACAGGCATACAGGAGATCACCTGATCACTTTCTTCCCCACTGCGGTGAGATGCAAGTAGCATTTTGATTGAAATTATATTGCAATTATCTCTACATTTTCATCTCTACATATCAATTAGCACATGCAAATTATATGGAAATCAGCATCCTCTTTTCCTCTTTCTGGAGGATGCATGTCTCCTTTTAGCATTGCAGAAGTTTCCACCCTACTCATCAATGGCTTGGGTTATCTCTGAGGTTCTCTCTTTCTTCAGGGTTACAATGCACATGATGTATCTCCAATCCTCATAAATTCAAGCACACACATCTCCCATGAGAGAACCAGAAAAACATACAGAAGAGGGAGAGCTGATGGATAGCACCTGCATCTGAAAGTCTAGTTTTGTGCTCCAATCCTGCATCCTTTGCTGCCTTTCTAATTGCTTTCACACAGAAACTAAACTGTAGCCCCCTGAGTACCTTGAAGGATTAAATGCTGATCAAAGGCAGGTTTAGCTGTATCCCCAGGACAAGCTGCTTACATACCAGGAAGCGCAAGCTCTGGGTTAAGGCAGCCACTGGAAAAGCAGAATAAATTAACAATTAGCATTTAAACGGGAACAAGAGAGGAGGGCTGGGAGAGGACAGGACTATACAAGAAGATGCTGAAGGGGTAGGGATTTAGCACATCATCCTGTGTATGTAGCTGCGAGATCGCTCTGCTTTTTATTTATCTCAGCTGATCACTCTGTAAATCTCTCTTTCTCTTTCTCTTTCTCTTTCCCCTCTCCCCTCCCCTCCCTGTGCTGATCCCCAGCATCAGTTGCCAAAATTTTCCCCTGCCAGATTGAGGCTTTCCAGAATTAATAGCATTAGCAGGATTTGGGGGGAGTTGATGTCAGTGGTTACAAGGGGTAAGGGCGATAAGCTTCAAACCCTTCCATCCTCTTTGTAGCATGGCCTCCTCTGGAACCATGCCCTGCATTGCAGACAGCAGGATAAATAGTTTCAGGTACAGAAAGGGGATGATGCTGTGTCATTAATGATGATGATGATCATGATGATGAGGATAAGAACATAAGAACATAAGAAGAGTTGTGCTGGATCAGACCAAGAGTCTATCTAGACCAGTATTCTGTTCACACAGTGGCCAACCACAGCTGTCCATGGGAAACCCACAAGCAGGACGCAAGTGCAACAGCACCCTCCAACCCATGTCCCCCAGCAACTGGTATATATAAGGTCTCGGATACTGGAGGTAGCAGTTAGCTATCAGGACTAGTAGCCATTAATAGCCTTTTCCTTCCAGAAATTATCAAATCCTCTTTTAAAACCATCCAAATTGGTGGCCATCACTACATCTTCTGATAGCGAATTCCATAGTTTAACTATGCATGGCGTGAAGAAGTACTTCTTTTTATCTGATGATGATGATGATGATGAAGATGATGATGATGATGATGATAGAGTATTTTTCAGTTTTGCCTTTTTTGGGATATATGAGTGTTGGTGGGCTAGCCTTCTTGGATTGAGGAGCCCAATAGTAGGAGCTGACTAGAGGTTACTGGCAGGCTTTGGAATCAACTTTTTTGTTGTTGTTGTTGCTAGAATCTTGTGATCCACCAGTTGGAACTTGGTGCAAAAGACACATGTAGAACTAAAGAATTCTGAGGCCAGGCACAGTTCTTCCACCAAAAAACCCACAAAAAACAAAAAAACCTATTGGTTCCCCTTCCCTAACCATTTCAGTAATATAATTCATGGCAAGGGAGAGTCAGTTTGCGGTTGCTATTATTAAAAATTTAGAGTCAGGAATCTTTGCCCAAGCTACCAGAAAGCACCCTGAGATCTACCAGTAAATCCTGACCTACCCTTTTTTCTGCCTACACCTGATTTAATCAGTACTTATCTTGCAGCATATATGAGCCTGTTTGTAGATGCACCTCAAGCATCCCCTTCAGAGGCATGGTTGAGAAGTGTGGCCGGGTGTGCACTCTCACTCCTCCAACCAAAGCTGTGATGTGGCAGGTAGGTACAACATGGTCCTCTCTAGACAGGGAATGGTGGTTACCCATTGGATTTATCTGGTGGAGATGGATGACAATTTCATTTCCTTTGGTTTTGATAAGTTTTTACCCAAATTCGCAAAGTTCCTCACATTCAGGAGTGAAAGAACTTGTGATTTTAAAAAGGTGAATGATGGAGAAAGCAAAACTGACAGAGTCATCATCCCTGTTGTTCTCAAATCTGCCCCAACCATGTATGAACAGTGGATGACTCAGGGTGGGCACACTTTAACACTAAAATAGTGTGCAGGAGAGGGGTGCTGAACTTCCCCTCTCCTGTGCCATACCTCCCCTAAGCCCATTGTTCCATTTTTATTTATTTCCTGCTCCAATACTGAGAATGGACAAAAATGCTATGAGTTAATTAGGCAGAAGGGGCTGAATTCCACTCTTCTCCAGGAGCTTTTACTGTTAAAGTAAGACCAACTCCACCTCTGCTTTATATGTGAACAGGAGTTGGCACATGAAAGGAAACACACCCACCACCATAAAGGTTGGCAGAGAATTTTGTTTAGTTGGGGTTTTGTATGAGAACTTTCCAAAATTTTGTTTAGTTGGGGTTTTGTATGAGAATATGAGATAATTTTTGCCCTTTTAAATCTGGATGTGGGAGAAAGCAAAACTGACAGATTAATCCATCCAAGCTCAGGGCCCTGAGTGCTTAGCTCTTAAAAGTCTATGAATCCTTGTGAATTCAGTCATGTTTGTGCAGCTGAATTAGGGTTCATCTCACTTTTTCTGATAGGTTCCTCAACTTTAACAGCTGAACTGCAGGAATAGGAATAGCTGTACCTACTGAATTTGACAAGTGTAGATAGGTAAGAATCCCATTCATTTTGCTTTTGATAAGTTCTAATCAAAATTTCCAAAAAAAACCATTTCATAAATGGCATAGAAAGGACTTGAGATTAAAAACAACAACCTGTGATTGTGATAGAAAGCAGATCTCACTGATTTGTCAGTTTCTACTTCACCATCACACCTATGCAAGTATGGGCATCAGCTGGTCCACCATTAATAGCAGTATTTGTACCACATCTATTGCACTGCTAAATTATACCATGCTAGGAAATGTGTGGTGAAGGATACCTGGGTTAATCCTGTTCTTGGCCCATGTGCCAAACTGAATTATTGTGCGCTTCCATTGCCTGCTTCTGCACTTTTTGATTGGCTCAACAAGTGACCATTACCAAGCAAGCCTTCCTCCCCATCACTCCACTCCACTTGGCGGTGATCTGTGCAGCCACACATTGCTTTTGCAACTTCTACATGAGCATAAGCAAAACACTGGCTGAATTCAGACAACACGATAGTCAATGGTGGGATAATAATCAACTTTACAGTTGTTCATCTAGGGGGTACTCCCCACACAACATGGTAATAAATAATCAACCGTGGTGTGGATTAGGATCAGCACTGAGTTGACTATGGCAGCATTCGGATAACACGATAGTCAATACAACTGACGATTGTTTCCCCACCCCCAGTTCCTTAATGTGTCGTCCGAATTCAGCCAATGTGTGGTCATGTCCTACCACATGTCCTGCTCTGGTCAATTGATTTTCAAGAGACCTTGCAGGTAGGGATATATGAATCTGTCAATTATCTCAGTTTCTCATTTTTCCAGTCTTAAGATCAGGTTGTCCTGAAAATTGTGTTTTGTTTTGTTTTAAAAAAAGCTGCATGAATATTTTTAACTATTTCTGTGCACATTTGTCCCAAAACAAGCATTTTTCTATGCATCCCTGCCTAATATACACATCCTTTGCAAGCATTTTTCCTAGTATGACATGTTTTCAAACAACATTTTCCCTATTACATTCATTTGTGTGTGTGTTTCATTGGAAAACTTCATTGCAAAACTCGGAGGAAATTTTGAAGGAGCAATGAATTTCAGTTCTCATAGTGGTTCAAAAGTGCAAAATTAGTTAAGTTCACAGTGAAATATGAACCAACAGGATTTCTCTCTCATCCGAAATTGCAAGTTAGTCTGTTGTTCCCTCCTTTGGATGTTCTTGGTGTACAATGTTTGGTGTGTCTAAGATATATGTATGTATTTATTTGTGTAATGGCTGCTGGCTGTGATACAGTAATTGTTTGGCAGTAAATAGACGAATAGGCAGCTCAGAAAGTGATGTAAGCTTTGCAAGGTTAGAAAGGTCACTCACTTTCAGTGGTGGTATGTTTTGGTGCCTGAACTGGATATGTGTAGAAACGTAATGTATGAAACCAATGCCAAGACTCAGCTGCCTTTCAGAGAACCAGCTATCTCATGAGAGCATCTCTCCAGTGCTGATTGGAACAAGCCAAGGCCTTGGCCTGCTTCAGCCATCAAATATGAATGTGGGCAGCTTGAATTGCAGAAGCCTTTATGGAAGGTATATCTTGATGCATAGTAAATAATGAAAAGAATTCCTTATGAGTGAAGAAACCTGCCAGACAGATGCAGCTTGCTCACCAAGTCTTCTTACATCCCTTTATGGCTGCAGTGATGAATAGATTAAAAGCTATCTATTTTCCTGCCACAACCCTGGAAATCTTTTTAAATGGAGATGGGAGGAAGTGGGGGGGGGGGAGAGAAACTAACAAAAGCTGTGGTGTGATTTTGTCTGTCACAATGTAAAGAACAGACACTTTGACAGCTCCAACCTGATGGTTGCTTATGTTTGAGAGGTGAATTCAGTACAGAAATCTACAAGGATGCATGCATTCTGTTGCAAGAATGGTTGGCTGGGATCCGAAAGGCTTGGAGAACAAGCAGATCAGGCATTGAGCTTGTGTGTGTGCATGGAATATCTGTTGCTGATGCTCCATGTTTTACTGGAGGACAATAGATTCATCCTTGCTGGTTAACACACAGGCTGGACAACAAGATGAGGCTGGGCATTCAGGGGCTTTAATAATGCACTTCATAACTACGGAACATGGAGTACCACTGCTGATCTGGGGAGGTTCGGGTGTGCACTGCATCTGGAGTAAGATCTGTCCCACAGTATGATCCTATTCAGACCTATATGTTTGTCCCACATTTACACTGTTGGTGATTAAAGAGATGTAATCCATACCACAACCTTTCTCCCTGCATCTGTGTTGCTTTAATTGATCACTCTTTCACAATAAAAATTGCAGATGCAGAGGTCTTGTTCCAGATCAAGACCATAGGGTTGGTGGGGAAAAGCTTAACCCCCCCCACCAGCCCCATGCTAGGGTAATAATAATAATAATAATAATAATAATAATAATATATTTCTTACCCGCCTCTCCGTTTGGATTGAGGCGGGGAACAACAATATAATAAAATACAATAAAAGAGAAAAAAAGAAAAGAAATAGACATAAGTGGGAGCTGTTAGCTACATTTTTAAAGTAATGTCTACTTTTGGCCATAAAGGAATGGTCTTAAAAAGTAAAAAAAAAAAACACATACAATGTACCTATGCTCTTTACTGTGGTTCAATTTAGGGATGTGAATTTAGGAACCGCCCAGAGAGCTTCAGGAACCACCCAGAGAGCCTTGGCTATTGGGTGGTATATAAATGTAATAAAATAAATAAATGTGTGAATCAGCAAAATTTACTCTTGCCAAAGTTCTCAGAATTCCATCTCGAACCTCATTCCAACACAATAGTTATTTATTTATTACATTTCTATATTTCACAAGAATTAAAACTACAAAATATAGCACAAAATGCAATATAAAATATTGTATCAGATTTGCAAGTTTGATTGTTTTCCGTGCTAAAATCTGTGTTGAATTTTCATGCATATCTTTCCCAATGTATGCATCAGTTGCGTGCATCTTTAAAATGTATACATTCTTCTCCATTGATTACAGCATATTTGTGCACATTTTTTAAAAGTATGTATTTTTTCATGCACATTTTTCAAATGTATGCATGCTGTCAAACACACATTTTTTTTGGTCCGCCAATCACATTGCAAGCTTGGAAAAATACTGACTTCAACTTTAAATTGTGCGTGTTCTGTCTGGAAGGTGCAAACTGGGTAAATCCTGATAAAAAATGAACAAAGTTTGCAATCTGATCTGGACTAACATTTAGAAATTAGTTTCCTTTAGCAGTAGCTTGTGTGCAACATTACAAGTCTTTCCAGACTAGAGGACTCTGCTACTTTGGAACAGACATTCTAAAAATCCCATGGAAGGTATTTTGTCCCCAAGAAGCTTCACTAAAATGCCGTTGTCCTGGCTTCCAAGGTCGCTTACATGCACTTAAGTATTCATGGTGGAGGACCCAACTCCTCCTTGCACTGGGTCTCTTTCACCTTTAAAACATATGAATTAAAAAAGCAACACTATGTGGTTTTATTGCTACTTTGGGTATAGAGGAATGGCATTTTCTTAACCTCTTGGGCAGCTGAGATTTTTCATCACTTTGAAGATGCTAATGTTAAGATGCTGGGAAATGTCAGCCCAGAGGCATCTGGAGAAAGGGGATTAAGCTAGAACGGAGCGCCTTGGTGGCTGGTTTAAATCTTCTGGTGGCCTTGAGTGAAGCTCTGTTCTTGTTCATTTCTTATTACGTTTGTAATTTATTATTTGTTTATATGGAGATTTATATGCCACCGTCATCACACAAAAGCCATCAAGGCGGTATGCAGCAATTCCAAACTGTAGCAATGTAGGACAACAAAACAAAATAAAAACAAATGCGTTAAAAGTGGTAAAACTTTCACACCTACGGTCACACATACTTTCATCTTTATGCACATGAATTGTGGTGCCCTCGCCCAATTGGATGCATGTATGAGAATGTTGACCTCACTGAATGTATTTGGTGTGGGAAATAACAGCATGCCTGCAGCAATTGTATCTTCCATGTAAAAGGTGGAGCTGCCCTGTGTCTCCAGTGGGTTTTCATCTCCACTATGCATTGGGAAGTGTCCATATTATGATAATGAGGCCCATAAAAGTTTTGAGGAAGATAGCTAGCTAAGGGCAAACCTATAAACTCGAGAAAGGTGTGTAGCACCATTCTCTTGGTATTGTAGAACCTCTCCCTCTCAGCATGTATATTAATAAAGACATTGAGTGACAATGCTGTCTGCTGTATAACCAAGCAATCACTTTTTCAGTCCTTACTTAATTCTTCTTCATGGTCTATTACTTACTACGCAAGTCCTGAGACAAAGTGACAGGGACTTTCAGAGGGGTATTCCTCACAGAACCTGTGGTTGAGCTGAAATGAATGTGAACTCATGATCAAGCGGCAAGTGGAACACTCGACCACTAGAACTCAGCTAAATGCTATTTATTTGGTTCATTCACAAAACAATGGGTTGGATCCCATGCAGGGCATCTGCCAGTGGAATGGACTTCCCCTTCCCCCTTGGCCCACTGTCTGCCCCACAAGACATCTCCACAGAGTTGAGGGACCCTCCTGGAGCACATCTGGGGGCACCCGATGGAATACAGAGGAGAGGATAGCAAGGG
This sequence comes from Anniella stebbinsi, assembly GCA_029215795.1. NCBI lineage: Eukaryota > Metazoa > Chordata > Lepidosauria > Squamata > Anniellidae > Anniella > Anniella stebbinsi. Next base: position 339,317,782 of record JARDYH010000001.1, read on the forward strand.
GAAATCCCATTGCATGGGCAGACATTGCTTACATGACATTGAAACACCACACACCCAGTGGAAGCTGGTGGCTCTGATTTTGGTGGGGCTGTGAATCCATTCTTTCAGTCAGAACCAGCCCGAAGTTTAAAGGAGCTATCTAAGGTGCTGAACACTGGCACCAGAGTAGGTTCAGCACCTTGGACAGCTCCTTTAGAGTTCAGGCTGGTTCTGACGGAATCCTGGGATGGCTTCACAGCCCCACTGAAATCAAAGCCACCGGCCTCCATTACACACACCACTGCTTATGTGTCGGAGGTGAACAAGAGAGATCTCTTCTGATTTCAGTGATGTTGGGTTATCCTATAGCGCCCACTACGGGAGACTTGCTACATTGCAGCACCTCACTATGGCTGAGCGAGAGACTGGCCTTCCTGCTGCTGAGCTAAGAGAGCGTTGGAGGAGAATCGGCCCTCTGGCCTCTCTAAAGCACCAAAGCTTTTAGAGCTAAAGCCCCCTGCCAGCAGCAGAGCTGCACAGCAGAGATAAAAAGAGGCCGCTCTCATCTTTCTCGTCATCTCTGCAGAAGAGGGAGAGATAACCTAGCATCCATCTGCATGGATATTTACACACTTTGCCAAAATGACAACATCATTATCGCTTGCTCAATATTTGAGCTGCCGAAATATTTTCTGCATAATTTAACACTCAATCAAGATAATATATTCCGGGTGGGCAGGAAAAAAACACCACACACTCCAAATGCACCAGTTCTCTGTTTGCGGTTCGTGCTCTGGTTTTACGACCCCGCGAGGGTCTTAGGTACCCAAGAAGATGCACCACTTTCCCTTGCGATGTGGGACTGTGCTCTCACAGCCTCTGGCAGCTGTAAAATCCAGGGAGCCCTGCCAATTATAATGCAATAAAAATGCCATGCTCAAACTCCTGAGATTTGAAAGTAACTAGAGCAGCGCATTGAAACTGGAAGGGAAATGTTTGAATTTTCCCTGGGAGAATTAAGCCAGAATGCAGCATTTCAGAGGCCAAGGCAGCACTAGAAAGCCGAGATTACCCTCACGCAATGTAATCTTCTTAGGCTTTGTTAAGAGGCATCACAGGCCCGCTTAAACAGAGCAGGAGAGAGAGGAACAAAATTCCTATCTCAGTTATTTAAATATAACTAGTTCTAAAGCATCATCGTTGTTGTTGTTATTATTGTTGTGCTATTATTATTCATTTCATTTATTATATTCCTATATTGCCCCATAGCTGAAGCTCTCTGGGTGGTTCAAAAATAATAATTAAAAACCATTAGAAGATATTATACACTGTATAGGCACCATTTACATAAAAACATATAAACAGCTAGCACACATACCAACAACATATATCTAAAAACAATGTTGAAAGGTGTTATTACATTTTCTTACATATCTATCCTGCCTTTTCCCTCTTGCAAGGAATCCAAGGCAGCTTACATGGCCCTCCTCCTGTCCATTTTTTTCCTGGACAACAACCCTGTGAGGTAGGGTAGGCTGAAAGTCAGTGACTGACCCAAAGTCACCCAGTGAGCTTCATAGCTGAATGGGGAGTAGAACTTGGATCTCCTTAGTCCCATTCCAGCACTCTAACCATTATACTACACTGGTTATTATTATTATTATTATTATTATTATTATTATTGCATTGCCTTGGTCTCACCTGATTGGCTGCAAATGAAAGAAGCTCAGCTCTCCTTCCCACACATATATAGCAGCACGGATGCTATTTACCCATGGTGCAATGCTGCTGTGGTTGTGTGTGGGAAATGAAAGCAACCACATGGGTGGGGTCAATCACCTTTCTCTGCACCCCTTCTGTCTGCAAGTGGTATAAGGTGGCCATGCCTCCTACTTTATGGAAGGCAGTCCTCTATTTGACAGGCTATCAAAGGATAATCAGCTTTTTGAAGGTGTCCTCCATTTGAAGATCAGGAACCATAAGAAGTGCCAGCAGAAACCTTGAAGTTCTCCATCAAGAATTTACAGCTTGACAGTAGACAGAGCAGGCATGCCAGAGGTCATCTGGACACAATCTTCTCCACCATTTCAGTTTAATTTATATAGTAATGACCTCTAAACATTCATCTATGCATATCAATTAGCATATGCAAATTGTATGAAAATCAGCATCCCCTTTTGTCCTCCTTTTTGGTGATTCATATCTCTTTTTTTAGCAAGGCAGAAGTAGGGATCACTTATTTGAACACTCTGTCATAGAAAAAAAATGAGTGCATAGAAAGAAATGAATGTATCAGGGAAGAGACTTGGCTAAGTCTCTTTCTCCAACACCTAAGTTCTTAAAATACAAATGTTAAAGCAGTTTTTTAATATGTGGGAGCATTCAATTCTACATCCCCCCTACCCACAGTGTGCAGTGTGGCCCAGGAAAAGTTTTACCACTTCATCTGATGCATAGAGCATATTTTTCATACTCCCTGTAGTAGTACAGAAGGTGGCTTCTTTGCCACTAGTATGGCCCAGTCTGGAAATTACTGCTTTAGACATCTAAGGATAAATGTTTCCTGGATAGTGGGATTAACTACTATGATATGCACAGTGTAGCATATGAAGGTCTAAAATACCAGAATTCAGCCCAGCCCAGGAGAACTGGCCAAAAGCTTATGTTTTCCCCATTCAGGCTGTGAATTCCAGCACAGAATGTTGTTGACAAGGCAGAGATGTCCAGGGCCTCCTGAGCCTCCTATAGTAGAACCCACACAGAAAAGATGTGGCACATTCCCAGCCTGACCTCTCATGCTGTTGCTCTGTTCCAGATGCTTTAGTCATCACATACGATAAATGTCCACACAGCCTGAGACAGTGGCTAGATATGGGCATTTACCCAGGCCTACTGCAATATGCATGGAGTTTCACGCCTACACCCACACATAGTACTATGAACAGGGGTCACATTGGAGACAGCTGCAGATGCACATCTTGTCAGGGAATCTACGCATGGAGGCAGCTGATCCCATCAACAAACCTGCCCATGTGCATTTCCAAAATTGTCAGATTTTGGAGCTTAAGCTCATTCTGTCCTGTTTCCACATGTTTGCAATCTTTTGTCTTTCTTTCTTTCTTTTTTAATCCGTACTGAAATTTGTATGCACTTTCCATAAGCATTAACATGTACATTAACTCCTGCATTTTCGGTGCACTTTTGAAAAAATGGAGACACGCTACACCATTGACTAAAGTCTGTTTGTGTGCATTTTGGAAATGTACACATATTTCCGGGTATGCTTTCCAAATGTGCACATGTGGCTTTTTGTTGCAGAATGCATTGCAAGCTTGGAGGTATATGGATTTCCATCTGTACATTGGGTTTGGGTCTGGGAAGTCCAAACAGAGTATATATATATATATATATAGTAGTTCGAACACATTTCTCACACATTTCTATGTATTTCCCTTGCTGGACAGGAGAGTATGTGTCAGGCTTATTAGCGTTTTCCTTGGTAGTTACAAATAGTGGACTGCATGTGCTCTCTTTTATTCCTTTCCTACTTCTGTCTCAGTCCTCTGTTCCTCTCCTGCTGTGCAGCAAGTTCCAGTGCTGAGGAAAATAATAGCCCTGCACTTTCATCCTACTGAAAATATTTCTCCAAGCTTTTCAATACACGGCGTTTGGTTTGCAGATGGCCAACAGCTAAACTCCCCTGTTTGCAACTGGCTTGACCAAAAAGTTAATAAAATAGTAGAGAACTAGAAGAGGGAGTACTTTGGTTCGAAAGAGACAGCGCCTGAGTCCCTGCTGATCTGACTTTGGTAAGAGAGCACCATTTCCACACAGTTACATGGTGGTTCTTTTTGCAGAGATGGGGAGGAATAGTGCATGTAAGTAGTTTCTCTGAAGCTGTCAGGAGAGGTGGCATCTTTGATTCCCCCCAGAACTTATCCTTGCTTTTAAACGCCATCCATGCCATTCATAAACTAATGCCCTAATTACACAGAACACGTCCCTTAATGGTTAGTTTGCAGCAGGACTGGAATTATGGGAATTTTTCAGGTCTGATGGCATTTTATGTTTCATTGCATTTATACGTTCCTGGTTAAGATGATGAATTAGAGGTAGAGCTGCACCAGCTGCTCTCTTCTGCCGTGAAAAGAATTGCCTTCTACTAGGATCGGCTTCCTGTTTTGCAGATCCAAGGATGTTGCCAAATACCACGTATTTCAAGTTCTCCAAAGAATTCAGGCTTTGCATTTAGGATGCAAGTCCAGGCTCAGATGACGACCCATCACTCAGTAGGAAAGCACATTTTTTGCATGTTGAAGGTCTTTGGTTCAGTACCTCGTGCCTCTAGATAAATGATCTCATGTAGGGTTTGGGAACGACTTCTGTCTGAGCCCTTCAAGAGGAGTTGCTAGTTACTGATAGTGCTGATAGTAATGCACACACAAATGTTCACAGAAGACAGTCTCTTAGGGTCATGTGAATGTAATTCCAGGAGAGTGATTTTTATTAATGATAATTGATTGGCTTCAGGGCTTCACCCTTCACCTGTAAAGGGGGAACTCCTATTCAGTCCTTTAAGAATGTAAGAACATAAGAAGAGCTGTGCTGGATCTGACCAAGCATCCATCTAGTTCAGCACTCTGTTCACAGAGTGGCCAACCAGCTGTCAACCAGGAACCCACAAGCCAGACACAGTGCAACAGCATCCTCCCACCCATGTTCCCCAGCAACTGATGTATATAGGCTTACAGCCTATGATACTAGAAGTAGTATACAACCATCAGGACTTATAGCCATTGATAGCCTTCTCCTCCAGGAATTTATCTAACCCCCTTTTAAAGCCATCCAAATTGGTGGCCATCACAGCATCTTGTGGTAGTGAATTCCATAGTTTAACGTTATCTTGGAACAGCCCACACCACCTCTTGCAATGTACAGCAAGAAAGGGTTGCCCCGTTGCCATCACCAAAACTGCCTTGCTGTCATACATACCATCTACTTCCTCAGCTGGGCATCAATATAAAGGAGGCCTAAGGCCACCTGCAAACAACATTAACGTCCAAACAATACCAACTGTCAGAACATATTTCTCCTCACACTCTTTGAAGAGAAATAGCTTGATAGGTTTGCTGAGAACTGTGAAGAGTCTTGCAGCATCTTAAAAATGAAGACAACTCACCTCTTGAGGTGGGTATAGGGTGACCATATGAAAAGGAGGACAGGGCTCCTGTATCTTTAACAGTGGTATACAAAAGGAAATTTCAGCAGGTGTCACTTGTATGCATTCAGCACCTGGTGAAATTCCCTCTTCATCACAACAGTTAAAGCTGCAGGAGCCCTGCCCTCTTTTGTATCTGGTCAATCTAGTATAGCTCCTGCAGCTTTAACTATTGTGATGCAGAGGGAATTTCTCCAGGTGCTGCATGCATACAAATGACCTGCTGAAATTCCCTTTTCTATGCAACTGTTAAAGATACAGGAGCCCTGTCCTCCTTTTTATATGGTCACCCTAGGTGGGTAGATGTACTGCCACTGCCACCAACACTGGGGGTGGGGAGCATGAGCCATTGCTGGAGTCAGGGAGGAGGAGTGTGAACCTCTGGACCCATGCCCTCTCCTTCTGTGGGGAGCACAAGGAGCTGCTGCTCCGGGTGGGAGGTGAACTTTGAGAAGTTCTTCCTGAGAGCAAAGGCATTGGCCTGGAGGTGGGCCTGGAGACTGCCTGTGCAATCTACAGGCCCACAGGCAATCTCTAGGGCCTTTGGGCAATCTCCAGGGCCACCTCCATGCCAATACTTCTCTCTCAGGAAGTGAAAAGTTCAAATTGCATTAGCTGATGTTAAAAAGGTATTTACCTGGCACTAAAATGTCAGCAAAGTGTGTACCCTGGAAAAATATTCTGTAGATGGGGTATCGCAGCCGAAAAGACCCTATCCCTTGTGGCCATCTCTCTCACTTCAGAAGGCCTGAGCACCAGGAGGAGAGTCCCTGATAAAGACCTCCACATACAGGTAAGTACATGTAGAAAGAGGTGGTCCTTCAGGTACCCAAGTTCCTAACCATATAGGACTTTTGAAAATAAGCATCAGCACTTTGAATCGTGACCAGAATTGGACTGGAAGCCAGTTTAACTGTTTCAAAACCATCGTTCTGTGTTCCCAGTAGATCACTGGTTCCATGGAAGCATTCTAAAGTAACTGCAGGAAAACTTCAAAGGCAGCCCCACATATTACACATTGTAGTAGTGAAGTCTAGAAGTCACCAGGGCATGGATAACGTAGGCTGCCCAGGAGGGATCACAGCTGATGCACCAGTCAAAACTGCCAGACGGTGTAATGAATAAAGGCAATCTGGGCATCCAGTGACAGAGCTGGATTTTAGGGAGGTTCCCCATACCGTAGGATCAAAAGAGGGTTACAGGGGGTCGAAAAGATGAGGGTAGGGTTTGCTTTTCCTTTTGTGCAAAACCACAGAGGGCAAACAGAGGTTGTGTACATATCTTGGGTATAGGTCTTTAACCTTGCTAGATGCTAATGTGTGTTAATGTGTTTATGTCTTTAGGCATGGAATTTTCTCTTGCTAATTAGGATTTACGTTTACTTATATTCCATTTATGTTTACTTATATTGCATGTGTAACTGTATTTGTCATTATAATGCCCCCCCTCTCACATTTCATGATCCTTCTTCATTTTAGCAACCTTAAATAATTTTGTGTCATCAGCAAATGTGGCCACCCCACTGCTCACTCCTAACTCCAGATCATTTATGAGCAAGTTAAAAGTGCTCATTATGGTGCCCATTAAGAGTCTATCTAAGCATAGCAGGTAATTGGGATGATGGTGAATGAACCCTAATATCTTTCCTGCAGGCATCTCCTAGGATATACAGAAGCAGGAAACTCAGTCTTTCAGACTATTTATCTCCTGTGTTCTTCTTATGTTTCATGTTGATTCCAACAATATAACTATAGTCAGCACTATGTTACATAGCTAGTTTTATTTCTTTTGAATGGAATTAGTCACCCTGATGATGGCACAGTAAGAGATTCAATGGAGACCTTGGGAAGGGAAGAGTGTTAAACTGCACACAATTTACCCTTCTCTTAGCATTAGCTTCTTTAAATAACATGAGAAAGCCAAGCAAGAAGCTGCAGCTTTGAACTTCTAATGCTATCACCGAATCTTTGAAGTAATTGGTGCATGAAATGTTCTTAACATGCTTTTAAAAATATGATACAGAATTGCGATGTGGAGTTGCTGGGTCTCCCCCTTCTCTCTCTCCCTGTTTAAAGGGGCATATGATATGCTGTTCCAGAAAGAGATATGTATGGATGAAGGATTTGCAGGGGAGATGGGGAGAGGAAGAGTTGTTACAACTGAATGGATGCCTGAAAACTTGGGCATTTAAATTGGATTGAGATGTTTTATCTTGTCTCTTGAGGATCTCTCTCTCCCCACTGGATTTTAGCAATGTTAGATGTTATACAAGGATTGCTGTGCAAATACATTCAAAACCAATAATGAAAACGGCCGTTGTTCCTGCCATCCCACCCCCAGAACCTCAATGTTAATTATAGGGAAATGAAATTTCCTTAAAAGAACCTGGGGTCATCCCATGAAGTGGGAGATTCAGGACAGATAAAAGGAAGTATTTCATCACACAGAACATAGTTAAACTATGGAATTCACTTCCACAAGACGTAGTGATGGCCACCAATTTGGATGGCTTTAAAAGGGGGGTTGGATTAATGCCTGGAGGAGAAGGCTATTTACAGCTACTAGTCCTCATGGGTATATGCTGCCTCCAGTATCAGAGGGCGTATGCCTAGGTACACCAGTTGCTGGCAGGAGTGTGCTGTTCCACTCATGTCCTACTTGTAAGTTTCCCATGGGCAGCTGTGGTTGGCCACTGTGTGAACAGAATAGTGGACTAGATGGACCCTTGGTCTGATCCAGCAGGGCTTTTCTGATGTCCTTGTGATATAGCTTTTTAAGGTAATTGTTAATGAAACAAGGAAATGAATTTGGTTTTATTCTGTTTCTCTCATTGTTCATGTGTATGGCTAGATCTACTCTACTTTATAACGGTATTGAAGTGCACTGATAAGTGTTGGGGCACCTTACACACCCCATATACCACTTTCATAGTGCTATTTCCTGCTTTTTATTCCACATTTGTATTGATTTGACACAAGGTGTAGCTCTGGCCCATATTTGTGTATGGTTGTAAAATGATGAATATTTTATTACTCTTTTCATTACATTTTGTAAAAAGGTATGACGTGTGTCATACCTTATGCTCAGGGCTAGACCCAGTGATGTAGTGCTAGAGGGCTGGTTTGGATGTAGGAAACCCAGATCAACCTCTCTACATAGCTGTGATGCCTCTTGTGTGGCCAAGAGCAAGTGAGGCTTGTGCCTCAAGGAGGGATGTATGAAATATTCATTTCAGGATAGTTTTTTTTTATCAGAACTTACCCAGTACACACCGTACAGTCCCAAATGCAATCTGTGGTTGAAATTTGTACATTTCTGAGCTTGCAATGGGATTTACAAAATCAAAAAATGTGCTCAAAAAAGCCGTACATTCGGAAAATGTGCATAAAAAACGTACATTTGAAACAAAATGCGCAAACACACTTTAATCCAGCCTTCCCCAACCTTGAGCCCTCCAGAGGTGTGGGACTATAACTCCCATAATCCCCATGTCAGCTCCAGAGGGCACCAGATTGAGGAAGGCTGCTTTAAACAATTGCAGAAAAATATGTACATTTAAAAAATGTGCACAATTGATGTGTTTGTTTGAGAAAATGCACACCAAACTGCCTACAAATTGTCAAGCTAAAAGAGAGAGAAAAAAACCAAAGCTCACAATCTGATACAGACGTAAGTCAGAATGAGCTCCGAGGTGGCATTCAGTGACAAGTTCTCTGGTTTTGCTGATTTGCACATCCCTAGCCTCAGGTAGAGGTAACATGGAATTTTGCCTCATGTGGAACAAAGCTGGAGGTTCCTGCTCATGTGAAGTGCCTGAGGAATTTTGGAGGAACCTGAAAGAATAGTGTAAGTAATAACATTCCTCAGGGAGTTTTCATATAAATCTCATTCTCTGTGAAAATACCCTCCTCCAGTTTTGCTGCCCCATTTGTAGGCCACAGAAGGGAGTATTTAGCTTGGTTTTGTTGGCATGTCTAAATTCACAGGGTAAGAGCACACAATTTACTGTCACCACCCAGAGCTCCTACTGTTGGGCAGGAGCTGGTTTTGTACCAGTTTCTTTTCCCCAAAGACCTTGAGAATGACACTACATGGTGAAGCCTCCTACAGGGGCTTCTGGGGGCAGGGGGAGGAAATGGTGACTCCCATTTGGGGCTGCTCCTGTTTTTCACAGGAGCACCCTTAGAGCCCTTTCTACACCATAGGGGTGTAGAGGGAGGGAAGGCAATCCCGGAAATACCTGCTTTCCGGATCATCACTCTCTATACACATCAAAGTACGATGTCCCAGCTTCCTCCTGGTCCGTCGTGTCACAGGCACCATTTCTTTTTTGAAGATCGGCAAAAAGTGCACTGGTGCACCAATGAAGGGTATGTTTTTTTCTAAAAAAACCCCTGCTACTAGTCATGGTGGCTCTATATTATGTCCAGTATCAGAGGCAGTGTACCTCATAAGAACCTAAGAAGAGCCATGCTATATCAGACTAAGGCTCCAACAAGTCCAGAACTCTGTTCACACAGTGGCCAACCAGCTATCGACCAGGAACCCATAAGCAGGACACGGATGTAACAGCCCATGTTCCCCAGCAACTGGTATACTGCCCCTGACACTGGAGGTAGCACATAGCCATCAAGACTAGTAACCATTCATAGCCTTCTCCTTCAGGAATACCTCTGAATACCAATTACTGGAGAACCTGAATAGGTAGTGCTGTTGTGCTCATGTTCTGCTTGCGGGCTTTCCAGAGGCATCTGGTTGTCCACTGTGGGAACACAATGCTGGATTAGATAGGCCTTTGCTCTGATCCATCATGGCTCTTCCTACATTACCATCTTGTTACCCTATTTTACACAACTTGCTTTATTTGACGGCACAGGGTTGTTCTTTTGGATTTCTGCATTGACATGTTCTTTTGCTAGTTCCAGAGTGATGGGGGGGGGGGGGGCTGAAAATGTTTTAAAACCTGCAAAAGAGCAAATGAAAGAAGATAAGCTTGGATAGAGCAAAAGGTAGTCTCTGAAGGCTGTGGGAAGGGAGAGGTGGAAAGAAATCTCATCCCTAATCCTGGAGATGCCTCCACCCAGGTCCTCTCTGTTTCTAATTCCATTGGAAAGTAACCCTAGATTAGATTAGAATATAAACCTGGAACGTTTTGTGTTGTGTTGCTGTTGCTGTTCTTTTGTTTGTTTGCTTGCTTGTAGATGACCACGTATCACTGTTCCTAACGTTTTCCCAAAATAGCTTGCACAAGGCAGCGGTGCTAAACATTTATCACATCCTCAGCAAAGTAAGTGCATTATGTTCCTCCTCAATGAGATCCAGAGATATATGTTCCAATCTGATGTTAGTTTAGCTGTTGCATAGACCGGCCTTGTGGTGGTTTTTTTTGTGTGTGTCCTGGTTGGTTTATTTTTGGCTCAGTAGCACATGACTCTTCCAGGCAACCCATAAAGCTCATGGTCTCAGATTTTCTGATGCCCTCCCTTGAACGCTCCATTGCCAGCCCTTCATGGATGCAGCCATTTTTGTGCTTCCTTCTGAAAATCCCCTGAGGGACATGCTGCTATCATGAATGTATCCTGGACTTCTTTTTTTCCGTAGATGTGCTCAGAATGATATTTTTCTTCGTTGGGGAAGTTACTTACTTCTGCAGTGTAGCTTATGTCTTTCCCTCTATCCTTGATGTAAGTTGACTTGACTTTAGGTTTCTTTCCTTAAGTTTGTAATGACTTGTTCTTTTTGAAGTGTGGCATGTACCTCACTTGAACTTGGTCGGTAGTGTCCAAATTGGAACTGTTGTGTTCAGAAAAGGAAGCAGTCGGGCAGCTTGGGGGAAATACTGGGTGCAGGATGGGTTCAGCATTGCTCCCACTTACAGTTTCCCCAATAATAATAATAATAATAATAATAATAATGATTTACCCATTGCTTCCCCCACCACTTGGGCCCTTTCCACACCTACGAGTGTAGCAGGCTGGAGGGGCGGTGAACCTGGAAGTAACCACTTCTGGGTCCGGCGTGATGGAACCGCACCAGAATGCAATGGTCCGGGCTTCTGCCAGGCTGTCGCAAGTCACGGAGGCCATTTTTTTTTTTGTAATGGAATAAGAGCACACAAGCACTCATGCACACAAGGTTATTTTTTTTATTTTTTATTTTAAAAAAACAGCACACTGTCGTGCCCCACCCCCTACCCCGCCATCCTGGGGATGGCGAAATTGGGTCCCCCCCTCTCCTGATGGCCTCAGAGCCACGCGGTGCAGCTCTGTGGCCATCGGTGCAGCCACGCTTACAAGCAAGTGCAGCTGCGCCCGGGATGGGCGGGCACACCAGCCGCCCATCTCGCTGCCATCCCAGGAGCAGGGAACAAACCGGGATAACAGCGTTCCCTGCTCCCCCATGAAAATGGAGGGCTGGCCCCGGCCTGCTTGCGGGATGCTCAGTGCGTCATGCGAACTCTCTGCGAGCAGGCAGGGGCAGCCCCTCGAAAAATGGCTGGTGCGGAAAGGGCCTTGATTGCTTTTTGGCAGTGACCCAAATTTGAATGCAAGGCTAATTGACTGCCACGTGTGGTTCTGACCGGATCTCTGCACATAATATTTGTGATAGTTTTTTGTAAATTCTTATCAAAATTGAAATGAAATTTTTCACCCAGACCTACTTATAATTCAATGCAGAACAGCTGCTGTTCAGAAAAGAAAAGACATCACATTGCATGTGTAGATTATCTTGTCCACTTCTATATGTCGGGGTGGGGGAGGAGGAAAGGGCTGCTTGCCAGCACAGTCCTGTTACAGAAACCTGCACAAGAGGTTGCCCAATTCTGATTTTCAGGGCATGCGGTCTTCATGCTTCCTGTTGTGGCTGTTATGCAGTTCATTTGATCTAAAATGATACATCCATCATGGAAATGTGTATATGCAATCATCGTATAGTCAAAAATGGATGGGGGGAAATCACCCTAGGGGTATCACAGAGCAATGTCATATGTCTCCATACAGCCATTTTCCATGTGCCTGAACTTTGGTGAAGGCGTCATGCTAAGAGCACCAAAGTTTTGTCTACACCTCCTTTGTCCAAAAGGCTCAATGACAGTAATGATTGATAATTGAATACCAAGGAATTCTAAAAGGAAATGACACATTAGGCAGCTTTGTTACCTAAACTGAATTGACTTGACAAATCCAGGACTTGATGTCCTTCACTCGAGTGTACAGATGTAGGGGTAAAAAAGGAGCAGGGAGCTTTAGGTAAATGTAATTTGCAAACTCCTGCTGTTGCACATGGGCCAGGAATGAAAACTCAAGATATTGGCATTTAAAGATCCCCAAGTCACATTTAAATTATACAACAACCCCAAGTGTGGGTATTTTGAACTTCATGGGGTGAGAAGAATTCAGAGAACCAATGCCTTCTTCATGCTCATATTGGGCAAGCCACTGCCCTGGCTTAGAGCCATGGAGCAGCTTTCAGTTCTGCTGATAGTTCCACCACATCCACACATCAAAGATGTACCAAGGAGGCTTGTCCAAGTCACCACTCCCTGAGCAGAAGATGAGATAGGCAGGCCTCATCAAGTGGTTTCCCACCCTGGCTCCCCTAAGCAGGGTCCCCTAAATTAACATCCCCCTCACTCTCCAAGTCAAGAGCTGTTGAATCTCTTTCATCCCGAGGGGCAAATTCAATTTTGGAGAAGTTTTCCAGAATCAAAATCCAGCAGTAGGTGGTGCCAACTGCAAAAAGGACAGGAGCATAATAGCAAAAAAAACCCCCAGCCTATTGTAGCTTAAAGCTATTCAGACAACACACTAAGACATGGTTAGTCCACTAACCTTTTGCAATAAATGGTTAGTGAGGATGTTTAAACCATGGTTATGTAGCCACTATCATTAGGAATGGTTCATATGATATGCTCAGCCATAATCACCCTGTTCAGATGACATACTAAGCTATGATGGTTAAGCGTTTTGAGCTACGCGTTATGGCTTAGCATGTTGCGTGAACCATGACTTAGTGTATTGTGTGAAGCATTCCTAACCATGGTGGCTACATAACCTTAAACATACTTACTAACCATTTGTTGCATAACAGTTTGTGGCCTAACCATGGCTTAGTGTGTCATCTGAACAGGCCCAATGTTGAACTCAAAGTTCTTAATCACAATGGCTCAGTGTGTCGTATGAACAGGGTCACTATCAGTAACTTAGAGCCATTCCAACCTTTTAGAATGGGAAAAATACATCACAAAAGCCAGTCAGTGGTAGAAAGAAGGGAAGTATGGACACCTGGGGAACCCCTGGAGTCAGATTGGAATTCCATGCAAGCTGGATTTGGTCCCCATACCTGAGTTTTTCACCCCTGCTCCAAATGATGCTTCAAAATGCTTACCAGTGCCCATAATGCAGCCTGCCCCAACCTGGTGCCTTCCAGATGTTTTGGACTACAACACCCAGCATTCCTGACCATTGAACATGCTGGCTGGGGCTGATGGAAACTGAAGACCAAAATATATGGAGGACCCCACACTAATACTTTCATGATATGGGGAGATGGGGGAGAAGAGGGCAGGCAGCTGTAGGGTAAAATTCAGGGCCTGCCCAAAATATTTTGAACCTGCGGCGAAGCAAAAGATGGCACCCTCCATTCCACAGAAGCCAATTGGACAGACAGTTGAATCTTATTAATTCAACCCTGGTGACTAGACAATGTCCTCCATCTTGCCTGAGGGCAGCAAGGTGACTTAGGGGTGCAGGGCAAGATGCCTGGAACACACCACTCTGTCCTCCTGCAGAGGAGAACTGTCAAGAGGCTCCCACTGCTGTCCCCTTCACACCATTCAGCATCTACCACTTGAGGCAACTACCTCACTCTGTCTAATTGTAGGGTGGCCCAGGTAAAATTATAGGCAACCCCCCCCCCCATCACCACTGTTAGAGACAAGCACTGTGGATGCGCTGAATTCTGGGTCACTGCTTATATTACTAGGGAAAAATCTGTGATGGCAATAATTTGCACTTCTGTAGCACCTTTTTCTGAGAAATTCAAAGTAATAATTAAGCCTTATGAGTCAACACCCTTGGGAATGAAGGTGAGCATTGATATCTACATGTTACAGGCAGGGGACGTGGGTTGTGCAAAATGAGATGTCAGGTCATTTATAAAATGGGGAAGGGATTGTGTGTGTGTGTGTGTGTGTGTGTGTGTGTGTTGGGGAGGGGTTCCACCTCCCAATATGTTCTGAATTAAAACTACAGTTCAAACAGGAGCCAGAAATATATGTGTCAGTGAAGGTTTAACAACTCCTGGCATGAGACAACAGCAAAGACTTCCAAGGTGTTTCAAACTTGTCCAACCTGTGCTGAGTATCTTGGGCCATTTGAGGGTCACTGTGTTTCTTTCAAGATCGGCAAACTCTACATACCAGAGATAACAAGCCATTTATTTATTTATTTATTTATTTATTTATTTATTTATTTATTTATTTATTTTTCAATGGCTGCTTATTCTGTGGTGAGAGACAGGTAAGCTAAGAACCCCCAAATCTGCCGGGTATTGTCAACTTCCTTTTATCTCACTTCAGTCTCCAATTCATCGCTTTGAATGTGGAAATAAATCTGAAGTTCGATACAATTTGGGGAGAGTTTATCATAGGATAACTGATCATGTGATCAGGTTTAGGGATGGGTGAATTTCATTTCTGTTTGCAAATCACACAAACATGCCCCATTTGCAATCCTGAACCAGAACACGAGAAAGAGTGCTTTTTTTGAGTGCAAATACATGAATTTGCATTCACTTTTGAACAAATGCATATTTTTTTAAAAAATTTGAACTTTGAAATCTGAACTTCCCCAAAAATATGCATTTTCACACTTTAGTTAATGGGGGAACATATGCGCATAAATGAAAAATATGTACAGAAATGTACACTTTCCCATTTGAAATGCACACTTTTCTCATCCGAACGTTGAAAATGAAAACAGGAATCAGCTGAAATGATCTTTGAGGTAAATTTCAGTGAATTTAGTTAAGCTCAGAAATTGCTGGTTCTCATACAGCCCTAATCAGGCCACATCTGATTTAATTCCTGTGGCAAGAAAAAGCATGCTAGATTCAATTGCCTTTCCAAACTGATAAGGATGTAACTGAAATCCCAATGATTCCAACAAAGTTTCATAGATGCAACCTAAGACATATTGCTGCCTGAGGCAAGGGACAAGATGGTGCTTCCCCTCCATTCCACATACAGAAGCTCAATAGACTGGCAGTTGAATTTTACTTTAACAAGTAATAGGATTGTGTCTTCAACCACACTTGAGGATAACAAGGTAGTTTAAGGAGAGCCAGAATGACTGGGAAACAAAGAAATCCACAACAGAATCAAACGGATTCAGATTTTTATGAATCTGTTCTGTGGATTTCACAGCAGACCAGTACTCCCCCAGTTGGGCTGATTCTACAGACTTGCAGACCATTTTTCTAACTTCTCCGAATCTCTGACAAATTTAGTAATAGAAAAATATGCCCCCTCCCAAAAAAACGGTCGAAATGTACATTTTCCCCATAGGGTAAAGCATGAAAATGTACATTTGGGGGTATTTGTGCATTTGTGCAAGTGCAAATTAGTGCAAATTCAGAAATTTATAGAATCTGATTCCATCAATGTGTGGACAATAGAAAGAAAGGTGCCTGACAATCCATGATGTGCAGACCAAACAGATTTTACACAATTCATACATCCCTATATGAAACCCATACATCCCTATATCTCTATCCTCCAAGGGAGGGGAATGCCCTAGGGGGCTCAGGAAAAATGGTGTGATGTGGGGGCTGCCAATGCTGGCCCAGCATCTGCTGTTTAAGGCAGTTTCCTCACTCTGCCTTAGACAAACTATAGGTCCAGTGCAAAACCTAAGTGAGAGAAAGGTCTCTTCCCATTACACAAAATCGTCCATACGACAACCAGAATACATGTTAATCATATCCTCATGTTACTTCAGGGAAATGCTCCTCACTATGGAGCAAAGCTGAGAGGAAATGTGTTTGGTTATTGCATAAACCAAAGGTGTGAAGTCATCCTCAGAATGTCAAAAACCGCCAGAAGCTCAGGGCAAACAAAAACAAAAGTGACATTTTCATTCACCGCCATGTGCTGTTGCGTATCACTCTTACAGCTTCTTTTTATTGGCCACACTCAGACAGAACACTGGGGGCTTGACTGAAGAAGGATTTTGTCCTGTCAATAATGTGTCATAATATGAATGTCAAATGATGTGTGAAAGGGGCTTGGCATTTCTAGTTCTCCCCAGCTTTTAGAGGAAGCCAATTTGGAAAGAGATCATAATTAACAGCGGAAGTGACTAGAATGTGAATCTCTAGTTTCCACAACCATGTGGGCAGCACTGGGAATGCAACAGGGTTCCACCTACTCATCTTCTAAGCACAGCCTGCACGAGCTGCCCTTGTAGCTCAGGGAAACTTTGTGATATAGCACAAAGGAGATTGGGTTGGGAAATTAAACCAGAGAAAATCTCCACCATGCACGGAAGAATTTCCATGCACCTAAGGGACTCTTTGGCTCCAGGCATAAGTCTGATTTTATTTATTTTACGTACTATAGATATGCAAAACATTTTTTTTTTAAAAAAAAGATGTTCGGTAGACTTGGGGAACTTAAAACTCTATTTATACTATTTACAAATCTTAGGTTTCATGAAAAATGCATAGTACAGCTATTGGTGGGCGTCTCTCCAAGTCTTTTGGGTTACAGGTTGCCTTGTAGCTTACTTTAACCCATGGTTTGCCTATTAAGTATGCAATCACAACATAGATCTTTTCTACCCAGGAACTGTTCTATGCAAAAAAATATAAATAAAAATGAAAACACACAAAAAACTGGTCATGTGCAAAAACTGGATGTAGTTGTTGATGGTAAATGTTTTATATCTGCAGCAGTTATGTGATGATTGGATGTTAGATGCAATCTGGAACAAATTTAAAACATTTAAGACAATTTACTTTACTCGCTAGATTAAATGTGCACACTGGATGCCATAAAGCCAACAGCAGCAGAAGCAAGGATAACAAGCAAATCAAATTAGTGCTGCAGAAATTACACTGGATTGTTTCAGTGGCCATTTGTTAATGTACAGAACATCTGTAAAATCTCTCATTTAAAAAAGTGCCATCCAACTAACCAAAAGCAGATCGATACTGGTATTAAGATTTGGAAACCATTTAGAACAGGAAGAGGTTTTGGGGGGGCAAGATTGCATTGCATTGAAAGGGAGACCATCTGATAACCTGGGCTTCATATTTTACATGCCTCTCCAATATTTTACAAGGTTCAAGTCTTTTGAGTGACAGGTTGCCTTGTAGCTTACTTCAACTCATGGTTTGCCTACAAAGATGAAAGCACAACATAGATTACTTCTACCCAGGAGCTGCTCAATGCAAAACAAAACAAACACTCAACAACAGCAGCTAAAAAATGGTAATGTGCAATTGTTGCTGGTAAATGCTTTATATTTGCAGATTTGGAAACAATTTAGAACAGGAAGAAGATTTGGGGGGGAAAGTTGCATTGTCTTTAAAGGGACCCCATCTGATAACCTTGGGTTCATATTTTACAGGCCAACTACATGTGATGTTGATTGTGTGAAGGCAATTAGCATAGATGTATTTTGTATTTGAACAACAGATATAGGGGGAGCATGAGAAATGTCAAGACTGCAGAGGGTGGAGAGGGAGAGTTAATTCTCCCCATACCTGCTGCTGTGCATGTAAAACTTCCAGACTGTTAGAGTAGTGCAGGAATGGAACCAATTACCTAGGGAGGTAGTGGGCTCTCCCACCCTAGAGGCATTCAAGATGCAGCTAGACAGCCATCTGACAGGTGTGCTTTAAAGTAGATTCCTGCTTTGAGCAGGGGGTTGGATTCAATGGCCTTATAGGCACCTTCCAACTCTATTATTCTAGGATTCTATGTTTCCATGATTACCTTCTACCTGCTGTTAGCCAACTGAAGCATCTCTTTCTTTCGACTTGCATCCACCAAGACATGGTATTATTTCAGGAATACTTTGGGCTAATTGTGTATAGGCATATCCATCAATTTTGTTTTCATTGGAATACAAAGTTTAAGGAACCTAGGGATATGCGGATCAGCAAAATTCAAGTTCTCTGAATTCCACATTGAAGCTTATCCTTAGTCAAGTGCACATTAGATGCCAAGTATTTTTCTTAGCGCATGAAAATCCATGCACATTTTCATGTGCATTTTTTTTCAAATGAAAGCTTCAAAAGTATGCATCTTTGAAATGTACACATTCTTCTCTCATTGGTTAAAGCATATTTATGTGCATTTTTCAATAATATGCATTTTTCATGCACATTTATCAGATGCATGCATGTCATTGAGTGCATTCTTTTTGGGTCTGCGAATCACAATGCAAGCTCAGAAATGTACACACTTCAACTGCAGATTGCATCCCAGTCCATGAACTGAAATGAATTTCTCATACATCCCTAAATAATCCAAGAAATCTTCAGATAGGGAGTGGTATGAATATTGTAAATAAATAAATAAAAGCAAATCAGTGTTCTTTATGGCAAATAAAGCCTTTCTAAGAATCACATCATGAATGAGGAAATAGAACCCCAATGCAACTATCCACAGTACATTAGCATGCCTTTTTATCAAACACATTTAGTAATACAGGGTGCTCTTCTTAAACATGTTTTCTGTTCTGTTGTGTTTTCCACTCCAGTAATGTTAGGGCTTTCTGGAATTGTAGAATTCATTAAAAAAATAATATATTATCACCCTCCTCCAATTTGCTTCCCAGGAAAAGTAGCAAATACAAATAAGTTCATCTGCTGCTGCTGCTTTTTGGGGGGAAATCTAAATAAACAAGAGCTCTGTCATATTTTGGAACATGTTGTGGTCGAAATAATGGTTTACTATGTAAGCAAGAGACTCTGGCCAATATCTTTGGCTCGATATGAAATGGAGCTATGCCAATTGATGTAATCAGATCTGGGAAGGAAATACCACTGCATTTCTGAGTGAATGGAGAATGAAAAATGTCACAGCGCTCAGGAGTCACTATTTAATAAAGAATCAACTTGACCATATTTCAAAGATCAACTTGTTCAACCCAGTAATGAAGTGATGATTTAGAGTGATTTGCCTTGGGTTAATTCTGCAATTATCCGAAACAGTTTTTAGATGTCATAGTCTTTCTCTCTCACTTTCCAAATTGCACTTGAGCCAACTTCATGTCAAATCTGAAGAGCCACTAGAGAGAGGTGGTCATTCTCATGTCAGATACTGGTTCATGGAATAGCACCAGCCAGTATCTTTCTCATTGTGGCAAGCATGCAAGATAATGTCAAGAAAGACTGCTAGCATTTCAGAGAATAAAATATGTCAAGGTTTGAGTAGGAGTTCAGAAAGAAAACCAACAATGAGCTAAGCTTTCATTCAAGACGAGCACTCATATAGGATAGAGTCCAGGACTTTGACCAGGGAGACCAGGTTTGTTGGGTAACCTTGGTCCAATCACTATCTTACAGAGTTGTTATGAAGGGGATAAAATGGAGGAGGAACTACATATACCCCCACCTACATTTTGGAAGAACAGGCTATAAATTAGAGAGATTCACAACATATTTTAAGATGGTAGTGCCAATTCTTTCTTTTTGCTGTGTGGAATTCAAAAACGCTTTCCTATTGTTTACCACAACTCACCTTAGACTGAAATGAGTCTTAGCAGTTTTTGTGATTATCAGCCCATTCAGAACTTGACATGTCACGATCCTGACGCTTCAGATAGATTAGAAAATGTGATATCTTGATGTTCTAATCAGCTGCGATTTAGACAGAAAAGCTGCCCACTTCAAATGTGATTAATGCTGGTTTTAGCTTAATTGTGAAGAGCTAATCTATTGGCTCAATACTTATGGATTTATTTTGATTATTCAGTGTGGCAAATCATCAATGAAAACCATTATCTGAATTGGCACAGACTGGCAGAAAGGAAAGAGAAGCGAATTGCTTTATGGATTACCTCAGGTCTATCATATTAGCAATTCATCTTAAAAGAAGAGGTTTTCAGCACTATATGCTCATCTTTCGTATTTCTCCAGGTTTTCTCAGGAAAATTTCCCATACTGTTATTACTGTGGCAAATTTTGGTGGCATTGACAACATTTAAAAACTGTCTTGAGGCAGAGAAGATGTTTTAATAGATATTATCATCAGGTTTATTCAATGTTATTTATTTAAATATATATATATATATATATATATATATATATATCATTTATATTAGGGACGTACCCCTACCCCCAACCCCCCGCCATCCCAGAAATGGCGACATTGCTGGCCCGTGCGGCTCCGTGCATGTTTTAGGATGCAGGATGCCGTGCCACACCAGGCGCGGTCCTCGGGATGGTCCCAGGATCATGAGAAAACTGGGATATCCCTGGTTCCTGTTATCCCAGGGTCATCCCTAGGTCATCCCCGGTTGATCCTGGGATCCCCTGTGCATCATATGGATGCACAAGGACAACCTAGGGATGACCCCAGAATAAATGCCTGGTGTAGACATGGCAGTCTTCCTGGATTTCAATTTTCAGGGAATCCATATAATCTCTGTCAGACAAAAATGCAGTATGGACATGAATACCAAATCCATGAGGGCTAGTTTCATGTCCAATTTGAAAACTTTAATTGTGAATGCATTTTATTTAGTACAGTTAAGTCATAAGTACTTTGACAGTCAGAGGGAGAATGTTTACCAAATAGAAGCCTACATATAAAAAGGCTTACATTACAGCACTAAATACAGTTGATTTATTTATTTATTTATTTATTTTATTAAATTGAATTGTTGCCTTTCCACCAGGAAAGCAGCCAAGGCAGTATATAGTTCATCAATAAATCAAAGTTGTTCAATTAAACATTAATTAAACCACTCAAAATTTCCAATCAATAAAAAAGTTCAGTGCTAAGGAATGTCTAGATGTGGATGAGGATGGTTACCATGTTTGGATCATAATCCAGTGAAATTTGTAGGTATGTACATAAATCCTTCTCCTTTCAGGGTATTATTCCAGCCTGTGTAACATTTGCATTGACCACACACGTACATCTATGGTAAAACACTTTGATGCTTTGATAAATCCTGATTGATTGGGTGTGTGGCTTAGACTGCCAATGTGGTCTGTGAGCTTATCTACACAAGCAGGATAAAATACTTTGAAAACAATTGAAAACTGCATATGGGGGGTGTCCTGGGCCCCAACAGTTGCCACTACTGTTATAAACCATTTTAAACAATTTTAAAGCAGTAGTGTAGATAGGCTCTGTGCTACAATCCTGGACTCCTAGGTAGCTATCCATGGTGCTGATCTCATTTCCACATCAACTTCAAACAGAAACTTTTTTAAGTCTAAGAAAAATCAACTTACTTCAAACATCGCAACAAGAAAGAGATAAGAACCAGACTCTTTGGCTCTTTACAAGAGTCATTATTTACTATTACTTCTTCAAAGGATTGGTAGGCTCTTAATGCATTCTGGCAGCTTTAAATATTCTCTCTGATGGACAGATATATCGTTGATGGCATGGTTGGAAGCAAAGCACATAGAATCATAGTCTGGAGACATACAATAGCTCTTCGAAGGATGCCTAAAGATCCATGATTTTCATTCCAGTAGTGAAAAGTGCATATTTGAAGTTGCAGGGGAGAGTCCCAGATAGAGAACAGATGACTGAATAGGGAAAAGAACACAATGATTTGTGCAAGCTGAAATGCAATTAAACTAGCTCATGGATTAGGGAAGAATCCACAATAACTCATGCAGATATATATAGATATAGATATATCCACAATAACTCATGCAGATAGATAGATTGGAATAAAGATGGGCAATAGCCTTGTTATCAGTTAACAAGGGAGCATAGTAACTAGGTCAGTCTTTTCTTTATCTCCAAATTTTTGGAGCGGTTTTTAATATTTGCTTAAACAAGATAAATGATACATGCCCCTCCCCTCCTAATCTCTCTATATACACATAAAATAGTGTTCGGTTCCTAATTAGGAGTTATGTAGAATTCTTAGTCTTGCTTTTAAATAGGGAACTATGTGCAATTGTGCAGGAACCTGAAATTCCACATGAAAGAACACTTTGGAAAATTGTACATTTGTAGACACAGAAGATCTGTTTTTGTGCATGAGGGTCCTGGCCAGGCAATGTTGTGTTTTGGTGAGGCAGACATGTCTGAAACACAGTTGGAAGTTTGCTAATATTTCAGAAATATTGGAGGTGGTGTGAAAAAGTCACATCAAAATTCCTTTTTTGTACTGTGATACAATGTATCACAGCATTCATAACATGTAAGAATACAGAGGAAGGCACAGACTGAAAATTCCAAAATGAATTTTAAACCAGAAGATAGATGGAACATGTGAATGGGGGTAAAGTGGATTGGGAATGGACTAATCTGTCAATTTTGCTTTTCCTCCACTTTTTTTTTTAAAAAAAACTCAAATTATTTCCACCCCATTTATGAAGAAATGTGCAAATTTTGGTAAGTTTTTAACAAACAAAATTTGCATCCTTGAGGTGAAACTACAGAACAAAAACAAGATGGAATAGGAAGGGTGAAGTAAGTCTGCTGATCCCTAAGTCAAAGAAGTTTACAGAGTTTTGACCAGAGTTCATAGTGGGACAGAAGAAATACACATACGCCTTAGACAACATTATTTTCACCCTCCCACCTTTAGCTCTTCTTAAATCACGGCTTACAGCCTCAGACAGCATCAGGAGCACACATACACGCAAAGGAAAATGCACTGTGAATGTTGATACTATCTGAAATTATGACCCTTAGTTCTAACACATTTTTAGGTACATAAAAACTAGAGCACTTGATTAAACATGAGGAGGTCCTTTATCCTGTGCATGGCAATGGAACTGTACATAAAATTTTACTTGTTCACTAATTAGTGATTAACTGAAAATAAATGAACTGCACAACCTATCATCACCATAGCCTATTAATTCATTGCTAATAACTGGGCTCACCTAACTATGGGTTCAGTGTGCACAGTTCTGCTTTTTTTCCTCGTGGCTAACCATCTGTAATGCAAAGCAAGTATCTCAGTATATATTACGCACAGAGCACAAGGTGTCAGAAGCAAGAGGTATACTGAAACACAGTAATGTTTCCCAGTAGGGCAGTAGAGGGTGCTTTGGAACAAATGGCCAAAAAAAATCATGTTCAGAATATATTTTTATTTACTAACAATGCAGCATCATTGTCAGCAGTCCCCTCAATAGTGTTTTCTGCTCTACGGCATCAACAGAGCTATGGCCTCAGCTGCTAGTGTCAACTTTAATTTACTGCCGGCTGAAATGAGTTGTGCCCATCACACTGACTAAAAGATACTCCTAAATCTTCAGAGAAAGACTGCAGATCGTAACACATGTTGGAGATGTTGTTTTTCTCCTCACAATTTAGTGAAAATATCATGGTCAAAGGGGTAGATATTATCTCTCGAGCACAAATATGTATTTCAAAAGGAACCCCACCCCCTCAAATTGTACTCTTGGTTGGTGTCATAAAACTATCTTTGCTTTAGCCTTAATGCTCATTTTGGTTTTTGAGTTTCCGCTCCACTTTGGATCTTAGAAGACATTAGGACTAAAGTTATGAATACTAGAAGACCTACTGTTTATTTTTATTTTCCCTTGAGTTCTGTTTTATCTTTATGGGTTCATTGAGGCAATTATTTTAGTATTCCCCGAGTTGAATGTTTGTTTTATTATTTAGTGGTATTTATTAATTTTATTTTATTTTTGTTCTATTATTGTATTGGGGATTTGATATGAAAGCTACCTTGAGAGGATTGTACCCTTAAAGGCATCATCAAGTACATCATCATCATCAGATAGAAAAACTTTCCAACCTGATCTTAAGCACGGTTTAGTAGTCAGACTGCTATTCAGTGGGATGCCTGAGTACAGATACATAAAACTGGAATTTAAGCCCCATTGATTTCAATGGGAGAGTTGAATACATGCATCTCTGAAATCAGTGAGAGGCCAGATCTTTACCAAGCAGGATATAACACTTTGAAAACATGCTGAAAATGGTATGTGGAATGTGTCCTGGGCCTGAACAGTTGTCAAAACCATTATAAACTGTTATAAAGCAGTAGTTGAGTTCCTGCCAGAAGGAGAAACACTTAACTTTGGCTGGATAATTGCAACTGTATTTGGGATTCCCATACTTATAATTTGAATCCAGACAACCTCTAGCAGTTGACAACTTAAGCTGCAACCCTATACCCACCTGTCTGGGAGTAGAAAGCCCTTTGCACTCATTGTGGCTTATTTCTTGGAAGGCAAGGAAAATATTGTGCTATTCGACCCCCTTTGAGATATTTCCTTACAACTGCAACTACAGCACCTCTCATGATGGCTCCCCTACTAATCACAGGATGTCTACAGACTTTGCCCATGTGGCAACATAGTTACCAACAATAGTCCTTTATAGCAGTATTGAAGAGCACTGATAACTGTTGGAGCACATTACACATTCCATATACCACTTTTGTAGTGTTCTTTCCTGTCTTTTTATTCCCTGTTATCCCAAATACCACAACAAAAGTGTATCCTACGAGGTATAAATGCGCAAGAGGCATATAGCATTACCATGATGGGTCCGTACTGATTTGACACAAGGTGTAGATCTGGCCATAGTTAGCTACTATGCAACATGAGGCCACTTGGGAAGTGTTGACTGCATGGTTACTAGTAGATGCATCATCACAGCAACTCAAGGAATTGCCAAATGTAGTGAGCCATTGTGTCAGGACTGCCTCGCAGTGGGCACCATATGCCTTGGCATGGCAGCTTGGGCCCAACCCAGTGTATCTGTTGGACTGCTTTTGTCCTATAAGAGTTGTCTCCCATGCCAAGAAGTACTTCTGAGGGTCTCCTCTGCATGCTTTTACCATTGCAGCTAAGGTGGGTGGCAAACAAAGAAATTCCCTGACTATTGAACGCCATCTGCAGCCAACTTTGCTATCATTTCAGCACCAGGTGAAATGCTCAACCTTTTTAACTTTATTTCCCCTGGTATCTTTTTAGCCTTTGAACATAGTTGCTGCCCTTTGAAGTTTGAATTTTCTTAAGCAGCTGTGAATTGTAATCAACTGGGATTATGTACAACAGTTTTATTACTGTTTTAGGTGTTTTGTAATGTTTCTATGATTATTATCTATGCTTTTGTAAGTTGTCCTGGGAACGCCAATTGGCTGTTGAAAACTAGGGCACACATTTTCAGAAATCTATTATTATTATTATTATCCTTATTATCCTTATTATTCTTATCCTTATTCTTATTTTTCCTGGTCCTTGCACTAAAAAGCATTTTCTCCTTATTTATTTACTTACTTTATTATATTTGTATATCGCCCCATAGCCAAAGCTCTCTGGGCGGTTTACATAAGATTAAAACAATTAAAAACTATATACAAAAACTTAAAACAGAAAAAACATACAATATACACACAATGTACACATACATTTAAAACCACTATAATAACTTTAAAAAGCTATAAGCCTAAAAACAAAACAAACCCAGGCTCATCAGATATTGCTAAATGCCTGAGAGAAGAGGCCTAGCTTTCTGTACCACCATCAAGGTTCACTGTGCCCATTAGGCTGAAATGAGTTAAACAGCTCTCAAGTATATGCCATTTGGGCTTTCAGGGGCCAAGAGCAGAAAACACAGATGAAGTACGTAGCCAGATACAAAAGAGGACAGGGCTCCTAGTAGTGAAAAGGAGGGGATCCCAGCAGGCGCACCCCGCCTGGTGAGCTACAACTGCTGAAATGTGCTATGTGCTATGCCAAATTCTAGGGAGGCTAAAAAAACCATTCTTAAAAAAAGAAGAAAGAATAATAAAGAAGTAGCCATGGACAAAACAGCGGTATAAGTGACTGCCTTGTACCGCTGTTTTCTTGCTTAAAGTGCACTGGCTGGCTTCCTCCTTCAGTAATGTGGAGAATAGCTTTGGTCTACGAGGTTTGGAGAGTAGCAATGGTTTATTTTTACTCCCACCTTTCCATTTCCCTTGCAACTCAGATGAGTTGTGTAGAAGCAGCAGATTGCTGTCTGACTTGAGTAGTGATTGTAAGGTTTCTCATCCCTCTGGGACCTTTGTGAAAACCAGATGTTGTCTCTCAGGGAGGATTTCAAGGATAGGGCACACATAAATAATGGAACATGCTGCTTTGGGAGCCAGGCAACCTCAGGCCAGTGTGGATCACAAATAGCAGCCCTTCGAACAGAGGGAGTGAGGCAGACGTACAAACAGAGGCCTTCTCAAGGCTTTACAGAGCTTTCACTGGAGCAGGGGAGAACTTGCTAGAGGTAACATCTCAGTGAAATATGTTTGATGAAAGAAGGGATTCTCTTTCCAGCTGGGATAACAGCTTTCCACACACACACACACACACACCAATGCTGGAACGGTGTCTCTGCGGCTTCTTTATGAAGAACTCGCTGTAGTGGAATAGCAGATTAGGTGAGCCACAGGTGGGTTTTACACAGGCATTTCAAAGGTGCTTTGATATTTGCTATCCTTTTCTGGAGGCAGTGAATCCCCACCAGGTAGCACCAGGTACCACTCCATTTATTTGCTATTCTGGATAGAGAGAGGATTTTGAGGCTTTCTGTGAAATCCATACAATAATATGTTCCCCCTCCCCAACACACACACACACACACACACCACATGCTTGTAGTTTGTGCCATGAGGAATTGCCCCAGGCAGGCAGGCAGGTTGCATATGACTCTGCCTAAGCTGCCATGTGATCCTTGTTCTTTTAGTCCTCAGGCAGCCAGCTTTGCCTCTTTGTGCTGTCACATAGGTTCTTTACCTGAATTATCTGAAGTAGAGACCCAGGGGGCCCACTGAGGACAATCATGTCTAGAAAGACAGAGTTCCAAGGAACAGAGAGGTAGACATCATATGTGAATCAGCAAAACTCGAGCTTGCCGAAGTTCTCATTTTGAAGGTCGTTCCAATATGAGTTTGTATCAGATGGTGAGCTTTGGTGGTTTTTTTTCCTTTTCGCATGAAAATCCATGCTTATTTTCATGCATATTCTTCCAAATAAATACTTAAATTATATTCATCTTTGAAATGTATGCATTCTTCTACCATTGATTAAAGCATATTCATGTGCATTTTTCAAAAGTACATATCTGTTCATGTGCATTTTTGAAATGCATGCAAGCTGGTAAATGCATTTTTTTAGCCCGTGAATCACATTGCAAAGTTCAGAAATGTACGGACTTCAGCAGCAGATTTTGTCCAAGTTGTGTTCAATCCAGAAGGTGCAAACTGAGTAAATGCTGATCAAAAGTGAACTGAAAGGAATTTCTCATTTATTTCTAGGAGTTAGTGCCAAACATAACAGCGCCTTGATCTCCCTTAACCTTACCTTTGCAAATAAAGGTATATGCAAAGGATGGGATCGTAGGTGTGTGCAGCTCATTATCATTAGAATGTGCACCTTAAAGGTCCCAGTTAGAGCGGAGGAGGGGAAAGTGCGCTTTCTGCCCCCACTGCTCCATTTGGCTGCCATTAGCATGGTTGGGGGAGAATTATGCATTTTCCAGAGGACCCGGAAAGCACGCTTTCTCGTCACCCACTGTTCCACAATAGGTGGCTTCTTAATTACCTGCATAATGAGCTTCGTAATGGTTTTTGCTCTATCCTCCTGTATTTTGTAGTCAGCTGTGTACCTTGTTACATGAGGCAGAAGACCCTATCTCAGGGGTTCTTCACGGCTAGTGGTTCATCCAGTCCCTGCAGTCCACATCTGCATGCAACTCCATCCTCTACAGAACCACCATTTATCCCCATCTGAGCACGTTGCAAGGAAGCACAGTTTTATAACCAGCATAGAAGAGGCCATCCTTTGACCCTACAAAGGCAATGCCTCTGTTGCCAAAGGCCTATCAATTATTGAGTGTACAAATGCTGATCTGAACATAGAGTTATTTCTACATGCACTTTTGAAAACATGCTTTTCTTACCATTCTAAAATATATAGGCCAGAGTGTATTTATTTTAAGAAGCTGTCCGTGATGTCAACCAGCATATATCATTCATTTTGATCACTGAATGCTTATATGACTGCACTGAGTTTTGCTGTGTATGGAACATAGTGGCCATGGTATCCTTTTCCCATGTTTTAATCTGCAGAGTATTCTGTTTCAGCTTTCCACTGTATTCTGCCTTGTCTCTATGCCTTCACATCTGCATATGACTCTACCCCTTTCTCTTCTTGTAGTTCACCTAGGACAGGGGTGGGAAGAAGGTAGATACGAGTGATTTGCGGTATATCAGCATGGATTTTGGCCTCCCAAATGTTTAAAAATAGCAACCCCCCCCCAAAAAAAATGACTCCATTCCCATATTTTAAATAAACTGATGAAATGAAGAAAGCTTGTAGTAACTAGGAATGGATGTTTGCGTGAAAGGACGGTGAGCTCTGTTTAGTTCTGGTACTCAAATTCCTGGACTCAGAGCCAAACTAAATGTTCTTGTAAGCACATATGGTTTCACTATGCATGATACATTTTCTTATGCTGGTGCAAATGTGCATGGCCCTGATTTGGATTGGGACCATGGTGATCCAATAAAAGGGGGGGGGGTTAAGCCTTCCCCCACCTGTGTTGTTGCTTTTAATGAAATTCCCCCTTCCTCCGGTGGTGGGGTTAAAATAAAGTTTCCATTCTTGGGGAGGAGGGTACTTCATGAAAAAAAAATGATGAGGAAAAAAGTTTAATCCCCCCCTCTCTCATATCTCGGTGGTCCTGATCTGAAATGGAGCCATGCTCACTTAACACCAGCATAAGGAAATCTATCAAACATAGCTAAACTATGCATTGTTTAGTCTGCCTGCCACTGATCTATGCCTTTCTGCTGCTCTTCCTTCTAATTTCATTCCAATTATATCTTTGAAATTTACAACAACAACAAATATCTGTGGTGCGTAAAACAACTTGGGACCAGGATATCTAGCAGACCGCCTTCCCTTATATACACCCAAATGACATACACCCTCCCTCGATCCGGACGGAGAGGCGGGTAATAAATAAATATATTATTATTATTATTATTATTATTATTATTATTATTATTGCTGGTCATTTCAAAACGAACGGAATGACGCCATGAAGAACCTCGATGGCGGGCCTTCTCTGTAGCTGCACCCACCCTCTAGAAAACCTTTCAGGAGGTGGAAAATGTAACATCCTTTAAACACCTCCCAAAAACGTATCTTTTTCACACAGGATTTCCCTGGGCTGTAACTTATTCTGGTTTTATATGATATTTTTTAACTTTTAAAGCTTTATTCTGTTCTGACTTGCTGTATTTTATAGTTTTAATTGTGAACTGCTGAGAGAGCCTTGGCTGCTGGGGAGTATAAAAATTTAATAAATTAAATAAAACGTCCACTTCCACTGCTTGATGGCAAGGTAGACCCTCGCCCTTCGTTTCACACGCTGCACTTTCCGCGGACTTAGGTTTCAGCATCTGAGACTCACCTGTTTGCCTTTGCTTGAAGAGCACACTTCTCTTTTCATATTATCTCCGTCTCTGAGAACACATCTCAGTTCTGACTTGCTGCAGCTTTATTATTCCAAACCTGGACCCTTGAAAATAGAAAATAAAGTGAGACTAATGGTTTCTGCTGTTTTTCGCTTTCCCCCTCCACATGGTCCTGCTCGGCTGAGCATGGTTGTAGGGACATTGCACTGAGCCACTCATCAGTGACCAAAATGCTCAGGAAGGTGCCTACTATTGGCCCTGTGGCACTTCTAAAACAATTTTCTAAAGATCATTTAGTGTGTAAAAGCTATTTTCAATTTCGGTTCAGCAAGGAACAATTGCGGGAGGCAAACAAAATGCATTCATGGGGAAAAGAAATCCATTATTTTATTTTGTGTTGGTTATTATATATCTGCTTATGCACAGAGCATCCCTCCTGCTGGGCTGTAATCTTAGACTATTGTGGCTTCTTCCTTCCTCTTGTATTTGACAAAAAGACCTTTTGCAGTTTCGGCAGTTTCGGCAATTGAATGTTTTGAAGGGCATCTTAAACACAGCTAATCCCCTGCTGAGAAAAGCAGCTGGCTGTCCCTGTAAACAGCTTTTGTTGGACCCATGACCCAGGTCCCAGGCATCTGTGCAAAAAGTGAGAGTGCAGAG
Organism: Anniella stebbinsi; assembly: GCA_029215795.1. Taxonomy (NCBI): domain Eukaryota; kingdom Metazoa; phylum Chordata; class Lepidosauria; order Squamata; family Anniellidae; genus Anniella; species Anniella stebbinsi. Next base: position 339,348,289 of record JARDYH010000001.1, read on the forward strand.
AAAGTGTATTCATTTTTGTGGGTTGTTTGTTAGGTCATCTGACTGAAGTGCTAAATACTGCAATTAAGTCATATTAAATACTTAACCACTCCAGCCCTAGTGAACCGCCATTCAAAACATTGCTTGCCTTTTGTGTCATGCATGATGAAATGAAAGCATTGGGGATGATGCTAATGGTAATGGAGCTGCCATCCTCCTCTCTGCAGTACACCCACCAGTTGGTGGCTACAAAAACCAACCGGCAGCAAAATTGGGGGGTGGAGGGTGTTGAGCATTGAACCATGCTCCTGGAGTCACTGTAGAGAGTCCAGCATTGTGAGTCCACCTGCACAACAAAACTAGAACCTGGCAGAGATGGGAACAGAGGATGTGGAGAACAATCATGCCTGCCACATCTCTTTGTTATGGAGCAAAGCCTACTACTTGGAATCCAGCATGTCCTTGGCCCTATTCAGACAACACCGATAACCATGCTGGTTAAGGGTTTTTGGTATGCGTTTTCCCTAATCGGGTGCCTTCGCTAACCACATTGTGGTGGGCTTCACTAATCCTGTTATGCAACTCAAAATGAAAAGTTAACATAGCCCATCTCAGAGTTGCAATTAGCTATAGGCAGCACCCTGGTCTAAAGTCACCTGCAGGAAAGAAAGCTTAACTCAAACCCAGGTAGGGGGAGGCCTTGAAAACTGGGAACACCCTTCACAAAAATATCTTCCATAATAAGTTTGCTTACTTCTTTGGATGGAAGACACCCCCTCTCTCCAACATACACATGCTGATGTCTGATTCATTGACATGCTTGTGTTTATCATCATCATCATCATCATCATCAATCATCATCAGCACAAGAAGAATGTTACTGGTTAAGTTTCTTTGCTAAATTCATATTGTTAATTTGGTTTATATTCTAATTTACCCACATATGGAAATTAAAAGGAAATACGGTGCATGACCCTATGAAGTGCCATTAGCTTCATATCAGAGCCTAAGCCTGTGGAACAGAAACACATATTCATTCCCTGATTATCCCTACCTCCAGTTTGCTTCCCATTTCCTCTGTTGTGTTAATCATGACAATTTTAGGTTGCAAGTTCTGTGGGGCAGGGTCCTGCCCTCTTCTCCTCTCTAAAACAACATGCACACTTATGTTAATATATAAACAAGTGCCTAAAACATAAATGAAAAATTATCATTACAGTACTATTTCAATCTGATGCCCAGTTTAAAAGATGTAGTTAGACCAGGGATGTGCAATGCACAAGGTAGATCTCCAGATGTTTTGCACTTCAGTTCCCAGAAGCTCCTGTCAGCATGGCCAATCTTCAGAATGAAGGTCAAAACATCTGGATATATACTTTCTGTCCATGCCAGACTTAGGTAATCAAGGCCAACATCTGGGGAAAAGGTGTTGAGTGTTCACGTCATCACTGAACAACTATAAAATGCATAACTGGCTGTGGATGCTATGTTTCCACACTGGAATGCTTTTAGTATGGGATGCACATTCAAATTCACATCTCTACCCCCACTTAAATGCACATCCTGATCGGCATTCATGCCCAACTAGTCAAATATAGATGAGTATGACTAAGGCTGGATTGGAAGAATATTTCCCTATTTTGGGGGGGGGGGGGGAGAGAGAGAGAGAGAGTACACACAAAAAAAGAATTTTCCTCCAGCGTCACTATAGTATGAACAGACAACGATGGATGCAAGGACTGCAAGCCTCAACTTGGTTAAGCAAAGTAGTCCAGACTTTAGGGGCATCTTAGGCTTTATTCTGTCCTATTTGTAGCCTGGCAGAGGCGATATTTATTACAGCATTTGGATAAGCTTCACCATTTGAATCTGTTCCCATTTCCTGCTGCACACTCAGCTCTTCTTCTGCACTGCATGCCCAGTTCTCCCTTATCAGAGGATTGTAGTAGGTTCATTACTGAGTTCCCAGGCCTTCTTTTCTGCTTTAAGTCATCACTGAAGTACATGCATAAAGCAAACAATGGAAAATGTATTTCTTGGAGTCCCTGAAGTGACTGAACAAAATCAGCATTTAAATTGGAGATATTTAGGGGGTGGGGGGAGCTTTAAAATAAAAGGTAAAGCCACCATTCCATAAAATGCTAATGTACCTCTAAAACAGCATCTTTATACTTGTGTCATCGTATTAAATAACCACTTGTACTTAAGGAATAACTCTCTTCGAATAGCATTAGCCTCAATGGGAGAGTCAGGTGCGGCAAATTGTATAACGTTTGTATTAGTTCCCGTAATTGAAAGCGCCAAGTACCTGCATTCATTTATGGAATTCTTTGCCCTTATGCAGTGCTAGAGCAGCTATTCTAAGGCACACAATTCTTCTTTTTATCTGAATGTTCTTGCTAAGATACAGTATATAGAAATTAAATGTCTTAGCATCCTTTTCCCTTCGGGTGATAATCACCTTTTGGCAAACCAAATGAGCTGCTGTACTTTCAGCTAGAAAAGGGACAGGCCAACCATTTCATCAGATTTGGGGGGAGTGTCCCTCCTTTTCCAGACAGCCCGGTTCATGGAGGATAATCTTGTTAGAATTGGCAGTGCTTGGTGAAATCCCATTTATTCGAAGCCCAGTGAGCAGGAAGAGAATTGAGGCCACTTGATCCCTTACAGCAAGGGTAGGGAATCTCTTTCTATGGGGGACAGGGGGGATTCCATTTTGGAGAAGCTCCCAGGGAGTTGCATTCTATTGGGGGTGGGGTCAAAGGCAAAGAGGCAGGACCAAAAACAAAAGGGGTGGGGCCAAAAATACAACAACAACACCCCAACTTGTAGCTTAAGGTTCTTACAGCCAGTAATTAAGTCTTAGGAGAGGTATTTCAAGCTTTTACAATTGGAGAAAGATCTGCACAAAAGTTGGGAAACCACCCAAAATTGGTAGTTGGGGGAAAGGGGATGGGGCCAGGGGAAGGGGAAGGGGGAACGGACTTGTGGTGAACCGGGCCAGTTTTGGCCCACAGGATGGCCAGATTTAGCCCCTAGGCCCAGGGGCTAAATCTGGCCATCCTCTTACCTCTGCCTTACAATAATATTACAGAATTAGTATATGTACCATGTAACATTGTGATGCAGCGAGAATCATGTCTTATACCAGATCAGACTATTTATCTGTCCAGTCCTTTCAAAGAATAGAGCTAGGACTTGTAACTCATTTGTCTTTATTTCCTGATGCATCAAAGTTACATCTGGTTATTACTTGATTATAATTCTTATGCTCCTAATGATGTATAATTATAACATTCCTAGGCGGTTGCCTCAGGTGGCAGACGCTGGGGATCAGAGAGTGGCAGTGAAATGTTGGAGGACAGAGTATCTGTGGCATTTTGATATTAATCTCGAAGGGAAATCAAACTTTTAGAATTATTGGGGTAGGCCCAAGACATTTTGCTCCCTGAGGAAGAACAGCAAATGACTAGGGTGGCCAGTTACATACACAAAAAGAATTGCACAAAAATGGCATGTGCTTATTTATATGTATAGATCAAATTTAGAAATAATTACTATAATCTAGACAAAATGGAGGCTCTGCTGATAGGTGATTTCTCTGCTGGATGGGGGGATGTGCAACCAGCTCTGGATGGGGTCACGTTCCCCCTGAAGGACCAGGGATGCAGCTTGGGCATATTCCTGGATCCATCATTGTTATTGGAGGCTCAAGTGACCTCCATAGCTTGGAGTGCCTTCTACCAGCTTCTGTTGGTAGCCCAGTTGCAATCCTATCTGGATGGGAACAGCCTAGCATTAGTAGTCTCTGCTCTGGTAACCTGTAGTTTAGATTACTGCAATATGTTGTATGTTGGGCCGCCTTTGAAGATGGTTCAGACACTGCAGCCAGTGCACAATTTGGAAACCAGGTTGTTGAGTGGGAATTGATTATATGAACATATAAAACCTAATAATTATAATAATAATAATTGTATTTCTTACCTGCCTGTCCATTTGGATCTAGGCTAAATTTACATGACTGCTTTTTATGGGTACTGAAGCACACTGTTAAGTGTTGGGGCACATTATGCGTTCCATATACCGCTTTTCTAGCTTTATTCCTTAGTACCCCAAAGACTTCAACAGATGTAATTGTGTGTGCTACTAGGAATAAATGTGCAAGAGTGTTATAGCATCACCATGATGGGATTGTACCAATATGACACGAGGGCTAGATCTGGCCCAGTCCTGGCTCACCTGCACTGGTTGCCAACTTGTGTCTGGGCTACATGCAAAATACTGGTTTTAAGCTATAAAGCACTACATGGTTCACAAGACCAATACCTCAAATCTGCCTCACCCTGTATGAACCTACCCTGTCCCTGAGATCAGCTTCGAGGTCCTCTGAGTGCCCCCTCCAAGAGAAGCCCCTGGGGGGGGGGGGCAACGTCAGTGTAGGCTCTGGCCTTTTCTGTGCTGGCCCCATGTTTATGGAACATTCTCTCCAAGGAAGCTTGTCTGCCTAATGGCAGGACTGGCCCTGTGTATGATCAGTGTATTCGGAATGAGATTGTTACAGTTAAAAGTGGCTGGAGGTTAGCATTGGCTTTGGTCTTCTAGTAGTGGTTTGAATGATGAAAGCAGTGCAAATTATCCCATTCTCCCTTTCTCCCTCTCTTTCTCTCTTTTGAGGCAATGCAGCTGCCTGGTAGGACTGACTAATCAGCCTGTTCCCCTCTTGGCAACTCCCGGGAGTCCCCTAAGTAAATAAAATTCTCTCATTAATGATGTCCTCCCTGCTGCAGTTTGGGAATTGTTGGCTCGGCTCAGATCAGTCAGTGTCAACAGCTGCTGCTGCTGCTGCTGCCTATCCTAAGTGGCTGCACCTCAAGGGCAAGGAAGGAGGCACTCGGCAGCAGCTGCAGTTGACACACCACAGAAGGGTTGATTGTAACGAACTTCCACTGCCATGAGTTCTTCCTTTGGAGAACATGATCGTGTGTGTTAGGCTGACCAGATAAAATCCAGGTCAGGGCTCATGTAACTTTAACAGTTGTAGAGCAAAGGGAATTTCAGCCAGTGTCATTTGTATGCAATTAGTTCCTGGTGAAATGCCCTCTTCATCACAACAGTGATGTGCATGCACATGCATGCATACAGCATGTATGCATGCATATATAGTTTTAAATGAGGAAAAATAAATCATCCCTGTAAAACTGATCACTCAAAACCCCTATTGTTTGCCAGATAGCATGAGTGGATAATGGGGACATTGTAGCTTGGTTCCATCTTTCGCAAGACTTATGCAACCCAACCCCCTATGAGCCCCCCCCCCCCAACAATTGCTTTAGGGAATTAGCATCAATTTAAATCTGTTAAAACTATCACAATTTGAAACCACTCTTGGCCTGTATTCCGATAAAGACGTTTATCCAGGCAGAGGTTTATCTGTGCTGATAATGGGTTCTGTGACTACAGGGAAATGTTGATACAGCATGCTAGCATCTCTCATCTTGACATCTACTTTTTAGCTAGTGGAAAGAAGTAATGTCGGTTGGAAGGGGTTTCACAGTACCAGGTTGTCAGCAAGTGCTCCGCGCTACAGCTAGAAAGTATGCCTCCAATGGTGTGCACAAATGTCTTTTCATTACTTGTGCTTTGGTAAACTCACCTTCTGACTTTCTTACGACCTGGAAGGCCTACAGAATATTTAGAAATGTGTGGCTAGTTCTCAGTGTGGCGGGCTATAGCACTGCAGATTTGTGGGATAAAATACTTTCCCATGGTGGATTATTCCTATATTTCAGAGACTGGGAATGTCTGGCCATCCAGATGTTATTGGACTGCAACTCCTGTTACCCTCACCACTGGCTGTGCTGGCTAGGGCTGATGGGAATTGCAGTCCACCAACATCCAGATGGGCACGTGTTCCCTGCCCCTGCTATATAGAAAACTAGCATGTGAGCAATAAGGCTAGGCAAAAATGCTTCTCCCTGACAACTAGTTTTCTGTATGCAGGGATTTTCTTTGATTTAATGAAGAAGCATTCAGTCACATGAGGCCTACCCCAACCATAATCTGAAGTGGTTCACCTAAACAGATGCAGGTTTCCCACATGTATTATTTCATGTATGATTCATGTATTATTTCCACATGGCTATAGTTACACAGGCACACATTCTAGCATCTGATGTATGTTATATTGCAGCCCAGGGTAAATGACCCTCCCTCGGTCCCTTCTCAGAGTGACTATGGCTAGATCTACACCAAGCAGGATATAGCAGTATGAATGCTGTATGAAAGTGGTATACAAAAGGCAGGAGCCACACCAAGCAGGATATAGCAGTATATGGTATGTGTCAATGAGCCCCAACAGTTGTCAGTGCACTTCAATACCACTATAAAACAGTAGTGTGGCTCCTGCCTTTTGTACACCACTTTCATACCGCTGTATCCTGCTTGGTGTAGATCTGGCCTATCGGGAAGGGTGATTTGCATTGGAGAAGAGAAAGGAGGAAAGGACGTGTTTTCTCCTCGAAAAAACCCTTTCTTCCATATGATTTTACCTTCTAGGTTTCCAGACACATGCTGGCATAGTAAACAATAACATGAGTCCAGAACATCAACAGCAATGAAAGCAACTGGCAGGGCATGAGTTTCAGGGGCAGGGGGGAATGACTTGTGAGGAAAACATAAGCAGTTCTTCTCACAAGGGTTTGTTGCAGGCACTCTGGGCTTCCTTATATGCAGCTGCAATGCACCTGGGCAAACAAACTTCCCAAAGGCCTATGGTAATCAGAACTTTCCAAGGCCAAAGGTAACTTATGGGATTCCCAATATCCCATGGATTCCATAGTGATTGCTTTTGAGAGCCCGTGTGGTGTAGCGGTTAGAGTGTTGGACTGGGAGTTGGGAGATCTGGGTTCTAGTCTCAACCCAGCCATGGAAGCTCACCCAGGGTGACTTTGGGGCAGTCACAGACTCTCAGACCATCCTACCTCACAGAGTGGTTGTTGTGAGGGTAAAATGGAGAGGAGGAGTTCCACCTTGAGTTCCTTGCAGGAAAAAGGCACGTTATAGATGCAATAAATAAATAAATAAATAAATAGGGGGATGAAAGAAGTGGGATAGACATATAAATGAGCTGCAACTTTCATTCCAGATTTAAAATTGTTCAGCTTATTTTCCATGTCAGCCCTGCTTCTGAGATCATTCACCACTCATCTTCTCAGCCAGCTCCTGATCCCGCAGCCCCCTCTCCCCCATAAATCCGACCTGATTTGTCCAGGACCATGGGAACTGCAGCAGTGTTTTCATCCCACTATGGGGAGAAGAAGAGATGGGGTTTTCTTGGGCATCCCGGCACATTGCTGTAGCAATGTGCTGGGACAAAAGGCCCAAGTGCCCCTTGGAAAATACAGTTTTCCCAAGGGCTATTTACAGTGCAGTTATACAATATCAGTTTTGTACATGATTTTCTGTGTCATGAGAAGAAAGCATGCTTAGCCAGGCAAGAGTTTTTAAAACTGACAAAAGCCATCTGGTTTCCTAACTTTTGGAGCACTGAGAGTTGTATTTAGTGTATTTCTGGTACAGTGGAAAATGCTACAGTGCTAAGTAATCAAGTGAATTTCCTATGTTTTAAAATCAACTCTGTTGTGTGTGCAACTTTAATTATATGTTTTATTTGTGCAGATGGGGATAGAGCCAAAGCAAGGGATTTTATTTGTTCAGTTATTTATTGGCTGATTAAAATTACTAGGGTTGTAATTTATATGCCTTATTAAAGCTCATATTTGGGCATGTCAGAGAAAAACAAATACTCCCCAATTCTTTTCTCTCTTTTTTTTCATTTTCTGCTTGATGACTTTGCACCTGGCTTATTTTTAATTGCCTTTGACTTTGGGGACATTGGTCCCTCTCCATTTTGCATTAATCAATGGCTAGAAAGGAGTGTGTAATCCCTTTACAGTCCAAAGATGCCTTAATGTAACCATTCCTGTCAACCCTTTAAAAATGCCTGAGATTAGGAGTTATTATCCAGGCTGATTTTTGGAAGATAATTTGCTTGAGAGATTATAACATATAGATGTCCTTCAGCATAACCATTTAGATGAATGCACTTAGTGCCCAAAGTTATTTAGAGTGGGATTTTTAAGAGCACAAGAGTAGTCAGTAGTCAGGAATACAACACAGTATAGCATGGTGACAAACTATTAAGAAAAATGCTAGAATAGCAAATGTTGAGAAACGATTCACACAACTCTTTCTCCCTTCATAGGGTGAATATTTACAGTCTTGCCCTGATAATCACATAGAAGAACTTGGTTTTCATCATGCATTGAGCTCCCTGGATGATATCCATTGAAAATTGGACCTGTGACATTTTGGGTGGTGGCTAGGGGAGTAAACATAAAGTTTGATCTGATGAATGACAGCTTCAGTCCAGAGAAACATGTTTACCAGAAGGCATCATGAGTCAGATAATAGCACACCACCTTACACAGAGGCTGTTTGGGAACAAGAGATGGGGAGAATGAGGGAAGCAATAGTGTTGGCTGACAACATCAGGGGTCCCCCATGAAGCAGTGTTGTCTAAGATGACGGTTAGAAGACAAGGAAAAGCCAGCAGACATTGTGGGGCCAAAAGAGAATAGTGGAACTAGAGGTCTTCTTCTTGCCAAGGAGTGTGTTCTCCCAGTCTCCTGTATCACACTGGATAGGTAAGAACCACTAGCCTCCCTATTAAAAGAAAATGGCTCAATTCGGATGACATGATAGTCAATGGTGGGGTAATAATCAACTTTACTGTTGTTCATCTAGGGGGTACTCCCCACACAACATGGTAATAAATAATCAACTGTGGTGTGGATTAGGATCAGCACTGAGTTGACTATGGCAGCATTCAGATAACACGATAGTCAAAACAACTGACGATTGTTTCCCCCACACCAGCTGTTTATTGTGTCGTCCAAATTGAGCCAATGAGTCAGGTAATCCTATTCCAGTATAAACAACTCCATCTTGGTGTCCTGCAAATATGCAGACAGGACAGCTAGGTTGACTTCTCTAATTTCAAAGTCTACTTGGCCTTAAGAATAATATTAAACTTCCCCCGGCCCCTTCTCAGTGGGTCAAATTGTTAGGTACTTTTACCTGTGTAAATTTCTCACTCTTTTGTGACTGTGCAGCAATTTATACTGCCTCCCCACCCCTCAGGTAAACATCAGGTTCAGTTGTTAACAAAAAAATAAAGCTTCATCCTAGTTCATCATGAAAGGATGGGCTTGGAGGGTTTTTCTTCTTCCTTCTCTTGGGACCTTGATCTTCCACTTGAAAACCCACTTGTCTGATTTGGGGGAAGACGAGGAAAGGGAGAAAGGAAAGGAGTACGACTGAGGCAAGATTCTTCCGTTTTGGGTTTCCATGCAGAAAATTGCCCAATAATAGTGTTGGGTGTAATTGGGGAAGAGCATTCTGCAACTGTACAAATGAGGCTGAATTTGCCATGCTTTTATCTGAACCTTCAATTCTGTCATTGAGACCCCTGCAAGGAAAGTCAGGGAAGAAAATACAAGAAAGCGCTAGAAGCAATCCAGCTAATAGAAAATGCACGGAGTAAAATGTTCTGCTTTTGAAGTATGCTGACATCTCAGATTCTCTCTCTCTCTTTCCATCTCCCCCTCCCACCCTCTCTTAATCCAAATTTGTTTATCCACCAACGTAAACAAGAGCTTGGGGGAAGGTTTTGCCATTTGCTTAACCTCCTCCCACCGAAGCACCGAAGCTGTGATTTCAGCAGAGATTTGCAAAGTGCCTGCTGAGCTGCCTTTGTTCGTGTTATCTGTTCCTTTTGCATACATCCCTCCAATTGTCTTGCCCTCCCTCCCTCTCTTTCCCTCTGCTTAATTTCTGCTTAGACATTGTAGTGTGGCTCAGCTCCTTACTCCTCAATCCCAAGTGAAAAGGAGCCTAAGTTTATGTAACTGCATTTGCTTGAACTCATTCCTTGTGGCCCTTCACCTCTCCCTTCCCTTCCTCTTTTTTCTCCTTCCACACAATCAAAATGTAGATTGTAGGCTGCTTGAGGCAGGGTCCTATCATGTGTGTGAATCATGTTTTCTGACGGTCGTAGGAAAATCAGATTGATCATAGCGTGCACAATGCTTTGTCTTGTTTTATTCCAGTGATGCAAGAGTTCATTTTATCTTTGATCCTACAGTATTTTTTTTTATTCCAAGTTGGAGAGAGTTTTGGCTGCTGATACCTTTGATTGTAGTCCAATTCCTACACTCAACAGACCAGTTAACTTGGATGGGGCTTGCTCAGACATAAATGATGGCACATTTGCACTGTTACTTGTTGATAAGAAAGACTGGGATGAACAAGAACTCTAAATTTGGCTTATAACCAGTGATCCACATCTCAGGCCAATCAGTATGCCAAAAACAAACTTGAGCACAGGGCAGCATAAACATATAAGGACATAACAATGACATTCACACAACACTGAGGTCATGTGTAGTTTGGCCCTTACATAGGTCTCCTGGAGAGTTTGTTGTGTAGTCATTGATATGGCTGGCGTTTGCTTAACTTTAACAATGGAACCAGCATGATGTGCTGACTGACTATTCTTTGGATGTATATTCTTTGAAAGTGATTCTTCACATGACAGCATTGAGAAGGCCATTAATATTGATCAGAAGAAGCTATGATATTTGCTTAAACAAAATTAGGACTGCAGAGTGTGTCCTGCCCTCTCATAGAATTAAGAAATGGTTGCTTGTGTTTGATATTGGTAGATAGAATGTGTTGTGATTGTGCAGTGTGGAGGAGCTGGAGATGGTGGAAGGGCATGGGGCAATTTCCCAGCTACTCGTTGATGCTTAGTCTTTTGGTTTTCTGTAGGGTTCTACATAATTCTGACAAAGAGATTGTTTGGTCAGAAACAGATGAAGGCTATGGCCATGTCTACTCTAGGCAATTATCCCAGGGATGTCTCTAGGTCATCCCTGTGTGTCCAAATGACACACAGGATATCTTGGGGTCAACCAGGGATGACCTAGAGATGACCCTGGGATAATTGAAACCGGAGATGTCCCAGTTTTTTCGCAGTTCCGGGACAACTCCAAGGACTGCAACTGGTGTGGTGCGACCTCCCAGGTCCTCAAATGGGCATGGAGCTGCATGGGGTGGCTCCATGCCCATGGGGGTGGGGTGAGGCAGCAATTTCGCCAACCCTGGGATGGTGGGGGAATGGGCACAGAGTTTGGTGGGGGGTTTACTTATAATTTTCACCACGTGGGACTCCTCTTCAAAAAAAGAAAGAAAGAAAATGGCACCCATGGCTTCCCTCTTCCCTTCTGGGATGTCGCATGGCTGTATAAACACTGGGAGAGGATCGTGGAAGCAGGTAAGATTGTGATCCTCCCCCCTTCCTTCTGCTATACCCATAGGTGAAGATGAGCCCTCTGGTGAGGCTGCTTTTAGCAAGTTGTCCCTGATCCCATGAGACAACTGGTGGTCAAGTCAGCACTATAATGGCTTTGGTCATGCTGGGTCCATTTCCTCATGACTTCACCATTCACATTAACCCAAGGTGACAGATCTCACTCTTAACCATTTCTCCCAGCTTGGCAGTTCGTATCACATGACTGAGACTGCCCTCAGCCATTTCCTCATAATCATGATTGCCCTAGCTGAAGAACGTTCTGTAAGTTGACTTTGGCTCAGTGGGAGAACACCTGATGTCAATGCAGAAGGTCCCACATCCAATCCCTGGCATCTCCAGGTAGGACTGGAAAATATCCTGCTTTTAACTGTTGAAAATTGCTGCCAGTCAGTGTTGACAATATGGGACAGATGGACCAGTGGTCTGATTCGGTATAAGGCAATTTCCTATGTACCTATGGGATCTCTTGTGCTACGTTCTTTCAGAATTCAGCAGTTTCTTGCTCCTTTCCACAACAGTTCCCCTTCTGCAAACATTCTTTTCCTAGACTGGCAGCAGAGTCAATGGATGGAGTGAACATGTTGCTCCTGGGAACTTGCCCTGTGCACTTTTAAAAAGTAATACATGGATTTTAAAGCTTTTCTGCTAGTTTTTATTTATTTATTTATGATACCCTGTTTTTCAGAGGTACTGAATACTTACATTGTAGCTCATATTCTGAATGGTAACCAGCACCCATCAAGATAAGTTTTGCTGGGCAGTTTATAACACCCAGAACAAAATGAATAATTATGGTACATGTGGCAATAAACGATAAAAAAATAAATGGAGTATTTGTTTAGAAAATGAAAACACAGCAGTAAAAGATGCTGAGGAACTATTTAGTGCCGCACATTACTTCTTCATCACTTGATTATTTTAGTTTCATTTCTATTTACATACCCAGTTGATTCTTTTGCATCTGGATTGTGCACAATTCTTTCAATAATGTACGGTTCAGTGGCTATAATTACAGGATTGTTAAAGTTCACATTTTACTATTCATCTTGTTATCTCCAGTAATGGAAGGTTGGAATAAATGCACATAATTACACGGTTGGTCCTAAATTATTTTTTATATTGCTCTCGCCAGGACACACTTGAAATGCAAAATTTATTCTCGGTAAGGTCCCCCCACCACCCCCGTGGCAATGTTCTTATGGCAAAACAAAACAACATGCTCCCTTTCCTGTTTCTCAGAGATCAAGTAAATAAAGCATTTGCAGTTTATGTTGCACATCTGTTCTGTTTTCAAAAATTTCTGAAATTCTGTGAGAAGGTCACAGTTTCTACTGTGAAGTTCTCCAGTGCACACCATTGAAATGCATGGAGTGAGTAGTATGTTTGGTCCCCTCAACTGTGTTCAGGATGCAGCCCATTTACTGCATTCCTCAGCACGTAAGAACACACAAAGATCCCTACTGCATCAGACCAAAGCCCTATTTGGTCAATCATACTTTTCCCACAATAGGCAACCAGATGCCTATGGGAAGCCCACATGCCAGGCATGAGTGCAACAGCATCCTTCTGCTCATGTTCCAAAGCAAACACTATTAAAGGCATACTACCTTTGATACTGGTGGAGGTAATATATAGCCATCATGAGTAGCAGGCAGCCACTGATTGCCTTCTCCTCCATAAATTTGTCTAATCCCCTTTTAAAACTGTCCAGGTTGATGGCCATCACTACATCAGTTTAACAATGTGCTATCTGAAGATGTACTTCCTTTTGTCTGTCCTGAATCTCACATCATTCCAGTATTCAATATGGTGTGGAGAATGAGGCAGAACAATTGCATGATAAAAGCCTCAACTGGGACCACCCTAGGATATTCTGAAGAATGGAGATCTCAGCCCAACTGCATAGGGTGGGAGGAGATGAATGCACAACAGCAGGAAGAATAACTGACACAAGCTGGAGGCAGGGGATTGGGCTGTATGCATTCAGAGGTTGCCAGCATGAATTGGATTCTACCATGTATAACCCTGTGTGCCATATGGTAGCTGCAATGTGATGATAGGCTTGGTGTTACAGACTGCTGAAGATGTCATAAGTGTTCTCAGAACTGCCTGCTTAGAGCCCTTGGGATATATGCTGAATGAATGGCTGCCCAGGAGAAGTGAAGTACGAAGAACTTGGTCCAGAGGCAGGACTTGGGCCAGATCTGCACCACACAGAATATAATGATATGAATGTGGTATGTAGAAGGCAGGAGCCACACAAAGCAGGATATAGTGGTATATAGGAAGTGTTAATGGGCCTCAACAGTTGTCAGTGCACTTCACTACTGCTATATAGCAGTAGTGTGGCTCCTGCTTTTTATATACCACTTTCATACCACTATATCCTGCTTGGTGTAGATCTGGCCATACTTGCCTGCTAAATGAAAATCTTTCTGAGAAGCATCGGCTACCACCCATGCCTCTGTTCAGTGGTTTCCACCCTGCTTGATAATACAAATTGCATCTGGCTGTGGTATTTTAATAGGCTAAATATTGGTTTGAATGATAGTGGCATTACACAGGTGGAAACAAACCTAGGGACAATTTTGTATTTGCTTGCAACTATGCCCTGTTCGAAACCCCAGATATGATCACGACCACGTGTCCACCAAAAATGTTTGGAAATTGCCAGGCATTTGCTGGTGTTCAATTTGTGCAGCTTCCCCAGTTCGATTTTCCGCAAATCTCCTAATTTGCACAAATCTCCCCTGTAGAGTGAATCATCCCTGCTTTTGTCTATGGTGGAAAATTACACAAATTAGGAATTCATGGAAATGTGTGCAAATTTCACATGCAATCGCTGCTCAATTTGTCCACCTTTCCTGTATGTGCAGAGCAAGCAAAATCCTAACAATTCAAAGCTTTGCTCTTTGCCCATCCCTAGGAAAATAACACCTTGCCAAAGTGGTAGAATAATAGTTTAGATCAAACAGACAGCCTATCTACACTACTGCTTTAAAACAGTTTAAAATGGTTTATAACAGTTTATAACAATTTTGAGAACTGTTGGGGCCCAGGACACACTTCATGTACAGTTTCCAAAACATTTTCAAAGTGCTTTATCCTGCGTGTGTAGATAGGCTCAGAGTGTACAAAGCATCCTTTTACTTACTCAGACCATTGGTCCATTGAGACAGTAATTTGAGCTTTCCAGGCAAAATTAGGGGAAAGTGCACATAAAATATGTATGTTTGAGGAAAGCTCATACGACACAGCATTTCAGCAATGGTCAAGTACTTGGGGGGAATGTGCATTTTTGTGTGCATTTTCAAAATGCAAAGAAAATGCAAACGTGAACATATACATTAGTGAAAATGCACACAAAAAGGTTAGAAGTTTCTGCACAGATTTTTAAAAATAATAAGGACCATGAGTTCATGCAGAAATGGGTTGAAATGAGCTTGATCTCAATGACAACAACAACCGCCCCTATCTCACCGATACTGAGACTGACAGATCTGTCTATTCCCTACTGCTACTCGAAGTCAGTAATTTGAAATGTGGATAACTTAACCTGGGATAGTTCGCATGGAAGGCATGTGTGTTCTGCCGTCAAGCCATAGCCCCTGCAAATGGCGGAACATGTGGTTCAGCTGAAATTGCAGCACCTGCTTAATTCTGGTGATGAAGCCAGCAACGAGCCTCCCATTCAAATCAAGCATCTTGTTTCACCTCTGAAGTCTCAAATGGAACAGTGCAGAGGAAACTCAACAACAAACACACTTGTTTGTTTTGTACCCGCATCTGTTGTACCTTCCTGACCTCTCTTTATCTTATCAGTCTAATTATCATTCTGTATAGGATGTAGCTCATGTTGTCTCCATTGCCTGTGCTATGCTTTGCTCAATCTAGTTCTCTAAGCCCTTCACTTGACCCCCTCCTCTCACAAGAGCCTTGCTTTTTGATTAATAGGGCCTAGCTGGCTATGTGCTTCTGCAACACTGAGTGGCAGAGGAGAGGATGGAAGAAAAGAAGCAAAAGCAAATGAGCAGGCAGTAGCTCTAACTTTAATCCTCAATCTATCCTCCAGGAGTCAAGTTGTTGCTGGAAGATATTAGCGAGTTACACACTTGATGCATGGGATGCTCTTTCTGTTAGAAAGAATACACGGACTTCAGCTCATTCAGCAGCATAGAGGCCAATGGAGCTTGTATCAGATACAAGCCTTGGGAGACTTCTCTACGAAACTGTCATCGCTGGGCAAAGTAAAATGTGAGCCTCACGTAGGGATGTATGAGAACTTTTGTTCCTGTTTGCAAATCAGGCAAACATGTCCCATTCACATACTTCCCTCCATTGGGAGATTTTACCATTTATTCCTACTCTCTGCTTTCTGTTCTTTAACCAGTTACTGATCCATAAAAGGACCTCTCACCATATTACATGACTGCAAAGTTTGCTCAAGAGTCTTTGGTGAGGGACCAAATTCCAAGTAAACAATGTCCACACCACATCATCCCTATCTACATGTCTATTGACATTCTCAAGGAACTCTGATTAGTGAGACAGGACTTATCTTTGCAGAAGCGATGTTGATTCTTTTCCAGAAGGACTTGTGCTTATATATGCTTACTAATTTTGTCTTTAATAATGCCTTCAACCAGTTTACCTGGAACAGGCATTAAACTAACCAGCCTGAAATTTCTTGGATCCCTTCTTAAAAGTTGGTGTTACATTGGTCATCATCCAATCCTCTGGTACAGAGGCTGAACTTAGGGACATGTTGCATATTTTGGTTAGAAGATCAGAACTCTAGGATGGATACCATCTGGGACTGGTGATTTATTTGCTTTTAATTTGCCAATAAGGTTGAGAACTTCATCTTTTGTCACCACTATTTGCCTCACTTACTCAGGTGCCCTTCCTGAAAACATCAGTTCAGGCCAGGTATCTGTCCTATTTATTCTGCAGTGAACACCGATATGAAGAATTTAATGAGCTTCTCTGCAACCTCCCTGTCCTCCTTTAATAATCCCTTAATTCCATTGGAATCCAAATTGTATTGCATAGGATAGCCACTTCACATTGAATATAGGTATACCTCTACACTCTCAGAACCAGATTTCATCTATGATACCAGCAAGGTTAACTTTATTTTTGTTCTGTTATGTTACACTTTATTTCTATGCTGCCTTTTGGCCAAAAGGCCCCCAAAGTGGCCCACTAAAAATATAAAAATACATTATTCAAGCAATACACTACATACAAGTCAAAGCCCCTCCCCAATGAGCAAACCTTGCATGGTCTTATCAAAAGCATAGTTACATGGACTTAATGCTGGATAAAACCTTCACATTCATTTGCAGAAAAGGTGGGGGGAAATGTGGTCTATGTAAAAGATGTATCTAAAGCTCTGATAATCCCGGTAACCCCAGTTGTTTGAGATGGTAAAGGAGCAGGAAGGCAAATTCCAAAATTTAAGAACTAATGCAGGCAGACGTGGAGGCCCAGAGTTGCAGTGCAGAAGTAATTAATGGCTGTTCTCATTTGCATTCGGAGGGTGCATTGCTTTCCCATTCTTTCGAGCAGTGAGTGAATCACTCATTACAAGCCAGTTTTTACAGCGTGTTTCCTCCTGGGAGGTCAAGATTCTAATGTATTTGTCTGCATTAGTGTGACAGTTGCTTCCATGGTAATGGTCCAGGTGCATATCACTGTACCTGCCTGCACACAGGATGCCTTTTTGCTGACATCAAAAAGGCTACTTTCCCTTGCAGCATGCGAATGAACCTGACAGCGTTTCTGGGCACCAACTACAGGATTATAACTTAATAGTTCAGCAATGTCATTTTTTTAAAAATGTCACAGGCGTCACTTTTGGCATTCACTATTTTCTCTTCTTACATCTGGGTAAATTTAATGCTCACAAAAGTGACAAAGTGATGACACCCATTAGAGCAAAGTGCTGTGGGGGAAGGTAGTGCACCAACTTCCCACGCATGCTCCTCTACTGACATCTTCTCCAGGAACATGTTGCTGCACTCCTTCTTTTCAGATCTGGGACCTGTCACTGAACTATTGCAGTGTTTCCCCCACCTGGTGCCTGTCAGATGTGTTGGACTGCAGCTCCCATCATTCCCAGTCTACATGGCCGTGCTGCCTGGGGATGATGGAGCTTATAGTGCAACACATCAGGATGACACTAGATTGGGGACAGCTGTGTTCTTATCAATTTGTTTCCGCATGAAAAGACCTGGCTGCATCTTAAGGTGTGTAGGCAAAACTCAGGAAGCCCTAATGTTCTTAATTCTCCTCCCTACAGGAATTTTCAGTATACAAAATTGTATCTCGCTTGTTTAATCTCACAGCAGCTGTAGGTTTATTCATTCATTCATTCACTCACTGGTTCATTCTTTACCTCATAGTCCCATAGCCGAAGCTCTCTGGGCAATTTACAAAGATTAAAAACCTTTAAAATACAGTATAAAAACCACTACATACAAGCATGTAAACAAACAGCACACACAGAGACACACGTAGATCTAACTCAATTTTAAACAATCAACAATAAGAAAATTCCAAGACCTGTTTAAGACCTCATCACATGCTGCCAAATGCCTGAGAGAAGAGGGACATCTTTACCGGTCATTAAAAAGATAATAATGTTGGAGCCAGGCAGATCTCTTTGGGGAGATTCGGGGGGTGGGGGCACCACTGAGAAGGCCTTCTCCCTTGTGGCCTCTTTCTTGGCCTTGGTTGGAGGAAGCACCTGGAGGTTACATTTCACAGCACCTGATCCAGCTACCCATTTACTCATGACTGATGCCAAATGAAAGCAAGGACTGTGAGTGTCTAGTTTGCTCTATTGGTTTAGCTGGAACCTATGCTGTAGTCCCAAACATGCTTATTAGTGGTGCAGCTAGGGCTGGTCCTTGAGCCCAAAGTCCAGGGACCTGGAGTCCAGTGCATGCGTGTGTAGAAATGATCACCCAGAAAGTGGCAGGTGATGAGAGCATCAGGGCACCAGAATCAAACTCTGTTTTATTCCTGTAGTCATGGTGCAATGATTTAAATGAGTCCAAAATGCAAAATTGCAAACTCTTAGTGTATTTTCTATATCAGGGTTGTCAAACACTTTTGTTGTTATTGTTCTAATGTATCAGGACTGTAGAAGCAGCTGTAAAGCCTTGAGTGGTGGTTGGGTGTGTGTCCAAAGAGAAATGTTAGTTGTATGTTTCACATCATAAGTAATACACGGGATCATCTAAATCGACCACTCATAAGATCATTAAGTCTAAGTTCGAAAATTACCTAACTGGAGCATTAATACTGGGGCTTAAGCCCCACTGTGAACACACTGGGTCTTACTTCTGAATAGACATGCATGACTAATTTTAACAGGGTTGAGACTATTGTCTAACTCAAGGCTACTGAAGGATGGTTCAAACCTGGATTTTTACTGGCCAAGCCCCACTTTTTATCTACTACCTAATCCCCCTTTTCAAGAAGATGAAGATTGTCCACCTTCTCTTCAGAATAGATGCTTGCATTACTTCTCCCATGTAAGATAGATCTCATGCAATCTAAGACCAAACCTGCATTCCAAAAGTCAAATGAAAAGCCATGAGAGGTCCTGTCAGTAGTGGTACTTTACCCCAAATTACTTGTTTCCCTCTTCTCTGTCTTCCCTCTAATCTGCTTTGTAATTTTTCACCAGTGAAATCCCCCTTCTATGCCTTGGTTTTCTATTTTTAAGATGAGCATGATGTCATTTCCCCCCATTATTGTAAAAGCCGTGAGCTCTATAGGGGGATACTTTAAATTGGGAAAGCCACAGTTCTAGATAGGACTGTAGACATTTTCATTTTCTGTTCCATAGCATAGAGGCAGCAGAAGAATTATTTTTATCTGTTTGAGCAATCAGTGAAGTTGGGCATGGGGGTTGGGATACTGCTCAGCTCTTGTCCTTAGACACTAATGAAGCCTTACTGTTTATTAGCTGATAAGATTGGATTGTCATCCAGTCTAATCCATGACTGGATAAGTGTAATGTATTATAGATTTGTTTCTTGTTTAGCATTAATTTCTATTCCAGGATTTTCATTGACTGTTTTTGCTGTTTTTCTGCCTCTCACCTTCGGTTAAGTTTGCAGAATTTATACTGGAGCTTCATCATGATATTTCAGTTTTTTTTTTCTCCAATCAAACTCTGAAAATTATTGCCAGCCACAGCAGAAAGTTCACTGACTGGACCAGGGCCAGATTTACATGAAGCAGGATATAACACTTTGAAAACTATTTGAAGACTGTACATGGGGTGTGTCCTGGCCCCCGACAATTGTCACTACTGTTATAAACCATTAGTGTAGATCCTGCCCAGATATCTGACTGCTCTTATTTATTTATTTATTTATTTATTTGCTTACTTACAGAGGGCACAATCCTAAGCATGTTTAGATGGGGGGGAGGGAAATCCTCCACCTCCCAGCATGTCCCAGTGAGCCAACATTCCCCAGCCAACTCCCAGCATTCCCCAGCCAGCATTCCTTGGGACACTCTGGTTCTAATTCCAGCTAAGATGGAACTCCACCCTTCTCTATGTACAGTCTGTGAAGAATACAAGATATCTTTCATTTCAACCTTTAGGTGTGTTGCTCACTGTATATAATGTGATGAACTCCTCTTGTATATGCTTAGCATAGCTTGAAACATCCACAGCCATCCACTGCATTTGACTTCTTCATTTGTTAATATTTTTGAATGTAAAGTGCCGTGTAAGTACTAAGTTTTATTACCAGTGCTAAAACTCACTATAAGGTTCAAAAACAGTCAAAATCCAGTGGTGTTGCTGAATCCAGTGGTGTTGCTGGAAGACTTCCCAGGAAATTTAAAGAAAGAATTAGAAATAGTTTTTAGAGAACAGAAAATTTTTTAAATAAAGGATTGGTTGGAAAAGATGAGTAATAAAGAACAATTAGAAGAAGTTATGAGAGGAAGGAAAAAGCATGGTTTAAAGTTATCCAACTAGAACAATGGATGGTTAAATGGAAAAAGAATAATAAAGAGCTTCGAAATTTTACAAAATTTGAGAAGGTGATTATAATGAGAGAAGAGGAGGATATAAATAAGAATATTAAAGGGGTGGTAAGTGAAATTTATAAAATTTTGTTAGAAGGAGAAGAGAAGCAAAATTATTTGAAAGTATTATGGGAAGAAGATTTAAAAGAACAAGTAAATGATCAAGATTGGGGGGAAATTTGGAATTTGCGGAACTTGAACACTATGTCAGTAAGAATAAAAGAAAACGATTATAAAATAGTATGGAGGTGGTATTTAACACTGGTAAAACTAAACCAAATAGATAAGAATTCGAAGCTATGTTGGAGAGGTTGTCAAGAAATTGGAACGTATTTTCATATGTGGTGGACTTGTAAATATATACAAATATTTTGGTTAAAAGTAATTGAAGAAGTAAAAAAAGATAATAGATTTAAAGTTTAAGATATGTCCTAGGATAGCTTTATTATCAATTTATGATAAAGAAGAAGGAGAGCAAAATGTTAAAGAGTTAATTATGAATTTAATGACTGCAGCAAGGTTAATAATAGCTAGACAATGGAAAGTGCAAGGCAACTACCAAATAGAAGATTGGTATAAAGAAGTGTGGAATATTGCTGTAAATGATAAGTTAACAAACAATGTTAAAGTTAAAAGAGGAATATTAAGAAAAAATGAATTTGGAGATATATGGGGATTATTTGTGGATTATGTATTAAAAAGGGGGAAGGGGTGTGCACCATTATATGAATCTATGCAGTTTTGGAAGAATGATTACAAATAAATATGGTATATAGAAATGTAGCTGGTCCCAGGGGGGTGGGGTGCACTAGTCAGGTGAATTATGTTAGTTTTATAATGTTAGTCATTTGATTTATAAGTGATATGTTTATGTTTTTCATTTATGTTATTGTATAAAAATTAATAAAAAAAATTAAAAAAACCAAACAGTCAAAAGTTGGACATGTACATTTAACAGCAGAGGCAAAGCAATCCCTAACACATCATCAATTTGTTAGACTGCCTATGGAAGCCTAAAGCTTTTGCATTGAACTAGGCATGTTCTAGCTGAGTTAGAAAATGATCTGGTATTTATCTCTGAGGCAGCAACGACTAGAAAAATGCTGTCTTATTGAATGATCATGTGCAGTGGGAACTTTTAAATGAAGCATATTATTTATTACATTTTTTAAAAAATCAGAAGTGTCAAAGGTTGCTTACTAATGCTGGAGTTCCAACCTACAATCTGGTGCTAGAGTTCGCACTTAGAGGTGTATTAGTTCCTTCCCTGATGTTCATTCTCAAATTTGACAGGGCAGGATTTTGAAACAATTCAGGCTTACAAACCTGAAATTTGTCTATCAAATCATTGAAGAGGAGTGGGGAGAACGGAGCATGGGCATCATTTTCAGAGCTGATGTTTTTCAAGGAGTTTTCAGTATGTTGGTGGAGTTCTATAGCAAGAGCAAATTGTACCATTAGAACAATCATTAAATTTGTCCTGATTGATGCCGGGATATTTGTGAAATTATGGCTTTTCTCTTCAGAATGCCTTTAGTATTCACAACTCTTTGTTAGTCAAATGGATCACCTGTTATTTCTTTGAAATTAGGGAGTTGACTGGCCTCCCTTCAAGCTGCAGGTAGAAGCTCCTGAAACAACCTACAAATGCTTCAGGCTACATGTCATGGAATTAGACAAGCAAACAGAAAAGGAACCTGAAAATGTGAGTGTGTGGTACAAAGCAATAAGTATTGATAGCTCATATTCCCAAAAGAGCAATTGAGAGATGCAAAATACAGCTCCAAATGGTTTTAGTTTTTATCATGGAGAGGGCCAATTCTCAGTCAGAGCTGATATTTTGCTCCAGGGATGGTGTCAGCATTTGGCAGCCTTGGGCAGTTGATGGGACGTAGTGGCCCTCCCTTCCCTTTAGAATAAAGATGCCTGAGATGTTGATCCAAGCAGCATTGGACAGCTGGGTCTCGCTGCCATTTTAATTTCCCACAATGCCCCCAACATGGCGACACTCTCTGGGGCTGGATGGGAAATTAAACTGGCAGCCCCCTCCCCCCACTACACCATGCTGCTTGGGGTATTTCTCCTCCCTGCAAGCCCTGCCAGGTAAGCCTACCAGAGCCTAGTGAAAGAGGAAGAGGTTCTCCAGAGGGCACATGACCCCTCTCCAACTGGGACCTGGCCCTAAATTATTCTATGTAGCAAATCCGAAAGAGAGATGGCTTCACATTCAGCAACATTTGCTGAGTAAATCAGTGGTGTTTTGAGTTTTGTTTTGTTTTTAAGTTGTTTCCTTTTACATGTACAGAGTCATCATATGGGGGGAAATCATGTGTCCTTGCTGTTGCTTCTCCGCCCCAACTTTTATCCCTCATCACTTTCTCTTTCTGCCCAGAGGGGAAAGCAGAAGTAAACAAAAACCACGTGGCCCATTCAGGGGGTGTTTTTATCGCGCTGCTTTTCCTGCATACATTCCGTTATTAAAGAAAAAATGGATTAAAAGTGGTCTATTTTGCTATGGAAAAGCAAGCAGAAGGAGCGGGATGCACATGGGAGGTGGACAGCATTGTCTTACATCCATAAGTGGGCAGTAGCAAGCGGGCGATAAAATGCTCGTCTGATGAAGGGAAGGATTGTTCCTTTTCCTCAGTGTTATAAATGTTTAAAAGAACCCAAAATTATACAAAAGGGGAAGGGTAGTGGGGGATCTAAGGAAACATCTGAAAATTATAGAGGCCTGTTAATTTTCAGCAACTGAAGCTTAATTAACTCTCTGTAAAATGTGGTGCGTAACTTGGTGAAACAGAAGAAGCTGATATATGCGCCCTACTTTGCCGGAAGATATAGATTCTACCAGCACCTCTCCCCCACCCAGCTTTAGTTACAGAATTTGTTGTGGGGAGGGAAGGAGGTGGAGAAAGAACGAGAAATAGGGAAATAAACAAGAAAATACAATAAATGATGGACAGGAAGAGATAAGGCAGAAAATAGTATGAGAATGGCTGGGAGAAAGGAAAAAGGTAAGCTGCGGAGGATTAAGAATGAGGGCATTTATTAATAAACTGGAATTGTAAAATGAACATTCTGGGACTGTGAACATATGAGAAAACAAGATTAAGAGGAGAAAGAAAGAAAATGGAAACAAAAGGGAGAGGGTGGGTGGAGCAGCTTCGCCAGTTGTGCCTCGTTTGTTTAAGCATTAAAACCGGCTAAGTCTACATTATTTTTCAGGTTTTCTCTTTAGAGGAGGTTGAAAAGAAGAATGATCTTCCAGTTGACTTTATTTTCCCTTCACATGCAAACATGCACATACAAAGCATGGCGTACAAAACGCTCTGAGCGGGTGGGTGCAGACGTAAGCCAATGTGGGTTTTTTTTTAAGGAGGCAGGACCAGATTCAAGCATCAGGGGTAGAAATCTGTGTGATCCTCAAGTTCATAGCAATTTCCTCAGGAGACTGTATCATATTCTAGCAACTGGAGGATGGTGGGTGGTTGCCATAGCAACGGAAGGCCTGAAAGATTGACTTGGAGTAGCAACAGGCCACTGAAGCAGCCTAAGTAGGATTTATAGCACATTATAGTGTGAAAAGCAGGAGAAAATTACTGTAAAGGCAGGAATTATAGCACAACAGAACATATCAACTCTGAAATCCATCTTGCTAATTAAAACAGCATACTCTGTGGTGGAGTGCACAATAAGACTGGGTTTTAATGGGGACATGTTATCGGTATTTCATTACAAACTCTTTTTTTGCTCTTTAAAATAAGCATTAGATGAAAGGAGGAGTTGCAAAGGCTACTGTAACCATCTGCTTTCTTAGCATTTGTCCATCTGATATTTTAAGAAACTTCTTTCAGTTTAGCAGAGCCATTTGGACATTGCAACCTTTGCTGCTGGTGTAGAAGATAGTGACTTTGTTCAGACATCACAATGTATACCATAGTTTAGCATGATGGGAAAAGCCAGCTCACGTTCTTTCCTTCCTTCCCGCTTTTTCTTTCATTTTTGTTTAATCACAGCTTGTGGTTTTGTCAGGACCTAACAAACTTTGCTTAATCTTAAGTATGGTTTGTCTCAAACAAGCCAACTTCAAACCACAAATTATGAAGCTGGCTTGTTTCAACAAACCATAGTTAAGATTAACCACAGTTTAGGGTTTAAGATGCAATGCTAAATTCAGTTTACCAATAACAGTAGGAAAATCTTCCAATACCCTCACAAGCCACCAAAGAAGAGGAGTAGGGAGTCTGCGTGAGGCTTGCTGTGGCTCATTCCTGACACAATAAACTGACCAACTGTTTGATTTTTCTCAGAAAAAAGCATCAATGCAGTTGTGAAGGAGTATCTGCCAGGGGAGTTTTCTTTTGGATGACATATGAGTTCAAAATTCTGACCACTCATGAGGCACCAAGGATAATGTTTAGGTAACCTAAAGAAGCCATGTTTATGTTGAAAGATCCCAGAACATCGAGACCTCACATGTTAGGGAGGTGACTAAGTTAAAATTCTTCTCCCTGGTGAGTTTAAGGAGTTTTCTATATTCATGGAATTTTCACCTGAGGGCAGTCCTGATTTGCATTTTGTGGTGGTACAGCCCCTTCAGAAGACAGCCCCAGGCATTTGAATTGGACCTTACTCTCAAGAAAATGCAGTTAGTGTTATAAACTTCACCTTTATAACAGATAGAGACACGTTTCCCCTCCTGAAGTGTATTTGCTATTCTCTGCAGTGCCAAATTGGTTGTTTCAATATTGTCGCTTTTGGAACATTTGACAGTGTTTTGGTTAGAGTTCAGTATGAAACACCCGGGAATATGTTGTAGTATGCGAACAAAAATAATTGCCACAATTAAGGTTTTGATGAAGCACATATTATATTTTTAGGCAAGATGATATATTGAAATAACAGGAAATTTAGTTACAGGAAATGAAGATTTGAGCCAATTGTTTAGCATAAAAAGTGACAGGGAACAAGGTTGTGTCCTTTCCCCTGTTTTGATGAAGATCAGCCTCATTAAGAGAGACAGGCAACATAAAAATGGCACAACTACAACTCATTAGGTTTCCAGTCCTATCCTATGCACACAATGGGGCCTACTTATAAGTAAGCATGCATAGTGTTGTATTCTTAGATATGTAGATTTTGCTGACGGCCCAGGTCTTTAGACTTATGACTAAATCAGTGGAGACTGGTGGCTCCGATTTTGGTGGGGCTGTGAGCCAGAACTCTAAATGAGCTACTATCCAAGCACCTTGAATTACTCCTTTAAATTTCTGGTTGGTTTTGATTGAAACCCAGAATGGATTCACAGGCCCACTGGAATAGGAGCCACCATCCTCCACTGGACTAAAGCAGTATGCAAGCCAATACCAGGATCCTGTTATGAACTAATAAGACAGAGCATACAAAGACTGAACTAATCAGATGACTGTTTGACATTGCGTAAATGATGGGATAAACACTAAGACACGAGATGGTAAGTGTAATAAAAATCCAGCCATTCCCATATGTAGAAAGGAAAGCAGTAACAGGGTGTTTCCAATAAGGGAACAGCAGGTAAACTTCAGAGGATTTATCTGTTGGAAACTATTTTGTAATGGCAAGATACTCATTTCATTTACTATTTTTCTATCCAGAGAAATCAACATTTGGGGCGGGGGTGTAATCTTGACATTAGGGATGTGCACTGACCCCCCGGATCGGATCGGATAGCGGATCGGAATCGGACCTGGGGGGTCGGATCGGGTCGGATCGGATCGGATCGTGTGTCGGATCGGATCGGATCCGATTCCGATCCGCGGATCGGATTTTCCGATCCGGATCGGACGCCATTTTGAATGCTTTTTCCTATAGCAAATTATTGTTTTATAAAAACGCCTATAACTTTTTCATTTTTAAAGACAGAAGGATGAAACTTGGGCACATTGTACACTGGTTAGGGATAGGTATCTGTGAGAAATTTCAGAAAGATTGGTGCATGCAGTTTGTGGCAATTGATTTTTTAATAAATAACATGGAATGCCTATAACTCGGTCATTTTTAAAGTTACACACATGAAACTTTGCCACATTGTAGGTGGAACCTTGGGACCCACGTGTGTGAAATCCCAGAACCGTGGGTGCTTGCCTGGTGTGGCAATGAATTTTTGAAAAATGGGTAGTAGTGGGGTAAATGCAGTTATGCCTCCCATGTTTTTATTTTTAAAGATACAAACAGGACACTTCGGCACATTACAGGGAACACTTCCCTTGATATGTGTGTAAAATTTCAGACAGCTAGCTCCAGGCATGTGTTGGCAATGAATTGTTGAAAATTGGGTAGCAGTGGGGTAAAATACAGTTTTGCCTCCCATTTTTTTATTTTCAAAGATACAAACGGGAAACTTTGGCACATTGCAGGGAACACTTCACTTCAAATGTGTGTGAAATTTCCGGAAGCTAGGTGCAACATTTTAGTGGGAAACGAACGTTTATTCATGGCATTTCACATGGGATTTATGGGTTGGTTTGAAGAGCTACAAAGCTCTAACTCGCTCACATGGCACAGGACCTATGCCCGCTCAAACGCTGGAAATTTCACAAACTTTGGTGCAATGCTTTAGTGGGAAAACAAAGGTTTATGCATGGCATTTCACATGGGATTTATGGGTTGGTTTTAAGAGCTACAAAACTCTAACTCGCTCACATGGCACAGGACCTATGCCCGCTCAAACGCTGGAAATTTCACAAACTTTGGTGCAATGCTTTAGTGGGAAAACAAAGGTTTATGCATGGCATTTCACATGGGATTTATGGGTTGGTTTTAAGAGCTACAAAACTCTAACTCGCTCACATGGCACAGGACCTATGCCCGCTCAAACGCTGGAAATTTCACAAACTTTGGTGCAATGCTTTAGTGGGAAAACAAAGGTTAAACTTTATTATTTTAAACCTTCAGGAAGGGGACATTGCCTGCCTGGTGTGGATTGGTAGTGAGGGAAGAAAGTTTCACTTATTCATTTGTAAAATGTAAAGTGATTGTAAATTGCTTTAGGGACCCATACATTTACATGACAAGACAGGTGTTGGTTGCAGGAATGCTACCAAATGCACTAGTAGCTAATCCCAGGTAATAGCTATTCAGATCCTAGCTAATAGCTATTATTCAGATCCTAGCCTGGGAAGGGATCTTGCAGGATAAGTGATTGTTCTTTTCTTGTGTAGTATGTAATTCTAAACCAGAAGGCTGCTTTGATGTAGAGCCAATCCACATGGTCTCTTGCAGCACCTAGTATTATTTATTTCTCCTTCCACAGCAGAATCTGGAAGGCGGGCAGGCAGGCTGGCATCCAGGGCAAAGTCCAACAGCGGCATTGGGGACTGGGTGACATTCTCCTTGAGGGCGAATGCCAAGTCCCATGGCTTGTGCGAGGAGGGCGGCTTGCTCTCTTTGCAGGAAGGATCTGGAAGGCGGCAGGCGGCATCAGCAGCGGGCGGGCAGGCTGGCATTTAATGGGCAAAGTCCAACAGCGGCGTTGGGGACTGGGTGACATTCTCCTTGAGGGCGAATGCCAAGTCCCATGGCTTGTGCGAGGAGGGCGGCTTGCTCTCTTTGCAGGAAGGATCTGGAAGGCGGCAGGCGGCATCAGCAGCGGGCGGGCAGGCTGGCATTTAATGGGCAAAGTCTCTCCTTTCCCGGGCACTGTGGCAGTGAGAGTGCCATAGGCTGCAAAAGAAGAAGGGGGGGAAAAAGAATGAATATTAGTTGACCACTTCAACACAACCAGCTCCCTTCCACCCAGGATTGCCCTTCCTGAGTGCCCACGCCCCAGCAGGCACACGGGGCTGCCTGCTCACTCGGAAGTTAGCAGGCAGACAGCCAACCTTCAGTTAGGTGGAAGGTGCCCCCCCCCATTCACAGAACACTTACCGTAGTCCTCCTGAGGGCGTTGTTGATAAGATGCCACTTCCAGGCGGGCAGTGACGGGCAGGTGGGCAGTCTGCATTACCGTCTCTCCTGGGCACTGTGGCAAAGAGTTCCATAGGCTGCAAAAGAAGAAGGGGGGGGAAGAATATGAGAAAAATGATACTTTTCCACCACTGGCTCCCTCCCACCCAAGACTGGCATGTGCCCGGTCCTGAGTGGCCACGCCCCAGCAGGCACACGGGGCTGCCTGCTTGCTTACTCGTGGGTAAGCTCTCTGACAGGCTCTTACCAGAGTCGTGCGGGCGACGTGAATCGATGGGCCACCTCCATGCGGCCGTGGCTGGGGCAGATGGGCAGTCTGGATTCACGGGTGCGCTTTGCGCAGTGGCGAAGAGTTCCATAGGCTGCAAAAGAAGGAGGGGGGGGGGAAAAGAATGAATATTAGTTGACCACTTTAACACAACCAGCTCCCTTCCACCCAGGATTGCCCTTCCTGAGTGCCCACGCCAAAGCAGGCACACGGGGCTGCCTGCTTGCTTACTTGTGGGTAAGCTCTCTGACAGGCTCTTACCAGAGTCGTGCGGGCGACGTGAATCGATGGGCCACCTCCATGCGGCCGTGGCTGGGGCAGATGGGCAGTCTGGATTCACGGGTGCGCTTTGCGCAGTGGCGAAGAGTTCCATAGGCTGCAAAAGAAGGAGGGGGGGGGAAAAGAATGAATATTAGTTGACCACTTTAACACAACCAGCTCCCTTCCACCCAGGATTGCCCTTCCTGAGTGCCCACGCCAAAGCAGGCACACGGGGCTGCCTGCTCACTCGGAAGTTAGCAGGCAGACAGCCAACCTTTAGTGAGGTGGAAGGTGCCCCCCCCATTCACAGAACACTTACCGTAGTCCTGAGGGCGTTGAGGACTCGGTGAGATTCTCCTGGAGGACCCCTAGTCCCATGGCTTGTGCAAGGAAGGCGGCTGGCCCGCCTCGCAGGAACGATCTGGAAGGCGGCAGGCGGCATCAGCAGCGGGCGGGCAGGCTGGCATTTAATGGGCAAAGTCTCTCCTTTCCCGGGCACTGTGGCAGTGAGAGTGCCATAGGCTGCAAAAGAAGAGGAGGGGGATAATGAATATTACATAAATACTTTTATACTGCAAAAGAAGAAAGGAAAATAAATAAAGATTTGTATTAATTAATACATGCAAGTCCTAGTAACTAGTCTCCCACCGGCACACTTCTCTTGTTTGTGATGCAATCCTCTTTCTCCTGCTGCACCCCTCCCTTTCTAAATCACTCTTCTGAGCCCATTGTTAGAGGGATTGGCTATCCTTTTGTGTCTGGCAGGACACAGCTTACCGGATCATTAGAGAATCACCATTTCTTTTGTCCTTGGGTTATTCATTCACTCCTAATAGCACCCTACGTTAGGCTGACCAGATCAAATCCAGGTCAGGGTTCCTAACTTCAGCAGTTGTAGAGAAAAGGGAATTTCTGCCAGTGTCATTTGTATGGAATTAGTTCCTGCTGAGATTCCCTCTTCATCACAACAGTTAAAGGTGCAGGGGCCCTGCCTTCTTTTCTATATGGCCACTCTGCCTGCACTCTTACCTGAGTCGTAGGGGTGACGTGAATCGAGGGGCCACCTCCATGTGGCCGTGGCTGGGGCAGATGGGCAGTCTGGAATCACGGGTGCGCTTTGCGCAGTGGCGAAGAGTTCCATAGGCTGCAAAAGAAGGAGGGGGGGGGGAAAAGAATTAACATGAGATAAATCATACTTTTCCACCATTGGCTCCCTCTCACCCAGGACTGGCATCTGCCCGGTCCTGAGTGCCCACGCCCCAGTAGGCACACGGGGCTGCCTGCTTGCTTACTCGGAAGTAAGATCTCAGACTGCCCCACTTCTGGACACTCTCAGGTGTCCCTGCGTTGACTGCACACACTTACCTTATTCGTGCGGCCGCTGTGGATCGGAGGACTCCAGTGGCACATAGGCTCCTCCAGGCAAAGTCACATTGGCATAGGCTCCTCCAGGCAAAGTCACATTGGCATAGGCTCCTCCAGGCAAAGTCACATTGGCATAGGCTCCTCCAGGCAAAGTCACATTGGCATAGGCTCCTCCAGGCAAAGTCCCAGTGGCACATAGGCTCCTCCAGGCAAAGTCACATTGGCATAGGCTCCTCCAGGCAAAGTCACAGTGGCACATAGGCTCCTCCAGGCAAAGTCACAGTGGCATAGGCTCCTCCAGGCAAAGTCACAGTTTGGCACAGCTCCCTCCAGGCAAAGTCACAGTGGCACATAGGCTCCTCCAGGCAAAGTCACATTGGCATAGGCTCCTCCAGGCAAAGTCACAGTGGCACATAGGCTCCTCCAGGCAAAGTCACAGTGGCACATAGGCTCCTCCAGGCAAAGTCACGTTGGCATAGGCTCCTCCAGGCAAAGTCACAGTGGCACATAGGCTCCTCCAGGCAAAGTCACAGTGGCACATAGGCTCCTCCAGGCAAAGTCACAGTTTGGCACAGCTCCCTCCAGGCAAAGTCACAGTTTGGCACAGCTCCCTCCAGGCAAAGTCCCAGTGGCACAGGCTCCTCCAGGCAAAGTCACATTGGCACAGGCTCCTCCAGGCAAAGTCACAGTTTGGCACAGCTCCCTCCAGGCAAAGTCCCAGTGGCAGAGGCAAAGTCCCAGTGGCAGAGGCAAAGTCCCACTGGCAGAGGCAAAGTCACAGCTGCATGGGCCCCTCCAGGCAAAGTCCCAGTGGCAGAGGCAAAGTCCCAGTGGCAGAGGCAAAGTCCCACTGGCAGAGGCAAAGTCACAGCTGCATGGGCACCTCCAGGCAGGCAGGCGGGCAGAGGCAGAGGCAGAGGCGGGCATGATGCCAGGCGCTTGCGCATTGCACAAGTAAGCAATAGAACCGTGAGACCAGCCCACGCATTCCGGCTACTTCACAATGGCGGCAACCTAGCAGGTGGGCAGGCGGGCAGGCAGGCAGGCAGGCAGAGGCAGAGGCAGAGGCGGGCATGATGCCAGGCGCTTGCGCATTGCACAAGTAAGCAATAGAACCGTGAGACCAGCCCACGCATTCCGGCTACTTCACAATGGCGGCAACCTAGCAGGTGGGCAGGCGGGCAGGCAGGCAGGCAGGCAGAGGCAGAGGCAGAGGCGGGCATGATGCCAGGCGCTTGCGCATTGCACAAGTAAGCAATAGAACCGTGAGACCAGCCCACGCATTCCGGCTACTTCACAATGGCGGCAACCTAGCAGGCGGGCAGGCAGGCAGGCAGGCAGAGGCAGAGGCAGAGGCGGGCATGATGCCAGGCGCTTGCGCATTGCACAAGTAAGCAATAGAACCGTGAGACCAGCCCACGCATTCCGGCTACTTCACAATGGCGGCAACCTAGCAGGTGGGCAGGCGGGCAGGCAGGCAGAGGCAGAGGCAGAGGCGGGCATGATGCCAGGCGCTTGCGCATTGCACAAGTAAGCAATAGAACCGTGAGACCAGCCCACGCATTCCGGCTACTTCACAATGGCGGCAACCTAGCAGGCGGGCAGGCGGGCAGGCAGGCAGAGGCAGAGGCAGAGGCGGGCATGATGCCAGGCGCTTGCGCATTGCACAAGTAAGCAATAGAACCGTGAGACCAGCCCACGCATTCCGGCTACGTCACAATGGCGGCAACCTAGCAGGCGGGCAGGCGGGCAGGCAGGCAGAGGCAGAGGCAGAGGCGGGCATGATGCCAGGCGCTTGCGCATTGCACAAGTAAGCAATAGAACCGTGAGACCAGCCCACGCATTCCGGCTACTTCACAATGGCGGCAACCTAGCAGGTGGGCAGGCGGGCAGGCAGGCAGGCAGGCAGAGGCAGAGGCAGAGGCGGGCATGATGCCAGGCGCTTGCGCATTGCACAAGTAAGCAATAGAACCGTGAGACCAGCCCACGCATTCCGGCTACTTCACAATGGCGGCAACCTAGCAGGCGGGCAGGCAGGCAGGCAGGCAGAGGCAGAGGCAGAGGCGGGCATGATGCCAGGCGCTTGCGCATTGCACAAGTAAGCAATAGAACCGTGAGACCAGCCCACGCATTCCGGCTACTTCACAATGGCGGCAACCTAGCAGGTGGGCAGGCGGGCAGGCAGGCAGAGGCAGAGGCAGAGGCGGGCATGATGCCAGGCGCTTGCGCATTGCACAAGTAAGCAATAGAACCGTGAGACCAGCCCACGCATTCCGGCTACTTCACAATGGCGGCAACCTAGCAGGTGGGCAGGCGGGCAGGCAGTTTTTTAAATCATATAGCCAAAATAAACACAACACACAGTGACAGCCCTGCAAGGCTGCCACATAAGTCCAAAAGACACAGTCAGAAACAGTGTGGGATGCTGCTTGTCATCCACTCAATGTAGGAGCCTGGAAGAGGAATCCTATCGCGTCCTTCGTTCATAGTCAGAGAGGTGCATGCGTTCCTTGGCGATAAAATTAAGCCTTCTTCTTATCCAAAGTTCTCATGAGCCTCTGACGTGGTCTTACAAGAAGAAACGCCCATGGAAGTGTGGGACCTTACAGAAGGCCTGGAGGGAGCCATCGGAGTCCAATTTCAGAGGCACACGTGCAAGCACATTGGTTCAAGTCAAACAACATAGAATGTGTGAGATGCTTGTGCATCCCCTCAATGTAAGAGGCTAGGAGAAGAAACTAGATCCCTTCGGGATCCATCGTTCAGAGTTGAGTTACTGAGCTGTAAACAACACAGCCAGTAAATTAAAGTAAAGAAAATTAATTAACCGAAAATAAGAATTAAAAAATCAAGGGCCTGCCGGTGCCTGCCCAAAGGTGTGGGATGGATGGGGGGTGCCTGCCAATTACTCTCCCGCGGGCATGAGGGTGGGGTATCCCAGCAGGGGCAGATTGACCTTGAGGAAGACCAGCTGCTCCACAATCTCAGCGTCCAAGCGAGAGCGGTGGGGTGTGACCACGTCGCCCGCCATGGAAAACACCCGCTCGCTTGGAACGCTGGACGGTGGGCAGCTGATTCTGTCCATGGCCACCCGCGCCAGATCAGGCCACATCTGGCGCCGAGATGACCAGTAGGCCAGGGGTTCGATGGAGCCGTCCTCCATCTGCTCCGCCAGGTAACGCTGCACTGCTGCTGCAGCGTCATCCTGGCGGCGGCTGGGTTGAGTGCCTCTATGCCCAACCGCAGCCTGCAAAGCCTTGTCCCAAAACCCCTGGCCTGTCCCCCTGCTGGGTGTGGTGGTGCTGGTGCCGCCGCTGCTGGTGGTGCTCAGCGGACTTAGCGCCTGGGCTTCGGTGGGCTCCTCCTCTGCCTGCCCAATCCTGGCATCCCGGGCCGCCCGAACGTCCGTCACCAGCATTTCCACCCAACCTGCCCGGGAAGTCTGCCCACATAACCCATCCTTGATGCGCGGGTCGCACATGGTGGCCAACATGTACTGCCTCTCGTTGTAGAGAGGCTGGACCCGGCGGGATAGGCTTTCCCTCAGCCTCGTCACCACTTCCCGCACCTCTGGCAGGAAGCGCCTGCCGGTGACGGCATCCCCGGCCTCCAGAAACTCGCCCATCTGATTCTGGAGATGCCTGGCCACGGGGAGCACCTGGCTGAGAAGGGCAGTGCTGCTGCTCAGGGTCTCGGTGGCCTCAAGGAACGGCTTGAGGACCACCAGAAGCTGGGACATGGCCTCCCACTGCTGCCTGGACAGTGGGGCCTGGATGCCAATGTCCCCGACCCTGAACATCTCGTGGACAACACGCTGTTGCTCCACCATACGCTCGAGCATGTGGTAGGTGGAGTTCCAACGTGTTGCCACGTCCTGCACTAGCCGGTGCTGCGGAAGTCCCAGCTCCTGCTGCTTCTCCCGCAGCAACCGACTGCCCTTCACGCTGTGGTGGAAATGCCCAGCCACCTTCCTGCAGCTCTCTAGGAGATTACGGATTTGGGGTGGGAGAGGGGCCTTGCTGCCTCCAAGGCCATCCCTGACGACCAGGTTGAAGACGTGCGCGATGCAGCGGATGCCCTCAAATCCGCCATCGCGCACCGCCTTCAGCATATTGGCTCCCCCGTCCGTGACCATGTAACCGCGGGTGTGCTGGTGCCCGCCCAGCCACCCTGCCACCATGCGGTTCATGGCCTCCGTAATCTCCTCCGCCGTGTGGGACTGGTCCATGACTGCGGTATGAAGGAGGGCCCAGCGGCAGCCCTCCTTCCCAGTCCCAGAAGTCCTGGGTGCTTCCTGCCCTGAGGCTCCCCACCAGTGAGCCGTCAGGGACAGGTAAGCGTGCACTCCTCCTTCGCTGGACCAGATGTCCGAAGTGAAGTGCACCTTCTGTGCCTCTGCCTGGCACAGACGACCCAGAACTAACTCCCTGCATGCCTGGTACAGGGAGGGCACCACACGCCTGCTCAGGGTGGTGCGACACGGCGGCTTGTAGTATGGAACCACAAGAGCCATCAGCCTCTTGAAGCCTGCGTTCTCAACGAGGCTGAATGGCTGGTCATCCAACGCCACCATCTCACCGATGCAATTGGTGATCTGGTTGGGCGCTGGAAAACGCCACCTTGTGGCTCCATACTTCCCCCACCCCATCTCTTCCATGGTGGCCTGGCGAAGCCTCTTGGGGATGGGAGGTCGAGAGCTGGCAGAAGTTGCAGGAGCCTTCTGCTTGCCCTTGCCGCTAGCACCAGTCTGCTGCGAGGTGCCCGCCTCGGTCCCAAGCAAAACAGACTGGTGGTGCCTCTGCATGTGGCGGGTGAGGTTCGTGGTGGTGAAGTGGCCTGGCATTTTTCCCCTGCTCACTGACATCTTGCAGTAGCGACAGACAGCAAAGCGGGAATCCACTGCCACCTCAAAGTGGTCCCACACCTTGCTTGCCTGTCGCTTCTGGGGTGACACAGACGGCCTGCCGGCGCCTTCGCTCTGTGGTGTCACCTCAGGAGCAAGGGAATGAGTGGAAGAGAGGACGGATTGTGGAGAGTAAGTCTCTGGTGCTGCCTGCTCTTCCTCTTGCCCCACATCAGAGTCCTCCTCCTCACTCTGAACCTCGCTGACTTCCACAAGATCTGGGAAAAGATCAGTCAGCGGGTTCACAGGCTCACCCACCAAAGAAGGAGCTGGATATAGTGCTCCTTCTTCATGCCCACTGCTGCTCCCAGCACCTGCCTCATGTTGCTGAAAGAGTGCCCTGCAGGCACTACTTTGAGTTGCCTCTGCCTGCTTCTGCTGCCCCAGTGGAGAACGCCTCAGTTTAACTGGGGGTGTGGAAGTAGGCTGCCTGCTGCTGGTCCCAGCAGCAGCAGCAGCAGCGCCATGCCCAGAGCGGCCTCTCCCAAATGCTGCCTTGGGAGCACCCCCCCTTTGAGTGCCACGCTTCATTTTATTTTTATTATTATTTATTTTTGTGTAAGTGTGTGCTTTGCTGACTTTTTTTGTGTTTGTAGCAGCAGGCTACACAGCCCAGCAACACACACTCACTCACAAGCGCGCACACACACACACACACACAGAGAGAAAGAGAGAGAGAGAGAGAGAGGATAGAAATATTTTTTTATTATTTTTTTGAGTTTTTTTCAGAAAGCGAAAGTAGAACAAACAAACACACTCACTGCAAAGACAAACTGAACTCACAGACAAACAAACGTGCTATCTAAGAAAGGAAAGGCAAGAGAGAAAGGAAAGCCAAGAGAGAGAACAAGAAAAGCTGAAGTAAAAGATCAGAAACTCCTCAAAACCACCTCCAAATGCAATCAAATCAATACAGTCTCTCCAACACAGCTCCAAAACACTCCCTAATCTCCTCTACGTTCAACCCACAAAGAGCCAGAAGGGCAGGGCTGAGAGAATATATACTGGTGCCCTCCTCCAGCATTGCGATTGGAGGCTGAAGAAAGTCTTCACAGGATTGGGTGATTCAGTCATGTATTCTAAAGCACAATTGGTGGATCAAGCTGTCAAACACACACACACAAACACAGCCTCCCCCTCCCTTTCCTGAAGGTTTAAAATAATAAAGTTTAACCTTTGTTTTCCCACTAAAGCATTGCACCAAAGTTTGTGAAATTTCCAGCGTTTGAGCGGGCATAGGTCCTGTGCCATGTGAGCGAGTTAGAGTTTTGTAGCTCTTAAAACCAACCCATAAATCCCATGTGAAATGCCATGCATAAACCTTTGTTTTCCCACTAAAGCATTGCACCAAAGTTTGTGAAATTTCCAGCGTTTGAGCGGGCATAGGTCCTGTGCCATGTGAGCGAGTTAGAGTTTTGTAGCTCTTAAAACCAACCCATAAATCCCATGTGAAATGCCATGCATAAACCTTTGTTTTCCCACTAAAGCATTGCACCAAAGTTTGTGAAATTTCCAGCGTTTGAGCGGGCATAGGTCCTGTGCCATGTGAGCGAGTTAGAGCTTTGTAGCTCTTCAAACCAACCCATAAATCCCATGTGAAATGCCATGAATAAACATTCGTTTCCCACTAAAATGTTGCACCTAGCTTCCGGAAATTTCACACACATTTGAAGTGAAGTGTTCCCTGCAATGTGCCAAAGTTTCCCGTTTGTATCTTTGAAAATAAAAAAATGGGAGGCAAAACTGTATTTTACCCCACTGCTACCCAATTTTCAACAATTCATTGCCAACACATGCCTGGAGCTAGCTGTCTGAAATTTTACACACATATCAAGGGAAGTGTTCCCTGTAATGTGCCGAAGTGTCCTGTTTGTATCTTTAAAAATAAAAACATGGGAGGCATAACTGCATTTACCCCACTACTACCCATTTTTCAAAAATTCATTGCCACACCAGGCAAGCACCCACGGTTCTGGGATTTCACACACGTGGGTCCCAAGGTACCACCTACAATGTGGCAAAGTTTCATGTGTGTAACTTTAAAAATGACCGAGTTATAGGCATTCCATGTTATTTATTAAAAAATTAATTGCCACAAACTGCATGCACCAATCTTTCTGAAATTTCTCACAGATACCTATCCCTAACCAGTGTACAATGTGCCCAAGTTTCATCCTTCTGTCGTTAAAAATGAAAAAGTTATAGGCGTTTTTGTAAAACAACAATACTTTGCTATGGGAAAAACGCATTTAAAATGGCGTCCGATCCGCCGATCCGATCCGATCCGGATCGGACCTCGCCGGATCGGATCGGATCGGATGGTGTATCGGATCGGATCGGATCGGATCGGATTTTCCGATTTTTGGGGCGGATCGGATTCGGATCGTGGATCGGATCCGATCCGATGCACACCCCTACTTGACATACAGCTGTAATAACCAGAGGTATAAATAGTCCTTAGGAATCACTGGATGGTTCAATATACGGGGCAACAAGATGACTGTTTCCCCTTGGCCCTTCCTAAACCATTGTCTCTACTAGATAAACGGCATATAAAAATTAAGCATCTTCAGAAGTTAGCAAATTGTGATAAGTTGAAATAACAAGAATGGTGATTTATCGAAATACTCAACAACCACTTATCTTATATTCATCAAGAACTTGGATTTCTACTGAATTCCGGGGTGGGGGGTGGTTTGCTTTAGCTGAGTGCAATCTGCCATGGAATACAGAGAGAATCACTCAATTCTGCACCAGGTTCCCTCTGAATCAAATTCAGACCCCATATCATGTCAGACCTCAGTACACCTACTCTGAGGGCTCCAGGCCTTGGCACATTTCAGTTATTTACCATGCCAAATGACCCTTGATGTACCAGTAAGATATCTGGTTTATGCCAGCGTGTATCCTAGTCTTCTGCATTTATTTATTTATTTATTTATTTATAATAGTCTTAGCCTACTCTTCAACTAAAAGGCTCCCAGAGAAGTTTACAAAGACAAATCAAAAGATAGTCCCTGCGCTCAGGTGCAAAAGACACAACACAAAAGGAAAATGGATGGGGAGGGCAGAGGGGGGGAGCAGATTTAGGCACCAGCTCTTAGTTACTAAGTCTGTATACTAAGCAACTGGAATGGAAACAGTTTAAGGAGAGGAGAAGCCAAAATATCCAGCCTTCCCCCTGCTGCAGCATGATGAAATGTCTATTGCAAGATGACAGTTGAGGGAGAGTTAAAAAGTGGTGGAGCTTTATTGCCAAATCTCGTTGTATGAGTTGTCCAAGTAACATATCAGAGGACTGAAGGTACAATCTGCAGTGAAGGGCTCACTGGAGTTACAGAATGGTTATTTCTAAATGGTGATTATTCCTACAAGATGTATCAGAGACATTAATTAAAGAATGTATCCCACATTTAACAATAAACAAGTATTTTTTTTAAAGCCTTCTCAAACAATAACACTAAAACATCCATGAACTGCAGTTTTATTTGCATTTATGTTTCAGGCCACATCTTGTTAAAGTCTACTGTGATCTCTCATTTGCATTTACATCAGTATGCCAAAGAAATGGAGACTGGGCATCCCATTGGGCGTAGTGTGTTTGTGCTCCTCTTGCTATTGATTTCAAGATGCATTTCAGTGCTGTTAGGAGTCTTGATTCCATTGTTTTTATGTGGTTTCTCTTGCTAGCTGCCTAAGCACAAAAGCACTTCCTAATGGTCTTTGAACTGCCGATTTTCATTGTTTGTTGAAATAACTCAGGAGTGTGGCCAGTAAAAGAACATGCTGTGCAAGCCCTGGTAACCACATTTATCTGTTGCATTTTATGCTAGGATTTGCAATCAGTTTCTTGATGTGGTCTGACTTCTGTAACAGTGTGTTTTCTGTAGTGTAATTCCCATGAGATATAAGAAAATTGACCTCTCCTTAACCTAACAATTTAGGCTTCACACATGGAATATATTTCACAGACCTAATATATTAAATGCACCTTTGGTGCCCTTAAGGGAGACCTTCCCCGTATTTCCTACTAGGAAAATGTAAATCTGGTTTGTTTGAAAAGTAAATAAATGATGCAAAATTAAAAATTGCTGTTCAGAATGTCAGTCCTCTTAGATTTCAAGACAGTATTTCTTTCCCTTCCCTTTCTCACTGCAAACATTGGCAGTACAGATCATTGGTGTAGTGGGCTTGCAGGGCTTTTTGATTAGCCAGGATGCTGACGTCAAGTTCCACCAGCGAGTTATCAAACTCTTGCCATGCCTGGTATGTGGTTTTGCAATGCGGTACTCACATGATGTTGTCCCTGTCCTGCACTCATCTCTCCCCTTCCCCCTTTGTTGCATTTTATGTTGGTGCGGGGAAAGTCTGGATTATTTCCTCCTCTCGCTTCTTCCTTTTTAGGGTGGTGTGTGCTAATGGAGTCTTGCTGACGAAAGGGGAGGGCGGGGCAGTTCTCCTCCTCCAGCACGTTGTCGTATAGACTTGTTAGTCAGTTGAATGGACTTTTTAGTGCTCCAACCACCCCCTCATTGCCCAAAGAAATAGGAGCCCAGATGAAACCTTAAATCAGTAAATCACTAGATAACGAAGCCAGAGTGAGGGAGAGGAAGAGCCCACGCCCATCAGAGTACCACAACCAATGAACTGGAGGAGGAAGGAAAAGAGGCTGGTTGGGGTGAAAGAGCAAACAAGTGAAAACCCATGTGAAAGGGACCGTGTCTGATGGAGCCCTTGACATGCTTATGAAATGGAGGTAAAAAACATGGAGGCAAACCGGCGGCGGCGGGGGGGGGGAATAAGTGTGATGGAGCCCTTCATCTGCCTTTCTCCTCATAATTCCCCATTCCCTACAAGCTTAGATGCAATCCTCACAATGGCTGGGGAAGATGGCTTTTCCCAACAACAATATATTGTTCCTTGTTGTAATGGGAAAGATTTTGCAGTGCCTTCGTTTTGAATGGCCAATTAAGACACATTAACTTTATGAATGACCTGTTTCTGGTGGGGATAAAACTGCTAGAACTAGTTTGTTGATATAGATCAATGCAGCTTCCTACAATTTTGGACTCTCCATGGGGCTATGAGGACTATCATGACGATTGCCTCTGTGGGTGTGCCCGTAGCTACCTTGCTGGGAGTTAGGTTGAAGGGTAGCAAGTGGGTTGTTGTGTGGTCCCTCAGCCCATGGAGCCAAGTACGGAGTCAGCTGCCACCACTGAAGCCTCTTTGCTTGAAGAAGATGTTTGCAGGCTTAAGCAGAGGGACTGTGAAGATGGCAGCTCTCTCTCTCTCTCTCTCTCTCTCTCTCTCACACACACACACACACACACACACAGGTGGAGCTTTCGCATTGCTTGACATCACTTCCACATGCACACAATACTTAATGTTCATGATCAACCAAACTTGAGACTGGAGGAATCCTCAAAGTTTGAGATGAACCTAACTTAAAATGAGAATCTGTGAATAACCAAAATTGAAGATTCATCTCTTTGTAGTTCCCACAGCTGAATACTGCTTGAATCTTCAGCAATGGGAAATGCTGCACCACAACCAAGAAACAAACCCACTGATGTGTATGCAGTTCTCCTTGGCATGTCCATAACAGTTGAATCCTGGCCAGTACTTTTCAGTAAAGGGGCAATGCATGAGCTTTCTGTATGCAGTGCATGATCCTTCCTTCCTTCCTTCCTGCATTACCCTGCTGCGTTGGAGCTATGGTAGCAAAAGTTGCAAATGCAGTCAATACTAGGCAGGAAAAGAGATATGAACAAAGAAAAGAAAATTAACACCCCTTTCTTTCCTCTTAAAAAAATGCATCCTAAATACAAACTATTTATAAATTCTAATCCTACTTCAATCTTTGGCTTGTTGCATGGATGGAGGCAATTCACTTAACCTTTCTGAGCAGGCATAATGACATGGCTTTCCCACAGGGGTATTGTGAAGATTAGTTAATTAATGTTTGTACCAAGTGCTAAATGTGAATTTAATTTGTAGCTATTAAGGTTCCCATTGGTCCTGGTCACAGGAGCAAGGTATGCAGCCCCAGTACCATGAATATCATCCTTTATCAGAATGTTGTGCTGTTTTTTTGAAACCACAGAACAGGCTTGAGGATTGTGTGGCCCTCCAGATTTTCTTGAACTGCAACTCCCATTTACCCTAGCTAGCAGAGCTGATGGTGAGGGATAAAGGGAGCTGGACTCCAGCATCATCTGAAAATTCCTCCTGCTTGCCATGGAACATAGAGTATGAGAATAGTTGCCTGGGATGTTAAACCAATGGTAGGAAAAATGTTCAAACCAACTCCTCTATATGCACAGTACTGAGCTCTCTCAGGTATGTAGATAGTCAAGTCAGACGAGGGGGGAGTCTACACCAACCGTTTATTGCAGGATTGCATTGTAGTCATCACTAACGGACACATGACTTTCACCTGCTCCCGCGGTGATCTCAGCTCCACCTTTCATTTATTCATTACAGCTTTTGTCACACTTTTTTTTGGGGGGGGGCTCTCTTGCTACTATCATGTAGTCCATGGCCGGTGTGCCCTCCCTTTGCGAGGTCGTTGCTCTTCACCAGGAGTTTCAGGCTCAGCAAGCCGCCAATCAGCTGCAAGGGGTGTGTGCATGGGTATCAGCCTAGCCCCGCCCACTTCTACCAATACACATGTAGAACCACCGCTCTGGGGCACATATGATCCTGCAACAGCACCCCTGAAATTCCAGTAAAGATTAGACTTGTGTGCCCCATTAGGGGTAATCGTGGTAGTGGGGAACATGCGGGAGCATGGCTTTTCTGTTGCGAAAGGGCTGCAGGTGTAGATTAGCCCCAGGAGTGGTCCCTTGTGGAGTGGACTTTCCTAAGCCATGAAAAACAGCAGGGATTTTCAAAGTTAACAATGTCAAAGTAAAAGAAGCATGGAACTAGATATTTTATTTATTTGTTGTTTATTTATTTAAACCTTTCAATCCCACCCTATATCACTGGGATCTCAGG
The DNA here is from genome assembly GCA_029215795.1 of Anniella stebbinsi. Classification (NCBI taxonomy): domain Eukaryota; kingdom Metazoa; phylum Chordata; class Lepidosauria; order Squamata; family Anniellidae; genus Anniella; species Anniella stebbinsi. The sequence goes on from JARDYH010000001.1 coordinate 339,390,511, forward strand.
GCAGCATCTCAGGGCAGCATACAGGTGCCTCTTAAATGCCATAGCAGTGTTATTGTCCCTGCACCTGGGTGGTTACTATTTTGTGATAAAGACCTGCAGAACTGGGATGGATTTTGGATTTCATTTTTTCCCCAAAAAATAAATCTCAATGTATTTCTGTCCAAATATGAAAAAAATTCCAAATATTTGGTAAATTCTTATTTTTTAAAAAATGTACTGAATTGAAATTTTCACCCATCTGCATCAACCAAATTCAATACATACAGCTATTCCCCACATGAAGAGGACCATGTTATACCTGTTATACCTGCCTCCCATATAGCTCTTAAACATTAAAAGGCTTTGGGGGGAAAAGATGTTGTATCCCAAAATCAGCACTATGAATATGGTTGTATCAATAGGGAGATAAACACTCAAAACCCTGGTCTGGATGGATGAATCTGTTGGTTTTGTTTTTCCCACTTGATTTTGGTTTTTTTTTTTTTTTTTTAAAAATCTCAAGTTCTTTCCCACCCAAATGTGATGAAATTTGCAAATTTTGATAAATTCTTATCTAAAATGAACTGAAACGAATTTTGCACCAATCCTTACTATGCATACAAATGTGTGAAGGAACAGAACTGTCCTCTATCTTTGTGTTTAGTTTGGTTTATAGGGTTAAATCGTGTGTGTGTGTGTGTGTGTGTACGTGTGCACGTGTGCTAGTCTGTTTCAGCCAAACGGTTAATAGTTCAGAAGCTTAGTTAGAATATAGAGGCCAGGAAATATGTTCAGTAAGGTATGAGGTTGCAAAGTTCAATCGAAGGTCAGAGAAAGAAAGAAAAATGTTTTACCTCAGGAAACGAAAACTTCATTTGCTGAAGTGAACAAAAAAATGATGCTCCTATTTGTTTGTTCATTTTTGGTTACCCACCCCACATCTAACAAGCAATTTACTAAAGTAGATACCTCTGACCCAGATAGTTTTAAGGCTGGTTTAGTGGAGGCAGCCAGAGGGGGGAAAACAATTTCCAGTTGATGACAATACAAAAGGCCACAGGAAGGGAAGAGCACAAAGGAGTGGCTGGGTTTGCACAACTGGGGATGGAAAATAAGCCATCGTCACTTATTTTCCTGTCCTGCACATGCTGGTTGCCTGCCATCTCATTACCATAATTACCCTTTCCAGATGTGGTTTGTTGCGTCGGCCAAATCCAGCAAGGGTGCACAGTGGGGGTGGATTAAAAACTACCCCACAACCCTAGAAAAAGGCATAGGTTGTGGAGTAGTTTGTAAACCCACCTGCCATGCATCCTGTCCATGTTCAGATAACACAACAAACTACGCCTGGTAAGGGTAATTGTATTATAAAAATGCAATGCATGACTGGCATGCATGGGATGGGAAAATAAGCTACAGTGGCTTATTTTCTTGAGTTTCATGCAAACCCAGTCAGTGTGGACATACTATTTTGCCAATATTCCCTTCCACTCAAAGAACAGGGTGTTGCAAATCCAAAACAACATACCTAGGTATCTCTCCCCACAATTGAAAAGTCTGCTTTTCTAGGGGTCCTAATTGCCTGGGGTGTGCCCCTTGTGCATACAGCTGGATGTATGAGAACTCAGCTCAGACCTTCAGTTTAATGCATTCAGATTGGGGCAGAGCTTCACAACGCAATCTTGCTCCCCTTCATTTGAACATATGGAATGGGCTTATGTTCAGGCCCTGTGTCACTACCTGACACTGTTGGGCAGCTGCCACAGCTCCCTAGCAGGATCCACCAACACTGATACTTGGCCTGCTCAACCCCTTGGCAGGTAGCTAAGTCTAGGAGCTACTATTTTACATTCTCACAATGTCATGGGGATATGCAACATCAGGGACATTTTACGACATTAAAATGACAGCCCAATGCTGCCATCTAAGCCCGTGAATGTGTTCTCCCTGAAGTATGAGAAGGCCATCAGAGGCCATTTGCTGGGCACCCCCTCAAACCCTGGAGCCATTCCTGCCAGTTTCAATGCAACCTCTCCCTCATTTGTTCTTTAGGCTGCATATCTTACCTCATTCCAATTCCCTCTACACATTGGGCCCATAAGGAACTCAGATGTTCTTTAGTGCCTTTGAACATGCTAGAAACTCCGAAACATGTGCTGGTTATCCAGACTCCTCCCCCAGTCTGGTTACAAGTTGGTCAGGCTCTATATGTTCTGAGCAGTAGAAAATTTTCCTGAAGGAAGGAGTTCTGACACACACCCAGAATTTAGCTCATTGCATTTCAGAAAAACATATTGCTACCGGATGATTATGTAGAAGCATGAGAAGGACCAGTTCACAACACAAGACCATCAAAGTAGCTATCTGTAGCCAACATTGTCTACTCCCCTGTCCTCTGGCAGCAGCCTATGGTAACATAAATTGAATTACCCAAGATAAATAACCCAAGGTAAAAATAACCCAGCCATTTAGTGAGTCACCTAACTACTGCTTAGACTTTGCCCGTCTCAATTAAGCCCCTCGTATCTTGCACTGAAAACACTGTGGCCTTGCTTTTTTCTTCCTTCCTTTCCACCCCCCCCCCCTTTCTCTCCTTTTTTGAGGAGACTTTTTGCGACTGTGATTATTTCCACAGGGCTTGTTATTTATTTATTCATTTATTTAAGTTTTCTTAGAAAATAAGGGCGATTGGAAGGGCAGGCACTTGCTGTGCCAATATGAAAAGAGCGATCATTTGCTGACCTGTATGACAATACAAGCAAAATCGGGATCAGTGCATCATTTCTGTAGCTGGTAACAATACAATACGTCCATCGCTTGCGTCCTTATATCTTTTCTGTCGCCTTTGGCATTTTTTGAAGTTTGTTTCTTCTCCTTCTGCTTCCCTTCTTTCAGTAGTTCGTTCTCCTGGGTTAAAAGCAAAGCCGTTCCTCCCAAGCAGGAATTCATTTCTTCCTGGCAGGGTCTATTGCCAGAGCAGCTGATGTTCAGTGGTAGCGGTGGGGCTTGGAGGAGTATCACTGAGACAAGTTCATTTCTTTCCCATTGAGGCCAGTCTTGTGAGAAGATACCTAATTGCAGCAATATCCTAGGGCTCTACGCAGTTGCAACTAGCAGGAGAGGAAGAACACTTTCATTTAGCTATCCTTTCTACTTTTAATTTTAGCTAATGGGGCTTGTAATGGAGTGATTTGGGAGTCGAGGAGGTAGCCTAAACTACACCAAAGTGCAATATTATATTTTGCCCCTAGCAATTTTGCATTTTTACACATTGAGGGCAAGTGAGGGTTTTTTTGTGGGGGGGGGAGGAGAGAGAGAAGAAATGTATCTTACTCCTCAACCTGAGGTGTCTCACTTCAAAGGTGCATAGCAAATTTTAATCTTTGCTATCTGAGGGCCCAAAGAGAAATTAATTTACATCTGTGTCTAGCATTTTTGCTCTAGAGAATGGGCAAGGCCTCCAATTCAGATCAGGTGGGGTGGAGTGGTAGACCTTTAAGACCCGGATCAGCCCCCCCCCCGGTTCCTACTTCAGAGTAAAAATGGGGGAGATGTAGCTACCAGACACAGATTTAAATCATGTCGATTTGGCCCCCCTGAAACTCTTCTCTGAAAAAAGACTTCGTTAGCTGAAATGGATCACAGCATCCATTAGAATAACTTCCTTTAACCTGGACCCCTCTGGATATTTTGGACTTCAGTTCCCACATCAGCTCCTGCCAGCATGGTCAATGGTCGAGAAAGCAGGGAGATGCTGTCAAAAATATCAGATTGGGGAAGATGTATTAGAAGGAAGTGAGCTGAATACCAACATGTGCAAAGGGAAACAACTGCTTGAGGAGTGAAGGCCAATATGTGTTGCTTCTTCTGTGACAATGCCAAAAATTTCATCTTTGTTTTAATTATGCTCACCCATTACATTAGGACTGAGGCTGATGAGATGACTCCTGTCCTACAAGATAGCCTGAAACTATAGGAAAAACTCCAATGTTTTCCTAACAGGTGTCATCAGTAATGTGGAGAGCATTACTTGTGTTTTATATTCTAGCTATTATATCCCATCTACTGAAGTGTTTTCCTAAAGCTCTAAAAGTACCATTTGTTCTTGTTTGCAGCAGCCCAGGATTCTTAGCAAAGAGGCTTCTGCAGCCCAGGAGTTCTTCCTGAATGCCTATAGGAAATGAGAAGGCATGTAGTCTCATGGGAGTTCAATACATGTTGCTTGGCTGGAGAAGTCTATCTGTAAAGAGTCTCATGCTGGGGGGGTTCCTGAGTAAGGGGGGGGAGAGAAATAAGATCCTTCAGCCAACTCCCAAACTTAAAAAGTGGAAAACCTGTCACCCTCTCCAAGGAGAACAGTATTCGAAATTCGCCCCCTCCTTGCAAAAGAGGTAGAGAAAACAATGCCTCTTTCATAGGAAGATTTTTTTAAAAAAATCCTGAAAATGGGAAGCAGGGTTTAGCACAGCGCTAATTTTCATGCTTTAGCTAATGGGGCAAATTTGTATTTTTGGCCGTTGTTGTTGTTGTTGTTGTTGTTGTTGTTATATGTATTTTTCTATGACTACATTTGTGTAAAATCCCAGAAAGTTAAAAAAAATGGTCTGCAAGTCTGCGGAATCTGTGCAACTTGTGAAAAGCCAGTCTGCTGCGAAATCCACCAGTCAGATTAATAGGAATCTGAACTCACCTGATATGGATTTTCTGACATCCCTAACAAAGAGCAATGCAGAAAGCTCCACAGACACAGAGAGAGCTTATCAGATACACAATTAAAAGTGCCCATCTTTGAAATGTACCTGTTCTTCTCCCATTGATTGAAGTATGGTGTGCAGTTTTCAAAAAAATGTTCATGATCAATTTTCAAATGCACATATGCTTTTGGACTTCTTTTTTGGTCCACAAATCACATTGTAAGCTCTGAAATGTACAGATTTTGCCCACAGGTTGCATTCAAGTCCATGTTCAGTTCTGGAGGTGCAAACTGGATACATCCTGATAAAAAACTAACTGAAATGAATTTCTCACACATCTCTATTTGGGATAAATCAGTCATGAGTTAGTGGATGGACACATAGGAGAAGAATGTTGTAGCAACTTCTGTTCTTCTTTTCTGCTCTTAGCAAGGACCACATTTTTGAATCTCTATCTAGTTATCTATCATTTATCTATTTATCAATAATTTATTATTACTTTCATAGCCCACCTTTTTCCCCTCTTGCAAAGCACCCAAGGCAGTTTACATGGTCCTCTTCCTCCTCTCCATTTTATCTCCACAATAACCCTGTTAGGTAGGTTAGGCTGAGATGCCATAACTGGCTAAAAGTCACCCAGTAAAATTCATGACTGCACAGAGACTAGAACGTGGATCTCCCAAGTCCAAATCCAGCACTTTAACCGCTGCACAACACTAGCTGTCATGTCTAATAATTTAAATGATCCCTTGTCCAACAAAATTGCATCTACTGGGACATCCTTTGCAATGTGTTATTGTGACTCAAATTTGCTGTAAATGATTTTTTGCTGTCTTATTCATAGGGAGTGGGGGAACCCTTTCCAACAGAGAATAAATGCTTTTAACATTTAAGCCAATGGGAAGCCTCTTACTAATCCTGCTGTGAAATGGTTAGCCTAAGAACAGAATGTGGAAGGGAGACTATGATAATGTTATTCAAATTCAGCTCCACAGATTCATTGGGTTGGCAAGGAATGGGACAGAGAGGTTATCTAGCCCAACTCCTTGTGCTGAGGAAATCCTTTCCATATGCAGACACTCCTAATGGATAAAGCCCCTGGTATGCAGGCAATAATGTGCCACAAAGAAGGGGCAGGAGGGGGACCAATATGTGCCAGACCAGAGTTACCCAGAGACAATGCTTAAGTGAAGTTAAATGCAACCAGATGCCTCAAATATGTAGCAGCCACTGAGGAGATGCAAAAGCTGATGGTAGCGCGATTTAAATAGCTTTTGGTTGCAAGAGGGAAAATAGCAGAATACAATTCAGCTGTCATTGCAGTCAAAGGCAAACCTCAGAAGGATTTTAATGGTGCTAGATTGCATCTTTAGATTAAACAATAGGGAGACCTTTTGACCTTTTGACATGATGAAACACATTTCCAAGGTAGGCTATAGAAAGCCTGTCAGGCGGAATTTTTTAAAATAACAAATTGGATAAATATACACCAGGAGTTGTTTCAGTATGAAACTGGATTCATGTGGGGAATAGAACAAAGACCTGGTTCAAAATGAGGCTGTGGAGTTCTGAGATGGATAAAGGGAGGAATGTTAGAGAAATCCTTGACATTTTTCAAATGGCCCAGGATTTCTATGAATTTGACTTGTGAATTCCACAGTGGACTAGGCTTTTCCAAAGTTGTGCAGATTCTGTGGACTTGCAGATTGTTTTTTAAAAAAATATTATTATTATTATTATTATTATTATTATTATTATTATTAACTTCCTGGAATTGTATGCAAATATAATCACCAAAAAAAATGGAAAGTCGCTGGAAATTCATGAATATATATGCCATTTCAAATCAAGCAAGCAATATTTTATGTATGGCTGATCTTACTTCATCCCCTCTTCAGTCTTTACTGTGTAGCAATCTTGTGTGTGTGTGTGTGTGTGTGTGTGTGTGTGTGTGTGCTCTGCTTATCGATGGAATGCTGAGCAAAATGTTATGTAACACTGAAGTTCCATAAATTGTGGTGGACATTTTCCCCAAAGATTGAGGGCTGGATCTGAATCCATTAATGATAGGGTGACAAGATAAAATCCAGGTCAGGGCTCATGCAACTTTAACAGTTGTAGAGAAAAGGGAATTTCAGCCAGTGTCATTTGTATGCAATTAGTTCCTGGCGAAATTCCCTCTTCCTCACAACAGTTAAAGTTGCAGGCACTATACTAGAGTGACCATATACAAAAGAAGGCAGGGCCCCTGCAACTTTAACTGTTGTGATGAAGAGGGAATTTCACCAGGAACTAATTGCATACAAATGACACTGGCTGAAATTCCCTTTTCTCTACAACTGCTAAAGTTACATGAGCCCTGACCTGGATTTTATCTGGTCCTCCTATTAATGAGCAGGAGATGGAGTGGAAGTTGCCTGACAGTCCACAAAAAACAGATGGAATGGATTCAACAAAATCCATGTGTCCGTAGATAAAGGACAGAGTTCAGTCATTGCTTCCATGTTTTGCATGCAATGCATCCTCAGGTTCAGTCACCGGAAACTCCAGTTAAAGTATTGCAGGTTAGTAGATGCTGGGAAAGACCCCCTGCCTGAGACCCTTGAGTGCTGTGGCCAGTCAGCACAGACAATATGGAGCTAACAAAATGGGGAAATAGGCTACTTTCTATGTTCCTATGAGGTGGTAGAATCACTTATCCCTGTATCACTTTTCCTTAGGAATAAAATTTGCAGAGTGCAGAAGAATTCACATGTAACATGAACACATGAAGCTTTCTCAGACCAAATAGGGATGTTGGTCACCAAGAAAGCTGGCCCTTTTGGGGCTCATTGGATTTCTGCAGAATTCCATCTGGGAAGTTGTTTGTTTGTTTGTTTGTTTTAATCTGTGTATATAGACATTTACAGAAATTGCAGCTTCATTTTGCATAATTTGTGCAAATTTCAATGCAAGCCGCACAAATGTCTGTTTAGGCAAATAATAATTTAAACCCCAGAAAAGCTGCCAGCTGGTCCAACTCACGGCATACTGAATCAGCTGGCGGACATCAAAATAGAGCCCAGGGGGGTGAACTGATGAAAACTCATTGAGCTCTATACACACACACACACCCAATTGGATTCCTCCAACATCTCCAATACTAAATCAGACTATTGGTTCATTTTGCCCAGTCTTGTCTACCCTGGGTGGCAGCAATATCCTGGGTTCTTAAGCAGAAGTCTTTTCCCCCATTGGGGTCTTTTTAACTGGGGTGGCAGTGACTGACCCCAAGACCTTCTGTATGCAAAGTGTATGTGCTACCACAGAGCAGTTGCAAGGCTCTCTTTACTCAATCAAAGTTATCTACAACAACAACAACTAGGGATGATGATGCAAATGGCCATGAAAGAATGAAAGCTTCTTTCCAACCAAAATTGGAAGTGGACTGGCTGCCAAGTAAGCAGCCCAGAAGTGGCGAAGTGTTAGACTGGTGGTAGCTAATGTCACTGAGAAGCAGTGAAGAGGGCGATGCAATAGATAAGACACTTGTATCTAGGAGACACAAATGAATTGCTTTACTGCAGCCCATGAAATTTTCCCTTTCAACATCTATCAAGGCACTTTAGGAACAAATTTTCATGGGAATATCTACCCCTAGCAGGCTTGTTGCTTGGCTCCTGATGGTGAGATTATGGGTAGCAATTTGTTTTAATGATTGATCCTGCTAATGCTGAGTTGCTGCTGGCCTCCTGGAAGCCTAGATGATATCATCACACATGGAAAGTGAATTCATTAGGATTAGTGCACAGATAACCATCAGTATAAAACAGAGGTGTTCAGCAATTTCCAAAACTACTTTCTGGACAGGCTGCAGGTACTAAATAAAAATATGGTGCATTCCAAGTTGACTTCATTTGTTCATTATCCACCATATGGCATGTTGTGATTAGGTCATTGCTTACCTCCAGCTATGATGGCAGGTGCTCCTTCTGCAAGGTGCTTCGGAAGGACTCCAACTGCAAATGTCTTGTAGCTTGAAAGGATGAGTGTGTAAATAAGATGTGAACCATTGTGGTGTGGAAGTATCCAGTGCTGTGATGGGCATTTATTTCCATTTATTTATTATAATTATTGTGGCTCTGTCTTTCTATCAGAAAAACCTTCAAAATAGCTAACAATAATAACAAAGCAGTATGATACAGAATACAATAAGAGCAAGCACAATATCACAAAATCATTAATATCACAAAAACAAAGCCAAACAAAAGGGTAATTGTAGAACACTGATGGGCAGCCAGTCAGACTGTGTTTTCCCTAAAAGCCCTCTGAAATAATGAAGCTTTCATTGCTAGCTGTGAGGCCATGACTGAAAAGACCGTATGCACTGTTGATGACTTCTTTATCATCAACATCAGCATCAAGAAACTAAATTCCTGGGTGGGGGTTAGTCATTTTTACCTTATGGAAATCAGCTGGGAGTACATCAAATTAAATATTATGGCTTGGATCCAGCATCTTCCTTCTCTAAATGGAAGGGCTCCTTCCTTCAGCAGAAAGCTTTTGATCCACCTGAACATTTCCAGTGACAAGATGGAGAAGGAGGTGTCTGTTATCAATGTATTCCCAATCCAGTCTCTTATTTTTCATCCCTGAAAATTTGCTCAGTCGGGAAGCTAGTGCAGAGGCACAGCGAATTGAGAAAGATCACCTCCTCATTTTCGATGAGTTGGGAACATTCTGAGTGGACTTGTGCTCAGAGATAGGGATGGGAGGACCAACGAGACCTGAGCTCATCAAGAGATTATCTGAGTTTCACCTTGAAGCTTGGTCTGCCTTGTTTCCATTCCTAATTGCAAGCTTCCCCCAACACAACCCCCCATCTCATTCAATTGGGAAAAGTACACATTTGGGTGCATTTTTTTTTTACAGTGGATACCCAGATGCATACTTTTCTCCCCTTTGGGTAAAGTGTGAAAATAAAGTGCATGTTTCGAAAGTATGCATTTTGTAAATGAGAATCAAAAGGTTGCCTTTACATTTTGACAAAACAACAGAAATACTTCTGCTACTATATTGTGTCTCACACACACAGTACAGAGTTCCAAATGCTAAGATCAGAGCACATGCATTATTTCATTAGTCCCTAAAGTGTCTTATAAGACCAGTGATATTATCCTTATAGTGAAGACAGTGGCATGGTTGAGCCTGAGAGAAGTAGGTTTAGCTCAGACTGCCTAGCAAGTTTCTGGCATGTATACTTTTGTGTTGTGTACAATAATGAAGCATCATGGATTGGAGCAATAAAAAACTGAGCTGACAGATTTCTTCTTATTAGAACTAGGGCTGTGCTTCGCCTCGGTCCCGAAGCCCAGATTCAAGTTGAGGCAGGCCAATTTGGTCTGCCTTGGCCCGAATCTGGTTCGGGACAATTGGGATGGCTCAGCCCAAAATAGCCGAACCACTTTGGGCCAATGGCCAGCCGCAGCCCCACACCCACTCACCCACCCATGGGACTTACCTGAGGCCTCCTCTCTGGACTGCTGTAGACTTAGTGTTGTAAACTATGGCAGTCGGAAATAGCCAGCAGCCGGTGTAAGCATCACTAGTCAGTTATGGAGCCACAGGGGAGGGAGGAAGATGACTGAAAGATGACAGCATTCAGTTCACAGGTATGTCAGACAGTGTAGGTTTGGAGGAGGACTTGGAGTCCTGGTCAGGTGGCCAGGTGGCCTCTTTAACAGAGGATAGTCCTGTATTTCAGGTGTTGGCAACATGGTGCCCACAGGTGCAGTGGCACCCACCAAAGCTCCCAAATGTGTCTGCCAGACCCTGCTTGACCCCTTCCTTCCTTCCTTTCTTCCTTCCTTCCTTCCTCCTCTCTTGCCACTGCTGACACCAGGCTCTTCCTTCCACCACCACAACCTTTCCCTCTACTGTCCTTTCATTTCTACCACTGCCCCCAACACCTTTCCACCACAGCCCCCACATTCAGAAATGGCCGCACTAATTCCTGAGCACTCCAATGATCTCATATCTACCTGTTGCCTGAAACGGGTCAGAAAAGTGAACAAAAGACAAGACAGGAGAAATAAAATGGGATGAAAGAGTAGGCAATAGATTGTCTGTGGCCAAGAGATCCAGCGGTGAGGAAAGCTCAAATTCACATCTTGAATGCCATTTCTGGCTACTTTTGCTTCTGTTCAACAACCCCTACCCAACTCCTCAAGTGTTATAATTAGTACAAACCTTAATGCGGGATCTGGATTCTCTCTTGTTCATCTTTTCATCGAGCAGGAAAAATTGGCCAACCTGAACATTCCCAATCGCTCCGCTTCCATCCCTTTAGAAAAACCACTTTGTTTTTACGTTGGTTGTTTTGACACGAAAGAGCAAGAGGGAAAGACCAGGAAAGCGCCCAATCATCGGGACAGTTAGACGCGAGCAATATTTTCCAGGCAGCTGTCGATAGAGTGTGCATGAGATTATTATTGTTTGCAGAGGCTTTATTGATCTTGGCTTTGTTCAAGCACAGAAATCTGTTTACAGCAGCCTATAAAAAGAGTGGCTACTTCTTTTACTGAAGGTTAACACGTTGTGTTTATTTAATTGAATGGAAATGGCTTTATGTTGTCTGAATGTCATTGTTAATAAATTTTCAACGGACTCCAGATTCTACTGCTTGAAGACGGAGGGGGTGGGGGCAGGGAGACAGAAACCGGAGCAAAATGTGGTAGCTGGATTTCCTTTTTTCACCCATAAATGTAAAACTCAAGCAGTGAGATGGAGAAAAACACTAGGGCTGCATGCATACAAATGACACCTGCTTAAATTACCTTTCTATGTGGCTGTTAAAGATACAGGAGCCCTGTCCTCCTTTCATGTGGTCACCCTAGTTAGAAACAATATGGCCAACCTGTTAGTGGTAGCTAAGCAGGGCCAGCATCAAGGGCAGGCATGGACAGGCATCAGCTGAGGACTCACATCCCAATAGGGATCCACTCACAAGAGCCCCCTGGAGCTGCTTCTCCTCTTCATTATTGCAACCTGCTTGTTCATTGGCCTCTCGTTCTGGGCCAATGGTAGTGGTGAAAAGGAGGACAAGTAGATGACCCTGCCTACTTGCTTACTGGCTCTCTGCCTGTCAGGCAAGCCAGTAGTAGCAATGATGAGAAAGAGGATGAGGAACAATAACAGCTGGGGACAATGACAGGGAGAAGGTAGACTCATTGAGGGAGAGGTCCCAATGGGGGCCCATTGAGATAGCTGAGGTGACTTAAGGGCTGAGGGATAGATTCCACTCTGTGGAATGCAAAAGCCATTTGCAGCTGTTTTATCTTGCTTAAATACAATGTATAGGATGGCATGAAATTATCTATATTAAGATATGGTAAGTGGGATCAAAAGTTTGCAAAACAAAGGCAAAATGCTTGATTGTATGACCTTTATTGCTTATGAGGGAATCAAAATTAAGCAAGTTCACTAGCATTTCTAACTATAAATGGAGCAGCATTTATGTACGCATAAATCTCGACCATGACGCCTCCCATTTTATTTATTTATTTATTTACATGATTTATGTCGATACAGCCAAACTCTTAGTTACTTAATTATGTTAATTATTCACATTAGAGAGATGTAGTTAATGGCCTTCATGTCACTTCTGGTGTGATGTAATATGGAATAAGGAGAGAAATATTCAAGGTGACAATTTACCGGTTTTGCTGCAGAAGGTGCACAACCTAAGAAGAAAAGCTCAGTGATAAGAACGTTACAAGTAGAGTAGCTTGTTAGGGAAGTGAAAAATTCTGGCGGTTCCTAACAGAAGACTAAGGCTGCAATCCTAAATACAGTTTCTAAGCCCTATTGAGCATAGCAAGACCTACATTTGAGCAAGTGTGCAGAGGGTTACATTGCCAGGAAAGAACAGGTAAAGCTGTCACTGTGTTTCTGACCTATGCTCTATGCTAGTCTCCAGTAAAGCGATGATTCATAATTGTATATCAAAGAATCCAGTGGTACAGAAATACAATAGGTTTGGGATACAGGGAAGCCTATGGACTTCTGGGTAGGTTGCCAATTTCTCCCTCTGCTTGTACCTCATGAGCTCTGAACTCTAAATCCTCCTCCAGACTTTGGGAGGCACAGGAGGATACCACTAGAAGGGGAAAGAACAGGTGTGCGACTATCAGCTTAGCAGTTTGTATCAAAATGATTGTGCTAACGATGGACATGCAATAGCTAGAACACAAAAGTATAGCGTATGATTCTAGAATGCCTCTATGTTCTTGTGCAGCACACGATCGTTCCACTGAAGATTGAACAGGAGAGTGTCCCAGTGCATTGGGTCTACGACAGTCTGGAAGCAAGAATTATACTTTTTTCCTTTTTTCTTTACCTTTTCGTTTTTTGAGTTCTCTTTCTTTTTGTCTTTCTTTCTTTTTTGGATTTCACTCTGTCTAACACACACAAGTTCTAGGCCAGGCAAGCCCAGCCCAGGAAATCTGAGCTCTGGTCAAATATTGTTGGGTTCACACACTGGAGATAAGTATGGGGAAGGAATATTGCACTTTCAAATCACCAAACGAACCAAAACTGTTATCCTTCCAAATTTGCACTCCTCAGAATTTTGCAATGGAGTACTCCAATTAAAAAAAATGCATCCAACAATGCATGTATTAGGGGAAAGAACATTCAAATTAGGGATGTGCACTGGATCGGACCCGATCCACGATCCGAGTCCGGTCCAGTGGGAAATCGGATAAATTATCCGATTTCCAATCCGACAGCTGGATCGGCTGATCCAATCCGAACCGGTCCGAAAAGGCTCCGAACCGGTTCGGCGGATCGGCGGATCGGCGGGCGCCCACTGGCGCCCACCGATGAAAGTGGACAGCGGGGGGGGGGAGGAGGGGGCACTTACCTTTCCGGCCTGTCCGCTCCCGTCCGGCGCCGGCAGCTACTACCAGCGGGCCCCGCGGCCTGCTCCAGGGTGGCGCGCCGGGTGATGTCATCACCCGGCGCGCTACTCTAGAGCAGGCCGCGGAGCCCGCTGGTAGTAGCCGCCGGCGCCGAACGGGAGCGGACGGGCTGGGAAGGTAAGCAGGGGGCGCGCAGAGGGGAGGAGGGGGCGCACGGAGGGGAGGAGGGGGGCCCTTACCTTCCTGGCCTGTCCGCTCCCGTCCGGCGCCGGCGGCTACTACCAGCAGGCTCCGCGGCCTACTCCAGGGTGGCGTGCCGGGTGATCACCCGGCGCGCTACTCGAGAGCAAGCCGCAAAGCTGGCTGGCGGTAGCCGCCGGCGCCGGACGGGAGTGAACAGCCCTAAAAGGTAAGCAGTGGCGGGGAAGGGGGCTTACCCCCCCTGGAGCCGTCCGCTTCTATCCGCTGGCGCCCCGGGGGGGGAGGGAGTTAGCCCCCCCCTCACCCACCCGCCGCCATTTTTTCCTCATAGACTTGCATTGCAATGCAAGTCTATGGGGAAAAAAATGGCGGCCGATCCAAAAATTTCCGATTTTTGGATAGGGATCGTACTCGATCCGGTCCGGGGGGCCTCCGATTTTGTCCGAACCGATCCGTGACAAAATTGGAGGTCCCGATCCGGGTCCCGTTCTGATCCGGGGGGTCCGTGCACACCCGTAATTCAAATATGCATTTTGTTAGGGAAATTGCTTGCAAAAATGTGCACATTAGACAAAAATGCTTAAAATGCATGCATTAGGAGGAATGTGCCCAAAAGCATTTTTGTCATTTCATGAAAAGAATTTTTTTTAAAAAAAATCTCAGAATTTGGGATGAACTGAACCTAACATTGGACAGATTCTCAAAGTTCAAGACAACTTAAGATTGGAGAAATGAGTTATGGATAGAAAATTGATGGATACCTCCATTCTTAACTAGAGATCTGCTGTCAAAATTTACATACACACACAAACCCTATTCAGTTTCATTTGGAAAAGAAACCTATCATGTTTCTCTTCCAGGTAAAGTCCATTCTAAACAAGGTTGTAAAAGGACAAGCCTTGGAGTTAATTCTCCCATTCAGTACAATCAATTAAATGTTCCAGGCTATTTTGCTGCAGGGCTCAGTGTTGTAGTTCCAGTTCAGTGTCTTTTCACATGCACCCTTTCCCTTCTTGGGCATCGTATCTCAGCTATGATGTTCCAGCAGTCACAACGTTTCTTGATGCTACTAATTCTTGCAAAGAGATTACACAACAGGGGAAACTTAACATATTGCTCTCTTATGTACCACATCAGAGCACAGTTTCAGGTTTCCCATTTAAGCAACAAATATAGACATTGGGTAATAATAATAATAATAACAATAATAATAATAATAATAATAATAATAATAATAATAATAATATTTATCACCTGCCTCTCCCTCTGGATCGAGGCAGGGAACAACATTAAAAGCAAATAATATAAAATACATAAAACTGATACGAACATATAAAACTAATACATTATTAAAATACAAATAAAACTCTTATAATACAAATAAAACTCTTACAACTCTCGACTGGCTAGGCCTGCCAGAAGGGATCAGTCCTCATAGCTTTCTTAAATTCTGGAAGACTGTTAAGTTGGCAGATCTCTTCTGGCAGGCCATTCCACAGTCTGGGAGCGGCAGTAAGAGATTGGTAACCCCACTATTGCTGATCCAAGGAGTCAAACATATTACTGTACTTCACCTCTCCATTTTCTTTATTTTGAAACATTTTGAAATAACATTCAATAGACTCCATAACTAGCAAGTGGGCACAATATATTTCTGTTTCACTGCACTCAAAGCTTGGTCAGTCAGAATGTTTTCTCATTAATTTTGTAAGTGGTTAAGGGCTTATGAAAGCTTTATAAATATATTTGGGATAACATAATTGTTTAAGTAAGCACTGTAATTTTTCTGCATCATATTGATTTAGTATTTCTCTTCCCCCTTTTGGGGGGTTGTTTTGATTTAGGATGGTTTTTTAAAACAACAACAACAACCACAACATAAAATTCCCATCCTTTTCTTTTCCTTCTATTACATTGACATGTTTTTCTCATTTCCCATCAAGGGAATTAGCTCTCTGCCAGATCTTTGATATGACCTTCTGCTATGAAATGATTGTGACATTGCAATGGAAATGGTTAGAAGATATAAATATAGATATAAGATATAAGTAGTGCAAGAAGTGTTGAGATAGCAGGGAAAACTATTTGATTCCTGGTAGATATATAAATAGAAATACATATATGCAAGAATATACTATATTCTAAACATATTCCCATTGTTTAATTAACTCAGGATTATTAATTCATACAGACATACATAGTTGTCATCCTTCCAACTAACTGCATTTGATAATCATGCATCAGAAAAGTATTCTATTTTAATATTATATTCAGACTTCCACAACTCATACTTATCCTTGTCCAAAAAAAAAAAAAATACTACTTAAGTGTTTCCCTCTCTTTTGATTCATTTTGCCCCTAAGTGACAAGGGGATACAGCAGATGTTCAATAGCTTGTGTCCTTGATCTAGGAGAGGAGAGCACTAAGGTTGTGTTAATCTACCTTGTTCCAGATACAGACCTCCATCACACCTAATCCCCCCACCTGGTTTGCCTCCGCATTTTTTTTTACCTGAGGCAAAAGCTCGTCAAACTTATGATCACTTTCACCTGAATAGCTGCTCTTTCACACCTTTACTCCTTGGCTCGTTAGCTCTTCAGCTCCACTCCATCCCTCCCCTTCTCTTTCTCCTTCCAGTCAGGTCCAGGCAGATAGGTACTTCAACCAGACCACCTTTCTCCAGGGCAAAAATGGAATGACCCTTTAGTCTGGCTCTTTGGGGGCACTGAGGGAGTACAATCCTGTCTCTGCAGAGATTCAGGCATTGTATGATTTTTTAAAAAACACTTTTGAGGCTGGGATTTTATATTGAGGCTTGGAGCCAGCTGCTGGGAGAGACTGCTTTTCCCTGCCAGGACCTGATGCAATCCATTCAAGCCCCCATTCCTTTAAAACTGTGCAGAGGCTTAGGCCGCATTCCCCTTGCAGTCTCCCTTCACATTCCAAATCTGCTCCTGAACAGATTTGGGGGTGGGCAAATGGGGTTCTGCAGAGGGAAAGGGAAATCTATTTTGCCTGTGGTTTTTTCCCATCCCCATTGGATGTATCCCAAACATTGTACCCCTTGTATTTCATTCAATGACATTGTAGCCAATTCATGATACTTTATTTGTGCTAAATGTGCCAGAGGTGGAAGAAAGTAAGGAGAAGGTTACAAAAACTCATCATCCCTCTGCTGTGTTGCATTTAGCTGCACTAGGTCAGCCAATGTCTCTTGGCATTCTGACAAACCATTTTCAAATACTGTGTTTTCACAACTAATTATAACAACTTCCTGGCAGTAGGTAGAGAAAGCCAGTACAAATACTTTAAAAATAAACATTTGTGGCACATTTCTGATATATGGGGTACAATACAGGGGATGTTCAATGGCCACAAGACTTAATAAGCATTAAAATATTGAACTAAGATGGCACATCTGCCTGCCTGAAAATATATCAATGTATAACAGTATTATGGGCTTCTTTTTCATCTAGCTCTGAAATATTTAAAGTTTGCCAGGATATATGAAAAAGACTATTTGGCTAAATAACAGCCCACTTTTAAGCCTCATTATTCCACCTGAATGGTTTTGTTGAAATCTTAATGCTGTAGCATGAGGCTGGCATTGTGTGCCAGTAGATTGGAATGCCAGCTAGATGTGAGAGAATAGCATTCTGATCCCACTTAACTAGGAGCTGTCTCTAGCAATGGATGAGAATTTCTTTTCTGTTCGTTTTTGATCAGAATTTACCACAGTTTGCTAATTTCTTCACATTCAGATGGAAAGAACGTAAAAAATAAATATTTGAATGAAGGAGAAAGCAGAACTGACAGATTTATCTGGACAGACAGAGGGCTTTGAGTACTTATCTCTTAAAAGTCTGGGTCCCGATGTATTATTCAACCATGGCTTTGGTACTAAAATAGGATTGCCACCTTTTTTCCCCTGACAAGCTGTACATCTTTAACAGGTGTTTGTCAGGAAAGTACACTATGGCCCTTCCCATACTGGGAATTTTATCATGTTGTTGTTCCCCGCCTCGATCCAGACGGAGAGGCGGGTAAGAAATAAATTGTTATTATTATTATTATTATTATTATTATTATTAATAGCTGTAGTTATTAACTACAGGGCAATTGGGTGAGGATCTCATTTCAGTTTGGTTTTGATAAGAATTTACCCAAATCCCGGAATTTCTTCATGTTCTGGATGGAAAGAACACAATATATATTTTTAATGCAAATGCTGTAGAAGGTGAAACTTACGAATTCATCTATCCCTAGCTATCTCTGTGATTTTGAGGAACTCCAAATCTCTCAGGATCAGATCAAACCAGAGAATAAGTTGCATGGAACTGTAAAGCACTCTGCACTTAAAGAAATAACATTGTGGAAAAGTAAACACTAAGAGGTTCATCAGTGTTTTATTGCACGCATGCTACTGCCCACTTATGGATGTGTGTGCGTCATTTGGACAACGTCATCTGCCTCCCATGTGCCTCCTGCTGCTTCCACTCATTTTTCTGTCACAAAATAAACCGTTTTTAACGCGACTTTTTTAAAAAATGGAATATGCCGCGATCTCCTGCTGTGTGCAGGAAAAGCTTCAAGATAAAAACAGCCCCTGAATGGGCCATGTGTTCTTTGTTTACTTCCTCTTTCCACTCCAGGCAGAAAGAGGGGAAAGACGAAGTAAACAAAGGGGACAAAAGCACAGGCAGTGAAGTGATAGTAAGGAAACGTGATTTTCCCCAGTGTGATGACACTCTAATTCCCCCATCAAGCCACAGTGGAAATGGATATGTACGCGTTGTTATTATTATTTTGGAAGAAGTGGAAGCTTTCTAACTTACCACTGTGTGATTCATATTGAGAAGATGTTCCACCATATTCTACCCAGAAGACGTAACAGCATATAATCCAAACATTACCATTGTAGGGACACTAAAAGGCACAAAGGACAAGCTCAGCTCAAAATATATAGTCAGTTAATGGTGGTGAATTGAGAATGAGAATGCACAACTCCTGGTCTTTGCTCTATTCATACTTCAGCATCTGGAACCAGCCCAGCATGTTGAGTATTTGTCTGCATGCTGAAGGACTGTGGAGATAATGTTAGGGAAGGGAATGATTAGAAGCAATTTGTTAGCAGAGCACAGTTGCTTTGCAAGTTGTCAACAAGTAATGAAGCAAGGATGCCAATCGACAGGTGGACGTATCTATTCAGTGGGAGGCAGGAGGGAATCAGTTCCAAGTGCAATTGCTCTAATTGAGACTGTGAAGAGATAAATGGGGGAAGTTTGCAACAGCTGGAGTTCACTCTGAAGGGAAACTTTGACCATTCGTTATCATCTCAGGCGGTCTTTTAGTCGTCATGGCGATGCATTGAGCAGACATCAACCAGAGGAAGGGGGAAAAGTCACAACCACGTTCAGTGAAAAATACCCCAAGTGAAAGGACTGCAGACATATAGAAAATGAAATGAGGTCGATCCTGATATATATATTTTTATCCTTTGGAAATGTTTTAAAGAAAGTCCCTGCATCAGAGCTAGAAGGAGCTCAGCTGATGTTCACTGGATGAAAACAACAATCCCAGGTCTGCACTTCTGAGGCTCTAGGACTACACAAAAGTCACTTCCATGTAGAAAACTTCATGAGTGCCACAGGTAGTTTATCCAATGTGATGGATGTACATGTGTCTATTTTGCCACATGCATGCATACACAGACCAATAAGGCATGATTGGATTTCAACATCCCTCACCCTTCCATAAATATATAATAGTAATTATACAATGACTTGATACATCTTTTCTTGATACCCATAAATCTGCCCCCTCAACAGTCTCCTGCATTCTGCCTAATAGTATGAGCT
This sequence comes from Anniella stebbinsi, assembly GCA_029215795.1. Lineage (NCBI taxonomy): Eukaryota > Metazoa > Chordata > Lepidosauria > Squamata > Anniellidae > Anniella > Anniella stebbinsi. The sequence continues at coordinate 339,410,144 of JARDYH010000001.1, forward strand.
ACCTGGTATCTCATACTACTCCATATTCAATATTCCTCAAACATTCTCCATTCACCTTCCTGACAGTATTATAAGTGAGAGATGTGAGAAAGAAGTTGATGTCTCTATTTGATATGGGCCCTCATATTTAATAGAAATATAGAATAGCAGTGTTGGAAGGGGCCTACAAGGCCATCGAGTCCAATCCCCTGCTCAATGTAGGAATTCACCTTAAAGCATCCCTGACAGATGGTTGTCCAGCTGCCTCTTGAAGGCCTCTAGTGTAGGAGAGCCCATAGGTAATTATCATTGTCATGTCTCTCTTGCCACTCACTTTATTTGAAGACAATAAAGAGTTCTGCCATGGAATACACAAAGCTTTATTCAGGCAAAAAACATCTTCTCCCAGCTGAAGGGAGTCTAAAAGTTTTAGGAAACTTGACCTCTAGGCAAGATTATACAAGGTAAGAGAAGTAGTTGTGGAGATGGGTGGGGCAGACAAACACTCTCAAGGCTCAGCCATAAGCACCAGGCCTTTGCTGCAACAGCCCTCCCTTCCCGTTTCTTTCAGTACATCTTAACTTCAGGGAGACCGGTTCTGACCCAGCCCTTTCTGAGCAGTCACCCTGGCTGACCTCCTCCACCCTTCCTTTGTCTCATCCTGTCTTTCTCTCCTATGGAATCTTGCATCTAGCAGGCTTTTGTTAAGGAAATGTTCCCTAACTCTCAAATTGAAGAATCACCAGGAACAGGCAGAGTTCAGTTCAACAGGTTTATTCAAAACAAGGAGAGAGAAGTGGCACATGGGTAGTACCAAAGCTCTCTGAATCACAAAGACAAAACTGATTCATTTATCTCTGTTACAGGCTTTGACTTCACGTACCACTCACACCCTCTCCCTCATGTGATGGATACATGCTAATAAATGTTTCAACTAACTAATTTCTTAAATCATAATAAAACAATATCCGGGGCATTTGACGCCTCAAAGTAATTTACTGTTTCCTGATTGTAGTGTTTGTGATAGGCCCATTCTTTGGACACAACCCTGATAACCTTCAATCACTGATACTTGGTGTTATTTGGTTTCCTCTAATGGCCAGTATTTTTCCTCTGGAAGAACTGAAAATGCTTACATTTATGGTGCCAACTTGTCTATGTGATAGTCTTGAGGGCCATAGAGTCATGTCCAATTCACAGCCTATTCGGAGGAAGAGATTGCGAGGCTTGTTATCAGGAGAGGATGTTTTGGGTTATTTCATTCTGTGTTTTTCCTCTGAAATGCTAGAATGTGAGGTTTGAACTATACCCTGGTGCAGTGAAATATGTTTCTACTTTACCTTAAAATGTTTCTTTAGAGGCTTGGGGGAAACTAGAGTTCCAGGTTTTGATTTTATATCAATGCCCAGATCAAAAATCTTTATCACTTTCCATGCCCTCCACAGAAGAAGAAGCTTGATTCTCAGTTTGGTGATTGTTTACACCATCAGAGATAAGAGCTGGCTAAACTTCATTTGCAGCTAGAGAAGAACCCGTGGGAACCAACTAGTACAGGTGGGGACGTCTCTTGTTCTGACTTTAAATTATTGCCTGAATGTCCTTCTCCCTGCCCAAGGGGAACAAGTTTAGACACAACAGTCATACTGTTCTAACAGTCAGGATTTTTTTCCTGATGTCCAGACAGAATCTGTCTTCCTGTAACGTGAGCCCATTATTCCATGTCCTGCACTCTGGGATGATCGAGAAGAGATCTATTTGTGTGTTTCTTTCATTCTTCAGTCCTTTAATTCTTCAGTCCTTTCTTTCTTTGGTCCCTTGGGTTGCTGCTGTGATGCAGCAAAACAATGGCTGTGGTGATCTTTCTGATACATTTGATTTTTACTGGCATAGGCATTCAAGAATAGAAAGAGAGATTTTAGTAGCTGGTTACCCAGCATAAGCAAAATGAATTGTGAAAATAAGCACATGTGTGAAAATGATATGCTAGGGATAGGCAAACAAGCAATGTTTGAGTTCACCAAGATTTTCCAAACATCAGCTTGATGCTCATTTATCTTTGATTTGTGCTTGCATTTGAGATTACTGTTTGTTTTGCATGATGGGGGAAGGGAACACAATCAACTGTGGAAGTTGTGCAAAAAAATCTCAGAATTGAACAAATTTCCCCCATGAACGAAACCAGGAAGTTGCAAACTTTTTTGTTGCCCAAATTTGCGTATTTTTGAAACATCACCTGTTCAAGAAGTTGTGTACATTATCAGAGAATGCATCCTCCTGCTCGTGGTTATGTTCAGGGTTGGGGGCATGTCTGCATCGCTACGTTATGCAAAATCTGTACAGATCAGATCACATTGTTTGGGTTACCTTTGTGCATTGTTTGGGTTACCTTTGTGCATAAGGGGAAGAGTCCTATATACAAGCCATATAGCCCACATGGGGAGAATTCTACATTAGGGGAACCATACTGGTCTCTAAACAAAGAGTCTACCAAACTCTGTTAAAAGACACCTATGCAATGATAAATTTTATAGCTTAAAGATTCCCTTACTTGCTGTGCTGAAACTGTTGCAGGTAGAGACAAGGCTTGGCAGAGGATATATCATTATTTCCCCTTAAGGAGATCTGTTAGATGGATTTGCTTTATACTTGTGTTTTAACTGTGATCAGCATATTTGTGGTAGAGAAGGATTGTCACATTGGCATTTGAACTGATGGCTAATTAATACACAGAATTGAATGATAAAGCTTTTCCTGTGTTGGATCAAAGGCTACAGGTAGCTCCGGTGATAGAGCAGGAATTGCCTGTTTGAATGCCTTATAAGAAAGAAAACTCTTTGCTCAGATAAAAATAGGGGAAATGATGACAGGCCGACTTGCTACCTTTCTTTGTGCAGGGAGATATTTGCGGTAGTGAGAAAAGTCATGCTTACCAAAAGTCTCCCTCTTGTTCAACCATTAAAGCAGGAGTGGGAAAGTTATGGCTCCCCAGACATTTTTGCCTACAATTTCCATCTGCCCTAGAAAGCATAGCCAATGGTGAGGGCTGATGGGAGTTGTAGGCCAAAACTTTTGAAGGGTCAAAACTTTTGAAGGGTCACAAGTTGGCCATCCCTGCATTAAAGACATTAAATAAGAGCTCTAACCTTTATTGAATCCTGCAGCCCTAATTCAAACAAACCCTTCTGACTGCAATAGAGTTATTCCAGAATTGCATCTTCGTAATGGAGTTCAGCTCTCTGCCCTTTAGCTGGTGGCTTCATGGTCCACTGCCATATTATTTGATGCATGTATACAAATTTAGTGTCATGGTTTCATCACAATAACATATGGGACAGACAAATCAACCAGGAAATGGGAAGTCCTTGTTTCCACACAAATATCCCTGATGATTAGCAAAAGTTCATATAAATGATTGCACCTGAATAGGAATGAAGTAAGAAGAATTTCTTTTAAAATAGAAAACCGTATGTATGATGTATTTTGAAGTTTTCTCTGTATGAAAGTTATCCTTTAAAAAAAAAATCGCCACCATCTGGGCCTTTAACAAAACGGTAATGAACCATAATGTCACTGCATTCAGGAAGGCACTGAAAAGGAAGTACATTTTCTTGGGATTTATGTTTGGCTCTAATCATCCCTTTCAATAGTTAACAATTACAAAAAGGAAGGTGCAGCTGTCAGAATGAAATTCGGAAAGACTCTCATTCTCTGCGAGGAAGCAGAAGGAGCTCCCATAGGGTCTGTAAACATATTGTATTTGTAATGGCCTTCTACTGTGAAAATCACCTACAGATTGAGAGTGAAATGAGGAGCAAAACATTGTTTCCTGCAGTCTAAAAGCTTGGCATTTGGTTCGTGTTGATAGATTTGTGACTCATCAACTATGAGCTGGTGCATGCTGCTTCAGTGACACCCCTAAAAATCTTGCAGCCCCAAGTTACATCTTGTATTCCTTGTGCAGTATAGCTAGTTCTCAGCATGGATCTATGTAACTAATTCGGTCATGTAAATAAACACCTGACGTTGTAAAATTATAGGCGGCAGTGTGTGTATGGCGTGTATGTGTGTGTGTGTAAAACACGAGGGGCATCTTTTCCAAGCCTACTCTTGCATAGGGATGTGTGAGATATTCATTTCAGGATTTACCCAGCCCACCCCTTCTGGACCGAACGTGGATTCAAAATTCAAATGCAATCTGTGTTTCCAAACCTGCGATGCAATTCACGGACCAAAAACCAAACCAACAAACCTGTGTTTGGCAGCATGTGTACATTTGGAACATGTGCATAAAATGTGCAGGAAAAATGTCTACGCTTGAAAAATATGCACAAATATGCTGCCATCAATGGGAGATGAATGCACAGATTCCAAAGATGCACACAACTGATGTGTACATTTGGGGGGGGGGGAAGTATGCACAGATTTTCATGTGGGAAAAAATAAAGTTCACAATCTGATACAGACTCACGTCGGAATGAATTTCAAGATGGAATCTGGAGAACTTTGGTGAGCTTGAGTTTTCCTGATTCACACATCCCTACTCTTCTTTGCAACACACACTCCAGCAGAGGCCATAGGTCCATGGTAGGCACTGTAAATTCAGGTCAGCTCTTTCCATTACCAATCCACTTCAATAAAACTTGGGTAGGGAATTCACCTCAGGGAGCTCCATGTCATAAAGACTGTAAGATTGTTCTCACTTTGTTTTAACAAGAACTGATTAGGGTGAAGGTGTCAGCAGGATGAGGATTATCCACACAAGTTCCTGTACCACAGGGAAAACCTAGAAATATAACATGACTGAATCATATCAAAGGTGGCCTTTAGGGACATAGGAACCGACCATTAACTGAGTGAGATGATGGCTCCATTGTGTACATCAACATCCTCCAACCTGATGGTCTCCAGATGTTTTGGACCTCAGCTCCCATCAGCTCTAAGCAGCATGGCTAATGGTAAGGAATTCTAGGAGTTGTAATCCAAAACATTGGGGGGGGGCACCAGGTTGAGGCAGACTGGTCTGCACAGACTGGCAGCAGCTCTCCACATAGGTTATTTCCCCCCTAGTTTACCCAGAGATGCCAGGGTTTGAGCCTAAGATCTTCTGCATAGAAAGCATGTGCTTGACCACCGAGTTATGAGGCTTCCGCTACAACCCTTTCTCATAGGAGGATAATTAGGGAGACATGCAATTTGGCTTCTAGGACGTGCAGCTGAAGATGCAGCTGTCTTTTCTCAGTAGCAAAAGCTAAGCTCAAAATCAATAGGGAGCGAGGAAGGGGGCTGTTAATCAAGCTATAGGGATCCAGAGTGCAGAGGGAAGAAAAGAAGTTGGCTATCCTTACCTGCAGGGTTAAGAGGTTCTTCGATGCAAGAGATGAAGGATGGAGAAATATATATATATACACACACACACACACACACACACACATCTGTGCTACTGAAGCTTGTGGATGGCCTGCTAGATTAAGAGGTGGATCAATATATTGCATTTGCAGCACACCAAGAGGGAGTGAAACAGCATGAAAAGGCATCTGAGGGTTTAGTTTTTCCATATTATTTGAAATTTGTTTTTCCTCACTGTGCAGTAGTTTGGTTTTTCCCTTGCATCCAGTGGATCTACAGCCCATTCTCAGGTATAGCTGCTTCTCTGGCAATGGAATGGGGAGAAACATTCTGTTTTGAGGCTCCTGCATGGAATGAAAAAAGGCTTGTATGTTTTTGGCCAGAAGTAGGAGTAGAGATGATGCCTCCAAACCATTGCAGCTATAGGAGATATAAATACGGTATTGAGTCAATTGCGAAGACAGCTGATATTATTATTATTATTATTATTATTATTATTATTGGTGCTTGTTCTGTTGCACTTTCTATTCTATTTATCAATTTTTATTGATGTCATGGATGATGTACAATACATCATCCATTACATCAATATTAAATCTTCACATTTATCAATTAAATCATCTATTAAATCAAGATCAAGCCTTTGTACTGATGAATGGCATCAGATTCCAATAGGTTCCATCCCCTGCAATTTTCCTAGCTTTCATCACTACTCAGTCATCTACCTACCTACTCAGAGTCAAACCACACATGACACTAATCACATAGTGTGTAGCTGAGGCTTGGTTGTTTTTGGTTGATTGTGTTTTAACTCTAGTGTAAGCATGCATGGTCCCTATTTGGATTGGGGCCAACATGCTCCAGGAGGGGAGGGTTAAATCTTTTCCCACCCTTCACCCCCACCCCTACCCCAATTCCCCCTGCTTACCGCCTGATGGCCCTAGGAGTGCATGCAAACCTTGTCCTCAATTCATGCAACCTACCCCTAGTATCTAATTTCAAAAGATCTCTGCATGAGATCAGCTCAGACCATTCGGAAGGGCAATCTCTCCCCCCCCCCCCCCCATACTATACGGGAAGGTTTGCTACTAAAGCAGGGAAAGAGCACTAGCCAGTGGAAGCTGGTGGCTCCAATTTTAGGGGGTCTGTGAATCCATTCTGGGTTTCAGTCAGAACAAGCCTGACAGCTAAAGGAGCTATCCAAGGTGATGAAGCCATTTGGGGGGGGATGTGATTCAGCACCTTGGATAGCTCAATTAGAATGGATTCACAGCTCACTGGACAGCTCTAGAATGGATTCAGCACCACGGACAGCTCTAGAATGGATTCAGCACCATGGACAGCTCTAGAATGGATTCACAGCACACTGGGTAGCTCCAGAATGGATTCAGCACCTTGGATAGCTCCAGAATGCATTCACAGCACGCTGGATAGCTCCAGAATGGATTCAGCACCTTGTATAGCTCCGGAATGGATTCACAGCACACTGGATAGTTCTAGAATGGATTCAGCACCTTGGATAGCTCCAGGATGGATTCACAGCCCCACCAAAATTGGAACTACCAGGTTCCCAGTGCCTATGGGTCAGTGTTGGAGTACATACTTTGCATTCAGAAGGTCACGGGTTCAATCCCTGGCATCTCCACTAAAAGGGAACAGGAAACAGAGGATGGGGAAGACCTCCATCTCAGACCCATCAGGTAGTAGCTGATGGGGAAGGACTCTGCCTGAGGAGGGGATGGGGGAAAGTCTCTACCAGTCCGTGGACAATACTGAATCAGATAGACAAATAGCCTGATCTGGCATGAGGCAGTTTCCTATGTTCCTAATTGCTTTATGATTGTGCTTTCTGTATCTGAATTCTACCATATGTGAAGGAAGCCCTCACTGTGAGTTCATGAGAACTGCTAATGACTAGTCACCAGTGCCAGATATAGGAACAAGCCAAGTAAGCCATGGCTTAGGGTCTCATATTATGAGGGGCCTCTGAATATGTTGGAGATACCTAAGATGTATTATAGTTGGAATCACTTTGGCTTAAATATATTGGAAAGTCTGGTGCAGCTTACAGCAGAGTTGCCTTATATAAAGAAAGCATAGTGACACAGCATTTAGGATTGCAGGCAATAAGTGTAGGCTAGAGCCAGTTTAAAATAAATTCAAATCAACTTACTTTATTAATGCTTTCATACACCTCTTCAGAGAAGGCTATCCAACACTATTTAATTACAAGCACCCCCTAACACTCTCATTACCCTTTCTATTTTAATATAATACACTTTTTTCTCTTTACTTTTTATGGTATGGTGCCTCTGAATCTTGATATGGTTTAAGGCCTTAGCATGTCTTAATCCAGCCTCACTGGTCACCCTAGTCCTGTATGTCAACCCCTCTAGGGAGAGACCACTTCACTTCTGCTTTCTGTACAGCATCTAGCACACTGCTGGCACGTTTTGAATGGTAGTGCAGATCTCCACAGAAAGCCCGTCATTGAAGAGCTTTCTCTGAAGTGGACTCACTTGAAGTCCCTGGTGATTTTTTTTAAAAAAAAAATGCATTAGGAATTGTGAGCAAAATGGGCACACAGAAATATCTGTGCTATTGAAGGTAAGCAGAATGTAAGACATCCAAAGAAAGTAATTGCTAGTTTCCTTCTTATCAACTGGGTTTCTCTTTATTCCACCTCGTCTTATGGAGTTTGATTGCGCTTACTGTTTCTGAGCCTTCTCCACGGTTTCTGTACACTGTTAAAGTGCTGCTATATTTTAACTCAGTGGTGAATTCATTTCAGAAGCAGTTAATAAGCTGGCAACCACGGCAGATAATAAAGTCACCGCCGCAAAGCACCCCACCATAGTTTTATATAACCTTGTCTCTAGGAAGAAATATCCTATAAATCCCTGCATAATGTTCAACACATGGTAGAAGTTGAACAATGAAAAAGGACAGATAATGGGAGGTAGGTGTTTATGTGTGTGAACAAACCTTCTAGAGAAACATCCATGGCTGTTGGTGTGTATCTGGAACTGAGTGGGCATCCAGCAATAGTTTTATTATGTGATATTAATGTTTAGCAAAGCATGGCTTTATCATCCCGATCATTATTGCTTTGCCCAATTCAGTTAGCCCAGTCATTTCACTGAAGTGAATTACATGAGTAAAATTATAATTATTTTGAGTACTATTTTTTTTAAAAAAAATCTTAATATTGGGGCTGTGTTGGATGAACACAGAGGCAAAACAAAGGGGTTTGTGTAAGCTAGAGCTGGACATAGTTTCTCTAAATCCATTACAAAGACTTTGGAATGGATATCAAAAGATAACAGGAACCTGATCTCTCATGGCACATACATGCTCAATGCAAAATGCAAATTTCAAAACAGTGACTTATTAAAAGACAGTAACAGAAACACTAAGTTTAAAATGTCTGGATTTCTGGTGTGAGTCCACAATTGCCATTCTTTGTAGTCCTCATGGAAATGGGGTATCATTTCTGACAACATTCTCAACTGTTGTTCCATAGCTCCATTATTCCATAAGTATAGCATGTCCTGTGAACTTCGCTGAAAGTTGAGCACCTTAAATAAATAAAGACATAACCGTGGCATTTTCTGCGAACCCACAGATGAAAAATTGCTGCTGTACTGCCAGTTCCTTGGAAAGTTGTATGAACTTTGAACGAATAGCCCAGGGGGGCAGAGTTCCTGAACAAAACAAGGAGACAAGACAGTAATTTTTACTCAATGCTGCACCTTGTGCCTGTCAAAATGGGGGCATTATGTGGACTGTCCTGCATACACAAATAAATGTTAAGAGAATGCAATCATTGGTTCAAAGAGAGGATTTTCACAGCCAACAAGCTAGGACAGTTCATCACTTCCAAATATAGGGAAGGAAGCTAGGTTAGGAATATAGGGAGCTGTTTTACATTAAGTCAGACCATTAGCAGGATTGTGTGAATCAGCATAACTTGAGTTCACTGATGTTCTCTCAGTTTCACCTTGAAGCTCATTCCAAATCATGTCCATCAGATTATGAGCGAGGTTTTTTTTCATAATCATGTGTGCATATTTTCATGCACATTTTCCTAAATGCACACATTTTTCAAACACATTTCTGTAGTTGTACCACAAATTGCATCGCAAGCTTGGAAATGTTTGGACTTTGATGGCAGATTGTGATCAGGTCCATTTTTGGTTCTGGGAGGTATGAACTGGGTACTTTCTTGTCAAAATTGAACCAAAACAAATTTCTCATATATTCCTAACCATTGGTCCATCTAGCTCAATACTGCGTACAGTGATTGACAAAGGTTTCAGGCAGGAATCCTTCCCAACCTGAGCTGGAGATGCTGGTGATTGAACCTGGGACCATTTGCACCCAAGCTATAAGTTTGTACAAGAGATTAGAACAAATTGACTGGTGTGAATAACGCCTTTGACTTCTGCTGTGAAACAGAAGTGTTTGGCTCTTTCTTTCTGTTGTTGACTTTCTTGGGACACAGTCGTTCTTGAGCAACCACAGTCAGTATATCAAAATAAACGCTTTATTGAGTAGGGTAAAAGGAATTGCTGGCAAGCCTGTAAATTCTTCTGCGGAACGAATGATAATTCAGCTCAGGAGCCCTTTTGTCCTGCGGGGAGGGGGATATAAATCCTCCGAAAGTATCTGCCGCTTGGAATTGCTTTGCATTCATCATGCCAGCCTTCTGCATCATTCATGAATGTCATACGAGACTAAAGAATTGGCACTTCATAGTGAGGATGATTAAACAGCCATTACAGTTGTCTCTGACTTCAGCCCACTACTTTTGAGCAGATTGCATGTAAACCCCTCCCATGGATCTGCGTCTTACGGATGAGTTTCCTCTCCCTCTGGCAGGAGTGAAAGAGGTTTCTTGAGATGATAATGTCATGGGAATTATAGAGGGATCACTCTTCATCTGCAGATTGTAACATTTTGCCCTCGCAAAAACCCTAGATAGCCATCACTCCTATTCCTGTATCCCTGTAGAGATACATCAGACTCTCTTGGGATGGAACTTGCTTAAGGTCATTATTATTATTATAATTACTATTATTATATTTATTTATATCCCACCTTTTCCCCCCAATAATGGGACCCAAGGCGGCTTACAAATTAAAACATGTACAGTTAAAACAAATAGTGATATACAAAAATTAAAAATATAATTAAACATAGTACAATTGTAAAATATTTAAAACATTTTAAAACATTTTAAATACACATAATTAAAAATCCGAACTATAAGCAGTACATCCACAAAGGTCTGAATTACTCCCCAAAGGCCTGCTGAAGCAAACCAGTGGTAGAACTAAGACCCAATGCTGTGCTGATGGCAGTTTTCTAGGCAAGCACAGTCCAGAACAAAGGCTTTAGAATATCCATTACTTTTTAGGAGCATAGGAAGCTTCATTGTACCATTGGTCCATTGAGTTCAATATTGTCTACACTGATTAGCAGCCTGCCTCTCAGGTTTTCCCAGCACGCTCTAGAGATGCTAGAAATTGAACCTAAAACCTTCTGCTGGCAAAGCACCTGCTCTACCATTGTGCCATGACCTCTCCCCAGTGTTTCTTATTCCACAATGGTTTATGTGGCTTACATTTCTGTATGTGCATGTGTGTGTGTGTGCATCAATTATTTGAGTCATCTGGAATACTTTTTTTGCCAAAACCCTTGCACAAGAATGTCTCTGATTGTGATGTAAAGTGGTGTCTATGGACCAGTTTCCACATAGGTGAGAATTTAGTTTCAGTTCTGGTTTGGTAAGAATTTATGAAAAATTTAAAAAGTTCATATTAGGGAGAGAAAGGACTTAATATTTTTTTAAAAAATGAATGCAGGAGATAGCAAAACTGACAGTTCCATCCACTATCACTATAACATCATACTATGACCTGTATGTTGAAAACACTATCACAGTTGCTCTCTCCCATGGCATCCTGGTCCATGAAGACAGTTCACACATTCATTTGAGAGCACATGTAATGAGTCCCTGAGTGATAGGCATGCTTGTTAGAATTTACAAACATGTGTGGGCTATCTGTGGGGAGGAGACAGTGGCTCAGTTCGGACGACACAATAAACAACTGGTGTGGGGGAAACAATCGTCAGTTGTTTTGACTATTGTGTCATCCGAATGCTGTCATAGTCAACTCAGCGCTGATCCTCATTCACACCACAGTTGATTATTTATTACCATGTTGTGTGGGGAGTGCCCCCTAGGGTTAGGGTTAGGGTTAGGGTTAGTCAACCCACCATTGACTATCGTGTCGTGTGAATTGAGCCAGTGTGAACGGTTCTGTCTCATAAAAGCAGTAGACTAGAGGGCCTTTCAATATCTTCTAATTCTGTTGAACTTCTGATGTGTTGGAGAATGTCCCTTAATGTATTCTGAGTGTGATTAAGAAAACCTGTTTTCTGTTCTCAGCTTTGCATCTGTTTTATTATATGGTTTTGTTTAAAACACTACTTTGTGGGCCCCATATGTCTGATCTACCAAATATGGGATCAGAAAGACTATTCTTAATCTGTGCACTCATCTTTGCTGGTATGAAAAAAACAAATTGTTCTGTATTAAATGGATAATTATTTTATGACAGATGAAGATCAGCTCCATAATTTGCTTGCAAACTAATCAGCAGTGGTGTACCCTGCTAAATGAGTTTTGAGAATTCCCCCTCAAAGCTAGCATACCCTCCAGTATCCCTTCCAGTATATTTTCCACTCTCCCTATAGAAATATGAATTTCAAAATTTAAATATGCTCATAAATTACATTTTGATACAATGAATATTTACATCGTTATAGTTACAGCTTCTTTCTCAAAATAATGTTCAGGATTTCACAATTCTATAAACAGATATTGTGGCATATAGTATTGTGTCAGCTGAAACAGTTGAAAATCCAGCATTAGTTACAGATTTAGAAGACAACATCAACTAGAAAGGCGTTCCTGAATATGCCTCAGCTGGAATCCACAAAGAAACTTTGGGAACTTGCTGGAGCAGAAGTATTTTCAGGGTGGAACCAGGACCCTTCAACTTGGGACATATTCTGGCCGCACATGCTGAAAATATTCTGCATGTCTGGTGCAGTAAGTGGACAGTGATTTCACCACCTTTGAGTGCAATCTAGGTATGTGAGGTGTCCCTCTAGAGAAAGGGTGTTGGACTTCTTTCAACCTGCAGAATTAATTCCATTTCAGAGAAGCTATTTGGAGCCACATTCCAGTAAGAAACAGGGCTGAAGGCAAAAAATGCAGGGCCTTTTTTAAAAGCAGTGTTTAAAAATAAAAGGTGTTCACTAGACAAGAGGGGGATATGGGCATGCTCAGCTAAATATTGGACAGGCTGTTTTGTGTTCTTGTGCAAAACGCAAGTCCCTGAAAATTAAAATAATTTAAAAAGTTTGTGAATGCATTACCATGTTCGTAAGGGCTTGTTTTCTTTTAGCGATCTGATGTGTGTGGGGTGGGGTTGGGGGCAAAAGCAGCTGGCGGCTGCAGGAGATGGTGAATTTTGTAAGCAGGTATTCTTAGTTCAGTGAAACATGAAACAGAGTTTTTGTTGTTATTGCTGTTGTTGTTTAAGGTGTTAACTAGTAAGGGAAGTGCCAAAATGGAGAATTAAATTGACAATGATGTTGTCAATAGGGGGTATTGGTGAGCAGGGATAAATATCATTCAGGTAATCTTGTGTTCTTGTGCAGGAGTGCAATTCTCTGTGGTGGTGGGGGGAGAGAAAATTAGAATGTGGATGTTTTGCCACAATCATAAGGGCTAAGAAAATGAATTCCATTTGGTGATCTGATGCAGGGAAGGAGGAGTTTCCCTCAGTATCTGGCAACCACAGCAAACCAATTGCAGTAGGTGATGACATAGGGACTGAGGAAATGAGTTCTGCCATAAAGGCACCTGGAAAACTTGCTGAAGCTGGTAGGAGGATTGATTGGGACTTGGGGGAAGCAAGGCATGCCACACCCAATCGTCTGTCAGGTGAGTGAGCAAACAAACAACCCATGGTGTCTTATTCACAGGCTGGTTTAGGCTAGATCTATGCTATTGCTTTATAGTGGTACTGAAGTACACTGATTCTAGTTCTACATCTAGGAAAAAGAAACCAAATGTACAGTTACAGGATGGGGGATACTTGGTTCAGCAATACGACAAGCGAGAAGGATCTTGGAATTGTTGTAGATCACAAGCTGAATATAAGCCAACATTGTGATGTGGCTGCAAAAAAAGGAAATGCTATTTTGGGCTGCATTAATAGAAGTATAGCTTCCAAATCACGCGAGATACTGGTTCCCCTCTATTCGGCACTGGTTAGGCCTCATCTTGAGTATTGTGTCCAGTTCTGGGCACCACACTTCAAGAAAGATGCAGGCAGGCTGGAGGGGGTTCAGAGGATGGCAACAAGGATGATCAGGGGAATGGAAACAAAGCCTTATGAGGAGAGACTTAAAGAACTGGGTATGTTTAGCCTTGAAAAGAGAATACTGAGGGGAGACATGATAGCACTCTTCAAATCGAATCATAGAGTTGGAAGAGGCCTATAAGGCCATCGAGTCCAACCCCCTGCTCAGTGCAAGAATCCACCTTAAAGCATTCCTGACAGATGGTTGTCCAGCTGCCTCTTGAGTGCCTCTAGGGTGAGAGAGCCCACAACCTCCCTAGGTAATTGGTTCCATTGTCGTATTGCTCTAACAGTCAGGAATGTTTTTCCTGATGTCCAGCCAGAATCTGGCTTCCTATAACTTGAGCCTATTATTCCATGTCCTGCATTCTGGGTTGATCGAGAAGAGATCCTGGCCCTCCTCCGTATGACAACCTTTCAAGTATTTGAAGAGTGCTTTCAAGAATACTTGAAAGGTTGTACACTAAAGAGGGCCAGGATCTCTTATAGGCCCCTTCCAAATCTACTATTCAATGATTCTATGATAACTGTTGGGGCACAATCCAGGCTTTTATAGTGGTGTTGAAGTGCAGTGATAACTGTTGGGGCACAATCTACATTCCATATACTGCTTTCATAGTGTTATTTCCTGCTTTTTATTCCACATTCATAATGAGTTGACACAAGGTGTAGACCTGCCCTTAGCATGTCATGCATACCTGCCAAATGTCTTCATTAACACTGGGAGACTCTATCAGAATTTTCCTTTATGCGGAATTCTGAGACCAAATAATAAATCCTGGGCATTCAAAATCTGACCTCAAATGTGTTTCTTTGGATGACTTTCAGACTTTTATCATGAATTGCTATTTGACCCAAAGAATTTTATCCTAAAATCTGTATCTTTGGTCTTTGGTTCTGATAATAACAATAAATTATTATTATTATTATTATTATTATTATATTATTATTATTATTATTACCATTATTACTTATTATTATTATTATTATTATTACTAATAATAATAGCCCAGTAAACTCCAGCAGCTGTTTGTTGAATTAGCCTTTCCCTCCGAATAACTCCTGAAAGAGCTCAAATGTTGGAACAGTCTCCGTGAGATAACAGATTATTCCATTGTTTCTGCTTGTTTAATGATGTGATACTTGTCAATCTGCTAAGAAAAGAAACCAAAATACCTTTTATCCAGCCATTTAGCCCATCTTTTCTTATCTCTGTGCCTCAGCTTTCCTCTCATATTGTGCCACATAGGGAGCAGCCTATATTGGAAGCTGTGAGATTCTCGGCAGGGCTGGCCTGTTATTTGAAGGCCTGGCAGGAGTGTTTGGAGCTAAAGGTTTGGGGTCAGGAGCAAATAATTTGCGAAGGTTCTCCTCTCCCCGCTGGTGTTGTGTCAGTCTGCTATGACTTTGCCTGGTATATTGTGATGCTTAAGAAACTTAGATTTGTTGTCTACAAACACACACACTCACACACACTCACACACACACACACACAGAATGAGCAAAAGAGAGAGAGAGAATATGATGCCCGATATGTTCCTTTGATGCCCGGGGGGGGGGGGGGGAGAGAAAATTCCCCTCCCCAGGGGATAACCCAAATCATAGTACCCCAAACTGGCAAAACCCTTTTGGCACATAAGGCAGACAAGTATTTTCCCCGATTCCCTTTCAGTAAAAATACAATATCAAATTAAGGGTGCAATCCTGTCTGATCTGCCCTAGGTGCTCGTAAGCCTCCAAACTAGAACAAAGTAACTTCTGTTGAGAAGTGTTGCTCACACACAAAAACAATGTGAGGGTGGGGAGTGTTGCCATGCTAACTAGCCCCACCACTGACATCCATGCATAGGACTCCAATGTCTGCAGAGAGGGAACCTTCATGAGTACAGTTGCATGCACAAAGGCTTCCTCATGATCTGGAACCATCATTGGTGCAGGATTCTGGATCACACAAAGCCCTTTGCACATACATCTGTACTTGCGGAGGCTCACTCCCTGCAGATGTTTGAAATGTATGTGGCTCTCAGAGGGTGGAGATTGTCAGCCCATGGGACATTAGGGGTGGAGCTAGTTGGCATGCCCTGCTTCTCCCTCATGCCCTGTTTCTGTGCATGAGCAGCACTTCTAAATGTGGCCATAAGGGCTCTTCACACAAGGCTAAAATCTCACTCCTTCCAGTTTCTTTTCGGGATTATGATGCACTCCTTTACACAGTGGACACATGATTTGAGCTGAATTGACAACTTCATTTTTTCTATCTTTTCCATTTCACAGTGCCATCTAGTGGCTGAATTATAGTACAACTGCAGCATTTCATACAGCTGATTGATCAGAATTAATGCTCCTTTTTGCATTATCTCCAATCTTTTTGAAAGCAGGGGAAAGGGGGAAATGCGGGCAACATCCTGGAGGTTGATGCTGTCTTGCAAAGGACCCACAAATTTCTGTGAGTGACCAATCACGAGCGTACAATAAGTTGCACATGTAGAGAAACCCATAATATTGAGGAAATATGACGTTGAACTGACCAGCAGCATATATTCCAGTACTGTGATATGTATTGAGGTACCAGCATGAAGGAGCTTGAGAAGCCCGATTATGAAGCTAATGGAAGCTGATGGTGCTGAGCAACCCTGCAGGAAAATCCCTGTTAAGTGGACAGCGTTTAGACATGATCATTTAGGACAAAAGTGAAAAGGCTTACAGAAGGGGAAATTCTTCATTGCGAGGCTTTAACATCAGCACCTCAAATGGACTCACTCACTGATTATCTAGTTCGCTAAGTACCCGCTGGTTATTTTTCCACAGAATTGTGCATGCAGTTATGTTACTGATGGGTAATTCCAGTTTTGCTGCTTTGGCATTCTGCCACTTGGACTTCTCCAAGGACATTCTCTCCATGGACTCTATATCACGCCATTGCCAAGAAATATGAAATAATGTTTGCAATTGGCAGCGGGATGCAAGCCTTAGCAGTGTGTTCACTTGCATCAGATAAAAATAAATGTTGAGCAGATAATTTTTCACCCATCTGGCTCTTCCTTTGGGGATTGAATTGGTTTATCCCCATGCTCACTTCCCCACATTGATTAGAACAAGAGCTGTCAATGTTAACTTCACCCAAGGAATGAAATGTGTGCATATGCATCTGCTTTATATAAAATAATGTGATGGGGTTTCTTCAATCACCTTTCTTTTTAGTGTGTGGATATTCTTGAGGGACTATAACCTTAATATGCATTCTTTTAGCTTCAGTGTAATGAGCTGTGGGCATTGCAGGATTAATTGTGAAGCTCAGGAAAAAAAATCTCTATATTTCAGATCAGAGTAGATTCATAATTCATTGAACGTGAATGGTGTCTTTTCATTTCCCAAGCTGCCCTATTCACATGGCGAATCAAGCTAATTTGTTACAGTTGTGTTTTTATCCTTTTGGATGCAAAGTGAATGAAAATTCAACACCCTTTTCAGGTTGATGAATACATTGGCAGGACACCAAGTCAGCAGAAAGAGGGGCATAGCAAGTCTAAGTCAGTTGATGTCCCTCAGTTGAATTTCTTAGATGATCTCAGAGAACAACAGAGGCAGAAAGGGATTTGAGGGTCAACTCTTCTAACTCTGTGGCAGAGGCTGTTTTCTGCAGATGAAATCATATTTGTATGACATAACTGGAACAATTAAAGCTCTCTTTTGCTGCTGCATTGAATTGTGGTGGAAGCAGCCAGGGAAGAAGATGCAGTGTTACGCAAAGTTGTGATGTTAATGAAATTCAAATGAGATGATACTTTGATATGGGTAAACTATTGTTCGAAATGCAGGATGCCAGAAGTCAAGTTAAACAGGACTGAATATTCAAGAAATATTGAACACCTAGACTGAACACTATTGGAGCCAAAAGCTTGCATTTTTAACACTAGTCCATCACCTCAACTTGCTCTGTGGGTCTCAACGTGCTCAGTGGGGCCAACACAGCTGCTAAGGGTGCTCCCAGATGGAGGGCTCCTAGTGCTAACTATTGAAGGGCATTGTCCAGCTATTCAATCTTTTCTTCCTTAATGGTTTTTTAAAATTATTATTCTTGGTAAGAAAAAAGTCAGAAGAAGCAGTGGGAAAACATGAGGTGTTATCTCCCCATCCCCCGGTAGAAATCCACAAATGAGTGAGTGCAATTACACAATAAAGGCTTCATCTGGAAGTGCCCTAGGACTTTAATCTATGGTAATCTTTGCTCACAGTGACCTTCGAGCTGATTATTATAGCTGTGTTTTATGTTCCTTTATGTTCAAAGTGTGCCAAGCTGCATGCTTCTGTTGTTCCAAGGATGGTGAGGGGCATGTTTTACTTTGTGTGTGAAAATTGACCTGTGTTGATGGAATTCCTCAAGCATTCTTTTCCTCTTCCCTCTTCTCCGTCGAGTCCCGTTAATGCACTGTAACTAATAGGAAGCAACATATTGTCTGCACTGATTCTTGGCTGATACCATACATACTGGGAAGGAAGTGCCCTCCATTAATTTGGTGTCATTTAAAAACAAACAACAAAGGAAGAGGAATGATCCAAGTTGCTGCTTCCATTTTGTATCAGGCTTATGCTGGGATATTGTCACCCCCACACCCTCTTGACTGTAAAGAAAGCTTCTTGTGAATGTTCTTTTTGGAAAGTACAGTGTAAAATTCTGTTTAATTAATGTCAAACAATGCCTGTCTTTTAAGGAAGAAATGATGAGATTGCTGCGCTCATGTTGGGTCTCTGAGGGTATGTCTGGCCAAGAGCAGAATTTTGAGGAGAAAGCAGCTGGTTCAGGAGAACTCTTTTAAGTGGGAAAGCAGTACTTTCCAAGGACTAGACTTTTGCCCTGGAAGCTTTGCATTTTTACAGGGTTCTCATTCTGTTTTTCATTCATTCTGAGGCAAGGCAAAGCTCCTTCAAAGAAAAAAAAAAGATAAATAAAGAGACACTTCCATTGTGATGGATGAGGCTAAGGCAGATCCTTGTTTCCTCCCTGAAAGAATCCCCCATTCAGATAGAGAACAAATGAACCAACTCATCTGACGTTAATACCACATGCTCTTCCAGGCCTGTTGAAGCCTTTTCCCAGCTCTAATGAGGAACTGTTAGCAAACCTGTTATACACAAAGGCAGGGTAAAGGAGAGGAAAAACTGAAGGGTTGGCTGAGATTAGCACAGGGCACCACCGGGAGACCCCAAAATAGTTGTGCTCATCACACAAAGTGGTCCTTGATTGGCTGGTATCATTGTTGTCGCTGCTGTTGTTATTTCTTACATTTCATACCGCCCCATAGCCGAAGCTCAGTGGGCGGTTTACAAAGATTAATATAGCATAGGAAAGGAAATGGCCACGGGTGGAGCAGAAAAGAGCAGGAAAAAAACATGATGACTTCAGGCAGAAGAATTAAAAAAAAGTCATTTGGGGATTGGGGGAATTATGTACCCCACCCCCATTTTCACCAAAATTCAATGTGCAAAAATTCAGAGGTGCTCCATGTTTTGTTGAAGCAACATCTATGAGAGTCCAGGCATTGAGATGACAGATACCCCAATTTGGACAAGGGATCCACTTCAAAGGGTGTGTTTTTCAGGAAAAGCTAAACCTTCTCTATCACTAGTGAATGGAGGGGAGACTGGGAGCTGTAGTGGGTGCAAACATACCCATATATTCCAAAATGAACACAGCAAATATTTCAGCTCTTTGCACATCTGGACATGTGTTCCTTTCATTCCAATGAGATGATGTAGCATTATTTGTATGCTGCACATGTCCACCCTCCCCAGTGGTTCATTATATACAATTGAAAGACATTTCATGATCTAGGCACCGCTCTCTAGACACAGCTTCGCTGCCTAAGAGAGCTCACCATTAGGTCCTTTTCCTCCCTGATATTGAGGTTATACTTTCTCAGCATTCTCCCATCTTGCTCCCTTGTTAACACCTTCCTACCGAGAGAAGATTGCTTGAACCAAAAAGCCTTGATGCCCAGAGATGTCTGGGTTTTTTTGTATTTTGTGTATCCTCGCCTTTGTGAGTCTGTCAGAACTTTCATCTTATTTTAATGCAATTTTGTGAAAGCATTAAACACCCAGGTAAGATCTCGCTTGTTTAATTGCCACTTTACAGAGATCTTCAATGCAGTCCTTGCCAAGGTCTCTTTCCTGAGCTGAACCAGGTCCTGCTGCATTCAGTTTATGGCACGTTTAATTGTTTGTGATGTATTACTGATTCCATCCTTACAGCAGGCTGGTTACTAAGAATATGCTAGACAATCTCAGCAGCTTGGTAACTTGCAAATCCTGCCAAGTAAGGGGACCAAATCTGCCCTGCTAGCAAATTTCCTTTTAGTCGAACTGATAGCTTCTTGCTAGCACGGGGGGGGGGGGGGGGGAATTACATAGTTGTGATGATTAATAAACATAATAGGATCTGAGCAGCAACATTCTGAGCATCATGAGTATAGCTTCATCAGAACTACTTTGCTCAGCAGAAGGTCTGTAATGGAACAGTGAGTATCCATGAAATAAGAACATTAAAATGATGGGAAAGAGTATGCTAGTAAATCTGGCATTTCTTGGTATCTTTCGTTTCCGAGAGAGGCTTTTGTGGAGGTCAATTTCTCTCTTTGTTAAACAATTGCTTAATACACCCCCAATCTTTATAGAGAATAGGGATAAAAGCATAAGGCTATCATCTATATTTACTAGCGATTACATGCAAAAGAACAAAGGCATGCAAATGAATTGGGAGAAAGTCATATGCCCTGGGTCTCCTGCATGTTATGTCAGGTAGAAATGGCATTATCATTTGATTTATATTGTCAGACTACGCTGGATTAACAGAATGAACAGGAGCTTTACTTGCCACAAAGGGGTTCATGACCACAGTCAGAGATTCATCTGTATTAATTTAAATGGAACTACTGTTAGTTGATTTTATTGCTAGAATTTATGGAGTAGATGCTTTAGATGTTTTGTGTTAGAAGACATATAAGTAGAATCTCTTAGAAGCTGGTGTTTGCCATTACGGTCCACTCCTTTTTACCCAAATGTATAAGTGCAAACTCACATTGCCCATTATGATATACATGTACAGTACCAGTGCTTGGTTCAGTGCTAGCACTCATGATTTCTATCATCTGACAATTCTTGTGGTTGTTCAGTCTGGATTGTCTAATATTTGAATGATGCAATCCTATGCAGGTTTACTCAAAAGTGAACCCCACTGTCTTCAGTGGGATTTACTCCCATGTAAGGATGAATAGGATTGCAGTCAAAGGCAGGATCTACTGCTTTGTAATGGCATTGAAATGCCCTGATAACTGTTGTGACCCGTGACACATTCCATATACTGTTTTCAAACCGCTTTCATAGTGTTATATCCTGCTTGGTGTAGATCTGGCCTAAGGCTACAATCCTAAATACATTTACTAGGGAGTAAGTCCCTTTAAACACCATGGACTTACTTCTGAGTAAACATGCTTTGGGTTGCATGGTACATATGCTATCGAATTGGTTCAGGCCAGAGGCACACTGGAATTAATATTCTTCCTATCCTATTCTATACACATAAGAACCACTTTTTTGGTACACTTTCAGATGTGAACTATACAGCATGTGGTCCTGACATCCATCAGGGAAAAGGTGGCTGTGTGATTGGGCTGTAGGGGTTGGACTTGGAGCTTTGAGATTGTTTGCTCAGCAGTATGCACCAAGGTCAAGTGTCAGCTCAGCCACAACATGAACTAAAAGTGGCCTTTAGCGTATAACTCACTCTCAGCTTCTCAGCTTTAGGAACATAAAAAGAGCCATGACGGATCAGACCGAAGGCCTCTCTGATTTGGCATTCTGTCCTCACAGTGGCCAGTCAGATGCTCACATCGGAAAACCACATGAGTACAATAGCACCCTCCTGCTTGTGTTCTCCTGCAGCTGGTGCACATAGGCATACCAACTCTGATACTGGAGTTAATATAGAACCATTTTGACTGGTAGCCATGGATAGCCTTATCCTCCACAAATTTGTTTATCCCCTTTTAATGCTGTCCAAGTTGGCTGCTATCACAGCAACTTCTGGTAGCAATTTCCATAGTTTAATGGTGCACTTAAAATGAATAAGTTCAAGCACATGCTATAATCGCAAACTGTTATCTATCTGTTCGGTGCCCTATTCTATCCTAAGTCTTTCCATTTTGAATGTTTTCACAGATTTACAAAGCTGTGTATATCTTCATGTCAGATTCCATCTTGCTAGGCACTTAAATGCCCTGACAGGCCAATCATTATAATTGAGTGTAATTGGCATTCATAGGGACTCTGACATGCACTGTGTGCAACCAAGTGGCTCTGGGGAAACTGTGTGAGTGTTTTTCAGAGGTTGGTGCTTCGTATTGCTTTATGGAATAGTAAGAAGGCCATTTTCAAAAGTAGAGCTTAAACTCCTGCATTTGTAATTGACATGAACACCTCTGTTAACCAGGATGCATCTTTCATTTTAAAATGGCTTCATTCCACTTTACCTATATATAGCATTAGCAACATTTACAAATGATTAATTTCCAACTAATAAGTGTTCTTAAGGTAGAGCCAGAACAGAGGGCTGTTGCTGAAAATGACAGCCTCATGCAAAAATTCTTATCTTCCTGTGATGTTTAAACAGACTGATCCATTTCCTTCTCTTGTGTTTCTTTCCTGCTGATAGGGATATGGGATGTTATGGCATGACTTGAATAAGTTGCCTAAGTATTATGGGGAGAGATGGAAGAAACGGGGCTGCCATTTTGGTTGCATTTTTAGAATAAGCATTGCAGACCTGAAAACACACACACACACACATTCCAGATACACTGCCAGCATGGTAATTCATTAATGTATTCATGCTGTTGCCTCAGTTCAATAATACAGACAGCTTTAATTAATATGAAGAGATGGGTAATGTTCCTGTGGTAAGCAGACAGGGTGTAAATACCGCTCTCTTTTGTTGCTGTCGTCCCACTCAGCAACTGGTATTCCGTAGCATACTGCCTCTGAACCTGGCATTTCTTCTTAGCCATCATTCTTCTTAGCCATCATACATAAAGCCACTGATAGAGTTATACTCCATTAATTTGAGAAGGGGAGTGTCAGGGTTCCTTCTATAACCTGGACTCCCTGAGCAAGTTTTTAAGGATCTCTGCCTCCTTAGGAGTCCCACCTTCCTTCTGTTTACCTTCCCCTCTAGGCTGACCAGATAAAATCCAAGTCAGGGCTCATGTAACTTTAACAGTTGTAGAGAAAAGGGAATTTCAGCTAGCGTCATTTGTATGCAATTAGTTCCTGGTGAAATTCCCTCTTCATCACAACAGTTAAAGTTGCAGGCACTATACTAGAGTGACCATATACAAAAGAAGGCAGGGCCCCTGCAACTTTAACTGTTGTGATGAAGAGGGAATTTCACCAGGAACTAATTGCATACAAATGACACTGGCTGAAATTCCCTTTTCTCTACAACTGTTAAAGTTACATGAGCCCTGACCTAGATTTTATCTGGTCAGCCCAGTTTGGGCTGTAGATGTGGGTTGAGTGAGACTACAGGCACTTGTGGCTTAACACAACAGTTTACTAGTAAAGTAAAACAAGCAAATTACAATAAAGTATTTAAAAGAGCTGAGTGATACAAGGCATTAAAAGAAAATGAAAGCTGCAAAAACACAAGTTCTTTTACCCTAAGCTGCTTCTTTCCACTCCTTCCTTAAGGTCTTGTCTTTCTCTAGCTTTCGTACCTTCTGTCCTGCCTCTGATCTGCCTCGCACATTCTTTTATACCCTCTTCCTCCAAAACTGAAAATAAAGTTCCCACTTTGAGGAAATCAAACTTAACCAGGGAATGAACTTTAACTCCAGAAATGAAACTAGTGCTCTCAGGGATACTCCCTCCCAACAGAAAAACTCCAGACCCCTAAGGCCTAACTTTTTGACTTTGCCTCTATAGGCCTCAAACCTTCACAGAGAGTGTTGTGCAGGCAGAAAGAGTAAGTACACGATCAGTGGCAAGAGAGGACCTATCATGGGGCATTTCTTGCAATGCAAGAATATTGAAGTCATGCAGATTCCTATAATTTCTTTAAAGAGTTGGAAGGTGTTTGGCCTGTTTGCATCACTGCATTAACAATTGGGAATGAAGGGTTTATAGGGAAAATAGAAGAAAATAAGTTCTTCTAGATTAGAAGGGAAAATATTGTGCAGGGTGTCAGTTGCAGATACAATAATGCTGGTAACAATTTGATTTCCATGTGCATTGACTGGAAATAGGAGATCCACTTATTGTTGTTTCTTAAAGTCATCCCACATTGAGCTGTTCATGAGCCAGACATTTTCGTATCTTCAAAGAGAAGTGAGTCATTACCCCCTTTCTATACCAGTCATTGGAAGATAAGTTCTTTCTCCAGAGCATGTGCTGAAGAACTGCCTAGAAACTCCAATTATATTTTATTTTTTGCAAGCAGTACAATCTTGGATATTGCTCCGACTTGTATAAGCGCTAATGGCATTGTGTGTGGTTGATCAAACCTGCTGTCTTTATTGCAGTTGTTGCTTGTCTTTATTTTGCAACTGGCACCTGAAGCACACTTTAATAAAATGTGTACAATAAAGCCTATCTCCTGTGATTTATCTTTCCTTAAAAGGAATCACAACTTATCTGTCTGTGGTTCTCTTGTTAATCCCATTTACAGTCACTAAGTCACTAGAAATAGCATGCATATTCATTTAAATAGTGCTCAGGGGGTGTTTTATTTGTTTTCCAAGAGGGTCATAATAATCCACATAGCAAAGGCAGAAGATCTTCTCAAAATTCCATATTCACACTTGGGATTGGTTGCTGGTCAGAGATTTGATGCTTAGGGTTGGATGTACATTCTTCTCTCGAATGAAAGACTTCTGCTGTAATAAGCAAACCGCTACGCTTTTGCTGCTTCAGGATAGCGCAGCAAATCCCTGTGCTCCAGCAAAAGTGTGGGGTTTCCAGCAGCTGGGCCTGCCCCCTTCCCTCTGCCCGGGTGGACAGCGATCAATCAGGGGTCACTATCTGCCTGGCTATGTCTCCACCACTACTCAGGAGTGATGATAAATGGTGGTTGCACCATTCTTGCCTCTCCAGAGAAAAAAGTTGGGGTAAGTCCCTGACTATTTTTTCTTCATAGCTTTGCAGGAAAGCCCTGGGTTGGGTGAAAGATGGCTGCTACATGATATAATTGACGCAGCGCCACCACACACCCACCTCAAGGCTTTCCTTGCATATAAACAGCCCTCTGGTCTTCCTTCCCTCTTGGTAAGGGAATGGCAGACTGGGCCATGAAGAGCCACAAACCATAATATGCCATGCTCAATGAGGAAGGGAGGATGTGTTTCGATGTATGTTCTAGAGATGCGAAATGAATTTCAATGCAAAAGAAGCCTAACTAGATTGTTTGTCACAAAATATAAAGGCTTTTAGAGACAATGCTAGTACGGAGTAGAGTCTGGAAATGTTTGTGCATAACTCTTTAGAGTCTGCTTTGTGATTAATTCATTTTGTTCACATCTTTAATTCCGGGTGACACTGCCTCCTAGGCTTTGGACTTCATCACTTTCTCTAATGGAACCGCGTACTTAGACGTAGTGTTGGCTGCTATAATTGTAATGCCAACACAATTGGATAAACTAACTCCTTGGCTTTCTCCTTTGTTTTGTTTTGCAGCTGGTGCTACATACATCTTTGGGAAAAGTGGAGGCCTCATTCTGTACACCTGGCCAGCAAATGACAGACCCAGTACAAGAACAGATCGCCTTGCTGTCGGGTTCAGCACAACAGTAAAAGATGGCATCTTGGTTCGGATTGACAGCGCCCCTGGCCTTACTGACTTCCTGCAGCTTCACATAGTGAGTGCAAGACTCCTCTTATTCTGAATCTTTGCTTCAGTTCCTGTCCTAGTTCAGTTCTATTGCCTACAACTTCAGAGGCGGCGCTGGGGGGAGGGGGACGGACACATACCTTTATCTCATCATACAGAGAATTTGTGATTCAATTGCATTGAATAATGCCATTTTCTACAGTTACCATAATTCTTGGTGAAGTTTTATAACTGTGTGTGGCCTGAGATTCCATACTACCAGTGGGGGTTTGCTTTGGTTTACTTGTTTGTGATAAAGGCTTCATTTTTACGATTTAGTCCTCACTGCACAGAAAAGTTGAATATTTTAGGGCCTTGACACAGTTGGCGTCTGTAGAATTGGTGATTTTGTTTACTATGGCTATTGAGTTTGTATGACGTCTTTTAAAAAGTCTGCATAGTCGTTCATTTTAATTTAAGACCTCAAAAATGATACTGACACAAAATCCTGATTTTTCAATGTGTATACAGTGGGTTGGAGCTACTAGCTGTGGCAATATATATTTTGTTTGTTTATTATTTATCCACTGAGGGTGATTTCTATGTTGTCCTAATCTAGGAGATCAGGACAGTTGTGACAAATCTCATTTTATATGATTTTATATTTAACAAAATCTTATGATGTCAGCTCAGTTGATGGATGGATAATGTCTTGATTGAGGCTACGCAAGAACATGTATGGGTATGTATCTTAGCTAGAAGAAAGGTCAGTGTTAATTTGCTACAATGCAATCCTATACATGTCAACTCAAAAGTAAGCTCCATTGAGTTCGATGGGACTTACTTCCAGGTAAATGTGTACAGGTTTGCAGCTGTAAGAAATGTAATATCCTATAGAAACCAAGGAATTTCTGTATCCCATTTCCACGATAAAGTGTTAGCATACTCTCTACTTCCCCCCAGTTGCATCATAAATATGCAATGCTCAGTTTCTGTATGGGATTGAAAACAACTGGATACTAATATTTATTTCTTTAATTAATTATTTGTGTAATGCTACCTTTATACAGATAATTATAGACTTTCCTTGGGTTAAGCCTAAAGATAGACTTTCCCTTAGACTATAGAAAGAATTCAAGAGGGAAATGGAATGAACACAAGAAAGAACATATGCCTGCATGCCACCTGGGACCCTCTGACGTGAAGCATTTCTCATATTTCCTGTCACACTTTACTGTAGACATTTTTTTCCAATTTTGAACTTATTATCTTTATTTTGAGCAACTTCCAACTCATAACTGAGCTCTGATAAGCATCCTCCTCTCTTCTCACCCCCACCCCAGATTTTACCACAGTAGTATGGCCACTGGTGTGATTGATTTTTCTCTTTATTGGTTTTTGCCCAGAGCACCTATGCCTATCACCTGGAGAGGTGTGATTTGAAAATAAACAATCATACAGTGAGCATTTTACTGGTAGTTCACATGTGGAATAAAGCAGAGTTATAAATATGTATGTGTGCGCGCATGTGTACACACACACACACACAATATGCTGACAAATTCCAATTTACGTTGGGCATTCTTCCTTGGTAACTTCCCTCTTGACACCTTGCAGACAGCTCAGAGGAATCACAGGACATTTATTGCCACATAAGCCCCCTATTTGCATACTGGGTGAGGGGAATACAAAAAGAGATCTTATTAATTTCTTTTGTGAATGTAATTTATGGAAAATCCATTTGGATTCATTTTTTAATTATGAGCCCTTTACACTCTAGAGATTTATGTGCTCAGGCATCTGTTTTGTATGACAAGAATCTATAACCTCTGAAACCTTTCCCCTCCTGATTTACAGTGCAGATGTGAGCGGGCGGGCAGCCCAGGGAAAATGGATGGTGCGCCCTCCAGAATGACGCGGCTCATGAATTTCTAGGCATTTATATTGAGCTGGGTGAAGCCCAGGTTTGTGTAGGGAAGGGGGGGGGGGTTATTGTCAGATGGTTGCCACCCTGAAGAGGGCTTTGTGGTGCATTTGGATGGTAGATCTTTTTGGGGATGACAAAGAAGACAGGCATTACATGGGTAGACTGAATGGTCTGAATTGGGCCTAGCACATGCATTTACCCTACCTTGCCACAGCTGTTGCCTTGTAATTTACAGCATGCAAAAATGCTTGTTGAGAGTAAACAGAGACCAAGCGGGACAGCTGTGGCTTATGATAGATATTGTGCTGCTGATGTCTACAGGGAAAAATAAATCACCTGCCTGTGTGCTGAAGCTTTATTTTGCTGTCTTTCATCTAGGTATTTAGTGCAAGCTCTCGGGGCACCCCTGGTTTATCCTCTGTAGACTTATGGAGGACATAAGTTGGCCCAGTTCCACAAATGGCTTAGGAGGCAGGGCATGGACAGGGAAGACAACCACCACAACCAATTTTAGTTCCTATAATGGAATTAGGTTGGACAGGTGTCCTCTTCTATAGAGGACAATACTCTATTTGAAAGGCTGCCAGAAGACGGTCCTTTATTTGGAAAGTGTCTTTTATTTGATGGGCTGCCCAGACCATGTCCAGTTTAAAGATAAAGGACCACCAGAAGGAAGAGCTGGGCCCATCGACAACAAATGGAGAACAGGCTGAGCAATGTATGAAGGTCACCTGGTCACAATTTCCCACATTATAATGGCACAAACTGTCTTTCTATTGAAACTGTAAATTCCCATCTAGGCATAAAATTAGTCTTCTTTTTTGGTGATGAATTTCCATTTTGTTGTTGTTGTTTTGGCTTTTCATTAGTGGTCACCCTAAATGGAGTTCATAAGAAGGCACATTCCTTGGAATTTCTAGGGTGGCTAGATATACAGAAGAGCATTGGACTCCTAGAGTTTGATTCGATACCCAGAAGAGGGAATTTCAGCAGGGGCAGCTTTTTCTGGAGGGATGAAAGATCATCTATCAGTACTGGTCCTCCTTTGTAATTGGCCACCCCATAACTTTTAAGACTGTGATGCTAATATGAGGTGAAGCCATGGTGGTGTAGAAATTTTATAAATAAAAATCAATGTCAAAGACTGCATCAACAATACCTGGTACACTTTTAGGGTTGTTTGGGATCCCTTTCTTAGGGATGTTGTTTGCTGGTAGCCCACGATAGTTGGTTGGTATCTCTTCAATGAAAGCTAGTAAGTTAGCTCATTATATTCATGTAAAGTCACCCAATAATATTGTTCTATGGGAGGCTTACAGCAGGAAATGATAATCTGAAGCACAAACATTTCCAACAGGGGGTGAGGAGAAGATCACTAATAAATATATTACACATCAGTAGTTTAGAACATGAAAAACACACATTTTTGAATGGGCTAGGAGAATAAAAAAGTATATGGCATATCAGTTACCATAAAGAAGATGCCAGGAGAGCCTCTCTGGGGAGGGCATTCCAGAACCACGGTGCCACCACTAAGACACCTTTCATTTAGAAGGTTGTCTATGGATGTCTAGGCTTCTCTTTTGAGTGTCTAAGGGCACAGTCTTATGCACCCTCAGTGCTCGGAAGCCTTTGAACTTAGAGACTTCCGGGATTCCTATGCACTGATGGGCTGAAGGCTCCTTGTCTTCTGATCTTTGCTTTGGTTTGCTAGGCCCAAGATAAATCATATCCTGGCCTCTCCTCCCCTTCCCACCCACCAGAACACCCACTTTCCCCCTTCTCCGAGGTTGTTTTTCCAACCTTGGAGAGGCAGCCGGTACAGTTCTTTCCATGCTGGCTACAAAGGGGTGGAGCAAGGGAGTTGGATCTCCAAGTCCGAGCGCTGTCTCCGACATTAGAGTGGGAAGCTCAGCCATCCTATGGTCCCTGGGAAACTCACCCCAGGATCACAGGTTTGTAAATGGCATCCCCATTAGAGCTTAAAGAAGAAGCCCTGCTATAGGAAGGAGTTGGAGTAAGGTGTATAAGTTAAGAAGATCCAGCTATTTAGCAGACAGTTGGATAACAGATGGAGAGCTGTGGTTGTGCAGAAACTGGTGCTTTTTCTAGGGATATGATATTGGAAAAAGATTGTGCTGCCTGGGAGGAGCACTTGTGGGTTTCCTCGGGAATCTATGGATTTTGTTTAATCCATTCAGTCTGCGTTTTGCGGATGGACAGCCATCTGTCTGCTCATTGACAGAATCGGATTTCCCACCCCTCTCTGAAAAGTCTGCTGAAAGGTCCACCGCAATTTACACATCTTTACTCGGCTTATATCATTTTGCTTATTTTCCTTAGCTCAGCATACCATCAATGAGCAGAGCGCTGAAGAGAGACAAGAGATGTATAAAATGTTCTATTTCATTTTTTTTCCTTTAAAGGTTTATATATTGGCATATTTTCCAGTAATGTTCATATTTTTGTATGACTAAATTTGCATACAGTTCCACGAAGTCACAAACAGTCTGCAAGTCCATGTGACTTGGAAGGTGCAGAACCCATGATCAAATTAATAGAAATCCGAAGTAATTTAAAATTATTTTTGGATTTCTCTGACATCAATAACCTTCACTTTTGCCTTTTTAAAAATAAATCAAGTACATATTCCAATAAGGACATTAAGGGCTTTTCCATATGAGGATGTATTGAGGAACCACCATGGCTTGTGACATGCCACACTGCTAACTTTGTTAAGCTGGCTCTAGGGAAGAGGGAGTTGTTCATCTTGACAGATGACAATATAAACCATAGAGCTGTTTTAGCGCTCTTAAAAACTTTTAAAATATACTATCAGTTGTTGACAGTCTGCTAAATTAATGTTTATTTTTTATTTTTCTATTTATTATATTTATATTTATATTTTCTTTTCTTTTTTGGTATGCTGATAATGTATCTCTCAAGCTCTGTGTTTTTAGTCTGATCTATTTGCAAAAGCCTGATTGGCTACTGAGCAATAAATTATCCACCTATCACTCGCAATTTCATGGGTGATCCAGGCATCTTTGTCTTCCTTTTGTAACCCACCTGTGTTTCCCTAGCAATTCTCCTGCATTTCTGCTTGATGCAGAAAATGCATGGAGGAGAGAATAGCAGATGCACATTTTTGATGATGGTGTGGACAGGAAAATGTGTAATGGAGGCAAGGTGGGAGGAGTTGTGTTGGAGATTTCTCTTCCTTCCTGATTGCATGCAGTGGATCTTCTGTTCTAGAGCCATGGCCTGCAGTTCCTTCAAGCTCTTCAAAACGGCATTAACAGCCACTGAATTAAATTGCTTCTTTTGCTGCTTTATTCCTGGAATGCAAGGTGTTTAGCACCAGTACTGAAATCACCTGCTTAACTTTGTAGTTTGCCTTGATGTTTTTTTAAAAAAACACAAGTATAGTGGTATCCCAGAAGAACAGATTTGTGCAAGAAGTCCAGGACTATCTATCTATCTATCTATCTATCTATCTATCTATCTATCTATTATATCTATCTATCTATATTTAAATTATATGAAATAGCTTTGTAATGTTGGTGATGGAGTATGCAGGGAAAGACATCAAGGGATTCCTTTTAAATAGTAGTTAAATCCTGCTGAGGGACTGGGGAATCTGCTCAGTCTTTTAAAAAAGAAACTTAGCAGCATTAGTAGCAACTTTATTATTTGTTTCATTTACTGGTTTACTTGTGAAAAGCAGCACAGAAATCACCAGCTTGACTTTGTAGTTGTTTACATAAAATAAATAAATAAATAAATAAATAAATAAGTATGTTAGTTAGATTCCAGAAGAACAGACTTGCACAGGGACAATAAATAAATAATAAAATTGAGTCAGACAGTTTTGTGATGATGGGGGGGGGGGGGAGGACTGAGACTTTCTTTTTGCAAAGCAGGGAGAGGGGAATTTACTCAGTCTGCTCTCAGTTACCCAGCTTCTGCTAATTTTTTTAAATAATAATAATTGAAAAGTGGCCTATGCAGGTGAGTTAGACACCTGGATACAATCCGTCATGGCCTGCCCCACCCTGCTCATGTAGTTGCAAAATCCAACTATTCCGACCAACAGAAAGGTTCTTGGAGTGGATCACAGATTCCAAAACCACAGACATCAGAACCTGGTATCTGTAATAATAATAATAATAATAATAATAATAATAATGGTTCCATGTGAAAAAACAAAAACCTAACTCTCCAATTACTGCGGTCTGATGCAAAAGAGGGCATTTTGGCAGGTGAGCTTGTTATGTATGCCGGCAGAAATTCCATCTTCTACACAACTACTGCTGGTACAGGAAATCCCTCTCCTCTTTTACATCTGGGCCCCTTTCTCCACCACTTGTTGAAGAGGGAAACCTACAACCCGTTTAACGCTGCAGGATTTGACCTAGAACTATGTAGATATCTGATTCTGAAAACAACCCAATGATGACTGAGTGTTGATATGCTGCAATATATTTTATAGCCAGCCAGAAGTATTTACAATGAGAGAAATTATGAATATTCTGCTTGAGCAGTGATACGCTACATAGCATAAAAAAATAGGAACAGGATGGAGGTGCCTGCATGATATCCTATTTTCAAATATGTGGCATTCAGGAAACTATTACATTCATGTGTATGAGTGATGTGTGTGTGTGTTTCTCTGAGTTAAATAGCTTTTTCATTTCATTAGTCAGCTGTGCGAAGAGAGTCAGTCTACTTCAGTCATCCTCAGCCTTTCTTAGCTGTCTGAGGGATGTACAAAACTTTTGTTCCTGTTTATATATTTATTATATTTCTATACCAACCGAGAGCCGAAGCTCTCTGGGAGGTTCACATGAAGATGTCCTTGCACAAACCTGAATGAGAATGCATGAAGGAACACAATTCTGAAAAGGTTTTATTTGCAGTTTTCCAAGCTTGTGCTTGCGTTCAAAAATGTGCATTTCTGCACTTCTGAAAATGCACATGTGCATGCTTGTGCATTTATACATTTGAGCAAAATCCTCTGCACATTTGCATTTTTTTCTGATTGGAAAAAAGGAGATGCTCATGTTCTGGATCCCAGAGAGGTGAAACGAGCATCAAGGATGAATTCGGAGAACCTCAATGACTTCAGATATTGCGTGTTTGCCTATCCCTCCCCTGCCCCAGTGCCTTCAGGAGCAACTTGCCACTCAGAAACGTAAGAGGCAAAGTTTTTCCTGGCATGGAAATAAGGCTAGGAACTGGGGTATGCCAAGCCCCTACTATATGTTATTGTTTATAGTGGAGGGCATAATACCACATCAAATTGTCTAGCTGACCCTCCAAACAAGACTCAATCCCATCTTTGTTGCTGCTGGTACACCAGGTGTATAGCTCAGTGCAGCAGTGCAAGAAATAACTCTGTGACGCCCTGTAGCTAAAGATGATGGATTTCTGATCCTCAGCTGCATTCAACCAGCATGGAAGCTCTATGCACTGATATAGGGATTCATCAACCACCCACTCAACAGACATCATATGCTTAAATCCTTGTGCTTCCAACTGCTGAATGCTGAGAACTATTTAATGCTACTTTGATAGATATATAGCAAAAGAAACTCTAAGGCTGAATTACCTCCAAGGACAAAACTGGAAAGTTGGACCAGTTGCTTGTTATGCAGAAGGTTCAGGTCTGGAAGTGATGCCGAAACTTCTGTTCTCTTAGAACAGGGGTGGGCAACGTGAGCCTAGCTAGTGGCAAGGGTTGATGGGAGTCATAGTCCAAAACATCTAGAGATGTAATTGTTGGTGTGAATTAGTGAAACAGAAATGGGCTGTGGAGTGTGGCATTGGTATCAGAATGATGTAGTGTAATGTGTTCAATAATCTTTAATGCTACTGGTAATTAAACCATGATCTTTTGCTGGCCTGCAAGGTAGAAGCATTCCTTCCCGCCTCTGGGAAACTCAACATGTATAGAGAGATGGATGGATGGATGGATGGATGGCCAATGGCCATAGTGACTGAAGATCATGGGAGTTGTAGTCCAACACATCTGGAGGGCACCAGGTTGGGGAAGGATGCTCTCTAGAAAAGTATTGTCCTTGAACGTGCAGCTAAACAATCCCATTGACTTCACTAGGGTTGCGTGAAAGTAACTGGATTGTGGCCAGGCAGCCTTTGCAGATTAAGCCTGTTTGCATACAGCTCCCCCTGCCCTTCTTCCCCCTTCTTTCACTCATAAAAATAATTGCACACAAAGAGAAACAAAATTAAATGTGCCTATAATTAAGGACTTCTTTTCTTTTTTTCTTTTCTTTAGGGTTTACCACCACCTGCATTGCAGCATCCAAAAATCAAATCCCCACTTTTGTTGCTAATGGATGGCAGCAGGGTGCAGCAATAATTCAGTGACCACTTAAACATTGAAGTTACCTCTTAGAAGAAATTAAAGCAGGACAATTATTAGTTTAATTTACCCCTAGCTTGATGTCTGATGTGCCTATTGCATCAAAGGTTAACCACTACTTGATACAATGTCAGAGGACATTGAAATTGTCTCAGTCTCTGATTAACTAGCAAGTGTGTGTGTGTGTGTTTAAAGGCAGAGACACAGCATTGATTACTAAAATAAACTAAGCAGTCAAATTAAAGATCATAATACATTTACACAAAGCCTTTTTTCCCGCGGGGTCTTAAAGTGCTATTCAAAGGAGTAATAGGTGGGATCCCTCTGCATTCAGATGCCAACACATCTGCTGATCTTTAATAACGAGTTAAGGATGCCATTTAAAAACATTATCTAATTAATCCCTGCAGCATCTCTACCAGAGACATGAGGACTGTGTCTGCCAGAAAGACGTAGAAAGAAGTGTAGTTTATGCAGAAGGAGAGGTGTATTAGATTAGTCAAAGGTGGGCGTGTAAATCGATGTATGCTGCTGTGGGTTTTGATGTGTGCATCACATCTATGTCTGAAGTAGTTAAATCACTGTACCATGCGTGGTTTACCTCCCTGATGACATATGGCAGCTTTCTCCGACCTGGTGCCATCCAGGTGTTTTGGACTACAATTCCCATCATTGCTAATTATTGTCCATGAAGCCTGTGGCTCATAGGACTTGAAGCCCCAAACTTCTGGAGGGCACCAGGCTGGGGACGACTGATCGAGGCGGGGAACAACATCAATACAAACAATATAAAATACATAAAACTGATTAAAAACATATAAAATTAACACATTATTATAATATCAACAAAGTCTTAAAATTCGACTGGGTAGGCCTGCCGGAAGATATCAGTCTTTATAGCTCTCTTAAATTTTGGAAGACTGTTAAGTTGGCGGATCTCTCCCACAGTCTGGGAGAGGCAGAAAAGAAGGTCTTCTGGGTAACGGTTGTCAGCCTAGCCTTGGCTGACTGTAGTAAATTCTTCCCAGAGGACCTGAGCATGCGGGGCGGGTTGTATGGGAGAAGGTGATCCCGCAGATAACCTGGACCTGAACCATGTAGGGCTTTAAAGGTAATGACCAACACTTTATACTTTGCCTAGAAACTAATTGGCAGCCAGTGGAGTGATTTTAAAGCTTGTGTTATATGGTCACCCCTAGGTGTACCGGTGACCAACCTGGCTGCCATATTTTAAACTAATCATCCAGAACTAGTTGACACACCTCCAAACCCAGGTTGGAGCCTTTGACAGTAAGCACTTCCGTCTTGTCTGGAATCAGCTTCAGTTTGTTTTTCCTCATCCAGCTCATTACCGCCTCCAGGCATTCATTCAGAGGAGACACACTATGCTTAGCTGACGCTGTTGTCAAAGGCATAGAGAAATATATTTGGGTGTCATCAGCGTACTGATAGCACCCCGCCCCATGCCTCCGGATGATCTCTCCCAGCGGTTTCATGTAGATGTTAAACAGCATTGGGGATAGGATGGCACCTTGAGGCATGCCACACATAGCCATACACCCCTACTTTCTGTACTTCTCCCAACTACCATAAGTGCCTAATCAGTTTTGGCTGATTTGCCAATTGCACACCTTTCTGGAGGAGGTGGATCTTACTCCATTCATCCAGGCCTATATTTAGGGGGAAGTGGGATGACACTGTACTACAGGAATATCTACAGAGTTTAACGGCCTACTGCCAAAGGAGCTCTTTGGGGGCAAGTGAAGCCTTTTCCCCCACCATAGAGAGGGATTTGTACAACAGTGATTTGAGCCCTGTTTGCTTACCCACAGCTGAATTACACCTACCTAAAATGGTAAACACCTCCCCCTAAACCCTCTCCTTTGGTACAAGTCTGACATTTTTGTGTAGCTGAAATCTTTTCTTAATTGACACGAGATAAATGGAAATAATCCTTTCTTAATCCAAAAGGAGGTTGCTCTGCAGAGGTTTGTGCTGCTGTAATGAAATGGATTTGCATTCACATCCTTCGCAACTATTCTGTTACCGTGTTTTGCATGTAGACAAAAAGAGGGATGGATGCAAGACCCACCTCACCACAACACTGCCTCCTCGGAGATGCTTCGGGATGTCTGTAGAGACCTTTCTGACACATAAGGACAGAAGCGGGATTTGCTTAGCCTGGGACAGCTGTTGGGATCACAGCCTGAGGTGATATTGTGCGTGCTAATCAGCATTACCTTTTGGTTAACCTCGCAGTACATAAAACATAATTGAACTGAAAAGGTTTCCTGCTGATTTGAAAGACTTGTGTTAAACATGGGATGCCGGCTGTTTCTCTGGCTTCTCCCTCTTTAACATTTGAGAGGGTAATATGGAAACAAAAATGAGTTTACCCTTTCCCACGTTTAGTGTGGGAAACCCCAGGGGTGGGGGTGGGTGGGTTGCACAGCACTGGCAATGAAAAAAATCCCATGGGAACCAGACATCTCCTGCTCTCTTTTCCAACTTCACATTCCAAGCCCTTTATCTGAGTGATTCACGAACTCCCAAGAGGGAGTTCATAGTATAACCGGTATAATCTAGGGTAGGCTATAACAGCAGCTGAGGATATTTTTCTTCTGAACCTAATGATAAGGTATGTTGCTCACTTGAAGTTCAAATTTACCTCTGATGCTCACAAGCCTGATAATAGCTTTTCTTTCTTTCTTTTTTTGTTATTGCTGTCAATTACTGAACCCAGGAAAATAGTCTCTTGTACACAACCTGCAGTGATAGATGATGTTTAGTCTGGTAAAGAAATGAATTTCACAGGTGTTCACCTTTCCCTCTGCCATATGGTGAGGATTGGTTATCTTTGATATGTGATTTCCGCTTGTTAAGGTTTCCAGCTTCTTTTCCAGAAATAAAGGAAGGAGGATAAGTGATGGCAAGGTTCTAGATGGAACTTTTTTTTTCTAACCAGGGTTCTGGCATGGCTCATCTTCCCCACCGAAATGGCTTCCTAGCTATTTTCAAACAGAGTGAACTGGAATACTGGGAAGGAGTATGAGGGGAGATTGGATGGTGATGAATTTAGAGAGGGTTGAGTGGGTTATAAGTTGTTGCACTGCTTTCCAGCTGGGCATTTTTGAACTAGTATGCAACCCAAAACACAGTCAACATTTGCATTTCTATGGATTTTCTGTAATGAAGTTCTCTAATTAAAAAAAAATGCATACAAAAATGCATGTATAAGAGGAAACTGATAAAAGAGATAATTGCTTGCAAAGGGTGCATATTAGGCAAACAATGCATACAAAATGGCATGCCTTAGGAGTAATGCACACAAAAATGTGTATGAATGCTTATGCAAACTTTTTTTTAAAAAATTGAAATTTGGAATGAATCCAATTTAAGACTGGAGCAATTCTAAAAGTTTGAGATGAAC
This sequence comes from Anniella stebbinsi, assembly GCA_029215795.1. Lineage (NCBI taxonomy): Eukaryota > Metazoa > Chordata > Lepidosauria > Squamata > Anniellidae > Anniella > Anniella stebbinsi. The sequence goes on from JARDYH010000001.1 coordinate 339,447,509, forward strand.
CAAATCCAAGACAGAAACAATGAGAAACTGTAAGAAACCAAAATTGACAGATGTGTACATCCCTAAGTTTCTAGTTCCCAAAAAAAAACATGGATCTGAGTGGGTTTGTCTCCTTATTAGGTTGACCTCTTGTTAAGCTGAGGGGCTGTAACTCAATAGCTCAGTGGTAGAGCACATGTTTTGCTTAGAGAAGGTCCCAGGTAGGATCTCTGGCAGATCCAGGTAGGGCTGGGAAAGAATCATGTCTAAAACTCTGGAGAGCTGCTGCCAGTCAGAATATACAACATTGAGCTAGATAGACTAAGGGATTAACTCGATATAAGGTAGCTTCCTATGTTCCTAATGATGGAGTACATGCTTTGCATGGAAAGACTGCCGGTTCCATCCTTGGCATCTTTAGTGAAAAAGATCTCAGATTGCGGGGCTGAGCCATATCTCTGTGTTAGAGAGTAAATGCCAGTCAGTGTAGATTGGAATAGACGGACCAGAAGCCTTCCACTGTAACATATATTCTTTTTCAAAAGAAAAAAAAATCCTTCGGATTTCATTGCGGGCAAAAGGAAGGGGGAAATAAAGAGACAAGACAAGTATGTATGGTATCAAATTAGGGCCACATTTATTGAAGATCTGCAAAGGGGAACTGGGCGGGCCCTAAACTACGCCGGCAACTAGCTAGGCGTTTTATATCGAGAGAAGCATTCTATGCCTGGAGACTGGCGTCTGGGTGATCGTCACCTCCAAGCCTACCCCTTTTGGGGAGGGGAGGCCTTCCCATGTCATTGCCCCCCCCCCGGGTTGCAAAACACCAGGTGGAGTGAGATGAGTCGGCCTTACAGGTAACCCTTATCCCCCCACTGGGGCCGCAAAACCCTCAGTGGAAGGCCTCAGGCATCACCTGTTACAGAATGATCACCATCCCTTTCCTCAGAGCATGCCCGCCCCTACAGCCTTAGCCAAATGTGACCAAATTAAATTGAATTAAACTATATTACAATTCCTAAGACACTCTCTCCCCACTTACAGTGTGAAGTAGGCAAACAAACACACAGCCACGGCCAATCTGGCTATGAGCCAAAAATTCCTACTTGGCCTCCGATAAGATGGCCAGATAAACCTGCATTGCATACAGGGAGGGAGGGAGGGAACCACCAAGAGAAAGTGCTGAGGGGTTGGGGTGCAGCCAGCTTCCATAAGATCAGTTGCCCCACCCCTGGCTTGTAGTGTGACCTGATCGCTCCAATAGCGATCAGGCATGTCTCTTCCTCCCCCCACCTGCAATAGCCTCCCCACGGCCAGGCAAGCCGGACGTGGGGGAAGGGCACTTCTCTGTTACCTCTTAGCTACTGAATCAGCAAGAATTGAATGTTGGGGGCTATCACAAGTGACATTACAAACACATTTTTGCATTTTGTTCATTTCAAATATGGTTCATGTGGCATGTAATGCAGCAAACATCTGGTTTTCTAATTCAAATAATCATCCTTGGAAATGTGGTTATTTAATTCAAAACCAGCTGGCGTGTTTCTTGTTCCTGTGAACAGATGTGATCTTAAAGATTCACATTACTGACTGCCAATTGCCTCTTTTGCTTTTCTGTTTTGCCATAGAGAAACCTAGCATCTCTTGGGAGCACGGTCCCTCTAGGACTAAAATCTGGTAGTCTCGCTATCTTTAAGAACATGAAAATGTTGACATTTGAACATGCATAATGCTGATTAGTGTAATGCCACTGAGTAGACATTGGGAATAAATCAGTGATTTTGAAATGTCTTTTGTGAGAGAAGCTTTTGTTTACTACTTTGAAGAACGCAGGCGCCAGTCTTTTTGCCCTGGCTGTTCAAAACATCCCTCTCCTCCCTAGACTAAACTTTCCCTTGCTTCGATACATGCTGGCTCAATTCGGACGACACGATAGTCAATGGTGGGGTAATAATCAACTTTACAGTTGTTCATCTAGGGGTACTCCCCATACAACATGGGAATAAATAATCAACTGTGGTGTGGATTAGGATCAGCACTGAGTTGACTATGGCAGCATTCGGATAACACGATAGTCAAAACAACTGACGATTGTTTCCCCCACACCAGTTGTTTATTGTGTCGTCCGAATTGAGCCGCTGTCTGATACATCCCACCACCTTCTGAGACTATGAATAATTCACCTCTTGCATTTATACTGTTACCTTGAAGGTATTTATAGTGTGTGATGATATCACCTCTGAGTATTCTCCTCTTTTCTGCACTATATAAATTTAGATTCTTCAGTCTTGCTTTCGAGGTTTTATTCTACAGCCACTGTACTCAATCATTTTTAGCTGCTGTTATTTCTCCCCAGCCCCCTATATAATTTTCACTCTATGGGAATCTGAATTAAACATGGCAAACTTGATCTTGCAAGCCATGTGAGCAGTTGGCTTCGATTATTGGCTGTGGAAGACAAGGTCGTTTCTTTTGCTTAGGTTCAATCTTCCTCTACTTTCTGTTATCTTGTCTGTCTTCTGTTTGCCCTTCTTATTTCTCTTTTCCTCCTTAGTTCTTCCATCAGTTCTCTTCTCTCATTGTTTCTCTGCTGCTTTCTGCAGATTCTCTCTCCAACTATCACCAACTGGCCTTTTCTCATTGCCTGTTCCCAATAGTCTATGTCCTCCCACGCCCAGCATTCTATGACCTAAACAGTACTATGCACCAACTTCTGCTATTTAAGAACATACGAAGAGCAATGCTGGATCAGGCCAAGGATTCATCTAATCCAGCCTTCACAATGGCCATCCAGCTGCCTATGGGAAGCAGGATATGATTGCAACAGCACCCTCCTCCTCAGTTCCTCAACAACTGGTGTACAGAGGCACACTGTCTCTGATACTGGAGGTTGCATATAGCCATCAAGTCTAGTAGCCATTGATAGCCTTCTCTTCCAGAAATATGCATAATCCCCATTTAAAGCCATCCAAACTGGTGGCCATCCCTATATCTTGTGGAAGTGAATTCCATAGTGTGAAGAAGTACTTCCTTATGTCTGTCCTGAATCTCCCACTGGTCAGCTTCATGGGATGACCCCTGGCTCTAATATTGTATGTGAGAGAGAAAATGTCTTCACACCATGCATAATTTCCCACAGCTCACTTTTATTTTTGTTTTGCTGCCCATTTCACTTCTCCTGGGGGAAATGACAGAGCTCTGGGTAACTGGTGTCCACCACTTCATTTCCCCAAATAAAATCTTGGAAACTATGGCCAGAACTACACCTATTATTATTATTATTATTATTATTATTATTATTATTTACATTTATATACCACCCCATAGCCAAAGCTCTCTGGGTGGTTTACAAAAAGCAGGATATAGTGGTATGAAAGTGGCATGAAAGCGGTATATAAAATGCAGGAGCCATACTACTGCTTTATAGCGGTATTGAGGTGCACTGACAACTGTTGGGGCCCATTAACACATACCATAACCGCTTTCATAGTGCTAGAGCCTGCTTGGTGTGGCTCCTGCCTTTTATAAACCACTTTCATACTTCTTTCATAGTGCATTATTCTGCTTGGTGTAGATCTGGCCTATGCTACATCACCAGTTGTGGAATGCCCTCCCCTTGGAGGCCCGACTGGCACAAATACTGGCTTTATTTCAGCACCAAATTAAAATGTGGCTTTTTATCAAAGCTTTTGAAGGCTAAACTTGCCTAAAGCTGCACATAGTTTAATTGTTTAAAATGTTTTACTGGGATTAAGTTGAATTGATTTTACCTGTATGCTGCCCTGAGATCCCAATGACATTTATTTATTTACTTAATAAATAAGTAAATAAATAAATAAAATCACCATGTAGCGTTCCCCCAAGACACATCTGGGCCAGATTAAACCAAGCAGGATAAAACAATTTGAAAACAGTTTGAAAACTATGTGGAGTGTGTCATGGGCCTCAGTCGGGTTTCAGGCCTGGTTTTGGTATGGAAACAGCCTTGGTTGCCCTTTATGATGACCTATGTCGGGGAGTGTGACTCTGTTGATTCTCCTTGATCTCTCAGTGGCTTTTGATACCATCGACCATGGTATCCTTCTGGCACGACTGGCTGAGTTGGGAGTGGGAGGCACTGCATTGCAGTGGTTGCGCTCCTACTTGGTGGGTCGGCTCCAGAAGGTGGTGCTTGGGGAACATTGCTCGGCCCCGTGGATTCTCCAGTATGGGGTTCCACAGGGGTCAGTCTTGTCCCCCATGCTGTTCAACATCTACATGAAACCGTTGAGTGCAGTCATCCGGAGCTTTGGAGTGCATTGTCATCAGTACGATGATGACATGCAGCTCCATTTCTCCTTTTCATCTTCATCAGGTGAGGCTGTGGATGTGCTGAACCAGTGCCTGGCTGCGACAATGGACTGGATGAGGGCTAATAAACTGAAACTCAATCCAGACAAGACTGAGATGCTGTTAGTGGGTGGTTCTGCTGACCAGATGGAGGGTGTCCAACCTGTTCTGGATGGGGTTGCACTCCCCTTGAAAGAGTGGGTTCATAGCTTGGAGGTTCTCCTAGAACCATCTCTGTCACTTGAGGCTCAGGTGGCCTCAGTGGCACAGAGTGCCTTCTACCAACTTCGGTTGGTGGCCCAGCTACGTCCCTATCTGGACAGGGATAACCTGGCTTCAGTTGTCCATGCTCTGGTAACCTCCAAGTTAGATTACTGCAATGCAGTCTACGTGGGGCTGCCTTTGAAGACGGTTCAGAAGCTGCAGCTTGTGCAAAATGCAGCGGCCAGATTGATAACCAGAACCAGTAGGTTCGAGCATATAAGACCTACTCTGGCCCGCTTGCATTGGCTGCCTGTATGTTTCCAAGCCCTATAAAGCCTTACATGGCTTGGGACCACAATACCTGATGGAACGCCTTTCCCGACATGAACCTACCTGATCACTACGTTCAACATCTAAGGCCCTCCTCCAAGTGCCAACTCCGAGGGAAGCTCGGAGGTCGGCAACAAGAGAGAGGGCCTTCTCTGTGGTGGCCCCCCAATTGTGGAACGATCTCCCTGACGAGGCTCGCCTAGCGCCAACATTGTTTTCCTTTTGGCACCAGGTCAAGACTTTCCTCTTCTCTCAGGCATTTGGCAATATCTGAGGAGCCTGGGTTTGTTTTTGTTTTTTGTAGCTTTTGGGGGGTGTTGTAGTGTTTTTAAATGTACAGATTGTGTGTATGTTGTATGTTTTTGCTGTTTTAATTTTTGTATATTTTTAATTGTTTTAATCCTATGTAAACCGCCCAGAGAGCTTTGGCTATGGGGCAGTATACAAATGTAATAAATAAATAAATAAATAAATGGGCCCCAACAGGTGTCAAAACTGTCATAAGCAGTTTTAAAGCAATAATGTAGATCCTGCCCTGCCCTGGACAAAAACAGCAGCCAGGATCCATAGGAATGCCACTGCAGCTAGGAATGGGGGGAAATGTGTTTGCTTCTTATTGTAATGCAAACATACCTCATTTTGCAATTTCAAACTAATAGATGAACCAATGATCAGTTATACTTCAAAATCCATGCTTTCCCAAATTTTGCAGTGCTCTCCAATCAAAAATATGTACAAAAATGTGTATATTAGGGAAAAATGCACACACAAAATGAATTTATTCAAAGAATGAATACATAGAGTAGTCATCAGGTAAAACAGCTAGGGTGTTTGAATGGAAGGAGAAAGGGTATTGATAAGTCTAGAGAGATGTCTCTTGGGTGGGTTGCACATCCCTTACCAGAGCTAAAGTATTAGCTTTTGAAAGGTCCAGTACCAGGTCTAAATTAAATCAAGAGTAATTTAAAAATCCATATACCTTCATAGTTTTAACCCGGCACACATTTAAAGCATAAATTTTGCAGTTGAGTTCTGTTGAGTCTCCTTCCGTCATGTCCGCCTGTACACCCAGCCCCTGCACTGTGTTGTTTTGAACGCCATTTTTTTGAGTGCTCGTATTTCTTCAGCCTTCGTTGAGTGTTATTAAATGATAAGGTTGGGTTGGAGGGAGGCTGCTTTGCGGTACGTTGTTATCAGGCGCACGGGAACAATCACTGTTTTGACATACGAGATTGGTAGGTTGGCTCCCAGTGTAGAAAGTTTGTATCTAGGAGAGAATCCTAATATATGATTCTATCTGGGGATGTCACCATATTCCGTAGGATAATGATGAATAACCTCTTTCTTCCATCTCCACCCCCCGCAACACACACACTATTTTCTGGTGATGTCGGCCTGCCATGTCTGGGCTGGGAGATAAGTGAAGATTTGTCCCTTCTAATGACAGCATTCAAACCAACCCTCTCTCTGTTATGTAGGACGTATGTGTAGTTTCTGCTTTGTTGGGTAGTAGTGGCTAAACAGGGGTTCCTACCACCAGTTCTGAAGTGAGTCATTTGACGTTCTTATCTGAACTGCCCTCAGCTGTCAGCCTCTTCTCTCATTTTCCTACCCTCTTGTGTCTCCATCAAATAGACTCTTAGCAAGCTTTGCTTAACAATATTTCATTTTCACCTCTTTAATGGAAATACAGGCAACCAAGCAAAATTCAGCATAACGATGATAGGACAGTGGCAGCTCTGTAGAAGAATCAAAGGATGGCTGTAAAGCATAATTATTTTTAAACCGATTAATAACCATTATTAACTGGTTTAAAACTGTTATAAACCATTTTAAAGCAGTAGTGTAGATAGGCTAATGTAAAGGACCTTTGAAGAAATAGACAAAGCGAGTATTGTTAAGTTAGGAGAAAGTAGGAAAGGAGAAGAGAACCTGGAGTTACATCCTGATCTTCCCTTGTGACATAAGGATTTTGCCTAAGTTTAGCTCATTTGTTTTATTAAGGTTAGCTTATTGCTGTCAAGCTTTTGTTTTCATTTTTTCAAATTGTATGTATAGTACAATATGTAGTTATTGCTTCTAGAAACTGTGTAATTTTTGTTTGTGCTTCTCTTGCTTATCTTATATGGTTTAACAATTTTGCTGAATCCTGGGTACTTTTAGTAGAAAAGCCGCGTATAAATATTAAAATTACTATTCTTTCCCTCCACCCATTTTAAGTCAGCAAAGCATTGGATGTTTCAGCAATAGTATCACGCTGTGGTAGCATCACATTTATTAACAAGCTTTGAGACTTTTGGAGCATGACCCAGACAAAGTTAAGCAGTTTTATAGTTACATCGATTGCAGTGGGGGAAGAATTAAGTACCTGCTTAATTTTCTTAGTATTCTATGCTTCAGAATGCATGGCTTTGGCTAGAGATTGCTCTCTATTTTGTCTTCCTCAATCAACACCAACAGTTTTTTTAAAAAAAATGAAAAAGAATTTATTGTTAAACTTGAATTCTTGAATAATTACTGTTCCTGTGAGATTTCTGTAAAACTGTAGTAATGTGTGATTGAGTTAAGTTTTCACTGTAACAATAATGTGTTTTTCTTTCTCTCCTTATTGAGAGAGTACATGTAGCTTGGTTGACATCTGCATAATTTGGCTGTCTAAAGCCCTATTTCTTTCTCTCTCTTTTATCGCTTGCCAGTTCCAAAATTTAACATGTAAAAACTTATTTATTACCTTTTGAGAAATGCTTTGAACTTTGTGTGTGTGAGTTTGTGTGAAGTGTGTGTGTGTGTGCTGAAATGACTTGTTTCCTTTAGTAAATGCAAGCTTCCACCTTATCCTTTCAGGGAGCTCATGACAATGGAAAGGCTGTCAGGTCCTGAGGTCGTGTGTGTGTGTGTGTGTGTGTGTGTGAGTGTGTGTGTGTGTGTGTGAGTGTGTGTGTCCCTGCTGCCCTAGGTCAGCAGAAAGCATTTGACAACTCAATAGAACCAGTATTTGAGCCACAAAGCTTCTTTCAGTGCCTCTTAGCAAGTCATTCATTTTTAATGCTAATGTGACTTTAAAAAAGGAAAAAGAAGAATGGTTAGATTAAATGTTTACACAATGCCTCATCATGGCCACAGTAATGGATTTTAGATTCCTGCAGTCTGGAAACCTTGCAGGAGTCCAGCTCTGTAATTCCTTCTCCACAAAGTGGTTTTTCATGTTGTTCATTGGTGGTTTCCATTAGGGTTCTGAAGGCATTTCATTTGGCTCACGTTTTCTGATGAAAATCTATCTGGAGTAGGAATGTCAAATATAACCATGGTTTGTTCCCAAACAAGCCATAGGTTTGCAATCAAAACAGTTGCCCCTTCTATTTCTTCCCACCCCTAAATAGCAATCATCACTGTGCCAGCTAAGATCATTCAGCACAATTAGGGATGTCGCGGGCACCCAATTCGATCTGGGAATCTGATGTATTCCCCCTTGTCCGCTCCCCACCCGGACCCAGCTTGTTGGACTGTAGCATATTGGTAGGTCTGCTCTTCAAGTGCCCCATGGCCTGATAAGCACCCGGAAGCAGTCCGGCCTCATCTGGAGACACCATTGTTACACATAATGGAGGTTCCTGAAATTACATATTTCCTACCTTGTTTAAATGGTGTCCAACAAAGGCCCATTTATGCAAGGTAGAAAATGCATAATTTCTGGGATTTTGCACAAGAATGGACACCAAGCTGCAAAGAAGTTCACGCTGGTGGCAGCTTGGTGAGCATCCAATGGAGCTGGATGCGGATGAGACCATCCATCTCAAAGCACAATGCTCCCAACCTCTGAATTCAGAAACAAAGGCCATTTGTAAATTTGCATTGAAATATGAATGGGATTTCTCCGAGCAGTGGGAATATGTCAGAAATCAGTCCACCGTGTTCTATATTGTGAATGGGTGTCACACCTAGAATCTGCAGCAATTCTGCAGAGACAAAGAAATGTCTGTACCAAAGAAACTCAAACCACTAGAGTTGGGGGAGAGAGAAACCTGATCCATTGGGAGGCAATGTCTACACAGATGTATATACACTTCACAAAATGATTTAGCAGGAAAATCAAAGTAATTAACTTAAAAGGGGACTTTAGAAATGAAAATGATCTATTTTGAACAAAGAGTAATTAATGTGCAGGACAAATGAGTTAAGCTGGAGGAATGGAAACAGCAGGGAACATTAACATTAAAAACTAAACTTAGAATATTACAAGCAGGAGGAGAAATGAGTAAGAAAGGGATTGAAAATTATATATTGAACATCGTGATACTCCCATAGAAATGATTGATATTGTTATATTTATTATAATTTAGTGTGTGTGTGTGTGTGTGTGTGTGTGTAAATATCAGAGTGTCAGAGGCTCTCAGTACCAGTTGTTGGGGAACCCAAGTGCAAGGGTGCTATCACACTCATGTTCCACATGTGGGCTTCCCATGGGCATCTGGTTGTTCACTGTAGGAACAGAATGCTGGATTAAATAGGCTTTTGATCTGATCTAGCATGCCCGTTCCCAAGTATAATGTTTTGGAATAATGTTTGGAATACATTGCAAATACAGTTCTGGTTGCCTCATCTCAAAAAGGATATAAGATCATAAGAAGTCCATGCTGGATCAGACCAAAGCTAGGATCCTGGTTTCTGCAGTGGCCAACCAGATGCCCATTGGGATCCCACAGACAGGATACATGTCTCATGCTGGCAACTCCTATTCAGAGGCATGCTGTCTCTGCCCTTGGGGGATTGTATATACGTTGATAACTTTATTCTACATGAATTTATTTAGTCCCCAATTAAAATACATTGGTGGCTGTCACCATTGTGGAAGCAAATTTGATAGTTTAGCTGTGTGCGATGTGAAGAAGTACTTTTCCTTTTGTCTGTCTTGAATCTCCCCCCTTTCAGCTTCATTGGTTGATCCCTGGTTCTAATATTAGATGAGAAGGAGAAAAACAGCTGTCTACTTTCTCCACACCATGCATTGTTCAAATTGTGATGGAAAAGCGCAATTAAAGTTATTAATTTTCAACCTGTCAGGACTGTGTAGATTCACCACCTCACAAACCCCCAAACCTGCCATGGGAAAGAGATGTGCGTGTTGACTTCCTGTTTACCATTGCAGAGTCACAGACAGTATTGCGCAGGTGCAAATCTTTAGCCCTTGGATTATGTTTGCATGTGAGAGCTGTGTGTAGCATCCCTCTGGCACATGTCAGAGGGAGCACAGTTCTCTTCCCCACAAAGTTTTTTTTTAAGTAGAAAGGGGGCTTACATTGAAAAGATCGTGATGGAAACCCCCACCCCACTGTGAACTATCATGGGTCCCTACTTTATAATAATAAATAATAGTAATTTAAGGGACTTCTAGACCTCCTTTCAAATGAGGACTATCTTTCCAAAGCGATGTACAAAACCAATTTAAACAACCATTTAAAAATAACTATCCAATTTTACATTTAAAATAAGAAAACTAAAAGAGCATACAATCTAAAATCTTAACTAACAGCCATTGAAAACAAGATATTAAAACTTTTCCACCTCTTCCTATTTTGCTGGTAAAATCTGTACGTTTTCCAGCTAGCCATAGGGGTTGTTTAAAATTCAGGGATGGACAACTTGTGGTCCTCCAGATATTTAGGCCTGCAACTCCCATCAGCATTCACCATTGGCTATGCTGGATGGGGCTGATGGGAGTTGTAGGCCAAAACAATGGGGGACACAAGTTGCCCAGTCCATGTTAAATAAAAGATGAAGTTATGTGGGGAGTTTCAGAACAGGTGAAAAGCAGAGTTAAGGAGGAATGAGAAAAATCCTGTCTTGGGTTCTCCACCATTCTAGCTTCATTATATCTACTGGCTTTCTGAATTCGCCTGTCTTTCGTATCTTAAGGCAGATGTGAGATATAAGGGGTGGGTGGTGCAGGAGAGAGAAGGAAGAAGTGCTAATAAGAAGACCATTTTCTTGTAGAGAGAAAAAAGATAATGTGTGGTATGGGAAAGATGGAACAATTTTATTACATTTAAAAGACATTTAACGAAGATCTCTTGTCAAGCCTTGGGTGCTGTAAGAATCGTATAGCTTAGTTCAGGCTTTATTGGATCTTGTTCACTTTATCTCTTCTGTCTTAAAGGATGGGTCTGCTGGGGAGGAGACTGAAATTTAACAAGCAGAATTGTAAAGTGGATCAGACCCGCTGATTTTGTTTTTTTTTTTGAAGATCAAGCACTCTGTTTGATTGAGGGAATAACCTTGAGTGTTGGAGAAAAAGGAACAATCTTATGGCCAGGTGGCATCTACTGTGTCTACCATTATTTAAGTGTAATGAACAAAAGGGGGATAACAATATGTGCCCAAAGGGCTTTCAGTCTGCATCTGATGTACAAGACACAGGTGGAAATGTTGAGACACTGTACAAATGGAAGAAGTATCTGGATTGATCTAATCAAGGATCATCTACTTATCCCTTCTGTTTTTAAATATGGCCAGCAGATTGTGTGCTCACAAATATAGTTTGAAAGTAATGGCATTGCTCTGCATATGGTGTTTCTGCTTAATATATTTCATAGGAATGTAATTCCCATCATCCCCAGCCAGCATAACCAGTTGTTAGGAATACTGGGACCTCTAGTCCAACTAAATCTGGGGAAGTTTACCATCACAGCATGAAGGCCACAGCTCTTTCCTATTGTTTCTCCGCAAAGCATCTGATTTTAAAATGCTATCCTTAGCTCATGGTATTTCCCTTTAGCTATCGTGACTAATAGCCCTTTGTAGTTTTATCACCCCAAGAATATGTGAAGTTTCCTTTTATCATCATAATTCTCCCCCTCTCTCTTTACCTTTTATCCCTTCTATGTTGACCATATGAAAAAGAGGACAGGGCTCCTGTATGTTTAACATTTGTATAGAGAACGGAGTTTCAGCAGGTGTCATTTGTATGCATGCAGCACCTGGTGAAATTCCGTCTTCATTACAACTTCATTAAAGCTACAGGAGCCCTGTCTTCTTGACCAGATACAAAAGAGGGCAGCGCTCCTGCAACTTTAACTGTCATGATGAAGAGGGAATTTCACCAGGTGCTGCATGCATGCAAATGACACCTGCTGAAATTCCCTTTTCAATGCAACTTAAAGATACAGGAGCTTTGTCCTCCTTTCCATATGGTCACCCTAAATAATTGGACTGTTCCTTCCAACATGCTTACCATATAAAAGACAGGACACAAAAGGATAAGGGATTAGGAGGGTGGAGGAAAAAAGCAAATTCAGACATGAGTCCTTTGTTACAAATGAATGCTCTCCCCTTCTCACCCACTATCCCTTTTCATGCAGCGAGATCCTTCACATTTAATTTTACTGTCAATAAAATCCATAGGATGTAAAAATGGCCTGTGTCTATGATCAGAAAACAGCTATCTGTACACAATCATGCATACTGAAATCCCACTGGTTTTAATGGGTCCTAAGCAAGCATATTTGGTTGTAGAACTGTAATCAAAAAAAGTTCTACATAAATCTATAATCAGATATAAGAAAATCACTCCATAAAAGTGACATGAACCTTTACACAATGAGCAAACTTGGTTTCCATCTGGGTTTGAGTGGAACGGGAACATGGTGACCCAAATATTGTTTAATGGGAAATAATCAATGCTTCACTAATACAGAGGATGGAAAGCTAATTTGCACTCCATTCAAGAAATAAAGGCCAGATGAAATGATTGATTCTTCGGCTTCGCTCTGCAATTATGGCAAACATTATTGCCATTTGCCACCCCTTAGAAGGCGATTAAAATAATTGGCTTCTTTTCGGTCCCCTCCTTCTGTAGCCATCTCAGGATGCCTGATTCCTTTTGTGTGCTAAATGGTTGCACTGGTTCTGTTTTGTTTTTGGTTATTTTGCTTTGTGTTGTCGAGTTGTTGGTTTGTTTTTTACCGGGAGAAAAGCAAGGCTCAGCATAATTGGGCCATTTCCCTGTCATACTGCTTTGCTTCTGAATCTCATTACTCTCTGTGGGTTGCAGTGAGTTCAATGATATGCACTGAAATGGCTGAGCAGATAAAACAAAGAGTGTACACGAACTACGTACCTGATGTCTGTGCAGTTTGGACGAGGAAAGGGGAAACATGGAAGGCCAGCTTTGAGCAAAGGCCTCAAAATTACCTCTTCGGTGTTCAGGAAACTTTTGTTCCAGCAGGTTAAGACTGGTGCCTGTTTGGAGTTGTCCTGCAGAGAAATCCACTGAGTGGCTCTGAGCATTCCTCCTGGACATATCCCATTGTCTTTCTTCAGCGCCTGATACAAAACACAGCTAGGTTTCTGTTGCACATTGTGGCATTGCCACAGCATGAGCCTTTCTGCACCAACACTCTTTCTGGGGCAGTTCTTGATATTTCATTTTATTGTCCCTTGTTGTCCATTGCACAACTAATGTTTCAGTATGCACGTGCCTCCCTCTCTCAAAAATGTGGCGGTTTTGCTTCAAAATATAAGAAGAGCTCTGCTGGATCAGACCAAATGGATAAGAATACAAGAAGAGCTCTACTGGATCTGTTCACAGTGGCCAACCGGATACACATGGGAAGCCCACAAACAAGATGTGAGTGCAACAGCACCCTCCTGCTCATATTTCTAGCTACTGGTGTGCCTCCAGATACTGGAGGTAGCATATAGCCATCATAACTAGTAGCTATTGATAGCCTTCTCCCTGAATTTGTCTAATCCCCGTTAAAAGCCGTCCAATTTGGTGGCCATCACCACATCATGATAGTGAATTCCATAGTTTAACTATGCAATGAGTGAAGAAGTACTTCCCTGTCTGCCCTGAATCTCTCACTAATCAGCTTTATGGGATGACCCCAGGTTCTAGAATACACTTTGCATAATTTTGTACACCCTTTTCATCTCTCTCCAGTCTTGCTTTTTATCTTATCTAAACAGCCCCTGCAACCTCTTTCAAAATAATGTGAAATATGCTTGCTATATATGCTAATAATTTTGTACAAGAATGAGGATGGAGCCATAAAGAATGGTCCATAAAAATGCAAATATCATTGTACAAACAAACACCCTTCCCCCGCACCCCGGCACATGGGCTAGGGGAGGCAGTTGGGGGGGGGAGGGAGAGACGTGCCACCTACCCATTGGCGGATTGCCGGTGGCACCATTCGTCAGGGTGGGGCGGAGGAGCCTATTTAAGGCCACCGTGCCCATTTTCCCACTTGTTTCGTTTGCGGCTCCCTCCCGCCCAGTATGCATATGGTTTTTGCTGGTCACCTGTTTTGGGGCCAAGTAGGATTTTTTGGCCCATAGTCTAAATTGGGACTGGCCTATGGGTTTTTTCGCCTACTTCACACTGTAAGTCTGGAGGGAGTTTCTTAGGTTATTATTAATTGTGTAAGCTAATTCGGTCACAATCCTCAGGCAGGTGGGGGTGGGCACTCTTAGAAAAGGGATGATGAGCATTTTGTGGCACTGTTAAGGTGACAGGTCGTGCCTGAGGCCTTCACTAAGGGTCGTGCGGCCTCAGTGGGGGGATAGGGCTGACCTGTGAGGCCAACTCAACTCACTCCACCCGGTGTTGGGCGGCCTGGGGGGGGGGGGGAGCGACAAGAGGAAGCCTACCCTCCTCGTGAGGTGTATGGCCTGGGGATGGTGATCGAAAGACGCCACTCAACAGACATAGAATGTTTTCGCCCTGATTAAACCCTGGCATAGTAGCCAAGATAGATCAGGGCCCGCCTAGTCTTCCTTTGCAGATCATTAATAAATGTGGCCCATATTTTATACCATACTATACGTGTCTCGTCTCTTTATTTCCCACCTTATCCGCACGCAATCTTCTCTCTCTCTCTCTCTCTCTCTCTCTCTCTCTCTCTCTCTCTCTGCCTATCTACACCACTGCTTTAAAACAGTTTATAACAGTTTTAAACCGGTTAATCACCGTTATTGACCGTTTTAAAGCTGTTAAAAACCATTTTAAAGCAGTAGTGTAGATAGGCTCTTTCTCCCTCCCTCTAATGCAAGCGCACACACATGCATGCATGCAGACACACAAAAGGGCATGACCCATAGCAGAAGTTCTGAATGGGGGCTGCAGCAACATCTCCAGTACTGTTTAATTGGAAAAGCTGCATCTGCCATTTCACGGACTTGATTGTGATTAATAACTAATCAATTTGCCAACTTTTTCCTGCATTGTTTTTACAAGGCAATTACATGATGGCAAAAACAGTTGTCCTGCTCCAAACACTGATACCATTAAATCATCCATAGTATAAATGAGAGAGGGAAAAGGCTCCTCCTTACACTGGAAAAAAGCAGTGATTGGGGGAGAGAAAGAAAGAAAGAAACATGAATAAATAAATAAATAAATAAAAACTACAAAGTAGACAAATGTGAGTTGCAGATGACATAGTAACATTTATAAGTAACTTGGTTGTGAAAGTATTCCTTTCCAGCCCTATGATGACAAACTAAATATCTCCCCAGATATTTACTTTTCTTTCTGTTAGTGCTCATTTTGTTTTAATCCGTCTTCTTTTTTTTTTTTAACAACAACAACACAGAAATCCCACTAGCTTTTATTTTTGGAGCTCCCTGATTCTCCCTCCCCAGGGCCCGTCAAAGGGGCAGAAAGGATGCTAGCCTCATAGGCCATTATATCTGCAGTTCAGTTTGTTAAATAAATGAATAGCATTGTTTAGAAATAAATCTGAAATCCCTGTTTGCAATGCACAAATCGGATTAAAACAAGGCTGCAGACGGCTTCTGTTTTTCTTGCTCCAGGCATGTCCCTCAGCCAATGGCCAGTGACTGATTTAGGCTGTTTGTTTGCTGCTGTTGTTTTGTTGCCTATTTAATATTCATATGGCAGTATTTCCCAGCAGATTAAAAAAAACATTAATAAGTGCCCCCGTGTTTAGATCACTATGGAAAATAGAAATACTATAAAGGCTGAATATTTAAGCCTAACCCTGCAATCAATATGTGTAAAGCAATTTGCTTAAAGGGGTTAATTTAATCCCTCCCCCATCCAGCCTTATAACAAAGGCTCAGTGAAGGTTGCATCTTTATTTTATTTCAGTTTTATAAAACCCCTGTGAGGTAGGCAAGATGTGGTAAGTACGTAATAACTTGCATGAGGCCACTGAATGGGTTTGGCAGTTCGGGTGATTCATGTCCAAATTCAGCATTGTCTGCACTATACAACTTTGCCTCCACATTGGCTGAATTTGGACGACACGATAGTCAATGGTGGGGTAATAATCAACTTTACAGTTGTTCATCTAGGGGATACTCCCCACACAACATCGTAATAAATAATCAACAGTGGTGTGGATTAGGATCAGTGCTGAGTTGACTGTGGCAGCATTCGGACGACACGATAGTCAGTACAACCGACAATTGTTTCCCCCACCCCCAGTTCCTTATTGTATCGTCTGAATTCAGCCATTGTGTAATGTGCTTGCTTTACAGTTGTGGAGTGAGGAGCTTTATTATACTTATTGTTTCATCTATTGCTTTTAAGCCTTTTTTGGGGCAAAGAGTGATCATTCAACAGGGTGGTTGCCATGGTTGTGTCCCGCTTGTAGATCCCTGGTCAACAGCTCATTAACCACTGTGTGAACAGAGTGCTAGACTAGATGGACCCTTGGTCTGTCCAGCATGGCTCTTCTTATGATTTATTATCAGTAAGGATCAATTAATTTAAACCATTCTTGAGTGTGAATGCAATCAGGGTCCCCCCCTTCTTATCTAGTAAAATGGAAGTAAAATGACTAATTACACAGCATCCCTCTAATGCCACACACAGGTGCCACTTTCCCTTCTTGTTAAGTAGCAGATGCTCAACTGATCTTAGGGCACTTTCTGAGGTTACTTTTGTAGTAATGGAAACATTGTTGAGTTTATCATTTCACTGTCGCTCCGGTCACATTGGAAGATCTAGGCCAGGTAGGAAGAAATCTCAATCAATACCTTCAGCTGCCACACAGTATTACCCTGCCCAAGAAATGCATATGAAAGCCCTCCACAGCTGCCCCTTCCTAATGGGTATCAGGTGTCTGGGATCTTAATTCTCCCTCAGCTTCAGCTGCCAGATCCGAAGTTAGAAATTGTACTCCAGACATCTAGGAGAGGCAGGGCCAATTATGCAACAAAATATTGTGAATAATTATTGAAGAAATGAATGGCGATCACAATTGTCTTATCAATCAACAAGTCAAGCCACATGAAAGTCATCAAAGAGCTTAGCAGTCTCACTAGTCTTTCACTGCCTGCCTCAACTCCCTCAGGACTCATCATTTTCTCTCCCAGCTACCACAGACTTCACCACCTTGTAGGGCCAGCAGAGTGAGAGTGTCATTGGCCCCCAACAGTTGTCAGTGCACTTCAATACCATCATAAAGCAGTAGTGTAGATACACGCACACTCTATTTCACACACACTCTATTTCACTCTTCCTTCCACACACAGATCATGGTGTAGCTGAAGAAAGGTGGGCTTTCTTCACATCCAAGATCAAATCCCAACTCCCTCATTGGTTTCAGGGCCAGCATCAATGCCCGGCATAGTTAGGTAGCTACCAGCATCACAGTGCTATGACAGGACCCAGGGCTGACTGCTCCTTTGCCCCCTCTTATTTTTTTTCTCCCAGCTCACTGCTCCAAGCAGTGCTGTGTGGCTAAGTCTAGCTGGACCATTTAAATTTCCTACAGTGCTTCAGAGCAATGCTATATCAAGGCCATTATGAAGAATTAAAATGGTGGCTCAACCCAGTTCACTGGTGTACTGCTGCAGCCACCACCAGATAAGCCTGCCAGAACTCACCAATGGGTGAGGATAACCACTAGAGGCCATTTCCACTAGGGTCCCCTCAAATCTAGAGCTGGACCTGATTGAGTTACAGAGATGCTAGCTACTTTAATGGATTACTGAAAGGTGGCATCAAAGGGGGGTCATTAAGTATATGGTTGGCCGTTTTTGTTTATTGGGGCTGATGGCCACAGCAGTGAGTTCATGTCAAAGTGCAGAGAGGTAGCTGTATTTGTTGTTTTTGCAACAATAGACCAAGAATCTTGTGGTACCTTGAAGACCTATAAAGTGCCACATACTCTTTGTAGCTCATGTCATAGTAGTCATAGGAGCACTTTGTCCAGAGCACAAAGAACAATTTAGTGGGCCACTGAGCAATGGTGTATTGTGTCACTGTTTATTTTACATCCCACCCATGACTCGGTCTGCCTTACTGCAGTCTCATTAAGCTCACCTGCTCTCATGGTTTGTGTTCAAGTGGGCAGTTTGCACAAAGCATCCGTGAAAGCAAAATACAGCTTAACAGATATCCAAGACATTATATGAAGGAAAACTGCTACCTCGCTCATACAAAGTAAAAAAAAATATTTTGTCCTTTTCTTGCTCACCAGTGAATGCACTGAATAGGGATATCAGAGAAATCTGCAATAGATTCAGATTAGTTCGGATTTCTAACTAAGTATTGTCTGAATATTGTTTGGTTCAATGTTTAACAATCATGAAGGGACTGCTCAAATTATGAAAGGAAGATAAGCGGCCCTTAATAAAATCCACATGCCCCCTCCATTTTGCCAAATCATGCCCTTTGTTTGCCATCTAAAAACAGTATCTAACAGATTTCTCCAAAAAGATAATTTATTTATTTTATTTTATTTATTTATTGCATTTTTATACCGCCCCATAGCCGAAGCTCTCTGGGCGGTTCACAAAAATTAAAACCATGAAATCATTTAAAAATATATAAAACAGACCACCCCCCTCTTCTTGTAAGGAGCTGAAGTATGAAATGGCTCGTTAGTATGCAAACAGCTACTGCTACCTCTTTGAATTTGTGGCTTTGAAATCCGGGCTATGGTTTCTGGGTGTTGGATACTAATACTAATAATACTAATAATACTACTACTAATAAATATTTCTTACCCGCCTCTCCCTCAGGATCAAGGCAGGGAACAACATTGACACAATGACATAAAATACATAAAACTGATTAAAACATATAAAATTAATATATTATTAAAATACAGATAAAACTCTTAAAATTCGACTGGGTAGGCCTGCCGGAAGAGATCGGTTTTATGGCTTTCTCAAAGTCAAAAAGACTACTAAATTGATGAATCTCTCCCGGCAGGCCATTCCACAGTCTGGGAGCAACAGAAGAGAAGGTTCTCTGGGTAATAGTTGTCAGCCTGGTTTTGGCTGACTGCAACAAATTCTTCCCAGAGGACCTAAGCGTGCAGGGCAGATTGTATGGGAGAAGGCAATCCCACAGGTAACCTGGACCCAAACCATGTAGGGCTTTAAAGGTAATAACCAACAGTTTGTACTTTGCCCGAAAACAGTGGAGCCGGTGGAGTGATCTTAATGCTGATGTAATATGGTCACCCCTAGGGATACCGGTGACCAACTGGGCTACCATATTTTGCACTAGTTGAAGTTTCCGGACTAGGTACAGAGGTAGCCCTACATACAGCACATTGTAGAAGTCAAGTCTCAAAATTACCAGCACAGAAGGGGTGCAGCTGATGTATCAGCCGAAGCTGATAGTAGGCACTCCTGGCTGTCGCGTCTATCTGAGCTGTCATTTGGAGTGACAGATCCAGGAGCACCCCCAAGCTGCGAATACAGCCTTTCAAGGGGAGTGTAACCCCATCCAGAACTGGTTGACATACCTCCAAACCCAGGTTGGGACTTTTGACAATAAGCACCTCCGTCTTGTCTGGATTCAGCTTCAGTTTGTTTTTCCTCATCCAGCCCATTACTGCCTCCGAGCATTCATTCACACTATCCTCAGCTGACGCTGTTGTCAAAGGCATAGAGAAATATATTTGGGTGTCATCAGCGTACTGATAGCACCCTGCCCCATGCCTCCAGATGATCTCTCCCAGCAGTTTCATGTAGATGTTAAACAGCATAGGGGATAGGATGGCACCTTGTGGTACGCCATACTGCAGCTTCCTCTTTGAGGAGCAACTATCCCCAAGTATCACCAACTGGAACCTGCCTGAGAGGTAAGACTGGAACCACTGAAGCACAGTGCCCCCAATTCCCAATCCCCTCAGGTGTTACAGAAGAATACCATGGTCGATGGTATTGAAAGATGCTGAGAGGTCCAGAAGTACCAGCAGGGACACACTCCACCTGTATCATCGAAAACTGCCTAGAGTTGGAAGGCAACTGCACCCTCGATCGCCTTGCCCAGAAACGGAAGATTTAACACTGGTCTATAGCTATTAAGATCCAGGGGATCTAGGAAGGGCTTTTTTAGAAGCGGCCATACTACCGCTTCTTTTAAACATGATGGAAAACTCCCCTCACTGAGAGGTGCATTAATAATATCTTGTATTTGTAATCTAATTGCATCTCCTCCCTGGGCGACCAGCCAAGAAGGGCAGGGATCGAGAGGGCAAGTTGTCCTCCTCACTCGTCCAAGCAGCTTGTCCACATCCTCGGTACTCACCAACTGAAACTGATCCAGTGTAATTCTACTCGTGGAGTTGCTGGACACTCCATTGTCAGCCTCTGCTATAACGACGGCATCTAAGTTGGTTCTTATCCAAGAGATTTTATCTGCGAAATGAACTACTGAAGGCTCTAAGATCGGGTTCGGGGGGAAGGTGCCTGAGTTAGACCCTTCACCACCCTGAACAGTTCTGCTGGATGTGAATTTGCAGACACACTGCGTGCAGAGAAGAAAGCTTTCTTCGCTGCACGTATTGCCACTCCATAGGAAAGAAGATGTTCTCTAAGTCATGTCTTGTCAGATATAAGTCGAGTTTTCTGCCATCGGCGCTCCAGTCGTCATCCTTCCCTCTTCAACTCCCTGAGATCTTCTGCATATCAGGAGGCTTTGACAGAGCCTGTGTGATTCAGGACTTCAGAGTTAGACAGCAGACACAAGGCAGGAGCAATGCTGGGATTGGCACTTGCCCATCAAATCTGAATGAGAGGGGGGAAAAACCTAATGTAGAAAAGTCAGGCATATTTCAACCAGAAAAGTGCAGAAAAGAAAAGGATCCATCACATAATTATCCAGCTCTGAGCTGAGTTGAAAAGAAGAAAGGATTAATAATTACTGTAGCTCCCAGCCTACACTACCAAGGCCTTAATGTGTTGAAAATTACTTTTGAAAGAGGGACACAAGCAGAGCATTAGCAGAGAGAAAGCTTTTAAATGATAGATTTATTTGCTTGATGTGGCTTTTGTATCTCCTCTCTTTCGTGAGTCAGCAATTCTCTTTGTAAACAGCTACTATTAGGTGTAGTAGTAGTAGTGAAAACGATTAAAGTGGGGAGATGATGCTACATCTTTGGGTAACTGAGAAGAGAGAGAGAACTGGGTTCTTTTGCCATTTGACTCAGATATGATGGAAGTGTAGTTTAAAAAGCCTTTCCTTCAGATGCACTACTCATATTTAATTCACAGAGACTTTACTGATGGGAGCCACCATTAGAATGGCTTCACTCCCAGTCCTAGGATAGCCAGAAAATCATCCTCAGGTGAGTGACCAGATACAAAAGAGGGCAGGGCTCTTGCAGCTTTAACTCTTGCGATGAAGAGGGGATTTCACCAGGTGCTGCATGCATACAAATGACACCTGCGGAAATTCCCTTTCCTAATCACCTGTTAAAGTTACAGGAGCCCTGGCCTCCTTTCCATATTGTCACCCTAGTTATGGTTAGCTGCTACACCTTGCTACATATCCACTTCATGACTAGACATGTTAGTCTTCTCCCCTTCAAATTTTGATGGTGTGTTGGCACTTTGACATCTGAAGGCAGGTAGGGGAGCTGAAGTGGGAGTCCAGGCAGCAGGGGAGGCATGGTGTTGCATCTGCTGGGGGCACACAGCTCAGCAGGTGTCTGCCGACAAGAGCCCCTTGGACGTGCTCCTCCTCTTCACCATTGCAACCAGCTTGTTCAACTGCCTCTCACTCTGGCCCAGATAATGGTGGTGGTGAGAAGGAGGAGCATGAGTTGCCTCTGCCTACTTGCTCACTGGTTCTATGCCTGCCAAACAAGCATGTGGTAGCAATGATGTGACAGAGGAGGAGGAGCAATAGCAGCTAGTGAGAATGGCGGTGAGAAGGTGGACTCACGAGGCGAAGGGGTCCTTTGAGAGCCCCGTGTCTAAGGGCCATCCAAAACGTGGAGCCATCACTGCCAGGCAGTGTTGGGACTAGATTTAGATCAAATGCTTGGGTAGATACACAAGAGGGTCAATCAGTATCAAGGCTGTTGCAAGCTAGGATCCGAACTGAGAACCACACCAAGAGGGAGCGGTATTAATAGAAAGGCTGGCAATGTCGGATGTCAGGTGCTTCATAGACAATTCACTAGGCTGGCCTAGTGAATTGTGAGTTGAAAGCTTGGCAATTGTTGTGAGAAAGTCTGTCTCTGTTCTGTGCTTATCTGTGGCTGCTAGCGGAGGCCTTGAGTTTCCTTGAGAACAAATGTATGTTTACAAAGGTTGGGGGCGATCTTGCAAGCTGTCTCTCACATAGTGTTGTCATCAAGAGGAGGTTGAACCGTGCCGCCCTGTTGGCACATGAGTTTGGGTTACAGGTCTGAAGCCCTGTCTGTCAAAGTGGCTTGGAATTAGCCAGCCTCCATCCTTTATAGTGGAATGAGCAAAGGGGAGGCCCTTTGCTAGGAATTCATCTGTTTGACTGTTCTACAATTACCATCTGTTCTACGCTTGCCATGAAACTCCTCGTGTTTGGGATTCTATCTGTTTTGGAGATGTTGGATGCACTCTGTACATGTTCTGTTGCTATTTGGACTTGGAATTTCGAAGAACTATGCCATGAAAAGTGCTCTGAGGCTTTTCATAGATTTGGACTTGCAGTTTATTGTTCTAGATTCGTGTTCTATAGCCTGCTTTCCCTGCATGGAGCCAAAGTACGGGCACAGGGAAGCTTTGAGGCTGATCATTGCTGTTCTGGAATTGTGTGTGTGTCCTGCGAGAGAGCCTTCCTCAGAGCCAAAGTTACGAGCAAGGGAGGTTTTCTAGGTCAAAGAGGTTCGTCCCCTGACATCTTGCTTACGTGATCAGCTCAGTGTTCCTGGCAGGCTGAGTCTGGTTTGGTACAAGATGGATCTGTGTACTGTCAGACTTCATGCACTTCTGTGCTGGGGTTTCTCCTTTGAGTTTTGCTCATGTTCCTGATGAGTCAGTGTGTGTGGCCGCTGCTGACCACATGGGACAGAGGCCAACTCTAAATGTCTCCCCCTGAGTGATTGCTGTTCACATTAAGCCTTTGTACCTGAAAGCTATCTGGTCCATCTTCAGCTTCAAGTGTGTGTATGCAGAAATGAAACTGTTATGCTTGAATTCCGTGTGATTTCACAATAAAAGAGGTCTCACCATTTTGGAGTGTGTCAGTTTGCCTAAAGTTCATGAGCAGAAGTCTGGGGTGGGCTTGCGTCACAACAGGCAAACTGTTAGGAAGGGTTGCAGCTAAAGAGTTAAGGATGGAGGGAAAGGCAGAGATACATGAGGCTGTTAATCCACTGTATCTACTTTTGGTTTCATCAAAGAATTGAAATCCGAGCACTATACCACAAGCATTTGCGTTTCTGCAACAATACCTCTAGGTGACAGTGTGGTATAGCACAACAGTGCACATGAGGAGGAAATCACACTTTCTTTCACCAATCAGAAATAATACCCCATTTTCCCTGTTCCAAGAAATCTCCCTGAAAGTCTGGTTAGACACAGGAGTGAAACTGGGGGTTCACAACGTCATCTAAAGAACCCATTAACAATCACGAGTAGAAAATGATGAGCACAAAACAGATGACTCTGTTTTGTGCAAATTGGAAAAGCAAATTGGAGCAAGGCTGGGGAACCACACAAGCAAGAGCAGAGTGTGGCTGTAGCGCAGCCAACACCCAGGCCTCAGTTAGAAGCAATTGTAGTCAGGTCAATTCAGGAGGAGCAAATGAATTCCTTAGCAGAGTGTGGGAATGGAACTGTGCTGGGAGCAGGGGAACAATGCTGCGTTTTTGAGTGAACATAAGAAGAGCCATGTTGGATCAGACCAAGGCTCCATGAAGTCCACAACTCTGTTCACACAGTGGCCAACCATCTGTCAACCAGGGACCCACAAGGAGGACAGCACCCTACCACTCACTTTCCCCAGCAACTGGGGTATATAGGCTTACTGTCTCTGATACTGGCTCGCCATAAGTGGCACCAGTGTAAAACCAGAACATTCCCAGTGTAAATCCTTCACTGAGATGGATTTAGGACCACCCTTCTGTCAGCGGATGCTGCTTGGAAAAAAAGGCTACACCTCCTGCTGCAGCCTCCCTCACACTCTACAAATCTTCTCCAGAGGTGCCCCAACACCCCAGAGCAGGACTTGAGAGTGCACCGGGGGGGGGGGGGCTGCAGGAGAGAGGAGAGGATGGGGAAGTCCCATTCAGCAAATTATATCCTTCCATCGGATGGTTCTGGATTCATCCCCACGTGCTTACTACAGCAAGCCCTGGTATTCCTCTTGAGGTGCCTCTCAGCAACTTGGCCAAGGACAACATTTTTATAGTTCTCCATTTTGATATTTGCATATCACTTTGCCCCACAGCTGGAATCTCAGTTAAATCCCTTCAGTCCCACTGACTTCAATGGGACAGGAGTTATCTTACTGTGTCCAGGAGCCAGGTTGACTCATGCCTGAAATGGGGTTTGAACCCAGGCCAATTATTTCTATTAACTGGGCCATGCACAGTATTTTCTTTTCCCTTGATTCTCCCACCCCACCCCCAGTATCATGAGTTATAATGATAGAAAGCTGTTGTGTAGATTACTGTTTCGGCAGCACACTTGCAAGAGACAAAAAGCCAGCAGCTCTAGAAATTCACATGCACTATTCTCATCACACAGCCCGTAACTACATATTGGCTGTCACCTTTCAATTATCTCTGCTGACCCTACCAGGGAAGCAGGATAAACTATATCCCAATTGCTCTTCTTATGTGGGCTTGGAGATGAGGTCTTGATGCCTGCTAGTTCATTTTCATCCTGCAACCATTGCCTCTTCCACTTCCCCCTCCACATTGCACCATCTGAAGGGTTTTCTTTCTCTTTTTTTACTTCTGTTTCTGACTGCTTGTGGTAGAGTTTCCTCTGCCCTAGCTGGCTATGAATTTCCCTAAACATGATATTGCTGTAGGGCAGCTCCCACAAACCTGATGGCCCTCAGAAGGTTTGGACCACAATCCCCATCATCCCCAAACACTGCCAATTCTGGCTGGGGCTGATGGAAAATGTAGTCTAAAACAGCTGGAGGGTACTAGAATGGGGAAAGGCTGCTGTAGGAAACCATTCTTAAATAAAAAAATGGGACATTGCTTTTTTTTCTTTTTCTTTTTGTATGCAGCTGACAACTGAATTCTTCTGTTTATTAAAAAGGTGATGCTGCAATCATGGACTGGAGCTACCAGGACTGCTTTCTTCAGAAGTGATCACATGATCTGTTTGTTTGTATGTGTGTTTATGTGCTTCAGGCTCCTGTATACAAGGAATATGTTCATTGTAAGATTAAAAGCACCACCTATTCTCCAAAGCACCACCAACACTTCTAGTTAATTAATCAATCAAAAATCAAATAGGTCTCAAATTGCCTAGAGAACAATCCTATGGTCCTTGGGAGAGCATCCCAGGGACCATAGGATTGCTTGTAAAATCCTCCCAAGTTCAGGGAGAGTGCTCTGGCCTCTCAGGAGGGGGAGTCAGAAATCCAACCCCCTCTCCTGCCCCCTTGCAGCTGCTGTGGAGAGAAGCAAGCTGCTGCCTCCCCAAGGTCAGACACTCAACCTTGGAAAAAAAGGGGCCATTCTGGTGGGTGGGGAGGGGAGGAGACTGGGGAGGTCAGTATTATGACTTACCCTGAGCTTCTTCCAGCTAAAAAGCCCATCTAGCAAAATTTGGAGGGCAGGAAGATGAGGAGGTGAAGACTGCCTCTGCTGCTCCTCCTGCCCTGCATGGGATGGTCAGATGGCTGCCACCAAGTTCAAGGGCTTCCGATCACCAAGGGCACAATCGATAGGACTGAAGTCCTAGTTTTGACTTTACATGGAATTTTATGAAGCACCTTGGATAGCGCCTTTAGAGTTCTGACTGAAACCTGGAGTGGATTCACTTTCCCCAGTGACATTGGAGCTACAGGCCTCCACTTCATGACATATACAGTATTTATTGAGCAGTCTTTCCTGACTTGATGTTCTCTGGATGTGTTGGGACTGTAACTGTTCTCATTCCGAGACATGGGAGTTGTAGTCCATCACATAGGGGAGCACCTCAGTGGGGGAAGCAGGGATATCGCAAGCACCTGACTGGGTTTGGGAGTCTGACAAACCCCCTGGTGTCCCCACCAGACCCACCCACATGCTGAAATTGCGTACTTCCCCCCCTGCATCGATGGTGACCGCTATTAACACAACGGGGGGAAATTTCACAATTTCTGGAGCCTCTGGAATTTGCACACTTCCCCCTGCTGTGTCAATGGTGTAGGTAAAGGCCCCATTTATTCAAGGGTAAAGGTCAGAACGGAGCATTTGCAGCTTTGCCCTTGTGTAAATGGGGCCTTTACGAGCACCACCATTGATGCAGGGGGAGGAACTGCACAATTTCGGCAGTAGGGCGGGCGGCTGCTGTGCGCTGGCCGGGCCAAGCTGAGCCTCAGAAGAGGCTCATGCGGCCTGACGAGCAGGGCCAGTGATGGTGGCAGGGTGAGCATCCACAGAGGCAGGCACAGGTGAGTTCGCCCACCCGCTGCTCAGCTTTCTCACAAAGGGGATGCCAGTGCTCCATTTGTGGGGCTCAACCCTGCTCATGCCAACCTGAATTTGGAGAGCAGGAGGGAATTCTCAAAACGCCTCAATTTGCCGGATTTCTTATGTGAAATTTCATCACTCTTAACGGGCATGGAGGCACTTGGGGAGAAAACAGCCAGTGTTGCCTCTTCAACTTAAGCACTCTTTGCTACCTAACCTGAGGCAGGGGGTTGAGCGGTTCCTGAGGCTGTTGCGGGTGCCGTTTGTTGCCGAGTGCAGCTGCTACCCTGCCAGCAACTAATTAACTGCTTTGTTAACTCACTTTCCATTACCTGGAGGATGAAAGGAACAATGCGGAAATCCAATTCCTCTGCTGATGCCTCTCCCTGCGCAGGGCGATTTTGCAATGTGTAAAGAGGTAATTGTGCATTATGTAACCACTTGGTGGTTTCAGCAAAAACTCAGCGGTGGGCAGCAAGCTGTGTGTGTGCGTGTGCGTGTGTGTGCGTGTGTGTGAGCATGTGCATGCACAGGGCTGATTTAAAGAAAAAACACTCTAATTTGCAGAGTGAGAGGAGTAATTTCTCATAGGTGCTGGATGCAGCTAAGCATTCCAGAGAGGAGGGGAAAGACAAGCTACTGCTGTCTGTGCTTGGCCTTTCAGCCTACTGGCTCCTGTTGAGGAATGAACCCTCTGATAACATTGGTTCCTTGGCCAGCCAAACCCCAGCGCTTCAATTCCTCTTGGCAACCCTTCCTTTTGTGCCAGGCTGCCTGATGCTCCTGCCTTCCACAGTGCAATTAAGTCATTAAAGAAAAGCTCAGAAGTGAGGCTCCTGCCTCATTTCCATCCCCGCCATGCGGAGAGCCTGCCAGCAATTTGCACTTCAAGAATCGCATTTCAAGGCTAGGTCACGCAGCTCGGGGTGGGGACGGGGGAGTCAGTGGCAAGCGTTTCCTTTCGAAAGGCCATGCCTGAGGAAGATCGAATACACAGCAATTTGGATTGTCGGGGAACATTGAGATTGCCGCGTCGTATTTCTGTGCATATTTTTTCCAAATGTACACATCCGTTTTGTGCATCTTTGAAGGTATGCATTCTGCTGCCACCAAATAAAGCATATCTCTGGGCATTTTTCAAAAGTAGATAGTTTTCATGCCCTTTTTTAAATGCAAAGTTTTTAAATGTACGCATGCTGTCAAACACATTTTTGGGGATCTAGGAATCACATTGGAATCTTGGAAATGTATGGACTTCGATCGCAGGATACATTTGAATCTGTGTTCAGACCAGAAGGTACAGACTGGATAAAACCTGATGAAAACAAAACAAAACCAAAATTGAAACAAATTTCCCATACATCACAGCTGAATTGAAGAGACAATGGCTGGATTCGGATGACACAATAAGCAACTGGGGCGGGGGAAACAATCGTCAGTTGTATTGACTATTATGTCATCCGAATGTTGCCATAGTCAACTTAGCGCTGATCCTAATCCACACCAGAGTTGATTATTTATTACCATGTTGTGTGGGGAGTACCCCCTAGATGAACAACTGTAAAGTTGATTATTACCCCACCATTGACTATCATGTTGTCTGAATTCAGACAATTACACAGATATACACTCTCACTCAAAGCAGTATTAGAGACTGGAGAAAGGAAAGACCACCGTTCCTATAATCTGCTGCTTGAAGCAGCAGCTTCATGTTTTTCCATAGTACAACTGGCCCTAGATTCTTGAACTTGCCAGAGAGCTAGTTCATTTACCTCGTATAATTTGCAAAGTACACAGAGAGCACCTATATCATCCTAGTATCTTGTCTGTGTCTCATGACAAAAGCTTACAGGGAAATTAACTGGGTGGCTCTAATTTTGGTGAGGCTGTGAATCCATTCTGGATTTCCGTCAGAATCAGACAGGACTCCAAAGGAGCTATCCAAGTTGCTAAACCTGATCCCTCAAAAAGGTTCATTGTCTTGGATAGCCCCTTTAGTATTCTAGCTGGTTCCGACTGAATCCCAGAATAGATTCACAGCTTCGCCAAAATCGGAGCCACCAGCCTCCACTGGTGGTAGGTAGTATACAGCTGCCATTGTTAGGTTAGCATCAAGGTGTCCCTACGGTTTTACTGGAAGGCATCGTACAGTAAAGTTGGCAGCCTGGAACAGCTGCACCAGCAGTGTGGAGGCATGGCTGCTGACTGTCCAGCAAGGGATGGGTCAAAGATGTCAGTGGTGCGCACACATGGTATTGCTGGCTCATCCGTAGTCACACCTGTGTGGTGCTTCCAGCACTGCTACATAACTCCCATTGGAAACAGCATGGGGACCTTCCCAGCTTATTCACTGCAGTGCTCAGTAGTAGTGGTCTCATACTATGTGCCACACTGCCACATTGCTAGTGGGAAGCTGAGATGAGGCCACCAATTTGGATGGCTTTAAAAAGGGATTAGAAAAATTCGTGGAAGATAAGACTCTCAGTGGCTATTGGTCCTGATGGCTATATGCTACCTCCAGTATCAGAGGCAATATGCCTATGTACATCAGTTACTGGGGAACATGGGTGGGAGGGTGCTGTTGCACTCCTGTCTTGCTTGTGACTTTCCCGTGAGCAGCTGTTTCGCCATTGTGTGAACAGAATACTGGACTAGATGGACCCTTGGTCTGATCCAGCATGACTCTTCTTATGTTCTTATGTTCTTTCCAAAACGTATAATTACAATAAGATTATTTTTTTAAAAGGT
The DNA here is from genome assembly GCA_029215795.1 of Anniella stebbinsi. Lineage (NCBI taxonomy): Eukaryota > Metazoa > Chordata > Lepidosauria > Squamata > Anniellidae > Anniella > Anniella stebbinsi. The sequence goes on from JARDYH010000001.1 coordinate 339,476,935, forward strand.
TCCCTATCCCTTTACAAGTTGCCATTTTGTTCTCCTATCTCAAATTTGTAGATTATTATTATTATTATTATTAATAATAAGAATAATACACCCCCCTATTTTTTCTTGATGTTAAAGAGATTTCTGTGGCTTTTCCAACAAGCTATCCTACAAGGCTGCCTTTGGCATAAAGCTGTAAAAAAAAAACTGAGCTCCTGTTCACTTCCATTAAATTGCATACTCCCTTTAGAATTAGGTAGAACAGCATTCATTGTCAAACACAAACTTTTCAAGAATGATTCCTAGGGTTATATTGGGAGTAATTCCACCACAGCCAGGGATCCTAGCCCCAGTTTACACCAGTGTAGACAGAACAGGATCTATACCACCTTATCACGACCTGCAGTATTAAATCAGATTTCGATGAGTAGCAGTAGCAGCAGCCCCAGTGGTTTTAATTTTCTCAATCTGACACCAGACCAAGGAATGCTGCCACGTGAAATAAGACAAAAGAAAACAATCAATAAGAGAATTCCGGGGAATGGAAAATATCTTTACAGATATATTATTATTATTGTTGTTGTTGTTGTTGTTATTTCATCTCTTTCTCGCTCGTGGGGGGTTTTCTAGATGGATATGACGGGCTTTGCCAAGCCATACTGTCTTTTACAGATTCAGGAATTTCCTGACAATTGAGCATGTTTTAAGTATGACTGCTTTCTGGATGTTGGTGTGAATGTATTTTGGTAAGCCCAGTTCCTGAAGGTTTTCTGTATAGTTTTTTGATGTGATACCGGTGACTGAGGTGACTAATGGAATAATTGTGACCTTTTTCTGTTGCCATAGTTTATTGACTTCCATGGCCAGTGCTGTAGATTTCTCTCTTCTTCTTCTTCTTCTTCTTCTTCTTCTTCTTCTTCTTCTTCTTCATCATCATCATCATCATCATCATCTTCACTTCTAAGTTAGTTTCTATAATTTGTTAAGAGCATTATACGGTTGTTGAAAGGGACCTTGTGTTACGCTTTTACCATGTTAGTTCGAAGTGCAAATTCTGCAACTAATGAGAAATTCCTTTCTGAGCTGAGATACCCAAAATGTGTGAGAGGTTTTTTTTTAAAACAGCCTTTGTATGAGAGCAGCATGCAATTAATTAGATCTCATTAAACAGCCTATTAAATTCATCTTCTGAGGCCCATGGCTTCACCTCTTACCCACCCACTTGGTTTATTTGCCTGCTTAAGAAGCACAGATTGAATTTTCTGCATCGTAACTGCGAGGAGACCACACACACCCTACTTACCTACTTCTTTCCTGATTGTGATTCATTTACTTTCTTCTGCCTGATCTATTCTATTGGCACAGAAAGCAGGTGTCTTCTCCTTTCTACTGAGATCTACATTTAGAAAGGAATGGAGAAAGGAAATAAGAGAGCAAAAATTGCTCATGCAACAGGGAAAGGGGTAGGTTGTTGGACCTCCTTGCTATACTAAGTCAGCATTTTTCAAGTTGCTGAGCCAAGTGATTTGTCCTTTTTAAAGGTTTCTTTTTTTCCATTGGGGTGGGGATTTGCTGAGATTGGAGGTGTTACAAGGACCAGGGTTTTACCGCATGATGATCTTGAAAATAAATTCTTGAAAGTAGTTCTGTGCTTTATATTTATTTTTGGTAAAGCAGCCTGAGAAGTTCAATAATACGCCACCTAACTATCTAACAACAAGACTATTATGTTAATTTGGTATAATCAGCTAGATCTGATGGCACTGGTACTTCTTTGGAAGCTAGGCTACCACTAGATATATGAACAATCACTGTACCATTTTAAGCATGTTGCCTTTGAAATGGATGACTGATCACCAGTTTTATTTATTGAAGTTTCCCATAGAGAGATGCAAGATACACTTTGCAGGAACTGAGATGTTAGATAAAACCTGGATGCCTTGTAAGAGCTCAGCTCCTCTGCTATATATATATATATATATATATATATATATTTGAAATGGTTCTTCTGCAATTCAACACCAGAATCTACAGACAGCAGAGTAAGAGTCACCGAACAGTGCAATCCTATGCATGTTTACTCAGACATAAGTCCCAATAGCTTGGATCCTAATTAATCCCATCAGTGGAGTTCCACTTAAGGGATACTCCTGTCAGCAGAAAAGGGGGAGGGGAGGTATTATTTGCTGACTCCATCTCCTACCTGCAACCGCTTGTCCCTCAAAAATCTTCTCCAGAGGATTGGGGTATCCATTGGAACAATGGGGGGTGGGTTTGAAGGGGAGGAAAATTGATAAAAATTCCCTTCTCTTCCTCCAGTGAAAGCCTGTCTTGAATTAGAATCCCTTTTGCAATTGCAAGAGCTCTTCCATTTTTGGAAGAGAACTCAGGATCCAATCCACCATGTTCATACTCCATAGCTTTTAGGATTGGAGAAGATCACAATCACAACATATCACAATAAAAAAATGGGATCAAGGTGATCATCTTAGCATCAAGGTGAGCTCAGAGAATCTCAAAGTGCACTGATTATCCCATTCCTAATGATCGTTACTCTTTGACATAATGTGTTGTCTTGAGTGACCAATGTAAGGAAAAGAAGGAAAAAATGAAATAGGATCTTTGTTCAGAAACAGGATCTTTGTTGCCACTGCCCCTTATATTCCTAGATTAAATGTAATGAGCACTACCCAAATTTACAAGTCTAGGGGTGAATTGAAATGGCTGGAACCACATGGCTATCTACTTGAAAGTGTACCATATCGAGAGGCAGTCATCGAGAGACCCAGCTGTAAGACTCTCTGGTAAAAACTAGACGTAATCTTGTGGCACGATGCTTCAGAAAATTGCCTATCCATTGTGTTAGGGAGCTTTCGTACATAAGGCTTTTATTGTGCATACCTCATTTCTCACTCTTGGTTGCTTGCAGGTTCTTTAGATTATGGTTTGCTTCTGTTTTAAAACACATCTTCAAGTATTTTTGTAAAAGAGGGGAAAATGCAGTATTACTTGTGAAAGCAAAAGTAAATGCACCCTCACTTGTGTAAATCCATTATCCCACTATCCAACAGCACTGCCTAGAACTTATGTAGCAGAAAAGCAGGAAAGGAAAAAGCTCTTTTTGCAAAGCTTGGATCTCACTTCTGCAATAGAACCAAAAGTAGATTGAGGGCTTTGTGTCGAAAAGCTGTAAAAGTGCCCGATGGTAATGTTAAGAGGCTCCTCCATATCTCCCATTCACATCTATCCTAGGACAATGCAAGTTCTTCACGCTTATGTCCTACTTCACAAGAGCATTGCTATCATGATCTTTTTGGCTCGAAATCACAGTAACATCATATGGATTGTGGCAAGAATTTAAGGTGTGACCTAGAATTGGGTTGCTGGTCATCCTCATACCATGCTGGCTGGGGAATGCTGAGTATTGTAGGACTTTTGTCTGACTAAACATGCATAGGATTGCACCCTTAGTGACTGAACTGCACAGCTATTGCCTTTGCTTCCCTCAGCCAGTTAAAAAAGCAAACCAAAGTAATATCAGGGCATTGAGGAAATGTATCCAAATCTACCTAGCTGACACATCTGGGAGCTGTGTGTGCGAGTTTTTAATCAGAATTTCCAGCTCCCTGGCTGTTCTACATTCTAGCCACAGTTTCCCTCCTTTACAGTACATGGTCAACAAAATAATAATAATAATAAGATGCCTCCCTTCCTACAAATGATTAGCATTCTTCACAGAAGGCATCAACCTGGCCGACTGCATTCTAAAATCAAAATAAATAAATAAATACCTAACTCCAAAGCCTTCCACTGTGTGTGCATTAGACCACCTGGCTTGAAACATTTTAAGTGTAGATGGACTCTGTCCATACATCTTTTAAATAAGAGAAGGTGAAGGAGCGCAGTGTCTTTTTTCTTTCTTTCTTTCTTTCTTTCTTTTTTGGTATGTGGGCTCAAAGGAATGTGACAGGCCATGCAGTCATTTGTTTCTGAGCAACCCATTACAGTCTGATATCTTTCACATCTCTAGGTAAAGGACAGGTAGCAATTAGGAAAGGTTTCTGATTTGGTCCTCTTTTAAATTTACCTGTTGCACCTCTGTTGCTCCTATGTCAGTGCAGGTATCTGTATGTAATGGCCTCTGACATTGGCTGCTTTTGCCTGCCACACTAAACAATGGTTTAGCATTATGAGGAAGAGCCAGAGCATGCCTTGGGCTCCTGTACTCTGTTTACTCCTCTTCCATTGCAGCAGTGAAGAGGAGTTGGGAAACGTTCACATCAGTTTTAGACTAACCACAGCTTGTCAAGATGTCCAAACCTGGACAACCCATAGTTCATCTTAACTTTGTTTTGTGCAAACAAGTCAGATTCAAGCCATAGTTTATAAAACAGCCTTGTTTTCACTAACTGCAGTCAAGTTTAGCTAGAGTTTAGGGCTTGGATGTAATGCTAAACTGTGGTTAATCTCAGATTGTGTCCGAGTCTGTGTTCAGTCTGGAAAATGTGAACTGGCTGAATTCTGATCAAAATTGAACTGAAAGGAATTTCTCATACATCTCTAGTCTTGAAGCAAACACAAATTGAAGACTCTTTTGAGAATTCCAGTTTGGATCACATCAATGTAGGTACCTAGACTTGCGTTCCCTTCATTTTGCTTAGATAGTAGACTGTCTAGCACCTCTACTGTATGGTAAGTGAAATGACACTTGGAAGAGATTGTGCATATTACGTCAGAGGTGGACAACTTGTGGCCCTCCAGATGGTTTGGCCTACAACTCCTATCAGCCCCGGCCAGCATAGCCAATGATGAGACATCGTGATAGGCCAAAACATCTGAAGGGCCACATTTGGCTCACCCCTACATTAAATGCACTACCTCTTTTGGTCAGCTGAGAGCAATGAGCCAATTAATGGCACTTTTATCCTAGCTGATATTGGGTACTTTCACAGTACCAATATTCTTTCCAAATAGCATCATGAGCACTATTGCACTCAGGTCCTGCTTCTGGGTTTCCCATGGGCAGCAGGTTGGCTACTGTGTGAACAGAATTCCTGGAGGAGAAGGCTGTTAATGGCTACTAGGCCTGATGCGTCTGTGCTATGTCCAGTATCAGAGGCAGTAAGCCAGTTGTTGGGGAACATTGGTGGGAGGGTACTGTTTCATTGATGTCCTGCTTGTGGGTTTCCCATTGACAGCTGGTGAACAGAATGCTGGATTAGATGGATCCTTGGTCTGATCCAGCATGTATTCTTATGACCACTCCAGGACTAATTTCATGCCATCTGTAATCCCCAATCAAGTGTCAAATGAAACAAGACAGTTTGCAGGTGTGGACAATTGCCCACCAAAAATTTGAAGTCACTGGTTACTGGCATTGATCACCAGATTCTGGCACCTCAGAAATACCCATTGTTCTTAGAAGCTTGAATGAAGTCCTTGCCTTATTGTACAGCCTCTCTCCTTCTGCTCTTTGCTGTGGAATCTTGGTGGGTCTTAGGTTAATTCCACTTCTTAAAAATGAGTGCCGGTGCAGCAAAGGAAGAGAAAGCACTGAAAGTTGATCCTACTCCTTGGAGATTTAGGATGCCTGGAGGAGCAGAGGGAGGGAGGGGAGGGAACCCGATGAAAGTAAAACAAAGCAAAGAAGTCGTGTAAACAAATTAATTAATTGTCTGGAAGTGAAGTGCACGTTTGTAATTTTGCCCTTGTTGAATGGAAATTGAAGTTCATTATGCTCACTGACTGATTTAAAAGCTTTCCCCCTCAGCTTCACCTAAAGAGAGAGAGAGAGAGAGAGAGGGAGGGAGGGAGGGAGGGAGGGAGAGAGAGGCAGTCCCCATTTGGAACACACACATTGGCAGTGGCAGCAGCAGCAGCTTCAATTAAAACAGGAATTCATTACTTGAATCCTCTGGGGAGAAAGTTGTTACTTAGCTGTTCAGTGCAGGGGAAGAGCTGTGTTAAATCCCCTTGCTTCTTCCTTTTAGCTGGGCCTTGGAGGTGGTAAATATCTGTTTTGGGGTGGGGGAAAGAAAAACTGGAAGAAGAAGAAGAAGAAGAAGAAGAAGAAGAAGAAGAAGAAGAAGAAGAAGTTGTTCACCCCACCCACCCATTAGCTGGAAACCTGCACATTTAATAAATTCAAAATTAATCCTGGGTGGTATTGAGAATTGAGGGGGAACTTTTCTTAATTATGAGCCATATTAATTATGCTATTGAAATAAGAGATTGATGTAACTACATTGTGTGTGTGTGTGTGGGGGGGGGAATCCTTCGAAGAGCACCCTGAGCTGAAACACATTTCAGTGTTTTAAGGGTTTGTTTAAGACAGGAGTACAGAATCTCAGGTCTGGGCCAAATTAGGCTTTCTGGTATCCCAATTCCCACCCACCCCTTGCATTTAGCAGCTGGCCTAGTTTTCCTCAAGCACCCATCATTTGATTGTTCCCCCTCCCCCATTCTAAAAGACTGAAATGTGCCTTGTAAGGCTTGGTTAGCGGCAGTACGAGCTGCAAGTTCAAATTGGCACCACGCCTTTTGTTTTCGGCCTTGCTCACTACTGGAATGCAGCCTCCGAAAACTTCTATGAAATGTCATTTGACCCTCAGGCTGAAAGAGGTTCTGATTTAAACATATCTCCTAACCTCAGGCAATTTCCTGACTGTTCATACAAGATGCTGCCTACTCATTTTAACTATCCCATGACGAGCAGAACATTTCGTCCCACTGCAATCGGATGCCAATTTTGCACACATTCCCTGCAGTTAGGACACTTGTGGGGAAAGTAGGGATGGCCCTCACAGGGAAATCCAGCCATTTTAGAGTTCGTCAGATTTCCCCGGAGTTCCTGGTTTGGCTACACTTGCAAGCTGAGCCACAGGCTTTCTTCCAAAATCTGGGAACTTAATATAATTTTTTCCTCTAAAAATCACAATTTCCTCTGACATCCCTAGGAAAAAGTACCCATTGATGCCGATTGAGGCCAGATCTACACCAAGCAGGATATAGCGGTATGAAAGCAGTATGAAAGTGGTATATAAAAAGCAGGAGCCACACCAGGCAAGATATAGTGGCATATGGTATGTGTCAATGGGCCCCAACAGTTGTCAGTGCACTTCAATGCTGCTCTAAAGCAGTAGAGTGGCTCCTGCCGTTTATATACCACTTTCAAACCGCTATATCCTGCTTGGTGTAGATCTGGCCTGAGGCTAACCATGCACTCAGGGGGAGTGCAACCCAAAACCAGCTTTGCGCACACTCCGTTGGTGCAGTATCGGTGTTATATGAGTAAATTGCTCAACCCTTACTAATCGTCTTCAAAGGCAGCCCCACATAGGGCACATTACAATAATCAAACCTGGATGCCACCAAAGCATGAATGACTTGAGGCAAGATCCTCCCTCTGTTAGGGATAGGTGAACTCCCCGCACCTGTCTTGTGCACTGCTCACTGGACCCCCACCGCTTGCCAAACCCCAGCAGGCATGTGGGGTGAACCATCAGAAGGTTTGTGAGCACCCGGCAAGTGCTCGAAGCATCCCACTATTCTGTGAGCTTCCATCTGGTGCACAATCACAGGCCAGTTATTTATGGAAATCACCATTTTGTGCAAACTGGCGATTTCCATAAATAGCTTACTCACAATTTTGCACAAAATGGTGGCTTCTGGAACAGGAATCTGCAAGCCAGCATCTGGGGAAGACAGGACAGGTGTGAGGTGGCAGAAAGTCACCAAGCTCAAAGTCCAATCCTGATTCCTCTGACATGCCTAGTGAAAGTTGGCATACCATCCTAAGCCGATAAAAAGTACTCCCTGGCTACCACTACCACCTGAGCGTCCCCAAGTAGCACCAAATCCAGGAGAACATCCAACCTGCACACTTGGTCCATCAGGGGGAGCGCAACCCAATATAATACCAAATGTATTCCTCTGTCTAAATTGGTTGGGTTCCATACTCACAGTACCTCCGTCTTGGCTGGATAAAGTCTCAGTGCTTGTTAAAAAAAAAAAAATCTGCATGAAAATTTTCATGCAATTTATAGCCTTTTGAAGGGACATAAAACACACATTTGTATATACATTCTGGTGCATTTTTTATTTTATTATTTATTAATTCACAAAATTTGAAGCAGTGAGAAATCAGAAAGATCACTATACTGATCCACACATTAGTCAGGGAGATGCAAATCACTTCAGTTTACTTCCAAATGTAGACCAGAACAAGACAGTATTCTATCCTATCTCCCAAACCACAGCATGCTTGTTCTTACTCATTCCTATCAAGCTGTAGCCTCCATTCTTCCCGTTAAAGACACACAACTGTTAGCCCTGTTCCTCTCTGTGCGTACTCTTTGGGAAAGCAGAGAGGGCACAACCAAGCGTGAAGAGCAGAGCAGTTGCCTGGTCCAGGAGGAGGATATTTGGCATCTCTCCAGATCTTTCAGCAGGTGCTAGACCCCTGAAACTGTGCTATGGATGCCTCACTGAAACAGGTGTAGACGATTTTGTTCAGACATCAAAGCACTGCAGGGTGAGGAGCTATGGATGTCTGCCTGCCTGCATTATGTGTGTGTGTGTGAGTGTTTTGTGCCATTATGATAATTCATGTATAAAGATATTTCAGAGATGTTTGCGCCAGTACATAAAAACTTCAGTGCAAGCAAGATTCTTGAGAGGATGAGGCATTGTGGATGTGGATGGAAAAGGGATCTCTTCTCAGCCTTTTAACCTTAAGAGAAGAAGAAAAGAAATCAAAACAGACTTAATGCTGAATGAGTGGTAGGGCCAGACCTACCATTAGTCAGAGTGAGCCAATGACTGCCTCAGGCAGCAAATGCTGGGGGTGGTAACAGTAGCCAACTTTGACTGTTCCTCCTAAGCCCTGGGACAGGAGTGGGGGGGGAGTGTTATCCTTGCAACAAGTGTCTCATCAAGGAATCCTCTCCGGATTCTACACTTCAGAGAAGTAACTACTCTACATTTATTGTGTCATGAAGTGTTCCTTTGGAAATGCCTTAAATGCGAGTGAATCAGCAACAAAACATTTTCCCTCTTTTTTATTGTGAATAGTAACAAAACAAAAAATAAATTGTGAAAAACAAAAACAAAAAAAATCATTTTTTTCCCATCAGGTATACCATTCATTTTTTTTTTTAAAGGAAGAGAGTTCTGCATAGGTTTTAAGAAAGGCAGACCATATATCCATGTATTTATCCACTCGCAAGCTGTGCCTATCTAACACCCATTCAAATGTTGATAGCGTTGTTAACTTCTTAATCCATTGCATTATGGGAGGTGACCATTTGTCCCTCCAACATGATAATGTAAGTCTTTTTGCTGTCATAAGGGCTCTGAAAATCCATTTGCGCTGACCCTGTGTTAACTTCCAAGAAGCCGGTAGGTAGTTTTGGAGGACATGCACATCATTCCACATTAAAGATTGTTTCAGTACAAAGTTTATCCTCATTATAACCTCCTCCCTAAAGGGGGCAACTACTGGGCACTGCCGAAACATATGAATTAAAGAAGCATTCGGTGCATTACATCTCCAGCAATTATGTAAGAGACAGAGCCTTATTGAAAAGGCATGCATGAGGGGCACAGTGCGGAAGAGCAAAGAATGAAATGAAGCCATGCTTTCTGGAGTGCTCTGTGAATTGGTGTGGGATGAAGGCTTTGGAGTGGATTGGGAAATTGCAGGAGTTAGCAAATGTGTTCTGTGGGATATATGTTTTGTGGCTGAATGATGTCCTGAAAAATGTGTGTTTATTGTACGTTCTCTAAATGCCAAACAAAGAAAGTTATGAAACTTGATTGGCAGATTGACTGGTTCTCTCTGGGCCATCAGCTGTACAAGAACCACAAGAACACCCCAGATCTCATACCAATACAAAATTATTTTATTTATTTTTATTTTATTTATTTTAAACATTTCTATGCCATTTGGCCCTAACAAAGGCCCCTGAGGTGGTTTATAAAACAAAATACAGCAACAATGCCCAACTCACACAACAATTTAAATGATAAACATAATTAAAATCAAGAAGAGTAGTGTTAAAACCTTTGAATTCAAATCAGAAGCTTCTAAAAGCCAAGATGAATAAAAATGTTTCTAAAAGTCTTCTGGGATGGGGCTAGTCTAACCTAACTTGGGAGTGAATTCCATAACTGGGGTGCTGCTACAGAAAAGCCCCCATCCTGCATTCCCACCACCTGAACCTCTTCTGGTTGTGGGCCTCCAAAAATAAACTCAGACTGTATGTAGATTCATATGGGAAGAGGCAGTGTTTCAGATGCAGACTAATGTCCATGCCTGAAAAAGGGAATAGGTCATGTGGACACAGTAGGACTAGTTCACACAGACTATATTACCGCTTACCCTACTCAAAGTATAGATGAATACATTGCATCTCTGAACATGATCCTAAGGGCCGTCATCACATGTATGCCACCCATACATTGCCACTTCTTGGCCTAATTTCTATACTTCAATCCATCCATTTTAGACCCAAGAGTTTTATTATAAGTTTGTAATAATATTTCAGTGATTTTTTTAGCCAAACTGGTTTGCTCATCAGCATTTTTCAAATATAGTCATGTCATGTTCTGCCCACCAGCAGATCCATGACCTGTGAAAGGTCTCATAGCAAACAGTTAAAGACAGTTAAGTGCAAGTGATCTCCCAATGAATTTCTTTCTTGTTACTTATACCACTGCAGTGATAAAATCCTCTACAGTTAAAAACTCAATATTCCCTATTTCTCTCACATACATTTTACTCGGATCCCCTCTTTTTTTTTCCCCCAGCAGCATCACAAAGGACATCCAAACTTCTTTTTTCTTTATCAGAATTCTTTAAATACAACAAACTGTTCTAGACAGAGAAATAGAATTTTTAATGCAAATTGGCAGGTAGAAATAAAACAATTTTGAGAACGGCAACATTTACAGTGGCTATTGAGACAGTTGCACTGTCAAATGGAGAGAGAGAGAGAGAGAGAGAGAGATGAATTTGATTGAGGTTGTTATTCCCCACCAATTGAAGTCTGACTCATGAGGTCAGGTCCATAGGTCAGTGGTAGAATTCATGCTTTGTTTGCAGAACATCCCAGTTTCAATCCTGCATCAAGTAACAGAAGGGATGTCAGAGAACCTTTGAGCAGTTTGCTCAAGGCACAGCTGAATTCACATGAATTCACCATAATTTCTGCATTTTGGCCATAATGTGCACAAATTGCTCAGAAATTTGCAGAACTTGTACAACCTTCTCCTACACACACATACCCCAGTGCAAAAAATCATAATCCTGGAGTTGGGGGAACAGCCCACAGCTCCACTAGCAGATGCAAAACAATGTTCGCATTCTGTGGAACTCCATTAAGATCCCCCCAATAAGAACTGGATTTCCCAAAGACAGACATCGCTAGGTAGCAGGTGATAGGAAAGTCCTTTGCCTGAGATCCTACAGAGCCTCCACCACTCAGAGCAGACAATACTGGACTTGATAGACAAATAGCTTGACCTGGTATAAGGCAGCTTCCTATGTTCCTTGCACTCCAGTGTGGAGCCCATGAGCTTAGCAGTGGAGGAGAACCCCATCACAGGTCCTGATGGCTGCAAGGGCCAGGAGATCTGACATACCCTGGTGAGGATTCTGAGATATGAGGCTTTGAAAATGTCCCCTCTGGGATATCTGCAGGAATAGGGGTGGGAGTGTTTTATACATCCCAAATCCAGCCTTGCTACATTTACTCTCAAATCCCCAGGAGTAGAGACAGCAAAGTGTCTGAGCTGAAGTCCAGGCCAGAAGGCAACACTGCACAGCTGTCAATATGACACTTTCCCATCTCTAGGCCTGACTCAGGGGAAGGAATCATGAACCCAAAGAGCTTCTGGATGGTGGCCCCATGGATGCTCCAGGAAGGAGTTGGGCATCAGGGGGACCAATAAAACATTTCACTTGCTAGCTGGATTGTGCTGGTGAAACACATCAGCTCCTCGCTTCTAGATCCCTCTTCTCCCTACCTGGCTGGATAGTTCCCTTGTTATAAAAGAGCCTATCTACATTACTGCTTTAAAATGGTTTAAAATGGTTCATAACAGTTTTGAGAACTATTGGGGCCCAGGACACACTCCATATACAGTTTTCAAAACATTTTCAAAGTGTTTTATCCTGCGTGTGTAGATAAGCTCTAAGCGACTTTTACCAGAAGCCTGTTCCTGGCTCTGCTGGACAGTGCCACTTTCTCACAGGCAACTCCCATTGGCAGGAATGGGATAAGGCTCATTAGGATAAAAAAAGGCATTTCTCCAAGAAGGAGGAGAATATCAGAAAGTCAAGTGGACTCTTTTCCTCCTAGTAAAATGTAGAATCCTACACAACAAATCAGGGTTCTTTTTTAATTATTTATTTATTTATTGTCTATAAATGCTGGAGAATATTTCAGAATTGTAAACTGCCGCTCAGCTGCTTGACTCTGCTGAGAAAGTATCATGCAGGGAGACCAGAGAGGAAAGCTTGTGCAAACTGGAAAAGCGTTAATCCTTCTTATCCAGGCTGTCGGTGTACCTCAAATGACAAGTGTAATATACAGCCATACTAAATGTTCTCCATTTTGATCTTTGGGTTGAAAATATCACTTTTGGGGTAGTCACCGTTTCCCCCGTTTTTGTCTTTATTTATTTACAATATTTTATTTATTTATAATATTTATATACTGCTCCATATCTAAAATAGATTCTGGAGCAGTGAACATTAGAAATTTAAAATTTAAAACAGCACATTAAAATTGTTCATTATAAAGCAGAATACAATAAAAACTGTGGCTGGTTGATTAAGGAATTCTTGGAAAGGAGCATTTGTCGTGAAGCTCTGGAAGCAGCACATTGTTGCCACCTACCTGACTTTCTGGGGTAGGGAATTCCAAGGAAAAGGGGCCACCACACTAAAGGCTCTTCTTCTGGTGAACTTCACACATTAAGGGAAACTGTTAATTGTCATTGATTCAACTCTTGGCTGCTGCCTTGGCACACACACACTTCACTTAGGGTAGAGGAGGGAAACCTCATGTCTGGGGGACAAATCCAGCCCTCCTGGTGTCCCCAGGTGATCATGCCTCCTTCCCCTGGCCCCTCCCCCTTTTCTCCCACCGCCAAGCATTTGGTGGTTTCAACCCTTGAATTGAAAAAGCTTCCTTACCTCTGATTCAGTCTTGAAATGATCCCAGCCAGTCAGGGATCACATAGTAAACATCACTGCACTACATATTCTATCATATGTGGTTTGATCGTGAAATGACTGAAGACAAATGAAGACCATTTAAAGTGAGGGCAATGTTTTTGAGGTAGATCAAGCAATCACTGGAGGGTGGGGTGCTGAAAGATGGATGGGCAGGTTCTTCAATACTGACATTTGGAGGGGAAATCCATACCAAAACCCTTTCAGCTCAGCCTTCCAATATCAGTATTTGTGAGTAAGTCGACTAGTACATTTTTGTCAGCTAGCAACTTTCTAAAGGCTGCAGTGATTTGTTAGAAATCTTGTGCTATCTCCATTTTTTTCTTGGGTGGGGGGGAAGAAAATCCAATAATGCATCTGTGTATGTGTGCATGTGTGTGTGACATTCTGTAAGTGACCTTCAGGTGGAAGAGACTACACATAATTTGTTATACTGAACCTTGCCAAGTTTCATTTATTAATCTGAAATGTTTATAAAATTGCATTTTGGGTTGTAAATACAAGCAGAAGGTGGATGATTCCAAATGGGAAAGGTTCCTAAATTTGAAGGAATATCTCCCAAGCAGGAAATGATTATCTGGCACATTTCCAATTCACTCCTCTTTGCTTGCCAGGAGATGAGGTTTCCCGGAGACATTTTGGTTCATAGAATCATAAAAGGTGTTCTGCTGGAAGCTGGCTACCTTTCAGATGGAACTGGGATGAAGTGCTTTGGAAGGCATGTCTGTACAGACACCCATGATAGACGGGACAATGCAGAGAGCCCATATTTCATGTTGAGGCAAATCATATGGGACTATCAGGGTGCAGTTAACTTTCCTACTGTACCCTGATTATTCTGCACTTGATTAACTGAGAACAGGAACTTCTCCAGTGCAAGTCCTTCCCATTTAAATGAGTGCTGAGCCCTATGCAGACATTCACACTGTGTACAAGTTCACCAGGTTTTAGATCAATAGGTTCAGGGTCTCTATGCAAGAGTAGCCTTTATGGCTTGGAGATTTAAAAAAAAAAAAAAAGAATGTCCCTATGTTCTTTGGGGGCACTGGTTATGAAAACGGCATACAACATAGATGTGCCCCGAGGCAAGAAACATGAAACAGTTCTGAAGGATAAGGATTTAAGAATATAAGAGCTATGCTGGATCATACCAAGGGTCCATCTAGGCCTGCGCTCTGTTCACACAGTGGCCAACCAGCTGTTAACCAAGGACCCACATAGCCTTACAGAAAGAGAGCAAGTGCTCAGTTCTACCCGGCAGCTGGCAATCATAATTAAACTTATGCTCCTGCTGACTATTTCTGTGCTCTCTAAATCCCTGAACATTGCAGAGCTTTTACTCTGGCTCACTTTAATGTTTTGCCATCAGTTCTTCTGGAATGGAGATATTTTCCCACTCCTTACTCCCAATGTGTATGCCCAGGCCAATTGGGCATAGTTGAAACAGCTGAACATGTCTTATTAAACTGTTTATACTGTAAGGATATTCGTTCCCATTATTTTACTCTGATTCTCAACACACACACAACTTTGTGGGTGAAGTAGTTTACTGTCGCAGTCTGCATTCAGGCATTCTTCTGTTTGACTTTGGGCAAAGGACGTAGAGTGTATACACTGTTTTGCATTTTATGGGCAGAGAAAAGGACAAACATAGGTGAGAAGCAAAACCATAGGATGGTATTTACTTTGGAATTAAAGGTCAGATTTTGCCAATTGAAGAAGTGGAGTAGAATTTGTGTGTTGGTCAGGTAGATGGGTAATGGTCGGAGAGAGGCATTGGGAGTTGTAAATGCCCAGAATTAAGAAAATAAATCCCAGCTGTCAATATGGCCTTTGCAGCGGTGAGTGAGAATGATAGGTAGATTTTCTTTTCCACTAGATTTACTTTCTGATATTGGAGTTTATCACTCAAGCCAAGACTATTCATCAAGCCTTTCTCGTCAGTAATCCAAGGCTCAACTTTTATGGTTCACTTTAAAAAAAAGAAAGAGAAAAGAAAAGAAAAGAAAATACCCCCAAGGCTCTTACTTCCCTTCTAATGGCTGTAGAAGGAACAGTGAAGGAAAGAGAAAAGCTTTCACTGACCATTTCTTCTAATATATGACCACCATAGGCTTGATTAATATTTTAATTGGCAATCTGTTAAAATAAAATTTAAAAAAATCAAAATGGAAAAAGAGCCAAAGGACTTGCTGATGGTATATGATGGTAAGGTAGTTTGGCGGAATACTAGAGCTGGATGGTAATTTTCTAACTACAGTGATATCATTGTTATCTGTTACAGCTTTCGGTTCATTTGTGTCATCCAAAGACTTGAAATATATTTTTGAATAAAATGTGAAATTCAATATATGTTTATCAAACATGTTTTTTCCCCCCTTTTTTTGTGGAACACATCACAAGAGTGGAAATGTATGGATATTTGACCGCAAATTGGATTTGAACATATTTGGTTCCATGAGGTGCAAATCAGGCAATTTTGCATAAAAACATGATCCCTAGAAATTTCTCATCCATACCTACTCCCACCAGCAGCATATAAAAAACCTGTTCCATAAGCTCCTACTGGAAGTTTTTGATCCACATTTGAGACATAATCTCGTGTCTCCAAGATCTCTTCTCTCTAAAGTGCCTCTAAATAACAATCCCAACCTGTCTGCAGGCCAGGGGTGGAGAGCATGTGGTTCTCCTAATGTTGCTGGACCACAACATCTATCATTTTTTACTATTAACCTTGCTGGCTGGGGCAGATGTACACCGTTCTGAAATCCTTAAATGGGGAGCAGTATATAAATATTGTAAATAAAATAAAATAAGTAAATAAATAAATAGATGGGAGTTGGAGTTCAACAAAGGCCCCAATTCAAAGTGCTGGTATTAACATTCAAAGCCCTAAATGGCTTGGGGCCATGTTATCTGATGGATTGCCTAATCCCATATGTACCTGCCCAGACCATAAGATCATTTTCAGGGGCCCTTCTCCATGAGCCCCTGCCAAAGGAAGTGAGGTGGGTGCCTACCAGGAAGAGGGCCTTCTCTACTGTGGCACCCTGGCTGTGGAATGAGCTCCCTAGATAGGTTCACCTGGCACCTACATTGCTCTCCCTTTGGCAATTTTCCCAATATTTTAGTATTTTACCATCCTAGTCTTTTAGTTCTGCAGATTTAAATCTGTATTTTAAATCTCTGGTTGTACTTTTATATTGTAGTTTTAAGCTTCCATATTTTATATTTTATGCTATATTTTATGGTTTTAATTTTTGTGAACCACCCAGAGAGCTTTGGCTATTGGGTGGTATAGAAATGAAATGAAATGAAATAAATATTTGGAGGGCTACAAGTCCCTTCACCCCACCTTAAGGATTAAGCCCATGTGTAGCATCTCTCCTTGTTTGTTAGCTCTCAAACCCAACCTCCAAACCCCTGTCTCTTTGGACGTCTTTCTCTGAACATTCTGTGTCATCACACAGCTTAGCCAATGGGCTGCAGTGGGCTACCTGCTTATCATAATTTTTGTGAATCGCCCAGACAGCCTTGGCTATTGGGCACTATAGAAATGTAGTAAATAAATAAACACTTCTTTGTCTATGATACCTCTCTGAAGTTCCCAAAACAGAAGTGGTAACAGTAGGGTCATGTTGAAGCCCATCATAGTATATTAGTGAATCAAAACTGGGAATTCAGAGGAAACAGCTCTGAGCTCTTGATGTCCATGTGATGGCATCAATATAGGACATGAAGGACACATCCCAAATTTGGAATAGCATCAGATCTCTGCACATGTGCAATATCCTCAGAAGCAAAGCCTTCTCGAATGATCCAATGCCAGACGAGTGTTGAAGACAAACGTATACTTCATTGACCAGTGGTTCAGTGCAGCATGAGAGCCTGTATGTTGCAGTGATGGTTAGAGTGCTGGACTAGGACTGGGAAGATCTGAGTTCAAATCCCTATTCAGCCATGAAGCTCACTGGGTGACTTTGAGCCATTCATAGAGATGATTAAGAAATTCATTTCAGTTTATGCTTGATCAGGATTTGCCCAGTTTGCACCTTTCAGACTGAATATGGACTCAGATGTAATTTGTGGTTGAAGCCCATACATTCCCAAGCTTGCAATGTGACTTGCAGATCCCACCTCCCACAAATACAAAACCAATATTTGACAGCATGCATACATCTGGAAAATGTGAAAAGAAACATGTACTTTTTAAATATCATACAAATACACTTTAATCAATGGGAGAAGAATGTGTATGTTTCAAAGACATGCACAATTGATGCATACATTTAGAAAAACATGCATGGAAATATGAACGGATTTTCATGTGAAAAGAAAAAAAGTAAAGCTCGCTATCTGATATCAACTCAAATTGGAATGAGCTTCAACGTAGAATTGATACAACTTTTCCCACTTGAGTATTCTCATTGGTATCAGACAGGGTTTGTCCTCACTTGCTGAGTTATCTTTCTCACCTCCTTTTCACATGGGCCATATCTACACCAAGCAGGATATAGCGGCATGAAAGCAGTATGAAAGTGGTATATAAGAGGTAGGAGCCACACCAAGCAGGATAAAGCACTATGAAAGCAGTATGAAAGCAGTATATGGTATGTGTCAATGGGCCCCAACAGTTGTCAGTTCACTTCAGTACCACTATAAAGCAGTAGTGTCGCTCCTGCCTCTTATATACTGCTGTCATACCACTTTCGTAGTGCAATGTCCTGCTTGGTGTAGATTGGGCCTTAGACCCTGGCCACAAACTCCAAGGACAATGGGGGAGGGGGATGCACAAGAAGGTGGTTCATGCAGAGCACAGTGTACCTGAGCGGCATGAGTCATTTAAAAGATGGGCTGCAGCACAAAGCCACAATCTCAGAACATCTTGTTTGCTGCCACCGGGTCAGCTTTGATAGGAGCAGGAATGAGTTTTGATCCTCAAAGTGCTGTATTATGAGAACTCGGGGGATGATCGTGAAATGGAGAGGGATAATCGAAGGTGCTGAAGGAAAGAAAGATAGAGGGGAGGGGAGGGGGGATTATAAAGCCAAGGTAAATAATAGCAACTCTTTGATCTGCGAGAATTTTCCCCTCCCCGATCTCTTCCAACCAAAGCATAAGGAGAAGGCCATTAAAAATCACTTCCGATGAGCAATATTTTACATTAATGGGACGAGTGGAAATGCAGCATAAGTGAGACAGTGGCAATGATGGTTTTATGGGCCAATCTCTCCCAGCACTATCTCCCTTTTATTTTTGTATTGGTATTTTTATATCCCAACACTCCAGGATCTTATTACCATCTCAAAGAGTGATGGAGAAAACCCAGGGTGCTGCCGCTCATCGCCTTGGCTGCTGTGCCCTCCCTCTCAGCTTTGACTTGGATAAATGGAAACATTTAGTCCAGGCCCTGAAGCAGGAAAGTTTGGAGCGTGAGCTGCTTGCTGTGAAGCTGAAGGCTTTGGGACATTGTGTGCAAGTATGTGTGAGTGAGTGTGTGTGTGTGTGTGTGTGTGAGAGAGAGAGAGAGAGAGAGAGAGAGAGAGAGAGAGAGAAGCTGCTGTGCTAATACATCTCTCGGGAAGCTTGCAGTGTTTCTTGATACGACTGAGTGCATCGCTCATAAAAAATGCACCAGGGCATTGATGGCATTTGATTTCAAGAGCAGCAAAGGAGGAGGACAAGAGACAATTGGCTGGGCCTTTTGATATCCAAGCCTTGGAAAGCCAAGCTTCGGCTCATCAAAACGCCACTTTCAAACTACCCGTTCTTGACGTGGGAGCTCAGCTGTGGCTGGTGAGCTCTGGGTGCATCAATACATGTGTGAGTGGGAACAAAAAAAGAAAAGATTTGACATCACGTAGCCAATGAGATCCTGCAACATGAGATGTTGGAAGCCAAATCAGGCTGAGGTCAATGCTTCAGGACCTTGCTCGGACGTCATATGGAACCATGAAGAACCTTCTCTGCAGTGGCACCCATCGTCTGGAAAAACCTCCCTCGTGCTGTTTGGGAGGCAGAAAATGCAATATCTTTTAAATGCCTCCTATTAACATAACTCTTCACACAGTCCTTCCCTAGACTGAAATTTATCTGATTTTATATTGCCCTCTTAGCTTTTAACATTCTAAATTTATTATATACTTATTGTATTTTTATGGTTTTATAGTGCACTGCCTGGAGAACCTCAGCTATTGTGCAGAATAAAATGTAATTGATAACATAAAACAAATAAAATAAAATAAAAGTCATGCTGAGCAGCAGTGGGGAATACTTCAATATCACTGCTAATAGGACCATGAGGAAGGGCAAAAACAGATGATGGGGGGGGGCTTTGTTAGTCCCCAAGTGCTTCCCTTTCAAGCCCCAAAAGCTTGCTAGAGAATCATTCAGCTCAGCCCTACTCCACCTGTGCCATACTAGCTGGAAGTCTTCCATCTCTTCCTTCTCAAAAACAAAAAGCTCTCTGCAGAAGAGAGGATGGTCAGCCAAACTCCCTTTCTTTCTTTCTTTCTTTCTTTCTTTCTTTCTTTCTTTCTTTCTCTCTCTCTCTCTTTCTTTCTTTCTTTCATTTTGGAAGTATTCTGAGCTATTCGGATGGGTGATTGCCCCACACCAGCTCTGAATTGATTGCTTTCAGAACTGTTGAGCTCCTATTACTGCCGCTGGCTAGGGAGAGACTGAGGGAGAGTGAAAGATGCAGGTTAGCGTGGCCCCAGCAGCAATAAGATGAGCCGCATCAAATCACCTTTCTTCTGGCTGTTGGATAAATAAAAGAAGGAAGGCATGGGGCATGATAGAATCAGTGAAGGGACTGAGAATGCTTAGTCATTTGCAAGGAGGGAGACAGAGGAAATTTGAATGCTGAGCACTCAACCAAGGAGCCCTATGCCTAAAATTTGTGAGCCAAAGGAAATGGGCCAAATCAATAAACTCCTCTGGGTGCCCTGCCAATGAAGTTAGACAGGTGACTCCTAGAATGAGGGCCTTCTTGGTTGTGGCACCCCACTTATAGAATGTCCTCCCCAAGAATGCTTAGCTTAGCACCTACACTGTGATCTCCTTGGTGCCAACTGAAGACATTCTTTTTCTCCCCAGAGTTTCACATTTTGGTTTTCAGGTTTTACAGTTTAAATTTACCTACTGATCGCTGGAATGGCTGCTTTTATATATTTCATATTGCATTTTCTGTGCTCTTTATTCATCTTGTTGGTTTTATTTTTATTTTTTGTCATGTAATCCACTTAGAAGACTAACTTTTAATTATTGGGAAAATGTAATAAATAAGGGCCACTTGATCCATTTTTGTTTTTGTTTTTTTAGCCATGATACACCTCAGAAGATGACTTCATATCACACACAGTTTAAATCACAAGAATTCATGCACCATGACAGCAGAATAAAGCTAATGTGTGTTTAAAATATATAACAATTGTATAACACATTTAATATAAAAACTAGTATTCCACACAAAGTTTAAAACCATTTATCATATATATATATATATATATATATATATCTGTAATACTGATTTCCAAATCATCATAGAATCATAGAATAGTAGAGTTGGAAGGGAGCCTATAAGGCCATCGAGTCCAACCCCCTGCTCGATGCAGGAATCCACCTTAAAAATCCACCTTAAAAATAAAAAGGCTGTATAAAAATACAGTGCCTATTTGCATGAGACAGCCTTGAGTGTTTGTACAGGCTTATTGAACAACCTTGGAGGAGAAGGAAAGTGAGTGTTCTTGTGGACAGGGAGGGGAGGAGACTGGAGAGGCCAGGATATGATTTATCCTGAGCCTCCTCCAGTCTCCTTCCCTCCCTCTCCAAAGTGCCTTTGCTAGGCGGGCTAAAAAGCCCGTCTAGTGAAAATGAGGATGAAGAGGTGAAGATCACCTCTGGCATTCCTCCCACCCTGCTTCAGAGTCTTCCAAGTAGTGCGGGCACAATCTGAACAGGATGTTTAGATATGCACCAAACTAGTTAAAGCAGCAACAAATGGACAAGTATACCTTTTCTACAACATTATATCTGCCATTGAACTATTTGTTCAGATAAATCACCCTTTTATCACCCTTTCCCTGAATGTGGCAGAGGAGGAAAATTGGAATGAGAAGTGAAAACCATGGAAGAATAGAACCTGAAAGGCTCACTTTCAAGGCAGAAACATTTCTATAAGTTAAAACAGAAATGGTCTGCTTTAACTAGTTTGGTGCCTTTTCTCTGGATACTGCTATTGCCAAAAATGTGGCTTCTTGGGGCCTGTAATGACAATGACATCATTGTCTAAGGTCTGAATAGATATTCTGTGGGTCATTGGATGGCTTTACATCTGGAGCTCCTGCATTTGGCAAAAAACAGAGCACAGACACAGTGGCCAATGTATAGATAGTTATTTTCTTCTCTCCTCCCTTAAAAAGCTATACAAGTTGTTTCTACTGGTATGTATTTGTTTTATATGATTATAATTGGTTCTGCGGCAACCCAAAGACTATCTCTGTATGTGGGCTGTAAGCTTTTAATTTCCAAGAAGTGTTCTAATAACAATGATTTATAAGTCCAAAATATATTTTGGTGAAGTGGTAGGATGCAATGGATCACTGAACCATCTCAGATGACTCAGCAGCACGGTCTCTACCCAGTCTCTGTTAATATATAGATTAAAATTATTCTTACTGTAAGATAGATTCCCAGTAGTTCTCTCCACTGGCTCTATAAGCAACATACAGCCTTTATTATTAAAAGGGGCAGTTGAACAATTGATTGCAGCAGCTCCAACGTAGTATGAATCAAGAAAGGCTGCTACGTTTTAGTGATAGATACTGTATGGAGATGCAACAAAAGCTTTGGTTGATACACCAAATCAGATCATTGGTCCATCTCACTCAGTATTGCCTATGTTGACTAGCAGCAGATCTCCACAAATCTTTCCCAGCATTATCAGGAGATGCCATGAATTAAACTTGGCAGGATAAAGTGCAAGAATGAATATATTTATGTAGTGCTTTGGGCGTGTGAAGTGCTCTACAGCATGCATTTCATTCATCATATTATCCACTGAGTTAGGTTACTATTGTTTCCAGATTGGGAACTGAGGCTATGAGCATCTTGCTTCTCAGAGCCAAATCCAATACTATTGACCGGTTCTCAGCTGATTGTGACTCCAGCAGTCTGCTTGAATTAAAGAGCACAAATTACGTTGCTGAAATTATTCAAAGCTAAGTCAAAGCCTAGCCTCCTGTTTGGATTCCACAGGTTAGGATTTGGCTCAGGGTTGGGGAACCTCTAGCAGTCCGAGGGCCAAATTTCATTTCAGAGATGTTCTTGGGGGCTGTATTCCAGGGGAGGGCAAGGTCAAAAACTAAGGGGGTGGGCCCCAAATATGAACAAAAAGCTCTTACTATCTGAAGGCCTTTGAAGAGGCACTTCAACCTTTTAAATCGGGGGGGGGGGGGACTGCACAAAAGCCAGGAAACCATGAAATGATAGGGGGTTGGGGAAAAGGAGAGGGGCCTAGGCTATGGCCATCTGCAGAACCCCAGAGAGCTGCATTGGGATCCTAGAGGGACCAGATACAGGCCCCAGGTCTGAGGTTCCCAACCTTTGACATACTGGATAAATATTTGTTGAGGGTTTGTATGCTACAGTATAATTACCATGGAAGTTAGAGGATAATTTCCCCAGGATCTGGGGAAAAGAATGTAGTGTGTGGTGGTGGTGGTGGTAGTGGTGATGGTGATGCTACTCTAACATTCAACAGTTGTTCTCTCTGTGCTTATGCTTACAGATCTGCCAGACTCCCTTAGGAAGAATCAAACTCTGCATAACAATATTTTCTTGCCTAGTGACAATAGCGTTTCCTTTGTTTTCTAAGAACAGGAGCTCTGTCAAGAATTGCCCTCATTAGAAAACATCCACCCAATGAAGCAAGTTCCCCACCAGTCATATAAGCACTAACAAGTCTGTCTGTCTGTCTCTCTCTCTCTAGTTTCCGTTTAATTTCTATTATTCTCTCTGCGAGTACTTTCTGACAGGAGGACAAACTGTATGCCAGTTACTAGGCCTGATAATTCAATTCCATTCTGCCAGCATACAACTTTCCTCCTTTAAGCAGGACTTTCTTGATCAGTGGAAGAAAATGGGCTCAAATTGTGACTGGTGTGAGGTAGGCCTCCTGCAAATAGCTCCATCCCATATTGACTTCTCAGCATGAGGAGAGAAAATTGCAGCACAAATGGCTTCATGTCACAGGCAGACATGGACCTGCTGCTCAAGCCCTGGGTCTTTTTCTACTCGTTTCGTTCTGCTGGGGGAAGGAGCATCAGCAAATGCCATGATACCCAGGAAGCAGAGGGAGAGATGTGGGGAACACACTAGGATTATTTACAGAGATTATTGTGATTTGCTTTAATTCAGCTTGCTGCAATTCTGCGGTGATTTGGTGTGTGTTCGTCTTGGATGGGGAGGTGAAGCTGAAAGGTTTGCTTTCTTTTAAAAAAGGAGATGGTTGGACCAAATGGTACATCAAGTGAGGAGTATCTTTGGCATACACATACACACACACACACACACACCAATTTTTCACAACTTTTGAGTATCTTAGTGCAGTAGCAGCTGGTATGACAGAGGGTAAGGCAGCCAATGTTAGGTGGAGCCAAGAGGCTGCAGGAGGCAGATCCAAGTTGCCAAAGTAGGCAGAGACATCTAGCATTAGGTTCTCTCTCCATCTTCCTCTTTTGCAAAGGCTCTAATGACACTTAGACTGAGTCTGGGAGAGGGGCATAGGATAGTTCAGATTCCTGGATTCAAGGTTGGAGTCCCCATTCCGACCTTGGAGCCAGGAATCTGAGGTCCCCACTCATTCCCCTCACATCTGGCATGGAGAGAACCATGCCAGCTGCCTCTCCAAAGTCTCAAAAGCAACCTCAGCAAGTAGGGAAACGGGGCGTGTCAGTGGGCATGGAGGGAAGGGGACTGGGAAGTCCGACTTACAATGTATCCCCAGGCCTCCCCAGCCTCTTTCTCTCCCCCAACACACCCAAGCTAGACAGGTGAAAAGACTGGTGTGGCAGATAGGGGCAGTGGGCTGGTGGGGGGTTGACAAACGGTACATACTGTAGAAAGAGCTGCGTCTGTTTGTCCCTACTCTGCTCAAAACATGCAGATCGTGTACTGAGCAGAGGTTTAGACTAGATGACCTACAAAGTGCCTTCCTTGATTCTAGATGCCACAAGACTGGTGGTTGTTTTTCTACAGTTTAGAGAACAATCCTATGCTCTCCAGACAGCGTCGGGGAGGGGATGGCATTGTTTGGTCTCCTGGCTGTGACGTCAGAAACAGGGTTCTGGGGCCAGGAAAATGCACTCTCCTCCAACTCTCCCTACTCCTCCACCTCATAGACAATGCAGAGAGAAGTGTGCTAGCTACCTCTCCATGCTCAGAAAAGGAGCATGGAGATGGGGGAAAGGGGACTTTACTGGGGGCAGGGAGGGGAGGATCCCCAGGCACCAGCCATAGAACAAATCCTATGGTTGCTCAGCCTCTTCCCCCCCCCCCCCCCCCAAGCCTCCACTAGATAGGAGAAAACTTCCATCTAGCTTAAATGCAGAAGAGGAGGCACGATGCAGCTCCTGCTCTCCATAGGATACTCGGGGGCTTATGAATACCCAGGGTGGACCTCTTAGGAGTGTGCCCTTACACACCCACACAATTCAATTTGTCACACAACAAAGGAAGTGTGGAACAGAGGGACATATCAAGGATCTGGCCAGATAAGATCATGGGGGTGGGGATATTCAGAATATGAAAATATTTAATTGGACTACAGTTTGGTGTCAGATACTCTGTGGCTTGTAGTTCAGTTGGTTATATTGTATATAAGCATAGGTCCTTACAAGTTTACTCTGAGTCTTATGCCAACAATGCCATGGTCTTAAGCTGGGACCAAACTTTACTTAGTGACTTCCTGTCAACTGTGTTTGCTCTGGCCTCAGAGGCCTGTTCATGGACATAAGACAAGAGGAGTGTCCAAGAATATGATCTTAAGGCATACTGTGCAGCAATCATTGGGTGTTAAGCAAGTATGGGTTTGTGCAGTGCAGTATGGGAGACCACCTGGGAATCCTGTATATGCCACCATGAGTTCCATGATGACAGGATTTAAAATAAATAAATAAATGTCAGCCACTGGATTGGCCAGGCCTGATTTAAACACTGGAAGCCTGGTGTTATATCCATCCCTGGTTAATGGAACTGTATCTTCTTCTTGCATGTCAAGTTTCAACTCCTCTAAAAGACCCATATCCAGCTACGTATCACAAGGCTACAACAGTTATTAAAATCATATTATTAGAGCATGTTGTTGATTTATGATAACAACTATGGTGAATTAACAACCCCTTAAAATACATTATGTGGTTTAAAAGATCCATAGAAAAAAGTGAAGAATTTGTATCTTGGTGATATCTTTTGATCTGCTTGGTCTCTTGCAACAATCCCCATAAAGTTTTAAAAATTGCTCATGCTACAATCTGAGAGCCAAGTTAAGAGCATAAGAATATAAGAAGAGCCCTGCTGGATCAGAAAAAAAGTCCATCTAGTCCACCATTCTGTTCACACAGCGACCAACCAGCTGTTGACCAGGAACCCACAAGCAGGACATGAGTGCAACAGCACCCTCATGCCCATGTTCCCCAGTAACTGGTGTTCATAACCTTACTGCCTTTGCTACTGGAGGTAGCAAATAGCTGCCAGGACTAGTAGCCATTGATAGCCTTTGCCTCCAGGAATTCATCCAACCCCCTTTTAAAGCCACCCAAATTGGTGCCCATCACTACGTCTTGTGGTAGTGAATTCCATAGGTTAACTAAGTATTGTTAAACTATGGAATGAAAAAGTTAGGTTCTTCATTCTCATCTGGGGCAACAGAAGTCCAAAACTGAATTTGTATTCTATGATGATTATGTACAATGGTGCATAAAATCCATCTGACTTGCCCAGAGCTGGATTGACTTTATAGCACAGTCAAACAAAGTATACTTAAGGTCTGAATAGATCAGCAGGTCTGTCTTAAAGATGACACGCAAGAAATGAACCACTGAAGTGATACTCTTAATGCCATTTTGTCTTGCAACTAAATTTCATTGTATGTCAGTGCACTAAAGTTGGGGAGAATTGGCAGAGGTAAATGCCATGTTTGTGTTGGATCCCAGCTGTAAGATATTGCTGTATTTCAGAGGCAGACAACACTGTGTACAACCATTGCAGGCTACATTCGTGCCATTTATGCATGATGAAGGTGGTCATTGCAGGAATTTCCCAGCATGCTAACCTATAACTTCTCATTTTTCTGATATGCATTAGCTGGCTGAGAGGATATTTTTCAATGGGAAAGCTAAGCATAGCCATTTCTACATCTGAGGAACTTGAACTGTGAGGAGGTATATAAAACTATTCTGAGAGTGCAATTCTCTGTAGTCTGAAAAACAAGTTATAAACAATTCTGGTATCTATGGAGGAATATACATATATTATACATACATTTCTGCCTTCCCCTTTGAAATTCTAGTCAGCAGTTGGAAGCCCCGATTCTAAATCTGTCCTCTTGAGTTGTGCCAGCTGGTCCTCTAACTTGCCAACCTCAGCATCAAAGGAAGGGTATGAAGTAGCAATATCTGTGGCAATTGGGTAGTAGACATGGCTGCTTTTGGCCTACCTCCATCTCCATTCCCTTGTTAACATGGCCTTCCAGAAAATTCTGCTGACCAGGACCTTAAAGTGTGTGTGTGTGTTTGGCCAGTCAAGTATCAGGAAGCTAAACCAAATGCCCTATGAGTGAAATATTGTTTGTTCTAGAGTTTGGGGAGATGTTTCCTCAGTCCTCATTTTTAAGTGAACTGACTTAATTCACACTTCCAGGATTGTTATCTGGATCAGAACGTAGTTATCCTTTGGAACATGCACTTTGCCAAATGTTGTGATGCACTTCTCAGCTTAAAAAAATGCACACGTAAATGCATGCAGTATGGACATATGTGTATAGAAATGCATAGAGTCAGGAAAGTAACAAACAAAAATTATGCATTTTAGGTAGGGTGACCATATGGAAAGGAGGACAGGGCTCCTGTATCTGTAACAGTGGCATAGAAAAGGGATTTTCAGCAGGTGTCATTTGTATGCATGCAGCACCTGGTGAAATTCCCTCTTCTTCACAACTGTGAATGTTGCAGGAGCCCTGCCCTCTATTGTATCTGATCACTCTAGTACAGCTCCTGTAGCTGTAACTGTTGTGATGAAGAGGGAATTTCACCAGGTCCTGCATGCATACAAATGACACCTGCCAGAATTCCCTTTTCTATGCCACTGTTACAGATACAGGAGCCCAGTCCTCCATTTCATATGGTCACCTTATTTTAGGGAAACTGCGTACAGAAATGTGTATATTGAAGAAAATTGTATACACACATGACTATCATTTTTTTGTGCTTTACAAAATAAATAAATTGCAGGCTGATGTGGCAATCCAATGGAATGGGTTTATGACTGAATACATATGAAACTAGCAAGGATTGGAAGTTAACAAGTTCATGCATGGATTGTGTTTGAAGCCCAGCTGCATCCAAGAAATATAAGCCTTCCTGTGGCATTTGTGGGCCATCTCAGAGTCCTTACATTTAATCAGTGCTCCATGGTTCAAGTTGATGTGCATTCTCTCTGCCTTTGTCTTTCACCCTCTCACTTTCGTAATCTTGCATGCCAGTGGGATTCAGCCGTATGCATCCCAGAGGGCAGGCACTTTTATGCAAAGCATGTAGGACGTTAAAATTCAGGAAGATAATATGCAAATCAGTATCTGAACTTCGATGCTTATCTGTCTGAACCCCTGAAATCCATCACCCATTCCCAATGTGCATCGCGAGGAGGCTGGGTGAAAATAAATCATTTGTATAGAAGATGTGCAATCTCCCACAGCTGGTTTTCATATTTCAATCTCATCAGAAAACTCAAAATTGCTCCCATTGTATCCAAGGGTGTCATTTAAACACGAGCACCATTTGGATTGTAGGAGTGAAGTGATGTTAACTGGAGAACATTGGCTTATAATTGTGACTAGCATGACTATTTGCCTGTGTGAGATAATGGTTTTCCCGCTGGAGGCGAGCTGCTGCTGCAGACGCCAAGATTGCCACGTTCACAAGGTCTGTTACATAAAGGGGGGATGGCAATTAATAGGATAGGAGATTTGTATTTTTCAAAGCACATGGAGATTGGGTTGACTTTTGAAATTATAACATGTCAAGCCAGCTGAGTGCTGAGTATAGAAAATCCCATTGACCAGTGGAGATGTCTTTATTTGTATGGTATGATGGCATCCTTTCTATGGATGCAAGTACCATGTGTTCAGTCCTATGTGATTCTTGGGGAAAGGGGAAAGCCTTGTATTTGCAAATGGAGGTTTCCCTGAAATTCCTCATATATTTTACTTACTAGTTTACTTATTATGTTTGTTACATTTCTATTCCACCTTTTCCTCCAAGGAGCCCAAGGTGGCAAATATGATTCTCCTCCTCTCCATTTTGTCCTCACAACAGCCCTGTGAGGTAGGTTAGGCTGAGGGTCAGTGACTGGTCCAAAGTCACCCCACGAGTTTCATGGTTGAGTAGGGACTTGAACCTGGGTCTCCCCAGTCCCAGTCCAACACTTTATACCACATAGGCTCATTTTGCATGATGGGAACCCTCCACCTTGCTCAAAAGATCACTTTCAATATTGCTTTCTGTGAAATTTTAGTCGTAATTCTATGTGGTTATTGTTCGGCTCTCTTTGAGTTGCCAATGGAGTGCCTTGACTCTTCTAACAAAGTTTAGTATATTTTAGGTGGAAGGCAAAATGCGCGGAACATTAGGAATGCAGTTTTATCTCTGACCATTGCAAACAGAAATGCTCTCTCGCACAACTGCAGGAGGGGAAACTTGTTGAGATTTCAGAAAAGCTAAAGGCATTATTCAAGAGCTGGAAAATGAGTCTTAAAGTCAAGGATTGAAAGCATGCTGTATGTTTTGTTGATCCAAGGTTAGGTTTTTACAATGTGCAAGTACTTTCACAGGGAGAAAGTATTGGGTGCCAAAGTTTCAGAGCTGTTTCATCATCTCTGGTTGAAGAAACCATAATAATCCAGGAACTGGAACCTAAAGCTGAAACAATTCAACTTTGAAAAGAGCACTTTCTTTTTCAGCAGCAAGAATGGCTCATCATTGTAACAGAACTCCAATAGTGGAAAATTCTACTCAGTTTGAATGCCCTTTACTTGTACACACATCTTTTACATCACAGATCCAAGGGCTGCCTTCAGCTGTCACACTAAATGGTAGTTTAGTGTGGCAGGAATGAACTTAGATGTGTCTCAGGTTTGTCTGTTGCCCTACACTCTTCTCCTACTCTGCAAGATTGAGAAGCTTCCACTTCCAGTTTAGATTAACTACAGTTTACTGTGCCATCCTAAACCCTAGTTAAAATTAACCACAGCTTGTCTGTGTCAATTGGCATGCCAAGCTGTGGTGAATTAAAAACACTTCTAAACTTAGGGTGACCATATGGAAAGGAGGACAGAGCTCCTGTATCTTTAACAGTTGCATAGAAAAGGGAATTTCAGCAGGTGTCATTTGTATATATGCAGCAACTGGTGAAATTTCCTCTTTATCACAATGGTTAAAGCTACAGAAGCTATACTAGAGTGACTAGATACAAAAGAGGGCAGGGCTCCTGCAGCTTTCACTGATGAAGAGGGAATTTCACCAGGTGCTGCATGCATACAAATGGCATCTGCAACAATACCTTTTCTTTCCAACTGCAAATGATACAGGAGCCCTGTCCTCCTTTCCATATGGTCACCCTAGTAAATTCCTTGATGGCATGCCAGAGGGGAAGGTGGGAAGCAAGCAAACCTGTGGCTTCCCAGTCTCATATTCATCATGCTAAACTGTGGTTTATCAGAACATAGACACAGAGCCAATATGTAAATGGCGGAATGAGGAAAAGCAAACTCACACCGACAAATCCTATAACAACAATTAGTTTAGTCACATTGCACGTCCAGGGTGTGCAACCCCATGCTATACAAAACAAATTCAGATATGAAATATTTTAGTCAAAAGAATAAAAATAACATGTTAATTTATGTCAAATAAGTGTGACTGGGATCAGTTAGAACATATTCTATGTTGCCATAGTGGAGTATCTGGCCCTCATATCACTCTCACTCACATGCTCCGGTACTTTCAACATCAATGCAGCATCAGTGTTGATTTTGTATTTAATTGCCTTATTCTGGATTTGTCTGGACTTGCTTGTTAATCTTTAAACATTCCATCACCGCAATTAATGGCATGGAGGAAGACTGAAAACCAAATCCCAAGGCTGTACTGTTTTTCAGACATTTTTTTCCCCTTTCAGGGAACAGCTTCCATGTTGACTTGTCTTTCAAGGAAACCCTGAATCTCTGTGGCTTGGAACAAGGGATTCTAGGAGATGTTGTAGGGCACACAATGAATTCACAAAGGACAGAGGTCAGATGTATTGGACCTCACTGTTACTCAATGTGAATTGATGGCAACCCCCTCAAACATGCTCAAAGTTCAACGGCGGCCTTCCCCAACATGGTGCTTCCCAGATGTTTTGGAATACAACTCCATCAGCCCCAGCCAGCATGTTCAATGATTGGGCTGTTGGGAATTGCAGTCCAAAACATTTGGAAGGCACTCATTTGGGGAAAGATGCTCTGCTGCATGTATGCTGATCCTTGTTCAGCCCAAAGGCTGAATTCCATTTCAGAGTTGTTTTCAGGGTGGGGACCAAAAGCAAAAATGGGCAGGACTAAAGGGAAAAGGGGCAAGTCCCAAAATGCCAAAATGCCACCATATTTTAGCTCTCACTGCCTATAACTAAGCCTTAGCGGAGGCATTTCAAACTTTTAGAATGAGGGGAAAACACACAAAAGCCAAGAAGCCATCAAATTACCTGCTGTTGGAGGAAAGAGGGTGGAGCCAGAGAAAGGGAGTATGACCATCTGAGGAGCCCCAGAGGACCTTGGGTGGGCCAGATTTGAGGTACAACACCCCTGCTCTACAGTGTCATGCAGGGTTAGTTCCCTGGCACTGGACAAGCTGACTATCAAGGAAGCTGCTATTAAGAATCTTCTCACTGAAGAATCCGTGATGGGCTTCTATGCAATTGCCTGGATTGCCTGGAACACCATCCAAAAATAATGATTGTAATGATTTGTCTACAATTCAGTTGAGCAGGGAAGAGCTATGTTAGCAAGGCAATTTCACCCAATCTGGTTCAATTTCAATGGTAGAATTCTATTGAGAGTCGTGTAATGGTAACTTTCTTTTCTTCTGATGCAAGTGAAAATTAAAATTATAGCAAAATCAAGAATGCAGAAAAAAGTAGCCAGGAGTCTTTCCAATTCTATAATCCCTGATATTTTTTCATGTCAATGGCTTTTTTCTTTCTTGGCCTTGAAGTATTAGACGTTCAGGCTTTGCTGCATGGGTTTTAATGAGACACTTACAAATTCCTTCATGCAAATTGTCCCAGCATCAGCATCAGCTACTGTATCTGCTAACTCTTGTCAGGATAAAGAGAAGGAATGCATGCTGTGATATCACAGGCCCACCAGGGTTGCATTAATCTCTGATAAAACCTTTGCAAAAGGATGAAAAGTGATTTTCAATAACACCACCATTGTTTCACCTTAAATATTGCCAGAACTCCAAAATAGGGTAGGTTATTTAGGACACAAACTCAAATTACACAGAAAGGCATTGAAGAGATCTAGAATGTGCATGTCTTTCCTGGGCAAAGAATGCACATTGGTGATATTTTTTTTAAGGTGAAACAATGGTGTTGTAACTGAAAATCACTTTTCATACTTTTGCGAATGTTTTATCAGAGATTAATGCAACCCTACATTAAGTGCATGGACTGTTTTTAAATGTTTGGTATTTTATTTCTCTCTTTTTCCTTTTCAAAAACTGAAATGCTTGCTCTCAGAGAAAAATTGCAGGGCTCCCCAAAGGCTTTGAGTGTCGTTGAACCTCTAAGGGGTGATTATAAATGTGCAGGAGCTACATATGACTTTGATGTGAGTGCTGTTAGACCATCTCAGAGAGTTCAGGTGTGCTCTGGTGCACCTCTGAGGGAAGACGGTTCCACAACATTTGGAGAGAGAACACAATTTAGTGGCAAAGCACATACATTTGCATGCAGAGAGTCCCAGGTTCAAACCCTGGCGTCTCCAATGAAAAAATGGCCAGTTAGCAGGTGATGTGAAAGACCATTACCTGAGACCTTGGAAAGCTGCTATCTTTCAGAGTAGACCTTAGACTTCAACTAGATATGTTACACTGAGTCAGACTGTTAGTCCATCTAACTCCGTACTGTCTATACCAGAGGAAGGCAGACCTGAACCCTAAGATGCACCAACTAGAGCAAGGTGCAAAAGATATATACTTAGACTTTATGAATTCTGAGATCATGAATGTGTTTTGAGGACCAGAATTTAACTGAGTTCACAGTCCTTCTATATACCCCAAACATTCCTGGTTACTCCAGCAATGTAATTGGACATCCAGATGTCCGTCACTCAGAAATCTGGTTCTTTCTTGGCTTGATGGAGTTCTGTGGCATGTACAACTCACTTTGCATCTGTGAGCCAAGCTGTGGGCTGTTCCTGAACTCCTGGAAGATTTCTGCCTTATTGGGGTGGGGTGGTGGTAGGTTCTGCAATCTTCAGAAATTTCTGAGTGATTTGCACAAATTATGGCTGGATTTGCATGAATTATGGACAAAGTTGCACAAAATATGCAAATTTGGCCATAATTTGTGTAAATTGCTTAGTGGAAATTTCTCAGAAATTTGTGCAAATTGCAGAACCCTTAAAATATGCAAATATGCAAAAAAAAAAAAGAACCTTGACTGAGCAAATTCTCCAATTGACAGCATTTCTCCAGGGTTTCAGTGAGGGGATTTCCCCATCCCTACCTAGAGAGGCCAGTGTTTGAACGTTGAACTTTCTGCATGCTGTGGCTCCTGAATAGGGATGCATGAAACAGCAAAACTCAGTTCTCCAAATTCCATCTTGAAGTTTATTCTGATTCAAGTCTGTATCAGATTGTGAGATTTTTTTTCATGAAAATTTTTCTGTATTTTTGTACATCCCCCCCAAATGTTCACATAGTTGTGTGCATGACTGAAATGTATGCATACTTCTCCCATTGATTAAAATCTATTTGGGTGCATTTTTTCAAAAGTATGCGTTAATTTAATGAGTGTTTTTTAAAATGTGTGCATGCTGTTGAACACATTGCTTTTGGGTCTGCGAATCACATTGCAAGCATGGAAATGTATGGACTTAGATGGCAGTTCGTGTCTGAGTCTGTGTTTTAATCCAAAAGGTTTACACACAGTTACACACACAGTGGAAACAGAGATTTGGTATTACCCCCGGGGTATGTTGTTTCTAGCCAGCCTTACAATATCCAAGTAATATTTGAAATGAATGGGCTTTATTCTCTAGTGCTCTGAGCTCCTCATCAATTATATTTTCAATCAGTTATCTTTGATTTAATTTTGTGCTTTCATCAAGTCTCACTCCCAAGGTAGCCATGCTCTGGACATGGGGGCCTTTACAGCTGCTCAGTTTCCAGAACTAACAGGGGCTTAGCAGAAGAAGCTTTTTTAAAGTTACAAGCCCATATTTTTTTTCACCAAGACCAAAGCATGAGGGGTAAACTGGGGAGGGACATGGGTGTTCATGCCAGGATTTCCCCAGTGTCTCCAACTGCTCTTAGAGATCTTTCTCGAGATGTATGAGAATTTCATTTTTGCTTGCCAGATATGTCCACCAAAAATGTCTTCCAATTGCAAGACAAGTGCTTGTCTTCGATTTGCGCAAATTGATCAATTTGATTTTGTGTAAATTTTCTGATTTGCACAAATTTCCATGCAGGCAGAATTAGCCCCGCTTTAGTCTATGATGAAAAGTTTCACAAATTTGGGGAGATTTGCGCAAATGTCACATTTGATAGCTGCTCAGTTTGTGCAGTTTTCCCATTCATGCAATCGTGAATACGAACAGGAATTGGGCATGAGACAAATGGTGAGGCAATATTTGGAGAATCCTAGCAATCTCGAACAACACTCAATCACCCATCCCTAGATCTTTGGACCTTTAACGGTTAGTGTCTGAAATCCTATCCACATCAAGACATCTGATCAGCATAGGGTGACCATATGAAAAGGAGGACAGGGCTCCTGTATCTTTAACATTTGTATAGAAAAGAGATTTTTAGCAGGTGTCATTTGTATGCTTACAGCACCTGGTGAAATTCCCTCTTCATCACAACACTTAAAACTGCAGGAGCCCTGCCCTCTTTTGTATCTGATCATGCTAGGCAGGGGTCCTGCTGCTGTAACTGTTGTGATAAAGGGGGGATTCCACCATGTGCTGCATGCACACAAATGACACCTGCTGTAATTCCCTTTTCAATACAACTGTTAAAGATACAGGAGCCCTGTCCTCCTTTTCATATGGTCAGCCTAGATCAGTGTTAGCCAGCAACAGCATTCCTTAGGTGAGACCATTCTTGCATTAAATCATAGAACCATAGTCCTGTCCTGATCATTGGTCTAAGTGTCAGGTAGGATGACCATGTGTCCTATTTTACAGAGGACAGTCATCTATTTTGAAGGTGTATATTTGAAGGGTTGCTCAAGGGAGAGCAAGAGGGGCCTTGAAGTTGCCCATCAACAGTTAGCAACTGGACAGCAGGCCGAGTAGCCACCTGTTTACTATCTTCCTGTCTATGGTAAGAGGTATTTCTTTTTAAGCTATAGTAGTTATTTCCCATTTTGCATTAATATATACAAATTGGCATATGAAAAAAATGCAAATCTATGCCCTGTTTTAGTTGATGTTTTTCCTTGTTTGGAGGGGTGAAGCATAAGTGGCTGCCCTTCTAGATGCAAAAGAGGATAGGGCTCTTGCACCTTTAATAACAGTGAGTAGAAGAAGGCCAATAGCTGCTGACAACCAACAACCAATAGCTGCTGACATCCCCTCCTCTCTGCAATTACTAAAAGTACAGGAGATCTGTCCCCTTTTGCATCTGTTTCTCCCGCCCCACCCACCCCCACCCCCTAGCCTCAGGTAAAATTTAGCCTTCATCGACTGAGGTTTTATGGGTATTGGTGTTTTTTGCTTTGGTATGCTTGCATGTAGGGTAATTTTCATGTGTTGGAAAATATTCCTTACCTCAGCCGTCTGAGTGAATAGGCCAAAAGTAAACTCCAAGTACGTAATCTCAATCTTGTACACACTGCAGTGCTGTTTAGTATGTAGCAATAAGCTTATACATGAGCAAAAGGAAGGTGAATATTCATGTCTGTTTACCATTTGAGCTCCCATTTCACCGGCCTTCACTATAAACAAAAAGCTCAAATGGAAGCAGATTAATTTTAAGAGTAAGGAATCACACCTGAGGGCACCTTCTGAAAAATCAGCATTCCTGCTTTTTCCTTCTGAAAAAAGAAGTCGTTCAAAGCGGCTTACAAAATATAAAAAGCCTATTCACTATTTGAGAATCTTGTTAACCATACAGCAGTATGTAAATCCTGTAAATAAATAAAAACCAAACATTAAGGTACATTTACAGTGAGCTAAAAACTGACAGTTGATAAATAACATTTAGCAAAAGCGAAGTTGAATACTTGTTTAAAAAGAACTGTACCACTTCAGAAAGCAATTGAAGTTCATACTCGAATGTGTTTGAGTGTGAAGAACTTAAATATATATTGACTGCTTCACAGGAAAACACACACACACACACACACACACACACACACACACTACCTCCCTCCTTGTAGAAAACATCAGTGGGGAGGCTAGGTTCCCTCTCCCTGACATTGAGCTCCATCACACCAACAGTTTAATGCACTCTAGCCATGTCTGGAATCTGGTTTTGCAGTGTGGGACTCACATGACGTTGTCCCTGTCCTGCACTAATCTCACCTCTTTTCCTCCATTTTGCATATTATTTTGGTGCTGGAAAAGTCTGGATTATTTTTACCAAGTGGATTTAATGTGCCCTTAAGCCTCTGTGTAGTGCTGTCCTCTCTCTTTTTCCTTTGTTGGGACATGTGCTTTGACCGGAATCTTGGGCCCTTTCCTTACCAAAGGGGCGGAGAGGGAAGGAAGTGGGGAAACCCGAAAGTAACCACTTCTGGGTCCGGCACGCAGAGGCTGTACCCAAATGCAATGGACCGGGCTTCTCGGTAACTCACGCCGACCATTCTTTTTTTTTGACAGATACATGGAGGTATGCACAAGCGCTCCTGCTCAAATGTACATGTTTTTTTTAAAAAAAAAAAATGCCGCGCAATTCCACCCACTACCCCCTGCCATCCTGGGGATGGCGATTTCGCTGCCACCCCCCGATGGGCTCATAGCCACGCAATGCGGCTCTGTGGCCATCGGTGGAGATGCACTTATTTGCGGGTAAGCTCGACTGCGCCCGGGATGAGCGGCCACACCAGCCGCCCATCTCGCTTCCCACCCAGGAGCAGAAAACGAACTGGGATAATAGCGTTCCCTGAACTCCCTGGAAAATGGAGGGCTGGCCCCTGCCTGCTCGCGGGATGCTCTGTGCATCATACGGACTCTCCATGAGCAGGCAGGGGCAGCCCCTCGAAAAATGGCTGGTGCAGAAAGAGCCTAGCTGATGGAAGGGGAGGGTGGGGCAGTTCTTCTCTCTAGCAGTCTGCAAACGAACAGACTTGTGCTTAGTCGATTGAGTGGACTTTTCACTGCTCCAACCCCACCCATATTGCCCGCAGAAATGGAGCCCAGCCAATGAAATGTTGATCCATAAATCACTAGACAACAAAACCAGAGCGAGGGGTGGGGAAGAGGGAGTGGTCCCAGACCTCCTGAAAGAGGCGGCAGTGAGACCACTCCTAAAGAAATCTTCCTTGGACCCTGAAAATCTGAATAACTACAGGCCAGTAGCAAATGTTCCATTCCTGGGCAAGGTCCCGGAGCAGGTGGTTGCGAGCCAGCTCCAGGCATTCTTGGATGAGACCGATTACCTGGATCCATTTCAGTCGGGTTTCAGGCCTGGTTTTGGTACGGAAACAGCCTTGGTCGCCCTGTATGATGACCTATGTCGGGAGAAAGACGGGGGAGTGTGACTCTGTTGATTCTCCTTGATCTCTCAGCGGCTTTCGATACCATCGACCATGGTATCCTTCTGGGACGACTGGCTGAGTTGGGAGTGGGAGGCACTGCATTACAGTAGTTCCGCTCCTATTTGGCGGGTTGGCTCCAGAAGGTGGTGCTTGAGGAACATTGCTCGGCCCCGTGGATTCTCCAGTATGGGGTTCCGCAGGGGTCAGTCTTGTCCCCCATGCTGTTCAACATCTACATGAAACCACTGAGTGCAATCATCCGGAGTTTTGGAGTGCGTTGTCATTAGTACGTTGATGACACGCAGCTCTATTTCTCCGTTTCATCTTCATCAGGTGAGGCTGTGGATGTGCTGAACCAGTGCCTGGCTGCGACAATGGACTGGATGAGGGCTAATAAACTGAAACTCAATCCAGACAAGACTGAGACGCTGTTAGTGGGTGGTTCTGCTGACTGGATGGAGGGTCATCAACCTGTTCTGGATGGGGTTGCATTCCCCTTGAAGGAGTGGGTTCGTAGCTTGTGGGTTCTCCTAGAACCATCTCTGTCACTTAAGGCTCAAGTGGCCTCAGTGGCATGGAGTGCCTTCTACCAACTTCGGTTGGTGGCCCAGCTATGTCTCTATCTGGACAGGGATAACCTGGCTTCAGTTGTCCATGCTCTGGTAACCTCCAAGTTAGATTACTGCAATGCACTCTATGTGGGGCTGCCTTTGAAGACGGTTTGGAAGCTGCAGCTTGTGCAAAATGCAGTGGCCAGATTGATAACTGGAACCGCTTGCATTAGCTGCCAGTATGTTTCCGACCTCGATTCAAGGTGCTGGTTTTAACCTATAAAGTCTTACATGGCTTGGGACCACAATACCTGATGGAACGCCTTTCCCGACATGAATCTACCCGAACACTACGTTCAACATCTAAGGCCCTCCTCCGAGTGCCTACTCCAAGGGAAGCTCAGAGGTCAGCAACAAGGGAGAGGGCCTTCTCTGTGGTGGCCTCCCAATTGTGGAACGATCTCCCTGACAAGGCCCGCCTGGCACCAACATTGTTATCTTTTCGGTGCCAGGTCAAGACTTTCCTCTTCTCTCAGGCATTTGGCAATATCTGAGGAGCCTGGGTTTGTTTTTTTGTAGCTTTTTGGGTTGTTGTAGTGGTTTTAAATGTATGTGTGCATTGTGTGTATGTTGTATGTTTTTGCTATTTTAATATTTGTATATTGTTTTTAATTGTTTTAATCCTATGTAAACCGCCCAGAGAGCTTTGGCTATGGGGCGGTATACAAATGCAATAAATAAATAAATAAATAAATACACCCATCAGAGTACCACAACCAATGAACTGGACGAGGAAGGAGAAGGGGCAGTGTGGAGTGGAAGAGCAAACAAGCAAAAGGGAGTTTTTACAGTGCAGCGCAGCACCACAAACCCACGTGAAAGGGACCAATAGCTTGATGCGCTTATGAAACCGAGGTAAAAAAATCATGGAGAAAAATAGGTGTGATGGAGCCCATTCTAGGTTTCCATTGACAAAGGGGTTTTAATTGGATGGAGAATTCAAACATGTGAGTCCCCCAACTCTGAATTCTGAATAGCACATACTCAGGAAGGCTGTTCAGTGTGTCCGTTCTTCACATGCAAAATGAGTCCTGTGCATTAATTTTTTACTTAATACACTCTATCCAAACACTTAGTGTATCCATGTGAGTATATCCAAAGAGACAGTGGGGTGTAGTGGTTAAAGCATTGGATTGGGAATGGGGAGACTCAGGTTCAGATCCCCACTCACCCATGAAGTTTTTACTGTGTGACTTTGGACCAGTCACTCTCTTTCAGCTTTAAATACCTTACAGGGTTGTTGTGAGGATAAAATGGGAGGGGGGGACTACCCTGAGCTCCTTGAAGAAAAGGCAGGCTATAAATGTAAAAAACAAAAACAAAACACTGTTTTTCTCCTAGAATCATCATCATCATCATCCATTCTATTTCTGTACAATGTCTGACAATTTATGATAACTCTGTATCTCTGTCCTAGTACTTGAAGGAGGGGTCTATATAATTTGCTTTGTTCCCCCCTCTACCAGAATGGCCTATTCAGTCACCATCTGCACTTAAGAGTCCTCTGACCAGTAAAATAAGAAGGGGAATGAACTTTGCATGGACAAGTCTCTAAAACTGCCACCTCCAGTATTATGTCCTGCCTAGTGGGTTTTGCTAATGACTTTTAGAAATGGATAGTTTTTTAAAAAAAAAAACCTTCTGTGTTCTCATCTGCTGCTGTGGCCATCAGGCCTGTGTATATGGGTTGCTGCCAGACTTAATCAAGTCGGTTTGGAGCTATGCCATGTGCATGACGTAAACATATCCTGGCTTGTTGTAACCCTTTCCTTTTATTCAATTTGTGCTGTATCACCAATTGCAGAGTAAGTTCTTGGAAGGTATATACAGAATGGCCTGTATAGTTTGTTTGTTTTTTGCAGGAAAGTGATGCAGAGCCATGGATAGGTTATCATCTGCAGAGAGATGCTCAAGCTGAAGTTTCCTATTGACTCTTTATTTAATATTTGGGGAGTATTTGCCAGTTTGATGAAGGGTGTTGGCTGTTCTGAAGAAGGGAGAAGGAGGAAGCAGAAGCCCGCGGAGTCTTCTCCCCTGCCCCCCATACACCCGCCAACCTCCTGTTCACACACCTCCCCTTGCTGCTGACAAGTACCATAGAGGCAAGAATCCCATCTCAAGTCTTTGTCACATTGGACTTTCTAATGCACGGATGCCCTCTAGAGGATGGAGTGGGGTGGGTTTCAGGATAAATCCTTCAGTCCTCTGTCTAAAATTCTGATCCTCAACTATGCTTTCATTGTGTCAGGTGCTCTTAAATGGCAATTGAATTGGATCCCTTAATTGGTATCTGGGCCCAGAATTGAATTCATGCATGTGTGAAGTTTTGTCTGGGTCTTCTGTAATCTCCTTCCCACCTCTACCCCCAATGAGTCTCTTCAGAGTCTAATCTCTTTTTATTAATGTTGTCTATTCTACTTGAAGCAGTTATTCTTTGAATCCAGTAGGCTGCAAAGAGCTATCATGGGGAGGAGAGGGCCAAAATGTTAGCATTGAAGAATTGGCTATTTTAGTATTCCCACAATGGCTTACAATGGATTGTTCTTTACTCTTGTATGCAACGAATGATAAACACTTCTGCCAAATGTTCCCTTCTACTATACTCCCAGGCCAACCTGTGTTCAACTGTCAGCGTAATCTAGAGTCGCATGAACAATACAATGCTTGGCATTAGTCATTTCCATAATGCTTTGCTATCTCTTCTGAAGTCAGCTCAGGAGATGGTCACACACTTCCTGGGACACAGGGTGGAGGATGCTGGGGTGAGTTTCATGTCCTGTTTTCACAAAACGGGTAATGTTTGAAATGGAATTTGCTTTCAGGAAGGCTCCACATCTGAAGATAGTACTATTTTCCTCATGTGAGTTCAGTTTCAAACATTGCACCAGCTACGCAAAAATGGGGCACAATTCTTTTTCACCTCCTCACCTTCCACAGCACGTAATGTGCCAAGCCCCTCACTGTGAGGTAGGTTCAG
The DNA here is from genome assembly GCA_029215795.1 of Anniella stebbinsi. NCBI lineage: Eukaryota > Metazoa > Chordata > Lepidosauria > Squamata > Anniellidae > Anniella > Anniella stebbinsi. The sequence goes on from JARDYH010000001.1 coordinate 339,517,991, forward strand.
CATTGCTGCCTTGTTTTGTTTTGTTTGTTTCTGTTGAGGAGGGGAAGCAAAAGAGGGCAAATGCTGCGCGCGTTTGTATTAGTAATAAGTCCAGTAGCAACCCAGGAGCTGAAGAAATACTCACACACCAAATCTTGTGTATAATACAGATTGTTTACTCGTGGTCTAATATATACAGCAGCACAACAATTTCCATCCAGATATGTACAGTCTTTCTTCATAAATCTCTCTACGTCTAAATACACACGTCTGACACCCACAGTAGCCATTAAACTAAGGCTCACTTATATACATTTCAGACATCAGCCCAGCCCAGATTAATCATCTTATCATATTAGACACTTAGCAATAATCAGGTTGACCTTTCCAGTTCTACACAGAAAAAACTCTCTCTCAACCTTATTGCCTGCTGCTGGCTGATATGTCCTTCAGGACTCTAAAACTTTCAACCAATCCACTTTGATATGGAATTTTCCTCAACAGTTTCTTCGTTTGTTTGTTTTAAAAAAGCATAGCCTACCTTTCTGCCAAACCATGGCATTCAGCGCTGCTTAAACAAATTTTAACCACAATAACCACAAACACCACACAGTAAATTGGTATTTAAGCAGCAGATATAAGATGTCTGACACCACAAAGGAACTTCGTAGCTATCCCAAAACAGCACCAAAACCTTTGAACACCATTTTTGGTGGAAAGGTGGAATATAATTTTAACAAATGAATGAATCAATAAAAGCAGCAATACGAGCCATTCACCACCATCAGAGCAGTATTGGCCACCATCAAAAGCACAGGCAAACAGGACAGAAATGCCTGATGCCTAAAAGGTATCCAAGATGACACCAGATTATTATTCTTTGAGAGGAAGTTCCATAATTGGGGTGCCGTCACAGAGAAAGCCCTCATTTGTTTGTTTGTTTCTAAGTCTTCTAAATCACCCTAGAGTGAATAGCTCTCAGGCAACGTACAATAAAAACACAAATAAAATCTACAATCCATATACATCAAATCAAAAACTGCCCAACAAAGCAATCAATTAGAAGCAGCAGAGCCTAAAAGGACAGGTATCACAACAAGAAGCTCTAAAAATATCACAGAAATAAAACAAGTTACAAACAAAACAGAGCAGCAGAAAGATACAGAGGATTAGAAGGCCTGAGAGAATGGAAAGTACTTTTCCTGGCACTGAAAAGATAACAAAGGAAGAGACCCACTTAACTGCCTAAAAGAAGGGACCTTGAAGTAAGCTTCCATCTGATGGCAACCTCAGCTGTCAGGAAGTTTCATATAGCTCTTAAGGTGCCCTCAATCCAGAACATGTAAGGCATTAGTGGAAGTGAGAAGAAAGTGGCTTTCCCAAGGCTATTCAATGGGGTCTCTCAAGTCCAAATCCAGAACTCTATCTAGTTAATACTACCAGTTCTCAATCATCTTGTATTTCCGTCCTAGTCATTTTCTGAATCCTCTATGCATGTAAATTATGAATGTAACCAAAGCCATCTGGTGATCTTTCAGGAGGAATTGGTTCAAGATATTATACACCTGCGGGGCACTGGCTTTAAAGAGGATGCTGAGTTATGTTTTAAGCAGAACAATTACTTATCTCAACTAGGGATGGGGGAGACATTAGCTTGATTAGCAGTTTCATACTCACTTACCTAATGTGTGCTGTGCCAACCAATAAACAGGCCAAAATGCTGTTATGTTTCAATACTTGCACTTCTCCAAATTTTGTGATGCAGTTTCCAACCAATGTATGCACAAAATGCACATAGTAGTGAAAATTATATATAATAAGGTATACATATAAGGGCATTCCATGCAAACATGCTTATATTAGGAGAAATGAATAGAGTAAATATTTCAAAAGTTTTATGCTGTCTTTAATTCCACCCCACAAATTAATGTGGAAACGGGACAAAGCAAACTGAAGATTGGAAAAATGAGGAGTTAAGAGAAACCAATGTTGACAGATTTGTCCATCACTAATCTCAACCTGAAAGGGTCTATGAAGACATTGGCACTGGTAATATTATGTATGTTGAGAGGACTTTAGAATAGAAAATGTTCCCTACCCATGACATTTCATCCCTGGCTTCTGCTAACTAGGCATGCAATGGTCGAGGCGGTGTATCCCTACTCCTCCCTTATGATCATAGAATTGTGGAGTTGGAAGGGGCTATTCAGATCATCAATTCCAACCTCCTCCTCTGTAGTCTGGTTTATGGCATCCCTGATGGATAATAATAATAATAATAATAATAATAATAATATTTATTTGTAACCCGCCTCTCCCTCCGGATCGAGGCGGGGAACAACAACAATATAAACACAAAAATTCACAACAATTAAAAATTTTAAAAACAAGAGAACAACACAACATTAAAAATATCCTAAAATTCCTAAATGGATGGCTGTCCAGTTTCTGCTTGAATATCTCCAGCAATGATGAGCCCACCACCCACATAGGTAGTTGGCTCTCCTGTCTGACTTCTCTGACCTAAGACATTTTTCCTGATGTTCAACCAAAATCTGCTTTCCTGTAGAATCCTAGAATCATAGCATTGTTCAGTTGGAAGGGACCACAAGGATCATCTGGTCCAACCCTCTGCAATGTGCAGGGAAACTAATTTAGCCATCCATGAGAGGTGGCTGTCCAGCCTCTTCTTTAAAACCTCCAGAGATTGAGAACCCACACCCTCCATAGGTAGATTGTTCCACTGTTGTTGCACAGATCTTACTGTCAGGATGTTTTTCCTTATATTGAATCAGAATCTATGTAGCTGTAACTAACTTATACCCATTATTTTGGGTCCTAATTTCTGTGGCCATGGAAAATCGTTCTTGACCATCTTCCCTGTACCTGAACGCTGCTAGCATGTCTCCCTTAGGCTTCTTTTCTCCAGACTGGACATCCCTTTGTCCTCACAGGGCATGTCTTCAAGTCACTGGCTCAATTCGGACGACACAATAGTCAATGGTGGGGTAATAATCAACTTTACAGTTGTTCAACTAGGGGATACTCCCCACACAACATGTTAATAAATAATCAACTATGGTGTGGATTAGGATCAGCACTGAGTTGACTATGGCAGCATTCAGATGACACAATAGTCAAAACAACTGACGATTGTTTCCCCCACACCAGTTGTTTTTTGTGTCGTCCGAATTGAGCCCCTGTATCATCTTTGTTGCCCTCTTCTGAACTTGTTCTAACCTGTCGATGTCCTTCTGGAAATGTGGTGCCCAGAATCGTACACAATACTCCAGGTGTGGTCTCACTAGTGCCGAGTAGAAAGAAATAAGGACTTCATGTGTCTTTGATACAATGGCTCAATTCGGATGACATGATAGTCAATGGTGGGGTAATAATCAACTTTACAGTTGTTCAACTAGGGGGTACTGCCCACACAACATGGTAATAAATAATCAACTGTGGTGTGGATTAGGATCAGTGCTGAGTTGACTATGGCAGCATTCGGATGACACAATAGTCAAAACAACTGACGATTGTTTCCCCCACACCAGTTGTTTTTTGTTTCGATCGAATTGAGCCAATGTGTCTTGTAATGCACCCCAGAACTATGATAGTCCTTCTAGCGGCTATCTCACACTGCTGACTCATGTTCAGATTGCTGTCAATGACCATACCCAAATCCTTCTCCAATGTAGTGTTTCCAAGCCATGAATCCCACATGTTGTATGTGTACCCTACATTTTCCCTCCCCCAGTGTAATACCTTACATTTCTCCCTGTTAAAGGACATCTTGTTCCTCTCAGCCCAGTCTTTCAACCTGTCCAAATCCAATTGCAGTCTCATTCTGTCATCATGAGTGTTGGCCAGACCTCCCAGCTTTGTGTCATCCACAAATTTAAGCCTCTGTGTCCTACAGTCTTGGATGGGAGAGAACACCTTGCAGCCTTCTTCTGAATGGCAACCCTTGAAAAGTGCTATCATATCCCCTCTCAGTCATCTCTTCTTATGATTTTGTTTATTGTTGTAAGCAACACTCACTTTTTGAAATCCTAATTCTATCCCCCCTCCCCTATTGATAGATTATAGGCTATTTCTGATTAAAAACTATTATTATTTCATTTATTTCCCACCTCTCCTCCAAGGAATTCAGGATGGTGTGCATGGTTTTCCTGCTCAATTCTATTTAGCATCCTAGCAACTCTGCAAGGTAGACTCATCACTGAGTGAGGATTTGAACCTGGGTCTCCCCAGCCATAGCTTAAGACTGTAACTATAACACTGCACTGGCTCTCAATACTTTGTGCACCCCAAATTGGTAGCAGGCTGAAGTTATTACTCATAGTTTTCCTTCACTGGCCATATTGATGTGATTTTAAAATAATAGGTTTGATATGCCTCCTTGCTCCAACTGTGCCTCTCTCCTCAAATTTTAAAGGACTGTATTTGTAACACTTCAAACACCAATAGCAACAAGAGATGAAACACTGGGTTGCCACATTTTTGTTTTTGTTTTGCAGCCCCCTGTTTCTTTGCCTTTAACAGCAGCTTGATCTGCAGACATTACTGGAGATAGTTATGCTTATTCTCCATTCAGTGAAAAGCTCCACCTGCTGGGGTTTTTATTAGGGATGTGCACCACCCCAACTTGTTTTGGAGGCTGATTTCCATCTGCTGAATTGGCCCCAAACTGCCTTGATCCAATTTGAACCCAATCTGACCCACTTTGGATCTGCATCCAAAGCAAGATACAGACATCTAACTCAGGTCAGATGTACTGGATTCCCAGGAAAGTGGGCCCTTTCTGAAAATGGCCCTTTACAGCCGCTGTAGTTTCCAACATGAAATTTACTACAATAGAAAGCCCCCATCTTCATTAAAGACGGTGGCTCTCATGAAGGACAGATGGCTGTCGTGTGGGAGTGGGAGGGTCAGGTAAGTCCCGGCCACTTCCGCGGCTTGGCAGGCAGGATAGCAGATTGCCATTGCTTGGATTGGGCTGAAGTGCTCCAAAGTGCTTTAGACCTGATCTAACCTGCTTCAGGCTGCTTTTGCCTGATCTAGTACTCATCCAGATTCATCCTGAAGTGGCTGAAGTGGCCCACTTTAGTTTGGGATCTGGAACTGAAGAAGTGCACTGCCCTGTGTTTGTTGTTGTTGTTGTTGTTGTTGTTTGTAGATCAAACTTGTGTAACAAGCTCAGGAGGAGCAGGCCAAACCACCCTCCCATAAGGTTGGAACTCTATAATGGCAGAATCTATAATGGAATCTCTATAATGGAATCTCTATAATGGCAGGTTTCCTATCAGGCCAAAAATCCATGGGCTTTTACTTGGAGGAAACCTCCGCAGACAGATCAGGAACCAGCAGCTCCTTTGCTGAAGATGCTCAACTTCCGGCAACAAAGACACGTACCCAAGTGACTATTGTTTGTCAGCCAGAAAGAGGGACGGGCATCTTATCATTCATAATTACTGACAAGTGTTTTCAGTCAATCATGCATTTCCAATGTGAGTGGGAAGAGGCAGTTCAGACGCAATAGCCTGTCTGCTCTAAAATTGATCAGTCAACCAAGCAGAGCTGTCTTGTTGCTTTTTGGTTTTTCTTTTTGGCACAGGGTTGGAAGAGATATTCTTTCTTCCCAGAAAGAAAGAGAGAGAAAAGCAGGAAGGGGGAGAAAATACCAATAGCAGTAAGAATGGGGATTGCCAAAATATTACTCTGCTCATCTGAGCTGATTTCAAGGGGAAAGAGCAAAGGGACTAATTGTTTCAGTTTGGGACTGCCAGGAAAGAATTTCTCTGACTACAGCATTATCCACACATTTCATCGGAGTTGGAGAAAATTAATTAAAATTTCAATTTCCTGAAGGCTCTTGTAAACTGGTTCAAACGAGCAAGTATAGAGGCAGTCTGTCTGTTTCTTTTATAAGTTGAAAGAAAGAACGGAGGGATTAAGCAAGGTCGCGTGTGGGAATGGCCCAGCCATGAATAGTAAGAGACAGGTTACAGCAGCCTTTTGCACTTTGGTACCCTCTAGATGTGTGAGACTATAACACCCATTGTGGATGATGGAGGTTGTAGTCCCAACACATCTGAAGGTCACCAGGTTAGGCCTTAGGCCACAATGTCCCCTGTACAAGGCCCAGAGCCTCTTGCACTGGAGGGGGTGGGGGATGTTGTTGCCTTCCCCTGAAGCATGCAACTTGGCTTGCTTGCAGGAGGAAACTGGTCCAGGAACCAGCAGGTTAATTTTTCTAGTGTCCTTATTCCCAAATTACAATGCATTGTGATCCGAGTTCATAAAGTGCCTTAGGCTAGGGGCAATGCGGGCTGGTGGCTCCAATTTAGGTGAGGCTGTGATTCCATTTTGGGTTTCAGTCAGAACCAGACAGAATTCTAAAAAGGCTACCCAGAGTGCAGGACCTGTTTCGGGGATAGAGTTCAGAACCTTGGATAGCTCCTTTAGAGTTATGGCTGGTTCTGACTGAAACCTAGAACGGATCCACAGCCCCGCTGAAATTGGAGCCACCAGCCCCCACTGGATAGGGATAGATGGCCCTGTTGTTGTTGTTGTTTCTGTTGTACAAGGAACATCATGGTCTAAGGCCTAACCTGGTGCCCTCCAGATGTGTTGGAACGACACAGAGTGAGTTCATGGCAGAAGTGATATCTGAACTGGGTTCTTCCTGATTCATATGTCAGTCTCTTTGCCACTATGCTACATCAGTTCTACGAGATTGACACATGCTCTATTTTTGACACAGTTTGCATCACGTGGAACTGCTAGCATCATCCAGCTTCATTGTAGCCACTCATACTTCCATGGAATATACATTTACTCCACTGATAAATTGTTTGAGCATCTCCTTCATCATCCTGAAAGACCTGTGTTATTTCTTCTTGGCCTGCCTTCTTTATCAGCTGGCTACAGATATATTCTCTCTAGCCCTGAGATAATTATCTCAAGGAGGAACCTTTACATTCACTTTAGGCCGTAGGCCGACAACTTGCGGCCCTCCAGATGTTATTGGACTGAAGCCCCCATCACCCCTCACCTTTGGCTATGCTGGCTAGGGCTGATGGGAGGGCCAGAGGTTGCCCACCCCTGCTTTAGGTATAATTCAGTGGCAGCTCATGAACTCATGAATGAGGCTGCCTTGCATGGAGTCTCAGACCATTGTTCTGTCTGGCCCGGAATTGCATTCTCTGACTGGCAACAGCCATCTGGGATCACAGCTGGGGCTTTTTCCAAGTCCTGCTACCCAGTATGAGATCTTGTTGGATGAAGTTGCCAGGGACTGAACTTGAGGCATTTCTAGGGTGACCAGACGTCCGGATCCCCCCGGACAAGTCCGGGAAAAGGGGCCAAATTTGAGTCCAGGGGGGGGAATTTTAAAATATCCCCCAAAGTCTGGAAAAATTGGGCCTCTCCCATGCCATCCGGGCCTTGTTCTTGCCTAGCGCGGTTGCGCTGGCCAAGAACAAGGCCCAGATCAGCGAGGGAAGAGGCCGGAACGACGCACGCCCGCACTTCCGGGTGCACGTCGTTCCGGCCTCCCCCCCTCCGCCATCCGGGCCTTGTTCTTGGCTAGCGCGGTTGCGCTGGCCAAGAACAAGGCCCAGATCAGCGAGGGAAGAGGCCGGAATGGCGCGCGCCCGCACTTCCGGGTGCGCGTCGTTCTAGCCCCTTCCCCGGGCCGATCAGGGGCTTTTTAGAGCAGAAGCTGCAGCAGGGCCCGGGCTGCTGCGATGAGAGCGGCGACAACAGAGGAGGAGGAGAAGAAGAAGAAGACAGACGGAGGAAGAGAAGAAGACAGACAGAGGAGGAGAAGAAGAAGAAGACAGACGGAGGAGGAGGAGAAGACGGACGGACGGACGGATGGAGGAGGAGGAGAAGGAGGAGACCCGAGGAGAACCGGTGGTGGTGGTGGTGGCAGCAGCAGCGTAGAATTGGTGGTGGAGAAGCAGCAGAGGAGGACGCTGAAGCAGTGGGGCATGAAGAGAGAAGCGGCAGTGGTGGCGGAGGAGGTAAAGCAGCGGCGGTGCTCGTGGCTCACCTTGCGCCTGCCCGGGCCAGTTAGGGCGCCGCCTCCCCGTTTTTATGAGCACATGGCGATTTGGTTGCTCTTTGTTCAGCTCCCCTCTGTTTTCAGCCTCCGCGTGCACTGCATGCGGCTCGCCCACTCTTGCTCCCGCCGGCGCCTGGGCCTCCAGCCAGCGCCGCCTGCCCCGTCCTCCTCCCCGTCTTCCACAGCCGCGCCTTGCATGCGGTTTGATTCAGCCGCTGCTCGGGCTTCTTCCCAGCGCTCGGGCCTCCAGCCAGCATGTGGGTTATTATGGCTGCAGCCGCTGCCTGGGTTCGCTTCCACCCGGGCCGACGTGGTCCCTCCCTGTTTGCTTAGGCAGGGCCTGGCCAGTGGGGCTGCTGGGGCGGCTGATGGTATTTTATTTTCCTGCTCCCTAGACCTAGAGAGAGGGGGGCTTTACACTGAGGGTGCCTTATCCCCTCCAACCACCAGGTAATGCAGTTTGGCTTCAACTGACTTTTTTAATCTAGTGCGCTACGTCAACTTAATCTCCCCCCTTTTTAAAACAGAAGGACAGGCACGTTCCTCCGCTCTGCACCCACCTGGGAATTGCTGCTCCTGTGTGCGCCTGTGTGTGTGGTGTGTGTGTGTTAAAGTAATGCAGGCCAAATGAACTGTCTCTAGCTGCAATCTAAGTCTAGTAGGGTGTTGGGGGGTAGATTGGATTTTATCTCTGGCTGCAATGCTGAAATAAGTTGTTACTGATTTTCTATCCATTCTTTGGGTACTGATTTTGATGAATTAGAGCCTATCTACACACGCAGGATGAAACACTTTGGAAACGTTTTGAAAACTGTCTGTGGAGCGTGTCCTGGGCCCCAACAGTTCTGAAAACTGTTATAAACCGTTTTAAACCATTTAAAACTGTTTTATAGCAGTAGTGTAGATAGACTCTTAATTGGGTGAATGTGTGTAGAGAGTAGGGATGTGCACTGGATCGGACCCGATCCACGATCCGAGTCCGGTCCAGTGGGAAATCGGATAAATTATCCGATTTCCGATCCCGCAGCTGGATCGGCCGATCCAATCCGAACCGGTCCGAAAAGGCTCCGAACCGGTTCGGCGGATCGGCGGATCGGCGGGCGCCCACTGGCGCCCACCGCCGCTTCCATTGGCGGGCGCCAGCGGGTGCCCGCCGATGAAAATGGACAGCGGGGGGGGGGGGGAGGAAGGGGGCGCTTACCTTCTCGGCCCGTCCGCTCCCGTCCGGCACTAGCAGCTACTACCAGCGGGCTCTGCGGCCTGCTCCAGGGTGGCGCACCGGGTGATGTCATCACCCGGCGCGCTACTCTAGAGCAGGCCGCGGAGCCTGCTGGTAGTAGCCGCCGGCCCCGGACGGGAGCGGACGGGCCGAGAAGGTAAGCAGGGGGTGCGTGGAGGGGAGGAGGGGGCGCGCGGAGGGGGGGAGGGGGGCCCTTACCTTACCTTCCTGGCCCGGCCGCTCCCGTCCGGCGCCAGCGACTACAACTACCAGCAGGCTCCGCGGCCTGCTCTAGGGTGGCGCGCCGGGTGATGTCATCACCCGGCGCGCTACTCTAGAGCAGGCCGCGGAGCCTGCTGGTAGTAGCCGCCGGCCCCGGACGGGAGTGGACGGGCCGAGAAGGTAAGCAGGGGGTGCGTGGAGGGGAGGAGGGGGCGCGCGGAGGGGGGGAGGGGGCCCTTACCTTGCCGGCCCGGCCGCTCCCGTCCGGCGCCGACAACTACTACCAGCAGGCCTTGCGGCCTACTCCAGGGTGGCGCGCCGGGTGATGTCATCACCCGGCACGCTACTCGAGAGTAGGCCGCGGAGCCCGCTGGTAGTAGCCGCCGGCGCCGGACGGGAGCGGACGGGCCGAGAAGGTAAGCAGTGGCGGGGAAGGGGGCTTACCCCCCCCGGAGCCGTCCGCTTCTATCCGCTGGCGCCCGCGGGCGCCAGCGGATGGAAGCGGACGGCCCCAGGGGGGGGAGGGAGCGCGGGGGAGGGGGCTTACCTGCCGGGGCCGTCCACAGTGGACGGCCCCGGGGGGGAGGGAGTTAGGCCCCCCCTCACCCACCCGCCGCCATTTTTTCCTCATAGACTTGCATTGCAATGCAAGTCTATGGGGGAAAAAATGGCGGCCGATCGTAAAATTTACGATTTTTGGGTCGGGATCGGACTCGATCCGATCCGGGGGGGCTCCGATTTTGTCCGAACCGGTCCGGGACAAAATTGGAGGTCCCGATCCGGGTCCCGATCCGATCCGGGGGGTCCGTGCACACCCCTAGTAGAGAGTGGGTTGCCTTGGGTGAGTTTAAAAACTATTATCAGTTTTGCCATGGGTGAGTATGTTGGTATGTGGTGGATTTGTATTCTATTTTTAGCCATTATGATTATGATTATGATTATTTTGCCTTGGATGAGTGTGGGGTGGATTTTTATTCTCTCCCCCCCTGGTTAAGTGTGTGGGGGGAGTTTTTTTTTAAATTGTCTTGGGGAAGGGTGGGGTTTCCCCCCACTTTGGGTGGGTATGCAGGGGTATGTAGATTTTATTTTTTATTGCCTTTGGTGACCGTGTGTGAGGTGTGTGTGGATGATGATGATTTTTTTAAAAAAAAATGTGGCTCCAAAACTGCTTTTGTGCTGATGCAGGTGATGATGATTATTATACTACATGTGAAGGGATATATGTACTCACAACTTTCAGCTCGGTTCCAAACATTTCTTTTCTGTATGGCTTTGAGATTGTGATTATGATTATTTTACAGTGTGGCTTTGTGGATTCCTCCCTCCCCCCAACCTGGTGAAATTCCCTCTTCATCACAACAACTAAAGTTGCAGGAGCCCTGTCCTCTTTTGTATCTGGTCATTCTGGGAATTGTTCTGTCCCAGCAAGATAATATGTGAGTGCATAGTGTGTCTTGTCTGAATGTGTCTGGATCTCCTAGGCTCTGAAAGCATCTTTCTGGAGAGCACCTGCTGGTTGCATGATCCATGAGGCCAGGTTTTGTGAGTGCACAGTTGTCCTTGACAGAAGGGGCTTGCACTTGCTAGAGAAAGATGCACAGATGTTAAGTGGCTGCAATCCTTTATTCATTTATCTGGGAGTAAGCCTCATTGAAATCAATGGGACCTGTTTCTGAGGTTTCTTTGGCCAGTTTTCTTTGGGTCCCTGATTGGAATCTCTGTTCTCTGCACACTGAGGCAGTGTAAATTCAGGAGATATTTGGATAAAAGGAGGGAAGACGTTAGTCCATTTTGTTCCATGGCTTTTGTTTGCAGGGGGATAGTATTTTATATTCTTTTTGAATGCTAGTTTGTTGTACTCGGTTTTTCTGCACTTATTCAGTGGTAGCAGTATGCTGAATCTGTAAGTATGGATTTGAGAAAGGTGATGGGGAAAGAGTGTTAAAGGTTAGGGAAGTTGAGACTATGGTCATCCAGTGAAGGATTTGCAGTCAAAAAAGATACCTGAGGGAAGGGGAGACTGTATCACACAGAGTATGGCAAAAGCTTCAAAGTACAGCAAAAGCTACAAATGTCTTTGAATGTCTCACTTGTTCTTTATTTCAGTAATTTTAACATTAAGATGTTATGTAGTACAAGTTTGTTTAATTATGTGCTGTGAAATCAGACGTGTGACCAAGGCCATGTTTGGGTGGGCACGCCCCCTTGGAGGGGCGGCCATGTTGTCCTCCTTTTTGGTTTCCAAAATATGGTCAGCCTAGGCATTTCTGCATGCAAAACATGTGATCTTTCGTAGTGCTAAGGCCCCTCTGGTATTTCGATGGGTTTCTCAAAAATATCGGAGAAATCTATGCATTCAATTTCTGTCCTGCTCCACACTCTATGACCTGAACAGCTTACAATTATTATTATTATTTTTTTTAAAAAAAATATTTATTGCATTTCTATACCGCCCAATAGCTGAAGCTCTTTGGGCGGTTCACAAAAGTCAAAAATTGAAATCTTTGCATTCAAATACAAAACAACAACAACAACAACAACAACAAACCAGCAAATGATTACACATTTGTCGAAACCCTTATGGGAACTTTTCCCTTTTCTTTACCCCCATCTCCTCCAAAATCCCTTACATGTTTTGTTTGGGAGGAACTTCCAAATTTGCCTTGAAATTTTGTGTTAGGTGAAACCCTGTCGCAGCTCTGCTCCTGGCTCGGCAGCCTCTCCTTGTGCCTGTTGGTGCTTTCCTTGCAGGAATATCATAAATACTCTTAAAAGCATCCGAAAAGAGCCTGGGCTTGAGACCAAGAGTCCCTTTGGCTCTGACACTGGGACTCTTCAATGTCTCTTTTCAGGCTATGGGGTAAGTTGCAGCTGCTGAGTTGTAGATAAACCTTAATTACTTTGCCATTTCTTTTAGCCTTATTTGGAAGAGAGGCATTAAGAATGGAAGGAATTATGTAAATAAGCATCCCCTTTGTCTACTGATTTATTGGACGGGATCATCTCTGAGGTTATTTCTTATATAGGAGTTTTATTGAGAAGATAGCTTGGTTTAGGAATCTGGCTCTTTGTTTTGCTTCTCCTTTCTTTTTCATCTTTAAGGAAGAGGATGTTCTTTGGGTTATTAGAGCTGGTTGCTGAGTGTTCACATGGAGGAAGAGGAATGCAAGCCTTATTTGGTCTACTCCTGCTTGACAGCTCCTTCCCCCCCTCTTATAAATCATGTGTACAGGTCTAGGAGAAACAGACACATCTGTGAATCCCCAGTGACACCCAACAGCTGCATCGGCATGACCTGCCTGAGAAGTGGGATGCCTTGCGGTCCCTTGGCGGTGAGGCTGGGGAGACTGAATGGGATCAGGAAATGTGAAAGACCCAATGTTCTGCTTTGCTAATATGGCATCTTTTATTCAGAGCTTGAAGGAGAGGAGAAGTTACTGGGGTCACTTCCGACGTGACAGACATTTTTGTACTTTCTGTCTAGGGAAGTAGCCCTAGGATGAAGCCATGTCTGCTCATATTGTCTGGATGACAAGATGGCACGAACTGAGAAGATAGTCTTGGGGTTTCCGCTAGATACCTAGGCCTCCTCCACACGAGACGTTTAATGAGCCTTGAAGGCTCATTAAAAAATTTACCTCCACAAGCACGGAGCGCAAAACGGGCGTACAGGCGCGTTATCTCCCCGATAATGCGCATTTTCGAACGCGCGTTAAATAGCGACTTTTATTTTGCTCCTGCCGTTAAAGCGCATTTTCGCGGTGTGAACAAGCGATTACGCGCATTAACTGCTTGTAAAGCGCTTTTTGGACATGAATTAATGCGCTTCGCCGCCTCTCGCCGCCTCCAGTGCAGAGGGATTAGGAGTAAAAGCGCCTCCGCGATAATGCGCATAATCGCGGAACCGGGCGCAAAAGCGCATCCTTGTGGAGGGGGCCCTAAGAATATTTTTTTAAAACAAAAGTGTCGTCCTGGTTCAGATCAAAGATTCGTGTAGTCCAGATGCCTCTGGAATCTCAAGTGCATCATGTGAAGGGAATAACTCGCTGCCATTTGTCCTTTGGTCCCAATACTCAGGTATACTGTCTTTGAACATGAAGGTTCCATTTAACCATCATGGATGTTAGGTCAGTACAGGTCTCAGTTATGTATCAGCTGTGAAGGTGGACAAAAGATATGAGAACTGCAGCTCTCATGATGCCCAGAAGCCACTGCCCAAGTATAAGTGTGCCCAAGGCCTCCCAACAATCTGCACCCTTCCTGACTGATTCAGGCTTCCTCTGTCACCCCACTTCCCATAAAGATGGAGGGCCCAAAAAGAGAACAGCTGTTTTGCCAGGAGGGGCACAGCATGCGAACAACTTCCTCAGCTCTTTTCATCACCTAATGGTGTCATCAGATGGGTGAAAAGGCCTACAATCTTGGGAAGACCTGAACGATTTAATCTCATTTTGAACCCATTTCTGAAGATGAGTATTTTATCTTGGCTCTAAAATGGGTCTTGACAACAAGAACAACGGCAAGACATTTCGTCTTCTCGAACCAGACCATCTCAGGGCAGTGCTTGGCACTCTATTTGGTTATATAGTGCTTGGCTTCCTGTTTGGTTGCATAGAAATTCGTGATTATAAAAAGTTAGGTAGATGAGCAGAGGTCTTCAAACATAAATATGTTACCAAGTGTCCCTTTCCACATGGATGTTTGCCTGGCTACATGTTTTCAGACATGCAACCTTCACCCTTGGAGGATTTTTTTTAACACTGAGCACTGAGCATCCCAAAGCTTGGGATATTAAAGGTTATGGGGTTTTGATGATTAAAGACAGAGTCACCTAATCCAGCCGTAATTTATTGAACAGAATTAAAACATGCATATAAAAGATCAGTCTCAGGCAATGGGCACTCTATGCGGTTCAATTTCATTCCTACTAACTGATTGCTCTAATTATTAAGACAAATATATTAAAAGCAATGGTTTAGTGTAATATGCTATCAGGTTGTGATTGGGGTGGGGGGTGAAGAAGTAGTAGTAGTAGTCCTGGCAGTGGGGAGAGGACAAAGGAGATGGATGTGGGAAATGGCAGGGGTTGGGGGAGAAGGATAGTGTTAATGATCCTAGCTAAGTGATTAAAAAATTGAATGCAGGAGAAAACAAAACCAACCAGTTTATCCATCCCTATATCAGCCTCACATGTTTGAAAGTATCAATTAGAAGCAATCAATTGGCCATCAAAGTAGATAACGTATTGGGTGCCATTGTCCAATTCTTTTGCTGCTTGTGTGTGTATGTGCGAACAGCATCTATGCTGTATAGCAACTGCAGTCAACCAAAAGGGTGACTGAGGAAGCTATTTTTGGGTGGGGAAGTTCAACCTGGAAGAGAGACTCTACTAACGTTGCACCCAAATCTGTCCTCCAACTTCCTTCATGTTTTCATCTGCTGAGAAAAAGGTGTCTGTTTTCTTGCTTCATTCTCAGGGGAGCTTTAGAATGTCTTTTGTGGATGCTTTTGAGCTTATCTTATCATTGCAAGGTGGCCAAGATTGCTGTGTGTTTTCCTTTTGATTACGTTTTGCTCTGCAGCCTCCCTTGCTGCCTGCGCTTCTTGAATTAGAAAAGGCAGATGGGGGAAGTTAACTCATGACATTTCCCCCTGAGCTTTAACTGAAATGAAGGAAGCCAGAGAAGCTGCAGACTACAGGGGACATGATATGGTGAAAGACAGGACACTCACACACATGCACACACAAACACACACAGCACATATAACTTTGCAGATGACACAAAATTGGGTGGCTGATATACCCTGGAAGACAGAAACAAAGTTCAAAGTAATCTTGATAGGCTGGAGCACTGGGCTGAAAACAACAGAATTAAATTTAATAGGGATAAATGCCAAGTTGTAAACCTAGGGAAAAGAAACCAAATGCACAGTTACAAGATGGGGGATACTTGGCTCAACAATACTACAAGCGAAAAGGATCTTGGAATTGTTGTAGATCACAAGCTGAACGTGAGCCAACAGTGTGATGTGGCTGCATAAAAAGCAAATGCTATTTTGGGCTGCATTAATCAAAGAATAGCTTCCAGATTGCACAAAGTACTGGTTCCCCTCTATTTGGCACCGGTTAGGCCTCATCTTGAGTACTGCGTCCAGTTCTGGGCATCACACTTCAAGAAGGATGCAGACAAGCTGGAGGGGGTTCAGAGGAGGGCAACAAGGGTGATCAGGGGTCTGGAAAGAAAGCCCTATTAGGAGAGACTGAAAGAACTGGGCATGTTTAGCCTTGAGAAGAGAAGACTGAGGGGAGACCTAATAGCACTCTTCAAGTGTCACAGAAGGTTGTCACATAGAGAAGGACAGTATCTCTTCTTGATCATCCCAGAGTGCAGGTTGCAGAATAATGAGCTCAAGTTACAGGAAGACAGATTCTGGCTGGACATCAGGGGAAAAAATCCTTAGTGTATTTCAGATGTGTGCTTTGAGGAATGCCAGAATAGCCTGCTTCCATTAATCTCCCCAACCTAATTGACCCTCTTCCCTTGATTCCTGTGCCTGCTTTCTCCTAGAAGTGGAAGGTCCCACCAGTGTGGGTTTCCAGCATCCCTACTTGTACGTTAGCATTATGGAAGCAGATAATATCATTGCTCCAGTGTGTGAACTTCCCATAGTCCTGAGCAGAACTGGGTTTAGATCAAACATATGTCCATGTCAGGATCTATACTACACTTTAAAACGGTTTATAACAGTAGTGACAACTGATGGGGCTCAGGACACACTCCATATACAGTTTTCAAACTATTTTCAAGGAGTCATATTCTGCTTGCTGTAGGTCTGGCCCATGACTTTGAAAAAAGCTGAATGTATTTACTCTAGCAGCATTTCACAAACGTATAATTTTAAATTTGTTGGATCCTTTTACTCTGTATAAATATTGCTGACAAAAACAGTGTGAGATTTGCACCCTTAGGGAATGGTGCACTGTGCCTACAACATCTGCTTGGTTTGCTTCTCAGTTCAAGCGATGTGTAAGATGAAAAATCATTTATACCGTAGACTAAAATGCTAGAGATTGTTCACAGGAGTTTGGCATAATGCAGATCAGCATCTTTCTAGTAAATGACCATACACTATGAATTAAATGTTCACAAAATCTATACAATGTAAGACACTTAGGTTGCAGTCCTATACCCACTTACTTAAGAGTAATCCCCATTGAACCAAATGGTACTTATTTCTGAGTGCACCTGTATAATAATAATAATAATAATAATAATAATAATATGTTTATTTATTACCCGCCTCTCCCAACAGATCGAGGCGGGGAACAGCATTAAACACAAAATACAAAACTGATTAAAAGCACATAAAACCAATACATAATTAAAATACCAATAAAACAGCAATAAAACACTTTAAAATTCATCTGGGTAGGCCTGCCAGAAGAGATCAGTCTTTATAGATCTTTTAAATTCCTGAAGACTAGTGAGTTGGCGAATCTCTCCCGGCAGGTCATTCCACAATCTGGGAGCGGCAGAAGAGAAGGTCTTCTGGGTAACAGTTGTCAGTCTAGTTCTTGTTGACTGTAGTAAATTCTTCCCAGAGGACCTGAGCGTGTGGGGCGGATTGTATGGGAGAAGGCGATCCCGTAGGTAACCTGGACCCAAATCATGAAGGGCTTTAAAGGTAATAACCAACACTTTGTACTTCGCCCGGAAACTGATTGGCAGCCAGTGAAGAGATTTTAAAACTGGTGTAATGTGGTCACCTCGAGATGTACCAGTGACCAACCTGGCTGCCATATTTTGAACTAGTTGAAGTTTCCGGACTAGGCACAGAGGTAGCCCTATGTACAGCGCATTGCAGAAGTCGAGCCTCGAAGTATGGGAAAGAGCTATTTATTTTTATTTATTTATATTTATTACTGCATTTATATCCCACCTTTTTTTCCTCCAAGGAACCCAAGGCAGTGTACATAATCCTCCTCCATTTTATCCTCACAACAACAACCCTGTGAGGTAGGTTGGGCAAAGAGTCTGTGACTGGCTTAAAGTCATCCAGTAGGTTTCTATGGCCAAGTGGGGACTAGAATCCGGATCTCCTGACTCCCAGTCCAACACTTCAGCCACTACACCACACTGGCTATAAAGAATGTGGTTGGAGTGGAGATTAGGATGTTTCTAGTAGTGATGGGCTGAGGTGACCAAATTTCACAGAGACGTGGAGCAAATGGGGGGAGGGGTGAATCTCTCCATTTTGCATTCTCCCACATTCATTTTTCCTCACTCTCAAGTTCTTTTCCTCCTGAACATTAACTTCACAAATGTTGGTAAATTCTTGGTAAAATGAACTGAAATGTTGGTAAAATGAACTGGAACAAAATCTTTACCCATCTGCATCTGCAAATTCAATAGAATCATAGAATAGTAGAGTTGGGCCTATAAGGCCATTGAGTCCAACCCCCTGCTCAATGCAGGAATGACAGATGGCTGTCCAATAGGTACAGCTAATCCCAGCATGCCTGCCATATAGCTTTAAAGATGAGGAACCTGTCAGAAAAAAGGTGGCAACCCTAATCCAGCACTAACATGGTTGAATATAGGTCAAACATATAGCAAATTCCTTCTTTAATTTCTATGATGTTTGAAAATAGCTGAATCTATTTACTCCAGCAACATTTAACAAACTTATAATTGAATATTCATGGTTGAATATGCAGAGATTCAAACCCAGACTTTTAAAAGCAAAGTACTCACTGCCTTGGGCCTGGATGGATGGACCAGTTTTTCCCACATTCATTATTTTATTTTATTTCATTAATCTTGAATTCTTTTTTGTGCTGAATATGAAGAACTTTGCAAATGACGGTGGGCTCTTATCAAAACAGAACTGAAACAAATTTCTCATTCATCCACATATTTATTCGAAATGTCCAGCCTAATTTTTGGCTCTTTAATATGTGACCATAGGGAGTTCCCATAATACAGTATCTTGTTAGATTCTGCATAGACACATAGCAAAATTTTCTAAACTATTTTTTACAGTTCAGAATTTACAAATTGTAATATTTTTCACCATTACTTTACATGCTTCCCTTGGTATATAATCCTGCATACGTGAAAACACAAGACCGAATGTGAGAATACCAACCTTTTATCATGCCAATGTTTTTACATCACCGGTATCTGCTCACACATATTCCTTTCTAGATCAATTCTGTAAGAAAAAACAATATAGAGATTCTGCTTTGCCATAAAAGACCCCATGGAATGTATCCCACCTCCGACATTAAGGCAGTGTTCTGGTAAGGAGTAGATGTGATGCATTCAATGAGAGTAAGTCCCATTGAACTCCTAGGTAGACACATATAGGATTATACTATAACTATCTAAGAGTGCAATCCTATGCATGTCTAGCAACAAATAAGTTTCATTGGATTTAATTAGGCTCATGCTCAGGTGAGGAGCTATAGGATTGCAGCTTTTGATATGTAAGTTAATTTATTAACATGATATATCAGACTTTTCTAATCCAATTCTCTCTTGATGGCATTGCTGCATTTGTCCATTATTATTATTATTATTATTATTATTATTATTATTATTATTAGACCACGGTAATTTTAGCAGTAATTATTATTCCTTTATAATCCCCTCTTGTTAATTCCTTGTCTTTATAATCATCACTTTCTCTTAGATAATCCCCCACATTATTTCATATCCAATTATCTCTGATATTCTTAACGGTGATTTGCCAGTACTTTTTATAACAGTACAATGCCACTAGATATATATAATACAAAATTTGGATCTCCAACATATGAAAATTGAGTGGATTCTTGACCACTCTCCTTCACTGCAGTGCTTGTGGACTTTCCAGAGGTGTCTGGTTGTCACTCACTGTTGAAAACAGGATGTTGGATTTTGGTGAATCATTGGTTTGATCCAGCCAGTTCAAATTTGAATTGCTACACAGGCATAAAAGCATAAGAAGATCCATGCTGGATCAGACCAAGGATCCATCTACTTCAGCATTATGTTCACACAGTAGCCAACCAACTACCTGTGTGAACCCAAAGCAAGACATGAGTGCAATTGTACCCTTCTGCTCCTGTTCCCCAGCAACTGGTGTACACAGGCATACTGCCTCTGATACTAGAAGTAGCATATAGCCATGATGTCTAGTAGCCATTGATACCCTTATCCTCCATGAATTTGTCTAATCCCATTTTAAAACTATCCACAGTGGTGACCATCACTACACCTTATGGTAGTGAATTCCATGGTTTCACAATGTGCTGCTGTTTCAAGCCATGGAACTCACTGGGTGACATTGGGCTGGTTACTATCTTTCACCCTAACCTACCACACAAAGCTGTTGTGAAGATAAAAGGGGGGATAACCATGTAGACCACCTTAACCTCCTTGGAGCAAAGATGGGATATGGATGCAATAAATCAATGTAAAAGTAAAACCAGAGAGGCAACAAGGGAGAGGGCCTTTTCAGTGGTGGCCACCCAATTATGGAATGATCTCCCCGATGAGGCTCGCCTGGTGCCAACATTGTTATCTTTTCAAAGCCAGGTCAAGACTTTTCTCCCACGCATTTAACAGCATATGTTGAGGGTTTTGTTGTTGTTTGACCCAGAATAGTTGTTTTAAATGGATATTGTATTTAACATTTGTTTTTATGGTTTTTAAGATTTTTAAATTTTGTATATCAGTTTTTTAATGTTCAATGTTTTTAATTTTTATAAACCACCCAGAGAGCTTCAGCTATGGGGCGGTATATAAATGCAATTTAATAATAATAATAATAATAATAATAATAAAGCATGTCCTGATGCTAAGAGAAGGCAATATCTCTGGACTTTCTGAATCCAATGTACACTTTTAAAAGGCAATAAAACTATTCATTTTTTTGTCAGGAGCCATGTAGCTGCAACAGAAAAGATGCAGCACTGTGCTGTGATCATCAAAAGCTAGGAACCTGTGTACTTCAGTACTATTTTCCCAAGTGCTCTTGTGCATCCTTTATTGCATGAGTTATATTGTGTTTCTCCCCCATCCATCTAATTTACAAGGAGCATCAAGTAGATACAGATGACATGCCTTTGGAATGATGACACACAAATTGATTCAGTATTTGAGATGGAATAGAATATAAAATTAGAATGCAATATAGCATTAGACTGCAATCAAACAATTTGCCAGAACCACCCCCATCATGTTGATGATATGCAATCACAATGGTGCACAAACCCAATTGCGGGAATGGACGGCGAGAATAAAGAGACGACACGATAAATTGGATTTAAACAGGGCCACATTTATTAACATATCAAGGTAGATGGGGGCCTAAGCAGGTATCCTGTCTTTGGCCAACGTCTTGGCCATCATTGGGATCGAGCGAGTCATTCATATTCTGGTAGGTATCGCTGGTGTGTTGACACCTCCCAGGATTCCCCATTTGGGGTAGGTAGGCCTTCCTATGTCACCTCCCCTCAGGTTGCAAAACTCAGAGTGGGTGAATAAGGTTGGCCTCAGAGGCTACCCTTATCCCCACACTTGGTGCCGCAGGACTCCCAGGTGAGGGCCTCAGGTGTCAGCAATCACCACAACAGTGCCTAAGAATGCTCACCAAAACCTGTACTTGCTCCCAATGCCCACACACCTGCCCCCAATTAAATGTGACCAAGTTCAACCAATTAGCCAATTTAGCTCTCCCCCATTGTCTTACAGTGTGAAGTAGGTGAAAAAAAACCCAAATCAAGTTTTAAGGTAAAAAAAAAAATCCTACTTGGTCCCCAAAAAGGCAGCCAGCAAGCCCACACTGTCTACAGGGAGGGAGGGAGAGAGCTGCAAAGGAAGAAGGTGGGGAAGGAGCTGCAGCAGCCCTATAAATAGGCCCACAGCTCTTCCTCCAACCAGTGGCACCATACGGAGGCTGCCAATGGCAGGCCTCCACGTGTCGTCCTCTCCACCACCCACAATTGCCCCCTCCCGCCAGGACAAGCCGGGCGTGGTAGGAAGGGCCTATGCTCACATACACACTCGAAAGTGAAAGAATAACCACAGTCATGAACAAAAATGCTGCAAAATCTCTCCAGGGTTTTTGCCCTTCCAAAACACTTATCAACCTGTGAAACCCTAGGCTACATTTTCAGGTCTTTGGTACCCCTCCTGAAATGTCAAACAGCTGCCTTATGAATATGGATGTTCATGCAGACAAAGCTCAAGTTCATTGAAATTTTCCAAATCTCACCTCAAACTGGTGTCCATATCAGATAGCAATCTTTTCTTTTCTTTTTTCCAAAAAAATGTGTGTGTTCTATTGGGTACTTTTCCAATTGTAGTAAGTAGTAAGCAGTTTATTTGTTTATGGCACAAAGGCCGTTACAATCATAGCACAATCACATTCTTACAAGTTATAATAGGTCAACTTTTATAAAAATTTAAAACCAACATTTGGAACGAGTTATAAGTACCCCACCACTCATAGTTTTAAAATCCCCACAGTTATTGTAAATGGTCTCCTCTGCAGTCTACGACTGCTTTTTCCAGAACAGACTGACGGATTTTTTTTGCTGCAACTGCAAATGTTGCAATTTTAGCTGTGATGGCTTTAGTATGGTCTGCTAACAGGTCGCAGATTATATTTGCTGGATGCCAGCCCGCTCTTGAGCTCAAAAGCTCTCCCATAAAACGGGCCCTAATATCACTGTACAGGGAGCAGCGTAATAAATAGTGCACCACATCTTCCACTTCCTCTGATCCACAAATACAAGTCCTCTGGTTGTAAGGCAACCTTTTATACTTTCCCTCCAAAAAGGCAGTGGGCATTGTTTGAAAGCGAAGGGCTGTGAAGGCCTTTCTCATCGCAGGAAATGACAGATCTTGTAAATACTGAGGAAGGTACTGATCTCTTTTGATTAGGCTGTACCATGTGGAAAAAGCTTGCTGCTGGCTTGCTAGTACGTTTCCCTGAAAGTCTAACTCAAAAATTCTGTTTCTTATATAGACTTTGTTCATCGAAATTGGGGAATCCTCCAGATAGGTATTGACTAATTCCAACCATTTGCAAGCCCACCCTCCTTTCACAAGTTGTTCTAAAAATCATTGTTTCGCCAGATTACTTTCATCCAACTGGAGAAGCCATTTCCCATATAATACAATAGCCTTGTGCGTCCTAGCCTTAATGGAGGGCAGGTCAACTTCTAATCTAAGTAGTGGGGCAGGCACCCCCTGAGGGAGGGCCAAGAGTTCTTTGACGAACTTATTCTGCACAGGCTCCATCTCATGGGCAAAGCCCTGTCCCCATATTTCTACTCCATATAGAAATTGGGGGAGGACCTTAGCTTTGTATAACTGCAGTGCTGGTACTACTAAGGAGCCCCCTTTATTTCTCCCGTATGCCAGTATGGCTTTGGCTGTTCTCCCAGCTAGGAGTTTTGCTGCCTCTAATTGCCTTTTCCAATATCCATTATAAGCAAAAAGTAATCCCAGATACTTGAAACTGGTGCACTGCTCTATCAGTTGCCCTTCTATATGCCATTTATGGGATTGCTTTTTCCTAGCGAAGACTACCACCTTGGTTTTAGAATGGTTAATTACCAGTTTCTCATTCCTGCATATTGTGCCCAATCTACTTAAAAATCTTCTCAAGCCCACCTGAGTAGTGGATATAAGAGCCATGTCATCTGCATATAGACACATGTGGATTTTTCTAGATCCAATGGCAGAAGGAAAACAGTTCACTTCGCTTAGGTCAGCCACTAAGTTGTTCACGTAAAAATTAAACAAAAACGGTGCCAACAGGCAACCCTGCTTGACTCCTCTTCTGATATTAACTTTGTCAGTGAGAGTACCCGACAGACCTAGTTGCACCCATAGGTCTGTATTCGAGTGTAGTTTCTGGATCAGGAACAATAAACGCTTGTCAATATTTGTTTGAGCGAATTTGGACCAGAGACGCTCTCTATCAATTAGGTCAAAAGCGGAGGTAAAGTCGACAAATGCAACAAACAAGCTTCTTTTAGGCTGGCCCAGGCTTTTGCGTATCAGATGACAGAGTACAAAGCATTGATCGATTGTGCTCCTCCCTTGCCGGAACCCTGCTTGTTCTGTGGCCAGGATGTCGTTTTCCTCTGCCCAGGCCTGTAATTTATTTAATAAAAGCCTGCCATATATTTTTGAAGCCACATCCAATAAACTAATAGGTCTATAATTTTTGGGATTCGACCTCTCCCCCTTTTTATGGGACAAATTATTGTCAGTATCGCTTTCTAATGCATTCAATTTTATTTGTAAAAAATCTAAAGTTCTATCCATCTTAAATACGAAGATTTTTTTAAAATTTTGGTAAATTCTTGCAAAAATGAACTGAAACAATATTCTCACCCATCTACAACAGCCAAATTCAATAATTTATAGTTATTTCCAGCATGTTGTTAAAGGTGAGGAGCCTGTCAAAAAAACAAGGTGGCAACCATAATTCAGTCATACCCAGACTTTTAGGAGTTAAGCAATCAAAGCTCTGGGATTGGGTGAACAAATCTGTCGGTCTTGTTTTGTTTTGTTTTTTTATCCCAAGTTCTTTCTATCCAGGACATGAATTTCAGTAAATTCATTTTTTTAAAAAAATGAAAATCTGAAACGAAATTCCTAGCTATCCCTAGCTGTGAAGCCTCTGTACTTTCACCAGGCAATCTTTACAGTTTTGTTTCCAAACTATCCATGTGATTACGAGAGGAAAAGATGAATACTGGATTGACTAGCACCTTTGTTCTAAATTTCAGCCCTTAAATTTATCAGCATATGCTTGTTATTAGTATAGTATGAAGGATGCAGCAGTTCTTTAAATGACGTTGCCTTTCCTCCTGGATCTTTGCCCTTCATCATTCAGACTAAGCAAGATCTTTGTCTTCTTCACATCCAGCATCTGTCGAGTAAAGTGTTGGAAAAAAGCCATTGCAAATCTTTGCCAAAGACCTCCATGCTGGGCTGCCAGCATCTGTGTGGCTTCTCTGCTCCTTTCACTCCTTTAAAATTAGGATGTATAAACCTGATAAATGTGCATGCCAGGGCTTTTAAATAAAGAAACACATAAATTAGACTCCCCAAATGCCAAAACCTGCCACAAAAGAGCTGTGTAAATTTCAAAGCCCGACAAATAAATACATCTAGGAAGCGGAACAGCTGAAATGTAGTTGCTCCTCCACTTATCTTAGTTTCAAAACAAGTAAATCCTAAGGTGCTTAGCTTTTTACATAATAATGATCATACGTTGAAGTGTAACAATAACTTCAGAGGGAAAGTTTCCATAACACCTTTGGTAGACAAAATACCCACGAACTACAATAATAGTCAATTCGGCAACAGACAAAAGTGGCAGCGTGCTGCTATGCATAGCAACAAGCTTTCTCTACTAGTACCGGATATGTTGGTGCAAATCAGCTTTGTCCATTAGACGCAATGGGTGATGTCACACAATTGAGTTCACCTTCGATATCGGGCTGTATTGGGCTATGCAGCAGATGTGCATCATATGTAGGGATGGGGGATAAATCAAGTTGGTTCACATTTTAACATGAATTGACTTAATTCTTTATTTCCAAATTAATACAGGAACCGGAATGCAATTTTCCTTCCATTTTCACACGTGTGTGAATTTTTCAATGCACTTCTCCGATCAAAACATGCATACAAAAATGCACATAGTGGGGAAAATGTTGTACAAAATGACATATATTATGGGAAATTGCTTGCATTGGGGGAAATATGCACAAATATGCAGACAAATTGTCATGCTTACATCTGTTTAAAAAAAGATTTGCAAACTGATGTGGAAATACAATGGCACAAACTTGTGCTTGAAAAGAAATGCAAAGATGGAGACAGCAAAACAGACAGATTTGCTCATGCCTAATCACATGGAGAGTGGGGGTGTATGTAAATAGGTGACATCAGTCGGCTGTGATATATGTAGGGTTGTTGGAGAAATCCGAAATGGATTCAAATGAGTTTGAATTTCTTTGAATCTGACACATGGATTCTGCTACAGACTGGCTTTTCTGTGGATCCCCAAGTTTGCCCAACTTGTCATACGACGAGTCAGGTAAGCTTGCAGATTTCTGCTGCTGGCAACCCATCACACTCTCCTGGTAGTCAGGCCTTCATTAACTCCTTGCAAGGGGGGAGCAAGGGCTTGGCCAGTGGTGGTGAAATCTCATGCTGCTCCCACCAGCAAAGCCTTCGTGTTCTCCTTCCCTGCAAGGAAGGGAAGCCCAAGGCCTTTACAGGTAGCAGCGGTGGCAGGAGTCCCACACTGCTGGTCAAGCCCTTGTTCTCTCCTTGCAAGGGTAAAGTGAGGGGTTGGCGGCCTGTGACAGGGACTCTGGCAGTGGTCATTTTGTGTAAAATGATGGCTCAGCAAGAGATTGGGCAGCCACACACTGACCATCAGGCGCTTCTGGACAACCTGGACCACTGGAAGCTTGCAGCATGCAGCAAGCAAGGTCAGGCGGCCAAGGTTGGGTAAGGGAAGCAAATCATCCCCCCCAAAAAATGAGACCTCCTTTTCCACTTGATCTGTGCCTATCCTTTTCGAGCATTGCAGGTTTCTTACTTGGGGACACCTCTACGCTATCTGTCATTTTCAGAACAATGGTCTAGATGGAACATAGGGGAATAACCATGTCTTTTTTGGCACACCCTCAAAATATCAAGGCTGCTCTTACCTGAAAACCCCTGTGCCTATTCACCTGAATCAGAAACTCTCATCCTCTAATAGTCATACACACTGTAAGTTAGGTTGACCATATGGAAAGGAAGACAGTTGTATCTTTAACAGTTGCATAGAAAAGGGAATTCCAGCAGATGACATTTGTATGCATGCAGCACCTGATGAAATTCCATCTTTATCAGAACATTTAGAGCTGCAGGAGCCTTGCCCTCTTGACCAGATACATAAGAATGAATACAAGAAGAAGGGTCTTGGAGTCAGGGCTGGCTACCCTTAGTGGCTTGTCAATGTAGACTAAATATGAAAAATGAACCCCTCTTCACACCCAGTCTCCAAGGCAGGATCTACACTACTGCTTTAAAACAGTTTATAACAGTGTTGACAACTGTTGGGGCCCAGGAGACACTCCATATTTCAAACTGTTTTCAAAGTGTCATATCCTGCTTGGTGTAGATCTCACCCTAGTTGGGTCACAGAGATCCTGGTGTGATGGCTGGTCCTGATCCTGGTTGGTTGTTGCTTATAATCTTCAAGCCATTCCCCTGAAGAAAAGCTTTTCTTTAAAACTTGTCAGATAGTCTGGTCAACATCAACCATTACAAATATGTTTGTCTTCTTTTTTGGTACTGAGTGGTCTGTCTAGTTATTCAGCAAGAGCTGCCCCTCACCATTCCCCTGACCTTGTAATCATATCTTCCTCCTGCTGCAATGTATGGCCCACTCTCTTGCTCCTCACCTCACCTTCTCAGTAAACCATGAGCTATGGGTCCCTGTGGGCTCTCACCAAGGTGTTTTGGTATCATTCTTTCTTTCATTTCAGCAGCATTCTGCTTAGGTTAAGTACCACACATTATCATCTTAGCCCATACTCTTCCTCTCTTAAATCAGTCGCTCAGGGCAAGGATGGGCAAAAGCAAACACGAGTCAAATACTGCAGATCAGATGTGGGAAAATGAATGGGACATAAAACCTAAGTGTGAGTAATCTGGAATGGATTCGATCAAAAACAGCTTTTAAGTAGTATTTCCTCTTGCTACAGAAGTCATTATTGAACAAAGTACAAGCCCAGTGCAAGTGGATTTGAATTTATCACTCTATTATTTTAATATATTTACTTGGGGTTAACAACTCATTGAGCACCAAATTGTTCACTCTTAATGAGTCCCTGACGATAGGAATGAGCTGCACAGAACTGTACAGTCAAATAGCAACAATGGCATGGCAGAAGGGAGAGATAATATGAAGTGAATGGTATTGAAAATGTGGAGAATGCAAGCAAAGTCCACTGTTAAGGACGAGAGGCAGTGTGGCTAACAGGCTAGAGCCTGTATATCAGATACAAAACTGTTCTACAAGGGAAAGGAACAGTGTGTGTGTGTGTGTGTGTGTGTGTGTGTGTGTGTGTGTCGGGGGGTTGACTCAGTAATAGAGAAGTGTAGCAGTGTCAGATATATATGTTTTCAGAGATTATTTTCTTGGTTATAGCTGTATATCAGAAACTGTGAAGTAAATGGCAAGGGCCATATTAGAAGATATACTTACTTTCTTATAAATCCACTGTGTTTTCCGTAGGCAGAATGTGAATGTGATGTGGGGAAAACCTTACATATTGCTCTCAATAAAAATCATTTTATTGTTCTTGTTATTTTCATTACACTTGTCAACAGTAGGTCTCATATTTTGCGAACATCTATAATAACACATAGTAAGGCCACGACCCAAGTAATATGAATTGCAAGTAAGAAAAGGAAGGGGGGGAAGTTAGCAGTGATAATGTATCAGCTTCAGCCAAAGCTCAAGTCGAATCAGGTTACTTGAAGTTAATATCAATTGAAACCAATTGGGAGCTAAGTTCAGATAACTCATGGGGAAGCCCTGTACGTGTCTACTGAGAAGTACATGTCTACAGAGACATCCCATTGAGTTCAACAGCACATACAGGTTATACATGCTTATCTGGAAGCAAGCTTTATTGAACTCAATGGGCTTACATCTGAGTAGACCTGTATAGATTACATTGCTCTTCTGATTCAACACATGTATTGCTGCACACAGATGTATGGAAATGTGTAGGCAATACTTGCCAAACACTCAGAAATCAGTGTCGCTGTGCATAGGGGTTGGGGGCAGCAGTAGAAGTAAGACGTCCAGTGGACAAACTCAGTGTAGCCGTTCTTCCCTATAAGAAGCAATCACAGGATACGTTTTGCAAAATAAGCACATATATACGAAATTATCTTGTTTGTTTGTGTTTATATTCTCCTCTATCTGCTAAAAAGCCATCAACATAGCATACAACAATAAAAACAAGAATATTAAAAACAGTAATAACATTAAAGTATTTAAAACTACACCTTTTCAAAGGCTAAATTGAAAAGATGCATCTGTATACCTTTTCTAAGGGCCAAGATGGGTGTAACACAATCCCAGTACCATGTATCACTTAGCTGCCTAGCTGCTGCATGTTGCACCAATCTAATTTTCCCAGAGAGTGTCCAGGGATAGTTCAACATAACAGAACATTGCAGTCATTGTTTTTTTAAAAAACAACAACAACAACAACGGGTTGCTAAGTTCAACTTTGTAATGCAAAATTATAAAACTTTTTGGAGTACAGAGCTCACAGAACCCTTCTTAAATCATCATTTTTCCTACAATTCTACGTATGCATGTATGTATGTATTACATTTCTGTACTGCCCATTAGCCGAAGCTCTCTGGGAGGTTCAGAATAGCTCTCAGGGCAGCTCACTCTGGGTGGTAGAACAGCAAACATCACATGTGAAATAACAACCATGTTGTCCTTTCCTTCTCTACAAGGCAGTTGTGATTCTGAGTATTCTTTAATGTCTTAAAAAAGGGCTCATGATGTGAAGAGCAGCCCAAAGCCAGCAGGAGATGATGGAGACAACCATTTTCCTTTTTATTCAGCCATTTGGGGCCATTTTGTTTTCAACTTCTCCCTCTCATTGCTCTCGATGGGAGAAAAATAAACACCTCTGCCCCCCCCCAGCATGCCACTGGAACACCTCCTTTTACCCTCTCTACTGTTGGGGTATTGACAGTGGAAGAGCAAGAGCAATTGATCTTCACACAAGTACATGAAGGAGACTTTCGCAGGGGTGGAACTCCTTCTCCTGTTGACCTCCCTCTCCATGGTTGGAGAGGGAATTCCACTAAATCCTATGCTCTCTGGGATACTTTCCCATTGACCTTAGTACTGCAGACTAAGAATGTATCCTCTGGGGGGGTGGGGAATAGGAAAAGTCTAATCCCCATCAGGAAAATTGCAGCATCTTCGAATAAGCAGATGTTTCTTTCTCCTTCAAGAACAGCCTACAGATTCCCAGCTGACATTATGAAAGAAGTCAGGGAGGTATCCAGCATGATGTAGAGATTTGCTTGAGTTCTAATTGCCAATTTAGTGTGCTAGATGCCTTTCTATATAAATCCTTCAGTCCTTTTATTATCTGCTTCTTTTCTCTCTTCTTCTTCTGCCCAAAATAGCATTCTTGATCCCCATGGATATGATACTGTATTCCTTCTGCATGGAAGGAACAACTGGTCTGATATAATATTAATTTCTTGACACATAATCAGTATAATACATTACAAGAGGAAAATGGGGGGAAATCTTGACTTTCTGTTTAGCAGCATGTGATGAGTTTTAATCAGTCCCAGATCTGGGGTTTTTTATGCTTAGCTGATTGATCAAAGTTGTTTTTAGATGTAGGCTGTCTTTGTGTATACTGTCTGTTGTGTGTTTTTATGGTCTTAAATGTTATATATTGTTTTGAAATGTTTTAATCTTTGGTAAACCGCCCAGAGAGCTTTGGCTATGGGGCGATATAGAAATGTAATAAATAATAATATATAATAATAATTTATTTTTGTGGTAGTATTCCAGAATACTGAACTTTTTGCATTAATGCCTTCATTAGAGGGGTGTTAGTGTTGTTATAAAATGCATACTCTTTTGAAAAAGTAATCACCCACAATGTGATGTAGTGTAATGTAGCTATAAACACGGGAACTTGAAAAATAATGAACAAAGGCTCCCTGAACATGAATTGGTGGGATCCTAATAGATGAAGAAATGAAGTCCTTTATTTACAGTTTCATGGGTCACTGTTTAATGAGCTGGGATTGCGGTTTGTAGAAAACGTGCTAACCAATCAAATGAATCACTCACCATTTCAGCACCATTGAATTCTTGGGCAGTTCCATCCATCATGAAAAGGAAGGAAGGGGCATTGATGCAGACATTGTCCTTATTGAACCATATTGTAGATGTAGATATGTTTTTCATAAGTCACTTTAGGTCTGAATAATTGAACCATTCCATTGGCAATGTTGGAGATTTTCTAATATGCGAATATACATACAATATACAGACTTAATCAGAGGAACACAGAGTAATTACATTTCTGCTACATGGGACTGTCATTTCAAACTTTAATTCCTATTCCTCAGTATTTCACTTGAGTGCTCTGCTCATGCATGATCTTCAGATCCATACATTTCATTGGTACTGGGCTGGATACAGAGTTGCCCTTCCGCAAAGGAAAGGCCCCTTCTGTTTGCTGAAGGGGCCAAGATCCAGTGGAGACTCTGACCGGAGAAAGCAGGGAGGTAATTTTTAGAGTCATCACAAGTGCCCAACTGGGACTGAGAGCCCAACAGACCCCCGCAACCACTGCCCTGGACCCAGTCAGGCTCTCCACCTGTGAATATGGACACTCCACAAGAGCTTGCGGCGCCCTGGCAAGGGCTCAGGAGCCACCTGCCCACACCCCGAAATCGCACACTTCCCCTCCCTGCATCCCTTGGAGCATTCACACCTTTGTCCTTGCAACAATGGGGCCTTTAAGACCATCATTGGCCCAGGGAGATGCACAATTTATGGAGGCTCCACAAATTGTGCTCTTCCCCCCCCCACACCCTCATTGTGTTGATGGAGGCCACCACTGATTCAGAAGGGGGAAGTGCACAATTTAGGTGCATAGACAGGCAGCTGCTGAGAGCTCGCCAGGCCATGGTGAGTCTCAGAAGAGGCTCACATGGCCTGGCGAGTGGGGGCAGTGGCAGCGGCGAAGGGGTAAGCGCCCCCCCTCCAAGCCTGGCATGGGGGAGTTCATCCACCCCAAGTATTTTTTGCCAATTCCCCCTTACTCCCGAAGCCCCCAGTGCCACCTCCCATGCTGTTTCAGAGGGTCCCCTGATCCTCGGGGCAACTTTTTGGAAGAAAAGGGGTTTGCAGGGAGGGAAAAGGAATCGATGGCCTCTCAGCCCTTCTTTCAGTAGGTATGTCCCATGAACAGAGTTCCACGAATGGGTATTCTGGATCTGTAGTTGCTTGTACAGCACAAAAGTGCACCGTTGGCACTAAATCAATGTTTTCAAAGTACTGTAGTCTATAAGTAACAGTACTAAAGATATACCAGTTCAAACAATATTTATCAGTCCAGTTACCCACAGGTACCTATTTGTCACTGAGTGGTTTGAGCGGCAGATCAAACAAGCAAGGTGTCCAGCTTGAATCAATGTTTTCGCATAGTGACTGGGCAGGGATTTAATTACAGTGGCGAGCTTCAGATTTAGGTTCACTCCTCTGAGTATCCCCCCCCCCGAATAACACTTAGTTGCTGCCAGTTGAACAGGAATTCAGTAACATTTCTGTCCCTAATCTTTTTTAATCATTATAAATCATTGCATCCTAATCTATAATGAAGTTTAGTCATTGAAATACTCTTCTGTCTGTTTTAGGACTACTGTTAAGAGCCCATGAAACATACTTGCTAAGAAACTAAGACTGCAGTACTATCAGTCATCCGAAAGCCACATTGAACAAAATGAGATCTACTTCTGAGTAGAAATGTACAAGGGTGCTCTGTGAATTGTGATCTTTGAAGTCCCTCATTCAAATCTCACTTTTGCCATTTTTTCTTACTTCTCTTCTCTTGAGTACTCATCGGTGCTCATTGAGAAGGCTCATTCATTCAGAATTTTGCAGTGAACACCAGGGACTAACTTTTACGGCTTTGCTTTGAGATGGATTCTTTTATAGGCTTACCAGATGTTTTTATGGTGGTTATATAACATGGGTTTGGCTGCCACTTTGTTGTGGTGCCCAGAGTGCACTCATCAAGAAGCATTTTTAGAAGGGTGATGAATGGTTCCTATTAGCATACATGTAGACAAGCTATTCCTCCAGGAGACGAAATCTGCTTTGTTCCCTCTTTTATAAAGGAACTGATTGAGAAAGGGCCAGTTTACTTGACTGTGTTAAAAGTTTCTCCTTCACTTTTACAATTACCGTGTGAAGCATATTCCTCCCTTGAATCATTTTCTTGAAAGGTTATTTTTGTTCTGTGATATTGTTGAAGAAAATGTGAAGCTGCTAGTAAAAGATGTAGTCAAAGAGACACATGCGATAGCTGACTCTCCATTCCCCTATAACAATACAGAGTGACTGTTGTTTGCTGTTTCCCTCTCCCCAGTCCACACAAGTTGGTTTGCAAACAGTTCTTAGTCTTGCAACCAAAAATCACCCTATTTGCTTTTATTCATCATCAATGAGTGAATGAGATGATTATTATTATTATTATTATTATTATCATCAGCATCAATTTGTGTGTCACCCTACAGCCAAAGCTCTCATGATAAAGTTATGATGAATGGCCAGAGATGGAAAAGCTCTTTTGGGAGTCTACCACCAAGCCATGGGGACATAGACTGTAGTTGAGGAGTAGAGATGTATGAGAATTTTGGTTTGCTTGCAAGACATGCAAGCCTGCCCCATTCAAACACCAATTGTAATCACAAGTGCATGTCCAATGAAAATGTTCACAACTTGCCACCCATGTATTCACATTTGAATTGTGCAACTTTCCCCATTCAAATTTGTGCAGATCTCCTAATTGAAAGCCCTGCTTTCGATCTCCAGATCTCCCATTCATGCAGAGCAAACAGGGATCACAAAACCAAACAGGAGTCAGGCATGAGATGCCATTTGGAGAATCTTAGAGTTCTTGAACATTCGCCCACCCTAGTGAGTTCATTCGCCCACCCTAGTGAGGAGGTCTTGCTCTGAAGCTGTGGAGTCTGTTATGGAGCAGAAGTTATGGATTACAGTTAATACTAACCTAAAGTACTAACATATCTATGTTGCTTTCCCAGCAGCTCCCAGAAGCAGAAATAGATAACTTTGTTACATCCATCTTTGGAACACAAATTCACAAACAGGATTGTGTAGTTTTGGTTTTTGGTTTTTTTGTTTTGTTTTTTAAAAATGTTAGCGTGTAACACTAAGTTGATGGAAGAAATCCTTGATTTGGATAATAACAGGGCCTTTGAAGCTTTGGAACAGTTACATGCTGCTGAATTAGTTAATGAGCCTTTCTTTGTATGAGCCTTGGAAGGCCTCCAAAACCCACTCAGAAGAGAAATTAACAAATGTCTTCAGGTTACCTGTGGAGAAATAGTCATGATGAAAATTCTGAGCTAGGCCTCTTTCATCATCCTTTTCCTAATCAGCTCTCAGGTGGTCTCAGCTGGAGACTGGTAGTGAAGTGGTGCTGTGGGGGGGGGGAGCAGAGAGAGAGAAGAAGACGAGAAGAAAATTAAGTCTCATTTTTGTCTTCTTGTGAACAATGTTTTTACCCTTCAAATTTCCCACATAAGTTTCAAGAAGGGGGTGTTGTTGTAAGTATAAACAGCACTAGGCCAAATTTCCTTTTAAGTCATTTGTAGACCATGGGAAACAATGAATGTTTTATACTATCTGAAATGTACAGTGAACAGGGTGACCAACTATCAGGATTTTCCCGGATTTGTCCTGGTTTTTGTTCTATCTTGGGTGTCAGGGGGGATTTTCTGTCATTTTCTATAATGTCCTGGAATGATGAATTTTCCCCTTTAAGGCTGCCATTAGTGTGGCAGGGGGGAATGGTGCACTTTCTGGAGGCCCCTATTGGAGCATTGGGGGGCAGGAATAACATGCTTCCCCCTCCTCCTCTCTAATCGGGGCCCTTAAGGCCCTGATTGGAGCGGAGGAGGGGAGAGCAAGCTTTCTGGAGCCTCTGGAAAGCATGTCATTCACAACCGCCATGCTAGTGGCAGCTGCCAATAGTGTGTGTGTGGGAAATGATGCCCTTTCCAGAGGCCCTGGAAAGCACACTTTCCCACCTTCCTCCACTGGGTGTCCTCTTTTTTGGCTTTCCAAATATGGTCACCCTAACAGTGAACTATCCTACCCCCTGAATCTTAGCAGTTCTTCCAAATGAAAAGTTCTAACATGTTACATGAGGTAGTCTTTCCCAATCTTTCAGTTGATATCTGCACTGCTTTATTTTGTACAACTCACTTCATTAGAATGATCCTCTCAAAGGTTTCTGTAAGATAACCCTTTTATTAATCACATATTTAACCTTCCCTTCCTCCATGAAGCTTAGTGTGGTGTATATCATATCTTTCTGTGTCCACTTTTAAAATCCTCACAGCAATCTTGCAGGTGTAAGTTCGGCTGATTATATAGAAAAAAAGTCCTACAACTCCCAGCATCCCTCTGTGAGCCATTCCAGCTGGGGGATGCTAAGAGTTGTAGGCCTTTTTCTGCCTAAACATGCATAGGATTGTGCCCTAAGTATCCAATGAGTTTCATGGCTGAATAAGGATTTTAACTTAGGTTCCCCTGGTGCTAGGCTGATACTCTAACACTACACCATGTTGCATGGGGATCATTGGGAGGAATTGGGGGAAATTATGAAGGGGAAGATGATGGGGGACCTTTACAAGGCCTACTCCCTGCTTCTTCCAAGTTTAACTAAATCATGATCACTAAGGGAGGCATCAGAAAAAGTAAGAGGTTTAGGCTGTCTCTGCTCTCTATATACTGCTGGTGGGCTGAACCCACATGCTGCCAAGGACCCTTGGGGAAATGAAGACCTTAAGAAGGAATAGGTTTCCCCCAGCTTTTGTAGGCCGGGTGCAGCCTTGTTTTCCCCCCGCTGCAAATCAATGAAGACAGCACTATCACCATTGACTTGCATGAGGTGATAATAAAAGCTCCATCCCCACAAATGGCTGTGGGGAGGGGGAGTCCCTCCCCTGCCAAGGTCCCCTAGGGTCCCAGTGTCCTTGCTGAATGTTGATGTCCCCCCAGTCATTTTATAGGGATGCAAACATTGTTCCCCCCCCCACTAACATCTGGCACACCTTCAGAGCAATGTATGCACAGAAATGCTGTAGTTTAGATGCAAACCATGGCCAAAAAAGGGGAAGGAATCTAGATGCAACTTCACAACTGTGTTTTCATCAATCTGCATGTGTGCTTGTGTAGGGTGGAGAGAAGGAAGATCTTGATCTACTGTTAGATTACTGGGTGATTTGCAATAGATCAGCAAGGATTTCTGACTCTGAATTGTTTAACAATAGCAACAAAATGACTCTCCTTCCCCACCACACACGCACACACACACACACACAATTAAATCCCTAAAATCAAAGAAACTTGGGGTTAGCAGGAGTGGATTCTGTGTGGAATGACTGTGGTTCAGTTCTCATACTCAAAGCGAATCCCTAGATTTGCAATTATTTAATGTTAATATATGACTTTTACACAACGCTCCAGTTGGTGGATATCAGGATTCTACTAAAAAAAGATCCCGGAAGCCTGACTTGAAGTGTGCCCATCTCTGCTCAAAGTGCATGGGGGGAGGGGGTCAAATTGAAAATTGTGGCCAACTGTGCATGCAACAATTCTGAAATTACTTTTAGCAATTCCCCAAGTCATACTAAGATGCAGTCAAAGAACAATGTCAGGTAGAGTCACCCCCGAAAACAATGATGAAGTGGAGCAGGGGACATCCACTCATCTCTAGTATTTTCCATTTACTCTTAGAGTGAATTTGTTTTAGCCCATAGTAATTGATATGTGTCATTAGATTTTGCTAGACAGACAATGGGTCTGTTCAGATGACATGCTAAACCATGTTTAGGCCACTAATCCCTTTGTAGCAAATTGTTAGTGATCGTTTAAACCATTATTATGTAGCCACCATGGTTAGAAATGGTTCACACAATATGCTAAACCATAATGTTTAGCTCAAAATGCTTAACCATGTATAGAGAGTCGTCTGAACAGGGTCAATGCGTTTTCCTTTGTATAGAGGTGGGTTTGAAAAAGCCATGTTGTAAACCCGCTAGATATCTCCTCCTGTAATACTAAGGGATAGTATGTAGTGTGTATACCAAGCTACAAGAATTTGCAAATATACTTCTTTCTGAGATTCATAAATCCAATAACAGAAGTGTAACAATGGAAAGGACCTCGTAAACCCAACTTACCAAGGCAGGATTGATCACATTCCAAGCAGGATAATGACTATATCCTATGATTAAATCCACTTATAGTGTGCCACAGGAACAGGGCAGTAGAAATGACGACCATCATTCCATCAGTATGAATCTTAGGCTTTTGTTGTTAACTTCTGCTTTTGCAAACAGATATCTCCCAGTAGAGAGATATAGATTATCTCACACATGTTTACAAACTACTTTCAGGCGTTCTGATGAAAGATGCAATAATATTTGTGGGAGGCACTGCTCTGTTTTTATTAACTACTGATTTTCTGTCAACGATATTATATTGAAATGGTCAACTACAGAAATAGATAGGTTGGTATATCTTTGGGACAATGTTTCTTTCCAAAACAGGGACCTACAATGTTTGAATTAGGCATTTCCACCCTTTTCATGTCCATTTGGCATGCAACAACCCCAGGCACTCTGGGGCTTTAAAGACTGTAATGCAAAAAACAACAACAACAGCCAAGTGGAATGATATTGATAAATAGTTTTGGACAACAAAAAAGAACATTGGGGGAAAGTCAAGGAGGCGGGATGGGAAAATGACAGCAACATCTGGTATTTACTTTGTGAGTATTCATAGCTGCAGTGGCATCAACCCTCAGGAGAATTACATCTTCTATGAGCCATCAGCCTCCAATACCACAGTGTAAACTAAAGGGTTAGAGAAGGATGGTGGGAAGACACCTCCCTCTCTTCTACGCTGGTGATACTGATGCTCATGCAACCTTGTCTTCTCTTTTGCAAGGGAAGGGAAGGGAAGGGGAGAGTTTGTTCTACTGACAAGTGAACTAGAAGGAAAGTCTTCACAGGATGACAAAGGGCAGCAAGGATTGGGGGGCAGGATGTGTGAGAATTGTGTTTGGTTCATGTTTTGATAAGAACTTAGCAATATTCATACATGTCCTCAGAAATAGGATAGGAAAAAAAAAAAATAGCTTAAAGAAGTATGGATGTGGGAGAAACTAAAACTGACAGACTCATCCACTCAGGCTCAGAACTTTAAGTGCATAGATCTTAAAACTCTGGGTTTGAAACCCTGTGTATTCAGCTATGATTGTGGTGCTGAATTGGGGTCACCACCTCTTCTTTCTGACAGGCTTCTCACCTTTCAGAGCCAGGGATTGTCTGCTGAGCTTCTGGCACCTCAGCCCTCTGGACTCCAGTGTGCTTGTCCACAAGGTGGCCCAACTTGGCCCATGTCAAGTCAACTCAGCTCACAGACTTCTGCCAGTGTCAGTGGCCATTGCACACATGTGTCTACAAAGTGAGCAACTTTCAGACTTCTAACTTTAAAAATAAAAAAAGTTATAGGCATTTATTTCCTCATTGTTTCAAAAATACCTTGCCACTACATGCTTGAAGCTATGCTTCTAAAATTCATCACACATGTGAACCAAAGTGGTATGTCTAATGTGGAGAAATTTCAGAAACATAGCTTCAAGCGTGTAGTGGCAAGGTATTTTTGAAACAATAAGGAAAGAAACACCTATAACTTTTTTATTTTAAAAGTTAGAAGTCTGAAAGTTGCTCACTTTGTAGATGGGTTAGGGGTAGTTGTCTGTCAGAAATTTCAGAATGATAGGTCCAGGAATTTGGTGGCTATGATTTTTTTAGATTAAAAGTTACAACAACACGGAGTTTTGACAGATAAAAGAGGGAGGGGGAGGGGGTGCAATTGACAGCCCAAGCCTCTGTGGAAAAACTTTTGTAACTTTTAATCTAAAAATTTGTAGCCACCAAATGCCTGGACCTAACTTTCTGAAATTTCTGACAGACAACTACCCCTAACCCATCTACAAAGTGAGCAACTTTCAGACTTCTAACTTTTAAAATAAAAATGTTATAGGTGTTTCTTTCCTCATTGTTTCAAAAATACCTTGCCACCACATGCCTGGACCTAGCTTTCTGAAATTTCACACACACATCAAGCAAAGTGTTACCTGTAATGTGCCCAAGTTTCCTGTTCGTAGCTTTAAAAATAAAAAAGTTGGAGGCATAATTGTATTTACCTCACTACTACCCATTTTTCTAAAATTAATTGCCACACAAGGCAAGCACCTATGTTTCTGAAATTTCACACACATAGGTCCCAATGTACCACCTACAATATGGCAAAGTTTAATGTGTGGAACTTTAAAATTGAAAAAGTTATAGGCATTTTGGTTATTTATTAAAAAATTAATTTCCACAAAATGCCTGCACCAATCTTTCTGAAATTTCTCACAGATAACTACCCCTAACCCATCTACAAAGTGCCCAAGTTTCATCCTTCTATCTTTACAAATGGAAAAGTTATAGGTGTTTTTATAACACAATACTAGGCAATGAGGAAATGCATTAAAAATGGTGTCTGATCCGCGGATCGGACATCCGATCTGATCCGCCCAACCTCCGAACTGATCCGATCTGACCCCCCAGGTCCGATTCCGAAGCACTATCCAATCCGATCCGGGGGGTCAGTGCACATCCCTAGTTGACAGGTAGCAGGAAACAGCAAGCTTGCTCAACCCGTCACGTGATCTGCAGTCTGGTCTTTGGGGGGCTGAGCCGGTGATTTCTCACAAGACCTTGAGCTCCAAAGGGACACCTGTGTCATCCCTACACTGGACATCCCTATTAAGAGCTACATGGCAGGCAGGTAAAACATGATCTTCTCCATGCTGGGATGAGGTGTACCTATTGAATTTGGCCAGTGCAGATGAGTGAGCATTTTATTTGGTTCTTTTTAATAGAGGAACCTATCAGGTTCCACAAATTCCTTCATGAACAGGATGAAAAGAACTTGAGATTGAAAACATTTGAATGTTGGAGACAGTGAAACTGACAGATTCATCAAGGAACTCTACTCTGACATAGGTTTTGATCTGAGTCAGAGAAGAGTTGGATGGACTTTACTCATGTGTTATTATGATCACATGGAAAAATTTCACATCCAGCATCACCTGCCATCTGGGATGTGCAGTGCTCACAGGCAGATGATGTAAGCTTGTAAATGCCTTCCCCCACTGAATGGAGTGATTCCACAAGGGAACATTTGTTTGGCTTCCTTGCGGGTGGAGTAACATTTTAAATGACCTGTAGGTTCAACTGTCTTGAATATGTCTGGACTATACTTTTCTCTCCTTGCAGCACAATCTTGTGCATTTTACACAGATGCAAGTCCCATTGTGTTTACTTGGGCTTATTCCCAGGTAAGTGTTCTCACAAGGACTTGAGAGTGCTGTTTTTCATAGAGCAAGGAGAAAATACCTTAAAATCTATTTCGGTTTTGCTTTCTTTTCTTTTTTTTAAAGCAGCAGTTTACTGAGAATCATGCTAAGCTTCTCAAATACTCTAGAAATAGCTACATACTGTCCACAGGTAGAATCCACAGGTAGATTTCTCTTTTAAGGTCCATTTTCTCTTTTTTAAGCTGTGGGTTTCAGCAATGTGTCAGTGTATTTAGATTATTTTGGTGCTACTCTCCCATCAATATCTTCAAATACTTGTTTCAATAAAATATCCTGGGTAACTTTTGGTACATGTCTTTCTCTAACAATTACATTGAATCACGGGTTTGTAAAAGCACAGGGTTACTCAGAAGTAAATCCTATTTAATTCAATGGGACTTAATCCTAAATAAGTTTTTTTAATTGTATTGCAGTGTTAAAGTCATGTAAATACATTGTCACTTTTACACATATACATTTCACATGAGAATTTAGAATGATTTGGAACTGAAATATCATTAGATTGCATGTATTGTTGGAATATACAAGACATGTTCATGAAACCATGACTTGTAGCCAAATTTCTGAAATGGCTGCCAGATTTGTTTTTAACAGCTCAATCCTATGTATGTTTACTCAGAAGTAAGTCCACTGAATTTAGCATGGCTCATGTAATGTTTTTAGGATTGCAGTCTTATGCATGTCTACTCAGATAAGTGAAACTTCTCCCAATTAAAAGTGTATAGGACCGCAGCCTAAACCATGATTCAGAAGTTGAAGAATCACAATGGAGGATAAGGCTATTGATGGCTACTAGTCCTGATGACTATATGCTATTTCCACAATCAGAGGCAGTATGCCTACGTACATTAGTTGCTGGGGAACAGGGATGAGAAGATGTTGCACTCACGTCCTGCTTGTGGATCCCTGATTGACAGCTGGTTGGCCACTCTGTGAACAGAATGCTGGACTAGATGGACCCTTAGTCTGATCCAGCATGGCTCTTCTTCTGTTCTTACAATATTTCATGAGAACAACTCTGTTCCAGCAAAAACTGATGAAGAATCCTGTGATTAAAGACTAGTAATGAACAGTATCATCAAGTTTCATAGGCAAGACATCCTTCAACCCAGGAATCACAATATACTGAACAAATTCTGGGTTTTTGGCTTTTAGAATGAGTGGCAATTCTAATTCACCTATCCCTTTGCAGTACAATACTCTGAAAAGGTAGAATTTTTCAATACTTTGAAAAAGGCAGAGCTGTATTGTAAGAAACTGTAGCTCCTTTTCCTAAGAAATAGATGATTCTGAGAGCACCTCTCTGTCTTGAAGTCCTTTTTTTTAAGTTTGCCTCTCCAGAGCTACTCATATTTTTTTCAGACTGAAGAAATGCAGTGAAGCTGTTTGAAATAAATACTTCACTCCAAAACAAGCACACACAGAAAGTGTGTACATAGATTCCAACTGTGAAAGGACTTCTGTTCACTTATTTATGAACAAAGCAGAGAAAGACCAATTAGGGTAGAGCCTTCATGAATGGCTTAGGGTAGACCGAGGATGGTCTTTTGAAAGGCATGAGAGGCAATGTTCAGGGTTTGTGTGTGTGTGTGATCAATATGACACTAAAGACCTATTCAGGTATTCTCCATCATGTGAAGGGTGGGAGAGAGAAAATGCACGAAAGGTCCTGACTAGTAAAAAGAAATGGCCTAACTCTTGGAGAATGCTTGATTTCTGAAATGAGAAAGGCTAGATTTCAAGCATGACTCAAAAGACTTCCCAATCTGCTGTTCACACAATAAGTGTATGTAGAATAAATGAATGGAAAGAGAGGATGGCTCAAATCGGACGACACGTTAAGCAATGGAGGGGAAATAACGTTCTGATGGTGTGTTAAAGAGGAGGAGCTCCACAGATGACACGCTGCAGCAGGTGCTGCACAGAATCGGCAAACACCCGGTTGCTAATAGCATACTCGGCTCTAACTGACAGCTCAGACACCATGTTCTCCGCTTACCGATCTCCGCTAGTTGTCCCACAAGTATCCCAGCACACACTGCGGCTGAAATCTATGGGCACCGCCATTGAAGCCGATTCAGGACATGCCTCCAAAACCCCATTGGTCGCCTCAGGAATGGGTGGAACACAGCAGCCTCAGGCAAAGAGGCAGCCAGGAGGAATGGCCGCACCAATACAACGGCCGCACCCTGCACCCAGCACTGCACCCCAAACGTTGGCACCCACGACCCAGGGAGCCACCCCCATCCACCCTACATGGGAGACCCGGCAGCCGCGAGGGCGGCTCACGTCCCCCAGCCCCTCAGCCACCAGCACCTCAAACGTCGTGCGGGACATGCGGAAGCTCCCACAGAAGCGCTCGTCATCCCAGTCCTCCAAGTCCTGCATCTCCTTCCACACGGCATCTGTCCGGGGGAGGACCCAGCGGCAGACGGTCTCGCGCTCGGAAAGGAGCTCGGCCGACGTCAAAAGGGGGGGAGCGCGTTGCAGGGCTTCCTCAGTTGTG
This sequence comes from Anniella stebbinsi, assembly GCA_029215795.1. NCBI lineage: Eukaryota > Metazoa > Chordata > Lepidosauria > Squamata > Anniellidae > Anniella > Anniella stebbinsi. Next base: position 339,560,328 of record JARDYH010000001.1, read on the forward strand.
CCTTCAGCCAGCTTCTCTGCAATCATCATGGTCGCCTCACGGCGGCGAATCAGCGGCAGGATGGCAGCCCAGAGACAAGGCATGGCCTCCACTGCTCCAAGGGGCCAGCGGAGGGCCTTCGTCCTGAACACTGGCTTCACGGGCAAGGCCCCACTCAGGCGCCGCAGCCGGGCATGTGACAAGTCCTCCTCGTCGCCGTCACCGTGGTTCTGCGTGGCCACCTGGATCGCCCCCTGCAAGCAGGCTGTTGCGAGCTCCCTCCGGGACATACTTGCCAATGCCGGGGTGGCCAGAGGGGGGGTGGGCACGATGGGAGGAGCGGTGGGTGTGGCGGAGCAGGAGGGCAGAGGGAGGTGGGGCAAGGCTTGCAGCATGGGACTGCCAACTACGGTAGCATGGGAATGGGAGGGAAGGAGGATTTGTTTTGGCTGGAGCGTACCTGCAAGAGAGGGGAGTGAAAGGAAGTGGCCAGAGTGGGATACGCAAAGGGCAATTGGCACTGCAGGATGAGGCTAAGCTACGACTGAGGGGGGGATGGGTGAGGGCCTCCATGCCGGCTGAAGGGCCTATGGCCGGCCGTTGATCGGACGGCGGCCACGCCAGACGCTTCGTTCCAGATGTCGAATGCGATGTATGACTTCTCCCAGGGCCACCTCCAGAGAGTGGAGACGCCGTGCCTTTTGGGCCCTCCGCCTTCTGCGGAAGGCACAGCGGAGGGAGCGCAGTTTCCCTGGGAGGCGAGAACAGAAGGGGGGTGGGGAGGGGGGATAGCCATCCGTGACACGGAGGCCACAGCACCGCCAATGCACCCTGGCCGACTGCCCCGTAACCAACCTCCACGCTGCAGGGCCCTGCATCGTCGGACAATGCGGCATGTGCAGCGCCCCTCGGACCTGCAGGGTGATGCCATCTTGACTAGAGTGGGCTGCAATGAGGGGAGATGAGGCCGGGAATGAGAGTCAGCCAGGGTGTGCTACAATGTTGCAAAGGGATGCTGATGGACATGGCCTTGAGTGTCTGGAACGGGCTGAAGGAGGCACCGACCAGAGGGACTGGAATCTAAAGGGGCCTTAGCATGTATAGGGGTGCGGGTGATGCTACAACTTCATGCCCCTATGGTCCCTTGGCGGATGGGCCTAGGGACTCGTAGGACGACCGTGGCTTAGGCCATGTCATCCTGGGAGGGTCTTTCCGCCCCCTCCTCATCCTCTTCCTCTGCCTCCTCCCCCTCCTCCTCTCCCTCTTCGTCAGTGTCTGATGGGATGTTGAGACCCCTCTTTGCCCGGCTGCCTATGCGCTGCTGCTCCTGCCCTCTGGCCACCCCCCCTGCCCTCCCTAAGGCACCTGCTGCTGCCGGCGCCACACGTGGGGCCCGATATGTTGCGGCCATTGGCAGGGGCAGGTACTGCTGCTGCGGTGGTAGCGCCATGTATCTGTATGGCGCCATGTAGGGTGCAGGCTGCGGGGGCCCATGGTAGGCACCCCGGAATGACTGGGCGAGCTGCCTGAGCACCTCGGTTTGGCGGTCGATGGCTGCTGTGCATTCCCACATGCCTCGGTCGATGATGGCATCGGTGGCCGCCATGGCCTTGGTCATCCCAGTGACATGGTGCTCTAGACCTAGACACACGTCCCTCCCCACCTCCCGTATGGCTTGGGCGCAATCTTCCATGGCTTGACTGGCCGTGCGGGTGGCCCACACGGTAAGGACGCGCTCCTTGGTGCGCCTGGCCTCCTCCTCGCCCGCCATGCGTGTGAACAGCCCGTGGATGCGTTCCCCTGTTGTTTCCGTGACCATGACCAACTCCCTCGCCACCTGCAGCCGGTCTGCCTTGTGCCTGTTGCGCATCCAGACACACCTCTGTGCGTTGGGGACGGGCTTCTTCGGCCGCGGCCGCACCGTGTTCGCCTGCGGGTGGTGGCGGCGGCTCCTCCTCCAGGGGGGCTGCTCCCTCCATCGGTGCGTCCTCCGGCTGTGGAGACCCCTTGATCTCCTCCTTGAGCACGGCCTCCCCGACCTCGAGCTCGGCATCCAGAGGTGCCTCCTCCTCCATCGCCTCCATCTCCACGAAGGTGTCATCAGTGGCCTGCGTATCGATGTCCAGCAGCTCTTCCTGGGACGGTGACAGTTCTGGCTCCAACACGTCGCCCACCTGTTGTTCTACGAGCTGTTCCATTTCGTCCCGGTCCTCCTGTGACACTGGCCCCATCTCCGTCACGGCATCCAAGATGCTGCAGGCGAAACCCTGCACCGTGGTGCTACGTTTCGACAGCCCCAGCCACGTACGGGGTGCCGGCACTGGCCGTGGTGCTCGTTCTGCGGTGGCGGCCGCACTCCCCTTTGTGGGGGTCTTCCTCGGGCGCAACGGCCCTGGCCCTTCGTCCTCCTGCTGGGTCTCTGGCACCAGGGGGTCGGGTGCGGGGTCCTCTCCCTGCATGTCCACACGGATGAGCCATAGGAAGGCCGTGGGGCTGCTGCTGCTGGAGGAGGCTGGTGTGGGGGAGATGCTCTTTGAAGTGCTGGCTGCCCTGGGCGGGTGGCAGCCTTGCAAGCACCAATGGGCTTTGGGATTACGTGGGACGACTCTTCGCCTTCGCCTTGGCTGGACATGCTTCGGCCGATGCCCTCACGGCCTTCTTGGCGGGGGGTGTTGGGCGTGGGGCGTCCCTCTGTGCCGGCAGCTGTGGTTTCCGTGTGGGGGGGCACCTCCCGTTGCGCCCCTTGGTCCAGCCATGCTCGTTGTCGTGGGCACGGCGGCTCGTTGGTGGTGACCCTGCTGTCTGCCGTGTGTCCCGGGACGACGACGTGGCGCTCCAACAGCAGACGTGCCAGTTCATTGTAGAAGGGCATGGTGCGTAGCTAGATGCCGCTTCTTTTATTGTGGGTGACAATCTCCTTGAACCTCCTCTTGAGTCTGTGGAGCTTGTCCTTGCATTGCTTGCCGCTGCAGTCGTGTCCCCGTTCCTGCATCTGCTTGCCGAGCCAGGGGTAGAGCTGATCGTGCCTGGCTGTGGCCATGATCCTCCTGGCTTCCGGGCTGCCCCACAGCTCTATGAAGTGCCCGATCTCTGCGTGGGCCAGTGCTGTGCTCTGCTTCTTTCCGGGGCATCCTGGCTGCTCCCCTCTCCTGGGGTTTGTGTGTCGGTGTCCTCGGCCGCCTTGTCCTGGGCCCCCTCTCCCTCTGGCTCCATGTTGCCGGCGGGTGTGTGTTTTGGTGGTGATGGTCTTCTGTGTCCTGGGCTGGCTTTCCCTATCCCCTGTGCTTATGTGATGGTGGGTGCTGGTGGGCTGTTGTGCTTGCTGTGAATGTGCCCTGTGTGTAGGCATTGTTGTCATTACTGGCCGGGGCCACTTTGTGTCCTTGGGATTGTTGTGCATACCTCCGCCTGTTTTCCACAACATCCATAGGGGGCTGGCTGTCGCCCACGGGCACCCTTTGCCATGGTATTTCATATGTCTTGGGGATGTGCATGGCCGTTGCTCGCTGTCCGGCCATGTTGGATGGATGAGGGGGGGCTCACTGGTCGTCGCTTCCCCAGCCCTCATGCTTCTGGGTGAGGCGAGGGTGGAGGTGGTGGTGTGGTGGGGGTGTGCTTCAGGTGGGTTGCTGTTCTCCCTGTTGGAGTGGGGGGTTGCCCCTTGTTCCTGGGTGCCTGGGGGTGTTGTTTATTCCATTCCCTCCTTCCCCCCTTGGCTGTAGTTCCCTTCTGGTGCACTTCCCTTTCCGTTTGGGTGGCTGACTGGGCACCAGTCGTGTGTGCTTGCAGGAGTTGGCCCCTTGTTGCGCTCCATGCCGGCAGCCTGGTGGGGGAGGCGGGCATCCTCGGTTGCTATGGCGGCGAGCCCGGGGATCTGTTGTGGGCATGCCTGAGCGGTCGCCTGCGTTCTGTCACTCTTGCCGCTCTCCTCTCTGGTCTTTTGTGATCACGTACTCAACGCACTTGATTAACACACGCACCCCTCCAGATGACATATTAGTCAATTGACTAATCCCTAAACAACGTGCAAGTACGTTGTTTCTTTCTGTTGCTTAATTCTCCCGATTAGCGTACTGTGGGTTGTGTGTGCATTGTGTGCCTCCCTCCAGACGACATGTTAATTAACTCAACTGACGGTTGTTTAATTAACATTCCGTTGCTTAACGTGTTGTCCAAATTGAGCCGATATGTTCATACCTGCTGGTTGCACTACAAACTCTATACATTCATCTGGAGGTCTGAACACAGCTTCAGTGGCTACAAGTTATACATGTTGTGTGGGCTTTTTCCACATGATTTGGGACCAGGGGTGTAGTGGAACCAGGGATCACTGGGTCAAAGCGCATTAGCACAAAATAGAGTTGCTATGATCTTTGTAGAGATATGCTGACAATTAAAAAGAAGGAAGGCAAGCAAGCAAGCAAACTGATTTCTGTCATGCATCAAACTGCTGCAAAGGTGAGCAACACCTTGTCATTGGGGACAATGAAATGATGAGTCCATCGGAACTTACTGCATCTCTCTTTCTATTTCTCTCTATCTCTTGCTATTCCTTCCTACTTTATTACTGTGATTACATGCAAAATTAATTATCAGTCCTGTCACATAGTGTATTGCTGGCAGTGGTCAAGTAATGAATTATGGGGAATGTGAGCACAATTTTCAGCTGCTTAATTGCCTTTCCTGCAACCAGTGAAATGTTACATTAAATATCCACGGTGACCAGATTGTATTCGATATTCATAACAAATTGTTGGGATTTCATTAGTGTGTCTCCAGCATCTGATCATGGGGTTGCTTCCCATCTGACTGCTGCTACATTTGGATGATGCTTTCCAAATGTGCACACACACACGAGAGGCCTGCTGAGAGAATAGACCCTTTTGAAAATAATAATAATTGATGAATAATAATAATGATAATAATAATAATGTATTTTTTTTATCCTGCCCTTTTACCAGAAAGAGCTCTGCAAGTTCCCCATTATATCTTCATGACAACTCTTTAAGATAGACTAGGGTGAAAGCAATAGAGTTTCCTGACTGTAGTGTACATCCAACGCTCCAGCTTAGGGGTATTGAACCTCAGACCCAAGGGCTATATTTGGCTGCCTGGGGTCCCATTCCATCCCCTGATGTTCCACAGATGCCCTTCCCTTTCCCTGGCCCCTATCTCACTTGTGCTCAGATCCATTCACCATTGGAAGCACTCCCTGAAAGCTTCTCCGACATTGAATTTGGTTCCTGAGTTAAAAGAGGTTCACTACTCAGTGTAGTAGTGTCAGCCGAGGACACCAACACTACTACATGTACCCACAACTTCATAAACTCTACCAGTGAAGAACTGACTACCCACCTGGTATACCTTTAATTCATGTAGAAAACCATGTCCTATTTTCATGGATTTTCTGCACTCACTGTAAACATATTCAATTCATATCAGTTACCCTCACAGTCCTCAGGCTTATTTCCCCAACCTGCCATTAAATCCTATTGGATATGGTAACCATGCAATGTTGTCATTATCATGTCATGTGTCTGGTAGTGATGTTTTGAGAAATTGAACTAGTGAGCAAGATTCAGGTGTGCAGGGCCCTGCTCACAGCCTATTTCAACCAGGGTGAACGGAACTGTGCTTGCTTCGGTCCTGTAATCTGTCACTGCCTTCGCCTTCCCCTGATCCACAGCCCAGAACTGTGGAAGAGGTGGTAGGAGACCAGATCAACCGATCCCCTAGCAAAAAAAAAACAACAACACAAAAACAACCTGATGCTCCATGTGCCATTTCCACAAGGAAGAATGGCCTTGAGGAATCTTGCCCCCTTTTGGAATTAATGCATGTTGTGTCAATTTCCCAGCAGGGGTTCTGTGAAAAGATGCTCTGCTAAGGTCCATGAAGTGCCTATAGTTTACCCCACTGGCTTATTCTGCCCTGCCCCAAGGTGACTGCATTGACCTGTATTGGAGAAGGTAAATGGGGATGTGATTGGGCTTTGGAATGCTCTCAAAGGATTGGTCCCTTTGGGGGTGAGCAGCAGAATGTTTGTGCACCTGTGGTTATTACGGAAATCATCGGGGTAGCCAAGGCAAATGAGTCCAAGGAGAGCAAGTGTAAATAAGAATAAAGATGGTGTTTAGAGGAAGCAGACACTGAGGTAACAAAATAGTGTCAACAAGCAACAAAACAATGGGAAGTCAATGGGAAGGCAAATGATTTTTTTTTTTTGGTAATTTTGCTTGGCCATGTTGAATGCACTGCTGTTGGGATGAAATATTGAAAATTAGAGAATATTCCACACACAGCCATAAACTGAGTGTTATTTCACACTTGGAACTCCAATAATGTTATACCAGAACTATCAGCTCAGTAGTGAAAGTGGTTGAAATGTTATTTGGAACTCCATCATGTTTAGCTGGAAATATATACCTGTCAAAACCTGCCCAATTTCACCACTGAATTCTCCCTATTTACACAGCATAATTCACACCTGCCAACTTTTGAAAACCCACCAGAGGGAGATTTCAGCTTGCAGAGGAGCAATCTGGCAGTGTATTTTGCTTCAATCCAGCAAGATCAGCACTTGGAAAGATGCCTTTAATTGCCACAACATTGTTTAGGAAACAGTGAAAGTGAAATATAGGACTAGTTCAAAGAAGTGAAAAGATAGAAAGACTGAAGATCTGATTTCCATGGTCTTTCCACCTCACAACAGTGAAGGAAACATATAAGGACAGATAAAATGATGGGTGTTATATAATTGTGAGAAGGATGGTTTTTTTTATAAAAGGGAAAGAAATATGTGGTTTGACCCAGTCTTCCCCAATCTGGTATTGTGGTCCCAAGCCATGTAAGGCTTTATAGGTTAAAACTAGGGATGTGCACTGGATCGGACCCGATCCACGATCCGAGTCCGGTCCAGTGGGAAATCGGATAAATTATCCGATTTCCGATCCAACAGCTGGATCTGCCGATCCAGTTCAAACCGATCCGAAAAGGCTCCGAACCGGTTCGGCGGATCGGCGGATCGGCGGGCGCCCACTGGCGCCCACCGCTGCTTCCATTGGCGGGTGCCAGCGGGCGCCCGCCGATGAAAGTGGACAGCGGGGGGGGAAGGAGGGGGGCCCTTACCTTCCCGGCCCGTCCGCTCCAGTCCAGCGCCGGCGGCTACTACCAGCGGGCTCCGCGGCCTGCTCCAGGGTGGCGCGCCAGGTGATGTCATCACCCGGCGCGCTACTCGAGAGCAAGCCGCAAAGCCGGCTGGCGGTAGCCGCCGGCGCCGGACGGTAGGGAACGGCCCGGAAAGGTGAGGAGGGGGCGCGCGGAGGGGAGGGGGGGTGCTTACCTTTTAGGGACGGGAGCGAACGGCCCTAAAAGGTAAGCAGTGGTGGGGAAGGGGGCTTACCCCCCCCCGGAGCCGTCCGCTTCTATCCGCTGGTGCCCACGGGCGCCAGCGGATGGAAGCGGACGGCCCCAGGGGGGGTAGGGAGCGTGGGGGAGGGGGCTTACCTGCCGGGGCCGTCCACAGTGGATGGCCCCGGGGGGGAGGGAGTTAGGCCCCCCCCTCACCCACCCGCTGCCATTTTTTCCTCATAGACTTGCATTGCAATGCAAGTCTATGGGGGGGAAAATGGCGGCCGATCCAAAAATTTACGATTTTTGGATCGGGATCATACTCGATCCGGTCCGGGGGGCCTCCGATTTTGTCCGAACCGATCCATGACAAAATTGGAGGTCCCCATCCGGGTCCCGATCCGATCCGGGGGGTCCGTGCACACCCCTAGTTAAAACCAGCACCTTGCATCGGGCTCAGAAACGTACAGGCAGCCAATGCAAGCGGGCCAGAATTGGTCTTATATGTTCAAACCTTCTGGTCCCTGTTACCAATCTGGCCGCTGCATTTTGCACAAGCTGCAGCTTCTGAACCATCTTCAAAGGCAGCCCCACGTAGAGCGCATTGCAGTAATCTAACTTGGAGTTACCAGAGCATGGACAACTGAAGCCAAGTTATCCCTGTCCAGATAGGAGTGAAGCTGGGCCACCAACCGAAGTTAGTAGAAGGCACTCAGTGCCACCGAGGCCACCTGAGCCTCAAGTGACAGAGATGGTTCTAGGAGAACCTCCAAGCTACTAACCTCTATTAAGTTAGTTAATAGAGAGCATTTGTCAGCCATAGAGATGCTGGAGAATTTCATTTGCTCCATACTTTTAAGCAAACTCACCTAAATGTCTCTTCCCTGACCAAAGGAGGCTGGTGGCTCTTATTTTGGTAGGGATGGGGCTCTTTTAGAGTTCTGGCTGGTTCTGACTGAAACCCAGAATGGAATCGCAGATCCACCAAAATTGGAGTCATCCATTTTCATGGTCCCTGACTTATACATGGGTTGGGATGCCATTTTTCTTTGGATTGCACATTTTTAAGGATGGGCGAAATCGCTGAGCACTTGCTTGGTGGGCGCTCACTCAGCTGCTGCTGCCACCTGCCCTCCTGTGCTGGGCTGCATGAGCCTCTGCCAAACACTCATGAGGCTCACAAGGCCTTGGCAAGCCCTGAGAACGTACCCTCAGCCACTTCCACAATTGTGCATTTCCACCTTCCACAGTAAAGGTGGCCGCCATTGGCACAGAAGGGGAAAATGTGCAATTTCCGGAGGCTCTGGACGTTGTGCATTTCCCCCTTTCATGTAAATGGAAACTGCCATTAGCATGGAAAGGGGAAATGCATCATTTCTGGAGCCTTGAGAAATCACGTGTTTCCCCCTGCACCAATGGGGTCTATTAATGCGGAGAGGGGGGAAGTGTGCAATTTTGACAGCGGTTGCAGGTGGCTGCTGAGTGCTTGCTGAGGGGTGCCTGACCGGGTCTGTGAGGATTGGACATGGGGGGGGGGGGGATCGTTGCCCTCACAGACCTAGTCAGATGCTCACAATAGTCATAGTGATGCAGTTAGTGGCTTAAAATGTGTACAAAGCATGTAATTTTAGGGGAAATGAACAAAAAAATGAATGTTTTAAGGTGAAATATATACAATTTAAATCTCCAGTTAATTTGCAATTTAAAAATTACAATTTTAAGAAGCGTGCATTTTTTTAAAAAAAAAAAAAATACAGAAACTGTGATGGAACAGATTATGATTAAATACATACAAAATTGACAGACAGAAAAAATGGTCCATCCATCCCTGGCCAGCCATAGAGCTTCCCCCCACAAGAAAAAGGGTTATATTCTTCTAAATTCTGGGGCTTCTAGGAAACATGATGATCGAATGACTTGCTCTGCTCCATGCATTTCCAATATACATCTACTATAACATTCACGAATTGTCAACACTCATGCTATGCTTGACCGGAAACTGCAATTACTTATACCCCATCTATTTTTCAAACTCTTCAAAACAGCTGTTGAAAATCTGTCTTAAAGAACACTCATTACACTTAGCTCATACCAGAACCACCTGACCCAATTTGATACAAGGACTATATAAAGCACACCCTACTCTTTTTTTTCATATATAATCATCTTGTTTGTTTTTTTACATGGAGGAGAGGTTTCAGAATAATTCCAGATCCATCCCTGGAATGCCCTATTTGGGGGCCTATTGCTGACAGAAGCACCACCCATGGTAGAACTATGCCCATGGAGCTTTCTGTGGCTGAGCTGAGAACAGCCAGAGATGGCTTGCCACTCTGTCAGCAGGGCTTTGCTCCATTGGCAGAGAGCCACTTCCACCCCATCCTAAACACCTCTAAACATGAGCAAATCTGTAAGTCAAGACTGTTCTCTTTGAGTCTTCTGTACTTACATGGACATACCCATGATTGTTCGTAGTTATTGTTTTGTTAGGACTTTTGATTGGGACTTAGAACTCATACCCAAATTGATTGGAGATGGGCATGAGCCAGTCATAGTTAAGCAATCTGAAACACTTAAATCTCTCTCACTGAAATCCATGGGATTTATCTTTGTTTTTGATCATGACCAGAAGTGTAAAACATGCATCTTGGCCCATTTGTAGTTCAACCCCAGAACCACACAGAGAAGTCAGCTGTCACAGGGACAGTTGAATGCAGATCCACCTTACCAGATGAGTCCAAGCAAACCCAGCACAGCTCTATTCTTTTAAGGGCTTCACTCAGTGATATAATGTAATGATGTTCAAAAATATTATTTTAGTTCACATATCATTCAAATTTGCCCACTCGCAATCCTGACCATGGATGGGAACACATAACCTCCCCACAAATTCCTAAATTTACAATAATGTTTGGAAAATGCATTGTTTTAGAAATGTGCACTTTAAAAAGTGCATTTCTTTTTTTTTTTCATGCTTTAGTCAATGGGGAATTTTCATAACCAGGCATTCAAACCACCACTCCTGGTATCCATTTAACAGAACAGCTACTGAGTAGGGTGGAAGCCGAAACGTCTAACTCTCTCTCTCTCTCTCTCTCTCTCTCTATATATATATTCTGTCATTAGTCTTTCTGTCTTTCATTATTAATGGGGGCACAGCAGTGCCTCCATTGTTAAGGGCCGTCAGTAAAAAACACATTCCGCCATGTTAAAGTGATAATTGGGGGGGGGGGGAGTCATTCTAACAGCCATAAAATCAAAAATGTTTCATCAACCTTTCTGAAATTTACAAGTGCCACAAAGAAATGTTTGTTTTACATTACCTGAAAATTTCAAGAAGATTGGTGAAAGATTGAGGGAAGGAGAGCAGTTTAAGTTAGAAAAGGAATACAAACCTCTCTCCCTGCTTTTGTAAAATTTACTTCCGGGTTGCTACTTTGTGTGCTCACAATTTGCATAATTTCTAGAGCCTTATTAAGTAATCCAGTGGTGGGGTCTTCTTCCTCCTTGATTTTTAAGGACTATTTTAACCTCTCATTCAAGTCAATGAGGTGGCCATCTTCCCTCATAACACGACACACTCTCCCCCCCTCCCTCCTGCCTTAGAATGTGGGGTGGGTGAGTGAAATAGCCGTTGCCTCTAGCACAGACCTTTTGAGTGAAGAAGAAGAGTTTCTCTTTTCTCTTCTGTAACATGCATTCCTTTGGCTCTGAGAGTATTTTGGGCTATCTTCATAAGGCCAGTTTGCTCTTTTGCTCCCTGGTGAAGCAGGGTGTGGTTCCTCTGGATCCATGGTAACTTGATCTTCAGATGTCTCCTGGGAATAGGTAGCTATACCTTTCTTTTAATTTCCCCCACCCCATACACACACAGTGCTCCTTCCCTCTTTTCTAAGAGTTTGGTCCATACTGCTATAAATTGAAAGCTTCAAACACTTCATTTAATTAGTTTGGGCCGGTGTTAAGTTTTAAGTACAATGTTGAAACCTTTCAAAGTGATTCTGGGCCTACAACGCTGGTTTTGGCCTAGTCACCCTGTTTTTCTAATAAGGTTTAGAAACAGTTGAGCTGTCGTTTATTTTGCATAGTGTACACACATGGATTTTCTTTCTAATCCTTGCAGTCTACACTGGCTCCCTCCTTGATGTGTTTTTGGATGCAGACAAACCCAAATGGAGAGACTAACAGGCCATAAAGTTGCCTGGCTGGGTCTGCTGCTCTAAACAAAAAAAGAGAAGTAGGTGGCCCTAAGTTGTTCATGATCAGTTTTCCACAACCCCACAGTCACCTCTGCATATCATATTCTCCACCCTGTCCTCATGGTTTATCTGCTTTGGGAGAATGAGAATTTCACTTGCACTTTCTGCCTCCTTAGGGAGGATGTGGCGTTAAGGCTTGTGAGCCTTAACTCCCAATTTCCCTGCTTTTTGGTGCTTGGTTGGAATCTGTAGAGCCTTAACATTGTTTTTGTAAACCGTAGGTTTTTTGTTTAATGAATATATATATATATGTGTGTGTGTGCCTTTTTCTTGCCTCTCCTGATTTTAGGTATTGCATAGAGAGATAACAAAGTCTGCTAGCATGTTTTACATGAGCCTCTGTTTTCCTGTTCTTTTTCCAATTTATTTTGGTGTATCATGTTTTCCTTTATGCACATCACTTCTGAGCACAGTGCTACAATTACCTCTTTATTGATATTTCTCTCCAACATGAAGAGGAAGCAAAAAGGAAGGCAACAAAACAATAAAACACCCGTCCATCATGACTACTTTGCTCTGTGCTATCAAAGTGCCATGTTCTAGAATGAAATGGTATGCCTGTGTTTGGGGGATGAGGGCAGACAAGAACAAATTCTGGGTCCCAACTGTTATGGTATAAACCTGGAAGCCTCAAGGTGAGTTATGGAGCTCTACATGACCCCTTGAAAAAGAGGGAATAAATATTTAATAGGTCCAATCTAATGTGATCATTGAGGAGGAACAGGACAAGAAGGGAGCCCATGACAGTGATCGATGGCTGGTGAATATTTCCACATTGCTGGCTTCTGGAGACCTTCTTGAGTAAATATATATATACCAATACCGATTCAGGTGTCACTGTGCTTGTGGAGTTAGAGCCAAGACTGAACCACCCATGCACATGGGAGAAATATCACGAGATTTGAGGTAATGCTGAGATTTGTAGATATGAAAAAAAAAATCTTTCAGGACAGAAAGCCTTAATGGGGAAATCAAAAGATAGAAGAAGGAGCTGCTGTGATTTTGTACATACTAGTCTTGAATGGATTATACATCTGAATTTTGGCACTGTGATGGTCACTTAGTCCTGAGAGGAACATTTGAATACTGATGCCGTGAGGTCAGTGATCTTCTGCCAGTTGGGGTTTCAACTGATGGATATATTCCTCTTCTTCTTTTTTTCTCCTAAAGAAACCCAATTATACATGTGTTCATGAAAGGCTGTAAAATTAGAACTGTCCATTAAATGCTTTTTGGGTTCAGTACTCAGATGTGTCCTCCGAAGGGCATAGCATCTACATCAGGTGAACAAAGAAGGAGTAAAATGGAGAAACCAAAGGTTGGCCAATTACTGTTGAGGAATGGATGTGATAGGGGAGATACCATTGGCAGTGGAAGTATGGTTGAAAGGAAGTTATGGTAGCTCAGGAGAAGATTTACTTTGATGTAGTATAATAGGGGGAGTTCAGACTTTCCCTCTCACACATTCTTGGAATGGTTAGAGGAGCTTCATGGCCAGCCCTACCCATGCCATCAATATGACCATGTCCAACCCCATCATACATATGTTCAGTGTGTGCACTAATATATGAATGAAAAACAAAGGATGGATGTGAAATTTGTTGCAAGCAAATGCAAAATTCATTAAAATACAAACCTACGAATTTCACACTTCCCGAACTAGAATGCAATGAGTTGCTACTATTCTACATTTCCTGAACTTTGTGATTCAATTTGCACATCAGAAATGTGTAAAAAATGTGTATAATAGGAGATATGCACACAAAATGCATAATAGGAAAAGTGTGCAAAATTGTGCATATGGAAACTGCACATGAAACTGCATTATATTAGGAAAAATCACACGCAGAGAAAAGTATATATTTAGAAACGTGCATACAAAAGTACATATATTGGAAAAAGTGCATGCAAAGACATGTACAAAATTTTGTGTGGACTTCCCCTCCCCCAACCCCCAACCCCCACAAATTCACAAACTTACTGGGAGTTTGCTCCCAAATTCGGGGACATTTTTCCCCTGTGTAAATGCAATGTTCTGCAAATTTCAGGCAGAATTTATACAAATTACAGCCGTAATTTGTGGAATATCACATTTATGATGGAGGGAGTTCCTGCTGCCATGGTGCAACCTCTGGTGCCAATGCTCCCCTCCCACCCTGTTGCTGCCATGCAACCCTTCCTCCCTGTCACTGTCGCCACCATGCAGACCAAGTCAGGCCAGCTGGCAGAACTCGGGCTGGAGTCCAGGGTACTGAGCCGGTGAAAATTCACAGAGTTGCAACCCACAAATGGATTCCTCCAACATCCCTATTTTGATGAGACACGTGAATATTGTGGACTCCGCATATCCACTTCCCTTTGTACCCCCTTCCCATCTGACTCTACTGAAATGAGAAGCTCCTCTCGCCAGAGTGTGTGAAGTGCTTCGGGATCCTACAAAGTGAAAATCCTCTATGCTGTAAATGTCAGAGCATACTCTGAATGTCTTACAATACCAAAAAAGGTTTGTGTGTGTTTTGGGAGCAAGCTGGTAACCTTGCCTTGAAACTGCAGGGAAAGATATGTGGCCTTGATGTTTGTGTCAGAACCTACATCTTACCTTATGTTCTGTACACTCAGCAATCCATATAGATTTTCTGTTGTTGTGGATGGGGGGTTTCTGAAGGTTAAGCGGGTCACTAATGAGCTCCTGCCCTGGTCGTGTCTGCAGGGCTTTTGCCAATAATGATCACCCACAGTTAGCAAGCTTGTTGCAACAGCAATAGCAAAATGGGCTGCCCTTTGCCAGAGCAGGTGAACTCATCAGGGCTATTTTATTCCTTCCTTTGCTTTGGCCTTCCGTATGCTTCTGAGTATAATCTGTTTATATGGATATTTTTAGTCTGTTTATAGGAATTGAGCAGAACAGATCGAAAGACTTGGGGGCTGATATCTTTATTATCCCCAGGAAAGGACAGTGGAGACAAAATAGAGCTCAACTCTAAGCCTGAAAATGAAACTTCCCTTTTTTATGGTAGTAGAACTCTTTAACCTGAAAGGCAAAATGTTTCAATTCTGGCTGTGTGAGCACTTATCTCTGAGATCAATTCTGTATACTTGAGAAATAGATATCCACCTAAATCTGCTTTTGCTTTTTTATCTTCTTCTTTTAAATTGAACTTCACATTCTGTGACCTTGGGGGAAAACAAGAAGATTAAATTAAAAATCAAAATTCAGCACCAACAGACAAGCGAAGTATGCATATATGGTCCATTTGTCATTCAATTCCTCAGGTTGTATGCTCCGTTATGAACCCAATATTTGAGCTACTTCAGAATTTTGCATTTTAAAACAGCAAACAAAACAAGGACTGATGTAATATCTGGGGAAAGTGTGGGTAAATCTGGGACCAGGGGAAAGTGTGGGTTAGGGACCACGAAGCGAGGGTTAGTGCAATGCTGCTGATGTAAGCTCCAACTCTACAGCGCTGGAGCCTTTCACAGATATTGCTGACACATTTTCAAACACATCTCCAAAATTGTTTCTGCATTTAAAACTGACATAGCATAAAAACTTCTGTACGTAAAAGATTGCCGGAGATAAACAGCATCAATTAAAAGCCCCAGACAGTGCTGGATCTGCAGAGTATAAATGAAGACCTGGCTGATCCAGACATTATTTTTATGTGGTGATAGTGCAGATTAGGGGTGTATGAGAAATTTGTTTCAGTTCATTTTTAAAAATCAGGATTTATCCAGTCCCCACCTTCTGGGACAAACATGGACCCAGACACAATCTGCTGTCAAAGTCAGAACATTTAGGGATGGCGCAAGTGGCCAACTGTTTTCAAGAGACCAGTAGACTCACCCATGCCTGGCCTCCCAAACCCAGACTTATGTTTTCTGTAAATCAAATCTTACTGAAATGGTAGGTGTAACGAACCATTCATGCGACATTACAGGCACAAATGGTCCATTTACACCTGTAATGACGCTTAAATGGCTGCTTTATGGCCATTTGCATAAGGTTTGATTTTACAGAAAAATGCAAGTTGCCATTTTTACATAAAATAGTGATTCACTGATGGGAAGGATGGCTTCCGGGCACTTGCGGATGGGTCCAGTAAGTCTGGGGGCTCATGAGCGGGTCCAGGGCCTCACAAGTGGAGGCCACAGCTCACTGAGCACCTTGGAGAAAACAGACAGAGATGTGTCTATCCATCCTTAGATACATTTCCTAGCTTGCAAGTGATTTGCAGACCAACAGCATGCTCACATTTGAAAAATGTGCATGAAAAAAATGCATGCTTTTGGAAAATGCACACAAATATTCTTTTATTAATTGGAGACAAATACATGCATTTCAAAGACGTGCAAAGTTAATCCAGACATTTGGGAAAATATACATGAACATATTCATGGATTTTATGTGGTCAGGCTCGCAATCTGATAAGGACTCAAGTCTGAACAAGTTTTGAGATAAAATTTTGAGGACTTCATCATGCTTGAGTTTTGCTAATTCCCATATCCCTAGCACAGATGGAAAATCACTCCTGGTTCTGTAAAACTTGCAAAAATGGAAATATTACAGAGGTGCATTTCATTCAGAGATACCAAGCTTATGCTTTAAAACAAGAGTAGGCGACATGGTGGCCTCCAGATGTTTTGCACTGTGGCTCCCATAAGCTCCTAGATACCATGGGCAGTGGTCAGAGGTTATGAGAGTTTTGTAATCCAAAGTAGTGATGTGTATCATATCATTAAAATGTCCGATATCGATACAATAAAGTTGTTATCGGACATCTGATTAACGATAACGATACGATAGGAAAACCTCCGATAAATATCCAATCTGATAAATTTCAGCCCAATTATATTGGATTATCAGACTGCCATATACGTAAATAAACCTATAACTTCTATATTTTAAAAGTCAGAGGCTTGAAACATGGTCACAGTGCTTATGTGGTATGCCTAAGTATGTGTATGAAATTTGAGATTGATCCCTCCAACCCTCGATTTTATATGAATTTATTAAAGATCATTTAAATTTGACAGGTCAGAATGACAGCTCGCCATGTGCGTTTATTCAGACCTGTCAAAAAGTTGCAGGATCTTTAATAAATTCATATAAAATCTAGGGTTGGAGGGATCGATCTCAAATTTCATACACATACCTCATATGCATTAGGCATACCCCATATGCATTGTGACCAAGTTTCAAGCCTGTAACTTTGAAAATACAGAAGCTATAGGCATTTTTCTAAAACATTCAGCTCTATAGGGCACAATGGGGCTGCAAATTAAATATTGGATTTCTGATAATTATCATCAAGATGGTATGATTACCCAACGATATTATCGGAGAGGATAATTTTTTGGTCCGAAATTCTGATAACGATAAAATACAATATTTTTGGGTGTGCACATCCCTAATCCAAAGCATCTGGAGGTGACCAGGTTGCCTCTCATTGCTCTAAAATGAATTCCATGGATCTGACTACAAGTGAGGCTCTGATTGCAGCAATTCACCCATTATATGTTTAGCAGATATACAGAGTGGCTCTTGCATCTGAACTTCCCCCTGCCCCAGCCGTTGTATATTTACCGTGGCGGCACCTGTGCTTCAACACTGTTTTCTAAAGATAGATTAAGTGTGAATGGCAGAGCCACATCCCTAAACACCTGTATGTATGCAGTAGGAAATTCTGTTCGACTGCATATATACTTATACTAGCAAATGGACCAGGCTTTGCATAGGTTGGAGTTGATATAGTTGTAATAAAGAAGTCTTCACGCAAACTTACACAGCTGTCAAAGTTGGATGCATTGTGCCTGCCCCGCCTCAGTGAAGGCACTCCTACTGGCACCCCTAGGCACACTCCTGCCATGGTCCATCCCTATAGCCCCCTGAAGGAGGGGGTCTGTCCACGCCATTTCCCTTAGATGAAGCTGCCCCACAGCAGAGGGGAGGGGCAGTACTTCAACTCAGCCTACTATTTTTTCCTGGCTTCAATCTGTGCTTGATTTTGTTTTGTTTTGTTGTGAACGCTTGGTGCTTGTTTTCTTTTCGGAAATGTCTAAAAAGCATGACAAATGTGAATGCTGTATGGTTAAAGTCTGCTCACTGAATCATGATGAGAGGTTTGGTTGAAATCGATCAAGCGGTATTGAAGCAGTATATCTTAAAAATGTTTGATTTGCCCCCATTTTGGTTCAAGGGGGCGGCTGAAATTTTCACTATGCCTAAAATAATCCCAGATAGAGGTAGAACAAATCCAAAAAGTTTTATAACAATTGGATGTACACTTTTCAAGTCCATTGAGAATATACATACAGACACTTCCTTTTATTTACATAGACCGAAGATGTACTCAGTGAAGGTTGGTGGCTCCGATTTTGGTAGGGCTGTCTGGGCTTCAGTCAGCACCAGCCAGAGCTCTAAAGGAGCTATCCAAGGTTTTGACCCAAGTGTTGAGATAAGGTTGAAGGCCTTGGATAGCTCCTTTGGAGTTTCAGCGGGTTCTGGCTGAAACCCAGAAAGGACACACACACACACACAAAGAGAGAGAGAGAGAGAGAGAGAGAGAGAGGCTGAATTCGGACAACACATTAAGCAACTGAGGGGGGGAAACAATCGTAAGTTGTGTTGCTTATTGTGTTGTGTGGAGGGTAACATGCCGCTCAAAAACTACTGACAGTATGCTATTCCACCCAAATAAGCAACTGAGAGAAACAACTGGCTTGCAGGTTGTTTAGCTTGAAGCCAGTTCTTTAAAGTGTTGTGTGGAGGGGTGAGTGTGTTAATGGCGTGTGGTGAGTGGGTTAACACACAAGCCCATAGAGACAGGCGGCAAGAGCGACCAAAGCGGCGGCTGCCACTCTGCTACAACTGGTGCAACTTGCAGAGGCTGCTGGGATAGAACTGGGAGGACTGAGGGAGGAGGGAGGGTGGGAAGAGGGGCGGGGGCTGTGTCAGTCAAATGCTGGGTTGACTGTTAGTCCACTCAACGCCAGCCCCAACTGCCATCCACATATTATTTGATTGCTACAGAAATTCTGGTGCATCAGTAGTGCCATTGTGGAAACCGGTGCTTGGACTATGAAGGACAATGTGGGATTAATGAAACCTACAAGCCCCTCCCCCTGACTCCCCCATGTTAGCTAAATCCAACCCATGTAAGCATTTAAAAGCTAGGGATGGACAAATCTGTAAATTTTGATTTCCCTCATTTCTCATTTTCCAATCTTAAATTTGATTAATCCCAAAGTTTGAGGATTTTTAAAGCATTCCCATGAAAATTCATTGGATTACTTGCGTGTCTATCTTTGAATGTTCATTTGCTTAATGTACACACTATTGAAAGCATGTTTCCCAATACAATGCAAATGTAACGTTATTTTCACTGATATGCACACTTTGCTGTGCACTTTCACCTCAGATATGTATTTGTATTTGCACTTCTTGATTGGAGAACTCCATTGCAGATTAAACTTTGGTCTGATCCAGTAGGGTGGTTCTTTTGCTCCCCTTGCTATTGTAGTCATATGTGTAGCAAAGGGATCACTTGGTAGAACTATTCGATGCAGTTACTTTCTGCATCAACCTTGTCTCACCCACCAATATTGGCATCAGAGCTTTAGGTGTGATTCGAACAATACCTTAGTGGCAACGAAGGCACTTCAACATGGCTGCTTCCCATTCTGGGTAAAACTGAACTGAAGAACATCCAAAATGATCCAATGGAATATACAGAGATGAAGGTTCAGGATGTTGAAATATATATGTGTGTGCTTTTATTCCCAAGAAGTAGCACTACGTATTTCAGCCCTCAGTACGGTGTTCTATACAGGTTAGTTTTTTATATATGCATACCTTCAGAATGAATCCTGCAGAGATTTCCGCAGGCATTTATATTAAAAACAAACAAACAACTGACACCTGAAGAAGACCCATATATAGGGCCAAAATTCATAGGGCTACTCTTCGGAAGAAAACCAAATATATATTTTTCAGCATCCTGAGCCTTCATCTCTTTAATCCATTGGACCACTTTGGATGTTCTTCAGTTCAATTTAACCCAGTATAGGAAGCAACTATGTTGAAGTGCCTTCTTTGCCACTAAAGTACTGTTCTAATCACACCTAAAGCTGCCCAGAACAGTGGATTGAATCCAGACTTAGTCAGACTAGTCCCATTGACTAAATCTGAATCCAAACCATGACATAAAGTGGCCCATAGTTTCTGTGTTATTGTTTTCAAAATCTTGCAGTTCAAATACATCTGCTATAGCAGAGACAATGAACTGGACATCTTACAATAATAGAAAATGCTCTAATTATTGATTGATTTATTGTATTTTTATACTGTCCAATAGCCGAAGCTCTCTAGCCGGTTTACAAAAATTAGGCACTTTTTTGGGAAGATTATTGGAAAATACCTCAAATAATGACTACGAAGTTTGCTAGTCACACAGGATCTGCCAACTGTATCTTGAATATAGGGATTGGCAAATCTCCTGATGTCCAGTCCGAGCGGGGATCTGCTGTGGGGGAATTCAGGCTCCTTGGAGCCCCATGGATTTCCCCAGAGCCCTGCCACATCTGCCAGGGTTCGTGGAGCAGCTCCCCAGCTTTCTAAAATATGTGATAGGCTAATGATGGCCATCATGAGCCTCTCGTGAGGGGATTATAGCCGTAAATGGTGGATTATATGTCATTTGTGGCTATAAAGGATTTATTCTTATGTAAATTGAAGCCCTGCAGAACTCTTGCGGACATAAGGTGAGTAAGACTGGTCCACTGTAGACTCTGGATGTTGGTTTCTTTGGAATCTGGCCTCATTTGAGTCTGTGGGGGATTTTTCTAGCATCCCTACTTAAATATCCTTTCATTTGCACATCTTCCTTTCCCCTCATGTTTAATATTCCAGCAAGAGGCACTCTTGATAGCTTAATGGAATGGACTTTTCATATGGTACACAGAACAATTGGTCTTTCTAGTTTCTTAATTTATTATAAATATTTATGAATTATTTAGTCTTCCAGGTAGTTTGGTGTTTTTTGTGGTTTTTAAAAGTTATGCTTGTTTAGAACAGCATTGAGGTGTTTGAGTTATTATAATGCCATTAATGAACAAATCATAAAATATAAATTTAATGTGCTGAATATCTGAGCAGGGAGAACGTAACAATTAGAATCACATCACATAGCTATTAGGCATTTAGAAAGGAAAGAAATGTGCATAATTCAACTGGTAGATTTCTGCAGTGCTCTGGAAATGTGTCTTGGCTGGGTAACTATAAAGGGAGTGAGGGAGCATAATAACATATCCAAGAATATTCGTTGTCATTCCGCTGTGAGGATTTTGTTAGGTTTGCTGTGCAGTCATGTTAAGATGCTGCTGCTATTCCTATTCCTGTCAGAAGAAGCATTCTGAATAAACTAGTCAGATTAAAATAAAGGGTGGGCAGTGCAATCCTGTACATGTCTACCCAGAAATAACCTCCATTTTGTTCAATTGGGCTTGCTCTCAGGGAAGTGTGTATAGAATTGTAACCTAAGGGAGCAGAACATGAGAAGGAACCAAAGAGTTCAGCCATGTCACAAACTATCAGGGCTGGGCCAAGACACATTGCTGCCTGAAGTGAAGAACAAGAGGGTGCCCCTCCCATTCTGTATGAAAGCTAAGTGGACTGGCAGATTAATCTGCCAACAGTGATAGGACATTCTCCACTGAACCTGAAGGCAGCAGGCTGTCTTAGGCGGTGCAGACCAGGCTAAATAATAATAATAATAATAATAATAATAATAATGTATCCATTTATTACCCGCCTCTCCCAACGGATTGAGGCGGGGAACAGCATCAAACATAAAATACAAAACTGATTAAAAGCACATAAAACCAGTATATCATTAAAATACCAACAAAACACCAATAAAACACTTTAAAATTCATCTGGGTAGGCCTGCCAGAAGAGATCAGTCTTTATAGATATTTTAAATTCCTGAAGACTGGTGAGTTGGCGAATCTCTCCCGGCAGGCCATTCCACACTCTGGGAGCGGCAGAAGAGGAGGTCCTCTGGGTAACAGTTGTCAGTCTAGTTCTTGTTGACTGTAGTAAATTCTTCCCAGAGGACCTGAGCGTGCGGGGCGGATTGTATGGGAGAAGGCGATCCCGTAGGTAACCTGGTTTGGGTCCATGCACGCAGGTCTTTCCTTCAACACCTTCTGCCACCTCTCAGGATCTGCCACTCTGCAGAATGGCAAGGCCAGTCCTGAGCGCTTTGAAGTCCAAGAAGATTCAGGGAGTCAGGCCAAAGGCAAGCATTGGGAGAAACAACCAAAAGGGCAAAGAGTGTGAATCCCACAACCAGCAGGGAGCTTTGTATTTACAGCTCCATATTCTCCGAGGATCCTGGACAGTCCCAATTTTGTTCCTACCCTTGATAAGACCTGCCCCTGTTTTGTCCCATTTTTTTTAACCTTTGGGATAACTTGGGGAGGCCTTTAAAATGTTTTAGGGGGAGTTGCTGCCATAGTTCAGGTTTAAGTCCCCCTCTCTTAAATCCCTAGGAGATAAATAATAATAATAATAATAATAATAATAATAATAATAATAACGATTTATTTCTTACCCGCCTCTCCATCTAGATCGAGGCGGGGAACAACAGCATGATAAAATACATAAAACTAATTAAAACATGACAAATATTATTAAAACTGCATTAAAACATCCTAAAACATCATTAAAACATCCTAAAACATCCTAAAAACATTCTAAAAATTACACTGGATATGCCTGCCGGAAGAGAACAGTCTTTATAGCTTTCTTAAATTCTAAAAGACTGTTAAGTTGACGAGTCTCCTCCGGCAGGTCATTCCACAGTCTGGGAGCGGCAGAAGAGAAGGTCCTCTGGGTAACAATTGTCAGCCTAGTCTTGGCCGACCGCAGTAAGTTCTTCCCAGAGGACCTGAGCGTGCGGGGCGGATTGTACGGGAGAAGGCGATCCCGGAGGTAACCTGGACCCAAACCATGTAGGGCTTTAAAGGTAATGACCAACACTTTATACTTCGCCCGGAAACTAATCGGCAGCCAGTGGAGCGATTTTAAAGCTGGCGTAATATGGTCACTCCTAGATGTACCGGTGACCAACCTGGCTGCCATATTTTGAACTAGTTGAAGTTTCCGGACTAGGCACAAAGGTAGCCCTATGTACAGCGCATTGCAGAAGTCAAGCCTCGAAGTTACCAGCGCGTGCACCACCATCTTTAGGTCTTCCAACTCTAGGAAGGGGCGCAGCTGGCGTATCAGCCGAAGCTGATAGTAGGCACTCCTGGCCGTCGCATCTATCTGGGCTGTCATTTGGAGCGACGGATCCAGGAGCACCCCCAAGCTGCGAACACAGTCTTTCAGGGGGAGTGTAACCCCATCCAGAACCGGTTGACACACCTCCAAACCCAGGTTGCGGCCTTTGACAGCAAGCACCTCCGTCTTGTCTGGATTCAGCTTCAGTTTGTTTTTCCTCATCCAGCCCATTACCGCCTCCAAGCATTCATTCAGAGGAGACACACTATCCTTAGCTGACGATGTTGTCGAAGGCATAGAGAAATATATTTGGGTGTCATCAGCATACTGATAGCACCCCGCCCCATGCTTCCGGATGATCTCTCCCAACGGTTTCATATAAATGTTAAACAGCATTGGGGAAAGGATGGCACCTTGCGGTACGCCACACAGCAGCTCCTTCTTTGCAGAGCAGCTATCCCTAAGCATCACCATCTGGAACCTGCCCGAGAGGTAGGACCGGAACCACTGAAGCACAGTGCCCCCGATTCCCAATCCCCTCAGGCGTTCCAGAAGGATACCATGGTCGATGGTATCGAATGCCGCTGAGAGGTCCAAAAGTACCAACAGGGACACACTCCCCCTGTCAATACCCAGGCGTAGATCATCCGCTAAGGCGACCATAGCAGTCTCAACTCCGTATCCCGCCCTGAAGCCAGTTTGAAATGGGTCTAGAAAATCAGTGTCATCCAAGACTACCTGGAGTTGAAAGGCAACCGCCCTCTCGATCACCTTGCCCAAGAATGGAAGGTTTGATACCGGTCTGTAGTTATTAAAGTCCAGGGGATCCAGGGAGGGCTTCTTTAGAAGCGGCCGTACCACCGCTTCTTTTAAACATGATGGAAAACTCCCCTCCCTGAGAGATGCATTAATAATATATTGTAATTGCGATCTAACCTCATCTCCTCCCTGGACGACCAGCCATGAAGGACAGGGATCGAGAGGGCAAGTCGTCCCCCTCACTCGTCCAAGCAGCTTGTCCACGTCCTCGGTACTCACCAACTGAAACCGATCCAGTATAATTCTACTCGCGGAGTCACTGGACACTCCATCGTCAGCCTCTGCTATAACGACGGCATCTAAGTCGGCTCTTATCCGAGAGATTTTATCTGCGAAATGATCATTAAAGGCATCGCAGCGAACCGCCGAAGGCTCTAAAGTCGGATTCAGGGGGGAAGGTGCCCGGGTTAGACCCCTCACCACCCTGAACAGTTCCGCTGGACGTGAATTCGCAGATGCAATGCGCGCAGAGAAGAAAGCTTTCTTCGCTGCACGTATTGCCACCCCATAGGAACGAAGATGTTCTCTATGCCGTGTCTTGTCGGATAGAAGTCGAGTTTTCCGCCATCGGCGCTCCAGTCGTCGTCCTTTCCGCTTCAACTCCCTGAGGTCTTCCGTATACCAGGGCGCCCTGTTAGAAGCGGGTCGGAGAGGACGTTTGGGGGCGATCGTGTCGATAGCCCTAGTTAGGTCTCGATTCCATCTATCAACCAGGGCTTCTACAGGATCGTCGACGATACCAGCCATAGAACCCTCCAAGGCTTTCTGGAATCCAGCAGGATCCATCAGCCTTCGAGGGCGGACCATCTTAATAGGTCCACCACCCCCGCAGGGGCGGGTGGTAGCCGTGATACTAACCTTATCACGGCTACCAACACACTTAAATCTCTTAAGTGTGTTGGTTGATGAATAATGTTCCCCAGCATCCTTACCTCAGAGTGGGTTAAACTGCAGTCCAACTAGCCTAATACTGCTGCTCTCTAGGATCTCAGCCAGATGTTTTTCCCATCACCTGCTGTTTGATCTCTTTTATTTGAGGTGTCAGGGACTGAACCTGCAACCTTCTGCATGAAAACATGTGTTTGACCACTGAGTTATCATCCCTTCCCTAATATAGACATCATATTGACTACCTCTTGGACATCAATTTTATTTTATTTATTTATTTTCCTTCTCATGTATTTATACTTCTGTTTTCCTCACCCCATTGCTTTACATCATCTATACTGTATTCTCTTCTTGTAATATGAAAAAAACTTAATGAAACTTATGATTTTTTTTAAAAAAATCTCTAAATATGAAGGCAGATGCCTCTTGAATGACTGTAGTACACATGGGTGTCATGAATGCATACATATTAAAAGTTTCACACACTATAGCATAGAGCCTGCCTAACACATGCTTGTGAGGTTCATTTTCAGTTGTTCACAGCTTCATATTATAGGAGAGTGTACACCTTTAATGCTAGGATTGCATGGGAATTCTGTTTAGGGGTGAAAACTCAATGGGTTTTTGTGGTTTAATGGATTTTGTTCCATTTTCCCCCACTGGCATTGACTCAATATGTAGTGAGTTGATTCAATATGAGGATTTTGTGGTTGTTGATGATTTTTTAATGGCAGCAATTTGAGCAAATTGGATTTTTTGTATGTGTGCATGGGTTTTTAAATTTGCGCAAATGGGGTTGTATTTTTAATTTATTTTTAGTTGTCCCCTCAGGTCTTTCAGAAGTGTACAAGTTCAAAGATTCAGCTGTCTGATGTGTGTAGTTTTGCCTTGTCAATGTCCTTGTATGTTTCAGGAATGTAGCAAAGAACACTGAGAAATATGCATGAATTGTTTACCAGGGCAAGGAGGAAAAAACAATGGTTGATTATTTCCGCATTTTCTATTCTGATGAAACATTTTCTACATTGACTTATTTACAAGGAAGCCCAGAGTATATGACCCAGAACCCCTGCAGTTTGTAGAGTCTGGATATTCTAGGACACGGGTGGGGAAGTGCTTTCAGCCAAGGGCCAAATTCAATTTTAAAGAAGCTCTCTGGGACCACATTCCAGTGGAGCGCAAGGTGATGGCAAAAGGGTAGAGCCATAATCAGAAGGAACAGGGCCAAAGTACCAACTTGTTGTAGCTTAAAGCTTTTACAGCTAGTAAATAAGCCTTAAGAGAGACATTTCAACCTCTTAGAATAGGATAAAACTGCACAAAGGCAAGGAAACCACCATATGATTGGTGGTAAGGGTAAAAGGGATTGGGCAGGAGGAAGGGGAATGGCCATCTGAAGAATCCCAGTAGGCTGGATTGGGACCCAGGAGGGTCAGATTTGGCCCCTGAGCCTGAGATTCCCCACCCTTCTTCTAGGACCTACTCTCATAAGACCCCCTTACAGACTTTAAATTGGGTAAAATGAACCTGTTGGAGGAGGTGGGAGAGACAACTTGGTGGTAGGATCTCTGATGACTTATGCATATTAGCCAAACATCTGAGGAGAGCTTCCATGCTTACTCTTATATACACACTGATACATATGGATACATACTGCAGTATGTGCATAAGCTCTCTTCAGATGTTTCCATGAGCACACATGGGTTGGAGATGGAACCTAGCACCTAGATGCCACTCCTCCCCTCCACATTCATTGTACCCAGTTTGAACATCTGTAAGGTGCTCATGATGCACTGGCTAACTCTGTTCATCCTCAATGTCATCACTCAAAAGCCCATTTTCCCATGGCTGCACATTGCAGGGGAAGACCATTTATGATGAGCATCCATAAAGTTGTGTGTTCAATGGAAGCATTCCACTGTCACCAATCTTTACAGTAATAGATCAGTAATAGTATTTCCTCGAACACAGATTCCTAGAGCACAGTTTGAAAACCACTGTATCATACCTTCCAGTATCCAAATATCAGTTAGCTGTGGGATGATTCCCAGCGTGATCAGACTTACAATTTTCTGAGTGATAGACGGTAGCTATCACAAAAATTGCTTGTTTGTACAAAGCTATTATCACAAATGGGCTGTTGCAAGTTGTGCTCTTTTTCTCACCTAACAAGGAATGGGAGGCTGGGACATGATCTGAAAACACAAACCGAAAGAGCATATTACGATAATGGCTTCATACAAGAAATGATGTGATCGTTTCAGTTTATCTCATGAAAGACTACAAATGCTCTCATATTACATGATTGGGTGGATTGGTCCCAAATCTGAATTCACTTTATGTTCTTCCTATATTGCCCTGTGTCAGTGTTTAGAGCAGCCCTCCCCAACTTAGTACCCTCCAGATGCATTGGACTACAATTTACATCATCCCCAGCCAGCATACCCAATGGCCATACTGGCTGGGAATTATAGGAATTGTCAGTTAGCACACTGACAACTCAGTTAGGGAAGACACTAGATTGCGGAAGGCTGGTTTAGAGTATGTGAAAATGAGCTATCTCTAAAATGGTTTGTTTTCCAATTTAATATATTCCTTGTTTTATATTCATAAGATTGTGCTTTTTGCGTGTTCTAATGTTGCTTTGCTTAGATTACTATTTACCATAACTGAGAGGGAACAAAAAGTGAAAAATATGTAGATTTAAGAACAATACATTTTCAGACAACCAACACTGGTTGAAATATCTGAATGGAAATTGTCAAGAAACTTATGAAAATGCTTTTGAGTTGACAGCATGACACACACAAAATGTAAAACTGGATGTATGTCTCTGGAAAAGCAGATAGTGTTGCATTGGGTTCAACATGTGTGTGACTTACAGATTTACTGGATAAATTTGAGCAAGCCACTTTGTCCACAGATAATGTGTTAGTACAGGGGAGCATAGAATTGCCCTAAGCAATTCACCTAGGCAAATGAATGTTCCTGCTTAGGTGAAAGCTATGTACAGATTTTGAAGGAAAAAAGAGGTAGAGATGGAGGAGAAATTCATTCACTTTACATTTTAATGCAAGCTTACTTTATTTCATACTTTCAAATCACTATGCAAACTGAAATTCATTTAACCTTCAAAATTCACACTTCTGCACATATTGCAATGGAGCTCTCCACTAAAAATGTGGGAAAATAACATTCAAATATGTATTATATTAGGAAAATTACTTGCAAAAACTGTATATCAGGGGGAAAATTACAAAAATATATATGCAGAGCAGTGCTGCAACTGCTTACGCCATCCCATCATCAATGTTTCCACTGGGTCTGTGTTCTCAGTCTCCAGGTGTTTGGTGGAAGTTCTGAGGAACATTAAGCCTGCACATGAACACCTCCATGTAATTGGGAGCCTTGTATGAATGATGATCCTGATTTCATGGAGGAGCCTTCATGTCTACAGCTGTAGGCTCCTAATTGAGACCTTCCACTGAACATGCAGAGGTCAGATATGGCAACAGCAAGGACACTGATGTTGCAGGCAAAGCCAGAAGCCATTGGCCCTATTCAGATAGCATGTTAAGCATTATGAGCTAAACATTATGGCTGAGCATGTTGTGTGAACCATTCCTAACCGTTGTGGCTACATAACCATGCAAAACCTGCAAAAGGGTTAGTGGCCTAACCATGGCTTAGCATGTTGTCTGAACAGGCCCAATGTCTGCCCCCCGGCGACAATTTGGGGAAGCATTTGTGAATAGGACTTGTGCCTAGAGATGTCAGAGAAATCTGAAACGAATTCAAATGACTTTGGATTTCTATGAATTAAACTCACAGATTCTGCAGCAGTTTAGCATGTTCGGAGTTGCGCAGATTCTTCAGTGGAGTTGTAGACTGGTTTTTTTCCCCCCACTTCCCAGATTTATATGCAAATTTAGTTGTACAAAAGTATGAACATTGCTGGATAATATATATGCTGATGTATGTGCCAGTTTTAAAAAAAGAACAGACACAATTATCTCTTTTCAGCCTCTGCTGTGTAGCTATCTCGTGTGTGTGTGTGTATGTGTGTGTGTGTGTGTGCATGTGCATTCTGCTCATTGATTGTACACTGTGCTAAAAAACAAAACAAAAAAATGTTACATGCCAGTGAAAGTTTTGTAAATTCTGGTGGACTTTATCGCCTATTTTTCCGATTGGGGAAAAAATGTGATTCCATCAACAAGCAGAATGAAAGATATCTGACAATCTGCAAAACAGATTAAACGTATTGCACACATTACTGCGTTGATGAAAGCAGCCCCACTTTATTTTAATGAGGAAATTTGCATAAATTAGGAAGTTTGTTCAAATTTGAGGGGAAATGTGCAAATTTTACATTCGATTGCTGCTGAAATGTGTGCAATTTTCCAGTTCATGCATAGCGAACAGTGATCACAAATGCAAACAGGAATTGGGCATGAGAGGACCAGCAGGATGATGTTCAGAGAATCTTAGCAATTTCAAGCCGTGCTCGTTCATCCAGGCCTATTTTAGTGATGAGGAAATTGAAGAGAAAAGAGGTAATCCAAGTCTCCTCTTGAATTCTTGGCCAAAGTGAGCGTTCTTTAAACCCATGTTCCATCCATCCAAATTTGGTGTACCAACCACCAGGTTACATAATCTCTTGGTTCTTTGCATTCTGCCGAGTTTATGCTGTCAAAGCACTTTAAGGATCCAGCAGGAACAGAGTGTTATAAACTCCATAAGCAAACCAGAAAAGTTGTTCACTTTTGAGTGTAGAGGTGATCTGAAATTACATCAAGCCGATCACACGGTGACTGGTAGAGAAAGAGATACATCTGATCAGCTAGGTCTTTTCCATTTCTAGTATCTGTGATTTGAATAATAATATATAGAAAAAGCAAAAAAAATGGGCCTTTCTGAAGCTGACAAGGCTTCAGCTGAAATCATCTTATTATCTTTTAAAATAATAGTATAATGGCGAGGCTGTTATGTATGTCATACTGTCATGTACATCATGCTATCATTACCACTGCATAAAGCCAGAACTGCTCACAATTGTGTCTCATTTCATTGCTAATGGATATTTCCTTTCACAGAATATGGGAGGATGACGGGCATTTTCTTTCTATGGCTATCCGGAAATTAAAATGGGCACAATGTGCAGGACTTGGATAGTAACTGTCACATAGGGTGACCATATGAAAAGGAGGACAGGACTCCTGAATCTTTACCAGTTGCATAGAAAAGGGAATTTCAACAGACGTCATCTGTATGCATATGGCACCGGATGAAATTCCCTCTTCATCACAACACTTAAAACAGCAGGAGCCCTGCTCTCTGTTGTATTTGGTCACACTAGGCAGGGCTCCTGCAACTTTCATAGAATCATAGAATATTAGTGTTGGAAGGGGCCTAGAAGGCCATCAAGTCTAACCCCCTGCTCAGTTCAGGTATCCACCTTAAAGCATTCCAGACAGATGGCTTTCCAGATTCCTCTTGAATTCCTATAGTGTGGGAGAGCCCACAACCTCCCTAGGTAATTGGTTCCATTGTCATACTGCTCCAACAGTCAGGAAGTTTTTCCTGACATCCTGTATCTTTAACTGTTGTGATGAAGAGGTGATTTCACCAGGTATTGCATGCATACAAATGACACCTGCTGAAATTCCCTTTTCAATACAATGATACAGGAGTCCTGTCCTCCCTTTGATATGGTGACCCTACTGTGACAGATGCCAGTGTTGTTTCCAGGTTTTTGAGGGTCTTTGGGCAAGCAACTCTCAATGGCCCCCCTCCTTCAGTGACTCTGTTGTCTAACCTCCATTGTTACCAGCCGTATTAGTCTTCTTCCTCTTTCTCATCATTGCTCCCACTTGGTTGTTTGATGATAGACAGAGAGCCAGTGAGCAGGTCTCACCACCACCATTGTCTGTGTCAGAACAAGAGGCAGGTGAACAAATGCATTGCAATGGTCAAGAGGAGGAGCAACTCCAGAGGCCTTAGGTCAGTGGGCCCCTGCTGAGGTGTGGGCCCTTGGCAGGTGCCCGCCCATGCCTTCTCTTGACACTGGCCCTGAAAGATTCGCAAATATTGTTTTAAATGGGGGGGGGGGAGAGCACTGTCAACCAACCCCAAAGAAGCCCCATTGATAGTGTGTGTGGTGTAGTGGTTAGAGTGTTGGACTGGGAGTGAGGGGACCCAGGTTCAAGATCCCAATCACTGGGAAATTTTGGGCCAACCACTGTCTCTCAGCCTAACCTACCACACAGGGTTGTTGTGAGGATAAAATGGAGAGGAGAAGGAGGAGGATCCGTATAGACTGCCTTGGACGCCTTGGAGGAAAAGGCAAGAAATACTTGTAAAACATAATAAATAAATAAATAAATAAATAAATAAATAAAGTATATCTACAAAATATACAGATTTCAAAGAGTTCAAATTGCTGCAAAGTTTGTGAGGGCCGGTTAATGCAGTCAGTAGAATCAAGCAGTGGAGTTTTTCCTGGTCAGCACCACTTCAGACTGCAGAGTAGGGGAATTTCTACATGCTCTCTTCACTCCCTGGACATAGAAAGATAGCATGTTGAGGAGAAGGCTAAGATTAATCCTCTTCCCTGATCTGCTTGTTTTCTACATGCAGGGATTCTTCTTATTTTTTTTTCCCTCACAGAGGAACACCACAGTTCTCAACCTGCATCCTTATGCTTTCCAGGAGGGAAAATGCCTTCTGATTATTCTGTTGACTGTATCTGGCTCTGAAAATCAGCTAAGTGCAAGGCCTGCCCCCCCACTCCCCATTAAAAGTCTGAGGCATGCATGGTTTTTCTGTATTCTAGTAAAGATTTCTCCCTATTGCCCTTTGTTCCCAAAGATTTAGCTCTTGTAACTTTTGTGATTTTTTTTTTAAAAGCATGTCTAATAGAGGTGAGGAAAGAAGGAAATAAATAGCAGAGTGCTCCATCTGCCTCCTTAAAGCCCTTTGATTCCTGCAGTTAGTTACAATATTTACAATTTGTTCCCATTAGCATTAAAAGAGCATCTCTTTCATTTTATTTCTCCTTTAATGATACTGCCCATAACAATTTGATTTGTGAAGCAATATCTGAGCATGCCTTCAGAGTCTGCTGTACTTATACTGCAAAGGCCTTCTCAAAGAACCTCCTCCCCCTCCAACAATAAAAAGAGGTTTTGCTGTTCTAGCATTAGTTCCAATTCCACGCCAGTGGTCTCAGTGCTGGGAGGGTAACCTTGTAATGGACTAAAAAAATATTTTTGCAGGAGGAGGGGCTTGTTTCAATTTTTGATTTTTAAATTTTAAGAGGCACAGACTCAACTGCTGGAGAGCGGTAATTCATGGCAGGAATGGGGAATCTCCAACAATAAACCATATTATGGGTCATGTTGAGGTGGAAGTAATGGGAAGGTAGACATGCCAGTTGCTCTTTGTTCCTCTTCCCCCTGGCTGCTTTTTAAAGGACTCTCCAAAGCCAATAGCTACAGTGGCAGTTCTTTGTGTCTACAAGATGTCTAAAAAGAAGTTTTAAAACTTACTATGAAGTCACAAAATGGGATGCAGGGGATATGGCTCATTATAATGATTCCACTATGGAGGAGAAGGCTATCTATGGCTACTAGTCCTGATGCCTATGTGCTACCCTCCAATATCGGAGGCAGTAAGCCTATATACACCAGTTGCTGGGGAACATGGGTGGGCAGGTACTGTTGCAACTGTGTCCAGCTTGTGGATTTCTGGTCAACAGCTGGACTAGATGGACCCTTGGTTTGATACAGCATGGCTCTTCTTACGTTCTTATGTTCTTATTATCCTCTACCTCTCCTACAACACCGGGTTACTCCTCACTTGCTACTAAAGCTGAGCCAAGCTGAGAGTGAGGGAAGGGGAGTTTTGCAATAACGTTAACCACATTCTTGATTCTTAGAATGATCCCTGATTGTATATCCCTGATTGTCTAATATCTACCTGTATGATCAGGAAGCATTGCCATGACTATAAGTTTCATCTGCCTTTAGTGCAGTCAGTGCACATTGCTAAGTCTTGATAGATGCTTATAAAATGGTGAATGGTGTGGATCAATATAATTTTCTGTAGTCATCATAATAATATTGAATTAAGAACTCAGGTTCACCCAGTTAAATGAACTGACCATAGATTCTGGGCAGCAAACAGAAGTTTGCCACATGTAACTCAAGTTGTGGTGATGGCCTCAGCATAGATGGATCTCAATTAAAATCAAGGGGAAGAACAGATGGGAGATAGATCTATGAATGTCTATCAGTGATGATAGCTAAATGGAGCCTTCATGTTTGGAAGCAGCGTACCTCTGAATTACAAACATGGGGGGGGGACAATAAGTGCTTCCTGGAGGCATCTGGGTAGCAACTTTTCAAAACAAGATGCTAGGCAGGATCTACACTGCTTTAGAAAGGTTTATAATGGCTTTGACAACTGTTCAGGCTCAGGACATGTTCCATATACCATTTTCAAAACTTTTTCAAAGCATTATATCCTGCTTGGTGTAGATCTGGCCCTGGAGGAGTTAAACTTTTCATTTGATCCAGCAGGGCTCTTCTTAGGTTCTTAGGCAAGAAAAAGAATTGTGCCAGCATTTAGGTCCTATTGGGTCTTCTCCCCAACTTGGTGCCCTCCAGATGTTTTTGGCTACAACTCCCATCAGCTGCCTGCCAGCATGGCCTGTGGTCAGGGATTGCGGTAGTGGTAGTCTGGAAGGCACCATGTAGGGGAAGGCTTTGAGTCTGTGTAGCTGCTCATGGGATGAACCATTGAAACATTCCCAGTGGTAAGATGGTTTGGGGGCAGGAAGTCCAGTGCTCATTTCATTTATCCTCCTTGGAATGGTCAATAAAGGGCAACCCATCCAGACTGAGGTGAGTCAAGTCCTGAGCCATCTCCCAAGTAAAACTGCTCCAGTTTTTGTGAGTGGGGATTAACCGCCTGCAAATACAGCACTTTCCTTTCTGCAACATGATTACTGTGAGCTTGGGATGGGCACTGAACAGTGCTTTGACTGATAGATTTAATGATGGAACTCTGCCGTTTACGAGCAAGTATTTTTGAGCTCGGTTAACGTTCCCTAGCTCTCTTACAAGGGCCCGCCAAAGAGGCAGTGGTGCACTTAAAAATACAATTCCATCTCTGCAGAAAGGCTCTGCTTCTTTTCTTTTTAATTCTCTCCCCTTCACCGCCTTCAGCAGCTGCAATGTTTATACACAGAGATAAAACTCATCATGCCACACAAGCAGAAGATGTTCTTAGAAATGGAGTTCTGCTGGCATTTCATCAAAAGCAGCCTGGCTTTAGCAGCGGCTAGCAGCTGATGCACCAAAGGCTGATGCACCAGGCCATCTATTTTAAAAAAGCACAGGCCACAGGCTATTCTTCCTGCTTTGCCTGTTCTTGCTGCTTCTCATTCCCTTGCTCCCCTCTTCCCTCTGTGACAGGGTCATCCTTTTGCTGCCTTCTGCAGCGATTTGCCATACCGTGCCCCTCACCGATTTGTCTGTCTGCAGCTCTGATATTCTCAACCAGTTTTCTTCTGCACGTGGGCACTTGTTACATAACTTCTGTGCCTCCTCAGTCGTCCCTCCCTAACCCATTTCAGGTTTCTTCCTCCATTCTAATGGTCTGAGCAATAGGTGTCAATGTTGTATTATTCAAAATGTTAAAAACCTAACTGCCAATAGGATGTGCAGTGGATGGACAAGCTCAACGCAGTTATGGGGCAAGAATGATCAAGGCCGACAATGAAACCCACAAGCCCCACCTACTGCCTCCTTCTTGACCTTTCGAAATCATGGTTCCCTGTAGTACTCTAAAAGCAGTAACAGGCCTGGTCCTCTGACCAACTACTATAATTAGGTAGAGATGGGGAAGAAATGTGTCTGGTTCACATTTTACTATGAACCACCCTAATCCACACTTCCCAAACTAATACATGAACTGGAATGTAATTATCCTTCAGTTTTCATACTTCTCCATATTTTGCAATACAGTTGTCTGATCAAAACATGCATTCAGAAATGCATACATTAGGGAAATTGCATTTGAAGATGTGTGTATATAACGGTGAAATGTGTACAAAGATTGCTAATGAATTTCCATGCAAAACTTTTATCCCTCAAGTTGCTAACTCACATGGAAACAGGACAAAATGAACTTGTGCCTCAAAAACTTCAAGAAGAGTTGTAGAAAGAGAAAAACAGATCCATCCATCCATCCCTACCTGTATTTCAAGCAGTGATCCCCCACATCTATCAAAGATTCTACCCAAGGCTTGGGTGTGAATGGTTCTCCATAGAAGATGAAATTATTACAAATTGTTTCAAGGGCCAGAAATAGGATTTTGCTTGAGATTCATCATTAGATTATGTTATATTTAATAGCTGTGTGCTGTGTTAGTATGCAAGTTGAGCTCAAAGTGTCTCACAAGGACAAAAATGCATTAAAAAGTACCCAAATGGTATATATAGCATTTCAGTCAACGTATCAATATCAAAAGCACAATGGGTAAAATCAAACATAAGTCCTACTTAGACTAGACCCATTGAAATGAATGGGACTTAAATTGTTAATGACTAACTTAATTTCAATGGGTCTACTCTATAGAACTTACGTTGGATTTTACCCAAAAAGGTATCAGTAATGTGAAGAGTAAACCATTCAAACCCAGTTGCTAGTATATGGGTTTGTTCTAATACATGGCAGTTCCTGCCATACAGCATTGAGATGCAAGCATGCATCTATTATAGGAAAGGACCAAGGGAGATGGTTCTGTTTAAATACATAAGTATTTGTTTGTAACACCATTGGTGTGCATAGTACTTTCCAGAGTACAAGTGAGGTAGGGTGACCAGATAAAATCCAGGTCAGGGCTCATGTAACTTTAACAGTTGTAGAGAAGAGGGAATTTCAGCCAGAGTAATTTGTATGCAATTAGTTCCTGGTGAAATTGCCTCTTCATCACAACTGTTAAAGTTGCAGGCACTATACTAGAGTGACCATATACAAAAGAAGGCAGGGCCCCTGCACCTTTAACTGTTGTGATGAAGAGGGGATTTCATCAGGAACTAATTGCATACAAATGACACTGGCTGAAATTCCCTTTTCTCTACAACTGTTAAAGTTACATGAGCCCTGACCTGGATTTTATCTGGTCACCCTAAAGTGAACTTTAGGGTGACCAGAACTCCCATGGAACTTACAATTGGAAATTTGACATAGAGGAAAGGAAGAGAAATGGAGGCAGGGATAAACTGGGAAAGAAAGTGAGATTGTTTCAGCAATGTGTTCTTAGGGGTGTAAGAGCATGGGGATGAGGAGATTGTGCTGAAAGCTTCACATAAACGGTGGTTCTTGAGAAGGGCTTTGAAGGAAAGGTGTTCTGGGAGGCATAAGTGGCCAGGCAGCATGGGGAAAAAAGCAGAGTCCTTTGAGGGAGCATGGATCACCCAAGTATTGATTGTTTGTTTGTTTGTTTGTTTGTTTGTTTGCATAAATGCTGTAATTTCAGAATAAGATACATTTGAGCATGCTTTACCCCATGGGTCGAAATGTATTGGGCAACCATCAAGTAATACATTTCTGCTCTGTAGCACCAGCTTGTTGTCTGCTTCTGCCTTCATTCTTCCAACTTTTGTGCCATCCCCATTATACCCTGCCTTGAATTAAAGCTGCTAGATATTTTTCTTTGTTTGTTTTGTTTTGCTGAATTCAAATTCAAAGTGAAAATAGAGGTTCCCCTGCAGGTGAAAACCTCTGAGTAATTTCAAGGAAAGCCAAAACTCTGTTTGACAAAATACTGTTGCAGTGTTATGCAGCAAAATGTCAACGTGTGGAGTGCTCCTCTTTAAGTTTCCAGCAACTCTATTCCATCTCCTCTTGTCCCTCAATGTTCCTTTTTTCACCCCAATATTATGTGCCCATTCAGCATGCTCAGTCTCAGTTGAGCTGTTTGGGGTAGGGGGTGTAAAACCCTTACATTTATTTATTTATTTATTTATTTATTTATTTGTTTGTTTGTTTGTTTGTCCTTAAAGTGTTTTTGTACTTCTGCAAACTTCTCTCACCACGACAATTGTCACAGAGCGCCCGGGGGCTCTCCAGAGCACTAGCTGGAGGCAGTGGGGTAGTTGCAGTGGGCCCTCCTAGGTGGGCAGTGGGGAGTAACTCAATTCACTGCTTCATGGGAGGGACAGCCCTGAGCCTGATCTCTCTCTCTCTCTCTCTCTCTCTCTCTCTGTCTCTCTCTTACATTGATGATGTAATTTGAGATATAAAACAAACAGATAACTAGTTTGCTCTTAGTATAGAAGAAGATAAGAGAACTGAACTTTGTCAGAGGTTTCCAGGATATTGCCAGTTTTTCCCTAA
This sequence comes from Anniella stebbinsi, assembly GCA_029215795.1. Classification (NCBI taxonomy): domain Eukaryota; kingdom Metazoa; phylum Chordata; class Lepidosauria; order Squamata; family Anniellidae; genus Anniella; species Anniella stebbinsi. The sequence continues at coordinate 339,597,318 of JARDYH010000001.1, forward strand.
ACCTGAATTTAGAGCCACCATTGATGCTTCTCAGGTAAAGCATCTGAGGGATTCCAAAGGATGCCAAAACAGTTTTGCTAAGAGTAGCAATACCTACCCTCTAGTCTGAATATGCAGTTTACTGCTGCACTAAATTTTCATGCATTTCCATTTTCATTGGGGGGGGGGGATACTCCCTTTAAACTGCCACCACACTTGGAGGAGAGTGAATGGGCTGGGATGGTCAACACAATCTGCTCTGGTGCGTTATCCTTCTCACTTCACCCACAACCATATGGATTGCATCACGGGGATGTGGCTCCCATGTGGCTGCAGTTTGTGTGTTCATGGGGGCTCCTGTTATGTGCTGTGGAATGGAATGGGCCCCATTCCATTCCACAGCATAGTCTCAGGGTAGCCTCAGATCCTGTACATTTTCTGCTATGTGGAACAATATGCCACAGCAATGCTGGAAATAATTTCATTACACAGGAGTTGTCAGCTCTTTATGTTGCTTTTGTCTTTGGGGGATGATAGAGCAGTTGCCTTGGGGGTTTCCCTTGGACTGTCACTCTGGCAGCTTCATTATGTCAGAACAGAAGCAAACTCCTGAGTGATGTCAGCCCTGGAAAAGATGAAATGTCTGCTGAGAGCCATATCTGGAATGTCTCTCTCATTCTGTCACAGAGACACATGCATGCAAAGCTTGCATTCTCAGTTCCAACCCCACCCCCAATTTTAAAAGAAGAAAAAGCTCTAAAGCAAATTCCACCCACATAGGTATATAAGAAGAGCCATGCTGGATCACACCAAGGGTCCATGTAGTCCCGCACTCTGTTCACACAGTGGCCAACCAGCTGTTGACCAGGAATCCACAAGCAGGACACAGGTGCAACAGCAGCCTCCCTCTCATGTTCTCCAGCAACTGGTGTATATAGTCTTACAGCCTCTGAAATTAGAGGTAGCACATAGCCATCAGGACTAGTAGCCATTGGTAGAATTCTCCTCCAGGAATTTATAAAAAACGCCTTTCCCAACACAACACGACCCATACACTACAATAAACATCCAAGATCCTCCTCCAAGTGCCTACTCTGAGGGAAGCTCAGAGGTTGGCAACAATGGAAAGGGCCTTTTCAGTGGTGGCCCCCCAACTCTGGAACAATCTCCCCAGTGAGGCTCGCCTGGTGCCAACACTGTCGTCTTTTCGGCACCAGGTTAAGACTTTTCTCCCAGGCATTTAACAGCATGTGTTGAGCTTTTCTAACTAACCCCTGGACAGTCTAAATTATAAGTAGTTTGCTTTTAGGCTTTTATGGTTTAAAATGTTGTATATTGTTTTTTAAATGTTCAATGTTTTTAATTTTTGTTGGGGATGGATTGGCATGCATATGCACACAGCCCTTCAAAGAATAGTGATGTTATAGAAAGCCATTTTTTCTTACTGTCAGGCAAGAGAAAATGCGCACAACTACAGAGTGCTACAATCTGAATCAACAACGGGAAGAAGGGGAAAAGTGGCTCCAGTATAAGGACTTTCTGAAGCCTTTTCCACTCACACCTTGTTGTGATTAAATCTATTGTTACAAGAGATGTGAAAAACACTTCCTCAAAGTGTTGCTCATCTCAATATAACTATTTTGGTGTCGTCTCAAAATCTCCAGATGTTTTGCCAAGGGAGGAATCTCCATATTGGCTTCAAATTTCAGTTTTGTCAGAAGAAACCTGCCACAGCCTAGTAATGTGCAAGAACAACTTAAGAGAGTTCAGTAACATATCTGAATTTTTCATGGCTTCACTCAAAATGCCTCATCTGGTGCCTCAAACAATCTAAGCTTTGCTTTAGAAGAAATGTCAGTGCCAAATCTCATGGTTAGGGATGGACCAGAAGCAGTTTTGAACCTTGAGCCTTTGACACTTCCTGCAGTTCATTGCCACCTAGTGGTTATATTTTGTTCTGCAACGAACAGACCAAAAGAATTTTGTGTCGTTTGGTGTGTGTGTGTGTGTTTTTTTGCATAATCTGTGCCACATTTATTTATTTTTTTAAAAAAATTCAGAGTGGCACTTTAGTGCAGAACTTCCATGAATAGTTTTTTTTTTTTCCTTTTCTTTGTTGGTGTTGATTAATGAGTAAGAGAAATCATTCTTTTCTTTTGATGCTGCCCTCCTGCTGCATTTCGCCATCCTTTGCTCTCTGCTTACTATCCATCCCCTTCTGAAAGCTGTTATGCTCTGCCTTTCCTCCATCTGGGTGGGTGGAGTGAGCTGCTGTCAGCTTCTATCCCCTTGCTAATAGCACTTGGCTTCTGCAGCTCTAGTGACTATCCAAACCAGCCCGTGTCACGCTCGTGACGGGAGATGCCATTTGGCACGGGCTGCTGTTCTTTTCTCTCTCTGCCTTTTGTAGCGTTTCAGAAAGGCCAGTTGTTTGACATTGGCAAACACACTCTGGCAGCCTGGCGTCTTGCTTCCAGACGTGCCTACATGTTTTGCCAGAAGGTCAAGCTTGTCCCAAAGGCCTTGTACCAGCACATACACAATTACCTGGACAACGCTGAATGTCAATGGCAACATAAAAAGGCCGTCAAAAAAACCCTCTGCTGAAGAATGCTGCCCAGATTCCTGTTATCCTCACTCATGTCAGGATGATGTAATAGGACATGGCAGCTGTTAAACCCACAAGACACACAGGAGAATTGGGGAGGGGAAGGCATGTGTCATTCTGTTTTTCAAGTGTCCTTCCGGCTATTGATTCCAGTAGTCAATTTAAACCTCCCCCTCAACTGGGATGTGATGGTACAATCTGGGGTGGATAATCGATGCTGACAAGGAGTAGATTGGTCCCAGGCAGTGATTTTCCACCCAACCCCCCACCCCAATCCTTTTCATCACAGTTTTGAAAGGCTATATGGGATTTTGATTATGGTCCTTAAATGAATATATTTAAGGCATACATCCTCCCAGGTCTAAGTGCACCTTGGGAATAATACTTGAGAGAGATTTTATGTGTTCTGAAAATGAGATGTTCAAGCAGGCTAGGATGCAGCATATTCCCAAGGGTGTGGAGTGAAAGGGGAGAACATGTTTCCTCAATTCCTTGGTTTATTTTCTACTTTGTATCTAAGAGCATAGCTGGTGCTGACACAATACATAGCATGGAAATCAAAGTGGGTATCCCTGTCTAACCTGAAGCAAAATTTGTTTATGTCCCCAAAAAAGCAATAGTGCAATGCACCGAATTTTCAGAAGCTTTCGTGAACAAAGCCTTGCTCTGTTTGTTCTGCCTTTGTTCTGCCTTTGATTGGACACAGAGGCTTTTGAAGTTCTGATACAGATGCTTGAACTTTGGTCATACCTCAAGCTGTAGGTCAAACTAGATGCACAGGTGAAGAACATGTTCATAATGAAAGTAATCATAATAATGCACCACGCTGAACTGATGGTCCTCTCATTGCCAACATTTTTTTCCCAAAAGCCCCTGAGAAAAATGGGGTTCACCTGGTGCTAGCCACTGGGGTGAGCTCTGCTTAAGGGTACTGAGTTTTTCTCCCCCCCCCCATTTCACCTACCTGATCCTCAAAATTTTCCAAGGGCTTTCAAGATTCCTTTTCGGCTCTCAGGCACCCATGAACTTTGGGCCAGAAGTACTCTACAGAGAACGTTTGGTTCAGCACTAGTCCAGACCAGATCCAAATAAATCACAACTTTTTTGAGAGTTGATGGTTATCATTTTGGGTCATCAAATTCAACCACGCACTCTGCCCCATACCAAGGTAATAACTGTTCTTGTTTAACCCAAATAATCTATGCTTCAGCCATTTATTACATACAGAGCTAGTGAATGGAAATGTCAAGAACACATTCATACAGATGGGTGAACTCCCCTGCATCCCGTTTATGCTCTGCTGGCCAAGCTACCACCAGTTACCCACCCACAGCAGGCCTGTGGGGTGAGCCACCAGATGGTCTGTAGATGCTTGGTAAGAGCTCATGTCTTTTTTTTGTGTGTCCACAAACCACAATTTACACAAAATCACAGCTGGGAATATTTCCAGAAAATGGGATTTGCACAAAATTGCAGTCGTAAATAGCATGATTTGTGTAAAATTGCTGCTGTAAATGAACATCTTCACCTGCAATTTTGCACAAATTATGCCATTTATGGCTGCAAATATTCTCAGCCATGATTTTGCACAAATCCCAATCTGAGCAAATAAAAAAGAGGGGGGGGGGACTGCGAGCTTGCCGAACTTGGTGCTCATGGAATTGAGCCAGCTCAGGGATCCATGAGCTGGCAAAAACTCACCAAGCTCCACTCCTAAACTGGATCCTTATGACATCTTAGGCATTCATCAAATTTGGCATATGATATCTGATTGTGAAACACCATGGTGGTGCAGCATTAACAGAATTAACTGAACAACTCTCCCTGCTATATATATATAATAAATCGGGGGTGGACAGAAGGTAGACCTCCAAATAGATTTGCCTTCAGCTCCCAAAAGGCCAATGGATAGAAATGCTGGTTATTATTATTATTATTATTATTATTATTATTTACATTTACATACTGCCCCAAAGCCGAAGCTCTCTGGGCGGTTTACAAAAATTAAAACTTTGGACATTAAAAATCAATATACAAAATTTAAAACCATTAAAGCATAAAAACAGACAACATAAAAACAGTATGCATTTTAAAACAACTGTGAACTCTCAGCCATGCCTAAATATAGTTCTGGGGTCAATTAAAAACTCAGTACATGCTGTTAAATGTTAAATGCCTGGGAGAAGAGGTGAGCCTCGTCGAAGTTCAAATCATCTGAAGATCTACTTTCTGCCCACTCCTGTGATAAATGCTGTGCCTCAATGTCATATATTGTGGTCATGATCGTTTTCCTAAGACATTAGAAAATGTTTCATTAGGCTGGAATGCTGTTCGAAATAAGATTAATCTTTGCCTGCTTTCCAGCACTGTTGGAACCTCTCATTTGCAAGGTCGATGGGAAAAAGAGGACACAGTATCTCCAGAGAATGATCCGTCTTACTGGCAGTGGCTTGATTCTGCCAGGCAAAGGGGTACAGGCTTAGGATGGAGCATACCAACCACCAAATCCAAGCCAAATCTCAAAGCCAAAGATGGTTGGACGAGGCAGAGAAGCATATATCCAAATGCCGAAAGGTTAGAGCCAGGAAGGCAAATAGCAGGCAACATTACTGCTGGCACAGCGAGTGAAGAGGCACTTTGCATTGCTCATGCCATCATGGCACAAATAGCACAGAAGCAGCTGGTAGGCTGTCAGGCTGATCCTAAGGAATAAACATGAAGTGGCTTCTCTTGGTATATTAATAAGAATTATTTGGAAGAAGCTCAGGGTCCAGGGGAGGGAAGCCAAGTAGAAGCTCACCTGTCATTGAGCTTTTTCCTCCTCCTCGTCCTCCTCCTTTTTATTTATTTATTTATTTATTTATTTTGCATATTTAAATTTTGTGTATTGACTTTTTAATGTTCAATCTTTTAAAATGTTGTAAACTACCCAGAGCGCTTCGGCTATGGGGCGGTATATAAATGTAATTAAGAATAAGAATAATAAGAATAATAATCACCTGAATCCTTCATAGTTGCATAGGTGAGCTTCCTAGCTCATGGACTTCAAATGTTCGACAGAGAAATGGATTCGAACGTGTCGGTGTTTTTCTTTTTCAAAACAAAATTGGTGCTAATATAAATATTTACTCTAATCACAGGACACGGCAACAGAGTGTCAATAGCTCTAAAATCATTGTTATAGCTTGTCGGATTTTTATTTCTTTGTTTAGTTCCATTTTGTCCTGTTGTTTTTTTCCTCTTCATTTTGAATGCACCTTAATTTCTTGCCCACTATTATTTTATCATTTTTTTTATTATGCACATAGATCAAATGAGGCAAGATGGTTAGAGAAAGAAAACAGTTTCCTTTGCTAGCACCGTATTTGGGGGTTGGGGGAGGAGAGAAACATGTGATTTCCCCAAGGCTGGGGAAATTGTGAGTCTTCACCCTCCACTCTAAGGGAGAAAATACGCAGTTTCCTCAGACTTGAGGAAATTGTGTATTACTGCCCACTGTATTAATGGCGGCCACCATTACTGCAGCAAAGGCAATGACCTGGAAGTGAGGGTGAACCTGCACCCAACCACTCTTGAAGGGCCACGAGCAGTCAGGCGCAGGTCCGTCCTAATGCCGGGTGGGTCCGCCTGGGCCCATGACAGCCAGATGCGGTGTTGTCCGCTGCCCTCATAGATAGGGTGACCAGATAAAATCCAGGTCAGGGCTCATGTAACTTTAACAGTTGTAGAGAAAAGGGAATTTCAGCCAGTGTCATTTGGATGCAATTAGTTCCTGGTGAAATTCCCTCTTCATCACAACAGTTAAAGGTGCATGCACTATACTAGAGTGACCATATATAAAAGATGGCAGGGCCCCTGCAACCTTAATAGTTGTGATGAAGAGGGAATTTCACCAGGAACTAATTGCATACAAATGACACTGGCTGAAATTCCCTTTTCTCTACAACTGTGTTACATGAGCCCTGACCTGGATTTTATCTGGTCACCCTACTCATAGACCCAAGCAGAATTTCACAACAATACTATATGTGGCTCTGGTTCCTTGGAAGATACCCTCTGTGGCCCATGGGGTGGAAAGATTTGTGCACTTTTGTTATACGCCTTAGGGACAGCTGTCTCCGAATATTGACACATATTCTAGAGCCTTAAATAGAAGTATAATTTAAGGATAATTGCTATTTCACTATTGCAATCAAGAGTCCCCCCGATCCACACAACCTCATATAACTTTTGCAGGAACTTTCTCTATCCTTGTTTCCTTTGACTGATAACACGTCCTGCTTCCTGGACACAATATAGAGGATTTAATGGAAAGCAAACCCCTTCCCCACATTCCATTCTTGTCAGCCCACCCAAAATATTCTTCTTTAGCTTTCCCAGAGTTGGGCAGGCACAGGAAAATATGTGCACAATTGACTTGCTGCATCAGGCAACCTGTTCAGGCCCGGTGGAGACTCCTGTGCAAGGCTTTGATTCACTAGATGTGGCTCACTCATCCATCTGAAACTGACTGACACAGGAGAGATTACACTACAGAAGGGAGAGAGAGGGATGAGCTTTAAGCAATAGCTTCTGTAGTTTTGAAAACAATTTTAAAAATGATTTCATGAAAGTCCGAAACTACACATATCCTCAGGGTAAACCTGCCGCGAATAACAATGGGGTTTATTGTAATGCAGTGTTTTCTGCATAGGCTATACAAGCTTGCCAGCTACAGCTCCTTATACACACAAAGAATAATAGATTTATGCATTGCCTTTCAATAGCCAATGCATTACACATCCAGGCCAGTATCCTGCCTCTTGCACTACTGAAAAGAAGCATTGTTGAGGGACAGAGCACTCATTGGGAGATAGCACTTACGGATCGACTACATTTGTAACCTAGGGATGCTGCGGGACTCTAAGCAGGGGGTGAGGTCTGGTGGACTCCGTTCCTTCCTCAGCCTCCTGGACCCTGTTCTCTGAGCTGCCGCATGTTAACCACACCCATTTGCCTAACCCCATACAGTCAATGAGCTCCTGGTGGCTGCTTGACCCCACAGCAAGCCACCATTTTGCATAAAAATGGTGGCTCAGGGTTTTACAGAAATGTAATGTTACATAAATGGCAGCTGGAAAGGAGCCATTACACAACATTACAAGCATAAATGGTCCATTTACGCCTGTAACGTTGCGTAAATGTCCCCTTTATAGCCATCATTTACCAAAATAGTGGCTTATCAAGGGGATGGGTGGCTGCTGGGCAGTCATGGACTGCACAAAAGCCTGGCGAATGGGTCCACTAAGTGGCTGTGAATCAGCAAGTAGGGAGCAGGTGCCTAACAGCCAGCTATCCCCTTAGCGAGCAATTCAGTGAGTGCCTGGTGATCATGGACAGAGGTGAGTCCATCCATCCCTATTGTAACCTTCTTTCTTATAAGGAGCTATGGTCCCCATAGAAATTATCCCTTCTTATACTCCCAACAACTCTATGGGGTGGATTAGGCATTACTATGGATGTGATTCCTAGTCTCGTTTGTGATGTTCCTTTTATGCTGGAAATACACATTCAGGGACTATTTTTATTTGTTAATTACATTTATATCTCTCCTTTTACCCCTCCCGCAAGGAACCCAAGGCAGTCAACTTTTTAACTGGCTTATGTTCTTGCTGTAGTTTTTGATTTCTTTTTTTAAACATTCGATAGCACTTTGTTTTGCGCAATTTCCCCATACATGTAAAACGAGCAGCAATCGCAAATATGAGTGCCAATCGAGAAGAGCAGCGAGGTGATATTTGGAACACCTTGGTGAATTCAAACATCACTTGTTCCCCCATCCCTCACAGGGACTGGTTGTGAAATTGGCAACTCTGCTTGTTATATCATGAGGAATGTCTGTTGGTGATGTTTGGGGTGGTCCTTAAATATACAGTTTAGTGATTTTGATGTGGCCCTTAGGGAGCATAGCAGTGGCTTTGGCTTATTTTCACTTTCCATTCTCTTTGTTAGCAGTTGTTAGCAGGAAACAATAGAAGGCCTGCCTTTGTTCTAATAAGGTCTCAGCTCCTGTTCTACTGGATGTTTGTGGAATTATTGCACTACTTTTTATTCATTCCCTTTCCTGAACAACTGAAGCCCTTTCTACACCATAGGGGTGTAGAGGGAGGGAGGGAAGGAGGGCGATCCTAGAAGTACCTAATACACACCATAAGCACACAGGGATCAGCCAGGGGCCATCCTAGGCAAACAGCCTGGTGTAGTTACGGCCTGAGTCAGCGCTTTGCAACAGGTTCACTCCAATGTTTGGTGGGCAAATTATATATATATGACTACTAACCACCTGCTGGTGCTAGACTTTGACATAAATCCAAACTTTGCTTTGCAGGGATTGCTCACTGTAGCCCTGATGTGATGACTGCTTTCTGTTTTCATGTGTTTTCATGGTGGTGGTTTTCCTTCTCTCTCTCTCTCTCTCTCTCTCTCTGCAGTCCCAGTCTTACCATTCTGACAGCCTGAGCATAACAAATCACTACTTTGCTCTTCCTCCAATTACTTTGTGAGATAACCTTTGCATTTCCCCTACCTATTTGTTCAGCTTTATTGCCGTATTAAAAGAAACAAACAGAAAAAAAAACACAGGCTGTATTTTCCGATGTATTTTCTGGTTCACTTCTCAGTATGTACCAAAGGTTGTTGCATTTTCTTTGCGCTCCAGGTTAACATTTGCTAAAGAGAAAAGTTAATAGGCCTTCCGTTTGATTAGGTCATGGCTCCCAACACTTTAAAAATCAGCGGAAGAGGGCTTTGAATCTCCGGCAACTGCATGTTTGAGCCAACAAGCTCGCTCCTTCTACCTAGGCGGTGCTCCATGATGAGGGCCAGCCAGAGGTAGCATTGCCAGGCATTAATTAGGGCTCTTAGATGAACACTCCAAAAGCCCTCAAGGCCCAAGGAGGACCTCGCTCCCACTTCCTCATTATAATGGCCATACCCTTGTAGTCCTCGGAAATTGAACATTTATCTGACAGAGACAGTGGTAAAACTATGTGGACTCTTTTATAAGAATGGTGGGTTTTTCAGTCACATACCCTGTCTTTGGAGGTTTCTGTTGGCTTGCAATTTATGATTGTCTTGTTTCAGAACCATAATGCAGTAGCTGCTGGAGTTGGCCAGATTGGGAAGGTAGATGTGGTACCTTCTGTACCCTCAAGCATTAAGTAGATGAAGACATTTTCACAGGGGAAGTGTTTATCACTGCAGCATTACAGGTTACACCTGCCAACTCTCATGACAACAACAATGGAAGAATGCCAGAGAAAGAGGGGGGCATGACTATCAGGCTTGGAACCATGGACATGGGAGGGACCAACCCTGCTCAGGAACTAAGACTATATGAAAATTTCCTTTTTGCTCACACACACGTGAGCATGCCTTGTTTGAAGCCCTGAACACAATTGTGAGCGCAAGTATATGTCCATGAAAAATGTGTTTGTCCAATTTGCACAACTTTCCTAGTTCCTTTTTGTATAAATTTCCCCGTGGACTGAATCAGCCTTGCATTAGTCTATGGAGGAAAGTTGGGCAAATTATGAAATTGGGGCACATTTGGGAAAATGTGCACAAATTTCATGGTCCATTGCTGTTCGTTTTGTGTGATTTTCCTATTCGTGTAGAGTGAACATGAATTGGGCACGAGGCAAGCAGTGAGACAATGTTCAGAGAATCTGAGTGATTTCAAACATCACTTTTTTGCTCATCCCTATTGGGGGCCATAGCCCAGTGGTAGACCATCTGCTTTGCATGCAGAAGGTGCCAGGTTCGATCCTTGGCATCCCCAGGTAGGGCTGGAAAAACTCCTACCTGAAATCCTGGTGGACCAATGGACTGTCTCAGTATAAGCCAATTCCCTGTGTTCCTATGAATATTTCAAGCCATGTTCCTAAATTGTTATCCTTTACTACTACTACAGCAACAACAAAAAAGTCCACGATCAGGGAGGTTCAATTTCTAGCATTTTAGCCCAGAAGAGCTCTTTTGTTAAATAGCTAATGAAAGGTTTGTTAGTATGAGTTCTTTCAAACAAACAGTTGTGAAACACTTAGGGATGTCAGTAGCTAAGGGATCTTCTGTTCAAGCCCAATGGATTTCCATAGCATGTCCGATCCATTAAGTGGGGGTAATATGCAATGCTGCAGTTGTGCAAATAAAAGATTTGTGCACAGTTGTGCACATTTTAAAACCCACCCAATAAACCCTAAAAATGTGCAAGTTGTAAATTGCAAAAGTGGTGGAACCCAGGAAAATAATGCACAAATTGCCACCAGTAAAAAATAATAATATGAAAATCCGCATACTGGCTCAACTCGCTGCAGAGCAAGTTGGCACCAGCAGAAGGAAGTGGAATGAAATCTGAGGGGCTGAACAGGAAAAAGAATCCATCAAGCTTCACCCTGCAAACAGAATCTTCTGACATCCCCATATGGCGAAAGGGTACAATGGACAATGATTCCATAATTTTAATCCAACCTTGTGGGTTGGGCCACCTGATAGGCAGGCATCTCCCGCATTCAGAAGAAAAGGATAGAGATAGCCCGTGACAATATTAACAAAAAATACAGTTTGCTTGTTCTTGTTTCGCATTGCTACTATCATAAGAGGTACCCCCCTCAACTTGCTGCATTCATGACAGGCAGTAAGATGTCCATTCTTTGAAATTGTTCAATTTGTTAGCTAAATTATAGGCTGTACAGTGGACAAGGATGGCAGACAGGCAATGTCAGCTAAATGCCAAGTTTCCCAAACAGTGACACGTACACTTCCCTTTCATTAGCTTACATGATATCATTGTAATTCCTCCCATGTAATGATTAAAAAAAATGTCTTATTGGGATTAGCAAGCTGATGGTTCACCCACAGGCCTGGCCACTCTGTCACCAGGGCACATAGATCTGTAAATCACTCTGTTCAAAACATGATACTATCACTGGTTAATACTGACAATTGTTCACTGTGTGTATATTGTGTGTGAGAGGGTAGGAGGGGGAGGGGAGTTGTGGTACAATTCAGTGAGGAACTCAGGATTCTTGATCTAGGACTTCCTCTCACTTCCCAGACAGAAGGATGGGAGTCAAATGGCACATAGTTTTTTTAACCTCTCCCTGACTAAGCTCCCAGGCCTCCAGCCAAGCCTGCCTGACTATTGCCCTTAACTTATGCCTCCCAGGCACTTCCTGCTTCTTCCCCAGCCAATGGCACCATCTTGTGACTGACATCTCTCACAAGACCAGGGGACATCTCACCATCGCTTGGCAATGGGAGTGCTGTTCCCCTCACAGCCTTAATGGTCGCCATTTACACAATGAGGAAAATGCATACTTTCCAGAGTTTCCATTGTTGTGCATAATGGAGGCTCCAGACAAGGGTGCATGGGCTTGCAATGTCATCAGATGCTCACCAAGCCTCAAAAGAAGCTTGCATGGCACCATGGGGGGGGAGCAGTGGCAAAGGGGCGAGTGTCCGATGCATCGGATGCAGGTGAACCCGTCAATCCCTATTTCTCATTTTTCCAATCTTAAATTTGGTTCATCCCAAACTTAAAATTCTGTTTTAAGCTCACAGAAAATGTGTGTGCATTTTTGTGGTGCATTTCTCCTAATTCATGTATTTTTGTACACATTTTGCTTGATAAATGCATTTTGCAAGCAATTTTCCTAATATCCTGAATTTCTAACTTTATTTTAATCTTTACATTTTTGTATGCAATTTCTCCTCATTTAGTTATTTATGTACACTTTTATATATATAGGAGAACTCTACGGCAATATTTGGAGTTCTCGAAATTGTGGCCCCCTTCTATGTAATGGGAATATCGCATGTGAATGTTATTCGATTTTGTGTGGTAAAAATTCCGAAGTACTCCATGGGTGAGAGCACCATTATTCTTAGTGATTATAGCTCATTACCCTTTCTGTGCACAGCTAGCTTGGGAAATCAAATCTAGGAGTTTTATAATCAGATGTGGGTTATTAATTAACATGCATATGTAAAAAGCATTTGCTTCATTGGCATACCTCATAGCTTCTTCAAAAGATAAATCTGATGTATGGTATGGCTTTTTCAAATGTGTAATATTGTTGTTGTTTTTCATTTAAAATTATTTTTAGTCTGCCTTTAAGGGTAACATGTTCTGTGACATCTTTAGTAACCAGTAGATATTACCTGGGTAATGTTTGCAGTATTAGACAACCCAGCATTACTCCTAACCCTGTATCTAACCCTAATCCAAAACAAGGCATAAAGTTCAATTAGGAGCCACCTGACTAGGAATAATGTACACATTCTGAAAAAGAGAATCGATTGTTTCCCACAAATCACAAGTTTTGATGTGTAACAATGTTCCATTTGAACAAGACTCACTTCAGAATTTCTTACAAATTCATTCTGAATTGGATCCTTCACTCTCTAATAGTTAGGCCCAGACAAAATCATTTCTAGCCTAGTACTATAAGGAAGAGTGGGGAAGCTCCATCCTCAACATTTGTTTTTTACAGGACTGGACATCTGTCAGATGCCTCAGGGTTTCAGTTGGGATAGGCACTGTGGTACAGGCAGTAATTCCCTATGAGAGCTATTGATTGGAGAAGTGAACTGTATGCATTTCAAACTAGAGTATAGGTAACATGGATGAGAATTCTTTTGATCCTGGGAGTCACATGATCCAGGAGAACCAATCTATTGGCTGCCTGCTATGTTGTTCCAAGGCCCACTACACTTGTCTTCCTTAGTCTTGGTGGGCAGCACCTCATGAACAGGAGTTAATAAGCTGACCTTCTGTGTTTGCAGACTATCCCTCTGCCTGCTTTCTGTAAGTTGTTGCTTCCTGTAAGTTGTTGCTTTCTACAGTTGCTCCCTAGTTAGTTATCTGGCTTGTCATTGACAGGTAATACTTGAACATGACCAATATATCATTAATCTTGAGGTTCGTAAAAAAATTACAATAATCGTGCAAGCATGAACAGTGTGATCATTTTTTTTAAAAGGAAACATCCATGAGGAGATTCAGTTTGGGGCTATGGGGAGAGAGAGAATTTAACCCTTTCCTTTGGCACAGTCCAAATCTACATCACCTGCCTGCCCAACTCCATGGCTGCTATTTGCATTGAGAGGAAAGTGATGAAGTTTCAACTGACAATGCTAAAATGGGAGGGGTTTTTTTTCCTAGTGCTGAAAATTTTGATTCTTCCATTTTTGGCATTTCATGGGGGGTGGACAGAACAAAAACTGTGATGAAAGAAGTTGGAAGAGGTGAGAATTTCAGAGAATTTTCTCCTTGGGTTAGGGGACAGGGTTTCCACTTTTTAAGTGTAGGCTGTTCTTGAGGGGTCTTGTTTCTATTATTATTTTTAAAACACCACCAGCACTTGCAGAAGCCCATGGGTTCTTCCTGAATTCCTATTGGAGCGGGCAATGTCACATGATCTCCAATAGGTATTCAGGAAGAACTGCTGGGCTCCTCTAAGTGCCCAGAGTGTTTTAAAAAATAAAATAGAAAGTCGACCCCCTCAACAACATTCTATATTTAAAAAGGTACGTGGAAATGCTGTCCTACTCCTTGAGGAGAACATTCTCTAAAATTCTCTCCTCCCTGCGAAAGAGGCAGGAAAAATAATGACTCTTTCACAAGGAAAGAAACTGTTCCCAACAATAGGGAGCAGGATTTGGCACAGCATTAGCTTTTTCACCTCTGTGTCTGTGTTTGTGTGTGTGTGAAAGAGAGAGAGAGAGAGATTTTATATTTGCATACAGTTACATGAATGAACTTATGCAGATCATCTCATTCTCATTCTTGTTATGGCATGGCAAATTAAATTTTAAATGCATTCACCATTTGACCTCTGCATTTTGTTGAATTTCCCCACCCTCTAAGTATTCCAACTGTTTGGCCAGCTGCTGTGATGGGGGATTTGAGAAAACAAATATTGCAACGAACAGGCATGGCATAGCATTCATGTGTGCCATTCAGTAAGTGCTCGGCCCTTGCTAGCCCAGCCTCACCAGATGGCACATGTTCCGCCATCAAGCTGCTCTGAATGTCTACACAGTCATGGAAGCTGAGCATCAGTATTTTCTTGTTGCCCTTGCGGCCAATATAGGCTTCAACTTTCAGTATCAGGAATTGAGTTGGTACCTCTGGAGGAAAGGGAACTAGATCGTGTGTAAAACGAGCTTGTCACCTGTAGAGATGGGGCGGGGAAGGACTTGGTCAGTTTGCATTGTATTACAAACTGACCTAATTTTGCACTTTTACACCACCATGCGAAACGAAAGTCAGTTATCCTTCAAAATGTATTTTCTACTGGGTTGCTGGGTATCAGCATAGTGACCACTCTTAGTTAGCACTGAGCAATTTTTCATAGAAAATTAATTATTTAGTATTAGTAGGTCCTTTTTCTTTATCAATAAACTGTCATACAACAGTAGCGTAGACCCTGCCCTAGACAAAACAAAACCGACAGATCCATCCTTCTTTAGTATCACTACACTACATTGTGCTTCCGTCCAAAATCCATCCTCTCTGCCCCCTCCCTTCCCAGCCCTGTGCTGTTGCCAACGGATGTTGCCTGCCACTGCTGTCCTTCGCTTATATGGGATGAGACTGAAAGTCAGTGACAACTAGTCATCACTTCTATCTCCTCTCTCCTGTTGTATTTTGTGCCACTGACCTGATCCCCATTTAAATGAGTTCTTGCAGGCAACTGGACGGGCGGGACAATTTGACAGTCGGAGGCTGGAGGAGGCGGTGAGCCATATTGCGTTCACATTAGATTGACAAGGTCAAAAAAAGGCCACCTTTTGTCTCCGTGCCACTTTGAAAAATGTCCGACCATCTATAACGCATACTCTATCAATGCGACATGCATGGGTCACTTTTTTCTGTAGAAATGTAGTATTCAATGGAAGTGTGAGATGATTTTTCAGGCCTGAATGACTGACCCACCCATCACTTTAGAATCATGATATTAGAATCAATCCTATTTATTTCTTTATGTATTTATTTGTTTCATTGGACGTTCTCAAAAGAATATTACATGACTTCATGTTTGCTTATAAAACAGCAGCTTTATTTATGTATTTAAAAAGTGGCGGGTCCTGCCAATTTTGTTGTGCAAGTGGAATCCACTGCTTACGCAAGGGAAATAAATACCCTGCCTCTCCATCAGTTAGAGGTAGCTTACAACCAATTAGAAGGGCATCATAGCATGAATCAGAAATCTAATTATTATCAGAGCAGGGCTGCCAGCTCCCAAACACTCATGGAAACAAATATGTTTTCCACCAGTTTCCAGATATGTTTTCCACCATGGCACAGCAGGGGCTGATGTGCACGAAGCCTATCACAGGGTGGCTTCTACTGCTAGCTGGGCAATGGAATCAACTCTGAGATGCTTGAATCGGTGTTTGGGCAGCACCATAGATTAGAAACAATGGGCTACAGCAAGAGCACAGGGGACCACAGGCCATTTCTGAATAGCTCCGTGAAAAACAAGGAGAAAAGAAATAGCATGATGAAGTTTTAAAAAGAGGCTGCGCTGAAACCATCAAGTGGAATGGTGACATTATTAGAGGGCTTTGGCTATGGTGCAGTATAACACTGTAAATAATAATAATAATAATAATAATAATAATACAAATCATCATGGGTTAAGGTTGTGCATAAGATTCAAACAAAGTCTGAATCCCGAGCAGAATTGAGTGACGTTGTTCCAGGTCTCTTGTGTCTTAAGGCAAAGCAGGCTTCCTTTTGAAGCCAACAGAAGCAAAGCCACTCAGGAACAAGGTTTCATGACGTACTTCTGTTTTGGATACGCTGCATGCTTGCAGACTTTATGTCTTTCTTTCTGTTTCTCAAAATGTTGCAGGAGGAGGGGGAGGGAGGAAGTGTAGCTGAGTGACTGACAGATCCTCCCAGACAGATTCCTCTGACATCCCTAGGTGCCACAATTGTGGAACTTTCTCTTGCTGGAATTTCACAAGATTCGCTCTCTTCCCACCTATTGTGGGATGGTAAATACTTTTCATTCAGGATGTTAGCTCAATTAGACAAGATTGTGTTCTCACTCAATTGGGCTTCAGAGTAAGTAGCCAAAGTTTTATTTCATGACCCCCCGACATGTATTCTGTACTACATTAAGGGATGTATGTCACTGGGTGATCTAGTTCTTTTTCACTCAAAAGAGTTCTCCCAAGTGTATGTCTCGATTTGCATTTGTGAGTTGAGCTGCAGGCTTTTCCTCAAACTCTGGGAACTTTTACTGCATGCATCCCCCCACCCCAATTTTGCAATTTGTGCACACTTCTGAGCAATTTGCACAAATCCGGTGGTAATTTGCACAAATTGCTCAGAAATTCATGTAAATTGCTCAGAAATTTGCACAAATATCAGAACCTGCAAAAAATGTGCAAAATGCCTGGAAAATGTACAGTCTGGCCTGACTCACTGCAGATGGAGTCAGGCACTGCAGAGGGAACTGGATCAAAGTCCGTAGTGATGGCGAACCTGGGAAAACTCTCTGAGCTCCACCCACCAAACGGATTTAACTGACATCCCTCACTACATTGCTGTCCATTGAGCCTTAACCAAGTGTGTTTGTTCTGCAAAGGGAATGCATTGTTTGGCATAGTGCTGATTCTATGTATTGTTTAGTGGTATGTGAGTGAGAGAATATAATGTCATTAATGTTCCAGAGTAGCCTGTTAAATAAATGTTCTATGCTTTTTTCAGAGTGGATGTGTGTGTGGTGTGTGTGTGTGTGTGTGTGTGTGTAAAGCTCTAACTGACTTGTTTAGTGTGTTGAAACAGTTGATTATATGCCATGATAGGTTCATGTAGCTGTATTTCTCTTCGTAAATTGTTCTGTTCAGTCACCTGACCGTTTCTGCTGATTTTTCTCAGAACTGCCCACCACCCCCCGGTTTGTCAATACCTGTCTGATGATGAAAAGACCAGCAATGAAAGCAATATCCCAGCTGTGGTCCTGCTGAACCACACTGAGAGCCCATTACATCCTTGGCCAGCTATAGAATACTTCGGAGCATGCATTATATAATTATACCACCAGTCCCATAGCTAAATAAATTGCTTTAGCAAGGATGGATGGAAATTGTTGCAGCCCAATGCATGCAGCTTCCAAAAGCAAATTCCAATTGATGAATGTTGTCAAAAGCCAGTTGATCTTTGACCCTCTTTATCCTGCAACACTGTAGCTAATTGCCCTGTGACAAAATGATATGCATGTTTACCCATCCTTCCTGGCACTAGAATGTCCATTTTTCTAGGATTTCTCCCAGATAATTTACACAGGCAAACGCACACACACAGCCTATAGCCTGAGGCAGACAGCTCTGATTAACCATTAGGGTGCGTCACACAGGCCCACTGCCATCACACAGACATCTAGCAATTGTGCTGACCATCTTGATCAAGATGCCTAGCAGTTAAAACATTATGTTGTGCTTTCCATGCTGCTTGTCAGTATCAGCCTAGCTGTGTTTTAGGCAACTTCTTGTTCACCTGTTGTCAGCTTCAATTGCCAAGAATGGCTAGAGAGTGTTTATGCTTTCCCCAAAGACATTCTAAGATGGATGATATTTCCTTCGGTTGAGCAGGTTTCCCAATCTTTTGGTTGCTCCTCAAGCCTTTGTCATTTCGGAATAGTCAGACTCAGCCCTTCTCATGTAACTTGCATAACAAGAAGAGGCTTGCAAAGGAATTGAAACAAGAGGGGAAGAACTCTAAACCTTTCGTTAGGCCAGTAAATGACACATTCAGCAAGTAACTAAGAGAAATAGACTGTGGGATCAAGGCTTGGATGAAAAAGCAGCTTCTGTATAATCAAAAATGGGTCCAAATTGCAAAATTCAGACTGCTCCTTCAGTGTGTGCTCCTTCTTCCAAAGCATGAAATCCAACTGTGGTGGCTCTTCTGGGCTTCAGCTCACACCTAGCCTTCAGGGAAAGCTAAGATCTACTGCACCTTAATATATGAATGTGTCCAGAAAATGTAATAAATAATTCCTTAGGAAGTTACTTTTGTCTAGTAAATCTCAAAACACCTATTAGAACGATTATGGAAGATCTTTGCTGAGTCCGCTTTTTCATGAAAAGCGAGTTCTTACTGTTTTGCATATGAGAGAGAGAGAGAGAGAAAAAATAAGTTGAGCATGATTCACAGCTACCAGAATCACATGGTATTGCTCTTGCTAAGCTGTATTACTTTAGACTTCAGGTAGGGGAAACAGTGTGTCTCAACACTCCCCTATATAACAAAATCCCTGCACGTCGAAAACTAGCACGTTCCCAGAAGGCTAGAACCTTTCGCCCAAGCGTTAGATATTCCTGAAGTAGTTTCATATGAGGAAGCACTTTTCCCCTTCCCTACAATCTGAAGTAGTGCAGTCCACCATGTCCTGCACAACAGGATTCTGCAGCCCAGTTCTTATTTATTTATTTATTTATTACATTTATATACTGCCCAATAGCTGAAGCTCTCTGGGCGGTTCACAATAAAACAGTATAAAAACACGTTATAAAAATACAATATAAAAACACAGTCAGGGTAAAACTGCAATGCAGATTGAAAATACAAATTTAAATGACAAGTTTAAAACGGTGGAGTTAAAATACTACAATAATAATCTGTTAAAATACTGTGAGAATAAGAAGGTCTTCACCTGGCATCAAAAAGAGGATAATGTAGGTGCCAGGTGAACCTCTCTAGGGAGCTCATTCCACAGCCAGGGTGCTACAGCAGAGAAAGCCCTCCTCCTAGTAGCCACCTGCCTCACTTCCTTTGGCAGGGCTCACGGAGAAGGACCCCTGAAGATGATCTTAGGGTCCGGGCAGGCACATATGGTATGCAAAGTACCACACTGCCCTTATCTCAGACTTTGTCATTCATATTTCTAATGGAAATGAGGAACTTAAGAATGAATGATAGTGACTTGCCCAAGTTCACCCAACAAATGCCTGACTGAGCTAGGATTAGAAACGGAGTAGCTTCTGTTCGAGTCCAATACATCTTGGAGGAATGACAACTCTTCCTCTCTGAACTGCAGGCAGCTGACACACCGCCTCTGGTTAAAAAAGGAGAGAAGCAGGTTCTCAGAACACTAAGATACTTTATTTCCAAGCCCAACGTATTTAGGCCTATGTTGTTTTTAAGGCCTTCTTCAGGGGGTTGATAAGAGATGTCTGCAGAAATACTCCTAACAGGACAATAGTCTCCTACGATAATTACTGGCGACTGGTTAACAGCTACATGAAATGAAGAAGACGACTCTCGGAAGGGGTAGGATACGAGGAAGTTCAGAGAACCTTTATCCTTAGGCCATGTGACTGCAGTGGAGTTTGGCTATAGTGGAAATTATGGTTTGAAGCCAGATACACACACTGCTAGAAATGCAGAGATTAGCTTTAGATGCTAATTCTTAGCAGTGAAATATTGCACTTCACTGTTATTTCATCCTTTCTAAAAGCTTAGGAAAAGTAAGCCTCAGTTCAAACAGAACAATCATATTTGTGCAACATAAAAATAATATACATAGTGATAATAAAATGTCCTGAACATTATTTATTGCTCCAAGCAACCTTCAGCTGGGAAACTAACCAGAGACTAATTGTAGAAGAGGAGGATGAGTGCTCTTCGTGAGGTGAAACATTTGAGGAATTTTGTGTGGGTGGGGAGTACGAATTGCAAGTTTGGGCCCAGATTTGTCTGAAGAGAAAAACAAGCAAATTTGGAGGTTTCTCCTCAGGTGAGGAATTTTGAGGGACGCTAAAATGATCATTAAATAAGAAAGTTCTGAAGGAGGTTAATGAAAGTTCTGAAGGAGGTTAATGAAAACTTAAGGAAACTTGTTGTCGCCTGGCATACCTTGTACTAATGGTCTTCATTTGACTAGTTTCCTGCAACAGTCCTAAGTAATCCATGTCAGGAAATTACGTGTGTCATTGTTTAACACTATAAAGAATACCGATAGAAAGTTTGTAAAGGTCTAACCACTCTCTTGCGCTCACAGACTCATCACATTGGTTTGGAAGTCCACTCATGCAACAGGACTTTCCTCTCATCCCCCCTGGAACCTCCATGTGAATATCCCAAATCTACTCTGGAGGATCCAAATGGGAAATCCATTCCACCAATGGAACAATGTCATTGGATACAACCCATGGATGGGTTGCTGAAAGGCACTACACATTTTCCTCATTGCCTTGCATCTGAGAAACAGTGACAAGATCTCTCCCAAAATAGAGTTTTTGCCAGCTGTTTGAAAACAGCTGTTTTTATCCTATCAGCATGTAATCGTCAATACTCTTGTGCATGCTTCCCCCCTCTTGCTCAGTTTACCAACTTCTAGTGAATTTATGCTGATGAAGAATAAATATTGCAGGAAGGGATTTCTTTGGTAGAAGGTGACTGGGCAATGAATGGCTTCTGCTCTTGGAAATGAGCTAAGGGACTTGAAGCAAAGGGTTTAACAGATGTTGTAAAATCCAAACAAAAGCTGGATGCTGAGACTACAATTATATCCTCGTTTATAAATAACGAAGTGGCTAAGAGGTTGTTGTTAGTATGATTGTCCTTATATTGCTTCTTGCAAATTAGATCAGTTATTGATGAAATATATGGTTTGCTCCCACCGATTTTTGTCTCAGTTTCATAGTTTATACTGCCTTGCCCTTCACACTCTCAGAAATCCACTAAAACCTTTAATGAAGGCTTGTAACTTCCTGGGAACATATCCAGGCAAGCACCTGTTCAGGAAGATCCTCAAAAGCAAATGGACTGTATCTTCCTGCATGATGCATGTTTCTGTCAACTCTGCCACATGATGTTAACTAGCATGAGTTGATTCCAATTAGGGATGTCAAAGGAATCAGTTTGGTGGGGGGAGCTTGGTGAGTTTTAGCCTCCCTGGACTCTGGCTCATGCATCCCCAAGCTGGCCCAATTCATCATGTGATGAGCTGGGCCAGCTCATGGTTTCCCCCAAAAAAATTTGGCGTGCAAATCACAATTTGCGCAAGATCACAGGTATAAATATTTACAGAGGTCACAAAATTGTGAATGAAAATAGCGCAATTTGTACAAATTGGAGGTGTAAATGGCCTAAGTATGCTATATACGGCCATGATTTTGTGCAAATTGGGATCTCCATAAATATTTATATACATGATTTTGCACAAATGACGACTCACGGATTTTAAAAAAGGCAGCAAAGTTCCCAAGTTTTGGTAACTTCCCTGCCACTTGGCATTCAACTGCATGCCAAGTTAGAGGCACTGCAGGGATCCATTGAGCCAAAATGAGATTTCCCTGTGATAGCTATCCCGAAATCTAACATCCATGTTGCGCCTGCAGAATGGGTACCACTGGTGGAATGGGACTTCTACATCCTCTCTTCCACCATCCAGAGGAGATTTTGAGGACATGTGTGGGCCTGCAAGGGGGAGGAGAAGACATAGAAATCCCATTCTACCTGCGGTATGTGTTCTGAAGGCACAATGAGGAAGTTGCATCCAAGCCATCATAGTTCTCCTGTGGAATATCTATAATATGATGCTCTACTGGAGCATTATCATCCCAAACTTCACAATGTGACTGAATATCTAATGGAGTGGTGTATTTCAAAAGGAGGAACATTTTTTTAAGTGCATATGTAATAAGTCTTTGGAATTTATATATATAAAGACTTTGGAACAGATAAGAACTCCTTCTGAGTGAACAATTCTGTCATTCTCTCTCAAACACAAACACACTCTTTTTTTCTCCTCTCTCTCTCTCTCTCTCTCTCTCTTTTGAGCAGAGGAGCAGTTAGTGAAATGACCATTCTTTGGAGGGTACAGAAATTAGAATGTGCATGAAGATGTGGGTTAATATAGTGAGACCACTCCTAAATAAATTTTCCTTGGACCCTGAAAATCTTAATAACTACAGGCCAGTAGCAAATGTTCCATTCCTGGGCAAGGTCCTGGAGCGGGTGGTTGCGAACCAGCTCCAGGCACTCTTGGATGAGACCGATTATTTGGATCCATTTCAGTCGGGTTTCAGGCCTGGTTTTGGTATGGAAACAGCCTTGGTTGCTCTGCATGATGACCTATGTCGGGAGAAGGACAGGGGGAGTGTGACTCTGTTGATTGTCCTTGATCTCTCAGCGGCTTTCGACACCATCGACCATGGTATCCTTCTGGGATGACTGGCTGAGTTGGGAGTGGGAGGCACTGCATTGCAGTGGTTTGCTCCTACTTGGGGGGTCGGCTCCAGAAGGTGGTGCTTGGGGCACATTGCTCGGCCCCGTGGATTCTCCAGTATGGGGTTCCGCAGGGGTCAGTCTTGTCGCCCATGCTGTTCAACATCTAAATGAAACCGTTGAGTGCGGTCATCCGGAGTTTTGGAATGTGTTGTCATCAGTATGCTGATGACATGCATCTGTAGTTCTCCTTTTCATCTTCATCAGGTAAGGCTGTGGTTGTGCTGAACCAGTGCCTGGCTGCGACAATGGCTGGATGAGGGCTAATAAACTCAATCCAGACAAGACTGAGACGCTGTTGGTGGGTGTTTCTGCTGACCGGATGGAGGGTCTTCAACCTGTTCTAGATGGGGTTGCACTCCTCTTGAAGGAGCGGGTTTGTAGCTTGGGGGTTCTCCTAAAACCATCTCTGTCACTTGAGGCTCAGGTGGCTTCAGTGGCACGGAGTGCCTTCCACCAACTTCGGTTGGTGGCCCAGCTACGTCCCTATCTGGACAAGGATAACCTGGCTTCAGTTGTCCATGCTCTGGTAACCTCCAAGTTAGATTACTGCAATGCACTCTATGTGGGGCTGCCTTTGAAGGTGGTTTGGAAGCTGCAGCTTGTGCAAAATGCAGCGGCCAGATTGATAACTGGAACCAGAAGGTTCGAGTATATAAGACCTAATCTGGCCTGCTTGCATTGGCTGCCTGTATGTTTCCGAGCCCGATTCAAAGTGCTGCTTTTAACCTATAAAGCCTTACACGGCTTGGGATCACAATATCTGATGGAACGCCTCTCCCTACATGAACCTACCCGAACACTACGTTCAACATCTAAGGCCCTCCTTGGAATGCCTACTGCGAGGGAAGCTCGGAGGTCGGCAACAACATACACAATATCCTATGCTACCCTTTCTCTGCTGTGGTCCAAAGGTTTCTGCAATAGGGCTTTACAGCATGGTGCAGCTTTATCAAAGTGCCAGCTGGGCATCAACAGCGGCAGCTGGATTCGCTCCTTGTCAGCTGGCAGCCACCCCTTTCTCTTCTGCATGCATTCCTCAATGTGTTCAGATTTTCTTCTGCTGGCATCCGTGTAAGTCATTCTGGCTGTCAAAGCTGGCAGTCACAACAATGCTGCTCAATTTGCTGTTGTTTTTGTTGACGCTTGGAGGCTTATGGATGGAGGAAGGAACTGTGGAAGGGTCCAAGCCCAGCTTGTTTAAGATCATGAAGCAGATGCTCATTTCTGTGTTAAATCTTATATTTCAATGATTTCTGTTTATATATATATATATATATATAATCTCCAAACAATGGGTCTGTGTTGCATTTGCTCAAGGAAAGGGATCATCGTAGCTCAGTGGTAGAGCACATGGTTTGTATGCAGAAGGTTTAATCTTCAGTTTATATAGAGCTGGGGGGGGGGGGAATCCTGCCTGAAACCTTGGAGATCTGCTGCCAATCAGGGTGGATGATACTAGGCTAGAAGGACCTGTTGGTATGAGGCAGCTATGATATAGATCAAGCTCTAACATGGGCTTCTTTCAGTCCTGAACAAGTTGTAACACACCAAGCCAAATGCACCCAGTCTTTTCACCTTTATTTTGCTATTGATAGACCTCCCCCCCTTTTACATGTCAGATAGGTTGTGCTTGTCTTGGAAGGTGGCACCTTTGCTAGATACACCTAGTGACTGTAAAGGGGGAAAAATCATTACTTGCAATGAGATGGCATGGCCTAGAACAGTGATGCAGAATTCCAATCTCTTTTATCTTTTCCTATCTTAATAGGGGTGTGCAGAGGATCGGGTCTGATCCACGATCCGGACCCAATCCAGGCGAAATTGGATACAATTATCCGATTCCGATCCCTAGCATATGGATCGTCCAATCTAATCTGATCTGATCTGAAAGGACCTGATCCAGATTGGAAAAGATCAGAGGATCAGACCTCGGACCTCCTCCCCCCTCCCCCCCTCGCGCTCCTTACCTGCTGCCTCCTTGCTGCCATCCACTGCCATCTGCTGCTTCCGTACTACTGAGAAACAGGCCTTGTGGCCTGTTCCACAATAGAGCACTGGCGCGCCGGGTGATGTCATCACTTGGCGCGCCCTCGCTCTACTGTGGAACAGGCCGCAAGTCCTGTTTCTCAGTAGTACTGAAGCAGTGGGCAGCAGTGGACGGCAGTGAGGAGACAGCAGGAAAGGAGCGTGAGTGGGGGGAGGAGGGAGGGAGGTGGAGGTCCCCCGTTACCTGCCGCTGTCCTGCGCTGCCGTCCGCTGTTTCCATACTACTGAGAAACAGGCTGCAAGGAGCGTGAGTGGGGGGAGGGGGAGGGAGAGGGAGGTCCCCACTTACCTGCCGGGGCCATCCACTACCGTCCGCTAGTCCCTTCTACTTAGAAACAGGCTTCGCGACCTGCCTCTCAGTAGCGTGCTGGGTGACATCATCATCCAGCGTGCTACTGAGAGGCAGGCCATGAAGCCTGTTTCTCAGTCGAAGGGACCAGTGGGCGGCAGCGGATGGCCCCGGCAGGTAAGGAGCATGAGTGGGGGGAGGGACGGGAAGGGGGAGGTCCCCACTTACCTGCCAGGGCTGTCCACTGCCATCTGCTGGTCCCTTCTACTGAGAAACAGGCTTCACGACCTACCCAGCGTGCTACTAAGAGGCAGGCCGCGAAGTCTGTTTCTCAGTAGGAGGGACCAGCAGACGGCAGCAGATGGCAGCAGATGGCCCGGGCAGGTAAGGAGCGCGAGTGAGGGGGAGGGACAGGGAGGGGGGAGTTAGGTCCCCACTCACCCGCCCCCATGTTTTCCAATGCAAGCCTATGGCAAAAACACCTAAAATGGTGTCCGATCGGAACATTGGACGTCCGATTTTCGGATCGGAATTGGATATGATCCGATCCAAACCGGGAAGCCTCTGATCCAATCCGATCTGAGTCATCGGTTCCGGTTCCGATTCCAATTCCGATCCAATTTTTTGGGTCCATGCACACCCCTACTTCTTAACTAAGTCTTCACCCTATGTCCCAGTTCAGACATAATGGGAAAACATGGTTGCCTGATATGAGAATATGTAAAAACAAGGCTCAGGTTCAGGCACCCCTTCCCTCTCTCCTTCTTTGTGTATGATGAGAGAAAGTTTAACATTTCTGGGTCCAGTCTGGGGGATGTCAGTCATGAGGAAATCCAGAAATCTTGGTGCTCAATGGATTTCCCTGGAGTCCCTGACCTGGCTTACAGATGTTGTCTATTTTTCTCCTTTAAAAAGTGTGTCCGTAAAGTGCTTAGTTAGGCATAAATTGCAGCCACAACCTCATTTAAATCTGTTGAGCATTTCTCTCCACCATCCTTAGTCTCAATGCTACTCAAACATCAGAAGTAATTATGGGCATTACCCTTAGACCCCATTTTCTTGAACCTTTATTTTACTGAAGTGGTAAATTTTTGCCTGGCCTGTACCACTTCGGACTACAGGTGGAGGGCTCACAAAACGTAATGTTCATCCCTGCAAAATAGTCCTTTCCACATAGAAAACAAGGTTTTCATGGTGAAATCTAGAATTTAATCAATCTCCATAAAATGTTAATTTCCTTTCTGGAGGAATCCCACCCTCATGGAAGAATAGCTAATCATATGAATTCCCAACTGTTATCAATACAGTAAAAATGGCAAATGTGGAATTGATCCAAAGCATTAGCTCAACAAATTCAACTGGAGAAGTCGCACCTGTTCAAATGCATGATATTCTCACCGCATGTGTCATCAATGCTTGAACCAGTGATGCCAAATGATGAAGATCTACCCTAAATACATGTATTTGAGCTTATGTTTTTCGGGACCAATTTCCATGTCCTTGAATGTAGATATTTTCAAGCAGATGTTCATGCAGTCATAGAATTGTAGAGTTGGAAGGGACCTTGGAGGTCACTTAGCATCCCTGACAGATGGCCATCCAGCCTTTGCTTAAATATGTCCAGTGAAGAGGAGCCCACCATCTTGTGAGGCAGTCTGTTTCATTGTCAAACAGCTAATTCTGCTAGGATGAGGAAGTTTCTCCTAATGTTTAGCTGACATCTGCTTCCTTGACATTTCCACACATCAGAACTAGGCCTGCCCTCTGAAGCAACAGAGTACAAGTCTTTCCCGTCTTCGGTGTGACAGCCCTTCAGATATTTGAAGGCTATTATCATGCCTCCTTTTAGTCTTCTCTTTTCCAGACTAAACATGCCCAGCTGTTTCAAGCATTCCACATAGGACGTGGTTTACAGTTGTTTCTCCCCCTTCTCTTCACAGGAACAAGGGAAAATTGGTGTAGTTTTCAATATTGGCACTGTAGATATCTCTATCAAAGAAGAGAGCACCCCGGTCAATGATGGCAAGTACCATGTCGTGCGCTTTACCCGAAATGGCGGCAATGCTACACTTCAGGTGGATGGCTGGCCAGTGAATGAACACTACCCGTCAGGTAAATGTCTAACCAATAATTATTTTTCTCACACACTTCTCTCTTGAGCTACTAACCGTATGCCTTCAAACAGTAAATTGGTGAGCAGCAAAGAAACATTCCACAGCAGTACCTGCAAGATTGAAGAGCTGAACTGGATTTTTTCACTTTAAGAAAGTTGAACTTTTCAGATAAAGCTAACCATCTTGGGCAAAATAATGTATTTGGAGGAATGCATGTTGTTTAAGAAGAGGAGTGGCATATATGTGTGGTCTGTGTAATGTGTAAAAAATCACATGCAAGTCCTCTGGGTATAATCTGATTCTGCAGAGAGTGACAAAAACTGCAACCCATAATCTGCAGAGCCTGGAACATTCCTGTAGATTTAATGGGATGTCAAGAAGAATACTTTGGTGTAAATTGTAGTAGACTACAACAAAATGATTTGGCAAACTGAGAGTTGCTACTTGTGGCTTTTCTTAATTACTGAGAATGGGATAAAACATAGAAAGACTGGGATAACATCAATTAATTTAAAGGGAGTTATGTGTATTCTGGATCATAGTTATTTGTACTGCTGGTTTTTCTTATTATTATTGTTGTTGCTTTCTGTTAGGGCAACACAATATCTTTGTGTTTGAATTTGATTGTCTCAGATGAACATTTTGGTTTTAACTGCCTTCACTTGAATCATCTGTAGGATGAAACATAACATATCTTGATTCATGCAATTAACTTATGCAACTATTAGTGTTTTCTTATTGAGTCATGTTGGAATTTATTTTATTACTAAAATGTTTATAGACCACCTTTCAGCTATAAGACCATTAGGGATGTGTATCATATCGTTAAAATGTCCGATAACGATACAATAAGGTCATTATCAGACATCTGATTAACGATAATGATACGATACAAAAACCTCTGATAAATATCCGATCTGAAAATTTTCAGCCTGATTGTATCGGATTATCGGACTGCCATATAAATAAACCTATAACATCTGTATTTTAAAAGTTAGAGGCTTGAAACTTGGTCACAGTGCTTATGGGGTATGCCTAAGTATGTGTATGAAATTTGAGATCGATCCCTCCAACCCTCGATTTTATATGAATTTTTGAAAGATCGTGCAACTTTTTGACAGGTCTGAAGTTATAGGCATTTTTTTCTAAAAAAAAATCTGCTCTATAGGGCACAGCAGGGCTGCAAATTAAATATCGAATTTCCGATAATTATCGTGAAGATGATACGATTAACCTACAATATTACCGGAGACAATATTTTTTTTGGTCCGAAATTCCAATAACGATAAAACACAATATTTTTGGGCATGCACATCTCTAAAGACAATCCCTATTGCCTCTTATGTTTAACCATGCCCTGCATTTCCTATGTATCTCAGTCACACTTGTTACTGAAGAAGTCTGTTGGATAGTGAATATAGGAATGTATGAGAATTCAATTTTTGCTCACAAGTAGGAATGTCAGAGGAATCCAGTTGTGGGTTGGATCTCAATGAGCTTTGTTAGCTCTCTCTCTCACACACACGCACACACACACACACACACACACTATTCTGTTGTCTGCCAACTGGCCCAATTCAGTGTGCAATTTCCATTAATTAATATTTTTGCATTATAAACATTTGCACGAATTGCAGCTGCAAATTGCACAGATTTGCATGATTTGTGCTAATTTCTGAAGTAAATTGTGCAAATATGCATAATTTGCACAAATTATGCAACTTCTCACAATTTACAACTGAAAATCAAGTAAATTATGTTCACAAATTCACAAATGACACCTATGGGTGCCATAGTGGGGATTATGGGGAAATAGCTATTTGGTGGGGTGGACGCTTAAATTACCAGATTTTGGGGAAATCCCAAGGCTTGGCTCTCAAATGCAAGCTGAGCTGAGAGCTCCAGTGAAATCCAATGAGCCCAAAAAGGGCCAGATTCCCCACAGTGGTCATGCCTACCAAAACATGCTAGCATGTCCTGTTCGAAACTCTGAACATGAGCGTACCCATGCGTATGTTTCCGCTGAAAATATCCATAAATTGTTGAACAAGTGCTTGGTTCATCTTCTTCCTGATTCCCAGTTTGATTTGCGCAATTTTCTGAATGTGTGCAAATTTCCTCCATACACCAAATCAGCCCTGCTTTAGTCTCTGCACAAATTTGGGGACACCTGCACAAATTTCCCATGCCATAGCTGCTCCATTTGTGCAAGTTCCTTGTTTTGTGTAGAGGGAGCAGTGATCGCAAATGTGAACAGGAATCAGGCATGAGATGAGTGGCAAGACAATGTTCAGAGAATCCTAGCAGACTTAAATATGGCTTCTTCACCTATTCCTATGTCAATACACTATCCAAGCATTGTAGACAGCAAGTGGGATGAGAAAAGAGGGGTAGGAGCTTGAGAAAGAAAAGCATAGATTGCCTGTTGAGGGCATTTTCTGCCTCCTGGGGATGTGTTGAGATTGACTGTTATTAACTTTGTTCTCCAGCTAACACATTTGTTAATTGATTGGAATAGCACAGTTAATTGAGTTTTCTTTTTTTAAAAAAAATGACTTAGCACCTTGAAAGAAAGAATTTGTGTAATTAGAGAAATCGTATCTTTAGTTCATGAACAATAACTAGATCCTCTCTTTTTAGTATTAACTGAATTCTTTTGTCTTCCCCCATGATGTGTTATCATGTTTGCAAGCCAAAGTAATAGTGAATACAAAGGGATACAGATTTATGTGATGGTGATCTCTGCTATTTTGGGAGCTTCCTCCTGAATGAAAGAGAATATTATAAGAATATTATGCTTGGTTTTATTCTGGTTGTGCTTTTATATTGTACTTTTTTACTGTGTTTTTATACTGTTGTTTGTTTTATACTTTGAATTGTCTTCATGTTTTTAATTTTTGTGAACCGCCCAGAGAGCTTCGGCTATTGGGCGGTATAGAAATGCAATCAATCAATCAATCAATCAATCAAAGACTGTTAGGAGATATGTTGTGGAGGTGACATGCATCTCCCATGAAAGATGACTTTGTCTTAATAGTTTGCACTAAGAATCAAATTTGGTTTTCCCAGCCAACACTTTAATTTTAAAGGAGGACTAGGCAATTTATGGTCCTCAAGATGTTTTGTCCTCCAGCACAACCAATATTGAGGGATCATGGGAGTTGTAGGCAAAACATCATGAGGGTCACAAATTGCTCTCCTCTGATTTTAAAAAAATGCCCCATTTTCCTCTCCCATTTCACTTAATCCATTCCTGGCTTATGAGTTCTAGTATGGTCCAGGTTCTGGACCGCAGTTTTGTGAGTACAGGGCTGTGCTTCTCAAAAACTCGGCATTGATAAAGATTTTATTCTAGACCTATGAGAAGAAAAAACCAAGGTCTTCTTAGTGTTAGACAAGTAAACTAATTTCCTTTCCTCTGTTCCATCCTTGGAACACCTCTAGGAAGTAGAGTTCAATATAGGAGAACTTAAAATTGCTGTCCCTGATGCATTTGCTGGACTACCTTGCAGCTAGTATCTGGGCAGGTTTCAACCCTCCGGTGAAGTTGGAAGCAGTTTACATGGGTATGATTCTGTCTTGGAGCTACACACTATGGCACTTTTAAACTGTCTTGAATTGCACCTGATTCCTCTATCAGCAAGTTCTTTTAGTGGAACAAACTGCCCTCAGTGCCATCTACCTCTTCCGAATGTTCTGTGGGGAATGTTATTTCGAGCAGATTCAGAGGCTGCAAGGCCTTCAGAGCAGATTAGTCAGGCTTGAGTTAAAGAGCATTAATGTGGTCTAGATCAGGGCTGAGCAGCCTTAAGGCTTGTTGGATTTACTTTGCTCTTTTCTAGAACCCCGAGATCCACCAGCCAAGCCAGGTGCAAAAGCTATGCAGATGCACTCGGGATGGTGACTCTGAGCATGTTCTGAGCCTAGGAAATTGTTTCAAGGGCTAGAACTGAGCTGAGTTCAATGTTCTTTCACAGAAAAGTCCACTCCTAGTCACCCCAATTTTTCTTCATTTCAGCAACCTAACTAAAATGGAATGGGTCACTTTCTTGCTGCTATTACTAAACAATTGGGAATCAGAAACAATCAAATCTGCTGGAAAGCACCCACAGATATTCCAGTAGATCCCAATCTACCTTCTGCCCATGCCAGTCTAGACTACAATATTATTTTCTTCATATATCACAGTTAAAGAGTTTAGGGTGCAATCCTTTAGGTTGCATTCTTGAAGATTATAAGCCCCTAAATTTAGAGACTTACAAGCATCCCATGCAAGGCAGGAAGACCGGTGGAGGTAATCTTTGCTTCTGTGTCCTCCCGCCCTGCATTTTTTGCTAGGTGAGTTTTAATTACTCAATTAATGAACTAAATTTAAATAAATCTGTATATCAACAAAAAATTCTTAGGACCTAAGTAGCATACAATTCCAAAGAGTTATCTCTTTTGATCAGGAAGAAGTGCCATCTTAAAAAAGGTTGCTTTCATTTCCTGTTATAGTGACACACCACAACAAAAAACCACCCATAACCCTTAAAAAAAACCCTTAAGAAATATGCCTTTTAGTTACACTACACCAATTTTAAATTGGTCTCCACCAATTAAACAACTAGAGCTTTAGCTCATTACTATTCCTATATTTATTTAGGGTGCAATCCAATGGGTTGCACCATCAATAATCATAAACCCCCAAATTTGGAGGCTTATGAGCAACTATGCAGGAACAAAGAAACAGCAGAGCCAATCTTCGCCTCCCCATCATCCTGCCCTGAATTTTTCACTAGATGGCCTCTCCAGTATCCTCCCCTCCCCACCCATCAAAATGCTCCCTTTCACCCTCTCAAAGGCCACTTCTCTGACCTTGGAGGACAGCTGATATGGTTCTTTCTGTGTCAGCTGCAAGGGGACAGGGGTAGCAGGTTGGATCTTGGATTTCTCCTTCCGAGCTCTGTCTCCGACCTTGGATCGGGGAATCCAAACTATCCTATCGCCCCTCATATGCTGTCTAGGATTGCTCCCTCCATAACTTGCACCGCATATAGAGAAAGAAAGAAAGAAAGAAAGAAAGAAAGAAAGAAAGAAAGAAAGACGACAATATGCAGTTTCTCCTACTTATATAGCAGTGGTTTGTGAACCACTTGGTGTCAAATTATAGCACTCAGGAGACATTCACAAAGGTCAGTGTGGTATATAGTTTTCCCCACCATATTAACATTTTTACCGGAGGTATAATTCCATATCTACTCCTGATTTGGTGGCCAAGAGCAGTGGGGATAGCTACAGAGCTCAGCTCCTGGTTGACTTTCCAGTCCCCTAAGGGAGGATACTCATCACAAAGTGGCAATGAGTTTAATTCAGGCTAGATTATTCAGGGTGGGTTCCAAAGACACAATTTGCCCTCATGTACAATGGTTTTTTGCAACTACAGTGCACTGGGTATCCCAGTAGAGCAATATCATCAAAGGGAGCCCAGTGGGCAATCGATTCCTAGCCATCATATTTTTGGCCAGCTGAAATTTTATATTTTGTGGCAGATAAGCTGGCTGTGAAGTTTATTGCATGTCAAACCACTGCAAATTATGATTCAAAAAGGATTCCTCTGTGTGGCGTGGAAAATCAAGTTATTTAAATCGACCTTAACTTTTTGGCACTCCACTTTTTCTCTTCTAGAGTCATTTGCCAACAAATCACAGTCTTTAATGCTTCTTTGATTTTTTAAAAACTCTCTACCATTTAAACTCTCTAGCTCATCTATGCAATAGAGAAGCAAAGCATTCACTCACTTTCTTGGGCCAGCTTATATTTCTATGCTGGCATTTGATGCCATATCCAAAAGGCCTTATTTATATTCCATTTCTTCATACACATGCATACACAATGCAACCTCCTCTCACTGAAGGTCTGGTGGAGGGAGAATCCAAAATATACGGATAATTAGAAGTTCAAATAGGCAGAAGTATTATTTACATAAGGCTATGTTAAATGGTGGCTACCTGGCAAATGTATAGCAAATGCAGATAAATAAGTAATTTGGGGAAATTGAATGGAAACACTGGAATCTGCTTCATCAGTTTCTGGATATTGTAAATATAGCCATCCAATTAAGAGCTCATAAAAATTCCAGGAGCTGCTAGTGAATAATTTCCAAGTATTTCATTTTCAGTAGAGTTTTGCTAACTGCTACCCTGCAAGATGCTTCAAGGTTATTTTGTAAGAGTTATATCCAATTGTACCCCTTTGCTAATGTTCTGCTTGTGGGCTCTTGGTCAACAGCTAGTTGGCCCTGTGTGAACTGAATGCTAGACTACATGGACCAGCAGGGCTCTTTTTATGTTCTTAATGCTCTTTGGAAGGCAATTTTGCCTACTATCTCCCCCACTCCTTACAGTCCCATACGCCATACTCCCATACTGTTCCAAAGTGCCCCTCAACTCATTGGGGCAGAACTGGGGGGAAATGGGGGGGGGCTGTAGGGAGGAGAGGCAATTATCAAAAATGACCTCTCCCCGCTCTGCTGATTGAAGTCTCTGCTGAATCAAAAAGTCCCCCTTCCATCAATGAGGAGATACAACTGGATACAACCCAACAGCATTAGAATCATGTTCTAAGCAGAATACTAAGGAGAACCCCAAGTAGAAATATAATTCTGTGCTCTGAAGGGTACAGGTTGGTCTTATCCTTCTGAAACATTTCCACTGTGGTTATTGTCTTGCCCTGCCCATGTGACTGTGATGATAATGGAAAAGTCACCCATACAGTCCAAGAGTATAATGCACACGATGATGCTAATGATGGGCAAACTCCCTCAAGCTCAGTTTAAATTTGGACCAGCAATTATGAGTGACATAGTTGAACTCTTTTTAAAAAATGTTATTTTCCCCTCAAAGAATTCTAATTTAACTTGTGATACTCCCCTCAGGAGCCCCCAATACCTTCCCCCCAGAATTTACAACTCTCCACTTACCTAGTGGTGGCTGTGGCTGTTGCTGTGCAAGTTTTCTCTCACATTTGTGGGATTGTACACAAGGATCTGCAGTTATTTGAACTTCAAATTGTCTAAGTGGGTAGACCAATAGTTATTAATTAAATGAGCAAAGAGATAGCGGTAATGCCTTGCCTCAAAGCACAACTGTCAATCAAGATGGAATTAAGATGAAACCAGCCCAATGGGATGGAGGGACTCTAAAGCTTTGTAGCTCCACGCGCAAAGACAAGAAGACGGAGAAAGCAATTGGGCACCGACAAAGCACTTTTACAGAGCATCCAATTACATCTCAAACAGCTGTAACATCAATGTTTTTCACTTGCGGGGACAGGAAAGAAGGAAGGTGAGAGGTCAAATTTAAAGGAAGGCATTAATAGGTTGATTAAGCTTGGAGAAATGGAAATAATAATCCTTATAATTAAAGATAATATCCTTGCATTTTGTGATTTTCTCATCCATCCTTTTAAGAGTTTTCTTAATGGGCAGGAGGACTCAGAGCAGTGGTGTAATATTGCAGGAGGCTGAACTAAAGAGACCCCTCCTTTTCTATCATGTTTTGGGGGAGTCATAAAGGTCTTCATGAGAGAAAAGAGGAAACATAATAGCCTCTTGCCAGACAACCAAGCTGATGCTCCCTGTCTTGCCACATGGCACCAGTGGGTAGGGAAGTGTGAATCAGCAAAAGGCAAGGTCACCAAAGTTCTCCAGATTCCATCTTGAAGCTCGTTCCACCTCAAGTCTGTATCAAGTTGCAAACTTTGTTGTTGTTTTTTCTTCTATGAAAATCCATATATATATATATATATATATATATGCATATGTTTCCAAATGTACGCATCAGTTGTATGCATCTTTGAAATGTATGTGTTCTCCCATTGCTTTAAAGTGCATTTGTGCACATTTTTCAAAATAATACATTTTTTCAGGTACATTTTTCAAATGTACAGATACTGGCAAATACATTATTTCGGGTCCACAAATGGCATTGCATGCTCAGAAATGTATGGACTTTCAACCGCAGGTTCTGTCCAAATTGACGCTGAATCCAGAATGGGTGAACTAGGAATATGAGAACTTACCCAGGTCCACCTTGCACACCCTCAGAAGACCCTCGCCGGCCACCTGATCCGAGACCATTTATACCTGTAATGTTGTGTAACTAGGCTGATTTACTGCTGCCATTTGCATTAAAAGGTCCCTTTATGCAAAATAATGAGTCACCATTTTCCACAAAATTGTAGATCGGTGAGGGAGTGGGTGGCCTCATGCCTTGTCCAACAAGGATGATGTTTTCCATCTTTCCCCCCCCCATTCAGAGTGAGGTCAGTGCAAGGAATTTCTTTGCCCCCTGTAATGTTGCCATGTGACCAAATCTAATTGGCTACATGATACCATGATGTCATAACTGGCTGGAATCACAGAGCCCCCCAGAAAGAATATTGATTGTGTGTATTTTAATGCCCCCCCAAAAAGGACAGGAGGGTAGCACCACAAATGACCAAAAACAGTGTGCATGGGCACACACACGGGTACACACACAAAATCATGTGTACAATAAAACTTCTAGGAAGAATAATTGGTTCTTTCAATTGTGATTGATGCAACCATCATCAGGCACATTGATCAGAGCAACCATCATCAGGCACAGAGGACAAGTTTGTCACCTACCACCCCATGGTGTCTGTTATCAGAGGAGATCAAACGACCCTCCAACGCATTCAAAGAATACATGAGGGAGTCATGGTGCAGCCATGTATATGTGCCTCCTGTTATCCACACATTCATCACACCTAAGAATGGGCTAACCCATGGGGCCGTATGACCCCTCTCACACGTTCTTTAAATGTCTGAGGTGGGGGACACCTGAACCTAGGGATGAGCAAGTTCACCTTTGTCTTCAGGTGCCTGGCAAGTGGTGTGTAGTGTCCTGTTGCTCCAGGTGGCCATTATTTTGCGCAAAATAGCAGTTAGGCCTTTGATGTAAATCACCATCTAGCACAAAACTTGTACCATAATAAATATGTTAGTCTTGAGGGTGTCACAAGACTCTTTGTTGTCTTTGCTGCTGCAGACTAACATGGCTATGGCTGCCCCTCTGGAGGTTTATTGAGCAAAGTTTCAGTTCCATCACACTGACAGAAGTTAATACTTGAGGTGGTATAATCCCAGCTATGTACACTTAGCTCCATATGTGGTGTACTCCTTTACTGCCAGAGAGAAAAGACAACTGCTCATGGATCAAATTAGTGCTTGGTTGGATGTAAGTTCTGGAACGGCATTAATGACAAAACAACAGGATAACACAAAGGTCAGAAACGGTTGCACATATGAGGCAAAGGAGGCATCCAAGTGTGTGACCTTCTCTCTCCTATTTTCATAGTGTCCTTCTCAGCCTATCTACACATGCAGGATAAAACACTTTGAAAATGTTTTGAAAACTGTATATGGAGTGTGTCCTAGGCCCCAACAGTTCTCTAAACTGTTATAACCATTTTAAAGCAGTAGTGTAGATAGGCTCCTTGTGTATTCAGTGAGGTGAGAACAAACATGGAAC
The DNA here is from genome assembly GCA_029215795.1 of Anniella stebbinsi. Lineage (NCBI taxonomy): Eukaryota > Metazoa > Chordata > Lepidosauria > Squamata > Anniellidae > Anniella > Anniella stebbinsi. Next base: position 339,634,183 of record JARDYH010000001.1, read on the forward strand.
ACCTTCTTGTTAGGAGAACTTTAGTGGGGAAACCTGTGTAGGCTTTCTGCTGCTGTGAACTTTCTCTAGACCTAATCTCAGTTTGCTTTGATTTATAGAATGTAGTCTGATCTGTCTATGTCCCTCCTGGCTTCTAATGCAGCTAATGCAAGAGCTTCTGGCCTGCTTTTATAGCAGATTATAGCAAAGCCCATCATATTTTGGATGTTTTACTCCAGGATCCAAAATGACTAAAAAACAGAATCCTCGAGTGAGTAAAGAATCCAGCATGGCTCAGAGGGGTTAAAAACAAATCTCTTTTCTTGTCAAAGGTGCAAGATAGCTAGGGGACCTAGCTTTTCATTAATTTTGAGACAAGAGGCGTACCCTCCCACCCCCTTCTCTCTAGCTAGGTTTGCTTGCAAAATGGTATCAGGGGCTTTGCCGGACATGGAGTGTACATTAAAACAAGCTTCAGGTATACTTTTACTAATCCATGCAATACCTGAGTGTCTTTCAGGGCAGTAGGAACAGAAAACTAAGCATAGAGGAAGAAGAGAAGGGGAAGGTGGGGAGGAGTTCTAGTGGCACCAAACCTGTTTTTAATATTTAGCGTCATGTTTCAGAAAACAACATGAACTGTTAACCTTTAAAGTAGGGTCTATGAGAAATCTATTTCAAGTTGTTTTCGAGCAGGATATATTCAGTTCACACTTTCCAAATGAAACACAGGTTCAGACCCAATCTTGGGACGAAGTCCATACGTTTGTGAGCTTGCAATTTGATTCGCAGACCCCAATAAATGTTTGGCGACATGAGTACATTTGAAAAGAAATGTGCTCAAAAAAAATGCGTACATTTGATAAACACGACCAAATATACTTGAACTAAATAGGAGAAGAATGCATTACATTTCTAAAGATGCACACAATTGATGAGTACATTTGGATTAATATGCATGAAAATATGCATGGATCTTCTTGTGGGGGGGGGGGGAACTATGCCCACAATCGGATATGGACTTATGTTAGAACAAGCTTTGAGATGGAATTCAGAGAACTTTGACAAGCTTGGATTTTGCTGATTGGCACATCCCTAAATTTAAGAGACATTTGCATTCAATGCATGCATGTATTGGGGGGAAAAGACTTGCTTAATAGGGGTTAGCCTACACCATCTCACCCCATCACACCCTACTCAGGCAAAGAAATCCCATCTTTTGACAGTAAGACTCTAATGTCCTGCTGACACTGATAATAACCGCAACGATAGCACTGTTGTTATTATCAGTCATGCTAGCAATGACAGTGATGCTGTTATTAACTAGTTAACTGGTCTAGTTCACAGAAAGTTACCATTGCTCAGTGATAGATTATACATTTTGCATGCAAATAGCCCCAGGTTCATTCTCCAACGTATCCAGTTAAAAAGGTCACGTAGCAGGTGCCAGCAAAGGGCTCTGTCTGAGACCCTGGGGAGCCGCTGCCAATCAGAGCAAATATCACTGGACTGGATGGACACATGATCAGACGAGATATAAGGCAACTTCTCATGATCCTAAATCTTCATCTGAGCTGTATCAAATCAAACTCCTGGTATGAGTTGCTCACCAGACTGAACGTTCCTCCATACATAGGAAACTAGGTATTAATTGAAAGCAAGGCTAAAACTGCAGGAAGGAGACCAGAACTGAGGCTAGGCACTAAGATTAGGGACTGGGTAACTAGAACTAGAAAGTGTGAATGAGTGGCTAGAACTGAGACTAGAACTAGAGACTGAGAATAGAGACTGAGAACTAAAGCTAGAGCTAGAACAAGAGACTAGAGAACTAGAACTACAGACTGGTCAATAGAAGTAGAGACTAGAATTGAAGCTAGAGAACTAGAATTCAAGACTGAGACTGACTAGAACTGAGGCTAGAACTAGACTAAAGACTGAGTCTAAGACTAGAACCGAGTCTAGAGCTGAGACTAGAACTACAGGTAGGACTTGCTCACCAGAGTGAACGTTCCTTCATACATAGGAAACTAGATGTTAATAAGAAGCAAAACTAGAACTCTTCTGCTTGACATCTATTTTTTTCTGTTAAGGGGGGTTATATTGAGGAGCATTTAATCATGGGATTCCCTGCATCCAGTCTGAAGTAGTAAAGCCCAGACATCAATTTTCTATCCCTGTGAGAACGAAGCCTATGACTCAGGAAGTCAAGTCCAGACAAGCTGGAAGGGGTTCAGAGGAGGGCAATGAGAATGATCAGGGGTCTGGAAACAAAGCCCTATGTGGAGATACTGAAAGAACTGGGCATTTTTAGCCTTGAGAAGAGAGGACTGAGGGGAGACATGATAGCACTCTTCAAATACTTGAAAGGTTGTCACACAAAGGTTGGCTCGAGTTACAGGAAGCCAGATTCTGGCTGAACATAAGGAAAAACTTCCTGACTGTTAGAGCAGTATGACAATGGAACCAATTACCTAGGGAGGTTGTGGGCTCTCCCACATAGAGGCCTTCGAGTTGCAGCTGGACAGCCATCTTTTGGGTATGCTTTAAGGTAGATTCCTGCATTGAGTAGGAGGTTGGACGTGATGGCCTTATAGGCCCCTTCCAACTCTCCTATGATTATATGATTCTATGATATGTGATAACATCTGCTTTTGTAAACTAAAAGAATACTTTATTAGTTCTAGTAAGGAGAGATGGCCTCTATACTTTGCAAAGATTCTGGAAAGTATTCTAGCATACATGGTTCATGTAGGCACTTTTCTCCATCATCATTTTGTGAAAGGGAGAGCACCATTTGCTATTGACCATCAGGCAGCAAAATGTCTCAGGGCTGTACTGGGAAACAGTTTGCAGAAATGGGGCAAACATCATTTTCACAGCAGGCTGTGAGAAGGGCTGCATTTGCCCCTGTCCTCCTCTCAAGCATTCAGTAAATGTGAGTGTCCCTGATCGAATGTTTGAGACATCCCTGATTGCCAGCCCAAGACAACACTCTTTGACAGCTGCACATTGTGCAGGTACTTTATTATGGTAGACAAACTGTCCTTTTTGCAGTTTTCCTGCTGTTACTTATCTAATTACTAAACCCCTCATAAGCTTCCAAAGAACCCCTGGGATTTCCAGGACATGATTTGTAAATCACTGAGCAGCTCTGCAATTCATACCACGACATGCCATGGATGGAGAGAAGGGCATATAACAGGGGTGAGGGACCTGTGTTCCTCCATATGTTGTTGGACTACAACTTCCATTATCCCTGACCATTGACCATGCAGACTGGGGCTAATGGGAGTTTGACTCCAACAGCATGTGAAGGGCCACACATTCTCCACCTTGGCATAAAGGCATTTGCAGAGCAAAGATTGGAGATGATTCCTACATGTGAACCTAGCAGAAACCTAAGATCTCTGCAATTCTGGACAGACATTTCTCCCAGAATCTAATTATGGTGATCATTCAGCTCAGGCAAATAAGCAAAATCCATCCATCCAGGCACATTTGTAGCATAATCCCTTACATATTTATTAGCACATCATTATGTCCAATGCATCTTACTTCATAGTCTGTGTTTAGGATTGCAGCCTTATTAGGGTTGGATATATACCAGGTATAATTTTGATCAGTGCCTGGAGAACACTGTCTCAGAATCCTTGAGTTTCATGAAAGAAAGGTGAGGCATAAATGAAGTTATAGTAATTAGGATAAACATCCCCCCCCCCAGCAGTGATTGTCCTGATGCTCCAAACCAAGCAGGAGCAAGCCCTTAACATGGTGTGGGCAGTTTCGTTCCTGCCAGCTCTCAAAACGAGGTCAAGTGCTTCTAAAAACCAAGTGCCAAAGATTTATGGAGTTTGTACTGCAATGAATTTTAATTTCCTTGAAGATGCCTTCTGTCTTGTCCAGCTCTTACTCACCTCACACCTACCTCTTTTATCTCCTTCCTCAAAAGACTTGGATTTACAGAATGGAAAGTCCATTTCTTATGTCACCTCCACACTTGGGGGTGCAGGTTAGGGAGGTTGTTTCTTTTCTTCTTGGTTTCCTTTCTCATTTTATTTAACATTTATCAGCTAACATTCTCTATTCTTCCCCACCTCTGAGATTTCCCAGACACGAGATAAATAGCCCTGTATCTTACAAGCTAAATACAATTACTGCTATCAAAACCAGAGCCTTTCTCTCCTTGTAAATGTCTCTTGGAAGCTGATAAGCTGTTCATGGCAAACCACAGGCTCGTGCTTAATCCTCAGATTAAACATAACCACCCAGAAGACATCAAAAGATAATATTTGGGGGGAGGCGAGGGGTGGTCGGGAAAAATGAGATTCTGTCCTAAGATATGAAGACGAGGACATACACATGATTCAAGGTTACTTATAAAGGGATTAGCCAAAACACAGAAGAGCTTGCGGCTATGAGGGGGGCATTTCATCTGATAATGCTGTTGTAGATACTAAAGATGAGATTTAGCAGGGAGACCTTTGGGACCAAATCAGGAAGGTGGGAAGGAAAGGGGTGTGAAGAGGGCTGTGGCTGCTCATTTGGGAATTTATTCCACAAAGCTCATAGTGTCGGAGTTGCTCAACAGAATGTATTGGTGTATGGTCTTGAGGCCTACTCCAGTGGCTCAAGCAGGCAGATCATTTCTTCAGAGATGACAGTGTTGAGGTTTGTGCAAACGGGAGGCTTCGTATGTCAACCAGGACCAAAGGATACAAATGAGTAACTGTTGTCAAACACACTATTTTCAGAGCTAAACTGCTCCCCACCATCTCTCTCTCTCTCTCTCTCTCTCTCTCTCTCTCTCTCTCTCTCACACACACACACACACACACACACACAACTGTACAGACTTCATTAAATCTGTCCTGTCTGCATTTTGCAAATTGTCAGGTGCCTTACGTTCCATTGTCTGCTCATTGATGGAATCATGGGTTTTTTCCAATTTCCCAAATTTGTGCTAATTTTGATTTGCAAAAATTCACAACCACCTCCAAATGCACAAATCTCCCAAAACACACATTTTAATGCTTTAGCCTATGGGGGAAATGCACATTTTTGGCCAGTGGGGTTTTATACGTATTTGTCTATGACTAAATTTGATTAAAATTCTGGAAAGTGTTTTTAAAAACTGGTCCACAAGTCCACAGAATCCATGCAACTTGGGAAAAGACACTCCACTGGAGAAACTGTGGGCTGTATTCATAGAAATCTGAACTCATTTTATTCCATTGCAGATTTTTCTAGCATCCCTACACACACACAGGACCTCAAGTCTCTCACTCTTTCTTACTCTCTCACCTCATCCCCACCATTGAGGGCAACTTCTTCACGAAAATGTGGCTGACCTGCGGCTGCCCCTGGAGATACATAAGCCTGTTACAACAGGATTAGGAAGCCTATGCAAAATGGGAGCATCGAGTTGGAGGATGGAAAACCTCATTCATGCACAAACAACATTACAGTTGATTAAGGCCCATCACAGTGGCAATGTTCACATGTCACTTAAGGCCAGGAATTCAGGCCTATTACTCCACAAGGTGACCAAGCAATATCCTCATACCAATAGCCTGTTTGCTTCTCCCTTCTGGTGGGAAATTCAAGGAGCCAGTGTGGACATATGTCCCATACCTAAAGTCTGCTTAGAGTCTGCTCTGCTCAGAGTAAAGTGTTTTGTGTACTGTTTCCAACTCTGTGAAATTCCCTGCCAATTGATTCCGGCAAGAGACAATATTCCTTTGGTTTTGGTGCCTGCTAAAGAGATTTTTATTTGAATATGTTTTTCCTGAATGGCCAGCCTTGGTTTTATTGGTATAACTTGATTTTAAATATCTTATTACTTTGTATTTTTATTATTATTTTCTTTTCACTACCCACCACTTGGGAATTTTTTTCAGATACAGAGCACTTTATGGATTGTGTAAATATTTATATAAACAAAAGAGGCATTACATGGTAGGAGAGAACAAGTAAACTCACCACCCTATCCTACATATAGGATGTAGATAAGGGGAATGTGTGAACCTGCCTAGTTTGATTAATGGGAGCTGTTAAGGGTTGATAATGTTCTTAGTATATTCAGAGAGTGTTATTCGGGGAACTGTGTAGATCCTGGCATAGGAGCTGTATTCAGAACTGTGAGGTGACATCAACTTTGAGTTTTGATCAGCTTTGGGGTTTGTGTGAGATCCCTAATGTTGCTCTCCGTCCTTGTTTGTAGTGTTTAATTTTTCACCTTCTACTTATTTTTGTGGGACTTCGAAGTGAGACCTTAGATGCTTCCCAGCAGTGTGGATTGGAGGATGACGACAGCTCTTCTGATGCTCTTCTGACTGCAGCTCAGAAGGTGCCCAAAATAAATTAAAAGGCAGAGTTAATAAAACAGCATTGGGGGAATGTCCAATTTAGAAGATGGCAGTCTAACATATGTTGAAATCTGCCAAGAGGAATGATTAAAGCACAGCAAGTTGATGACATCAAGAGCTGATTGTAGCTCGTCACTGCAGGGTCATAATGTGTGCTTTGTATTTATAAAAGCTGAATCAAAATACAAACAATATGAGGTGTCACATCCACATAAAAATTTCCCATATCCAGGCCCACTGAAACCTCCTCAAATGTAGCTCTCTCTCTCTCTCTCTCTCTCTCTCTCAATCTCTCTCTCTCAATCTCTCCCTCTCAATCTCCGAGGGTTGAAAGGGTTGCTCCTTCCACTATCAGAGACAGTATGTTGATGTACACCAGTTGCTGGAGAACATGATTTGGAGGGTGCTGTTGCACTCATGTCCTGCTTGTAGGTTTCACATGGTCCGCTGATTGGCCACTGTGTGAACAGAATGCTGGATTTAATGGACCCTTGGTTTCATCCAGCATAGCTGACCTGATTTCCCCCTTTGATTCCTCTTTTGTTCCTCTGGTTCACTCTGCCCATTCAGGTTTAACTAGGAGAAATTCTAAAATTAGTTCTGGAATTGGAGCATGCATTCAGTTTGCTGCACCTTTCAGTTCCTTCAGTTCATTTGCATCTTCCGCCCACCCACCCTACTCCATTACTGAAGTGCACAGTAGCAATAATAAAATGTTTAAAAAGCTTATCTTCTCTACATATGATTCCATCAAGGTTACTTTTTCTGCACTGTTTTGTTGATATCGACATGTAACCCCTACATATTGATAAAGCATCAGATCATCATCATCATCATCATCATCATTCTATTATTATTATTATTATTATTATTATTATTATTACATGTGGTATAGTGGTTAGAGTGTCCAGTTAAGACTGGAGAGACCCAGGTTCAAATCCCTACTGCTACCACCATGAAGGTTGTTATGAGAATAACATAGAGTGGAGAGGGAACATGTACACCATCTTGAGTTTCTTGGAGGAAAAGTAGGATAAATGTGGTAAATAAATAAATAAATAAAACTGCTGCTGCTATGGGAAAAGCCATCACGCAGTGGTAGAGCACATGTTTTGTATGCAGGAAAACCTTGTTTAAATTCCTGGAATTTCCATTTAAGAAAAAAAGGCTATGAGAGCAGGTGATGTAAAAGACTCTTGCCTGAATCCTTGGCAGGGCTGGCCCTACCATTAGGCAGAGTGAAGCAACTGTCTCAGGCAGCAAATGCTGGGAGGTGGCAGCAAGGTGTTGGAGAAGAGAGCTGTGTGCCATGCAGCCTGCCCTGCACCTCTTAATTTACCTTACTGCTTTCAGGTGCAGTGAAAGATGCTGTCCCACCATCAGAGTTGAAGACAGATTCATCTGCCAGACCAGTCAGCATATGGGAGGCAGCACCATCTTGTTTGTTGCATCAGGCAGCATGATGTCTTGGGCCGGCCCTGATCCTTGGAATACCAGTGCCATTGAGAGTAGAAAATATGGGGCTAGATGGACAAGTAGCATTAACCCAATAAAAGGCAGCCTCTTTTGTATTATTACTATGACATTTTTAATCTAGACTGAAAAGGAGTGGGCCAAGGTCATCCAGTGAGCTTCATAACCAAGTAGGGAATTAATCCTGGGTATTTAAAAGATTTTATTCTTAATTTATGAGATATAATACAGCATAACTAAAATGTGTTAAAAATGGATGGGTATCCCATATCTGACTCTAATCAGTACACCATATTGGCCCTCAAATGAACTGAAAGAATGGAAAAAAATAGCACATTGGGGCATGCACAGTGCACTGTACAAATCTGGAAGAAATAAAATTAAAAACAAGAACAATGGAGAATTCTTAATTCTTCGGCTCCACTTCACAACCAGGACTAGTTCAGAACTACAACATTTAGAGAGGAATTAAGATGAGCAGAATTTTGGAAGCATCCATCTATGTCTGTCTGTTTGTTTGTCTGTCTGTCTATGCGCCATTTCTTTCATGTAAAGATGTGACAATTCTGTCTCAAAATTTCACTGGAAAATATTTTCCATTTTATTTTTTTCTGGACATCATTTGAATTACTAGTTATTTTGTTCTTTTGCTCATTGCTGTCCAAATGTTGCTAGGAGTTCAACAATCTCATCTGCATTATTTGCTACTGGTGAGATACAGAGGGGAGGGGAGAGGGAGAGGGAGAGAGAGAGAGAGAGAGAAAGAGAAAGAGAGAGAATATGAACAAGGGAAAGAAAAAAATATTATTTATAAAAGCACCCATGACATTTCTCTGTGTGCCATTTCTGTGATCAAGCCAGTGGTCAAAAAGGGAATTTTGAGGAAAGTATTCCTGCATTTATAGGACAGTCAATATTGACAAACAAACGCTACAAGTTATGCACTAACATTAAGTCATGGTGTTTTGTGACGTCCTTTGGGCATTCACATGAAATAGTCCCGCTATCCATGTCACAGGGAAGCATAAATGCTTGCATACTCCCACTAGAGCTGTACAGATTTTGTAACATTCATTCCGCCTGTTTTCTGCAGGTTGTCAGGCATCTTTAGTTCTGTCATCCACCCACTGGCAGGATCAAAATTTTATTAAGGTTGTACACGAGTTTTGTTCCATTTGTGCTAATATACATTAGCTCCAAATTGCACTTGTGCTAATGCATAGTCACACTCACACACACACTCACACTCACACACATCAAACTAAAACACCAGTTTGCAAGTCCATGGAATCTATCATGGATTTGGAAAAAGGTGGTCTGCTGCGGAATCCACAGGTTGGATTCACTGAGATCCAAACACCTTTGAACCTCTTGTGGATTTCTCTGGCATTCCTAGCTCCTACCACATTGGTCATATAACTCGATGCACCTGTACAGTTTGTGCTATCTGCCTCTACTTTTTTTCAATGAGAAACGCTCAGATGAATTCTCCAAGGACATGTCCTTGTCACAGATTATGCTATAGGGATTGTGGGAGCTGGTAATGCCATTCAGTCCGTTTTCATGGATACATTCCTTCCTTCTAAAGCCATGCGGAATGCATTATTCCTGGTTCACCTGCAGATCATCTTGCAACGTTTTCATGCTGTTGACTGTGGATCTAATGTGATGAGAGGTGTTATGGCAGAGATGGAGAAGCAGCCTATGCAGATCATTGTGCAATGGGAAAATCGTGTGTGACAGTTCAGCTCAGAGAACCTCCGGGTACTCATATTGCTACATCTCTCTGTCAGGTTACTTCTGTTTCAGTTTTCTGGTCAAATGGAATAATAACAACAAATATTCTGCGTCAAGACACGCACACCCCACCACAGATGCACCCACATAAACAACAAACAGCTGGCCAGAGGGCTTGGCAGTTTGAGCAATAACTTTGTGCTTCCCAGAGCCCATTGCCTGCAGAACGATCAGTGCCAGCTGCAATCCCAGGCCAATCCAGATGACGTGTGCAGTGACAGAAGGAGCTTAGCCACACATGTCAGCATTTCCTTTGCTCAAAGAAAGGCAGCAGAAAACACAAAGTCATCCAGATGAAACAATGTGATTGTGTTTAAAAGGGAGAGGATCAGTTGCTGAAAAGCATTCTGCCCTGGATTAATGATACCACTGCAGGATCTGGGAGCAAGTGATGTCTGAATTCAGCAGTCAAGCCTCCTTATTTCCCATATATTCTGTAGCACGTCATGAAAACTACCAATTTGGCACCAACCAGGGGGGCTGGTGGCTCCAGTTTCAGTGGGACAGAGATTCCATTCTGAGAAGTCTGTAGGAGCTCTCCAAGGGCTGGGCCCTTTTTGAGGATATGCTTCAGCACCTTGGGAAGTTGTAGAGACTGTGTCATGCCCCCATTGGAGCAATCCTGTTCCTCTGAGGAGCTAGAGCTCCCAGACACAAATGGTACCAAAGAGCCAGACATGTCAGGAGACCTGGCAGAGCCTGAGCCCTCAGGGAGATGACTGCTCTTTCCCTACAGGAGGATGGGAGTTTTGTGTCTGAGGTAGCTGCCAGGTGACCACCTAGCCTTGCCCTGAGAACATCCTAACCTAAAGGGACAGGCCAGTAGGGCTCCTTTGAGAAGAAGTGCTTGATTACAAAAGAAGGCTCCTTGAGAGGAAAATCAAGGATCGCAGAAGCAAGGTCCTCTTCCAGAGTAGAACTTTTGCCAGGGTGCCTGTAATGAACTGCAGCTGAGCCCTGCATGGGATTCCATTTGCTCTGGCTGTATAAGCCTTCGGTTTCACCCTAGTCACTCCTGGAATGCCATCGTTCTACCAGCTCCAGTACCTTGTATTGTTTCCTTGACCACGCCTTGGGATTGAACCTTCATGCTACTGACCTTTGGACTCCTGCCTGACTCTGAGTTTTGGACTGTGTATCTGATTGACTTGGTTTTGCCTCAGAATTCTCTTCTGAAAACCACCTACTTGCCTGGTATTACTGTGTTGAGGCCATTGCCTATATCTTGACCCTTCCTAACTTAACCTGATCCCATACTGGACTGAAACCATTGTGCTTGACCATTTGCCTGCTAAATTTACTTGCCTATTTGATTTGTCCCTCTATTTGCTTAGCATAGAGTCTGACCCAACTAGAGCAGAACACTCCACCCAAAGTAGACACTAATATGGAAGGACATGCTTTAAAGTGGATTCCTGCATTGGGCAGGGGGTTGGACTCAATGGCCTTATAGACCCTTTCCAACTCTACGATTCTATGATTCTATGATCTGTTACCCATGCTGATTTTAGCCATCTTTCATTAACACTTCTGTGATTTATTTATTTCTTTTTAAAACTCAATGTACAATGGCAGAAGGATTATTTTAAGCTTCCTCTTCTCCACCTGTCCCTGGCAATAAACTGGATTAATTTTAATGAGCAGCAAAACACCTTTAATTGAATCCTAATTAAACAATGCTTATTTTATTGTGCATTGGCAGAACAACTATAGATGTAATTGTTTTAAAGATTTGCTTCAGTTTCATTTGTTCAAACAACAACAAAAATAGGGGATAAGGTCTACTGTACAAAATGTTCATATTCTTGTGATTTCAGCCCTTTCCTATTTTATAGGCTTTATGAATCCTTAACTGCTAGAGGTACCTGACTTCTTCAAAACAGAACTTGTTCTCCCCTCTTTCTTGGTCTGCTACACTCCTTCATGTCTACCTCTTTCTCCCAACTAGCTCAGAGGCCCAACTGTTGCTTATCAACCATTGATCTCAACCATGATGTCAACTCTAAGCAGCAATTTGGATACTGACACAGAGCCAGTTGAGTTGAGAGGGCCAGTGAAGTAAGCAGCAGATCCACTGGATCTAGGCCCTACCACTAAGCTAGAGAGCCTGGATCTGGGTTCTCTTGAGGAACTGGCATCTTTATAATAGAGGGCTTTCTGGACCCCAGGGCCCATTCCCACAGTGCATCCAGTGGGAGCTAACAGAAGTGACAGTGTACTATGCTCCAGGACAGAAAACTGTATTTTAGAATGTCAGTGCTCAAAAAGGAGGAGGAACCCAGAACAGGTAAGCTGGACACAGCAGGTTATAAAGACTCCTTGAGCTCCAACACATGTTGGAACAAGTTGCCAGCTTGGAGCTGTTCAAGATACTACCTGCTCTCCTTGCTGAGTGTCTTATTCATGGCTGCCATGACTATCTACAACTGAGTGTGGGCACCAGGAACTCCCTTTTGCCCTGTGGGCTACCACTTAGGATCAGGATAGGACAACAGCCTCAGATGCCAGAATATTTTGGAATGTGAATGGTGGAAAATAAGTGTGAGCTAATGTAGCGTTGTGGTCTACAGAATTTGATCAGGTGTACATTTTGTGCCAAGGAACTGGGAGGAAAGATTTAGTAGAAGATTGGCAGTTAAAAGTAGGATAGGGTTTCCAGTCATAAAGGTTTCTTAAGGCCAAGAGAAACTTAGGGACAAGTTCACTTTGGTGATCATAGGACTAACTTTAGTTGACTTTCTTTTCTCACTCCACCACAGTCTTGCTTGCTAATTCTGTCTGCTCTTCCTGGTGTCTTTTACTGCCCATGTTATCTTTTGTTCCAAACCCTGTGGGTTGAGGTAGACTCGGTGTGAAGGTTAGCTCTTGACAATAAAAGCATCACAATGAGAGGAATGAAAGAAGAAAGTGAGAGTTAAAGGAAATGGCAGGATCAGAAGGAAAGAGGGGGTCAAGGTCATTGTGGACTAGAGGAAATGCGAAGACAGAAAAGAAAAGCAGAACCAGAATAGCAAGTTCTATAACTTTTTGAACAAGGAATGCAGAGTGAAAAAGGACAAATAGCTTGGAACTGAAGCAAACTTGAATAATGAAAATAGTTTGCTCTTCTGTTAAAGTCCCTTAATGATGCTTTTACAGTGGGAGAAAACTGAAGGACAAGTAGGTTATCCTGATAGGTCTGTGGAAAACTTGGGACGGAAACAAGAAGGGCCTTGCAAATTCTGTTCTTATTTGATGGTTCGGTTTTTCTTTATAAAGGCTCATTCGAAGATAGATTAAAAAAAGCTTTAACACAAAATATTCCTCACGAGGAACAACAAGTGAAACAGCATTATCAAGGCAAAGCTGATCACACAGTACAATGTTCCAAGATGCACTGCAAATTGATGGGTGGGATTCAAGTCATGATAGTATACAATGAAGATAGTTATGAAGTTGACTATTTCTACTGGTATAGGGTGACCAGATAAAATCCAGGTCAGGGCTCATGTAACTTTAACAATTGTCATTTGTATGCAATTAGTTCCTGGTGAAATTCCCTCTTCATCACAACTGTTAAAGTTGCAGGGGGCCTGCCTTCTTTTGTATATGGTCACTCTAGTATAGTGCCTGCACCTTTAACTGTTGTGATGAAGAGGGAATTTCACCCGGAACTAATTGCATACAAATTACACTGGCTGAAATTCCCTTTTCTCTAGAACTGTTAAAGTTACATGAATCCTGACCTGGATTTTATCTGGTCACCCTATACTGGTATGCCATAGAGAAGCCCTCTTGAGATCTTTGCTCAAAATGGAGCTATAACATCACCACCCATTATAAGCATCACCTGGCGCGATACTGACAGGCCGCGAAGCCTGTTTCTCAGTAGATTTGAGCACCGGAGGGAAGCGGACGCCCTGCAGGTAAGGAGCGCAAGGCGCGAGGCGCGGGGCACTTACCTGCTGGGGCGGCGGAGGAAGACCCGACAGTGGCGGGGGACCTGGGGGGGGCGGCGGACCCGGTGGGGGCGGCGGCGGTGGAAGAGAACTAGGTAGGTCCGGGCTGATGTTTTTTGGGGGTGGGTGGCTTGGTGGGGAGGTTGTTTTGAGTGGGGGGGTGGCTTGGTGGGGGGTTGTTTTGGGTGGCGGGGGGGTGACTGGGATTTTGGGTTCCAAAATCTGGTCACCCTAGTTTTGCTCAAGTGATGGCTTGAGAGAAGTTTTTTTAAAGTACTTTGGCTTATGTGGGGAATGGGATCGGAGTTTTGGATTTCATGGAACTGATATTGGCTTTGAAACTGCCACTCTTTGCCTCTGTGCTTGCCTGTATGGCCCTACGATGCTTGTTTATCCTGTACACTTGTAAATGAAGAAGCTATTAGAAAGACACCAGAAGCCTCCAGTGCTTTCTTCCTCTCAAATAAGCACACCGTATTCAGCTGCCTTGACCTTTGCAGCACTTGAAGAAGGCATGTGAGACAATCCTTTTAACAGTGTTACTACAGTATGAATATAAAGTTGGATCAGAGACCTGGCTTCATGTTCCAACTCTGCCATTCACTCCATATGTAGCTGCCTGACTTTGGCTGGGTCAGACTAAGCATTAGGGCAAATTAAGAGGCAATCCAAAGGCAAGTCAATAAAAAGGCAAAGGTTAAGCACAGAGATCTCAGCCTAGCAAGAGAGCAGTTCCAAGCAGGAGTAGTCACTAAACAAGCACTAGTCAAAGGCATGGCTTTGCCAGGCAAGACAGAGAGTTCCAAAAGAGAGAAGCCTGGGAAGCATCCAAGGTCCAAACACAAATAAGCAGCCAGATGCAAAATGCAGTCCAAGCAACAGAATCAAGCAGGAGTCCAAAGGTCAGTGGCATGAAGATCTAGTCAAATTGGAGGGTCAGAAGTACAAAGCACTAAGCTGGAAGAAAGACATTGTTTCCAGCAGCTAGTAGGTCTCAGCTAAAGGTTTATGTAGCCTGAGCTCCCAGGGACCCACCCAGGGCTCAGCTGCAGTTCTTCACAGGCCTCCTGACTAATGTCCTACTCATGAGGAGGGCCTTGGTCTTGAGAAGTCTTTTTGCAAGCGAACATTCCTTTCCCTGCCCATGGACTTACTTTGTATTTTCAGGCAGCAGTGTTCTTAAGATCTGGGTAGTGGTTCAGCATCCCACTCTGATTCAAAACTATCCATCTTTTGAGGGAGAAGATCTGAAGCCATCTCTCCTGAGGGCCAGGAGCTTCATGGTCAGCCCCAGGAAATGACTTATTCCTCTGGGGAAAAAAACTGGCTCAGTAGGCTCCAGATCATCCTCTGATAAGGATTCCTCGAGCACGGTGTGTGCATCATGGCAGTAGTATTGTATAACTCAATTCTCCAATTGTAAAGCCGACAACAAAAAGAGTCATGTTGAATAGTGGTGGCCATAGCTCAACTCCTAATTTAAGCTCCCCAAAATTGTGTTTTGAATGCATAAGCAATATCATGGAGTTTTAGAACATAAGAAGAGCCCTGCTGGATCACACCAAAGGTTAATCTAGTACAACATCCTATTTTTTCAGTGGCCAGCCAGATACTTCCAAAAGCAGGGCTGGATCCAGAGTGTCCTTCATCTGGGCAGAACACTATCTAAGTGGAGTTCTGCTTCAGATGTTCTGGCCAATGGGAAAGGGATCTTTGCCATCACCACCCTCTTTGTGCAGCCTGCAACACCACCTCCCATGCTGTTCTGGAGGGTCCCTTAAACCTCCATGGCATCGGGAGACATAGGGAACTGCATGAGGAAAGTGAATTGATTAAAATCTACTCCTGCCCCATTCTGCCAGTGAAAATGATCTGCTGGATCAAGAGGCTTCCTTGGAGAGAGAATCCTTCCATTCATGGAAGGAAAGGTCTGGATGAAGCCTCTAGACCAGCTGTTGCCTCCCAACAACTGGTATTCGAAGGCATACTGTCTCTGAACATGGAGGCTTTAAGCCTTGATGACATTTCCTTCATGAGTTAGTCAAATCCCCCTTTAAAGCCATGCAAGCTAATAACCATTACCACTAGCATACAACATAGTCTTGTACACAACTGTTTCATTATTTCTTCTGTTAAACCAATGCTCTTCAGCTACCATGAAGCATTACTTTTGTTTTCTTGGATGCACTACCTCCCTTGTTAATTTAGGACAGATTATTTTATTTTCTTCTTCTACAGCATTCTTATTAGCAGCATCCTCAAGGACTTGACAACTTATCAGGTTGTATTAATATTCCACCAGGAAGCAAATGCTTTTTTTCTGCCTGCTGCAATTTACTAGAACCTTTGAGCTACTCTGGTTTGCTTTTAATAGCAGTACATCATCATTACTGGTGTCTGGATCAAGATACCACATTTGTCAGTGTCCCGAGTTGCTCTTTTATTTCTGTGACTTGAGAACCCCTTCTGGTTTAGAAACTGGCCTAATAGAATAAATTCTGTTTGGATGGAGATGTTTATTTTTTAATTTTATTTAAAATAAGATCTTATGTAAGAATAAGGTAGTGGAAGGCTTATTACTCAAGATCTACCAGACTGATTTTGCTCATTTTTGTTTTAAACTTAAACTTGATCGAACATGCAGAAAATTTTGAAACTTTGAAAAAGTTCAAAGCTCAAGCTTTTGGGCAGCTCAGGAAGGGAGTAGGGAAAGAGGGATGAGGCAAAGGGGAGGTTAATGCATATGGATGTAATGCATGTAATAATAATCAGTGACACAGTCTGTGTATGCATGTTTAATAATGCTTACTCCTATGAGCTCTTCGAGTGTTGGGCCAATGGAAGGACAGGCACAGAATGCTGGGAAAGGGACTGAAGAAAAATCAACTGGTGATAGTTAGAGGAGGAGGAAGAGAAGCTGAGAAAGAGCCGAAAGGACACCAGAGGGAGAAGAGAGACAAATCTTCTTTGACACTTTTTTTTACCCTCAAACTTCAAGAAATAGTAAACAATCTTTTTAAAAAGGTTTTTTTTATTTCCACCTTTGCCATTTCTTTGTAGTACATTTATTTTAAACATATGAAAGTTGTTCAAGTGTCAAGAGAAACAGCAATCATATTTTTATCCTGTCATTCTCAGACTACTAGCCCCCACCCACCCCACCCCCGCCAACCCAGCATTTGCACTTGTAAGAAGAAGTCTGAAAACAAACTGTTAGTTGCGTAGGAGGAGAAAATCCTGGACTGTTTGTGAAATCCGTAATGAGATAAATAAACCAATGCAACTGGTAAGAAGCTGAACATACACTAAAAGGGAGGTGGATGTGATAAAATATAAGGTAATAATAGTAATCATGACCATAATAATGTTAAACTCTTGGAATTCCATTCTGTTTGATTACTGAGTGTAGAGCACGGTGGCTTTTGCACTATGTGTTAAAAAAGAAAGTATAATGGTAAAATAACACCACACGTTTGCAATAAGGCAGGTGAATTCTGCAACTACTATAGCCCATGCAACTTAAGTTCGTTTGTATATATTTTCTAATTTTGCTTAATTATACCTCTGCAAGGGGCTGAGGGGCTATTCAGGGCACTGAAGCCCCACCGTCTGGTCACTGGAAGTCTAACTTAGCCTTGTCAGAGCAGTACACTGGTCATGCTGGCTGGGTTGTAGAATCCTCATCTGTGAAGAGACCTCCAGAACGTGGTTGTGGAAACTTTTCCCTGGAATGCTTTAAGCAGTAGTTATTCTGCTCCAGAACTAGACATGGTCAGATGGTCCTTCCAAATGTGTGGTTCGATGGCATTCCCTTACTTTAGCTGGATACAAAAACACAAGTGGACAAAAGTCTTAAGTCAACAGCTAAGGCTGGCCAAAGTTATCATGTGTGATGAAAACTAGGGTTGGATCCAGGATCTCTCTTCCATGAAAGGAACATCTCTGCTTGCGGAAGGTACATCCACCCAATTTTGGGGGTTATCTATAGCTCACCACAGTCAACAGATTCTGTGTAACTTTTTCAGGATGCTGGAGAGGCTGCCATAGGAAGGAGGGAGTGGGGAAGTCCACTTCCAACAGTGCATTTGATCCATCACAAATCTGGACCCAGTCCCGGTCTACCTTTCTATTGTTTCTTGTCTTACCTTCTTCCACCCTGCCATTTGTTTCTTGTGGCACAAAAGGTGATGTGCATATCTTAGTGAATCTATTTTCTACTTAGTTTGATGCTGTTTTTGTTGTTCTTTTTGCAAAGTTATATAAAATAACTTCAAAGAACTGGTTCATAGACTTCTTTCCTGGGCAAAATGTGCAAACCGCTGCTTGTGCACCTAGTTTACTCATGTAAGCAGTGCAATGTCAGAAAACAGAATTCCTGTGACATCGTGGCTCCTTCTCTGTTCTTATTCTGTTCTTAAACCAGGGCAGGATCTTCACTACTTCCTTAACAGTTTATAATGGTATTGACAACTGTTGGGGCCCAGGACACAGCCCTTATACAGTTTTCAAAATGTTTTCGAAATGTGCTATCCTGTTTGGTGTAGATCTGGTCTAGGTCAGATATAAGTCACAACATCAATTGATTAGTTTTCTGGTTTATGGAAGAGGAATTGTAGTGTTCTTGCAAGTTATTTCCTTTGACATTACACTGGTCTTTGAGTAGACTATTCATAGGAGCAGTTGTACATTTACATTAGCCAGGAAATACAACATGTGAATGAGCTCAGGTTCATATGAACCACATGTGTAATAAACATTTTTTTTCATTAGGTTGGCTTTATATATTGGGGTTGAGCAATATTGACAGCATCCACTCTTTTTGTGCTTCTGAAGTAATATTTAGAGGAATACCCATATCTGATATCCATGCATAAGGCAGATGTATAACTTCCTCCTTCAGTTCAAACTTGATGGTGATATCAAAATTCATACAGATTGTTGGGTCTAGTTTTCCAGTTCCAGTTCTAGGATGTCTTTCACCCAAATCCTAAACAATATTGCATGAACATAACTCCCAGTGAAATTGATGGTTCTTATTTCCTCACAATGTGTTTTGCATTGATATACAAATGGATACATGGATTGTTTGGTGGGGGTGGATACTTCTAAAAATGAAGCATGTATACTGAAAGAGAGAAAGGAATTAAAATTCCTTTGGCCACAAGTAGCAAAACTAAATTAAATGACATATTTAATGAATGATGTGTGGTCTTCGCATTCTCTTCACTTACATGTGAAGATTCCATCTGAACTTGTATGGTCACTCTCCATTTATGCCTCTTCTCTCTGCCAAGAATCAGATGTTGACTCAGAGAATATAAATGATTGAATGCTCATTAGAGGTGGTTGTTTCTTAAAGGGATGCTTCAGGAGTCATCATATACTCTAAGGGTACACGAAGTGCCAGAGCTATGACTTTCTTTCTCGTATGAAGCCAAGTCTAACTATAAAGTCCTTTTATGAATGATGGTTGAATGGAATTTTTCTGTAGAAATGTAACTGCTCCCTGATGGAGTCTTTGTTATTTTCATCAAAGCTGCCTCATAAAAAATAATAATTCGAAACACAAAGCGTACTTTAATGAATGAGATTTTTGCACTTGGTACTCTTCCTTTCTCCACTGAATATTTTATGTGTACAATGATAATGAGAAACTTGTCCTTTAACTCACTCTTGTCCATGAAGTATGGAAATGTACACATTCTCATGCACATGTTCTTAAAGTATTCTGAATAATGGTTGAGATAAATGAAAAAAAACTTAAAAAGGAACATGAAAAGATACTAATGTTGCAATTTAAACATTTTTGAATTTTCAAATGTCCTTCAGGTTTCTTCCTAATTTTTAAAGGTATGATATTTTGATGTATATTTTAACATTGAAAGATGCTTTCTGCAAAAACCAAAATAACAACAATAATACTAAAATAAACTTAAACATAAATTTTAAATCAAAAACTTTAAAGTTGTGGTAGAGACTAGTAACACATTTCCTGGTTTGGAAGAAGGTCTAGGTTTTTCTTGTATTGTTAGATGTACAGTATTCATGCATAAGACATGTTTCAATGTCAGTAAAAAGAATGTACATTAGAAGGACTTTAAGTGTTTAGGATCAGTTTACTGGATTTCTTTCTGCTCATGCCAAGCTGCTCTACCAGCTTGTTCCTTATCATGGTTTTCCAAAATGTAGTTAATTAAGAGTCATAACCACCAATATCCATTAGCACTTCTTAAGCCATTTTCCAATGCACAAACCATAAATGAGAACAGATGCCTCCAATGTGAAGACACCAGAGCACTGTCTAGTGGCTACAAATCCAAACTTTGGATCAAGATTCTCTACTCTAAATTCCACAGTATTCCACATGCATATTTTAGCACACATTATATTTCTGCCTGTCTAAGCTGGTTTATGTAGGTTCAGACTCAGCAATTTGTTCCTCCTCCTCATGTATTTCTTTTATTCCTTGTGCTTAATAGACCATCTGAGATATATATATATATATATATATATATATATATACACATACACACACACACACACTGAGGTCTCCATCCTCCAGCCACTTATTCTAGGATTGTCCTGCAGAATGGTCAGTAGAGGGATTCCAAAGTGAAGTGGTTTGAGAAATTGTATTCTTGAACTCTGTTTTTTATTAGAATTGAAATGTTTCCAGATTGCTGGTCACGTCCTGTCAGGTAGCCATGCACCATAGGCAACCTTCTATATTATGAACTGGACTGGAAACATAATTGTCAGGACATACATCTGTGATTAGACATGGCCTTTCCAATCTTAAGGTGCAATCCTATGCATGTCTAGCATGGTTGGCTGGGGAATGCTGGGTATTGTAGGAAGTTTTTTCTATCTAAATAAGCATAGGATTGTGCGCTCAATAACAGAAACTCTAGAACAGTGCCAGGTTGACAGTGAGCTTGAAGTTCAAGGGCAGCAGAGAGAGTACAGCAATGTACAGCTGCAGTGCTTAATTAACTATTTCCTCTAAGGGACCTATATTTCTAACACTCGTGCATCTAATGGCACACACCTGTGAAAAAGCTTTTGTTCTCTCATATACAGCAAGAGACTGATCAGAGCAAACTTTTTTTTTTTTTTTTTTTACGAACTAGCTCTGCCATCTCCCTGCAGCTGGCAGCTCTTTTCACAGCTCATGGACCATGATCCCTATCCTTTGTTCCAACCTCACCACAAAGTGTTCACTTTTAAAATGTCTCAGTAGGAGACATTGGCTGAATTCGGACGACACAATAAGCAACAATCGTCAGTTGTATTGACTATCGTGTCATCCAAATGCTGCCATAGTCAACTCAGCGCTGATCCTAATCCACACCACAGTTGATTATTTATTACCATGTTGTGTGGGGAGTACCCCCTAGATGAACAACTCTAAAGTTGATTATTACCCCACCATTGACTATTGTGTTGTCCGAATTCAGCCACTGTAAGCTGAATCTACCAGGCTGCAGCCTTGCTTCATGCCTGAATGTAAAGAAACAGGCTTGATCTCCGAATGCAAACTGACTGCTGATGCTGCTTAAGCTCAAAATGGTAACACTGCCAGACAAATTCCCAGCAGCCTATCAGCATAGAAATCCCATTCTGTGCAGAGGCATTTCATGAGCAGGACAGCCAGGCTTCAAGGGCTGAGCTGAACCTGGGAGACCAAATTGCAAAGTCAGTCCCTTGCATCCCAAGGTCTGGGCCAGTCCTAGCATTAGGTAGAGTGAGGCAACCATTTCAGGTGGCAGATGCTGGGAGGCAAAAGTGTAGTCCCCCCCACCCCCAGCTATTCTACTGTCTTAGTAATACAACGTTTTGTGTGCCTCACAGCCTGTCCCTAAAGAGTGATGGAGGAAGCCAGTATAGAAGTAAGGTTCAGATGCCACTCCAGTTGCATAAAATCGGGCAGAGACGCAGTCTGCTCCAATGCCAGAGCTATGCTCTCCACAAACACTTCTTAATGACAAGAACATTCACATTAAAGGAAGCCTGGCACACCTTAGTAAGAGAGAGAATGGCCTGGTCATGCAGCAGAATAAGGTGGCAATGAGGCAGTAGGGTCCTGAGGTGGTCAAATGGAATTCAGCCCTTTAAATGTCAAGGAGGGACTACAGTTTGGAATGCTTCCCCATGGAAACATCTCCCCACTGTTGGATAACTACTTGCAGGGCAGAGAGTGGGATGGGATAGAAACATCATTTGTTCCTTTACATATCTGTCTGAACACTTGTCTGAATTGGGCTCCTTTGTCACAGATGCCTATCAATGGCAAACATGCAAGGCATGTGGATGGGATGAAGAGCCCATTCAGACAACACTGAGGGCTCTGTGATTAGCTTAACCATGTTTCTCTGTGGTTAGCCCTAACCACAAGCAGAACGGTCACACACAACACCATTAACCTTGTCTGGTTCCCAGTTTCCTTAACCACACACTAATCACAAACCTGTTAGATGAGCACCTGAGTCTTCTGACTGCTCCGCCCTGTATCCCAGCAGTCCTTGTGCTAAGAGAGCCAGCTTTTGTGCCTGCCATTTTAATTCCATCTCTGCAGACAGCAGCCATTACTTGTATACCATGGCCCTTGAAACTACCAATTCCAGTGCTCTGTGGGTCAAACGCCATCACTATTCAGGATTATTGATCCCCCACCCTTTCAGTGGCCAGCAGTTATGCCAGCAGATTTATTTACATGGAAGACACAGCGGCACCATCCCGCTCTCGCCGCCTTTTTGGGAGGGTCAGCCACTCTTAGTTGTATGGGAGAAATGTCAATGGGAAGTAAAAAAAAAAAAGTAGCTTCAGTGGAAATGCATGTATCGCTCAAAAATGGGGCCAATTACACGAAATGGCAGCCGCCACAGCCATACTAGCACTGCAACAATCAAGAGCTGCAAGCAAGCTTGCAGGCTAGAGCAGCCTGAGCGATTAGGGCTGCTCTGTACTGGTAACCCTATGATTTCGGCCCCTTAGCCACAGGTGCGTCACACACAACACCTTAAGCCAAAGTTAGTGCCACTAACCCTGCTGCATAACAGGGTTAGTGAAGCCAACCACAATGTGGTTAGCAGGGGCACCTGATTAAGGAAAACGCATTGTACACAACACCATAAACCCTGCTGCTTAACCAAAAACCCTATACAGGCAGGGTTAACAGTGTCGTCTGAACAACCCTGAACTTTGTCTTAGGTTTTTAAGCTCCTGATCTTCTAGAATCCAGGAAATATGTTATCTATTCTCTACCACACTAAATATACATCTTCATGATTATGCATATTTTAATACCTTCATAAATAAAAGCAAAGAAACAAACCTAGGATGTTTTTTTTAACAATTTCATTGACTTTTCAGATTGTTTTTAAGCTGTTTTTTAAACTTTAAAGGCAACACTGATACTGCGTTCCAATTGGTAAAACAGAAAATCCCCTTCAAATATAACCGGCCCGTAGAGGAATGGCTGCAGGAAAAAGGTAACAGTTGTTAAAATTTTCATTTTAAATCCATTTGATTCTAAACCCTCATTTTTAAAGCCTGCAAATAAATGTTTCTTAAATTAGAATCGCCTGCTGCTTAAATGACTCTTTTAATTTTCATTATAATTTGTGTCAACTTCCACCTACTATATGTTGATAAATCATGCTATAATACATTGCTTTTAAAATGAAGTTAAAGGGACGAAATTCTAAGCTTACTATCGCAAAGAAGCAAAAATTAAGAAGCCACTTTAAACAAACAAACAAAAAAGCAACAACATGTATTATGGCAATTTAACCACTGCATGAATGTTTTTTAAAAATATATTTAAACTACATCTATATCTTTAGGATCAAATTTGTCTTAAAGTTGTTTGGACACCAAATATTCAAGCACTTCTTTTCCGATTCTGTTTTCCCTTTGTACAACAATTTTACAGCTGTGACTGCTCTATCATCTTAATGTAGCTAATCTGTTTTAGTTGGATTTTTCACCAACCCTTAAAACTTGGGGAACAACATTTTAAATGTTTGCCTAAATTACTATAGAGGAGAAGGCGGAAGTAATGGGTTTTATGTTGTTATGTCATGTGTTTAGAGAAATTGGGCATATGGAAAACTACTTACTTTACACAACCCCCTATGGAATTCATAGAATCATAGAATTGTGGAGTGGGAATGGACCACAAGGGACCACAAGGATCATCTAGTCCAACCCTCTGCAGTGTGCAAGAAAAACAATCAAACCATCCATGAGAGGTGGTTCCAGAGATGGAGAATCCACAACCTCCATAGGTAGACTGTTCCTTTGTTATAGAGTTCTGCTGCTCATGGATAATCAAGGTAGCCCATATGGATTAGCAGAACAAACCTGTAGGTTCATTTCTACAGCACAGGTTTTACATGCATAAATGGGTACAATAATGATGCAGCAGAGATAGCCAGTCTCGATTCCCAGACTAGCTGTTCCCATCTTTGGCTGCTATCCTATCGTACTTACCTGGGAGTAAGCCTCACTGAACCCAGTCGGATGTACTTCTGAGTAGGCATGTATAAGGTTGATCTGTTACTGCAGATCTATATCTAAATGCAAGTGTGAATCCCTATCAAAGAAACATGCACACACATTTGTGTAGCACCATTTTGCACATTATTATTATTATTATCATTATTATTATTTACAATATTTATATACCACTCAATTATCTAACACAGATTCCAGAGTGGTGAACATAGGTATAAACACTAAAAGAAAGAAGATTAAAAATATTAAATCATATTTAGGCTTCCCTTATTTGGCAGAGGGAGAGAATAGGAAACCTATTGGCATTAAATCCAGAGTTGTTATTTTCTAAATTGCCAGACTTCAAAAATTTCCTCAAAGGAATGAACACACGTATGCATATGCGTACATGTATACTGCAGACATACTGAGTAAATGCCCTGTTTACTTTCACATTGTTGAGCTGAGCCTATTAATCGTTCTAGCTGGCCTAAAAAACTGTGAGGGCCTAGGAGGAGTTGGGTAATTACAGCAAGACAAATATACTAAAAGTTGCTTTTTGTTTTGAACTCTAATTGATTTTTGTGAGAACTGAAGACAATAAATTCTGTTCAGGATAGCTATTAATAGAGTCATGTTGTCCATTAAATAACTTATCAAGGGAGAGATGAGGACAGATACGGAGGCCTCCGCTTGTTGTGGAAGGATGAATTGTGTGAAGAAATTCATGCAAACAAATCAAGAACCAAACTGATGGAATTAGACAAAGCTTGTGTTGCATAGTGGCTATGATCCCGGCAGTCATTCTTCAGATTGTATGATTTGAACAATGGCTGCCCTGAGTCACAACCACTATGCAATAGTTACCCTATCTAAAAAAATAGTTACCCTATTTTTTTCCTGAACAGGGGAAGTCTAAATTTGATTTAAAAGAAAGCAGAATGACTGCAAATGACACCAACCTCTGTCATGAATCCACTAGATGGTCCTTGACAAGTCACTGTCTTTCAACCTCTGCCTCTATTCCAAAATATGGATGTAATCAGGGTCAGCAGCAGCCTTGAGGGAGCCCCTCAGTGGGGCCTCTCCGTGTCCCCACACCACTCACAGCCCAGGCTTTCAGGGTGGAAAAGGCCGGTTCCTAGAAAGCTGCCCACCATATACTCTGGGGCATTTTATGGAATTTAAAATGGTGGGTGGCTTCCCCAACCCAGCCACTGCTGCACGACAAGCCCCCAGCCATGGGAATAGGTGGGCAGAAGGGCCAAAAACATATGGGTGGTGGTGAATCCTAACAGGGCACATAGGTGCCATGTGGAGATGCCAGCTCTTAGTTTATAATATATTATAGGATTGTAAACATGTGAAGTGCTTTGAACCCTAAAGTAGACCCACATAACTTGTTCCCTACCAAGCCTAATGCATCTCACTACCCAAGTGTTTGACACATCTCCCCTTGTGTCCCGCACTCCTGTTTCAGGCAGGTTTGAGAAGGTTTCTCAAACTTTTGTTTGGTTGCCATGCATGGGTGGTGAGATGCATTTGGCTTGGGGTGGGGTTTCACTAGATGTGCAAGCCTGCCCTAAAGCATGATGTTAAAAGCCAAATATTATGATTAAAACATTATCAGTAATGTTTTAGTCATAAACTAAAATGGGATTTAGCAATCTGGCCTGAGTTTGTGAGAAAGGATTTTTAACAATTAAACCTTTGTAGACTAAAAAGTGAATAATTTTGTTCTGCTAATCTCAAATACATAAAGTCCCTTTAACATTAAAGACAATGATAGTCTTGCTTTTGTTTAAAATCAGTGCATGCCTGATGCTGTGATGAAGCTCATGTGCTTGAGAAACCCATCCTTGTCTTGTACATTTTCCCCCTCTCTGAAGTTTCACGTTTGAGTTTGGTCTCTTGTTCCATTGCTTCCCCAAGCCTGAGATTAGCATGCCGACGTTTGTTTGTTTTTTTGTTTTTTAATGTTTACCACCTTGGAATTTTGAAATCGATGGTTTTTGCCATTTGTGTGGGTGATGATGAGGATGCTTTGTTAAAAGACAATCACACAAGACCTGTGGGGGCTAAAGAAAACAGCAGTTTCAGAGATCTCAAACCCTTCTAGGAAGCACGGAGCAAGCTGGGTGGTTATTGATACATGTTGTCACCTCAAAAGACAATCTGTTGTAAGCATTTTGTACAATTTAGCCATATCATGCACATGCAATGGGATATATAGAGTGATCTTCTATAAGATCAAGCTAAAAAAGAGTATTTTTTATATATTTGTGGCTACTACTGTACTGGTAAACGGGTGTGGGTGGGAGACACCCATGTACCAGCCTGTCATTTATTCACTCATCTACACTTGCCTGCCCATCCAGTCATTCATTCATTTCCTAATGCATCAAGAAAGTCTTATGTCAGAAGACCTCGTAAAGATGATGAGTGAAAGGGTAGATAGCTATCAAAATGGAACATGATAAATTGATGGATGCCTAGACGGATGGATCGATCCATCAAAAAGACAGCACAGAAAGTAGCTGTCTGCCAGACATAATGGACCTACAATGGAATAATTTACAATTAACACAATGGATGCAATCCAGAGAAAATTAGGTGTCCTTGAGTCCCAGTTCAATCAGTGGCACTTAAGTGTATAATTAAGTACTTAAGTGCCTTTGATTTCAAAGATGCGTAAGTGCAGTTGGGGTTGGGGAGGAAGTAAAAGCGCTTTTGAAAGGAATATCAAAGCTACTTCTCTATTATGGGGGGGTGGAAGAGATGCAAAGAGAAGAACAATGTGTATAAAAGGAATTTGTCGTTATTGCGGATTATTGTTGTAATCTTTAATCCCATAGTAAGGCCAATTAACCCATTAACATTACAATCCTATGCACACTTACTTGGGAGTAAATCCCATTGAATATAATGGTATGTACATCTAAGTAAATATGAATAAGATTGCGCCCTGTTAACCAGTCAACTTCACTGATTCTACTCATATGATTAAGAAATGGGGAATACGCCAGCAGAGTCTAGTGGCTCTGATGTCAGTGGGGTGGTGAATCCACTCCAGGTTTCAGTCAGAACCAGTCAGAGTTCTAAAGAAGCTAAACAAGGAGCCACCAGATGCCAGTGGACTAAGCCTAGTTCTCCTGTATGTTTGGTAATATCTGTGCTTGTGACTGCATCTTAGCTGGGAAACAGAGGTGAAATTAGAATGTATTTGGAAGTACAAATACTCAGGAACAACCCAGGGCATGTGTTTGTGTAAGAAAGAGAATCTTCTGCAGGCTATAATTATATATATATATATATATATATATATATATATACATACATACACACACACACACACACACACACACAGAGCAGCAGCAGCAGCCCAGGGGAAATCGTGTTTCCCTAACATTGCTTTGCTTCCCGCTTCTGCCCCACAATAGGGATGAGCAGCGTCCTCTTCCTTCAGACGGGAAAGAAAGGGGAAGCAAGCAATGACCACATGGCCTATTCAATGGGCGTTTTTATCATGCAGCTTCTCCTGCACATAGCAGGAAATGGTGGCAAGTTTTGTTATAGCCCCCAAACATCATATTTGATGAGGCTCATTTTGTGATGGAAAAAAGAGCAGAAGGAGTGGGAGACGCATGGGAGGAACACTGCGTTGTCAAAATGCCCTGCAAAGAACCATGAGTGGCCGGTCTTAAGCATGTGATAAAACGCTCATCTGAAGAACTTCACACTCACACCAATATCAGCATTGGCTCTGCTACTCTGTATTGTTATATTGCTGGAGCAAGGGGAGGGATATTACATGCCTCCACTATAAGGTTCATTGGAAACTAGGAAAAGGAAATCAGCACCAGTACCCCGATTTGAACATAAGAACATCAGAAGAGCCATGCTGGATCAGACCAAGACTCCATCTAGTCCAACATACTGTTCACACAATGGCCAACCAGCTGTCCAATGGCACCCTCCTGCCCATATGTTCCCAGCAACAAGTGTACATAGGCATACGTCCTCTGAGACAGCATATAGCCATCAGGACTAGAAGCCATTGATAGCCCTCTCCTCCAAGAATTTGTCTAAACCCTCCCCCCACATTTAAAGCCATCCAAATTGGTGGCCATCACTACATCTTGCAAAGGGAGACTTGGTGATTGCAATCTATACACTTCTGCTCACAAGTCTGCCTGCACAGACACACACACACACACACTTTCCCTTTCATGTTTTTCCTTTGTCTTTGGAACCAGAACGGTTAAAATGCAGTAGCTGGAGATGCACAGTCTGCAGGTAGCTGCTTCTGCTGCTGCAAACTCCTTTTCTAAGGGTTGGCCAAAGTCAAGTAGCCATGAAGATATCTGGGTAGCAATGAAGTACCCAGACAAATGCTGCTCAGGGTCACCTACAGTGCCAAGCAGCACCCAACACACCTAGAGTAAATGCCTGAGTTTGCACTATGGGAGGGAGGATATAGACTGTTCTTGTTATCAACCTATTGTGTTTTGTCCTCCAATCTGAAAGGACATAATGAATGATAAAATAGTATGTATGTATGCATGTATGTATGTGTATATGTGTTGGGATGAAGAAGTATACCTTACAAGGAAAGAGGTTGGACCCTGCATCAGATTTCGGTGGCTGCCCTGGAATCAAAGGCCATACACCTGTATTGTCCATCAGCTGCTAGTGAGAGTATTCCCCATTTGACAGTTTTAGATAGAAAGCTGCTTATCCAGAATAAAGGCTTGTTGTAGGCTTAAGTCCAAAATCCAGCTGAGCATTACAAACCAGATTAATGCATTCACTTGCGCTGTTGGTGTTCTGATGAGCAGGATTTTTTTAGATATGTCCTGACATTTTGTTTATAGGAAAACCAGATTATACAGACATTTGTGGATTTAAAACCAAATCAAAACTGTTAAAGAATTAAATTTTGTAGTGAAACCTAGTAAAACATTGGCAAGTGATGCTTCACTTGCCCATTTTGTGAGCTATGCCAAGCACCACAATCCAAACAAGGAGGGAATGACAAGCCACATGATTCGAGTGCATGTAGCCACACAGATCAGCTTGCAAAGCATCTGAATGGTGTAACCAAACTAAAGAGCATCTTTTTGCAACAACAACCTCAAGGTGTACCTTGTAAGAATGAGGTCTGCAAAATTAGGCACTAGAACAGATAGAGGTCTGACGTGACACATTTCAGCTATGCATGCTTCCTCTCTACATTTTTCTTTCGTTTTGCCCATTATTTTCCACTTTATCATTCAAGCAGGGATGCCCACCTGACACCAGAGTTTTCAGCTAGGAGTAGGTCTCCCTAGAGACATGTGATTGTCCTTTTAGCAAACACACACTTTTAATGTCAGTGCTGTGTTATAAAATGTAGCTGTGCAGTGTGTTGCATGCATTGTCTTCAGCTCCTGAACTAGAAGAAGCCATTAATCGAGAGGAAAACACAATGTCTTTCACACTCCCCCCCCCATCCCTGAATTGGGTTATCTTCCTGAGGCAGTTGTATGTAGTGTATTAGAACAATAGACATGCTTACACAGGACACATCTAAGGAAAAACAAAAAGTTGAATCACCTCTCCCTTTGGTTCCTTGTAGACAGTGCTTTTTCCTCACAAACCTAAGGGCTTGCCGCCAACTAAAGCCAAAGCAGACGTGAATCTAGGAGCTTCATTTATTTAGGGTTTTTTTTTTCATTTTTACTCTAGAGTAGGCACAGAGGCCCCAATCCAAATCAGGAGACTAGCATGGGGGAGGGGGGCAAAGCAGCTTGAAAGATCTGTATTAGCCCCCCTGCACCTATTCCAGAGCAAAAATTAAAAGAAGCCCCCTCCTAGACATACCTTTAAAGTAATGTCTGTTTTGGTCCTATAATGGAAGGAATTCTTCATGAAAAAGTAAGATGCCCAATCAGTCCTTGAGATATTCAGTTTTGTCTCCTCCCTGGCTTTGAAAACAGGATGGCTCTTGCACTAGACCCTTTATTCCAGAAGCAGCCCACTTCTGACTAGGGATGTCGCCGGTGTCCAATTGGCCTCCCATCCATGGACTACCATGGTTGCAAGACTCGGCATGCACTGAGTCAGGCAAGCATGGCTGCTTTATAGTGGCCATTTGCCTAAAAGGCCCTTTACATTAAAGCAAGAACCATCATTTTTTATGCAAACCAGCAGCTCAGTGAGGGATTAGGCAGCCATTCGGCATTCACTGGGTGCCCACAGACCACCCGGTAGCTCAATAAGCATGGTGAGCAAGAGCAGGCAGACAGCAGGTCCATCCATCCCTACTTCTGACATTGTAGAGTAGCCATATTCCATCATGGGCAAGATATCTGTGGGAATGTTCCGCAAGTGCAGGTTCCGCCCCCCGCCCCCCGCTCAGTGCCATACGTGGAACTTCATGTATCACAGTTGTCACCTGTCCTTCCTGTATGGATCATTGGATAGTGTGTTGGGGGGGGCTTTTTGCATTCATCCTGTCTTGGAGATGTTAAAAGAATGGAAGGCCTATAACTAGAATCTGGCATCTGCCTTTGTTTCACATGTGGGATGCCACTTGTTTGTGTCTTCAATTGGGTCTCAAACCAGACATTAGTCTACTGTGGGGAGAAGAGTCAGACAAGGTCCGGGAATCTGACCTTTTCTGGTGTCATCTAAAAGTTATTAAATGAGATCAGTGGAAGCTGTCAGCTCTGATTTCAGTGAGGCTTGGAATCTTCTCTGGGTTTCAATCAGAACCAGCCAGAACTCTAAA
Source organism: Anniella stebbinsi (assembly GCA_029215795.1). Lineage (NCBI taxonomy): Eukaryota > Metazoa > Chordata > Lepidosauria > Squamata > Anniellidae > Anniella > Anniella stebbinsi. Next base: position 339,665,004 of record JARDYH010000001.1, read on the forward strand.
GGAGTTCTCCAAGGGGCTGATCCCAATTCCCAAAATGGATCCACAGCCTCAGTGAAATAGGAGCCACCAGCATGTTTGTTGATGATACGGAATCAGCTTGTGTGTTTTCAAGCCTCTTTGGCAATCTGCTCATTTCATTTTTGGACTCCAGAGGGAAGGATTGCAAAGAGCTCTAAGGCGAGGGTGAGAGCGGTGAGTGGAAGAGAAGCACCGGGCCCTGCAGTGTGCAAGGCCACAATTCTTTTCAGATTTATCAGCATCCCCATGCAAAATCAGAAGGGAAGAGCTTGCACAAGATACAAAGGCTGTTTGAGCTTCCTCAAGCTCTGCAGATTTGGGCTGCTTCAGGGATTTCATGGTTCTTCAGGATTTGTCTTTTGGGGCTCCCCAAGAGAGAACTTATTTTTTCTCAGAAATTGGCAGATTCAAATGGTTTAAGATACTCAGAGCCAGTGCCAGGGGGCCGAGTAGGGGCCCATTGACAAGAGCCCCCTGGAGTTGCTCCTCCTCTTCACCATTGCAAGCTGTTTGTTCATCTGCTCCTCACTTTGGCCCAAACAATGTGGTGGTAGTGGTGGTGGTGGTGGTGGTGGTGGTGGTGGTGGTAGTGGTGGTGACAAGGAGTAGATGCCCTTGCTTACTTGCTCCCTGGCTCCCTGCCCATCAAGTAAGCAAGTGGTAGCAATGATGAGAAAGAGGATGAGGCGCAATAGCAGCTGGAGAAAATGGTAGCGAGAATGTAGACTCATTGCAGAGGGGACCCCAATAGGGTGTCTTCTCCAAGGGCCCTCAAAAACCTGGACCCAGCACTGGAGACACTTGTACCCACATGTTGAGCTAAGTCCCATGGCAGTTCTAGGATATGTCCAAAGAACTGAAGTTTATCTTCATGGGAAAAGGCGGTGCTCACGTCCAGCTAAAGCAGAGCCAGATAAGAAAGTGTCTGCTTCTGACATTGTTTTCCCTCAGCTGGTGCCTGCCGCTCCATGAGAATGGTATGGAATGGTTATAGACATCCATTTTTGAAGGGGTAGGAATGGAATGATATGGTACTCCCAAAAGAGGGAGTCTGTGAATGGAATTGTTTGCCCAGTTTTTAATAGGAACCCATCATGGTTTTCCATGTGATAGCTGTAGCTATCATGTCATTACTTGAAAGAAATTGCTCTGAGCGGACCTATGTCATTACAGTCATCTCTACTATCTAATAATGGCTGATGACAGAGATTTCCACCAGAGCAATTATTTTGATATAAAATAATTGAGCCCTGCAAAAATGTCTATTCTCCCATCCCTAGATGACTGCAATGCGCCATCAGTCAAGCTACATGTAACAAAGCCACATGGTGAGGAAACTAGAGGATAACACGAAAGGAGAGGGGGGAATAGTAGAGGGGACTGCATTGCTTCCAAAGGGGAGAATATCTCAAACCTTTCATTTTTGCTTTGAATTTGTTATTTTTCACATCTCTACACTAACCCATCTTGCTCTAGGCTAGATTTTTGGAAATATTGCAAAGGTAATAGCAAGGGGAACACGTATGGGAGCTATGCAATCCTCCTTCTTAAACTCTAGGCATTTCACATACACGTCTACTTTGCTTGGTTAGCTAGGGTCCTCCTTGGGGAATAGGAACTCCTTTCAGATACATTTCTTCTCTTGTCCCCATTCTCTTCCCCATGACCCATCCTGTCACCATTAGATGATGCAACACCGCATCACCACTTGACTTCGAGACCTGCCACGACGAGCAAAATTGGTGAGCTCCCCCTCCTACTCTGATCTACTTTAACCTCCGGCTATGAGGGAATGGACAGTGGGGTTTAGGCTCTGCCTTACTAGATGGTGGCATTTGGCACTTATCAGGGTGGACTAGAGAAAGAACGTGGTGAGTGTGCAGTGGAGAAGGGAGGGGAGGGGCATGTGTGTGTAAATGTGGGGAGCACTGGATTGAATGAAACAATGTGAATGGATTCTGCTTTGTCTTCTGAAATATGACCAGTGCTCAACAGTGAATTGCATTTAATACTCCCTAAGAACGCATACTGGCAAAGGATATTAAATAAATCTATGGCAAGTACCCGTATCAGGTTTATCATGTGAAAATTGTGGCTGTCATTTGATTAACTGAATGTGTGGAAATACTATTTCCATGGATCATATTTCTTCATAGTCTTTGACAATTGACCACCAATGGTAGGAGAAGAACAAGTCAAAAGGGAAATGTCTATCAAATGTTTACATTGCCCCTTAAATAAAGAGTGTGAAATTTCCCTTGATTTGTATGTGGGAAAAGAATTGGCAATTATTTGTGCAATCCATTCTGCCTAGAAACACATTATCCCTATTTTCCTTTAAAAAGAGTTAGGAAACACAGTTCTGAGTTCTCAAGAACTCAGTGGCCTTCCCTTTCTGGACCTCATAGGGTAGGTATTAGCAACTGGCAGTCCTGGGCTGAATCTGACCTCTTATAGTATATCACTTCTCCTCATCCTGAAGAGTGTGAGGAAGGAATGGTGGGTGTGTACTGTGAGACTTGCTGGCAGTTCACTTTGGGGTTGTATTGGGGCTCACACCCTCTGCCCCCTTAACAAACTAGGCCTCCAGTAAACTAGTTGCTTACCAAGGCCTAGGCTGCACTGAGATGATAAAATTGTGTATGAGAACTAACATTTAATCCTGCAGGTTGGGGACTCACATGTCAGGGAGAAGATTCTAGAACCCTTCCCCCCCCCAACCACCAAATTTAGTTTGTTTGTTTTATCAGAGGCAGGAATTGTTTTGTATTGAAAAACTTTTGATCATGTGAATATCCACCTGTAGTCTGAAATGGTCATAGTCCAGATTCAGTTTTACTGTGAGAAGTAGGCCCAATATCATAGAATTATTTGTGTGCACTAATTCAGTATTGAAATATATTTTCTCTTCCACAGCGAGGATAATCCAAATACTGTATTGAATTCAAATGTTATTTAACATTAGATTTTGTTCTCTAAATTCTTAGCTGCAGCTCTTATACGTTTCAAGAAGCCCATACATATGTTCATCTCTTAGCACAATACATCTGTGTTTTTCATCTTTTGCCAAATCATAGGACAGGTCTCAATATCTGCTCTGTCCATTCAAGGATCCAGGTTTTTTTGCATTCAGGAGTAAGCAAAAAACTAGAGAGGATTTGATTATCTGAATAAGATTAAACTCTCCCAAGTTTCCAACTTAATACGTTCCTTGAAAAGAGTTGGATCTCAAATTTGGTGTGAAACTTCTCCTGAATGTGCTTATGTTTATTGGAAGAAGACCCAGAAGATCTGGATCCATTGTTTAGTTGTTCTGGCTTATCATGACTTGTTACACATTGAGACAGCTATTTATAGTACAGCATTCTTGCCATTCAATCACCACAATTGCCATCACCACCACCATCAGGAATTTTGCTCTGATCTTATTCTTCAGTCCATTTCAGCCACAACTCAGCATAAAAGGGGTTTAAAAAGGAGAAATATTCCTGGCAATAATGTTGTTCACCCCCCCCCCCTTCACCTAGGACGACAGTTAACGATCTTCAACACCCAGGCGCAAATAGCCATTGGAGGAAAAGACAGAGGGCGTCTATTCCAAGGCCAGCTCTCCGGTCTCTATTACAATGGCTTAAAAGTATTGAACATGGCAGCAGAGAACAACCCCAACATCAAGATCAACGGAAGCGTCCGATTGGTTGGAGAAGTGCCATCCATCTTGGGAACAGCACCCACGACCTCTATGCCACCAGAGATGTCTACAACAGTCATGGAGACCACCACTACTATGGCCACTACTACAACCCGAAAAAACCGTTCCACGCCCACCATTCAGGTGAGTCATTAGATACGTATGTATGTAGTTGGTTTTCTCAAATACATTTTCCAGCCAAATTCTTTTTCAGTTGTGTGTTTTTCTCGTCTTATCTAAAGTTAAGGTTTAGCACAGAATTTGACTTCTCCCAGATTTGGTGGAAGTGTTTGTGAATTATTGGGTGTATGCAATAACAAGGCCAAGTTCTTCTGTGATGCTGTTGGAATTTTATATTGGAAATGCTTGCACCAGTGTGGAGAACAGAATTTGAACATTATGAGATGACAGTGGAAGCACCACTCTAGTGAATTCTGAAAACCCATTGAGAATAATGTGTTTTATCACTTCTTACATGTGTTTCTTCTTTGTTGGTAAAATAATAATAATAATAATAATAATAGAATGGATTGTGGTATTCAAGGTGAGTTGTTCTTCAACCCAGCTTTTGACAAACTAATGTTAAAGTGGGAGTTGTCAGATAGTAGCTTTCAAATCCAAGTGTCATTTATTCCGGTGCTTTTGAACTCTCTGGTGGCACTTATTGTCATGGAAGCATGTACTTTTCTCTGACTCCACTTTCATTAAGTCTTTTAAGGGCTACACAAACCCTCAATATATCTTTTCAATTCTTACAGATGAAAATTTATTTATTTATTTATTTAAATCATTTATATCCCCCTCTTCCTTCCTGTCGTTCCTAAGGAGATCAGAGTGGTTTACATGAAAAACCATAAAACACTATAACAAGCAACCAAAAACCATCACAGCAGCCAAAATATCTGAAGCCTGATGAGAAAGAAAAGGTTTAATTGCCCTACTAAACTGAAGCAGTGTAGGGGCCATTCCAATCTCCTAAAGGAGATGGATTTTGAGGTGGCAAGCCACCACAGAAAAAGGCCTTCTCTTGTGTTGTCAGTTCTTGGGCAGAGTTATATGGAGGATGCTGGACCTTTAGGTAACTAATCCCAGATCATTTAGGGTTTCGTAAGTCACAAACAACCCTCTGAATTCTGCACAAAAATAGATAGCCAAAGCAGTTGAAACAAAAGGTGGAAGGTAACATGAGCCCTTTTTCCCACCCCCATAAGAAGCATTGTTGCAATATTCAGAACTAATTGAAATTTCTGGTCTTCAAAGATAGCCTGACATAGAGAGTATTATAATCATCAAGATGAAAGGTGACTAAGGTATGAATCGCCATAGCCAAATCAGAAAGTTCCAGCTGCAGGTGCTCTGGGCCACAGCTGAGGCCTGAAAATCCAGGCCTAGTGTTTGGTCCAAGTCTGCCTCCAAACATCCTTGGGGTCTTTAGAAAGGGAGAAATAGAACTGAGGACCTCAAAACACTGAAAGACCCACCCCAGTAGATGTTTAAAAGGATGGGGGACACAACTAAACCCTGAGGAACCCCACAAGCCAAAGAGCTCTAGCATCACTTTCTGGAAACATCCTGCCAGGAGGGGGCAGAAAGAATGCAAAACACTCCCTCCAATGCCCAAACCAGAGAGAAATTAGAGAAAGATTCCATAGTCAATGGTATCAAATCAGCCAAGATACTTTCTAATTGGGCAAAAGTCATCTACCTAGATGGCCAAGACCATTTCACTCCCATGACCAGGTTGGAAGCCAGATTGAAGTGGCCCTAGAAGGTTTCATCTAGAAACCCTGGTAGGCCTCATATCTCTGAGAATCCTATCGAAAATCAAATGTAATTGAAAAGCAGAAGTAGACTATGTTCTTGTCCAAGTCCATTTTACAAATAATTACTGTTTGCCTGATCTACTTTCTTTGTCTATACTGGGTGTTGTGTTTCCAAGACCTCCCACTGCAATGGGAGACAATAAAGAGGTCTGCCAAGTAATCCACAAAACTTTATTCAGCAAATAAACATCTCTTCGCACCTGAAGAGAGTTTAAACACTAGGAACATTCCTCTAGGCTAAAAGTTGGCTGACTAAGAGAGACAATTGTCCTTTCAACAAAAGGGAAGGTCTTTTCCCTGAGTCCCTTAACTCCAGGGAGGATTCCTCTGAAGAAGCCTTTGGTGAGAAGCTAGTCAAGCGGATTGCCTCTCACCTTCTTTTAGCCCACTTTAATCTGTGGCGGACTCTGGGATCAGTCAACTCTGAAGTCCCTTCCCCCTCTGAGGATTGCTGAATTCCCACAGACTCTGAGTTGTTAACATTTTCACTGATATAGTCTGGTGAAGATTCATCCCTGGCTGGTGAAGAGCCTAGGAGACTCTCCTACCCTGCTTTCAGCATAGGCTGGTACATTACTATTCCTGTTTCTTCTGGTTCAGAATCTGATTCCAATTGATAGCCTGAAATTCCTTCCCCCACACTAAGGGGTACATGCCTAATCATGACACTGGGTGGAAAGAATTTCATAATGGGCTTCATATGTATTTAAGCTTTAAGATTTGGGATTTCTTTTACAAGTTTCATAAAATGTGTAGAATCATGCTGTTCTGTCTTCGGTAAGGTGGTTCATTTCTAATTAGGCAGTTTAATGGCATACTGCTTTCCCAAACCACATCATCAATGGCTTTTGTTCCCCCCCCCTTTTTTTCTTTTTTTCATTCCCTTTTCATTTTCCCACAATCCTAATGAACCGTTGCACAAATGGTGTTCCTGTTCATGGACCTCTGTGCTCATGTCAGTCCTCCCCACCACTAGACTCTTCAACAAGGCAAGGCTCTGTCAAAACATAATTAAGGTCACCAGAGTCACTGAAAATGTGCCGCCCGCCTGCCCTAAAATGCTCACTGTCGCCACCCTCCCTTGTCTTGGTGTCTTGTTGCAGTTCGAGCCCTTTTGCATACAGAAACCCCAGGTGGCTGTGAACCAGTTCAAATCATTAACTACAAAGGATGGTGCATTACATAAAGGCCACCAGCAGTCACCCACCTATTATTTGCATTGTGGATGTGAAAGATTTGGGATTCCTCTTCTATTGTCTTATTTGGAATGCTGGTCCTACATGATTTCGGGACTCAAAGGACCATAGGGCAGGTTATGCTCTTTGTTCATGATCTAATTGAACTCTGCAAAATGTTATTGAGCACCTTCCAATGGAATGGCATCACTTCATGTCAGTGTCACTCAAAGTATCACTTGACCCTTTTCAGGGAAACTGTCCCACCCAGTTATTTCACAGAATGTTTTTGACCTAATCTACCTGGCAGCTGGCTAAGTCTATTGAAACCATTATGTTCTTGAAAACAACAACAATACACCATCAGAGTGATTTAATAAAGGGTAGGCAGGTCTCTAAAAACAGGGTTAGAGCAATGATTTCCTGGATGCACCCACAGCACAAACAAATGGTCTCATCTTGGCTGATATTAAAGCAATAACTCTTGACACTTCACTCTTCCCACTGAAAGGAAGATAAAAGTCAATATGCACCTCCATTACAACTCACTGTTTCTCAAGAGCAGGTCAGTTTATTACCATCATAGTGCAAGATGATTCCCCCCTTCCTTTTGCTAGCTTGATAGAGCTTTTCAGCTCCATCTGCATAAGCTGTATTGTATGTGGTCTCAGCACCACCAAGAGGCACACATGGGCAGCTGCTGGGGGCAAGGCACCCTGAGAGGGCCCAACCCTGATACCTGCATCAGGCTCCATTTTACAAATTAAACAAACAGCCCCCTTTTAAACCTTTAACATTTTTTTTCTAGCACTCTGGCGTCTAATGGCTCCCACTTTGCATCTTGGATTTCCCTCTAATGCCCCAGAAGTTAAGACATTCCAGAGCATCGCTGGGAGTAAAATGGCTTCTGCAATCATTTTGTGGTAGCAACCATCTTATTCCCCCAGTGATTTAGAATGACTCATTCTCTCAAATGCTGGGGCCAAATCTACAATGGCAACTGGAAGCTGCTTGGCACTGGAGTGCTGGGGAAAACCTTGATTTTTGTTTTGTTTTTTAAATTCAAAAGGGAGCCTAGAGATGGCATCAGGAGTGGGAAGAAGGTCCATCAGTGGGAGGTAGGGAGACTGTAAAATCAATTCTGTCAGTGTTATGTAGATTGTCAGGCACCTTCATTCCATCATCTGCCCACCAATGGAATCATTTTTTAATAATAATTATAATTTGCGCAAATTTGCACATAAAAATGTGCAAATTTCCCCCAAATGCACATTTTCATGCTTTAGCCTGTAGGGGAAATGTGCGTTTTTGGCCATTTTCAATTCTTTCCCTATTTTTCTATGACAAAATTTGCACAAAATTCCCCAAGGTTGAAAAACAGTCCACAAGGCTGCAGACTCCACCCAACAACAGGAAATCCAGTCTGCTGTGGAATCCGCAGGTCAGGCTCATAAAAAACTGAATTCATTTGGTTCTGTTATGAATCTCTCCAACAAATAAAAGGAAGGACTTCTTCACACAGCACATAGTTAAATTATGGAATTCACTACCACAAGATGTAGTGATGGCCACCAATTTGGATGGCTTTAAAAGGGGGTTGGATACATACCTAGAGGCTATCAATGGCTACTAGCCCTGATGGTTATGTGCTACCTCCAGTATCTGAAGCAGTAAGTCAGTGTGCACCAGATGCTGATGAACATGGGTGCGAGTGTGCTGTTACACTGTGTCCTGCTTTGTTGGTCCCTGGTAGACCCTGGTAGGCCGCTGTGTGAACAGAGTGCTGGACTGGATGTGTGTAGACCGAGAATCCTGTGAGCCATAGTTGCCCAGAGGCTTCTGGGAAATGGCTGCCTCGGTTTCCCACGGCCCAGCTGGCTAGGTTGCTTGCTAATTGCTGGGAAAATGGATCAGAGATGTCTCACACCTTGCACTTTATCTGTCCAGGCCTAGCAAGCTGGACAGAATAATAACGAGCTTACATTCCAGAGCTGTTGAGCTCAGAGAGGCAAGGCCAAAGAAGAAGATAAGATGCTGGTGACGTAACTGCTTCAATGTTATAGCTTGGAGCTTGTACTGCTGCCAAGCGCAAAACAGTATATCAGTTGCTTTCTCCCCCACCCAGGGGTCCATCCAGATAGGTCAGCAGTTTCGTGAGTGTCTGCTGTCTGAGTCCACACCATTTATCAGGTATGCTTGTATAGGCCTTAAGATGCTTAATAAACACTCTCCTTGTGAGTAAACCTCTGGGTCTGAGTATGTGGTTTCCATGATGCTTAAAGGAATATATGGCCAGAGGCCCTGGGACGTAACAGGATGGACCCTCAGTCTGATCCAGCATGACACTTCTTATGTTCTTAACCCTAATTGGAGAGGGACATAGAATGACACTTTGCTATAGCCCTCCTTAATCCTGGAGCTGGTTTGGATATGGCTTATGGGTGGTTGAAATTAAGAGTGGCTTCAGATGTCCACTTATTTATTTATTATTTGTTATATTTTTTTATCATGTCTTTCCTCCAAGGTCCCAAGGGTGGAGTATATGACCATCCTCCTCCTCCTCTCTATTTTATCCTCACAACAACCCTGTTAGGTAGGTTAGGCTTAGAATTAGTGACTGGCCCAATGTCACCCAATGAGCTTCATGGCCCAAGTGGGAACCAGAACCTGGATCTCCCAGGTCCCAGTCCAACACTCTGTCCACTACAACACACTGACTCTCTCCACTTAATACTTTTTCAACTGTGGATATTACTATGTATGTGAGAGCAAATATTGCCCCAGCACATGTACAGATTCTTGCCCAAATGTTGCCAAACATGCCTAGGGAATAGAAATAACTTAACACTGAAATGAAAAACAGCCCCCTGTATTACATGGAATTACATTTTGTGCCATTTGCATTTATGCAATATGGTAGCACCATTCCTTAAAAATTCCCATAGTAAATGCATATTGGATGCTATACTAAGTTTGAATTCATTGTATTGTATGATTTAGAATGATTTGTATTTTATATTCTTGTAGCACAACATTATTGCCCCAAACGGTGCTACAGGATGAGGTGGGTTAAACTATCTAATGAAATCCATTTATAAAAATATGTTAGGCTTTAAGGCTTACTAGCCATTCTGTCCCCGTTTTCTAGAGAGCTTAACTTCTGAAGATGCATCACAGTATAAGTTGTGTGTGCTTTATCTATCACTTTAGAAAAATCACATGCCTATTTTGATAACCTGCCCCAGAGTTTAGATGCTGAGCCCCTGGCATTCTATTTTGGTGACCCATCCTACTTCAAACCAATCTTTGCATATGTATTATCAATCCATCAGATTCATAAACTGATTTGCAAAGATCTCAACATCTCTGATTTCTGTTCTGGCAAAAAGGAAAGACATAATCCTTCCAGTAATTGAGGGTACACTGTCTAGATGGCCATAGGATTTTTTGGTTTCTGGGAACTGTCATTGGAGCCAGGACTCTGACTGTGGCTCCCAGAAACCCCCTTCCCCGCACCCTTGTAACCAGCATGATTCACTGCACTCGGAAATTGGGCACAATAGATGGGGAAATGGGAGCTGTCCCAGAAACGGGGAGAAGAAACGGCAGAAGCCATGTTACACAGCTTCCTATGTGCCACACGACCTCCCCCCCTCTCATGTTCTGAATCCCAATGGCTATACAGACAAAAGCACCTGTATAGCCGAAAATGCAAGGATCACCTCCATGCTTTAGCCACCCTGCATTGGATAGTCATCAGCCTCCAGGTTAGAGGGCTATCTCCATAGGATTGCGCCCTTCATGATATATTTGGAATTAGACCTGGGGAAGCTAAGGTACCTAACATGATATTAGAGAATGATTTACTATTTTTAATTATGTCCTCAACTTTCAGATGGGACGGGCATCTCAGAAGAGACTTGAGCATTTACTGGCATGCTATCCCACAAACTCTTCATTATCCCATTGTGTGTGTGTGTGTGTGTGTTGATTGATGAGGAAGTAGAAACTTAGGCCCTTTCTACACCTAAGGGTGTAGAGGGAGAGCCTGGGGACGATCCCGGACTTACCAGCTTCCGGGATTGTTCCCTTCTTTCCAAACGGGAAGTGCAATGTCCTGGCTTCCTCCCAGGACATTGCTCCATCGCACCCACCATTTTTTTTTTAAGTTAAAGGCACAGGAGGGAGCATCGCATAGTGGAAAAGGTAGGGAAAGGTAGGGAAACCCCCATGTGCCCTCCCCACCCATCATCCTGTTATCAACCTGGGATTTGGCCATTTTTCATTTCCCCCCCCCCACATTAATTAATGTGCATTAAGTAGTTAATGTGCATTTGTTAATGCACATGAGCACTAGTGTACATTAGTTAATGCACATTAACGCTGATGCGCACTTGTGCAAATGCACATTATCACACATGCAAATAAATCCATATTTGTAAACCACCCAGAGAGCTTTGGCTATGGGGCGATATATAAATGGAATAAAATAACATAAATAAAATAATTATATTCTTCTACAAAAAATGAGATTCTGTCAATGAACTGACGACGGAAGGAAAGATGCCTGACATATATAGATGGAACACATACGTCCATACATCTCTAGTGCATATGTTAACAGAAATAGGAAACTACAATGCATGTAATGGGTGGACATGGGGACATACCCCAGCCGCAATGTTCCCATTCACTCCACCCGCAACTTCCCTGTCCTGAGCAGAAAAGTGTGAAGGGGGTTTCTATGTGCTTCTGCCAGTGGAGGCTGATAGCTCAAATTTCGGTGGGGCTGTGATCCCCAAAATAGGTTCAGCACATTGGAGAGCTCCTTCAGAGTTCTGGATAGTTCTGACTGAAACCCAGAATAAATTCACAGCTCCACAAACATCAGAGCCACCAACTTCCCCTGGCTTCTGCTGAACATACAAAGAAGCTTCTTCATGACTGGAAACCCTGTTTCTATGCATGTTCAGCCAAACATGCATTCAGACCTTCCAGCTGAACGTGAGAATGCCAGGGATGGAGAGGGCAGTGTGAGGACGTTGGTGGCAGGACCAATGCAGCACCCTCACACATCCCTTATACACATAGCAGTTTGCTGTTCAGGCATAACATCTGAACAGGGCTATTGGGGGATGTAAATACATGAAGTAATTCATCCACCTAACATCTGAGGCGATATATTTATGGACTCTTCAGGATGTTAATTCATCCTTTGGTCTTCTGGGCCTTCCACCTAAAGATGATATGCAGTTGCAGTTGTAAGACTTGCACTTTTTGAGTTCTGGAACTAGAAATTCTGTCCATGCTTATGCCACTAGAAATCAATGCAGTTAAAACTATTATTTTCCCAGACTTGGGATTTTGTGTTTGCTCCGCACCACTTAGTGAAGAACGCTTGCATCTGACTGACTCACAGAGCTGCCTGCCCACTCTGAGTAAAAGCACTGCTTTGACCTCCTCACACATGAGTTTACTCTGTATTCAAGCTCTGGTCTGTTTGGAAATGACATGCGTTGTATTAAATTACTCTCACAGACCTCAGGGCCCCGACACACCAGATTCTCTCGTATTAACAATATCCTCTTTGGGAATTCCACTTTGCCTCACTGCTGTGCATAGAACAAAGAGGCATATGGCTATCATGCCCTTAAATACTTCTACTTTTAACTCTGGAATGTCCTGGAGTGCAGACTTCTGTTAAACTAGAGCTGCATTGCATCCCAATGAGAGCCGTGCTGTCCTTTCTATCCAGCATGTTCTTAATAGAGCCCTTGCTTCCGTAGCTGAGGTTCTGGACCTTTTCTTGACCAGTCTTCCTAACTAGCCAAAGACCTTCCTTCACTGGGAAGACCTGGAGTTGATGACGCAATACAATCACTTCTCCGTTTTAAGCACTTTTTAGGGTTGGGCGCAAATACCAAATTTTGCCCAAAAGTGCAAATTTCTTCTTAAACAAGATGGAAAGGACTCAATATTTTATAAATCCAAACATGGGAGACAGTACAACTGACAGATTCATCCTTCCATCCCAGGTCTTTGAGTACTTAGCTCTCAGAAGTCTGGGATTGAATTCCCTCATGTTTGCAATGCCACCTCTCTTTTTTGGGGGCAGTCTTCTCAGATTTGGCAGCTACATGGTGGGCAGTTGTGATGTGACCATCTCCAAGCTGGAAATAGCTGCATCTATTGAATTTGGCCAGTGCAGGCAAGTAATCTTTTGTTCAGTTCATTTGTTGATCAGAATTTACCAAAATTCACAAATTTCTTCATAGTGAGCAAAGAAACAACTTGAACTTTGATCAAGACTTTCTCAAAAGGCACTGCTCTAGGATCATATCCCTTCTAGACATGCCTTGTGTTGGAGCATGGCAGAGAAGATTTGTCAGTCTAATTAACCTCCAACGACCAGGCAGAGAAAGATCCACTTGTCTCCTCTTGCAGTTGCCAAGATACTTTATTTTTCCCTCTCAGAAAAATAATTTTTTGAGAGGGAAATTGGCCTCTCATTTACTCATGGCTTGTTACGAGCTTCCAGTGACATTTTGATATGATCACTGAAAAGCATATTAAATTTAAGAACTTGAGTGGCTCAGCTTTCAAGTCTTACTGACAGGACCATACCAAAAAAAATATCTTTTCCCCTCCTACTTTTTATTCCCTTTCAGAATTCATATGTCCTTTGCACACACAAAAAATTGCCATCCTAGTTCTAGAGATTGGCATTGTGGTATCACTGTAACATCATTGTGCGTACACACACACACACACACACACACACATTCTGGGCTTGGTATCAATGGTCGGCATGGACAGGAAGCTGCTGAGGTCCCATAGATTAAGAAGAAGGGCCCATCCCCTGCCCAGGTGGGAGATTCAGAACAGATAAAAGGAAGTGCTTCTTCACGCAGTGCTTAGTTCACTATGAAAAACACTACCACAAGATGTAGAGATGGCCATCAATTTGGATGGTTTTGAAAGGGGGTTGGATAAATTCCTGGAGGAGAACGCTATCATTGGCAGCTAGTCCTGATGCCTATGGGGACATGGGTAGTAGAGTGCTGTTGCACCTGTGTCCTGCTTGTGGGTTCCTGGTCAACAGTGGGTTGGCCATTATGTGAACAAAATGCTGGACTAGATGGACCCTCAGTTTGATCCAACATGGTTCTTATGTTCTTATGATCCTGCTGAAGCTGAGGCCGTGACTAGTAGCACTGCCAGGGGTTGATGGCAGTGGCAGATCCTCCTCCTCCTCCTCCTCCTCCTCCTCCTTGTCTACCTGCCCACCCCCTCTGCTAAGAGGAAGCGCCATAGCAGGCAGGCAGACATACCCGCAGGCCCTGTAGCTCAGCATTTTAAATAAACTTTTTAAAAAAAAAATAGATGTTGAATAGCAGCCATCAGGTGACTGTTGCTCGAAATCAAGACTCTGTTCCATTTGCACACACCCTCCAGTCCCTATCAGTTCTTCTTTCCATGTGACAGTGGACTTCAATGTGGGGTCCTGGTAGGAGTGGGTATCTAGAGGTGAGCAGTGAGATTTGGATTAGGATTGGAAAGCCATCTTCATCCTCCCATCAATGGCAGATACTAATACTGGACTATATGAAAATGAACACATGTATCTGCCCTATATACTTATACCATTGGCCCATGGAACCATTGTTATCTAAAGGAACCGACAGCAACTCTCCAGGGTTTTAAACCAGAGTCTTTTCCAGCCTTGCTATATGGACATTCACTTAAAGGGAATGATTGTGGCTAGATCCTACCGTTTGCTGTGCGCTTGTCGCCATTCCTGTTGTAGAATTTGTTAGGTATCTTCTCAACAGATTATAGTAGTAACTGTGAATGCGTAAGTATGTGGGGGTGGGTATTATGGGCACTGGCCAAATGCATATGATAATATTTATATGATGCATGATCTCAGATGTATATATTTGAACACATTTGACAATCTGTGTTAGGAAAATGGGGTAAATTATGATCTGCAAGTTGGCCCCAAAGCTGTTAGCTGTGAGTAATCGCTATTTGACATTCAAGTTATTTTGACAAGCATATGGCATGCTTCTGGAGCCAGTTTGCTTTCCAAATGCAGTTACAAGTTTGAACGTCCTCTAGTATTCTGCAACAGTCCATTAACATTTGCTACTTTGGGGGATATGCCTGCTAGGAAATACATTTGAGAAAATATATTGTTTGCGTAAGGTATAGATAAAAGAAACATGCATGCTAGCAAAGAAAAGCCCTCAAGCACATACATTTTGAAGACATGTTTCATAATCTTAGCCTGGCTTTGGCAACTAAAAAAAAAAGGGCAGATAATGTGAAACTACAGCAGGGTAAAGAGGAAAATGTTTCTGGTTCAGAGGGTAATGGTACCCAGAGAGCTTTCATTCATTTCACTCATTCATTACATTTCTATACCACCCAATTGCCAAAGCTCTATGGAGAGTTTACGAGGATTAAAAACCTTAAAAATACAATATTGTACATAATATGAATGAATTTGCATATGAAATTAAACAGACAGCACACACACACACATCTAAACAATTTTAACAATCAACAATAAGAATCCCAGACCATAATAAAAAACCTTATCATACACTGGAAAATGCTTGAGAGTAGGAGAAGTTCTTAACCTGGCACCAAAAAGATAACAATGTTGGCACCAGGTAGGCCTTGGGGGCCACCACTAAAATGGCCATGGAGGATGGCCCTTATCTCACATGCAATATAAATATGTAAAACCACATGAAACAAAATACCATTATAAAACATATACTATATATATAAAATAAAAGACAGCAATAAGAATGAATAACAATAAAGTAGCACCAAAACAACAATATCAATAGAAAGCATCATCCAGCTCAGCACGAAATAACTGAAGCAAATAAAATAATTCAGCACCAGGTCAATTAACATTAGGAAAATATACTTATCACGTAAAAGCATTTTAGAGCTTATAAGTGCTCAATACTCATTTGATGTCTTGCAGTGATGGTGCCATATGACAGTGTTTACTGTTTAATTAATAAAACTGCATGTAGTGTTTGTAGTAATGCATATATAGGTACCATATGGGAGGCCCTGCTTTGAAAATAACACTGATACAATAGAGCGGAATGTTAAACATACAGAGATAATATAATTAAGCACAAGAGACATGCTTACTTATGTAATAAAAATTAAGTATTTTATTTCCAGAATGGTTGTATTCTCAAAATGGCAGGATTCAATGAAAAACACAATACAGAGCAAGTGGCTGCTTGGGAAGGAATACAGACGAATCAATGGCTTCATGGCTCAGAAAGGGAGATCTGGTTTGCTTTTTGTTTCTTTAAACCTTGTCTGCTTTGCTTGCTATTTATACCCTGCAGGGAAATGATTGGGAGCTGCAGGTATTGCCAAAAGGCTTCCAAAGCAGACATTTTCATTTTGTTTTTGACAAGGCTCATTGAGGGGTGGGGGGAAGTACGCCCTTACTTTTCTTGGCTCACGTTTGGATGGCAGCGTAGAAATTAGAAACACATCCCGGCTGTTATGACAGCCCTATTTCTTGAAACCATCTAATTAACGCCTTGGGTTTTCTTTAGCACGAAAGAGTGCTGTGTAGCTAATAGAACAAATAAAGATTCCCACTGCATTCTTCTTTGTCGGTGGGGTGAGCTGTCACAAAAGTGGGAGCTGCGTCTGTCATTGCGAGCTCTTGGATTTGGTACAAGCTGCTTGACAAGACCTGATTGACAGCTGGGACCATTGAAACTGCAATCTGTGTGCATTTACCCTCTGCATGCACAATTTGTCACTGAGGAACATGGTAACTTTGGAATAAGAATTTATATGGATCCAGTGTGGAAGATGAAGGCTGACAACATGATCTAGTAGGACGATGAGATTCCCTCCAAATAGAGATACGTGGTGAAACACCCTCAATAGGTCCCTGCTCTCATTGAGTCTACCTCTGTTTGCTCCTATTGCTCCTCATCCTCTTTCTCATCATTGCTCTCACTTTGACTGCTTGGTAGGTAGAGAGACAGTGAGCAAGTTGGCAATGTCATCTACTGCTTCTCCTTCTCACCACCCCCATTGTCTGGGCCAGAGTGAGAAGCAGGTGAAGAAACAGACTGCAGTGGTGAAGAGGAGGAGCAAGTCCATGGGGCTAGTCAGTGGGGCTCTTGCCAGGGTGTGGACCCTCATAAGGTGTCCAGGCATGCCAACCCTTGATTCTGGCCCTGCATTTGGGTATTTGGCTGAAGGACAATTCAGCAAGATCAGAATACAAATTATGCCAGCTTGATAAGAAGAGGGCTTCTTCACTGAGATTGTTGCAGTAATTGGCTCCTTAAATCTCCAAAGCCCCAATAGGAAAGTATAGTCATTAGTTACTTTCTTTCACAAGTGGCTTGCACAAGTTGCTTTCTTTCAAGGATACATTGTTTTATGAAATAGATCTAGATGATGAGATGAAATACATTGAGAGTTAGGAATAAGAGAACCAGCGATGCCCATGCTCATCAAGACCCACTTCGAAGCTTGGTTCGCATTGCTCCCATTTTCATTTGTGACCTGCTTTTCATTTCATTAGGATGAGGAAAGTACACATTTTGAAGAGGAAAAGTGTATGTTTCTGTGCACATTTTTTTCAAAAGTGTGCATTTCCCCTATTGACCTAAGTGTGAAAATGCATTTTTTTAAAAATAAAATAAAAAAATAATGCATTTTAAAGTGCACATTTCTCCCAAAATACAAGTTTGAGAATGTGCTCCCATGTTTGGGGTCTCAAACAGGGCAAGTTCTGATGATTTGTCAACTGAAATGAAATTCTTATACATCCCTATTGGGAGCCAGAACATCAGAGTTGGAAGTTAAAAAACCAGGTTCAAACCCCTGCTCACCTGTGAAGCAAGCATGTAACTCAATGAGCCAAATCTAGGGATGTCAGAGAAATCTGCAATGTACTCAAATGAGTTCGGGTTTCTATAAATCCAACTCATGGATTCTGCAGCGGGCTGGCTTTTTCCAAGCCATGCCAATCTCATGGACTTGCAGACCAGTGTTGTTGTTTTTTAACTTTCCAGAATTGTATGCAAATTTATGAAGAAAATAACAACAACCCACTGACCTAACATGCATATTTTCAGGGGATTTGTGCATTTTGGTGGGATTTTTGCATTTTCAGGAGTGCACATTTGTGCAATTGCACACTTCCCAACATGAACACAACTTCAGGAAATTGAGCAAAATCCAATTCCATCAATGAGTGGACGATGGGACAAAAGACGCCTGACAATCCATGAGAAAACAGACAGAACAGATTAAACAAAATCCATACATCCCTCGCAAAACCCATCTCAAAGTGTAATTATGACAATAGTTCAAATAAGAGGACCATGTATGCCACCCTGAGCTCTTTAGATTATTGGCAAAGTATTTCAAGTGTTTTATAACTAGTCCTTTATTATGTATTTTTAAATTATGTACTACTGGCCAATAGGCTGTAATAAAAAATTATTTATTTATTTACATAAATATAATAAAAGTGTAAGATTACGCATCTCTGTAGGATGACTGGTAGACATGAAATAGAGGAAATAGGAGATTGGGAAATTGTCTACATCTGTCCTTTGTCCTGGGGTGGTCACGATGTCATCCCTGCATGTCCAAATAATGCACAGCTGATCCCAGGGTGACCTGGGGAAGAGCACTCAGTTCTCCCGGAATAGCTGGGACTGCTTTTTTTCCCAGTTTTTCCCACTGTTTTGGGACCATCCTAAGCTCCGTAGGCTCTGTGGTTCTCCCTCCCGGGGTCCTCCCTGTTCCCCATGTGTAGTGGGGTTTAGGAAACAGGCATGGAGCTGTGCGATGGGAGTCCATGGGCATTGGGTTGAGGGGGAGAGCATTTTCAGCATCTTTGGGATGGTGCTTGGCATCTTCCAGCGCCAAGATTTTTGTTATTCTTTCAGGCAGGATCGCACCTGCGCAATTGCGCAAATGTCCCTTCTTTTAATAAAAATGGTGCTTGGAATGTCCCTCTTTACTTCTGAGACAACTTGCTGGCATGTGGCCCCTGACGGACGATCCTGGAAGTGGAAAACTCTGTGATCATCCCTCCCCACTCCCCAAAGGGCGGCAGGTGTAGATGAGCCCTCAGTGGCATCACTCTCAATAATACAATATCGATTCCATTGAAAGGAATACAAAGGGAGCCTGGAAATGAAGGGTATGTTGTTTATGGTTCAGTTTTGCAGGTTTCAAAAACTGACTTTCATGATGAGAGTCAAGAATGTGATCATATAGTGCCCTACATTTAGGCCATAATAGAGATGGAAGACAGTCCCTATCAATAATACTTTGAACGTTTCTTGCATATTTACTGTATCCAGACCCTTGACAGCCTAGTGTAAATGTTTATTACCATAGAAACCCTTTCATCTAATTGTTAAAAGAGACTCTTTAATCAGACATTTTAACACAGACATGGCCTTAACTAAATAAATGATTTGTTTTCAGTGGAGCAATTTAGGATTCGTATTTCTCCTACATTTTGCAGAAGATTCTCAATTTTAGAGAAACGCAGCAATATTTAAGTGCTGGGTTCAACCTATAAAGCCTTACATGGTTCAGGACTCCAATACCTCAAGGGCCACCTCTCCCTGTATCGACCTACCTGGTGCCTGAGGTCAGCTTCTCAGGCCCTTTGTTGTATGCCCCCTCTAAGAAAAGCTCATGGTCATCAGTACAGGAACAGGGCTTTTCTGTGATAGCCCTGTCCTTATGGAATCTCTCCTCAAGGAAGCTTGGCTAGCACCAAAGTTGTCATCTTTTCAATGCCAAGCAAGGTCATACTTATTATCCCAGGCATTTGGACGTTAGTTATGGCCCAGTTGTTGTGGGTTACTATAGAGGTGTTCATTCAAAGCAGTGAGCCGGGAGAGGGTGTGTGTAGATTTGAGGACAACTACTTTTTGTATTGTATTGTTCTTAGTAGGGATGTTTTTCATTCATGTTATCAAATCATATGACTACGTCCCGTTCACAACCCCAAATGCGAGCAGGAAGGCAGTGAGAGACAATCATCCCATGGACCACGTAATGATCACCCTTGATTTAAGAGTAGCAAACTGACAATTATTTAGGTTATTAATATGTGTTTAATAATCACAAAATATTTGGATTATTTTTTTCACTCAGACCCTAAAATATCTCAGGCCATCATGCACACTATAACACTGAACCTGTGTACTTGGGGATCCTTCCATTATTCCATTAAGAAAACCAAACCAACGTTACAGGGGGGGCATTCTTGAGGTTTGTTGTAAGAAGGCAATATCTTGAGATAGGAGAAATTGCAGGGCAGGCTATTTTCCCCCTTTGGATGCATACAATGCCTCATAACCTCATGGCAGGCTGATTTAAAAAATGGTAAAATTTAAATTGTCATAATATTTATCCCCTTTCCTGAAAGGTGACCTCTGATGTGAGCAGAAGGACGTGAATGATTTTAATCTGCAGTAACAATGGAGAACCAGTCCTGACCAACCCTGGCAGTATAAATATATAAAATGACAGATTATTCTGCTGCTTCCTCCTCCCCCTTTGCCCAGACATCCACGTACACAGGCTATAATGCACGGCTAAATTCCAATTGTACTTTATCTCTCAGCTGCTGCCCCAGTGATTAATGCTGTGCTTTCTGGGAGACTGGGGGATGAGGGCAGACAGGAAGGGGCGCCGGGAGAAGCGATATGTATTTCTGGTGCTGTTTATCATTATCATTATTCCTTTATAATAGTTTTCCCTCCTGTTAGAAGAGCTTAATTTACTACAGGAGCAGGGGGCATGACAGGTGAGAGTGGAGTGGATGGCAGGTGGATGGATGGGCGAAGGCAAGGACAAAGATAGGAAACGGTGCTGTTGTAAGGAGGGAGCAGATTCGGGAAGGGTGAGGGGGGTAGATTTAGAAGGTGCACCACTTTTTCGGCCCTGGGGGTGTATGTGATGCTGTATACGTGATGGGGGGCACACATTCACCCGCGCACACATACACCCAGATGCAGCATGCATGTGCACAAACACACATTCCTGTGATCCGGCTACAGAATATGCTCTTTCATTGCTGTTCTGACCGATGGGGAAAGACCTATCTGCATGAAGATCACTGCAGAAGGGAATGGAGAGTCTTCTCTCCCTCCCTTCACACCTGCCCTAGGGATCCTGAGAGAGACCACTCTTTTCTCACTGCTAGCGGCGATGGGGAAAGAGAGATCTGCATGCAAGAGGACAGGGGCGGCTAGTCCTCCTGCTCCTTCCCTGGAGTGGAGAGGTCCTTCCTGTGAAAGCTAGAGATGAACAAATCCATCAATCCTGGTTTCTCTCGGGTTCTTTTTTTTTTAATCCTAATTTTGTTTCCACATCGGATTTAGATTATTATTTTTTTCAAAAAAGCATCTGCATGAAAACCAGCATGCATGTTGGAGCACATTTCTCATGCACACATTTTTATACACAAATTTGTCAAATATACACATTTTTGTAAGCCATTTCCTAATATAATGCATTTTTAAGGTTATATTCATGAATCTACACATTTTGTACATTGTTTTGTGAATCTTGAAGGATAATGGAGTTTTGGTTTGTGTCTTGGTTCGACAGCATGGAATTAGGTACGTTTGCATTAAGATGCAAACCAAACAAATTCATCCCCCAGCCTTAGTTATCATAGCCCAAACCTGTATACTAGTTACCTGGACTCTGTTTATGAGCACAAAACCTATCCAATGCATTACCCCCAACCCAATCTCCCATCTCAAGTTTAGCTTCTACAGCTGATGCCTGAGGAAGAGGGAGGGAAGGGAAATGCCAAAATCATGTTTTTTTTAATACCAAAGGCATTAAAAAAGTATTTTAAAAGTTTTTTGTGAAGCTTAAAAGCTTGCAGGCTTATTATTGATTGAGTTTTTATTGCAGCCTATTGGCCAGTAATACATAGTTTTAATATATTAAAACACTGGGATAAAAACTTTAGTAAACTAGACATAGGACTCACCCCTTAAAAAGTAGAAAACGTTATAATAAGTAGAGTAACAGCAGGGCATCCCAAACCACCTACTTAGTACAGCCAGATTAGAATGCTGAAGGGTCTACTATTTAAGGGGCATTAACAAAGGGTGTTATACATCCATTAGGGCTCTGCAGCCAATTGCGCAATGAAGGAACTTGGCTACTTGAAGGGTCCTATACTTGTTTGAGCCCTGAAGGAGGATACTCGTCAGGGTTCTCTTTGAATTACCAGCTAAATCATGTGTAATTGGACATATCAAGGCTTCTCTCATTGCAGTATAAAAACAACAATCGAATAAAACATGATCAACCGTTTCAACCTCTGAGTTGTTACATGGGCAGAATCTGACACCAGCAGGGATTTTGTTATATCTGCTCTCCAAAAGTTTGGAGGGGAGAATATTAAATCGGGCTAGTGAGAAGGCTCTCCTGTATTTGCGCACAGTTAACCAACCCTAATATGCCATTCCATCTTTACCAACAAGGTCTGGTATATCTAAAAAGGATGGCGAGCATGGACTGCGGGCCAACCCCTGCAGCCCCTGAAGGTCCGTATCCAGCAGCCTTTGCCTGATGGCCCGTAGGGCAGAGCCCAGATCCATGTATAATAGAAAGAAAGGGGATAACCCCAAGGAATTGGTTTTTTGAGCTATTGCATTAATCCGGGGGATTCAAAGGTATCTAACAAGACCTGAGAAACCAGGGAGTTCGTAAACAGGCTGTGGTACAATCTAAGACAATATTGGATTGAGTGAATCCACACCCTGCACTTCAATGAACACAGACCTGCCTCCAGGTTAAGTACCGCCCCAGACACACACTCTGGGATACCAAACAGCGACCTTAAGGGAACTCTTGAGGGTTCCCTTAAATGTAGGAAACCAAATTGGGGCTCCAAATAGAATCTGTGAAACCATTTTGGTATTATAAACCCTGATAGCCACTGGAATAAAATTTACCACCCTTTTGGTGGAAGAAGCGACAGTGTGCCCCCATAGTCTGTCTAATCTTTCTTTTATGGATTTACTGTGCACATGCCATTTGAAATTTTCCTGGAACCAGATCCCCAGATATTTGTAGGAATTCACTTAGCTGATTTTATTTCCACCCAATGTCCAGGAAAACCTTACTTTTCTTTTGGCAAAGACCAAGACTTTGGATTTTGAGTAATTAATAGTTAGCCTGTTTTTATCACAATAGTCTGTGAACCCTGTGAGTAGTCTTTTAAGGCCAAGTCGGGTCTGGGACAACAGAACCACATTGTCTGCATAGAGAAGTATACATACCTTGGATTGCCCAATTTTTTGGGGGGGGTGAGATTGGATTAGGGACAGCGAGAGGGGGAGGTCTGACAAATAGAGGTTGAACAAAGATGATGCAAGTACACATCCCTGCCTAGCACCCTGAGATAGAACAAATTCATTGGTAAAGTGTCCCTGTCTACTACATCGAACCTGAGCGGATGTAGTATAGTGACTGGATCAGGAATAATAGAGCCTATCTACACTACTGCTTTAAAACAGTTTAAAATGGTTTATTACAGTTTTGACAACTGTTGGGGCCCAGGACACACTCCATATTCAGTTTTCAAAATGCTTTCAAAGTGTTTTATCTTGTGTGTGTAGATAGGCTCATAGTCTGCACTCGATAGAAAGCTGCTAAAAATTTTTTTCCAGAGGAGCAGATGAGGGATGGAATCAAATGCAGACTTTAGGTCAATAAAGGCACAGAATAGCTTGCCCCCTTTCAGGGCTGAATATTTAAGGGCCAGATGATGCAGATAATGATACAGATGATCATTAGTTGAGCTCCCAGCTTGAAATCCAATCTGTTCGTTGCCCAGGATGTTGTTCTCAACGATCCACTCCCGTAATTTGATGTTCAAAGTACAGGCATATAGCTTGCCAACTATGGACAGGAGGCTAATGGGTCTATAGTTGCTTGGATCGTTCCTGGGGCCCTTTTTGTATATTGGGATCCCAAAGGCCTTCTGCCAAGCAGTGCGGATACAGCCAGAGTTATTAATCTTAGTGAAGAGGAATGCTAGTAGAGGTGCCCACCAGCCTATTTTGCTCTTCAGCAGTTCAGATGGAATTCCGTCAGGACCAGGAGCTTTACCTGTTTTAAGTTTTATCAGTAGGTCCTCTATGAGACTGGGATCAATGTCAGGCCAGACCTGGGTATCTGATTTTAGTTCGGGGCCAGGTAGTGACTCCACAGCATCATTGTACTTTTCTTTGTAATAATTTCCCCAGGTTTCAGCTGATAGGAGACTATCCACATCCCTAATCCTATTAGTTGCCCCAGAGACTACTTGCCAAAATGTTTTGTTGCTGTTCATTGATGAAGCCCCTATTAGTTGTTGCCAAATCTCACGGTCCACAGCAAGCTTTTTCCGCCTTAAAAGAGTCTTGTATTTTTTCTTTGTTTCATAATAGACCCCAGGAAGTGGTTGCTCGTTGTTCTTACGGTAAGTGCAATAGAGAGACTGAAGTCGTCTTCTAGTCCTGGCACACACATTGTCGAACCAGTTTTTGCTTACAGGTCTTTGATCTTTTGAGTTGCAAGTGTTTTTTTGTAGAGGAAGAAGTACAGCCTGAATCAAACTCTCGTATGCTGCGACTCTTAACTCAGGGGACTGGTCTGCGTGTATCTGATTTGTATGCTCTAAAAGGCTGTTGGATACAAGCGGATGTTCAAAGGCCAGGACAGCCTTAGGGGACCATTTAATTCTTTTGTAATTTAGGGTGAGTTGCTGACTGGACATGAGGGGATGACAAACTTCCATCTGGGTAGACCCCGGGATAGTCAGCTGAAGCTCTAAAGGCAGGTGGTCACTTTCCAGATGCTCCGCAACTCTAAAGCTGTGTACCCTGGCCTCTAGATATTTGTGAGTGATGATGTAATCTATCATGGTGGAGCCCCTGGCAGAGGTAAAAGTGAACTCTCCCTATCTGTCGTTAATAGAACAGCCATTTAAAATGGAAAGATTGTTTCTGGAGACCAGTTGTAGCAAACACAAGCCTGCAAAATTGGTGTGGTGGTCTTTAGAGTGTCGTAAATTGACTCCAAGTCTCTCTTCTTTAGTCCCTAAGTCTGCGTTTTCGATTGATGGATCAGCCAGATTGGAACCGGTTCTCGCGTTTAGATCACCGGCCATGAGCGGAAAAGCTTGTGGGAATTTGGTCATTTGGTTCACAAGAAAACATTCTGCTTCCATCCATTCCTCCCTAGTCCTCTCTCTGCAGCATGAAGGAACAAAATACATGTTAAATAACAGAAGGGACAATTTAGAAGGTCCCAACTCCAGGATGAGAGCCTGGATTAAGGATTTAAAACTGGGCAGCTTAGTTATTCTAGCATTGAGGGACGATGAAATTAAGACAGTCATACCCTGGCGGTTCCTGCTTTTCCCATTATTAGTGAAAGCAGGGAGGCATAATGAGGAAAATCCATTTACATAGATATCTTCAGTGCACCAAGTCTCCTGCATGAGGACGATATCAAACTCCGCCAGGTATTCCTGAAATCTACAGTCCCCCTTTTTAGAGCCCCAACCTGCGATGTTCCAGGATAGGATTTTTAGAAGAGTGTTCGAATCATTGGCCATTAGTCAGTCCAGTTCTTCTATGTAGTCCAGTTGTCCTCTTGTGTTATCCAAGACACAGCCATTGGAAAGTTTGATAGGATGGCAGATAGGACCAGTCGCGCCTGATCTAACATTTGGTGTAAGCTCTTTGTCGTATACTTTGGTCTGTAAGTCTGGACTAAACACAACAGGCCGTCTGTCACTGTTAGCATGTAAAGGGAGATCTAAATCAAGTCCCCTAATCCTTGATACTCTAAGAGTATTAAATGGAACGTCATTATTGTCATTGATAATTGTAATCTTGGGGCTCAGGGCTGGGTCTGCCATTGAGAAAGATGTCTGCTTGTCGAGCGTCGGTCGGTCCCTATTGTAGGTGCACCCGGCTCTTTTAACTGACAATTTGTCAGCCCCTTGATGCCGATGCATGATTGTGTACTCTGCAGTTATGGGCAGACTGCTGTAGGGATTGGTGGTAGGTTTGACCTTGGAAGACAAAATTCCCCTTAGTCGACAGACCACTCAGGATCTTCTGCTGGGCTTGGGGAGAGAGAGCTTCAAACCCGTCTATAGCCTGCCATTCTTCTTGCGTAAGATCCACATGCCCAGGGTTATTGTCACCTTTGTGCAGGACAGTGTCGCAGTCGTTTTTAGTGATTCCCTGGCATACTTTGGAAAAAATAGGGTGGGATAAGGATGAGTCTAAGGTTGTATCAGAGTTTATCAGTTTCTCTGCAGTAGGGTCCTTGTGGCTCTGAATGGAGGGTCGCCATTTACCCATTAACATCATTGGGGCAATGTCTTTAAAATGGTGACTACTCAGCAGTCCTCTGATCAAGAGCCGCTCTCTGTTGCTAAGTATCCGTGCCACCGTATTTGACGAATCGAAGGTCACTATTGCACACGCGGCCTTATGGTTGAAGTGAATGTACTCTACTTTCTGGACAGCCGAGCAATTAAGTTGTATTTGTGCAGTTTGGGTTATTACTGTGATAAGGTGCTCAATACGTTCCTTTTGGGTCTGAATCCTTCTTGGTTTTGGATAGTTAGAAAACACAAGGTTCCGCGGCAGCAGTTGTAACTGCCAGTGTTTCCCACCTTCACTGTGGGGCCCATCTTGGTCAGACTGCATTGGAATTATAAACTGATGACTCCTCTTAGGTGGAGATTGCTGGAGAGACCTCAGTTCGTGAGCACTTTCGACAGTCAAGACCGGGATATTTTGGCAGAGACTCTGGGGAGTTGTTATTGAATCGGCTTCTATTTGTACGTAGTTAGTTGCTTTTTTATAAGGGCTCGTTGATTTAGTTGGGATGCTATCGCGACCTAACTTCTCCGTCAGTTTGAATAATCTGCCAAAATTCATCTGAGGGATTTCCTTAATCTTTGAGAGCTTTTCACATTCTTGGATTTTTTTTTACCTAGATGGGGTGGCCTGTTTAACTCTGTGTTTATGGCGTCTGCTTGGGTTGGTGTGTTTATTTGCCCTTTTCCCATGAGCTTGAGTTTTGTTGGTGTCAGTGTCCTCCCACCGTTCGACCTCCATGGCGCCTGAATTTAATAATAATAATAATAATAATAATAATAATAATAATAATATTTATTTGTAGCCCGCCTCTCCCTCCGGATCGAGGCGGGGAACAACAACAATATAAAACATAAAAATCACAACAGTTAAAAAAATTAAAAAACAAGAGAAAAATACAACATTAAAAACATCTTAAAATTCATCTGGATAGGCCTGTCGGAAGAGGACAGTCTTCATGACTCTCTTAAATTCATGAAGACTGTCAATTTGTCTAACCTCCTCCGACAGACCATTCCATAGTCTGGGAGCGATGGAAGAGAAGGTCCTCTGGGTAACACCCACCAGCCTAGTTCTGACTGGCTTGAGTAAGTTCTTCCCAGAGGACCTAAGTGTGCGGGGCGGATTGTACGGGAGAAGGCGATCCCGTAGGTACCCTGGACCCAAACCATGTAGGGCTTTAAAGGTAATAACCAACACTTTGTACTTCGCCCGGAAACTGATTGGCAGCCAGTGAAGCAATTTTAAAACTGGTGTAATGTGATCACCCCTAGGTGTACCGGTGACCAACCTGGCTGCCATATTTTGAACAAGCTGAAGTTTCCGGACTAGGCACAAAGGTAGCCCTATGTACAGCGCATTGCAGAAGTCGAGCCTCGAAGTTACCAGTGCGTGCACTACCGTCTTTAGGTCTTCCAACTCTAGGAAGGGGCGCAGCTGGCGTATCAGCCGAAGCTGATAGTAGGCACTCCTGGCCGTCGCATCAATCTGAGCTGTCATCTGGAGCGACGGATCCAGGAGTACCCCCAAGCTGCGAACACAATCTTTCAGGGGGGGTGTAACCCCATCCAGAACTGGTTGACACACCTCCAGACCCAGGTTGGGGCCTTTGACAGCAAGCACCTCCGTCTTGTCTGGATTCAGCTTCAGTTTGTTTTTCCTCATCCAGCCCATTACCACCTCCAAGCATTCATTCAGAGGAGACACACTACCTTAGCTGACGATGTTGTCGAAGGCATAGAGAAATATATTTGGGTGTCATCAGCGTATTGATAGCACCCTGCCCCATGCCTCCGGATGATCTCTCCCAGCGGTTTCATGTAAATGTTAAACAGCATTGGGGAAAGGATGGCACCTTGTGGTACACCACATAGCAGCTCGTTTTTTGAAGAGCAGCTATCCCAAGCATCACCATCTGGAGCCTGCCCGAGAGATAGGATCGGAACCACTGAAGCACAGTGCCCCCGATTCCCAATTCCCCCAGGCGCTCCAGAAGGATACCATGGTCGATGGTATCGAAAGCCGCTGAGAGGTCCAAGAGTACCAGCAGGGACACACTCCCCCTGTCGATACTAAGGCGTAGATCATCTACTAAGGCGACCAAAGCGGTCTCAACTCCGTATCCTGCTCTGAAGCCGGTTTGAAATGGGTCTAGAAAATCAGTGTCATCCAAGACTGCCTGGAGTTGAAAAGCAACTGCTCTCTCGATCACCTTGCCCAAAAATGGAAGATTTGATACTGGCCTGTAGTTATTAAAGTCCAGGGGATCCAGGGAGGGCTTTTTTAGAAGCGGCCTTACCACCGCCTCTTTTAAACATGATGGAAAGCTCCCCTCCCTGAGAGATGCATTAATGATATGCTGTAGATGTGATCTAACTGCATCTCCTCCCTGGACGACCAGCCAGGAAGGACAGGGATCGAGAGGGCAAGTCGTCTTCCTCACACATCCAAGTTTCCCCCATCTGCAGGTGGAGGATAGACTCTGATTTTGACGTTGGAGTTTTGGCCTCGGTTGTACTTGCCTCTGGTTGCATTCCCAATTTGGCATTCCCTAAAGCACAAACTGTTAGAGTCGTCAAGAGATCCTTACTCTCTGCCAAGAACTTCTTAATTGAGGCTATGTCATCATCCCACTCCGAAAGCAGCCTCCAATCTTTTTCGTAGTGGGATTCTAGAAGTTGTCCCACTGCTTGTAAGATTTTACTTAGGTCATTGTGAGACATAGGAGTAGACTCAACAGGATCCAAACTTTTATCCTTGAGAGTGGAAGAGGTGGATAGTATAGGGGGACTGAGGCAGCAATTTTGCTTTGTATCGATTGTACTGACCTCCCTTGGCTGGGCACTTTCTGCTACTGTGAGTTCAGACGCTAAGCTGCATCTTCTTTCATCTGAGTTTTCACTATCCTCCATCCTCATTAAGCAGTGGGGACCCAGAGACCAGTCAAGGACTGAATCATTAAGAGCTTCCGTCTCCAAGGGGAGATCAGTAGCAAAGCTAGGGTGACTCTCAGGGTTAGACAGCAAAAAAATCGTGATTTTTAACTGCACAAATACAACTTAATTGCTTGGCTGTCCAGAAAGTAGAGTCAATGGGGACAGTGTACCAAGGGCTCTCTCAAGCCTGGATCAGGTGGGGGGAAGGACTCTCACCATGATCCTTTACTAGAGCTCACTCCTATTCTCCCAACCAACCAATAGATGTCATGCCACATGTTAGCCCAGTCATATCTCCAGATACGGGGGCCATCCCCCTTACTTTGTAACCTTCCCTTGTAAGGACCATTTCACCCTCAATGTGGTGACTCCTCAGTCACCAGGGAGTCTTGCTGGCTAGGGTAATACGTATAACTTATTGCGTACAAAACAACTAAACAAATATTCTTACTGGCTGGATACACTCCTTGGTAGCTTAGCCTGTGGCTGATCAATCAATTCAGCCTTGTGGGGAAGCGAGCATGAGGAATCCTTCTTCTTGCCACAGTAGTTGGATCAGACTAACTCAGACTTCTCAGTCAGATAGTGAGTGCAGTTGAAGTTAGACCACACAGCTGTCTTCAGTCACCCAATCTCCTGATAGCTTGAGACTTGAGGCTAGGACGGTTGCCAAATCCCTTGCTAAACTGCAGTCCTGCTTTTAATCGACTCCTATTTTTATCTTAACTTGTTTGTACTTCGTTATTTCATCACTTTAGTTCTTTTTCACTCTCTTCCCGTTTTATCGCTTCAAGATTAAGAGTTCCAGGGTTTCAGAATTACTTCAAGCTTCTGCCTTCCCTTAGTTGTATTTTATTCTTTCAAACATAAAACTTGGGATATGAAATCTGCTACTTGTCCAAACATTTACTGAATAAACAGATTGTTCATTTCTTCTCTCGGTGAGTCGTTACCCTTCAAGGCTGCCTGATGACTCCAATCTCTCAAAGGTTTTTCTAATCATGTTGTAGTTACCAGAACTTTAAAAATAAAAAAGCCAGCCAGCAGCAAGCAGTGTTAAGCAGCAGCTCCAGCCACAGCTTTTCTCTTTGTAAAATAAATTAGCAGATGTTCCTTCAATTAAAACGGCTTATTATTGAAATTTGGGTGATATCAATGTCATCCAGGCCTCTGTGTCATGAACTCATTTCCAAGGGTTTAATTCTTTTGTGGTGGGCAGCTTGGCCTTTCTGCCCTGAAGGCCATTGTCAGGAATTAATTTCCCTAAACTTGCTCCTGAGATGTACCAGGCATTGAAGGCTCCTGGAAGATTAGAAAGTTAATATATTTATTTTATTTACTATACAAATCCCACTCTAGAAAGCTGAGAGGAGCTCACATGGACCTCCTACCCTGTGGCCTCCTACTCATGCACTGTTCAAGCCCACTTGTGCTTTGCTTTAGTAACTCTACGGCATTAATTGCTCCTGGGCTAATCACTGGGTCACACAATGGCCTAATCCACATCAAGCTGGATATTGCACTATGAAAGTGGTGCATGGTATGTGTCAATGAGCACCAACAGTTGTCAGTGTACTTCAATACCGCTATAAAGCAGTAGTGTGGCTCTTGCCTTTTATATACCGCTTTCATACTGCTTTCATAGTCCATTATCCTGCTTGGTATGGATTAGGCCAATGTAATTAAAGTTATTCTCTTTTTGAGGGGAGAACAGTAGTTAGCAAAGGCAGGTTGGTATTGCCTAAGGGTGGGTGAATGAGTGATGTTCACGTTTGCCAGTATTCTCCAAATTTTGGCTCACCATTCATCTCATGCCTGATTTACATTTGCGGCTTGTTTTGCGAGAATAGGAAAATTGCACAAAATGAACAGTGAGCGAATGTGAACGTTGCCCCCAAATCCCCAAATTTGCACAGAATTCCAAAGTTGTGCAAATTTCCCCCATTGGCTAAAGTGGGGCTGATTTAGAAACGTGCCCAAATCGTACAAATTGTATGTGAGCACATGTTCGGAAATTTGCTAACATTTTCAGTAGACTCATTTTCGCACTCATGCTCACGTGTGGGGTTGCGAACAGAGCAGGCTCACATGTTTGCAAGCAGGAAGAAAATTCTTGTACAACCCTACTATTGTCGCCTTCCAGAAGCAAGTCAAAAGTGAAATAGACTTGAGGATATAGATTTCCATTCGCATCATCACAATGTTCTAAAGACAGAGGGAGGGTAATGGTCCAGCCTGCCCATTTCTCTGATTTTGTCAAGCTTGGTCATTTTAAATTCACAGAGCACTTTTCTGCTATTCAAACCCATTTAATGGCTGCAGTAGCTCAAGGTCACTTCCGACAAGGAAGGTTTCCTCCGCTGCCAGCTGCGTAACTTTCTCCCTCCCCCTTTGGCTTTTTGAAAGATGCCTCTTCTGCGATGGCAGCAAAAGGTGGCTTTGATTAGGCACTGTCATTTTTCATCGCCTCAAAAGAGGTATTAAGCTGTTATGGGTGTTGGAGGATATATGGAGTGGTATTTTTACTGTGGTTTCTGTGGTGTTGGAGACACCAGATATGGGAAGACAGCAATCTTTGGGCAGGACAGTGCAAGTGAGCCAAATTGCCATACTTAAAGGGCTTATCTGAAATCACCTTTGGAACTTCTTTGGTCCATGTAGTCATTAGTATCAAGAGTGCTGGGCTAACATGTGGAATGACAACTATTGGTTAGTTGGGAGAATAGGAGTGAGCTCTAGTAAAGGATCGTGGTGAGAGTCCTTCCCCCCAGCTGATCCAGGCTTGAGAGAGCCTTTGGTACACTGCCCCCATTGACCCTATCCTCATCAGTGCCCTACCCTCATTCAGGCTTACCCAGCAGTAGGTATGGTCCTCTGATAACACCAAGTTAACTTCGCCCCCATTGATGCTAAAAGGCTGCCGTTTCCCCACAATGCTCTAAAAGGCTGCCTTTCCCACAGTGCCCTGGAACATCAGACATAACATCATTCTGGGACACTGTGAGAAATTTAAAATGGCAGCTGCCTGTCTCCAGTTAGTCTCATACAGCTGCCATTTTAAATCTTCCACAAATTCCCAGAGAACCCAACGTAGCGCCTGATTGATGTAATGGAATCTGTAGGACAACTGTGTTCTGAACTGACATTAGTCTTGGAGGTGTGAATTAGGTCAGTTACCTTAAAAATCCAGACCATACCAAATGAAAGTACCCAGCATCCCCATTTTGAACCCATGTCCAATTGGTCCAAGGCTCTCTCTGTTTGTTTGTTTTTTACTTCAGATCCTGATCAACTCAATAGCATGATAATTAAAAGACACTCAAGACCTTGTGATGCATTTCTCACATTTCTGTCTCCCTCTGAGTTCAGAGTGGTGTAGATGGGCACCCTTTTATCCGCAAAACAACTGTCCATGGTTGATGATTGTTGTGAACCACCCAAATAGCTTTGGCTATTGGGTGGTATAGAAATGCAATAAGTAAATAAATTGGGCTGCGTTCTCAAAGGCATGGCTGGGCATGGAATTCAATTCAAGTCTCCCAAGTCTGAATCCATCGATGCCGCAAGCCCCCAAAACCCCGCGGCTTCATTCCTATGGGGTTGTCCCCATGCCAAGGAGTGAGCACAGGGTTTGCATCCATCAGAGGAGGAACTGCTACCTGTACCTCCCCCCCCCCCACATACACACACACCTAGCAGGCTTTCCCTTGACAGCCAAAGGAGTGGGGGAGAACGTTGCTTCTCCCTACTCCACCGCTGCCGCCAATCCCTCCCTCTCCTCCACCTCGTTGGGCTTTCCCATGACAGCCAAGGGAACATAGGAGAACTTTGCTTCTCCCCACACTGGAGGCAGCACAGGGCCATTCCAATGGACATTTGGCTCCCTGGCCCGCCCCCTCCCCTCTGCCCAGGTGGACAGTGATCAATCAGGGGTTGCCATTTGCCTGGCCATGCCTTTGCCATGACTCTGGAGCAGTGATAAATGGCAGATGTGCTGTCCTCGCCTCGTTGTGGAGAAAAAAAATCAGGGCAAGTCCCTGACTTTTTTACTTTGGAGCTTCAGGGGAAAGCTCAACAAGATATTGTGGCATTCAAACACATATTGGGTTTTTTATGTTTTGTTGTTGTTGGTCAAATTGTGTCACAAGTTCAGAAAGGTACAAACTTTGGAACACAGGTTGTGATTGGGTCCGTATTTGGTTTTGTGAGATGTGAATTGGGTAAATTCTGGTCAAAATCAAACTGAAATTAATTTCTCAGCCATCCCTATACCAAGAAGAATGTGAGTGTGCCTCTGTGTCTTGCCTGCCTAAGGGTTTGGCAATAAATAAACTAAAAAATGAAGATGTGCATGCAGGTATGAGAATCTTAGCCAAGGTCTGCATGTCTAAAGAAAGCAAATGAACATGATTGGGGTAGTCAAAGGAGGTACAAAGAACAGTTGAGAGAGAACCTCTCAGGGAGGAATTAGAGCTCAAACTGAAAGCAACCTCCTGCTTATGTGCCCCAGCAACTGGAATTCAGAGGCAATATACTGGAAGTAATGCATAGCCATCATGACTAATATCAGACGGTCTGTATATCCTGTTGAAAATTGCACATAAAGTAGTTGTTGTTGTTTTTCCAACCTTGAGGACCCGAGGCCAGTAAAACCTGATAGATATAGGAGATTGGATGAAGGTGGTTGTTGAGGTATTGGAATGTATGTAAATAGTGGGAATGATGAATGTAAATATTGGCAGTAAGAGTACAACTTGACCCTCTCCTTGCCTTCCCAATCATATCATTGGGAAAGCTTCTGTGCTAATTGCAATGCTGTAATATCCATCATTTATCCGGATGAAATCTTACTTTGTGGAAACCACATCTTTGTAATGTGCCTTACAGTGGAGCTTTGCTTTTGAAAGACAGTTTATTTGCTTCCATCAAAAGCCTTGTTTGAATGGCATTCAACTGCTGGTTAGGAACATTGCAGCCTGTGGGAGTATCAATTAAAACCAATTATAACTTGATTAACTTGCCTTGGCACCAACAGAGTTCTTTCTGGCTAGGCAAGATGAAGGTTCTGCTTCACTATCTCCTATAGAGATGATCATGATATTCAGAAGACAGCCTGTCCAAACAGATTTGTGGTTCGAACCCCAGAGGGCCACCAGCCTTCATGGGAAGCCATAATGTTGTGCTGTATATAAAATCAGCTCATGCCCAGAATGTAAGAAAAGATTAACCATCTCACTGTTCATGTGAGTGAATGACCAGAGAACTGGATGGTCTACCTTTTCTGACATGCATTGTATATGAAATTGTATATTTATGAACACCTACACTATCTAGCCCCTCCCCTCAAAGTCCTAAAGTGCCATATTGCCATACTAATTTAATTTCCAAAGGAAGGAGCACTGTGATGGGCTCATCTCCGTTCTCTGGGTTTTTAGAGAGCTGGGGTTACTATTTCCCCTAAAATATAAGAATGTAAGGCAGCCTTCTCTAAACTGGTGCTTTCCAGATTTTTAGTTCCACAACTCTTATGATGCATGACCATTGGCCATGCTGTTGGAGCTGATGGGAGTTACAGTCCAAAACATCTGGAGGGCATCAGGTTGGGCAAGGCTGAGTTAAGAAAAGCCCTGCTGGATCAGACAAAAGGCATATCTAGTCAAGCATCATGTTTCCTGCTGTGGCCAACCAGATCTTTCCCAAAAGGCCATAGGCAAGGCCCATGAATGAGCCTTTCGCCACCCTTGCCCACCCCCAGCAACTGGTATTTCCTAGTATACTGTCCCTGAGCATTTAGCCATTATGACTAACAGCTGTTCATTGATATACCTCTCCTCCATGGATTTATCTCAGCTTCTTTTAAAGCCTTCTGAACTAGTGGAAATGGAAAGTTGTTCTGTCTTGCGGTTTTATGATCTTCTAGAATGAAGAACATTTCTTTAAAATGTGGTGTAATTCTTCAGTAAAAATACATAACTAACATACATAGAATCAGAATCATAGAATAGTAGAGTTGGAAGGGGCCTATAAAGCCATCGAGTCCAACCCCCTGCTCAGTACCGGAATCCACCTTAAAGCATCCCTGACAGATGGTTGTCCAGCTGCCTCTTGAATGCTTCTAGTGAGGGAGAGCCCATGACCTCCCTAGGTAATTGGTTCCATTGTCATACTGCTCTAACAGTCAGGAAGTTTTTCCTGATGTCCAGCTGGAATCTGTTTTTTTCTCTTGTACCCTAAGGTATTTCTTCCTCTTTCCCCCTGTACCAATGTCACATTTTCTTGTTGAGATCTTTGGTGGTTAGAGTAACTAAAGCCTGTATTCCTCTCTTTTGCACATAGGCTTAAATCCAGTGTTGTACTTGCAGAAATCCATCAACACAACGGGAACTTCTCCTGTCTCCTCCCCTCTGCAGCCCTCTATACCACTCAAAAAATGCCCCAGAGCCCTCTGGAGCACATATTGAGGATTCACAGGGGGCTACAAGGGGAGGGGAAATTCCCCCCCTCCCAGTTCTCCTGACAGAACTGCTTCTCAGGGGAATAACATTGCTGGATTCAACCCATTGTTATCAGCACATCTGGCTGTTCAACTGGACAAAGTGAAGAGTCTACATGTGGTAACCCTTTGCAATTGGTGGACAGTTGGGAGGCACAAGCTACATCTCGAGGCTTGAAGCCAGCCCAGCACTACCATGAAACAAAATGAAGCACTGCCTCAAGTGGCAAATGTCATGTGGTAGCAAAGTGTTAGATGACAGAGCTATACATGTCACATGGATTACTCTATGTCCTAAGCTATTATGCTGCCCTAAGGTGTGGTGGAGGACGTTGTCCTGTTGTCTACTGTTAATCCAGTCAGCTTCCAGACATGGAATGGAGGTTAGGCACCTTTGCCTCAGACAGTAAAATATCTTGGTCGGCCTTAGCTTGATATCCAATTAGACTATTGTTCTTTATATCCACTTAGATTATTGGTTCATCAGACACCCTACTCTGATTGGCAGCAGTTCTTTGCAGACTGGCAAGAAAAGCTTTTCCCAGATCTTTTAGGTGATATCCTTTCACTGGATTGAATCTGGGACCTTCTACACATGAAGTGTGTGCTCTACCATTGAGCTAAATCCTTTCTAAGAATAAGTAAGAATTTTATTGGGTTCATTTTTTGACAAGAACTTACCAAAATTTGCAAATTCCTTCATGAATGGGATAGAAAGAACTAGAGGTTTTAAAGAATCAAATGTAGGAGAAAGCAGAACATTCGGATTCAACCATCCTGGCAGAAGTCTTAACAGTCAGGCTTTATTCACAGATTCATCGTCCCCTAGTTTTCCCCATAAAAGAGAGCTGGTGTGGAAATGAGATGGGAACTTTAGTAGGGATGGATGACAAATTCATGGGCTTTGCATTTTAATGTGAACTCACCATATTTGCATTTCCCAAACCTATACACGAACTGGAAGGCAGTGATACAGTGATATTTTCATTTCCACTATTTTGTAATCAAAACTGCACTCAAGAATGCATATAATAAGAGGAAATGCACACAAAAACTGTGTATATTCGGCAGAAACCTTGGGGGGGAAACGAACTCACAAACTGATTTGGAAATGAGATGGAATGGATTTAATGAAGAGAAAATGAGAAGTTGAGCAGAATTAAACTTGACAAATTCATCTTTCTCTTAACTTCAGAGACCAGTGCAAAATTAAGTAACGTTTTATTAGGGTTAAAAACACTGCCAAAATCATTGTCCCTGTTGTCAGTTTCCCTATATAAAGGAAGCAATAGAAAAGTGCCTCCTGCAAAGCATAGCGTTTTCTCTAAGACATTATGTTTTCTCATCCTTCCTGCTTTTGCTCCCGCTTTGACGGATCTATTGCTTTGAAGCCGTTAACTGTGGAAACTTTTATTAAAACTCCCTCAGATTTAACCCCCAAGACACAATCCATGATCATGCGGTCTGTGCTGAAAAACAAAACCCTGGGAGATCCTTGTACCTTTGCATTGCTGAAAAGCTCCTCACACTGATATTTTCAAAAAGAGCTTTAATTGCCTCACTGGCCGGGAATGCAGGACAAATTGTTCAAATGCTCCTTGAGGCCAGGATCTTCCGTACTTTGAACTGATGCCGAAGGAACCTCTTCTCCACCTGTAAACAGGTGGCCGCTCTGAAGCATTTCCATCTTTTGTGCTGCATTGCCTTTATCTTCTGAACTCAGGAACCAAATCAAAGGGAAAAGGTGTACATGGCAACCTCTGGGGAGAGATACACATCTAGTCAATTTAAGAGAGCTCTCTTTGATATGTCATACTTTTGCATGACCTCCGTTGTGCCTTCAGAAACTTCTCCAGCATTGAATGTTTATGACACACCATCAGTGGGAAGTGTTTCCCCCAAAGAATTCACGGTAGCATTATTAGGCCACCAGATCACTGCTCTGCAGTTTTCTATCTCAGCTTTCATCATCATTCTCCCTGCAGCCATTACCCCTGTTATCTTTCTCTCTCTACAACTCTTGCCCCTGATCCAGTTCCCCTTCCTTGCAGCCTGCCCTTTAATTTCTGTCCCCATTCCTCTTCCTTCCATGCCTCTTTGCTCTGTATATGGTATTTTCTGTATGATACAAAATATTGTCTGAGATACGGGGTTTAGAAGAATTGCCTTTCCACCGCCTAACAAATGCCTTTTTCTTTTGGCCTTGCATTTCACGCCAGCTGACACTTCGCTCCCTTTGCTGTTAGTATATGTCATTTCTGCTTCCATCGGATGTATCAAATTCCAAAAGGGAATTTGCTACTGATTTGATAGGAAGCATAATGAAACGCCACAGTGAAGAGCCTCATTAGCTAATGGGGAAAAATCAGAAACATTTTCGCAAATGCTAGCAGCGGCATATAAAATCTGACCTCATGCATTACACCTTGTTGAGATGCATATGGGAAGAGGGTTTCTAGCTGGTGATTATCATATGAGATTATGTGCTGATATGCTTAATGCAAAACTGGGAAGCAATTTTAGCAGAAGGGCTCAAAGTGACTCCTTCCACACTCGATTCATGCAAAAGTGTAAATAAACAGGTAATAAGTTGTCATCTTCAAAATGACTAATCATCTCAAATATTTGGTGATCTTTCTCTCCTCTATTCAAGGTTCACAAGAATAGCTAGAATAAACACCCCAAGAAACTGCCCTACGCACTTGCAAACGTACAGGCATCTAGGCTTAGCGATTCAGAAAATTGACAGCAAGATCATTCCATTTGGAATGTCAGATCTATGTTTCATTCTGGAAAACAGAGGGACGTGCAACCGGCAGCACTTGTTCAAGGATGATTTTCCTCTAACTCCAAACACCTAAGCAGCTGTTTCAGTGTTTACAAATTGATCATAATTCCTTTCACTAAGAGCCGATCTACACTACTGCTTTATAACGGTTTATAACAGTTTAAAACCGGTTAATAACTGTTATTAACCAGTTTAAAACTGTTTTAAACTGTTATAAAGCAGTAGTGTAGATTGGCTGAGGTCAAGTGCCTTTTGTCACTTGAGGTTAGGAATGCTGGAGAAATCCACAATGGATTCAAATAAGTTTAGATTTCTATGAATCCAAACTGCAGATTCTGACTTTTTCTGATTCATCTGGATTCCACCGATTTGCGGACTGCTCAGAAACCCCCAGAGTGATGTTACATTGGCAGTGTGATACGTGTGGGCAAGGGGGAAGTTAGTGTGTGCATGGAGGAAATAGTTTGGGTACAATCTTCCTATTTGAGGGAAATAAATTTCAGGGAATTGATTTTAAATTAAATTTATTTAAAAGTGACTTGAGGAAATGGACTACCCTTTCTGTGAACTAGGTATTTGGTTGGAGCAGAAAAATGTGGGTTCCAAGGAGTGTGTTTGCATCTAGTTTCCCTTTGTACGCAATGGGTGATTTTGTTGTAGTAGAAAATTTTGCCCTTGCCATTTTGTGATAGTGTCCACAACACTTTATCAAAGATCCAAATATGCCCACAGGCCCAACAAGGTCAGAGAACCCTTCCCATTACAGTATTTTGTCTCAATGGTTCTTATGCCAGTTGATCTTTTTAGGTGTATCTAGCCTGCACCAGCTGTGCTTGGATGTAGTATTATTTTTATCTTATTATATTTGGTGCTACATGAGCTTATGACGTGGCTTTAATGGGTGGATTTTCAGGAAATCCCTCTGAAGTATGAATTATTTACTTTCAAAATGTATATCCAGCCTTTCTTTAACCCCCCCCCCACACACACACACCTGTCAATCAAAGCAGCAGAGAAATACAAAACTGTAAACAATAGGGTGAGTGAAAATTTCATTCAGTTAATTTGTTTATAAGAACTTATCAGTATTTGCACATTTCTTCATGAACTGGATGCAGTATCAGGGACAGTAAGCCTATATACACCAGTTGCTGCACAACATGGTTGGGAGGGTGCTATTGCATCGTGTCCTGGTTGTAGGACCCTGGTCGACAGCTGGTTGACCATTGTGTGAACAGAGTGCTGGACTAGATGGACCCTTGGTCTGATCTGGCATGGCTCATGTGCTTACATTCTTATGCAATGAACTTGAGATTAAGAAAAATGAATGTGGACAAAAGTTAAACTGAGTAGAGTTTAGAAGTTAGAAGGGGCCTATAAGGCCATTGAGTCCAACCCTCTGCTCAGTGCAGGAATCCACCTTAAAGCATACCTGAGAAATGGTTGTCCAGCTGCCCTAGGTAATTGGTTCCATTGTCGTACTGCTCTAACAGTTAGGAAGTTTTTTATGATGTCCAGCCGGATTCTGGCTTCTCTTTATTCCATGTCCTACACTCTGGGGTAGTCCAGAAGAGATCCCGGCCCTCCTCTGTTTGACAACCTTTAAAGTAGTTGAAGAGTGCTATCATGTCTCCCCTCAATCTTCTCTTCTCCAGGCTAAACATGATAGATTCATTCATCCAGGTAGAGGGCTTTGAGTGGTTAAGTCTAAATAGTCTAGCTTTTAATCCTGATGTATTGAACCATATTTGCAGTGCTAAATTGGGGTTGTTGTTGCTTCCTGTTCTGATGGGCTCCTCATCTTTAACAGCTACATAGCGGTCAGGTACAACATGGTTTTCTCTATGCTAGGAAAAGCTGTACATATTGGATTTGGCCAGTGCAGAAAGGTGACAATTTTGTTTGGATCGGGGGGGTTTATAGGAGCTTACCAAAATGTGCAAAGATTTTTCATAAACAGGACAAAAAGTACTCAAGATTGGGGGGGGGGGAGTGAAATTGACAGATTTGTCCATCTTTATAACAGATTGAAGCATGAACAATATATTAAAACATATAAAATTGGCAAACAATGCAAAAAGTAGCAGCAGACAGAAAATAAATTCAGAAGCCTGTGCCCCAAAATCCCTAGTAGAAAAGGAAACTGTAATGAGTCTAGGCAGAGTTGGCATCAAGGGTAGGCATGATGGGACACCTGATGTGGGCCAACACCCCAGCAGGGGCACACTGACAAGGAGCTGCTCTTCATCATCACTGTTGCAACCTGCTTCTTCACCAACTTCTCGATCAACAGTGATGGTGAGAAGGAGGAGTGATAAATGCCACTGCCTACTTGCTTACTAGCACCCTGCCTGTCAAACAAGCAGTAGCAACAATGAGAAAGAGGATGAGGAGCAACAGCATCTGGTGACAATGGCAATGAGAAGGTAGACTCACCAAGTGCCTATTGAGGGTGTCTTTCCCAAGGGCCTTTAAAAATCTCACATCGGCACTAGGCTAGGCAAACTTTTCTTGGCAGGTGTTTCTGCTGTTTCTGTGCCTCCCTTGTCTCATGCATCCATTCGCCATACCTCAGATGACAGGGAGGCACGGAGCAGGGCCTCCTTAGATGATCCCTTAGGCTGGACTGGTTCATTTGTGGGGAAGTGGTTCTTGAGGACCTCTGTTCCCAAGAATTTTAAAGGTCAAAACCAGCACTTTGAATAGAGCCCAGGGGAGAAAATGGTTGCCATTGCAAATGATAAATGTATCAGAGCCAAATGCTCTGACCTGCCAGATCCAGTAAGCATCAAGCAACCTTTTTTTGGACCTCTTGAATTTTTTTAATGGTCTTAAGAGGCAGCCTCATTTAGAGATGCAGTAAAACCATCAAAATGTGACCAGGGTGTGAAGAACTGTGCAAGAAGTCCATACTGGATGAACACTCCGTTCTCAAAAAGACAGGAACAAGTGGCAGCAATGTGAAAAATGCATCACGTCAGGCTGATAATGCCAAGTGAACCACCACCACATATGATGTAAACAATGCTAGGCTAAGATGGGTTAGAACGACACCTGTATCTGCCTTCAGCCCACATTATGCTTCTGTTGTTCTGCAAATGGCAGCTTTCAGTTGGGTACAAGAGGTTTAGGGCTCTCGTCTTTCCTGAGTACCACAGATCATGTGGAGGGATAAATGAATAAATGCGTAACGGCAGCCAGTGAAGTTAAAGCTACAGCGGATGACATGCTGTACACGTTCTGTTCTGAGCTATGTAAAAATAACTCCTTCTATGTGGGGACAATATCAGCTTATCTTTCACAATACGTTCCTCTACAGCTCCAGCATCAACCTAATGCAAACCTGGCTCAGGTTAACTCTGATGGACATCTGGTTGTGGCTAGAGTGAGAGCAAGCCTTGCCACAGCTCTTTGGGGAACAGCTGGGTGCAGCTCCTGTGCATGGGCTTTGCCCAGAGGAAAAATTGTTCCAGTGCAGCAAGCTCAGCTGATTCTTCTCTACGGCTAGAGGCACACAGAAAAAGAGCAGAGCAGCTGTCACACAGTTTCTACAATGGCCAATTCCAGCACTTGGGGCTCTGCAGAAAGGAACAGTTTATGAGCATTTGATATAAAGTTTCTGCAGGGGTTTTGCATCATCCCATTCTGCGTAGCCAGAAAGAAACGGAAACGGCAGCTGGGAGGGGGTGGAGGAAGGCATTAGAGGTCAAGTGGCAAAAAGGACACGCTAGGAATAGGGAGCTCTGGCTTCCTTGTTGCCTCTCTGTTCCGCAGCTTACTGTCCTGTAGACTGGAGGAAATATCACTTTCTTATCACATAACCTCACCATACTGCATGCGCACACATAAGCAGGCACTGTGCTAAACACATTGCAAAGAGTCAGCGTGACTTAATATTACAGATATCAGGTACTTGAGACAGGTATTTCAGTCATCAGTTTACAAGTCTGCCTTATTATTAGAGACAGAATGAACGTGACCTGTTTAGCCTGTCAGAGTATTCCCCAAAATGTCAAGAGTTCACAAGCCTCCATGAGATGGTACATCCCTTGGGGCTTTTGTTGGTGAATGCGATGCACCCATATTTCCCACAGTCCATATGCCCTTGGGCCATGCTCCACTGTAGGGATGTCACGGGTGTCCAGTTGGGTCCAAAAATCTGGCGGGCAGCCCCCCACCCAGATCCCCAGACCCAGCTTACCAAGCCATGGGGCACTTGGGGATTTTCATCAAGTGCCGCGCTGTCCGCAAGCACCCCGCAGCCACCTGCTTCTTCCTGCGAGCCATTTGCGAGCCAGCATTTTCTGAAAAAGCTGGGCTCCTAAAAGTGTGCAGCTCTGATCTTGCACACAATGGCTGCTGTAAATGGCCATTTCCACAAGGTTAGAGGTGTAAAAGGCACATTTTATGCCTCTAATCTTGTGGAAATGGCCATTTATGGCAGCCAATGTGCGCAAGATCAGACCTGCACACTTTCGGGAGCCCAGCTTTTACAGAAAATGCTGGCTTGCAACCGGCTCGCAGGGACAAATGGGTGGCTGCAGGCGCTCATGGACTACCCACCGATCAAGGGGCTCATGTAGGCAAGGAACATCAGCCAGGCCACAAATACCCACCACTCCGGACCCAGGTGACTCTGTCCATCCCTACTCCACTGACCATTTGCACAACAGATGAAATTAACCAACACAATTGAGATGAACTATCCAGTTTGCACAAACCACTATGTGCTTTTAGTGTAGGATTGTCTTCCTCCACATCGTGCCACTTCCTTGCAGTGAATTCCTCCAAATACTCTTTAGCTTGATGCTCAAATTCAAACGTAGGGATGGGAGAATCAACATGATGCATGCTCATTGAGGTTCTCCAAGTTCCACCTGGAATCTCGGTCCACTTCATTTCTGTTCCCGATTGTGAACTTTCATTGTTGTTTAAATGGGAAAAGTGCACTTTTTATTAAAGCACCGCACCCAAATGCATACATTTCCCCCATCGACTAAAGCATGAAAATGATTATTTTTTCCCAAAACACATGTTTTAAAAGTGTGCATTTTTTTTAAAGTATGCACTTTGCAGGTACAATCACATGCCTGGACATATGCAAGCTTTGCCCACAAAATGCACTTGTGTTCACATTTAGGGGTACAGATGGAGGGAATTCTGGTATTAAATAACTGGGTATAAAATTTTTGTACACCCCTAGTTAAACTGGAAGCAGAACCAGCTCTTATGCAGATATGCAGGCACACCTTTAGTTATGCCTGGAGAAATTTGAATAGTTCTGCTCTTTTTTGTCTTGGGGAAGCACATTGTAATTGGTACCTAGTGAAAGGAAGCTTGAGAAAGCAAACAGACACAACCAATGAGGAAGACCTACAATCCTATTGTTCCTGCAATCCTATTGTCCCCGGGAGGGCATCCCAGTGGGAATTGGGTGTTGTGTTCCTCTCCTTCTGCAGGTGGAGAGGAACAGCCAGCCATGAAGATCATCTTTGGGTGGCTTAGGGAGGAAACCCACATTGCAGCAAGACTTTTTTTTTAGCAGATCAAAACTGCTTTCCAAAAGTTTCCACAAGCCATGAAGAATGTCAGGCCACCATTCAAGAGCTACAGAAACAGCTCAGCTTCCACAGAAGAGTTGTAGCAGCAGTTAGGATGGAGAACTTAACAGAATCTCCAGCCTTTCCTCAATCATGCAGTAAGTACAATATGCCCATGAATGCCATCCCCCAGACTCCATTTAACCTGGAGTGGCAGGACCCCAAAAACGGGAAGTCCAAGCTCCAGTACTGGAAAGAACAGTTAATAGAAAGCCAGGAGATGGAGCAGGAACCAAAAGGGAAGACATTAGGGAGACCATAATTTGGACCTCTGCCCAGGCCAAATTATGATACCTCTGAACAAGAGTACCATCATTTCTTGAGAATATGCACATCCCTTTAAATTGAACCATACTTCTTAGCAGCAGCCAGGCTGCCTTGCTGGTAGTGCTTTGCTGGTGTGTGTGTGTGTGGGGGGGGGGAGGTGTTGAAAATGGGAGGGGGGGTTGAAGGCATGTCAGAGAGTCCCTGACACCCACCCTCCAAACAGAGCAAATACCTATGCCAACCCAAGAGCTGATGCTGTAAAAAATGGGAGTGACAAGGGGGAACAGTGACCATCACAGCCT
The DNA here is from genome assembly GCA_029215795.1 of Anniella stebbinsi. Classification (NCBI taxonomy): domain Eukaryota; kingdom Metazoa; phylum Chordata; class Lepidosauria; order Squamata; family Anniellidae; genus Anniella; species Anniella stebbinsi. The sequence goes on from JARDYH010000001.1 coordinate 339,709,557, forward strand.
GGTATAAACTAGAAGGGTTTAGGAAGTTCCTCTTCCACAGACACACTGCAACCACCACCGCCACCAACAAAGTAGGTTTACTTGATTAATGTAAAAGGAAATGTTGCATTTTATTTTTAAAATAGATATAAACTGGTCATGAATATATGTAGACAATCTTAGGAGCAGGAAAGAAGGTTCTTAAACAACTATCTGGAATACTTTTGTAGTGGCACACGTTAGGACAAAGTGCCTACTTACTCATCACCGTCATCAATGCTGTTGTGAATTTTGTATCATTTGGCAAAGTATCTTCATTCCCTTCCATTATTTTTAAAATAAAATTATAGTTGTACTTGCATTCCTGCAAAAAAAAAGAAGGTCTGATTGGAAAGTGTTGATTGGAAATTATTTTTAGTGCATGGGAAGCTTGCTTTTTTATCTTATTTTTTTGTAAGAGCTCTGTTGCACAAACTATGTATAAGAAGCAGCCCTTTACTAAATCAGAACAATAACCCATCTCGCTAACTGGGCAGTGTTTCTCAAACAGACATCTTTTCTAGCCCAGCTACAGAAGGTCCTTTAACTAGAGATTCAGTGATTGACCCTGGGAGCTTCTGCAAAGGAAAATTTGTGCTCCATTGCTGAGCCAATGTCCCTACTCAAAGTCTGGGCAGAGAGTCAGCTGAAAATCCACCCTTCACAACATTGCAGCACTGGATGGGTGTCTGTCTTCAGTGTTGTGGACTAATATTTTACCCCACTGTTAGCTAAATGACAATTCTCCTCTTAATGTAATCCCATGTTGTCGTCTCTTGATTTTTGCTGGAAAGTTTTATACATACAAACACATAATGAAATACTGAATTACCCAAAATGTTTTTACTTTTAATCAGTTTCAGCATCCTGAAATGTCCTCTCCAAAATCAGAACAATCCCTTCTTCCATTTCCTATGGTTGAGTTTAGAGTAAACCACATTCCTATCTTTCTCTCTGAATCCTTGATGCCTCTCTCTTAGTAACCCCTATATTAAAATTTTGTATATCATTTTTGTTTTAAACTTATGTAAACCGCCCAGAGAGCTTCAACTATGAGGCAGTATAGAAATGTTATAAATAAAATAATAATAATGGTCCATATGCCTGGAATGAATGCCTAGGCTGAGCCAAAAGTTCACTAGTGAAAAGTTTCAGCTAAAAAGGGGGCTTTGGAGAAGAAATATTTTGTTAAGGACCAGGGTGGTTAGAGTGTTGGACTGGGACTCAGGTGATACAGGTTCTAGTCCCCACTCAGCCACAAAGGTCACTGGTTGACTTTGGACCAGTCACTGACTCTCAGTCTAATCTACCTCACAACATTGTTGTGAGGGGAAAATGGAGAGAAGGAAGATCATATAACCCACCTTGGGTTCTTTGGAGGAAAAAGGTGGATATAAATGTAAGAATCAATTCTTTTTCACCACCCATGAGTGTTCAGAAGAACACAAGAGCCATGCTGTGGCAGACCAAGGGTCTATCTTATCCATCATTCTGCGGCTGACCAGCTGCCTGTGGGAAACCTATAAGTAAGATCTGAGTGCCATAGTACCCTCCTGGTCATGTTCCCAGCAACTGGTATACATACGTAGGCACACTGGAGGTAGCATTTAGCCATCTTGATTAATAGTCATTGATAGTCTTATCCTACATGAATTTGTCTAATCCCACTCAGTTACGACACCCACCATGTGGAATGATCTCCCCCATTGAGATCAGGTGAGCTCCTAGTGTGGAGCATTTTTGTAGCTGACTTCATACACAACTGTTTTGCCCAGCACCTGGGGACCACCTGTTTTGCCCAGGTGCTCCCAAAGAGCTGGGTAAATACTTGCCAATCATTATTTTAATTATTGGTTTTATTGTATGTTATCATGATTTTATCTTGACAAGTGGTCTAGCCAAGTAGTATGGATATCCCTTGGAATGACTAACTAGCTAACTAACTAATTTTGTCTAATCCCCTTTTAAAGCCATCCAAATTGGTGGCCATCACTACATCTTGTGGAAGCTGTGGAATTCCATAGTTTAACTACGGTGGTGGGAATGATTGTGCCATTTTAAATCATTTCTTTTTACCCACAAGACACCAGAGAGAGGGGGAAAGCAGGGCCCTTACTCTGATTTGGCTTCACAATTATTCCTGCTCCCTCACACTGGCAGTACGTAGGGACAAAAAGTGGGGAAGGCAGTTGCTGCTGAATGGGCACTTTGCTTCAGTTTGCAGCTCCCTTATGAATGAGGAGCATGTGGATGGGAAAGCATGTAAACCATGTGTAGGGGGAGGCATTTGAGCTCGGCCCTATGATATCCCGTCTGCTTTCATGGATGGGCGGGTCCTGCCAGCATCACAAAAGTTTCTTCTGTCTCTTTTTCTGGAAATAACTTGATCTGTTTATCATACCTAAGTGTAATTAGATCACCCGACTGACATATAAAAGACGAGCATAACTAAAGCATGAATCCCCTGCCCGATTCTCCAGGCCAGCTAGCACAGTTTGTCAAGGACAGTGGTAAAAACGGCAGTGCGTGGACTGAAGAGCCATCTCGAGGAGCGCTCTGCCACTCTCTATCGCCCAGGATTTCAAGACAGGCCAATGGATAATGACTGCTGAGCTCAAGCTGCGTTGCAGTTAGGCAGGCGCGCTGATCATGTTAGCCTTAAAATGATACAAATATATGGAAATGCCGCCAGAAGAACTTGTTTGTTTTTCAGGTCGAGGCACCGCAAATGCCCCCAGGTAATTGGATCCAATCAAAACACTGGCTGGCTTGACCTTTGAAGCTAACAAATTGTGCTGCAGTCTCTCCCAATCGCTCTTATTTATTCACTCCAATGGTTGTTTAAAGCCTGTTTATTTGGAACAACTGCTACGAAGGGAAACATTTATGTGCGGATGAGCTTCCTCCTTGTTAAAAAGCAGAGCTTTTCAGAGTTGTCTGGGGGCTTTTACATGCTGGCCCCAAGGACATGGTAGAATCATCTAAGGCCCACTGTAATACATTTGCTGGGCACTTCCAGAATAAAACCTCTGGCATCCGTCAGGACTTAGACTCCAGTGTTATAGCAGGTGAATCTAGTGAGGTATCCAGAGCACAGGCTTGTCTTGTTTTCTTGGATGAGTTTCAGTTGGTGCAGCTCGAGGATGTTGACAAGGTGCTTGGACAGGTTCATGCAACCACTTCCATATTGGATCCTTGACCCTCTTGGCTAATAAAAGCTAGCAGGGATGGAACAACTGGCTGGGCCAGGGAAGTGATTAATGCCTCTTTGCAAGAGGGAGTGGTCCCAGGCCTCCTGAAAGAGGCGGCAGTGAGACCACTCCTAAAGAAATCTTCCCTGGACCCTGAAAATCTTAATAACTACAGGCCAGTAGCAAATGTTCCATTCCTGGGCAAGGTCCTGGAGTGGGTGGTTGCGAGCCAGCTCCAGGCACTCTTGGATGAGACTGATTATCTGGATCCATTTCAGTTGGGTTTCAGGCCTGGTTTTGGTATGGAAAAAGCCTTGGTCGCCCTGTATGATGACCAATGTCGGGAGAAAGACAGGGGGAGTGTGACTCTGTTGATTCTCCTTGATCTCTCAGCGGCTTTCGATACCATCGACCATAGTATCCTTCTGGGACGACTGGCTGAGTTGGGAGTGGGAGGCACTGCATTGCAGTGGTTCCGCTCCTACTTGGGGGGTCGGCTCCAGAAGGTGGTGCTTGGGGAACATTGCTCGGCCCCGAGGATTCTCCAGTATGGGGTTCCGCAGGGGTCAGTTTTGTCCCCCATGCTGTTCAACATCTACATAAAACCGTTGAGTGCAGTCATCCAGAGTTTTGGAGTGTGTTGTCATCAGTATGCTGATGACATGCAGCTCTATTTCTCCTTTTCATCTTCATCAGGTGAGGCTGTGGATGTGCTGAACCAGTGCCTGGCTGCGACAATGAACTGGATGAGGGCTAATAAACTGAAACTCAGTCCAGATAAGACTGAGATGCTGTTAGTGGGAGGTTCCACCGACCGGATGGAGGGTGTTCAATCTGTTCTGGATGGGGTTGCACTCCCCCTGAAGGAGCGGGTTCGTAGCTTGGGGGTTCTCCTAGAACCATCTCTGTCACTTGAGGCACAGGTGGCCTCAGTGGCATGGAGTGCCTTCTACCAACTTCGGTTGGTGGCCCAGCTACGTCCCTATCTGGACAGGGATAACCTGGCTTCAGTTGTCCATGCTCTGGTAACCTCCAAGTTAGATTACTGCAATGCACTCTACGTGGGGCTGCCTTTGAAGGTGGTTCGGAAGCTGCAGCTTGTGCAAAATGCAGCGGCCAGATTGATAACCGGAACCAGTAGGTTCGAGCATATAAAACCTACTCTGGCCCGCTTGCATTGGCTGCCTGTATGTTTCCGAGCCCAATTCAAGGTGCTGGTTTTAACCTATAAAGCCTTACACGGCTTGGGACCACAATACCTGATGGAACGCCTTTCCCAGCATGAACCTACCCGAACACTACATTCAACATCTAAGGCCCTCCTCCGAGTGCCTACTCCGAGGGAAGCTCGGAGGTCAGCAACAAGAGAGAGGGCCTTCTCTGTGGTGACCCCCCAATTGTGGAACGATCTCCCTGACGAGGCCCGCTTGGCGCCAACATTGTTATCTTTTCGGCGCCAGGTCAAGACTTTCCTCTTCTCTCAGGCATTTGGTAATATCTGAGGAGCCTGGTTTTTTTGTTTGTTTGTTTGTTTTGTTTTGTTTCGTTTTTTTAAGCTTTTTGAAGTGTTGTAGTGGTTTTTAAATGTACAGATTGTGTGTATGTTGTATGTTTTTGCTGTTTTCATTTTTGTATATTGTTTTTAATTGTTTTTAATCCTATGTAAACCGCCCAGAGAGCTTCGGCTATGGGGCAGTATACAAATGTAATAAATAAATAAATAAATAAATAAATAAATAAATAAATAAAGGAGACTCTTTTAAAGGGCTGAAAGGGCTTTAATTGTATGCAAATATACAACTTCTGAAAAAGTAGTGAGCATTTCTGGGTACAAAGCTATAGCTTCCAAATAGGGGGGAGAAAATTCGTTCACATTTTAATGTGATCGTACCTAATTTTGACTTTCAAACCAACACATGAACTGAAACTCAGGCCAGATCTACACCAAGCAGGATATAGTGGTATGAAAGTGGTATTTAAAAGGCAGGAGCCACACTACTGCTTTAGAGGTCAAGGTCTGAAAACCTAGTTTCACATCAAAATGTGCACTAATTATGACTAAAAGGGAGGGATTCTGCTGTTTTAGGTTGAAATGGAGCTATCTCTGGAGAGCCAGTGTGGTTTAGTGGCTAGAATGTTGGATTGGGAGTCAGGAGAGCCGGGTTCTAGTCCCTGCTCAGCCATGGAAGCTCACTGGGTGACTTCGGGCCAGTCACAGCCTTCAGCCCAACCTACCTCATAGGGTTGTTTTTATGAGGATAAAATGGATGGGAAGGAGTATTACAAACACCGCTTCAAGTTTCTTGGAGGAAACAAGTTGGAATAGTAATGTAATAAATAAACTAAAATACTATGAAATCTCTAGAGATCATCCCTTCCCAGTGTTTTCTGCGCAGACTGCCAGGGTGGCTTTCATCTGCACAAGGTCATTCAAAAGCAGGAATATCTCTCCACTACTGACAGAGGCTCACATACTCAGGGTTAGGTATGAGTCTCCATGTGATTGCATTTAAATCCTTTGAAGGAAGGCTCAGGCAGAGCGGAAGGGTGACATAATGATTTTCCTTCACACAGCCACCTTGAAGTTTGCTTGAACATGCCCTGTCAGAAACCTATGGAGTATGGATTTTGCAGTCGTATGAAGAATTAAATGCTATCATGGGCAGGAAAGGCAGTCTTGCCTTTCAGTTCCCTGCAGAAATAGCCAAACTATGACAGACAGGTTTTAGGGTGATGTTAATGAAAGAGAACTCCGAAACTCAATGACATCTGAGGCTGCACTGGATGATTTGATAGGGATTTGAATCTCACTTGTTATTTACATTGTGGAAACAGGTTTAATCTGTTCAAGAGACCTACTTCTGCAATAACAGCTGGTCTATCAGTCCCTAAGAGATTGATTTTGTCTGTGATTTAAACACTGACAAAACAACAGCATAGTTTTAAATAATATTATGGTATAACTGTGTTAGCCTTCTGTTTATGAATTCAAGCACAAATATCAACTGTTTTAGTAGCTCAGATAGTTTAATAAATTAGCAGAGGGATGGATGTGTGCCAGTTTCCTGCCACTTGCCCAATCCCGGTTTGTGTGCAGGGCAAACTGCTGAACAGCCCGGTGGGCACCCAATGAGAGCTTACAGCATCCCTTTCACCCACTAGCTGACATTTTTCAAATAAACAAACAAACACAGCCAAGCTTTTTACATAAATTGCCATTTTGAGCAAAATGGCAGCCATAAATAATGCAATTTACACAAAATTGCAGGCATATATGGTCTAATTAGTCCATTTATGCCTGCAGTTCTGAGTAAATGGTGTAATTTATGGCCACCATTTTGCACAAAATGGTGATTTACATAAAAAGTTTACCCACGTTTTTGCGCAAAATGGCAGCTTGCGGGTAAGCAGGGATCCCTGAGCTTGCTCAACTTGGCGCATGCTGAGTCAAGCAAACGCAGGGGCCCACAGACTGATGCCAGTAATGAAAGGTTAAGAGAGGCATTTCAATAATGAAATTATTTGTGGTCAGGGAAAGGGAGCATTGCCATCTGGGGAACACGGGATCCTGGGTTACAGGGACCCTAGGATGTGTAGACATCAACACCTTTGGTTCACACTGTAACTTTACAGAGGAGCTAGGCTCACTGAGCTCTCTGGGAAGGTGGCTACAGTGCAGGTGATGGAAAGCTCATATCAAGTATTGCCAAAAATTGCAGAGGGTCCATTTAGGGCCATGCCATGCCAGTGGTGGGAAAAGCTTTCTTTTTCTTTGCCAGCTCTACAACACATCTGCAGTGCATTTATTATTCATAAATAAACAATATATACATCTGCAGAGGTGTTCAAAGTGGCTCAAAGAATACAGGATGTAGGGCCAATCCACACTAGAACAATTCCTTCCCCACCCCGATCTAAGTGGCAATAATATCATTATTGCATTGATTGAGCTGCAACTTGAGATGACAAGTGGGGAAGGCAGGATAGTCTAAAATGAGTAAACTAGAACATTACAATAGGCTGAAGGTAGTTTATTTGTCTCGACTCTTGCCCTTTGTAATATACTGCATGCTTGGCAACCATTCTTCCCTCAGTTCTTCCCCAGAGCCATAAATAGCACCTTGATGCATCACTTAGTAGCTTCTTGGCATGTTTCAAAGTGATCTAGATTTAACTGAATATCACTAACATACATTGAAATGCACTTATTTTCTTCAAAAGTCAACACACAAGCCACCTGCTTTACTTAACACTGCTATTGAAATAAAGTAAGGAATAAGAGGAGCAGCTGTCCTGGCAACGACCATGTGGATAAGAGAGAGAACTGGAGGAGGAGTGAGTGAGTGAGCAGTATTATCTATGGATGATATGGCCCTAGCTCTGCTGTGGGAAACTTTATATTTCCTAAAGATGTTACAAAGCTACTGAGGTTAAGTAGGGAAAGAAATAGATGAGCTGGCCCAAGAAGTAGGCTACATAAATTAGATTGGGCTCAGTCAGATATGGCAGAACAATTTGTGTTACTCTTTGCAGAGGCCATTGTCGCTGTTCCCATTTTTCATGACTGTCATCTTGCCCTTTTCTCTTAAATAAAGGGTAGAGCATGGAGAGGGCCAACGTTCTATGAGCACGCACATCCCCAAGTGCCAATGGCCTCAGGGTAATGCAGCTCTGAAGCATGTGGAAACCAGAGAAGTCATAGATGAAAATCTAGCTGTTAGAATCCCCTGGTGAAGAAGAGAAGAGGCAACCAAATTAGGATCCTCTGCAAGAAGAAAACAGGCTGTTCAGAAAATTGACATGGGGCCATCTTTTTGTTGTTGTTGTTGTTGTATTACTAGTGAGGCAGAATTTCTAAATTTTACTAGACCAGGGGTGGGGAACCTGTGGACCTCCAGATATTACTGGACTCCAACATCTACCAGCACCCACCAGCATAGCCAATAATCAGGATGATGGAAGCTGTTGTCCAGCAACATCTGGAGGGCCATGCAGGTTCCCCATCCCTGTGCTACACCATACAGTATTCATGTATCTTTTCCAACAGCCCCTTTCATAAGTATCCATAGCTCTTTCAGTATGGGATATGGGATACGATGAGATACAAAGGGGTATTTGGCTTTCTGAAGAAGACAGGTGAAAAAATCAAATTTCATTTTGAGAAATGAAGATCTCAGCCTCCCTTTGAGGAACTGTATGGAATATTGTTTGATCTTGCCCAACTATCTGTATTTAGCTCTAGTAACAAGGGCAAAATGGGAGAGGGGTAGATGATGCTAAAGATCAACAAATGGATACATCAACATAAGAACATAAGAGACATACTGCCTCAGACCAAAGGTCAATCTAGCCCAGCATTTTGTTTGCACAGTGGCCAACCAGATGCCCATGGGAAGCCCACAAGCAAGACATATCGTTCATGTTCCCCAGCAACCACCATACAGAGGTATACTGCTTCTGATACTGAAGGAAATATATGGATATTGACTGTGTTGATTATTAGGAAAGAAGAAAGGAGATAATCATGCTGTTTTGATTGGCTATGGGGATCATAGAACTTCAATATAATTGGAATTCAGATCTGAGATGGATTAGACATTGCCACATGAAGTACAACAAAGTGCCACAAAAGCAGTAAGCAGAGAAGGAGATATCCTTTTGTAATAGCACGTTGGAAGGGGTAAATTCATTCAAAGTTTTCTTCTGCAAAGATACTTTTATATTTCCTTCCATTTCAGCTGCATTACACCTGTGCCTGGCCAACATACAAATGAGTGTTATTGTGTTAAGATAGTATAAGAATAATAGCTATGTATTCATAAGCCATGCCCTGATAAAGATTTCTTAGCATGCTCTATTTTTTTTCTTTCTCTCTCAAATTTTAAGGAACTATTTTAATCCCAAGAAGAATTGTTAACAAGTTGTCCCTGGCTACAGAAATTAGACATAAAGTTAATAGTATTCATAGCAGCAAGTTTGTCTGAAAAATATATACCAAAGATAAGAAACTGCTATCTGTGGTGTAATTAAGCTGCCGCCTGTCATGAAATCACCAATGTGATCAAACTGTGAAATACACAGCAGATGAATAATTAAATCCAGATGTCTTCTCATAATGATGAGAGAGAGAAAGCCCTGCAAACTTTGAAAAAGAAAGAAACAAAAAAGTAGGTAAGATTCGTTTTTACCTCCAAGAGTCTAGGAAGCATCAGTGAAGTAATCCCAGTGTATTGCTTCATAAAGAAAGCTCAATCAATGTGGTCTTTAAGAGCCAGTAATAGAAAGACTTGCTACGTCAAGCAAGCTATACATAACAGACTCCGCAGTATGGTTTTCTTAAGGAGAAATAATTTAGTTATCATTAAATTCCTTGGAAACTAGCTGTAATAATGTTCTTTGGTTATCGGGGATATCATTTTTCCCCCCTTCAGGCAGGGCTGGGGAAATGTGAATCTAAACCCTTTATTGCGTACGATAATGAAGTGAGTCCATTTCAGCCCCAAACTGTGGCAATCCTTTATCTCTCCCAAAGGGATGCGGGGCTGAAATCAGTTTGTCTACCCTGGCAAATTGGCTGAGTTCACTGATAGTTATCACTTGCAGAATATTCCGTTTATATTTTTAGCAGCAGGATTTAGAAAAAAACCCACCAACATGAGTAATTTGAAGAAATCTACGAAAGAAAAGATAATCACAGTGGTTTAAATCTCTTTTCCCTGTTTTAGTGCCTGATGTGCAAAAGAGAGGAAAGTTTTTTGGGATGCAATTCCATACATGTTTAAACAGAGAAAAGATCTGAAACGTGTTGGATCTTGATTTATAATAAAACTACATCCTTAGTTCCACCCCTTTGCCTTTGCCTTTTTTTTGGGGGGGGGGGCATCTAAACAGAAAAATGGCCTACAAATCCCAGCATGCTCCAAGCTGCTGGAAGGTATAGGCCTTTTTTCTGTCTAAGCAAACATAGGATTGTGCCTTTAAATTCTCATTATCCTATAATTCACAGAATACCCTATTGGCCTTATCTTGCTCACATGTATCTTTTTTCTATCCCCCTAATGTCCACAAACATTTGCCATCTTTAGCCTCATGTGGATCTGTCTTCTTCCTCCCAATGTTCAACTGTATAGACATCTTTGGAAGCCCTATTAACTGAACTTTAGTTATACCTACCTCTTGATTATCCAAGTTAAGTCTCAGCAGTCCCCAAGCAAATCAAGAAGAACTTTTCTTGATCTAAACTTAGAATTGACATGTTGGTTTGTTTATTATATCTTGAAGGCACTTGGCTAAATGTGTGCTTTGCCATCCCTTTGTTGCCCTTTTACCTGTTTTCGATCATTCGTTTTGGAGCTTTAGTTTTCACTAACGTGAATAAATAGTTTTCAACTATGGATGTGAGAATCAGCAAATCCCAAGCTCACTAAAGTTCTCTGAATTCTATCCTGAAGATAATTCCAATGTGTTCGTACCAGATTGAGAACTGTTATTTTATTTTCTCATAAAAATCCACATGTATTCTTCTAAGTGCACATCAATTGTGCACATCTTTGAAATATACAGTATTCTCCCAATAATTAAAGTGTATTTGTGCACACTTTTCAAAAGTATGCATTTTTCATGCACATTTTTCAAATGTACACATGCTGTCGAACACATTTTTTTGTTTGTTGTTCTGCGAAACATATTGGAAGTTCAGACATATACAGACTTCGATCACAAATTGTATCTGAGTCTATGTTTGATATGGAAGGTGCAAACTTAACAAATCCTGACCAAAAAAATGTACTGAAACTGATTTTTCATACCCCTTAATGTCAGCCACAAACTTGACCAATTCACTTTTGATCCCTAAAACCACACTGTTTATGAACAGGTAAAACAACAACAGCAACAACACTCAGTGCTCTCAGTAACAAACTTTGGGGAAACCCCACTTCTTTCTTTGATTAGTTGTGAGAACTGACCATTATTTCTACTCTGTGCTTCCTGTTCTTTAACCAGTTGTTGATCTCTAAGAGGACCCATCCCTTTTTTCTATGTCTGCTATATTTACTCAGGAGACTTTCATGAGGAACTATGTCAAAAGCTAGTAGATCACCCTCATCAATATAATTGCTAACACTCCAAAAAAGAACTCTATAAGAGGCCAGTCTTAACATTACTGAAGCCATGCTGATTCTCCTTCAGCAAGATTTGTTCTTCTATATAAACACTGCCGGGCATTATGCGAAAAACGTCATATGAAGAACTCTATAAAAGGCCAGACTCAATTTTGCAGAGGCTATGCTAATTGTTCTTCTATATAATCACTATTGGGCATTTTGTGAAAAGCAACATGGATCAATCACATGGGTTTTCCAGGATTGACTTCAGCCTTGACCAGAAGGTTTCTGTGACCCTCATGTGCCATTTCCCCCCCCCCCCTGAAAGTTTTTGCATGTTTTGCATTATTGTATTGAATAAGACAAGACCTGTATAGGAGTTCTGAATAGCTCATGTGTCATTGTACTACAAACCTGAAGTCCACAGGCACCCTGGTGACATTCAGAGGGAAAAACCTGCAGCCATTCTACATTGACATAAAACGAATGTATAGTGATTTTTAAAAAATGAGTTCAAGAGTCTGTCGAGGCCTTTTCCAGCATTTGCATCCCTGATTTAGCAATGAGATGAAAGGACAGGGGAATCATAGAATTATAGGACAGTAGAGTTGGAAGGGGCCTATAAGTTGCACAGTTCGCACACACACAGAGATCCTTAGTGCATTCCTCTTGTTCAGAGTGGCTAATTGAAAGAAGATGAGCCAAGCAGAAATTCTCTCATATATTTGCTCGCTTACGGGAGAGGAGGGAGTTTTGTTCCAGCCAAGTCAACTCCAGCAGCCAGCCAGCCAGCCAGCCAGTCAGTTCCCAATGCCAGTGGCATTCACTGTCCCAGGCCCAACCAAGCCTAACTCAGCTGCTGCTTCTATTTTTGTCAGGATTACATGGCCAGAAGGGAACGGAGAACATTTTCTTTCTTTCAACTGTTTTCTAATCACAGTTTCATTAAAAAGAAAAAGGAAAGGAAAAAAACCTAGATGCCACATATCTGCAACCCTAAAACCCCAATTTGGCTTTCATTGAGCAAAAAAAAGAAAAGTAAAAAGTATTCTGGGATCATTCATGTCTTATCTAATATTAAGCTTCATATTGTGGAGTTGTTTTGTTTGTTTATTTTTTAAAAACCCTTTTCAACATCCTGTAATTTCATTAGGAAGTCCAAAGTCCTGTTTCATCTACTGTGTATCTTGCACACTTTCTGTTGTGAAACCTTGCGGTCATCCCTCATACAAAATTTGACTGGATGATCACTAGAGCATTTCTTCTTGAGCAAACCTGGACCTTTGCTTGAGCAACTTCATCTTCTACTAATCCAACATGAGGTGTTGGAACACAAGTCTATCTATTCCTGATGTCTGTATAATATTTCCTCTTTACCTATGGGTTCCAGGGTTGGAACCCACAGGTAAAGAAGAACATACTCAGGGTTCCATGCCCTACTTCAAGGGTATACAACCCACATGCCATTGGCCATTTCCATTCCAACCCATGGAGACCTCACCCAGTTTTCAGAGAAAAGGGGAGGGGTTCCCTTGTTAGCATTGGCACCCTTGATCTGTGGGGTTTCCCTTGCCAGATGTGTGTATTGGGACAGTGGAGTCTGTATGCATACTGGTGAAACTATCTGAATTGGGGGGATGTATATCTGGACGGGTGGGGGAAAGAGTATCTGTGGAGGGAAAGAGTGTCTATGGAAGGCCACAGTCACATGGGAGGAGCAAGCAATTTGGCAGCATCAATCATCAAGAAATTGAGGCAAGGCTGACATGGGCAGGATCTACATTACTGCTTAAAAATGAGTTTAAACAGTAGTGACAATTCTTGGGGCCCAGGACACCCTCCATGTACAGTTTTCAAACCATTTTCAACGTGTCATATCCTGCTTGGTGTAGATCTGGCCATGGTTTGAAGCCATGTTGTAGGCACCTAGACTTCTGATATTGCAGAATGATGCAAGAAATACAGAGGCATCATCATCAATAAACACACCTAAAATAAAGTGAGAAGCAGCTTTTAGCATTATTCCAAACACATACAGGAAAAGTTATGGAAGGGTGAACACTATACACTGTGCACTCAACATACACACTACTTCAAATGGTGCAAAGGTCTTGGATCCTTCTTTGTGAAGGCATAAATAACTTGCCCTTCCAATGACTTATTAAGATGGCAGTTATCCAAATGGTTCTTTGATCTGTTTGCCTCCACTGACTTGCTTGCCCAGTCTTCATGTAAGAAAGCTCAGTTTTTGGTATCTGCTCTGCAAAACCCATCTCACACTGCCAAGCTATCCTACTAATAAAGCATAAGAATCGTATGATGAAAAATGGTTGCATGAACTCACCCACAATAAAAATATAATGTTGGGGCTTGAATGAATCATTGTGATGACCTACTCTGAAGAAGTCTGAAAGGATCCATCATCTTGCTGATATTTGCATTTTTTTTCAAAAAAAATATGCAGTATTAATTTAAAGGTGTTGAATGATATGCCACAATCGTAAATGTGTTGGATATGTAATTGGTGCTGATTACAGTAGGAAACGATCTCATAGTATAATTGGATCCCCTCTCCTCTGTATTACCATTTCATGAAAAAAGAAATTCTACTTCGCTACTTTTCTTCACCATTTAGTTTTCCCTTCTTAACTACTACAGGTTACTAAAGGAAAGTATGTGGACAGCCACATCATCAGGTGGCTGAGCTCTCTTTGTTAGTAGAATCAGACACCGGGACATGTATTATCTTCAAGAAAAAGGGTGTATACTTCTACGACTTCAAAATAGCAAAAACTGAGAAAAGCAAATTAGGGACCTTATTCTGATTTCCATTCTTATTTTTCTTATCCAAATCGGTCTTGTTAGACTTGGCTTAAATTATCTGTTGGAAAAAGAAAAAAATCTTGCCACACCCTATGGAAGACTTTGTATATGGCATAAGAATTAATTACAAACAATACTCTGAATAGTTTTATATAAACCAGTGGTTTCAAAGCACCTGCTACTAATAGAATACATTTTTTCTTTGGCAGGTGAATTATTTTCTTAGACTTCTGAGGCTCTATTCCTAAGGTGATTTATCAGGAATGTAGTGGGACACACATTTAAGAATGAGGTTGGGTTGCTAGCATCTTCTGTTTTAATGTTGAAGCGAAACATACATATATGTCCCAGTTCAAAGGCCTGATCTCAGTGCATGCAATTTCTATTCATTTTGATGGAGGAGCCTTGTCTTCAAAGTAATACATCCACACAGATGAGCTCCACCTATTGCGATGAATGAATGGAGAAGCCATTTTGTGCAAGGAAGTTCCATATGCACTATGGTAGGGTGACCAGATAAAATCCAGGTCAGGGCTCCTGTAACTTTAACAGTTGTAGAGAAAAAGGAGTTTCAGCCAGTGTCATTTGTATGCAATTATTTCCTGGTGAAATTCCCTCTTCATCACAACAGTTAAAGTTGCAGGGGCCCTGCCTTCTTTTGTATATGGTCACTCTAGTATAGAGCCTGCAACTTTAACTGTTGTGATGAAGAGGGAATTTCACCAGGGCCTAATTGCATGCAAATGAAACTGGCTGAAATTCCCTTTTCTCTACAACTGTTAAAGTTACATGAGCCCTGACCTGGATTTTATCTGGTCAGCCTACACTATGGAGTATCAACATCTGTAAAAGATCATTAGATGGGGGAAGAGGTTCTTGGTATTCAGTGCTATATTAATTCCACCTTGCAGCTCATTTCAATTGTGCCTTTACATTTCCATAGGAACTAAATTCATATAGACAGACTGACATGCACAGATGTATATGTACACACACCTGTGATTTGTTGTTGTTTTCTAAACACCTATATATTATGGTATTATCATCATCATGTTTATTTGTATACCACCTTTCCAAGTTAAAGAAGAGCAAAGAAATCATCAATATTTAGGTACAACAATAGACTCTTAAATTTATCGAATATATTTTAAAATATAATATTATGTCCACATTAGCAAGCTAAAAAGTCATTGCAATTAAAATTTTCCCTAATATATGAAAAAAATATGTTATCACAAAAATATCAACATACAGTTAACAAAACCTTGACTGACTAATTGAAATCACTGATATCAGCAGCAAACCTCGCCCAGACCCACATCAGTATCAAACTGGTACAATTTAAACCTATTAAATTCAAAATCTTATCAAGGCAGCAATGTTACAGTACAGCAGCAGCAATCTGAGGTATATTAATCTCAATCAGTGTAAGAGCAGCGAAATATATGCTCACATCTTCAGTCCCCTCAACCACCCACAATGTTCATGCCAAGGAAGTTCACTGCTCCTCACAAACAATGGCTAGACAGCCCATCTACAACCTGGGATACCCTACCCTTTAACTCTCACCTAGGGTATCCTCCATCACGGGCTTCTCCTTCTCTCACCCACCACCCAAAGTATAGCACTACCGATCCCTCCCATAACATGCACCAATTGGAGTGTCTCCCCTCTAGGCACCAAGGGTGAACATGCAATGTTTGAGTTCATTGAGGTTCTCTCAATTCTTTCTTGAACTTTGTTTCACTTTGTTTGCATTCCCAAATACAAGTGTCTTTTATTTCCTATGAAGAAAAGGCGTATTTTTTTATTTCCTATGAAGAAATTGCACATGTTGAAAATTGTGCAATTTTCCCCAATTGGAAAAATATACATTTTAAAAATGTCTATTTTCCGAACCCAAAATTCGCATTTCCCCCCATAGGCTAAAGTATGAAAAAGTAGGGGGGGGTGCAAATGCACATGTTTGGAAATGCTCATTTTCAGAAGTGCATGTTTGTGCAAGTACACACTTTCAAACATGAATACAAGTTTGGGAATTTGTGAACTTTCCCAAAAATCACACTCCATTTTGTGTTTGGGGCTGTAAAGAGGACATGTCTGCATGATTTGCGAGCAGGAACAAAATTCTTGTATGCCCTGAGTCACTGCAAGATGGTATCTAATATGAAAGCTCAGGACATTTAAATACCCTAAAACAAAGAGCATGTCATTGCTCTACCTTTTGACTATTAAAACCAATCATTTCATGATCTGAAACAATTGCTCCACAAAACTCACTTCCTTTCAACATTTCTACTATTAAGTAATATTAATAGGAATCAGAGCAATCTCCATCAGATGCTAAAAGACAGCTCAGATTTCTGCAAGAATCTTATCTCTTTTGCTAATGGGGTTAAAGTATGATTGCTCTGTGATTACCTCTATTCATGCTCGGTGAAAGGTACTATAATTGCTTACCTTCACATACCTTATAACAAAGTGTGTGCATGGGAGTGGATCTTATTTTCTCTGCAGATCATGTGGTCTTGGGTACGTACACTCCGACAGATGAGGGAGGTGAGGTTGCACAGATTCCTTTCTCAGTTGAGTGTGTTGCATAGGTTATTGTTACAAGATAGGAAAATAGTTATACTAATTAGAGGTCTTTCAAATGAGCTGCATCACTAATATCCCATTTGCTCTTCTTCATGAAAATAATCAGGGCATTCCATTTCTAACCTCAAGGTCACACAATTCTCTCAAAAAAGAATAAAATGTTTAATGTGCAACAGAGTGAAAAGCTGCAGAACTTGAGTTCATTTGGAGATCTGAAACAATTTCAGCAGGCCTTCACTGTGACTCAAGCTGGTTCTCTCAATACAAACAATAAACTTCCACTCTAACATATAGATGTCAAAGGAATCCATCCGGTGTGTGGGTGTGTGTGTGTGTGTGTGTGTGTGTCAACTTGCTCCCGGATTTCAGCCCACTTTCCCATAAGCTTGCCCAATTCGATCTGCATCAAGTTGGGCCAGCTCACAGATTTCTGATGTTTTTAAAAATTTATTGGTATAAAGCAATTTCCGCAGATTATGGCTGCACCATATACACCCCAATCCCCAAAAGGTCCTGGATTATGGGGACAAACCCCTGGCTCAGTTCACAAATGCAAGCTGAATTGGGGGGCACTGGGGGAATCCATTGGGCTGGGGAAATCTGTTGGGGGAATCCATTGGGCTGGCTTTCCTGGTGACAGACTTCCCTAGCTGACATCTGATGTGAAGTAATCATCTTCACATCTGGTGTCATGCACCTAAAGTCCAAGCCGAAAAGCATGAGCTGTGCCTGTGCCTGAAACCTTCTATGGGCTTGTTCTGCCCTTGTGAGAGGATAATTATAGATTGGAACTAGGGATGTGTATTGTAAGAATTTACGATATGCTCTCTATCAGAATGACAGCTTGCCATGTGCGTTCATTCAGACCTGTCAGAACGGAAACGATCTGTAAAAAATTCATATAAAATCGAGGGTTGGAGGGATCGATCTCAAAATTCATACACATACGTAGGCATACCCCATAAGCACTGTGACCAAGTTTCAAGCCTCTAACTTTTAAAATACAGAAGTTATAGGCATTTTTTCTTTCTGCCAAAAATATCATTTTTTAACGATAATTATCGTGAAGGCGATACGAATCACCTGATATGAATGAAGACGATAATTTTTTTTGGTCCAAAATGACGATAACGATAAAAGATGATATTTTTTGACGTGCACACCCCTAATTGGAACTGGTTTGCTTTCATTGATTGACTAATGTGGAGCCTCTGCTTTCTGTATATGCTCATTGTTACTGTTGTTGTTTTTAATAGCACCTTGTGAAGCCATCTTCCTCACTGACTCCTATCTGTGTAGCTCCCAAACTGTGAAATGTACTCCCGCTAGGGATGGACCAGCTCACCCACATCCAGCTCCATTGGATGCCCGTCAAGCCACTGCTGCCCATCCCGCTCATGACACCACATGAGCTTCACAGCGTGGCAATGTCCAACGAAGTCACGAGGCTGCCTGCCCTTGTCCAGAGCCTCCATTGTGCACAATACATATACAGAAATTGTGTATTTCCCAATTTGCTTAAATGGCGGCCATAAAGGCCCAACAATGAAGGCTCTGGATGAGAGCGGACAGTTGCCAGATGGTTGCCAAGCCACCAGATATTTGAAGAGTAGCCCTGGGAACACGTCATGGCCCAGTGTGCTGGGCCCAGGGAGGCAGACACAAGGGACGCCACCTGACTCCTGGACCCAGTCAGGCACCTGCAACATCCCTAACTCCCACTCCCTTTGCTTTTAGAAAGGGTGTTCAGACACATTATTTTAATCTAGGCTTGTAGGAGAGCAATCCTATCCATGTTTAGACAGGGAGTTGTAGGAGATTTTTCCTGCATAGGATTGTGCCTTAAATAATGTAGTTCTTTCAGTGTTCCTGTTTGTTTGTTTGTTTTTGCCTTCGATAACATTTTATTTTTCTTTTGTGATATTCATATAGTCACAAGCGCACCTTTGGGATTTCAATTTGCATGTGCATTTGTCTACAATCCATAAGCTGATTTAAAGCAGAATACTACTCGGATCCATTCCCCACCAGCACCCCATTTTAAAGTATTTTGTTTAAGAAATACAGGATAACAATTGTATAACAACAAAAATGTTAACACATGCTGCCTATTTTACATTATTCATCACAGATCCTATACATATTTTAGAACCATTGTCCCTGAATATACTTGTGTTGTATATATCTTAAGTTCTGTTACAACCACAAAATAATCTTTTCTGCTTTAAAGTTTTATTGTTTTAAATTGCTGTGTGCTAGCTTGCTGGCTTTTTAACCAAAAACAAATTAGCAGTATATAAATGTTAATAATGAATAAACAATAAAATAAACATACCATTCCACATTCCCTTCATGCATCTAATGAAGTAGGCTCATTATGGAAACTCATGTTCCAAGAAAGATGTTAGTCTTTAAGATATCTTTGTGGCTTCTGTTTTGGTGTAACAGGAGAATGGAACTGCTCTTCTATGAGTGTTTATGTAGCTATTCAAATGTGGAAGGCCACACAGAGCTCTAATTTACCAAATCTGTGGCTGAGATTGAAGACTGCTTGCTCATTAGATGGGAGCCACATGGAATAGTGTGACCATATGAAAAGGAGGACAGGGCTCCTGTATCTTTAACAGTTGTATTGAAAAGTGAATTTCAGCAAGTGTCATTTGTATGCATGCAGCACCTGGTGAAATTCCCTCTTCATCACAACAGTTAAAGCTTCAGGAGGCCTGCACTCTTGACCAAATGCAAAAGATGGCAGGGCTCCTGTAGCTTTAACTGTTGTGATAAAGAGGGAATTCCACCAGGTGCTGCATGCCTACAAATGACACCTGCTGAAATTCTCTTTTCAATTCAACTGTTAAAGATACAGGAGCCCTGTCCTCCTTTCTATATGGTCACTCTAACATGGAACATACTTAAAAGTGTCCCCATGGAGCGCAGGGATGGACAACATGTAAGCCCTGGGCTGTATGTGCCTCCATGGCCTCAGGTGCAGCTCCCCAATCCCAGCATCATGCCACCCAAAAATAACATACACTCATTTCTTTATAAATAGGACCAAAAGAACTTGAGATTTTAAGGGTTCAAATTTGGGAGAAAGCTAAAATGGCAGATATATCCATCTCTAGAGTAAGCTCCCTTTACAGGTTTCATTTCATTTATTACATTTTTATACTGCCCAATAGCCAACACTCTCTGGGTGGTTTATGAAGATTAAAAACCATAAAAATACAACATTGTACATTATATATACACACACACTATTTACATACACACATATAATTTACATACAAACATATAATAGACCACACATACAAACACACAATTTTCTTCCATCCATGTTTGAAAATGGAAGACAGTTGGAGATCTACATCAATTTGGAAATGAAAAAGCATAACTTGCGAGTGTTTTTCAAACTTCTGAGCCAAATGAATTTGCCATTTGAATTTGCCATCATATTTTAGAAGCCACTTTCTTTTTTTGCTCAGTGTATCTGGTTGTGCACACCTTTCCATGTAATGATCCATAAAACTTGTTTATGTAGCATGAAAAAAAAGAGAGCAGCAATCCAAGCTTAACAGCGGAGTGAATAGAAGGCTTAATTAAATGAGGGTGTAACTCACCCTTATTGAAAGGACAAATCACTGCCATGATGCCCTGGCCTTTTCCACCTGCCTGAATTGCAGATTTATATGTTGCCCAGTATAACGGTGAAGTCATACAGGTAGGCCATCCAAGTGAAGAAACGACAGGCAGCCTTAATTCAAAGCTAGGGGATTATAGCTTCAAGGTGACATGAAAATAATGAAGTCAGTAAAAGGTTTGGGGACCACAGCAGGTTCCTCTGCACAGCATTAAGGCTGTAATCCTCTACATACTTACCTAGGAGTAAGTTCCATTGAAGCCAATGGGGCTTACTTTTGTATAAACATTCATAGGATTGCACTATAGGGCCCTTTTCTATCCTCACATCACATTCTTTTGATTTATTATTGGTCTTGTAAATGTTAGTGCTTGAAAAACTTCGTCAAGCAAATGCTGAAGGAAATGTATAAAGGTTTTTCTTATCACTTTCCTTTCTGGTTAGGATTGGTCAGTTGCATATTAATCAGTTGACCTTTTCTTATTTGACCTTTTCAAATGTCCCATAATCCATGAAGTCAAGAATGCCCTCATGTAATTGGCAGCATGACCTTTTTATTGGATTGTGGTGGTAGTTGTTTTCAGTGGCAAGGGTGAGGCCCTTTGCTCCCTAGCACAAAAGGGGTCAGGATCATGAATAAACCCATAGCCCTCTCTTAGAGGCAGGTACCCCTTGTCCCAGTGCCTGCCACACCCTCCTCTCCAGAGGCTTCCCACTCTATCTCTCACTCAAGCTCACAGCATAGCTTTTGTAGTAGCCATGTCCTGTAACTAGGGAAGCTCTTGGACTTTGTTCAGCCCACATTTGAGAATAATTTGATCTCATTTGCACTTCCCAAATTAATGAGCATGCCCAAACACAGGCATTGGTCCCATTCTGCATTTCTCCTAACTTTGTGATGCAGTTTTTGACTTCAAAAATGTACCCAAACCCATGTAAAACTGATACTTTACCAAAAGTTGTATAAACATGTGTTCTTTGTGATGAAATGCGGTATTTAATATAAATTATGCTGCACTAGCATAAATGAGCTCTAGTGCAAAACCAATAACCCCAGAAACCCTACGCCAGCAAATGCCATTGGCGTTGTGCTAGAGGTCATCTAAACGAGCTTATGGGGTATGCCTAAGTATGTGTATGAAATTTGAGATCGATCCCTCCAACCCTCAATTTTATATGATTTTTTTTTAAGATCCTGCAACTTTTTGACAGATCTGAATGAACGCACGTGGCAAGCTGTCATTCTGACCTGTCAGAACTTAAACGATCTTTAATGAATTCATATAAAATTGAGGGTTGGAGGGCTCGATCTCAAATTTCATACACATACTTAGGCATACCCCATAAGCACTGTGACCAAGTTTCAAGCCTCTACCTTTTAAAATACAGAAGTTATAGGTTTATTTATATGGCAGTCCAATAATCCGATATACTCGGGCTGAAAATTTTCGGATCGGATATTTATGGGAGTTTTTTCTATTGTATCGTTATCGTTAATCAGATGGCCGATAACGACCTTATCGTCTTGTTATTAGACATTTTAACAATATGATACTCATCCCTAATATCCATAAGGTTCTGAGAAACACTTTCTCAGTAGGTGTTTCAGGGACTCTGAGATCCAGACAAGCTTCCCTAGCACAATATAAGAGCTGCGACAAATCCCAAGAAAGACATGCCTGCTCTTTCAGGGATGCATGGTGCTGATATTGTCATAAGGAAAGGCATATTGAGGAAGTGTGCTAAGTCTGAAGGGCCAATACACTCCAGTAGATCTCCAGTGTATGAGGTCAGGGATTGGGGTAGGGGGTGGGGAGGATCTATATTTGAACACAAATGTGCTTGGCAAAGCTCTGTGCCCTATTCACTCCAGCTAGCGCAGTCAATCACTTTTATGAGCTGTAAAAAAAAAATCCCCCCAACTTATTAGGAGGGAAATTTCTCAATTTTTCACAAGTTGAGGGTAGGAAAAGAGAAAGGCACTTGCATGTTCTTTGCACATGCCACCCAAAACTTTCATTCGATAGCCTTCTGGTCATTTTTTCTCAATAAAACACTATTTATTTCCAATGCTGACAACTCTTTGAAAAGTTGTGTGCCTTCTGCACAGTGTTGTATTATGGACGACGTATTAGGAGCCATATATCTAGTCTGCCGTCTTCCTGGGACACCTAATAACTATGCCTGAGCTCCATAAAGAAAAGGCCAATGACAGGTTTATTCATCTTTTTATTTCCTTGTTGTGCTCAACTCCCTTCTGAAAATGGCTTCTTTCCACTTTAGTCTCTTTTTGTCTTGTCTGATTTGTAAATGTCTAATACATCCCAGTTGCAGAGGGGATTCAAGGGTGCCGCTCATCTGCTGCCTCCCCCACCCCAACCAGTGCAGAGTGGAATGATAGGGGAGGGAAACGGCAAGCATTAAATCTTCTTTGATTTTGGAGATTAAGACATTTCTTCGAACTTTGGCTGGGTGCTGAAGAAAAGAGGAGGGGGATTCATGTCTTCAAGGTTAATTGAAGGTAATGTTTACAAGAACAAGAAGAGGAACCATGCTAATATCATCACTGGTAATGATGTTCTTGCTGGGCCATAGGCAAGTATGGAGCAAGAGCCTGGAACTAGAACCTAGGAATCATGACTCTGGAGTCAAAAGCCAAGGAGCCAGACAAGTACATACTGTTGTTGGCTAGGCAAGGTTCTAGCGCAACCTAGGCAGAATCACTCAAGAAGAATACAGGAAATTTGATGGCTCACTGTGTGGGGCAGGCTCTTGCCCCAGCAGTCCTTCAAATCCTTCATCCCAATTTAGCTAAATGAATCAAAGAGACAGCTCCTGCTCAAAACCACATTTTAAACTCACCTTGATGTAAGGACTGAATTATGTACGTGATCCTGCCAAAGTCAAATATTTCAGTCCTATTGATTTCAATGGAAGAGGTAAGCAAGTGCTTCATCCCCCCACCTTCCAAATTAATTCAATGATAGTGTAAGTATGTTTAACTTTGACTGGAGTTCAGCCATTCTGCGGAATAACTGTAGAAGACTTGCCGGTTTTCCATGTCATATAGTTCTAACACTTTCACATTCTTGCATTCATACTGGCACGTTTGTACTGTCATTGGCCAGCCTGCTCTCACTGGTTGGCATGCTTGGGCACCTACCAAGGGCCTGCACACCAGTAGGGGCCCACTGACAACAGCCCACAGGAGTTGTTCCTGTAGATGCCATTGCCTACTTGCTCAGTGGCTCTCCACCTATCATCAAGGAACCAAGTCGTAGCAATGATGAGAAAACAGATGAGCAATAGCAGTTCGTGACGATGACAGTGAGAAGATAGATTCACTGAGAGAGGGGGCCCATTGAGGATGTATTGCCCATGGGCCCTCAAAAACCTGGAACTGTTCATTGGAAATTAGGATTAGACCTCACCTTTTCCTCCACACATATGTATTTAAGGATTGATTCCCAAGGGCACTTGCAGATGGAAAGGTTCAAAGGAATAGTTAGGGGTATTGTGATGCCTGTTACATATATTGCTTTTTCTGGACCTTACTGGAGCTTATTAGTAATGTGCATGTTATCCTTGTATAACCCGGGGTCACCAATGCCTTTGTGTTGGACAAATGAGTGTCCCCCCACCGGCAATCTGAGGTGGTACAGAACTCTGCCACCTCATTCCACTGCATGTGTAGACCAGGCCTTTATCGAGTGCAATAGTACCTTATCTGCTTGAATATGGCCCTTGTCTTCAGAGTGTCCCTGAAGTACCTGAAAATGTGTTGCATGCATTGGTGTACTTGATAGTCCATTCCACCCTAATACTTAGAAATGTATACACCTGGATGAAGTGTTATTCAAAACCTTTCTGAACTTTTACAGATGAGTTATGTTCGGCAACTGAATCGTTGCACTTTCTAAATAGTACATTGATGTACTGCTTTATAAAAGAAAGAAAGAAAGAAAGAAAGAAAGAAAGAAAGAAAGAAAGAGATATTTTAAAAGCTTTGATCTCTGACTGTAGCAAGGTAAATTAATTTATGTAGACTGTCAAAGTTGCCTCTGCCTGTCTTTCTAGTGACGACACAGAATATAAAAGACACCTAGAAAGCGTCCCAAGTTGTTTAGGGTTTTATGTGATAGTAAAAGGCTGTAAAGTCCCATTTTGGTGTGAATGGAGAAACAGAAATTGTAAATGGAGCCTTTATAGCCATAATTTTTGCAATGGGGAAAATATGTAATTTACAGAGCCTCCATCGTGCACAGCAATGGAGGCTCCGGAAAAGGGTCTGGGAGTCCATAGGTGTCCTTGGACTTCCCCACATCTGCCCCCCAGAAACGGGAAGACCATGTACTCACAGACCCAGTTGGGCACCGGCAGTACCCGTACTTGTACATGGCTCAGTAGCTAATAGGCAGCCAAACAACAGCTAGGAAACTCCTGGCAATAGGGCCAGGAGAATGGCTTTCTGGGGAGCCTCACAGGACCAGATTGGCATGTCAGGTGGCCTGGTTGTGGCCCATGGCTCGAAGGATCAACACCTTTGGTATACACCTGCTGAGATGCACAACACTGCAAAGCATGAGCCCATCAGCCTGCCCACTGCTGCATTCACACTCCATTGTACATGCAGAACACAGTGCATCTTAAATATCTGTCTCCTTCTCCCTTTCTTTCTCATTTACAAACGAATACAGAGATCTCTCCTACGCACATCCTCAGTCTGTCGCTTACAGAAGAACATGAAAGGCTTATTACACTCTAACAAGTGGGCTCTGAGATGGAGAGACAATGGGATCTCATGAATCGTGATGTAGTAGCAGCCTCTTGAATACCATATAAGATTTTATTCGCTGATGCTATCTCATTTCAGGGCATTTCCCCCTTCCACTATTTCCTTTTCAGCTCTGATGTAGATAGGAAGCACTCATTTAAATTGCAGTCAGAAGGTGATGATTGCTTTAATGGAAAAAGCTCTTAACGAGCCGGTTCATTCTACTGGGATGGGATGCCATGTGCTAGTTCACCAGAACTGTTGAAAGGTCTGGTAGCAGCGGTCCACTCTTATTATTGTTAAAGTGGCTTCCAGATTTCTAGTGCAGGCAGGGCAAGTACAACTCCTTCTGGTTCTGCCAGGGGGAATTTTCCCTTCAACTCACTTGGGAGAACTGGTGTCTGCTATAATCTGTGCAGTCGCCTTTGATTGATGCAAGCTGCAAAACGGGTGACTTGTTAGAGGCAGAGGGGATATGTTCAGGTTGCAGTCACTATTGAGGCTACTAGGTCCAGGTCATTGCTTCTCATTTACAAAAAATAAAATAAAGCAACCCCCTACTCTCAACTGCACACGCTAGCGCAGACAAACTTGTAAGGTGGGTTAATGTGTTGTGTTAACCCAGGCTTTGACTTCTCTTACAAGACCACAGCTGCAGCCTCATAAGAGAAGCTTTCCATGGTTCATGGGAGAGGGAAGATCCATGATTGGCTCTCCTCCTCTGTGGTCATAGTTCTGTATACAGCCATGGAGAAGGAGATCTACACCATCCTATGGCTTTTCTCACATCTCCCTGGGTATAAGGCAGCTTTCTATGTATGTATAAGATGAACCAACCAGATAGATTTTCTAATGTCTGAAAGCCCTGGCTTCTCGACAGACAAAGGATGGCTACTGGAGTAGACTTGGATATAGAGGGATATAGACATGCCTGCCTCAATATGAGCTCAGTCCTTGTCTTTTTGAATGTGTTGAAAAAGGCAAGCCACCAGAGAGGATTTCCTCTCTTTGAGATCATGGCAAGAGAAGCAGTTCCATTTCCCAGGTTGTGTCCCAGATGATACATGCAACTTCTTCCAATCGAAGTTCCAATCTTGCAAGCATATAAACACTTGTGAGGATGGGGAACCTGTCTGGGTCATAAATTTAATCTGAGAGGTAATAGCAATATTAGACATTTTAGGGGAAACATGCCCATTTCTCATGATTTGTTTGACACTGCAGGCAAACTGCCACCCCCTTTTTGATACCCTCTCCACTGCTTCTCATCCACATCCAACTGGAATTTCCACCTAATCTAATGTCACTAGCTTGCTGTCATGGGAGCAAGGAAAGATGGCAATAAAATGATTTTTTTGAAGGGAGTTCTATTGACGATATTTGCCAAGCCTGGTTAGGTATTCCCACAAACATAATTGCAAGAAGTCACCAAAAGTTCAGAGTCATAGCCTGGAACTGAAGGAAACAACAGAGGAGATTGGTCAGGTAATCATACAAAGGGATTGAAGGCCAGTAACCTGATGCAGTCAAAACTGCCATAGATAGCCACAATTGTATACTCTTGAAGCTAAAAAAAAAAAACCACACTTTCACTGTTGTGAATGTATCTCCCAAATGGGCTGTGGTTTGTATTATTAAGTTTATTATTATTATTAGGTTGTGATTATTATTATTGTTATTATTATTATTGAGTACATCTGAGAAAAAATCAGTGCCTTAATAGTGGAAGATACCATGCAATGAAGTTGATTATGATGGGCAACAGTGTAATTCTGCTACATAGATCTGTATATGGATTGCATGATAGCTGTTTTTAGTTTATCAATCATTATGTGATTTGAGGGGGAAGTATTGGATGCTGCAAGAGAACCCATTCAGTCAGAAGGGTATTAAAGTTTAGACATACATTAAGTCAGTTGATGTGATGCACAGCAATGATTCAGATAGATGAGAGAGAGAGGGGGGCGGAGAGAGAGAGAGAGAGAGAGAGAGAGAGAGATGAACATGTTCATTGAAGTCTGTGATTCTGAATGAAGTGCAGGATATGCAACGAATTGGATTGTGCATCTTTAATGCAACAATCCATTTGGGCTTGCAAAAACAAATAAATGTGAAAGTCACATATGCAACTGGTAAAGTGACCCAAATATACCATGCTTAGTGATCAGGAAAACAGAAATATCCACAAAAATAAATTAAAAGGATATACACATAGTTAGATATACTAAGATGGGAATGTCTTGAAAGTTGTGACCATCACATTTCATCCCACAGCAATTCATCTAGCAATTGAGGATGAGAGATGTATGTTTTCTTTTCATAGCATCTTCCAACTTTGAAGGATTTGCAGATTAAATCTCTCTGGCCACCTGTGGTTTTCAATGGAAGCCGGAGCATAGAGAGGTTGCTCCTTCCCAAACAAATCAATGATGGGGCCAGAAATAGAACCCCGGAGTCTTACCTTCTATCCTCTATCTATTGCTGCCAGATAGCATTTGACCTGTAGCTTTGTGCACCAGAAAGTCTAATAACAGAAGACAAGTATCCCCCCATCTTGTCAAGAGTTATTGATTTACAGAGTCATCTCTCAGCCTGCAACAAGAAGGCTTTTGAGCGCTGCTCTGCCTGCAACCATGTGATCTCCTGCACAGAAGCCTCTTCCTTCTGTTGACATTGGCACCCCAATCCTTTGAGCTATTTCCACCAAAGGCAGGGTCACTTGACTGCAGAGTTTACACTATTAAGATCCAGTCTATGAATGGACCATAAGCTTGTTTTGGAGCATGATGCTGCATGTGTGTTAGACATTTTAGCTGTAAGTACAGGATTAAAGGATTGTACATGTGGTTAAAGGAATAAGGAAATGCACCTTGGTCCAATGGAAAGGTACACAGTTCTTTGTGGAGGGGGGGGCTCTGCACAGACTGTATTTCATAGGTGTAGGGATGTTGGAGGAATCAGATTTGGGGTGGAGCTAGGCGAGTGTTTGCCAGCTCAGTGGATCCTTGAGCTGGCTTGATTCGGTGTACAGTGAGTCGGGCAAGCTCACTGCTTCCTGCCCGTGTGTGTGTGTGTGTGTGTGTGTGTAAACTGCAGTTTGCACAAATGCAGATTCATGTAAATCCGCATTTGTGCAAAATGGTGGGTGAAATTTACACCTGCAATTTTACACAAATTGAGCAATTTAAGGCCACGAATTTGCACAAATTGCAATTTCCGTAAATATTCCCACCAACGATTTTGCACAAAAACTGTGGTTGTGATATCTCCCAGGATACTCATGGGACATCTGGTGGCTTTCCTGTACACCTAGTAGGGTTGGGCAACCGGTAGGGGTGCAGCGAGTAGAACACAAACAGGATGCAGGGGAGTTCGCCCATCCCATTCACATTTTTGTGAAGTGCAAATATGTAAAAAAAGTGGTGCAAATATGTCAAAGAAGTGGTTGTAACTACTACTGCATGCTTTTCACTTTCCTGAGCAGTGAGATGTTCCCTGGGGGTAATGTCACTTGGGTTTAGCATCCTTTGAATAAGAGAGCACTGAAGAAGGATGCCATTTGTGTAATATGTGTGTTATATTACAGGGAGAATCTAGGGGTGACTGAATCTATCAGTTTCATTTCCCCCGCATTCAGACTTTTTATATCTCACATTCATTTTCTTCCGAATGTGAAAAAAAATTGCAAATTTTGATAAATTCTTATCAAAAACAAAATAAAATATTTGCCAGTCAGCACCAGGCAAATTTAAGAGGTACTGCTATTAATATGGAGAGCACCATGAAGTACCTGCGTGCCATGTAGCTATTGAAGAGAAGGAAATATGTATTTTGTCACATTAAGTCTGCTCATATTGGAAGACGGAATTACCAAAGCATCCTTAAACTTGGGATTGTAATTTATCAAAAAAGAAGAGGTGACACTAATTCAGCAGGATTCAAACCCAGATTTTAGGAGCTAAGCCCTCAATGTCTAGAAAGCTTAGATAAATAAATTTGTCAGTTTCACCATCTCACATTGATTTTTTTTTAGTATCAAAATATTTTTATCCCAAATATGGAGAGCTTTGCGAATTTTGGTAAATTCTTCATAAACCAAAATATTTTTTCACCCATCCCTAAGATAATATGCAGAGACAAACAGACATTCTTACAATGTAGAAGATTTGCTACTCTGCATCCATTCCCAAAAGAGGCCTTGCAACCTGAAAATGCTTCTAGCCTTATGCAGCTCTCATCTGTGCCTGTTCAAAAACGAAAACTGTTGTTTTTACAAAACATGCAGACACAAACCTCTTACAATTTATATCAGCTCCTTCCCTTGGCTAGGAGAGTGGCATCACCTTTGCCCATACTGATGGCTACTTTCTTCAGAACACTCAAGAGCTAACAGAAGATCATCTCCTAACAATTAGCTCTAATTGTCCAGCCATTTTGTCATTAACCACCAATCTACCTAACAAAAGAAATAATCACCCAATTGCTTTAACAATGATTACGTAAGGTATATTAATCAGAGAGTACTTGGTGGCAAACCTGAGCAGGGATGGACCAATTGATCTATTTCTAGTGTTTTGTCACTGTATACCATTGCATTTCTGCATGGCTGAGGATGGTAGACATCAGCATGAAAATTCTCATTTAAATAATATTTAAATACACATATCTAAATACATTTTGTCACAAAATACATATTTCTAAACATATTTTTCTAACAATGTAAATTTGTTGAAATGCATTTTCTCACAAAATCCACATTTTTAAATGTAATCTGAAGTCACGAACTTCGTTGGAACAAAAAATTAAAGCTGCTGTATAACTAAGTAACATTTATCCAGGAGTTACAAAGTAGGTCCATTCATATTGGAATTCACCAAAACAGAATTACCGAAGCTTCCCTAAACTTGGGATGGTCACTGCGTAATTTATCAAACAATCTTTAAATAGGCGTATCATCAAGTGTGAAACTACATTTACCTTTGGGTATGTAATTGGATCACAGGTCTAGCTCTGCTTCAGATTAAGTCATGTGAATTCATCCTCTCAAAGGTACCTGTATTAGGAAAAAGGTTACATACACATTCATCAATTTTAAGAATCACATTAGAGAAACTTGCATACCACGGTCTGCAGGACTTCATGTGTAGGGTTTGAATGGACAATGGAATTACTGGCATTATTATTTTTATTTTTATTTGCTTATATATTTATTGTATTTCTGTACCGCCCAATAGCCGAAGCTATTACCAGCTATCATCACTATAGAAATCCTCCAGGCTTTGAGATTCTGCAAGCTCCATTCCCTCCTGCTTTTCCTTGTGACCCGTTTTTCTTTTCATTTAAATGGGAAAGTGCACATTTCGAATGGGAAAAGTGCACATGTCTATTTTTCAAAGGTGTACATTTTCCCCACATTATTGAGTAAACCATGAAAATGCTTCTTTTTTTAAAAAAATGCTCATTTGAAAGTTCTTCTCATACATCCCTGAGAAATCCCAAGGGTCAAAAAAGGACTATAATTCTACCTCGAGCCTCTATGAGTCTAAGGTTATCCCCAAAGTTGTCAGTCTAGGCTAAAAGCTAATCCTCGTGCATATTCAGTAGTGATGTTCACTAGGGATGTGCATCATATTGGACCCGATACCCGATACCAATAAAATCGGTGGAAATTGGGCATCCGATGTCCAGTTCCGATGCTGGCTGCAGGAGGTCTGAATTCTCCAGATCTGATTTTTTTCAATCTGATTAATATCGGAAAAAATCAGAAAATCGGGCCTCCATTAGACGTATTTTCGCCATAGACTTGCATTGGGGAAAAGAAGGCTTTTCCCCAATGCAAGTCTATGGGGAAACCATGGCAGCGGGTGAGTGGGGACCTTCCTCTCCCTCCCTCGCTCCCCCCACTTGTGCTCCTTACGTGCTACCGTCCACTGCTTCCGTCTACTGAGAATTAGGCTTTGCGGACTGCTTCTCAGTAGAAGACGATGTGCCGGGTGATGAAGTCGCCCAGTGTGTTGTCGCTCTACTGAGAAGCAGGCCACAAAGCCTAATTCTCAGTAGACGGAAGCAGTGGACAGCAGTGTGGGACGCCAGCAGGTAAGGAGCGCGAGGGAGGGGGAGGGAGGAGGGAGGGAAGGAGGGGGAAGTCCCCCCTTACCTGCCGGCATCCCGTGCTGCCATCTGCTGCTTCCATTATGCTTTGCGGTCTGCTTCTCAGAAGAATGCGATGCAACAGGTAAGGATCATGAGTAGGGGGAGGGAGGGGGAGGGCCGCCATTTTAGGTGTTTTTTCCCATAGACTTGCATTGGGGGAAAGCAAGCCTATGGGAAAAACACCTAAAATGGCAGTCCGATATCGAAATCGGAACTTCCGATTTTGTATCATTATCAGATCCGATCTGATAAGACAGACATCCGATTTTAACAATACGATACTTTACAAAATCTGAAGTTCCGATTCCGATACTGATTTGATTTTTGGGGTCTGTGCACATCCCTAATGTTCACCATATGCCAGATTTTTTTCCCAAGTGCCTACTGCAATGCTAACATTTCCAGAAAGAATGTGAGAATGTCTCCTTTCTTATCTTCATGGCTTGCCCATGGGCCACAAACTTCTCTTCACCAAACAGTCAATAGTATCTGGACCATATATAGAGATGAGAGCCAGTGTGGTGTAGTGGCTAGAGAGTTGGACTGGGAGTTGGGAGATCCGGGTTCTGTTCCCCACTCGGCCTTGGAAGCTCACTTGGTGACTTTGGACCAGTCACAGACTCTCAACCCAACCTACCTCACAGGTTTGTTGTGAGGATAAAAATGGAGAGGAGATTTATTTATTTATTTATTTCATTTCTGTACTGCCCAATAGCCAAAGCCTTGGGTTCCTTGGAGGAAAAAAATGGTGGGATATAAATGCAATAAATAAATAAGATTGCTGAACTGAACTAAACATAACTGAATGGAACTTCTTATCTATTCACATCTATAAAGTTCCAAAAATATTAAAATTGGTGCTGGGACTGCTATCAGTTACACAAAATCTCATACTATGATCCACCAGCCCGAATAAAATGGCACTTATGAGGAGGGACCTTTATTCCCATTGCTGAAATTATCACACCATCACGTCTGTGCCATTTCTATCGTCCCTCCCCAGGTTCTTTCAAGATTCACTCAAAAAATGTCACCCACAAGACATTAGTCATCTAATAACAACTGGGGAAGGGGGCAGGTAGGATTAATCAATATGCGGGTTCGAAAGAACCTTTCCAATTTTATATATTCCCCACTCCTACACTCTCCAGCTGCTGCTCGTCTTTTAAAAAAATGCCATGTTTATTGCAGAAGGAATGTTATTTTTTGCAACACTTTGTAAAAGACTATAACCTATTGAAGGTCGCCCGGTCAACCCTCTACAGTCAGGAACATGCTCCTCATAAGACAGTCATTCTTATCTAAATTAATGTAATACAAAAACGTCTTTGACTTTTATAACTACAGGGTGCCACAAGCAGAGAGTGTGCTGAGGTGAAAGTGCTACAGTTGCCTGTAGGAAAGATACTACAAGTCCAGATTTAAAACTATTGAAGACTAACAGCTTTTTCAAGTTACAGAGTACTTCTTCCTACTGGTCTATTGCTAGGCTTGGTTAGATTCTGGGTATGTGGGTAAACCGAATCCTTTTGATCCAGCACTTATTTGGTAAAAAGTAGTACTGTGCCCAAAAAAATCCTCTTTTTTAGCCATTCTCATTCAATTTTATAGAAAAGAGCTTGCTTTAAAAAAATAATTCAAGGGAGAAGAAAATTTCAGAGAGATTCTTATGGATTGGGTTTCTTGCACTTAGCTTAGTTATGAGGTGGCCAATAAGTGTGACCGAGTGTCCTGTCTTTCATTGTACACTCAACTCTTCTGCAACCTGTAGCCCCCTCAGCTTCCCACACTTCAATTAAAGCTCAGAAGAAGACATCATGACACAATTCCTCCCATCGGGCTTTTTCAGCTCAGGAAATGCTGGGAGCTTGGGAGGCTGCAGCGAAATGGAGAGATGTGCAATAGAACAGACAAACAGACACACACACACACACACACACATTACACACACACACATTACACACACACACACACTGGCAGTTAGGGTGACCAGATAAAATCCAGGTCAGGGCTCATGTAACTTTAACAGTTGTAGAGAAAAGGGAATTTCAGCCAGTGTCATTTGTATGCAATTAGTTCCTGGTGAAATTCCCTCTTCATCACAACAGTTAAAGTTGCAGGCACTATACTAGAGTGACCATATACAAAAGAAGGCAGGGCCCCTGCACTTTAACTGTTGTGATGAAGAGGGAATATCACCAGGAACTAATTGCATACAAATGACACTGGCTGAAATTCCCTTTTCTCTCCAACTGTTAAAGTTACATGAGCCCTGACCTGGATTTTATCTGGTCAGCCTACACAGTGCCCTTGGCCATCTCACAGTGATTAGGTAAGTTCACATACACCACAAAATTAAATGAAAGAACACCCTGAAAATGAGGCTTAACAATGGATGCCTCTTTCATGGGAGAAGAAAACTTTCAGGTAATTTTTGTGAACCGCCCAGAGAGCTTCAGCTATGGGGCGGTATAAAAATGCAATAAATAAAATAAAATAAATAAATAAATAAATAAATAAATAAATAAGAGGACAGATTTGGGCGCAGCGCTGGCTCTACTTCTGGACACAACACTGCCCTCTCATACCTGCACTGTGGATGATGCAAATGAGAGGCCAACTTGCCAACACAGTTCATGCTGTTGCCCCTTAGAGTAGGAAAAAAGAAAGAAGCTGTACTACAACTCCTGTCAATGATGAGCCCTACCTGTGAGAGAAACTGTTGAGAATCTCCCCTCCCCTTGGAGAAATCCAGTGAAATTGTCCCCACTCCAAAATGTGCTGCCCTCAAATAGGATGGAGAATTTTGAGAGGCCATTTTCACACAGCTCTACTAGGAAGAGGTTCTTGAAGCATGAAAATTGTCAATGAAAAAGGATAGAAGCAATCCAGACCCATTGAGGACAGTCACCTGACTCCATCAAGCCTCTGCCCAGTTTCAGCCTGCTTTTTACAAGTAGGGATGGGCAGGGATCACCCATGTCTGATCTCTCAAATGCATGCTCACCCTTCCGCCATTTGCCCCCGCTCATCGGGCTGCACGAGCTTCCTTCCTTTGAGGTTCAGCAAGGCCTAACAAGCACTCAGCAACTGTCCGTCCTCACTCTAGAAATTACTCATTTCCCCCTGTTGCTTACAAGGGGGAAATGCACAATCTCCAGAGCCTCCATTATGCACCACAATGGAGGCTCTGGAAATTGCACATTTTCTCCCATTGTGTAAATGGCGGCCATAAATATGTAATTTCCGGTGCCTCCGTCGTGATGCACACTGGAAGCTCTGGATGAGGACAGACAACTGCCAAGTGCTCGTTGGGCCTCATGGGTGATCGGGATGCGGGTCCGTGGGCGCCTAGCTAGGTCCGGGGTGGGCAGATGCAGCAGAGTCCGTCGGATTCACGACTCAGTCGGGTGCCCACGAGATCCCTATTTAAAAATGAATTAATTGTTGCCTATCTTTTGCTCAGTTTCTGGCTCACCAGATTCTAGTTGGGTCAGGCTACTTGTTTGAACTGAACTCCAATTTAAAAACAAAACCAAAACCTGAAGTGGCTCAAAACCAGGAATCTAGATCACTAGTTCTGATCGCAGACCTCGGGTATGAACTAAGCACTTTGGTTCTCTCTGGACCATTAGCCTGTGTGTGATGTTTAAGGAACTTGTGTGTAAATTGTAGAGATGGGTGAGCAGCCTGGTACTCACCCACAAAAGTGATCTGGCCCTTACAGCATTCTTGAGGAGATATTCTAGTGTTCAAAAGGAATGCTTAAAGGACCAAGTCCATCCACCTCAGAAGGTGGAGGGTTAAAACAAGTTGGGAGACAAGAATGTGTAGCAGGCAATGTAAGGCTTCTTCACCATTGCTGGTCAAGTAAAGATGGCTCATTGTTAGGGATGGACAAATCTATCAAGCTTAATACTGCTCAGAGTCTCACTTTTCCTACATGAAATTTGTTCCATCCCATTTCCTCCTGACTTTGCAAATTTGCCCGTATTAAATCCATTCATACACATTTATCTAAATCTACACATTTTTGTACATACTATTCCAAATACGTGCATTTTAAGCACTTTTCTAAATATACACCTTTTTTGCAAGCAATTTCTCTTGATATAATAGAGGGTTGTGCACTGTGACATCCACCCCTCCTTTTACCCAGGTGTTCCCCTATTATCCCTTCACTGCCAAATCAGCTGTACCCACTGACTTAGCTAACCTTTCACCCATCTGCAATGAACACCGAATCTGTCAGATTTATCACTGTTACTTTTCCTTCTGATTTAGGAAGTGAGTGCTGGCTATTATGTGTTCATGTACGAGGTAGCATAAACAAAGACAAAGCTGGAACACAGATTTAACTAAGAAAAATAAAATAAAAGTTTATTATTTACAATATGTTATTAATTTGCTTGGCCCTGCCCCCCTACCCCTTTGAATCCTCCTTCCCCATCCAAGATGGTTCTCCGCTGGACCCCAAACATTCTCTCCCCCAAGCTGACTCTCAAACTGAAAATAAACCCTCCTGTGACATCACTCACCCCAGGTAGAACTAAAACAGCCATTCACACACAAGCCCCATCCTGCCCACAGGGAACTCTTTCAGACTTGTATAAACATTCCCTGCAAAACTACATGCATTAATATTAATATAATAAAACTGATTAACTGATTAGCATAGCAAGCAGGCAATTTTATCACACAGACCCCTCATATATACATGTTCCTGTACATGAGTTGACAGTGTACACATTTTTGTACAAACCTTTCCCCTATTATATGCATTTTTGCATGGATTGTTTTGTTTTGTTTAATAAACCATCACAAAATCCTAAGAAGTGCAAACATTGCAGTATCACTGCATTCCGGTTTATGTGTATCTTCAGGAAGTGTAAATTCGGTAAGTTTGCATTAAAATGCGAACCCAACGAATTTCTCAACCATCCTTACCCATTTTTTGTAAACGATTTATCATTTTTCCACTGGAAAATCATCATTGTACTTTAATATTGTTTTTAATACAATGACAGACCAATGTTCTTGGTGAGTAAACTCTGGAGCGGCAGTAAGCCTTCTGCTCATCTTTTAGGGATGCGACTTCCCTTTCCTAAACCCAAAAGATGGTTCTGTGACAATTTTCAACAGTGAATTCAGCTTTTGTCTTTCAAGTTTTAAACAATGACAGTGCATGTATTTCTTTTCTTTCAAGTTCCCATTAAAGCACTCTTAAAGTAGCTGTTATAGGCCTCAGGAAGATTTCAGGTGTGGGGTAAAATCCTGGTGAGCTCTCACCTTCTGACTACAAGGCTCAGACCGTGGGTGAGCTCAAATCCCCCTGGTTCAGTGCTCCAGCATAACCTTCACAGGAAGCCTGGCAGGAACAGCAGCAACCGCAAAGCCATCTGTTCCTGCAGGGTGTTCAGGTCTGGTGCGCACTCCTCAGCACTCTGATTAACTGCAGCTGCGCACAAATTAGTTTTCTTCCAAGAGCTATTTATTGACTTCAAATTAACTGCATCTGCATTAACGCTGGAAGCAAACAATCTCAAAAAGGATAGCACACACATAAATAAATGCCCCAGTTTGGATCTGGTGTCCTCCCTTACTCATGCTGGCTGCACTTGCTCTCTGAATTGTCCCAGAGGACCAGGCAGGTGGACTTGACGCTAGTTCCTACCATGATTTGTTGAATGCTGCTATTCTGTAAGGCTTTGGAGTGACACAGTGCAATTATTTCCCAGCCAGAATTTTGAATGACTGCTTCACTGCTATTTTAGGGACCGCCTCCATTGCCAGGAAACTTCAGTGAGGGCAGTGGTTCTTGTTTTAAAGGTGAAGAATCCAGCATCAGTAGAGGTGGGCAAACTCACCTGTGCTCACCTCAGTGGGTGCTTGTCCTGCCTGCCAATGCCCACCCCCACTCGCCGTTGTTGACACAGGAAGCAGAAGTGTGCGATTTCGGTGCATGAATGGGTAGTTGCTGAGCGCTTGCAGGGGCCTCTCAAGCTTTTGTGCAGGGTCTGCACTCATGTCAGGAGCACCCGATGGCGGGTGCCTGCTGAGTGATTGCCGGGGTGGATTCAGGGGAGGTCCACCGGATTCCCAAACCCAATCGGGTGCTCGTGGCATCCCTACCAGCATGTGCTTTGTCCCCATTTGAAGTTCCCCACAACTGAATGTAAAACACCACCTATGCATATCATGTATGGATTCCTTCCGCCAGCCTACACAACAGCACATGCAAAGAATCTTTGGCTATGCACTGAAGTCCATACAGGAAAGGCAAATTGCAGACATGAAGAGCAATCATGTTCCACCACACCATGTTTTTCTTCTTTATTTCTGTACTTCTGATTCGACATTACATCTAGCACAATCCAATAGGGTGGAAGCAACCCTTAGATAAGTATATTCTGGTTCTTCATTTCCCATGTTAAATTGGGAAAAGGTGCTAGAGTCTTTTCTTTTTCACTCCTTGCATCATCACTGTGAAGTGCTGGACTGATCTGCCAACTTCCAAATCAGATACGACTGCATTTCATTGGACTCTTGATATAGTGTATTTGTAGAGACTTCTTAGAAACATATATTCCTGATCTTAGAAACATATATTTCTATCACCCTCCCTCTAGCTTTGTCTCTTAAAAAAAACACCACTACCATCACCAAACAAAACCACACACCCATGCCTGTGCTATGCTTCTCTAGAATATCTTATTTGAAGTTCTGGAGGTACTGACTACTGCTGAGCTGAGGGGGAGTAGTTTCACAAAGCTTCATGTAACTTCAGCATAATTGAAAAGTCTTGCTTTGGTATATTTAGGGGAATCATTGCGAAAGGACTGGGACACTTGGATTCTTAGATGGATCCCTGATTGGCCAGGATCATTCATGTGAACACTACAGGCTTCGTTAGTCCCTAGGGACGTTGTCATGTCCAATGTGAGATCCCTGGTTGATTGGACTCAATTGAGGAATGGAATAGGACAAAAATGAGCTTCAGGAGGAGGGCATTCCACTACAGGAAAGACATCCCTTTCCCTGATGAGCACCCTCCATCCCCTTCCCTTTCCCAACAAAGTATCTTCCAGCAGCAGAGAGCTGCTCCTTGGGTCTTTAATGGCCATGTCATCTTACCAACAGCTAGTTCCCCATGCAAAGATCCCTGGGGATTTCAGTTTGCCAGAGCTTCTCAGACTATTTGCTTAATGAATGACCTATACCCCCCCAGTGCTGCTTGTATGCTATTTTCTATTGATTATGCTTCTTCCTTTCAATTGTATGTGTAATATGCCTAATTAACTGTCCATGTGATTCCCTGTTGATGGGAGCTCTGAGTGGCTATGATTAGTGCAGGAACTACACTACAGTTTTATAACGGTATTGAAGTGCACTGACAACTGTTGTGACCCATGACACATTCTATATACCATTTTCAAACTGCTTTCTTAGTGTTATATCCTGCTTGGTGTAGATCTGGCCTAGGTCTCAAGGGTGTAAAAATATGCTAGGATTGTTCTATGGCACCTGTGTGTCTTGCTGTTGTGCTGTAAATAGTTCCACCCAATGTATATTTATTTCCTTTCAGCATAAGGAATCAACTTTGACCACATGAATGTATTTTAATTAACACTTTTTGTTTGAAAATTTTAAGTAAGTCCCCTAAGGGCTCATTTACACCTAGAGCCCTTTCGAGAAGAGGGAGAGATGATCACAAATTTTGCTGCTTCACACAGCAGCAAGCTTGCCTGCAATTTAAGGAGAGCCGTTCCAGAGCGATTTTTTTTAATGATTCCAGACTCTTGCGCAAGAGAAGAGTTAAGATCCTGTGCGAAGATGAGTTTTTAAAAACACACTCAGCGCTGAAAGACCCCGAGACCTATCCAGAACGTGTTGACAGTGCTCTGCCCCTCACCCCCAATACCCATGGGCTTGTTCCACACAGCTGGTTGCCTGTTCACTGAGCCGTGCTGCTCATAAGGAACAGCAACAGCTTCATGAGGGCAGGGCATACCAGCCGTGTACCTTGGGATTTCTGCAAGAGTGGGGAAAAACTGGGATAAAATCTGTCATTGATATCCCAGGAAAACTGAGGGGTCATCCCTAGATCACACCAGGATCAGCTGTGCATCATGTGGCCCAGTAGGGGCAATCTCGATACTATTCTGGAATAAATGGCTAGTGTCACTAAGGCCTAAGCCTAAATCTCACCAGCAATATATACTAGTGCAGTACACTGCCTCGGGCCAAACCCCCGAAACCGAAGCAAGGTGGGCTGATTCAGCCCGCCTCGTCTCAGTTCTGAGTTGGTTCCAGGTCAGCCTGAGGTGCCCCAAAGCCGAAGCACATGGGCACCAAAGCTTCGGGGTGCCTCGGGCCACTTCAGAACTGCACTGGACCCTCCCTCCCACTGTCCCAGGAAAGACGGTGGTGAATCCATTGGACTTACCTTCATCTCCCCACTCACCTGCTGGCTCATTGCCAGCTGCCATCATCACCGGCCACAGCATCGCCGGCACCACCAGCCACCACCATCGCCAGCACTGCCAGCCACCCTCATTGCTGGGCACTGCATTGCCAGCACCACCAGCCACCACCATCACCAGCACCTTGAAATCGGGGCCTTGTTCTCATTTGAGCGCTACGCTGGTCATGGCGAGTGATGCAGCAGGCGCCA
Source organism: Anniella stebbinsi (assembly GCA_029215795.1). Taxonomy (NCBI): domain Eukaryota; kingdom Metazoa; phylum Chordata; class Lepidosauria; order Squamata; family Anniellidae; genus Anniella; species Anniella stebbinsi. The sequence goes on from JARDYH010000001.1 coordinate 339,749,533, forward strand.
GCAATGAGGGTGGCCAGTGATGCCAGGAATGAGGGCAGCTGGAGGCACAGGCAATGCGGCGGCCGGCGGCATCAGCAATGCAGCAGCCAGCGATGCGAGTTGCCAGCGATTAGGCAGCAGGTGAGTGGGGATAGCCAGGAGAGCGAGGTGAGTCCAATGGACTCACCGCTGGCCTTGCTATCGGCTTTCCTGGGTGCGAGGCGGACAACCCCTGAAGCACCCTGAGTCAAATTGGGGCTGTTTTGGGTGCTCCGAAATGCTCCCCTAGGTGAATCAGGGGGCGTGCACGGCCCTAATATAGACCCCTAAGCTATATTTTAGCCAGCACAACCTCTTTTCTTTAGTTAGCTATAAGATAAATGTAGTGGACTTCTTTCCTAATATTTTTTGAAAACAAATTTTGATTCGCCTTTTGAAATTCAAATGTTCTAGCCCCATTCTCAGAAGTCTTCCTCAACGGCTGGCAGAGTAAATATAAGGATCATGGGAGAAAGCACATGTCGCCTGCTATAGCTGGAAGGAGAAGGTGCCTTTGGTTCTCTTAGAATACCCCTATCTCTGTTTGTGTCTCAGACTTCTAATCAACCTGAGTATTAAATATGTTATCAGTAGTGTCAGTATACCCCCAACAGATTATGGCTTAACTGAGCTTTAAATGATTTGGCATTCTCTGCTGCATGTTTCTGTTGCAGGTAAATTTAAATCTGATTGATAGGAACATGGACACTCTGCTCATATCAGGCTATATTTTATGACCATTTCTAAAAAAAAAGAAAGAGGGTTTCAAACACACACACACACATACAGGTACATACCCATGCAAACAAATGCACTGCCTTAAATTATTATTATTATTATTATTATTATTATTATTATTATTATTATTAATCTCTCTTTTCTTGTTTGTTTCAGTTTTTCTAGATGTGCAAACAGGTGCCATTGGCACACAACCGCTGAATTTATGACTTTTTTACAAAGACTAATGAGATTTATTTCATAATAGTAAATTCTTTTATCACATATATGACTATTTGTCAGTTATTTTATCATGTACTAATGATTACATCAATTAAGCCAATAATCACCACAGCTGATGATTACATAAACACTCCTAATATAACAAAAATATCTGTGCTAATTGTCACAAATCAATAAATCCCAATAAGGTAGACAGTAAATCTATGGTTACTTTTGTATTATGCAGCTTGCAATTTGGCAGATGAATGACATGCCCTAATTAAAAATAAGAGAATGGTTTGCCTCCTATAAATCCTCCGTATTCGCGTATATATGGAAGTGAGTATTATGTATAGCACTTTTAATGTTTTGAGAAATAAACTGAGTCTTGCTACACTGAATATTTTTGTGGAACACTGTCAAGTCCCTGTGTGTTCCTTTTCAGATAATTATGCATATTGATACTTGAAGAAGAGGAATTCTCGAAACGGGATTAACAATCCGGATACCTGTTGTGTGATATGTGATAATTAGCTTAGATACAATTGTTATAACGAGGAGTGTTAACCTTATTGGGATTTATTGATTTGTGACAATTAGCACAGATATTTTTGTTATATTAGGAGTGTTTATGTAATCAGCAGCTGTGGTGATTATTGGCTTAATTGATGTAATCATTAGTACGTGATAAAATAACTGACAAATAGTCATATATGTGATAAAAGAATTTACTATTGTGAAATAAATCTCATTAGTCTTTGTAAAAAAGTCATAAATTCAGCGGTCGTGTGCCAACGGCACCTGTTTGCAGATTTAATTACAACTGCAGCCTCCAGTTTATGGTGTAGTTTTTCTAGATGGACATAATGGGCTTTGCCAAGTCATAGTGTCCTTTACTGACTTAGAAACTTCCTTACTACTGAACCTGTTTTGAGTATGACTGCTTTCTGGATGTTGGTGTGCTATCATCATTATCATCTGCATTTCTATACTGCCTTTCAAGAACCAACCAAGGCAGTTTAGAAAAATTCACAAATCAAAATTCACAAACAAATTAAGATATTGTAAAACAAAACAAAAAACCCCTCCAAAACAAGGTTTAAATAAATTAACAAACACATCCTTTGTCAGTGAGTTATTACGATTTTCATTTGATGTCTCTTAAGATAATGACAGATGTACGATGGCTGATGATTTCTTATTATTTAAGTTTGGCTTTTATACCATGGAAAGCAATAAGAATAATAACAAATTACAATGATTATTACATATCCCTTTTTTAAAAAAAGAAAAGTCTTGGAACTTGTTTCAGATAAAATAATTATTTTCTGAATGACACATTGATTACTAATTCAACAATGAGTCTATTATGTGCATCTATTAAAAAAAGAGAAAGAAAGTGAAGTTTCAGATAAATTTCTTGCAATGAGTTGCTTAAACTGATAAATGAATTTGACTCAAGTAATTATTCGGTTAAAACTAAAATGTGCTGAGCAAGTCAGAAGGAAAATTTGCTTTGCTTTAACGCTTTATAATAACGCCTCTGTCTGGAATTAATAATAATTACGACGCCCAATAACACACAGGGAAACTGCTAAATTTGTACTGATTATTAGAGAGAGAAAAAACCACAAATAGCTCACAGTAATTTTTATTTAAGGAATATGCAACAAATGTTGGGCCAGACCTAAATTTATTACAAGATTATAATTTAAGAATGAAAAATGTATCAGTGGACTAAATTAATTGCCCACCATCCACGCTCACCCCATTCTAAAGGTATAGCAGACTTTGATGGACCTTATGCATGCAAAGGGAATTTCTCCTTGACCTTAACATCAGGGATAACTTCATGCACACCTCTCCAGGTGCACAAACAGATCTTTTCTCAGGGACTGAGTTTGCAATCTTATATACATTTATCTGACTTAAAGTCAACCACATTGAGCCTTACGTCTGAACAGACACACACTGGATCACATTGACCCTGTTCAGATGACACACTAATGTTGGTTAAGCATTTTGAGCTAAACATTATGGCGTAGCATATCATGAAAACCATGGTTTAGCAAGTCATGTGAACCATTCCTAACCATGGTGGCTACATAAACACGGTTTAAACACGCTTGCTAACCTTTTGCTGCAAAAGGTTTAGCAGTCTTAACCATGGCATAATGTGTTGTCTGAACAGGCCCATTGTTATCTGAATGCGAAACCTCAGACTCTGCAGCAGCTCAGTAGTTGCATTTGAGCACCTGTGTGTGTTCTCTAGAACTGCTAGATGGGGGTAGTCTGTCCAAACAGAACAATGAAGGACCAGTTCACCTCCCGTTGCAACAAATTGTTCCCAGTTCTTGTTGGACAGAAGCTGTAATCATGCACATAATGTACATAATGTACATATGCACTAGTTCACACTGGAAACACTTAAGAGAGAGAGAAGACAAATTGAAAACTATGGCAAACTGTTGAGCCAAGCATGCTGATAAAATCAATATTTGTTTATATTTACCCTTTCTTTTTTAAAAAACAACAACAATGCCTCAATATTACAAAACCTCCGGGGTATTTCATTTGGGGGAAGGGGAACGGAGATGGTGTTTGCAATTATGGTGACTGATGGCTTATCGTATAGTCCTCTGCCAAGGGCCCCCGAAATGTTTGAGCAACATGGGCAAGCATCACCATTGACAATGGGCCTTAGCATCTGACCTAGGATGCTCCACTGTGACATGTGGGCGGCTTTTAGGGAAGCTTCTCTGCCATCGTTCATGTCCTCACTGAGGAACACCAAAGTTCCACAGAATTCATTTTGGAAAAACCACTGATCAAGATTGTTGAAATTCATCCCTCCCTTTTCTGTACTTAAGAGCTAGTACAATTTTAGATGGGAAAATTTGGGAAAATTCCCTTCCCCTCAGCTCCATTAATCCACCTGATCCAAATGAAAAACAACTAGCAGAGGAATGGAGAAAGCTGAAGTCATGATTTGGCCAACGTGGCAGCAGTTGAATAGCCACCAGGAATAGCCACTTCCACATTAGCATGGTTTTCACACAAAACCTGCCATGTTAATTGAACCATCATTGATTTGCATAGGGGAATTATCTGATTGACTCTATTCCATGAACCCTCTTTATAATCTTTATAATTATGCAAATTGTCTAACACCGCGGAGAGAGAGAGAGGGGCGGAGAGGGAGAGAGGGGAAAAAAACCTGTCATTTTATTCACTTCAAAAGCAACGTGCATGTGTGTGTATTTTAAATAACAGAAGGTCATGAAACCTGCTGATGATACATAAAGCACTTAGAGTGCAGGAACACTGTGGTTCTATTTTACTTCAAAATCTGCTGAGGAAGGAAAGAAGGAATCATGGTGACAAGATTTTCTTGTAGCGCTTTTGAGGGCTCACAGTCAAAGTGCTTCACCTCATAAGAAGAGCCCTGCTGGATCAGATCAAGGGTCCATCTAGTCCAGCACTCTGTTCATACAATGGCCAAACAGCAGTTGACCATGAACCTACAAGCTGGACACCTGTGTAACAGCACCCTCCCATCCATGTTCCCCAGCAACTGATCTACGTAGGCTTACTGCCTCTGATACTAAAGGTAGCACATAGCTATCAGGACTAGTAACCATTGATAGCCTTCTCCTCCAGGAATTTATCTAACACTTTTTAAAAGCAATCCAAATTGGTGGCCACCACTACATATTGTGATAGCAAATTCCATGGTTTAACTATGAGCTGTGTGAAAAAGTACTTCCCTTTATCTGTCCTGAATCTCCCACCAATCAACTTCATGGGAAGACCCTGGGTTTTAGTATTTTGAGAGAGGGAGAAAAATGCGTCCCTATCCACATGCTCCACACCATGGATAATTTTGAATCTCTCTGTCATGTCTCCCCTTAGCCTCCTCTTTTCCATGTTAAACAATCCCAACTGTTGTAACCTTCCCTCATAGGGGGATGTTCCAGCTCCTTGATCATTTTAGCTGCCCTTTTCTGCACCTCCACTGTCCTTGTAAGGAAGTCAGAATTATTATCCCCATATTGTGTGGGGAAGGGGGTGTTTGTGTACTAAGCCTGAGGAAAAAGTAACTTCCCTAAGGCCATTCATACTGAGCTCAAGGCAGAGGTGAGAGTCAAACTCGGAATTTCTTGCTTCATAACTCAGTATCATAAATATTATGCTGCCCCCGCTCTGTAGCAAAATAACATCTAAATAAATGGTTCATGGAGCATTTGCCCATCATTGTTCAGACTCCAACAGAAGCATGGCTTAGTCTACATGGTTGTGCATTCTCAACTATTTTACATACTTGCCCCAAGGAGCAATCAGGTTGACCTGCAGTAAAAACAGAAATACTGCTAACTGTGGAAGTTAATGGAGCCTTTCCCCTCTTTATGATGCTTGCATTTGTGAGGTTCTGTGAGTGGAACAGATATATTATAATCAAGACAGGATTCACCTTTGTTTCCGTAGATGTTTGTACGTGGGCTACATAAGAACATAACAAGAGCTGTCCTGGATCAGACTGAAGGCCTATCTAGTCCAGCATTCTGTTCATACAGTAGCCCACCAGATGCTCCAATGGGAAACTCATAAGCAGGACATGAGCTTAATAGAATCCTTAATGACTATTCTCATGCATCTTCCTCCCCATCCCAACTGTGGTCTGGCTAGCCAAGTGGCAGTCTTGGACACCTATGGTGGTGGGCCACATGCAAGGCTTTTAAAGGCCACAAGGGGCCTGCAAGGCTTGGGTTGGCCGCTATTCTCTGAGGAGGGGGTGGAATGAAGACCTGAAGATGTTAGCATCTGCAATTTCTATTGCAAAATAGTGATCCATTTGCTCTATAATCCACTATTTTGCAACAAACATTACAGGCAAGGAAGTCCCAGTTTGGATTGGGCCCACTGTGATGGTGGTAGGGGTAAAGATCCCAACTCCCCATGCTAGGTTCCAATCCCTTTGCCTACTTTAGAGTAAAAATAACAATAAGGTGTTGCTGCTAGCTAATTTTTTTGAGTAATGTCTTTTTTGATTCTAAGTCTTCAAGAGGAGTGTAATCTCGTCGAACAGAGACCAAATCCCTTTTCGCTGACCTGCCTTTCTTAACATATATCTACCCAACTGAGCCACTATTTTGTACTGGGTTCTGTTAGGTGGATTTCACAGTTGGGGGGGGGAACAACCCCAAGGACATATATTCTGCAAAACGGAAGTCTGCCCTGAGGTACAGCACCTGAATCACATCTGAAATAGGAAATGGTGAGTTCTAGGAGCACTCGCCCTGTGAGTGCTCTCGCTGCCTCAGCCCACCCCACGAGTCAGGCCCTAGGAGCCTCTGCCAAGTGCTCATGAGGTTTGTGAGTGCTCAGCAGCCACCTACCCTGGCTTCAACCCTTTCCCCCTCCACGCTAATGCCACCCACTGTCAACACAGCTGGGGAAATTGCACACTTTCTGGAGGCTCTGGAAAGCATGTCTCCCTCCCATGCCAATGGGGGCCTTTAAGGCCCCCATCAGTGCAGAGGGAGGGAAAGTACATTTTCTGGAGCCTCCAGAAAGTGTGCAATTTCCCCCACTGTGTAAATGCAGCCATTATTAGTGGGGGGGGGGGGAATGTATGATTTCCCCAAGTTTGGGGCAATTGCGTATTTACCCCTGCTACATTAATGGTGGCTGCCATAAAAGCAATGGAAGGAGGGGCACAGGGCACGATCCTGGAAGCCAGGGCCAACCCACGTTCGAGCATATTTGGGGCCTTGCAAGAACTTGGGCACAGGTCTGCCCTCACCCTGGCGCATCCACTTGGGCCTGTGAGAGCTGAACATAAGGGCATCCGCTGCCTTTGCGGACCCAAGCGGATGCTCACAGCATCCCTAATCAAACATAAGCATGGCAGAAGAGGAGGGGCCTGTCGATGACTCCAGCCTAGAAACAGAGAGGATCTTTGGCCCAGGGAAATGTCTGCACTAGGGCTCAGTTGAGTTAACTTTTAACCAGTGGCAGCTGGTGGCTCTGATGTCAGTAGGGTGGTGAATCTGATCTGGGTTTCAGTCAGACCTCTAAAGGGGCTATCCAAGGTGCAAAGTTCCTTCAGTTCTGATTAGGGATGTCAGAGAAATCCAACTTGGACTGAAAGGAGTTAGAATAACTTGTAATCCAGTCTATGGATTTCTTGCCAGACCGGCATCTGCACATCAGGATAATTTGACATGTGCCTTAAAAAAAGTTCTGAACTGTACCTAAATAAATTTGTAGGCAAAAAAAGCAAGCTAGATGAAAAACATTAGACAATTCATGTACATAACTTCTTTAAATTGTTCCATCAATACTTCTGTAACTTCCTGTGAAATTATTTAAATAATTTTCTGATGGGGGGGATCCAAATTCACAGGTTTCTGAACGATGGGCCTCAAAACTGCATGCAATTGACAAAACTCATGAGGAACAGATTAAATACAGTCTGAACATCCTCGTTCTGACTGGTTCTGACTGAAACCCAGAGCAGATCCACCGCCCCACTGACACCAGGACCACCAGCCTCCATTGCTTTTAATGCCCCTTAACCACTCCATTGTATTCATAACCTGGGGAGCTACAGGATAGTAAAAGTGTTTTGTTCTCCCCCACACGCACACACAAGGTGTGTATGTACATTAGCTGAGGAGCTGATATTTTAGTATTTCTTTTTATCAAGTTCTAAAGACATCTTTCCATGTCAATTGCCAACCTATCCTTTCTTTCTTTCTCTCTCTCTTTCTCTCTCTCTTTCTCTCTCTTTCTCTCTCTCTCTCTCTCTCTCTCTCTCACACACACACACACACACACTTATTTTGCCATCTTCTTCCATTTTCTTCCTGCTGTTCCATTCTGCTTGTTTTAATCCCCTTTACTGGTGAGGCAGAAAGAAGCGGGGGAGTAGCTGAGAAATGGATTTTCCCTTTAGGGTGATGCAGACTTCAAAAGGAAAATCAGTCACTTTGTGAGGGGGAAAGAATTAATCATCAAGAGCAATAATTACTTTTCAAATATTATCATGGATGATAAGGAGAGGGGAATTGAAATTGCAGGCAGAACTTGCCCAGATATTTGTTGGGCTTCATGTGAGAGGCCGGGATTTCTGTGGGTGGACTTGCAGAGCTATGTTACCCAGGCAGCACTCAACAGGCAGTGTTATGCTCCCCTGAGCTATAAGAAGGAAACATGAACATGATTGTCTTGCGTTGTTCCATGGGGCAGCCTCTTGGCTCCTCCACTTTCTTGCTGAAAGGAGAGATAGAGGGTTGCATCTTTGAATCCTTCCTTTATTCCACTTTTGATGCATTTGGGGACATGGTTCTGCCTCCACTGAAAATGAATTGTAATTATGTAATTCCATCTTGCTCAATGTGGCAGCTGCCATTGTTAGAATCATGGAAGAATTCTGGTGGGAATAAACACAAAGGAACAATCACACTGCTTTTATCTGCAGTTAGGCTCAAGTGCCTTTCTGCCTTTCCAGTCATGTTTATTCAGCTTACAGGAACATTGTTGTCCCAGGTCTTTCAAGTTCTTGCCTCTGGCAATGTGGTGATCTGTGTGTATAGTGGTGGTTCCTCAGCCCTTCTGTGACCATATTGCCCAGTGCAAGGAGAAAAGCATTGGAGGTTCCTCCAGAGACAAGACAGGCAGAGTCGAACCTGTAGCTGCCTTGAATGCCATTTTTTGGCAGGAAGATGGGATGCAAGTCAAATAAATAGCTTGCTTGACAAATGGCTTTTCCACAACTCAAGCTCTATCCTATTTAGTAGGCTGACCATCTGAAAAGGAGGACAGGGCTCATATAACTTTAACAGTTGTAGAGAAAAGGGAATTTCAACCAGTGTCATTTGTATGCAATTAGTTCCTGGTGAAATTCCCTCTTCATCACAACAGTTAAAGTTGCAGGAGCCCTGCCTTCTTTTGTATATGGTCACTCTAGTATAGCGCCAAGATGACAAACCCTGGTCCATGTTAATTGGGACCAACTCTTGAAGCGCCCCATTGGATACTGCAGCATGTGACTGAGAGCATGTGTTCTCCCAGGGAAAGACAGTTGGCTTTTTACTTGGGGAATCTTTTCATTCTTTGCTGGATGCTAGCTGAGCAGACTGCATGCCTCCTGCTCTATTCCTTAGGGGTCATTTTGACCAGGCAAGACATATATGGAATGAAGCACTGTGACCCAGATTGTCCTGCAGGCAGGGAATCAACATTGCCAAAAAGCACATCTGTTCTCTGGAATTAGGACCCTCTGCATGCTCCCTAAGTAGGTACTTGCGCTTCTTTTCCCAGCAAGACAGTTCTCTAGTCTTTCCCTTAACTCTGACCAATTATAAAGGACACTTCTACACCTGTTTTTTGTCTGTGCATGTGCCTAATTCAAATTGAGTTTACCTGGAAGGCATCTTTAGCTTACAGGCAAATGTAGCTCCACAAAAGGCATTCGCGAAAGTGCACGTGACCTTCTGGTGACACGCAAAAAGTGGAGAAATCATTGATTCACATAATGCACAAGAACTTTTGTTCATTTGGTTAGCTGCATCATGCAAGGCCAAATTACCCCCCTCCCAGTCATTACATAAAGAGACAGAAAGGCCACTCAATGTGCAATTTCACTTTCTGAAATGCAGTAATCAGCTGCTGAGGATAGAAGAGACCTGTACTGAATGCAACTTGCTGTAAATCATATTAACTGGCTGCCAGTTGGATTGAAGTGGAACATGCACAGCAGGAGTGTGCAACTGTGTGGCCCCCAAAGTTGGCAGAACCCCACCAACTTTTCCTCACAACCCAACTGCAATCCTATACACACTTAGGGAGTAATCCTATGTCCCCCTAGACAGTGTCTGGACGGGACATGGGATTCTTTGGTTTTTTGGCTCCCAGCTCAGAGCCAGTGCTCAGAGCTAAGAGCCAGGAAACTGCACTCCGACCCCTTCACCCTCCCCCTCATGGCTAGTGTGGAGTGAACTGCAGCAATTACCTCTCCATGCTAATAAAACTGAATTTGGAGAGGGCAAAAATGGGGCATTCCCGGGGTGGGGGAGAGACGCTGCTCTAGAGAGTTTCCTATGCAACGTGTGGCTTTTCCCCCCTCCGACTCCAAAGCTCCCTAGGTAGATGCTGAAAATCGAGCATCTAGCAACAACTGCAGGGCAGACAGAGCACAGAGGAGAGGATCCCCTCTCTCCACCATGCATTGGATACTCGTAAGTCCTCAAGTTTGGGGACATATGAGTATCCAGGATGCAACCCATAGGATTTCACTCTTACCTAAGTGAAAACTCCATTGAACTCAATGACACTTCTTCATGGGTCAACACACATAGGACTGAACTGCAAATTATGTAGTTTGAGAGGAAATATGCATGTCAATAAAATTTAAAATATATATTTAAATACATATTTTGAGGGGATTTAAAATAACAACTATGTTGCAGATTAATGTGGAAATAGAATGGAATGGAATTAAGATTAAAAATGTGTGAATGTGACTTGGACCAGAATTGTCAATTAAACCTATCTCTATGGTAAATTGTCCTGAGTGCTTCAGCAGAAAAGTGCTATATAAATATAATAAATAAATAAAAAATTGCAGCTGAGATTTCAGATGTTTACAAAGGAGCCTCTTAACAACAGAAGGCACAATAATGAAAATCCCAAAATCTCTAAATATATTATTTGATGCATAGGCCACAGGTCTGTTATGAGCTGAAAACTGTTTGAAGTGAGTATTCAGGCAGATGGGTCAGTGGTGCTAAAGTTTCTGAATTACTAATATCAGCTTGATGGATTTGGAGATCCAGCGGTAAGAAAAGAAAAAATGCTAAGCCTGATTTTTGAAGCTGCAGTGAGTGGAGATAGCCATAGGTTGTTTTGAAGCAGGGGTAGGGAACTATGGGATGTACAGAGACCCCATGGGCCAATACCTTCCCACCCCCATGGCAAACAAAAAAAATATTTATTTATTACATCTTTATACTCCCATCAGCTGAAGCTCTCTGGGCAGTGCACAATTAAAAACCATAAAACATGACAAGTATAAATTTAAAACATTAAAAAGTTTAAATGGCAACATAAAACCAGCTTCATTAAAAACCAGAGAAAGCCCAGGTATAAAGGTATGTCTTCTGGAGGCATTTAAAAGATGTTACATGTTCCACGTCCCAAACCACACGGGGAAGGATTCTCCAGAGGATGGGTGCCGCTACAGAGAAGGTCCGCCACTGACATTCTTCATGGCGGCATTCTGTTCGTTTTGGAATGGCCAGTAGGGCCTCCTCTGAGGATCGTAGTTGTTATCCAGGTATAAATAAAGGAAGGTGGTCTACTAAGTATGCTGGCCCCAAGTTGTTTAGGGCTTTGTAGGGTAACAGCATACATACATACAGTGGCAGCTACAGCTTGTTTTCAAGCTACATTTGACGCTTTTGGACTCTGTAGTAGCTACAAAGCATTAAAAGGGTTAAAAAAACTTCAAAGTGGATGCCAGTTTTGTTATTTATTTTATCATCATCATCTTTGTTATTACAATTGTGTGGGACAGCGGGGGTCATCCCTGTCTTAATGTAATCAATGCTCAGTTATAATTGCCACCGAATTCTAAAGTAAGACTCCAATGGCAAATTCTGAGACCTGGAAATCTGAGGAAAGGCTTAATTTGCTATGCATGCAGAAAGAGTCCGCTGTGCCCCCTCCTGTGTTTTGGACCTCACTAGATGGGTACCAAGATGTGGCATGGGTTAATGGTTTACAAAACTATCTTCCTTCCCATTGGTTTGGAACAGGAAGCACTCCATGACTCACATGTCCTAGCATGCAAGAGATGAACTGAAATTTCTCCAAAAACATTTTTGTGAGGATCCCCCCCCCCCGTTTCTCCTCCCATCCTTCCCGCACAAGGAAGGCCACTGTGCAGAATTGTCTCTGAATTTTCTCTATCATTATTATTTTGCAGCGGCTTGCCTTTCCCCAACCACTCCGTAATGCCTGGATGCAAAATGGTGTCTGGGCTGCCAACACAATTGCTGCTTCAACTTTTGCACTTGCAGCAGCAACAACAACAAACCAACAAGCAAATCCTCAGCAAAATAATAAAGATGTTGTGCTGCTGATGGTGAGCCACACTGCCCCAAGAAACTGTTGGAGGATTCATCTTCCCCACGTAGAAATTTGGGGAAATGGTCCTCCCAATTTCTCTACCCATAAATAGGTTGGAGAATCTTGAGAGACTATTTGCTTGCAGCTCTAAGTCCATATTCCTTAATGATGTTATGCCTAACAGAATAGAAGGGATTTGTTGGAACAGCTGTATATCTCAGTGCAGGTGGAACACCAGGGGCTTAACAGGGTACTTTGGTCCTTACCTTTAGAAGCTTATGCTAGGCTAGCGGGACTGAACTTAATCTGCCTTTACTTTCTCCAAGACCTCTTTTTCACACACACACACACAAACACACACACACACCTAATTCTGCTAACACAGTCTAATGCACAGGAGAGATTTGTATGAGAAACTTCTATACTTCAATCCCATTACATCCTTTCTGTAGCTTTCTTACCCTTTATAAAACAACAATATGGTGACTAGGCTGACCGTATGAAAAGGAGGACAGGGCTCATGTAACTTTAACTATTGTCGAGAAAAGGGAATTTCAGTCAGTGTCATTTGTATGCAATTAGTTCCGGATGAAATTCCCTCTTCATCACAACAGTTAAAGTTTCAGGCACTATACTACAGTGACCATATACAAAAGAAGGCAGGGGCCCTTACAACTTTAACTGTTGTGATGAAGAGGGAATTTCACCCGGAACTAATTGCATCCAAATGACACTGGCTGAAATTCCCTTTTCTCTACAACTGTTAAAGCTACATGAGCCCTGTCCTCCTTTTCATATGGTCAGCCTAATGGTGACCATATGAAAAGGAGGACAGGGCTGCCCTCTTTTGTATCTGTTTACTCTAGCTATACTCTTGCAGCTTTAACTGTTGTGATGAGGAGGGAATTTCACCAGGTGCTGCATGCATACAAATGACACCTGCTGAAATTCCCTTTTCTATGCAACTGTTAATGATACAGGAGCCCTGTCCTCCTTTCCATATGGTCACCCTGAACAACTATAACAACAACAATTGAACTCAACAATTGAATTGGTACAGAGCTGTCCTAGAGAGATGCAGCCACTGGGTGTCAGGCATTTAACCCCCCTCCCCCCCTTTCCCCACACACCCTGCAGTTAGCAACATGTCCCCATCTTTTGCGCTGTGCAGTGTTACAAGGACAAACACCAGCAAGGCCAAAGGAAGAGACTGGGAAGGGAAGTAGAGGGGGTTGTTTGCTCCGTACTTGAAAACCGCCAAGCAAGCTTCACTTTGTGCTCACTCTGGCAGTGACATTTTAATTTATGAGCTAAGAACGCACTGATTGCCAACTACAAAAATTGATTTGGTTGTTCATCTGATTCAACCCGTGTCAGAGTTTGAAAGTAATTATGATAGTGGAGCTGATAGGCAGGCAATTACATTTTTGTTCTCTCTCTCTCCTCTCTCTCTCCCTCTCTCTCTTTGAATCCTGAGGTTGTTCTTCCTGGAAGCCTGGGCAAGCATCAGTTTGTGTGATTTTTCTTTCTTAGGCACTGTTGTGGTGCAAATTATTAAATCACTATCTTGTCAACTTCAGCTACCACAGCACTAGACAAGTTCCTTCATTCAGATGTTTATTTCTTTCTCTAGCAGTCTTGTAGCCTTATCAAGTTAAGACGGGGACGGGGGACGGGGGGGCAATACATTTAGGCTGTTTGGGGACACCTACTACTACATTTACAAAATGAACTTTATTTTATTGATGTATATACTGATCATTACATTCGCTCATTACATCAACCGTCTTGCAGTATATATGGTCAATTCCCCCAACATTAGATTATTTGGGTGCCAGTTTTGCATGGCATACTGAACTGAATAAAGATCTATGCTATCTTAAGTGTAAATACAATTTTTGGCTCTCATTTCAAGACACTTTCTGTATCCCTGTTAAATACCAAAAATTAGACCCCTGCTTCCACTGATAGTCAATATACTCTAAAGCATTAGACTTCCATGGGTGAAGCAGGACCTGCAAGTGTGTCATGGCCCAATCTAATGACTATAAGACCAGCTGGCATCCCCATCATTTCCTTTGTTATGGTGTTGTTTTCAGAGAAAAGAATAAAAAGAGATAAGGGGGGGGGGGGAATACTAGGCTGACCATATGAAAAGGAGGACAGGGCTCATGTAACTTTAACAGTTGTAGAGAAAAGGGAATTTCAGCCAGTGTCATTTGTATGCAATTAGTTCCTGGTGAAATTCCCTCTTCATCACAACTGTTAAAGTTGCAGGCACTATACTAGAGTGACCATGTACAAAAGAAGGCTGTGCCCCTGCAACTTCAACTGTTGTGATGAAGAGGGAATTTCACCCCGAAATAATTGCATACAAATGACACTGACTGAAATTCCCTTTTCTCGACAACAGTTAAAGTTACATGAGCCCTGTCCTCCTTTTCATATGGTCAGCCTAGGAAATACAGAAGAAGCAGGGCCAGCCCCACCATTAGGCAGAGTGAGATGGTCACTTCCAGTGGCGGATAATGGTGGGCATGCAGTGGTAAAGTTAGGTAATTTTAGACTCTGGATCCAATGGTCTTATGCCTCCCCGCTTTAGGTGGTAATGTGTATTGCTTCACTTACTTCAAAGTCTAATTCGCTAACCCTGCTGCACTTGAGGACCCTCCTGCCCTTTCTGCTGAGTCAGGCCCTGGACTTCAGCCCCACAATCCAATCCTGGTGATGCCACTGGGGCCAGGGAGCAAGAAAAAAGGTGTTGGATAACACAACTGTGTGTGCCATACAGCCTGTACCACACCCTCTAAAGCTTGCCTGCTGCCCTGGGTTAGCTTGAATGATCCTATCAAGCAGTATGGAGAATGATCTGACACAACAGATGTATTTCGATGGGGAAATGTTTGTAAAATGCATAGCATTATGGTGGTGGCCTGGATCTGCCCATGGGCATTATCCAGCACATTTCAGTTGTCACTCTGTTGCCCTGTTGGAAAACAGGAACGTTCAGGGCAAGTTCTACACTAATGCTTTTTATCGGTATTGAAGTGCACTGATAATGTTGGGGAACATTATGCATTCCAAAGACCATGTTTCTAGTGCCATTTCCTACTCTCCCCACCCCATATTATCCAAAATACAGATGTCATTGTGTGTGCTAGGAGTAGGGATGTCGCAGGCTCCCGACTGAATCTGAGAGTCTGGCAGACTCTCCCACATCCCCCCCCCCCGGACCCAGCTTGCTGGGCTGTGGCACATTCACAGCCTCACTCCTCAAATGCCCCATGGCTCAGGGAATGGCCTGGCAGCCATCCACTTTCATCTGCAGCCTCCATTGTGCACGGCAAAGGAGGCTCCAGAAATTGCGTATTTCCCATGTTGCGTAAATGGCAGCCATAAAGTCCCCATTTCTGCAAGATTAAAGGCACGAACCTTCCAATTACGCCTTTAATCTTGCATAAATGGGGCCTTTACACCCACCATTTATGCAATGTGGGAAATATGCAATTTCAGTATGCAAATCAATGGAGGTTCTGGACGAGGCCAGGTGGCCTCAAGTCTTCGTCAGCTGCTCACTGGGCCAGAAAGAAGCTCACACAACACCCCAAGAAGGGGAAGATGCAGCGACTGCTTGAAGGGTGACCGACACAGCTGTTCACGGGTGAGTGCATCCATCCCTAATTACAAGGTATGAATGTATAAGAGGGATAAAGCATCACCATGATGGGATGTATCAATGTGACACAAGATGTAGATCTGGCCCTGGAAAACTATGTAAATCTAAACGTATGTCTTCGCTTCACGCTTCCCAACATTCTGCTCCGTTTTGGTGCCACTAAACTTTACATTGTAAGCCTGACATTGTCCTCCCTCACCCTACCCACCATGTTCTTCTTTGTTTCTGACAAAGGCATGTCTCTCTCAAAGATTCCTTTCCAGTTGCAGCCAGCCAGCTATCTAAGCCGCATCCTGAATCTTGTTCAAACGGTCGGCACCTTGCAGAGTGAGCCAAATTACTGGGGGAGGGGATGAAAATACACCTCCCCTCCCCAAGCTGCTTTGAGGCGCAGGAAGAAGAGCGCCAGATAAAAAGCAATTTGTGTAATACGTCGGCAAGGTGGCAGGGAGCCCAGCGAGTGGAACTTAATGAGCTGACATCTGTCGACAACTCTGCGGTGTCAGATATTAGCGTTTGTTTCACTCATTTGCACATTGTGTGTAAGTAGAAAACTTAGGTAGAGAGGAGAGGCTGGGCCCGCCATCCAATTTGTTGGGTTTTCTCTGCAACTGCTGAGACGTGAAGACATCCCAGTACATGCAAAATGCAGCGTTTCTTCTTTGTCAAATGCTGAGCATTGTGTGATCCAACGAAACGTGCACCTTCTGAATGGAAAAAACGTCAAGAACCTGCCACAAATTGTCCGCTATTTCTTAGCACTATTCTCCTTTGGCATTCGGTTGCACAAATTTGATAGCAGTGGCTAGTGTTGATTGCCTCTGGCAGGTAGAGGGTGCTGGCTTCAGTTTCCATGGTTAATAAATTGCAACAAGAATTGCTAATAGTTCTGTGCAAGTGCCTCACCCAGGAAATGTACGGTTCTATTTACTTTGCAAAAGAAAAGCACTGCTGGATACTGACAATTCCATCACACCTGGACATTGCACAGCCATTCTTTCTATTGTGTTTTCCAGTTCAGCTTTACGTGGCAATGGTATGGCAGCATTAATCTTGCTGCTCTGGTCACATTGCAAAATTAATTTGTTATAAGCACTGTTGTTCGTTCATAATAATCCTTGGCATTTATAAAAGGATTCTTTCTCCAGGAACGACATATAGACCTTTGCAGACATCTACTCTGGGAACACATGCCATCCCTACTACTGTTTATATATGGACAGAGTAGATCTGCAATAGGCTTATTTCTCCATTAGATCCATATTTGCTTAGTCTGGTCAGCATATACAGCACTTCAAGCTGCAGGTAGGAGTACCATTTTCAAATGTCCCATGCATAAATCTCCCTGAGATAGGGAGAACTACCATAGCAAGGGGGAAAGTGCTATCCCATGCCACTCCCCATTTTTACAAATAAAAGTTAACAACAACATCATCATCAACAACAACAACAGGAGTACATTAAAAATGGGCCTGTTCAGACAACACACTAAACTAGGCTGACCATATGAAAAGGAGGACAGGGCTCCTGTATCTTTAACAGTTTCATAGAAAAGGGAATTTCAGCAGATGTCATTTGTATATAAGCAGAACCTGGTGGAATTCCCTCTTCATCACAAAGTTAAAGCTGCAGAAGCCCTGCCCTCTTTTGTACATAGTCAAGAGACAGGACTCCTGCAGCTTTAACTGTTGTGATGAAGAGGGAATTTCACCAGGTTATATGCATACAAACAACACCTGCTGAAATTCCCTGTCCTTTGCAACTGTTAAAGATACAGGAGCCCTGTCCTCCTTTTCATATGGTCACCCTAACTAAACCATGGTTAGGCCACTAAACCTTTTGCAGCAAATAATAAGTGACCATGTTTAATTCATGGCTATGTAGCCATCATGGTTAGGAATGGTTCACACGACACACTAAGTCGTGGATCACACAACATGCTAAGCCATAATGTTTAGCTCAAAATGCTTAACCACCAGGCCTTAGCGTGGCATCTGAACAGGGTCAATGTGATTCCCCTACTTGCATCCTGAAATGGCACAGTCCATTCTACCATCACCATTACATTCTATTGTATGTGATGACAGGGTCTCATAATCAGTGCAGTGGAAAGGAGGAAAGTGTTGGGTCTTCCATGCCCAGTTCTAATGGAGGTAAGGTGATGCTAAGTCATGTGCACTACCTTAGATTGCAAGAATCCAGGATCTCCTACAGACTGACAACTCATCTGGCTTCTTGCTTTCTTGGTTTCCCAATGGAAAAATAGGGATAATTGCAATGTCTGATGGGTAGGGATGCTCAAGGATTTTGTCTGCATTGTAAAGAAAACCAACCTGGTTGCCACTGTCTGGACGAATATATGTACCAGAACACAGTTTGGCCCTTTCTACACCATAAGAGTGTAAAGGGAGGGAGGGAGGGCTATCCTGGAAGTACCTAATACACACTATTGGCACATAGGGACCAGACTGGGGCCATTGTAGGCAAACAGCCTGGTGTAGAAATGGCCTTATCCTTTGCATTTCTAAAAGGCCTATACAATGGCATAGTTTAGGGTAAAACACATACAAAATGTGTATTTAGGATAAAATGCATTAAATCTGTCTTACAGGGTAAAATGTGTACAAAAATGTGTATTGTATGCAGAAAATACATCAAAAATAATGGACATTTCTCTTTCTTTTTCTTTTTAAAAAACAAAATATACCACAGATTGATGCAGAAATAAGATGGAAGGGATGCATGAATGAATACATGTGAAAATGACATGGACCAGTATTAGACTGATCTGTCCACCCCTAATAATATGAATAAATTTCATAAGCAGCCTTCCCCAACCTGGTGCTTTCCAGATATTTTGGATGACAATTCCCAGAATTCCTGGGCTGGGGTGGGCGAACTCACCTGCACTTGCATTCACGCCTTAACCCTTGCATCAGTGGGGCCTTTAAGGCCACCATTAGAGCAGGGCAGAAGGGTACAGTTCACAGAAGCTCTGGAAATTGCACAATTCCCCCGTTGCTTCAGTGGTGGTTACTATTGATACAGGAAGGGAAGTGCACAGTTTTGGCGTGTGGGCAGGTGGCTGCCGAGCACTCGCTGGGGCTTTGCGAGCACTCAGGTGGGGGGCCACACTCAAATTGGGAGTGCCTGACTGGGCCTGGGGGGGCAGACATGAGGGGTCTGCAGGACTCCCAGACCCAGTCAGGCATTTTGCGGCATCCCTACCTTGGTCAATGGCCATGCTGGCACCATGTTAGAGAAGGTGGGCTACGGTTTGGAGCTCACACCCTTGGGAGCCCAGTGCCTATCATCCATGATGGCGGCACTTGGGTAATGGCCTCTTCCATTATCAACCCTTTATTGTCCAGAACCAGTGAATTGGTTCATTTTCGTTAGAACTGTAAGCTCTAATGGTTGTAAGCTAAACATCCAATAAAGCTGAAGCACATTTTTATATAATTTCATTAATACTGGAGTCACGTAAATTGAAGATGCTTTTAGTCTGTGAAAGAGACACCCTCTGCAGATCCCAGGCCACACTGCATTGGAAGACCTAAAGATGGTAGTGCATGTGCTGGTAACTTCGAGGTTCGACTTCTGCAATGCGCTGTACATAGGACTACCTCTGTGCCTACTCCGGAAACTTCAATTAGTTCAAAATATGGCAGCCAGGTTGGTCACCGGTACACCTAGATCATATTACGCCAGCTTTAAAATCGCTCCACTGGCTGCTAATTACTTTCCGGGCAAAGTACAATGTGTTGGTCATTACCTTTAAAGCCCTACATGGTTTGGGTCCAGGTTAACTGTGGGATCGCCTTCTCCCATACAATCCGCCCTGCACACTCAGGTCCTCTGGGAAGAACTTACTACAGTCAGCCAAAACTAGGCTGACAACCATTACTCAGAGGACCTTCTCTTCTGCCACTCACAGACTGTGGAATGGCCTGCCAGAAGAGATCCGCCAACTTAACAGTCTTCCAGAATTTAAGAAAGCTATCAAGACTGATTTGCAGTTTTTCCTTGGCATACTAGCTGTAGCTGGGTGGTGGGACACATGCTTTGCATAAAAAAGATCCAGGTTCAATTCCTGATATCTCCTGGGAAAGGATGAAAACTCAGAGAGTCACTTCCAATCAAGATAAAGTAGATAGTACTGAGCTACATAGACCACTGGTCTGTGCCAGTATAAGCACCTTGCATAACTCCTTTAGATTTCTGACTGATTCTGACTGAGACCAAGAGTGGATTCACTGTCCCACTCACATCAGAGTTTCCAGCCTCCACTGCCTATTTTTATAGTTAATCGTAGTTCTACAGTTTATAGAACCATTGACCTGGCCAGAAATATAGATGTTCCTGATCAGTAATCATTCTGAAACACAGTTGGAGACCACAGCTGCCCCTGAGTTCTCCCTAAATTATGTATTTACTTATTTACTTATTTACTTTGTATTTACTTATTTACAACATTTGTATACCACTCCACATATAAAACCGATTTCTGATGACCTCAATGATAAGGTGACCAGATAAAATCCAGGTCAGGGCTCATGTAACTTTAACAGTTGTAGAGAAAAGGGAATTTCAGCCAGTGTTATTTGTATGAAATTAGTTCCTAGTGAAATTCCGTCTTCATCACAACAGTTAAAGGTGCAGGGGCCCTGCCTTCTTTTGTATATGGTCACTCTAGTATAGTGCCTGCAACTAATTGCATACAAATGACTCTGGCTGAAATTCCCTTTTCTCTACAACTGTTAAAGTTACATGAGCCCTGACCTGGATTTTATTTGGTTACCCTACTCAATGACCAGGCAGGTTGCTAAAGAAGAAGGCGCTCTCTCAGGTATCCTGGTCCTATGTTGTTTAGGGCTATGTTGTTTGAAATTAAAGCCATGTGTACATCTTATTTATCACTGTTTATGACATCCAGAGAGCTGCATCACATGACCAAGTTTAGCAACCATCTTACCAAAGCAGAATAAATGATTCCCAAATAGTTGAAACTTTCCTGTCCTCTTATCGTTTTTACCTGTCACTGCATTTAGTCATCCAATCATCACATGTCCTGAAAACAAATGGCAAGGTAACACATTTGCAAGACCAATTTGACAGAACAAAATCTAGATCTAATGGCACATTGAAGCAGGTCCCAAAAAAACCTCACAAATCTCTTCACTTGGGTGCATTTTGAGCTTTGCCTTTTTAAACAGATTATTTCTTTTTTCAAAAAGAAAACCCCTCAGATGAGCTCAGCATGGTCTAGATAGTGGTTAAGGCCACTCAAGTTTTTTTGGTCTAACACTCTCTTCAATAAGTGCATTCCAGCTGAGAGTCTATTGGACCATTAAAATCAATTTCATTTCTTTTCATGGTTCCTCCCCGACAACCCTTGTTTTAATGCGCACACACAAAAGGGACTGATTTGCCTTTACTAAACCTAATAAAATCCAGTGGGGACCTAAATAAACAAGCAATGGAAATAGCCTTGTTAACCATCACGGGGTGGGGGCGGGAATATGTTCTGATTATGCATGGACCACAGGAGAGCCCAGTGGAATAAATGTCCTGTAGAGTTTGCTTTTTCCAATGGCAACATTTGATTCTGATCTGCCATAGGCTGCTTGGGCCATTAGGTGTGCCCACTGTTCAAAGTTGTATTTTAAACAATTACTGGCATGCCATGAGAGCCTTCAATTATTCACCTGCCAAGGAAGTAGAATTTCACTTTTGTCTTGCTCTTCAACAGTGCACAAAGGGACAGTCTGCTTAGTGAACCTAGAGAAGAGGGGTGCTTCTCCTGTATGTCCAGATGTGACCCAGAGCATTCATTTAGTACAGCAGGGTTTTTGCAAAATCCTGATTTGGGCAAATTGAACAGCCTAAAAACCAATTATCTCTACCTATAAAGCGAAAAGTACATGTGCATCATGTATGTGCAAAAATGTTTACCCACTTCCAGTTGACTTAGAAACTTGACACAGTGGCACAGTGATAGGTCTGGCTATACAATGTACCAGAAAAATCTAAAAACACAAATTTGGGGGGTTAAGTATTTTTAAAGAATTTAATGAAAACCTAGGTTTATGCCTACAACTCCCAGCATGCCTTGGGCGAAACTGCCAGAATGCCTCAGGCAGGAGGCCAGACTTACTGGCCTTTGGCGGCCATTGTGAGAACACAGGTTGGTGGCTGCTGCGTGTCTTTTACAACTCTGACTCTTAAGGTTGGTCTGGAGCAGTCAACTTAATAACACATAAAAGGAAACAACCCACATAAATGGGCTGCATCCAGTTGCAGTGCCTCCTCCCACCCTATGTGTAGTTTTAAAATGTAAGCAGATACAACATCATGACTTTGCGAGGCCAAACATGCTCAAAGGCACTCCATCCTGATATCACTGTTTTCTCAGTATCTGGGGGAAACAAGTGTGTAGCCTTTGCCCTTAAGAGGGAGGGAGGAAGGGGAGGCACTCTGTGAATGCCCAGAAACAGACCCAACAAAGGGGGGAAGTGCCTGGCCCAGCCCTGGCCCTTCAGTACTGGCTCCTGATGTAGCACTTGATAGGTGAGAAGCACAGGCCAAGGCAATCCCAGCAGGATTGGCCAGAGCTGGGTGCATCCACTGATAGCCGCTTACCTCCCCTCCTTGGCGATGTTACTCCTCGACACTCTATCAAGGACCAGCATCAGCAACAAGAAGATGTCTCAGAGGATGCGGGCATCTGCAGCCTGCCAAAGGCATGCTGGGAGGTGTAGTATTAGCATGTAAAGTGGCTGATTTGAAATAAAATATGGGTGAGCAAACCCTGACCTCTCACTAACTGTCTTTGTTCTCCTACCTGACTTTCTCCAACTGCCACTGACCCTGCCCACCATTCCATTCTAGACTCAGCTATATTAGTCAATCCTCCATTCACTCTTCTGCCTCAATGGTATAGTCAGGCTGTTACATAAAAATCATAAACTTTATTCAGAAATTCATAAGCAGGGTGCCACAACCATGATGGCCTGCTCTCCAGTTGTCTTCCACCACATCTCAGATAGTGTTCAAAGACCTAGGCTTATGGCTACAACTCCCAGCATGCCTTGGGCAGGAGGGAAGATTTATCAGGCTTTGGCAGCCATTATCTGGTAGTGGTTCGCCCTCCTGGGCCTGAAGGAAGAGCGCCTGGGGCCAGCTGCCTCAATTGCTAGGCCCCATCAGGAGCAGGCCCGTTGCCAACAGCACCCAATCGAACCATCAGTCAGTCAGCCAGCCAGCTCCCTCATGGTCTACCTATGAGCACTGATTACACAGTGTAGTGTGGACTGGCTCAGCCAGACTTCACTTCCCATGAGCTTCAGCAGCAGGACTCCAGTAAAAGGCATGCCGGGAAATTGTAGTTTTTGTTTTCTGTGGAGACAAGGAAAATTATGGTGACAGCTTCAAGGCAGCCCTGGCTATGCATTGAAGGTGAGAGATACGTGGGGGGGGGGGGGGAGAAACTAATTTAAGTTGTTTTAAAGTGACCTTACAGGCTTAGGAATGGCCTTCCTTGAAGGGTTGTTATGAGGGTGTGAGAGGGAAAAAAAGAAATGAATTTAATTTGTTTAAAGGTTAACTCAGGCCTAGCACCAGCCTGCTACTTTAAGATGATTTCCTTGCAGACATATTTTTTAGGGGGCCCAAACAACACTGGGTAGAAACTTAAAATCTGGCATGCTGATAGGTCTGGCTGTACAATGTACCAGAAAAATCTAAAAACATTAAATTTTGGATTTTAAATATTTTTATGTCAGATAAAAGGGCCAAGTCACCAGTGGCCTTCACCATCCTAGCTCTCTGCCAAAACCTGTGAAATGTAGATATTATATGGTAAATTATGCCAATAAAGTATTCTGGCTGCTTTCCTTTTTTCATAATAATAACTTTAGAGCACATGCATACAACAGTTCCTCATTTCCACTGACATCTGCTTCCCTACTATCTGTTATTCAGATACCTGGACAATGCCAGGTCTATTTTGAAAACATATTTTTAGGTTTGAATCTTTTTTTAGCTGGTAGAAAGGGTGTTGTGTGTCCTGATTGTTTTTGAAATTTAGATGGCTTCTCCGGCCATGGCATGATGGAAGGTGTAGGCATTTCAAGTAAAACAAAAAATGTGGTTCATCACGAAGCTCTAATTTAAAATACAGTTCTTATTAACACAATTTTCCATTTATTCTAACAAAACAATTTACGAACTCAACCAAACTAAAAACAACCAACCAACCTAAAGATGAATACGTTGCAGAGAAATTTATTATTTATCAAATAAATTTCATAAACATTATTCATGGACCCGAGCAACGCCGGGCATATCAGCTAGTTTTAAATAAATTAAAACTGTGTGGTGTTAATTTGCAGCTGCAAAACTAACTGATGTAGTCTGTAGGTTAATTAGTGGGGCCAATTTGAATTGTAGAGAGCAACTTTTAATCAGTTGGGATGCAAGTTAAGGGCAACTTTGTTTATTTTTTAAGCCTATTTTGGTTCTCATGTCTTGCAGTAACAGGGCATGAAAAAGAAATTAAATATGTCCTTTCCTGCATAATGGTGAGTGGTACTGTGTGGTATCTGATACTTATACTGATGTTTGTCTATTATCTAAATATATTTAAATTTCGTTGATTGGTTGGAAGTTAAATGATTAATCAATGAAAGTTTTTTAATAGGTTGATAGCCCTAAATAGAATCCATTGACCTAATATGTACAGTAGCAGAAGGCACAGTGAACACTTTTGCTGAATTGCTGATTAAAATGACATCCCAGGCTCTAAATGTGATAGTGAGTTTAGAATTTGTAGAAGTAAACAAAAACAAAAAAAGACAGACAGATAATAAATAAATTTCTCTTCTGGAAAGACCAAGGATACTGTCACCTTCAGGGTCAAGTAACACATTTTGTTGTCATTCAGCAAAAAAAGCCAATGGAGGCTTTTTTCAATGTTAGACATAAAACAAAATACATCATATTGGTTCATATGAAAAATACCAGTATCCACGATCAGTGGCGTGGTGTGGCGTGGGCTCCTGGGTCCTCAAATGGGCACGGAGCTGGACAGGGTGGCTCCATGCCCAAGGGGGGTGGGGGGCATCCCTTGGATGGCAGCACAGAGTTCCCCATTTTTTTCTTATTTACCATTTATTTTATTTATTTTATTTATTTTATTTCTAAACCGCCTCTCCATCCAGATCGCCATGCCAGAACGTCCCTGTTAGCTTCCAGGATGACGCACTGGCATATGGACACTGGGGGAGGATCGCGGAAGCTGGAAAGCCCAAGATCCCCCCCATCATTCCAGAAGGTTCATAGCTCTAGATGAGCCCTGTGTTTCCACCTCGACTCCATCTTATGACTCTCACAATAATAATAATAATAATAATAATAATAATAATAATTTTTATTTCTTACCCGCCTCCCCCTCTGGATTGAGGCGGGGAACAACATCAATACAGACAATATAAAATACATAAAACTGATTAAAGTATATAAAATTAATACATTTTTAAAATCAACCAAGTCTTAAAATTCGACTGGGTAGGCCTGCCGGAAGAT
Source organism: Anniella stebbinsi (assembly GCA_029215795.1). Classification (NCBI taxonomy): domain Eukaryota; kingdom Metazoa; phylum Chordata; class Lepidosauria; order Squamata; family Anniellidae; genus Anniella; species Anniella stebbinsi. The sequence goes on from JARDYH010000001.1 coordinate 339,774,884, forward strand.
ATCAGTCTTTATAGCTCTCTTAAATTCTAGAAGACTGGTAAGTTGGCGGATCTCTCCCGGCACACTTCATGTAGGCTTCTTGTCTTCAATAGGGATGTGCACAGACCCCCCGGATCGGATCGGGACCCGGATCGGGACCTCCAATTTTGTCATGGATCGGTTCGGACAAAATCGGAGGCCCCCCGGACTGGATCGAGTCCGATCCCGATCCAAAAATCGGAAATTTTTGGATCGGCCGCCATTTTTTTCCCCATAGACTTGCATTGCAATGCAAGTCTATGAGGAAAAAATGGCGGCGGGTGGGTGAGGGGGGGCCTAACTCCCTCCCCCCCGGGGCCGTCCGCTGTGGATGGCCCCAGCAGGTAAGCCCCCTCCCCCGTGCTCCCTACCGTGGATAGGGCGCCCGTGGATAGAAGCGGATGGCTCCAGGGGGGGGTAAGCCCCCTTCCCCACCACTGCTTACCTGTTAGGGTCGTTCGCTCCTGTCCGGCGCCGGCGGCTACCGCCAGCCGGCTTTGCGGCTTGCTCTAGAGTAGCGCGCCAGGTAATCACCCGGCGTGCCACCCTGGAGCAGGCCGCGGAGCCCGCTGGTAGTAGCCACCGGCGCCGGACGGCAGCGGACGGGCCGGAAAGGTAAGGGCCCCCCTCCTCCCCTCCGCGCACCCCCTGCTTACCTTCCCAGCCCGTCCGCGCCCGTCCGGCGCCGGCGGCTACTACAAGCGGGCTCCGTGGCCTGCTCTAGAGTAGCGCGCCGGGTCATGACATCACCCGGCGCGCCACCCTGGAGTATGCCGCAGAGCCCGCTGGTAGTAGCCGCCGGCGCCGGACGGGAGCGGCCGGGCCGGGAAGGTAAGCGCCCCCCTCCTCCCCCCCCCGCTGTCCACTTTCATCGGCGGGCGCCCGCTGGCGCCGGCCAATGGAAGCGGCGGTGGGCGCCAGTGGGCGCCCGCCGATCCGCCGAACCGGTTCGGAGCCTTTTCGGACCGGTTCGGATTGGATCGGCCGATCCAGCTGTTGGATCGGAAATCGGATAATTTATCCGATTTCCCACTGGACCGGACTTGGATCGTGGATCGGGTCCAATCCAGTGCACATCCCTAGTCTTCAACATCATCAGTTTCCCCATCCCACCCTCCCCTTTCCCATATCTGCTTTGTGTAACTTCTTTCCTGGTAAAGAGATCTCAAGGTCTCAAAACTTGCTCACAATTTTGTGCATTTTTGGTTGGCCCTAACAAAGGTATTTCTTGGCCATGGATTTTGGATTCCCCCTCCTCAAATGTGCGTATGTTTTATATGTTGATGAGGATGTGATCTGTAAAGGTATTAAAGGACTAATTCCACGTGTTAATGTGCCTCCCACATGCAAAGATAGTTCCGAAGGATTTATTCTTCATTTAAAAGTATTTGGAGACCCACCCTGGATGCTAATGTGTCTGTCCTCAGAGTAACAGTATTTAAACAGCATTTCCCAGGAGCGTGTTAATGTGTGCAGAGCAAGCAAATGAAGAGCAAGAAGGAATGATAAACCATGCTAATAGAACATCGTTTTGCTTAAGATTTAGTTCTGGGAAGGAAGCTGCTTGGTGCATTATGGTGAATATTCAAAGTTAGATGTTTATCTTATTATACCCCGAGGGACTTCTAAACACCATAATTTTAAAAAGGCACCTGAAAGCACATTTATTAAAAGCTGTTGTGTTTATGTTGCTTTATGAATAAAATTTCTTACCACATTATCTTTAAGTAAAACAGTCTTGGCAGTGGGAACAATTTTCCATCTTTGGAAATTTCTTCTCCAGTCCTACAGGCTACCTGGATGAAATGTTCCACTCAGAAACACAAGATAAATCTAATGCTGTACTTAATCATAGCCATTAATGATCAAAACTCCTTTGCTTCTAGTGGGAGGGGAAAGTGCTACACACATTTTAGGGAGCACTTCACAGAACATGAAACGTAGCCACTGCTGAAAAAAGCTTTGGCATCTATTCTGATAATCAACTCGTTCTTGTATATTTCACTGGGTGATTTTGAAAATACAAGGTTTTATCAGCATTCATTAACAAACAGGAGATGTGCATATTCAGGGCAAGATAAAGCTGCACAATTTTGACTCCCATAGCCTGGTATATATATATAAAAGACTGAAGTGGCAGAAAACTACAGTGGTAGAATGGACTGAAGGGAGGGATCCCTGCAAGAAAAAAACTAATACACCAGGAGAAAAGATTCTACCCCCTTTTTCTTGCTAGTTTTCTACCTAGAGGGAGTTTGTTTCTGTAGGAGAACCCTTAAGAATATGATTTCCCCACCAGCAGTGCAGTTTTATTGATGTTTTCATTGTATGCCCAGCTCAGCCACATTTTGCCACATTTGGGGGGGGGGCAAGGGGGCAATGTCTTCAGAGATTCAGGTGGGGGCAGTGGAAGTGTGAGGTGGGGGGCAAATGTTCAGCTGGGGGAGAATTTAGTAGCACTTGATGAACATGTTCAGACAACACCCTAAGCCATGGTGGTTAAGCATGTTGAGCTGATTATTATGGCTTACTGTGTTGTGTGAACCCTGACTTAGCAGGTTGTATGAACCATTCCTAACCATGGTGGCTATCTAACCACAATTTAAACATGCAAAAGGGTTAGCAGCCTAAGACCATTTCTACACCATAGAGGTGTAGAGGGCTCAGGGCAGGAGATCACAGAAGTAGCTACTTCCGGGATTGGCGCACCCAATCCTCATCACCAGTGCGATGGCTGTCACAGTTGCGATGGCCATTTTTTTCCTGCCTGGGAGGAAGCGCACAAGCGCTCGTGCGCACCAGGTTAGTTTTTAAAAAAAAAATAAAAATACACGCACGATCAGCCCCCCACCCCCCTTCCTGCCCTCCTGGGGGAGGAGAAACTGTTGCCACTCCCTCCTCTGCTGGGCACGGCGCTGCGCAGTGGGGTCCAAGTCCAGGTTGCAGCCACACTTACTCATGAGTAAGTGCGGCTGCGCCTGGAATGGGCGGGCACATTCTTCTGCGGTCCCGAGACTGTGGAAGAATCTGGATTTTTCTGGTTTGAGTTTTCCCAGAAAAATTCTGTGCCCGCCCTGCCCCCGGGACTCCCTGTGCATAATGCAGACTCACAGGGAGCAGCCGGGGTCCATCCTAGATGTAAGTGTCTGAACAGGCCCGCTGTTTACAATGTGGCCCATGGTAGAGCTGCTTCCAAAACATTTTTAATTCTCAAAGTGGCAGCAAAGTCATGTTGGTAACTTGTTGGTAGTCTTGCTGCTGCTAAAAACCAAACTGGGCCCCCAAAATGCCTCTGGGAACAATGCAATGCTTGGAACAGTACACTTCTTTGAATTTTAAAAGGAAGGAAAACAGAGGGGGACCCTTGGGCACCTCAGACAATACATTTTATGTAACTTCCCACCGTCCGAAAGACGTTTGACATCAGCAGTCCTGGACAGGTGACAACAAAATGGTTGATAAAACTTCTGATGGACCAGCATTCATGGATGGTGGGTTGTGCTCAGCAAAGTAGATCTCATCCTTGTTGTGCAAGCTGGGCCTGGAGAGTTAACCACAACACTTTGCATGGCACACTCCAGACCAGGGGTATCCAAAGTCTTTCATCCCAAGGACTGAATTCCAGTCCGAGGGGGGCATCCCAGTGGTGGGCATCCCAGTGGTGGGCAAAGCCAAAGACAAAATGAGCCAGGGTCAAGATACCAAGAATGCCAGGATAATTTAGCTTAATGCTCTTAGGAGAGGCATTTCAACCTTTTATATTGGGGGAGGGAACCATGTAAATATTGGGAAACCACCAAATAACTTTTAGTTGGTAGAAACGGGATGGGACCATGGGATGTTATGTTGCCTTCTGGAGAACCCTGGAGGACCAGATTGAGACCTGAGGTAATAATAATAATAATAATAATAATAATAACAACAATTTATTTCTTACCCGCCTCTCTGTCTGGATCGAGGCGGGGAACAACAACATGATAAACCATAACTGCCCTCCACATCTCTTGTTCAATACTGCAATCCCAGATACACAGTCTCATGGCTCCATGATAGCACCCATGTTGCACCTGGTAGCATTCAAGGGCTAGGTTGGCACTTAGAAGGAGCAGGGCCATTTCCACCACCACCACCACCCAGTTCTGGAACACCCTGCCAGAAGAAGCTTGTCAGGCTGGTTCCGTTTTGGCCAATTTGGGAGAATGCTTAAGGTTTTTCCTTCATGCCAGAGGGCTTTTGATGAGCCCAGTGAGGCAGTTGTGTATTTTCAATTGGGAGTGCTGTTGAATTTCATTGCTGAGCTTGCTTTATTATATTATTTTTCTTCAAAGTATGACTTGATGATGTTTTCAATGATGTTTTATCTTGGAGGTCTTACAATTACAATTAAGACCCCCCCTGGGGCTCATAAGGGCCCCTTGGGGGGACCCTTATGCCACCATTAATTGTTTCCCGCCCCATTGATTTCATTGTGCAAGTGGTGGGTCCCACCGATTGCATTGCATAAGTGGGACCCGTCGCTTATACAAGGGAGTTCTATTGCTTCGTTGGGGAAGCCCCAAAACTAGCAGAAAGGCTCATTTCTCAAAGGAGGCAGGTTGGCGGACAAAGTTTTCAGAATGTCTTATGTACTGGCCCCAATCAGGAAATGTATATATTTTAAAAACATACTGAACTGAGGCCAATTAGTTATGACTTACATCATATGGATTTCAAGGGGATGTCAGTATTCCTAAGGTTCTCTGCCTTGTGTACTCCAAATCAAAATCAGGCAGCCACAAAAGCAAATAGTGGCACTTTACAGGATAGGGCTGCATTTATTTAAGATTTGGTGTGGACAAATAAGTCTATATCTGGTCCATGTCTTTCTTGCATGTGTCCACTCAGATGTGCCTCCAAACCAAGTAATCATGGGAACCAAAGCAACCCCCCCCCCAAAAAACAACAACTATGGCTACCAGATTTGGAAGAAACTGAGATCTTAAACCAACTTCAAACTGTGTTTTAAGATCCTGGCTTCTTATAAATCTGAGAACCATAGTTTGTTATGGAATACGTCTCATTCATATCCCAGATTATTAAGCAAGAGACGATTGTCTGAACCCAGCTACTGTTTGTCTTCCCTAGAGACCTTTCAAATGCCAGTGTTAAAAAAAGGCATGGTATATTTAGTCATATAATCACAGCTCACCTGCATGAGATTGAGTGGTGTCAGGATGGTAGAGCAGTTATTTCAAAATAGAGCCTCAAGAGGAATTAATGAAGACATAGGAGGCACACAGGTCAGATTGTATATGTGACTACCTTTCTCTTTTTAATGCATGGTAATCTAAATTTATAGATTTTGTTTCTTTTTAATTCAGCCGTTGGAAGAAGAGGCAATGCGTCACAAAACTCCTGAGCCTTAAAAGATCGTCATTAAAGCCACTGTGCGGTACTTAGTTATTTATTTCTCTCTCCAAATGATCTAATCGATGAGAGAACAAAAAAACACAGCTCTTTCGTCTTGAAGAGAGGAAAGACAAGTTAAATAAAGATGTCCAGGAGACTGGGGCAAAACATGCTGGCAAAACGACATATTGATTTCCAGCAAAGAAGCAGATTGTAAATGAAAAATATTCTTCTGACACAGTTATTAAGCGCAGGGCTGACACCGCAAGCGGAGAGGCTGTTTTCTGTGGCTCGAGGCCGAGTTCTGAAAGGGCAGCTGATGCTTCTCAGGCCAGAATAAGGCTCAAGTATTGGGACTTTTGGTTTTTTTCACATTTGAAGATTTTAAGGATCCATTTTTCCTACTTGAAGCTTTAAAGGCTCAGCAGCAACCTCAAGGTCACAGGACCAGAAATGCTGGAACTGAGTTTCTAAGCAAGGGCACTTCCAAGTGCAAAATGTTGTTAGTGAATGCAACTGAGCCAAGGTCTTGCTTGAGACATTGGTCTATTTATCTATCTCCTTGCCTTCTTTCAAGGAGCATTGTGCAATGGGTATGGAGTTCCCACCACCACATGTGATTCTTACGATGCTGTCACTTTAGACTGAAAGCCACCTTGGAGGCTTAGATTTGGTAGTAAAGTGGGATATATTTAATCAATTAATTAAGAAAATATGTTGGGCAGTATCCTATGATGCCAAGCTGCTAATGAAAAATGTTGCACTAACATAAAGGCCCTCTAGTGCAATGTCAATAGCATTCACTTGCACATCACGATTCTCTGGAAAAACCAGTCACACCAGTTAATGTAATTGGCACATTGAAGGTTGGTGGCTTTGATTTCAGTGGGGCTGTGAATTCATTCTGGGTTTGTCAGAAGCAGCCAGAATTCCGAAGGAGCTATCCATGATGATGAACCCATTTTGGGGATAGGGTTCAGGACTTTGGATACCTCCTTTAGAGTTCTAGCTAGCTCTGACTGAAACCCAGAATGGAATTACAGCCCCACTGAACTCGGAGCCACCAGCCCTCTGCTGAATTGGCATTATGCTACATGTCCCAGTGTTAGTAGCTGAACGCTGTAAGATACTGCTTACTGACTTAACAGTGGCATTCCAGCGAGCTTTATGGCGAGGGCAGCTCCATATTTTATTCAGCAAACATGACTACTACATGTTTACCTATGGTTCACCAGTGTCCCCTGCGACAAAGGTGTATGGACAACAAAAGACACATAACTGAGAACCCTGGCTCAATCACTCCTCTTAACTGTATTTGCTGCATAAAGAGTGGAGCTATCTGAAGCCTGCATCTCCCTATGTTTCTCTGTTCCAATCCTGACCCCTACCCCTCACGTAATAGTGGCTCACATTATCAAACTGGCTAAAGCATCACCTAGAAGTGGGGTCACAGCAGAAGTGTGAATAAGTTGGTGGCACTTTCCCTTTCACAGCAGCATGGGATTTGTGGTTGTCAGCGGCACTGGAATCTGTGAACCCCAGAAGCCCTGATTCACATATTGGGCCAGTTTAGACAACACACTAAGCCATGCTTAGGCTGCTAACCCTTTTTCAGCAAATGGTTAGTGAGCACATTTAAACCGTGGTTATGTGGCCACGATGGTTAGAATGGTTCACACAACATGCTAAGCCATGTTTCACTCAAAATGCTTTACCACCATGGCTTAGCATGTCGTTGGAACAGGGTCATTATATCCACTGTGGGAAAAGAGGGAACCCAAGTCAGTTGTGTTTCGCCACTTCTCAGTGGCATATGATCCAGCTCCATATCACATTAGAAACTGGTAAGCTTCATCTAGAGAAAACAAAGAAGCTTGAAATGAGCTCTTTCTCTCTCTCTCTCTCTCTCTGTGTGTGTGTGTGTGTGTGTGTGTGTGTGTCAGAGCAAGCGCATGTAATCAATAAACAAGCAATCTAGATTCCCAGAGATGTGTTTTATTTTATTTTTTTATTTAGCTCCTAAATAATATGTAATTTCTCCAGGCCAAGAAATAAATGGAAAGGATTTAGAGGGATTTGCTTATCAGCAGAACACCACGTAGCATTACATTCCTCCTGCTTTTGGGAAGGTACATTGAAGTTTGGTTTAAGCTGCTGTGGTTCAATACTCCTCTTTCCTCTGTCAGGGTACCTTGAACAACAGACAAATTAATCACCCTCGTCTTTTTCTTTCCCTTTTTCCCCCCAGCCCCTTGCTCATTTAGATTCCCTTGTCCTTTCCGCTAAAGCCGGAGGGAGGGGGACATATTTAAGACAGCAGGAAGGCTAAGGTTCCCCCCTCCACCTCACCTTCCCATTGTCTTCTGAAATACTTTGGGCTCAGATCAAAATTCTCCGATACTTTTAAGGCACAGAATGTGGTCTAAAAGCAGCTGGCTTTTATTTTATGGCAATAATGAACTACTGATTCTGTGGAGCAATTGCGTTTCCTAAAGACTCATTTCAGCTTGTGATGCACCCTCACTCTCTATTAAAAACAACACTTGATGCTTGACTTACTTGATACACAGATGAAGCGCAGGAATGACGCCTGATTTACTTCCCTGTTTTTAACTTGTGTGGCTAGTTATTTAATCTCTCGTCTGCTGTGGTAATGATTGAGAGGCTGATTTTGTTACAGTGGGTGGGCCCATTGTGAACCCTACTTAATGATATAATTTGGCAGTGAGTATGGTTTCCATTTTTACATCCAACAGTGAGCACATACACAGGAAATGCAAGGGGTGGGAGGTTTTCAGAGGAGGGAATGTTCGTTCCTTTGTTGTTGTTAACTCTGGTTGATGTGGAGAATAAAGGGCATGCTGGTTAATGACTGGCTCCCAGTTAATCAGGTTCTAGGACTTATAAGAAAGAATGTATTCCTATGGTGAGACCTCTTGCAGTTCCTTCCTCAAAGAGAAACATGAATGGCTAGAACTCTGCCCTCTGTATCTTTATTCGCTATTTTTTTGAGGGGCTAGAACAGAGGTAGGAAACATGGTGCCCATGGGCATCAATGCATCCCCGAACACTTTTCTTGGCACCCTCCAAAGAGCCCTACCCCTGCCACACATTTCCTTAACAGCAGCTGGGATTGGGCATCTGTTGATGCTGAAAATTGGGTTCAAAGGAGTTGTTTAGTACGATGGGACTCAACTTCTATCTCTTCCTTGTACTCAGTCTTTCAAACAGATTCCTTGTCCTTTGCCACACCTCCCATGGCAGTCATTTTGTGATGATTTCTCAAATCATCAAATTATTATTAGTAGTAGTAGTATCCCACCTTTTGCCCAATGCTGGACCTCAAGGTGGCTTTACAAAATTAAAATATATAGATGTGTGCCCATGCACTAAAAAGGTTGCCTACCCATGGCCTAGAGAAATGGGTAAAATATCTGTTTTTCATAAGAATTGCCCTACTGGATCAGACCAAGGAGCTGTCTAGTCCAGCCTATTTTTTTCCAACAATGGACACATCCGGATGCCTATGAGAAATGTACAAGGAAGGCATGAAGGAAAAAACTCAGTTCTTTGTATGCAGGGTATACTGCGCCTGAACATGGAGGATCCATTTAGCTGTTGTGGATAATAGCCATTACAAACAGGGAGGGGATAATTGGCAAAACATGAGCTCATCATCAAAGTTCTCCGGGTTCCACCTCAAAGTTTGGTCTGATTCATTTCCATTCCTGATTGCAAACTTTTGTTCTAGTTTGAACATTAAAGTATGCATTTGGGCATGCATTGTGCACCTTAATGTATGTACTCCCTCCCCACTGAATAAAGCATGTCCAAAATGCACATTCTTAAAGAGTGCATTTTTCTGCATCACACTTTTTTTTTTAAGCGCCACAAGGTCAGGAGCGTGTGAGCTTTGACCCAAAAAATGTGCTTGCATTCGGGAGTGCGAATGGGACAAATTCTAGTCAAAAATGAATCAAAACAAAAGGGCTGTACATCCCTGATTCACTGCCAATGTAGGCCGTTTCTCAACAGCCTTTCCCCCCCAGGAATGTCCCTGGCTGCTCCCGAGGCGTCCAAATGACTCACAGGGAGTCCTGGGGATGGGGGGAACGGACTCGGGTTTTCCCAGGGATAAGGAATCCCCGAGAAAACCCGATTCTTCCTGTAGTTCTGGGAAGACCCTCATCAGCTGGGTATCAGAAGATTCTTTAGATGGTTCAGATGACATTATTTGAAGTTAAGGTACAGGTCGGAATCTGTAGCTTTACAATATAAGTCTGTGACAATTTGATGGTTTTCAGTTTTTTTTAGTTGTGGTGTTATTGGTAAACTCTATCTCTGGGTGGATAGTGTTGTAAGATTTAGTAAAATTCTTCAAGCTATCCCTTCCATAATCCCAGATGACAAAAATGTAATCTATACTCTATAAAGCAGTAGTGTGGCTCCTGCCTTTTATACACCGCTTTCATACCGCTATATCCTGCTTGGTGTAGATCTGGCCCTGGTGACCTCATTCAGCAAATCTGGTGACAATATTGCTCATTCGCCCATCCCTGTCTGATTGTCTCCAGCAAAGCTCATAAGATCTGCTCAATAAATACATAGAAACAGCAAAAGAAATTTCCATAAATATCTTGAATCATGAAGTACAATTTAGCTTTTTTTCCTGTTCCTTGTGGTAATGGGCTTGTATATTGTGCCTGGGTCTCCAGGACCTGGTAAAATGTACCTTTCCACATACAATGAGCATAACCTCATTGACATTGCATGCTTTTAAACAACACGTGCTGCAAGATAGAATGTAGGAATGAGAAAGAGAACATAAGAACATAAGAAGAGCCATGCTGGATCAGATCAAGGGCCCATCCAGTCCAGCCTTCTGTTGACACAGTGGCCAACCAGCTGTCAATGGGAGACCCACAAGCAGGACATGAGCGCAATAGCATCCTTCCACCCAAGTTCCCTAGCAACTGGTGTACATAGGATTAGTGCCTCTGATACTGGAAGTAGTATATAGCCATCAGGATTAGTAACCATTGATAGCCTTCTCCTCCCGGAATTAGAAACTAGCAACCCCCTTTTAAAGCCATCCAAATTTGTGGCCATCACTATATCTTGTGGTGGTGAATTCCATAGTTCAACTATGAGCTATTTGAAAAAGCCAAACAAACTAAAACAATCCTAAAGTTTTATGTATTTTTACTAAATCTTTATGTATTTTATTGCTGCCAAATGCCATATTCTACAAAGCAGATTTTGGAGTCTTCCGCTCAGTTAAAGCATCTGAGGAATTCAGAGGGAAGTAAGCATAATGCTTTATAAGGCTAATGGAACTAGTGAAATTTGTACACATCCCCACATTACTACCAAATTTTGCTGGCCCAATTAATTGAATTCTTCTTAGGAATCATGATCATTAAGATTTAGAACTGGATATGCATGTTTAAAGGAAGAGCTTTATGTTTTCAACTGTAGGAGAGTGGGGCATCTGGAAAGCTTAGATGACGTGACATAATCCCTCCTGTTTGAATAAATATCTGAGCCCAGCTTCTAAATTAAAGGTAACATGTAGATTCTTAGTAGAACTTGGATTCCTTTTGTCCCAAAGCACTTTAAAGATGCAATTTTTTAGATGGTGAATTGAAGTAAGGGTATGGTGTGTGCAGTGGCTTAAAGAAAACAAATCTCCAAGTAGCTAAGAGAATATAAGTGACTTTAAGCAAAAAGAAAAGAAAAAGTGAAGCAGCCATCAAGAACATAGTGTGGCACAGTTTGTCTGCTGGACTTTGGAGGGGAATATTTATAAGCCTTTCTCTTTTCATTCACACTAAGAATGAGAACTCCATCATTCACTGGATGTGTTATTTATCATTTCATAAAGCTGTTCCATGACAGGGTTTATTTTATCTTGTGCTTAATGCTCATCAGTGCACAGCACAGCAAGTGAATGAGGTAGCCTAAAAGGGACTGGTTTTTTGTGTGGAAGATTTCAGAGTCGGCCATTTTACGTGGAACAGTGGGTCAAAGGATATGGGTTTGGAGCATAAATTCCAACTTTGGGCTGTCAGAAAGGGGAAGAAAGTACGTAATTGTCCTGAGCACATCTTGCTGTGCTTTCCAAAATTCTCTCTCAGTACCCATGATGTATAGTAATGAATACAGATGTAGGACCCTTGCCAAAAGCAAGATAGACCCTTGGAGTGAATAATTAGAAGGTGGTGATTACAGAAACAATAATTCATTAAAGGCACTTCTGTGAAACTGAGGGAATTTGAAGGTAAATATGCTCATAAATCCTCAAGGTTAGATGCAGACGTGTGAGCTTTCTGCTGTCCCTGTTTGATATCAAGGCAATTTCAATAAACACAATTGCAAAGCAGAGGGAGAAAAACAGTAATAATAATATAAATGCAATGAAAGTTATTTCAGAGGACATATAAAAAGTGTTCTGACTGGAGAAAGATGTTATTGAAAGTCATTATAATACCTGTCTTTAATTTTACAGCCATTAATACTGGGCTGAATAATTCCAGTTGTGAGATGGGGGGGGGGGGGAATACATATTTTAGAATAGGAAACTGGGAAATATTTTTGAGATGATTCTATATTTTGGCTAGTTAATCTACAGGTTCGGTAAATATATTATATCTCTTTCCTTCATTTCGAATGGATGTTTTGCCCATTAACCTGGCTTCATTCCTCTACCCATCAGTTCTGGCTAAAAATGCAACATGGGAGGCTGCCTTCTACTGAGTCAGACCATTGGTCTGCCACCTTGCTCAGTTTTGTCTACGTTGACTGGCCAGATATTTATGCAGGAGTTTTTCCATCCCTAACTGGAGATATCTGGGATCGAACTTGCAAGTCCTATTACATGCAAAGTGTGTGCTACATTACTGACCTACAACACATCCCCCTTCCATGGTAGGTGGAGACAGAATAAAATTGTCACAGATCCACCTCTGCTCTAACCAATTAAAAAGTGGGGGCAGCAAGCAAGTTTGTGCCTTTTCAACAGCACAGACCAGAATGTCAGTCCAGCTTAATTCCAAGCCAAGAGAGGGAAAGTTGACTCAAAGCAAAAGGATTGTTGGTCTAGGTTCTAGCAGCAGTGTTTTCCAATGATAGAATCTGTGGAAGGAAGTGTGTGGGGGACCTCATGACCTGCAGCCAATGAACAGATGTGACCCATGGGTTGCAAGTTGTGTTCACCTGGTCTAGAAGCATGAGTCTTATTTTATATGTAAGAGGTCATTTAAAAATACCAGACAAGCTACTACTTTTATATTTTATATTGTTAGGGTAATCATAGTGTAATCATATTTTATATGGGCCTTCACTGTGAGCCCCTGCCAAAGGAGGTGATGTGGTTGGCTACCAAGAACAGGGCCTTTCCTGCTGTGGCACTGCAGTTATGGAATGAGCTTCTCAGAGAGGCTTGTCTGGCTCCTACCTGGTGTTCTTTCTGGTGCCAGGTGAAAACCTTTTTATTTTCCCAGACGTTTTAGTCTTTTTGTTCTGTTTTAAATCTGTTAATTGTATTTTAAATCTCTTCATTGCTGCTAGCTTTTATTCTGGTTTTATACTGTAGTTTTAAACATTTGCATTTTATATTGTGTTTTATGCTGTATTTTTGTGGTTTTAATTGTTGTGAACTGCCCAGAGAGCTTTGGGTATTGGGTTATACAGAAATGCAATTAATAAATAAATAGCGTTCACAGATGGGAAAATGGACAGGCTTTCTGTGGATTTTGGGATGTTCAGCACAAAAATATATGCTTGAGATCATTTATTTATATTATATTTTTAATCCACCCAACAACATTTTGAAGTTATAAAAGCAGGATTATTATTATTATTATTATTATTATTATTGTCTCTTTTCTTGCTCTTGGCAGTTTTTCTAGATGGGCTTTGCCAGGTCGTGCTGTCTTTTACTGATTCAGGAATTCCTCACTACTGAGCATTTTTTTTAAGTATGACTGCTTGCGAGTGGAGAAGGGAGCACGGAATAAAGACACTGACACCAGAGTTTGGGATAAACTAGGGCCTCTTTATTTAACAGTAAGGGATATTCAACCCCTCCTGGATCCACATGTGGAAAGTGTGGGAATCTAAATGTCCTTACCTCAGGCAACTATCCTGGTATTATGGGCAAGCCACTCTCGTAAGTCAGGAGTCGGGTAAACCCAGCCCTTCTCTTATACAACACTTGGGAGTGTGGGGAGACCACCCCACGTCATCCCCACGCAAAGCCGTAGAACTCTGAGTAGATGAGGCAGGATGATCTCCAAAGACATACCATATCCTGGCACAGGAGCCGTAAAACCCGCAAGGAGCAGGAACTCCGGACATGCCAATCACCAAAAGGTGCCAGAGTGGTCACCGTCCCCTAGTCTGCTATATCAAATTCCCGCACATCCTGCCAACAAATTAACCTACTTGTCCACCCACCTAATCACACCTCCAGTATGAAGTAGGCAAAAACCTCACCACATCAATAGGAAGGAAAAACTCTTACTTAGCCCTCCCCACAAAGGGAGCAACTGGTTAAGTCCCATACTAGAAGAAGGAAGGGAGGGTGGGAGCCGAAACAACCAGAGAGGCCGGATGGTGGGCGGGCCCAGCCTTTATGGGCTCAATCCTGCCTGCTCCTCACATGGCCCACGTTTGCATACACGTAAGGCCTTTTATTCCCCTCCTCCCCACTGCAAATGCCGATTTTCCCACTCAAGCCGTTCTGACTGAGTGGGTAATGGACTTTCTGGATGTTGGTGTGGATGTATGTTGATAGTTTCTGAAGGTTTTCCGTATAGTTTTTTGATGTGATGCCAGTGACTGATGTGACTAATGGAATAATTGTGACCTTTTCCTGTTGCCATAGTTCTATAACTTCTATGGCCAGTTTTGTATATTTTTCTGTCTTGTCCTTTTCCTTTTCTACAACAGTTTTGTCATTAGGTATTATTATTATTATTATTATTATTATTATTATTATTACATTTATATCCTGCCTTCCCTCCCTCAAAGGAACTGAAAGTGGTTTAAACTTCACTTTATGCTCACAACAACCCTGTAAGGTAGGTTAGACTGAGAATCAGTGACTGACCAAAAGTCACCCAGTGGGCTTAAGCAAGTGAGGGAGAGAGGAAGATGGCAGGACTGGAGGGAAGTTGCCTTATTTCCCACTGCACTGGGAGATTAAAAGATGGTACAACAGTGTCCTGGGAAAGGTGTAACCACCCTTCCCAAGTGGGCCAAGATGAAAGACAGCATGTGTTTGACCTCATAGGATTGAATTGCGAATTATATAAAAAGATTATACGTAGAACATGGATAAGCATAATAAGAAGCATGCAAGAAGAGAAGAGAACCAGTGCAATTAGCCTTTCTCTTTTCATCCTTCTAGTATCCAATTGAGAAAGTATAAGGCCCATCGCAGGAACAGGAAGGGCTGAGTCTGAGGGCTTTATCACACCTACTATTTCCCCCCCGGGTTGATTCTGCGGCTTCCTCCTCCATTTCGTATTCGAGTTTAGCGTTTTGAATCACACATGGTCGGTATAGCTGTGATACCTCAGCTTGGCGTGTTGAACTTTGCCTGTTTTGGACTTTGCCCGTTGAGGGATAAATCAAAACAGAAACTAAAACCTGCAACCTCAGGGCAAGAGTACAGCAGGACTGGGACAACATCATGTGAGCCCAGCACTGAAGAAGTGGAGCAAAGTCGAGGTGCGTGTGCTTAAAACCGCCCGTGTGATAACGACCTGAGGAACACTGTAAGCAGCTTCTGAAAATTGTTGGGTAAAAAGCATCGCTGACAACTCCTGCCTGCCACATTGAGGTCAGCTTTCTCCAGTGTATGAGGCAGGAATTCTTATTACCTAGTCCCTATAGCCTTGTGTGATCTGCACCTTTTACCCATGCAAGAGAGAAAACAGAAGAATTTGGTGTCAGAATTTTGTTAGCTCGTGTTGGTTGAGGGCAGGGTAATTTTGTACTCTGGTACATGAGCCATACAGCCTGTGTCCAGAGGCCTCCACAGAATCTCCCTAATGGTCTCCGTTAGTAATTCAACTAATTGCAGCAATTACATGAAGGGGTTGCTGTTGGGGAGAGAAGCCATTACACTACTCCTGAACACACTGCGGTACATGCTGCTCGTTAATTAGAGCAGCCACACACATACACACACACACACACACACAAGAATTACCAGCTGGAAAGTGCAAGGAACATGTGCTGCAATTCAGTGGGGCCACAGATGCTCTTGATATGGCCTCAGCTTTTTGGCGCCAGACCTTCCACCCCACCTGCTGTGCTCCGGCCATTCCATTAATATTCCACTGGAATCCATCTCTGTGCACTTAGTAGGGGGTGAGTGTTTTGATTTATGTGGATGCACCAAGAAGGAAATGTTCTGTCTGGCTCATTTAACAGCGTGGTACATCTGTCCTATCCAAAGTATACCTGGAAGTTTCACCGCACAGTCCACAGTTGTTTATCAGATTAGCTGTGCAAAAGGCAAATTCTGTCCATGTGTGAACGATATCCTCAGCATTATATCATATCAGTATATCATGGAACCATATTTTGAATCCACAGGATGCACACATACCTACTAAGAGAGGGATATGTCCTAAGGTGCCCAATTTGTCACTCTCCCCTTGCCCTGCATTTTGGAGAAACAAAACCCCCAAAATGCTATTTGGAGAGGAAGCAGAGTGTCTGCTTCTCCAACCATGTATTATTAACAAAGCAGTATTCTGGCCCAGCTTTGGTTCCGGTTCCTTCACAGGGAAGCCCACTTCACCTGGGAAGCACCAGAAATGGTCCAAAGGGGCCCAATTCTGCTTCAGGCTCCATCCAAATCCAAAGCACACCCTCAATATTTTATTTTGCTAAACCATAAAACAACAACAACAACATCCGTTTACAGAATCAGACTGCTGGTGGTGCTTTCATTTGCCTGTTAGACCATTCTCCATGACATTTTGTTGATCTTGCTGAAATGTTGCCATCTGGGTGTAGCAGAATATGCCTTGTAATGGGTAGAACTGACAAGAATTTATTGTATCTTGTAGGTGTGACTAGTCCTATGAGCAATAGAATACATTCTTGGAAATAGAGGGATACTGGAAGCAGCAAGTAGCTTAATTTAGCAAGGGCACCTGAGTGCTACTGGTATCAGTGGCAGACCTGGTACCATTGAGAAAAATGGGAATAGTGGTATGACCATGCCCAAAACTAAGGATGAGGTCATTGACATCATGAGGTTATCTTAAAGACCATATTCTCCCATATGAGCCTGCCCATGCTCTGAGATCTTCTGGCTGTAACATTACTGAGAGAATGTATGGGAAATGCTTTGAATGGTCCAGGTATGCTTTAGAAATGCTAAACATTATGCTGAAAACTGGGAGGCACTGGACTACACCATGAGCATGTTAATAATGTCAATTGGTAATGCCAATTGTTAAAATAGGAACAATTCCTATTTGAGAAAAGGTTACAATGTTTTGGCTATTCTTTCTTAGAAAATGGGGGAATGATAGTAAGGGAGGACATGCTACGAGTTGTATAAATTTATGCATGGTGTGGAGAAGGTAATAGTAGAGCCTAGGCTCATCAAATGAAGCTCAATGGTAGTAGGTCCCAGACAGATAAAAAGAAGTACACCTTCACACACTGCATGAACTATGAAAGTACACCTCTGTATACCAGTTGCCAGAGAACAGAAGTAGAAGAGCACTATTGTACTTTTGCCCTGCTGTAGACTTCCCCTGGCCATCTGGTTGGCCACTATGGAAAAGATAGGCCTTTGGTCTGATCCAGCACAGCTCTGTTCTGATCCAGCATGTCTCTTCTTAGGTTCAAAGATTGAGGTTGGTGGCACTGCTCCTCTACTATCTCCATGATCATAGTCCTTATGATTGATTGTGGTCCTGCCAACAGCGTTATCTATTTTTACGTCATTCACTTTATCTAATCACTGGTTCTTTTCTTTTTGTCTCCTTGTTTCCTTCACATGTTCAGACAACAGATGACCTCGTTTCTTCAGCAGAATGTTCTAATGATGATGAAGATCTCATTGAATGTGAGCAGAGTATAGGTAAGCCAGGTCAGTCTTCTTTTTTTGCTTGCCTTCTTATTTTATTTGCAAAAGACAATGCCTACATATGATATATATATATATATATATATATATATATATATATATGTGTGTGTGTGGATGTATACATATATATGTACCATTATATATGTATATGTGATATATGCATATATGTGTAGAACCGTATATCCAGTATAAATGCATAAAGCCAAGCATCCAATCCCATGGAGTTGGCAGGAGTAAAACACAAATAAATCATCATTTTGGGAAGCCATCTTTGAAGGAAACCAAACATTCTTGAACCAGTGCCTGTTCACTGTATTATGGACCCTTATGCTACATATTTGTAGTGGGTTTTGAACCGGTGCTGGTAGGGAGAAAGAAAGAAAGTGACATGGTATATTTATACTGCCATATTAAAAGTTTGGGCTACTAATTTAAAAAGTGTAGCTGTTATATCACATCTGTTACTTAATCCTTTTTGGTGGATGTGAAAATATGCCACAGAAGTTCCATTTGTCCATGGGATTTTGAATGCAGTTAACATGGCCGCGGATTCAGATGAATATTGTATACTATTTACCTGAACAGTTAGAGGAGTTAATCCAAAGCAAACATTAAGCTGTGCCATGTTCCCTGCAGCAATGATGCTTCAAAATGTATCCACTGAACAGCCAAAACTGACTGTGGCAATTTGAAACAGACTCGATTTCTCCCTTCGAGCCTAGATACATTTTGATGGTTTGATGGCTTCTTTTTCTGGTGGGATAGAAATTACCGTGTAATATCCAGCAGGCAACTGCAGTCTATTTTATTTTTAACTTATTATTTTCAAAGTCTTTCTTTATTTTCAATTTTAATTTTGAGGCTTGCCATGAGTTAAGCATTTATATAATAGAGAACAGAATTTCATCGAATTTCTGTGTACATTGTAAAAATGGAGTTTTATGAGAATCTGTCCTTAAAAGTGAAACACATAAACAATCTTGTTTCTTTAGTTTTATTTTTGTTTGTGTTTTTCATAAAAGGGGGTGATTTTATTATTTTGATGAGTTTTCCCCCTTTTTTGTTGCTAAAAACCAAACATCAGATGGTTATGTTCGTAGTTTCCTGAAGCATTTCAGATTAATACCATAATAATAATAAAAGTCACCCAAGGCTAGTGCTTTCACATTTCTCTTCCACTCCTCATATTCTGCTTGCATTTTGGGGGTAGGACTTGCTCTGGCAGCAATGAGAACCATTGTGGCTTTGCATATACCTGGGAAGTTCCATGATAAAGATCAAGCAACATGGCCTTATGAATTTGAAAACATGTTGATGCACAGCTCTGTACAAAGAAATGGCAGAGTGACTCTCATCCATTCTATGTCATTGAAGCCTTGACACCCAAAGTTTTGACCTGTTCAACTATTGTTTGTCTTGAGGTTCAATCATTGATTGTCTTGCAGTAGCCATTGCCTTGTGACTACACTATTGGGCAGTTCAAAATCTTGATTCCATCAAATTCCTTTCTTTGGGAAGCCATCTACTTAAATAAGCAATGGAATTTGGAACGTGGAAACTTGCACACCTTAATCAAGGTGGCAAATTAGAGATCACAGATGTCACAGTGGCTGAGGTCTGTGAGCTTTGCTTTTGCCTGGCTCCTTCAGTGGGGCATGTGCAGAAGACATTTCCCTGTGGACAGTGGCCTTTGACGTTCTCTTTTTTTTCCTGGTGATATTTTACCCCTCCACAAATTTTCCAGATCTTCCTATTGTATCCACGTTCATTACACTTAAATAGACATGTTGTGGTGTCAGCAAGAGGCAAGTGGGCAAGAATGGCCTCTCATAACAGATCTAAAGCTACCATGAGATCCAGACTTGGTGTTCATTTTATTGCTTCAAGGAGGTTAAGACTAGGGATGGGGAAGACTGAAATACATCCAATTTGCATCTCCCAAAACCAAACACAGACTCAAACACAATTTGCAGTCAGACGTCTGTACATTTCTGAGCTTGCAATATGATTGGGGCAACAACAAAAATGCATACATTCAGAAAATACATATGAAGAATGTGTGCATGTAAAAAAATGCACACAGACACCCTTTAGTCAATGGGAGAAAAAAAACGATTAAAAAAAGTGCATAAAACCATGTACATTTTGAAAAATGCTTGCCAAAATATGCACAAATTTCTGTGCGGGACAACAAAAAGCCTGCAACCCAGTAAGGACCCAGTTCAGAATGAGCTCTGAAGTGTAAGTGGAAGAATCTTGATAACTCCAGCTTGGCTGATCTGCACCTCCCTAGTTTCAATTAGACTGTGAATTTCATGTAAAGGGCTGAAAAACCAGGGTTTCTATTCTAAATAGCAGCTAGGAATCATTGATTTAAACTCCACGGCTAATCTTTTAGGACCTCATTAAACTTTTCCCCCTCATTTCTCTGACTGCCAAGAAATTTGCATTTAAAATAGAAGCCTTTCTCCCCCTTTATCAACCTGCTCCTCTTATCCATCGCCTGCAGAGATGTTGTGAAGGCAATATCACAGCTATGTCCATGGTGATGAATTGCAATGGCACAGAACCTTGAGATGTGGCATCGATGAATGAATCAGGCTGCTACAAAAGGAAGAAGGGCCTGCTCATCCATAAATATATAGTTTGGAAACACAGGGGTTATTCCATAGAACTACAGAGCCGAAAGGAACTTCAAATGAGACCGGGCTTATCTCCAATGGATGCTTTGCTTAACTACTCCCTAGATGATGAAACTCCTGTCTTCCGTTCTTCTGGAAGGCACTCTCTTGAATCCTTTAAAATTGTTAGCACTTCCTTTTTTTACCTTACTTTTTTGATTTTAGGATAAATACATCTAATCCCCCTCAAACCCCCTTCTTTCCTTTCACAGCTTAAAGACAAAGTAGTTGCATAACATCTAAAAAGCACTGGGTTCAACCCCTGACATTTCCATTTAAAGGATCTCAAATAGCAGAGGGCCACAGACCACCACTGGCTGAGACTAGGGATGTTGGGAGAAATCCACAACATAATCAAATTAGTCCAGATTTCTATGAATCTAACCCGTGGATTCCACAGTGGAATCCAACCCATGGATTTCCCAAATCGCACGGATTCCACACACTTGCAGATCATATTTTCTTTACTTTCTGGAATTTTATGCAAATTCTGTTGCAGAGAAATATGTAAAATAATAATAATAATAATAACAACAACAACAACAACAACAACAACACAGAGACACAATACAGCTGCAAAAATAAACAGACACAATACAGCTGCAAAAAATAATTGAGCAACAACTGGCCATCAGATTCAACCTTATCAGACAACCTACACCATACTATACATACTTACCCGAAACAATCTTGGAAAATGCAGATCATAAAATATACTGGGACAGAACAATTCATATGGACAAGACAATATCTTGCAACCAACCAGACATAACGGTCATAGACAAAAAAGAAAAAAACACATACCTCATCGACATGGCAATACCGAATGACAAAAATGTTGTTGAAAAGGAAGAAGAAAAGAGAGAAAAATATACGCCATGGAAGTCAAAGAACTATGGCAACAGGAAAAGGTCACAATTATTCCATTAGTCACATCAGTCACCGGCATTACATCAAAAAACTATACAGAAAACCTCCAGAAACTGGGCCAACCAAAATACATCCAAACCAACATCCAGAAAGCAGTCATAATTAAAACATGCTCAATCACCAGGAAATTCCTGAATCAATAAAAGACAGCATGACTTGGCAAAGCCCGTCATGTCTGTCTAGAAAAACCGCCACAAGCAAGAAAGAGATAAATCACCATCATCATCATCATTGGCTGAAAATGTGTATTTTCCCTATAGGGTAAAGCATGAAAATGCACATGCTGGGGGGGGGGGGGGATTTGCACATTTTTGCAAGTGTGAATTTGGAGGGGAAATCTGATTCCATCAATGAGTGGATGACAAAACAAAAGGCACCTGACAAACTGCAAAATGCAGATGAAACGGATTTTGCAAAATCCATTCATCCCTAATTGAGACCACCCTGGAAAACTGCTTTCAGCCAAAATGGATAGAATTATGCTAGACTTATTATAAGGCAGCTCCTTATATATTTTATCACTTTCTCCTCATCTAAACTAAGGGCTTATTGGAATGTGACGGCAGCAGCATGAAGGTCAGTGAAAAGCCATTACCCAAGTAGCTGCTCCTCATGGCTGGCATAACATTTAAAAGTTCCTTCGCCGATGCACAGCATTTGCATAGCCACAAGTGTGGCTGCTCCATGAATGCGTCAGTGCAGGGACTGAGAGCTGGTTCGTAGATGTGGGGAGAAAACATGACTTAGGCCAGATCTACACCAAGTAGGATAAAGCACTATGAAAGTGGTATGAAAGTAGTATATAAGAAGCAGGAGCCACACTACTGCTTTACAGCAGTGTTGAAGTGCACTGACAACTGCTGGGTCCCATTGACACATACCGTATACCACTTTCATGGTGCTATATCCTGTTTGGTGTAGATTGGGCCATATTCTCATGAGCAGTGTGAAATTGTAGAAGTGGACATCCTTTAGACCACAGCTCCTATAATGTCTTTAGAACAATTACATTGTATGCTTTTTTTTCTAATTAAAGGAAAGGAACCACAACCTAGTCCCATTTTGCCTGTAGACCACTCACATGGGAAATTTTCCAAATGTGATAATGTACTTAAGAAGGGCCTTTTAAATGCTGTGACAACAGCATGGAGCCCCTACAGAGGTAAGGCCTACAGCTCATCTTGTCCTAGTGATGTTAAAGCCAATACAGTAGTACTCCTTCCCACGTTGCTGGGATCTGTTAGAAGTCCTAGACCATAGAGGAGGAGCCCATGCTGCAGTTCTTCCCCACACACGCTGGATTAACATTGACATGGAAAAGCACCACAGTGTGGATTTCCCTCTCTTTGTTCTGGGCTTCTTTTGCTCCCTCATAGCATGGAAAGAAGTGGTGCTGTTGCGACTTACCAGCTTAGAATCATAGAATCATGGAATAGTAGAGTTGGAAGGGGCCTATAAGGCCATTGAGTCCAACCCCCTACTCAATGCAGGAATCCACCTTAAAGCATACCTGACAGATGGCTGTCCAGCTGCCTCTTGAATGCCTCTAGTGTGGGACAGCCCACGACCTCCCTAGGTAATTGGTTCCTAGGTCCTAAGTGCCTTTCGATGGCATCCACATTGCCGCCGTTACCTTTCAGTCAACCACAAGGTTGCATATAGCTGCATATGTTTAACAAGGGTGTTCTTGTGAGTTGTGCTTTTCAGCAGTCTCTATGAAGCCCCTCTAACCTTTCACTCAGCACTAAGAGATGACTTCCGATGAACACAAGGAAATCTGTAGAGGGGATGTTCATGTGAGTTGCACCCTTTTCATGTTCCCGTCATAGGAACACAGGGAACTGCCATACCAGGTCGGACTATTTGTCCAGTTCATCCAGTATATTGGGTGAAAGGCAGCAGGTCCTTCCCGTCACCTGCTCTCTGATCCTTTCATGTAGAAATGCCAAGGATTGTACCATCTGCACAGAAACCATGCAAACTATGTTCTCTGCCACTGAGGTAAGGCACCTCCCCTTCCCTAAAGGTGGAACAGCTCATATGTCTCTATCCAGTAGAGATTAGTTACTTCTGCCATCACATATTACATTGAAAGCCCCCAAAGAGGAAGCATGACTTAGGCTGCAATCCTATGCACACTTACCTGGGAGTATGTCCCAATGAACTCAAGGCAACTTACTTCTGAGTAGACAACCATAGGGTTGTATTGTTAGAACGCCTTCAAATGTTATTCATACTGCTATGGCAATTGTTGGCAGCATGCCTCATTCCTTTATGGCTCAGGGTGAGAAAACACAATGCATCACTAAGAGACTTGTGATCCACCTTCCAGTGGCTTTCCCCTCTTTTGTCGGATTGCCAATAAATCTGCATTACAATGAGGAGGCTTTCTCCCTCTTTATCAATCTCCTTCTCTTATCCCTTGCATCTGCATGACGTAGAGGTGGGTTTGCAGCTAATAGCAACAAGGCAGCAGTTATTACTTGAAACAAAAACCGAGGAGTTAAACTGTAATCTCTGCAGAAGCTCTGTGTTCCCATTCAGTTTTGCTGCATTCAGAAATAAGCAGAAAATTCACCCAGTGGCGAGATGTCTTTGTCTGAGGAGAACAAAATCCTTGTGATGGGCGCTCATGAGATCTTGGCACTTCCAGATCTGAGCTGCTTGTCGGAATCTGTTTTATCTGGATCGATATATTGTCATTCTGTCTCTCACTACAGAAAGAGAAGATGGCCCCATCTACCAATTTTGCCTTGTCACAACTGTGCTAGCCATTGGCTTGATCATAGGTGGCTGATGGCTGGAAGCACTATGCAGTCCAGGTGTGGACTTGTTGCTTCTTGGTGTCCTGTAGCTAAGCCCTGTATGGTGTTTCTGTGATCAAGAGAAAGTTAAGATGGAAAGTAAAAGCTAGGGATAGATGAACAAGCAATGTTCGAGCTCATTGAGGTTCTCCAAATTCTTCCTCGAAACTCGGTTTGTCTTGCTCGCATTCCTGAACATGGGCATTTTCTTTTCAATTGTGAAAAATGTGTATTAGCAATATCGGCTGGTAACCATACAGATTTTGAAAATAATACTAATTAGTAGTAGTAGTATCCCACCTTTTCCCCAATACTGGGACTCAAGGCAGCTTTACAAAATAAAAACATATACATATAAATAGAAATATACACAAGTTAAAAGTATGATAAAACCTGCTGTAATATTGAAACGTACCAATAACAATTAAAAAATAAAATCCAATGCATAAACAGAGGTCCAGACTATTCCCTCAAGGCCTGCTGGAACAAAAAAAAAGCCAGTCTGACTTCCCTGGGAAGAGTTCCAGAGCCTTGGAGCAGCCACCAAGAAGGTGTGCTGTGATGGTGGTGGGACCAAGAGAAGGGCCTCCCTGAAGGTTTCAGGCACAAGCAGGCTCAGAAGGGAGATTACAGTCTTTCAAATAACCTGGACCCAAGCCATATAGGGCTTTATGTAGGTCATAACCAACATTTTGAATTGTGCCCTGAAACAGATTGGAAGCCAGTGGAGCTGTTGCAACAGGGGAGTTCTATGCTCCCTGTAACCAGCCCCAGTCAACAGTCTGGCTGCAGCTCTTTGAACCAGCTGAAGTTTCTGAACACTCTTCAAAGGCAGCCTCACGTAAAGTGTGTTGCAGTAATCCAAACGGGATATAACTAATGCAAAAGTGCACATCCCTCCATGGGCTATAGCATGAAAATGAGAGTTCAGGGGGGAAATTACGGAAGCACAAGATTCAGGAAATGACAGAATAAATAAATAAAAATCCCAAGAACTGCATTTCTGCTCGTATTCGGGTTTGCAAACGGACATTTTCGCATGATTAGCAAACAGGAACAAAATTCTGAACATTCTGTAAATAGAGGGAATGTTTCAACACATTTACCCCCCTTATCGAACATAGAGAAGCCCTATTCCATTGTTTGTGCCACTACTGCCACCACCATCACTATATGATTGCCAATGAGTGAGAGAAAAAGCAGGAATAAGCTCATTGATCCCGCCCCTTCCTGTACATCCCTGTTGCCATTCCTGCAGCCCCTCATGTGTTGGAGGGTGAACTTCTATTTGTGTAGACTCCCTGCGCTATCTACACCCTGATCTCTAAATTATGTGGGGAGCTCCCCACACTTGAAAGCTGCAGGAATGGGGATGTGCAAGAGGAACCCCACTCATCCCCCTTGTTCCACTCACACAGTGGCATAGTAGGGGCAAGAAGGGCTGAATAGGGCTGGACTGACTGCACAATCCTATGCATGTTGATAACATATCTTATGCAAGTCCCACAGCGTTCGGTGGAGCTTACCTCCCAGAGATGTGTAGATAGGATTGCGGCCTTAAACACAGAAGCATTACTTGGCCATTGTCTTTTTCCAATCCATCTAAATGTACATGTGTGGAAGGCTATCAGCCTGATCCAGAACCTATGTGTCCTGTGGTACACAAATATTCATGCAACTATGAGCTCCCCCTATTCATTTCAAAACAGGAAGCAGAATTGTGTCTTCTGTTGAATGCAATAAGCTTTGAGTACCAGGGAGTGAAAACTGAAGTGGAACGGAAGCACCCTGTGTCCACAGACCAGTGGAGGCTGGGGACTCTGATGTCAGTGGGGTTGTGAATCCATTCTGGGTTTCAATCAGAACCAGTCAGCCCTCTAAAGGAGCTCTCTGGGTGCTGAACCCATTTTGGGGATTAGGTTTGGCACCTTGGAAGCTCTTTTAGAGTTCTGAGTGGTTCTGATTGAAACTCAGAGCAGATTCAAAGCCCCAGCAACATTGGAGCCACCAGCTTTTACTGCCACTGACCCTCCGAACCCTCTGTGGGACATAATTGGAAATCCTAAAACTGCCCCTGATGCATTTACTTCAAAACAGCAAGACAGTTGCAAAATCTGCTAACATAATATTAGTCCTTAGCTATGGTTTTAAGCCTCCTTCTTCCCCTCTAGGTTCATACAATTTGTGTGTGCCGACTCTATTTTTATTATGCTGCCAGGAATTCCTGTCTTTGTTTATTTATTATTATTCCAGAATACAAATGCCAGTGTATTTTATTCTTCCAAGAGCCTTGATAAGATGAAGCTGACACCACTGCATAGAGCCAGCAGGCTTTTCTTAACAAGAGTCTGCATGTAGAAATGCTCAGAAGAAATAATAATAATAAAAAAGATCTGAAGATGCCATCCTGATGTGTGTGGAATTTCCTTTTCACCTCTATGGGCATGGAGGAAAGCATTCACAGTGAGAGACTTTCCAACTTGCCTGCCTTAAAGACAAAAAGCAGCAAGGACCAGGGGAACCTTGAGAATGTTCTTTATTTAAGGATAACTGATACAAGCTCAAGAAGTTTGCAGCTTGGGCTTGCTATACTCAGACAGACAAGCGCACATCTGGTTAATCATGAAGAAAGCCACACCCACCCAAAGAGGAAGGGGATTTGCTATTACAATCCAGGCATATCTCTTAAAGCGGTCCCCTCTACAAGATTTCGGTTTGACGTCCGGTTGACTGATTATGCGCATCTTCTCCCAATTGCTTTTATGCCTAATCCCTATACACGAGGTGGTGAAGCGCATTACTGGTTGTATGAAATGCACTTTAAAGTTGTTTACATGCGGAGCATCGTGGTAAATTAAAACTCGCTATTTAATACACATTCGATAATGCGCATAATCGGATAGAAAAAGCACCTCAGCCCCCGATTTGCACTCCGTTCATGTGGAGATAAAATCAGTAAATCGCTCTTGTAGAGGCACCCAGGGCCAGGCCATGCATACTACAACACCAGGGTGCATTATATATAAATTAGGGTAACCATATGGAAAGGAGGACAGGGCTCCTGTATCTTTAAAAGTTGTATAGAAAAGGGAATAGCAGCATGTTTCTTATTTTGTGCATGCAACTCCTGGTGACATTTCCTCTTCATCACAACGGTTAAAGCTGCAGGAGCCCTGCCCTCTTTTGAATTTGGTCATGCTAGGCAGGGCTCCTGCAGCTTTAACTGTTCTGACGAAGAGGGAATTTCACCAGGTATTTCACGCTTACAAATGACACCTGCTGAAATTCCCTTTTCTATACAACTGTTAAAGATACAGGAGCCCCATCCTCATTTCCATATGGTTACCGTACAGAAATAGGATGGGGAATTTTGAGAGGCCATTTGTGCACACCTCTAGCTATGCTACAACAAAGGCGGCTTGATGGAACTTCCTAGCTACATGCACTTTTTCTATTCCTTTTTTGCCACAAGAAAAACAAAAGAGCAAGTTTTACTTATTGTTCATGCACATGCCTTATAGGGTTCCTTTTATTTTACTTAGTATTTTTGATTATTTGTTTTTAATGTATTGGCCCTTTTCCTGTCTAAGCCCCAAGAGGCCCTCTCAAGGCTGTGTACACTATGTACAATATATGTGTGTATATGTATGTGTGTGTACATATATATACATATGTGACAGAATAGTGTAAAACCAATTTTAGCAGTAGCCCTCATCATCCAGTCACATGTTTACACAGAAATTCATGCCTTCATCTAATCCTGTCATCCACTAATGTGGAGAGATGCATGATATTGTTATTTATTTGTGTACAAAGCATGCTAAGATGATTTTTTTAGAGTGGATTGGTTTTTATTTTATGTTAAGTCTTTTTCAATGATAATTTCATTCACCAGTTATCCTAAGGGAGGGCTGGGGCAGGGAGGATTTAAAAAATTATACACGTATATCTATCAATATCTCTACGATGAGCCCTGTGCACATATAGATAGATATACTCATTGTATATATTTGAAGAACATTTTCTGTCTTTTCACCTCATCTTGTGCCGCATGAATTTTTGGTGGTTGATAGTTCCGTGTTTTTATTATTATTTGAATCATGGTGGTACCTTATTGCCATTTTCTTTTTTAATTTGGAAGCCATTGCTGTACTTAAAAACAACAACAACCATTATTTCTGGAGCAATTCCAATGAAATAATAATTCAGTCAACTCAAGAGAGATATAGATCTGCAATCAAACAAAGGCAACAAAATCTTTTCTTGCCATCCTAAATATTCCAAATTTCCGTATCGAAATAAATTCACCTGAGAAAGTTGTGTGCAAAAGAATGAAGATTCTTGCTTCACCTCCCCTTATTTTATTCTGCCATGTCCCCTGCTTTCTCCCCCTTCCCTTTTGCTTCTGTGGAGTGCCTTTTTCTCTCCTTACTTCTTTATAGACATATTTTCCTTAAAAAAAAAAAAATCTAGCAGGGAAAAAGTCCCTCTAAAAAACCCTCCTCGAGTCTCCAGCACATTCCCAAAACATAAACTTGCTGATGGCATAAAAAGAATTTTATTGCAAGTGCAGAATATCTGTTGTATGATTTTGTTTCTTTTGGGGTCAGTGCAAGAGCATTTTTTTGTGGCATGCAGTAGTAATTAGCTGACATAACTAACCATTAATGGCCTCCATTGACTAATGCATGGGCTGTGATGATGCCATCTTGTTTCATCAGAGTGACGCATTCAGGCTAACCCAGCAATTCTATAGTGTACCTTTGAGGGGTGGAGGTGGGGATAACGTTTGTTTATTTTTTTAAAAAAAAGTTTTAGTTTGTTACAATTGACTTTCTTTTTGGACAATTTGTGCAAATACCATTGGCTACTTCAGCAGCCCCAATATTTATATTTATTTACTTTTTGTGTTGATTTTTAAAAAGACTTTTTGATTTCCCCCTCCCTGCCCCAACCCTCCCCCCGGGTAGCAATCTTATGTCTTGTCTGTGCCCATCTGTCATACTACTGTGTCTTGGAATCCATTGTTCTAGTGTCGTTGTGTGATTCTGTTCTCTGTTCGTAAGATGTTCTAATTCCTCGCACTCTCTCACTGCCTTTCTCCTTTTCCTACCTCCTCCTTCCCTTTCAGTCTTAACCTCAAGGAAATTCCACAAAGGGGCAAACATGTTGAGCCATATCTCTAACTCTGATGCCTGAATTCCATTCGGAATC
The DNA here is from genome assembly GCA_029215795.1 of Anniella stebbinsi. Taxonomy (NCBI): domain Eukaryota; kingdom Metazoa; phylum Chordata; class Lepidosauria; order Squamata; family Anniellidae; genus Anniella; species Anniella stebbinsi. The sequence goes on from JARDYH010000001.1 coordinate 339,804,040, forward strand.
CAGTAACTATAGAGAAAGTTTGAGTCCATAAAATAGTACACTTCCAAATGTTTAGATAACTTCAAACTGTGCTACTCACCTATCAAAAATGTAGCTTCTGGGTAGGAAAGAGAGTAAAACAGGTTTGCCACTTGACAAGAACTCATAGTAAATGTTCTGCCACTCAGACTAGGTTATTTATTTATTTATTTATTTATTTTTAAAAAAGGGGGAAACCCACCTTTCTCTATGGAAATGCTGCAAACAATGAACTTGTACTTTAAGCATAATCCACAGGACAACTGGATAGATTACAGTCAGTTAGTTAGTTAGTTAGTTAATGTGCCTTCAAGTCTACTTTGATTTATGGTGACCCTATCAATCAGCAACCTCCAGTTCCATCTGTCCAATTTCCTTTATTTGAATGATCTTAGTTTATTCCAGAAATCAGAAGTTAAGATACACAGGAGTGTGATTTAGGTAGCTGTTGGGCTAAGTTGAGGGCATCCAATGAAACTCAGATCACAATTGGTGTTTAATTTAAATAATGGAGCCTCTTGTTTATTTAGTTTGTCTGTAAGTCAGGTAAAACAGGGGGTGGGGGGCAGTATCCAACTGCGTCATTCCGTTAGCACAAATTATGTTGCATGAGTGGAAACTAGGTTCTGAACTATGCACAAGAGAAGGAACAAACTAAAGTTAGGTTTGTGCAAGTGGTTTTGCATGATGCTTGTGCAACCACTTTTGCACTGCATTGTGCTACATGTTGTGCATTCTGCCTAGGCAACCAGTTGTGCAATTGCTTTGTACCCATTGTGCCGGCCTAACCAGTTGTGCAAGCATAAAAGGCAACCATTTGTACGATGGAAAGATTCAGTGGAGCTCTACTGGTGCAATTTGAGTTTGCAGAATGTCACCATTGCATACTGCCCTGCATGAAACATCTAAACCTCTTCCATAGTCTGCCAGAGGATCTCAAGCTTGGTAGCCTGAAGTCACAGCAACCAGTTAAGCCAGGAATTTGCACCAAATCATGAACTTTGGCTGAAAAGCATTACATTTGCCATTGACATGCAGTGATAATGCCTAAACATTCCCTGCTATGGATTCTGCCCTGACCCCTCCACGTCTACTCCCATTTTGAAATAATATTTTAAAATAATAATAATAATAATAATAATAATAATAATAATAATAACAATTTATTTCTTACCCGCCTCTCCGTCTGGATCGAGGCGGGGAACAACAACATGATAAAATACATAAAACTGATTAAAACATGACACATATTATTAAAACTGCATAAAAATCCTAAAACATCCTAAAAACATCCTTAAAACATTCTAAAATTCCACTGGATATGCCTGCCGGAAGAGAACAGTCTTTATGGCTTTCTTAAATTCTAAAAGACTGTTAAGTTGACGAGTCTCCTCCGGCAGGTCATTCCACAGTCTGGGAGCGATGGAAGAGAAGGTCCTCTGGGTAACGGTTGTCAGCCTAGTCTTGGCCGACTGCAGTAAGTTCTTCCCAGAGGACCTGAGCGTGCGGGGCGGATTGTATGGGAGAAGGCGATCCCGCAGGTAACCTGGACCCAAACCATGTAGGGCTTTAAAGGTAATAACCAACACTTTATACTTCGCCCGGAAACTAATTGGCAGCCAGTGGAGCGATTTTAAAGCTGGCGTAATATGGTCACCCCTAGATGTACCGGTGACCAACTTGGCTGCCATATTTTGAACTAGTTGAAGTTTCCGGACTAGGCACAGAGGTAGCCCTATGTACAGCGCATTGCAGAAGTTGAGCTTCGAAGTTACCAGCACGTGCACCACCATCTTTAGGTCTTCCAACTCTAGGAAGGGGCGCAGCTGGCATATAATATATAACATATAAACATTATATATTTCATTTATAATCAAATATTCTCTCCATTTGAGAGAATGTTCCCAGTGGTGATCGTAAGGTCCCAACGGAATTAGATGACGAATGTTAAATACATATATAGACAAAAACCACAAAACACAGAGTTTGCATATTCACAACGTAATATGAAATCCTTGTAACATCTCTTTAAATAAATATTCATCTTTACTAGATGAATATTCATTTTCACTAGAAAATATTGTTCAACAATAAAAGAGACTGTGTCTGAAAAGTCATAGATGCAACATGGCCGGAGGAATTGCACACTTTCTGGAAGCCCCGGAAAGTGTGCTTTGCCAAGGGCTCATGCATCTCCCAAGCACTCGGCAAAGGCTCACACGACCAGGGCTCGCGTGACCAGGGCTCAGCGAGCTCATGGGGCTGGCCCCCCACAAGTTCTCCAAAGCCTAAAGATGGGGAAATGAATGAGGGGAAAAGTAAAACTTATTTGTCCATCCCTAAATATGGATTCTATGAAATACCTTTCCCTATACATGCCCTCCCTGTGGGCCAAATGACATGTTACACTAATTGTGTAGTGGAGGCTGGTCTTATTTATTTTTTTACCCTCCCCTAACACTACCATTTCCCCTTGAAATACCCGATGGGGTCAACTGAAGTCCATGGAGGCTTTTTGAATTTTAACCCCCCTACATGTGTGGGGGGATTTCAGGAAGAAAATGGTGGAGAGAGCGAGCCAGTGCAGTTTAATGGCTAAAGTGTTGGACTCGGAGTTCGGAGATCTGGGTTCTAGTCCCCATTTGGCCATGGAAGCCCTCTGAGTGTCTTTGGGTCAGTCACAGACTCTCAGCCCAACCTACCTCACAGGGTTGTTGTTGTCAGGATAAAATGGAGAAGAGGAGGAGGAGGAGGAGGAGGGGGAGGAGGATTATGTACGACACCTTGGGTTCCTTGGAGGAAAAAAGAAGTGGGATATAAATGTAATACATAAATAAATAACCCTTCTGTCCCAGACACCATGGTTCCAATCCGAATCGGACTGTGAGCATTATGTGAGAGTAAAAAAAAAAAAAAAAAAGACCAGCCTCAGCTACATACTACATAATTAGCATCACATGTATTTTGACTTTGATTTTTTGTTTTGCATACATTATGGGTTCTGTGTTGGTGGAATATTCTCTAGGGATTGTCATCTTCTTGAAAAGAGATGTTGCTTTGCCCCATTGACTTTGCAGAATCCACTGGCTCTCTTATACAGAAGTACTACAAACCCTTCAAGTAGCAACATGGTATTGTCAGGTTTATATATTGTGGCTTCTGCCAGTGTCAGAAATGTAGCAATGTCTTCTTGAAATATGTTCCATATGTCCCAAGCTAATTTTTTACCTAACCTATCAAAAAAAGAGGTGATATATCACACCTAGCATCTTGACTCATGGATTAAAAGACACATAACACACCTGTCAGTTTCCTGCCCCCAAGAGGGCAGTATATCCTAGGATCCATGTCAAAAAAAATGTTTAGTATGTGTGAATGTATAGGTGTGCCAAATTTAATACTTTTAATCCAAAGTGCACAGTTTTAGGCTTAACTGCTTTTCTGTAGTAACTATTTCATCTTTTTTTCCATAGCCCCAAACTTCCTTCTGCTACTTTAATAAGTTTTAATGCTATGGCTTTTAATAACTGAATTTTGTTTTAAATATTCATTAATTGATTGATTTTAAAATTAATTGTTTTCCCAACTTGTGTCACTGCCAAAGTGAAGTACAAAAGATTTTTAGATTTGTATTTCTCAGGTTTTAAAACATATTGTAAGGGAGTTTGAGCTGTGGGAGGGACTAGGTAGATATATTGTCAATGAATAAATAAAAAAATAGAAATTTCTCTCTTTTACACTCAAACACAGACACACACACACACATGTCTTGCCTGTGAATGAAGTAGGTCTGGTGTCAAGTCATTGAGGACTGGTATTGTCCAATGGGTACAATTCTAGGCTTGGACGTTCTTTCTATACGCAGCCAGAAAAGTTCTTTGTGATTTGAGATGGGTTTGGGCAAGTCATGATCCCTTGCAAACATAGGAATAAGATGGGCATCATCAGCAGGGACATTGTAAAGACCAACAAGATCGTGAATTAAGGCTACATACATGATGAGTACTTGTTGAAAGCTTCAATCCAGGAACTCTGTGGTTCAGCTTGGACATATAGCTAAACCTTATTTTAGCATTATGGGAATGAGCCTGCTTGAGTCTCGTGGTCATACAAACCCCCTCACCTCTTTGTCTGGCACAGTTTGTTGTTACATCCAAACCAGAAACTGCTGTTACTTAGAAGTTTAGTTTATTGAAACAAACCATGATTAGAAACCACGTTTTGCTCTTGGCTCATTTGAAGTAAACCATACTTCAAACTGATCACAGTTGGACCTTGCTCAGATGTAACAACAAACTGTGGTTAGTTTAAATCATAAAGTGGATTCTTCCAATCCCAATCTCAAGGTAAATCCAGAGGAGGATAGGGGAGGGGGATTGCTTTTGCCCAAGTCTCAAGCAGGATTAGGGATATCAGAGGAATCCATCTGGGGAATTGAGTTTGCTGAGCTTTCAACAGCTCAGCCCCCTGAACTGAATTGAGCCCGTTTGTGGATTGGGAAGGATTTGAATAAATAGCAATTCACACAAATTCCAGGTACAATTTGTGTAATCTGCACAAATTTGGGGCGCAATTTGCCATTTATGCAAGTTTTTAAAAAACTGAAAAAGTTCTCAGATTTCAGGAAGAACCCCATGGGTTGGTTCACAAATGCAAACTGAGTTGGGGGCACTGTGTAAATCTGGTGAGCCCAAGAATTGGCAGATTTCCTGGTGATGGACATCCCTAAGCAAGCTCATTCCCAGAACCATGTAGTATAGATTATGGTAACATACAAAGGGGGGATATAAATCAATAACATTTATGTTAGGTTAAAAAACAACAGCATAATTCTAGGGTGCATTATATATTTTATACTCTTCTTGGTTTTGTTAAAAGAAATGTGATCTAACAGGAGTTAATCATGCCAATCAAAACTCTGTCTAGAATTAGCCTGGGAGGTTTCCTTTAATTAGAGGCACTTTACTTGTACTTCACAAAAATGGGCAGACAAGCTGAGAGTCACTGAAGGTTCAATTCAAAGTGTTTCTACTTATATGGACTGAAGGCCTTTCCCACTGAGATTTTCTACATTTTTGCTAAGAAAAAAGGTCACAAGAGGAGGAAGAAACAAATATGTTCTTCTTCAACGTTTTAAGGACCTTCCTTCTCTCATAATTTACAGGTACATAGTTTCACCAAGAGCATACTGCAGTAGAAACCAGCTTACACACTGCACCTGAGCTGAACGGAGGGAATTTTGAGCTAGGAAGGAGGATGAGAGGGTTGTTAATAATGCATTAGTTCAAGCGAGAAGTAAATCTTTGAGATGAGCTGTTTTCTGCAAGAGGGATGTATGAGAAATTCATGTTTGCTTCTAAAACATGAGAGCATGCCCCCATTCAAAGCTCTGAATGTGAGTGTGAATCCTGCAAAATATATTTGCTTTCAACTTGCTTGCTTTCGACTTGTTCCTAATTCCCAGTTTGGTCCATAGAAATTTCCTAATTTGCTCAGTTTTCCTCAGAACAAAGGGATGGGTGAATTCACCTGCGTATGATTCGTTGGATGTTCACCCCACCACTGCCACCGTCCACCCATAGGTGTGTGTAAGGGGTGTGCCGGGTGTGCCCAGGCACACCCTAATATCTTAAACAAAAAGTGTTGAATTAAGGGGGGCATTGAGTAGGGATCCAGAGGGGGATCCAGATGCAGTTGGAATGGATCTCTGGCTGTTCTCCGGCGGCTCTGCTGCTGCACTGAAAAACTGCTGCCCCAAGAGAGCACCATTGCTCCTGGCAGCAGGAGCGAAAAGGAATCTCTCTGCCAGGAGCCGCATCCCCTCAGCCACTAGGCCTCTGCTGGACTGGAGCTTATAATACTTATGACTGAGTATTTAAATGTTCACCTTTTTTTTAAAAAAAAAAAAACAATTCCCTGGGTGCACACCCTAATGAAATGTGCTGCGCACACCTATGTGTCCACCCCCGCTTGTTGGGTCATGCAAGCTTCTTTTCCAAAGCATCCATTGTGGTGCACAATGGAGGCTCCAGATGAGGGCGGATGGCTGCTGTGTGCTCATCGGGCCTTGCGAGCACTTGAAGCATGGGTCAGCGAATGTGCCGTGGGCACTGGACTGTGTCAGGGGGCAGATGCAGTTGAGTCAGTTGGACTCCCAGACTCACTCAGGCTCCTACAACATCCCCACTCAGAAGACTGAATCAGTCCATCTTTAGTCTAGGGAGGGAATGTGTACAAATTTGGGGAGCTTTGCACAAATCTCCTATTTGACTGCTGCTCAATTTGTCCAAGTTTCCCGTTCACACAGAGTGAGCAGCCATCGCAAATGCAAATGGGAATCAGGCATGAGATGAGCGGCAAGATGACATTCAGAGAATGCTAGCGATCTTGAACATCACTCATTCACCCATCCCTAGACCTATGACGTAAACCTAGGGCTTCTGGTACAGCAAATATAAATGGGTAGGCTTTGTTATTTCTTGTCCTGTGTATGAATAGCGAAGTGTTGGTACGTAAGTAACCATTTGGGAGATAGAGTTCAGTAGCTTCGATAGCTCCTTTAGGCTGAAACCCAGATTAGAAACACAGCTCCACCAAAATCGGAGCCACCAGTCCCCACTTGCCCAGAGCTTCTGACTCCCAGTGGTTTATCAGTAACAACAACAAGATGACGTTTTCCACCTCAGTTAGGCTGCTGAAACAAAGAAAGCTTGGGATAATCAGAAATGGGTTTTGCTGATAGGGCTGTGAGCTCGATCCTGTTCTGGTACTGAAAACAAATTTCTATGCTCAGAAGAGGCTCAGAGGCACCTCATTAACTGCCCTTCAACCTAAGATTCCTGGGGAATTGTACACCTTCAAATAATAATAATACAAAAACAATCAAATCAAGTAAGAGAATACAAAATTGCAGAAATAATTTGCAGCAGAAAGAAACAGAGGTCTGTGCCCTCATGGACTTCAGTCTCTGTGTTCTGTTCCCTTTTCCAGCATCCCACCAGAAGCTTTGACTGTGTTATCAAACAGGGAAAAGTCTCATTGCTTGGTATATTATTGCAACCCTGCCATGAGCATCTCCTTATGCCTGTTAGCTTTGATTCTGAGCTTCACAAAGTATGTGGAAGAAAAAGGGGGAAAGAAATATCATGTAACCCATGCTGTGAATGGGGAAAAGTAAATAAGAGCAGCACACATTTTAAAAACAACTTTTTGCATTGCAAGCAAATGCATTTTTGATAAAGCTTTAAGTATTTAGGGCAATAGACTACCAGGGCAGGATCTACACGTCGTCCTCGATGCGCCCTCCCTGTGCCACAAACCGCTTCGGAGCGCTTCACCCTGCCTAGTGTGGCTCAAGCCTCGGAGGTTCTGGCTGCGCCCACGCGGCCGCTGCCCTTTCATCCAAGCCGGTCCCGGGGAGGGGGGAGGGAGGGGGGAGGGTTGTAAACAAAAGCCAGCGATTGGGAGAGGGATTGGGAGAGCCAGAGCCTCCAAGGCTTGAGCCACACTAGACAAAGTGCAGCGCTCCAAAGCGGCTTGTGGCGCAGGGAGGGCGCATCGAGGATGACGTGTAGAAAGGCCCCAGGTAACAAATAGAAAAGCAGAAAACTAATTTCTAAAGGGGAAAAAATGTCCTAGCACCTGCCCTAAATTGCAGGTGGTGTCATGTCACTAAAAGCCAGGCAGGGCAGGATCTACACTACTGCTTTAAAGTGGTATTGAAGTGCACTGACAACTGCTGGGGCCATATACCACTTTCATGCCACTTTCATAGTGCTATATCCTGCTTGGTGTAGATCTGACCCTGTCTAGCATTCATTGATACTGACTTTTGGAAGAGAGATCCCGAAGTCCTTTTTTAAAAATTTACAATGTTTGTGTTTTATATTAAACTTACAGGAGTACTGGGGAATTCTCTCTTTAGAAAAAACAGAATAGGCTCTGCTCATTAGGTTAGTGGAGGGCTTGAGGCCTGCAGATTTGCTTCATCTTCTGTACACTAAAGGTGAATTCCCATGTGCAATTTCAGCAATAGCCAACCCTGGTAAAATATTCTCCCCCTGCCTTGGCCTGCACTGCTGGTGGATTGATGAGAGAATGGCATGCAATCACTGATTGTATGTGATGACTGTGTGAAATGGCTTCACACAATCAGGTTATCAAGTGCACAACTGGGGGGAAAAACCCATTATGTCAATAAAATAAGTGGAGGATTTAATCTAAAATGTTGCGTTGGGAGCCACCCAAAAGTCATCTGGCTGTTCAAGGCAATTATGGTACAGAATGGCAGATCAGACCTACTAAAAGCTGATGATGATGATGATGATGATGATGATGATGATGATGATTTGTTGCATGTTATATGGATGTAATTTAAATCTCAATGGATGCACTAAGCTACCTCTGCTGGGTCTGTCACAAAGATTTCCAGGAGTACATGGGTATTTGCCCTTCCATAGCTTACAGTGAGAGATTCCTGCTATCATGTACACAAATGCATTGTGGGAAGCAGTACATATTCATATTTCCTCTATCAATCATGTATTTCAGGGGTGTTGAATCTCTTTCAGCCCAGGGGTCAAATTCAATTTTGGAGATGCTCTCAGAGTCCACTTTCCAATGGTGGGAGGGGCCAAGGATGGAAGAGGTGGGATCAAACTATCAAAACTACTAGTAGATTTTGGCTTAAGGCTCTTGCTGCCATTAACTAAGCCTTATGAGATGTGTTTCCATCTTTTAGGGCAGTATCCAACGGTGTCATTCTGTTAGTACAAATGGCATTGTGCTAACATAAATTAGGTTCCGGACTGCATGCAAGAGGTGAATGCAACTAAAGTTAAATGTCTGCAAGTGCAGTTGAGCAAGTGGTTGTACGTTATACATGTGGAATCAACTGTGCATTGGGTTGCACATCGCTCCTGTTGTGCAACCCATTGTGCAACCAGTTGTCCGAGTGCATTGAGCAACTGATTACACAATGAAATAATTGGGCAGAGCTCTACTAGCACTATTTGAGTTTGTGGAATGACACTGTTGGATACTGCTCTTCGGAAGGGGGATCGGTGGAGACCCAGAAATCACAAAATGATTGGCAGTCGTGAGAAACCAGTTTGAGCCAGGGAAAGGGGATTTAGGCACCCGGGAAACCCCAGAGGGCCCGCTTGGGAGCCCATGCAAGTTGAATTTAGCCCATGGACCTGAGCTTCATTAGCCTGATGTAGCTGATTGAAGCAGGAACATAGGCAACAATCTATCTACCAAAATATCTACATCTGGCTGCTGGTAACAGATCTAAATATGGCTGTCAGTAGTATTGGGTGGGTGGGAAGCTAAAACCACACTGTATCAGAGAATCATCAGCCAATTTCTGGTAGAGAAACCAGTACGTGATGATTGCTGGAATCCTGTACTGTGTGGACATTTGTCCAATATAGCAAAGTACTTAATATGTTCAATCCCTCACCATGTATGCTGGCTAAGGCTGAAGGGAGTTTATTTCTTTATTTTATTTATTATTTCATTTGTATCCCACCATTTCTTCCTCTTGCGAGGAACCCAAAGTGTCATATGCCTTTCCATTTTACCCTCACAACAACCCTGTGAGGCCAGTTAGGCTGAGAGCCAGTGATAGGCCAAACATCATCCAGTGAGCTCCTTGAGCCTGGATCTCCCCACTCCCATTCAAGTGCTCTAACCACTACGCTAAACTGGGTCTCAATGGGGCTTACTCCCATTTACGTGGAATTAGTCCCCATTGAACTCAATGGGACTTACATCTGAGTGAATATTTATAGGAATGCAGTATAAATAATAATTAGATGGCTTTTTCTGTGGGCAAGTGTCAGAGAATGCTACTATTTTGTGAGGGTTCTTTTAGCAATTTCTAATACCTTCTTAAACGTTCATGACATACAACAAGGAATGATCATAAGGCTTGAAATTGGCCATGTAGTACTGTTGGGGAGAGAAAAGCGCTCCCTGTTCGCTTAGTAAGCGTAAAGTCCAGAAAAGTCCAGAAAAACCTACTTCATCTGATTATTAACTTCAGCTGGCTGTTCAGTCCTTCTGGACACTCAAACTTTTGTCCAGTTCTTTAAACAACTTAAACTGAAATTTTCCCTGACAATTACATATCTGGGGTACATAAAGAACTGGGCCACAACTTTATTTGTTCAATCAAATTTGAGACAGAAAGCCATTACTAAAGCCTTCTATTGACATCTAATGGACTAAAAATGATTTAAGTACTCCGAGAAAGTTATTGAAAATATCATCAATGTGCAAGCTCCATACATATGTGGTGGAAATGCTACATGATAAAAATAATGGGAAGATTCTTAAAGATGCTTTTAAAAGATCAAGGTATGAGTGATTGGGGCTGCCCTGTGATCCCATTTTTTTGGATTATTTCAAGGATGCAGTGCCTTTTAAGAACATAAGAAGCTTCAGCTATTGGGAGGTATTAAAATGTAACAAATAAATAAATAAGAACCAAGGGTCCATCTAGACGAGCATTCTGTTCACAGTGGCCAACCAGCTGCTCATGGGAAACCCACAAGCAGGACATGAGTGTAAGTCTCCCACCCATATTCCCCAGCATCTGGGGTACATAGGCATACTGCCTCTGATACTGGAGGTAACATATAGCCATCAGGACTATATGCCATTGATAGCCTTCTCCTCCAGCCTTTTAGAGGATAGGGAACCTCTTACCAAATCCATCATAAATAAGTCCTGGAAATTTCCTTCAACATCAGAAGTTTCAGATTGATTAAGAAATCTGAGGGATGTTTAAAAAGAGATAGGGAGCTGTCTTTCTGGATTTGTATAAGAAGGGCATTGTAGTTTGTTTGTTTGTTTGTTTTAATGGCGGATATTATTCCTGGGCTTTTATAATCATTTATATTCAAGGAAATATGTGAGAAAATCATGGAGTAGGCTGAAATTTATTTTTATATACTATTAAGTACATTTTTAAAAATAAATCCTCTGAGAACAGCTAATGGAAATTATTCTGCGCAACTTCTCTGCCCCCCGCTTTCTCTCTCTCAAAAACGGAAAAGATATAAACCCTGGACAACACGTTTTGCCACTGATGCAGAATCTGACTATTTGAGACACAATCAATTGCCACCATCTATTAATTTATTTTAACTGTTGTTGCTTCTTCTTTTCCCCTTTCTTTTTGATTCCGTTTTTTTTTTTTTTTAGTTTTCCCTTGACATGACATCCAGAAAATTAAACCCATCTGCAGATTAGTGGAGCTTTTTCTACCTCACAGGAACATCTGTCACAAAAACACACAATGATTGTGTTCGCAGAAGAAACCCTTTGATTAGCTTTGTAAAAAAAAAAAAAGCGGGAATGGAAGCAGGGATGTGGTGCCATTCTCAGTTGCTTCATTCATGGCGTTTCATTATTATTTTTGAACAGCAACTGTGAGACTATAAGTCCATCCCTGAAGCTGTGTGAACTTCCCAACAGATGCTGTTTTCCATATCTATCAGGGTTGTTGTTCTTCTCCCCTCCCGCTAGCACGAAGCACCCCTAAAAGTAAAACAATTCAAAATGAAGGAGGCAGAAATATAGAGGTATTTTTAGAAACAGCTGGTAAAACAAACTCCGGTAAATGTTATGCCTGCAGCATATCTATTCTAACAGGCTTGTTTAAAGATGAAAGCAGCTACTGGTGCTTCTGTGTTTGCCCTGCTCATAGTAACTCTCACATACACAAAGGAAGACTTGAAAATTCGGTGGGATGGGGGCTTTCAGTACCCTGTTCACTTTTCCCCATCAACCATTTGAACCATTCCCTGGAGTGTATGTATTTTGTAACAGATATGGAGCCGAGGGTACAAGTATTCATTTATTTGTTACATTTATATCCCTTTTCCTCCAAGGAGCCCAAGATGTTGTACATGACTCACCAGCTTTCCATTTTTTCCTCACAACAACTTTGTGAGGTAGACTAGGCCGGGAGTCAGTGACTGGCCCAAAGTCACCCAGTGAGCTTCATGATAGAGTGGGGATTAGAATTCAGCTCTCCCCAGTCCTACTCTAACCCCTTCACCACGCTGCCTCTCACGAGCCAGTATGGTATAGTGGTTAGAGTGTTGGATTTGGAAGTTGGGAGATCTGGGTTCTAGTCCCCACCTGGCCATGAAGCTCCCTGGGTGACATTGGGCCCAAACTACCTCACAGGATTGTTGTTGTGAGGATAAAATGGAGAGAAGGAGGATTATGTACGCAGCCTTGGGTTCCCTCAATGAAAAAAGTGGGATATAAATGCAATAAATAAATAAAGTATGGCCTGCTCTAGCAATGATGTCTGTTGCCACCAAGAAGCTGGACTGCATGGATGTCTTTCAACTCGGGAAGCCATTGTGTGGTTTCAGGTGATTTTAATTATGTCAGCCACAAAAACTCTTCCCCCCCCCCCCGACCCCCATGACAGGAGGTATATTTACCAGCAGGATTACAATTAGTTAAAAACATCTGGGAGCTGCTTCATATACAAGGATTTGTTTTAATCTGGAAAAACTCCCACTCTCCCTGTCTTCCTGCTGGCAATGCACACCACCAATACACTTGGTCCAAACAGGGACCAGAAACTATAAGGTTCTGTGGGGCATTTTCCATGCAATCCTATATAGGTCTACTCAGAATTTGTTTATTTGTTATAATGTTGATTGTATTTTTAATCTCTGCTGAATACCAAATATTCTCTGGCCAGATTGCAGGCACTTAAAAAAATACAATACAACACAAACAATTACAAAGATAAAATACAACATAAACAGTTAGAAGAATACTATACAAAATGACGAACAGTACAGAAATAGATAACTATGTTATGTAAAACAGACATAAAATCTAGGAATGAAGAGCCAAGCTAAATGCTGTTCTAATGAAACATATCGAAATGTGATTGGTTTATTTACTCTAGAGTAAGTATGCATGGCTCTGATTCGCATTGGGAGCATGGCACTCTGGGAAGGGGGGATTAAACTTCGCCCCTATCTGTTTTTATCCCGAAATTCCACACACACAAGAGAGGGTGTCAAAAATAGGGGGAATTTTTTTCCTTTACTCCAATGGTGGGGATTTCAGGATAAAAATGGGTGGGGTGAAGTTAACCCCCCCCACACCTTGGAGTGCTGTGGTCTTAATCCAAATCAGGGCTGCATGTAATTTCTCTTGAATAAATGAACCAATCACACATAGCTCAGTTTAGAATGTTTGGTTTGCCCCTCATAAGTAGTTAAAAGGAGGTTATCCAATTAGAATAAGCCCTGATATTCCCTTTGCCTGCTGTTGCCACCCTTACTCCTTTTTCCCCACAGGGCAGTTGATGTCAGTTAGCCCTGTCAGGGTGAATCAGTCCAACTGGAGAAGGCCCTGGTGTTTCCTTTGCCTACACTGGCTTCCTTCGTTCCTTCTTCTCACTCTTTGTATCATCCATGTAGCCTAGGAATTAGGGGTCATTCAAGCCCACAGCACACCTTAGAGCCTTGACAGCTTGCACAGCAGCACAGGATGCACAACACATTCACTTCTCCTCCCCAACCCCTCACCTGTATTTCTGACAGGTGTGTGTGGGTGTGGGTGTGGGTGTGGGTGGGTGTGGGTGTTTACCTCACATACACAGCAATCTTTAGAAATAGTTCCAAAGATAAGGATGATAAGATGGATTCCTGCCTTTCCCATGAACCAGATGCAATTTTCTGTTATACTTCTGGGAATGGTGCACTCAGAAAGCAGCCCCGTCATTTCAGAGGTACCAGTGCCATTACAATATTGGGAGGGGCTGTTTTCATCTTGATGTGGCATCCCAGAATATCCAGTCCGTGATTTGAAAGCAGCAGCCATGTACAGGAGGTGGAAAAGGTTTGTCATATTAGGGGTTTAAAGGGTAAGAAATGCCGCTCCTCTTTATAAAATCCTGAAAAATTACAGCTCTGCAGTAGGAGAGGTAATGGAAATGGGGATTCTGCATAAGGTAGATGATATTAACAGATATGTATGTATGTGGAGACAAATACAGACTCCCTACAGCAATAAAAGTATGTTGTATTTAGCTTCATGTGTTACCAGGGGATATGGATACTGCAACAACAACAAAAAAGGGAATCTAGAATTCTAAATGAATATCTCGAAGCTTTGGTAGATGACCCACTATGCTTTCTGCATGACTTAAACCAGAGGGTCAGTTCATCAGGTATCACCACTATCTGTTATATAGATGTGCCTATTGTCCTGTCTGACTCTGTTTAAGGCACCCAGTGGTGCCAAAAGCAACAAGGAGTGGCTACATGCAAGAAAGCAGAGATGACGCAAGTCAGTCACATCAGGCCAAGTCAGGTCTGATTTCCAGAATCACAAGGGAAGGTTAGACCAGCCAGGATCCTTCAGTACCTTAAACAACTCCAAGCTAGCTAAAGCTCCATCAGGGCAAGCTGTTGACTCAGCAAGAGCCAAAGCCTTTCTGAAGGCTTATAAAGGTCAGCAGATCTAGCAGTTAGCCCCACCTTCTCAGAGAAGCTGTTTGTTTCTTAAATGATATTGCCCAGTTTTGTAGGAGTGGCTCTCAACAGAATTTGTAGTTTTGTGTGGGGTGAAGGCTGTAATGGGCGAGTGTCCTCTGCTTCCAAGGAGACAAGTAAAGCCACATATTCTGGGCTGGAAGACCCTGGCATAGTAGGGGGTGGGTTAATGGGGGAAGCCTCCTCTACCTCTGAATTTTCTTTGGAGCCAGAGAGTGATCAAGGTTGGGGACTATGAAACCAATGGCTGTTGATTCACACAGATCTAAAATTCATAGAAGAGAGGTCTATCAGGGGCTATTAACTATGATCGCTTAATAGAACCTTCTTCAGGAACAGTAGGCAGAATCCAACAGAATCCACTTATGCCTCTGCCGATTCTCTTATGCCCACCAGTTCCTATCTGCAAGTGGCAGCCATTGTTTTCAGAACGAAGATTTAGAATTTCCAGGACAACCAGAAAAAAAGTGAAAATGCTTATTTTTGGAACAGGGCAGGTCAGCAGAGCTTGCATAAGGGAGCTCCAATCAACCTATCCCAATCAAGAAACTAGGATTTAAGCTTATTTCAGGGCTTCCTCTGCAAAGTGCTAATCTCTGTTGTGAAAACAGTGGGTCTCACTCACTGAACGGAATCAGTAGGGGCCATCACTTACACAACAGAATCTGTGGGGCACAACAGAATCAGCAGGGGTATAAGCATGCTGTTGGATTCTGCCCAGTATACCACTAAATACCCCTTGCTGGGGTCAACAGCACAGACCATCTGTTGCATTCATGCCCTCCTTGTGAGGTTCCTGGACACATTGAATTGGCCAGTGTGGGAAACAGGCTGCTGTAGTAGAGGGACTCTTGGTTGACTCAACACAGCTATTATTATTATTATTATTATTATTACCATCATCATTATGTTTAGCATCCCAAGTACTGTTCCTCCATGGAGAGAAGGCATCTGTCATAGTTTGGGTTCAGTTTGCAAAAGAACTTTTCTAAAGATGGGTAAGAAATTTGTTGAGTTTGTATTTTAATGTGAATTTACCAAATTCACACCTCCCAAACCTGAATGTGACCAGAACACAATTTCCCACTGAAATCTTTACTTTTCCAAAGTTTGTGATACAGTTTACAAAAAGAAAAGTGCACAAAATTGCATACATTTTTTTAAAAAATGCTCACAAAATGCATATATTGGGAAAACAAATGAGCACGAAATACTTTCTTCATTGGGAAATTGCTTTAAAATGCATATGTTCACACAAAAATGTACAATTTTTAATAATGCACACACATGTGCATTAAAAAAATAAATACAGAAACACCTGTACAAATTCCATGCAGGTAAGAACAGCAGCAGCAACAATGACCTAAAAACAACCCAATGCCGAAACAAGATAGAACAAACTTAAAAGGAGAACTGTGGGTAAAATTGAGCTTGATGGATTTGCCCATCCTTCAATTAAAAATAGTAAAGGATAAACTAGAGAAGGAATTTGTGATTTTTCTGATTGCATGTGCTTAGGCTGGGTTACAGGTCTGCACTAAGGCATGGGAACTATGAGATTTGAGCCAAAGATTTCAAGAAAAGCTGGGTTTTGAGGAGCGATTTTAAAAATTAAGAAAAGTGGCATCTGGGAGCCAGATCCAGGCATATTGGTAGGGTGACCAGATAAAATCCAGGTCAGGGCTCATGTAAATTTAACAGTTGTAGAGAACAGGAAATTTCAGCCAGTGTCGTTTGTATGCAATTAGTTCCTGGTGAAATTCCCTCTTCATCACAACAGTTAAAGTTGCAGGGGCCCTGCCTTCTTTTGTATATGGTCACTCTAGTGTAGTGCCTGCACCTTTAACTGTTGCGATGAAGAGGGAATATCACCAGGAACTAACTGCATACAAATGACACTGGCTGAAATTCCCTTTTCTCTACAACTATTAAAGTTACATGAGCCCTGACCTGGATTTTATCTGGTCAGCCTACATATTGGGGCAGCAAGGGAGAAAGGGTGAAGTCTTTTGAGAAAGCAGGAGTCCATCAGATGCTGGAGAGTTGTGGAACTTTGGAACCAAAGATGAGACATGGGCATGTATCAGGATTTAAATTAGGAATTAAAGCAGTCTCCAAAGAAACCTTCTATTGAACATGCATTTTTAAAGGGTCAGGAAGAGAGAGATATAGAGAGATGCAATAATGAATAGTTTCATCCTCACATTGTCAAACTCTGTCGTTTCAGAGAATGTGGAGATTGCTTTGCTCATTGCTTTATTAGGACCCATGTCATGGTAGTATAGGTGAGAACAAGAAAGGGGGAAGGAAATCACATTGGAAATTAGCTGTGTCTAATGTTTTCAACTGAAACAGACAAGCTAGTGGGTTTCTATTTCTTGTAATAGAGCTGGCAGGCTATAGCAGAAGCACCCCAGAGCTCAGCTTTCCTCTGCTAGAGAATGCTCCAGCTTGTTTTGATTAAGGTGTATGTCATACCCATTACTTACTGTATTTATTATTATGTTCTGCTCCACTCCACATGTACTGAATGGATGAGACACGCTTGAAGGTTTCCCAAATTCAAGCCATTCTTCTCCCACACCCTACCCAGGATTTCTCTTGCTATATTTCTCTCCCATACGCTCATTTAAAGGGAAATGGTGTGGGATGGAGCTTACTAATACCTGGGGGGGGGGGAGCCCTCTGCATTTGCATCCCTCTGCAAAAGAACAGTACTAGAAAGTAGGGGTGTGCACTGGATCAGGTCTGATCCACGATCCGGATCCGATCCAGGGGAAATCGGATACAATTATCCGATTTCCGATCACCCCGCTGGATCGTTCGATCCAATCCGATCTGATCCAGAAAGGACCCGATCCAGATTGGATGGATTGGAGGATCGGCGGGCGCCCGCTGGCGCCCACTGCTGCTTCCATTGGCGGGCGCCAGTGGGCGCCCGCCAATGGAAGCAGACAGCGGGGGGGGGGGCTTCCCTGGCGGGGCTGTCTGCTTCCATCGGCAGGTGCCAGTGGGCACCCACCAACGGAAGCGGACAACGGGGGCAGTGATCTTACCTTCCGGGGCCGTCCGCTCCCATCCGCCACTGGCCGCTACTGCGAGCAGGCTTTGCGGCCTGCCCCTAGGTAGCATGCCAGGTGATGACATCACCTGGCACGCTACCTAGGGGCAGGCCGCGAAGCTTGCTCACAGTAGTGGCCAGCAGCGGACGGGTGCGGACGGCCCCGGAAGGTAAGCAGGGGGAGGGGGCTTACCCCTCTGGGGCCATCCGCTTCCATCCGCTGGCGCTCAGTCAGTGGCCAGGGGGAGGAGAATCAAGAGTGATATAGTTGCATGTAACTTTTCTCCTGTGGACCAAAACAAGTTCAAAGGGAGTGGAGTTAGATCAGGGGGTGATCAGACCCTGTTACCACATGTCTTCAGTCACATGTGTATGTAAACATGCATCTGTACAAATGTACAGGTTCTCGGACAGATGCTTGGTGCACACACATCAGATTGGGCACTGTGCTTAATACAATTACAGAATTATTTCAAGAACACTGAGAATGCTTGAATGTGAAGAAGACATACTTGTATTATACCACAAATATATACAGAAAGAAAAGATTTTCCCCTGCTCCTGTCTGAAACCTGAGGTGGTACATTCCTGTGAAAGAGACTGAGAATTATCTTTTGTACATGCGGACGGGTGCCAGAGGGGTAGTCTGTTGCAGCAAAAACAGAGCCTTATGGCACTGTCAACACTAACAAGTATACTGTGCCATAAGCTTTAGAAAACTATAAAACATATTTCTAGCGCAAGCTTCATATATTTATGAAATGCTACCCTAAGAAGTGTATGTGTGTGTACACATAATACACACATGTAGACACCATTATGACTGTGGTGAATACCATCCACATAGAATGTTAGTGTTGGAAGCAACCTTTCAGTTTCAGATCAGTCCTTTACATCATTTTCTCAATATAGGCCATAGAATGTACTGCGCCCCTCCCATTTTCTGGTTATAATGACAGAATTAGGGATGTACGGACTGTGTAAAATCCATTCTGTCTGGTTTTGCAGATTGTCAGGTGCCTATTGTTCATTTGTCCATCTATCGATGGAATCAGATTTTTTTTTCAGTTTCCATATTTGTGCAAATGTGAATTTCCACAAATTTGCACAAGAGCAAATTCCCCACAAATGAGCAAATTCCCCACAAATGTGCATTTTCATGCTTTAGCCTATAGGGGGAATGCACATTGTGGGCTGTTTTTTTTTTCCATTTTTGTGTATTTTTTACAATTAAATTTATACAAAAAGCTTGAAGGTTAGGAAAACAGTCTGCAAGTCTGCAGTCTCCACCCAATAGGGGAAAAGCCAGTCCACTGTGGACTCCACGGGTCAGATTCCTGAAATCCAAACTCAAGTGGTTCCATTGTGGATTTCTCTGACATCTCTACATGGAATGTGATTCAGCCAACTTACCTTTAACATGGAGCCATAACTGTGGCACTATAATTACTTTCTTTAATGAGCTGGTCACACCCACTTGAACTCAAGGGTGATAGGAAAATATCTGCCAAATGGATTCCAATTCATGAGCTTCCTGCTGGAATCTGCCTTTGAAAGATTTTGTTAAAGTATGGCAGCTTTCAAGTCTTGAAATGTGCCCTCACAATGAATGATTTATTGACATAACAATTTAAATTATTATTACATTTCTGTACCAACTGTTAGCCAAAACTCTCTGGGTGGTTTGCATAACAATTCTCTTATTTGTTAGGAAGTTGTATACGCTGCCTTTCCACCATAGAGAGCCCGTCAGCTTACAACACCCCCTATTTTAAATATCAATTAAAACAATCCAAAATTCCAAGGATTTATTTTCCTTTAGCTGAACGAGATAACCCTCTACCTAAAATTGGAGTCTTCTGTATCAAGCTGATTCAAACATTTAGAAAAAGCAGCTGGTGCATTTATCCTAAACTGCATTTCAGAATGCTTTTTGAAGAATCACACATTTGAATATTCAAGGACATCAGGTAGAAAGTTTCTCTCCTTTTCTGGAGGTATTCAAGCAGATGCTGGACAGTCATCTGTCAGGGACACCGCATGGAGAAGAGGGTTGGACTAATGGCCTCTGTGACAAACTTGTATGCCTGCACCTCCAGCCCTGCAAGGACTGACTGCAGGACACCCTTTACCTATATTCTTCAGAGGTCATGTCACCACCACTCACCTGTTGTTTTTAAAAATATCCCTTAGCCTACCCACCTGAGAGGGCTTTTATATGTAGAGAGGAATCAGTGTGTTTGCCAAGAAAGCCAGCACATGAGTAAAGCCAACTCTGGACTGTGCAAAGAGCCAAATCTACTCCAGTTTCCAATTCAGTGTATTTATTAAAGAACCAAGCAGAGAAAGTTCAGAAATACTGTGTTGCTTTTAAAAATGAAATGAAACATCAGACTACTCACTAAACCTGACTTATCAGGTACCTAGGATTAACTTACCACAGCAGTGTACAGCTGGGGCGGGAGAGATGAGGCCCACCTGGGACTCCAGAGCATGTAAGAGATTTGCCTTGACTATTTGCCAACTACACAAAGAAGTCAAAAGGTTTTACAATCACAGGTATTTCTCGGGGGGGGGCAGCTCCCAAGGAGGGAAATTCAACTGACCAATCAATAGCCTCAGAGGTCCTGGTCATACATCTTCCAGCTGATTTCTCTAGTATCTACTTAGCAGGAGGTTGAGTCAATCTGGAAGGAGTATATGAATGCAGATTTGGGGTTCTATCCCAGCCAGGCCAGGCCCAGCATATTAATTCTTCATAGATATTTTCAGAAATGGGGTGGGAGAGCAGACTGGATTGGTTACAACCTTTTTCAACTCTAAAATTCTATAGGCTAGTTTAGGAGAGCCAGGACAGACTGTGTAGCATTCATTGTTCTGTCCTGCAACAGAGGGTAACAGCTAGGGAGCTCAGGAGAAACAGCAAGGAGGCTGTTACTGCTGCCCTTCAATATATACCTCCAGAGGTGATCATCTCATTCTCCCTAATGGTATGGCCAGCTCTGTACCTTTTGCAGAGCTTGTTACATTTACACATTAAATACCTTTTTGAAATGAAGAAGCATTCAAACATGGAAGCTCACACTATGTTCTTTTTAAAATGAATACTCGAGTGAGCTGATACTGCAGGTCTCTTATAGCAAAACATTCATCCATTGTCAAAATGTACATAGACTAGAGCCTCAGGCCATTCTGATTTGAACATGGATACCTGCACAGCTTAGAGGTTTGGGTTGTGCCAACATAAGGATTATGTGGATAAATTGTTTGTTCTTTTTAACAAAACCTTTTTCAATTTCACCTTCAGGTTCATGAGCTAAGGACCATGAATAGGAATAATGAACACATCATTGTGAAAGAAAGTTGCTATTCTGAAGTAACAGAGATAAAGGAAATTAGTGTCTATGAGAAACTAATAGCCTTTCCTATTAAAATCCAGCCATATAACATCTTAGTCTGTAATAGAAGAAAGTCTAAAGTGATGAGTTTTCTGCTCCTGTTAATTAACATTCTATCCCATTAGATTTGCTTCACTGTTAAGTTTCATTTTGTTGGTGGTTATTATGCTACCGTGTATTAATAATCACTCAGGAAGCTCAAAATGTAATGGTTATTAGTGACCCAAAAGCCATCCTATAGATGATTTCCATTCAATAACCATTGGGATTGCAGGCTAAACTACAATGGACAGAGGAAAGCTTAACTATTCAAATTCCTCTAAAATATAAAGGCACACAGTCAAACTCAGCAGTCACTTCGGACACTCATATTTACACACAGAAGAACTAACGTACACATTTTAAGTAGGGATGTGTAGCATATCGTTAAAATGTACGATAATGATATGATATGCTCTTTATCGTGCATGTGTTTAATGATAACGATACAATAGAAAAACCTCCGATAAATATCCGATCCGATAATTTTCAACCCGATTATATCAGATTATCGGACTGCCATATAAATAAACCTATACTTCTGTATTTTAAAAGTTAGAGGCTTGAAAGTTGGTCACAGTGCTTATGGGGTATGCCTAAGTATGTGTATGAAATTTGAGATCAATCCCTCCAACCCTCGATTTTATATGAATTTATTAAAGATCGTTTAAGTTCTGACAGGTCAGAATAACAGCTCACCACGTGCGTTCATTCAGACCTGTCAAAAAATTGCAGGATCTTTAAAACATTCATATAAAATTGAGGGCTGGCGGGATCGGTCTCAAATTTCATACACATGTCTAGCACATGTCTAGCATATGTGCCAAATTTCAGATCAATCCCTCCACCCCTGTATTTTATATGAATTTTTGAAAGATCGTGCAACTTTTGACCTGTCAGAACTTAAACGTTCTTTATTAAATTCATATCAAATCGAGGGTTGGAGGGATCGATCTCGAATGTCATACACATACTTAGGCATACCCCATAAGCATTGTGACCAAGTTTCAAGCCTGTAACTTTGAAAATACAGAAGTTATGGGCATTTTTTTTCTAAAATATTCAGCTCTATAGGGCACAATGGGGCTGCAAATTAAATATCGTATTTCCGATAATTATCATGAAGACGATATGATTAACCTACGATATTATCGGAGATGATAATATTTTTGGTCCGAAATTACAATAAGGATAAAATACGATATTTTTGGGCGTGCACATCCCTAATTTTAAGCACCAGTGTTGCAATTATCCATTGAGTTTAGAAACACAACTTCCCCACTGCTGCAAACTGAAAACTTGAGAATGTCCAGTCCTCATTGGGTTGCTTCTGGTTCTCCAACAACAACAACATAGTTCTTGTTCTAAAGAGTTTTGTATTTCTGCAAACCTTGGGTTTCCCCCAAACCTGCTAATCCTCCCTCTTGTGCATGGATAGTGTAGTTTGGCTACATAACATCACTAAAATAAGGAATGAGTGTCATGCTATGTAAAGTTAACATTGCCACCATTTGTTCTTCATATTGTTTAGCCTGTTGTGTAAGCAAGCCTCCTTGCCAGGACTTTCTTTTCTACAAAGCCATCTATGATAAACTTGTTTAAATCAGGAGTGGGGCAACTTTGGAAAGTCCAGGAACCAATTTTCACCTCCTCCCACTGCTGAAACCAACAACAACAACTTGCCGCCAGATTTTGGGGCAGAAGCAGAAGCAAAAACGCCTGCTTTCTGCTTTAAAACAAGGTGCACAGTGCATGAGCACCTTCTTTTAAATGCTAATCATGATCCCAGGAGATCTGGAATCTCAGCAACAGGGCGGCAACACATTTGTGGGTCAGGAGGGCTGCAGAACCGCCCTGTGGGCGGCATGTTGCCCATGACCACCCCTGGTTTAAATCATCACTGTTTAAACTACAATTACGTTTAACTCCATCTGGTCATCCAGTTCAAAATGTTGGAAAGTTGTTGGGCCCATTTACTCTCCTTCAAGCAAGCCCCTGCTTACCATTACTGGCTTATTGCTGGCCAACTTTTCAATGACAAAATCTTCCATGTTCCCTTTCATGCAGACCAGCCCTGGATTAACCATTAAGCAATATAAGCACGTGTTTAGGGCATCAAGGGAAGGGGGGCACAACAGAGTACAGGTACTATAGCTGTAGCCATCTAATTTTAAGGAATATATAAATATAATTTTAAAAAACAGTTTATATTTAATATAGTTGTGTGTTCTGGTGGGGGGGATGGCCTTGAAGAAAACTGAGTTTTTAATGTCTTATTTCACCTTCAGCACCTATTGAATCTTAATGTCTTGCCGGCTAAGCAATGGAAGGGCCAAGGGGGCACCATTATTGGGCTGTGCTTAGGGCATCAGCTGGCCTTAATCCGGCCCTGGTGCAGACCACCTCAATTCCCCCCTCCCCACACTCAGAGCATTTTGCAGAAAACACACTTTCTGCCCCCATGCTCTTGTGAATTACAGTTGGTGAACAGTGAGCTCTTACCAAAAAAAACCCCCAAAAAACCGCAAAAGAAAACCAAAAAAAAAAAAGCTCCCCTACAGTACATCAGGCAACTCGTGTTTCCATTGCAGTCACAAGGACTGCAATGTCTACCAACAGAATTGAATTCAAAGCACAGATTGATAACCAATGCAATTTAATATCCACAAACATTTGCCTTGGAGTCTTAGCACATCTAAACGTTAGTACAATCGAATACAAAGAAAAACTCCGGTTCTTGGATCAATGTGCAATGTAAGAGACCCATAAGAACTCACACCAAAGACCAGACCTATTGGGATTAAAACTCTTCTTTTGCAGTGATCAAAACAAATACAGGTTAACTTGTTGTTGTTTGGCTGTTGTTGACCTTTTTTAAAGGAACATTTTTTCAGTTCTTTTGTCTTGCTCTTTGTGGTTGAGACTAACCTCAATTGAATCCCTTTGTGTATTCAACCATGTGTGTGGTGCTGAATTAGGTTTATTAGTAGCAAATAGACAAGTAGTTTCAAGGCCAAAGTGGAAAAGGGTTCCATGTGCAGACCCCCCACACACACACACCCAAAAGGTGTTGGTTGATATGGTCAGCAGGATGGTGGCCATGGAAGTTGGAATCCGTAACAACCGTCCTGTCGAATCAACCAGGGATGGATGGACCGCCCTGCACTCACCTCATGTGGTACTTGTTCAGTCCTGGCACTTACCCGACCCAGGTAAGCAGTATGAGGCAAGCTGCTGGGCAGTCCACAGGGTGCTTGGCAGCGGCGCAAAGATGTCCACTCCCTTGCAAGACACCATTTTCAGTTCAAATGGCTGCTCATTCTATTCCGTAAGCATCCCATTTATGCAAATAGCCCGCAACATTACAGGCTGAGTCGGCAATTTCTCACTGGGCTTTGAGACCCAACTGAGTGCCAGTGCCCTCCTTAGAATCAACAAGTCCCCAAAATGAATGGCACAAGAGCAGTGGTCCCAAACAAGAGGGCCACTGAAGTGAGCCTTGGAGCCTAGGGCATAGGTGCAGCTGCTGCAGGTGCAGGTCTTGGTGGTAGTAGCAAATATTCAAAAACTGAATTTGGGTTGCCACCCCTTTTTCTCTGATAGACTTCTCATCTTTAACAGCTGTATGGCAAGCAGGTAAATCATGGTCCCCTCCATGCTGAGCTGTACCACTTGAATTTAACTGGTGCAGACGGATGAGAATTACGGATGTTGGAGAAATCCACAATGGATTCAAATGAGCTCAGATTTCTATGAATCCAACCTGTGGATTCCGCAGCAGACTAGCCTTTTTCCAAGTTGCAGAGATTCTGCAGACTTGCGGACCATTTGTGTTTTTTGTTTCAACTTCTGAAGGGATTACTTTTACTTTGGGGTAGAGGACACACATAGTATAAAAATGTGATGATGGGTGAAGGACACATGATGGATTTGCGCTCCCACAAAAGCATCCTTTGTGAGGGCTCCAAGCTACTGCTCGGACCTGCCTGCCGTGTAGCTGTTAAAGATGATGAGCATCCCACGCCAGCATCATAATCTCTTGGGGATCACTAGCATCTTGCATGAGGATATTCCATGCATGCTTCTCTTGGAGGAATCGTTGCTGAACACAGTGGGACATACTTCTGAGTAAACAGGGCTGCACTGTCATTGTGTTGTAAGCTTTCATGGACTTAGATGAAGTGGGCTCTGGTCCATGAAAGCTTAAGCTAGAATAAACCTGTTAGGGCTGTATCCAAGCGTTGAACAAAAGGAAAGCATCTAACACAACCAATCATTCTTTTCCCCCTCCTCTCCTCCGTATCCCTTTGTACGACCCTGAAAATCCTCTCCAGAGGGTCAAGGTGCCTTCCTGAACAGTTGGGGGGGGGGTTATGGAGGTGTAGTGACAAGGGAAATTGCCCCAAATTGGGCAGAGTATCCAGGAGGAGTTTTGGTGATATAAGATTCCTTGGCCTGATCTCCAGTGATCTTCTCCTGCATTGTTCGGGGGGGGGGGATCTCCGACCCTAAGGGAAGGATTTTCTGGGCTTACAGGGGGCTGTAAGGGGAGGAGGGAAAGAGAAGAGTTGCACAAGCTGCCTTCCACTTTCACAATCATTAGATACAACTTTAAAGTGCCACAAGACTCTCAGCCTATCTACACACGCAGCATAAAACACTTTGAAAATGTTTTGAAAACTGTATATGGAGTGTGCCCTGGGCCCCAACAGTTCTCAAAACTGTTAGAAACCATTTTAAACCATTTTAACCCGTTTTAAAGCTGTAGTGTAGATAGGCTCTCTGTTATTATTGCTGCAATAGACTGCCTCTCTGGAAATTAGCAGTGAAAGGACCGGAAAACGCATAGCTGCTCCAGTAGCATAACCAGTCCCTAAGATTTAAGATGTTGGGTTCTCTTGCTCTGCCCAAACGTGAAATATTTTAAGCTTGAGCAATGCCTGATTTAATATATTTAGCTCCAGACCTTTCTTATGCCCTTGCTCTGACACTGATCTCTGTAATGACCTCAATCAAGCCACCATCCCTTCTGCACTTCCGTGAAACTGAGAGATGCCTGTATGTCACACAGATGCACCATGGCTTAAATATTCAGTGCCTCCAAAGCGCTTTGAAGATGAAAAGCTCTAGCTGTGCTAAGGGTTATTTACAAAAGGCATGTATTTTACTGTGCCTGGCCCCAAGCTATGTGGCATTTGTTTTATTAATGACTTTAGGTTTTCTTCTCCTTTTCTTCCTGCAGCATAAGCTGTCAGGAAAAGAACATGGCTCCCTCAGGCAGGAGCTCTTGATTAGGAGAGAAAGCAAGCAGATATTCTCTCCGTCTGTCTGTGCGTACATGCTCCTGTATTCTTTATAGAATAAAGTCATTTTATAGAGAGACGTGAATTGTTTACTTCATCACTCCACCCCTATCACATAGAATGACCCCGTGCCAAAGCCAGACATCTCCAGGGAAGTTTTCCACATAGACAGGGGAGTGGAGCTTTGTGAGGAAAATGCATTTGTTCATACCAAAGAAGATTGGCGGCGGAGGCAAGGGGCTACATTATTTCAGAAATATATGAGAATCAGGCCTCAAGGATGATCCCCATATTAGCCATATTATATTGAAGTTATTAAGTAATGTGCAGTTCCATTGCATCTCTGCAAAACTCAGCAGCCAGATTGATAATGTGGACCAGGAGGTTCAAACGTATTAGCCCAACTCTGGCCCGCTTGCATTGGCTGCCTGTATATTTCCAAGCCCAATTCAAGGTGCTGGTTTTTATCTATAATTCCTTACATGGCTCGGGACCGTAATACCTGACAGAACACCTCTCCCGACACTCTGCTCAACATCTAAGGTCCTCCTCCGGCTGCCTACTCTGAGGGAAGCTCGGAAGGCAGCAACAAGGGAGAGAGCATTCTCTGTAGGGCCCCCCAGTTATGAAATACTCTCCCTGATGAGGCCAGCTTTGAGCCAACATTGCTATCTTTTTGGTGCCAGGTCAAGACTTGTCTCTTTTCCCAGTCATTTGGCAGCATGTTATGAGTTTTAATCGATCCTGGATCTGTTTTTTAGGTTTGGATGATTTTTCAAAGTAGTTTTAAGATTTACATTGTTTTGTGTATATTATCTGTTGTGTGTTTTTTATGTTTTTAAATTTTGTATATATATTTTTAAATGTTTTAATCTTTGGCTATGGGGCAATATAGAATGTAATAAATAATCATCATCATCGTTTGTGCAACAGAATCCTATGCATGTTTACTTGGAAGTAAGACTGAATGAGTTGAATAGGGCTAACTGCCAAGTAAGCATGCATAGGATTGCAACCATGAAATCCAATCCTGAGGTTGTTGACTCAGTCGTAGGTCCCACCATGTTCAATGGGGCTTACTCCTAGATGAGTGTCCATAGGACTGTAGTCATAAGCTTACTTCCATTTCATCACACATATGTTAAAATTGCAGGCACTATACTAGAGTGACCATATACAAAAGAAGGCAGGGCCCCTGCAACTTTAACTGTTGTGATGAAGAGGGAATTTCACCAGGAACTAATTGCATACAAATGACACTGGCTGAAATTCCCTTTGCTCTACAACTGTTAAAGTTACATGAGTCCTGACCTGGATTTTATCTGGTCAGCCTAATCTTTGCAGGATTAAGACTGGTTCCTTTACATGTGATTTTTTCAGGGGATTGCCTTTCTCAGCTGTTCTAAGTGTTTCATTATAAAGTCACTAGATGGCAATGCGCTATAGCAGAATTGTGGAAATACATGCTCCTTTTATAAGGGCATCTAGAAAATGCCAGGCTTTCCCTGATCTTAAAAAAATAATGAGATGAAGGTTACAAAGTACAGGAGAGCTGAGGAGGGAGGGAGGGAGAAGGAGCAGGTTGTGTAAAGGAGCCACAAACTATTGTGAGTGAACAATCACGAGTGCACCATAAAAGCCTCATGTAAAGATGCCCTAAAAGAGAACTGGAGCAATGACCATGCTCATTAAGACTGTGGCCCTTTCCACACCAGGCATTTTGCCTGGGACGGCCCCCAGCTGGTCCCTGTGGGCCGATGGTGTGTATTAGGTACTTCTGGGATCGCCCTCCCTCCCTCTACACCCCTATGGTGATTGCTTTTACAATTTTTTTCAACATCCATTCAGTTCTGTTGTCAAGGAAAATAAATACTTCATTCACAATCAAGCAAGCTGGGAGAGATGGGTGGGTGATGAAACGATTTGCCAGTTGTGCAACCTGAACATCATTACATTTGCAAATATAATGAAAGGTAACCATATAACTAGGAAGTCATCGGAATGTCGTTACCAGAATGTTTAGGGAATGTTATCACCATATAACAATTAGCATACATATTGGCTGGTTTTGGACGACACATCAAGCAATGGGGAGGGGGAAGCAATCGTCAGTTGTGTTGCTTATTGTGTCGTGTGGAGGGTTACACACCACATGTACACAAATGACAATACGCTATTCCGCCCAATTAAGCAACGGAGAGAATCAACGGGCTTGCACATTGTTTAGGCTGAAGCCCCGTTGTTCAAAGTGTTATCCGAAACCAACCCCCCCTCTCTCAGTGGACTATTCCATGTGGGAATAGAGTTCTGCCTGCCAGAGCAGCCGACCCCCCCCCCCCCCGGCTGCTCTATACAGACAGCAGAACTCACAATGCATGTTGGGATATGGCTGGGGGTCTGAGGGAGGGAGGAGATGTAGCAACCAAGATGGCTGCTGGAACTTTCAGCTGCACAAGCACCGGAGTTGCAGCATGTCGTGAGTGTAGCACCGCCTCCCTAATGCACGGTCAGTAGGCTATTTCCCCCTCCATTGCCTAATATGTCGTCTGAAACCAGCCATTGATAGCATCTCAGCATCTGTTTTCTAAGATATAGGGATAACTGTTTTATAATAACTATTTCCAAAAATGCTTATGTGATGCATAACATCCTATATAGAGATTGCTCATTCTCATAGTATTGGTTAACTATTTTCTTGTGTCACATATTGGAGGGTGTAAGGCAGCAGGCTTGGGATAGGAATGGCCACACAGCAGTCTATTGTCTGAACTCTGAAGGCCAAACCTATTAAAACAAGGAAATGTTAAAGATTTGCTGTGGGATTGATCAGCAGTGTTGGATAGAAAGCAATAGTATTCCAGTAAAGTGATAGTGCAATAGACCCGTGAGTTAAATGAATTCTGACTGAAATGTCTAAATAGCCTGGTGGGAAAGATTATGGAGTTGTACAGCTATTGTGCTGGAACACAATTCTCTAGTTAGAAATCAAGTCAAGGCGTGATTGCCCATTTGTGAACTTTCCTGAGATCGTCAGGCCAGAGGCTTGGAATTCTGGTAGGGAAGAGCACTCAGGGACTTTATCATCCAAAGCTTTGATCAAGAACCACCATCACACTATTCCCAGTTCTGTGTATTCTACACATATTCTTCAAAGGGCATCCCAACAATCAATCAGCTGGGCTCAGCCCCACTAGCAAAGTGATTATATTGTCCCTGAAGCTAACCCAGCCAGGTTTCCTTGTCCTGGCTGAGCCTCTCCCATATGTAACTCATTCCCCCAAAGGGGACAGTATAGCGTTCCAGTGCACCCCTCCAGTAGAAGTAGAGGCCATTCTTGCTGTGGATGGCCTCATAACAGCCAGTGTGGCCTCACACCTTATGACCTTCCATAGAGGTGGGGCAGTTCTCATGCACCCCAATTCCCTTCTCAATCTCAACCAGCCTGGGACACTTTTTTCAGTAAGACATCCAAGGATATGTTGGGGGAACCTGTTGATTCTCTCTCCCTACACACATTTCTGTATTTTGAATTAGAGATTCATGCCTTTGGCAATTGCCCTTGTATTCTCAGCGGGGTCTGAAAGTACAGCTGATCATGCTAAGAAAGGTACCTAGGAATCGGAGCTCTTTAAATTATTTGTTGCATTTCTATGCGCAAGGCTACTGCCCTCCACTGACTTCCATGTTAACAAATCCCGATGGCTTATTAAGATATTGCAGATTAATAGCACCTCTTTATAATATGCAGAAGACTCAACCCTGTAGCACTGCCTGAATATGGATTTGAGGCCAGAGTCTGCATATGTTGAGAGTTGCATCCTTGTATTGCCTGGCAAATTGTTCCTTTTGAAACCAAGACTAATTTGTAGTCCAATGCTCTATGAACACTGTTGGGAGATGTGTTACTTTGTGCTGTCCCAGTGGACAATGCTTTTTATTCTACCTTCTTAAGCACATTAGTGAACTACCCATGCAATTAAGGCCCTTCCCACACCTATGGCTGTAGCAGGCCGGAGGGGTGGCAGACCCGGAAGTAGCCACTTCCGGGTTTGTTGCCCCAATACATACGTGAAATGTGACGACCTGGGTTGCTCCCAGGCCATCGTGCCATCGCAGCGGCCATTTTTTCCGGCTGATCCAGGAAGAGCCCAGGCTTGCTCTTCTGCAAAATGCAAGTATGAAAATTTTTAAAAACCACGTGATCAGCCCCCCACCCCGGGACACGGAAGAATCAGGATGTTTCTGTTTTCTATTTTCCTAGGAAAATCCCAGCCGGGGTCCATCCCAGGCGAAAAGCCTGGTGTGGAAAGGGCCTAAGGCTGCAATCTTCTGTATGCTTCTCTGTAAACATACATAGAAATGAGATGGACATGACCTGTTCAGTAATGAGTTATAAAAGCCTCTTTAAAAAGGACTATCATATAGGACTATCTGTCCAGTAGACAGCTGACTCTTATCAATAAAGATTTGATAACTGTGTCAATCAGGGTTGTAAGGTTGGGTCATATGGCCCTGATCCCTAACTGTCATGTTATAAAGAGTTGCAAATGGATTTTCCAGTGCCGTCACCAATTTCCATCCTACCTGCTTGCCCTTATTATCTTTCCCAGAGCTTACACAGAGGCCTCTGGAATGTGTTTTGCCCCCCCTACTGGACAGTCGTGGAATGATATACCAGCAACCACCCTCTTCCTTGAATTGCCCCTTCCTTTGCTAATCTCCCTTTTCCTTCTCCTATCCTCCCCTTCTAGCTTGCTGTTGTTTCTTCTACTTTCCCTAAATGCAACTTACTTTAAGCATGCATTATTATTAACATCCTTCAGTAAAATAAAGCTACTTTATAACCCATTTGTCAATCGCAGCCAATTTCTTATATATTTTCCTGTGTCTATTTATGACGTACATCCAGACTGCACGTTACCCCAATATTTATTCATTTAATTATATATTCTTTTTTAAAGTAATGACAACTAGCTTTTTTTTAATTAAAAAAAAGCAAATGTAAAAGGGAGGGGTGGTTTTTAGTGGCCTTTTTTCCTGCCAAAATTTCAATTTAAGAAAAAATGGAACTTAAATCCATTTTTTAAAAGATGAAAAATAATTCAAAATGATAAAAGTGTCCCTAGACTGCTTTGTCTGTTCCTTTTTGGTGTGTGCATCTGGTTTGTTCATCTTTGAAAGTGTGTGGATTTTTTTTTCTTTACAAGTAATCAAACAAAAAATATTAAAAACCCAAACAGTTGTTCTCTTATCCCTTCTTGCTGGGAATAAAGTGCTCTTTTTTCTTCATTCTTTTTTCTTTTTAAGTATGCCTATTTTGATGTCTTTTCTTTTCAAATGTTGGATTTCTATCTTAGATTTGGTTTGTTCCAATCTAACAACATAAACATTATTGAATTGTTTTCTGATTCCCCCCCCCCACCTCCTTCTTTAAATAAGGGACTACCTCAACTGCAGAATCCTACAGCCTTATTTTTTTTTAAAAAAAAGTTCTCCTTTTTAAAGCATAATTGTAGCATCCCTTAAATTTGAGATGGTGCCAAGGATCAAGAAAGCACTACAAAAGCCTGGTACTCTTGAACAATCATGTCCTCGAACTTCCCATGTCTCAAACTGAACTCATACCCAGATATTAAACACATAATAGACACTGGAAGAGATTAAGACCAGGAGAAGAAGCTGAGCGGAGCTGCAGTTGAAGTTGCTCCAATTCGTATGCATAAAATCTAGTTTTCTTTTTTAATCTGGTTATTATTCTTATTCTTAGTTTGTATATTTTACTGCTTTTTAAGTAGGGGGAAAAGTTTGAACTGTTCTTATAATTTGAGAACTTTAATGAAACTGTAATTATTATTATATTTCTTAGTAATTTTTTTGTAATTTGCATGTTGAAGAAGTTGCAGCTTAGGGTTTGTGAGATTGTCAATGTTAGAGTTCTGTTCTTTCTTTTCGTTGATGGGCATGAATATGCTCATTTGTTTTTGTATATTGCCCATCCCTTCCTTACAGCCAGAAGCTCTAATGCTGCTAGATCACTCCGTTCCGCACTTACATGGACATGGCAACTGACTTACACATTCACTCCCATCATTTTCATCTGTGTAGTACACTCATAGATCGTACATCCCCCACTCCATCCACCTGAGGCATCTTTTCTTCCCATAAGTCCCCCCTCATGCTCCCACCCACCCTTTCTTTAGCATCGTTTAAATTTTTATGTGCAGCCATCCATTCCTTAAAACACACACACTCCAAATTCTAGGAAAAAGAAAAGATTTTTTTAAAAAATAAATAAATATATCTATCTCCAAACAATTAAAAAAAAAGAAAGTAAAGGCGAATGAGTTGATTCTCAAACACCATTGAAGGTGTGATCCGCTGAACACTGCTTTTGCGTAAGTCCCTTTGGTGTTGGGATTGCATATGAGCAGTGGTTGGGGAATTACGCTTCTGATCTGTAGAGATGGAAACAATCAAACACAAATTCTGTAAGGTGTAAAGCTTTTTTTTTACTTTTTAAAAATCATAACACAAGAACAATAGTTAAAAAAAAGCAACATTCTGAATTTACAAGAACAACAACAAAAACACAGTAGGAAAAACGTTCCAATTCGTTACAGTGCAGGATTATTATTATTTTTTTCTTTTCATGTTATGTGGTGTGGATGTATGTGTTGTTGCCTCCCTGTATCACCCTTTGTCGTAAATATTATATTAAAAAACAATGAAAATAATACACATTTTGATAAAAAAAGTTTTCTAAAAAAGAAAAAAAGAAAACAACAACAGCAAAATACAAAAAAGAAAAAGTTTCTCGAATGTGGCAATTCTGCTTGTCCAAGAGCATTCTTACACAACTTTCTTTTATAAATTTTTCTTTCATGCCAAAAAACATGCGGGCAATTTGTTGATGTAAGTTGACGATATGAAATCAACGTGGTATGATGCTTTCTTCTGACTATTTCTATATGTGTATTTAGTTATTATTTTTGTAAGAAATTATGCTTTTGGTGGTTTTTTTCTTGTATGATTTATATTTACAGTTATCTTGGGTTTTCTCTTTTTCTTTTACAGTAAAGTGAATGACTTGTTATTGTTGCTTTTAGTTACGAGTTTTAACCTTTGCTGTGAATTTTTATTAGTTTTCAGTACAGTTATTTTTGTTCCATAGATGTATTTCTTGATTTAATTTTTGCAAGATGTTTGTTTTAATATTGGCTTTTATGATCTGCATTCACTGTGTACTGCTGATAATTACATGATTGTACTTTTGTAGGAGGGGTAACAGAATCAGTGATAGTTTTCCATTCACGAACAAATTCGGCCAAGTAGAGTTCTTTTTGAACCCATATATTTTGCTTAGTTGGTGGGGAAACTATGCACAGAGGAGCAAAGCAAATTTCTCTTACATTTGGCAAAAAGGCCTCCATGTCCTAAAATCCAGTTGTTGCATTCCTACAAAAGGATTTACCCAATTTTCTAAATTTCCCTTCTATTTTGGTCAAGAACATACTCTCGAGTGTATTCTGCAAATACATCCAACACTATGATGACAGTAGAAGATTGCACCATAATATCTTTCACCAGTATAACATTTTCAAGTTCTCTATGTCCAGACTGCTTTGCTATCAAGATTCTTCTTTCCTGCATGGATTGTTGTAAAGCAAAAGAGAAGTGATAACTTCCTTCAGTCAAAACAGATGGAATATTTTAAAAGGTTAGAATGTTTGCATACATCAGATGCAATAAGGAAAACTGACCAGAAGAACTAATGCTAATCATCTGGAAAAGGTAATTCTATTGGTTAGAACCTGTAGTTGTTTTATCTAAAGTACTGTTTTAAAAAGAAGGAAGAAAAGAATGATGGTAAAATGGAATAGATCGAAGAGAACAATGTTTTTCATTTAGCCACCAGGTTGGTGTAATCTAATTGTTACACACATCTGACACAGTTGGATTGATGGGTTACCTGTGGCAGAACCCTCTCTTTCTATCTATGTATACACAATCAAGCAAGATACAATTAAAACCTGATTTCTCTTCTGCCCTCCCCCCCCATCACCACCAAACCACATGCAGGGCTTAATTCAAATCAGATAATGCTAGCAGAACCTTATTTATATAGGGCCATGTTTCATGAACTTCAGCAAACTGCTTTTGCTCAAATCAAACACTAAGCACTTTCAGGAATCTGAGCTACCAATGGACATCCACCTCATCCACTCCAAGCACTTTCAACGATGCCAAGTATAGCAGCCCAATACATATCTTGTTATTAAAGCTATGGAGCAAAGGACAGTGAGACAGGATATGGAGCAGCAGTCTCATAT
Source organism: Anniella stebbinsi (assembly GCA_029215795.1). Lineage (NCBI taxonomy): Eukaryota > Metazoa > Chordata > Lepidosauria > Squamata > Anniellidae > Anniella > Anniella stebbinsi. Next base: position 339,838,732 of record JARDYH010000001.1, read on the forward strand.
GCCAACACACACCCACACACCGCAGATGTTGAAAATGGGAGTAACCACTATATCTGAAAATTGAAAAAGAGAGGCAGACTAGGGTGGAACCACAGCTGTCCATTCATGGTGATAAGAAAACACCAATCATTGCTCCAACTGGATTTAGTACTTAACCTAAAGTGCCACCTGGGTTACCATCACCAAATTAAATGAGGAATGCATTAAATAAGATGTTTCTTTATTAAACTTGGGCTACACTAAGTCTTAGTAATGCTCATCTGGGAAAGATTTTAAAAATCCATTATTGAAGGGATAAATTAATGACCCCTCAGCATTTAAAGTCTACAACATTAGAATATATCACATGAGTTTGCTAATCCAGTCTTAGAAGAATATTCAATAGCTGAATTTGGATGACACATTAAGCAACTGGGGTGGGGGGAACAATCGTCAGTTGTATTGACTATCATGTCATCTGAATGCTGCCATAGTCAACTCAGTGCTGATCCTAATCCACACCACGGTTGATTATTTATTACCATGTTGTGTGGGGAGTACCCCCTAGATGAAAAACTGTAAAGCTGATTATTACCCCACCGTTGACTATCGTGTTGTCTGAATTCAGCCATTGACTAGCTCAGCTAACCAAGTATCACATCCCTACAAGTACATACGTGCACACATCACAGTCACCGAAGAGACTGTGTCTATTAAATGGTGTTTGGAAAGGTGACCCAGGGACCATAGGATTGAGAGGGAGGTGTGCCAGTGCTGAAGAAAGTCTACTGTCACAAGCCTTCCCATTCTGGTTGAGTGCAGAAAGCTCTGCTGCTCTACCACCAGTGCTCCAATGGCGATAACAAGAAAAAGGGGGCATTCTATGGCCTTCTCAGAGGAGGCTTTGGATCCACGGGGTCTAAAGCTCTCCCATTCTTCCAACATTCCACTGAAATGGGGGAGAGGAAGTATACCACCCCTGGAGTTGACATACCTATTTTCCTTCCCATTGTCCCCACCTTCTGTCCTTTCAGCGTGAGACTAGGCAGTGGGGTTTGGCAGTTCCTCCACCTCATATTTGTCCTCTCCTGACAGCATAGGATTACCCTTCCCATGTATAAAGACACCCCTCATTATAAAAGAAGTGATCTCACACCAGGCCTGTTATGATTAAGATGTATTAATTGTGAGTGAACTTTCACATCAAGATGTACTAATGTGTATGAACAGAATGCTGGACTAAATGGACCCTTGGTCTGATCCAGCATGGTTCTTCTGATGTTCTTAATGGTGCCCACATAGTTACCCACACGGGATTTTTGAAGAAAAATGGCTCCAATATGGATGCTATAATAAACAGCAGGTTTGATTTGGATATTGTACTTCTACTGGTGTGGACAGTGTCTAATCATTCTACATAATTTACCTTCTGTCAGGAAAAATGTTATTGGAGAATGGATGTACAAACTCTTGAGTAAGCTAGCCAAGGGTTTAAAATGCACATCTGAATCTGCATCCAAAATAAAAGCAGTGGGGAGCACGTTACACTTGCAGTACCTAAAAACAAGGATATCTAAGTCTATGAGGCAGGAAATCTGAGAACTCTATGGAACTCAATGAACAGGCATATGCATCCATAGGCAGTGCTGGCCCAATACATTTTGCTGTCTGTGGTGAAGAACAAGATGGTGTCCCCTCCCATCCCATCTACAAAAGCTGACTGGATGGATCTGTCTACAACACCAAAAGATGGGAGACCATCTTCCCCTTCACCAGAAGGAGGGGAAGGGGGCACAGAGCAGGTCAAATAGCATACAGATCTCTCCTCCAACACCTTGCTGCCACCTGAAGTAGTTTCTTCACACTGCTGAATGGTACGGGCAGACCTGTGCATAGGCTGCTCCCATACAAACCTTACCTCCCTCACTGCTGGTATATAAATGTTTACTTTTCTGTTGGCTACAGATTTAAGGTGAAAAACACAGAGCCATGGGCTATGAAGTAGACTAAGCTACTAACATCGTTTTGCTCCTTAGTTCCATACTAGAAATGCCCCTTTGAAGCTACTCCTTCAATTCAGTACATTTGAAATGAATGATTTTTGTAGGGTTTATGTGGGAACACATTTCTTCCTGAAAGGTAGTCAAGAGACCTAATACCTATCAAGCAGTAAGGTAAGGTTTCCACAATGGAAGAGCAAGGTCCCTTCCTTGTAGTATTGCCTGTCAGTTTCAATTAAATGAGATAAGCAGGGAGGTGAGAGAATATTAAAAATGCTCAACCACTAAGGCAGCTTCATATTAGCATCATGTTTTCAGGACCTCAAGGGCTGTAGCGTGAATATCCCCCACCCCGCTTTTGCCCACAAAGAACTGACTTGGAAGCAAATCTCTGGAGGATGTTAAAAATGCACTGTCCTTTTTTTTTCTTTTCCCTTTCTAGGGGGTAAGAAGAGGGGAAGGAAGAGAGTTTGAGTATGAACTTGTATCTCAAAAACAAAAAAAAGTGGGGGGGGAGTAAAGAAAAAGGAATGTTTGTAGTTCTTTTCCAAAGCAGAATATTTTCTCCCTAAAAGTGCACCTGAGTTGCAGTGAAAAGAAATAAACATGAAATGCAAATGAGAGTCTTTAGATGTTGAAATTCAAATACCTGAGTATGCGGATACATTGTGTTGAGCCTTTTGGCTGGCATTTAAAAGACTTTCTGCCACATCTGGAAGAGACAGAGGAGAATGTTATATGTTCCTTTATATTCATCATGTATTATTATTATTGTCATCATCATCATCATCGATCCCATGTCTTTTCCATGACTGGCAAACCAGTGGAACTATCTTGGTCATAAAAATGAGCAACGGAGAGGATGCAGCTTCTCTTCTTCATCCTGCCCTGCACCCATCTTTGGTCACTTCATGCCCTATAGATTCATGATTCTCCCACAACATCCTCACAGTTCAGAAAGGTTCTTATTAAATTTTCAACACTCTATCGTTTCCAGTGTCAGAAGGGCCTTTACTGGAGATCAGCCCCAGAGGTATGAATTATATATCTATAAATACACTCATAAAGCAAAATGCAGGGCAGCATTCAAGGCTAAAATAGACGTTTTATGTCTCCAGTGATATTGCTAATTTGAAGGAAAGTACAACCCTATCAAACACGTATATGCCCCAGATTTTAAAATGCTAACTTTAAAGAGTATGGATGAAGTGCTTATTCCAAGAAAGAAAAAAGAAATAAATCTCACAGTAGACCTTGGATATTTGTGTTTTCTTGGACTACCGTTTGTCACCAGGCAAACCTCAATCCTCTCAGAATGGATTGCTCATTATATCTGTTGCATTTTTATCTGGCCAAATGGAAGCTGATTTGGTATCACTAATGCAGCAGAAGAAGCCAGTTTAACTGCTCCTTTCTATTTCATCCTGAAGCATTCTGTTGTCAGCATAAATCATTTCAATAACTGTGTGACCTTCTACTGGAACTACAACCCAGGCAAGGAAAGGGAAGAGGTTAGATTTAAGAGTTTTGTTAGAACAAAACCTAGTAGAACTCTTGTGCCTTCTTTGGATCTGGACTGGCAGATCTTAAAATATATTCTGAAACCTCAATTCTTTCTTCCAAAGAGATCATTGGTGCTTGGAAGTGAGAGGAAAGGAAACTCATTTCCATTGAGTCCAGGCTGGAAACCATTAAATAGATGATGTGAAAATTTTCATTTTATGCTTTCTGGGCGTTAGAGAAGAGATGGCTATGCAGATCTTAAGGATAGGCTTGTGCTGCCAAACCATAAGCAGGGCTGGTCTTACCATGTAACAAGGTGAAGCAGTTGCTTCTGGTAGCAGACACCATTTTCCTAGCTGCAACCTAAAAAGGTGAATAGCTAGGGGTGCCATTTTTGCTTTTCATCTTAGGTACATCTTAGCTTTACACATCACCTGACTTGCATGGGTGTTGTCCAAGTAATTATCCCATGTGATTACAGTGGAAATCTTACATGTTACCAGGCTGGTGTGTGATATATAACAGAGGAGGCAGCTACTACGCTATTCCAGAAATACATATAATTGGTGATATAGGCAGATTGTGGGAGTATGATGAGTCAGATGCCTGGCAAGTAGGAATTAGCTCCTCCATACTTCCCACAACCTCCCTCTAGTTCACTATTTCTATTATTTTTGGCCAGTTCATCTTGCCACTGTCCTCCATAGTTGTTGTGAAGAAAAATATTTAAACCATGGAGTGGGGTACAGTGCCTTCTCCAGCTCTGCCATCTCTGGTACAGCACAGATGTTTCATACAAGACTAAAGCTGAGCTATGGGGTAGCTGTGCATGTGACAGAGCCAGGCCTCTTTCACATTATGCTTTGGACCCTCCCCACATCCTCATGCTTAATTCTATGCATTGCAATTCTGCTGTTAGCCAGATGAACAAAGACTTTATATTCAAGCTTTCTGTAATTAACTTACAGAGTCATCCAGTCCTTTTCATCTTCTGGATGGTTTGCAAACAGGCAGTTCACTGATTTTCATTCCAGAAAATTTTAATTAGTACCCTGGTTCAGCTATTTAAGGTTTTCACGGGCTGCCTCTGGTTCTCATTGCATTCCCTTGGGTACTCCCACTCATGTTCTCACTGAATAAGCAACTACGAAAAAGATGAGCAGGGGAGCAAGAACTGAGCCTATAACGTAGGGCAACACTCCTTGTCGGCATGAGTAAGCCCAAGGTCTTTCTTCATTCTGTATCACATGAAACACAAAACAAAATCTTATTGGCAGTGCTAGTGCTGAATCATAGGCCAAGATACTAGAGATGCATGGGCCATTTTTGCATGCTCCATCTGGATTGTGGCCCTTCCCCTTCCTATCTCAGCACTCAAAAGTTGGAGGCCCCTTCATGCACTGCAAAAATCTACAACCAGTAGAGGGAAGCAACTCTACATGCCTGGAACTTCTCTTTGGACCCTTGTCCCCCAAACTTTAACATAAATTTGATTTCTCTTGGCATTACCTTTAAGGCAAAACCGCTTGGCTTCCTTATGCACAGTGCTCCATCTATCCTTTTTACCTACTTCTCACTTCATTGCCGACAGCTGAGCCTCCTCTCCCATGTGACGTACTTCCATAAATATTTTGTAAGATTATAATTTTTTTCAAACGAATAAAGACTTTTCTAAAGAAATCCCTCCTCCCTGGCCCATTATCATAGAATCTACGCCTCTTCCTTCAGCCTGCTGTGCCTAAGGCCCTGGCTGTGAATATTAATTTCAAAGTAGGAGAAAAATAATCCTTGAATAATATATCAAACTTAAATGCAAGTAACTCTGAAAATGACAGTGTCGCCTTTTACAGATGTTTGTGTCCTTGTGTTCAGGAGAGCCACGTCCAAGCAGCTGACTGCAGAATAGCCTAGATTATTTCCCTCAGCAAAGGCAGTTGCCTTGGGTAGGGGGCAGGTCAGCTCACACCAAATCCATTTATAAGCAAAGGAGATTTTAATAGCAAAGGCACTTCAGATCCTTTAGATGGGAAATTAAAAACTGCCAAACCTATGACTTCAATTGTGAGTCACAGATGGCATAGTGAAATGGAAGATGAGTGTCATTATGTAGTGGTGGCTAAGCAGCAGCCTCAACCAGCCTTGAATGCTCTTCAAGAAAGCAGCTGAATTCCCCCACTCGAAAGGTAGCTTGATTTCATGTTAACATTTTTCTGATTTGTTCACCCTGCCGCTTCTCTATTATTCTTTTTACTTAAAAGCTTATCTTACTTCTACATTCAAAAAGTGCATGAATATAAATAATCACAATCTAAACAATAGATTAAAGATGTAAAAAGAAGTAAAAACCAAAATAAGAGAATTGTGGGTCCAAAGTATAAAAGATAAAATAATGAAGGTACTCACTTTACGGGTACAAACAAGGATGAGTTCAGCTGACTATTGTGTTGTTGTGACTTCTGCCACTGGGAACTAGGTGTTGGGTCTTTCCAAGGGCTCCAACTTGGCTATTAGGGCCATTGTGTTTTCAGCAAGAAGAGTTTAGGCATCTTGTTCAAAGCATGAAGTTACTGCTAACTACATCACTCAATGGACCTGTTTAGATCATTTATTTAGTGCCAACTTTTTTTGGATAAAATCATCTTTGGGGACATCTAGTTTGACTTCTGTGACAGATTTTGAACCAAGGTAGGCTAAGTTTTGACACTCACTGAACTGATTCTCCTCACAAAATTTATGAATGGGCACATACTCCTCCCTGCTACTAACACCAATCCAATTACAGTTAGTCATAACCAAATCCCATTGAACCAATGGAACAGTTGGTTGAGACTAACTTAAGTCCTAGTAGTTTCAGTGAGCCTTACTCATAATGACTACTGATCATTAGATTGGGCCATGATATAACATTTGAGGCAGGTGATCCAAACTGTCTTGTACTGCTGACATCATTTGTACGATTCTTAGAGAGATCGTGTTAATCAAGGCATTTTGCCAGCAGACCTCTATCTGGAGTGCCTGCCTCAGAATATGGGGCAGCAGGCTGCTGTTCATCAAGTCAGAAGCCCATGTCCTCCCTGAAAGTGGTGGTAGGGAGGGGAGTTGGAATAGAGGGGAGCCTGTTCCTGCCTTCACAGTGAAGGCGGGGTTCTGGCATTAACTATAAAGGCTGGCTGTGGAGCTTGCTGATGAGGAGGTAGAATTTCACTTGTTGGCCTTAGAGGTTCTGACTTTAGATGGCAGGGTGGTAAACTGACCTTTTCCCCTCCTGCTTGCCTTCAAAGCTAACTCAAGTTAACGCCAGCTCATGTTAAAGGGGAGTCAAACATCTTGCACACAATGTATTACATGCATGGTGGAGGGGCACATAGCTGCACCTCCACAATGCAAGGAGGATAAGTGCCCAAAAGTGTCTGAATGTGGACCATTCTTCTCTTCCCTATCTTGACCCACTTGAATTCTTATTATTGCCCATTTACATATAGAGAATGTTTGGAGGGATTCAGTCAAGTTAGATCTATGCCTGTCTTGGTTGGTAAAATCGGATAGAAGATTGTGTTTAGCAACATCTTCCTTCAAGAGAGCAGAGTGTAGACAACCTTACATGCATAATCCTATTGGCCTTACTAAAACAGTATTGACATTGATTTGGGGAGATGTTTACTATTTTATCTCCCTGTCTTGGAGTGAACACCTGTATTAGGGATAGGCAAAATCTATCAGATCCTTTAGGGAAATGATCTGCCCTTACTTGACTAACAAGCTAGATCTATCTACCAAATGTGTTATATTCCAATGTCTGGGTTGTTTTCAAAGCCCATTCCTTATGGGATTAGCCAGCCATGGGCCACCACCATCTCCTCTGTCATCTTCCAGTATTGGGATCGCTGCTACTACTATCACTGCTCACGCTCCTCTCATCCTCAATAAGGCATCTTTAGACACAGACCGGTGCCTGGCATACCAGTGCAACTCAGTGACATCATTGGCTTTCATCAGGATCTGATCATCTGCCTGAAGCAAGAGATTCCAGTTAGGGGTGACAGTGGAAGAGGAGGTAACAGAGGCAGTGGAGGTAGCACAGCAACAGAAGTGCCACTTGCCCAGGTCTCACACGTCCACATAGAAATAACTTTCTAGAGCCTTACCAGACCTGATTGGACATGGGGGACAATCTCTATCATCCAACATTCATTTGTGGGTACTATTTTCAGAAATCCGCAGTCCTATGTATGTAACAGCTCTTGCTCCCCTATGATCTAACATGATCACTAAGGCTAGCTGAGTATATCTCCTATGGCCAAACCCACACAATGAACTTAATTTTTATACAAATATAAAAATGTATAAACAAGGGATCCCAGGGTGATGTAAATAATCTTATAAAAGAACAAAAACCATAAAATGACAAGAATAAAATAAAAAAATAAGCATAAAATTATTCAACCAACAAAAATGAATCAATCAATTAAAAAAAGTTAAAATTATATGTAGCCTAAGTAGCTATTCTTGTTGACTCTTGTACCAGTTGTAGAAATAGATAAACCCCAAACCAGAACTTCTGTTTCCTGTTTGGGAAAGCTTAGTAGTAGACAATACAGACATCTGCTGTGTAATCCACAAAGCTTTATTCAATAAATAAACACCTCTTCTCACCTGAAGGATGTGTGAATGCTAGGAGCTATGCTTTAAGCTTAATTTGACTGACAGAGCTAGGCAGTTAACTTCAACTCAAGCAGGGCTGTTCCCAGGATTCCCACAGACACTTTTCTATCGCCCAGAGAGCTTTGGCTATTGGGCGGTATAAAAATGGGGGTGGGAGGGGAAAAAGGAAAAAAAGAAAAAAGAAACTGCCTCCCACCTCTCAACTTTGCCTTCTTGACTTTGTGACGTACTCTGGGATCTATCAATTCCAATGTCCCTTCCCTCTCAGAGACAGGATGAGTCTCTGGGCCATCCACATTCTAGCAGATAAGCTGCTGGGAAGATTCATCCTTGACTCCTGAAGAGTCTTGGAGAATCTCCTTCCCTGCTTCCTTTGTTGGCTGGTAGATTTCTGGTCCATCTTTTTTGGATTCTGACCCTCCACAATCCCTTCCCCTACACTAGAGAGAACAGGCCTGACCCTCCACAATCCCTTCCCCTACACTAGAGAGAACAGGCCTGATCCTCACAGTAGCTGGGATTAAGCAGGCATTGAGGTACACTTAGATTTGTATGTGAATATTTCATTCTACAGGTGATCTGGTTTGTCAAGAAGCCTTTGAGATGCTCCAAATTAAAAAGACTTGAGAGAGAGAGAGAGAGAGAGAGAGAGAGAGGAGGCAGACCACAAACCTCTACAACATGTCATATAAATATTTGCTCCCAAATTAACATAATCTCCATCTTCATTTATTGTGAGCAGTTGACCATTCATAATATTGCTGTATTGTCCCAGACTTTGTTCATGTCCTTCATTAGTATATGCCTTCTTTGATGAGTATATCAAGCAATCATGTATGTATCAAGCAACTGTGTATAAGGGTGCTTTCCTCTTGTTAGGCACTCTTCTAAACTCAGTATAAACACTTCCATTGGCTCCCCTTATTCGACCATTTGGTCCCTACTGAAAACTGTGGGATGACTATAGCCCATGGTCTGTATCCCATCTTAAATGCTTGAGCTGAAGTTAGTACAGTATTAAGGCTCTGAAATTACATTTTCACTTTCCACCGCCACAAAGGATGATTAAAAATGTCTGCTGCCCAAAAATATATAATTTAAACTGGTGGTGGTGGTGGTGGTGGTGGTGTTTTTAGAAGATGAGCCAACAGCTTCCATGATGATTAGGGCAGGATTATTTTCTTTCGATATTTGCTCATTTGTTTTTGATCATGCACAAAGTTTTAAGGAGTCTCGAAGGTGTGTGTGAGAGAGGCAAAAGCACAGCACACATCAGCAGTATTAGGATGCTCTTCCTAATTCAGTATGACAGTTAAAAGTGAGTAAGAATTATACAGGCAACGATTTAGAATGAACAGACAAACTTCAAAGTAGGGCCTAATTCCCTCCGTTTTTCCCAGAGGTTTCAATACAATCCACTAAATTCAACTCTTCTTCCTTTCAATAAGGGTTCAACTTGAAATGCATCAGACAGCTGTGAATTAAATGTTACAAGAATTCTCCACACACACACTTTTAGAAACACTATAAACCAAACCCTTACTTTACACCAGTGTAAATTCCTACTCTAGCTGCAAATAGAAAATTTTGGAATCATACTTGCATTTTATCCTAGAGCTCCTGCTCTGCCCCATTTGAGTGGAGGGGAGATGGAAAAATCCACACACCTCAGAAAACTGTGCTATTTCCCCAATGAATAAGCAATAGTCCTAACTAGACAATATAATGAATTATCCATTTCTCCAAAAAAGCTTCAAATATTTAGTTAAACAGAAGAAACATACATCTGAGTTCTGCAAGTCACTTTGAGAGTATCTTCAAAAGCCAAATCACACAGACTCTGCCCTTTGCCAAGTTGAAAAGAGGGCAGAAGTGGTCTCTCCTGCACCAAAACAAGGTGAGCAAAAAGGCTGCAGAAAGGCCCACAAAAATTGTGCTCATTGGGATAGTTTGCTAGTTTGATAAAACACTATACACACACACACTTTGATGCAGGTGATCACATCTTGCACTGTATTCAAGATGTACTAACCTTTTGTCTTTTCTTTTCTGTCCAGGAGGTGAATTAGTTATCCCTCTTCTTGTAGAAGACCCTTTAGATATCCCTCCTATTGCTACTCGTGCACCCTTCATTACACTCCCCACTACCTTCCGCCCCCTCCTCACCATTATTGAGACCACCAAAGATTCCCTGTCCATGACCTCTGAGGCGGGGTTACCTTGCTTGTCGGACCAAGGCAGCGATGGTTGTGATGATGATGGCTTGGTGATATCTGGGTATGGCTCAGGGGAAACCTTTGACTCTAACCTACCCCCTACTGATGATGAAGATTTTTACACCACCTTCTCCTTGGTAACAGATAAGAGTCTTTCCACTTCAATCTTCGAAGGTGGCTACAAAGCACACGCACCCAAGTGGGAAGCCAAGGACTTTAGACCTAACAAAGTCTCCGATACTGGTAGGACTACTACCACAGCTTTGTCCCCTGAGCTGATCCGCTCCACAGCTTCGTCCTCGACTGGGATGGTACCCAAATTGCCAGCCGGCAACATGAATAACCGTGACCTCAAACCCCAGCCTGACATAGTCTTGCTTCCGTTGCCCACTGCCTATGAGCTAGACAGCACAAAACTGAAGAGCCCGCTAATAACTTCCCCCATGTTCCGTAATGTGCCCACAGCAAACCCCACGGAGCCAGGAATCAGACGGGTTCCGGGGGCCTCAGAGGTGGTCCGTGAGTCGAGCAGCACAACGGGGATGGTCGTCGGCATTGTGGCTGCTGCCGCCCTCTGCATCCTGATCCTCCTGTACGCCATGTACAAGTACAGGAACAGGGACGAGGGGTCCTATCAGGTGGATGAGACGCGGAACTACATCAGCAACTCGGCCCAGAGCAACGGCACGCTCATGAAGGAGAAGCAGCAGAGCACAAAGAGCGGCCACAAGAAACAGAAAAACAAGGACAAAGAATATTACGTGTAAAAAATAAATAAATACTTATTTATATATATAAATATATAAATACTTAATGAGATATAACTGAATCAAAACTGTTACAGCTAACGAGATTGGGAGCTACAGTTTGTGGTTTAAAACAAATGTTGAGAATAAACATTTCAGCTGTTGACTGCTAAGTTTTCAGTCATCGCTTGGAGTCCCCAAACTCTGCCCTACTGTATTATAAAGCACACTTAGCGCTCTGAAGAAGGCCTATGCAGCATTACCATGTTGGCGGACTTTAAAGCCTTCAGACCTCCTCCTCAGCTGAACTATTCTGCAAGGGCAGAAGACTTCATGGCTTACTTGTTTCATATCTCCAAGTGAGTCTTTAATGATGTTCATGATCTTTGACTGTACGCTAATTTTTTTCAGTTTAATTATTTTAAAAAAAATAACACAAAAATGAAAAAAGAAAAAAAATATTACAAATGTTATAAACAAAACAGAACAACTGATCTGGCCATGTCCAGCCAAGTATCATTTTTCAAGTTGTGAGGGGGGAAAGAAAAATAAATGGTTTGGGGTTTTCATTATGTTTTTTGTCTGAGTTTTTTTCATTTTCTGTGAGAGATTTTGGGAGAATGAGCCAGAACATAAGTCAAGAAGAAATCCTAGGGGAAAAAAGTTGTAATAAAGAGAGACTATTGCCATATATGAACTCAAGTTCTACCACAGTGTTTGCTCTACATATCAGGTTGTGTTGTCTCTTGAATCTGTTGTCTGCAGTAAGTTGTTAAAATTAAAAAAAAGAAAAGTGAGAGGTGGCAGTGATGGTGCTGAGAATGATGGTAATTGAAAATTGGAGCCCCTCCCCCCAGGATCTGGCTCCAGTATTTGTAAGTGATGTCAAAAGAAGATAACACTGTTTCTTCTTTGACTTGGGGCCACTGGGTGCATTTGAGTACCATTTTAATATATACATTAGCACAGCTAGGCCATGAAAAATAGGGTTTAGAAACCAAGCAAAACAAAAATACTTTGCCATTTTGAATTAAAATGACGGAGCCACTGTCTGGGTTCTGGCTCCTTGGCTGATTGATGACAATATATGAAAGCAAACAATAGTAATCAACTGAACTAATTTGTTGGGGAAGGGGGGAGATTATATTGAGTTCAATTGTGACAAGAACCACAAAATGTCACGCAAGCCAAAAACTTGTCATGGAGGAGTACAAAACTGGGGTGGGTTGTTGTTGTTTTTAATCATGAGGGTGTGTTTCATATGTAATGAATTAATTTTGTAGATTGACATTTCTGATTCGCTGTCCGTCCATTTGCCCTCTTCTCCCTTTCCCTTCTCTTTTATATGAAAGAAGATAAATTTAAAAAGTCACTATGACACACAGAAATAAAAAATAAAGGAGCTTATTAATAGTATAATATATATAAATATATATATATATACACAGATATATTTATCATGGTATGTTTGATGGGACGACTGGAACAGAAATGCTGTTAAAGTCTTAATACGAAATGAGAATGTTGTAAAGAAAAAAATGTTTTTACAAAACAACAAAAAGCTAGACTTTAAAAATGTGAAGAGAGTGTACATTTAAACTTTGTCACAGTTATCTGTGTCAAAAAGATTTTAAGATAAAAAATAAGATTTTGTTTACATATTTTACTACAATTTTTTTTTGGCTGGTGTCATTTCTAGATGGGTACTTGATGTACATAATGCTTTGAGGTTTTATTGGGTTGTTGTTCATATTCAATGTACTTTATTCTGTTTGTTGGTTTTTTCTTCCATTATTTTGAAAGAGAGCAACTTACTGTATAGGGGAAAAAACTGGGTGTTTTTTTGGCCACAAATATCATGTGCAAAAAAAACCAAAAAAAAAAAATTAAAACAAAAAAGAGGCAAAGAGAATGAAAGAGACAGGAGAAAAACATACAAAAAAACTTAGAGGACTCTGGAATATTAGAAATGTACAATTTTTCTGTGTACAGATGAAATCTAATCAGCTGTTTAGGTTTAGAAATCTACTCTTGCTGGTGTTTATAAGTCGCATGAATCTTTGACTTTGAAGAAGTGTTATCAAATGCACACACGCACATGAGAACTAAATAAAAAAAAGGCAGCCTTCTCATATGGTTTGAGAAGAGGCTTACCTGGCTAACAAATCTTTTCAGTGTGTGTGAGGTTTGTTTGGTTTTTTTAAATTATTTTTTTACACTACAACAGAGAAAAAAAAATAAAGACAGGTTTTTAAAGAGATAGGAAAGCACGACTTTAGACAACCTAACTGGCCGAACATATACGGAGTTGATTATATCTTGATGTCTGTAAAAGATTGCTGCTGTTCTTGGAGTCTTGGAGTCTTGTGAAATGATTTTCTGCTTTCTTTATCTTTTTTTTTAATTTAGGAAAAACCCACTTTTCTGTTTCTTTATTTTTATTTTATTGGTGTCTGTTTCTATTGGACAGTTTTCTGGGAACATGTGCATTTCTGTATGTGGGCTTCTATCATATTCCTATTGTTTTATGGACAGAACCTTGAAGATTTTCTTTAACGTTGTTGTGCCGTTATTGCTTTTTTTCCCCCCCTTCTCTCCACCCATTCTTTTTCTCCTGTTATTTTCTTTTTATAATTGCCTTTTTGTTCAAGGATATGCTTAGCAATAAAATGTTCTTCCCAAAGCCCTGGTTGTTGCTGTCACTTTCTGTCCAAAGTTTTAGAGGATATTCTTTTTTTATATGAAATCTGGTTTTAGGAAGTCTCCATTTATTTATCATGTTAGTTCCTCCAAGGGAGCTCAGGATCGCATGTATAGGATTATCATATTTAATACCCTTTGCAGCAGGTGAGGCTGAGAGGGTGTGCCATTCAGGGAATTTCCTGGATAAGCAGATTTTGAGCCACCTTCTCCCGACATCTAAATCTAACGTTCTAACCAATACATCTCACTCACACACCACTCTAAAATTCTTCTGATTACGAACAATACATTGTGCTTAAAGCAGCAAACCTATGTTTAGTAATATTAGGGTGACCATATGAAAAGGAGGACAGGGCTCCTGTATCTTTTAACAGTTGTACTGAAAAGGGAATTTCAGCAGGTGTCATTTGTATACATGCAGCACCTGGTGAAATTCCCTCTTCATCACAACAGTTAAAGCCAGAGGAGCCCTGCCCTCTTGACCAGATACAAAAGATGTCAAGGGTTGAGCAGGAATCCTTCAGCACCACCTTCTAGAAATGGCCGTCTATGTATGGGCGGAATCATTGCAAAGCAGTCCCACCCACACCCAACTCAGACAGCCGCTCCAGACAGCTGCTCCATGGTTGATTTTATTGAAAGCTGCAGAAAGATCATGGAGAATCAACATGTGAATTGAAGGAAGCAGAATTATATTCCAAAACATTGATTAAAAATAATACAGAATCATAAATCAGTGTACAGAAAAAAAAAATGGGGGAAATTATTATTTTTATTATTAGTATTAGTATTTACATTTATACATCGCACCATAGCCAAAGCTGTCTGGGCAGCTTACAAAAATTAAAACTTTGGACATTAAAAATCAATATACAAAATTTAAAAACATAAAACAGACAACATGTAAAAACAGTGTACATTTAAAACAACTGCAAACTCTCAGTCAGGCCTAAATATAGTTCTGGGGTCAGTTATCTCTGAAATGTAATTAAGGGGCCATAGCTTAGAGACAGAGCACAAGTTTACATGTAAAATATCTGAGGTTCAATCCCCAGTTAAAAGGATCAGGTTGTACCAAGGAACAAGTGACATTAAATATTTCTGCCTGGGTCCTTGGAGAGCTGCTGCTGGGCTAGATGGACAAGTAGTCTGATTTAGTATAAGGTGACTTCCTAAAAAGCAGTAGGAAACCAAGGTCAAGCAAGCTTAGGGTGATCATATGGAAAGGAGTACAGGGCTCCTATATCTTTAACAGCTGCATAGAAAAGGGAATTTCAGCAGGTGTTATTTGTATGCATGCAGCACCTGGTGAAATCCCCTCTTCATCCCAACAGTTAAAGCTGCAGGAGCCCTGCCCTCTTGACCAGATACAAAATTGGGTAAGGCTCCTGCAGCTTTAACTGTTGTGATGAAGAGGAAATTTCACCAGGTGTTGCGTGCATACTAATGGCACCTGCTGAAATTCCCTTTTCTAGTCAACTGTTAAAGGTACAGGAGCCCTGTCCTTCTTTTCATATGGTCACCCTAAGCTAGATACAACCTTGATGACATTATTCTTTACAGAAAGTTCACAGTATAATTTTATTATTTATTTATTTATTTATTTATGTATGTATTTATTTAATTGTTTACATCCTGCCCTATATCACTAGCATCTCAGGACAGCGTACAAATAAAATCAGAACACTGTAAACATAAATATACACAGCTAAAAAAAAGTATTAAATTGTTAACAAATTAAAACCAATAAAAAAAATTAAGCAATAAAACAATTGAAAATAAATAAAACAATTAAAACTATGTATGACCATGGAGAATTTAGCCCTCAAAGGCTTTGATAAAGAGCCATGTTTTAACTTGGCGCCAAAATGCAGCCAGTGTCGGCGCCAGTCAGGCCTCCAATGGATAGGTATTCCATAATCAGGGTGCCACAACATGACTGAATGGATACTCTAGACAAGCTAGCGTAACTTTTTATGCTCTCTTTAGTGGCACTGGAGCCACTATGGTGTGGTTCCTTCCTATGATCCTCAGTAACATTGGAATGCAGTGATCACATGGATGAACTCTGTGTAATAGCTTCTTCCCACAGCAGCACTGCTTGGAGAAGGTGGGGAGGAGCTTCAATACAGAGTTTTCTCACATGACTGCAGACTTCTGCAGTGACCGAGCAACACAGGAATGTGTCACACTCCAGCATGTTAACATAGAAAAGGGTCTTTACTTTCATCCAGTCTCAAGATGTAAGGGTGTGGGGGGAATTAGGAATGAGGTACATGCAGGTACTAGGAGAGAAATAATCTTTCACCTTACCCAACCCAGTGTTTCTGCGCTGAGCTGTTCTGAAAGTGCCTGATAAGTCTTTTTTCTGAAAGAGGCATGGGAGGAATGAGAATCCTCCCAACCTTCCTCACACCAATTTGTAGCTTGCTTGATTCCTCTCTGACTTCATTGTGGTCCTTTGTAGCTCATGTGGTAGTCCTTCCACCTCAGCCTGAAAGCTCTGTCTCATTGAGTGTCAGGAGTGGCTTGCACGACTATTTATTCTTGTCTTCAGGAAGTTCATTCAGACATGGTGTAAGAGTCTCTGATTGAATCTGACTCCTTTGGCTAAGTTTTGTTTGTAGCATATGGTCAATCTTTAGGTCTTTGTTTTGTCCATATTCCAAGAAGCTGGCTTATATGTGATGTGCCCACCTACTTTCCCTACCTGCTGAGATTTAGGAAATGCAGATACATATGCAAACTAAGAGAAACTGAGCTGCTTTCAGAACTCTAAGGTAAGTTGAAATGTAATGTTTGAACTGTTTTAATAAATGGGACAAAGAGTAAAGAAATGCATGAACAAATATTAGTTAAAATGAACATTACATGTAAGGAACACTACTTTCCCCCCTTAAGGGGGTTCCATTGAAAGTAGTTTTCTGTGAGAGAAAATATAAATATACTAATATAACTCTATAAGATAAGTAGTTTTTCTAAATGAGCTATTTATATCTTGCTCATGAATGGCCACTCACGGAAGTTTCCAAGTGGATTATATGACGCTGTAAACAAACAGGACGTCTCCCATGGTTTTCTTTCCTTATTCTATTTTTTTAAAAATCAGATAAGCTGGAATAAACCCCTAATGGTGCAAAATTGGCAGTGTGTAAAGCTGACATTGTAGTATAAACGTGCAGAGGAAAGCCTTTCCCTACTATCGGAGGGAGAAGAGGGTAAGCCATGCTGGGCAAGGGTTGAAAGGGCATATGGTGGGTCAAACAGATGCTAGCATCTTGTCCGCATCCTCAGCCTCCAAAAACTGAAATTGATCATAAAACAGGATAAGATGATGCACTGGACACTTCAACAGACAATGAATCTATAGTGGTGTTCAAGTCAGTATAAAGGTGAGTGATTTTATCCTCAAAGTGTCTTGCAAACAGCGATCCTTCGGCGGTTTCAGTATTGGATTGGGTGGGTCAGTTGTAAGTAATCCTTGGACCACATGGAAAAGCTCAGCTGGACAACAGCTTGAGGATGCAGCAGAGGCAGCAATGTAAGCCTTCTTCGCTGCCTTCACCGCCACGCATGTTTGGTCACGTTCATGACGAGTCTTATACTCCAGCCATCTTCTGACCTGTTTCATTGTCAGGAGCTCCACAGGAAATCAGAGAGCCTTCCAAGCACCACAGTGTTGAAGAGGGCGCTCAGGAGCAATTATATCAATAGCCCTTAGCACCTCACCATTCCACAGTGCAACAAGGGCCTTGACAGAATCGCCAGCTCTGGCTGCTGCAAATTTCCCCAGAGCATTCAGGAATCGCTCGGATTCCATAAGTCTCCGGGGGTGGACCGTCTTAATGGGTTCCTCACCCCTGCAGGGAAGGACTGGCACCGTGAGACCAAATTTCACCAGGAAGTGGTCTGACCATGACAACGGTAATTTCCATCCCCTCAATATCCAGACCATCCCCTTACACAATTCCATTAATAATACAATTCCCATAATATATGGAATATTATGGGAAGTTTCAGGTTCATATATTGTACATATGGTGTGTGTGGGCAGGGTGGGCAGAAGGGGGAATTGTAAACAGTCATATGCCACAAGACTCTTTGTTGTTTTTGCTTCAGTAGGCTAATATGGCTCCTCTCTGGTTTATTAAGGACACAACGCTTTACATGTCTACTCAGAAGGAACTACCACTGGTAGTTTTACATCTAAGTACATGTGTATAAGATTGTGGCCTTACATCCTTTGCATGTCCACTTAGAAAAAAAGTCCCACTGGTTCAATAAGACTTACTCTCAGGTATGTGTGCATAAAATTGCAGCATAAATCCCTCTTCTCCCCACCCCCGCCATTTCCTTCTTTGAGGTTACTGTAAGGTACAGAAAGAACCAATGGGCTAAAGGAACTTGGGTTGAAATGCTAAACAGGCTTACTTATTGGGGAGTTGGTATGTTGCTGTGTTCCTGCTGTAGTGGGTGGAATTTGGAAAGAGTCCAGAGAGGGTAGAAGACTGGGAAGGGGGCACCACTGCCATCACCAATAACTGTGGCAGAAAAAAAAATCAGAAAGACCACCATTTCACATCCCTTACCTTCACTCACACACAGCTTCTTGGGATCAACAAATGGGGATCAAAACAAACAAGGAAGCTCCTTCTGCAGTTTAGTGGTCATTCCTTACTTGTCTCTATGGCCAAACAAACATTGGTCATAACTGTGATTTCACTCATTGGCTATACATAATGAAAGGTGGTAGCAGGCTCACTTCTCACAAAACAGTTGGACCAGATGACTTTTCATTTCTCACAAAACAATTGGAATGTGCCTGAACATGTTGTCTTGGCCAGATCTACACCAAGCAGGATATAACACTTTGAAAGCATTTTGAAAACGGTATCTGGAATGTATCCTGGGCCCGAACAGTTGTCAATACTGTTATAAACCATTTTAAAGCAGTATTTAAAGCCCTGCTCTTTTTTATTATTTGGAATCTGGACACCTGATCTAGCAGGTGGTCCCCTTCAGACTGTGGGCCAGAGACTTCAGCCCCCTTAGTTCTGTGTTTAACCCAGTTATGCACACTTCCAGCTACCACCCAGAGCTCATCACATGATCCATAATCTACAGCCAAGCCCTATATGGCAGCTGCATTTGTTCTAGTATCTCAAGCAGAGAGTCCCACCTGAAGGATTTACATCAGGCATTCTTAAAACTACAATACCAATCCTAATCAGTAAGGTCTGAGTGGTCCCCAGGAGTTGCTTATTACAAGAAAGGGACAGAACAAAACTTGTCACCTACTGCTCCTACACATAAAACTATTCATATATAATCAGTGACCTATAGCTCATCCTGAACAAGAATACCTCAGGCCTTGTCTACAGTAATTCCACTACTCTAAAACAGTTACTCACCAGATGCAATAGACTCTCAGACATAAATTCAGAGACTAACTCCTGAATCAAACCCAGATGCAAACTCTGTCCCCAAATCTACTTGTACAACACTATTACAGAAATGCCATATATATATATATATATATATATATATATGGAACTGTATGTTGTTAATGTACTGTATACACTGCCAAAAGAACCTTAGGGGGTAGGGTTAAAAGTAAAATAAATAGATTATAA
Organism: Anniella stebbinsi; assembly: GCA_029215795.1. Taxonomy (NCBI): domain Eukaryota; kingdom Metazoa; phylum Chordata; class Lepidosauria; order Squamata; family Anniellidae; genus Anniella; species Anniella stebbinsi. The sequence goes on from JARDYH010000001.1 coordinate 339,858,174, forward strand.
ATACATACATCAGCCCTACTGTCAAAATCTCATTCACCTCACCTATTAATCCTCAGTCAAGATATAGGCAATTGCTAACTTACTAACAATGCCAAACTGCTGTCTACACAGAACAGTTTAGTTTCTACACAAAAGAATAATTCGGTACAAATCTGGTCTCAAATATGGAAAGTGGGAGAACATTTCAATCTCCCAGGCCATTTTAAGGCCTGGTCTGCACAAGCAACAGAATGAAGTGGTGAAATTCCTGAGTTGGTAGAAATTACTGTACTGTTTCAGCTGACATATAAGGACACCAGCTTTGAATGTTGTTCACCTATGCAAAAACAAGTCCCTTCAACAAAACATTGCACATCAAGGACAGAGGATCTAGCTTGCTTAATCCTGTTGTGCTAGATTTCTATTAGCAGAGTTCTTCACATAGGGATTTGTTTAAAATGAGAAGCAGAGTATAAATATTGCAAATAAATAAGAACCATTTAAAGATCTGACAACCTGCAGTCTGAAATGGTACCATCTGTGCTCCCCAACTGAGATAATATTATAGTTCTTATTAGTGTAACACAATGACATAAATTAGTGCATTAGTGCAACACAATGACATAAATTTTAATCAATTAATCATATGAGATTTTTAGGGTGAAGTCCAATCTATACTCATATAACTGGTAGCAACCCCCATTGAACTCAATGGGACATACTCCTGAAAATACAAATATAGGGTTGTATTGATAGTCAATTAATCAGTCAATTCTATTTGCATATTTTTGCATATGGATAGAAATACTATTGCTAAAGCAAGAAGCATATTTCCTTTGTTTTTAGGTGATGCACACGTTTCATAGAAATTCTCCTAGTTGTGAGATAAGGGATAATTATCCTTTCAAGATTGTGCTTGCTATTTGTTGTTAATAACAAAAGAAGAAGAAGCTACTTCTTTTGTAAAAAAAAAAAATCATGCTGATTAGGGACACTTTTTCATCAATTAACAGTTCAATCCTATTGCATTACTCAGGGGTAAAACTCACTGACTTCCATAGGACTTACAGTTTTAAATCAATCTAACCTATTCATAGATTAAACATTGCAACCTAATGCTTACAGTATCTTGCACATATTTGGGAACTGCATGAAAATGTCACAGACCTACTTGCATTACATAGATTTTTACATTTTACTCCCAAACTGTGTATATGTGTATGAGTGAGAGATAATCTCTCTTATGCAAAAACTGTCTCTGATTATCTGTCTTTCGTTTCATGCATTTGCTAAAGTAAGATCTAGTTTATGGAACTACATACAGTAAATCAGTTATTCTTTGAACTGCCACAACTCTCTTTATTGCAAATAGTTCAGCAGACTATTTATAGTAAAATATTCAGGTATGGCAAGGCTAAATTAGGGCATAATGTGGAACCCTATATTAATAATACATTGATGAAATCTATATCTAGGAAGTCTCGAAGAGCAGAAAGATGGAAGTTCTGACCCAAGAATCCTTTCATGCAAGTTCTTCTGAATCTTAAAAAGTCTGTAGTGTTACTAAGAGGGGAAAATGCATGTGTGGTCTTTTGTAAAAAATAAAGAAGCAAGTAAATCTTCAAAGTTTGTTCCGCCCTCTCTTAATTGAGTGGTATCTGTGACTTTGGTAAATAATATAGTCAATTGTTTATACACCAGTATGTTTGATCAACAGCAGGCAAATGCTAGAGTTTGTCGGCATCATCGTTCCCCAGCTGCAATTCTGCAAGGTGTACCGGGAAATGACAAAAGGAAGGTTCACTCTATGAACACTGCCAGCCATCGCCACATTCATGTGCCATAATGTCTTCAAAAAACTTGGGTGTAACAGAAACATGGACTGCAGAAACAAGAGATATTGTCATCTGATCTCCTCAATAACTGCAATGATTCGCTGCTGAGGATGTGCAACTCATTCCCCACAACTTCAGATCAATACATGGAAATGCAAATTGTGACTAGCATGTCTGGTAAAGAGTCGGTTGCCTCCAGCTCATTTTGGTTTAGTGCAGTCTTCTTCACCACAGGGAATATATGAGGTAAGAATTTATTAAAAGTTATTTTAATCCCACTTTTCTAATATTTGCATTATTAAGTTTCCCACACAAGTTAGTTGCTTCCTGCTTAGACCTGGAGTACTTCACCTCCTCCTGGATAACCATGAAGAGGACACTACACTGCATGTAAGATGTTCAAGAGGCTGATATTTGGGTAATTTTATTTACACCTGTGACTTTCCTTCTCCTTCTCTGTCTCACACTGTGAACCTCTTGGGAAGGATTTCACTCTGTCTTCTCTCCAAAGGCTTTTTGCTTCTTTTCTTTTCCCCAACAACACTCTGTATTTGGTCTTTGAACCTCGATCTCAAAACTGGTCCAATACCCATTTGGTGGGTGCTTCTAGGCCCACTGCTGGATTTACACAAGGACTGGTCTGCTTAAATATATATATATATATATATATATATATATGCATGATCAACTGCACATAAACTTCCATGAATTCAGGACTCCTAATTATGTCAAAACCTGTGCATGAGTAGCCACTCGCATGTAGCCTTCACTGTAGACAGTCTATACCAACATATAGATGTCCAACAGCAGGACCAGTAGCCCACCCCCCACTCCTAGTCATCGTGTGATGCCTTCTCACGGTTCACACATGAAGTGGGCTAATGTGTACTTCCCCAGAAAGTTTCTGGTAGGCGCAGCAGAACATATAGTGTGCACCTGTTCTGACACAGGCATATGTGGAATCTTTCTTTTGGAGCCTTTCTCTTACATCTCAAAATGCACGTAGTTGAGACCGCTATGGTCGCCTTAGTGGATGATCTACGCTTGAGTGTGTCCCTGTTGGTACTTTTGGATCTCTCAGCGGCTTTCGATACCATCAACCATAGTATCCTTCTGGAACTCCTGAGGGGATTGGGAATTGGGGGCACTGGGCTTCAGTGGTTCCAGTCCTACTTCTCAGGCAGGTTCCAGATGGTCATGCTTGGGGAGCTGTTGTGTGGCGTACCTCAAGGCACCATCCTATCCTCAATGCTGTTTAACATCTACATGAAACCACTGGGAGAGATCATCAAGACTTTCCTCTTCTCCCAGGCATTTAACAGCATATGATGAGGGTTTTGTGTTGTTGTTGTGCTTTGACCCAGAATTGTTGTTTTAAAGGATATTGTACTTATAATTTGTTTTTATGCGTTATGGTTTTAAATTTTGTATATCAGTGTTTTAATGTTCAATGATTTTAATTTTTGTAAACCGCCCAGAGAGCTTCGGCTATGGGGTGGTATATAAATGGAATAAAATAAATAAATAAATAAATCTGAAGGCATGGGGCAGGGTGCTATCAGTACGCTGGTGACACCCAAACCTATTTCTCTATGCCTTTGACAACAGTGTCAGCTAAGGATAGCGTTGTCTCCTCTGAATGAATGCTGGGAAGCAGTAATGAGCTGGATGAGGAAAAACAAACTGAAGCTGAATCCAGATAAGACGGAGGTGCTTACTGTCAAAGGCCTCAACCAGAGTTTGGAGGTGTGTCAACCAGTTCTGGATGAGGTTACACTCCCTCTGAATGGCTGTGTTCATAGCTTAGGGGTGCTTCTGGATCTGTTGCTCCAAATGACAGCTCAGATAGATGCGACGGCCAGGAATGCCTACTATCAGCTTCGGCTGATACGCCAGCTGTGCCCCTTCCTAGAGTTGGAAGACCTAAAGACGGTAGTGCACGCGCTGGTAACTTCGAGGCTCGACTTCTGCAATGCGCTGTACATAGGGCTACCTTCGTACCTAGTCCGGAAATTTCAACTAGTTCAAACTATGGCAGCCAGGTTGATCACTGGTACACCTAGGGGTGACCATATTACACCAACTTTAAAACCACTTAACTGGCTGCCAATCAGTTTCCGGGCGAAGTACAAAGTGTTGGTTATTACCTTTAAAGCCCTACATGGTTTGGGTCCAGGATACCTGCGGGATCGCCTTCTCCCATACAATCCACCCCACACAGTCAGGTTCTCTGGGAAGAATTTGTTACAGTCAGCCAAAATTAGGCTGACAACTGTGACCCAGAGGACCTTCTCTTCTGCTGCTCCCAAACTGTGGAATGGCCTGCTGGGAGAGATTCATCAACCTAAGAGTCTCTTTGACTTTAAGAAAGCCATAAAGACCGATCTCGTCTGGCAGCCTACCTAGTTGAATTTTAAGAGTTTTATTGGTATTTTAAAAATGTACTAGTTTTATGTGCTTTTAATCAGTTTTATGTATTTTATATTTGATGTTGTTCCCCACCTCGATCCAGAGGAAGAGGTGGGTAAGAAATAAATAAATATATTATTATTATTATTATTATTATTATTCTCAAACGATAAATTTGTGGGCACAATCTCTCCATCGATATGCAATGATAAACTGGAACATTACATGGGGAAAATCCTCTTTTCCCATGCAGGAAAAGAAACATGGGAAGAGAGGACAATGTTCATCCTTGCTTTCTAGGGATAATGCATTATCCCTGGGAGGTGGATAATGCAGTGTATGCATTACGGCTGCCGCTTAGACGTTACTCTGAGGACTCCACATTGCATGTTCATCTCAAATTGCCTGCAATGTCAAGTGATGTCTTGTATGTGTGATGAACAGGCCTTCAGAGTTCTGACATTAAAAAAAAATCTTTCACATTGCTTTCTATCATCTGAGCTGCAATGCTTTTCAGTGAAGTCAGTTCATACATCCAGCTGCAAGTCAACACGTAATCCAGCAATAAGAAATAGTGTGATGTACATGCTAGAAATGTTTCTGGTCTGGATCACTTTTGCTTGTTTTTATTTTACTCATAATTCCATTCTGTTTTCACAGGAATCTGCAAATAGGGATGGGTTGTATGTATTGGATGTATCTAATTCATACCTTGCCATTCTTTCAGTGAGCCAAAACCGGGTTGTGTTCTGAAATCTGCATTTTTGCAAGCTTTCCGATGCAATTTGTCTTAGGGAAAATGTATATAAAAATGTGTGCATTAGGGAAAGGTGCACACAAAATGTGTGTATTTGAGAAAAGTGCACAAAAAAACAGCTTTTCAGCAATGTAAGGTACTTGGCAAAATACGTATGTTTAAAATGTGCACATAAATACATATATTAGGGGAAATGCATTTTCAAATGTACAAATTTTGATATGGATTTTATTTTTCAAATATTGCAAATTTGTGTGGAAATGGGATGGAATGAGCTTGACCTCAAAAACCGACAAGCTTGGCCAGACTAAAGTTGACAGATCCAACCCCCCCATATGCAAATTTCTTTCTTTAAAAAATCATCTCACTAGATGTATTTAAATATGTACTTAAATGTGTGTTTTCTTTCAAAATACATATTTCAATGTGCATTTTAATCTGTTTAAAACTGCTGAGAACTATGGCCAGATCTACACCAAGCAGAATATAGCACTATGAAAGTGGTATATAAAAGGAAGGAGCCACACCAAGCAGGATATAGCACTATGAAAACAGTATGAAAGCGGTATATAGTATGTGTCTTATGGGCCCAACAGTTGTAAGTGCACTTCCTGCTATAAAGCAGTAGTGTGGCTCCTGCCTTGTATATACCACTTTCATAGTGCTATATCCTGCTTGGTGTAGATCTGGCCTACATCACAACATTTGGAGCCGTGCAAAGTCTGGTGAACAAGTTCGGTTTGCGCATTAGTCCAAAAGGTGTAGACCAGGGCCTTCTGGAATTTGCAACTATCAAATCCCTCAAGCATCTCTAGTACTGCCATGTGTACTCTAATTTGCTCCACCTGGCAGCTTTCATCAGTGGGGTAAGCCATATTTGCATGCACCAAATTCACCAGGTGGATCAGGCAATTTTCTCCATGCCATCCAAGACTAGTGGGGGAGGGGTTGCCCCTGCTGGAAAGAGCTGCAAGGGATGAATAACCCCCTTTGCGTTCGTATGCAGCTCTGTTTCGCCTGAACCTTCACTGGTAAGCATAAACCATAAATTAAAATGCTCTCATTAGTGAAATGAGGGGCTGGCAAACCTAGCATATGAAGCTCTCAAGAGTGGCTTCTGGGCTAGGAAAGAGTGGGTGTTTAAAACCCTCTATTTATTAATTTTTTAAGAGAGGGGGGAAATTGACACACACAGAGTAAACATAGTGCAGGTTTTATGCTAAGAACATTTCTGCTTCAGAGCAGTTATCTCTCATTGCCAGAATAGCCCTGAGGATTAAGATGGTTTACAGGGATCAAATGCCTTGGAGATTTATTATAGCGCTGACTGTTTACCCATTCGCATTAAAATACAGAACTTGGCTTATTTCTCTGCATGTGCATCCTACTCTACACTCTTTCTGCATATACACTATCTCTTGCATACACACTCTGGCTGAATTCGGACGACACATTAAGCAACTGGGGGTGGGGAACAATTGTCAGTTGTATTGACTATCATGTTGTCCGAATGCTGTCATAGTCAACTCAGCGCTGATCCTAATCCACACCACGGTTGATTATTTATTACCATGTTGTGTGGGGAGTACCCCCTAGATGAACAACTATAAAGTTGATTATTACCCCACCATTGACTGTCGTGTTGTCTGAATTCAGCCACTTTCTCTCCTTCTTTTCCCTCAGAACGCTCTCCCTCAGTCTTCCCCACGTACAGTCTGTGGACCAAATTTTTCATGGTGATTATTGGAGTGAGGAAAAGATTTGTATCTGTGTATTCTTGCAAACCACAGGTAGACTCAGCAACCTAGGTGTGAGGAACATAGCACACCTGCATCCAAGCCACGAATAAATATGGACACAAACCCTTCTCATGCTAGTTTCCATCTTGAGGGTGATTTGTAGATGCAGTCCTTTTAAATAACGTCAGTGGACATCTAGCATGCAGCCTTCCTACATCTGGTATTGCCCACTTAACAGTTAGAATGTCAACAATTGTAGCCCCTAAACATGGCTATATTGCTTAAAAAGCAAAGAAAGTAAAACTGAAGTCTTATACCTTAAACACACTCCTGCTACATTTTCAGGATTGCTGCAGTCAATGTTTTGTTTATAAGCAAAGTGCCTCGTGATTTATGCACGCGTACACGCACACACACACACACATTTGGGGTACCTGGTTAGGACTGCCAAATGTATAAAACGGTGCCTTAAAAGTCTGAAAGGAGCCAGACTTTCAAAAGACCTCTAGGCCCTAATTCATCATCAAACACATGTTGTCTGCAATTAATATGCTCCTACTGGAATGGTTTGGTCCTATATTCCCCCTTGGAGGTCCTGATCCATATCTAGAGGAGAACAGCAAGCTTGTGGGCCATTAGGCCCTGTGGCTTGCCTAATAATATCATTGAGAATGTGTGAAGGCCTAGAGGCCTAACCACCTTGTGGCCTGTTTCAGATGACACAATAATCAATGGAGGGGGGGGGGGGAAACAATCGTCCATTGTGGTGCTTATCGGCAGCATTCGGACGACATTTTAAGCAACGGAGTGGAGAAGAGGCAACGGACAATAAGTTATTGGCAGCATTGGGATGACACGATAATCAACACAATGGATTATTGTCCCGTTTCCCCCCCCCCCCCCCGGTTGATTATCATGTTGTCCGAATGCTACTTGCATTGTTTGGAAATTCCTTCATCCTCCCAGATGATGCCGTGAGGAGTGGGTGTGGCAGTAGGGAGGGTTTAATCCACAGCAGGAGGTGCACAACAAGTTGTGATATCATTAAGTATGAACTGCAGTCTTGATCCTCACCTCTGGCCAAAATGTTTGAGTTCCGCCTCCCAAAAAAAGGAGGAGTTTCACCTCTGACTCTTTTCGCCCATAATGCTTCATGCAACAAATCAGGGCCAGATCTACACCAAGTAGGATATGACTCTTTGAAAACGGTTTGAAAACTGTATATGGAGTGTGTCCTGGGCCCGAACAGTTATCAATACCGTTATAAACCGTTATAAAGCAGTAGTGTAGATCCTGCCGTCGTGAAAATTTCTGCAGCTTTTCAAGAGTAGGAGACATTTCCACAAAATTTTCAGAGGGGGTGGGGAAATTTAGGCTGACCAGATAAAATCCAGGTTAGGGCTCCTGTAACTTTAACAACTGTAGAGAAAAGGGAATTTCAGCCAGTGTCATTTGTATGCAATTAGTTCCTGGTGAAATTCCCTCTTCAGCACAACAGTTAAAGTTGCAGGCACTATACTAGAGTGACCATATACAAAAGAAGGCAGGGCCCCTGCAACTTTAACTGTTATGATGAAGAGGGAATTTCACCAGGAACTAATTGCATACAAATGACACTGGTTGAAATTCCCTTTTCTCTACAACTGTTAAAGTTACATGAGCCCTGACCTGGATTTTATCTGGTCACCCTACTTTAGAGGGTAGCTAAGGGTTCCCCCTTGCTTCTTTCACTTAAAAAAACAACAAACAAACCTAGTGACAACTCATAGCGGTGTGAGGTGAGGCTACGTTTCCTGGGAGCTGACTTAGAATGCCTATAGGAATTTCACTACACCATGAGGCAGCGTAGTTTCTAGGGGGGGGGGGCATTCTTAAAGCAGCAGGGAGAGCATTATGAAAGTCTGGATCGTGCCAATCCTGCTCTTCTTTGCCAGAGCATTTTGAAAGTGTGCACCATGCAGCCCTCAATGCACATTCAAAGCGCTCTTCTTGCTGCTTTGAGTGTGCCCCCAGGAGCCATGCTATGTCATGGCTGAACATTGTTCCCATTGGCACTTTTTCCCAGTCCCCAGGGACACACAGCCTCAATTTACACTACGAGAAGTTCCAAGGCTTTTGATGTCATTTTTAAATTAAAGAAGCAGGTAGGGAAGGGGGAATATTCAGCCATCTTAAAGTTAAGCAAGATTAAGTGCAGCCAGCCCTCCCATCCCAAATATTTTAGGGAAATATCTTCCCCACCCATGTTCAGTGGCTTTTTTGTTTCTCATACACACACTACCACCATAAATGGCCCAGCGCTCTCTCTCTCTCTCTCTCTCTCTCTCTCTCTCTCTCTCTCTCAGTGAACGGATTCATTTTACAGCACTAGTGACATGCTAAGTGGACCATTTCACATTGAGCCTAGCATGGGGCAACACTTCATGAATCACTAGCATTCTTTTTATATACAATGCACTTTCCTGGTAAGTACTGTATTCTTTCAAAACTTGTGAGATGGCAGGCGAGTGCCTGTTGAGGTGATTTTACAGAGTAAAGCAATTCAGATGTCACTACTGACTGAAAATACAACCACCACCCCGCCCCCAATCTTGGTCGAACAAAGAAACCAAAACAAAATGAAGAGCTCCTACCATTCTTCATCCTCAGAAAAAAAAAAGGCTCAGTCATCTCCAGTAGATCTACAACTCCTCGCCTCACACAAATTCAGAGAACAAACACCAAGAGCCACATGTACACTTGAAAGTAAGCATGGGCCAAAGCAGAGCATTTGTCTCCACAGTACGGCTTAGCACTGTTGCTTAGCAACAGCAATCCCAACAGCCCAATTTGATAGTGGGTCGGAGTGACTTGCATGGAAACGTCCAGAAGTGGTAATTTGCATCAGAAAATATTAATGTCCATTCCAATTAGGAGCAACACTTTATCTGCTGGTTTATTTATTAGAATGCTTTGCCATAGGGAATGAAAAAAAGAAGAAGGGGAAAACAGAAACCCAGCCTTAAGGAAGGAAACCGTGGCAGGAGAGGGAGTGCTGGACCTACAGATAGCAAACCCATTACTGTGCTGCGGTCATTTATAAACAAGAGAAAAGGGTGGGGGAATCAACAACAGGGAAAAAAGTGTGTACCTTGGAAATAAATTAGAATATATGGCAATAGCCAAATGAGCTTACATTTCACGTGAAAGTAATGAACGCAATTTTCATTTCATTTGTCTAGTTTGAAGCTGTAGTGCTAGAAAAAGCAACCAGACAAGTTACACTGAAAAGTGAACCCTTCTGTTTGATTGATTAAAAAAAAAAAAAAATGAATGCAATGCTGGGTCCTATGCCAGCTCAGCTATTTTCTACTTAGTTCTGAGTAGGGATGTGCATGGACCCAAAAAATCGGATCGGAACTGGAATTGATGCCTCAGATCGGATTGGATCGGAGGCTTTCCGGTTCGGATCTGATTCTGATCCGAAAATTGGACGTCCAGTTTTTGTAGCTTGCTTAATTTTTTTTTCTTCCATTTTGTTTTTCTCCCTTCCCATTGACCACAATGGGAGGGAATGACAGGCAATCTCCAGGGACGCCCCCTCCCACAATGCCTGGCTCTGAGGAAAGACCCCTTGAGCCAGGCATTTGGGACTGGCCAGATCTCTGAAGAGCCGTGCTGGTTGCTTTTCTGGCCATCACAACTCTTCTGAGAGTGACAATAAGATGGGAGACGTGGCACCAAAGAGGTGAGTGGCCTGGGGTGAGGTGGGCTGGGGTGGAAGGTAGACAGATGTGGTGACCATGTGGGCAGGGAGGGGAGGAGGCTAGTGGGGCAGCTGCAGGTGGTTGGGGAGACGGATATGGCAGCAACAATGGCAGGTAGTGCTGCCACCTGTGCTCCCCTGCTTTAAGCAACAAGAAAGTTTGCACGGGCACTGAGCATTTAGATTATGGACCTCTTTTCTCTGTATTTGTGTGTCTTTTGAAAGCAAATGCTTTGTTGCTACATTATTTTGGCATGCCATGCCAGGACCTCTCGGTAAATGGGCTCTTAAAATTGCCCACAAGTCCCAACTAGCAAACATACAGGAGCTGTCTTGATCTCTTTTTGTGGCTATGATTTTTTTTTACTTTTAAAGTTCCAAAAGTTCCAAAACGGTGGGTTTGACAGCTGTCCAACAGCATCACCCCTTCCCCACCTTCTCCTCCCACTGTCAGCTGTCAATCCCACTGTTTTGGAACTTTTGGAACTTTTAAAGTAAAAAATTCATAGCCACAAAATGCCTGCACCTATATTTCTGAAATTTCTCACACATAAGTACCTCAAACCCATCTGCCGTGGCCAAGTTTCATGCTTCTATTTTTTAAAATAAAAAAGTTATAGGCATTTCTTTACTCCTTTTTTACAAAAATACCTTGCCACTACACGCTTGAACCTATATTTCTGAAATTTCTCACACATAAGTACCTCAAACCCATCTGCCGTGGCCAAGTTTCATGCTTCTATTTTTTAAAATAAAAAAGTTATAGGCATTTCTTTACTCCTTTTTTACAAAAATACCTTGCCACTACACGCTTGAACCTATGTTTCTGAAATTTCTCACACATCACTAATTACATGTCATCTCTAATGTGGCCAAGTTTCATGCGTCTATCTTTAAAAATGAACAAGTTGAAAGCATAACTGTATTCCCCCCCGCAACCCATTTTTCAAACATTAATTGCCACCAAAGGCAAGCACTTATGTTTCTGAAATTTCACACACATGAGTAGCAACATACCATCTGCAATGGGGCCAAATTTCATGTGTGGAGCTTTAAAAATAAAAAACTTATAAGCATTCCTGGTCCATTTTTCAAAACATCACAGCCACAAAATGCCTGCACCTAAGTTTCTGAAATTTCTCACACATATGTACCTCAAACAGATCCGCAATGTGGCCAAGGTTCATGCTTCTAGCTTTAAAAATAAAAAAGTTATATGCATTTTTGTAACACAATACTAGGCTATGGGGAAAATAATTCAACAATAAATCGGATCGAAAAAAATCGGATCTACAAAGGACTGCATTGGAATCATGAATTGGATGCCCGATTTCCTCTGATTTTAATCGGTATCGGACATCGGATCCAATACAATGCACATCCCTACTGCTTATCTTTAAGCAACTTTTGGACACCATTTCCTTGGATTCTAGGGGCAGCTTAAAGGTAGCACAAGTTACCAGTTGTCTGGGGGAAATCTTATGTGTCAACCCATTAATTCTGGCATGACCCCTTTGGGAATAGACTTTCACTATTTATTTATTTATTTATTTATTTATTTTATTCCATTTATATACCGTCCCATAGCCGAAGCTCTCTGGGCAGTTTACAAAAATTAAAAACATTGAATAGTAAAAACACCAATATACAAAATTTAAAACCATAAAGCATAAAAACAAGTTATAAGTACAATATCCTTTAAAACAACAATTCTGGGTCAAAGCACAACAACAACACAAAACCCTCATTATATGCTGTTAAATGCCTGGGAGAAGAGGAAAGTCTTGACCTGGCGCCGAAAAGATAACAATGTTGGCGCCAGGCGAGCCACGTCGGGGAGATCATTCCATAATTGGGGGCCACCACTGAAAAGGCTCTCTCCCTTGTTGCCACCCTCCGTGCTTCCGTCAGAGTAGGCAACTGGAGGAGTGTACGGGTAGGTTAAACTAGAGCTGTTTAAACCATTTATCATAAAAGGGCAAATGTAGTTTCTGAGGCTATTATTCCTGAAGTGGGTCAGATATTTAAATAATATACGTTCTCAATTTTAGATGTCATTTGCCAGTAATTATCGTAGGAGACTATCATCCTGTTAGGGGTATTTCTGCAGACATCTCTTATCAACTCCCTGAAGGCCTTAAAAAACAACACAGACCAAAACGCATCGGGCTTGGAAATAAAGTTTCTTAGCATTCTGAGAACCTGCTTCTCTCCTTTTTTGCCCTACATATGATTAACACTGCATGGAGAGAACATGGAGATGAGCGTGCTCACCCCAAGTCTTTACCCTCTGGCAGTACTTATTATCTGATGCTTCTATGAGCTTTTCTACACAAAGCTGTTAATTGGCTGGTAGTCCAATGGATCTACTTTTGGTTTTATTGCAGAATTGAGATCCAGCCACTACATGAGGAGCATTTCCTTTCCTGCTCTTCTGCTACATAACCTCTAAGTGGTACAGTGGAATAAAGCAAATACACAAAAAGAAATTGCACTTCCTTTTGCTTTCACAATTAAATGCCGTGTTTTTCCTACTCTAAAAAAACTCACGGAAAGTGCTGCTTAGACACAAAAGCAAAACTCTCCTTTCACGATGTTGTCTAAAGAACCCATAAACAACTGTGAATAGGGAATGACAAGCACACGATGAATGCCTCGTGTAGAAAACCTTATGAGTGAGCTTATGTTAAGATGACTTAGTTCTTCTCATTAGTCGGAGTGCTGAACTGCCAAAATGAGCAGAGCAAAGATCTCCTTCCCAAGGACTGTATCTAGCCAAACTGAGACTGGTGCCATTGATTTCATCCTGGTGTAAGAAGGCATGACTCAGATCCTAACAAGCTTAGAAGGAACCAATAAATTCCTTCCATTCTCTTGCAGAGCACATGGGTATGATTAGTGTCTATGATATCACCCAGTTGGAGAGGTCTATTGCATTGTGTCATTGGCATGACAATGATATCATGTTATTGATAACTCACAAGCTAATGTGGCATAAACTTTACTGTCCATACCACAGTCTCCATATCTCTGTGTATTACTAAATTCAGGCATCACCTCCTACTCACCATTTTATGCTGCTTTTATGATTTTGTGGCTTTTAGCTAATTTATTTTCATATATTTACATTTTAATGGTTTTATTCTTCTTTGTAAAATGCCCTGGGGATTGAATTGAAGGACAGTATAAAACTACTTATAACAAATTAAAATAATAATAATAATAATAATAATATAACCAGTCTTGCCTCTAGCTAAATGCCAAAGGTCAAGGCAGATGAATTATATTTTAGTGTCCAAAATATATGTTCAATTCTGTTGGGGTTTTATTTCCTTTTGAATTTTTAAGGGTCAAATTAAGACATATAGGAGTACCTAGAGTGGTGTATCTAAGGCTGGTCCTTGGGGCTAACGTCCAGGGATCTGCAGTCCAGCCCCCACCGCCACTGACCACCCAGAGAGCAGCAAGCTATGAGGGCATCAGAAGCAAACTCAATTCTATACCTATAGTCATGAAGATGCTGTGCTTTTAAAATGCAAAAGGGCCCATGCTCAAAGCTTTGTTTTTTAAATCAATGTTGGCAAGCAGTTGTGTTGTTATTGTGCTAACATATCAGGAATGTAGAAGCAGTTGTAAGGCATGGAATGACAATTGTGAGAGAGAGAAGAGAAATGTTAGTGGTGTGTTTCACAAGTGAAAGCATGTGGCCATCTAAAGGGATCAACATTGGTTGACAACAGGCTTTTGTTTAAAGCTGTTAACGTTAAAGAACTGAAAACCTTGGCTTTCCTTTTCCATCTTGCTTATTAGAGCTGACCTGATTCCTTCATGTTTACCCAGCATCTGGCTCATTTCTAACCAAAATGAAGTTTAGCGTGTCTCTCAGCCTGCTGCTTATCTTCTACCACTATCCCATCTGTCCTATCAGTCACTAAGGTCCAACTTTAATCCACTGCAGACACTTTCCCCCTGCTGTCAGACTCACTGACTTTGCTGATCCATCTTCGTTTTGTCTCCTCCTTTCTTTGTTATGCCCTGGGAAAGTTAGATCACTATTTTGCACAACTGCTCCATTGTCTCCTAATTCAGGAAGGCATTTAAAGGATCTCAAGCAGACATATCAGACTTGTTCTGCCCTTTATGGATCTCTGTTGCCTGCTGCTTGAGATAAGTCATATCTGAAGGAAGGTTTGTCATGCCTTGCAGACAAGGAGCTGGGAAAACTGCCTCCCTTTGGCTGCTTCTGCCCTTAACGTGCTGCGCGACCTCAAGTGGTGTGTCACCTGAGCTCTATCCTTTCAGTCTATAATGGAAACAAAAAGCCAGAACATTTCAAATGAAACTGTGATGTCGGCAGGCATACTTGACCGTGCTTCAGAAAGCACAATGCTAGAGATGAGACCAAATTTCTCAGAAGACGTTTTTCTGAGAAAGTGTCTAAGATTTGTCTTTTTCTCTCAGCTCTAGAAAAAGGCCACTTCACACACTTTTCTGCAAATATTCTCTACCCAGACATGAGATTTGGGGTATTGTAGAGGATGCAAAAATGGTAGCCAAGCTGCCAACGTAGTTGCTGCTTCTGCCACGTAGGGGGGAACGAAACTGTGCTACTTCCACTGCTAATGGTGAGCCCTGCCCCCCCCCCCCCCACACACAATTGTTGGACAATTTCTCCTCCTCCTAGAAAAAAAATGTGAAATTTTTCCCCAGTTTCTTTGTCCACAAATAGGGTGGAGAATTTTGAAATGCCATTTGTGCACAGCTCTAGCACAAATAACACAAAACATATTTACTCCAACGTAAGACCCATTGAATTCAATAAGGCCCTTTCTACACCTCCCAGCATTCCTGGAGGGAGGGGAGAGGCTGTCATGATATCCTGATTGTGAGAGCCTCCCCAAGCACACACACGAGGCACGCGGCATCCCATGAGGAAGCAGGGACGTTACGGCCACCATTTTTGAGGGGGGGGGAGCTATAAGTTCTAGGGTGGCCAGGTGTGCATCCTTTCTTTGAAGAGCTGCCCTGTCCAAGTGTAAAGTCAAAGAACCATAAGGAGGGAGAGTAGGAGCCTTAACGTTGTCCAGCAATAATGAGCACCTAGAGAGCAGACTGAATCAGCAAACAGGTCACCTCATCAGCCTTCTCTGCTATGGTCAGATATATCATATTTCTATTTAAATTATAGTTATCGTTTCTAAATTTGCACCTATACATATACATATTCAAATGTTATGAAAATTGGTTCCTCTTTTGTCCTCTTTTTGGTGATGCATCAGAGGCCACCCTGGTTCTTTCCTGATGCCTCCTTGTCCTCTGCATGCACATGTGTGGGTGGGTATGCATGTTTGAATATACTAAAAAGGCAGAGGGTCTGCCAACTCATTCCCGCACCCTCTCCTTTGTGAGTCAGTGCAATACTGTGGGCAGTATTTCCCTCCTCTAATTCTCTCCTGTAACCTTGCAGTTTTTAAAAGTGAACCAAAAGAGAAAATTCTTTCTCTTCTCCTCCACCAGCCTCCTTTTTCCTACATCCTGTCCCTTCCTTCCCATTAGAAGAAGCGGTTTGGAAATCTTTCACAACACATTTTGCCGTATATTTGGATCCATAATAATAACAGAAGATCACTGCTAGCATTGCACAATTGGCCTCACTTCAGCAGCCGCTCCTCTCAGCTGGACTTGGCTCAGTTGGTAAAGCACATATTTCACATGGCACAAGATTCAATATTCAGCATCTCTGGGTAAAAGGGTCTCGGGTATCAGGATTGGAAAAGACCTCTGCTTGATACTTCAGAAACCCATTACAAGCCAGAGTAAACAGTAGTAGTAGGCTTCTTTTTAAAAACCAAACAAAGCAGTAAGAGCAAATTGCTCTGGACCCAGGAATACAATGGATAGCCAAAAGCAAGGAAAAGAACTCCAGAATCACTTCAAGGTAGTGTTGGTGCCAGGGGAGAATTTTGGCACAGAGTCCCAAACCCCACTCAGCAGAATGAGCAGGAAAGGTATAAGACCCAGCAGGGCTGGCTTACCACATTTTGAAGGAAGAGAGGCAATAATACATGCTACCATCTAAAGATTCCACACACACACACAAAGTCCGGAGTCTAAAAAATAATGGAACTGCACCACTGGTTCAAGGCCTGGACTTGCCAAGTTGTGGCTATACCATAAGCACTGCAATTCCTATTAGTTTAAAACAGAGAATACACACACACACATATTTCAGGGGGCCTAATGGGGGGAAATTATTTTCACTTCTTTGACAGGGGTGATGGATGGTGGGACACTGGGAAAATCATAGCTTGTGTTGAGCGACTGACATGTTTGTCTGGAGAGAAAGTCCCCGCTGTTTTCTCCTCCATTCTTTTTCCTCTCTGACCTCTAAAGCATCAGCTCTGTCACCATTCCCCTTCCCTCCCGGTATTCCATCATTGCAACTCCTCCAGCTAGGAGGGCAAGGAGCCCCATCTATCAATGTCACTCACTGAATCAACAACAGGGGTCATCTGAGGGAAAAACAAGCAGAGGCATTTTGGCTCAAGCAACGTTTGAAGAGACATGCTGAAGGCACGGGGGACTGCAAAGGGATGTGGAGTGCAGAAAATGGGCTGAGGGACACCTCAACAGCAAGCACTGGCACTCTTCCAGCAGTGCTCAAACTACCCAGGAATTGTAGCCCAAGGAAGTACATTTTATTTTTATTTTAAAAAATGGGCTATAGTCCTGGAGGCTATTTAAATGCATTTAATTGAGGGGGAGGGGGAATTCCATATCAGAAAAAGAAAAGAAAAAAAGTGCATGGAGGAGGATACAGATTTGCAAAAAAATTGCATGTGCAATTTATATGCATAGATGTAGTCTTAGAAACAATTGCTGTAATTTAATTTTAAAAAAAGTACCGTGCATCTCATTATAGTGAGGAAGCCTGTGACCAGGTGACCTGTGTGCCTTGCTCAGTCTGCTGTCCAGGTGCTCACTGTTGATGGGCAACTTCAAGGCCTGCTTCCTCCCTTCTTACAGTTTCTTACCTTTAAAATGGATTTGGACTAGACCAGCCTTCTCCAAGCCGGAACACTCCAGAGGTGTTGTTTTGCAGCTTCCACAGACGGGAATTAGGGGAGTCTTAGTCCAACACATCTGGAGCCTGCCAGATTGAGGATACCTGGACTTACATAGCTCTTCAAATAGAGGACTATCTGTCAAACCTTCAAAACGAGGATCATCCTCTGTAGAGAAGTAAAATCATGACTAATTTACATCCCCCTGTTTTCAATATGTCTACTCTAAACATGACAAAGTCTGGGTCCAACCCACTGACATTGATGGGAATGGGAAAACAAGCTGTGCAGTGGGTGTAGTCGTTTATGCTACTGCAACTTTGGCCACTGCTGGTGCTATCAGAAAGAGTGGAAGCAGGAGTCGGGCACCCTTCATCATGCCTAAACGCCACTCCAGCTGAGAGCCTCCCTCCCTCCCTCCCTCCCTCCAGCTGCCTCTTGACATTACTGATGCTATCTGAGGGACAGGAAGCAACAGCCCTGCAATTGTGCTTAGACCCAGTTTCATGATGCAGCTCCAAATCCATTCAGCAGGTAGGTCCACAATCTACTGCATTTTGTAACTAAGGGCTCATCTACACCTAAGGGTTGCAGACTTACCTGCTTCCACAATCCTCCCCCAGCATCTAGACGGCTGAGTGACGTCCCGGAAGAAAAGAGGGACGTTGCAGCTGCCATTTTTTTAAAAAGAAGAGCCGTGCAGCCCCGATCTGTGAAAGGTAAGGGTTTTTTTAAAAACAACAACAACAACAATAACATGCCCCACCCCACCCCCGCCATCCCAGGGATGGCAAAATTGCTGCCTGTTTTAGGACCCGGGATGCCATATCACACCAGACACAGTCCTCAGGATGGTCCCAGAACCGTGGAAAAACCAGGATATCCCCGGTTTCCATTATCCCGGTGTTGTCCCTAGGTTGTCCCCGGTTGATCCTGGGAACCCCTGTGCATCATATGGACTCACAAGGATGACCTAGAGATGACCCCAGGATAAATGACTGGTGTAGACATGGCCTAAGAATGTAGTGCCAAAACGACCTCCCCCCCCCCCCCCGTCCCTTTTCCTTTTGTGTCATGTCTTTCTGGGAAGGAACTGTCCTACTTCTGATTTTTGTAGGCCACTCTAATAACCTTTTGGGCTCAAGAGTATGCTCAACACACTTTAAATAAATAAAATATAATCCTAAACTTGAAAGGGAAAGGGATGTTGAGAAAAATTAAGTGGCACCCATTAGATTTGTGACCAAAATGGCTGCCAAAGGCAGGTACTGTAATGGGACTGAGATGAAATTATATGCTCCAACAAAAATCTGCAGGGACTTTGGAAAGTTCACTTCAAGAAGCAAGAGACAAACTAAATGATTTGCAGTGCCAGAGACAGTGATGCTAAGGAAGGAAGCAAACTCCACACCTTGCTTCCCCCATAGCTGTCCTAGATCCCTCTAGCTTGCAGAGGGCCCTACAGTTTGTCAGTGTCACTCACCAATAGTGTCAAGATTCCCTTGAGCTGGCTCACAGGGGGGCCTGGGTGTTGATCCTGTCATTGCCACATGTAGAGATGTTTGAGGAATTCAGCATTTGTGAATTCCAATGACTAACTTGATCCATACCTCCCAGACTAATGTATGGATAGGGATGTAGCTATCTGATGGGCAACTTCAAGGTCCTGCTCTCCCTTCTTATGGTTACCTTTAAACCGGACTTGGACTGGACAGCCTTTCAACTAGAGGGCATCTTCAACTAGAAGACTGTCCTCTGATAGCCCTTTAATTATTTATTTATTTATTTATTTATTTATTTATTACATTTGTATACCGCCCCATAGCCGAAGCTCTCTGGGCGGTTTACATAGGATTAAAAACAATTAAAAACAATATACAAAAATTAAAACAGCAAAAACATACAACATACACACAATCTATACATTTAAAAACCACATCAACACTTCAAAAACTACAAAAACAAAACAAACCCAGGCTCCTCAGATATTGCCAAATGCCTGAGAGAAGAGGAAAGTCTTGACCTGGCGCCGAAAAGATAACAATGTTGGCGCCAGGCGGGCCTCATCGGGGAGATCGTTCCACAATTGGGGAGCCACCACAGAGAAGGCCCTCTCTCTTGTTGCTGACCTCTGAGCCTCCCTAAAGTAGGCTAAATGACCACCCTACCCATTACAGACACTTTGCTAGGATTTAAATAAAGAGAATGATGTTGCATGCTGCCTCTTCAATAGGCAAACATAGACGGCCTCAGCACAAGCAAACCATGTGAGTGAACTGGAAGAAATGGTTTCATTTTTTGCAACAGAAGCCTATATCACTGATTGGACTCCAGGATCTCAGGGGCCAGATCAATACTGGCCTATATGAACCACTAACCAGGGATAATTTTCAGTCACGTTCCACTTGTTTTCTCCCACCCCAGCCTCTACAATCTACTGCCCTAGGTTTTATTGTATGTTGGAACTTGTAATAATAAATAGTTCAGGTTTTGGAAGAAATGTGGTGCAGGCTGCTATTCTCACATATACAATACACAGAAGCAATGGTCTTTTTGCTCTCTCCTGTCTTTGATCCTATTTGACCTGGACAGAGCTGTGTTCATAACAGTTTTTCCAATGAGCCATTCTTTATGGGCCCACAGCGCACAGCCTCTTGTAGTAACATCATCTATGCCATTCTACTCCAATCTGGCACCCAACAGATGTGTTGAACTGTAACTCCCATCTCCTCTAGTGGCTGGGGAGGATGGGAGATGTAATCCAACATGCCTGCTCAAACAAAAAGTGCACTGAGGCCAAGCACATTGTGTGCATCTGAATTCACTTTGAAAATATTCAAACACCACAACAGGAGTATGAAAGTAGGGAATGAGATTAGTCCTTCCTCTGTATGCTGTCAGTCTCTTTTGGATCTCTGCATACATGGAATATTTTGAGGTCCAACAGAGTAAACCTTCTTTCCTTGGATCTTTGTCACTCAGTTCTTTATTAAATATGTCCTTCTACAAAAAATATGTTGCACCTAGCTCAATTATTTTTCCTCTCCTTGTTTGCAACCCACCTTATGTGGTTTGTGAATAAAATAATGAACAGTTTTACAGGGAGTTGATTTCATTTCCCCATGAGAGTCGTTCAAGATGTACTGATACAAATAAGCCAGTCACCATATGGAAATGATTTCTTGAAAAGACAGTAGCTGGGAAAGGTGGCAGCAAGAAGCAGACCAGCAATAGCCCACAAAAGGTGTGCATCAGAATTAAACCTTACCTTGCACCTTTAGAAGTGATCTAAAGATCTTGTAACTGTACTGCAATTCTTAATGGGTTATTGACAGTTCTGCCACCTATTAGGCCTGCACCGGTGTCCTAAATTATATTTTGTGCCATAGTTACAGATTAGAGTTTATTTATTTATTACCTTTCTGTACTGCCCAATAGGAATCCATCCAGGGGATGGAGTTCACTGAGTTTTGAGCAGCTCAGAACCCCCGAACTTTGGCTCGCTTACCCACAAGCTGGCCCGACTCTATCTGCATCAAGTCAGACCAGCTCCTGGATTTTCAGGGGTGGGTGGGATCTCGTCAATAGAAAGTTGCAGAAATTGCAGGGTGGAATTTGCGCAAATTAAGCCTCAGTCATTTTCATCTCTCTCAAGCAGGCTCTGGGGATAAAAAGTCTGCTTTATTCAACGGAAGAAAAATATGCACATTTCAAAAATGTGCACAATTGATGACTGCATTTGGGGAAATGCATACCAAAACATCCATGATTTTGGTGCAAAAAAAAAAAACCCCAAAACCAAAAGCGCACAATCTGATACAGACACAAGTCAGAACGATGTTCAAGGTGGAAATTGGAGAACGTTGACAAGCACATGTTTTGTTGATTCGCACATCCCTATATAGGAATAACTTGTCCTCAAAGTTAGCTCCCATTGAAGAAATTTCAGCTAATAGTTGTTAGCTATTGTGAGCAATCAATCAGCTTTACAAATGATGGTCTCCCAGTGTCCACGACGCCAGGCTGCCCTGTGTTCTGTAGACTCAAATGTGTTGAACAAGTCATTTTATTTGTAAGATGTGGGGAGGCATGGGCCTCCTAAGTAGTACTAAGCTGAAATGACTTATTACAAAAATTGTGGTGGACATTTTACATACTTTTTTGAATGGGGGGTGGGACTGATTCTGTCAGTGAGTGTCCAATGGAATGAGAACTGCCTGACAATCAACAAAACACATATGGAACAGATTACAACAAAATCCATACACCCCTATTAGAAACACAAGACATGCCAGAGCTCAGATTGATTGACACTGTTGGTCAAGCAAAGTTCAGCTGGAACTGGAATCCCTTTATACTTCTTTTTTCCCCAGAATGATCCAGTGATCAGCCTGGTTGGGTGGAGTCAATCCAGAAGGTTCTTCACTACCCCGTGGACAGTGGTTAGCGTTTTCCGATGTTTTCACAAGAGGCTGTAGTGATGATACTCACCACATGAGGCAGTGGCCAGAAGCTCTTGGCACACAGCAGGTATAACCTTAGAAGAGCCATTCCCTCATGTGTGACAGAAGGTGACCTACCTCTGTTTTGATATATTTTTGTAAGATCTTATGCTAAAAACAATTAACCATAAAAAACTCTGATTCCCATTTAATCATGTGCACCTTTTTAGTCAATGAAATGTTTTAAATTGATTAATCTAATCAATCAATCAATCAATCAACTAAACATTAGAGCCCTGCACTATATAGATATAGATATATCAAGGCTAAGCAAACTGCAGAATGACAGCATCTACTCTTTTTTTTTTTTTTTTGGTCAGAACCCCAAGATCCACCACCTGACCTCAAATTAAACATAGTGGCTGAGAGGTCAGACATTAGAAGTAAGGAACAAGTAAGGAACACTCTCAGCCCAAGAATTTGTTTTCGGTACCAGAACTGAGCTCACTGTCCTTTCAGCCATAAATTCACTCCTGGTTCTACCCCCCACCCCACCCCATCCCACAAGCATTCTTCATTTGAGCAGCCTAATTTGGGGTGGAAGAACCCTTTTTCATTTTTTCTTATCCACCATAAATCAGCCAGAGAACTACCAGCAGATCCTGAGCTATTTTCTGCCCACCTCTATATAGTAGTGATGCTACCGAATTTCATAATTAGTCAGCTCGTTGGTCAAAACTTGGCTGTTTGCAATGCTCACCTTTGTAGCAAGCCTGGATCGATGTGTTACGAATTTCCTATTAAGTTTGGAATTGACTGCAAGATTTGGAGCACGCGCAGTAAAGTAGTACACAGATTTCCCTCCTCAAATGTTCAGTCGGCCTACCACTCACCCACCGCTAAAACCTACTTGAAACAGTCTCCTTAGCTGTTTCTGGCTCTGCGAGAAGGAAGACTCTGCTACGTCCATCTTCATAATGGTGATCAGCAATGGCAAGTAAATATCATACAAAATCATCATGTAGGCAAGTAAATAGTGAATTTACTTGAGATACATTCACCCATCACTACCTTATAGTACAAACGGGAGCAAAGTCTGTGCAATCTCCTTACTTTCTCTTTATATTAGCAAGTTCCATAATGCATGGCCTGTTGATTCAGGATGGTTAGCAAACAAGAAGCACAGAGCCAAAAGCCTTCACCAAACCTATGCCGCTGATAATGCTCAAGATAGGTTGGTTCATAGTGGCAGGGAAGCAGTGGATGCGGGTGACTCTGATTCCTGTGGGGCTGTGAATCAATTCTCAGTTTCAGTCAAACCAGCCAGAATTCTAAAAGAGCTAGGGTGACCAGATAAAATCCAGGTCAGGGCTCATGTAACTTTAACAGTTATAGAGCAAAGGGAATTTCAGCCAGTGTCATTTGTATGCAATTAGTTCCTGATAAAATTCCCTCTTCATCATAAAGTTGCAGGGGCCCTGCCTTCTTTTGTATATGGTCACTCTAGTATAGTGCCTGCAACTTTAACTGTTGTGATGAAGAGGGAATTTCACCAGGGACTAATTGCATACAAATGACACTGGCTGAAATTCCCTTTGCCCTACAACTGTTAAAGTTATATGAGCCCTGACCTGGATTTTATCTGGTCAGCCTAAAAAGAGCTATCCAAAGTGTTGAACCCTATCCCCAAAATCGATTCAGTGCCTTGGATAACTCTTTCAGAGTTCTTGCTGGTTCTGACTAAAACCAGAATGGATTCACAGCCTCACCAAAATCAGAGCCTCCAGCCTCCACAGCTTCCCTGGCTAGTTGAAAATTGCATGCACTCCCATCAGGCAAAGAGTGGGATGCCTTCTGGTGCACCATGAACCAATCTATCTTGAGCATTATCAGCCAAAATGAAGTGATGTGAATAACAGTAAAATGATTATGCAGTTTCATGGGGATGGCAGGATCTACTCTACTGCTTTATATGGTTTATAATGGTTTTGACAACAGTTTGGGCCCAGAACACATTACATATACCATTTTCAAACTGTTTTCAAAGTGCCCTGCTTGGTGTAGATCTGGCTGAGGTCTGTGTACAGTTGCCACTGGGGCTAGATTAGAGTGACCAGATAAAATCCAGGTCAGGGCTCATGTAACTTTAACAGTGGTAGAGAAAAGGGAATTTCAGCCAGTGTCATATGTATGCAATTAGTTCCTGGTGAAATTCCCTCTTCATCACAACAGTTAAAGTTGCAGGGGCCCTGCCTTCTTTTGTATATGGTCACTCTAGTATAGTGCATGCACCGTTAACTGTTGTGATGAGCATCTCACACAACCAATCATTCTTTTCCCCCTCCTCTCCTCCGTATCCCTTTGTACGTAGGCTGACCATCTGAAAAGGAGGACAGGGCTCATATAACTTTAACAGTTGTAGAGAAAAGGGAATTTCAGCCAGTGTCATTTGTATGCAGTTAGTTCCTGATGATATTCCCTCTTCATCACAACAATATGGTCACTCTAGTATAGTGCCTGCACCTTTAACAGTTGTGATGAAGAGGGAATTTCACCAGGAACTAATTGCATACAAATGACACTGGCTGAAATTCCCTTTTCTCTACAACTGTTAAAGTTACATGAGCCCTGTCCTCCTTTTCATATGGTCAGCCTAACTAAAACAAGACTCCCCCCTCCTTTGCACAAATGCCAGGGAGGGCAGGAGGTGCTCCCTCAATTCAACCAATGTTGTTTTTCATTTAAAGGAGCCCCAGGACACAGCAGGATCTTCCACCTTGTCTCCCCTCCCCTCCCATGCAATCCAACTCATATCAATCATGCCAAAGAACCTGGAAGCACAACAGCGCCAAGTAAACAACAGGACTTCCCTTAATGTAGAGACACCCAAGGTGTAGATCTGGCCTAGGAGAATCAAGCTCCATCTTTTCTATCTGCTAGCACAAAAGTCTGTTATGGATATACATTTAGTCCACTAAATCAAGAACATTTTCCCCTCCATATTGTCCACTTTGGGGGAGTGGGGCATACTTTCCAGCCACTTCACCTAGAAGATATTTATTTACTAGGTAATTACTCTGGAAATGCAGATACAGCATTGTAAAATGTGAAGCTGCCCGTATTTTTACTCTTCATCTTTATAGACGACAACAAAATACATCTGAGCTAATCAAAGGCCCTTAAGCCTGAGCCCGGCTATGCAACCAACTCTGCTGAAGATGCAGGCCATCCATGCGAGAAATAAGCAGGCGGAATTGTTAGAGATAATTAGTTTGTACTCCACAGCCCCGTCACAATTCTTGGCACTGTTATACATTTAATAAGAACAACACGGGCTGTTACACTAGGAACACAGTGCCAGTGTGCACATATTGGTCCATGCAGCAAAACATTATTCTTTTCCATTTGCATATGAAACACTCTGCAACTAGCGATGTTGCATTCAGGCGTGGCCAGGGCAAAACAAAGAAGAATTTGAAGAAATATTTTGAAGGCAAAAGATTGGGAGGGGGAAGAATCGACTGTTGGCGTGTGTCCCAGCATATGCTTTCTGTACTTTTTGGAAGCTCTTAGGGCAACATTGTCGTGGCGAGCAGGGCCAAAGACAAAAGGGGAAGAGCCAAAATTACAAAAAAATGCTAGCGTATTTTTGCTTAAAGCTAAAGTAACTAAGCCTTAGGAGAAGCATTTGAGAGGCAGTGTGCTGTAGTGGCTAGAGTGTTGGACCGAGACTCGGGAGATCTAGGTTCTGGTCCCCACTCAGCCATGAAACTCACTGGGTGACTTTGGACTAGTCAGTCATTGACTCTCAGTCTAACTTACCTTACAGGGTTGCTGTTGTGAGGATAAAATAGAGAGGAGGAGAACCAAGTCAGCCATCCAGGGTTCCTTGCAGGAGGGAAAAAGGCAAGTTATAAATTTAATAATGAATAAATTTGAAGTTTTTAGAATGGGAAGGAAACTTCACAGAAGCCAAGAAGCTCCCTGTGACACACTCCCATCCTTTTACCCAGGTTTTCTCCTATTATCCCTTCACACCTAGGACAATAAGACTAAGGAGTGGGACACTGCTGCCAAATTCACTGTTCCCACTAACTTAGCTAACCTTTTACCCAACCACAATTAACCCCAAGTGCATCAAATCTATCACTGTTACTCTTACTTCTAATTTGGGGGCGTGGATGCCAACTATTATGTGTTCATATATATGGTAGCATAAACGAAGGCCAAGCCGGCAAATGGATTTAACTCAGAAAAAGAAAAGATAATTATTATCAAGTTGTTGTTAATTAGCCGAAGCCTGCCTCACTGCCCCTCTAAATCCCCCTCCCCATCCAAGAAAGTGCTCTGCCACGCTCCAACCCCTCTCTCCCAAAACTAAAACTGCATTCCTTAATATTAATACAATAAAACAAATTAACATAACAAGCAGGTGATTTTGTCATACGCCCTGATGATGACTGGAATGGAGTCAGGGGAAGAGGGCATGGCCATTTGGGGGAACACTGGAGGGCTGGATTAGGACCCCAGGCAGGCCAGATTTCGCCCCTGAGCCTGAGCTTTTGTACCCCTATGCTGCTTCTGCTGTATTAGCCCCATTATTGCTCCTAGCTGTCATACACATGGGTGGAGGTATTGCACAAGTTTACCATGGGCTAAGTGTAGACCTTACTGTGAATATTGCAACCTAGTCTGCAAGTTACAGATAGGGGGCGGTGTTGCTGTTAGTTAATTCATGGCCATTTGGGGGCATAGCTAGCCTTAGGATCTCTATAGCTCACAGTGTGGTTTCCTGCTTTGGCTCCTCCCTTTCCTCTCCCCCTTCTCTCTCTGACCTTCCACCATTTCTGGGAGAACTTGGGTTTGCTCTCTGTGTAATAGAACGTTGGTGAGTAAAGTCATTTTTACTTTTCTTCACTAAGGAAGGGTGTGGTCTCTTTTTTATAGCCTTGTGTGCATGTAGGACTGGTAAACGCTCCTTCTGTTTCACCTTTTGTTTTTTTCTCTGCTAGCTGCCTTTTGAAACATTACTAAATAATCCCATCAGATTTTAAGGACAGGTTGGTAAGAGCTTCTGCAATATACCCTCCATTTCACAGATGAAATCAGGGTCACTCTTAACGCATCTTAGCTCTCCCATCTTCACACAAAGGATCATTTCCTGAGCTTCCGCCTTCCCACAACTACCCAAAGATGAAAATTCTCCCAGAATAAATTGCTGCTCATCTGTTCTCTGCGCTGGCTTCTGAAGGAGAGTCTTTATAGTACAGTCTCTGTAAGAGTTGCCTTTTTCAAATTTAAGAATATTTATTAAAATGCTTGATCCCACAATAAACCTGATTGTACTTGCTAGAGAATCGCTAAAAGAAAAGAGAGTCTTGTGGCATCTTAAATATTTCTTGTGCATAAGACAAACTACTGTGGATTAGAGTCCACTTCATCAGATGTATGAAGTGTTATCCTCTCTTGGCAGATACATATATCTGGTGGGGGTGGGGAATTATCAGCAGCATTTCCAAGCAGCCTTGAAATGCAAGTTGCACAAGACCAAATGAAACATTCTCCAAATCTGCTCTGCTATGTGTGATTGACTTATTTACTTCAGTGTAAACTCGCACAGCCCTGATTTGGATTGATATTCTGATGCTCGGGGGGGGGGGGGAGGCATTTAAATCGGGGGAAATTTAACCTACCCTCTCCTGGAGTGTCACGATCCCAATCTGAATCAGGGCCATGCACTCTTACACTGAAATAAATAACCCAATCACGCTTATTTAGTTTAATTTGGCCCACAGTCTGTGCTGTTTCTATGCAAAATCCAAATGATTACAAGATAAGCACATTGACCATTCATTGAATAGTAGCAGCTCAACCTCATTCAGCAATGAAATTTACTACCTGATTAGGCAGTTATGGGAAATGAAGGGGAAGCAGAGCATTGGCATTTGTATCCATTTACATGCATGGACATTTAAATAAATAAATAAACCTTGCTCAAACAGGACTTGTACTACTAGGCTCATAGGTACAAGTCTCAGGGGGCCTGAAATAATCACCTCAATTACAAGGTGAGCATTATGACCTCCTGGATTCTTCCCCATCTAGGCTCTCCCTTTTCCCTTCTCCCCATGCTGTTTGCTGCCAACAGCCATGACAACCAGACAAGTGGAATTTAAAGGGAAAGGGTTTAAATTAGGGCTGTGCACAGCCCCCTCCCAACCCGCCTTGGAGCAAGGTTCCCTCCCCCAAAGTGACCATGCAGCAGGCGCCCAGGAAAGCCAGGTGCATGGCCAACTGGGAGTCCATTAGATGCCCTTCTCATCCCCTAAACCCAGAGCCTCTGCCGCCCATGGGACTAACCTTTGCCACCAATCCTCCTCCATTAAAACCACAATTAAAAAATAAGAAAACTCTCATTTTCATCGATCTACAATCGCAGACTACGGAAATGGCCTTTTACAGCTACCAGAGTTTGCGGCTGTAAATCAATAAAAATACAGAGCCCCATCTTACTTTTAAAACTCAGCACTAATGCAGGAGGACAGACAGCAAAGATACATCCAATGGGCGGCAGCTCCTGGTTTTTGAGGGGAGGGGGGAGGGGAGTTCAATAGGCTCATAGTTGGTCAGGCGGAGGGAGCATTCCACCCACCCACCCGAGGCATTCCAAGGCATTTTGGAACCAATCCACTTTGCCTCACTGTGCCTTGGTACTGCCTTGTATTTGGACTGAGGAAAGCGGGGGGTTGGCCCAAGGCAGTGCACAGCCCTAGTCAAAATTTCTACTGCACAGTGCTGTTTCTCCATTCTCAATTACTCATATGAAAGAGCCTTGGCTTCTTTCTGTCACAGCATCCTAGAACTTAGCAGTCACAAGAAGGTGAAGGGTGCTGGATTTAAGTTGTGAAACCCTGTGAAACACAGTGTTTTAGCACTGCTGTTGCTATTGCCCCTTCTCCTCATTTGCTGCTATTCTGTAAATGCTTGGGAATGAAGTTGCCAGTCTCCTGATTGACCCGCTTACTCAGGATGAGACACCAGAAGAAAAGACTCGCAAGAGGTTAATTGATGTTATTGTTAAAATGCGCTCTCTCCGCAATTCATGTCTGCCTCAGGGCAATGTTCAGATAGTCAGTGAAAAAGCGCAAGCAGATGTGGGATGGTCATAGGAGTGCTCACACTGAAGTCAGCAGCACTTTCTCGTTTACAAGCAAAAGAAGCAAGCACTTTAAAAGTAACATAGAGGATTGAGAGGGACAAACTGAAAGAGCAGTAATGCGTCTAAAAAGCAACATGATACTAGAACACAATGGGGTCATTCCATGAAGCTGATTAGTGGGGGATTCAGGACAAATAAAAGGAATACTTCTTCGCGCAGCACATTGTTAAACTATGGAATTTGCTACCGCAACATGTTGTGATGGCCACCAATATGGATGGCTTTAAAAGGGGGTTGGCTAAATTCCTGGAGGAGAAGGCTATTAATAGCTAATAGTCAAGATGGCTGTATGCTACTTCCAGTAAAAAAGGTAGTAAGCCTATCTACAACGGTTGCTGGGGAACATGGGCAAGAGGGTGCTATTGCACCCATATCCTGCCTGTAGGTTCCTGGTTGACAGCTGGTTGGCCACTGTGTGAATAGAGTTCTGGACTAGGTGGACCCTTGGTTTGATCCAGCATGGCTGTTCTTATGTTCTTAATATATGTCAAACTATTCAGCCGTTCTGCCTCATTTGAAAGTGTTCTGTGTTGGCTTGGTGTGTCCTGCTCATTCTCTACTACCACCCAAAGATTAATCTCAATGCTAGTCAGTCAACCATTTTTACCTTGGTCGGTGAAGGTAATGAATAATGGTAGCTTTTTATTTTCCTGAAAAGCAGTATAAGTAAATTTATTTATTTATTACATTTCTATTCTGCTCGATAGCAGAGGGTTTCTGGGTGGGGCATAAATATTTAAACCACAAAGTACAGCATAAAAACTAGGGATGTGTATTGTATCGGTCCGATGACCAATAACGAACCGATAAGGTCGTTATCGAACATCCGATTACCAATAACTATAATTTCCTCAGGTGGCCCTATCTGATCGGACCCGTATCCATATGTCCGATAACTATCGGACATATCGGATATTCGGACTGCCATTTCAGGTGTTTTTCCCATAGGCTTGCATTTGGGGAAAGAAATCTTTCCCCTAATGCAACTCTATGGTGAAAAACACTGGGCTGGCACTCCCTCCACCCACTCGCACTCCTTACCTGCTGCCGCTGCCCCATACTACTGCTAAACAGGCTTTCCAGCCTGTTCCTCTGTACAGAGAAGCGCTGAGTGATGACAACACTCAGCACTTCTCTGTACAGAGGAACAGGCCGGAAAGCCTGTTTAGCAGTAGTATGGGGGGGGGGGGAAGGCCGCAGGTAAGGAGAGCAAGTGGGGGAGGGAAGGAAGATGATTTTAAGGTCCAGATAGGTATATATGGGAGAAGACAATCAACTTTTCTAATTGTAACAGCCAATGTTGTGAAATGAAACCACACTATGGCTGAATTCGGACGACACAATAAGCAACTGGGGGCGGGGAAACAATCGTCAGTTGTATTGACTATCGTGTTGTCTGAATGCTGCCATAGTCTACTCAGCGCTGATCCTAATCCACACCACAGCTGATTATTAATTACCAAGTTGTGTGGGGAGTACCCCCTAGATGAACAACTGTACAGTTGATTATTACCCCACCTTTGACTATCGTGTTGTCCAAATTCAGCCATTGTTTATTAGACATCTGTGTTTAAAGTAAAAAGAAGAAATGTAAAACAAAATAAAAATTGGTTCCATCTTTTTCTGATTGATCCTATGTAGGACTAGTCTATATCAAGGGTGTAAACTGGATCGGGTCTGATCCACGATCCGGACTCAATCCCGGGGAAATTGGATACAATTATCCGATTTCCGATCCCCGCATCTGGATCGTCTGATCTGTCCCGAACCAATCCGGAAGGACCCGATCCGGTTTGGATAAGATTGGAGGATCAGACCTCCTCCTGACCCTCGCACTCCTTACCTGCCGGGGCGTCCGCTTCCCTCCGGTGCGCATCTCTACTGAGAAACAGGTTTCACGGCCTGCCTCTCAGCGTGCCAGGTGATGACATCATCACCTGGCACGCTACTGAGATGCAGGCTGCGATGCCTGTTCCTCAGTGGATCCACGCCCCGGCAGGTAAGAAGCGTGAGGGAGGGGGAGGGGGCTTACCTGCCGGGGCGCCCGCTGCCGTCCGCTGCCGCCCGCTGGTCCAATCTACTGAGAAACAGGCTTCGCGGCCTGGTTCTCAATAGAGTGCCAGGTGATCACCTGGCGCTCTACTGAGAACTAGGCCACGAAGCCTGTTTCTCAGTAGATTGGACCAGAGGATGGCAGCGGGTGCCCCGGCAGGTAAGGTGCGTGAGTGGGGGGAGGGACCAGGAGGGGGGTTAGGCCCCCACTCACCTGCCCCCATGTTTTTGCCATAGGCTTGCATTGGGGAAAGCTTTCTTTCCCCCATGTAAGCCTATGGTGAAAACAGCTAAAATGTCATCCGATCCGAAAATTGGACGTCCGATTTTTGGATCGGGATCGGGTCTGTACCGAACTAGGAAGCCTCCAATCTGATCCAATCCTATCTGAGACCTCGGTTCCGATCCCGCTTCTGATCCGGGGGGGCATGCACATCCCCAGTATATATGACACAAAACCATGAGCTTAAGTGCATCAAACGCTGCATAGGATTAGGCTATTTATGGTTTTGGTTCCGGCAGGTAAGAAGCGCGAGGGGGGGAGGGACAGGGAGGGGGGAGTTAGGCCGCCACTCACACACACACACACACCCCGCTGCCATTTTCCCCATAGACTTGCATTGGGGGAAAGCTTTCTTTCCCCCAATGCAAGCCTATGACGAAAATGGTGGCCGATCCGAATACCGGACCTCCGATTTTCGGATCGGGATCAGATACAATACATTCCAAGGGACCTCCAATTTTGTCCTGGCCGATCCAGGACAATCTTGGAGGTCCCGATCCGGGTCCCAATCCGATCCGAGGGTCCGTGCACATCCCTAGTTTCCATATATGATTTGCATTGAATACTGAGCCATGAGAGCTCTTAATCACCACAGAGAGTAGTGTCAGGTTACCCAATGTCAATTCAAATGCAATAATGTTCATTGTTGACAGTTCACTAACATCATTCACAGTCATAAAATATCAATTAATCAAAGGATGAGGGATCAAAAATTTAAAAGGGAGAGATCAAGGAACATGCATATATGAATAACATCAGTTACTTACATGAAACGATATTCATACATTAAAAACATACAGTGCAAACATAAAATAAAAACAGTGGAGAATAAAAGCAAGATAAAACCAGCAGCAAATAATAAAAGCATTATAATATCATAAAGCCAAATAAAAACCAGGAACAGAATAAAGTACTAAAAGCACCAAAAACAGATTTTAAACTGCTTGCGAGAATAAGGAGATCTTCACCTGGTGCCAGAAAGTCCATAATGCAGATAGCACGTTAACCTCTCTAGGGAAAACATTCCACAAATAGGGTGCCACCACTGTAAAGGCCCTCTCTCTCTCTCTTGTAAACACCTGCCTTACCTCGTTTGGCAGGGGCACTGGAGGATGGCTTCAGACCATGATCCTAATGTCAAGGTAGGTAAATTGATTTCATATATTTAACTTGCTACACTGTCCCAATATATGTTTCTGACCAAAGCCTTTCTGTAATACAGTAAACATTAGGTACTCTCACCTTGTTTGTTCTAGGAACACAATTCCCTTTTTCATTTAAGGAGAAGCAAGAACCTCTATAGTAGTGGTGGTGAATGTGTGCCCCCTCCCAATTTGTTGGACTGCGACTCCCATCAGCACTAGCCAGCATGGCCAATTGCAAGGGATTATGGAAGTTGCAATCCAACAACATCTGAAGGTTAGCAATGTGCAAATAATTAAAACTCGAGCTCACCAAAGTTCTCCAAATCCCATCTCAAAACTCATTCCAAGTTGAATCCATATGAGATTGCAAACATTAGGTTTTTTTGTGTTTTTTTTTTCAAATGAAAATCCTTGCATATTTTCATGCATATTTTTCTACAACATACACATCAGTTGTGCATATCTTTGAAATGTACGCATTCTACTCCCATTGAGTGAAGCAAATTTCTGCACATTTTTCAAAAGTACAAATTTTTATGCACATTTTTCAAAAGTATGCATACTGTTGAATGCATTTTTGGGATCCATAAATCACATTGCAAGCTTGAAAATGTGCAGACTTTGACTGCAGGTTGCATTTGTGTCTGTGTTTGGTGATGTGAATAATCCATCGCAGACAACATCCACATGCAGTCACCCATCCTGCTGGAGTATTCACAATCAGGAAGGTGCAAACTGGGTAAATCCTGATCAAAGATGAACTGAACCTACTGGAGGGTCACATTATCCAAATAATATCCAAGCTTTCATCTTTAAAGCAAAATCCTCTGTAAATTATTTTAAATAAATATTTGTAACTGTTTTGTTTACATTTTCACCTTAAGTGGAATTCAAGTCAAATCAGAAAAGTCTTACACACACAAACACTTTGTTGGTACTGTAAGGGAAATTAGCAATATAATTAGCAATAAGTAACAAGATTAGGGAACAGACAAGGGGAACGAGATGCTGGGATTGTATCTGAGTTCTCAGAAGGTCAAAGTACCAACTCCCAGGTAGTTGTCAAGATTTGTGATAGAAACGGAGATGGTGAAACCCCTGTATGGTGACATGATAAGGGCTCTTGTGCTGCCTCACTCTTCAGCTCTTTATGTCTCCTAATTGCTTTAATAAAATAAATTAGCCAAATATCTCAGGTGGCATTTCACTTGTTGTTAGATTGGCCGTAAGGAGAAAAAGTATATTGGTGGGGATGAGTTCGTCAAAGCAAACTCTGAAAAAGCAGTCAAAAGGAAGATCCACTCCTTAACCAGCTTTATTTGTTGATGCCTATGGAGCTAAAGTGTTCTCAGATCCTTTATAATTATTTCTCACAGAGAGCTTTCTCTTTGACAGAATAGCTCACTACCATGTAGCAAGTGTCATAAGAAGGAAGGAAGGAAGAGTGGGTGTGAGGTAAATGGAATGGTAAAGTGCTAGTGTCTTCAATTTTCAGCTTGGTACTGTCTGAATATTTGTGCGATAGACCATTGTACCTTCTGTCCCACCACCACCAACGCCAACACCATTTGTGAGGTGAAGACAAGTCCATTTGATTTAGTGTGTTGATTTTCATTTCTACAGCACACTTGGATATACAAAGAGAGTGACAGTGTCTCTCAGGTTCTGTGGATCATTCCCTGGAGGTCTCTATATCAGAAACAGGAAAGCAGGGTTTAAGCCTACTAGAGGGAGGTTTGGACTCCATGAGAGCAGGGAACAGTGGGCTCTGGGAGTTAGGATGGATGGAAGGATTAAGATAAGGGTGGGGAGAGGTTTTACCTCTGTTGCCATTGCTGCTGCATGACAGGAAGCCTTTTCCTGAAGGCTCCCCTTTCTTTCCTTGGAGCAGATTAGTGGACTGGATGAGGACCAACAAACTGAAGCTTAATCCAGGCAGGACAGAGATAACTGATAACAGGTGGTTCATTAGCCTGGTTGAGTGGTGTTCAACCTGGTCTGGAGTGGGTTGCACGGCTTGGGGATGCTCCAGGATTCCTCACAGTCACTTGAGGCCCCGGTGGCCTCTACGCTTAGGAGTGCCTTTAATCAGCTCAGGTTGATATATCAGTTGTGACCCTCTCTGAACAGAGACAACCTAGCAATAGTTATCAATGTTCTGATATCCTCCCGATTGGATTACAGCAATGCATTGTATGTGGGGCTACCTTTGAAGATGGTTCAGAAACTTCAGTTAGTTTAAATTAGAGCTACTAGGTTACTAACTGGGACTGGCCAATTTGACCATGTGATGCCAGTGCTTTGTCAGCTGCAATGGCTTCCAGTCCATTTCCAAGCCCAATTCAAAGTGTTGCTGTTGAGCCTTAAAGCCCTCAATGACTTGGGACCAGAGTATCTAAATGTACGTCCCCTCCCGCATGTACCCTTCGGTCATTTTCAAAGGCCCTCCTCCAAGCGCTGCCGCCAAAGGAAGCTAGGAGGGTGGTTACAAGACAGAGGGCCTTCTCAGTGGTGGCACCCCACTTACGGAATAAACTCCCAAAAGTGATTCACCTGGCACCTACATTGTTATCTTTTCAGTCGCAGGCAAAGACTTTTCTTTTCTCCCAGGCATTTGAGAGACATTGTTCTAGGTTATTATGGCAGTTTTATCTATTCCTGCGCTGTTTCTTGTTTTGCGTCATCTTGTATTTTATTATTTTAAATATTTGTATTGTATTTTATATCTTTAACTGTGTTTGGAAATGGCATTTTGGATTTTTAACTGGTTGTAACCAACTCAGACAACATTAGTTACTGGGTAGATTAGAAAAGTATAAAATGAAATGAAATAAGTGCTGCTCTTTGCTACCAGCATTTCCAGGCAGGCTAGTAAGGGCAGAGTGCATGTGCATCCCTAATCCTCTACTGATTTGAAGGGACTTGGGCAAGTGAATCTTGTTTGCTTTGTTTTGTTAGTGGTTTTGCTGCATACCTTGGGGAACACTTCCCCATAAAGGTCCTACCCAAAGCCTCCCTCTGCCCTCTGCTCCCCTCTGCCCAGACATGTGATAAATTGACAGACATAGATTTGCAACAAGTTGCACCGAATTCTGTGCCTTGCAATCATATTCTTATGCAAGTTTTAAAAATGAGCTCGTCCAAGCATAAAATTACTAATTGGTCTTGCCTTGCAAAAAAAAAAAAAGGAGAAAAAAAGATAAATAAAATGAATGTCTCATTACTGTCAAACATTTGATTTCTTGTTTTATAGATCGTAAAATGAACCGTTTTCAGTTGTGCAAGTGAGAAATTCAAGATGTCATTTCCCTTCCTGGAAGAAATTGTTCAGAGTTGATTGTCACGACTTAGTTTTGTCTTAACAGAATTTATTTCAACCTGGCAATAAATGTAGTACTTCTTCTAAGATCTAGGTGCAGATTGAGACGTGGAACTTCTTTCGTCCAAAAGAATTCTTTTTATGGCTGAAAGGGAGAAGAATTAAAATGGATCTCAGGACTTTCGGGTTCTCCGCTTGCTTTTCAGCAGTTTGTTTGGGTGACTTTAAGAGGAAAAGTAACCAGAGGGGTGCTTTTGACTGTCTCTGCTCCACTCTTTAAAGTGGCACCAGCTTTTCATGCAACTGGCTTCAACCATGACTTGGCTCCTTTCTGAAAGGATACTGCCAAGGATTTTGGAAAGTGTAGCCTAGTTCAGACATAATTAGGCTGACCAGACCCCCCGGGGTTTCCCGGTCCTAAACGGGAAAAATGGGCCAAACCGGGCCGACTGGGCCCCAGGGGGCAACCTCCGGGAAACAGCTCGTTCTCCTCCCGCGAGGGGGGGGGGGCGGCGCGGCACGGGTGGGTCGGGCGGCCTGCGCGGGGTGGGCGGCGGCACGAGGCACTTACCTGCTGGGGCGTCTGCTTCCCTCCAGTGCTCGGAATCTACTGAGAAACAGGCTTCGCGGCCTGTCCCTCAGTAGCGCGCCGGGTGATGACGTCATCACCCGGCGCGGTACTGAGAGACAGGCCAGGAAGCCTGTTTCTCAGTAGATTCCGAGCACTGGAGGGAAGCAGATGCCCCAGCCGGTAAGGAGCGCGGGGCGGGCGGCGTGGGGCGGGTGGGCTGGCAGTGGGGGGCGGCGTAGAGGGGGCTTGTTTTGGGTGGGTGGGGTGGCGGGGGGGTCCGGGATTTTGATCCTCAAAATCTGGTCACCCTAGACATAATTATGCTGGTCTGATAAACCAGGAGCACACTACTGCTTTATGGCAGTATTGAAGCGCACTGACAACTGTTGGGTCCCATTGACATATACTATATACTGCTTTCATACTGCTATAACCCACTTGGTGTGGCTCCAGCCTTTTATATAACGCTTTCATACCGCTTTCATAGTGCAATATCCTGCTTGGTGTAGATTAAGCCCAAGTCTAGTGCCCATACACTTTTTCCTTGACCCTCCCCTGCCCTCCTCCCCTAGTGCACTTGGTTTTAGCACTGACAACCTTGCTTGTTAAACCAGTAAAGCAGGATCACAAACCAGGATCAAATCCTGGTTTCATATCCTGTTTTATAAGCAGAGGTTAAATCACAGTTTCCTGGTTCAGACACCATTGGGACCTGTGGTTTAACAAGCCACAATATTAGTGCTGATGCCAAGCGCATGAGGGGAGAATAAAATGTGATGGGTGATGAGGGAGGATGAATGCACAAGGCTTTTTTTATCTGAAAGTCAAGTATATCAATATCTATGGAACTGGAACCGAAGACCTCCAGGTTTTACAAGCACACATTTTTGAAAGAGCAGTTTGAGGAATCTACAACTCTGAAGTCACTGAGACATGCAAGCCCTGCTGAGAAATCTGCCTGAGGAAGATGCTCACCAGCTATCTAGACGAGATTTCACAACAACAGTTCCACTTGCTATGGTGAAATTAAAAGGGTCATCAGCCCTTATGGTTCAGAGCAAAAAAACAAGTTATCTGCCAAGATGTTTCCCTGCAGGACACGGTGTTGGACAATTATGCACATTATAGGCATCATGTGCCTTATTCTGAAACACTGCCCTTGCGGGAGACATATTATGGAGCCCAAGGGATCACTGCTCCATTGCTGCATAACAGTGCCTATGGCACTATTAAGGAGAATTGAAATACATCACCTATGAAATAAAGACATTAACCCTGGCGGGACACACTTAGTCCAGCTAAAATCCCCTTGTTACACATTTTGTTTTGAAAAATAAAGCAAAGCAGAAAGATGGGATCAAATTTATATATTTACTGGGTTTATCGAGAGCTAAAGAAACAGCAATTTGAGTGAACGTTTCCCTTTATTTTCACAAACAGCTTGAATTCTGAGACCGTTTTTTTGATATTCAAGGTATTTTTGGCTATAGGTATATTAGGACCAACTTGGGAATCTTCTCGGAAGGTTGAAAGACAGGGCAACTACATATTACATAGAAGCCATGTATAATGCCAGCCTGATCACCCTTTCTCCATTGCAAAGGATTTTCAGGATGACTCACTCCCAGTTGCTTTTCCCAACTGCCAGAGTACAACCCACACCCCATCATGGAAGGAAAAGCTGCTGGGGGACAGAGTTTCAAGGAGGAAGTAAGTAGCAGGTTAAAAAGCCACTTTCCCCCATGTCTTTTCTGCTGCAAAGGCCTCCATTCTCCCATGAGTTCATCACAATGGAAATGGGGCCATCAAGCTAAAGTTACATGCATCTGTACATTGGCTTCTTTCCAACATAGCAGTAACCTATGGCTATCATTATGTGAACAAGCCCCAGACTCACCAGTTTCCCCCAACCAACCACCATCTCGTCAGATGGAACCACAATGAGATTGGAAGGTTTCATTTCCATTTTTAACTAACAATGGTTTAGAGATGGCTGAGCCTGGACAAACTGTGGTTTTTATCTTAACTATGATTTAATGGGAAAAGCCAACTTCAGTTGGTTGTTTACAAAGCTGACTTGTTTGAAGAAACTATAGTTAAGATTAATCTCGGTATCTGTATTGGACATAATACTGGACTGCAGTTAATTTAAAATGGAAGTGATCATTTCTAATATCTTCACAGACACTGTGGAGGAGAAAGCAGGGGGGAATGGACAGCCCCAAGACTCATTCATTCGACAATAAA
This sequence comes from Anniella stebbinsi, assembly GCA_029215795.1. Lineage (NCBI taxonomy): Eukaryota > Metazoa > Chordata > Lepidosauria > Squamata > Anniellidae > Anniella > Anniella stebbinsi. The sequence continues at coordinate 339,896,980 of JARDYH010000001.1, forward strand.
CTATGATTTATTGATATGTCTGATTACCATCAGTGTAAATGTAAAAGTCCGAACCTTTGAAAGATAGAACTGCAAGGGCTAGAATAAATCAATAAGGATAAACAAATCTGTCCGTTTCCAGTCTGTGCCACTTTCACATGTGTTCACATATGTCTGTTCCATTTTGTTTCTGCATTAATCTGCAAAAAAGTACAAAACTGAATATTTAAACACATATTTCAGAATGAATTATCTCTAAATTCTTAGTTCTATATGTATTCTCTCTCAAAACATTCATGTATGAATGAATGGATTTGTATTTTGGTACTTTTTTGAGCTACAAACTGCCTCAGAACATTCAGTGAGTGCGAAACCCAATGGATAACTAAGTTCCAATCTACATATTAGTCCAAGAGGTGTGGAGCATCCATAGAAATCTGTCAGGCCAACTTTATCACCTATGGGGGCAACTTGGGATGATGTTATGCTAATTTTAATAGCATATTTTCATTTTTTTTAAAAGCACAGAGTCATGCGATTTTATAATCATAAAAGAACAGTCGAGATCGGGGAAAGTAGTCCAGCTCTCCATTCTGTCTTCCAGCCAGTTCAATTCTGGAAATACTTGTGTAAAGATCATGTATTCTCCCATATGAGCCTGCCCGTGCCCTGAGATCTTCATGGGGAGGCCTTTCTCTCCGTCCTGCCATTATCACAGGCACACAAGGAGGGAATGTGGGAGAGAGCCTTCTCGGTGGCTGCTCCAAGGTTCTGGAACTCCTTTCCCAGGGAGGCCAGACTGGCTCCCTCCTTGCTATGTTTTTGGAGTCAGGCAAAACCCTTTTTGTTCTGGCAGGCCTTTGGGAATACTGTGGACCTGTGTTAATGTGTAAATGTGTTGGAATTTTTTATTGTTATTTGCCTTTTTAAAAAATTAAATGTCTTAATATTAAAGTTGGTTTAATTCTATTTTTACTTCTGTAAATTTCTATTTATATGTTTTAACTGTATGTATTTTAATTTTGTAAAGCCATCTTGAGTATTGGGGAAAGGTGAGGAATTATAATAATAATAATAATCACGATGGATACTAGCGGTCCAGCTCCTTTCCCGCTTTTATGCTCCTCAATCCCCTCACCACAAAGGGCCTTATGAATAATGTGCATATGGCTCATGCATAAGGAATCCCCCCTCCAAAATCTGCATGTGGTGCAGCCCCATCCACTCCCTCACACGCCCAGATTGGCGGTCTTTGTCCCCTTCCTCCTCCCCACTGGCAACCCACCTTAGCACCATACTGATTGGCCGAGCAGGGCTATCTGTCATCCTGCTGATGGAGAGGTTGCCCTGACTAGTGCTGAGGAAATTAGTAGCTATCTCAAGCTCTGAACTTCTTTGAACTTTCAACATTTTCTGCACTTCTACACTGCTCAAGCTTCAGTTTAAAACAAAAATGAACAAAATCAGTCTGATAGTTCTTGGGTGATAAGTCTTACTCTCCCATATTCTTATATACATACCAGAAGAACAACAGTGTCCAAAAGTTTGAGTGTCATTCTGGAAAACATTTCCAGTGAAGTAGAACCTGTAAATCCGAGGCAGAAGCAGATTCCACAAGGAGCTTTAATGATAAGAGTGTGGCATTGGTCAGAATGGGCAAGGAAGATAGCTGGTGGCACAGAGCAAGTGAGGCTGTGATGGCCTTGCTTTGCAAAAGGAGCGAAGATATTTTGAGGAGGTCTTTGAAAGAGGAAGAAGGTATAGAAGGGGTGACTGTTCCAGGCATAGCAAATGACATGATGCAAGTGAGAAGTGGGAGAAGAAAACTCTACCATTAGACAGAGTGAGGCAGTGGCTTCAGGCAACATATGCTGGGAAATAACAGCAAGGTGTTGGAGGAGATCACTGCCCTGCCCCTCCTAAGCTATCCTGCACCCTTCAGGTGTAATGGAGGATGCTGCCCCATTGCAAATGTTGAAGAAAGATTCAGCTGCCAGAACAGTTGTCTCTGGTCCATGGAATGAGAGGGACACCATCTTGTTCTTCACCTCAGGCAGGACAATTTCTTGGACCAGCCCTGATAGGACTGCAACATAAGAGAAGCAAGCCAAACAGAGAGCAATGATAGATGAGAGAAATTGGAGACTCGAGTGGACTAATAGCAAGCCTTGCAAGAGAAAACAATATTTGGACTTTGATGTTAACGTGAAAAGTGCTAGAACACAAGTGCAGAGGCTGAACGAGAAGCAAATGAGAACACAGTCAGAATAACTAGCCTAGCACTGAGGTTGGCACTTGATCAGGGTGTAGCTCTAGCAATAGAAAATGCTAAGTGTCAAGGTTAGCCCTGTAGTCAAGCAGCAAATGGGATCAACGTAAATGAGGGGGACACGAGAGCTGTTGCTTAAGAAATGTTGCATATGGCCGATTACATGTGCCTTAGCTGGTAACTCAAAAGGAACCCTGATGAGTATCCTCCTGCAGGGCTCAAACAAATATATGACTCTGCAAGTAGCCAAGTTCCTCCATTGCGCAATTGGCTGCAGAGCCCTAATGGTTGTATAAGATCTTATGGGTCCTTATGCCAACTCACCATAAATAGTATACCTTTTGGCATCTTAATCTGTCTAGTATTAAGTAGGTGGAAAGCCTCAAACTGTTGTTTACTCATTTATTGTAATGTATTTTACTTTTTAAGGGGTGAGCCCTATGTTCAGCTCACTAATGTTTCCTATTTCAAGTGTTTTAATACTAGGCCTTTATTATGTATTTTTAAATTATGTACTACTGGCCAATAGGCTGTAATAAAAGAAAATAAAAAGTTGCATGCTAAGAAGATCGATACAAAAGATAAGGGGTCTGGGGGCCCTTTGGACATTGTGCAACTGTACCACTGGCCAAGGTGGTCCAGTTGCACAATGTAAGGTGGTGATGTGTCCTCTTTTACAGAGGACAATCCTCTATTCAAAGGGCTGCCAGAAGGTCATCCTCTACTTGAGGGAATCTTTCATCTGAAGGACTGTCCTGGCCAAGTCCAGTTTAAAGATGAAGAATCATAAGAGATGTTGCCAATCAACAGTTAACTCAAACTGAACGGGCAAGGACACTATGATGAGATGTGCTGTATTTCTATCCAAATATAAAATAATTATTTCAAAATTAGCCTTTAATTTTTTTGCAAATATGTGATACATTTCTTCCTTTGGGGGCAATTCACAAGTGGCCATATTCAAGAAGGTTAGTGAAAAACAGATGGATCTTACTGACCATAGCTGAGACTTGAATTGCAAGGGCCAATCATTATTTTCTGCCCACAAATTCTAACTCTTGGGAATGAGGTACAGAGTAAAACTTTTTGCAGGAATGCACACTTAAGGATGCTGTCATTGCCAGAGCCATTGGCAAAAAAAAAAACATTTTTTTTTTTAAACAGACTTGGCTGAGCGGCTGTTACTTCACTGCAGTTTTGCCTTGTGGAAATTTACTGCCCAGCCTTGCAGACGCTGATATAGCCTCACTTCATGCTCTGGAAGAGAAAATTTAACACTCTTTCCCAGCAATTGCCTAAGAAAAGTTTTCCCCCTGCAGCTTTGTAGCTTGCAATAATCAGGCTATGTCTGCAGTCAAGTCTGCTGAAGATTAAAAGGGCAAAGAGGTGTTAAGAATTTTGAGCTCAACTGCTCCAGCAGTAGGATTCTGCTCTTTATTTCAAAGGCAGCAAAAGTTTGGAGATGTTGAGCGCAAAAGTTTGGCTTGGTCCATATCTAATCATGATAGAATAGCATTTGGCTCCATGCAGGGAGTCTTCCCGGGAGTTCAGGCTGACCAGTGACTGTGGTTGGTCATTTATTCTCTCTGCAGCAAGACATTTGACTTATTTGTGTGATGCATCCCAAATATTAGCGATGCGGAAATCTGTCGAGCTTGATTTCACTCAGTTTCTTGTTTTCCTGCTATTAAGTCCATTCCATTCCATTTCCGCATCTGATTGCAATTAAAAAAAATATCCACCCAAATATGCATACCTATTTTTGTGCACATGTTTTCAACATATACATATTTTTGTAAGCACTTTTATAGGTGCATTTTGCATGCAATTTACCCTTAAGTAATGCACTGTTGTGCACATTTTCCTCTGATATGCACATTGTTGGTCGTACTTCCCCTTGCTGTATGCATTTTTGTACACTGCACCACAAAAATCGGAAAAGTAGAAATATTGACTGGAAGGGGCCTATAAGGCCGTTGAGTCCAACCTTCTGCTCAGTGTAGGAATCCACATTAAAGTGTGCCTGACAGGTAGCTGTCCAGCTTCATCTTGAATGCCTCTAGTGTGAGAGAGTGCACGACCTCCCTAGGTTATTGGTTCCATTGGCATACTACTCTAACAGGGTGTTTTTCCTGATGTCAGGCTGGAATCTGGATTCCTATAATTTGAGCCCATTATTCCATGTCCTGCACTCTGGGATGATCGAGAAGAGATCCTGGCCCTCCTCTGTGTGGTAACCTTTCAAGTAGTTGAAGAGTGCTATCGTGTCTTCCCCCAGCCTTCTCTTCTCCAGGCTAAATATGCCCAGTTCTTTCAGTCTCTCCTCATAGGGCTTTGTTTCTAGACCCTTGATCATCCTCATTGCCCTCCTCTGAATCCCCTCCAGCTTGCCTTCATCCTTCTTGAAGTGTGGTGCCCAGAACTGGACACAATATTCAAGATGAGGCCTAACTAGTGTCAAATAGAGGAGAATCAATACCTCATGCAATTTGGAAGCTCTAAGCTCTAATTAGATTGCTCTAAGGATTGACAGTTGATGTAGCAAACCAGGACAAGAATTGCACATACTCCATCTGCATTCAGATGAAGGTCTGCATAGAACTCACATGGCTTTTTCTGGATAATCGGGAACCCAGGGTTACCAACTGTGTGGAAAGACCTTAGATGCATAGGAAACAGTTGTACACACATGAGCTTTATGCAAACCTCAAACTGTTTGGGAGTGGAGACAGAACAGGAACCCCACTTCCCCACCCCATGTTCACAGTAATGTGTGATCAGTACTAAATGGGTGTGAGGGCCCTTTGGACACTTCTTATTTTAAAATATTAGCTCTTAAATGGCGGCACCTTTTCTACATATGGCACACTGTTGTCCAAGTCACAGGGATTATCTGTGCAAACAGCAATATAAAAAGAAATCACATTCAGGTTGGAATTCCTGCCCTCATTTAATATTACTTTTGAATAGTGGTTTCAGGGGTTCAAATCAGTGGAGGTTGGTTGCTCTGATTTTGGTGGGGCTGTGGATCCATTCTAGGTTTCAGTCAGAACTCTAAAGAAGCTATCCAAGGTGTCGAACCCTATCCCAAAATAGGTTCAGCACCTTGGATGGATCCTTTAGAATTCTCTGAGTGAAACCCAGAATGGATTTACAACCCCACTGAAATTGGATTCACCAGTCTCCACTGCTTCAAATACCTTTACATGCGTTATCTAGTTGTAATCCATATAGCAGCCCTGCAAGGTAAATCAGTATAATTACCCCCATATTGCAGATGGGGGGGTGACTGAGGCTGAAACAGAGCAACATGACTAAGGACTCCTAATGCATTCATGACTAGGGATGGACACATTGATGGATCTTGATGAGGTTCTCGGTTTTCCACCTCCAAGCTCATTTCATCTTGGTTCCATACCAGTCCGTTTTTTTTTTTCCGCACAGAAATCCGTAAGTATTTTTGTGCATGTTATTCAAAGGTATGTACTTTTGTGAACATAATATATGCATTTTTGTACGCATGCCCCCAGGGACTTAAGCAGGTTTGCATTTTAGAAATGTAGACAGTGTCTTTTGCACATTTTTTTGCATTCTTTTCTGGAATGCATTACAAGGTCGGAAATGTGTTGTTTTCAGATGGCAAATTGCATTCGGTTCTGCTCAGTTCTGGGAGGTGTGAAGCAGGTTAAAAATAAATAAGCCCTCAAAAGAATGAATTTCTCACTCATCCCTGTTCATGACAGAGACAAGCTTTGAACTGTGGCCTTCCTGATTCATAGTTCAGACTCTTCGCCGCCACACTGCTTCAGCAATCTATCATTTTACTTGGGATATTATTTACTTGGGAATGAGAACCATTGAACTGAATTGGACTTTCTTCCAAGTAAACGTGCATAGATTCATGCTGCAGTTGTGCCATTAATTAATGTACTTACATTAATAGTGTGATTAATTAATCTAAACTTAATATACAACGTTACTCTTAAAAATGGTGCCTGTAACATTCGTATGAATTCACATAATTTGGCCCATTATTAGGACAAGAAAACCTTCCATAGATTTGAAGATGATTTGAATACACAGCACATGTGATGAAACGTAGAGTGCACTTGTGGCCTGTCAACATTAATTGATGGGGAAGGAAATGAACTATTACTAAATGCCAGAAATTGACTTAATGGGGTAAAGTTGTGTTCAAGTCCTGCGTTAGGCCCTGTGATGAAATTACGTTTGCACTGAGTATCTGTTTTCGATGCATCTGCCAGCTGAACAAAAGGCACGCCAGCAGAACTACATGGCTAATGTCTCAAATCTGATCTTCCACTTTTCTTTCACCATGGCAAAGTGGCCTGGGATCTTTGGAAAGGAGGAATCATTCCATTACCAACACAGGGAACATAGCCTTATACTGAGTCAGACTGTTAGTCCATCTAGCCTAGCATTGTCAACACTGACTGGCAGCAGCTCTCCAGGGTTTCATGCAGGAGTTTTTCCAGCCCTACCTGGAGATGCTGGGGATCAAACCTGGGACCTTCCGCATGCAAAGCAGGCACTCTGCCACTAAGCTACCAAGATGTTAGCTCATGGTTGTGTCGTGCATGTCTCTGGTCATAGAATCACAGAATAGTAGAGTTGGAAGGGGCCTATGAGGCTATCGAGTCCAACCCCCTGCTCAATGCAGGAATGGCCAAGTGTGTTTTGTTCCTCAGCTTGCATGGGAACTCTCAAAAATGTAGCTAAGCACCCAAAACAGCTGTTACCAAGGGCATTCTTCTGCAGTTCTTGGGAATGAACATTTTGAGAGGGAGTGGGGTTGGAAGGCTGCCTATAAACAGACCGTAAGCTGAGTAATGGTAATTCTGTGGAATGAGCTTTTAAAAATCATCTCATATCACCTCTGGAGTTCGAAGAGATTTTTCAGGTTTCAATTCTTAAAGCTATGCGATTAACTGGAGATAGGGCATGTTTGAAGGTATATTGGGACTATGCTTCACTGATGTCAACTCAATTAAATGTGCATGATTTTGGAGATAGGACGTTCTCTATGTAGGTGAGGGTGGGCTGGCAACGTCTGATAGACTAGACAAAATCTTCGAGGCAGAATTGCAAAAGGCAGTTCTGCTCTGCACATAGGAAGCAAGAGCTTTAAGGGGGCTCTTTATTCAGAGATGAGATCTGGTCCCTGCTCTAACCCCACAGCAGATGGCGACAATTGAGTTACTGGCATGAATAGCATTGCAGCCCTGCTAACATGATCTCACCGGTAATATTGGCATGAGGGCATGCCATGCCACTTTTTGGGCTGTCTTTTGAGTTTGTTTATTTATTTATTTATTATTGCATTTATATACTACCTTTTTTCCTCCAAGGAACCCAACATAGTATACATAATCCTCCTTTCCATTTTATCCTCACAACAACAACCCTGTGAGGTTGGGCTGAGAGTCTGTGACTGCCCAAAGTCACTCAGTGGGTTTCCATGGCTGAGTGGGGACTAGAACCCGGATCTCTCGACTCCACTTTAGCCACTACACCACACTGGCTCTCTTCTGCGTACTTCTTCTGACATATCCAGCTTAGTGAGAAGAACTAGAATGTGAAGATCTTATGCAATCATGTTGTATATCTCTATTTATCTTCCAGAATGCTGGTGCTTTTTGTGCTCTAGCAAATAGAGTCTTGGCCTCATACCAGGAAATCCAAATTTAGACCGTCCCAATTTCATTAAAAGGAGAGGATTTTGGGCACACCAAATTATGTGCAATAAGATGAGTTGATTCCATTGAAACAAATTTTAAAATCTTGATCATTACTCTAGAACCAGCCTCAAAAGAGTAATCAAAATCCATTCCAACAGTCTGCAGCTAATAAGGCACACTTTTTCTTTGGTTTATAGGTAAATGAGACTGATAAGTCACTTGTATTGTATTCAGCCATCTCTGACATTGCTGGCTTAAATGAATGAACAACCAAGGGATGGAACCAGAATCTGAATATGCAAGAGGAAGAACTCTGCTTGCATAAGGTCCCTCCACTTGATTTTCGAGGATTCCCCCCCCACACATGACAGTTCATCCCATTCATCAAGATCTCCTAACTCTTTGTGTGGCATTTTCAGGGCGCTGGATTGCCGTCAGAAGGAGATGGAGGGGAAGTCCACTTCCACCAGTGCAGCTGATCCAACATAAATCTGGATCCAACTCCATGTATTGATGCTGCCTGATAGGAAATCTGAATCATTATTTTTTTATGTAGGATACATCCAAAGGCTTTAATTGCTTGGCACTCCTCCTATCCATTCCATACAGCCAGCAGCAGAAGAAGAAAATAAAGAAACTGTGAAATCTTGGTAATGTTTAAGCATTGCTTACATGTGTTGGAGAGTGTAGAATGGAGATATATTTTTCTCCCTCTCATAATACGGAAACTTCTCATCACTGAATGAAGATGATTATCAATAGGTTCAGAACATACAAAAGGAACCAGTACTTCACACAAAACATAATTAACAGGACATGAAGGCAGCAACTCAGAGGTACACTGCCTTAGAAGCTGGAGGTTTCATTCAGCTATAATATCTAGTAGTTGTCGATATACCATTCTTGTGGTCATCTGTCTAACCTGTTTAAAAAGCCATTTACACTGGTAGCCATCCTCACATCCATGGTAATGCATTCTGTAGGTTAATTTAGAGTAATCATACGGAAAGGAGGACAGGGCTCCTGTATCTTTAACAGTGGCTTAGAAAAGGGAATGTCAGCAGGTGTCATAGGTATGCATGCAGCACCTGGCGAAATTCCCTCTTCATCACAACAGTTAAAGCTGCAGGAGCCTTGCCCTCTTTTGTATCTGATCACTCTAGTATAGCTCCTGCAGCTTTAACTGTTGTGATGAAGAGGGAATTTCACCAGGTGCTGCATGCACACAAATGACACCTGCTGAAATTCTCTTTTCTATGCCACTGTTAAAGATACAGGAGCCCTGTCCTCCTTTCCATATGGTCACCTAGATTAACCTATGGAATGCATTACCACGGATGTGAGGATGGCTACCAGTGTAAATGGCTTTTTAAACAGGTTAGACAGATGACCACAAGAATGGTATATCGACAACTACTAGATATTATAGCTGAATAGAACCTCCAACTTCTAAGGCAGTGTACCTCTGAGTTGCTGCATTATGACCTGTTTGTGGCCTTTCCAGATGCATCTGGTTGTCCCACTGTTAGAAACAGGATGCTAGACTAGATGGACCCTTTGGCCTCACCCAGTGAAGATTTTGTTCTCATGTGTTTTGTTTGATTTGTGTTATGATCTGTAAAGTTGCTGCATTGAAAAAGGCAGTTATTCTCTCCCCTCCCTCTGCTCTTTGTTACATTTCAGCAGGTGGAATTGGCTGGTGGAATTGGCTGACCTTCACTTGCATCTGAGGATCACCAAAAACACAATGGCAAATCAGCTCCTAACTCCCCGAAAGGTCCCTCTTTCTAAAATGGTGAGATGGTTTCATTCTCCCCTACTTATGCCTCATATTCTCACCCTGAAAGATGTTAAGTAAAAAGTGCTAACTCAAAATATCATTGAATGCCTTTGAGAGCAGGAGGGGAGCAAGAGTTGCGTATGTTTTAAGTTCATTCACAGCCTAGATGACTTTCCTATATTGATTAAGCGGTACTTTCCAAGCAGGTATATTATCTTAGAAAATAATCAGTAAATTAACTCCAGGACATCAACCTCCTAGGAAGATTAATGATACATAATTTACTTCTATGAAAGAAGCAAGCATCCAATAAATTAGAAAATGCACACTGCCATCAAAGCAAATTGTTAAATATCTCCAGCATTCACTTTATTGAGTGGTTGACGAATGGATTTTACATTCAGTCACATCAGAACTACCTCCTTGTTGCCCATCCCACGATGCCAGGCTGACGATGGGAACAAGTAGCTTACTAAGCAGGCCATGCAGATCTCACCCTATACTACTTAATGCTTATTAGGCTAGAGAGAGGCTGTGGGTGTCAGGGAGGGAGGCATAGCCCAGCATTAGGACAGTTGCTTGCATGCAGAATGTCCCAGGTTCAATCCCCGGTTTGCCCAGGTTGGGCAAAGAAAGAATCCTGCCTGAAACCTTAGAGAGCCGCTGGCAACGTCAGTGTCAACAATATTGAGCTAGATCAAGGCAACTCCCTATATTCCCACACACACATATAGCAGGTTCATATCTGTGCATTAACACATGTGTGCATGAGATACATTTGTCTCTAAATATCAAGATATCTGGAGGTTGCCAGGCAAAATCAACAATATTTTCCTCTTTAATATAGTTCCCTCGCTAAATCAGATGGTTCCCAATGAGGGCAGACCATAGTTCAGTGGCAGAACACATGCTTTGCAGGCAGAGGATTCAGTACCCGGCATTTCCAGTTTTAAAAAAGGATCAGCTTGCACAGCCACTGGTGATGGCAAATTCCTCCGCCAGAGTCGCTGGAGAGCAGCGAGCAGTCTGAATAAACTATTTGCTTCCTTCTCACAGCTCAGTATATTGTCTATTCCAGACTTTTCCCAACCTGGTGCCCTCCGGATATGTTGGACTACAGCTCCCATCAGCCCCACCCAGCATAGTCTTCTGACGTGGCCTTTTGTAGTCCAACACATCTCAAGGGCACCAGATTGGCCTAGGCACTATACTGAGCTGCTAGATGGAAACCAATTGTCTCACCCAATTTAAGACAGCTACATTCCCTGTAGTAGTGAATAGGGGACACAATTCGGCAGGGTGACCAGATCGCCCGGGGTTTCCCAGTCCTAACAGAGAAAACTGGGGCTAACCAGGCCAACCGGGCCCCAGGGGGCAATCTCCGGGGAAATGGTCGGCTTGCTAACTCTGCCCACACTACATCCGGGCTCCTCAGGGCTCGTCGCTACTGTAACAAACCATGAGGAGGCTGGAGGCTGCGCAGGAGAGACGGGGGCAGGATCTACATGTTGTCCTCGATGCGCCCTCCCTGCGCCACAAGCTGCTTTGGAGCGCTGCACTTCGTCTAGTGTGGCTCAAGCCTCGGAGGCTCTGCCCGCACCGCCGTGGCCACCGCCCTTTCATCCCAGCTGGTCCCAGGGAGGGAGGAAGGAGGGTTGTAAACAAAAGCTAGCAATTGGAAATCCCTCTCCCAATCGCTGGCTTTTGTTTACAACCCTGCCTCCTCCCTCCCCGGGACCGGCCTGGATAAAAGGGCAGCGGCCGTGGCGGCATGGGCACGGGCAGAGCCTCCGAGGCTTGAGCCTCACTAGACGAAGTACAGCGCTCCAAAGCGGCTTGTGGCGCAGGGAGGGTGCATCAAGGACGATGTGTAGATCCGGCCGGGGGGGGGGCGATTCTGGAAGTGACAAAATCGGCCCTCTCCCACCTTTTCCACACGACCTCCAGCTTTCTCAGGGCTTGTCGCCATTGTGACGAGCCCCAAGGAGGCTGGAGGCTGCACGGAAAAGGTGGAAGATGGGAATTGGGCGTCTGCCGCCTCTTCTACGCATGCTCCAGCCTCCTTGGGGTTTGGCGCAACTACGACAAGCCCCAAGGAGTCCAGAGCACATGCGGAAGAGGTGGCAGAGGTCTAGCGCTACCATCATCACCCCAGGAGCGGCGCCGCCACGAGGAGCGCCACCGCTGCTGCCGTCGCCCCAGGAGCAGCAGCAGCAGCAACGTCGTCGTTGCCTCAGCCGCTACTGCAACAGGGGGCGGCTCAGTCGGCGGGCAGCAGCAGCAAACCCTCTGGTGGTGGTGGTGGTAGTGGGAGCAGCAGCGGACCAGGTCCCGGACCCAGACCCGGACCAGGCCCAAGTGGGATCCCGGCTGCAGGAGGAGGAAGACAGAACCTGGGCAGGTGGGTGAAAGCGCTGCCGCTGGCCCAGAGAAGGGATTGGGGATCGGGGAGGTTTTCTTCTTCGCCTCCTTCTCCGAGGGAGAAGAGTAAGGGCCACTGCCAACATTTAGCCAGGCCGGCGGCTTGTTTCTCTTCTCCCCCTCGCACCTGGGCCAGTTTTGCTGAGGGGAAATGGGTGCCCAGGCCTAGTTGGGGAGAGGGAGGAAAGGGGGCAGGATGTCTCAGGTGGGCCTTGGGGGGGGAGACAGATTGTTTAGCATTGCTGTGGGGCAGGTGTGGGCGGGAGGGGAGAGAGAGAGAGAGAGAGAGAGAAGGAAAAGGTCTTGTAGGACCCCACCCGAATTGTGTCTTGATTTTTATTCGGGTGGGGTCTTCATAGGCCTCTTCTCAGCCCCAGCTGTACCTCACCCCACAGCAGTGCTAAGTAAGTAGTCTCCCTACCACACACACGCTCACGCGCCCCCAAAGACCCACCTGAGGTCTCTTCGCCACCCTTTCCCCCTCCTCAGCCAGGCCTGAGCACCCACCTCCCCTCCCCTCCAGCAAATCTTTGTAAACCGCCCAGAGAGCTTTGGCTATGGGGCAGTATATAAATGTAATAATAATTAATAATTAATAAGTATAATTAATAACAACAATAATTAATAACAACCTGGCACCCTCCATATGTTTTGAAGTACAATCCCATAATTTCTGGCCATTGGCCATGTTGGCTGGGGCAGATGGGAATTGCAATCCCAAACCAGTCCATCAGATGTTAATTTCAGAACAAATTTCAGAACAAATTTCACTTGTTCCTTATTTCAGTGATTTTAACATTAAGATATTATATAGAACAGGTTTGTCTTAATTGTGAGCTGTGGAATCAGACATGTGACCAAGGCTATGTTTGGGTGGGCACGCCCCTTGGGGCTGGACCTGCCCCCTGGGGGCCAGACATGTTGGTGGGCACGCCCCCTTTGGGCGGCCATTTTGGACCTGGATTTTGGTTTCCAAAATCTGGTCACCCTACAATTCGGGAGTTTCATTTTCTGAAGGTCACTTTCCAAATACATTGATGGTAACTTATCGTTATCATCATCATCATCATCATGCCTGTTTCTAAGCCTGTTTCTAAGCTGGACTGGAGAGCTGCTGCCAGTTAAGAGTAAGCAATACTAGGGCAGATGGACAAATAGAGCATCCTCAGACGAGCATTTTACAGCATGCTTGTTACTGGCCACTCAGGTTTTTTCATGGGTCTTTTTCATGATGCCGTCTGTGTCCTGCTCCTTCTGCTCATTTTTCCATTACAAAAAAAGACCTGGAAAATCCATTTTTTTTCAGCTGTAACAAAACGTGCCACCATCTCCTGCTGTGTGCAGGAGAAGCAGCACGATAAAAACATCCACTGAATGGGCCACACGATCGTTGCTTGCTTCATCTTTCTTCCCTGTGTGAAGAAAGAGGAAGCTCTCCGTCCCTATTGTGGGACAGAAGCAAAGTGATGATAGGGACATGTGATTTCCCCCCCCCCCCATCTGATGATGCTCATAGACTAAGGCCATTTCTATACCAGACTTTTTGCCTGGAATCACCCCCAACTGGTCCCTGTGCGTTCACATGATGCACAGGGACTCCTGGGGGCAGGGGGGATGGACACAGGATTTCCCAGGGATAAGGGATCCCTGGGAGATCCCGATTCTTCCATGGTCCTGGGAACTTCCTGAGATCCCGGAAGTTGTGGCTGCCCGTCCTGGGTGCTGCCGTGCTTATTTGCGAGTAAGCATGGCAGCAGAAATGGGCATGGAGCCACACCGCATGGCTCCATGCCCATCAGTTGAGGGGTGGCACCAGTTTCGCCGCCCCCAGGAAGGCAGGGAGGAGGAGGGCCCCCGATTGCGCACAGTTTTTAATTTTTTTTAAATGTACCATAGTGCACGAGCACTCATGCGCTCTCCTTGGGGCCCAGGGACAAATAAAATGGTGGGTACGACTAGCGCGATGCATCCAGGAAGAAGTGGAACTTCTGCTTCCTCCCTGAAGACTGAAGAGGACAATCCCGGAAGCAGGTACGTCTGGGATGTCCTCTTGCCCTCCCTCTACACCCCGTGGTGTAGAAAGGGCCTACAAAATTCAGGGTGGATAGGGCTACCAATGGCTACTTGTCATGGTGGCTATATATAGCGCCAGTATCAGAGGCAGTATAATCTGTTTGCTAGTTGCTGGTTAACATAAAGGGGAGGGTGCTATTACATCCATGTCCCACTGTTGGCTTCCCTTAGGCATCTTATTGGCCACTATGTGAACATAATGTTGAAGTTGATATAGCTTTGGTCTGATGCCGCACAGCACTTATGTTTAAATATTATTCTAGATTGATTGACTGATTTGATTTATATCGAATAAATTGATTTGATTTATAGCCACCTTTCTACAAAGAACATGGCGCTGAGGGCTGCTTACAATCATAGATAAATAAAAATGTAATTAAAGCAATAATAAAATAAATATATTTAAACATAATTTAAAACACAACAAGAGAATGAAGACAATTCCCAATAATAGAATAAAAACCGTTCTGGTATAAGGAAGCTTTTATGTTCCTTTGTTTGTTCACTAGTTGATTAAGGTATTACCTGATAAGGACATAATGTGAGAATAAATGATCACAGATCTAATACCATAAATAGCGTTAAATAAATATCACTGCAAACACAATGCTTTTTGATCCAGTCAGTCCACACATTCAGCTGTGAGTCATCAAGTGTAGGATATAGATCAAGGGTCCCCCAACCCTTTTGGCTCAGTGGGTACATTTGAAAGTTCGAGTGCCCTGAGTGGGGGGGGGGGGGTGCTTGCCCATTCATGAAATGCCTGCCATAGTGAGCATGGCCAGTCACAAAACACTCATTTCCCAGATGGCAAAATGGTGAGACTAAGATAAAAGTAATTTGCCCAAGAACCTCAGTCCAAAACACAAAACCGCACAAAGCCACTCTTTTGAACCCAAATAAAGTTGGCACTGGAGGGCAGCACTTCCTTTTTCAGCATGCCAACTTCTCATTTAAAAGACAGGAACATGGGTGGGAGGGGGCTGTTGCACCCGTGTCCTGCTTGCGGTTCCCTGGTTGACAGCTGGTTGGCCACTGTGTGAACAGAGTGCTGGACTAATTGGACCCTCGGTCTGATCCAGCAGGGCTCTTCTTATGTTCTTAATATTCATAAAACTGGAAGAAAGAAAATAAAAATCAACAGGGTCGTAGAGCCTGGTGAACCCCAAGAGAGGTGTTCACAGGCCAATTGGTGGTCATGGGCACCATGCCGCAAAGCCCAGATATCAATAAATGAAGTGTTGTGTGAGAACCAGCCCTCTACAGTAAAGTAGAGGCGGCTTCTTTTTTTCTTTCTTTTCTTTCTTTTTTTAGAACTGCTTAGAAGACAGGGAAGCTGAGATTAACTACATGGAAAAAATAAAATCTCCTGCTGCGCCATACAGAGGACAATGAGAGCTAAAGAATTTCTGCATCTTCCAATCTTGGCAAATAATTAAGCCTCATAATATCGGTGCCAGTATGATTAATGAAGAGGAAAGGACAATCTCCCTGGTACTGCTGTGCATTTTAAGTCACGAAGGACCTTTAACCCTTACAATCTGAAGATGATTTATCTTATTTCAACAGTACAATCACTCTCCTTTCTGCCTTTTAGAAATTGAATCCAGCCATTACTAATATTCTCCATTCCACACAAGAAGCTTTGAGGATTTCTCCATGAGGGCCATTCTGTGGAGCTGTTGTTGTTTTTGTTGTTTCCAGTGCCCTGGGCAAATTAAAATCTTACTCTTCCTCCCCCAATATACAAACGTGTGCTTCATTGTTTGCCAGTCAACAGAATACGGGCTCATTCAGAGTCAAACGCTGCAGGATCACCACACACCGGGAACAGATTAATTTGAATTGGGGCTCTCATTACACGCTACGCACTTAACGTAATATGTAGTTTGGCCCTCCATGATCAAGGGTTGACTGTGGTACTACTTTCTTCATTTCATTTTTTTAAAATTCAGTAATGCAACTCTGGTGCTGCTGTGCTCCTTTAAAAAAAAAAAAAAAACTTAAACTGGGCTAAATATTTCCAGCTTCATGGACAGCATCCCTCAGGTATAGATCAGCGTCTCTGTGTCTGCAGTTCTATACACTCACCTCTAGGAGAAAGCACCCTTTGAGTAGACATAAATAGAAGTGTACTGTTATCACATATAAGAGGTTTGCTTGGGAGAGGGGGAAAGAGATGAATCCCAAAGTACGGTGATCACGTGGAAAAGAGGACAAGGCTCCTATATCTTTAACCGTTGTATAGAAAAGGGAATTTCAGCAGGTGTCATTTATATGCATGCAGCACCTGGTGAAATTCCCTCTTCATCACAACAGTAAACGTTGCAGGAGCCCTGCTCTCTTTTTTATCTGTATTTGCATATAAATGACACCTGCTGAAATAACCTTTTCTATACAACTGTTAAAAATACAGGAGCCCTGTCCTCCTTTCCAGAAGGTCACCCTATCCTAAAGTCAAGCAACAACTCTTTCATAGCAGAGTCAGGTGTCTATGGAATTGTGGCTCCCCAGGTAATTACTTAGTTTGCCTCTGTAGTTGGGCTGCTATTCTATAGGGAGGCTTTGGAGGAATCTTATCTTGTTCCACCAGCCTACGCTCAGAACCGTTGCATCAGGGTAGAAAGCATTCTATTCTCATCTGATGGGAAATCAGGGACCATGGGCTTCTTCACACAAATAAAATAAGACATGCTCGTGACTGGCCACTCACAGAAGTTCATGGGTCCTTTTGACAACACTGGCAACCGCCTGCATAACTCCTGTGCCTTCCTCTGGGGATTCCATTAAAAAAAAACTCTGATATCCTGATTCTGCTGAAATACCTCAGGATTTCCTACCGTGTTGTGCTACAAATCACCCACTGGAAGGTGCTGTCCCATTTAGGGTTATGAGCAGCAAGAGGAGGAGAAGTTTTACATTATAGACCAGGTGGTCGCACCTCTCCAACCGTGTAATGCAGCCCTATTATGATTCCACAAGAAAAGCAGGAAGCAAAGTCCTGGTGAGGAAATATGATTTCCCCTTAATCTAAAGAAGCCCCATGTTCCTACAGCTTGGGGCTTTCCTGATAAACAAGCAGAAATGCTCATTTCTAAAAAGGGCAGGTCACACCCCTTCCAGGAAAGAGCATTTCCACTCATTTTGACGCTTGCCCCTAGAGAATTGCTACATCGTAGCTGCCACAGGCCTGGGCCGTCCATGGAAGGGTGCAATTGGAAATAGCCCAATAGACAAAGTTCTCTGGGAAGTTCACAAAAATTAAAAAACCCATGCTAAAACATGACGTAAAACCTTTACAAGTTTGTTTAAAAAAATAAAATAAAAACCAAATAAAAATTAGAGTAGTAAAAGCCAGAAGCAGTGTAAAGAGCTAAAAACACAACAACACATTTAAAAATAAAACCAAAGGATCACTGGGAGAATAAAAAGATATTTACCTGGTGCCTGAGGGACCACAATGTTGGTGCCAGGCAAGCTTGTCTTGGGAGGAATTCCATAATCGGGGTGCCACCACTTTGGAGGCTCTGTGCTTGGCAGTCACCCATCTCACCTCATTTGGTGGGGCCACCCAGAGAAGGCCTCTGAAATGATCCTAGGTTCTGGGCAGGTATCGCTATCTATAAAACGGAAAGTATGTTTGTGTCATGTATGTCTGGAAATGTTTACCCACTTCCAGATGAGTTAGAAACTTGACACAGTGATAGGTCTGGCTGTACAATGTACCAGAAAAATCTAAAAACACAAATTTTGGGGGATTAAGTATGTTTGGAGAATTTAATAAAAACCTAGGTTTACGCACACAACTCCCAGCATGCCTTGGGTGGAACTCCCAGCATGTCTCGGGCAGGAGGCCAGACTTACTGGCCTTTGGCGGCCATTGTGAGTGGATGCTGCATGTCTTTTACAACCCCGACTCCTAAGGTTGGACTCGAGCAGTCAACCGAATTCCACATAAAAGGAAACAATCCACATAAATGGGCAGCATCCATTTTCGGTGCCTTCTCCCACCCTCTGCGTGGTTTTAAAATGTAACTAGATACAACATCATGACTTTGAGGGGCCAAACATGCTGAAAGGCACTCCGTCCTGATATCGCTGTTTTCTCAGAATCTGGGGGAAGCAAGAGGGAGGGAGGAAGGGGAGGCACTCTGTGCATGCCCAAAAACAGACCCAACAAAGAGGGGGAAGCATCTGGCCCAGCCCTGGCCCTTCAGTACAGGCTCCTGATGTAGCACTTGGTAGGTGAGAAGCACAGGCCAAGGCAATCCCAGCAGGATTGGCTGGAGCTGGGTGCATCCACTGATAGCCGCTTACCTCCTCTCCTTGGCGATGCTACTTCTCGACACTCTATCAAAGAGCAGCATCGGCAACAAGAGGTTGTCTCAGAGGATGTGGGCACCTACAGGCTGCCAAAGGCATGCTGGGAGATGTAGACTAGCATGTAGAGAGGCTGATTTAAAATAAAGTATGGGTGAGCAAACCCTGACCTCCCACTAACTGTCTTTGTTCTCCTATCTGACTTTCTCCAACTGCCACTAACTCTGCCCACCATTCCATTCAGCTATATCAGTCATTCCTCCATTCACTCTTCTGTCTCAATGGTATAGTCAGGTTGTTACATAAAAATCATAAGCTTTATTCAGAAATCCACAAGCAGGGTGCCACAACTAAGATGGGCTGCTCTCCAATTCTCTTCCACCACATCTCAGATGGTGTTCAAAGATTAACACATTATTCAGGGACTTAGGCCTACAACTCCCAGCATGCCATGGGCAGGAGGGGAGACTTATTAGGCTTCGGCAGCCATTATCTGGTAGCAGTTTGCCCTCCTGGGCCTGAAGGGAGAGCGCCTGGGGCTAGCTGCCTCAGTTGCTAGGCCCCATCGGGAGCAGGAGGGGAGGAGACTGCAGCACTGGGCCCATTGCCAACGGCAACCAAGCAAACCATCAGTCAACAAGCCAGCTCCCTCATGGCCTACCTATGGGCACTGATTGCACAGTGTAGAGTTGACTGGCTCAGCCAGACTTCACTTCCCATAAGCTTCAGCAGCTGGACTCCTATTGGGCAAGTCAGGCACCACAGCAAAAGGAACGCCAGGAGTTGTAGTTTTTGTTTTCTGTGGGGACAAGGAAAATTATGGCAACAGCTTCAAGGCAACCCTGGCCATGCATTGAAGGTGACAGAGACGTGGGGGGGGGGGGACTAATTTAAGTTGTTTTAAAGTGACCTCACAGGCTGAGGACTGGCCTACCTTGAAGGGTTGTCATGAGGGTGAGAGAGGGAAAAAATAAATGAATTTAATTTGTTTAAAGGTTAATTCACAGGCCTAGCCGGCCTGCTACTTTAAGATAATTACCTCACAGACATATATTTTAGGGGGCCCCGAGCAATGCCAGGTAGAAACTTGAAATCTGGCATGCTGATAAGTCTGGCTGTACAATGACCCAGAAAAATCTAAAAACATGAAATTTTGGATTTTAAGTATTTTTATGTCAGATAAAAGGCCCAGGTCACCAGTTTCCTTGACATCCTAACAATCTGCCAAAACCCATTAAATGTAGATATTATATAGTGAATTATGCCAATAAAGTATTCTGTGTTCTGGCTGCTTTCTTTTTTTCATAATAATAACTTCAGAGCACATGCATGCAACAGTTCCTCATGTCCACTGAGATCCACTTCCCTACTATGTTATTCAGATATCTGGGCAATGCCGGGTATATTTTGAAAACGTATTTTTGGGTTGCATCTTTTTTAGCTGGTAGAAAGAGTGTTGTGTGTCCTGATTGTTTTTGAAGTTTAGACAGCTGCTCCTAGACAGCTGCTCCGGCCACGGCATGATGGGAGGTGTAGGCTTTTCTCTTCTCCCAGGCATTTAACAGCATATGTTGAGGGTATGTTGTTGTTGTTGTTGTTGTTGTTGTTTGACCCAGAATAGTTGTTTTAAATGGATATTGTATTTATAATCTGTTTTTATGCTTTTTGTGGTTTTTAAATTTTGTATATCAATTGTTTAATGTTCAATGTTTTAAATTTTTGTAAACCGCCCAGAGAGTTTCGGCTATGGGGCGGTATATAAATGCAAATAATAATAATAATAATAATAAGCATTTGAGGTAAAACAAAAATGTGATTTATCACGAAGATCTAATTTAATATACAGTTCTTATTAACACAATTTTCTATTTATTCTAAGAAAACAATTTACGAACTCAACCAAACTAAAAAAACAACAACCAACCAACCTAAAGATGAATAAGTTGCAGAGAAATTTATTATTTATCAAATAAATGTCATAAACATTATTCACAAACCCGAGTAACGCCGGGCATATCAGCTAGTTAAAAATAAACTGTCACATAAGAGGTTTTTTTCAAATAAGAAGAGAAGAACTGCCTTGCTAGGTCAGAGCAAGGTTCTGCCTAGCTCAGTATTCTGGATTTGGCTTGTCATACAATGATAGATCTCTACTCCGTGCATTGCCTAATCCATTTTGTTGAACGCACATGCGCCCATCTAAAGTGGTAGCCATTGCCACAAGGTAATTATGCATTGTGTAAATAGGTACATACAATGTCTTCAGATGTCCTTATCATACTAGGGTATCTTAGCACAATGAACTGCTTTTGTTCTCTTCACAGCTACATGCTGAAATAGAGAAGGAAAAAGGAAGGGCCATCTTAGGAGGAGGAGGAGGAGGAGAAGGAAATAGTAGTAATAGTAAGGAACTTTATAAGTAAGCTTTCATATGTATACAGTCTATCTCGTTTTTAAACCTGAAATTCCAGGAAAATCAAAATTGCATGAAGGAAGAGAGAGAAAGGAACCTAAGCCTTATGACAGGTTGAATCAAAACGCTTTGGAAATATAATGCAAGAGGGGAGAAAACAGTCTTTTGTTTCTTCCATTGTCTCCCCCCCTTTTTTTAAACCAAGTGCCTTACTTCCAGTCTGATTTATGTCAACAGAGTATGAATCCATGACACCTGCTCCATTTCAGATATTTCTTCCCCTACACAAACTTTCCATTTGAAAAATGGCCTACTTTTCTCCTCCTCCTCCTCCTCCTCCTCCCTATTCTAGAAGGCTCTTATCCGTGGAGATGTAAGTGGATGATTCTGATTACCACTTGGTTATGCTGCCTCATTGTTGCAAGAAGGTTTCTTCTGTAATGAAGACAGTGAATAGCACTTTGATAATAGCCAGGCGTGGGGCTGATGATGTGTTAAATTATTCCTGATGTATATGAGAGTAGTAGATGATTAGGATTAGCAATATATGAAAGAACTCTAAAGAACAGAATGGAGATATTGAATATGGTGTCCAGAAAGGCTTCTGTGACTTTGAATACATTCTAGCAGTACAACAGACTTAAAAAAAAAAAAAGAAGAACAGAAGCCACTGGCGTGCCTCTGAATGCTGCCTAAAGTGAAAATTCAACGCAAACGTAGAGTGGTATAGGCTGCCAGTGGTGTAGTGGTACATTTGGAAGTGCAGATGCTCATCCTCCTGGTTCTCATAGCCACGGCCCCAAGGAGAGTCCAAAATGCAGGCAGCTATAGATGGACATATGTGTACAGAGAGAAGCAGTACATAGCATGACACTCAATTTATTAGGCTGTGCAGACAGTCCTAAAGTACTCTCCTGGCAAAGGGCAGTGTAGTACCAATATAGATATGCTATGGTTTATTTATTCATTTATTGATACGATTCTATCCCACCTTTTCCTCAAACAGCTCAAAGCAGTTTACATAATCCCTGCTTTAGTAAGAGCACAGTGCATAAATCCTCGGTGTGCATACCAGATCTCTGGTAAAGGCTCCTTTAGACCAGTGTTGGCCATTATATGTGTACATACATAAGTGTGAATGGCTCAGTTCGGATGACACATTAGGCAACAGAGGAGGGGGAAACAATCGTCAGTTGTGTTGCTTATTGTGTCGTCTGGAGGGCAACACACAACGCACACACAACTGACAGTACGGTAATCAGGCACTTTAAACAACAGAACGAAACAACGGGCTTGCACGTTGTTTAGCCCGAAGCCCCATTGTTTAAAGTGTCGTCCGAATTCAGGCCCCCCCCCCCCCCATGGACTATTCTGTTTCGGAATAGAGTTCTGCTGCCTAGAGCAGCCAAAACACCCCAGCCGCTCTATGCAGCTGGCAGAACTCACGGTGCATGCTGGGATATGGCTGGGGGACACACGGAGGAGAAGCTGCAACCAAAATGGCCGCCACAAGTTCCTTGCAGCCGGGGCGTTTGCCGGTTCCGAGCAGCGCCGGCTGCAGTGTGTCGTCTGTGGAGCTCCTCCTGCCTAACGCATGGTCAGTACGTTATTTACCCCTCGGTTGCTTAATATGTCGTCCGAACTGAGCCACTGGCTCAATTCAGACGACACAACAAACAACTGGTGTGGGGGAAACAATCGTCAGTTGTTTTGACTATCGTGTTATCCGAATGCTGCCATAGTCAACTCAGCGCTGATCCTCATCCACACCACAGTTGATTATTTATTACCATGTTGTGTGGGGAGTACCCTCTAAGGTTAGGGTTAGGGTTAGGGTTAGTCAACCCACCATTGACTATCGTATCGTCCGAATTGAGCCACTGAGTCCTTTAAAAAAAAAAAAGTATTATTTACATTTTTACCCTTCCTTTTTCCTCTTACAAGGAACCCAAGGTGGCATACCTGGTTCTCCTCCTCTCCATTTTACAACAATCCTGTGAGGTAGCTTAGGCTGAGAGTCAGTGACTGGCCCAAAGTCACCCACTGTTCTTCATGGCCATGTAGGGTCTAGAACCCAGATCTCCCAAGTCCCAGTCCTACACTATAACCATTTCCCCACACTGGTTCAGTATCCGTTGGTGTCTTATGCTGTGATTAGTTCCAGTTTCACTATTACCTTGGAGATGGATGGCTGTCAGTGACAGAGTAGCTCCAGATTTGTCTGTTTGTTGGAATAGACACATGGAATCTATGCAAGTGAAGCTGTCATGCAACTGAAGCTACGATTCCATGATACAAATACCCAGCAGGCAACCAATACTGTCCACATAACATGATAGAGTTGGAAGGAACTTTGAAGATCATCTAGTTTGACCTCTTTTAAAGCATCTTTCTAGAACTTACCTCCTCAAACCAAATGTGGACACCATCTGCATTTCAAGTCTGTACATTTCTGAGCTAGCAAAGTGATTCGCAGAACAAAGAGAAAGTTCAAAACGTGTACATTTGAAAAATACATTTAATAGAAAAAAGAGGGCGAACAGATAATTTGAATAGGATATTTCATTCAGGGATTTCTTTTTTATTCATCACATTTAAGTCCCATCTTTTCTCCACAGAGCTCAAGGACATGAACATGGTTCTGCCATGCCCCCATTTTCACCTTCACTGCAACCCTGTGAGGTAGGTTAAGATGAGAGGCAGTGACTGGCCCTCCCAGTGAGCTTCATAGCCAAATGGAGATTTGAACCTGCAAATACCTCGCGTAGTTCTGTACTCGGACCACTACACTGCAACGGAATGGATGTTTGTGCATGGACTGCAAATCACACAACACATTCCATGCGCAGTAAGAAAGCATGCACAAGCGTGAAATGAACCATTGTATCCTACCATGTTTTCCATATACAAGACATGTATAAACTAGTCTAGCGTAACAAATACAACCTTTGCTGCAGAACTGAAGAACCACATTGCTTCCAGAACAGTACTCTTCAACCTTTTCAGACTTGGAATCCACCTTTGGCTCAAATGTGCACTTGGGAACCACTTCTTAATTTTATTTTATTTTTCATTTTACCCTATGGTGGTAATGCTGTAGTGGAGATCCACCTTAGGTCAGGCTGTGACCCAGTAGGGAGGTCCTGGCCCAGCAGCTAAAGACTAGAGCTCTGGAAGAATGAATGTTTAAAAATGGTCTTGCTATTGTAACCATAAGAATAGCATCTAAAGAGGTTTTAGAGCTTCAAAAGTTCAAGTTGTACAAGATAAAGGTTAAGCTAAATATAGTCACAACAAGAAAGCCACCTAGGTATACATCAGTCTGATAGCATTGTAGTTACATTTTGTTCTCAAACGGTTTCAAACTGTGCCTAGGTGTTGGCATTAATTGCTCTTGCCTCTCTTCACATCTGTAATCAGCACCTACTGGCATGCATTACATGCGCTCCTCTGGAGCTGCCGTTCACAATACTAATCAAGAGTTTGGGCTCGGAAACGTAGGACGTCATGCATTATGGGGCTATTCAAACCAACAGCATGGAATTTGCCATTTGGCACCCAGAGAGGCTATCAAGGGTAACATTTTTCTTTCCATCTTCTCAAGCATGCCACAGTTAAGCAGAGAAAGAAAGATGACATGAACATGTGGAATACCAGCCTTAGCACTTACTGAGAATCATCCAAGCCCTTGGCTGGTACTTGAAACCACTCCTCGCATCTTCATCAACAAAGGATGTTTTCCATCAGCTTTCTTGGAATCAGACAGCTTTTTGTCCCAGGAGAGGAAACCTCTGGCGTGCTTAAGATTTTGTTTTTTATGTGAAGTGCCTTGAGATACGTATCAAGTGGGGGTTGGGAAGGAAACAGAGGATATTTAAAACCCACTACACCAGCATATAATCATCCTTTTCTCTCTTCTTTTCCCCCTCAATAAGATTTCAGAATCGCCTTTTTCTCAATATGTGTGAAAATTAAAACGGCAACAGGTTCAAAATCTGCTAGCTGGATGTAACATGGCATAATTAGTACCATTTGAGAATACTAACAATATTGGGGGGGGATCTAAACGTAAAAACAAAGAAGGTCTCTAGAAAGGGAGCATATACAAACGGCTTACTTTGCTGTTCAATACCATTAGAGCAGCCTTCCCCAGCCTAGTGCCCTCCAGCTGTGTTGGACTACAACATCTAGCATGATGGTCCCTTCCAATTCCATCATTCTATGTGGATGGTTTGGGTTGGCAGTTGGGTATTTGCAACGCTGGGTATTTGTAAAGTAGCTTCAGTTGTATGTTCTCTTCAGTTGCATAGACTCCATATGTCTATTCCAGTGAAGAGACAAATCTGGGATTAGGTCCATTACTCTACCACTGACAGCCATCCAGCTCCAAGGTAGTGGTGAAGCTGGAACCAACCACAGCAATGAATAACATGCTGTTTGCATAACAAATGCATCTGTTAAAGTCCAGGCCCTTACTTAACAGCTGCAATTTCCCAGCATTTTGGAGCTTGAGTGAACATGGAAAGTCCTTTACATAACATGCTAAACGGAAAGGGGTGGGGTGGGGTTGTTTGTTTGTTTATTTAGGCTGACCATATGAAAAGGAGGACAGGGCTCCTGTAACTTTAACAGTTGTAGAGAAAAGGGCATTTCAGCCAGTGTCATTTGTATGCAGTTAGTTCCTGGTGAAATTCCCTCTTCATCACAACTGTTAAAGTTGCAGGGGCCCTGCCTTCTTTTGTATATGGTCACTCTAGTATAGTGCCTGCAACTTTAACTGTTGTGATGAAGAGGGAATTTCACCAGGAACTAATTGCATACAAATGACACTGGCTGAAATTCCCTTTTCTCTACAACTGTTAAAGTTACAGGAGCCCTGTCCTCCTTTTCATATGGTCAGCCTATGTTTATTGAATAATACATATGTGATGTGCTATGGCAATTCAGAGCTTACTGAGAGATCTGTGCTTTTGAATATGGAAAGTTATATCATAACAATTCCTGGCATCACCAAATAGGGCTGAGGAAACTCTGAGGCCAGATCCACACCAAGCAGGATATAGCACTATGACAGCAGTATGAAAGCAGTATATAAGAGGCAGGAGCCTCACTACTGCATTATAGAGTTATTGAAGTGCACTGATAACTGTTGGGGCCCATTGACACAGGCCATATATTGCTTCAATACCTTTTTCTTAAGTGTATATCCTGCTTGGTGTGGATCTGGCCTGAAATGGCCTAATCTACACCAAGCAGGATATTGCACTATGAAAATGGTACGAAAGTGGCATATAAAAGGCAGGAGCCACACCAAGCAGGATATAGCAGTATGAAAGCAGTATATGGTATGTGTCAATGGGCCCCAACAGTTGTCAGTGCACTTCAATACCTCTATTCATTAAACAAAAAACCTACGGTTTACAAAAACAATGTTAAGGCTCTACAGTTTCCAACCAAGCACCAAAAAGCAGGGAAATTGGGAGTTAAGGCTCACAAGCCTTAACTCCACATCCTCCCTAAGGAGGCAGAAAGTGCAAGTGAAATTCTCAGGGTGCCTCTGCAAGAGGCATTTAAAGCTCTTTCAAGTTGCATTAAAAAAATTACCTCTACAAGAACGGAGCGCAAATCGGGCGTAGAGGCACATTATCTCCCTGATTATGCGCATTATCGAATGCGCGTTAAATCACGAGTTTTATTTTGCTCCATCCGTTAAAACGCATTTTGACTGTGTGAATAAGCGCTTATGCGCATTAACTACTTGTAAAGCGCATTTTGGACATCTGTTAATGCGCTTCGCCGCCTCTCGCCGCCTCTTGTGCAGAGGGATTAGGCGTAAATGCGCTTCAGCGATTATGCGCATAATCGCCTAACCAGGCGCAAAAGCGAATCCTTGTAGAGGGGACCTCATTCTCCAAAAGCAGATAAACCATGAGGACAGGGTGAAGAATATGATATGCAGAGGTGACTGTGGGGTTGTGGAAAACTGATCACGAACAACTTAGGGCCACCTACTTCTCTTTTTTTTGTTTAGAGCAGCCCTTCCCCAACCTGGTGCCCTCCAAAAGTGTTGGACTACAACTCCCATCATTGCAAGTCAGTATGTCCCATGGTCAGGAATGCTGGGACTTGTCATTCATTGTTGTTTCATTTGGTTTTGACAGTTTATTTAAAGTGATGCAGCTCTTTTGTAGTTCCTTGATTGATCACATATCTTAATGCTGGAAAACATCATACTTTAGTACAGATGTGGACACAAAATAGATCTATCCTGATGATTTGGACATCAACTCGCGGCATTCCTGATAACTGCCCATGCTGATAGGGGCTTTTACAAGTTGAATTCCAAAACATCTGAAGATCTACATTCTGCCTTCCCTTGTTCTTGAACAACATTCCCCAACCTGGTGCCTGTCAGATGTGTTGGGTTGCAACTCTCAACATAAGGAGATGCTCTAAGAAATGAGAAGTAGCTGGTCCTAAGTTGTTCATCATCATTTCCCACAACCCCACAGTCACCTCTGCAGATCAAATTGCATATCTAGATTTTTGAGATGACAAGTCCCAGCATTCCTGACCATGGGACATACTGACTTGCAATGATGGGAGGGCACCAGGTTGGGGAAGGGCTGCTCTAAACAAAAAAAGAGAAGTAGGTGGCCATAAGTTGTTTGTTATCAGTTTTCCATAACCCCACAGTCACCTCTGCATATCATATTCTCCATCCTGTCCTCATGGTTTATCTGCTTTGGGAGAATGAGAATTTCACTTGCACTTTCTGCCTCCTTAGGGAGGATGTGGCGTTAAGGCTTGGGAGCCTTAACTCCCAATTTCCCTGCTTTTTGGTGCTTGGTTGGAAACTGTAGAGCCTTAACATTGTTTTTGTAAACCGTAGGTTTTTTGTTTAATTAATTTCATGGCTTTGTGTAACGGATGACTGGATATTATACAGTTGACAACCAAGCCAGCATCAGCCAGGATGTTATACCATCTTGACATCCAATATAAAATCAAAGCTAGTGTTATGTGTTGAACTCACTTTTAACATTAATAAATCAACCAAAATGCTTGCATCTCCCTCATTTTTAAAGATAAAGAGATGAAACCTGGCATCATGGTAGTTCTTAAGTAGGGATATAGCTATGCCAAGTATGAAGCAGATCCGTTCATGCCTTGATTTTTAGGAATGTTTTAAAGTTCAAACAGAACTCTCTTTGGGGTCCAGGACCTTGAGCAGTACAAGTTTAAAAAATAAAATTAAGATAAAGAGATGGAACTTGGCACCATGGTAGCTCTGAAGTAAGGATTTAGTCATGCCAAGTTGGAAGCAGATCCGTTCATCCCTTGATTTTTAGAAATGTTTAAAACTTCAATTTAATTTTTTTAATTAACTAAAATGCTTACAATGCCATCATTTTTAAAGATAAAGGGATGAAACTTGACAGCATGGTAGCTCTTAAGTAGGAATTGAGCCATGCCAAGTTGAAAGCAGATCTGTTTATGCCTTGAGTTTTAGGATTTTTTAAAAACTTCAAACCCAATACTCCTCTTTGGGGTCTAGGGCTTTGAGCAGTACATTAAAAAAAAAGAAAGTAAAGATGAAGAGATGAAACTTGGCACCATGGTACCTCTTAAGTAAGGCTTTAGCCATGCCAAGTTGGAAGCAGATTGGTTCATGCCTTGAATTTTAGGAAATTCTTTGAAGTCAAACTTTTTTTAAAAAAATATCCTAAAAATCAAGGCACGAACCGATCTGCTTCCAACTTGGCATGGCTCAATTCTAGGGTGACCATTAGGGTGTGGCCTAGTGGCCAAAGTGTTGGACTGGGAGCTGGGAGATCTGGGTTCTACTCCCCACTTAGTCATGGAAACCCATTGGGTGACTTTGGACCAGTGGCAGACTCTCAGCCCAACCCATCTCACAGGGTTGCTGTTGTGAGGATAAAATGGAGAGGAGGAGGATTATGTATGCCGCCTTGGGTTTCTTGGAGGAAAAAAGGTGGGCTATAAATGCAATAATAAATAATAAAAAACTGTCATGATTTCCCCAGATTTCTCCTGGTTTTTGTTCTATCCTCTGTATCAGGGGGGATTTTATGCAATAGTCTATAATGACCTGGAATTACACACTTTCCCTTTTAAGGCCACCACTAGCGTGGCAGGGGGGAATGACATGCTTTCTGGAGGTGTGTCATTCTCTCTCACTGCTCCAATCAAGTCTTAAAAGGGAAAAACGTGTCATTCCCAGACATTATAGAAAAAGGCCTGATTGGAGCAGTGGGGTGGGGTGAGAATGACATGCTTTCCCCTCCTCCGCTCCAATTGGGGACTTTAAGGTGGCCCCAGAAAGCCATTTTCCTGCCACCCACTAGGTGTCCTCATTTTTGGTTTCCCAAATATGGTCACCCTACTCAGTTCTTGCACAGGCTGCATTTCCATCCCTAGATATTTACTCAAAAGTAAGACCCATTGAATTTCCTTGGTTCTTGAAAAGCAACACACTTGCTTTTAGATTTGCCAGTCTTAGAATTCTATGTGTGCTATGAATGTCTGCTCTGTCTGTCCCTATAGTTTCCTGCAAGGTCCAGCCAGGGGAAGCCAGTAAATTAAACCCAGGGGTGGAGGGAGGGATTCCCTCAAGTTCATCTGACAGCAGGTGCTATAGAACATGGACCTTCCAGGAGTGTTGAGAGTGGATTTCTGGCAGACCCAGCCAGGCAACTTTATGGCTTGTTAGTCCCTCCATTTGGTAGCCCGCAGAGTACCTGCCTCATAAGGCAAATGGCCACATGAAAACTGTTATTATGGCATGCTACTTTGTCTTTAGTAGTCTGTGGTCCAGATCTCTTCAGAAGGGGGATTAGTGTTTTGTGGTTGGGGTCAGTCTAAATTATCTCTAGGGGTACCTTACTAAGTGCCTCTGATAGCAAAGAGATTGAGGATTTCCCCCAACTCTGTTACTCTTGAAGTTACTAGGCCAGTTGAAAATAGATTTTATAACATAAGCATGAAAACAGTGAATACCCTTTTTAACTTGTTAAACCAATGAAAACATGCCACACAAGAAATCTTAAGATATGAATGGTTTATAAAGAAAGTAAATGCAAAAGAACATCAGATGCAGAAGTGAAATCTGAAACATTACTAGTAGTAGTAGTAGTAGTAGTAGTATCCTGCCTTTTGCCCAATGCTGGGCCTTAGGGCAGCCTTACAAAACTAAAACATATACAGCTAAAACCTATAAATAGGAATATACTATATACCATATGAAAAGGAGGACAGGGCTCATGTAACTTTAACAATTGTAGAGAAAAGGGGATTTCAGCCACTGTTATTTGTATGCAATTAGTTCCTGGTGAAATTCCCTCTTCATCACAACAGTTAAAGTTGCAGGGGCCCTGCCTTCTTTTGTATATGGTCAGCCGAAATATACAAAAGTTAAAAATATAATTAAATACTTTTCAATATTAAAGCATTTAAAACATTTTAAATACATAACAATTTAAAAGTCAAAGGTATAGACAGAGGTCTAGATAATTTGCCAAAGCCTGCTGGAACAAAAAAGGGTTTGTCTGCATCCAAAAACACATCAAGGAAGGAGCCAGTGTAGATTGCAAGGATTAGAAAGAAAATCCATGTGTGTACACAATGCAAAATAAACGACAGCTCAACTGTTTCTACACCTTATTAGAAAACAGGGTGATTAGGCCGAAACCAATGTTGTAGGCCCAGAAGCACTTTGAAAGGTTTCAACATTGTACTTAAAACTTAACACTGGCCCAAACTAATTAAATGAAGTGTTTAAAGCTTTCAACTTATAGCAGTATGGACCAAACTCTTAGAAAAGAGGGAAGGAGCACACTGTGTGTGTATGGGGTGGGGGTGGGGATAGAAAGGGATGTATAGCCACCTATTCCCAGGAGAGATCTGAAGAGCAAAACCGGGGAGCAAAAGAGCAAACTGGCCTTATGAAGATAGCCCAAAATACTCTCAGAGCCAAAGGAATGCATGTTCCAGAAGAGAAAAGAGAAACTCTTCTTCTTCTTCTTCACTTAGGGTGACCAGATTTTGAAGATCAAAATCCCGGACCCCCCCCCCGCCACCCCACCCACCCAAAACAAACCCCCCATCGCGCGCCCGCGCCTCCCCGCCCCCGCCCCCGCACCGCCCCCCCACCCGCGCCGTGCTGCCCCGCGCTTCTTACCGGCTGGGGCATCCGCTTCCCTCCGGTGCTCGGAATCTACTGAGAAACAGGCTTCCTGGCCTGTCTCTCAGTAGCGCGCCGAGTGATGATGTCATCACCCGGCACGCTACTGAGGGACAGGCCGCAAAGCCTGTTTCTCAGTAGATTCCGAGCACCGGAGGGAGGCGGACGCCCCAGCAGGTAAGTGCCTCGCGCCGCCAGCCTCCCGCCACCGCCGCGTGGCCCCCCCGCCGCGTGGCCCCCCGCCGCCCCGGTTTGCCCCCGCCGCCCCCCCAGTTGGCCCGGATCGCCCCAGGGCCATCTGGTCACCCTTTTGGGGGGCTAAATTTCCGGATTTGGCCCCCCCAAAACAGTTGTTCTGCCCGGATGCGGATTTGCTCCCCATTTCCCGGGCATGTCCGGACAAATCCGGGCGGATGGTCACCCTATCTTCACTCAAAAGGTCTGTGCTAGAGGCAGCGGCCATTTCACTCACCCACCCCACATTCTAAGGCAGGAGGGAGGGGGGAGAGTGTGTCGCATTATGAGGGAAGATGGCCACCTCATTGACTTGAATGAGAGGTTAAAATAGTCCTTAAAAGTAAACCGAAGGGAATTTTAAAAAAACGAAAAGCTTTCCATCAACTACAGTCAAGGAGGAAGAAGACCCCACAAGTGGATTAGTTAATAAGGCTCTAGAAATTATGCAAATTGAGAGCACAAAAAGTCTCAACCCAGAAGTAAATTTTACAAAAGCAGGGAGAGAGGTTTGTATTCCTTTTCTACCTTAAACTGCTCTCCTTCCCTCAATCTTTCACCAATCTTCTTGAAATTTTCAGGTAATGTAAAACAAACATTTCTTTCTGGCACCTGTAAATTTCAGAAAGGTTGATGAAACATTTTCGATTTTATGGCTGTTAGAATGACCCCCCCCCCATTATCACTTTAACATGGCGGAATGTGTTTTTTACTGACGGCCCTTAACAATGGAGGCACTGCTGTGCCTCCATTAATAAAGCAGTAGTGTGGCTCCTGCCTTTTATATACCACTTTCATACCGCTTTCATAGTTCAATATCCTGCTTGGTCTAGATTAGGCATCTATCTGAAATTTTGGAGAGCCACTGTCAGTCAGTGTCAACAATACTGAGTGACAGGACCAATGGTCTGACTCACTATAAGGCAGATTCCTATGTTTCTATGTTCCTATGAATGAGACCTACATTCAAAACAAAATGAAACATAGTTATCCACATTCATGGCTAAACGTCTCCGGACCATGCAATGCAGCAAGGCTGAAATATTCACAGAAAGAAAGTAATAAGTTTTGCACCTTTTCGTTTATTAGTTAGTCATTTATTTCCATTTTGTAACCCACCCTTCATAAAAATCCCAGGGCGGGTAACAATAATGTCATTCTAAATTAGGGGTGCCAGCATGGAGAAGGCCCTGTGTTGTGTCACCTCCTAATGCAATTCTGCTAATGGTGGGACCAGATAGGCTTACCCCCCACCCCCAGATCTAAGAGCAAATCCTGGGAGCAAAGTGAATCTTTGTAATTAAACTGATTGAAGAAAAATTCAGGAAGGCTCTGGCAATCACCTTTTAGCAAAGCATTTATACACATGGTCACAAAATGGACGTAGGGTGAAATGAAATGCAGATTAGAGCGTTGCAGGTCTTGCATCTTCCTTTGGCGATACTACAGAAGGTACCTCTATTTTCCAGGCTAGCTTCTGGCAGGGCTCTGGCTTTGGGGCTAGTGAAAGATTTCAGGCCAGTACATCTTATTACACGGGTGGTCGAGTTATTGAACTCTATTGACAAAGGGCTGGATTTTCTAGCAAAACGGTGCTTCATTAAAATTCTGCAGTGACTGAAAATTCAATAATCTCTCTCACAAAGAACTGCACGAGTGGGGCTGATTAGGCAATTTCTCTCTCATTCCATTCCTTTTGCTAAAAGCATTGTTACTTCTTGTTGGTACAAAAAGACAATCATTAAATGAGTATTCGCTATAGTTGATCAAGTGGAAAGTTTTAAAGGTGCACCGGCTTCTTTCTTAAGGCTTTACTGGGCCTTTAAAAAAAAAAAACTCATAACGTGACAGGCACAGTACTACATAATTCTAGACTGAATGATTGAAAATGTAGATCAGAAAATTCCAGACTAAGCAACATTTGCTTTAATCCTTCTGGTAGCTATTCTTTCCCTGGCAAATGTAAACAACTCTGGGTGATGTTTGCCTAGGCTGACCATATGAAAAGGAGGACAGGGCTCATGTAACTTTAACAGTTGCAGAGAAAAGGGAATTTCAGCCGGCATCATTTGTATGCAATTAGTTCCTGGTGAAATCCTCTCTTCATCACAACAATTAAAGTTGCAGGCCTATACTAAAGTGACCAGATACAAAAGAGGGCAGGGCCCCTGCAGCTTTAACTGTTGTAATGAAGAGGAAATTTCACCAGGTATGAATTGCATACAAATGAAGCCGGCTGAAATTCCCTTTTTCTACAACTGTTAAAGTTACATGAGCCCTGTCCTCCTTTTCATATGGTCAGCCTATGTTTGCCTATGATGCACTGTGTATTTGCATGATGGCATTAAGATTAACTCCCAGAGGACCCTGTGCAAAAGAAGTCACATGGTTGCAAATGAGAAAGGGTTCGATACTATCTAAACTGGTTTTCAGGGTGTTGGGTGAGTTAGCTGGTGTATGCTATGTTTGGGTGACCATATGAAAAGGAGGACAGGGCTTCTGTATCTTTAACAGTTGTGTTGAAAAGAGAATATCAACAGATGTTATTTGTATGCATGCAGCCCTTAGTGAAATTCCCTCTTCATCACAACAGTTAAAGCTGCAGGAGCCCTGCTTTCTTTTGTATCTGGTCACTCAGAGGGCAGGGCTCCTGCAACTTTAACAGCTTTGATGAAGAGAGAATTTCACCAGGTGCTGCATGCATACAAAGAACACCTGCTGGAATTTCCTTTTCTATACAACTGTTAAAGATACAGGCGCCCTATCCACCTTTTCATATTGTCCCCCTATCTATGTAATAAACCCATTGCTGATTCCTGCCAAGGGAAAGTCAGTCACCTCATTTCGCTCTTTCAAACCACTATGCAATCTGAAAGTCACTTATCCTTCAAAATTTGCATTTTTCCAAATTTGCAATGGACTTCTCCAATCACAAAATGTAAAGAGCAATGTGTATATTAAGAAAATAATGTCCGAATTTGCATTATATTAGGAACTGCTTGCAAAAAAATGTGTAGGAAAAATGCATACAAAGTGTAATTTTAGGAGAAATGGAAATGAGAATGCTTATGAATTTTTATGCAAATATGTGTGTGTGTGTTTTAAAAAATAAAATCAATGGCATGAACCAAGCTTAAGACTGGAGAAATTTTCTCAAAGTTTGAGATGAACCAAATTTAAGACTGGAAAACTAAGAAATGAAACCAGCATTGGTAGAATTGGCCATCCCTATTCCTAAACAAAAAGAATATATTCTGTGATAGATAATAAACTGAAAGCATGGCAGGCCTGGTTTTCCCTTCTACAAATGGGCTCAAGTTACAGGAAACCAGTTTCTGCTGGACATCAGGAAAGACATCCTGACTGTTAGAGCAGTACAACAATGGAACCAATTATCTAGGGCGGTAGTAGACTCTTCCACATTAGGCATTCAAGATACAGCTGGACAGCCATCTGTCAGGGATGCTTTAAGGTAGATGCCTGCACTGAGCAGGGAGTTGGACTCGACCTTATAGGCTCCTTCCAACTCTACTATGCTATGTTTCTATGATTCTATGAAATCCCTCTGCCATAGTGGTCTAGAAAAAAAAGGGTCACAAAGGGCTTAGCCCGTGCCCATGCAGTACCCACCCAGTATCCAAAATCCCAACTGCAAGACAATAGGTCTTTTCAGATGAACCTCTCTATGCATTCACCATATGCACAAAGAGGAGAGCAGGACCTCACCTGCTGACCACCACCACCCTGACGTAAGTGCACTCTTGAGCCTTGCCCCTGACATCTGCACATTGATCTGAAAATATACAAGGGCCCCCTACTTGTGTATATGCAGGTGGATTCCAGCTGAACTGGAAAGCTGCATGATCAGTGCCCGTTTCACCCATTCCGCTAAATGTACAGATGTCAGAACATACCCAGAGGGTACTACTGACACCAAGGACAGGGGATACTGTTCCACTTCCGCCATACATTCAGTGGAGGAGTTCAGCCATGGATTGGGCTGAACTCCTTGAAGAGAAAGAGAAAGCATACCCTGAGTTCTACAACCATAGAATAGTTAGACCTTGAGCCTATCTACACTACTGCTTTAAAATGGTTTATAACAGTTTTAAACCGGTTAATAACCATTAATAACCGGTTTAAAACTGTTATAAACCATTTTAAAGCTGTAGTGTAGATAGGCTCCTTGTCTCCCTTGTGGAAATCCAAAAGCCAGCCACCAATGCCATATTCATCCTGACATATATGATCAAGTATTCTTTTAGGTCCTTGTTTTCCATACATGGCATCCTGGTGGGAAAAAGCAAGGCAACATGCCTCATTTCCCACTAGAGGGCAGGCAAAGCTAACATTTTCAAAGGCCAATGACTCAGTGAAGAAGAATCAGCTCCTGAGATCTCCAGTACGTTCCAGCTGTTCAGAACTTTCCTCTTCCTCTTTGTCCTCCTTTACTTAGCCAAGAACCTTGCTGCAAAGCTTGTAAGAGGAAAGCACTACTTAGCTTAAGCTGAAAGGACCTGGTTAAAAACGGTTGGTGTTCATCAAATCACCAGACCATGGGCCAGCCCTGCCATTAGGCAGAGGGAAGCGGCCTCCTCAGGCAGCACATTTCAGATGTCAGGAAAGGGCAGGAAATTGTTAAATAGTAAATTTCTAGGGATGAGGACAGGTGTTTGTTGTATTTTCTGCCTCACATGCCAAAATAGTTTTGCCAGCTTTAGTACAATGTACCTTGACTTCTGTAGCAGGCACCAAGGGCAGGAGAGAGAGAGAGAGAGAGAGAGAGAGAGAGAGAGAGAGAGACCAGGCCATTTCTACACCGGCCTTTTGAGCTGGGATAGCCCCTGGGTGGTCCTTATGAGGCCAATTGACACATAGGGACTCCCAGGGGCAGGGGGAATGGGCACAGGTTTCCCACGGGATAAGGGATCCCTGGGGAAATCCAATTCTTCCCACGGTCCTGGGAATGTCCTGAGACAGCGGTAGGTGCACCCGGTTACACGCACGCCACGCGGCGCCGTGCCCATCAAGGGGGGGGAAGCAAATCCGACATCCCCAGGATGGCAGAGGGTATGGGGGGGGGGGCAATTTTGGGGAGTAATTTTTTTTTAAGTACTTACCTTTCAGTCGGAGCACAAGTGTGCTCTTCTCGGATCGTCCCTTAAAAATGGTGGGCACGACTGTGCACGGCCCAGGAGGAAGCTGGGTCGTCAAATTTCTGTGTTGATTAGAGTGATGATCCTGGAAGCAGGTACTTCCGAAATCCTCCCCCCCTCCTTCCCTCTACAGCTCTATGGTATAGAAAGGCTCCCACAATGATAGCTGTGATTCAAATAGGCAGTGGAGGCTGGTGGCTCTGATTTCAGTGGGGCTGTGGATCCATTCTAGGTTTCAGTCAAGACCAGCCTGAACTCTAAAGGAAATATCCAAGGTTCTGAAAATAATTTGAGGCTAAAGCACAGCACTTTGGATAACTCCTTTAGAGTTCTGGCTGGTTCTGACTGAAACCCAGAATGGATCCATGCACACACGAACATCGGAGTCAGCAGCCTCCACTAGAAATAGGGCGACTTAAACATGAATTCCAGTGGGCCTTACTCCCAGGTAAGCATGCACAGGACTGTGCTTACTTCTCTATAAGTGTTCTT
Organism: Anniella stebbinsi; assembly: GCA_029215795.1. Lineage (NCBI taxonomy): Eukaryota > Metazoa > Chordata > Lepidosauria > Squamata > Anniellidae > Anniella > Anniella stebbinsi. The sequence continues at coordinate 339,934,020 of JARDYH010000001.1, forward strand.
AGGATTGCACTGTAAATTTAAAGTCAGCTTTTGCCTTCTATAGTTTAGATAGGGCTCCCATTCCTTTCTTACTGGGCCTGTTCTTAGGCCTTTAGCAGCACCCTGACACAGCTAAATTTAGCACATGACGCTTTCCCCATCATGTCCATGCCAGGAGAAGATTAGCCTACTCAGTTTCTGTGTGCCAGTCCTTGGGAGCAGGGGAGGAAAGAGGGAGAAAGCAACCTTATAGATACATGTTCATATTGCTCTGTTGAGTAATTGGGGACATCTTCGAGCCAAAGGTAAGGGGCCTTTGTGTCCTCCTGCTTTCAGTGGAGGAGCTGTGCCACAGAAATCAAGAGAGGTCCATGCTTAATTTGGGCTGGATCATGCCCCTATGCAAATAAAGGGATTAGCTGTTGGGGCATAAAAGTCTTGATGTTTATATATTAACAGTTGAAAGAGAAGATCTCCTATAGTTCATGAGGTCGAAAGGCCTGTGCGTTTGGCAACTAGGAGAACTGGAGTCACACTTCCTCCACTCCTCATGTGTACTTGATTTAGAGGTTGATATTGGAGCAGAAAAGAGACTTTCCATTGACTTCAAAGGCCTTTGGATCAGGCTGCTGTGTAGTCATTGTATCAGTGGCCTGAATTCATTTCAGATTGGCACCCTGTCAGCACAGCTGACGGCTGATCGGTTACAGATGCAGTGAAGTGGCCTGATGCAAGCCACTCTCCAATCCAATATCCACAAGAGAATGGGACGACATGCCAGGTCTGTGTGTGCAGAATCCCCAGCCCTCCATGAGCATTTCAGTCTTGGGAAAGATTCTCCCAAGGAAGGGAGGAAGCAAAGGAAACAAAGCTATCAGAGTGCCTCAAGTTCAGGTCCGTTTTGCGGTTGGGGTAGGAGATCAGGTGTCTAGCGATTGTGGGAAGAAATCGTTCTCTGTGCAAAGGCCAGTGTAAGAGAGCCAATATCACATTTTCCCTCCTTGTAAAGGCATTAGCCTGGCTCCTAGGAAAGAGGACCTTGACTAAATGCAATCCTACGCAGGTGGTTAACCCCCAAGCGTCCTGGAAAGAGCTGCCCCTACTGACTTTCCCTTTCGGCTTCCTTTTCACCAGTCCCCTTGTTTCAGGGGCACTTCTTTTTTAAAAGTAAATTGTGACTGTGTTGGGCTTTCTTGGCAATTGTGTTTTTGCCTAAATGTGGGGCCTGGTATTGCCACCCACAGCACTTCTGTGGGGCAGTCTTCTCCATTTGGGATTTCTAGCTCATTTGGCTTTTTGATGTAAAGAGCAACACTGTTCTTACCTGTCCTTTCTGTAGAATATGGATGGGGAACTGTTTTGGTCCCAGGAGCCAGATTGTCTCTTGGGACACCCACCCTGGGGCCACATGATATCAAGGGATGGGATCTTCCCTCCTGAAGCCCTGCCATTCACCCCAAAGTCCCACCCTCTGACATCATCAGGATTCCTTTTCCCCATATTCAAAGAGGCACCTAGTCCTTTCTCCACGCTCAGAGAGACATTATAATCCTATATATGTTATAATCCTATATATACTTACTTGGAAGTAAGATCCACTGAAGGCAGGTCTTTCTTCTGAATAAACATGCATAGGATTGAGGTGCACAACACTGTTGTTTGAAGGGGCAGGCTGGTTTTGTTGTTGTTGATTTGGTAATGAAGTTACAACTCAATCTTATGCATGTTGTTTGGAATCTTCTGAGACTCATATTTACCTGGATTTCTAACCCTTTTCTCTAGGTAAAAATTTCCTCCCACCAGGCTGTGAGGAGCTTACAATAAATTACATTAAAGAATTTAATACATTTAAGAGCGCAAGCCATTTGAAAAAGCACTTTGAAAACCACCATTTGTGTCATGGCTGAAATCCACATTTTCCCACAAGTAAATCCCATTGAACCAAGTGGACTTTTCTTCTGAGTAAATATCCTGGAGCTGTCATGGTTGCAATCCTGGGTCAGTAAAGCTCATCCACTCTTGCCTTTGCTACGAGGATGGGTGCTGCAGGATTGGAGTGGGGAATAGAGGATGTTATGAAGTGCTGTGTGGAACTGACATTATAATTCTGCTTCTAGGCTTCAGCTGAGTTTGGCAGCTCAGCAGCACTAAGGGCGGTAGCAAGCGTTGATTTCTCACTGCAGTTAGTGAAAAATTACTCTGGGGAATCAAAGATACCTCAATCTAACCTGTTTCAGTAGGTCTCCATTGAAAACAGCAGACAATGGGTAGAGAGAGGAGAAGCCAATGGCTATGTACTTTTGGATCCCGAATCTACTATTGAAAGGATATACTTGGGGAAAGAAAATGGCTGCATTCAGACAACACGATAGTCAATGGTGGGGTAATAATCAACTTTACAGTTGTTCATCTAGGGGGTACTCCTCACACAACATGGTAATAAATAATCAACCATGGTGTTGATTAGGATCAGCGCTGAGTTGACTATGGCAGCATTCGGATGACATGATAGTCAATACAACTGATGATTGTTCCCCACCCCCAGTTGATTATTGTGTTGTCTGAATGCAGCCACAGTATCGGAACCAAGGGGCTGGAAGAAAGGCAGTGGTAGGGCTCCCTGGCAATAGAACAACATGAGAGGGTTGTCTTATACTGAGTCAGACATTGGTAAATCTAGATCAGTATTGTCAATGGTGACTGGTAATGGCTCTCCGGGATTTCAGAGAGGAGTGTTTCTAGTTTAACCTGGACATGATGGGGAATGAACATGGGACCCACTGCATGCAAAGGATGTGCTCTATCACTAAGAGATGGTCCCTTGCCTTTCTTGTGAAGATGTTCCCAGCCTGACTGAGAAGACTCCAAAGGGAGTTGAAGCAGCTCTCCAAAAGGGTTTCTCCCTTAGTCCTTTTAAATCGAAAAGGGGGCACTGAAAAGTGATTTGCAGAACCAACTTATGCATATTGACTCCAAAATAAGTGTCACTGTGTTACAGAGAAGCTCAGATGTACTGGCTCCTTGACACATGCACTGGGCATGATGTATTTAATTGGCATTACCCTGGCAGCTTGGTTCAACGGTCCATTTTGATTCTGGAAGCATGGGATGCTGTCAGGTGCTTCATCAAGGCTCTGGATGGCCACTGAAGCACAAGGGTCACTGTGTGAATGTGGAACCTTCACAGATAAAGAGGTGGTGGGGGGGGGGGGAATAAGTCCTTTAGAATTCTGTCTGTTCTGAATGCAGAGCAGATTCACTGCCCTACTGACATCAAAGCCACCCTCTTCCATTGCAATCCCACATCCCACCATTGTCACCAGTACCTGAGCTCCCTTGGTCACATAGCTCCCAACCCCGTGCCTTGCCATTTACTTAGCACCGCCTTCCACTGCTGATTTGGCAAGCACGAATTTCCCCCATCTTCATCTTTCTCTCTTAGTTAGGCCTATTAGAACTAGAATACTGGGCCATGTGGTAGGGGGTTGGTATACTAAATGGGGGCCCATTTTTCTGCGATGAGAGTGCACATGTATTGAGAACAAAATCTGTAGGAGAAGAAAATTAATGCTTTTGGACTTTAACAACTATTTGACCTAACTTCCCCATTTTAAAAATAGTTATTTCCTGCTTTAGTAAGAGCATAGTGCATAAATCCTCGGTGTGCATACAAGATCGCTGGTAAATGCTTCCTTAGACCACTGTTGGCCCAATATATGTGTACATACACAAGTGTCAATAAGCATTTTTAAAAAATATAACATTAACTTTTTTCTTGCAAGGAACCCAAGGTGACATAATTGGCCCTCCTCCTTTCCATTTTAGAATAATCTTGTGAGGTAGGTTGGACTGAGAGTCAATAACTGGCCCAAACTCACCCAGTAAGTTGCATGTCCAAGTGGGAACTAGAACCTGGATCTCCTTGGTCCCAGTCCAACATTCTAACCACTACACTGCACTGGATGTGCTACAACAATGGCATTCAGTGAAATTTACTCCAAGGTAAGTGTGCATAGGTTTGCCTTCCCAAGCTCTTAAGGCTAAGTATTAATATGGATGAGTTCATCAACCTCTGTCCAACTGGGTTCCTTCAGGTTTCAATTCAATACTGAAACTAGGGCTCATCTCCCCCTATAAGCCTTCCTGGAGGTATGGGGAGGATCCCGGGCTTTCCCACTTCCAGGATCATCCCCTAATGTGCACATGCCTGTGAGTCATCCTGGAAGTGACAAGGGACATTGCGGGCGCCATTGTTTTCATCAAAACTGGAGACAGGAGTGCAATTGCACTCCATTGCAAGTAAGTTAAAAAAAAAACCCATTGAAACTGTCCCACGATAGGCCCCCACACATCTTCATGCGCATTTCCAGAGCCCTGCAACTCGCAGGGAAGAAGGGATGACCCGTGATCACGCCCACAGAGCCACGGTCCTTAGGAGTGTCCCCGGACTGTGGGAAACACCAGGAAATCCGTAGTCCCTGTTTGACCCCTGGATCCCCTACGCATCATTTAGATGCACAGGAATGACCTAGAGACAACCTCGGAATATACGCATATTTTGGATATGCCCCTAGTCTCCGTTATAACTTCCCATTCTTCTCTGGAGTCATTTCCCATGAAGAATTCTTCTCCAGGAAGCACCCAGTAAGAGCAAAGGACAGCTATCCCCACTGAGGCCTGCCTGGCGCAAACACGGCTCATTTACACCAAGCAGGATATTGCACTATGAAAGCGGCATGAAAGCTGTATATAGAAGGCAGAAGCCACACTACTGCTTATAGCGGTATTGAAGTGCACTGACAACTGTTGGGGCCCATTGACACATACCATATACCACTTTTATAGTGCTATATTCTGCCTGGTGTGGATTAGGCCAGACTCATCTTTTCGGCGCCAGGTTGAGACTGCCCTTGATTCCCAGGCATTTAGTGACATTTAGTGGCGAATGATGGGGCATTTATGGCAGTCACCTAAATAGCTATAGAATTTTATTGAAACTGTTCTAAGCTGTCTAAATTGTTTTGAATGTCGCATAAGTAAATTTTATGCTATATTTTATGCTGCATTTTTATGTTTTATTTTATTATTTTATGAGTTATAAACCACCCAGAGAGTTTTGACTATTGGGTGGTATAGAAAAAGAAATATTATTATTGTTATTAATCACTTAAATCCAGTGAAGAGGCTTCTGTAATTCTCTAAGTGATCAGTTAACAATATACTTTGATGTATCCAAAAGGCAAGACGGTGGATTTAAAAGCACTGCTTCGCAAAGGCCATGTGATCACTTGGCTGGAAAACCACAAGGGCTTCACTGGTTGCAACATCTGACTTAAGTTCATTCATATATCCATGTTTGCAGCCACACTAAACCAAACTTAATCTCTTCTGCCCTCCAGCTTACGAGTAGACAGTGCCAGCTTGATAATTCAACATCCCGCTGGCAGGAATCCCGGTAGAGCCTCCAAAAATCTGTACCGCAGATTGGCCTAATTTCTTTGCCTCCTATCGGCTTGTCTGAAGCATGAGCTCACCCACCTGGAGAACTTCTACCAGAGAGGGTTGTTGTTTTTTCTGCCTTCCCTCAGTGAGTCAACTAAATGAAATCTGGAGTAATTATTTGCCTTAATCCTGCTCTCATGAACTCAGTGGCAAAACTCCACCTACCTCTGAACCTCCTTTGCCATATGTGAACTTGTTTTCTCCTCTGCATGGCTCCTCTGACCCCAGCCCATCATGTTTTCCCACACTCTCATGACTTGTATGATGCATCCTATTCTGGGAAATGTATCACATCTCCATTTTACAACTGCTTCCTAAGAACTAAAGAACTGGCATATTGCTACAGTTTAGCACAGGGAGAGCTGAATGGATGAGCCTGGGTCTCAGTTTTCAGTAGAGATGCCAGCTCAGTCATTTCCAAACTATGTACCACAAGAGATGGATCTACGTTGGATGCATCTACCACTTTGGGCCCCTCGGGGCTTCCCCTATTTCTGCCAATATAAGGACAATAACATCATCTCAAGGAAGGGAGCAAGGTTTCATCTGGATTCCTTAACAGAGTTTGAGGTACTGTTGCTGCCAGGCTTGGGTCAACCTAGAATTGTCAGTGACCCTGTTCAGAAGTCACCTTAAACCACAGCTTTAATGAGGGTGTTTGCCTTATTCACCATGTTTAAAGACATGGTTTAAAGTGTCCTCTGAACAGAGCCAGTGTTATCTAGGGAGACTGCTCCATCTCTGAGCTCTCAGTGGCTCAGGGATCAGATCTCCCACTGTTTGGGGTTATTGTTGTCTTTACTTGCTTGTTCAAAGAAGCTGTAAGAAGTGGAGGCTGGTGACCCTAGTTTCGGAGTGGCAGTGATTCCATTTTAGGCTTTAGGTAGAATCAGCCAGCCAGAACTCCAAAAGTACTCTCCAAGGTGCTGAACCTATTTTGGGGATAGGGTTCAGAACCTTGCATTGCACTTTTAGAGCTCTGGCTGGTTCTGACTAAAACCCAGAATAGAATCACAGCTCTATTAAAATCTGAGCCACCAGCCTCCGCTGGCTGTACAGGAGGGGTTGATCAAGGGAATGACATTAGGGGATCAATAATGTGGGATCAAAAACACCGCACACCAAACACAGTTGAGGAAATTGATAGTTCCAGACATATTTGAAAAAGTATTATTTATTAGGGGAAGACTTTATATTTCTTATTAAGTTGATTTGTGGATGGGGACCTCATGTTGCACTTTGCCAAAGCAGACCTGGTGAGAAATTACATAAATCAAGCCAATTTGCAGATTTGCTTTTCTTTTTTATCAGCCTAAGAAGATGAATCTGTCCATTTTGATTTCTCTCTGTTTTCATATTTCCAACCTTACATTTGGTTCATCTCAAACTCTGAGGGTTTTTTTTTTAAATCTGCATGACTGTTCAAGAATTTTTGTGCACATTTCTCCAAGTACTTGTATTTTGGTATGCATATTTGCCTAATATGCACATTTTTGAAGCAATTTGCCTAATATATATTTTGAACATTATTTCCCCTGAAATATGCATTTCTGTGTGTGCGTGCAAGTTTTTGATTAGAAAATTCAAAGAAGTGTGAATTTCAAAGGATATATCATAGAATCATAGACTAGTAGAGTTGGAAGGGGCCTATAAGGCCATTGAGTCCAACCCCCTGCTCAATGGTGACACTTCACAAATTGAAATAGCGCTAAGGAGCTTCACCAAATATTCCCATTGCACACGTGGTTGTGCATTATGTTTGCACAATGGGTTACACATCAGGTTACACAAGCTTAATGCAAAATGGGTATGGGCAATTGTTTGTGCAACAGGTTGCACAATAGGTTGCACAAGCATAATGTGGAACAAGATGCACAACAAGTTTCACAACCACACTTGAACAGATGTGACTTTAACTAGAATCTCCTCTTGCACATAGTTCAGAACTTAGTTTCTGCTAGCACTGAGTCATGATACAATTGGATACTGCCCCTGGTTCGAACGTGCATAAATAGGAAAGTTTGTGTTACACTGCAAACTGATTGACGAATTGCCCCTCCATCCCTAGGTGGCCCCTTTGAGAAAAGCAATTTAACCTGCAAGGCTTGTGACAGAAACATAGTCCTAGCTGTGCAGGAGGGAATTTGCCAGAGGCTTGCTGTTGGGTGCACTGGCTTTAGACCACCCTCATTAGCCCTTGGTACCTTGTAGAAACTGTAATCTCCCCATAGGAGAGCAGTATGAAGATCTGGGGGTTGCCCTCAACTTCATTGTACAGGAAACAGATATGATGTTTTATCATAAGAATATAAGAAATGCCATGCTGGATCACACCAGGGGTCTATCTAGCCTAGCTGTCAATGGGAAACCCAAGAGCAGCTCCCTCCCAGCCATGTTCCCCAGCAACTGGTGTGCATAGGGTTACTGCCTGTGATACAGAAGGTAGCATAGAGGTATCAGGATCTCCTCCATGACTCCCTTCTAAAGCCCCCACTTAGTCCAAATTCAGAATGCAAACTTTGCCCAAAATAACTCCAACTCTTTCTCCAGAAAAATATAGATTTCAAGGGGTGGGGGTGGGGAGAATGGTTGACTTGGAAATATTCTATAAGAAATATTCCTGTCCGTATAAATGAGTATGGACCGGCAACAGTCGGCTTGCCATCACATTTCGTTATAACTACGTTGTTTTCTAGACTTGTGGAGAGCACTGAAAGCAATGATATTCCAGATTTAAGTCAGGCTTCTCGAGGCTGGGAGGCTTAATTAACAAACGTTGCTGAGACAGAAAACTCTTAAAATCTACATGCAACAGAAAAACTAGAAGTTTAAACATTTGGGGGTTTGGATTTCTCTTCCTCGGTGTCTGCTTTGCGCCATGGCCAACAGTTCCAGAGCTTTTATCTTCAGTTCTAAAGCATCAAGTTTCATCCTTCAAGCAGTAAATGTGATCATCTGGATATTGTCTTGGAGTCTCCTTTACTAGGGCCAGTTTTCAAGTAGATTAGGGGTAGGGGAAGTAGCCATGTGCATGAATGCATGCCTTTATTGAAGCCCACATTAGGATGAAAAGAGCCAGAGTGTTCCAATTTGTTATTGGTTTTGTTATTAGCGATAGACATAGTGATATATAGAAGAAGGATAGATCTTGGTGGTGTGGTGGACAGCTTGATGAAAATGTCATCCCAGTGTGCGGCTGCTGTAAAAGACACAAACTCCATGTTAGGCCTAATTAGAAAGGAACGGAGAATAAAACTGCATCCAACTCCTCTTCAAAACCACAACTACAGTGAAAACTTCATCCAAACAGTTTCAGGGACTGTTCTGGGCATCTGTATTCAGAGTATTACTGTTTGGGAGGAGAAGTTTTAAAAATCTAGAAATGGCACAACCTATACAGCAGGAGTGGGCAAAGTCCAGATGTCTGGGAGCCATTTTCATCCCCACACGGCAGGCCAAATTCCATGGGTGGGAGTGGGACCTGAAATCACCAGTTTGCTGCCAAAGGTCTGTGGCAAACTGCTGTATAACGTAGCACTAAATGGCTAGGTTTAGCTTGTTTGCAAACTAAATTTAACACTTTTGTGCTCTGCAGCAGCTACGGAGTACCAAAAGGGCCAATTTCCGCTTGCAAAAAAGCTAAATTTGGCCATATGGGCACCATTATTTTAATTTTAATTTATGGGTATAGCAAGGGGTGCAATGGGGCAAACAAGCTGAATTTGGCTGTCTGAGTGGTCCATAGCTGCTACAGATGCCATGTTTTTTATTATTATTTTATTATTTTGAGGAGCCGGCAGGGGGTGCAGTGGGACAGGGGGGGTGCAAGTTATAAAGCATTTATATCCCCGTCAAACAACTACAATGACCAATATCTGGCTATGACCACTGGAACTGTGGCATGAAGAAGAAGGGGGCTCTGAGAAGTTCACTTGATTGGGATGATATAAAATGCCAAACATCAAACAAAACACGTGACAACATTATGAACATCTTGGAGTATTGAATTAGCCTTTGGACTGTTCCTTTAAAAACATTTCCTTCCCATTCCAAAGCCAGATGGTGATGTAATTAGTATGCAGCAAGCAACCTATCCCATAAAGAGTTTAGTAAGGGTTTATAGAAGCTCTGAAGTTCTGCAGAAAAGAAGATCGTAGTGTTTTGGGAAATGATTTGCTCACCTCCATTAAAACAAAGCTAACTAATACAGTTCAGCAGAACCATCCAGTGAGCACACTTACATATCACCTGTTCCAGCTGCAGGGAGGAGAGCCAACCTTACACGTGGTTGGAACACTTTGCTTTGTTTGACTACCCCAGGGTCCACTGACCTGGACTGTTACGAAGAATTCCAAGTACATTTATCCAGAATAACATTGGGATATGGGTGAGGTGAACATGTCTGTGCCAAGAGCTGAATTCTCAAGGCCACTTTTTCAACAGTTAGTGTCTTCAAAATAAAATAAAAAAGAAGAACCCCAAAACAAGTAAGGGTTAACAATGAAATTTATATAATTCTGTTCCATTTAAAAAGTCTTACATGTCCATCGACTCAGTGTTTCAATGGGTGGCTAATTGCTTTTAATGTAACATCTAAACAGAGCAAATATTGATCCTGTACGATCAGTGACAAAATTCCGTTTGTTTCTAAAGCATTCTGGATTTGGCCAAGCAATGCCCCACTTCACAGGGAGTGTGGATTATCAACAAAAGAGCACAGCAAGGTTTCTGCACGAGATGAAGTGTGAAAACTAGGGAAGCATCCAAGATAAGAAAAGCAGATGTGGTTGGATTGGAAACATGGGAACAAGAGGTCAGAAAGGAGCAGTGAAGCAAGTACAGGATACGAATGGGGGAAATGCACTGGTGGGATACAAATCCTGTGTAAATACTAATAGGTTATTGGTGACAGAGGCTATATATGGAAGAGTTATAATTCCATTCCCAGCAGCATGGAAGGAATCCAGCCTCAGTTGAACCAGGAGTTCTGAGGAAACGAATGGAGATAGGAAATGGCAATTAATGACACTAAAGATGAAATAGCATTCTACAGTGGTCACCCAAGATCCTCCAGTATCCACATGATCACAGCATTAGGTGTATTAATTATTTTTGAAGAGAAAAAGGTGCCATGATTGTTTGTTCCTATGCGGCTGATATTGGGAAGTCAGCCTCTCAAAAGGTTACTTCACATATGGATGCTCATCACTTGATGACTGCAACATCAAACAACGAGTTTTGTGGTAGAGCCGTCACAGATTCATATCACCGTCTTCCTTTTGAATGGAGTCAGTTGACGCATCCAATTGCAAGTAATCAAGTATAGAGGAAACAAGTGATGCAGATGTGAACAAGCGCTCCGTTCCATCCCTAACTATACCAAGAGTCTCATTTCAAGGAAACCAGAGCATGGCAAGCCTCTGGTTGCATGACTGAAGGTTAGGATGGTCGTAAGTGAGTTGATTCAGCTCTTCCATTCCCTGCAGAGCATAGTTAAGACTGGGGTTGAATGTCATTAGTGTCATATAAGTGCCAATCAAATTTAGAGGATGAGCCAGAAGACAGGTCAGGAGTAAGCCAACTATGGGCAGGGGGAAAGGAAGGTCTACAAGACAGTAGCCAAACTGAATTCAAAGTACTAAGCAATGTTAGGTTAGGTAATTAAATGCTTTGGAAGAATCAAGGTTGTCACTGTTAGCCAATCCTAGATCAGACAAGATTTACAGCGAGTTCAATGAAGTTTATTTAGACATAAATGGTATAGGATTGCAGCCTAAATGAGTTGAGTCAACAAAGGAGCTTCCAAGTTACCAACTCCCTTGTGAAAGCTTGGTAAAGGAGTCAATCCACAAGCAACTAATTTTACAGTAGTCCTATTGGTTTAAGAATAAATGACATACAGTTGGTAGTCCAAGCAATGGAAACCTGTTGGCATGATTTTAGAAGGAAAGTTAAGGACCATGATGGTAAAATAACAGATAAAAGCAGGTCTTCGTTCCCCAGTTTCTTTTTACCAGAAGATGAAATTTCCACACAATATTTCCATACAGGAATTATAAACATTTATATGTGACAATATCCAGGTTATACTTTTTTGTCATAAAATTAATGAAAAGTAGCTATGAGTAGCTGTATATTGTTTGTTATTCCTCAGTTTTTTCAGTTCTATCAGACTCCAGTTCTTGTTCGCCATTCTTTTAATGTTGAATGATTATATCTATGCCACATCTATTCACCACAGTCTGTTCACCACAGTCAATAAATTCCAAATTAACTTTCACACTACTCCATCCAACAACCAAGCAGAACATACAACAGCTTACAAGCCGTAATTAAGGTGCAATCCTATGCATGTTTGGACACAAAATGGTCCTACAAATCACAGCATCATTCCACCCAGCCCTGCTGGCTGGAACAGGCTGGGAATTGTAGAACTTTTTTCTGTCTAAACATGCATATGATTACACCCTTGTCAATCTGTGTATAGATATACATTTTTGCTCACAAACCCATTATTTTGGGTCAGCTCTATCTGAAATCTAAAATAACTGCTTTTTGTTGTTATGTCTCCAAAATGGAACATTTGTTAAATACCAACCAAAGAGATTTTTGTAAATATATATATATATATACACACACACACACACACACACACACACGGGTATGGGTGTGGGGTTTTTTTTTATAATGACTACTTTGCGAAACTGAGGTTGATATAATCCATGGCCAGATCTACACCAAGCAAGATATAGCAGTATGGAAGCAGTATATAAAATGCAGGAGCCACACTACTGCTTTATAGCAGTATTGAAGTGCACTGACAACTGTTGGGGCCCATTGACACATACCATATACTGCTATATCCTGCTTGGTAAGGCTCCTGCCTTTTATATAACACTTTCATACCTCTATACCTTACTTGGTGTAGATCTGGCCAAGGTGTGTTCTTTCCAATTTGACTTCACTGTTGTTTCCAATTGAGCCCTATACATTCCATATAAAACAGCAAATTTGAGAAAATAATTCTTTCCTATTCTTCCTATTGGATATTAGAGTCTCAAAATGTGACATTCCCAGTTTTGATTTCTCAATCAGGCAAATTTTTAAACTGAAAATATTGAAACCATGCAGGCCTGTTTCTACAGACAGAGGTGGCTATCCGTCTTTGAATCAACCACATTAGAAAGCTTAGACCACATGGGATTCCATTACGTTAGCAATCCTGCTTCCATAATAGTAGCAATGGAATGAAACACGACGCAAAACAGCATGTAAGGGGGTCATCAGGTTTTATGCTTCTGTACAGAGGATGTGCTTGTAACTTGCCAGAGGCATCCATGGTTTTTTAAAGGGGAAAAATCTTTATCTAAGAAAACATACCATATTTTCTTTCAATAGACATACAGATTAGAACCACTGTACTCTCCTTTCAATATTTTTAATGGGCTTTTGTGTGTTGCCCATGTCAGAAGCAATGAACCAGAGAGGGGGAAATCTTCATTAGGGAAGTATGAGAAATTTGGTCGGTTGGGTTTTTATTGTTTTTACCCAATTCACATCTCCCAGACACTAGCACAGTTTGCAATCAGAAATTTCCGAGTTTGCAATGTGTTCCACAAAACAAAACACGTTTGACAGCATGTGCTGAGAAGCCAGTCGAGGATAAAGAACAACAGCAGGTTAAGACTATAACACAGTGAAGTTCTTTGGTATCTTTTTAGTCCAGATCAGGAAAAACGAGCCTCTGGACTGCCTTCTATTACCAAGAAACAAACACAAAAAAACCAGACTTTATTTTAGGAAGTCCTTACAAATATTGAGAGAATTTTGGCTATTGGACGGTATAGAAATGTAATAAAGAATATTGCATCTTTGTCATTCTGATTCATTTCACAAAGCATGTCAATGCTGTATGGTTTCTTGGTTTCTTTGTAAGAACTGGACTGGTGGTGGTGGTGTTTGCCTTCTTACAGTGAAATCCTATACCTGTCTAGTGAGAGTAGGGATGTCGGAGAAATTCACACCAGAATAGAATGAGTTGGGAAAGCTATGAATTTGACTCACAAATTCCACAGCATTTCCTGAGTCACACAGATTACACAGGTTTTTGCGGACTTTTTTTTTTTTTAAACTTTCCAGAATTTTATGGCAATTCAGGCATAGAAAAATAAGTAAAATTTAAAAAAACACCGTCCAAAAATGTGCATTTTCCCTGTAGGCTAAAGCATGAAAATGTACATTTAGGGGGATTTGCACATGTGCATAAGTGCAAATGCACATTTGTGCGAATTTAGGAAATTGGAAAAACAATCAGATTCCATCAATGAGCAGAATGAAAGGCACCTGAGAATCTGTGGAAGGCAGATGGAATGGATTTTAGAAAATCTGTATATCCCATAAGTGGACATGCATAGAATTGCTACTTAAATCCAATAGAAAGAATATCTACTTTGCTGTTAATATAATATTAATAGCTCAATCCTATGTCTCTTTAGACAGAAAAAAATGTTCTAGCTCCCACAGCGTTCCCCAGCCAGCCATGCAAAATGCTGGGAGTTGTAGGATACAGTATTTAGGGCATTTGGGATTGGGCCCGAAGTTGGCCATATCCGTCATGCTCCAAACTTTCCATAAGCAGTCAAAGACATCCAATATAATAGACCACTGCCAGTTCTTCCCTAAAATGAATTTAGTGGCAGCTAGTAAACGTAATTATTGTAAATACTGTAGTATTTTTCATTTTGCTTCTTTCCACGGAGTTTGGTAATGCTGAATGTTTGTTTTCTGTATTTTTCACAGCTGGACTGATTTATTTTTTGTTAATCATTCTTTTATATGCAGAAAGCAGACAGAGTAGGAGAACGCAGAACAGATCCCAGGAGTTCAAGCTGACCAACAAATGTTTGCTAGGGTCAGTAGCAGGGGATTCATTCCTATGGAATAAGAAGGCTTTTGTTAAATTTCCTCTTTCCATTCCAGACAAAACTGGATTCAGCCTGCCTGCTGTTTTTATAAGATTTTCCTTTAAACCTGCATTTATCTTCTCACTGGTTGAATGTATTTTCTTTGATTTTTACCTAATCCTGAAGTTCCACATGAAGCAGTGAACTGTAGAGTAGCCATGGTCTGAAAAGTTTTCTGTTCTCCTTGAACATTAAAGAAAATTGAGGCCTAAGCCACCCATTGTGTCCTGTTGCCCCAAAATGGAAAGGGACAGGGTGGCCATTTGTCCTGCTTTACAGAGGACAGTCTCCGTTTTGAAGGTGTCCTCTGTTTGAAGGTCTGTGTCCCATCCAGGGCCAATTTAAAGATCAAGAACCAAAAGTTGCCCATCAATGGTGTGCACCTTTACAGCAGACTGAGCAAGCACACAGATCATGCGTTCATAGTCTTTCCCACAATTCTATTTCTATAGGAAGACTTCTTTTTTCTATAATGTCTATTGTAATCATTTCTAAATTGGCACGTACACATATACATTAGAATGTGCAAATTCAATGCAAATAGGTATCCACTTTTGGGGTGATATCTTTTCTCCTATTTTTAGCAATGTGGACGTTGCTACCCTAGGTGTGAAGGCCTAGGTTCAGCCAAGTCTCCCCCTTACCTTACAGTGTCTCACAGCTGTGGCTCCCAGAGAGCAAGAGAATGCAGAGCTGCTAGCACAAACTGAGGGAACAGTGGAGGCAGTTGATTCTGATTTCAGTGGGGCATTCTAGGTTTAGTGTGAACCAGCCAGAACTCTAAAGGAGCTATATCCTTTTGGGGATATGGATCAGCCCTTTAGATAGCTCCTTTAGTAATAGGGTGACCAGATAAAATCCAGTTCAGGGCTCATGTAACTTTAACGGTTGTAGAGAACAGGGAATTTCAGCCAGTGTCATTTGTATGCAATTAGTTTCTGGTGAAATTCCCTCTTCATCACAACTGTTAAAGGTGCAGGCACTATACTAGAGTGACCATATACAAAAGAAGGCAGGGCCCCTGCAACTTTAACTGTTGTGATGAAGAGGGAATTTCACGAGGAACTAATTGCATACAAATGACACTGGCTAAAATTCCCTTTTCTCTACAACTGTTAAAGTTACATGAACCCTGACCTGGATTTTATCTGGTCACTCTACCTTTAGAGTTCTGGCTGGCTTGGACATAGCATAGAAGACTGGAGTTTAAGAAGTAAACCTGTTTCATTAAGTGAAATTGCCATGAAGCAGGACCTGTGAATCCGCAACTCATTGGATTATTATTATTATTATTATTGAAGTAAACATCCTTCTTGTCTACCCCTTTGCTTTTGGATTTTCTGGCATTACTCACAGGGGTCCTTTTTTTGCTGGGTTTGGTTCTGGTTTCACAGCCCCACCGAAATTGGAGCCACCAGCCTCAACAGTGAAGAAAGGAAGTAAAGCAAGGCCTGGAGACTGTTTGCAACCACCCAGGTGCATTCAGGTGTAAGGTTTGTTTGTTTATGATGTTACAAATACCAACTGAAGCCAACCAAGGCGGTTTACTATTTTTTAAATAAAAAATCAAATAAAACATAATAAAACACTAAAAGCAATCTTTAAAACCACAATTTGAAGTTCCATGTTTAAAAGATTTGCCTTGCAGGCCTGGCCCAAGGCAAGTTGCCACTTGAGGTGCGGACACGCCTATCTACCTGTCTACTTTTCCTGGCAGGGACATGCATGCCATCCCACCAGCACACTGCCCTTAGGCCATGCAAGCAGTTAGCAGGACTAAGAAGCAGCAGACCCTATAGAGGAGGAGAGCACCACTCTTCCCATACTCCGCTGCCTGATGCGCCCACTTCCTACTGCTTCATAATAGGGCTGGCCCTCATATCTTGACTCCCTTCCTGAATGCAGAGAGAGTGGGGACCAGTCTCAGTTCCAAAAAGAGTGCATTCCAGACTTCAGGAGCAGCACAAGGGAAAAAAGCCTTTCCCTGGTGCCCAAGCAAGACTCTGCAAGTGGGGAGGGTGTTCAGAAGGGCCCCTGTAGCTTGTCATAATAACTGAACAGTCCCTCAGATAGCTAGGCTGTAAACCATTTCGTGCTTTAAAGGTTGAACTAACATCTTGAATTGAGTCCAGAAAATCATTGGTGACTAGTGCAGATATTTCCGTAAGGGGGTGATATGATCACAATGCCATGCCTCGGTTAGCAGCCAGCTGCTGCATTTTGTACCAATTCAAGCTGCCAGACACTCTTCAAGGGTAGCTCCATATAGAACTCATTGCAGTAGTCTAAGTATGACATAACTATGGCATGGGTAACTGTTGCCAGATCAGACCAACTCCGGAATGGTTGCAGCTGTACACAGTATTCCAAGTGTGTTCCCTTTGTAGAAAGGGAACAAAGTTCATTCAAATCCGTTTGTGAAATTCATCACCCACCCTCACTGCCTTATGGACTTTGTTGCTGCTTTAGAATTTTCAAGTCCAGATCCTAAGCAGACCTCTGTAATTTTACTTGTAAAGAAGTGAGAATTCATCAGCTTCTTCTGGTAGGATTTTTCTCTTGCCTCTGGGACCTATCAAATCCATAGACCTTTGGCTTCCAAATCTCCCTTGCATGAAGGATAGCCAATTTTATTCCTATTTACTCTTTTGGCCCTGCTTCTTTGCCTTTAACAGCAGCCTGGCCTGAAGGTCAAACCTTTACCATCACTTAATTCTCCAGCTAGGAAGGCTTCAGGTCAGTGAAGGCTGGTGGCTCTGATTTTTGTGGAGCTGTAAATCCATTCTGGGCTTCACTAGGAACCAGCCAGAACTTTGAAAGTGCTATCTAAGGTGCAGAATCCATTTTGGGGATAGGGTTCAGCACCTTGACTAGCTCCTTCAGAGTTCTGTCTGGTTCTGATTGAAACTCAGAAGCCATCAGCCTTCACTGGGCAGTTGATTTCTTCGCGTCAGGCTGCTCCAAACACACAAGACTTGAACTAGGAAACAGGTGCAACTCTCATTTCTAGGCATGGCCACCTTTAACTGACAGGGCTTCTGTACCTTTAAATGTCGTGTGACAGACCAAACTGCAACTGTGGTCATCTTGGGATTTGTTTGTTCATTTTAATCATATTGAGGTGCCTTGATTGGAAAAGCTACAGCTGCTGGGTTTCTCTCAGTCAGGGAGCTTTTAAAGGCACAGGAGTCTAAATATCCACTGAGTGGCTGGCCTTGCATGCATATTTACATACTAGCAATAGCCCTCCCAGGAGTCCACACATTCTTTGAGCATTGTGCAAACACACAAGGATAGCCAATCTCATGGGCGGGAGCTTTTACATATTCCTGGGAGTAATGTAGGAGAAACTGTGGAGGTGGCAGGAACTACATCAGCCTGGGAAATTTTTGCCCTGTCTCTATTTCTCTCATGATCTCCACTTCGAAACCTGCGTGCATCCATCTCACTTATAGCAAGGCTGTCAAATGAATGGAAGGTTGACTAAGGATGCAATTCTATTCACTTCTGGGCGGAAAAGAAAGCCCTACAACTCCTAGCATTCCCCAGTCAAAACATGAATAGGATTGCAGCATAAAGTAGATGGCATGTGCATGTGTGTCAGTGTGCTTGAAAATTTTTCTCATAAATGTTTTGCAGGTAAATTTAAAGCTCAGTGATTAATGCAGATGGATGAAACAGAATATTTTGCCGGTTCTGTATACATGTCTGTTCCTGCCCCCTTTCCCTAAGGCTGAACTACCTACAGGCTACCTACATTGACAACTTTTTAAAAAAGTGGTTGAATTTTTAAAATTCAAACAAATCAAGCATTGAGGAAAAACCTCATCCCTGTTATTTGGATGCAAGTATGTCGCTGAGTTTATGAATTTTTAGAAAACACATTGTCCATTTTAAGCTTTAGGGTCCCTTCCTATCGAAAACTGCTCCACAAAACCATTTTAGGTGATGTGTATCTAAAGGCCTTTCCAGTGAATGTAACCTATTAGCTCTTGCTGCCTAGTCGCCGAGGATTTCTTCCATGTACCATTAGCGAACAGCAATATGTAAGAGACTTGAGATAATATATAAAATTCATCTAACAGCCAAGTCCCAAAAGCCAGTTTTAATTATAGTGGTGGTGGGGGGGAATGCTTACATGTCTAGTAAATCTGCTGGCACTCAGTAACTGGAAGTGGCCCAGATTTGCCTTCTGTCCTCTGTTTGAAACCAGAAACACCCAGACATCATCGGTATCAGCCAAGACCTTCTGAAACTCTATTGCCCCCATTAGACAGAATACATAAAATCTGAGCCTGCAGCATTGCAAAGGAGACAGCTGGCAGAAAAGTCACACAGGAACAGTGGGCAGAATGCTAAGCTTTGAGTGTTTGTAACAATGAACCACACAAAGAACGGCATGGAGTGGCATGCTGAACCCGCACCCCGGTCCTTATTCTTTCACAGCTAAGAAGAGGGAGTTTCCAATGTAGCCAGCAGATCTGTACACATGTCTATCAATTAAGCAGCTACCAGGCTCAGCGGAGACATGGCCACTTTAACAGAAAATAAGAAGTGATCCACATAGAGTGAGGAGGCACCCACAAAAGAAGTGATGGAAAAAACTCTTACGGGGTGGAAGGTGGGGGTAAAATGACTTCAGAAAATCCAAGGGGTTTACAGGTACAACGGGGGTGTTACCAGGCCTGTAGCCCATGTGAGCTGCCCCCACATTTTCTCTGCCCCCCCATTATTTTTTTTTACAAATAAATACTCATGTGTTTCAATTTATGTGGACACCCCTTGGATGATTCCAGAGGATGGTCTCATAGCACATGATACAGCCACCTTGCTAAAACAGTATGCCATTTTGAGTTCCATGATGGGGGGGGGGAGGGGACAGGATATAGATCAGAGGTACAGAACTTCTTTCAGTCCAAGAGCTGGGTTCCATTTTGGTTGGTGGGGCTGAAAGCAAAATGGGTAGAGCCAAAACAGAAAACAATGCCACCATAGTGTACCTTAAAGCTCTTTCTGCCGGGAACTAAGCCTTAGGGGAGACTTAGGGCATGCTTCACAGAAACCTGGCTGGGAGATGATATTGGGCCGACATGGGCCCAGGCTCTCCCAGCTGGATACTGTGTTAGTGAGCAGGTGAGGGAAAGTGGGCGGGGGGATGGAGTAGCTGTGGTCTACAAGGACAATCTTAACCTGACCAGACATCCTGTTCAGCAATTGAATCACATCGAGTGTGTGTACCTGAGTCTGAAGGCCAGGGATAGACTAGGGATTCTGTTAGTGTACCGGCCACCCTACTGCCTATCAGACTCCCTGGCCAAGATCACGGAATTGGTCTCGGAGTTGGTGTTGGATTTGCCCAAGCTTTTGGTCCTGGGCGATTTCAACATCCCATTCGAGGCTGGTTTGTCAGGTGCAGCTCGGGAGTTCATGGCTTCCATGACAAACATGGGCCTATCCCAATTGGTCTCTGGACCTACACATTCAGCAGGTCACACCCTCGATGCTGTCTTCAGCTCTGAACAGACAGATCTGTGGGTGGAGGTAACAAATACCTCTGCATTGTCATGGACAGACCATTTTCTGGTCAGGGTTAGTATCACGGCTACCACCCACCCCTGCAGGGGTGGCGGACTTATTAAGATGGTCTGCCCTCGAAGGATGATGGATCCTTCTGGATTCCAGAAGGCCTTGGAGGGATCTATGGCTGGTATCGTCGACGATCCTGTAGAAGCCTTGGTCAATAGATGGAATCAAGACCTAACTAGGGCTATTGACACGATCACCCCCAAATGTCCTCTCTGACCTGCTTCTAATCGGGCATCCTGGTATACAGAAGATCTCAGGGAGTTGAAGCAGAAAGGACGACTGGAGCGCCGATGGCGGAAAACTCAACTTATATCCGATAAGACATGACATAGAGAACATCTTCGTTCTGATGGGGTGGCAATACGTACAGCAAAGAAAGCTTTCTTCTCTGCACGCATTGCGTCTGCGAATTCGCGTCCAGCAGAACTGTTCAGGGTGGTGAGGGGTCTAATCCAGGCCTTCGAGCCTTTGGTAGTTCACTGTGATGCCTTTAACGATCATTTCACAGATAAAATCTCTCAGATAAGAGCTGACTTAGATGTCATCATTATAGCAGAGGCTGACAATGGAGTGTCCAGCAACTCCGCGAGTAGAATTACCCTGGATCAGTTTCAGTTGGTGAGTACCGAGGACATGGACAAGCTGCTTAGTCAAGTGAGGAGGATGACTTGCCCTCTCGATCCCTGTCCTTCTTGGCTGGTCGCCCAGGGAGGAGATGCAGTTAGATCACAATTACAATATATTATTAATGCATCTCTCAGGGAGGGGAGTTTTCCATCATGTTTAAAAGAAGCGGTAGTATGGCCGCTTCTAAAAAAAGCCCTCCCTGGATCCCCTGGACTTTAATAACTACAGGCCAGTATCAAATCTTCCATTTTTGGGCAAGGTGATCGAGAGGGTGGTTGCCTTCCAACTGCAAGCAGTTTTGGATGATACAGATTTTCTAGACCCATTTCAAACTGGCTTCAGGGCAGGATATGGAGTTGAGACGGCTATGGTTGCCTTAGTGGATGATCTACACTTAAATATTGACAGGAGGAGTGTGTCCCTGTTGGTACTCCTGGACCTCTCAGTGGCTTTCGATACCATCGACCATGGTATCCTTCTGGAACGCCTGAGGGAATTGGGACTCGGGGGCACTGTGCTTCAGTGGTTTCGGTCCTACCTCTTCGGCAGGTTCCAGATGGTGATGCTTGGGGATAGTTGCTCTTCAAAGAAGGAGCAGCTATGTGGTGTACCACAAGGTGCCATCCTATCCCCAATGCTGTTTAACATCTACATGAAACCGCTGGGAGAGATCATCCGGAGGCATGGAGCTGGGTGCTATCAATACGCTGATGACACCCAAATATATTTCTCTATGCCTTTGACAACAGTGTCAGCTAAGGATAGTGTGTCTCCTCTGAATGAATGCTTGGAGGCGATAATGGGCTGGATGAGGAAAAACAAACTGAAGCTGAATCCAGACAAGACGGAGGTGCTTACTGTCAAGGGCCACAACCTGGGGTTGGAGGTGTGTCAACCAGTTCTGGATGGGGTTACACTCCCCCTGAAAGACTGTGTTCGCAGCTTGGGGGTGCTCCTGGATCCATTGCTCCAAATGACAGCTCAGATAGATGCGACTGCCAGGAGTGCCTACTATCAGCTTCGGCTGATACGCCAGCTGCGCCCCTTCCTAGAGTTGGAAGACCTAAAATCAGTAGTGCACGCGCTGGTAACTTCGAGGCTTGACATCTGCAATGCGCTGTACATAAGGCTACCTCTGTGCTTAGTCCGGAAACCAGTTGAAGGCCTCTAGTGTAATTCGTTCCATCTAACAATCAGGAAGCTTTTCCTGATGTCCAGCCAGAATCTGGCTTCCTGTAACTTGAGTCCTTATTCTGTGTCCTTGGATGATCGAGAAGAGATCCTGGCCCTCCTCTGTGTGACAACCTTTCAAGCACTTGAAGAGTGCTATCATGTCTCCCCTCAGTCTTCTCTTCTCAAGGCTAAACATGTCCAATTCTTTCAGTCTCTCCTCATAGGGCTTTATTTTCAGAGGGTGTAGTGTGACTTTCTGGGGAACTCCTGAGGGCCATATTGGGATTTGGCCACTGGGGCTGAGGTTCTGATATAAACAAATTAAAGAATTTTTAATAATCAGTAATGAGACTGATAACAAGTATAATGGTTCTGGCTTTAAAGATTCTTATTTCAAGATGCTTGATCGAAATTCTTTTGTCTATGATTCTCCCATGACACAATGAGAACAATGCCTTCTAATACCTGTTTGTTTGTGATGGCATGATGATTAATTAGTTAATGACCTTCAATACAAAGCACTAATAACACATCATAGAGGGGAATCCCTGTAGGCTTTGCAAACACGTTTAGACCTGTTGAAACTGATTCATCAGGAAAAGCATGTGGGATCTCGAGGGTTAAGAAATTGGCACATCTTTTTCACCGCTCTTATTTCATGTTGATAATCTCACCTTCTTAAGTCTAGGCAGTGTTGTGAGTCCAGGTGCAGCGAGACTCTTTAGTTGCACCATCAGGAGTGAACCACACCTAAAAAATCAAGCTGATGACAAGTCCACGAGTTAAATTTGCAACTGGCCGCTTCCTGAAATCAAAGAGATGTCCTCTTTCCAGGAGAAACAGCAGACTCATCTATTCTTCACAAAACAATATTCAGAAAGCCACAGGAGGACATATGGGCCCGCATAATGCAGATGACTAGGTTTAGCAATATTCGAGCTGCTGCACTACAAGACCCGGGTTATAAATGAGGGATTGGATTTATTTATTCCTTTCAAACCATTCTGTTCTTTCACCTTTGCTGCCCTTTCCGCTAAGGACTGCTTGATGCTAATTATCTTACCTCCTTCAATTCTCTTCTGAAACCAACCACCCTAGGCTGACCAGATAAAATCCAGGTCAGGGCTCCTGTAACTTTAACAGTTGTAGAGAAAAGGGAATTTCAGCCGGTGTCATTTGTATGCAATTAGTTCCTGGTGAAATTCCCTCTTCATCACAACTGTTAAAGTTGCAGGGGCCCTGCCTTCTTTTGTATATGGTCACTCTAGTATAGTGCCTGCAACTTTAACTGGTGTGATGAAGAGGGAATATCACCAGGGACTAATTGCATACAAATGACACTGGCTGAAATTCCCTTTTCTCTACAACTGTTAAAGTTATAGGAGCCCTGATCTGGATTTTATCTGGTCACCCTAAACCACCCCATTTTCCATAAAGCCTTTGACCCACCCTACACCGTGTTATACTCTGCCCTATGTATGTCCACTCAGAAGTAAGTCCCAATGAGTTCAATGGAGCCTAAGACTATGTGTAAATGAAACAATCGCATATTCTTTCCCTCCCATTCCCTATGTCAACTTTTAGATTGTGAGCTCCTTGGGGTAGGAACCTGTGTTCTGTACACCATATTCACAGTTAGATAAAAATTTGTCTCTTCCTAGAAGAATCAGGCTGCTGCATGCGGTGTCCCCCAACACTTTAATCCTTACAACAACCTTGTGAGTCAGGTTAGGCTGACGTAAATCATGACTGACCTAAGGACACACAGTACACTTCAGTTCTGAGGGGGAATTTGAACCATGGTTAGAAAGAGCATACCAATGTGCCAGGCAGGATCTACACTACTGCTTTAAGACAGTTTATAACAGTAATCACAACCGTTGGGGCCCAGGACACACTCCGTATACAGTTTTCAAACCATTTTCAAAGTGTCATATCCTGCTTGGTGTAGATCTGGCCCCAGTGTTGTAAGATCTTCACTAGATGTCATGCCCCATTGGAGTCCTCCTCCTCAGAGGAGGAGTAGCTAGAGGCCCCAGAAATCCAGGGCACCCCATACCAGGGACAGCCACTAGACCCACAGGAGCCTGAACCCTCGGGGGACGTGGTTATAGGACCATCCCTATCAGGGTAAAGGGATTCTGCCTCTGAGGTAGAGGCTGAGCAATCCCCTGCCCTCCCCCCCCCCCCGGAATATTGTTGCCTCAAGCGACAGACATGTAAGGCTCCTATGCAAAGGAGGGCTCAGCTCCAGAAAATGTCTCCTCAGGAGAAAGTGACTCCTCAGGAGTAAGGCTCTGCAAAGGGAGGCTAGATTACTGCAGCAGAGCTCTGGGTGGGGTCCATCAGGCCTTGGGCTTAGAAGCCTTTATTAGAAACCAGCCAGTGTTGGAACAACTTGGTCCATCCTGCCTTTGCTATGTCTCCTGAACCATGTCTGTGATTGATGCTCTGTTTCTTGGCCCTTTGGATTGCCTAATACACGCTTCTGACTGATTTACTGTGTTTGACTTATTGCCTGTTATGGTGACCACTTCATTTGTTGCCTGATCCTCTTGTCTGACTGACTGTCTGTGCTGTGACCTCTGCCTAGCTTTAGACCACCTCTGTTGTAACCTGAACCCCATCAGCTTGACCTGTAGGCTTGACTGTTTGCTGACTCCTCTGCATCTAGAACCTGCTACATCCAAAGCAGGGCAGCCTTTTCCAAGTACTCTCTTTAGCAGAGGTGTGCTATGTATTTACAAAGGAGGGGGCATTTTTTTTTCCTGCAGTGGTGCCCCAACTCTGGAACAATCTCCTCAAAGAGCCTCAACTGGCACTGGAACTACAAGCTGAGAGGCCCTTCTAGTGGAAAAGATTTTAAACAGAGGAAGAGGAGGCTGTAAATGCTGCTCTCCTTTGGCTGCCAAGCCTGTGTCTTCCCCCCCTTTGTCTGTTGAGCATAAGTCCTGTAGGATTGCACCCTTTATAGATTTTAAACAGCTCTTTGGTCTACTAATAATACCTAAAATATATATAGAACATTTCAAGAGACCATACCCATCACATATATTGGGCGACATTCAGTGTTGTGTGAACAGAGTTTTGCTGATAAAACAGGAGACCCCTTTGTCTCTTCCTCCTGCAGCTCCCCGCTCCCAAATCTCCAATGCAGATTTAAGAGTGATTCAGGAGTAAGGGGAATCCATTTCACCAGCTGTGTCTACTCCATTGGCAGACAGAAACTTTCAGGTTCAAGTGGAGCGCTGGTGGGGCTGTGAATCCATTCTGGGTTTCAGTCAGAACCAGCCAGAACTCTCAAGGAGCTATCTATTTTGGGGCTAGAGTTTAGCACTTTGGATAGCTCTTTTAGATTTCTGGCTGTTTCTGACTGAAAACCAGAATGGATTCACAGCCCCACTGAAATCAGAGCCACCAGCCTGCACTGTATGTTAGCAATTATTACGACAGCCCTATCTGGGAAGCTAATACTATATTTCAGATGACGAGTTGAGGTGGAGAGAATAAGGTAAGATTTGAACCAAAGACAGCCCACCCGCTCTCTCATGTTCATTATACTGCACCAGCTCTCATTCTATATAGCAGGAACTCAGGAATAAAGCCACTGACTCCAGCAAAGAGCTAAACATATCCCTGGATGAATTTCCCCCTTTAGTCACCCAAAGATATTATCTTTGATCAGATACCGGGGATGATAGAAGGAAGCAGAGATAGGAAAGAAAACTCAGAAAGTATGCAAATGATGATGGATTATTTCAGTCCAATCATGCCAAGACATTCTTTGTTGCTTTAATACTAACTGAAGTAATGATGCTATTCAAATGGATATTATTTCCAAACTTTTCTGTAACTGATCACAACTGGGCAAGATGCTAATATTTAATGACCAAATCTTTCATCAACTGGGTGTAAAGCTGATAAATGCACGGTAGAGTTTCTTAGAAAAGATGCACTTACAGCAGCAACATAGTATAATGAAAAGTTAACTTCAGAGCATAGGGAGCTGGAGATAAATCCAATGAAAAGAATAATGTCCATTGTGCTGTTTAAGTTATTAAAATAATCCTGAAATGAAGACACATCAGAACTCATTTATTACAGAGGAATTCTCCATCAAATCTATGGGAATATCTCCAAGTCTCCTTCCAAAAAAACTCACCTTCATAATGCAGGTTCTTTGTGCAGAATGGAACAATTAAAAACAACAATCAGAAGTATGAAGGGTGTCTTCTCTTGCCTATCTGAAAGCCAGGTCCCAAAATTTTACCGTTCTCTGGAGTTTCCAAAAAACAGATTCCAAAATAGTTCCATACAGTTCAGAGCAGCCTTCTTTAGTTGCCTTGAGGACATCTTTGCAAAAGGTGGGGTACACATTCTACGAAAATAAATAAATAAATAAATAAACCTTCACTCCAGTCAGTGGTATGGTTAGGCCTGGACCTCAGACACAAAGTCCAGGGACCCTGCTGCCCCACACAGGGGCCCCAAATTTCCACCCAGAGTGCAGCAAGTGATGAGGGCAAACTCCTGAAGTAGACCCCATTTCATCACTGTAGTCATGATGGGGCTATGATTTGAGTGAGTTTAAAATGCAAAAGTGCACATGCTCGGAATATTATTTTTAATCCAGGTTGGCAAAGTATTACAATAATGTTGTTGTTGTAACATATTGGGAATGTAAAAGCAGTTGTAAAGCATGGAACAGTATGGGAGGGGGAGAAGAGAAATGTTACCTGTGTGCTTCACAACTAAAATAATATGCATGGTTATCTAAAGGGGGCCTCCATAAGCCCATTAGCTTCAGGGTCTAAAATTATTTAGCTGCACCACTGTTCCCCCCCCCCCCACTTTTCCCAGGGCTGGCCCAAGACGTTTTGTTACCTAAGGTGAAGGCAAGATAGTACTTCCCCTACTTCATGTACAGAAGAATCTTTCTTCAACACTGAAGACAGTAGGTTTGCTTAGGGGGTTCAGGACCAGCTGCCTGGCACACATAGCTTTGTCCTCCAACACCTTGCTTTTGCTCCCCACCCCTCTCCAGCTGCCTCACTCCACTTCATGGGTTGGCCAGCCCTGAGTCTCGCCATTCTGAAAGAATGGCAGTCATTAAATTCCTGCCAAAAAAGAAATAGGCAAGCAGTGCACTGGAGAATGCTGTTGTGGAAAGGGCAAAATCTGTCCACCATCTATGATTTCGGGTGGCCCAGCCCTCACCGATGGGGAATCTGCAGGATGATGCACCCAGCAGGTGGTGGGACTGCAATGTGTCTCTGTAGGAAGGGCTCACAGCTGCACCCAGCCTCCAGGGCTACTCATAATATGCACATCTATGCAACAGGATGACGGGCACTTTGCTAGTTAAATAATGAGCCTCAGGATAGGACAAGGACTTGGCTTGTTCAGTTTAATATCTCCACAAGCCATGAGTTGCAGCCCATGAGACAATTAACAAAGGATTAGGGTGATTAAGAGGGAGAAATGGGAAACCCCTAAGCTAGTCATGACTGAACACAAGAGTAAGAGACTTCTCAATCTCAATCAACATTGGAGCAGTCCTGGAGAGAAGCATCATGGCTGAATATATCTGTCAACTGTAACTTCTTTGGCAGTAGGCTGCAGATATAAAAGTAGATCCAAATTGCATCTGTTACCAAGTAGTTTGCTTTTTCGACAGTCAGTTTGATCTAAACCACTATAAAGATTTTCTGTACAGTTCAGGCTCCTGAACTGCACTTGCCTGGATGGTTTGAAGTAAGGGTGTGCAACAGATTGGCTGGATTCTGAAGCGGATCAGGTTGATTTGGAAAAATTCAGGAGATGTCAGAACCATGAGACTCTTCTGCGGCAGACTGAATCAAAATCTGAACCCTCCCGACACAGAAACCCAGGCGGTGTGTCTGCAAAAATTGATACCTTTCTTCCAAAGCTCTCCATTTATGGCTTTTCTCAGCCATTAATGGCTGGGAAATGCTAGGAGTTATAGGGATTTTTTTTCTGTATAAACATGCATAGGACTGGGTCCTAACATGTCTAAATGTTGTTGTGTTGTTGTGCTGTTATGATGCTACATATTGTTTTATAAACTGTTGTATGCCGCTTTTGTATTTTTAAAATGGGAAGCAGTATATAAATATTATAAAATAAATCAATAAATACTAAATATAAAGAAAACAAAAACATGGCCAGGGAGGAGAGAGGGGGTGTTGCGTTGTGCCTGGCAGTTCTCGCTTCTAATCACAGTGAATGGTTTTACCAGGGCTCTCCAGTGCTTTGGGGCAGAGATGATGTCATAATATATAATACATTGCAAGACTGATCCAATGTTCAGTGCTCTTTGCTGGTTCGCCATCACAGGAGTAGGAACATTAAAGGGTTGGGGTGGAGGAGTCTGTGGGAGGGTGTAGCATTGGGTGCTGGCTTGGAATCCTTCTGCCTCTGCCCTTGTATGCTCCACATCCATCATCTACCCCTGATCTATTGCATTTTCTGTGACTTTGGTGACAACTTGGGTGGGAGTCTTTAAAAGCCTTAAACTGCTTCATTGTAAGTAGAGATGGTACAGGCATCTGGTTGGGGCTTGAAGACTGGTGAGAAATCACCCACTTGGCCCGCTAGATGTCAGTCCACGGTCCCCAGCACTTGCCCAACTCAGTACACGCCATCGGGAAACTGCCATTACGGGCTCATTCATGACCATAAATGGGCCATTTGCACAAATGGCGGCCTTACAAGCTCCCTGGGGTTTGATGAGTGCCATGCGGGGTGGGCATGAGTTCCATCACTAATTCTGACACCTCAACCCATGGACCTAACCCTGTGAACCTTTCCAGGTTTCCCGCCTAGAGACACTCTGTGGCATATGCCATCTCCCCACCCACCCACCCAAAATATGGGGTGGGAAAAAACGGGAAAACATATCACTTTCCTCTCCCCAAAAATACAGAGACTCCCCTTCCACACGAAAAAAGCACTGGACCTATCTTTCTGAAATTATTCACATATCTTCACTAGGACTATCTCTATGCTGCATGCCATTTTCATAACAATGGCCCACAAAGAACATAGGAGGATAAATCCATCCCCTCCTCCTCCTCCCCCTCCTCTTCCTCCTCCTCCTCCTTCTGGAAACCTTTGAACTGCAAAGGCTACTATTTCACCAAAAACCCATGAACCTGTTCATCAAAGCTTGAGCCAATAGGAAGGGGAAACTATGCCTGCAATTTTCATCCAGTTCTGCCCCAAAAAATTTTTTTTAAGTTATTGGCACTTCACTTGAAAAAGAAAAGTTCTACATGGAAAGGCGTCTAGCACAGAAACCCCTGCACTCATTTGCCAGATATTTATCAGGTTTCATCCCCTCTTAGGGGGCTACTATGTGTGTGCATTTCATCCAATTCTATCAAAAAGCAAAAAAAATATTGAAAGTCAATGGGAGGCACTAAGCTTCAGTTTTCTGAATTGAAATTTAGATTCAGCCCTGAATCAAATCAGGCAACCTCAAAATCATTCCAAAATGAATCGGTCTGTTTTCTGAATTACTGAATCAGGGTCCAAACCAAAACTTGTGGTTAGTGCACATCCCTAGTTTGAAGACATGTCCGGTCAGGAACTGGGTTGGAGTTGAGACGATCTGTAAACCCTATGCATGCCTCTTTCAGTTTTCTCAAAGAATGTTATGGTATAAAAATGTAATAAAATAGGTTTGAGATGAGCAAAATATACTTTGCAAGCTGTCCATAGCAAGTCATTTAGAATGACTGGCAGGCAGAACAAAATGGTAACTGGATCAAAAAAACTCACTCCCGGGCCGTGTCTTGACGGTGGTGCATTGGCCCCGTGAGCCCTCGAATCTCCCGCTTTTATGCTCCTTCCAGTTATCCGTATGGCAAGGATCTTAAGTGTGGGGTTTTTCAGGAAGGAGCCGCCGCCGTGCCCAGGAACACGTCATTGCACAGGTACCGGGCACACGAAGAAAGCCCTCCCCTTTCTTTCCCAAAAGGCAACCAGGGAGGACCTGCTGTTGTTGCTACTTCTGTGGGATGGTTATTTTTTCTTTTTAAAATGCTTGTGTGCTTCTCTGGTACGCCACACAGGGAGAAACCGCCCAGGCCACGCTTTTTCCTCACCATGGCCCCACTCGGCTGGAGCGCATGCCTCTTTGCCACGGGAGGTTGTCATGGGTCACTAATGGGATCTAATCCTGTGCGGGATGGGCAGCACCCCTTCCCACCTGGTCCCTGCTTGATCAAAGTCTTCCTCTTTCTTCAAAAACCCAGCTCTGTTGCCTGGAAACAGCTCATGGAGATGTACCCAAAAAGCGCATGAAGGAAGCCCTCCCCTTTCTTCCCCAAAGGCAACTGACCACCCCTTTCCCCTGTCCTGTCATGCCAGAACCTCGTTCCATTTTTCCATTTTTTTATGTTTATCTGTAAATGCGAAGCTCCACAGAAGCAGCCCAGCGGCCATTCGGCTTGCTGGGCTGCCCCTTCCCCCTGTCCCAGCGAGCCAGTGCCTCACTCCATTGCTTTGATTTTTTTATATATATATATATATTCTTTAACTGCTGCTTCACTGGACACCGGAGGCATGGAGGTGGTCCAGCACCCATTCTGCTTGCTGGCCCATCCCCTCTCCTGTCCAGCCGATGGCGACCAATCAGGGCTTGCCATTGGCTGAGGCATGCCTCCACCGCAGCTCTGAAGCAAGGCAACAGACAGCAGATGCCACTGTCACCTCACTCCAAGAGAAAAAAGTCACAGTAAGTCCCCAACTTTTTTAAATCAGAGCTTCGGGGGTTTGCCCCTGGATAGCTTTGCGATGGTAGCTGCGTCATATAAATGACCTGCAGCCACTGCGGATCCACCCCAGGGCAAAGCCCTCATCAAGACAAGCCCACAGTAAATACACTGATTTAGAGCTCACTGGGTCATGCCAACACAGCTGTGTGCTGCTGTAGTTGTGCTTCAGCATCGCCTGAAACTTCCGAGAGGATGTAGACTTTACTTCTCAGGTTTGTCCTGCAGGGCCTTGTCCTGCTTACTTCTGTCTAGACATGCAGAGGCATGCCCAGTTTACTTGTGAGCAGACATGCTGCTCATTCTTACTTCTGAATAGACATGCCAACGTTTATCCTGCTTACCTCTGAGTAGACATGTAGATAATAATTCATATTTGGAATGCTATCTGAAAGTGTTGCTGAGTGATTCAGTCCTGCTTACTTCTGAGTAGACATGCAGAGGCTTGTCCTGCTTACTGTTGAGTAAGCTTAAAATCAATAAGAATCAAATTTTGGCCCCACTCACCCTAAGAGTTTTGCCAGATTGGAATTTGGCCCTTGGGCTGAAAAAGGTTCCCCACATCTGATGTAAGGAATCAATTCACGGCTCATCATGCATTGCACTAGCAATGACAGAAGGCATCATTATTTCTTGGCGAGCTCAAAGGAGCATCCCACTGTTCTGGAATTGGCAATGCTGCACATGACCCCAAAAGTAGACATTGAAGATCTAACCCATTTATTAATAAATAATAATAATAATAATAATAATAATATATTTATTTATTTCTGACCCACCTCTCCCTCTGGATCGAGGCAGGGAACAACAATAAATATAAATACAAAGACCATAAAATAGATAAACATTAAAACAAATAAAACAAATACATTATTTTTAAAAAATCTTAAAATTCAACTGGGTAGGCCTGTCGGAAGAGATCAGTCTTCACGCTTCTCTTAAATTCAAGGAGACTGCTAATTTGTTGAATCTCCTCCGGCAGGCCATTTCACAGTCTAGGAGCAGCAGAAGAGAAGGTCCTCTGGGTAACACTCGTCAGCCTAGTTCTGGCTGATTGGAGTAAATTCTTCCCAGAGGACCTGAGTGTGCAGGGTGGATTATACGGGAGAACCTGCCACTTTTCACCCACCAGCTAGGATGAGGATTAGGAAGGCTTTACAGTGGTACAGAAGGCTAAAGATCATTCCTAGGACAGGCCATCCCTACTTGTTGCTTTGTCCCTCCTCAACTACTCCACCATTTTCAATAGCGTATAAAAGTATTGAGCTTGCACATGGCATCGGCTGAACACCATCAGCTGGCCATGAGGAAGAGCAGCAATATGGCACAGTGTCTTCAATGTGGACTGGGGAGATTCAAGTTCAAATCCCCACTCATGGGATGACCTTCGGTGAGTCATCGTCTCTCAGTTTAATCAGACTGCTTCACAGGGTTGTTCCAAGGATGAAATGAGATAAAGCCATGTAAGCTGACTTGATCTCCTTGGAGGAAGGGTGGGGCCAAATGTGATTAATAATGAGCGAGGAGCCAGCCAGCAGAGCAATGGCAAACATGATATGATCAAGGATCTGGTTGGGGAGGCTGGGAGGGACAAGCAGCACAAAAGGTGAAGAGTTCCAACAATGAACACCTGCACCGGGTTTAGTTCATTTTGGTTGAGAGAGGACTAGAGTTTGACTGTGTCTTTGTAATACTTGCTTTATTCACAAGCATACAAGCAGAGCATAGTGGAAGTAAACAGACACTCTTTCAGCAGGCAGTAGAGATCACCTTACATAAGCCTATCCAATCTATGCCACTACTAGGGTGACCAGATAAAATCCAGGTCAGGGCTCATATAACTTTAACAGTTGTAGAGAAAAGGGAATTTCAGCCAGTGTCATTTGTATGCAATTAGTTCCTGGTGAAATTCCCTCTTGATCACAACAGTTAAAGTTGCAGGGGCCCTGCCTTCTTTTGTATATGGTCACTCTAGTATAGTGCATGCACCTTTAACTGTTGTGATGACGAGGGAATTTCACCAGGAACTTTACTCTACAACTTTACTCTACAACTGTTAAAGTTACATGAGCCCTGACCTGGATTTTATCTGGTCACCCTAGGGCCACTACCCCAGTTCCAGGTAACAGCAGCTAGAAAGTCTCAGTACTCTCATTCTGTCTCTGTCCATTCCGACTGCAAAATCTCTTTCACATAATCTCTCTCTCTCTCTCTCTCACACACACACACACACACACTCACTTTCAGGGCACGTATCTCAGTCCCCACCATTGTAGACCTGTCCATTCTGGTGGCCATCCACAGTCATTAAGAAATAAGAAATGTAATAGCCATACAGGCTGGGAATTATAGGAGTTGAAGTCCAAAACACTGGAGGGCACCAAGTTGGGGCAGGTTGATCTACACTAAATAGATACAACAATAAGTGCCGATATCTTGACAACATTTGCACAGTTTCTGCAGGACCAGCAAGGGCCTTGTTACATGCTGGGCCCAATCCCATTTTCTGATGCAACTGGGTTTTGCACTCACCCACCCACCCCCAGTGCTAACAGGAGAAGGCAATGGCAGGCAGAGGTATTATCAAGTTTGCCTTTAAAAGGTATAAATCTGTTCAACATGCTGCGCAACCTTCAAGCTTTTCCCCTAATGTAACATGAAGTCATTGTCACAGGGGTGTCGAGGGAGGCATGGGTTCCTGTGGAAACAGCTGTTTTTCTATGCAAATAATACAGGCCTTGTGGTGATGCTATTTGAATCTAAATTACTGACCAAAACATACACGTACATGGTTCCAGAGTGCCCATTGTCTTCCAACACAGTTAAGGGCACAAATTGTCTCAGTCGGGCCATTTTGTAGGCGAGGGACTTGGGCTATGCTCATGCAATTATACTTCTATCTAACACAGGCATATTAAGGTGCAATCCTATTCATTTTTAGACAGAAAAAAAGCCCTACAACTCCCAGCGTGCCCCAGCCAGCATAGCTGTCTAAATATGCATGGGACTGCGCCTTGAAGAAATTAAAATTATTTTTAACTCCTTCCTATGTGATATTTACATGTGTCAGATGTCTGTTTTAATTATGTCCACAAGAGTAGCTGCCACAGGCTGCTTCCTACACAGGGGTGGGCAACTTTTTTTCTGCTGAGGGTCACTTTCCCTCATGTGTAATCTGTCAGGGACCTCATGAAAATGATGAGCAGGGCGGAAGCCAGCAGCGAGCCAGGCCAGAGAGCCAGTGTGATGAAGTGGCTAAAGTGTTGGACTGGGAGTTGGGAGTTCCAGGTTCTAGTCCACACTCGGCCACAGAAACCCACTGGGTGACTTTGAGCTGATTCTTCCCCATTTCCAGACTGCCTATCAGGGCTGGCTCCAGGTTTGGGCAGGCCCTCAGTAGGGGTGTACAGATTTGGTTTAATCCATTCCATGTGTGTTTCATGGATTGTCAGGTATCTTGCATTCCATCAGCTGCTCACTGATGGAATGAGTTTTTTCCCCCATTCATAAAAGTTCACAAAAAGGTCAGCTACAGTTTACATCACTTCCACAGGCATGTAACCTGCTTTTCTTAGCTCAGCATACGATCAGTGAGCGGAGCGCACAACAGAGACTGAAAAGGAAATGGTGTTGATATTAGCATACTATTCAGTAACGTTCATGTTTTTGTACAAGCCAATTTGCATACAATTCTGGAAAGTTTTAAAAGAATGGTCTGCAAGTCCACAGAATCCCCATGATTAGGAAGATGCTGACCCACTGTAGAATCTGCAGGTTGAATTCATTGAAATCCAAATTCATTTGAATCCTTTTCGAATTTCTCCAGTATCACTAGCCCTCAACATAATACCTTCTAGCAGGCCCTATTCTCTCGGGGGGGGGGGGGTGTGCTCCATAAGCCCTCATGGGATTACCTGGCAATGAGCCGCAGTGGGCTGAAGCAGCACTGGGGGTGCCATGCAACAGCCCATGGCAGAACTCCATCTTCCATAATCCCCCCCAGGCTTTGCTTCGTCACGCACTGCTAATCAGTATGTTGGGGCAAGTGAGAGAGAAGGAGGAAAGGAACTCCACGCACACTCTCCTCCCTGCATATGCATTTTGAAGGGATGGGGACAGTGGGGAGGGGGACATCAGGCATGGATGGGTGTGGACATTTCTCTGAGCTCCTGATTTGGTTTGGAAAATTGATCTGGCTCTTCCTTTTCTCTGTATTTCTCTTTTGCGGGAGGGATGAGAATTTGGATCAAACCCCCATTTTTATAAATAAAAAATAAAGAATAGCCACACACACACACGCACACACACACACACGCGCGCACACACACACACATATATTATATATATATATATATATATATATATATATATATATATATATTCTTACTCTCCTCTCCCTCTGGATCGAGGCGGGGAACAACAATAAATATAAATACAAAGACCATAAAGTAGATAAAACATTAAAAACAAATAAAACTAATACATAAAAACATCTTAAAATTCAACTAGGTAGGCCTGCCAGAAGAGATCAATCTTCACGGCTCTCTTAAATTCAAGAAGACTGGTGAGTTGTCGAATCTCTCCCAGCAGGCCATTCCACAGTCTGGGAGCAACAGAAGGGAAGGTCCTCTGGTTATTCCTTTCCTGCTCTATTTAGTAATTAGCATACCACTTAGCCCCCCCTTCACACATTACTCATGTGAACAGGCAATGTGGGGGGAAAGGGGCTGCAGAGCTATGCTTCTGAAGTTGCTTCCAATGACTGATGGCTCCCTCTGCCTCCTCATTAGCTTGGAAATCTGAAGCAGGAAAGCCTAAGCATGTAGGATTCCACAGATCCTGGAACCCTGACTGCACAAGAGAAGCAGAGCCAATCCATTGATTCTGTCAAGAGACCAATGATCTTTGGGTTTTACTCAACTTACTGAGCAAGAGCCATTCCATCAGTCTGCAGCACAGGGAGGGATGAAAAGCAAGGCCACTTCATCAGCTCTGCTGAGACAACAGTGCCTTTTGGCTCCTCCTCACTTTGAACACCATCTCAGATATTGTTATAAAAATGCTATAGTTTTAAGAACTGCTCCTGATTTTGTTTTACACACACACACACACACACACACACTCATCCTCCTTTTTGTGTCATTTCTTTTAGATCATAAACTTGAAGACAGGGAATGTTAGTGATGTGCAAATCAGCAAAACTAAAGCTCACTGAAAGTTTCTAAATTCCATCTGAAACTCATAACAGATTGCGAGCTTTTTTTATTTTTGCATAAAAATTCATGCATATTTCCATGCATAGTTTTCCAAATGTATGCATCAAACTTACGCATCTTTGAAATATATACATTCTTCTCCTGACATGATTCTAATACCCCTGCCGGTATGAGACAATAAAGATGTCTGCTGTGTAATCCACAAAGCTTTATTCAACAAACATCACTCCTCACCTAAAGGGTATGCACATGCTAAGAGCTATGCTCTAAGCTTAATTTGACTAACAAAGCTAGGCTGTTGCCTTTAACTCAAGCTGGCCTGTTCCCAGGACTCCAACAGACACTTTTCCTCAGGGAGGCTCTTTCTTGAAGAGCCTCTCGCAAGCTACTACCCAAAGAGACCGCCTCCCATCTCTCAACCCTGCCCTCTTGACTCTGCAGCAGACTCTGGGACCAATAAACTCCAAGTCCATGTTTGGTCCAGAAGACGTGAACTGGGAAGATCCTGATCAAACATGGACTGAAACAAATTTCTCATACACCCCTTCAGATAGTCTTGTTTATTATAGATCTGTAAGCCATTCTGGAGAGGGATGTATGAGAACTTCATTTGGGTTCATTTTTATATTGAATTTGCCCCAACCTGAACATAAACATGATTGGGAAAACAATTTCCCAGAAAAGCCCGCAAGTTTACAAACTTGCAGTCACTTCTAAAAAGTGCACATTTGTTAAAATATTCATTTTCACGCTTCAGTCTATAAGGGGAAAGTGCGCATTTTGAATGTGCACTTTAAAAAATGTGTGCTGAAATGCATACTTCTTTGGTTTGAAAGGTTTGAACCTATCTCAGAGGTGAAAATACAAGAATTTTGATGAGCTCAAATCTCACTGATTCTCCCACCCCAAATTCTGGGAGCCATTTTGGCTGAAGAGTGGTGTAGAAATGTTTTAAATTAGGCTGACCAGATAAAATCCAGGTCAGGGCTCATGTAACTTTAACAGTTGTAGAGAAATGGGAATTTCAGCCAGTGTCATTTGTATGCAATTAGTTCCTGGTGAAATTCCCTCTTCATCGCAACAGTTAAAGTTGCAGGCACTATAGTAGAGTGACCATATACAAAAGAAGGCAGGCCCCCTGCAACTTTAACTGTTGTGAGGAAGAGGGAATTTCACCAGGAACTAATTGCATACAATTGACACTGGCTGAAATTCCCTTTTCTCTACAACTGTTAAAGTTACATGAGCCCTGACCTGGATTTTATCTGGTCACCCTTTTTTAAATAAATATAAATAAATAAATGATGGAATACTGTTCACAGCTATGAATAAATGTGAATAACACTAGAACTCAGGGTCATTCCATGAAGCTGATCAGTGGGAGATTCAGGACAGATAAAAGGAAGTACTTCTTCACACAGTGCATAGTTAAACTCACTACCAGAATATGTGGTGATGGTAGGGTGACCAGATTTTAAAAATCAAAATCCCGGTCCCCCCCCCGCCCCCCACCCAAAACAACCCCCCCACCAAGCCACCCCCCCAAAAAAAACCAGCCTGGACCTATGGCCGGGTTCCTCCACCGCCCGCGCGGGGTCCTCCGTCGCTGCCCACGCGGAAGAGGCGGGAGAGGGCCGGATCCGGAAGTGATGGTTACGTCACTTCCGGATCAGGCCCTCTCCTGCCTCTTCCGCGCGGCCTCTGGCCTTACGAGCCCGGCAGCAGCGGCGAAGGCGGCGGAGGAGCCCGGGAAGCGGCCGCCCCAGCAGGTAAGTGCCCCCCTTCGTGCTTACCTGCTGGGGCGGCCATTTCCCGGGCTCCTCCGCCGCCGGGTCTACCGCCGCTCCTTGCTTGCTGCCACCGCCGCGTGACCCCCCGCCACCCCGGTTTGCCCCTCCGCCCCCCGGTTAGGACCGGGAAATCTCGAGCCACCTGGTCAGCCTAGTGATGGCCACCATTTTGGATGGCTTGAAAAGGGGGTTGGATAAATTCCTGGAGGAC
Organism: Anniella stebbinsi; assembly: GCA_029215795.1. Lineage (NCBI taxonomy): Eukaryota > Metazoa > Chordata > Lepidosauria > Squamata > Anniellidae > Anniella > Anniella stebbinsi. Next base: position 339,971,865 of record JARDYH010000001.1, read on the forward strand.
GCTATCAATGGCTACTAGTCCTAATGGCTATGTGCTACCTCCAGTATCAGAGGCAGTAAGCCTGTATGCACCAGTTGCTGGGGAACATGGGTGGGAGGGTGCTGTTGCACCATGTCCTGCTCGTGGGTCCCTAATTGACAACTGGTTGGCCTCTGTGGGAACAGAGTGCTGGACTAGATTGACCCTTGGTCTGATTCAGCATGGCTCTTCTTGTTCTTATGTTCTTAAATGCTGTAAAGGTGAAGGATGAGGATGATGAGGATGCAATCCTCCAAGGGAGAAGTGTAAATTCTATCAAATGTAGACGGGGGGGGGGGGGGGAGGGGGAACCACAAAGACAACTGTGTAAAGAACAATTTTGCATGTGCCTCCAGGGGCATGGATTAGATGAATAAGTAAATCATTTCCATCTCAAAGGTTGCTGTTTTCATTATCATCAGAGTACAGGAATTGGCATAGACAAGAAGTAACCAACAGTCAAATTACTGTGGTTACCTGTTTGGAGACATTCCAGTTTTATGGAGGAAGTCAAAACATTCCTATAAATTGCAAGGTCATTTTTAAAAAATTATTTACTTTTATTCCCACTACATTACAATTGTCCAAAAGCAAGAGGACTGTACGCTCCATAATTGTTATAGTGCATACTCTGCCGGCTGTTGCTATTCACAGTCAAAGAAGGGCCTTAGAAGAGATGGAAGCAGCTGCCCAATAGGTTAATTAAAAGCAATGGATAAAAAGAACGGGGGAGAGAAACAAGATTCACCCAAAAGCCCGTGCAGGAATCACATCCCATAAATAAGTCAGAGGGAAAGAGGCAGCCAATTATTTGTGGGAGAGAAAGCGCTGGTTTCGTACATACTGTAAGGCTGAACACCTCTCAGGAGCAGTTCCACCGCTGAAATCAGAGATGAGAATGAAAATTCTTCCAAGAAGCAACACTCAAACATGAGACAATAAATGGTGTGACCTTGCTCTGGACACTGTCGGCAAATGTAAATGATTTATTTACTTCCCAGACAGCTGTTCAGATGTTTTCATACACAACACATTTCTACTTCTTCTTTTTAATACCCTCCTGTTCACATCACCAGATGGACGGAGTGTCCCTTCTTTAGAACTTTCTCACTTGCTAATCTTTTGGATGTAGCAACGCATAATAGACAACAGTGTATATTTGCCTGTAAAAATGGAAAATATACAAGGCCTCATCTGTTTGCATTGTTTCATTTGCCCTGGCATCCAGAAATTAGAAGATTTCACTTCCTGTGTATCCACGACTCTTTCCTGGCAATTCTTCCTTCCTTGACCTAGCTTTTTAAAACTCTATCACTTCTTCCCTTAGCAAACTCAGGCAGTGAGTGCCACCAGGACTGCAGTATCCTGTTTGATGCTACCTCTAATGTAAATTGCATTGTACTAGCATGACTGAAGTCTAGTACAATGCCAATAGTGTTTGCTAATGCAATGGGGTTTCCCAAGGAAACCCATCACCAGGGATGTCACAGGCATCTGGTTTGATCCAGGAATCTAGTGGGCAGCCCCCTGTTTGGATCCCTAGACCCAGCTTGCCGAGCCAAGGGGCTCTCATACGCATACTCGACAAGTGTGCGACGCTCTGCCAGTGCCTGCAACCACCCGCTTCTCCCTGCGAGCCAGCTATGAGCTGGCATTTTCCGTAAAAGCTGAGCTCTCAAAAGAGGGCAGATCTTATCTTGCACACAATGGCTGCCATAAATGGCCATTTGCACAAGATTACAGGCATAAAAGGGGCTGCTCCTGGCCGAAATATCAAGAGAATACTGAAATGCCATTTTAGCTGCAAAGATGTATAATTTTTTGTTTGTTTGCTGCTGCAGTTAAAATAGTCCAATAGGAGGACCATGTTTTTAGACATCTGCAAAGAACTTCACGATGCTTCTGCTCCGCGGCAGCTCCCGGGTTTGTCTGTTTGTTTTTGTTTTCTAAGGGATTTGCATTTTGAGGAGCCATAGGAAAGTTGCTCTCCTCACCCACTGTTATTTTGAGAACTGCTAATGAGTTCACGCCACAATAAACAGGGGAAGCAAAAGATTTATCTCTGCAACAATGTGATCAAGTAATTCCCAACATCATGTACTTTTCCTGTAACATGTAGCATCAACCGCAATTAGCCCTGTGACTGAAATTGCGGTTGATGCTGCATGTTGCCTTGCACAATATGTCTTCTTTAGCAGAATAAGCATCCTTCCCACCCAACTACTGATTTAGTACTATTGATGTTAGTCAAACTACATCAGCTTAAATGCAAGTTGACCAAAAACATCTGGAGTGGGCAGTTAGAACTTGCAGAAATGGCTAGCTTAACATTTAAGGACTACAACTGGTTTAGGACTAAAATATGTGTGTGTTTCCCGGCCCAGACTCAACTGGCTTTATATTAGGTGTGTGCACTGGATCGGGTCCGATCTACGATCCGGAGCCGATCCAGGGGAAATCGGATACAATTATCCGATTTCTGATCACCCCTCTGGATCGTCCGATCTTTCCCGAACTGGTCCGGAAGGACCCGATCTGGTTCAGAAAAAATCGGAGGATCGGCGGGCGCCCACTGGTGCCCACCACCGATGAAAGCAGACAGCCCCGCCAGGTAAGGATCGCAGGGGGGGGTTACCTGGCGGGGCATCCTCCTCCTTCCGTTGCCAGCTCTAACCTACTGTGAACTATGCCTCGCGGCCTAGTTTACAGGAGAGAGCCAGGTAAGGCCTAGTTTGCAGTAGTTTAGAGCCGGCAACGGAAGGAGGAGGACGCCCCACCAGGTAAGGAGCAGGGGGGGAGCTTACCTGGTGGGGCTGTCTGCTTCCATTGGCGGGCACCAGCGGGTGCCCGGCGATGGACGCAGACAGCCCCGCCAGGTAAGGATTGCGGGGAGGCTTACCTGCCGGGGCCGTCCACAACGGACAGCCCCGCCAGGTAAGAAGTTAGGCCCCCACTCACTCACCTGCCGCCATGTTCTCCTCATAGACTTGCATTGGGGGAACGCTTTCTTTCCCCCAATGCAAGTCTATGGGGAAAACAAAAATGGCGGCTGATCCAAAAATCGGACATTCGATTTTCAGATCGGGATCGATCCAGTCCGGAGGCCTCCGATTTTGTCTTATCCAATCCGGGACAAAATTGGATGTCCTGATCCGGGTCCCGATCCGATCCAGGGGGTTCTTGCACATATGTTTAGACTCAATTCCCACAGACACACAGTATGCTTTCATTTTTGGCATGCTTTTGATTTTTTCTTCTTCTGGAAAATACCTTAAACATTGCTAAAATAGGAATAAGCATGCTTAATTTGTCAGTCCCAGAGAAGTGGCATCGGTTCAGATCTCGTTACGAAACTTGCAAAAGATAAAACAAGCAAGTAAGAAAGAACAAAGACACTGCTTCAGAAAATATTCTTTGTTCATTCCTTTGCCAAGAGTACTTTGATTTTAATTATTTATCATAATGCTATATAGTTGTTTTCTCATTTTCTTTCTGCAGTTTTGGTAATGTGATCTCCTTGTCAGCACACTGCAATATGGTCCCCATCAGTTCCCTTAAATCCAGTCTTTGAACATGGACACCAAGCAAATACTGAAAGTCCAGGACCTGGATCAGATAGAAAAGAGAAACATTAGAATACTGTTCATTGAACAGAAAAAGAACTGAGTAGGAAGGTCTCATGGGTGATAATGGCTCTGGTCTTGACTGGCTGGCAGGTCCCAGAAAGTACTGCTAGAGGAGCACTGCTCAACCCCGTAACATTTGGTTTGTGGAGCTCCACCAGGTTCTATCTTGTCCCCATACTATTAAACATTGAAATGAAACCATTGGAAGCCATCTGGGGATTGGGATTTGGGAGTTACCAATATGCAGATGATACCCTTTGCTTTTAATGCCAAGGAAGCTGCGGGGGTTCTGAATTGATGTCTGGGAGCAGTTGTGCATGGGATATGGGCTAAAAAGCTGGTGCTTGATCCAGATGCAGTGCTTTCGGTCAATAGGACTGCTGATCTGGGTTTGAAAATATGGCCTGTGCTGGACAGAATTGCACTCCACTTGAAGTATCAGTTCTGCAGTTTGGGACCCAATCTTGGCCTTGGAGGCCCATGTGGCAACTGTGGCCAGGAATGTCTTTGCTTAGCTTCAGCTTGTGTGCCATTGATGCCCTTTCGTTGATCATGCAGATCTGGCCACTGTCACTCACACCCTGTCAATATTCAGATGGAACTAATGCAATGCAGTCTACATGGAGTTGCCCTCAAAGAGTATTTGCACATTCTACCTGATGCAAAACACAGCAGCCAGAGTGATTTCTCATGTTCGCCTTTCGGAACATATTACAATATTTCTTTTTCATTTGCACTGGCTTCCAGTTCATTTCCTGGTACAATTCAAAGTGCTGGTTATTGCCTATAAAGTCCTGAAGGATCAAATCCACCCACATGAATCTCAAGCATCTAACATCTGAGGTCCTGCTTCATGTTCCTCTAATTTTGGAGGTGCACTTATTGGGGACATGAGAACAGGCACCCAGATTGTGGAACTCCCTCCCAAAAGAGGTTTGATTCCCCTCCCCCATCTCTTTTGCATTTTGCTGTGCCATAAATCTAACCTCCTGCTTGGAGATGTATTTTTAAATGGATCCAGGTTTTGATATATTGCATTTGTGTTAATCCATCATTTTTATGGTACCTTAATGTTATTAATCTGGAAGCCGCCTTTTGGAGGCTAAATGACAGTGCAGAAATTTTCTCAAATGAATCAAAAATAAAGAAATAAATGATGAGTTATCATCCATCACCATTTTAAAGATTTCCTTGCCACAAATGTAGTGGATCCCTTATGGGTGGCCACATGATGTCTTCTTATGTCCTGAAATCACATTAGCAGCTCATGATCAGGGAAGCGTGAGAAATTTGCTCCATCAAATTTCTTTTCCATATTTGCCAATGCGTACCTTCTGGAACTCTCTGCACTTTTTCCTTATACAAATATTCTTTGTATGCTCTTCTCAGTAAACCCATAAGTTTCCCCTAAAAGATCTGTTTTGCGGTTTTTTAGGAAATGGTAATGGTGCATTATTTTCCAAGCCTGTAATTCTCCGATATGCAGTCATGGAATGTCTTCATATTTACCTCTTCCAGAATAAATGTAAACTTTGAGCACAGTGTCTTATTGGGAGTGAAACTAAAAAGGGACATTATGATCAATGATAACAGGCTATGAGTATCAAAACAGGATGCTGTAAAGATCGACATTATTATAGCCCACTATGTTTAAGCTTTGCTGCTTTAAAGAAAATATGTTGCCAACAAATTCTTCAGCAACATTAATCACAGAGCAGACCATTATTTTTGCAAATGTATATGATGCCCTAAAGGAGACATTGATTGCCACATTCTAGGATGACTCATGAACAACTCTGGTCCTGACCACAGGGAACATAAAGGGCTACTGAGTAGTGAAATCTTGTATGACTTATGGCTGAGGAATTGGAACAGGTACCCTCAGGAGACTCAAATGGGGATATATATGCATGTGTGTGTGTGTGTGTGTGTGTGTATATGTTTAAATCACTACAATATTTAACTTGAACTGTTTTAATTGCAACAATTTCACAGCAATAAAACATTATCACCTTTTCCCATAAATACTTGTACTGGTGCATTTTCCTAGGAAGCTGTTATGACACACCAGCATAGCATAGCATGCTTTGCAGAAATATAAGTTTAGGTGCACCCAATCCTAACTGTTTATAAGCCAGCAGGCTCACACTATTAAGATGTATTGCTGTCAACTTAATTTGTCGACAATAAATTGTAATTCACAACTATCTCAATAAAATTAGTACCACAGGGTTCCATATAGTATCTGTGTTATTCTCATATTAGGTCCAGCAAAAGTTTAGTATTCTGCTGAGAGATATTTCCTGGGAAATTTCATGTGGATTTCCCTGCGGGAAGAATTCCAGTTACAATGCAGTGGGATAGCATCTTAACTAATCACAAGTACTTGGGGTTAAATCTATCGAATCCAATGGAAATCTATAGAATGATATGCCCCATTCTGCAGATGAGCTTTCCATGGTAGCTGATGACCTTTCCATGGTAGCCAGAGAAACCTTTTGCCCTCCCCCATTCTTGATGATGACTAGCTCCACAACACACATGTGCCCCAAACATTGGGCTTTCTTTCGTATTGTGTTTTCTATACACCACTTGGAGATCCTGTGATGTCAAGTAGTATTGAAGCAACATAAATAAATAGGTTCATAAGTGTGAGAAAGGAGAGGGTGCCTTCTCCTTGTCTTATAAGAGCAGTGCAATAGTCATAGAATCATAGAATAGCAAAGCTGGAAGGGGCCTATAAGGCCATCGAGTCCAACCCCCTGCTCAATGCAGGAATCCACCTTAAAGCATGCATCTTGAATGCCTCCAGTGTGGGAGAGCCCACTATATCCCTAAGCAATTGGTTCCATTGTTGTACTGCTCCAACAGTCAGAGATTTTTCCTGATGTCCAACTGGAAATTGGCTTCCTGTAACTTGAGCCCATTATTCCGGGTCCTGCATTTTGGGATGATCGAGAAGAAATCCTGGGCCTCCTCTGTGTGACAAACTTTCAGGTACTTGAAGAGTGCTATCATGTGTCCCTCACTCTCTTCAATGCTCAATATACCCAGTTCTTTCACTCTCCTCATAGGGTTTTGTTTCCAGAACCCTGATCATCCTCGTTGCCCTCCTCTAAACCCCCTCCAGCTTGTCTGCATCCTTCTTGAAGTGTGGTGCCCAGAACTGGATGCAGTACTCAAGTGCTGAATAGAGGGAAACCAGTATCTCACGTAATTTGGAAGCTATAGTTCTATTATTGCAGCCCAATATAGCATTTGCTTTTTTTGCAGCCACATCACACTGTGGGCTCATATTCAGCATGTGAACTACAACAGTTCTTTTTCAACCGAGACAGGCTCCACGCAGGCGCAGAGCCCATATGTGTGATGCACAGAGACCACGAAGAAGAAATGCAGGTTGCTTACCTGTAACCGTAGTTCTTCGAGTGGTCATCTGTGCATTCACACAACCCACCCACCGTCCCCGCTTTGGTGTCGATGTAAATGTGCTGTCGATACCGAGCGGTTTCTCTCCTAGTTATGGGGCCAGCAAGTCGGTCTCTTGGAACTGAGGAGAAAGTCGGGAACATGGTGGGGAGATGTCTACTTCAAGCTGCATGTTAGACGTCTCTTCTTGGTACCAAGAGATTGGTACCAAAAGAGGCAGTTGAATCTCACCCTTTGATGTCGATTCTGCCTGCTAGACATCTCATCTTGACATCAAAGCTGCATATTAGACATCTCATTTTGGTACCAAGAGCTCTGCACCGAGGAGCTCGGTACCATGGAGCTTGGTACCATGGCGCTCGATACCATGGAGCTCGGTACCAAGGAGCTCGGTACCAAGGAGCTCGGTAACATGGCGCTCGGCACCAAGGAGCTCGGTACCATGGAGCTCGGTACCAAGGAGCTCATGGAGCTCGGTACCATGGAACTCGGTACCATGGCGCTCGGTACCAAGGAGCTCGATACCATGGACTTCGGTACCATGGAGCTCAGTACCATGGAGCTCGGTACCATGGCGCTCGGTACCATGGACCTCGGTACCATGGACCTCGGTACTATGGCGCTCAGTACCAAGGAGCTCGGCACCAAGGAGCTCAGTACCATGGCGCTCGGCACCAAGGAGCTCGGTACCATGGAGCTCGGTACCATGGCGCTCGGTACCAAGGAGCTCATGGAGCTCGGTACCATGGAACTCGGTACCATGGCGCTCGGTACCAAGGAGCTCGATACCATGGACTTCGGTACCATGGAGCTCAGTACCATGGAGCTCGGTACCATGGCGCTCGGTACCATGGACCTCGGTACCATGGACCTCGGTACTATGGCGCTCAGTACCAAGGAGCTCGGCACCAAGGAGCTCGGTACCATGGCGCTCGGCACCAAGGAGCTCGGCACCATGGAGCTCGGCACCATGGCGCTCGGTACCATGGCGCTCGGTACCATGGCGCTCGGTACCAAGGAGCTCGATACCATGGACCTCGGTACCATGGACCTCGGTACCATGGCGCTCGGTACCATGGACCTCGGTACCATGGACCTCGGTACCATGGCGCTCGGTACCATGGCGCTCGGTACCATGGCGCTCGGTACCAAGGCGCTCGGTACCATGGCGCTCGGTACCATGGCGCTCGGTACCAAGGAGCTCATGGAGCTCGGTACCATGGCGCTCGGTACCATGTCGCTCGGTACCAAGAAGCTCGGTACCATGGAGCTCGGTACCATGGAGCTCGGTACCATGGCGCTCGGTACCATGGCGCTCGGTACCATGGAGCTCGGTACCATGGAGCTCGGTACCAAGAAGCTCGATACCATGGCGCTCGGTACCATGGTGCTCGGTACCAAGGAGCTCGGCACCATGGCGCCCGGTACCATGGAGCTCAGTACCAAAGGAGGCAGTTGAGTCTCACCCTGTGATGTCGACTGAGGGGCTCTCATCCATAGAATCGCTCCAAGCGATCAGTCCCCAGAAGTCCTATATAACCTGGCCTTCTTAGATATCCCTTTCACTGTAGAGACAGCTAGGGAGTGTCCAAACACTGGATGATCAGAATGACTCATGGTCAGAGTCAGGGTCTGAGGATGCAGAGGGGCTCTCCTCCGTAGAATCGCTCCATGCGATCAGCCCCAGAAGGCTCCTGCCTTCTTAGATATCCCTCTTACTGTAGATACAGCCTGGGGAGCATCCAAATGTTGGAAGATCGGAATGACCCTTCATCAGAGTCAGGGTCCGAGGACGCAGAGGGGCTCTCCTCCGTAGAATTGCTCCATGCAATCAGCCCCAGAAGGCTCCTGCCTTCTTAGATATCCCTCTTACTGTAGATACAGCCCGGGGAGCGTCCAAATGTTGGAAGATCGGAATGACACTTCATCAGAGTCAGGGTCCGAGGACGCAGAGGGGCTCTCCTTCGTAGAATCGCTCCATGCGATCAGCCCCAGAAGGCTCCTGCCTTCTTAGATATTCCTCTTGCTGTAGATACAGCCTGGGGAGCGTCCTAATGTTGGAAGATCAGAATGACCCTTGGTCAGAGTCAGGGTCCGAGGACGCAGAGGGGCTCTCCTACGTAGAATCGCTCCATGCGATCAGCCCCAGAAGGCTCCAGCCTTCTTAGATATCCCTCTTGCTGTAGATACAGCTAGGGAGCGTCCAAATGTTGGAAGATCGGATGAGGCATGAAGCAGCCATGTCTCCAGTAGATCGAGGCGCCTGTGCCATGAGTGTAACGATTGTCTGGAAGAAACCATGGCTTCTAGAGCTTTTATCCACAGACCTGGCGCCAACACGGTTATCTTTTCAGCGCCAAGTCAAAACTTTTCTCCCAGGCATTTCAACAGCTTAAGTTGAGGTTTTAACTGACTTTGTAGCCAGGCTTAACAGTTTAAAATGTTTTAAATGTCAGCTGTCTTATGTTTATGGTTCTAAATTTTGTAAACCACCCAGAGAGCTTCGGCTATGGGGTGGTGTATAAATGTAATTAATAATAATAATAATAATAATAATAATACAGTAGCAACAGGTTTCGATGACCTGAGCCTCTCCCAAAACAAATTAAACAGAGAAAAGTCTGTCTGCTGGGGAAGCTTGCTGACGCACTTAACACATTTTGAAAAGGGGCCTTAATGGCTGTGCGATCCCCCTCAACGTGATCCAAGATTGCTAGAGAATAAAATATCTAAGAATATAATAACAATAAATTATATTGTTTTAAATGTACGTGTGTACGTTGTATGTTTTTAATTGTTTTAATCGTATGTAAACCGCCCAGAGAGCTTTGGCTATGGGGCAGTATACTAATGTAATTAATTAATTAATTAATTAAGACTAAAATTGAACTAAAAACAAAGTAAAATAACTAAAAACCTTAGCACTCTAAAGCTTTCTCCTCAGGAGAAAGACAGAAGTTCCCAACAAGACATCCTTTCAGCAAGGCGGTTGAAAAAGAACTGAGGAGAAAGGCGGGAACACGGAGTCAGTAGACAGTGGGGGAGGGGTTCCCGCCAAAAACGTTTGCCTTAGCTATAGAAGTTTCCGAGACAGGCTCCACGCAGGCGCAGAGCCCATATGTGTGATGCACAGAGACCACGAAGAAGAAGCTATAGTTCTATTATTGCAGCCCAATATAGCATTTGCTTTTTTTGCAGCCACATCACACTGTGGGCTCATATTCAGCATGTGAACTACAACAGTTCCAAGATACTTCTCGCTTGTAGTATTGCTGAGCCAAGTATCCCCCATCTTGTAACTGTGCATTTGGTTTCTTTTTCCTAAGTGTAGGACTTGGCATTTATCTCCATTAAATTTCATTCTGTTGTTTTAATGATGTACTGGTTTTATGCATTTTTAATCAGTTTTGTATGTTTTGTGATGATGTTGTTCCCCGCCTCGATCCGGAGGGAGAGGCGGGTAATAAATAAATATATTATTATTATTATTATTATTATTATTATTATTATTATTATACAAACCAAACAATTTCCCCCTATTCCTAAGGTAGAGTGCCAGTCAATTGAATAGGGCCAGGCAGTACAAAGTGAGCAATTTTCTTCATAAATGGGATGGAAAGAAGTTGAGGTTTAAAAAATTGAATGTGGAACAAAGCAAAACTGTCATATTTCTCCATTCTTAATGAGGTGGCCACCTCTGGCAGCAGAATTTTGGTGTCATGGAAAGGCTGCAAATTGTTAGTTATTCCGTTGATTATTATTGTATTTTTACTGTCAGGGACGGAGAGAGGCCCTTGTGAGATTTTCTGCTTCAGGTGCCAAAAGAACTTGACTGGCCTAAAGTACTATGCACTTTGATTTGTGGAGGGGGCATTTGCTCTTCCCCCTCAGGCAAAATTTCTTGTGCCGGCTCTGCCAAGAGCCCCCACAAATGTGGAGCTAGTCATGAGTTCCTCAAGGAGAAGGCCAGTAATGGAAGGGCAGAGAGGCATCCTTGAAAGTCATCTTGTCTATTGCAACTAATCCTCCTGAGCGAAGTGCAGGTGAGCAAAGAATGTGTTCAAAGGTTCAAATGGGACAATGCAATGGAGAGGTCCAAAAGCCTCACTAAGTTAGGGTGACCAGATAAAATCCAGGTCAGGGCTCCTGTAACTTTAACAGTTGTAGAGAAAAGGGAATTTCAGCCAGTGTCATTTGCATGCAATTAGTTCCTGGTGAAATTCCCTCTTCATCACAACTGTTAAAGTTGCAGAGGCCCTGCCTTCTTTTGTATATGGCCACTCTAGTATAGTGCCTGCAACTTTAACTGTTGTGATGAAGAGGGAATATCGCCAGGAACTAACTGCATACAAATGACACTGGCTGAAATTCCCTTTTCTCTACAACTGTTAAAGTTACAGGAGCCCTGTCCTGGATTTTATCTGGTCAGCCTACACTAAGTGAACATTGTAGAACATTTCCCCAGAATTCTCTGCAATGGACTGGTGTTTCACTGCAGCTGTTTATGGATTCCTTGGAAGAAAGTTCAGTCAAGAAAAGTCAGCAAGTATTTCCTGAATGTAGAAAGTGTGTAAAACATTAGAATAGGGCATTAAAATTAGTACATGTCCCACAGTTTCTCCTAGACGAGAAGGGTATCAATGGCTACTAGTCCTGATGCCTAAGTGTGACCTCCAGTATCAGAGGCAGTAAGTCTGTATACACTAGTTACTGGGCAATATGGGTGAAAGGGTGCCGTTGCACTGTGTCCTGCTTGTGGGTCCCTGGTCGACAGCTGGTTGGCCACTGTGTGAACAGCGTGCTGGATTAGATGGCCCATTTGTCTGATCTAGCATGGCTCTTCTTATGTTCTTAGACTGGGCTGAAAATGATGTTACTTTACCAAAGTCATGGGACAGCTGCCAAAAGAAGCTCCTATTTCCTCCTGAGAACACATACATGAACAACACATACACTCAAACTAATAATCAGTTCTATTGACCAGAGTGTATGCAAAGGTCATCAACTGTCATTGCTGAGCTTCCCCCCCCCCTTCTACATATCCCCCTCCACACCTTCCCTGGCCATAGACAAGACAATCTGCATCAGAATATATTTAATTAAAGTCCTATTTTTGATTGAATAGATTGCAACTGACACAAGATAGTAGCAGAGACAATTAAAAAATAGTTACCCAACTTCCTGCATATCTGTCAAGTGGACTGATTTATCCGCTGCCCATAAGTATCAGAAACAATTTAATAGCAGTTTAATAGGAGGAGGCTTGATAAAATACCAGCAGATGGTCTTCTGGGTAATGATCCAACCCATAATGATTTCAGTAATGGCTTGTCTTATCTATTTACCTGGCCTGGAACAAAGCACACCAACAAAGGAAAGCTCAAATAGTTCCGTCGGATTAGGTTGTCCCAGAGATATAAGTGTTTAAATCACTGAAGCAGCTCATTCGCTTCTGTTGCAGGAGAAAATGTGAAATTGATTAAAACAGCTGAAACTCAATACTTGAAAAGCCAGCCTTCTGCTTCTGCAGCCTCATATCTTTCATATATTCCCTAATGGACTAGGCATGGTAACCTGTCATTGTATGAACCTCTTGTGATAAAGATTCTAAGGCAGGGGTTCTGAACCTCTTTCAGCCTGAGGGCTGAATTAAATTTTAAAGGAGCTCTGTGGTGGGTGGAGCCAAAGGCAAAGGGGGAGGGGGAAAATACACAAATGTATAACATATTTTAATTTAAAGTGTGTACTGTGCCAAGTATTTCAATTTTTCCATTTTTGACATTTCGTAGGGGGGGTAGGGATGAAATGAAAACTGTAGTAAAAGAAGCTAGGAGAGGTGAAAATTTTGAATAACTTTCTTCTTGGTGAGGACAACAGGCGTTCCATTTACTTTTTTAAGTGTAGGCAGTAGCTGAGGAGTGTTCTTTCTATTTTTCTTTTTTTTTTAATTACTCCCTGCCCAGGACTCTTAATAGAGAAGCTTCTCCAGACCAGCAGCTCCTTCTGAATTCCCATGATAACACGTGACTTCTCTGTCTCCCATACACATTCAGGAAGTGCTCCCGGGCTGCAGAAACATCCCTGCAAAGCAAAGACAAACAGGGCTTTAAAAAAAACTATGTTCTTCTTTACAGCAATACAGAGGAAGGCCCTTTCTACACCATAGGGGAGTAGAGGCCGGGGAGCAGGCGAACCCGGAAGTAGCCACTTCCAGGGTTCATCACTCCTGTGCACACCATAATGCAACAACCTGGGCTACTCCCGGGCCATCACAGCTGCCATTTTGTTTTTTCTAAAACTTGCAGGAGAGCACTCTAGCACTCCACCGAAAGGTTTGTTTTTAAAAGAAAAGAACACCGGCAAAATCGCAGCCCCCTCCCCCTCTCCTGATGGCCCCGCACCAGGGCGGGTAGGCACATTCTTCCACGGTCCCAGGAAGTTCCTGGGACCCTGGAAGAATAGGCATTTTCGTGGTTCCTGGGAACCAGGAGAAATCCTGTGCCCCCACCCCACCCCCCAGGACTCCATGTGCATCATTCAGACTCACAGGGAGCAGCCGGGGGCGAACCCAGGCATTTTGCCTGGTGTGGAAAGGGCCCAAGCAAGATAGGTTTTTTCTAAAGCTCCTAAAGTCCAATTTCCCTAAGGAGAAAAGCATTCAAAATTCTCCCCCTCTCTGTGAAAGAGGCAGAAAAAACAATGTCTCTTTCACAAGGAGAGAAAAAAATAATCCTGAAAATAGGGGGCAGGATTCGGCATAGCACTACGTAGAGCTTGTAGGAGAAGCATTTCAACCTTTTAGAATGGGGAACATATCACACCAAATAAAATGGGAATTTAGTGGATAAAGCAAATGGGCATGGCCATTTAGGGAATCCCAGAGGGCCAGATTAGGACACCAGAAAAGACAGATTTGGTTTCCGGGCCTAGTCCTCAGCACCCTTTTTAAAGGGGATATAAACAATCTAAGGCTCAGGAATGAGAAGACCAATCATTCTATTTCTAAAGTTAAGGCATTTAGTGTCGTTGCTTATGACGTCAAAATGACACCACCCACACATAAGAGGGAGACAGCAGCAGGCCTAAAGGACCTCAAGGTTTAAAGAGTGTAAAACATCTTCGGGGGGGGGGGATTAAGAGGGTGTACCACCACCACCATCACCCACCCACCCACAACAGCCCAATGAAGTCTGAATATGCTTGGGCCATAGAATGCTGAATATTGGGGTGGGGAGTCCATATTATGCAGTTCGACTGTATCAGTCAGCTGGGCTATCTGCCATTTGGGCTACCAGAAGCAGCATAAAGGTTCACAAAGTTACCATGTGTCTTGCAAGTGGTAAGCACACTGAATCAGTCACCCCAAAGCATTTTGTGTGGAAATCTCATGGAATAAAGGGAAAGGGAGAGAAGAGATTTCTTAAAGGCCCATCCTGAGCTCTCAGCAGTTTGAGGAAAATCCATTATTTTTGCTTCTTGTGGTGAATACATTAATTGCATATAAATTAACATTTTCCTTTTCATCTTTGATCTCAAGGATGGGGCAATCTCATTTGCTGGAAGGTCCTAAAGATGTTTCCCAAACCCTTGTAACAATGCAATGAGTTGCAGAACTTTGGCACTTCATCAGGTCATTGGATTGTACAACAGTGTCTTCACCCACATCCTTACCCATCCATCCACATGGATAGATTGTGGAAAACATTGTCATTACCAAGGCTGGCTAAGACATTATGTACTTGTGGTCAGTAGCATTGCTGGGTTTTGTTTTTTAACTTGTGAATATGATTAATGAGGCATGTAAAGCAGAAAACAGCTATTTCTAATCCCAGTGATAGTCCTAGTAAAACGGCTTCTCAATAATGATGATTATTACAGTCCTGTGATCTGATGGATGCACATTGTTTCTGTGATGCGTTTATAATTCTGTGCATTCTGTTAAGAATCTTTCCCATACACAAACATGCTTCATGTGACCCTCGGATGCTTACTCCTCACTTTTTGGCTTTCTGCTTCTAGGACCACCAATTCATGTCAGGTAGGCACATGACAATTTGGTTGTAATTATGGCTGTACCAAATTGACAAGAACATTTCTTGGCTATTTCACCCAGCTCAAACTTGGCAGTTTTGTTTCAGCTATATCAGGTTGGGGGGGAAGCAAAATTCTTTTACAGGGAATAGAACCATTTTGTTTTCCACAGAAAGCCCTGTTCTGAAGTGTTTTTTGAATTTTAGAATATTCAAAATGACTGTTGCCATTAAAAATGGATGTCTTCTTTGCCACTCACTGGGAGTTGTCATTATATTAGACAGCAGTTGATTATCTGCAGAGAAACACACTTTTACAGTGTGCATAAATCATTCCTCTAGCAGCTCATTTTATTCAAGATGTGAGATATAGTAAAATACCACTACAAAGAAAGGGAGTTTATTAAATCAGGCTTGTTACAAATCTAAAAGTGCAATGTGCCACAATTTTAAGATGTTTTTAATAATGTATTTGTTTTTATCTGTTTTAATGGTTTATCTATTTTATTATTTTTATATTTATATTTATTGTTTTTCCCCGCCTCGATCTGGATGGAGAGGCGGGTTAGAAAATAAATAAATAAATAAATAAATAATAATAATGCAATCCTATTTTTAAAACTGAACTATTAGGAATATATATATATATATATATATGGATTTTCGTAAGAATTTCTTGCAAAAACTCTAAAGGTTATTTATTCAAAAGCAGACCCAAAGGGTTAAAAGAAAATCCTAATTAGATGTAAGCACTGTTGAGTTTAATGGGAAGTACTCCCAAGTAAATCTGCTGAAAAATCAGTAAAAGAGTTTGGAGAGGCAAATCTGGAGGATGGGCCATTCCTTGAAACTGTTTCTCCTCAAATTACTGAGTAAATTTCACAGAATTTTGATTGGATCACTGTTTCTTCCCAGCCCCCATATATAAAAGGAAGAGGGCATTGGTTAACCACATCTGGAAGTCCGGATATGGACACTTATCCTGATGGCATGTCCAATACTAGCAAATGGTTAATGACATATGTCTAAGGGTGGAAGTACATTAATGTTTTAGCAAGCCTAATGCAAGTTGGTTTGGCAAATACGTTGCATAGAAAATAACAGCTTTATATGTAAGGCATTGGGCCATTTAGCAATGGCAATGATGACTGCATCAAATGACAGCTGACAAAGCTCAAGCCAAGAAGAAGAATCAGGGCCAGCCTTAGGGGTGGGCAAACTGGTCAGTTGCCCAGGGTGCTGAGCTGAGGGGGGTGCCAAGCTGAGCTGAGGGGAGCACCAAGCTGAGCTGAGGAGGGCGTGAATCTGAGCTTGGTGGCTATGTTTTCTTCAATGTACTCTCTGCAGCGAGCTAAGATAACATCCATTTGTAACTTTCGTTTAAAGGTTCTACAAGTTGCTTAGGTACTAACTACCCAGACAACCTGCTGGGGGCACGTCTGCCATTAACCTGCTGCTGCTGCTGCTGTTGTTGTTGTTGTTGTTGTTGTTGTTTTATTAGTTCTCCTCACCTCTCAGGCTGAGCAGGTATAGGATTTGGTGGCCATTCCATTGGCATTTTGTAGTGGATCTCCAGACCCAGCATAAAGTAGGTATGAGATAGCCTGGTGGTTAATGTTTCCTGCGAATCTGACGTACCAGTTAGATCAAAGACAAGAGAGTTTATCCTGTTTCTCTGCTACATCCTATACAAGGCTTGTCTTTACCATTGGCTGCTACTGCCTAGGATGCTAGAATCTAATTTGCAGAAAAGTCAGTATGTGAATGGATCCATGTTCAAGAAAACGTTCAGGTGCTAACAAAATGCAAAAGACAATCCAGCTGATAGAAACAATGAGGGTTTGTGATGGCCGTTTGCTTCTTTTTCATTCCATTTGGGGTTATAGCCCATTGGTTTAGAAGCAACCCTATGGTCATTACAGTTATTACACAAATGATTACAGTGTGTGTGTGTGTGTGTGTGTGTGTGTGTGTGATGATGATGCATTACCACCAGCTCCCAGTTGGTGTGTTTGAGGGCCGAAAGTTCGAGACAAACAGCATGCATTCCCAGAATGTCTCATGCCACATTAGTCTCTTTAAAACATATGTACGCCAATGGGTTCATTAACGTGACTGGCAATTTAGAGACAGGCAGGCAAAATGTAGTGAGTCAATTAAAGCAGTGAACCATAGAGGAGATAGTGACTTTAGCTAAAATTGATCACTTGTCTGTGATCCAGATCTTTAGCCAGCAATTAGGCCTTTTGTTGAAAGTTTATACTTGGAAAAAGGTTAATTATGCCTTAAAAATGTTGTTCTTTGTTATGAGAGTATGTGTGTGTGTGTTCTCGGATTTGAGTAATTTCATAAGACTCTGCATTGTAAATGCTATTTTGCTTCCAGTAGATAGAAAAGATTTCGCCCTGCCCCCATTTCTAATGGATTGTGCCCATTCATGTCTAATATGAGAATTAGAAATAAAGGAAACTGCGTTATACCAAGTCAGACCATTGGTTCATCTAGCTTAATATTGCCTAGTACAACCTTCCCCAATCTGGTGCCCTCCAGGCCTCAAACCAAGGCAACTGACAATGACCAAAATAATGTATAATACATATTATACATAATAAATACATAATATTTATGTATTTATGACCTGGTATGTATCACTGAGACCTGGTATGTATCACTCTCACCCAGCTTTGCCCTCCCAGGTACTCGGTGCAGCACCAGCACCGACTTAAGGGTGGTCTATAGAAATACAATCTCCCTCTCTAGGCTTCCTGTTCATTTGAGTGCTGGTCTTGAGTGTCTCTACTTTGTGTTGGGTACTAGAGACAGATTAGGGATTCTGCTGGTGTACCGTCCACCCTGCTGCCCAACAGTCTCTCTGCCTGAGCTGACAGAGGTTGTCTCAGTTCTGATATTGAGGACCCCCAGGATGATGGTTCTAGGGGATTTCAACTTCCATGCCAAGACTCCTGCATCCGGGGTGGCTCAGGACTTCATGGCCACCATGACAACCATGGGGCTGTCTTAACATGTCAGCGGCTCAACACATGCAAAAGGACACGCGATTTGATTTTCTCGACTGGGCAGGATGATGGTGATCTGAAAGTGGGGAAATTAACATCTACCCCCTTGTCATGATCACTTTCTACTAAGGTTTAGACTCTCAGCAGCCTTTCCCCTCTACAAGGGTGAGGGGCCTATTAAAATGTTCCACCCCCGGAGGCTAATGGACTCCAATGTATTCCAGGGGGCTCTGGAGGATTTTCCTGCTGGTATGGTTGGTGCTCCTGTTGAAGCCCAGGTTGCTCTGTGGAATGCAGAGATGACTTGGGTGGTTGACAAGATCGCGCTCAAGCGCCCTCTCCCTCTGAGCAGAGCCTGGCCAGCACCTTGGTATACAACTGAGTTGAGGGCAATGAAGCAAGAGGGGAGACAGCTAGAACACAGATGGAGGAAACTCGTGCTGAGTCTGATTGAAAATGGGTTAGAGCTCACTATCGAGCCTATTCTGTGGCAGTGAGGGTGGCAAAGAGACAGTTCTTTTCCACCAGCACTGCATCTTCTCAGTGTCATCCAGTGGAGCTTTTCTGGGTGGTTCGTGCCCTGCTACATTCTGGGCCAGGGCGAGAGATGGTGGAACCCTTGGTAGCACACTGTGACGAGTTTGCATGACACTTTGAAGATAAAGCCGCTCAGATTCATCATGAATTGGACGGCACACTTAATGCAGTTCCACTAGTAGAGGCATTCAGAGCACCATCTGTTCCAGTCTTATTGGATGAGTTTCAGTTACTGAGCCCCGAGGATGTGGACAAGGTGCTTGGCCAAGTCCGGTCGCCCACTTGTGTGCTTAACCCTTGCCCTTCATGGCTTATTACATTAAATAAGGAGGGGATCGCCAGCTGGGTCCAGGAGGTTATAAATTCCTCCCTGAGAGAGGGAGTGGTGCCGGCCTCTTTAAAAAAGGCGGTAGTTATACCACTCCTAAAAAAGCCTAACCTGGACCCAGAGGACGTTAACAATTATAGGCCGGTGGCTAACATCCCCTTTCTGGGCAAGGTGCTTGAGCTGGTAGTTGAAGGACAACTCCAAGCACTCTTGAATGAAACGGATTCTGTAGATCCATTTCAATCGAGCTTCAGGCCTGAAACTGCCTTGGTCACCCAGTGGGATGACCTTTGCCGGGAGAGGGACAGGGGGAGTGTGACCCTGTTGATTCTCTTGGACTTCTCAGTGGCTTTCGATACCATCAACCATGGTATTTTTCTGGATAGGTTATCTAGGCTGGGAGTTGGAGGCACTGTGTTGCAGTGGTTCCACTCCTACTTGGATGGCCGATTCCAGAAGGTGGTGCTGGGGGATTGTTGCTCTGTGCCATGGCACCTTGGCCATGGGGTTCCACAGGGTTCTATTTTATCCCCTATGCTGTTCAACATTGAAATGAATCCGTAGATGTGGGCTGAGGTGTCATCAATATGCGGATGACATCTAGCTCTACCTCTCCTTTTCATCAAACTCTGGTGAGGCAGTGGCTGTTCTGAATCAGTGCCTGGGCACTGTTATGGACTGGATGAGGGCCAATAAACTGAGACTCAATCCAGACAAGACAGCAGTACTGTTTGTGGGTGGTTCATCTGTCTGGCTAGGTGATGTTCATCCTGTTCTAGATGGGGTTGCACTCCCCCTAAAGGATCGGGTCTGTAGTTTGGGGGTGCACCTGGATCCAGAACTGTCACTTGAGGCACAGGTGAACTCAGTGACAAGGAGCACCTTCTATCAGCTTAGGCTGATATACCAACTGAGTCCTTATCTGGACAGAGATAGCCTAGCTACAGTTATCCACGCTCTTATAACCTCTCATCTGGATTACTGCAATACGTTATATGTGGGGCTGCCTTTGAAAACAGTCCAGACACTTCAACTGGTACAAAACAGGGCAGCCAGACTGTTAATGAGGACTGGCCAACGAGACCACATTATGCCAGTCCTTTTCCAGCTTCACTGGCTGCTGGTCCAGATCCGGTCCCGATTCAAAGTGCTGGTATTAACATTCAGGTTAGGGTTATCTGAAGGAACGCCTCCTCCCATATGTACCTGCCCGGACCCTAAGATCATCCTCGGGAAGCCTTCTCCGTGAGCCTCTGCCAAAGGAAGTGAGACAGGTGGCTACTAGGAGGAGGGCCTTCTCTGCTGTGGCACCCTGGCTGTGGAATGAGCTCCCCAGAGAGGTTCGTCTGACATTTACATTATACTCCTTTAGACGCCAGGTTAAGACCTTTTTATTTTCACAGTGTAACCTTGCTGTTTAAATTTGTATTTTAAATCCCTATCAATTTCTGCATGGCTGCTCGGTTTTTATCCTGGTTGTGCTTTTATACAGTATTTTAAATTATGTTTTTATACTGTCGTTCTTTTATATTTTGAATGATTTTATGGTTTTAATTTTTGTAAAACGCCAGAGAGCTTCGGCTATTGGGTGGTATAGAAATGCAGTAAATAAATAAATAAATACAATACAATACATAATAAACGTAATAAATAATAAACATCATAAATTGTTGTTTTAGTCACCATGGTGACTAATAAAGTTCTAGGAGGTGATGTCATAAAATGTCCATTTCCCAGGTCATGAATGTTGGTGTTATTTTGGGTGTTTCAAGGACTGTCACCAGGTTTGAAAGGGTCCTACCTGCCCTCCTTCCCCAAGTAAGCACCACAGCCATGGTGTTCTCCAGTTGGCCCCCTCCTTGGTGGCAGTAGGGTGGCCTTTCTCCCTCTCCTTACCTTTCAGAGCAACAGGAGGATGCAGCAATAGCAACACAAGCGTGTCTACCAGGCAAGCACTGCTGCAGGTACCTGCCATTTTAATTCTTGCACAATGCCTATGGGGCCCTGTGGGGGGAAAGCATTGTTGTTCTGTAATGTTTACTTTGTATGGCCTGTTTAAGGCTATGTATCTGAGTAGGCCTGCATAGTTACTGTGAAAAGCCTGTGTAGTAGTTGCTTAGTCATGTTCTGCAATGGGAGGGGGGTGGGGAGAGATAGTCGCTTTGAATATTGTTAGATGGGGTTGCTAGATCAGGTGAATTCTGATTGGCTGGGGATTCTAGGTAGGTATAAAAAAACAGTTGGGAAATGACAGTTAAGGAGTTAACAGTCTGAAGTATTTGGTCTGTTGGTAGTCAGAGAGGGAGACATTCTGCTGGTTGGTGGGTGTTATAGGAGGACTAGGAGAAAGTGAATAGCTTAGGGTGATCAGATAAAATCTAGGGCTCATGTAACTTTAACAGTTGTAGAGAAAAGGGAATTTCAGCCAGTGTCATTGGTATGCAATTAGTTTCTGGTGAAATTCCCTCTTCATCACAACAGTTAAAGTTGCAGGGGCCCTGCCTTCTTTTGTATATGGTCACTCTAGTATAGTGCCTGCAACTTTAACTGTTGTGATGAAGAGGGAATTTCACCAGAAACTAATTGCATACAAATGACACTGGCTGAAATTCCCTTTTCTCTACAACTGTTAAAGTTACATGAGCCCTGACCTAGATTTTATCTGGTCACCCTAGAATAGCTAAGCACTATATATGAAAACATTCCTTCTCTGTGCGATAACCTTACACAACTGGCGATGATCTGGAATAGGGAGCAAATGGCTGTGTTATGCCAGGATGTTGCCCTAAGATCTTATCAAAAGTAGGTTAAACAAACAGGCAGTAAAAATCCAAATAAACTGTCCAAGCAGCCAGAAATACAACAGGAGGAGCTTTGGGAGTCAGAGGAATACTGTACCCAAGAGCTGGACCTGGTTACGAGTATATTTGGCTCGGCTGGAGGTTTAAGGAATTTGGCCTGAAGTAAAAGTCATTAAGATGCTTGTAGCAGCAACGGTGTCTCTTGACTCCTTAAGAATGGTCATTAAGCAGCCTTTTGAAAACCCTGAAGTAAATATTAGTTTTTCCTCATGTGTATAACAATCTCTTTAATAAATTACTTTGTTTAATAGTTCACCTGGTCTCTAATATCGGTGCCCATCTCATGCCTAAGCCTCTTATACCAGGCTATTAGGAGGCTTTAAAGTATTCTAAGAGAATTGGTAGCAGTGGAAAAGGGTCAGCTTGTGGAACTGTGAGTTACAGAGACATTTCAGGTTTCTATGAATTCAGCCCATAGATTCCACAGTGGAATCTATGGGCTAGCATCTCCCCACTTGTGTGGATTCCACAGACAAGTGGACCCTTTAAAAAAAAACTTTCTGGGATTGTACGCAAATTTAGTCATACAAAAGTACAAAGTTAGTTGGAAGTATGATAATACTTTTTTTAAAAAAAGTTTCATACATCTCTGATCTCTGTTCAGCCTCTGCTGTGTAACACTAAGAAATGTATGCAAAATATTGCATACCTGCGACAGTTACATAAATTGCAGCGGATAGTTTGTATTTTCCAAAGGGCGAAAAAAAAATCTGATTCTATCAATGAGCAGACTACAGAACTAAGGATGTCAGACAATCCGCGAATCACACCTGGCATGGATCAAACAAAATCTGTTCATTTCTACTGACAGTGTTGATCACTCCTTGATGCCAGGCCTGGCTATTCCAACTGCTGGCTGCTCTTTGAGGATTGCATGGTGGCCATAGGGAAAATCCCTCTTCCTAGGGAGCTCCAGATGTTTTGGTCAATCGGGGTTGAAGCATCTTCTCAGCCAGGCAGCTGAACAGTCAGAAAATATGGCAGTGGCAAAAACTAGTAAGTATAATGGCAAGGACACTCTTTCCCCATTCATTCAGTTTTTCTTTGGGAGGAGCAAAGAAAACATAGTTCCTGCTATCACTAACCCAGTTTTATCCTCACAACAGCCCTATAAAATAGGTTAAGCTCAGAGAGAACAGCTGGCTCTGAATCACCTAATAACCTTCATGCCTAAGTGGAGATTTGACCTGAGGCCTCCTTGATTCTAACCCAACACCCTAACCCAGACATGCTGTAACTATGTAGTGATACTTTCTTCAAAGTGCTGTACAAGATGCAAGTCAAAACTGACACTGCTAACCCATGCAATTGACAGTTTGTTGCAGTTGACTGAAACTAATTTAAATAATAATAATAATAATAATAATAATAATACCAACCATACCATATGCCAGCTGACACCAGCCTCCATTTAAAGAAAAGAAAAATTATAATGTTTTATGGCCTGGCAGTGTAAAGAGAAGTGCCAGGCCAGGCGGCTGCAGCTCTCTTCATCACCCCAAATGTCTCTGGATCTCACCCCCAACTCACACTCCATTGGGGTGAGGCCCAGAGGCCTTGTGGATAATGAAGACAGTGGCAGCTGCAGCTGTTTCACACGAGGCTTCTCTTTACAGCACTGGACTGAGCACCGGGGGGCTGAAAAGGCACTGCTTTTGGTGGTGGTGCCCATTCCTTCAGCTGCCTACCACTCCAATGTGGGGAGGCACTGGGGGGACAGTGGAGGGTAACTTGCCCAGGGCCCCCTCAAACCTGATATCTGCCATATTGCTTAGTTTTGGGTAGGATGTATCCTATCCAGTTAGTTTGTTTTCTTTCATTCACAGGCAAAATACATTACTTTCACAAATGATTGGAGATTAAACCACACCAAAGAACCTGCATGGTTTTAAAACAGTCTTTCAGGGACCTTGAGGTCTGCAACTACTTCTGTTAACACAACAGTAAAACACAGAAAACAAAAACAAAAAACAAGGAAGGTGTGTTCTTTTTTCTTCCACTTTTATTAAAATACAAGGGGAGAAAACAGTTCTATAAAGTACATGGTCGATGCAGCACCAATATTGTAACATGTTTTTGCTGGTTTTTCTACAGAGTGTATTTGTAATCTAAACAAAGATACAATGCATACACACAAACAAGTGATTCCTCACCATATTGACCCAGGACTCATATTAAATGAATATTGAATACATCCCTCCGTTTCTGAAGGTAGAAATAGAAAAGCAAAGAGAAATACTGGTGCAAAAGCATCTGAACACCAACTGAGTGAGGCACTCTTTTGTCAGTGGTCTTCATGAAGACACCAGCATCTCTACTTCATCCTCACCTCCCACCCTTGCAAACCAAGTCTTAGGTCCAGCCAAAGTTTGGTCAATATGGGTCCTGAGTTGATATGGTGTAGAGTTGAATACGACTGGCCTGTATTCCCTACCTGATACATCTTTTATTGCTTTGGTTATATTATTGAATGCAGGTTTTAAGATCTAAATCCAACACCCAGCAAAACATAAGGCACACGCAGAACACCAGTAAAGTTCATGAGATGCTGTACTCAGCCGTATGCCCTTTATATAAGTGATCTCACCTTAAGCTTTCTTACATGTCTACAAGTATATTTTAAAAACATTTTAGAGAAGCATTGCATCTGATTCACTGACATATTTTGTTTTAATCTTTATGGGCAGAAGTGTAAAATACAACCAATGTTTGCTGCTATTCTAATATCACGGTGTGAAAAAGCCATTTTTCATAGATCTACATAGTAAGATCTGAGGAAAACAAGGCTTAATTTCCTGAGCTTTGACATATCAAATACAAGATCCTCCATTATGTTTAATGGGTTAGATCCAGACTTAGGGCAGACCCGTTCAAATAAATGGGACTTATATTAGTCTTGACTAACTTGATTTCAATCGGTTTACTCTTAAGAATGACTTTTATCTGGATATAACCCATTAAGATACATACAGTACTTCACCATCACATTGGCCTTTTTAGGTTGATCAGGCACGGTGCATATTATGTTCAAATTTTAATTTTGTCCTATCATTTGTTAATTCACTGCCTCGGCCTGATTCCCTATACAGAACATGGAAATGCCAACTACATTCCCAGGCAACTGGCCCTTCTCAAATATAATTTGTAATACTTATCCAGGAATTAGCTCCTATTAATGGGACAAAAATGTAGATGGCACAGAAACCTTTTGATGGGTCCTTTTAACCTTGGAGCATAATGTATTGAAAAGTGACAAATCAATCTATATACCAGTATCCTGCTTCCAACAGAAGCCAGTCCATAAAGCTTCTGGGCAATTAATATTAGAACATGTTGTTTCAGAAACACTTTCATACCTACAACTGAAGCCTGATAATGTGATGTTTTTAAAGACCTAATCTGTTAGTGGAAGCTGGTATTTTCAATATATAGTCTAATATTGACACTATTTCTACTATTAATGGGAAGAGGTTGCCCATAACATTTTAAACCTTTTCTTTCAGGGATGACAAAATCATATCCCTTTACAAGATCAACCCCTGAAGGAAAATGAATTTCAATCAGGAAGTTACAAAAGTTAAAGTGTCTTCTTCCTCCAACTTCATTTTTTGTCAAACCCCCCCCCCCAAAAAACAGGACCATCTGTCCCGATTTTTATTTTTACAAAAAAAGTATTTTTCTCCAGTTGTGTATGTGTGTGTTTTGGTCTGTTGCTTTACGGAGTTTTAAAAATGTATCCTTGGCAATATTATTGCTCTGGTTAATGGGAATAATTAAGTTTGTGGACTGAGTCAGAAATGTATGTTGTCAGAAAAAAAAGGAAGCTGGTAGATTTTCTGTTGACAGAATCTGGTTCCCTAATCCTTGCACTGTGTAACAAGCATTTTGCACATAAGAAAAAAGGTAGAATAATAGAAACCCAAAAAGGAGAAAATAGCCATGCAAAATTGCTGTGACTTTAGATATGCAAATCTGTATTAAAGTTTAGTCGTTCACAATCCCTCTTGTGAGTTTAAGGTATGTTCCCACAGTCCCACAAAATACTTTGATTGGTTTTCTATCCATTGCATGCAAATGGGAAAGAAAGGGATTTTTGGACAAAATTATTTTTGAAATGTTTTTTAAAAGCCCACAGAGAATGAATGCAAGAAAAGCATAAAAATGTAAATTAACTTTTGTCTCCAGTTAGAATAGTGATTTTTGTGTGTTCTGTTCTTCATTTCTATCCCAAACATGAAAATAAAGCATTTACCCAAAAACAAAGTGGAATGAAAAACGATAAAAAACATGGGAAGACTTAGAAGTAAAATAAAACAAGGTTACCATTGTATAAGTGAGAAAATAAAATTTTGCAAAATGTCTCATTTTCCCTAACTATGTGAGAAAAAAGGAACACTGTAAACACTGTACAATGATATGATGGCAAATTTAAATGTGATCAAATCTATTTAGGTTTTTACAGATCACTGAATGAACCTGTTGAATTGAGAAGATACTGATCATATCCAGAGGTGTAGCTGCGTGTCTTCAAGACAATAGAGATCACTTTGGAGTAAGCATGCATAGGACTGAGTTGCACAAGCAATCAAGGGTCTTGTGGAACCTTGAGGACTAGCAGATAAAGCTAAGCAAACACTTAACCGATGATAAAGCTGTAAGTCGAAGGTGCCACCAGAATTTTGGTTGCTTTTGATTATACCCAGAGTTTCATGTGATTTCAAAAATATTTTAAAAACTACTGGTTTATATGAGTCATGAGATTTTTTTACACAGGACAGGATAAAAATTAAAGGTATGATCCAAACAAGATTAAGCAGATCAACATCCCATTGATTTCACTGGCAGAGTAAGACTACAATTCCAAACAGACTGACCTGTGAGTAAAGCTCATTAAACATAGTGGGATTTACTTTTGAATAAAATACACATAGGATTGCTCTGTACAGCACTTCTACAACCTAATGGGTTGATTTCAACCAATTGAAATCAATGGGGCTTAAAAAGTGCTTACATTTGTCTTCATTATGTGCTTGGCTTTTTATGAGATTTATAAACAGCCAGCAAGAGGAGCCTCTTCAGCCACTAATAGATTCTTCTGGACAAAACTATAAATGGGATTTTTGAACTTGCTTCTATGTTAAATCCCGAAGGCTGTCTGAAACAGGATACTGAATTAGATTGGAACCCCAAACATAGTCAGCTGGAAGTAAGTCCCACTGAAATCTGTGGGACTTAATTCTGAGTAAATCTGGTTAGGAGCATGCTATCAATCTGATAGTTGTTTCTATTTCTTACAAGGGTAAAATCATGGTGTGTAAAAACATATTTTTAAATGAGTAGAAATAAAGATAACTATGGAACTTGCTCACTGGAAGATTATTTTAAAAAGAATGTCTCAGGGAAAGTTTACAAAGAATTAGTTCTCACATGCCTGTCAAAACATGATGTCTACAATTCCCATTATCCCCAGCCTCTGAATGATGGGAGTTTTAGTCCAACACATCTAGAGGAAACCAGGTTGGGGAAAGCTGCAATAAGTTATAACTGGAGAAGACCAGCATTTCCACCCATACCGACCATTGCTCCATTTCTTCCCTTATTTGTAGGACTATCTTTCTCACTCCAAGCTAAAGAAGTCCACATTCCCGGCCACTCATTCTGCCTCTTCTTCCTTCACCAGGTCCTTACATCAGTATGATACCCGGAAATGTAAGAGGATACACCATCTCTTCACCCTCTGATTACTACCTTTCTATTTTTCATTCATCCTCAGCTTCTCTGACATCCTTCCTCAGCGTTACTGTGCCCATGTATTTACTCTGTGTCTGCATAAGGGAGGGCAGGAATGAAGAAGAAAAAATAGCATTCATACCTCACTGTCAAGTTTGCATACCTGCAGTGAGGAGAAGCACGTTCTAAAAATGCCTTGTGCATTAGCTGAGCTAACCAATATCCAAGCAAAAAGGCATGCAGAATGCATAAATAAAGAGGCAATGTCAAATTGGGGGGGGGGGGGAACAAATGCTTCTAAGTATCACTGAATGTTCACCACTGGTGAATCTACTTGCCTTTTTCACTTTTCTTTTGTCATGAGAGAAAAGAAACCCACCTATCCCACATCTGCTTTCTTTTCCAACCATGGTGTACTTCAAAACAAAACAAAAACAGACAATGGGCACAATACGCTGGGAACTCCTCCTTGCAGTGCAAACAGGCAGCTCTTGCACATTTCAGTAGGGCATGTCCAGGAGACTTGTGGGTAGATTGTGCTGCTCAATGTCTCTTTCAAAACAACTTCACTTTGCCCTCTTGAGAAAAGGCCAGCTCATTCAGTAAACTATTTGTGTTCTTCATCATCCCCTCACTGGTGAAGGGGAAAAAAGGTAGTGAGGCCAATGTGAATTTTCAGAGAATGTTCCTTACAAAATGGAATATGGGGAAAGGCACTGGCCTGCTACAGCACTGAAGCTGATCAACCCTGAGGCTGAAAACACTTTCGTGCTGAACTAACTTCACTGAACCAATAAGATTTAAAACTAATTGCAGGCTTCTAGGATAGGAAGTGGGGTTGCGGGAGCAGGGAATCGACACAACTACATTTGACAAAGTTTCAATACCAATGAGGTAAAGTGGTGTGGAACCCCTTCCCCATCCCCCCTTCTTTTCCCCTCACACAAAAATACACCATCTGCATCATTGTTTCCAAATGCAATAAATTATTTTTTAAAAAAACACCTAAATTTACAGTAATTCCTAATCCTAACTGCACTGTTGTTTGTCTTTAGAAAAGCAAGCAAGCAAGCACACTGATAAATAAATTGTTTCAGTTCCATACTTCCAGGGCTAGCCTTAGCCAAGGTCATCTCTATGATGGACATGACCTTACATGGTTGTGAACACGCACACACACACACAGAGCGATAAGTCTGGGTGCAGGAATCCATGATTGGTCCCAATACCTGAAGTGTTGAAATGCGATCTTCCACAACAGACTGTTTCTTGCACACGTTTTCTTCCCCCGCCTTACCTTTCTTCTCTTGCTCTAAAGATAATGACACACACACAATATTTTTCCTACACAGAGGTAATTTTACAATGCATTGCAGGGTACATAGGCTTCTCCCTCCTCAGAGATGACCTCAGTGTAGGAAAATGCTATTTAAACTAATTTAAATAGCATGTTCACATGGTCCTTTTTTATGGGAGCAGATACAAAGTTTCAAATGCATGCAGCCCGCGAGACACATCCTCCAGGTTCTTTTGTCTTTGCTGGGCTATGCAGCAGAAATAGTATAAAGTGGCCTCACCAGAAGTTGAAAACTTTTCACAAGTGGCTTTCCCAGAGGGTAACATTTCCTGTACTCCAAACTGGGTACAGTGAAGTAGAACTGTGTGTGTGTAAGAGACTGCCATGTTGATGCGCCCTAGGGTTTTGTTCAGGTTGGGGAATAAGTATCAAGTGATAAGCTTTCATTCTGATGATCTTGTTTCCATGTACAAGATTGTGCTGACATGATAAGAAACCTCTGTCTTTGACTGATGATCTGAGGGAAGCAAATTATCAGTCATATATCTGCAAATCCAAGCGTGCTTTTCACGTGATAAAGGTGACTATTACATGATAGCTTGGATGTGAGAAATAGATAACATAGATCGTCTATCTTGTATAGATCCAACCTCAGGCATCACAAGACTATCACTTGATCTTTCACAATAAAAATGCCCATTATGTGAATTGGTTTGGCAAGGCAAAAGAACACATGGGTAGATTCAGACCATCAAGCATTCCCCCCATCCATGATTATTTCAGTCAACGTATGATGGGAATGCATTGGACTGGTCCAATGGCACAATGGTTCCGTCTGTCACAAGGTTATCAAGAAGCTAGATTTTTCTATGTAAATTACAATCCAAAAACAGCCTATGTAATTTCCATGTTGGGTGCTGCTGCAAAATCTTTAACACTCCATTAGAGCCTAAATGCACAATGCAGGGCTCACCCATGTATGTATAAACTGCAATCACAGAATCCTTTGTTTCAAAAATACTGAAGCCACCTAGCATCAGATAATCTGTTTATATTTTTTTTAAAAAAGGTTTCATGGTTTGCAGCTATACTATACCACAAAGAAAGATTTATACTTGTGTGAACACCAGTTCCTACTTTCAGCAAATAAGAGGGTGACAGACTAGCCAGTTTGTAACAGATGCTGGAACGTGTATATTTACAAAGCTGCACCCCTATCACAAATAAGAGTTCTATTTGATGACTGATGAGCTTCAGATTCCAAACATTTTTCTAAATTGGAACTCAGCAGGACAAATGCAAGAGAATAAAGAGATAACCCTTGATCTCAGGTGATGATATAGTTTTCTCAATGAATTGTTTTTTTCTAGAAGCGATGCTTTCGGTTCCTTCTGCATCAAACACCTCAACACAAGGACCACTTGCTCATGGCACAAAAATCTCATCACACCGATCTTCCTGTCTTAATGAGAAGACTTTCCACAGCTCCATTCTGGGAAGGCAAGGGGATTTTTTTTTTTTTTACATCTGTGGTGTTCATTAGACTGTGTTATTAGGCTTCTTCTTCCGCTACAGGCCAAAAAGGTGCCTTTTCAAAGCAGGGTGCAATTTGTTTCCCTTTCATGTTGCTTTAAACGTTTCTTCATCTGGTAAGTTTGGACTTCATCTTTTCCTGAAGTTCTGCTCCAACCAAAGTCGAACTGCTTGGAGGTCGTAGAAAAAGGGCCCCTTGCCCCCTAGGTAGGCAATTTTTTGTCTTTGTACAATGCATACACGCTCAAAGGAGACCCCATAGGCCACGTTGGCATTATTGTCCATGCAGTCAGCTACTATCTGGCATTGAGGCGGCAACGAAAACTGCTTCAGAAGCTGGTGAGCAGCTGCGCATCTGTCTTCTTGGTTCCTATGCTTTTTTACATCAAATGAGGATGAGATACCAGGAGCAGCCCAGCCGTCCGATGGGTGAGCCTCATCGATGTAGACTAACAGAAAGTCAGCCACACCAGAGAACTCTTCCACCAGCTTGCCAAAGGCCGACAACTGGTTTGTGAAGGGGGGTCAGGTGGCTGAGCCAAAGTTGACCACCAACGGGCGCTCTGATTTTGCAAAGTCTAGGAGGTGACATTCAGTGCTATATCTCCCACTGGAGTTCTTCCATCTGCTGCTGCTGTCACCAACGCCATTAGGTATGTGGATCACATTGGAGTTAGGAGCTTCTCCGCCCAACTTCACCTGATGTTTAAAACAAACAAAGAAGTGAAATGTTACTATGTTTTGCTGCCATTTGTCTTGCATGCTCATTCTCACTAAACAAATAAATGTCAGCTGCTCCACTAATATTATGTTTTCATCATATAAAATGCTGTAGGAATCCATTTTGCTTTCACCTAGTGGTATAAGGAGAATATATACTTTCCCTGTTGGTTTTGACTCTGCAACTGACTCAACTGATTTTCTTAGTCAATCTAGGCAATTTGTCAATGCCTTAATTTCAATATACTATTCAATATAAGCAATTTAATATTTAGCCTTAACTGATTTCTGAAAATGTTTTCTGAAGGGGGGTGCATACTTCCTTTTAAGTGCATAGTGTCATAGAATTTTCACTGGAAATTGAAATTCATTTTCACAGCCCAGATACAGTAACTTTTATGAAGTGCTGTTAACATTAAGAAACATAGTTCCTTGTTTTTGTTTCTCACCCACCCCACCCCTTTCTTGCTTTTGAGTCATTATAGAGACACTTGCCCTATTGCTGTGGTGATAATTTGAGGGCTTTATGACAGAACAGTCACTAAGCAATAATGCACCAGATACCTTTTTGTGTATATATTGATGCTAAATAGATGGACAAATAATAGACAGAATAATTTATTCTGAATAACTCAATTTCTTCAAAAGTATGCATTTTTTTAATAAAGCATTGGCAGAATAGTGTCTAAGCAGTAGGTATTATCGCCATATGTAAAAGTTATCACTTTAGCCATGAGAGCTAGAAACCTATCTTAAAATGAAAGCCAAGGAGTCTGCAATAAATCCTATTTCTTTCAATTGCATGGCAACCCCATGAGCACATGGAAAATACAGTCTAGGTCAGGGGTTGGCAACATGTGACCCACGGGCTGCATCCCCCCTGCAACCCAGTTGTTTTATAAAGTCAGTGGTTTGCTGCCGAAGTTACCACAACAGAGGCTTCCTAAGAACAAATTAGCTTGAAACTTTCCCTAGAAAGGCTCTGTAGTGGTTTGCTACCAAATTTAGGCAGCCAACTGATTTTTTTTTTAAAAAAAAAAAGCACCAAATATTGGTAATGGACCAACAGGAGCAATGGTGCAGACCACGAGGGGTCTGGTGGTGGAAAATTAGCCCCTGGACCACCCGATGTTACCTAGCTCAGGTCTATCTTAAAGGATTCATGTAACAATGAAAATAGTCTTGTTTTATTACAGGTCAAAATGAGGTTTTGTAGCCATGTGTCCTACTGTACAGATTATATTCCTCTGAAGGGCTGACTGGTCAAAGTCCAGTTTAAAGATAAAAAATCATAAGAAGGGACTTTGAAGTTACCTACATTTAGCCACATGGACAGCAGACTGAGCAGGCCGGCACACAGATCACCTGTTCACAGTCTTCCCCTCTGTGGTTTGATGCATTATATTTCTATTTAAAATAGAGTAACTATCTCTAAATTTGCATCTGCAGATGTTATCCTAATCTGTATCTTCTTTTGTCCTCATTTATGGTGATGTTTACGTGGCCACACCAGAATGAGGATATGTTATTCATGTAAAGTTTAGTTCAAGGCCCAGACATAGTTGTTGATGACTAAGGATGTGTTTGCATAAACAACTAACTCAAAATAAAAGCCCCTTTGATGATCTGATTATTCTGTGGATTTCTCAAGAATCATGAAAAAGCCACACCATTTGTTTTACCAAGTGCGACAAAGTAAAAGAGGAAATTCCAAATTTCTAAAGTAGGAAACAATGCATATACTCATACTATCAAAATACTGAAGTATATAAAAAAGTGAATACATGAACTGATTTAAAGGACAACCAACCACTGGTGAATGGTAAGCTCTGGAAAGCCTACACTGATTGACTTCCAGCCCCTGGTATGTGTACATCTGCTGCCATATGTGCCTTTTGCAGGCTACTCCTTTCGCTCAAAAATCAAGCTTTTCCTACAGGTATCACATACCAGATGGTCATATGAATGGGAGTCCATTGTTTGCTATGTTGAAAGGGTAAAAGGAAAGCAAAATCCATGCAATAGTGTCTTCATTTTGTACCTTCCACTCAGCACTACTTAATGCCCTTCTTAAAATGAATAGATCCTTAAAACCTGGAAGGAAAGGGTTGGGGGAAAAGACCTAGTTCTCTTGGACATTTGTTATAATTTGATCTTTTAAGTACTAAACTGCTTTGGTGCCAAGGCATTTGTTTAATTATGTTCCGACAATGGGAGGGTGTTCTCTGTGCCTCCCTCCCAAACACATTACCTTACAAACCAAGGGGTGAAAATTGACTTTGGAAACAAAATAATAGCTGGTTTCACGTCATCACATATCTGGAAAGTTACCAAGCACTCCTCTGGTATGGGTAGCATCACTGCGTTTCCCACAGCGACAAAGGAAATCTCTGGCCACAGGTTACCTATCGTGTTAATTTTTTGCTACTAGGAGTGTTTGTTTGGAGATTTTGTCCTTAATGAGAAAGGCTTGCCAAACAGACATTCACAAGGCCTCCTCTGCTCTTGCAGTGGAGTAATTAGGTCGGTGCCTTGTTCCGTGCTAGCCTTAGCCACTCCAAAAAAACCAACCCTGCCCAGTAGTTAATGCTCAGACACAACCAGCAGCATCTCCTGCTAATTGGTCTTGATGAAGCTCTAACACTCCCAAAGGGCCTCTTTATTCTAGCAGGCCCAGGAATGGGATTGACATCCACTTCGTGAGGCTTTTTTGTTTCTTTGTTGTTGTTATTCATTATTGAAAGGGGGGGTGGAATTAGCTCTTGGAAAGATACCCACAACACACCACAATGAAATGTCATCCAAAAAAAAAAAATATTGCTCTGCCAAACCTCTTTTGAAATTACAGACAAAGGCAGGCAAGAGAGCCGTTCTGAGAAACAAACACAGAAAATTTTGCTCACACGCAATAACTCTGGCTCCAGAGTTCCTATAATCATGGACTTCTGTGCTATCCAGTCAGCTGCACAGTGTGCCTGCGATGGGGGTAGACACAGCAACTGGGCTGTGATTTTCTATCTCATCTAGCTCTCCTCCAGTAGGAAGCTAGGAAGTTGCCCTTCCACGACTATCTCAAGTAATCAAACTTCCAAACTCAAAGGAGCTGAAATTATTCTCCTCTCTCTCTCTCTCTCTCTCTCTCAACTCATGATTATCCAGTGATGGTCAGTAGGTTCATGATAAATAAAAGGGAGTATTAATTCCCGCAATACATCACTAACTTATGGAATTAGTTGGCACAAGATGAGATGTTGCTTAGATGGCTTTAAAAAGGAGTAGACATATTCATAGAGGATATCAATGGCTAGGGCCTCATCTACACCAAACAGGATACTGCACTATGAAAGCAGTATGAAAGCAGTATATAAGAGGCAGGAGCCACCCCAAGCAGGATATAGCACTATGAAAGCAGTACATGGTATTTGTCAACGGGCCCCAACAGTTGTCAGTGCATTTCAATACCACTATAAAGCAGTAGTGTGGCTCCTGCCTTTTATATACCACTTTCATACCACTTACATAGTGAAATATCCTGCTTGGTGTAGATGAGGCCCTAGATTTTCTCAAATGAAACCTCCACATTTCAAGGTAATACATTACCGATTGCCAGATAATGAGGATAAACAACGCTGGTTGTCTATATGACTATCATGCTCTGCTTATGACTCATCACAAACACTAAGCATCCGGCTGGCTACTTTTAGAGAAAGAGACAGCTGGACTAGATGGATGTCTGTTTGTGCATAAGGCTCAACCTGCCTTTTTAGTTAACTGCCCAGACAAAAGGAATCTCACTTTAAAACTGCACTCAGTGGCAAGGGTGTGAGTAGTGTTGCTTTTTGCATGCAGACTGAAAAATGAGGTGGCAGAGGCAGGTGGGAAAAGAGGCCCATTCATAAGCCGCTGACTAGAAATAGAACTTGCCGCTGTAGTAACATTGTTCATTTAACACCCGTGAACAAAAGCATCACAGCATTTACACTTTTTTATCCTTATTTTAAGGGATAAAATCATAAGTCTTTTCAGATCCTGTACACTGATGCTTTTTAAGCCCATCATTAGAGACCTCTGAGCTCTGTGGCAGGCTGTGTCAACTCCTTACAGAAAATAGATGTTGCCAGATAATTAGCAGGCTGCAGCACTGGCCATTTAAACACAGACATGGTGTATTTGGGCTCTGCACAGAATACCTCTGAGCAGTCAAATACTTCTGAAGAACTTGTCTTTGATTTTCTTCCATTCACAGACGTCCAAGCTCTTAGGAGCCTGTCGTTTCACAGAGATTCATCCAGATTTTTATCAGCCACTGGCAATTCCTAGTTACTATTGGGGGTTTCCCTACATGACCCAAAGTTATGCTAAGCTAAATTACACATATGTTGTCCCTGGAAAGCTGAACCCATTGGGACACAGCAACACAGGGAGCTGCCTTATAGTAAGTCAGCCCATGGATCCATCTAAGCCCAGTATTGTCAACACTGGCTAGCAATGGCTGTCTAGGGTTTCAGGCAGGAGTTTTTCTAGTCCTACCTGGAGACACCGGGGATTGAACCTTGGACCTTCTGCATGCAAAGCAAGTGCTCCTCCTGGAAGCTGTCAAGTCAGATTTGCCCTTCACCAAGTGCCATCTCCTTGCCAATTGCCAAACTTCATCCTCAACTTCCCCACTCCCCTATTATGCACTTCCTTCTGCCCATCATCTTCCATAGCCCCGAATCATCCGTTATGCCAACCACATACAGGCTTTGCATTCCAAGCCTTCATTTGTTTCACGTGAATGAAGAAAATGAATCTTAATATGGAGAAATGGAGCCCAATGAACCACAGAAGACTTTTTACCTAGATAGGTCTATTGGCTTCTTAGCAGCAGAAGTTCTTCTTGATGACTATGCCTCAATCAGAATGGAATTACAGTGGGTACCATCCATATCAGGACAGGAAGAGAGCAACATTTCTCAGGAACTATATCAAAGACGCTGAAAAGATAGTTGTGGAAGAGCTGTATATTCCCTCAAGTCCATGATGATATTCTTTCCTTTCAGCCTGGGTGGATTTGGGAGAAGTTACAGGGATGAACACATTCCCAGGCACAAGACTAGAGTTAGCAAGTCCATCCTCCCCAAACTACATAGGAAACAATTTGTGGTCTTGCTTTTTAAAAATAGTCCGTGAATGTTTGTGCATGAATATCCGACTGAGATTAATTCTCTGCACTCTAGATTGTGTACAAGCACAGCCCTCTTAATATGTCAGCTTGGGAGAAACTACTCACTGTTTCTTAATAAACATCCAATAAGGCTATTTTGGACTTAGTACTACTGGACAACGTTTTTTTTAATAGAGAGTTTCTTTCATAAGATACTCTCGCTGCTGTGAAATACAAAGAAAGGCACTTCCTTGAACTCCAGGCCAAAGTAAACAAAGATGATGAAAGCAGATGGGTTTAGGCTAAGAGGCCTTGTTCCACTGCCCTAAAAGCCTGCCAAAATAGCTTACTCTCCCACTGGTGTGTCAAACAGACAAAAAGTCAGAGAGAAGCCCATCCATTATTCTGCCTTCATCTGCTTTTGTAAATATTGCTTCTGCAGTGATGCTACACAACTCTGTCTCTCATCAGTCATATTGGGATACCATTCTAGGAAGAATTGTAGGTACTGCCCTCTTGGAACAAGTGAATCCAAGAAGTGAAGACCCACAGCCAAGAGCTGTTTCTATCCCCAAATGTGGGTCCTGGCGTGAATTTTCCTGGATCAAAGACACACCCATCCACCTTTGAGCCTTTTTCACACTTATCTATACAGTCACATATATCCCTTTTAAGCATTAAAGTACTTTACATCCTATTTACACAGATGTGTATATAAATAGACTTACACACTTGGGAGAAAAAGCCACACAGACAAGACTAGTGCTGACAGAAGAGCCCCCTCAGGTCCTGCAAAAAAACTGATTGGGAGGACCAACAGAGTTTCTCTACCATCCCTCAAACAGTCTTATGCACCAGCTATTGGGACTTTCCTGGCAACCAGCACTAAGGTGTGTGCACAAATAATGGTTCAACTGGGAGATGGAGTGCCTCAGGTAGTTTAGGCTGGAAGAAGGCAGGTGGATTTTTAAAATTTTATTTATTATTGCATTTATATCCCGCCTTTTTTCCTCCAAGTAACCCAAGGCGGTATACATAATCCTCCTTCTCTCCATTTCATCCTCATAACAACCCTGTGAGGTAGGATGGGCTGAGAGTCTGTAACTGGCCCAAAGCCACCCTGTGGGTTTCCATGGCCGAGTGGGGACTAGAAGTGATTTTGTCCAACACTTCAGCCACTACACTACACTGGCTCCCTAGTAAACCTCGGCCAAAACTTTTAAACAAATTGTCAGCCTATGACGTGCTGCTTGCAGGCGGTTCTTACTGGGTGCTGATATCCCTGACCAGAGCAACCCTGCTTGGTTTCTGTGTCTGCCTTCTGCTCTGAGGAGGAAAACACATGGAAAAAACTGCGGCAGCAGCCACAAAACCTGGGAAGGTCTGGGAACCTCAGTCTCTTGAACAGCTGATTCCATGGGGGGGGAAATTCTCCCTGCCACAAGTAGAAGTGACTGGTGAGGAGTTGCCCCGCTGCCCCCTAGATCCTTGAAAAAAATCAAAGATTGCTCTCCTACAAATTCCCTGATCTGAGGTGTAGGATGCACAGCATTGAACCTTGGACCATTCCATGCAACGCACACCCACTTAACTAAACTGAAGCTGGCACACTTTCGCTGGCTTGGTTCCAGTTAGAGTAAGCTTTCTTAAGCAAAAGACTTTGAGCAGATGTGAAATGATAGCCTAAATGATTAAGATCTTGTTCCATAAAGAATAGGCTTCCCTTAACTTGATCTTGCATTGATGCCAGCCATCGAAGATCCTGAGCTGGCATTCTGACTGGGGAAGCTGTTTGTGAAATCTACAGTCATTACAGAGTTTTGAACTAGCATTAAACCCTATAAGAAACTCTAGAGAACACCCAATACAACACAGAGCTATAATACTCTACAGCACAGCCTTTTATATGTGCATTAAGAGGCATCCTACGCATGCTCTTCCTTCTCCTGATCCAGCTCCATCATCTTTACCAAGGTCCCAGTTTAGGTTAGGGATGTTGGAGAAATCTGCAATGGTATCAAGTGAGTGACCCATGGATTCTGCAACAGTCCAGCTTTTCACAAGTTGCACATATGGTTTCACGAAGCTCTCAGCTGGAAGGCCCATATAAAATATACTAAGACCAAAGTAGAACAAAGTTCTGGGGCTTTAGCCCGGTTTTATTTTACAAAGGGCGGGAAATATATACCAGCAGTTACCCAAGTGTATAAATCCACTGTCGTGTCCCAAGTTTTGTATGGATCACCGATATGGTTTCCACTAGGGGTGTGCACGGACCCCCCGGATCGGATCGGGACCCGGATCGGGACCTCCAATTTTGTCCCGGACCGGTTCGGACAAAATCGGAGGCCCCCCGGACCAGATCGAGTCCGATCCCGACCCAAAAATCGTAAATTTTTGGATCGGCCGCCATTTTTTTCCCCATAGACTTGCATTGCAATGCAAGTCTATGAGGAAAAAATGGCGGCGGGTGGGTGAGGGGGGGCCTAACTCCCTCCCCCCCCCTGGGGCCGTCCGCTGTGGACGGCCCCGGCAGGTAAGCCCCCTCCCCCGCGCTCCCTACCCCCCCTGGGGCCGCCCGCTTCCATCCGCTGGCGCCCGCGGGCGCCAGCAGATAGAAGCGGACGGCTCCGGGGGGGGGGGTAAGCCCCCTTCCCCGCCACTGCTTACCTTCTCGGCCCGTCCGCTCCCGTCCGGCGCCGGCGGCTACTACCAGCGGGCTCCGCGGCCTACTCTCGAGTAGCGCGCCGGGTGATGACATCACCCGGCGCGCCACCCTGGAGCAGGCCGCGGAGCCTGCTGGGAGTAGTAGGCGCCGGCGCCGGACGGGAGCCGCCGGGCCGGGAAGGTAAGGGCCCCCCTCCCCCCTCCGCGCGCCCCCGCCTCCCCTCCACGCACCCCCTCCTTACCTTCCCGGCCCGGTGGCTCCCGTCCGGCGCCGGCGCCTACTACTCCCAGCAGGCTCCGCGGCCTGCTCTAGAGTAGTGCGCCGGGTGATGACATCACCCGGCGCGCCACCCTAGAGCAGGCCGCGGAGCCCGCTGGTAGTAGCTGCTAGTGCCGGACGGGAGCGGACGGGCCGAGAAGGTAAGCGCCCCCCTCCTCCCCCCCCCGCTGTCCACTTTCATCGGCGGGCGCCCGCTGGCGCCCGCCAATGGAAGCGGCGGTGGGCGCCAGTGGGCGCCCGCCGATCCGCCGATCCGCCGATCCGCCGAACCGGTTCGGAGCCTTTTCGGACCGGTTCGGATTGGATCGGCCGATCCAGCTGCGGGATCGGAAATCGGATAATTTATCCGATTTCCCACTGGACCGGACTCGGATCGTGGATTGGGTCCGATCCAGTGCACATCCCTAGTTTCCACTCTTTAAAAGTAACCTTGAAGGAATTCAACACTCCTTCCTTAGGTTAATCTTCGGTGTACCTAGATGCGTCTCAGGAGGTGCTTTAAATTTGGAAGTGGGTCTTAACTCGCTAAAATGCCAAGCCTGGATTTTTTCTGTCCACTTCTGGCTCAGGTGCCACCTTGTGATATCTCACGACTCTTTAGCCTATAAGGTATTAACAGACTCATTTGTATCTCCCTGGATGAAAGCAGTAGAGTACAAGATTTCGAGCATAGGGCTTTCACCCCCTTACCTGCTAGTGGTAGGACTTGATAAGGCAAGAGCAATCATCAAGCAAAGATTAACAGATATAGACACCCAGGAGTTAATTGGGGCAGCAAGGGGCCCCTGTTCACCACAGTCATTGGGGATATCAGTGCTCCTTAGTAAAGAGGGAGCACAATATCTAAGGTGGTTATCAATTCCCAAATATAGGAAGGCCTTTACACTAGCCAGGTTTAATGTTCTCCCATCTAGGGTATTAGAGGGCCGCTACAAGGGAATTCCTTGGCACAACAGATGCTGCCCCTGCAATGACACCGAGGTCGAATCTATAATACATGTTTTATTTTTTTGTAGGTTTTACCAATCGGCCAGGGTAGACTTAATTTGGCCAATTACACAGTCCCTCCCAGGGCGTTCTTCTGAGGCCCTAACAAGTATTTTGCTCCAGGGTACAAATAAGCGAATAACGGAACAGGTAGCTAAGTTTCTGAATCTGGCTATTGGAACCAGATCATTAGCGGACGATTAATATTAACACTCACTATTTATAGTATTTATTTGTAGATTTATAGTCCCTTTTTATATCAGCTAAGTTGCAAGCATCATGACTGTATGTTATATTTGTTTTGCCTTTGGTCTATTGACTGTAATAAAGGTTGATTGATTGATTGATTGATTCCAAGTACTTGCAGGCCAAGGTTAGGGTTGTTTGGGGTTTGTTTTTTTTACTTTCCAGAATTTTATGCGAATGTGGTCACACAAAAATATGTAAAAGAAAAAGAAAAACAGCAGCTGAAAATGCCCATTTCTACCAAAAGCTAAAGAATGAAAAATTGCATTTTGGAGGGAGGGGATTTGTGAATGTTCACATGTGCGAATTTGTACAAATGCAAATTTGAGCAAATGTAAATTTCCACAAATTCAGGAAACTGGGGGGAAATCTGATTCCATCCATGAGCAGACGAGTGAATGAAAGGCACCTGAGAATTCACGAAATTTTACAAAATCCATACTTCCCTAGTTTGGGTTATCAAGAAAGGACTTTAGGTTAGCAGTGGAGTGCATGCTTTGCATGCAGATAGTACCACGATCAATTCCAGTCCTCTCCAGGTAAGGCTGGAAAGACGCATGTCTGAAACAGAGGAGAATGCAGATAATACTGAACTAGATGGACTGATTCAGTACAAGGCAGCTTATGTTCTTATGAGTGTGCCTCTGAATTTCTACTTGCTGGGAAACAACAGCGCTAGAGGGCTATTGCCCTCATGTCATGGTTGTGGGCTTCCCAGAGGCAGCTGGCTGACCACTGTGGGAAACAGGATGCTGGACTAGCCCTTTGGTCTGATCCACCAGAGCTCTTCTTATGTCCTTATTGTCTTCAGCCCTGGAGACTGTTGACATCATTGCCAAAAACACTGCCACAGGGGATCAATCTGTGGAACCTCAGGCAACCCCCACACTGATCTGAAGAACTTCATGCAATGCCAGTGAAAGGAAAGTCCACCGTGTCCTGAATGAGTCTTTGGGTTCCTTGCACTTGTGGCTCCTTGGATCTCTCTCTCACACACACTTCATGGAGATCAAAACAAATAAAGACCCTGGAGAGACTATTCCCCCCCCCCCCAACATTTCACTGGAGCTTGATGTGCACCGTTTGCTTTAGAAGTCCTGCAAGGTTTGAACATTTATATTTGTATTGGTTGTTGTACAGTAATGCACTGTTGGGCCACTCGAAATGTTATTTTGCTGTATGTTATTTCCTTCTTCCTTACTGGACTTCATAAAACCAGACTCCATGCAGTGCTGAAACATAGCCTGATAGACAGGGAAATGTTTCTTGTTTTCAAAGAGCCCCAACGTTGACTGGTGGGTTGTCTGCATTACTTATAAACATATG
Source organism: Anniella stebbinsi (assembly GCA_029215795.1). NCBI lineage: Eukaryota > Metazoa > Chordata > Lepidosauria > Squamata > Anniellidae > Anniella > Anniella stebbinsi. The sequence continues at coordinate 340,013,643 of JARDYH010000001.1, forward strand.
TGTCATTGTGCATAGATCAAATTTGGTGGCACCGTCTGCCGCAAAGTCTATATTGGCACTCATCTGGATGACCTATATAACTTAGGAATATTGTGGATATACTGCACATATACAATCAGGGGTTTTAGTCATCATGTTTTCCCAGCAGTCACATCATTCTCTAAACATGTGATGGAACACAGCTGCCTTTTTTATTCTAACGGCATCCAGCAATGTTACAGAACCTTTTGGAGTAGGAGAATGAGGTATCCTCAAAAACAGCCCTCTCTTTGAACTCTTCTTCTATAATGTAAAGATACCCAGCCTTAAATGCTAGCTCCATTAACCCTCATTATGATAATTAGCCTTGTTATGAAGAACCTCTCTGAGAAACACAGGGTGTGCTTGCCTCCAGGGGACCTGCTATTCAAATGATAAGGAGTGTGGAAAAGCAAAAATCCACACTGCATCTGGCTGGTGTTCAAATTGCAAAGCAAAGTTCAGCAAGTATGTAGAAACCTATATACTATATACTACTATATATACACACACATACACACACACACACGCAAAAGAGAAAAATTGGGCAAACGTAAGAGAACCATCAAAAGCTCTCTCTAACGAAACAGAATCACCATACGCCAGCTTTAGCAACGAATTATCCATGTATTAAATAAGCCCATTAAATTATGTGTCTGCACCCACAACTTTAAATTTAGCACAATTGCTAATGGTTATTGCCCTAAATGCCAGCTTCCTAACAATGTAATTGCGAAAAGGTGTCTGCTTCTGCTGCTTGCTGGGACACCTTACAAAGAAAGGCATAAATTATATCTCACATCTGGAAGTGATATTAGTTAATGTGATATTAATTAAAAGCAAGCTTAGTAAAGGGAGAGGCTCGTTTCTCCTCCACTCCACTCCCCCCACTCCTCAACAGCCTGGCCTTCCACTCAGTTTCCTTTACCCATTCCATCCTATTGTGCTGCATCACGTTCTGGCCTTCCACAAGCTCCCTTGTAAAATAAGATGTTATTATTGCATACTTCATTGCACTATAGGGTAGGGCATTTGGGCGTTGCTCAAACACATTAGTAGTGCAGGGTGTAGAATATGGAAACACTATTCATGGAGGGTGTAGAATATGAAAACACTATTCATGGAAATGGGTTCCAAGCTGATTGTGATTGCTGCTTCTTTTCTCCTTATTGCTCAAGGCTAAGGGGGAGATTTACAATAACTTTATCAACTCCTGTCCTGTGTAATACACTCTTTTTACAGATCCCCCCTGAATTATTTCACTACTTGCTCTCTCTCTCTCTCTCTCTCTCTCTCTCTCTCAATCTCTCTCTCAATCTCTGTGTTCTGTTCTCCCATAAGAATCTTGCAGATGTGGTATTAATATGACCTTTAAAATCCAAGAGAACATTCACAACCATCACCACCCCACAAGTCTCATGAGAGTTATATTCTTTGTGTCTGTTCTAGAAATACCCTTTGAAAACTTACAAAACAGTAGAGAAATGGGGGTGGGGGAGTTGTTGCAGTTTCTGGATGTTTCAGATAGATGGAAGCACTTCATAAAAGACTGGATCCACCTACCTTTGACATAAACAGGGCTTAAGTTAGTCGTATCTAACATAAGTCCCATTTATTTCAATGGTTCTACCGTAAATATGGCTAAACCTGGATTCAATCTGAAATATTTAGCACTTCAAGCATTGATCAATAGGTAGCTGCCAGTACATAAAACAACAGTAGCAGTATTGGCAGCAGGGTGAGAGGATTCTGAAGAACATCTGCCCTCCAGGACTTCCTGTTGCTACCACTGCCGCTGAGAGTGACCAAAGTCAGGCGGCAAGGAAGTTAGACATCAGCCTAGGTGTGGAAGCCCTGCCTGCACAGACACTGAAAAGTTCTGGTAGCTGAGCAAAAACCTGGTTGACTATTTCTAGTCCAGAGCCTGTTTCCCAGCTGGCTACTGCTGCAGGCCTGATGAGGCACCAACGCCAGGAGAAAGCTGGGGAGAGGACTCTTTATATCACTGTCTCCCCAATGAGCCCCCATGTAGCCACTGGTATCTTCTGCTGAAAATAACAGTGGCAGCAGTATCACAAGAGGAACACCTGTTATATAGACTGAGGAAAGGACTGTGTGGAACAGCCTCCCCCAAATTGATACTTTCCCCCAACCTTTTGCCCTCCAGATGTGCAATGGTCATGGTGGCTGGGAATAACGGAAGTTGCAGTTCAACACATCTGGAGGGTACCAGGTTGGATATGGCTACTGTAGAAAATATGCCCCATTGGCAGCCACATTCTTTGAGGTGAACAGAGCCAGAAGCCACATTATATCAATGTTTAGCATCATCAACAGCATCTGGCATTCCAAAGACAGAGAACTTAAATAAGAGGCTCATTTCTCTGGCCCCAGGCATTCTGTCAGACCAGCAGGACAACAATATTCAGAAAGTACCAGAGGGACCTGTAACAAAACATTGAAGCTTGCAGTGCTCTGGTTCTCGTTTCCAGGCAGCCCACCATCTTTCAGGACACTCTATTCCAGCCTTCCACAACTTGATACTGGCTGGGGATGAGTTATGGAGAGCCAGTGTGGTGAAGTGGCTAAAGTGTTGGACTGGGAGTTGGGAGATCCAAGTTCTAGTCCCCTCTCGGCCATGGAATCTGACTGGGTGAATTTTGGGCCAGTCACAGACTCTCAGCCCAACCTACCTCACAGGGTTGTTGTTGTTGTGAGGATAAAATGGAGGAGGAGGATTATGCCGCCTTGAGTTCCTTGGAGGAAAAAAAGGTGGGATATAAATGGGATAAATAAATAATAATGCCCAACACATCTGGAAGGCACCAGGTTGGGGAAGGCTGGTCTATTCTATTCATCCTCCCCTGTGGTTTTCCCTCCTCCAAATGTCAGCCAGCCTTCTGTGGCTACTGAGTATCCTCTGTCTTCATTGGACTATTTCTGGATAGCCCCCACCCAGTGGCAGCCTGGTACTCAAAGTGGTGCTCCTACACAAATGCATAGAACATTTAAACTACTTCAGGTTGGTCTTGTGGTATGGAGTTCTCACTAATATAAACCTTACTAACACAAATGCTTTCGGGGTTGTTTTACTACCCTAAGCCAAATTCTAATGCAGTTCAGGATAGTAAAATGTCCCAAAGCAAATCCATGTGCATGATGTCAAAAGAAGGGGCTACATTATAGGTCTATAAGTTCAGTAATGAAAAGCTCGCTTCGGCAGCACATATACTAAAATTGGAAAAGTGTGCCATAATGTTGTTGGAATTAATCAGATAATAATTTCTGATTTTAGTCTGCTACACTCCAATTATGTTTTGAGCAGTAGACCATTTTCAAAACATGGGGGTCACGTATATGCATATTCTATAGGGTGCAAATAGCCTTTTTAGAGAACCTTGTAATAATTATAGACTGTCCAATGAGTTTGTGTATTCAAGGATAGTTCTACCTACCATGTGGGAAACAGTTTGTGTGAAAATGGGAATCCCTAGGTACCTAACCCCCTACATTACTCCTGATTTTACTATGGGAGCTCTCCATGGTGCAAAGGATCCCTCAGTAGTATGCATACACCACAGGAATGGCTAGATTGTAAGATCATCCTGGATAACCAATTTTCTTGCAGTAGTCACAGTATAATGTGCTTTCATGTGGTAGACCCAATGATTCCATTTGACATGAATGAGAAGCAAGTGTATTCTCACATGCTGCCATCAAAAGGATTGGACCACCCTACTCTAAGATTAGTAGTGTAAGCTCCTTAGTTATACAACACAGTGAGTACGTCAGTTTTATACCCAAAGTTGTGCACAGAACTTTCACTATTTCTGAAAGGCTGGGGATGTGTGTGTGTGTGTGTGTGTGTGTGTGTGTGTGTACACACACAGACACATCTTTCTAAAATGAATAGAATAGGCCTTTTTGTTTACCAGTTTCTTCCAGCCTAGCTTAAGCTTCTGTTTTGTTTTCTTAAACCAACAAAACCACAGCCCATTACTGTAAGTGTTGGTGACCCTATCAATAGTAGTTGGGGAAATACCAGGCACTTAAGTGAAAACTTGGCAGGAAAGGAAAGAGGCATCATTTCAGGTGTGTCATTGTACACTGCTTCTGGATCTGTCAACCCAAGCTTCACATGCCCCATCAGGAGGTTGCTGAAGTTACTGGTGAAGCTCTTTGAGGAGCACCCAATCAGTTTACTAACCACTAGGTCCTGAAAGCCTCCTGCTTAACTAAGAGTTCTGAAAATTTTAGGTAGGTACCCTCTTCCAGTGTGTGTGTGACAGCCCCACAACTATCTTCTCCACTGCATTGTTCCCATCTGCGAAATGGGAATAATAACAATCTGTCTTGTTTTGGCATACAGAAGATTATTTAATTTCAATTCTGCTCAGTTAGTGAAATCAACCGGAAGCACCAAGCACCATCAGTAAAATATTATTTTCTCATTGCTGGTGGATTGGATATATTTGAAAACTGTGAAGATGGGACATTTGCAGTCCTGCACTTATTTACACCCACACAAATATTCAAAAAGAAAACATGCATTTAAATAATATTATGCATCAAGGGCATTAGGAAAAGTCTTTTTGCATGACAGAGAAAAATGCACCAATAAATACAATGTCATTAAAATGTAAAGCACTAAAAAGAGTTAATAGAAGGCAACTAACCGAAGATGGGAAACACAGGAAGCCTTCTTATTAAAGAAGTTCATAAAGAATAACCAAATCTATACAGCTTAATTAGAGAGGATATATTTGTCCCTAAAAAAAACAATTTGAATGAAACAAGACTGCTTAGCCCTAGAGCTGGAAGCCAGGAACTTCAGAGTTCAATTCCTGGCAATGTTACTTTCTGTGCTAAATACCTCAGATCATGATACTTAACTTCCTTGTGTTCTTCTGGCAAACTTTATGTACATCTTATCCCAACTCCCCTTTGTACTTGCAGTAGAAACTAATGTCTGCATTCATAAACCCGTTCCTCAACACCCGTGTGACACCCTGTGCCCGCAAAACCCACCTGCTTGTAGGCGTCTAGGAGGAAGCTGTTCCAGATGCAGCGCAGCCCCTCCGATGTGAGCATCCTCCGCCACTCGCCACGTGCAGCCTTGGAGCGGCTTAGGAGAAGCACCATGTGCTTCAAGAGGACCACCGAGTCATAGAGCGCAAGGAAGAGGCAGTTGGAGAAAAAAATCGGCAGTATCTGAAGCGTGATCAACAGGTCCACACTTAACAGACCCATCCTGTTTGCTGGTGGTGGTGCTCTTCAAAGGCTTGTCTTGGGTTCCCTTGTCATGCCCTGTACACTCATAAAAAACAAAATCAAAATGAAATGAAATAAAACACAAGGTGCTTCTTAAAACTCATTGTGCCCATTTCTCCTCTCTCATAGAGTTGCCTCAGTGTCACAGAGCGGCTTAAAAAAGCATAACTCAAAACGCCAGCGTGAAAGACTTTCCACCCTGGACTGCTTTTAATTTTTCAGAAACTAAGTCAAACTACAGTTGTTGCTTTTCCTTAGCCAGTAGCCCTTTTCAGTCCGTTAAAGAGAGCAAGAGAGAGAGAGAGAGAGAGAGAGAGAGAGACAGCTGTGCTGCCAATTGCCTGCAGTTCTAAAACTGAAGCAGAACAACTGCTAACTTTCCCTCTTAACTCCGAGCTATTCCAGCGCTAAGCAACTCCCTCGGTCCTTTATCACCAAAGCTATCAGGTGAAACAATACTTTTTTTTCTGGGGGAGGAAAGTCTTTGAAGGCAAACTTCCTGCTCTTCTCCTGCTCATTCCCTCTCTGGGTCTCTCTCTCCCCTGTCACCCTTTTTCTCTCTCCCTCTCACTATCTGCCTGTGGTACAAAGTGCTTTTTCCCTCTGGAGTTCTAGCTTGGTTCCCTCAAGCCTTTTATACATTCCCTGGCTAATTGCTGCAATAGAGAAATGAAACCCTAATCTTAGTAAAGATCTTGACGTCAATGTAAAAGAGGGCTTTACTTTGGCCAGGACTGCAGTGAATAGAAAAGTAAAATTCTCAAAACTCTCTCTCTCTCTCTCTCTCTCTCTCTGTCTTTCTCTTTCTCTTTAAAGGAATGAGAAGGGAGTGTGGAAGGAAGAACTTTGCTTTGTTGTTCTAAAAAAAAATCTCCAGATACCTCTGATCGGGGTGGGTTTTTTTTCCCCTTTCACAAATGCTTTCAAACTTTGGAAAATTAATTTCACATGACGCAGAACATGACATTGAAACAGGGTCTTCTATTGTTTAGAAGAGCTTTTTTTTTTCATTCTTAGATGGGGATTTTTTTTTTAATTATTATTTTGCCCTTTTGTATTTTCCAGGAAGGTGTGAGAGCTGATGCATCCAAGAAAAGGGCATATTTTGCAATGTTTCCCTCCCACAACCATCAAGCACAAAAGCATGTGCTGTTTTAAACATCTTTTGTCGTCTTCTTGGTATTTAAGGAAACGCAAGAAACACCCAGGTCTGACTTCATCTGCTGTTGTGGAAGAGAATTAAAGGGCAGAGGGTGGGGGGAGGGGAGAAAGGAAGAGTAGGGTTTTAATGGTGCTTTGATTTAAAACGGAAGTTCATCACTGTATTGAATTTGGAGCTGATGTAAAGCAGGGTGCCTCACGCATCCCAATTATAAAGCTACAAGGGGTTGTTTTTATTTGTAAGGATCTATCCCGCTGCCACCTTACAAATAATGCATGGCTTTACTCCAAGGTGAGCACTATTTCCTCTGGAAGATCCAGATACTCTAGAAGAGCCACAAAATGTATTTTATAGCCTCCTCTTTTGTTTTTAAAAAAATATTCCTGCAATTTCCACCATGAACAGTTTCTTTTTTAAAAAAAAAGAAATAAATAAATCATGCAATCCTATGGTCCCTCAGGGTGGAGGGCATCCCACAGGCTTTAGGATACTGTGGACATATGTCTGTGAAGGAAGAGAGGAAAGTCCGCCACCAGAGGCCTCCTAGTTATGGCAATGTAAATGGCTGCCATCGCTCTCTTCCGCTGTCAGTGTTCTGACAGCAAGAGAAAAAAAGGTTGTGTCAAGGAAGATTGACTGAGGCATTGGATTTGTTGACTCCAAAGTCCCCTCATTCTCGCAACATGGTGTCCAAAGGGGGGGGGGGGTGAACTACACCACTCCTGGAGCCGGCATTATAAATTTTCCTCCCACTGGAGGCAATCAGAAGGAAATTTTGCCAAACACACATAAAAGGAGAGGGAGAAAATGCCCTAGCACAAGCAGATAGTGGATAGGAAATCCTCTGCCATGGATACATCCCCTGCAACCATCAACCTATCTTCTCCAGCTAACTCAAACCCAAGACCATGCCAAACAACAGGATATGCCCATAGATCAGACATAAAATAGGAAAAGAACAGAGCAAATGCCCACTGCATAATCTAACTAGCCTTTTGTCTCCTCTTGACAATTATGCTTGAATAACCATCATTTCAATCTGATAGTGAAAAGAAATCTAGGACAAAACAACAACAACGGCAACGCCTTGGAGTGCAGGCCTTATCAGATCAATCTGGACCTCTCCCTGAAAGCAAATGCTTTCTGTGGCTAAGCTATTTTTCTCTATCTGGAATTGTCCATAAAACCTACTTTGGGTATGTTCCTACCTTCCAAACCAACATCACTGTGACCAACCAAGCACAGTGAGTTCACTGTAAAAACATCTTATTTTGGAGATGCCTGCATCAGCAAGTTCAAGGGAGCCACCAAGGAGTCCTGGAGTTTGAGACCCTTCTTCTAATGATGTGCATCTTCAAGCCAATCTCTCTGCCTCAGGATTAATTGCCTGTAAAGGGACTTCTTCCCTATACTAATCCTATATGAGCTTCTCCAGGAAAGAGCTGTGATCATGGACTGAGATCAACAAAGGCAGTGTGGCATAGTGGTTAAACTTTTGGGTTAGGATTGGGGAGACCCAGGTTCAAATCCCCACTGAGCCATAGAGCTTACTGGAGGGCCTTGGATCAAACACTATCTCTCAGGGTTGTTGTGAAAATAAAGCGGAGGAGGAAGAGCCATCCATGCTGCCTTGAACACCTTGGAGGAAAGGTGGAAAACATGTATAGATGATGATGATGATGATGATGATGATGATGATGATGATGAAGATGGACACATGGATTTTGTGTTGCCCATCACCAAACACAGAGTAGGGACAGCTGGACAGATAGTCCAGCTCAAGCCCATTAATGGAAAGGAAGGTCATAAGCAAAAAATTAGAAAAACAATACCTTACATCCTGAGTTCTGTCATCACAACTTCACCTCTGCCACAAAAAGAAAGGAGAGTCTGTATGAGAGATAACTGGGTTTCCTGAGGAACTGGATCTCACCAGCCTACTTTGATTTTCTCTATTTAGCTCTCTTTATCCTCAGTTCAGTGCCACTTCATGTACAATTTGCATTTTGTCATATTTAATTAAATTGGCACCTACAATAAAGGTAAATATAACAGGGAAAGGGCACAAATCAGAAAGAGGACACTGTGCAGTTTGGCAAATAGGTTTTGACTCTAATTTACTTGTGTCACCAGTTGCAGTCCAAATCTGCCCCAGATAATCCTATTTTTATTGAAAGAGCAGGTTTCCACCTTCCGCCATCTTGCCAGTTGCATCCCTGTGACTTTGCACCATAGAACATAATTGCGGGGTATGGGTGGGTGTGAGGGAAGTTTGGTTCCTGGGTTTGGTCATGCTAGAATATGACGCTCAAAAACTGCCATTTATAACCAATGAAATGGTGCAGAGCAGCCTGCTTTGTTCCTTAGAAGTGAATGTCAGCCATTTGTTTATAGGGGGGTTGGAAGGGCATATTTGGGAAGACCACTAGGATAGGGGCTAAACTTACCCCCGCCCCATTCTGGATGAGTCTAATAAGCAGATTTTGTCCTCTTTCTATTGTGTCCCAAACTGCTGCGCATTGACCCATACAGTTCAATGGGAGCGACTGAGAATTTGAGCCAGCCATCGATGTAAACTCATCCCTTAATTTACAAAGCCCTTCTCTTAGTTCCATTTCTTGATCCTGCTAGAATGTATCAATAAGCCAGAATGAAGAAATTGCCTTCAAATGGACATCCATAATTCCCCTTTTAAAGATGAGAAAATAAGACCATAAGAAAAGTGACATGGCTTCTTCCGCATCACATGCTGACACATGAGTAGATAGCATGTGCCAAACCTACATGTGAGTCAATCGATGCACATTACAGGATGCTGCAACCATTTGTGGCTTCCAAGCATTGGTACAGACAGCAATTTATATATGTATTAATTTAATATTTATTTACAACATGTATATACTGCTCCATGTCTAAACATATTCCGGAGTGGTAAACAATAAATGATGAAATGATAAAAAGAATAAAACACCGCATTAAAATGATTCTTTTAAAAACGAGTACCAATAAAAACCGTAGCTGGTCATAAAGTGTGATGACTGCAGGTACGTACTGCAATTTATATGCCGGCAGGACCATCACACATTATAATCTAAACATATGTTACACATATAGGAATGTTGTAAAGTGTGAAGAAGCCTTCAGTGAGCCAGTGGCCCAGGGGACATTTGAATCCAGCACCCTGAAATTGCATCCAATCCCCTGGGTGAGATACAATAAACCTTTCTTCTCCCACCAGGAGGGTCAGGGACCCTACTGAGATTGAGACATTGTACAAGCTGCACCTTCACCAGGGACACCACATTCTCTGAAATGTTTTTCTGCAAAGTTTTACTATGGAATTGAGAACTATGGACATCCCCATGTTCAGTTCTGGGAAAAGTGGAGGGCAGGGCTTGCTCTGCTGTCTTTATGTCTTACATTTGCTTTGCACTGTGCTTGTGGCATTTTTAGCCTTATGTTAATAATAAATAAATTATTTCTGCCACAGTGTCAAATATTTTCTCTCATGCCTTAAGACAGCTTGAGGGACAAATTCAATTCCAACCTTTTAGAATTGGGGGGGGGGAGGAACTACACAAAAGTCAGGACACCAAACGTTCAGCGGTCACAAGAAAGAGCGTGGAGCCAGGGGAAGGGGTTGTGGTCATCTGAGAAACCCCCAAGGGCTGGATTGGGACCCCAGGAGGACTAGATTTGGCCCCCTGAGGTCCTGCACCCCCTGCGTTAAGATTATCAGGTGAGCTCCTGCCTTGTCTGCCCTTGCCATCAGAGGTTTGGCATTTGGCGATGAGATCCAGAGCCAGATCTACACCTCCTGTCACATCGATACAATCCCATCATGGTGCCGCTATATTCCTCTTGCACTCTGTAGCATACATTACGGCATCTGTTGCAATATTTTGGATAATACGGGATAAAAAGCGGGAAAGAACACTAGAAAAGCAGTATACGGAATGCGTAATGCGTAATGAGCCCTAACAGTTATCAGTACCAATGAAAAGCATTAGTGTAGGTCTAGCCCTGGAACTTCTTCCTAGGGCTGTTCCCTTTTTGGAATGCCTTACCTGTGCAGAAGCCCATTTGGCTAGTTCAGTCCTGCCTTTTTCAAAGTTTATTTAAACTAAAGCCTTTTCATTCTGGAAGGTGTTGAGTTGCTGGGGATCAACTGTCAATTCTATCCTACTGTCTCTGTCTTCCTGTTTGTTTTGCTATGACTTTATTGTCTTTAAACACACACACACACATACACACACACACACAGAGAGAGAGAGAGAGAGAGAGAGAGAGAGAGAGAGAGAGAGAGACTTCTGAGCTACTTTGAAATACTACAGGGCTAGGAATGTGATTTATTTTAATTAATTAATAAATGTGTATTTTAAGGGGGGAAATAGTTGCTTTCAGAACCAGAGCTGAACCCAACTGAAACTAGAGGCTGCCTTTAAACCGATCTTACATCTCTCAAAGTAGTTTCTACAAAATATTCATTACCAATTTACTCTTGTGCTCACTTGTAATGGGCCCCAGTCATCACTTTTCATATCTTGCTTATCTGTCCTACTAGACTCTGAAACACTGGGGTAACTTTGCATCAGACCTCTGCTCACAAAGGAACAAGGGGAGAAGAATTGGCACCACACTGAAAGCTCAGAGGCCAACAATGACAGGATCCCTCCTCTAGAGGTCACACTTTGCACTTTATGAGCGTGAGAAAGGATTCCGGCAGACAGGATTGTGTGTGTGCCTTTGGGAAGGGCACTCACTTGCCCTATGATAATCTTGGGAAGGAGCAAGCAGAAGCATTTGAGCTCTTATTTTTACATCGCCCGTATCTTTTGGGTCCTATATGGAGCAGAACAAGATCTAACAATCATTTGTGCTCAAGGCCCCAGGAAAAGAAAACAACAGCAACCAGGTCACTTGACATGAAGATCATCCAGCATAATTTAATGGCTCCGGGGTGCTTCTACTTCCACATCACCACCATCTTCACGTCTGCTATCCTAGACATCAGCCTTTCCACAACGTGGTGCCTTTCAGATGTTTGGGATTACAACTCTCATCATCCCTGATTATTGTCCATGCTGGCTGTAGCTGATGAGATCGGTAGTCCAAAATATCTGGAGGGTCCCAGGTTGGGGGAAGAGTGCTATACACTCACGTCTGGGAGTAAACCCCACTGAATACAGTGCTGACTCCAGGCTGAGCTTGCATACAATTCTACTTACATGAACAAGTACCTGATGGGCATACAGAGTCTGCTTAGGGATTAGATATTTAGATGGACTGAATTATTTTGCACATATGGGTACACTGCCTACATTAAGACGGCCACTCTTTTATTGCCTTGCTCCTGTGCCTTTAACAGCAGTTTGGCACAACAAACATTTAGTCAGTGAAGCTTTTCCTGGCATGGTGAAGAATGCTTCTCCAACTACATTTCTGGGTGACAGGTTGCTATTAAAGGCAAACAAACAAGGCTATTAAAAAGATGGCAACCACAGAACGTGATGAATGTAAGCATCTAGGTATTTCAGACCAATGAAAGAAATGTAAATGATGAGTAATGACGATCCTACCCTGTCTCAATGGTTCACTGAAAGTGCATTACAGCATGCTATCTGGGCTCACTTAGGGGGCAGGTTTTATCTATCAAGCCCTAAATGAGTGGGAAATAGTGTCACTATCTTTTCCTCCCGGCAGTCTCCATGCCTTTAGAAACACTCTAGCACAGGCAAAAATGCAGTGCCATTTTTGCCAGCATGGAGACATAGTGATGGGGAAAATACACACATGTTGAATTTCTGTTAGGGTTTCTGTCAAGGAAAAAACACAGCGATCCTCATGGAGTTCTGCATACTTTAGAGCAGCCCTTCCCAACCTTGAGTCTCCAGATGTTGTTGCAGTAGAACTCCCAGCATCCCTGACCATTGGCCATGCTGGATGGGGATGATGAGAGTTGCCATCCAATAACATCTGGGGACCCAAGGTTGGGAAAGGCTGCCTTAGAGGCAACCTCCTCCTCCTTTACATCTATTCTTAGACCTTAAGATGGACAAAGTAAGCCTTCCTCAAGCTGCCTCCCTTTGGATGGGTTGAAGTACAATTCCCATCATCTCCAGCCAGTGCAGGCATAAGAGTATGTAAAGAGGTGTCCTCAGTCGATTGCTGCCCCACAACTGCAGAACTCTATTCCCCAGGAGCTGTTCTAGAAGCCTGCCCGTGCTCTCTTGCTTGGACTTAATAGCCAGGATTAAGCAGATATGAGATAATTTTAAATCAATTAGTGCTTCTGTCTCTTTGATTTATTTTTACTGGTTTTAGAGTTATGCTGCTTTAGTGTTGCTACATAACTGAAGACTTCAAGATACACAGGTTTAAAAATTAAACACACAAGTAAATACACAAGAGTCTAAGATATAGCTGGAGTTCAAATATGCAGGTGTCTATGATATTGCCAGGAATCATGTCATGGAATTTGTTCATCTGTATTTTCTTGATACTTTTGGCTGAGCAAAAGGAATTGCAAATAGGCTGGCTAGTGCCAATCATTAGCATAACGCTAATGTTTCTTGGGATCAACCCAGATAATTACTCACCTCAAGCATTTGGCATAATTTTCTCTTAAGGAAACATTGATATCCTTGGTTGCAATTCACATACGTATGCCCAAACAACTCTCAGTCAGAGCAATTCTCAATTCATGCTGGAGAATTTTAGCACTTAAGCAAAGGTTTGTCAGTATCCATAAAAAAAAAAACTTGACACGTTGTCAGCTAGCTTTGACTTCTGACCCTTGGCCAAACTGGGACCCTATGTCTATGGCAGGGAGAATCCTGGCAGGTAGCCTTATCCAGTAATTAAAAACATTGTGATTAGTTAAGCTGCAGCTCCTAAATCAGGAGTGGGCAACATGCAACCCATGGGCAGAATGCCACTTGCACCACCACCCGCTTCAGCCTCCAGTGTCCCCACAGCCAAAATGTGGGGCAGTCCAAATATTGATGGTTTCCATTGAATTTCAGCAGCAAACCACTCTGTAGTAGTAATTAGGTAAAATTTAACCTCAGAACAAGTCAAATTTGAGCTTATTACTGCTCCGTAGAGGTTTCCAGCTGAAATTCAGTGGCAACCTACTAATATTTTGGACACTGCCACCCCCAAATTCAGCAGCATAGCAGCAGGAGTGCAGCCTGTAGGCGGCGAGTCTAAGGCATCAAAAGTGCCCCCCAGAACCTCCCAAAGTTACTCACCCCTGCCTATCTCTTCTTCTGCTGCTTTGTTACTTTTCCAGTGGAGTGAGATTTTGCTGAGGAAGTATTTTGTCACAGATATTAGAGAAAATATGGATTCATGCATAGGCGTGCACAGCACATTTCATTAGGATATGCATAGCTATTTGTTTTCACTCCTGCTGCTGGCAGCAACGGTGCTCTCTCAGAGGCAGCATTTCTTCAGTGCGGTGGCAGCTGAAGGACCATTCCCATGGCATCTGGATCCCCCTCTAGATTCCTACTCAATGGCCCCCTCAATTCGGCACTTATTGCTTGAGATATTAGGATGCGCCTGGGCACACCAGGGACACCTCTTGTGGGACTGAATATCACATGTGTTGTTCTTATTAGATTCATTTCTGCCCCAGAGGTCTTTGCACTCTTACTTAAGCATTTTTATTCTAGCCATCTTGTGCCTATCTTGCAATAGCCTGCCTAAAAACCTAACCTCATCTTTACATATATTGTTGCCTATATCCCTCTCACAAGAGAATATGTTAGATATATTTTCATCTTAAGCTGGAATCATTTTGATTCTTCTAGCATGTGTATTTTTCATTCAGTTTGACTCACGATGTAACTGTTCATCGTGAGTCACCTTTGACCTCTTGGTCTACCATTGCTAACCTAAGTGACAAGTGACAAACAAGGTTGAACTTTTTGCCCACCTACACTCAGGAAAAAATAGGACAGCATTCTGATAAGGAGTTTGAAAGACAGCTAGCTGATAGCTAGTAAAAGGTAGTATTGTTAATATTTTCTGCTTAAGATATAAGCAGAAAAATGAAGATGAGATGAAATATTTTGAGGAGTGAATAGATTAAGCTAGGCCAATGACAATAGAGGTCAAGGAAGGGGACTTAAAGATGACCTGAGGGCAACTATCCTGTTTAGGGAACTTAAATGAAATTGATTGTTTAAAAGTACTGACCAAAGAAATGAAATAGATATATTACTCCCAAGTCATAGCTGAGAATTGTTGCAAAATTAACAGTTCATTGTTAAATAGTGCTAAACTTAAGTTCCTTTCTTTGTTAATCACCATGTGTCAGCTCATTGGGAATCATATAAATATTAGGTACATTGCTGAGCGATTTCAAGATGAAAAACCCTTTCCTCATCTTCACTTCTCTTCTCCTTTTGGGGCAGCTCAGAAGTAACATATGGGTAACATCTGAGTAAAATACTTCTTTTTAAGAAAGGCATGCTCCTGAAACAGTTCTTAGCAAGCCTTTGAAATATGTTTTGCTTATTACAATTAGCACTTTGTGTTTTTATGTATGTTCTATTCTCTCATACCATATCTTCTTATCTTGTAAATACCGTTTCACGTTTTAAAATAAATTAGCTTTTGTAAAGACTATCCCAAGTCTTCAATTCAATTATATTTTTGTCAACTATAAATGCCTACTAGACCCACAGTAAAAAAAAAAAAAAAGACCGTTAAGCTGTACTTTCCTCCAAGCAGAATAAGTTAGATAACACTAAAGGTGCAATCCCATGCATGTTTCAGATGAAAAAAGTCCTACAACTTCCAGCATTCCCCAGCCAGCAGGACTGGCTGGGGGATGCTGGGAGTTCTAGGACTTTTCTCTCTATATACATGCATAGGATTGCCCCTTTAGTGTTATCTAATTTCTGGGACTAGGAAACTCCCTCCTAGAGATGAACTTAATATTTTTTTAAAAACAGTAACTCCTCCATGAACATATGTGACATGATCACACTGAGGACTGTTTAATGTGTTCCCGTCACTGACACAGGTCCCCTCTACAAGGATTCGCTTTTGCGCCCGTTTAGGCGATTATGCGCATATTCGCTGAAGCGCATTTACACCTAATACCTCTGCACGAGAGGCGGCGAGAGGCGGCGAAGCGCATTAACGGATGACCAAAATGTGCTTTACAAGTAGGTAATGCGCATAAGCGCTTATTCACATAGTCAAAATGCGCTTTAACGGCCGGAGGAAAATAAAACTCGCTATTTAACGCGCATTCGATAATGCACATAATCGGAGAGATAACGCGCTTCTACGCCCGATTTGCGCTCCGTTCTTGTAGAGGTAAATTTTTTAAAGCACCTTGAAAGAGCTTTAAACCTCTCTTTTAGAGGCAGCCACACACACATTTGAATTGACTCTTTAGTTCTACAGGTGGAAGATGTGGACAGCAGTAGCACTGAAGACAGGCGACTCATTGGAATATGCAAATGTTCTCCAGCGGGAGAGACCATTACTCATAGGGAATGTACAGTGGTGGAGCACTTGCTTTGAAGGCCCCAGGTTCAATCTCTGGCATATCCAGCTGAAAAGGATCAGGTAGCAAGTAATAGGAAGAGACCTCTGCCTAAGACCCCTGAGAGCGGCTGCCTGTCAAAGCAGGTAATACTGGGCTGGACTGACCAATAATCTGCTCGGGTATAATGCAGCACTCCTGCTCATCTCACATGTGGAGGCTGCATACCACTAAGTAATGCCATCCTTTAAAAGACATTTTTGTGGATTGATGGTTGCTCTATCCTGATATGCAGGGAGTGAACAAAAAGCCTGGAGCACTGGGTTATATGTATCAGTTCAGTTGCTTCATGGTCTGGATTGATTTAGGATGGCAAGGATACAACAATGTGAATTTCCTCTCTTCTGTCACTCAGCTGCAAGTATCTAAAACTTGGTTACTATGACTTTGTAGAGATAAATGCCCATGCCCACAAAATCTCTTTCCAATGCTTCTGGAGAAGGTCCCTCTCCTTAATACCAGTTTTCATGCTCCCAGGACATCATAAGGTTTACAAGGGCATATGCTGGCATTTGATTGTGAATGGTGAAACCTTATCATGCTACCTCAATACCACCTCCACTGGTGCAGGGCCCCTCGGATATTTCTAACTGTAAGTTTTTGCTTCTTTCTTTCTTTCTTTCTTTCTTTCTTTCTTTCTTTCTGAAAGTGGCTATTTTGGGGTTAGGGGAAAAAGAGCTACCTTGGTATGTAGAAATAGAATGCTTCTAAGACCACTAAGTCTACCTCTGAATGTAAATGGGGGAAATAGTTGTCAAGAGCTGGCAGGTTGGAGGTGAATTGGTAGTCAAGATGGGAAGGAGATGCAAGCAGGCAACTCTGCGGGCAATTCAGTGCCTGAGCAATGTTGCTCAAACTGAGGAACCAGGCAGGCAACATTTAGCAGCTTTATATGGTCAAATGGACTCTCATTGGTTCATTGTATCACATGACTCCCCCCTAAGCTGGTAGCTGCAATACCACTTCCTGGCCACCTGCAAGTATGGCACTGAAATGCTACAGTTAAAGGATAGCAAATCCCCCTCTCTTTCTGGAAGATGACAGGGGTGTTGCAAAGAGTAAGAATTCAGACCACCTGGCAACATTCTCGCTAGATAGCTAAAAAAAAAAGCCTCCAGGAATCAGCCTTATGGTGGACAGAATGAATGATGTGGATGGTGGTTGCCAGGGGCCAAAAACTGAGACCAAGGTTTTTGAGAGAGAGAGAGAGAGAGAGAGAGAGAGAGGAGAGAGGTGGGGGAAGAGAGGGAGAAGGAAGGTCCATGTAGAAGGAACAGAGGAAACTGAAATGTTTTTTCAAGTGACATTTTATTCCTAGAGAATTCTAGCTGCTAGACTGGGCTTGCCACTTCTCCACCTTTACAGATAAGCCCCATCAATTTGCATGGAAGGAAGCAGTATTTGATTTGTATTTTAGTTCTGTCATTGCTATCCCTCTTCCATGGATTTTATGAAGCTGTCAGCCTAGCTCTTTCCGTGATTGCTACATTCTCTCAATTAAAAGAAAGCCAGGTAACTAACCTGCATGTGTGAGTGACAGATGAGCAGCTGCAAAGATCCCTGCATCTCTCTGACTGATGATCCCCAATGGTACGTGCAAAGGAACCAAATTTCTCTCGGTAAATATTCAAATGAATAAACCTGGCAATAAAACACACCTGTGTGAGTCAGACCTGATTTTGGAACAAAAACTAACCACCTAACCACCCTTGCCCAACCCAATAAAAAGCAGCTTCTCTAAAGAAAAAGGAACAGGAAGGTTTGTTTATAATTCTTGATGTCAGTGGGAAATGTTCCTCAGATAAAATCAAGAATGCAAAAATATATATTGCATATGTTGAAAGAAGTGGTTAAAATCTCAGCAGGCAACACTTATTCCTGGGATGTTCTGTTACTGTGTCTTTTAAATGCTGAGAAGGTGACAGCTGGATATTTTACCCCTCAGTTTCTTCAACACTCTCATGGGCCCCTTTGAGTCTTTACTTCAGACAAGCACATTTAATAGCAGGATAAGAGCTCTGCATGTTTCATTCTCACATTTGTGACACTGAGTTTGGTAGCTCTGAGGCTATAGCCAAAGACACATTGTCCATCACAACGGAAGCCAAATACAGGATCAAGTTATGTCGGTTATCTGCTGTCCAATTGGTTCATCTAGGCCCTGAGGATCTCAGCCTCGTGCTTTCCATGCAGAAAACTGTGCTGTTGTGACAAGACTTATCCTAACATTTTCAGAGTTACATTTCTGTATGGGATGAAAGATTTACAGCCCAATGTTATGCAGAGTTAAGTATATCTAAGTAAAAATGGGCTTAGCTGTGCCTCAGAATAGAACTGGGCTGTTAGTAAAAACCTAACTAGACATGAAGGGGGAGGACACGTTTATTGCCCATGTGTCTGCCCCACCACACTTCAAGAAGGATGCAGACAAGCTGGAGTGTGTTCAGAGGAGGGCAATGCAGGTGATCAGGGGACTGGAAACAAAGCCCTATGAAGAGAGACTGAAAGAACTGGGCATGTTTAGCCTTGAGAAGACTGAGGGCAGACATGATAGCACTCTTCAAGTGCTTGAAACGTTGTCACATGAAGGAGGCCAGGATCTCTTCTCAATCATTCCAGAGTGCAGGACGCGCAACGATGGGCTCAACTTACAGGAAGCCAGATTCCGGCTGGACATCAGGAAAAAAACTTCCTGACTGTTAGAGCAATACGACAATGGAACCAATTGCCTAGGGAGGTCGTAGGCTCTCCCACACTTCAAAGCATCCAATGTCTCTACTGTGTGTGAAGGCCTTCAAGAGGCAGCTGGACAGCCATCTGTCAGGTATGCTTTAAGGTGGATTCCTGCATTGAGCAGGGAGTTGGACTCTGTGGCCTTATAGGTCCCTTCCAACTCTACTATTCTATGATTTTATGATTCTAAATTGGGGGTGGGGGATCTTCTTTTTACAACAAAAAGTGTGTATTGATAGAGAAGAGGAGCTCTCCCCCTTAACTCCCTATACTCACTGCAAGCATGGAAGTGAACTGAGCTGGGAAGAAAAGTGCTTGAAGAAAGTCCCTGGGAGTGCCTGAACTCAAGGAAGTAAGGCAGGGAGGATGTTCATCCCCTCATCCACATACAATGTTTTGTTGTGAAAATTAATTTCTCCACCCCACCATACACACACACCCTGCTTTACAGCTGAACAGGCAGATGCCTGAATAAACATACATGGCTGCTGCCATTACATCTAGTTAGGCTCTAAGCATGAGCACATATGAGACAAAAGACTGAAGAAACAAGATAAGCACATAAATGAATAAATTACTGAAGTAAAAGGAAAACGCCTGTTTTAATACCTGTAAAAAAAAAATCATTTTCTTCTACTTGAATTGCTTTCATTTTATTCCCTGAACACAAACATGTTTAGTAGCTTAGAGTTGAACAAATCTCTCTCAAGGGCTTGCCACAGCACCTTTCTGTCCTAAGATCCCACACACACACACACACACACACACACACACACATATTTTGTGTGTGTGTGTGTAGATAGACAGACGGCTGAATTATCTATACCCACAGGGCAAGGTAAAATCATTATATAGACAATGCAAGTGGCTGTTGAGAGCTGGTCCCTATCAATAATCACAATGAGCAAAGAAACATTTGTTTTAATTTGCTGCTAGTGAGGACAGAACAACATGTTTGTTTTCAAGCCCCTACCTCGCCCATCTCAGTTTACACATTCCCTCAAAGGAAACCATCTGCCCTTTAGCTGGATAATTATTATTTCCTTCTGGTAAAGAAAGCTGCCAGATTTGGAGGGAAGGAGGAGAAGCGCACTGCGCTACACTTAGAAGCCGGCCAAGATCAGCAAATCCTAAATCAACAGGCCTCACCTCTAAAGGCAGCAGAAGGAGGTACTAGAATGCTAAGGAAGTAAAATGGCCTACGCCACTTCAGGCTTTCCATGGGACAGCACAACCCCTTACATTGAAAATGGACTTTCTGCAAATAAAATAACAGCAAAGCTGATAAAAATGGCTTAAAACATTTCTCTTAGGTCTGCTAGTTTTTATATTGGGGTGCATTTATGCTATTCCATTTGAAGACTTAAGAAGTATAGTCCATTCTGCCAGTGAATTCTCAACCCATGCTGCTATATGCGTAGACCTTGGCCCTGGCTACACGTCGTGTTGGAAACGTTTCCTACCGCTGTTAATTACTTCGGTGTAAAACGTCAGGCGCCACTCTTGCATTTTGTGATGCGTGTGTAATCGGTTTGAATCGCTCTGTCCTGTCGTTGCGGTTCACACTGCATTGTATATCCATATGTGATGGTGTGTCTTTCCGCTGTTTGTTGAAGGCGGGCGAGTCGACGATTGGTCGGTCACATCGGTCTTTCTCCCCTCCCCTTTTTTAAATGGTTTATCGGCTCACTAGCCCTTCCAGGGGGAGGGGGGAGTACGCAGAAGAGCCAACGGAAGTTTAAGCATACTCGCATGCTAATGCAGGGATGGCTGGAAAGCAATTGCTCCTGCGACATACTTTGCAGGTCTCCATTTACCAAGCTGCTGGAATATTGAGTTCTGGTCACCATTCACCTAGCTGCTGGCAAATGGAGAACTGGTCTCCATTTACCTAGCTGCAGGAAAATGGAGACTGACTGTAACACTGTACCTGGGTATAACAGAATATGCTGCTGCTGGCAGACACTTTGCCTCAGTTATGGATGCAGTTCGCGCCTAAAGTTCTGCAAAGATGCTATTGGCTAAGAGATTTCCAAACGGACGCACCATATATGGGTACGAAGAAGGACGAAAGGAAGGGAGGGGGAGGAAACAGCGAAACATTGCAACACAGTATCTGCTGTCATTCCTTTAACATCGAGATAAGCAATGTAAAAAAGTAACATTAAACTTCAACAAAGAAGCGAAAAGAGGCAGAGAAAAACAAACGTCATGTGAATTAACTGGACTCGGTACGAACATCCAGCGATTCAACACGCATACACCACGACGTGTAGATCCTGCCCTTGTCCTCATTCCTTATGAGGACAGCTTATTTAGGTTCTGTCCGATTAACCCCTACTACAACAGAATGGCTTTCTTCAGTAGAATGGGGAGGGGATGCTTTCACCCTCCTCCTCTGCAGCTCCCTACATATCTGTAGGGAGCTGCAGGGAGGGAGGACAAAGTCCCACTGTGCAAGTGGAAATCCACTTATCCAATGTTGGATTTCGCCCTCTGAATCTAGACACGTATTACATTTTGACCATTACTTCTTCCCAAGTAAAGTCAAGCTACTTTTACATCTAAATAACTGCCAATAATTCATTAGAAAATGAATGGATGTTTATATTTATTGGTCCTTCAAATATATCTCTGTATAATCATGCATACAAATTCCATACCCTGCACAGGGCTATCAGCACAGACTCTTCTAGAGAGTAGACTGTGAGGGCTCAATTAAATGTTCTCTTAATCACACACAGGGGAGCAATGCGTGATTGCTTTCCCTACTGCAAGCACATGTGGCCCTAATTTGAATCAGGACCATGGAGCTTCGGAAGCGGAGGGTTTAAGCTCCCAGTCCCTCCCATTTTCATCCATAAATTGCACACATACACACACACTATGTGGGATAGTTATAAAAAGAAAGGGTTCCACTGGTTCCAATGGAGAACGTTTCCACCACAGGAGGAGGTGGATCCGAACTGGGGTTGCATGTGCTTGCAAGAGAATAGGGAAACAATCATGCCTAGCTCCACCAGGTGTGATTACAATCTAGCTAAAATGAGATAACTTAAAATGTTCTGGATAGTACCACTTCAGACTACAGGTGAGGGAATCAAATGACTTCATGCTCCTCCATCGAAAAAATATTCCTGGCACATAGAAGAATAATTTGAAAAATAGGTTCCAGGTTTTGATAGACTCCCCCAGCGAGTCTATTGTCTCACTGCCATCATCCTATGCTGTTATTGCACCCCATCCTCTGTGAGGGGCAATCTACTATACTTCCTTCTCACCACCACCATTGTCTAAGCCAAAACAAGAATCAGGTAAATAAGCAGGTTGAAAAGGAAGAGCAACTCCAAAGGGCTCTGTTCAGTGTGCCCCTACTTAGGTGTGGGCCTTCAATAAGTGCCTGACCATGCCTACTCTTGATGCTGGCCTGAGGTATCAGAAAAAAAGGTTAGTCTTAGTTCACTATGAGTAGGCGTTCATTTTTTCTTGATGAGAGCATTCATTTGTGCTTTCCCTTCTTGCAGCTTGAAATAGCACACTCCAATAAATGTTTTGCCTTCTGGTGAATTCTTTGTGTACAGCATCGGGTTTCAATTGTAGTGGCCTAACCTAAGGCAGGTCTCACCAAAGTCCCCATCACCATTTCCTCTCCTTTGTGTATGCTTTTTTAGAGAGGAAAAATGAGATGAGAAAGGAAGGAGGAAAGAAGAGGAAAACAGAAGTCACAGAGGGAAGGGAGGGGGGAATACACAGTTAAAAACTAAATAAAAGTGGGTCCCATGTTGTAGATTTGAGAAGGCTGGATGATGCTAATCTAAAGAGCCTCTAATATAAAGGGCTATGACTCTACCACTGGCAATGTATGTACAGGGGCAATAGTTGAGAGGTAGCACCTCTGTCTGACAATATTCTGTTAAGTAACAAGTTTATATGAACAAACAAAAACATCTCTCTTCCTGTAATGGGGATGCAGGTAGGATGTGCAACTGCACCAAAGACCAGTTGAAGAACGACCGTTGCATATAAACAACACTTTTATTATGGTCTCTGTACTGTCCACGGATAGCAGAATCAGGAGGTTTGCTCACCTGGACATTGCATTTGAAGATGCTTTAGAGGGGCACTGCTGAAATCATGGCAACATCTCATCTGCTTGTTGAATTACTTGCATAATGTATGAAGGTATGAAGTACAAACTAAGTGGATGCTTAGTAATATCAATTAAAATCATGCCAAACTAGAACACATAGGGTTTTATCTAATGTTAGTCCTACTTAGGCCATGTCTACACCAGCCATTTTTCCCGGGGTCGTCTCTAGGTTGTCCCAGATGACAAGGGATCCTGGGATCAACCGGGGATGACCTAGGGATGACCCTGGGATAACTGGAACTGGGAATATCCCGGTTTTCCTGCTGTCCCAGGACCTTCTGGGGACCTCACCTGGTGTGGCGCGCACTCCCGGGTCCTGAAACAGGCACGGAGCCACGCAGTGTGGTTCCGTGCCCATGGGGATGGGGTGAGCAGCAATTTCACCATCCCCAGGATGGCGGGGGTAGGTGGGTGCAGGGTTTGGTGGGGGTTCTTACCATTTCCACGGCATGCAGCTCCTCTTCTTACAAAAAAAAATGATGGCAGAGACATCCCTCTTTCCTCCCGGAACATCCTCCCCCCTCCCTCCCTCTACAGAATGGGACTTAAGTTAGACTAACATTAGATACAACCCATGGAAACTGAAGCTGATAGTCTTGTGGACTGGCCACACTGCTCCTACTTACCAGCCAACAGAACTACATGGCTCTTATAAAATACCTTGACACACAATGCTAATGCAATTAGGGCAAAAAGTAAAGTTCAATCTAGACAGACACCTAGCACAGATTCAAACTGACCTAATGACGAATATAGCAGCGAACCTTAGTGAGGGAAAGGAATGTCCTAAAAATAAACATTATTCTGCTATTGGTTGATATATTAAGGGGCTTGCCTTTACTTAGAACTTTTCTTTGAAGGGACAGGAACAAAAGTGCACATTGTATCATCCAATTTGCAATAACCTGTAAAGTTAGGTGGTTTCAACTTATCCAATGTATGTGCAAATCATATAACACCTACATAATAGCTCAAGCCAAACACTAGAGGCGTGATTTTAATTGAGAGTTTCATTCATTTTGTTTTTTAGAATTCTTTTAATTAGCTTTTTGCTGTCAGCTTGGATTTGTTACTCTTAGCTGCCTTGAGAGCCACTTTGGGGTGGAAAGGTGTGATATAAATCAAATAAATACATAAGATGAGAGGGCTCGCTTTCTGGAATGGGCAGCCTCGAAAGCACGAGCTGTGTCGCTGTTTTTGGGGAGTTTGGGGAACAAAAGACCTGAAGAACTGGACAGATCGGATCACAAGATGGGTCACAAGACGGGCCAGGAAGCCAATGGCAAAAAGCTTCAGTTTGACCCTTATACCCATAGTGTGCTTCCTTTATGGGGAAATTTGCACATTCCAATTGGCCACAATCTGGAAAGCATAGACCAACAGGCATTTTTTTCACCCATCTCAATTACTTTCAGAGGTTAATATTTGAAAATCATTCCAAACCCTTCAAGATGCTACCATACTCCACCTCATCGTAATGCAAAAAAAGCAAACAATTATATTGTTTCCAAATTTGGCCCAGACACACTGAGTGTAACTGATCTCCCAGATATGCTACAAATGCTACTCAGCTTTGCAGTATTTCACTATATATATATATATATATATGTGTGTGTGTGTGTGTGTGTTCAAAAAGAACTGCAGCCAGACCTAGACTGTAGTCATTCTGAATGGAATAAGGAGCTAAAATAAAAATTAAAACCATCACAATGGAAAGCTCCTTTGACAGCTATAAAGACCTCCACCTCTGAGGCCCATCCAATGAAAAATACTCCTTAGAGTACACTGGGCCCCCGAATGGTTCTTCCACTTACACATCCAAACAAATGGTAGCTGCTGGAGATGTGGAGCACCACAAGCTAATCTCTCCCACCTCTTCTGGGACTGTGCTGTCATATCATATTTCTGGAAAGAAGTAGTAAGAAGAATAAATGTGATACGAATCAAATCCTGTGTTCTATTCACATGCCTTTTTTCAAAATGGGGGTATGTCTGAAGAACAGAGAACTTGGTTTTACAGGGCCATTCCCACTGCAAAACGTATCATATAACACATGAAGAAAGATCTCAGAGTTCATGAATGGCATACAATGAAAAGAGAGAGGGGGGAGATAAAGGCAAATCAGTATATGTGTAAGCTACAACTGTTAGGGCAACATCCAACGTCGCACAATTCTGCTTGTGCAACAGGACCTCCCCTTACTCCCCTTCTCCTGTACTCCTCTGCTTCCCCAAATCTGTGATGGAGGGATTCCAAACCTTTCAGAGCAAATTTCAGGGCTGCAAGGTGAGGGGAAAACTGTTCCACACAGCACTGTCATATCTGCAGGTGGACAGAGACAGCTGGGTACTGATGAGAATGATATGGTATTGCTGCCTCCTGTTAGAAAGGCAATGATATGGTATTGCTGCCTCCTGTTAGAAAGGCAATTAGCAGAGAAAAACAAAAGGCATAACAGAATGAGTATTTACCAGTCCTACCTGCACACAGAAGGCTAGAGAGAAAGAGAGACCACACCATCCTTTTGGTAAAAAAAATGGCAAAATGGCTTACTCACCAGGGTTTTTTGCATTAAAATTCAAGTACTGCATTCAGTCTATTCACTGGCAGGAGATAGGGCAAGCCATATGCTCCTAACAATGGAGGAAGGGGGGAGGGGAGGAACAGGAAGTCACACTATGGCCTACAGAGATCCTAAGGCCAGCTATGCTCAAAACTGCAACACTGCCCCCTTCCTGTAAGTTGCAGATGAGATTGCAATATTCCCAACAGTTACAACCCTGAATTGTTTATTATGCAATTTTATAGACACAGAGTTTAACACTTGTAAGGGATCTGAGGCGAGAAGTGGCAGAACAGAACCATGCGAATTGAGGCCTTATTGATATATGTCCTGTATCATCAACTGCATAATTGGGAAGAGGTTATTATAAATATGTAAAAAAAAATTATATACAATAATGTTGGGGGGGGTTATATGATCCTCACTATCTACGTATGTTACAAAAATCCATAGATTTTGCACACCTGTAGAAGAAAACGCATGTACCCTGTTTAAGATAAACATCCTGAACAGACAGCTAGTTTGCAAATGTTTCTGTCAGGGGAGGAAAAGAATCGGATTAATTGCAGGAGCCGGCCACTGCTTGGGGAAAAAACCACCAGAAGCAGCCCTAAGAATGTGGTAGAAACCACCTTAAATCAAAATTATGACGATGATGTTGGTTTCATTAATTAATATCATTCCAGTTACACAGTTCAATGGGAGGACTATATTACTGTAGGTTGTCTAGGCAGCAAACCATTCTTTCCCAGTGCTTAGACACGGCAAACTTTTCTATGGTTTCCTGAAATCTCCTGGATGGAGTCTCATGATGGGCAAAAAGAAAAAAAGAGCCTCTGTCCCCACCGTGAAGCAATCATAAGAATAAACACTCCCTTCATATAAGAAATAAAAACATAAGCTATAGCCAGTCTGGGATAGCACATCTTTAATTAGAGTGGGGGGAACCTACAAGCAATACTACAGTATTCTGCTTGTGGTAACTTTTATATTCTTATGTGACCTGTAACCTCGGCCACTTTAAATTCATCTTGCAATAAGCAGGACAGGCTATAATGTGAGCTTAAAGCATATGTTTTCCTATCTGGACAGAGATCTCTTTGTCTGTGCTCTGCTTATCTTCTTCCTAAAGTTTGCTTTAAAATAGTCAACATTTCAGTAATTCTTTTAGGCTGAAAGGTGTCTTGAGACCCAACAATTTAGTTCTTGATTATGAGTCAGGAGTTACATTTCCCCCTCTCTAAAATAAAACATCAGAGGTTACACTTTTCTTCTTCTTTTTCTTCTTTTACTATATGGTCCTAAATGAGCTCTATTTTCATAGCAAAGAAGAAATTAAACTTCGTGCAGATTTTCCACAAAATTGGATCTGTTTAGTAACATCAACACAAATAGCCCCAATTCAGCAGGCAATTTAACCGCATGCCTAAATTTAAGCCTCGGAATCATTTCGGTGGTGGCAACAGAATTTGCTTAGCAGTCAACTCACTTGTGGCGCCCAATAAGTACTAAAATATCATCATCCTTACACTTTTGCAGTGGTTTATTTTAAAAAGCCAGAATGATGTTCTTGCATTGTTTGGACGGTGAAGGGTTAAATGTTCAGCCTCATTAAAACTTGTGGAAGATAATAATAATAATAATAATAATAATAATAATAATAAGTAGCACTGTACCACACCAAAGTGATGCACCAATATTAAATAACCCATGTGAAATAAAGAGTCCTTGAAGTTTTTAAAGGCCCACTGCTTATTTAGCTTACTGAACCCTTTTAAAAGAGCCAGGAATGCTTAAAGACTACCTTGAAGTACACAGGGAGATAAGGCGTATAATTTTACAGGAAAATGTATACACTGAAGTCCTGAAAATGCTTGCTTAGGATCAAACCTACCAAAGATCATAAGGCTCATCGAAAGTTGTGTCAGGGAATTCCTGTGCAACATCAATGAGCGTTAAGGGAATTTTGTCTTTGAACGTTCTACCACCCAACACCTGTTCAGGCTTTCAGTGTCCATAGAACCATGTAAGTGGGGGGGGGGGGGAGTAGTTCCTGTTGCCTTCCCCCTATCTGTGTTCATTGAGCATGCATTCCAAATGCTTCGGTGGGCTACCTCACCAATAGCCTGTTGACCACTAAATTTAGTAAGGTGAATCACCTTAATATAGGCGTTACTTCTGCCCAGGTAAGTAATATTTGGGTTACATAACTGAACATTTTACTCCTTGTGGAACTCATTTCAATTTTGAATGAGGCCTACCATCAGTTGGACCAGATACTCTGAAGCAAACACCCTTAAGTTCCAATGGAGGAGCTCAGGTAGGGTGACCAGATAAAATCCAGGTCAGGGCTCATGTAACTTTAACAGTTGTAGAGAAAAGGGAATTTCAGCCAGTGTCATTTGTATGCAATTAGTTCCTGGTGAAATTCCCTCTTCATCACAACAGTTAAAGGTGCAGGCACTATACTAGAGTGACCATATACAAAAGAAGGCAGGGCCCCTGCAACTTTAACTGTTGTGATGAAGAGGGAATTTCCCCAGGAACTAATTGCATACAAATGACACTGGCTGAAATTCTCTTTTCTCTACAACTGTTAAAGTTACATGAGCCCTGACCTGGATTTTATCTGGTCACCCTAGCTCAGGTAAACAAAACAAACAGAGTCACTTCTAGGAACATCTTAGGAGAAACAAGAGATGGGGCTGCTTGGTTGTTCTGACACAGTGAGGGCATCCTCAGCCAACCAGATTCAGAACAGATAAAAAGAAGTACTTCTTAACACAGCGCATAGTTAAACTATGTAATTTGCTGCCGTAAGATGTACCGATGGCCACCAATTTGAACTGATTTAAAATGGGATTGACAAAATAATGAAGAATAAGGCTATCAATGGCTACTAGACCTGAAGGCTATGTGCTACCTCCAGCATCAGAGGCTGTATGCTGGGGAACCAGTTGCTGGGGAATGTGAGCAGGAGATGCTAAAGTAATCATGTCCTACTTTTGGGTTTCCCACAGGCAGCTGGTTAGTCACTGTGTGGACAAAATGCTGGACTAGATGGACCCTTGGTCTGATTCAGCATGACTCTTCTAATGCTCTTACCTTAACTACAGGTTATTGAAAGAAGTGTTACCTGATGCCTCATACACACAT
The DNA here is from genome assembly GCA_029215795.1 of Anniella stebbinsi. Taxonomy (NCBI): domain Eukaryota; kingdom Metazoa; phylum Chordata; class Lepidosauria; order Squamata; family Anniellidae; genus Anniella; species Anniella stebbinsi. The sequence continues at coordinate 340,042,265 of JARDYH010000001.1, forward strand.
ACACCAGAAGTCACGTGTGTAGATGTTTGTATAATGAACTTAGAAATACATAGATCTTTTGCAGAAGTACAAGTCTGCATTCGGAAGTTCATGCTCTGTACTCCAACAAAATGAGGGAAATCTCTGGCAAGATTATGAAGAAATTACACAGCTTTATTTTACTAGGAATGTTTACGGAAGGAAGAAGATTTTATTAGTATACCAACCCCCTAGTAGACTTGCAGACAGTTCCTAATAACAGTAACAGAGAGAAAGACAGAGGCCACTTCTTCACGGCGCCTCTTCTGGTGCGCCGTGGTGGCGTCAGTCGCCGCACCACGCATTGACGCTCCTGCCGCCAGTCTTCATGGCAGGAGCATCCCGGCGGCTTTTCCTGTCGCTGCCACCACCGCCATACCCACGCCTGCCCAGCATCAGTTAGAGGGGCTGCTGGGAGCATCGGCTCCCCTACTCTCCAGTAAGTTTTTTGTTGTTGTTGTTGTTGTTGTTTAAAAATAGGGGTGAGGGAGGACTGCGAAGGCGGTGCAGTGACCTTATGGCTCGCTGCTCTACCCCCTTCCCTGGCCAGCCCACTTCAATCTAAAAAAAGTCAGGGTAAATGACTGACTTTTTAAAATTGGGGCAAAGGGCCTTTGCCCCTAGATGGCTTCGCACTGGCGGCAGAGTCATGTAACACAAGTGCCGCCAGTGCGAAACCATATCGACGGAAAGTGTCCGTCTAGAGGTACCCAGAGATGGTGAATGAGAAATCACCCAAGAAGGAACAAGAAGGGCATGAGGGAAATGCCTGTGCATCATCCTTGACCCCTGAACCAGCATCACTTCCAGCCCTCAGGGCCAAAAGGCTTTGTGTTCTGTCCTAAACCTTTATATAAGTTCAGGTCTCTCGACATTTTGGTTAAAACCCTGACTCTGCCTTTTGGATAACTTTGCATGTGCTTACCCTTCCTTAATCCTGCCATCACCTACCCATTCATTTTGTAGATGGAAAAAGCCTAGTAAAAAATGGAACCTTAATATAAAATTTGAACTCCTTGCTGTAGCCAATAACACAGTTCATGCAAGGGTAAAGGATAGATTTGAACAGAGCCACAGTGACTTAACTTCCCATCTCAAACTATAATGACATTTGGTTTGGTTTTCACTCTCTGGACTTCCTTAAACAAGCAATTAATAGCACACTTGTGACTGGCAATTCACAGATGTTTGTGGGTCATTTTGATGATGCAGTGAGCCTCCTGCACATCTCCCGCTCCTATTCCCAATTTTAGTATCACAAAATAAACCTCAGAAAACCCGACTTTTCTGAGATATGTCAGATTTGTCAGGATTTCCTGCCATGTGCTATAAAATGCCCACTAGAGGGTGTTGTCCCATTGAAATGTACAAGCCACATGGTCGCTGCTCTCAGTGTAATTCTGCTCGTTTCAAACGAGGAAGCGAACCAGGAAGCACAGCGATGGTTACGGAACACGATTTTCTCCCATCTGAAAGTCCTCATAATCAGAACCTTTGATTTGCAAGGCATTTCAAGAAACTTGTTTCAAGAGACAGCAGGGTCGGTTGTACTTCGAACAAGCAATTGCCATAGCTTTTGATATCCATAGAATGTTGTTAAACCAAAACCTTCAAAGCAGATGTGCCCTAAGCTGCCTCTACTTAGATGTCTATTAATAAGTACAAGAGATACCTCTGATCTATTATACATTTTTATATTGATTAACTTGAGTGGCCTGAATTGTCAGGTGGATTAGTTGCTCATGAAAAATAATGTCAGAGGAATGGGGCTAATGTTGTAAAAAGTGTTTACTTCTATGGTGAACTGAAATCACCCTTCCTAGAAAAGTTCTCGTTTCAAAGACTTAGCTTTCCCTTGGGACATTGAGCTATTAACTGTGGTGGTCAAGCTCAATGAACCACCACTGACTGGATTATACTGTAGACTGGATATTGTAGAGCTGAGGAGGGGAGTGCAGGAAAGGGCAACTAAAATGGTCAAGGAGCTGGAGCAACTCCCTTATGAGAGAAGAATACAATATCTGGGATTCTTTAGCTTAGAAAAAACACAAGTAGAAGACATGATAGAGGTGAACAAAATTATGCATGGAGTGGAGAATGTGGGTAGGGAGATATTTTTCTCCCTATTGTTACTATCTCATAATACCAGAACCTGGGGTCATCTCATGAAGCTGATTTGCAGGAGATTTATTTATTCACGTATTTATTTAAACCTTTGTGTCCCAGGGCAGCATACAGATAAAATCAAAAAGTAGAAAGCAATAAATATGTCCATAGCTAAAAGCGCATTAAACCATTAACTAGTTAAAACCGGTAGAAAATTTAAAAGCAATAAAAACAATTTAAACCATGTGCAGCTTTAGGCAAATCTCGCCCTCAAAGGCTTTGGCTGCCTCTACAAGAGGCATTTAAAGCTCTTTCAAGGCGCATTAAAAAATTTACCTCTACAAGAATGAAGCGCAAATCAGGCGTAGAAGCGCGTTTTCTCTCCGATTATGCGCATTATCAAATGCGCGTTAAATAGTGAGTTTTATGCTCCGGGTGTTAAAGTGCATTTTGACTATGTGAACAAGTGATTCTCCGCATGTCAACAGTTTAAATCGTGTTTCGGTCATCCAGTAATGCGCTTCGCCGCCTCTCGTACAGAGATATTAGGCGTAAATGCGCTTCTGCGAATATGTGCATAATCGCCTAACCAGGCGTAAAGGCAAATTCTTGTAGATGAGGCCTTTGATAAATAGCCACATTTTAACTTGGAGCTGAAACTAAGCCAGTGTTGGCGTCAGTCAGGCCTCCAAAGGGAGAGCATTCCACAATTGGGATTCAAGACAGATAAGAGGAAGTACTTCTTCACACAGTGTATAGTTTAATTATGGAATTTGCTACCACAAGACATAGCGACAGTCACAAATTTGGATGGCTTTAAAAGGGATTCATAAAGGAGGAGGCTATCAATAGCTACCAGTTCTGGTGTCTCTATGCTACCTCCATTATCAGAGGCAATAAGCCTATGTACACCAGTTGCTAGGGAACATGGACAGGAGGGTATTGTTACACTCATGACCCGCTGGTGGGTTTCCATTGGCAGCTAGTTGGCCACTTGTGAATAGAATGCTGGACTACATGGGCCCTTGGTCTGATCCAGCATGGCTGTTCTTCTGTTCTTACTGAAACAGTTCATTGTTCATCTAGTTCAGTATTGTCTACAATGACTGACAGCAACTCTTCATATTTTCATACATGAAATTCCCCTGCCCTATCAGCAGATGCTGGGGGTTAAACCGAGGATCTTTTACATGCAGAGCATATACTCTTATCACTGAGCTGCGGTCCTCCTGCACTTCATAGCTGGTTTCAAAGAATGTGCAGAGTTTAGTCTGTGAATATCTGAATCTGAACTCAGGTCTCATAAGAAAAGTAAAAGAAGCTCATTGTATTTTCAATTATTTTATAAGAAAATTTGTGACAATCCATATACTTCTTCAATTCTTTACTACTATGTGGAGTGATTGCATAATATTTCTTTATTTAATATTTTTAACTACAGCTCATCATTTCCCATTAGAGTACGATTATCTAATAGCTTGATCCAATGATCCCTGGTGTTTCTAAGATGTGTATGGAACTCCCCTTCCTTCTAAGATTTTCACATTCATTTTACTGAATGGAATGTGTAATAGGAGGTAGATAAATCTTCTCACATAAGAGCTCCATATCACATCACATGTGCAGCTCTACTTCAGTGTGAAAGTGTTTGATATTATGGGATACATTCAAGGCTTGGGTGAAGTCATTTTTTATCTGCAGGGAAACTGTGTGGTATTATATTAAAGGAAGTTTAATATTGTGAAGAACATCAGTTTATGGGCACAGATGACAGTGAGCAAAGAATGGAAATAGCAAAAGATAAATTAAAGCTCATGGATATGTATTCAGCAGCAAAAACTTTAATGTATACTAGAGGTGGTTGCATTGACCAACAGATTCAACTCTCAACCTCATTTGGCACTGTGTGAAATGGCCTGATTTGGCCTGGACTGATTTTGGGGCCGTCCACTATGACTTGGTACTGAATCTGAGTCAAGATTCAGAAATCAGAGCCTTTGTGCCTCCATTTGCCATGGGAAATCACAAAAATTGCAACCTACAGATAGAAGATAATAATAATTAAAAAACTTTAACATACAAAATGTTTTTAAAAAATTAAAACAGCGAAACTCAGTTACAATAAAACAATTGACATAAATCCCCCATCATCTGCCATCAATTGCTTGAGAGTAAAGGAAACTCTTAACCTGGCGCCAAAAGGATGACAATGTTGGAGCCAGGCAGGCCTCTGAATTTGTTACTTACTGTGGGAATCTATATACATAAATCCAAACAACCACTTTCTACAGATATAATCCTATGAACAATATTAACAACAACTACAAGGGAGAGGGCCTTCTCTGTGGTGGCCCCCAAATTGTGGAATGATCTCCCTGACAAGGCTCGCCTGGCACCAACATTGTTATCTTTTTGGTGCCAAGTCAAGACTTTCCTCTTCTCTCAGGCATTTAGCAATATCTGATGATCTTGGGTCTGTTTTTGTATTTTAGGCTTATAGCTTTTTAAGTTATTATAATGGTTTTAAATGTATTTATATATTGTATGTTTTGAAGTTTTAATTTTTGTATATTGTTTTTAAATGTAAATGTTTTTAATCTTATGTAAACCTCCCAGAGAGCTTCGGCTATGGGGCCATATGCAAATACAATAAATAAATAAAATAAAATAAATAAACATACCCTGTATTATTTATTTATTTATTTAATTTCTAAACCTCTCAAAAACTAATGTTCTCCAGGCAATTACAAATACTTTAAAGACTAAAATGCTGTAAAACAGTTAAAAATATATATAATACAATACAAATATTTAAAAGAATAAAATAGAATACAATGCAAAACAATAAAGAACACAGGAACGGATAAATCAGCCGTAAAAATGCACTTTGTTTCTTTTAAAAATTGGTGTTTTACTGGTATTTTAATGATGTATTGGTTTTTAATCATTTGTGTATTTTATGCTTGTTGTTCCCCGCCTCGATCCGGAGGGAGAGGTGGGTAATAAATAAATAAATAAATTTATTATTATTATTATTATTATTATTATTACTTTTAATGTGTTTTATTCTGTTTTTATTCTATTTTATTTTGTCCATCGCTCTGTAATTCTGAATGGGGAGTGGTATATAAATATTGTAAATAAAATAAATAAATAAATAAAAATAAAGAACCACAAGATATATATTTCTTGAGGCTTTCTTTCATAGATTTGCATGTAATGTATAGTGTGTCCCTTGCTGTGTGGTCTTTTTAGTAGGTTACATTTTATGCACAGAGCACTTTAGCTCTCTGTGTATAAAATGAGCAAACTGTAACTCACCTCATGGGATTTCTCTGGGCCCAAATACAATAAGGACGACACACCACTTTGGAAAACTGAACATGCTGTATAAATGGTACGGAGCAAAAATGACCAGCTGGAGATGCCTGGGAGACGTTCATTATAGGATATGTGACAGTGACCTGTTCATTTAACAGAAACATTTTCAATTTACATTAACACTTTAAAACTTGATAGCAGCTGTTCAAATGACACTGCTTTTCATTCCCTGCTGACTTGTCAGACAAATTCAAAGTGCACTCTAACAACTGCAAAGTGCAACTGCCTTTGAAGCGGTTCGGAAGCTGCAGCTTGTGCAAAATGCAGCGGCCAGATTGATAACTGGGACCAAAAGGTTTGAACATATAAGACCTACTCTGGCCTGCTTGCATTGGCTGCCTGTATGTTTCCGAGCCCGGTTCAAGGTGCTGGTTTTAACCTATAAAGCCTTACACGGCTTGGGACCACAATACCTGATGGAACGCCTTTCCCGACATGAATCTACCCGAACACTACGTTCAACATCTAAGGGAAGCTCGGAGGTTGGCAACAAGGGAGAGGGCCTTCTCTGTGGTGGCCCCCCAATTGTGGAATGATCTCCCTGACGAGGCCCGCCTGGCACCAACATTGCTATCTTTTCGGCGCCAGGTCAAGACTTTCCTCTTCTCTCAGGCATTTGGCAATATCTGAGGAGCTTCAGTTTGTTTTTGTTTTTAGGCTTACAGCTTTTTAAAGTTAAAAGCAGAAAAAGCAAATGTCAGCCACTGTGCACAACCCTAACCTTTGCTACACTATTCCATTATTCCTATGTGTTGCTCATGTAAATCTATCGGCTCTGGTTTATACCCTGAAGGGCTTAGAAATCAATGAATTATTGGGGATGTTAATTAAATTCTCCTCATCTGATTTCTTTCTGAGGCTAGATCTACACTACTGCTTTATAGTTGTATTGAAGTGCACTGATAACTATTGGGTCACAATCCACATTCCATGTACCACTTTCATAGTGCAATATCCTGCTTTTTATTCCACATTTGAGACAAGGGCCATGTCTACACCTGCCAGATATCCTGGAGTTGTCTCTAGGTTGTCTCTGTGCATCCATATGACGCACAGGGGATCCCGGGATCAACAGGGGATGACCTAAAGACGACCCTGAGACAATCCCCAGGACTGTGGCTAGTGTGGTGTGGCCTTCTGGGTCCTCAAATAAGCACGGAACTGCACGGGGTGGCTCCGTGCCCATAGGGGTGGGGTGGGGGCAGCAATTTTGCCATCCCTGGGATGGCAGGGGGGTTGAGCGTGGGGTTTGGCATGGGGTTACTTACCTTTTTCACCACACACAGCTCTTCTTAAACAATGGTGCCCATGACATCCATCTTCCCTTCTGGGACGTTGCATGGCTGTATAGATGCTGGGGGAGCATCGTGGAAGCAGGTAAGTCCGCGATCCTCCCCCTCCTTCCCTCTACACCCTTAAATGTAGATGAGCCCAAGGTGTAGACCTGACCTGAGACGTTCAAGTCCTGGTCCTGTTTCCAGAGTGGCAACAATGTATGAATAAACTGATATTCTTTTTTGACTTCCCAATTTTGTTCAGAGTACTACACACCTGCACAGTTTGCTGGTCTTTTTCTTCATTCTTCTTTTTTTTCCTGGCCAACTTACTGACATGTGCAAGCGCTTGTGTGCATTGAGGAAACACAGTGCAAAAGGGAACTGTGATGCAAGGATGTGCTTTTTCCTTTTCTCAAAATGTTTTAGACTAGGGGCTGTCTTGTTTTTATTGATCTGTAAGCTGCTCCAGGAGACTTTTTGGCTGAAATAAAATAAATCAATTAATCACACACACACTTGCTCGAATCAGTAATCTGGGCAGGAAAAAAGAAGGATGCAAATGAGCGAAAGGAACTGCACATGAGCCAATTATGGAATTAGTTTTGGAAATTCTCCACAGTAAATCAGAAGAAAGGCAGACCAGAACACAGGGCAGAGCCAACCCCAAAAAGGATAAATGGAATGGGAGAGAAACACCTACTCATCCCTACTTATGACCTTCAGGGAATCAACAAAGACACATTAACCTTTGGCTCAGCAGTACTACTCACAAGTGAGAAGGATCTTGGAATTGTTGTACATCACAAGCTGAATATGAGCCAACAATGTGATGTGGCTGCAAAAAAAGCAAATGCTATTTTGGGATTCATTAATAGAAGTACAGCATCCAAATCACGAGAGGTACTGGTTCTCCACTATTCGGCACTGGTTAGGGCTCATCTTGAGTAGTGTCCCGTTCCAGGCACCACACTTCAAAAAGGATGCAGACAAGCTGGAGTGTGTTCAGCGGAGGGCAACAAGGATGATCAGGGGTTTAAAAACAAAGCCCTATGAGCAAAGACTGAAAGAACTGGGCATATTTAGCCTAGAGAAGAAAAGATTGAGGGGAGACATGATAGCACTCTTCAAATACTTGAAAGGTCGTCACACAGAGGAGGGCCAGGATCTCTTCTTGATCATCCCAGAGTGCAGGATGCGGAATAATGGGCTCAAGTTACAGGAAGCCAGATTCCGTTTGGACATCAGGAAAAAAACTTCCTGACTATTAGAGCAATACAACAATGCAACCAATTACCTAAGGAGGTTGTGGGCTCTCCCACACTACAGGCCTTCAAGATGCAGCTGGATAGCCATCTCTCAGGGATGCTTTAAAGTGGATTTCTTCATCGAGCAGGGGGTTGGACCCGATGGCCTTATAGGCCCCTTCCAACTCTACTATTCTATGATTCAATCACCTCATGAGGCACATTTCAATCATTTTATAAGTCCCAAGACATCACTAAAGTGCTTTGAACATGGACTATTATCCAGCCAAATGTAAAATATTATATGTGACTGCTCAGAAATAAGCCTGTTCAGTGCAACAGTACCTATTCCCAATATAAGAACAAAAGAAGAACCCTACTTGATCAGACCAAAGGCCTATCTAGTGGCTGGATCTACACGTCATCCTCGATGCGCCCTCCCTGCGCCACAAGCCGCTTTGGAGCGCTGCACTTTGTCTAGTGTGGCTCAAGCCTCGGAGGCTCTGCTCACCGCCGCCGCCGCCCTTTCATCCCAGCCGGTCCCAGGAAGGGAGGAGGGAGGGTTGTAAACAAAAGCTAGCAATTGGAAATCCCTCTCCCAATCGCTAGCTTTTGTTTACAACCCTCCCTCCTCCATCCCTGGGACCAGCTGGGATGAAAGGGCGGCGGCGGCGAGAGCGAGAGTGCGAACAGCGCCTCCAAGGCTTGAGCCACACTAGATGAAGTGCAGCGCTCCAAAGCGGCTTGTGGCACAGGGAGGGCGCATCGAGTGTAGATCCTGCCCAACATTCTGCCTATGGAAAGCCCTGAAGCAGGATATGAGCACAATAGCACCTTCTTTCTCAAGTTCCCCACCAAATGCTATTGAAAGGCATAGTGGCTCTGAAACAGGAGGCGATACATAGCCATAATGACTATTAGCCATTAATTGCCTTATTCTCCCTGCATTTTTCTAGCCTTTTAAAGAGGGGTGGGCAAACAAACAGTGTTCAAACGTGCCGGGATCTCCAAATATCATTTCACTGCTTGTCTTGTACCCAGTGCCCATTTGCATTTGCAATTGCTGCTCACTCTGCGGTAATGAGAAAATAGTGCAAATCGAGCAGTATTTGAATGTGAAATTTGTGCAATTTTCTTCCATAGACTAAACCAGAGCTGATTCCATCTGCGGGGGGCGGGGGTGGGGGGACATCTGCAAATTAGAAAATTTGCACATATGAAACTGGGAAACTTGCACAAATGAAATGCAAGCCCATATTCAGCAATTTACGAATATTTTCAGCACACAAATGCTCATGTTCGCGATTGCATTCAGGGCTTCAAACAGGGCGCACTCACATATTTTGCAAGCAAAAACAAAATTCTCATACCTCTACACTTCTACAGCCATCCATGTTGGTGGCCATGACTACAGTGAAGGATTGCAGCCTTAGCACTTGCAAGACCCTCTGTTGGAAGAGTTAAATGGTGGAACTGTGGTTTGGCTTATGTTACTTTGTAAACCACCATGCATCACTGAATGCATGTGTATTAATACATCACAATTACTGAACTGAAATTAAATCTATTAATTTAACTGACTCATCAGTAACCTGAGCATATTTGTTTTTATTTATTTGTTTGTTTTTATGAGACACCTATTAAATACATTCCCTAGACATCATATAAACATTTTAAAAATAAAACAACAATACATTAACATCTAACAAAATCGGGGGGGGGGGGAACAAAAATCAGTAAAAGTAGAAACAAGAAATTACGCAAGGACAATGCAGTAAAAGCTGATATAAATGCCAACATGTTGGCTGGGGCATGCTGAGAATTGTATGACTTTTTCTCTCTCTAAACATGCATAGGATTGCACCCTAAGTGGTTTAAGAGCTAAAATCACGTAGTAAATACAGGAGATAAAACCACCAACACGTCCTTTGCAAACATGTAATAGGAGAAGAAAAAAGTCTTAACTCAATGCTAGCATCAGAACTCCTCAAGGAAGAGCATTCCATGACCGGGGGGGGGGGGGGGGCGACATTGAGAAGAGTCTCTCTAGCAGCTACCATTCAAACATTAGAATATGGCATATGGATGTATTTTATATGCACATTTTTATGTATTTCAACAGTGAAGTGTTTTGATTTGTTTTTGCAAAAAATTGCTCTAAATTCACAAGTAGGAGCAAAACTATACAATCGAAAATAATTCCTAAACAGTGTAACTATATCTCCACAAGAGAGAAAACAGAGTGTCTCTCTTGCTCTGTAAGATTATCCATCTCACTTGGAGTGGAGCTCAAGATATCTTGGTTTTAAATCCCTGGCCCTGCACTTTGTGACTCTGGGCAAATCATATAATCCTTCAGTGACTCCCATCTGTAAAACAGAGATAATAAATTTCTGCAGCCTACAGGTTTGATGTAAGTTGGACAGCTCAGTCCTATGAATTGACTGCAACCGCAGGACCACAGTCAGTGAAATCAGCAAGCCCTATTCCTGCCAAATCAGTGAGAGCTGGCTAGGTCTTCCCTCTGGACCAGGAACCTCCCATCCACTTTTTTCTTCTCACTGGCACGTGCTTAAACCAGTTCCCATGGCACCTCCAGGCCAGAAAGGAGTGGAGAAATCCTGTGCCCTCCCCATCGCTGAACAAACGAGATAGCAGTGAGGACAGTGTGGTCGCTGGCCAGATACAAGTGTCATCAAAGCCCAGAACAACTTTGAGAGAATGGACTTTGTTCAGAAAGAAGACACCAAGCCTCTGCATGTTAGGTCGGAGCTCTCTGCAAAGTATGCTTTCCAAATGAATGTCTAGCTTTGCTAACATGATAATTCAGCACTGCCTCCATGGGCATCAAATATACAACGGTTTTGTGAGAACTGGATGAAACTAGAAATGGACAAGATATTCTGATTCAATTTCCAATTGCTTTATTTTCATCTGCTGAAGCATATTTTTCTTTGCATGCCAATTCCAGAAGGCCTGTGTAACCTGACTCTTCAACTATTTCTCTGATCAGTCTACAATCAGTCATTCTGCTCCATGTATATCACCATTTTACAGAGATCAGAGAATATACAGGGGAAATCTCTACAATTCCAGATTGCTGAGATCATGGGAATTTCATGGGAGGAGCAGCTGATTGGCAGGAGGAAAGAACTTTCAACTAATGTCAACATTTCCATGTTATTAATGACTTCCATTCCTGAGATTATCATCACCCAGCTCTTCATCAACAGTGAAAGTGATTTAAGGAGTAATCCTAAAGCCGGCCAAAAGCTGATAAAAGGGAGTACTTGTTCACATAGCACATTGATAAACTACGGAATTCACTACAACATGGCTGGCTGGGGAATGCTGGGAGTTGTTGGCCTTTTTTCTGTCTAAACATGCATAGAATTCAGCCTAAAGTGGTTTACTGCAAACATACAGGGCCCACATGTGAATAGATTCCATAGGGCACAATAGAGGCTCTCGCTCCACCCCAATCATAGTAAAGTAACACATGGGTGTGTTTATGCTGCTGCTGCTGTTGCTATTGTTATTGTTGTTGTTGTTGTTGTTGTTATTATTATTATTATTATTATTATAGCTTATGTGTATAACTCATGCTTCCATTGGTTAACTCTCTTGTTGCTTTGGGGTTTTTTTTTTTAGCTAAATCAACTCTATCCAATTTCAATGCTGGGATAGAAATGACTAATGGGAAATTGCCTTAGACCAAGTCAGAACATTGGTCCATTTTGCTCAGTATTGTCTATACTGATTGGTGGTGACTCTCCAGGGTTTCAGACTGGAGTCTGTTCCTGCCCTTCTCTGGAGATGCCAGAGATTGATCCTGGGACCTTCTGCATGCAAAGTATGTGCGCTGTCACTGAGCTGTAGTTCCACGATCGTTTCTCTTTCTAATGCTATATGCTGGAAATCAATCACTTTAAAGTAGAGTATCAGCAATTATAAAGAGTCCCAATATATACACAAACTGGCCATGGCCAGTTTGTGTGTGCAAAGGTTATGGCCTCTTATAAAACCAAGGGACCTGAAATAACCACATCTGATCATGATGGTGGCGATGATGACAATGATGGTGTTGATGGCAGTAGTGATGATGATGAGTTTCTATATATAGTTTTCTTTGTTTGTTTGCCAATTTTACATTTCCCAAAGTACCTTACAGTAAAAAATTAATCAACAAACAAATTCAGTAAAGCCAAAGCAATTAATTTTAAAAAGGATTAAAACAGTAACACCAGTACGATTGTCCCCAAGCCTCAAATTAAAGATCTGACAGAAAGAAACATATTATTATTATTATTATTATTATTATTATTATTATTATTATTGCTCTACTAAAAGAGCTATGGATGCAGATCTGTTAGGTTTCCCTCAGAAGGAACAATGGAATGAGAGCCATGACTGAAAAATCACTGTTCCTCATACTTGACCATCTGGTGTCCCCTCAGCAATGGAACCTGTAGCAAGACCTTATCAGTGGAACCTAATTCTGGAGGGAGATGAGCACAAAATACAACACTCCCTTAGGTCAGGGGTAGGCAATGTGGTACCCGTGAGCACCAATATGCCCCTAGACACCTTTCTTAGTGCCCACCAAGGTGTCCCTGCCTCTGTTTAAACAATATGAACACATTGGCTCAGTTTGGACGACATATTAAGCAACGGAGGGGTAAATAACGTACTGACCGTGCGTTACGCAGGAGGAGCTCCACAGACGACATGCTGCAGCCAGCGCTGCTCAGAACCAGCAAACGCCCTGGCTGCAAGGAACTTGCAGCGGCCATTTTGGTTGCAGCCTCTCCTCCGTGTGTCCCCCAACCGTATCCCAGCATGCACCGTGAGTTCTGCAGGCTGCATAGAGCTGCCGGGTGTTTTTGGCTGCTCTAGGCAGCAGAACTCTATTCCGAAACGGAATAGTCCACGGAGGGAGGGGGGGCAGAATTCGGACAACACTTTAAACAACGGGGCTTCGGGCTAAACAACGTGCAAGCCTGTTGTTTCACTCCGTTGTTTAAAGTGCCTGATTAATGTACTGTCAGTTGTGTGTGCATTGTGTGTTGCCCTCCAGACGACACAATAAGCAACACAAGTGACGATTGTTCCCCCCCTCCTCCATTGCCTAATGTGTCATCCGAACTGAGCCATTTTCTTACTGGTAGCTGGAATTGCTATGAAATGTTTCTGTTGGTGATGAAAACTGTAGATTCCAAGTTGTTTAGTACATTGGGGCTCAGACTCCAGAGCTAAATCTACACTACAGTTTTATAGCAGTATTGAAGTATTGAATTTTGCAGATTCAGTGTAATATATTCCTCATAACAAACAATGCCACCACTTTCTGGATCAGCTGACATTTCTATGCCAACTAAAAGGGCAGCTTCATGTAAACTATATGATAAATATTAGCGGCAATTGTCCCTTTTCAGACATTCTAATCAACTTGCGGGTGGGGGCATTTCAGGTACACAGTGACAGGCTGAGCCCCCAGACAATGTCCATTCACAGGTGCAGACCCTGTTACTGTGACCCTGCTTCTCACCCTGACCCCGACCCCGACCCCCATAAACCATACATGTTACTTCCAACATTTGAAAGAGGGTCTTGTAACCAATCGTAGTTTAGTACAAACACAGCCTGTTCGAATTCTTTTAATGTTTTTTCTCTCTTTTGGGTGGGAGAAAGGCAATGGCTTTATTATTAGACAAAGATAGGGAAAGAGATGGGAGAATGGAATGGGCCAGGGTGAATGAGCATGTGATGAGTTTTAATCGATTCCAGATCTGCTTTTTTACGTCTGGCTGGCTGCTCAAAGTTTTTTTCTAGATGTATATTGTCTTTGTGTATATTGTCTGTTGTGTGTTTTTATGTTTTTAAATTTGTATATCTTTTTTAATGTTTTAATCTTGTGTAAACCACCCAGAGAGCTTCAACTTATGAGGCTGTATAGAAATGAAATAAATAATCATAATTATAATAATATGTGTTTGCATCTGCCTGCATAGTGTTTTGCCAGTGATAGACCCAAAGGTACAGATTTGAAACTATGCCCTTTGCTTGGCAGAAGAGGAAGCTGACAAATCCAAGGACAATGCAAAATAAACCCACGAGAGCTACTCTGAGCTCGCAATGCAAACAGAATCTGTCTTCCTAGAGTAAATGTGCCCAAGTGTCGTGCAGGTTCATTTGACATTATTATAGCTTGGCCTAGACTTTGGCCTCACTACTAATAAACTCGTGCTCTGTTTCCCTTTGAGAACGGGAGCTGGACCTCTTACAATGGCTGGCCATGCCCAATTCAAGGATTGCTCAATGTCGGTGAAACTTCTGCTATCAGTACCACATTATCTCTGACTGCTACGGGGTGGTTTTCCTAATATCAACAACAATCCTTCGTCATACTAGCTTGGCTCACTTCATTTCATAGGCTTTTGCAAAGCAACCATGAAAGGAAAGCTGGTTCTTATAATTGTACCTGCTCAGTGCAATGCCTTTGAGCACCACAGCCAAGGCTTGACTGGGAAGGCAAAGCTATATAGAGCATGGATGCTGTGTTTTCCTAAATCTTTGCCAGCCTGTTCCGGATCTCCCTGGTCAGGGCAGGATGTCTGCAGTCATTTCAGGTCTTCTAACAAGAAGATCATCTTGGTGTTGCCAAGCTCAAGCATAAAAAAGCCACCAAAGCAATTTTGGCTGGTTTGATTGTAGCTGGCATAAAATTTTAAAAAGCTACTCAGAATATTTTCCCTATTTCCAAGCCAGCAGCTAGCATGGGAGGATAAATTTGCTATTACCTGATATGGTTATGAATCTTATGCAATGATGTTCTGCCACACATCTGTAAATCTGTCAGTCTGTCCACCGTCCCTTTCTGGGCCACTTTGCGAGTCTGGGTGGGAAAGGTACAATCAGAAAGCTGAGGTAAAGGACGACAATGGACAATTTGGGGCAAAAGTGGAACCTACTAGGAGAGAGCCCCACAACTATTTTGGGAAGTGAACTGGGAAATAGTAGAGCTTTCCTTAGGGAGGTATCAGTGCTCCAGTCCTTAGTTTCATCGCAGACCTATTTGCATGTTTAGCAGTCAACATATCCTTCACACTAAAAAAAAAAAATGGGCAAAGATTGTCATGCTTTGCAGGTCTGGATCAAAATTGATGGTGGGGATAAAGATGTGAACAAACGGAGGTGAACAAACAGCCCAGTGTACAGTTCCATCATTTAGTGGTCACTTCTCTTGTGCAATGTAATAAGGAGTGGTAAATTGTACACATGTGCATAGCTCTTTCCTTTCAACTGGTGATTAAAATAGGCTAGGGAAGGCAAATAGTTAAAATTTTAAAAAATCTTTCATCCATATGATCCATGCCCCTTGCACAGTCTAGCTCTAGTTTCCTGTACTAACACCTGAAATGGAGATGATTTATGTATATGTTATATATCTTTCTGCTTTGGTGAACTGCAGCACCAATGTTTTTCCAAGTAGCTTTTACTAAGGAATAACAAATACAAATAAACTTGCCTTTGTTTTTGTTGAGTTGCTGTTGATGTTGTTGTTTGGTGGGTGAGGGTGTGGGTGTGCATGCACACATATGTTTTGTATTTTCCCAGTCTTAAATTCATTCGGTTCCATTTCTGCATCAGTCTGCATGACAATTCACACACATTTGTATGCCCACTTCCCTTCATATTTTAGAAAATTATATGCATGTTTTTGCACACATTTCCCTAAAAAAAAAAAAAAAAAAATCAGAACTGCATTGCAACATTTGGAGAAGCAAGCATAATGATGGACAAGTTGCATTTTGGTTCGTGTATTGGTTTGGGAAGTATAAAATAGATAGGTTTGCATTATAATGTAAATCGAACAAATTTCTCCCCATTTCTAATAACATGATGCATATTCCAAACTGGGTCATTATGCATTTTGGAACCATTACTAGTTCAGTCAGCAGAGAGGAGAATTCTATTTTTTAACGCTCCCCTGTGTAAAAAAAGAAAAAAAGAAAAAAAGGAGGGTCTCTGTGAGAAGAAAATTAGCATGACAAGAAGACCGGTACTGTCACCACCTCTGGAAGTAAAGCCTATTGTAGCACCTCAGACCTTTACCACGTTATTCCCACCTCACTCTGCTACATGCATTGCTCCTGCACTTTGCAACATAGTGCAAATGAGACAAATAAAATGAAAGACTTACTGTTGAGCCAAATATTCTCTGCTTGTATTTCAGAGGGCACAGTGTGGGAAGGGAGAAGGGAGAAGGGGACCCAGTCTGCCAATAAACTGGGGGCAAGTAGGGCTGAAATTTGAGGGGGAAACATCATTCTTGCTGGAGCTCACAGTCACACACACACACACACACCTGGAACAACAGTACATAAACACTGTGTAGCATTTCTCTGACGGGCTCCTGAGAGGGGAAATGCAGCCCCAAGAAACCCCACCCAAATCCTCCCAATAAAGCCCCCAAGGAAAGATCTCCCCCAAGAAATATCCCCCCAGAAAAAGAAACCTCCCCAAGAAAATCCCCTCTAAAACATATTCCCCAAAGGCCCAAGAAATCCCACCGAAGAAACACAGCCCCAAGTAATCTTCCCCAAACGCAGGGTGACTAGGCTGACCATCTGAAAAGGAGGACAGGGCTCATATAACTTTAACAGTTGTAGAGAAAAGGGAATTTCAATCAGTGTCATTTGTATGCAGTTAGTTCCTGGTGAAATTCCCTCTTCATCGCAACAGTTAAAGTTGCAGGGGGCCTGCCTTCTTTTGTATATGGTCACTCTAGTATAGTGCCTGCACCTTTAACAGTTGTGATGAAGAGGGAATTTCACCAGGAACTAATTGCATACAAATGACACCTGCTGAAATTCCCTTTTCTCTACAACTGTTAAAGTTATATGAACCCTGTCCTCCTTTTCAGATGGTCAGCCTAAGGGTGACCATATGTCAGGAAAAACCAGGACATGTCAGGATTTTTGCCAACAAATCTGGGAAGGGGGGAAATTATTAACTTTGAAGAAAAATCCAGATTTTCCTCATCTTCCCCCCACCCAAAGGGCAGCTCTACTTTATAGTCAATGGGAATTAACACAAATGCTTACAGCGCCATCAGTTTTAAACATAAAGAGATGAAATTTGGCACCATGATAGCCCTTAGTTAGGGCTTTAGCCATGCCAAATTTAAAGCAGATCCGTTCATCCGTTGAGTTTTAGGGATTTTTTAAAGATTGAGATTTCAAAATTATTATTTTTTAAAAAATGTCATTTTTAAAGAAAAAGAGATGAAACTTGGCAGTTTGGTAGCTCTTAAGTAAGGTTCTAGCCATGCCAAGCTTGAAGCAGATCTGTTCATCCATTAATGTTTAGGATTTTTTTAAAAAAATTGAGGTTTTAAAGTTATTTTTGTATAAACCCATCATTTTAAAGATAAGGGGATGAAACTTGACATCATGATAGATCTTAAGTAGGGCTTTAGCCATGTCATTTTTCAAGCAGTTCTGTTGATCTGTTCATTTTTAGCAATTTTTATATATACACTGGAGCCATACCCTTCAAACTCAGGTTGTCAAACCTCCTCTTTGGGGTCTTGCACTTTGAGCAGTTTCAGTCCTTGGCATCAAGGGGATCTTGAGTTCTTTGCTAAGAAGTGCTGGGCAAGCACAGCACCTTTCCTGCTGCAGATTTGGTGGGCATTTGGGCACCTGGAGCTCAGCAGAGGCCCACAGATCAAAATGTGGGAAAGGAGAGGTCAGTCAAAGCAGTCATGTGTTTGTGCAGGAAGTAGACAGGAGTTCAAAGTCTGGGTGTGAAAAGTGGTGCCAACACACAAGCCTTGACAAGCTAATGTATATAAGTGAGAAGTGTGAATAGGCAAAGTACACCCACAACACCCACTCTATTGTTAGAGCAGAGAAACTTGTGACAATCATACACAAGGTTTTTTATAAAAAAAAACAAACTTTTTTTTTTTAAAAAGTCAGCCAGCCGGCAGCAAGCTGTGTTAAGCAGCAGCTTGCAACGGAGTAAGGATACAATCAGAAAAGATATTTGAAGGAAGGGGAGAATGTATCACACAGAATATAGCAACAAAGTACAGCAAAAGCTACAAAAGTAGGATTGAGTGTAGTTAATTTCAGATACATTGGATGTCTCACTTGTTATTTCATTGATTTTAACGTTACAATGTTATGTAGAACAGATTTGTCTTAAGTGTGCGCTGTAAAATCAGACATGTGACTAAGGCTATGTTCAGGTGGGCACCCTCCATTGGTGCTGGACATACCTCCTGGGGGCGGGCATGTTGGTGGGGATGCTCCCTTGGGGGCCGACTATATATCCTGCTTGGTGTAGCTCTAACCCAGGAGAGCCTTGAGCAGCAGTGAGTTTCACCTTCCCCCAAATATCTTTTTCTCCCTCCCTCAAATTGCAAGAAATACCACCCCCACCCCCATTTTGTTGCCTGCTAACAGGGAAGTGAAATCGAGGGGCATTTCAGCTGAGCCCTAGGGAGAATACACAATCATGAAGCAGGTTTGGGCGCTGTGGCTCAGTAGTAGAGCAGATGCTTGGCATGCAGAAGGTCCCAATCTCTATCCCCAGTATCTCCAGTTGCAGCTGTAAACATTTCTGCCTGATACCCTTCAGAGTGGCTGTCAGTCAGTGTCAATAATACTGGACTAGATGGACCAATGGTTTATCTCAATATACAACAGCTTCCTGTGTTCCTGGGTGGATCAGAATTGTGCCAAAGCTGCCCAATTGTGGCATAGATGATTATATATATATATATATATATATATATATATATATATATATATTTCTTACTGAAAAATATGCTTTTAAAAAAAAGAATACAATGTCCAGTAAATTATTGAGAGACCCACTTTGAATGAAGGATGCACAGAATGTAACTTTCTGCTCTGGAGCACAATACACTTCCTGAATGGCTAAAACATCTTTGATATAAATGACTGAACAATAAGAAAGTCATGAGAACCAAAGATGTGTGGGCACTGAAACATTTCAGGAATGGAATAATGCTCCGCTTTCTCTGCTTAGTCTGATGGATGACAGTACGTCCTGAACATTTCTGGACTGAATGATGGAGAATATGGAAAATCTGTTTTAAAAAATGTACCTCTTACTCCAAATATTTCACTTTGCATGCAAAGAGTGTGCCCAAATGGGACATAATGTTTCTTTTATTGATGGCAGAATAAAACTTACATACACTTTAGTTTAAAAAAAAAACATTTATAAGCAATCCCATTCAGAAATCCTTTGCAGATAATAGATCATGAGTTCAGTTTTTTTCCTCTGTCGATGGAAGCACATTTTGTCAGAACCTCTATTTGCTGTTTACAGTGCTATTTGTGAAACCATTTATAAATCAAAAAGAATACTTTCAAGTATTACAAATTGGATGCAGTGATTTGGTAGCCCCAAAGTCAGAATGCCTGTATGAAGCAGATGGGTTTCTTTGGCTTGAAGGGTTGGAGCTGGATCATAAAGACTACATTTATGCCGACAAGTTCCAATCATGCAAGTATGTTTTCTAGTTGAACAGATGAAGCTTTCTTTTAGTGAGTCAGACCATGGACGCATCTATTCCAGTACTGTTTATCTGACCAGCCATGGTTCTCCTACACCTCACTCAGTGGTCTTTCCCAATCCCAACCTCTGCTTCCTGGGTTTAACATGTGGATGCCAGGAATTGAAAGTAGGGCCTTCTGCATATACAACATGCAGTCTGCCACTGAGCGATACCTCCTCATATTTATAGTGTGTAGTCAATGTTGTCCCATTATGTACCTGGACACATACTAAGCAATCCATATTTATGGCTCCAACATGATATAAGTATTCTGAGCCTTGAAATATCATCATGTGTCATCTGTCATCCCATTAATTTTCCATAGTCAAGAATTTACTTATTTGTCAGTTTATTATTTCAGTCTCAATCCTGCCTTTCTGCATATAGCACCCCTGACAGATAGCAATAGGAATAACAAGAAAAATACAATAAAGCAATATTTAAAGCCGTTAAACTTTTTTTAAAGTCACCTATCAATAAAATTAAAAAGATGAATGCATAAAAGCAATCACGGACACCAACAGAGGCCACTTTGACACAAATTAAGACAAGCCAAAATAAATAAGTCAAGTCAGCTTGACAGTCCAAATATTAAAAGAAAAAAAGGGAGATTTGCCCTACAACAGAAGCACGTCAAACAGTGGTCTGGAGAGGGAGCTCCGCAGCTTCAGTGCAGTCACTGTGAGGGCCCCTTTTGCATGTTTCTGCCAAATATTCTTCATATATTGGCAGGACTGAGAGAAGGATTTCTTTGAAAGATCTCAAGGAGATGATCCTTCAAGTAACATGGACACAACACTTCAGTCTTGTCTGGATTAAGTTTCAACATGTTCACTCTAACCCAGTCAATTACCAATGCCAGACACCAATCCAGAATGTTAACTGTTTCCTTGGACTGAGCTGGAAAGGGGAGAGGGGGGTATCATCTGTATTGGTGACACCAAATTCCCAAACTCTGGACTTCTCCCAGCAGTTTCATGTAGATGTTGAATAGATTGGGGACAAAATAGAATCCTGTGGGACACCATAGGTCAATAGCCAAGACATTGAACAAGAATTCCAAAGGTTCACCTTTTTGAGATGTCCTTCCAGGAAAGACCAGAACCATCCAGGCACCAACATTGTTATCTTTTTGGAGTCAGGTTAAAACTGCCCTCTTCTCTCAGGTACTTGACAGCATATAATGAGTTTTTAATAAGGACCTGGATTGTCTTTGGTCAGTTGTTTAAATCTTGTTTTTAGCTATGTGTTGTCTCTTTACATGTGTGTGCTGTTTACATAGAAATGGTTTTTTGCACTTGGCATAATGTATTTTAATGGTTTTTAATCTTTTGGAACTGCCCAGAGAGCTTCTGCTATGGGGTGAAAACATATAATAAATGTAATGAACTGAATCATAATACAGTGCCCCCAAAGCTCATCCTAAAGGGAACCAATCCCCCTGCCTACGTCCCGACACAGACTGGCCACCAAGATCACCAGAGCTGTCTTTGTCCTATAACCAGTCCTGAATCTGAATTGAAAGAGATCTAGACGATCCACATAATCCAGGAACACCAGGAGCTGAGATGTCGTCCCCTTTGTATGTATGGATGCAACTAGATACATTTCCCTACGTTTTCTTGTTTGGGTCTTTGTTTTTATTATTAGGGTTCTCCCCCCACCACCACCTTTCTGGTACAGAACAATAGCAACCCCATATCCTCTAAGTCATGATAGCTTTATTACGGCTTTCATGCAAATTAAAATGTGTCTCAGAAACATGAAATGCAAGATTTTGCAGCTTAGTGTGGTTCCTTTTTGCTCTACAGAGGAAGGTAATGAAATATGCACTTCAGCAATTTGCTGAAGTCTTACAGAAGGTTGTTGGGTGTTTTTTTTTCCCTAGCTGGCATCCAAATAATCCATCGAAATGTAAGGCATAAAGGCATTAAATTCATCAGCATATAAATGAAAGCATCCAGTGTTTACTTGGGTCCAACACCTGAATCCTTTCTAAAGCTTTCCATTATTCCCAGTATTATTATTTGTCAAAAAATAAAGCTATTTTCCACCATCATTTACTGACCATTTCTTCTTAGATTTATTTGGAATAGGATAGATTACCATTTTGCACTTTTCCCCGAGACAGGGGAAGCAAGTGAATGCACGATCCTGTGAGAAAAATTCAGGATTCAGTATTTGAGGTTTGTGCTACTTTTCCTTTCTTTTTTAATTTGTTGGGGAAGTACACTGTTTCTTGTTTCACTATACATTCCTTTTTGGAATGTTGACACACATACACACACACAGTGAAAATAAAGAAGTAATAGAGTTGGTGCTAGTCGGTAATTGTGAAAGTCCTTCACTGTTTCAGTAGTGCAGTTAGGTAATTTTAGATGCCCCTGTGTATTAGACTTAATGGTCTTATGGGAACCCCATTTAGATGGCCCTCTGTAGTAGTTGTGAAACACACAACTAACATTTCTCTTTGCCCCACCCAATCACCATTCCATGCTTTACAACTGCTTCTACATTCCTGATATGTTTGAACTATAACCAGGGCCGGCTCAAGACATTTTGCTGCCTGGGGCATAAAACAAGATGGCACCCTATCCCATTCCATGTACAAGAGCCAACTGAATTGGCACTTGACTCTTTCATTGACACTGGCAATAGGACAGCATCCTCCATGACTTGAAGGCACCAGGCTAGCTTAGGAGGCACATGGTAGGTCACTTGGAACATAGAGCTCTCCTCAATGCCTTGCTGCCACCTCCCAACATCTGCTGTCTGAGGCGACCACCTCACTATGAATGGAAACGGTCATTTCTGGAAGAAGGCAAGTTGACAGACCTTGCATAAAGGAGCTCCACCAATCTGCCTTCCTCCAGAAATGAGCATTTCCACTCATTTCCAGGCTTCCACTAGGAAGCACTAAATTTCCCTTGCGTAAGTGGTGTATTCCACCTGCACAACAAAATTGGCAGGACCCACCACTTGCAGGAGGGTGGAAAGGAATCAGTGGGGGTATAAGTGTCCTGTTGGATTCTGCCCCACAGCAAGTCTGGTTGTGTTCAGCGGGGTTTCCTCCATAGTGAATATGTTTAGGATTACAGCCCTAGTCTCAAACACCATAAAGTTAATCTCAAGGTAGTGTGACAAGCATAACAAAAAGAATATCCTGCGATTTCTCTCATATTTTACTTGAACTTTGTTCCGGAAACGTGACAGAGATACTAAGATTCAACAACTGTCATTGCTCAGTGTCCACTTGATGTACATTCCTGGACTGTAACAACTGTGGCAGCTGTGGAATAAATGTGTTCAGTAATTGAGATGCACTTCCCAAGATCTAAAGAGTGTTTGAGTAAAAATGGAACTGGAGGTTTAGTTGAAGGAGCAGTTTTATTGATCAGATTGATTCCCAAAATGTGCTCCGATGAATCAGACACTAGCTCTGAAAGGATTTCTTTTTTTAATACAAATATTTAGAGCCGCATCAGATGGGGGGGAGGGAGGGTTGTGTCTCCCTACCACTGCCTTGCCTTCTACTTCTGTCCACAGTAGGGACAAACAATTTCCTCTTTCTTCACACTGGGAAGCAAGTAACAACCATGTGTCCCATTCAGTGGCTGTTTTTATCGCATTGCTTCTCCTGCACACAGCAGGAAATGGCAACATGTTTCCTTGTAGAAAAAAAAATCAGATTTCCTGGGTCCTGTTTTTGACAGAAAAAAGAGCAGAAGGAGAAGGAGATGCACTGGAGGTGGACGGTGTCATCTGTGAGTGGCCAGTAAAGAGCTTGCTATAAATTGCTCATCTGATGACACTCCTAGAAAAGCCATGGGTGGTGGGTCCTACTTTATAAGAGGGATTCAACAACCCTGTACAAAACAGGTGATATCTTTTCTGAAGACAGTGCATGCTGCAATATGTGGGTGCATGATGTAAAAACAAATGTTTTCTCTTCAGAACCACTACTTTTATTCATTTGCAAATTTATGCAGATTTGATGTTTTCATTAACCAATACGATTAATCAGCTAAGCTATATTTAATCAGTTGACATCTCTAACTGTACTTGTTCATTATTATGATTCTCACTTTGATTTTGTACTATGTTTGTTGTGAACCTCTCAGAAAGCTTCAGCTATTGGGTGGTATAGAAATGAAATAAATAAATAATTCTTAATTGGTTGTAAACTTTGTTTAATCTATAAGATAAAGAAATGTCAATCTTTTGTGGCCAGACTGAACCCATTTACAACATTTTGGGGTAATAGTTTTGTACAAGATGATGTTAGATCTCACATATGGAGTTTGTTGTAGCTCTTTTGAATATAAGCCGTGATTTTGTGTTAATGTTTTGTGGCATTTTGAAGATGAATATTGTTTAATAGGATAGATTCTGAATATTTAACATTGTCATTTTAAGATAAAGCAATCTTGCTCATATTCATTAGGCTCAAGAGTGACTACCTATCTCCCCTTCCTCATCCATAACTGGGTAGGGATGTCAGATGAATCCGTCTAGTGGGTGAAGCTTGAGAAGCTTTTATGAACTCCCCCCCCCATAGTAAGTAAAATGTTATTATGGTCACAAGACAACCCCCCCCCCCAAAAAATGAATTCAGCTTGCTTTCCTGTGAGCTGGCCCTACACAACCTGCATCGAGTCGCACCCGTTTATGGATTTGTATTTTGTTTTTAAAATGTGAGCAAAAAGCAATTTGTGCAAAATTTATCCACAATTTGTACAAGTTCTGACAGCAGTTTGCATGAATTTCAGCCTTAGTTTGTATGGCTTGTGCAAATTGCAGGCGTCATTTATGTAGTTTGTGCAAAAAAATGTACACAATTTTTTTAAAACACAAAAGAATCCCCAGATTTCAGGAAGAAGCCCACGGTTCAGATCGCAAAGGCAAGCCAAGTCGGGAGCATCATGGAATCCACCAAGCCCAAAAATTGCCAGATTACCCTGCAACAAACATCCCTATAATGGAGAACACTGTGCTTGACAGAAGGTTACCCATTTGATGTCTCACTGTTGGTGAGTATTAAAGAAGATAGCAATTCCAGCTAATCCAATGTTTTGGTAAATGTTTGAAAGGCATGTCTCCCTCCAAAAAAACAAAAACAAAAAAATTGTCATGTGATTGGAAAAGAAGTACTTTGACCTTTCTCAGGGTTCCAAGTTTTCAGAAACAAATTTCTTTCTTTTCTGACATTCCTGTAAGGAACAGAAGTCAAACTGATTAAATGCCATTATAACGTCTGTGTTCACATTGCTCAGCAGGGCAGAATCAGAAAGCCGGAACCTAGTGAGAGGTCTTGATCTTGTGGACAGTATGTTCCTTCAGTACCTTCCCAACTTTCGTCTCTTTTTTATCCCAAAGGCTCAGATTATTTCAGGGAGCACACGAACCAGTTATGGAAGCTTGGCCTTTGTGAAACTGGTTTCCCTGATCATTCCCCAGCTATGGGTTCCCCCCACCCCTTTCCTGAAGTCCAAAATGCTCTGCAAATGCTCGGCACTGGAAGGAAGATCGCTAGAGGCAGTGTTGCAAAGGGTTTGCCGGCACAACAGGCCATGAGTAGTGCTCCACCTCCTTCCAGCCGCTCTTACACTCTCCTTTGGCCATGCTGTGTCTCTTCTTACTTCCAGTTCAATGGCTACTTGAAGCTGCATGAAATAATGCCAGAGTATATTTTTCCTTCATTGGCTCATCTGCTCTAACTTTATAATGGCCCTGTGCTCTTCTTGCAAGTGAAAAACAGCCAGCAAGTTGACAGAGGCATCAGTGACATCAAATGGCCCTGATGCAAGAAGCTTTATATCTCACAGCCTTTCTGAGTGAAGCTCCCTCTGAACTCTAAGCTTCAGCTATTCTGATGTCACAGAGGGTTTTGTAAGCCTTGGGCCAGGTACCTGATGGCTTCAGGGCTATGAGGCAATTTCTAACTCTGAACTGCAGGTCAACCGGCAACATTAGGCTAACAACAGTGTACTTATGTTATGGGCTTCAGAATGACACTTGGTTGAGAGACTTCAAAGTAATTTGTGGATTTACAGGCTACGCCGGCTGCTTATAAAGTAGGATTGGTGTGTCACCAATTTGGCTTCCTTCCTGTCTTTTTTTATACCAGGGCCAGGCAACCTGTTTTCTGTTGAGGACTGCATTCCCTAATGGGTAATTTGTCAGAGGCCGGATGCTGGTGGTGAGCAGGGCGAAAGCCAGCAGTAGGCAGGAACAGAGCCAAACGTAGGTGGGTCACCCTTTCCTCTCTTTCTGCCATTCTATTTTCTCTCTTTCCCTCTTCCTTCCTATGCAGCAGGCTGCCAGGGAAGGGACGAATTGTATTGCAAAAGGTCTGAATTCATCACACTTTAGAAATCAGGCTGAGGGCCTCATGCAGCCTAAGGCCACAGGTTGCCCACCCATTTTATCTATAGCACAGCAGTGGACAACTCGTGGGCCGCATGTGGGCTCTGCAGTCCCCACAAAATTTTTTTTTTTAAAAAAGCACCATGACTACGAAGTGCCAAACAGAGGCCCCCTCCACAAGGATGCGCTTTTGCGCCCGGTTCGGGGATTATGCGCATTTTCGCGGAGGCGCATTTACGCCTAATCCCTCTGCACGGGAGGCCGCGAGAGGCGGCGAAGCACATTAATTGATGTCCAAAAAGCGCTTTAGAAGACGTTAATGCACATAATCGCTTGTTCACACGGCGAAAATGCGCTTTAACGGCCGGAGAAAAATAAAAGTCGCTATTTAACGCGCATTCGAAAATGCGCATTATCGGGGAGATAACGCGCCTGTACGCCCGTTTTGCGCTCCGCTGGTGTGGAGGTAAAATTTATAATGAGCCTTCAAGGCTCATTAAACGTCTCGTGTGGAGGAGGCCAGAGTCACAATTAACTTGTTTGCAAGTATTGTTGAGCCTTTTAGTTAGGGTGACCAGATGAAATCCAGGTCAGGGCTCATGTCACTTTAACAGTTGTATAGAAAAGGGAATTTCAGCCAGAGTCATTTGTATGCAATTAGTTCCTGGTGAAATTCCCTCTTCATCACAACAGTTAAAGTTGCAGGGGCCCTGCCTTCTTTTGTATATGGTTACTCTAGTATAGTGCCTGCAACTTTAACTGTTGTGATGAAGAGGGAATTTCACCAGGAACTAATTGCATACAAATGACACTGGCTGAAATTCCCTTTACTCTACAACTGTTAAAGTGACATGAGCCCTGACCTGGATTTTATCTGGTCACCCTACTTTTAGTGCTCCATAGCTGCTACGGAGCTTGCAAACAAGCTAAGTTTGACACTTTGGGCGCTCCAGGGTCTAGTTTTAATTTTAAAATTTGGGGAGGATGCTGGGGGGGGGGGAAGGTGTGGCCTGCCAGGGATCCAGGAGACAACAATGGGTCCTGGACCTCCCCAAATTGCCCACCCCTGCCATAGCAGGGAGCCACTGCTGCACTCTTTTGCTGACAGTGCCCCTTTCCTTGGATAGATGCATACCCACACCAGGGGCCATTCTTTTTATTTGCTGGAGTTTGTCATGTCCCACTGCTACTCGCAAGGTTAGTTTACACAACTATGAGCAAAGCTTCTTTTGAATATCTGCAGGATTGACTGATAAGTTTGTCCCTTGATTGTCCCTTGAATGAACCACCACATGTGAAGTTAGCTAGCTAATCCACAAGAAGGCATCCCCCTTTTCGTATACTGGGCGCCATGCTTCCTTGGGGCAATCTCTGCCAGTTCACATCAACATTGTGCCTGGTTTGACAAAAATGGTTACAAAGATTGAAACTAACTCCAGCTTGGTCATGTGAACTGATTCTTTTTCTTATTCCCGTGGTTCCCTCAAGCCACACAACACTGTTTCTCCTCTATAGCACCACTCTCACCAAATATTGGTTCTTCTTTCTCTTAGATCTTCAAATTAAAATTACTATGAATATATTGGCCCTACTTAAACCTGAATATTCTGATTCAGTTTTCACATCTCTGCCAGAAGAATTGATTTTAAGATCGCCAATTCCCTTCTACATCCAGAAATAGTCTTATTTCAAAGATATGTCCCTTGATTTAAACCTTATGCTCTTATGGATGCCCGTGAAGCAACACAGAAGTCCAGAGACCAGAGTTCCACAATGTTCCTCTAGCAATTTTAGATAAGATAGATTTAACAAGAAACAAAACCAAATAAAATGGTCACTCTCGGAGGCTGTTTCTGCAGGGGTCAGGGAGCTTGTCCATTTTGCTGATGCAATGTTAGGAGGCAGAACCTTTGGTCAAGGAATAGGGAATACTATGTTGTTTTCTAATCCTTTGTTTGTGGCATCACAATGGTATCCAGAGCAACAAAGTGTGATGTGATATTGAAAGGAATGTGACTCCGCTGCCAGCTGCTGATGAATCCATAAGGAGCAAAGAAAAAAATCCTCTTTGCTACACAAACACCCACAGTAATGACGTACGAATAAACAGAAATATGGAATGCAATGACATACACAAAAGATGGGCTTTTAAAAACAAAACAAAAATAAATAAATCTGTTACAGCTTGCTTTCAGAATGGATTACGCATGATAATCTCCCATCTAGGCAGGTTACACAACCAGACCTGCTTAGCTTCTACTAGAGCAGAACTGCATCATGTGCCTTCAGACCATTCTAAAGGATGAAGTTTCCCAGAGGTGTCAGTATGTGTTCCAGCTGGGAATGTGAAATACACTGGGGAAATGAATGCGCCAAACCCACAATGGCTATATTGAGTCTCATGGGTGTGCCCATGGAAGCCGTATACAACTTGGTCTTTGTTAGGCTAAGCTAGTTTGCAGGGAAGGGTGGATATGATGTTTTAGTTTATTTTTGCCGCGCATGTATTTTGGCAATGCAGAAGATGTAAAGCTTTAAGTGGTGCTCTGAATTGAAACTTGAAGTAAATAAGCAGGTAATTATTATACAATGGTGCGAGAACAAGTATCAGAAGTTCTATCATTTGTACTGTGCTGACTTACTGTGTGATTTGAAACCAATCAACCTTACAAAGCATATCTCTATGTGCCTCTGTTTTTCCAGCTGGAAAAATGATTGCAAAAATGATTATTTTTGCTTCAGTTTTGCAAGCCTTATTATTTCTATGCACACAGACTCATGCTCATAACTGTACCAGTCTTATTCAGAGGATCAGATGTACTGTTTCAGAACATCAAATACCTGAAGGGTGCAGCATGGATAGTCACCATTCCGTCCAAGTGAATGAAAATGGCAATGGTATATGGAGCTAATTAACTCATCTTGTAATGTGTAGCCTTTAAGCGGACATGATGTAGACAGGTCCATATCCTTTCTCCTTTGACTTAACATTCCAATGGATTAGACACCCACAGAAAGCCATGTGGACAGGGATAACCATCCCATGAGTTTGGAGTGCTTCGGCGACTTGACTGCTGTATATTATTACTCCAAATCCATTTGGCTCAACTCTTTAATAACATTAATGCAAACTCACACATTCATTTTGTGAAATATGTACTGGACTGGATTGCTGGGAATTAACGGTGCAATCCTTTTGCTACAGGATATGTGTGTGAAGGAGAAAGCCACCTCATATTAAGCATGATTGCAGTCTCAGTTCTATCAAAGGAGATACATTACATTTCTTGATGCAGCATGGTTTTGATAAGTATTCTTCCATTGTCTACTGGGGAGTTTTACATTCCAAATGTTATGCTGATGAGATAGTTCCATGCCATACGTACTCTTTCCAGTTGGTAGCTTCCCCACACACTCCTACAGTTATTCAGAATATGGAATTAATTTTGTTACATACACTGCATCTTATTGCACTGAAAGTCTTTCTACCAGTCAAGACACTGGAACTAAAAATAATGTATTTTAAGAGCTGATGAATGGGACACTTTAAACTTCCCCCCTTAATCAGCAGCTCTTGTCTGATTGACAGATTGCTACCTGCTTCATGCTGTCAAACGTAACCCTTCATTCATTACTTAAATCACATCAACCCGTTGAAGTCTGGAGACATTTGAATCCCCTTTTACAGAGAGACAGAGTCAGTGGTAACTGTCAGGTGACATTAACACATTGAATATTGTGAGTACATTTCACCAATGGTATCTAAAAGAGTTTTGACCAAGACTGGCAAATGCCCATATGTACAGTGTCAATTTACTTTTCTTTAAACGTACGAGATCTTTGAGTTAACAATTCTGCCTTTCCTCAATAGCAAGGTGTATTTCCAATTCTCAATAGGTATATTGTTTGTGGCAAGCTTGCATCTATGGGCCTGTTCAGACAACACGCTTAGCCATGGTTAGGCTGCTAAGCTTTTTGCAGCAAATGGTTAGTGAGCATATTTAAACTGTGGTTATGTAGCCACCATTGTTAAGAATGGTTCACATGACACGCTTAGCCATGGTTCGCATGACACGCGAAACCATATTGTTTAGCTCAAAATGCTTAACCACTGTGGCTTAGCATGTTGTCTGAACAGGGTCTTAGACTTAAGCACTACTTTCATTATTAAGGATAGGGTTGGCCAGTGCAGATAGGTGATAACTTAGTTTGGTTCATTGTTTGGCAAGAAGTTACCAGAATTTTGATAAGAACTTTTTGCAAATTTCTTTATAAACAGGATGGGGGGAAATGGGATATTTTTTTTAATGAATGTGGGAGGAAAGTGAAACTGACATCATGTGTAAATTTCTAGTCTCAGGCAGAGATCCTTACCAACCCTATACCCAACTCTCTGCCCCCCTTTTTTTAGATGCCACAGATAGAACTGAGGACCTTCTACATGCAAAGTATGAACCCTACCGCTGAGCTATGCAGTCTCCAGAGCCTGTTTTTTGGTTTTCCAAAAGAAAATTCCCAAGAAATTAATAATGTGTGCAGTTGCAAGTAAAACGTTGCTTGGCCCTCAGTATCACCTTCTCTCACCGTGCAGCCCTGAAAACGTTTGTCCCATCGCTTTGATCTCATAGTGAACGTAAGTTGCTTGTATGTTTGGAATACACTTTAACCATGGTCTGCGTGCATACCCAGCCTCCTGGAGAAAATGGAGAAGGAGGCAGGGATTTGAAATGTGCAGCTGTTTCCATTCTTTTCTCTGTGGCCCTACAAGACGGCCCGGTGCAATATGACCTATCATCCAAGAATGTGTATGTGAGCAGAATTGCCCTCTGTAACTACCGTTGCCATATTACTGAATTACCAAAGGATGCCGAAACAGATGTTGTAAATAAACAGATTACATTGAAGTAACACCAAGGAGCATATTCTTTCAGCTTAACTGTGTTTATAGCTCCAGGAACACAGTTAATGAATAGCAGTGAGATGCGGCAAGTTACGTGTGTGTGGCAGCATTGAGACCAGGCACAGGACTGGACATGCAACACCAGGCTTTTATTCTCGGCAACTCTACCTCATTGTATTGTACAGGAAGCTGCACGGAGCAGAGAATAAAGGAAGCATTTTGCATTCACAGTGCTTTGCTAATAGCAGCACCACTCGGGAAGCAGGTTTAGCGTCCGCATAGATGGAGGTCACTAGAATATTAGAACCCAGATGGATGCAAGTTAAAACAACCAAAAAGACCCCTTATTTGTTCATTCACTCACTATTTTCACTGGGGTGAGTAGTTTTCAAAATGATTTTCAGGGAACCCTGGAGTTCCTTGGAAGCTTTTCAGCGGCTTCTCAAAGAGAAAATCAGTAACGGCTATGAATGCAGATGAAATACAAACCAAGCTAATTCACAGTTCCCGGACTAATATGCAAACCAGAATGCAATTCTGCTTTGGCTTTCACACTTCTCCAGATTTTGCAATACAGTTCTCCAGTGGGGGGGGGGGGGGGGATATGTATAAAAAATTGTATGTTACTGGAAAATATCATGCAAAAAAGGCATATAGGGGAAAGTGCTTGCAAAAATATTTGCATTGTGGATAATTGGGTACAAAAATGAATAGGAATGTTGACATGCATAAACAAGCTTATGAATTTTCATATGGACTTTGAAAAAACAACATTTGCAAACTAATGCAAAAACAGGATGGAATGAACTTGTGGTTGAAAATATGCAAATGTTATAGAAAGTGTGAAACGGACAGATTCATACAACCTTAGCTACAGGTGATAAGGTACTCGAAAGTCAGCTTGCTTATGAAAACTGATCTTCCCCACTGATAGGGCTTGCCTGAGACATTACATTGCCTGAGGCAAAGGACAAGATGACACACGCACCCATTTCATGTACAGAAGCTA
Organism: Anniella stebbinsi; assembly: GCA_029215795.1. Taxonomy (NCBI): domain Eukaryota; kingdom Metazoa; phylum Chordata; class Lepidosauria; order Squamata; family Anniellidae; genus Anniella; species Anniella stebbinsi. The sequence goes on from JARDYH010000001.1 coordinate 340,074,165, forward strand.
ACCTGGCTGAACTGACAGTTGCATTTTACTTAAGCGCTAGAAATGGCACAGCATTCTCCATCACTCCTGAGGATAGTGGGTTAGTTTAGGGGGCACATGATGGGCTGAGTGGCATATGCAGCTCTGTCTTCCAACACCTAACCCCCATTCCATGCCTCTCACAGCATCTGCTGCCTGAGGCAAGCATTTCACTCTGTCTAATGGTAGGGCTGGTCCTGTTGGAGGACAGGCTGTGTGGCACACATAGCTCTGTTCTCCATCAGAGGGGAGTGGCTGGAGGGCTCAGGAGACATGGTGAGGGGGTTTCTGCTGCTGCCCCTGGCATCTGCCACCTGGGGCAATTGTCTCGCTTTGCCTACTGGTAGGGCTGGCTCTGCCCACCATTACACAGATGCCAGATCAGTTTTCAGTTCATATGGGGCAATGATGAAAATAGTTGCCCTGTGTGAAGTGAAAAGATTTTGTGGGCCCAGATACAAAGCTTGGAGCCTTGTGCCACTCATCCCAAGAAGAGGTGAGCATACAAGGCCCCTGAATTCTTCCAGAATTAAAATCCCAGGCAGAGAAAATGTCCTGGTTATACCCAGGCCACAAGCCCTCCCACTGACCCAGCCCCCTGATCCTCCCTCCCATTAAAAAAAGCTTCTCTGGCCAGAGAAGTAGAGGTGCTCCTGCCATGAGGATGGGGAAGGAAGGAGATCTGCCATCACAATCCCTCCCCTCACCAACAATCTTTGTTGTTGTTGTTGTTGTTGTTGTTGTTATAACAGCTTATTTTCCAGCCCCATCCAATGTAAGCTGGAAGAGTCACCCATCACTAGTGAACTGTGTTCCTTAAAGGCAGGGCCAGTGGCAGGGTTCAGCCACTGTGGCCTCAGCACTCAGAGGGGGGGGTCACTAGGAGCAGACACCATTGCCCCCCCAGGAATATTTGGGCTCTCCTTGGGTGCATAGTGCAGCCCACCTTCCTTTGTGCTGCTTATCCCAATCCCCAGTATTCCTTAGAGTCAGAGGACAGATGAGCCAGCAAGGAGCAACTGAAATTAAAGGAGCAGCTGCTGCTGCCTGCCATTAGACTCTGGGCAACTGTGCAGAGGAGGAGGAGGAGGAGGAGGAGGAGGAGGAGGAGGATCAACTACAGGCAGTAGTGCTGCTGCCTAGAGAAGTAGAGGGACCATTGATTGGTGGTAGAATACTTGCTTTGCATGCAGAAAGTCCAGGGTTCCTTCCTTGGCACTCCCAGTTGAAAGGATGATGTAGCAGGTGATGTGAAAAACTTTTGCATGAGACCCTGGAAAACTGCTGCTAATCAAAGTACATCAGCTGTCCCCAGCCTGGTGCCAATTAATGGCATTAATTATCCAGTCAAGAGAAGGAAGTTGCACAATGGCTTAAAAGAAACAGTGAATCTATTATTGGGGGAAAAGACATTTCATAGAAAAGGCTCTTCATTATTTTGAATGTTTAGACACCTGTCAAACTTGTATAGCTCCTGAGAAATCTGAGAGCATAGTGCAGGGATGGGCAGCTTGTGATCCATCCTTGCTGCGCATAGATAAACTATGGAATTCACTTCCACAAGATGCAGTGATGGCCATCACTCTGGATAGCATTCAAAAGGGATTGGACAAATTCATGGAAGAGAAGGCGATCAATGGCTACTAGTCCTGATGGCTATACACTTCATCCAATAGCACAGGCATTTTGCCTATATACACCAGTTATGCCTATATATACACTAGTTGTGAATAGGATGTTGGACTAGATGGACCTTTAGCCTGATCCATCATGGCTCTTCTTCTGTTCTTATGCTTTGGCCTGCAAAACTCCCATCATCCTTAGCCAACATAGCCAATGTTGAGGGAACATGGGAGTTGTAGGCCAAAATAACTGGAGGGCCACAAGTTGTCCAATCCTGGTTTAATTATTGTGATTAACAGTAGGCTTTAAGCTATACGATAAGAGTACAATACATTAGGCAAGCATTTCCCAACCTAATGCCCTTCAGATTATTCGACTACAACTCCCAGCATGTCTTGCCATTGGGCATCTTGGCTGGGGGTGGGAGTCGTAGGCCAATACATCTGGAGAGCACCTGGCTGGGGAAGGCTGGAGCAGATGATACCTGGCTACACAAACAATAACAGACCACGTGTTCTTACAGAAGAAAACAAGGGGCCACCCAGTGCCATGACAAGAAACAAACACACAAAAACCCTCCAACTCACCTGCCTGAAGATAGCATTTTTGCAAACCACTGGCCTGAATAATAATGCTGTGTATGAATAATAATTTTTGAAAGTTTTCAGCATAGTTGAAACCTAGTTCTTTTACTGTGTAGTCAAATAAAAATAACCAACCACTCAGAACGAACTGCTGACCTTTCAAGGACTCTTAAGGGAGCTCAGAGAGCAAAAGACTGGAAACAGATGCATGGAGAACGGGAGGAAGTGAATCTCCCAATCCTATATATGTCTACTCAGAAGTAAGTCCCATTGATTTTAGTGGGGTTGATTCTCAAGTAAGTGAGTATAGGATTGCAGCCTCAGAGGAATGATTAAGAAGGTGCCAGCCAAGAAGGCAGGCTGTAAGGAAGGTCTTCTCTTATGTTAAGACCCTTCTGTTGGCAGATTGTTTAATCACAGAGCTGTCCTGTAGGTGGACTCTTCCTTTCCACAAGCAGAAAAGAACTTTTCTGAACCAATATTTTTGTTAAAGCAATGTATACAGTTAAAATGTTGCTTCTGTCCCAATAACTAAGGTGCAAATTACATGTTACGTCGGATATCTGTGACTGGATTTGCTAAGATTTTCTTGGTGGGTGGAGGCCTACCCATTTGAGTGGAGCAGGAGCATGGGGGGCATTTTAACCTTTAATTCCTCTCTCTCCCCATTTACTGTTTGCCCTATAGTGGAAAAATACAGGTGATTGATTGATAAAGCATCCTGGGCAGTGGGTGATTTTGATGGGGGAAATTACATGGACGAAAGCATTAAAAAAAAACCCTCCCCTCCCACAGAGTGCCTGGTCTAATCCAATTGGTAGCCTACTCTGGCCCTATTTCATGTTTTATAAAAGCATCATGAGATTCAACCACCCGTCTCCCCAGGTTTTTGTGGGCCCTTCAGCAAGGCCCCTTCAATGGCCCCTCTCCCTCAGTCTACCTTCTCACTGCCATTGTCACCAGCTGCTATTGTTCCTCCTTCTCTGTCTTGACATTACTTCTGCTAGCTTGCTTGACAGGGACACAGCCAGTGAGCAAGCAGGTGATGCCATGCACTGCCCCTCCTCCTTGCTACCATCATTGCCTGGGCCAGAATGAGGGGCAATTGAGTAAGCTTGTTCCAATGGTGGAGGAGGAGCAACTCCAGGGAGCTAATGACAATGGGCCTCCACTGGAGTGGAGCCCACAACAGATGCCCAACCAAACCTATTCTTGGAATTGGCCCTGCATCTTTCATATACTTTTGGCCTACAAAAAGCACCCTATAGATTTCCAACTTATTTATTTATTTATTACATTTGTATTCCGCCCTGTAGCCAAAGCTCTCTTGGCAGTTTACATAGGACTAAAAACAATTAAAAACAATATACAAAAATTAAAACAGCAAAAACATACAACATATACACAATACACACATACATTTAAAATCACTGCAACAACCCAAAAAGCTACAAAGCCAAAAACAAAACAAGTCCACAATTCCCATACATTTCCAAACAGAAAATTCCTCTCCCATGCTTTGCACCACCTACCAACCTGTCTAGTTAAACTGTGGAATTCGCTATCACGAGATGTAGTGATAGTCACCAATTTGGATGGCTTTAAAGGGAGGTTAGATAAATTCCTGGAGGAGAAGACTATCAATGGCTCCTAGTCCTGATGGCTATGTGTTACCTTCAGTAACAGAGGCGGTAAGCCTATGTACACCATTTGCTGGGGAACGTGGGCAGGAGGCTGCTGTTGCACTCATGTTCTGCCTATGGGTTACTCATGGGCAGCTGGGCAGCCACTGTGTGAACAGAACGCTGGACTAGATTAGAGTGACCAGATCAAATCCAGGTCAGGGCTCATGTAACTTTAACAGTTGTAGAGAAAAGGGAATTTCAGCCAGGGTCATTTGCATGCAATTAGTTCCTGGTGAAATTCCCTCTTCATCACAACAGTTAAAGGTGTGTGCACTATACTAGAGTGACCATATACAAAAGAAGGCAGGGCCCCTGCAACTTTAACTGTTGTGATGAAGAGGGAATTTCACCAGGAACTAATTGCATACAAATGACACTGGGTGAAATTCCCTTTGCTCTACAACTGTTAAAATTACATGAGCCCTGACCTGGATTTTATCTGGCCAGCCTAGACTAGATGGACCCTTGGTCTGATCCAACATGGCTCTTCTAATGTTTTTGGATTTGTCTCTGCCTCTCTCTTTCCCCCATTGCATCTTCCTGGCTCTCGTCCTTGGTCCCCTTGGTAGCTGAATAAAAATGTACCATTGACCACTGCATTCTTATACTATAATGCAACTATCAGGCAAATGCAAGCAAAGGCCAATAGGTTTGTTAAAGGGGGGTTGATAGCATACTACATTAGGAAATGGCTATGAAAGAGAGACGTCATGCCAAACAAACATATTCCTCTCAGGAGCCAATAGATTTCTTCATTTGTGGGTTATGTATTATTGAAAGCTTTGTTGTCATCTTTATTGTTCAGGTTTTAAAAAATGCTAGTTGCAATTTTAGCCATCTAATCTAATCTTTGTTCTAATAATTCCATGAACTCTTAGTCAGGAGACATTGGGGCGGGGAAATACCAGACGTACTAAGGGAGTGGGAAGGGAGGAGGTCAAGAACGACCGATTAAACTTTCATGACATTCTGATCTTTGACTGGCAAGTACTGCTGCTGCCCAGCAGGCAAACCCGTAGTTCTTAGAAAAATCCAATGAAATCCCAGACCCAACCTGCCTCGGCAAGTGCCTTCGCTTACTCACCCTTCAAATACAGTCCCTGGCAGATTTATTAACCCACCTCTTACAGGAACGTAATTTTTTTGGTTTGCATGACATCAATGCACAGAGAACAGTTGTCTTTACTCACCTAGTACCTGGGACAGTCTCAACCGCTCTTGCAGTTCCTTGTGAACATTTTTGTCATTTATAGAGTCCCAAGACAATGTACGAGAGTGCTTTGCAATAAAGAGAGGCAGGCAAAGAATGGAATTCCTCCCCCCACTCCCACCCCAAAGGGTTTAGAGCTCAAGGGCACAAGTAGATACAATTCAGAGCAACAGGAGATTGGAAATTACATGATGACATGCCATGCCATTACAGATGGAATGCTATCCAAAGCAAATAGCTTTTTAGGAAGAAAGCATAAAGCAAAGAAAGGCCTCTTTCTGCTCAGAGGAAACCTGGGCATACTAGGGCCAAATGAGACATATCATTAAATGAGTCTTTGCATTTAACGTGCATGTTTTAGGAAATGCAAATATGAGCTGAGGGGGTGGGACTGATAATGATCAAAATCACAGCAGGCAGGCAGGGAGAAGTTTAACTCTATTACTTTCCTGCTGCAATCCTGATGAAAATCAATCTTTTGAAGCTACTGTTTGCATTGGGGGGAAGTCCCCAGCTATATCTACATTAGCGCTTTTTTATCAGTACTGAAGTGCACTGATAACAGTTGGGGCACATCACATATCCATATACCATGTTCTAATGTTAATTCCCACTTTTTATTCTGTATTATCCAAAATACTGCAACAGATATCACTGTGTGTGCTATCAGGTATAAATGCACAAAGAGATATAGGGCTTCTTTACATGAGACTTTTATCCTGCAATTGAGATTGGCTACTCACAGAAGTTTGCAGGTCCTTTATATGACACAGTCAACCTCCAGAGCCTGTCCAAGCTTTCTGACCTTTATGCTTTTTTCTTTTCTTTTTAAAGATCAGGGATAATGAGCTATTTAAATATCATGAGCTGAATTTCTCAGTGTAAAGAGGAAAATGTAATTTAACGGCAGTTATATCACAGTGCAATCTAGTGGCTGTATAATGAAAGATATAGAACTTGCACTTAAAGGAAATTGGTGGGGGGAGCTGAGGTGCTTGTAAAGGGCCAATCTTAATCCTGCAAAGAATCCGGAAGCAGAAGCTCTGGTAAAATTCTGAGATTAAAATGTCTCTGTGTAAAGAAGCCCATAGGTCACTATGATGGAATTGTATCAATATGACATGATGTGTAGATCTGGCTCATCATCGGCACCAACTCCTCCTCTCCACCTGCTGCAAGTATCCTGCCCCTGTCCTCACGGAAGGTAGTTGCATCTTTTTTAAAAAAAATGCAAAGATGCACTTAGCGTCACATCTAGTTTGGATCTGAGCTAGAGCTGTTCGGTACAGGTAGTATCCAATGGTGTCTGGCATTAGTGCTAATGAAAGTGCACTAGCTTAAATCAATACTTGTGCAACATGACTAGCATAATGAAGGAAAGTGGTGATCCGCATAGCAGCAAAAAGGGGGCATTTTTTCCCTTTAAAATGAGGTACATAGGGAGCAGAGGTTAAAAACTCATTCCAGCCCCCCTTCTTGCATGTAGAGCTTCAATGCAAGGAGAATAACTGAATAGGCTAGATTCTCACAACCATCTTAATTAGAGAATACAGAGCATGAGCACGCATTCAGTGTAACATGTGTATACTCCTACTATAAGATATGATCCTTGCACATACTTTTCCTGCCACACAGAAAAGAACAGCAGGGATTAGGGGCCATTACACTGTATTTCTGCCTTCAGAAAGTCAGCACATGGGCCTAATCCCCAAGTTTCTTTTCTATTTCTATAATTTCTGCTTAAATTGTTGCGATTATTTCTAAATGCATCTTTACATATAAATTGGTATGCAAATCTGTGACTTCTTTTTGTAGTGATACCTAGCCTCTCTTCTTCTTCTTTTTTTCTTTTTTCTTTTTTTTGCAATGAGTAAGTATCCACTCTGCCAAAAAAGTTCCTAGTGGCTGCATTCAGACATCAGGATAAACCATATATCACGACAGGAACAAGCCTAGTATTCCCCCTCTCTTCTCCTCTGGTGCAGTCTCAAGAAGATTGGCAACTTCCATTTCAGATTAACCACAGTTTATATCTGAATCCTGAGCCATGGTTAATATTAACTATGCTTTGTTGAAACGAGGCCAAGGTTTCAGGTCAACTTGTTTCAAACAAACCATAGTTGATATTAACCACAGTTTATGAGGTTCAGATGACATAACAAGCCATGATTAATCAGTAATGCAAGTGAAAGCTTCTGAAATCCTCATGGGCAAGCTGTGGGGGGAGAGGGGAGGAGGAGCTCACAAACCTGGGAGGAAGCTAGACTGATTCCCATTATGACAAAACATGGGCCAGTCCTACACCAAGCAGGATATAGCACTATGAAAGTGGTATGAAAGGGGCATATTTGGCAGGATCTATACTACTGATTTATAGCAGTATCAAAGTGCACTGACAACTGTTGGGGCCCATGACACATTCCATATACCACATTCGTACCACTTTCATAGCGTTATATCCTGCTTGGTGTAGATGTGTCATGGGCCCCAACAGTTGTCCATGCACTTCAATACCACTATATAACAGTATTGTAGATCCTGCCATGGTTTATTGTGACATCCAAGTTCACCCACAGGGCATGTCTACATAATGGCTTTTTCCCGGGGTCATCCCTGGGTCGTCCCTGTGCATTCAAACGACACACAGGGGGTCCTGGGAGCAGGCAAGGATGACCCCTTCATTTTTGCACAATAACTGGTTCCCCAGTTATCTCGATTTCCCCCGCAGTCCCGGGACCATTCCAAGGACCGCGGGTGGTGTGGGTGCCCATCCTGGCTTCTTCCCTCCTCCCCGCGAATAGTGGGGGGTCAGCAAGAGGGAAGGAGCTGGTCCGGGGGAAGTCCAGGGACATTGGATGAGCAGGGTTGGGCCTTTTTTTAAAAAAAAATCTTTTCGTTGGAATGCAATTGCGCTCCCAGCTCTTTGTTTGTTTGTTTGGTTGGTTGGTTGTTTTAAAGGCACCCACAATGTCCCTGTTTGTTTCCAGGATGTCGCGCTGGCATTTGTACACTGGGGGATGATCCCGGAAACAGGTAAGTCCGGGATTGTCCCCCCTTCCTATCTCTACACCCTTAGGTGTAAAAAGGGCCATAGTCACATAAATGAGGGCTCAGAAGAGACTTTAGACAAATCAAAGAAAACCAGCTAATGCCACAGTCTTGGGAGCTGCATGCCTTATGCCTTCAACAATTTGCTACTGTTTCTCTGTTCTTGCTAATAAAAACTAGGTTTGGAGAACAAAATTAAGCCTGTTCAATACTGTAATGTCAATGAATTGACAGATTTGGAACAACTGCTCTGCAGCCCTAGCTCAAGTTCGTTTTTAAAGATACCTCCCTCAAATTACCCAGCTGAAAACAGAAGACACAATTTAGCTGGCTTTTGAAACGTGGCTAATTGGTTTGGCTGTCATGTGTCACGGTTGTGGTACACGTAGAACTGAGCTACAGATATCAGAGATGGGGTGGTGGAGGTGGTCTTTTTGCCTTTCTGTTTTGTTCACAATGCTTCTTACTTTTTATGTTAGGAGAAATATATTTCAACAACTGCTTCTTAAATCGTTTCTCAGCACACACACACAGAGAGGATGCCGTTGTAAGTATCTTGTCAAACAGGAAACATTTCAGCCATTTGGGGAAGGCATGTTTCTGATGCCAACCGAAAGCAGTCACAGAGCTTGTTAAACATGAAGAATTATTTAACTTTTAATGTTTTGAATTACAGTTGTTTAACTCTGGATCTTTGTATCATGTGCATTTAATAAATGGTGAAAGGGTTTTTTTTTTCCTTGTCTGCGATGATCTGCTGAAATTTATGAAATTGGCTATGGGACTGTGAAGTTTGAAACCAAAGAGGATTTAGACATCTGCTTCCATCCGCAGCCAATGTTGAATGTATATTTGTTATTTGCTCTTTTCTTAAACCCTTAGAATTAGTTTTATAAGGTGCTAGGCAATCTTTACATAAGTGGAACAACGCACTCATGAGGCAACTGCACGTGCCCTCATTTTAGAAGTGGAAATGCTATGACGAGGGGGAAAGGGGTGAATTTGCAAGCACAGTCGTAAGTGGTAATGGAAGCCAGCAGTAGAGCTGGGACATGCAGGCATAGATTTTGATTTTCAACAAAGTACTTACAATTCTTAAACTACAATCTATGGCAACTTCATTTGGATCATTAAAATGAAATACTAGATATTGAAGGATGGCAACATCACAAATTAATTGTTTAAAAATACGATGAACAGAGGCTCTTGCAATGACAGAACCCTAAAATCCTGGGTATGGAACAAGTCCCCATGGTCCGGAGGCATGGCTAAATATCTAAGCAAAAAGGCCATGTCAAAGGGACAAGGGGGGGGGTGGAAAATCTCTAACAAACATCCTGTACGGTGGCCTACATGCTGAACTTAAGGTAAGACAATGGAATACAAATACATTTGGTAATTTCTGTCTTAAACTGGTCAAGAGCACAATGTCTACTCTTGGGGCATTCTGCAAAGAACCCCTTGGGAAACAGAAGAACTAAGTGAAAAGCCAAAATGATTTGGCTTGTGTCAAATGGTACAACATGTAGACATGCAGCTAAGCAATTTTAGACCCTGGGCTTAATGGTCTCATGGGGACCCTCTTTAGACAACCATATGTATTAATTCAGTTGTAAAGCATAGCCAATATTTACCTTCTCCGCACCTCCTTTATAACTACTTCCTGATATGTTTAAGCAAATACAACAACTGTTTATTAACTCTGATGGGGGGAATGAGCATGTGCCATTTTGCAAATCATTGCACTATCATGACAACAGGAATAAATTGGAGCTTGCTTCTGCTAACCAGTTGCTAAATACATTTACTTTGGAATAAGCACCATTTTCTTGTGGGAAAAGTATATTTTTAAACTGAAAGTAAAATAGTATCTGTAACCATGCCACCCTTGACACTTTTTTTGTTATAGTCTTGATGGTGCAATGATTTAAGTGACTTTATAATGCAAAATGGCACATGCTCTGGCTTGTGCCATTTTGAAGCAGCTGTAAACCATGGAATAAGGGTGGAGAGAGAGAAGAGAAATGTTAGTTGTCTGCTTCACAACTGAAGTAATACCTATGGGTGTCTCAAGAGGGACTCCATAAAATGATTAAGGGTGACCAGACGTCCGGATCCCCCCAGACAGGTCCAGAAATTGGGGAGCAAACTGGCATCCGGGGGGATTTTTCATAAATTTCCATTATGTCCGGGTGTGAGAGGACGATTTTGGGCCTCTGCTGCCTCTTTCACGCTGGGTCTGGGCTCCTCAGGGCTTGTCGCCATTGCGACGACTCACAAGGAGCCCGGATCCAGCACGGAAGAGGCGGCAGAGGCCCAAACCTGGAAGTGCCCAAATCTGCCTCTCCCGCCCTGCCCAGCACTTACCTGGCCTCCTCGTAGGCCGTCACAATGGCAACAAGCCCCGAGGAGCCCGGATGTCCAGGTGGAAGAGGCGGGAGAGGTGGATTTGCTCACTTCCGGTTTCGGGCCTCTGCCGTCTCTTCCATGCTGGGTCTGGGCTCCCCGGGGCTTGTTGCCATTGTGATGACTCACGAGGAGCCTGGATAGGTGCTGGGCAGCGTGAGAGAGGCTGATTTGGGCCTCTGCCCCCCCCCCCCCCGCCCAGCGCTTATCCACAAGGAACCAGATGTCGGTATGGGAGTGGCCGCGGTGGCGGGACAAGCGCGGCGGTGGCGCGACAAGTGTGTCTGCAGCAGGGGCACCATGTGAAGGCAAGTGGGAAGCCAAGACAGGGTTTTCCCCTGGACCATCTGAGTGAGGGTGGAGGAGGAATGGAGCACACCATCCTCCTTGGCAGCCAACACAGAAAGCAAGCAGGCTGCAAGAGGAGAAGGAAACCCCCAGTTGTCTGTGTGCAGCAGTTCTGTTCTGCCTCTATTCCTCCTCGACTATCCATCCAGTAAGTTGTTTTTTTAAAATAAATAAATAAATCGTAATGCTAATAATTTCTTTGGGATATTTAAAGACAGTATTGAAGTTGAAGGGAAGAAAGTTGTTTTGCACAGTGTGATGCATTTATTTGCTGACTGTGGATCATCTCTCCAAGTATGTGCAGTGCAATCCTGTGCATGTCTACTCAGAAGTCAGTGGCATTGAGTTCAGTGGGAGTTACTTCCAGGGATTATTGGGTTGCAGCCTTTGTTTGCCAATTTAGCTTGAGATAGAGCCAATGGGAGGAAAATTGTGGCTGGCTTCCAATCTCTTCTCTGTGTTATCAAATAAAAAATAAAAAAGAGAAAGTAAATTAATTGATGGTGCTAGCCACATACCTACATTGAAGTGATGCCTTACTGCCTACCTTACTATGCTGAGCTGCAATTTTTTTTAAGGATACCAATTTCTATGTAATAAATACTTAGAAGGTATTACATTACGTTTGTGCATTTGGCTTCACCAAGCGACCTTGTTAAACAGGCAGAGTGATTAGGTGAGGTATTTATAGCAGAGAGGGGAAACATTATTTTCCTTGAATAGAATATGTGCAATCAGGCCACTATCTGGGGGGGGGGGGGGGACCACATTTTCTGTCATTCCAAATGATTTATAAGAGTTGAAAAGCAGTGCTCAAATTAGACAGGGGACTAACAGCCCCCTCCACTGCTATGGTTTGGCTAAAATCAGGGGGAGTTATGAAGATCCCTCCTACCTTTCCCCCTATAGTTTGAGAATTGTACGATATCCCATACAAGTTACAACAAACAGTTCAACAGTCTCAGTTACATTACAAATTCACAATTCATCTGGATCAGGCTGCAGAACTTCCAGGGTAATTTGGCTCTCTACCTAGTTTTGGATCTGCACTTCCTATCTAGACAATTCATATGACACACAGGCAATTAAAAAGAAAATCACATTTAGGATGCAATCCTGTGCATATTTAGACAGAAAAAAAAATAACCCTACAACTCCCATCATCCCTCTAGCTAGCCATTCTGGCTGGGCAATGCTAGTTGTTGTGGATTCCCCCCTATCTAAATGTGAATGGAATTGCACCCTTAATTTAGATTTCATACAGAAAATACTCCTTCTTTTAGAGCATTCACATATGAGACCAGTCTGTTCTTAACATAACCATTCCCTTATTGTTGAAGGTAATTTGTTCTTCCATCCTCATCTCCTCCTCCTCCGCATTGTTATTGTTATTATTGCTTTTCTGCCAGTTTAGGTGAGTTCAACATATTATATGCCAAATTCTATTTGTGTGCTATTACTTTCCAAATAACCTGATAGCAAGTTTTGACTTGAATGCTGGAGAAATGTGAGGCAGCAGTGGAGGCTCTGCCTTGATGGAAGCCCTGCAGACAGTGTGCATCAAATGAGGAACAAATATGAATTGGTGTTACAGCTGTAATAATGGCGTGGAAAGACCCTAACCCTTCTGAAAAATGGTTTGATGAAAGAATAACATCATTCCACATGATAAGTTTTCTGCTTCTGGAAGTTGGCAGAGCATGGTGGCAATGGTGATGAATTTTAAAAGTGTGCTTGGCAGGATCTACACTACTGCTTTAAAATGGTTTATAACAGTAGTGACAACTGTTGGGGCCCAGGACACACTCCATATACAGTTTTCAAATCATTTTCAAAGTGTTTTATTCTGCTTGGTGTAGATCTGGCCATGTGATTCCATGCATTCTCTTTTGTGCTATTGTATCCTGTACTCGTGATGTATTATGATTTAAGTTACTCTAAGCAGCTATAAAGCATAGAATGACACACCTTATGGCATCTTTAAGGATCTATAGCATTAATTCATATCCCTCTCATAAAATGTCAAGGATAGTGCCTGTAAGTTTTAAAAAATAAGCCTTTGAACTGTTCCTCCCACCCATCCCCAATGGGCACGGACTGCCCTTGCACAACTCCATGCCCATTTTAAGAGCCCCACTACTTGTGGGGAGGAAAGGAGGAAGCGGGAGATGGCACCACACCACTCATGGTCTGCAGTATGGTCCCAGGACCGTGAGGAAAACCAGGATAACTGAGGGTCCAGTCATCCAGGGAAAATGGAGGGGCCATCCCTGCTTGCCCCTGGGATCCCCTGTGCATCATTTAGACACACAGGGACAACCTCGAGATCACCCCGTGGGAAAAGGCTGGTGTAAACATGGCCTGAGTACACTTGGAGGAAATAAACTGATGGCCACATTTTAAGACGAGGGCTACTTCACACTTTATTGCCCAGATACAGCAGCATGGAAGCTGGTCTCTGCATATATTCCCAGATGAAGAATGGTGTGAAAATATAGTCCTGTGCTTGCAGTCCCCCTCACAGATCCAACAGTTCAGGAGAAAGTGTGTGTGTGTGTGTGTGTGTGCGTGTGTAAGATTTAGCCCTCATGTCTCTTTCCCTCCCATATGGATAGTTTTCATGATTTTGAAAGTGTTCAGTGTGTGCTGCTGCTTATAGAATCCTTCGGGATCACTGTAGCACACACAACAAATATACTTTATGGTGCTTAAGACATCACAGGGACTGTCCAGTAGGTTTACAGCAGCTCTGTGCAGTGAGTGGTGCATCTAGGAAGTCTTGCAGATTCTGTAAGTACTGTGACATGAAATGGAAGGCCCAATCGGATGCAAGTGCTCCTAACAGTCAGGCTTGAGAGTGACTGGCTAGCATGAGAGCCCAGTGGATATCCTTTCTGCAAGTTCTGAGAACAGATTTCTGGCCTTAGTTCTGTAAGAGCCATTGCTGCTGCTTTCGCAGAGTTCACATTCTATGTACAGGTCTTTGCCCTGCTGAGAGAGGAAGGCACAGCATTCTTAGGCTGTCTTCTGGTGCTAAAGACTTTTATGAGTCTTGAACCATCATGCAATTAAGAATCATATTGGGAAAAGTAAGGCCCTGCCGAGTGGTTCTACCATACCATCTCTGCTAACCCCACCCCTCACATTGGGGGTAGGTTTGTAGCGAGGAGCCTATGCACATTGCACTGTTCTCTGTTACAGATCAGCCCCATGTATGAACAGCAGAGGGACAAGGCAGGGAGGGATGCAATGGTAGGACAAGGCCAATGGGTGTGGCCCTGCTCTCACCCTCATTTGATGGTCATTGCATGAAGGATAATGCCTGAGCAGAATTTTTCCAGCCCATTAAATCCATGGTGACAATGCAGCCATGCACTGGATGTAAGGGGAAGTCAACAGTGATACAGTTTGCTACAACATCCAAAATTGGCTGACTAAATTATACAGAATATAAGAGATGTCCATTCATGCTTCTTCTTTGATTCGATTCGATTTGCATTTGTGAACCAAGCTGAGGGCTTTCCCTCGAACTCCGAGAAGTTTTTTCTTTTGGCTATTGTGCAAATTCCTGAGCAATGTGCACAAATCACCGCCAAACGTGTGCAAATTCAGTTATAATTTGCTCAAATTGAAATTTGTGCAAATTGTAGAACCTGCAAGAAAAAAAACAAGCAAAATGTCCAGAAAATCCACAAACTGGCCCAACTCACTGCACACCACGTCGGGCGCTGCAGTGGAAACTGGAACGACACCCAAGGGGCCAAACCTAGGAAAACCCATTGAACACCCTCCCCAATTGATTTCTCTGACATCCCTATTGAATACTGCATACCAATCCTTTATTCTTGCCAATGTTTTAAATAATACTTGGTTTGTGTTAGTCAAACAATTGGAATGCTATAAATAATGTTAGATTGTATTACATGTGTTTATTCCAGATATTGTTGTAATTGGAAGAGTACTAGGAAGGAAGGAAGGAAGGAAGGAAGGAAGGAAGGAAGGAAGGAAGAAAGAAAGAAAGAAAGAAAGAAAGAAAGAAAGAAAGAAAGAATCGCAGTGCCAGTGAAAGCCAAGACATTTCTAATAAAATCAGTGGCATTGATTCTGAGAAAAAGAACGTAATCCAATGGTTTTGAATTTGATCTAGGTGTCTTATATTTTAGGATCAAAGAAAAAACTAAAAGATGGACTGAAATGGACATACCTTTCTTGTGTCAAAGAGTTGTAAGTTGTGTGCTTAGTTTCTCCATCACGTAGTTCAAGGAAGTGACTGAGTTCATAATCTTTACTGTCCTTTTTCTCACTGAGGCAGTAAACATGTCTGGCCTGTATCACTTCAGACTGCAGTAGGGGACTCACATATTGTCATACCAAAGGGGGGGATTCTTTATGAAAACTAGCCAAAGTTAAGCACTTTTAAGTCTCATTAATTAGAATTTGTGATGTTGGGGAGTCTGATGTTTCTCGGCTTGGAAGCAGGCTTGTAATGCTCACCTCAAATACAAGACCAGCATGAAGATCCCCAAATTCTTCTCTCACTCAGATTTTAATTGGGAAGGGAAGAAGGAAAGAGACCGTAACTGGTCCATAAGAAATTAAAACTTCCTAAGGGCTACTGCAATAGAAACAGATTTTCTCAGGGACTACTTGTGCAATCAATTTGGATGGCTTTAAAAGGGGGTTGCATAAATTCCTAGAGGAGAAGGCTATCAATGGCTACTAGTCCTGATGGCTATGTGCTACCTCCAGTATCAGAGGCAGTAAGCCTGTATACACCAGTTGCTGTGGAATGTAGATGGGAGGGTGCTGTTGAAGGGTGTCCTGCCTGTGGGTCCCTGGTTGACAGCTGGTTGGCCATTGTGTGAACAGAGTGCTGGACTAGATGGACCCAGAATGACTCTTCTTATGTTCTTATGCCTTGGCATGCTGCATATCAGCTCCCCAGAGAGGAGAGGGGTTGGAAGCAGGACTGGTCCCACATTAAGCAAAGTGGGTCTGTCACCTCAGGCAGCAGATGCTGAGTTGTGTGGAGGAGGCAGCAGCAGCCCCTGCCCATTCCCTTTGCTGAAGGTCAGAGCTGGGTGTTCCAAGCAGCCTGCCCTGTGCACCCTCAGCTAATTGACTGCCCTCACATGAGGTGGAAGATGACAGAACAGTTGGCTTTTGTAGGTGGAATGGGGCACCATTTTGACCTTCACCTCAGGCACAACATGTCTTGGGCCAACCCTGGAGGAGAGCCCTCTTTCCCATCCCACACCCTGCTTGACATAGTATGTCACCACTGGGGAGTGCTACTGCAGCTGTAAAGGGGAGGAGAAGAGGGATCTCCTTCCCTCTCTCTCCCTGAATGCCATGGCTTCCTGCTGCTGCCATACAGCCACTACTGCCCTATCTTTTTGTGGCCTGGAAAGAAATGGTAAAGTGCGGCAGGCTACACCCAAATCTGGGTAGGACTGAGATTAAGCTACGTTCCCTGATTATGGGGGCCGGAGAGAATAGATTTACTTATTTGGAAGCCAGCCTGATGCAAGCGTTAGGAAGTTTGCCCGTTACTAACTTTGCACAATTTGCCTAACTTTGGCTGGATCTAGTGATGGGGCGAAAAATTGCCTTGGCCCACGAGGGCAGTGGACGCCCCCACATCCAGCCCTCCCAGGCCCCAATGGACACACCTGAAAGATTTTTGCCTATCTCTGCAAAGGAAAAAGGGCACCGGTCCGGGCGGAACTCAGTTCTGCTTTGTCCTACCCACGCCCTTTGTCCTTTCCACTCGCTCCGTTAATGGCGGCCGCCATTAAGGCAACAAGGGAAATATGCAATTTCTCCAGACTTGGAAAAAATGTATTTCTGTCTCCACCCCCCACACTGATAGGGGCCTTAAAGGCCCTATTAACAGGGCTTTTAAGGCCATCATTGGAGTGGGGAGAGAAACGTGATTTCCCAAGGCTGGAGAATTCACGTATTTCCCCCCTCTACTCTAATAGTAGCAGCATTAAATTAAGAGGGCCTTTAAGGCCTTGATTGACATGGGGGGAAGGCAAAGCGCACTTTCCAGGGCCTCCAGAAAGTGTGCAATTCCCCTGCTAATGGCATTGGAGGGCAATTGTTTGAAGGGGCCTTTAAGGCCATGATTGGCACAGGGTGGAGGGAGGCAAAGCATGCTTTTTGGGGCCTCCAGAAAGTGTGATATTCTCCCCAACATGCTAATGGCATGCCGGGGGAATTACGCACTTTCCAGAGGCCCTGTAAAGTGTGCTTGGCCAAACGGGCCAGCTCCCAGAACAGGGCCGGCCAAGCCATGCTCTGCAAACCCACGGGACAAGTCGATTTCTTCATCCCCTAGCTGGATTATATGGGTTGTTCTTTACAGCCTTCCCTAATGGTGTAGATGGGGCATGAGCTATTAGCTGAAATGACTGTGGTTCAATACCGTGAAACAGAAAAGTCAATACTTTGTTTAGAGTCTTAGACAGTGGGATAACCTTGATGCAGCCCTCCCCAACTTCATGCCCTCCAGATGTGTTGCAGTCCAACACATCTGGAGGGCACCAAGTTGGGGGGGGGGCTGCCTTGTTAGAAATCCAAAAGTGAGTCCACACCCTTTCCCCACCTAATGTCAACACCATCAGCATCTCTTTCCTCTGATTCAGGGCTCTTTCTCATTCTGCTCACCCACTTCCTTCTCTGCATATCACCTGAATTTTCATTGCTATAATTTTCATTGCTTTTCATTGCATAACCAGGAGCTAGCTGCCCAGGACTCCACCTGAGGCCAGCACCAAGAAGAAGCATACCCCTTATCCAATAAGCAGTATTGGGGGGGGATTTGTTCAATTCACATTTTAATACAAATTTATCCAATTTTGCACTTTCAAACCAGTATACAAATGGAAACTCAGTTATCTGTTGAAATAGCCTAGCACCAACGCTGCCATATATTCAGCACCAGGTTAAAACTGCAGGGCATTTAATGGTATATGATGGAACATTTATGCCAGCTGTCTGAACAGTTCTCGTATTTTATTGACATTGTTTTTAGCAGTTCGAATTGTTTTTAAATTTTGTATGCGTTTTTTTTATGCTGTATTTTATCTTGCGTATTGTTGTGAACCGCCCAGAGAGCTTTACATATTGAGAAGTATGGAAATGAAATGAAATAAATAAATAAATAAAATTCACAGTTCCCTGAATTTTGCAATGGAATTCTCCAGAATATCTGTGTACAAAAAATGTGTGCATTAGAGGAAAATGCATACACAAACTGCACATATGTGCAAGTAAATGCATTACATTAGGAACATTGCTCACACAAATGTGTATATTAGGGAAAACTACATACAAAAATACATGCATTCAGAGAAATGCATACAAATTTTCATGAGGATGAACCATAGTTAAGATAGGGAAAATGAGGACCTGAGAGAAACCCACACTGAGAGATTCATCCATCCCTAATAGGTAGCTCTAAAAAGCTATGCGAATTGGCTCTAGATTCACTGAAATATGCTACAAAAGCTCTTTGTGATTTTCGCCATATGGATTTTAGGAGATAACATGGTTTAAATTGGTGCACAGGCAGCAGGTGGATAGCATTCTTTTTAAAGGTTAAACTGAATAAGCTTGGTTGAAAGCCTACACAAAGTTTACAGCCTGGAAAGGTATCAGAAACCACCAATACCTCCTCCATCACCATCACCACCACCTTTTTTTCGCCCCCAGTTCTGTAACTGGATCATCTTGGTAACTCTAAAATGTTTGGTGAACTTTTCAGTGTTCCAACTTTTTTTAAAAAAAAAAATTCCATGCTGCTTTTCCACTTCTGGATTCCAGATGGGTCTGTAAGGAAAAGTGACAAAGTATCAACATACATTATGCTTTTGTGGTATTTTGACAGGAACTCCTGGAAACCTCACCAAATAGCTTGTTCTCACTGGTTTCCCAGGCTCAAAAGTTATACTGATAAAACTGAGTCACCTTAAAGGGACATTATATCAATACATGCCAATAACTGTGCTGTTAAATAAACCCACCCCCACAAGGTTTCAAATAATAAAGATACAAATGAGCCAACTAAAATTTCTAGAAAGAATTGTAGTGTGTGTGTGTGTGTGTGTGCGATCATGTACGTGCATGCGTGTTTAACGCAGTGAACCTTACTTACTAGAAGAAAGCCCTTCGTTGAAGAGGCTCTGTTATTTTGGAGTGGGTGGGTGAAATATCATTAATTCCTATGGTCTCTGTAATGTCTCCAAGGAAGTGATGTCAGAGAAACAAATAGACTACAAAAATAGAAACGGGCCCTTATTCATTCATTAAGTATAATCGCAGTGCTGTTCCAAGCATGTCTATTCATTGTGTTCAGTGGGACTTACTACTAGGTAAGTGTGTATAGGATTGCAGCCTTAATCAATCCAGCACTGGAGGGCAGGCATAGATCTACCACATTGGGTAAACATGCTGTTTTTTGTCTGCAACTCTCTCACAGAGCCTATCTACACTACTGCTTTAAAACGGTTTATAGCCATTTTAAACTACTATTGGCTATGCTGGCTAGGGCTGATGGGAGTTGCAGGCCTTTATCCTAGTCCCTTGCCACTGCTGCTCCTGTCCTGCCTTTACTATTAGGCCCCACAGCTCTACAGCCCAGCAACTGGCCTCAGACAAGCATCTAAGTTCCCGCTGCCACCAGTACCTTCTTCAGGTACACTTTAATGACCACACCAGTTGGATGAAATTAACAAGTTTTATTAACATCAAGTATATTGCGTGCACAGTAAGCTTATTGGTTTCTTTAGTTCATTTGCATAGTGGTTTCAAGTATAATGCTTATATGTTTCAAACTGTTCCTAAAGCTAAACTGTTTCCTCTCACAATCACTCAATCAAACACCTCACTAGATACTTCTCTCTCTCTCTCTCTCTCTCTCTCTCTCTCTCTCTCTCCCCCTCCTTTCCCTGCTCAACCCACAATCAACCCCCTCTTCAATTCAACCCAAAACAACCCCGTCAGCTCTCCCTCTGTCTGACATATATATACTTCATTCGCTCCCCAGCTCCTCCCACTCTCCCACACTCCACCAATCCAGGCACTCCCAACAACTAACCAATCGGCTCTCACCACTCATTCCATACTCACCCAGACCTGCAACTACAAACAATAACTTTTGTAACACATTCACATTCCTAAACAGTAGAACATCACATGCTCACTATTGGCTATGCTGGCTAGGGCTGATGGGAGTTGCAGGCCAAAACATCTGGAGGGACACAAATTGCCCAACCCTGTTCTACCCCATGCTCCAATCCAGACATGTGCAAATGTTGAGCTGCCAAGATCAATACAAGAGCTCAGACCTTGCTAAGGAAACCGGATTCCTTCTTTCAGTAATTGTCAGGATCAGGCCCGCTTTCCCTAGTGTGGGGAAAGGGCTTTCAGAGCCTCAATCAGACTTGGAGGAAGAAGAAGAAGAACCAATTAAGACAGGAAGTGGGGGAGTAGATTATCCAAGACTCTCCAGGTATCAAGGAGGAATCTTCCCAGGAGCTTATCAGACAGAACGCCTAGACTGAGAGATCACCCTCCCTTCTCTGGGAACTTAGTCTTTGTCGGAGGGGGCCTGACAAAGACCGGCACAGGGTCAAGTGGGTGGAGTTGAGAGGTGGTGGGAGTCAGTCTGCTAAATTGGCCACTGGGCAAAAGCTTCACCTTGAAGACTCTTCCTGAAAGAGGGATTCAGTACAAGCCCGTTGGGCACTGCAGGAAACTGTCCATGTAGTTGATAGGCAACTGCCTTGCTTTGTTAGGCTAATTGAACTTAGAGGGTAGTTCCTAGCCTTCACATTCCCTTCAGGTGTGAAGAGATGTCTATTTACTGAATAAAGCTTTGTGGATTGCATGGTAGACCTCTTCATTGTCTCACATCTTAGCGGGAGGGCTTGGAATCATGACAGTAACCCTTGTCCTGATCACCATTCCCAGTTGGCAACTAGCTGTGCTGTATTACTTTCAGCTAATATGGGAAGCCGGCTGCCTGTAGTACCTGCTGGTGTTGTAAGGAGAATTTTACTTTGCCTCACTAGTACCAGTTGGGGAAAGCACAGAAGTGCTGGTGCAGTAAAAGTGAAGGTGGACTCAACAGGCAACAGTGAAGAAACCGTCATGCAAATCAAACCTAAGATGACATTAATAATCTTGCTTGGTTTGTCTAACAAGAGACAAGGGGAAATGAGCCTCACCATGACTTACCAATTCAGTCTGATTGACTCTGGTAGCAGAAGGCGAGCCAAGGACTTTGAAAGAACTCTCATGCAGGGGTTTAACCAAGACCTCCCCTGTCTCCAAACAAAATCTGTTAAAGTTCTCTTTCTCGATCCAATTATAAGTGTTACAGAAAGTCTTCTCCCTGCTACCCATCAACCCTCATTAAAACCAGCATCAATGCACAGCAGAACTTCCATCAGTGCCGACAACAACTTTTCCCCCATCTTATGACCACTTTTGGAATATGAGTGCCATAGTTGTCACTTTCCACTCCTCAGAAGGTTGGCCTTCCATCAAAGGAATTCCCCCAAATATGTGTGTGTGTTTTTAAAGCCAGCCCTTCATTTAGCATTATATGGTTAATTAGAGAAGGGTTTCGTGATCAACTCCAGATGCATATATGGCTTAGCTAAATTTGGTTATAAGCTGTTTTATAAGAACTCCTTGAAGTTTTAAAGTGGTTTGATCAAAGAAACAATCTGTCCCATAGGATAGGTGCCTCAGGAGAGTACTTAGTAAACGGCGGTATCGGGACCACCAAGGATCAGCTTTCCCCTTGCACAATAGCTCAATTATTTTAAAAGAGTTCCAGTTCTAATTAACTAGAGAGCTATAATTAACTAAGCATGACTTATATGGCATCCTTCGTTCTTACCTCCGTAAAAAGCTGGAACCATTATTGCAGTAACTTTTAATGAAATCTAAACCTTTTCTTGCAAGGGGTTTTCACAAACCTATTCACACAGGTTCTCAAGGCTACATGGACTAGCCCTGCCCACCATTAAAATGTGTGTAGATGTTCAGGAAAATAAGTTCTCCACATGTACAGATGTATGTGTGGAGAGGTCCTACACTTGCGGAGGCACCATGATTGGTGCTTCCTCAAGCGTAAGAACTCTCAGTACAATTAGTTCCTGGTGAAATTCCCTCTTGATCACAACAGTTAAAGTTGAGGGGCCCTGCCTTCTTTTGTATATGGTCACTCTAGTATAGTGCATGCACCTTTAACTGTTGTGATGACGAGGGAATTTCACCAGGAACTAATTGCATACAAATGACACTGGCTGAAATTCCCTTTACTCTACAACTGTTAAAGTTACATGAGCCCTGACCTGGATTTTATCTGGTCACCCTACCATAGGCCATTGGTTGCCCAGTTTTGCTTTAGAGTCAAAAAGAAAGAAAGACATGGCTGCTAGCTACATCTTCAAACTAACTTGCAGTCTGGATCTTACTTAGACTTAAAATGTTAGCAGATCCATTCCTCTTAGCCAAAAAGGCCATAGCAGGACATAGAAAGCAGGGTGAAAAACAACAACTCTGCAATATGTCTTGGATACTAATTTCCCACAAGCAGAACTCCACCCATGGGATACTGCCACTGATGGAACCAGGAGGCAATTTTAGCTGATTCTCTCTGCAGTCCCCTTTACTCTTTGAATATCTGCTCCATATGGTCAGTGGACCCTTCAGAGCAACATGGGGTGGGGATCAATGAAAACTGACAGATCAAGGGGGATTCAGCAAAAATTGCTTCCCCTTTCCAGTGGGAACCTTCATTGGATTGGAATCCCTTGCCATGAACAGAAGAAGGCTTTCTATTCACAGATCCTATCCTGTTACAGATACACTACTCAGGATCCAAGCTCATGAGTTTATTTTTGAACATGCTTTAATGTCATAGGGAAAACGGCCTCTTCTCCCCCACCACTACAATTCTACTCTGTTTTAGGTCAACTCCAGTAAGTCACATTTTAGTTATTTAGGCCAAGAGTTTTATCCCTTTAAAAAAAATCCAAGATGACATCATACCATCCAATATTTGCAGGTTATGCCTTCTTTTGTGTGGACATAGCTTTCCAGCTGAATCTAGGTAAACCACTTATTTTCTAAGCGTAATTCACTGGGGATGTTCTCTTGAACCAAGTAACTCAATAGGAGTGAATGAGAGTTGAATCAAGCCCTATGTGCAATGCCCTATACTGGGTTTCATTTCTTGGTTAGACTATAGCATGTCTCAGGCTGTCTCTACAAGAGGCATTTAAAGCTCTTTCAAGGCGCATTAAAAAATTTACCTCTACAAGAACGGAGCGCAAATTGGGCGTAAACATCCGATTATGCGCATTATCGAATGCGCGTTAAACCGCGAGTTTTAATTTGCGGCGGGAGTTAAAGCGCCTTACCGTCATGTAAACATGCGATTCTCCATATGTCAACAGTTTAAAGCGCGTTTCGGTCCTCCAGTAATGCGCTTCGCCGCCTCTCGTACAGAGGTATTAGGCGTAAATGCACTTCTGCGAATATGCGCATAATCGCCTAACCAGGCGTAAAGCCGAATTCTTGTAGATGAAGCTTCAGAGATGGATCCCAGAATCTGGCATGAAATATATTATGAGGATGAACAGTGCCAGTTTCCCCAGCCAGAACGCTTTCCACACTGCAGTGCACTCTGCTTAGAAAGTCAACGTTTGCCCATCTGACTTAGTGTAAAAACACTATATTGTTTGCAGTACATTCAGCCATTTTGGAATTACCAGCCCAATGGACTATGCTCCTTCCTTTTAAGTAAGGTTGGCAAGTCCCATGGTCTGACTTTCCTTTTCAGGGTCTGCAGGCAAGGGGGCAAAACCTCAGGGTTAGGACCCAGAAGCAAGGGAGGAAACAGTTTTCTCCATTCCTTTGCTTTGTCTTCATTCTCAAGAATGAGGTAACATTTTTCATTTTCTAACAATAATTTTGTCCTTGATTGTGGAACAGATTTCCTCATGCCTTGGCCCACTCACTTTGAGAGTCTGCCATTTGGGTAGTGATAGACAGCTCAATGAAAATTCAACCCGGTGTGTGGTGACTATGAAAATGGCATATTCCATGTAAGGTATAATTAAAGGAATTGAAAATAAAACTTCCAAGATGTTACTCCCCTTATACAAATCTATGGTGGGACCACACTTAGAATACTGTGTACAGTTCTGGTCATTGCACCTAAAGAAGGATGTTTTAGAGCTAGCAAAGGTGCAGAAAAGACCAACTAAAATGATCAAGGGGATGGAGCATCTCCCCTTATGAGGAAAGGTTACAGCAGATTGGATTGTTTAGCTTGGAAAAAGGGTGAGTAGGGGAGACATGATAGGGGAGACAAATTTATACATGGTGTGGAGAACGTGGATAGGGTGGCATTTTTCTCCCTGTCTCACAATACTAGAACCAGGGGTCATCCCATGAAGCTGATTGGCAGGAGATTCAGGACAGATAAAAGAAAGTACTTCTTCACACAGCACATTGTTAAATTCATGCCCTGCTTGGGGGTTTCCTATGGAAAGCTGGTTAGCCATGTATGAACAGAATGCTGGACTGGATAGACTTGGTTTGATCCAGCATGGCCCTTCTTATAGTCTTATGTTTAGACACAATACAGAGAAGAACCTTGCATGCTCAAGCACACATCCAGGCATACACTCACATCTCCCTATTTACTCTCCCTTCCCAACTGACATCACACATAAACCTTATATTATAAGCATCCCATTATTGGACGGCTAATGGGTTAGACAAAAATCAAGAGCAATAGAGGGCGGATGTGAGCTGAAACATGGCTTATAAAGCCATATTTAAGAAACCTTTTTTCAGGTGCTCAACAGACTCTTGGATGTGCCACAGTGCATTTTAATGTATAGCAGCTCCTTTTATATAGCCTACTCAAATTTGATAGTGTTGTTGAAATCTGTTTGGACCAGATACAATAACAAACAGTCCACTGAAGAAAGCAGCAGCATAACAAATAGCATCTATTCCAATCCTCAACACACAGGTGCTTAATAAAATCATGTAAGTTCAGCATCCCAATCCTAATTGCATTTTCATGGGAGAAAGTCTGAGTCCAATAAGGCCTGCTTTCAAATATCAGTGCTTGTGATCACAGCGTGGGGCTTAATTTCTCACCGATTATATCCAGCTCTCCGAAGATCAACTAATAAATTCAAGAAAAGACTGCAAAAAAAAATGTAGCTACACAGGTGACCAACTCTTTAGGAGATGGCCCTGTTCTCATGATCTTGGCATTCATCTTAGCATCAGTGAATAGTGATATGAAGATCTTTTGTGCAAAGTGATTGCTCTGAAAGGTAAAACATCCCATCAGAATATTGTGAAACCTGGAAGAAACAGGTCTCACATTTTCAAAGCTCAATCCGAAAGAAAACCTTTCTCTCTAGAGAGCAGATATCTTTGGAGATCAAACATTTTACAATACCCAAGGACAACATTCCATGGTCTAAACGTGGCTTCATAAGAATATAACAATTGTCATCTTGGCTGACTGATGCCGACGGTCTCTCCATTCCAATGTCCTGACTCCCAGCAGCTATGTGTTAAAGAATTGTACTCCTAATTCTTTGTAATGCTGAACACAATGTTTTCTTACAAAGCTATCCCCAACTGAATTTCTGCTATTTTCAATTTGTCTGTTTTTTCATATTTTGTATGTTCGTTCAGCTTCTACTAAGCATTGTTGTGGATTGTTTTCTATTAAAAGACACATAGATTTTGCTCAATTGCACATAGATCCCCAACGGAAAGGCTCAGAAAACTGCCCTAAATGTGCATTATGTCCACTTTGCAAGGGAGGCAATAGCCTTGTACTATTTTATTTTTTAAATCTGAGCCCAGGGAGCTAGACTAAAAAGGCGTTGCAGATCTTTGCAAACCTCCAGTGACTCTTTAGAAATCTGTTGCTATGTTTGAGATACTTTGATACATTGAATATGCAACTTTCATACCTGAAACGTAACCTCGCAGATTTCCCCCTCCCCACGATCCTTATTACCAAAGTCAACTGTGGATCATATCTTTCTGTAGGCTGTGCATACATTTATGTTTACCCCGATGGTTTACAAGCGGTGTAAACTTTCTTACCACAAGACAACAGCTACTAATCTTCCACTGCAAGAATTCTGAGGCTTTCCTCTGAAGGAGATGGGACTGTTCAAACTGGTCAATCTTATCTGGTATGATAATCACTGTGTAGTCATTCAAGCAGCAGAGATTTGGGAAGGAATCACTCTTTATGCAGGGAGGATTCTGATGGTTGCCAAAAGAATTAAAATAGAAAGCTTCCCCAGCCCCCCATTTCCCGAAACATCACTGTATATAAATGACCAGATAAGTATCAAAGAGAGGCAGTGGCTTTCTTATGAACGATGCTGACTTCATGAAACCAGCCATGGCTTGCAAAAGATACTGTGGCAGGGTCTACACTACTGCTTTATAATGGTTTATAATAGTATTGACAACTGTTGGGGTCCTGGACACATTCCTTATGCCGTTTTCAAATTGCTTTCAAAGTTTGATATCCTGCTTGGTGTAGATCCAGCCCAAAAAAGACAGCTTTGAGGATGACCTTCTCTCTCTCTCTCTCTCTCCTGTTTCTCCTTTTCTACATGTTGTATTAATGTTAGTGCTAAAAAATATTTTTAGAAACATGAACCTATGTAATAATGATACAGAGAGGAGAGGCCTCAGCCAGCAGCAAAAGACAGGGGAGTGAATTATATTTCTGGGGACCAGGCAGACACACACAGTCTGGGTAACACGCACACATGTTCTATACCAATACCACATGAACTGTTCATGATGGTGAAGGTACCACATGAAAGTGCTGATACATTCATTTACCCAGGATTTTAAAAACACTATACATCTCTTACTCTCCTGCTGTAAGCTTTTAGTGTGATGACTTTAGTGGTTTTCAGCTTAATATGGTGTATTTTTTGGGTGTGCCTCATTCCTAAATACAGTTAGCAAGAAGTAAACCCTACTGAACGTAATGGAATTCATATCTGAATAAACATGCATAGGATTGCATTGTTCATGTTCTTACCTCGTTAGAATAATGAATCAGGATGTGATTATATATATATATATATATATATATTCTCATTGAGCTGAATTAATTTCTTTCACCCAGAGTATTCCTGCTTATGTGAACTGTGGGCATTTTCTGCATATCTGTTAGGACTAGATGAGCTCAGCCAAAACTGCATTTAGCTGAATTGAGGATTGGACGCTTTGTGATTGCTGTTGAGTGTGAAATCTGCAACATGATTAAAATCTCCCACTGCTAGAGAAAAAGCACACATTCGGATTCTTAGAAAAGCTTCTTCAAGCAGTTTTCGTAAATACAATATGGTCCCCGCCAATAGTTGGTGTACAGATGTTAATAAAAAATACATCTAAGATTACCAGGACCACCACTGCTACATTAAGCAGTTTTCCTTTTGCAATCTCTTGAATAGCAAGACTCGGCGTTTCTGGGCTTTTTGAGAGAAGAGAAATGCAACGCCAGCATTCTCAGGCACACGGAGACTTAGCAATCTTCCTTCGTTCCAGTTTCCTGGCCACACATGCTTATGCTACAGCTAGTCACATGAACATTCAGAAAAGAAAAAAAACTAGGCTAATGTGAGAAATACCTCCCCCATCCCAAAGCATTGACTGACTCTGGTGCCTGATTGCATATTCACCAGTTCTGAAGGTATATCTATGAACCAAACTTTTGTTTGCACCCAAATTGTGGTGAACATGAACCTATGAAGTTAAGGACATAAGAAGCCATAAGAAGAGCCATGCTGGATCAGACCAAAAGTCCATGTAGTCCAGCATTCTGTTCACACAGTGGCCAACAAGTTGCCTGTGGAAATCCACAAGTAGGAAGTACAATAGAACACTTCCACACATGTTTTTCCACAACTGGTGTATGTAAGCATAGTGCCTCTGATTCCGGAGAAGGCATATAGCCATCAGGACTAGTAGCCATTGATAGTCTTCTCCTCCAGAAATTTCTCCAATCCCCTTTTAAATCCATCCAAATTGGTGGCCATCATTACATCTTGTGGCAGTGAATTCCATAGTTTAACAATGCTCTCTGTGAAGAAGTTCTTCCTTTTCTGTCCTGAATCTCCCACCAATAACTTCATGGCATGACACCAGGTTCTAATATCATGAGACAGAGGGAGAAAAATGTCTCCCTATCCACTTTCTCCACACCATGCATAATTTTGTACACCTCTATTATGTCTCCCCTTCCTCGCATTCCACCCCCTCCAAGCTACAGTCCCAGACATTGTAACCTTTCTTCATAGGAGAGTTCTTCCAGCCCCTGGATAATTTCAGTTCCCCTTTTCTCCAACTCTATGATATTTATATACAGTAACCAGTTGTCACATATTGAGAGGCCATTGATCTATGTAGCCCAGACTATTTACCTCCCCATGTCCATTTCCTGACATCCTTTTTTGAAACTGGAGATTGAATCTGGGACCTTCAAAATACAAAACATGGGCTCAGCCATAAGGCCGCCTCTCTCACTGAGTGAGAAAAAGGTGAAAGTAATCTGGCCAAAAAAAGCAATTAGGGTGACCAGATCACCCGGGGTTTCCCGGGCCTAACCGGGAAACCTGGGGCGACCCGGGCCAATCGGGGGACGGCGGGGGCAAACCAGGGCTGCGGGGGGTCACGTGGCGGCGAGTGGCGGCGAGCGGCGGCAGGCGGCGGAAGACCCGGTAGGTCCAGGCTGGGTTTTGGGGGGGATGGGTGGCTTGGTGGTGGGGTTTCGGGTGGGGGGAATCCCCCCCGCCACCACCTGCCGGGGCGTCCGCTTCCCTATAGTGCTCGAATCTACTAAGAAACAGGCTTCGTGGCCTGTCTCTCAGTAGCGCGCCGGATGATGACATTATCACCTGGCGCGCTACTGAGAGAAGGCCGCGAAGCCTGTTTCTCAGTAGATCCGAGCACCGGAGGGAAGCGGCTGCCCCTGCAGGTAAGGAGCGCAAGGCAGGAGGGGTCCCCCACATACCTGCTGGGGCAGCCACTTCCCTCCGGTGCTCAAATGTACTAAGAAACAGGCTTTGCAGCCTGTCCCTCAGTAGCGCGCTGGGTGATGACGTCATCACCTGGCGCATTACTGAGGGACAGGTCGCGAAGCCTGTTTCTCAGTAGATTGAGCACCAGAGGGAAGCGACTGCCCTGGCAGGTAAGTGGGGGGGGGCCTTCCGCCTCCCGCGTCACGCTTCTTACCTGCTGGGACCGTCCGCTGCCGTCCGCTGGCGCCCGTGAGTGCCAGCGGATGGCAGCGGACGGCCCCAGCAGGTAATCCCCCTCCCCTCTCGCAATGTTTTTTGGGGGGGCTGGCTTGGTGGTGGTGGGGTTTGTTTTGGGTGGGGGGGTTCAGATCTCACATGGCGGGTGGCCTTTTATATATATATATATATATATATATATGTGTGTGTGTGTGTGTGTGTGTGTTTTGGGGGGGTGGGCACACCTCCTTTGGGTGGCAGTTTTGGGTGGCCATTTTGGACCGGGATTTTGGGTTCCAAAATCTGGTCACCCTAATTTATCACCCCAAAGAGGACATTGCTTTGCATAAAATTTGCAGGTGCTCATTTATATATAGGGTTTCAAATTTAGAAATAATTACTCTAATTTAAATAGAAATATACAATACCTCTCACTATCATGGGAAAGACAGTGTCCAAGTGACTTTTGTGCCTGCTCAGTCTGCTGTCCAGATGCTAAATGATGATGGGCAACTTCAAGGCCCCTGCTCTCCCTTCTTCTTAAACTGGACTTCGATTGGGTAACACTTCAAATAGAGAACTTCTAATAGAGGACTGAACTGTGCTCTGACAAGTAGGACACAGGGACACTCTAGGTGGAAGTGGCAGACAAGGAGCTCCAAGCTGAACAGACTTGTGTCGGAATCCAACATACAGCAGGAAATGGTGGCAAGTTTCATTACAGCCCCAAAAAATCAGATTTTCCAGGTCTTTTTTTGTGATGCAAAAACAAGCAGAAGGAGCGGGAGACGCATGGGAGGCGGATGCCATCGTCAAACGGACCCGCGAACATCTGTGAATGGCCAGTAATGAGCATGCTATAAACACTCATCTGATAACGCTCTAGGACTATATTCATTCTCAATGCAACACTCATGTTTTCACAGCCAACGTTCTTCCCGATTGCCGCTAAACAGCCCTCTTCTGATGCCTTTCTAACAGGCACACAATTAATGCCATGTTTTCTCCTCAAACATTCAAGCTCATTGACTTTGGAGCCTGTTTATAACCTTTCACACCTCGACAAAGTCAGCACACACTGCAAAATCCTCTCGGCAGAGGAGATATATTATTGGAGGGTGGGGATGAAGGAGCCGTAGAGAAGACTGATGTTTTCCAGTCACCAAAGTAAAGTAAGAGACAGAAAGCAGGGCATTAAGTCACAGAGGAGAGACATGTAATAGGGGAAGGTGGAGCAAGGGAGGTGAGCAAAGAGGGGTGGAAGAAATGAGCAAAGACATGAAGACGAAGAGAGTAAAGGGAATACTGTTCAAATAAACTCCCCAAAGAGCCAAAATAAATGTAACATACAAACATGTGCAACAAACTCACAGAGCCTATCTACACACGCAGGATAAAACACTTTGAAAACATTTTGAAAACTGTATATGGAGTGTGTCCTGGGCCCCAGCAGTTCTCAAAACTGTTATAAGCTGTAAAGCGGTAGTGTAGATAGGCTCATAGTGACCATTTCCCCTCTGCCCCCCCACCACAAAAAGCTAGTTTCGGGAGAGGGAAATATGAAGTGGAGAAGCAGGAGAGAGGGGCGCATAATCCTTTCCCCATCTGCTGCTTCTATATGCCATACCACTTCCCCTTCTAAGTAATTTTCCCATTCATTTTCCTGCAGCTGTATGCATCCTGCTCGCTAGAACTAGGGGGATGGGCAAAAGAAAATGCATACAACAATGAGGAGTAGGAGGAAATGCCACTCTTGTTCGCTCTTATCTTCAAATGATCAGAGATCCATTTAGAGTGTGGAGTCTAGATTAGGGTGACCATATGAAAAGGGGGAGAGGGCTCCAGTATCTTTAACAGTTGTATAGAAAAGGGAATGTCAACAGGTGTTATCTGTATCCATGCAGAAACTGCTGAAATCCCCTCTTCATCACAACAGTTAAAGCTGCAGGAGCCCTTCCTAGCATGACCAGATACAAAAGACGGCAGGGTTCCTGCAGCATTAACTGTTGTGATGAAGAGGGAATTTCACCAGGTGCTGCATGCATGCAAATGACACCTGCCAAAATGTCCTTTTCAATGCAACTGTTAAAGATACAGGAGCCCTGTCCTCTTTTTCATATGGTCACCCTAGTCTACATCCTTAATAGAGACATTCTCCTTTCAAAATGTATCAGCAAAATGAAAAAATGGGAGGACTCACACCCATTCATGCATGCAAACGTTATTTATGTTCACACACACACACACACAGAGGGGGAGGGAGAGAGAGAGAGAGAGTGAGAGAGAGAGAGAGAGAGAGAGGGATGGATCCCTGCAGTCCCTCGAAGGGTTGCCAACTTTTTTTGATCCCCCAGCTCCTATGTATTTGATCTGCAGGTAGGGTGACCATATGAAAAGGAGGACAGGGCTCCTGTATCTTTAACAGATGTATTGAAATGGGAATTTTAGTTGGTATCATTTGTATGCATGCAGCTTCCGGTGAAATTCTTCTTCATCACAACAGTTAAAGCTGCAGGAGCCCTGTACTCCTTTTTATATGGTCACCCTTAGTCTGCAGGTGTCTGTCAGTGATCATTGATCATGCTATGAAAAACTTCAATTGCTGATTTCTGCACAACAATCTTCTGCTAAAGTTACAAAAACAGACTGCTGCTAAAGCTACAGAAACTCTGCTTTAAAGGGTAAAAGTTCAGGATTAAAAGCATAAAGTCCCTGTCACCATAATTTAAAAAGAACGAAGTTAAAGTGCAATTAAATAACATCTGCTTATTCTACCAGGTGAAAGTTGCATTTAAACAAAGTACTTCCCTGTAGTATATAATCATTGACCCTGAACTGCAATGCTCACCTTATTTTGAACCAATACCTCCAAATAAAAGGAACATGGTATCCCCACAGAAATTCAGGGTTTGTTTTGCCAGAACATTTAAAGAGAGATTATCTAAGAACATCAGTCAACAAAATGTACGTTGGTGCAAACACTGTGATCTCAGACGTTTCCAGTCACAGGGAAACAGAATGTAATTTATTAAATTACTCGGGGTTGGTGGTGGAGTGAGACTGAAGCAATAATTGTATAAAGAATCTGCTACTAGTAACTGAAGAATTGCAGAAGGTGTCTCTAGCCTAATTTTTCCCATGAAAGAAAATAGGCACCAAAACTACCACTACTCATTTAAAGAATCGTATTAGGCATTCCTTCTTAAAACACTGGCTATTTATGGGGAAGCACTTATTCCATTAGTCACAATGCCCTAAAACCCAGACTAATGAATGATACAACCCCAATACATTTAGTGGCCTGGTTTAATTTCAGAAGCCTTTTAGAAGGCTAGCTTTGTTACAAAGGATTAATCTTCCTCCCTGGTAATTCAAGGTAAATGGAAGACTTTAACCATATGCCCAATTAACGATTAGCCCATAGTTTCCCACACACACAAAATGTTTTGTGTGAGCTGGGCTTCACAGAGCAATTTCTCTCCCATCTGGGTTGATGTGAATGTCTGGATAAACCTAATTCTGGAGACCTCCCTGTAATTTTCAGCCATGGATGTTGGGCTGTCTCCTGGGAGTGTACGGCCTCTCAAATTGCTGTTGAGTAGGGATGTGCATGGCCAGAAATATTGGAATCGGATCAGAATTTCCAATATTAAAAATATTGGATCGGATCATAGCAGGGGGTACCCGTATTTGATCAGACCCGATATCTAATAAATACCAGAAGTTCCAATCCAATTATGGACTGCTATTTCAGGTGTTTTCCCCATAGGCTTGCACTGGGGAAAAGAAAGCTTTCCCCCAATGCAGGTCTATGGGGAAAACACTGGGCTGGCCCTCCCTCCCCCCTCCCCGCTCGCACTCCTTGCCTGCTGCCATCCCCGCTGCCTCCGCTGGCGTCCACTGCTTCCAGACTACTGAGAACTAGGCTTTGCGGCCTAGTTCTCAGTACAGCGACGACACGCCAGGTGATGACATCACCCGGTGCGTCGTTGCTTTACTGAGAACTAGGCTGCAAAGCCTAATTCTCAGTAGACTGGAAGCAGCAGAGGCAGTAGGGGACGGCAGCAGGTAAGGAGCGTAAGTGGGGGGGGAAGGGAGGGCCGGCCCTAAACTGGGGGTCTGAAAATCAGATATATCCGATAGTTATCAGACATATAAATTTCGAATCCGATGAGATAGGGCCTCCTTAGAAAATTATCATTATCGTTAATCGGATGTCTGATAACGCCATTATTGGATCGTTATCAGACATCAGAATGATACGACACACATCCCTACTGGTTCTGCAGCACTGGAAAAACAGGATTTCTTCTCCAGCTCAGACTTTGACTTGAACTGAAGAAGAAACTGGGGGGCTTCAAAAGTGTGCCTCTCGTGTGAAGTGGCAACATTCTTATTCAAGCCTGGTTTGAGAAAACTTCACTAGCAACTCAGTGACCCTGTTCAGACAACAGTGATTAAGCACTTTGACCTAAACATATACCAATATAAATGGAGATTGGGGCATGAGCTATACATGCCAAGATTTCAACTTCTATTAAAGATGCAGCTGTGTCCTCTCCTTCATCGCTTCAGTGTATAGCTTTGTACCAATATTTAGTCTCTTACACTCATTACCTCTGTTCTGTGGACCCTCAAGATTAGACCTAGATTCAACGAAATTCAAGAAATGAGATGTAAAATGGTATAGTCCCACTGAAGTCACATGGACTATGTCAGCCATAGCTAATAAACTTTGGCATAACTGGTTTGTAAGCCATAGTAGTCAAATATTTTCACTGGTTAGTAAATAGACTGAAGACTGTATCAGAGGCCAAACATCAGGAAGTGAAATTTAACATGATGAGCTTTTCTATACAAGGCATTTATTGTGTTCTTGTCATGGTTTCAGGTCTGTTTTTTAAGAGCACTTTACCAGGTTTTTTTAGATCTGGGAAAATAGAGTGTTATTTGTGAAAGTGAAAGAAAACATATTTTCCCACTGTGTAATTATTTTATTCTGCTATAGCACAGCACCACCTAGAGGTTATGTAATGGGAAAGCAGGAAAGGAAACGCTGTTTGTGTCATGCTCAGATTTCAATTTTGTGATGAAACCCAAAATAGATACAATGGATTAGCAGCCGCAGGTACAAAAGGTCATTATTACTGCTACATTTTTAATTATCCCATCCTTCCTCCAAGGAACTCAATCTGAATTCGGATGACACAATAAGCAACTGGGGGGGGGGGAGAGAGAATCATCAGTTGTATTAGCTATCGTGTCGTCCGAATGCTGCCATAGTCAACTCAGCGCTGATCCTAATCCACACCACAGTTGATTATTTATTACCATGTTGTGTGGGAGCACCACCTAGATGAACAACTGTAAAGTTGATTATTACCCCACCATTGACTATCGTCTTGTCCGAATTCAGCCAATGTATACAATTCCCCAATGTTAACACTGCAAGATCTCTGTGAGGAAAGCTAGGCTGGGATATGGTGACTCGCCCAATGTTTAGCAGTCAGCTAAGTAGGGATTTGAACATGGGACTTCCATGAACCCACTCTCCTTGAACCCCCAGCCATTTTGCCTTTGTGGAGGAGAAGATGGGTGTTTGTAGGCATATACACAGAAAGGGCGTGAATTACTGCAGTGGTGGCCAACCTTTCAGTAAGTGCCACAAATCTGGTCCAAAGTGCCATTATAGTGGGCACTACAATATATATTTGGCTCCCTGCACCTTGATGCCATGTGGCTCTATGTCTAGAGAGCCAAGGAGCATAGAGAAACAGTAGGCCTGACTCTTGCTCTGGTCTATATGGAATTATAAGCATCCATTGCCTGTTCCACTTGTGGCAAATGTGACACAGGCTGGACATCCATGGCTTACTTTTCTGACCTTCTACAATAAATGAATAAATAAATAAATAAAATCCTTTCTCTCCCAGTGCAAACAGCTTCTTCTGGGAAGGATTTCCATGAGACCCTTAGCAGAGGAGAAAGGTTAGACCCTCCCATACTCTGATTCTAGTGCTGCTCAGTCTCCTAGTGACTGCTATTTATTTTATTGATTTTAGTGTGCACATTAATTGCAATTGTGCAATTAACATAACACCTGGTCTGGCCCTTCAATAGGGCTCAATTTCTTAAAAACAAAAGACACCAAGGGCTAATCTACACCTGCAGCCCTTTTGCTATGGAAGACGGATGCTTCCAAATGTTCCCCACTTCTGCGATTGGCACTCATGGGGCAAACGTGACTGATCTTTACCGCAATTACAGGAGTGCCATTGTGGGAGTACGTGTGCCCCGTTACAGCGCTTCCGCATGTGTATCGGTAGAAGTGGGCAGGGCTAGACAGATGGCTACAGGGCAGAGGGTTGTTTTTTTTAATGACTCGTGAGGGATGCACACAAGCGCAGATGTGCAGCCACGTATGGGGTGATATGAACTCCCTCAAACATGCACTCCTGCGCAGAGTATGCTTGTATTTCAAAAACAAAACACTCGGCAGTGAAACACCCCAATACCCAACCAAAACATGTGGTGGAAAAGGCAGACAGCTCCACTCCCACACACCTCCAATACCCATGGGCATGCCCCTCACAGCTGATTGGCTATTTGCTGAGCCCAGAACTTGTTACAAACAGCAACAGCATTGCAAAGGGGAGGCACTCCACACACATACTTCGGAATGTAAGCAAGAGAGCTGGGAAAACCACAACAAAAGCAGTCAGGGATAGTCTGGTATAATTGAGAGGTAGAACTGAGATCACTACGGGAACAGGTAAACGTCATGCACCCCATTAGTGACAAATGTGATACAATCCTGCAATAAATGACTGGTGTAGACTCCACCACCCTCCCCCCAAGACTCAAGCCTTCATTACGCACATTCATCTCAAAATCCTTCCTCCAATTCCACAGGTTTGGCCTCTCGTAGCAAAGACCAAGGGGAGCCATGATGGCGATCTGAAGGGCGGCTGTGCAAAAGACATTCTTTGTTGCTCCAGAGGGAAGTGGAGAGCCAATGGACAATAGAGCTGCCTGGTCCAAGGGTGGCCCGGGCAAAATGCCCTCTTGGGGCAGCCACAACACCACCTCACCCCAGTCTCTCTCTTGCCTTGCCCTGGTCTCTTTTCTTCCTGCCATCTGGGAAGCAGGGGTAGGGGGGACACATGGGTCTCTCTTTCTTTGTTTTAAAGGAAGGAAGAAAAAGGGGCCCATTTGGTCCCTCTTCATCTGCCTTACAAGGTGGCAGGTGAGGACTGAAGACATCCCTTTTCCTTCCTTTTAAAGCTCTTTACACAACATAAGAACATAAGAAGAGCCATGCTGGATCAGACCAAGGGTCCGTCTAGTCCACATTATCCCCAGCAACTGGTGTATTCAGGCTTACTGATTCTGATACTGCAGGTAGAATATAGCTATCGGAACTAGTAGCTACTGATAGCCTTCTCCTCCAGGAATTTTGTCCAATCCCCTTTTAAAGCCATCCAAATTGGTGGCCATCACTACAAGCTGTCAAGTGTGATGATTCTGCATTTTTAAAAGGAAGAAAGAGGGGCCTATGCATGCTTACTGGTACATCAGGAGTAGTAGCTGCAGCAGTCTTTCCTCCTGTCATATAGATAGATGATAGATAGAGATGATAGATAGATAGATGATGATAGATAGATAGATAGATAGATAGATAGATAGATAGATAGATAGATAGATAGATAGATAGATTTTACAGTGCAGCAACTTCATTCCCCAGAGTGACTCTCTGGACCCCACATGGGTCCCAGAGGCACACTGGGATTAGGACATGAAGACAGTAGGCATGACAGTGGAGCTTCAAAGTAGAGCACCTACCCTGGAAAAAAAGGCAGAGACAAGGGAAGCAAAAAGAAGACATCGCCAGTGTCATTTGGGTCCCTCTGGCCTGTGAGGGCCCTGGACCTCTGCCAAGAGGTTCACCCCGTCACTGGCAACAGCCAATGGGTAGAAATCGCAACGAAGTAGATTTTGGCTAATCATCAGGAGAAACTTCCTAACAGTGACAGTGGAACAGACTGCCTCAGGGCTGTCCTTCACATGTGGTATATAAAGAGAAACTGGATAGCCATCTGTCAGAGATGCTGTAGATGCATCCTGCATTTCCTATCCTGCATTGAGCAGGAGCCTAGACTTGATGACTTACGATGCTGTGATTTGTTCCAGGATTGAGCCCTGGAGTTAAAAACAGGGTCCAGAGTTGAGCCCTGGCTCAGATGAAGCTTTGCATAGTTTTCTCTGCTCAGTAAAGCCTGCATATTATGAGAAAATTCATCTAGTAAACAGGATTGAAAAATGCATGGAATGCAAATCATAATGGTAAAATTACAACGCTGGAGGCTGTACTACACATTTTACCAAGCAGGAGGATGGAATAGAAATTGCAAGTAAATAGACGAGGTAGGAAGTGCCAAATGGAAAATGAGATGTTTGCTTCTTCTACACTCTTATATTTTCCATGCACACACACACACACACACACACAGAAAAAACACATTTAAAAAAAAAAAACTTTCCATCTTTCAAAAGGGCTCATTGGTTTAATGCAACAACAGCAAAAAGAAATTAGTAGTGGTTACATAAATTCTGTGAACAACAGAGATAATGTTTCAGTATGGGAGAAGGAGGGGAATAAACTAATATGAGAGACAGCATGGTAATTACTCAGGTTGCTTTGGCACAGTGAAGGCATTAACCCAAACCCTGGGCTATGGCCGGAATTAATGACTGCAGATGTATACACCACACATCTCCCAAGAAATTAGTCAAAACTGGGGTGAAGATAGGTCAAGGGTATCCAACCTTTTTTTTTTTAAGTAGGTGGGCACCTTTGAATTAATGAGGATACCATGGGGGCTCTCACAAACTGGTTGCCATAGAGTGCATGGCCAGTCACAAAACACCTGGTTCCCAGAATGAAAACTGACGAGGCTAAAAGAAAAGTAACTTGCCCAAGAATAAGAACAAGGCAGATGAAGGCTCTACATTCAACAACATGAAACCACACAGGGCAGAGATGGGGGCCTGATCTACACCAAGCAAGATATGATGCTTTGAAAACGGTTTGAAAACTGAATATTTAGTGTGTCCTGGGCCCCAACAGTTGTCACTATTGTTATAAACCATTTTAAAGTAATAGTGTAGCTCATGCCCTGGTCTGAGTCCCAATGCCAAATCACATATTTGCCCTCACAAAGCACAGTAAATAAAACTGGTGATGCTCAGAGAAACACACATGCATACACAGGCAACACACCACACAAAAACAACCCAGGCAAAACACACGGAGACAGAGCACAGGCAAAAAAAAACAACACCCACCCAGGATGCTCCCTACCATCCCACAATGTACGTTTTTCTAAGCAGTTGGTCCTGCTGCAGCCACCCACCATTGTTGCTCACTAGGGGTGCCTCTACAAGAGGCATTTAAAGCTCTTTCAAGGCACATTAAAAAAATTACCTCTACAAGAACGGAGCGCAAATCGGGCGTAGAGGCGCGTTATCTCCCCGATTATGAGCATCATCGAATGCGCGTTAAATCGCGAGTTTTATTTTGCTCCGTCCGTTAAAGCGCATTTTGACTGTGTGAATAAGCACTTATGCGCATTAACTACTTGTAAAGCGCATTTTGGACATCTGTTAATGCGCTTCGCCGCCTCTCGCCGCCTCTCGTGCAGAGGGATTAGGCGTAAATGCGCTTCTGCGATTATGCGCATAATCGCCTAACCAGGCGCAAAAGCGAATCCTTGTAGAGGGGACCTAAGAATGTCTCTGAGGCCCCATGTGAGGCCCAGAGGCACCCTTGGAAATAAAGATGGCTCAGGAGGCTGATGCATCACTTTGCATCGTGCCAGGCTCAAAGTTACATCTTGTTTAATCAAACAAAAATCAGGAGGGAATCAAGGGCTCAAAGAAAAGTTTCTGCAGGTATTTTGATGCCTCTGGGCACCGCACTGGAGACCTTAGGGCTAAATAGTGGCATGCCTCACGTCACTGATGGGAGTTCGGTCTTGTTGGGATTGCTCAACAGATGACATCTGAATCAGAGACTTTACATTCAGATGTCTTTCTCGTAACTACTGGGATTCATGAGTTATAAATAGATGTAATGAGGCCTTATACAGATTTTAATGTCATTTCTTTATCCAACGTGTTCTGTTTCTGTATGTTAGTCCTCTGAGAAAAGGGAAGACAGCCTGCAGAGATTTAGAGCAGGCTCAGACCTAGGATAACTTTCTGGCTCTATTTTATGCAGGGCAAATGTTGCCCTTTGGTCATGATTCCTCCAAACATGTTAGTAGTTTGGTTTGAAGTGAGAGCTGCTCAGTTGTAAGGCAATGGTTTGAATTAGCTTAGTAATGGCATGTCAGGGCCAAACTAGAGATTGCATGGCAAAAACATGTCGACAGTCTCCCAAGTACGTAACATTCTCCCAATCTCCATCTGGTGTTTTGTTTGTTTTCTTAAATGAAAAAGCAGCAGCTGCAACTTTGAGAAAAGAAGAAGAGCTCCTTAACTTTTTCTTCCCCCGTTCTTTTTCTACACAAACTCTCACTCTCTCTCTCTCTCTCGACCGGATACAAAAGAGGGCAGGGCTCCTGCAGCTTTGTGATGAAGTGGAAATTTCACCAGGTGCTGCATGTATACAACTGACAACTGCTGAAAGTCCCTTTTCTATACAACTGTTATAAATACAGGAGCCCTGTCCTCCTTTCCATATGGTCACCTATGTAAACATGCTAATAGAAGTGAGACAAAGGGAGAAAGAAATTATTTTACTAGATGCTGCCATCTCACACGACTCATAGTTTCTGACATGGGAGCGGGGGTTTCCCAAGTAAAAGATCACTACTTCCCCAAATACAGCCTATTGAAAGCACCTTTCCTACTTCTAGCAGTGAAATGGTTTAGGAAGAATCGACAGACATACACACATAATGTTGTATGAATGATGTACAGCATTATATAGTGAGGGGTTTTTTCAAACAAAGTATTTTAAGGATTACTGCTCAAAACAGTAACCAATCCCCTTTGTGCAAATGTCAAATAACGACGTGATTTCTTTCTTTAGACTCTTGGAATGGAGGATATTTTTCTTATGAGTTCAAACAAGACAGTCTTGATATGGGCCATAGGCCATTTCAATAGGGCAAGGCTGAACTGTAAATGTCATCTCCACAGCTAGTGGGTAGCGATTCAACAGAACACCACTCCAAACAATGATGTCCTCCCAAAGGACTCCCCTCTACAAGGATTCGCTTTTGCGCCTGGTTAGGCGATTATGCGCATAATCGCAGAAGCGCATTTACGCCTAATCCCTCTGCACGAGAGGCGGCGAGAGGCAGCGAAGCGCATTAACGGATGTCCAAAATGCGCTTTACAAGTAGTTAATGCGCATAAGCGGTTATTCACACAGTCAAAATGCACTTTAACGGACGGAGCAAAATAAAACTCGCGATTTAACGCGCATTCGATAATGCGCATAATCGGGGAGATAAATCGCCTCTACGCCCGATTTGCACTCCGTTCTTGTAGAGGTAATTTTTGTAATGCGCCTTGAAAGAGCTTTAAATGCCTCTTGTAGAGGCACCCAGCTCCAAGTGGATTAATTGAACCAGCAAACTCTAGCAAGAGGATAAGGCTAAGACCAGCATTGCTGAACATGCACAAAATAAACGAATAAACTTTGTTCAAAAATTACAGGTTAAGTTACATGAATTACCTTCGTTATTTTGGGACGGTTTCTTTCATCCTTGCAGTTACACGTGTGCGTGTTGATTTTGTTCCTGCAAAACAAAAGCTCCTATTTCAGGCACATTAGGTTTGCTTATAAACAGTTGAAACATGCCTGCCAGGATTTTTTTTTTATTTTTTTTTTAAAAAACAACCTAAAACAGATCTTTGTTTTTTCCTCCGCATAGACAACAGATGATTTTAGTGTTGCACATACTCAAATGAAATCAACATATACAAATGAGCAATGGCTGTTCTTTCCCCAGTTCAAAACAGTGGCAACATTTGGAAGGGATCATCTGTTGGCAGGACTTCATTTGTGCCAGGCCAGCTCATCAGAGCTCAACCCTGACATCAGTTTTCAACTCCAAGGTTCAACCTAGGAACCTATAATGAAAGAATTGGTGGGACGTGCCCTTGCACAGAGTGCAGATTTCAATTCCCTCACCACTGAGTAACTACAGAGAGTCCCAACCGCTCAGGTGGTAGAGCTTGTAGGTTAGGCTGACCAGATAAAATCCAGGTCAGGGCTCTTGTAACTTTAACAGTTGTAGAGAAAAGGGAATTTCAGCCAGTGTCATCTGTATGCAATTAATTCCTGGTGATATTCCCTCTTCATCACAACAGTTAAAGTTGCAGGCTCTATACTAGAGTGACCATATACAAAAGAAGGCAGG
This sequence comes from Anniella stebbinsi, assembly GCA_029215795.1. Classification (NCBI taxonomy): domain Eukaryota; kingdom Metazoa; phylum Chordata; class Lepidosauria; order Squamata; family Anniellidae; genus Anniella; species Anniella stebbinsi. The sequence goes on from JARDYH010000001.1 coordinate 340,115,853, forward strand.
GTCCCTGCAACTTTAACTGTTGTGATGAAGAGGGAATTTCACCAGAAACTAATTGCATACAAATGACACCGGCTGAAATTCCCTTTTCTCTACAACTGTTAAAGTTACATGAGCCCTGACCTGGATTTTATTTGGTCACCCTATTGTAGGTTTCCAATAGATTTGAGACATGGCATTGCTTTTTCTAAATATTATGTGCAGTATCTGGTAAGAAATATTCAGCAAGGTTTTCCATTGAAATCTAGAGGGGCAGTGTAGTGAACGGTGGCAAAGATCCAGAAAATCTTGTGGGCAGACTCTCAACTCAGACACTGCTTCTCCTCCTCCTCTTCTTCTTCCTCTTCTTCTTCTTCTTCTGGACAATTACATGTGTGCCACATCACAAGCTACTCTTAAAATTGGTGGGATGTTTTTTTTTTCAACCGAGGTTTGTGATTCAGAATTAGAAAAAGTGCCAGTTACATTTTATAGACTAGGCCCTTTCTACACCAGAGGGGTGTAGGCTGACCATATGAAAAGGAGGACAGGGCTCATGTAACTTTAACAGTTGTAGAGAAAAGGGAATTTCAGCCAGTGTCATTTGTATGCAATTAGTTCCTGGTGAAATTCCCTCTTCATCACAACAGTTAAAGTTGCAGGGGCCCTGCCTTCTTTTGTATATGGTCACTCTAGTATAGTGCCTGTAACTTTAACTGTTGTAATGAAGAGGGAATTTCACCAAGAGCTAATTGCATACAAATGACACTGGCTGAAATTCCCTTTTCTCTACAACTGTTAAAGATACAGGAGCCCTGTCCTCCTTTTCATATGGTCAGCCTAGTGTAGAGGGCAGGGAGCGGCAAACCCGGAAGTAGCCACTTCCGGGTTCGTCGCTCCAATGCACAACAAAATGCTACGAACCAGGATGCTCCCAGGCTGTCTCGGCTGCCATTTTGTTTGGTTTTTTGGAACCGGAGAAGAGTACTGTAGCATTCCACCGAAAGGTTTGTTTTTTAAAAAAAATCATGGGCGAACTCACACACCCCCTCCCCCACCATCCGGGGGATGGCGGACTTGGTCCCCCCTCCTCTCTGACGGAGCCGTGCGGCACTGGTCCATGGCTATTTCTGCTGGCTGTTTACTCGCATGTAACGGCCAGCGCTCGGAACGGGCGGGCACATCTCCCACGGTCCTGGAAACTTCCTGGGACCATGGGAAAATTCAGGATTTTTCTGGTTTCTCTTAACCCAGAAAAATCCCGTGCCTGTCTCCCCCCCCCCCCCCGCCCCGGGACTCCCTGTGCATCATTTGGACTCACAGGGAGCAGCTGGGGGCCAACCCAGGCAAGACACCTGGTGTGGAAAGGGCCTTTGGCCCTTTCTACACCTAAGGGTGTAGAGGGAAGGCCTGGGGGTGATGCTGTACTTGCTTCTGGGATCATCCCCCAGTTTCGAAACAGGAAGTGTGACATCCTGGGATATCGTGCCCATTGCGGCCGCCATTTTTTCACTCTTAAAGGACCAGAGAGCGGGAGCACAGTGGAAAAGGTAGGCTTCATGCCCATTTCAGGTCCCGGGATAACGGGAAACCCAGGATATCCCTGGTTTCCGCTATCCCAGGGTTTTCCTGCGGTCGTCCCTGGATCAAACCTTGTTGTCCCCAGGACCCCCTGTGCGCCATTTAGATGCACAGCGATGACCCAGGGAAAAATCGCTGGTGTAGACATGGCCTAAGACTCTGTTCAGAAGACTACTAAGCCACAGTGGTTAATCATTTTGAGCTAAACAGTATGGTTTAGTGTATCATGTGAACCATGACATAGCATGTCATGTGAACCATTCCTAACAACAGTGGCTACATAACCATGGTTTAAATACCGTCAATAACCATTTGCTGCAAAAGGGTTAGTGGCCTAACCACGGCTTAGCATGTTGTCTGAACAGGCCCAATAAGGGAGCATCAATGTGAAGGTAAATAAGCTCGTGAATAGGCAGGAATGCCCACAAGCACCCTGGGAGCTTCATGGCTGGATAGGAAATTTTAACCTGGGTCTTGCTGGTGGTCTTAGTCTGATAAAGGCTCTACATGGGCGCTCTATGGCAACTGGTAAGTCCTGTTGGGGAAATGACTTTCCGCCTTGCTACACGATCCATCAGACTTGGAAGATCTTCAACAGTTATGAATAAATGTCATTCAAAATAAGAAAAGAGTAAGGACGGAAGAGAAAGAGCATCTGAGCCGTACTGAATGACATGGATGGTCATAGTTATGGCATCGGTCTAGTTCATGACAAACCATCCCAGAAGACTAGAATCGAAGCCAGGCTGGTAAAAGAAAAGTCAAAACTGCAGAACCAAAAAACCAAGGGGAGAAGAGCATCCACTCAAATTAAAAAAAATACAATATTTCAGCATTCTGAGAACTTGCTTCTCCCCCTTTTTTTCTTTCAAAACTGCAGAACCAACATCAAAAAGAGGGTTATAAATCAGCCCTTTCCTCCTCAACCCCAACAGCAGGTTTTCTATGGTGATGAAAACTGATTAAAAAGAAAAAGAAAAAAGAAAAGCATGGCACCTTTTCCAATCTAGAAAAAAAAATGTTCTACTCTTCATTCATTGTTTGGCTCAGTCTCTATACTGGCCCTGGACTGACATTGTAATAACGGCATCCAGAATTCTTTCTGAAAAAGCAAAAAAAAAAAAATTTCTCGCCTTTTATTTCAGCTTTCCCCATTACATAATTTCTCAAACATTTTACAAAAATAATTTTAAAACAAGGCACTCGAGCTGTGATCCCTTTTACTGGCCTAACCACACATTTGAAATGAGCAAGTTTTGGACAATCACCCTCTTCATCAGGCCATGGAAAACTGAGCAAGGTCAAGCCACAGCTATCATGGCTGGATATGCATTCAAACATCCTGGCAAAACATTCACAGCGAGTGATTAAATGTTGCAGCTTTTGGCAGCTTCTTCTCCCTGGACGGAGACATCAACCAGTCCTTCATGTGGACAGGAAAAAGTCCATGGCTCCAACCTGTCCTGACCTTGTCCTCACTGAATCAGCTTTTTTCACCCTTCTTCCCCTCCCCCGCCCAATATTTCATTAGCACATTTCATTCATGAGCCTTGTCCTATCCTGACCTTGACTAGAAGCCTACGGGGTGGCAAAGCAAAGCCGTACCACAGAAAACTCCAAGCAGTGCTGGGTCTCTGGGTTTTTGAGGGCCTCTGGGCAAGATACCCTCAACAGGTCACCTCCCTCAGTGAGTCCACCTTCTCACTGCCACTGCCACCAGCTGTTTTTGCTCCGCCTCCACCTCCCTCTCATCGTGGCTACCACTCACTTGCTTGATAGGCAGAAAGCCAGTGGTAGGGTGACCATATGAAAAGGAGGCCAGGGCTCCTGTATCTTTAACAGTAGTATAGAAAAGGGAATTTTAGCAGGTTTTGTTTGTATGTATACAGCACCTGTTGCAATTCCCTCCTCATCACAACAGTTAAAGCTGCAGGAGCCCTGCTCTCTTGACCAGATATTGCTCCTCCTCACCACCACTATTGTCTGGGCCAGAGTAAGAGGCAGATGTACAAGCAGGTTGCAATGGTGAAGTGTAGAAGCAACTCCAGGGGGCTCTTGTCAGGGGACATCTACTGGAGCATGGGCCCAACCATATCTACCCTTGACACCAGCCCTGGCTCCAAATGAGCATGTTGCTCCATCGACATCTAAGACTTGACTGAATGTTTTTATGCCTCCAGGTCCAGATCACACCTCCCAGGCTCTGTCCTTTTTGTGAGGAATAGGAAGCCTTAAAGGGGCAGGCCTCCTCCTCTTGGACAATTCCTTCCAGGTGGATTGCCTATCTTGACTGGTCAACATAGGTAGGGTGACCAGATAAAATCCAGGTCAGGGCTCATGTAACTTTAACAGTTGTAGAGAAAAGGGCACTATACTAGAGTGACCATATACAAAAGAAGGCAGGGCCCCTGCAACTTTAACTGTTGTGATGAAGAGGGAATTTCACCAGGAACTAATTGCATACAAATGACACTGGCTGAAATTCCCTTTTCTCTACAACTGTTAAAGTTACATGAGCCCTGACCTGGATTTTATCTGGTCACCCTAAACATAGGGGTATGAGTCTCTGGTGTGGAAGGGGTCAGTTCCTTGGGTGGTGGCAGCCTTCCCTAACCAGATGGCCTCTAGATATTTTGGATGACACCTTCCAGCATTCCTGGCCATTGACTGTGCTTGCTGAGGCAGATGGTAGTTGAAGTCCAAAACACCTGAAAGGAACCAGGTTGGAGAAAGCTAGGGTGACCAGATAAAATCCAGGTCAGGGCTCATGTAACTTTAACAGTTGTAGAGAAAAGGGAATTTCAGCCGGTGTCATTTGTATGCAATTAGCTTCTGGTGAAATTCACTCTTCCTCACAACTGTTAAAGTTGCAGGGGCCCTGCCTTCTTTTGTATATGGCCACTCTGGTATAGTACATGCACCTTTAACTGTTGTGAGGAAGAGGGAATTTCACCAGGAACTAATTGCATACAAATGACACTGGCTGAAATTCCCTTTTCTCTACAACTGTTAATGTTACATGAGCCCTGACCTGGATTTTATCTGGTAACCCTAGAGAAAGCTGCTCTGCAGGCATGACTTCCTGAGGCCCTGGTTCATGGAGCCTTGGCTCAAAAGCTCCTGTTCTGATTGGCTCAGGCCCAAACCATGATATTGGGGCCTGGGTTGTTTTCCAGGCCTCTGCCTCCGGTGCCATTGGTGTGATCAGAGTCCGAGTCCAGGCCGTTTCTCAGAGCTAGGGTCTAGGCTAGGCTGACCAGATAAAATCCAGGTCAGGGCTCATGTAACTTTAACAGTTGTAGAGAAAAGGGAATTTCAGCCAGTGTCATTTGTATGCAATTAGTTCCTGGTGAAATTCCCTCTTCATCACAACAGTTAAAGGTGCATGCACTACACTAGAGTGACCATATACAAAAGAAGGCAGGGCCCCTGCAACTTTAACAGTTGTGATGAAGATGGAATATCACCAGGAACTAATTGTATGCAAATGACACTGGCTGAAATTCACTTTTCTCTACAACTGTTAAAGTTACATGAGCCCTGACCTGGATTTTATCTGGTCAGCTTAGTCTAGGCTGGCCTTAATGTTCTCTTCATAATATTAGGCCACACAAAACTCTTATGGTCAGCTTTATTATTTCATTTACCGAAAAGGGAAGCTGAAATACACACACCACTTGAAGAAGTTTGCCAAGCCAATGGAAGAGCTCAAAATAGAGATACTGGCACCAAGATCTCTATCTCAACTCAAAAAACACACATCCCCTCCACCCACACATACTCCACACGTTGAGTGCACTGCTGGTTTCCCCCCACCTCTTGAAGGTCATAGTTCTGGACTCCAAAGAGAAAAAGATTTTTTTAAATACTTACCCTCCAAATTCAGGGTAGACGTTGACCCCTTATTCATATGAAGCTGCTTCCAGACCTTCCTTGGTTTTTAGGTATTTACTCTCCAAATGAACAGGGGGTCAATGTCGAGTTGCTAGAAGTCAAAACAAGCAGAGGCTGCTGAGGGTAGGACTGCACAGAAAATGATTTTGTGTGTTTACTACTGATGTGACTGCACCTGAACTGAAATTAGTTTAGGCTGACCAGATGAAATCCAGGTCAGGGCTCATGTAACTTTAATAGTTGTAGAGAAAAGGGAATTTCAGCCAGTGTCATTTGTATGCAATTAGTTCCTGGTGATATTCCCTCTTCATCACAACAGTTAAAGTTGCAGGGGCCCTGCCTTCTTTTGTATATGGTCACTCTAATATAGTGCATGCACCTTTAACTGCTGTGATGAAGAGGGAATTTCACCAGGAACTAATTGCATACAAATGACACTGGCTGAAATTCCCTTTTCTCTACAACTGTTAAAGTTACATGAGCCCTGACCTGGATTTTATCTGGTCACCCTAAATTAGTTACTACTACTATTTAACATTTTGCTTTTGTCATCACAGCTATCTGCAAAAGGTCATTATATGCATATTCCTCCTGGTTTCATGACAGAGGAATGAGGTTGCGAGTTAGGGTTCCCAAGACCACACAGTGACAGAAAAAAGATAGAACTGGGATCTATTTCTGCCATGAGCAAATTCAGCTCTCTTTTCATTGACCCACACCAGCTTATGACTTGGGTTGCAATGCCATGTGAGAAGTACTAGGAGAGCTGTATAAACATGGCTTCCCAGCTCACTGGCTACGATGGATTATACGATGCCTCTGTCTTGGCTGTGGCCACTCCAGCCGAGGCTGTTTGAAAATGTACTCAAACAGACCACTGGCCTTCAGTCAGACACTATTTCAATTCTTTTTTATACTTCTTTTTACCTTTAACCTTGAGCTTTCACATCACATTTCATCATTTTCAGTATTAAGTATGGTGTTGCGGTTTGAGTGTTGGACTGAGACTCAGAAGAGCCAGGTTTGAAACCCCACTTGGCCATGAAATTCACTGGCTCAGTTCGGACGACACATTGGGCAACAGAGGAGGGGGGGGAAACAATCGTCAGTTGTGTTGCTTATTGTGTCGTCTGGAGGGCAGCACACAACGCACACACAACTGACAGTACATTAATCAGGCACTTTAAACAACGGAGCGAAACAACGGGCTTGCACGTTGTTTAGCCCGAAGCCCCGTTGTTTAAAGTGTCGTCCGAATTCAGCTCCCCCCCTCTCTATGGACTATTCCATTTCGGAATAGAGTTCTGTTGCCTAGAGCAGCCAAAACAAACCAGCCGTTCTATGCAGCTGGCAGAACTCATGGTGCATGCTGGGATACGGCTGGGGGACACACGGAGGAGAAGCTGCAACCAAAATGGCTGACGCAAGTTCCTTGCAGCCGGGGCATTTGCCGGATCCGAGCAGTGCCGGCTGCAGTGTGTCGTCTGTGGAGCTCCTCCTGCCTAACGCATGGTCAGTATGTTATTTACCCCTCCGTTGCTTAATATGTCATCTGAACTGAGCCATTGGGTGGCTCAATTCGGACGACACAATAAACAACTGGTGTGGAAGAAACAATCGTCAGTTGTTTTGACTATCGTGTTATCCGAATGCTGCCATAGTCAACTTAGCGCTGATCCTAATCCACACCACAGTTGATTATTTATTACCATGTTGTGTGGGGAGTACTCCCTAGATGAACAACTGTAAAGTTGATTATTACCCCACCATTGACTATCGTGTCGTCCGAATTGAGCCAATGAGTCAGTCACTGACTCTCAGCCTAACCTACCTCACGGTGGGGGGGGGGGGAGTCTACACCAGCCATTTATTGCAGGATTGTATCACAGTCATCACTAACAGGGCACATGACGTTCACTGGCTCCCACGGTGATCTTGGCTTTACCTCTCAGTTTTCCCGGAATACCTCTGACTGCTTTTGTTGCAATTTTTTTGGCTCTATCACTTCCATTCTGAAGAACGTTTGCTGTGTGCCCCCCCTTTGTGAGATTGTTGCTGTTTGCCGCGAGTTCTGGGCTCAGCAAACAGCCAATCAGCTGTGAGGAATGTGTGCATGGGTATCGCAGGTGTGTCCACCATTTTCACGTTTTGGATGGGTAACGGCGTCTTTTACTGCCGAGTGTCTTTTTAAAATTAATACAAACATATCTCTGTTCAGGAATGCATATTTGACAGACTTCCTATCCCCCCCCCCCCATGTGTTGCTGTGGGTTTGTGCTCTTGCATATCTCTCATGAGTCATTAAAAAAAATCTCTGCCCCATAGCCATCTGCCTAGCCCCACCCACTTCTACCAATACACATGTGGAAGTGCCATAACAGGACACACGTGCTCCCGCAACAGCACTCCTGTAATTGCAGTAAAGATCAGTCACGTGTGCCCTGTGAGTTCTGATCGCGGAAGTGGGGAACATTCAGAAGCATCCCTTTTCCGTAGCGAAAGGGCTGCAGGATTAGCCCAGGGTTGTTGTCAGGATAAAACGGAAAGGAGGAGGATAATGTAAGCTGCCGTGGGTTCCTTGTCGGAAAAAAGGTGGGATATAAATGTAATAAAAATAAATAAATAAAATAATGTTGTTATGGCTTGCTTAAGCAATTTACCGCAGGATGTAGTGATGGCCACCATCCTGGATAGCTTTAAAAAAAGGTTTAGACCAAGTCATGGTGCATAAGGCTATCAGTGGTGCTAGTCATGATGGCTATATTATCTCTGAGTAGGCCTCTCAATGCCAGTTGCTGAGGAACATGAGAATGCCCTACTTGTGGGCTTCCCTGTTTGGTTGACCCCAGTAGGAAGAGAATGTTGAACTAGATAGGCACTAATGTTGCCAAGAGTTGATTCAATCACTTCAGCCTTTCATTTACCCCTTAAATATGTAAACATATCAAAGGCACTAAATTGAGTTCAGAAACAGTATATCCTGGGGTAACTATACCTTCCAACATTTCACAGTCAAAATAGTGAAACTTGGCTATTGGTTAACACTCATTCTTTCACACCAAGGATCATTATCTCAAACACACACAAACACACACACACTGCTAAGTGCTCTACTCTGTCTCCTCTACATTACATGCATTTCCTCAACAGTAGGCAGTCCTACAGGGAGTGTACGTAAACTACAACCATTTCATTAGAACATTGTATGGTTTCATGTCACAGCAGATCTGTACTTATTATGGAATAGTTTCAACTTCAATACAACCAGCAGCATTTATTATAAGAACAAAAGAAGAGCCCTGCTGGATCAGACCAAGGGTCCATCTAGTCCAGCACTCTGTTCACATAGGGGCCAACCAGTTGCCAATCAGGGACCCACAAGCAAGACCCAGGTGCAACAGCACCCATGTTCCCAGCAACTGGGGTATATAGGGTTACTGCCTCTGATACTGGAGGTAGCACATAGCCATCAGAACTAGTAGCCATTGATAGTGTTCTCCTCCAGGAATTTATCCAACCCCCTTTTAAAGCCACCCAAATACTTGGCCATTACTACATCTTGTGGTAGTGAATTCCATAGTTTAACTATGTGCTATATGAAGAAGTACTTCCTTTTATCTGTCCTGATTATCTGAGTATGTTGTTATGTTGGGACAGCATGAAAAGAAAGTAGTATGCATTGTATGTCCATGTGTCTCTAATTATATGCAAGCAGTTGAATATATCCTTCCCCTCTTAGTTATTTAACTTCTAGAGTCCTGGGACAGGCAGCTGAAGCCTGAAGAACTCCAGTACACATGTATACAATGGCAACATTTTTAAAAGGCATCTCCAACATTTCCCCAGAATGCACACATGGAGACCTGTTAGGAGGGGTTGTAGCTCAGTGGTAGAGCACCTGCTTTGCATTCAGAAAGTTGCAGGTTCAATTCCTGGCTTCTCCAGGTAGGGCTGGAAAATCTCCTGCCTGAAATCTTCGACAGCCACTGCCAGTCAGTGTTGACAATACTGGGCTAACGGGCCAAGGGCCTGATTCAGTATACAGCAGCTTCCTATGATCCTATGACAGCATGTTACTCGGAATGAGTATCAGGAAATAAAGCTACTGCTAATAAGACAAACAGCCCTTTCGTTTACTGAAGAATAATCTGTGTAATTCCCTTGTAATCACTGCAGAGGTGGATACCTTTGCACTCTGGCCCAGGCTGCACCATTCTAACTGCCAGTAACTGCCTCCAAATATCCAGTAACTGCACCATCCCAAATCCTGCGCACAGCTTCCTTTATACCTGAACGGTCTCCGCATTTGACATGTTTCCTGTATTCCTCCCCCATCTCCAATAGCATGCAAGTCACCAAGCCATTGGTGCTACAGCGTGTGACGGCTGCGAGCTTACAAAACCCTAAACGCCGTGTGGATTTGTGGGCTTGCTCCATTAAACATACAACAATGGCTTTACTGTAACCGGTTAACTAGAACTTGGCAAGAGGCTGGCATAAGGAGGCCGCTCACTCCTCTCTCGTTCTGAGGTGATGCTGGTGTGATCATTTATTTGTAGAGCTGGAGCACCCGCTAACCACAATCCCAAACCACGCTTTAAATAAATTAAATAAGTTATCCTCTTTTTTTCTAATACAGCTAAAACCACTGGTCAAACACACTGGTTTTTCTTTGCACGTTACTTTTTAATTGTCAAAGGTTTTGGAATGTGCCTTATAAAGGATCTTTTTCAAAGGCCCTTTCCACACCATAGGGGTGGAGAGGGCGGGAAGCGGGCGAACCCAGAAGTAGCCACTTCCGGGATTGTCGCTCCTGTATACACCACAATGCAACAGCCCGGGCTTCTCCCGGGCTGTCGCAAGTTACAGTGGCCATTTTTTAAAAGAGGATCCACGGAGAGCACACAAGCATTCCTCCGCAAACGTGATTATTATTATTTTTAAAAAACGTGTGCAATCCGGCCCCCCTCCCCCCCCCGCCATCCTGTGGATGGCTAATTTGATGGCCTCTCTCCTGATGGCCATGGACCCACGCGGTGCAGCTACGTGGCCATCGGTGTACCTGTGCTTACTCACAAGTAAGCGGAGCTGCACCGGGGGGGCCGGCCACATCCTTCCGCAGCCCCAGGAACTTCCCGGGACCGTGGAAAAATTGGGATTTTTCTGGTTCCGGGGAACCAGGAAAAATCTTGTACCTGCCCCCCCCCCCAGTACTCCCTGTGTGTCATGTGGCCGCACAGGGAGCAGCCAGGGTCCATCCCAGGCAAACTGCCTGGTGTGGAAAGGGCCAAAGTGAGTTGATTCTTCTTCTTTTAAAGCTTTGCCTTTGAATGGTTTTGATAGGTTTCTTCCCACCCACCCCTTTTTTTTTCAAAATTAATTTTCGGTGGGTCTTTGTCTCATTGGCCCTCGCAGGGCAAAGGCCACATATCAAATTACTAAAGAAGATTATCGTATTAGGATTAGATAAAGTTAGTGAAGCGTGACACATTTCTTTACCACTCGAGCCTGAGCCCTTGGGGACAATATTTTACCCTTGGCACATTGAGAGCAAGGAACAGCCAGAGCCCTCAAGTGGCATGCAGCCATCATGTCCTGCTTTCCAGCTACCCGTTTCTGAACACCCTAAAGGCATGGGACAGGCTGCAATGCAAACAGGCCAGGCAGCGGTTCCCTAGGTGAACTGGCACAAAGAGTGACAGACACTCGTCTATGCTTCTAAGCTACACATCAGCAACAGGTAGTAAAAGCAGCTGACACAATTTACTACCAGGATACAGTCTGATAATATGAGGTGGCACATAGGAAGCTGTTTTCATAGAATCATAGAATCATAGAATAATAGAGTTGGAAGGGGCCTATAAAGCCATCAAGTCCAACCCCCTGCTCAGTGCAGGAATCCACCTGAAAGCATCCCTGACAGATGGCTGTCCAGCTGCCTCTTGAATGCCTCTAGTGTGGGAGAGTCCATGCCCTCCCTAGGTAATTGGTTCCATTGTCATACTGCTCTAACAGTCAGGAAGTTTTTCCTGATGTCCAACCGGAATCTGGCTCCCTATAACTTGAGCCCATTATTCTGTGTCCTGCACTCTGGGTTGATCGAGAAGAGATTCTGGCCCTCCTCTGTGTGACAACCTTCCAAGTATTTGAAGAGTACTGTCATGTCTCCCCTCAGTCTTCTCTTCTCCAGGCCAAACATGCCCAGTTCTTAAAGTCTCACCTCATAGGGCTTTGTTTCCAGACCCCTGATCATCTGCTTTGCCCTCCTCTGAACACGCTCCAGCTTGTCAGGTCATAGGATCATTCAGTGGTGTCAGTAGAGGTGGGCCTTGGCTCCAAAGTCCAGGGCAGCACAGCATAGGCCCACCCCCCTATCCCAATTACCATCCCAGGAGCAGTGGAAGATGACAGCAACTGGCATCAGGCCCTGGGCCAGCATGGGCCTTACTGGGCACCAGAGTAACCTTTCTTCTTGGTTTTGAAAATCTTTTCTACTCAGGGGCCAGCATGTACATGTTTACAAATGCTCAACTGATCATTTTTATTTTAAATTTATCAGGGCAGCAGAAGCCAACTCCATTTTATTCCTGTAGTCATGATGGTGCTATGCTTTTAGGGAGTTTGTTTATTTATTTATTGTAGTCATTCATTTTTTTGCTCTAATATATCAGGAATGTAGATGCAGTTGTAAAGCATGGAATTGCATTGTGGTTGGAGAAGAGAAATGTTAGTTGTGTGTTTCACAATGGAAGTAATACATATGTCCATCTATTCCCTCCACCACCACATAAAACCATTAAGTCAAGGTCCTAAAACGTCCTAACTGCACCCTGGGTCCATCTGGCTCAGTATTGTCAACACTGACTGTAGCAGCTCTCCAAAGTCCAAAGTAGATGCCCTGTAATCTGAACTCCTTTCAGATAGAGAACCTAGGGGGAGTCATCCTGGGACCATCTCCATGTAGAGCAGATGCTCTACCAATAAGCTGTGGACCTTTGTTGACATGATAGGCATTAGTGCGACATGCGACATTAGTGCGACATGCATGTTACTGGGGGACAGCCTGTAACCTTAAACAAAATCTATTGCTGGAGTCTTCCTACTGTTCTAAGTCCTTTGGGGGGTTCATTATTGGCATGTTCCAGCAGATAGTTCTCATGCCCAAGATCCATTAAAATGGTGGAGTTACCATTAATTTTGGTGGAGTTTGCATAAAAGAACTTCCTGGTGGATTGTATTCTTTGCCTCCAGCACGGAACATGTGAACACAGGAAGCTGCCTTAGGCTGAGTCAGACCATTGGTCCATCTAACCCAGTACTGTTGACTCTGACTGCCAGTGGCTCTCTGGGATTTCATGTGGGATTCTTTCCTAGCCCTACCTGGAGTAGCTGGGGATTGAGCATGGGACCTCCTGCATGGAGACTATCTGCTGTGCCACTGAGCTATGGCACTTCATTCACAGAATGTTACTGGGTTCTTCCTGCCTCTTCTTTGAGGTTTTTATGAAAACAACCAAGGAAATGTCAAATTGACCCTGTGTACTGTTTTTATTAGCTCAATGTTTTTCTATTAGCTGAAGGGATTTCACTGATGCCATTAACTCAGTTAAGCTGATATACCTGGATATAAGCTAGCATGTTCCTATTTACAACAATGAGACCCACATCATTTTAATTCCAAATAATCCAGTTTAATAGATTTGTGGAATGCAACCATTATCCTGCAGCTAATTTCACATTCTTTATAGATCTTGCTACCTTTTCAAACCATTGCTTGAATCAGGCAGAATCCCCCACACTGGGCATGCCATTCAATCCACTTCTTTGTTCTCACAGTACAGTGTCATCGAGTTGAGGAATTCTGAAGGAGATCATTTCAGTATGCATCCTCATCAGAGATGGGCAAACATCCTCCTGTTCAAAAAACCACCTGGATTCTGCTCATATTCCTTGCAAATACTTTTAATCTTCCCCAGTCCCCCAGATAACTACAGGGAAGGGGCACAAAACCAAGATAGCATTGCTCCCTAATCTTACCCTTCTCTGACCAGAGAAACCTACATATTTCATGATTCTGGCCAGAAGTGGCTCTTCTGGGCATGATCAGAAGCATCAGTCCAAGTTCTGGATATGGTCAGTCAATGAGCCTTTCTGCTGCTAGCTAACCCTCTCCCCTTTTGGGATACAAGGAGATGGCTTGCAAAGGGGGAGAGACTGGCAGGGGAAGCTAGCACAAGGGACGTATTTTAAGTAGGGATGTGCACTGGATCGGACCCGATCCACGATCCGAGTCCGGTCCAGTGGGAAATCGGATAAATTATCCGATTTCCGATCCCGCAGCTGGATCGGCCGATCCAATCCGAACCGGTCCGAAAAAGCTCCGAACCGGTTCGGCGGATCGGCGGATCGGCGGGCGCCCACTGGCGCCCACCGCCGCTTCCATTGGCGGGCGCCAGCGGGCGCCCGCCGATTAAAGTGGACAGCGGGGGGGGGGAGGAGGGGGGCACTTACCTTCTCGGCCCGGTGGCTCCCGTCCGGCGCCGGCGCCTACTACTACTAGCAGGCTCCGCGGCCTGCTCTAGGGTGGCGCGCCGGGTGATGTCATCACCCGGCGCGCTACTCTAGAGCAGGCCGCGGAGCCTGCTGGTAGTAGTAGGCGCCGGCGCCGGACGGGAGCCACCGGGCCGGGAAGGTAAGGAGGGGGTGCGTGGAGGGGAGGAGGGGGCGCGCGGAGGGGGGAGGGGGGAGGGGGGCCCTTACCTTTCCGGCCCGGCGGCTCCCGTCCGGCGCCGGCGCCTACTATTCCCAGCAGGCTCCGCGGCCTGCTCTAGGGTGGCGCGCCGGGTGATGTCATCACCCGGCGCGCTACTCTAGAGCAGGCCGCGGAGCCTGCTGGAAGTAGTAGGCGCCGGCGCCGGACGGGAGCCGCCGGGCCGGAAAGGTAAGGAGGGGGTGCGTGGAGGGGAGGAGGGGGCGCGCGGAGGGGGGAGGGGGGAGGAGGGGGCGCGCGGAGGGGGGAGGGGGGCCCTTACCTGCCCGGCCCGGCGGCTCCCGTCCGGCGCCGGCGCCTACTACTACCAGCAGGCTCCGCGGCCTGCTCCAGGGTGGCGCGCCGGGTGATGTCATCACCCGGCGCGCTACTCGAGAGTAGGCCGCGGAGCCCGCTGGTAGTAGCCGCCGGCGCCGGACGTGCCGAGAAGGTAAGTGGCGGGGAAGGGGGCTTACCCCCCCCCCGGAGCCGTCCGCTTCTATCCGCTGGCGCCCGCGGGCGCCAGCGGATGGAAGCAGGCGGCCCCAGGGGGGGTAGGGAGCGCGGGGGAGGGGGTTTACCTGCCGGGGCCGTCCACAGCGGACGGCCCCGGGGGGGGGAGGGAGTTAGGCCCCCCCTTACCCACCCGCCGCCATTTTTTCCTCATAGACTTGCATTGCAATGCAAGTCTATGGGGAAAAAAATGGCGGCCGATCCAAAAATTTCCGATTTTTGGATCGGGATCGGACTCGATCCGGTCCGGGGGGCCTCCGATTTTGTCCGAACCGGTCCGGGACAAAATTGGAGGTCCCGATCCGGGTCCCGATCCGATCCGGGGGGTCCGTGCACACCCCTAATTTTAAGCCCTATCCAGGTTCAAATTGATCTTGACCTGCCTTGAAATGGGCCATCGCTTTTTGAGTGAGGATGGAGGACATTTTTCAGTCCCCCCTCCTTTTGAACATCTGCTCCATTCCTAATTTTAAGGAAGTAATCTCCACAAATTAATGCTAGATCCAAACATCACGCCAAACCATAGTTTGCAGTAGACAGTGGTTGAAAATGCAAACCATGGTCTGAGTTTCCAAACACCCAATAAGTGAACCATAATTACTTGAGAGCTTCTTCCTATACTGGTCCAAGAGAGAGAAAAAAATCCCAAATCCACAGTTGAGCAATAGCTTTATTATGGCCAATCAAAATGCCACAAAGGAGTCTGCAAGAAAACTGGCTTTTGGATTTTTGTCTGCTTTTGTTTTCCATCTTCCCCATCCTCCATTTCCTAATTTGACGGAGCAGCCTCTGGAGGTAGTAACTATTGTTTCTCCTTTGAGGCATCATGCCAAACCATTGCGAGCAGCTCAAACCTGGTTCTCCCATTCTGATTTGCTGGACAATCTCTAGCTATTATTTATCAATGTAGACCTTCTCTTCTGCCGCACCCAGACTGTGGAATGGCCTGCCGGAGGAGATTTGACAAATTAGCAGTCTTCATGAATTTAAGTGAGCCATGAAGACTGATCTCTTCTGGCTGGCCTACCCAGTTGAATTTTAAGATGTTTTTAATGACGTATTCGTTTTTATTTGTTTTAATATTTCATCTATTTTGTGGTCCTTCTGTTTTATATTTGTTGTTGTTCCCCCCTCAATCCGGAGGGAGAGGCGGGTTATAAATCAATATATTATTATTATTATTATTATTATTATTATTATTATTATTATAGCAGTATTATTATTATAAAAGCAGGTGGGACAAATACCACAGCCTGTTCTCTGTTCGTGTGTGTGTGTGTGTGTGTGTGTGTTTACAGTAGTTTGATCTGCATCAACTAGCAGGTGAAGCTTGTAATCGCGTGGAGATAAACATTATCACTTGCAAATACCTGGGCTAGATCTAAAGCATCATCAGATGAGCGTTTCATCCCACGCTCGTTACTGGTCACTCATGGATTTTCGCAGGTCCTTTTCACAACGCCATCTGCCTCCTTCTCACCTCCCGCTCCTTTTGCTCATTTTTCCATCACCCCCAAAAAAAGACCCAGAAAATCCAATTCTTTTGGCTGTGACACAACTTGCCGCCGTTTCCTGCTCTGTGCAGGAGAAGCAGCACGATAAGAACGACCACTGAACGGACCACATGGTCATTGCTGCTTCCCCTTTCTTCAGCCCTCTAACAACTGAAAAGGCTTTGCTAAGCTTAATTAATACGCCTCACCACTTCTCACAGTCATCTCATAAAGCAAACACTATTATTTCATTGTACTGTGAGCAGGGGATCACTGCAGGATTTCTAAAAAATATTTTTCCTGTTTTAAGTTGTTTATTCTTTTTCCAAACATAAAAAAACATTTAAAGCACACACAATACATACACCATCAAAACTACACACTAAAAGAGGGTAATCAACCAAGTTACAGTGAGTTCTGATCTTCTCCACAGCAAAGGCTTACAAATCTAATTTTTCCTCTCCTCCTACTCATTAACCCTTTCTTATTAGTTGAATCCACAGATGAATAAATCATTTTTCTCTTGCTCCATCACATAGGTCCCCTCTAGAACAGGTCGGTTTTACGCCTGATTCTCCGAATAAGCGCATTTGCCGACATTCGAGTTTAAGCCTAATACCTATAGACGAGAGATGTAGAAGTGAATGACGGGCTCTATGCAATGCACTTTAAAGTTGTTTATATGTGGAGAATGAAGCATAGATCAAGGCTTGAACGAGGACATGTTGATGAACACACCGACCTGTTTCCTGGTGGAACTGCCCCCTCATTTTCCCGCTGTTTGTTAACCTTGCCCACCTGAATCTCCCGCCTTCGGTTACCTGGGTTACCTGCCATTGGTCTCCTGGTTTACCTCTTCCTTTGTGCCCGATCGCCATTTGTAGTAGTCCCCCCCCAATTGCTCAGGAGTAAATGGAAATGCAAGCCTATGGCTTCAGACAGGCTCTTACGGGATGGGAGGAGAAAAAACCCCTGAGAGACACTCCACCCCTGTGCTTTAAACACGCTCCTTTAAACAGCATTTGTAGAATAAAGATATTCCAGTCGGATCTCAGTAATAACTTGTCTTTTTGGTGATCTACAACATGCACACACACACACACAGCTCAGAGTCAGGAATCCAGCAAGGGAGGGGACGATTTGTCTTAGCAGATCGCTAATCATCCACATATCCTTACTCCAACACCCTTGCTTCCTGTGAAACCACCTCCATCTGGCCCCGCGTCTTGATGAAAGAAATATTCCGGTAGGGGATTTAAAAGAAACTTTATTTTCAGTACAGGTTTGGTCAGTCATTCCTGGAGATTCCATCCTGAGGGACGAAGAAGAAGAAGGAAGTGGGAGGGAGGAGACTGGGAGGTGTTCCCGGCAAAGGGGCAGTTCTTCATGCATGACATCACCAACAAAGTATGCCCACTATAATCATTGCTACGAATGCTCAGAAGTTGTTTACATTGAGATAAGGCGCTGTAACATCGAAGGAAAGTAAAAGTCGCTATTTAATGCGAAAACAAAAATGCACATTAACGAGGATAAAAATTGCCTGCACGCCTGATTTGAGCTTCGTTCATGAAGAGGTAAAACCAGGGTTTTTTTCTTCATTAAAAAACACTGTTTTTAATTTATTAGGATTCACCACAAGGTAATGTTGAGAGCTTGAGAAGCCTGATGGGATGGGGGGAAAGAAGTCTCTCTCTCTCTCTCTCTCTCTCTCTCTCTCTCTCTCTCTCTTTTCTTCCCTTTTTTCTACATTTCCAGATATTCTCTAACAGGAAAAACAAATGTTGGTGAAAAGTTGCTCCTGCAGGTTGCCCAAATAAACAAAACAAAAATAATAAGGGATGCCAAAACTATCACAGCTGCCATCAAGTGAATCTTTGTATTTCATTACTAACAAGCAAGTTCAAGATATGGAGCTCACTTCCAGACATTTGTCTGTACTGTTGAGAGGTATTTTCAAACAACTTGACTAAACCTTACATACACACAGTTCATTGTTGCCTTACCACACATGTAATATATGCATCCAACATAGGGACATAAGAAGAGCCACATTGGATCAGACCAAGGGACCATCACAGAGTGGCCAGCCAGATGCCCCCGTGAAGCCCACAAGCATAGCATCACTGTATCTTGTAGCAGCAAATTCCACAATTTCATTATGCACTGTTTGAAGAAGTACTTTTATCTTTGCTGAATCTCCCAGCAATCAGCTTCATGGGGTGTTTCTAGGTTCTAGTATTATGAGAGAGGGAGAAAAATATCCCCTTATCTACTTTCTTCATACTATGCATAATTTTGAACACCTCTATCATGTCTCTATATTAGGGGTGGGCAAAGTCGCCTGGGCTCGCCTTGGTAGGCGCTCGCCCAGCCGCCACCTGCCCCCGCTCGCTGGGCTGCAGAAACCTCTTCTGAGGCTCGGCAGCTTCCCACCCACAGGCCAAAATCATGCACTTCCCCTTCCCGCATCAATGGCATCAGTCACTGACACAATGGATGGGATTACATAATTTTAGGATCCTCCATAAATTGCGCATTTCCCCCCTCCAGGCGAGCGCTTGCTGGGTCCTCCCAAGTGCTCAGGTGGGGATCTGCGCTCATGTTGGGAGCACCTGACTGGTCCGGGGGGGGCGGATGTAGGGGGTGATTCGCTGGACTCCCGGATCCAGTGTAAACATCAATGGAATTATAATGCTGCTTGCTTGCTATGCTGCCCCACTGCACATCAGCTGCCTGAGGGAAGATTTGTGTGGCAGGAACAGATTTCTTTCCACTCTCAGATCTGAGCTCAGTGGCAGGTGCTTCTGAGGAGGGGTTGCTCTTTGTTGAGGCCACGACAACCAGAACAGTCAATGCCATCAGCAAGGGAGAAGGGCAACTCCATCAAACCCCCTCCAGTGAACGTTCCAACTGCCATCAAGCCAACTGTCTGAGGGAAGAACTATGTAGCAACAGTCCTGCCCTCTTGGCATGAGCATTAGCTGATCTGTTCCCAAATTTGGTCTTGCTGAGGTGGGGAGTGGAAACAAGTCCTTCCAGGGAGGTCCAAGCCAACCAGAAACTGTGTATAATCAGGATAAGGTGATGGAGTCCATTCCTTGTTTGAGGGTAGAAGATCTACAAATGAAATTTCATCTCTGCTGAAACATGTCTGTAAGCCACCTTTTTTCTATGTGAACTGCTTTGTTGACATTTTGTTGAAAAGTTGTATATACTGCTCCAAATAATATCTATACAACAATTACCCTGGTTTCATTAAATTTGTCAGCAATATCACCAAACTACAAATTCCATGATCCCTAGGCCATCAGAGATAAAAGATCATAATGTCAGTGTCCCTTTGTAGCATAGTTAGGCCCTCCAACATTCCCTCTCCTCTTTTCCAACACAGCCATGTTATGTCCAAACTCTAAACACTGGTTAGTTTTAGTAGTTACATATAGAAATAACCAATGGTTTGAAGTTGACTTCTTTCAGTAAAGTATTGTTAAGACTAATCACCATTTGCCCAGGTTGGACATAACATTAAACTGCAGTAATTTAAGAATGAAAGCTCAGTGGGGACTCCATCACAATTTAATCAACAGCAGCAAACATGAGAGGCTTAAAGTGAAACACTGACTCACTTTTTCACTGCTAATGATGTAACATGATTATTTATTGCATTTCTATACCGCCCAATAGCCAAAGCTCTTGTGTGCCTGTATCAGGCAACAGAGCCGGATGAGTGGCATTTGAACCACTAACTCAACCCAACCAGGAGGGCCCACTACCATTGCTGCCCCCAGCCGGTGTCCCAGAGAGCCCTGCCAGCCACTCTCCCAATGTGGCACTTGCTACTGCAAGAGAGTAGCAGCCAGGTCTGTCTGTAGCACCCACTGATCATCTGTTACTCTCAGGGAGAGCCGTGTAGCTGGAAGATGTTGTCTCACGAAATCCCGCCAAAGCTTGGCCAGGTCTCACGAGATCCCGCAGGAGTTCGGCCAGGTCTCATGAGACCCAGAAGGTCGCTTCCTCCAGCTGCATGGTGTGGCAGCAAAGGTGAGGGGGTGGGGGACGGAGGGCTATGGTGGTGGGAGGGAGGGCAGTGAGGCAGCAGCAGCACAAGTTTCTCTTGCTTCAGGCAGCAAGAAAGCTTGCATCAGCCCTGAGAAGAAAGTAGTTCTGCTCAGTAGTGTAGAGGCTCCAGAATTCAGTTTGATGAGAAATCTGTTAACTCCTGAAAATCAAATAGCTAAATTCTTTGGAGAGTTGGTAAAGCTGTAAAAGGACCATGTTAAGCCAACCCCCAGTGAAATAGTGGAGCGATTGAGATGCAACTTATAATCACAGATGTCTCAGGAGACAGTGGGCACATTTGTGACAGAACTGAGAAAACATTTTCAAAATTGCAGTTATGGGGCAGATCTGACACAGATATTAAGAGCTGGTCTGGTCTGTGGAATTAATGACGAGAAAATGCAGAGGCTGCTACTGTCTAAGTCACAGTCAACCTTTGACTCTGCTTTAAAGTTTCCCTTGGCTATGGAATCTGCAAATAAAAGTGTATGTGATTCACAGGTACTGACTGCTCCTGGGAACTGGGGAGAGGGATAGTACCAGCAACTGTTTTAAAACTTCAAAAGAACCTGAAATACCTCAGGAAGGGCATCACCATTGTGGAAGAAAGCATGCACCAAAGGCCTGGAAAATGCCACAATTGGGGCCTGACTGGCCATATTATGTAGAGCTAAATGAAAGGGGGTGCAGCTATGCGGGACAACATAAAGAAGCCATTCAACACTCTATGTATTGGGTGAGGAAAGTTTTGGAAGTGCAGATGAGGAAGTAGCTTATACATTTATAAATGAAACAAAAATTCGCAAGGTGGCTCCTATTACTATTATACTGGATGTGAACAGAGGGAAGTTAGCCTTTGAATTAGATATGGGAGTTTGACTCATGAGTCAAGCTTTACATGAAGCCTTACAGAAGAATGAGGAGGCAGCCTTACTACAACACAGTACAATTAAATTACACATTTATGCAGGTAAAGGCAGTGGGATTTGTTTCATGAACCATATTACATAATTATTTACAATTAGAATGGGAAGGGTTAGCTGTTAAATTTGGAATATATATATATATATATATATATATATATATGGAAATTTGTGGTTTGTTCTGATCACAAACGCTTAATTTCATGATTTAATTAAATTAAAGCTGTACCAGAGATGGCATTACCAAGAATCCAGAGGTGACTTTGAGGATACATGAATACTACCATCAAGGGTAGGCATGCTTGGGCACCTGCCAAGGGCCTGTACCCCAGCAGGGGCCCACACTGACAAGAGGACCCTAGACTTGCCCCTCCTCTTTACCATTGCAACCTGCTTGTTTACATGCCTCATGCTCTGGACCAGATAATGGTGGTGACCTGAAGGAAGAGCAGTAGAGGCCACTGCCTACTTGCTCCCTGGCTCTCCATCTATCAAAGAAGCAGGTGTAGCATTGAAGAGAGCCAACACTGCTAACCATTATGCACTGAGCTGGATAGGACAAGAGGAATGTAGATGCTTTGACCTGGCCACCGCTGCCTGAGACACCTGCAAGATTGCAAAGTGGGGACCTTGTGCTCTTTTAGATTGCATTGCAGCTCTCCCAGTGATAGACATACAGATAAACTTCTGGTCTGATACAGATCCGATTGTAACCAATGCCCAAACTATACCACATAGTAAAGTATTTCTTTTAAGGAAGCTAGAAACAACAGTACTGAAAATGAAGAAAAATAATAAAACCACTTTGGTGGGGTAGGGAGGATTCCTTAAAATTTGACTTTGTGATATTTGGATATAGCAGTTTACAATGTCAAGGTCATATATACACAGTTGAGTACACGCCCACTGTACAGCTGCCGCCACATGTTAGATATATGATGTGAGGATGGTACAGATGTACATCCATTTATATGTGTGTGTGTCTAATTTCTGCTGCCTTTCCACTTCAGTAAAAATGTGGAAGTATCAAAGGAATTACACTGGGCTTCACACACATAGGGATTTTCTATACCCCTGATGTTGCAGGATACTGTCTGCCTGTTAAATACCGAGCCATATACCTGGTTATGTTATTATATCCTATAAAACCCTAAACAACTTGGGACCAGCATACCTAGAAAACTGCCTTCCCTTATATACACCCAGACAACAGCTATGATCTTCAGACGTGGTCATGCTGACTATTCTGAAACGAACAGAATGTCACCATGAAGGACCTGGACGGCGGGCCTTCTGGGAAACCCTCCCTAGTGTGGTTCAGGAGGCAGAAAATGTAACATATTTTAAACGCCTCCTGAAAACGTACCTCTTCACACAGGCTTTCCCTGGACAGTAATTTATCTAATTTTATATCGCATTCTTAAACTTTTCACATTTAAAATTTATTGTATACCTATTTCATTTGTATGGTTTTAATTATGCACTGCCCCGATAGCCTTGGCTAATGGGCAGTATAAAAATGTAATAAATAAAATACATTGTATAGATCGGGGTGGCAAAGCCTTTTTCCCCCAGGGACCAAATTCCAATTCGAGAAGGTTCTTGGGGGCTACATTCTAGTGGAGGGCAGGGCTAATGGCACAAGAGGCAGAGCCAAAGACAACATGGGCATTGCCAAGCCAAAGTAGGCATGGCGGGATGCAATTCGTACCAGTTTCAAAAATTTTCCCACCAAGCATCCAAGCCACAGCGCAAGTCTACACATGCCTACTCGGAAGTAAGTACCAGTACAACAGCTTTCAGGCATATAAGCCACAGCTCAATTCTATGCATCTCTACTCAGGAGTAAGCCGCAGTGCAACATCTTTCAGGCCTAGATCATTGTGTAGATCATGGTGCGTGTGCAGATCCGTACTCTGCTGCCCATGTTCTATTTCCAGTTTGTCAACTGTGTGAACATGGCTAAGTCCCTTATCGTACAATCCATGTGATATCCAATTGCAAAGTTAATTTTAAAAGAACAACACCTCTGCTCCCCTCAGTTAGTCACAGAAACAGCAACAAGTTTACAGGTCGTTTTAAAGTGCCTAACTGACAAACTCATGGAGAAAACCCGTATCAAGAGAAAAATCATCTCATTTCTACAACTGTGTTACTATGATTAATGTGCAACTTACTTTGCATGTGTCACTTTTGCAAACTGAGGAGCACTACAGCGAGAAAGGAAAAGCTGTGATTTTAACATGTCGGTTTGCCGTGTCGATCTCTTTCCTGTATTTCTCCCATAGCTTTTGTCATTCTCTGTCTACCCTTTTCACCTTTGCAAACTCATGTTTTTGGTAACCCATCTACAATAACAACACAATCTCTTTTGGGAGTGGTGATAGCAAATGTGCCCTTTCACCTTCACCATATGGATATGTGTAAAGGTGACAGCATACTTCGTGGCGTGGACAACATGATAGTCAATGGTGGGGTAATAATCAACTTTACAGTTGTTCATCTAGGGGGTACTCCCCAGACAACATGGTAATAAATAATCAACCGTGGTGTGGATTAGGATCAGCGCTAAGTTGACTATGGCAGCATTCAGACGACACGATAGTCAAAACAACTGACGATTGTTTTCCCCACCCCAGTTGCTTAATGTGTCGTCTGAATTCAGTCCGTGTCTAGCACCAACAAAGCAAAAAGAGCATCTTCTTTCTGGAAAAAAGAAATCCATTCTTCGATACTGCCTCCTATAATACAAGATTATTGCCAAATGTCAGGCACATGTAGGTTTCAAAGGCTCATAGAAGGTTTTATGATGTTTATAGGATATCGTGCACATGTGTTCATCTGTCACATCCGTGCATTAACCTCCTCTCTTTATTTGTGCCAGGTAATGTACCTGTTGTTGGCATAGCACAGAGACCAACATGAGAGTTCCAATGCTATAGGTTCTGCTATAGTCATCAGTCATCCTAGCAGTCATCCTAATCCATTCTAAAAATATCTTTGTTGACAGAAATCAGTGTGTCATCATCACCAGTGTGGGGTCTTTGCAATTGTCCAAATGTCACCCTATGATAGCAATTCAGTTATGTAGCTTGTAAAATCAATATTATTTCTATTAGGTTTGAACCAGCCAATGTTAAGAATTTTAAGTTCCATTATTCCAACAGGAGACTGGTGTGGAGGCTAGAAATGTGCACAGCCGAAATTATCGTATCGTTATTGGAAATTCCGGTAGAAAAACATTTCGGGTTCGATCATATCGCGAGGTACCTAGATTTGATCGGATCCAAAATCCGATAAATATCGGAAGTTCCGATAACAATAACAGTGTTTTCGCCATAGGTTTGCATTGGGGGAAAGAAAGCTTTCCCCCAATGCAAGTCTATGGGGAAAAACACTGGGCCAGCACTCCCTCCCTCCCCTCACTCACGCTCCCTCCCGCCACTCACACTCCTTACCCTCTGCCACCGCCGCCACCACCACCGCCACCCCGTACTACTGCTAAACAGGCTTTCCGGCCTGTTCGTCAGTACAGAGAAGCGCCAAGTGATGTCAACATCACTCAGCGTGGCCTGTACTAACGAACAGGCCAGAAAGCCTGTTTAGCAGTACTATGGGGTAGCAGTGGCAGTGGTGGGGAAGCCCCAGGTAAGGAGTGCAAGGGGGGAGGGAGGGAGGGGTCCCCCTTACCTAGGCCTTGTCCGCTGCCATCCACTGCTCCAAACTACTGAGAACTAGGCTTTGCAGCCTAGTTCTCAGTAGAGCTATGATGCTCCAGGTGATGTCATCACCTGGCGCGTTGTCGCTCTACTGAGAACTAGGCCGCAAAGCTTAGTTCTCAGTAGTCCGGAGCAGCGGATGGCAGCGGACCAGGTCCAGGTAAGGAGCACGAGTGGGAGGGGGGAGGGAGGGTTGGCCCTATGTCTGAATATCCAATATGTCCGATAGCTATCGGACATATGGATTTTGGATCCGATCAGATAGGGCCTCCAGGAATGTGTATCGTTATTGTTAATCGGATGTCCGATAACGACCTTATTGGTTCATTATTGGACATCGGAACGATACATTACACATCCCTTGTGGAGGCCTATCATTTCTGTGGATGTGTGGGGGAAAGGATGAAGCTTTGTACATGATACCTTCAGTCCCACCTCAAATATGTCCCGCTTTCCCCTGCTCTTCACCGGTAGAGTGGCATTCTGTTTCCAAAGACCCCTCAGCTAGCTTCCATTTGAGGTTGGGATTGCTCCCATAGACACCGAGTTGGGCTTGATTGACAAGGTTATGGGGGGGGGGGGAACCCACAACCAAGAATCATGCGGCACCCTAGGGCATCCTATGCATGTTTGGACAGAAAAAAGTCCTACAACTCCCATCATTCCCCACACAGCATGGCTGTCTGAGGAATACTGGGAATTGTAGGACTTTTTTCTGCTTAAATGGGATTGTGCCCTTAACAACCAACAAATTATAGGGCCATAGAAGATTTGGTGGTTATTAATAAATAACTGATTTTCCATTCATTTATTTGAAGCTTCACCAGTTAATGTGACAACCTTGACTCTTCCTTGACTTGAGCCCCACCACTGTCTAATAATGTTTGTCTCACAAGCAGTTCTTTTCCCAACTTAATATTCAACCTCTTTGATGTGGATAAGTAATCTGCCTTAATGCTGATGGTGAGGCAGAGAGGCCTCCCCAAAACTTTTTCCGGAGTCTTCGAGGGATTATGATCAGCACAACGCATGTGCTTCCCGTCCCCCCATGCACACATTTTGGGTGGGGCATTTGCTTGTTGGGCAAGTTCCATATGTTCCATTTATACAGCTCCGATACTGTGCAATTCCGGAAATGTTACTGCATTTTTGGGGAGTTTAAAAATGGTGGAATAAAGCTTAAAAACAATGAGAGAGGCACTGGAGGTTGACGACATTGCAAAAAAGGACCACAAACTTCCGTGAGTGATTGATGACAAGTGCACAATCAATGCCTTATTTGAAGAGGCCATAGTGTCTGTTCCAGGGCAGAGCAACCCAACCCCCCCTTCTAGTCAGAGCCATCTTCTTGGAGAGCCCATTTGGAAATGTCCTATTTCCCTCTGTCTTGCCGTCTGCATTCTGAATTATATTTCCATGTAATTAATATAAGATGGAAGAGTACAGGGCTTAAAACAATTTACTGAGGCCTGTTATATGAATCTCTCCACTGGGAAATGTGACAATTTTTCCTAACCCTGGGCTTGCATTATTTATTTATTTTTAAGCCTGTTGCTGACTCATTGGCAAACCCACCGTCTTATCTCGTGACTACTTAAGTTTTCTTAAGCACCTTTATTGCATCTTTTAATCTTTTGGCTTGTCAGTTCGTATTCAACTTATACCATTTTAGCTGTACAGCTTTAGAGAGACTGTAAATTCTTTGGACAGGGACCACATCCCGTTAGTTATGTGGTTACTCAGTCCCTAGGATAATGGCCAAAGTTCATGGCTAGAATGCAAAATATTAATAATGATAACGAGTGAAGAAGGCCTCTGGATCTCCTCCCAGGCTTTGTTTTGGACAAGCATACAGACAACTAAATGGCCAAGTGAGCAGTGGAAGCTAAAGTCAACACTATTGAGGGATGGCCATTCCTGGGCATAGGAGAGGAGAGAATTTACCAGGGCCAGCAAACTGTCATCACCACCCAAAAAAGCCTGTTGTGGCTGTTTCAGCTGGAACATGGCCTGTCCTTCCCACTGTGGTGCTTTAAGGTTGAGCTTCATCAAGCCATTTCCTGGGTATTCAGAAGGCTCTCTGAGGACTTCTAGAGCTTTTTCTTTTCTTTTTTTCTCCACCACTGTCATTTTCTGTGAAATCTGAAGCTGTTGGGGAGGGGTTGGGCAATGATAAGAGAGTATGAGTGGAACTTTTAAAATAAAAAGGTGGGGAGAATGCATGATAAGGGCTGGAATATGTGGTATCTGTATGCAATGGGGATTGATAGGCATTTCACTTAGGGAGTTTACATTGATTGGGCTGAACAACAGTTTTTTGTTTGTTTACAATATGTTTATGCTGCTCCATAATTATCTACAGATTATATACATATATATATATGAAAGTATGTGTATGGGTTTGTATGTCAGGAAATGTTTACCCACTTCCTGATGAGGTACAGACTTGAAATTTTCAAAACTGAAAGGTCTTCGTGTACAAAGTTAAAAAGAACCACACACTTTAAATCTAGATTTTTTGCTGTTTAACTATTATTTAACAATTTAAAACATATAGTAGGCTGATGCCTACAACTCCCAGCATGCCTACAACTCCCAGCAACTGAGAGCATGCTGAGAGGTGCAGGCATAACAGAGAACTCAGGGGATTGCACTCAGCCACATGGGCAATCTTGTGAGATCTCTGTAATGGCTACACAACCCAGCATGCATTCGCTGGACATACCTGTGTTGACGAGCAGAGGGGAGCACCTCTCACAGGACACTGGCAGCAACCTGCCAAAGGCATGCTGGGAGGTGTATGCATTTCAAAGATCTCAGAGGAACTGCATCCAGTTCTGGGCACCACACTTCAAGAAGGATGCAGACAAGCTGGAGGGGGTTCAGAGGAGGGCAAGGAGGATGATCAGGGGTCTGGAAACAAAGCCCTATGAGGAGAGATTTAAAGAACTGGGCATGTTTATCCTGGAGAAGAGAAGACTGAGCGGAGACATGATAGCACTCTTCAAATACTTGAAAAGTTGTCACACAGAGGAGGGCCTAGATCTCTCCTCGATCATCCCAGAGTGCAGGACACGGAATAATGGGCTGAAGTACAGGAAGCCAGATTCTAGCTGGACATCAGGAAAACCTTCCTGACTGTTAGAGCAAGATGACAATGGAACCAATTACCTAGGGAGGTCGTGGGCTCAGCCACACTAGAGGCATTCAAGAGGCAGCTAGACAGCCATCTGTCAGGTATGCTTTAAAGTGGATTCCTGCATTCAGCAGGGGGTTGGATTTGATAGCCTTATAGGCCCCTTCCAACTCTACAGTTCTATGATGCTATGGATGATCAATTGTGCAGCTCCAATGGCCACTTATATTTGTTTACCCAGCTGTGACTGCTGCCCACTGCCGCCTCAGGAGCCAGGACGAGGAGAGAAAATGGAGCCATGAAAGGCAGAGAGTCAAGCTGCTGTGGAGAGCAGCGGTGGCAGCCCCAGTCCAGTCTGGAGACCTTCCTTCATGACATCGATGTCGGGGCCAATGGCAAAGGTGACAGTGAGCATGAAGACATTGGACAAGTGAGGGAGAAGGATATGAGAACTGAGAGGATGGGGCGCTCTTCTGGGACCTGGGCAATGTCTGGTATATCAGCTAGTATATTCTAGATAGATAGAGGCGAGAGAGAGAGAGAGAGAGAGAGAGAGAGAGAGATTTCTTCATTATAGATATAGATATAGATATACTGTTTTATATATGGTTATTTTTATATATGGTGGTTTTATATAAGGTTGTAAGCTGCCTTGGGAGAGCTTCTGCCCTGAAAGGTGATTAAGAAATGTTATAAATAAATAAATAAATAAACAAACAATAAATAAATAAATAAATCTACAGATTCACAGAGTAGTTTACAAAATGCATTAAAACAGCAATTAAAGTAAAATAAGATCAGCGCAACAACAAAGAAAACCTACCAAGCTAGGTTATTAAAATCAGCAATTGCCTGTTTCAACAAATATCTAAACACCGTGCATGATAGTGCTTGTAATACCGCAGGCGGCAGGTGTGGGGGGGGAGGAGAGAATTTCAAAGGCTGGGTGCCAAAAAAGAAAAGCCCCTGCCCGTTGTTGCCATCAGATATAGTTGGGCAGGTGATGGAAAAATGGGAGACCCAAATCTGTAGGCCTCAGTGAATGAGCAGGTTAATGTGGGAGAAGGTTAGGCTGACCAGGTGGCTCGGGATTTCCCGGTCCTAACCGGGAATCCAGGGACAAACCGGCTCAACCGGGGGGCAGGGGGGCAAACCGGGGTGGCGGGGGGTCACACGGCGGTGGCAGCAAGCAAGGAGCGGCGGTAGACCCAGAGGCCAGAGGCCGCGCGGAAGAGGCAGGAGAGGGCCGGATCCGGAAGTGATGTAACCGTCACTTCCGGATCCGGCCCTCTCCCACCTCTTCCACGCGGGCGGCGACGGACGACCCTGCGCGGCCACGCGGGCGGGGAAGGAGGACCCGGTGCGGCCTCGCGGGCGGCGAAGGAGGACCCAGCGCAGGCGGCGGAGGAACCCGGCGGTAGGTCCAGGCTGATTTTTTTTTGGGGGGGTGGCTTGGTGGGGGGGTTGTTTTGGGTGGGGGGGCGGGGGGGACCAGGATTTTGATTTTTAAAATCTGGTCACCCTAGAGAAGGTGCTTCCCCAGATAACCTGCTCCAAGGTAATCACTTTGCAAAACTGCTCTCCCTACCCTGCACAAAGACAACTATACTCGGAGCCATTTCAGAAAAGCTGTGGAGAACATGCATCCATCTTGTGTGCTGCATAAGCCATCTGAGCAAGTTTGCCTAATTAGGGGCTGCTGTATAAATATCCAGCACTATCCTCAGGAGACACTAATATATGAAGCCTCTATTTCAGAACCTATTCCTGATCCATGTTCAGTTCAATGCCAGCTCTATCACTTTCCAAGCTAAGCAGTATTTCAGTTGGCTCTCTGTGTAGTCAGAGATGTCAAGGAATTCACTGCCAGAAAGGGAAGGCTATTGTGAAAATCAGTTCCCATGTCAAAATGCTGCACCAGTAACACAAAACGATCATCTCATTACCTTTCACTTCAAGATATTTTCATCAAAACATTACCCAGAGTGGGGAGGGGCAGTGCGTCCAATGTCAACATTATGATGGGGTTTTTTTTCTTTCTTACAGTAGTTTTGTCTGTGTGATGCTGATGTGTGGATTGAGCTGTATTGATTTATTTCAAGGTTTTCATCTTTCCTTTCCACATCAAAATGGGGGCTTACATTAAAAAAAAACACAATGTAAATTGACAACAAATATCAATTGAAAACATAACAGAAAATGATAGTATAACAGCACAGTAAAATAAAATGCCACAGGGAGAAATAAATAAAAAAAGACCATACAGACACCAGCAAAGAAAGCAAAGAAAGTCTTCAGATGACAGTGGAATACCATCAAGGAGGATGCAAGACAAATCTCTCAGGGTAGGGAGTTCCACATTCTTGGGGCCACCACAGAGAAGGCCCTTTCTTCATTCCTACCAGCACAGTAGAGGGGCAGGAACATACAGAAGAGATAGACCTTCAAGTATCCTAGACCCAAGCCTTTCAGGGCTTTAAAAGTGATAACCACATAACAGGTGAATGGTATGTGCCTAAAAATCTACTTCCATTAAAGAGTCTTGCAACGGGATATTGAACCAGCTGAAGTTTCCCGATGTTCTTTGAAGGCAGTTCCACATAAAGCGTATTACAGTAATCCAATGTCAGTGTAACCAAAGGTTGAAAGGCCTCTCCTAACACTTAGTTACAGGCAGTAAGAGTATTTTGGAGGCCACGTCCTTTCCTGTTGGCCACACCCACCACTGCAATAAGCCTCCAAGAGCTTCTTCAAAATTGAATTTGATCCTCAGTTTGAAAGAATTTCCCCACCCTTGCTGTACCTGCTGCTGATCAATTTTATCAGCTGCCCCAAGCTGTAAAATACTGACATTACTTTACTGAACCTTAAAAGTTGAAATTTCTTCTTCAAAAGAGAAAGGAGCAGGGGTGCCATTTTAGATTTCTGTAGGGGATGCAACAAGACTGTAGGGGTGCAAGATGAAAAGCATACTTTTGGATATATGGCTAATTTGTGGGGGCAGGGGAGTCATAGAATCATAGAATAGTAGAGTTGGAAGGGGCCTATAAGGCTATCAGGTCCAACCCCCTGCTCAATGCAGAAATCCCCCTTAAAGCATATCTGACAGATGGTTGTCCAGCTTCTTCTTGAATGCCTCTAGTGTGGGAGAGTCCACAACCTTCCTAGGTAATTGGTTCCACTGCCATACCGCTCGGATAGTCAGGAAGTTTTTCCTGATAGCCAGCCGGAATCTGGCTTACTGTAACTTCAACCCATTATTCCGCATCCTGCACTCTGGGTGATTGAGAAGAGATCCTGGCTCTCCTTTGTGTGACAACCTTTCAAGTATTTGAAGAGTGCTATCATTAGGGTGACCAGATGGCTCGGAGTTTCCCGGTCCTAACCGGGAAACCTGGGGTGAACCGGCCCAACCGGGGGGCGGTGGGGGCAAACCGGGGTGGCGGGGGGTCACGCGGCGGTGGCAGCAAGCAAGGAGTGGCGGTAGACCCGGTGGCGGTGGCGGCGGAGGAGCCCAGGAAGCGGCCGCCCCAGCAGGTAAGTGCCCTCCCTCGCGCCTCACGCTCCTTACCCACAGGGGCGTCCGCTTCCCTCCGGTGCTCAAATCTACTGAGAAACAGGCTTCGCGGCCTGTCCCTCAGTAGCACGCCGGGTGATGACGTCATCACCTGGCACGATACTGAGAGACAGGCGGCGAAGCCTGTTACTCAGTAGATTCGAGCACCGGAGGGAAGCGGACGCCCCTGCGGGTAAGGAGCGCGAGGCGCGGGGCAGTTACCTGCTGGGGCGGCCGGGGCCGCCGCTGCTGGGTCCTCCACCGCCGCTGCCGGGCTCGTGAGGCCAGAGGCCACGCGGAAGGGACGGGAGAGGGCCGTCCAGAAGTGACGTACTCAGCCCTCCCCCGCCTCTTCCGCGCGGCCTCTGGCCTCGTCGGGGCTAGTCACGATGGTGACGACCCCCGAGGAGCCCAGACGCCTGCGCGGTAGAGGCGGGGGAGCTCCCCCGCCTCTTCTGCACGGGCATCCGGGCTCCTTGGGGGTCGTTGCCATCGCGACTAGCCCCGACAAGGCCAGAGGCCGCGCGGAAGAGGCGGGGGAGGGCCGATTACGTCACTTCCAGATCCGGCCCTCCCCTGCCTCTTCCGTGCGGCTGCTGGCCTTACGAGCCCAGCAGCGGGGGACCCGCCGGTGGTGGAGGAAGACCCAGCGGCGGCGACGGGGGACCTGGGGAGGGCGGCGGGGGCGGCGGGGGCGGCAGCGGAAGGGAACCCGATAAGTCCGGGCTGATGTTTTTTGGGGGTGGGTGGCTTGGTGGGGGTGGTTGTTTTGGGTGGGGGGTGGCTTGGGGGGGTTGTTTTGGGGGGGTGGCTTGGTGGGGTGGTTGTTTTGGGTGGCGGGAGGGGGACCGGGATTTTGGGTTCCAAAATCTGGTCACCCTAGCTATCATGTCTCCCCTCAGTCTTCTCTTCTCCAGGCTAAACATGCCCAGTTCTTTCAGTCTCTCCTCATAAGGCTTTGTTTCCAGCAGTGTGTTTTAAAAACAATTGTAGATTTCTTGTGCATCTAGTATAAGCCTATGCTGGTAAGTGCAGCAAAGTTATGAGCAGAGGCCACAACAGTCACTTTATTTTAAGCAAAATAATTTGCATCTCTTTCAATCTAGTTGATTTTTCTTTGGATTTATAACTCCTGAAATCCTGCATAAAAGTATACGTAGTTTAAAGAAAAATCTACTACTGAAATTCCAGCTGTCTTGCACCTGCAATTCATGTTAAACCTCCAATTCAGTTAAAACATTCCTGTCTTTTCTAAGGATATTTTACTACTCTGTGATTTGAATAGGTAAGCTTGCAATGCTCGTAGTAAAAAGCTTGCATTAGCTGGGATCCATGTGTCAATTTTAACATTCGCTGTTTATGATCAGTAAAAATAAAAGCCACATACTGCTCATCTTCCACAGCTCAAGAATGTGCTGCATTAATGAGATTGTGCATTTTTATCTGTTCCTACCAGAATAAATGTATCCTCACCTTGAGATTTTTCTTCTTTTTTTTTACTTCTACATAATAATGATAATGGGTCCAGGTTACCTGCGGGATCGCCTTCTCCCATACAATCCACCCCACACACTCAGGTCCTCCGGGGAGAACTTACCTCAGTCAGCCAAAACTAGGCTGACAACTGTTACCCAGAGGACCTTTTCTTCTGCTGCCCCCAAGACTCTGGAATGGCCTGCCGGAGGAGATTTGTCAATTTAACACTCTCTCTGAGTTTACGGCAGCTATAAAAACTAGCCTCTTCTGGCTAGGGTGACCAGATAAAATCCAGGTCAGGGCTCCTGTAACTTTAACAGTTGTAGAGAAAAGGGAATTTCAGCCAGTGTCATTTGTATGCAGTTAGTTCATAGTGATATTCCCTCGTCATCACAACAGTGCAGGCACTATACTAGAGTGACCATATACAAAAGAAGGCAGGGCCCCTGCAACTTTAACTGTTGTGATGAAGAGGGAATTTCACCAGGAACTAATTGCATACAAATGACACGGGCTGAAATTCCCTTTTCTCTACAACTATTAATATGAGCCCTGACCTGGAATTTATCTGGTCAACCTACTTTTGGCAGGCCTACCCAGATGAACTTTAAATCAAGAATTTAAAATATGTTGATTGTTTTATATCCTCTTTTAATATTGCTGTTGTACAAATGTTGTTCCCCGCCTCGATCCAAAGGGAGAGACAGGTAAGAACTAAAATTATTATTATTATTATTATTATTATTATTATTATTATGACAGACACAATACAGCTGCAAAAATAATTCACCAACTGACCATCAAATTCAACTTCATTAGACAACCTATGCCATATTATACATACCCAAAATAATATTGGAAAACGCAGCTCATAAAATATACTAGGACAGAAAAAAATAATATGAACAAGACAATACCTTGCAACTGACCAGACATAACAGTTATAGACAAAAAAGAAAAATGCACTTACCTCATTGACATTGCAATACCAAATGACAAAAATGTTGTAGAAAAGGAAGAGGAAAAGAGAGGAAAATATATACCACTTATGGAAGTTAAAGAATTATGGCAACAGGAAAGGTTACAATTATTCCGTTAGTCACATCCGTCACTGGCATCACATAAAAAAAATTGCAGAAATCTCAGCTTCGTCATTGGACTGAGCTGCTTCATCAGTGACGCTCCTCACACTTGGGAGCTGGCTCCTCACACTTGCAATCCTGCCTCCTTATATTGTCTTGTTGGCTTGGCCCAACTGGGTTTTAGCCAACCTGATTTGTGGACCTTGTTTGAAAAGCAAGGGAGGTTGTGGCTGAATGTTCGATCTGCCCCTGCTTCCAGTAAGTGGGGATGTAATTGGATTGTTGTAAAAGGTACTGCTGCAATGAGATTAGACTGCAAAAATAAATGGATGCAAAGGTATGTAGAGTTCACGTCATTTTACCTGCATTTCAGCCTTCCCCAACCCAATCCCCTCCAGATGTTTTGGACTATAAACCCCATAATCCCCAGCCAGCATGGTGTTGTAATCCCTCAGATCTGTAGATGCCTGGTTAGGAAAGGCTGTATTTGATCATCATCTGAGCAGGTTCTGCTCTTCCAAAAACCTGGGACTGCTGTGCTGTGGAGGGATGGAATATCTCTGTGAGTGCTTCATGTATTTCACGTGGGCTGTGTTCAGACTTCACGATAACCCATGATGGGTTAATAAACTACGCCCAGTAGCTTGTTTTTGAAATAGTTCAGAATTCCCCTGCCACACTGATCTCCATTAAGTTGCTTGGGAGGGATTTAAAGGTGCCCCATCAGGAAAATCGATGGGGGGGGGGGGACAAACCCCTTGCTAAGAACTGTATTTCTCCCAAAGTCCTTGGCAAGGAGCTAGTTTCCCCCCTCCCAATTTTACGCTTTAAAAAAACAAAATCTTAAATTTTTTAATTCCCATAAAAGGGATTCCAAGAACAAAAAGGCAGTATCCCCCGTCCTGCGGGGGGATGCCGCTGCCCATACCCCCTTTCCTGGCTCTGATCAAACCACTGGGAGAAATCCTTTTCCCCAACCTGTGGGAAAAGGCTTTCATGGAGATAGGCAAGTGTGGGGTGTAGTAGGAAAGGGGGTGCCCTACAATCATGCATTGAGTTCTGATGCTGCTTACATAATGCTGGGAGAGAGATTCTTGCTAGGTGAAGCACCTTGTGAAGACTCTCGGGACTTGACAGCAGTGCCCGAGGGCATGATTACCTCCCCAAAGCCACACACACCCTTGACAACCTTGGAAGCATGAAACAAGAAGAGGAGGGGCAGAGGTCGATTCCCGCGAGATTTTCCCAAGATCTGCTTCATAACCTTTCTTCCAGCGCAGTCGACAGGCGCATTGCAGAAAGTGTTTGGGCTGGGAGTTGCTTGCAATGAATTTCATGCTGGTGAAAGCTGTCAGCTCATCGGCACCCCTTGGGGAACCAAATCCTTCATTTGATCCAAAGAACAGGTACAGCACAGGAAATTGCTGTGCAAATTTTCCCTGCACATTTGCCTGCCAAAATATTTCAACCCTGCACTGAAAAGAACATTTCGACAATTTTAAAATAAGGAGAATTCCACACCCAGTAGATGAAAGGTATGGCCCAACTACAACATATTATGTGAACAAGGTGTTCAGTACTGTCTATTTATTCATCTATTTTTTATTCTTCCAAAAAGAGCTGCACCGGCAACTTTCAAGTCAGGATATCCCAGAGCAATATTATTTGTAATAGGTGCACCAAAGCATACTTGTGTTACTGAAAAAGAAAAACCATTATAACATCTTGTCTTGTTCACATGATAAGAACAAAATCAATTAGGCTGAGAGTCAGCATTGTTGGAGATGAAAACTCCCATCAGCAGATGTTTTGCACATACACAAACATATTGGAGTGGGACATTATAAAGTAAATCCAGAGGATGAGTAATTATGTCTTGCATCTTAACACATGGGGCAGTATCCAACAATGTTGTGTGCTAACAGGACCTACTGCTACCACAATGGGAGCCTAGTGATTCCTGAAAAAAATCTGAGATGAGCAGAAACATTTGTATCCAGAAGGGTGTAGATCAGTGGGAAGGTGGTCTACTGACTAGTCCTGTTCCAGAAACAAGCATTTTTGCTGGTTCATGGAGTTACTTTTAGAACCACACAAGTGATGGGTTCTGGGAGCATGAGAGAACCAGTGGAGGCTGAGCAGCAAAAACTGGATACTACTCCTAAAGTTTAACCTTTCAGACACTGTAAAGGAATCTATTTCAAATGTAGACCATCTTTGATTTTAGATTTATTGACAGCTACAAAAGGTGGCAGGACCTGAGGAGCAGGCCAGGAGTCTTCCCTTATTGACCTCTGAGATCTTCTAAGGAGGACTTACTGGTTGCTCCGCTGCCCAACAGAATGTTCCCAAGTAGGAGTGCATAAGTGGGATATAAATGTAATATTCATACTCATCCCCTAATGGGACTTACTTTGTTTTGAATAGACACGTATAGGATTGTGCTGTTAAACTGTAATCCACAGATGTACCTGACTATATTTCCAAATAGGCTTGAGCCCTATTCAGCTATTCGGTTTTAAAATTGTGTAGAGGGAGCCAGGGACACATGGTCTGGACCCAGCCCCTCAATTCCTGACCTCTCCATGTTGGCGGGGAAAGTCTCTAGTGAAAGTGTAAGTGCAGCCAAACAAATGCAATTATAAGCCCCACACAATGGCTCAATTCGGACGACACAATAAACAACTGGTGTGGGGGAAACAATCGTCAGTTGTTTTGACTATTGTGTCATCCGAATGCTGCCATAGTCAACTCAGCGCTGATCCTCATCCACACCACAGTTGATTATTTATTACCATGTTGTGTGGGGAGTATCCCCTAGAGTTAGGGTTAGGGTTAGGGTTAGTCAACCCACCATTGACTATCGTGTCGTCCGAATTGAGCCAATCAGTAGAGCTCTGTAATTGTATTCACTTGAATGCAGTTACGCTTTCACGGTAGATCTTCCCTGTCATCATGGAGGGGGCACACATCCCTCTACACAATTTCCAAACCAAACACCTGAACGGGGCTTTGGCCTAGTGTAGGTTCAGTAAAGGCAAGGCAATTTTTTCACACCGTTCTGGAGGGAAAATATACACCCTTCAGAAAAGCGCAGACATCTGTCACTGTAGCTATTTTATGTTGGCAAAACATAACAGAACTGCAGCCTTTGTGACTTTTATTTTATGCTACTGTTGCTGCTTTTCTCTTTACCTTCTGTTCTATATCACACATTCTCACGTGGCTTCTTTCAAATTATGTAGCTTTGAAACTCTTCAGGACCTCTCCCCTGCTCTTTTCTTCTGAGTTCCCCCCACCCAGCCCAGTACCTAGCAGACATTAATACAATATCTATATAAAATGCCTTTCCTTCATTTTGGATGGCCGAATATCATTGTAACAGCCGGAGGTTTAATTTCAGAGCTCTTGGCTCTCGTTTTGTGGCTTTATCACACAACACAGAATATAACTGGGTTGTTAAATTGGCTTCTCTCTTTTCATGCTGTCTGAAAACACTTTACAAAATGAATTAGTAATGACCAACAACCTCTAAACAGTAGCTCACACAGTCTTGGATACTGAAAGGTGTTTTATAGAGACAAGAAAAAATATTAGCCAGGGGATACGAGTAGTTATCCTCTTTGCTTCTTTGGAGAGTGCCTTGGGGGTCCTTAAACTCTATATTCCGCTCTTTGCCAGAGATGTTTGCCTGTCAGTCTGTCAACCTTCTTTTGTTTGCCTAGTATCTGAATGCCTGATGAACCTATAAATTGCCACTCGAGACCAGAATAATACTTCCCTCCCTTAGCAACCTGAGTCCCAGGATCGCAATCATTTGTCAAGCGCTAATGAATTCAGACTCTCAGCCCTGTTGTGAAGCAGTAGTGTCATAAACCTCTGCTTTATAGATGAAATAACTGAGGAATAGAAAGAAGAATGAACATCTGAAGGTCACCCAGACTGCAGTCTTAGGAACAACAACCAATACGAACCTGTCTCCCAAACCTGGTCTGCAACGGACACCGCGATCCTAATTTCAGCAGGCTTGATATCCCGAAAGAGTATGCTTTGGGGTTATAGCTTCAATCTCAAGATTATTTTGTACTGAGGAAGAACCAAAGCTCTTTATTGGGGATATTTCTTACTCATGCAGGGTCAATCCATGTAGCCTATTAGTAGAACTTGGCATGCCAGCTTTCGTGCTCCTTCCTGGTGCTGGCTAGTGGCCAGCAAAGCAACTGGAGGAAGTGAAGGATGCCTAAAAAGAAGACGGGCGCTCGCAAGGAGGCTGAGAGTCGTAAAGAACGTGAGAAACAGATTAGACCTTCAAGGGGCAATATTGATCTGCTGAAACATCCCTGCAGTGCTTCAATAAAATGTAATAAATGTCAAAGAGAGTAGAAAAATCAAGCCTTTTTCTACTTTTGTAGCTCTGTTCAAAAGTTACCCATGTAGCCTAGGGCTCAGAGAATTTCCTTTGGGCTTGAGGCCGCAGTTAAATTCCAGCCGTGTCATGAATTTACTAGGCACCTTCAGCAATCCATTCATTCTTCCATTCTGTCCCCTATCTATTAAGTGGGAATAATAGAGACCATCTGCCCGCTTACCAGTGGAGGCTGGTGGCTCCGATGTCATTGGGGGTGGTGAATCCACTCCAAGTTTCAGTCAGCACTCTAGAGCTATCCAAGGTGCTTGGATAGCTCCTTTAGAGTGCTGGCTGTTTCTGACTAAAATTCAGTGAGGAGTCACCATCCCACTGAAGTCGGAGCCACCGCCTCCACTGCCACTTACCTGTCAGATATTTCATGAACAAAAAAAAGATGGTAGTGTCCTATTTTACAGAGGACAGTCTTCTGTTTGAAGGTCTGCCAGAGGACCATCCACTATTTGAAGGGTTGCCCTGTGCAATTCCAATTTAAAGTTAAAGAACCATGGGAACTTTTGCCCATCATCAATTAGCAACTGGACAGTAGACTGAACAGGCAGGCACACAGATTTCCAGGTCACTGTCTTCCACACTATGGTGAGATGTGCTGTATTTCTACAGCCATCAACCTGCAGGAGAGGGAGGCCTGCTGCCAGGGAGGAGAGGAGTGTGCCTGCCTGCCTGCCTCCTGATCTTTGCTGCTGCCACCACCACCACCACCCTCCAGAGGATTTCAGCCTAGCAGACTGCCACTCCCTGCAGGACCAGGCCCCCAGGTACTGAGCCAGCTGCTGTGGACAATTACATCTGCCCCCCTCCCTTCCTGGGAGGAATATTTAAGCTGCTGGCTGAGGGGGCCTGGGAAAGCCATCAACCTGCAGGAGAGGAGTGTGTCTGCCTGCTGGCTTTTTGTTTTTATCTTTGGGTGTTGTTTTTTGTTGTTGTTTTCCACCCCTTTCCCCAGGCTTGAGCTATGTGTCTGGGAGGGAGGATACAGGGCCAGGTGGGGGGATCTGAGGGGAGCACAATCAGGGTAGTGACGGGTAGAGGGAGATATGGCGTTGTGAGGAAGACTTGCTAGGTTAGGGGAACAAGGCCCAGACAGTTAATGGCTGTGCCTTGTTCCGGTCCCCCTCACACCCACAGGCTTGTTGGGTGTCTTATCAGCCAGCCCTCAGGCCTCCGGGTGATGCTTTTAAATGCCAGATCAGTGCATAATAATATCTCCCTCATCCACGACTTAATTGTGGATGAGGCAGCCGATCTGGCATGTATAACCGACACCTGGGTGGGAGAGCAGGGAGGAGTTAGTCTCTCCCAGTTATGCCTACCGAGGTACTTGGTTCAGCATCAGGGTAGACTTGAGGGCTGGGGAGGTGGAGTCGCCCTGTATGATGACCTATGTCGGGAGAAAGACAGGGGGAGTATGACTCTGTTGATTCTCCTTGATCTCTCAGCGGCTTTCGATACCATCGACCATGGTATCCTTCTGGGACGACTGGCTGAGTTGGGAGTGGGAGGCACTGCATTGCAGTGGTTCCACTCCTATTTGGGAGGTCGGCTCCAGAAGGTGGTGCTTGGGGAACATTGCTCGGCCCCGTGGATTCTCCAGTATGGGGTTCCGCAGGGGTCAGTTTTGTCCCCCATGCTGTTCAACATCTACATGAAACAGTTGAGTGCAGTCATCCGGAGTTTTGGAGTGCGTTGTCATCAGTACGCTGATGACACGCAGCTCTATTTCTCCTTCTCATCTTCAGCAGGTGAGGCTGTGGATGTGCTGAACCAGTGCCTGGCTGCTCCTAGAACCATCTCTGTCACTTGAGGCGCAGGTGGCCTCAGTGGCACGGAGTGCATTCTACCAACTTCGGTTGGTGGCCCAGCTACATCCCTATCTGGACAGGGATAACCTGGCTTCAGTTGTCCATGCTCTGGTAACCTCCAAGTTAGATTACTGCAATGCACTCTACGTGGGGCTGCCTTTGAAGGTGGTTCGGAAGCTGCAGCTTGTGCAAAATGCAGCGGCCAGATTGATAACTGGAACCAGTAGGTTCGAACATATAAGACCTACTCTGGCCTTCTTGCATTGGCTGCCTGTATGTTTCCGAGCCCAGTTCAAGGTGCTGGTTTTAACCTATAAAGCCTTACATGGCTTGGGACCACAATACCTGATGGAACACCTTTCCCGACATGAACCTACCCGAACACTACGTTCAACATCTAAGGCCCTCCTCCGAGTGCCTCCTCCGAGAGAAGCTCGGAGGTCAGCAACAAGAGAGAGGGCCTTCTCTGTGGTGGCTCCCCAATTGTGGAACGATCTCCCCGACGAGGCCCGCCTGGCGCCAACATTGTTATCTTTTTGGCGCCAGGTCAAGACTTTCCTCTTCTCTCAGGCATTTGGCAATATCTGAGGAGCCTGGGTTTGTTTTGTTTTGTTTTTGTAGCTTTTTGAAGTGTTGAAGTGGTTTTAAATGTACAGATTGTGTGTATGTTGTATGTTTTTGCTGTTTTAATTTTTGTATATTGTTTTAAATTGTTTTTAATCCTACGTAAACTGCCCAGAGAGCTTCGGCTGTGGGGCGGTATACAAATGTAATAAATAAATAAATAAATAAATAATAATAATAATAATTCAATTGTAACAATTCTTTCTAAATTTGCATTGATACATATAAAATATCATACGCAAATGTTATGCAAATTGCTGCCCTCTTTTTGGGTGACACGTTTCCTCCTTTTTTGGCATCTCAAAAGTGGCCACTTTATAGAAGATAGAGAGGGGTGGTCACAGAAAACATGACCAGGGCAGGATCTACACTACTGCTTTATAGTGATATTGAAGTGCACTGACAACTGTTGGGGCCCATAGACACATTCCAATTATTATTATTATTATTATTATTATTATTATTAACTTTTATATACCGCCCCATACCCAAAGCTCTCTGGGCAGTTCACAAACATTAAAAACTTTGGACATTAAAAATCGATATACCGTTTTCAAACCGCTTTCATAGTGTTATATCCTGTTTGGTGTAGGCCTGGCTCAGACCCCGTCTAGATGGATTCCGTTTGACGCCTGTTCCTCCGATTATGCGCATCTTCTCGGAAGCGCTTTATCGTAAATCTTTGTATGCAGGAGGTAATTGAGCACTCAACAGGTGACCTTACCGGTTGTTTGAAATGCGCTTTACAAGTAGTTAATGCAGAGAACCGCTTGTTCGCATAGTCAAAATGCGCTTTAACGGCCAGAGCAAAATAAAACTCGCTATTTAACGCGCATTCGATAATGCGCATAATCTGAGAGAAAACGCACCTCTACGCCCGATTTGCGCTCTGTTCTTGTAGAGGTAATTTTTTTAATGCGCCTTGAAAGAGCTTTAAATGCCTCTTGTAGAGGCAGCCTCAGATATGTCAAAACAACTCTGTTACAACTAACAAGAGTGTAAAAGTTAGGTTGCCTGGCCATGTCTATGAGATGTTGTGCCCCCTAAAAAGGAGTGTGGGTTTAACAATAGTCCAAGCTAAAACAAGGACAGCTTTGGATGCCATCTCCAAAGCCATTTGTAGAAAGAAGTCGTATGCAATCTCTTCTACTGTTAGGCCTCAACTACTGTTGTCATAGCTGAGCTCCACTGTGGTTCAGAGTTTGAGATTTTACAATTGTTAATGGGTGGAAGGCAAGGACAGGGCTTGGCTTATTTAGGAAGGGCAATTATCTCCAGTCCAATTTTGGAAAGGTACAGACAGTTCTCCTCTGCCTTCATACCCTTGCCTAGGCCTGTGCAAACCTGACAGCCAAAATCCCATTTTCACATCTCCAGGTAGTGGCTATCTTACTGTATTTCCTCGATTCTAAGCCACACTTTTTCCCCATATTTACATTTGTAAAAATGGAGTGCAACTTAGAATCGATGGTGTCTAAGAATCACCAGAATTCTCCAGTGCCGCCCCAGTCCGCGCTGCCCTTGTCTGCCAGCACCAGCGCCAGGGAGGCCGCTGCCAGTGAGGAATGGCCTTCCCCACTCACCTCCATTGCCGCCCTGGTCCTCGGCGCCAGCGCAGCTTGCAGCAGCCTCTCCAGCTCATCCACTGCCACCGCAGCCATCACCCCGGGCCAAGATCTGCCTCCCTCCCCCCTTTGCTGCCCCGTTGCGGGCAACCCTCCTCAGACCTCCGGCGAGGCGCTGCTTCCGTCATTGTCCCCTCAGTCCGTCCAGGGGTGGGATGGGGAGACAGGCAACAGTACAAAGGCGGAGGAGGAAGAAACGCTGAGGGGAAAGGAATCAGCCGCCTCGTCACTCGCCCCGCGCTGCACATGGCAGCCGCTCCGTTTCCTCACAAACAGCAGCACACACACACACAAAAGGAGGGTGGAGGCTGCACCAACCACAGCAAAAGCGTCGTCGAAGGAAAAGAGCCCCTGAGGAGAGGTGCTCGGGCGGGCAGGTTTGTTTCTACTTTGTAGTAACTTCCCGGCCTGGAAACGCGGCGTTATTACAAAGTAGAAACAAACCAGCTCGCCCGAGCGCCTCTCCTCAGGGGCTCTTTTCCTTTGATGTTGCTTTTGCTGTGGTTGGTGCAGCCTCCGCCCTCCTTTTTTGTGTGTGCTGCTGTTTGTGAGGAAACGGAGCGG
Source organism: Anniella stebbinsi (assembly GCA_029215795.1). Taxonomy (NCBI): domain Eukaryota; kingdom Metazoa; phylum Chordata; class Lepidosauria; order Squamata; family Anniellidae; genus Anniella; species Anniella stebbinsi. The sequence goes on from JARDYH010000001.1 coordinate 340,159,054, forward strand.
CTGCCACGTGCAGCGTGGGGCGGGCGACGAGGCGGCAGCCTCCCCTCGGTTGATTCCTTTCCTCTCAGCCCCTCCGTTTCTGCCTCCTCCCCCTCTGCCTTTGTAATGTTGCCTGTCTCCCCCACCTCACCCCTGGACGGACTGAGGGGATGACGACGACGATGGAAGCAGCGCCTCGCCGGGGGTCTGAGGAGGGTCACCCACAACGGGACAGTGAAGGGGGGAGGGAGGCAGATCTTGGCCCGGGGCGACGCTTGCGGTGGCAGTGGATGAGCCGGGGAGGCTGCTGCAAGCGGCGTTCACACCGAGGACCAGGGCGGCAATGGAGGTGAGTGGGGAAGGCCGTTCCTCACTGGCAGCGGCCTCCCTGGCGCTGCTGCTGGTGGACTGGGGTGGCGCCGACCTAGGCAGCACTGGCGGGGAGGACCGGGGCAGCGGGGGTGCGGCTTAGAATCGACGCAATGCTTTTTTCCTGACGATGGCCCTAAAAGTAAGGTGCAGCTTAGAATCAATGGCGTCTTAGATTCGGTGAAATACGGTAAATGGATTTGGCGATGTCGGGTGACCATATGACAGGAAAAACCCGGATTTGTCAGGATTTTTGGTAACAACTCCGGGAAGGGGGGGAATTATTAAATTTGATGAAAAATCTGGATTTTCCCCATCCTCCCCAGCCAAAGGGCAAGTCTACTATAATGAGAATTAACAAAAATGCTTACAGCTCTGCCATTTTTAAAGATAAAGAAATGAATCCTGGCACCATGATAGATTTCAGGTAGGGCTTTATCCTTGCCAAGTTTGAAGCAGATCTGTTCATCCATTGATTTTTAGGAATTTTGAAAAGTTTGAGACTCAGGTTGTCAAACCTCCTCTTTAGGGTATTGCACTTTGAGAATTTTCAGCCCTTGATATCAAGGGAATCTCAAGTTTTTAGCTCAGAAGTGCTGGGCAAGCAGGGCACCTTTCCTGTTGCAGATTTGGTGGGCAGTCAGGCACCTGGAGCTCAGCAGAGGTGAGGCATCCACAGATCAAAATTTGGGAAAGAAGAGGTCAGTCAAAGCAGCCCACAGGGCAATATGGAACAGGCCAGAGGCCTTTTTCTCAGAGTTCCACATCATGGGTGATGAAGGGTCATCCTTACAGAAAAACTCTCATGACCAACAGTGAGGTCTCAATCGAAAGAGAGGCTCTCATCTTTGAGGATGTCCTGTTGATGCAGATGTTGTTGCTTTGCTTTGCTACCCCTTCCCTTCCATTTCACTTTGTTCACTTGTGAGCTAGGCTCTGTCTGCACTACTAGCACGCAATGCAGAACGTTTGAAGTGTGTGTCGGACAAAAATAGATTTGCGGCTTGGGCTGGCTGGCATATCTCTTAGGGACAGAGTTAGACTGAAGACACAACTCGGAGACAGCTGTAGCTTAGCCCTGAGTGGCTGGCGTGCCACACAGAGCTTTTTAAGAGCATCTCAGAGTTCAGTGTTGGTGCAGACAGAGGTGGCTGGTGGTGGAGCTTTTTAAAACAAGAGTCACCAGATGTGACCAAGCTATAAGCTGGCACCCTACCCCCAGCCACAGGGTTACAAGTACACAGCCTGGCTGGAGTGTTGGGAGACTTTGGCAGAGAGAGGGGGGATTGTTGAGGCTGGAAGCTAGAAACATCAGCTGGCTGGCATAAGGCAGAGAGAGGCTGAAGGCAACCCAGATTCACCTGTAGCTTGGCCCTGAGAGGCTGGCTTGCCACTCAGAGTGCTTTAAGAGTGCATCAGAGTATTTTAAAGTGGCCTGCTGAGAGGCAAACTCCACTTTTAGCATTGCAAATTGTGCTGCAAGTTCTGTCCTCAGAACAACAATTGTATCCAAGGGAGTTCCATTGTTAACAGCTAAATCCTCCGATGCCATCTTTTGAGTTTGCAGCCTCCCAGGACTCTTCTCAGAAAATTCTTTTCTTGGCTTAAAGTAATCTGATATCTGTTTCATTTTCAGATCTTTTTGACGTGCTGACATTCTGATATAAGCAGGTCTTTTATGGTATTTTTCTAAGCGCTGGGAGATATTTTAAATCCTACTTTTTAGGACATCCTGAAGGAGATCTGGTTCTATGCATCCATCTCGTTCTGTCGCTGGCCACCCCCCACCCCCCAAGAGTGCATCAGAGTTGAACAAGTGTGCAGGAGAGGAGGTGGAGGCAGCTGGTGGCGGAGTTTTTTTAAAAAGTAAGAGTCACCAGACATGACCAAACAATAAGCAATACCCCTGGCCAGAAGTGTGTGGCCCAGCTGGACCATTGGGAGACTTTGACAGAGAGAGAGGGAGATTGTTTGAGGCTGGAGGCTTTGGTTTGGCTGCAATGACTTAGAGACAGAGACAACAGAGGCTGCACAATCAACCCAGAGACACCTGTTGTAACTTAGCCCTATGGTGCTGGCAGGCAACGCAGGGCATTAGAAAGGGGGTCTCAGAGTCGTGTGTTTGTGCAGGAAATAGACAGGAGTTCAAAATCTGTATGTAAGAAGTGGTGTCAACACACAAGCCTTGAGAAGCTAATGTATGTAAGAACTGTGAATGGGCAAAGTAGTGTCTGCCACCCATAACACGCACCCTAATGTTAGAGTAGAGAAACTTGTGACAATCATACACAAGGTTAAAAAAAATGAAATTTAAAAATAAAAAAGCCAGCCAGCCAGCAGCACACACTGTTAAAAGCAGCAGCGAGTGAGGATACAGTCAGAAAAGATATTTGAGGGAAGGGGAGAATGTATCACACAGAGTATAGCAAAAGCTTCAAAGTACAGCAAAAGCAACAAAAGTCGGAGTAAGTGAAGTTAATTTCAGATACGTTGTTCTTTATTTCAGTGATTTTAACATTAAGATGTTAAGTAGAACAGATTTGTCTTAATTGTGTGCTGTAAAATCAGATATGTGACCAAGCATATGTTCAGGTGGGCACACCCCCTTCATGCTGGATACGCCCCCTGGGGCTAGACAGGTTGGTGGGCATGCCCGTTTGGGAGCCGGCCATGTTGTCCTCCTTTTTGGTTTCCAAAATACGGTCACCCTAGCCATAGCTCAGTGGTAGAGCCCATGTTTTGCAAGCAGAAAGTTTCAGGTTCAATACCCAGCATCTTCAGGTAGGGCTAGAAAAAAATCCTGCCTGAAACTCTGGAAACCCTCTGCCAATCTGGGTCAACAATACTGGGTGAGTTGGACCAATGGTAAGACTCAGTATAAGACTGCTTCCTGTGTTCCTATGTTTGTTTACTGTGCAAGAATCAATATGGTTTTGCACTAGATGACCACGAGCACAGAAAGTGATTAGCCACAAAAGAGTAGGTTGATCTCTCTCTGTCCTTCACTATTCACATTATCAAGGAAGGATCTCCAGTTATATGAACTGAAATTATGACTGGAGTCGGTAAATGCAGAAGAGCTTAGGAAGCTGCGGTAAACCAAATAGTTCTGTGAGAATATGTAGTCTAGCTTTTGCTTTTGCTATTCTGAGTCAGCACTGTCTCCAGCCTCCCAAATCCTAGCTGATCTTCAGCACATGGTTCTAGTATCTAGTCTGCCATGGAATGCAAGCTCTGTAACCTTTGCCCAGGATCCTAGCCAACTCAAAGCCACTATATAGGGCAGAGGGAGCCTTATTTAGTGCTTGCCCTGCGGGGCATGTTCCCCTAGAACTCGCCACACCGTTAATCTTATTTTAACTCTTGGACGGCAGTCAGCTTTGAGGGCAAAGGCTTTTTTAAGCATCTGGAATAAGCAAGCAGGTGATGTAACTAATTTTCTTGACAAACATCCATGGTCACAATTAAATATTAGTGTTCTCTCTCTCTCTCTCTCTCTCTCTCTCTCTCTCTCTCTCTCCCCCTCTCTCTCCCTCTTTCTTTTTCCTCCCTGATGGAAGCTCCTGCAAAAAAATAAGTTAGCAAATTCCCCTTTCAACTTACAATGGCTGTGTTTGATATTTCACTAGACATGCCTTCCCAGGATTAATTTGAGTCAGGGCTCACAAGTTCCATCCAACCCTGGATGGAATGCCAGCACTCGGCCTTTGAACTCATGAAGTAAGAACAATAAAGAAGAAAATGCGCTGAGCATCCTTAGCATGTGCTCAGTTCCCCCACCCCCATCTTTGTTAGGTAACCAAAAGCTCGCCTCCTCTCAACTATTGGGAGTGAACTTTATGCCACTATGTTTAAATTAACCATTGAAGACACTTTTATCATAAATAATACCTAGCATTTATATTACTTCTTTGGGTTTGCCATTTCAGATTTGAAAGTACTTTGCATACACCGTCTCACTAATGCTTTACCACAATGACAGGCAACATTTTTGGCCCATGGGCACATTTGGCAATTTGATAAACTGTCCTGGGCACCACCACAAAATGGCTGCCATGAGAAGCATGGCAAAGGACAAGTATCCTCCCCAAAAGTTGAACACAAGGCAGAGGTGGTATCTCAACCCCAACACACTGAACAACTCCTTTCAACTTACAGTTTTCAGCACCAACAGAAACTTATTTCATAGCAAACCCAGCTGCCGGTAAGAAAATGGCTGAATTTTAAAAAGGATTAGGGATAAGGCACCTTGGTGGGCATCAAGAAAGGTTACCCTTTCTTTACAATAACCCCATAAAATAGGCCAGGATAAACATAGATTAGGGTGAGCAGAGCTGAGTCTGAGGGACAGTACCTTGCCTAAGGCTACCTAGTGAGCTCATGGCCAAAGCGAGATATGAATGGAGGACATCCTAATTCACAGTCCCTGACACAGCATTAGCTCTCGTTAGCAAGATTATCCCTCAACATCTTCATGTTTGGAACACTGGAAATTATGTTAAATTGTAAGATCCTTGGGGCAGGGACCTGTCCTCTTTTAAAGCACTATGCACAACAACAACAACCACAGAGAACCTGACTGAGAATGCTGCATCTTCTGGGTAGAGAGTTTTCCAACATTCTGCTGAATGTACACATATTGGGAGCAGGGTGCAATTAATTTTGGGAACAGGGCTGGTGGGCACAGTCCTGCTATCCCTTCATACAGTCTGCTTGGCACCTACTTTGTTGTCTTTTGATGCCAGTAAAATACCATTTTTATTTTTCCAGGCCGTTTAGCCCTGCCGTTTGATTTTATCTACCCTTAAGAACTTGTTGCCTTTTTTGTCTTTGCGTCTTACAATTGTTTCGGATATGCTTCATGTGTATTTAAATTATTTTTGTATTTTTCCCTCTTTTGTAAACCTCCCTGGGAATTTCTATTGAGGGTGGCATAGAATTTTTATAATACATGAATAAATTAAAAAGTAACTAACGAAATAAATATGATACATGTGGAGGGACTAAAACTATTGGCCAACACACTTCCCCTATAATTCTGCTGCAGATGACTGTCCACTTAAAAGTAGGGATGGGAAAGAAATTGTTCAGTTTACCTTTTCATTTACCTTATTTCACACTTTTCAACCACTTTGTGAACCAAATCTCAGGTATCATTTGAAATTCGCAATTCTCCAAATTTTGCAGTAGAATTCTGCATATATATATTTTTTAAAAATCAAAATCCATATTTAGGAAAATTGCTCACAGAAATGTGTATATTAGGCAAAAATCCATGCAAAAAAATGCATTTATTCGGAGAAATGTACACAAAAATGCTTCTAGACGTTTATGCAAATGTTTTGGGTTTTTTTAAAAAAAAAACTCAATGTTGAAGATGAACCAAACACAAGACTGGAAAAATGAGAAATTGAGAGGAACCAAAATTGAAAGAGCCATCTATCTCTACTTAAAAGTGATAGTTTTCCAACGAAGAAAGAAGGCAGTTACTTCACACCTTATTTATTTATTTAATTACTGCATTTCTATACTGCCCAATAGCCGAAGCTCTCTGGGTGGTTTACAAAAGTTAAACCTTGCTCTTTCACACTTTGATCTCTCATATTAGAACCCTGCGCCATCCCAGGAAACTGATTGGTGGGATTCACTTCCACAAGATTTAGTGATGGCCACCAATTTGGATGGCTTGAAAAGGGGGTGGGTAGGCACAGTGCTGGAGGAGAAGGCTATCAATGCCTATTAGTCCTGATGGCTATTTGCTACCACCAGTAGCAGAGGTAGTTAGCCCAAGTACAGCAATTGCTGGGGAACATGGCTGGGAGGGTGCTGCTGTAATCATGTCATGTTTGTGGGTTTCCCATGGGCAGCTGGTTGGCTACTGGGTGAACAGAATGCTGGAGTAGATGAACCCTTGGTTTGATCCAGCATGGCTTTTCTCACTGCCCTTACTTCTTGAGCTGGGCTAAATTATAAGCAGCATGCCATTAATGTAGGACAGTATCCAGTGGGCCATTGCCCTTCTGCAGTTGACATAGCACTAGCGCAAGCAACCTATAGTGTGATGCTCACAGCAGAAGCTGACAGAGTTTTGTTTTCCCCAGGGAAACCTGCCGCACTAACTTCCAGTGTTGCTATCGCGCGAGAGCTCATCTATGCTACCGCTCGTCAATTATACAATTGCAATGGCCCAGTTGTATACTGTTCTAGACTGCAATCTTTTCTCAATGAACACAAGGAGGCTAGTAGGCCCACTCGCCATGCCCACTGGACAGACTGGGAATGAGATGGTAGAACTGACTGTACCACTTTAGACTGCAGGTGAGGAATCCCATTTCCCCCCTTCCCTCTTGTATAGGCTGACCATATGAAAAGGAGGACAGGGCTCATGTAACTTTAACAGTTGTAGAGAAAAGGGAATTTCAGCCAGTGTCATTTGTATGCAGTTAGTTCCTGGTGATATTCCCTCTTGAGCACAACAGTTAAAGTTTCAGGCACTATCCTAGAGTGACCAGATACAAAAGAAGGCAGGGCCCCTGCACCTTTAACTGTTGTGATGAAGAGGGAATTTCACCAGGAACTAATTGCATACAAATGACACTGGCTGAAATTCCCTTTTCTCTACAACTGTTAAAGTTACATGAGCCCTGACCTCCTTTTCATATGGTCATCCTACTCTTGTATACATAGTTTCATGCAAAAAGAAATGGCATAGACCAGAAAACAGGCAGCGCTAGAACATTTCTCCCTTGTACGCTAGTTTTGCTTGCAGGGAGTTTATTTATTTATTTCATATGGGGGAACCTTCAGAAATGGCAAACCCAGCTACAGTCTCAAGTGGTACAGTCCACTCTGTCATCTTGAGTGTCTTACTCCCGCATTCTGCTGCATCTTTAGACCAAGCCTCAATTACAAGCACACAAGTAAAGGACCAGGGTACCAATGTAAGTGGGACGAAGGGTGTTCATATGCGGTGGAGGAAAGGTGGCCTGTCCTTTTACTAGTTGGATAGAAGAGGGAATTTTGGCAGGTGCAGCTTGACACGTTACCCTGTGCCGCAGGAGCGAGAGGAGAAGCAACTGCCAAACGCTCTCTTTCACACAGGGAGGTGTGTGTGTGTGTGTGTGTGTGTGTGTGTGTGTATGTGTGTTTTGCCTATTAAGTATATTTTGATTGCTTCCTGGACCCGGGGCTGTTTCTTTCACAAGCTGTGTTGGGACTCTCAACAACCAGAGCACATTAGTCTGCCACGTGAAAGGAGAATGAGGAACAAAAAACAAAACCAAAAAAGCCTCGCTTGATACATAACATCAGTGGCAGGCAGTCACCTCTTGCATTGGCCATTCATTATATAAGCAAAGGCCCACCGGGGTGAAAGGGCTCCTCTACTCAGGGAAAACTTATCTTATCTCCGATGCTCTTCCAAACCTTTGCACTGGCCTCTAGGAAGTATCGATTTTTGGTATTTTAAGTAACTGGATGAGATTCAGAGCATAGCATTCTGCCCTGGATTATTCAAAGAAATGAAAGTTTGGCATGTACCTGGGTTTCTAAAACTTCATTCACCTATCAATTCTTTAAAGCATGACTGGCAACCCGGGGGTGGGGGGTGGGGGGCAGGCAGGGAGAGAGAGAAGAGTGGGAGGCATATCACAACTTCATGTCCTTTGAACTATAACAAAAAGCCAGAAGGCTCTGTTCACATATCATTAGTTCACAGAATGAATGATAGTGCTGTGCTGCTATTTTCTGAGACTTGCTTGGAGTTGAAGAGATTTCCCTCGTCTTGTCTTTTAAATGTTTAATAGTGTGTGTGTGTGTGTGTGTGTGTGTGTGTGTGTGTGTGTGTGTTTTAATGTAGCAGGTACCCATTCTGGTGAAGACAGATGTAATACTTGCCATAGCTGATACAATAAGTTCTTCGCCCTGATCTGCTCTCAGTCTTGCTTCTCTCCTCCTGTTTATATTTTAATATTTTCAGTAGCATAGATACACATAGAGTCATCCTTTGCTGTATTCCCCTGCAACACAACAATGAACATTCAAAAACAAAACAAATGCAGACATTCTCCAGAGTTGAGGATGTTGGTGAAGTCACAGGCACTAGCCAATCAGCACAACACACACTCAGCTTTTCCCTGAGAGTCTGGAAACATTTGTGGATTTTTTCCCCCAAGAGCTCACTACAGGACATTAAAATGTACATGTTTTTCCAGGGCACTTTTCACATTTCCAAAGGGACACTGAAAATATTATGCCTGTCTTCATTGTCTGCCTCTTCGTTTTCCACTGTGCATTTTTAATTGAGCTCAGGTTTTCTGCCTTTTTCCTGCAATGTTACTCAGTGTTGCTATGAGTTGATTACGCCATTTCACTAGACACAATAGGATGACAAAGCCTGGGCTTATTTGGATGATATTCTGTTTATAGACTGCTCTAGGAATGGTAGTTGGAATGATATAACTATCACTCATTACTGATTGAACTGGATGCAGAAAGCACAGATGCAGCTGCTTTGATGCATTCACACTGAACTTTGATATTATCAGCTCACCAAAGGTGAAAGCAAGAAAGCCAAGATGGACTTTAATCACACCTTTCTACTAGCATCAGTCCAGCTAAAGTTAGTCATGACCGAATCCCCTGGAACAAGTTGCTTTTAGTAAGATTTAAGCCCTCTTCTGACGTTTACTGTGTGTTCAGTAAACATGTGGAAGAGCAGGGTTGTGACTGCTGAGCTGCCTACCCTATGAATATCTCCAATGGCTCGAGCCCCATTCCTGACCTCCATGCATTCAGTGGAAGAACTGAAAAGGTGTAAAGGAAACAAGTGGAGGAAATGAACATCTGAAGAGGTCTTTAACCACGAGATTAAGTACAGCTAGACTGGTGCCCTTGTGTAATGTCGGAAAATATTTGCAAACCATCTGACTCTCAAATGTTGACCCTTTTTTTCATCAGTTCAGATTTTTATTACAAAGTAAACTGGTGCCATTTTCCCAAGAGCACTGACAACGTGAACCATCTAAAATCATAACAATGCATTACTGGTAATAACAGTGCTTCACATCCCTTCCTGTGGACACTGCTGGGAGATTTAGGGTAGCTTTGGTAGGATCACTTTCCCGGAGGAGTGATTGGTGGACATTTACGCACCCCAATCCAAAATCAATTTGTCCTACAGTGCACATGGAGCTCTTCCCATGCCAGCTTTCTCATTCACTCTAATAGAGAGAGCAGCCCTGGTATGAATGAGGAGACATTTCAGGATCAGAGAGCTTTGGCTTTAGAGCTTCACATACCACAATTGATTGCTATGATGACTTTGCAAAAATATTCATAATGTGTATATGAATCTGTATAGGTTAAGCAGTTATTATGCAATATAGCCAGCTTAGAAAATGTTTGTTCCAAAACTCCAACCTTCCAGAGCATCAAAAATCCAACCATCTGAGTTCAAGAAGCCAAACTGCTCCTCAAGTTTCTTTCCAAGGCACTTGCTCTATTAGATCCAGATTAAACCATCCAACATTATCCCCACCCTTTCTCTAATTTCCCACAAAACTCAGCCGTTTCATTAATCAAAAACAGGTTGCGAAGAATCTTTCTTCACTTACTGGGTTACTTGATATATCTTTATAATAGTTGTTCTATTGAAGCCATAGCCAGAAGGCCCAGTTAATTCCTAAGAGCCAATGTATGCACCCACATACATATGATGGTACAATATCTTTGTTAAGCAAACACAGTATAAGCGGCATAATCCTCTCTCTCTCTCTCTCTCTCTCTCTCTCTCAGACATCTGCAGTTCAAGCGACACACACTGTACAAGGGAGCCAACCTAGGGTGACCAGATAAAATCCAGGTCAGGGCTCATGTAACTTTAACCATTGTAGAGAAAAGGGAATTTCAGCCAGTGTCATTTGTATGCAATTAGTTCCTGGTGAAATTCCCTCTTCATCACAACAGTTAAAGTTGCAGGGGCCCTGCCTTCTTTTGTATATGGTCACTCTAGTATAGTGCCTGCACTCAGCTTTGCCCCCCTGGGTACTCACTGCAGCACCAGCATCGACTTCAGGGCCGGGGAAGGGGAGTTGCCGTGGTCTATAGAAATACGATCTCCCTCTCTAGGCTTCCTGTTCGTTCGAGCGCTGGTCTTGAGTGTCTGTACTTTGTGTTGGGTACCCGAGACAGATTAGGGATTCTGCTGGTGTACCGCCCACCCCGCTGCCCAACAGTCTCCCTGCCTGAGCTGACAGAGGTTGTCTTGGACATGGTGTTGAGGACCCCCAAGATGGTGTTCCTGGGGGATCTCAACTTCCATGCGGAGGCTCCTGCATCCGGAGCGGCTCAGGACTTCATGGCTGCCATGACAACCATGGGGCTGTCTCAACATGTCATCGGTCCAACACATGTAAAAGGACATACTCTTGACCTGGTTCTTTCAGGTGGACAGGAGGATGGTGATCTGAAAGTGGGGGAACTAACATCTACCCCCTTGTCATGGTCGGATCACTTTCTTTTGAGGTTTAGACTTTCGGCATCCTTTCCCCTCTGCAAGGGTGGGGGGCCTATTAAAATGGTCCGCCCCTGGAGGCTAATGGACTCCAATGGATTCAAGAAGGCTCTGGGGGATTTTCCTGCTGATATGGCCGGTGCTCCTGTTGAAGCCCAGGTCACTCTGTGGAATGCAGAGATGACCCGGGCGGTTGACACGATCGCACCCAAGCGCCCTCTCCCTCTGAGCAGAGCTCGGCCAGCTCCTTGGTTTACACCTAAGCTGAGGGCAATGAAGCAAAAGGGGAGACGGCTAGAACGCAGGTGGAGGAAAACTCATGCTGAGTCTGATCGGACATGGGCCTACATGGTTTGGGTCCAGGTTACCTACGGGATCGCCTTCTCCCATACAATCCGCCCCGCATGCTCAGGTCCTCTGGGAAGAATTTACTACAGTCAACAAGAACTAGACTGACAACTGTTACCCAGAGGACCGTCTCTTCTGCCGCTCCCAGATTGTGGAATGACCTGCCGGGAGAGATTTGCCAATTTACTAGTCTGCAGGAATTTAAAAGATCTATAAAGACTGATCTCTTCTGGCAGGCCTACCTAGATGAATTTTAAAGTGTTTTATTGGTTTTATTGGTATTTTAATGATGTACTGGTTTTATCTGCTTTTAATCAGTTTTTGTATTTTGTGTTTGGTGTTGTTCCCCGCCTCGATCCGTTGGGAGAGGCGGGTGATAAATAAATATATTATTATTATTTTTATCGAGCCTACTCTGTGGCGGTGAGGGTGGCGAAGAGACAGTTCTTCTCCACCAGCACTGCATCTTCACAGTGTCGTCCGGCGGAGCTTTTCCGGGTGGTTCGTGGCCTGCTACACTCTGGGCCAGGGCGAGAGATGGTGAAACCCTTGGTAGCACGCTGTGACGAGTTTGCACGGCACTTTGAAGATAAAGTCGCTCAGATTCGTCTTGAATTGGACACCACGCTTAATGCAGCTCCGCTAGTAGAGGCGTTCAGAGCACCGTCTGGTCCAGTTTTATTGGATGAGTTTCAGTTACTGAGGCCTGAGGATGTGGACAAGGTTTTTGGCCAAGTCCGGTCGACCACTTGTGTGCTTGACCCTTGCCCATCGTGGCTAATTACATCAAATAAGGCTAGGACTGCCGGCTGGGTCCAGGAGGTTGTAAATGCCGGCCTCATTAAAAGAGGCGGTAATCAGACCACTCCTGAAAAAGCCTAACCTGGACCTGGAAGATGTTAACAACTATAGGCCGGTGGCGAACACTCCTTTCCTGGGCAAGGTGCTTGAGCGGGTGGTTGCAGGACAACTCCAGACACTCTTGAATGAAACGGATTATCTAGATCCATTTCAATCGGGTTTCAGGCCTGGTTTTGGAACAGAAACTGCCTTGGTCGCCCTGTGGGATGACCTTTGCCAGGAGAGAGACAGGGGGAGTGTGACCCTGTTGGTTCTCTTGGACCTCTGAGCGGCTTTCGATACCATCGACCATGGAATCCTTCTGGATAGGTTGTCTGGGCTGGGAGTTGGAGGCACTGCGCTGCAGTGGTTCCTTTTCTACTTAGATGGCTGTTTTCAGAAGGTGGTGCTGGGGGATTATTGCTCTGTGCCGTGGCATTTAAGCCATGGGGTTCCACAGGGCTCTATTTTATCCCCTATACTGTTTAACATATACATGAAGCCGCTGGGAGAGGTTATCCGGAGATGTGGGCTGAGATGTCACCAATATGCGGATGACACCCAGCTCTACCTCTCCTTTTCAACAAACCCAGGTGAGGCAGTGGCTGTTCTGAATCAGTGCCTGAGCACAGTAATGGACTGGATGAGGGCTAACAAACTGAGACTCAATCCAGACAAGAAGGAGATACTGTTAGCGGGTGGTTCGTCTGTCCGGCGAGGTGATGTTCACCCTGTTCTGGAGGGGGTTGCACTCCCCCTAAAGGATCGGGTCCGTAGTTTGGGGGTGCTCTTGGATCCAGAACTGTCACTTGAGGCACAGGTGAACTCAGTGGCAAAGAGCACCTTTTACCAGCTTAGGCTGATATACCAACTGCACCCTTATCTGGACAGAGATAGCCTAGCTACAGTTATCCATGCTCTCATAACCTCTCGTTTGGATTACTGCAATGCGTTATACGTGGGGCTGCCTTTGAAAACGGTCCGGAAACTTCAGCTGGTACAAAACAGGGCAGCCAGATTGTTAACGGGGACTGGCCAATGAGACCATATTATGCCAGTCCTTTTCCAACTTCACTGGCTGCCGATCCAGGTCCGGGCCCAATTCAGGGTGCTGGTACTAACATTTAAAGCCCTAAACGTTTTGGGGCCAGGTTATCTAAAGGAACGCCTCCTCCCATATGTACCTGCCCGGACCCTAAGATCATCTACAGGGGTCCTTCTCCGTGAGCCCCTGCCAAAGGAAGTGAGGCAGGTGGCCACTAGGAGGAGGGCTTTCTCCGCTGTGGCACCCCGGCTGTGGAATGAGCTCCCCAGAGAGGTTCGCCTGGCGCCTACTTTGTTCTCTTTTCGTCGCCAGGTGAAGACCTTTTTATTCTCCCAGTATTTTAACAGTTAAATTAACTCAATTTTAATCCTTGTTGTTTTAAATTTGTATTTTAATCTGTATTAATTCCTGCTGCTTGGTTTTATTCTGGTTGTGTTTTTATATTGTATGTTATTCTGTGTTTTTAGATTGTGGCTTGTTTTATATTTTAAAATGATTTCATGGTTTTAATTTTTGTGAACCACCCAGAGAGCTTTGGCTATGGGGCGGTATAAAAATGCAATAAATAAATAAATAAACTGTTATGATGAAGAGGGGATTTCACTAGGTGCTGCATGCATACATGACACCTGCTGAAATTCCTTTTTCTATATATCTGTTAAAGGTACAGGATCCCTGTCCTCCTTTCCGTATGGTCACCCTACACCCATCCCCATCTCTACCTCCAGCTGAAATAGGTAGGTTTCTCACTTGATTCTCCAGCAGGAAGGGAGGAAGGGGAAATGGAACTCCCCCACTCCTTTGTGGGCGCAAGATTGTTAAAGGTACAGGAAGGTCAAATAGATTGAAACTGACCTGACACCAAAGGTACTATGGCTGGGGTCTCCTTGGGCAACAATGTGCCAACAGAGATATCTCTTGGTGTCTACTAGGGCCATCTTAATTTTTTTAATTAATATACTTTTTTAACTGGAAGGCTGGCATGTTGCAAAGTGAAGGGCTGCCCTCCAGCGCCATTTTTATTTGAGTACAAAACAGTGGCTTTGTGTTTTATTGCTCTGCCCCCAATTCTGCCTTGTACCCCACCTCTGCTTCACACTTAGCTTCTTGGGTTCGTTACTTTTCTTTTAGCCTAACCAGTTTGTCTTCTGGGAAATGACTGTTCTGTGACCAGCTGTGGCCCTGCTGGCAGCCATTTTATGAGAGCACCCGTGACACTCCCTCAAAATTCCAACTGTGCCTACTGACCCAAAAAAGTTGGGGACCCCTGTACTATGGGGTGGAGGGATGTGAGCAGCAGATTCACAACAAGGCAGTTAATCTACTATTGCCATCCCTAAAAAGGAATCTTGGTAAGGACACCTACTTAGCATGCATATTAAAGAAGCAGCCATGTATCCTTATTCCAGCAGCTCTCCATTTAGCACTACTTAAATCTCCAGTGTTGCTCACCAAAACAAGAGTAGAGCTGGTTGAATAAGCAACTTCCTTTCTTTTCCAGCTTACTGCTAAGATGGGTCAATGCCACCTTGTGGTCAGCAGCATTGAAAGCATCTGAAAAAGCTACAATATTCAACATTCCAGTAGAGTAACTGGCTGAATTCGGACGACACAATAAGCAACTGGGGTGGGGAACAATCGTCAGTTGTATTGACTATCATGTTGTCTGAATGCTGCCATAGTCAACTCAGCGCTGATCCTAATCCACACCACAGTTGATTATTTTTACCATGTTGTGTGGGGAGTACCCCCTAGATGAACAACTGTAAAGTTGATTATTACCCCACTATTGACTATCGTGTTGTCCGAATTCAGCCACTGTGTTAGCCTGTGTGGCCAAAACAACTGAGCATGCTAGGGCACCTTAAGGACAAAGACAAATAGGTGATGAGGTGGTAAACCTGTACTTCTGCAGATTGCAATTGATGCTCTATACCAAAAAGCTTTTTTAAAAAACAACAAACTGTATGTAGAGAATTAGATGTCTTGGAGAAAGTTTATAGCTTAGTCTTCCTCCTGATACGCTAGGTTTCTATGTGGAAGAATCTTGTATTACTTAGGAACATTCCATCACGTTAGCCCTCACTGTCAGTTTGACGTAGTATGACAGAGCCACTAGCATTACCACCTCAACAGCTGTTTGTGAGAACAAGGTCTAAATTGTGTTTAAGAAGAAGGATACCAACATGCTGGAATGTGTCCAGATGTAGGTGACACAGATGGAGAGGTGCCTGGAGATTATACTGAGTATATTGGAGAGTAGACAATTAAGAGGTTATACAATCACCATTTTCAAATATTTCCAGGACTTTCGCAGCAAATTTGTTCTCAGTTTATCCAGAGGGTAGTAGCTGAACCAACAAGTTCAAATTACAAGAAAGGTGATTTCAACAAAACAAATGGTTGTTCAGCAGTGGAACAGATAGCCTTAGAAAGCGGTGAGCAGTGCTTCATTAGAGGTTTTCAGGCAGAGGTTGGATGGCCAGCTATCAGGGTTGCTATAGCAGAGGGTTTCCTGCATTAGCAGGGGGTTAGAGTAGATGATCTCTAGCGGCCCTTCCAAATCTTATGATTCTACTTGCAATCCTATGCACATTTTCTTAGGAATGAACCACATGGAACACACTGGGATTTTCTTCTCATTAAGCATGCTTAGGAGTGGGCTACATCACCACATGTATTGTGACCTACACTTTCACCCACGAGATGCAAATGATCAGAGGAAATATCCAACTTCAAGAAGTTCATGTTGCAAAAACAGGGTTTTGTTTTTAAAGTGCCACAAGAGCTCTTTTTCCTCTACTGTAGACTTTCCATGGCTACATTTCTGGAATGAAACTATTGGTAACCTCTGCAACTTTCTTGGTCCAAAACCTAACAAAGCATTTCAAGCCCTGTTAAAGGCAAAACACTTCATCAATCAACTTACTAACTGAAGAGAACTCAACAGTTGACAATACAATAGTTTCATTCCAAAACTGACTCTGCAGCAAATCTATCGTATTCCAGCATGCTTTTAATTAACATTTGCCTCTTATAATTTATGTTTTAAGTGTTGCAATTTATTTATTAATAGTATTTTACTGTTTTATGGCTCATTTTGTTTTTGGATATATTGTTTTAATCTTATTTCTTGAACCATTAACTGCAGAAAAGCTGGATAGAAATTTATGAGATAAATACTTATTACATTCATGTCCCCCCATCCTTCCCTGCAAAAACTCACCATCCCCATTTGATCCTTTCAACAACTATCTTCAGGTAAGTTAGGCTGAAAGATAGTGACTGGCCCAACTGCAGAAGCTCTGCTCTCTTGACCAGATACAAAAGAAGGCAGGGCTCCTGCAGCTTTCACTGTTGTGATGAAGAGGGAATTTCACCAGGTGCTGCATGCATACAAATCACACCTGCTGAAATTCCCTTTTTGATACAAAGGTTAAAGATACAGGAGCCCTGTCCTCCTTTCCATATGGTCACCCTACACACAGGACTATCCCAGGAACGATAAGCACAATCACAATACAAAGTTGACCGCATCCTATTCCACTTTCAGCAACGCAGAATAGGATGCTACAAAGGAAACAGAGCGAGGTAACATGCCAGCAGAACCTGGTGCACAAATAAAAGTCCCATATGTATTCTCCTCATGATTATGTACGTGACCAAATTTGAAGAATTTGTGGGAACAGAGAGTCCACAGGGACAGCAGCAGCATTTCCAGTCCTCGTGACTGGAGTGCCTGAATGCCATCTCCACTTTCAGTCTGCTTCATGGCAAGGATTCTTCACATGATTAAGAGCACACAATAATCCTGTGGAGGAAATGAGGCTTGCTTATGTGAGCCCACCATTTTGGAAATAATAGGAGACTAAGGGCCTTTCTACACCTAAGGGTGTAGAGGGAGGGAGGGGGGACAATCCCGGATGTGCCTGCTTCCGGGATCGTCCCTGGGCATCCAAAACGGAAGTGCGACGTCCTGGGACGTCACGCTCATCGCGGGCACCATTTTTAACTTTAAAGGAGCAGAGCGCATGCTCCCCACCCCACCCCCCGCCATCCTGGGTATGGCGGACTTGCTTCCCCCACTATGGGCCCAGAGCTGCACCGTGCAGCTCTGGGCCCATTTCAGGTGCCGCGTTTGCTTCCGAGTAAGCAGGCACCAGGCAGGATGGGTGCCCACACCTCCCATGGTCTCGGGACAGTCCCAAAACAGCTCGAAGAATCAGGTTTTCCCAGGGTTTCTTTATCCATGGGAAAACCCGTGCCCATCCCCTCCTGCCCTCGCGAGTCCCTGTGTGTCATTTGGATGCACAGAGAGCATCCAGGAACAACCCCGGGGGAAAAGGCTGGTGTAGAGATGGCCTAAGTTGTCTAGGTGTTGGTGAATCTGGCCTGTATCAATGGTTACTAGTCCTGATGGCTATGAGCTACCTCCAGTATCAGAGGCAGTAAGCCTTTATACACCAGTGGCTGGGGGACATGGGTGGGAGGTAGGCTGACCATATGAAAAGGAGGACAGGGCTCATATAACGTTAACAGTTGCAAAGAAAAGGGAATTTCAGCCAACGTCATTTGTATGCAATTAGTACCTGGTGAAATCCCCTCTTCATCACAACAATTAAAGTTGCATGCACTATACTAGAGTGACCAGATACAAAAGAGGGCAGGGCCCTTGCAGCTTTAACTGTTGTAACGAAGAGGAAATTTCACCAGGTACTAATTGCATACAAATGACGCCGGCGGAAATTCCCTTTTCTCTGCAACTGTTAAAGTTACATGAGCCCTGTTCTCCTTTTCATATGGTCAGCCTAGTGGGAGGGTGCTGTTGCACCATATCCTGTTAGTGGGTCCCTGATTGACAGCTGGTTGAGCTCTGTGTGAACAGAGTGCTGGACTAGATGGACCATTGGTCTGATCCAGCATGGCTCTTCTTATGATCTCTTGTTCTTATGTATTGCATGAGGAAAGAAACTGTGTTATGTTGAACCTGACTACGGAATTCAGGCTCCATACAGGTCTTGGTAACTTCACTGGTTTATTAATAGGGCTCAAAGAGGCCTGTAGCAGTGTTTCCTCTAGGCCAAAGAAAGAGAATGAAGGGGAGGCTGGAGGCTGGGATATTCCAAAGAGGACAGGGCACAGTTAATTCACTGTGGCTGCTGAATACAACTCAGGAATCAACCAAAAAGATGCATCCAGCTGCTGTGATTAAGCTATGTCCTATTAGGGTCAATGATTAGATTTATAACCTGTAACACTTGGGCGTGGAGGGGTTTCTTTCATATTCAAATAAATGACTTTCTAGGGTGCATTTGACTTCATAATGGTTAGTTAGCAACAGGCAAAGCTAAGATATTTGGATGTGTGTTGTAATTCCATCCCAGAGCTTGGGTTCTTTTCCAAACCAGCAGAACTGACAAAGATGCCAGGAGGCCCTGTCATCCTGCCTAATTCTGGAGAGGTCAGGAAAAACCTCCGCTTTCGGAATCTTGGCACTTCCTGTTCCAGCCCAGGCTGGGATGGGGAAGCATGGAGGCATATGAAAGTGAAACTTTATTATTGTAAAACTATTATTTATTGCTAGCTAAACGTCTTTCAATCCACAAGTCAAGTGAGTCATATTAGGTGTGAAGGGATGGCTCAGCTCTTATTTATTTTCCCATTTTTGGCTCAGCTCTGAGCGAAGGGAAGGGGCCCGTCCATTCAGACAGCCGCCAGTCGATCACATGTTCCAATGGGGACTTGCTCTTTGACTGGTTCCAACTCAGTCTTCCTGATTTTAAATTCGTTGTTGTTGTCGTCACCACCTTGACCTTTTTAGAGTCCAGTGATAGGGAGACCATATGGAAAGGAGGACAGGGCTCCTGCATCTTTAACAGTAGTATAGAAAATGGAATTTCAGCAGGTGTTATTTGTATGCATGCAGCACCTGGTGAAATTCCCTCTTCATCACAACAGTTCAAGCTGCAGGAGCCCTGCCCTCTTTTGTATCTGGTCACTCAAGGGGGCAGGGCCCCTGCAACTTGAACTATTGTAATGAAGAGGGAATTTCATCAGGTGTTGCATGCATACAAGTGACACCTGCTGAAATTCCATTTTCAATACAATTATTAAAGATACAGGAGCTCTGTCCTCTTTTTCATATGGTCACCCTTGGTAGAGAGAGCGATACAGTTCCAGTGCATTTTTATTAGGGGTGTGCATCGCATCGGATCTGATCCACGATCCGAATCCGATCTGCCCCAAAATCGGAAAAATCCGATCCGATCTGATCCGCCGAGGTCTGATCTGGATCGGATCGGATCGGCTGATCGGACGCCATTTTGAATGCTTTTTCCCATAGCAAAGTATTGTTTTACAAAAACGCCTATAACTTTTTCATTTTTAATGATAGAAGGATGAAACTTGGGCACATTGTAGACTGGTTAGACTGGCAATTAATTTTTTAATAAATAACCAGGAATGCCTATAACTTTGTCATTTTTAAAGTTACACACATGAAACTTTGCCACATTGTAGGTGGTACCTTGGGACCTACGTGTATAAAATTTCAAAAACTTAGGTGCTTGCCTTGTGTGGCAATTAATTTTACAAAAATGGGTAGTAGTGGGGTAAATACAGTTATGCCTCCCATTTTTTTATTTTTAAAGATACAAGCAGGACACTTGGGCACATTACAGGTAACACTTGGCTTGATATGTGTATGAAATTTCAGAAACATAGGTGTTTGCCTTGTGTGGCAATTAATTTTTGAAACAATGAGGAAAGAAACACCTATAACTTTGTCATTTATAAAGTTACACACATGAAACTTTGCCACATTGTAGGTGGTACCTTGGGACCTATGTGTGTGAAATTTCAGAAACATAGGTGCTTGCCTTGTGTGGCAATTAATTTTAGAAAAATGGGTAGTAGTGGGGTAAATACAGTTATGCCTCCCACTTTTTCATTAAAAATGAAAAAGTTATAGGCGTTTTTGTAAAACAATACTTTGCTATGGGAAAAAGCATTCAAAATGGCGTCCGATCCGGATCGGACATCCGATCCGCGGATCGGGATTGGGTCCGATCCGATCCGACCATCCTCCGATCCGATCTGATCTGACCCCCCAGGTCCGATTCCGATCCGCTATCCGATCCGATCTGGGGGGTCAGTGCACATCCCTAATTTTTATCACCTCCTCTTGGCTTGCATTGGTAATCTGCTTCTGAGTAGTACCCAATGCCATTTAATATTGTGATGGCATTCTATCTGTATTGATACGGAGTACTTTTTCCCTGGGACAACTAGGAACTGATTTCACAGGCACCAGAGGGAAAGTTAAACAGCACTGCAACATGGAGCCAATGCCATGAAGAGCCAGATAGCAATCACATGTGGTCCTTGTTCAAACCCTTATCTGGATCATGTTGTTCTTGCCTGTGCTGGAGAAGGAACAGTGTCGGTGTGGGATGCTGCTGTGCCACATCATTCAGCTTTTGCAAGAAACAAAGGTCAGAACCAGTCAGAACTCTAAAGGAACTATCCAAATGCTGTGGATAGCTCCTTTCGAGTTCTGACTCATTCTGAATGAAACCCAAGAGCGGATTCGCCACCCCACTGACATTGGCGCCACCAGCCTCCACTGCTCCATTCCTTACTACTACCTGTAGTGTGGTGGATAGAGCATTGGGCCAGATCTACAACAAGCCAGATATAGCACTATGAAAGTGATATGAAAGTGGTATATGGTAAGTGTCTGTGGGCCCCAACAGTTGTCAATGCACTTCAGTAGTGTGGCTCCTGCCTTTTATATACAGCTTTCATGCAGCTTTCATAGTGTAATATCTTGCTTGGTGTGTCCATAATGTTCACCTTGGACTAATCACTACTTCAACCTTCCCCAACCTGGTACCCTCCAAATGTTTTGGACTACACATCCCATCATCCCTGAACACTGACCATGCTGGGTATCACTGATGGGAGCTGTAGTGCAAAATATTTCAAGGGCACCAGGTTTGGGGAAGGTTGAGGTAGTTCTCAGGGTTTTTGTGGGGAGGGAGGAATGGAATAATCCTTACTCCCCCATTCTGTATATAACTAGGCAAGAAAGGAGGAAAAAGTGTCAATGAGTAAAAGGTATGAGAGGAAAGGGTTAATGCTCTCTCCCCAAGCACCACTTCCCTTGATGTTCAAAGCAGCCACACAGGGCTGTAATGTGCAAAACAAAAACTGTGGGAAACCTTAATCATGGATCTCTCATGTAACAGTCTCTTTTGGTCTTGAGGATGGCAGCTGAATGCGGCTCTCACGCATATGGTTCTGGAGAAGCACCATGCCTTTCAATAATGAATTGCTTTGGATAAGCTTGTCAATCAGTTCATCAATAGTTAGGGTCAAGCCCAGGATAAACAAGCTTTTATTTAGACTGTAACCTCATTGGGGAATACTAACATTTTCTGCAGTCTTCAAATGCATTCCTTGCTAACTTGACCCCACCTGACTTTTAGGTCCAAATGCAATTGGAAAAACAACAATGGTAACCCCAAGGAATTCATCCAGCTTATAAGGCTCTCAGCCATGAATACTTAATTTGAAACACTGTCAGGGATATAATATAGAAGTCCCCCAAAGCACAACTGCTATCCAAAGTAGGTCACCCGTCCCTGGCGAAATATCTAGGCCACGAGATCTATACAGACATAAGACGCTGTGTGGAGCAAAATAACATTTAAAAAGGGGGGAAATTAAACTTTTTTTTAATCATTCCCCATTGGGGGGTGTATGTGTGGAATTCAGCATGAAAACAGGAGGTGGGAAGCTTAAATCCCCCTTCTTGAATCACCATGGTCCCGAATTGGAGGCACATGCACTTACCCAGAGGTAAGTCAATCACACATACACGCACAGCTGTGCTAACTCAGCTCACAATGGGATAAATCCAGTCACTGTTAAATGAAACACCAACATGGAAGAGGACAAGCAGAGGGCATTGCAGGAGCAGTCAAGTTTTTTGCTGCTCTTGCCATGCGCCTCTGTAGCCCTTTTCAACAAGCCATAAAGTACGCACTCTGCTGGGTTTGGATGTCACTACAAGCCACCCTGAAAATAAGCCACCTTGAACAGGCTGAAAACAAGCCATGGGTTCTCAGGATGGCATGTTCAAGAAAAATAAGCCACCCTATGTAAACCATGCTGGGTTTGTACATCACGACAAGCCACTGTGGGTGATGACCCATGCTTGGTTGTCATGTCATGTAAATTAGGTCACACACTCAGTGGGTTGTCGTTGAATGCAGTTTGGCTTACTAACAACCCTGAACAACCCAACAACAAACCATAAGTTCTCAAGCTGGCTTGTTCAAGAAAAATAAGCCACACTGCATGGTTAGCAAGCCATCCTGGGTTCAGACAACATGCTAACCCATGGTTTAACAAACAACCCACAGTTCAACAACACTGAGTGTGGATTAGTGTGTTCCTAGAATCATAGAATAGTAGAGTGGAAGGGGCCTATAAGGCCACCGAGTCCAACCACCTGCTCAGTGCAGGAATCCACCTTAAAGCATACCTGACAGATGGCTGTCCAGCTGCCTCTTGAATGCCTATAATGTGGGAGAGCCCACAACCTCCCTAGGTAATTGGTTCCATTGTCATACTACTCTAACAGTCAGGAAGTTTTTCCCGATGTCCAGATGGAATCTGGCTTCCTGTAACTTGAGCCCATTATTCTGTGTCCTGCACTTTGGGTTGATCTAGGAGAGATCCTGGCCCTCCTCTGTGTAGGGTGGAGATCGCCTACTCTAATGGCGGTAGACAAGCGCCACGCTTTCTGGGGCCCTGGAGAACGCGCAGCCTGCTCTTCCCCGCCCCTTTCCCAGGATGAAAGGGCCTCTTCATTCAAGCACGATGAGACCCTTTCACCCCAGGAAAGGCGCGTGTGGGGCACGGAGCAGCTTGCTTACCTGCTCTCTCCTGGTCTCGTGAGACTTGTTTGAGAGGTGGAGCAATCTCCCCGTGCTCCCAAACAGATCCAGAAGGCAGCGTCAGAGGCAGGAGCAGCAGCACGGGCCCGGGGTGAATAGTTAAGTAGGTGGCGTAGCGCTGGCGGGGGTTGGCGTGGGCGGGCAGCAGGTGGCGCGGTTGTGGGGCTTGTGAGGCATGCATTTGTGGGGCAGGTGGGAGCAGGGTGCATGGGGCGGGCGTAGGGCAGGCGGGCGCGGGGTGGGTGCGGTGCACGTGAGGCAAGTGGGGCAGGTGGTGGGTGGAGCGGTTGTGGGGCTTGTGGGGCGCGGTTGTGGAGTGCATGAGGGGGGTGGGGGGAGTGGGGCTGGTGGGCGAGCGAGGCTGATGTGGGGCCGGCGGGTGCAGGGCGGGGGTGGTGCTTGTGGGGCAAGCGGGGTGTGCGTGCAGGGCGGCGCAGCTTGGCCCAGTGTGGCACATGGAGCAGCGCAGCATGGGGAGCATCCTCACCCGGTGTCCTCCTGGCACACAGGGGCAACATGGTGAGCGTTGCGGCTGGCCCGGCGCGAGGCAGCCTGGCCCAGCATAGCCTGGCCGGGTGTGGGGTGGCCTGGCCTGGAGTGTGGCATGTGGGACTTCAAGCCCATGGGGCGGCCTGGCCCAGTCTGGCGTGCACGCGTCTCAACCTGGCCTAGTGCGCGGGGCTGGGGCTGCCTGGATGTGATTTTATTTATTGTTTATTTATTGATTTTATTTATTGTCCATATATTTTGATTCATTAATTGGGGTGGTATGTGTGTGTGTTTTAAAACTATTATTAGGTTTGCCATGGGTGAGTATGCTGGTGTGTGTGGATATCTATTTAATTTTCAGTCTTGGTTGAGTGTAGTCATTCGGTTGGTTGTTTTTTGCCTTGGTGCTTCTCTGGATTTTTATTATTTTTCCTTGGGTGAGTATGTGGGTGAGTGTTGTATTTTTAATATTATTTTATTGCAATGGGTGTGTATGTTTTTGTGTTATTTTGCATTGTGTGGGTGGATTATTATTATTATTATTATTATTATTATTATTATTGTCATTATTTTGTCTTTGATGAGTGTGGGGGTGGATTTCTATCCCCCCCAGTTAAGTGTGTGTGGGGAGGTTGTTGTTTTAATTGCTTTTGGGAGGGTGTGGAGTTTCCCCCCACTTTGGGTGAGCGTGCAGGAGTATGTAGATTTTAGTTTTTATTGCCTTTGGTGAGCATGAGGTGTGTGTGGATGCTGCTACTGCTGCTCTTACCTGGGGTGTGTATGTCTGCCCTCTTTTGTATCTTGTCATGCTAGGCAGGGCTCCTGCAGCTTTAACTGTTGTAATGTGGAGGGAATATCACCCGGTGCTGCATGCATACAAGTGACACCTGATAAAATTCTAGACATGTTGCCTGAAAGCAATTTCACGTATATATCACAATGTATATAATGTTGATGTCTAACATCTGCCTCGCGTCTTTACAGCTACTCACTATTTCTACACAGCTTTTCAGATAAGGAAATACATGTTTGTCTTAATTGTGTGCTGTGAAATCAGACATGTGACCAAGGCTATGTTCGGGTGGGCATGCCCCTTGGGGCTGGACCCGCCCCCTGGGGGCTGGACATGTTGGTGGGCACGCCCCCTTCGGGCGGCCATTTTGGACCTGGATTTTGGTTTCCAAAATCTGGTCACCCTACCTCTGTGTGACAACTTTTCAAGTATTTGAAGAGTGCTACCATGTCTCCCTTCAGTCTTCTCTTCTCCAGGCTAAACATGCCCAGTTCTTTCAGTCTCTCCTCATAGGGCTTTGCTTCCAGACCCCTGATCATCCGCATTGTGCGAACCTAGTCACTATTACAGGAATACTGAATAAGTTGCTTGAATTTACTAAAACAACATTTAGAAGGGCCCAGCTTTTAGGATCCCAGAGACAGCAGAGACCATTGGCCAGAGATGTACAGGAATTTATGAGATTTTTATTTAACTTTCTGCAGGCCCCACTCCCATAACGTTAACCTCTGCTATTGTCATTGAAGAGGACTGTGTGAGTACAGATGGTATGTCAGAAAGGGCCCTGTAGTTGACACTGTCGTGTGAACCTCTTTGCACTATGATGTAATCACTATGAATCTTGGCAGAAAGTATCATGGGAAGGCTGGCAGTGTTGGTGCTCGATGGAGTTGACCAAACTGTTTGAGTGCTGGCACTGTGATATTGCAGGGGAGGGAATAATATGTTGACACTACCTGAGCTGAACTTGGACATTGACTCTAGATACCCATGGACCACAGTCTGGTTTTCTTTGTTGTTTTGGTTTGTCTGATGTAGTAATTTCTGACTCTGGCTGCCTCCCAACTATGGTCAAGTGTAAGGTAACCATATGAAAAGGAGGACAGGGCTCCTGTATCTTTAACAGTTGTATAGAAAGGGGATTGTCAGAAGGTGTTATTTGTATGCATGCAGCACTTGGTGAAATTCCCTCTTCATCACAACAGTTAAAGCAGCAGGAGCCCTGACCTCTTGACCAGATTCAACAGAGTAAAGCTGGGAGTTGTATGACTTTTGTTCCTGTCTAAACCTGCCTAGGGCCGCCTCTTCATGGTGTCCCCAAAGTGAGGTTCCTTCCAGTGATCTACATGGAAGGGGCGCCACGCTGGCTTTTCCTGAGGCCGCCAACAGCGTCATGCACGTGGCTGCCCAGCAGCAGCCGGAGGGGCAGCTAGGAGCATTGGCTCCCCTACTCTAAGGTAAGTTGTTTTTTGTTTGTTTGTTTTAAAAAATGTGGGGGAAGAATGCGGAGGCAGTGCAGTGAGCTTATGGCTCACTGCTCCATCCCCTTCCCTGGTCACCCCGCTCCAAGCGAAAAAAAATCGGGGTAAATGGCTGACTTTTTTAGAGCGGAGCGAAGGACCTTTGCCCCTAGATGACTTCGCACTGGCAGCAGTGTTATGTAACATAACTGCCGCCAGTGCAAAGCCATATCGATGGAAAGTGTCCGTCTAGAGGTTCCTTAGGATTGCACCCTTAAGGACACAGCCCTATGCATAACAGGCTGGGGAATGCTAGAAGTTGTAGGACTTTTTTCTGTCTAAACGTGCATGAGGTTGCACCATTCGTTTTTAGATATTTATGGCTATTCTTATATATCTTTATTCCGTTTATCTATTCCTGTGCTCTTAGTCATTTTGTATTGTATTTTATTCTTTTAACTGTTTGCGATGTGCCCAGAGAGTGCTTGTTATTGAGTATATCAAAAAATAAATGAATCAGTAAATCAATACATCCTCCAGTACTCACCAAGAACCTATGCATTTTGGCTCAGATTACTAGTCAATTATTATTTATCCGCTGATCCTTCCTCTTCCACAAACCCTCTGCATGTGCAATGGACTTAAAGGTCCATTAGCGTGGCTGGGAGAATTGGCCCCCATCGGCAAGGCAGGGGGAGAGAGAAAGGCAATTTCCCCAAGGCTGGGGAAACTGAGAATTTTCTCCCCCACACACTAGAGTGGGGGAATTGCGCACTTTCCGGAGGCCTCGGAAAGTGCTCTTCGCCATGTGCTTGTCCAAGCCAGCTCCCAGAACAGGGCTGGCTGAGCACTAATTCTGAAAGAGGGGGGAAATGGCACAAATCCCTCTCACTGCTTCTGCTTCTTCAAAGCCCAGTGGGAAACTGACTCCGATTTGCCCCTAATTTTTGGCACATGATCCCAACCTCTGGGGAGGAGAAGGGTCTTGTCTCTCACACCTTTTTCCTCTTCCTCAAGTACTCTGAAATGTGCAGAGCCCTGGGAGCAGGGTCCATATACTAGAAAACTCTGGCAAGGGAGGTCGCTACTGGTGTGGTGGATTCCTGCTACTCACCTCACCTGTTTTCAAGAAATAATATCTCAAGGCCATTCAGTGCCCCGGTGTCAGAGTCAAGAATTGAATTCCATTTTACTCTTTTTAATTGCTTTTTGCAGTGCCTGCTTTAAATTGTACAATTATACCGTTCCAAGGACAGCTGCCTTGGTTTTGATCAATGCCTGAGGCTGAAGATATGGCTGAGCGAAAAGGAACATCAAGCCTGTCTTTCATAATAAATAGTTTGACTTGCGCAGTATCTGAAACAAAGAGGAACAAGGTCTTTTTGACAAGGTGACAATGCCTCTGTGAGATTTCTGTTTCCTATCAGAACCAGAATTTCTGTTTCCTATCCCAGCATTCCTATCCCAGTATTATACCAGCTCACGAGTCCTTTGGATCTTCTATACATCTAATGCAGTGGTGCAGATCCTTTTTCAACACGAAGGGCAGAATTCAATTTTGTAGAAACCTTCCAGGTGGTGGGCGGAAGGCAAAAAAAGCAGGGGCCAAAATGCCCGCATGTTTATTTGTTTATTAAGAGACTCACAGTCGTGAGTCCCTTGTTAAGATCACTCAGTAAAAAACAATTGGGGGGTGGTCATTCCAACATTCATAAAATCGAAAATGTTTCACCAATCTTCCTGAAATTTACAAGTGCCAGACAGAAATGTTGGTTTTACATAACCTGAAAATTTCATGAAGATTGGTGAATAATAATAATTGAGGGAATAATAATAATAATAATAATAATTTTATTTATTTCTTACCCTCCTCTCCCTCTGGATCAAGGCGGGGAACAACATCAAATATAAAATTCACAAAACTGATTAAAAGCACATAAAACCAGTACATTATTAAAATACTAATAAAATACCAATAAAACACTTAAAATTCAACTGGGTAGGCCTGCTGGGAGAGATCAGTCTTTATAGCTCTTTTAAATTCTTGAAGACTGGTAAGTTGGCAGATCTCTCCCGGCAGGTCGTTCCACAATCTGGGAGCAGCAGAAGAAAAGGTCCTCTGGGCAACAGTTGTCAGCCTAGTCTTGGCTGACTGTAGTAAATTCTTCCCCTGAGCGTGCGGGGTGGATTGTATGGGAGAAGGTGATCCTGCAGGTAACCTGGACCCAAACCATGTAGGGCTTTAAAGGTAACAACCAACACTTTGTACTTCGCCTGGAAACTAATTCGCAGCCAGTGGAGAGATTTTAAAGCTGGTGTGATATGGTTACCCCTAGGTGCACTGGTGATCAACCTTGCTGCCATATTTTGAACTAGTTGAAGTTTCCGGACTAGGCACAGAGGTAGCCCTATGTACAGAGCATTGCAGAAATCGGGCCTCAAAGTTACCAGCGCGTGCACTACTGTCTTTAGGTCTCCCAACTCTAAGAAGGGGCACAGCTGGCATATCAGCCGAAGCAGTTTAAAGTTGCAAAGGGGGGAATCCTCTCAGGCTCACTTTGGCATTTGAGACTGGGGCTGCCTCTACAAGAGGCATTTAAAGCTCTTTCAAGGCGCATTAAAAAAATTACCTCTACAAGAACGGAGCGCAAATTGGGCGTAGAGGCGCGCTATCCCTCCGATTATGCGCGTTATTGAATGCACGTTAAACAGCGAGTTTTATTTTGCTCCGGCCGTTAAAGCGCATTTTGACTATGTGAACAAGCGCATATGCGCATTAACTACTCGTAAAGCACATTTTGGTCATCCGTTAATGGGCTTCACCGCCTCTCGCCGCCTCTCGTGCAGAGGTATTAGGCGTAAATGTGCTTCAGCGATTATGCGCATAATCGCCTAACCAGGCGCAAAAGCGAATCCTTATAGAGGGGACCTGGGCTGGCGATAGTTTTTATCAAGGTCCCCTTACGAATTGACAGGTTAAATAATTAAAATTCCAATGCTGTCCTCTTCCTTTTACCTTAGAGTTAATAGAATAGGTGTTATTTTCTTAAAATTCCCTTTAGTTTATTTTAAATTTGATTTATAAGCTCCCATAGTAACGAATGGAGCTCCTTCTAAGTGAACGCATGCGGAGTAGCGTCTCTCTCTCTCCCTCCCTCTCCCCTCTCCAACTGGATTAGAACGTTGAGAGGCCAGGGAGAGTGAATGACTACCTCCTGGATTCCCTTAACAGTGTGGGCAGTCTACTGAGAAGTAAGTTCCATTGAATGCAATGGCTCTTACTCTCAGGTAAGCATGTAGACGATTGCAGCATTTTTAAAATTGGAGCCTGGGGTGTGTTGGGTGGAAGGGGAATCCTGGAAGTAAAGATTTCCTTCTCATTCCAGCACAACAATACTCCTACAATTAAAAACTTCCTTGCTTGCTTGCTTAGTGTGTATGGATTCCCTTAACAGTGCTAACAGTCTACTCAGAAGTAAACTCCATTGAATGCAATGGGTCTTACTCCCAGGTAAGCATGCAGATGATTGCAGCATTTTAAAAATTGGAGCCTTGGGGTGGGGGGTAAAGATTTCCTTTTCTTATCAGCAGAATAATAATCCTACAATTTACAACTTATTTTCTTGTTAGCTCTGTGTGTGTGTATGTGTGTGTGTGTGTGTCTTTCTGTCTGTCTGTCCGTCTGTGTTCTCTTACTCCGCTGCTTGATTTTCAATTAAATTCTATGTGTGTCTACTCAGAACAAGTCGTTTTAAGTACAAAAACTACATAGGGTGACCAGATAAAATCCAGGTCAGGGCTCATGTAACTTTAACAGTTGTAGAGAAAAGGGAATTTCAGCCAGTGTCATTTGTATGCAATTCGTTCCTGGTGAAATTCCCTCTTCATCACAACAGTTAAAGGTGCAGGCACTTTACTAGAGTGACCATATACAAAAGAAGGCAGGGCCCCTGCAACTTTAACTGTTGTGATGAAGAGGGAATTTCACCAGGAACTAATTGCATACAAATGACACCGGCTGAAATTCCCTTTTCTCTACAACTGTTAAAGTTACAGGAGCCCTGACCTGGATTTTATCTGGTCACCCTAAACTACAACATGTGTAAATGCTGAGTCTGGAGGATCCTATTTGGATCAAGACTACAGTGCACTTAGGGGGGGAAAGTCACTTTGAAATAAATGGAACATATCTTCCTAGTTGTAAAGTGCTCTGTAGCCTGTTTGTCTCAAGGCAAAATTGTCTTTTAAAAATAAAAATACCATCATACATTGTCCTCTCTCCATATGTCACGGGCTCTCAGTAGGGGCTAGGTACTATTTTGGTTGTGATTTTTGTAACTGTTATTGTGCCTTTTTATCTTATATTGATCTTACATTTTGCTTCTGGTCATTTTAAGAACATAAGAAGTGCCATGCTGGATCAGACCGAGGGTCCATCAAGTCCAGCACTCTGTTCATACAGTAGCCAACCAGCTATCGATCAGGAAGCAACAAAGTAGGACATGGTGTAACAGCACCCTCCCACCCATGTTCCCCAGCAACTGGTGCACACAGGCTTACTGCCTCAGAAACTGAAGGGAGCACATAACCATCAGGGCTAGTAGCCATTGATAGCCTTTCCCTCCAGGAATTTAGCTAACCCCCTTTTAAAGTAATCCAAATGGTGGCCATCACTACATCTTGTGGTAGTGAATTCCATAATTTAACTATGTGCTGTGTGAAGAAGTACTTCCTTTTATTTGTCCTGAAACTCCCACCAATCAGCTTCATGGGATGACCCCTGGTTATAGTATTATGGGAGGGGACAAAAATGTCTCCCTATCCACATTCTCCACACCATGCATAATTTTGGACACCTCTATCATGTCTCCCCTTAGCCTCCTTTTTTCCAACCTAAACAATCCCACCTGTTGTAACTTTCTCTCATAGGCAAGATGTTCTCCCTTAATCATTTTAGTTGCCCTTTTCTGCACTTTTTCCAGCTCTATATCTTTTTTTAGGTGTGGTGACCAGAAATGTATACAGTATTCTAAGTGTGGTCACACCATAGAGTTGTCTAAAGGCAGCATGATACTGGCAGTTTTATTCTCAAATTCCTTATCTTATAATGCCAAACATGGAGTTTGCCTTCTTTACAGCTGCCTCACACTGGGTTGACATTTTCATTGAGCTGTCTGCCACATCCCCAAGATCTCTTTCTTGTTCGGTCACCGCCAGCTTGGATCCCATCAGTGTACCGAGGATGTGGACAAGCTGTTTGGACAAGTGATGACAACGTGCCCTCTTGAGCCCTGTCCTTCTTGGCTGGTCGTCCAGGAAGGAGATGTAATCAGACTACAGTTACAACATATTATTCATACATCTCTCAGGGAGGGGAGTTTTCCATCCTGTTTAAAAGAAGTGGTGGTGCGGCCACTTCTAAAAAGCCCTTCCTGGACCCCCTGGATCTTAATAACTATAGACCAGTATCAAACCTTCCATTTTTGGGCAAGGTGATTGAGAGGGCAGTTGCCTTTCAACTTCAAGCCGTTTTGGATGATACAGATTTTCTAGACCCATTTCAAACCAGCTTCAGGACAGAATACGGAGTTGAGACTGCTATGGTTGCCTTAGTGGATGATCTACACTTGAGTATTGACAGGTGGAGTGTGTCCCTGCTGGTACTTCTGGATCTCTCAGCGGCTTTCAGTACCATCAACCATGGTATCCTTCTGGAACGCCTGTGGGGATTGGGAATCGGGGGCACTGTGCTGCAGTTGTTCCTGTCCTACCTCTCAGGCAGGTTCCAGATGGTGATTCTTGGGGATAGTTGCTCCTCAAAAAAGGAGCTATTGTATGGCGTACCTGCTGTTTAACATCTACATGAAACCGCTGGGAGAGATCTTCCGGAGGTATGGGGCAGGGCGCTATCAGTACGCTGACGACTCCCAAACATATTTCTCTATGCCTTTGACAACAGCGTCAGCTAAGGATAGTGTGGTTACTCTGAATGAATGCCTGGAGGCGGTAATGGGCTGGATGAGGAAAAACAAACTGAAGTTGAATCCAGACAAGACGGAGGTGCTTACTGTCAAAGGCCCCAACCTATGTTTGGAGGTGTGTTAACCAGTTCTGGATGGGGTTATGCTCCCCCTGAAAGGCTGTGCTCGCAGCTTGGGGGTGCTCCTGGATCTGTCACTCCAGATGACAGCTCAGATGCGATGGACAGGAGTGCCTACTATCAGCTTCGACTGATATGCCAGCTGCGCCCCTATCTAGAATTGGAAGACCTAAAAACGGTAGTGCACGCGGTAGTAACTTCGAGGCTTGACTTCTGCAATGCACTGTACATAGAGCTACCTCTGTGCTTAGTCTGGAAACTTCAACTAGTTCAAAATACGGCAGCCAGGTTTGTCACTGGTACACCTAGGGGTGACTATAGTACACTAGCTTTAAATCACTCCACTGGCTGCCAATTAGTTTCTGGGCAAAGTACTAAGTGTTGGTCATTATCTTTAAAGCCCTACATGGTTTGGATCCAGGTTACCTGCAGGATCACCTTCTCCCATACAATCCGCCCTGCATGCTCATGTCCTCTGGAAAGAATTTACTACAGTCGGCCAAGACTAGGCTGACAACTGTTACCCAGATGACCTTCTCTTCTGTCAGTCACAGACTATGGAACGACCTGCCAGGAGAGATCTGCCAACTTACCAGTCTTCCAGTATTTAAGAGAGCTATAAAGACTGATCTCTTCCAGCAGGCCCATCCAGTTGAATGTTAAGACTTTGTTGATATTTTAATAATGTATCAATTTTATATGCTTTTAATCACTTTTATGTATTTTATATTGTTAGTATTGATGTTATTCCCCACCTCGATCCAGAGGGCGAGGCGGGAAGAAATAAATAGATTTATTATTATTATTATTATTATTATTATTATCATCATCATCATCCGCATTGCCCTCCTCTGAACATGTTCCAGCTTCTCGGCATCCTTCTTGAAGCGTGGTACCCAGAACTGGATACAATACAAAAGATGGGCCCAACCAATGCCAAATAGAGGGGAACCAGTACCTTGCACGATTTGGAACCAGTACCTTGCACGATTAATGCAGCGCAAAATAGCATTTGCTGTTTTTGCAGCCTCATCACACTGTTGGCTCATATTCAGCTTGTGATTTACAACAATTCCAAGATCCTTCTTGACTGTTGTATCGCTACATCCCCCATCTTGTAACTGTGCATTTGGTTTCTTTTTCCTAGTGTAGAACTTGGCATTCATTCCTATTAAATTTCATTCTGTTGTTTTCAGCCCAGCGCTCCAGTCTATCAAGATCATTTTGGAGTTTGTTTCTGTCCTCCAGGGTATTAGCGATCCCACCCAATTTTGTGTCATCTGCAAATTTGAAAAGCATTCCCTGCACATCCTCATCCAAATCATTAATACAAATTTTGAAGAGCACTGGGCCCAGGACTGAGCCTTGCGGTATCCCGCTCGTTATATTTCCCCAGGTTGAGAAGGTACCATTGATAAGCACTCTTTGAGTCTGATTCTGTAGCCAACTGTGGATCCACCTAATAGTTCTTAAATATAGCCCACTTCTCTAGTTTGTTAATCAGAATGTCATGGCGCACTTAGTCAAAAGCTTTGCTGAAGTCAAGATATACTATGTCCACAGCATTCCCACAATCCACAGGGGAGGTTATCCGATCAAAACATGAGATCAGATTAGTCTGACAGGATTTGTTCTTGACAAATCCATGCTGGCTTCTAGTAATCACTGCATTGTTTTCAAAGTGTTTACAGATTGACATCTTTATAATCTGCTCCAAAAATTTCCCAGGCATGGATGTCAGACTAACTGGTCTATAGTTCCCAGGTTTATCCTTTTTGAAGATAGGGACAACATTATTCCTCCTCCAGTCATCCGGCACTTCACCCATCTTTCATGATTTCACAAAGATAATAGACAGTGGTTCTGAGAGTTCTTCTGCCAACATGTCCATACCGGACTGCTGGTAAGGGCTCACATGAAATTCCAACACATAAAAAGCTAGCATGTCAAGGAGAAGGCTATGCTAGGACCATAAATTCAATCCATACTGATGCAATGCCACCATTAAGATGGACAGGGCATTCGTGGAAGGAGCTCAGGTGTACTACAGTGGAAATAACGTGGCTGTGACAGAAATTAAAGAGCTGCAAGTGGGAGGCTGATGTGTGTGTATGTTGGGGTGTGTGTCTGACACTAGTTTTGCCTCTCAACTAAATAGTCAGTCCCCATAAAAACCAGTAAGTAAGAGGTTGGATGCAGATTTATGCTGGATCATCTGTGCTGATGGAAATGGACTTTCCTGCCCCCTCTTTCCCATGGCAGCCCCTCCACCACCACCCAAAAAAAATGCTCCACAGAGAATCGGGCCCTGCTGAATGGGGTGAGCTCCAGTGTATGTGTGTGAGGGGGATCCTCAAAAATCGGGTGGAGGGACCTTCTGCAACTGGAGCCCTTTCTTTCACGGAGTGCTGATGCTGGATCCAACCCAATGGGTGCCAAATCTGCTCGTACCTCCAACATCGATGACACCCCACCATATAAGTGACTGGCTGCCATTCACAACAATGGGAAAGTAAACCAATGCTATCAGGGACACCATTCAGGTGGAAGGAAACCCTCTCCCTTGATCATGGTACTACTGGTGCCATGGTATGATGAAACAGGAATCTATTTCACAGTAATCCCAGCTACGAGTAAGGAAATGTGTTAATCAAAACAAAATGGGAGAGATAAGGCACCTTGTTGAGCACTAAGAAAGGTGTTTGGGGGCTGCATTTGGTGTTTATGAGCACCATGTTGCCAGTCCCCACTTCAAACAATAGACAACACAAGCATACATAAAATGTGCTGTGTTGTTTTGATTGCATGTTATAATGTTTTTAATGCTCCTGTTTTCAGGTTTGCTCTTTCAAATTGTTGTCACCACCATGGTGGCTTTTTAGATATATAAATATTAATGGCAATTAACTAAATAAATTACCCTTCATTTTAAATGTCATGGTTATAACTTTTAATGCTCAAACTGTTCTCTCTCTCGCTCTCTGCCTTCCCTCCCCTCAAGAAATGCTAGATAAACTAATAGGGAAAGGAGCCCAAAATAGTTCCTGAAGAAAGAGTCACTAAAGGCACAATCGCAAACAATTGCAAACGAAAAATGAGAAACACCTAAAAAAGCTAATGCGGCTGAACAAAAGGTTAGTAATGAGCTCGAAAAAAGGGGGGGGGGGGGGGAAGAAGTAGCAGAGGTGAGAAATCCAGACTTTAGGGAAAGTGTCAGGAAAGCTAAGGCTCAGAATGAGCAGAGGCCAGAGAAGGATGCTAAGAGAAACGAAAAGGTCCTTTTCCGGTATATTTGATGCAAAGGGAATTTATTTTATTTTATTTATTTTAAACATTTCTTAGCCGCCTTTCAGGGCAGAAGCTCTTCCAGGGCGGCTTACAACCATATATACAAACAACCATATATAAAAAAGGATCAGGATTGCAATATTGTCCCAGTTGTTTTAATGGAGAACTTCCCAGGTAATTTGAGAGGAGAATTGGAAGGGTTATTGAGGGGAAAAAAATAATTAAAGTGAAAGATTGGGTAAGGAGATTGAGTAATAAAAAGCAATTAGAAGAGGTTCTAATAGGGCAAAAAAAATATGGTTTAAGGTCTTGCAATTGGAACAGTGGACAATAAAATGGAAAAAGAAAAATAAAGAGTGTAGAAAGGAAACAAGATTTGAAAAGCTAATTGAGGCTAGAGAGAAGGAGGGAGGAAAAAAAGTAAAAGTAAAAAAGGTTTAACGAGTGATATATATAAGATATTGCTAGAGGAGGATGAGTCTCAAGAAATTTTGAAAACAATCTGGGAAGAGGATTTGAAAACTCAAATTGACGGGGACAGATGGGGAAAGATATGGAAATCAAGAACTTTAAAGTTTCTTTCAATAAGGATAAAAGAAAATCAGTATAAAATAATCTGGAGATGGTATCTCACCCCTGTAAGATTACATCAGATAGATAAGAAAATATCAAAGTCTTGTTGGAGGGATGTCAGGATGTGGGGACATATTACCATATGTGGTGGACATGTGAATATGTTAAAAAATTTTGGGATAGAGTTTTTAAGGAGATAAGTGAGATATTAGGTAAGTACGTGGAAGCAAGTCCAAATATAGCTTTATTGGGGTTATTTGATAAAGAATATGGTAATAATAATATAAAAGAATTGATAAACAATCTCCTGACACCGGCGAGATTAATGATAGCTAAAAGCTGGAAAATACAAGGGAATTATAGTATAGAAGAATGGTATAAAGGAGTGTGGGATATTGCAATTAATGATAGACTAACATGTATAATGAAAGTTAAGATGGGATTAACTAAAAAGAATGATTTTGGAAGTATTTGGGGAGTATTTCTAGAATATGTTTTAGAAAAGGGGAGAGGTTGTACACCTTCAAAAGAATCAATGCAATTCTGGAAAAATGTATAAAATAATAAAGAAGGTCTCAAGGGAAGGGGAGCACGGGGGGTTGTTGAGGGTTATATTTGTATTGTGTTTATTTTATGTGATATATGTTGAAAATTAATAAAATTATTTTTTTTAAAAAAAAGAATTGCAATATTGTAAGGAAAGGGTGGGTAATGTCAGGGGATCTGCGGGGGGCACTCTCAACCCCACCCGCAGGCCAGATCTACACCAAGCAGGAAAGGACACTTTGAAAACGGTTTGAAAACTGTACATGAAGTGTGTCCTGGGCCCCAACAGTTGTCACTACTGTTATAAACCATTTTAAAGCAGTAGAGTAGATCCTGCCCCGGACTCCTCTACAGGCTGCATTCCTGCCACTGCAAACCATTACAGATGGGTAAAACGGATGTATTTAGCTGTGAATCATGGCGGCCCGGGGACGTCAGGGGCCACATGTAGGCTGCATGTAGCCCAACCTTGCTATGAGGACTTGGTCAGGAAATACCTACTGTTATGTATTCTGTGTGCCAGACAGCCCGATTATCACCTCTTACTTCAAAGAGAAGAGGGTAGGGGGAATATCTGGAGTCGCCTGAGAGGCTGGACCACCTGTATGACTTCTAATTGGTATCTTGGGGGTGGGGTTACTATGACCCTACAGTGCTGTTCCATTCCAAGCCGCCTTTAAAAATGAAAAGATGCAGTACAGTGTAAAAGAAAAACTCCCCTCTTTCTAGCTTGTGCAATAGCCCTGGCTCAAATCTCTCTTTGAACCTTCGACTTCACCTCGTCAGCCTGCACTGTGCTGGGACAAGTCAGGGTCAACCAGTGCCAAGGTGGAAGCCAGGACCACTGAGTGGGACCATCAGTCAGACTAGCCTGTTCATTGAAGTTTTCTCCTGCCGTGCCTCCCTTTGTTGCTGCCTCACTCCATTCTGGCATGTCCTGCCTGCCCCTGTGAAACAGAAAAGGTTTTGTTCCCCATTAGCTCTGCCTTCCTAAGCTACTCTTTCTTCCATTGGCTTGCCTTGACTGGCAGAGCAACTGAGAGCCTATCCACATTGCCCTTAAAACAACTTATATTCTGTTTAAAAATGTGGTTTTTAAGTCGTTTCATTATGTGGTAGGACACATTGAACAGTACTTACATTTCATAGTGACTGCTTCCTCCGTCCTTAAAATGTTCAATGGCGTATTACAGGGTTAATTCCTTATGTCTTCTTGTTTCGTTTTTGTTTTGCAGGCTGCTTGACCTGCCCACTTCTGTCTCCGTAACTCAAGCAGCCTGCAAACCAAAAACTAAAGAAGATTCAAGGCATTGTTCAATTTTAAACAAATAAAAACAGTGGCTGGTCAGTTGAGGAAGGCTTCCTGGAAAAGAGTTGTTTTTGGAGGTGCTGGAAGCAGCCTAGTGACCTCTAGAAGCAGGGAGTTCCAAAGAGAAGGGGCCACCACACTAAAGGCTCTTACCCTGGTGGACTCCAATCAGGCCATAGGTCCAAGTGGAACCACCAGGAGAATGCCCTCCAATGACTTCAGTGAACAGGTAGGTTGGTAAGGGAAAAGGCTTTTGAAAAATCCTAGAGAACAGGTAAAGTGCCACAAGGCAAATTTTGAGACTTTCCAAAAAGGGAAAAGGGAGGATCTGGGAAGCTACAGACAGGTCAATCTGACACAAGTCAATTTGACTTTCATACAATGGAAGATACTAGAACATATTAGAATGCTGTCAGTTTGAAAGCATATGGATAACAATTCCATGATTTGTAGAAGCCAGTATGGACTTGTCAAGATTAAATCTTGCCAGACTAATTTTATCTCTTTGATGCTAGCTTAGTGGGTTGCAAGAATGCTCTTTGTTTGTTTTTAATGTAGCGCCGCAGGACTCTGACCCTGTTACCTTTCTGTCTTTCTATAAATGGCTTAAGGAACAGGTGGAGGGAATCCTTAATAAATTTGCAGATGACATAAAACTAGGAGGGATAGCTAAATTCTCAGGACACAGGAATAAAATCCCAAATGAAATAGAATAGAATGGAAGACTGGGCTTAAACTGACAAATTGAAATTCAATAGACATATGTGAAATTCTGCACTGGGGGGGAGGGGCAGTGGATGGAATCAAATGCACAGGTTTAGAATAGGGATACCTGGCTTGGCAGCAGCATATGTAAAAAAGATATTGGGACTCTAGTCAATCACAAGCTGATTATCAGCTGTGAGATGCACTACAAAAACGGCTACTGTGATTTTAGACTACATTAATAGAACCATAGGGTTGGTTGGATCCAAATTTAGTTATGCTTAGAGAAGACCCATTGAAATCAATGGTATGTAAGTTAGTCTTTATTACATTAAGTCCAATTGTGTTCAATGGATCTATTCTAAGTATGACTAAGTCTGGATCTAACTCATTGTTTCAAACTCATGAGAACAAACATTCTACTTTATTCGACATTAGTCCAGTTCTGAGTTCCAGTTCTGGGTCCTACACTTTAAGGAGATTGTGAACAAACTAGAATGGCTTCAGAGGAGGGCCATGAAGATGTTCATGAAGACAAGGTCTATGAGGAAAGGTTGAAGAAACAGGCTACACTTAGAAGTAAGGACTGTGAAGAGTGCAATTTGGGTGCACACTTCAAATATCTGAAGGGGCATTTCACATAGAAGAAAACACTTGTTCTCTGTTGCCCCAGAACACAGGACAACATCTAACAGGCTTAAGTTTCAGAAGGGAAATTTCAGTTTAACATTAGGAGAAACGTCTTGATGGTAAGAGCAGCTTGTCAATGGAGTCAATTACCTAGGTATGGGCTGTCCCTCACCAGAGGTCTTCAAGCAGGGGCTGGACACCCTCCTGTTGGAGATTCTCTAGCTCTGAATTTCCTGTATCAAGCAGGGGGTTGGACAAGATGACCTGTATGCCCAGAGCCAATGGTGACTCCGATGTCAGTGTGGTGCTGAATCCGCTCTGGGTTTCAGTCAGAACTATAAAGGAGCTTCACACATTGGCTGAATTCGGACGACACAATAAGCAACTGGGGAGGGGGAAACAATCGTCAGTTGTATTGACTATCGTGTCATCCGAATGCTGCCATAGTCAACTCAGCGCTGATCCTAATCCACACCACAGTTGATTATTTATTACCATGTTGTGTGGGGAGTACCCCCTAGATGAACAACTGTAAAGTTGATTATTACCCCACCATTGACTATCGTGTTGTCCGAATTCAGCCATTGGATTACCAACCAAGAGTGGTCT
This sequence comes from Anniella stebbinsi, assembly GCA_029215795.1. NCBI lineage: Eukaryota > Metazoa > Chordata > Lepidosauria > Squamata > Anniellidae > Anniella > Anniella stebbinsi. Next base: position 340,198,615 of record JARDYH010000001.1, read on the forward strand.
GCCCTGATAACATGCCACCATTGCAGTTAAATCCTGCTAGTCATATTGAATTGTAATTGTAAAAAGGTCATGGTTCAATCTAACTAGTACACCATCTTCTTGTCAATGTCCCAAACCCCAACATGGTATTCAAGATTGATTGAGGGTTGCAAATAATTTCTTATCCATGCACACTGGGTGAGTGGTTCCAGGTTTGTGGTGAGCACTTCCTCTAGTGGTGGGCCCTGGTGGGTTACCTGGCAGTGGTGGTGGCAGGCAGCAGCAGTGCTCTGAGCAGATGTGGATGGCTGGGGGCTGCCATTTTAATTTCCCACCATTCCCCAAATTGAAGTTGTACTAGGAACAAATCAAAATGGCGGTTAGACCTTGTATCTGGTCAAGATGGCAGAGCTCCTGCAGCTTTAACTGTTGTGATGAAGAGGGAATTTCACCAGGTGTTGCATGCATACAAAAGACACCAGCTGAAATTCCCTTTTCTATGCAACTGTCAAAGATACAGGAGCCCTGTTCTCCTTTCCGTATGGTCACCCTACATTACCTAAGGAGCGCAAGTGGTCACAAGAAGAACGTCTGGAAGGCAGGAGATCTAGAGTGGCCATGTGTCCTCTTTTACAGAGGACAACCCTCTATTTTTTTCATTAACAACTTTATTCACAGCCAATAGGCCAAACATCAGCAAATAGCATTTAGACATTGATACAATGTTCATTTACACTCGTTAAAATTTATAAAAGAATAAAATATATAACTATCATAAGAGGGGAAGAGGTACCTAAAATCTATAAAGGCTGGATATTAAATATTTGAGTTCTGCAGACTATTATATGGTGTACAAATTTTGCCACTTGCAGAGTGAGCTTCTTGTCCTTACCCTGTAATAAAGTGCTTATCAAAGTTTGATGCCCATTCATACCTAGTTCTTGTATTATTGGGCCTAACATGGAGTGTCTTATTTTTTTGTAAAAACTGCAGTCTAATAGCATATGTTCAACTGTTTCCACATCCAAACCGTTACAGGAGCATCGTCTGGCTTCTAATGGAATTTTCTTGTATCTCCCTTCCGTCAGTTTAGAGGGGAGAACATTGAGTCTGGCTAGTGTAAAAGCTCTCCTATATTTAGGCACAAATAGCCAGCTCAAGTACAGCATTCCATTTCTACCATTGTACTCAGTTAGGCTCAGTGAGAAAGGAGAGCATGGGCCCTGGGGGCAACCCTCTATGGGAAGACCTGCTAGAGGTCTGTACTCTATTTTGAAGGAGTACTCTATTTTGAGGGGCTATCCAGTCCACATCCACTTTAAAGCTAAAGAACCATCAGAAAAGAGTTGGGCCTTGAAGTTGCCCACCAACAGCACCTAAACAGCAGACTATGCAAGGCACACAAGTCACCTGGTCACAGTCTTCCACACTATGGCGAGATGTACTGCATTTCCATTTAAATTATGACATTTATTTCTAACTTTGCATCTATACATATAAATTATAGCATGAAAATGCTATGCAAATCGGTGATCTCTTTCGTCCTCTTTTTTGCTGATGCATTTCCTCTTCTTTGACAATTCATAAGTGGCCACCCTAAATAGATCTCAGGGCTGGATCAAGACATTTTGCTGCTTGAGGTAGAATCATGGCACACTGTACCCAATGTCAGCCAAGCTATTTTAGCCCTTAATGCAGAAACACCATAAGCAATTATCCCACTTATCAGCTCTAAAAATCTTATATAAGAATACGGCAGTGTACGAGAAGGGAGAGGGATGAGGTAAAAAGGGTTAATGCGTATCCCCCAGACTGTGCATATACTGTAACATGTGACCAGTGTGTGTATGTGCGTGTGATACTGCTTACTCCTGTGGGCCAATGAAAGGACAGGCACAGAATGTTGCCAAAAGTGCTGACAAAAGTCAGTGAGTGATAGTTAGAGGAGGAGGAAGAGAAACTGAGGAGAAAGAACAGAAGGGACACCAGAGGGAGGAGAGAGAGAGAGAGATAAATATTACATGTTTTCAACCTCAAATGGTAAATGAGCTTTTAAAAAGAAGAAGGGAAATGGGCAACATATTTTCATCCAAGCATTCTCAGCCTACCTGCCTCCATGGATACATGGATTTGCACTAATATAATAATAATAATCAAATAACTAACAGTATTTCCAATCATTTCATGGTACCCACCATCAACTTATCTTAAGAGGCTGCCTTACACCACCCTAGCGGAAGGGCTAGTCCTGCCATCAGACCCACTGAAAGAGGCACTGTGCCCCCATATTGCATCCAGCCTTCAACCAGCTGACAGCTTTACCTCCCCCTGACTATAAATGGCTGTGTCTTCACACCCGAATCTGCCGCTTCTCCTCAGCTGGAGGTTTTTTTACTTTCTCCAGGCTTCATTAGGCATTTCGTTCAAACACAGAGAGAATCCCAACTTTTTCCTATCCGTTAACTGCTATCAGCTGACTTTTCCAGGCTACTAACCAGCAATCACAGATATTGTCAGCCAGCAACCATAGCAGTATTTAAATAACCAAATAACACACCAGTAGCATTAAATTACACCAGTGTTATTTGTAAGTGATGTCACTGAAAATTCGTATTTCCTGTCTCGGTTTTCCAAGTCCAGTTCCAAGCTGGGCTGGGCGAGTTTCCCATCCCTACATATTTGGTTAAGAAAACCTTCTCACTGTCAGGCAGTCAGATAAGACTACAAGGCATTGTGAATGAAAGACTTAATAATTAGAAAAACAGCGGAGGCAGGGCTCACAAGCATGATTTTATATTGGCTTAAGATGACATCTGGAAGTAGCTTCAAAAGTTACTTTCAAGCACTTGGTGTTATTTTCTTACAGTAAATAGGTCTTACAGCTGCTTTTGCCAGCACATATGGCTGTGGAAATTTTGATAAACAATATATAGTTTTAGAATAGCCTTTGGGGAGGTTATTAACTGGCTGGTTCATAAGGAAGTAAGCAACTCTGTTTTGGGCTGGTAAGGGTGATCATTATTATTATTTTTAAGTCCTAATTATACTGTCAGCCTGTGTCAAAGAATTACATTTTAGAACCCACATGTAATTTGATTATTTTGGCCTATTAGATAAATTGCGTTGGAAAGACAAATAATCTGGCCACTTAAAAAGGCCAGGACAAGCAGGCTATGTTCCAGAGCTACAAGCCACAGCGCAAGTAATGGCTTTTCATAACTAACAATTTTCCCCCCTTAATAACCATCCAAGTGTCACAGCCTGTTTCATAACATGATGGAGAGGCACGACAGCACTGTACAAGTACATTTAGCAACCTCACTAAGTGGATGCTCTCTGTAAGACATTTTGTTGGTTAAAAATGACAGAACGGCTTTCTGAGAAGTTGAGGGGACAATGGTATACATTTGGCTCAAAACATAGTTGGATAAATGTACAGAGGTTCTATTCTGTTTTACAAGGGACTCCACCCTACCCCCTGTTGTGTCCCATGAATCTCTGCTATTTAATTCAGGCTTCACACAAGCATTCATTATTGCACATGTGAGCACAGCAGCACCAGGATTCTCCCAAAACCTCAGGCATTTATTATTATAATTCACTGGGGAAAACCCAGGGCAGAGAATTGGGCTGAAAGTGGGGGGAAACTCAAGTACAACTTAACTGAAAATTGTCCATCTAGGCCTATCAGTCCCAGCCCCCCTCCCTGAGGTAAGTCTGAAGGGCCCCCCACTCACACAGGCTTCTGCTGCAAAAATGACAATCCTAGAGATCACTCAGATGGCTGGCTTGTGCTGGGCTGTCTGGCTTGCCTCTTAAAGAGGCAAAATACAACAGTAGGTTTAACTGATTTATTTACAAGGTTATATGCATGTGTTTCGCAGGGCTCCTAACACAGGCCTGTGCCTGGGGTGGCCAGTTATGCATTGCCAAAAGAGAGGGTGTGCACCACCCAAAAAGAGGGGAAAGGATTATGGCAATTTGCATACAGTTTGCATATGCTAACGTAAATGTATTTGTGAGCGTTTGGAAACAATTACTAGAATGTAAATTCCACAGAAAACAACCCAATTAATTTCCCATCCAAGTCATCCCCCAAATTCTTAATTTGCATCCCCAGGTCCTGTACATAAGGAAACAGTTAATTCACTGTACCTGAATACAACAAGGAGCCCCAACTCACACTTTACAGTGAGGCTCAATAATAAAGGGTAGGTTTTGTTATTACAGTATACTGGGATCAGTGATCCTAAGCACATTTTTAACAAAAATAAGTTTCATAGAAATCAAGGGGACTTACTTCTCGTGAGTCTAATATGAATCAGAATGATGAGACACAAAACAGATAACGTCAGTGGGAGAGATACGGAAGCTGTCTATTTTGGATAAAAAGGAGATGAGAAGCATGCAAACAGAAAGTGGTCCACATTTCCACTTTCTGCTCCTCCAGCAATTTAGCATCCTTGAACATTGTGTAGAGCCATGAACTAAACTGATAAACTGAAGGAGTTCTGTGTAGTAGGGATGTGCACGTCCAAAAATATCGTATTTTATCGTTATCGAAATTTCGGACCAAAAAAAACCCATCTCCGATAATATCGTAGGTTAATCGTATCGTCTTCATGATAATTATCAGAAATCCGATATTTAATTTGCAGCCCCATTGTGCCCTATAGATCTGATTTCTTTTAGAAAAATGCCTATAACTTCTGTATTTTCAAAGTTACAGGCTTGAAACTCAGTCACAATGCTTATGGGGTATGCCTAAGTATGTGTATGAAATTGGAGATCGGTCCCTCCAACCCTCGATTTTATATGAATTTATTAAAGAATGTTTAAGTTCTGACAGGTCAAAAGTTGCATGATCTTTCAAAAATTCATATAAAATACAGAGGTGGAGGGATTGATCTGAAATTTGGCACATATTTGTAGCAACATGTGCTAGATATGTGTATGAAATTTGAGATCGATCCCTCCAACCCTCGATTTTATATGAATTTTTTAAAGATCCTGCAACTTTTTGACAAGTCTGAATGAACGCACGTGGCGAGCTATCATTCTGACCTGTCAGAACTTAAACGATCTTTAATAAATTCATATAAAATTGAGGGTTGTAGGGATCAATCTCAAATTTCATACACATACTTAGGCATACCCCATAAGCACTGTGACCAAGTTTTAAGCCTCTGACTTTTAAAATACAGAAGTTATAGGTTTATTTATATGGCAGTCCGATAATCCGATATAATCGGGCTGAAAATTATCAGATCGGATATTTATCGGAGGTTTTTCTATCGTATCATTATTGTTAAACACATGCACGATAAAGAGCATAACATATCGTTATCGTACATTTTAACGATACAATACACATCCCTACTGTGCAGTGGTGGAGCGTTAAGTCTTGAGGTACTGGACAGTCTGTTTTGGATTTGGCCTTTGCTGAGTGTTTTCAAACTAAGAAGCCTTTAGCTGCCAGTTAAATAACTATAGCTGATCAAATACACTTCAAACAAAGCATACACCAAAAATTGTTCTAGGCGGATTCCATTTTGGTTTTGTATTAAAGAGAATTACTAAGAGGGAAATATTTTGATCCATTTTTAAATGTTGAATATAAGTATGCTTGTAACATCACATCAAAATATAACTTGCATGACATAACTTTTTAAAAATCTTCTTGTTAAGGAGAGCATTGCTAAAAAGAGCATTGTTAGAGATTCTTAGATCTTAGAAATAGAATTTCCTAAAACATTTCTTGTTTTTTGGACTTTTAGTCCTAATAGCTTAAAAAGGAGAGATGTCATTCTAAGTACCAAATTCCCCATTCAATTCTAAATAGGATAAACAGCTGAAAGGTACACAGTCCTGGTGGATTTCTAACAGGAATCTCCCAAAACCAGCACATACTTATACATTTTTGTGTAGGCATTACCTCAAAGCTAATATTATTAGCTTTAAATTACAGCTCACAATCTTTGGGCGCAAACCTGCAATTGTATAGACAGAAGAAAGTCCTACAACTCCCAGCATTCCCCAGCCATGGTGGCTGGAGCATGAAGGGAGTTGTAAGACTTTTTTTTCTTTCAATACGAGTAAGACTTTTTACTGTCAATACATGCATAGGATTGTTCCCTTAATTATCTTATTGTTACTAAACAGTCCTTAAAAATTAAAACACACACAAAAAAGGTTTTCCCATACATCTTTCAGGCTAGATAAGATCAATTCTGAATCATACCCCAAAACATTTTCATACCATGGAAAAGCTGCTAATTAAATCTTAAGTCTATAATTTTTTCTAGACATCTGTATACCAAGGTTTTTGATGCGTATGCCTTTCACAATATTTTTTGCTCGTTAAATGATAAGCAAAAACTTTTAAGTACACTTTTAACCTGGCATAATATGGTCTCACACCTGTTCATTACTCAAATAACCCTGTAGCCAAGCGATAGGGCTCTCACTCAGCATTTTCTCTTTGGATTCTACCCAGGTCATCTTGACAACTATTTCTTATGCCAATTATGCCAGAAGTTTTTATCATACCATCGGGCTGCTTTATTCCCAGAATGTTACAGGGTGTGTGTTTTTGTGTCCTGGCATTGTTTTCTACTCATAACCCTTTCCCACTGCTTCATCTGTCATTTTGCAAACCGCAAAAAAACTGTTAAGGAGAAAGAGACAGAACAGCTGCACAATGACATTGGATTGTTAGTGCCGGGAACCCTGTATCTGGAGGCACCCAACATCCACTTTAACTGGACATGTGGGTGCTTAGATCTCCAGAGCATTTATCTTTACTCCCCTAGATGCCTATTTACATACTGATGATAATGACTGTGGAGAACACTTTCACACAGAACTGTTCTACACAAGGAATATATTTTGCGCTCGCCATTTCCTACTCACAGATTATTGCAGGTTCTTTAGACAATGGCATAACCATCCAGTTTCAGTTTTGTTTTTAAAGAGCACTTTCAGCAAGTTTTTTTAGAGCAGAAAAATGTGTTATTATTTGTGAAAGTGAAAGAAAACACATGTAATTCTGCTATTCTGCTATGCTACAGTGCCACCTAGAGGTTATGTAGTGGAAAAGCAGAAATGGAAATGCTGTTCATATAGTGCTCGGATGTCAATTCTGTGATGAAACTGAAATTAGATACAGCAGATTAACAGCCTGCTGCAGAAAAGCCCATAGCCAGCCACAGTGAGGAAACTCAGAGCTGACAAAACATAGTTGAAAACAAGCCTAGGAATGGGCATGTGATCAGCTCTAGCTGACCTCCTTATGAAGGTTTGGAGATAGCATTTTCCCCATACTGGCTACCAACCTGACATCTGTGCATGGGGGGTGGGGGTATTACGAATGAAGGCATGTTATGTCTTCTTAATAACTTGGTTTTTTATTCGTTTTGTTTTGTTCATTCAGAGCTAGATTTTATTCATCCAGACTATTTATTTATGGCACACAAATAATCTGGATTAGTACATGGAGGATCATTTTATTCAGATTCAAGTAGTTTCTGCCCTCCCTCAAAGACTCAAGGGGGTTATAAGGAATCCTTATCTCATTTCAGCCTTAAAAGAATCCAGCAAAGGTTGGTTGAGAGAAGGTATTATGTCCAGGCCATTTTAGGAGTTCCATCATCTGGGGCACACGGGTTCTCCCAAATTCAAATCCAACTCTCCTTAAAGATGTTTGGTGATCTTCAAGTGTTTGGTGATGTGCAGGCAACTTCCAGCCAATAAGGCTATTTTGTCTGGCCCATGAAAGTTCTTAGGATGATGCAGCATTTGTGCTTCCCAGATGTTGCAGAACCAAGTGAGGGAGTCCCATGTGCTCTAAATTCCCCCTCTTTGCCCATATATGGACATTTGCTTGGTCTTGGTTGTGAATGCTTGGTGTAAGCTGTGGTGATCTGCAGACTCTTGCATAGTGGTTTCTTTTTCCACAGTTGTGGCAAATTGTACCTCTGGCAGGGCAATTGCCTCTGTGAGGATAGGATCCTCCACAGTTGTAGCAGGTTGCCTGTGCTGTCTTCATGGACATTTACTGGGCTTTAGGAGATTGATTGCCATTGCTACCTTGAGGATGTGTTCACTGATTCCTGTTGAAATGCTTCTGAAGTGCATGTGCAGTTTCTATTTGTGCAGACTGACTCCCTTGTTCTATTAGCTGAGCATGTGTTTCTGACATTTCATTTGCTCGAGCAGTGTCCAGTATTTTGGTGAGAGTCATCTGGGGTTCTCGCAAAATTTGCCTTCGAAGTTTGGCTGAAGAGCATCCCTGTATTATTTGCACCCTTATCTCGTGATCTGTGTTTGCAAATTCACAGGATCGCGCCAGATGACATAAACGGGTATGATATTCATCAGTATTCTCTCCTTCCTTTTGGTGTGCCTGCCGAAAGGTGTACTGTTCAAAGTCTATATTTTTGTATGGTTTAAAATACTTGGTAAGAGCTAGCTTTGCCTTTTCATAATCATCACTATCTGCAGTCTCAGACAATGTTTTGAAAATTTGGTGTACTTCACTGCCTGCAAAATGTAGTAACATTGCCCTTTTGGTGGTAGGGTCATCTTCTTTCATTGCAAGAAATAAATTTTCCAAATGTTCAAGCCAAAGTTCCCATCTAGGCCCTAATGTGCTGTGAGACTCATGTATAGGAAACTCAGGGAAAGAAGGGAACATTTTGAAATCAGGGTTAAAATTGTGAAGAACTGACAGAATTCTGAAGAACTAGGAGGATATCTGTTACTTCTGACTGAAGGTTTTGTTCTTTTTCTTTTAGACAAGAAACAAAATGGCTGCTGCCACCATTCTTCATGCAGGGCTATGATTATGCAATTCATAAAATGGCTACTTTTCTTGAAAAGACTGAGGAGCCTGTCCTTTTGAAAACAGACAATGTCTTTTCGAGGGAACTGCTCATTTGTCTTAGACAGCTTGTGTTTTACTGGAAGGAAGATTGGAAGAAATACCTGGCTGTATGAAGAACTCTTAGTTTCTGTCCTTTTTGGGGGGGGGAGGGTTGTTTTGTTTTCTTTCTTTATATTGGGTTTCTTATCCCATCCTCGTCGCCAGTGTTGTGTCCATAGACCTGGGACCCTTGGAAGTAGGAATCTGGTTCCACACAAAACTTAGGTGGTAGACATTTATTGTAGTGCTCTTTTTTTGCAGGCAGCTACAGGCAGACTGGCCTTTGCATTGCCAGCCTGCTAAAAAACCTGGAATGGATTATCTGTGCTTAATTGCAGGTCATTCATAAATCCTGGCCTGGCTCAAAGAATGGGCCTATCACAAACACTACAAGCTCCTGTATCTTTAACAGTTGTATAGAAAAGTGTCATGACTCTTAGCTCTCTCCAGAGCCTTTGCTCATGAACTTTAGGCCAAGTGACACACTCTAACAACTGTGAGACTTCTTTTATTGTAAATCACATGGAATTCAAAGCATAACGGTTTCATTTCTGCAAACACACACTTGAAGCTGAAGACGGACCAGACAGCTTTCAGGTAGAACGGCTTAATGCAAATAGCACTTACTCAGGGGTAGACATTTAGAGTTAACCCTAGTCCTTAGAGGGCAGGAGCGACCACACTGCACTGGAATCCTCTGGAATAGGCTGACCAGATAAAATCCAGGTCAGGGCTCATGTAACTCTAACAGTTGTAGAGAAAAGGGAATTTCAGCCAGTGTCATTTGTATGCAATTAGTTCCTGGTGAAATTCCCTCTTCATCACAACAGTTAAAGGTGCAGGCACTATACTAGAGTGACCATATACAAAAGAAGGCAGGCCTCCTGTAACTTTAACTGTTGTGATGAAGAGGGAATATCACCAGGAACTAATTGCATACCAATGACACTGGCTGAAATTCCCTTTTCTCTACAACTGTTAAAGTTACATGAGCCCTGACCTGGATTTTATCTGGTCACCCTACTCTGGAACATAGGGACATTCACGGAAAACCTCCAGACAGTAGGTAAGACTATCTTGAACTAAATCAGACTCAGCCTGTCGGGGAACGCTGAGCAGATCACCGAATCAAGACGTCAGGAAATGAACCTCTTCGACCTAGGGAGCCTTCCCAATTCACGTAGCTTTAGCACTGAGGAAGGTCCTCTCACAGGTCCCACACACGCAGAATTGTAGAACAGCAAGAATCAGCCTTGCCTCCCTGTGCCCGTAACTTTGGCTCCATGCAGGGAAACAGCAGGCTATAGAACACGAATCCAGAACAGTAATCTCAAGTCCAAATCTATGAAAAGCCACAGCGCACTTTTCATGGCATAGTTCTTAGAAGTTTCAAGTCCAAATAGCAACAGAACATGTACAGAGTGCATCACACAGTTCCAAATCAGATAGAATCCCACAGCAGAGAATCAGAGCAGCAGACAAGCAGCAAGAGGAAGACAAGATAATTCCTAGCAAAGGAATTACTCTTAGGATGTAGCTAATATAGGATAGAGGCTGGCTAATTCTAAGCTACTTTGACAGACAGAGCTTCAGGCCTGTAATCCTAAACTCTTGTGCCAACAGGGCGGCACAGTTCAACCTCCTCTTGATGACGACACAATGTGGGGGACAGTCTGCAAGATAGCCCCCACCTTTCCTAAACAACTCCTTCATTCTCACAGAACTCAAGGCTTCGGCCCACAGTAAGAGATAAGCAGAGAACAGACACAGTTTCTTCTCATAACAAAATGCCAAACCTTCAGTTCACAATTCACTAAGCCCACTTAGTGAATTGTTCATGAAGCACGTGACACCCGACAAAGAGGGAATTTCAGCAGCTGTCATTTGTATGCATGCAGCACCTGGTGAAATCCCTTCTTCCTCACAACAGTTCAAGCAGAAGGAGCCCTGCCCTCTGCTGTATCTTGTCACTCTAGTATAGGCTAGGGTGACCAGACGCCCGGATTTGTCCGGACATGCCCGGGAAATGGGGAGCAAATCTGCATCTGGGTGGAAAAACCATTTTGGGGGGCCAAATCCGGAAATTTAGCCCCCCAAAACGGTGACCAGATGGCCCTGGGGCGAGCCGGGCCAACCGGGGGGCGGCAGGGGCAAACCGGGGCGGCGGGGGGTCACGCGGTGGTGGCGGGAAGCTGGCGGCATGAGGCACTTACCTGCTGGGGCGTCCGCTTCCCTCCGGTGCTCGGAATCTACTGAGAAACAGGCTTCGCGGCCTGTCCCTCAGTAGCGCACTGGGTGATGACGTCATCACTCGGCACGCTGCTGAGAGACAGGCCAGGAAGCCTGTTCTCAGTAGATTCCGAGCACAGAGGGAAGCGGACGCCTCAGCAGCAGCAGGTAAGGAGCGTGGGGCGGGTGGGGGGGCGGCACGGGTGCGAGGGGCGGGTGGGGGGTGGGGGGGTGGCGCGGGGGCGTCGGCGGGTGGGGGGGTGGCGTGGGTGCGCGCGGCGGGGGAGCGGTGCAGGTGTGCGCACGGTGGGGGGGCAGCACGGGTGCGCGGGGCGGGGGGCAGCGCGGGGGCGGCACAGGTGCACTGGGCGGGGGGCGGCGGGGGTGCACGGGGCGGGTGGGGGGCAACGCGGGTGCGCGGGGCACTTACCTGCTGGGGCTTCCCTCCGGTGCTCGGAATCTACTGAGAAACAGGCTTCGCGGCCTGTCCCTCAGTAGCGCGCCAAGTGATGATGTCATCACTCGGCGCGCTGCTGAGAGACAGGCCAGGAAGCCTGTTTCTCAGTAGATTCCGAGCACGGAGGGAAGCGGACGACCCAGCAGCAGCAGGTAAGGAGCGCGGGGCGGGGGGCGCGGGGCGGGGGGGCGGCGCGGGTGCATGGGGCACTTACCTGCTGGGGCTTCCCTAGGGTGACCATATGAAAAGGAGGACAGGGCTCCTGTAACTTTTAACAGTTGCATAGAAAAGGAATTTCAGCAGGTGTCCTTTGTATACATGCAGCACCTGGTGAAATTCCCTCTTCACTACAACAGTTAAAGCTGCAGGAGCCCTGTCCACTTGACCAGATACAAAAGAAGGCAGGGCTCCTGCAGCTTTAACTGTTGTGATGAAGAGGGAATTTCACCAAGTGCTGCATGCATACAAATGAAATTCCCTTTTTTATACAACTGTTAAAGATACAGGAGCCCTGTCCTCCTTTTCATATGGTCATCCTACCTTTGGTGGTTATTAGAAGTCCTGTTCCAAGTGCCCTCATATGCTGTGGTGTGGTGCAGGGCTACTTGGGAGTGGGACTTTTCAGTAGTAGCCCCGTTGTGGAATACTGTCCACAGAGAGGTCTGGCTGACACCTACTTTGCTTGAGTTGTTTGTGCCCACCTGCTTCCAGAGTGCAAAGGAAGAGGTGGGTCTCTAGCTGGTGCTAGAAGATAGCAATTCATTTTTTTAATAATGCATTTTGACCCATAGACCTTCCTCTCCAATTTGCTTTGAGATAATTGGCATGATGTATATTTTGTAACAATTGCTGATACTTATTCATCCTTCTTAAAAATGTTTTAAGTATGACTGCTTTCTGGATGTTGGTGTGGATTTATTTTGGTAGGCCCAGTTTCTGAAGGTTTTCTGTAGTGTGTGTGTGTGTGTGTGTGTGTTGCTGGTGACTGATGTGATTAACTGAATAATTGTAACCTTTTCCTGCTGCACAGTTCTTTAATTTCCATAGCCATTTTTTTCTCTCTTTTCCTATTCCTTTTCTGCAACATTTTTGCCATTAGGTATTGCTAAATCAATGAGGTAGGTGTGTTTTTCTTGTTTATTACTGTAATGTCTGGTCGATAACAAAGTATTGTCTTTTCCCAAAATTGTTCTGTCCCAGCAAGATAACATGTGAGTGCATAGTGTGGCTTGTCTTGTCTTGTCTTGTCTGAGTGTGTCTGGATCTTCTAGGCTCTTAAAGCATCTTTCTGGAAAGCACCTGCTGGTTGCATGATCCATGAGGCCAGGTTCTCATGAGTGCATAGTTCTTCTTGACAGGAGGGCCTTGCACTTGCTAGAGTAAGCTGAACATATGTGAAGTGGCTGCAATCCTATATTCATTTATCTGGGAGTAACCTTTATTGAAATCAATGGGACTTGTTTCTGAGGTTTCTTTGGGCAGTTTTCTTTGGGTCCCTGATTTAGATTTCTGTTCTCTGCACACTGAAACAGTGTAAATTCAGGAGATATTTGTCTACCATTGTGATAATGGGCATCTGTTCTGGCCTTTCTTTGTATTGCTACTGACCATGGTCTTGTTTACATGGCTAATGAACCAGAGATATAATGACACATTGTTAGATTAGTTTCTCATTGATAAATCAGAAGTTGAAACAAGCTAAGAGGTGCTAGTGAGAAGTGACAACAACAACAATAACCCTTTAGTTCATTTTATTCCATGGCTAATGCTTGCAGGGTAATAGTATTTTATACTCTTTCTTAATGCTAGGTTGCTAGTTTGTTGTACTAGCTTTTTCTGTACTTGTCAACTGCTTCATTTGTTCAGTGGTAGCAGTATGCTGAAGCTGTGAGTATGAATATGAGAAAGGTGATGGGGAAAGAGTGTTAAATGTTAGGAAAGGTGAGACTATGGTCATCCAATGAAGGATTTGCAGTCAGAAAAGATATTTGAGGGAAAGGGAGACTGTATCACACAAAGTATAGCAAAATCTTTAAAGTACAGCAAAAGCTACAAAAGTAGGAGTGAAGGTAATTTCAAATACATTGAATGTCTCAGTGATTTTAACATTAAGATGTTATGTAGAACAGGTTTGCCTTAATTGTGTGCTGTGAAATCAGAAATGTGACCAAGGCCATCTTTGGGTGGACATGTCCCTTTGGGAGCCGGCCATGTTGGTGGGCATGCCCCCTTGGGGCGGCCATGTTGTCCTCCTTTTTGGTTTCCAAAATATGGTCACCCTAGTATAGGCTGACCAGATAAAATCCAGGTCAGGGCTCATGTAACTTTAACAGTTGTAGAGAAAAGGGAATTTCAGCCAGTGTCATTTGTATGCCATTAGTTCCTGGTGAAATTCCCTCTTCATCACAACAGTTAAAGTTGCAGGGGCCCTGCCTTCTTTTGTACATGGTCACTCTAGTATAGTGCCTGCACCTTTAACAGTTGTGATGAAGAGGGAATTTCACCAGGAACTAATTGCATACAAATGACTCTGGATGAAATTCCCTTTTCTCTACAACTGTTAAAGTTACAGGAGCCCTGACCTGGATTTTATCTGGTCACCCTAGTGTAGATTAGGCCTACATTGATTGGCGGCAGCTCTCCAGATAGTAGTCTTTCCAAGCCCTTCCTGGAGATACCAGGAACTGAACATGGAAACTTCTGCATGCAAAGCATGTACTCCACCACTGAGCTCCTCTTAATTAATGGATCTCGGCCCAGTACAGTCATCCAGCCTTCTTTCTAATGTGCCACAATCACATTGCAGAGAGTTTGCCAGCTGCATCAAAAGACGTTGCTTGCCAGTTTATTCAAATTTCATACTGACTTACTGAGCAAATCAGTGCCAAGACCTGTTGTGCATGGTTGGGCTTGTCTAAATGACCTAGATGTGAAGAGCTCCATGCCCCCATTATAGAGGAAGTCATTCAACCCTTTCAGCAAAGACAAGGATATTATGAGTCACAAGTGTTGGGTGAATGCTGACTCTTTTGTTACATTAGATATACTATAAAATAGTGTCTGCCGACATTAGGAACTATTAACGATCATTGCCCCTCCTGCTCTGTCTCCTCCTTCAGTTGACAACTGAATGGTTTATGTCATGTTCAAAATAATGCTGTTCATGAGCTTGTGTGTTGTAACTGGTGCAGGAAAAAGATGGTGGACAGGGAGCAGTATGCATTGTCTCAGTACAATAACTCAGAGGTTTTCTCTTCCATTGGCCTTAAACAACTTCATATCCTAGGCTGACCAGATAAAATCCAGGTCAGGGCTCATGTAACTTTAACAGTTGTAGAGAAAAGGGAATTTCAGCCGGTGTCATTTGTATGCAATTAGTTCCTGGTGAAATTCCCTCTTCATCACAACAGTTAAAGGTGCATGCACTATACTAGAGTGACCATACACAAAAGAAGGCAGGCCCCCTGCAACTTTAACTGTTGTGATGAAGAGGGAATATCACCAGGAACTAATTGCATACAAATGACACTGGCTGAAATTCCCTTTTCTCTACAACTGTTAAAGTTACATGAGCCCTGACCTGGATTTTATCTGGTCACCCTATCATATCCATTCCCTGTGGTCAATTCTCTGTGGTTCCAGGCTCTGGAACTCCCTGCCAAGGGAGGCCAGATTGTCTCTCTCGTTTGTCCTTCTGCCAGAAGGTCTTTCACATATAAGCTGAATTGTTGCTGAAGGAGGGGTTAACTGGTTGTGTGCAGTTGGATTCTTTTATTGTTGTGTTTTTAAGGGTGCAATCCCATGCTGAGACTTATGGGCATCCATTGCAGAGTGGGAGGAGTGGTGGAGGTGATCTTTGCCTCCATATTCCTCCTGCTCTGCATTGGGACTGATGGGCTTTTTTGTGGGAGGGAAAGAGGCTGGGGAGGCCTCAGGATACATTGTATCCCGGCTTCCCCAGTCACCTCCCTACCCACTGCCACAACACATTTCCCGCTCTCTGAGGTCATCTTTGCAACCTCGGAGAAGCAGCCAGCACAGTTCTCTTCACATCAGCTGCAAGGGGGAGGGGAGGTCCAAGCACTATCTCCACCTTCAGACCCAGGAATCCAAAAAATCTTACGGCCACACAGACGCTGCCTAGTGGACCATAGAGTTGCTCCTTAAATTGATTTGTGTTCATGTTACGTTATGTTTTAATTGAGATTCTGGTTTTGACTAGGCTGACCATATGAGAAAGAGGACAGGGCTCATGTAACTTTAACAGTTGTAGAGAAAAGGGAATTTCAGCCAGTGTCATTTGTATGCAATTAGTTCCTGGTGAAATTCCCTCTTCATCACAGCAGTTAAAGTTGCTGGGGCCCTGCCTTCTTTTGTATCTGGTCACTCTAGTACAGTACCTGCACCTTTAACTGTTGCGACGAAGAGGGAATTTCACCAGGAACTAATTGCATACAAATGACACTGGCTGAAATTCCCTTTTCTCTACAACTGTTAAAGTTACATGAGCCCTGTCCTCCTTTTCATATGGTCAGCCTAAAAGTTTTGACCTGCATTTTATTATTGTCAGCCAGCTTGAGTGCTATCAATATTAAATTTAATATAATTAATGCATACATAAATAAAATTTCTTGGCTTCTGCATCTATAGTTCACCTGTCACCAGCCTTGATATTTCCTTCTGTTTCTACTAGCATTGTCTAAAGTTCCAAATTATTTGAACACCAGAAACGCTGGAAGGCTAACCTCTCATGCCAAATAAACGTGGACCATTGCTTTCAAAAGCAGAACTTAGTTGGCTCAGAAGTTGGATTCTTCTTTTTGAAGGGGGGATAGAAGATGGACAAGCTGGTCTTTTAAAAACACACACACACATTCAGAACTTGTTGTTCTAAGCATCACTGTGTTTTAACTGAGAACAAGGCACAATCAAGCACGAGATTTTTTTTTCTTTTTTTAAACTGAACCAAGACTGTAATCTTGTACTGTGTATTACGTGAGCCAGATAGGATTCGCATGCGAGGTTTCATGCTGGGCAGTTGTGAAGGTGCCAACATGGGAATAAAGAAGACAAAACTTTCCTGCACTTGCAAGCACTTCACACAGCAACATTCACAGACTGAGCTTTAGAGGAATAGTTCTTAAGTGTACCATTAAACCCAAATCACTAAACAGTACTAGGCATCCTGTAGTAATAGCACAGCCCTAAGTCGTTCAGGCAAATGGGGGCCAACAGTGTGATGGAAGCAATCCAGCTTAATTACATGTACATTTAAGACAAGGAACCCTCCATACCTATTCTTGGATTATCTATAATGAAATTATAGCTTCTGTGAATAAAATAGAGATGCTGCAGGTAAGGTTTTGGACTTGAACATAAGAAGCGCTATCTGGATCAGACCAAGAGTCCATATAGTCCAGCATTCTGTTCACACAGTGGCTAACCAGCTATTGACCAGGAACCCACAAGCAGGACATGGTGGAACAGTACCCTCCCACCAGGAGGGCAGCGTGGTGTATATAGGCTACTGCCTCTGATACTGGAAGTAGCAGATAGTCATAATGACTAGTAGTTATTGATAGCCTTCTCCTCCAGGAATTTATCCCCCCACACACTTCAGTGCCATCCAAATTGGTGGCCATCACTACATCTTGTGATAGAGAATTTCATAGTTTAACTATGCGCTATGTGAAGAAGTACTTCCTTTTATCTGACCTGACTCTCCCACCAATCAGCTTCATAGGATGACCCCAGATTCTAGTATTTTGAGAGAGGGAGGAAAATGTATCCCCATCCCCATTCTCCATGCATGATTTTGCACACCTCTATCATGTCTACACTTACTCTCCCTTGGAAGTAATTGGGTATTTGGAGAAGATGCCAAGCAAGCACATTCTCGAAGGCTTTCTGTTTGTTTGATTATAACATCTATTTCTTACCTTTCCACTAGGGAAGTCAGGGTATCCTGTTACATTCTGATGACAACTCTGTGAGGGAGGTTATGTTAAGTGGTAGCAGTGGCAATTGGTGGCCACTGTGGTTGGTGGGGCAGATGGCAGGCCTGTGATTGTGACCCAAGGTTACCCCATAAGTTTTGTGGCTAAATGTGAATATGAAGCTCTAGTCTCCCTGGCCCAAGCCCTTCCATATATTCTGCCTGCAGAAGCTTTTATTATGGGGCAGACTCAGAACGTCATCAGATGGGATTTTCACATTTCCTTACCATCACTGTGGCCTCCCGCTGCTGTCCCACAATAGCAACGATCTCCTCACATGGTGAAGAAAGAGGAAGCAACAACGACCACATGGCCCATTCAGTGGGCGTTTGTATTGCACGGCTTTTCCTGCACACAGCAGAAAATGATGGCAAGTTTCGTTTTTAGAAAATAAGTCGGATTTTCCAGGTCTTCCTCTTGACCTTAGGAAAGGCCACTACTCTTAATACTTTATTTTTCTAACTCATAATAAATTACCTCAGCCTGAATTTTCAGTTTGCCATTTTTTTTAATTGGGTTGACTAAAGCTTTATTTATTTATTTATTTATTTCATTAGCAGCATAGGTTAGCTCAATTCTCCCTCCTCAAAATGTGTGTGTGTGTGTGTGTGTGTGTGTGTGAGAGAGAGAGAGAGGGGGGGGGGGAGGGAGGGAGGGAGAGGGAGAATTAAGTAAGAGCCTCTAAACTACTGGGCATTGTTATAGATTGCTTAAAGCAACCTTAGGTGCATGGTGGAGAAGAGCCTGCACCAATCCTCTACTATATGCAGCCTACCATGGCCCAGGGAGGTATGAAACAGGCTAATATCATAGCCCACTCTCAGTGGGTGACAACCACAGAAAAGCCCTTTGCAGTTATAGCACCTCACTCATAGAATCATAGTAGAGTTGGAAGGGGCCTATAAGGCCATCAAGTCCAACCTCTGCTCAGTGAGATGCCCTTGGGAGGCTCCCTCCATGGCTGGTGTACTTCCCCCGACCCAAAGCCTCCCTGGACCAGCCCCCTTGCCTGTCATATTCACCCTACTTTGCTGTTATCACAAGATGAGCCAAGTTTTTGTATCTTGTGTTTGGTGTTGTTCCCCGCCTCGATCCGTTGGGAGAGGCGGGTGATAAATAAATATATTATTATTATTATTATTATTATTATTATTAAGAAGGCTTGTGAAGGAGGATTTCCCACTCCTCCTCAGACCTCTCCCTCTGCTGCTGGAGACAGATATCTGCCATATCCCATGGACCTGGGACCACAGGACTGCAGGCTGATATATATTTCCTGATTGTACACACCCACATTGATAGCTTTGTTGAAGGGAAGCCTAAAAGTATTTTAAATTAAATAAATGCATGTATGTATAAATTCAACTTTGTCCAGGTGCTTCTGGAAGTATGAGACAGAAATGGATATGTGACTTCTAAATTCTCAGCTAGCCTACAGTAGCAAAGGGCTCCTCTAAACCAGCGATTTATTGCTTGTTTGTGATTGGCCACACATGGATGTTTGTGGGTCCATTACATGATGTCGTCATCAACCAGGACATCTCCTACTCCATCCCGTAGAAATACTGCTTTTAAAAACCCCCACAGATAATGGCATAATAGCTGGAAAAAGTGAGGTCTCCCAGTGTGTGAATTTGGGCATTGTTCAATAATTCTGCCACAGGATGGCGCTGTCTCAATGTAAGTGAATGGAGCATGCAGAGAAAGGAAGTATTCAATTTAAACCATGTGGCCACCTGTGTAATTGAGTCTATTGCAATCCCAGAAAGAAAGCGGAAGCAGAAAGACCTGGCAAGGCAGGAGGATATTTTTTTAAAAAATGTAGAGAACTCAAAGTCTCTGTGCATTTATATTTGGAGCAGCTGACTCAAAAGCCCACCCAGGAAGGTATTTGCTGCTATATCAGTTCTGGTTGTTTCTTCCTATCGTCCCCATGAAAATTAGAAAGGGAGCACATTATAGTAGCTAGAAAAAAGGATGAACAAAGCCAGCTTGGTACACTTCCTTTGCCATTATCCATGCCTTCATATTGCCATGAGGTGTTGGTAGGAGATTGTTTTTTTTCACATGCTTCAATATTTCTTTCTTCCCACTCTCTTTCCAAAACCATTCCCCCACCACCACCTTCTTCTCCTGCTTACATGCTGTGCATCTAGCTCCAAGAGGTCATTAGAACACAAAATTGCCATCCAGGAGGACTTTTTCCTTAAACCATCCTATCGTCCCACCCACGGAGAGGACAGCCCAAGGTTTCACGAAAGCGATTACGCTAATTAATTTCCAGCTGATACGTGAAGTGCTGCTAATCGAGTCAACTTCCGATTCATTAATCAGGTTTAAAGCCACAGGAGCAGTGAGTTATGGGCTCTAAAGACGACTTATCCCAAAGCCTTGGAGGTCTGCAGCTCACATGACAGCCATGCAACGGAGCACCCTGCCAGAGCAGCAGGCAAAATTACACTAGGGTATTAGATACGGGGTGAGGCCTTGGCATGATCCTCTTCCCTAGTGTGCAATTTTATATAACTAACGTAAAATTCTTCAGATTCCCCCCCCCCCCCTGGAAATAGCTAAGGAGATTGGGATCAAGATTTCTTGACAGCTCTGTCCAATCCCTGACTTGGTGGGTTTTGCAATATTTTTCCTCCTCCCTCCTGGGTTGTGGTCAAGCATAGTTATGCTCAAACACTGTAGACCCCATGTGCGGCTGCAGTGAAAAGGTCAAATTCCATGTTAGGCACAATTAGGAAAGGAATCAAAAATGACACTGCCAATCTCATACTGCCCTCATTGTGTGCTCATTACACTTGGATTACTGTGCACCTACAAAAAGATATCGTAGCGCTGGAAAAAGTGCAGACAAGGGACAACTGAAATGATGAAATCCCCTACGTTTAGCTTTCCCTATGGGGAATATTTTTGATGTCTGGGACTGTTAGAAAATAAGCGAGTATGAGGAGACATGATAAGGTGCACAAAATTCTGCACGGTATGGAAAAAGTGGATAAGAAGACATTTTTTCCCTCTCTCATAATGCTAGAATCCAGGGTCATCCCATGAAGCCAATTGGTGGAAGACAGCGCATAGGGAAACTATGGAATTCACTGCCACAAGCTATAATGTTGGCCACCAATTTGGATAGCTTTAAAGAAGTATTAGGCAGGTTCACTGAGGACAAGGCTATCAATGGCTACTACTCATCATAGCTATATGCTACCTTCAGTGTCAAAGACAGTATGGTAGGGTGACCAGATAAAATCCAGGTCAGGGCTCATGTAACTTTAACAGTTGTAGAGAAAAGGGAATTTCAGCCAGTGTCATTTGTGTGCAATTAGTTCCTGGTGAAATTCCCTCTTCATCACTACAGTTAAAGTTGCAGGGGCCCTGCCTTCTTTTGTATATGGTCACTCTAGTATAGTGCCTGCAACTTTAACTGTTGTGATGAAGAGGGGATTTCACCAAGAACTAATTGCATACAAATGACACTGGCTGAAATTCCCTTTTCTCTACAACTGTTAAAGTTACATGAGCCCTGACCTGGATTTTATCTGGTCAACCTACAGTATGGCTCAATTCGGACGACATATTAGGCAACGAAGGGGTAAATAGCATACTGACCGTGCTCCCCACACGACATGCTGCAACGCCGGTGCTTGTGCAGCTCGAAGTTCTGACGAACATCTTGGTTGCTACGGTTGCTCCCTCCCTCTCCCTCAGTCCCCCAGCCGTATCTCAGCATGCACCGTGAGTTCTGCTGGCTGTATAGAGCGGCCGGGGGGTTTCGGCTGCTCCGGCCAGCAAACTCTATTCCCAAATGGAATAGTCCACGGAGAGAGGGCGGGCTCAATTCGGACGACACTTTAAACAACGGGGCTTTGGGCTAAACAACGTGCAAGCCTGTTGTTTCTCTCCATTGCTTAATTGGGCTGCTTAATGTACTGTCAGTTGTGTGCACGTTGTGTGTTACTCCCCACACGACACAATAAGCAACACAACTGACAATTGTTCCCCCCCCTCCGTTGCTTAATATGTAGTCCGAATTCAGCCTATGCCTCTATATACTAATTGCTGAGGGATACAAGTGGGAGGGTGCTACTGCATGCATGTCCTACTTGTGGGTGTTCAGCCACTGTTTGGCCGCTGTAAGAACAGAATGCTCAACTAGATGGGCCCTTGGTCTGATCCAAGATGGTTCTTCTTATGTTCTTATGTTTGTACAGTTGAATTGACTGTGTACAATCCACCTTCCAGAATGCTAAAATTTTAAGTGTTTTTTTTTTCTGTTGTGGTGGTGGTGGTGGTGAATATAGTGTCAACAACTAGTCACTTTGCAATTAGAAAAAATGCAAAGGTTGCATTTCAATTTGTCTCCATTAGAATCATTAAGCACACTTGAGAACACTGAGACTAGCCATGATTTAGCACTTTAATATTAGTTAGCTGTGTAATAATTAAAAACACCAGGTTTGATCCAGACTTAGGCCCTTTCTACACCATAGGGGTGTGGAGGCAGGGAGGGAGGGCGATCCCGGAAGTACCTAATATACACCATCGGTGCACAGGGAGGGAGGGCGATCCCAGGCAAACAGCCTGGTGTAGAAACGGCTTTACTCATACATAAGACAGACCCATTAAAATCAATGGGACTTGAGTTAGTCATGAGAAACTTAAGTTCCATTGATTTCCCTGGGTCTGTTCTAAGTAAAACTAACTCTGGCTCCAATCCAGTAGCTTTTAAATAGCTTCTACTATAGATCCCTAATGACTCTTTATGTGACTCTTGTCAAGGGCAATGTACAACACATTATCCGGATTATTTCTTCTTAGCTCCTCATAAATTTGGCTTATCTATCAACAAAAGTCATTAGATTTCCTAATGGGGCTCTGAATTTAGAGTCAGATGCTGGCCATAGAACAAGTTGTTGGATTTAGTTGTGTCCCCCCCCCCGCCCCCCCAAGTTTCAATTCAATTACAGAAAACCACATTTACAATGTTTACTGGAAATTGTAGAGAGAAATAAGAAAATATTTTAGTTGATGCTACACAAATATAGAAACAAGATGAACGTAAAGAGCAATTACGGGACTGACACATGCATATAGCCCTTAACTGCACATGTACATCTCAGCCCTCTGCAAAAGACTTTGACATTTTTCTTCCTGTCTCCTTAAAAATCTGGCAAAGGCAGATAGTATCTTCGAGCTCAGACTTTTCACTGCTCCACTGCAATTTTAAAATGCCAGCCAACATAAATGATATAAAACAAAACAACAAAAAAGAACCCCAACAAAAATGGACTTGTACTTGAAATCTGACCTTCAGAGGCAGTGGGAAGATTTGGGAAATGATAGCTTGCTTTAACGTTTCTGTTCCTTTTCTTTTTCCCCCCTTTCTCAGAAAAAAAAAACCTATTTAAAAACATGTCCCTGCTCACATAGAACTCGCAGCATACTTTCCTCAGGGGAAATATTTACAACAAACCTATGATCACGGGAGGGTTCTTATCTTATGAAAAGCAACACGTGTGCACACAAATGAGTTCACCATGTACTGCTGCACATAATTATCTGTTCACATCACACAAATAGGGCATAATGTGTGGACTTGCAGTAACCTAATTATAATCTGAAATTTGCCCAGAACCTTCAGTCTCCAAATGGTTTATGTACACCTTAATAGGAGCCCTACCCAATGACTGTGCCAGAGGAGTCTGTCATTGGCAACAAACAGTTCCCATGGCTTGTTATCTGAGTTCCTAATGAATAAGAGTATATAGTTTTCTGTTTTCCACTCGCACTATTTTTTCTGAAACAATTGCCACATTTCTTTTTCCTGGATTTGCCTTCTTCTGCCATGGCTTTGCTCCCAAGAAATGATTTCACACTTGCAAAACCGGCCCTGGCCCTCACTAAACTCTTGAACCAACCTGACCGTTTCCTCACCATTAGTGTCGCCTGTCCGGAGGCCGGGCCCTAGGGTGGACAAGTGGCCTGCTTTGCAGAGGGCAGATTTGAAGGGCTGCCAGATGACAGTCTGTCTGAAGGCTGTCCATTCCAAGACCGGTTTAAAGAGCAAGAACCATAAGAAGGGAGAGCAAGGAAGGTCCTTGAAGTTGTCCTCCAACAGCATCAGAACAGGAAAATGAGCGGCCACATGGGTCACCTGGTCATTCTTCCCCACTATGGTGAGATGTCTTGTATTTCTACTTAATTTGTAGCTATTATTTATAAATGTGCTTGTACAAATGCAAATTGGCAAATTGGCATTGGTCAATATCACACCCTCTTTTGGCATGATGCATTTCCTCCTCATAGGCAAGGAGTATGTGGCCACGCGACAACATGAAATTAACCCACTCTGTATTGAAAATAGTGTAGTTGCTTTCCTTCTCCAGTCACCCACTAAGAGAGCAATCCTATGGACTGGGCCCTCACTGCTCAGTCAGAAGCCCCTGAACTCAGATTTTTATGCCCTGCCAGGCTGAGGCCACCAAGGCAAGAGGAGTGACAGAGGCGATCTTCATCTCCCCTTTCTCCATCTTTGGCGATTTTTGATAGACGGTCTGAAAAGGTACACATTGGATGAGGGAGGGAAGGCTGCTGGAGGAGGCTCAGGATATCTCATATCCTGGCCTCTCCGGTCTCCTCCTCTCCCTGCCCCCTAGAAAGCTCCCTTTCCTCCTCTTCCAATGTTGCTTTTTTGGCCTTGGAGGACAGCTGGCATGGTTCTTTCAAGAACAGTTGCGAGGTGGTCAGATCCCTGACTCCCCCTGCCATGATCAGAACACTGTCTTTGATCTTGGAAGGGGTTTTCCAAGCAATCTATGCCATGGGAAGCTCTTCCAGGGATCATAGGATTTCTCTCTAAAACAATTTATGGGAAGGGGCCACAGCTGAGTGGTAAGACTTTCTGGCTCAGACCCTGGGGTGCTGTTGCCAAGCAGATACTGTTTTAGATAGATGGCACATGATGGGCTTTTTATGCACCTGTTGTCTTGGTTATGGTCTGCACTGGTGTCTTCATTGTTTTATTATGTTTTGGTATCTTTAATGGAAATTATTTTTAGCTAATTTAATATTTTGTATGTTTTCACAGTTTTTATTTCAGTCACCTTGGGTCTTTTTTTTAAAGATAAAGGCAACTAAGGCCTCCTCCACACGGGGCGTTTAATGAGCCTTGAAGGCTCATTATAAATTTTACCTACACACGAGCGGAGCGCAAAACGGGCGTACAGGCGCGTTATCTCCCCGATAATGCGCATTTTCGAACGCGCGTTAAATAGCGACTTTTATTTTGCTCCGGCCGTTAAAGCGCATTTTCGCTGTGTGAACAAGCGATTATGCGCATTAACTACCTGGAAAGCGCTTTTTGGGCATCTTTTAATGCGCTTCGCCGCTTCCCGCCGCCTCCCGTGCAGAGGGATTGTGAGTAAATGCGCCTCCGCGATAATGCGCATAATCGCGGAACCAGGCGCAAAGGCGCATTCTTGTGGAGGGGGCCTAAGAAATATAACAACAACAGACAAATGGACAAATGGTCTGAAATGGCACAAAGCCGCTTTTAATCATCTGTAGGATTTAAAGCTCTATGAGAGTGTCTGGGTGCCGTGTGTTCAACTGCCCCAAGTCAGCAGCTCTTTCCACCTTGCGATCCCTCCAGTAGCACACAAGTCGGTGGCATCATTGCTGGGTCAAGCGGCTCCAGACTGCGTAGTAGTTCAAGCAGAGGATCAAGAGATCCACGTGGGAAATCTGCTGCTCAGCATTCACATCTAGTTCTCATCTCATGGGCAAAAGCCAGGCAACAATCATATCATCCTCCCCCTCCCAAGCAGCACTATAGAGCAAGTGCAATGCATTTACAGACAGGCTAGGCTGACCAGATAAAATCCAGGTCAGGGCTCATGTAACTTTAACAGTTGTAGAGAAAAGGGAATTTCAGCCAGTGTCATTTGTATGCAATTATTTCCTGTTGAAATTCCCTCTTCATCACAACAGTTAAAGTTGCAGGGGCCCTGCCTTCTTTTGTATATGGTCACTCTAATATAGTGCCTGCACCTTTAACAGTTGTGATGAAGAGGGAATTTCACCAGGAACTAATTGCATACAAATGACACTGGCTGAAATTCCCTTTTCTCTACTACTGTTAAAGTTACATGAGCCCTGACCTGGATTTTATCTGGTCAGCCTAAGACAGGCAAACAGAGACTTGTAGGAACACGGGCTGATCTAATGGCCATTGGTACCGCTGGCAGAGCCAGAAGAGTAAGGAGGAATAAGCTTTGGAGAGCTTTATCCACAGCCATGCCAGCAAATCCCCATGACAAGCTGCTTTCCCATCCCCTTTACCCTTGTGCTTGGTGTCATCTTCCCAGACAAATCTGGTTTTCCCTCCAAACACAGAAGCTATTTAACAGTCTGGAGACACTCCATTAGAGTCCAGGGCAGGGAATGAGGAGAAAAACCCATATCCTGCAGGAATTGCCGAAAGGAGGCAGGATGTGTGTAATAACAGACTGGAGGATGGCCAAGACCTCCAGGCTAAATCCCAGACTTTGCTAAAAGACGGCCAGGGGACCTGATGAGCACAAGTGGCCAAGGCCCTTTGTTATGGCCTGTCTGAAAGGCCATTTAAATGCTCCATAAAAGATGAGTAAAACATTGCATTCCCCAGACAGCTACTGACAAGATTAGGGAAAATCTCCTGTGGCCAGGTTCAAAGAGTCACTTTTTAAAAGCATTCAGCAGGTTTTATTCCACTACACTTGCAGCAGCAGCAGTCCAGCAGCAGCAAGAAAAAAGGGGGGGGGGGGGAAAGCAATGAAACTTTGTTTCACACACACAGTTCTTGCTGCTTCTCCAGCTCAATTCATCAGTTATCATGTATTTCTTGGCATTTTCCTAAAAAACAAACAAACAAATGAGCAATTATGAGCTTGAATTCTTTGGAAGATTTTAAAGGATTATTCCCAAATTAAAGACCCACCAGCAGGCACTGAAAGAGTTATTCTGTTGACCTGGGGGCTTCCAGAAAAGTAGGTTATCCTGCAAACACCCCATCTCATTCACTGAATGGGGGGGGGGGAGGGGCTGTCTAGATGACAACGTCTTCCATTTGTAACCATCCTGTGTTGTCCACCATTTTTTCCATCTTCTTTCTTGCCAGAAAATGATCTGTTCAATTGGAAAAGATTAGGGGTGTGCACGGACCCCCCGGATCGGATCGGGACCCGGATCGGGACCTCCAATTTTGTCCCGGACCGGTTTGGACAAAATCGGAGGCCCCCCGGACCGGATCGAGTCCGATCCCGATCCAAAAATCGGAAATTTTTGGATCGGCCGCCATTTTTTTCCCCATAGACTTGCATTGCAATGCAAGTCTATGAGGAAAAAATGGCGGCGGGTGGGTAAGGGGGGGCCTAACTCCCTCCCCCCCCCCGGGGCCGTCCGCTGTGGACGGCCCCGGCAGGTAAACCCCCTCCCCCGCGCTCCCTACCCCCCCTGGGGCCGCCTGCTTCCATCCGCTGGCGCCCGCGGGCGCCAGCGGATAGAAGCGGACAGCTCCGGGGGGGGGTAAGCCCCCTTCCCCGCCACTTACCTTCTCGGCACGTCCGGCGCCGGCGGCTACTACCAGCGGGCTCCGCGGCCTACTCTCGAGTAGCGCGCCGGGTGATGACATCACCCGGCGCGCCACCCTGGAGCAGGCCGCGGAGCCTGCTGGTAGTAGTAGGCGCCGGCGCCGGACGGGAGCCGCCGGGCCGGGCAGGTAAGGGCCCCCCTCCCCCCTCCCCCCTCCGCGCGCCCCCTCCTCCCCTCCACGCACCCCCTCCTTACCTTTCCGGCCCGGCGGCTCCCGTCCGGCGCCGGCGCCTACTACTTCCAGCAGGCTCCGCGGCCTGCTCTAGAGTAGTGCGCCGGGTGATGACATCACCCGGCGCGCCACCCTGGAGCAGGCCGCGGAGCCTGCTGGTAGTAGTAGGCGCCGGCGCCGGACGGGAGCCGCCGGGCCGGGCAAGTAAGGGCCCCCCTCCCCCCTCCCCCCTCCGCGCGCCCCCTCCTCCCCTCCACGCACCCCCTCCTTACCTTTCCGGCCCGGCGGCTCCCGTCCGGCGCCGGCGCCTACTACTTCCAGCAGGCTCCGCGGCCTGCTCTAGAGTAGTGCACCGGGTGATGACATCACCCGGCGCGCCATCCTAGAGCAGGCCGCGGAGCCTGCTGGGAATAGTAGGCGCCGGCGCCGGACGGGAGCCGCCGGGCCGGAAAGGTAAGGGCCCCCCTCCCCCCTCCGCGCGCCCCCTCCTCCCCTCCACGCACCCCCTCCTTACCTTTCCGGCCCGGCGGCTCCCGTCCGGCGCCGGCGCCTACTACTACCAGCAGGCTCCGCGGCCTGCTCTAGAGTAGCGCGCCGGGTGATGACATCACCCGGCGCGCCACCCTAGAGCAGGCCGCGGAGCCTGCTGGGAATAGTAGGCGCCGGCGCCGGACGGGAGCCGCCGGGCCGGAAAGGTAAGGGCCCCCCTCCCCCCTCCCCCCTCCGCGCGCCCCCTCCTCCCCTCCACGCACCCCCTCCTTACCTTCCCGGCCCGGTGGCTCCCGTCCGGCGCCGGCGCCTACTACTACCAGCAGGCTCCGCGGCCTGCTCTAGAGTAGCGCGCCGGGTGATGACATCACCCGGCGCGCCACCCTAGAGCAGGCCGCGGAGCCTGCTAGTAGTAGTAGGCGCCGGCGCCGGACGGGAGCCACCGGGCCGAGAAGGTAAGTGCCCCCCTCCTCCCCCCCCCCCGCTGTCCACTTTCATCGGCGGGCGCCCGCTGGCGCCCGCCAATGGAAGCGGCGGTGGGCGCCAGTGGGCGCCCGCCGATCCGCCGATCCGCCGAACCGGTTCGGAGCTTTTTCGGACCGGTTCGGATTGGATCGGCCGATCCAGCTGCGGGATCGGAAATCGGATAATTTATCCGATTTCCCACTGGACCGGACTCGGATCGTGGATCGGGTCCGATCCAGTGCACATCCCTAGAAAAGATGGAAAAGGTACACAACGCCTTTCAATGGGTAGCGCTAGCAACTCACTGGCTGCATTCGGACAACACATTAAGCAACTGGGGGGAGGGGGGGGGTGGAAACAATCAGCTTCATGGGATGACCCTATCCACATTCTCCACACCATGCATAATTTTGTACACCTCTATCATGTCTCCCTTCAGCCTCCTTTTTTCCAAGCTGAACAGTCCCACCAGTGGTAACCTTCCCTCATAGGGGAGATGCTCCAGTCCTCTGGTCATTTTAGTTGCTCTTTTCTGCAGGGAGGAAGAGTCTGCCCTTCCTCTCCACTTGCCGAGCAATGCTCCCTGTGGCTACAATTTGTTTTTGAAAAACATGCCTGGGATAGACCATCCTATGGAAATGTATTGCCTCTTCTGGGTCTAAAGCCCACTGAACTCAGTGGACTATTCTCTTGAGTAAACATATTTTGGATCATGCTGTTTTTACTGCAGGTGTTAAGCATGCGCTTAGCGCTCTTCCATCCCAATCAAAGGAATTTAACAGGCTTAACATGGGCTGGATCATGCCCAATGCTATTAGTCTTTTCAACATCAGATTTGTTACATTTCATCTCTCAACTGTCAGGAACATTAGTACAGAGAAGGTTAATATGTCTGGAGCAGCAATTTAATTAGCAGCTTTTCGTACTTGCATCACTCCAGCCCCGGAGAATTTCATCTTAAGCCAGCATCTAGTGGGGAAATATCCCATGATGAGCCTACCTTGTTCCAAGACCATCGACTGACAAACAAGACAAGATTTGTCTCACAAAGGCTAGATGATATTTAACAAGATACGTCTTGAGAGAATCTCATTACGGAGTGGTTTTAATTAGCAAATACCCTCTTCAAAAATAGTAATCCCATCAGTAATGTACGTTACAGTTTGGAATCTGAAGTGTAATTAGAATCCCTGACTACTGAAAGGGTCGTCTTTTTCAGTGCACACATATAGAGGCCTTGGTTTGGAAAACTCTCATTCACAAAGTCTCTCAACTTCAATAGGCCTACGTGCAGGCAAATGTTTGTAAGAGCCGTGCCAGAGAACACAGGATGGAGGGGGTTAAAGTTGTGCTAAACCAACAGAATAGAAAGTGTGACATTCATTGTAAATAATGCCAGGTTTCTTCACAATTCCTTAAGGGCACCTCCAAAGATAGAAGCTATTTTCGGAACACATAATAGCAGCATGAATTAAGGCAGAATTTCCCAGCCTTGCCTGACTTGTTTACTTTCTATTTAAATGTACAGTGTGTTTTATTTGAAGCTACTATTTTTAAATCTCACGAAAGCGGGGACTGAGTGAACAGGATGCCCCATAGCAGAACGAATACGAACACTCAAACACACACAGAGATTGCAGGCAAGATATAGGCCTGGTCTATACATGCAAGAGAATGAAGAGGTAAGGTGGACTGCACCATTGGATCGGGGCAGGGGGGGAATCACATATTTGAATGCTCCCCTACACAAAGTAAATAGCAGCAAAGGGAGGGGTGTATAACAATTTTCTTGATTAGCTAACTTTCTTTTTTCGGTCAGAGTTTCCACACACACACACAAATGGGGGGGGGGAGCATTTAAAAGTAGTCTCCTCCATCAGCAGACTGAAGTGGTTCACTATGCTCCACCACCTCATTTTGTGCATTGCTATCCCATCTTTCTTGCATGGAATGTTGGGCAGTGACCAGACCCAAACCTGCTTTGTTTTAGCACAGTTCATAAATTATGTACCTTCAGACTATGCTTTTCAAACCCGCTATACTGGAGGTTCTCTTAGAACAGGAGGCGGGGCAGGGGGGAAGAGAACCTGTGGCTTTCCATATGTTGTTGGACACCAACTCCCATCAGCCCCAGCCAGCATGGCCAGTGGTCAGAGAGTTGTAATCCAACAACATCTGCAGGGCCAGACATTCTGTAACCCCTGGTTTAGAACATGACAAGCCTACATGGCTGTGTAGTGATCTTAAAAAAGAAAAAAATGAAAATGGGAATGCATTGCCATAGCAGGTTTACATGACATCTTAGAATGGTTTAATAAGTCAGAAATTAGGGTCTTTTGAAAATAGCACGCTGGAGGGGCAGGGGAGCTTATTCAAAAACAACTGAATAAGGAAAAATATATGAGAAGTTCACTTAGAACATCCTTCCCTAACCGAGTGCCCCCTACAGATGTTTTGGACTACAACTCCCAACATTCTTGAGCATTGGCTGGGTTTGATGAGAACTGTATTCCAAAACTTATGGATGGCCCTAGGTTGGGGAAGGATGCCTTTGAAAATCTAGAGTGTTCCCTCTGAATAGAGGTATTTATGGCCACTTTTCATCTTACTCCAGTGAAGGAAATCTTTGATAGGGGCTCGTTTGTGTAGACAGTGCTAACCCCAAGACTAGAGGCAGCTGGACAGCCATCTGTCAGGGGTGCTTTAAGGTGGATTCCTGCACTGAGCAGGGGGTTGGACTCAATGGCCTTATAGGCCCCTTCCAAATCTACTGTTCTATGATTCTATGAAGATGCTACACACACTGTGTGGTATGGCGGGTCCTGTTTTTTGATAGACACGATAGACACGAATAAACATGGAATATGGGAGTGAGTTGGCATGGCCATTTGTGACTCAGAAATAAGCACATGTTTAAATCCTAATTATGGAATGACATGCCCCAGCATTATTTATTTATTTATTTATTTAAGCAAATTGGGATGACTAGTGATTGAAATTAAATGGGATGTCTTCCCAAGTCCCTTCAAGTGGACCTATAACCATAACTGAGTCTGAATTAAACATCCTAGTTCCTTCCTCCCCTCACTCCCAATTTGGGCACTGGGGATGGCCCAAAAGCAAACAGGAGTGCAAAGGGCAAGCTGGTTTGCATAAAAGGAATATAATAAGCATTGAAGGAGAAATGTGCTTTAGTTTCATTTTTCTGAAGGCAACTCCCATTCCTATAGCACAAGGAGCATTATTAATGTTGCTAAGACACAAAACGTGACCTACAAGGGCAGCTGTTCCAAACTAAAGATTAAGTTCTCATTTGTGTATTATATGTTTTAAGCACTAGTAGTTTAAACCTAACTCTTTTCTTTTTTTCATATGAAACCCAGTAACCTAGATGTGTGCCAGCATTAGAGCCAACCCAAGACATTTTGCTGCCAGATGTGGAACAGCAAATGGTGTCCACTGCCTTTACAAGTTAAGATGCAAAATAACCAAGAGCTTCTCTAAACAAGCAATTCATAGCACACTAGTGAATGGCAAGTCACAGAAGTTTGCGGATTCATTACACGACAATGTCAGCATCCAGGGCCCCTCCCACACTATCCCCTGGAAATCGTGGATGAAATAAACAAACAGATAATGTGGGAATATCCAGGAAATCACACAATCTAATAGTGTGTAGTCGCAGTGTTGCGCTATAATTACACCACTAGATGGTGCTGTCTCTCAGTATCCAGAGAGAGGAAGTATTCAATTTCAAACCATGTGGCTGCCCGTGTAATGGCGCTGATAACATCCTAGAAATAAAGTGCATGCTGAAAGCCATGGTAAGGCAATACATTATTATTATTATTTAATGTGGAGATGCTCCAAGACGAGTAAAGTTATTTTGGTACCTAAGGCAGACAATCCCACAAGAACCTCTCCCTGGGAGTAAAAATACATAATAAATTAAATACCTAACAATTCGCTGCCCTTTCAGGACTCCCAAAATCAGTCCAAGGATGCTTACCTCGTGATTGAGATCTCTGAGAATCAAAACAAGCATTATGCCCATAATGCCACATGGCTCTTATGAAAGAATCATGTGACATATGGCATGATTAGGGTGACCAGACGTCCGGATCCCCCCGGACAAGTCCGGAATAAGGGGGCCAAATTTGAATGCGGGGGGAAATTTCAGAATATCCCCCAAAGTCTGGAAAATTGGGCTTCACCTGTGCCATCTACGTCTTGTTCTTAGTCGGCGCTACTGCGCTGGCCAAGAACAAGGCCTAGATCGGCCGGGGAAGAGGCCGGAACGATGTGCGCCCGCACTTCCGGGTACGCGTCGTTCCGGCCTCCTCCCCTGCGCCATCCAGACGGCGCGAGGCAGGCGGGTGTGCGGGTGTGGGCGGCCAGGCTGCGTGAGGCGGGCGGGTGTGCGGGTGCGGGCGGCTGGGCGGAGCGAGGCGGGCAGGCGGCGCGGGCGGCGCGGCCGGGCGCGGGCGGCCGGGCGGCATGAGGCGGGCGGCGCGGGCGTGTTGGGGGGGTGCTTTGGGTGGGTAGGGTGGCAGGGGGGTGACCGGGATTTTGGTTCCCAAAATCTGGTCACCCTAGGCATGATCATAAGACAAACAATTTCCGGTTACACTGAAACTTTCTGATTTTGCTCTTAGCTGTTTTAAAAAGTATGTGAACACTGACCCAGTTTATACATTCTGCTGCAAGGTAGCTCTGCCACAGTCTGATGGAGGCGTGGCACATGGCCCTATTCCCCACCATGAGATAGCCTGCACTGTGAGCTGGGACCTTCACATGAGTAGCCAACGCCTCGAAAACCATGGCCACATCTACACCAAGATATAGCAGTATGAAAGTGGTATATGAAAGGCAGGAGCCCCACCAAGCAGGATTTAGCGATATATGGTATGTGTCAATGGGCCCCAACAGTTGTCAGTGTACTTCAATACCACTATAAAACAGTAGTATGGCTCCTGCCTTTTATATACCGCTTTCATACCATTATATCCTGCTTGGTGTGTTTGCATAGTTTTATATCCTTAAAAAGCATGACAGGGAAAGCCTATGTGTAGGCCCAGTTCATACTACAGCCTCTCTGTATTAGGGTGGCCACTTATGATTTGCCAAAAAAGAGGAAATGCATTATCAAAAAAGAGAGGACAAAACAGGGAAATGATTTGCCTAAAAAATGAATCTGCTCATTTATATGTAGAGATGCAAATTTAGAAATAAGTATTATAATTGAAATAAAAGTATAGAACATTTCACCATAGTGTGGACGACTGTGATCGTGTGATCTGGGTGCCTTTCTGTTCAGTCTGCTGTTGATGGTAGCAGTACTTACGGTTCTTTATCTTTAAACCAGAATTTGACAGGACAGCCCTTTACAGTAAATAGAGGACAGCTTCAAATAAAGGATAAAATGGAGAGGAGGAGGAGGATTATGTAGGCCACCTTGGGTTCCTTGGAGGAAAAAAAGGCGGGATATAAATGCAATAAATAAATAATAGAGGACTGTCCTCTGTAAAAGAAGACACATGGAAACCCTATGTGAAGGGAAGGAACATGGGTTGCTTCTCCACCAATCATTTTCAGCACCATCCTGGGTCAACATATAAACCAGGGCTTTGTCTTTTGTGTTTTTTAACTAAAACGTCTATATTGCAATATGGATTCCACAAAGCCTTCCTTGGAGAATTGTGTTAGAATCTGGAACAGAAAGATAATATATGTTTTGACAGTTTCACAGATCTTTGCCCAAAACTAACATGGTTCAAGTCATCACCAATATCTGAGCAGCCAGACAAAGGGAGGGATTGATCTCTTTGTGGGAGGAGGTCATGCCTTGTTCCTGAAAATGCATCCTGAGAGGAAGGAGAGTGAAACAAAGACTTCAAAAATGCTTTGATTTCACATCCTGATATAACAGTTGTTTGAGAAATATTAGTCAAAGCTCTGTTCCCCTGCA
This sequence comes from Anniella stebbinsi, assembly GCA_029215795.1. Classification (NCBI taxonomy): domain Eukaryota; kingdom Metazoa; phylum Chordata; class Lepidosauria; order Squamata; family Anniellidae; genus Anniella; species Anniella stebbinsi. The sequence continues at coordinate 340,232,932 of JARDYH010000001.1, forward strand.
AAATCTTGACAAGGTACATCAGTTCACTATACTCATTTGATACATGAGGAACTGAAGCTTAGGGATTCAGCAATATCCTAAACTGCAGCCCTTCTTAGAATATACAATTTCAGACCGAAACGGGGATCTCATTTCTATGCTCTTCCATTAAAATCCATACAAACAAACAAAATGATCACATCATAGAGCAAGAGCAGGCTGTAGCTCTTCTTGGCATCCATTTCCTTTCCTAGTGCGGGGACTTCTTGTTGCTGGAAGCATTCAAAACATGCAATCCCCTCCTCTAGTCTAAAATATTACAGTCTCACCATATTGCTAAACCTAAGTTTGGCTCTTAGAGATAAATGATATGCTTCAAGGATGGGTTCCTTGAGCACATTTTGAATTTTAACTGTGTGGTGGATACTCTCACAAAATGGTTGCCAAGGTGGAGGGGTGCATTCATGTAAAGGTCACAGTAGCCTATCATAAAATACCCATTTCCCAGAAGGCAAACTGCTGGTACTTAGAGAAACACACCACACACATGCACAGGCAATACACACGCCACACAAAATCAGAGAGAAACACCACACAAAAAGAGCCAGGCAAAACACACTTACCTTACACAAAACTTAGGCAAATAGACAGAGACACAGAGAGACATTTCCTGGCAAAACACACACCACACCAACAAACCAGCTACAACACCACACACACACACACACACACACACAGACTGACAGCAAAGCCTCCCCCCATCGCCCCTCTCCACATTAGCCCCTCAGGATGGTCTTTACACCCAGCTTTCGTTTTTCTGGGCAGCTGGGCAGACTTCAAAACGAAGCACTGGGTTGCAGCCACTCGCCATTTTAATTTTCTAAGAATAAAACTAGGCCTCAGAGGCATTCTTGGAAATACACAGGACTCCAGAAGCTGGCCCTTCGTATTGTAGCATGACCTCCTAATAATAATAATAATAACAATAATAATAATAATACCTAGGATTCCAACAAAACACAAAAATCAATCACTCCACAGTAAAAAGTCAACTAAGAATGCAATATAAAACTCGTCTATCACAAATCCTAAAATCTAAACTCAACTCAAAAAACATTTTCAAAGCCATCAACACCTACGCAATACCCATCCTCACATACTCATTCGGAATCATACACTGGTCACACACTGAACTTGAAGAAATAAACAGACTCAATCGCATTGAACTCACAAAACACTGCATGCTCCATCCCAACTCATGCACTGAAAGAATAACAATCAGCAGGAAAGAAGGAGGAAGAGGTCTCCTGGACATTAACAGAATTCATGCTAAACAGATAAAATCACTCAGAGAATTCTTCCACACCAAAAATAGCCACATTCATAAAGCCATAGTAAAAGCAGTTAAAAACTACACCCCACTCAACTTAGCACTACAAAACGAAGATCAAACACAACCACTTACACTCACAGAGAAAAAAGAAAAATGGGTGCAAAAAGTACTCCATGGGAAGCACTACAACATAATACAGAACCCACAAATAAACAAAGAACAATCGTACGAATGGCTCAGGAAGGGTGAGCTATTTCCAGAAACCAAAGGATTCCTAATAGCTATACAGGATCAAGTTATAGCAACCAAGAACTACCAAAATACATCATAAAAGATAACAGTGTAACAACAGACCTATGCAGGAAATGTCATCAGTTCCAAGAAACAATAGACCATATAACAGGAGGATGTAAAATTCTGGCAGGAATGGACTATACGGACAGACACAATACAGCTGCAAAAATAATTCATCAACTGGCCGTCAAATTCAACCTTATCAAACAATCTACACCATACTATACATATTCACCCAAAACAATCCTGGAAAATGCAGATCATAAAATATACTGGGACAGAACAATTCATATGGACAAGACAATACCTTGCAACCAACCAGACATAACATTCATAGACAAAAAAGAAAAAAACACATACCTCATCGGCATAGCAATAACGAATGACAAAAATGTTGTTGAAAAGGACGAAGAAAAGAGAGACAAATATACACCACTGGCCATGGAAGTCAAAGAACTATGGCAACAGGAAAAGGGCACAATTATCCCATTAGTCACATCAGTCACCGGCATCACATCAAAAAAATATACAGAAAACCTCCAGAAACTGGGTCTACCAGAATACATCCACACCAACATCCAGAAAGCAGTCATAATTAAAACATGCTCAATCGTCAGGAAATTCCTGAATCAATAAAAGACAGCATGACCTGGCAAAGCCCGTCCTGTCCGTCTAGAAAAACCGCCACGAGCAAGAAACAGATAATAATAATGATGATGATGATAATGATGATGATGATGATTATAATAATAATCGCTTTAACACACAAACGAAAAAACCCAGGAGGGGCAGGGAACTTGGCAGGCACCAAAGGAGGCATCTGTGGACAATGGTCCCCTTTGGCACAATGTTGGGGACCCTGGCCTTTAAGCCCTATAAAGCATCCATGGCAGCGATAGGACTTTAATTTAAGCCATGTCCCTTTGACCCGCATTCCAGTCTCGGTCCACTAGATCACAGTGCATTGATCAACCGATTATTCTTTTGAGCTTCAAATTAAGCTGAACATTGTTGTTGCTGTTGTCGCTGTCATCATTTGCTTTATTGGATTACGGTGATGGGGAGGAAGTCCTTCCTTCAATCCCTATTCAGTACAACTTCCAGTTTCAAAATGCGTCTCGCTTTGTCCTCACTCTACTCTGGTCAGGGCTGAGGAACAATTGTTGCACTCAGCAGATCAGAACAAACAACACACTGACTTCCACCCGTGGGATGATCTTAAAAATTAAGCAGCATGTGATCTACTAATACTAGTCTTTTGACAATGTAGCTTTATATTTTAGCACATTGCATGAGTTTCAAAATCCACTTGCAAAAGTGTTACTAGAAAGAGCTGCTTGCTTTTATTTTTGTTTTTTTAACCAGCTTGTTGGCAAATCAACTGCTGAAACTGATCTCATTGCCTCAATGAGCAACAATGGAGGGACTGTCATCTTCTTGACCTTCACAAGCACAGGATCTCTGATCAGAAACAGGCAGAAGACATCAGCGACAAAGCAAGAGTGCCGTGACAGAAAGTGAGAGGATTCAATAACTCACTCGGGAAATTATGAAGTTAATACTGTAATAGCTAGAAGACAGAAACTTAGGACTGGACTTTAAGGAAGATATATTTATGTTGGCACCACCATGATAGCCAACACAGCAAAACACCTCCTAGTTAAAGTAAAGCATGGAAATAATACTGGGGTGGTGGTGGTTGTCTATGTGCTCTATTAACCCCGTCATGGCTACAGTGGCGCTGTGTTGTTTAAATGACGCAGTTGTCAAGTCGCCGCCACATCAGGATTACCCCTCTGAAACTGCGTTTTCAAACTCCCAATTTACTGTGACTTTTATCTTTGCTCCAAGATCACTCCATTGTTTCCTGGCTTTGGTTTGGGTTATCCAGTGGGCATAGCTTGGATAAGCACAGAAATGCAGGGAAGGGGACAGGCTTGACAATGGAATGGCCACCAGCACCATGGTTTTTCTGGTTGAATAGCCCGCGCTCTCTCCTGTCCTGTCTAGCTTTATCGATTTAGCTTCGCAGCAGCGATGCTACAAGCTTTTGAGCTGATTCCTTCCACTGCGACATCGTATAGACACCCCCTGGAAATAAGAGTATTTTGAAGAAGAAAAACTGGACTTTTCTTCTTTTGTTGGAAGACGCTGTGATGGAAGGTAGGCTAGTGTGTTCTAAAAATCCCTCATAATAATAAGCTTTCAAAGCTTTCAAAGCTTTCCCCTCCACACACACCCACATCCACACCTACACAAACACAAGAACTGTACATTTTATTCTGTTTAGGTATTATGCTTCACAAGCCTGACATCCCTCCCACTTTTTTGTAAAGTAAGATAAGGGTTGAATGTTGACATGCCAACATCACAGAGATTCAGATGAGCTCTATCGGACATTAAAAGCACACAAGGGCCTGCTATGCCACATGTTTGGTGACTGTGTGATGGGGCCCTGCTTGCATTCTGACATGGGTTCATAGAGCTGCTCCAAGTGAGGGGAGATCCTGATTGGCCCGGGATTCTCCCTTTGCATGGAGAAGTCCTAATCAAGGCTGCTATTGTTTAGCATGGGATGGAAGCGCCCACTGCCATATAACCTCCTGTGCCAAATAAGAGCTCAGGGTAGGTGAATGAGAGGGATGGGGCTTCATCAGGACTGTGGCATGGGAAATAGATGTTAAATGCTCCTAACCATGTGCTTTAACCCTGATCCCCCTGCATATTTAATTCTTCCTTTTAAAAGTCTTTTATTAAGTTATGCTCCTCCAGACCTTGGGTTATCATCATGATACAGATTAACAAAAGAAGATAACATACATGAACACATTTCAAAGAAAGCCAAAACAAAGCGGTCATAAAAGATCATGCAACTGCAAGCAATGCATTGAACATCACATGCAGTTTGGCTCCAGGGCTGGACCAAGTCATTTGCTGTCTGAAACAAAGGGCAGAATTGCACCTTCCTCCAGTCCATGTTGAAAAGCTAACCAGACTGTCAGTTGAATCTTACCTGAGCATTGATGATGGGACAGCATCCTCCACTGCACCTGAGGGCAGCTGGCTAGCTTAGGGAGTACAGTGTTCACTCCCCATCCCCTCAGTACCTGCCACCTGAGACAGCTATCAGATTTTGCCTAATGGTAGGACTGGCTGTGTTTGGCCCTTAGAGATATTGGAACATTGCACCTACTAAAGGGATTCCATTTCATTTCTGTTTGTTACTTGGTGTCACATGACCAAATAAACCCTTTTCCATGAGTGGAAGGAAGACCAGGGCAATTAAAGTGTCCCACTCTTGTTTTCTACTCCCTTCCTTTCACTTATCTGCTGCCACCAGGTGGGTGCCTCCACCAAACAACCTTAAAACCCCCTGGGTCTCTTGTGCATACTTTCAGGTTAGTGTGGGCTTTAGCTTTTAGGCATGAGGTGGTTAATCCAATAAAAAAGGAAACCACAAAGTTTAAACAACAACATTTTAAAAATTAATTGAAAAAGTATTATTAGGAAAAAGGTTTTCACATCTGAATGGTTACAACACACATACACACAAACAAACCATAAGAGCAAAAGAGTAAAATAATAACCAGGGTAAACACGGATTTTAAAGCTATTTCCTTACTAGACTGGGTCCACATTTTCCAAATTCTTCTCAGCAATTTCTTCCTGTGAGTTCTCAGCTTTTCCCAGCATTTTTAAAAGGATCTCTCTGATTTTTTTCCTTTCTGATTCTTCCCAACCTTCTATTTTAGCCTTCCTCTATCTTCCTAAAACTGCCTTTTTGCTGCAACTTTTTATATGTTGCAAGCTCACCTGCACCCTTGCAACTCTTGACCAATCAGGAAGGCCCTAAGTTCCTTCTGTTGAGCTCTTTGCAAACACTTCTGCAGAAAACCAAACCAAATCTACTTTATTTATTTATAAATAGGACAATTTTAACTTGCTTTTATAATATTTCTTTTACTGTTTATACCTATTTTCACCACTCTGGAATCTGTGTTAGATAATTGAGTGGTATATAAATACTGTAAATAAATAAATAAGCCTACTTCTTGGCATCATAATGTAAACAAAACCTCTTTTGTAGACTGCTGATCCATATGATCTCCTGTTCTCTTGCTTGCTTAGTGGCATGTTTTTTTCCCCCTGCCTGAACTTTTGACCTTTTGGTTTTAGCAAATAATGAAATTTAACCTCATAATATCCAAGCCAAAATATATACAAATTTGGAAACTTGTAACATCCATGTTATACGAAACACATTCCAGGTGATTCTTACAAGCATGCACTGCTCTTTCTTCATGTGGTGGAGTAACTGTATTGTAATTCTCCCCATACATAGCATCAGCCTTGAGCTCCAGAGGTTTTCCCTCTCTCTCTTTTCCATGCTAGAAGAAGCCAATAGAGCATAGAATTCTTGTTTCAAGGAAATCATGATTTTCACAGGCCTTTCACTCAGCCAGGCAGAGAACTGACATATACAGATAGCCAGATATGAACGTAGCAGCTGCATTCAAAGAACATTTGAGATCTCAAACTGGCAGAGAAGGTTGAAGGAAAGAGAGATCAGCACAGCTCACAATAGTATGAGTGTGTTATACAATTCATTAATCTCAGAGCAATACTGCTTTTTACACCCATGTCCAGTCTGGCTGAAATAATGGCACGTAAGCCTTTCCCCCAGACTGACTCTTTTGAAGTCAAATGAGTAGGCATGGGGGCCATTTTTTCCACACAAGTGTTTTCACCCTCATGCCACTTTTTGAGATTCCTCTGGGCATTTAGCTCTGGAATCATTTACAGAATTGAGGTTAGCATTCCCACTGGAAGTATTGGAGGGAAGTATTTAAAGAATGTATACTCTGTTCTTTGGCCAGAAGTGCTCCCAGAGTGGCCTACACATCAATACAAACAAGGCAGGCCCTGCCCTCAAATTTACAAAGACACAACAGCAAAAGAAAAAGGGATAGGGAAAGAAAAGGAAAACAAGGAAACTCAGACATTAAAACTCGATGTTATATGGTTCTTATAATGCCAGCTGGAATGCAGATGTAATGTTGCAATGCAGCCAGATGTTGTTCATCTTATCATAACCAGTTAGAATTGCAAAAGAGACTAGGCAAAATAGTTGGCCTCTTGGTTGAGCCAACTGAATGTTCCTTCTTCCTTTCTCTCCTGGCTGATGTGTGACAGTTGGGGGAGAGGCAAAGCTGGTTTCTTCATTTCTTTAGGAATTGGTAGTTGGGACAGTGGGCTTTCTAGTGTGCTGTCCCTTGATATGGGTTGACCTACACAAGTATCATTTTAGTCACCTTTGCCCCAGAGCATTCAGCCATAGGATCCTAAGTGTCTTTGGTTTCTGCCCCAGAAAATCTTCTTTCAGCCTGTTCAGACAACTCACTAAGCCATGGCTAGGTCCCTAACCCCTTCACAGCAAATGGTTAATGAGCGTGTTTAAACCCTGATTATTGTACCCACAGTTCAGACGACACACAAAGCAATAATGTTTAGCTCAAAATGCTTAGTCACTGTGGCTTGCCATGTCATCTGAACTGGGTCAATGAGTAGACAATGAAGCCAGAAAACTAGTAGGATCAATGGTATGCCAAAGAGCAAATAAAGAAGAGAGAGAGAGAGAGAGAGAGAGAGAGAGAGAGAGAGAGAGAGAGGAAGTGTTGGGTAATTGATCAAAAGGTCTGTCGTCAATTTCCCACAATCTGCTTCCTGGGATTACCCTAACTTCTAGTATGGGGAGAGAGGGAGAAAAATGTCTCTCTATCCACTTTCTCTACACCATGCATACTTTTGTATACCTCTATCATGTCTCCCCTTATTTGTGTTTTTTCTAAGCTAACGAATCCCAGATGTTGTAACCAGAAATGTACAGTGTTCTAAGTGTGTCACACCATAAATTTATACAAGGGCAGTATGACATTGGCAGTTTTATTTTCAATTCGTTTCCTAATTACGCCTAACATGGAATTTGCATTTTTCACAGCAGCTGCACACTGGGTTAGCATTTTCATCACGTTGTCCATCACAACCCCAAGATCTCTTTCTTGGTCAGTTAAATCCCATCAACTTATACTTGAAGTTGGAATTTAATTATGTTTTGCTTCAATGTGCATGACTTTACACTGTAGATGTGTTAAACTCACAACATACATCTGCAGCCATATGGTTAATGGACATTGTAGTCCAACTCATATGGAGGGCACCAGTTTGGGGAAGGCTGCTTTAAGGACTGAGAGACAGAGCTGATATATTAGATTGAAATAGACCTACATGCTAGTTTCCAAGACTATACCATTTCAGAATATAGGTGGGAGCATGTACATTCAAATTCTTCTAGGTATGCCTGCCCGCATGCGCATGTGTACACACCTCCTGTATATAGAAAATTAGCATCTCAGGAACGAGATTAGATTAGAATGCCCTTCTTTACACACCAGTTTTCCATGGGTATTACAATTTGCATATGGCCAGATACACAAACATGTTTTACTGCTCCTGTTGCTATTCTTTTAATTAAACTGGATTCGCACATTTCATGTTGTTATGGTATTTGGATTTTACTGTTAACTTGTTTTAATTGATGGGCTGCTCACTGCATTGGAGGCTGAGCAGCAGAAAGATGCGATGCAAATTTAATCCACCTCCAACTACGGTCTGAAATTGTACAGAAACTCTGTATTGAACTTCAATTTGACCTATGGATTGATCCATGGTAACTTATCCACGGCTATCCAGAGACGTTCAAGGCGTTGTAAAAAATGTTGCTGTACTTAAACTTCATCCACAAACAGATTTAGAGGAAAATAGGGTTAGGGAGGAACAAACTGCCTTTCAAAACATACTTTGGGGAAGTTGTAAGTATATGCAGGCACTTGGTCCGTCCTCTCTGCCGTTATTCTGGCACCATTTTGTCCTCTCCCACCACGTGATCTCAGCCAATCAGGAATCCTATATTGAGCAAGGTAAAGTCACAAAGCCACATGGTCAACCCAATTTGAGGGCAACCCGAAATGAGGGCAAATAATGTAATTTTGATTTCACATGGGGAAGGAATTAATTCCCATGTTGGCAAGGCAAGCAGATGACACTCTTGTCTTCCTGCACTGCAAAGATAGTTCCATTTCCTGCCCTCGCTACACTGAATGATAGAGTGCTGCCTTGTTATAGAATCACAGAATAGTAGAGTTGGAAGGGGCCTATAAGGCCATTGAGTCCAACACCCTGCTCAATGCAGGAATCCACCTTAAAGCATCCCTGACAAATGGCTGCCCAGCTGCCTCTTGAAGGCCTCTAGGGAGGGAGAGCCCACAACCTCTCTAGGTAATTGGTTCCATTCTCATACTGCTTTAACAGTCAGGAAGTTTTTCCTAATGTCCAGCTGGAATCTGGCTTCCTGTAACTTGAGCCCATTATTATATGTCCTGCATTGCGGGAAGATCAAGAAATGATCCTGGCCGTCCTCTGTGTGACAACCTTTCAAGTATTTGAAGAGTGCAATAGAAGAACACGTTGGGTGAATTCGGACAACGCGATAGTCAATGGTGGGGTAATAATCAACTTTACAGTCGTTCATCTAGGGGGTACTCCCCACACAACATGGTAATAAATAATCAACTGTGTGGATTAGGATCAGCGCTGAGTTGACTATGGCAGCATTCAGACGACACGATAGTCAATACAACTGACGATTGTTCCCCCCCCCCAGTTGTTGTGTCATCCGAATTCAGCCATTCTCTGACCCTACACAATGGCAAACACTTCTACCCCATGCACATGCCCCCCCAATCTCTAGAAGGGGGAACACCATTTTACAATGGGTGAAAAGCTTCATGAAAATTCTTTTCCACCTTCAGCTGAGCTCTATTATTTAAAACACCTTATTTTTGGTTTATGAAACTTAAATTAAACGAAGTACATGAGATTTCACTGTTGTAAGTGAAATTGAAGACACTTTAAATTTCTTAATATGAACTCTAAAACTTGGTAAAAATGCTTGTTTTCCTATATTAAAGTTACAGGACAGGAATAAACAGGCAACTATGAACCAAAAGTGATCAACGTTCCTCTTCTTAGATGTAGCTTCTTGAAAAAACAATGATTTTAATTTGTGTTTATTTTCATTCTTGCCCCAAAGTTAAGATTTTAGGGTGGCCCTCTTATAGACATTTAGCAAAGATGCAGTCTACGTTTAATCAACAGAATGAGAAATATAGTATTCACTAGCCAAAATTGAAATTGTATTGGTTTTCCTTAAAAAAAAAAAGGTATTGATATAAAGTAAATTGTTAATAAGGCAATACATTGCTATATGCACTCTTTTTAAAAGCAATCTTCAACCATTGTGTTAACCAGTATTTGAAGGTCCCGCCTCCCATACAACTCTGTCTGCCCACTGTGTTCCACATTGGAGGCTCTGCTATGCATCCCATTCAGAAGCACAATTTGTGGTGGTCTTTTCTGTTGTGGCATGCAGGTTGTGGACCATCCTCTCCTAGAAATGTCTGTTAGGCTCCCCCTCGTAAGCTTCAAGCAAGCTGCTAAGACCATTTTTATTTCATGTCGAGGCTCCCTGTTTATATACGGAGTTGTTTTATCCTGCTCTTAATTTAATTGTATGATTCTCTTCCTTTTCTAGCAATATGAACCGCTTTTATTGGGTTAGATGCAGGTGTTTGGTGCATGCAACAGGGCGGGTGGAAGCGGACTTCCCTGCTTTCCTTCTCCCCATAGCAGCCACTCTAGCCCACCCTCCCAGTGCTACACAGTGGGTCATGGGCCCTGCTGAATGGAAAGGACTGTTGTGGGGGTAGGGATGAGAAGGAATGGGGGAACCCAGGAAGTTGGGTTGGTCACCTTCTGTGAGCTAACCGTTGACCCTTTGGGCATGGCCTGTTCAGTTGTAAGGTGTACATTGGGAAGACCGAGTTCTCCTATTGAAATGGAAAGGCAAGCTGTTTATAGGATATAAGCCCTTCCAAAAGAGGGTTCCATGTCACCAAGTCATCGTATTTGTACAAACAGCTAGTGCCCAGCAACATTCTCTCATTTTGCCTCCTTCTGCCCAGCTCAGTTGTGCTAGAGATAAAGCTGAGTGTCAGATCCTTCTTCCCATGGTTACAGTTATATAGCAGTTCATGCAACAGCAGGATTTTGGGCATACAACAACCTGGAAATTACTACTCATTAAAGTTGACATCATTATTGACATGGCTGGTAAAGTAACCAAAGTCCCTGAAAAATGGGCTGTTATCTTAAGAAAAAGCTGACCTTACCTAGCCATTGTAAGACAATTCATATCCCTAGAACAATCTCTTGTTTGGCTACTGTGTTGGCTCTCAAGACACTTTTACGATGGCTCGGATTGGAACATTAAACCCAAGGGCAGCTCACAGATCAGAACCAAGATAGGTGCAATAAACCAGCAATAATTAAGGCAGGGGAAGGTGAGGAGGGGGGCTGCTTCAGAGGTTTATTAGAAACATCAAGGAAGAAAATAGGCGAATTTATCAACAGATATCACAATATATGGCTAAAATACTGTACATTGTCAAGAATACCTCAAAGATTAGGTGACATTTCAATGAACTTAATAAAGCAATAGAGGAAATGCAGTGATTATTAGAAATTGCTTCTTAAAAAATAATTGGGTGCTCATATAAACCAACCTCTCCTGCCAAAGGTTTTCAACCTGCTTATTACAGGCATTTCTGGGGGATTTTGTAGTACAAAATTAGATACTGCGACTCTGGTTTTCCTCTAACCAGTAGGTACGAAAATATTTCATTATTAGGATGCTGTAGGTTTTAGGAACAGAATTGTTCTAATGTGTCATTATAACAAGCAGTTAACTGAATTTCCTTCAGTTTGAGAGAAATTTGGATTAGGTTGCGTGGATTAGGCTGAGCTTGGATCAACAAACAGAATAGCCCCAAACAGAATGAAGTACAGAATGTAATCTTAACTTCCCCTAAAGTGGAGGAAATTCAGGTCATTGTTTCAGGTATAAACTATTTCTATTATTAAGCACAATAATGTAATCATTGCATAATGTGTCTGAGGCACCTTTTGTTGTAAAATGCTATTACGTATCCACATCTCTATACTGTAGTATAAAACATCTTATTTACACACAAATAAAGCAGTTTCTATTAACCAGTTCCTGATTATGTATATTACTGTTCAGCCAAAATTTAACCGTATCTCTGAAGTTAAAACATAAATTATTTATATATAAGAAACAACTCAATAAAAAAAAATCACACGTGGCATAAGGGGTTGGATGAGAATGGATAGAAGTCAAATAAAGAGCACGGTGCTTCACGCCACAAGATGCATTGGCATTTTACGTTATATGGCGCATCTTCAGGTTTAACTCGCCTTGCTTTAGATACTCAATCGAGATGCTGTTTTCAGTCAATATTTGGCATCGGTTGAACCAAGGAATCTTCACAGCTTCTGTAAATACAGCTGTACTTGACTGCAGCCAGTGCCACAGTGGAATTGCACATTCCTTCACTGCTTCAATACTTCTCTTTTTCTGTTCGTAGCTTCACCCCATTGACAGCCATGCTGACAGCACCTTTCTTAACTGCATTTAAATCCAAGGGAGAAGTACTTTTGGTAAATGCTGCAAAAGAGAGGAGGGAAACACCAATCACTCATTTGCTGAAAAATCAAAAGTGGAAAGGAAAGGGGCCCTTTCGAAATGGAGAGAATTTGGCCACAGTGATCCGTGCAGAGGTACCTTGCCCTTTGGATTACTGCAGTGCATTGTACTTGGGGTTGCCTTTGAAGGGTGCTCAGAAACTTCGGTTGGTGCTGTGGCTCGATCACTTACTGGGGCCAGCTGAGTGGAACAACTACACTGGCTCCTGGTATGTGTTTCAGCACAATGTTCTGCTGCTTTTAACTTTTAAAGCCCTAAAGAGCTTAGAACCCAGGTACCTGAAGAACGGCCACATGCCATATGAACCTGCCCAGAAAGATCACCCTCAGAGGCCCTTCTTCAGAGTCTCCTGCCATCAGAAGTGAGGCAGGTGGTCCCTGCAACTATGGGAAATTCTGCCAAAGGTAGCTCACCTGATACTTACACCTGGTTTGCACACCACAATACTGGGTTGTTTGAACCATGGTTTATCTGTGACCATGCAGACTTGAGTGAGTATGCTGCCTCCAAATCATTTTCCACTTCCACTTCTGCTTTATAAAACAACCGAGGAACAACACTGTGACGTCTGAACCCAATGCTTTGGGCTGTTGCAGGAGAAACAACTCAGAGTTTTAACTCAACAACAAATCACTGGAGACAGTATGCTTGCTCAAATGGTCACAAATAACCCATGGTTTAAACAATCTAGCATTGTCGCAACATGAGAACCGGGTCTTAGTGTGATAACTTTTTGGTGTTGTGAAGACCTTTTTATCCACAAGACAATTGTGTTGTTTTTTTCAGATTCCTGTTTTTAAACATCATTTGGTACTACTACTGCATTGATGACTGTTCTGCCATTTTTTTTCTTTACTTTTTTTATGGTATTGCTTTTATTGTTGTTTTATTGTTTTAAAGTGATTAGCTATTCTGAGAGCTTTGGGAAGGAAAAGCAGGATATGGAATAAATAAATGAACAAATATTTGCACAGGTACTCACCTTGAGAAACAAGAATACACTTTCTCTGAATTGCTTTTCTGAGAAGGGCTCTTTCCACGCATGAAGTGATTCAGAAAGGCCTGCATTGGTGGAAGGGGAAGGGGAGCCGATGCTGGCCATTTCCCCCTTCAGCCCCCTGCACCACCTCCAACCATGTTCTGGAGGGTCCCCCAAACCTTTGGAGCATTTGTGGAGGTAGGTTTGCAGGGAGAATTGGTGAACATTGCCTCTCTGTATTATGCTTGCAGGAGTATCCCATGAGCAAAGTTCTACTCACAAGCACTTAGGATCCAAGCCAATGAATCATGCTGATGTGCGAAAAAATCCTGTCCCTGAAGAATCAAAGGCAAACTCAAAACCTATACTTGATTTTAATGAGGCAGGACTTCTTGACACTAGGGATGTGGGAGAAATCCACAATGGATTCAGATGAGTTCAGATTTCTATGAATCCAAGCTGCAGATTCCACAGCAGAGCAGCTTTTTCCAACTCATGCGGACTTGCAGAGAGGATTTTTTTGACCAGCAGGTGGGGAGGAATTTGCACTAATGTGCATTAGTGCAAACTGAAAAAAAAATCTTACATTCCTATATATATATATATATATATATGTCTGTCAGTGGGTGGACGACAGAATGAAAGACACCTGACAATCTAATGGATTTAACAAAATCCATACATCCCCACTTGAACCTTATAAAAGGATGAAAACTCTGCACTTTAAGGAGAAGCTGGGAAGAGTTTTAAATATAGTGTCAAACTTTCCAAAAGACTTATGTTGCAGAGTCTGTGGGAAGTATGACTGCCCCAGGCTTTGACCAGCTTGCCTGTTTGACAGTCACTGGGAACCTGTATGAGAGAGACAGGCCAAGGAAAAGAAAATGTCCTACAAGAATCAAGACTGGCTAGCACTGGCCTGTCCACAGCTTTGCAAGCCCATCGATGCTTAAGATACTATTGTGGGACGTGGTGCTTCTTGATGGTTTTCACCCACAAATTCACTGAATGTTTCAAAGAGATCCTGCAGCATACCAGACAAAAGAACAAGTTGTTTACCCTTTCCTGCACTCTGATCAAGTGAGAACAGCTGTGGCATGTGGGTCTTTATATCCTGATGGAATTTAGTAGGCTAGCATGTAAGGACCCTTAATTTGGGTTTTCTTAATGAGGTGTAAATTGCTACAGATTGAGGGATAATTACCCACCCACCCCGGAGTCCCACTTCAACCACGATTGGCTATTGAAAATCTCCTGCACCTTGATACAAAGGAGGAGGAAAAAAGCCCTATCCTATTATATAAATGCAATTTGACCTATTGCAGAATGGGAGAAAGATAGCTAATTCATGTTGTATTGGGCAAATGGGTTTGCTACTTGTCTATTCCTTCAATGTTTTCAGGTAAGTTGCTCATCTCTAATTATGTGATGGACATGACTTAGCGAACCAACCCTGGTACCCAGGGGACTTTTTCAAAATGCCAGATATGCCCAATAAAGTTGGAAAGCCCTGCTCTAGTCCTTAGGATGCTCCTTTTCCAAGAGCCCATTCAAAACCTGGTTTGGAAAAGTGGAAAGAAATGCTAATTCCAAAAATGCTAGTAAAACTTCTCACAATGCCATTTGCTTTCAAGATGAAAGAAATGTTATTTGGGAACCCTTGTTATGCAATTCAGTGGGGCCTAGCACAGTGGAGTTGGCTGTCTCATAATGACATGTAGAATTCCTAATAAAGATGAGTGGAATAAAATACTGATTGACAGAGCCCACAGACATAGCCATCTGGAAAGTTATGCCTACCTCCTATAATGAGGAATGCTTCTCCCATCTTATTTATACTGTTTAGACTAGCTTGTAAAATACTGCAAGCATATCACCCATGTGTATGATGAAACAGTCAGTAGTATCCCTGCTTAAATTTTATACATCGATGAGCCATTTATTTATTTATTTACATTTGTATACCGCCCCATAGCCGAAGCTCTCTGGGCGGTTTACATAAGATTAAAACAATTAAAAACAATATACAAAAATATAGGGCAATTTGTGAAGTCTGGTAAGAATATTGAAAAGGAAGTCCAATAAAGAAAATATTCAAAGCCTCTTCTAGTACAAACTTGTCTTATTGAAAATAAAGACAGCTGCAAAGGGAAAGTAGTAAAATCAAAAGGAAGAATGAAGAACTGGGGGGAAAACTATTGCTTTGGGTACATGTAAAGTCACTGGTGCATCCAGCAGTTCAGCAATCTGAGAACACTTTGCTTTATAGAGGGAAAAGTCAAAGATTTCTTTCCCATTCCACAGTAAAAACATAACAGCCATTCCATGGTGAATTAAACCAATTGTCTATCTGGCTCAGCATTCAAATGGTATCTATCCCCTCTGTGTCTACTAGTCAGAGATTTACTACCTCCAAAAAGGGAGGTTGTACTTCTGGCTCTTTATCATGGCTGAAAACACCTATTAAGCACCTATTAAACTATTTATCTAATTCTTTCTAAAAGCTGCATAAATTAACAGATTTAAAATTGAGAGATCTATTGTGGCAAAAGGCTTTAAGGATCCACTTCATCGAATATATGAAGCTGTTAACCAATTTGATCCTGGTTTCCAATCCTTCTTTGCAGGGCAGGCACAAACTATATTATTGCTAGTAGTGAGCTGTTTTAGAACAATGGGTGGTCTGGAAGCAAGGGTAGTCCACCGTCACCAGAGCTCAGCTAACTGCCAGCTCTGGGTATGTCACACCTGAAAATGAATTCTGAATAGGAACATAGGAAGCTGCCTAATACCAAATCAGAGCATGGGTCCGTCTAGCCCAGTACTATCAACACTCTCCAGAATTTCAGGCAGGAGTTTTTCCAGTCCTACCTGGAGATGCTGGGGACTGAACCTGGGTTCTTCTGCATGCCAAGCATGAGTTCTACCATTGAGTCTCAGCCCCTCCCCACAACAGATTGTGTTGATATTTTGACACCAATGCTATTTTATTATGTGTTGTTTGGCATTTCCCAGACCGTAAGATCATCTTCAGGGATCCTTTGCGGTTTTAAATCTGTATTTTAAATCTGTTTAGATCTCTGCATTGCTGCTTGGTTTTACCGTGGTTGAGCTTTTATATTGTATTTTTATATTGGGTTTTTATACTGTTGTTTGTTTTATACTTGGATTTGTGTCTGATGGTTTTAACTTTTGTAAACCGCCTAGAGAGTGTCGGCTATTGGGCGGTATAGAAATGCTATCAAATAAATAAATTATAATGCAGTTTATTTAATGGTTTGTATAAGGAGATCTATGGATAGTGTTCTATTGTCTGGTGACCCTGCACTTTGTACTGTATAAATGAATGAGGGCGACAAGTGATTGGCCCTGCCCACATGGCTGTGGTTTTCACACACATCCTACGACCGCATGGAAAAGCCTTGCAGGAACGCTGTTCTCAAGTCTGTGTGTGAAGGGGGGCACTCTCAATATTATTTATGATCTTATAAAGTTCACAATATAAACTATCATATAAGCTGTAGACAGGGACCCCGGAATCTCATGTTTTACTGATCCCCACCCCTCCTCTTCATCCCCTCTCTCCTTTCTCTGTTCTCCCAAAGGAAATAGTTTGAGAATTAGCTATTATCAGAGTGGAAAGTTGTGGTTCCAAAGCACTGTGAGCGAAGGCTGCTAAACATTACGCATTACCATTACCAGCAGATAGCAAACAGAATGAAGAATTATGAATAGTGATGGCCAGATGGAATAGCAAATCCTGTTTACCTTTTCAGTAATACGAGAACCAGAAGGTACGTGATAATTTTATTTTTAAAAAGCAATATACTTAAAACCTATTAAAAGAAAATCCTTTTAATGCAATGCAGTATTGACCTTTGGAATCTGTTGCCTTAGCTGATGGATGGCATGGAAAATAGCACACCCAAGCTTAAGGAAGGGATTGGGTACCTGTGATTAAACATTAATTTTGATGTTATAACATCAAACAGGAAGTCTAGAGCTATCAAACAATGCTTGATAGGTACAGGCAATCCAGAATAATGGTCCTTCACCCTGGTGCAGCTTTTTAAACAAGTCATTTTCAAGTAAATTAGTGGGTAGTGTCACAACTTGTCAAAAGGGGCAAACTTTCCTGCTCACATTTAACAATAGCTGAGCATACTGATGGGGGCCATCACTGCAGTATCCCCATTCCCCTGATCCATGTACCATGTGGCTGTTAGCAAGAGTGTAGAGGCATTCATACAATAGCTAGCTGTGCAGGAAGCCATTATAAAATGTTATATGTGGGAAGGAGAACATGGTACAAACCTTCCCTATGGTGATCATAACATATTCCAGATATCAGCTTTACGGCTGGCCAGAGGAAAATCAGCTTGGCCATGCAGCTTAATGATTGCTCAAGATATTTTACTTCACATTGATTGGCCAAGCTGGCTGTGTATCATCTTTTAGGAAGCTGCCTTGTACTGAGTCAGAACACTGGTCCTGCGTTGTCTACTAGCTCAGTATTGTCTACATCATGAAATTGCTCATATCCTTCTCTTTGGAACTCCCTTTCCCTGGAGGTCAAGCAGGCACCAACACTAGGCTGCTTCCAGCACCTCCAAAAAACAACTCTTTTCCAGGAAGTCTTCCTCGATTGGCCAGCCACTGTTTTTATTGGTCCTTTGTTTAAAATTGAACAATTTTAATTTGCAGTATTTAATCTTCTTTCTTTTTACTGTTTTATTCCTATGTGCACCGCTCTGGAATCTATTTTAGATCTGGTATATAAATATTGTAAATAAATATATAACATGCCTCTAAGGTCGGCATCTGCACCAAAGCACAGATATCTGCTGTAATATCTGCTTTTAAAAAGGGACTGAGGTGGGGTTGTGGCAGGAAATTACCAGTCTGTTAGGTTATTGTCTGTTCCAAGTAAAATGGTGGAAAGCATTAATGGAGATAAAATGATCAAGCATATAGGAGGACAAGTCTTGATATGAAGAATCAACATGACTTCTGTAGGGTAAAGCGAATAAGGGGGCACCACGGAAGTGTATAAAATTATGCACAGTGTAGTGAAAGTGGTGAAGGGCATGTTTTTCTTCTTCTCTCATAATACTAGAAGTCAGGGTCATCCCATGAATCTGAATAGTGGGAGATTCAGAACAGACAAAAGGAAGAACTTCTTCACATAGTGCATAGTTAAACTATGGAACTTTCTATTGCAAGGGGTAGTGATGGCTGCCAACTTGATGAAAAGGGATTAGGCAAATTTCCGGAGGATAGGACTATCGATAACTAATAGTCATCATACAGATATTACCTCCAGCATCAGTCAGTGCACCTGCAAATGCCAGTTACTGGGGAACACAAGCAGGAGTGAGAGTGCAATTGTGCTCAGGTCCTGCTTATGGGCTTTCCATAGCATCTGGTTGGCCACTGTGCGAATAGACTGCTGGAGTAGACAGGCTTTGGATCTGATCCAACAGGGCTCTTCTTATGGTTGTAGCAACATGTAGCATGTGAAAATGTGCAGAAGCCTGTATGCAGTACACACTGATAAACAGAGGGAAAGCTACCGCATTTGAGAGTTGGGTGTCGATAGCAGGATTAAAGCTTTCGGAAGGCCATATTTCTCACACATTAATCAGTCCATCATGATGATGGGGACCAGTCAATGGGGGCTGATACAGTTGGATGGCTAAGAGTGTGAACCTTCAAATATCCAGTTCGAGTACTGCTTTTAGCTATGACCTCATTAGCTGGATTTAGAAAGCGATTATCAATCATCCTCAGCTTCCCATCTGTAATGTGGCTGGAATAATACAAGATATACCTTGTAATGATTACAGACATAATGTATGCAAAATGCTTTCAACACTCCAAAGGGTTATATAAATTAGTACTAATACTACTTATAAAATGTGCTGTATATAAGCACAACCAAGGCCGTAATCAGTAAATATGACACCGGGGAGTCTACCTGCTATTGCTTTTCTTTAAAGAGGCTGCAGACTTTGAAGGTCCTTGATTAACACTCCACATGACACAACAAGCCTTAGAAATAAAATAGCTTCTGGGAAAAGATTTGTCAATACACTGAAAGGCTAAAGACTGTACAAACAGGAAAGGGATACATTTACAACCCTAATGCAAAGCATCTGCAGTTGCTAATCATTTCGTAATCTAAAACTAGAGAAAAGTACAGTGGTCATTATAAATAGTTTCTTAGGATTAATGTCTAGATAACAGCCAGTGGCTGATTAGTCTTTTCAAAAGGCTGTTGAGTGGCAGCTCAAAAGAAAGCTGGCTCTACGAAGTATATCTCTAATGAGCACCTTCTCTAAACTCTGCTGTCAGATAAACCTCTTCCTTTCTACAAAACAGTTTAGTCAAACTAGTTCCCACAATAACATTTTAAATAGATGGCTATGAAAATAAAAAGAGACACTGCAGTAACTATAGGGATTAAAAGCTTGCATGCAAAATCAGACAAGAAGCAAACACAAAAACCAGGGGGTCTAACTGGCTTTCATTTCAGTGCCAGCAGCAATGTCACATTGAATGGGACTATGAATGTTAGCAAAGATTCTCCATTTTAAACATTTCCCCCTTTTTTCCCATTCCACAGTTTTAGAAAGGTTAATTTTTCAACCTGATGTTTTTATGAACAGATTGAGAGCCGTAAACCAACACGAAAAGACACTCAGGGGCAAAGGCGATAAAGGTTCTGCTGTTTAATCTTCTGTCCTTGAGTAAGTCAGGAGATAAAACAACCATAAGCCACTAGGCTGTGATTACATGTAGTGCCAAACCATGATTTGGCGCAGCAGGAACAAGCCTGAAAAAAATATCAGTCTCATCCACTTCCTTCCCTCATCCACTGTGATTCAGGATTTTGATTTCTGGTTTAGGAGCAAACCAGTTTGCCTCAATGGCTTTGCTCACATATAAGATTAAGCCATCATTTAGTATGACAAGGATGAGCTGTAGCAAGCCTTAAGCTTGTGTGCCTCCCTGCTGCTCCTCCAATGTATGGTTTAGCATTGCATACAAATGCAGCCAATGTTTGAACAGCCAAACTATGGTTTGTATTTGCCTGTAAGCCAGGATCAGAATCCAGTGGGTTTCCTAATGTAGCAAGTCTAAGTGAGACATCCAGAATGCTAAGGATATGTTGTTGGACATTAAGTGAAAGATGTCAGGTCAACTTCCAGCATTAACAGTTCAAGCTGACGTCAATTGCTATAGTCTCTTGAAAGGAGGAAGGTAATATGTATGCCTACAGAGATTCAGAAACGATTTCTCAATGAGCCATTTCTGACACAAATGTGTATGCACGCATGTGTGCACGCACACACACAGGCTGAATTCGGACAACACATTAAGCAATTGGGGTGGGGGAAACAATCGTCAGTTGTTTTGACTATCGTGTCGTCTGAATGCTGCCATAGTCAACTCAGCACTGATCCTAATCCACACCAGAGTTGATTATTTATTACCATGTTGTGTGGGGAGTACCCCCTAGATGAACAACTGTAAAGTTGATTATTACCCCACCGTTGACTATTGTGTTGTCCGAATTCAGCCACAGTATCTACATCAGTAGCCACGAGCCAGCATTAGTAGTGCAACACAACATAGTGCATACAGAGGAGTGGGGGAGCCTTACTACAGGGAGGATCAATTTTGGGGAGGGGGGGTTAAAGAAGAGAGGGATGTGCGCTGGGGAGCTAGAAATGGGGAACACATACTTCAAAAGAGAAAAGTAATCAAAATGGCTCATGAAATAGTAGGAGACTGCTGCAGGTGGGATGGAAGTGCTGTAGGCATTCAGCACTTTAAAATTCTTTGAAGGGGTTGCATGAGTACGCCACAGCTGAAGGGTGTGCCATGCGGATTCTTAGCCTCTAGAGAGATATTTTCAAAATTAAGAAAATTCTGTGTATATAGTGGAGGAAGAAGGAATTCAGTCATGTCACAATGGCCCCTTGACATTCAAGGATTTACCAATTTATACAGAGTGTTAATGGCATGACTGCAGGGTTCATGGAAACATAGGGTGCTATCCAATGGCGGTGCGGTGCAAGCGCTAATGACACTGTGCTAGCGCTAATGACACTAGTGCAAATCACCACTTTCCCCCTTTGCGCTAACAAGCACTAATGATGCCGTGCTAGCGTTGGTTTCTGCTAGCGCAACGTCATTATTGCTAGCGCTGTGCCACCTTTGGATACTACCCAAACGAAAGGTGCCTTGCACCAAGTCAGACTACTGGTCCATCTCGCTCATTGTTGTCTACACTGACTGGCAGCAGCTCTCTAGATTTCAGATTTTCCTAGCTGTACCTGGACTGATTGAATCTGAGACCGTCTGGATGTAAAGCACATGCTCCATGACAGGGTTCAGCGACCACTGCTATAGGTTCACTGCTGCTCCTGGACTAATGACTTTTTAACAGCAAGCTCTGGACTAAAAAAAAATCTGGGCAAACTCAGCAGCTTATTTCTAAGTCAACTAGAAGGTCTGTTTTCCTTTGCTGAAAGGTTATTAAAATCATTGCTCTTAACTGTACCCCCTTTTATTTATTTATTGTGTGCGTGTGTGTGTGCATGTGCGTGTAGCACTTTAATTAATCAACAGAGGTAAATCATATGCAAATAAAGAAGGCACAATTCAGTTTGTTCCATCATCTCTAAAGTAACATTTCCTCCCTCTTGATATGAAAACAATTATACTCTTGAGCAAGGAAACTGACACCTGGGTCCTTGCAACCACACAGTCCTTTATCTTTGCCTGCGTTGATAAGATCAGTATTTAGTCTGAAATCCTTAAGCAAACGTTGTTCTGCAGCTTCTGTATAAGGTTATTCAGTGATATTTTCAAAATGAGGTTTCGCCCACAGAATTTAATGACTAGTTAATAGCTTCTCAACTAATGGAAATGATTGTCTTCTTGATCCTTTTTGTCTACCTGACCCTTTACATTGTAGACTGTATATAGAAAATATCCCAATTTACGTAATTTCCTCATCTGGTGACAGGACAAGAAGATAATGTCATGATCTTCCAGTCTTTTGCAATTACCTTCTAGTCAAAAGATTCATTCCCTTGGAAGTTATTTAGGGCTCCAGTATATAAAAGAAACTGTGCAGTCTGGTAACTCAGAAGTGCAGGTGTAATTATCTTTGTTCTCCACAACTTGTCTACAGACTCCATGACCACCTTTACTTGTCATGAACGAAAATCCTCTAATTCATCTTGAATTAGCTTGGAAAGAGACAATCCATTTCTCCATAAAAAGAAGAGAGAGAAAGGGCCTGTTCAGACAACACACTAAGCCATCGTTAGGCCTTAACCCTTTTGAAGCAAATGGTTAATGAGTGTGCTTAAACTGCAGTTATGTAGCCACCATGGTTAGGAATGAGTCACACAACACATTAAGTCATGGTTCACATGACACACTAAGCCATAATGTTTCGCTGTAAATGCTTAACCACCGTGGCTTAGCATGTCATCTGAACAGGGTCAATGAGTCCAATTGGGACCTGTTGCACACCATATCAGGGGTGTGACAAGCCCAGTTCCACCCCTAAGTCCCACCATGAGCCTCCAAAGCCTTTAATCCCCTTCCCCCTGCAAGTCTCCAATCCTCCCTCTGTGGTGAGGGAGAGAGAACAGCAACAAAAGTGGACAGAAGGTGGTTTGTTGTAGATTCCTGGGTGAGTGGGAGATAAAAGTTTGCAATCTCATTACTCATGGCTTTGGATGGCTGATAATTGCTCAAAGTGACCTCTAATATTAAAAACTATTGCCCACACTCTTGAAATAGGGACAAAAGGCAACATTGTGGATTGAAATTAGAGCCACAATGTTATTAACATTTGATCTGCAATGGGCAGAATATTCTTACTGTTCTAACTCCTTCCCTCAGTGTGGGTTTCTATCTTTAGATGAGAATATGGAATCATGTCTCTTGTCAGCCTTGTTCAGGTGACCCATTAAGGCTGGGATCAGGCCTAAGTCTGATCCTTGCTCCTCATTGGTGGGCCCTCTTCCAGGTGCCCAAGAGTCTTCTAACTTGAAAACTGCAATCATATCGACTCTCAGTCTTCTCTTAGCAAGGCTAAACATACCCAGTTCTTTCTATCTTTTCTCAAAGGACTTAGTTTCTACTCTCCTGATCATCTTTGTTGCCCTTCTCTTAACTCGTTCCAAGCTATCTGAATCCTTCTTAAAGTGTGGTGTCCAGAACTGGACGTGGTATTTGAGGTAAAGTCTGACCAGTGCAGAGTAAGAATGGGACTATTATTTCCCATGATTTTGAAACTATACTTCCATTGATGCAACCTAAAATTGCATTTGCCTTTTTTGAAACCATATCACACTGCTCACTCATATTCAGCTTGTGACTGACTACAAATCCAAGAGCCTTTTCACATGCTGAGCCTGGTATCCCCCATCTTTTACCTCTGCATTTGATGTCTTATTCTTAAATGAAGAGCTTTGCAGTTATCTCTGTTAAATCTCATTGTTATTTTCTACCCAGTTTTCTAACCTAGCTTTTGAATTTTGTTTCTGTCTTCTAAGGTATTAGCTGGCCCTGCAGATGACAATTTTGTGTCATCTGTAAGGCCAGGACCAAACCCTATGACACTCCATTTGATACTTCCCTCCAGTTTAATGAGGAACCATTGATATGCACTCTTGTAGTACGGTTATTCAGCCAGCTGTGCATCCTGCTAGAAGTAGTGCTATCTAAAGCATACTTAACTATCTTGCTAATCAGAATATCATGGAGAACTTGGTCAACTGCCTTACTGAATTCAAGATATATTATGTCTATAATGTGTCCATGATCTACTAAGGAAGTTAATTGATCGAAAAATGAAATAAGATTAGACTGGCAGGAATTGAATTGAATCCGTACTGGCTTCCAGTGATCAGTCTAAAGATTTTTACAGTTCAAATGTTTTATAATGTGCTCTAGAATCTTCCCAGGTATTGATGTCAGGCTCACTGGTCTATAATTCCCCAGATCTTCCTTTTTGCCCTTTGTGAAGACAGAGACAACATTTACCCTCCTCCAGTCCTCTATTACTTCACCCATTCTCCAAGATTTCTCAAAGATAATAGAGAGAGGTTCTGAGAGTCTATCTGCTAGCTCCTTCAACACCCTAGGATGCAATTCATCTGAACCTGGGGACTTGAATTCATTTAAAGTAATCAAATATTAACTGAACATCTCTCTGTAAATTTCAGGCTGCATTCCTACCAATTAAGCCTTTCGCGTATGCGAGATGGGACACAGATTGTCTTTTGAGATAAGACTAAGCCAAAATAGGAGTTGAGCATTTGGCTTTTCTTGGTCACCTGTCAGCATTTTGCCATTGCCATATTCACTGAGCAGCTAGTCTACCATTACTTTTATTTTTCTGGGGATGGGGCAGTGACCTCTGCAGCCCCAATGTCCAGAGCCTTTTGGGGATTGCATCTATTTTATAAAATGCTGTACCAAAAGAGAGATGTCAGGTCCCAGCACTGTATTGTTTTAGGGAGTATGTAAAAACTTGCGTCTTTAAGGAGGTGTTTGGTTGAAAGTTTTAACAGCCATTAAATGTTGCTTAGACTTTATGATTAATCTGCTGTTTTTATACTTTTCTTGTTCATTTATTTGGGATTTTAAGATTGTTTTAAATATTGTTGGCATTGTTTGTTTGCTATTTCCCTTTCAGGGAAACAGGGAGGCAATAAGCTTTTAAAATAAAAAATAAAAATGAAGACCCTTTCATCAATTAATTTAATTTCCTTCCTATAGAATTTGGGATGCATTAAATTTCTGCAAGTTTTTTTGATGTTGGCTTCAAGAAGGGCCTTGGTCAAGACAGCCAGCAAAGCAGCCATTGTCTTAAATGGCTTTATGCATATCTACTATCTATTTTACTGAAATGAACATAAATCCAAGGTGGTGGCATTTATATGCAAAATGGCAGAGCACTAGTTCATTACCTGGAGGGGAACCTCGTGGGTGGAGGGCACCCAAGAGAAGAGGCTGATTTGTGTTGAGAGCTCCAGCACACACAAAGCAGGACACCAGTTGGATCAAGCTGTCTCCTTCCTTTAGATTATCCTCAGCAGGTGTCCAAATACTTTCAGTGCTGGAAACCTCCACACCAATATATTTTCTGAGACTTGCATTACTTTCCAGTGATAAATACTGACCAACTAAACTAAGATTATACTTACATCCTGAATTGGAAAGCAAGGAACTGGACATAAAGCTGGTGTTGGTTCTCCAGTTGGAAGATGCATTCTGTATAGCAGAAATATCAGCATCGGTTTTCTTATCCTGTGAGAGGGAATGAAATTCCTCCTATGAAAGAGGCTGATTTTGACGTATTTCCTTTTATCTTTGGAGATTAAAAACAGCCTAAAGCCAGGGTTATATAATGTGGCAGAATTCGTTTAAACTGATAAAATCTGGTTTCAGTGTTCAGAATGTAAATCTAATAGTTAGCATTAAATCTGATTTCCTTCCAGATTCTGTGTCCTTGTCAACACTTAGAATTCTAGGAGAGGTCATCTTCTGTACTTGCTGTTCTGAGTTCTGCACATTCTTGCTTCAATAAGTGGAATAAATGGGAATCCCCCCTCTCTCTTTCGTCCTCTTTCACTGACACACACAGTCCTCAAACAGGCAAAGCAGCATCTAGTGAGTGATGCTTTTCCAGTTTGCTGCAGCATGAAATAAGCACTTGCAAGCAAATAAATAAATAAGTAGATCTGCTCAACACATTCATTTAGATTAATGAAACTCAAAACATTGAAAATGTAAATACTTGTTTGATACTCAGTTAATGCAGTCCCTATGCTAACAATTCAATTTGATCTTCCAGTGTCATAATAAAACAGATCCCAATGCAATATCTTAAAAAAAATCATTATAGTGATCTGGAAGGCAGAATGCCACAAGGCGAGGAATGCATGCACAGTGGGGGCTTCTAATATTATTTTGTGCAAAAAGCAGCCCCCCCACCACCACAGTGCAGGGCTCGCTACTTTTTTCAGAAGGTAAGTTGTAATGCAATACTGGAGGGTTTAATACAGCAGTCAGGCTACTGACCTGGACTGAACACGTTTTGCCAATATTATCCACTGGTTTCCAATCATTTCCATGATACAATTCAAACTGCTGGATTTGACCTTTAAGGCCATAAATGGCTTGTGACCAGGGTACCTGAAGGACAACCAGCTCCCGTATGTATCTGCTCATTTCCCTGACATTACCTTTGGAGCCCATGTTCCAGGTGCCCCCGTTTTCTGAGATTAGACAGGTGGTAAACCAGGCTGTGTGTGTATGTGTGTGTGCTTTCCTATAGTTGTGCGCCATCACTAAATTCCCTCTCCAGGCACATTAGATTGGCACCAAATATACTACCTCTTTGAGGAGACAAGTGAAAGAAGGCACAGCTTCTCTGAATCTTAAAACTGGGTCCTTGGGGGCTTTTGCACAATATCTAGGACTGGGACATAGACTAGATGAAATTTCAAGGGTGCATTTCAAAGGACACCAAAGGGTGGTAGTGGAGAAGTAAGTGCTTTTTTGACAGTAACAAAAGAGAAAACAAAATTAGACTGTTTCGACTCAGTTCTAGTCTTGAGGAAGATAAGACAGCTTCTGTGGAGATCAGGAGAGGTTAGCAATAAAAAGGAATTTTCTAGGTTGTTTCAAGTAAGTCAGCGAAATGAAAACAGAACTTTTTCTTCTTCTTACCAACTCTGGATCATTTTATTCTGTTTGTAAGCAAACTTGACAGAAAATAAGACAATACGGGTTAGAGGGAAGCTCTTTTTGTGCTCCAAATGGCCTAAACAAAAATGAAATATTGTAGTGCTATAGGATTCTTAATATCCAGTATGGATCAAGCCATCAGCATAAGCTTAGATATAGAGGTGGTATAGAAAAGGGCAACTGAGGGTTAGTTCCCACTTGGACATCACCACCTGACTATACAAATCAGAACAGTAGAGTATTCAAGTCTTGAGTGTGAGGTGGTGAAGGCTTTGGACGATCGCAACCCAACAGCAGTCCTGTGTGCTCCTGTGATGCTCATGTGGAGGATTCAGTCATGACAATCAGTGGTGCCTCCAAGATGATTAGTATGGATGGAGCAAGTATTTGAAGAGGAGATGCTTGAAAAATGCAAGCATCCCTGTTCAAATAATGAAAGGGGCCCCCCTTCAAGGTGGGCAATCCCCTTCGAATTTGGCGCTGCTCGCATTGGGGCTTGCTGCCACCTCCACCCTTTGCAGCTGGGGATTATAAACACCCATGATCTCTGTACAACCCAGATTCTGGGCCCCATTGAAGTGAGAACATTGCAGGCTGAGGTCCTGAGGAGTAGTAGCAAAAAGTGAGACAAGCTCTGGGGTTGGTAAAAAATTTTTTTATCTTTAATGAAAAAATATTTTCTTCAGTGCGCTCTATGCTTTTCAGATAAAAAAATCCTTCCTCAGGAGCTACAACTACAAGATAAATACAAAATAAGTACTAATGAGAGGCAACACCTTATAGTAGTTATTTTGTATTTATCTTGTATTTGCAGCTCCTGAGGAAGGATTTTTTTATCTGAAAAGCGTAGAACACACTGAAGAAAATATTTTTTCATTAAAGATACTAATTTTTTTACAAACACCAGAGCTTGTCTCACTTTTTGTATCTGCGTTGTGGTGTTTTTATTCCCTACCTTTTCTACTTGAGGTTCTGTGTGCCCACAGTGCTGTCAACACCCACAATTTCCAGCCCAGCACCCACTCAAGAGACTTCTGGTGGGGGTTTCCCATGCTCCAAAGGGCTGTCCTACAGCCTGAGGCCAGCAGTACTGAGGATGTTGCCAGTGCCTATGCTCTTGGACTGCAAAGGATTGTGGGCAATGACAGTGCTGGGAGTCTCCTGGGCTGCCTTGAAACCTTCGGTCATGGACACCGAGAGTGCTGTGAACATCTATAACCTTCGGCAACAAGAAGCAATTTGCCTGAGACACCTATGTTGCCCTGGCATTTTGCAGTCCAGAGGCTTTCTATGGGGAGTTTCCTGGCCTGTGTAGTGCCAGTAGGGATGTACAGATTTTGTTTAAGTTGTTCCATCTTTGTTTCGTTGATTTTTAGGTATTGTTTCACTCCATTGTCCAGTCATTGATGGAATCGGATTTTCCCCCCTTTGGAAAAGTATGCAAATACCACAATTTATGTAACTTTTGCTGGCATGTAAGATTTTGCATGCTTTTCTTCACTCGGCATACAATCAATGAACAGACTGCACAAAGAAAGGGTGCTATATGGCAGAGGCTGAAGAAAGATCAAAGACGTATACAATTGTGTATGTGTGTGTAAGTTTTAAATGGCATATATATTGGTGTATTTTCCAGGAACTTTCATATTTTCATATGAATAAATTTGTGTACAATTCCTTAAAGTAAAAAATGGTCCACGAGTCTACGGAATCCATGTGACCTGGAGGATTCCGCCTGTGGAATCTGTGGGTTGCATTCATAAAAATCCAAAGTCATTAAATTCTGAAGACATATAGATCTGTTTTTCCAGCAACCCTAAGTGCTGGCAACATTTTACAGGGGATCTAAGCACCCATGTTCTAAGGTTGCAAATGGCACCCACCTCTGCCTAGCCCAGGCCTTTCAGCAGGGGGACGACGGTTGGTGGGGAACTACAAACATAGCAATACCCCCCCCCCCACATTTCAACTGTTTGACTTGAACAGTCAAGCAGCCCAATTGATGCTTAAGGCATCTCTAAAGATCAGAAGATATTTGGGAAGGTTGGACTGCCACAGATCAAAAGAGAAAATGCTTTCTCTCAGAATGAAATGGAGTATCAGGAGGTTGATCTCCTTCACACGAGTGAATTATGTGCTGCATTAAGTTATACCTCCTCTTTTTAGAATTAGACAAATTCATGGAGGATACTGTTACCAAAGCCTACAACAAGGTCCAAAAATGAACCCTCCATTATCAGGAGGTAGGAATCTAAGTACCAGATCTTGGGGACAAACAAACAGTGGATGGTTATCTGTGTTATGCCCCATCCAGAAGCTTGCTAGGTCACTGTTGGAGACAGAATGCTGGTCTTCGGAAACCTTTGGTCTGACCTAGCAAGGTAATTTGATGTCTTTATATGCTTCCAATGAATAGAATTGGTACTTTGCTCTATGTGATTATGCGCTATCCAGAGCCCTAGTGATTAGAGCTCATTTCTCAAACAGCTTCACATACAAAGGGACATTTAAAGAGTGTGGACGTAAACCTACCCTGAAGTCTTCAAGTCTGCGCTTTGAATCTTCCAGATGCTGTTGTAAGGAGCCCATAATTTCCTTGTATTTACTGTATCTCTCTTCAACAATTTCTGTCTGGTTGTGAGAATCCTGAAATCACAGAGAAAAAATTCTATATGGGTGAAATATTAACATTGATCATGTAAAAGGACAAAATGATCCTCTGGTGATAAAATAGACTATTCACGTGCTTGATGTGGGTATATGCCATAGGGAGCTTCTGATTGACCATGGCTTCCCCTAAGGCATGGCTGTGTATGAGAAGACCTGCGGATGCAGCAGGAACTATGTGAGGCGGCCCTTAGGCTTCATCACTTCAGTAAGCCGTACAGTGCCAAGCACAACACTGGTATGGGTTAAAAGGAAAAATTGGTTCTTATCTTGAATGTTAAATTCTTGGTGGTTCTGGGGTGGGTCAGGGTGATGCCCTGAGAAAGTAGGGTGGAGGAGGGAATTGTCCACTTCTGCAGGGACTAGGTTGCCCATAGATACATTGCCTGGGCAAAAGAGAGACTTTGTGGTGTTTCTATGGACCAGGAATTGATTTCTGCAAAAGTGGAAATTTCTCATCTACCAGATCGTTAGTACTTCCTCCCTACATTTGCCTTGTCTCACTCCCACTCCTGGAACAGAAGACTGCCAGAATAACTAGAAAATGTTAAAGAGAAAATGTCATTCTACTCCGGCCTGGTGTCACCCTGAGGACTTAATATAATTCTCTTTTTCCTCCTCATTCTTTCCTTGTTTTGTCAACATTTGAACAAGGGAATAAAACATGGAAGTCTTCTGATTCTGCTTTTTTAATTCAAGGAAATTTCTCTAGACAGTTTCAATTGTTCAACAGAGCAATTAAACACCTGCTCAAAATGACATTTTAAAATAAATAAATAAATAGAAATATAAATCGATCCCTACTTAGTGAACTAATTTGCTTTAGTGGGACTTTGAATTGCTTAAGTACTTTGATTGCTCAGAGCCTTGTGACCCATGTCATATGTGCAACACCGTACTAATTAACAAAAGCAAACAATAGAATAGTGCTGCTCAGATAGTTTGCATGTTAAATATCTGGCATGAATTTTGTCCCTGACATAGAATGGCATATTTACTCAGCATATTGAACAAGCTTGATATTCAAACAGCTTTTCTATTGATTTTGCAGTCTTTGCAAGCTTATCAATAAGTAACGCCAGCTGTGAAACCACAAGCATCCAGCGTGTCATCATTAGGGAAGCGGTGTTTGCTAAAATGAATGGCACAGTGTCTCAATAAACCAAATAGAATCTACCACTTTTCAAATATTAACACAACTAAGAGCCGCTGCCACAGTAATAAAAGATCAGCTTCTTAAAATATTGTGAATAGATCAAAAACTCAAGCAAAGAAGAGATATAATCCTCAGGTATTTACCTTAATGTTATTAAACCTTAAAATTACCATGCAGTTATCAGGAGGCTCTGCATGAAGAGTTGGGATTCAAGCCAAGGTGAAAGGACTCTGCTTGGGAGGGATCCCTTTGATTAGGATAAAGGGGCAATAATAGAAAGGGAATTTGTTATAGACCAAGTCCATTCAGGGCTGCTAATACATCGTTCTAATACATAATGGGAATCCAAATAAAATAAGGAGTTCAGATGTACTAGAGTTTAGATTTTATGGCCCACAATAGATTCCCTATTGTGCAAGAAGGTGCTAAATACTTTCTAATGAAAGAGATGACAAAACATTTCTCACTCCAAAATCTCTGAAATCTTCTAAAAGGTTCAGTTTCTCAGGAACAGACTCCAGATGATCTAAGGCCACTCGAGTACTCTGAAGAATACAAGAAAAGGTTTAAAAACTGTGTTACCTTGTCTCAGTCATTCTCTACACTTATAATGATTCAAAAACACTGAATGTGTAAAACGCCTATATGGATATGTGAATATATTAAAATTCGTTGAACAGTGGAAGGATAAACAGTCCTGAAACATTGGGATATGGCTGAGCTGAAAGACGAGGGTTGGTATTGAAAAACCTTCCTCAAGGTTGAAAGGCCTTCCTCCTGACAATTTTTGGGAAGTCACTGTGAAAGTGCTCAATTGTTAACATGATCCCTGATTGGCTAGGATCACCCATGGAGGCATTGCTCTCACTGCAAATGGGCTTCACTTGCCTTTAGTAATGTGAGCACACAACCAAATCTGATTGCTCACCTTATGAAATAATTGCTTTATATTGATACTATCTGCCACCCAATCTGACCCCTAGGGCTGCTTGTACTTAGGACCATTTTCCTCCTCCCCGCCCCAACCTCAGTGTCTTAGCTCTCCTTGGCCCGCCCCCAAGATTTTGCTTGCAAATGTCCTTGATTTTAGATGTGGAGTTGTGACTTGGGTCACTACAACCATAGGATTACATGGCAGTGTGAGCAAAGAGGCGGAGGGAAGTGAGGAAATGGCACAAACAAGTACAGCATCAACACAATGTAAATATGTTAGCAACTAGTGTCAAACAACAGCTGAAAGAGGAAGGGCTGTTGGATATTTATGCAAAGCAATACAAAATGAGTTAAGTACATGCAATCAGTGTAATTCTATACACGTTTACTCTGAAGTAAGTCCCATTTAGTTTAATGGGCCTTACTCCCAGGGGGGCTGTCTATATGCTGCTGCTTTGCTGCTGCTTCCTCCCCAAACCCTGCAGCATTGCTGCTGTGGGGCGGGAAAGCTAAATCTAGATGACAGGAGGAAGCGCTGGCTATCCGGCGGCCATCCCACTTGTCACGCCCGTCCCCTGCCCAATGCCCTGTGTTCTTGGGCTTACCCTGCACTGGGAACTGCCCCAGGAATGCCCCAGAACCAAAGCCACCACTGATAGACAGGAGAAATAATATGGCCTTGTCGGAGCAAATGGAAAAGTCAAGTGAAAAGGAAACGGTGAAAAAACGCAGTGTCAAGCGTAAATTGCGAATTGGTGGCTGCATCGTTTAAACAATGCAGCACCACTGTGCAGCCACAACGAGGTTCAAAGAGCATATAGACTCCACCCCCAGGTTAGTTGGTATAGCATTGCAGCTAATGGAATTAACTTGTTAAATGACTCCTTCAAACCTAATGCAGATCTTTAACAATAATCATAATCCTACCTATTTTTACAACCATATACAAAGCAGCACACATAAAATCAAAATAATAGTAAATACAAGAAAACTGTAACCACTAGCCATGCATTATTTAATTTTTTTTTTAAAAAAATTAAAATCACATTTTTAATTTAAATCAGATTGTTTTGATTTAAAATATTTTTTTTTAAAAAAAGGCATCATAAATAAAATACTTAATTTCCCTCTTACTTAAAAAACAACTCAGTTGCAATTAAATCTCATAAACATGCTAAAACTACTCTTACAACCTCATAAAAATGAAGTGACCTACCAATGAAACATGGGCATCAATTCCAATTTATCATATCTCCTGAAAATGGCTCTGTCCAGCCTATCTGCTAGCTCTTACTTCTTGAAAAATCTGGGCTTTCACTTTTTCTGGCTAAAGTCACATGTGCAAAGAGAGAGGCCAGATAGGACTGTTATTGTTCTGTGCTTATATAGAGTTGGGCCAAGCAAGATAGAGGAATAAGTTACGAGGGAAAGACAATATAGCAGGGTGGATATAAATAGATGCTTTTAAAAAATCCCCCCAAAATCTGATGAAAAAAATTAATAAATAGGATTTTTCTCTGCGCCCGGTAACTCTCAAAAGATGCTTTGACTCATCAGTCATGGGTATTTCATTTTTATTCGCTAGTTTTTTTTGTGATTGCAAGGCTGGGCAAAGACAGAGTGAAGCATAGAGGACATACACTGGGGAAAGAGAAGACAAAATTGTCCAGTGTGCTTCTTTCTGTATTCTCATATTAAGGCTGCAATCCTTTACCCACTTACCTGGGAATAAGCCCCATCCACCTCAATAAAACTATTTTGGAGGAGACATGTATAGAATTGTGCCATTAACCTCAAACTGTCATGGGGGCTGATCATAAAAAAGACCCTATCTGGAAATGATTTAAAGACATTCCTTCCTGCTATAGGTAAAAAAAGAAAAGGAAAGTATGTAAAATATATACAGTGTGACAAAGAGATGCTAAGAATGCTTGTAAAAATGAAACAGTGTAAATAATATTCCATTTAGCTGTAAATTAACATGGATTGGTGGTCAAATCTGCATCATTGTTCAGGAAATTGTTCCTATGTTCCTAAATATATGAAAAAGTTTCAACGGGAAACTTGATTTAAATCAACCTTTTTTTCTTGCTGATTTAAAACATGGATTTAAATTGGCTTGATTCAATTCAATCCAATTATTATTATTATTATTATTATTATTTGTATTTATATACTGCACCATAGCCAAAGCTCTCTGGCCAGTTTACAAAAATTAAAAACATTGAGCATTAAAAAATCAATATACAAAATTTAAAACCATAAAGAGCATAAAAACAGGTTATAAATACAATATCAATTTAAAACAACTATTCTGGGTCAAACAACAACAAATCCCTCAACATACGCTGTTAAATGCTTGTGAGAAGAGGAAAGTCTTGACCTGGTGCTGAAAAGATCCTCGTCAGGGGGATCATTCCATAATTGGGGGGCCACCACTGAAAAGGCCCTCTCCCTTGTTGCCACCCTCCATGCTTCCCTCGGAGGAGGGCCTTAGATGTGGACCGTAGTGTATGGGTAGGTTCGTGTCGGAAGAGGCATTCCATCAGGTATTGTGGTCCCAAGCCGTGTAAGGCTTTATAGGTTAAAACCAGCACCTTGAATTGGGCTTGGAAATGTACAGGCAACCAATGCAAGTGGGCCAGAGTCGGTCTTATATGTTCAAACCTTCTGGTCCCTGTTATCAATCTGGCCACTGCATTTTGCACAAGCTGCAGCTTCTGAACCATCTTCAAAGGCAGCCTCACACAGAGCGCATTGCAGTAATCCAACTTGGAGATTACCAGAGCATAGACAACTGAAGCCAGGTTATCCCTGTCCAGATAGGAGCGTAGCTGGGCCACCAACCGAAGTTGGTAGAAGGCACTCCGTGCCACCGAGGCCACCTGAGCCTCAAGAGAAAGAGATGATTCTAGGAGAACCCCCAAACTATGAACACGCTCCTTCAGGGGGAGTGCAACCCTATCCAGAACAGGTTGAAGACTCTCCATCCGGTCAGTAGAACCACCCACTAACAGCATCTCAGTCTTGTCTGGATTGAGTTTCAGTTTGTTAGCCCTCATCCAGTCCATTGTCACAGCTAGGCACTGGTTCAGCACATCCACAGCCTCACCTGATGAAGATGAAAAGGAGAAACAGAGTTGTGTGTCATCAGCATACTGACGACAATGCACTCCAAAACTCTGGATGACCGCACCCAATGGTTTCATGTAAATGTTGAACAGCATGGGGGACAAGACTGACCCCTGTGGAACCCCATACTGTAGAGTCCATGGGGCCAAGCAATGTGACCCAAGCACCACCTTCTGGAGCCGACCTGTCAAGTAGGAGCGGAACCACTGCAATGCAGTACACCCCACTCCTAACTCAGCCAGTCATCCTGGAACGATACCATGGTCAATGGTATCAAAAGCTGCTAAGAGATCAAGGAGAATCAACAGAGTCACACTCCCCCTGTCTTTCTCCCGACATAGGTCATCATTCAGGGTGACCAAGGTTGTTTCCATGCCAAAGCCAGGCCTGAAGCCGGACTGAAATGGATCCAGATAATCAGTCTCATCCAAGAGTGTCTGGAGCTGGCCTGCAACCACTCATTCAAGGACCTTGCCCAGAAATCGAACATTCGCCACTGGCCTATAGTTATTGAGATTTTCAGAGTCTAGGGAAGATTTCTTCATGGGTGGTCTCATTATCGCTTCTTTCAAATGGCCTGGGACCACTCCTGCTTGCAGAGAGGCATTAATAACTTCCCTGACCCAGCCAGCTGTTCCATCCCTGCTAGCTTTTATTAGCCAAGAGGGGCAAAGTTTCAATACAGAGGTGGTTGCACGAACCTGTCCAAGCACCAACCTGCTTTACAAGATTCTGCATCCTCTCACTCCATTCTGCAACTGATCAGGCTTGGATGGTTCGAAACTAAGAAACATTTTGTCAGGTATAGGTTTCAGCAAGCTGTAATTTGATTTAATTAGAACTAGTTTGGAATGTCTGTGCAAGCTTATCGCTGTCAGGATTCTCAGGGGAGTGTTCATCCCCTTCCCTCAGCCTTGAGCCGTTTAGACTTCCATGGGAAACTGATACAGTGTTTAGAAAGGTGAGGGGACCTTGTTGAAGGAGTCACTCATATTGTAGCATCATCTTGGTGGGCTGAGCAGTGCCGCCCTGTTTGGACACGGGCATGATTTACGGGCCAGAGTCCCTGCCTGTCAAGTGGTTTCGAACAGGCCCACACTTCCCTTTATAAGCTGGAGCAAAGGTGAGGAGCCTTTGCTAGGATCATCTCTCGACTCATGGACCGAAATCCCCTCCCTGTTTGGTTCCATCATTGTTCGGGGACTTTGAAAGCACTCTGCACATGGACTCTCTTCTATTTGGACTTTGGATTTCTAAGAACTGTGCCATGAAATGTACTATGAGGCTTTTCATAGACTTGAACTCACATTTGCTGTGGATTTTGTGTTTGTGTGGATTGTGTGTTTGTGGTCAGCTCAGAATAGCGGCAGGCTGGTATTGTCCGTTGGACTTTTCTTCTGCCGACTCGGGTGGCAGGGAGTTCCCTGGGCTGAGGTACAAGCATGGGACTCCTTGTGCCTGAGGTTTTACCTTCCCTATGATTGTGTGTGTTATCAACCGCTCAGTGTAAGGGTAGACTGAGGTTAAGTTTTTATTGTTGGACTTCTCTGTGCACTCAGCTGGCAGGGAGTTCCCAGTGCTAAAGTACAAACATGGGAGTTCTTGTCCCTGAGATTTTTACCCACTCCGTGACCTTGTTGAGGCTTTGGCAATGTTCTCTGAGTTACCAGTGTGTGGCTGCGTTTGGACTAGCTCCCTTGGGATGGTTTGATAAACCGTTCAAAAATTCACCATTGTGATTGCCTGAGAGATCGTATCAGGAATCTTTCCCCTCCCTTGGTCGGGTTTAGAACCTGGTTTTGGAACCGTTGGGATGGCAACTGGGAAACCAGGTTGTTATTGTAGTGATTAGTATTTTGACTGTACGTTATCTTGGAGTCTAAAGCTTTCTGACCATCTATCAGCTTTAAGTATTTTTGAAGTGTGTAACCATGGAGCTTTTCACCGTCAGATCCCTGAATAAAAGTCTCACTGATTGGGTGTCCCATGTCAGTTTGCCAGCATGTGTGAATGCCGGAGGGAACGGGAACCACGACACACTTTTCAGATATATTAATTGCAGTGAATGGAACCAATGACCTAGGGAGGTTGTGGGCTCTCCCACACTAGAGACATTCAAGTTGCAGCTGGACAGCCATCTGTCAGGGATGCTTTACGGTGGATTCCTGCATTGATCAGGGGTTTGGACTCGATGGCCCTGTAGGCCCCTTTCAACTCTACTATTCTATGATAGGGTTGTAGAATAATGTTTTGCTGTTCTTCATTCTGCATTACCAATTTTCATAAATACTATAAAATAGTTTTTATATCTATTAGACCAGAAGAAGCACTTTTTAAAACCAGAACACCACATTAAAAACTCATGCCATTCAGCTTCCCACCAAGATGATATAACTTCAGCACAATTTGTTAAAGCTGGGAAAGTGTTTTATATTTAATAGCTGTTTTATTCCTAGCCCTCAGGATTAGAGCACAACGCCCTACTGCATCATCACCTACCAATGAATGTCTTTCATCATTTGCAATGTTAAACTATCCCTAACCTAAACCCAGAAAGGTATAGTTTACCAGAATATCAAGATTTAATGTATATTTCTCATTTACAATAGTTTTTTTTCCTTATTGTAAATATTCAAAATGAAGTTTTTCTGGCAGTCCTAAATACAAAGAAAACATCTGGCCATATTGTTACATGTCTTTGAAGGTCATTGTATCTTTTGAAATATTGCACTTCTCATTATGACTCTGACATTGTCATTCTGGAAGCTTCCTATTTTTCACACTATAATATTTTTGCATTTAACTCTCACTCTGAAGGAGCTATTTGGATATAATATAATGAACTCTCCAGTTAGTTTCCGGGCGAAGTACAAAGCCCTTTAAAGCCCTACATGGTTTGGGTCCAGGTTACCTGCGGGATCGCCTTCTCCCAGACAATCCGCCTTCCACGCTTAGGTCCTCTGGGAAGAATTTATTACAGTCAACAAAAACTAGACTTACAACTGTTACCCAGAGGACCTTCTCTTCTGCCGCTCCCAGATTGTGAAATGACCTGCCGGGAGAGATCCGTCAACTCACCAGTCTTCAGGAATTTAAAAGCTCTATAAAGACTGAGCTCTTCCGGCAGGCCTACTCAGATGAATTTTAAATGTTTTATTGGTGTTTTATTGGTATTTTAATGATATACTGGTTTTATGTATTTTTAATCAGTTTTGTGTGTTTTGTGATGATGTTGTTCCCCGCCTCGATCCGGAGGGAGATATATGCATGTGTAATAAATAAATAAATATATTATTATTATTATTAATCATTTATTGGTTTCCTTCCTATATTTTGGTGTCAGTGGTTGTCAATTATCCTGCACAACCTTTTCACATGCAGAATAAAACTGGCATCTTTGCCTTTAAAAAATAATAATCCAAATGCCTTTGTTTTGAAAGCTTTCCCCTCATCTCTGCTACAGAACAAGGAGGCCGGTTGTGTTATTTCATTCTGCTGCCTCTTTGCTGCATTTCATTTCTTCCTTTCTATCATACAATTTTCTCTTGGTGCAAGTGGAGCAAAAGCCTTCTAAGCTGTGCCACTTGGAGCAGCTGGCTAGAACAAACTTGCTCTGTTCTTTATTTATTATTTATTTCTGCTTTTCTTCAACTCCCTTCATTTTTCAGCTGAGAAATCAATTTGTGTTCTTCTCTTGCTGACTCCCTGTCTCAATGTTCTTCTTTACTATTATGCTTTGATGTTCAGACTGAAAGACCCAAGTGGAGTTTGCTTTGGCTCTGCTCGTAATCAAGGTTTTAAAAAATGTACTGTCTGACTTGTCCATCACAGAAGAGTGAAGCAGTGTGGAAAACATGAAGTGAGCTTTCTTGTAGGAATTCTCTGGGGCTACTTAAGATCTTTGTGCCCCGAGGGAAGACAGTACCGAGCAAGTCCAAGCCAGGGAGAGACCTCTGTTCTATTTTTTGTAACTTCTGTTTATTTTAGTGAAGACATTTCTCCAAATGTTCAGCCAAAATTGCCTCTCGTGTAACTTAAGCCCCTTTATCTTAGTCATTGATAAAAAATATCAAACAATAGTGAGCCCAGGACAGACCCCTGGGGTACCCCACTTGAAACCCCTTTCTAGTTTGTCGAACACTCTTTGCGTATGGCTTTCCTATCCCCTGTGATTGCTCCTATCATCTAGCCCAGTTCCCCAGAATGCCCTTTTCCTTTTTCAAGATTGGGACATTTGACTGTCTGTAGCTCTGTAGCACCTCACCTGATCTCAAGGATACCTCAAATATAATAGACAGAGGTTCTGAGAGTATAACAGTAAGTACCTTTAGTACCCTAGGATGCAGTTCATCTGACCTGGAAGACCTGAACTCATTTAAAATTGAGAGAGATCATATTTTTTATCTTCTCTTTATCAACCTTGAACTGCAATCCCAAACCCTCACCAATTATGCTACTTATGTGAGATTGCACACAGGTCCACTTTAGGAAAAGGTGGAGACAAAACAGGAGTTGAGCAGTTCTACCTTTACCCTTTTTTATGCACTTATTGCTAGCCTCAGACACTGTCCTATAAGTCTGGGCTGCTTGTTTGTACTCATTCCCAGTATAGTAACCTATCCTTCCTTCCATTCATTTCTTATGCATATCCATTTGTATTTTCAGCCATGGATGAATTTGGCAAGATCACCCGTTTTAAGAACACAGCTCGCCAATGGCACTGGTGAAAGGTTCTTCAAGCCAAAGATGGTACATGGACATCTTTCTGCAAGGCTAGATCTAGCAGCAAAGCCAGGCTGAATACCTGATTCCTTTAGGGGGAGTGCAACCCCCATATAGAAGAGACTAAAGACCAACTGCCTAATCCAGCACATTTCCTTTCAACAGTATCTTCAACTTGTCACTCATCCAAAGCACCTGTTCGGAATATCTATATCTTTATCTGGATTAGACGGAAAGTAGTAAAACTGGATACCAGCATATTGATAACACCTCCCTCCAAATCTCTGACAATCTCCCACAGTAGATGATAAATAGCACAGAGGACAATACAGAAACTTGCAGCAAGTGACATGTGCCTAAGCAGTAGCCTCCCAGTACCACTTTCTGGAATTGAACCCATCAGATAGGAAATAAGCTACTTGAAAGTAGTGCCTTCTATTCTCATCCCAGGCAGGTGATGCAGACGGATATCGTGGTTGATATTATCAAATGCTGCTGAGAAATCCTGGATTTTTTTATATATATATATATATATATATATATATATATATATATATAATTTATGTATTACATTTCTATACCATCCAATCTGGGCAGTTCACAAAACAAAACCAAGAGGGTCACAACTCCGCTGTCTTTTCCCCAGGGGAGATAATTAACCAGGATAACCCATGGCTGTTTCAACTCTAAAACTGAAACAGAAGCCAAATTGAAATTGGTTTAGAAAATTAATTTCATCCAGGAATGCTGGAGATGGGCAGCCTCCACCGCTTGAGCACTTCTTCAAGAAGAGGAACATTGCAGTTGGACGGTAATTTGACAAATTACCTGACTCCAAGAAGGGCTTTTTCAGGACTAATCTTACAGCTTCTCCCTTCAAAGCAGCTAGGGCCGTGCCTTCTTTCAGCGTTGCATTCACAGTCTCCTGGTCCCAAGCAGTCATATTCCCTCTACCAAATGCAATTAAGACATGATGGGCAATGGTCAAGCCTACAAGTAGAAGGCTAGATCCTTTCAAGCATGCAGTTGACATTGTCAGGCCACAGTAGCTGAAACTCATCCAGCCAGAAGTGACTAGATGGACCTACGGGAAAGCTCCATGATTGTGCAGCCAACAAAATGGAGTCCACTTTGGAACAAGTACAAGGGATTTTATACACAAAGGATGTTGGAAGTCACAATTGTCAAAGGGTATCAATTTACTTGATGGCTACTCCCCTTCTCCCCAGCCACATCTCCCTTTTCTTTGTCCAGGGCTTGTGTGGGCCATGGGCGTGTATGAAAATAAAGAACGGAGCTTTAAAGAGGCTGAGTTAAGATAAAGCGCTGGATGGGCATAGAAAGGCAGGCAGTGGCAAAGAAACATGAATAGATAGGAATCACTTTTGATTCCAGCCACTTTTGATTTTAGAACTAAATAAGTGACTATTTCAACCCCCCCCTGTGTTCCCCTTAAACCTTTTGTTTGCTTTACCTCAAACATCAAAGCTTTGGGGTATCCTTTTGAATTTGTCATCCTAACTGCTTTTATTTACCCTGAACTCTTTAGCTTGAAGATATTATAAAGCACACCATTCAACATTTTGGAATTGTGCTGAATAATAATTCATGTATGCATTAATATGGGTCTTAAATATTGTAATCATTTCATAAAAGAACCAAACTCAGAAGAGTAGGGGAATTTTAGGCAAGAGAACCTAGATCTACAACTACTCAAAAGTGGAGTTGAATGAGATCATGAAAATATCAGCACTGAATGGAGACAATTCCCTTTACAGAACTAATGGGGAGGTAAAATTGAACAACCAGTTCAAATAGTTGCACCCGGAACACAAAAAATAAATGGAAAAAAAGCCACATGAAGAGGGAACTCCTTCTCTGTGCCACTTCCAAAACCACACTACCAAATTAAGTCACAAGATAGAACAAGCATGGAAGGTAATGCACAGCAACATGCTCCAAAAAGAAAAGGGAAAAAGGGGGGGGGAGAGAGAGAGCATTAACCTAAAAATGAATCAGTTCACTAAACTATTATCAGTGAAGATGACTGCTAAATATGACACTTATCACTGTCAGAATAGCTTCACCTGTTATCAGTAGCATGATCTCTCCAAACCCAAGTAAACACACTACAAACAGGATAACGATATAAATCTTTGTTCCATGGCAGGTGGCACAAATAATAGCAAAACAAAAAGTTCTACATAAATGTTTTCAGGCTTACCAATACACAACTAGTAAGTGCCACTCAATTTAATAAACATCACACATCATCAGATTCTTATTTACACTTTCTCTGTGAAACATTAGAAGTTCTATCACACATTTACCAAAAGGACTAGCTACGCCTTGTAATATACAATTAATTGTATACCTTAAAATGGTCAACCAAGAGCTCTCATAAGAGCCATCTTTACCTTGTCTTTCACAAGCTTAAAATAATAATACTGAGGTGTCTAGCAATGTCTCTCCCTCATTAAATTGCCCGCCACTGTGACTGTCCCACAAAGAAGCTGCACTCATTCATATTGCATGCTTCATTTATAGTGGCCTTATGTTCATCAAAGCCTTGATTTTCCACTCCATTAATTTATGATGAGTTGCATGGTTTGCTACTTCTTCCGAGAGTCATTTGTGGCCCTGGTCTTCATAAGGGCTTGAAAGGTTGAGGGATATCTGAAAGAGACAGCAGATTCTCAGCAGGCCTCCCTCTGCAGCTTTCAGAGATGGAAAAGTTAACTGTGTGAAACAGAATAACTGACCCAAATGCTCAGCAGTCATTTTAGAGGGACAATATGTTTTAGGGACATTCTGCCACATGAAAGGAACTCAAGAGCTCCTGATTTTGAACAGAACCACTCGCCCTTAAATTAAATGTTTCTTCTTCCTTCATCGCAAACGTATTAAAAGTCTACATTACCAGACTTGGCAAGTAACAGAAATCATCAAAAAGTCAGATTTCAACTGAGATGTTCCTCCCCCAAAGTGGCCGCTTGGCAACACTCTGGCTTTGAGGTGGCAATCCATGTTTGTGTTACAGTAAACCAGTAAATTCAGACATGCTACTTGAAATGCCTGCATGGTTCACTATTCCCAAGTTTTCAAAAATGTTTAAGAGGCTATACAATTTGGAACCTACTGCAAACATAGGAAATTCTAAACATGCTTAAAAATGAGAATGGTGATCTACTGCTATGCAATCCCAACAACTGAGGTCTTGTGTGCAGGCCTGCAATAACTATGTAACTTTACTACCTCAACAGAGAACAGCAGCTGTGTGAACACCAACTGTGCTTTAGGAGGTAGCTCAAAAACGTTATGGTAATTTCTGAACAGGGTTGCAGGAATAGATTTTCTGTCTCGTTAAGAAGGGCAAGAATACAACCCTACAAATGTACAAAAGAGTTTTGTTTGCTATGAAGATGAAAAGAAGAAAACAAAAAAAAGCAAGCTAAAGGAAGGAAAAAGTTGTCTTTCTGGCTGACCCATGGAAGTGGTGCGACAATAATTTCGTGGCACGTACAGCAACCTGCTTAATATGGATCAAGTGCCATATTTGTATCATTAATGATGGCACTCTTCTCTATTAAAAGAGATCGGTTTAGTCATGCAGAACAAAATGCTAAAAAGGATGGTGGGAGCACCTGACACAGGGGGCAATTAAGTGCTGCTAATTATTTCCCAGAAACTGCAAACGATGTGCCATAATGCGTACAACTAATCCTGAAGAGAACAATCATGTCTGTCTGCTCATTATTTAACAGGGAACAAAGGGCACTGATACAGCACACTGATGAAGCTGATAAGTGGCAACAAACACCAGTTGTTCCAATAGAAGTAGCATTGGTGGTAATTTACTTAAAAGCACCCTGTTCCATTATGTAGTGAACGCTATTAATCTTTTCTTGTTTTCTTAACATAAAACATTATTTACTTTCTAAGAGGTGTTCTAGGTTCTCAGAGAGAATGATAAAACAAATTACTCATTTTCCATGACTTCATATAAACACTTTGATGTTTAAAGAGCATGCGGACAGTTAATCCTCCTTATATTGATGCATTTGCAGTGATAGGCAGCTCTGGGCTGTCCCTAGGGACAGATCTAAATCAAAGTCAGACGCTACATTTTATTTTTAGTCTTGAAACCACAGGGATAAACACAAAAATAAAACAAGTTAGGTTTATTTATGTTATTCATAAGATTTGGTTTTATATTTAATACATAGAAAATGCACACACACCAGAAACAAAAAAGCTCCAGTGTCATGAAAAAGGACCTCCCATCCCCTGAGTTGGGTAACACAAATGACCATCTGTAGACAGGGGTATTTTTAAAAATTAGAGAAGGCTTAGGAACAGGCTACAAAATTCCCAGAGCGTAATCCGTAAGAAGAGAATTTAAACTGACAGCAAATGCATTTGAAAAAGCGGTTACTTATAACTTGACTAAGAGATGTAATGTTAAAGTGGGGACCCATGAAGGATATTTTTCAAACTCACACTGAGGTTATATATCAAACATGCGAACTGCATGACACAAACTGTCTACACTCAGGCCCATCTGAATCCTGAAACGGCTCCTACCGGAATCTGCTAAATAATATACTGAGCCAAAGGAGAAATCACAGATAGTTGTTATCCTACCCAAATGCTAGTAGTATGACAAAAATCAAAGAGGATTTGCAATTTTATTTATTTCTGTACCAGTTTTCTTCCAGGATACCATCGAAGGTGACATACATAAGTGCCCATGTGGTCTCCTGTCCAGCATCTGATTGGACCTAGTCCTACTTATCTGCAGCAGCAAGATTGCTATAATGTGTTTTCAGACCATGCTCTGGGAAAACTCAGAAAGCTGACCTATGCCCTACAGTTCACCACACTAGCATCCCACATTCTGACAAATATACAAGAGAGCCTTGTTAGAGCAGTCCAGGGTTCTATCTAATCCAGAATCCTGATTTCAATAGTGGTCAGCCTGATGCCTATGGAAAATGAATGTGTATTATTTTCTGAGCATGTTTTATCCTGTGACTTAAGTTG
This sequence comes from Anniella stebbinsi, assembly GCA_029215795.1. Lineage (NCBI taxonomy): Eukaryota > Metazoa > Chordata > Lepidosauria > Squamata > Anniellidae > Anniella > Anniella stebbinsi. The sequence goes on from JARDYH010000001.1 coordinate 340,277,636, forward strand.
GTAGCATTTCCCCCTCTTTTTTTCAGAAGCAACAGATGCTGGGGGTCTGGCGGGTCACCATAAAAGGTTTGGAGGGCTGAATGTGGCCCATGGGCCATATTTTTTGCAACCACTACAGCCTCTGGAACCATGGTGACCAAATAATGCACATTATGAGAGTAAGACAGACACTCCAAGGCTCATTGCTAAACTGAGACAACAATTTCTCAAGAAACAGGCAAGGTTCAGCATTGGGCATGCTAATTAGAAACCGAGTGATCTTCCTCCTGCTCACTTCATTGCCGTTTTGTTTGGGAATCCCAATCTATGTACAAAAGAGTTAGAATCGGGAGGGATGTGCACCACACCAAACCACTACAACCAACTGCTAGTGGGGAAGTTCCAGTCTCAAGTGTGTCTGGCAGGTACACCATAGGCATAAAAGACCCTGCTTATGCAAAGACCTTTAGTTGAGGTTCTGAAGGAGAGGTGCCCCAGTATTTACATTACATTTTCTTTTCAATTAAAAGAGAAAGAGATTAGGACCTGGACAATTCTTATGTGGTTATAAATAGTCTGAATTTCTTTACTATGGCCTGAATGCTCTGTTAGAGTAAGCAATGTTATTACTCTGAGATACTGGAATGGAGCATTAAGTGCAAGTGAATTCTGCCAGGAATAAGATGCCATTTTCACCCTATAATATTCTTCTAGTACATGAGATATATGCTTTTTGAGTAAGCAATTAATTAACTATTAATCTGTGAACCAGCTGATCAATTTATACAGGCTTCAAACCAGCCTTCTCCAACCTAGTCCCTTCCAGATTTTCAGCCTGGTCAATGTTCAGGAATGCTGGAAACTGTACTCCAAAGGATACCAGGCTGGGGAAGGCTGCTAGACACACTTACCTAGGAGAAAGTAAGTCCCATTGAATTCAATGCATAGGACAGCATTGTAAGCAAAATATTTTACCTGGGACTTTGTTTTATTAATTGATTCATTAAAACACTGGAAATTGAGAATTGAATTATAAGATGAACAACATGAGGCAGCTGTCAAGCAGACATTATCACAGTTTATTGCAATTAAGATCACAAATTATTCTTTTGAATAAATGAATTGCTGAATTATTGAGTTGAGCTTATCAATAGTAAAAGGAAGTTTGTCAGAGGTGCCCAAGCGCCGGGAACTTTTTTTGGGTTTTGGCACTGAGTCTTTTTTGCAACAGTCTTTTTGTCCCCTTTGTTCGTTGTTTTGGTGATGAGTTAAGGAGCACTTTTTAATGGCATTTCTGGGTACTGTCTCTCAAGATAATACTTGATTGCTGATTTTTTTTTAAAAAAATGTCCTGCCCCTATTTTAGGATGTGATGGATTTCAAAATTTGTAGTAAGTGGGGGAAATTAACTTTGTCATTTACAGTAATTTTTGAGTTTGCTGAGTGTTGTTTCCTTTCTAACATCACTGTGTTTGCTATCTTAATTATTTTGATTAAAAGGCGGGATATAAATGCCACAAATAAAACAAACAAATAAAATAGGGAATATTGATTTAATGAAATAAATTGGTTAGAATAATAATTGTATATATAGACAAATAAATTAAAATTGCAAATTCATTTGTGAATTGATGACCTTACATTTTGTTCAATAGGTGATCAACCCTACTTAGGGAATATATTTATAAAGTAATCATAGGCACACATTTATTTTAATCTCTGGAATTGAAGAAAATTATGAGTGTATGGAAAGAAACAGTAATTATTTAAAGAAAGAGCTAATCAAAAGGCTATAGAAAGTAGTTGAAAGGTTGTGAGAGAAAAATAATAATAATTTAGAACTTTAAAATGTAAGATATTAGGAGATAAAAATAGCTCAGTAATAAAATATATAGCAACCAATGGGTTGTATCCAGCTGTGTCATTCTACTGATGGAAGCAGTTTCATCAGTGGAACTGCAAGGGGTGGTGTTTCCCACCCCTCAATATCTGCTCAGGATGGCTGGGAAACCCTCCAGACCTTATTTTAAGGTGGCACTGAGAGCTGGAGCAGGGAAGTGAGAGGGAAAGAATCCTGTCATGCTAGTGAACTTCCGCTAGCATGATATTGGACTGGACTTAACTCAATGAGAGAAGTCTGGAAAATATGCAAGAAAACAACCAAGAGAAGAAAAAGGGATTAAATTTAAATAGTCAGCATTTCCAACAATGCTGTAAAATAAAGGAACAGGAAATTGATAAATTTACAATTCAGACTGAGGTAATTTACTGTGACTTAAGAAACAAGAATATTAAAAGAAGTGGCTTTCAATAAGGTCAAGAGGAAGATAGACTTATTCTCTATTTAGAGGCCCTTTTTAGTTTTAAGTCAATGGGGAACAAAAATGATATATAACATAAATTCTATGTTTGCTCAAAAGAGAAATTTACCATGAGAAATATTTCTGACAATGTTTCAGTATTTAAGAAAAGAGAGTAATCCTTATTAGGAAACTCTTGAACGATTGAAGATAAACCAACAAACATATGTTCTGATATATTAAGGAAATATGTTTCTGACCAAAAGAGGGGGAAAAAAGCTCAAAATAAATTGGGAGTGCCACTTAAAGTCAAAATATTCTTTTTGAATCACATTGGGTTGTTATCTGTTGGAGAACTGTATCATATTACAAAAGATCCTAATCCTAAAGTGGCATCTTGAGTAGTTTATTACTATCTAAATGTCATTACAGATAAAGGTGATCACTTGCAATGTTGATGGCATTATCTAGTTAAGAGAAAGAAGTTGCACAAAGACTGAAATGAAACAGTGGAGTTATATTATTGGGGAGAAAATATTATTTAGAATGTTTATATAACTGCCAAATTTGTATATTTCTTAGCTCCTTAGGAAACTGAATGTATGATCATTCTGATTAACACGAGGTAAATCTTTGCACTATAGGATAAGATAGCAATAGGTTAGACTGAAAGATAGTGACCCCCAAAGGTCACCTAGTGAGCTTCATAGCTCAGTAGGGATTTTCTATCCACTGCAGTAAACTAGACGTTTTGGTATTTCCAGATGTAATTGAGAATTTATATCATAAACTTAGGAGAAAAATGGAACGTGTTTTATTAATTACTGGCATACATATTGTAAACAGTTGTTGCTGGAAAGGCATGTTTTGTTATTTAATATCTGTTATACATATATTTATTAACTGTTGGAATATATATTATAAATATTGCTGCTGAAAAGACATATTTTTGCAACTTCCTATTCCTCATAGGATTTAAATGCTTGCATTTTTCTTCTCTTTTTCTGTAAAATATAAATTATTATAATAAGAGAAAAAAATGTGCTTACTAATTGAATATATTTTGATCAGCTTCCAGGGAAACTTGAAATGGCCACTATCTTTAGCAACATCTTTTTGGCCAACTTACTGTTTGGCTAACTTACTGTTTGGCCAAAGTGACTCTTAGTGTTATCCAATTTGTTCCTATGATATTGAATAATTAATGTTTTATGCAATAATAGGCTCTGCTCTAATGAAAAAGGACAGAGCATTTTGGGCTTGCAGTCGTATCAAGGAGATCAGCAGGATTTTTTCCTGCTGATCTGCTCTTTTCCAGAGAATGGCAGAATGATTCAAGGCCTGCTTCTGAACAGCTGGTTGGTGGAATTTATCTTTTTGGAAAGGGATCTGTATGCACAGACCAAGTTGTTGGTTGCACAGCAGAACCACGTCCACAAGATGAATTTGTGTATACATTTTCCCAGCCAGCTGAATTTGAGTGACAGTATACAAATCCAAGGTATTTCCTACACTCCTTCAAGGCAGGGATGTCAGATGAATCTGGTTTGAGGGTGGAGGGCGGCAAGGTTTCATCAGCTCAGCCCTCTCCCCTGATGACACTACAGGGAACACTGAACTGGCTCGACTTGAAGCGTGGCAAGTTGGGCAAGGTCATGGTTTTCTGCGTTTAAAAAAACACTGTGCAAATTTAGGGCTGGGAATATTTACATCAATCGTGATTTGTGCAAATTTGTGGCCGTAAATGGGTGTAAATGGTCCTTTATGCCTCTAATTTTACACAAATTGCACTGTGTATGGCTGCGAATTTACGCAAAACACAATTTCTGTAAATATTCCCATCCGCGAATTTGTGCAAATTGGTGCTTGTGAGTAATAATAATAATAAAAGATGTGAGCTCTCCCTGGACGCCTGCAGATTGTCTGGCAGCTTAACCTGCACACAGGATGAGGGGGAGTTCGCCCATCCCTACATACTTCTTACTAGGGGTGTGCACCGGATCGGGCCCGATCCACGATCCGGGCCCGATCTGGCGCGTATCAGATAAAATTATCCGAAACGATTCCCTGCCCCTGGATCGGCCGATCCAATCCGATCCGATCAGGACCCGATCAGGATCGGGCCCCCCTCGCGCTGCTTACTTGCTGGGGCTGTCTGCTGCCGTCTGCTGGTGCCAGCAGATGGAAGCGGACAGCCCCGGGAGGTAAGCTGCGCAGGGGAGGGGGCTTACCCCACCCAGGGCCGTCCGCTTCCATCCACTGGCACCCGCAGGCGCTAGCAGATGGAAGCGGATGGCCCTGGGAGGTAAGGAGCACGGGGGAGGGGGCTTACCCCACCCGGGGCTGTCCGCTTCCATCCACTGGCACCCGTGGATGCCAGCGGATGGAAGCAGACGGCCCTGGGAGGTAAGGAGCACCGGAGATGGGGCTTACCTGCCGGGGCGGCCGCTTCCCTCCGGTGGCGCCACTGGAGGGAAGCGGCCACCCCGGCAGGTAAGCAGGGGGAGGAGGAGGGGGCCTACTTACCTGCCTGGGACGTCCGCTCCCCTCCGCTCCTGGCCGCTCCCGCGAAGCAGGCTTCGCGGCCTGCCCCTAGGTAGCGTGCCAGGTGATGTCATCACCTGGCATGCTACTTAGGGGCAGGCCGCGAAGCCTGCTTCACAGTAGCGGCCAGGAGCGGAGGGGAGTGGACGCCCCCGGCAGGTAAGGAGCGGCGGGGACAGGGCTTACCTGCTGGGGCCCATCCGCTGCCACCCGGGCAGCAGCGGATGGCAGCAGACGGGCCCAGCAGGTAAGGGGGATCGTATGGGGGGAGGAGGGAGGGGGCCCCACTTATCTGCCGGGGTTGTCTGCTGCCGTCCGCTGGTGCCCCCCCCCCCGCTGCCATTTTTCCCCATAGACTTGCATTGGGGGAAAGCTTTCTTTCCCCCAATGCAAGTCTATGGGGAAAAATGGCGGCCGATCCGAAAATCAGACATCTGATTTTCGGATCGGGATCGGGTCCGATCCGATCCAGGGGACCTCCAATTTTGTTCCGATCTGATCAGGAACAAAATTGGAGGTCCCGATCCGGTCCGGGGGGGTCTGTGCACACCCCTACTTCTTACACTCAATCATAGCAATTGTAATAAGTGTGTTAGAGCAAGATCCAGAAGAAGAGCTTTGTCCATTGATACTAGGAAGAAGGCAGTCTGGAAAAAGACAAGGAATTGAGGTTACTTCAGAAATCGGACTTCAACATAGAAATGTGGAGCCCACTGCAAAGATTAAGAGTTGGAGGAAAAAAGAGTGGGAGGAAAGAAACAGACATAAGTCAGGCAAGGGGAACAAGGCCAGAAAGTGCCTGCAAAAGATTAAAGTACATTTTCACTGGATCCAAGTACTAAGATGAGTGTGCATGTGCAGGGAAGGGGAGCTGAGTTTGCAGTATCATAACCCATATCCCTGCTAGTAGAATTTGGTATGTGGATTGAATCAACCTTCATTCTATCAGGCAAAAAAGTTGTGTGCATCAGCCTTAAGTGATGTCAAATAAACAAAATAAACACCACCTTTAGAAAATATCCCTTTTATTGAAGACTAAACCACCAGGAATTTTACAATAAACATTTGTTGGCATTGGAATCCAAGAAAAAAAGAAACACATTCCAAAATAACTGAACTTTCAGTCTAGACTCCAGATGTCTTTAAATGGGAGAAAACACATTTTAATAATATTGAAAGAATGCTTCTTTTCCTTGTGCAAATCAATGGTTTGCCCCATTTCACATTTGTTAATCTGGCCTGCCAGGCCCAAGGCACCACTGGTTTCTTCAAGTCCTAGAGCAATCATGATGGACTAAAATGGATGACAGTAGTGGAAAAATCCAGGCTCTGTATAATCTCTGAGGAAAGCAGAGAAGCTGCTTGTGGGTCAAAGTGCCTTTTTGCTGAAGCAACCTGGTACCTGTTGATGACAATAATACTTTGATAAGGAGGCTGAGGAACATCCTTGGAATAGGGCAAGGATGAACAGAAGACAGATCTACATATGTCTTGGACTTCAACTCTCAGATGTCCCTGCCAGCATGGCCAATGATCAGAAATGTTGGGGATTGAAATCAAGAACTCTGGCAATCTAATATAAAAATGGATGTCTAGATGGTCAGAAGACAGACTGTAGCCCACAAGTACAGCACATGCTTTGTATGCAGAAGGTCCCAGGTTTAATCTCTAGCATCTCCAGATAGGGCTAGAAATGACTCCTTACTGAAACCCTGGAGAGCTGCTGCCAGTCAGTGTTGATAATATGGGCTAGATGAGCCAATGTTCTGACTCAGTATAACATATATATGTACTTTGCTATATTCCCATGTTCCTAAGAAGAGTAGCTGGTTAGATCACTTCACTTCTCTCCTCTTCACTTCTCGTTGTTTTGTTTTCTCTTGCCTCTCTTTTCCTCCTTTCTGTGTGCTGTTTTGGACCTGTTGAACCACTGCACTGGACTGGTAACTATGAACTTGATGCTAAAATACTATAACGCATGAAATGTCTAGGAAATGTAGAATGGTTAACTGTGCTTTAAACTAGATGGGTTGGAGGGAGTTATATTAGGAAAGATACATTATTTTCTTGCTGTTCAGGTTGCATTATTAGTTGCTTTATTTATTTATTTGACTTGTACCCTGCCTTTTTACCAAAAATGGCACTCAGCACAGCATTATGAATTATTCAAACTGCTGTTATTCTTTTATTCACATTGCACTGTACTCTGTTAATGGATTTTCTTTTGTTTTTATATAATTATTTGGGTTCACACTATAATTTATTTTTAAATGTATATCAATAAACTGTTTAATTCCTTTCAGTTACAACCCTGAGTCTGTGCTATTTTGAACCCAGATTAACAACATTCAAAATTACACAAATTGTCAGGGGTAATTTGATGGCACTGGCTTTACCCTGAACCATCGTCAAGAGGGTGGGGAGGCCAGCAAACCAGCAAAACCAGCCCTTCCCCTTCTTGATCCTCACTGCTGCTACCGTGGATATATTTATTTCTGGCTGTCTCCACTAAAAAGCCATTTAAATTCTACAATTTAATTACCGGCTAAGATTCTATATACAGATTAGTGAGATATGGCACTCAGTTGTGGGGTGAAAAAGAAGTTATTCCAAAACAAATGTTGCTTTTACTTAAAGATTTCATAAGGCAACAAGTTAACTAGTTATTTTAGAACAGTTTGAACAGCTAACTAAAAGAGTAAGTAAAAATAAACAGAGGTAAATGCATCTAGCTAAAGCAAACCTATTCCAGGCTGTTTCCCTAGCCCTGCCAATATTTATCAATAAGGCAGCTTCAAGATCTTTTAGTTCAGCTTTTCGGTCTGAATCCACTACAGATCTCCAGGCCAGCCCCTTTCTGCTCTAACTTCAGTTCTGACTCTCTCGGATTCTCTCTTCTTCTCTTCCCCTTTACATTTCCCAACTGTAAGTCTTTTTGTCTCTATGTTCTTTATTTGCCAGATTTTCTTATATACATTATTTTCAGTCCCGTCCCCCCAAATCAGAAGGGAAGTAAAGTCCTGATGAAATTTCTATTTCTCTTTAATTGCCAAATTCATAGGCTGAACTTTTGACACTCCTGTGTATTTCTGACCCCTCTGGTCAGAACAGCTTATAAAATAAATAGTAACGATTTTACAATCCCCCAAACCCAATATAAAATTGCTGAAAGTTTCTTTCCTTCATAGGTAAATACAGTAATTGTTTATATGGAGAAATATATTCCACAGTAGAAATGCTTGAAGTAGTGGAAGCAAAAGTATTGCTAGGTTGAAATTCACAATGGATAATAGCGAGTGCTCATTGGACCATTATGGAACAACTATTTTAGCAAATCAAACTATCTGCTAACCCAATCCACTGCCTGTTGCAGTCCAAAGAAATATGATTAGACAACCTTATTTAGTCCTTAAAGATATGGCTCATTTGAACGGTGGGCCTTTCTGTGACTCAGGCAAGGCTTTAGGGAGATTATTATATCACAGAACACCAGAGAGGGAAAATTATTCATGTAATAAGGACAACCACACAAAATAAGCCCTTGTCAGGATTTTTATACTTGCCTATTTTTTAATATATATTATTGGCTATATATATAAAATTGCTATTCATGAGAAATTTTCCACGAATATTCTGGGAATTTCCCTAAGAATCATAAAGTTTCATAGACAATTTATCATTTTGCAGTCTTAATAATACCTTATTAAAGAATCACAAAGAGGGTGAAAAAAATGTTTTAAAAATGATATAAAACTACGTTAACAGGCACTTGGAAAGTAGGAAGAATGGTTAAGTTATCAACATGTTTATGTAAAAGAAGTGCCCTGATTTCTCAAAAGGCCATCCACAGTAAGATATTGCCAATCTAGAAGTCTTAATTAGAACTTGATGCTCTTCACCGGATGCAGCTGTTCAGATTTCTTACAAAGTCCATGAAAAGGTCTTTTTAATCATCTATTATTATGTTGTCATCTAATAAAAATTATACGTCTGTATTTTAGTGCTATATATTTGATCCTACGGATTTAATGCATGTAGTATTATACCCACTGTATTACTACAGCGGGCAAAATCTACACACTAGAAATATTTTATTAGTTTATTTTAGAACCAGTATGTTTAAATGTCTCTTTGTGGGTTGGTTTCTTAAAATACCACACAAATCACAATATATGAATGACCTTTTGCATAGCAATGGCATCTTCAACTCCTACATATGCAAATCTGTTTTTTTAAAAATCTTATATAAGGAACACAATATTATTAAAGAAAGCTGTAAGGATTGAACACAGATCATCCCCTTCTTCTTCTAAAAAATCCCGCTGTGTAAATTATGAATGTCATACAAAAAAATCCTCTGTCACCAGAGGCTACTGTGTGTGTGTGTATGTGTATGTATGTATGTATGTTCCATAACTGAGAAATAAAGGATGACATCTACAAAAACATGCCCTTTACAATAAGCATTTTACTCTGATTCTCATTCTACCTGCAGGGAAAGTGTGTCAATTAAAGACCGCACTTTGTAGAACATGCTCACATTATCTTTGCAATATCATAGAGCAGTGTTCTACCTGGACAATTGCATATCTGAAAACAGTTACAGAGACACCATAAAGATAAGTTCCTCAACATAAATGATGCCTATTTGGCAGTAGGCAAATCTAAAGCGAATATTCTCACCTCCAAACATTGAGAAATTCAGTAAAGTTTAAGTCTTCTGCAGCAACCTGCCAAGCCCTCTGTTCTCTATTTCCCTGCCCCACTCCAAATTTCAACTATAGCAGTATTGAGGAATTCAGAACAATGGTAAAGAAACATGTGGGGGGGGATATGTGCTAGCCGTGCCCTCCTCTCACTAATTCCATCACCTTCTATATGTGGATGGTGACTTTCTTTTGGCAAGGGTGTCAGCTCTGGAGCTCAGAGTCTCAGTATGTCTGTATCTAGTAAGTAAGCAAGCATATTACAAAATATAGAACAGAGAAGGCCTCGACTGAAAAGAAATGTAGGCTGCAATCCTAAACACCCTTTCTAGATAGTAAGCCCCATTGAACTCAATGGGATCTACGTCTCGGTAAACACACTTATGATTGCACCATTAGTGGCTGATTTTATTACAGGTGAATGAAGAAAACCGTAGAGTGTAATTTTGCACATTAATTTAACAAGGAGGCAGGACTGGATGAATGCATTTTAAACCAAGTGTGAAATTCAAACCCCACCCCCCTTGACAAGACACTCATTTTTGTTAGTCACTTTGAAAGATTCATTTTTTAAAACGCAACTTAGTAAGTAAATAAATTATAATTGAAAGAAAATGTGTTATGAATTACAAAACGATCAGGATTTTATTCAGCTTCTAACATGAAAATGCAAGTGTCTCCCCCCTCTCACATTAAAGATCTCCCTTAAAGGTCCTGTATTCCATGCTCACTCCATCGTTACTTCATTGGTTGGTCTTTTTAGTGGCGGTGCCAACAATGTTGAAGTTAAGACTATGCTGTTCTGATGAGTTTTTGCTTTTTGTACGATGGAAATACAAGTTGGAAATTTAGCCGCTGTTCACTAACTTGCTTCTATTTCGATGTATTAGCTACATTTTTGAAGTGTCTTATTTTCAAAATATTTTGCACCAGATTAAGTTGTGGATTGTTCTAAAATAGAAAGGTGGGACATAACAGCTTAAATAAATAAACACATTTAAGTGTTGTCCGAATATTACAGAAATAGCGAGTTATTCTTATCCTATATTTACTTTTAAAAATAGGATTGAGAAATAGATGCCAGTTCCAACTTATATGCAGAAGGAGGTGGATGGAGATATATACCCTTCCTGAATAACAGAACATGTGACATTACATTCTCAAACTTTAGTTTGTTCAGTATGGAATTCTAGAACTAAATGGATTTTCTCTGATCCTTCGTTCACATCTGTGAGATGCAGAAATGGATCAATCAATTTCATATGCACTCGTGGTCTCAGCTTGCAAGGCCACAGAGCGATGTACAAACAGCAGACAGCATTACTCTCGACAACTGGCTATTGTGGTATGGGCATGGCTTTCCTGTGGTTTAATTCAGAGTTTTAAATCTTGAAGCAATTTCTGTGGTTTTAATCTTGAAATCATTACGTTTTTAATTAAACGTCTTAGAAGTTTTACAACAAGCTTTCTCAGTATTCATACTGTCAAATAAACATGATTTATCTCACCAACTCCTTGACAGAACACGGTAAACTGTACCATCTTAGATGTAACAAACTCCAGGGCCAACCAATCATAACATATATAAGCCCTATTCGGGCATTCTCAAACTGAGTAAAGTAAATGTGAGGAAGGGAAGCATGCTAATCCTATTCCCTCCCATCATCACTTTCGACAGCCTCTATACATGAAAGGTGGCTTTCTGAAGGGCAGAACGTGTTCTCTCTGTGGAAGTTCTCCAAACAAATTTCAGACCTGGAAAATCAGGGTTCAAAATTGCATGGAGATCCTCTAAGGATAAAGGAATCTCCCCCTTTCAGAAGGTCAGCGTTCACATGTAGAAGGAGGCAGAACATGTACTTTAGTCAGTCAAGAATGCCTGAATAGGGCTGTACTTCAGCTGCTATAGGAACATATGTCTAACCCTAACCCTGACTGGATAGGCAACAAAAACGAAGAAAAAAGATTGTTAAAATAAATATACTGCTGCCTGCCTTCAGCCACTGGGAAAGGCAAGGTTAATAATATGGACAACACAACCCAGGGATTCTTTTTGTAGGAGAAATAGCAGCTGTTATTAGAAAGCACTCAGAAAAGTTTTAATTGTTCCAGTATTACAAAGATTCACAAAGACAAGGCAGCAATATAGATGCAAACATTTATATGCAGAAAGCATATAGTGGATGCATGAATAATGGCCTTTGGTGTGTGTCAGAAAAATCATCCCTATGAGTAGCTCACTTTTTCTTTTCTTGCATTTCTGGAATAACATGTGCTATAGGTACCTACGTGGAGAGCGGGATGGAGTGAAGTGGTACCAGAAGCAAGGAAAGAGGAAGTGTCGCTCACTCAAGGGGTGATTTTTCTGAGAGATACCAATAGCCACTGTTCTTGTTCCCTATGCTGGAATACAGCCTGTGTTTGTCAGTAATCACAGGAGAACATTGTGTGATCTGGAAATTCATATATACACTGTCACCCAAGAGCCAGTAAAAGTTGTCGAGGTCGTAGGAATTGCTGCAATCACATGCACCAGTATGAACAGGCCCAACAGTGGGAAAGTGGCGTGTTCAAAGTGCATAGCTGAACTGGTTCCCTGAACATCCTCATCTGCTCTAGCCTTGTGCCTTCACTTCTTTAATTTTGGCAGTGCAATATGTAAGACATATCAGCTAAGCCTTATGAACTAACCCTCATTATTTACCAATGGCTAAGAGAGCTTTTTTATTAATTAAATAATGAAGAAGAAATCAGGGTATTTATCAAAACATCTGTGATGTTTCTGCATGTATCAAGGGAAGAATCAACTACTAAGATATGTCCCCAGTGACCTAAAAGATTCATGGTGCAAAGCTAGAAGAATAATGAATAATTCTATGCGCTTCTGTGAAATTTCAGGGCCATCATGTATTAGCATAATTTAATAGTAGGGTTTTTATTATAGCACAATTGCGGGGAGGGGAAGTTGCCCATTTTTTCACTGAACATTTAGCATGCAATTTTGTACAAGTACTGTAACAATGGACAGAGAAATCTTGAGTGGAGCTGGTGGGAGTGACAAGTCGGATCTAGCATCTCATCCCCAGCTTGCCGGTTCACACTGGCCAGGATGGGGCTGAGGGGAGTGGTTTTGCCATACAATTCAGCCTGAAGGATCAATGCATCTACAGTTTCCCCCCAGTGACAGCAATGGTAAGCTTCAACCGCTCCAGGACTAGCATTGCCTTATCTAGACACATTGCTAATGTGTCTGGATAAGGCCCATCTGGGACAGCGGAGCTGCTTTGGATCCAGCTCTCCCCACTCTGCCCACAGAATGCCCCCATTTGGGGGCTTTCTGCCTTCTACCCCCAATGGGAGAATTGCCAGTGGCATCTTTTTGCCCACCCAGGTTCTGTTGGGACCTCCATCATGGCAGAATGCCCCATCACCACTGGCAGAGCTCCTCTCTGCTAACAGAGGTGAGCCAACAACACACCACCCTATCCCCTACCCACAGCCATCAGGGTTAGTATTGAACTTTTCTCATACAAAACAACTTTAAGTGTTAAATATGTCAAATTCCTACACATTTTAAAACTTTTTCTCTAGTTTTCTTCCATGGAATCTGATGTATATATGCATATCTATATCTATATATATCTGCAAGTTTCAAATGCGCTTGTGGGCACATACAAAGCTACACTTACAAATGTATATCTACTGGTGCAAGCATTCATTTCTATATTTACAGGAGAGATGGTTTGGGATAGGTGCACTTCTTGGACAAGTGAGACATATATGCCTGCCCCTTGCTTATCTTGGCTTCTTAAACAGCATGACTGGGCATATGTAAATAGGATTTCAGAGGTAGTCAATGCCTCCCTGAGACAGAGGACGAGAGAGAGAACTTCCCACCATTCAGAAGGAAGTTGTGGTGAGCCAGAATTAAAGGAACCTATCCTTTACCCTGGCAATATTAATAATGATTGCCCCATATCCATTCTTTCATACTCCAGGTAGGCATTAAAGCACATGGTTGCATCTCAGGTCCTGGGTTTTCTAAATAAAACTGATTGGCCCTGTTCAGAGAACATGCTAAACCATGGTTAGGCCGCTAATGGTTAGCGAGCATGTTTAAACCGTGGTTATGTAGCCACGATTGTTAGGAATGGTTCACACAGCACGCTAAATGTTTTAAGGATATTTTTAGGATGTTTTAGGATGTTTTAATGCAGTTTTAATAATGTGTCATGTTTTAATCAGTTTTATGTATTTTATCATATTGTTGTTCCCCGCCTCGATCCAGACGGAGAAATAAATTATTATTATTATTATTATTATTATTATTAAACCATAATATTTAGCTCAAAATACTTAACCACCATGGCTTAGAGTGTCATCTGAACAGGGTCACTATTTGGATTCATTCCAGTCCAGCTTACTAGCCTGTCCACGAGTGACAAATCTGCCGACAATTCTGACCCCATTAAAAATATATATATGCCCATTTTAACTATACAATCATGAACACACATGCACACACTTCTCTTCTTTCCCTTTGCAATCAATTAAGGCTACAGGTTTATCGGAGCAGCACCAAATTGGTCCTCTGGATGGAAATGCACAGCAGGGAACAGCACACTTGTTGACATACTAGTGTCTGCAAGAACTTCATGGTCTTGGAGGAAACAAACATACATTCCTGGTGTAAAATTCCAAGAATCAGTAGCTAAGTCCTAATTTTATCAACTTTTGTTTATTTTGACTTTCCTGTCCATACAATTGTAATTAGCGGAATGACTTCAGCTTCCCTATGGAAATGTTATTGAATTTCTGGTAATACTAAAACTTTGGCGCACGTGTCATCTTCAAGTACAAACAATTGAAGTTTTGTCTAATTTATACTTCCAGTTGACCTTTAAAATATGGTTGACTTTACCAACACATTTCCATATTAAGTGACCTCATGTCGATGTACTGTGCCTTTTTACATATTATTTGGTTTATCATAGCCAACTGGCAAAAAAGAACCTCTTAGAAGTTGATTCATAGTTTGGAAAATTACTTTTAAATATACCAGACCCAATCTCTCTCTATTTTAAAAAAATACTGCATAAAATCCGGAGTAAGAATTGTGATAAATTCGAAATAAAGAGACGCACTCACAAAAACCACTTACTGTTTCCAGTGCTGTTATCCGCTCCTGCAAATAAAGAAAATATTATGAGATATATACATAAACACACACCTGTACAGTATTTCATAATGCAAATGTAATAAACAAACAAACAAACCAAGTCTTTCTACAAGTGGTCATATAGGATTGCCCTTCATGTGGTATAGCAAACTCAGGGTTATTTTTTATTTTGGCTACTGAGTAAAATATTCCAGTGTAGTGCTACATGAACAAGCCTGGGATAGCTTTGGCCATGTCTGCCCCCCCTCCCCTCTTTGAGCTAGACCATGAGGAGGAGATTGAAATCATCTGCAGTTTGTCTTTACCACGGTATTTGAATCTTGTTTGTTTAAATAAGCTATAGATTAAATTAACAAAACTGTGAACTGCAGGTTGTTTAAATAAGGTTTGTGGAAACAAACCAGAAACCATGGTTCGATCTTGGTTTGTTTCAATAAAGCATAGCTTAAATTAACTTTGTAGAACAGAATGATAAACTGTGGTCAGTTTACAGCCAAAAGCAGATGCTTCTTATTGCCTCCTCACAGCCATGCCTCAGGAGGAGTGGAGCCCAGGCTTGCATACTCATCCAACCCTGTTTGCGTATCACTACAGTAAAACTAAAGTGAATAAGGTTCAAATGCTTTGGAATTCAACATGGCATCATCCAGATCATCAAATCTGATGGTCTTTCAAAGAGGAATATACCAAACAGTTCATGCATTTGGAAAGAAAGAAGGATCTGTGTGGTTAATAGCTCTGAGGAAGAGCAGGCCTTAACTTTGGGTTGAAGATCTTTCGAGATGGAACAGCTAATATTTACAAATGACATATTTATAAATGTAGGCTTTATCATGTCACAGGATACATCTCTATAATGTTTCTCGTAATCCAAAAGTTACAGGAAAAGGCTGAAAACATTTAAAAAATATTTTTTAGTATATTTCACAAAATATTAAGATTTTGACAAACAGGAAAACTAAATAAGGAAAAATATATTTAGGGACACAAAAAGTCATTATCACGTCTCCTTAATTTGTAAAACTTTGGAAATATTTAACTAGTTGGTGTTATTACTAACATTGGAATCTGAATTAGTTTTCTTAGAATCCATGTCCCCAGTTAATTGATAAACCAGAAGTGTTTATCAAACAAAGATTAAAAAGTTTGAAAGAAATTTTCTATACCTAATATTAGCAACCTTAAGTCTACTGTGGGTTCACCTTCCTTTCACAGGATGCTTGGGCAGGAAGTGTTAAAGTTAGCAATGCTTCATATTGCAAAGAGAACAGGTGGGTAGATTTACACACTACCCTTTGGTCATGAATGCCCATCCTACAGAGTAGGCAACCATGGAATTTGTCAAGTGGGTTGGTATCTGTTTATATGCAACTCAATATGGTATAGCAATTCAGCCACTGAGTCACATACACGTTTTAGAATGATTTCAGGCCTCCTTATTCAGGGTAGAGAGATGAAGTTAAATAGGCTACTTTTCCCAAGTATGCACTAATGTATATTTTAGCTGGTTTAATATACAGAGGTTAACCAGGCATTTCCTTTTGGGTAGGAAGGGGAGTAAAATTAAGAGTAAAAGAAAGTAAATTATGGAAGGAAGCATTATGATTCTCGATGGAAGAGCTCTTTGTCTTCATATGTGGGAGGTTCCGTTTTTTTAAAAAAGGGGGGAGTCTTGTGGTAGCTAAAAGATGAACAGATTTAGTGTATTATATCTGTTAGTCTTTATGGTGTCACAAAACCACGTAGTTTCAGCACAGTAACACGGCAACCACTCTGGAATTTCTTCTCATCATATGCATATTTGGGTTGTGTAGACTTATTGCTGCGTTTTACATTTTATGAACTTTTGGCCTCATTGTTTTCTGTTTTCCTCTCAGTAGCCATGAATGTCTATATCTACCAATGGAGGATAACACTTAATACATCTGACGAAATAGGTTCTATAGTCCATAAAAGTCTATGCAAGGTGAAACCATATAACTGCTATATCTATATCTGGTCTATATTGTAATGGATTCCACTTTGTGATCTACATGGAAAAGTGAATTGGCTCAAGATAAGATTATGAGGGAACAAGGGAACAGAAAGGGAAACTGGCCTGCTCATGTGCCAGAAAGCTTTAAAACGAGAACCAACAACCAATCCAAAGAAAAGTTCAGGGAGAGGATAGATTAGAATCAGACATCAGGCTGAGAACAAGAGAAGGCCAAGAATGATCAAGGCATGGTTTAAGTATTTGGAGCCAAACTCATGAAAATTGCAGAAGAAGCACCTACAAAATGGTCAAGTTGGAGGATTAAACCACAAAAGCCATTTACAGGTAATCCACACGAGGGCTATATGTGGGCAAAGGCCCCAACGTTCCTTTGTGTGTCAGACTCTTTCTCTTGATTCCTGAACAATAATAGTTTCTTTTAGGGGATGCATTCAGAAATAATTGTCTTATGTACTATAAATCAACACATAAAACAGCAGGAGCACATACTCACCACACTGCTCATATGTCAGAGTATGAATACAGATTCTACACACATTCAATTGAATGAGAGTAGAACCTTTCATTCAGATTTCTCTGCTCTATGCAGGGAAGATAGGGAATGAAGGGTCGGGGACCAATATATACAGGGACGTTGGGGTAGGACCAATATGCACGGTCCCATCTCTGTACCCACACTTAGCCCTCACACATCCTTCAGAAAGCCTGTATAAGGTTAAAATGTTTTCATGTGCCCAGAGACAATTACAATAGATACTTTTACAGGGAAATAATGGTCTTATGTACTATAATTCAACACATAAAAGAGCAGAAGAACGTACATACATAAACGGACAAAGGAGACTAAGTGTAAGTCTCCATGTCCAAATAATGCGGAGAAAATGCCAAGGTAAAGGTTAATTAACTTGCTTCAAATGACCAGCAGCACAATTATGAAGACACAGCAAGGTGAGAAGCAGGACACATATTGTCTTCATGATAAGAAAGGTTTTTCTTCACTACAGCTACAACCTCTGAATCCTATGGTACTGAGGGGCAGCTACAGCCAAACTAATTATGACTGCACATTTCTGGGATCAACAAAATCAAAGGCCTCCATGTTTCTGTCTTTTTAAATATGTTCTATGACATTTCCAGACAAAACCATGGCTGCTTCCTTAGGTTTGGACATGGGGAACCTAACAATTAGAAATTTACCTTATCTGATGTTATCAATTATAAAGAAACCATTTAATTTATGTGTAATCTTATATGGCATCAATAGACATACGCTTGCCAATGCTGTTTGTCGGTCATTGTATTGTAATTTTAGTATTTGATTTGACTTATAGTTTGAGCTTACTATTATGTCTGGTCATGTTTGATTTGATGGGGAGGTTGGACTCGATGGCCTTACAGGCCCCTTCCAACTCTACTATTCTGTGATTCTATGACTGTTGCGATCTAATTATGAGATTGCATTATATTTTAATAAGGAGAGGCCAGGATTCCTAGGTTCAAGCACATTAGGATCTCAAAGGTAGAAACCAAGACCTGATGAGTTGGCTGGTTATCTTTCAAAAACTTGGACACTTTCAGCCCCATTTGTGAGGTTCTATGCTCTATTAGTTATCATCAATAGTTCATGCTAGATGCAAGATGGATGGCAGGTTCTGACTCTCCCGTACCCCAGCTGAATTTAAGTGAAATTCCAACGAGTCTTTATAAAGATAGGGAGTTTAAAAAGAATCACATCTGATATGCTTTCTTTTTGATAGACGTGGTTTGGGTGTGGTGAGTATACATGGCCGTTTCCCCCTTTGTTAATAAATGAAAGAACTTCCTTGCATTTTGCCTGCATTGATTGGCCTGTCTCAGGAAGAGAGATGGAAAAGCTCAGGAGATAGTCCTCATATGGAAACAAAGCCTGCATATATCTATCACTTGCCTCATTACTGGAGAGAGAAGAAAACAGCTAGGTGAGACAGATATTGTTACATATTCCCCACACTTCTCTGAGTAGTAAGAAGTTGCTGCAGGGTTGTTGCTGTTTTTTAGTTCAGAGGGAGTGAGAGTAAGCATAGTGGGAACAACCAGACTTCTAAATCATGCAGGACAACTGCTAACCCTGCGCCAAAGAGCAAGCGCAGCCCAAGGATAATTCAGCTCCAACCCACTGCTACTTAGGCCAGATCTACACCAAGCAGGATATAGTGGTATGAAAGCGGTATGAAAGCGGTATATAAATGGCAGGAGCCACACTGTTGGGGACAACTGTTGAGGACCATAAGACACATACCATATACCACTTTCAGACCGCTTTCATAGTGCTGTATGCTGTTTGGTGTGGCTCCTACCTTTTATATACCTCTTTCATACAGCTTTCATACTGCTATATCCTGCTTGGTGTAGCTCTGGCCTAAAAATCACAGTAGACTCTGCCCATATTCAAACTGCATGCTAATTATCCATTCAGGAAAAATCTTCTAACTATTCATTCTCAATGAGGAAGTATCTTCCATTCACCCCAACCGGCTTAACAAAGGATGGTCAACTTTTCCTTGACATACCAGGATAGCATTCTCATTACAATATCATGCCAAATCTCACCATTAGGAACAGAAAGACTACATCACTATTTGGTGCATACAAAGGCAAGGAAATGGGATGACTGCACACATCTACAGTTAGGAAACAGGCATTCTTGTTAGGGTACACATCTTCCGGGGAGCAAAGGCAATCGTGCCTTGCTGCCATGCATACATATAGCAATGCCAAATGCCCAAATGTAGACATTTGGGATTCACATAGATTTATTTATTTATTTATTTATTACATTTGTATACTGCCCCATACCCGAAGCTCTCTGGGTGGTTTACATAGGATTAAAAACAATTAAAATTAAAACAGCAAAAACATACAACATACACACAATCTGTACATTTAAAAACCACTTCAACACTTCAAAAAGCTACAAAAACAAAACAAAACAAAACAAACCCAGGCTCCTCAAATATTGCCAAATGCCTGAGAGAAGAGGAAAGTCTTGACCTGGCGCCAAAAAGATAACAATGTTGGCGCCAGGCGGGCCTCATCGGGGAGATCGTTCCACAATTGGGGAGCCACCACAGAGAAGGCCCTCTCTCTTGTTGCTGACCTCCAAGCTTCCCTCGGAAGAGGCACTCGGAGGAGGGCCTTAGATGTTGAACGTAGTGTTCGGGTAGGTTCATGTCAGGAAAGGCTTTCCATCAGGTATTGTGGTCCCAAGCCGTGTAAGGCTTTATAGGTTAAAACCAGCACCTTGAACCGGGCTCGGAAACATACAGGCAGCCAATGCAAGCGGGCCAGAGTAGGTCTTATATGTTCGAACCTGCTGGTTCCAGTTATCAATCTGGCCGCTGCATTTTGCACAAGCTGCAGCTTCCGAACCACCTTCAAAGGCAGCCCCACGTAGAGTGCATTGCAGTAATCTAACTTAGAGGTTACCAGAGCATGGACAACTGAAGCCAGGTTATCCCTGTCCAGACAGGGACGTAGCTGGGCCACCAACCGAAGTTGGTAGAAGGCACTCTGTGCCACTGAGGCCACCTGCGCCTTAAGTGACAGAGATCGTTCTAGGAGAACCCCCAAGCTATGAACCCGCTCCTTCAAGGGGAGTGCAAACCCATCCAGAACAGGTTGAACACCCTCCATCCGGTCAGCGGAACCACCCACTAACAGCGTCTCAGTCTTGTCTGGATTGAGTTTCAGTTTATTAGCCCTCATCCAGTCCATTGTCGCAGCCAGGCACTGGTTCAGCACATCCACAGCCTCACCTGCGGAAGATGAGAAGGAGAAATAGAGTTGTGTGTCATCAGCGTACTGATGACAACGCACTCCAAAACTCCGGATGACTGCACTCAACAGTTTCATGTAGATGTTGAACAGCATGGGGGACAAAACTGACCCCTGCGGAACCCCATACTGGAGAATCCATGGGGCTGAGCAATGTTCCCCAAGCACCACCTTCTGGAGCCGACCCCCCAAGTAGGAGTGGAACCACTGCAATGCAGTGCCTCTCACTCCCAACTCAGCCAGTTGTCCCAGGATACCATGGTCGATGGTATCGAAAGCCGCTGAGAGATCAAGGAGAATCAACAGAGTCACACTCCCCCTGTCTTTCTCCCAACATAGGTCATCATACAGGGTGACCAAGGCTGTTTCCGTACCAAAACTAGGCCTGAAACCCGACTGAAATGGATCCAGATAATCAGTCTCATCCAAGAGTGCCTGGAGTTGGCTCGCAACCACCCGCTCCAGGACCTTGCCCAGGAATGGAACATTTGCTACTGGCCTGTAGTTATTAAGATTTTCAGGGTCCAGGGAAGATTTCTTTAGGAGGATGCCTACATGGAAGACACTTTTCTGTAGGTGCAGGTCTGTACAACGTATGATCCATCAGGATGAATATCTCATGGCCTATTAGATACCCGAGATCTACATTACTTCTGCAGTCCCAGCCAAGCAGCAGTAATAGGTGGTTTAGTGAGCCCCTACTAGGTCATGGTTTGTGGGCTGTGGGTTAGCTCAGTCGGCTGTGCTCTGGGTCTTTCCGCTGTCAGAAGTATGGTGAGTGGGCATGAAGAATGGGGCCTCTTTTAAGCACCAAGGTTCTAGAACACCCTTGTGAGGGAAGCTCCCTTTACTCAATTTTTAGAGGGCAGCCAAAGCTTACAAGGCACAATGCAGCCTAGCTGCCAATGTGACATCATTTTCAATATACCTACCTAACTATTTTTTCAATGCACATTTGCTGTTTAAAATAGATTCTGCTTACTGATCTTTCAAATTATGATCATGGATTTTTGGGCAATTTAAAATTAATTTTTAACTTTATAATTATTGTTTTAGTCAGTTGTATTTTTCCATTCATTTCTGGTGTTTGTCACTTTGAGTAGGATATAAACGCATTAAACAAAGAACAAAATTGTGAAAATGGGCTCTAGCTAAAGCCAAATTACAACAATTTATGGACTAGTTTCAGTTTTGTCTCATACCTGAAAGAAGAAAAGTGGTGCCCAAATTTCTCGGACTGGAGGGGAAGAACAGGCAGCAAGCAACTATTGTGTTGTTTAATGCTGTATCTTTCCAGGAATGCTGGTGAATTGAAGACACAGTTCTAGAATTTCCAATTACTTGCATAATGAAACCTTAATAAGAATGGTTGTTTTTATCAAGTGAAAAAATAGAAGCTATTAGCTGATTGGGAAGGCTAGAATGGCAGTGGCCGCTAATGTTGTGTGAATTTGTTTAATTTCCAGGGCATTCATAATATTGTGTTAAATAAAGTATTTGAAGCTTATGTGTGTTTTTTAATTTGATCCCTCCATTTTTCAAAAATTCAATCCAATAAATGTAGTGGGGAAGGTAAAAGTGGTAGAGAGCAATCCTATGGTCATGGGAGCACGTCCCAGGGACCATACGATTCTTCAGAGTCACCCCTGTTAGGCTGTAGACACTGCTATAACCTCAAAATGGGCATTCCAGTATCTGACTCTTCCCTCCTCTCCATTCACCTCACAGCCACCATAGAAAGAATCACACCAGCTGCTTCCTGAGGGACGTGTTGGTGAGAGGGGAGGGGACAGGCCAAGAAAGGATATGAAGAATCCTATGGCCTCTCCAGCCCCAGTCCCGCCAGCATACTCTCTCTAAATTGGCTTAGAGAAAAAAAGCAAAACACAGAGGAGAAAAATCTCTCACGTTGTTCCTCCCACGCTGCTGGCAGCAGATCAGCAGGGCATTGGATACACAGAAGACTGCGAGTTTAGAACTTCCATCTCATGAGGACTGCACCTTGAATGTGCATCAGCAGTATTGTAGGCTATTTACAATCTTAATTATAGCAGTGTAAGTGGGATTTGCAACAAAATGTTGTAGTATACCCTCATTGCCTAAACACAAGTGCTTTTCTTCAGGATTCCAACAACCAGCAGTGCCTTATCTCAGGATACTACAGGAGGCACAAACAAGTCATTCCATCCCTTCCCCAGGTTTTCCTTTTCCTTTAACTCAACATTCAACATTCTGTAGCTACTGAGCATGCTCAATCCTCACTAAGATGTTTGTAGGCTTTGTGTCCCATTAGGTTCTATGTTTTCCTTGGGGATCATTCCCCCAAGCATGCTGAGACCTCCCCTCTTGTTTCTCAGTGACCCTGTTTTGGCTCTAAACCTATCAGTGCTCACTCCCTGAGTATGCTGTCAGAGAAAGTAGCACTCTTACAAATAGGGTGGTGTCTGAGCTTGCAATCATAAGCACCCTTACCAGGGAGTACATCCCATTGAACCCAAGGGGACCTAATTCTGAGTAAACATGCTTTGAATGGTACTATAGGAAATATTTAACATGCTGCTCTTCAAAAGGAATGGAAAGACCACATGTACACAGTGCATGAAAAAGCTTGCCTCAATAGGAACTGGCTACATGAACAGTGCTTGGTTTTCAAATGTGCTTGCAGTTTATGAAGTAAATATTGACGAGAATATGGGATATAGGTGTGCACAGACTTCACATTTTCTGCAATAGCCCTGTCGGGGAGATGAGGAAAACAGAAAGTCCGTATTCTCCCTTACGAGCCTGCCCGTGTTTTGAGATCTTCAGGGGAAGCCCTTCTCTCAGTCCCACCACCATCACAGGCACATCTGGTGAGTACATGAGAGGGCCTTCTCAGTGGCTGCTCCAGTGCTTTGGAACTCTCTTCCCAGGGAAGCTAGACTGGCTCCCTCCTTGATGCGTTTCTGGAGGCACAGAAAATTTTCTTATTCCAGCAGGCCTTTGGAGAATAATGTGGACCTCCATCTATGTTTTAAGACTTTTAATTTTAATGTGTATTTTAAATGATGAAATGTTTAAATATTGAAACCTATTCAATTATATTTTTAATTTTTGTATATCTCTTATTTATAGCTTTTAACTGTATATGTTTTAATTTTGTAAAGCCACCTTGAGGCCCAGCATTGGGCAAAAGGCGGGACATAAATAAATAATAATAATAATAATAATAGGCTTCTTCGCCATTCACTTTTTATAGCAAAATTGCTGAGTGGGGCAGCCCCTTGCAAGCATGTTATACCTTTGCTTAGAGAACTGCAGTGGCTGTCAAAATATTACTAGGCCAGATTCAAGGTGATGTCATTGATACATAATGCCCTAAAAACTTGGGACCAGGCTACCTGAGGGAATGCCTTTTCCCATATTAACCTGTCTGTTCAATGAGATCTACAGCTCAAAGCCTACAGATTCAGTTGCCTGCACAGGTACATCTGGCAGAAACCAGAGGGAGGGCCTTCTCTGTTTGTGGTACCCCACCTCTGGAATGCCCTCCACCATGCAGTGCAACAGAAGCCATCGTTGATGGTATTTTTAACAGGCACTGAAACGCATCTATTTACCCTGGCATTTCCTGTTTTCCTACCAAGCCTAGTAGACTTTTCGTTTGCTTGTTTTTATCATTGTATTTTATTTTAATTGTTGTGTTAATGAATATTGTACACCACCCTGTGATCTGATAATGAATGGTGGTACATGAATATTTAAAATAATAAACAAAATACTACACAGAGGAGATCAAAATACTACAGCCTTAAGAAAAAAACACAGCACACAATCAAGAGTGCATAGTATTCAGATAAAAGTGATAATTTGCCGCCTAACGAATTTACCAATTTGTGGGCAAAAAGTAAAAATATTCAGTCAAAATCCAAAATTGTATGGTAGCATCCTAAGAAATCAAGAATATCCTGCAATTAATACACGAAGGGTACAATCCTATGCATATTTAGACAGGAAAAAAATTGTACAACTCCCAGAATTCCCCAGCCAGCCATGCTGGGAGCACTGGAAGTTGTAGGATTTTTTTTCTGTCTAAGCATGCATAGGATTGTGCTTGAAGTTAGAATGCTGCACTGCTTGGTTCATTTCTTGCATTTGTTAGGAATTTGTTCTTGGGAAAATCTATCTATCTATCTATCTATCTATCTATTTCCATTCCTAAGCAGTTAAGCCACAGCAATAATACCTATCCTGTCTAATATGTCTACTGACTTTGCCTCTTGCCATCTGTTTGTATAGCTGCTATATAGCAGTTTGTGCAACTGTCAGTTGGCTACAACAGCAGTGCTGGCTATAGGACTCATTTATATATTTAGAATAATTATATTATACTGTCGAGACTCTACCACTTCAGTTTTCATGTGGGGATTACATGTCGGCATGTTCCCAGATGTATCCAAATTTCTGCACACAGAAGATGAACACATCAGAGACAGGGCAAGGCTAGAATCTCTCAAGGACTAATTTTCTAAGCACAGAGTTTTTAATTATACAGGAGATCAATTGTACATGCAACACCCCACTGCAATCTGAACAGTGGTCAAGTCCCAATTAATTACATTAATGATAAGATTAATGTAGAGTTCCACTCCTTTAGACATTGTTTCACTTGACAGCCTACCTGCCGACTGCTTCACATCGCATTGCAGAAAGGCTGAGCCTGTGCGGGAGTGAGGGACCCTGTCTAGCCATAGCGGCTGGCCAGAGAATGAAAACCTGTCAGGGGTTGTGCCCTGTCTTTCTCTGCAAAACTGACAATCTCTCCCTGCAAGGAAAGTCTGGGTACTTTATGGCTTTGTATGAAATATTTGGGCAAAAGTGCTCTTTGCCATTCAAAGTTCTTGGGGAAATGGTGGAATAGAAATCTGTACAAATAAGTATACATCCCAGATCTGTTGGGCCTGTTCAGGCAACATGCAAAGCCGTGCTTTGGCTGCTAACCCTTTTGCGGGGAATGGTTAGTGCTCGTGTTTAAACCACGGTTAGGATTGGTTCACACGACAAACAAAGACATAGTTCACATTACACGCTAAGCCGTAATGTTTAGCTTAAAATACTTAACCACGGTGGCTTAGCGTGTCATCTGAATAGGGCCATTGGTTGGTGACGTAACCATTTCTGGTGACATCTCAACACCGTCTGTATTGCGTGATATACTCTGCACAGAGTCTTGATGCTGTACAATTCCTTCACTTTCCCTGCAACGGCAACTACTTCAAAGTTCAACCTCTGCAGTCTCACAATAAGTATTTAACAGCTCTTGGAGTTCAGTAAAGTAGAAACATTTGTTACCTTGTAAATTATTTTACAAGAACGAAGTCATTTTCCAAATGGGAAAAACATCATTCTCAAGAAGAAAAAATGTTCCAAAATACTTATCATGACACATATTTTTAAACAACACGCACTGTTTACTGGTGCCTTCTTGGACCACGCCCTTACAATAGGATGAACCAAAATCAAAATATTAAAACGTATTGGTGGCATAGGGTGGGGAACGCAATGGAGGGTTTGACTTGAATTATGCATTTTGTTATGGTGTTGGGTACTTTTCATCTTTGCAAAGAGGAAGAAGAGACCCACGCTTTTCAATGCCTTAAAACTGCACCTTGCTGGACATCGGGCAGCACAAACTGTGGCTCTTTAAAACGGCTAATTAGCTATCTAGTAGCAAAAAAGCCATGTCCCTCTTTTGACACAAAATGCAAGCAGAGCACGGTCTGTAGGATTAAGAAAACACTGAAGCTCCCTCTGCTGGCCTCTTTCTGTACTACCTGAGAAAATATCAATAACATTTGAGGGGTAACACATTGCTTTTCCCAAAAAATAAAAATAAAATAATTGCTTAAAAAAATGAGCACAAAGGAATAAATCCAGAGTTCTTTACCTCTGATAAACACCAAGAGCATTATTATGCAACACGTTCACATTGCCACGTCTCAATATAAACATTCTAGACTAGACATAACACAACCATTCTTCCTTTTCCAAAGCTGGCACATGATTGAACTTTCTGGAGCAAATGTTATCATCGCTAATATCCTGCCAATTTTTTCCCCCTGTGGTGCTGAATGTTGTATATGTAATATTTCTGAGAACAGCACAAAGATGTTCTTTCTAGATACATGGTCTAAAGCCCAGTTCATATATATGCTTTTGTGGCATGGTCACCGCTTGAGAACACAAGTGAAGTGTCAGCAGCTGGGCATGACAAGCCATTTGTGTGATGTAGCTGCCCACAGGGTTGTGGCAACTCTCCAACAACACCATCACAGACTCCTGAAAAAGAGAGGCTCTGCTCCAGTGGAACCACGGGAAGGTGCTTCATATAAACCACAATCTACGCAGATCGGTCCCGTGTGATTGTGGCTTGTTTTTCGAACAGCTACCACGCTTCGAGGTGAATACATGAATCAGGCCCAAAGTCTGCCCTGCACTATTCCAAATTAATACAAACGAGAGACCTCAGGTCAAGATGTGATTGACCTGTTCAGATGTGGCTTCTGCTCCCACCCCAGCATTGTGCCTTTCATCTTGCAGCCTCCTTTAGTTCCTGAATGAATATCCCACTCCCCAGTATCTAAAGCTTCCCAACATGTCTGTTTCTTTGCTGCTAACAACACAGAGACCCTCCTGTCCTTAGGCCTTCATGAAGCTTTATGTATAGATTTAAAGCTTTCTCACCCTATCGTTCAGTCAAAAAAGCGACTTACATAAAATCAATAAGCTTTCCTTCAGTTTGCATTTCTGTCTGGCTCAACTCTTATGTTCCAATCCCATTTCTGCCCCCTCTACTTATCATTTCCTCAACCACTGCTTATTCAAAGCACTGCCTATCTGACCCCACCTTCACCTGGCTTGAGGGAGCCTCTCACCTGTAACTAGATGTTCAGGTTCCCAGCCCTAATCCTACCTAACTACCTGGTTAGGGTTGTCATACGTCCCAGAAAACTGGGAAAGTCCCGATTTTCACATGATTCAGAAATGTCCCCAACGGCTGGGCAAGAATCCCGGATTCCCACTCCAGCCGGCTGGAGAAATCCTGAGTGCTGGCTGGGTCTGTGGGAGTTTAAGTTGGGCGAGGAGGCTGTGGTCGTATGGGCCTGGGAGAAAAAGAAGTCAGAAGAACAGGAAGTGCAGTTCTATCACACCTCCCCTTTTAAACCCTTCCTCCTTTAGAGCTTACTTCCTACAGCTTCTTGTGCCTGCACACCCCCTTCTCATCCCCTGGAGTTCTCCTTCCCCCAGGCCACTCCAATGGAAGCAAATCTCAATTTGGGTGGAGACTTACTTCAGAGTAAACACCTATCAGATCAGGCTGCAGATTCAGAATATCCCAGATCACAGGCTGCAGATTTCCTCCACTTCAGGAAAAAAAACAGCCTCTAACTTCAGAAAAAAATCCTGTAGCTTAACCTTTAAGCATGAAAATGAAACAAAAACCTTTGCCTCGAACTGCTTGGGGGGGCAGAGAAACGCCCACCCAACCCCCATATTCTCCTTTCCCCTGCAGTTCTTCAAAAGAACCAGACAATCAGGATGGAGAAGGAAAAGAAATGGGAGAGCAGAATCGACACAGCACCACGTGGGTTGAGCACTGTAAAACCAAGGCGAGGGTGCACTAAAACGATGGTGTGATTAAGCTCTAATGGCGACCATAAAATAACACGCCCATCGATCGCGGTCTGTTTGCTCTTCTTCACCTTGCTCTGTGCCCACTGGTCAGCTAACTGCATGCGGTGCTGTGCACGCGCTCCCTCTAAAAGGAGAGGTGCTGGGGCTCAAGTCTGTCCAACAGGCCTCTCCCTTGCCTTAGAAGCCCCCAGTCCCAGCAGAGCATGCAGTAAGAATGCTGGTGATGATTTTTCAATGCTGAGTGAAAAGTACTCTGCAGATGCTCAGAGCTGCTCTTTTCTTTAGAATTGCTCCTCACATCTTATAGAGGAGCCCTAGCATCGAAAACGTGATCTGGGGCTAGTTCAAAGTTCAAGTTAAACTGTGGCCCTAGGCCTCTGCAGAGTTTGTATGTTAGGTTATGGAAGCTGCCTTGTATCCTGAAGGTGGGCAACTTCTGGAGTTTGGTAGACCATATTGCCCCCTCTAGGCTGACCATTTGAAAAGGAGGACAGGCCTCCTGTATCTATAACAGTTGCAAAAGACAGGGAATTTCGGCAGGTATCGTTGGTGAAATTCCTTTTTCATCTCAACAGTTAAAGCTGTAGGAGCTATACTGGAGTGACCAGATACAAAAGAGGGCAAGGCTTCTGCAGCTTTAATTTTGTGATGAGGAGGAAATTTCACCAGGTTCTGCATATATACAAATGACACCTGCTGAAATTCCATTTTCTATGAAACTGTTAAAGATATAGGAGCCCTGTCCTCCTTTTCATATGGTCAGCCTAGCCCCCTCCACCCACCTCTGCCACCAAAATTAATTGTATCTGGATAATACTGGGTCACAAAGGTTCTTGCCATAAGCTATCAGGTCACTTGTTTAGCTTTAAATTGTGCATATGCACACTAGGAGGCTTTTAAAAAAAAACCTAGCCCCCCTCCCCCAAAAAACATTTGTCCTGGTTTTGTGGATTCAGAATATGGCAACCCTATACCTGGCAGATCTGACAGCAGCACACAGCTTCTCGAGTGACTAGATACAAAAGAGGGCAGGGCTCCTGCAGCTTTAACTGTTGAGATGAAGCGGGAATTTCACATTTGTATGCATGCGTACAAATGACACCTTTGAAATTCCCTTTTCTACACCACTGTTAAAGATATAGGAGCCCTGCCCTCCTAGTCACCCTTCTTACAGAGAAACCTTACACATATGGAGCTGATTCCAAATCAAGCTAGGGAGAGTTTGCCCTTCACTACATATAGCATTGTGGGGGTATGTATGTATTGCTGGGTTAGGCAAACTTCTTTGGCCGTGGGCACATTTGGCAATTTGAGAAACTGTTCTGGACACCTCCACAAAATGGCTACCACTGAAAGTGTGCCAAAAGTCAAGTCACTTGCCCAAAAGTATGAGTACAAAGCAGAGGTGGGATCTGAGCCCCAATACACTAAACAACTCCTTTGAACCTGCACTTTCAGTATCCAACAGCAACCTATTTCACAGCAAAATGTGTTAATTTATTTTTAAAATGGCGGGATAGTGCCATGACTCCTTTGGAGGATTCCTCATTAGAGGAAGAGCTAGAACCTTTGGCTCCACAAGTTCAGAGAGAACAGATTGGCTTAGTTCAGATGACACTTTAGGCAACAGAGGGGATAACAACACACCGTGTGTTATGTTCCCGGTGCTTGCCACACGACATGTTGCCCCTGCCCACCCCAAAAAAGTAAACCTTAACTTTTTGATTATTTCTTATATTTCAGCCTAGCCATTACTGGAATAACATTGTGATTGTAGCTTCAGTGTGTTGTTTCTCTGATCTGCTTTGTGGCTAAACCTCTGTGCCACTGACCCTTGGACTCCTGCCTGTTTCTGCTTCTTAGACTGCATATTGCTGCTTATTTGTATTTGACCATGGCTGTGCCTGAGCCTCTTTTCTGGAAACAATCTACTTGCCTGGTGATATTGTGCTTTGACCATTTGCCTGCTTAACTGACTTGCCTATTGGATTTATCCCTGTATTTGCTTAGAGACTTACCCAACCACAGCAGGTGAGGTAGGGCATCTTGGTAGGCACCAAGAAAGGTGTCTGGAAGCACATTAGAGCCTGTGGACGCCACACTGCCTTCCGCTGATGTTGCGGATTGTAGAAGTGCAGTGATGGTGAAAATGCAAGGAGAGGGAAGGCCATAAATCCCAAACAGCCGGCACCAGATCTAGCCTTCCCATTGTTTTAAAAGTATTGATAATTAAAGACCTGAAGAATTAAAATGACACATATCCTATAAAAATAATTGATTGATCTTCCCTAAGGACAACATAAGCTGCAATATGGCACATGGGACACTTTAACAGAGCCCACTAGGAATCAACCTGACTCCTTAATGTAGAGAATATACCTGATCAATTACTTGTTGAAATCAATCTTTCATTTAATTTTAGTGTGTCCTGGAGCAAGCCCTAATTGCCCAAATACAACAGTATTCAAAATCTTGTTCCCAGGGCTTCAGTAAAGATGTCATTTCTGATTTTGTCCAAAGCCACAATCCCAAGAAGTGAGACGTTTTGCTGCCTGAAGCAAAGGACAATATGGAGCCTCACTGCATATATGGAGGATGAATGGACTGGCAGTTGATAGGATGGTATCTTTCACTACCCCTGAAGCAACAGGATAGTTTGGGGGGTTCTGGATAGGCCATGTGGGGAAGAACATCTCAACAGCTGCTGCCAGTTTATGCCAGCTGAGGCTGTTGCCTCAATCTGCCTAATGGTAGGGATGGCTATGCTCATTATGTTCATAGGCTTACTCAGAAATAGCTGCTTTTTAAAATATTAGGCTGAAAGCATAAGAGTACTGGAATGCAGGAGAAGACTAATCACTGATCATGTATAGGGATGGACAGATCCAGTCAAAAACAGGAAATGTATGGTGGATTCATTGGGGCCACTTGGCTTACCTGAAACCGAAGTGTTACTGCCTTGAATAAACTCAATAATCATGTGACAGAGACTTCAGAGAGGATAAGACGATCAATGGCTACTAGTTATGATGGCTATAAATTAACTCCAGTATCAGAGGCTGCATGTCTCTACATACCAATTCAGTGGGAGGTTGTTGTGGCATTTATGTCCTGTTGTGGGCTTCCCATGGGCATCTGATTGTCCACTGTGCAAACAGAATCCTGGACTAGATAGGACTTCGGTCTGATCCAGCACTGCTTGTCTTATCTCCTTATCTTCTTTGCAGCCTTCCTCTCTGCTCCAATAGTACCAAATTCCGCTGGCCACTGTTGCCAGTGTCAAACTATTATAAACAGCATCAGACTATTTCCTAAGCTGTACTCAATTGGACATAGGAATCCGCCGTTACTGAGCTAAAATGTTGGTCCATCTAGCCCTGCACTGCTTGCTTGAACTGGTAGCAGCTTCCGAAGACTCCTACAGGGGTCTTTTCCATCACTTGCTACAGAACCCTTTAACTGGAGGTGGTGGGAAATGAACGTGAAACCATCTCCATATAAAGCATGCACTTTAATATTGATCGATATCCTTATAAAGGTCTGTTGTATATGTTGTCAATCCCTGAGCATGTGTATGGTCTACTCTCATTTGACACCGTATATAAACAGAATTAAGTATAAGAACAGAAGTCAGAATAACGATTTCTCCTTCTGCCAAAATGGAAGAGAAGCAGGGCAGCTGCAGAAGGGGGGAGCACAGCTTTCCTGAAGGCTGTCCTGTCGGCTTGGTTGCAAGTATCTCGACCTATCTTGTGCTGTGGAGCGGTGCTGGAGATAACGAGGAGAAACCTGTGTTTCAATTCTTTGATATAAAAGACATCCTGCTTTAATTCATGGAGGCACCCCACTCTTATTATCTCAATGAATTAAAGGACCACGGAAGATTTGTTTTTATGCAGTGATCACAACCCCAGCCAGTTGCTGGACTTCAATATTTTCACAGGCACATAAATTATTCCCAGAGCACCCTATTTGCAGGTTTTATTTTGCTATAAATTTGAGTTTAAAATTAAGTTGCACATTTCTGGTAAAACAAAGAGATAAAACTTAATGATCACTGAAACTTAAGTGAAACTGTGTTTTACTAGGTTCAGCTCTCTGTTTCCTGAGATCCTACAGTGCAGTAAATTGAGAGCTGCTAGCCTAATTGGCTGAACGGCCTGGTTACCCTTTGGCAGCACGGGGAGTCCTAAAGATTATAGCACAAAGCTAATTTTATCCTGTCCACAATCACTGAAAGCAGAGATTAAAAGAACCCATTAGGGCCTTCAGTCAACCTCTTAGACAGCATAGCATTGTTCTTTTCAAGAATACTTCCCCATAACTTCTGTCCAGCGCTGGTTTCAAATGATAATTAATGGGCATTTATCTTTCAAGAAACTCCAGACGTAGACCTAAAGTATTTTCCCCCCTTGGGACTTGGTTCCAATTTATTTTTTCCTGGCAGCTGGTGAGGTGGGGCAGAAAGGTGGCTTCTTTGGTAGCATATGTTCCAAGGCAGCAACAGAGGCAGCTGGGTTGGCACTGAGGAAATACATGGCTAACTAGCTAGTAGTGCCACACAAGGGCCAATGATGCCGGCACGGAAGGGTCACATGCCTGCTTAGACCTGCTCCAGCTGCCCCCTTCCTCAACTCTGCACTAGTAAGGGTGTGTGAAGGAACAGAATTGTCCTCCATTTTTGTAATTTAGTTTGCTTTGAGGATAGTATGGGGTTAAACCGTGTATGTGTGTGCTAGTCAGTTTCAGTCTAAAGGTTAATAGTTTAGAGGTCAAAACTTCAGTTAGAATATAGTGGTTGGGAAGTTAAGCTACCTACATTATATTCTTTTAGACGCCAGGTGAAGACCTCTTCGTTTTCTCAGTATTTTAACAGTTAATCAACTTAATTTTTGACTCTGCTGTTTTAAATTTGTATTTTAAATCTGCATTAATTTCTGCATTGCTGCTCGGTTTTATCCTGGTTGTGCTTTTATACTGCATTTTATACTGTGTTTCTATACTGTAATTTGTTTTATATTTTGAACGGTTTTGATTTTTGTAAACCGGCCAGAGAGCATCGGCTATTGGGCAGTATAGAAATGCAATAAATAAATAAATAAGCTCAGGAAGCAGGAGATTATAAAGTTTAGCAGAGGGGGGTGGGGAAGGAAAAGACAGGAAAATTCCAACTGTGAATCTCCTATCTTGATCATGTTACAAAGAAGCACTTCCTGTCTCCTCCCAGATATCACACATATTCATATGTAGAAGAACAAAATATATAATTGGTCTTTAAATGGTGGGCCATGCCCTAATTGTAAGTCAATTGCAAGATTTTATTTTATTTTTAAAGAGAAGAAAGAGGGTGGGGTGGGGAGAATGACAATACTTAGCAATTACATAGTGCTTTTGAGTATTCAAAGTGCTTGGCAAACATTATCTTGTTAGTGTCTTTACAACAACCCTGTATGATAAGTCCATATTATCCCCACATTTCAGATGAGAGGGGAAAGATCTGAGGCTTTTCCAAGGCCATCTATACCGGAATATGAGAAAGGCAGATGTACACATTAGGACAAAACAAAAGATGTGGGCCCCATGCCACAGTTTGGGGTAGATGTGGATCCCAAGACTGAAAAGATTGAAAACTGCTAAAGGTAAGACACTGCAGTGGGAAGTCTCCTGGAATTCCTTTATATAGATTTTATGTAAACAGATAGCAGTCCAGATAAGCCTGAAGGGCATTCTGCAATAATGTATTTGCATACTCCTACTTGTGTGATATAATATTAGTACTTAAAAATACAGCAGAAAAATATTTTCTGTTCAGTTCTCAGTACCTTCCACATATGAATATGCATCATCAACACAAAGTAACCAATGTAAAAATGTGATATACTAAAATAGACGCACTAAATACAGCTTTGGTTGTCTGGGGAAAGACATCTTTTTGCTGATGGGCTGGATCTGTTATCCACAGGCCATGGGAAGACATGGTTTGGGTTTCAGTTGTGGCTACGAAGTGTGTAGATCAGACAAACAGCAACTTGTAAAAGCACATGGGAAATACTACAAGCTGGTTAGGTTGGCTATATTATCTAATTATTGGCGAGCAATAAGCAGCCAACACCTACCCAATCTAACTGCTCTTCCGTCATTATCAAACCACGTATGGTTCATGAAACAGACTGGTCTGGATAGTCATAATTATGTAAACATACATTTGACCAGCAAAGGTTAAAAGGCAGGATATGGGGAACTGTCTCATAATGTGTCTGCATAGCCCAGAACTGAGTCCATCCTGACAGGCCCTGTCTATCTTTAGGGTTTCATGCCAGGGACTTTCCATCCCTGTCTTCCAAGGTATCAGGGATCGAACCTGTGACCTTCCATCTGAAAAGGATATGTTACCCCACTGAGCTACAGCCTCCACCCACGCACCCACCCCGCTGATAGTAGGTTATTACAATCTAATCACTAGATTCTAGTGAATGAAAATACCTGTAAAGCACCTATTTCTTCCTCCTTCCTGAGAGTCTTCTCCAGTAGATCTGCATAAAAAATACAACACATTTCAAGACCAAGTTAACAGTATGGCTTATGAATTGTTGAAAATGGTCAGTGATAGACATGCTGCCAGTTCAGAATTGCCTCCAGGCAACTCAAAAAGGGGCTAGAATTCAGAAACAGCAATATCAAATCAGTTTTGATCTGTCGTTTGCCATTCCAAAATAGCTATACTTTTAAGGCTGAGGTACAATTTGCCACTCACTTGCTCAGTGACTAATTGCAACTGGCCCATCCTTCCCTCCCACTATGGTATTGCTCCCAGCCAGTGTGTGGTAGTGCTCTGTTTCTAGTTGGGAGGTTTCTCCTCAATAAATGCCATGCTTTTTCTACAGCTGGGATAGCCCTGTTCACTTGGAGAAGCAACAGGGCAGTTCTGTGGCAGCATTGTTGAGCATGCTTTTCTCCTGTCCCGTTATGGCCAAAGCTCAGTAAAACTCTTCAGGGCTATCCTGGCTGATCCGATATTGTGGAGGAGGCAGCAAGCATGGGCGCTGTAGAGACATCAAGCAGAAGGTGAGGAAGAGGAAAGTGATAAGAAAAAGAGAGAGGCCACAGACACTGCAAAAATATTTGCACAGCTGATGTAAATACCACATTCTGGGGCAAAAACAAAAATTACAAGAGTTATAATTTTCTTCCAAATTACCTGGATTATAGGTAGAAGGCTAAATATAGGTTGTTGAGGCTGTTTTCCCCCTAACCAGGAAGTAGAAAAGTGTATTTGTCTTCTATTTAGATTATTTTTATCCACCAATCCCAGAGCTGTGTATAAACATATTTGATCTCAAAAATATTCAAATTAGCATTACAAAAAACACACCAATATTACATGTTAAAATCCACAAGAAGTGAGAAGAGAAAATGAAAAAGATTTAGGCTCTGTTCAAGAAGACACTTTAAACCATGGCTTTAACTACAGTGGTTAAGCCAGAAAGTTGGGCCTCTTTCATAAGACACTTTAAACCACAACTTTAACCACGGTGAATAAGGCAAAAAGCATTATTCACTGTGGTTAAAGCCATGGTTTAAGGTGTCTTCTGAATACAGCTTGGCTTTCTGGCTTAGCCACCGTGGTTTAAGGTGTCTTTTGAATGGGTCCTTGACTGCAATCCTATACACACTTTCATGGGAGTAAGTCCCACTGAACTCAATAGGGCTTAGTTCTGAGTAGACATACACATGATTGCACTGTAAATTAGAAACCTCCCAAGTTGGAATACAGTAGGTATGACACCTTACAGACTTGCAATAGGAGCTTTCATATGACCATTGCCTACATCATCAGATGAGCTGGACTGAAGGCTAGAAGCTGGAGCCAGACTGGAAGAAATCAAGTTTACCAAATGTAATGCTCCCAGGTTGCTGGAGCACTAAATACATGAAAACAGTATAAAGCCCAATAAAGAGATTAGAAATTTGCTTGTTATTGCTACAAAGTATGTTACTACTTTCTTCAGGTTTATAAAATGCTCCTTTCTTGGTTTCATCCAGTTGTTGCTATTCACAAGTCAATAATGATTTTTCTTTTCTTTTTGAGCAATGTATGATGAGATTTCTTCTTAAATTCTAAAACAAGTGGGCATGTCCATTTAAGCTGCTACACTGGTTCACTTTTTTCAGTATATGAACTGGACCAGCCATAATGTTGGAATTATAATGTCCTAAGGCAGGACTTGAAAAAGCCTACTGATGCCACCTACTTATGAGTTTCAAGAAATCTTTCAGTTGCAGAAAGCTTTGCATGCCCCCCCCCCCAAAAAAAAGATTGTAGGAAGTTCCCCATATTTCTTCTTCTGAAAATCCAAGAAGAGTTGTTTTAAAGATGTGTTCAGGAGAACACTGTGGCTCCTTGGAAGTTTGTTACAGGTTCCTCAGTGAGAAGATTAGTGATTGTACATGTTTTAACTTTGTGAACTGCTTTGAGCCCCAGCCCTGGGAAAAAGCGGGACAATAATAATAATAATAATAATAATAATAAATTATATTAATAATTATAATTATAATTATATTAATAATATAATTAATAATTAATTAATTAATAATATAATTAATAATAATAATAGACAGACTTGCCCACCGCTACCACTATTCCCCCCTGCAATGGGCAGGGCCACTGGGTGAGCTCTGGGCAATTCTCTTGTTTATATTTTGCCTTTCCTCCAAGGAGCTCAAGGTGGTGTATATGATTCTCTCCCCTCCATTTTATCCTCACAGTAACCCTATGAGACAGAGACAGTGACTGGCCCATGGTCACTGAAACAGACTGAGAGACAGCACCTATCATTCTTGTCAGTTTTATTCCTTAGGGAAACCGCTAGACTGCCTGAAGGTTTCAGAGCAATGGTCCACAAGGAACAGCGGAGGGGTGGGAGAGAGAAGCATATTCCCCTCAAAATGTCAAGTTTAGTCTTGTACAAAAACCCCTGTGGCTGAAGTTTGGCAAGCTTGACCCCATCAGAAGGGGCGACTATCCATGCAATCTTCATCCAATTCTGCTCAGGAATGAACAAGTTATTGGCAGTTCCCTTTCCAAAAAATCAAAATATAAAGGTGCTTAGTAAAAAATAAGAATTCTGTGCCTATTTCTCAGACATTTGGCAGGGGTAATCACCTCCTGGGGTGCTAAACATGTGCAGGTATAATCCGAATCTGACCAAGAGAAGAAAGAAGAAAAAGCTAGAGCTGTTTTTGAGTTTCCCATGTTAATCAATGGGAAGTATAGAGCATCAGATTTCTGAACCTAATCTTCAGGCAGAATGGCCTGAAGCTGGCTGTTTTCTAAAGAGCCAAACTGGGGTCTAAGTTAAAGTGGAGGGATCCATGCACAACCCACTAAGAAAGACATTGGGCCGGTTCTCACGTAACATTAAGGCTGGTGTGGGTTAATTAATCTGTCGGGTTTTACCACACATGCTGGCCAGCATTCTGAATATATAAGCCATGGTGGGCATATGCTATGGCTTATTGTGTTATGTGAACCTGGACGATGTGGGCTGTTCTAGGGTTATATGACTTTTTTAACCCTTGGATAATCCATGATGTCTGGGTTCACATGACATGACAAGCCATGGCATTCATGCACTGTAGCTTGCATATTCAAAATGGCATCTGGCACACACTGCAACTAGTGGGCTGTGATGGTCATGTGAATCCAGTCATCAGTTTTAAAAAAAATGTAAGTAAAGCCGCAGTAAGACACTGATAAAAAAAAAACACCCAGCATTGCTCATAATAGTCAGCACTGACTTATTTTACATGTTACATAAGGACATGACTTAAATGAATATGAAGATATATTTTTAAGTCTTTTATTGACTATTAGTGGTTGAGTTTGGCATATCCCTACTCATTAGGGGCCTGCACTTGTAAATTCTTCACTTCCACCAAGCTGATGGACGATATAGCCAGGATCAGGAGACTGCAATCCCACCCACCCACCTCCACTGCCACCCAGAAGCTGAATCTCTACATCTATGCTTAATGATCTCGCTCACTATTGGCCCATGTAGTGCTTCTGACTAGTGCTCAAATGCTCACTATCTGCTGCATCAACTAAAAGAAGCAGATACCTTTTCAACAGGGCGTTGAGATGTAATGCTGGCTCCATGATAACCACTTGTTAAGAAAACAGGAGCCAGCTTTGGGAATGCACATTCCTTCTCCACAGACCCTCATGTCCCTGGAACAAACCCTCCTCTCCCACAAAGCTCCATTAGGTAATTCCTAATCACAGTCAAAGCTAGCTATGCCTTTCCTTGAACGATGTCCTAGGTAAAGAAAAACCCTGGTTAGCCTTAACTGTGATAAAGCACATTTTTGATCCTGAATTGAAAATAGGAAGCGATGGGGAGAGGAATGTACATCAGGGATAACAACGGTCAAGGTGAGGGATCACACATTCCTGAAGTTGGTCTCTCAATTTTTTAATTAGGAAAGCCAGTGTGCTGCAGTGGTTAAACTGCCAGACAAGGAGATCTAGGTTCTAATCTCCACCCAGTCATGAACCTCACTGGATGATCTTGGGCCAGTCACTGCATGATAGCACTCTTCAAATACTTGAAAAGTTGAAACACAGAAGAGGGCCAGGATCTCTTCTCAATCATCCCAGAGTGCAGGGCACGGAATAATGGGCTCATGTTACAGGAAACATCAGGAAAAAATCCTGACTGTTAGAGCGGTACGACAATGGAACCTATGACCTAGAGAGGCCGTGGGCTCTCCCACACTAGAAGCATTCAAGAGACAGCTGGACAGCCATCTGTCAGGGATGCTTTAAGATGGATTCCTGCATTGAGCAGGGGATGGGAGTCAATGGGCTTAAAGACCCCTTCCAACTCTACTATTCTATGATTCTGTCATCTTAACATATTTTACAGGATAAATGTGAGAATTAAAAGGGAGTAGGGGACTATGTGCACTACACTGAGCAACTTGCAGGAAGGGCAGCATAATAATAATATTTTTTTTATTATTACGTCTGCCTTGGCACAGTGTGGTAACTACCTATTTGGGTTTCCCGAACAAACATTACTGCAACTATCCTGGGATCTTGAGTCTGAAAAATACCAAATTTGGGACAGAATCATGGCAGAATCATCAAGCATAACTTGCATATGCAAACTACCCAAATATGTTTTTCTTTACTGCCTCAACTTACCCCATTGTAAAATGTGGTTTTGCAGCTCATGCAGGTGAGCCACGCTGGGAGATACTACTGGTGAATAGAGAAAAGCTTGGGGTAAATAGAACACAATCTAAATCATGGAATGTGTCCTTAACCTCTAATCATTCTGGCTTTCCTCTTACCTGGATCCACTGCTTCCCTCTTAACTCTGCATAAAGTTAAATGAGTATTGCAACATCCTTAGCTCATAGCGAGCATACTGGCACTTTCTTTCAATGCATATAATAATCTTATGTTTAAAAGGATTTTCCACTACTCTCCTGTATATTTGAAATCTTTATCAGCCCAGCTAAGAATTAACTATCACCAACTATCAAACACAGGTAGTATTTTTGGGATATCCACTGCAGACAGGGGTGACTACAAGCATGGGTTGCTTCATCCCCCAAAACAGATTAAAATTTAGAGAGGCGCAACAAATTGGGAGGAGTTGAAAAGGACAGGCGCTCAACAGGATCTTAAAACATTTGTCAGTACATTCTCTGATTTTATTATGCCAATAAAAAGCAAGCACTACTATAACAATCCTCAGCTTAAGATGAAGCTATTCAAAACAAAGCACATGTGGTTCAGCTGTTCTTCTTTATTTTTAAATTCACCCAAAATCAACAGCAATTTCAGTAGTTTGCATGGAAAATACAGGATCGTATTGTAAATCTTATAATACATACAAAATGGGCCACTGACTTGCAGCCTGCCTTCAGTTACCGTATCACTCCTGTGAATAATTAAGACACCTAGGCCTCTATCTTGGTCTGCTGCCACCAACTGGTGCATAACAGGACAATTTAAGATGCTAACCTACAGTGGCTTCAATCTCCTCCTGATCAGAAATCACTGCGGGAAACTTGTGGGGCAGAATTAAAAACAACATTCCAGAAGAACCCTTTGTGGTTTGTCTCAGATCCTGAAACAACATGACAGTCGGCAGACATATTCCTGAATACTAAATCAACGAGGTTTTCGGAGCCCATCATAAGCCCTGATTGTGTGGGAAACTACTGTACAGGTCAATGAGAGTGGCTCCATTTCCCCCCCCCCCCCTCAACTTTTGGTTTTCTGTGAATTTTCTGTATGTGAACAGTCAGATTAACAAATTTAGAGAATGGACTCCTTTATGCGCTGTGTATGAGACACATAGACAGAAGCAGTATGTGCTTTCAGAGAATGGTTGTTCATTAATATGCTATAACTTTGATCTGAGCTGATGAAAAAGCAATTCAAATTGGTATCCATAAACCTCTCTGCTGAGGCTGCTAAAAAGGGTGCCAATTGTGATAGTGTACTTTGTGATGTGGAACAGCTGCTCACTAGGACCTGAATGGAAAATACCTATTCGTTTCAGAAGGGACGCTGAGCAAGCATTAGTTGGTAACAGACCTGGAATGTATTTGAAACTCTCTCAGATTCTGCAGATACGTTCCTACACTCCTGCAGCAGTTAATCTGGTGCACGCTTTTTGAACAGATTTCTTTCTACTGAGTGACTTAGAATTCTTTTCATTATGCTGCACAGTTAAATTCGTCTTATGCTGCCAATATGGAAAAAAATGGACATCTGTGTGCTTAGGAAATATACTTTTAAAAAGCCTGTATATCATAACGTTCTCAATCGAGATACAGAAGCCCTGTTTAAATTCAGCTTGTCCTTTTATAAATCTAAGGAGACTAGATAAGCCATTTCACTGCTTAGCTTCCAGCAGGAAGTCAAGACATTTCTGTACCACTCAGCGTTTGTTGGCTTTTTAAAGGTTGATAGCTGGCTTTATTCTCTGTAGAATTTGTAATCTTTGTTTTTTTCACATTGTTTTAATATTTGACTTGATGTGCACACTATCATGGGGGCCTTATGGCCAAAATGTGGTCTATAATGATTTCAAATAAAAGTAAACCACATTTCTGTCCTTATGACACAACTTAATACACACAGCTACACTGGTACATGGCACACTTATACTTGAAATTTCAAGGACAGAAAGAAGTGTGCCTATGCACAAGAAGTGTAGAATACACAGAGATGCCCCCCTCTCCCACACACATAACTGTAACACAAATGGAAAGAGGGGGGATATACATTGATATTTCTTAAGTGTAGTGCAGATGAATATTTTGCCTTGAGAGCAAAGGTAAAGTAATTACTATGTTTATCACTCTTATCAATTTAGTAACATTAAATTGCACCAAAAATATCACTATATAGGCGAAAAGGTAGGCATGAAGCAGTTTGTGCACCAACCTCAAATGTATGCCAGGTTGCAGCACTATATGCCAGGATGGGGCCCTTCACATTTACAGTTGAAAACAATGTCTAAATGGGAATTAAATGTCTAAATTGGGGACTAACGTGAAAGCTGAATGCAGAAATATGGATAAACACTGGCAATTGTCCAAGTTCACATGAAGGCATGGAGGTCAATAAGGCATGGACCGTACAAACAGGACATTTTGAACACTGCTTGGTCAGTTCATCTTTATTTGCAGTCAACAGACCATTAGTACAGCATATGGCACAATTTATAAAATTTATCTAAATTTAAAAACATAATATATGGAAGTTTAATTAACTGGTTGGTCAATATGCACTTGCTGGTTTAATATATCGATCAACTCCCAGAGGTGAAATTCACCCTCTTTATCATAACTTTGAGATACTACATATTGACACGACAATGTGTGCATTTCCTATTTATGGGGTAAATTTTCATTGGTGTAGTTTATGCACATTCTCTAAATAACTTACTATAGGTTGGATCCGACAGTGTCAATCTACTTGCAGAAGCAGTCAGAGTAACTGCGGGGAGGCAATCCCCGCGCAGGCCTGCAGAATGTGCTCTAGAGATATGGGAAACCCTTCAGAGCAGATTCCTGCATGGTGTAGAGGGCTACAGGAGGAGAAGAGAGAAAGTCCTGTCGCTAACACGACATTGGGTTTAACCCCTTAACCTCAACATTCTCCATGATTCCATGATCTACATGCATCCGCAACCCTTCATATTCAAACTTGTTGTAGGTCTTTTTTAAAAAAAAAAAAGCAGCAAGATTTAGAGCCCAAAACAACTGCAAATATGCCATACCATGCAATATCCAAGCAAACACTCTTCTTAGATCTTTCAACCCAATGAGGTGCCAGGCCACAGGAACATGAAGAGGTAAATGGGGTTATAGCTCTGATACACACAGGACATGAGATTCACACAAGCCTGACAGGGGCCCAAAGTTAGTTTTCAGCAGGCATAATGACAGCAATGGGTCAGAACTCCAGTCCTTTGGAGATGAAAGTGACACTCATTAAGCTGAACCTCAATCCAGATAAAATGGAGGGTTTGTGGGATTGGATGTGGGTGTTAAACCAATTGTCTTGAATGGGGTTGCACATCCCTTAAAAATTGGATACATAGCTTGGAGTTCTTCTGCATTTGTCACCCTCTGGATGAGCAAAAGTAGTGGTAGGGGCCAAGACTGCCTTCTACCAACAGCGGCTTGTATGCCAATTACAGCCTGATCTGGAGTTGCCAGACCTGGCCTCCATTACCCACGCACTATTTACCTCCAAGCTTGTCTACTGTGATGTGCGCACTATTTACCTCCAAGCTTGTCTACTGTGATGTGCTTTGTTTGGAAACTTTAGATGGTTCAACAAAATAAATAAAAATAAATGGATCCGGATGGTTTCCAGAGGGCTCTGGGGAGTTTTCCGGCTGATAGGGCTGGCTCTCCTGTCGAAACCCTGGTTGATCTGTGGAATGCAGAAATGACCCAGGCAGTTGACACGATTGCTCCTGAGCGCCCTCTCCTGTGTAGAACTCGTACGGCTCCATGGTATACCCCAGAGCTGAGAGCAATGAAACAAAATAGGAGATGGCTTGAGGGCAGATGGAGACGAACTCCTGATGGATGCAATCAAACACTGGTAAGTGCCTATAGTAAGGTATATTCAGGGGCAGTGAGGGCGGCAAAAAAGCAATACTTTGCTGCCACTATCAAATCATCAATCTGCCACCCAGCGGAGCTTTTCAGAGTTGTCCAGGGGCTATTACATGCCAGCCCCAAGGATGTCGTACAATCATCTGAGGCCCGCTGTACTGAATTTGCTAGGCACTTCCAGAATAAAATCTTGGGCATCCGCCAGGACTTAGATTCCAGTGTTATAGAAGGTGAATCTAGCGAGGTGTCCAGAGCACAGGCTTGTCCTGTTTTCTTGGATGAGTTTCAGTTGATACAGCTCGAGGATGTTGACAAGGTGCTTGGACAGGTTCGTGCAACCACCTCTGCATTGGATCCTTGCCCCTCTTGGCTAATAAAAGCTAGCAGGGATGGAACAGCCGGCTGGGCCAGGGAAGTGATTAATGCCTCTCTACAAGAGGGAGTGGTCCCAGATCGTTTGAAGGAGGCGGTAGTGAGACCACTCCTGAAGAAATCTTCCCTAGACCCGAAAATCTGAATAACTATAGACCAGTGGCAAATATTCATTCCTGGGCAAGGTCCTTGAGCGAGTGGTTGTGAGCCAGCTCCAGACACTCTTGGATGAGACTGATTATCTGGATCCATTTCAGTTCGGCTTCAGACCTGGTTTTGGCACGGAAACAGCCTTGGTCGCCCTGTATAATGACCTATGTTGGGAGAAAGACAGGGGGAGTATGACTCTGTTGATTCTCCTTGATCTTTCAGCAGCTTTCGATACCATCAACCATGGTATCCTTCTGGGACGACTGGTTGAGTTGGGAGTGGGAGGCACTGCATTGCAGTGGTTCCGCTCCTACTTGGCGGGGTGGCTCCAGAAGGTGGTACTTGAGGCACATTGCTCGGCCCCGTGGATTCTCCAGTATGGGATTCCTCAGGGGTCAGTCTTGTCCCTTCATCTACATGAAACCGTTGGGAGCGGTCATCCAGAGTTTTGGAGTGTGTTGTCATCTGTACGCTGATGACACACAACTCTATTTCTCCTTCTCATCTTCAGCAGGTGAGGCTGTGGATGTGCTGAACCAGTGCTTGGCTGCAACAGTGGACTGGATGAGGGCTAACAAA
Organism: Anniella stebbinsi; assembly: GCA_029215795.1. Lineage (NCBI taxonomy): Eukaryota > Metazoa > Chordata > Lepidosauria > Squamata > Anniellidae > Anniella > Anniella stebbinsi. The sequence goes on from JARDYH010000001.1 coordinate 340,322,087, forward strand.
CTGAAACTCAATCCAGACAAGACTGAGATGCTATTAGTGGGTGATTCTGCTGACCAGATGGAGGGTGTTCAACCTGTTCTGGATGGGATTGCACTCCCCCTGAAGGAGCGGGTTCGTAGCTTGGGGGTTCTCCTAGAACCATCTCTGTCACTTGAGGCTCAGGTGGCCTCGGTGGCACAGAGTGCCTTCGACCAACTTCGGTTGGTGGCCCAGCTACGCCCCTATCTGGACAGCGATAACCTGGCTTCAGTTGTCTATGCTCTGGTAATCTCTAAATTAGATTACTGCAATGCACTCTACGTGGGGCTGCCTTTGAAGATGGTTCAGAAGCTGCAGCTTGTGCAAAACGCAGTGGCCAGAGTGATAACAGGAACCAGAAGCTTCGAGCATATAAGACCTACTCTGGCCCGCTTGCATTGGCTGCCTATACGTTTCCGAGCCCAATTCAAGGTGCAGGTTTTAACCTATAAAGCCTTACACGGCTTGGGACCACAATACCTGATGGAATTCCTCACCTGACACGAACCTACCCGTACACTACGATCTACATCTAAGGTCCTCCTCCGGTTGCCTACTCTGAGGGAAGCACGGAGGGTGGCAACAAGGGAGAAGGCCTTTTTATTGGTGGCCCCCCAATTGTGGAATTATCTCCCTGACGAGGCTCGCCTGGCGCCATCATTGTTATCTTTTCGGCGCCAGGTCAAGACTTTCCTCTTCTCCCAGGTATTTAACAGCATATGATGAGGGTTTTGTGTTTTTGTGTTGTTGTTGTGCTTTGACCCAGAAGGATATTGTAATTTTAACTTGTTTTTATGCTTTATGGTTTTAAATTTTGTATATCGGTGTTTTTAATGTTCAATGTTTTTAATTTTTGTAAACCGCCCAGAGAGCTTCAGCTATGGGGCGGTATATAAATGGAATTAAATAAATAAATAAATAAATAAATAAATAAACAAGCCACTTAATGACAATTTACATCAACCATACAATACAGGAATATCTATATAAGAATATATATATAGCAAAAGAGCATATTTCTTGGCTCTGTGCAAAACAGTATAATGATACGCAGAGTCCTCTAGGTGGCGGTTGGTTCCTGCTAGCAGCTGTCCATCCTCAAAGTGCCATTTCATGGACCAGGCAGTCCCCATGGCAGAACTCCTGGGTAAGCATTGGGCCAGCTAAGCCAGCTCAGCCCCGGGGTGGGTGGGTGCTGGACTACAACTCCCATGATCCCCCAGCCACATGTAGTCCAGCTCCTCTGGAGCATCACCCCACTGAGATAACAGATAAAACCTATTCACTTGATTTTTTAAAAAAGGCTATCTAAACAAGTTTTTTGCCCTACAGTGAAATGCTGTAGGAGAGAGTGCCAACTGGGTTTCCCAGGGCAAAAAATTCTACGGTTTAGGTGCAGCCACAGAGAAGGTCTCTCTTGTCCTCATCAACCGTTCCTCAACCATAGTTGAGGCACAGGGAAAAGCCTCTCTGGAAGACCTTAGGGCAAGGGCAGACTGGAAGTATGGAAGTAGGCAGTCCATATAGTATCTTAGACCTAAGTCATTACACTTGAATTGTGCCCAGAAACAAATTGGTAGCCAGCGCAGCCAGTGGAGGACAGGTGTGATATGATCCCATAAGTGAGCACCCACCATCATTCTCACTGCGGTATTCTGGATAAACAGCAGTTTCCAAAGACTTTTCAAAGGTAGTCCCATGGAGAGTATATTTCAATAATCCAGCCTAGATGTAACTAAGGCACATGTCACTAAAATGCAGCTGCCTAGGTGCTAATGGGGCCCAGAAATTTTGAATATGTAGTGACATTTTTGCATTGGTTAACCAAACTCACAGTACTGGTTTTAATCTTTAAAGCTCTAAACAGTTTGGGACCAAATTACATTAAGAACTACCTTCACCATATGGTCCCACTCATACAGTAAGATAAGTTTTGGAAGTAAAGATGGTTAGGTTGGTGAGCACAGGCGATAGAACCTTCTTGGAAGTGGCCCCACATTTATGAAACTCTGTTCCATTTAACATACTCAGTTCATTCAGTATAGGTCTTTAAGAGGGCCTTGAAAATATATTTCTTTACTGCTGCCTTTCTGAAAATTGCATATACAATTCACAGAAGTTAACTACACATCTATCAGATCTGACTAATATATCTTGAATCCTTCTTGTCTATGTCTTTATGAGTGCTTGGCCTTAAAAGAGGCTTGTTAATATTTTGAATACTAAACAAACAACAGATGCCAAAATGTCCTGTGGAAATGGTGTAAAAGCAAAATAAAATCTCCAGAAACGCTACATTTCTCACGTTCTACTTCCAAGATAACACAGCTTCAAGGCATTCCAATGCAACCCACCCATATGTCATAGACCAGCACCCTGAACTACCATCCCCAGAGGATTCCAGCCCATTATCCTCAAAAGAGGCTCTGGAATCAAAAGAAGACTCCCTAAAACCTACTTTTCCAGAGGAAATTGCATTACACCCTCAGACACGGAGGACTTCGGTCATGAAGGCACTAGCATGCTACAACCATTCCCGCGTAATCACAGCCTGAGGTTGCTGAAACAGACCAGGCCCCTTTAAGGATCACAGTCCCAGTCAATGTAGAGGTGGAGCTAACCAGTATAAAGGCCAGTAACTTCCTATTTAAGCTTCAGTCTTGCTCTGATCTTCCTTGGAACAACATGCAGACATTCCTGTCTGGCTTCCAGGACCACTTGGAGCTTTCCACGGTGCTGACCTCTTTCCACCTTGTTTTCTGAAAAACTTGACCTAACCGGATCCCTAGCAGAACCCTGCAGCTACAGCACAGAGCTTCATCAGAACCCACAACCTGAAATGGTACACCATATCAGTTCTGCGTGCACAGATGTATTTATATTTTATATAGCTCATTCTAGGTGGAATGCATTACTTTGCGAAGGAGAGATGTCTTGTACTTTTGAATATACCTTGAATTGTACTGGATGGTTTTACTTTTTGTGAACTGCCCAGAGAGCTTTGACTATTGGGCAGTATAGAAATACATTTGAAAAATCTGCATGAAAAACTGTGTTCCTTTGAAAAATGTGCACAAACACGCTTTAATTATTAATTAATTAATTAATTAAAAATAATTAATTATTGATGTGTACATTTTGGAAAATATGCATGAAAATATCCCCAAATTTTCATGTGAAAAGAATAAAACAAAGATCACTATTTGATACAGGCATAAGATGGAAAGAGTTTGGAGGTAGAATTGGAGAACTTCACTGGGCTTGAGTTTTGTTTTTATGCATATCCGTACCTATAAGTTACCAAAAAGGCACTTCCAAACAATGTTGTTCTATCTGTCAACTGAAAAGGGCACTTATTGTCAGAATTTCTGTGCAGCAGAAGGTTCTATTCTGCATAACTGCGGTTTGGGGTTTCAGTCTACTGAACTGTTCTGTCACAAGACTTTTCCCTCATGTCTGAAATGCAAACAGAATATGTGAAGTTGTTGTTCACTGTATGACAGCAATTGACCATGTTCATAAAACTGAAGCAGGGTTTATCAAAATGCCAATTACAAGTTCTTCCTTAACATACTGCCACAATATAGGGCATCTTCACAAGTGGCATTAATAATGGCTTAAGCTTGCTACATGGCACTTGGAAGGCACTGTTGACAATATAGCAGTTGCCAGAGATTCATGTTAAATTCAGTCAGAGACCTGACTGGGAGGCAGATTTTCCTAAAATTTGCTTCTGGATATACGTCTTGTGGTCCCTCATAATTAGGTGCACTTTACCAGATATACATTTTTATGCCAACCATTGTTTCCACAGAACTAAATACTTCTGCAATTGAAGCATAGCATTCCCAATACTTATTAGTGGACACAGCGATCTTTGCAACTGAGTAGGTATCATTTATGGACATATCTAACACCATGGTGATTTCTTCAGATGTGGAGATTTGATGAAGTATTTTTTTTTCTGATAATAATGCCCATGGATCTGCACTAGATAACTAAGGTATTCTTAAATACACTAGAAACACATACATTTTAATATGAACATGTAGGGAATACTAATTTAAATCCTTCGTAAACACAGTTGTGGGCTTCAATCTACAGAACTGTTCTCTTGCAAGGCTAGCATAGAGCGAGAAAATACTGGAAAGTGCTTTTTTATCCTGAGGGCCAGCAACAGTCTGCGGAGTCTGGTCTGCACAGTTTGTATTATGACACCTAAAACTACAATCAACAATGGCACCAAAATGATTCTGAATGAAACCATATTTCAAACTAACCTAACCCAAACAATTTTGGCATACGTTTAAACCATTTTAGAGCACATTTTACAAGGATACTGGAAGAACAAATTATTCTTAGAGTTATATGCTTCTGGTGTACAAAAGATGTGACGTGAGAGTTCGAGGAACTATGCAGAATTGGAATATCCAAATCTTCAGATATTCAGGCTACTGAGACTGGTTTTAAAAATCCTGAGATTGAAAAATAAATAAATATCCCCAATATTTTGTTTGCCTTTTTGTCTTTAAGCTCTTCAGTTTGACATGAACCATATTCTCAAGCTTTTTTTCTGAAATATGTGAAAGTTTTAGACTAGTCTACTGCTAATCAACTTGGACTATTTTATTCAAAGGCCTTTCATTTACATGTGGGACTCTGACAGTTTGCCAGAGACTACGCATTTCTGGACCACTTACTGGCAATGGTTTCCATGGATTCAAGCACAGTGAAGAAATACAGGATGAACTTAGAGAGGCCCATACTTTTGACTGCTTTGTAACTAATGTGGCATCTCATTCTTACTGAGAACATTACATTTACTCATGTATGATCTATGTGCCATTTCACAGAAGAGTCCTGATATGTAGTAATGGATGTTGTAACAAACATTGAAATAGACAGCTTGAGTGAGTTTTTCAAACTTCTTCTGTAAGGTTTTAAAAAGGAGCCTATGTACACCAGTTGCTGGGGAACATGGACGGGAGGGTGCCATTGCACTTGCGTCCTGCTTGGGAGGTTCTTGGTCAAGAGCTGGTTGGCCACTGTGTGAACAGAGTGCTGGACTAGATGGACCCTTGGTCTGATCCAGCTTGGCTCTTCTTATGTTCTTAAAGGAGCTCATGCTTCTCCCCCCCCCCCCCCCACACACACACATCAGAAGCCCAACACTTCGCCAGAGGGAAGAGATGTGACAGTTCCCTTTTTGAACAAATTGCTTTCTCTTCCTGTTCCATCACTCTTTGGAATGTCTGGAGCAATGACAACAACCAACAATTTCCTATACACAACAGTTGGGTGGGGTTAGTTCAGAAACTCAGAACCAGGCACATGACTTAAAACAGCTGTCATACTGGTATTGTCATAAAACTTACAAATAAACGCAAGGATTAGTGCTTCTTTGGTGTTAATCCTTTGTTATTAATGAGAATTAAAATTCACTTTTAATTTTAATGTTAAGAATTAAAACCAGGCAACTGTTACTGAAGGGGAAAAAATAACTAATAAAGTGAAAAAATGTTCAGTGTGTGACTGGAAGATACAGCTGGGAGAAACCTCCAAAGCTAATATTTTCTTTGGAGTTATATTCAGATGGCTAATGGTTTTCATGGCCAATCTCACAGGTCGTTGCTCTCTTTAATTAGTAGCTTTTGCTAAACATAAAAAGCCTCAAGTAATTTTTAATTCTGATTGCAGCTGCCTACTCCATTAACAAATTGTTGTATTAACATTGCCCACCTTGCACTGCCTATCTTTAAAGGTTTCGTTGGCTCTCTTTCATAGATTTTAATTAACTTCCCCCCAATATTCATTATTGTAAGCACTGACAGTGCTGAGGAATGAAACAGTTCGTTTTATTATCTCCTGTGTCAGTAGCACTCCCACTAAGGCATGGGAATAATATCAAGCACATTCACAAGTCACCTGGGCCTATCGTTGCTCCCTCCTCTACCCTACTTGAGAATCCCAAAAGTTTCAAATAAAAAATAATCGATGGATTAAATTTTTGCCCTGTACATTTAATCTGCACATTCAAGGCTCAAATGGAAGCTTCCACAGCTTATTATGATACTGTCACTATCTCTAGTTGTCATGGTACTGCAGGCAAGTTTCTTACCACACCTCTCAAACATTTGTTCCTGTGCTTGCATTAGCCTGGAGCAGCAAGGCATACAATCATTACAAATGGGGCCGGGCAGAGTAGGGGGGAGAAATGGGATACAGACTCACAAGCTTTGGATAGAACATGTTGCATTCACTGTTTTGATTCCCCAAAGAAACAACTTAACAAAGCTTAGGGAACAGGACGTACTGTATTTGCTCTTTAGTCTCCCAGGTTTAGCAAGATTTGAGAAAGTATCCATCATATACCCAAAACTTCCTACATATATAATATGTAAAGGTCTATGTATTTCCACTCTGAGAAATGAATACAAATAAAAGATTTAAAAAACATATGGATTCAATTGCCTAATATAATCTTCACTATGTGTACTTTGCGGAGCTACATCTAAAGGAATGGTGTTGGGGAGAAGATGATAACCTATCAGCCAAGTATCATAGCAGAGTAAGGTGGGATATCAGCTCTAAGTTACCAAGTCTATCTACTTCACATTTCCAAGGAACAATGAAAAGTCTATGGAAGGTTAAAATGCTTCCATATAATCTCACATCCTTTCCCTCTCTCATATTCAAGGCAACCACAAATCACCCTCTGTTCTGTGCAGCCTGATCAAAGTAGCTGTTTTTTGTGACATCAGTATTAAGCTACACCACCTATCATGGCCCATAGTAGAAGAGGAAGTTGTGTGTTCAGTACAATGATGATATTACCTTTCCATAAGCCAATCAACTGATAAATAGCTAGGAATATTACTGACAGCAATGGAAAAGAAAGTTCTGCAAGCAAACAGGACTGTCAGGGATTCCAAGCCCTCCCACTGAGCAGTAAGGCAACAGAGACTAGCTGTGCAACCTTCAAACTCCTTTATTCAGTTAATAGCACCACACCTCAAGTGAATACAAAAGGTAAGAGCTGCCCTCTAGGCCCAATTAGCTAAATAAAGAGAGCTACTGCAAGCAGGGCAATTGCCTTTAAACTAATGGACAGGTTTCCTGCCATATTCAGCAGGCTTTTCCTGGCTTCTCCCTTCAGGGAGGATTCTCCTGACCCAACTTTTCACTGTCAGCCAATCTGGTGGGAGGAATCCCCCCCCCCCTCAACTCCACCTGCTTAGCTCTGTGGCAGGCTCTGGAATCTGTCAATTCCGGTGCTCCCGCCCCTTCCAACAGAAGCCGTGTTCCCATGGGAAATAGGGGGAGACGGTTTCTGAGCTGGCTCTTCAGCTCCGTAAGCCCCCGGGAAGGTTCTTTGCTGATTCCTGGAAAGTCTTGGGGAATTTTCTCCCACATTCCCTGGCTTGGCTGGGCTTTTTCTAGCTCCGTCAGAGTCCAAAACTAAATCCTGACACTTTCCACAGTTCGCAACAAAAAGTCCCCATTATATACGCAGATCAGATCCTCTGGACAATTCTCAGTTGCTTTGATGTTATTAATAATTTAAGAAATTAATGTACTTCATTTCTGTGAATTCAAATCTCCACAAGTAACCTGTATATCAGTAGCAAAACCTACAGTGGTGTATGCTGGGAAATAATTTCTAAGCCAGGAAGGGCAAGAATCCAGCACACCAGTGGTAGGTTTCATTTTTCCAAGGATCCTGTCTATATCCTCTGGTTGTACTATTTCAAAAGTATCCATTATAATTGGATAAGCAGGAACCAAAGTTAAATCCATCAGACCTGTATCAACTATAGCATCCAAGTTGGCAGAGATATGATCGCTTCTATCTGCAAAGTGTTGTCCAAACTGATCACAGCAGGCTATTGATAGGCTATACGGTTTGCTCAATTAGAGAGTTCGGGCAGTACTTCCCCCCCCCCCCCCCGCTTCCCCTGCTCCTTTCTGCTCCACTGGGCTTCATTTTCTCACAGTGGGAAAGGTCCTGATGCAACTGAGGACTGTAGACTAAATAAGAGTGATGTGGGCAATCTGCCCATTGCCGAAGACCACATCCAATCTGAATAAACCAAATTGTATTCATAAGAAGCAGTATGACTCTGTAAATTGGTAAAGTAGGTCAATAAGAACACCTCTAAGGAATGCTTTCAACACTAGGCCGCAAAGTTGCCTGTTTTTAAAGTAAAAAAGAATGGTTGAAGGTCATCATTTCTGGAAACTGTCGGTTGTGCAAGTTTCGAGAAGCTCCCTCTCAAAAACGGAAAAACATTCCCATTTCAGAAAATGATTTAAATACCTCACAAGCAAATGCAGAAAAATAAAAAGTTAATTTGTTTTAATTCACCTACTACACGATTTAAAAGGTAATTTGTCATTTCTGGTTTCAGAAAATGATACTGATACTGCTTACGGGCATGGATGCTATATAAGAATAATGGTATGGCTGATACAAAATGACATGACAGGAAATTGAATGCCACATTCTTTAGTAAGTTTTGTGTCTTAACATCCCAGTTTTGTTTTGCCTGCATGTTTTATTGCCAATCCAGATTTATGCATGTCAGAATCTTTCCCCTTGGCTACGTCAGTAATTTTCTCTACTTTCCCTCCCACCCCACCCTACCCCCTGTCCTGCAAACAAACAAACAAACACCAAACAGTAGTTGATCATTTTCTCAGGAACAAGAGAGGTTTTCGAAGAAACTAGCCATTAGTTAGAACCATTTGAAGGCTACTGCCAAGTTAAAAGCAGTGACCAGAGACATTTTAATAACCACTGTAACTTGAGGGCGATGCTTGAGCAGATAGGCAAGCTGGAAGAAACAGGACTGGAGGAGCGAGTGACAGAAGTGTTTACATTCTATATACAAAAGGTTGTCATTGGAATGAATACCTGAGGGAGGTCTCTGCGGTACCAACCCTTAATTGTTGAGAGCTTTTCAAGCTAAGAACATTAGTTCTTGGAAAATCCAACTTGCAGGTCCTCTTTTGTTTACAAAAACGTAACCTTTAGATTTAGCACAAACTCTCAAAATGAGAAGGGACTAGAGAGCTCAAAGCCTGAATAGAGAATGAGACAGACAGGTCTCCTGGGAGCAAGTGAGTCAAGCACGTTACAGCATTACTCTAGTTTTGCTGCCATTCATGTTTTGCTTCTTCTATTAAGAATCTACAAGGTAACCCTATTCCCACTTACTTGGGGGTCGACCCCATTGAATACAGTGGGCTAATTTCTGCGTAGACGCGTTTGGGATTGCACTGTAACAGAGACTACTTAAATTTCAGGGTTAGTAATTTTGAACCTTTTGCCAGAATTAAAGATAACTCAAAAGTGAAATAGGTCATAATCAACATTTTAGCACTGAAATTGATCAGACTGATATTAATATTTCTTGGTTGGAAAACCAAACTGCTTCTGAAAAGATGCATTCTGGATGGAGAGGTGGGTTAGAAATAAAATAAATAAATAAAATAAATGTGAAGAAAAAAGAAGCCACCATTAACCCATCTGACAGAAGAGCTACACTCCTGTGTCTTCTGATTACAAAGCGTTTGTTATGAAATGTAGAAGCACACAGTTGCTGTTCAAATACATTGCCCCTTGATCCAACTCCCATGATATGAAGTAACCTTTTAAATAACAGTTGCTGGCAAACAGCAGGAGAGGGTTATTGCCCTCATGTCATGCTTTTGGGTCCCAGAGGCATCTGGTTAGCCACTGTGGGAACCGGATGCTGTAGATGGGCCTTTGGTCTGATCCAGTAAGGCCCTTCTCATGTACTTATGAGAAGAAAAACAAATTGAAACAATAAGCTTGGCACAAAAATATGTGTTGAGCAGAAAACCAAACCGGAGTATTACATATCAGCTAGACACAACTATATCTGGCTGGCTTTTAGGATAATACAGAATTCTCAGTCTCATAGAAATTGACTGCCACATTTGTACAGAGAGCTTAAGAATGCGGTAAGCAGAGATACTGGGGAAATGTTCCAAGTAATCACAATGTCTGTTACACCTTCCAGCAGAGCTTCCACCATCTGTCCCAAGCCCTATCACAGGGAATGGAAGTCAACAACAATGGAGTACAGTGATGAAACATGATGGGCAATAACAGGTGTCAGGAATCGAAATGCAGTCTTTCTATCATCTCCACTGAGGATTTGACGTTCACACTGTTCTAAAACTGCACTGCAGTGATACATTTTGCAGTAACAAATGGTAGAACATGGCAAATAGAAGGCTGTGCTTTTAATTCGCGGATCATTTCTCTGCATTATACTAATTAAAAATGGAAATTTAATCTCATGTGACAATGTGAACTTGATTTTTATTACCATGGTTGGTTAAACTTTCTTATGGCTTTACACCCTAGTTGCTTTCCACCAGGGCCAGGGACAAGGGTAAGTATGGTCCATCACCTGCCAAGGGCCCACAGCCCAGCAGGGGCCCACCAAAAAGCACCCCACATGGACTTGCCCCTCTTCTTTACCACTGCAACCTGCTTCTTCACCTGCTTCTCACTCTAGCCCAGACAACAGTGGTGGTGAGGAAGAGGAGCAGTAGATGCCACGGTCTACTTGCTCACTGGCTCTCTATCAAGTAAGCAAGCGATAGCAACGATGAGGAAGAGGATGAGGAGCAATAGCAGCTGGTAACAATGGTGGTGAAAAGGCAGAGTCACTGAGGGAGAGGGCACATTGAGGGTGCATTGCCCAAGGGTCCTCAAATACCTGGGGCCAGCACTGCTTTCCACATAGGGGGACTTCTGTAATGCTCAAATGTCCAATTCCTCCAATCCTCCCATTTTTAGTCCAACAGAAAGCAAACATTGGAAACACACATGGAACAAGAAATCCTGATGAGCAGAAAAGTCTGAAGGGTGGGAACTTGTATGTTTCTCCTCAAAATGGGGAACTGGTTAAGGTCCCTTTTGAAGGATACCAAGAACATTGAAATTTGGCACATTCATTGTCCAGAATACACTAGGAAAATCTGAACATAGAACATCTTTGCACTCACAGTCAAAGCATGGAGAACAACGTTTAGTTCATAGTAGAAGCCAGCAATTTAGCACAATCTGCATGTCGGAAAGAATGTTGGAAGATGGGAGTTTCACTGCCGACTTGAACTTGGGGAGAGACTGCTTTTGATAGCAACTAAGAGCAATGACTGACGGTTACAGAATGTAAGCTTCAATCATTAGTATTTAATATAAATTACTTCAGGTTATACGTCAGATTAAATCACAACAAAACTCCCCTAGCAACTTCACTTCTGACTTTCCTGCTTTTGTCAATATATTTGAAGAACTAAACAAGATACAAGAAACCAAACAAGCAAAACCTTGACAGATGAGAAGTAATTTTCCTGACTGCTTATAAGTGGTTCTGCTGGGGGAGGGGGGAATCATTCTGTTGAATTCTTAAATTACAGTGAATCAGAAATAAGAGTTTTTGTTGCTTCTGCAACATTTCATCTCATGAAATATCCTTTGTCCATTTCTGCATTTCATCATGGAATAAACATCAAGGAGGGAAATTGCTCAGTAATAGAGTACATGTTCTATATATAGATGGTCACGGGTTCAAAAGAACATACGAAGAACCATATTGGATCAGATTGAGGGCCTACCTAGTTTAGGATTCTGTACCCATAATGACCAAACAGATGCTTATGGGAACCTCACAAGTAGGATACGAGCACAACAGCATCCTCCCACTCATGTTCCCCCGCAACTGCTATTGAAAGGCATAATATACAGCCATCTTAAGTAGTAGTCATCAATAGCCTTATCTGCCATGAATTTATCTAACCCCCTTTTAAGAAAGGTGAAGTTGATGGCCATCTGTACACTTTGTAATAGTGAATTCCATAATTTAACTACATACTGTGTGAAGAACTTCCTTTGCTCTGTCCTGATTGTCTCACCGCTCGGTTTCATTGAATGAACCTGGATTCTAATACAATGAGGGAGAAAAATGTCTCCCTATCCACTTCCTCCACACCATGCATAATTTTGCACACCTCTATCGTATCTCCCCTTACTCGCCTCTTGTTTGAGCTAAACAGTCCCAGCTGTTGTCACTTTTCCTCGTAGGGCCCTTGCTCTGGGCCCTTGATCATTATGGTTGCCCCATTCTGTACCTTTTCTACCTTTACAAGCTTTTTTAGGTGTGGTCACCAAAACTATAAACAGTATTTCAGGTGTGGCTGCACCATGGATTTGAATAAATGCATTACAATACTAGCAGTTTTATTTATTTTTTTATTCCTTTCATGGAATTTGCCATTTTCACAACAGCCACACACTGGGCTGACATTTTCTTAGAGCTATCCACCACAACCCCGAGAACCCTTTCTTGGTTAGTCACAACCAGCTCAGAAACCATTAGCATTATTGTGAACTTAGTGCTTTTTGCTCAACCGGCACCACTATACATTTGCTTACACTGAACTGGATGTATCATTTTAAAGTCCATTCCCTCATTTTGGAAAGATCTTTTTGGAGCTTTTTACTGTTTCTTTTAGTTTTAAGTACCCGAAATAATTTGGTGTCATTAGCAAACTTGGCTCACCCATAACATCTCTAGGATCAGGTTACCAGTGATGGGAAAGGTCTCTTTCCGAGACCCTGGAAAGCCACTGCCAGTCAGGATAGACAATATTGGGACAGATGGACAAAACAGTCTGACCTGATATAAGGCAACTTCCTGTGTTCCCATCTACAGGCCACTAGCAATGGAATACAACCATGAACTGTACTAGGTGCACCAGACAAGTGCAAGAAGAGGGAAACAATGGTCAAATATTACGTAACATTAAACAGGATGTTTTCTTCTCTTTAGATGCTTTCTAATCTACTATTATTCTAACAGTAAGCGTTCTAGTAATCTATTATTATTAGAAAAGTAATAGTCTGATTTAGAACCAGAAGCACACATCTTTTCATGCAACCTAGTTAGGGTAAGATATTTCTTCTTTCCCAGATAAATCTTCTAGAAATAGAAACAGCTGATTAAAACCAACTGGTGCAGATCTATTGTGCAACATTACACCCGTTTCCAATTTACAAAACAAAACGGAAAAAGGAAGACAAAACATTCTATTAACCATTGCCTGATGTTCATAAGGCATTAAATATGAGCTAATTCCAGTTATTCTAGTAATTTATCAAAAGCTTTGAGCGCAATAAAAACTTGTTTTTAATTTGAGAACAATAATACTTTTTAGATGCGAAAACCACATTATGAGCCACAAAAAGATGGGCTGTAGTTGCACTTGATTTATCGGGGGAGTGGATCCTATGGAGCTATTCTGAATAATGATGATAGCTATTCCCAGAGCTCGTGTATAGCTATGCAACAGTAATCATTCCATCCTGCAACACCTCCCCCCCCCCCCGCACAATGTAATCACAATGCACTCTGATTGCTCTACTATATTGTACTAGATTGAGTCAGTGTTGTTTCACTGAAAAGATACTACTCAACTTTCCAGGAACCGAATCACATTTAACTATAATGTCCCCAAAGCTAGACTATTATTTACTAAGCAAATGTATGTGATCACAGTTCCGATCACAGGGCAGACACCAGTAAACAGCTGGATTAGCGTCTACTAGAAACGGGAGATATAAAGAGCATTATTCAGAACTCTGTAATCTTCAGTTCCTTTGTTGCTTTCTTATCTCTCTTCGAATTTGCAACCTTCACATAAGCAAGGGTTCAGTGTGAGCTCAGGGCACACAGACGTTTCTTAGAATTCTATCATTCGCCTTTCCACATTGTTAAACATTTTACTATCGAGGGTGTGTGTGTGTGTGTGTGTGTGTGTGTGTGTGTGTGTGTTTCAGCACAAATGACTCAACTATCAGTACAAAGAAACAACCTGGCTAAAATCTGTTCAGTCATGCTAATATCTGAAGGATGCTACAAGGGAGAAAAATCACTAATTTCAGCACTGAAGACATTTTGTAACTTGGCCACCAGAGCACTGACCAAGGATATGCCACTTGAACTGCTCTGCACTTCACTTGTCTTTATTTTTATTAAGATGCTATTCAGGATGCAAGATTCAAAGGAAGATTCATACATGGTAGGCCTCAAGAAGGGCACATTTGATGCAGACAATATAGGGGCGAAAACATGAGGGATCTATGGAACATGGAGGTGTATGTCCCATATAAATGTTCTTTAAGGTGAGAGGTTCCTGTAAGGTTATTTGGCTCCCCCCCCATGCCATTTCCTTTTAATTCACAAAAGTTATATTCTTCTGCATATATTCTTCTGAGTATGTAGTAGAAAATATACACTGAAAAGCGCTCAACCTCCTGAGTTTAACATTAGAGAGAACAAGAGGGACCTGCAACAAAATGCTGCAGTGTACGCCCACCCATTTACAGGAGTGTTCCTATTTGGAACCGGAGCCTTGTAGTGGTGAGTCAGATCTTTACAGAGGGGAAGTGGGACATTTTCTTTTCTTCTCCCTGCTTCCCAGCCCCTCCACACTTCTCTCAACAATCAGTTTGATTGGTACTCATAAAATCCCTCTTCAAGCGTTCAAAAAGCAAGGATAGTAAACACACAAGGAAGAGCAGTGTGTTGACACACTTCCCCTGCTCACATAGCAACCAGCCTCAGATTTGGAATGGAGGACATGGAATAATGGGCTTAAGTTACTGGAAGCCAGATTCTGGCTGGACATCAGGAAAAAACATCCTGACTGTTAGAGCAGTACGACAATGAAACAAATTACCTAGGGAGGTAGTGGGCTCTCCTACACTAGAGGCATTCAAGGAGCAGCTAGACAGCCATCTATCAGGGATGCTTTAAGGTGGATTCCTGCATTATGGCCCCCTTTCAACTCTACTGTTCTATGATTCTAAAGAAAGCTAAATGCCTGATGACTGGTCACCCTATGTAGTCTCAATTGGCATTAATCTATAAAGCTTTACACAACTCAGGACTGCAATATACCTGATGAAGTGCCTCTCTTGACCTGAACCTACCTGAACGCTACAAACGACATCAGAGGCCTTCCTCCAAGTGCCTCCTCCAAGTGAGGCTCAGAAGGTGGTAACAAGGGAGAGGATCATCTCAGATTATGGAATGATCTCCCCACTGAGGCCTGCCTGGCACCAACACGGTCATCTTTTTGGTGCCAGTTTAAGGGTGTCCTCTACTCCAAGGCATTTGATTGCATATACTGGAGCATTTATGTCAGTTGTTTTTATCTTATTGTAACTGTTTTAGCTTTCTAAAATTATTTTAAATTTTATATGTTGGAGATTTTACATTATATTTTTATTACCTTGTATTATGGTGTGTATTTTTGTGGACAGCCCAGAGAACTTTAGCTATTGTGTGGTATGGAAATGAAATGAAATAAATAAGTAATGATAAATATTGTCTAAGCTCACAAGTTCCTGTCTGGCAGTTCTCAGGGAAGTTAAATGACAATTTATTTTCTTTCACAAACTCATGGACTTCTGTGTAGAGATGTGGAGGATTTGGTTTGGGGAGTGAAGCTTGACAGATTTTTTCTGGTTCAGACCCATGGTCCGCTTCCTTCTGCTGGCACTGACTCACTCTGTAACAAGTCAAGCTAGTATGTGGATTTTTTGGGGTTTTAAAATGGCAACAATGTGCACATTTCTATTTTTCCTGGGTTCCGCCATTTGTGCAAATTGCAATTTGCATATGGGTGTGTGTGTCTTCAAATGTATGCAAATATTGTCATGTTTTTAGTGCTGCGCTAGTGCAACTGCGCAGCATTGTAAGTCCACCAGTGTTCACTATGTAGCTCCACAAGCATGTTCCCCTCTTGTCAATATCCTTGTCAGTTTCATTCTCACCACATTACTGGGTAGTGGCCAACCATCTCCAAGCACTCTTGGGTGAGACCAATTGTCTGTATTCATCTCAGTTGGGTTTCAGGCCAGGATTTGGCACAGAAATAGCTTTGGTCACCTTGTATGACGACTTATGTCAGGTGGAGTACTGTTGATACTCTTTGATCTCTTGGAGGCTTTCGATACCATCGACCATAGTATCCTTCTAGGGCTACTGTCTGAGCTGGGAGTCAGGGGTACTGCTTTGCAGTGGTTCCACTCCTACTTGGATGGATGGCTCCAGAAGGTGATGCTTGAGGAATACTGCCCCGTGGATTCTCCAACATGGGATTACTCAGGGGTCTGTTTTATCCCCCATGCTATTTAACATCTATATGAAATCACTGAACGGGGTCATCCAGAGTTTTGAAAAGCATTGTCATCAGTATGCTGATGACATGCAGCTCAATTTCTCCTTTTCATCCTCACCAGGTGAGGCTGTGGATGTGCTAAATCAGTACCTGGCTGCAAGTAAGGACTGGATGAGAGCTAATAAACTGAGTCTCAATACAGACACGACTGAGATGCTGTTAGTGCGTGATTCTTCTGACCAGATGGAGGGCTTTCAAGCAGTTTCATAGCCTGAGGACCTCCTGGAGCCATCTTTATCACTTGAGGCTCAGATGACCTCAGTGGTATGGAGTTCCTTCTACCAGCTTCAGCTCATGGCCCAGTTACACCCCTGTCTGGACAGAGATAACTTGGTTTCAGTATATTACTGCATTGCACTCTACGTGAAGCTGCCCTTGAAGACTGTTCAGAAACTGCAGCTTGCGCAAAATGCAACTGTCAGATTCTTAACTGGGATTAGAAGGTTTGAACGTATAGTACCAATTCTGGCTTGCTTGCTTGCGCTGCCTGTATGTTTCCAAGCCTGATTCAACGTGTTGGTTTTAACCTATAAAGCCTTATACCACTTGGAACCACAATGCCTAATGGAACACCTCTCCTGATCTGAACATATTTGGACACTACAATCAACATCTGGCACTCAATCACGGGTTTGCTATTAGAGGGAATGATGATGGGATTTTTCAGGCAGCGATTAGAGAAATAAACTTGGATGATTCTGGTATCTTTAAGGAATTATTTACTGAGATGGAGTAAAATATAAATAAAAGTAAATATGGGTACAGGAGGGCCAATTTCATCTACAGCAAGGGTAAGCAATGTGGTGCTTGCGGGCCCCAGTGCACCCCCATATACCTTTCTTGGTGCCTGTCAAGGTGGGGTGTGTGTGTGTGTGTGTGTGTGTGTGTGTGTATGAGAGGGTGTGAATGAATGATGACCAGGATCAAACAAGAGTGTATGGGTGGTGATCCAGAGTGAGAAAGAAAAGCAGATGGAGGGCGGGGATGTGTCTCCTGGCAGAGAGACAGGGTTACATTCTCTAAAATTGTATTTTTCTGACACTGAAAACTGTGGGTTCAAAGTAGTTTTGTGAGTTTCAGCTTCCCAATCCACAAGACTGTTAAGAAACTCTTTCCATCCAAGTAAAGGCTCTAACAAACAAAAAGTTAAAGGGTGCTGGCATGAGCTCTGAACACAGGACAAGCACTGTAGAACTAATTGTGTAAAAACTAAAACCAGCTGAGGGGCTGATTCACTATTTCAGCAGAAGAGACTGATAGGTAGTGAAGCGCTGTATCAGCCAATTTTACAGCCACTTTCTCTCTTCCATACAGTTGTAATTGGGATTTTCTTTTAAACCCTATAACGCAAACCTACAGGACAGGTATACAGCCAGCTTGAGAAATGAGGTCTTAACACCTCACTGTCTTTTAGCAAACAAGGAAATAAACCAAGAGAAAAGCTGGTGGTTTTGCTTTTTGCAATTGTTCCCCAAGAGGCAGTATTAGCTTGTGTGGGCCCCAATATAATTCTTGATTGGGTTTCTGAACTAGCCATCTCTAATTACCGCACTATGACTGTTGTTGGATGCATATTTTTACTACTTAAAAGCCTGAATGCATGTTCATGGAGTACCATTTGTTGCTTGGATACAGCAAGCAACTGGCACTGTCAATACCTCTGAAAACAGGTTCCCATGTAAACGTCACCCTTCTAGATGTCATACACAGGTAGGGACGGCACTCCTGTTGAGCACCCAAGGATGCATTGTGCACACTCTGCTCTGAGTCCCCAACAGGTGATTATCACTTTCAAAGCTAACAGTATCAACCGTTTGCAGTGGGGGAAGACATAACACTGTACATGCAGTCCAGTGCTGCATGTGACCCCTGCATCAATCTTTTCTTAAATGCTGTGATACAACTGTAGCCACTATTCTTGCTAGAACTACAGATGTTGGTCAACTGATCAGTCAAACATTGTCTTCTGGCTGATTAACTGACAACCCATTTGAAGTTACAACTGCCATTAAGTGAAATTGTTTTATTTCACCATGTGATAGCAGATGGAAAAGTGAGGGCTCTTTCTAACCCTGCCCTGCAGTAGTCAAGTTGGAATTAGGAGCCTGGCATCAGAGAGCTTCCAGACTCCTTTACTTGGGGTTGCAAGACCTCTGTTTTGATCAGGGAACAGCCAAGAAGTTGAGCTGTATAGAGAAGCCCCTTCTACATTAGGTTTTCATTATGCATAATATTTCACTACAATTGTGGTAAACAGGGCCAGTAGTTATTACCTCCTCTCCACATTTTGCAACTTTACACTAGTGGTGACTGATGCAGGCTTGGATTTTCAATGCTCCGCAAATGGAAGAGCTCCTTCTGTCATCTCACTTGTGGCAAGGCAACATTAAGAACATGACACAAAGAACACCCTGGTATGAACTGGGAGAAGTTAGTACATTGTATCCTTGGAGTTGTAAGTTCTTCATACAAGGCTCTCCAGTTTTAGTAAATTCCGTACACAATGATGGAGAATCCCCTCCTTTTCAATGGGCAACTCTTCAAGACTTAAAATTAAATATGTTGTTGATTAAAGACAAAGTCCAACAATGAACAGACATCTGGAAATCAAAGCCTAGCGCATTGAGCTTAATGTTTCAGCCTGGTGTCTTACAGAGCATCTTCTCCTATTAGTAACAAGCTCCAGAGGGATAACCACGTTAGTCTGCCATAGCAAAACCCACAATGAGTCTTGTGGCATCTTAAAGACTATTAGGTTTAGCGTGCAATCCTATGCATGTTTAGACAGAAAAAAATCCTACAATTCCCAACATTCCCCAGCCAGGACTGTGCCCTTATTGTAGCATAAACTTTCATGGACTAGAGTCCACTTCATCAGATGTATGAAGTGTTATCCTTCAACACTTCATGCATCTGATGCAGCATACTCTTGTCCATGAAAGCTTAAGCTAAACCAAATCTGTTAATTTTTAAGGTGCCTCAAGACTATTTGTTGTTATTTGCAACCATATGTGCTTTGTTATCTGAGAGTGAGACTTTGCTCCGCATCCCATTTTTTTACTAATGGAAGAATTTTGAATGTGTTCTTTGTGGTGGCACCAACACTCTGGAATGCTTTGCCCATTGAAGTGCACCTAGAACATAGTGGTAAAAAAAAGTCATAGCATCACAGAATTAGAGGGGCCTTCTAGGCTGTCTATAAACCCCTGTTCAATGCAGGGAATCCAGAGGTTGAGTATCCTGCAATGGATGGCTGTCCAGACGCTGCTTGAAGGCCTCCAACAAGGGAGAGCTCATCAACCCCCTGAGTAATTGTCAAACTGCTCTTACTTTTAAGAAGTTTCTCCTAATGTTCAACCAAAATCTACTCTCCTGTAGTTTAAGCTCATTAGATCTGGTCATTGCAGACTGGCTTCTTCAAACAGCATTCCTAGTGCTCTTGTTCTGTTCTTTGATGTTGCTGCCTTTTTACTCTCTCTTTCTTTCTATTTTAGATGTTATGCTTCTATGACTTTGCATTTTAGGATTTTAGACTATTCTTTATTATGGATTGTACACTACTGTGGGTGCCATGTGAGGGCAGAGAATGGATTATGTACATTTTATTCTAAATTGTATCCAATATTTAATTATTTATGTCCTTTATGTGATTACCTGTTCCACTTTGAGAGAATACTAGTATTGTATTCTGAAGTTAAATACTAGGACTTTTCCAGCTAGTATGACAGAAAATGGTGCTAGAATGTGCCTGGGAATCATCTCTGCTTAGAAGACAGACTGTTCCCTATATAACTAGTCTTGGCTTTTAAAGGCATGGAGAGGTGGCAGAAACTGCAGCTCCTCTTCAGCTGGAGGTGATAATGCTAATATCACTAAGAGTTAGGAACAATCATGAGGAAATAATGGACTGTTACTACTTCCCCCTCTCTATTCGCAGTTTCCATTTTCTCAAACACATCTTTATCACAGAGCACTGGGGGCTTTTCTGTCCTTTTATAGCTTTATAATGATTTTTATTGTCTATAATTATAATTCTATCTCAACATGTAAAATTTCAGGAAATTTTGAAACCATGGAAAGAAAATGTGTTTCCACCCTTCCCCATTTTTTCTACTTTTTTTAAGGGGCGGAAGTAGCTGAGACTTCACAAAGAGTTCCAGTCCAATGGCCTGAGGTTTTCAAAGGAAATTGAATTTTTAATTCATTTACAGTGCACTCCTATACAGAGTCCTATTGAACTCAGTGGGATTCATATCTGAGTATCCGGTGTAAGGATTTAGGTTCCTTGCCATTTCAGTGTGTTTCCAGTATAAAATACATGCTGCTGGTTATGTTCCTCAGTTGGCTGCAGCGCAAAAAAATTATTTTACATCAAGTATTGCTGAATTGCAAGTATTGCCTTCAATTTCATTTGCACACATTTCGGCATAAAGGTTTGCATTTGTAGTGGCTCAAGAAAGATAGTGTCATCTGGGAACTTCACTTAGCAAATAGAGGCTTTTTTCTCTCTCCAGAAGTGCAAATACCATCCAACCTTTCCTACTCAAATATGTTTTATAGATTCAGAATTATATTAGACACGAGAAAACATTAGAAAAATGCAGCACCAAATAGTTTAAGTACCAAAACTAATAGCTATGCAATTACACATCAAAAGCTAAAACCTGTTGAGCTCTGGAACATCCATAGCTTCGGCTATGGGACGGTATATAAATGTAAATAATGATGATGATGATGATGATGATGATGATAATAATAATAATAATAATAATAATACAGCCTGATCCTTTGGTTCTGCCAGACTAGTGGCTACTATACCATGGCTGTATCAGTATAATGTGGCAGTGATTCTGTGTACTCACCGGAGAAAAATCAAATGCACAGGAATCACGGTAGAAATAGGAGCTAATGTGGCAACACATACTGGCACTCCCTCAACAATCATGACAACTGCATAGCCATCAATGATGTTGCTCACTGGCAACAGTCCCATATCATCCAAGGTACCAATCAAATGACACAACAACAGACTGCCCTCACGACATCACTGTACCCAGTTTGTACCCTGCACATGCATGCACACACACACTGGCAACCAGAGCAAGGCCACGCCTGATGCCTCCCTACCCACAAGTCCCATGGAGCAAGGGAAGAGGAGGATGGAGCAACACCACCTGAAGATACAAATTCCAAGGCTCTCTCAGAAAGGACTTTGAATCTGCTGGGAGCCCACACAGCAGTAGCTTGCTAGCAACCACTCATATATCAAACAGACAGTGATAGAAGGACTGATTTTACAGTCATAGTAGGCCACCAACCCAGTAACCCACTCAAAGAACTCCAGGAACCTTCCAAAAGAAGGGCTAAAATCTGATTATGGGTACAATGCTCCCAGACAGTTCTCAGAACACTCCACACTACTATATGTCTGTGTGAGCTGAACATGCACTTGGCTAGGGAGAAGGCCACACACACAAAGAACAATGTAAGCTACAATGCCAAACTCCCAGCAGCTGTCATCAGGAGCTGCACTGAAGCTCATGAGAACATAAAAACATAAGAAGAGCCATGCTGGATCAGATCAACAGTACATCTAGTCCAGCATTTTGTTCACACAGTGGCCAACCAGATGCCCATGGGAAACTCACAACCAAGATATGATTGCAACAGAACCCTCCTGCCCATGTTCCCTAGCATACTGCCTCTGAAACTGGAGGTAGCATACAGTTATCAGGACTAGTAGAAAAAATCTTCTCCAGCAATTTGTCCAAACCCCTTTTGAAGTCATCCCAATGGTGGCCATCACTATGTCTTGTGATAGAGCGGATTCCATAGTTTGACTATGCACTGTGTGAAGAAGTACTTCCTGTTATCTGTCCTGAATCTCACACCAATTCGCTTCATGGGATGACCCCGGATTCTACTATTATGAGGGAGGGAGAAAAATGCCTTGCTATCCACATTCACCACATCATGCATAATTTTGTACACCTCTCATCGTGTCTCCCCTTACTTGCGTTCTCTCTAAGCAAAACAATCCCAGCTGTTCTAACCTTCCCTCATATAGGAGGTGCTCCAGCCCCTTGATCATTTTAGTAGGTAAGGGCAACACAATAGAAATCAGGAGATGGAGTGAGAGACAGGTCTTGCCTTGGGGAGGTGCTCAAATGACCTTCCCTCAAGCAAGTCTCACCTTTTGGGTGTTCTGTCAGCAAATGGTTTGAGGTGCAAATGGGGGGCCTGAGGGGAGAGAGCAAGATAAAATTGCCAGATCTAGAGCTGGGTCCTCTGAAGCTAGATTTTGGGAACAGTTGGGGATAGGAAGGAGGAGCTCTATTACCCTACTTCTACGTTTGTAACTTTTTTTTTCAAGATAAACCAGCACAACAGAAACATCTAGGTAACTGAGAAATTAATACATTTAAAACTAAACATGCAACACCTCACCCTTCAGGACTCTATAAACCAATGGCTAAAAGTAAACATCATTTCACAATGCTGCCCAACTTATATAGACACATAGTGTTTCAGCGAAGCAGCAGGAGGCCGAAATCGCTGGTCTGTAGAAACAAAGAGAGCTGAGAAAGATGGAAAGCAGTGGGTTGAGGGGGAGCTAGGAAAGAGAAAATGGGATTTTTCTCATTTCTGAAGAAATTAAGATTTTGATTTGCATTGATTTTAAGAAGAAATCAGTACCCATTTTGCAAGCGAGTCATAACTGGATTTTGTGCTTTTTAAATAATCCTTAAATTCTGTTCACGGATCAAAACTGACAGGTGTTTGAGATTTATAAGCAGTTTTCACCATTCCCATTTGACCAAATTTAAAGCAGCAGACATTTAATCCAAAGAGAGATACATTAAAAAAAAACCTGACCTTGAAGTTTAGCAGCTTCCTATTTATGAAGAAGAGACTTATACAGCTTAATTTAACTCTGAATATGTTCATTACGGTTCTATGCAATTTGCCAGATCTGAACCAATGCATTTGTAGTAATGGAAAGAAAACATGCCAAATTAATTGAAGCTGCTTGTGTTAAAAATATTCTTTATAAAGAAAACCAAATGCTCTCTCAACCCTTTTTCTAAGAATTGAGCTTATGTTCCCAAAACTGTAATTAAAACATTCAGAGTAGCCTTTCTTCAGGATTGATACTGGCAGCCGGGGGGGGGGGGGGGAGGAAGAGGACTGGTACCAGATAAAGCATTGGAACTTACAGTTCCCATATTGTAATGCAAAATGCTGCATAGTTAGTCAAGCCTTTCCTTTACCAACCACATGTTAAGTATATAAAAACGTGGGCCATTGGTAAAGTGCTAAAGCACACAGATGACCATCTTGGATTATTCCTACTGGAAGGCCTGACAAGTCTAGCTAGAAGGAAAGTTGAAAGTAGCACCATATTTTCAAGTCGGTAAGATATACATACAATACCAATAACTCAACATGCATCTCCTTTGTTTTAGACTTTCCTTTCATCTCTAAATAAGGAGATGCTCTTGGGTTCATTTTGCCTATTTAAACAAATGTTCAGCACAACCTCCTTTTCAATTATATTCACATGCCTCAGTCCACTGTAAGCAATCTTAAACCATTAAATTATGCTTCTAGAGTAATCCAAATGTGCTTACAGAGTGCATTCACTCAAATGTAAGTCCCATTTATTTCAATAAGGTTTACTCCTCAGTTAGTGTGCTTAAGATTGTAGCCGCAATTACCCATAAGAGAGACTTAATATGTATTTTATTACCAAAACAGGTATAGGATATTCCCTTTTAAGTAAGGTTTAGAAAAAGATTATTATTATTTGCAACAGCCATCTCTCATACACATAATTAGCTTCAATAGAGATCAAGGCAATGTGGGCCAGCAATTATACCCTTAAACTAATGTCATATTTATTTAAACAACTTTTACTCTTTATCCAGAAAGGCTCCCATGGCAGCTTAACGATCAATAAAAACCAGACAGCCTCTGCCCTTAGGCTAAGAATCTAAAAAGGCATGACTCAAAAGAAAAACGGGATTTCCTAAAAATGATAGGATATTGGTATTATACAAGCCTTTTTAGATGTTTTCACAGGTACTTAAAAACATACCCAAGGTGAGCGGAAGTAAAATATCTCCGAATATGATGCCTACAGTGGAAAAATGTAGTAGTGTGATTTGGAAAAGGAAAATGTATAAATCATGTCCCTGTTATTATACTGCTTGTTTTCACCAACTTTTTTGAAAAGTAGTAATAAAAAACAGCATTGATTATATTCATGCACTTTACTAAAAAAATAAGCTAACTCTTGAACAAACCATGTCATGTCTCTTTAGTTTGCCTTCACCATGTTTAAGAATAGTATGTACTTAAGATAAGCATTAAATATACAGCAGATGAGGAAAAGGAAGAAAAACAAGATAATTTGATCCCACGGCTTACCTTTAATTCTTCACAAGAGCTTTCACTCTGATACTTCCTTAAAACAAGTTGCAAAAAACCCAAAATAAAAACAACCTGCAACCCAAAACATATGGAATAATTGAGCCAAATGTAACCAGGAACTGACATCTCCATTCGTCCACTGCAGTGAGACACTAGATGGAAGTTTGCAAATAGCTTGGTTGATTTCCACACCACTAGTACTTTGTGGATGCAGGTTTAATTTGGCAAAGTTTAGAACACACAGCAGCCAAAAAACCCAAACAAATCACCATCCGCCCATTTAAAGAGCAAATTCAATGATAAGAAATACAATGTTAGAGAATTACACTTGCCTTTGGAATGACTGTCGGTAGCATTGTTTGTAGAGATTTTGTCCTTAGTCCCATTTATATTTTTTATAAAATAAAGGGTTTTCCTCCCCTTTTGATGCCCCGCGACGAATCTTGATGTCATTAACAAGGTACTAAGGATGCAACTTTGTACTGGTGCACACTTACTTGAGAGTAAGCCCCACTGAGCTCAATGAGGCTTCCTTTTCACATGTAAATGATTGCTCTATAAAAGGTCTTAGATGAAGGTCTAAGACCTATTAGTAGTAGTTGTTGTGTTGCCAAGTACTACTTTACTATAAAATACTATATTTTATAGTATTTAATTATATCCACCTTTACGTTTTTAAAAAATCAGCCAAGGCTGTAGTAAAGTATTAACTACATTAACTTAAAAACTTCAATAGCAGCTCAAGGCATTTTGGAATACTGATTTGTCTGTTTCTATGGGATCTTGTGATTTGCTTCGAGGGAAACATGTATGAAGATTAAAAATTATATATATATATATATATATATATATAAACCAAAGTATATGAAACAGTTTTGTCAACCTACTACAATGGTATAGAAAAAGTTATTACTTTGAATTCAATGTTTGTCATGGTTCTCATCCCTCATCAGTCAATTTTATTCAGGTTGTTGTAAAACAAAAAGCACAACCAAATAATCATCTGCAATCTACCGCAACATGATCTGACAAACACAGACCAGACTAGACTAGACTAAGTAAATCAGTATGAATGGCATCCCACCAATGGAACTCTTTTTAAGTGGAAAGGAGAAGGAGGTATTTCTCCCTCCCATCTACAGCCCCACAAGTACCCCAAAAAAGCTGCTCTGAATGGTTGGAAGACCCTACAGAGCAGATTTGGGGGCAGGGAACTAGCAGCTGCAGGAGGGAGCATAACAGAGGAAGGTCCTGTTGTGTGAGTGGCAACATTTCATTTCACTCTATAGATAAGTGTTAAATGAATAAAATTTAGGCTCACGCACCCCCCCCCCCCCACTCCCTCTGTAGTTACCACTATGGATACGATGGCAAACCATGGTTGGTTGAAAATGGAAGCAAATGCTTCTGCTCTCCTGTGCCAGAGGGGAGGGGAGAGCAGCCTAGTGTACATAATATTAAACTATGATTTAGTTTTATATCCAGAGCAGCTCATAATGTCTCCTGATTTTTTAATCATGATTAAGAGATCTGGAGTGCCCCGCAGACTCATATACATTCTTTCCTCCCTCTTGAGCGAATTTTCCAGCTTTAACCATGGTATAGTGTGATGTCTATACAGCAGTTAATACTAATCATGATTTGAAACCAGGTTCTGAAACTATTTTACAAACCCTAGGCAAAGCTGACCATGTTTATTATTAATCTAGGAACAGATCACACACCATACCGTAATTAACTCTGACAATGCAAGGAAGGAGAGAATTCGCACAGGAGTGAGGAGGAAGGGGCCTGTGAGTCCACAAGGCACTCCCAATCATGTAACCATGGTTAAGAGATCCCATCTGCATTAGACCACAGAAACATTTCTGATCTTAAGCTAGTTTTGATCACACCAGTTTTGATTACATCTGTGTTTCCAGATGTTGAAGGTTCATTTTTTTTCCATATCCAGTATCTATAATATGAATGTAAAAGCAACACTCTGGAATGTGTACACCGATTAAAATTTCTCTTCCGCTTTTTATTTTGCATTAGCGATGTTCACACATGTACAGGAAGAGCGCCAGAGAGGCTCAAAGGCACTTTTCATAATGTGCAAAAATACTCTTGGGCGTAAGTCAAGAAATTTCAAAGTGATTTCTAAGAAATCACCAGAGCCACTTTCCAAGCATAACGACAACTTTCAATATAACGTCTTCTCCAAGGGGTCCTTTTGAAATGTTTCCTGTAGAAGCACATACATAAAAATGCTTCATCTGAATTGCCTCTTCCTAGAATTAATGGGCAACAGGTAGGAATCTAGCCTCCTCTTCAGAGACTTTTCCAGAAAAACACACATGAACGGATGAAGTTGACTTGCGTCGAAGCAGACCACTGATTCACCTAGATCAGAATAGTGTTCTCCAACTGACAGTGGGTACCATATGACATAAGGGCTTCATGCATAAATACATTTGTGCAAAGGCCTGATTTATTCACTCCCACAGTCCCTTTTATGATCAAATCCCATCCTCCACGCCAAAAAAAACCCAAGCACACTGTATACACTATCACTAGGACAAAGAAAACAGATTTCACATCTGGTTACCACCAGAGAAGTAGAGGGTTGATTATATTCATAGTTCCCCTGTGTCAATACTCCTCATTGTGAATTTGATTTATGAGCTGCACACAACTTAGTGAGATTGTTGTTGCTATAACAATCAATCCAACAATTAGTAAAGCAAACTTGATTTCAACATCCCAATTGGAAATAGACCTCTCAACATAACACTACTCAACATAAAATTGACAAGGCCTTTAATTTACCCTGGAACAATATTCCATACTTTGAAAGGTGTTTGTCAGAGGCACTAATGTTCAATGGAAGCAGAGAAGCTTGTTATTTACACTAGTTATGTAACAACTGCTTTGTTAACATATTAAACATTATTCATGCCAATAGTCATTAGTATCACTATAAATTATTTCTCCTACATTTATTTTCTAACAACACAAACATGCATACAAATATGTTAGAAATGTTCCCTGTTGTCTCACCTTCCCATTTTTGGGAACCAATCACCACCAAATTTCATTTCTCGAGTGCAAGTTTAACTGTCTCAAGTACAAAGTTTGAAATCACAGTCCGTCCTTGCATATCGAAAGCATGTGACCAACTGGCAATGCCTCACAAATGTAAACTGAGGGGAAGGGTTCAGGAGAGGACCCAGAGAGATAAGGTCATGACCTAAAGTCAATAAAACAGCTTTTGTGCTTACTAGAATTTCTTTGTTAAAGGAACAAGGAGACCTATCATAGTAATGACTCCACAACTAACATATAATGTTGACTAAGCTTTATTTGGTCTGATTAGAATGGAAGTTAAGGAACATATACTAAAAGATAATGCCAAAATAAACTATCACTATCAGTGTACAAAAATATAGCTTAATATTAGGCTAACTTTGGAACTCTAGAAGAAAAACATTTTGGGGGCCTTTTTTTAACAAAGTTGCTGCATTATCAAATATAAATATGGATGAGCATCACTACAGCACATCAAGTGATTGAAAGCACTCTGCCTTTTTTAGTTCTCTTGTAAGGTGAATTCAGATGCTGCTAGTCATATAAATGAAAGGCAATAGCTTGAGTTGTTTACTGGTCTAGGTTCCAAAGATGTTTGCCATGAAATGATGTTTGCCACTACTTCAATGTTATTTTTCCAACCAGGAACACAAACATGGGCAATGAAGCACAGTACTGTGTGTGAGACTTCAGCCATTTTCTTTCCTGATTGCAACTTGATGTGTGTAGGAATAAGTAACGAGCCATGCGGAGGTCTATGAAGAATGAACAGGTCAGAATACAGGCCTGCAGTACTGCAACATTTAAAAATAACTGAGACAGAGTGATAATATGGCATGAAAAAAGTCAGGTTATAATTCTACATTTCAAGTTTGAAACAATTAGCCCAATCCCCACAACTAATCCTGAGGGGAAAGGAAGTAAACGTGGTCCTTCTGAATACCCCAAAATTGTTTGACTCACAGAAAAAGGCTGTGATAAGGCTGCCCAACCACAATGATTAAAGGGAACACAGACAAGGTGGAGGTGTAGTTAGTCAGTAGAAAGCCTGATTCGGGCATTGAGATTCAACCTGTTTTGGAAGGGGTTGCACTCCCCCTGAAGGATCAGGTCCATAGCTTGGGAGTGCTCCTTGATCTAACGGCATTCCCGGGTCTTAAGGTGGCAAGGAGTGTGTTTGCAAAATTATGTTTGGTGCTCCAGCTGCGACCCTTCCTGAATTGGTTTGATTTGACAACAGTTACCATGCCTTGGCTACATCATGTTTAGACTATTGTACATGAGGCTACACCCGAAGAATTTCCAGAAGCTTCAACTGGTGCAAAATCTGGCAGCTATCAGGACAATATCACACTTGTTCTGAAAGGCCTGCACTGGTTTCCGATTGCTTTCTGGGCACAATTCAAGGTGTTGGTTTTAACCTTTAACGCCCTAAACAGTTTAAGACACGGCTATCTAAGAGACTGCCTGTCTCGCTATATACCTATGCATCTTTTCAATGTAGCATTTTAAAATGTGTAGTTTAACATTCTAATGTTTTGCCATTTCCAATGTTTTTTTTTACAGTTTTATTGTTTTTAATTGTTGTACACCACCTTCTTAGCAGATAAAGTGGTATATAAATGCTAATAATAAACACAACGAACAAACTCATTCTGTGTGTAAGATGCGAGTTGATAGCTCAGCAGTTAACTGTGAAACAAAGGAACCACTTAAATGTCAGGCAGTCATTTACAGCATGAGACTGGGGGCAGTGAGTATAGGAATAGGAATCTGGCCCCTTTTTTTCTTTCTTGGTGTCTGAAATTGTTTTGGAAGCCCACAGACAGATGCATGCCTTTCTTCTCCATTACGTGGACAGATCATAAAAAACACATGTTTGAAATAGTCTGTTTGTTTCTGTTTGTTGGTTTGTTAGTAACTGAATAACTTTTGTGCAAATTAAGATAGAGCAATAAAACCCGGTACGTACATTCATGATGCAACTCTACATATCTAGTTTGGATATTAGTCCAATCTGCCCATCTGCTTGAGGGCGTCAGGTTAGGTGCAACACACATTTCTTGGGGGAAAAAAATTAAGTTAAGCTGTAAGAAGAAATACAACACACTAAAGTAGGACATTATAAGAGAGATCCAATTAACAAAAACCCTTTCAGTTTAACGTGTTGTGTAAAGGATTTTCCATGTTCACTCAAGATCCAAAATACAAGAAATTGCAGCTGTTAAGTTGTAACACCCCTTAACAGATGTGTTATTTAGGCAATATGCATATGGTATAGCAGCAGCCTCCAACCTGGTGCCCCTCCAGATGTGTTGAACTGCAACTCCCATAATTACAAGGCAGCATAGCCAGCATGTTGGCTGGGAATTATGGGAGTTGCAGTTCAACATATCTGGGGGGCACCAGGTTGGGGAAGGCTGTGGTATAATATCCTATACTGTGGTTAGTTCCAGCTTCACCATTATCTTGGAGCTGGATAGTTGTCAGTGGCAGAGAGGTGGACCTAAGTCCCAGATTTGTCTGTTTGCTAGAATAGACAAATGGCGCCTAGGACACTGAAGCTATCATGCAACTGAAGCTACCATTCTACATATTGTCTAAATAACATGCCTGTTAAGGACATAGTGTTCTGGAGTTTGAGAAAACATAGAAAGCCTTTAAAACAACCAAACCAAAAAGTTTTTTGTTAACTGAATTTGATAAAATTTTGAGAAGGCTATGCCAAGAATGCTTGATGCCTGGACCATCTAGAATAGCAAACATCCATCCATCCATCTATTCATCATCCACTACTGTATGTATGGACACAGGTCCCAGCAGTGCCTTCATATTTAACCTTACTTTCCTTACTGCAACTCTGTGGGGGGGGTGGATTCAGACATACAGTAGTAGTATATACTGCCCAAAGAGCTTCAGCTATGGGATGGTATATAAATGCAATAAATAATCATCATCATTATCATCATAGTAGTAGATGAGGGAGAAAGATGCTGACAATAGACTAGTGTGAAGTTCCTCCAGTCCACCAGGAACCCTGTTCCCTGAAAGCAGGTGGGGGGAAACCAGTTAGCAATTTATAAAACAAGAAATAGGATTTATTTAACAGGAAGGGAAAACTAACATCTAAATGAGTAAACATCCCACTGCTTACAACTGACCCTCCATGCACCCACCCTTTTCCTGGGTCTTTCAGGCCCGAATTTGGATGGGGAGGATGGCATGCCTGGGACCAGGAAAGATGCCCCACATTGCCCTGCATCCTGTATAAGAAGCATCTGAACCTTCTATATCACTAGAAGAATCCTCATGTAAGTTAACCCATGCCTGTTTGTTGCTTGTAAGCAAGCACAATTTGTGACATTGCACAACATCGTTACTGATCACGGGGCATGCCTGTTAAGGCATCAACCTAAGTTTCCAATGTCCTGGCTTTGGGGAGCTTGAGTCAACATGAGACAACCTTATCTCTGGTCTTAAACTGGCAGATTTTTTCATCACTGAACTTCCCGTTTTTGAAAATGGAAATTTATTACTACAGTGTTCTGAAACAAACAAAAACAAAACACAAACAGTTGTAGATGTGTACAAATGAATATTTTTGTTCCTGTTTGTTCAGTTAGCTTACTTCTGAGGAAGACTGCCCAGGATTCCAGCATAGCTTTGTCCTTTTCCTCCCTCTCTTCCGTGAGAGTGATTCCCTCAGCCTTAAAAATTACCTCACTCTTGTCTCAGTTGACAGTACTCTGCCACCCCTCCCTCACTGTCAGAATGTTGGCAGGAACAGGGGAATCCCAAACACCGGAGTTCCAGCTCTGAGCTTCAGAGCGAAACTGAGCATGCCCAACATAACTTTGCCAGCAGTTGCTGCTGTCATGGGACAGAAAAACCTTGAAAAATTTTAAAAGGCTACTCAGAATTTCACCAACCCAATGAAAGGCACAGTTCCTCAACAAGCCTGAATAAACTACAATGGTAGTTTATCCCAGAATTCGAAAGGAATATATGATATGCTAAACATCAGCATATCCCAGAATTCGAAAGGAATATATGATATGCTAAACAGCAGCATGTGTGTCTGTGGCAATTTGTATTGGATCGGTTTGAAATTTGGCATGATTGTAGAATTCATTAGTTAGATTATGAATCCCAAGTATCAATTTATTTAGTTCTACAGATGTCATTTTTATAAGCAGTTAAATTTTGAGACTTATAATGGCAGAATGACACTCTTGAGGGGGTTTCAGTATATATTCCAATATATTCAGTATATATTCCAATTTCCAATGGCAGATTTATAAACCTTATGAAACTAAGAAGCCATTTAAAGAGTGTTTTGTACCTGTTTTAGTTACAGGTTGGTTGGTTTTTGCAAACTGATGACAACAAGGGTATCACAGGTAATTTCAATAAGTTTTTCTGCAACCTAAAAATGTTAAAGCTTTTCTGAAAACTAAAAAGATCCCAGCATCCAACCATCATTTAAAAATTCACACTGGCAACATTTGAACTAACAGGATTGGAATGTGCTCTTTGTACAAAATAATAAATAGAACCCCTTAAACTATGAGGTCTCAGTGTTCCTTTTACAGAAAGTAAACTAGGTTCCTTTATGTATGCATGTCATGATAATCCGTGAAAAGAAATGAAGTTGCCAGCAGAGTCTGTGACAAATTATTCATGATTCAGAATTCAGCAGAGTTCTCACCAACTATAATAAATATGGTATAATTTGTGCTTGATCAGAGCACGGAGGACTCTTGAACCTTTCACCTAGGCCTGTCATAAATTGAATCTACCAGGGAAACTAACATATATTACAGGGAATCTGCTAGACTGGAGGAAAGGAGGAGTGCTGGGACTGGGTAATCCTCACCATTATTTAGGAGCACAGAGAGGTCTAACCAGACTGAAAGCTAAACCCTACAAGTGGGTCAGTCCTTTGACTTCCTACCCCACTGCAAAGCAGTCTGTTACCATCATCTTTCTGGGAAAGACAATTATTAGGGGAATGTTCTGCTTTCTCTCAATTCCTACAGGAAACAGCCAAAATCCATGCCGCTACCTCTAAAAGCAGGGCATACAATTTGGCTCCAGGCATATTACAAACATAAACCACAAAGAGTCTTGTGGCATTCTTCGTTGTTTTTGCTGCAACAGGCTGCTCCTCTGGAAATCGTTATTAGGAACACAGGTAGTTCCTAACACTGGTCCATCTAGCCCAGTATTGTCTTACACCAACTTTCCAGATCTGGGGCACCTGAGATGTATTGGACTACAAGTCCCATCTTCCCCATTTACCATGGTCATGTTGAATGGAGATTATGAGAGTTATAGTTCAACACTTCTGGGGGGAACTAGGTTGGGGGATGCTCAGTGTACACTAACTGGGAGTGGCTCTCCAAGATTTCAGACACAGATCTTTCCCAACACTACCTGGGGATGCCAGGGACTGAACCTGGGACTTTCTGCACATGAAGTATGCATTCCTCCATCGAGCTAAGGCCCTTTCCCACTTCTTCTTCTGTCCAAAAGGGGAAAGAAAGAAAGAAAGAAAGAAAGGGAAATAAGAGGATGCTGATCCTTCTGAAGCAGGCTGAAGATCAAAAGAAAGTGCACTGAAAACATATTGCTTGACTTTGAAAGCTCTGGAGATCAGTTTACTTTGTTGTTTTCGCACAGTGGAAACTGGATAGAATTGGATGAGCATACTAGCAGATGCCATCTGATTAACCACACATATCATAATGACAGTCTTCCCATATGACTTTGGGAGTGAATTTAGTTTTGAACTAAGGGTAGAAC
The DNA here is from genome assembly GCA_029215795.1 of Anniella stebbinsi. Taxonomy (NCBI): domain Eukaryota; kingdom Metazoa; phylum Chordata; class Lepidosauria; order Squamata; family Anniellidae; genus Anniella; species Anniella stebbinsi. The sequence continues at coordinate 340,355,696 of JARDYH010000001.1, forward strand.
ACAAACATGGCCAAAATTGGTACCGTAGCAGTAAAAGCTTTTATTCTGTTGTCCCTATGAGTACTTCAGAAACAAATATTTACAAAACTGACAGCATATGAAAGAATTTATAGGATTAAAGTCTGAACAGGGCACCAAAACAAACAGGCTGCCTGAAATATTCCCAGGACACAAGTGTAATGCATTGGCAGCAACCTTTTTTGCTTATTAGATGACTATGTTAACAATGTTCAACCTGTGCTGGCTTTTTTCCAGACATTTGGGTGACTGTCCTAGAAGTTCTCATTGTTGAGGTGGGGAAGTACCCGTGCCCTAACTCACCACTCACCTTAGAGCAGGAGTTGGCAACTTTGGCAGAGGCAAAAAAAACCCCAACTTTTTCACTTTAAAACAAGGTGAGCGGGGAACACAAGCATGACTTGCACTCCTGGAAGTCCTGCGGTTCTTGCCACAGACCCTCACTTCTAGAGCATCCTAGGAAGAAGTGCTCAAAGGTTCTTGCCTGCTTTTTAGGATGGTCCAGGGATGCGCTAGGAACAAGTCTTCTATCGCCAGAACCATAGAGCCAATTCCTAGAGTTTGTTTTTCTCCTTTTTCAGTGGCAGAAGGAAGGGAAAATTTAACGTAGCGAGTACGTTTGTGTACGTGTGAGTTGGGGAAGCGACTATCCATTGGGCAGGGGGAGAAGTGAGCGAATGTGAGTGGAAGTAGTTTGTGCATAAGGGGGACATGGGGGACCCAAACCCCTGGCTGCCTGTCCAGGGTTGGGCTCGATTCAAAGTGCTGGTATTAACATTCAAAGCTCTAAATGGCTTGGGGTCAAGTTATCTGCAGGAAAGCCTCCTCCCACATGTGCCTGCCCAAACCCGAAGATCACCTTCAGGGGCCCTTCTCCATGAGCCCCTGCCAAAGGAAGTGAGGCAGTGGCTACTAGGAGGAGGGCTTTCTCTGCTGTGGCACCCCGGCTGTGGAATGAGCTCCCTAGTGAGGTTCAGCTGGCACCTACATTATACTCCTTTCGACGCCAGGTGAAGACCTTCTTATTCTCACAATATTTTAACAGTTTATCATAGTCTTTTAACTCCGCTGTTTTAAATCTGTATTTTAAATTTGTATTTTAAATCTGCATTTTACCCTGGTTGTGTTTTTATATTGTATTTTTATATCACATTTTTATACTGTTAAGTTGATGATTTTAACTTTTGTGAACCACCCAAAGAGCTTCGGCTCTTGGGTGGTATATAAATGTAATAAATAAATAAAATAAATAATAAATAGATTACTCAGGGGAATGCAGCACAAGTTGCACAACCCTGTCTTAAACTGAAGTTTTTTTAATATTAGAATCCGCACATAACAAACACAATATATGTTGGGTGAGGGGGAGAGAGGGGGGGAGAGAGGAATGTAAATATGCCGGCATGTGCATGCACATGTCCAGCCAAACAGGCTGTGCACAGCTAGTCTAAAACTAAAACATAATTAGTAGAAGTTTTATATGTTGCTTATTTTTTTCCCCTCTAGTTAAGCTCATAGAGATCTAAATATTAATATCCTGGGTTTTTCATCCTCATCCAGGGTACTTAAGTCACATTTGCACAGGAGAAGAATGGAAACTGATAGCATAGAGATCCAAATAGTAGCCGCTTTTCCTTATCTTCAGACAAATCATACTGTGTCACCTTGAGGTGTGAAGTTTATTGCAGAGTGCATTTTACAAGGCTAACGAGTACAACACAATCTAATTACATTCGTAATAGATGCTGTGAAATAAAAGTCTGTGACATGGCAGCCTATGCTGATTTGTTTCCACTCTTGCTCTGCTAAAAATCTGCAAGATTCTCCTATCCACTCAACTTCGATGTAACTTCCTTTGATGATATTGCAGGTCACACTGATCAGGAGGCTTTAGTGCTAAGCACAATACTTTAGAAATCAGCTATGATTCCCTTGTTCTCTCAACCCATTCCTGGCAAGCCTAAATATCCTTGATTTCTTTTAAGTTCCCATGTATACACAGTATGTAATGGACTGATTCTTGGTTTCTATGAAATGCGGTCCTGTCATCAGCCCTTCCAGTTTACAGTTTCCTAGCCAACAAAAGTTGCTAAGATGAGAAGCAAAGCATTCCACTTTCTGGTATTTTTCTTTATGTAACTGAATATGTGTGTCTGTGGCACTTTGCCTACCTGTCAAGAAGTACTACAGATCAGGTCCAGCCTCATACAAGTCAGCTTGATTGAGAAATCAGTGGGCCAATCCACCCCAGAGGTATCGAAATGGGATTTACTGGCTCACACCATTTAAGCATATATCCAGAATACAGAAACCTGGATAAATTCATGTACGTACATTTCCAAAACATGGGACAACTTGGATGTGCATCAATACCCCAAAAGTCTTTCTAGGAAACAGCAGTGGATAAAGACACGAGATAATTATTTCGACATAATTATTTCGACATATTTTTGTCTCAGATCACCCTCTAGCTTTAAAGATAGTTTTACCCATTCTGGCCTTTTAAAAGAGGGAAGAGTTACATATACAAATAAATAAAATTTTGCGATTCAAAATGGATGAGAACATATAAACCTATTGCAGTTTACTGTGAATGCCCTTAATGCTGACCTTCTCAGGCTTTTATTTCTTTACTGAGGTTTTAAAATAGTAAAATAGTAAAATGAAAATAACTGCAATGAGCCTTTCATTAGACCATTGATTCATCTCACTCAATATTACCTACACTGACTGGCAGTGGCTCTCCAGTCTTTCCCAGGCCTACCTGGGGATGCTAGTAATTGAACCTGAGGCTTTTCCCATGCAGAACATATGCCCTACCACTGAGCTCAGGCCCTTCCCCAAACATCCTATTAAAAGTTCTGGGGAGAAGGGGAAATGGAGGGTTGACTAAGAAATAGATTTTAAAATTAAAAAACAGTAATCAGCAAGGTATTCAGAGCAGACTTATTTCACTGAAAAGGCAATAAAGGAAGGGGATAAGATGCTAAGTCAGCTGGACATTTTTATGGAGGGATGAGGAACGAAGGGCCCAGTGACTCAGTCAGATCAATTTAATAAAGGAACTTGCATGTTGAGCAAAGCAGTATTTATGGCCTGTGTAACATTAGTCTACAATAGGTTTCTCAAAATTGACTAAAAAAGAAAGATTCTGATTTCTCAAAATCCCCTAACAAATATTTCTGAAAGCAAAAATATCTCAGTGCAAGATGTAGCGGGGGAAAGGTCAATTTATATAAAAACTTTTAAAAATACGATTTATGTGCAGCTGCTTCCGCCCCAGGATAAAGTATAGATTTCCAATTCTGTTTATGTCAGACATCAAAGGTAAACACACACATATTTGTGCAAAGTGAAGGCAAATAATATTTTTAAAAATTGCATAGCAATCGTTTATTGGAATACAAATGATTTAACTATTATCAATTCAAACAATAGAAAAGTATGCTTCTGTGAACATCTCTAAAAATATGTAAATATACTTAATTCAGACCTGTGGGCCCTAAGAGCAATCTGAGCAGGGTTTTATTCTTACAAGAAACCCAAATGCAGTCTAATAGCTTGTTCTTTGAATATAGTATTCCTCTGTTCGGGGGGGGGGGGGGGAACAGAATTTGGAAGCAGTAACAGTAGCAACTGAAGCAAAGGTGTGTAGGTGGGTGTGAAAAGAATGGAAAAATTAGGTGCACTGAAATATGATCAGGATAATGCAAGAATTTCAAATCTTTGTTTACTGTTGAGTGTTATCTTTTCCTCAAGTGAGACGACAGTGTGGGAGACGACAGTGTGGGAGATCTTTAACCTTGCAAGTTTTTCTGAAGCAAAGAAACAAACAATAGTAAAGCCACAGAAACAATGGCACTCCCTGCCTCATGTTCTTGTAGAACTGGAAGAAAACGGGAGGAAGGCTGAGGTATTGGCTGGCTCCAATGATTCAATGGCGGGACCAAACTTTTGGCTGTTTTCCAGGAACAGGGAGGAGCAATCTGGGTCTGTGAGACAGCCAGCTCAACTATATGCTAGGCATATACCGCAGCACTTCAAATTTTGACCTAAGATGCCCCCTGTTGAATTAGAGCAAAAGCTATCAAGTCCAACATCCGTTTCCAATGTGCCCGGCCAGATGCCTCTGTGAAGGCCACAAGCAGGATGGGAGGGCAACAGTCCCTCTGTTGTTCCCCAGTAACTGGTATTTGGCAGTATCCTACCCTGGAAGTAGGATATAGTTATCATGATATAGTTATGATAACTACCATGACCAGTAGCTATCTGTGCCCTTATTCCCTTTGAAAGCCATCTAGACTTGTGTCTGCTACCACATCCTGTGGCAGGAAAATGTGCATGAAATCTTTGTGAGGCACTGACGAGAGCCATGGGTACATTGCAGCATGACCCTCTTCATAAAACTGAACATGCACCAGCCAAACGGTGTTCAGCCAGCCTCCTAGAAGGCTAGCCATAGAACAAAATCCTGTATGAGTAAATCTATGTTCTCCAAGCATGCACAGAATCTTCTTTCATTCACTTGCTTTAATAAGAATGTAAGAATAGCCCTGCTGGATCAGACCAAAGGTCTACTTAGTCCGGCACTGTGTTCCCAGTGGCCAATGAGGACATTAGTGCAATAGCACTCTCCCACACATGTTCCCCAGGAACTGGTATTGAGAGGCATACTTCTTCTGATACTAAAGATTAAAATATAGCGATCCTGACTAGTAGCCATTGATAGCTTTGCTCTCCATGAACATCCAGAAGCTCAGAGCACATTCCACTCAATGCTCAAGTTTATTTACTATTATTGAATATGTGGTGCCATCTAAGTACAGGGTGCTGTACAAAGGCACGACAGGTCCCAATCCCAAGGAACTTGCAATCTAAAATAGGCACAGGGAAATAAGAGAGGGAAGGGAAAATGCAGGCAAGGGGAAGCAGGGGAGAATACGTGCTTACTTCAATTACACATACTTGGGCTTAGTTATAATAAAGTATATAGGTATATGATGGTCACTCATAGCTTTAATTTTTTAAAAAATCAACAACCCTGCACTCTGCATAGATATCCAGATGTTTCATACAAATTACTCTGAGTTAATTTCCCCAGACATTTTTTTCTCATCTTACATTCTTTAGTCTCTTTTATTTATTCTTCTAAGAAACAATACAAGTGGACTTGTAGATATTTCTACTAATTGTGTGAAATGCTACAAAATGTAGCATGCACCAGTGTATAGCATTATCCTGAAAACGCCAATAGCATATGCTATTAGGTGCAGTAACTGGTATTTGGCAGTATCCTACCCTGGAAGTCATGATCGCTAATTGCAGATTCTGCAATTAGCAGAAATAATTCCTCTCTATTTGCTGTTTAATTGAACATCATTTATCACAGCTGAGGATTCTGCCTTTAAGTAACTACATGTGAAGCTTAATGAATGCAACCCTCAATCAGATATGCTTTGGATTTAACCTTAAGCTGCTTAATATTCTTGTCAAAACTGATGTAAATTGTACTACAAACAAAACTCTTTTCTGCTTTGATTGCAAATTTGAAAGAACAGCTACTTACGTAGATAGCTGTTTAAAGACTCCCTTCAACATGGTTACAATGTACAGGTCCAAGATCAGAGGGGTGTTTAGAATCCAGTTTTTTCATGTGAACATTTTGACAATTATTACTTTTTTGCAAGATTGCTTATTCAGTTGATAATGCATGAGGTTCCTATAACAGAAATATGACCTGTTATTATCTTATGGGGAAGATTGTGACTACTGCAGTAGAGTATGGGTAGGCAACTCCAGCCATTGGCCATGTTGGCTGAGCTTTATAGTAGTTCTAGTCCAAAACACCCGGAGAGCACTAAGTTGGCTACTCAAGCAGTAGAGCAAAAGTTGCACTGATTATCTGAATGTTTCAAATTCATTTTGTAAAAATCTCATACTGACTGCTCAATCAGAATTACCCAGTGCAGAGAGAGCATGCGTGCATGTGCTCTGAACTGGTGCAGAAGCAATTTTCCTGATCTGCTAACCACGGTAAGAGATCTTCCCCTCCCTCCTCCCGTATGAATCTTGTCCTCCTTTCTATGGTTTATGTCATCATACTGACCTGCACCTACTTGCATCCATGGTAAACGTTAGCCAGGTTTTGTCCTCATAATCAGAGTGAAATTAGAAACCCTGCTGATGTTTCTACCACCGATGCAGACAAAAAGCTACAACATGGTCAAAGGAAACCATGAAAGGAAGAGGAAATTTGCGCAAGGGTGAGAAAGAGCGCATGCGAGCCCATAGTATACTCTTGATCATTCTTAAAGGGTTCTAGAACTTTTCATCTATACAGGCCAGAAACAGATAGACCAAAAACAAAATCTTCTCTAATTCAGACAGTGCTTCTATCCTAAGTCTTCTAGAAAGGATTTCTATGCACGGAACTTTCCCTGGCATCAATCTTTATATGCAATAGAAATATAAGGAATGTGTAAATGATTTCATTCTTAAGTTCATGGGAAGGAAGGTAAACAGATCAAAATGATGCCACATCTTTATAAAAGTCCTTTTGTATGGAAGGCTGTCTATAGTAATCCAATTAACGAATTAGCGCCTATCAAAGGGAAAGAGCTTTTCTTTGCTGATATCAAATGAATATTGACTATTTTCATTTCATTGATGTTTTCTTTTTTAGAATTGCTTTTAAACATTGCTCAATTTGGGAGATTTGTTTTCTTTTCATCTTTCTTTTTCACATGTTTAGTTTCATATGAAACCGATTGATGATTACACTTCAAGGATACTCAGTCCAGCCATGGAAGATTTAAAAATTAAAAGAGTATGCTCAGAAGATCCATAGATTATGCAAATATTTCTCCTCCTGTATATAAGTTAGAAAAGCCAAGAACAAAAAAAAATGCAAAATAGTTTTCTTTATTGCACATTAGGTTCCACTGTAATATATATATATATATATATATATATATATCATCTAATGTTTTGGATACTCCATAATTATGAAATTTAAATGAGACAGCTGCATAAATTAGCAGAAGCTAAGAACTACAATTATGCATAGCAGCAATCACTTTTATAATTGGAGGAAAACAACAGAACTCCCCATGTACAAGATTAAGCCTAAGTATTCATAATGCTACATTGTGATAGGCATTATCCTTCCCCCTCAGTCTTCCAGTGGTCTCCGGCACGTCTCCCAGGTGCCTTTGTGGCAGAAACCATCTTGTCTCATTACCCTGGCTCCCATCCTGTTCCAATTGCTTTCACTTTTCATTTGCCACGTTTTTTAAAATATATATATCTTTTCGGTGCTTCAGGAGTAAATATGGTCATTTTTTTAAAAAAAAAATTCTCCTGTTCTTTCACAAATTGTGCAGATGGGGTCATAATTTGAGGTGGGTGTTGGTCTCTTGCAAGTGCACAGGAGTGCAGTTATGGCTGTCACTTATGTGTAGTCCTGCCTGGTCAAAGTCCTTGTACGTTTCAGCTATCAAAGGGAGCAGAGAAGTGGAGTGGGCAATATTCAAGGAAACTGACAAGATGAGGCTACATAAAGGCTAATCTGCACATAGTCAGTTCTGTTCCTTTGTAACCATCACTTAGAAAATATATGGGTTTTAAAAAAATATTGATGAGTAGATGCATTTTCCTATATTATATAAATTACATTACTGATGTTAGTAGCATGCCAAAAACTTCAAACCAAGGCAATATAAATACTAAAATTTGAACTCAACTCAGGCCTGTCTCCAAGTACAACTGTTTATTTAGTAAATCATGCTTTTAAGCATCTTTTGTAAGCTATTTGGGCAATAGGATGATCCTGAAATCACGTGTTTCAGAAATGTTCGAAGGTTGCCACAGCAACAAACACAATTATATATGAAAGGTGGGGAGGGATAGTCATATGATTACTTGAATGAGGTATGTTGATGACTGGTAGAGATACAAGTTTAGAGATAAATGTTATTTTGAAAGAGGGATGGGTGCTAGTGGAATGCACACATTCCACTGTCATCTGTGGTAAACAGATTTTACAGATTCTTGTATTGTTTCAAAAACTTGGAAAGCCTGTTTGATCAGAGGCAAGAGCCGGGCAAATGCAGTGTGTATACACCACGAGAAACGATGCCTCACTCAGAACTATTGTCTGTCTCCAGCCTAAGAAAATCAGTGACACTCGGCTCTCCAAAAGTCTTAAAAGATTTACAGAGATGTGTATGAATGCTGCTGACTGGATTACCATTTCTTTCTAGTAGCAAAATGTTTTAGAAGCGGGGGGAGGAATCAAGCATCTTGATGGCAGAGCAAAAATGAGGCAGTTAAATGATACATTTAGGTAACAGGGAAGAGAGAAAAAGGAATAAAATCAAAACATCTACAAAATGCTAGAGCACAAATCTCCTCATTGTTCTTGGCACCACCTCTTCCCGCAATTGATTTTCTCTTTCCAGTATGATATGCATAGTTGCAAAATTAACTGGAATTGTTACGAGCGTTTGAGTTGATAGCGGGTATGACTATTTCATTTTCCAAAATTCTTTTCATGTTCCTGAATGATAGACCCAATTGCTTTTCTCCTTAGCTGAATAGGCATTCCCTGTCTAGCACCTTATACAGAAGCAGAGATGAATGACTACTTTGCCACTTTTTGTATGGGAGTAAACATTCCTCCGATACTTCGAAAGTTACACTCTTAAAAGCAAATGAAGAGTTCTAGGTACCAAATGAACTAAATAACAATAAAATGATCACCTCAAGGTATTGTAATGTTTATTTTTATGTTACTTGTATTTTATTTACCTTAAAACATTGTGTGAACTGCCCTAGGATTTTTTTTTAGTACAAGTAACATATGATATGGTATATGCATCCCCTAAATGTACCAATAGAGATTGCTTACAGTAGTGGTACATCAATAGCATAAGCAGAGCAGCAGGGGTGGATATTGCCCTGAGAATGCTGTTACCATGGAATGGAATGGCTAGAATCCTGTGCAGTAGCAATGCGTAGGGATTGTACAAGTGGGACAATCCCTAGTCAGAATTTGCTCCACATCATTGCCAGATGATGGAAGAGGTGGGGAAAATGTATGAATATCATGGTTCCACACCATAGTAGTTCTGTTCTACTAGAAATTACGGAAGGGGAGAATAGACATGTGATAGTCATTTTTTTTGCAGCAGATCCACTTTTACTGTAACATCTGATTTGGTCCTAAGGTTCCCTGTTTAGTCTACACACAATTAAGGTCAATCCTAGCATTAGGCAAAGTGAGGCAGCCAACTCACGCAGCAGATATTTAAGTTTAATTCATTTGTTGTGTGCTTCAGCACCTGCCTTGCACCCCTAAGCTAGCCTGTTGCCCTCCAGTGCAGCGTTGAAATAAGATTTGATTGTCTATCTACTCAGTTTCTGTCCATGGCATTGGAGAAAGGTGCCATTTTATCCTTTGCCCCAGGCAGCAAAATATCAGGTTTACCACTCTAAGGCATGAAACATTTCTAACAGCCCTGACCAATGGCAGCCCTACAATTTCTGATCAGTTCTCAACTACCTACCCCGTTGTACTTAGGGGTTAGCAAACGCAGGGAGTGCTCGCCCCACCACTGTCCGTTGCATGCCCCATGAGCCAGGCCAGGCCTTGTCCCTTACCCCTTGCTACATTAATGAGGGAACTATTAATGCAGCGGTCAGAAATGTACACTTTCTGGAGGCTCCGGAAAGCACGCTTTAGCCCCCCAATGTTCTAATCGGGGCCTTAATGCAAGGTAGCATTAAGAAGGTCTTTAAGGCCCTGATTGGAGAGGAAGGGAACGCTCGCTTCCCAGAGTCTCTGGAAAGTGCGCAATTCCCCTGGGCATGCTAATGGACCCAACCAGAAGCTCGATACATCCTTAGTTATACTTCCACATAGAAAAATATTACAGGTCAGGCAGGGGGAGAGAAACGTAGATGGGCAGTGTGTGTTTGGGACAATAGCTGTAGATTTTCTATCACGCCCCTTCATGAGTGTATGTGGTACAATACATTTGGTTTGTAGACCTGAAAAAGTAATGCGTGAATGGAAGGAACACATGTTTCTATTTGAAGCCTCTTTGGTATACATCTGACATACGCAATAAGCGAAGCTGCCTCCCAGCACATCAAAAATGTAGAGCCTCATCAAAAAACCAACTTCACTCTCCTTCAAATTAGAGGAAAACAGCATGCTTGTGAAACATATGGTTATGGAATATAAAAGAGAAAGCGGCAAATAAGCAGAACTAACTATGAAAGAGTTAGCAATCAGAGAAGTAACAAGATCCCATGGGGACATTTCTGTAATATTTGTATGCAAATACAGAAAGCACAACATTCAGAATATAGGAAACCAAAGTTATATTTAAATGTCTCCCAAAAAAACAAGGCAAAACATGTTGTTAATACAGTGTGCTGCATAATCAAGGCATTAAGATAACAAGATCCCTAACTCCATTCGTTCTAAAAATTGTTCATACTAAATGCCTGTTTTGCCAAAGACAACATAGTAGTTTAAAAATAAAATTCCAGTGCTCACTTTTTCATCCTGTATATAGCTGATCACAATTCATTTTTAATTGGCACAAAGCTTGTTTTCTGGAAGAATTTTTACTTACTTTGGAGAAGAGATATCATTCACAGATAAATCTCATAATTAGAAACTACTAGATTTCATAAAATGATTTCACACCATCGGACATTACCATCTTTGAGTATTTTTGTATGTGTGTTCTGCATTACTTCAGGGTTAATGGTGAGATGAACAACTCTCTTTATGAGATTCAGAAGGGGGGAAGTAATTATTAAAATATGGAGAAATTGTAAACTTTCTTTCGGAAATAAATTGAACTCCAAAGGCAAAAGCTTCTAAAAATGCTCCTTCTCTTCCTATTGAAAGTCCTGCCCCTTTCCAGATCCCAGTATTCCTCCCAATCTTTCAACTGGAAAACTAGTTTCTCCACCTCTTATCCATTTGACAAATCCTGGGTTGCTCAGGTATTTAAATATATGCAAATGCAGCATTGCTACTTGCTACATCACAAGATCAGGGATGCTGCTGAAAACGGTAATGTTTCACCAAATTAAACCCTCTCCATTCAGAACATGTACTTCAACTTATTTTGTATAGTCTTACTCAGTACATTTCCCCAATCTCCCTACTCCGTTTTATTTGCTGCAGTTGGCAGAGAGAGAGAGAGAGAGAGAGAGAGAGAGAGAGAGAGCGCATGCACTGTGTGTGTGTTTGGGAGGGGGAAGCTCAGAATAATGACATCAATATGGGCCTGTTCAGACAATATTTCAGGGACTGTGGTTAGCAAAACTGTGGTTCTCTGAAGTTAGCACTAACCACAAGCCATGCTATCGCACACAGCACTGTAAACCATGCCTGGTTCCCAGTTTCCTAAACCAAATGCTAACCACAAACCTTTCAGCTGAGCTCCTAAGTACTCCGAATGTCCTGCCCCGTGTCCCAGTGTCCTTTGCGGTACAAGTACAGGAGCGCCCACCATTTTAGGACTGTTTCTTTGGTCCGCCCAATTTTGTTTTCTGCCTATCTTGTTGAAGTGGATGATCGGCACAACCGATCCCTGGACAGGACGCTCCCCACTCATGAATATGTGTCCCAGCCCCTCTCTCACCAGCCAGGACAGTTGCTGGCAGAATCAGAGCTTGGAGCGTAGCGGTGCCATCCTGAGCGTGCCGCCATTTTGAGAGGGGCGCCAGCTTTCCTTTACCCTGGTGGCAGCCAGCATGATCTTCTCAGCATGGCAGCAATTGGGAGCTGAGATTTAGCTTGCTGGCTAGAGTGGCTTAGGCGATTTAGGCTGCTCTTGCCACCAAGCTCTATGATTTTGGCCTGTTAACCCCAACGGAATCACATAAAACACTTTAAGCCAGGGCTAGAGCTGCTAACCCTGCTGCAGAACAGGGTTAAGTGAAGATGGTCCAGCTGGGATTAGAAAGTAACCAAAGTTTAGCAAAACGCATCACACACGACACCTTAAAACCTGCTGCTTGACCAAAAAGCCTTAACCAGCAAGGTTTAAGGTGTCATCTGAACAGGCTCTATATGAAGTAAGTTGCATTATGGAGGTTGAGGGGGGAAACCGACATGGGGCTGCCATTTTCAGTAGCAGCCCCACATTTTTGATACTGATTTTGTTACCAATGAATATAGGCTAATAAACTCACCTTTCTTCCCTCGGTAAACTTCATTGAGGAGTTGCTCCTGATTTTCTATTTGACCCATGAGATTTTGGTGCTCTGTCTCTTTGCTCAAGGTCAGCTGTTTCAATTGCTCCCGGGTCTGCAGCAGGTGATGCCGGAGCTTCCTTTCCTTGGTCTCTCTCTCCTTCACTTCTTCACACAACCATCGGAGCTTCGTCTAGAAGAAAGCGTATTTACGTAATATTTACATGGAGAGAGCTTTATTACAGTGTTCCTCAGCTGCAGTTCTACAGCAAATCTTTGTCAAATCCAATATGAGATAGAATCAGGAAGCTTTTGCAGTTCTAGTCCTGTCAGCACTCTCTCTCTCTCTCTCTGTCTCTCTCTCTCACACACACACACACACACACACACACTGAAATTTACCAAGATGGGTGTAGATGGAGCATAGGAATTACTATTTGCTGTCAAGTCAAAGATCAGTCTGAATCTCCATTACACCTGGGAGATTCCATAATCCAACAAAACCAATCTATATCCAGATTACGTTTCTCAATTCATCCTGTATGCATTTGACAATGCTCCTGCCCTATCTCCATACCATCAAAGGGTGGTCAATATTGCCATCTTTGAAAGAACAATCACCAACTGAAGATATTTGCACCTTGTCTTTCTAAAGGTCAAGACGGCTTCTGTAAAACATATTCAAACCACAGCACTTAATAAAACCGACAACATTTCTGGAAGATCAAAGAAGTATGTAAACAAAAAAGTCAGACAAAGAAAACAAAAAGCCAAATGCTTTTTTGAAATAAATAAATCCTCTATGGAAAGTAGAGAAGGAAGAACAATGACACATCTCAGCAAAGAGATCCACCTTCAGGTTACCGATTCATTACATTGATTTTGGGGTGTTGTTTTGAAGAGATAAATAAGGCTTCTGCCTCAACAGGCAAAGGTTTCCCTACAAATACACACACACACATTTCTGAACTAGTAAAGCTGTTCCCAAATACCTTGGATTGGATCCAAAAGTGCCCTTTTACACACAGAAGGCATCTTCCACTCACGGTAGGGCTGTTTTACACTTCACACTACTGCTGGAACACCACATGAGAATACACTGTTTTGGAGAAAACATTGTGCATTCCTGAGAGTTTGTAGAACGTGAAATGGAATGCCAGTTTGCACTTCAGAAGATGATTGTGTGTGCTGGCATCTTCTGTGGTGTGTTTTAGTTCTAGATATATCCTGTTGTCTACGTGATGCCATATTTACTTCTAAGAAAAAGTTGACTGATGTAGCGATTACTCTTACACCATCTGCTACCTTTCACCTCCTAAAGTCTTTCTTGCTGGAGGTTTTGGTTCACGTGAGAGAGAAAGACAGAGAATGAGACACATCAATAACTAGCGCTAGTTTCTCGCCATGAGCCGAAAACACAGAACAGCCCAAGTATGTTTGAACTTATACACCATCAATGTGAACATTTTGGGAAGGAATAAGCTGTGCAAGAGGAAAGACAATGCAGCTCCCTGGTGGACGATGCACTGGATGTCAAGATCTAGGAACAGAATGGAAATAGCCACTAGTGCAATTCCATAAACATTTTCTGTTCATGCATTGCTATCACACGGCAGTTCTTGTGCTTCTACTTATGCAACATCATGCAAGTTCTTGCACAAGAAAACTTTGACGTTTCACTGAAAAGTCATGGGGACAATTCATGATAACAAGTTGTAAGGCGAATGAATTTGAAAAGCTAAGAACTGCAGGAACAAATACAGCTCAAAGATTATGCACTATAACACTGCAATTTAGTCATGACTTTCAAAACAGCCAGAGGGTCAGAGGGAGGACCCTGCATCAAATGAGGTTATCAGTAGCTTTTTAAGAAATGAGTTCACTTTGTACAGGAACAAAGTTGACATATGGACTTAATCCTAGTGGTTTTGAATGGCTTGTGGCTGTTTTTAAATAATGAAAATAGTTTCCAGAAATATTTCAAAGTGCTGAAGTGATTTCAGATGTTCAAATCGTATTTTAAAATCATTACCTTACCTTAAGAAGGTTTCTGACCTATACTCGAGAGTAAATCCCTTACATTTCAAGTCGGTAGTCCTATTCAGGATTCAATCAACTGTGTGATAGCTTAAACTGGGGAGGGGGCACGCGCACAAGCCCTGCCCCCAATGTCCCATGCACCAGCTGCACTTCAGGCTCACAGCTCAATGCAATTAGAAGCCTCGTCATGATCTAAAGCCTGAAGTAGAGCCCTTGCACACATGCTGTTCAGGAAATATGACAGGACAGCTTTGTATGTACTGGAGTTGCTGGCTGGTGTGGACATCAAATTTCTGCATTTGCAATCTTGATCTTTCAGCCAGAGGCAAAATAAAATTAAGTTGTTTACTTGCCTTTCTTATAAAGCTGATCCTATATGGTCATACTTATTGCTATGTTGCAAAGCATTGTTAAGCACAGATCACTGGCAGAGTACAGGACTTGCACGCAAAAAGCCCCAGGTTCAATCCCTGGCAGCAGCTCTCACTGGAGAGCTGCTGCCAGTCAGTGTTGGCAATACTGGGCTAGATGGTCCAATGGGCTGGCTCAATATAAGGCAGCTTCCTATATTCCGTTCACTCTCTTCCTCCAATCTGATGGCAGTCGGGGGGGGGGGAGGGAGGAGAGTGAGTGTGCATGTGTGTGTATGTGTACACATATATATTACATACACACACAATACAAGAAAACCTTGCAGTGGGGCATGCTCTTTCCTATTCAGGATTCCAGCCATTCATGCCCTCTTCCAGCATTCGCCCTTCTGTATTGCCACTACCGCCATCGCCACCGCCTGGTTTACCATCCTCCTCACACATTCTGCATTCTGTGGCTAATCAGCATGCCCAGTCCTCAGTGTGCTGTTTTTGCAGATGGTTGTCAACTTAGGGGTTCCTCCCTGAAGATTTTTCAATTCCTGCAAACCTTGCATTCTCCCCCAGCACGCTGATACCTCCCTCTTGCTTCTCAGCAGCCCCATTTTGTCTGCAATCCTGTTGGCACTCAGTAGCTGAATTCGCTGCTTAGAGGGAGCAAAATGCTATAGATACGCTCTACCACATGTAGTTCCATGCATGGTTCTCAAACAGCCCTCCATAACAAAAGGCAAACTTCTTTTGAAATTGAGGGGACATTAAAAAAAATTGATACTATCAGGAGATTTGGTGCTCAAACAGGCTAGGATGGCAGAAAACATTTTGTGGAAAAAGGAATCAGAGGCAGTAAGCCTATATGTTGGGGAACATGGATGGAAGGGTGCTGCTGCACCAGGACCTGCTTGTGGGTCCCTGGTTGACAGCTGGTTGGCCACTGTTTGAACAGAATGCTGGACCAGATGGACATTTGGTCTGATCCAGCATGGCTCTTCTTATGTTCTTATGAAAGCTGTATGTACTGTAAGTATTAAAAAATAAAGTAGCTTTTTCAATATTAGCCACGAGAATGAGGGCCTCTCCCACCTTAATTCATGCAGTTAATAAAGGCTAATTCATGCCATTAATAAAAGAATAGGACTGTATCAGTTCCAAATTCAAGTGGAAGACTACATGTTTGAATAAGGTAGTATCCAATGTTAGCTCTATGTAGAGTAGACCCATTGAAATGAATGGGACTTCTGTTGCTTGTGACTAATTCAAGTCTCATTCATTTCAATGGGTCTACTCTACATAGGACCAATATTGGATACTCCCCATAGTCTCCTACTTCTAACCCTGGCTCACCAAAAGCTAATATGTCAGCAAGTAGTGTTCAAACCTAGCCTTCAAGTAGCTCATAAGGAAAGAAAGGTACATCTACATCTGAAACAATTAAGACCCACATATAGTATCTTGTTAGTTTTTACACTGTGACACTCATTTGCTTGGTCTCCAATTTATAGCAAAGAGTGTACAATGTATGAATAACTGCTTTGTGGTTGTATATCTATAAAGCCATTGCAGGCAGATCAAAAAAGGCACAGATACAGATGGTGCCAATCATCATTTCACTGAAATTACCACAAAGCCTTAATTCCTTCAGTCTGTGTGCATGCCTAAATACTTCCATAAAGGCCAGCACTTGTTTGCCATGCCATCATACATTCCATTTATTTCTTATTTGCCATTAATGTCATCCTAACATTAAAACGCTTCAAACAAGGCCCACATCTAGGCTCCAAAAAGTATTATTTTAATAATGTGCATATGCTTCCACACAACTGCTGGCATCTCCCATTCCTTCTCCTCACCCTGCCCGAACAGCTGCAGTTCCTCGTGCTTAACTGGAGGCTGCTCCCAAACCTTAGATGGCTGAGGACTGCTTTAAGGACGGGCACCTCAGAAATTCCACAGGGCGCGTATGAAACGTGCACCTCAGAAACTCGCCACACAGCCCTCTAAATTTCAGGAAATGTCTTTCGGCTCTTGAAAGCGTTATCTATAAACGCAAGGAACTCAAGCGATGAGAAAACTGCTGGGTAAAGCCATATTTCTTGCAAACCAATTATTAAAGCTGTTTGTTTTTTGGGTGCAAATGTGACGAACTACAGTATTTTTAAAGGCCCCTTCATTTCAAGACTCACCTACTAATAACTAGGAATGGACTCAACTGGCAGATTTATGAATCAATTACTACATGCCCTCTGAAAGGTCCTCGATACTTGCTGCCTGAGATTTCTGCATCAACAATCTGAATAGCGAGTCTCTTTCCTCTACAGCCCTTGCCCTCCAATTCAAACCCTTATCTCCACTATTTATAGTGATATTCACTCTTGAGCCATGTGCATTACAAAACTAGCCCATCAATAACTTCAGGCAATCTCGCTAACAAACAAATGCAATTTCGCCCAAATAAGTTGGTCAGCTTTTCTCCCCACATTTTGACCCTAATATACAATGAGGACAAGTCTTGTCTCATGAAGCAGAAAATGTCTTTTAGATCATGGGAAACTTAATACTATTAAAAGATACTTGCTTACAAAGCTGCTTACAAAGTCACCAAAGTAAAAAGCAATGACTAAAAGTTTACAGTCATCTGTCTGATCTGTTAAGCTGAAATAAAGAAATTAAAGCTTACAGGCACAACATATCGGGTGCCCTATGCTCCAGTTCACACAATGAAACAACCAACAGTTTGTTAACCATGGATTGTTCAGGAGCGAGCAGGAGCTCCCAACCACTCTCCTGCTTCTGGTGGGCTAAACAACCCAAGGACACTCCATCCCTGGGCTGTTGTCCCAGATGTCCAAATGGTTAACAAACTGTGGGTTGTTTCATCATGCAAACAGAGCCTATGTCTCATAAGATGTTTCCAAGCATATATGAATTCAAGGCAAGTTTAAGAATTTATAAAACAGGAACAAAAAGGAGGACTTTTCAAAACTTCTTTAAATATTTGGCCCAGTGCAAACATAATGCTGCTCAGACTCCTTACCATGGTTAGTAGTGGGTACATGCTGTAGGTATGGGCATTCGCCCCTCCTTGTTCATACATTTCCTACCATTTGCTCTACGGAATTAACCATATTGCAGGATTATGTCTGCATCAGTGTATTCACTAGCCAAAGTCAGATTAAAATTACAGCTTGCAACCATGTTTATAACTGAGTTTGCAAATGATGGTTTGAAACTAACCATGGCTAGTGAAAAATGCTGGTGCAGATGTAATGCTGTAGTTAGTTTCAAATATAAAGGAAGGGGAAAATGAGGGGACAGGAGCAAGAAAGAAGGACCCTGTAGGGTGTTTCCAATCTCTGGGACTGTTTATCTCAGAGAAAAGGCAAATAAAGGGAGACATGATAAGAAGGTCCAAAATTATGCATGCTGTGAAAAATGTGGATAGGGAGACATTTTTCTCCATCTCTCATAATACTACAATCTGGGGTCATAAAGCTGATTGGTGGGAGATTCAGGACAGTTAAAAGGAAGTACTTCTTCACACAACACATAGTTAAACTTTGGAATTCTCCACCACAAGATGTAATAATGGCCACCAATTTGGAAGGCTTTAAAAGGGGGTTGGATAAATTCCTGGAGGAGAAGGCTATCAATGGCTACTAGTACTGATGGCTATGTGCTACCTCCAGTATCAGAGGCAGTATGCCTATGTACATCAGTTGCTGGAGAACATGGGCAGGAGGATGCTGTTGAGCACTGCATTAAGAGAATGCTGGACAAGATGGACCTTTGATCTGATCCAGCATGGCTCTTTTTATGTTCCTAAGCATGGTTAGGAGATCTCTCAAAATTATACCTGCATCAAGCCATTGTCACCTCTGTGTTGAACACTAAGAGAACAAAACATTATGTTGACATTACCCCATCATTTTTTTCAGATGCAAGAGTGAAAGCAGTATAAAATACAGGTAAGAGAAAAAACTGAGGTTCCAATCCCCATTTCTACACTCACATGAGAATATCCAGGGCGTTTTCAAAAACGTAATCTAGTTGTTACTGCAAGTGTAAATTATCACTGTGCAATTTTGGTGAAGATATGTCTCAACCCCACATGCAGTTTCAGATAGAATACCCAGATGGTACCCTTGAAGAATGGAGAAAATATTTAAATAGATGCAAGTGTGACTAATGTCTATATACTTGTACAAAACATATTTTTACAAGAGATGTTTTCTGTGCATCTCCCCTAAATTAATTAGGGATTAATTCAATTTAAGAGATGTAGCTAAATCTTAGCTTATCCTTAAAAAATAGTACTTACCTTTGTTTCTGCTAACCAGCGATGAGGGTCACTCTGTACCCCAGGCGTAAGTGATATTGCCTGAATTAAATTAAAAAATAAGTAACGAAATATATAAATAAATAAATAAATCAGAGGTACATGCATTATACACAAGACTGGTTAAACATTTCCATTAGAATGCATATATTTAATCTGTATTTGTTCAAGTCACATTTAGAACTGAGCAACATATTACTCAGTGACCTATTTAGACAAAACGCTAAGCGACGGCAGTTAAGCATTTTGAGTGAAACATTATGGCTTAGCAAGTTGTATGAACCATGACTTAGCAGCCCCATTCAGAAGACACTGTAAACCACGGCTTTAACCACAGTGAATAAAGCTTTTTGCCTTATTCACCATCACTAAAGCCATGGTTTAAGGTGTCTTCTGAACAGGGCCAGTGTGTCGTGTGAACCATTCCTAACCATTGTGGCTACATAACCATGGTTTAAACACGTTCACTAATCGTTTGGTGCAAAAGAATTAGTGGCCTAACCATGGCTTAGCATGTTGCTTGGGGAGGACAAATATTATCTTTGTTCTTCCTAGTAATAGTAATCAGATTTGGTTTCATGATCTCACTGAAGACAAACAAATCTAATTTAGATTGAGGGCAATGACTATTCAAATATCAACACAGTACTTCTGTTTAAAAACGCAAAGGGATGCAATCAATACTGAGATATTCCTTGTCAGTATATTTTATTATGAGTATTTATTTCTATCCCACCCTTCAATAGACTTCCTCGGGCAGCCCACTGTTCCAACCGTTAATTGTGGAGACACAAAGGGCACATGGTTATGATTTAATTTAGAGAAGTTGGTAGAATAGATTGGGGGTGAACACAGATCTGTATAGGTACATTCACGTAAAACATTTGGAAACAATTTGGCAAATGGTTCAGAAAATTAAAACAGTGCAGAGAACAAAACCACACACACAATGATCTCTGCTACCATTCTTAAGACTTTTTAGCTAAGATCTAAAACAGGGTAGAGTCTAATTACTCCTGAAACAGTCAGAAAGAGAGACTACATCAAAGAATTCCTATAAAATGATTTTCTGACGTTTTGTTGAGAAGCTTCAGAAATTTAAGATACTGAATAAAGCTGTAATAAGAACAGATACTGGTTAAGGACTGGCAAATCTGTCAAATTCGATTTCGCTCAGGTTCTCATTTTTCCACTGTTAAGTTTGTTCTGTCCCAATTCCACATAGGATTAAATATTTTTCCCTTAGTCGGCACAAAAAATAAATTAAAATAAGCATCTTTGTATGTATTCTCTTTTCAAAGGTATACATTTTAAAAAGCGGGTTTTTCCCACTGAATAAAGGTATTGCGTGCATTTTTGCCTGCAAATGTACATTTTCTTTTGCAAACTGCATCTCAAATTTCATTGCAGACTTCAAAAATGTATGGATTTCAACAGCAAAATACATTCTGGTTTATTTGTAGGTCCGAGAAGTGTGAATTTGGGAAGTTTGCATTGAAATGCAAACCAAACTAATTTCTCATACATCCCTAGAACTGGTAAACTTTCAGTTTTAAATATAAAAATGTGTGGGTTTCTTTTACTTTTAGATAAAATTCAATACAATATTGAATATTAAAAAGAAATGCATTAAACATGTTGTCTTCATGATTTGCTGAAGTAGCAGGGTATATTTTGTGTGCCCTGGAGTTAGAAATGCAGGCATCATCTTGACACACAGCATGAACAGGTTATGGCAATAACTCCCTACTTCAAGATACGAACATTATTTGGTAAAGAAGTTAATGTAGAGTAGCAAACTATGCTCTTCTCACCAGGCCAACATGATATAATATGCAATCTGGAAGGTTATGACACACTGGGCAGGAATAATAGGATGTCATTCTTTACTGGGACATTATGATGAACTTAAAACAACTTCTGGTGATAGCATTGTTTACACCAGGGGTACATAACATTTTTAGCCCCAAGGACTGCAACAGGTGCCTGCTGAAGTGATAAGGGGCCACACATGTGTGTGTGCACACCTCACACACAATATGCAGCTCACTCACATACACATATGTACTCTACTCACTCAAATCCAGCTCCTGCCCACGAGTATTTCAGAGGCCTGGCACCTACTTTGATCTGATAAAACCAACACTCCTCCCAGAAACCTCAGGCCTCAAACCAACCTAAACCACCTCTGGCTACTGCTAGGCTGACCATCTGAAAAGGAGGACAGGGCTCCTATAACTTTAACAGTTGTAGTGAAAAGGGAATTTCAGCCAGTGTCATTTGTATGCAATTAGTTCCTGGTGAAATTCCCTCTTCATCACAACAGTTAAAGTTGCAGAGCTCTGCCTTCTTTTGTATATGGTCACTCTAGTATAGTGCCTGCAACTTTAACTGTTGTGATGAAGAGGGAATTTCACCAGGAACTAATTGCATACAAATGACACCTGCTGAAATTCCCTTTTCTCTACAACTGTTAAAGTGATAGGAGCCCTGTCCTCCTTTTCAGATGGTCAGCCTACACTGCACCTAAAAATGATACTGTAGAGTTTGTAAAAGTGCAGAAAAGGGAAACTAAAATGATGAAGGGGCTGGAGGAGCTCCCTTATAAAGAAAGGTTACATCAACAGATGGGACTGTAAGAGGAGGCATGACATAGATGTGAAAAATTATGCATGGCATGGAGAAAGTGGTTAGGGAGACATTTTCTCCCACTCTCATGGGGTCATATCCCATGGTGGGATTGGTGGGAAATTCAGGACAGATATAAGGAAGCACTTCTTTACACAGTACATAGTTGTGATGGCCACCAATTTGGATCGCTTTAAAAGGGGATTGGACGAATTTCTAGAGGAAAAGGCCATCAATGGCTTCTATTCCTGATGGTTATATGCTATCTCCAGTGTCAGAGGCAGTATGTATATCAGTTGCTGGGGAGCATGTGTGGAAGGGTACTGTTGCATTCAAGTCCTGCGTATGAGTTTCCTGTGGGCAGCTGATTGGCCACTGTGAGAATAAAACACTGGACGAGATAGACCTTTGGGCTGATCCAGTACGGCTCTTCTTGTGTTCACCCAACCATGCCGAAGGATCCTGACATCCCACACTGTTACCTGGAATTTTTTCAAGCGGAAAAAGCAGGGAAGCGCTCTAGAAACAGGGTCTATTGTTCCTGCCATAGAAACTTTGGTCCTCGAGCAGACAGGAGCCTTTGCGCACTGCTTCCTAGGGCCTTTTCAGAATGCTCTAGAAATGAAGCTTCTATGGCAGGAACCATAGAGTCTGTTTCTTAATGTTTTTCTTGGGGTTTTACCCTGTAGTTTATTTTTTCTGGAGGGCTGGGAGGCCATGAGACAGGGCTACTTGCAAACCTAGTTTACATAAATACTAGATGCAATGGAAAAATGGTTTCTTGGCTGTATTAGTACATACTGCAAGCAGGAGAGTTATATGACTGAATACTCAGCACATAGTAAGTGTCCTGCATATCAGAAACTAGATATCAGGAAAAAAGAACACTAGCCTAAAGATCCTCCCCTTGACGGCAGTCTAAAAATAAGCTCAAATAAACGAAATAAACGAAATAAATAAATTTATTCTTGATAAGCTAGTTTTGTACATGAATGGGATTCTTTTTTTCATGATGAAGCATTCAACCATGTAATCCCCAGCCTGCAGTCTTAAGCTTCACCACTTCATCTATTGTTTGTTTGTACAATTTAGGCATAAGGATGCAGGTATCATCATCCAATAAGGCGTATAAAAATGACTTATTGTTAAGAATGCTTAAAATGGAAAATTCCATTTTTAAAAGGTGATTACTAAATACGCCTAAGCTTCTGTTTCATAAAATGCCTGTATCAAGAGTGAATTAAACTAGCAGCCCTGCTTCAAATGGTACCTGTATATACCCTGACCACTGAGTTCACCTTCAGATATCCTTCTCCAGGAGTCCCCATCAAATGAGGTGAGATGGGTAGCTACTAGAGAGAAGGCCTTTTCAGTGGTGGTGGTGGTGTCCCGGATGTGGAATGCCCTCTCTAGAAAGACTTGCCTGGTACCTACATTGTTGGGGTTTGGGGTACTGGGTTCTCTATTAGGTTTTCTTTTTATTCTCCCAAGCAATAAAGTCCTCTCATGTTTTAGTGTTTTTTAGATCATTACGCTGCTATTTTCATCTCCTGTCAGTTTCACTTTGGCCTTATTCTATGGCTGTTTTAATTTGTTTCAGAAATTACGTTATATTCTGTTGTTCTTATATTTTATCTTTTCATCTCTATTTTGTGAACTGCCCAAAGAGGTCCAGATATTGGAATATAATTTAATTCTGAATAAGAACTCATAATTACTGTGAATTTCTCCACTGAGTCCCTAGAAAGGACTTCACAAGCTGCATCAATTTCACTTCCTATCATAGAGAGGACAGATTCCTGTTCATTTTGAAGACATCGCAGTTGGTCACGAAGATGTGATTTGACTTCCTCTATCCTCCTTAGGTGGTCATCTTCGCTATTTATCCTTTTATTCTTTAAAAAAGGAAGAAAGAAAGAAAGAAAGAATTGTTATTCAAGGAATTGAAATTTCCTTTCTCAATGTTGAACTCTACATTTGCAAGACAACCTAGAAATGTGACGATGCTTTTCAGCGGGGTGGGGTGGGGGTTAAGGGGGAGATTAACACTGTTTACTTGTAGTAAGTAACATATTAACTTGCTATTCCCAAAAATATACAAATCTGCAACTGAGGAGATATCTCCTAATGTTAGAATCACATTAGATGGGTAAAAACATAACCAATAAAGGGAGATAGTGGCATACTTTTTCAATAGCTATATGAGCAAGCCAAAGTAAACCTTGGTGTGTGCATGTAGTAAGGTGGTATATCTGTGTGTTACATTTGACAGATTTGCTCTGCTTACACTACAGAAAAACCACCGGGTGCTGTCAGTTTGACTTCAATGAAAATTGTTTCCAGAAAGAACAATTCAATCTCCAGAACTTTAATTACAGACTTCCCGACTGCAAATCTGACAAACTGAAGATGGCAAAGGTTTGTCCCTCAAATTAGCAACTCATTTTCTCATCAATTCCTTTCATGCTGAAGGCCACCGTCCACATGTTTACCATCAAGGCAAGCACAGTGCTTAGCAGGGCCAAAGATGCTGTTTGTCAGGCTACAATTTCCTACACGCAGATCCACATCTAGCCTGCACTATACACAGATGCTGCAGGAGGAAGGAAAGACCACCCACCCATTTCCCCTGATATATAGCTACAAACTGTCAAACCCAAATCTGACCTCTCTAGGTACCAAGTAGCACAACACAAGAACACCTCAGGAAGGTGAGTAAGAACAAAAGAACCCCCTTTTCCTTCCCATCCCTCCCCACAAGGCTCCTACAAGGCTCCTCTTCCAAGCTGGGTAGAGCCCTGAACAGAACTCCTCTTATGGCATGAAAACACATAGCAAATTCTGCTCCAAGTCCCACTGATGCACTGCGGTCCTTCTCCATGAGCCCCTGCCAAACGAAGTGAGGCAGGTGGCTATCAGGAGGGCCTTCTCTGCTGTGGCGCCCCTGCTGTGGAATGAGCTCCCGATAGAGGTTCGCTTGGCACCTACGTTATACTGTTTTCGACACAAGGTGAAGACCTTTTTATTTTCCCAGTATTTTAACAGTTCATCATTTTAGTTTTAACTTTGCCATTTTAAATCTGTATTAATCTGCATTGCTGCTCGGATTTACCCTGGTTGTGTTTATACTGAGTTTTTATACTGTTTGTTTTATACTTTGAATTGGCTTCATAGTTTAAATGTCTGTGAACTGCCCAGAAAGCTTTGGCTATTGGGCGGTATAGAAATATGTGCGAGAGAGAGAGAGGCCATGGAAAATGGCCCAACCTAACTTTTCAACCTGCCTATGATTTCTGCTTCTCCATCTCTACTACCCTCAACTGATCACAGGTTTCCTGCTTCTTTAGATGATGTTGGGGCCCCTTAAGTTTGGAACTTCCATCCCTGCACATGTATCTGGTACCACCTCTCCTTCCTTCAAACCCCTCCTCAAAATCCACCTATCCTACGTGGTCCTTGATTTATCCTTATCTTCATTCTTACCTGTAACCAAGCTTTAAGTTTGTGTAATGGCATATGCCTGCATTCTTCTCTGCCTGCCTGCCTCTCTCTCTCCTTCCTTTTGTGGTCTTCCCCCCCGTCTGTCTTAGATTGTAAGCTGCTTAGGATAGGGATCTATTTTGCCTGTGTAACTGCACAAGGCATCATTAAAAGTATAACAACGATAAAATAGAAAAATATTTTTGCAGCCTTGTGTACGCATCTAGAAGCTAAAGCATTCACATTACAAAGTACGAACACACCCAGTGGCATGAACCTGCATGTAAGAAATTTCAGAATGAAAACCAGACCTTGCATGCATATGTTACAGAGAATTTCCAATATATGATGAATGTTGACATTCACATATGAATGCTGACAATACTTGGGGCGGGGGTGGGGGATCACCTCTCCAAAAACACCGAGATACACACCAGTGAACGTTGGCAGTGTTCTAAACAAAACTGGCAACAATTGATGTTATGTCCTAAAAGTGTAGAAATAAACTTATCAGCTTTCAGACTTTCACAAAATGTGTCTGGAATAGTCAGCATTCACACATGTCAACATGTCAACATCCCCTAAATGTTGGCCATTTACTGCAATATATAGACGAGGCATACTTCAGCATTCAATAGTCCTTGCCCTCAGTGGGGGCACCCACTTATAGATGGCATCAAAGGGAAGCAGCAGCATGGAATACCAGCAATAGCTAGGCAGTGATGGGGCTGTTGCCATGTGCCTCAACCAACATCACCACTTGAGTGTTGTCCAGTGCCAGTGCCTGCAGGAGAAGGGGACCATCACCACCACCATCCAGGGAAGAGGGAGAGCCATCTGCTGCTGCCTGCCTGCCTGCCTGCTGCTGCTCTTTTCTCTCTCCCCCCCCCCTTTTTTCCCTTTTCCCCACCTGGCTTTTTGTGGGTCTTGAGCTATGTGCCTGAGAAAGAGGATACAAAGCCAAGTGGGGGGCTTTGAGGGGGGGGCAATCAGTGTAGTGGTGGGTAGAGGGAGATATGGCATTGTGAGGAGGACTTTCCAGATAAGGCCCAGACAGTTAACGGCTGTGCCGTGTTCCAGTCCTCCTCGCAACTGCAGGTCTGTTGGTTGCCCTATCAACCAACCCTCGGGTCTCCGGATGCTGCTTTTAAATGCCAGATCAGTGTATAATAAGACCTCCCTCATCCACGACTTAATTGTGGATGAGGCAGCCGATCTGGCATGTATAACCAAGGCCTGGGTAGGAAAGCAGGGAGGAGTCAGACTCTCCCAGCTGTGCCCACCAGGGCACTTGGTTCTGCATCAGAGTAGACCTGAGGGCCGGGGAGGGGGGGTTGCTGTGGTCTATAGGAACTCCATCTCCCTCTGAAAGCTCCCTGTCCATGTGACTACTAGTCTGGAGTGTTTTCACCTTGTGTTGGGTCAGCGGGCAGATTGGGGATTCTGTTGGTGTACCGCCCACCCCGCTGCTCAACAGACTGAGGTGGTCTCAGGGGTACTGCTGAAATCCCCCAGACTGTTGGTTTTGGGGGATGTCAACATTCACGCCGAGGGCACTTTATCCAGGGCAGCTCAGGATTTCATGGTCTCCATGAACCATGGGACTGTCCCAACATGTCATCGGCCTAACACATGTAGCAGAGCATACTCTAGACCTGGTTTTCACAACTGGACATGGAGATGGTGATCTGAAAATGGGGGAACCTCACAACAGTCCCTTTGTCATGGTCAGATCACTGCTTGCTGAGGTTTAGACTTACAGCAGCTTTTCCCCTCTTCAAGGCTGGGGGTCCTATTAAGGTGGTCAAACCCCCAGAGGCTAATGGGGAGTTTTCCAGCTGATAGGGCTGGCTCTCCTGTTGAAAACCTGGTTGATCTGTGGAATGCAGAAATGACCCGGTTGGTTGACATGATTGCTCCTGAGCGCCCCCTCCTGTGTAGAGCTCGTACAGCTCCGTGGTATATCCCAGAGCTGAGAGTGATGAAACAAAACAGGAGACAGCTTGAGTGCAGATGGAGACAAACTCCTGGTGGATGCAATCAAACACTGGTAAGTGCCAATAGTAAAGTATATTCAGGGGCAGGAAGGGCGGCAAAAAAGCAATACTTTGCTGCCACTATCAAATAATCAATTTGCCGCCCAGGGGAGCTTTTCAGAGATGTCCAGGGGCTATTACATGCCGGCCCCAAGGACACGGTTCAGCCATCTGAGGCCTGCTGTACTGAATTTGCTAGGCACTTCCAGAATAAAATCTTTGGCATCCGCTAGGACTTAGGCTCCAGTGTTATAGCAGGAGAATCTAGCAAGGTGTCCAGACCACAGGCTTGTCCTGTTTTCTTGGATGAGTTTCAGCTGATACAGCTCGAGGATGTTGACAAGGTGCTTGGACAGGTTCGTGCAACCACCTCTGTATTGGATCCTTGCCCCTCTTGGCTAATAAAAGCTAGCAGTAGGAGTAGTACCAGGCCATCTGAAAGAGGCAGTAATGAGACCACTCCTGAAGAAATCTTCCCTGGACCCGGAAAATCTTACAGGCCGGTGGCAAATGTTCCATTCCTGGGCAAGGTCATTGAGCGAGTGGTTGCGGGCCAGCTCCAGACACTCTTAGATGAGACTGATTATCTGGATTAATTTCAGTCCGGTTTCAGGCCTGGCTTTGGCATGGAAACAGTCGTGGTCGCCCTGTATGATGACCTATGTTGGGAGAAAGACAGGGGGAGTGTGACTCTGTTGATTCTCCTTGATCTCTCAGTGGTTTTCGATACCATCGACCATGGTATCCTTCTGGGACGACTGGCTGAGTTGGGAGTGGGAGGCACTGCACTGCAGTGGTTTCGCTCCTACTTGGCGGGTTGGCTCCAGAAGGTGGTGCTTGGGGAACATTGCTCGGCCCCGTGGATTCTCCAGTATGGGGTTCCGTAGGGGTCAGTCCTGTCCCCCATGCTGTTCAACATCTACATGAAACCGTTGAGTACAGTCATCCGGAGTTTTGGAGTGCATTGTCATCAGTACACTGATGACAAGCAGCTCTATTTCTCCCTTTCATCTTCATCAGGTGAGGCTGTGGATGTGCTGAACCAGTGCCTGGCTGCGACAATGGACTGGATGAGAGCTAACAAACTGAAACTCAATCCAGACAAGACTGAGATGCTGTTCTGACAGGATGGAGGGTGTTCAACCTGTTTTGGATGGGGCTGCACTCCCCTTGAAGGAGCGGGTTCATAGCTTGGGGGTTCTCCTAGAATCATCTTTGTCACTTGAGGCTCAGGTGGCCTTGGTAGCACGGAGTGCCTTCTACCAACTTCAGTTGGTAGCCCAGCTACGCCCCTATCTGGACAGGGATAACCTGACTTCAGTTGTCTATGCTCTGGTAATCTCCAAGTTGGATTACTGCAATGCGCTCTACGTGGGGCTGCCTTTGAAGACGGTTCCTACAGTTTGTGCAAAATGCAGTGGCCAGATTGATAACAGGAACCAGAAGGTTCAAACATATAAGACCAACTCTTTGGTCCATGTATGGTCACAATCACCAAACTAAAATGCATAAAAATTTAGTAAGAACATCAGGTGTTGAGCTAGAAATATTATTTGCACGAGTTGTTGGGAGTCTATTATAACAATGCATGTAATGAGTCTGCAATGCTGAATTATGAAAACTCTTTACATCTCTAACATTACGGTTACATTTGGTACATAATATTTAGAACCCTTTTCAAAAAGCAATTTCAAAGAAACTGATTTCCCGCCTTCAAGAAAATCAATGGAAGCCTCAAAGCTACAGAAATTCTCTAAATATGGGTTAAAACTAGGAGTAAAGCAATACTTTGCTTACGTACAATAGATAAGTCAGGCTTACAATAAAGCATATGCCTGGGTATCTGTCGCATGTAGATGTGGGCTTCAGGTCTAACTGCAGATGTGAAGCCACCAGACACTGCTGTGTTTTCTCTATGTGGAAAGCAGTGGCATCTTAATACTGCTGCCATAGCCTCTGCACGTTTCTTAGGCGTATTTGCATTGCTCCCTGTCCACTGCTGATCAGGGGAGAGACCCACTTCCCACAAGCAGTAACAGCCAAGTAAATGAGTGGGAGTGAGATTCTGGATCAAATGCCATTGCATCACTGCTGGAGGATTCTAATGGGATCTGAACTGATTCAGATTGGCTTGGATGAAGCCAAGGTATTTTTGCAATTATTTAATAAATAGCTTGGCTCAATCTGAGCCTGGGGGAGCTCTAAATATAAGGTGCATGGAGGCAGAGAAAGGTGGATGGGATCTATGCTGTGTTCCATAAGCAGATGAAAACAAGGAAGCAGGGTTTCACGGTAATCAACACGTTCTCCACTAAAGGCCATCGTTCCCTAATTTTTGAGCAGCTGCAGCCATGCAAATTCCTAGACCCCTATAATTTTAAGCAACCAGTAAACACTGGCCTAGTTATTTCACATGCCATAACAAAGGTGGAGAGGCATATTCCCATTAGGAGGGTCAGGGCACTTCTACTTCAACCACTATATAGTATTTATTATGCTAGTGGATCAGAGTTAAGCTGGCATTAGAGTGCTAAGGAAAGTTGAGCCAAAGTGGAAAACTCAACATCAGGGAATAAATGAGCTGGAAAAAGGCCAGCATCACTTAGTCAGCCTTAGTCAGCAGTAGTAGCATGCAGGCTATCCTGGGGAGATCAGGATGGGAGCTTTGATTGTTGCCGTTTAAGTTTGCCTTTATTTCTTCCAGAATTGGAAGGGAAAGCCACAATTGCTGGTGCTCTGAAAATTCTTCCATCCAGCAAATAAGCAGAACCCAGAGAGCAATTCATACCCAACACTTGAAGATTTATCCAACAGCAAAATGATTAATTTTACACTTCAGTGCTGGGGTTTGTTCTCAATTGACATTTTTTTACCCAAGACAACAAGTGCCCCAATCATGACAGCTGAGTTTAAAGTGTCAGCGTATATTAGCCAGAAGAGACTAAGGGAGAATTATTGACAGAGCAATCCTATCCGTGAGGTATACCTGCTGGGTGGGACAGGATTGCTGCAATACTGGGAATAATGAGGGTAGTTTGGGACATGATGGCGAAAGGCTGGAGCTTTATGCTGGCAATGCCTATTATGGCTATGAAAAAGGGCTGCCATGAGCTAAAATACTCCGACTAGAGTTAATGGAAAGCCTCAAGCTGTTCGCTTCCCTCTTCCTGCCTCCAACCTCAGCTGTATAGGAGCACAGGACTCCAAGTAACTCCACCATCAACCACAGCACACTACCAGGAGAATGTAAGCTCCAGTTCACAACATAGGGTGACACATGCCTGCTCCCAGAACCAGGAGTATATTGAAGCAAAGCATGGAATGCTCCTGCTGCATCAGACCAAAAGTTCATCCAATTCAACATCTTGCTTCCCACAGTTCCAACCACATGCCTCCAGGAAACCACAAGCAGGACATGCATCCAACAGCTTCTTCCTAGCAGCCAGTTTTCAGAGGCATATTGCCTTGGAATCTGGAAATTCTATAGAGCCATCATGACTAATAGCCATAGATAGCCCTATCCTCCATGAATGTCTCTAATCCCCTTTGAAAGCGATCTAAGCTAGTGCCGATCACCACATTTTGTGGCAGTGAATGCCATAGATTAATTATTTGTGTCCCAATGCTGATGGAAGATTTTTTGATCCAGCGGAAAGGATAGAGATTATTTTCGCCAATTTCTCCTCTCCACACACCCTGCAACCCTCCATACCACCTCCCACACTGTTCTGCGCTGCTGTCTAGGAAGACAGAAATATACCAATTAATGTGGATAATCACCTAATTGTGGCCAGATCTACACCAAGCAGGATATAGCGGTATGAAAGCAGTCCATAAAAGACACGAGCCACACCAAGCATGATATAGCAGTATATGGCACGTGTCAATGGGCCCCAACAGTTGTTAGTGCACTTCAATCCCACTATAAAACAGTAGTGTGGCTCCTGCCTTTTATATACCGTTTTCATACCACTATATCATGCTTGGTGTAGATCTGGCTGGTGACTCTTGAAATTGGGAGTCATCAAATTTCCCCTGAGGTAGTTTACAGTTTTTCCATTTTAAACATTTATCTAACAGTGAAATCAGCTCAAACGTATTGAAGTTGCCACTACTGCTAGATGGAAAAGAAATTACCTCAAATTATTTCATGTCCAGCATATAGTCATATGTGCCAGTTTCTCTTATATCTCTGACTTGTTCGTTCTACAAAAGCATAGCTATGTTATATGTGTGCGGAGAAACCCCCAAAGCTTTCATTTCCATATTTTGCATGGGGTCAATTCTCTCAATGTCTTACAATTCGCTAACGATGCAACAAAAATACACTTAATAAATATGTTACAAACTGTTCTCAAGCAAAATGAAAACCAGAATGTAGTCCTCTGATCAAAAATAAGCACTCTTTCAACATTTTCTCATTTGAAAGATTTTTCTTTGACGTTATAAAAGAGTTAGCCCTGAGCAATTGCTCTGGTCTGATCCAAAGAACACAGCAGTAAGGATCATGGTCCTTGTTTTACCCAGGGAAATATTTTGATTTGGTAAAAGTGGAATCTGTGCTCTCATGTTCTCTCTTTAATTATGTTCATGCAGCAAGAAGAGCCATCAGAATGCTGTCATCAGAAAGTGAAAATCCAAATACAGCTTGGCCATGGTCTGAATGCACCAGCACAACTTTTATTTCAAAGCCAAATTTTTAAGCAACTTTTTAGTTGTGTAATGGCCTGGAGAACATTGACAACCATAAGTAATTTCCTATGGGATGCAATCTTTTCATCCTTCAAATTGCAGGATGAACCTACATTTTATTAAAAGAGGGTAGAGTGTTTTTGTTCAAAGCTTTCATTGGAACAGCACATTATTAATTTGTCACGTCCCAGCAATATACTTGGAACCATTGAATCCCACTGCCTATTCCTGCCACCTCTCATGGAATATTTAATAAGAGTAAGAATTCTCACAAACATTACCAGAAGTATTAAACTATAATATGCTGGTGCCGAGTAAAGAGGTTTGGTATTTATTTAAGCAGCGACAGCACATATTCTGTAAAGCAGCGCTGTCTTGAGAAATACTGCACACACACAAAATAGGCTTAAAAGAAAACAACTCAAAAAGAGCAAGAAAAAACTTGATGAATCTACAAGTGAGCAATAAAGTGCCAAAGTTTTTAGAAGCTGTAAAGGGGGAAAAGAGAGACATGCTAATATGTACAGAAGTCAGAGAAAGGCAAACCAGAAAGACTTTTGCATTGTTTGTTTGGTCTGTGCAAACTCTATGCACAGATTTTAAGGCTTTCTGATCACACCAGTGCTTCCCACTATATGATATAAACAATTTCTGCCCCGCTATCGGATAAAACCAGGAGCAAGGGTACACTATGGTTGTACTCTTGCTGCTGTTTTTTCATTATTGGTGTATTAGAAATTTAAACAGGGAAACTCCAGTTTCTTCTCTGAGAAAGAAGACTATTTCAGGAGATGTACATACCTTTGTGGGCACCTACTGGTGATACCTATGACCTCAGTGGGACGAGATATAAAACATTTCCCCAGAGCGGTTTTGAAACACTTTTTAATGTTTTTTAAAAACTTTCTTGTCAGTAAGTTATGTATGCACTCTCTCTCTCTCTCTCACACACACACACACACACACACACAAACAAACGAGGCCATTAAAAATAAAAACACAAATACCAGTGACAGCCAACTACTGTATCAGCAATAGCCAACCACTGAAAGGTTGTTTTCTCTTCTTTCTTTCTTTCTTTCTTTTTTAAAGCCTGTTGCACAAACAGCTCCCCAACATTATAGCTAATGTTTGATAAGTTTTAAAATATTTTTTCAAAGGAGAAAACATTCCTCCACACTGCACTGGAAGGCTATTTTCCTCCCCATAAAAGTTCCTTTACATGGATTGGAGCTAAAACCAGTCACATTAAGAGAGAAATAGACAGTATTGTTATTATGCAACCAAAAAGGAGGCCACCTCGTGATCATTATCGTCATCAGCATGAATGACTGAAAGACAAAGCCAATCTGTGTCCACAAAGTAATTTGTTGGAGGATAGATTTTAAAATATTCCAGAGTTCACAACAAATTTTGAACATATGCATTCTTCTGGAGGAAATCAAAAATACTTTATGGTGGTTAAGATCAGTCATTCATAGGAAAATTAAAAACAGCACATATCTTTCTGGTACAATTCAATTCAAAATTAGGATACGTTGAAGGGATTTTAAAAAGTCCTTGTCATAACTACCGGACAGCCTAGAGATCTCACACAGAGATAAAAACCACTGTACTGCTACAGATATAAACACATCAATACATTTACCACCAGAAATAAAACACATACATTCAAAGCATATTGGGAATTCTGGGAAATGTAAAAATTGGTACATGTGCAACCTTTAAGCCACTGAACTACAAAGATCAACTGTTTTCTGGATTGGATTCTAAAAAAGTAGCCATATGGCATGATATTTCTGTATATGTGTTTCTTCATTCTTTAATGTTTATTTGGACAAGTGACATGTCATCATCTGGACAAGACAGGCTAATCTAATAGCAATTGGGCACAAAGAAACCTTCCTCAGTACAGACATTTGAACTAAATGACATTCAACCAAATCATAACTCCATCTGCTTTGCAGATGGAATTATATAATCAAGTTTCTCCAGATTATTTTCTAAAGCTGATATTATTTATTTATTATTATTTATTGCATTTGTATACCTGGCAAGTCCTCCTCACAACGCTGCGGCTTGTGCAAAATGCAGCGGCCAGATTGATAACAGGGACCAGAAGGTTTGAACACATAAGACCTACTCTGGCCCACCTGCATTGACTGCCTATATGTTTCCGAGCCCTATTCAAGGTGCTGACAGAACACCTCTACCGACATGAACCTACCCATACACTATGTACACTATATACCTGGCCCCCCAATTGTGGAACGATCTCCCCGACGAGGCCCGCCTGGCGCCAACATTGTTATCTTTTCGGCGCCAGGTCAAGACTTTCCTCTTCTCTCAGGCATTTGGCAATATCTGAGGAGCCTGGGTTTGTTTTGTTTTTTGTAGCTTTTTTGAAGTGTTGTAGTGGTTTTTAAATGTACAGATTTGCTGTTTTAATTTTTGTATATTGTTTTTAATTGTTTTTAATCCTATGTAAACCTATGTAGAGCTTCGGCTATGGGGCGGTATACAAATGTAATAAATAAATAAATAAATCTAAGGTCCTACTCCGAGTGCCTACTCCGAGGGAAGCTTGGAAGTTGGCAACAAGGGACAAGGCCTTCTCTGTGGTGGCCCCCAAATTGTGGAATGATCTCCCCGACGAGGCCCGCCTGGCGCCAACATTGTTATCTTTTCAACGCCAGGTCAAGACTTTCCTCTTCTCTCAGGCATTTAGCAATATCTGATGAGCCTGGGTCTGTTTTTTTGTTTTGTTTTTAGGCTTATAGCTTTTTAAGTTATCATAATGCTGAGCCAAGTACTCTGGTGGGCACAGAGTCTGACTCTTCCCTGCTCACCCACCCAGGTCTCGGTTATACATGCCAGATCGGCTGCCTCATCCACAATTAAGTCATGGATGAGGGAGGTCTTATTATGCACCAATCTGACATTTGAAAGCAGCACCCGGAGGCCTGAGGGCTGGCTGATACGGCAACCAGTAAGTCTGTGGGTGTGGGGGGGACGGGGGGGCATTAACTGTCTGGGCAGCGTTCGCCTTACCTGGCAAGTCCTCCTCACAACGCCATATCTCCCTCTACCCATCACTACACTGATGGTGCTCCCCTCAGATCCCCCCACTTGGCCCTGTATCCTCCCTCCCAGGCACATAGCTCAAGCCTGGGAAAAAACAAACAAACAAACAGGCAGCAGTAGCCAACACCCACACCAACTTCCTCCTCTCTGGACAGCAGGCCTCCCTCTCCTCAGGTGATGGCTTTCCCAGGCCCCCTCAGCCAGCCAGCTTAAATATCCCTCCCAGGAAGGGAGGGGGACAGGTGGACTTGTCCACAGCAGCTGGCTCAGTACCTGGGGGCCTGGTCCTGCAGGGAGTGGCAATCTATTAGGCAGCAGTTCACCGGGAAGAGCAGCTGTGGTGGTGGCGGAGCGGCAGACTGGCAGCAAGGCAGCAGACCGGCAGCAAGGCAGCACTTCCTCCTCCCTGGGCAGCAGGCCTCCCTCTCCTGCAGCTGATGGGCCTGCTAGGAGCGTGGAGGATGTCTGAACTCCAAAACACTCCTAACAATATTGTTATTAGAATTATTTTTAGAGCTTTCCCCATCAGTACAGAATTGATCTAGTCTAACAAGCTTTCACAACAAATCTGGTAATAAAAGTCTATCTACTGAGACTACTTAAGAGGTATACTTGCTGCTTTAATGAAACTCTGGGATTAGTTGGATAGTTTTAGGAAATTTTCTATCTGTTCAACCATTTGTCCTCCAACTGCAGTTTGGATCCAAAACTGTGTCAGACCAGGGGCACAACCACCATTTCCTTTTAACTTTAAAAATAAAATAAGAAAAGGAGAAAGAAAGAGCAAAGGAGAAAGATTGGGGACAAAGGGAGCAATAAGGAAAAAGTAAGACTGGGTGGAAATAAGGAGACAAATATAGTAAAAAAATAAAATAAAAGCAAGCTCCATTTAGCAACTTAGTGTTCAAGACCGATGCCAGACTCTATTGTACTAGCCCATGAAATCATAATATTTCTCTTTTACCTTTTCATCCAGTTCCTGTTTCATCAGCTGGCATTTTCGCCTAAATTTTGCATGTTCTTCTTCTTTAAGGGTTAGCTCCTCTGTCAACTTATCACATTCAATTTTCATCTTTTCCACCTGTCGACGATAAGCTTTTGCTAAATTTTTTTCTTCTGCAAGTTCGGCCTATTGGGAATAAGCAAAACAAGGAACAAAAGTTAACTAAGTTTATTTAAATTCCTACTCCTTAGCCAAACATTCATATACAATTTATTTTCATGAGTAGGACTTATATATAATTTATCTGACGGAAAACTCTTATTTCAAATCTACATCACATGCCAAATTACATCATGTTGCTTATTATTGGATAGCTTTCATGCTACACAATGTATACAGGAGTTTAACCAATACATATTTTGACAGCTGTACCCTTTAAGTTATTTCCCCTTCTGCTGAAAACATGGCTGTGCCTGTTTCTCCAAAATGTTTCCATGCCACACTGAGCCCTCAAAGTTTTTCTTTCATGATCATCTAATAGTATTGTCAACAAAGCATATGAGACCCACAAAGATACCCAGGGTTCCTGAGGGGGAAGAGGTGGGGCTATTCAGAAGTGTCACAGGCATTACAGGTGAGGTAAACAAGAAATACAGTTCTGGTTTACGACTAGATGGCAAATAGTATTGAAATAACCCAATAATCTATTATTGGTAAAAACAAAAGAAAAAACACCTACATGCCACTGTTTTACTTAATCAGTAATGCAGTATTCATTAATCTCACAGATATCTTACACCATCTAGTACAACTAGAGTTTTAATTCCCTGCATTCTGTTCTACAAAATATCAAGTCTTTATAGCAAGGGTGGGCAACCTGTGGCCCTGCAGATCTCCCACCAGCACAAGGAAAGGCGAGTGTTCATGGAAGTTGTAGGCCAAAAACATCTGCAGGTGCACAAGTTCCCCACTTCTGCCTTACAGGAACAAATATGTAACAGAGACGTCTTGCAATAGATATACAATTATTACAGAGGATCCAGATCATCTTGCACAGTGGTAACAGATTTCACCAGATGCCTTTCCCCAACGTAATACCCTTAATTGCACAAAAATCTCAAACTGTGATCCCCATTTCACCTACATATCTATTGCTTTTATCAAAACTGCATGGAATGGGGCCACACACATCTCTCGGGCACTTATTGACTTTTATGCCCATGAGATGACTGACCCTCATATGACCATATGGCCCTCATATGACCATATGACCCTCATATGGTAACTTTTGCCCCAAAATTTATTTTTAAGAAATTAAACGATTATGGGAAGAATCCAAAGGGGAGCTTACGGGGTTGCTTTTAGAACCACTAGCTTTCTGATGTACGTTTGGTGGGTCTTGTTTGTGCAACGGATCAAGCGGGAGCTCAATGGCAGTATTGGAGACAGCCTAACATGCTTAAATAAAGCAAGACTGGCAAAAGCCTGGGACAAATAAAGACAGCTTGTGATATTAGCCTGTGATGTTGTTTAGTTTTAAAGCTCAACTGCGTATTTCACAGGAATGTAGAAGCTTTTCTGGTCAAGAAACACATGGTCAATTTAAAATTGGACGTTATTTGTACCCCGCCCCCTACACACACAAACCCAGGTATGTTATCCAAAAGGACGGGGGTAAGTTCACCGTCCTACACAATTACCTTCACCAATGCAATGTGATCCTCTGCCTCCTCCTTTTCTTGGCTGAACAACTTCATAATCTCTTGGACACGTTGGTCATGTTTGGCTCTCGCCCGCTGCAACTCTGACTGAAGTTCCGCCAGCTCCTGTTGGTGGACATCTCTCTCCAACTTCAGTTGCTTACTGATTGTAGCCATCTCCTCCTGACTAGATTCCTGTTGCTTCTGGAGTTCCATCAGGGTCTTGCGCATCTCCTTCTTGGATTTCTCTTCTTCTGCTATTTGGTTGGTCAGTTCTGCCCGAACAGCACTCAGGTTTTTAATAACTGATTGCATTTCTAGCAGTCTTGACTGGTCCTTTTCATGGATCATATTAATTGTTGCAAGCTCCTCTTCTAAACATTGTTTATCAGATCTTACTTGGCTCTGTGTTAAGCTCTGCTTTTGCAGCTCACTCTCCAATTTATCTGCAGTTTCTCTGACATCTCTAATCTCTTGTTCAAGAGCCACCTGCAGCGATCTAGTTTCATTGAGCTTCATTTCTTTACAATGCAGCTCCTCTTCTTGCTTGGCCCTCTTCTCAAGAACATCAGTCAGTTCCCTCTGCAGATTTTCCATCTGGTGCATAGCTGAAAGAAGCTGACTCTTCAAGTCATCCTTTTCTTTAAGGAGCTACAATTTAAAAAGGGGGTGGGAGATTGGAGAGAGAATTAAAGAACCAAGATACCACTGTGGAGAAAGAAGGGAACTACACGAAATAGACGAGTGCCAATTGACAACTCCATTAACTTTGCCACTGCCCGAAAAGTTCTTCACTATTGAGGCATGCCTCAAAAAAATTGGATGACAGGAAAATAAGGAGCAACTCCACACAATGATATGGAATCCAAAACATTAGTTAGTAATTGACAGAGGATATTATTTGCAACTAGTTCTGGGAACTAGTTGAAGGGCAGTATATAACACTTTAACACAAACAACAACAACAAAAAATGGTCAACTGAGTCATTCCACTAGTGCAAATAACATTGTGCTAGTGGAAACTAGGTTCTGAACTATGCGCAAGTTACAGCAGTGCAAGTGGCTGTGCATTATGCTTGTGCAACCTGTTGTGTGACCGGTTGCACATATCTCTTGTGCAACCCATGGCTGAAAGCTATTAAGCAAGAGGTTGCGCATTTCACTTACGCAACCCATTGTGCAACATGTCTCACAACTGCTTGCATAACTGATTGTACATGCATAATGGGCAACAGCTTGCTTAACAAAAACATTTGGTAATGCTCCACTAGCGCTATTTGAGTTTGCAGAATGACACCATTGGATGATACCCAACTGAATAGCTCTCCATTCCCTTTCTTCAGACAATGGCTGAAGAGGACTCTTTTATATACACACATGTGCTTAGATATACATACAAATGTCCCTATATCTGTGCTGTTGTATTGAATTTATTTTTATTTACTTTACCGATTTATAAAAAGTTATGTCTTTTGTTGCTGTCAAAAGTCACCCAAAGATCTACAGTAAACAATGTAAAACCCATTGAAATTAGTAATAATACAAAAGAGACCATGTTTTAATGTATTTTAATATTGATGTTGCAAGTATTAATAAATAAAAATAAACCAATTAAACAAAACAGCACAGGCAAAAACCAATAGCGCCACCCCTGACAGATAAAGGAAGTTCATATTTAAGCATATGTATACATGTGTGTACGAAAGAGTTCTCTTGAGCCACTATCTAAATAACAAAAAATGAATAGCTATTAAATTAATTATATTTATTTGTTTTTAGGGTTTTGCACCCCACCTTTCAACAACTTCCCAGGATGTCTTGCAAATATTCTCTCACAAAAGACAGCCTTACTCCTCTGTTAATTACGAGCAATCCTCTTGGATTTCACACCACTATATGGTGTTTCTCTTCCTTCTCCTGCCATCTAATTGTTTGAAAAATGCCTTAATCAATCAGTGAAGAGATTTTTAGGCAGTGGCAAAATTAATGGAAATGTCTATTGATATTATTTAAAATGATAAACAGATAGATCAGCAATATATTTAAAAGACGGGTAGGCAATGCAGTGCCCACTGGGTGCCAATGCATCCCCGGACCCCTTCCTTGGTGCCTGGCAAGATGCCCTACTCCTCCCCCCTTTAAAAAAAAATTGTTAAGTACATTGTTTATCAGAAGCTGGGAATTACTGTGAAATTAGCTGCTGGTGGTGTTGAAAACTGTGGTTTCAAATAAGTTGTTTAGTATACTGGGGCTAAGATCCCACCTTTGCCTTGTACTCAGTCTTCAGGACAGTTTACTTGTCCTTTGTCAAACCTCCAACAGCAGCCATTTTGTGGTGGTGCCCGGGCCAGTTTCTCAAATGGCCAAATCTCAATCCCCCATGCCATCCACCTCCCATCCCCACACTCTTGATTCCAAGCTGCTGTTTTGACTTGGGATGAACTCAAAATGTCTCTGCCACCCCTCCAGTCTTCTTTCCTGCCAGTAGAAGCCAGCCCCTCCCAATCCTCAACCCTAGCCTCACTATTGACCATTAACATTCCTGCAGTTCAACTGACCCTTCCCCAGCGCCCCACCCCAGTTACACTCACTTGTCGATATTCGAGAATGACCCTTTCCCCTCAGAGGTTTGAGCCTACCAAAGCCGTTGCAGCCTGCAGGCAGCAGTTAAGTTCCACTAAGTGGAATTTGCTTTTGACAGAATGTAGTGAATGATTAATTATCAAGCACAGAGGCAATAAAGTTTACCTATTTGTCAGACCTGGAATACATCACATTTGAGCCTTTCAGGGACATAAAATAGCCTTTCACTGTCAAAATGTGTGCGTTGTATGTTGCTTGATTATTTTCAAATTGCAACGAAATACTTAATTATTGCTTTAAAATCTTCAGTTTTCCCAATGGCCATCTGCCATAGCCATCCTCCTTATATGTTTTTACCTCTAGGGTGGAAGGGCTAATCTACCATTTCACACCGCTCAT
Source organism: Anniella stebbinsi (assembly GCA_029215795.1). Lineage (NCBI taxonomy): Eukaryota > Metazoa > Chordata > Lepidosauria > Squamata > Anniellidae > Anniella > Anniella stebbinsi. Next base: position 340,396,225 of record JARDYH010000001.1, read on the forward strand.
TTTCCTCCCATACTTATTATCGCATCAACAGTGTGCTTCCTCTTTAGAGGTTACTTCTGCTTCTGGACATCATTCAAGACCATTTAATTGAAATGCTAATTGCTATTTTAAATGCTAATTTTTCAGCTGATTACCAAAAAATGAAAATTTCACTGTATCTGAAAGCTCTTGTTAATATTGTACTTTGGACAACGACAGAATGAAACCGAGGAAATCCTCAAAGGTTCTCAAACATTACATTGGATGTTCCATTCAAATTTGCTATTTTGAGAACCAACACTGATCAGGAAACATTACTTCACCATTAGGGAAGCTGTGCTTCTACTCTTAGGAAAGATGAGAATGAAAGTCTTGGAGAATTGTCAACTTAATCTTCAAAACCTTATTAGTCCACCCAGTGAGCAAACTCTTGTCTTTCAGTGCAGAGTCACTTCAGCTATGAGGGCACCTTCACAACTTATCTGGCAAAATATTTGCTGTGTGTACAACAGCATTTCCCAAAGCAAATGCATGAAGGGGGTTATGAGCTTCATGGAAGCAACTGGCTTGCCATTACTGGAAACATGATGCTGGACTAGATGTCCCTTTAAGAGCAGCTCTGATAGAACAGAGCAAAGAGTAGAAGAGATAAATGAGCACATATACACCTTTAATCACCCATATACATGTATCTGGGGATCCCAGGCCAATCACGGTTCCCAGAGACTGATTGGTTCACGTACAAGTATGTATTGTCAATGCCTTACATTTTTGCAGCAGGAATACTAGGAGCACACGGACAATACACCACACCGTGTAGAGTTGCCCTTAAAAGATACCAAGACCAAAGACTGCATATTTTATTTGGATGGACAAAACTGGCCAAATTTCTACAAATCAAGGTGTGGCATTAATTCACCTGTTTTACACCTTCAGGTTCCAGACCCATCCCAGAAATCACAATATCAAAGCCAACTACTAATAATTTTTGAGTTTATGTAATACAAAACCAAGATTTGGTCAGGCACTGAAAGAAAGTAGAGATGCCAGGCGAACCCCAACTGAAGATGACAAATTGCCTTCTCGTCCTAAATATATTCTTGTAAGGCCACAAGAAAAGCTGTGTTGGATTAAATCAAGGATCTGGGATCCTAGGTTTGAGGTTTACCTTGCCTTTTGGCTGAATCAAACCATTAAATTACAAATCACTGTATGATTACCTATTGAAAGTCGTACCTTCTACCTCCTCCTCCACAAAACCCTACCACTAATGGAATGATTTTCAAACTTGTAATCTGTAAATACATTTTACACACAAATATTTTCAAGAGACTTGAATTTTATTGGAAGAAGGATCAAAAACGATCAGGTGTTGTTAAGACTGTTGAATTAAAGGGAAAGGAAAGAATAATGAAATCCCATACCAGATTGTTCTTCTCCATCAACTGGCTGTGAAGTTCAGTCTGTTTTTCTGTTTCATGTTCCAGTTTCTTACACTTCAGCTTCCAATGTCTAATAGATTCCTGAGCTTTCAGTTTTAATTCCTCCTTTTTCTTCTCATTCTCTAGTCGGAGTACTTCAGATTGTCTGAATTCAGCTATGTACCTCTCGGCTTCCTTAGTCGACTCTTCCAATTGCTGAGTCAGGTCGGTAACCTGGAGTTCTGCAGCTCTGCACTCGCTTTCACACACCTTGTAGTTGCTCTGTATCTCCTTCAGCTGGCTCAGCATCCTTTGCTGTTGGGTCTCCCTCATTTCCAAGTCAGATGTTAAAACCTAGAAGCCGTCACAGTACGTTAAAGGGTTGTCCTTGAGGAAACACAGAGATACATTCACGGTTGTGTCAGAACCAAAAGCCTTCAACTTCACAAAGAGCCCATTCCAGGGACATTTCCTTTCTATTTCCAAAGAAATAACTGATGTGAACTATCCCACATTCATATCCCTTGGATGATGTCTGCAGGCTTTAGTGCCAACTTTGGGGGGTGGGGGAGAGACATTTTCCCTGTCCTGCAGAACCAGTAGACACAAAAACAAAAGGAGAACGCGCTCACATACCCAACATAAAATACTGTCCTGCCCAATGTGTTCTACAGAATAGTGGCTTTTGAAACTATCTACCTTCTACATTGCTACCCTTTCCACATCAGGTTTTTTTGCTTAAACTTGCATGTTTACCACAAACTCTCTACATGCTGCCAATCATTCTGTGGAGGTTCTAGGAGGCATACACAGTCCATATGGCACACACAGCACACTCCCGGAAGCTGTACTTCATAGAGCACAGTGGTGATGGACAAACTGTCTTACAGGAAAGTTCACAAAAAGCAAAGGAAACCAAATTGGCCCATAACAAACATCTAAATCGCCGGTCAGGTAATACCTTTATTATACAAATGTCTGAAAATAGTGAGCTATTACAGAGGAGTGTGTCTGCCATTGTTTACCTTCTCACGGAAGAGCTTCTCATGCCTGACCAAAACAGGGCCAGGATGATTGTTCAGCCAAAGACCCGACATTGCAGAACCTAACAACTCTGTGGGACCCCCTGACTCTGGCAGCTGCAGAAAAACTACATTGGGCCCTTCAGTACTCTGAAGAACCCCCGGATGGGGTCCCGAAGGGATGTAACTTACCTGTGGAGTTGGAGATCAAGTATCTACCAACTCCTAGGGCACACCAGCATCAGAAGGTGGAGGCACAGGTCACTGTTCAGAGGCGAAGCAAGCACCTCAAGAACCACAGGAGCCAGGCTCCTCGAGAGCAAAGGTCTACCCAGGAGCAAGAGTCTCCTCAGATGTAGGTAGATGCTGAAGCAAGGACTAACGGCTTGCAACTATTTGCTAGGAGATTTGACTTACTCCCAGTTGAGACTTGCTGGAACAACACCTTTATGTCAGCTCCCAGCACCCTGTAACCTAGTTTTACTGACCTTGTTTCTTTGGAGAGATGTCTCCTACTGCTTAGAGGTGAAGGCCTGGGAAAAAATTGGGGAAATTGGGGAAAACCCTTGGTTTTTTCAGTTTTTTCCCGAAGCATTTTTGTTTTTTCCCCCGAAAAATTGGAAAAAAATGGAAAGAATGAAGAAAAAATTGATTATGGAATTTTAGTATGATGAATAAAATGTTTAAGACAAGGTGTTCATATATTTACTTCTCCAAAAGATTTCTAAAAACTTTTTATGAGAATGGGTGCTTTATGTGTCCTTGACACCGTGGAGGACTAGCGGAGGCATAAATGATTTTCTTTGTTACTAATGTTGATGGTTTCTTTTTTTCCCCTTTTTTAAAAATGTTTTTTGCCTGCTCCTCATAAACTGGCAAAACCATAGAGGTTCCTTACAGTTCAGGAGCTTGCAGATACATTTGTTACAAAAAAACCCAGTAAATTCAATTTGTAATAATTGTTTGAATACACTGTACTTTCAATATACCAAGTGTGATAATTTTATGCCAAACCAACTTGTACATACTTACATTTTATGTTCCTAAAGTAACAAAGTGACTTTCAATCTGTAAAAAGTGCTAATATTGCATTTTTTTTCAATTTTTCCAAAAATGTCCGTTTTTTCCCGGGGGGAAAAACGGGGAAAATATTTTTTCCCATTCCCCATCACTTCAAAAATTCTGGATTTTTAACATCTCTACTACTGCTAACTCCTGAAGTCATGATAAGACCCTGTTCTTTGGATTGTGCTTGCTTTGGGCTGCTTGCCTGTGCTTGACTTCAGCCCTGTCTCAGATCCTACTTCTGGACTGCCCCTCTCTTTGACCAGTAACACCGTGCTTCTCGTCTCTGCCTGCTTATGGCTGCGGAATGGTTTTGTTCCAGGACTGAGCTTGACTCAGCCATAGCAGGACAGAGCCCCTGGTCAACTTCCCCACTCCAGGCCAGATTCCAAAGGTTCTTAACAAATTGTGCTTTAACATTTTTTGCCTAAATATTGCTCCTTGTTGCAAGATACACCTAAGCTTTCAGCAGGCAAGAGAAAAACTTCAGCCCTGGCAATTATAGATCAGTGTTATACACAAATGAAAACATGACTTGTGATGCTGTGGCCATTATAATTGAAGCTAAAACTGGACTTTTTAATTTGGACATCTCCTAAAGTGTAGAAGACATGCTTTCCTGCTTTGGTACACATGTACATTTTTTAGACCATCAAGCACATTAGAAAACCTTTCTTCCTCAAATACCTAAAAGTGATGTTTTATACGCTCAGTTGAGTTCAATTATAAAGGAAGATTTGTATTAATTAAACATAACCTCTAGGGGCTACGCATTCAAATTCTGGCCCTGGCAGATGTGAAGGGACACAGACAAAAACTATCAAATCGTTACATTTATCCTTCCACAAATTTAGTAAAATCTTCAACCTTCAGACTCCTGTGCTAGATTATTTTCCTTACAACAGCTATAATTGCTTCCCATCTGGTGATAATATTAAAAGACACCAGTCCTAAATAATGGCATCTTCCGCCTTTCTGGGTCATTAAAAATAATTATTTCTTCACAAACCCTATGAGAAAATATCTTGTACATACAACTATAGTTTCCATGTAGTAATTAATGTAACAAGATTCATGGCTTAAGCAAAGTAGAGAAAATATTGTTAAATTAATTGAAGACATTTATCTTATCATGTAAAAAAAATAACCCAATGGACTCTATTTTATTAGCAGTTAATCTTTTAAAAAAGAAAAAGAAAACCCAAACTTTTCACTGAGACAATTTGCCTTAAAGCACAAGAGTATATTATTAATTCCTAGACATCAACTTATATGATTGGAATCAGAACAATCATGACCTATACCAATAAAATGTATATACAAAATACATTTTCACGTGCTTTACCATTTTGCAAAGTAAATAGAACTTTCTAATAAAGAGGAATAAATATTCCTTGCTTTGCTTAATATTTTTTATATTTGGGGCTTTTGGAATATCAGTTAAGTCTCCAGCCTCTTTATACTTAGTGCAACACATATAGAGACAAATGGAAGAAGTAGAAGAGCCTTTTTCCCTTAGGGCTTCCAGCCAATGTCAGTGACATCCGCTCACACAACAGGGCACCCCCTCTTTCCCCCTGAAGCCCTCTCATGACCCCCTTCAAATCTACTCTCCCCCATCCTCTGGAGGAGTAGACAGCATGGGGGGGGTGCTTAAGGATAGAGGAATTCTGTTTCACTATCAGTGTGCATTCCACTGGAGGACATCAAGACACAGGAGGACACAGATACAACTCCTCGGTTGTTGCACCATAAAGCTGCGGGTGTGACTAATTGCACATGGCCCATGAAAAACCTTAAATATCTCCATTATTTCAGAAGGATGGAGTGCACAATTATGGCTTGTGTGTCTTCTCTCAAGGTAGTACTTCTGTTGTAGGGATAGTGGCTGGGATCCAACTCCCACGTGAATAAGTAGAAGCTGGGGGGAGCAGCAGCTTTGAAGTAACTTTTGTGGCAGGGTGGGAAATTATGTCATCTCCCCCTAGCCATGTGCATTTCTGTTCACAAGCATGGTTGTTGAGATCAAAGTACTTAATGCACTTCATCTTGTATTAGCCTGCCTGGTCCTTCCCACTCCAGCCTCCTTTGGACAGAATCCTTGGCTTGAATCCTGGGTCTCTTGAATCCATTGCTTCTTAAATCTGCCAGGGCTTTTCAGTAGAATCTGCCTGTTAGCTACTGAGCCACAAACAAGGTTATGCTGTTATCCTACAAAGCCCTAAACAACTTGGGACCAGCATACCTAGCAGATTGTCTTCCCTTATATATACCTGGATGACAACTACAATCCTCAGAGAAGGCCCTACTGGCCATTCCGAGACGAATGGAATGCCACCATGAAGAACCTCGGCAGCAGGCCTTCTCTGTAGCGGCACCCACCCTCTGGAAAACCCTCCCTCGTGTGGTTCGGGAGGCGGAAAACGTAACATCTTTTAAACACCTCCTGAAGGCATACCTTTTTACACAGTCTTTCCCTAGTTTTTAGTGTAGCTCGTTTTATACTACCTTTTCAACTTTTTAACGTTTACATTTATATTGTTATTTTTATGGTTTTTAATTGTGCACTGCCCAGAGAGCTTCGACTGATGGACAGTATAAAGATGTAATAAATAAATAAATAAATAAATCCCAAGGAGTCCTAATCCTGCCATGTTTTACGCTTTTAACCCTCAGTTTATTTGGCTCCCAACTACCTGGTACAGATAGAATGGATGATTTGCCACTGTGCTGAAATCTGTGCAATGGTTACCTGCCATAGACCAATGTTTATTTAATCTGAAGGGCTTGTTATATCTAAAATTGACTTCTATGGCTCATAGCTAGCATAGTTATGTTTGCTGCCAAGACCACTATCCTTGATTTATTTAATATCATTAAAGTGCATCATGGTGTTCAATGATGACTTTACCAATAAAACACTAACAATTGGAAAAATACTGGATTCAAATTTAGAATCTAATAGCTTCAGTTGTAAACTGAAAACTTTGTTTTTCTTCTCTGGGATGCTTTTTAAATGAAAACAGACAGGTTTGTGTTTCTGACCACACATATCCTACAAAACCACTCAGCTGGAATATTCTGCAATGTTGTTGAAAATATATCTGGTGGCTGCAGTTACCCCCAAAATAAGACTATCCACTAATTGCTGCTTTTTATATTCCAAGTCTAAAAGTTAAAAAATTGTTTAAAGTATTTTAAGGTTAAGAAAATTTATCTTCCATTCCCAAACTAAAAAGTTTTAAGGCTGAAAGATAGAATGTTACATGCCAACCCAACACCAACACTCAAATATATGGCAGTTTTCATAGCAAATTGTAACTTGTTTGACATAATTTGCATAGAAAGGTATGTATGTATATTTCATTTCTATACCATCCAATAACCGAAGAAAATCAAAATAGTCATTTTCTGAACAGCAGCTTTAAAAATGTTTGTTTTTTATTCCACTTCTACCAACTTATGACCTGCTTCTGGGCTGCCCAGTGGCGTCTGGCTGGCCACTGTGGGAAACACGATACTGGACAAGATGGGCCTATGGTCTTATCCAATGGGGCAGCTCTTATGTTCCCATATGAAGCTGCTTTATGCAGAGTTGGACCTTTGGGCATCTAGCTTTGTATTGTCTTCTCCAATTGGCTGGGGGTCTTCAAGGTCTTAGGCAGAGGTTTTTCCTTTAAATGGAAAGTCTGGGATGCATGTAAAAATGCACTTTATCAATGAATTGTAGTGCTTCCCCAAAGACTTAATTAAAACATACTTTAAAATACACAACAAAATAAGAAGCACCAACCAAATTTACATGTCGAAGGCTTGTCTGAATGAAAATGTCTTTACTGGCGGAAGAATAAAAGAGAAGAAGTCAACCCAGCTTCCCTTGGCAGGGAATTCCAGAGTCTAGGACCAGCTGCTAAAAAGGCACTTCTGATGGCAGTGCTACCAAGAAATGGGACTCCCCAGAAAATCTTATAACCCAGACAGGTTTAAGTCATAACAGCATTTTGAATTGTGCCTGGAAGCAAGCCAATGAAGCTGTTATAACAAAGGATTCATCTGCTCCCCACAACCAATCAATAGTCTATGCGTAGCATTCCGGACCAGCTGAAGTTTCCAAACAGTTTTCAAAGGAGGCCTTTGAACAAGTGCCATATGTGTAACTATTGTTTTGTAAATATTCTGGTATGATCCCTGTGAGGCTATAATGTATCTATGTAGGCGTGAGGCCTAATGTTGTTACTGTGTTGACGACCTGCTTCATTAGTAGCTGCTTGATGACATTTTGAAGGGGGAGAGAAATATGATTGCATATAATATTCTTCAGATGGGGCCTGGATCAGGAAAATTCAATTTTGATAGGCTGGGGTTTCTAGCTCGGGTAAGGGAGAAATTAGGAAATGACAGTTGACAGTTACGAAGATGACAGTGAAGGACTGAGGGAGTGTCTTGCTAGAGAGACAGAGGGAGAAGGTCTGCTGGTTGGTGTGTGATGCTATAAAAGGACTAGGAAAAATCTAAGGAGAAAGTCAATAGTTAAGGCCTGAATATTAACCTATTCCTTCTCTGTGAGAAAACCATACATGGCTGTTGAAGATCAGAAGTAGTGGACAGGTGGCTGTTTTATGCAAGGAAGCTGTCCTAAGATCTTGCCAGAAGAAGGTTACACAAGAAGGCATTAAAACCCATATAAACTGTCCAAGAAGCCAGAAATGCAACAGCAGAGCTTTGGGAGTCAGAGGAAAACTGTTGTGAGTGTATTTGGCTGGGGTGGAGGTTTAGGAAATTTGGCCTGAGGTAAAAGAAGTCATGAAGAGGCTTCCAGTAGCAACAGTGTCTCTTGAGTCCTTAAGAATTGTCAGCAAGCTGTCTTTAGAAAACCCCAAAGTAAATATTAGAATCCCCTTATGTACAAACTATCCCTTTAACAAACCAACTTGTTTAATAGTTCACCTTGTCTCTAGTGATGCTTCCCATCTCACACTTAAGCCTCTTATACCAAGCTACTATAATGTTTTAAAGTATTCTAAGGGAATTGGTGGCAGCAGAAAAGGGTCAGCTTGTGCAACTCTTGAGTTATAGTGGAAGAGAGTTCCTTAGGACCTGAAATATGAACATTTGCTAAAAGTGAGCAACCTCATAGATGGGATTTCCCATGGGTGGTGACAGATCAGTTCCCCATAGGTGGTGACAGAGATAGAAAAACCATTCAGCCCCATGTAGAACACTCAGTGTCCCAAATAGGATGTATGACAGCGGCCAAAACAAACATCACCAGGAACAGGCACAGTTGACACACTAGCCTCTGCTGTATAAGTGCACTCCTGGCCATTACCGAACATTTGGCATCCAGGTTCAGGGCTAAATCCAGGAGTAAACCCGAACTATAAACCTGAGTCTTCAGGGGGAGTGTAACCCCATTGGCCAAAGTTGAATCCCTATACTGGGATCTAAATTTTGACTAACAAGGAACATCTCTGTCTTGTTTGGATTACGCTTCAATTTGTTTTCTCTCATACAGTCCATTACTGACATCAGGCACTGATTTAGAATTAGATTTAGGTGGAAAGGAGAGATAGAGCTGTGCATCCTCAGCATACTAGCAGCACCAAACCACTATGCTATGTATAGCTATTTTTGCTGTGTCAGAAACAGAGAACAGATGGTAATCTGGTATTGATTTCTAATACAGGAAAATCTTTAGTGACTGGATAAATACTTCACTACCCAATACAATATTTGGATGGCTGCTAAAACCAGAAGAGCATCATATACCTCTACTGTCTGCCCTAAGTTTGGCACTCAGAATTAAAACCATTAATTTTAATGCCAGAAGTTACTCAAGATTCTGTGTGACTTCTATTTTATTTGGAAAATTGGACAAAGTTGCAAATAGAACAGTATAGCAACAGTTGAACAAAGGCTTAAATTGGATAGAAATAAAGGGATCTTAACTCTCACTGGATTGTCACCTGTATGTACCTTATTTTCTCCAAAGGACCATTAAACTATGCATATATAGATGATGCAATGTATGAAAATTAAATTAAGTATTTACAGCAAATCCTGGCACCTTCTGTAACTGCATCCGATGTCTATTAAGTCAATTCTAAATTATACTGTATGGATTTCATACATTAAGTGATCAGCCTGTTTTGGGACACTGTAATTTCAAAAAAGTTGACTATATAATATGAAGTGCTATTCCAATGACACACACACAAAAAGACTAGAACTTTATATTTTTTCATTACCAAAATTAAAAATCTAGTCCCCCATCATACTGTCAACCTGAAGTAAAACACAAGAGTCAAAAGATGTTATGGTAATTCTACCTCCGGAAATCTGGATTAAATTGCATGCACAGGCACTAACAGTCCAGGTTGCAGCTTTCAGCACTGACCCCAGTGCAATTTATTTATTGCAATTTTATCCAAGCACATAACCCCTCTCCCTTTCATCCTCACAACAGTATGGAGGATGGTTAGGCTGAGTGGTCATCCAATGAGAGGGGATTTGAATTTAGGTCTCCCTTATCATAGTCCAACACTCTAGCTACTATACCACACTGTGCTCAGTGTCAGCACCCATGTCGAACACACAGTCACATTTATGGGAAACCTGTAGTAGTGCTTCCTTCTTTGTCTCTACCCCAGCTCACCCACTAGAGAAAATAAGAGAGGGTATCATTGCCATCTCTTTCTAACTATTTAGCTTTGGGATTATATCATTTTTGAATAATAGTGTGTAGGAGGCCAGGGAGGAAAGTATCTAGGAACACAATGGTAGAATCATAGTCATACAATTGTGGTGATATTATTAACACACAACTCAAGGGTGCTGTATTTGGGAGGAGGCACAAAGTGCACATGATTTAACTCAGTACATATATCCCAGCAGCTATTATCACTCCTGCTGTCAGCTGGATATCACAGCACAGGGCTCCCAGTGGCTGGGACATAGTGCCAGCAAGTTTCAGGGTGTCAAGAGAACAGGTAGAATTGGGCAAAAACACTGGCTCCCCAATTCCTTGTTTCTGACATATTATGCTTTAACAGGTGTGGGATCCAAGTACTGGGTGCCTAAAAGATCGGGGATGGGGGGAGATGCAACACAATTGTGCTGATGGGCAAGACATGTTGAGAGCCCAGCATAAAAGCATAACTACAGTTTGGAGAGGCCCTCCATGTTGATTCACCCCATGGTGCCAATATGTGCAGAAGGGAGGCAGAGGGCATAAATGCACCCTTATCTTCAACATGTTTCATTCTAGAGGAGAGAGATAGGAAGATCAAAGTAACTGGTCTTCCCCTCACCCAAGCTTCCTTTCCACCTTTGCTTTCTCCTGTAGGAAACTGGCAATGTCAAGAATGAAACATCTCTCTACTAAAATAGGGAGGACTGATCTGCCTCCTGCTTCCCAATGCCCCTCTGCTTCCCAGAACCTGTGTGTGTGCATATGTGCATATGGAGTGGTGGTGGATGTCAACCACTTTCATTGTTGTGAGGGCATACCAGGGCGTGGCTGGTTACTTGATGGGGGGAAATTAACAAAGCACACCCTTCCTTCACCATGCAAGAACCAAGAGCAGGAAGAATGTGAGCCATCACAGAGAACAGCGAGGCTGTGACAAACACAGTCCTACCATTCAGGAGGATTTTACTGTGTTAGGGGACTTAACCTGGGAAGGCAAATGCTCCTCTGGGGCTCCCCTGGATAAGCAGAAACAAGTGATTTGTTTGCTGGTGGCCCCATTTTGCTTCCAAACCAATCAACACAGGCCCACTGATTTTGCTGTTAGAGGGAATAATAAAAAATTGTGATTCCAGCCCTTAACACACTTATATTAAAATAAAATGAAACTACATTTGATGTGTGCTGCCCATAATACATGGTTGTTGTTGTTTTGGAACGTTGGGAATAGGAGTAAATAATCTAATACAGCCATCCCAACCTTGTGTCTTCCAGATGTTCTAAACTAGTACTCACAGCATTCCTAACCATTGGGCATGCTGGCTGGGGCTGATAGGAATTGAAAACATCTGGAAGGCACCAGGTTGGGGAAGGTTGATCTAAAATAATAGCCCATAAAGCAACTGCCTAATACCATGTGTAAATCTAAGGCCCGTGAGAAAACAAGTCACAGCTTACAACATATGCACCCAATATCTTTTGGAAAGAGATATCTGCTAGGTGATTCCCAGTGCTCCAGTTCAAACTGTCAAGTGGCAATGCATGTTTTGGCAATTGGGAGCACCTCTTGAGTTTATGTGCTACTCCCCCGTCACTTTCCTAGTTACTATTAACTATGGTCCAGCATTACGTCTGCACCAGTGTAACCTTTGTTGCCACTACCCATTATTAGTTCATAAATCAAAAGTTGAAAACAGCTTCTAATCCTTGTTTCAGTCTCCAATTTAAAAGCTAGCTATGGGTAGTAGTAACTAAAGTTATGCCAATGCAGACATTTGGCTGCACCATATTTATACTAACCAGGGAAGGCATTAGCACAGGTGGGACAGGAGGGGGAGCGGGGGAGAGCAACGGGGAGGACTATACGAGACTGTCACTAAACCTTGGCTTGGCTATCGAGCAGCATCACATCTGAAATGAGCCTATGTCAGTACTTGCTACAGGGAAGAATTTAGTTTGATCTACATTTGTTAGTGAACCAATCTAATTCACACTTCACGGATTAATATGCAGATCAGGACACAGATATCACACAGGTATCACTCAAACTGCATAATTTTCCGAATTTTGCAATCCAATTCTCAGCTCAAATTTTACATTTAAACATGCATATATTAGGAAAAGTTGCATAGAAAGGATGCATATATTAAAGAAAGCTGAACACAACAACATGTCTATTAGAGAATGTTGCATACAGGGAAAATTGCATATGAAAATAAAGGTGAATATTCATGCATTTTTCCCATTGCAAACTGATACTGAAAGTGGACAGAATAGATTTATGGCTGAATACATGCAAAACTGAAATGGACCGGAAATAGGCTGGTTTGTCCATCCCTAGTCAATATACAGTATCTCAGCAAGACTGAAAGTCATCTTTTATTGATACACAATCATGCAGCCCAACTCAATTACCAACTCCATTTAATTTGAAAACTATACACTTTGTTCTTTTACTCCTAAAGCTTCTTCAAATTATGTCAAAGTCAACTATGGGCTTATTTTCAGTTCAGCTGTCTCCAAGATGATGGAAAAGAAACAGATTAAATCAGTAACGAACATTGATATGGGGATACTTGGAATTCTTGTGAATACAAATAGCCTATGAAGATTAATGAGGTTCAACATGAGCTTAAAAGAACAGAATGAATGCATTTTGTATGTACAGTACATCCTCCAATTTAAGCCTAGGTAACTTTTGAAAGGTACATTAGTGCAAGCTAAATTAACTTTTTTATTGTCAATTGCAAAATATCTCTCTATTCCTCCCTCAATCAAGTGTCACACAGTTGCCTTGTATAGTTCAACAGAAGTTCACACAATAATATAAAGAAAAGTTAGTACCACTCTAAAAGTATAAATGTTCATTTTGTAAAGAAAGAATACAGAATATAACTAAAATGCACAGCTGCCTGACCCCTTTCTGCAAAACTGCTGCACAGGGCAAAAAAAAACAAAAAACCACCAACTTTGCATCAAGCACCCAAATGACCCTGTTCAGACAACATGCTAAGCCACGGTGGTTAAGCAGTTTGAGCTAAACATTATGGCTTACTGTGCCGTGAGAACCATTCCTAGCCATGGTGGCTACATAACCACAATTTAAACATGCTCACTAACCATTTGCTGCAAAAGGATTAGTGGCCTAACCATGGCTTACCATGTTATCTGAACAGGCACAGTCTATATACAGGAAACTGTGCTTGATCAAATCTATATATGCATGTCTTTGGTTATTAGTACTACTACATTTTTGCACTGCCTTTCCTCGTAGAAGCTCAGGACATCGTGCATGGTCCCTCATCCCATTTATTTCTCGCAACAACATAAGAGGCTTGAAAGACAAAATTTGGATGATCATTTGAGGAAGACAGGAATGAGCACTAGATTACATCCTGGCTTATTTACCTGGTTTGTTAATTAAGCCAGAGTTCCCCAATTCAGATGAAATAGTGAACTCTGGCTTAATACAAACCAGGATTTTCACATTAAAGCCAAAGTGTGATAGGAAGAGTGGAGGGGCAAAGGTAGGAGTGTTGGGCCCCAACACTTATTTCCAGCTTCACAAGTTATGGTTTATGATTACCTGAACTTGTCCAGTGACTGGCCCAAGGTTACCCAGTGTACTTTATGGCTGAGCAGGGATTTGAACCCACATCTCCTGGCTCTACCCCCACTATCCATGATAGCATACCTGCTATAGCTCTTTAACACCTGTTTTGGAATGGAGAGGCAAAATCCACTGATCTCCAAACAAATTCTCGGTGCTTTCAACATTGATAGCACCAACCATTTGCTCATCAAGATGATCTGGCTGGAGTATGTAGTAAGTGAACAGCATTTATAATCTGGATAGAAAGAAATCCATCTACATTACTGGGGGGGGAAGGAGTGTTAATCTTTGGAATTATTCTATTTCATGCCTTTGCTGTGAACACGTTTTTGAAGTATGCGCTTTCAAAATTTCAGACTTAAAGAATTAGCAAAATGAAGGTCAACTCTATCTAAGAAAGTGGGAGTTGTGGGGAGCTCATGTGCTTGGCTTGGACAAAGTGTTTCCAGAAATCACTAATCATTCTTAAATCACTGAGGAAATATTTAAGGCCTTATATTCAACAAAGTAATTCTGTCTTGCCTCTTAGAAATACACATATTTGGTCCAGAGATGATATAATGGAATATCATAGTGCCAAAAGACCTCCTTTGTTCTACTTTCTCAATCATTAAGCCAATCACATGTTTTCATTGGCTAAGAAGAAATCTCAATGCTTTATGAACTATGTATTTGTCCATGGTGTAATATTTTTCAAGCTCATCTTATCCGGAAAACTGGAACTTCAGAATCGAATCAACTATTTTATGATCATGAAGTTGTTTTTACAAGGAAGGAGGGGTTATGAAGCCATATTGCCAACAATCCTGTCATTTACTGAACATAATGAGGATCTGAAATTTTCCAATGCTCACAGCCATTTTAAAATATTAAAAGTTTGTATTCCTAAAGCCATGCATTAATATGAGTGTTTCTATGCAGGATTATATAAAGAGCATGTCAGTTTTAAAATCAGCGCACAGCTCTTGAAAATTATTTCTGTTTCAGCATCCACAGCATGGGAGAAGGTACAGAGATCCTTCCAGTTTGCTGACTGAGAATATCCTAATGCTGAGCCAAATGTTCTCGAGGGATAAAGTTCAGCTTGGGATGGGAGCAGGGCAAACTTTGGGGGAGGGAGCAAAACCAGGTACTGTTGTGAAAGGGATAAATTCTCTGAAAGGTCTACACAGGTTTACCATTGGTGGCAGCAGCAGCGCAAGAGTTCTTTGTCACTACTGCTGACAAAGGTGCTGTCAATGGCTGCCAACCGCCGGCCACTATTTTCCCCTCCAAATGACAGTATAGCCAAAATGGCAGCAACTGGCCTGCAGCTGTAAAAAGGAGCTCTACTGCTACTGCCCTGGTGGGCAGCACTAAAATCCCAGTTTTAAATCCAAAGAGCCTGGGTAATGCCACTTTGATCATCAGAAGAAATGTGTCTCTCATGCACTTCAGGGGCAAATGGATCCTGCTTTTTACCAGTCACCATAGGGCAACATTGCTCTTATGAAACAAGCCTGCCCATCACCATCTGGAAAAAGCACATAGCCATGTTAGATTTGCAGATGGAAGTGCTATTATAAAGAGCAGATCTGATGGGATGCTGTTTTACAACTGTAGTTTTCAAGTTCACAGCCTTCTGTGGCTTAATGTTGCATCAAGAGAGAAATAATCCATTTCCTTTTCGCCTCCTGCAGCTGCTGCCACCTCCCTTGGAGGGTAACAGCAGGAAGTAAAATGTATATTATACAATTTGTCCTTGTGAGACAGACCTCTAAGCCTATGGATTTAAAAACTTACCAAAAAAGCAGGCTCTCGCGGCCATCTTTTATCAATATTTCTTTTATCAAATATAACAGTTAGGTTACTGGAAACCATGAACCACCTAACCAGCATCTAAAAAGTGATCTACCACAAAACTGAATTCTTAAAAAGGAAAAAAAAATCCTTGCATATATTACTTTATTTGGCACTCTTGTTATATTCCAGAAGCAACTATGTTAAAGTAAGAAATGCCATCAGTACTTCAGCAGGCAATCTTTCTTGCAAGTTGTTAAATCTTGAAATCTTTTTTTTGAGGGAGGGGGGAGTATTAATATTTTATTATACTCAGTTTTATTTCTTTGATGAGAAACAAGACAGCTATGGATATAAGACTGAAAACTAGCTTTATCACAATTAGTATTTTGTACCTGGAATGGATTGCTGGTTATTCTGCCATCTATTTCACAAAAGCCCTTGTCAGAATTATAAACATTCCTCTGAGCAAGTGGGCAACTTCCAATACAATCCTGATTACATACTTACAAAGGAAATTAAATGTTACTTTCAAATGCACTGTTATGCCAAATTAAATAGTGTCGCTATAATGACTGCCCATTAATACAATGCAAACTTTATTAACTGATGTCTTGATCTTCAAAGAGTAACAAAGAGTAAGCTCAACAGTATTTTTAAAATCATAATGTAAAATAAAAATCTTAACTAATTTTATACAATGTCTATAATATCAGTATCTTAAGAAGCTCATAGTCAGTGTGTACCCAAATGGTTCCAATCAACAAAACCTCAACACTCATCAACCATGTTACACCAACTACACAATGGAAAAATGATGTCCATGTGATTCATGCTTTGGTAAATCTGGGCTGTCTCTACAGACCATCAGAGATGAAGCTAAATCTGCTAGTTACTGCGATACATCTGCCCTTTTCATAGACAGAATCATACTTATTTGGCATTGTTGGGGATCACTAGTTTCACTACTGTATGTATAAGAGGCTCGGCCTTGTGTTGATACAAAAGTCAAGTTATATCACATATGATATGCTGCAGAGAGGGTAGTAGAAGGAAAGAAATTAATGAGGCCAACCATTCATTCATTCTTTAGCAAAATAAGAATTTTGGCTTAATTCTTACATACAGCAGATGTAAGATACAGCAAACCTGTATCTAGACTGTACCAATTCTCAGACCAGAGGTGACAATTTGTATGACTGAATGTGCCTAGAACTAGATACCACCCTTGCCTTGCCCTCTAAATCCCTGCACATAGAAAACTAGGGTTCTAGTCCAGCCTTCTCCCCAACATGCTAGCTTTCATGTGTATAAATAATTTTATTTCCCCACAGGGTAGCATTCCATCATATGAACTCTCATCTACAGTCTGAAGTGGTCCAATCCAGACACAGGCTTACTATCTAATTTGCTGTTTGTAAGGCCAGGATTTAATCTAGCACACACTCCTCCCATGAAAGGCCATTCAAAAGAACCTAAAGTTATCCTTTAAAAAGAGATTTACCTCTATTTGCATTCCAAGCTGTGCTCTCTCTTTGTCCTTGCGTTCTATGCATCGCTTTAACTCCTCTATCTCTGACATCACTGCACTATGATTTAGTTTGGCTCTCAATTCCCAGATCTGTTTCTCCATCACTTGTTTCTCTGGATCTGACCTGTCAAGCACTGGAACACACATAATACAATCTAGAATAAGAAATATGACTCCAAACAAAAAATGTGTCCACATGAACAGTTTTCCTGGGGAGCAATAGATAAAGTTAATTGAACACAGATATATATGCTTGTTTAAGTGCTCAATTAATTTTATCTAGATATACACACAATCTTTTAACTTTATCTACACACATACAAACATGCATACGTGTGTGCGCACAAAAGCAAATCTTTGGAATGTCTTGCTGAAGCATAATTTAAAATAATTTACATCTGTAGCTGCTGGGGAAGGGAGAGTTTCTGACACACACCCAAACTGTTGGAGAATTTCACCACGTCCCCAACAATACTCAATAAAACGCCCATTCCCCTTTCACTGATCGCAAAAACGGTGGATAATTTTGGAAGGTCATTTACACTCAGCCAAAAAAGGGAGACTAATTTTAGACTGCAAATAGGATTTGCGGATGTTGTCTACTTTATTTATTCTGCGTTCAAGCAATTTTATACATGTGGGTTTTTTTTATTAAATTAACTATTTTAAAAAAAAAGAATTTGGTTTTCCTCTTCATTAATGTTGGGGACATTACGATGGATTCGTTCTTGTGTTAGAAAGATAAGCCATTAAAAAAAGCCAAATAATAGCAATATCAAAACTTCAACAAGGAAAACATGTCACTAAAAGCATCTCCATTCATTTAGTTCACTCATGAGTAAAGAGGCTTAAGGAGGAAATGGATACTTATAGTCATTTTAGGCACACTAGAAGGGCACATATAGAGATCAAACTATATTGATTTGTTCAATGCCACATGGGAAAAGAGCTGAAGTCAACCAGAATAGCTGTTTTGCTACCTCCATTTACTTCCATAAAAGATCATGCAGAGCTCCCATACCAGCCCTGTTGAAATAAATGGCAAATACACAACAGCAGGCTTTGGTGGATTACTTCCAGCACAGTTACCTCCAGTGAACATTTCAGATCTAGTTCCTAAAACATTTATACTCCACTGTCTGTCTCCCAACTTCTACTGCGCTCGCTATGATAGCAGAGACCTACAGCCTCAACAGAGCCAGGCCCCAGTCACTCTGGCCTAAATGCTGCAAGTACTAATCCTTCAACAGGTCCTAGCTGGTTGGCAGTTTACCAGACAATATCAATTAGCAAAGTTTTTAGTTAAATTGAGAATTTGAGAGAGAAATAAAACACTTGGTAAAACACCTGGAAGTTTTATTTCATATTTTTGGAATTTAAAATAACAATTTAAGAGATGAAATGTGAGCTTCCTAGTGCACACTCCATACACCAAAAAACCACTTGAAGGATAAAAATACACATATTTGGTATTAACAGAAACAAGTTTTTTTTAAAAAAGATACTGAAACCAGGCCCATTTTAGAGCTTTTTAAGAGGAACCCAAAAAACTAACACTACGCATTTTCCGTTTGTTTCTCTAACAACCCAGATTTAATTCACACAACCGTTTTTACCAGCTCAAGATTACATTTTTGCAGAAACTGGGTGAACCCTTGTAGATTTGGGCCGTGAAAAGGATTCAAATGCATGGAGTCTGTGGACAACAGACGTTTAGCACACACAACCCTTTTCAATTGATTTTGCCTAACTCATGTGGTCTGGCTGTTCTCTCTATCTCTGACGGCTGTAGGCAAAATGAGACTTATTGTTCCAAGCACCAAATCCATCTCATGAAACCATTCGTATTTTTCTCTCCTGTGAAACAATGGGTGGGAGATGGAACCGGGAGAGTCCTACCTACCTCTTCGTTTCCTCCTTTCATCTTCTTGCCCATCTGTATGGCTCTGGTGATGTATGGCAACCTGAGAAATTTGATGCTGCAGACGCTCCTCTTCTGCTCTAAGGAGTTGGGAACGGAGATCCTCAATCTAACACATACACACACGTATACACAGACAAATACCAGTTTTTAAAACAAACTGGAAAGTGATCTCAAGCAAATGTCAGTAGCTATCTTCATGGACAGTATCAAATCTTTAAAAGAATGTAAGTTACATGCAAAATGTGACCTTATCCACAGACCACTCTGCTCTCTGTTTAACTGGGTTCCTCAGATGCAGGAAGTTGTCCCTGCCTGTACTCAGGACCAAACTCCATGTTACATGTAAGGCCCTTCACTGGATCTCCCAATTTTAAACATTTTAATCAAATGCAACTGCCAAGGGGCTGCCAAAATTGTTCAAAGCGGTGGGAAACAGTGGTTGACCCTCACTTTTCCTAATCAAAATAATCTCCATTCAGTCACCGTTTGTGCTACAGATGGAAAATGTAGGTGTGTTGGTATGGCTTTCCTTCTGAATGGATGCCAGAAATGGGGTTAGTCATTGTAAGGCAAATCATTTTCACAAGTTATAATTTGTTTGTGCAAAGTAAAACAAGGTAAAGCTGCTCCAGGATCAGGGCAGGGGGAGAATCATCAGTCACTCAAGTTTCTTACTTTTAAGACAGGACTTCACCCTTTCAAAACATATTGAAATGAGCATATTTAAAAGCCAAAATATGTGTGCTCTCACAATATATCATATTAATAAAAAGAAAGCAAACAGTCTTAAACTATAAACGTAACATTTAATCAACCTATTTCTATACATAGGCATATATTCATTCATGAATAACAGCTGAGATTTCATTTTCAACCAACATTAAAAAGTACAAAAACAGGACAATCAATTAAAGTGGCTGATAAGCAAAGCTCCTGCCAATGAGGTTGGAAGGAAGAGAGAGAGAGAAACATACCAAAGCCTGTGGAGAGCCTTATTTAGCATGAGACAGCCCACTCATTTGTACGTACAACTTGTTTCAAGAGCAGCAATTAAGAGTGGTGTCAGATACAAATGCAGAGCAATCTCAGAAAGCAAACACTTGGTACATTTGAGCGTTGCAAACTGGAGTGCGAGAGAGGTCCTTAAAAGATGCAAACCATACATGCATTTCAATCTTGTATAACTGTTATCCCTTTCTGCTTTTGTGCAACGTATTGAAGTTCTAGCTAGCTCGCTCCTCCCAGTTAGTAACCATTCCAAAAGGCTGTACTGAGGGAGATGGGAGGGGATGTAAGGTCATTCCACTAGCCATGCTGAAGACTCCCCCATGAAATCTCCTCCTCCCTCAACTGTCACTACCAGCAGCCATTCCCGCAGGCTGTATTGAGGAAAATAAGAGAAGAAGGACCATTCCACCAGCCACGATGAAATAATTTTTTCCCCTCTGCCCTCCCCATTCATTTTTCCTTGAGTGTCATGTCTTTTTAGATTGCAAGCCTGTAGGAGGGATTGTCTTGTTTCACTGATGATCCGTAAGCCAGTCTGGGAGCCTTTTTGGAGGAGCGGGATAAAAATACTTTAAATAAGTAATAATAAACAGAGTATTCAACTTGGACCAGGAAGATCTCATTCAAATCTCCATGAAGTTATCCGGGTGATACTCTCTCATCCTAGGCTATCTTGAACTAAGAAGGGCAGAACACAAAATATTTTATAAAATGTAAACCTTTGGATAAATTTTTGGATAATCAGGGCCCATGTCACCTGATAACTCAGGACTACAGATGTAAAATTTCAGTAAATTTTGAGGCCATGAAAAACATTGGTTTGTTTGTGGGTGGTTTGTTTTGTTTTGGAGAACAAAAATGAAATTTTGGGAGGGAAAAACCAGAAAATAAGCAATACTTAAGTTTTTAGCATTCTTTATAGATCTAAAGTCACTTTGTTGCTTTAAGACAGCCTTCCCCAACCTGGTGACTTCAAGATATTTTAGACTTCAGCTCCCATTAGCCTCAGGAAGCATGGCCAATGGTCAGGAATGCTGGGCGATGTAGTCTAAAACATCTGGAGGGCACCAGGTTGGGGAAGGCTGCTTTAGGAACATAAAGCAGCCTTTCTGTTCCTAAAGTTATTTTACGTATAACTTGGTTTGCTCATAAAAATATCATTATTTTTTTAAACTCAATTAGTACATTTGTAATTATTGTCTGACTAGATTAGAACTACATTAAATGACTGCTGCAGCATCAGAAACACAGGACCCGATAAAACAAAACTCAAACTGCCAAGAATGCACAATGGTGACTCAGCTCACATGATAAGCATAAATGTCTATCAGTAAAATATAATTTAGATGAATAATTTTAATAAGGAACGAAAGAAATAATTGCTGGGAATCTTACAGAAAGGTTTAAAAAACCATTTTCCCCGTGGCTTCATTATTTCCAGACATTTTACATCTGTAGTAATTCCATAAAAGTCTTATTACATAGTTTTTAGAAATCATTTTGTGGGGAATAAAGGATGGGTTACAATATATATATTTGACTTACATTCTAAAAGAAAATGTTTCATAATCCAAACCTGTTCAATGTTTCAGGGGGGATGTTCCCTGAAAAAAGCTGGGGGGGAGGGGGGCGGTTTCCTTAATTTTTCCGTTTTCCCAGGCCTTCACATCTCTAATCAGGATAGCTGGCTTTCTGTTACATTTCACACATTTACTTTGGCATAACGACCTCATCTTAAATGGCATTCTGTAGTCAAGCTTCATACACACGATTCTGAACGTTTTTCTTATCGTACCTCCTTCCAACCCATCTACTGAGCTATTTGATAGCAAGTTTTAAGAGGCCTAAGCATTACCTACTGCGCAAGGAGATTTGTACACAGGAAAGTGGTTACCTGGTGGAGAAGAGCTTCTCGACTGTTTTCTGACTGATCCAGTTTCCTCCGGGAGTGCTCCAAATCCTGTTCAAGCTTATTTGGATTAGAAACAGTGACAGAATTCATTGCACTGCTCGTAATGTTATAAATTATTTAGATACAATACTTAATATACCCAGAAGTACTCTGAAGGCTCATTTCTTATGCAATGCTATGCTAAGCTCACCAAATGCCTATTATCCCAGTGGTACCTTAGATCAAATGATCTGTTTATAGATATTTGCATCTATTTATTTTTTTCCTAAAAACTATATGACATAATTGAGCTGCTAGTGCATCTTATACTGAGTATGCTCCCCTTTCATGCTGGTATAACAATGCAGTTTTAAAGGTTGGTTTATCTCCTCAGAGTCAAAAAATCCCATATCGAGAGGAAATTTTAAAACCTAACATGATGTTTCAAGGCAAATTTAAAAAGATACATCAAAATTTTCAAACCAAAACAGAAGAGGGCACTGCATGTCTGTGAATGGCTCAATATGGAATGCAAGTTTTTCTAAAGTTTATTGATCATACGAACGAATGTATTAGATATAAAAAAGGCATGTCATTTTAGTAACCCATGATCTGTACTAGTTTCCTATTCACACATCCTGCTCCTCCTCTGTCACACAGAGGAGGGCCAGGACCTTTTCTCTATCATCCCAGAATGCAGGACACAGAATAATGGGCTCAAGTTACAGGAAGCTAGATTCTGGCTGGACATGAGGAAAAAATTCCTGGCTGTTAGAGCAGTACGACAATGGAACCAATTACCTAGGGAGGTCGTGGGCTCTCCCACACTAGAGGCATTGAAGATGCAGCTGGACAGCCATCTCTCAGGAATGCTTTAAGGTGGATTCCTGTATCGAGCAGGGGGTTGGACTCAATGGCCTTATAGGCCCCTTCCAACTCTACTATTCTATGATCCTATGCTTTCAAGGCACAATTCAAGATGACAAACTTAAACTATAAGGCCCTAAATGTCTTGCATCATACTGTAGACATTAAGAGAGACAAAACGCCTTCTTACCAATATTAGCCCTTTAAAATGTTTGGAAACTACAACAGGTTCAAAATGCAGCAGCCAGAATGCTTTCTTCTGACCATATCACTCAGGTCTCTTTAAATGGTTTGCAGGCCAAATCAGGATGCAACTTATTACGTACAAACGCCTAAACGGCCTGGGACCAAGATATTGAAATACCGCACAGAGTCCTGCTTATCAATTGTCAGAGGTCTTGTTTCAAGATCCATTAAGAGAGGTGTGATTGGCAGGGCGTTTGGGTGACTTCCCGATTGTGGTACTGCCTCCCAGGTAGGCTGACCCATTTCACTGATGTCTTTTAGGTGGGTGGTTAAAACTTTAATTGGAAGCTTTTGCTATATTTTAATTCTTGCCCATCTGTGGATTTGTCTTATTGGCTTGTTTTAATGCTCTCTGCTTTCAAGTGTAACAATATTTAGTTGTCGTAAACGCCCAACGACAACTAAATAAAGGGAAAGGGTTGGAACAACTTGGGTGAGTAACTTAGGTCCCACTGATTTTGGTGGAACCTAAATTCCAGACCTATAGTAAGTCTTGAGGACCAGCCAGAAAGCTTTGGCTATTAGGCAGTATAGAAATAAACAAACAAACAAACAACTGAGTTCAACTAACTTAGGCTGGATTCAACCCAATGCAATATAAGGAAGCCTCCTTGGTATCTGCCCTTAACAATGGGACCTACTTGATTTGGTGGTGTGGGCAGTTGCCAGAGGAACAAATGTGAATCTTCTTGGTTCTTTTCAGCCTGTGCCAAGTCAATCCCACCCTCTTCCAGTCTAAGCATTTCCCCAATTTTTTGCTCCATCCTTGCACTATTGAAAGGTGGAATATCTGGGGGGATGGGGAAGCATCTAATTTTTTAATTGTCTAGGGTGCCTCTCACAAAGATTTTGTATTCTCTCTCCTTTTTCCCATTGATCTTCTTACACATTTTCATATTTGCATCCCACCCTTCCTCTAAGGAGCTCAACACAGGTATTAGCTTAGCATCACCACAATCCTGTTAGGCAGATTAGGCCAAGACCCAGCAGTTTGTAGCTAGTAGGGCAGTCAAATCCTCCACATGACTAGAACTGTGTGAGGGAGAGTGGGAACAGGTACCCTAATTCCATGCCTTCCTTCACCATCCTCATCACCCTCTCACTAGTTGGAGGGCAAACGTCAGCCAGGGGGAGACTGCTCTACTCATGTAGATTCCCGTGTGATTTAGAACCCTGACCATGCAGCATAACAAATCACACAGGGAGGCAACACAAGCAGAACAGGTTCCCTGTGGCAGTGTTCACTCAAAAAACATTGAAGTGGGCAGGACGGTAACAGGAATGCAACGGAGGGGTGGTTCCCTACCCTCCCTCTTGCAATCCTAATTGCACAGGGGATACAAACACCCAAACAGAACTTGAATAGGAACAGAATCTGGGTTTTATCACAGCCAAGCCACTCTGGCCACTACACTACATTGGCTCTTGGCTCAAGCACATGAGATGGGATTCCAATGCCTTGGTTAATCGTTTTGGGGGGAGGGGCCTGGAAGAAGCTAAGAGAACAGCTTAGTTCTCAACTGAAGTGGGCAGTTACTCTCCGACTGCGCATGGAAGTTCATATCAATAAATATTCCACCACACACAAAAATCCCTTCCAGATAGAACACTAGCATGTGAGGGAGAAGGTTCCAGCTCAACTTTCCCATTGATACCTATGTGAAGCAGCATATATATATATATATATATATATATATATATATTCCATCATACATGTCGCCGCAACTGCAGTCTTAAATGGTACTATCCAAATATATGTTTCCTACGTCAATGAGAACTAGGTCTTTTTCCCTGTGACGCTGTTCACAAGACATGCTAAGCCATGGTGGTTAAGCATTTTGAGCTAAACATTATGACTTAGCATGTCATATGAGCCATTCCTAACCACGGTGGCTATATAACCACAGTTTAAACACGCTCACTAACCATTTGATGCTGACCATGGCCCATAATCTCTGTTTCCAGGTTTAGGAATTCCTGATATTGTTCATCTCGGAAGGAATAATACAATCTGGGCATGCACTACTGAAAAGCAACAGGTCATCTTAGTATGAAAGCCATGGAGTTTTATACCTATGGCCGCTGTGGTTTGGAGAGGAGTAAATACCTCATTTTTTAAAGTAAAAACCACTACATCAGTCACAACAGGAAAATACCACACCATGAAAGTTAAAATAAAATAAGCTTACTTTGTTTTTTTCACTTTCCATTTTCAGGACTTTATTTTTCAAGACAATTTCCACTTCATTAGCATTAGCATCTTGTTGCTTTAAAGCCTTGAAGGGGAAAAAAAGGAATTTGCTTTGTGCAAAACTATCAGAGCTTTAATTTATATATACGCTCACAAATCTGACAAACATTCAATATATATAATACATGTAGTTCTACTCTGTGTCTATTCAATAATGCCGGAGCATCAGTAATGCAACCCTCCAATACGTAGAAGGTTGGCGGCAAGGTGGCACACAAGCCTAGGAAGACCTTGCGTCTGCATGGCAAAGTCCATCAAGGGACAGCATGCATCTGGTGGGTTCATGTAGGCTCCAGAGCTAAGAGGCCATACCTAAGCTAGTTGGCAAGGAGGATGTATGTCTATCAGCATGACAGCTCCCGGGCCATGAAACCTAGACACCTGAAAACTGCCATACATACTAAGGGGACTACAGGGTTTTTTTTAATGCTTTATTTATTTATTTAAAATGTGCCCATGTGTTTGAAGCTTGCCGTACCAATGCCATTCACTAGGTGGCAGACTTCCCTAGCCAGCACATAGCTTTACAGTCCTGCCCCCTCAGGTGAATGGAGTCCCAGTCCCCTCTCTCAGGAGGTTATAGGGGTGCACTACAGCAGGGGTCGTGCTTGGGTACTGCAGTCTTGGCTTTACTCAGACAGGGCGGGCATAATGGGTCCAACTCTGACAGCTACATAACTTTGCTATTCCAACCCTTGCAAAGCCAGTTCCATTTTCTAGGTTTAGAATTAAGTAACTTCACACTCCTCTTCGTTTTATGCATCAGTCCTCATGCTTCTATACATTTCCTCATTTTAGGGGCAGAACTACACCCCTTATTATGGAAATCAGAGGTAAGACATTAAACCAGCCTACCTCAACCTGGTACCCCCCAGAACATGACCATGGCAATGGTCAGAAATGCTGGGAATAGTAGTCCAAAACTTTCTAGAGAGCACCAGGTTACAGAAGGCTGCAGACTGTCCTGCATTTCTCCTGGTGAGTCTTTACGCTGAAACGTTCACCAGGACAACTACTGAAGGACCCTGCTAGAGGTACCAATTTACTTACTGCACTCCATAAGCCAGGCACAAGGGTACCTTAAATCACAGAGTCTTGTAGCACCTTAAAAGATTTATTATACATATATTTTCATTGACTAGAGTCCACTCTATCAGATTCATGAAGTGTTATCCCCTGATGGCAGGTACATAAAGACCCATACATATAAAGAGAAAAAAGGTAAAACACAATAGAGTTAAATGTTATGAAAAGCAAGAAGTTCAACCTGTGACAATTCAATTAAAGTTTAAACGTATGCAAAATTAGCACATTGACAATTCACAACAGCCACAACCGATGCTAACATAATCATCTTAGCATTGTTAAGCTAATTAGTACATGAGATTAAAAAAACCCACTATGCATGCTACAAGAACCAATTGCTATACTGTTAAAAAAAAGTCAGAATAAGAATGTAAATAGTTCGGGATGTTCTGTTCTATAAGAAAGCCAATCTGCAACTGAAAGTCTGGGCATACATACTCTGGGTTCTGGTGCGTTTGTGTACTTCTTTGTGGCTTCTTTAAAGTATAATTAAGTATGCTTTCATTTTTGGCAGTACAGAAGAGTATGGTTAGACATGTATTCTTATACATTTCCAAAGCTTTCTCACAAATACAAGGGTCAATACAGCTGTGAGAGAAGACAGGGAGACATTTTTCTCCCTCTCTCATAATACTAGAACCCAGGGTTATCCTATGAAGCTGATTGGTGGGAGATTCAGGACAGATAAAAGTACTTCTTCACACAGCACACAGGCAAACTATGGAATTCATTATCACAAGATGTAGTGATGGCCACCAATTTGGATGGCTTTAAAAGGGGGTTGGATAAATTCCCAGAAGAGAAGGCTATCAATGGTTCTGATGGTTATGTGCTACCTCCAGTATCACAGCCTATATGCACCAGTTGCTAGGGAACATGAGTGGGAGAGTGCTGTTGCACCCATGTCCTGATTGTGGGTTCCTGGTCAACAGCTGGTTGGTCACTGTATGAACAAAGTGTTGGGCTGATCCAGCATGGCTATTCTTATGTTCTTATGTTGTAATTTGGTGGAACTGGAAAAACCCTTGGACAGTATGTTTGAGAACCAGCATTTTTGGGGAAGCTGCCTCTAATCCATCCCAAAACTCAACACACTCATTGGAAGGATGAGTAAATGCTTCATATACGTCCATTCGCGATTAGAATGCTATGCTAGAATGCCCAGGCATCTGCAAATTTGACACTGGCACTGAGGAATCAAAATCATTCTTCAACAAGGGAACGTGGAGGAGACAACTACACAAGCACGACTTCCTAAGCCAACAACAAAGCTTCCATTTGTGATTTGTAGCCACTTAACAAACCATCATTTCTTTGCTGGGATGGGTTCAGACACAACAACATGTCAGATTTCAGCAAACCACACCATAAGCTTAGCGTTATCTGTGAACCAGGCCATTCTCTTTTAAAGCAGCTTCCGGTTTGACCATGTTAAATCCACGGGAGCAAGCACAAGCCACACAAACGTCTAAACTTTAATACATGGGCATCACCACAAAATGCCTAATGAGTGCGTCACCACTTTGGCATCCATACTTTGCGTCTATGGATCTTAGGCTATGTCTTAGTCAGCAAAAACATTTGCTTTGTGTCTAGCGAACACTGCAACATCTTTTTAATAAGGTATTGTCTAATTCAGCTAATTGCTGGCAGTGCAATACAACTAATCCTTCTTTTGGGCAATGTCCAGTAGTTGCTTCTTTTTGCAGGGAGGTTAGTACTCCAACATTTTGTACTGGAACACTCTTTAATATTCACTGATGTTCACGCTCTTTTAAATTATTTACCTGCTTCATGGATATTAACAAATGGTCAGCGTAAATGGATTCTCTGCGCCCTTTTGACAGCTAAAAGACTGATATTATGACACTCACTTCCTATAATGCGATGGATTGAGGACCATACAACGCTTTCAGTATCTGAATAGGTGGCATACAGACGCCACCTTCAAGTGGATACTTATTTGGACATTTCATCCACTTTTGTTGCAGCCCTTGTATAATTGCTAAAAGTCGTATGCAGATCATACAAATCCGTGTATGCATATTAAAAATTGGGGAAAATAAAAAAAATGTGTTGGGTGCTGCATTGGGGACCCCGAGTGTAATTTAGGGTGGGGGGCATAGTTCAATTGTAGACCACATACTTTGCATGCAGAAGGCCCATGGTTCAATCCCTGGCATTTCTAGTTTAAAAGAAAAAATAGTCAGTTAGCAAGTAATGGGAAAGACATGAGGAGCTTGACAACTGTTGCTAGTCAGAACAAACAGTACTGGCAAAATGGACAAATAGTTTCACCTGGTATAAGGAAGCTAGCTAGTTATTTATTTACTATCTACTGGAATGTCCACAGCTCCTAAAGGGAACGCCTTGTATATCGTCCCCCCAATGTCACATATACTAGTGCAGAAAAACCCTAAGTAATAAGTAACTGTGGAAGATTTCCCTAATGGAGAATAGGAATTAGGCATCTTATCATTAAGACATCTTAACTCACAGTCTTGGAAATCAATATGCCAGCTCAGCTTATCAAAGCAGCACTGAAGGATATTTAGGCCATTAAGCAGCAATAACATGAAATAAAAAAGCAATCTCTCACCCCACTGGTATTTCAAATATGCCATCCCGTTTTATTTTCCAGGTATAGTAAAAATAAATAGCCCATAACTGCATTGGTTTTAAGAAAAGTGGGTGTTTGACAGAAACATACACACACAAAAAGACAGCATCAAAGAAAGTCCAAACCTCTCATACAAGAGATAAGCCAACAATAGTTTTTTCTTGGCAGCTTGCCCACAAAACATCAGCCATTTAGAGCCTAAAATGGGGGGGGGGGGAATGGGGGGGAGAACTAACACAAAAGATCCTGGCTTGTTCTGAACTTGGTAAATCTTGGACCTAACCTATAACAAGCAGGATATAACACTATGAACGCAGTATGAAAGCGGTATATAAAAAGCAGGAGGAGCCACACTACTGCTTTATAGAGGTATTGAAGTGCACTGACAACTATTGGGGCACATTGACACATACCATATACTGCTTTCATACCACAACAACAACAACAACAAAATTTATTTATCACCCGCCTCTCCCTCCGGATATCCTGCTTGGTGTAGCTCCTGCCTTTTATATACCACTTTCATGGTGCAATAACCTGCTTGGTGTAGACTAGGCCATAGTTTCTCAGTTCAGATGTAGTGGTGAACAATAGTTAACAGCAGCGCATCAAGAAAGGAGGAGAGAAGGGGTAGAGAAACAACGCAAGTTAAATAGGAAGCTGCCTTGTACTGAGACAGACCATTGGTCCATCTAGCCCAGTTCTGTCAACACTGACTGGCAGTAGCTCTCCAGGTTTTCAGGCAGGAGCTTTTCCAGCCCTAACCAAAGACTGAACTTGAGACCTTCTCCATGCACCATATGTGTTCTCCCACTGAGCTACAGCCCTTCCCTGCTACCTGATCCTTTTAATTGGAAACATAAGGGAACGAACCTGGGACCATCTATATGCAAAGCATTGCTCTATCACCGCACTATGGCTCCTCATTTCCATAAGAAGATGGGGCTGAAAACAGTCATGTAGTGGTAAATTTCTAAGTGCAGGAAGCACATCATGACAACCCCATAGCCCCACCCCATGAGGAGCATCCATAACCACACCCCCAAGGAGGCATCCACCAAGCCCATAAATACCTCAGGTTATTAATTCGAGATTCATATGCTCAAAGCAGGATACTGCCTGGCCTAAGATATTCAGCAGTTAGCAAGACTGAATGATCCCAGGAACCTGTGGTCAGTCTCCTACTGCACCATGGCTGGACTCCAAAGAACCATGCAATGAGTTTGACATGCTGAAAAGGAGGGAGGGCGTGCTTTGGACTTGTGCTTCTCAAAAGTAAACCAGCCTCTTTACTCATATTACATGGGGAAAAGCAATCTGATTTCAAAACCAATGGGACTTTCAAAAGCAGATTGTGATATAGGCTCAAAAATCCCAGTAGACATGCTTAAGCTTTTGGGCATCTTGAAGTGGCTCTTTGGAACCCAGCCCATATTCACAAGGAAAAACAGCCTGCTGTTCAAGTTTCAAATTTGTTTTAAGAAATCATTTGAATAGAGCAAAGCAGTCCTTTAAAATTGTGTCATAAAGAGCCTATCATTCATATATATATATATATATATATATATATATATATATATATATCCAAAGTGAATGACAGACTCTTTCCCCAAAGAGGCTTCTATCTAAATAAACTCTGATTCTGCTGTGGAGTGACACATCAAGTTCAGATAAGAGCTATAGCAATTACAACATCAGTTTCATACAGTGTCAAGAGCAATTGCATTTGCTGCTATATTTATCTAATTAAAAGGGCTGTAGAAGAATAAATATGTAGCTGCATAGCACATGCTCACTAATTGTGAAATAGGGTTATTCTCAAAATGTGCTTATGAGAACCTTTTGGAAGGTTTGGGGGTTGAATCCCAATTTACACTGGATCAACTGGGCAGAAGCAAATTTCCCTGCCCCCTCCTTCACAAGGCAGCCTCTCCAGACCCCTGAAAATGCTATGGAGAGTCAAGAGACCTCTCTGAGCGGGGTCAGCTGTGGCGCGAGGTGGATCCACAAAACTCAGGCAGAGAGATCTTCCACAAGCAGAGCCTTCCTCTTATGGAAGGTCCCTTCCTGTTACAGCAGGCAGTTCCTGGATACAACCCTTTAAGTCTAACAGAATTGCAGACCCATCAGTAAAACGTTATTTATTTATTTATTTGCTGCATTTCTATACCACCCAATAGCTGAAGCTCTCTGGGCGGTTTACAAAAATTAAAACCATAGAAACCATTCAAAATAAAAAATAACAACAGTATAAAAACATAATTTAAAATACAATAGAAAAGCACAATCAGAATAAAAACCAAGCAGCCATGCAGAAATTGATAGGGATTTAAAATACAAATTTAAATAGCAAGGTTAGGCAAACCTCTGTGGGGAGCTCATTCCACAGCTGGGGTGCCACAGTAGAGAAGGCCCTCCTCCTAGTAGCCACCTGTCTCACTTCCTTTAGCAGGAGCTCACTGATGGATAGCATTATTAAAGCTAGAGTTGTAAAGCATGTGGCATTTCAGCGTCTCAAATCAAGCGCAACCACACACACACACACTTAACGAGCTTCCCTTCCTTGCCCCTTTTTCAAAATTTCCTTGTCTTTTTCATGTTTGTTATTTTCCATAAACTAGTCAAGACCCAAGGAGAAACCCTGCTCCAGGGTTTTCCATTGCAAATTCTATTTTTAACTGTATCCCACACCATTTTATGGGGCCATGGGGCCCTAATAATGGTTTAGACACTGTTTGGTCTCCTCAGCTTCGCCTATATCAGTGCAGCCTGAGTGGGACTGAAGACCAACCTGTCTGAGGTGATTGTGTTGTGGTCTGAAGTGATTACTCCATTATGACCCAAGGCTGGTTAAGAACAAGACAGTCCAGGCCCAAAGCAGATTTTGAAGTGATTGTGACAAACCAGGAAGTATAGTCTTTTGTGTCTCCCTTCCTCTGAAATATATACCCTTTGACTGTATTTCTTCCTCTATCTCCTGAAACCTCTCTAAATCTATCCATTCTTCTACCTGTTGCCACTGAAACTCCAAGTATGCCTTGTTGCATTTAGCTAATCAAGTCCTGTCTTGCCAATTCCCTCTTTGTTCCTCATTTGACAAAACGTAATTCCCTGCTTCCATCTTTCCTTGCTCTGACACTATTATTGGGGACTGTCTGCCAATCCAGTGCTAGGAAATTAGTATACCAATCAATTTTCTTTCTGGAAACGTTTATGGTAAAATAAAACTTCTATGTTTCAACAAGCGGTGATCTCAAGCTGATTTCCCCATTTTGTCAAATACAGTAAAGGCTACCATATGTGCCACATGCCTCTACAAAAGATATTTCTTGGTTCATCAGGTACACATGCTAGTTTGTGTGCATATGTGAATGACAACATTTGGGAACAGATCCTCCAGCCACACCCTCAGACATGAAAACACACTAGAAAAATAAGCATAGGTGTTCAATGTTACTAATTAAATGTTGTACAGAATGCCCCAGTTCACACATCACAATAATCCAAGGTTCCTCCGAAATCCTGGCTTATAAAGTATGAGCAGCATACTTGCCCAATCACTCCTGCTGTAAGTGGGAGCGGCTAAAGAAACCTTTGGTCCATAGTTTGCTTAGCATGATGTGCCAACCCAGTCCACTGGCTTGTCTCTATTCCAAAAAGCCATAGAGACGGTCCATGGCTTGTTGTTGAGTTATTTCTCTGGCTCATTGGGGGAGAGTCATGCTAGAGGTCCAGGTTCACACATCATGTTAAAGAAACCACAGGCCTTTGGGTTTTTTAGCTACTCCTACTTGAAGCAGAAGACATTGGGAAGCATTTATTAGCATGTTGCACTTGTAGTGACATGCAAACCTGCCCAGTTTTGAGGTGTCAGTTGAGAAGGCCGGGGGGGGGGGGGGGGGAGAGAAACCGGGAGATAAAAATGGAAGGAGAAGGAGAGAGAACAGGCCTGATCAAACCCTCAACAACTCACATTCAGTCTCATCAATGGAGCACTGTACTATACAGTGTTTTCCTCCCCACCTCCACAGGAGAATTGATCGGCACTACAAGGCACCTGACGTACAAGGAACGAAGAGATATGGCACATGAACTGTGGATACATACACTGCACTTATCACACTTGGTATACATCTCTGTCTAGTACTGCATTAGCACAATTTAATAAAGCTTTACGTATACATAAATATGTCAAATAAATAAATAAATAAATGGAACGTGTTCAAAGCTGGATACTGAACACGAGGAGCACAGGTCTTAGAGGACGAGGATATGCTGAAACATTTTGTTGCAGATCCAACTTGCATATTTCTGTTCTGATGACCACATTTTGGCAGCAAGCAACAGGGAATGACTATCAGATATCAGACTGGCCACTGCAGGAAACAGCATGTTGGATTACGTCTGCCTGATCACACCATAAGCGACTCTTAATTATAAATACTTCCCCATCATCCAGGAGCTCAAGAGAAAAAGACCAGCAGTTTTTTCTCACCTCAATGTGCTCTCTCTTTTGGAAAAATTCAAGAAAGGCACCAAAACATCAAGTGTCCAAAATACAAAACCGAAGGGCGAGGGCAGATTAAATGCTAAATCTTCTTACAGTGCTCCTGCAGTAATAATTGACCCTCCATTTAGAACACACATAATACAAATCATACATTTAACTGTAGACAAGGGAGCAAAGATGTATACAGCTATATTATTATTATTATTATTATTATTATTATTTCCGTTTCTATACTGCCCCATAGCTGACACTCTCTGGGTGGTTTGTATACCACTAAATACAAACAACATTCAGCATGTTCCATCTTTGAAACTGTTGCAATGAGATTTACTCAGCCTTTTGCTGTTCAAGGATGGCAAAACACTGGCGTCTAGTGGCCAGAAAGATTCTGTTAGCCTTTTCTCAAAATATATTGGTGTCATAAATATTTAAGAGTGACTGAAGAAAAAAATTCGGAGAAGCAAATTTAATCCCTTCTAATTCAATTCATGTGGAGGTAAGAAAATAAACTCTTACCCTAAATACACAGTTGCGTGAACAAAAACACTCTGTATTATACAATGGCATCACTTGGCTTTTGAAAATTTGACAAATACCTTATATTCAGTCAAATCCCTGTGAACGTAAACTTTATTTATTTATTTATTGCATTTCTATACCGCCCAATAGCTGAAGCTCTCTGGGCGGTTTACAAAACTTAAAACCATAAAAACCATTCAAAATATAAAACAACGACAGTATAAAAACATAATTTAAAATACAGTATAAAACACAACCAGGATAAAAACTGAGCAGACATGCAGAAATTGATAGGGATTTAAAATGCAAATTTAAACAGCAAGGTGAAAAATCAAACTGAAGAACTGTTAAAACACTGTAAATACAAAAAGGTACCTGGCGTCTAAAGGAGTATAATGTAGATGCCAGGCGAACCTCTCTGGGGAGCTCATTGCACAGCCGGGGTGCTACAGAAGAGAAGGCCCTCCTCCTAGTAGCCACCTGTCTCACTTCCTTTAGCAGGGGCTCACGGAGATTCAATCCAATTCAGGGATATTCGTTTTTAATCAAAACAAATCAACCCCTTCCCCATCGTGAGATTAATTAGCATTTTAAATGGCCATTACCATCTTTCCCCCTTCCATTTCTTTGCAAAGTATGCGGAAAAGTGGTCTACTTCTTAAACTTACCAATTTCAGCCTAATCCACAACACTGCTGCACTTTACACACAAACACTGGGCTGCACTGATGTGCATGCACACACACACACACACACACACACACACAAAAACAGCTGGCACACCAGCCAAAGCTGAGCAGAAGCATTCTTGGCCACAGCCAATGTCTGAGCATCTAATAATAAAACTGGGTAGAGAAGGACACTCAAACTATGAGCCTAATCTTTAAAGGGGAGTGCAACTCCATCTAGAACAGGGTGACATCCTAACCCTGGACTTGTAGGCTTCCTAACTCATAGTATCTCTGTCTTTCCTAAATTTGATTTTAGTTCCTTCACTTTCATCCAGTCCATCACTGATTCTAAACACCAATTCAGAACCTCCACAGCCTCCTCAGAATATGACAAAAAGGGGATATAGAGCTAAGTGTCAACAGCATACTGATGAAACCCCAATCCCCATCCCTGGATGATCTCTCCTCATGATTTCATGTTGGTGTCGAAAAGCATAGAAGACAAAATCAAACCCTGTGGGTTGAACACGTGCCTCGGGACCACATTGTGAAACTTACCCACAAGGAACTACTGGAGCCCCCACGAAACTGTTCCCCCACCAGCCCCAGCCCTGCAAGGTTGCCCAGAAAGCTACTATGGTTGATGGTACCCTAATTCCTGTCACCAGCTGACTGGATCCTGAGAGTAGAGCTCCCGAGAAAGACTCCCCCTGCTAAAGTTTGTACCAAGACCAGAGTGTCAGAAAGTTGCACCTCTGAAGAGCCCACCTCATCAGATAGTGCCAGGTTCTCGGAGGCCTTTGGGCAAGATGGCCTGAGCGGACCCACCTTCTCCTCACTGTTGGCTCTGCTATCCATTCACTTGTGCTCTTGTTTTGGGCACAATCTGCACAACCACACAGAGGTTGTGCAGAATGTGCCCAAAACAAGGCGAACAGAGGCTGCTGGGTCTTCTCCTGTCATTGCGCACTTGCTTAGAGTGGAAAAGTGAATAATGACAGCAAGGAGGAGGAGCAGCAGGACCAGCACCAGTGGTTTGCAGTGCCCCCCCGTTGGGGTGTGGGTCTCAACACTTGCCCAGCAATGCCAAACCCGGATGTCGGTCCCATCTTCGGATCTTGAGTCATCACATGGTGAAAGCCCAGAAGCAGGGACTGTCACAACCGCTCCCTTTGGGACTCCTTTTTACCTTTCTCTTTAAAGAAGCCCAACCATGAATGTAGTCGTTATACGGCTGCCCACTCTGTGGATTATTTTTCCTTTCTGTTCCCTCCTCTGGGCACCACCTTTTTACTCTCCCACTGGTTCTGTGATTCACTGACCCTTCTTGGTCCCACAGCAACCAGCTTAGCACTCTGTGTTCCTTTTTATTCACACCTTTACTTCATCACTGCCACCATATAACTCAGTACCTTACCTCAGGTGCTTAAAGAATCCGATCCAAAGTGAAACAAAATAACTTTTATTTAACAAGACATAAGTTCACACCTTTTATCAATATGCAGGTTGCTTACCTGTAACTGTAGTTCTTCGAGTGGTCATCTGTGCAGTCACACATATGGGCTCGCGCCGGCGCCGAGCTCTCTTCGGGAAACTTCTATCTAGCTAGGATTTTTGGCGGGAACCCCTCCCCCCACCGTCCTATCGCGCATGCTCAGGGGTCCCGCCTACCTCAGTTCCCTGAGACCGCTAGGCCTCGCGACTAAGGCAATTTAACAATGAAATTATGAGTTAGAGTAATTGAGCATGCAGTAGTCAACTTGACAATCAGAACAGCGATGCCAAGAGGGGACGGCGGGTGGGTTGTGTGACTGCACAGATGACCACTCGAAGAACTACAGTTACAGGTAAGCAACCTGCATTTCTTCTTCGTGGTCTCTGTGCATCACACATATGGGCGAGTAATAAGCCAACTTACCGGAGGTGGGAGAGGCACGCTGTGTGGTCACTGGCATATTGAAGATAGGACTGCTCTGCCAAAGGAGGAGTCCTGACGCGCTCTAACGTCAAGGCGGTAGTGCCTCACAAAGGTGGAAGCATTCGCCCACGTGGCCGCCTTACACAGGTCTGGAAGAGTTGCGCCATGGAGGAGTGCCGTTGAGGTGGCCTGTCCTCTGGTAGAGTGGGCAATTAGACCAGTGGGTACTTCTTTTCCGAGGATCTGATACGATAAGGTGATTGTGTCGACAATCCACTTGGAGAGACGTTGTGGGGACACTGGTAACCCTTTATTCTTTCCACCAAAACAGACAAAGAGTTGGCGTGACCTGCGATACCCTTCAGAACGGGACTTGTAGAAGGCTAATGCCCTTCTGACGT
This sequence comes from Anniella stebbinsi, assembly GCA_029215795.1. NCBI lineage: Eukaryota > Metazoa > Chordata > Lepidosauria > Squamata > Anniellidae > Anniella > Anniella stebbinsi. The sequence goes on from JARDYH010000001.1 coordinate 340,433,234, forward strand.
CCAACGCGTGCAGCGTGGTGCATAACGGATCGGCGGGTGCTTGGAAAAAGGTAGGTAACACAATGTCCTGGTTCATATGGAACTCTGAGGCAACCTTGGGGACAAACGACGGCGGAGTACGGAGGATGACCTTGTCACGGAAGAACTGCGTATAAGGTGGGTCAACAAGAAGCGCCGCAAGCTCTGACGCGCGCCTTGCGGACGTAATGGCAACTAGGAAAGCAGCTTTAAGTGTCAACAAACGGGTACTGGTTGTAGCCAGCGGCTCAAAGGGTTTAGCGGATAATGCTGTCAATACTAACGAGAGGCTCCACTGCGGAACTAGTGGGCGAACGGGTGGAAAGAGGTTATACAGGCCTCTAAGGAAAGCCTTGGCAAGGGGATGGGTGAACGCTGAGAATCCGTCTATGAGCGGATGGTGAACTGCAATGGCCGCCAGATAGACACGGATAGAAGATAGCTTTAGGCCTGTAGTATGCAGGGAATGTAGGAATGCGATAATGTTCGTGATAGTGGCTGAGGTAGTATTGAAACCGTTTTCAGCAGCAAAAGTTCTGAACTTTTTCCACTTTGCTAAGTAAGATGCCCTAGTCGAGGGCTTTCTAGAGGCGTCCAAAATCGCCTTTATGGTTTCAGGTAAGACTATCCCTTGCCAGAGGGCTGGAGTCTCCACGCTGTCAAGCGTAAGGTTTGTATGTCCGGATGGAGTACTCTGCCGTTGTCTCTGGATAGAAGGTCCGGGGAGAATGGGAGACGCCAAACTCGATGGTTTGCTAGTCTGAGTAGAGGCGTGAACCACGCTTGCCGTGGCCACCAAGGTGCAATCAGGATAGCGTTGGCCTGGTGACGCTGGGCTTGCGTGATAGTCTTCGCTATAAGGGGGATCGGAGGGAACATGTATAGGAGACCGCGAGACCAGTCCCATAGGAATGCATCCCCTAGGGAGTCGTGGCCCATGCCTGCCCTGGAGCAATAGGCCTGGCAGACTCTGTTGTCGGAGGTTGCAAAGATGTCGATGTCCGGCGTGCCCCACTGGGTAAAGAGGCGATGCAGAACCCGGGGGGCCAGCTCCCACTCGTGGGTGTCTTTGAAGGAGCGGCTCAATTCGTCCGCCTTGATGTTGTCTGTCCCTGCGATATGCAGAGCTGAGAGCCTTATATTCTTTGTGATTGCCCAGTGCAAGATGTCCATGGTGAGGTGCAGCAGGCGGGGGGAGCGGGTGCCACCTTCTTTGGTGATGTACCAAACTACGGATGTGTTGTCCGACAGCACCCTCACGTGATGTCCCCGTAGCTGAGGGAGAAAGGCTTGCAAGGCTTTCTTTACGGCGAGGAGCTCCAGCTTGTTTATGTGCAGGGAGCTCTCTGAATGTGACCACCTTCCTTGAATGAACAGGTCGTCCAGGTGTGCCCCCCAGCCTCTCAGTGATGCATCGGTCGTGACAATCCTGGAGGGACCAGAATCGACGAATGGAAGTCCTTGCGACAGATTTGATGGCTGTGTCCACCATAGGAGCGAACGTCGTACGTGGGTCGGAATGGTAAGTATTTGTTTGCGCGGATCCTGCAGGGTCGTATAGCGACTCAGGAGAAGTTGCTGGAGGGGGCGCATTCTTAACCGCGCCCATCTGACCACACAGATGGCCGCTGCCATAAGTCCCAGGAGGCGCAAGATTGTAAAAGCCGTTGCCCGTCTTCGGACACTTAGTTTGGCAGCTAAATGTTGTAGGGTTTGTAATCTGTCCTGGGGGAGAAACGCCCTTGCAGGCGAGGAATCGAGATGAACCCCGATGAACTGAAGTGAAGTGGTTGGTTGAAAAACTGACTTTTCGTAATTTATTTGTAGGCCTAAGGAGGAGAGGATGGATTCCACCGTGTTTACGTCTGCGATTGATTGGTGGCGAGTAGGAGAGACGACTAGCCAGTCGTCGAGGTAAGGATAGACTTCGATGTTGATGGATCGCAGGTGCGCACACACTGCTGCCATGCATTTGGTAAAGACTCTTGGAGCTGTCTTTAATCCGAAAGGTAGGACGACGAATTGGTAGAGTTGGTCCCCGATGGCAAAACGAAGGTATTTTTGGTGTTCCTCGAGGATGGCTATATGAAAGTAGGCATCCTTGAGATCGACCAGCGTAAACCAAGTGTCCCGTCTGAGGAGTGGAAGGATGGTAGAGAGTGTGATCATGCGAAATTTCTGAGGCCGGATGAACTTGTTTAGACCTCGGAGATCCATGATAGGGCGGAGTCCTCCGTCCTTCTTGTGCACTGTAAAATAACGGGAGTAGAACCCGTTTTCTGCTTGGTGCGTTGGAACAGCTACGATCGCGCCCTTGTCCAGCAAGGCGCATGTTTCCTGAATCAGAGTGTGTGATGGCGGTGTGGTTTTGACAGTGCCTAGAGGAGGAAGGACTTCGAAGTCTATTTTGTAACCTTGCTGGATGATTTGCAGCACCCAGAGGTCGGTGGTAATGGATGCCCAAGTTTGGTAAAAGGGCTGAAGCCTGTTTAATGGCGAGACTGAGACGTCTTGGGGTGAGTCAAAGACGGCGTTTTTGTTGTTGGGTCTGCTTTTGGCGGGGTTGTGCGTACCGAGGGGTGGCCTTGCGCTGGTGGTAAGACGTTGACGTAGTCGGTTGTTGGTAGCGTTGACCACGATCCTGGCCTTGTCCTGGCTGGTAGGGTAAAGGCCTGTACCACTTCCGGGGACGGAAGGACTGTGCAGGGGGTTGGCTGAATCCCATTTTCTTTGCGGTCATCTTCGCCTTGTGGATAGTATCCATTGTAGAATCGGTTTGTGTATTGAATAACCCCTCCCCGTCAAAGGGCAAATCTTCGATTCTGTGCTTTGTTTCAATCGGGAGGTTGGCCGAACGCAGCCACGCATGCCGGCGGAGGGCGACAGCTCCCACTAAGGCCTTTGAGCCTGAGTCCACCTGATGTCTGGCGGTGGTCATCTGCTGTTTTGATAGTCGAACAGCCTCCGCCTGAAAAACACGTGCCAGGTCCCGCTGGTCGTCAGGCAGGTAATCAGTTAAATTGGAGATCTTCTGCCAGAGAAACAACTGGTACCTGGCCATCATGGCCTGGTAGTTGGATGTTTTCAGTACCAGTGCCGCTGAGGAATATATTTTCCTTCCAACAGAGTCCAGCTTTCGGCCTTCCTTATCAACAGGGGCTGCATGAGTTCGCCCCGATCTACCCTGTGATGCCTCCACAATAATCGAGTTCGGTTTAGGGTGGGTAGCCAGGAAAGGGGCTTCCACTTCTTTGACTTTGTAGAGGGCGTCCAGCCGTTTTGAGGTGGGCGCCAGCGTGGCTGGATTGGACCAGGATTGTTTGGCCGTTTTTAACAATGTGCGAACCAGGGGGAGCGTCAGTTGAGGGGTTGGCTCTGTCCTCATGACATCATAGATGTCCCCTTCCTCCTCTTCTGGTTGCTGGACGTCGATCCCGAGCGACTGGGCTAGGCGGAGCATCTGCTCGTTAAAGCCCCCGAGCTCCATGGTGGGTGAGGCACCCTCCTCGGTAGCGACTTCCTCTGTCGGTGAAGGCATCGATGGTGCCGGCGATGGAACCGAGGACGGGTCCGACTCGTAGCCGTCTTCAGACGGCGACGGTAGTGAGCGTCGGTACCGGGAGGAGAGGGATTGCTCCGGTATCGATTGGGGCTGACGGTGTCGACGTGTCGGCGCCGGGAGGAGAGACGTGGTCCGGCGAGGTGGTACCGGTGGAGGCATACGCTGGGAACGATCCGAGTAGCGGTCCCAGTCTCTAGAGGCGGAGCGGGATCGTGATCGACGACGGAGCATCGGTACCGAAGCCTCGGTCCCGGTGGGATTGGAGTATTCTTCGTCGATGACGAGAACGTCCGACCCGAAAGGAAGGATGTCCTGCGGCTCCGAGCGTGGTTCCGTCGGTACCGGAGATGGTAATGAAGGGGGCCGGATCGATGATTCCTCTCGCGGAGTTGAATGACCTGGTTGAGACTGAGTGCTCGATAGGCGGCGCCTCGATCCCGAGGGCTGGTCCGCCGGTAACGATGAGGGGCGTTTCCGTTGATTTGGCGCTTTCGATGTCGACGACAACGAAGACGGTACCGATGAAGATTTCGTCGGTACCGTGGTGCTCATCGGTTTGTGTGGTACCGAGGAGAGTTTCTTCGGTATCGAATGCTTCGACGTCGAAGGCCCCGTCTTCGATACCTTTGTCAAAGTCGATGGATGTTTCGACTTTTTCGCCGTTTTCCCCTTCTTTTGCTTAGCAGGAGGGGGAGAAGGCGACAACGATGCCTGGCATGTAGTCCTAACAGGGGATAAGCCAGGAGTTGCTGGGCGTGAGCGTACCTGGGGCGATAGCCCTCGCTCCCCAGAAGAAGATGGCCGCGGTTCCATGCGGGCTACGGTCGGGCGGTCAATGGCGGAGAGGGCTTTGCTCCAAAGCAGGCTTCTTAGCCGGTCCGCCCTGTTCCTCCTGGTCTGCCTTGAAAACCTCATGCAATGGGAGCAGGAGTCAGTAATATGGCCCTCTCCCAAACAGCCCAGGCATAAAGAATGTCCATCCGTGAGGGCTAGTTTGGCGCGGCAACCAGAGCAGCGCTTGAAAAGCGCGGTCTGCGCCATAGGCCGCAGGGGAAGAAAAAACGCCTTAACTAAACTTATCTATAACCTTTATGTTTTTTTTTTTTTTTTTTTTTTTAACAAACACTAACAGGAAACTAGAACCTAGCTAACTAACTAATTTATTTGAAAACTTTTGTCTTCTTACAGTCTCCGACGACGGAGGAAGTCTCCCGCGAGGCGTTCAGCTAAGCGGTCGAAGAAGAACTGAGGTAGGCGGGACCCCTGAGCATGCGCGATAGGACGGTGGGGGGAGGGGTTCCCGCCAAAAATCCTAGCTAGATAGAAGTTTCCCGAAGAGAGCTCGGCGCCGGCGCGAGCCCATATGTGTGATGCACAGAGACCACGAAGAAGAACTTATAGTTTCATTTGTTTCAATACTTGGTTGTTACAATAAATATGTCATGTATCCATGCCTACTGTACCCTCTAAAGCCAAATCTAACTCCTCCTGCTACCTCTTATTCCCAAAATAAAACTCAGACCTTACACTGATCTAACCTCTTCAGCAGAGTAACCCTGATGCTTTCTCTCTCACTCCCAACTATCAACTACTAACTACCAACTGATTTAAACTGTCATTCCCTTTCACACACTTGAATCCAACAGCCAATCAGCATTTACTCCAACATTCCATTCACTGACTCCCCCTCCCAACTGAATTAACCACTTACCAGCCTTTATAAATACCATAAAACATCACAGAGACGTACAGATCTTCCTAAGAAATGCGCTCTCCTGCGTCTTTGCCCCTCCTCCACCGCACAGCAGCTCAGCCAACAGCTGGGAGCTCACAAATTGCTGAAAGCAAGTAGGTAGTAGGGCTGTACATGGACCCCCAGATCCGATCTGTCGGGCCCGATCTGATCCGGATCCGTGCACAGCACTCCCCCCACTCCCTCCCTCCCTCCCTCCCTCCCCCCAATCGCCCTGCTTACCTTCTGCCTCCTCCGCGTAGTCCTCAGCGTTGCCCTCCCTCCTCCATGTCGGCTGCCACTTTCCTGCTCGTGCCGAGTGATGACATCACCCGCCGCAAGTGACGTGGGAAAGCGGCTGCCAACATCGAGGAGGGAGGGCAATGCTGAGGACTACACAGAGGAGGTAGAAGGTAAGCAGGGCAATTGGGGGGAGGGAGGGAGGGAGGGAGGGAGCGAGCGGGCGGGCGGGCGGGCGGGCGGGCGGGTGAGGGAGAGGGGAGGGACGGAGGGCTGTGCATGGATCCGGATCCATGCACAGCCCTAGTAGGCAGCTGCCAGGTTTACGCTAATGTAAGATTTATTTAGCACTGAAGACTATCTGAATGTTAAATTTACTGATGCACGCACACCATAAAGGTAATTGTTAGAAGAATAAGCTGGAAAGTCCCTGATCCAAATCTCACCCCATCTATGAATCAACAATTTGCCTGAGGATACTTAGTATCAGACGTGGCCCCTTCCATAATAGGTGGAAAATACTCACCAGCCTTGCAGGGTCATTATAAGGACTACCAATGCCCCCCAGTCACATTAGGCTAGCAGTGCGGGAACTGCTGCATCCCCGCTACTTCCAGCACCAACAGGAGGCCCCAGACACACAGGAGACCTCTGAAACCTAGGATAACACTGCTTAGGAGGAGCCATATCATGGGCCCCTCTTATGAGGCATAGGATTTCTCATGCTACTCCAGTGTTGCAAGATGGAGAGGTGCTGCAGCAGCCTCCAACAGCCATGAGATATTATCAGGTGTGGTCTGGGGGCTAAAGAAAAACACTTATTATCCCATCTTTAGTCTGAAATGATATTAAATTTCTAGTGGGTAACCCAAATCAATCCAAATTTTAAAAGGGAAAATAAAGATGCTCTAGCTATGACAAACCCATATCAAAGAAACATACTTAGAAAACATTCCCCATCAACTGTGAGCCAGTTAGACAATTAACTCTCAAACATCAATCGCAAGTTAGCGTGCCTTGCAAACCAGCATATGTGGGTTTATAGGTAATTGTAGCAAATTACGCATCAACTTCCTGAATCAGAAAAAAATGGCAAGCGGGGGTGGGGGGAAAGGAATGCTGCTCAATTTGATAATTTACTCTACAGAACTTAAACACCTTCATTTCCTCTCCACTCTAATAGATCACAACCTTTTACCACCATCCCATGCAATTTAAAGAGAGAGAGAGAGAGAGAGAGAGAGAACTGGGGGGGGGGGGCTCTTTGACCCAAGAAGAGCGCATGAACTTGAAGAGCTAAGTATTACCTTTACCCAAATTAAAATGTACATTATCTTTCTTTTCTTCCCTTCTTTTTTTGACGTGACCTCTAAAGAGAGAGTCACCCTTTCAGAACAGAAAGCATCAATCTAAATTAATCCTCCCTGGCTTATACCACACTGTATAATCTGCAATTGCCTTTTTTAAAAAGCACATAGGTCACCACATGTATTAAAGCAACCAAATATGAAATTAAACTTTTCATAGGCTCTGCGAGACACCAGAATAAAGTCAGTCTAAGATGACTATCCAAATAATCACCCAAGCACTTAAATTAAATCTAAAATTACGAGGCATGTATTTTATCTACCTGGCTTCTTAAGTATTAGGGTGGAGCAAATGCACTACCTCTCTTGTATGTGTTCTATACACCTTTTCAAAGAGAGGGCAAAAAGGGCCTTAATTTTCTTTTCTAAAGCGAACAATAGCTCAGTTTGTCTCCACGGCACAGACTCTTGTACTCTGCCAGATGTATTTTGCTTCAAGCACAGCTGATTATACAGCACCAGGAAATCGGCTACCCATTACATCATATTTAGGCTTCAAGAGAGCAGTTTTCACAAGGTGGTTGTTAACAACCCCTTTAACCATTTACATCTTAGGTGTAACTGAAATTGTTTCAAGGCAGTTCCCTTTCAAATACTGATGTATGCTCAGAACCGAGAAGTTTAACACTTCCTGCTGCAGGGATGAGAACCCCTTTCATGTCTAAATGTCTGACAGTTCGCTTGATGCCTGACAAAATACATCTGCAAGAATGGCAGTCATCCCTTTAAATAATTAGCTCAAACTGGATCGCTAACAAGTAGCAGCTATGCAGCACTGTACGCTGAAAATGTCCTCTTTGCATACCTCCTGCAGATGCACAGACATGTGTCCCAGTTGATCCTGACGTCTTTCTACCAGCTGCCTTTCTGAGCGGATTTCTCGTTCTATCTCCTGAAGTCTCCTCTCTACCCGTTCTGAAACCTTAAAAGAAAAAAAAAGGTGAGGGATGGATTCCAGAGAAGAGACTCCAGTTAGAATTTTAATTTAAACCCAGAAAAATAGCTCCTTTTTTCTTTGTTTTACAAAAGGAATCCTAACTAAGTGCAAAGGCCTAAACATAACTGTGAAATCCTTCACTCATAAAACACTAATAAAAAATGTTGCTCCTAGCAGTAATTCAAGATTGTCTCTATCCTGGACAATGAAGAACTTAGGGTGGTATCCAGATTGAGTCCTTCCACTGACAGAAGACCCTTTGATCCAGTGGAGCAAAAATCAGCAATGAACAGAATTTGATGGTCCTAAAGTTGTGAAGATAGGTTTAGGGATATGCAAGCCTGAAGAAATCTCAGATCTTGGATGAGCAGTACTTCTATTACTCGCTGGGGGTTCCGTGTCCTGCATAATTCTTTATCGTCCCCCATAACTCAAAAAAAGAAAATTGAGTTATGCAACAGAAATAAATCCGAACATCCATAATTTGTATCCCAAATCAGCATTAAATATCCAACATCAACAAAAATTATTACACTTGACCAAAAAAACAAAACAAAAACATGCATTTATATCCTATGGAACCTTGGAGATTCCCAGGTAGTCTGCTATTATGGCATTGATCAGGACCAGGTATGCTTAATCGCAGCAAGGTTGCTGCATCAAGATACCTTCAGACTATGTCCTAGGACAAGAAGCTGGGTTGCTGTTGTTTTTCCTTTTAGCACAGAGTACACAAAGACCTAGTCATCAATCATCACGCTGCCCCCCCCCCCCCCCCGGAATCTAGCAAAGGAGACCCATATGCAGAAGCAAGGTTACACACATGTGCTGCGCTACTCGCATCTGAATCCCATTAGAATGGCAGGATGAGTCTTCTGATATGGATAAGAATGTGCAACCTCCCTCACCCACGACCACTAGCTGTGTGCATGTCGAATTGCATCAGGAAGAGTATTTACCATAATGTGAAAATTAGATTTTTGTAAAATCACACAAAACTTTCCACTTAATAACACCAGGATTTTTGTTGTTCTTGTAACTTCGCTAGATGACAAGTCAAGAAGTGAAGTAGAAGAGCTTATCGGTTTAGAATAATAAAAATATGACTGAATAAATCAGGAATTGCACTAAATATTATCAGAATAATTATTTGCTGTATTTTCCTTGCTTTACTGGGAGCAGGGGGAAGAGACAGAAAAATACTCAATTTGAAAGAGATTTTTCCCCTTCTATTCTCTTTATCTGTTTGCAGATACTACCCTCTACTGGCAAGACGGATTTCAACATTCTATGGAAACAGTCTGTTTAAAATTTACCGTAGTTATTTTGCTTTATTACTTCAAATTAAATGTAATAAGATAAATGATTTTTAAAACATCCCATGGAATTGTATTAATGGTATCGTGGCATATTTTGCAACAATAAATATTTCTCCTTATGATCTACAAACCATAAACATAAGTCAGGTTTGGAGTGAATACCAAGATCACTACTAATGTCACAATTATTACAATAAGATATAGTATAACCCTTCTTTTTCCTTCCTGGAGATTGCTGGACATAAGTATACTCAATGTCTGTGCTTACTGAAACCAAACAAGAGTATCTGCCATCCTTATACTCCTTTACCATGGATTTCTTCCACCACCACTAAACAAATAAATCAGGGCCAAATTCATAGTTTAGCAAAAATCATTCTCCATAGCTTAGATCCAAAGGTGCATTTCCACTAGCCAAACAACCTCTTTCACTCGTGGAACGCCCCATTTCCAACGAGGCAAAACACATGAAAAAGGGTCCAAAAATCCAGAGATGTTCTTCTCTTTGGTCAAACAGTTGGACAAGACATCCCAAAAGTTCTTTCCATTAGCAACTATATGCTGCAGTTTATGTCTTCCTTGTTCACCATGTTTCTCCTACTATTATGCAATCTCCAATAAATTCATGCAAACGCTAGTGAAAGACTTTGCACACTGCAGTGCCACAGAGTTCAGAGACATGAATAATACATTTTCTTCTTCCCCTCATGGTTCTCTAGAGCCAAGCCCATATTTTCAAACAGTTATATACGTGTATATTCTTCCCTTATTTAGTTCAAGCAGAATTTTCTCTGTAAATGTAAGTTGAACTGCACTGCTGTGGAAAGAACTCTTTGCACTCTTTTTGGAAAAGACATTTAAAAAGTATCAAGAAATGCATGATTAATCCATGATTACTGGAGGTTAATTCCTAGTTTATTGGAGCCAAATTACTTTTCAAACAACATTAGATGAAAGGTTTTCAAGCGATGCTCCAAAAGAAACCAATCGTTACAAGTACTTAAAAAACAGCACGCTGGAGTCAAGGGCAGTTAAAAGTCTAAGCAGTCGTAACCATGGAACAGAGCCGGTGAAAACTGAAATTGCAATCCAGAGTACGCAATCAACAGCAACTTCATTCAAAAGTTTAACAACAACAACAACAACAAAAAAAAAACCAGGAAAATTCCAGTATGGCCCAAGGCATGAAAGGCCAAATAATTTTTTTTACTATTATTGTTGTTCAAAGACAGCAGCCCCAATCCATAGACCATGAGGGGTTCCCCAAGTGCGCATGCTGCACACAGAAATTGACATTTTCTGGTTTCCTGCTACAGCAGAAGCAATGCCACAAGAGTCCTATGTCAAAAGGAATTTTCATTCTACAGAACCGAGATTGTGAAACTGCAAGCTCACTTAAGAATGTGTAAGTGCTTCCACCTATGTGCCATGGATTTCCTATTAAGCCACAGCTCCTGACACCAAGTCCAGATCTGTTCACAAAGTTTCTCAGCCAGGACAGGGAGGGAGGGGAAGCTTCAAAAATACAGCTCAACAATAATGGGCTCCAGTTACAGAAAGCCAGATTCCGACTGGACATCAGAAAAAACTTCCTGAGCAGTACAACAATGGAACCAATTACCTAGGGAGGTTGTGGGCTCTCGCACACTAGAGGCATTGAAGAGGCAGCTGGACAACCATCTGTCAGATATGCTTTAAGGTGGATTCCTGCATTGAGCAGGGGATTGGACTCAATGGCCTTATAGGCCCCTTCCAACTCTACTATTCCATGATTCTGTGATATGAAAATTATCACTTTGACCTTTGGCACAGGAACCCAGAAAAATGCCTTCTGCCAGGTAAGACTATTTGTCCATCAAGGCGTGTATTGTCCGCCATGACTGTCTGCAGCTCTCCACACTTTTAGGTCAAGGTCTTTCACAGTTGCCCAATCCCTTTAACTGGGAGATGCCAAGGACTGACATCTTGGCCATTAATATTTTATTGTACAGAATTAGATTATTACCGAAGTTAAAAACAAATTGGCATAATTTATTTAAAACACTGCCCTATGCTCAAGGCTGCCTACAACAGCTATATCAATTACTGTATTTTTATTGAATATAAAATACTCAGTGAAGTAGTCGTTGGCAACCTTGAACCTCAGGAAATATTTAAAATACATTATGCCAACTTGTTTTTCAGAATAACAACCCTGCAATTACCAACACAGAACAGCAGCAAAACCAAGCACCATACCAGTGGGAGTATAACAGCCAGACTACCACAAGACCCTCCAACCAAAGTCCTTTGCCCACAGGTGGGCTTTACACAGTTTCTTAGGAATAGCAAAATTCAGCCAGTGGTCTTCAACCAGTGGGTCACGATCCAAAAATGGGTCGTGAGATCAGTCCAGATGGGTCGCAACAAAGTTGTTCCCGCCATATTCGGGAGGCGGAAAATGTAATATCTTTTAAACACCTCCTAAAAACATACATTTTTAGACAGACCTTCTCTGGCCTGTAACTTATTCTGGTTTTATGTGACTTTTAAAGTTTTAATCTGGATTGTTGTTATACTTTGGTTTTAGTTGTAAACTGCCCAGAGAGCCTAGGCTGTTGGGCAATATAAATATATAATCAACAACTAACTAGATAGATTAGATAGATAGATAGATAGATAGATAGATAGATAGATAGATAGATGCTGGCAGTTGTAAAAGTGGGTCCCATGTTGCAGGTAGGGAGTCTGAGGTGGGTCTCAGTTCTAGATCAGTTGAAGACCACTGCTTTAGGACAAGGGTCCTCACCTCCAGCCCACATTACCTCTAGATCCAGTACATTGCTTCCCCCTCATCAGCCCCACCCAGCAGTCAGGCTTAAAAAAAGGCAATACGGCTAACCATCACCTCCCTGCACACAATGAGCCCTGGAAAAATCCCACACACAAATGCAGCACTTAGGCTTAGAAAAAAAGCTCCCACTGGTTCTTACACACAAATGGAAGCATTCCTGTTTGTATCCATTAACCAATAATTTTGCTGTTGGTTTATTATAGATAACATTAATCTATTACTTCTGTAATTTGATGCACTCTGCAGAGCTCTCAGACTGGGGGAGGGGAATCAGAAAACTGAATGAAGGGCAAATCATTGCAAACCCCGTGACGCCCGGGTTTGGCAATGGAAAAATATTTATTCCCACAAAGCCATCAACAATGCATGGTAAAATTCAAATGAGTTTTCCTGCACTTGTATCAGCACTGCTTCAGACTGTGTTAACAGCTGCGTTGTTCTCTTTAGACTTACGAAGTAATCTTAACAAGTTACATATCCAACATCCTGACTGTCCTTTTCATGCATCTGATCAGAAAATATGTGAAGGCTTTAAAATGCCACAGTGCTCAGTCTGCTGTCGCATAAACAGTGAGACCTTACATTCCAGAAGAGCAGCCATCTTAATAAATGTGGCAACCATAGATAATAAAAGCCATTGCAATTGCTGCTTTTTGACGTCTATTTAAAACAACAATCAATGACATGCATCTTCAGTAGTACACAGTGGAAAGTTGTACAACAAGCTTCTCAAAGAGATTCGCCTAATTTCTGTTGTGCTCTTTCTGGCACCAGGTGAAGGCCTTTTTACTTTTCCAGGCATTTTAGCCTTCAAATTTCTGTTGTTTAAAATCTATTACTGTGCTTTAAATCTTTGCACTGCTGCTAGATTTTTATTTTGGCTTTTATTTGTAATTTATATTGTAGTTTTAACTTTTTCTATTTAATGTTATTGTGTTGTATTTTATGATTTTAATTGCTGTGAACAGCCCAGAGAGGTGACTGTGGGGTTGTGGGAAATGATGATGAACAACTTAGGACCACCTACTTCTCTTTTTTAAGAGCATCTCCTAATGTTGATAGATGCAACCCAACACATCTGACAGGCACCAGGTTGGGAATGCTGTTCTAGAACAAGGGCAGGCAGAATGTAGCTCTCCAGATGTTTTGGAATTCAACTCGTAAAAAACCCCTACCAGCATGGGCAGTGATCAGGAATGCTGTGAGTTGATGTCTAAAACATCAGGATAGATCTATTTTCTGCCCACATGTTCTAAAGTATGATGTTTTCCAGCATCAAGGAACTCCAAAAGATGTGCAGTTTAAATAGTCTGTTTTAAACCAAATGATGCAACAATGAATGAATCTTGAATACCTAATCCAGATAGTCCTTCAGACATCAACATTAGTTTTCAACACATGGCATAGGATGTCTGTTTCTTGAATATCAGATATGTGGTGTTGGGGAACTAACATAGAGGATTTCTCTCACATGTTCAGCAGTGTGAGATCAAAGGCAGAGCTACCACCTAATACTTTCATGCATATTTTTTTAAAATTAAGGATGAAATGATTTTTGTCTTCCCCATAACATGGGAGTTACAGTGCAATACATCTGGAGAGCACGAGTCTGGAGAAAGTTGGTTTACACTTGGATCCTATACATGTTTTCTCAGAAGTCAGTACCACTGAATTCACTAGGGCTTACTCCCAAGTGGTATAGGATTGCAAACTAATCTCATCTGAAATATTAGAAAAGCTAAGAGAATTCAGAATGTCACTAACTCTACCATGGGTGCTTTGGGGTACACACTGACTCTTCTACCCTACACGTAAGCCACCTTAGGTATCTTGCAAGAGGGAAAAAGGCAGGATATAAATGTAATACTAATAAATGTATTACTACTTCTACTAGTAGTAGTAGATCTGGAACTGGGAGTGAGCAGTAAAATGGCCAAATCTACTGCTGACCCCAAAATATTTAGGGTTTTTAAAATGAAGTGAGATTACAAAGAGCTCCAAAATAATCTCTCCATAACGGGAAAATGGGCATAAAATGGCAACATTTGTAAAGTGATGCACACTGGAGCAAAGCATCCCAACATCACATATACACTGATGGGATTCAAGCTGGCGGTGACCGAACAAGAAAGAGATCTTGGGGATGTGGCGGACAGCTCAATGAAAATGTCAACCCAGTGTGTGGCAGCTGTAAAGGCAAATTCCATGTTAGGCATTATAAGAAAAGTAATTGAGAATAAAACTGCCAGTATCATGCTGCCTTTATACAACTCTATGGTGCAACCACACTTAGAATACTAAGTACAGTTCTGGTCACCACACCTAAAAAAAGATATAGAGCTGAAAAAAGTGCAGAAAAGAGCAATTAAAATGATTAAGGGACTGGAACATCTTGCCTATGAGAGAAAGTTACAACAGCTGGGATTATTTAGCTTGGAAAAAAGGAGGCTAAGGGGAGACATGATAGAGGTGTCCAAAATTATGTATGGTGTGGAGAATGTGGATAGGGAGACATTTTTGTCCCCTCCCATAATACTATAACCAGGGGTCATCCCATGAAGCTGATTGGTGGGAGATTCAGGACAAATAAAAGGAAGTACTTCTTCACACAGCACATAGTTAAACTATGGAATTCACTACCACAAGATGTAGTGATGGCCACCAATTTGGATGGTTTTAAAAGGGGGTTGGATAAATTCCTATAGGGAAAGGCTATCAATGGCTACTAGCCCTGATGGTAATGTGCGCCCTCCAATATCTGAGGCAGTAAGCCTGTGTGCACCAGTCGCTGGGGAACATGGGTGAGAGGGTGCTGTTGCACCATGTCCTGCTTTGTTGCTCCCTGGTCGACAGCTGGTTGCCCACTGTATGAACAGAGTGCTGGACTTGATGGACCCTCGGTCTGATCCAGCATGGCACTTCTTATGTTCTTAAAATGACCAGATGTAAAACGTAAGATCAATATAAGATAAAAAGGGCACAATAATATTTAAAAAATCACAACAGAAATAGTACCTAGCCCCTACTGAGAGCCCATGAAATACGGAGAGAGGACAATATAGAAAATGTATGATGGTATTTTTATTTTTAAAAGACAACTTTGCCTTGATACAAACAGGCTGCACAGCACACAGCAACTTTACAACTAGGAAGATATGTTCCATTTATTTCAAAGGGACTTTTCCCCCCTAAGTGCATTGTAGACCTGATACACACCCCACACACTAATGTGTGGATTGGAGTTTAGTTACCTAATGGCTTTGTATTTCCTAAATGTTCTGGCAGTTCTCTGCTCAATTTTTTTTTAAAATGCGCAGTTTTTCTTTTTAATCTGCAGGTGAATGGGGAAACAGGACCGAACGCTCTTGTGGGTGAACAAATGCAAATATGACATAGAACAGAAATAGACTGATTTGTACATCCCTGGTCCTAAATTGATAGTAGACTTGTTTTGATAATAATGCACTTCTAAAATCAATTTCTTCTGTGTTGTGATATTTATATGAGGTTTTTCAATTTATGGGTGTATGCCCAGGGTGCAGAACCTCACCCCCTGGGACCAAATCCAGCCCTCCTGGGCTCCCCTTTCCCTGGTCCTGCCCCTTTCCCCCAGTCACCAATCACTTGGTGGTTTCCTGGATTTTGTGCAACTTTTTCCCTATTATAAAAGACTAAAGTGCCTCTCTTCAGGCTTAGGTACTGGCATTAAGAGCTGTAAACTAAAATAGGCTGGTATTTGTGGGGGAGGTTTCCCCTTTGGCCAGTGGCCCCACCCACCACTGGAATCAGGCTCCTAAGAGTTTCTTCAAAATGGAATTCGGCTCTCGGGCTGAAAGAGGTTCAATATCCCCAGTCTGTGGAATAAGAGTAGTAAA
This sequence comes from Anniella stebbinsi, assembly GCA_029215795.1. NCBI lineage: Eukaryota > Metazoa > Chordata > Lepidosauria > Squamata > Anniellidae > Anniella > Anniella stebbinsi. Next base: position 340,449,117 of record JARDYH010000001.1, read on the forward strand.
AATACAAATAATTAAAAAACAAACAAATGTTCTTTAAAAATCCGTTTTTCCTTTGCTGTTTTTCAAAGGGAATAAAGCCAACAGCCAAGCCTCCTCTGTCCAAAATTCAACTATTCAATTTGTTATTGAAAGGCAACCCATGGAATGCCTCAGGACTATAACTCAACAGCAAGACAAAGAATTTCTAGGCTCCTACACAGCAGTGCAATCTGCCGATCAGAGAACATCACATAACACTTTACGGTATTCTGATGTCTTTGGAGAGTTCAAAAAAGGTACTAAAACGACTGTCTGTAACATAAAACACTGACATTAAGATCTCAACAGCATTATCATTGCCTTTTCGCTTTGCAAATAATAGAAGGGGATGCCCACAAATCAAAAGGAGGCACGCAAGATAGGAAAAAGATTAAAGGTGAAGCAATAGTGCTTTCAGCAAGACACACTTTAACCAAGAGGCAATCAAGGGGCTGTTCACTCATTTTTTTAAAAAAAAATCATATTTTAATTTTTTTCATATTGTAGCATGTTTAATTGTATTTTTAATTTTTGTATATTTCTAGCTGTTTTAACTGTAGATGTTTTACTTTATAAAGCAGCCTTGAATCCCAGTATTGGGAAAAAGGCGGGGGGATGATGATGATGATGATGATGATGATGATGATAGGGTCCACAGCATTTCACCAGCCCTGTAAGCTCTCTTCCCTTGCCACAGGTAGAAGTGAATGATTCAACTGGAGACATCATGGCCTTAAGCACAGGTTTGCTCCCACTGGCAGAAGTATTCCCTCGAGTGGAGTCCTCATCACAGGATGCTCTCACTAGCAGAAGGGGAGGGAGGTGATTTATGCAAATTCCTCCTTCTGCCTGCAGCCCTTTGTGCCAATCTCTCCTCACAAAAAACTCTGTTCCAGGGGATTGTGAGGCTGCAGAGTGGGAAAAGTTTGTTTCCCCCTTTCTGCCAGCAGTATTCTGCACTGAAACTAAAATCTTCTGTGACTGGAAGGAACTTTTAGGATCTGAACACACAGTCAACTTCTTAGAGTATTCCATTCCACCTGAAGTAACGGAATCAACTGCCAGAATCAGAGGACAGCTCCCAGATTCAGTGCAGGGGCCAAGAAACAAGGGGCTGTAAAGCAGGCGTGATGAACCTTGTTCACTATCGCGATGCTTTGCAAGATGGTGTATAAGATGCATGTTGAATTGCAAAGCAGCAATGCAATAAGCCACTTCCTTCCCCATTTCAACCCCATTAAGAAATGGGGATTTTTCAAGGCACTCACTGTTTCCTGTTTTTGGGATTCGTCGAATCTGCCGGATAAGTCTTCCAATCTCCTTTTTGTTTCTGCATCAGTTCTTAGAGTAAAAAGAAGCAGAAAACAAACAAAAACCATTTCAAAATATATTGTGTGCAACATTGAGCAAATGATTCTTTAGCATTAGTATGGAATCCTAGTGACTACTTATAAACATTATTTAAGAACACAGCTTTTATTACCTTCCTGGCTAGAAGGAACTCTCAAATTACAAATTTCCATTGCGACAACATATCTAACTTAGAAAAAAATGGGGGAAGGCACAACTTTGCTCACTTTTGCGAGATGTGAGCCTAAATTCCTTCGCACAAAAATCACATTTTTTTAAACAGTAGACGAAACAAAACCAGTTCTACATTGTTAAGAGACACTGTGCTGACGCTACACTTTATGGCACAGGTGGGCAACCTCTGGGGTTGCAAGCCATGAGCTTGGTTGACAGCCAATTCTCCCTCCCCCCCCCCCGCCCCCAAAAGAACCAGAGGCTGTACTTTTGTATCCACTGCTGCAACAGCAAAAAATCCTGGCTGTCTGCTGCCATACCGGCAGCACAGCAGTGGCCTAGAAGGGTCAATTTCATTTTAAAACAAGTTCAAATGCCTTGCTTTAAAGCTAAATTGGCCCCATGCCCCACCAGCAGCAGCAGGGGACAGTGGGGGCACAGAGATGGCCATGAGCGGCTGCATAAGCCTATGGGCTGCATGTTACCTTGCCCTACCTTTATGGGGAGCATCAATGCAGTGGGGCAGGGTAGGGAGCAAATGATACCCTGCTAGCGGAAACTAGGTTCCGAACTATGCGCAAGAGAGGAATTCAACTAAAGTTCCATTTGTGCAAGCATGATTGCACAAGCGATTTTGCATAATTCTTGTGCAATACATCCTGCATTCTGTTGTGCAACCCATCGTGAAACTGTTCACACAACCTGTTGCACAAGAGTAATGGGCAACCACTTGCGGAACTGAAAGATTCAGCGGAGCTCCACTAGTGTTATTGGGGTTTGCAAAATACTGCCCACTGACTGCTAGACCATTGAACCAGAACAAGCCTAGAAACAAAAGATCAAAAATTGTCAAGAATGCACATTTTCTTCATATATTATGATATGGTAACTCTAGTCACGTGTTGGGAAACTGAGCATGACTTGAAGAATCATGCAATTTCTATCAGTAAAAGATGCATTAGATCAATAATGTCAATAAGAAATCAGAAAAAATAACTCTTCTGGGAAAGGTCAACATCTGCACAGGGCAATATGCAGATGTCACACATAACAGCCTTTGCATGCAAGAGGGGGGCTATTAAACCATTAAAGGCAAAAAAAAGTTCTTAAACTGTAATTCCTATATGAGTGTAGACAATTTTTCCTACGTAAGAAAAGATATGCATGAAGCACCCTTGAAATTGGATTTTTAGATCAGCTAATTACTGGCCAACAAGCATCACCTTATGCATTCGTTAAGTACTGAGACTTAACTAAATATATGTTGTCCGAAGGAAGTCAATGCAGAGAGTGGAATGTCTATTTTTGACATTATTTTTCAATCAACCCCCATCAAGTGAAGCCACACTTTCTGTCCATACCTGTTTCTTCTTGAAAGCTCTCTGCTGAGGTCATCTTCCAAACGAACTTGTTCACTGCTGAGATCTCTAAGTGACTGGTGTAAAGAGTGCAGCTACAATACAAACACATACAGATACAAACGCACACATGTAACATACATTGTTTTAGTTAGCTCCCTGTTATTGTACAGACATATACTCATGATATTTATGCTATGTATTATAATATTTAACTACTAGCAGGAGGGATCGGAATTTCTAGGTGCCAGTGGTCTACAATCTTCAAAATATTTCATAATTAGCAGTGCATCTGGACACTGAATTGCATGTGTCTTCAAACATCAATCAAGATCCATTTAGAATCAGAACCAGACCTCCTGAGAAGCTGGGCCAATCCTAAATGGATCCATTTCAGTCCAGGTTTCAAAATGCATTTAAACGTGTTTATTTTAGTACTTCCCTTTTCCTCAGCTTTACTTTCATTTTATTCCCCTTTACATTCATAATGTGATTTTTCTTTCTAAAAAGATGCCATACCCTTTTGTGACTCTTAGCTGTTTTTCCTTTTACTGCTTCTTCTTTGGAACACTTTGCCAACTGTGATCCACGCTACTCAGTTCTCCCCATTATTATGAAGCATCTTAACACTTGCTTTTTCTATTAGGATATACTTCATTATGTTGTTACATTTGCAGTCTACTCCTCTAACATTCTCTCCTCCCCCCACCTCATCCTCTCATATTATTATCATATATTGTAAGCCTGACAGGGCCTTGTTGGTGTTCTTCTTAGATAGCTACTAGCTACTTTAGATGCTTAAAAAATATTAACAGTTCTAGACTCCATTTTATGAGAAGTCATTGGCCAATGTCAAGCTTTACTCTCTATTAAAAAGAATGCTGTTGTTTTTAATGCTAACACAACTAAAGTTTCCTTTAACATAAGAACATAAGAAAAGCCATGCTAGATCAGATCAAGGGTCCATCTAGACCAGCATTCAGCTCACACAGCAGCCAACCAGCTGTTGTTCGGAAACTCACAACTCAACGGCACCCTCCGACCCATGTTCCCCAGCAACTGGAGTACATTAGTATACTACCTCAGATGTTGGAGGTAGCACATAGTCATCAGACTAGTAGCCATTGATAGACTTGATCTCTAGGAATTTATCCAACCCAAAGATCTCTTTGGTGCTTTAGCCTTGCAACATTTTCTTCAGCTCTCAAATACACATGAATAACTCAACAGAGGAACGATAGATTTCATCAAGTGGAAAACTAACTATAATAGGTAGACTGGGAAGAAATCAGGAGCCTACAACCTGTTAAGAATTACAACCTACCTGGCCCGGATTATCTCTCTTGTCAACAAATCGGACAGCAGACCTAGACCGTCGGCGTCTAGTACCCAGTGTCTCACCATAATCTTTGAGGGGAGAGGTAGGCTGAAAATGTCTTTCTTCACAAGATAAAAAAATAGAAAAGCAAAGTTAGCATGACATTCTTGACAAAATTCAGGTCATATTGAGAAGGGCTACCTGCACTTGTAAGAACCTGTACATAGGCCCACCAGTAAGGTCCATCAGATCGGTGGGAACAAAAGAGGGGACCTTTTCTGTGGTGGCCCCATCTTTATCAAACTTCTACAGGAAGCACATGACTCCCTCGCTGATTGCTTTTAAACAGGCTCTACAGGTGAGGCTGTATACAGCTGATTTTAATTAATTTGAGGCTAGCTTATGTTTTAAATTGTAATTTTAAGCTGTTCCTGCTTTATTAACTGCTGGTCTTTTCACTGAATTGTCCAATGTTTGTTTTATTATGAATATGTATTCTTTTTCTTGTTTAAATTTTTATGCTTTATTTTTAAATTTGTATCATGAGGGGGCTATATAGCCTTGAAAGTTGGTATATAAATACATATTTTCTATATACTAACATAATATAATTGCACATATACTACTGCAGACTATATTATTTATTTATGGGGAGAGCAATCCTATAACCCCTAAACAGATTCTGGGTGACAATAGAATACTTCAGATTCCCGAATCCAAGGTAGGAGACACTGACCTCGGATCCAGGGGTCTGAACTCTGAACTCTGCATCCCCCTCCGTCTTGCAGCTGGTGTAGAAAGAACCATGCCAGCTGTCTCTCCAGGGTTCTAAAGGTGACTTCAGAGATGAGAGAAAAGGAGTGTTCCCATGGGCAGCAAGAGGACTGGTAAAGTGAGGATACAAGTAATGCCCCAGCCTTCCACAGCCTCCTTTCCTCGCCTTGGCTGTCTAGCTAAAATGCACGCCTCTCGTTCTGCATCAGATGGCTGTAAGCCTCCAAGTTTGAAGGCTTAGGGCCATCCCCATAGGATTGTGCATAAGCTACACTGATATAATGCCTTTATGCCAAAGACGCAGGTCATTTTATAGTCACTTACAATCTAAGAGACATAATAAGAAAGTAAGAGGAATAGGGAGAAAGGGGAGAAAAATAAGTGAATTCTGGAACCAACAACTTTTTATCAGAGGTGAATAAAAACAATGATAAAAACTGCACAAGCAGAACACTCAAATGATTCCTTTGTTTTCGTTTGCATGAGTACAGTTTTAAACTCAGAAGAACTATTAAATTTTGCCAAAAATAAAATAAAATGTTGCCTGAACATAGTGATTTGAGAAAATAGATTCTAATGTGCCAAAAAAAATATTGCCTGAAGTTGTCTAACATAGTTATTTGGGAAAATAGATTCTAACTGAGCCACCCATTCTCCCATTATACACACACCGGAGCTATAGATACACACACTAAGTATCTTGTTACGTGTCTTTGATTCAGTAACATGCCATATGCCAACTATTCCAACACTAAATATCCAAAAATTATTCATTACATATCTGAGAAGAACTCCACTGATTAATATTCTTAAGAATTCTTATATTAAGAATATATTAATATTCTTAATATAACAGCATATCAAATTCTGGATGTGCCATTAAAAATAAAGAGTGCAAATCCACAAAAAGTGTTCACAGTTTGTGTACAGATGCAAATTCCATTCAGAGAAAAGAAATGTAGGTAGACAAATGTACCCAAATGCACTTCATCACATAACTCAAAGAAGTATTTACTGATTTGATGCATACTGGGTGGCCCAAAAGTAGGTATACAGTTGTTTAGAATGTTGATGGGAGTGGGAGAGAATGTGTGAGTAGAAGATGTGTGGGTGGAGTCAGAATGACTGTTGGGAAGAATATACTGTATACCTACTTTGGGGCCACTTGGTATATTAGCTTTCCGGTGACATACTCAAGGCAACCTTCAAAACAAAACTGCACAAAGAAATTACAGCACAAAAATGCTTCTAACATGTATTTTTACGCTAGAACCTTGTAATAACACATAGAATAATCCAACATAAAAACTGCTTGATTGTCCTTCTGCCAATGACAGTTGATGGTCATACTGGTGACATATGGGTAGAGAGGGCTCACTTTCAAAACGTCAAAAGCCTTGCCTTGTCAATAGAGAGAGAACGCAAGTTTTCAATTTAAAACGGCATGTTACAGCTATTTTGTTTGCGAGAATTGAAACCTGATACCTCCTGAAAATCAGCCTGCTAGTCTATTCAGCTGCTACTGAGCAAAAAAAAAAAACCCTATCAAGCATTTTAATGTACTAACAGAAAAATCCAATGAACAATCTAGGTTCATTGCAGTTTACTCCTGGGTAAGTGATGGCATCTAAAGCTCATTGAGACATACCTGGGGCTCTACCATCTAGGTCACTTGCATATAAGCTTGAAAGAGATGCACTTCTCACTCCAGAACTTCTCAGTAATCGTTGGCTCCTTAATTGGCCTATGGATTGTTCTAATGTTTCTTTAAGCTGCATTAAAATGACAACTCATTAGATGGAAAGCAGGAAGGGATGATGCGTGCGAAGAACCACACCGTATACAACCATCTGGATAGCAAGCTGACCGGAAGTGAACGAAGTGTGAGGGGCAAGGAGAGACACAATCCAAGCACATCTGACCATTTCAAACCCTCCCCCATATGTTTGTGCCCCTCAACCCCCCTAATAAAACCCTTAGCGTTTTATTTCTCAGCTCCTTCTTCCTTGTTTCCATGAAGCAAGCCCCATGAGCTCCGTAAATTGTAAAATTTACAACACATAGATGCAGAATAACTAGAGCGATCTTTGAACTTTTGGACATAGGCTCCATTATTATTTTATAATCTGCACACAAAGTCTACAGACAGGCAGATGCGCATCCCTTTCATAGATGGCTAACTTTGCCAAGACATGCAAGATCTCAAGAAAAGAAAAAAGAAGGGAGAAAAGGTCCTTTAAAAGGCTAGGCAGCAATAGGTGAGCAGCAAAAGCCTAGAAAGGATAGTGTATGGTGGGCATTTCCAAAAACAGAAATTTTTGCAAAGGAGGTGGATCAGAGTGTCTAATATCCATACTGCCCACAAGTCTGTGGCTATTGCCAGTAGTCCAAACAAGTTAGCAAGACCAACATGGGTGTCTGGGGAAGCTATGACTAATTTTGTGCTACAATAGCACAAGGCACCCATATTAGTCGGTACCTGTTCCAAGAGATTCCTCCCACCCCGGTTTGTTGTTATTAAGTTGCATATTTTAATCAAAGAGCTGCCCTCAGGAGTTATTTCCTGCTGCTTCGTTGCAGAGGGAAGCAGCCATCTGGAAGTGCCCTATATTTCCCTACAAATGAGCCATAGCTGACTGATTTTTTAAAAGTAATTGCTTAGAATTAGTGTGTATTTTATAGTCATTATTCAGAATTCATGAAACAATTTTGCATAAAATATACTTTCCCCCTTCTATGGATAGATTTGAGAATAGTGATGAATGTTTGTAAACCGCCCAGACAGCTTCGGCTTTGGGGTGGTATAAAAATGTAATAAATGAAAGAAAATGAAATGAAATTAAACTGAAGTATCTCCCATTCCGGCAATTTAAACGTATACTTTGAGACGTGAAAACGTCCAATACAGGCCAGTCAATGCTCCTGCAAGCCCTGATATGGACGTTAGGGCTAGACTTACTGTAACATAAGAAGGTATTGATAGATTTGTAAGGATAAACACATGTTGGAGAGGACAGGAAAACATATCTAGCACATTTTTGCATGCATCATCTGAAAGATTTAAGTTTTATCAACTGCTGCTTACATTTGCAATTGCTTCTGTCTGTTCATTGTTGTACTCCCGATACTGGCCCAGCATCTGGTCCACATGTTTCAGATTCCGATTGGTATCCTTACGACAGATATTAAGAGAGAAAACATAATTAAAACAAACTCCCAACCACAAGTGCCACAGTCTTAAAATCCCTGCAAATTCTAGTACTTTGCTTAATGCCAAACATGGGAGCTCAATGTGTTAAGATTCTGAACACAGACAAGTTTGAGGATACGTAATATCCTTGGCACACACAACGATTGGTGTGAGGGCAGCTCCTTTGAGGATGAATGCGGATAACTCAACCACATGGACCTTTTCCATTCAATCATTGTCTATCAGGTGGGAAAAACCCATAAAACCTTTCCACCCAAGAGGTTGCATTATTTGTGTGCATGCGCTGTACATAGGGCTACCTTTGTGCCTAGTCCGGAAACTTCAACTTGTTCAAAATATGGCAGCCAGGTTGGTCACCGGTACACCTAGGGGTGATCACATCACACCAGTTTTAAAATCGCTTCATTGGCTGCCAATCAGTTTCCGGGCGAAGTATAAAGTGTTGGTTATTAGCTTTAAAGCCCTTCATGGTTTGGGTCCAGGTTACCTGCGGGATCACCTTCTCCCGTACAATCCGCCCCGCACACTTAGGTCCTCTGGGAAGAACTTACTCAAGTCAGCCAGAACTAGGCTGGCGAGTGTCACCCAGAGGACCTTCTCTTCCATTGCTCCCAGACTATGGAATGGTCTGCCGGAGGAGGTTAGACAAATTAGCAGTCTTCATGAATTTAAGAGAGTCATGAAGACTGCTCTCTTCTGGCTGGCCTATCCAGATGAATTTTAAGATGTTTTTAATGATGTATTTTTTTCTTGTTTTTTAAAATTTTTAACTGTTGTGATTTTTGTGTTTTATATTGTTGTTGTTCCCCGTCTCGATCCGGAGGGAGAGGCGGGTTAAAAATAATAATAATTATTATTATTATTATTATTATTATTATTATGTGTGTCCATTCACACAGTATCTCTCACAGATACAACCCTGCAAGACGGGTCAACCACTACATTAAGCAGAACTAAAACCCATCCTTTTATTTGCATGAAATACATAAAACATGCTTTGCAAAATGGACTACTCTTAGCCACCTGTAAAGTGCTTGCTAATGTATGGATCTTCTCTGTAACATCTTCAGCAGCATGATTTGGGATTCTGGTTGTTCTCACAGGACCCCGTCTTCCAACTCTACGACGGATGTGATCAGAGTCACTGGATGAATCTGCCATTCGTCTCTGAAGAAAGAGAAAGAAAGAAAACAATAATGGAGCATGAAACGTCACTTCTCTGTTTCCAGGGCTCTATCATCTCCTAGCATCACAATAAAACCCAATAAAGAAATAAATGAACAGACTGGACTAAATTCAACATATTGTTAGGAGAAGGAATTGCTGCACTAGAGGAACTCCACTGTCTTTTCCTATTAGGCAAGTAGTTGTGCAAGCACTACTGAGCTCCACTGCTTTTCCCATCATGCAAGCAGTTATGCAAGTGTTACTGAGCTTCACTGCCTTTTCCTGATGCACAAGCCTAAGATCTGCAAGGGGTTGCACAAGTGAAACATTAGCTGGATTCTCCCCTTGCACATAATTCGTCATTTCACTATGAAATAACATCATTGGATATAACCCATGGGGGCTGACTTAGCTCTCAATGGCTCCCAATGAATTCGATGGGATACAAACAGGCTGCAACCTGAGACACTATCAAGAAGAGCAAAAGCTGATACTCAGCCAGACGCAACACGCATAAACCAAGGACTCTAACAATGTTTTTTAATGTATTTTCAGATTTATATGCCACTTTTCTACTTTCCCAGACTTCAAAGCAGCTCACAGCATAAGACAATAAAATTCACCACACAATAAAGAACTTGCAAAAAGTCAATAAAAGCAGCCGTACTAAAGCAGCATATCAACAAAGGCAAATAAAAACAGAACAGTAAAGAAGAAGCCAACATCAACACCATATGTTAGGGACAATCCTATGCATGTTTAAATGGACAAAAGTCCTACAACTCACAGATTCCCAACCAGCATGGCTGGCTGGGGGTGCTGGGAGTTGTAGGATTTTTTTTATGTATAAACATGCATAGGATTGCACCCTCAGTCACTAAAAACCTGCTGAATAAAAGTATTCTAGCCTAGGATTTTAAAGCTGGGATGTCAATGCTGGTACCTCCCCAGTGCATTTGGGAAGAACAAGCCATCACTGAGAAGGGCTTTTTCCTGTTGGCCACCCTCCTAACTCCTGATGGTGAGGCCACCTGAAGGAGGTCCTCCTTCTCCAATCTTAAAGATCTGATGTACAGATGCCTCCTCCACAGATAGCCAACCCCTCACAACCATAGACATTTCCCAGGAAACTGGAATATCCAGTCATCTGCATGAATATGCAGAATAAAAGCATTCACCTACATTTGCAAAGCACTTCCCACATGAATAACCCACTAAAGTAAATGAGGCTAGCAATGACAAGAGCACATTCAGGATCACCACTTATGATTATCAGCACAACACTGGAAAGATCAAGCAAATGGCAAAGACTCAACGCTGTAAGGGTGTCGATTGTAAAACCCAGGATGACACGCTTGAAAAAGAAAAAGAAGCAAGGATTTAATGAGCCTAGAGCAATTTACAGACAGGGGGTGGGGTAGTGCCTTTGAAACATTTGATGGCTGAATAAACTTTCCTCGTGGCAATCACAAGATCACTTACCTCCCAAGGTCCCTTGGGCTGTCACTGCTACACAAGGAACTATACGAGAATCTTTCAAAATAGTTTTTAAAACCCCTACAACATTGTTCTACTATTATTTCTCATATCTCCGGAGTTGTTCAAACAAAACGTTTGTCTTTAAAGAGTACCACAGCACTAACTGAATGCTGTATTTCTTGGTTACCACTGCTTTATTTCGTTTACTTTTCTTAAAACCTTAATCCATTTGTTTTTGGCTCAGCCATCAGAATTATATTGTGCTAATCATGCAGTGTGCAATCCTAAACATGTTTACTGACTAAGCTCATAAGAATACACGAAGAGTTCTGCTGCATCAGACCAAGGTCCATCTAGTCCAGCATTCTGTGCACACAGTGGACAACCAGCTTTCAACAGGAAACCCACAACTGTAACACCACCCTCCCTCCCATGTTCTCCAATGTTTACATTTATATTGTTATTTTTATGGTTTTTAATTGTGCACTGCCCAGAGAGCTTCAGCTGATGGGCAGTATAAAGATGTAATAAATAAACAAACTGGAGTATATAGGTTTACAGGAGGTCGCATAGAGCCATCAGAACTAGTAACCATGGATAATTTTCTCCTCCAAGAGTTTGTCAACCCCCTTTTTAAAGCCATCTAAAATGGTGGCCATCACCATATCTTGTGGTAGTGAATTCCATAGGGCAACTAGCAACAGTGAGAAGTACTTCCTTTTCTCTGTCCTGAATCTCCCACCAATCTGCTTCATGGGATGACCCTGTGTTCTCATCTTATGACAGAGAGAGAGAAATGTCTCCCTATCCACATTCTCCACACCATGCATAATGCTGTACCCCTCTATCATGTCTCGCCTTTTTTCCAAGGTAAACAATCCCAGCTGTTGTAGGTTTACCTCACAGAAGAGTTGCTCCAGCCCTTTGATCATTTTAGTTTCCCATTTCTGCAGATTTTCCAGCTCTACGATATCATTTTTAGATGCAGTGACCAGAACTGTATACAGTATTCTAAGTGTGAATGCACCATCTCTACCTATAAAGCTGAAAATATCATGCAGGTTTGTATGTCCAGAAATGTTTACCCACTTCCAGATGAGTTAGAAACTTGAAATTTGATGTGCTGTTAAGTCTTCCTGTACAAAGTACCAAAAAAATCCAAACAACATTTTTTTTGCAGTTTAATTATTTTTAAACAATTTAAAACAAACTCTACACTGACGCCCACAACTCCCAGCAACTGCCAAGGAAGCACCTCTCAGAGGATGGGGATACCTGCAGTCTGCCAAAGGCATGCTGGTAAGTGTAGGCATTTCAGAGATCTCGGGGGATCACACGCAGCCACATGGGCAATCGGCCAAGATCTCTGAAATGGCTACACATCCCAGCATGACTTGCTCGGAGCAGCCTGTGTCCACTGCGAGCTGTTTCCCTCCACTCCTCGGCAATGCTACTCCTCGAGACAGCGAAGAGGAGCAGTATCAACAAGCATAGGATTAACGGTATTCGTTGACCTGAGCAATGCCATGAATATCTGCTAGTAGATTTATATAAGGGCAGTAAGATGTTGGCAGTTTCATACTCAATTCCTTTCCCAATTATGCCTAACATGGAGTTTGCCTTTTTTACAGCAGCAGCACACTGGGTTGACATTTTCATTGAGCTGTCCACCACAACCCCAAGATCCCTTTCTTGGTTGGTCACCGCTAGCTCAGATCCCATTAGGTTATACTTGAAGCCAGGATTTTTTGCCCCAACATGCATCACTTTACGCCCCAAGGTCTAGGGAAAGGTGCTTAGGATTGCACCATTAGGCATTCTTTTAGAGTGATAAATCTAGCAACCCCCTTATTTTTACAAGATTATTTTTTTTATTGAAAACATTCAATCAAAATGAAAAGCAGCAATTCAGATACCTTGCTGTGTAGAAACACAAGTTGTTCTACAATTATTAAGTTGGCAGCCCAATCTTATGCTCAGCTGTAGCTGTTCTGGCTCAAGCAGGTGCTTCAGTCACAAGAGGAATCTATAAAAAATAAAATAGTGCACAGGGAATTCCCACTCCCAAGTGTCAGAGCTACAAAACCAATACTGGCTGATGCTCCAGGAGCAAGGCAAAAATAGCTTCCATCAGCCTCCAAGACTCCCTTCACATATGCAACTAGCAGCATGGGAACCACTTTGCAGTGTAATCCCATACTGTAGGGAGTGGATATGTATAAAAATGATGCAACCATATGTATGCGAACAAAAAGACTGGAATTCACACAAGTTAATATCGGGAACTCTGGTACAGTTCTGTCCTCTACTTACTACTGATCCATTGGGGATCAAGCTCTCGGTCAGAGTTTTTTTCTCTTCTCCCAAAAATCTCAGGTGGCATGTAGGAAGCTTCCAACCATCTTTTCTTTTCTTTTTTAATGGCACAGAAGAAAAACTGAATTGACCAATTGCTCCAGGACTGATGTCCCTCACTCATATCTCTCTGACTTTTCTCTAGGAAACTGTTGTGTTATTCTTTGATTTTAGTCTTGCTAAAACTAAAGTTTAGTTGCATCATTTGCCCTGTCAAATAACCTGTCTGGATCGTATGTATAAGACCATGCACTGTGATGATAAAGCAATCAGCACACCCTGTCCTAAGCCTCTACTCACCACTGGCCCAACTAACCTTGCTGTTGGACCATTTAGTCAAGCTTCCCAAAACTGCTATTTTTGGTACAACATTTCCCAAAACAAAAGCTCGATTCAAAGAAGAGAAGCCACGTTGTTACATATAATAAAAAAAGACTCCCTCAAAGTCATTGCCAGTGGCAGCATTGAAAAGAGAAGAAGGAAAAGTACTTGACTGAATCAGTTCCATTATCCAAAAATAGGACTATTTTCTACTAAGCGTTTATCCAACTCTGAAGTGGCATCCTTTTTAATATATGAACAAGTAGTAAAGAGAAACTGGCATCACTTTTTTGGCCACATCTTTGCAGAAAACAGATCTGCATCTTAAATAGAGTCATGTTGATCGTTCCTCTTCTTAGGGGCATAATTCTGCCATTTGAAATTATCCTCAAAAGCTCATAAGTAATTATAGTCAGGATACTCCATAGACAATTATCAATTCACAGTAAGTATCTGAAACTAAAACACAATAATAGAAATTGTACATAAAGTCAGGAGTGTTCCATAGCAGTTGTTCTAAAAACACACTCTGTGAGAAAATATTTTTGTTTTTGTATTTTTAACGGTCCAACTGTGCTAAACATCAATATTTTAACTTTAACTTGATAAGGGAAAGCCATTCTAAAACCAGTGCTCACCCCATGCCCCAAACACACAAATATCAACCTCCTTCAAGCCAGAGAAATCATGGATGCTCTGAGCACGGTTTTCAAAAAACTTCTCCCATTAGGGAACAGTTTCCATATCAATGTGATTGCCAAGGAACCCCTGAACAAGTACAGTGGAACCTGCACACTGCAGTGGTTTCCGAAGAATGTTCTACAGTAGTAGTTTTCAACATTTTCAGACTCATGACCTATCATTAACCCAAATTTGCATTTGATGATCCAATGCTTACTTTTTAAATGATATTATCTGTACAGTGATAGTGCTGCTGTTGTGACCCACCTCAGATCAGGACATGACAGAGTGGTGCACCCTTCCCCAACTTGGTGCCTTCCAGATACATTAGACCACAACTATGATCACCCTCAACCTCCAGCTGTGCCTTCCCCACAAGAGAAATTACTGTGATGGAGCTTGGACGAGGCAGGAATCCATTTCACCCAAGTGCAGCTCAACAGCCAGCGCAAAGAGCATCTCATGAGCAAAATCTGCCCCAAGTGGGAAATAGGGCAGAGCACATAAGGGTGACATTGAGAAATAAGTGATACAGAAAGGTGAGACAGAAAGGTGAGACACAGGTAGATTGAATGAGAACCTATCCATAGACTCTGTAGAAGCTGTGGGCAAAGCTCAGCAGGAAGAGATGGTCTGGAGGCTCAGGGGTATGGAAAAAAACATTTCCTTTGAAATCGTTGACACCAGGCATTGGTGTAAGGTACCAGAAAAACTAGACAGCATGAAGAGGAGAGGGGGATCCACCGCCAAAGGACCTTACCAAAGGGCAAAGACATAAGGGGCAATCTGAGCATCCTCAACAGTTATGCTGCTTGTTTTTTTGTTAAAATAAAAAAAATGCAACATCGAACTCTGGGAATCTGCACTTTGAGGATGGAAAGACAGACTCTACTAACCTTCCCTAACCTGGTGTCCCCCAAATCTCATTATCCCCAGCCTGACCCACCAGTTCAAGACCAATATTCCAAGCCATGCAGTGTTCTTGCTCCTTCTCTTGATTCATATAAATGGAAAGCAAAGCCTAGAACACACCCAAAAATCCCTGCAGCAGCATAGTCAGAGAAAGATCAGTATAGCAGAGGGAAAGCTGTAGCTCGGGGATATATGACTACCATTACCTATCTTTTCTCTTGAATGACCTCTGATGAGCTTCCACAGAACTCCACGATTCGTCACAACACAGTTTATTGCCCCGACCACACAATGTTGCGATACAGTTTGAAATAAAATACAGGAAAGGCTTATAGCAAAAATGCTACACTCTCATCAGCTTATTAGGAGTGGAACACTTATAGAACAGTTGAGCAAGCTGCAACTTCTCCAGCCTGCAATCAACAGGAAAAGGAAGTTTGAGTCAAACCGAGATCTTGGTGAGACATGTGTACTTGCTTAAGCCACTCTCAGTTAAGCCAATATCTTTAAACAGAATACACCCATTGAAAAAGGAGATTGAAGGACGAAAAAAATTCCAATAAGGCTGCACTATGATCACCCAGCTGTAGTCCAGATCACACTATGTTGTGATTCAGTTATAAATAGAATATGGACAGAACTTACACCACAAATACCACATCTATTGTGTCAGCCTAAAAACATCAAACCCTACTCCCACCCCACCCCCAACACAGCACAACTATAGAAAGGTTACCATGCTGCCTGATCTCTGTTAAGTCTTTATTTTGTCTTCTTCTTTTTGCCTAATTGTCATCTTATTTTTGCTTGGTGATAAACAATTTATAAGTATTAAAGAAAACCCTCAGCTCTAAAAGAACCCTTCCCAAATTAACTCAGGGCTGAAAACAGTCATGGCTTTGCTTTGAACCTGTTGCAATTAAACCCACCTTATTGCTATAGCTTTAAAATATGAAGCTCAAACGTGGCCACCGGTAGCTGTCAACACAACCGCACTCAGAAAGGATGTGGCAAGACAACCTGAATACTATTGTTAGCCCTTCCCACATCCCGTGAAAAAAGTCAGTGCCAGACCTTTACAGAACCTAGCATTTCATTGGTCAAGCCTGGTTTCATCCTAGTTTGTCATGTGACACAAGGGGTTTTCCCTTCTTATCATAGATGTTAAGTTTGCTCCAATTCAAGGGCAAGCAATCCCCTCACATTACATACTATTTTTCATTTTCTAGTAACGGCAAAGGATTGTTCCTCACTATTTTAACAAAAGTAGGATGTCTTGATACACAGGACGTAACTTATAATGACTTTATAGCAGTTCAACAGACCTCCAGCCAAAGAAGCTTTGGCAGTGTGGGTTGAATGGCTGTAAACTTTCCTTTGCAGAGCACTAGTAGAAGGAAAGACTATAAAACCAGTTTAAGTTTATGGAATATAAGTATATGCCCACGTACAACTGTGTCACGCCACATGGAAGCCTATACTAAGATGCAGGTGGAGTATGATCCTTAAAGAAGTGGACAAACAGGCACATTTTCTCCCTGAACTAGCAGGGCATTTAATTGTGCAATCCTGTACAAAAGCCCTCAACTAACAGGGCAATTAACAGTGCAATCCTATAATGTCTTCTCAGGGGTAAGCTCACTGAGTTCAATAAAACTTACTTCCAAATCAATGTGTATAGGATTACAGACTTTAAAATACCATATGGATGGGATATGGTAGCAAAAGACAGAAGGAAAGCATAGCAACCAACACAGATCACTACTGCATAAATAATCACATCTCAACATTTCATGACACCTTGTAGTTTTTTTAAATATAAATGGGAATGCATAGTATACATTACTAAAACAAATAAACTAAACAAATAAAAGACAATATACTTCGATTTCAAGTAACTAATACAGCCATATTACTTGTAAACTACATACTTACTCCAGTACTTTACAAACATTCATTTAAGTCTTTACACACACACATCTACTTTGCAAATGTAGCAATATTTTTGGACTTGAAATTCTCATTTTTCTATGACTCCTTGAAACACAGGTCAGAGAAAAGTAATAGCGGCTGTCATCTCAAAAGGCTCAGATATATCTTGAAAGATTAACAGGAGCAATGCTAAACATACTTACTTTAGATCCGCAACATCGGGTTGTAAGTACCACTATGTTTAATGGGCCTTCCCCCTCATTAAGCACACATAGGATTGCAACATTCCCCAGATGTAAGTCCCATTGACGTTAATAGGGCTTACTACCGAGTACCAGGAAGCTGTTCACACACTCCATCAGGGCTGTGGACGAGAGTTGCAATACCTGAAGCAAGGGAGAAAATAAGCTAAGACAATAAACCCACACTGTGTTAAAAAGCAATTAATTTTTTAATCATACTTTCAAATCAGCCTGCTTCGTTTTCCTACAGGGAGGGACTTTTCCTGGTCCAGAGGCCAATAGATTTATGTGGCAGACTAGAAAAATAGATGCTCTTGTTCAAGTGAAGTTGAAACACTTGAGAGACATGCAAGATTGGAAGGAGCTGGGGGGGGGGGGGCGGTAGGGAGAGTGAGCATAGAGACTTATGCACGTTTACACTGGATGCACAACATCAAGCTGTAACAGTCTTGTTAGGGTACACCCTATGCATGTTTAGGCGGAAAAGGTCCTACAACCTGGCTGGGGCATGCTGGCAGCTTTAGTTTTTTAAAGTGCCACAAAGATTCTTTAGCACAGTTGTTGCAACCTCTCTTTGGATCTTTTCCTTCCCACCATACACCCTTCCCTGGCCTGGTACCCTTCACTTGTGATTGACTACAACAACCCCATCATCCACAGCCAACATGGCCACTGGTAGGGATGACTGGAGATGATGGGATTTGTAGTTCAGCCCATCAGGAGTACGCCAGGTTGGGGAAGGCTACATTGGCATAATGCGGGCAGTCACGACCTAGGCTTCAGATCGCCCCCATTCCACCCCCCTAGCGCCCCAAAAGTGCCAAGTTAGCCAGCAACTTTTTCTAAGAAAAAGACACACACTTCCCCACAGAGCCCCACTTCTTCGATCCCGGGATCAACCCTCGCCTTCTCACCTGAGGGAAGCTCTCAGAATCGAGGCATGTCTCCCGGACGCTTCCAGCTCCAACTGTCCGGCACTCAGCCAGCTCCCTTCCCCGCCCCGCCGCCGCTATGGCAACTTGAACTAGCCGCCCTGCCACCGAGAGAGAGCGGCCTCACAAGGCGCCAGGGGGCCCCGGACGCTTAGCATCGTGGGGATCGTAGTTCACAGGTGCCCACGCCACCGTCGCCGTGGGGTGAGAGGAAGACTACAACTCCCGAGATGCCTCGCGCCTGCTACTCTGGGAACGGCCTGAAGCTCCGCACGCCCTGCTCCCGCAGAACCAGCATAGGCGAGCGGTCACCGTGCAGGCCAGGCGGCGCCCCTTTCTTAAAGGGGCAAGCGCTTAATTCCAGAAGAGACACCAGGAAGAAGAGATGTGATTGGAGTGCGGAAGCGGTGAGGGGGAGATACGGGGACGAAGAGCGTGCCAGAATGGGGTTCTCGGACTTTTTCCATCTATGGAAAGCTCAGATACGGCGGCCAAAAAGAGGGCACTTATTCGCATAATATTTAGAATCCTAATTTATAAATATAGATGTAAATTTAGAAATAAAGTTTATAAGTTAAGTAGCAGTACTGTTCGCCACTGTGCGGAAAGCTGCGTTCAGAGCTAGATCTACACTAGTGCTGTTTATCGGTAGTGAAGTACGTTGATAACTGTTGGGGCACGTAACGTATACCACTTTTAGGGTGACCAGATAAAATCCAGGTCAAGGCTCATGTAACTTTAATAGTTGTTAAAGTTGCAGGGGCCCTGCCTTCTTTGTATATGGTCACTCTAGTATAGTACCTGCAACTTTAACTGTTGTGATGAAGAGGGAACATCACCAGAAACTAATTGCATACAAATGACACTGGCTGAAATTCCCATTTCTCTACAACTGTTAAAGTTACATGAGCCCTGACCTGGATTTTATCTTGTCAGCCTAACCACTTTCCTAATGCTATTTCCTACTTTTAATTCCATGTTATCCAAAATACTGCAACAGATGTCATTGCGTGCACTACAACATAAACATGCGCTAGAACGCTATAGCATCACCATGATGGGATTGTATTGATATGACATGAGGTATATATCTGGCTCAGTGCTGTCCAGGTGTCATAAATGGGCAACTTCAAGTCCCTGCTGGCTCTCCCTTTGTATGGTACTTTATCTTTAAATGGGACTTGTGTTGGACAGCCCTTCAAATAGAGGATATATTCAAAACACATGGCAGTCTTCTGGCAGCCTTTCAAATAGAAAACTGTCCTCTGTAAAAGAGGACACATGGCCATGCTGAGAACACAAAAAAGAGCTCTGCTGCATCAGACCAAAGGTTCATCTAGTCCAGCATGCCATTCTCACTTGGGTCAGGCAAATGTCTTCAGGAAGCCCACAAGCAGGACGTTAAGGCAATAACTGTCTCCCATCATGTCTATGTTGTTGAGGTGCCGCATGTTAATACACATTGATAGACCTAGCTTCCATGGATAGGTAGCATCTAGGCTTTTGAAGCCATCTAGGAACCTAGGAAGCTCCTTTATACTGGGTCAGGCTACTGGTCCATCTAGCCCAATGTTGTCTACACTGACTGGCAACGATTCTCCAGGATTTCATGGAGGAACCTTTCCTAGTTCCATCTCGCTATACTTCTGCATGCTAAATATGTGCTCTACCGCTGGGGCTGAATCCCATAAACTAATTGTGTCATGTTTCTGGGAACAACAGAAGTGAGAAC
This sequence comes from Anniella stebbinsi, assembly GCA_029215795.1. NCBI lineage: Eukaryota > Metazoa > Chordata > Lepidosauria > Squamata > Anniellidae > Anniella > Anniella stebbinsi. The sequence continues at coordinate 340,469,073 of JARDYH010000001.1, forward strand.
TGGAGAGTGCTCACTCAGTAACAAATCATACAGACCCACAACTTCTCCTGTGCTTTTCCCAAGCTGGAATGAACTCTCCTTTCCAAGGCACAGCAGAATAATGGGATGTTTAGTAACAGTTTCTAATTTACTTCCTTAATTTTCAATGAACCTACATGAGAGATCAGCAAACCTGTTGCTCCTACTGTTAAGGGAGCAGCTGGTTAAATTCACCCACGGCGGCTTCTCATTACCCGCAAACCGGGCCAAAGTCATTCAGAGGATTAAATTGGAGCTCTGGAAAAAAGCATCTTGCAGATACTGGATCTTCTAAGAATCTGGTTAATTTGTCTTTTGAAGTGTTAAGCTGTACCCCCTTCTTCTGTACTCACTCTGTGTAATTGCAAATAAATGCAAATATTACAGAACACCATAAGTCTCCAGTGACTTCATTCCAAAGGAAAGCAAACCAAAGTAAGTCCTGCAATCTTGAAACTTCTCACCCCTCAGAGAACTGGGGTACATACAATATTCCAACTAGCAGCACATCCCAAGAAGAAGCTTTCCTAGCTCTACGCCTTGAGATCCTTTAACAGAAGCTGGGGATCCATTTGACCTGGGCTCACATAGATGCAAAACATGTGCTCTCCTATGTAGCTGCTGCCCATTTTTCCCATTAAATGATGATGCAGCACAAGCATGATGCAATATTATAAAGGTTGTAGTGCAGAAACACTTCAAAACAAGACAGCTACAATGCTGTTTGGAAATGTATGTCTCGTAAGAGACCTGGAGCATCAAAAAGGCTTAGCTCTTTGGAGACATTAGTCCCTTGAATAGGCTCACCAAAGAACTATTTCTGCTGTACTTTTAAAAAGCAACAACACCACACACACACACATACACACAAAGATGAGCAGGAAAGGATGATTCATTCTGTTGTTATGCTTGAAAGACACTTAAGAAAGCCTTAGCCAGCTGCTCCCTTGACAGTCACAGTGACATTTTTGCTGATCTCTTATGTAGATTCATTGAAAATGAAAGAAATGAACTAGGAACTGTTACCAAACATCCTGTTATTCTGCTGTTTTTGATACCGTGGTCTGTAGCCTGGAAAGGAGGTTCCATTCCAGTCTGGGAAAAGCGCAGGAGAAGTCTCTTGCCATCTTAAAAGACAGGCCTGGCACTCAAAGCAGAACTGTGTATGTGACACAAGGACTTGACACTTTTCTGGCTGTCGATTGTTTCCAGACTTAGAGCTTCTCCACAAGAGTGATTTATTGCACGCTCGTGATAGGTCATTCACAGAGATTTTCATGATGTCATCAACCTCTGATGCGTCTCCCGATTTTTTAAAGAAATCTGTCATTTTGTAAAACCCTGAAAAGGCAGTATTAAATGGAAAATGCACTATAAGACAGCACCATATGCTTGCAGTAGTACTGAAACATGTGGGAAGGGACTGGCAAAAAAAGGGGAGGGAGGAGCGAGTTTATTGTGTGGATCATTAAACCCACGAAGACTCCAGAAGACAAGGCTGCAAGATTTTTGCTGAATGTGGAAAAGCCCCATATCCCTTGACCTTTGTCTCTCTTAACTTGCAAGGAGCCAAGCTTTAGGATGTTCAGTTCTCAGTGTTTAAACGATGCCTCCAAGTGTAAGGGTTGCATGTGTCAAGGTGCAATTTCAGTCATCCATCCATGTTCAAAAAGATATTTGGCAACAGAACAGCAGGACCAATGGCCAAGTTGTGAAGGATGTGAAGCCCTCCCTTGAGGGGAAACGTCTCGATCCTTTCCAAGGAATCACAAACAACTGTGCCTTTTGAAAATCGCCTGAAAAGGCACTTTCCATGGCTGCATTGACGGCTGTCATATGCTTTGCTTTGCATGCAACACTTCCCACATTCAATGATAGTGTATCGTGCAATACTATACATGTCTACTCAGAAGTAAGCCCCACCGAATTCAATGGGACTTACTCCCAGATAAGCACAGCAATCTTTAAGATGAGTGGAGGATTGGCATCCACACATGCATGAAGACACACTTTAGAGCAGGGATGTGGAGACCACGCTTGGCTTCATGTGGTCTTGCCCAGTTAGAGAAGCCCCCCCCACACACACACACAGCAAAGCTGAGCCTGACTAGCCCCAATTGCTTCTAGACTCTAGAAGCACCTTTGGATCAGACAGTCCTCCAAACAGGGAACAGTCCTCTGTAAAGTAGGGTGCATTGCCACCTTAGCTGAGTACCTGAGGCAGACTCATTCTGTCCTGCATCTGTATAGGTTTATTTTGCTTATCTGAGAACTGAGAGAGAACAGCTGTCGTTTTCCCCCTGGGGAAAAAACATGCACAAGCCCCACAAAGCTTCTCACATGACAAAATAGGAATAATAGACATAGGTGTGCGCAAGGGGTGTGCCGGGTGTGCCCAGGCACACCCTAATATCTCAAGCAATAAGCGCCAAATTGAGAGGACCTTTGAGTAGAAATCCAGAGGGGGATCCGGACGCCGCAAGAAAGGTCCTCCGGCTGCCCTCCAGCTGCTCTGCCACTGCATCAAAGAACCGCTGCCTCCGAGAGAGCACCGTTGCTCCCAAAAGCAGGAGCGAAAAGGAATCACTCTGCTGGGAGCCTCTCTGCTGGGAGCCATGCTTCAAAAAGGCCAGGAGAAGTGCCCCCAAAGGCTAACATCGCCTTGTAAGTCCTCCTCCGGCCAGTGTCACCACCACTGCTGGGGCTAAAGGAGCGGCTTCTCATCCCCCACCCCAATTGCAAACAGAATGCTGAGCAGGGCATCAGTGTCGACAGTGTTTAATAAATAAATGAATACAAACAATGTCCTTTATGACTGAGTATTCAATAAGTGTTCGCCTTTAAAAAAAATCACTTGGTGCTGCGCACGCCTATGATAATAGATATCTGGGCAGAACTGTGTTTCCCTCTCAAATCTTAGGCTTGTAGGACAAACATGTTTTGACTGATTGGGTGTTTAAAACTTCCACAGAGAATATGGCTCCTATCACAACAGTTAAAGCTGCAGGAGCTATACTCGAGTGACCTGATACAAAAGAGGGCAGGGCTCCTGCAGCTTTAACTGTTATGATGAAGAGGGAATTTCACCAGGCGCTGCATGCATACAAATGACACCTGCTGAAATTCCCTTTTCTGTGCAACTGTTAAAGATACAGGAGCCCTGTCCTCTGTTCCATATGGTCACTCTAGCTGTATGTGTGAGGGCAGCACCAGCCAGTAACTTCCCCCATTCCCCTCTTATTCCTCCTGACCTCCCTTGGCAATTCCCTTTTATTGGAGGACACAACTATGTGTGCCACATAATCTGCCCTACACCCATTTAGACCCTCAGATGCTATCCCTGCACCAGTGTTAACGTAAGACTCAATTACTAGTCCAGTCAGCTTCTGTATGATTTATTTAATATATTTATATATCGCTTACCATATCTATCTATCTAAGCATTTTACAATGAAATATTAAAGCACGTCATAATAATTTCAAAAACATTGGGTAGGATCCAACTGTGTCATTCTGCTAGCGTAAATGATCATGTGCCAACAGAAACTAGGCTTAATGCACAGGTGCTTGTGCAATGGAACGATGCCGTGGAGCTCCACCAACGCTATTTGAGTTTGTGGAACTATGCTATTTATATAAACCAGTTATCAAGGGTAGGGTGACCATATGGAAAGGAGGGCAGGGCTCCTGTATTTTTTACAGTTGTGTAGAAAAGGGAATTTCAGCAGGTGTCATTTGTATGCATGCAGCACATAGTAGAATTCCCTCTTCATCACAACCGTTAAAGCTGCAGGAGCCCTGCCTTCTTTTGTATCTGGTCGCTTTAGTATAGCTCCTGCAGCTTTAACTGTTGTGATGAAGAGGGAATTTCACCAAGTGCTGTATATATACAAATGGCACCTGCTGAAATTCCCTTTTCTACACAACTGTAAAAGATACAGGAGCCCTGTCCTCCTTTCCATATGGTCCCTCTAATCAAGGGCATTATATAAAGTATGTATAAAAAATGTTATAAAATCAAGCATTCAAAACACCAGAACACGCATGCAAACTGGGAACCAAAGGCCTGGGTAAAAAGGCACGTGGTATTAATGTGCAGCTACCCAATTTCTTGCAGAAGGGCTTTTGCTGAGGCTTTTGCTGAGCGCAGTCCCTGCAGTCACCACTAGATAGCAACCGAATTCCAGCCCAAAAGCCGGCGCGGGTGGCGGGATGATTTGGTGGGTGGAGAGGAGCCGACTTGTTGCAAAGGTCCCGGCGCTGTCTCGCCGCCGCGAAGCAAGTGGCTGGTGGCGCCTTCGACTCCAGAGCATCCCTCGTACGACTTTGGAGCGACCTGCGCAGCCTCTAGCCCAGTGCTCAGCCTCCGCGGAGCGGCAGTGCAGAGACCAAGAAGCGAATCTCGCGAAGTTTGGAATCCCGGTGAGGAGGAGGAGGAGGAGGAGGAGGAGAAGGAGAAGCGCGTGGAGCTCCTAGGCAGGGGCCGGGCGGGCGCTCGTGGGAAACCAGCTTCTTCGATAAGCGGGAATCCTGCACATTACTTCGGAGGAGGTGGTAAAGTGAAGAGGCTGGGAGGGAGGGAGGCTGCAGACTGGGAGACGAAGGGTAAAATCTAACACAAGTCCTACCAAGAATAGACCCAGTGAAATGAATGGGACTTAAGTTAGTCACGATTAACTAAATTCCCATTCATTTCAATGGCTCTACTCTAAATAGGACTTGTGTTGGATTTTACCCGAAGGGAGCAATATCTATGGGGCAGTGCTGGAGAGGGCTATTGCGCTGCTTAACATCCAGGCACAGATTCCACCAAGCTGGTACCTTCCAAATGTGTTGGACCGACAACTCCCATCATCTCCAGACAGATGCCCATGCTGACTGCAGTGAGTGCTGGGAGTTGTAGCCCCAGAACTTCAGGAGGACACCAGGTCCTAGTCTGGTCTCTAGTCAGAGAAGTCAGACTTCTCTAGTCAGAGAAGTCAGTCATTAAGGGAAAGAACAGCAGTGTCTAGAGTCCGTGTTAGAATCCCTATCAAACTTTATTTGGGAATTTAGGGTAGTATCCAATGTTAGCCCTACATAAAGTAGACACATTGAAAGGAATGAGATTTAAGTTAGTTGTGATGAATTTAAGTCTTATTCATTTCAGTGGGTCTACTCCATGTAGGACTAACATTGTATACTATCCTTCCTGTTATTACCTTGAGACACAGAGAATATATCTACATAAATTATTTATATCTACATAAATAAATATTTGGGTACAATCCTATATGAACTCTTATGTGAGAGTAAATCCCACTGTACACGGTGGTGCTTTATCACTTGAGTGGACGTGCATAAGGTTGCAGTGTACACGTTATGCCGTGTCAAAAATATTGGTTTGTAAAATCTATTCTCCATTCCCTATTTCTGATTAAACATGTCTAGTTTTAATCTCTCATTCTTGACATCAACCTGCATTGCTGACTTTGGCAATAATGAATACTTCCAAAGTTTAGGTAATGATTAAGTTTTTCGTTTTTGTTTTGTTTCAAATACTTAGTAAATTGTATCCTAGCTGACACAGCATTACAAGCAAAAAGTTTAGACCTCATAGTCTTAATACTAGTTGAAAACAAAAAAACGTGATCAAGGATTTAACTAAATTTCAACCCCATTATTCCACTCTTCTCAAAATAGGATTCTAATATTCTTTGCTTTTAAGCGGGTGCATCACAAAAAAGTAAGAGTAGCTATCTGAGATTTACATTTTCAGTAGATTGAGCTATTCATTTTACTTAGGTTTTTGGAAGTCAAATACCATTGCATCATTATTATTTTATAACAGTTCTGTCTCTCATTTGTACATAAAGAAAATGGGTGATCTTCTTTTCGGATATATTCCCCATCTTTCGAAAATATTGGAACATTTGTAAAGTCTTAAAGTCTTTCAGATATTTAGATTTTAATCTGTTCTGGTTCACATTTTAGTTTTAACAGTAATTTATATATTATTGAAAGTTTGTGTCTTGTTTTATTGACAACTATGGCTGCAATCCCATACATTCTTGCCTGGGAATAAGTTCTGTTGCATTCAGTGGGACTTACTTCTGAGTAGACTAGTATAGGATTGCACTGTTAATCTTTTAACAATTTGCTCTTAATGTAGTGTTTAACCATGTTATCATGTAATGTCTTACCTGCCAATATTCAAACCATTGTAGATCTCTGTCTACTATCTCATTTCATATTTATCCATATGGCAAAAAGTGATCATTTATACTTAGATCCCTCATATCAGTATAAACAGTGTATTTTTCAAATGTTTAATGTTTTTCAGATTTCCGTGCAAATTAAATTCTGGGTCATTATCTTCTTGAGGCTATTAGTGACTTTGATGGACTTAAAATTAAACTGTTCCAGATTCTCAGCATATTTGATAATGATTTGTTGCATTTTCCTCAATTCGGACATCCTGCTTTCCTCAACGAAAGCGAAGGATTTAATTTGCAGGTCATGTATTCTTGTATATGATTTCTCTCTGCTTCATCATTGCTCTCAGGGTGCTTCCCGATGATGCTTTTATCATGCCATCACCCTGCCTTACTCATGGGATTTTACAGGGTGTCCAGACGTCAACGTCTTCATCTTGTAACCCTTCTGTGTTTTCCCACTGGTTTTTCCATCTGTTTTCTAAAAAAAAAAATAACCCCCCCCCCAAAAAAAAACTGTTAAGGAGGAAAAGATAAATAGCTGCACACTTCCATTTGACTGGTAGTGGTATGAGTGATCTGCCTAGAAGCACCCACAGTAGAGCATTGCTTGATATTGCTGGCATAATATAATCTCAAGACAAATACAACAAAAAAGACCCTCTTTTCTTTATCTTGGACAAGGATTCATCTTGCCCGTTTATGGAAACCAGTCTGTGAAGTGACTGATGTAGGGAAGTGAGAATAGTATAAGAAGTCAGGCAGCCTGAGAGAATATGAAGTAGGAAGAGTTGTGGGTTGGTGGGTGCAACAGACTTGGGATTGTCATACAATTCAAGTCAAAGTGGAATCTACTTACAAGAGGAATGTGGAATGTGAATGGGGTCTAGTGGATCCCTATTTAGGGAAGTAAATTCTATTAAAGCATTGTGGATTTTTACACTGATTTTGTGTCGTCGTGTCATCCCGCCTCCCCCCCCCCCCCCCGGTGTATTTTGACCTGTTTCAGCAGGCAAACTTCCCCTCCCCCTTAATAAAGCAGAAATTATTAGAAAAACATTGGGAGCACTACCAATCTGAACAGCCCTCTTTTGGTTCTTTTAGCTTTATGAAAATCCTTGGGATGGGAGAAGGTATATGGAGATAGAGATGATGATGGTAATAGTACCTGGTAGATTTAGCAGGGAGGTAGTTGTAGGGGATTGGTGTTCCTATAACACCTTTTTTTAAAAAAAGGTTTTGCTTATTATGCCCTTTTTCTTTTTAGGGAGAAGCAGGTGGAGGTGTTCTTTCTTAAGAAACACAAGCTTTCCTTTAACCTGTTCTCAAGGAAAGGAAACTGGTTCCCTCTTCTCCTCTTTCTGTGGAGAAGGGTTGTACAGGACAATGAAGTCGCTGCAGCAGTAGGCTCAGGAAGATGCTGTGGCTACCAGAATTTCTTCTGTTGCTACTTCTGCTGGAAATGGGACGGAGAAGTCGAGGCACAGAAATGTGCCCATCATCCCTGTGCGACTGCTCGAAATGGAACGAATACAGAATCACCTGCATGGAAACACACTACATTCCCAGCCTCCCACAGAGCACCCAGATTTTGTGAGTATATGGCGCTTACGGTGGGAGAGGGCACGTGTAAGTGACTCAGAGTGATTATACATTTGGATGGGTTTCATGTCAATCCACAGGCTGCGGCAATCTTGAGCACTCTCCAGACTCAACAAGACATGAGTTCAAGTACATTTTTGAATTGTGTGTTTCTGACCGCCCACTGCAACAGCAGGTCCCCCAGTCCAGTTTTAAAATAAGTGCAACTAGTACCTTGAGGAAGGGGGGGCAGTAAAAATAACAAGGGAAAGGGTTAAACTATGCTTCTCCATGCTACAGTTCTGATCCATATTGCCCCCCACCAGCTGCTTTTCTTAAACTTAGATGTCATCAGTCTCAAGCACGTGATTCAAAATTGTGCTTAAAGACATACGGATTTTTACTAGGGAGCAAGTCTCACTGGACTTAAGAGTACTTACTTCTGAGTAAACATGCTTAGGATTGTATAGCAGAGAGGAGGTTTGATTGTGTTTCCGCTGCTCTGTAAACTAGCATAGTTTTCCTCTTCTTCTGGAGCAAGCTCTGGAGACCACATTTTCATCTCCTGGAGTGAGGATTTCTAAGTGTTTCCACAGGATAAAGTTGGCTGTAAAGGATACCTATTGGCTAGTGATGTGACCAATATTCTTCATCATCCATTCCCTGATCAATATTGCAACATTAACGTTTTGTTCCTTTGTTTTCTGGGAAAAGATTAATGAAGACTATGCAAATAATTTGACATGTGCCTCTTTAATTTTCAAAAAGTGAAAGTCAGACAGCTTGCCTGGTGCACAAGAGGAGGGGTGTGATCCAGCATCCAGTGAGCTAGTTATGTATGTCTGTGCTGCAGATTGCAAGGCCAAGTCCACACTATGTGGAAAGCATCTACTGTGTTGCTCCTAAAGTTCTTTATTTTTACCCAAAGTATCCCAGTATTTCAGGGTGCATGAAGAGGGTTTTGGAAAACTGCTAGGAGGGGAAGAAATGTTGTTAAGAGATACCATGGCATTGGGGAAAGTGGGTATTTAAATTCAGCAGTGGCTCTGTATTTGGGGCAAATGGGACAGTGACCCTCCTGCCTGCCCCCCACCCACTGGTAGCTGAGAGATCCCCCCACAAGACTCAACAGGAGTTACCTCTGTACCCCCACTATCAGGTGCATTGCTCCACTGTTTCCAAGGGTCACACGTGGTCTTCTTCTGTACTCCAACGATCTCAGTAGAATATTGAACATCTGTCCCACCAGCCCCAATGGACACCAGCAGCCACTATTCAATTTTTTTAGGGGAAGGAGTGGAATAAGAGTGCTTCAGCTGAAGGAAGTCAGAGGCTCAGGTAGCTTCACAGATTACTTTTTCTGATGAAACCCTTAATGAGCATGTCAGCTGCATCTAGTGTGCATGTGTGAATGGCAAAGTGAAGCTCACACTGAATACACATGATGTGTTTGCCTTCGGAAGTATGTATGTGGGCAGAAAGAGATAATTAACCTGTGCAGATAATGAATGCTTTATACATGCAGGGGGACAGAATCAGGATCATGCCTTCTGGTGCTATCGCTTCAGCATGCCCAATCACATAGAGAAGAATAGGCAGACCAGGGGATGTTGCTTCCCCAATTGGTCCCACCATGCAGAGGCGAACAAGTGTGTTTCCACTACAACTCCCAGCTTCCACTGCCCCACATGTCCACGTGAGGATGGAACATGCAAATGCTGTGTGTGTGCCTAAAGTTAAATGTGCATAGGCTAAAATCACATTGTTGATTTCCTCACTAAAATCCAGCAGTCAGCCATATCATTTTAGCCAATGCACATTGGAATTTAGTGTGTATTATCTATTATTATTATTATTATTATTATTATTATTAATTGCATTTATATACCGCCCCATGCCCCATAGCCAAACCTCTCTGGGCGGTTTACAAAGATTAAAAACATTGAACATTAAAAACAATATACAAAATTTAAAAACCATAAAAAGCATAAAAACAATATCCATTTAAACAACTATTCTGTGTCAAAAGAAAAGGTAAAAAACACCTCAACATACACTGTTAAATGCCTGGGAGAAGAGAAAAGTCTTGATCTGGCGCCGAAAAGATAATAATGTTGGCGCCAGGTGAGCCTCATCGGGGAGATCGTTCCATATTTGGGGGGCCACCACTGAAAATGCCCTCTCCCTTGTTGCCATCCTCCGAGCTTCCCTCGGAGTAGACACCCGGAGGAGGACCTTAGATGTTGAGTGTAGTGTATGGGTAGGTTCATGTCGGGAGAGGCGTTCTATCAGGTATTGTAGTCCCAAGCCATGTAAGGCTTTATAGGTTAAAACCAGCACTTGAATCGGGCTCGGAAATGTACAGGTGTGTAGGTAGCATTCACGTGTCTTATTTACTTTATTTAGTAGATTTAGATCTCATTTTTCAATGAGTCCTCAAAGCAGCTTACAAACATTTATAAAATACAATGAATATGCCAAGTACACACACACACACACACACACACACACACACACACACACACACCAATGTAAACACAACACAACCACAACCAGCCTGATTGAAGCAGAAGCCAGCATCTGATGTCGCATCCCACAGGGCAGTTGGAGTCAGTTGGCCCTGGGGTGGGGGAGAGGGCAGTTTGGCTGGGCAGACTCTAAAATAGGGATGGGAGAATCATTGAGGCTTGAGCTTGTCAGTGCTTCAAAGCTTGGTCCACCTCATTCGCATTCCCAAATGTGAACTTTTTGTCATTGTTTGAAAGGGAAAAGCGCACCCAAATGCATTCTTTGCCCCCATTGACTAAAGCGTGATTATTATTTTTTAAGTGTGCATTTTTCTAAGAAATACATTTTGCAAACGTGATCATAAGCTCGGGAATATCTGTGCTTTTGCCCAAGAAAATACATTCGGGGGTGCGGACGGGGCAAGTTGTGATCAGAAATCCATCAAAACAAAATTCTCCTCCCTTCCTACTCTGAGGTCTTCTTTGCCGCCTGTTTCCTTTCCTTCCCACAAGGAAGTTGGTGGTAGATGGACCTGTGCGGGGAAGGGCAGTTCCAGCCCTATGTGGATATGCAGGATATGGAAGAGGTGGGACTAAGGGAGTGGTATTGTCTGATTTGGTCCAACATCTGCACAGGGACCTAAATGTGTAGAAGTGAATTGTGCAATCACTGCTCCACATATTATGCATTGCAGTGCAGCCTTGTAAATAAGTCCACATAAGTTAGTGGCCTGCAAAAATAAAATAAAAAATACTAGCCTGAGGAAGAGGAAGGGACAAAGAGCACCATCTCTCCTGCAACAGCCGACTACATTTCCATACTGGGCACCAAAGGGTGACTTTCCTTTCTTTTGCAGCATACTTGGTTTCTTGGTTTCTATGCTGGGTGTAGAGGAGGGACAGAGTGCTCACTACTTTGGGGGCCTTATAAACATAATGAAAAATGTAATAAAATAATAGAGTTATGATCATCCTCATCATCACCATTTCTTAAGGTACCTCACAAGCTACCTGCATAAGGTTTTCCGTCCTGCCAGCTGCGTGGGATCGGTTCGGGGATCAGTACTCCACTAGGCTGGGAGAATACCCAGAAGCACCCAGTCAGTGCTTAAATACAAGGCTGATATAATGATTCCATGACTTGCATCTATATGCATCAGCCCCTATGCAGATGTTCTTCTCTGCAAGTAGACATCAGGTGTACTGTGGGTTTACACAGAAAATCGCAGAGGGCCATGCACTCCACAGGTCATGCTTCTCCTGACAGTCTTAACACAGGTGTTGAAAAAATAACGGGTGAAACAACTCTCAGACATAATGGGTGACACTCATGAAGAGAGGAGCTAGAAAAGGTAGGGCAGCCCAAGTTAAGAGGTTTTTGTTTTGTTTTTACACAGTGTTGTTAATTGCTTATCTACTTTTGGTTTTGTGCAAAATTCAGATCTGAACTTTACACAGAGCTTTTCCTTTCCTGCTTTTCCACTACATAACCTCTAGGTGGTTCTGTGCTATAGCACAATCATGTGAATACACAAGTAGTTCCTTTGCTTTCAGAAATAATAACCCATTTTCCCCTCTCTAAAAAAATCCAGGAAAGTGCTCCGAAAAAACAGAAGTGAAACTGGAGGATTACAACCCCCATCACACCTAATTCCCCCCCCCCACTTTGCCTCCACGTTTTTTTACCTCTGAGGCAGAAGCATGTCAAGCTTATGATCCCTTTCACCTGAATAGCTGCTCTTTCACTCCTTGGCTCCTTAGCTCTTTGGCTCCACTCCACTCTGCCCTCCCCTTCTCTTTCTCCGTCCAGCCAGGTCCTGACAGATGAGTACTCCAACCAGACCACCTTTCTGCTGGGGAAAAATGGAATGACCCTTTAGTCTGGCTCTTTGGGGGCATCTTGGGAATCCAATCCTGTCTCTGCAGAGATTCGGGGGTTGTATGATTTTTAAAAAGGCTTTCGAGCCTGGGATGCAAGATTTGGGAGAGATTGCTGGGAGAGATTGCTTTTCCCTGCCAGGACCTGATGCAATCCATTCAAGCCTCCAGTTCCTTTAAAACTACACAGAGACTTAGGGCACATGAAATGCGCTTAGGGAAAATAATCCAGACTTCTAGCGTTCTAAGAAAGACTAGGGAAGAGGCGGGGTTTCAGCAGGACAGACACGGCGTCATGTGAGTACCGTGCTGCAAATCCGCACACCAGGCATGGTGAGAGAACGCATAAACAACTGTGAGTAAGTAGTCACATGCACACAAGAAATGCCTTGGGTAGAAAAGCTCTCTAAAAAACCTGGAAAGCGACTGGTATTTTACGCAACATGAATTTCTGGAAAGCCTGAGCTACATATTTGCAAAAAGGAAGTGGTACATCCTTTTGGGCATGCGCAACTTCAGAATTCTGATGAGCGATTTCATGGTAAAATGCTTTCCACATTTAATCCCTATGACCACCACCCTTAGAAACATAACCAGTCAGGGTGATGGGTCTAGGCTAGGCTTACCACTGAAGTATTAGTTTTCCATGTGTGGGGATTGGTTTTTTTGTTTTTGTTTTTTAATGAGAGGGAGGAAGGAGCTTTCAATCCTGTGACCTCCTACATTCTGAAGTAGCATAGACTTTGAAGGGACTTTGGAACTCTTCTAATCCAACCCCTTGCTGAATGCAGGATCTACAAAGTAGGATGCAACTGCAGTATCCCTCCCAGGTATCCACCCAGCCTCTGTTTAAACACTTCCAGCAAATTAATTCTGTCTGTTCCAGCGATGAACAGTACTTATCACTTTTTTTTTTGTAGGTTTTTGGAGTGTTGTAGTGGTTTTAAATGTACAGATTGTGTGTATGTTCTATGTTTTTGCTTTTTAAATTTTTGTATATTGTTTTTAATCCTTTGTAAACCGCCCAGAGAGCTTTGGCTATGGGGCGGTATACAAATGTAATAAATAAATAAATAAATATAAATTATCACAAAATGAGAAACTGTGGCTTGTTGCTGCCAGATGAGGCTTTTAATGTAAATCACCCTTCCTCGTTCCTGGAATTTTATGGGGGATCTAGAGGATGTCTCCCAGGTGTAGCCATTCCATATTTTCTTTTCCCACGAAACATCTGTTAAGGAGGAAAAGATGGAAATAGTTGCACAGTGACTTTTGATTGGTAGCACTAGCAGCTGTCCATTTGGAAGCACCCCATGAATGGAGTTGTCTCTTCTCTTCCAGTTGTGTGTGTGCATGTGAGGCTGAGTTTTGCTAGAGCTTTTACATATAATGTCATGCCATGGTTTGTCATTACATCAGAAAATTATTATTGTTAAAGAGCTGTTACCTTTTCATGTTTCTGGTCATGGTGGCCTTCAAATGGGCGATATTTAAACATTATCTGAGATTCCCTGTATTGTTATATATGCTTTAAAGTGGATTCTTACATTGAGCAGGAAATTGAATTTGATGGCCTTATAGGCCCCTTCCAACTCTACTATTCTATGCTTTTGTGATATACTGACCCAAGAGGAGGTGATTATTGAAAGTAATCATTTTTTATGTTCTGTAATTTTTATTTGTGGAACAAAACTCCTGTTTTGTTGAAAGCAAGCACACTGAAACATTGAACAGGACCAGAAGCGAAATAATACTTTTAAATTATATAAAATTTTGCCCCTATTTTCTTCTTCTTTTTGGCCATGTGCTTTGAGAGTTGCACCATAATAGATGCTTTTTGAAATGTTTTAAATAGATGGCCATTCAGGTCCTACTTATTGTGTGTGCTCAGACTCCAGGGTCTGTAAAGCAGTTTTACAAGCTACAAATAAAGCTCAGGAATGGAAGAAGATGTACTTTACCTTTGAAAACTCCAGCACTAATTAGCTTCTTTTTAATGTTGGCTCTGATTGCTTCAGGAATGGCTAACGAGTTTGTCAACTGTTTTTTTTTTTAATCATTCCAGGCCCTCCAACCTTTAATTAGCATTTTCCTAAGACATTTCTGAATGATGCATCATGAATTTGATAAATTGACTATATGTCTAGTATATTTTAGATGCTATATAAATAAGAAATTATATATACAACTTTTAAAATCTCTCTCTCTCTCTCTCTCTCTCTCTCTCTCCACATATATACATAAATACATGTTCACATGCACCCACATGCATACACACACTCAAGCTTCATTTATTTATAGCTAATTCTAGCTACTCTGTTGACCAATGTGGTGTAGTGTAGGGGTCCCCAGTCTTTTTGGATACGTGGGGACATTTGGAAATTTGAGAAACTGCTGCGGGCACCACCACAAAATGGTTCCCATGGAGGCTAGTCAAGAGTTAAGTGGGGAGAGAAATAGAGAGGCTAGAGACTGGGAGGGATGGGATGCCAAATCTTCCTGGGGTGCCAAATCTTCTGTCCATGCAGACCTTTCCACTTTGCTCCCTCCCTCCCCCCTCTCTCCCTCTTCCCTCTCCCAGCCTCCAACCTCACTATTCTCTCCCTTCCTAGCCCCTAGCCTTGTTTTTTCTTGCCCACTCACCCTTTTATCTGGCTGTTCCTCTCCGCTCCCAACCTATAGCATTGCTCTTTCTCCCCCGACTCACCTCTTTATCTCACAGTTTCTACTTCACTGTTCCTCCACCTCTAGCCTTGCTCTTTCTCTCCTCTCGATCCCCTTTGCTTTGCTTTCTCTTCATGCCCACTGAACAACTGGTCAGTGGCTGGTTCAGGAGCGGGTCCTATTGGAGGTGCCGATGGGCACATTGGGGACCCATGATGTAGTGGCTAAAGTATAGTAGCTCCCTCTCTCATCCCATCATCCCATAAAGCCAAATGTTAGAGATTTAGGAAAGATAAAAGGAAGTACTTCTTCACATAGGTAAACTGTGGGATTTGCTTCCACAAGATGTGGTGATGGCCACCAATTTGGATGTCTTTAAAAGGGGACTAGACAAATTAATGGAGGATAAGGCCATCAGTGGCTACTAGAGATGTTGGAGGAATATATCCTGGGGGTGAATTTCACTGGGCTTTCATCAGCTTGCCCCCTGGACCTTGGCTTGCTTACCTGTGAGCTGGTCCAACTCGATGCAAATCCAGTCAGGATAGCTCATGGATTTTCAGGTTTATTTCCCTCCCCCCTGAAATTGACATTCATCCATAAATTGCTTAATTTGTACATATTGCGGTTGTAATATGCTTAATTTGCACAAATTGTGCCTACAATTTGCACAAATTAAGCATATTACAGCTATAATTTGCTGGAATTAAAAAAAATGCCCAAAGTTTGTGCTAAATGTCCATTTAAGAAAAAAAAAAAGGCGGGGGGAAACAAAACTGAAGACAAGTCCCCAGATTTTGGGGGAAAGCCCATGGCTCAACTTGCAAATACAAGCCAAGCTGGGACTGGGGAAATCTGGTAAACCTAAGAGGGGCCAATTTTCCCTGCGACGGTCTTCACTAGTCACTACTAGTCCAGGTGGCTATTTGCTACCTATATTATCAAAGGCAGTGTTCCTATGTACATTGGTTGCTGGGAAACATGACAAGGAGGGTGCTATTGTACTCAGGTCCTACTTTTGGGCTTCCTATATGTGTCTGGTTGACCATTATGTGAAGACAATGCAGGACTAGATAGGCTTTTGGTCCATCATGGTTTTTTTTTACATTCTTAAGTAATGGGCTAGGACCTGGGAGATCAAAGCGAGCATCCACACCTGACACCTTTGGGCAGCTGCTGATGCTGTTGCCTGGTACCACCTTTAAATTATTATTTTCTAGCCCAGTGCTGTGAACAGCACTTGTGACTAGGCCTAATCACCATTTTAATTTCCTACAATACTATGGAGTGACTCTATGTCAGGGGCATTGTGGGAAATTAAAATGGTGGCTAGAGCCAGCCACCCAGTGCAGCTTGGAGAGTTCCCCGGAGCACTGTTACTGCTGCAAACACCACACTTGGCAACATTGCCCCATCCATAATCTACATTAGCAGTTTCAGTTTGGAGAGTGTCCTTAGTGTGCAATCAATTTCCATGAAGTTTTGATCCCGCCTATTTTGTTTCTGAAACAATACTGAACTATTTCCAGTATTTATATGTTAGAAACAGATGGACATTAGAATTGCTTGAAAAGTGTCCCATTTTTAAAAATTCCAAAAGAAACAAAGCTTTCCCTGGGTCAGCTGCATAGCTATGAAGCTTGTTGGACAGGATCCCAGAGGCCACCAGCAACATGTAGCTTAAATAAACATATTCTAGCCAGTACTGTCCATTCTGACTGGCAGTTACTCTGTATGATTCTCAAGCAGAGATCTTTCCCAAGTTTGGTATATGAGACCCCTCAACTGGAAATGACAGACACCGAAACTAGGACCTTATACGTGCAACGCATGTGCTCTCTTGCTGAACTATGAGAGCTTGAGGGCAAATGACATGCTTTGGACTGTGGTGATGGATTGGGTGTACCTTCTCAGGCAGGATCTACACTACTAACTTATAATGGTTTATAATAGTGTTGACAACTGTTGGGCCCCATGACACATTCTATATTCCATTTTCAAACTGCTTTCAAAGTGTTATCTCCTGCATAGGCGTGCGCAGCACATTACATTAGGGTATGCCCCCAGGATTTTTTAAAAGGCAAACATTTATCGAATACTCAATCATAAAAGACATTATTTTCATTCATTCATTTATTGAACACTGTAGACCTTGATGCCCTACTCTGCGTTCAGCTTGCCTGACCGTGGGAGGGCTGTTGCAGAGGAGGGAAGGGGAATGAGGAGATGCTCCTCAAGCCCCAGCCTTGGTGGGGCTTTGTGGTAACACTGGCTGGAGGAGGGGCTTACAAGGTGATATTAGCCTTTGGGGGCCCTCCTCCTGGCCTCTTTGAAGTGCAGCTCCCAGAGAAAGACTCCCAGCCAGAGGACCATTCCTGCTGCATCTGGATCCCTCTCTGGATCCCTATTCAATGGCCCCTTCAATTCAGTGCATATTGCTTGAGATAATAGGGTGTGCCTGGGCACACCTGGCACACCCCTTGCGCACACCTATGATCTCCTGCTTGGTGTAGATCTGGCCTCAGTCTCCATGAGCAGCTCTGCAGGGTCAGGCTGCAGCCTTCCCCCAGGAGAGACTGCTGCAATGGAGCTTCGACCAGACAAGAACCCATCTCACTCAAGGGCAGCTCAACAACAAGAGCAAAGAAAACCTCATGAGCAAAATCAGTTCCAAGTAGGAAATGGGCTAGAGTGTTGGACTGGAAGTCAGGAAATCCAGGTTCTATTCCCCACTCAGCCATGGAAGCCCACTGGATGACTTTGGGCCAGTCACAGACTCTCAGCCCAACCTATCTTACAGGGTTATTGTTAAGATAAAATGGAGAGGAGGATGAGGATTATGTATGCCCCCTTGAATTCCTTAAGGAGGAAAAAATGTGGGATATAAATGTAACAAATAAATAAGGGTTATGTAGGTGGGAAAGTGGTATAGAAGGATTAGGCATTGATAGACTGAATGGAAAGCTGTGGGTAAGCTCTGCAGAGAGGGATTGCCTGGAAGCTCAGGGGTATAGGCTGCATAAAGAAGGGAGGGGGATCCAGGAGGTTTATCCTCCTTGCCACCATTATTAAAGGCCCAGCAAAGATCTAAGGGGAAATCACAGCATCTTCAGCTGCAATGCTGCTTGTTTACTTGAGAAAATAAAGAAAAAGCAATGTCAAGCACTAGCTCTTTGTCCCTTTTTTGAACAGCCTTCCCCAACCTGGTGCCCTACAATTCCCATCATCTCCAGCCAATGTGGTGTTGTAGCCCAATATATCTGGAGAGTACCAGGTTTGGAAAGGCTGCTCTATGATTCCAAGCCATCCCTTGGGTGCCCTGATGACAGTATCTTTCTCCTTGCCTTCTTTCTGCCCCAAGGATAAGTTAAGGTAGATGATGTTAAAAAAAACAGAAATAGTCCAACAGAAATACAGACAAGGTCTGGGTAGCTTTGAGAAATACAGTTAAAGTTGCATAGAACTAGAAAAAGGAATAAAGAAAATGGGTTTGATCAGCACGTACAGTTTACAATTGAGCCAAGAAACTAATGAGAAGCCTAATTAAGTTTGCATTAAGTACACATTTTGTATGATATTTCATCATTGCCATGAATGTTTATAGGGTTTGTTTGTTTTTAATGCAGCTTCTTTAATGTCAGGACAATGTAATTGCTTTTCTCCTTCTGGAATTCTGCTTTCTGAGCTGCACTTTCATGCACATTTATGCCTTGCGTTTGGTGCTGAGAAATTATTTGGCTGTGTTGCTTAAGTATCGGACCACATTAACTTGTGTTATATGAAAGAATGTCTTCAAATGAAAGACGAACTTAACAATAACTCAGCTTGACATGGTTTGCCATTCCATTTATTGGGTCATGCTTTCATAAACACTAACAGAGTTTTTTCTTAATGTCACAGTTCCTAAATCCACACTACATGTTTCCACATGACAAGTGGTTTTACAATTTAAGAACAGAGGTACAATCTGGTACCCACTGAAATCCTCACTTGGACTACAAACAGGTCTCCTGTGCAATGCACTTCAGTGTCACTTTCCCATAGCAGAACTGCATGTTCTGCCTATATGCCAAGTGGTACCCATTGTGTAGTCATGGTAATGGGTGAATCTGTGTCCACTTTTCTAAGGTCACTAAGCACATCCATCACTATTATGTACTTTTCTGGAAAAATCTCTGTCCTTTTATACACAGCAACTGATGATATGTCTGAATTATTTCCAAAGCAATATTTTACCTTTTTGAGATTTAATGAGTGCACTTTTCATACCTAAGTCATGAACAAAGGTTTTATTTGCAAAGTTTAAACAGCCCCCATTACAGCAAACAGGGACGCAGCTGTGAATTACTGAGGCATACAACCTATTAAAAAGGAAGTCATTTGTTGGAATTAGTACTTATGTATAGTTATCGTGAATGCCTACTTTGGTGATGCTACAATAAAACTCCTTGGCAGACAGTCATTGAATGGGGAAATTGAGATAAACTTAAGTAGAAATATCTATCTCAACATCTGTAAACAGGGTTTAAGCTTAAATAATATCATACACTGCTGTATAAAATTGGCTTTTGAAAGCTCCAGTCTTTTTTTTCTTTTGTCCTTGCCCATTAGTATCCTGCATCACTACTTGTACAGGTGGCAGAAAAGTACGGCTATTATTCTCCTCTCATTTTCCCTCTCTTTTTAAACTTCCATAAGGCTTTTCAATCCTGAAATGAATAATACTCATTACTCTGAGCTTTGTTACCTGAATTGCCCATGGAGGGCCTAAGAACACTTCCCCAAGTAATCTTGCCATCTTAGTTGTGAATGCTTTCTCTATGAAAGCATTCACAACTAAAATGGCAAGGTTACTTTGGGAAATGTTGTGAAGCACTCCATGGGAAATTCAGATATAGGATTAGGCTTGGTAAATTTCATTGTGAGAATTTGGTGTCCAGCAATATGATCCTGATTAAACTCTGCAGCAAATCATGACACACCAGCTACTGTTGTGCTGAAAATATCTCCCCAATTTTTTAAACAATTCTCATTCAATTTGATAGAAAAGAGATTGCTTTCTAAAAGAAATTCAGTGGTGAAGAAATTTCAGAGAAATTCTCATGGGTTGGATTTCTTGGGCTTAACTTACTTAGGAGGTGCCCAAGGAGTGTATGTAAGGCCCCCTCTACAAGAATTCGGCTTGACGCCCGGTTACCCGATTATGCGCATCTTCTCACAATCGCTTTTATGCCTAATTCCTACAAACGACAGGCGGTGAAACACATTACCGGCAGTATGAAACGCACTTTAAAGTGGTTGAAATGCGGAGAATTACTTGTTTACATGGTCATAAGGCGCTTTAACTCCCGCAGAAAATTAAAACTTGCTATTTAACTCACATTCGATAATGCGCATAATTGGACAGAAAAAGCGCCTCAACTCCCGATTTGTGCTCCACTCTTGTAGAGGTAAAATTTTTAGTGCGGCTTGAAAGAGCTTGTAGAGGCACCCTAAGTGTCTTGTTTTTCATTGTACAATAATCTCTCTGGCAAATTGTAGCATTCTTAGCTTCCTACACTTGAATTAAAGCCCAATGAAAGGCATCATGAAGTAATTCCTCGCATAGAGCTTTTTCAGATCAGGAGATTCAGGTAGCCTGGGACACTACCAGTAATTAGGTAAGCTCAAGAATACCACAAAAAGAAACTATAAAACACCCTGAGAATGAGGCAGAATGGAAACCTTTTTCATGGAGGAAGAAAACTTTCAGGAAATTGGAGGACAGATTTTGGCAGAATACTAACTCCACCTACTTCCTGGAGCTAGAGACAGCTTTGTCCACCATCACAGCTGCATTGTGGTGGATGCAAAATGGGGACCAGCTTGCCAACACAGTTGATGCTGTCGCAACACAAAAAAACCCAAACCCCTTACCAAAAACAAAATAAGCTGTGCTACAAGCCCTGCCAATGCAGAGCCCTACCTGTGAGAAACAGTTGAGAATTTCTCCTTCCCCTGGAGAAAGTCAGTGAAATTGTCTCCTAAATATCTCTACCTACAAATAAGGTAGAGAATTTTGAGAGGCCATTTGCGCACAGCTCTAACACCAGCAGTAGTACATAAACCGAAGCCATAGAACACACATATATTAAAGTGTGCGTCACGGGGCTTTATCACCTTGGCCTCATATCTAGAGAAAGGACACGGTGACGTCACCACCGTTCGTGACACTATCTCCACCCTCTTTCCTATTAAGAGAGAACCTTAAACCTCTTTATGTGTGTGGGTCTATATTTACAACCTTTGTCTGTGGTTTCATTTAGCCTTTTATTAGTAACACACAAGACTGGAAAAGGTGCGGTTTAAGAGAACAAAACAACATTTAAAACTTAATTTACAAGGATTAAGATATTTAAGTACAGCTTAGGTTTCATGGTGTTCAATGAATGTTATATGTTCTTTTTATTTCCTTCCCTAATAATCAGACTTTAAAATAAATATTCCCCCCTCCACTTCCCAAGGAAGTCTAACCATCCCCCAAATCTAGAGCCCAGATTCCCAAATCCTACACCTCTGAAAGCCAGTCCTCATCTAAATCCCCAAAGAAAACCAGGTGACAGTTATTCCGTC
Source organism: Anniella stebbinsi (assembly GCA_029215795.1). Lineage (NCBI taxonomy): Eukaryota > Metazoa > Chordata > Lepidosauria > Squamata > Anniellidae > Anniella > Anniella stebbinsi. Next base: position 340,490,527 of record JARDYH010000001.1, read on the forward strand.
TCTCTCCCCAATTGAAAACGAAACAGCCAATCAGGAGACATGATTCAAAAAGCTAAACATTCTAACTCCCCCCTCCCACCAACTTACCATTGCCTGTCAGAGAAAGGATTTGTTAAAGAAAATCAGGTTGCAACCAAACATTCAAATATATAACTAAGCAACAAAATAAAATCCCAATTCATCACAGACACTTCTCACAAAAAGGACCTTAAGTTACATGAAATGATGGATAGCCAGTAACTGAACATGGAAGGAAGTCTGGGTACATGCAAAAAGGCCCAGGCCTGATCCCTGGCATATCTGGATAGGACTGGGAAAGAATCCTGCTGAAACCCTGAGTGTGTACTGGCTAGATGACTCAGTGGTCTGACCCAGGATACAGCTTCCTTTGTGCCTATATAAGATTGGAAAATGACATTTATGATGGATTTAAATTAGATTTAGGATTTGCACTCTTTGGGGGTTCAAGCAATATATTTGTATATGTATGTGTGTGTGTGTGAATATATATATATATATATATATATATATATATGGTGTGTGTGTGTGTGTGTGTGTGTGTGAGAGAGAGAGAGAGAGAGAGAGAGAGAGAGAGAGAGATGGGTTGGTCATATTTACTTAAACAGCAAACTTAGTTATTCCAATGAGTATTCAAAGCAAAATTGTATTGTCATAATACTTAAACATGAACAGGAATTGTGATTTTTACTTTTTCTCTGTCTCTGCCCTTTATATTTTAACAAAAATGTTGGGTGAGGGGGAGCAGCCAGGAACCAATATAAAGTAGGAAGATCATCTTGCTAACAGTTCTCTTTGCAGAATCCTTACAGGGGCCTTGCCTCAGGACTCTGGACTCAAAATTCCGAACAAGAGTCTCAACTCTATTCTTGCAACTGGGGATGCAAAGAGAAGGCACCTGACTCAGTAAGCAAGAAAGTGGGAATCCATGCCACAAAATATGGCCTCTGCATATGTCACCCATGTTCCCCCCACTGTAACATGGGGCAAATGAGTACTTGCTAAACAATCCACTCCACAGTGTCTCATAAATGGGACGAGCCCGCACCCCAAAACACAGTTAAGTTCCCATCATGTGCCCATGAAGGCAGTGGAGAGCACAACCTTCTTTCTAGGTGAACACTAGGCACTCCCCTGCAAATATTGGTGTTGCTGGCCAAACATTCATGCGACTTTTTTCATTGCAGGACCAGCGCTTTGGCCTATAGTCACTGCAGTCTGCGTCCCACAGCAACTCCTTACAAAGGATAGATGAGTATTGCCTTCATGACTACAATGATCGACCTATCTACCATAGCAGGTTGCTCATAAGATGGATATCAGGGACACTACAAATGGGGTGGTGGAATTGATGCATGAGAACTGGAAGAACAGGTAGATGTAATGCTCTCTCAAGCACTTGCTCACCAACCGTTACTGAAGCACAGCTGCTGGCCCCTACTCGTTATTGTCTCCATGTCTCTCTTGGTTCTCCACAGGCAATTGGGCAGCCTTCCCAGAGGGAAGGGTGTTTTCCACTTCCAGAGCAATGCAGACCATGAGAAGTGAGACTTCCAGCACCAGAGATCAGTGTGAATCCAGCTGTTCCTCTGTGGGATTGCTTGCCATCTAGCTAAGCTCCTGTAACTTTAGAAGCTGCTGTAAGAGGTGCAGCCATACTTATCATGGGGATACCATGATGGGGAAAACTGCCCCTATTCTTCTGCTCTCTACCATGTAGCTTTCTTAGAACCATAGATTTGGAGTGACCTTGGAGGTCATCTAGTCTCTGCTCACAACAACAAGAAGATCACTATTAGATCAGACCAAGGGCCTATCTAATCCAGCATCTGGTTTCCCACAGTGACCAACCAGGTGTTTCATGGAAGCTCACATGCATGACATGAGAGCAATAGTCTAAAACAAAATGTCTGGCAAATAGGCAATACTATTCATATTCATTACTTTCAAGACACACACCATCATTGATGCTACTCAGTAAAAGTTTTGAACATTTGGGCTGTGTCTCTTGGGTAATGAGGGCTGATAGGGATCTTTCCTCACCCCTGCTTGTTACTCATCTCAGTTGTCTTTAGGATAGGACTGTCAAAGACAGTGAAATCCAGTGTCTTCTCCATCACCGCACCCCAACATTTATTTTATTCTTATGTTATAATTTCTATACCTCCCTTCAATAGAAAGTCCCAGGGCAGTTTACATAAAAAGAAAATACAACAAAATAATAAAATACAGATTGTTCTGATTTGTGCTATCATGAAACAAAAATACTAAAATTCACCAAGATCTTAAAAGCCAGATAAAAATAATCTGCATGGCTAAAATTAAGTATGAAAGGTCTAGGAAAATAAAAAAGCAGGGGTTTTCCTGGTACCAACAAAACAACAAGGAAGGCACCAGGTACACCTTGTTGGGAAGAACATTCCATATTTGGGGTGCCACCATTGTGAAGGCCCTCCCCTGGTAGTCACCTGCCTTGATGTTACCCAAATTCTGGCCATCTGAGCACCAACAAAAATAAAGGGGCAGGCTCCTAACCATTCAGCATATAATGCGATAAATGTAGTTATATTGCATGGGATAGAAGAGAGAGAGAGATTGCTAGCAAAGTCTGCTGGGACTATAGCCAGTAGGTACTGTCTATCAACCAAATAAATATGGACGGAATAAAAGGACTGGGCAAAATGACAGACATTCTGAGACATGAAAGAGCCTGAATGGGAAAACTGGCCCATGCACCATTCCTTCTGACTGCCTATGGCACTTCATTATATCAGGTATGCCTGATGGGTGGCTGCTTATGTATCACCAAAACAGAGGATTCAAGATCACACAGGTCTGCACAAAATTCAGTATGCTCATGTATATGTATAGATGCAAATTTAGAAATATTGGCTATAATTTAAGTGTCCTGCTATAGTAGGGAAGACTTTGATCAGGTGGCCTGTGTGCCTATCTGCTCATTCTGCTGTCCAGCTGCTAACTGTTGGGTAACTTCTACCTTCTTATGGTTCTTAATCTTAAAACCAGGCTCTGGACCAAATATCCCTTCAAATAGAGGATGCCTTCAAATAGAGGACTATCTTTCACAGGCCTTCAAATAGAGGACTGAACTTTGTAAAGTAGGACACATGGCCACCTTATCAAATCCTGTGTGTGTCGGGAGAGACAGCACTTGGGTATTCAATTTGGAACCTCATCTGTGCTTAACCTGCACTGGTTCACAGGACTACAGTTCCTTATCTAACTCACCCCTTCCAGGCATTGCTGGGTTCATGTGCTGGGCTCTCTTTCTCCTGTGACTATGTGGTTAGGGAGGTGGTGTGGTGTGGGAGGCATGGGTTCTAATCCTGCCTCCTGCATCTTTCTTTGGTGATATGATTGTTGCTGAGCAGGCAACAAAAAAGGTGCCTTGTGGCGTTCGATGTAATGTTTTCCTGTAGCACAGGGGCAGGTCACTGTTTACTGTCAGGCTCAATTTCCTGGCACCTTCTGGTAAGATGCCACAAATCACTGATTACAATGTAACTCTTTCTTGCAGTAGATTAATTTACACAAATCAGCTTTTCCAGAGTTCGTGGCAGAATTTACAGCACTTGTACTCCCCAGTAAATCAAATAGTTTCTACAAAAGCTATTGGCAAATTACTGGTTTCAGGAAACAGTCTCAAGGCTAGATTTCACTCAGAGTCATAATCCCAGCATCAAATTGCAAGTCAGAGTCTGATATTATAAAATCTCAGCAGACAAGCATTCACAGATTTACAATAAATACAGGCAAGGAAATATTCTGAGCATGAAAGACGTTGCTCTCAGCAAAAGCTCTTCACCTTGTACGCCGGTTTAAATACAAGGGAGGAGCTACTTGCAGTCATCTTCTGACAGCTATCCGGATAGGGAAATCTAGCCCTTAAGCAAGCAGAACATCAAAGAAGGTGTTGCTGTTCCTCCCTCTTGAGTTGACATCTCAACTTGCGTGACATCCCCGAAACTCCCTCCCTTTCAGATTCTTCCCCCTGCTTGGTTCCCACATTTCCAGGCTGTAAATCAGAAGCTTGTCCTAACGTGACTGAAATGGGGTTTCACTGTTCTCTGGCCTATAATCAGATGAGAAGACAAGCTGCACCAAGCTCACAGACCTTGAGCGTTCCATGACTGTACTGGGTTCTAAATTGATGGTTGGTGTTGCCATGGGTGTAGTGGAAATGCCTGGCAGTGTTGCTACCTCTTGTTTTAAAGTGGTATTTTTCCCCTGTCTAATTTGGTGCTGGGAGTTCATAAGATCTCATTGACACTGCTGGAAATACACCAACATTAGTGGCTGCTGAGATTGCCCTTCCCCTTTCATTTGTGCCTTGTGTCAAGTGGAGTTGAACAGAGTTTAGTACAGAACGGTGGGAAATTGCAGTGGCTACAATGGATTCTTCACTCCTGATGCTGACCCTTGAGGTTAGAAAAGAGGTGTGTAGGGGGAGACATGTTGGAGATGTACAAAGTTACATATGATGTGGAGAAAGTGCATAGGGAGCCATTTCTCCCCTTCTCTCATAATACTAGAACTCAGGTTCATCCCATGAAGTTGATTGGTGGGAAATTCAGGACAGATAAAAGGAAGTACTTCTTCATACAGCACATAGTTAAACTATGGAATTTGCTACCAAAACATAAAATGGTGGCCATCAACTTGGATGGCTTTAAAAGTGGATTAGACATATTCATGGAAGATAAGACTATCAATGGCTACTAGTCCTGATGGCAATATGTTACTTCCAGTATCAGAGGTGGTATACCTATGTAACCAGTTGCTGAAGAACATGAACACTGGGGTTGCTGTTGCACTCATGTCCTACTTGTGGGTTTCCCACAGGCATCTGGTTGGCTACTGTGTGAAGCCAAGACTGGACAAGATGGACCCTTGGTCTAATTCAGCATGGCTCTTCTTATGGCTGGTCCTTATGGGTTTCATGGCTTCCACAGTAGGTTATCTTATTTGTTTTTCTTCCCACTGGCTCCCTCCCTGCTCCATCCTCACCTTCCTGGCCAAACCTCATTTTCCCTTGTCATTTTTGTGGTCAGATGCATGCTTTTGCATTTAGGTGTATAGAAATTCTCTGTTAAACTATGCTTGATAAGGTACAAATGCAATTGACAAGGCAAATAATAATAATACTGATGAAGGCTGATGCCTTCTACCTCTGTGCTTGAAATTGCTTGTGGAAGGGCTCAAACATTCTCCACCTCCAGTAGTCTTGCCAAAATGAATTGAAATACATTTTCCCTTTCATTTGGAATTGAAAATCCAGGTCTCTCCCTCCCCCTGTCTCAGTGTAACTAAGAAACTGGAGCTAAATAAACCTCTTACTCTTGGTTGCAAGGTCACGGTACTTGGGAGATCAACAGACTGTGGATACTGCAATATTTTCTTAGTAGTCGCATTTGCAAACCCGTGTGGAGCTTCCTGATGGCCACACATGGAAGTGCATTATAATAAAGTTTCATCAGCTTCCACCAAAGACAGAAACAGCTTCTTACAGAAGAACTTAAACTGTTCATTTTAGTATGAAACACAATGGAAGCCTAAAACCTCGAGCTATAACCATTTTCACAGTGGGCAACATCACACTTACTTTTTTTTCCTGGTATGATCCATCATTTCCACCTCCATTTCATTAGGGCATGAAGTGCTGGTCCCTTTCACATGCATTAGTTGTTGTGCTCTTTTCACATGATTTACCTTTTCACCTGTGCTGGCTCACGCTTCCTGGTATCACCATTGTACCGGCAAAATCTCTTTTCACTTGTTCGCTCTCCCACTATTGTGCCTGCCCCACCCCATCCCTTCTTCCCCCTCCGGTTCATTGGTTCTTGTGGTTGATGGACGTGGGCGCCTTCCCCCCCCCTCTGGTTTTGTTGTCTAGCGTTTAGCGATTTAGCGTTTCATTGGCTGGGCACCTTGTACAGCGAGCAAAAAAAAAAAAGGAAGTTGAAACAGGGAGCCTATCTACATTCTAGCTTTGTAACGTTTCAAAAGGGTTACGAAAATTCTTTGGGCCACATGACGCACTCCCTTGAACATTGTATACCTGAGGTTTTTTAAAATTCACTTCAACTATATACAACGGTTTTTACTTTTAATAAATCGTTTTAAGTAAAATACTGTGTCCTTCCTTACCGTTTGTGATTCGTGGGGGCAGTGCTTCGTTTACCGGCACCCAAATGCTTAGCCATTGATTGGTGGGGAAGAAAGAGGGGCTAAGGAGGAAGTGGGCGAGTGAACTACAACACCCACAATGCTTAGCCCTATACTCATTGAAAGCTAGGGAATGAAAGGGGAACTAAGAGGAAATGGGCGAGTGAACTACAGCACCCACAATGCCTTGCCCTAAACTCATTGTAAAAACAAAGCAGAAAGAGATGGACAGAAGGGTGTGAGACCGCACACACCGCTTTGAAGACTGAAGAATTTTTCTCCTGTAACGTGAGTACTCCTTAATGTGGCCTTAGACATTTTGGAACGCACCTATTTGGAACGTTTTAAAATACTATTTAAAACGTTCCAAGGTACTGTGTAGATAGGCTCAGGTAGATGATAGAGCAATGAGAGTGGGGTTGGAGCAGCGAATGTCCATTTGACTGACTTGGTACACTGGAGGAGAACTGCCCCTCCCTCTTTCATCAGCAAGACCTTCCTTCAATGAACACGCCCCCACAAAAATGGGACGTTCTGACATAGCACGAGGATGGCAATACAAGGGGACAGAAGAGCGGTTTTATCCCGCATGGAGAAAAATACCACACTTTCCCCACCCTAGAAAAACATGGAAAATGAATGGGAAGAGGCGAGATGACTGCAGGACAGGGATGATGAGCACTGCGGGGCGAGCACTGCGGGATGAGCACTGCGGGGCGAAATGGTAAACAAGGCAGGATGAAAGTGCGATAAAATGCTGGTGTGATGGAGCTCAGTATCACAAAAAGGTACTGTGGGAACAATCTTGTTCCCACAGTGCCTCTGGGAGGCAGATGCCCCCTCCTATTAATTCTTTGATCACTTCAGTACTGTTGTATACACTTTACCACAAAACGAGGGAGAGTGATTTGTTACAAGCCACATGTGCCAGGTGCTGAGTCTGACAGAAGCCTACCTCCTCTTCTCCTGTCCCCTGTCAAGGTAAATGAAAGACAGATATACAGTAGCCTTCCGTCATCACTTTATGTTCTTGTCACTTCTCACTGAGGTAGTAAACCAGTGCCTGGGCTGCACCACTTACATGACTGAAGTTAGAACTGGCGTCAGCATCTAGCAGGACTTTTAGCAGCCACCATTTTAGGGCCAAACTTAATGTTCTTGTAATCACACATAGTGGAGGTATGCATGATAGTATTACTTACTCCTGTCTAAGTGCATCTAGCTCCAATTTGGATTGGGATCACCCCCCCCCCCCATTTCACACACGTCCCATGGAGACTTGTTCTCCCCTTTTATCCCCATTGGAGTGTGGGGGGGGGTGAATTTCAGGGGGGGAAACAGGTGAGGAGAGGTTTAAACTCCACCTTCAGGAATACCATTGTCCCATTTCAAATTGTGGCTGTGCACGCTTACACAAAAGTAGGGAAACGAATCACGCATAGCTACACTATGCATGATTAACAGAATGTTTAGTATAGGCTGACCAGATAAAATCCAGGTCAGGGCTCATGTAACTTTAACAGTTGTAGAGAAAAGGGAATTTCAGCCAGTGTCATTTGTATGCAATTAGTTCCTGGTGATATTCCCTCTTCATCACAATAGTTAAAGGTGCAGGCACTATACTAGAGTGACCATATACAAAAGAGGGCAGGGCCTCTGCAACTTTAACAGTTGTGATGAAGAGGGAATTTCACCAGGAACTAATTGTATACAAATGACACTGGCTGAAATTCCCTTTTCTCTACAACTGTTAAAGTTACATGAGCCCTGACCTGGATTTTATCTGGTCAGCCCAGTTTAGTATGGCTCGTAGTTTCCCAAAATGTACCCAACCTAGTGTTGCTCTGAGGAACACTAGGCATGATCCAGAGTGCCATTGTCATAGCCAGTTAAGCTCATCAGGGTCCATTGACAGGGGAAGGGGGTCAAGCAGGGCATTTGCCCAGAGTCCCGTCAAATCTGGAGCCAACTCTGTCTGAATTCTTTGTTCAGTGGATGTTAGGTAGATGGGTTCTTGCTGACATGATAGTATAATTTTTGAAGAGATGTTTTTGTATGCTTGTATGGAGGAATGTTGAGTCATGTGCGCCCCCACTTCCAGACTGAAGTGTTACAGCTCAGAAACTAGTTTACCACATCAGCGAAAGCAGTTGTCCGAAGCTTCTGGAGTGATGCTGGAAAAACAGATGGCAACCCCAGTGAAAACACATGTGATTAATTAAAAGTTTTAGCAATAGCCAATTTGAACTCAGCAAGAAGCAGTAGAGATCTGACTATTACTGGACCCATAATTGCCAGTTCTCTAGTGGTTCCAGTCTTTTGTCAATTCAACTCTGAAATAATAAAAAGAATTCTGATTTAAAACAATAATAACAACCTAGGAATACAATGCAACCAAATATTCTGCCATTACTCACCCTGTACAGATATTTAAATATGACCCATTTTGATCGTAATCAATCCATTCCATTCTGTTATTCACTGAACATGAAGATAATGACAATAATAATTCTTGTCTTTTGTAAAACATTCAGTGGTTAATAATAACATAAAAGCAAAACTCGAACCAATTAAAATAAATAAAACCAAACAGATAGAAGTGCAAGATTTTTTATTTTGCCAAAATTATTTGAGGAATGGTGCTGAGTGGGAGTAGACATGTAAAGAAAGTTAATTTAATTTGATTTCTTTGTCATAGGCTGTAAAGGAGGCCATGGCTGAAGATAGAGGTTAATTTTTATATTTTAGCCATAGGAAATCTGTTAGTTGAAGGGTGAGGTAAGAAATTATCTAAATAAATATAATAAGCAGCAGTCAATTTGGGGATACTCATTATTTTCTCTGGGTACACAGATGGTGGCAACAGGAAGGGCTGCCTTATATCGGCTTCAGCTGACTTGCCAGCAACAGTTTTTCCTGGAGAGGACAGATCTGATGTCAGTTCTCCATGCCCTTGGCCAGATCTACACCAAGCAGGATATAACACTTTGAAAACAGGGTACGGAGTGTGTCATGGACCCCAACAACTGTCAAAACCTTTATAAAATGTTTTAAAACTGTAGTGTAGATCTTGCCCTTGTTACATCTAGACTGGATTACTGCAGTGAAAACCGCCCAAAAACTTCAATTGATGGAGAATACTACTGCCAGATACGTATCTAGCCCTTAAAGAGAGGAGCATATAACTTCAAACTTATTCTGTCTGAGTTGATTGCCCATTTGTTCCAGACTGAATTTAAACTACTGGGTATCAATCTTTAAAGCCCTCAGAGAGCAACTCTATGGTCCCTTTTAGAGCATCCCACAGATCATAGGATATTGTGAAATTCCCCCTCCAAGACTATAGGCACTGCTATGACTTGGGAGGGGAAATCTGAAAGGGAATTCCCTCCCCCTTCGCAATCGGCATAGAAAGTACCACAACAGCTTCCTCTACTGAAATGACTCGGGGTGTCTGCACATTCAAAAGCCATTGCGTGTGTGCAACTGAGGACACACAGGGGTCTGAACTAGGGTGACCAACTCCAGAATCCTGATGATTTTCTTCAATCAGACTGCAAAGATAAGGTCACCTTAGGCTTGCAAAAGCAGAGGGAAGAAATATCTTCCATACTATGAATGCCACAGGTAGACATAACCTATTCCAAGAATCACAGCATTGGAAGGTACCTTGGAGGTCATCTAGTCCAACCTACTCCAAGGTACCTTCCAATGCTTCAGAGTAGCATTTTCTTCCATTATAATTTTTGGGGCAAGATTAGTTAAGTTTCATTTTAGTTTTGTTTATTAATTATATTTTTCCCTATTAAACACTTCCCAAGGAAAACCAAAACTACAACAAAATGAAAACAAAACAATGTAAAACAAGCAGACGTTAAAATAACAAAATGACAGGAGTTAAAATATCAGAAAGACAGCTGTATTGTTTTTTCCAGCGATTAAGGGCACAAGCTTATGCATGTTTAGATAGAACTCCCTGGGAGTTGCAGGACTTTTCCTGCCGAAACATGCGTAGGATTGCATCCCAACTGGCTTAAAGTTATAAAACGGCAGATTCCAGATTGAAAGCCAGGTGGAAGGAAAGGGTCTGTCTTTTCCAGAAGAGAGTCCCACAATCTTGGCACAACCACGAAGAAGGCCCTCTCTCTCAAACCCACATTCCTGATTTCATGTCAGTTTGCTACATAAAACAGGGTTCTGAGGCCAATCTTGACGGTTGGGCAGGTTGATGTGGGTAGTAACCTGGTCCTAAGCCATGGACAGAGCAATCCTACGGGCATCCAGGGTGTGCTCCAACCTTTCAGAGTGATCCAAAAATCCTATGTTCTACTGTCAAAGGCCCATCAGAGCAGGAAAAGTGAGGAAGGCAGTGTTCACCTCTCCTTCATCGTTTCTGCTGCTTTCCACTTTTGAGCACTACATGCATGTCTAGTAGAGTCACGGGAGTGGGGATGGGAACTGGAAGATTTTAGGATCCTGTGGATTATCGGCTCCTGCCCTCCCCACTCTCCCCTGTATGCATCCTTACAGTAGAGCCACATGCACCCACGGATTTGTTCCCTCGATTGAAATGAATGGACTGTTTTGCGATGAGGTGTTCTGTGTGTTAGCTTGAGTACTTTCACCAATAAGAAATAGCTGACTTTAGAACAACTGGTTTGCTATAGCATTCCCCCATGTGTGTGTAAGCAAAGAGTAATATAGTGTGTGCACGCCCCAATCTGTGCCATTTTCTCTTGTTAGGTTTAATTTTAAAAAGAAATAAACTCCTTAGAGCTGTACCACCAAAACACAGGAGTTGTTGATCTGGCTCTTTAAAAAAACTCAGTGATGAACAAGAACAAGGTTACACCCTTTCCTCACTGTTTTGTAGACTCACAAAAAAGTTATTTCAAGTCTTTCCAAGTACACCTCCCCTCATTTATTTATTTTTAAAGTGGTGAACACAAATACACCTATCTTCCAGTACTAAGGCTATCCTAAAGCACCAAGGGTCCCCCAACCAAATACAGAGTGTTTTGGACAAGGTATTGCACAACTGAAGCTAAATCAGAGCTAGTGGAAAACGGGAAGGGGGCAAACTCCTTTTTAAAAAAAGAAAAGGAAAACTGTATTTTGTACACAATACTACCAATTCTAGGCAGTAGGTGGCAGCAGGTTTCTGATTCTGAATGCTATACCCAACAATATATATTTATATGCAAGCTTTCACATTTCTCCTAAAATACTCTTACATCCTCACTTATTTCAAGATATTTTAAACCTCTTACAGATCTGAATATTATGACTCTTAAATTTTATTGTGCAAGATATATAGTTGCATGCGTTTATTTTATATTTTTTATTTTCTCTTAAGAGGTTAGAATGCACTTAATACAGCAGAGTAGCTGAATATTCACATCTTCTATATAAATGAGCTTTATACTGTGCAGACAGGTGCACTTCAGAGCCAAACAAGATTTGCCGTTGATTGTTTCAGTGCAATTAAGATACATTTTTGTTATGTAAATAGCAGCCCCTAGGAAGCCGAAGCAACTGGAAGACTGTGGGCATGAAGAAGGGGGAAATTAATTTTCTTTCCCTGCCACAGTCACGACAAAAATCCTACCTCTGGAGCTGCTGTTTCCATTTCAAGAAAAGCTTTGATTGGTGCCAAGGGCTTATATGTGCCTTTTTCCACTAACATGGTTAAAAACATCATGGTAGCGGAAAGGCTGTATGTTAATGGAATATTTTACCAAAATAAAGTTATGGGGGGGGGGGGGGAGGTTAAAGATTTTTTTTAAAGGTTATCTTTATTTGATGTGGGCTATATATACAGTTTCATGCAAAACTATTTTAAATTATCTCTCCCTTCCATCACCTCTTTAGTTTCTCTGACCTTTGGCTCCCAGACTCATTGTCAACCTACTGTACTTCTTTTACTGCAAATAAATAGCATAAAGTCTCTCCTGTTCCTAGATCAGGTTGTGAGGTTTCCTTCTTTCTCTTGGTTCCTGTTTTCCTCAGCTCCCTGGCTCTCCTCATTCCCTTAGGTCTATCCATACTTCCCTCAGGCCACTTTGTTACTATACCCTTTTCTTTTACCACCATGCCTCTGGATTGCATATCATTGACCCTGTTCAGATGACACGTTAAGCCACGATGGTTAAGCATTTTGAGTTAAACTTTGTGGCTTAACATGCCATGTGAACCATTCCTAACCATGATGGCTGCATTAACATTTGCTGCAAAAGGCTTAGCAGCCTAACCATGACTTAGCATGTTGTCTGAACTGGCCCATTGACACTTCTACATATTCAACAGCACACACTTCCTCCTTTCCCTACGCCTCTGTTGCTATTGATTGTGTTTTGACCTTATTCCAGATTGGCTGCTTTCATTCTGTTGCAATCACAGCTTAATGTTTGTGATCAAGATCAAATGAGCAACTTGGGCTCGGCTTGGTGTATTCCTGGAAGTAGCAGTTGGCTTTTATATGATCATTTTAGCCTATAGCTGTGTGAGGAAAAGTCAGCATGGGCTGAATCTATTTTGGGTATAGTTTCAGCACCTTGGATAGCTCCTTTACAGTTCTGGCTGGTTCTGACTGAAACCCAGAATAGATTCACAGCCCCACCAAAATCTGAACCACCACCCTCCACTACTTCCTTCGTTCCTAGTGCGAACTTCTGAGAGAAGAAAGCCTTTTAGAGAAGCATCTTTGATTCATATGAGGACTCCTGAATATGTGAGTGGTAGCTGGTGGCCCATGGTCTGGATCTGTCCTGTATGGCCTCTCCATCCAGCCCACAGCTTCTCCTCCATTGACCTGCCCCCCAAGCAAGCTGCCTGGAGAGTTCTCTGTTTCTCCCCAGGCAACCTGGTGTGATATTTGTGATTATGGGAGCTGGGAAGGAAGGAGTTAATCCTCCTCTTCCTGCATGTTGCCATCCCACAGAGATCCCTCCCCTCACCCACCCAGCATATACACTTGAAAAAAGTATCCCTCTGGCCTCCATGGGATGGGGGAGTGAAGTCAGAGTGAGAGAGTCTTGATGTGTGTGTGTGTGTGTGAATGTGTGTATGTTTGTGTATGAGTGGGTTTTGTGAATATGCGTTTGCGTATGAGAATATGTGGTGGCCATGCCCTCTCCTTGCTTTGGCCCCACCCAGGGGTGGCTCAGAACATTTTGCTGCCTGAGGCAAAGGACAAGAAGATGTCCTTCCCATTCCATATACAAAAGCTGACTGGACTGGCTGATGATTCTGTCTTAACACTGATGATAAGATGGCATCCTCCACTGTATCTGAAGGCAACAGGCTAACTTAGGAGGGGCAGAGCAGATCACATGGCACACAGGTCTCTCCTCAAACACCTTGCTGCCATCTCTCAGATTCTACCCCAAGACCACTGCTTCACTCTGCCTAATGCTACGGTTGGCCCTGGGCCTACCTGTTGCTGGCGGGCACACACACACACACACACACACAGTGGAAGTTCAACTATGAAGGAATGCAGTACCTAGGCTGGAAAAGGGTTCCCAACTTCCAGTGTCTTTTAAGGATGCCATCCCATTATCCAATCATTAAGTTAGCAACTAAAGATTGTTAAAATATGTGTGTATTCTGCAGTGCAGTCTATCCCTTTGGTTCCAACGTAATACCTTTTCCTTGGGTTGGGTGGGGTCATCAAATTAAACATTAACAAAAGCCACCAAAATGGAGTTGACCAGGAACCCCTCATGTGGTTGCTGCCTGTGTAGGAATTCCACAAAAAAAGACTTTTTAAAATTAGGCAATAATGACCACTGGGCTCCATCTGAAAACAAACATTGGGGTTCACCACACCAGGCCTTTTATCCCACAACTTACTTCAGCTTTTTTGCGGGATTAAGATCAACTCCTTACACGGACTGATGCATGCTGTTTCTCTTTCTCGGGAAGTTCTATATGTTTCATTTTACAGCCACTAGAGGGCGCTGCTGTTATAGTGCCAATACAAATGTACACATCAAGTAAAGCTCTTCATAAGTGCTTCCTACAGAAAAAGTGGACTTTCTCTGCAATTTACAACAGCGAGATAAAGTTCATAAACCGTGGGAGGAGCCCTAGAATTTGACGGTGTCGTGTGAAGGATCCCCAAACTTTTGTGAGTAACCAATCTTGATTGCACAATATAAGACCCATGTGGTGAAGTCTGTTGTTTGTTATTCTTCCTCTCAGAGAGTAATAGAGTCAAGAGTATGATGTAATCAAGACTGCAACAGTTCGCTCTTGCTTAAGATGAGATTGATAAAATGGTGTTATCTGTAAACCAAATTGCAAATGGTAAATGAGAACATATTTTGAAAAGAATGTAAATAGAGAATGAACAGTCTAATTCTATACATGTTTAGGTTAGTAGTAACTCCTACTGAATTCCATCAGGCTTACTCAGTGCAATCCTATACATTTCTACACAGAAATAAGCCCCATTGAGTTCAATGGGACACATTCCCAGGTACATTTGTAGGACTGCAGCCTTAGTAAACTTCATGGAGAATTGCAGTACATAGAAATGTAGAGAGAAGACACACAAATAAGTCACCTTGTAAAGCAATACTTAGTCTCTATTCATTTTTCAGGTTTTGTATATAAACCTGCTCTAATTGGGATAATGTGGTAATTATGTTTGTGGAAGAAAGGAAGTATTTCAAATGGGTGGGAATATTTGCATGGATTCCTCATGAATGAACATTTCTGTTCATAAATCATGTTACTCCAGAATCACGGGCTATCAAATAATTTAAGCAAAAACCTCCCTGGAAAGATGTGTAAATAGTTTGGTTTGTGTACACACTTTTATATCAAACCTTTCTATAGCCCGACAAAGCTTTTCTTATTTATTGATTTATTTATTTAACATTTGTATTCTACCTTTTCAAAAAAAATTAAAGCTGGCTAACAAAGAAAAAGAAATGCAATATGTAAATAAAAATACCAATCAAAATACAAAATTATGGGCAGTATCCAATATGGCACAAGTAAATTACATTGAGCTAGCTAGCAGAAGTGACTTCTAGCACAACACCAATAGCAGTTACTAGCATGGCAGGTTTTCTGGAGAAACCCGTCATGCAAGCTAATACTATTGGCATTGTGCTAGAGGTTGTTTATATTAGTGCAACATAATTTACATTAGAGCTAATGTTGAATTGGATATTACTCTACATCAGTATTAGTCTACATAATACCAACTTTTCTAGACACCATTATGGAATTACTTTATTATTTTATATGCAGATGAAACTGATATACAGAGGAACATAGATGATTTTTTGCATTTAGATGAACTTAGAACTTTATATACAAATTCATATGACCAGTTTTCCATACCGAATATATCCTTGTAGACATATCCCCTAATAAATATGCAGAATTCTGTCTTGAATAGCAAGATTTGACACAAACAATCCTAGAATTGGAATATTTACTTTAATACTGACTTACTGCATTGTGAAATAAATATAAAACTCCTCTATCAGTGCTTGTCGTAAACAATAAGAATAAAGATATGTTTGGTCTAAAGAGTGTCCTTTTTATGTTTTATAAATTATTTGGGGAAGATACTGGGGGATAAGTTTTAAAAAATTAATACGTTATTAGATTTCCCCCCTTTCTTTCCAAGTGAAAATCAATAGGATTCAGTCTGACACGCATATTCTCCCTCTCTACTCCACTAATCCTAGTGGTTTAACTGTCTTTTGTATAATTAATTCTGCAGACTTGGAAAAGCCACAGAGACTGACATAACAAGAGAAAAATTCTAGCAGCTGCAATATGAGGCATAGTAAACAACTTTTTAAGAATAGACACATGTTTGGTGAGATGTTGCTTGGTGAATGAATTTAGAAGTGAACCATTTAAGAACTTGCTACTCTTTCTTATTGAAATACGGTTTAGAGAATATGTGGAACTGCGATTTCAGTAATTTAGTGGGACCTGCGACAAAACCTTGCAGTGTGAAGTGGTCCTGCTTGGGATACCAGCCACGTCTCTTTCATGATACTCCGTTCCATTCTTTCTTCCCATTGGCTTTTGAGGATTCCAGTCAGTCAGCATTCCTTAGCCATTGTCAGTCCTCAATGGACTGTTTATAGGGTGTGTGTGTGTGTGTGTGTGTGTATGTGTTATGTTTTCCATCAGTAAGCAAATACAGGCAAAAGTTTAACTACGCTAATGAGCTTCAGGACAAAACTGTACTTTATATGGGAAATAAGATCCATGTTTTATCACCTGTATTTTGATTGTTCACTTAAAAGCAGATGCTGATGCAAAGGGTGCTCTGAATGGAGCCATGACATTGGGAGGGAAGATGTTCCCCTTGAATAGTTTTCCTGAAATAAATCACTTTCTGATGCTGTTGTTAGTCCACAGGGATAATACACAGGGGGCAAATAGCAGGATCATGATGGTGGTGGTCTGTGATTTAGATTGATGCAAGGGGAAAGGTTTAAACACTGCCTCCCCCAATGCTCCTATTCCAATTAAACTTGAAGCCCACTGCAATTTGCAAATAGTGGTGGATCCAATGAGGGATCTCCCACAAAGTGGGTAGTTTGCCCTAAAACACAGCCATTGTTTTGACAGTATGCTGAAAGGTTATATTGAAGAACGGATGACTGGGTTGAGAGGGGAGCAAATGTTAGGACAATCTTTTGAAGAAAGTTGAAGATGATGTGATAAAGCAGTCACTGTCTACTATATATAGATATAGATATAGATATAGATATAGATATAGATATATAGATATATATATATACATATACATACACACACACACACAGAGCCACCTTGGGAAACTTGATTTGGACTGCAGAATTAGCTAGAGAGTAGCTTACCCTTCTCAATGACCACACACCTTTCTCTAGATTGCCCTCTCCCAAAGTAGGGTTTCTGGGTGAAAAAGAGTTATTGGTGTTCAGTTATATGTGTTTGTGAAGACTGTGAGCAGTTAGGTGTGTGTTTGATTGGTCAACACTGAGTAAGCAAAATGAAAATGGCTTCCTTTCCCCATTGCTCAGATTTCAACATGCTTGTGATAATCAATGTATGATCTTCCAGAAAATGAATATTGGAAGGGAAACTTAATGAAATCTTCACCTGCTGTGTAATCATTTCCCCTCCCCCCCCAAGCTATGAATTAGTTCCATTCTGGATGGAGAAACATTGCTTTAAGGAATTTAATGGTATAAGGAATTAATGGTATAATTATCTTGAAAGAATATTAACTGATTAAGTTTTGTTCCTACAGGAGGTTTATAGAAACCCATCTGAGAACAATTCCTAGTGGAGCATTTTCCAGTTTCCCCAACATCTCCAAAATGTAAGATTTTTTCCCCCAATGTTTCCTCATATATGAAAATGGAAAAAGCCTAAAAACAACTTTGTTAGCTCAGATTACTGATACATTTGTTCAGTATTATATGTTAAAGAGGAAGGATTGCAAGAGCTCTGTATTGTAGTAGCACATTGCATTTCTTGTTGGTCAGTTCCAGGTTCCATCATGCCCTGGGCCATGTTGGCTTAGAGATGTTTGTAACTTAATTTTCTTTAACATTTGTCATGTATGCCATCACATAAGTGGTAGCTTAGCCCCACAACCATTTAAGTAGTGATTTGAACCCACATCTCCCAGGTCAAAATCCAACACTCTATCCACTATACCAGCCTTCCTTCCCCAATCTGATGTCCTCTAGATGTGTTCAACTACGGCTTTCATCACCTTAGCCAGCAGCCAATGGCCATGCTTGGGGAAGTCTGCACTACACCATATTGTTTTTTGTTCTCTATGGTACTTCCCTCCATAAGATCTTCTGATATCCATATTTCCTGAGCTGCTGAGCAAAGCTTACTTTTGCAATGGGACTACTTGGAAACACCTCTTTCTCACTTTATGTGGAGGTCAGCTGAGTACTTCTAGGGCAGAATCCAAAAGTGCTATTTCTGCAAACTCAATATCACTAGCAGCCCTCTGCTGGATCTTTCCATTGCACAATCAGTTGCCCGTTACGCTCGTGCAACTGGTTGTGCAAGCCGTAGCGCAACCAGTTTCACAATGGGTTGCACAACAGGTGCAAAGCAGTTGTGCAAATGGTTGCACAATAGGTTGCGCTACATCATTTGTGCTAATGGAATGTCACAACTGGATATTCCCTAAGTCATGTGCTCTGGAATTTAACCTCATACAATAATGACTCTCATTTTGATTTGGCCTGTTGATCCCAGAGCAACTGAAGGCACTTTTTAATATTACCATCTGGTTTTCAGTAGGCGCTTGAAAAGCTAGCACTTGCTGAATCCTTGCCTGTGACCAGCCAGTCTTGTTCATCTGCCACCATACACAGGATTCAGCTTTCAGCTCATGTTGGCAAGTGCAGTATAAACAATGTTTGTGGTAGTGTGTCAAAGGCTGACCACAGGCAGTGAGTCAGTGTGTACAGATTTTCAGCGGATGTTTCATGAGGCTACTTGAACTCCCACTGGTTGTGTGAATCGACTCTTTGTACACCAATCTTCAGATTAATGTGCAAAGCACTATTTGTTCAGGCCTGTGCCCTAACAGGGGGAAGAGCTTATGTCCAAGAATTACTGAATTTATTTATGGCAGTATGAATTGGAAGCTAATATTTATTATCAAGACTTTACAGCTGCACAATGGGGTTTTGTAAACACTCATTTCCCATCACTAGTTTTTGATGCTATGGAGAAAAGAACCGGAGAATTAGATACTCGAGCGAAAAGATGAATTCTTGACAGAAGAAGTAGAGCTCAATTTTATTGCAGCAAACACAATGAAGAGATGAGAGCAATGAAGAGACTGTCTTCCGGCACTTTTAATTTCACCTTTTGACTTTCTGAACCCAGCTCCACTGGTGAAGTATTGGAAACACCCTTCCCCTTTCCTGCACCTGTGAAATGGCCTTCAAGAGAAGGAGGAGGGACACTGCTCCCCTCCTTATGCACTCCAACCCCATTTGTGGAGTCTGGAGTGGTGCAAAGGCTTTGCCCTGTCTGAAATGTATGCAAGTGTAGCTTTTTATTTTCCCCATAAGAATGAAAGGGAAATGTATGGGAGAAATTTAAGGTATGTATACAGAGACATACCATTAGGGTGGGAGCTAAGGCCCCATCTTGAGTATTGCGTCCAGTTCTGGGCACCACACTTCAAGAAGGATGCAGACAAGCTGGAGTGTGTTCAGAGGACGGCAATGAGGATGATCAGGGGTCTGGAAACAAAGCCCTTTGAGGAGAGACTGAAAGAACTGGACATATTTAGTCTTGAGAAGACTCTGGGGAGACATGATAGCACCCTTCAAATATTTGAAAGGTTGTCACACAGAGGAGGGCCAGGATCTCTTCTCAATCAACCCAGAGTGCAGGACATGGAATAATGGGCTCAAGTTAAAGGAAGCCAGATTCCGGCTGGACATCAAGAAAAACTTCCTGACTGCTAGAGCAATACAACTATGGAACCAATTAGGGAGGTTGTGGGCTCTCCCACACTAGAGGCATTCAAGAGGCAACTGGACACCCATCTCTCAGGTATGCTTTAAGATGGATTCCTGCATTGAACAGGGGGTTGGACTTGATGGCCTTATAGGCCCCTGCCAGCTCTACTATTCTATGATTCTATGTCAGTTCTTTTAACCTTCATGATCACTGAGCTCAGGAGTGAGAAGTTTTTCTTTTCTGACATTGAGAATTGGGCAAGACACCCTCCCATGTGCGTAGCCCCTTCCCTTTGGCTACTTAACCCCATCCTGGACCTTTAGTGTGATGGGATTTGGGGGTACTGAACAGAACAAAGAAAGAGAATATTGGAAAGTGATCTGTCTCTTTCATTCACACACAATATAACAAATGATTTATTATATTTAATTTAATAAATTTAATATTAGTTTAATATAAAGTATTGAAATATTTTAATATAATATATTTTAATAGGGAGGTAATTTCATGCTTGTTTGTCACCAAGGATATTTTCTGTTACAAGACCAGCATGGGAAATTGTGTAAAAGCCTGTGCAAATGTACATTCTATGGATGGTTAATACTCACATATATTTATTGGGATGTACATAATGACTGACGTGATAATGACATGTTGATAATACAGAATGGGCCATATGCCACACGGAAATATATTGTATCTGAAACAATGGCCTGGTTCGGATGTAATGCTAAACTATGGTTAATGTTATATACATGAGCCCATTCCCGTTCCCGCTCCCCTTATCTCCTTTAGCAAAATCATAAAGATAAGCCTAGAAGCATTTGCTTCTGTTTTCAATGAACTATGGTTTGTCATGGTATCCAAACTGGAAATTTTAACTATGGTTTATCCAGACATGTCAGGATTGTAAACCACAGTTTGAAGTTGGCCTATTTAGACAAACCATAGTTAAAAAGCTAATTGCAGATAGTCCCAGTTCAGACATAACAGCAAATCGCAGTAAGTTGAAAATGGAAGGAGGAGAGGGTGGAGCACGTAAGCCCAAGACTTATTTACATGGCACAATAGTTTATTGTTACATCCAAACATAGCCAATACAGTAACATAATGGAAGAGTAGAGGACTACTAACAGTGAACAAATACAATTTCAGTTCACCGCTTGCTATCTGCTTTTGTGTTTGACCTTCCTTCGTTTTCATCTTTCTTATGTGTAGCTATATCAGTACAGATGCAGTGCTGCAGGCGCTGGAGGCTTATTCTTTCAACAATTTAAACAAAGTCATTGATATGTAAGTAGACAAAAATAAATCATTGAAGAAGAATTTGAATAATGATGTATTAAATATTCAGATCCATCAGTCCTTTCAAATCTTATTTACATCTTTAATGTCCTTATACCATTTTACTTCACTCTGGCCGTCTCTGTGCGTGATCCAGTTGATGAGACCGTCACATCGGGAACATGGAGGGCTGCTGCCGGTGTCATGGACAAGATGCGCTTGTGTGTACTAGCACTGTTTGAGAGACCTGGCACTAGTTTATACACACAGTCACATCCGTTTCCACTGTGACAGTAGTTCAAAGTTCTGGTCCCGCAGATGAACACAATCTTCTTCAGATTTGAAGCAATTGCAATTGCACAGTGGGCCTATAATATGAGGCACTAAGTGCAAATATCATGAATTAAGTTGGTTGTGGAAACTGGCTATTGTAGGTCAACTGTCTTATCATGAAGGCAAACCTGTCAAGAGATAAGTTAAATCACTTCAAAATGTTTAACCCAACTGATCACATGAACTGGACTCCTGTCTCAGTGCAGATGTTTACTCAAAAAAAAGTCCCATTAAGTTCAATAGAGCTTATTCCGAGGAAACTGGGTATAGGATTGCATCCCTGGTTCCTGTATTACATTTCTGTTCTTCATTACTTTTCTCAAACGTTGCCTGTTATTTTTTCCTTGTAAAAAAAGTCATCTTGTACCTCTACTCTACCCCCTTGTACCTTTTCTAATCATTGCCCATAACTTTTTGTTTCATCAAAATACATACTTAATTTTAAAAGATCTGTATGTTTTTTTAAGTATTTAAAAAACTGAGGGTATGTTTTACAGCTCCCTAATTTGCTATAGCTCAATAGTAGAGCAGCTGCTTTGCATGCGGAAGGAAGGTTTCAGTTTTAGTCCCTGGCATATCCAGGGAAAATCTCCTGCCTGAAAGCTTGGAAAGTTGCTTCCAGCTATTACTGATAATTCTGGGCTGGTTGGAGCAATTGGCTGACTCACTATAGTGCAGCTTCCTATGTTTTCTTTGATGCAATATTCACAAATGAACTATTCTTCCCAAGACCCAATTTCACTTTTGTTTTGCATTTTTCAGTGACTGCTTAAGAATCAAGAGCACGGTGAAGTCTGTAATAGCATACACTTGCATTATTTAATCTAGGTAAAGGTATATCTGTTACAGAGACAAATCCACTTCATCTGAACACAAATGTCCTGCTCTAGCTCGGCCAGACCTATGCTAGGCAAATACAGGGACAAATCCAATAGGCTGGTCAATTAAGCAAGCAAATGGTCAAGCACAAAAGTTTCAATCCAGTAGGGGATCAGGCTAAGGCACGAGTGATCAAGATACAAGCAATGGCCACAGCGCAAAAATACCAGGTAAGTAGGTGGTTTTCAGGAGACAGGTCTGAGGCAAAGCCAAAGTCAAACACAGGAGCGTAGTCAAACAGTCCAAAAAACAGTCAGGCAGGAGTCCAAGGCTCAGTAGCAGAGAGGCTCAAAGGCAAGACCAGAAACACTGGAACCAATGATATGGCATTGTTCCAGCAATGGCTAGGCTGAAACCCAAGGCTTATATAGCAACAGCCAATTGAAGGCAGAGCTGCAGTTTGTTACAGGCCCCCTGGCAAAAGTCCTACTTATGAGGAGGGCTTTGCTCCCAATAAGTCCTTTCCTCTTGAGGATTCTTCCTTTGTAATCAAACACTCTTTCTCAAAGGAGCCCTAACGCTTTCAGTGGCTAGGTGGACGCCCAGCTTCTGCCTCAGAGGCGGAACTCCCCTCCTCCTCTGGGGACAGACCTGCAGAGTCTCCCCTGAGAGCTCAGACTCTCCCACATAGGGTGACCATATGGAAAGGACAGAGCTCCTGTATGCATGCATGCAGCAGCTGGTGAAATTCTCTCTTCATCCCAACAGTTAAAGGTACAGGAGCCCTGCTCCTTCTGCTTCAACTGTGGTGATGAAGAGGGAATTTCACCAGGTACTGCATGAATACAAATTACACCTGCTGAAATTCCCTTTTCTGTACAACTGTTAAAGATTCAGGAGCCCTGTCTTCCTTTTCATATGATCACCCTATCCCCACATCTCCTGATATGGGTGGCTCCTTGGCATGTGCATCTCTGGGACCTCTAGCTCTTTAGAAGATTCCTCCAAAGGGAACACCAACAAGAGAGTAACAATGCACACCAGCATGCTAATACAGTCAGTCAGTCAGTCAGTCAGTCAAGTTTATTGCTTTTGGCCAATGACCTTTGCATAAAACAAACAATAATAGTACAATCACCAAATAATAATAATAATAATAATAATAATAATAATAATAATAATATACACAAAGGTTATTCATAAAGTATATAGACATAATGCATATAATACATAATATCCAAAATCTAAAAATATAAATTGGTATGTCATAGGTGATCCGTCAGTGATGTAATATAAATCGGACATGGTCAAATGAATCAACTCCTTTACAATTAATGGCTATCTCTGTTATGTATTTCTTTCTAATCTTTTTGGCAGCTGTGGCAAACAGAACTTCACGCCAAGTCACATATTTATCCATGTCCACTAGGAGGTAAAAGATCGCTTCCAGTGGGCTGGAAAGTAGTGGGCTGAAAAGTAGTTTCCAATTAAGGGTGCCACAAATTGTTCCCTTGGGTCATTGTATAGGGGACAGTAAAGAATATAATGGATAAGATCCTCTGGCTCAGGGCAACCACAAATACAAGTACGCTCGTTTATTGCGATGCCCCTGTGCCTCCTATCCCTATAAGCAGTGTCCATCATATTTAACCTTAACTCTGTGAAAGCTTTCCGGAGTTGTACAATTGTCAAGCTGTTAAAGTAATCTGCACAATCACAAGCCTCTTTGAGTTTAAAATATAATGGTGCACATGGGGTTATATAAACAGAGTTTAGATTCTTTTTGATAGCAACCTCCATTATAGTTCTCTTGATAATGTTTTTCTGTATATCTAATGGGAAGCCTTTAAGCTCGGTCAGTGAAAAACCGTATTTGATTGGAAGTTGGGCCGTGTGATGTACCCAGTTTTTAATTGGTAATCCATTAGATAGTTTTATCAAACATTTTTTGGGTAGACTAGTATTATCCATCTGTTGTACCTTAAACCAATAGCATATTATTCTTTTGTCTATTTGGCTCTTGATACTCTGCACACAGGTTTCTAACCTAATCATGGCAGAGCGTTGCTAGGTAAGCCTAGCAACGCTCTCAGAAAATAGTTCTGAGAGGGTTCTAATCCTGACACCTTCATGGTACCCCAAACCTCTGCCCTGTAAAGGATTTGTGCCATTGTTTTGGCTTTATAAACAATTAAGGCAGAATTTACTAAATTTCCTCCTTTAGAGGCAGCAAATTTCAGAATAGCCTTGCATTTTAATGTTTGACAATTGTTCTTTCCAGGAAGCTGTTTCTGAATAGACCAATCCCAAATATTTGAATGTTTTCACTTGGTTTATGATATATTCATCCAAATGCCAGACGTGCTTTTTAGGGCGCTTCCCAAATACCACAGCCTATGTCTTAGTATAATTTATTTATGGTCAAAGCATTTCTCTTACAATATGAAGCAAGCTTCGCAAGGAGCTATCTTAGTCCCACCTGAGTTCTAGACATGAGTACTAAATCGTCCACGTACATTAATAACGTAAGTTTTTGATCAAGAATTAATGTCATTAATATAGAAGTTAAACAAAAAAGGTGCCAAAATGCATCCCTCCATTTTTATTTACAACTTGATAATGCTTCTAAATAGGATTATGAAACCGAAAGAACACACTCACTTAACTATAGCTTTTAGTCAGTTAATACCAAGAAACGTGAAAAATTAACACCGAATTGGGAAATTTTTTAAAGGTTTGGCTGCACATGCCAGATATCTGGAAAGATCATTACTGTGGGTTATACGTTGCTGGCTGCAATGCAATTATTCTCCAGAGTGTAAGGTTGGTTAGGGAATAAGTGAATTCTTTATGCTGTATATTTACGTTACTTTATATTTTAGAAATATGAGTTCTAAAATAATATTTAGCAGCTATCATCATAGTTTGTTTAAAGGTTGGCTTTAATTACCTTAAACACATTGAGAAGAAAAAACACAGTCATACAGAAGACTATTCAGTTTTTATTTAAAGTGTATATGTTACAATTATTTTCAAAGCATAGGTCAGTGAGAGAATATATAGACTGTATATTTTTAAATACCTATTTGTTTAAGTTAAATATACATATAAGAACTTCTCATAGAAGGGAGGCATGCGTTCTTCTGGCTTTAACAAGTACTATGAGGAGCATAAACATATAGTTCAACATGTTATACAGACTCTGGGTAGCCAAATACTCATGTGATGTTCACAAAGAGGACATGATAGAGAGAAGCATCTCTTATTATTTCTCCCCTGCATCAGATAGGTGGCCACTCGCACAATGCCAAAAAAGGAGCGCAGAGGACACAGATTCACATAAAATTTGCCGATGCCAATTTGTAGATGCAAAGTTTAGACATCATAACTATAATTGAAATAGAAACACATTTCAATATAATGGGGTAGACTGTGATCAGGTGATCTATGTGCCTGTGCATTCTGCTCTTCAGAGGCTAACTGTTGATGGGCAACTTCAAGGACCCTCTATCCTGTCTTGTGTTTCTTTCTTTATTATTACATTTATATCCCATTTTTTTCCTTTTGCAAGGAACCCGGGGTGGCTTATGTGGTCCTCCTCAATTCCATTTTATCCTCACAGCAACCCTATGAGGTAGGATAGGCTGAGAGTCAGTGACTGGCCTGAAGTCACCCAGTGAGCTTTATGGCCGAGTGAGAACTAGAACCTGCATTTCCAGAGTCCCAGTCCAACACTTTAACCACTACACCACACTGATTCTCTTTATCTTTAAACTGTACTTGGACTGGACAGCTCCTCAAATAGAAGATGCCTTCAAATAGAGGACTACCTTCTGCCAGCCCTTCAAATAGAGGATTGCCCTCTGTAAAGTAGGACACATGTCTATCCTATAATTTGGAGCTATTTGTATGGACTACCATTCTCACATGCGGGCCACATGAATGATTCACACAATCACAACCGTTCCAGAAAGGACATGTGGAGTCTCCATTACATATTGTCAGCAACTCCACTTGGTCTTATGTGAGTGATGAGACTGCTGGCAGCCCAGTATCCCCCATGGGATGTGACATACAAGGGGCGATTGGTTCATTATGAACCTACACACACAGTAGTCCTGCTTTTCATTGCCCAGGACTAGCTGTCTCTTCCTGGATAATGGCATTCCAGGCCAGAAGGAATCCAGCTACATAGCAATACCTGCATATTTTGTTTTTATTGTTAATTAATTTAATATTCCTTCCCCATGAACCCATATTCATAGCTAAAATCTTTTATACATGGTCTACTCATGAAAACCTTGTAAATTCCTCATGCTGATTGGATTCTTTTGTGTCTGACCTTAAAACATCTAAGGTAGAAAGAACTTAAGATTTTTTATCACAAAAGCCAAATATACATAAGGACAAACAAGCCAAACTCATGTTTCTTCTCTGTTGCATAATTGTATTTGGGTCCAGAACCAATCTAGTCAGATGATAATGCTATCATAGTACACAGGAAAATAAGGCCTCTACTGTTTGAGTGAGATCAATTTGTTACACATTACTTGGACAAGACATTTTCTAACAGGCCATAAGCCCCGTGGGACTTATTCATAAGAAAGGATTCATGTTCCTCAGAATCTTACGGCTAACGTAGGTATGTGTATGTGTATGTGTTTAATATGAGGTGTACAAGAACCCAAATGGTAATGTTCTTTGTGGGAATGTGTTTATATTTTGAACAGAGAAATTCGAAATGCTAGAAACCTAGGATACATAGATCCTGAAGCCTTTATGAATCTCCCACTGCTACAATCCCTGTAAGTTCTTTAAAGAAAATCCTTGGGAATGGTTATCCTGGTAGACTTTGAGCTGATACAACTATGACCTACCTTTTCCTCATGATTGTTTCCTTCACTATAATGTTCTACCTTCCAACATTTCAGATGGGAGTGGTCTGTGGAGCTGAATGTAGTAGCAGTGCTGCATAGGAGGAATTGACTAATTGCTTTCCCACCCATGGGGAAAAATAGGAGACTCTTGTGGGTAGGTGGGTGGATTTTGATTTCAAAAATGGCCTGAAAGGAAAATGCTAATGATCCTTCCTCCCTGCTCCCCTCTGTGCCACTTCTGCAGTAAATTTTCTTTATAAAAACATTATACACACAATGACAGCCAAATGTCATTTGAGAGCCTATCTACGCTACTGCTTTAAAACGGTTTATAACAGTAGTGACAACTGTTGGGGCCCAGGACACACTCCACATACAGTTTTCAAAACGTTTTCAGAGTGTTGTATCCTGCTTGGTGTAGATCGGTCCTGAGACTCTGGGTTATTATGATCACACCTCCATCCCATATGGTCACTTCCTTCCAAGGACAGGTTTGGTCCTTTAACCAAAAATATCCCACCCACCCCATAAAAGACACCTCAAGGGCTGTCTGTATGCACAGAAATTCCCAGGGTCGGTGCATGGTGGCATATACGACGCAGCTGCTACCTGGGGGCTTCCCTTCGAAGCTACGAAGACAAAAAGTCAGGGACTTACCCCAACTTTTTTCTCCAGAGTAAGATGAAGTATGGTGCATCTGCCATTTATCCTCACTTTGAAGGTGTGTCTGGGCAGATGGCAACCCCTGATTGGTCGCCATCAGCCCAGGTAGAGGGCAAGGGGTGGGCCCGGTCACCAGCAACCCCACGCTTTTGTTACTGCATCAGGATTAGCCCCCCCCCCCACCCCCCAAAGCAGCAAAAGCAGCAAAAGCAGCAGGGTTTGGCTTATCATGGCAGCAACCCACCACCATATAGACAGTCCCTCAGTTTGCACCAGCAATGGTCTGACAGGGCAGAGGGAGCCTGGAACCGGTTACCATCTACTGGTGGAAGTAGCTCATTACACATTATATTTTAGCACTCGCTTGCTTATAGCTACGTTTGCCTCCTGCATCTACTTCAGGCTGACCAACCCCAAACTCTACATCAGCTACTGACTCCATGCAGGGCACTATTTGGTAGTTAAGAGGCAAACAAAGTCACAGAACAAAGTTAAACATGATCCTGAGCTTAAGACTTTCTGGAACCTGTTCTGCAAGGAGCAGGTTTTAGAAATCAAGAAAATTTGAGATTTGGTACCCTGTTTGTTGCAATATTTATTCCAGGTAATTTTCAAGAATTCAGAGATCATACCTGCTTACATGAATTTTCTTAGAAACTATCAACAGTTTTTTTTAACCAAACTTGACTCTTCTATCTATTTAAACTTCGTTATTGTATTGTAATTATTATGTTTAAATTGTATGGCAGTAAGGCCCAATGTGGCAAATGGTATGCTTTGTATTTGTATGCAAGCACACAACCCCCAACATGTTGTTAATAAGAATAAAGCAAGAGCTTTTAAGTTGAAATGTCATTTTGCAAATGGTCTCTCTTCCAACGCTGCAAGCTGAAAGATTAGGGCCAGATACTCCCCACATCTCAAGAAACCTACCACTATTATGCCTCTTCCACAGGTGGAAGGCCTATCTAAGAAATCAAAGCAAATTTAAGCCTGGGACAGATTTATTTGCCTGGGAAGAGATCTAATCACCCCATGCAATTCCTTCACTCTTACATGCCTGGAACAATGTAGAATGCGGCTACATTGAAGTGGCAATGTATGAATCCAATTGATTTCAGTGGAACTTACTTCAGCCTGTTCCATCATTTGATAATAGTGACTAGATTTGGATGGTTTCCCCTTATGCTATTGAAACTTCAGATGAAAGTTATTTGAGGGTTACTGGATGCCATGAGGGCAGGGCTCTGATACCTTTGGAAGTAGTGCAATTCTAGTAGGTGCAGGACAAACAGCACAACTGTTAAAGATACAGGAACCCAGTCAGTCTTTGTATTTAACATCCTAACCTAGGTTCCCACAGCTTTTACCTTTTAGTAGAAGTTTTAGAAGAACTGCAAGAATTAGCAGATGAAATGTTTCATGTCATGAAAATATTCATTTTTACCTGCTGTCGGGCTGCTGCTAAAAACACTAGCAGATCACGCTCTTTTTGGTTTTTTCTGATCATTTGACAACCCTTCCTATGGAACAACTTTATCAAAACATCCAAGAAATGTGTCAATGTACACAAGCAAATTCAAAGGACTCCTGTCAAGGAGTGTAGCTTTCAAGGCACACTGCTTAAGCAAACCGTGCGGCCAGGTATGTGCAGGCAGATCTGCCAGTAAAAACTTTGGATTGTGAGATTCTTAGGACAGGGACCTGTCTTGTATTCTGCAAAGCACCGTGCAGACTGATGGCACTATATAAAGATTTATTTGTTTATATGATAATCTGCAAAGCTGTGTACACTGGAATAGCAGATAACTGGGGTAGCTGTTTATTCATGTCACTCTGTGCGTACAGTGCAGTAGAATGGATCACCTTTTTGTCCCTTATTTTAGTGTGATTTTGAACACTGGACTCAGAGTTTTTCCTGACTTCTCCAAAATTAACTCAGCAGCTTTGAGCATTTTGCTGTAAGTACAGACCATTCCAAATATATTGTCACAAACTGTAGTCTGCAGCATATTGCCATGTGTACTTATTTACACACATGTGGGAACTTGCCTGTATACATGTGTCAAGAAAGACATGGAAATGAAGGATTCTCCTAACATGCCTCCTCCTCTGGGAGTCTTGGTGGGATGGGGAAAAACATGTAGTATTAGGATACCATATCTTGTGTTGCGTAGCACTAGATTACAGTTGGGTGACATGCAGACCACATGTGGCCTTCCTGGCATTTTTACAACCCCCACCTAAGCCCCATCACCACCAAATTTGCTGTCAAAATTCAGCAGCAGAGCAGCAAAAAAGAAAAAAAAGACTGATTTTAAAGAAAAATCACCCCCTTTTTGCTGCCTTGCTGCCAAATTTCAGAAGCATGTTCAACAACGGCAAAGATGCTCAAAAATGCAATCCACGGTGGGTTAGTGGGTTGTATGGGAGGAGATTTCCCTCCTACAATGGGCAGATTTCCCTCCTACAATGGGCAGGATGGTTAGTGGGCTTCCATGGTGCTTCCCATGTCATCTGACAGGATCCCCATAGGTTTTAATTGTTGTTTCGGGGGGGGGGGAAGAATGGCGACAACCATAGAATCCACTGGCAAGAGTGACTGCCATTTACAGCAGTGCTCTTGCTGCTGCGGATGTTCTCCAGGGTCAGCGGCCATTTCCCCCCCCCCTTTTTTTTCCTCAATGGAACTGCTGCCAAGTTAAACTGAGTGAAGGTAAGTGATTTAGCTATGGAGGGGGTAGCTGAACCACAGGATGCAGCATGGTTCTGCCATTGTGTGGTTGGCCCACTTGTCATGGTTCCATTACACCTCCCCTCTCCGTGGTTCCCCTACCCACCCCTCACCACGTGCTTCTGAATAAGCCCCAGGAGAGAAAGCATGGGTGTTGGTTTTGGTGGCAGCCTTGTGTCATTGTAATGTCTAGTTCTAGCTAGAGCTTCCCAAAGAGTACTGGGTACTCGTAACTTGTCACTTAAATAGTATTGAAAGATCCGTCCTTCGTCTGTTTTAGGAAATCATGATGAAACTTTGGGAAGGAGATGGTCTCCTTGGTATATTGGCTGCTAAGGACTTTGTTCATCAAAACCAGCACTTTGAAATGGCCACAACAACAACGACAAAAATAATACAAAGGACACAAAACTGGAAAGCACCTGGCCCGGACCAATTACAAAAATTCTTGTACAAACAGTTTACATCAACACACGAACACCTCACTTAACAGAACAACACAGTCATAGAGCACCTACACCTATTCCCTTTATTCCTAACCAAAGGCAAAACTTACATTAAACCAAAAACTCCAGATACCCCAAACCCAGCTAACTACAGACCCATAACATGCCTTCCAACACTCTACAAAATGATAACCGCCACAATCACACAGAAAATTGAAGCACATCTCACCCAATATTATAAACACACAGAAGAACAAAAAAGATGTAAAAAAAGAACAGCAGAGGATGCAAAGAACAGTTAATAATAGACAGTGTCACCATGAAGCAAACAGAAAAACAGAAAAGAAACCTCCACATCTGCTACATAGACTATAAAAAGGCTTTCGACTCTGTCCCACACAGCTGGCTGAAAAAAGTACTCAAAATATACAAAATACATCCCTCAATCCAAAACTTTTTGACAAGAATCATGGAGAACGACAATACACCTAACAACAGACATGAATCATATACAGACAGAAAAACTAAATATCAAACATGGCATATTCCAAGGTGACGCATTCAGCGCTCTATGGTTTTGCCTGTGTCTCAATCCACTATCCAACACCCTTAACAACACCACATATGGCATCGACATAAAAAACCAAAAACAAGCAAAGCACAGAATCAATCACCTCCTGTACATGGATGACATCAAAATCTATGCTTCAATCTTGACACAGATAAAAGGTCTGCGAATCACTGAGGAACTGACAACAGACATGAAAATGGAATTCAGGATGGGAAAATGCAAGATGCTACACATAGAAAGAGGAAAATGGAAAGAAGAAGAAACAGCAGAAATACTAAATAACGAAATATTAGATAGCATGAAAGAAAATGAAACATACAAAAACCTAGGATTCCAACAAAACACACAAATCAATCACTCCACAGTAAAAACTCAACTAAGAATGCAATATAAAACTCACCTATCACAAATCCTAAAATCTAAACTCAACTTGAAAAACATTTTCAAAGCCATCAACACCTACACAATACCCATTCTCACGTACTCATTCAGAATCATACACTGGTCGCACACTGAACTCGAAGAAATAAACAGACTCAATCGCACCGAACTCACAAAACACCGCATGCTCCATCCCAACTCATGCATTGAAAGAACAACAATCAGCAGGAAAGAAGGAGGAAGAGGTCTGCTAGGCATTAACACAATGCATGCTACACAGATAAAATCACTCAGAGAATTCTTCCACACTAAAAGCACCCCCATTCATAAAGCCATGGTAACAGCAGATAAAAACTACACTCCACTTAACCTAACACTACAAAATGAAGATCAAACACAACCACTCACACTTGCAGAGAAAAAAGAAAAATGGGCACAAAAAGCACTCCATGGGAAGCACTACAACATAATACAGAACCCACAAATAAACAAAGAACAATCGTATGAATGGCTCAGGAAGGATGAACTATTTCAAGAAACAGAAGGATTCCTAATAGCTATACAGGGTCAAGTTATAGCCACCAAGAACTACCAAAAATACATCTTAAAAGATAACAGTGTAACAACAGACCTATGCAGGAAATGGCATCAGTTCCAAGACACAATAGACCATATAACAGGAGGATGTAAAATTCTGGCAGGAATGGACTATACAGACAGACACAATACAGCTGCAAATATAATTCACCAACAACTGGCCATCAGATTCAACCATATCAAACCATCTGCACCATACTATACATACTCACCCGAAACAATCTTGGAAAATACAGATCATAAAATATACTGGGACAGAACAATTCATATGGACAAGGCAATACCCTGCAACTGGCCAGACATAATGGTCATAGACAGCAAAGAAAAACACACATACCTCATTGGCATAGCAATACCGAATGACAAAAATGTTGTTGAAAAGGAAGTAAAGAGAGACAAATGTACACCACTGGCCATGAAAGTCAAAGAACTATGGCAACAGGAAAAGGTCACAATTATCCCGTTAGTCATATCAGTCACCAACATCACGTCAAAAAATTATACAGAAAACCTTTAAAAACTGATCCACACCAACATCCAGAAAGCAGTCATACTTAAAATATGTTCAATTGTCAGGAAATTCCTGAATCTGAAAAAGACAGCATGACTTGGCAAAGCCCGTCATGTCCGTCTAGAAAAAACGCCACGAGCGAGAAAGAAATGAAATAATAATAAGTGCTGGTATGATACCCTTGCCTTTATTTATTTATTTATTTATTTATTTTATTTACAATATTTATATACCATTCCCCATTCAATAATTTTGGAGCGGTGGACAAATAGAATAAAAGAATAAAAACTGTTCCTGTACTGCTTCGGATTCAGCCTGAGGCGGTGCACAGTCCTAGTACACAATAACCATAATTCTGCATAATTCAGTTGAAATTTTCAGTTATCAAGTGCAGCCCCATGCAGAATACCTTGCACTTAGCTAATTGCATATATTTAATTATATATAATGCAATTATATGTATTGCATATATTTAATTGCATATATTTAATTGCATATATTTAATTGTATTTTATTGTGATGCTAAAGCTTTTCTGTCTTTTTCACAGTGAAATTGGTGATAGTCCATATATGAATTTACTGCCTGCGAATGCATTCCATGGGATATGCAATGAATCCCTTATACTGTATGTTGGACCGCCACGAGTCTTTTTCTCTTTGATCTGTTTTGCTTTATCCATTGTAAAAAAGTAGTTCAATTTTAACCAGTAAGAAATAGTTGTAAATAGAAAAGTTGATGACAGCATTGAAATATCTGCTGCATGTTCATCTAAAAATATATAGTGGATGGAGGATTTAATATACCAGGGATCGTACACAAAAGGTGTTAACGATATAATATGAAAATCTAGGTTTACATAAATGTATTATTTGAAGAAACATTTTTAAATTTTTATGTTTTCTTACCATTTCTAGGCTGCAATGTGATATGCACTTACCTGATAATAGGTTTCATTAACCTGAATGGAGCTTTGCACAGTTAGTTAGTTAGTTAGTTATTTGATCCTTTCTTGTATTGACTAAAAACAAAAGTAGTCATTTTACCCATCAGAAAATAAGTCCAAAACTCATATTAGGGTAATACCTTTATTTAGCTAACTCAAGGGTTTCAAAATATTGTGAAAGCTTTCGAGTTCTCCAGAACTTTTCATCAGGTAGACTAGGGGAGGCTGTGTGTGAAGTTTTGTCTTGATCCGACAAACTTCCAGTGCTTTAGAGTTACCAATCCCTTGTCAGGGTGAAGCTGGAAGCACTGAATTAAGCCCCTATACTTTACCCCATACCTCTCCCATCTCATTGGGATATTGTGGACTACTGCGATGTTGTCAATGGGTGAAACTGCTTGGGTGGTAGGACTGCAGTGGGACAGGGAGTGGGGTGAGGGCTCAGATTATGGCATAGTAGTTTAATAAGCTATGCACAGTAGCTTATTTGTCTAGTTGTGTGTGGGAAACAGCACCTTATTTTCAAAATAATCTACTGTGTGTGGCTTATTAAGCCATCATTCTTAAAGTGATGTCTGAACCTGACCACTGAATAGTAATGAAAGGCTGCCTCTACAAGAGAGGTTTAAAGCTCTTTCAAGGCGCTTTAAAAAATTTACCTCTACAAGAACGGAACGCAAATCGGGTGTAGAGGTGCGTTATCTCTCCGATTATGCGCATTATCGAATGCGCGTTAAATCGCGAGTTTTATTTTGCTCTGGCCATTAAAGCGCATTTTGACTGTGTGAACAAGCGCTTATGCGCATTAACTACTTGTAACGCGCACTTTGGTCATCCGTCAATGCGCTTCGCCGCCTCTCGTGCAGAAGTATTAGGTGTAAATACGCTTCAGCGATTATGCGCATAATCGCCTAACCGGGCGCAAAAGCGAATCCTTGTAGAGGGGACCAAAGTGATGGCAGGTTGATGTTGCACTGGAGTTTCTGTGGAAATCTTCCCTACTTCCTGGAATGCTAGGATAGAAAGGTATAGCTGACATTTGTCTGTGCATAATTTTAAAGGATGTTGTTGTGTATTGATCAGGCTTTGTGGTCATGAGATTAAGATAATTTTGGACAAAGTGTGCACAAGAGCACAAGACTAGCTGCCATTGCATCATACAAGTAACTAATAATATGATTTTTGTTTGTTTACAGAAAACTCTACAATAATGGTTTCACAAAGATAGAAGCCCATACATTCAACGGGACAAAGTTAGATTCGGTGTAAGTGAATAATACTTAATGTTTGTATAGCACTCAAGTGTTCAAAGCACCTCACATGCATTATCTAAACATAATTTTTACAACAACCCTGTAAGGTATGTCAGTGTTATTAACCCCACTATTTCAGATGAGGGTGCTGAAGATGAGGGAGCTGTCATTTCCCAATCATGACAGTTTGGGGAAGGAACACATCTATCATTGGCAGGTATGAGTTAATAGCCACAATATTTGATTGCTTCTGAATTAGATTATAGTTGTCCAGTGTCAAAAAGTTAAAATCATAGACATAAATGAGAATACCATGATTACTTTCTCCTAAAATAGCTCCCATCCAGACTTTTTCAGGACTTTCTAAATCCTTCAACAGTGATGGAACTAAAAATCTTGGAAGTTCATTCCACTCTGTTTAAAACAAAGCTGCCATACTTAATGTGAAAATCTGACTTTATGCTCACCATGAGTTACTTGGGTTTTCAAAAGGAATTGATGTTTTTCCAAGCTTGTTCCTTTGTGACACCTGTAGAAACAAAGTATAATCTTCTTTAGCGGAACGTTCTCAAGGCTTGATTACCACCATGGCTTAAACCTGAGCATGTTGCTGGCTGCCTAGCTTTTGCTAAACTGTTAAATTAGCCACTCAGACTAATTGTACTTTAGCTCTTAGCAAATCATACCAGACAAATAAGCACCGAATCACTCTTTGCTATGCAGTTGGGTGTCTTCTTTATGTTTATGGACACTTGGGTTCCTGCTGTGGTCACACAAGATCAAAATATTTCCCCCTTTACACTGTAAGAAATCATTCCTCATATACATATATGCACACAGTGTAAATGAACATTTTTGGATTATTCTGGACCAGGAACAGAATTTGCCATGTCATCCAGACATTTTTAGAACCACACACTCCAGATTTATACACAAAAGAAAAAAACAATATTAGGAGTTCTTTAATGCTTTTAAGGAACAACCCATCAAAAGTTTATCATGGCTCATTTCCAGTCCACTCAATGAAGCTTCAGTTAGTTGTCATGATCTCAGTTCCATTCCATTGCTGTCAATGAAATTTGATCACGATAACTAACCTTTTTTGGTTTGTGCCCTGAATCTGCTGAAGCTAACATGCAGTCACAATATTTGTCCTTCTAAGGACCAATCTTTGTGATGAGTGGGGGTTAAAATTGCACTTTGAGAAGTTGATCTCTATGGCAATTAAGCATTTAATTTATAAGCATTGGATTGGATACAGACTTAGGTGCTGTTTGCATCTAATGATAAGCTGGAATTCTAAAGAATTTGGGCTTGGTGTGAACAAGGCAGTATTGTGACTTACGACTTTGATTTGTTAGGGGAGAGACAAGCCAGAGATGCTAGTTCACATGTCACAGTAAGCAAACCATGGACAGAAGCCCTGTGGTTTGTTTAGTATGCATGTTCAAACAGGAAAAAGTCCTATAATTCCCAGCATGCCCCAGTCAGCATCGGGGCATGCTGGGAGTTGTAGGACTTTTTTCTGTCTAAACATGCAAAGAATTGCACCCTTAGTCTGGATCCTACCAAATAACTATGATTTGAGCCGCACAGGTATCTTTCTTTCTGTTATCTTATAATGAACTCCTGAATTACAGACTAGTGTGTCATGAGTGACACCTGCTTGGAAAGGAGACATTTTACATATGAGTCACTCTAAAATGATCATATGGGATTACAGCCGATATTTCCTTTCGGAAAACTAAACTACCTTTAGCACTTGATGCTTCTCAGCTTCAGTCAAACCTATAAATGACAGAGCTAACGCAATTTTCTTTAAATTTAATTATTTTTATGGGGAAAGAGCAAACATTGGTTCTAGCCAACAGCCACAGTGTGTGCTTTTCAAGTTCTTTTTTGGTGTCTTGCGATTTGCTAGAAAGGCTTAAAAACAAGGTAATGCCAAGTAATTCCAGTATGAATTTTGATTAGCTATCTTGGCTCAGAGACTCCAAACTAAAACAAACTGTTTTAGCGTTTTTAGTAATAGAGTCTAAAATAATTAAGCCATTCCTTGACAGTGAAATTTATTTTTGAAACTGTAACACTAGCAGCCTAGTTGGTTTGGTTCCTGCTTAAACCAAGCGAAGTGCTTTAAAGTGAAGTGGAAAGAACACTAAAGAAAGAGTAGCTTGTTTTTTAAGTGAGAAGCAAACATATGAATTGGACTTTCCCAAAGACAAATCATTCTGAACACTTTCCCTTATCCATCTCTTCTCTTTTGACAGAGGCCACAACTCACTACCATGTATTTTGTTCTTAAAGATTCCTTCCCCACCCCTTGGAAGAAACTCTAAACTCAGGTCCTTTCTACACCACATGGGTGTAGAGGGTGGGAGGGGCAGCGATCCCGGAAGTGCTGCTTCTGGGATCGTAGCTGTAATACACACTAAAAATGCGACGACCTGGCTTCCTCCCAGATCGTCGTGGCCACCATTTTGTTTTTTGCTCTGGGAAAGTGCACTTTTGCTCTATCGCTCAAGGTTAGTAAAAATAAAAAAGTGCCTGAAATGGGGGCCCCACCCCTTCTCTGCCCTCCCAGGGGTGGCAAAACTAGTGCCACCCCCTCCCCTGATGGGCACGGAGCTGCGCGGTGCAGCTTTGTGCCCATTGCTGCTGCCGCGCTTACTTGCAATTAAGTGCGGCAGCAGCCGGGATGGGCGGCCACATCTCCCGCAGTCCTGGAAATTTCCCGAGACCGTGGAAGATTCGGGATTTTCCAGGGATCCCTTATCCCTGGCAAATCCCGTGGCCTTCCCCCCTCCCCGCCCCTGGAAGTCCCTGCGCGTCATTGGGAGTCACAGGGACTAGCTGGGGGCCATCCCAGTCAAACAGCCTGGTGTAGAGCAGCCTCAGTCTCAAGACTTAACGTCAAAATTTGCAAATATTCCCCATTCCCTCTTGATATTCAGATAATCTGGACAATTTTGGTTATTATCATACATATACCATATTAGCAAAAGTACAACTGCTATTCGGTTATAAATTCCATCTTTCTGCCTTCTCACCTGAGCCATCCAGCCATTGCTTCTTGGTGTCAACCTTTGTATCATTTCTGCTTGAAAGCTTGGTTTCTCTGCTCTGGCTTCAAGTTTGCTTCTTATGAAGCAGGTTTTGGGAAGATTTTTGTTGCTTCCTTGGCCTATCCCAGTTCTACTTTCATTTTGGCATAATGTTTTAGCTCTGATGTTTGACTAAAATTGGCCATTTTTCTGGTATGCTCATGGCTTGGATTTTCAGCCTCTGGTTAGCTGCTTCTACCTGAGAGAGGCTGTATCGTTAATCTTGGACTGCTGTGATATTTTGACTTGTACTGACATACTACTGTAACCTGGTGGGTGCTTGCTACTATTTCATTCCTGCCAAGTAACAAATAGGAGAATGAAGACAAGGTCATTACATTCCAAATGCAGCAGATTAAACAGTTCCAAGCCTGTTTTTGTCTTGTTTCTTTAAAAAAGGAGCTCCATTAAAAAAAATGGCACTCTACGGTAGGTTTTCCAAGCCTGAAAGGCCCATTTGTAGAGCTCTACTTTTTAAATTTCAAGATATTGAATCCTTGCTGATAGAGCCACAGAAGATCAAGTTGGTGTGCGTTTGTTTGGTGTGTGTGAGTGTTTGTGTGTGTGTTAGGGTGACCAGATAAAATCCAGGTCAGGGCTCATGTAACTTTAACAGTTGTAGAGAAAAGGGAATTTCAGCCAGTGTCATTTGTATGCAGTTAGCTCCTGGTGAAATTCCCTCTTCATCACAAAGTTGCAGGGGCCCTGCCTTCTTTTGTATATGGCCACTCTAGTATAGTGCATGCACCTTTAACTGTTGTGATGAAGAGGGAATTTTACCAGGAACTAATTGCATACAAATGACACTGGCTGAAATTCCCTTTTCTCTACAACTGTTAAAGTTACATGAGCCCTGACCTGGATTTTATCTGGTCACCCTAGTGTGTGTGTAGGAGTGGAGGTAAAAAGGCTACAGCTAGCTTTAGATTTATTCTCCTTTTGTTACATTCTCTCAGAAAAACAAGCATCTATTCAGGTGTGATTAAATTAATTTTGTGCTTAAAAACTAACATGCTCATAGTTTGACTGAACCTGTGGTTACTACAATCATACATACTAATGGGGCAGGGAAACATTATTTGAAATATCTGAAAAGCTATGACAAATAAATGGTTGACATTGCTGCAAAGTCATTAAGTTCTTTATACACTGTAGCCATGTTGAAACTTTAAAATACCCTAATGGTGCCCACTCATGGATTTCCTAGAATATTTGCAGATATCACCGGGGGGCGGGAGTTCTTAGAAAAGAATGTCAAGACATTCTCCCCAGCATGAAACTTTTGGGACGTTACTAAAATATTAATATTAAGACCTTGTAGTTTGCTTTATTTTCTTGTGAAGATAAGAGGGAACCCACAACCGCATTCTGGACAGTCCATCAAAGTATTGGGAGGGGCCATACCTCAGTGGTAGAGCATCTACCCCGGCATCTCCAGGTAGAGCTGGAAAATCTCCTGCCTGAAACCCTGGAAAGCAGCTGACAGCAGTGTCAACAATCCTGGGCCAGATGGACCAATGGTCAGACTCAGTATAAGGCAGCTTCCCAAAGTATTGTGGGAGATGTGGGCAGCTGATACTCTTCTTCTCCAGTACCAAGTGGGTCTGAACTTCTAACCACAAAGAAAAAGGCTTTTATTATAGAAGACTATTTTAAGCTATAAAAATAATAAATCCCTCAGATCAAATCCTAGAGTCTTTTCAGACTATTAATACCTGTTGTAAGATTTTGAAAAGCAGAGAGAAAGGATAATCTCTGTCTCCATTTCAGAGCTCCTTTTCAATTTATTTTCGTACTTATTTAGTAGAATTTTTATGATTTACCCACCTTTCACTATGTGGAACTAGCCAGAGGATAAACATGTGTGTGTGTGTACCCATGCTAGCACAAAACAGATAGGAGGCAGACCATACATAAAATCATCCAGGGAAGGATCTACACTACTGCTTTAAAATGGTTTATAACAGTAGTGACAACCGTTGAGGCCCAGGACCTCCATATACAGTTTTCAACCCGTTTTCAGAGTGTCATATCCTGCTTGGTGTAGATCTGGCCAAGGTCTCTACCACCACATGTCTGTGCTGTTAGTGCAATGGAAACACTCAGCCCAAAAGAGCAGAACTAAGGGCCAAACAAGACAATGTTAATTATGTGTATGCCCTTAATGTGCCTTTTTTTAGTATAGAAATAATGGCCCTGGGCAGGGCAGTCAGAATTGAAACAACAGTGTGTGGATAATGGAGAACAACAGCCCAGCTGCTATTGTTCTGGAGACAGAATCTGTCATTACTGCCAATGGCAGTTTCCCCTCATAGAGAGAATAGCAGTTTGGGGGTGGGGTCCCCACCCTTCAGCTGTTATTAAAGTAAAAAGAAGATACGTTACATGTAAGCATGCATTTGTGGTATCATCTTGTTTGCCCCTAAGTCTTCGCTGTCGACTGGCTCCCATGAATGGGTATATGCAGGTGGAATAGTGGACAACTTTCTGCAAGTTTTAATGATAGTTAATAACTGGGGGGGGGGGGAATCAATGCTTTTAAGTTGGGGAGCCTTCTCCACTCTTTAATTATTGTAATGCCTTAGCTTGATAATATTGCATTGCACACTTTCATTGATTAATTTGTCTGATTCAGTGATTGAGACTGCAACCCTGTAACTCCGCAGAGGCAAGGCCATTCCAACTCTCCAGCTGAAAATGGAGCAAAGCAGTTCAGGTGGAGTGCAGGCCTCCGACATGTGCAGCCAAATGCCACACCCCTGAGAGTCTCCTGTGCTCAGTCCTCCCATTTTACAGAAGTTATGTAGGTGGCTACATAAGAGAGGGAGGTGCCAAGAGGCTAAGCCATAAAACATGAGGCTGATATAGGTGGGTGTGGGTGTCTGTGAGCGAGACAGAGAGAAGGAGATGCAGCATCCACCAGTACAATTGTTTTGAAAAGGAAAGCCACAGTTTTTTAATATATGTTGATCATTAATTTTTAAAAATATACTTAAAGTGCATAAGTACAGGAAAACAATTCTATATTAACATTCACACAAAAATGAAGCAAATTGAAACTGTATTTAACAACAACGAAGGTGAGATCATTCCAGAAATTGGAACAAGTAAAGGCCTGCTAAAATAAACATGTTTTGATAGTTAAGAACTACCATGATGGGACATTAACAACTGATAGCACCATGGTAAAATTTACAGATTAATGATCAAGTCTCATGGTGAATACTAGCATCACTGACAGGATGTTTCTGTCTATAGATTACATGGTACCTTTCTCCTGTTCCCTGTCATTTTGGAGTCACCATTCAGCAAGCCTAGGTAGCTCACCTCAATCCCCAAGTAGTTTAAACAGAGAATAAAACCCTTCAGGTCAAGTCTGGATGATGCAGAGTGAATGGTAAAATGTTATTGACACGGGGAGAGGAGAGAGACATGAGGATCAATAGGAGAGATGCGCTGAGAATATATTTGAGGGTGCCCCATGCAGTTGGTGTTCAACTTGTATGCAGAAAAGAATTTGGGGAGAAGTAAGTGGGAAATAAGCTGAAAAGCAATATTAATGCCATAAACAATGGAGAAATAGTTATATCTGTTGCTTTAAAAGAAAAAAAGAAATCATGGAAATCCTTTTTGCCTGCCCTTTTTGCCTGTCTAGATTATTTTTACTTCATTTATTTACGTCCCATTAAGATACATTCCTAAGGATACATATTTATTTCTAAATCACATATGTCTCAACAATATTGCTAAAATCCAAACCTCTTAATAAGAGCGATGATGGAACAACATACATATAAAAACATTCTAGAATCTCATAACATGTTATAGGCATGTTTGTAACAAACAAATTATTTCTCTTGCTCCGTGCTGTCCTGTAAGTGTGTTCTTAAAACATATCTCTTGTATTTACGATTGAAGAGGTTCCCCATTGTT
Organism: Anniella stebbinsi; assembly: GCA_029215795.1. NCBI lineage: Eukaryota > Metazoa > Chordata > Lepidosauria > Squamata > Anniellidae > Anniella > Anniella stebbinsi. The sequence goes on from JARDYH010000001.1 coordinate 340,532,654, forward strand.
ACTTTGTCTGATTGCATCCCTGTTTATATTATCAACCTATTGGCCTATTTATGATTCTGTGTGTATTGTCACTCTAAATCTAACAGAGACATTGACAAGTGACTGATTCCTTGGTGCCTCAAGGGCAAAAACTGGCACCTTTTGTTAAGGTATAGGTAATAATGACCTAATCATGAATTACGAATTATGAATTACTGGGAAGGCTCAAAGATAAGACAGATAGATGTACTTACTCTTTTTACAAGAGGCCGAGCTACATTGCATTGGCTTTAGGAATCCCATATTTTAACCCAGAATCCTCTTGGAGGCATCTGGTTATAGAATTTCCTAATAGTATAGCTGGCACAAGGTGGTGGAAATATGGAAGGTTTTTGTGATTTGCTACTGTGGTAGGCAGGAAATTCCCAATAGTCCTTTGACATAGCTTCCTAAGCACCAACTCCAAAAGCTATTTGCTGGTATGAGGGATGATATTGCCAGGCTAACTGGGAGATGCCAAGTGCTATAGAACATTGTGGTCATGAAATGGTAAGTTTTCAGATGGTCCCTTAGATTTTACTTCATTTTGCTCATTCTTAAAGTTCATCAGAGATTTCATGATCCTGACCTGTGAAACAGGTACATTTAGTAGGCTATCATTAGTGGAGGATTATTACTCACCATGTTTGGTGGTATTGGTAGGATTACAATGAGCAAAACTTCCACAAGCCTCTTTAGGAGGAAAATGAGGCTGATATCTAGCACTCTGAGCACTAACTTTACGGTTTTTACCATTGTCATTCAGTAAAACCTTTTCGAATCTAAAATGTTGCTACCAGCTAATTACATGTGTATGTATGCTTCTCTGCAGATACCTGCATAAGAACAAATATCTAAGAGTTATTGATGAAGATGCATTTTTGGGTGTGCAGAGCGGTCCAAGCCTACTGTGAGTATGGGGAAAAGTTACATCAAATTATATCATTGTTCTTTAAGAGGACTTTGAGCGTCATCAAAAGAGCGTATTATAGCACGGTCATTACTGGGCACTCACGGATTTTCGCAGGTCCTTTTCATGATGCCATCCACCTCCTGTGCATCTCCCACTCCTTCTGCTCATTTTCCCACCGCAAAAAAAGACCCGGAAAATCTGACTTTTTTGGCTGTAGCGAAAGATGCCACCATTTCGTCCTGCTGTTTGCAGGAGAAGCAGCAGGATAAAACGTTCACTGAATGGGCCATGTGGTCATTGTTTGCTTTCTCTTTCTTCCCCGCGTGAAGAAAGAGGAACCTGCTCATCCCTATTGTTAGACAGAAAAGTGACGGCAGGGAAACGGAATCTCCCACCCCCATCTGATGACGCTCTATAAGTATTTTCTAGTGGTTGTTTTAGATCACTGTTTTTCCTAGCAGTGATAATGCCAAACACGTGAGCCTGCCCATACACTATGATAATCTGAGGCCTTTTTCTGCCATTAGAAGTCCAGTTGGCTTCGTACAGGGTTGTTTTGTTTGGAATCTTATATCGAAGGCTTGGTTGGCCCCATCTCTTTGTGTTGATATATGTCTCTCCCCCCCGCTGCAGTGAGTTATGTTTTACTTGGTTCTGGCTTTTAATTCTCTGCTTTATTTTGTATGTTATTATGTTTGTAACTTGTGATTATGAGCTGCCTTTACAGTCCCATGTGGATTCGAAATGCAGGATAAAAATGATTGTATGAATAAATAAGCAAACAGGAAGCGGGAGGAAATTTACCTCCAAGAATTGATTCTATTTAGATTAAGAGGTGGGACTGCACCATCACGGATAGTAGTTACGGTGCTCCTGCTTATTCTGCAAAGATTATCACATGCCCACATAGATTGTACGTATCAGATACACCACTTCAGAATGTCTAGCACAGTGGGGCAGACTCTCTTTCAGTGTGAAGGCTGAATTCCATTTTGGAGAAGCTCTCAGGGGCCGTATTCCAATAGTGGGAGAGCTGAATGCAAAAGGGTTGGGGGGCCAGAAAATCAAAAGGTATCAGAAAATTTTCACTTAAAACTCTTATGCCCAGTAACTAAGCCTTAGGAGAGGCATTTCAATGTTTCAGAATGGGGGAAATCAGGTCAAAAGCCAGGAAGCCATCAAACGACTGTAAAGGGGCGGGACCAGGGGAAGAAGATGTGGCCTTCAGGGAAACTCTCGAGGGTTTTGCACTTGTAAAGTCCATGTGGAAACATACTCAGTCATTAATTATACTTTTTGAAAAGTCAGAAGATGCTGGTTCAAAGTATTCATGTGTTTTTAGCCCTTATTGGGAAACATTTGAAATTCTCAGCGCCTGGTGTTATTAGAAAAATACGGACACAACTAGATGTGTCATGAGAGATCAAGGATCAGGATCTCTCCTATTTTTGTTTGTTTTAAAGTGGATAGCAAGCATGGGCTGGGGCTGCAGGGGAAAGCATAAAGGATCACCCACTTCTCCTCTAGTTGCACGTTAAGACTTCCAAATAATGGTTGTTTTACACCTGACACTTTCCCTAGGGATGTACAAGCATCCCCCCTCTATGCCTACAGGGGCTCAGCCCTTTACATGTACTCTCCAAGAGCACACACACACGAACACATGCATAAAACACTCAGGGGGGCTCACGGGGTCTGCCACCATTACCCCCCCCCCTCTTTACCTACCCACAAACCTTATCCAGGGCAGAAGAAGGGGTGTCAGAGATGACATTATTTGTGGCAATTACTGCTGGGGAGTGATAGCATTGTTTTCCTATGTGGAATATTGTGATGTCCATGTTCCTTCCTCCATGCAGGAAATGGGCTCTTGTAAGCATTTCTGCCTCTGCCGCTACCTCCTCCCTTTCTCCTGCCTTGGATAAGGTTTGTGGACCCTAGGAGTGAGCAGGGGTGAGGGACATGGGAGTGGAGGAGGAGGCAGGCAGAATCATTCCTAATTCCTTGTAACTTTCTTAATTTTTCCTGAATGGATAATATCCCCTCTGTACAAATCCACATGTGAATTTTGCAGCAATATCTATTTTGCCTTGATTACACTTGTTTAGAAATCACAGTATATAGTAGAATAGTCACTCACAGATGACAGAGTGCACCGGTGTACACAGGGTTGTTTTTAGTTTAGTTTTTGCCTACTGAGTATCCCCACTCAAAACACTTTTACACATGAGCAATTTATTGCATGCTCACAGAAGTTAGCGGGTCCTTTGCATGACATTATCAACCTCCAAGACATGTCCTGTGCTTTTCCTCCTTTATTCCACTTCAAAAAATCAGAGATAACATGAAAAGTGGTGTTATTCTGATCTAATGGCTCTGTGTCATGCCAGTTTAGTGCTATAATGACAGCACCATCTAGTGGCTGTAAACTGAAACACACAGGCTGCATTCAGACAACACATTAAGCAACTGGAGGGGAGGGAAACAATCGTCAGTTGTGTTGCTTATTGTGTTGTGTGGAGGGTAACACGCTGCTCACAAACTACTGACGATATGCTATTCCGCCCAAATAAGCAACTGAGAGAAACAACTGGCTTGCAAGTTGTTTGGCTCGAAGCCAGTTGTTTAAAGTGTTGTGTGGAGAGGTGAGTGTGTTAATGGGTTAAAACACAAGCCCATAGAGGCAGGTGGCAAGAGCGACCAAAGCGGCGGCTGCCACTCTGCTACAACTGGTGCAACTTGCAGAGGCTGCTGGGATAGAACTGGGAGGACTGAGGGAGGAGGGAGGGTGGGGAGAGGGGTGGGGGTTGTGTCAGTCAAATGCCAAGTGACTATTAGTCCACTCAACGCCAGCCCCAACCACCCACAATTGTGTAGGAATATGTTGTGTGGGGAGTACTCACAAAACAACCAACTGAGTTGGCTACTCTACCCACCATTGACTAATGTGTTGTCCGAATGCAGCCACAGAAACGTCTAGAACTTACCGAGGAAGGACTTTCCTTGATTCAAACCACATGTCTGCCATGTAAAGGAGCCCATCGTAATCCCACAAAGAAACTGAAAGCAGAAAGCCCTGGTGAGAATGCAGGTTGTTTCCTTAATGTAGAGAAGCTCAAAGGATTTCAATTGGGAAGTGATGAAAAATATCTCTGCCTGAGACTCTTCAAAGCTGTTATCAGTTGATAGAAAAGACTGGGCTCTATGGGTCAGTATTAAGTATAAGGTAGCTTCATATGCTCATATGTGCTCAACATTCATATGTGAAGTGGCTTTATGTAGTCTCCGCTTCCTATTATGAACTTGCTTTTTCTAGATGCAGCCTAAGTTGTAGTAACATTGCTATTACCATTAGAGCAAAGACATCCAGAGGGGTAAATGACTGAAAATCACTCCCTATGCTGCCACCTTGAAAATGATCTGTTTGATTGGATAAAGATTGCCAAGTGTCCCTGAAGTTGTTAGGCACAAATGTAAACTTCATTCCACAGTGCACATGATGTGTTCCCTAATGAATATAGTTGAGTGCAATAGCAGAAATCCCATGATTCCAAGAAAGGGCAGGACTGTATACTGTGCAGTCAAGGAGTCAGCTAAGAACAAATTAGATTTGGTTAACTGACACTAGCTTATTCTATCTCTCCTATTTCTTAATAGAGATTTATTGGTGGTCAGTGACTGCTTAGTATTTCACATATTTAGATCATGCATATGGATGAATTTGAATGGATGATAAACTGCCCCTCAGTGCCCAGCAGAGGTAGTCTAGTTTGTAAATTAGAGGCAACCCACCCACCCCCAATTGGGGGGGGGGGGGACAACCCGCCCCCCCAATTATGTCTGCCATTCTTCATAATTGGTAATTTATACACCTTATCTTAAGCACCAGTTATCTCCATCTAAGAAAAAATGCCTTCCATGTAGCGGTCCTAAGTGTTTCCAAGCACAGAAGAAGAAGACCTCTATCACACCTAATTTCCCCCCCCCCCCTGTTTTGCCTCTGCATTTTTTACCAGCGTGTCAAGCTTATGATCCCTTTCACTTGAATAGCTGCTCTTTCACTCCTTCGCTCCTTTGCTCTTCACTCCACCCCTCCCCTTCTCTTTCTCCCTACAGTCAGGTCCTATCAGATGAGTACTTCAACCAGATCGCCTTTCTGCCGGGCAACAATGGAACGACCCTTTAGTCTGGCTCTTTGGGGGCATTGAGGAAGTACAATCTGTCTCTGCAGAGATTCAGGCATCGTATGATTTTAAAAAAGGCTTTCAAGCCTGGGATGCAAGGTTTGGGTTATATATTGAGGCTTGCAGCTGGCTGCTGGGAGAGATCATTTTTCCCTTCCAGGACCTGATGCAATCCATTCAAGCCCTCAATTCCTTTAAAACTACATGGAGGCTTAGGGCACATGAAATGCGCTTAGGGAAAATAATCCAGACTTTTAGCGTTCTAAGAAAGGCTGGGGAAGAGGCAGGGTTTCAGCAGGAAAGGCATGGCATCGTGTGAGTACCGTGCTGCAAATCTGCACACCAGGCATGGTGAGAGTGCACTAAATCGCCGGTGTGAAGGAGCTTCAAAATGGCAAAAAAGGCAAGGGAGAGTGGCTGAAATTTGAAGTAAATTCATTTATTTGACGAATATGTAGCAACAATAATTCATATCATTTCAGAGATTCCAAACTTGACCTCTCATGGCAGAATTGACCTCCTTCTCCCCCACCCCATCCCAAGATGCAACTGAATCTGTGTGATGGGGTGAGATCTACACAAGACTGAGTAGAGACCTCCTCCTTTCCTCCCATGCTCATCACAGAACACCAGATATAACTTGGAACTGGGGAATGGCATATTACTCTTCTCGCTCTCCTCCCTGGAATCTCCAGTTAAGGGATCCCTAATCTTTTTTGGGGCAGTGGGCACATTTGGAATTTTGAGAGAGTATTCCGGGCACTCTCACAAAATGGCTGTTAGTGCTTGCCCATTCATAAAATGGCTGCTAGCATGGGCATGGCCAGTCACACAACACTCATTTCCCAGAAAGCAAACTGATGAGGCTAAAAGAAAAGTAACTTGTCCAAGAACCTAAATGCAAGACAGAGATCGGGCCTGATTTCCAAAACATGAAACCACTCTTTTGAACCCAAATAAAGATGGCAGTGGAACTTTGCAGCAAGCTAGCCTCCCAGTTTTAAAAAAATTAAAATCTTAAGAAATAAAATTAAAATCAGGAAGGGCAGGGAGCCTGGCAGGTGCCAAGGCAGGTGTGTGCTGGAACATGGTTGCTCTCAGACACCACATAAGAGGCCCCAGCTCTAATTAGAAGAATAGTAGAAAGCAGGACTGTGCCTGAGACCTGAGAAAGCCACTGTCCCTGAGAAGAGACAATCCTGGGTTAGGTAGACCAATGGCCTGACTCAGACGCTTTTTACTAATGCAGCTTTATATGTCCGTGGTCTAAGCCGAGCCATAAAGCCAGGGATCAGATTTGAATCCAGGAGTCATATATCAAGCCTTTCCCGCTTTTTGTAAATTCCACTGGCAAACTGAGGCTTAATAAGTAGGCTTTAGAACACTATGTAACCCTAAAGTAGCCTTGTAGGCATGTGTGTGCAGTGTTGCTATATACGATGTGAAGCCACAGTTGCCTTTGACAAAGGCCAAAATGTATACATAAATGAGAGCTGGCTCACCAACTACAGCCTCTCCTGGACAGGTTTAGCTTGGTTAGTAACCTCAAGACTGGTTTACTGCAATGTGTTCTGTGTAGAGCTGCTGTTTTTTTGTGTTTATATGGTTTTAAATTTTGTATATTGATTTTAATGTTCAGCCTTTTCATCTTTGTAAACCACCCAGAGAGCTTCGGCTATGGGGCGGTATATAAATGTAAATACTACTACTACTACTACTAATAATAATAATAACAACAACAACTTGAGGGAGCACCTACTCCTTTACTAACCTGCCCAGTCATTAGAGGGCATGCTTCTGGTGGTTCCACCTAGTTCCCAATTGGAGTCCACCAGAAGAAGAGCCTTTACTGTGGTGGCCCCTTTTCTTTGGAATTCCCTGTCCCTGGCTGGCAGGCAGGTGCCAACACTGTGCTCCTTCTGGTGCCTCATGAAAACAGCTCTTTTCCAGGAAGCATTCCTCAACTTGACCAGCCACCATTTTTATTGACATTCTGTTTTAAATTGAACAATTTTAATATGCTGTTTTAATTTTAAAAAAATCTTTTTACTGTTTTATTCCTATGTTCACCGTTCTGGAACCTATTTTAGATATACAGAGGTATATAAATATTGTAATTAAATAAAAAAAATGGGTTGCAAAGGCTGTGTCACCTGTAAATGCAAGCTCCCTTTATGTGGCTGAGATAAGTACCGTCAACTTTTTGTTGTTGTTGTTATTCTTTTTGCAAGAAGTGCAGCAGAGAGAATTGAAATCAACAATCCTCTTTCGACCTCAGAAGAACGATTACGCACTCGCTCCTCTTCGCATAACGAGAGCTTGGCTAGGATTCAGAGGCCAAATAGGCATAATTTACCAACTGTGTCAGCCAGCACAGCTGCCTAAGTTCCAAACAAAAGAGCTCAAGTTCTGGACACGTTGAGCAAAAACAATACGAGGTTCATGCTTTGATCACCTTTTGTAGCATGTATTCTTCCAAATTCAACTAAGGTATTAACTGTTTGGAGACAAGTGAAACATTTAGTTCAGTGTTAAAAAATAAATTGAGAGAGAGAGCATTTAAAGTTAGTGCTTTGCAAACTCTCTGCCTGCCTTCCCTAAGGAGACATCGCTTTCATCCTGAAGTGGGCTACAAGTGAGCTGGAGAAATATGGAAAAACAACGAAGCTGCATAATTGGTATTACAGAATTTTTCTCAGCAACAGGCCACTCTGCAAATCAGATAATAAAACAGACTTTGGATCTCTAATCTACGATTACAGAAACACTTCCTCTATCCTTACAGTATGGCTGAATTCAGACGACACAATAAGCAACTGGGGGGGGGAACAATCGTCAGTTGTATTGACTATCGTGTCGTCCGAATGCTGCCATAGTCAACTCAGCGCTGATCCTAATCCACACCACAGTTGATTATTTATTACCATGTTGTAAGGGGAATATCCTCTAGATTAGGCTGACCATATGAAAAGGAGGACAGGGCTCATGTAACTTTAACAGTTGTAGAGAAAAGGGAATTTCAGCCAGAGTCATTTGTATGCAATTCGTATCTGGTGAAATTCCCTCTTCATTACAACAGTTAAAGCTGCAGAGGCCCTGCCCTCTTTTATATCTGGTCACTCCAATATAGTGCCTGCAACTTTAATTGTTGTAATGAAGAGGAGATTTCACCAGGTACTAATTGCATACAAATGACACTGGCTGAAATTCCCTTTTCTCTTCAGCTGTTAAAGTTACATGAGCCCTGTCCTCCTTTTCATATGGTCAGCCTACCCTAGATGAACAACTGTAAAGTTGATTATTACCCCACCATTGATTATCGTGTTGCCCGAATTCAGCCTATATCTTGATAAGATTTTCATAATCAGCCTGACTTGTATATCTATAAGCTGAGCACGCTTATCCTGCAAGCAGCTTCCGGGATGTATCCTGGAAGCTACTTGCAGGATAAATGTGCTCAGCTTATAGATATACAAGCCAGGCTGATTATGAACATTTTATGAAGGTGATGGTAAATCCAAATAAGAGATTTGACTTACAGGCTATTTTCCATAGGTCCCTCCCATTCCCTCCCTGAGAAGTCTTTCCAATCCGGGGTGATCATGGTACTACCTGTACATATCCACTCCAGGTAATAATTCCCAGGAAGGAACACAATGGGCTCTAGGCATGTGCATGCAGCCTGTACAGCACAGCAAGGCTGGCCCTACCCATAGGCAGAGGGAGGTGATTATCCCAGGCAGCAAGTGCTTGGTGGCATGGAGGAAGCAGCAGAGGCAGCCCTCTGGCCATTCCCTTTGTGGAAAAACAGAGCTGTTGTGTTCCAGGCAGCCTGTCGTTACTCCCTAAGCTAGGTTGCTGCTCTCTGGTGCAGTGGAGAATGCTGTCCCATCACCAGTGTTGAAGACAGATTCACCTGTCGACCTGGTCAGTTTCTGTAGGTAAAATAGGGGCAGAGGCAACGTCTTGTCCTTCATTTAAGGCAACAAAATGACTTGGGATGGCGTTGCAGCGCAGCATCAAAAGTCCTGTCCTTCAGCTGCAGCAATAGCCAAAGTCAGGAGCCGGAGAGTGAGTTGCATTCTCATAGGAACATAGGAAGCTGCCTTATAGCCAGTGTAGTGTAGTGGCTAGAGTGGTGGACTGAGTGTCGGGAAATCTGGGTTCTAGTCCCCACTCGGCCATGGAAACCCACTGGGTGACTTTGGGCCAGTCACAGACTCTCAGCCCAACCTACCTCACAGGGTTGTTGTTGTGAGGATAAAGTGTATGCCGCCTTAGGTTCCTTGGAGATAGAAAGGCAGGATATAAATGTAATAAATAAATTAGTAAATATACTGAGTCAGTATAGTCCATCTAGCCCAGTATGGTCAACACTGACAGACAGCAACTCTAGGATTCTAGGCAGAGTTTTTTCCAGCCCTACTTGGAGATGTCGGGGATCAAATCTGGGACCTTCTGCATGCAGATCAGGTGCTCTAGCACTGAGCTACAGTCCCTCACCATCTTCTCCTTAGTGTGTGGAGAGTGTGGGTGCGGGGTCTGCTTCCGGATTCTTTGCAGGATTAAGTTTGGTCCTTTACATGCACTTCTGCTATTTTTTCCTGGGGAATTACTTTATCCTCAAGTTCTATATGTTTCATTATACAGCCACTAGATTGTGGTGTTGTATAGCTACTCTTATAGTGCAGTTTCCTCTTTACACAGAGAAATTCAACTTGTGATATTTAAATAGCTCATTATCCCCGATCTTAAACTTAAAAGGGATAAAGGTCAGAAAGCACGGGAGAGGCCCTGGAGCTTGATGATGTCATCTAAAAGACCGCAAATTTCCATGAGTAACCAATCTCGATCACAAGATAAAAGCCTCATATGCTCCCTCTCTCTTTTTAGCCCCTGTGCAGGAGTGTGTGTATTTATGGGCACATTTAGGAAAACAACTGGCTTGGAGGGAAAGATTTAACATACACACGTCCTGTACATGGTGGTCCTGATCTGGACTGGAACCCCATGTGTTTACTTGCAAGTTAAATTGAGAGGGTAAGCTACATATTTAACATATTGTGCAGTTTAGTCCTCAGAATCCGCCATCTGGCAGTTTCTTGTGCTGAGTGAGCAGGGTTTTAACTAGGCCAGTGTTAGAGATTTGATGAAGAAAGTTCAAGGAGAGTTATTCTGACCCTTTCGGAAAGTAGATCCTCTCCTATCTTAACCTAGTGCCAATTTAGGTCCTGAGATGTCTGCACACAGACATCCCATCTGACTAAGAAAGGGAGTGATACATCACCCAACTCCCATTGCTCTACAGGGAAATTTACAAACAGTGGGGCTGTACTCAGGCATACAGCCCATGCTTGACATTCAGCAGATTCAATCCCTGACAACACCGGTTGAAAGGGAGCACAGGTGGGAAAGTATACAGCATCTTTATATATTCATATATTGTCTTTATTGACACTGGACTTGCTGTCTGGCTGCTTTCCAGATATTTGTGCATTATCCATTTCATGGTAACTTGTTGCTTTCGATCCACATTTTATTTTATTTTTTGCAGAGGTGGCTGGTGCTCCAAAAACCTCTTTTCCAGCTACACACATCCACACACACAGAGATCACGTTGACACTTCTCCAACTAAATCAGATTAGCAACAATACTGTCATTTATTTCAGTTGCTGTTGACCTAAATAGAAGAAACTGCAATTAACTCATTTCTAGCATCTGAAACATGCAGTTTTTAGATATGCAGGGGTGGGGTGGAAACATTCATATTATGAGGTTTTTTTGACAATCTGCTTTGTGTTATTAAGCACTTTCATGACCGAGTTTATTGGCTCTTGCTAGGAAATTGTAAAGTACCAAACTTTTAAATATAAGAGCAGGCAAAGATTTAAATGTGCACTTTATATGAAATCCTTTGTTCCATATTTGGCACTGAGAACTAAAGATCACTGCAGTTCAGGGCCATGCTTATTTTATTCCATTATATTTTTATCTTTATATAACTATTATGGCTGCAACATTTAGTTGATTAATGAGCTAAAGCAATTTATTTTTTAAAATCTTCTGATCATTTAAAAAGAACCCATTAATCATTTTCTGGAACAGTTATTTTGAACTTAGTAGGATGGATCACTATGTATTTAGTTTTTGAAATTATAATAATAAAAATGATTTTAAAAGTGCTCTCAATTAACGAGAGGCACATTGCTTATTTATCAATACTGAAGTAGTTAACTTTAAAGAGGCATTCCCTCTTTCTCTCACACAGGTGAGAATAGCTCTTCTAAGATTATGTCTGGTACCTGCTGACCTTTTGTAATAATGAACACTGGTGGTGCAGCAAATACAATTCTTATACTAAACTTTTGAAGTTGGCACCTGCTACCCAGGTATTGCTTGATTATCATTACCAGATACAAAAGAGGGCAGGGCTCCTGCAGCTTTAACCATTGTGATGAAGAGGGAATTTCACCAGGTGCTGCATGCATACAAACCACACCTGCTGAAATTCCCTTTTCTATATTACTTGTAAAGATACAGGAGCCCTGTCCTCCTTTTTCCATATGGTCACCCTATAAAAATTAAAGGGGCAATGGAACACTACAGATTTAAGTGTAGTGTGTAGTTTGGCCCTTAGGAATTATGCTAATTGGGAAGGACAGGAACAGAGCCTGGGCAAATATATCACCATCACTTCCCAAAGGAATCTTGCGTTCTGTGAAGTTTTGTAAACTCATTTGTTTAAAATCATTGTTGCAAGTGGCAGTTTAATGTTGTAGCTGAGTTTTGTTATTGTTAAATCAATAATGGAGCCTCCCCCGTCTTGGTGGCCTCCAATTCCCATAATTCCCAGTCAGCCTGATCATAACTGTGAGCATCAACAAAAGGAATAAAACAAAAGCAACCAAACAAAAAATGGGCAGGGCTATCATATGGGGAAGGAAGAAGCAAAGGCACTGTAAACCTAAAGCCCTGTCAGGCTTATACAGTACCAGCACGGTGGAAGTAGGTAGGGTGACCAGATAAATTCCAGGTCAGGGCTCATGTAACTTTAACAGTTGTAGAGAAAAGGGAATTTCAGCCAGTGTTATTGGTATGCAATTAGTTCCTGCCGAAATTCCCTCTTCATCACAACAGTTAAAGTTGCAGGGGGCCTGCCTTCTTTTGTATATGGTCACTCTAGTATAGTGCCTGCACCTTTAACTGTTGTGATGAAGAGGGAATTTCACCTGGAACTATTTACATACAAACCACGCTGGCTGAAATTCCCTTTTCTCTACAACTGTTAAAGTTACATGAGTCCTGTCCTCCTTTTCATATGGTCAGCCTATACAAGACTATAATCCAAGAGTTATTGGAACAAATAAATTGGGTTCTTTTTCTGGCTATGATTTAAACAGAACTATTTTGATATTGGCTAATAAGCATCAGAATTTGTAAAAATTGTTATATTGATTAAGCAAGAAAATAAGAAAATACATGCCAGAGAGAACCTCTATTGAAAAAAAATGAATTAATTCTAATCTTTTATTAAACCATTTTAAAAATAATTTTGAGTTTGAGTTTGATACTTAATTATACAGTCACATGATAAGTGACGTTCTAAATTCCATGTTATTTACTTTTACTTTCTTGGCATTTAACAATCCTGACTGGGGTTTCTTGGTGCCCCCCAATTATCCTTTTATTGTACTTTATATATATAAATCTATTAATCTATCTGTCCAGACACAGTTGGTTTCATAATCACAGTGTGTTCCATCAGTTGGGTTTATTTCCTGCTAAGCCTGCAATCCTGTACCCTCTTACCTGAGAGTAAATCCCATTTAACTTAATGGGACTTACCTCTGAGTAGGTATTTATAGGAATGTACTATAAGAGTTTCACCACATGATGCTAAAATCCCTTACTGGGGCTTCTATTTCCACATGTTTTGCAGAAATAAGACTGGCTCCTTTACACAGGTGAATTCGTGCTTTGATTTAGGGAATACTTTTCTCTATGTTTCATTTTACAGCCACTACGTGGTGCTGTGGTTATGTGCAACTCTATAATTTCATGGGAAATAATTGCGCCTTGAAGTCTTCTTTTTGGGTTTTCCCCAATCTTTTTGAAAATGAGATAAAGCTCAGAAAGTGACTGGATGATTTAGCAGACATTAGACAGCTATTCCTAGAGTGTTTAGCCTAATGTGCATCAAACCAGGCAGTATTTCTATATTCTCCTGGCATGTATGTGCCAGGATTCCTATATAATTGGAGCCTCCTTTTGTAAATTTCCTGTGCATTACGCAGGTTTACAGTGCTGCCTTAAGAACAGGTGTAATAAAACAGCAAAGAGTACAAGTGATATTCCCTAGAAATATGTGGTGCTTTACTATGAATTGTTGGTTGGGTGTATATGCCCTGTGCTTCTGCGACCTATTAATCATGTTTAATAATAGGTCACTCCTTAGAATTATTAATCGGGCCTTGCTTATCATTTTCTCCAGCAGAGAACCTTGCTTTTGATTGCCCGGCCTTGCCCACATTAGCCACATTCGTGTGTTTCTCACGTGTAGAGCATTTGCTGGTTGAAGCAGGAACAGCGATGCCCCTTTAGTACTGTTCCTGACGTTACATATTTTTCCTCTGACATCTGCCCATTGCACACAGATGTCACCAGAGGAAACCCAATGCTCAAGCAGCTGCTTTAATCTACGGACTCCACCACATAGAGATACCTGCACAGCCAAGTGTCTGGGTCACGCTGAGCTCCTTTGCGCGAGCAGCATGAACAATGAAGGACGGAGCCGTGAAATTGGGGGCAGGGCTAAAAGTGCAGTCCTGCTCCTGCTTTGTCATGGGAATATCCTACTTGCGAGTAATGCAGTTATTTATTCAATTTAAGAACATAAGAAAGGCTATGCTGGATCAGACCGAAGGTTCATCTAGTCCAGTACTCTGTTCACACAGTGGCCAATTAGCTGTCGACCAGGGACCAACAAAAGCAGGACATGATTGTCTCAGCACCCTCCCACCCAGGTTCCCCAGCAACTGGTGCATATAGGCTTACTGCCTCAGATACTGGAGGTAGCACATAACCATCAGGGCTAGTAGCCGTTGATAGCCTTCTCCTCCAGGAATTTATCCAAGTCCCTTTTAAAGCCATCCAAATTGGTGGCCATCACTACATCTTGTGGTAGTGAACTCCATAGTTTAACTATGTGCTGTGTAAAGAAGTTCTTACTTTTATCTGTCCTGAATCTCCCACCAATCAGCTTCATGGGATGACACCGGGTTCTAATATTTTGGGAGAGGGAGAAAAAAGTCCAACTATCCACATTCTCCACACCATGCATAATTTTGTACACCTCTATCATGTCTCCCCTCAGCCTCCATTTTTCCAAGCTGAACAATCCCAGCTGATGTAACCTTCCCTCATAGGGGAGATGCTCCAACCCCTTGATCATTTTATTTGCCCTTTTCCTAGTTCTATAGTATCTTTTTTTAGATGTGGTCACCAGAACTGTACACAGTATTCTAAGTGTGGTCTCACCATAGAATTGTAAAAAGCCAGTATGATACTGGCAGTTTTATTCTCAATTCCTTTTCTTGTAATGCCTAACATGGAGTTTGCCTTCTTTACAGTGGCCGCACACTGGGTTGACATTTTCATCAAGCTATCCACCACAGCCTCAAGATCTCTTGCAGATTCGGGCACTGCAAGCTCAGATCCCATCAGGTTATACTTGAAGTTGTTGTTGCTTTGCCCTAACATGCATCACCTTACACTTGCTTACATTTAGATCCCGCCTATATATAAAATGCCCTAGGCAGCATACAAAGTTAAAAACAATTTGAACACGATAAAACAATACCCTAGGCAGCACAACAATGTTAGAAACAATTTTAAAAAGGTAAAACAATCAGTAAAACACAAGAGCATAAAAATAATATATAACCATCAACGATAAGATTCTAAAAAGGGAAAGCCTGCTGGAATAACAGAGTCTTTTAATGCCTGCTTAAAGACATTCAGAGAAATCAGCAGGTGCATTTAATCTGGCAAGTCATTCCACAGCTCAGGGGGCAAAGGAAAAGGTCCTCTGGGATGTGACTACCAATCTCACATCAGGCAGTTGGAGCAGCAGACTCTCGGAGGACCTTAAGTAGTGGGCTGGAACATGGGGCTTCCTTGCTGAGTTGAGAACCGATGTGATGATGACAGCATCAGTCTCCTACTGAGGAGAGGTATTTTTGCATTCACTTTTATTATGTTCCTTGGAAGAAAAAAGCACTGATGATTATTTCTCACTTCATCTATGAAAGACTTTAAAGTGGGAATAAAAGAAAGCAACAGAAATTAGTGGAGATTATATATATATATATATATATATATATTAAAATGCACTAAAATGCAAAAAAGGAATAACAGAAAGTTGCGACTAGACCAAAGTTACAAAACTAGTCAGGTGTTACATAGCGATGGGTGAAAATCTGCATGGGGACATGAGGGCAGCAGACACCCATGTGTCCAGTCCTCATGGGCCCCGACGAATGCTGATGGCGGATTTTTGCCCCAATGCTGCCAAAGGACAAAGGGGGCACAGTCTTGGGGAAATTGCATTTCTCTCTCCCCCCCTTCGCCAATGGGGGGCTTAAAGACCCTAGTAACAGGGCCTTTAAGGGCCCCATTTGTAGTGGTGGGGAATGCAATTTCCCCAAGGCTGGGGAAATTGTGGATTTCCCCCCACTGGGATAATGGCAGCTGCTGCTAATGCAGCGGGGAAAGGACAAAGGGCATGCACAGGTCCGGCCGAACTGAGTTTCACCTAACCCTGTGTCTCCTTTGTCTTTTGGCAGCATTGGGGCAAAAAGTGGAAGTCTTATATTTGGATCTATCTATATGCTGCTAAGGTTCAGATCAGATCCTGACCCAGGACTGTTGGTTCTGACTTTTTTCATTCATTGAATAGGTTTTGGATTTTTGTTAAAAAAAAACACACACAAAAGTTCATCGAGAATGTGTAATCCATATAAATTCATCAAAATTATCCCTCAAATTAGATTTTTGTGGGTCAGCTCAAAGCTATAGTAGGACACTGAGGCTGAATTTGGACGACATATTAGGCAACAGAGGGGTAAATAGCGTACTCACCGTGCTTTAGGCAGGCGGAGCTCCCCACACGACATGCTACAGCCGGTGCTGCTCGGCACCGGCGAACGCACCTGTTGCTAAGAACGGTCGGCGGCCATTTTGGTTGCAGCGTCTGCTCCCTCCCCCTCCCTCAGTCCCCCAGCTGTATCCCAGCATGCACCATGAGTTCTGCCGGCTGAATAGAGTGGCCGGGAGTTTTCGGCTGCTCTGGCCGGCAGAACTCTATTCCCAAACGGAATAGTCCATGGAGAGAGGGGGGGACCAATTCGGACGACACGTTAAACAACGGGGCTTCGGACTAAACAACATGCAAGCTTGTTGTTTCCCTCCATTGTTTAAATTGCCTGATTAGCGTACTGTCAGTTGTGTGTGCGTGGTGTGTTACTCCCCACTCGACACAATAAGCAACACAGCTGACGATTGTTCCCCCTCTCCTCCGTTGCCTAATATGTCGTCCGAATTCAGCCTGAGACTGGCTGAAAAGTTCTGCTATATGATAAGCAATTTAAATTATACCACTATCCAGACTTCATTGACTAAATGGAATTGAACTGGCCTATTTTGTTGTCCTGTTCACTTGTTCTCCATGTGTAGCTTCTAGTCATGGAGTAACGGGTAGCAGGGACACGCTACTGGCCCCTTCCCCAATGGCATACATGTTACCGGCCCTGCCCTTGGGTATTCATGCATTAGCATCGACAGCTGCATTGGGAAAGTCCATGCATAATGGCAAGTACAGACAAAACCTGGAGCCCACAGCCCCTTGTGCCTGTCAGGCTCCCTGCCTCTCCTATTTTTTAAAAATATTTTTAAATTAATAATAATTAAAAAATAGAAGGCAGGCAGGCTGCACAGTGAAATCTCCAGTGCCATCTTTTATAGATAGATAGATAGATAGATAGATAGATAGATAATATTATTATTGCATTTATATACTGCCTTTCTTCCTCCAAGGAACCCAAGGTGGAGTACATAATCCTCCTCCTTTCCATTTTAGCCTCACAACAACTCCGGAGGGAGAGGCGGGCTACAAATAAATATTATTATTATTATTATTAAGTAGGTTGAGCTGAGAGTCTGTGATTGGCCCAAAGTCACCCAGTGGGTTTCCATGGCTGAGTGGGGACTAGAACCCAGATCTCCCGACTCCCAGTCCAACACTTTAGCCACTACACCACACTGGCTTTACTGCCAATAATGCCTCTCAGCCCCACATGATCCCCAGAGGCATTCTCACTGCTTCATTTTGAAATGTGCCCAGCCACTTAGGAAAAAGAAAATGGTGGACTGGGGGGATGCTATTGAGCATCTTGGGCAGAGTGAGGTAGATATTTTGTCTGTGCTGTGTGGTTGTGTTTCTCTGAACATCACCAGTTTCATCTTCTGAGCGCTTCACCTGTGAACTGGATATTGTGCTGTGCTTTGTGTTGTTGGATATGTGATTTGGAATTTGGAGCTCAGACACCACCTCTGCCTTCTACTTGATTTCTTGGCCAAGTTACTTGTGACGAAGCTTCATCTAGTTGCCTTCTGTAATATGGGTGCTGGAGCAGAAAATTGTGGGTTCAAAAGAGTCAATTTGTGTTTTGGAGCTCAGACCCCACCTCTACCTTGTACTTTAGGTTTTTGGGTAAATTACAAATTAGCCTCTCCAGTTTGCTTTCTGGGAAATTAATGTTTTGTGTCTGGCCATGCCCACCATGGCAGCTATTTTGTGATTGGGTGAGCGCCCCCCCCCCCTCAGCTATGTTGTGAGAGTGCCCACAATACTCTCTCAAAATTCTGAATGTTCCCAATGGCCCAAAAGAGTTGAGGACCTCTACATAACGGTATTTTTACATGGACTTATTCATTTAGTATTCCACCTTTCTTCCATCACTAAGCTCAAGTTGATGTATGTGGGGGTTCCCCGGTGGCCAGACTTATTTAGTTTAGTGAGAGTCCTCCATCATATGCCTTCAGACCATGCCTTCCCTGGTGCCCTCCAGATGTGTTGGACTACCACTCCCATCATCCTCAACCAGCATGGTCGACTGTTAGGGATGATAGGAGTGGTAGTCCAACACCAGATATGCTTCCCTAGGAAGGCTACTCTAGGGTTCTAGGGTGCTCTAGGATTTCTAACCATGATAATTTCTTCATGCTACCACAGATGCTGGGAGTGGAAAAACACAATGGGCCTGTTCAAACAACACACTAAAACATGGTTAAGCTAATAACCCTTTTGCAGCAAATGGTTAGTGAGCATGTTTAAATCATGGTTATGTAGCCACCATGGTTAGGAATGGTTCACACGACACACTAAGTCGTGGTTCATATGACACATCAAACTATAATGTTTAGCTCAAAATGCTTAACCGCTGTGGTTTAGAGTGTCATCTGAACAGGGTCAATATGGTGGCATAAATAAGAGCCCAATATGCATGGTGAACTACTGTACAGAAATGGATTGTCACATGGAGAGACAGCTATCACATGGCAAGGAGGAAATTTAAAATATACACATTATATGATAGCTGTAATGTGTACTCTAGCTCTTCTTGTCCATGTCAACTACTAGGCTATGCTTAACCATGAGCATTGGCCATCTAGCCATATATATATATATAGAGAGAGAGAGAGAGAGAGAGAGAGAGAGAGAGTAAGTCTTATAGTTGCCTTCCCCAACCTGGAGCCCTCCGGATGTTTTGGACTACAACTCCCAGCATTCTTGACCATTGGTCTTACTGCCTGAGGCTGATGGGAGTTGAGAATCCAACAGCAACTGGGGAAGAATGGCTTATAGCATTAACGTTGAAGATTTTTATTGAATTAGGAATGATTAAGAGTAGATTCAGCACTGTCCATCTGGACCAGGACGCTGGCTTTGTCAGTGGTTAGAACCATATGTTCCTGAAGAAAGTGTAAACATCTGGATGAGGATTAAACTTTTTAAATGAAAGCTAAGATGCTGGAAGGTGCACTCCTTTGCATTCTACCACCATGAAATCATGGAATTCAAAACGAATGACTTATTTTAGAAGTCTGTTTGATATTTGGCATTCCTAGAGCCAACCTCGTAGCCTTTGTAAAAGATACTTGAGAACAGAATGCATCCTTTTAATATGACATCACCTGGTTTGCTCATCTAATTATTAATCCTGGTGGAATTACTATTTTACCGTCTCATACATGAAAGTACCTTAGAAAAGTGACTGGAGAACTTTGGACCCTTCTAGACCCCAAAGGACTCCACACTGGTATCAGTTAAGCAGAGTTCTGTTACACATTGTTTATTTGGTGCTTCTCATCTAAGGTTGTATTCAATTAGCCCTCGTCACTGATGAATGGCTTCTGTCAGTAGGACAGAGAAGGGGCAGCTGGCATGGCATTGGACAGCTGGCATTGGAAAGAACCTTACGGTTCACCTGACCGAGTGATTCCTGGGGACCTGGCTCAGTGGTAGAGCACATGCTTTGCAGACAGATGGTACTCCTGCCTGAAATCCTGGAGAGCCGCTGCCAGTCAACAATACTAGGCTATGGGCAATACATACTGGGCAATACAGTATTGACAATATTGGGCTAGATGGACCAATGATCTGACTCAGTATAAGGCAGCTTCCTACATTCCTATGTATTCCTCTTCTTAATATCTCTGCTGCTCCCCTTTATTCATTATTCATGCTTTGCTTCAGTAATGTAAAAATTGGCCCATTTGTTACTGCATGTCTTCGTCCTCATGTGTAAATGTACACAAGCACTGGAGGAATATGGGGAGGTGACACTTTAACTGTGACACTGCACCACAGGGAGGTTACACTTAGGACTTTTCTACACAAGCAATTTATTGCATGCTCGTGATTGGTCACTCACGGAAATTAGTGGGTTATGTCATCAACCTCCAGGACATCTGCTTTTCCTCCTTTGTCCCACTTTCAAAGAGATCAGAGATAACACGAAAAGGGATGTTATTCAGCTCTATCAGCTATGCGAAATGCTAGCATAGCACTATAATGACAGTACCATCTAGTGGCTGTAAATCAAAACACCTAGAAACACATGGAACTTGCAGAGGAAGGACTTCCTTTGATTCAAACCATGTGTCCGCCTTGTAAAGAAGCCCATCGTAGTCCCACAAAAAACCCCGAAAGCAGAAAACCCTGGTAAGGATGCAGGTTGTTTGCTTAATGTAGAGCAGGTCTTAGGGGGAAATAGCAGCCATACAATAGTCTAGAGCTTAGAATCAAGAATGTACCCTTTTCCAATAGAATTGCAATATATAATAGAAATGAAAGATTGATTACACAAGCAGCATTCAGCTAAGACTGGCAATTCTTTGGTTAACTTTATGAGGAAATAGGGAAATGAGGAGCCTAATGCCAATATCTCAGTATTTCTGGATTGAAGTTTAAGTTTTATACCGTTTTTGTTGTGATGATTATGCTACTCTGAATCCTCTTTCAAATAAAGGTGTAGTTTGCATACTTTAAAAATAAATAAAGTGGAAAGGGGAGGGCAATAGCCCCCAGACTAGGGTGACCAGATAAAATCCAGGTCAGGGCTCATGTAACTTTAGCAGTTGTAGAGAAAAGGGAATTTCAGCCAGTGTCATTTGTATGCAATTAGTTCCTAGTGAAATTCCCTCTTCATCACAACAGTTAAAGTTGCAGGGGGCCTGCCTTCTTTTGTATATGGTCACTCTAGTATAGTGCCTACAACTTTAACTGTTGTGATGAAGAGGGAATTTCACCAAGAACTAATTGCATACAAATGAAACTGGCTGAAATTCCCTTTTCTCTACAATTGTTAAAGTTACATGAGCCCTGACCTGGATTTTATCTGGTCAGCCTACACCAGACACACATTCAGAATATAAACAATGCTGTTGGCAGTGTGGCTAAGAGAGAGAGAGCTCTATCACACCAGCGATTTAGTGCACTCTTGCCATGCCTGGTGTGCGGATTTGCAGCACAGTACTCACATGACACTGGGCCTGTCCTGCTGACACCCTGCCTCTTCCCCCACCTTTTCTGTTTTTTCCTAGAATTCCTAAAGTCTGGATTATTTTCCCTAAGCACGTTTAATGTGCATTTAATGCTCTGTGTAGTTTTAAATTTATTTTTTTATTTATTTATTGCATTTTTATACCGCCCAATAGCGGTGTGCTGTGACAAGAGTCTTGCTGTTGACTTGAATGTATTGTATTAGGTTCTGGCAGGGAAAAGAGATCTCTACCAGCAACTGGCTCTAAGCCTCAATATAAAACCCAAACCTTGCATCTCAGGTTCAAAGGCGTTTTTTAAAAATCATACAGTGCCTAATCTCTGCAGAGACAGGATTGTACTCCCTGGATGCCCCCAAAGAGCCAGACTAAGGGGTCCTTCCATTTTGCCCAGCAGACAGGCGGTCTGGTTGAAGTGCTCATCTGACAGGACCTAACTGGAGGGAGAAAGAGAAGGGGAGGGGCAGAGTGGAGTGGAGTGGAAGAGCAAAGGAATGAAGGAGCAGCTATTCAGGTGAAAAGGATCATAAGCTTGATGTGCTTCTGCCTCAGAGGTAAAAAAAAATGCGGAGGCAAACCAAGGGGGAAAATTAGGTGTGATGGAGCTCAAAGAGAGAAAGAAAGAGGGAGGAAGGAAGGAAGTACAGAGAAAGACGAACCCAAATATTAACTCTCCTAGAGGTAAGAAGGCGTTCTTCTAGCTGGTCAGGGGGCGATCGGAAGCCTCTCATGTCCCTTTTAAAGCCTTTTGTTTTGATAAAGATTTGAAGGAGGAACACAGGGACTGCCAAGCTGTGCCTTCCCTGGCAGCCCCTAACTAAACCTAATTTTAAATAATGAAAACAGAGACGAGAGCAGAACTCTGGGGAGAAGGGGAAGACAGGGAATCATGCTGACTAGGGAAGGGCTGAAACAGCCTGGGTTGTCCTTAAGGTTGGCCTTCTTGAAACTGCCCAGAAACTAAACACTGAATGCAGTTGTGGGTTGCTCTTACAGGGTGAGTTACCAGAGGAAAGGTTTTTCCCAAGATAAAAGAGGAGAGAGGTTCTCAGTGCAAGTGAGCTTGTCTTCTTCCCATCTTTTGGTGTGCACAATGGGGCTCCATGTGCAGTTTTGGGTGTAATTATCTAACTTTAATGGGTGCTAATGTGCTTACCAGTAATGGTGATGCTTTGGGCATGGAATTTTCCTTCACCAGGACTGTGGGTTGGTCAATTCAGGATGTGATCCAAATGGCTTGATTAGGTAGGTGTCTTCACAGCGCCACCTCGGCCCCACATTCCCTTAAAAAACCCAGCTGTGGGGTGGGGACAGTTAATTAGGCTGACCATCTGAAAAGGAGGACAGGGCTCCTGTAACTTTAACAGTTGTAGAGAAAAGGGAATTTCTGTCAGTGTCATTTGTATGCAATTAGTCCCTGGTGAAATTCCTCTTCATCACAACAGTTAAAGTTGCAGGCACTATACTAGAGTGACCATATACAAAAGAAGGTAGGGCCCCTGCAACTTTAACAGTTGTGATGAAGAGGAAATTTCATCAGGAACTAATTGCATACAAATGACACTGGCTGAAATTCCCTTTTCTCTACAACTGTTAAAGTTACAGGAGCCCTGACCTCCTTTTCATATGGTCAGCCTACAGTTAATCCCCATGGCAGGAGGGACCATGGGCTTTCCAGGCTGCACTGGTGGCCATTGAGTTCATGGAGCCAGATCCCTGCCTGGCCCTCCTGTACATCTCCTCAACCTACTCTGAGGCTTGATCTGCCCCCAGCTTCACTGCACAGTGATATCACCACCAACAGATGGTGCGAAGGAAGTGGTGACCTCACATTTAACGGAAAATCTGTGGTAAGCCAGGGGTGGGTGGGTGGGATTCCACATAGTTTCGCCAGAAAACCCCATGGTGGGTGCGAATTGGCGGCTGCGTCATATAAACCATGCAGCACCACTTTACAGTTACCACGGGGTATACAGGGCATAGAGACAGCCCTTAAGTTAGGGAGTGGGCAGATGGAAGATATCTCACACCACAAGGCACACCTGGCTAGAGAGCTGCCTACTGACGAAACTAATTAGAGGTCAGCAAATATGACGTGCAACTTTCTTGTCCTGACAGTCCCTAATCCTCTGTTTTGTTAGCAAATGGAGATCTGGATGCAAGGGAGATTTTTAAAATGACCATGAGGCCAAGTTCTTATGTCTTAATTTGCATTCAAAGAAGTTGAATAGATAAATATATACTTACTGAATTTAAGGCAGGCAAATAAACCATGGTTTGGTGACTCCCTTCTGCATTCCGTTCGCCATTTTCTTTTACATCTTTAAACATTCTTTTCTTTAATATCTTTTGTAGGGTAATGATGTAATTCTTTCATTAAAGTAAGCATGGCCCTGGTGGTGTACATTCTCCTTGGGGCTCAGGAGCAAGCCCCAGGCTCCTGCCTCCTTCCCCATGCATGTATTCTTTAGTGTGAACCAAGACACATATGCATTCAGACATGCATAGGTCCTGCTCATGTGATCTCTCTGCTGCTCTACGTTTCCATTTTGAAGACAGCAATATTATTACAGCACATTCCTGTGCATGTCTACTCAGAAATAGTCTCAATTGTTTGAGTTGAATTGGCCTTACTTCCAGGTAAGTATGTATAGCCAGGGTAGAGAAGCTTTTTTCCTATGAAAAGCCATTGACCAATGGGAAAAGTCAATTTGAGGCTGCAGCCAAAGGCAGATGGAGCCAGAGGCAATGGTAGGTGGAGTTTGTGGCATTTTGGGATTGCACAGCCTCTTCTCTATACCATCCCATCCCTTCTCCATCTGTAGCACATGCACACAGAGCCTAAGAGCAGCCTTCCCCGACCTAATGCCCTCCACAGCTAGCGTGGCCAATGAGCAGGAACGCTGGAAGTTGTAGTCTCAAACATCTGGAGAGCATCAGACTGGGCAAGGCAGTGTAAGAGGAAGTGATTCGCAGTGTGGCGGGCCAGAGAGCAAAAATAGGCCCTCAACATCCAGAGGCCCAGCTGACACTGGCGGCCACATGAAATTAGGCCAAGAGCGACATGTAACCCTTGGGCTACATGTTCCCATCCCAGGTATTTTCATAGTTCCCTCCTCCACAACAGGGGGGGGGCAATAACTGCAATTTGCCGATTCGTCAGGACTCTGGGAAGAGTTGAAAGGGAGGAGGACATCAACTCAAGTCTTAATTGCGAGAGGATGACATTGCCACATCGGAGTTATTGCTGCTCCCCCCTTTGGTGCTCTTTTTCAGAGCACTTCTCTCACATTTCTCTCTCCCCTGTTTTGAGTGCTTCTGAATTGCACGAATGGGTTTCTATATACTCCTAGTATTATTTTTCCCAGGACGCTTGCAAGTATGCACAGATTAATAGAGGCACAGCCGTGCTTCCATTGTTAAGGGCCGTCAGTAAAAAACACATTCCGCCATGTTAAAGTGATAATGGGGGGGGGGTCATTCTAACAGCCATAAAATCGAAAATGTTTCATCAACCTTTCTGAAATTTACAGGTGCCAGAAAGAAATGTTTGTTTTACATTACCTGAAAATTTCAAGAAGATTGGTGAAAGATTGAGGGAAGGAGAGCAGTTTAAAGTAGAAAAGGAATACAAACCTGTCTCCCTGCTTTTGTAAAATTTACTTCCGGGTTGCTACTTTCTGTGCTCACAATTTGCATAATGTCTAGAGCCTTATTAAGTAATCCAGTGGTGGGGTCTTCTTCCTCCTTGACTGTAGTTGACGGAAAGCTTTTCATTTTTTTTAAATTCCCTTCAGTTGACTTTTAAGGACTATTTTAACCTCTCATTCAAGTCAATGAGGTGGCCATCTTCCCTCATAACGCGACACACTCTCCCCCCTCCTTCCTGCCTTAGAATGTGGGGTGGGTGAGTGAAATGGCTGCTGCCTCTAGCACAGACCTTTTGAGTGAAGAAGAAGAAGAGTTTCTCTTTTCTCTTCTGGAACATGCATTCCTTTGGCTCTGAGAGTATTTTGGGCTATCTTCATAAGACCAGTTTGCTCTTTTGCTCCCTGGTGAAGCAGGGTGTGGTTCCTCTGGATCCATGATAACCTGGTCTTCAGATCTCTCCTGGGAATAGGTGGCTATACCTTGCTTTCTATCCCCCCCACCCCATACACACACAGTGCTCCTTCCCTCTTTTCTAAGACCATGGGACATACTGACTTGCAATGATGAGAGTTGTAGTCCAACACCTTTGGAGGGCACCAGGTTGGGGAAGGGCTGCTCTAAACAAAAAAAAAGAGAAGTAGGTGGCCCTAAGTTGTTCGTGATCAGTTTTCCACAACCCCACAGTCACCTCTGCATATCATATTCTCCATCCTCATGGTTTATCTGCTTTGGGAGAATGAGAATTTCACTTGCACTTTCTGCCTCCTTAGGGAGGATGTGGCATTAAGGCTTGGGAGCCTTAACTCCCAATTTCCCTGCTTTTTGGTGCTTGGTTGGAATCTGTAGAACCTTAACATTGTTTTTGTAAACCGTAGGTTTTTTGTTTAATGATTAGGCTATATGCAGACTCAGTTTCCTTGTATGTTACACCTCCTCACATCCTTTGGCAGCTGAAACATACAAGGGAATTGACAAGGCAAGATGACACTTAGCAGACAGCCGTTTCTGCATTCTTGCACATTTGTGAAAGACTGGGGAAATTAAATAATAATAATAATTAATAATAATAATAGACCCCACACTCTATGCTCACATCTGAGGCACCAATTTATGTGTTTTGAAAAGGTGATGAATAAAGTCAGTGCCTCCAAAAGGGGTAGCAATCAGAGTGGGGATCAGGAAAATTTCCTGCCATAGGAATGAGGAGACAAGACAAAAGACACTGAGATATGTACAGGGAATGGGATGGAGGACTGGGGGGGGGGGGAGAAGCCATGCCAAGCTTCCACGTGCTTGACAGTCTTTCGGGAGTAACATGGGTTGCTGAGCAAACAAACAACCCACGGTGGTTTATCCTCTAGGGTGGCTTAGCAAGACGTGCGAACTGGACCCCTGTTTTACAGCCCGTGACAATGGTACATAGAGAAGAGCCTCCAAGGAAGGTCTTAAAGCCAGGCAGGCTGATATGGGAATGGATGGTCCTTCAAGAAACTGGGTCCAAGCGCCAAACTGACACTTTAAACTGAGCCCAGAAACAAATAAATAAACTGTAAAATTTGAACAAGAGTGGAGTTATGTGTTCCATTTGTTGGGTACATATAGATTTTATCAGTCCTTCGCCTGTTGCCTTCTCTGGGCAGCAAATATACCTGTGTTTTGTACACTGGCTAACACACTTGTGCTTCATGGGTGAGTGACCTAGTTGTCTACAGGGCCATACAGGATCTGGTTTGCCAGATAGTCTTCAAAGAAGGGAAATCTAATGAATCTAATGCTTTCATCACTCTTCACCAAAATGCAAGTCAATTTTTGAAGAATTTGAAAGGACTGGGAGGTGAGTGGGCCATGTCCCATTCTATTGTCTCATTTGTCAGTGCTCAGAGTTCCAAAACAGGAATGCTGTTTAACCATGGCAAAGCTTTTAGAAAGCTCTAGGTAGCATAAAGTGCATGGCAACATCTCAAATATGTGGCCCTGCACTGCTAATTTACTCGGACAAATAATCTCTTTGTCTAAGAAACTGTTGAGGGGTTGAGTTCAATTTCTTCTAGAAACACTTGTGTGGAATGTTGGCAAACTGGAATGAATAGCACGATCCTTGAACTGCTTACTTTTTCATTCATGATCAGTCCATTGTTGGGATTTGTGCACATCTTTTGTGATGGTTAATGGCCTGGTCTCTTCACTGCCCATGTTTTACAGTGAATTAGTTATGGTAGTCTAATGCATAGCTTTTCAAAAACTAGAAGTATACTTTTGTTTGCTAGCTTGGAATTTAATTCCTTTGTAAGAAAGCTTTGGAGCTATGAACAAAGAAGCACATCAAAGCAAACCATATATTTGTATGATTCCCCCACCCCACCCCAGATCATGAGCAGGGGTCTGTCTAAACGTCCTCTTTGCTCTGTGGTGCCTTGAATCGGTGCTGCATCGGTTCTACAGTTTCCCCCCCACAGCTGCACTTAAAAATGTCGGGGACTTATGCTGACTTTTTCTTCAGAGTGAGGTCACCATGGCCCTTCCCCTGTGTGACCTCGCTCTCACACCAAGCCAGGGGCAGTCCAGGGCAGATGGCAACCAGTGACTGGTTGCCGGAAGCCCAGGAAGAGGGCAGGGGGGCAGGCACCTGTACCCGGATTGCCAGAAAACTCCGTGGTCCCTGCTGCTGTGGGGATTTCAGCCCCCACCCCACAGCAGTGATACTTCAGGGGTTCAGGGAGGAGGAGCATTGAAGTGGCACTGTAAAGACAGGTCCCAGGTCACAAAAGGAACACTGAACTTTTTTCCAGTGATCACTTAATATTGCATGTATCTGAATTGCTTCTAAATCTGTTGGAGAATATATATATATATATATATATATATATATATATATATATATCCATAAACACTTTCTGCTGAAGAAAATATTAAAATAAAAACTCATGCACAATGCACCCAGTATCATACTTCCTTTATACAAATCTATGGTGCGACCACACTTAGAATACTGTGTAGAGTTCTTGCCACCACACCTTAAAAAAGTTATTGTAGTGAATGCTTCTTAATAACATAAATACAAACGAAGTGTTGTGGCACCTTAAAGACTAGCAAATTTCACATGTCTTAAGTTTCTGTTCGTTAGAGTCCACTTCATCAAATGCATGAGGTATTTACTCTAAATTTTACACATAGATTTAGCAGGGGAAAGCATGTGCAGAAGAAAAAAAATTGGGGAAAAAATGAGTGCAACAATTTTGTTACGGGTTTCATTTATGTAAAATAAATCAGTGCCATTCAGAAAGTAGTGCGGATAACACAAATATGCTGGATATTGGTAAGCATACAATCCTCTTGATTGCGCCCTCGATGATCAGAAGCCCCCAAACTCAGAGGCTTCTGTTCAGCCAATGCAGGTGGGAGGAGCAGCAGAGGTGATCTTCATCTCCCCATCTTCTAGTCCTGCATATTTCGCTAGAAGTGTTTTTTAGCCCATCTAGCAATGGCACTTTGGTGGGGGAGGGAGGTTGGCAGAGACTCAGGATAGTTCAAATCCTGACCTCTACGGTCCCCTCCCTCCCCACCCACCAGAATGCCCCTCCCTCCCTTTGAGGTCAGTTTTTCAACCTTGGAGAGCAGTTTTCCGCACCAGCTGTGAGGGGGCAGGGATGGGGGCTTACCTTGGACTCCCCCTTCCGAGGTTGGAGCACTGTCTCCGACTTCAGAGGATAAAATCTCCAGTAACCCATGGCCCCTCAGACAATGTCTATTGGTTATAGAAATGCTCCCCAAGTGAATTAACACATGTCGTGGGATAAAAGTCCTTTATCTTGATTGAGGCACCAGGTGAACTTCTTGGTAAGTTACAATTAAGCAGTTCTGCACTGGACTCTCCTGTTCAAGTTCCTTTGTTCAAGAATGGACACTTTAAGATCAACAAGGAGGGCCTTGGGAGGCTGAAACAATAACGGTAGATGGTCCCCTGCAAAGCTGGGGTCTGAGACTAGTGATTGGCAGATGTGAGAAGCAACAGTGGGCAGTTTAAATGGAGATGGGGGCAGGAGGTATCTGCCATTGGATAGACTGCACAAATGGCTTTCTGGGGATCTGCTTCCTGCTGTAGCTGAGCCTATTTGCTTCCATTATGCTTTGCTTGAAAATTTGTAACTTTGTAAATTAAGCAAGCATTTCTGGCAATCCATTGTGAGCCTATCTACACACGCAGGATAAAACACTTTGAAAACGTTTTGAGTGTGTCCTGGGCCCCAACAGTTCTCAAAACTGTTATAAACCACTTTAAACCGTTTTAAAGCAGTAGTATAGATAGGCTCGCTGCAAGCCTCCAGTGTTGTGTCATTCAACTGAAACTAAACCCAATAGTGTTGTCCCTGGCAAATCTCACCAATCAGCATTTGAGGAGGATATTTCAGTACTGATGCTCAGCTCATGAATTTGATGGAGATTCAAAACGGGGGGGTAGATAGATAAATTTTATTACGGTTATACAACCAGCATGACAAAGATAAGTATACAGAAAGTGAAAATATACAGACATTATTATAACATACCAATCCATCAATCCCTACAAAACTTCAGCAGTTAGCAATAATTTCCTTGCGGCGAGAAATAGCCGCTACACAAAATCATGCCACCTGAAGTGTA
The DNA here is from genome assembly GCA_029215795.1 of Anniella stebbinsi. Lineage (NCBI taxonomy): Eukaryota > Metazoa > Chordata > Lepidosauria > Squamata > Anniellidae > Anniella > Anniella stebbinsi. The sequence continues at coordinate 340,562,184 of JARDYH010000001.1, forward strand.
ACTTGATCTTTTGTATCTGCCAAGAGACAATCTAAATAAAAAATTTCTGATCTGCCTGGATAATTTTCCATAATTGGAGCCAACAAAGAAGATCGATCATTATAAAAATAACAGTGGAACAGAACATGTCCCACTGATTCAATTTCCCCAGATCCACATAGGCAGACACGCTCATTATAGGGATTTTTTTTATATCTACCATCCAACAAAGCGGATGGCAAAACATTGAATTTAGTCAATGTATATGCTCTTCTTAAACTTGGAGCAGTTAGCGTTGCCAAATATTTGGCGATTACAAAAGGACCTCTATTGTCCCTAAATGAAGGGTATAGGGTTGCTTGCCTTAAATGATTTTGAAAATCCACATCTCGAATTCGTTGAGCAATCTCTACTTTTGCTTTCCCGTATCCCAGATTTTGAACAGCGGACATAGAGAAACCCAAAGATTGTAGCTTCATGGTCATTGTTTTTTTCCACTTTGAAAGAAAAGTATCTGCCAAAGTGAGTGGGGCCAGACCGACAGGCACGAACAACATTTTTAACCAAAAGTTAAACTTTCTTAGCCATATACGGGCGTCTATTGATCTCAATAGAAGCCCGTATATGGCTAAGAAAGTTTAACTTTTGGTACACAGCCTGGAACTCCCAATATTGATCTTAAAAATTTGGTTTGAACGGCTTCCAACGGCACTATATTTTCTTACATACATACTTCCGCACCATAGAGCAGTTGAGCCAGAACCTTTGCGACAAAACCTTGAAGCACAGAAGGAATATGTTGTCCTCCATTATTATAATAGAAGGAGAGAAGTCCCTTGATGCTCCTTTGCACGTTTTCAATTGCATTCGTTGACTGGGCCTTCCACTTTCCTGATGAATGGAAAATAATTCCTAGGTACCTATATAATTTGAGGGTCATTTATTTGCCATTTATATTTCTTTCTCCTGCTGGAGAACACTAACACCTTTGTTTTATCATAATTAATCTGTAATGATTCGTTTTTACAGTAGTCGTCCATAGCTCTCATCAATCCTCTCAGTCCTACTTTTGTCAATGACAGGAGCACTGCATCATCAGCATATAGCAGGACTGGTATTAGTCTATTAGATATACTGGGAGGTTGCGCTCGTACTTCCATTAAACATTTAACCAAAGAATGTATGTAAAAGTTGAATAAAGTAGGAGCCAAAACACACCGCTGTCTCACTATTCTATTGGGAATTACCCCGGACAGATGTCCAGCCTTTGTACATCTCACCCGCAGTCTTGAATTTTCATATAAACTACAGATGAGAGTCAGCAAACGTCGATCAATATTGGTAGACTCTAATTTTTTCCATAATCTGTCTCTTGGAACAAGGTCAAAGGCTGATTTTAAATCAATAAAGGCCATAAATAGAGCACCTCCCAAATTTGATGTATATTTTTCAACTAAATGTTGCAAAATAAGTGCTTGGTCCACTGTAGAGCACTCACCTCTAAATCCCGCCTGCTCATCTTCTAGAATATTTTCCTGATCAAGCCAATCCCGCAGTTTCTCCAGTAGATGGCTAGCGTACAATTTACTAATAACATTTAACAGGCTTATAGGTCTATAATTTCCAGGATCTGATCTTTCTCCTTTTTTGTAGATTGGTATAATGATTGCAAGGCCCCAATCCTCTGGTATATTTGTTGAGTAATCGATACTCGTAAATAGTGCTGCCAAGACGGGAGCCCACCAATCTATATTTGATTTAAATACTTCTGGTGGGCTATTATCATTCCTCGGTGCCCTACCTACTTTAAGCTTAGATATAAGACCCTTTATTTCCAAGATGGATACAGGGGGCCATTCTAGTAAACTACTCACATTAACCCAATTTGCCTGGTCATCAACCTTCCCAGAACCATATAGATAATTAAAATGAGCTTCCCAAACAGCTGAAGTAATGTAGTACTCCACATTTGTTGTTCCTCCTGGCCACCCCCTAGTCACCAACTTCCAAAAAGTGGCTGTATTATTTTCTCTTGATGCTGTTATTAGATCTTTCCAAGCTTCTCTCTGCGCTATTTGCTTTTTCTCCTTAATTAATTTTTTATAGGTCCTCCTCAGGTCAAACCATTCAGACGGTATTACAGCTAGTTCTTTTTCCCGATACGTTCTGTATTTTTCAACTAGGAGATTTTTTGTCAATTTACAATCCTTATCGAACCACTGTTTTGATTTACCCTGGTAAGTGGATTTTTTAATTTGGTTTTTTTGATTTAGATAATTCTGTACTGCCAAAAACAACTCCCTAAAAGCTTCTAAGGCTGTCTCCCAAGTGTTTGCCAATAGCACAGTCTTACGTTGATGTAAGTAGCTGTCTGAGAGCAATAGATTATTGATCTCCCTATCATTGATGTCCATTTAATGCGTGAGGTTCTTATTTCCATATTCCCAATTTGTGAAGGATTTTGTGCTGTATAAATCCTTTGGTTACCACAATTTAATAATAAAACCGGGGTAGATGGTCACTTTCAATACACTTTTTTACAACACATCCTGCCACCATAGAAAACATCTTATGAGAAACAATGAAATAGTCAATTATTGAAGCTCCAGAGCTAGATAAAAAAGTATATTCCCCATTTCTGTTTCCCTCTGCATTTCCATTGGCAATAATCAGATTCAATCTGTTTACCATTTGGACAAGATATAGCCCTGCAAAATTATATCCTTTATCTTTAGTTTGTCATTGGAAGTTTTGACGCATCGTCTACAATAGGAGGAAGAGCATGAAAGTGCCTGAATAGAGCTAACTCATCTTGCCCCGTTCTGGCATTAAAATCGCCTGCCATTAAAATATAGGCATCTGGATATGTCATTGTTTGCTTAACCACATATTCTTCTAAACTACGCCAAATGTCCTCCGTTAATTTTTTTTTACTTTGGGGGGGCAGGTAAACATTTACAATCAGCATACACATCATCTTCATTTTAATAATTAAGGCATTTGCATAGCCAGGAAGGGGCTCAAGACTAATAATCTTGGCTCGAATACCTGTTGAGACCAAGAATGACAGGCCCCCTTTTGGTCGCCCTCCCTTTAGACTTGGAGTTGCTGCCAGTGAATATTGTGCAAAACCATTCAAAGCTATGTCTTCTACTGCCCACGTTTCCTGGAGAATGTCGTACTTTGTAATAAAATCCAGGAAAGATGGATCTACCATTTTTCTTTTCCATCCCGAGATGTTCCAAGAGAGTATTTTCAGTTGGGCACCTGTATAATCTGATCCTTGTCAGGATACTATTTCAGTGCTTAAACAGTTTATAGCAGGCTCCCTGGTTTTTAATGAAAGTACCGATTGCGAACAGGTATCATTTAAATATTCTATGGCCTCTAACGATGAATTTACTACACTGACATTAGTACTCACTGGTCCTGCAATATCAGGTTCTTTATGTGGAAGGGATCTTTCTTTATATTCCTTTACCAAGGTTCCAATTTCTTGTTCCTCCAAAAATCTCATTTCAGTCCAAGACTTAGGCTTTTCTGACTGTGTTTTTATATCAGCTACAGAGGGAGAAACTTCCCTTTTGTTTTTACTCTGCTCGATGTTGGTAGCTAACTGATTAATTTCCGACATTTTACACCTTTCTCCTTCCCACATTGCTCAATATCACTTATAATCCCATTGTTCTCATCATTGTTCAAACATCTTTCATACGTCTCCCCCAATTTCATTGTCAACAGTTGCTCATTTCCAGTATTAGAAGGACCTCTCCTATCTATCTGTAAGTTTATTAAATGGCATTTAAGATTTTCAAATCGTTGCATTATATTTTTTTGTGCTAATGAAGAGAGTGCAGAGAAGGAATCCAGTAACATTTTCTCTTCTTTAATCAAGGTAAATTTGTGCATCGGAGTTAAGATTTGAGCTAATGGCCCAGTTTGTAATATCTCACTCTGATTGGGCCACTCCAGCTCATTTGATAAATGGGCACCTTCATTAATAGAGTTAAGCTCAATCAAATTCTCCGAGGACCTTTCCACTATTGTTCTGATATCATTTGTACAATTTGGAGAATGCATCCACAAAGCTTGCGGAGGTGCAGAGTTTTCGAAAACCTTGATATTAAAATACCTCTGCATTGGAGAGTATCTCTGCTCTCATATACTAGTTTAGCCTTAATGCATCCATTAAAAGTAATTAGAGCCTGTGCAGAAATATAATTATAAAACAAATATTCTATACAAATTATATCATCTATATTCATCAAGTCCATATTGGCCCCCCTTAATATTTCCATAAAGTGCAATTTGCGTTCATTTTGCGTCAGCCAGCCAGGAGGTTTAGGATAATTCAACAGCACCAATTTATGGCGCCTTAATATCAATGACCACTTTTTGCTTTCTGGTCGTCTCTTCTGAGGAGGAGTCCCCTGTAACAGAACACTATCCCATGGGTCCAGTTGCTCCGATGACTGTGATTGTTTTAGAGAATGTACTGATACATCTGAATGAAGTGTAGTATCATCACTTTCAGCTATGTTTCCTTTTACAAATTTCTTGTTGTTGCGCTTTGAACTTTTTAACTTTACTTTTTGATTTGCATCCACGTCCAATATATTGAAAAGTTTTCCAAAGTTCATTTTGTTGCATCCTTTAATCTTTACATTCTTTTTGTTTTTACTCTTCCTCACCTGGGTTTTCTGCCTTTCTTTTCTCTTTTAAACTGGTCTTTCTAACTTCTTCTCCCTTCTCACTGTCGCTTGATTTTCTTTTTTATTGGAATGTTTTTTACCCCCTGATTCTGCTGTCCCCAGTTTTGGGTCAGTCTTTATATACATTTCCACCAAGGTAGTTAACAGATTATTGCACTCAGACAAAAAGGTTTTAATTAGTCCAATCTCCCTCATTACTGTAAAAAGCCAACCTTCAATAAGTACACCATTTCCTCTTTCTTCTTCTTCTTCTTCTATCGGTTTCATACTGGCCGACGCTGCTTCTTTTGTCATTTTCACTAAGCTCAGAGAAGTAGCTTTATTCGTTAATTCATCTGCTTGCTTTAACATTTCATTATTTAGTTGCTTTATCACAGTATTTTCGGGAGAATATAACAGTCTTTGTGTGGCCTGTTTTTCGGCCTGTAAAAGCTCTTGTGCAAGGTTTATAGATGATGAACTCATACCAGGTGTTACATAAATTCCCTTTGTATCCACTGACCATTCTATAGGTTGGGGCAGATTTTGCATAGTTTCTTTTCTTTTCCCTTTATGTTCTCCCTCCTGCTCACTTGTAGCATAAAACTGCGTAATTTTCATTTGCTTTTTAAGCTTTCGTGCTGGTAGCTCAGGGATAGGTTTCATCCCCAAATCTCTGTAATTGCTTCTAGTGTAAACCATCTCCCTAAAGGCAGGAAACACTGGTTTATAGAGTCTCTTTAAAATATATATTAAGGGGATACTCGCCTCCTTCGATTTTCCAAACTTTGCTTTGTAGTCGTTGATAGTCCTTTATCTGAAAACTCCAAACTCCACATTCAAACTCCTCCACATTCCTGCAGGTTCCACGTCAACTCTCCTCGGTAATTAAAACATACTTATGGCAAGCTGTGTTAAATAGAGTGATTTACTGATATAATCCGTCGCTATTTGGACAGTAAAAAAATGACTAAAAAGCCTCCTCATTTGATAAGGCACCATAAGGAACAGGCAAAAATAGATATTAAGGCTATTAAAACTTATTTAAAACTATTTAAAAACAACTAAAAACAATCTAAAAACAAACTAAAATCTAGCAGCTACCACATACAGTTCAGCATCAAGGGAGGAGCACCACCCTCGGAAGTCGATGTTGAAACAGGTGTACTGTTTACACCTCTAATTATAGTACAATCAGATATTGAGATTTGGGTATTTTACAGCATAACTGTATAATTCAGTGCACAAGCAGTGTGCATCCAGTTTAGGTTTGTTGAGCGTGTTGGCATGACTTGGAGGAGAAACACACATTGTACATGCAATTGGATTAATCTCAGAAATGAACTAGTGATAGAGGTCAGTATGTTGACATTTTTCTAAATGGAAGTTATCCTAAGTTGCAAAGAGAAGTACATATACTAACTGGACTAATAACTTCCTAAGAGCCTTGGTAAATCTGTGGGCTGGAGAGAAGGCATGCCTCTCTAAGAAGAGTGTTTCATAGTGTAGGGGCCATGACTGAGAATTTATCCTATATTTCCACAAAGGGAGCTGGTAACTTTTGATTGTTCAATAAATGGTTAAGGCAACTTAGGGAACTCTTTGTCAACTTTGTATGTGATAATGAAGAAACAATGTGACTAAATATATGTGATCATTCTGTGATCACAATAAAGCCATTAATGTCTTGCTCACTTTGCCCCCACTGGTGATGGATGTCTAGGATTTGCTGATATTCTATCACACAGAGAGAACTGATCTTGCAAAGTGGCTGAACTACAAGTCCGAAAGTCCCTGGTTTAAATCTCACCATGACCATAAACTCACCAGTTGGCCTAAGTCAGACCAAAGGCTGCATTCAGACATAATTTTCTCTGATATTTCAAACCAGGTGGGTACATGCTCCATCATCCCTTTCCTCTTCTGTACTTGGCTTATTAGAGCACTCCCTGGTATGTTAAGCCACAGTTTACCATGATATCCAAACTGTCTGAGCAAACCCTCCAAATCAGAATTGCAACCCATGATTCAATCTTGGTTTCCAACCCTGGTTGGAGGTATTGCTCAAACTGTGGTTTTGCTAGTTCAGGTGTCATAGCAAATTTTGGTTTAACGAAGTACAGGAAAGGAGGAAGGGAGCTCTCTCAGCCTCAGTTTGTTGGTTTATTAGATTTATATACTGCACAACTGACAAATGCCATCAGAGTGGTTTACAATAATAAAACCCCAAAACAGTAAAATAAAAAATTGCAATAGTACAGCTGATAAAAATATTGAAACATTATTAAAAATATTAAAGAGCCATCAATAAAACTGATGTTAAAGACAACAAATTAAAGATTAGATGCCTGTTGGAAGAGGAAGGACTTAGCATAGTGTCAGCTTCAGCTATTGGGCAGTATAAAAATGTAATGAATAAATAAACACAATGTATACAATGAAGACGCCAGGCAGATCTCTCTGGGAACGGCATTTCACAGACAGGGGATTCCCCATCTACAATATGGGGATAATAATACTGATCTACAGTTGTAAGCATTAACAGCAATATAATGCAACAGAAGTGCTTTGAACGCTCAGAAAGAGGAAATATTCACTGTGAATGTCAGTTTTCTGAGTCCTACAGAGAGCATTTTCCACTTTGGGAAAGCTCCTCATCCAGGAGTTGATAGGCAGAGTCCACAACTAAACTTTATCTCTCCAGGGGGAGAAGCCATCCTATGACCCAAGACTGGTCTGAAAAAGCAAACACTCACCCCCTCATTAACCTAGTAGAAAAACGAGAAACTGTGGCTATGGTGCATGTCAGACTGCAAACGGATACTCAAAGTAGTCAATTCTAGAAGCTGTCTACCTCCTCACCTGTAGGGCGATGGCAGAAACCTCTAAAGTTTTAATAAGTTCAATATTTTACATTTAATTATCCACATTCTGTTCCTTGCATGCCTAACAGGAAGTAGAGGCGGGCCAAATGCCCTCCGTGGGATTCAGAAAGCTGAAATCCATGGTAAGAATTTCCTCTTTTTCCTGAGTCACATGGAGGGCATTCTCTACCTTGGGATATTTCAGAGCTGTGTAAACTATGGGTTGGCTTCTGAGAATGGCATGGTGTTGTACTATTACCTTCTGGAGCACACACCTCCCCAAAGCTGCTGATGCAGAAGCTTTATAATGTTTTGCATAGGTATGTGGAGAAGCCCAAGTGGTTACCTAACAAATCTCTTCAATAAAAGAACTTTCTCTAAGGGCTGTTGAGGTAGCAGCTCCCCTAGGAGAATGGGCTGTGATTCCCCCCAGAGGTGATTTTCCAAAGACCTTCTTCGCCTCTGCAATACGTTCCCTCAACCATCAGGAAATGGTGGACTTGGAGACCCCATGGGATTTCCCTGAAAGGGCATGAATAGTGTGTCTGATTTTCCAAAGTCCAAAGTCCTGTCCAAGTAAAACTGAAGTGCCAGGTACACATCTAACCTGTGCCAACTTTTCTTCTGAGGATGAATATAATTTGGACAGAAGGAAGGTAAGGAAACCTTTTGGGCTCTATGAAACAGGGAATGGACTTAAGGATAAAGGAGGACTCTGGCCTAAGGACCAGCTTGCTTGAATGAAAGATACGCAGTTGTGGATCTGGTGAAAGAGCCCCAAACTTGGGATGTAATAGCCACCAGAAAAGCTATTTGTAATGTGAGAAGATTCAAGGAACACATGGCCATCGATTCAAATGGAGCCCCCATCAGCACTGTCAATACCTATTTCAAATTCCAAGTGGGGAATCTGTGATGGGTTTAACACCTCTAGGAAGCACGTAAAGTGAGGGTGAGAAGATTGTGACATCTTTTCCCCACAACCTAGGTTGTTGTTGAGGGCTGCCTCCTGATGGTGTTAGTGCTCAGGCCCTTGTTTAATCATTTTGGAGAAATTCCAGGATGACCTTTTCTTCCCTGTCTTTATGGACCACATTAAGGCTGTCCATTGGTATTGCTGTAAACTTTATTGGTAGAGGGTGTTGTGATGACAGCAGAGTCTTCAGTACCTCATCCGTGTATCCCATCTGCCTTATCCACATGCGTTCAACTTCCAGACTGTCAGACAGAATAATCCTGGCTGTGGATGACATATTGGTCCCTGAGTCAACAAACCCTCCTCACAGGAATATAAATTTGTCCCTGCCAATTCTAGGAGGTCCAAGAGCCAAGGATGGAATTAACAGTATCAAGATCTATTCAGCAGACTATGAAATTCTTCTTTTCGAAAGTGGAGGGGGGACTTGTTGGAAACTGTCCTACAACATTTACGGTGAAAGCAGTTGCCCAAATGTGTTGGGTCTGAGATTTGGGGTGAGGGAAGTATAGCCTCACTGGAAGTACTGTAGGATGGTTGTTTTTTTAAAAAAGTAAATGCTTGCTTACATTATCTTCAGGGTCAATAACAGTACAATTGAGACTTACTCTCAATGGAATCAAGAATCAATCTGAGTATGATTCAGTATTAGTAGAGACCAAACGAAATAGCTGATTCAAGATTCCCAAAGAAATGGGGGCGTGGCCAAGCAGATCATGGAGTGAGTCGCAAATCCTTCATCCTCCGAAAGAAGCAATGAATTAATTGTAAATTCCCTATCTTAAAAGCGTCCTCTGTTGCATTTAAGTCTGCTATGGAGAGGGGGAAGCTTGCCAAAGAGATTGCAGCTGGAATGAGATTTATGGCTTTATAACCGGCTCGGCAGAAGGGAGGAGACGGACCGACAGCTTTGTAGCAGTGCTGTGAAGGTAATTAAAAGACGTATTTATGATTGCGGGCTGAAGGCTGTAGAGAACAGAACGATTGCTAGCATTCAGAAAAGAGACTTTTAAGACTTTTAGGCTTTTAGGCTCTGAAAGATTGCTAGCTGTATAACGATCTGGCTGAGAAGCCCGAGGAGAAACGAAACTAAAAAAAAAAAAAAAAAGCCGGAGGGAGAGAAAGAGACTTTGATTGCTGGCTAGAAGTGGCTTGTGCTTATCGGATAGGCTTGAAAGGTGGATGAGCAAGAAGAAAATAACTTCTTGGAGCCGAACTAAGGGAGATAAGCCGTCCGATAGAAGTTTCAGGCTTGTCCGTACTGACAAAATGGCGGATAAGGATTCTGAAAAGCCAAAAAAGCAATCCCCGAGTCATGCCGGAAATGCTAGTTCTAAGATTGGAACTAAGCCAGGAGCAATTCCTAAAATAACCACAGGGAGGCAAGCTGACCCAACAGATGAGTTGCTTCAGAATTTTCAAAAAATGTTGGATCTGGCAATATTAAAGCAAGATGGAAATATTGAGCAGGCTTTACTCAAACAAGAAGATCGATTGGCAAAGAGGATTGCTGATTCACAGCAGCAGCTTTTAGCAGGACTCCAAAAGGTGGAGAAAGAGGTTGGAGCTTTGCAGGAAGAAACTGGAGAACTAAAGGTTTTATACAAGAAGCAACAGGAACAGCTAACGCAACAGGATTTACGGCTTATAGCGATGGAAGATCGGGACAGGAGAGCAAATCTACGCATAAGATCTTTTGGGGAGAGGCAAGCGGAGACCCCTAACAGTATAAGAGAATTAATTTTGGCATGGGCCAAACAGTTGATGCCACAGGAAGATTGGAGAATGGAAGATATTGAGCGGGCCCATAGGGTTGGATTTGGAAAGTCAAGAGAGCTCCCAAGAGATATTATTGTGAAATTTGCTAACTACTATAAAAAAGAAAAATTAATGCAAGCAATTAGAAGTCAAGGTCAACCGACGCTTCAAGCAACACCAATTGAGGTTTTCCAGGATTTATGCCCTCAGACCATCCAGTGGAGGAAGAGCGTTAGAATATGCACAGGGGCATTGAAGATGAAATCGATCTCCTATAATTGGGGATACCCAGTTTTCTTGAGGTTCAAGTGGAACGGGAAGCAGCAAAGAATAACATCTTGTGAGCAAGGAATCGAGTTGTTGGAGGAGCTGGGCATAATGGATGCCACATTGGTTGGAGAGGAGAAGCAAGACGAAGGCGCGGCAGGAGGGAGCAATGAATAGACTTTAATATATTGTAAGAGAGATAGGGAGAAGAGGAGACTTGGAGGGGAGGGTAGACGTCATTCCGGAATGTTGGGCCGAGTTTCCCCCCCCCCCCTAAGAGTTCTAAGAAGATTGGGACCAAAGCCCAGCATGCTGGTGAGGAGGGGGGTGAATTGGGGGTGAATGTGGGGGGGAGGGTTAGGGGGGAGGGGGTATGTGTTACACAGAGGGAGACCGACTTAAAGACTTGTGTGAAAGAGAGAGATGGAAAATAAACTTAGATTGGCAACATTGAATGTTAAAGGGCTAGGAACGGTAATTAAAAGAAAGAGGATTGAAATGTTATTAAAGAAAAAAAAATAGATGTAATTTTTTTGCAGGAAACTCATCAGGCCAAAGATGGAGTTAATGAGCTTCGAATGAGGGAGGTGGGCGTTTATGAGAAGGCATATGGAACTTCGAAATCGAGAGGAGTGGCAATAATAATTTCAAAGATATGTGGTATAACTATTCAAAGTGTAAAGAGAGATAGCAATGGAAGGTTTCTTATTATGTTCTGCAAGTTGGGAGAAGAGGAATATGTATTAGTGAATGTCTATGCTCCAAATGGGAAACAAATGGATTTTATCGATGAAGTATTTAATGGGTTGGGAGAAGTGGGTAAAAAGCACATTGTGATGGCTGGTGACTTTAATATGGTACTAGATATAGGGAAAGACCGGGATAACATACTAAAAGATACTAAGAGGGTGGGGAAGACAGAGTTAAGCAAATTAATGGAAGGGAAAGAATTAATGGATGTGTGGAGAGCTTTAAGAGGGGAAGAAAGGAAATATACTTTTTATTCACAGAGATTTAAGAGTTATTCAAGGATAGACCACATTTTTGTATCAAAAAATATGTTACCCAAAATTATAGATTGTGATATTGGAGTTATCAAGGTCACTGACCACGCGTTAATGACAATGGACATGGAAACCAAAAAAGACTATAGACAAGCGAAGAGATGGAGACTGGATGTAAGGTTGTTGAATAAAAAGGATATAATGGAGAAAATAAAGAAAGAAATGCAGGAAATTTGGGAGATTAATGAAAAAGAGAATAATCGGCAGGACATATTATGGGACACAATGAAAGCTGTAGTAAGAGGGATTTGTATTAGGGAAAGATGGACATTAAAAAAACAACAGGAAGCTCAAAATAAAAAGATTGAAGAGGAGATAAGAAGTTTGGAAGAAAAGTTAAAGGAGACAAAAGATAAACGCCTAACAGCCCAAATTCAAGCTAAGAAAAAGGAACTAGAGAAAGAAGAATTAGAACAAGTTCAAAAGAATTTGTTGTATTTAAAAAGAGACTTTTTTGAATATAGTAATAGGAACTCAAAGATGCTGGCTAGATCCACACAGTTGGAAAAGGCTAAGAATATGATAGGGACAATAAAGGATAAGGCAGGGAATAGTTGTAATTTAATGAAAGATAAATTAAGTATATTTAAGGATTTTTATAGTGAATTATATACATCAGGATCGGGACCGCAAGATAAGATATTGGAATATGTAGAGAGGAATTGGAAAATAAAATTGCAGAAACAGGACAGGGATTATATGGAAGGTTTAGTTACGGAAAAAGAGATAGAGGGAGTTATTGATAAACTAAAAGGAGGAAAATCACCGGGGATGGATGGTTTGGGGTCGGAGTATTATAAGCTTTTTAAAGGAATTTTAGTACCAAGATTAAAGAAATTATTTAACACTATAATAGAAGGGGGGAAGACTCCGCCATCATGGGATCATTCCCTGATTATATTAATTCCGAAACCAGGTAAGGATTTAACGGATCCCGCATCATATAGACCAATTTCCTTAATAAATCAAGATTCAAAGATTTTTACAGCAATATTGGCAAAAAGAATGGCCACATTTATTAGTAAATATATTTAAAAAGATCAGTGTGGATTTATTCCGGGTAGGCAAATGTCTAATTTAATGGGAAGAGTATTAAATATAATTAGTATTATAAAAAAAAGGAATTTAAAAGCAGGTCTGCTAGCATTGGATATATTCAAAGCCTTTGATTGTGTGGAATGGCCAGCACTCAAAACAATATTAAAAACATTTGGGTTTGGAGATTGTTTTATGGGAGTGATGGATAAGTTGTATAAAAATAATAAAGCGGAAATATTGGTTAATGATGGGTTAACACAACAGATTACACTAGCCCGAGGAACTAGACAGGGATGTCCTCTTTCACCGATCTTATTTGCAATAGTAATAGAAATTTTGGCAAATGTAATAAGGGAAGATGAAAGAGTGAAGGGGATAGGAAGAAAGGAGAAGATTAAAATGAATATGTTTGCGGACGATACTTTATTGACGGTAGAAGATCCCCTAGGGAGTGCTGAGGTGATTAAGAAACATTTAAGAGAATTTGGAGAAATTACGGGATTAAAAGTAAATTGGGGGAAGTCAGAAATGATGTTATTTAATTATAATAAGGAAGAGTTGGAAGAAGGTAAGGATAAGTTGGGTCTTAGACTTAAAAACATAGTACGTTATTTAGGTATTAACATTGATAGAGATTTAGATAGGCTTGAGGAACTTAATTTGGTAGCTTTAAAAAAACAAGTAGGGGAGAAATTAGAAGTATATAAGAAATTAAAACATTCTTGGTTTGGTAGAATAGCAATTATTAAAATGAAGATTTTACCTAAGATTAATTTTTTGTTTAGAATGTTACCAATTAAAATATCAGATGTAGAGTTGAAAAGTTGGCAAAATATAATCAACGCATATTGTAATGGGGATAAGAAAGCTAGGATTAATAAAGGGTTATGGTATAAGGCTCAAAAGAAGGGAGGTTTAGGACTTCCAAATATTAAGTACTATTATATAGCTAATCAGTTAAGATATGTTATAAGCTGTATTCTAGGGGAGGAAGATCTGGAGTGGTTGGAGATGCAAACTGGGGAAATAGATTATAAATTGAAAAATATTTTCTTTAAAAAAATTCAAAAGAAAGAATTAAAGGGACTGGACAACCCTTTGTTGGTAAATATAGTGGAGATCTGGGAGAAATTTAGGGGGAAGTTGATACCAGGAGACTCACCACTTGCCCCAGTGGTAGTAGTGGAGAATTTCCCAAGAGTGTTAAAAGTGGAGATTGAAGCGAGATTGAAAGATAAGGAAATAATTAAGTTAAGGAAGTGGATGGAAAATATGAAGGATAATGAACAAATTAAAGAGCTATTGATAGGTCAAAAATTTGCATGGTTTAAATGTATACAATTAGGGAAATGGACTCAGGAATGGAAATTGAAAAATAAAAAGTGTAGAAACAATACAAGATTTGAAGAATTAGTAGAGTCAAAAGGTAGGAAAGAAGGAAAGGAAATTAAGAAAGGGATGACTAGTGAGATATATAAATTATTGATAGAGGAAGAATTTCAAAATTCACTTAAAGTAATAAAAAAGGTTTGGGAAGAGGACGTAAATGGAGAAATTAAGGAATATAACTGGGAGAGGTTGTGGAACGCAAGAATGTTAAAATTGTTATCGATCAGAATTAAGGAGAATTTTTATAAGGTATTGTGGAGATGGTATCTAACACCGGTTAGATTTCATCAGATTGATAAAAAAATATCTAAAAAGTGTTGGAGAGGATGCCAGGAGGTTGGAACTTATTACCATATGTGGTGGAGCTGTGAATATGTACAAAAATTTTGGAAAAGGGTATTTAAAGAAATAAGTGAAATAATTGGAAGTAAAGTGGAATTAGACCCGAAGCTCGCTCTACTAGCAATATGGGATAGAGGGGAAGAGGACAAAAACAAGAGGGAATTGATAAACAACCTCCTGACTCCTGTCAGACTAATGATTGCAAAAAATTGGAAAGGACAAGGAAGCTATACAATAGAAGAATGGTATAAAGAAATATGGGATATGGCTTTGAATGATATGCTAACTTGTAAAATGAAATTGAAAAGGGGAATGTCCGGTAAAAATGATTTTGGGGAAATATGGAGACCCCTTTTGGAATATGTATTAAGATCGGGGAAGGGACAAACACCTTCAAAAGAGTCGATAAACTTCTGGATAGAATAAAAGATTAAGAGAAGGTCTCATGGAGTGGGGGTGCACGGGGGGGACTGTCGAGGGTTATGTATGTATTTTATGTTATTATTATGTTGAAAATAATAAAATTATTTACAAAAAAAAAAGATTCCCAAAGAAATGTTGATATGTGAACTGAGATCAGGTGGTTTGGCACAGATTTTCAGGATAGAATGCAGCATACTTAATACCTGTAGAATATGTAGCTGCATATGGCTTACAAGATGGATAGGTGAACAGATGACATACCTTTTCACACGTATGGATAGGGATGTGGTTAATAATAACCATTCTTCTGCATGATTTGCCTAGATAGATAGATAGATAGATAGATAGATAGATAGATAGATAGATAGATGATAGATAGATAATCCAGCTGCAAAATATCTGCAAAACATCACTTTTTCACAGCTGAGAAAAACTTCACAGAACTTAGGTTCCAGCAGATGTCAACCACTTACCTGGAAGGCATGTACTTTCATTTTTCTTTGAGGGATAGATTATGTATTTGTGGAGGTGGTTGCATAGAAGATCTAGCCCATTATTTACTGTTTTTCTTGAAGAAAGTACTTATCTTATTATGAGTCTCAATATGTGGAGTGGTTAACAAATGATGTAGTGGCATACTTATTTTCAGATGTGTATGAACCAGTGCAGGCTGTTGTTTCCAATTTCAGTGGGGCTGTGTTTCTATTCTGGGTTTCAGGCAGAACTCTAAAGGAGCCATCCAAGATGCTGGACCTATTTTGGAGATAAGGTTCAGCATCTTGGATGGCTCCTTTAGAGATCCGGCTGGTTTTTGTCTGAAACCCAGAGTGGATTCACAGCCCCACCAAAATTGGAGCCACCAGCCTCTTTTGGTATGAACGTATATTCTGTTATGTTCAATTATTTGCTAAAGCAGTTAAGAAAATTCAAGCACGTATTGTGAAGAAAGTATCAGTTGACTGTAAAAGTGATTCTCTCATCTAAGCAAGTTAAGTTGAAGTAATTACTGGAAGTTTTCATGACAGATATATTTTAGTTATGGTTTTCATTTTTATGTTAAATGAGAACGATTTGTTTTAGATATTTATAATTTTGCACACTTCACAATGGCCTATGGCTATAAGAAATACTCATTCTGTGTGTGAAACATGATCTAATCAATTATCCCTCATTTTTATCTATCCATATCTTCAGTGATGTCTCCCAGACAGGTATTACTACACTTCCAGAAAGAGGACTGGAAAACCTTAAAGAACTGATGGCTCAGAATACTTGGACCCTAAAGAAATTTCCCCCTATAAAGACTTTCCCTTATCTAACTCATGCTGCTCTGTCATACCCAAGCCACTGCTGTGCTTTCAAGAACTGGAAGAAAGCCAAGGGGTAACTATTACAGTTAAGATTAAATTCTAAATGGTCTGAAACCCAGGTAGCTACATGTACCTGTCATCTGCCAAGCAGTTTAGATCACTTTCTGTGGCCCTTCTTCACTATTTCTACTTTCAGAGAGACCCTGGAATTCCCTGCCAAAGACACATTTAGGCTGGTGGGGCAGACTTCAGGCTTGTGGGATCCACTTTGCGTTCTGTTAGAACACCAAGTTCCACCAATTGGAGATGTATGCAAAATGGCAGTTCAGGGAGCAAAGCCAGCTACCTCCTGCATCCCTATGAGACATAAACTGGGATTATTTCCATACACACACGCAAATCTACTACAGATATTTTAGGAGTTTCAATTAGACCTTAAAAGTCCTACTGTCAAACTATTAGGAGACTGTTGCTGATCTACTGCAAATCTACCAGTAGATCCCAATCTACTTCTGCCTACCCCTGATTTAGGCAGCATGTATATCCTATTCACCTGAGCTTTTAATTAACATCAGTTGTTTAAATTGCTTTTAGCACACTGATGATTTTTATACTGTACTCAAATTTAACATTGTTAGAATTAAGGGGTTGGATCCAAATTTAGTCATATTCTTAGTCATGACTAACTTAAGTGCCATTGAATTCAATGGGCCTACTCTAAGCATGAGTTAATCTGGCTCTAACCCAGTATGTTTTTGTTATGATTTGTAATGTTTACTGTAATTTTTAGAGTGGAATGACAGTGTAGAAATTTGTTTAAATAAATACACATAAATAAAGTCTAGTATAATACCATTGCGACGCAATTAGATAATCTATTATAGCTTTTTTAAAGGGAAAAGTTATCCAATTAAAATGTCATACTACGGGAATGCCTAAAGTTGTAGCTTGGATCCAGAGCCAGAATTCTTCAGATTTCCAAGAATGATATTCTTATGCCTAGATCACAATGAACAGTTTCCCATTGCTTTATTTGATTTGCTCAAGACAAGCTACACATCCTAGAGATAATTCTTCTTCTGTGTTCTTTTAGAATTTTGGAGTCCTTGTTGTGCAATCAAACTAACAATTACAACTTCCGCAAGAGAAGATCTGCCCGTGCCTTCAGGCGCCCCTTTTACCAAGATTATGCAGAAGATTATTCAGATCGGACAGATGCTGTGTATGACGAGGACTCCAAATTTACAGATGTCCATGGAAATTCTCATTTTAATGTCTTTTTTGAAGAGCATGAAAATAGAGAGGTTGGGTTTGGCCAAGAGCTCAAGAACCCGCAAGCAGATCATATTCCGACATTTGACAGCCATTATGACTTTGTTATCTGTGGAAGTACTGATTATATTAGCTGCACTCCAAGACCTGATGAGTTCAACCCCTGTGAAGATGTGATGGGTTACAAATTTCTTAGGATTGTGGTATGGTTTGTGAACTTACTCGCCATTCTGGGCAATGTTTTTGTTCTCTTTATTCTACTCACCAGCCATTACAAGTTGACTGTCCCACGATTCCTGATGTGTAACTTGGCCTTTGCTGATTTCTGTATGGGATTATACCTTCTCCTGATAGCTTCAGTGGACCTTTACACTAGGTCGGAGTACTACAACCATGCCATTGATTGGCAGACCGGACCTGGTTGCAGCACAGCTGGCTTTTTCACTGTCTTTGCTAGCGAATTGTCTGTCTTCACCTTGACTGCAATCACTCTGGAACGCTGGTATGCTATTACCTTTGCCATGCGCTTGGACAAGAAAATCCGTCTCTGGCATGCTTCTGTTATCATGTTGGCTGGTTGGCTAGTATGTTTCCTTCTTGCCCTTTTACCATTGGTTGGAGTCAGCAGTTATGGAAAAGTCAGTATCTGTCTTCCCATGGATACTGAAACACCCTTGGATCAAGCCTACATTATAATTGTTTTAATGTTGAACATCATTGCTTTCACCATCATTTGTGCCTGCTATATAAAAATCTATATTACTGTGCGCAACCCCCAGTACAAGTCAGGGGACAAAGACACCATCATTGCCAAAAGGATGGCTGTATTGATTTTTACTGACTTCTTATGCATGGCACCAATTTCATTCTATGCCTTATCTGCTATTATGAACAAACCCTTAATATCGGTCAGTAACTCAAAAATCCTGCTGGTCCTTTTCTATCCAGTCAACTCCTGTGCTAATCCATTCCTTTATGCTATCTTTACCAAAACTTTCCGAAGAGATGTCTTTATCTTGCTCAGCAAGTTTGGGTTATGTGAACATCAGGCTCAAGTCTACAGGGGCCAAACCATCTCCCCCAAGAACAGCAGTGGCTCTTACAGCCAGAAGGGCAACCGAGGGATGGGTCAGAATCTCACAAACCTTCAAAGTCATCCCCATGGCTCACCTGGAGACTATCATCCAGCAGTAATGCTGCATACTCAAGGGACCATGGACGAGAGTAAGCTGACTGTATTATAGCATCTGAGTGCTTAATATGGTCAGGCCAATAAGAAGCTGGTTTAGAAATTCATTTAATGTCCCACTTGTGTGATAAGGACATCATTTCTCTCAAAGTCTATGATTTTTTGAGATGCATTCTGATTTCCCATTAACCATTTATCTAAATTTCTGACCTTAAAAACATAAGAAGAACGATGCTGGATCAGACCAAATGCCTATCTAGTCCAGCATTCTATTCCCACAATGACCAATCAGATGAACATGAAAAAACACAAGTGGGACATTAATGCAGTGGTACCCTCCCACTCATATTTCCTATATTGGTGGTAATATATAACCACCATAACTAGTAACTTCTGATAGTCTTATCCTCCATTAATTTGTCTAGTCCCCTTCATGAGCTTCATTGGATGACCCTGCATTCTAGGATTATGAGAGAGGAAGAAAAACCTCTCCATCTTCTCCACTTTACCATGTATATTTTATACACCTCTATCATGACCCCCTTTATTCACCTTTTTTCTAAGTTAAAAAGCTGCAAACATAGTCACCTTTCCTTATTGAGGAATTGTTCAAGCTCCTTGATCAGTTTGGTTGACATTTTCTTCACCTTCTTGAGTTCAACAGTATCTTTTTTGAGGTGCACTAACTAGAATTGTAAACAGTATTCCAAGAGTGATCACACTATAGATTTATATAAAGGCATTACAGTATTACCAGGTTTGTTTTCTATTTCTTTTCTAATGATGCCCAACATGGAATTCACCTTTTTTTTTTTAAAGCATCCACACACTGGGTTGATATTTTCATCAAGTTATCCATCACAGTCCCAAGATCCCTTTCTTGGTTAGTCCCCGCCAGCTCAGATCCCATCAGGATATATGTAAAGTCAGGTATTTTTGTTCCAGAGTGTATCACACTGAACTACATTTGCCAGGACGAAGAGGTCTTTTTGGAGCTCTTCACAATCTCTTTTCTTTTTCTTTTTAGCACTCTGAATAATATGGTATCATCCCCTGACTTCAGACAATGTATGAACAAGTTAAAAAGCACAAGGATACATATCCTTGGGGGAGTCCATTGTTTACATCTCTCCTCTGCAAGAACTATTCATATATTCCCACTCTCTGAGCCTATCTACACCAAGCAGGATAAAACATTTTGAAAACGTTTTGAAAATTGTATATGGAGTGTGTCCTGGACACCAACAGTTATCACTACTGTTATAAACCGTTTTAAACCAGTAGTGTAGATAGTCTCTCTGTTTCCTGTTCTTTAGTCAGTTACCAATCCGTAAGAGGACCTCTGCTCTTATTCCATAAGTGATACATTTGCTCAGGAATCTTTGAGGAGGGGTTTTGTCAAAATTCTTTCGAATGTCCAAATAAATACATGCTTGTTAATACTCTAAAAGAAATATAAAGGTTTGCAGAAGCCATGTTAATTCTTTTATATGCTTAATTTTATCTTGAATAATGTGTTCCACCAATTTACCTGGAACAGAAGTTAACCTTACTGGCCTGTAATTTCCTGGATCCACTATTAAAAATTGGCATTAAATTGGCCACTTTCCCGTCCTCTTGTATAGAGCCAGATCTTAGGGACATGTTACGTATTTTTGTTAGGAGAGCAGCAGTTTCTCATTTGAGTTCTTTAAAGAGCAATCCTCTGTCCCCTAGATAGTGTCTGGGAGACACAGGGCTCCAACCTCGGAGCTAGGAAACCACACTCCCCATCCTTTACCCCTAACCCTCATAGCCAGTGCAGAAAACAGAGTACAGAGGCAGGGAGAAGGGGGGTTTCCCAGGAGCGGGAAAGTGAGGAGACTGGAATGGCAGCCATACAAGCTATCCTGTGGCTGCCCCAGCCTCCTTCCTTTCCTCTCCTTGAAGCCTCTGCTAGATGGGTGAAATCACCCATCTAGCTTAAATGCAGAGCGGGAGGTGCAATGTACCTCCCACTCTGCATAGGATACTTGTAAACCTCCAAGTTCAGAGGCGTACAAATACCCGGGACGGATCAGAGAGGATTATATCCTTAAGAACTTTGGGATGGATATTATCTAGACCTGGTGATTTTTTATTTTCAGTTTGTCAGTAACATTAAAACTTTATCGCTTGTCACCACTATTTGCTAGAGTTCATCAGATTCCATCCCTGAAAATGTCAGTTCGGGCAGAGGCATCTTCTGTAGTGAAGACAGAAGCAAATAATTAACTTAGCTTCTCTGCAATCCTCTTATCCTCCTTTAGTACCCCTTTAACTCTGTCATCCAGTGGTCCAACTGCATCCCAAGCCAGTTTCCTACTTTTGACATATTTAAAGACATTTTATTGGTTTTAATATTATTGGTAATGTACTCTTCAATAGCCTTTTTTACATCCCTTATTGCCCGCTAGTGTTTTGTTTGTGCAAATTTGTATCCTTTTTGGTCTCTTTGGGTAAGACCTTCATTTTCTGAAGGAAACTTTTTCCTCTTCTCTCTTCACAAACTCCTTGAAATTGGCAGGCTACTTATAGAGCAGTGTAACTGGTAGCCCTACCTCCATCTAGCACAAGCAGGATAAGCCCCTCCCTCCAGGACTATGGAAGCAGCCTCTCTTGGCCAGTTCTACCACTCCCTGTCATATTCCCCGTACACTCCTTTTGGGCTGCTCTGAACCTGACACTATTATCAAAGACATGTACAATACTCGAAGCTTATGTGAATGCATAGTATAAAGAAATAAAATATTATTTTATGTTCCACTCTTCTACTGAAAGTATCCAGAGTAGCATCCTATATCATCATAAAACCATATAATCAATAACAATTTATGTACAACAATGAATTTCCAAAAGCAAGCCTAGAAGCATTCTGATCCTATTTTGGGGGATTTGGTTCAGCACCTTGGATAGCTCCATCAGAGCTCTGGCTGGTTCTGACTGAAACCCAGAATGGATTTACATCCTCACCGAAATCGGAGCCACTAGCCTCCACTGGTGATGAGCCTGATCTAAATTCCTGCAAGCAGTTTACAGAGCCAGGCTACTCCCACACTGCTCCACTCCTAGAGTCACCCCTTCAACTGTGTTTAAAGGGTGAGAACCCAGATTAAGTATCTGCTCCCCAGTGCTGCAGTCCATTGGTGTTACCAGCCTAAATAATTTGTGGCTGATAAAAAGCAGTAAGTTCACAAAGAGGGATGTTTAAGAGATTCATCAGACAAGCGTTTTATCACAAGCTCGCTATTGCCCATTTACAGATGTGTGCGCGTCCTTTCTACAAGGTCGTCCGCTTCTTGGGCACCTTCCACTCGTTTTTCCATTGCAAAATATACCCTTTTAATCCAACTTTATTAAAAAACTGGAATGTGCCGCAGTCTCCTACTGTATGCAGGAAAAATGGCGTAATAAAAACAGCCCTTAACTGGGCCACATGGTCTTTGTTTACTTCCTCTTTCCCCTCCGAGAAGAAAGAGGAAGTAATGAGAGACAGAAGCGGGGATGGAGAAGTGACAGTAAGGAAACACGATGTCCCCCCATGTGATGATGTTCTAAGTCTATAACCCTGGGAGCCCTGCAAACTTACTCCATCCAGTTCAAGCCAACCAATTTAGAGACATCAAAGCTTGCTGGTTTGCCTTAAATTACTGCTGCAATAGTACAAAAAGTAACAATTGCTATCACCATAGGGACATAATGGAGATGCTAACTACATGTTTTTCATTTTTTAAATGCTTATTAATATTAAAGTCGCACTGGACTGTACCATGAATGTCTTTGCTCAAAAACCTTACAGTCTTAAAAAGAACTTGACCTAATAAGATGAGAGGAAATGAGAACTATTTTATTTCCTCTGTGTGTGTGTATGTAATGATAGTACAAGTTAAGGAGGTCACCTTCTGCCTGGGAATGCCCTCAGAGTGGCTCTGAGTTAGGACAGACTGGCAGAAGAGATGGGCTGACCTCACTCTGGGTGGAAAAGTTGGGGTAACTCCCCAACTTTTCAGCCGTGCATCTTTGACTCTTTGCCCTGGGGTGGCTTCAAATCTGTGGCTGCGTCATCTAAAAAATGCAGCGTGGATTCAGAGCCACCCCGGGGCAAAGACGATGCCAAGACAGCCCCTAAGTGTCTCCAAAGAAGGGAGAGAAAAATAAATATTCTGGGCTAAATGCCATTGTGGCTATATTAACACCTGGCAGAAAGGTTACACTGATATCTCATCTTAAGAGTAAGTGCCAGCTGTCTTGTTTTTGGCAATACATTGGCTTACTCAAAAGTGGGCCACAGGTGGGATGTTCAGTTACACTTCTCATCGTGCCAAGTCAGACAGACATCACAAAATAAGACTCAACGTGCCGTGAATGCATTTTGAGCCCACTTTTTAAAACAGATGTGTGTCTGTAGCAGGGCCTCAAATCAAACACTGGTATTCTACAGCCCCGTGGCTGGCTGCTCTGTCATTGCCACCTTTCTGGCACAAAGCATCAGCCACTTACCTGAGCAACGGTGTAGTGGTGAATTCTGAAGGGCAGGTGCTCTTCATGACACCCCCAAAGCCATATGCCCCAAGCCACAGCCCTGTTATGGCTACATGATAAAAATGAACTTTTGATCTCTTGCCTTGCTCAGAGTTCTGTGAACGCAGAATTTGGGTATGTCCCAGATGGAGCCGCTACTGCTTAAAGCAGCAGAACAGAAGCTGTTGCATAAAATGGAATAAAGCTTCAGTCTCTCTACTCCCCCCTCCCGCCCCGCTTTTCAGGGTTTCAGCTTTGCTCAGGCTGCAATCCTATACACATTTACCTAAGAATAAGAGCCTATCTACACTACTGCTTTAAAACAGTTTATAACAGTTTTAAAACGGTTAATAACCGCCATTGACCAGTTTAAAACTGTTATAAACCATTTTAAAGCAGTGGTGTAGATAAGCTCTAAGTCTCATTGGAAATTATTTTTGTATAGACATTCATAGGATGATGATGATGATGATGATGAATTTATTTCTGTACTGCCCAACAGCCAAAGCATTCTGGTTGGTCTACATGGATTGCATGGTTGAAGAGTTCTGTCTGGAAAATTTGGTCCGCAATTTTGAGAAAGGCCTATCCACCATTTCACAGCCCAAAGGGGCGGGGGGATCCCAATCCATTTTCAGCCATTAAAATTAAAACACAGTGTTCTTCTAAATTCACCTCAGCCAGTTTTTAAAAACAAAAACAAAAAATGAATTAAATGTCTGCCATCCACACAAACTTATTAAGACTGGTTCTCCTCTGCTCCCCCACCCCTTCACTTAAGCGGCAATCCTTTATACATTTACCTGGGAGTAAGTCCCATTGAATTCAATGGAGCTCACTTCTGAATAAACCACGGGGTGGGGAATTAAACTGGCAATCACATCAGCTTCTTGGAAGAAATCTTCCATACTTCTGGACACAATATTCTTTCTTTACCAGGAAGTCCCAAATAGTAGCATCCTGTTGGAGGATCCTGTGACAACCAGTGCTGCTGAGGTGAGCAGTTAACTGCAGGCATCTTTGGGTGGCCTAAAGAGATATTTGCCTATATATGTAATAAATATAAACTTTTCTATCTTCCTCACCCCTTACGCACCTCACACAGAATATGAATTCTCCTTAAACAATTTAAAATGTAATTTTTTAAAAAAAAGTAACGATGAAATTAAACATTAATACAACCGAAATAAATTAACATTTCCTTGCTTTGGACTCAGTCACATACACTTTGTAACTGTGGAGGGGGAAATACCACCAAAGCATCACTTCCATTATCCACACTTAGAAACAGGTGACACAGATGCTCATCCGGGGTCTGTTGAAGTGGAAGAATACAATTTTTTTAAAAAATTAATCAATGTTTTATTATATGTTTCAACAAAACAAACAAAACGCAAGTGTAGCTACATACTGTAAAGGCCTCAGCGTCAAATATTACAACACTCTAAAAAAAGAAGAAAGAAAAAGGAGTAAATTACAGATAAACTTCAGTAAAGACAGACCAAATATCTAAATGTAAGACCATTTGTGAATGGTGCCTATATATACCACTCTTTCAAATGTTGCTAGTATTGTTAGGACTTCAACCTATTGCCTTATAGGCTGTGAGCTTTTAACTTTCAAAAATTGATGTGTTTTGACGTGCTTCCCTTGAGCAACATTTGCCTGGTGGAAGGGTGGTGGGAAAGTGAGGTACAGATAAATAAACAAATAAATAAATCCCCATTCCCACTTGTTACACATGACAGGCTTCCACAGTACAGCTGGATCAAGGTGTATCTTTAACTGTGAAGCATACTTTTCTCCTGTATATAAACATAGTTTTTGTGACAGTTGCCTTAGTAAAAACTAATATTTGATATTTCTGCCTTAAGAGAGGTGTGTGTGTGTGCGTGAGAGAGAGAGAGAGAGAGAGAGAGAGAGAGAGAGAGAGAACGTACTCAGTGGATGTTCAGTGAGCAGTGTAAACAAGCACAGAAAAATATCTGTGCTTTCAGTAGAAAATAATATTTCCCTCAGTTGATTGTAAATATCTGAGTGACCATACTGTCTTGGTAAGGTGTTGTCATTTAAAAAAAAAATACTGATGTATGTTCTAGCCTTGTAATTTTGGTTTTTATTGTTAGGCAGAAATAACAATTTTCTATTGTACTCCGATGTTATCCACAGCTGTGTCATTCACTGTTCATGTCATGGACCTTCATATATGTAGTTAGCATAAATTGCTATTTCCTTCTGTTTTTCCTACTTGACTTTTTGAACTTGCGATGTCCCTCTATTCCACTAACAAGAGGTTGCACATCAATTGCTTGCTTATATAAGCAAGGATAGCAGAGGCTGTTCTTTCAGTTTTGCTATTCTTGAGGCCAAACCAGATGTTTCTATATTTATTAAACATACACTTTCCTATTTACCTATAAAGAACATCTGGCTTTTCCAGCTCAGGTACTAATTTTATTTATTTATTTATTCATTTATTTATTACATTTCTATACCTCCCAGTAGCCAAAACTCTCTAGGTGATTCACAAAAAATGAAACTCTAAAATACAGTATAATAAAATGTAATATAAAACCTTTAAAAGCTTAACAGAATACAACCAGCAGTAGGGAAACAAACAAATGAACAAGCACACACTTTCAAAAACAATCTGACTAACTAAAAAGCCTGGAAAAAATAAAATGTCTTCACCAGATGCTGAAAAGCCCATAATGTGGGGGCCAGGTCAGCCTTTCCACAACCGGGGTGCCACCACTGAAAAGGCCTTCTCCTTGGCAGCCACCTGCCTCGCCTCATTAATGGGGGCACTCAGAGAAGGGCCTTAAAAGATTACCTCAGAGTCAGGACAGGTATATGTGGGAGGAGAGAATAACCTGGCTCCAAGCAACTTAGGGCTTTAAAAGTCAATACCAGCATTTTGAATTGAGCCTGGAAACAGACTGGAAGCTAGTGTATCTCACAGAATGCTGGTGTAATATGATCATAGCAATCAGTTCCCATTAACAATCTCACTGCCATATTTTGGACGCTGAAGTTTCTGGACGGTCTGCAGTGGCAGCCCCTCGTATAATGCATTGCTGTAATCCAAACAATTGGTTACCAGAGCACAGATAGGTGTAGCTAGGCTATCTCTGTCCAAATAAAGATGTAGCTGACATAGCAGCCTAAGCTGATAAAAGGTGACCTGCACTGTGCCTCCAATGAGAATGCTGGATCCAAGAGCACCACCAGACTACGGACCTGATCCTGTAGGGTAGGGGAGGACAACCTCCAGCCTGTAGGCCCAGTCCGGCCCATGCTGGGCCCAGTCCAGCTGGCAAAGGGTTGACCATCCTCCACAGGCCCTGCCCCCTTTCCTCTCCGAGCCCCTCCACTTCCGACAGCCTCGCCCCCTGAGGGTGAGAGATACAAAGGGCCCTTAAGAGCCTGAACTGACTCCTGCAAGCCCTGGCTGGGTCCCTTTCTCAGTGCCGAGAGAGACACAGAGCTCCATTCCTCTGCCTACATGGAGACCTTTTTTTAGATGATGGGCAGGGTTGAATGATGTCATAGGAGGGGGTAAGGCATTCGGGTAAGACCCTCACCCATTGACATCTGGCTCCCTGGCTTGGTCTGTGGGGGGAGGGATGGTAATCCTGGTCCCTGGATTAAAAGTGGTTGCCTTCCCCTGCTTTAGGGGGAGTGCAACCTCCTGTGGAGCAGGTTGAACACATGTTAGATGTTGAAATGAACCACCCACTAACAGCACCTTCATCTTGCCTGGACTAAGTTTCTGTTTATTGGCCTTCATCCAGTCCATTACTACACTCAGGTACTGATTCAGTACACCTACTACTTCAGCTGGCTGTGATGAAATAAAGAGATAAGAGCTGAGTGTCATCTGCACACTTCAGCCCACATCTTTGGATAACCTCCCCTAGCGGTTTCAAGTAGATGTTAAACAGTATGGGGGATAAAACAAGCCCTGGGGAAAATCCCCCAGCACCACCTTCTGGAATTCATCATCCAAGTAGGAGCAGAACCTTGTGAGGACTGCACTCCTGCTTGGATGGCCAATCCCAGAAGCTTGTGCTTGCCCTTTGCCACTGCCAAGCCAACAAAAGTCACCATGGCAAAATAATCTTTGTTTTACTGTAGGAAATTGGCAGCAAACCACTTAAGCAGCCTGAAATGGCTAAATCTTGCTTGATTTACAGTGAGAATTGACTGTTTCAGACTTCCACTGTGGCCAAATTTCATTTCAGACCAGCAAGATTTGGCCATTTTAAGCTACCTTAGTAAAACAGCCAGGTTCCCCCCACCCTGCACCCCATGGAGTGCAGCCTGTGGTGGTGGGGCATCCAGGGGGCAAAAATGTCCCCTCCTCCTGTTGCCCACATCGGATTTAAATTATAGCAGTTGTTTTTATACACATAAGTTAGCATATGGACATTTTATGCAGATCGATATCCTCTTTCATTCCCTTCTCAGAATCATTGACAGGACCCAAGGCCTGTGTCATTGTTGGTGAGAACTGGGAGACTACACTTTCCATTCACTCTCTGCCAATGGATCCTTGACTATTTCTTGCATTTGTGTATTATGTTTACACCCTACCTTTCCTCCATCATGGGATTCTTAAGTGAAAGGATTCTCCAGTGCTGAGCAGGGTCTTATATCCCTAGCTAGTCATTTGAAGTTTGCCTGGAATTCTGCTAAAGAAATCTACTGAGATTGGACTGCAATTGTCCAGTACAGCAGCAGGTTAATATTCAGCTCCTTACTGCAGTTTTGCCTAGGGACAAGGAGGATTGCTGAACTATATCTCTAATAGTTTCTCATTTTCCAGTTTTCCAAGAGAGGGCAAGGGCTTTAGGGCCATTCAAATTCAAGTGGTTGCACTACCTGGTGACTGACATCTCTGCATAATATACCACTTGGCAAGAACTTCATAACTCTTCCCTTCCCCCCCAGTACACGCCATGCTTTGATTCCGGGTCTGTCCCAGAAAGAGACTGAGGCAATACTCCTGAAGGACATCTGCATCAGCCTGGAACAGCAAGCCGTTAAGTGGTTTCCCTCCTTTGCAAAGACCTCTTTTCAAAATCAGAAGACCAGTGTCAGCATGACCTCTCTTCAAAATAGAAGTTGCCCTTTGTCTCCAGCCACTTCAGTGAAAACCTGAGCTGGGGGTGGTATGGCAGGGTGGGTGGGGGTGGAACAGGGACAGCTATTGTGCTGAAGTGGAGGCTAAATGGAACATGACATTCAAGGCATAAGGGCACTTGACATAGAAAGAGCCCTCCTGGATCAAGGATCCAGCAAAACCAGCCAGCCAGATATGCCTGGGAAACTCAGAGGAAGGGCATGAGAAGGCAGCAGGCCTCCCTAGTGTTTGCCTCCAGCTGCCTCTGGTATTCAGCACCAATGGACTGGACTTCAAAATTAGGCCAGGTCCATAGCAATACTCCCTGGACAATTCCGACCACCCCCTCCATAAATAAACACATTCTAGAGACAATCCCTCAGTTTTAGTCTACTTTGTTTTGAATGAGTGGACATGATTATTTCTGGATCAATTTTCTGAATAATTACATTTGCATTCTATTGCATAATTTTCCATTTCCAATTTATTAACTTATTGCTATTGAAATTGAGAGAGGCTACTGATGGAGCTCTGCTGTTAGATAAGGGCACAATCAAGCCAAAAATCTAGCACTTTTAACATTCCTTGGAATTCAAAGGGAGAATTTTAAAAGCGAACTAATAGAGAGAAGGCATGCAGACTACTTTCCTCTAGAGAGGACTTTTCTTGCACCTTGGTGCTGGGGTAAAAACAGGTTGTTTACCTATAAGTGGTGATCTATGAGTGGTAATTATTTATGTTAAGGGCGACTGCACAGAAGCCACAAAGAAGTGAGAAGGGTCTCCAGGTTAGGGAAGTTTGACGAATGAAAGCCATCGTCATCATCCTACCTCTACACTTGATTATATATTTATAGGGGTGGGGGGTGGGGAATGGTCACAATCAAGCCTTGACTAGTTTGTGCTTGAAGTCTGTGCTTTGCATAAAGCCTGGGCACTGAAGCAGAAGGTCACACATTACGTTATGCTGACATTTAACTAAATAAATAATGGATGTACCATGTGAAAGATCATCCATGTCCAGCAAATCAAGCACCATGGAATGTAAAAGGACTTCTGATCATGTTAAGCACAGCTATTTGATCCTTTTGCAAGCAGCTGGGCAATTCTGCCTCCTCGAGTGTGGCTGCAAAGTTATAAGCTGCTGGGGGAAAGGGTTCCCATTGCCTCCAAGTGTGACACCAAGTGCGCACTTACAGTTGCACCTGACACTTTATTTATTTATTTCCCATCTTTTCCCCAATACTGGGACTGAAAGTGGCTTACAAATTAAAACATGTACAGTTAAAACAAATACAAAAATTAAAAATATAATCAAACATAGTACAATTTTAAAATATTTTAAACATTTTATATCATTTTAAATACACATAATTAAAAAAATCCAAACTATAAGCAGTACATCCACAAAGGTCTGAACTACTCCTCAAAGGCCCGCCGAAACAGAAAAGTTTTAGCCTGCCTCCAAAAGCACACCAAGGAGGGAGCCAGTCTAGCTTCCCTGGGAAGGGAGTTCCAGAGTCCCCGGGGCAGCCACCAAGAAGGTCCTCTGCCATGTTCCCACCAGGTGTGCCTGTGATGGTGGTGGGACAGATAGAAGGGCCTCCCCTGAAGACCTCAGGGGATAGACAGGCTCATAAGGGAGAATATGGTCTTTCAGATATCCTGGACCAGAGCTGTATAGGGCTTTGCAGGTCGTAACCAGCACTTTGAATTGTGCCCGGAAACAGATTGGAAGCCAGTGGAGCTGTTTTAACAGAGGAATTGTATGCTCCCTGTAGCCATTCCTGGTCAACAATCTGGCCACAGCTCTTTGAACCAGCTGAAGTTTCCGAACACTCTTCAAAGGCAGCTCCACGTAGAGCGCATTGCAGTAATCCAAACGGGATGTAACTAAGGCATGTGTCACCGTGGCCAGATCCGACATCTCAACATTGACATGCTACCCTTAGAGCTCCACCAGACTTGATTGAAAGATGGGATATCAAATACAGTTTTGCGGCACCATCAGTTGCTACAGGCCCAGGCCAAAGCACTTGTAAAAGTAAACAAATTGGGAATATCATGGTTTGCATCTGAAGACTTTTGCACCTTCTGCCTGTTGCTACAACATCCAAGTATTCATTCAGAACTAGAGGTCCACAACCTATAGCCTGGGATACAAATCTGGCCCTCCTGAGGTCCTCTGGGGTTCCCCAAATGGCCACGTGCCCTTTTCCTTAGGAGAGGTTGACTGAAATGCTGCACCCAGGGCTTAGTTACTGACAGTAAGAGCTTTATGCTAAAATATGCTAGTATTCTTTGGCCCGGCCCCTTTGGCCCCACCTACCACTGGAATGCACCCCCAAGAGCTTCTCTGAAATGGAATTTGGCCCTCAGGCTGAAAGAAGTTCTGCACCCCTGATGTAGGCCCTGCTCAACCTTAGGAAAAACAAGTGGTAACACCTGCAATTGAAGGTGTGCCATCACTGGGTAGGTCCTTATAAGCTGATGGTGATTACTTCCCAAAAGCAAGGAAGTTCTTATAACTGCAAAACAATTCCATTCTGAAACTGACTAGAACATAAGGAAACTCTCTGGGAGACTTGATAAAACATAATCTGGGTAGTGAAAGATGGGTGCTTTTTATTCCCTCTACTTCAAATTGCTCCGGTGAGGATATGGAAAGTTACCATTATGACAGAATACCACCAAAATCAAAATCGATTTAAATCTTAGGCGCAAAGATGGAGAGGAAAATTCAAAAGAGAAACTGCTTCTTCTCTAAGGAGGTCAGCATAATCAAAGCACCAGGAAATAAAGTTGCAGTAGATGACGAAGAAGAGCTACAAAAATTCAGACAGGGAAATCATTTCTCCATTTTGGGAGAAGGCAATAGGCACACAACTAAAAGAGTCAGAATGAAACAGCAGAAAAAGGGGGTATGAACCCCTTTGCTCCTGGTGACACCCAAAAGTTCATTGTGTTCTCCTTGGTTGTTGCTTACTATTTGAATCAAGAACATTTACTCCAAATAAAACTGTAAAGCAGTGACTGGACCTGTTCAGACAACACACTAAAGCATTGCTTAGTAAGCTTATTTAAACCATGGTTATGTAACCACCATGGTTAGGAATGCTTAACATGACATACTAAGTCATGGTTCACATGACATGCTAAGCCATAATGTTTAGCTCAAAATACTTAACCACCATGGTTTAGTGTGTTGTCTGAACAGGGTCATTATAGTTACTGGACCAAAAGCCTTGGTAGCTTCTTTCTCTTTTCATTTTTCATTTATTTTTTAATTTTAATTTTAATTATTACATTTATTTCCTGCCTTTTTTCCTCCAAGGAACCCAAGGTGACATACATAATCCTCCTCCTCTCTATTTTATCCTCACAACAACAACCCTGTGAGGTAGGTTGGGTGAAGAGTCAGTGACTGGCCCAAAGTCACCCGGTGAGCTTCCATGGCCGACTGGGGACTAGAACTTGGATCTAACCACTACACCACACTGGCTCCCTTAATTGTAGCCTATCCTCCAGACTTATTTATCAGAAACCCAAAGTCATAAATATCTGCACCCAAACTGATACCAAGTGAAGAAACAGACTTTATAGCAGTATTGAAGTGCACTGATATCTGTTGGGGCACAATCCACATTTCATATACCATTTTCACAGTGTTATATCCTGCTTTGTATTCCTCATTCCTAATGATTTGACACAAGGTGTAGATCTGTTCAGTCGCCACAAATCTGTCTTCCAACAGGGAAAAAGAGAAGCCTTTAGCTTCAATATCTGAAATTAAAAATAAAATTAAAAATATCCTCAAGTACAGGGGTGGAGAACATTTTGGGGTGGGTGGGGCTGAATGACACCCTCCAGCTCTTTGTGGGCTGGATGTCAGGAGGGGTGGGTGGGCTGTTAAAAATTCTTGTTCCACTTGGCTTATGAGTGTTTTTTAATGCTTTAGCTCCACAATCTGTTTTTAAGATCCTCTCCGGCTCTTAAGTCCACTGATGGTGATGTTTTACATTTTTACATTGTTTTAAGTTTTCATTGTAAGTAGCTTTGGGGGTTCATTTTGGGCTGAAATGTGACCCATAAATTTATAATTAAATGAAAACACACATACACACACACCAGATGTTATTTTTCCACAGATCTCGGGGGAAGAGAGTGGAGCATACAAGTAGCATAGAAATCAACAGGGAGGGTGAATCCTACAGCAAGTGTGTGTGGGGGGGGGGCTGGGGGAGCAGAGATTGTCCATTCCTGACTGTACAAGACATTTCAGCACATTACTCTTCAGTTGTCAAAACAATTTTGCTAGGAGAATGCTCTAAAATTCTGTCATAATAGTAGGGGAATAGCAGAGTTTGACTGTTCAGAATGTCTGTTCCTCTGTCAACATAAATGATAACTGGTTACTTTAATAAGCTGTATTAAAATAGTTTCCGTTCTGGATACCCTTGCAAACCTTGCCACCAACTGTGATTGGAAGGAGTAGCAGATGTCTTCAAATACCATAGCATATCAAACATCCAACATCTGTTGGGAATCTCCTCACTTTTATTCTCCCTGTTGCATTCTAGTATAAATTCTTCTGGGACTCTTTTTTATAACTCTTTTGCTGCCATCTAGGGGGTGATAACTGTAAATAGAGAGATCTAAACCATTAGCACATTAATAACATCTGCAAAGTTGTGACTCCTAAGCCTGAGCATACTCAGTTTATCTTTTTGTCCCAACAGCAGCGCAAAACAGGTTTTGATTATGAGCAGCGCTTGTGCCTGCTCCATCTGTTTCTGAAGATGATGGCTACCTTATGAGGCCATTCTATGCTTGGTAATTACCACTACTCGACCCACCCAACTCCTGATAGATTTGGGACTTCTCATTAAATTTGATTCAGAACCAGATAGCCACCTTTTTCCCTATTTGGAGCATTCTTCTTTTTTAGCAGATGCAAAGCTTCAAGCAAAACAAACAACAATGGAGTTTCCTGAAGAGACACAACTGCAAATTTAAAACAAACAAACTAGTGTGCTCTGGATTTCCTAGACTGCTTGGGATAGGATGACTCTGCATAACAGCCAAGGCTAGATTATATAGTCATAGATCAGCCTTCCCCAACCTAGGGCCCTCCAGATATGTTGGATTGCAACTTCCATCATTCCCAACCAGCATGATTTTTTAAAAATGTATTTCATTTCTATACCATAGAATAGCCAAAGCACTCTGGGCAGTTCACAAGAGTTAAAACCATAAAATACAACATGACAAAACACAGTATAAATCTTTAAAAGTTTAAAACTGCAGTAAAACAAAAGTAAAAAAACCAAAAGTAATGCAAAGATAGAAAAATACAACAGCAGGTTTAAAAATGCGAACCGAAGAACTCAAATGCCTGGGAAAATAAAAAGGATTGCAATCCAGCATATCTGGAGGAGCACCAGATTGCATGAGGTTAACATTTTAGAGGGGTGGCCATGAGTCTCACGTCACCTTAAAGACCAAGAAATTTATTGTGGTATACATTTTCATGGATCAGAGAGCCCATGTGATTAGATGCATGATGGCCAATTTGGATTCAGTAGAAAGAGCTTGAAATATTTTTTTGTGTAGACTCCTGGCACTTCCCATTTCTACAAAATTAGAATTGGTTCATGCAGAACTGGGTGTAAAGACTATCAACGCTGAAGCTCTTAGATTAGCCCTGCTTTTTTAGTTAAAAATCATTTTTAAGCAGGTCTCAGAATTTCTTCTGATGGTGTTGGAAGAGATGGGCCCAAACTCATGCAAGCACAGAATGCAGCTGGTTGCTATGAGTTTGGGATTCTCTACCTCTTTTCTTTTAAGTCCAGGACACAATAGAGCTAAAGTAATATGCTCCACAGGCTTAAGGATACTGAGATGCAATCACAGGTGGCTGAGTTCAAGACTTGCCACTCTAATAACTTCTGTGCCACTTTTATTCCTTTGTATTTATCTCTTCCAAAGTATCGGGCAGATTTACCAAATATTAACATGAGGGTAGTCTTCACTTGGGCAAGATTAAATGTTCTCCCATTGACAGATTGGGTGAGTTGGCATAAGGGGAGTCCTAAGAAGGACAGAGTATGCGGTTGCAATTTTGTATCAGTTGAACATATTATTCATGTACTACTAGAATGCTCTATCTATAATTATCTTAGAACCAAATAACATGCATCTGTTAAAATCATTGAAGGGAAAGTTTGTTTTCTATTGTCTAATGTGACAAATATGTATATTTCAGAACATTTAAATTCTTTGTTAATGCTTTTCACACATATGTTATAAAGTTTAAAGGCTGTATGGAAAATTATTCAACATTTGATGGTTTATTGGTAGAGTTTTAAATTGTAAATTGTTATTGTTGTTGCTGTAATTGTGTATAATGGCAATTTGCTAAGATGCAATAAACTTTGGTATTAGATACATGAAGGGTTACTCCCAGTTGGCAAATGTAACATTAGTAACAGGCAATTTCAAAGCAAAATACAGAAGACTAACATTAATAGTAATACAGTTTCTGCTGTTGTGAATGGATACTGAGCTTTCAAATATTTAAATCTAGTCAGATAGTTATTTAACGATCTCTCTAGAAGCCCTATTTGGCATTCTCACACTTCCCCTCCACATAATCCTCACATGAGGGAAGAGCAGGAACAACATGTTTGGCACCATGGTTTCATCACCTCCTGCCAGTTGGGAAAATGGGCCTTTGCCCTGGTGAGACATCTCTACTCACAGAGGCTCCCTGTGCAACTTAGAAGCCTGGAAGACCAGGATTCTACATCACAAGGGAGCCTCAAGGAGAGAAGTCTCACCAGTGCAGAGCCTCGCCTTTCTATGTCATGGAGAGTGGAAGAGGAGCTAGCCCACTCCTTACCACTCTGCCCCTCACCACACAAGGGCCATAATGCCTGACAAGGGTTCTAGGTTGTGTGAACTCATGGAACTTTATATAACCGTTTTGGTTCTAATTCCCATAGAAAATTCTGAAGAAGCAATTCGGAAGTAAACAATGGAAGATCTGAGAGAGGAAAGAGACCAGTGAGACCAATGGGAGTATGACTAAAAAGGAGCATCCAGAGAAGGAAGTGGCGCATACATTCCAATCAGCTCCAATCAGGAGGAGAAATGGTTAGGGATGCTTAAAGGTGCAGTTCAAAACATCTGGGGGGGGGGGCACTAGGAGCTCCATCACACCAGCGATTTGTTGCACTCTCGCCATGCCTGGTATGTGTTTTTGCAGCATGGTACTCACATGACATCATCCCTGTCCTGTGCTCATCTTGCCTCTTCCCCTCTGTTTTCCATCTTATTTTTGGAGCTGGGAAAGTCCAGTTCTTTTCCCTCTGTGCGCAATAAAGCCGCTTCTCCCTCCCGTGTATTGCTGTTCTTGTGCTATATTGGACCATCCTGTTTTTTGTTGGGGGCATATCTGTTGAAGGGAGGTCTCACTGACAAAAGAGGAGGGTGGGGCAGTTCTCTGCTCAACTGCTCAACCATGAATTGGGAGGGAGGGTGCTCGAATACCTATGGAGAAGGCAAGCGAAGCCATTTCCGCCCATGCCAGGGACTCAGTGCCATTCAACTCTATGGTTCTTACTCCTGAGTAGGCATGTCTAGGTTTCCTGACCAGAACAATGTTGGCTTCCCCTTGCCATGCCAACATTCACCACAAACTTCTCCAAAAACTAATTGTAATATTTTCTCTTCACTTATATTAATATGATCTTAGAAGAAAGCATAGTGTGTCCGTTTACCGTAACTGTGGGCTGCCGTACTATTGTATTTGTGCAGAAATAAAAAATATTTAAAAAATATAAAAAATAAACAGCAGGGAGAACATAGGGGGCGGGGCAGGAGATTTCGCTGGCATAATAGCGATACAGGTGAGAATCTACATGAGCTGAAATAGTGCAACAACGCACAGATGTGAAAGTGCCCAGCGCTCGACTCACTAAGGAAATGGAGGGGGGAACCACGGATGCAAACCAGGAAAAAAGGTTGGTGTGATGGAGCCCTAGGTTAGAGAAGGGTGATGTAAGTGTTACTATGTATTATTCTAGTTGAAGAAATGCTCTTTGATAGTGAAAGGACACCTATCATCCAGAAATCCTTATAAAAACAAATGTACACTACTACATTAAATGTGAATGATCATACATGCACCCAGATCGTTTATGGAATATGTGAACAGCCCCATAGGCTGTATCTTGGGAACCAGCTACCCATTACGTTGAATGCATAGCATGTAACTAGGTCTTCCCCTTTTCTTTAAGTAATTCCCAGTTCAGGTGTGTGGGGGAGAGTTTTCTGGAAATGCAGGCCTCCCTGATCACATGCTACATCTTCATTCCAATAAAAACAAACCTCCCCCAGCATGGTTTGGTCTAGAAAAGGTTTCCATTGGCACCAATGCGAACTTTCCACCCATCTAGCCACATGGGTGGGGTGGGATTTTGTTCTGATTGCAATTATTTATTTATTTATTTGTTTGTTTATTACATTTGTATACCACCCCATAGCTGAAGCTCTCTGGGCGGTTTACATAGGATTAAAACAATTAAAAACAATACACAAAAATTAAAACAGCAAAAACATACAACATACAATACACACATTTAAAACCACTACAACAACCGAAAAAGCTACAAAAACAAAAACAAACCCAGGCTCCTCAGATATTGCCAAATGCCTGAGAGACGAGGAAAGTCTTGACCTGGCACTGAAAAGATAACAATGTTAGCGCCAGGCGGGCCTCATCAGGGAGATCGTTCCACAATTGGGGGGCCACCACAGAGAAGGCCCTTTCCCTTGTTGCCGACCTCCGAGCTTCCCTCGGAGTAGGCACTCGGAGGAGGGAGTTAGATGTTGAACGTAGTGTTCGGGTAGGTTCATGTCGGGAAAGGTGTTCCGTCAGGTATTGTGGTCCCAAGCCGTGTAAGGCTTTATAGGTTAAAAGCAGCACCTTGAATCAGGCTCGGAAACATACAGGCAGCCAATGCAAGCGGGCCAGAGTAGGTCTTATATGCTTGAACCTTCTGGACCCAGTTATCAATCTGGCCACTGCATTTTGCACAAGCTGCACCTTCCAAACCGCCTTCAAAGGCAGCCCCACGTAGAGCGCATTGCAGTAATCTAACTTGGAGGTTACCTGAGCATGGACAACTGAGGCCAGGTTATCCCTGTCCAGATAGGGATGTAGTTGGGCCACCAACTGAAGTTGGTAGAAGGAAATCCGTGCCACTGAGGCCACCTGAGCCTCAAGTGACAGAGATGGTTCTAGGAGAACCCCCAAGCTACGAGTGAAAAGCTAGGTTTCCTTCCCACATAAGATTGGCATGGTGGTGCGAAGAAAAAATGAAGACATAGCTATACAGCGCCATGAATAGTTTGGCTTTTACAGTAGGTTAGATAAACTTATGCAGTTCCAAGACAAAACCCATTCTTGAGTTAGGGAGCCATTGTTGCTGATGCCTCTCTACTAGCCAGCCACTTCTGTGTTGCTTAAATGAAGGAACAGACCAGGAATCTCGATCTCCTGCCTTTTTAATATAAAGTGTTAGGCATCTGACCTACAGATACCATATGCCTTTGCCATACTTATTTACATGCATTGAGGGGCATGTAGCTGGAACACATGCTTTGCATGCAAAAAGACCCAGATTCCACCTCCAGTAGGTGATGGGGAAGATCAGTCTAAAAGCAACTGCTAGTCAACGTAGTCAATACTGAGCTATGGACAAATAGTCTCACGCAGTAAAAGCCAGCTTCTTATGTTCCTGATGGAGGAGCCAGAACAGTTAAGATTTGTGGAGGATCTCCAGGAATGGGCTTAACCACAAGCCCTTGGAGAATTCTTTGGGATTGGTAAACTTCAAACAAGATTAAAACATCTAATTTATGGATGTTTGTTTGCCACGAGGCTGGTGGCTATACTTGGTTGCCTTGATTATCTTATCCATTACCCATCCATTTCCCAGTTAACTTTATGAAAGCCATTTTTAAGTTATTTAGACTTGCAAAACGGTTCTCTTGCACTTGTTCTTTCCCCTCTTAATATTTTTTCTCAATTGCCTCTATAACTGTATTCCATAATCACAAGCAATTACATTTCACGAGAGCATGTAAACTCTGGGAATGGAATTTTACCACACACACTTCTATGCTACTGATTGTTCTTTGAGGAGTACAGAATCAGTGTTTTATTTCTGTAATTGTTCAGTTGATGTTCAGACCAACTGAATGTAGTTTTTGCAATTTTAAAAAGTTACAATGTACATTGTGAAGGAAGCTGCTGTCATGAACACTCCTGACCTGATGAATAAAGTATCACCATCTTTGATACCTTAAAATATTTTCAAAAAAATCATCAGGATGGCCACGAGATAGGACACCGCTTCCCTAAAGATGATCTTTCAGTTAGCTCTTGCCAACTGATTTCAAACAATGAAAACACCACCATCTACTGGTATGGATGGCAGTTCTGAACTAAATTTTCTGAACTAAAGGGTTACCTTCCCCATTTACTTGAAAAGGAGACCTATGGAGGACCTAAAGGGGCAACAAGCCTGATTTTGAATTTCACCAGACTTGAGCCAAAATTTATCATAAAACTGTTTCCTGAAAAAAAAAATTGTGGGGTGGGGAGTGGGGAATCCCTCCATCGATGTGGCTTATCCAGATTTCAAATTGGTAAATTTTCCTATGAAAACGTTCTCCACATGAGGGATATACAAAGTAGCAGCTAGGCTACTAATGCAGGAGCTGTTTGTAACCTTATCCTAGACACACTTGCTGCTGCTGCCCCGTCCCACCTTTACTATTATGCCCCACAACTCTACAGCCCAGCAACCTGGCCTCCAGACAACCTCTTTGTTCCCACTGCCACTAGTACCTTCCTCAGGTACACCTAAAGACCACATCAGTTGATGTAATTCAACAAGTTTTTATTAACATAAGTGCATTGCATGCACAAGCTTATTGGTTTCTTCAGTACATTTGCGTAGTGGTTTCAAGTACAAAGTGTAGTGGTTTCTGTCAAAGTTCTTATACGTTTCAAACTATTACTTCTCTAACCAACTACTCTTGAAGCTGTACTTCTCTCTCACAATATTAAATCAAACACACTTCACCTCATCAAATATTCTTTCTCTCTCTAACCCCTCTCAATCCCTCCAAATCCCTCCTCCTCTTAATCCCTCTGGAATCAACCCTGCCAGCTCTGTCGGAAACATATACAGTATACTTTACTTGCTCTCCAGCTCCTCCCACTCTAACACAACTCACCAATCCAGGCACTCTAAACAACTAGCTAATCAGCACTCACTTACCATTCAGACAAACAGCCAGCCAATCATTCTATACTTACCCAGTCCTGTAACTACAAACAGTGGCTGAATTCGGACGACACAATAAACAACTGGGGGGAGGGAAACAATTGTCTGTTGTATTGACTATCGTGTCTTCTGAATGCTGCCATAATCAACTCAGCGCTGATCCTAATCCACACCACAGTTGATTATTTATTACCATGTTGTGTGGGGAGTACCCCCTAGATGAACAACTGTAAAGTTGATTATTACCCCACCATTGACTATCGTGTTGTCCGAATTCAGCCAGTGAGTATATTTCAGCCTAGTAATTTACCCTACTTGTTATAATCCTTACACCTTTTTAAAGATATATAACCAAATGCATATCATAACAATAAACGCTGAAACATATTTACATCTTCAAACAGCAGAACATCACACTCTTACTGCTACCAGTGGCAGTAAAACTAACCTCAAAGAAGCCATACTGCTTCTGCTGCTAATGGTGAGCCCCACCCCACTTCAAAAACTGTTGAATTTCATCCCCCTGGAGAACATTTGGTAAAAAGCCTTCAATGTCACAGCTTGTCACTAGGATGGAGAATTTAAAGCCACTTCCACTCAGCTCTAATCCTCAGTGTTTTTCTCTACGTAGGGAGCTATGAAGACTTCAATCAAGGTAATATTTGCAGGGAAGTTAGAAGGCCAACCTATTCCATTAGCTTCAATATATGCACCTAATGTACACCAATATTCTTTTTTGGTCAAGACTTTTAAGAAACTATCTCAGTTTGCAATTGGGGAACTAGTTATAACAGGCAATTTAAATGCTGCATGCAATTTAGATTTGGATAGGAAGTCTAACTCTCAATCAGATAAACATCGAGGAGGGAAGACCCTGGCTCCATTGTTGAAACATTTTAATCTAATTGATTCTTGGAGATGCTTGAATCTGGGACTTAGGGATTTCTCCTATTTCTCTCCAAGAGTTGCTTCTTTTTCCAGGTTAGATTATATTTTGGTCCTTCCGTTGTGGATTCCTAATCTCATTTTTTCTGATATCTCCCCAAAATATTGTTAGACCATGCTGCAATTGAAACAGATTTGTCATTAAACACTCAAAGGCCATACCACCCAATATGGCGCTTGGATTCTAACCTTTTAACCAAACAACTTCCCACCTTAACGGTTAAGAAGGCCATAGAAGAATATTTCAAGCTAAATGACATAACCAAACATGTCTCCTAAGACAATTTGGGATGCCATGAAGGCTACAATTCGAGGGGCCTGTATTGCTGAAAGTGCAAAATTAAAGAAACGTACAGACCCATTAAGTGAGATTAAATGACATAGCAGCTCTGGAATTAAAGCATAAACATACTGGGGCTGTAAAACACTCAGGGATCGAGAAGCCAAAAGAAAAGAATTGGAAAGTATAGACACCACAGATATTGCTAAAGCAGTCCTATATTTTAAACAAAAATATATCTCTGATAACATTCTAAAATGTTGGCCAATGCACTTAAGAAGAAACAAACAAAATCCAAAATACATTCAATAAGAAGAAATGATGGCACTTTAATGTTTGATCAAATGCAAATTAACTCTTTGTTTGCAGACTTTTATGCGCAGCTTTATCATACAACCTCTCCAGGGGTAGGCCTTATAGATAATTACTTGAAAAGAAACGGTATTACCCCAATTAATGAAAATCAACAAAAAATGTTGAATGGAGACATACTGGTAGAAGAGGTTGAGGCCATTAAACACTTGAAACACAATAGAGCCCCCACCCCAGATGGGATTTGGTAGCTCTTACTATACAAAAATTTAAGATGTATTGACTCCTAGACTTGCCCAGCTTTTTTCTAAGATTTGGCAGGGCAAGGACCCCCCAGATACCTGGAAAATGTCCAGGATAATAGTAATACCAAAACCTGGAAAAGACAACACAAAGGTGGGGTCCTATCGCCCAATCACTTAACTTGACTCGGGCTGCCTCTACAAGAGGCATTTAAAGCTCTTTCAAGGTGCATTAAAAAATTTACCTCTACAAGAACGGAGCGCAAATCGGGCGTAGAGGCGCGTTTTCTCTCCAATTATGCGCATTATCAAATGCGCATTAAATAGCGAGTTTTATTTTGCTCATGCCGTTAAAGCGCATTTTGACTATGCGAACAAGCGATTCTCCGCATTAACTACTTGTAAAGCGCATTTGAAACAACCGGTAAGGTCACCAGCTGAGTGCTCAATTACCTCCTGCATACAAGCATTTACGATAAAGCGCTTCAGCGAATATGCACATAATCGGCTAACCAGGGTCAAATGGAATCCATCTAGAGGGGGCCTCAGTGTTGAGCCTTTCACTGTTTGAGAACTTTCAGAACCCTGATCTCCATAATGAAATAATATAAACACAACTAGATTACACATAAAAGTATTTTAATACACAAAATAGTAAATAAAAGTGGCAAGCTTATTTTAAATAACATCTTTAATTATTATTTTTTGCAAAGGCAAAATATTAAACTTAAAATAGGTCTTAGTACATCAAAATACTAAGTTTTCTAATTGTATTCCAAGCATGGCCTTTGAAACACATCCTGTACATCCCAGGAAGAGCATCCTTGATCTTTAATTGTACAGATTGAATTTTACAAACATAATAAATATATTTACCCCCCTTACACATAACAGTATATGTACAACAGCAGTTGACAATAGTAGCTCAGAACAGCAACTAAGGATATATTTCCCACTCCCCTAAATTGTTTTGGTACCCTAGGCACACAAGAGCAAATGAATGTGTGAGCAAATGAATGTGTGATGTTTTCTCATGTGGCTACCCTGCAATTATTCTTCCACTCAAAAAAGTTACCCTTTGCCATTTTTAACATCCATATTGAGATCATAATAAGTCTTGTCACACGCAAGCAAAGTACTGGATTTCTCAACATCCTTGATCCACTTTAAAATTCAGGAAAATAAACACCCAAGAGATCCTAGCATTTTCCAAAAATAGGAACTTAAGTCAAATCTGATCTAGCTCTTTTCATCTTACAACTGCATTTAATGCAGAACAGAAAAGTCTTCTATAGTGAACCAAACTGCTAATCATATTTGCTGATTTTTGCAAAACACATGATAAAAAGGTAACTTTTTTGAACAGAAATTTCATTGCAAGCACGTGAAAAGGCTTTTTTTTTCTCCAGCACCAGAATGACAGATTTTTATTGTGTAGTAATTTGATAGGGATATTATTGCTGTTTCATGTGAACAGACCAGAAATGAAAAACCCAGTGGTGCTAACACTATTTTAAAAATTATATTTCTGCAAGTCTGGTTATATCAATTGCTACATGTTCTTTGCTTTTTCTAGCAACTGTGCTTCAATCACAAGTTTCATCCCTTTGAGAAAACAGCTAGCACAATATTTTTATTTGTGAAATCATGATTAATTTCCAGGGAGATGACTGATGATAAAAAGCAAAGGATCAAGGGAGATGAAAACTTGGATGCCACTAGATAGCTGGGGGGGGGAGAGGGGAACACCTTACACATAAAATTTAAATAGTCCAATATAAAGTTCTTTGTGACAATATCTAAAACCTTCTTAAAAGACATTTAACGCAGATGGTTCGAATGATTGCACGTTCTAGAAAGCCAGTAAGATTAGACTTAAAACGTTAAGTTACAATTGAAGCTCTGTAGGAAACCAAAGGAATCCAATGGTCCTAGATATCTTATTAACGCAAAGTAGGAATATCTGAAGATTGCAAAGGCACAAGACTCTCACCTTTGTGCAATTACTTAGTAAATCTCCACTTAGCCTGATCAAAACATTTAAAACTTGCTTTCTCCATTTTCTCCATCTTAAAGTTAAAAGGTGCTCCTGTTATCTGTGCAAATCTAAACATAAGCCCTTCTTGCAAACCGTTAATTGCTTGAAAAGTAGATAATGAACTATTTAAATGGAAACTAATTCCATGTCTAAGTCAATGGGGAAAAAAAAGAAATCAACTCTACATAAGCTTAAGGACTAGCCATGGGAATCCCTTGCCCACCCAAAAG
The DNA here is from genome assembly GCA_029215795.1 of Anniella stebbinsi. Taxonomy (NCBI): domain Eukaryota; kingdom Metazoa; phylum Chordata; class Lepidosauria; order Squamata; family Anniellidae; genus Anniella; species Anniella stebbinsi. The sequence continues at coordinate 340,605,816 of JARDYH010000001.1, forward strand.
GAATGATGATTTCAATGGAAACCTAACAAAATGGTTTGTTACATTGTTAAAACCATGATTAAAATTCAAGTACAATAATAAGTGTAAGCAAACTATATTCTTATTGCAAGCTGCTACAATAAAATGAAATTAAAAACATGCTTTTTGAATTAAAAAAGGAACACTTGATGAAGCAAGTAAGGGCACAAGTTTGGTATGTGACTGGCTTTCAGAAGTACTTCACAGGTCCTTTCGTTAACACCCTCATCAACCAAAGCATATCCATAATTAATTTGCAAGACACCAAGCCTGCTTCCATATAGACCTATCTTTAAGTCACTTTTAAAGCTGTGGTATCTTCTAAAATGAGTAAAAAGGCTACAAGCACCTATTCAGTGCCCATTATGTACACAATGTTAAATCATTTGTACAGTATTTGGGTTCCAGTAATGAATAGAAAACTGTAGCCTATTTGGATTTCACAGTGCAGTATTTCTGTTTGACGTCTATATTAAATCACGCTAGAAGGCTAGGATATACTGTGAACAGGCCATAAGATACAGAAGGATACAAAGGAAAATGACAATTGATCTCAATGTATTCACAAATGTGGCATGTAAAGTAGTGGTGTGTTTCTTTTAAACCTACATTGTATTATATATTGGATAAAATCAAACTTAAGTCCTACTTAGAGTAGACTCATTGAAATGAATGGGTCTCCTTTAAGCAGGGCTTGGATTTTATCCATAGGGAATAAATCTACTTACACTCATCTTCAAGTCCAGAGCTAAAGCTGCACCCAATTGGGTTTGCAGATTCAGAAAGCAATGAAGATGACAGAAAGTGAAACTTCTAATGATGTTTATGCATTACAAAATTCAGATGCTTTACAAATGTCACTATACAACAGAATCAACAAATTTGGCTAGCTTTAGCACACCTTAGGTGTAGAATAACCTAATTGCTCAATGCAATGTACTAGGGTTTTGCTGCAAACAGAAACAACTGGTGCATTTGTATCAAAATGCAAAGAAAATAATTTGGGAGGGGAAGGGAAGAACTAGTACTTAGTGCTGATTAAACACACTTACAATTTTGGTTAATAAAAAACTTTCATTTTCCGCAAGGACAGGAATATTAGAAAGCAGGTATCTGCTACGACCATAGTCCCCATGTGTGAACTTGCCCTTTCCTGGATTCACTGCTTTTCACCTGGCTGGCTAGCATGAATATAGATCTATCTTGCAATGATAAACCATCTGGAAGTGCCTGTTTTCCTTAATATGGCTGCATTTCAGCCCCTGCCTGTGAAGAGGGCTGTGTTCCTGAAAGCCTGATTTCCAAAAGCCATGCTACAAAGAGGAATTTACCTTCAACAGCAACTTCTTGCTATTCAAATTATTACTTTTTGAATTATTAGAGCTAGTGTGATTTTATTCCAACAAGTCAAAATTATTATTTTTAATTACTGAAAGGAAAACTGGAAACTTTTTCAATGCAGTACACCAAAGTGCATAGTCCCCTACAACTTCTGATATCATCACCAGCCATGCATATTCACTTGGCAGTGGGAATACACATTAAGTTAGCAAGTGGAATTTTTAAAAGATCAATTTCTGACTAGCAATAATTCAGCTCAAAGACTACTAACTTTGTTTGATCTTGCTTTAAGGAACTTTTGAAAAAGAACAGGGGGACTCAGACATCAGAATCACACAGCTTCCATCTGCAGGCCCCTTTAAAGCACAACATCCTTTTAAAAGAAAAAAATATAGAATGATTACGTTTGAAATACAAATGAGATCTTTTGGTACCAAGATCAAAATTTTTATAAAAGGCCCAAAACTGTAGATAAAATTATGCATGACCCAGCACAAGAGATTTAAAAATGGTTTACTCATACAAGGTAGTTCGAACTCAATGCCTCACTTTTTACCAACTGGTTAGAAATTTGCCCACAGTTTAAGCAAGATTCTCACCAACCCCACTCCCAGAGGGAATGGTTCAGTACAATTTATACACAAAGACACGCCAAGCTTTTTCCATAGTACTGTTACCAAAAAATGAGAGTTCCTTCAAATCAGTGGAAGGGGAGATTAAGCATTACATGCTAGTTACCTTTATCTATAGGTAGAAGTGGTTAATTAAGGTATTAATACAAAACCAGCTTTCGGGCATAGCTAGCTGCACCAATGCCTCAGCTTTCCCATTTGAAGTAGTGTCAATATCGCCATACTATTCCTTTGTCCTAGTAGTCTCAGTTCTACTAATCCTTTCTGGTGTCCAGATACAGATTTTTGTTGAAGCGTATATCCAAGTCTCAACCTTTCCTGCTTTCACTTTGAGTTTGTTTTGTGTAAGGAATTTCACCATTCTGCATCTCCAATGGCTTTGGAAAATACATAATCTCTTCCATTAAGATTCATGATTCCATCTTTGAGGTGAAACTTCCATTTGTTCTTACTTCTATGAATCTGTAGAGGGTGGGGAGAAAATGTTATAGCTTAACATCTAAGGCTAAAACTCAGCATTTGGTACACTGTGGGTAGAATTACCCCACTCCACCCCACCCAGCAATGCATTGGAACCAAACACTTGATGTGACATTTGCTGTGAATACAGTGCTACTGTTGCATATGTTTCTTCCTCCAAAAGCAATTACAAAAAATGCCTTCTTTGTAAAATGCCTGTTTGCAACTATTTGAACCATGTAAGTTCATCCTAAAGAAAAGCACCTAGAGTGGGGTCATTACTGCCTGAACTAGTGACAGCAAGTTATTCCCAAGGTTCCAACAGACATAAAACTGCAATTCAATCTTTCCGTATTTCATGACCAATATGGTGAATAACAATATGTCACAAATTACAATAAGATCACAATAAAAATACTTCTCTCAAACTAACTGGAAGTTAAAACAGCACCCAATTAAAGCCCAAGATCATAAAATAATCCAACAGAACAGAGAAATTATCAACTAGGCATGCCAGAAAAGGAAGGCCTTTGCCACTCAACAGAAGGCCAACGAGGGGGTGCGGAGTAGACAAGCCGCTCTGGACAGGGAGCTCCAGAGCCTGGGTGTAACCACCAAGGAAGTCTTCTCCTGCATTCCCAACAAACACGTCTCAGATGACAGTCAAATGCAGATGAGACCTAATACATGGGCAGATTCATACTGGAGAAGATGTATCCTGGTCCCAGGCCATTTAAGCTTTTAAGGTAATATCTAGCTCCCCATAAAATGTGTTAACTTTAATACAACTGAGATCTACTGAAGACATGAGTCACTGTGGCCAGACCTGACATTTCAAGCATCAGATTTAGGAATCATTTACCAGCCAAGATTTCTTTATAATCTCTTAGAAACCAGCATTTATGAATGAAATAACTTTAAAGGGGAAAAAAGCACACTTTGTTTTTAGACACAGTTTTTATCACATCAGGCACCATTATAGAAGAGGTATTCCCATTCTAAAATGATTCCTGCCACCTGTAGTATTTATTAGTACATCTACTAAATATAGCAGATTATATCCAATCCTGCCTATCTGCCAGCAGAAAAGACAATGTTGCCTGAACGCGCTTCCACTCCTCACTGCATTCCCCCTGCTCTAGAGGATTGGGAAACTCTCCAGAGCAGATTACGGGGGCACAGGGGAGGAGAAGGGAAGTGAGAGTGGATGTCCCATTCCGTTAAGATGGATGGAGCCCAAACTTTTTTTTTAAAAGAAGCTGTCAAATTAGGGACAACTTTATAGTTAAATTCTCAACATAAATTAGTCAAAGTGATTAATAGACTAAAAGCTGAAGTTCTACTTATCAGAAAGCTATACTGAAAAGTGATTTTTTGCCAATATTAATATACCCTGGAAAGAAATATACATATCCCCCTCTTAAGTATGTGGGTTTTGCAGAACACATTTAAAAGACGGGAGCATGCAGGTTTTAAGAAACAATTAGTCTGATTACCTTGTCATACTGGCACACAACAACATTTTCAGTGTCAAATAGCTCCTGTCCTTCTTCATCACTCACATCATCTTCACTATTGAGAGGCTCCTAGAAGAGATGAGAATAATCTGAAGACATAATCCATTAAAGATTACACATTCATATACAAGTCCTCCATAATGTGAACATAGCTGTTTTACAGATAACATCGCGCCATAGACATAATTTAATTAGCGAAAGCTCAATACTCACCTCAAATCCCAATTGCACATCCCATCTCTAACTGGAGGAACAACAGAACATTGCAGTGTAGGGTTCTGCTGTTAAGATTTACCCTTCCCTCCACCCTGGTCTTCCATTCCCTTTCACTCTCATAGGGAATCAGAATTCTGTGGCCACTGAACCTGCTCAATTCTCATTGGGCTGGGGGGGGGGTGCTGTCCCTTTAGGGTCCCCCCTAAATATTCTTGTATTTCTGCAAACCTCAGGGCTCCTGATACCTCCTCCCACATGTGCATTAGTGTGTGGGCGGGTCGGGTCGGTGGGGGGGGGGGGAAATAGTGTTTGGGCTATTTAAATACATGACAGTATATATGATTCGTCCACAAAAACAACTCCTGACTTTTTACTATACTACAACCGACACAACTAGCACACTGCGAAATACATATACAAGCCCTGTGGAAAAGATTTTTAAGCCGACACATCAAAATTTACCTCTTCAACTTGACCATCTTCACCTCCATCCTTTTCTTTGTCCTCCTCCTCATCTTCATCATAATCTTCCTCCTCCTCCTCATCTTCTTCAGATGATGTGTCACCTGCTCCATCCACCTGCAGCACTAAAGGTGGTTGTGTTGGTTGTTGCTGAGGTTGTTGCTGATTTGCTGCAGGAATCTGAGCTTGTGCTGGTGTAGGTGCAGCCACTGTTGTAGGTATGACCTGGGTTTTGTTTCCAGTAAATAAGATCTGCTGGGGCTGAATAATCACTCCTGTCTGCTGTGAGAGCCCTCCAGGAATGGGAGCCAAAACCTAGCCAAAAATAATGGAAACAAAACAAATGATTATATCAATCATAATTCAGAGTTTTTACTTTTCAGTATTTGCACCTGTAATAAAATACATGACAATCTACACCTTCATGAATGGACACAAATCATGATTTATTTTTTTGCAAACATTGCAAATGAAAGGTTTATGTTTAAGCATCACTGAGGAATTCAGTATTAACTACTTGATACTTATCTGAATATAGCCTAATTTGATAAACAGCTGGAAAAAAACAGTACAGAGGAAGGCTCTTCCCTTCTTTCTTTCGCACCATGTGGAGGCAGCCGCTGAAAGGGACTAGTTGTGTTTAGAGCAATTCCATAAGCAGCAACAGATTCTCTATCCAACATGTCTGAAATTTGCTGAAATGGTTCTAATCAGTAGTATTGAACTCCCTTTCCCCAAGAACAGAAGAGATGGAGGGGTAAAAGGGGAATGTGCTGTGGCTGTTTGCAAACAGAATTGTCTATCATTGTTGAAATTTCATTACACAGGTGTTAAATGATCTATTATGTATACGTAAAAGTAAAGTTCAGTAACACATCACTCTCGCACATCTCATCACCTTAAAGCCTTCATCAAGTTTTAATCTTCAAAATGAGTTATTTCTGGACTTCACTGAAATCAATTCAATTTTGCCATGTCTTCAAAGCAATGTTCACTGTATTCCATAACTCTAGATACTAATTCCCACACCATCCACATCCCTTTTTTACTCACCCATTTTTGAAATAATGGGATACCTGTCTAAAGAACTAGAAAATGTGAAGATTTTGGCATACAAAAAGACTGCGGAGTAAATGATCCTCTTTACTTAACAAAATTATCTTACTTGCTGAATAACAGGAGACTGAACCCCACCAGGTTGCATCTGTGGTATAACCTGTTGCTGTAGAACCACTTGCTGTTGGGGCTGAATTATGTATTGAGCTCCATTGGCAGTTCTAACCACCTGTAGGATTTGGCCTGTAATAAAATGAGTTCATTTGAATATTTCAATTAATGGTTTTTCTTGCCCCAAAACCCATCCTACAACAAACTGATTCAGATTTGAAACATATAGTAGAAAAGTGTTTGTAAAACCAACATAACAGATACAATTAAACTAGGCAAATATGTGACTCAAGTGAAGTATTTAATTATAGGGATGGATCTAGAGTTCCATGGACTGGAATACTGTGAAATGGATGCATCAATAAGCTGAAGGGGGGCAGTTGTTATCAATCCCCACTTTAACCCCCTATGTCCCCTGATATCTCTTCTGGAAAAACTTAAGGTAGCAACAGGGGCCGCAGAAGAAGGTGAAATCCCCCCTTCTGCCCATGTTGAGCATCCAATTGGTTGAGCAGGAGCATCCACTGGATTACACTCCCGATTCTGAATGTAGCCCAATGTCTATAGCTTGATTATTATGCTATGTGAGCTTTTAACAAATTTTATATATTTTATATTGTTTGTATTGAAGTTGTTCCCCGCCTCGATCCAGAGGGAGAGGCAGGTAAGAAATAAATATATTATTATTATTTCCCATATGAACTGCCTTGCTGGATCAAACCAAAGTTCATCTAGCCCTGCATTCTTGTCTGCAATAACAACTAGCCAGATGACTATGAGGCTGAATCATAGCATCAAGTGATGGCCCTCAACTGTTTGCACCCGACATCTGGTGTTCGGAGGTATAGAATATGGGAGGTTCAACTTGACTATTAAAGATAAAGGCTGTTGATAAGCCTATCTTCCATTCATTTGTCTAATCCACTGGTTCTCAGCTTTCAATACCTGCGGCAGTTTCTGCATTAAAACAGGACACACACTTACTCTTGCACCATACTTACACTAGACATTTTCTGAATCAGCTCCCAGACTAGGCAGAGTTTCTCTTTAAAACAGCAGGATATTCCAGTTAAGTCTCCTGGCATTCCACCCATCCTCCTTATTGTCAAGACATTCAATTTTCAAGGATGAGGCAGTGGTTTCTGGGGAATTCTCCCATTTTAGCTTAATTACCCTGGATGTGGTCACACAGGTTTGTAGCTTAGGGGTATTCTTGGACTCCAAAGTAGCAGCTGCAGCCCCAGGGCATTTTACTAGCTTGTTTATTTATTACATACTTATACTGCCCAACAGCAAAGGCTCTCTGGGTAGTTCACAATTAAAACCATAATATACAAAGATCAATTTAAAACTTCAAAAATTTTAAAAGTATCATATAAAACTAGAAAAAGTTATACTCCAGGGAAAACTTGTCTAAAAAAAGATGTTTTCAGGAGGCATTTCAAAGATGTTATATTTTCCGCCTCCCAAACCGCACGAGGGTTTTCCAGACGGTGGGTGCCGCTACAGAGAAGGCCTGCCATCGAGGTTCTTTGTGACAACATTCTGTTCATCTTGGAATGACGAGCAGGACCTCCTCTGATGACCGTAAATGTCGTCTGGGTGTGTATTAGGGAAGGCTTTGGAAGTTGAGGCTTTATGAGATTTCTCTGCTATTATGTATTTGTAGTTTTACTTAACATTTTGGTTTTAATTTTAGATTAATTCATTTAATTTTGTTTATTTAAAGTATTTATAGGATGCCTTTCAGGTCAGAATATTTGAGATAGTTTTAGATTTTCCATTGTACATCAGCATAGCAATTTATCTCAAAAAGTGATAGAATAATCAAAGAAGTAATACCTGAATTTGTGATTATTTGCTGAACTGGAGTAACACCAGCAGGCAAAGCCAAGGTAGCTGCAGTAGCAGCAGCACTCTGAAAGTTAAGAAACTGGTTTACCAACAAAAATCAATTGCACAAAGTAACACATTTAAAGTGAAAAATCATATTTGAGGTGGAGCAGAACACATTGAGTTTCATAGGCTATTAGAATGCTATTCTTCTTCTCCCACCCACCAGTCTTCTTGCCTTGGGCAATCCTATAGGAGCACAGCTTTTTGCAGCTAGTCATAGAACTGCTTATTTTATAACATAGTAAGTTTTATTCCTTTTTCAATATTAGCCGGTTTAAGCCCATGTAAGATGGAACACTAATTCTTTAATGAGTGTTTTTTTTCTGTAGAAGACAGGCAAATTATTCACACTGCCATTCAAGTGAGCTCTGCAAAATTCAGCTAAGTAAAAAAACAACAACCCCATCAAAATGAAAATATAATAATGCAAAACTGGCAACAGGTTTTACGCAGAGCTTCCAGTTAACACATTTTGTCATAGCTCAGTTCTTAAAATATGAAAGCTGTGAACATGATTTTAGCTTCCCATCACTGCTTTTGAATTCCTAATGGCGGCACAGAAGCAGTGACACCACTGCTTCTGGCTCACTGGTAGGTGAAGAAGGCTTTAGATGCCTTCCCCTCCCAGTGACTCTAAGTGGTATCATTGCTTCTGCACTGCTATTATCTGCGCAAAAGTAGCAATGCCAATCAGAGGGCAGTGGGGGATGGGGGTGGGAAGAGGAGGAATTTGGCAGCAGAAGAAACACAGGATCATACAACATGCATCCAGGAGCTCCATGCAGCCTATGGGCTGTGCACCCCTGATTTAAAAGTACCATAAATTATATAACCTTACCATGCTTGATGCGCTCATGTGCTGTATTAACTTGGAATCAGGCACAATAACTTGTTGTTGTGGTGCTAGAAACAGTAGAAAAAGTAATCAGCGTTGGGTTACCACAGAATACTTTCCATGGCTTACTGGCAATTCTACCATGTTCTTCTTCGTGGTCTCTGTGCATCACACATATGGGCTCGCGCCGACGCACACTTATTACACAACATAAATTTTACCTCTGTGTTTGCTAAGGAAGGTAATTTTTTATTTAAGTATATAACCTTTACTATTCGATTGAAGAGATCATAACCACCACAATATTCCAAACAACATTTTAAGCCAAGGACCTAAAATCATAACTGAGAAATGATGAGAAGCATATGATGAGCCTGGCCTATAATGGACATGATCGCTACTGTTTGACAGGCCTCCATTTAAATGAACCAAAAACCTCATCCTGGAAGTCAGCCTGGCAAGCAAAGCTATACATATTACGTATTTATTTATTACATGTTTATACTGTCCAATAGCCAAAGCTTTCTGGGTAGTTCACAATTAGGCATGAATGCTACATTTCCTTTGTTTAATCTGATCTGCTACACAAACTGAATGACTTGTTACACCTTCGCCTAACCAAGTCCTCCTAGGAAGCAAATTGTGTATTCCATTTAGTCTGCCTGTTCTGTCTGATATTCTTAATTTAAGAGAGAACTAAATTAGATGTGTCATTAACGTCTCCTACAGTTTGTGTTTTACTAATTTGAAGAATATCAGAGAATTAGCACTCAGAGTGTTGAATTCTTTCCTCATTCTCAAGTGCCCCCACCTGAAGGAGCTATTAGCCTTGCAGTGGGGGGAAATGGTACAGATGCTATACCTGGTTTTCTCCCCCTGCAGAGCGAATAGCATTTTGGGGGGGGGGGGGGGATTTAGTTTTAGCTAACAGTTGAGCATCTTCTTCCAAAAGGCTACTTCCATAATCTTCAGAACAGCCCTGTGAGGCTTAAGTAGTAGAATAAAATGTGGAGTTCTAATCACAGAACACCCACTATCACATTTAGTTTAGCCTTGAAGAGAATAGGCTTTGTTTCCTGGCAGATGTGGTTAGGCCATCTCAAGGTCTAGAACCCCTTGCAGCCAAAGCCACGTTTGATTCCCTGAAATGCCTTAAAGGACTTCAGGAACTGTAGGTTTAAAAACTTGTTTCATAAAATCATACAATCCTAGTAATGAGGATGCTGCTGAAGTAGGTTTTATGTTTTTCCTTTCTGCTCTATCATCAAATGTATTATCCCTTACTTGCTAAATGACAATAGAATACAGGCTCATCCAATTAAGCTAAATGGCGGAAGATTCAGGATAGATAGATAGAAGTACTTCACACAGTGCAAAAACTATGGAATATGTTACCACAATATGTAGTAATGGCCACCAACTTGGACAGTTTTAAAAGGGAATTAGGCTACTATCAATTGTCATGTTGGCTATATGCTACCTCCAGAATTAGAGGCAGTATGCTTTGGTATACCAGTTGCTGGAGGACGCAAGCAGAAGAGTGTAACTGGTTTCATTAGAGGTGTTTTTAAGAGGCCGAGTTAAAGACATCATGTTGACACCTTTTCAAAAAGCAGAGAAAGTGGAGACCATGCTGCAAGGGGAATACAGTCTACAATTTGGGAGCAACACATGAGGATGCCCTCCCTCTCACATGTGCCAGTCAAGAGGGCCTCTGCAAGTGGTGGTATCCTCAAAAAGGGCTTTGTTGCATATTTTAGTAACTGGGCAGCTTCTTACTAAGAGAAGTGATCCATTAAGATAGCCGGGCCCTAAACTTTTAGGGCTTTACAGTTTAAAGTCAACATCTTGAATTGAGGCTAGAAAACAATTGGTAACCAATACAGATCTTTCGGTACTGGGGTAATATGTTCTTCATAATATGTACAGTTAGCAGCCTGGCAGCTGAATTTTTCACCAATTGATGGTTCTGGATGCTCTTCAAAGGTAGCCCTATGTAAAACACACTGCAGTAGTCAAAATGTGATGTGACCCAGACATGGATAACAGTTGCCAGTAACCAGGCCAGCTGAGGAAAAGTCATAGCTGGCACACTAAATGTAACTGTACTACCAGTGCATTACTTTGAACTTACATATCTGATCTTTGAAAGCAGAACAGTTTCCAGAACAAAGAATCTTAAAACAGCTTTTAACCAAAATAAATGATAAACTTTGAACAGCTGTCATGTGGAGATGGTTATCCTAAGAATCAGTTCCTTTCTCCCCACTAATGTCTGGCCATGTCCTAAACAGGATAGCCAATGCATTTTCAGACCACAGTGCTTATACTATTCACCTCATTTATTTGCATATTCTTAAGTTACTCTATCACATGAAACTATAAGAGTTTAAGAAAATGGAAGGAGACACTCATTTTTAAAAACAGTGTTTTGCTTTCCTGACATCTGCTTCCTCATTAAATTCCCTTCTATTGCACTACATATGTACACTATTTTGTTTTTGGAGGGCAGCTTATGATCCACTGACAATTCAAGAAAGGGTATTATCAGGTATAAGAAACTGAAACTAGGGAGACAAAACGTTAATGGAAAAAAGAGTTGGACTTGTGCTCCTATCAGGTTTTATTTGTATGAATCATTGCTATACCCATACATAATCCTCAAAAATGCAGAAATGGGCTTGGTTCTTACCTTGCTGTGTTGCAGGAATAAGGACTTGTTGTGCCTGGGACTGCTGCTGAACTGTCGGTTGTGGCTGTGGTTGTGGGTGGTGGTGATGATGATGGGAATGTTGTTGCTGCTGCTGCTGCTGTTGCTGCTGCTGAACTTGCAACAAAAGCTGCTGTTCCTCTGAATGAAATCCATCTACAGCCTTGGACTGCAGCAGCTTATTTTCCCACAGCTGTGATTAAAGAAGTTTTTCTTAAGCACACTTTTAAAAAACTGATATTTAGTAGCTAATTTACCTGACAATCATTACAGACCCACCGGACAATTCAGCATCAACTGATTTCTAGAGATTACTCCAGATACTTCAGAAAATGAAGGAAGCTTGTTTAGCTCCTATTAATTTGAATCTACAGTCGATTCTCATGCCACCCGTACCTGCACTGATAGCAGCCCTATTCAGGCATTATGCCTGAATATGGTATAGGTACATAAATAAGCGGAAGGGAAGCCATGCACGATGGCCCTCCCCTTGAACCTCTTTCTAGCCTGTCCCCTGGGTTGAACACGGTTTGCAGTGGCCTTCTATTAGTGTAAATTTGAACATGAGTAGAACCCTTTGTGTGACCCGGAACCATAATACACCAGGGTTTTTTGTTGTGTAGATACTTCTACTCAGGCTCAAGTAAGCATAAGCTCCATACAGATTTTCCTGTTCAGCACACGGAGGTTTAAGATACTGCTGGCATATGTGGTCCTGTCCCTCATATTCATGGATCCTGTTCAGGCGTAACACCTGAATAGAGCTAGTGTTAGCCATGAATGCTGCCTCTAAAGTAAATGGGTGATGTCCAGCAATTGCTAGTCCAGCAATCTGTTCACACAGTGGCCATCCACCTGTCGACCAGGGACCAACAAAGCAAGACATGGTGCAACAGCACCCTCCCACCCAGGTTTCCCAGGAACTGGTGCACACAGGCTTACTGCCTTGGATACTGGAGGTAGCACATAGCCATCAGGACTAGTAGCCATTGATAGCCTTCTCCTCCAGGAATTCATCCAACCCTTTTAAAGCCATCCAAATTGGTGGCCATCATTACATTTTGTGGTAGTGAACTCCATAATTTAACAATGCGCTGTGCAAAGAAGTACTTCTTTTTATTTGTCCTTAATCTCCCCCCAATCAGCTTCATGGGATGACCCTGGGTCCTAGTAGAATATCTTTGGACCTGTCTTTAGCCCCATTACTTCACTGAAATTTCAACCGCAGGAGAAAATGATAATTTTTCTCAATATGAAGGAACACAATTTGAATAATGTAAAAGTTAACCAGGGAATTCTAACACTACTTTACTCTGTTTAAATGAAATGTTATACTTTAATCTTCATATTTAGCTAACATGACTGATATTTAACAGGCACGTTACAGCCGTTAGACAGTATCCAATATTGCAACTGTGCCTCCACTGCTTCCATTGCGTGTCACAATAAGTGCAACAGGAACTAACGTTTCCCAAAGGAACCCTGGAAACACTAGTTTCCGGAATGGAAAGCTCCGCAAAGCTCCCTTCATGCGAGCTCTACTGACCTGCACCGTTCCAGAGACCGCTAGGTCCCGATTGCACTAGCCATAGGACCTGCTCACACACAGGCAGTATTGGATACTGCCCATTATGTTTCAACTTTGTTTATATTATTAGTGTTATTTGAAGGAAGGTGACTATCAAAATTACAAAAACCACAAAACATATATCCATTTAACTATTTGACCCATACATAAAACTTTGCTGAGCTTATGTAGCACAGTGGCTAAAAGGTCCCAGTTCAAAAGTCACTTCAACGTTCAACTTACTATGTTCAAATTTAAACTTAAGGAAGTCATGATCATATAGTTCTTCACCTGCAATACAGTGATGTTTTAAGGGTTTCAGCAAATGTATGTGAAGTACTTTAAATAAAGTTTAGGCTGACAATTTTACAGGTTAACTGCCACAAAGTTACAAGCTTTGAGTAATTTACAGTGAACATCACTTACTGTTTTCAATTCCACAAGGACTTGCTCATCAACACTATCATTCAGAAAGACTTCTCGGACATCATTAATGACGTCTTCAATCACAGACCTATACAGTTTAGGCTTTAAAAAGTAACAAATAAGAACCACTTGTAAACAAAAGGATTGTACGATAGCACTATTCCAAAACATTTTGAGGAAGTATTTTTAAATTGAAGTCATGTTGAATAACTAAACTTAGAACGAAACCTTGTGGAAGCTTCTATATTGGCTCTCAAATGTTTGCATTTTAAGAGGTTAACAAAATTAGACTATCAATATTCCACTTCTAGCATGAAAACAATTCAGAAATACGTCAGAAATATTCTGAAACACTGTACCAAATGTTTACATATGAAGTATTTGTAACTGCTAAGCATTAATAATACTCTCAAAAATGGTGCCCAAGTTCTTGCCCTCTAAAACCTAGTAACCCTGACTCACAACTTAAATCAAACCAAAGTACTGTGCTCTAATTCAATGCAGTCCAATTGATGTCAGCAGGATTAAAGCCTCAATTCACAACCTAGTTAAACTGCAGTAGCAAGATTTAGAACAGATTAGTAATATTGATTTAAACGAGGCGATATATCTCAGCCTATTCAACTACTTGTATTTAACTAACCTATAAATCAGGGCAAAAGAGGCTTGCATTCAAACTTTTCAGGACAAAAGTTGTCAATAAATTGAAAACTAGAAGAGGTATGTTTGCCACGATTGCACTCTCAGGCACATAAAGTAAAGACAACATTAAAAAAGAAATTTTCTGTCCTATTATGTGCATATGAATATGTATACAGAAATGTTTAAATATTGATTTACTATGTAAGAATGCAATTCTAAGCTCACCCAGCAAGCCCTATGGAGCACAGACTTAAACACATACAAGAACAGACTAGACCTAAAAAGCACTTTAAAAAAAATGAGGAAGGAAAACCGGCCTCAATTTTGCATAATGTGTAAGAGGGGAACACCAAATAACACTAACAGAGCGCCAGCTGCTATGCCGACTGACAGCCCCAGCCACTCTAATTTGAAAGCTGTGTGTAGCAGCTTCCCAGTGACAAAGAGAGAGCGCCTTTCAGACTGTGCCTGTGCAGTGCAGGCACCTCCCAGCCTGCTTTCCGCAGCTCTCTCCCTATTTAAAGGCTGATGTGGTGTTTAAATGGAGAGGCGGTGACGTGGGGCTGGAAAGCACCTTCCCATCCTGGCAGAGTCTATATTAGAGAGCGGCAATGGCTCTATATAAACAGGGCAGCCACAGGGAGGAGGAACACAAGGAGCAGGGAGAGAGAAAAGCAGAGGGAAGCCATGATGGATCTGAGAGCACATAATAAGAGCGGCCAAATCTGCAGCGGAGCCGTCTGGACTCCGGGTTTGTCAGCAGTGGTTTATTTGGGAGGGGCGGGGGGGGGGGTGTTGCATCTAATTTTTTTCCGTACAATTCGTTTGCGTTATTTTTTTTTAAAAAAAAATGTAGACCGGGGAAATCGTGATAAAATGGTGTGGGGAGGGGCAATTTTTTCTCTCTCGTGTAACTGCTTATTGCAAACCGATGTGAAACAGAGACCGAGAAACTGTGTCGTCTAGCTGTAGCCGATGGGGAAAGCACAGAAAAGGAGGCGGGAAAAAGAAGAGGGGCGATTAATGATGATAAAAGGCTTTCTGACGAAAGCTCGAACTGACCAAGAGTGGCTTCTTCCCAAATATATTATATTTGAGAGAAGGGGGAAGGGAGAGGAAAAGACGTATTTTCTGCCGGGCTGAGAATTAAAAAGTGCTTGTCAACCTTCCGTCACCAATTAAAATAGAGATTCAACGAAAAGAGGCTCCGAGGCTGGTTTCAACCATCAACATAACATTATTATTTTTTAAAAACGCGATTAAGAATAAACTGACACAAACACAAGACCTCCTGCCCACCCCACCCCCGATTCCCAAGGCTAGAAAGAGGCGCGCGTGGCGGCTGCGGAACCCGGATCCCGCCGCTCCAACTTCTCCACCCACCCACCCACCGACCCCCCATTGGCGAGGAGCGACGCGGGCTCCCTCCGGACCCCGCGACGGCTCCCCCGAAGCAGTGCGCAAGGGACGGCTCAGAGGTCGCCCCCACCCCTCGTCCCCGCCTGCCCACAGAGACGGGCGGAGGCCGGGGAGGGTCGTCGTCTGCTGCTGCTGCTACCGCCGCTGTCCCGCCGTCCCCCTTTCACCCACCACCACCCACCCGAGCGGCCTCCCGCCCGCCCGCCTCCCCTTGAAGAAGCCCTTGCGCGGCCCTTGTCCTTACCACGGGGTTTGTATTAGTCGAGCTCGCCATGTCCCGCGCCACCCCCGGGCAAGACACACACCCACACCCACCAGCGGCTGAGGCAGAGCGGGCAGTGGCTGAAGCAGCCCCCCAACACCTCCTCCCCCCCCCCCCCGGCTTCAGATAAGAGCGAGCTGAGGTAAACTAGTGCTCCCCCTCCCCCCGCCTTCCTCCTCCTCCTCCTCCTCTTTCCCCCCCGTCTCGCTTCAGGGGTTTTCCCCCCCTCAGCCTCTCTAACCCGCCCGCCGCTCACGGGGAAAGCAAGTAAGGATAAATAGTAGTAGTAGTAGTAGTAGCAGCAGCAGCAGCCGCCGCCCGCGGCCCGGCCTCACTCGGCGGCCCTTGGGCTGCAGCCGCCAGCCGCCTGCTCCGCTTGCTTCGCCCCTTTATATAGCGAGTGTGGAGCAGCTGCGCGAGCGGCCAGCGAAAGGGGGAGGCCGAGGAGGGGAGGGTGAGGGAAACGGCGCGAGAGTGAGCGAGATGTTTCCTTTTTCCTCCTCCTCTTCCCTCTCGCCCGCCCAACTTCTTCCGCCTTCCTGACGCCGTGACACCTACCGAGGCGGAAGTCTCTCGGCGGTGCCAAAAGGCCGCAGCCATAGGGGCCACACGACTGTCGTCCCCGGTAGCGCCTGGTTCAAACTGAGCCGCTTTTCCCCCTACCCCTCTCTATATAGGGTGAGGTGGAGGGGCGGGGTTTGGCCAGAGAAATGCTAAAGATAGAACGATATTACTCGGCGCGCGTAGAGACTCATGGGCAACGGCAGAGGCTTTCCATTTTTACACGAAGTTCATGCTGTGAGTGATGCTAAGTTATTTCTACCTCTATGTCTGCTTTTGCTGCCGCTATTGCCGCCATAGAGATAGGAAACGACACGTTCGCGACAGACTTGTATTTCCGGTTTCCATGTGAGCGACGCCTTGTGTTGGGCGGGAAAAGAATATAAAATAAAGGACTTCTTTATCTCCACCTCAGTATTCTTTTTCCCTTGCCTTCCCCTCTCCATCACGTGTTCAATTAAGAATAGGAAGTCTACAAACACTGTAATAAAATGTTGGAGAAGGACTGTGCTGTTTAGGAGGAAGAGAGATGTATGTAGGCGAGTTGGTGATGTGGATTTTTGTTTCTGATTGGCTGTTCGATGTAGCTCAGAAGTCTGCGCTTCCAGCACTCTGAATATTCATTGAGGTTAGGAGTTGCCACACAGCCAGTATTTTACTGGCCAGACCGGTAAAACATGTGCTGCTAGGTATCCAGTATTATTCTAGTAATGAACGTCCAGGAAACTTCAGATTATATATTAGTCATTCTCAGCAATATGGCAATTTATAATTTACAGTCCATCACTGATTTGAATGTCTTCAGTACATTCCCTTTTCTTTTGCTGTAAATGTTATGAAATTTACTCCAGGAAGTTTAATCTCAGAGTTAATCATTTGTTATTGTAAGGAGAATAAAGGCACAATCCTATACATGTTTAGACAGAAAAAGCCCTACAACTCTGAACATAGCACAGCCAATTTTATGACCTTTTTCTGTTTAAACTTGTATATGATCATCACCCTAAGTCAATTTGCTAGGAAGCAATTACTTTTCTGAGTAGGAGATAAATGCCCTGGTGACTGATTCATATATTAAATAAATACAATTATACATATTTCTGTGCTTTCCCCCTTGACGGAGGCCAACAGCACAAGCTTATGTCTACTCAGAAATATGCCCCATTAAGTTCAATTGGATTTATGCCCTGGTAAGTGTGTACAGGGTGTGTTTAAACTTGCTCTTTCATAGCCTGGCATTTCTGGTTATTTGTAGATAGGAATTTCCCCAATGGTTGGCCACTTTCAACACCATCTGTGTTCTCTGGTGAATACAGATGGCTGATACTCTTGTTATGATGTAGGTTGAAAATACTAGGTTGTAGTTGTAGTATCAATCAATATTTTTGCAGAGGGGATGGGGACATGCACAATTAGATCTTGTGCATTTTATTTTGCCAGCAGCTCTGAGCAGAAGCCTGGTGTATATGAGAATAGATGCATGTGTGGCATTGAACACAACTGCAAATGGTTCTCCTAAATGCAAAGTAAGTTTTAAGTCATGGCTTTTGAGACAGTTGCTAGCATGAACTGTTTTCAGTTGATCATGCTATGACTGTATTCTAAAGTACTATTTTTGGAGTTTCACAAATCATTAAACTTCTGCTCACATATTTGCTAAAGCATACAGAGGGATAACTGTTGGCTGACTGTATGTGATATATTTTGGTTGTGCATATAGACATTCACCATCAGCATGTGTACTTTCCCTCTAGCCTTGTCCAGCACCTTTAAAATATTCCCGAAGGAATTCAAGATTATTTTTAATACAAAGGACAATAGGTAGGATTAAGAAATTGGATGCTGTGTCACTGGACCAACCGCAACACTCTGGTGGTCTATGTGATATCTGTGTGTGAAGTGCTAAATCAAGGATGTGCCACTCAAATCACTCTCATTGCAATTTTCCAACTTAACTTCAAAGAGTGGGGTGGGGGTTGGACATATTATATATACTAATAGCCTAGCCAGTCTTTATTTTATGTATTGGTTAAATTTATATCCCACCTTTTCCTCCGAGCCTAAGGCGGTGCACATGATCCTTCTCTCCCATTTTATTTTCACAACCCTGCAAGGTAGGTTAGGCCGAGAGTCAGTGACTGGCCCAAAGTCACCCATTGAGCTTTTCAGTCCCAGTCCAACATTCTAACAACTACACCACACTGCTTCCTTTTGTAAAAAATACAAAAACAACCCCCATCCCACAACTTTAGGGGAAACAATCTTAAACATGGGAGGGGATGGCCCCAAAACAGTCCATTGGAGACTGAACATGCTTGGGCATGGAAGGCTGGCTGGCTGTTGGAGGGTAAAAGTAACCCCCCATGCAAAAACAGGGGAAATGGAATTTCTGGAAAGAGGTTATGACTGGCTGAAATCCAGAACAGGTGTACCCCAGGTGTACTCCACATTGCAACCTTTGCTGGTCCCACTTGTTCTTAACCTAATTGCATTCATCATACATAGAAACGTAATGTCATGAGAAGCAATTATACAAGACAAACTTATACAAATACCTAAATGCTGATAAGTTAAACAATTACTACACATTCAACATGTGTTACAATTATACAAGGTGATTGTTTCCAAATGCTGATAAGCTAAACATTTGCTACACATCAAGATGTGTGTTAAACAATCAGTAGAATACAACAAGCACAAATAAGGTACAATCATTTAGCGCAGATGTAAAGATGAAAAATAACAGTTTTTTTTTGTTTTTTACCAATCATCATTTATGTCATTTGCTAAAAGACAGTGAAAGAAATATTCAGTGGCCTTAAAGAAAGAAAAATATTATATAGCTCTTCTATACAATATCTCAGACAAATTTATTACTTCTCCTTTCATGCCGATGGCCTGGAACATCCTTGTCAGATTGTAGCAAGCATTCCAATGAGAGAGAACTGGCATTGATTTCTTTTTTTTAATCACTGGAGATTCAAACAAAAACAGGCTGGGGAAGGGAGGTTGCGACCCAGGCAATCAGGTGGAGACCAAACATTCCTTGAGCTACTTGAAACTCTTCAGGGCAGAGGAATGGATCCACTAACGACCTAAGAAATGTGAATGGGAGCCATCTCCTCTAGGATTTTCCTGTGCCTGTGGTGGGGAGTTAATAAGAAATAGATGCTCTATCTCAGAGCAGGGGCTTTATAATACCATCTCAAAGTTGCTCCATTTTTTCCGCATCACTATCTCGATTACCCCCGTTTTCTTAATACCTCATCCTTCAGATACCCTCCAATTTTGTTTACTGCCCTAAATGCTTTTTTCTTCCAATCTGTTTGGTCCTGCTTTGCCAACACCTAAAATGGCGCAGCTGTAACCTAAGTTGATCTATTGGTTCAAATTGCTACTGTACCAGTTTTAAGCCTAAAGTTAGAAATAATTTAAAAATGGAGAATGGGAACATCCATGAAGCTGTATTATAGGAAGAGCTATTGATGCAGGTTATTCTCCAGAGCTGGATGCTCTATTAATATGGTGTGTGTGTGTGTGTGTGTATATGTCTATATCTATGTATAACATTTATTTATCTAAAAGCTTTTTATCCTGCTCTTCAGCCAAAAGGTTCCCAGAAGCTTACATAAGGATAATAATAATAATAATAATAATAATAATAATAATAATAATAATGTCCTTGCCCACAGACTTATAATCTAAAAGTCACAAGAGGAAAAAGGGTTGAGGAGGGAAGAGGAAAATAATGAAACTGGCATCAGTCCTTACAGTTACATAGTAGTGCTTATAATGACCAACTGGAATGGAAACCGTTCAAGGGAGAGGAGGAGTCAAATGGATCTGGTCTCACAGCAGAGCCGATAGAGTGGCTCTGCTTCCCATCTCTTCCTCTGCCTTAATGGATGGCTGCTCCTAAGTGACCACTATAATCCAAGTGAATATATACACTCTTTGCTGAGCAGACCCAAACAACACGAGTCTTTGGGCCCAGTTCAGGTGTTCTCTTATGCTCACTGTTAGGCATGCACCACGGTCTTACGGACATAGCTCTTCACTTGTGGGAGCTCTGTCAAGGGGGTTGGTGGCAGGAAACTCCCCATGCGCAGATTAGCGCTTGCACAGGATGGCTGGCAGGCAATGTGAAGAGTAACTGGATTGTGCCCTTAAATTTATTCAGTTTCTAAACCTAACCCACCATGCCTGGCCGCCTACTTTGTTTCAGCAAACTCTATGGTGTTTTGCTGTTCTATGTATGGCAGATGAGTCTGGAGCATTGACGTCAACTGTGCCTCATCTGTCATCACTCAGGCCCCAGGCAGCGTGTAAGCATGTGTGTATAAATTGGGCCTGGCTTGGTTGACTGGAATGTTTTATTTGGCTAGCTACCAGAGAGAAATAGCAGGAGGTTATCAACTCCCATCAAAAGGCGCTGAAAGTGCAAGTCATAGTGAAGAGAGCCTCTCCCGATTGGTTCTTGTTAATGTTTGTGTAGCTGTTGAATTCATATTTTGAGAGCTTGGCAGGGAGAATGCCTCCCCCTTTGCTGGAACTATTTCTTTCCTCTCATCCAATGTGGGAGGACATCATATCCTACTGACCATAATGAGACAGAAGATTCACTGATAATCACGAAGTCGCCTCTGCTGGCCTTTCTTCAGCATAGAATGGAATCCAGGGACCCTTTGTACATCTCTTTGCTTCCTGGGGCTTCTTCCCACTCTGCTACAGCGATAGTTGGATGTCAGAACCTTGTGTGTATAGCCAACTGCGTGGGTCCTTTCAGTCTAGCCATTATCCTTTTTTAGGGCCGGCCCAAGACATTTTGCAACCTGAGGCGAACAACAAGATGCTGTCCTCTCCCATTCCATGTACAAAAACTGACTGGATTGTTTCTTCAACACTGGCAATGAAACAGCATCCTCTACTGCACATGAAGACAACAGGCTAGCTTAGGGGACATATGGTTTGCTGCTTGGCACACAGTTCTCTCTTCTACAACCAAAGTGAAGTAGCAGCCTCCCTGTATCTGTTGCCTGAGGTGACTCCCTTCACTCTGCCTTGTTCCCAGATGGGCAACAGGGGAGGACCCACGGAATACTCTTTACCTACGGTGGAATTTTAAACTTAACTTTTATTCTGTTTTCCATGTAGCAACAATAGTAATATACACAATCCCTTTACAGTCAATTGACTGCCCTTTACTTTTGCAGAGATATAACTTTTCTTTGATAATCAAGACACTGCCACTATTTGAAGCTGATTTAAGAAAGAGGTAAGTGCAATAATTACACTTGTCATCTCTTTGTTATGTCCCAGGGTCTACGAAGTAAATGTTTCCCTTAATAGGCAAACACATTCTTATGATCTTCAGGTATGGCTTCCATTAAGAGCTTTTCTACATCTCTGAGCCGTAACTCTGACTTCAAAACCCAATAAACCACGATTCAAAAAGGTAGTCTGAATTTGTCTGCCCGTCTGAGACCTCATCCAATGGGACAATTTATCCACTCGAACCATGTTCTAGGTTCCATTGTGCAATTGTGGATGCGATCTTCCAAGCTCTACCAGAGCAGCGCCTGTGAGTATTGCTATCTCTCAAGTGGAAGGGAGCCTTCCAAATGGGAAGATCGTGTGACATCTTGTCAATGGTGAGAGTCAAGCAATGTCATGGTGCCACAGAGTGATGGTAGCTACAGTATTGTGATATCAGAAGTGCTCAGTGTTTGAGACAGTACTGCAGCATACAAAAAAATGAAGCCGAAGCATATACTCTGATGTTCCTTGCTATGGTACCCACAAGATGTGTTGGGTTTCAACCCCAATCAACATGGCACTGGGATGACTGGGTGGGGTGGGGTTGGGGTTGCAGTCCAACACATCTTGAGGGTGCTAGATTGGGATAATGGATTATGTAGTTCATAGATTTATTGAACTGAATTCAGCTGTTCCTTTCCAAGTTATCACAAATATTTTAGAGATGGTGCTCAGAACAATCCTGTTAAATTTTGCTAATTAATATTGGTTTTGTTTATGAATTATGACAGTAGAAGTAACAACTTATAAGGTAAATACCCAAATCTCAGTACCTGACCTATAGGGTAAATACTGGAAACTTAGGATTGCACACAGCAAACATTCTGTAACCTACAAGGCAGGATACATTGTTGTGTAAGTTGTTCATATCGTTAAATAGCTGGGACATCATACAGAGGTGCTTTATCTGCTTGCCAGTTTTTCTTGATTACCAAGGGCTTGATCTAGCCAGAGTTACTTATATTGAAATCCTGCTGATTACAGTCTATGCTTATCAATGAGACTTCAAAAATAATTTTGGCCAGATCATGTCCTAGAAATGTACTTGTATGCCTTGCTTTTCCCACAGCCTTCATTGCACGGCTACCACCGACAGCCCTTCTGTCTTCCCCATGAATCGTAATGCTTCCCACTGCAAATGCTTCCAGTGACTACCCAGCTGCCCGTTTACTCTCCCTGCTAGCTAGATTGCTTATTCTTCTCCTTTGCTTTAGTGCTGGTGCCAGCTCCTACACTTTGCACCCTTTTCATGAGCTTCTTTGGTTAACAGCCATTTCGTGGCTGCTGATCCATTTTCTTTAGTTTTTTGGAAGGTGTTAATGCCAATATCACACCAAAAAAGAAAAAAGACTGTCCTATGTGAATTGTAACCCAAAGGGATGTAAAATACTGACACCAAGAAAATGCATGGCAGTTGTAATTGTTTTTGCATTTGTTTATGCAGTAATTACCCGTGGACGTTTCATATGGGCAGTTGGGGTTCACTTTGATTTAGGTCGTGGTGCAAATTTTGTGGAAAGTGAGACCTGTCACTTTATAATAAAAAGTATAACATGTTTTAAAAATAAATTTTATTAAATTCATTTTTCATTGAATGTTGTGGACTCCCAAGTCATTATCTGGCAGTGTGTGCAATTAACCACATATTTCCTTATGGAGTTTGTGGCTTTGTAATACAGTAATTTCATTACTTTTTAACAAGCTCTGTGCATCAGGTCCTTTTATATAATAAAAATGTATAGTTCCAGTGTTGTACCTTTAATTACTGCCTTGTGTTGTCATTTCTGGCGTGTTTTTTTTGCCGTTGGGGTTATAATATTAACATTGGACCACAAGGTGGCGAAAATGTTGCTCATGAGGAAAAATGAAACACGAATTGGGAGCTAGAGCAACTCTTCACTTTGGGATGAATCAAAAACGCTCAAACAGGTGATGGAAGTATTCCAACATATTTTTTTAGTTAGGATTTAGGTTTGTGCTTATGAGTAACCTCTGCACCAGTTTTTAGCATAATGGCTCTTTGAAAGCTCTTGATGTGTAACCATATGAAAAGAAGGACAGGGCTCCTGTATCTTTAACAGTTGTATAGAAAAAGGAATTTCAGCAGATGTCATTTGTATGCATATAGCACCTGGTGAAATTCCCTATTCATCACAACACTTAAAGCTGCAAGAGCCCTATCCTTTTTTGTAGATGGTCACTCTAGTATAGCTATCACAACTTTAACAGTTGTGATGAAGAGGGAATTTTTCCAGGTGCTGTATGAATACAAATGACACTTAGTGAAATTGCCTTTTCTATACAACTGTTAAAGATACAGGAGCCCTGTCCTACTTTTCATATGGTCACCCTATAATGTGAGCAACAAATAATTATCAAAGGATAGAGAAACCTATAGCTCTTCATGTGCACAACTAATTTGAAATGTGCTTTTGAGCCTCTTTTGTTTGTGCACATGGGCAGTATCTAATGATGTCACAGTGTTCACACAACATCATTAGTGCTTGTTAGGCAAAGGGAAAAAACAGTGATTTGCCACCAAATAACGGTGGCTGTTTGCTGCCAAATTTCAGCGGCAAATCACCACTTCCCCCATTGTCTAGCCTAAGAACATAAGAGCCATGTTGGATCAGACCCAGGGTCCACTTAGTCCAACATTTTGTTCACACAGTGGCCAACCAGCTGTTGACCAAGAACTCACAAGCAGGACATGAGTGCAACAGCAACCTCCCACACATGTTCCCCAGCAACTGGTGTACATTGGCATATTGCCTCTGATACTGGAGATAACACATAGCCTTTGATAGCCTTCTCCAGGAATTTATCTAACCCCCCTTTTAAAGCCTCCACATTGGTGGCCATCACTACATCCTGTGGTAGCAAAACCCATAGTTTATGCGCTGTGTGAAGAAGCACTTCCTTTTATCTGTCCTGAATCTCCTACCAGTCAGCTTCATGGGATGACCCCGGATTCTAGTATTATGGGAGAGGGAGAAGAATCTCTCCCTAAACACAGTGCATAATTTTGTACACCTCTATCATGCCTCCCCTTAGCCTCCTTTTTTCCAAGCTAAACAATCCCAGCTATCGTAACCTTCTCTCACAGAGTAGATGCTTCAGCCCCTTGAATATTTTAGTTGCCCTTTTCTGCACTTTTTCCAGCTCTGCAATATCTTTTTTTAGGTGTGCTGACCACAACTGTACCCAGTATTCCAAGTGTGGTTGCACCATAGAGGCAGTTTTATACTCAATTCCTTTTCTAATTATGCCTAAAGAGCCACACACTGGGTTGACATTTTCATCGAGCTGTCCACCACAACCCCAAGGTCTCCTTCGCGGTCAGTCACTACTAGCTCAGATCCCACTAGCAGTGGTTGATGCTTGTGCGACATCATGAGCACTAGCAGTGTGACAGCATTGGATACAGCGCCATGTGTGAAAGAAATGTAGTTTTAAATGTACTTGAATTGGGTTAATTGAGAAGTGTCGTATGGGAAGGTGTATTTACAATCACATTTCAAATCTTTTGCAGTTTTTGTGTTATCCATGCAAGATGCATTTTTAGTCCTTCAATGACCCCCCCTCCCTTACACTTGTAGGAATGGTTTATCAAACATTTTTAACTTCTCCTTATGGAAGTTTATGTTTGCTTAGTATTAAGAGGCATATTTTAAGAGAACATAGGAAGCTGTCTTTTACTGAGTGAGACCAGTAGTCAATTTAACTTAGTATCGTCTACATTAGGGTAAGGAATATGGTGCCCATGGGCACTGGTGCGCCCTCAAAAAGCTTTCTTGGTGCACCATCTCTCCCTTTTTTTTTTTTAAACAACAAAGTTTATTACTGGCAGCTGAGATCGCTTCAAAGCAAAGTGAGGGCTTCTAGCTGCTGTTAGCTTCTTTTCCCATGAATGCCTCTGGGGGTGCCTCTACAAGAGCGATTTAAAGCTCTTTCAAGGCGCATTAAAAATTTGACCTCTACAAGAGCAGAGCGCAAATCGGGGGTCGATGTGCTTTTTCTATGCGATTATGCACATTATCGAATGCGCATTAAATAGTGAGTTTTAATTTACCGCGGCCGTTAAAGCTCCTCATGACCATGTAAACAAGCGATTCTCCGCATTAAACACCTCTAAAGCGCGTTTCATACAACCGGTAAGGCAACCTGTTATGCACTTAACCTCCTCCCGCGTATAGTGATTTGCCATAAAAGCAATTGCGAGAAGATGCGCATAACTGAACAACCAGGCGTCAAACTGAATTCTTGTAGAGGGGACTTGGGCCACACGTGAGGCTCAGAAACATTCTTAGGAAATGAAGATGGGGTGTGGTTGTAGGCCGGTGCTTTCATCTGTGGTGCACCTATTTTGTGATGGTGCCCAGGATAATTTCTCAAATTGCCAAATGGGCCCATGGGCCCAAAAGGTTTGTCTGCCTCAGGTCAATACTGACTGGCAGCCGCTCTGAGGCATCAACCATCTTTTTTCTTTGCTTCCCCCATCATTCCACATCTCCAGTCTGTAGTCGCTTTAAAGACTTTATTTGTATTTAAAAGTGCTCAACAGGCCTGAAGAATATTTTTAAAAACCCAGAAGGAACGATAGAATTGAAATCGCAGCCTTGTATATAAGGTGAAATCAGTCAGGATGCTTGCCTTGTATTCATGGACATTTGATGTGTGTTGCTAGGGACAAAAGGAAAGGTGGGCAAGGAATGTGGAAAAGCAGCTCTCCGCCCTGCACTGTAGGATTTTACCTGAGTTTCAGAGCAGGAAAGACCAGCTTTCAGGATAGGTGAGTGGGGAAGATTCCCAACGGAAGAGCTTTAAATTGCAACTGTTATGTCAGCCTAAGTTGTTTGAAGGCATTTGGCACCAGACCCCTAGGTCCATGGTGAAGGCGGGGGAACAATTTTCTTCCTTCGGGACCTGCTCAAGCCAAGTGAGTAATGTAAGTGAAGGCTGAAACCCCTCCATGTAAAATCTCTCTGCAGTGACAAGGAATTGGCACTCCATAAACTGAAAATAATCAGATCAAGATCTTGTCTGAGTCCTGGCAACACAGGGCCCGTGGGCACCAGTGCATTGCACTGACTTACTCAGCACTTGATGAAGCACCTGACCCCTACTGATTAATACAGGTATTTTAAATCCCACCATCTGTAGGCAGCTGGAATAGTTTTAAAGTGATGCTCTATCACCAGCTGCCACAATCTTCATTTTTCCACAATGCCTCTGGGCCCCAGGATCAAATACTATGAGGTAATAAAAGTGAGTAGTTGGATTTGTTTGTTAGCAAGATTTATGGCTGATAGCACTGTCAAATACAGTCAACACCTTTAGCTATAATTTCAGCAATGTTGAATGTTACGAGAAATCCCCAGATCTTTTTCTAGGCTATCATATTAAAAAACTGCACAAGGCGAGACTGTTTAATGAGTTACGCTTCCTGCAGGAAATGCTAATGTCACGCAATGTTTTACACATCAGCCACATTAAGTGTGGACATCATACACAATCTATACATGTCTTTTAATACCCATTTACATGCATCTTGAAATCCTGGCCCGTTCATGGTTTAAAATAAGTCCTATTGCTTATGCACTGTGAATTGTCTTTGTCTTCCTTCAATCTGTATGTCAATGCAGAGAAATTAAAGCAAAGTGACAATGAAGAAATGATTTCAGTGAAAGCAGAATTTCATTTGCATTTATTCAACACTTTCTCCCTCAATGAAACCCCAAGTGACATCTCTCTGAGGGGGGGGGGGAGGGGGGTCACAACCAAAATTCTAAAGAATTAGCCAGTGTGTAGACTCTCTCATAGTACAACATCAAAAGGTAAAAACCTGTTACAAAATATGTAAAAAAATACACACTCAATCACAATAGTGCAAGAGGTTATGAACTATTTGTCTGAATGGAGGCAGCGGAAAACCAGGCTGAAAACAACACAAGGCCTTTTAATTTATGCTGTCAATGTTTTAAGAACTCCCATGGTTGCTTCAAGTTAAACAGCAAAGAGACGGGCATTTTCACAACACATTAATGAGATTGCATCGGTTCCTGCACAGTTGGCAGTACCATAGAATTGTTCTATCTATAATGTGGGTGGGCAACATGCAACTGACAGTTGCATGCAACCCCCCACCAAAATTCCTGGCGGCAAAATCCAGGTGGTTTGCTTACAAATTTCATGGCAAACTGCAATGGAAGGCTAAAATGGCCAAATTTAGCTTATTGTCAAGCTAAATTTGGCTATTTTAGCCTTCCATAATGGTTTGCTGCTGAAAATTGGTGGTAAATTGCCATGTTTTTTGTTTTTTTGCCAGCAACAAATTTGGTGGTGCAGCGGCAGGAGTGCAGCAGGGGGTGGGAGGAGGGAAGGGCATGGACCCCCCCCCCCCCGTTGCTCATCCCTGGACTATAAAAGGAGGTCTAAAACCACATGGTATTTTACAACCTGTAACTCTTTGGAACAGTGGACTGGATGCGAATAAGTCAATTGATGGTGTATCCACCAAAGGCAGACATAATCAGGATGCTTCCAAATGGAGAGCTCCTAGTGCTACCAATTAGATGGCATTGTACAGCTATTTTGCCTTTTTCTCAATGGGTTATCTATGGTAAAAGAAAAGAAGGAAGAAGTGGTGGGAAAAATTGTAATGCCCTTGTAATGAATTGTAGTGCATTCTACAGGAGGATAGTTCCTGAAGAGGGCTAGTTGCTTAGAGCAGGTTAGATTTGAGGCTCCAGGGTGTGAATGGGACACCTTTTAGGTGCAATTCACAAAGCGTAGATTTTTACCTTTAGAACCTTAATAGCCTGGGCTCCATATGAGTGGGAGAGAAACCTCTCCCCTATTGATCCCCTCCCCCCCTGCTCAAGTGTCCGTTTTAAAGATTAGCTGAAAAGTGACTTTCTGATTATAAATCTATCAAGCATTGAGCAGGGGGTTGGACTCGATGGCCTTATAGGCCCCTTCCAATTCTACTAGTCTATGATTTTATGATTCTAAGCCACTGGGGCATGCTGATAAGTATTTTCAGAGACTGCTACCAGACATCAAAGTGCAAGCTTCTTCTGAAAGTGGTCAAGACTTTTTTGGGTCAGCTTTAACTGAGGCTATGGGCTAGTTCTCATATGTCTGTACAGCATCTCTCTCTATAAAACGCTAAGGGAATGCTTGGCACATAGCAATGCATGGCACATTGGAGGTTCCGAGCTAAGAACTTTGTGTTACTAAGCAACAGGATATAGAAATACAGCTGGGAGGGAGCCCAGAGAGGAGGCTGGGCGGCTCACGTGAAGGCCTCAGGTAAGTCCCATGGGTCGGTGGGCAGGTGAGT
This sequence comes from Anniella stebbinsi, assembly GCA_029215795.1. NCBI lineage: Eukaryota > Metazoa > Chordata > Lepidosauria > Squamata > Anniellidae > Anniella > Anniella stebbinsi. Next base: position 340,634,607 of record JARDYH010000001.1, read on the forward strand.
AGTGGCTGGAAAGGGGCAGCAGCTGGGGGGGGGGAGCGGTGGGATTGAAACATATCACTGCTGAAGCAGTTGCCGGCACACACAGATGCCTCAGGTAAACCCCACGGGTCGGCAGGCAGGCAAGTGTGGGAGAGTGGCTGGGAGGGAGCAGGGGGAGCAGCTGGGAGGGGGGAGTCCAATGGACTCCCAGTTGGCCTCATATCCAGCATTTCCAAGTGCTTGCAGAAAAGCCGGAAAGAATGATATTGAGCAAAGAAGTACTAGCGCGCAGATGGTCTGTGCAAGTCAATCTAGTTTGATTATATTTGATAATTGGCATAATGAATGTGTAAACCAACTTCATTGGGAAAAAAAAACTTTTGCCCAAATCTAGTTAGAAGCCATATCCACATGTATCCCCATCTAAGTGAGGAACCATGCCTCCAAATGGGTGCTGCAAATGGGTTTCCTCTTCCTGGTCCAGCTGCCCATACACATTCCTCTTCAGAAGTGCTTTATCAGCTCTTGGAAAGAGGGCTGGATTTCATGTTTTTGTGTTTCCACCTCACCACATAGTTGATAGACATGATTACTGCTTTTTAAGGACAGCTCCATACGTCCATGGTTGGATCTTGGCTATTATGTTAGAGATGATGTGATTTAGAAAATTTATCTCTGGTATTATATCTATGATGACCCATTCACACTACAGCTGAGCCGAAAATCTACTACTGTCTGTGGACTCTGAAAGGATGGACATTTTCTGCCATTTTCACGGTGGTTTAATTCAATACAATTTGTTGGGATGGGGAACTTAATCTATATGATACAAAGCAGCAGATGTTTCCTTAAGCTTTCCCATTGAATGTCCTGCATAGGCATACCCAGACATTTTCAATATTGTTTTTACAGCCAAGTGGGCTAGAAACTTGAATTTTAAACATCCCATCTCCCATTCTCAGGATGTTAATTTTTGTACTTGTATGAAACTATTGTGGACATAGAATTCAAAAAGCCCTGACCTCAGTGCCATTATGACCACATATTACGGAGTAATAACACCAATTACTGGCAGAACACGCAGCTGTTGCACTGTAGTCTTTCTAAAATAAGATGTAGTGTTGGGACAGAACATAAAATTAGCATTATCAGCATCTACAAAAAACCCAAACAAAACAACTTTTTTTCCACTATGCCCACCAAGAATATAAGTTGTAGTTTGTCACAGAAGCATTGCTCTGGATAATAAGCAGTATATCACTCCACCTAACCATCCAAGTAAAAGTTCAAATGAACTCTATTCCCAATATTATCCAAGGCAAGAATGCTCAAATATCTGTCTAGTCCCTTCTGCTGGCAGCTATAACTATGTTAAGTCTAAAGAATAACCCTGCCCCCAGCAACAGAACTGAACAACTAACTGAACAAAGGAAACTTTCGTACAACCAACATCCAAGGAAAATGTGCAATATTTAAATGTTCTGTCTTAGAGATAGCAAACAGAAAAGGGCAAACCATTTGTCCTTCACCTCCTGAAATTCCCAGTGATTTCATTTGCATCGGTTGAGAGGAAAAGTTGATACAGCTTTTCATTGCTAACTGTGATCATGAAAGGAAACAAAGGGATTCTGTGGTGTATCTTCTATACCACCATCCCCCTCAGTGCTGTTGCAGACCACCTGGAAGAACTCTTCTGAGGACTGAATTTTCAGGAAGTGTCAAGTGCATGGAAGGGAAAGGATTGTTAACAAGACTAGGGTTACAACTTTACTTTGAGTTGTGGCTGTCACAATACTATTTCACTGGAGGAAGATTAGTAGTAAGAATGAAGGCAGGTTTGACAGAACTGCAAGCCTTCCACTTAGTGTGCTTCTAGCAAAGCCACCAGGCCGTTGTAAACAAATCCCAAAAGAGCTTCCTCTCTAAACAAGGTCACAGAGGGCAAGAAACCCCTACTCCAAATATTTCTCGGCTCTTCTGAAAGCAGGAGTGAGGTGCTGTGTTTTCTCTTCTTCAAGTCTTGCCAATTTGACTATTCCAGCCACAGATGGAACTTTCCTTCACTGTACAGCACATTCCTTGGGGTTATCAGTGTCTTCCCCCATCATATCTGGATTCAAGCTCTTTTTCTGTTCTATTTCCACCTGATAAGAAAAGAAAGGTGAAAGGGTTTTTAGAAAAGAATGAAAGCTCTACCTGGCTTCTGTTTCCTGGTGGTCTCAGTCAAAAGCAACTTGCTTGAAAGCATGGATGGCTAATACTCACCTGCAGCTCCCATTTGCCAAAGCAGAACAGACCCTAGCCAAAGCATCCCCAGCTGCCTCCAAACCGCTAGCAGTATAGTTGAACAGTGGGCATGGAATTAGTATCATGATGTTCCATTTGATGGAAAAACCACCCTAGTTCAGTGGATATAAATCAGAGCATGATGGGATTCAAGGAGGTAAGAACTTAGTGCAACAATCTCTGCCTTTCTTCTGGAGCTCAACCCAAAATTGTTCCTATAGCAAGCATGGCTTGAATATCAGATGTAGATGTATTTTTCCTCTCCACCAAATTTATGAAAGTATAAAGGTGCCCTGCACCAAGCCAGACCATTGGTTCATCTAGCTCAATGTTGTCTGCTCTGATTTGCAGTCGCTCCCCACGATCTTGTGGGATGATCTTTCTGACCCTTGCTATGCCAGAGACCCTTTTAACTCAGGGGTGGGCAACACGCAGCCTGTAGGCCATATGTGGCTGAATCTGCAGCCTCCACTGCCCCGCCACTGAATTTGCTGCCAAAGTTCAGTGGTGAAGTGATGGGAAACAAACACTGTTTGTCCTTTCAAGCAAGCCATGTGGGGAGTGCATGCCTTGTTTCAAAGCAAAATTGTGCTCTTGGAAGCATCCAGGGATTGCAGTTTTGCTTTAAAATAAAGCATGCGCCCTCCACATGGCTTGTTTTAAAGGATTCCCCCCCCCAGCAGTGCAGTGGCACCAATTCCAGGGAGGATGTAGCCTCTGCTTTGTTCTGGTGGCAGGGTGATGAGTGGCCCCCAGAGCAGTGGAAGTTGACTACCCAACTCCTAGATGCCACATATTAAGCCTCATGCCTTTTTCATGCAAGATACATATTATGCCTCTGAGCCACAGCTCCTACTTCAAATTTACTGCACATTTAAGGTAGAAGACTGGCATCGGTTAATACTAAGGATCTGGTTGTTCGTTGAAGCTAGCGATCCAGCTAGGAAGTAAGCTATCAAGAGTTTTATTTGCAAAAAACAAACAAACCCCAAGCCACTCATACCGTGTCCCAACCCTGGAAGAAAAAAAATGCATATCCATCTGGCTGTCAGCCAGCTCAGTCATACCTTGTAACTATAATGTGCTGAATAGTTGACCCACTTCCTGACATCTGTCTTGCCTTCTACTGAGATGGACCGGATGCTGGCCTTGGATGCTGAAGTGGTTGGCATGTCAAACTCCACGTCCACATAGCGGACAAAACTGGAAGGCACTTCCCGGTCTGAACCAAGCTCCAGGTGGCAGAAGAAGCAGTGAGGATGACCCGAAGCTACAAAAAAGCAAAAGAATGTGCAAATGAAAGCCTTATCATGAAATTTAAAGAGGGAAGTATTCAGAAGCAGCTTCTTGAATAATTGAATTAATCAGATGGTTATGAGTCAGAATGCTGGTGTTATGTTATTAATGAAAACTGAGAGATGCGGAGACAGTCATATTAGATCAAGATTTTTTATTAAAAATCAAACCATCTGGAGAGAAATGCAAACACAAAGTGAGATTTTGGCTGCCTCTACAAGAGGCATTTAAAGCTCTTTCAAGGCGCATTAAAAAATTTACCTCTACAAGAATGGAGCGCAAATCGGGCGTAGAGGCGCGCTATCCCTCCGATTATGTGCATTATCGAATGCGTGTTAAACAGCGAGTTTTATTTTGCTCCGGCCGTTAAAGCGCATTTTGACTATGTGAACAAGCGCTTATGCGCATTAACTACTTGTAAAGCGCATTTTGGTCTTCCGTTAATACCTCGCCATCTCTCGTGCAGAGGTATTAGGCGTAAATGCGCCTCAGCGATTATGCGCATAATCGCCTAACTAGGTGCAAAAGCGAATCCTTGCAGAGGGGACCTTTAATGTGATGTTACACCAGGCTCTAGTTTAGAGGAGAAGCACTGCAAATGTAACAGAAGACCTCTCTTGAGCGTCACATCAGTCTTTTGTTGCGTGCATCGATAAAATGGTCACAGTGGATACTGGAAGGATCTTGAAAAGAGTTGATGATTTGGAGGTTTTTGTTCCACTCCTTAGTTTTCATTGTATATCATGTGGACCATGCCAACCTGTATGATAGCATCAATGACTGATATTGCATAAGGGTTTAAAGCTCTACATCTGTGATAGGCACACCCATGTCCACCTATAAAAGGACCCCACATGTGATCCTTTTAACTGTCCAAATCAGAATAAATTTAAAAAAATCCAATTCTTATTGAAATCTGTAAGTGTTTGGCATGATTTCAAAGAGTTGGAGGGAGCGCCCCTAGACAACGTCTGAGATTCCCCAGTCCGAGGTTGGAGACAGCACTTTGACCTCAGAGGAGGGAATCAAAGATCTCACACCCCCTTCCCCCCACAGCCAGTGTGGAAAGAACCTTGGGAACTCGACCTTGGAGAAGGGGAAAAGCAGGCCTTTCAGTGGGCAGGGAGGGGAGGAAACTGGAGAGGCCAGGATATGATTTATCCTAAGCCTCTGCTACCTTCCTGCCATCCCTCTCCAAAAAAGCCCATCTAGTCAAAAATGCAGGGCGGGAGAATGGGCTGGTGAAGATGACCTTTGATGTGCTTCCTGCTCTTCATAGGGTGCTTGTAAGTCTCCAAGTTCAGGGGCTTATGATCATTGAGGGCACAACCCATAGGATTGCACCCTTAAACTCATTTCATTTCTTCTTTGAGGGTGGTAGGCTGGTTCCAACTGACAGTCCTCTTGAACCAAATATTGACTTCGTATAGGAAACCCAGGAACAAATATCTTTAACTGCAGTTTCTAGGGCCACAAAGTTAGTCTTTGGTAGGCTGACCATCTGAAAAGGAGGACAGGGCTTATGTAACTTTAACAGTTGTAGAGAAAAGGGAATTTCAGCTGGTGTCATTTGTATGCAATTAGTCCCTGGTGAAATTCCCTCTTCATCACAACAGTTAAAGTTGCAGGGGCCCTGCCTTCTTTTGTATCTGGTCACTCTAGTATAGTGCCTGCAACTTTAACTGTTGTGATGAAGAGGGAATTTCACCAGGTACTAATTGCATAGAAATGACATCGGCTGAAATTCCCTTTTCTCTACAACTGTTAAAGTTACATGAGCCCTGTCCTCCTTTTCATATGGTCACCCTAGTCTTTGGCACACACCCCTCCAGGATATAGGGCTAGGAGAAGCTATGGATTTGTGGGCCAAACCACACATTTCATGCAGTTGTGCATAAGAAAACTGCACTGGCCCACTTTCTTGACTGAAAAACAACAAAAGGGAGGGGAGCTTTTCAGTGGGGAAGTGGAGGGGGGAGGAGAATGATGCTTTACATTTCTACTATCTGCCGTTCTGCTGCATCTAACTCCCCCCAGCTGCTTCTCTTACTGTGAGGTTCCAAATAATTGCTTACCCTTTGCAAATCATTTGCTTTCATTGCTGTTTTTCAGTATATAAATTTCTTACAGGAATTTATATACTGAAATTTCTTACATATTTAATTTGTTACACATGTATTGAAAGAGCCATACGTGATTTCCCAAACGTCCCAGAGAAAGTCGGTATTAGAGAGCAGAAATTAGAAATGGGTGACCTGTTCAGCTGCTTACATCAGAGTTAAATAATTATTTCCTAAATCTGAAAGAATTTATCTCAAAGTGAGCTAAGAACTGCAGAAAGCCCCATATATCCTGCAGAAACGTCAGTTGTTTATATTTTGAAACCCCTTGTTTATATTTTGGGAAGTGGCTAATTTGGTAGAACTGATGTTGCATTGTGGCTAAGTATATGGGCTGTGTGTTTAGGAGTTCCCAGTTCAAATCTTGCCACAGCCATGAATTCACTAGGTGGCCTTGGTGATCCAATCTAGCTCCCCTGTCTGCAATATGGAGATAATACTGCTGTCAACACATCTTGTTTAAAGATGATCCAACACCAGATTCATGTTGCATCCAATATGCAGGAAGTGGTGACTGACTAAACTATGTGGATGACAAAAGCCCAGTTTTGACCTTTTGAATGATTCCTATGGATGTAAAACATGATACCAGAACAGATCTTTTGCCTTTTGTCTGTGACAATAAGATATTCACACACACACACACCAGCTGAATCTAATGTTGATATCCAAGATCTTGTGAGTTTTTATTTGAATGGCAGTAGTCCATGTTCCCTCTTTTGTATTTAGTATTTAGGAAAATGTTTCACCAATCATTTGCTGGTTTCCCAACTTTCATACAGTTTTTTCCCATTAATAAAAGGTTGAAATGCCTTTCCTGGGGCTTAGTCCCAGCAGGAAGAACTTCAAGCCACAATATGCTGGCATTTTTGTGTATTTTGGACCTACCACCTGGGTCCCATCCATCACTTGAATGTGATCCCATGAGAGCTTCTCTAAAATGTAAATTGGCCCTCAGGTTCTCTAGCCCTGATTTATAAGTATATTATTATTATTATTATTATTATTATTATTATTATTATTTATTCATCTCTGTCTCGCTCGTGGCAGTTTTTCTAGACAGACATGATGGGCTTTGCAAAGTCATGCTGTCTTTTACAGATTCAGGAATTTCCTGACAATTGAGCATGTTTTAAGTATGACTGCTTTCTGGAGGTTGGTGTGGATGTATTTTGGTAGGCCCAGTTTCTGAAGGTTTTCTGTATAATTTTTTGATGAGATGCCGGTGACTGAGGTGACTAACGGAATAATTGTAACCTTTTCCTGTTGCCATAGTTCTTTGACTTCCAAGGCCAGTGGTGTATATTTGTCTCTCTTTTCTTCTTCCTTTTCAACAACATTATTATTGTTGTTGTTGTTGTTGTTGTTGTTGTTGTTATTGTTATTTGCATGAGCTTTGCAGAGGATGTGTTTTAAAAGCAACCCGCTTTACAGATTCAGAAGTTCAGTGTAATGCACTTGAGAGAAAGGTACATTCAATATTGTTAGTAACGGATTAGATGCCTGTTTTCTACAGTGTTTCAGATCCAAAGGTGTGATTTAAGTCCTATTCTCCTTCAATATGTGTTGGCTTTCTCACAGTCAAGGCAGAAACACATTCTATAAATCAGTGTTTTCTTAGCATCTATTGTTCTGCTTGCCTGTTGACTAAAACACACACACTCGCCTTGGAGCACTGAATCATGTCCAGTTGGGACTGAGGCTTCTCACAGCCTATAAACAAGGCTCATTTTATCAGCTAGCATCAATATATTGCTTATGAATTAGGGGAACACAATAGAAGTTGCCAAGCTATCCTTGGAACAATCGCAGCAATGCCCTTCGTGAAATCCAATTTCGCTATTTTGATCGTGCAGCTCCAAACTGGTCCAACACTGGATTTATTTTTAAGGACCAGTTTTGTCACATATGAAAACAGCTGCCCCTCGAACACAACAAAAGACAGCTGCACAGTTACAACACTTGCCTTGTGTTTAGCAAGGAGCAACTGGTGCCTTCATGCGTCACAAAATCAGCCTAGCGAGACCCAAGCTGGGCCAATTGTATGAGAAGCTGGATATAGATGTTAGTCAGGCTAAGGCGTCAGTCCTACGCCCACTATCCTGGGAGTAAGCCCCATTGAATACAATGGGACTTACTTCTGATTAAACGTGCATAGGATTTCACTGTAAGTCAGTGCATCTAGCACTTTCAAATTTTATATCAAAGCAGCCCAAATCATGTATTCAAAGCAAGTGGTGCAAATTTATGTCTACTTATAGAAGTGGTAAACCTATGTCTGGGCCAAACCACTTCAAACTGCAGATCGGAGTTTCTATGAGTGACTGCTCTTCCATTAAAAAAAAATCTCCCATGTATTAGATGTCAGGGAGAAGGGTTCTAAAACAACATTCTCCCTGTCCATCTAATTTACTATTTTTGGAGGAGAGATGTTGCATATAGAAGCTATGCTTCGAGGGCTGTGTTATGTTTTACTGTTTAATAGTGATTATATATGATGTACTTGTAATGTTTTTATGGTTATTGCTATTTAGGATGTAAGTACTATTTGGACTTTAAATACAAGGTTGGTAAGTGGCTAATTCTGTTGGGAGGTGGAATGAGTGAATAGAATATGAATGCTGATTGGTTGGTGGTTCAAAGGTTTGCATTGGCAGTTAACAGTGAGAGGGAGGAGTTGGGGCGAAGCTGTTGAGTGTTGTGTGTGGAGAGAGTGAGAAGGAGTCTGGGTCTGTCTGCGAAAGGGTTTAGAGCAAGAGTAGGATCAACGTGTTCTATTGTTTTGGGAACAGAGTGAATGGGAGGAGTGTAGTCTAGTGGGTAGAGTAAGCAGGTTACATATGAAATTGTATTGAAACAAACAAGTATAGCGACTAATGAAACCACAAGCTTTGTAAACTGCATAATCTTATTTTGTTATTTTGTTTTACAAACTGGATTGGATTCTTAAAGTACCTGAGGTAAGGTACAGTGTGAGATGATGGCAGCGGTGAAGGAAAATGCTGAATAGACGGTGCTGGGCTGGTTGCTGTGAGGCCAAAAAGAGTTGGTGACTCACAGGATCAGTGAGCAGCATTCTGATGACTGTCCCACAGTTGGGATCCTTTTATGATAGAGAGGAATAAAAGGAGGGCCAAAGGGGAGATGTCACAGGCTCATCTAGTTTTCTCTGTTCGGAAGGAGTTTTTGTATGTAGGAACTTTCAGTCGTATGAGCTTCCACCTGCCATCTGAAGTAGTTCAACCCAAACAAAGGTTTGCCATGGCAGTAAGAACAAGGCATAAGCATAAGAGCATATTGAAAGCTTGTACCATCTGATGGCCTTCCTAAGCACTTAGTTGCCTGGGAAAGGCAGGGCAGCCTTTCTATAACTTTACAGCAGCTAAGCCAATGGCATCCAGAGGTGTTATGACTCTGCCCCAAATAAAAGCCTGCCTGTGACATCCAAGCAGGTCAGGCAATGGCTCACGAGAAGCAGCATAAGGAGAGGCAGATGTGGGAGAAGACAAAAGCAAAAATGGGGAGATGGACAGAAACAGTTAATAACCATCAGGAGGGGTGTTCAGTACTATTATAGACTGTCACATTATTAATATTACTGTAGAAACTTTTCAAGCCTTCAGAAACTTTAATTGCCTCACTTTGCACAGGCACACTGTTTGAACCGTCTGCGAGAATGCCTTTTTACCCATCATGCCCAAAGTGCCCCAGCAAGATTATGTGGTTCAAGCAGCAGTACCCACCAGAGTTTTTGTCAGGCAGTCGATTGATCCTCCACACAATGGAATTGAAGGCATGCTCATATTTGGCGGTTCCTAGTGTTACACTCATTACTGGCTCAGAACCAGAAAGACTAGTAGATCCAAAGCTAGCACTTTTGTTCACCTTTGCTTTCAAGGACTTTTCCCCAAGGACACTATCTTTGCGGAAGTTTTTCACCCACTCCTGCGGCACAGGGTAGCGGACCATCACATTTTCACAGGGGACCTGAGTTAGAGGGTCTCTGTTGGAGGAGAACCCCGGTGACATCATCAGCCAACTTTGAAGCTCCACCTCAGCACCATTGATGCTAGCTGCCACCCTCAAGGTAAAAGGCAGCATCTTCTCAGAAAACACACTCCTGAAACGCATCAATTCAAATCGGCAGGCATCCAAGGGGTTGAACAGAATGACGCGGGCACTGGCGAATGCCTCCTCGTCCACACATGAGTGGAAATGGCAATCGTGCAGCTTAATCCACTTGGTGGTGGTGGTGGGCATGATATCCTGCCTTGAGACAATTTCATTCCCTTTGACAAGGATGTCATTGAGCCCCAGCCTGCATTCTGCCAGGCCGGAAAGAAAAGTGAGAATGTGCACTCGTGTCAACACATGGTGCTGCAAAATCCTGTTGTCTCCTTTGGCCAAGATGCCATAGAACTCGTCCTTTACATCCACAGTGATTTCCTCCTCTTGATAGTTTAATCCCACTGTGCTCAGGTCTGTCAATGAAGCGGGCAAATCCATCAGAGTATCCTGGACTGCTCTGAGGAAGCTGAGGAAGTCTTCATAATTGGTGGTGCCTAGCTTAATAACCTGTTCCCGCTCCGCTGTGTGAGAGACAGCTGGCTTTGGCTGGTACTTCTTTTTCTCCTTGTAGGTGGTACGATCTATTCTCACGCTGTGTATCCTTCCATTCTCATCGTAGTTCTGGAGCTTGGGTTCTGAAATCTCATGATTGATGTCAAGCTTGAATTCCTTGAAAGGCTTGTCTAGTCCCTTCTCATAAAAGAGCTGCAAACACCTGCTCTCAGTCAGTTTGACATAAATTGGACCCCAGTGCCTAGAGGACATGATGTTTTTCTTTTCTGGTATCCTCAGCATCATTGGCCAGCCATCTTTTTGCTGAGGTGGCCACAAACTGGACAAGGTACAGTCCAACTCAGTTGGCACTGTAGGGTCATCATCAGGCAGAGTGGAGCTGCTCAGCTGATCTGGGTCCCCGATTTGGAGTTGCTTGAGTTGCTCAACGGCATCTCTGTGTCTGAGGTGTTTACTTGATTCATTGAAGCTGATGGTGTCAGGCTCTTGATGGAGGATAAGGAGGGAGTCTCTCTGGTTTCTACCAGAGATAGAGCTGGTTTGGGAATGCCTATCCCGTTCCTCAAAGAAAGAGGTGAATGGGTTGATAGGGGAAGGTTGAACATCCTTCAGAGATTCATCAAGGAAAGGATTATTAGCACTCCAGTGGGGTGTCCCACCAACTGAAGGCAACCTAGTAATGGAAGAAAGGTCTAGTTTCTGAACTTTAGAGAGGTCGCCCAATGTGCTTTTGGGACGTTCCCTTTTTTTAAAGGATAAAGAGGGCGTACTAGAGCTCACATCTATTATCTGTGATGTTATTGTTGTTGTTGCTGGTGGTGTTGGTGGTGGAGTTGCTGAGAATGGTGGAGTGTCTAGTTTCACAGGGGATAAAGTCGGTGGAGAAACACAGCTGTCTTCATTGTCATCAAAAGTCACCCAGCTGGGAAAACGAGCTGTTGTTGGAGTTTCGCTGTGGCAATTAATGGATGTGCTGTTCAGCTGCCAGCTGGTGGCCTCCATGCCTAGCTCTTCATCTTCCAGAAGGGATGAGGAATTGTCTACGGGGAGAGGGAGGGAATGTCATTACTATAATGTAGTTCTACATATCACAATATATATCATCATTATGATTACAATGTAATGCAAGTTATGAAAGCATGATAGAAGTTCCAGAAGGTGTCTGTAAGGCAAGGGTGTTGCACCTCTTTCAGTCTCAGGGGCCATATTTCAGTGGTGGGTGGGCCAAAATACCCCAAAGTAATTTAGCTTAAAGTTCTTTCTGCCAGTAATGAAGCGTTACGAGAGCCATTTCAACCTTACAAAATGGGGGAAATGTGCAAAAGCCAGGAAGCCAACCAATGATCAGAGGAGTGGGCAAAAGGGTTAGGAGGCATGACCATTTCAGGAACTTCGGAGGGTCAGATTTGAACCCTAGGAAACACAGGCCTGAGATTCAACACCCCTCCTATGCTAACTGTCCAAAATATCTCTCGTCCTATCTACTTTAGATGGGAGAACCCATTTGGACAATCTCAGGCCGAGCTTTGGCTATTGGGTGGTATAGAAATGCAATAAATAACTAAATAAAATGAATAAATGAATGAATGAATAAATAAATAAATAAATAAATAAACTAATTCCAAGCTCATATTTGTTTGCTATCTATTCAGTTTTTGCTGGTCTCTGGTAAGCCATATTCAGATTATTGGGAGCCAGAAAATGTGATTATATACACTAAAAAGCAACAATAAGCCTGCTATTTGCTCATTTGCATTTACAAATGTTTCTGTCAACCATATAAATCTGCCTCTAGCCAAGGCAAAGCCTTTGACAGCTTGTATTTTCTGTGGCAGAGCATGTCACAGATGAGCATGCCAAACATTCAGCATTAATTCAAAAGACTTATTTGTGAAAGTAATTTGTAAAAGTAACATTTAATTGCCTTTCATCTATACTACACATTTTATCGAAATACAATTTATCATAAAATCATGCCCTTGAATTCTAAACACACTCATGCTAGGCATATCTATAAACATACATTGAAGGGTTAAAGAAGCTGGAACAGGTGTTTCAGATAATTAGTGGAAAATATCAGTTGGGGGGAGGGGGAAAGAAACCTCAGTTGTATAATGCTGTTTTTCCTTCTCGTGACTATCTTAACTCATATTTAGATCTAGAACACAGCAAATAGATATTCCATCTACTGGATGGTTCGTTTTACCAGAAGTATACGATTGTGCATTTATTATAATGCAAAAAGCCTGTCCCTATGATTGAGAGATGGTGGAGAAGAGGTGGACTGTGTCATGTAAAGACCCCTGTAGGGGGGCATCTGCGCCCCAGCACATTCTGCACACAGAGATACGCTGCACCTCCCTTTGGTGACTCAGGGGAGACCAAAACACCCAGTGTTGGGGGAGAGGTGGAGATTTCGCCCCATTGCAATGACATGCTCAAGCGCAGCAATTTATTTATTTTCCTACAGGAGTGAATGACCACCATTCATTTTCATGAGGGAATGTAAAGGGATTCAGTTCAGGTGAGGGCTTAACCTGTGGTGATCTCAGTTTCTATGGAAAACCATGATTTGTCTTTCCTGACAAGTGCCAATTGCAGTTTCCTTGCTTGCTTTTAATGAGAACCACTGGGAACTGAGTAAATATAGCAGTCATGGGACAGGAGGATGGGTCCTCTTATGGATCAGTGACAGGATGCAAGAAGTGGAATCCCCCAATGATTCGTACTGGGACAGGTGCGTTTAAATTTGTTTATAGAAATGACCTGGAGTGAGCAGTGTGGTGGTGACATTAAATTTTTCAGGGTGCTAAAAAGGGGTGGGGATTATGAAGAGCTTCAAAAGTCTCTCTGCAAACTAGGTGAACGAACAATAAAATGGCCACTGTTTTCAATGTAATTAAGTGCAAAGTAGTGCACTATAGCGCAACAAACAAACAAAAACGTAAACTTGCATATACACTGATGGGAGTCTGAGCTTATGGTGACACCAGGAAAGGGATCGTGGGGCCGGGGTGGATAGCTTAATGAAAACAACCCTAGGCTGACCATATGAAAAGGAGGACAAGCTCATGTAACTTTAACAGTTGTAGAGAAAAGGGGATTTCAGCCAGTGTCATTTGTATGCAATTAGTTCCTGGTGAAATTCCCTCTTCATCACACCAGTTAAAGTTGCAGGGGCCCTGCCTTCTTTTGTATATGCTTACTCTAGTATAGTGCCTGCAACTTTAACTGTTGTGATGAAGAGGGAATTTCACCAGGGACTAATTGCATACAAATGACACTGGCTGAAATTCCCTTTTCTCTACAACTGTTAAAGTTACATGAGCCCTGTCCTCCTTTTCATATGGTCAGCCTAAACAACCCAGTGTGGGGCAGCTGTGAGAGGAGCAGATTCCATTTTAGGAAAGGCATTGAAAATAAAGCTGCCAATATCATAATGCCTTTATACAAACCTATGATGTGACCACACTTGGGATATTGTATACAGTTCTGGTTTCCGCACCTCAAAAAGGATATTGTAGAACTGGAAAAGTGCAGACATTAACAGAGGGCTGGAGAAACTCCACTAGGAGGAAAGGTTACAATGTTATTTAAGGCTTTTAGTTTAGAGAAAAGATAAGTAAGGAGGGGATAGGATAAAATTTTAGGAAAATATGCATGTTGTAGAGAAAGTGGAGAGAGAGAAGTTTTCTAGTATATGTACAGTACTAGAACCCAAGATTATCTAATGAAACTCAATGGTGGGAGATTCAGGAGAGACAAAAGGAATTACTCCTTCGCACAACACATAGTTAGACTATGGAGATTGCTATCACTACAAGATGTAGTGTTGACCATCAATAGGGTGACCAGATAAAATCCAGGTCAGGGCTCATATAACTTTAACAGTTGTAGAGAAAAGGGAATTTTAGCCAGTGTCATTTGTATGCAATTAGTTCCTGGTGATATTCTCTGTTCATCACAACAGTTAAAGTTGCAGGGGCCCTGCCTTCTTTTGTATATGGTCACTCTAGTATAGTGCCTGCACCTTTAACTGTTGTGATGAAGAGGGAACTTCACCAGGAACTAATTGCATACAAATGACTCTGGCTGAAATTCCCTTTTCTCTACAACTGTTAATGTTACATGAGCCCTGACCTGGATTTTATCTGGTCACCCTACCATCAACCTAGAAGGCTTTAAAAGGGTACCCCACCTTGATCCCAGGCTCAGTCACTCCATTTCCCACCTTGCACTCCTATGTTCTCCTCTGCCATCAGAGTCCCTGACCAGGAAGGTGGGGTGTGTGTGTGTGTGTGTGTGTGTGTGTGTGTGTGTGTGTGTGTGTGAAAAATGAGAGAAGGTTCTGGCAAGGCAGAGAAAAACAGCAAGTCTAGGGGCTGGGAGGAGGAAGAAATAGCTAGAGAAAGGGGTAAGAGGGAGACAAAAGCAAGGCTAGGGAGTGGAAGGGAGGGGGAAATAATGAGCGAAAGAGCAAGGCTTTAAGGGGGGGAAGCAGAGAAGTAAAATGGTGGGGGAGAAATATTGAGGCTTGAGGCTGGGAGTGAAGAGAAACAGCGAGATAAAGGGGAGAGTGGGAGAGAAAAAGCAAGGCTACAAGCTAGGAGGGAAAAGAAAGAAGGCAGCTTGGAACAGGGTGAGGAATAGAGAGGCTAGAGGTTTGGAGGGGGAGGGGGGAGGGGGGAGAGAGCGAGAGCAAAAGGGAAAGGTCTGTGTGCAGAAGATGATTGGACAGGGCCAGGAAGCAACACTTTTCTTCCTGCCCGCCGAACAGCTGATCACTAACAGATTCAGAATTCATGATCAGACGGTACATAGAAATTTAAATGTGCAGCTTCCATTTCTCCCCCTCCCCAGTTTTTGCAAATTAGAAGCTATATTCAAATTGCCACTAGAGGAATGAATATAAATAGACCATTAACAGCTCTTGAACGAATTGTGATGATGGTAAAAGATTGATATCAGCAATGTATAAAGTAATATTAGCGACAACTAATCTGAACAATTTAGTAAAACAAAATTGGGAAAGAGAATTTAACATTAGAACAGAAGTAGAATGGGAATATGCATGTTTGTAAGACTATTGAGTTATTGTTTGAAGGATGTCAAGGGATGTCTTTTATCAGATATTATACAAATACAAATTATATATAACCAGCTAAAATGTAAGCAAATGGATCAGACAATGCTGGGGATGTGGAAGTGTAAGAGGAACATTTGTCCACATATGCTTAAGAAACATTGGTTGGATGTAGTCCAGGGTATCAGGAAGATTTTGGGATATGAAATATGAATACATCTCAAAGTAATGTTGGGAGCCATGGATGGACATTTTAGGGAAGTATTGGTTGTATGCATGCTAACGGTGGCCCGTATAATGCTGGCAAAAGTTTGGAAATTGCTGGTTATTCCCACTATTGGTCAATGGAGGAGGGATATTTTGAATTTTATGTTGATGAACAAGATCACTGGGAAAGAAAAACTAATTCAATTGAGACTTTCCGGAGAAACTGGTTATTTATATCATTTTGGATCTATTTGACCACCCAAATTTAGCAGCAATGGATATTTTAACAATCTGATAGATGGGGAAGGATTGGATGCATTCCATTTGTTTGTTTAAATGTAGGATATTTTCCTCTATTAATTTCGAAGTGTTAAGAAGCTATTTTTGATTATTGTATACTGAGAAGCCTGTCTGCTGATATACTTGCAACAATATTTGCATAGCACTGTGAGGGCAATATCCTATGCAGGATCCACTGGATGGACCAACAAAATTAGGCCTGCCACTTGCTAATACACAACCCCACTATTGCTGCAGTAGGACAAGGGGGCAGGATGAGCAATCCCCCCACACCAGGGTATTTCAGGTGATCCACAGTTGGCTACAGAATCTGTCTCAAAGAGTGCTTATCAATGGTACCTTCTCAAATTGGGGGGAGGTAACGAGTGGGGTACTGCAGGGCTCAGTCCTGGGCCCAGTGCTCTTCAACATTTTTATTAATGACTTGGATGAGGAGATGCAGGGAATGCTTATCAAATTTGCAGATGATACAAAATTGGGTGGGATAGCTAATACGCTGGAAGACAGAAACAAACTCCAGAGTGATCTTGATAGACTGGAGCACTGGGCTGAAAACAACAGAAGGAAATTTAATAGGGATAAATGCCAAGTTCTACACCTAGGAAAAAGAAACCAAATGCACAGTTACAAGATGGGGGATACTTGGCTCAGCAATACGGCAAATGAAGAGGATCTTGGAATTGTTGTAGATCACAAGCTGAATATGAGCCAATAGTGTGATGTGGCTGGAAAAAAAGCAAATGCTATTTTGGGCTGCATTAATAGAAGTATAGCTTCTAAATTGCATGAGGTATTGGTTCCCCTCTATTCAGCATTGGTTAGGCCTCATCTTGAGTATTGCATCCAGTTCTGGGCACCGTGCTTCAAGAAGGATACAGACAAGCTGGAGGGGGCTCAGCGGAGGGCAACGAGGATGATCAGGAGTCTGCTGCTGCTGCTCCGCGTCGCCTCGCAGGAGGAAGTGAGGGCGCCCAGCTCAGGTGTCCCGTTGTCCCCCCCCCCACCCCAAACCAGCCCTGAAGCCGGGCAGCGCCGAAAAAACTTCCCCCTGGGCGGGCGCAGGACTAGAAACTGCTCAGCTCGGCCTGGAGGAAGGGCTGGAAGTTGCGGCCTGCGTGGTCACGCTGGCCTGGAAGAAGCCCCGGATCGCCCGGGCGAGGGGCTGGAGGAAGTGTGCAGAGGAGAGGCACCTGCCTGCCTGCCTCGCCCGCCCAGGGGGAAGTTTCCTCAGCGCCGCCCCAAGTGCACTGGCTCCAGGGCTGGTTTGGGGGGGAGGACGATGGGACACCTGAGCTGGGCGTGCTCACTTCCTCCTGCGAGGCGATGCGGAGCAGCGGCGGCGGCAGCGCGAGCGAGCGAGCGAATGAGCGAGCGACATGAGCCCAGGTGAGTTGGCGCTGCGGTGCTTTGAACAGGGAGGAGGGGGAGCGAATGAGCCAGCGACATGAGCCCAGGTGAGTTGGCGCTGCGGTGCTTTGAACAGGGAGGGGGAGCGAATGAGCGCTGTGGTGGAAGCTTTTTGCTCCTTGGGCAGCCTAATGCCCTGCTCTAAAAGATGTAGGGTTAGGACCAGGAAACCCCTGGCGATCTGGTCACCCTATAATGTAAATTTGAGATGGGTGTTATGAAGTATATTGATTTATTTTATTATATTTGTATTTTGTTTATTTATGTCTAGAGTGTATTGCTCTGGAATACATTGGATGGAAGATAGTTTAGATTTTTTTTGTCCTAGTGATGTATATTTAGATGTCTTAGAAGTCCTTAGAAGTGTTTCAGAAGTTATTAGGGTAATGTAGCTTCTGGATAGACACCGTAGCCATAACATAGCCTTCTCCAGACTGGTGCCCTCCAGAAGTGGATTGCAACTCCTATTATCCCCAGCACAGCCACCCTGGCTGGGGATAATGGGAGTTGTATTCCATCACATCTGGAAGGCATCAGGTTGGGGAAAACTGTTGTAACATATTCAAGCAGTAAGCAGCCACCCCATGGGGAGTATTGGCCATGGGGTTAGTTTCTAAACCTATGTCAGGAACACTTCATGGAGATATGGTATTTGTCTAAGGAACTACTCATGCAAACCAACCTGTTTGCAGATGTTATACTCTGACTTGGAGCCTGGACCATGTGGAAGCAATTTTGCAAGTGACAACCACTTTCACATGCAATGTATGAATTAGGACCCTTGCCATCTGTCATATCACTTCCTGAACTCCATAACCATGAACTTTGTTAAATCAGAATAATGTAATAGTTATGACCAGAAGGTGGTGCCATAAAACCAGACTACACTAGAGGACCTCTAGAGATTACTGCTAAAATTCTATATAGTTACAGTATATATTCTATATCCTTACAGTCAGAGTTGTGCAACTCCGAAATTCCAACAACAACAACAACAACAAAATAAACACACACCAGTATATTTGTGCACATTACGCCCCCACCAAATACGTATTTTCCAGCCACAATTTGTGCAAATGTGGGGAGGCAAAAATATTTTTTAAAAAGGGTTAGTGAATGAGTTACAGCCCTTCCAAATTGCTACTGGGCATCATTTGGGGAGCTGTCATTTGTTCATGAGCGAGATCGCACTGCAAGAGCGGCAAGGGTTCCTGCTGCTCTTGATGAGCAGCTCACTCGCCACGATGGGTTGACTGTGCTGGGTTTAGACAACATGCCAACCTATTGTGGGCTGAACAAGCCATGGGTTGTTACGGTGGCTTGTTGCCCATACACGAGCCACCCTATGGGAATCAGTCTGGGTTCACATGACATAACAACTCTCTATCGCCTGTCACCCATGTTGGATTGTCTTGTTGTGCAAACCCAACCACTGTGTCAAACTGAAATTAATCCTCCCACTCTCCCAATACTCTTTTACAAATTCTGATCTTGAATATTCACCAAATATTCAAATATTATCCAAATAGTTTATACCCATATTTGGTTGCCAAAGGTATTTGATTACATACCACAGAGGAAAGACAGGAGTGGTGGCCGAGCTGTCTTTCAGCCGCTTAATGAGGAACCCCTAATAAACTATCAAAGAACTCAGGGATCCCTGGAAGATAGTCTGAAAACCACTTGTATATTATATTTGACATTATTTTGGTACTTGACATGCAACAATATTTACATATATCTTATATCAGTTGATAACATGCAATGGTAATTAGTAATCGACAGCTGAAAGCTTATGAAATTTCATATTTGAACCCTGCCGTAATTAAAACCAACAAATCAAAAGATGCCAAGAAGCATTCAAATTTTCAACAAGCATTTGGAGTCAAAAGCATTCAAATTCTGAGTTAAAAAAAACCCGACATTCCAAATGCAAACCCAGAGTTTATTTTAAAATTTCTCATTTCTAAATAGGAGCGATGAAACTGGAACACTGGCCAAACTGTGAATGTCTGTGGGTACTTGTTTTAGCTCTGGTGTCAGTCAGTTTTAGATTGCAAACCTGAGGATAGGGCTAGCATATAATAATTTTATGCTCTTCACAGATGACATCTGAGGATGAATAGCCCTCTGTAAAGATGCTTGCAGAAGGACTAGTGGTGGGGCTTTCCTCCTGGAGAGGAGCAACCTTGTACTTATGGAAACATTATCCACAGGGCAGAGTTCTTTTGTTCTTCGTTATAGAAATCAGAGCATGACGTCTGGCACCAACATTGGTCTCCTCCATCTCAGAATTTTGTCCCAGGGACTTCCTTTATTCTTATTGACAGGATGTTTATCCTTATGTCAGCCTTCCTCAGCTGGGTACCCTGAGATGTGTTGAACTATCACTGCCAACATCCTGGGAGTTGTCGTCCAACACATCTGGAGGGGATTCGGTAAGCAGCTGCTGTATGTGGTTGTATTGAACATCAGGAAATAAGACACTGCTCTTCCAAGGAAAGAGAAATGCAGGTTGCTTACCTGTAACAGTAGTTCTTCGAGTGGTCATCTGTGCAGTCACACATATGGGCTCGCGCCGGCGCTGAGCTCGCTTCGGGAAACTTCTATCTAGCTAGGAATTTAGGCGGGAACCCCTCCCCCCACCGTCCTACTGAGCATGCTCGGGGTCCCGCCTACCTCAGTTCCCTGAGACCGCTAGGCCTCGCGACCAAGGCAATAAGAAGGTATGTAATATAGTTAAGCTATTTGAGCATGCCAGACTCTACTTGACAATCAGAACAGCGATGCCAAGAGGGGACGGTGGGTGGGTTGTGTGACTGCACAGATGACCACTCGAAGAACTACTGTTACAGGTAAGCAACCTGCATTTCTTCTTCGTGGTCTCTGTGCATCACACATATGGGCGAGTAACAAGCCAACTTACCGGAGGTGGGAGAGGCACGCTGCGTGGTTATTGGCATATTGAAGACAGGACAGCTCTGCCAAAGGAGGAGTCCTGACGCGCTCTCACGTCCAGACGGTAGTGCTTCACAAACGTGGAGGCATTCGCCCAAGTGGCCGCCTTGCACAGGTCTAGGACCGTTGCGCCATGGAGGAGTGCCGTTGAGGTGGCCTGTCCCCTGGTAGAGTGGGCAACTAGCCCAGTGGGTACTTCCTTGCCAAGGAGCTGATACGATAAGGTGATCGTGTTGACAATCCATTTGGAGAGACGTTGTGGGGACACTGGTAAGCCTTTATTCTTACCACCAAAGCAAACGAAGAGTTGGCGTGACTTGCGATACTCTTCTGAACGGGCCTTGTAGAAGGCCAGTGTCCTTCTGACATCCAACGCGTGCAACGTGGAGCATAACGGATCGGAGGATGCTTTGAAAAAGGTAGGTAACACAATGTCCTGATTCATATGGAAATCAGAGGCAACCTTGGGAACAAACGATGGTGGAGTGCGGAGGATGACCTTATCTCGGAAAAACTGCGTATAAGGTGGGTCGACGAGAAGCGCCGCAAGCTCTGACGCGCGTCTTGCGGACGTAATGGCAACGAGGAAAACAGTTTTGAGTGTCAACAAACGTGTATTGGTTGTAGCCAATGGCTCGAAAGGTTTAGTGGACAGAGCACTCAGCACCAACGAGAGGCTCCATTGTGGAACTAGTGGGCGGACGGGTGGGAAGAGGTTGCGCAGGCCTCTTAGAAACGCTTTAGCAAGGGGGGGTGTGAATGCGGAAAACCCGTCAATTAAAGGATGGTGGACTGCAATAGCCGCCAGATAGGCGCGGATCGAAGATAGTTTTAGGCCCGTGGTATGTAGGGAGTGAAGAAAGTCAATAACGTTTGTAATAGTAGTCCAGGCACCATTAAAGCCCTTTTCCACTGCGAAAGTTTGGAAACGTCTCCACTTTGCCAAGTAGGAAGACCTAGTAGACGGTTACGAGACGCGTCCAGAATAGATCTCACGCCCTGGGGTAGAGCTATTCCGCCCCAGAGGGCAGGAGCCTCCATGCTGTGAGATGCAAAGTTTGTACATCCGGATGCAGTATCTTGCCATTGTTCCTGGATAGAATGTCCGGAGAGAGTGGAAGGCGCCATACCCGGTGCGCAGCTAGTCTGCGTAGCGGCGTGAACCACGCTTGTCGTGGCCACCATGGTGCAATCAGGATAGCATTGGCCTGATGGCGTCGCGCTCTTGTGATTGCCTTCGCTATCAGGGGGATCGGAGGAAACATATATAGAAGGCCCTGTGACCAGTCCCATAGGAAGGCATCTCCTAGGGAGTCCTGACCTATCCCCGCCCTGGAGCAATATGCTCGGCAGACTCTGTTGCCTGGGGTTGCAAAGAGGTCGACATCCGGTGCGCCCCAACGGGCGAAGAGGCGATCCAGCATCCACGGGGCTAGTTCCCATTCGTGGGTCTCTTTGAAGGATCGGCTCAGCTCGTCCGCCTTGATATTGGCCGTCCCTGCTATGTGCAGAGCTGAGAGCCGTATGTTTTGTCTGATCGCCCAGTGCAAGATGTCTATGGTAAGATGAAGCAGACGCGGTGAGCGGGTGCCTCCTTCTTTGTTGATATACCATACCACGGATGTGTTGTCTGAGAGCACTCTCACATGGTGCCCCCGTAGCTGAGGGAGGAATGCTTGCAAGGCTTTTTTGACAGCGAGGAGCTCCAGCTTGTTTATGTGCAGGGATCTCTCTGAAAGTGACCACTTTCCTTGTACGAACAGATCGCTGAGATGTGCCCCCCATCCTTGTAAGGATGCGTCGGTCGTGACGACTCTGGAGGGACCGGAATCGACGAATGGCAGTCCTTGCGACAGATTCGATGGGTTTGACCACCAGAGAAGCGAGTGTTGTACCTGATGCGGAATGGTAAGTACTATTTTGCGTGGGTTCTGCAAAGGCGTATAGCGACTTAGGAGGAGCTGTTGGAGAGGGCGCATTCTTAGCCGCGCCCATCTGACTACGAAGATTGCCGCTGCCATAAGCCCCAGGAGCCGCAAAATAGTGAGTGCCGTTGACCGTGGCCGTGTGCTTAGCTTGGCTGCTAAGTGCTGTAGGGTTTCCAATCTGTCTCGGGGGAGGAAGGCCCTTGCGGCGGAGGAGTCGAGATGGACTCCTATGAATTGGAGGGCAGTGGCTGGTTCAAAAACTGATTTCTTGTAATTTATTTGTAGGCCTAAGGAGGAGAGGATGGACTCCACTGTGGCGACGTCTGTGCTCGCTTGGTGACGAGTGGGGGAAACGACTAGCCAGTCGTCTAGGTAAGGGTACACCTCTATGTTGATGGATCGAAGATGGGCACAGACAGCTGCCATACATTTGGTGAAAACTCGTGGTGCTGTCTTTAATCCGAACGGGAGGACCACGAATTGGTAGATTTGGGATCCGATGGCAAAACGGAGGTATTTTTGGTGTTTGTCGAGGATGGCTATGTGAAAGTAGGCATCTTTCAGGTCGATCAGCGTAAACCAACTGCCCCGTTTGAGGAGTGGCAAGATGGTAGATAGCGTGACCATGCGAAACTTCTGAGGTCTGATAAATTTGTTCAGGCCCCTGAGATCCATGATAGGACGAAGTCCCCCGTCCTTCTTGCGCACTGTAAAATAGCGGGAGTAAAACCCGTTTGCTGACTGATTTATTGGGACAGGTACGATCGCGCCCTTGTCTAGCAAGGCCTGTGTTTCCTGGTGTAGGGTTTTTGATGGAGGCGTGATTTTGACAGTGCCCAGAGGAGGAAGGACTTCGAAGTCTATAGTATAGCCATGTAGGACAATCTGGAGAACCCACTTGTCGTTGGTGATGGCTGCCCAGGTGTTGTAAAAGGGCTGGAGCCTGTTGAGCGACAGAATGGGGGGCTGTGGGGATAAGTCAAAGACGGCGTTTTTGCTGAGTTTGCTTGGGACGTGATTGTGAATATCTGGGAGTGGACTTGTGCTGGTACGAGGAGGACGTCGGCGGTTGCTGGTAACGTTGGGCACGATCTTGAACCTGCTTCGACTGGTAAGGCAAGGGCCTATACCACTTGCGGGGTCGAAAGGTTTGGGCAGGGGGCTGACTAAACCCCATCTTTTTTGCGGTCATCTTTGCCTTGTGGATCGTGTCCATTGTGGTGTCGGTTTGCGTGTTGAACAAACCCTCCCCGTCAAAGGGCAAATCCTCTATCCTATTTTTTGTTTCGATAGGGAGATTTGCTGAGCGTAGCCACGCATGCCGACGGAGGGCAACCGCCCCAATCATGGCTTTTGAGCCTGAGTCCACTTGGTGCCTTGCAGTAGTCATTTGTTGTTTTGATAGACGAATAGCTTCTGCCTGAAAAACACGGGCCAATTCACGTTGATCATCTGGCAGGTAATCCGTAAGGTTCGATATCTTCTGCCATAGGAACAGTTGATACCTGGCCATCATGGCCTGGTAATTGGATGTTTTCATTACCAAGGCCGCTGAGGAGTATATTCGTCTGCCAAATGAGTCTAGTTTTCGACCTTCTTTGTCGACTGGGGCGGTATGGGCCCGGCCCGACTTCCCTTGCGAAGCCTCTACGACTATGGAATTTGGCTTGGGATGTGTAGCCAAGAAAGGTGCCTCCGTTTCTTTCACCTTATAGAGGGCATCCAGTCGTTTTGAGGTGGGGGCCAGAGTTGCTGGGTTAGACCAGGATTGTTTTGCCGTCTTCAATAAAGTGGGGACCAATGGCAGTGTCAATTGAGGGGTTGGTTCAGTCCTCATGACATCGTAGATATCGCCTTCCTCCTCCTCTGGTTGTTGGGCTTCGATCCCGAGAGACTGGGCTAGACGTAGCATTTGCTCGTTGAAGCCGCCTAACTCCATTGTTGGAGAGGCTCCCTCCTCGGTACCGACCTCCTCCATAGGGGACGGCATCGACGGAACTGGCGATGGGACTGAAGATGGGTCTGACTCGTAACCGTCTACTGAAGTTGACGGTATCGAACGTCGGTACCGAGTGGTGGCAGATCGTTCCGTTACCGAGTAATCTGGCTGATGTCGTAGACGCGTCGAGGCCGGGAGAAGCGAGGTGGTACGGCGCGGCGGCACTGGTGGAGGTAGTCGTCGAGATAAATCTGAGTAGCGGTCCCAGTCCTGGGAAGCCGAATGGGATCGTGACCGACGATGGTGCGTCGGTACCGAGGCCTCGGTATCGGTGGGGTGAGAATATTCCTCATCGACCACAATGATATCAGAGCCGAGGGGGAGGATATCTTGTAGGTCAAGTCCCGAAGGCATGGCTGTCGCTACCGGAGATGGCAGAGGAGGAACATCGGCCGGTGTCTCTGGTACGGGTGTCGAGTGCCCAGGTCGGGGCTGCGCTGCCGCTGGTGAGTGGCGCTTCGACCCCGAAGTCCGATCCATCGGTAGCGATGACGGGCGCTTCAATGATGTATGCGGTTTTTGCGCCGACGGTAACGACGACGGTACCGAAGATGATTTTTTCGGTACCGAGGAGGACGACGGTTTGCTCGATACCGAGGATTTCTTCGGTATCGATGGCATCGACGCCGATGGTGCGGTCTTTGATATTTTCGTCGAGACCGACTGTTGTTTTGCCTTTTTCGCCGTTTTTCCCTTTTTCTGCTTAGCAGGAGGGGGAGATGGCGATAATGATGCCTGTGCTGTAGTCCTAAACGAGGACAAGCCAGGAGTTGCTGGGCATGAGCATGGTATGGGCGACAGGCCCTGCTCCCCAGAGGATGATGGCCCTGGTTCCATGCGGCCTGTGTTCTGGCGGTCAATCGCGGAGAGGGCCTTACTCCAAAGAAGACTCCGTAAGCGGTCGGCCCTGTTTCTTCTGGTTTGCCGCGAGAATCTCATGCAATGAGAGCAGGAGTCCGTGATATGGCCCTCCCCTAAACAGCCGAGGCACAGAGAATGTCCGTCTGTGAGGGCTAATTTGGCGCGGCAGGTCGAACAGCGCTTGAAAAGCGTGGTCTGCGCCATAGGCCAGAGAAATAGAAACTTATTAACTAAACTCTATATATATTTAAAAAAAATTTTTTGTTTTTTTTTTGTTAAAACAACTATTTAAACTAACACCTAGCTAACTAATCTAACAGTAAACTAACAGTAGCTACTTTCCTATTTTTTGTCGTTCTTCCAGATCTCCGATGACGGAGGAAGTCTCCCGCGAGGCGTTCAGCAAAGCGGTCGAAGAAGAACTGAGGTAGGCGGGACCCCGAGCATGCTCAGTAGGACGGTGGGGGGAGGGGTTCCCGCCTAAATTCCTAGCTAGATAGAAGTTTCCCGAAGCGAGCTCAGCGCCGGCGCGAGCCCATATGTGTGATGCACAGAGACCACGAAGAAGAACTACCAGTTTCATCGTATTGATTATCAGAGTTTAGGACACCATCCTTTGAATCTGACTCTTGCTGGATGAGGGTTTACAACAATCTCTATTTTGTAATAGATCTATAGGTCAAAACAGCACCCACTTTTTCTTTCCTAGAATATCCCCCTAACCTTGAAGCTCCATTAGCACCATAAAATGGATGTTACAGCTGAATATTGTTCTCTTTCATTCTCTCTCTCTTACACTTACACACACACGTACAGCAGCCTCAACAACAGTTTCTATGACCTTGAACTGAGCGCAATGTGGAAAAAGTTGCCTGGGAAAGAATGCATCTCCCAGTCGCACAATGCCTGTTCGGCAGCTTATCATATAGCAGAAGCACTTTCATGGATACTGCAGGCTATGTGTGAGGAAAACTGTTCTGAGGCAGTGTGAGAAAGGACAGATGAGAATTCATCTACACTGAACTGGCTAGAGAATTGATTATTTTAATTAGTGTCTGAATGACCTCTCACTCAGTTTTCACTAATCCGGAGGTAGGAACAAAGTTTTTGATAATTCACATAGGATAAAGGTTAGCACTAACTGTACCAGCAATGTGAAAGTGCATCTCTCTCTCCCTCTCTCTTTCTGTACGTGTGTGTTTCACACTTACACCGTGCCCTCATACAAGTGCCTCAGGTATGTGGGATGTATCACATATATTTATTTATGGATTTTTACTCCACCTTTCTGTTAAACTGGCACCTTCAGGTGAGGTGGGGCTGTCTTTATGGTCACGACCCCAACAACATTTTTTGGGGAAGCTGTCAGACTTTGTATGATCTTGAGCACTGTATGATCCCAAGTATTTGCATGGGTGAGAGTCAGCCCAGCCATTAGGCAGAATGAGGCAGCAGATTTTTGGTACCATGAAAACACAGCAAGTTGTTACTTATTAATTTATTATTATTGTATTTTTACTGCCAGGGAGGAGGAGAGGTGCTTGTGGGATTTTCCACATCAGGTGCCAAAATAACCTGATTAGCCTTGGGTAATATACAGTTTGATGGGGTGGGTGGGGGCATTGTTTGCTGCTCTGCCTCAAGCCAGCAAAATGTCTTTGGATGGCCCTGACTTGGGGAGCGGCAGCTGGTATGAAGTTCTTTATCAGGTGTAATTGTTTTTGTCTCTGAAACTGCAATCCTATATCCAGTTTCCCGGGAATAAGTGCCACTGAACACAATGGAATCTGAGTAGACATAAATAGAATTGTGCTGATAGTTCAAGATTGAAGAGAGCTACACGTGAAGCAAAGGGTATATGGACCATTTTTATTTGGGGTTCTGGATTTGTTCTCAGTTTCCCTATGGGATAGGTGAATATATAACCAATAGTGTAACTATTTATTTAGTCAGATAGCCAAAGATGAGGGGAAAGCAGAGTTCACTCACTACAAGCACACCATGACCTAGGGCAGTAACAGAATGAAAAACATCCACGAAACCTTGAATCAATAATCTCAGATATTCCACATAATCTAACTGTGTTGAAAGAAAGTCAACACCATTTTAGAAGTTGTGGCTATGAGGCTTTCACACTGTTGACATTATAGCTTGTATCATTTCTGTTATCAGTGGAACTACACTGATGAAGAATTATGTTTCCTAATTTTCTGCATCAACATCCCAAACAGAAGGAAATGAATGAAAGAAGCTTCATACTATCAGAGATTGTCAGTAAGACTTTGTATAGCCAGTGTGGTGTAGTGCAGTGGATAAGGTACTGAATTTAAACAAGAGAGAGAAAGAGCTGGGTTTTAATCCCAGTTCAAGCGTGAAGTATTCTAGTAATCTCTCTCAGCCTAACCCATCCCATAGATCTGCTGAGAGGATAAAATGGGATTACCTCATATATCAGGCATGGGCAACACATGGACTGCAGGCTGTATGAAGCACCCACTGCCCCCTACATTATTTTTTTAAATTGAAAAATGTCCGTATTGGCTACGAAGCACCCAAAAGGTCAAAATTAGCTTGTTTGCAGGGTAGTTTTGATCCTTTTCGTTTCTGTAACCACTATGGACGCCATTTTTTCCCAGCACCAGCCAAGGTGAGGTATATGTATGAAAATGGCCCACAGACCTCCTAAAGTTGCTCTCTCCTGCCATAAGCTCCTTGAAAGAAGGATAGAATAAATAATTATTGTACCAAAATGACGTGAGAAGCAGCCATCTGTAATGCTGCCACAAACTGACTGGCAGTCCACTTGAGGCTCAGCTATTGCACCTTGTTTCTCCCTCTCTGTCTTGACATAGCCTCACCCCTTATATTAGCTGGGTAGTTGATTGGACACCAGAGCTATTCCCTCCCATTGGTAAGACATGAAGGTAAAGGAGGATCATTTCATAACTGGTATCATCTCTTGCTCTCTCTCTGTACTGTAAGCCTCCCCATAGAGTTGCAGGCGTCAAGGTTGAATTTTGGGCGACGTGATGGTCCTGACAGCTCTTCTGTAAACATTTAACTGGGGAACTTGGGCCCTGGAGTCATTGGGATGGTGAAATTAACACGGCTCTTGACATTGTATTTTATTGTTTTATGTATTATTTTATTGGGATCTTTCTGTCCCAAAAATAAATTGGAGGAAACCAAACAAGGACAGAAAAAGTTGTGTGCTATGTCATAAAACTGACTTAAGAACAGGGCTTAAGAGCTTTGAAAGACACAGAAGGATTGCCTATATAAGAACACAGCTCTCTTGTGGGTAAGTTGTCCATCTACATTATGGTAGATAGTTTTAGCTCTCCCCCCGCCAACTCAGGTAATTTGCCTTGCCAGTAGAATATTTTTTGGAATTTGGGCTTGCATTCCAAACCTCACAGGAAAACAACTTGGATTGTCGCATATGCCCCTGCCCTGCGTCTGACGCGCTCAGGAGAGTGTTTTATTCTCATCACTACCTGTGAGGTCGAGATTAGGCTAAGAGATAGCAATTTGCCCAAGGCCACCCACGGAGCTTTACAGTGAAAAGCGACATGAAACCAGGTATCCCATGTCTAAGCTCAACATACTGGAGCCTCTGGGGGTGCTTCCAGATGGAGGTCTTGGAGTCTTTGTGATTAGAAGTCATTATGCAGCTGTTCTTTCTCTCCTTTGCAGATTTTCTGCGTTAAGGAAAAAGATTGAAGAAGCATCAAGAAAACATGGGAGGGGCACAAGTATAAGTTGACGACATCCTCTGGACTCTCCTGTAAATGTCCATGAATGAGGCAGGGTGATGGCACCATACAAATCTTGATGCAATGAACAACAGGGCCTTTTCTGCTGCGGCACCTGAGCTGAGGAATGAGCTCCCTAGAGAGGCTGGCCTGGCGCCTACATTGTACTCTTTCTATTTTCCCAGTATTTTAACTTTTTATCCTCCTAGTCTTTTAACTCTGCTGTTTTAAATCTATATTTTAAATATGTAAAATCTTTGAATTGCTGCTCGGTTTTATTCTAGTTGTACTTTTGTATTGTGGTTTTAAGCTTCTGTATTACATTGCTGTATCTTATGGTTTGAATTTTTGTGAATTGCCCAGAGAGGTTCGGCTATTGGGCAGTATAGAAATGAAATAAATAAATCAAAATGAGTCTTTAACAAAACATACCATCAACAAAAGCCAAAGTTAAGGAAAATGTATATCTCCAAACAGTGTACTTTAATACAAATGAATACATATG
Organism: Anniella stebbinsi; assembly: GCA_029215795.1. Classification (NCBI taxonomy): domain Eukaryota; kingdom Metazoa; phylum Chordata; class Lepidosauria; order Squamata; family Anniellidae; genus Anniella; species Anniella stebbinsi. The sequence goes on from JARDYH010000001.1 coordinate 340,663,872, forward strand.
TTATAGCAATATAGCACTGACAAATATGTCAATGTAAAAAAATTTAAACCTGAATGTTTTGAAGCTAAGCATTACAGCAGAATAGGCCAAACACATTACCACAGCAGTTTTATCAGCGGCCTAAAAGAACTACAAAACAAAAACATAAATAAAATTCAGCACTGGCAAAATAACAAAAAGGTAATACTTTAGAAAGGCATTTGACCTATTATGTTATAGTTTTTAGGTTTCATACTTCCAGGTTTTAATTCTTTATATTGATATAGCTTTCATTGCTATATTGCTGTGAAATTTGCATTCATCTGTATTAAAGAATACTTTGGCTTTTGTTGATCATAACTTCGACTGCAAGCACCCTAAGCCATAGAGGCCAGAATATGACTACAAGTTCATTTCCAAAGCACCTGGGAAAGAAGAGGATCTTAGACACTGTGATTTAACATAAGAAGAGCCTGGCTTGATCAGTCCAAAAGTCCACCTAGTACAGCATCCTGTTTCCTACAGAGGCAAACCGGATGCCTCCCAGAAGCTACAAATAGTACATGAAGGCAACAGCCCTCTCCCACTGTTGGTGCACTGCAACTGATACAGGCAAACTGCCTCTGAATCTGGAGGTTGGAAACTATTATGATCAGTAGCCACTCATAAGACTCTATGAATTTGTCTATGAATTTCCATGAATGGGAAATCTTCCAGATGTTGTTGGACTCCAGCTCCCATCAGCCCCAGCCAGCATGGCCAATGGTCATGGGTGATGGGAGTTGTCATCCAGCAACATCTGGGGTTTCCCCATCCCCAGTCGTATCAACTTTAAAGCCACCTGAGCTAGTGCACTAGGAAGGAAGAGATGATGAAAAGTGAGGGCCTTGTGGCAGATGTATTGGGGTACATATGCTTTCAAGGACTACAGCCCACTTCATCAGAGGGACCTCTCATTGAAAATCTCATTTCAGTCAGCAGGTAATGCAGGTTGACATGCTGTCAGCCTACTAGGACTTTGAACTTAGTGCATATCCTCACAGAGCTTAATATCTGCCTCCTCTCAGAGATGGATACACACAGGAAGTTCTCTGCTGCTATAAAAACCATATCAGACTATTGATATCAGACACCTACCTGCATAGGGCTGAGAAAAAAAAACATGCATGGAGTTTGCATGTCTGGGATCCTTAAGAAGGGTTCATTATTGTTAATCTTACCCACTTCTAGAAGCTCATACTTGCCAGGAGTGAAATGACAGGAACAAAGAAAAGGCACACAGGAGAAGGAATCCATCATGTATTTAAGGATCAAAACAACAGCACGTTCAGGCAAGCTCTGTTTCCTACAGTGCTTCTCTCTTGCACTGCTGCTGACAAACACAGTAGCATGTTTGCCTTAAATTCTCACCAAGAAAAGCATGGTCACTTCCATTTCTCAAATATAAACACAATATGTTTATGGGGAGAATAAATCTGTTACTATGACACTCTGGGTGGCTGAAATAATAGAAAGCCTTGGAAAGATGGTTCTACAGGGAGATAAAAGGCAACATGAGCTTCTGCTTTGGAAGAGGTTGTAAGGAAACTTGTGTTGTCCTGGCTCTGTCTATTTTGTTGATACGTTGGTAGTAGAACATAATCAGCAGTTCCAAGCTACGAAAGAGTTCCACATCAATACCTCTGGAGTTTGGTTGCTATATTGGCTGCAGGAGCCACCGTAGGACTAATTTCATGAGTGATGACTGATGTCCAAAGCTGGGATTTAGCTGTATCTAAGAATACAGGGTGTGTGAATAGATGTATAATTTGGCCTCTAGATTTTCACACGAAGGGAAAGATGGGAAAAGTAGCAGTCATTTCTATTTTCAAAACTACAGCTTTCACAGTGTTACCTGGACCAGCTCACATTGGTTCTTTCCTGGACTCAAAAATAGTAACACTGGCTTCCTGTTTCTTATGTCCAGGGTATTTTCCAGGGATCAAATGCTACCTCACTCAGACGTATTTCTTCTATCTGCTGAATACGGCAAACAGAATGCCTGCACAGAGGGGTTGGGGAAGGAAACAAAATGGGAACGGTATGTAATTTACATAAGGGTGGCATTTCTGGGGCTGTTTGTTGGATATCAAGCCAATTTATAACTTGGCATCTTATAGAAGTACTACAGCTTCATTGGCAGCATTTCACCACAACCTTGTTGGATGACCCTATCCTGGTTCCTAGCTTGAGCTCATCCACTATTACAGGCAGCAACATCAACTTCAGGTAGTTAGTCTTTAAGCTGCCTTTTACAGCTGCTTGCAAATAGCTACTAGCTAGTTTTCCATTACTCCCTGGGGAGCAGGAATGGGGGATCTCCCTCGGGCATTGGTGGCTTTGCCTAGGATAATGCACATGGGCACTGAGCATAGGTTGTCCTACAATCCAAATACATTAGATCTCTACCATGCATGTGGTTGAGAAGGGAAAATCATGTCACAAAGGAAAATTGATTATGTTTTTCTGTGTGACCCCTTTACATGGGCATTCAGCAGCCAAGATGCTCCTTTCATCAACTGTTGCAAGCTGCTGAGTATGAGAATACAGATAAGTGAAAACAGCATTTTTTTAAATCAGTTCTCATTTGTCATGTCAAGCTGGGTGCAGGCAGCATAAATATAAACAGCAATCTCAAAATGACAGGCCGAACAGACCAGTATATAGTCTATGGCTCACTCCATTCTTCCTTGCAGAAATGAACTGCAAAGCTATTACCATGGAAATTCTGGTCAGATAAAGGGATAATTTAGTTTTATTTTCATTTATTGCTCATAAATTAAACAGCTGAAAAGAAGATTGGACATTATAACAAACCAAAGCAGGACAAACATAACCTATTATTTCATATTATTTGGAGGGTAACAAGAGCAGTGCTGTTTACAAACATCATCTTTGCAAATGGCAAATAAATTACTTTGGGTTTGATGGAGTCCACAAAGCAAAGAAGGCATGGAAAAGAGAGATTCAGGAAACGTTCCACAAGTGCAGTTGTGGGGGTCAATGATCTTAGTTGTTTTGTCTCCCAGGCTATAACTTTCATTTCAACAGCTGCCATATGATCAATTTTGGTCAAAGTCAAGTCTTTTTCATTTGCCTCCCGTTTACATCATCACCAGATGGAGTGATGAGAGCATGTCACCCAGGGATAATACTCCAACCACAAAACCAAACTGGCTCTATCTAAAAGATTATCATAGCTGTCTCTCTCCCCATTGGAATAGAACCAATACTTGTTGTAGTATATGTTATGCAACCTTTATTTACGGAGTCACAGACAAAATGGCAAACAACAACAACAACAGCCAACCATAATATATCATCATCAGTATTACCAGAGACAGCTGAAGCATAGACAAAACCTTCTGGCAATTTTAAGAAACATATTTGAAAAAGTAATTTGTTGCCACTGATCTCCTGAGACTCCCCTCCTGCCCCGGGGGAAACTAATCTAGTTTATAGACCATCTACTTCTATACTCTAGAAAGCATTCACAATACTACTAGGTCTGTCCCAGGTAACACGGATGCTACAAAATTTATAACAAATGTACTGGAATTACTTCCCACCATCACAGCTATGAACCTGGAGTTGGGGAGCAAAATGGGTTGGATTCCATTTGGGAGAAACTTTGAGGAGCTACATTCCAGTTGTGGCCCAGCCTGAATTCCAATGCTATCAATTTACAGTAAACTGCCCAGAGTGTTTCGGCTATGGGGCAGTATATAAATTTAATAATAATAAATAATAATAATCAGAAGTAAACACAGCAAGCCTCAGAAGACATTCAGCAGCTTCTTTCCCCAGTTCCAGCTTCTCTGCCCTGCAGAGAAAAGCTCTTATCTCTGATATTCAGAGTTCACCTGCTTATAAAAACATTTGCCTTTAAGTTGGCCATTAAGTTGCGATTGTGGTTTGATATTTGCTCTGCTTTTTATTTTGTTCTGCTTCTCTTATTCATTGTGAATGATATTGTAAATATGTTTAAAATTACTTTTTTGTATTATTTTGTTTTAAGCCAGTTTGATTATTGTAACAGAAAAACAGGGTTTACATCATAAACTGGACTGACCATATATGATTATTCATTAAACAAAAAACCTACGGTTTACAAAAACAATGTTAAGGCTCTACAAATTCCAACCAAGCACCAAAAAGCAGGGAAATTGGGAGTTAAGGCTCCCAAGCCTTAACGCCACATCCTCCCTAAGGAGGCAGAAAGTGCAAGTGAAATTCTCATTCTCCCAAAGCAGATAAACCATGAGGACAGGGTGGAGAATATGATATGCAGAGGTGACTGTGGGGTTGTGGAAAACTGATCACGAACAACTTAGGACCACCTACTTCTCTTTTTTTGTTTAGAGCAGCCCTTCCCCAACCTGGTGCCCTCCAAAGGTGTTGGACTACAACTCCCATCATTGCAAGTCAGTATGTCCCACGGTCAGGAATGCTGGGACTTGTCATCTCAAAAATCTAGATATGCAATTTGATCTGCAGAGGTGACTGTGGGATTGTGGGAAATGATGATGAACAACTTAGGACCAGCTACTTCTCATTTCTTAGAGCATCTCCTTATGTTGAGAGTTGCAACCCAACACATATGACAGGCACCAGGTTGGGGAATGTTGTTCAAGAACAAGGGAAGGCAGAATGTAGATCTCCAGATGTTTTGGAATTCAACTTGTAAAAGCCCCTATCAGCATGGGCGGTTATCAGGAATTCCGCGAGTTGATGTCCAAATCATCAGGATAGATCTATTTTCTGCCCACATCTGTACTAAAATATGATGTTTTCCAGCATTAAGATATGTGATCAATCAAGGAACTACAGAAGAGCTGCATCACTTTAAATAAACTGTCAAAACCAAATGAAACAACAATGAATGAATCTTGAATACCTATTCCAGATAGCCCTTCAGACATCAACATTAGTTTTCAACACATGGCATAGGATGTCTGTTTCTTGAATATCAGATAAAGGATTTCTCTTAGGGTGCCTCTACAAGAGGCATTTAAAGCTCTTTCAAGGCGCATTAAAAAAATTACCTCTACAAGAACGTAGCGCAAATCGGGCGTAGAGGCGCGTTATCTCCCCGATTATGCGCATTATCGAATGCGTGTTAAATCATGAGTTTTATTTTGATCCGTCCATTAAAGTGCATTTTGACTGTGTGAATAAGCGCTTATGCGCATTAACTACTTGTAAAGCACATTTTGGACATCTGTTAATGCGCTTCGCCGCCTCTCGCCGCCTCTCATGCAGAGGAATTAGGCGTAAATGCGCTTCTGCGCTTCTGCGCACAATCGCCTAACCAGGCGCAAAAGCGAATCTTTATAGAGGGGACCTTACTTGTTCAGCAGTGTGAGATCAAAGACAGAGCTACCACCTAATACTTTCATGCGTAAGTATTATTTTAAAATTAAGTATGAATTGATTTTTGTCTTCCCCATAACACATAACATGGGAGTTACAGTGTAACACATCTGGAGAGCACCAGGCTGGAGAAGGTTGACTCCTATACATGTCTTCTCAGAAGCCAGTGCCACTGAATTCACTAGGGCTTTCTCCCAAGAGGTATAGGATTGCAAACTAATTTCATCTGAAAGGTGTTCAAGACAGCCAAACTAAACCTCTTCTGATCCACTGTTGCTTTGATGAGATGATGTATTGTGCAGGGATTGTGGGGAGTGAACAGTATATTTTTTATAAATACATAAAAAAAAACATTGGTTCTTTGAAAGGCAGGATACTGACCAAAAGTTGGAAGTGCCTGGCACATGCTCTGGTTCTAGATCTGTAATGAATAGTGCCCCTTTTGTTATCAAGAGTGCTGCTATATGCGAAATGTGTGTGAGAGAAAAGTATTGGGCAGACCCTGTATTTGGTAAGGGTATGGAACAGCATTCCCCATCCTGCTACCCTCCAGGTGTTTGAGATGACAAGTCCCAGCATTCCTGACCATGGGACATACTGACTTGCAATGATGGGAGTTGTAGTCCAACACCTTTGGAGGGCACTAGGTTGGGGAAGGGCTGCTCTAAACAAAAAAAGAGAAGTAGGTGGCCCTAAGTTGTTCGTGATCAGTTTTCCACAACCCCACAGTCACCTCTGCATATCATATTCTCCACCCTGTCCTCATGGTTTATCTGCTTTGGGAGAATGAGAATTTCACTTGCACTTTCTGCCTCCTTAGGGAGGATATGGCGTTAAGGCTTGTGAGCCTTAACTCCCAATTCCCCTGCTTTTTTGGTGCTTGGTTGGAATCTGTAGAGTCTTAACATTGTTTTTGTAAACCGTAGGTTTTTTGTTTAATGAATTTCATGGCTTTGTGTAACGGATGACTGGATATTATAAAGTTGACAACCAAGCCGGCGTCAGCCAGAATGTTATACCATCTTGACATCCAATATAAAATCAAAGCTAGTGTTATGTGTTGAACTCACTTTTAACATTAATAAATCAACCAAAATGCTTGCATCTCCCTCATTTTTAAAGATAAAGAGATGAAACCTGGCATCATGGTAGCTCTGAAGTAGAGATATAGCTATGCCAAGTATGAAGCAGATCCGTTCATGCCTTGATTTTTAGGAATTTTTTAAAGTTCAAACAGAAATCTCTTTGGGGTCCAGGACCTTGAGCAGTACAAGTTTAAAAAAATGAAATTAAAGATAAAGAGATGAAACTTGGCACCATGGTAGCTCTGAAGTAGGGATTTAGCCATGCCAAGTTGGAAGCAGATCCGTTCATCCCTTGATTTTTAGAAATGTTTAAAACTTCAATTTAATTTTTTAAATTAACTAAAATGCTTACAATTCCATCATTTTTAAAGATAAAGGGATGAAACTTGACAGCATGGTAGCTCTTAAGTAGGGATTGAGCCATGCCAAGTTGGAAGCAGATCTGTTTATGCCTTGAGTTTTAGGAATTTTTAAAACTTCAAACCCAATACTCCTCTTTGGGGTCTAGGGCCTTGAGCAGTACATTAAAAAAAAAGAAAGAAAGTTAAGATGAAGAGATGAAACTTGGCACCATGGTACCTCTTAGGTAAGGCTTTAGCCATGCCAAGTTGAAAGCAGATTGGTTCATGCCTTGAATTTTAGGAAATTCTTTGAAGTCAAACTTTTTTTAAAAAATCCTAAAAATCAAGGCACAAACCGATCTGCTTCCAACTTGGCATGGCTCAATTCTAGGGTGACCACTAGGGTGTGACCTAGTGGCTAAAGTGTTGGACTGGGAGCTGGGAGATCTGGGTTCTACTCCCCACTTAGCCATGGAAACCCATTGGGTGACTTTGGGCCAGTTGCAGACTCTCAGCCCAACCCATCTCACAGGGTTGCTGTTGTGAGGATAAAATGGAGAGGAGGAGGAGGATTATGTATGCTGCCTTGGGTTTCTTGGCAGAAAAAAGGTGGGATATAAATGCAATAATAAATAATAATAAAAAACTGTCAGGATTTCCCCAGATTTCTCCTGGTTTTTGTTTTATCCTCAGTGTCAGGGGGGATTTTATGTAATAGTCTATAATGATCTGGAATTACACACTTTCCCTTTTAAGGCCACCATTAGCGTGGCAGGGGAGAATGACATGCTTTCTGGAGGTGTGTCATTCTCTCCCACTGCTCCAATCAAGCCTTAAAAGGGAAAAACGTGTCATTCCCAGGCATTATAGAAAAGGGCCTGATTGGAGTAGTGGGGTGGGGTGAGAATGACATGCTTTCCCCTCCTCCACTCCAATTGGGGACTTTAAGGTGGCCCCAGAAAGCCATTTTCCTGCCCCCCCACTAGGTGTCCTCTTTTTTGGTTTCCCAAATATGGTCACCCTACTCAGTTCTTGCACAGGCTGCATTTCCATCCCTAGATATTTACTCAAAAGTAAGACCCATTGAATTTCCTTGGTTCTTGAAAAGCAACACACTTGCTTTTAGATTTGCCAGTCTCAGCATTCTATGTGTGCTATGAATGCCTGCTCTGTCTGTCCCTATAGTTTCCTGCAAGGTCCAGCCAGGGGAAGCCAGTAAATTAAACGCAGGGGTGGAGGGTGGGATTCCCTCAAGTTCCTCTGACAGCAGGTGCTATAGAACATGGACCTTCTAGGAGTGTTGAGGCTGGATTTCTGGCAGACCCAGCCAGACAACGTTATGGCCTGTTAGTCCCTCCATTTGGTAGCCTGCAGAGCACCTGCCTCATAAGGCAAATGGCCACATGAGAACTGTTATTATGGCCTGCTACTTTGTTTGTCTTTAGTAGTCTGTGGTCCAGATCTCTTCAGAAGGGGGAATAGTGTTTTGTGGTTGGGGTCAGTCTAAATTATCTCCAGGGGTCCCTTACTCAGTGCCTCTCATAGCAAAGAGATTGAGGATTTTCCCCAACTCTGTTACTCTTGAAGTTACTAGGCCTGTTGAAAATAGATTTTATAACATAAGCATGATAACAGTGAATACTCCTTTTAACTTGTTAAACCAATGAAAACATGCCACACAAGAAGTCTTAAGATATGAATGGTTTATAAAGAAAAATAAATGCAAAAGAACATCAGATGCAGAAGTGAAATCTGAAACATTACTAGTAGTAGTAGTAGTATCCTGCCTTTTGCCCAATGCTGGGCCTCAGGGCAGCCTTACAAAACTAAAACATATACAGCTAAAACCTCTAAATAGGAATATATTAGGTTGACTATATGAAAAGGAGGACAGGGCTCATGTAATTTTAACAGTTGTAGAGAAAAGGGGATTTCAGCCAGTGTCATTTGTATGCAATTAGTTCCTGGTGAAATTCCCTCTTCATCACAACAGTTAAAATTGCAGGGGCCTTGACTTCTTTTGTATATGGTCACTCTAGTATAGTGCCTGCAACTTTAACTGTTGTGATGAAGAGGGAATTTCACCAGGGACTAATTGCATACAAATGACACTGGCTGAAATTCCCTTTTCTCTACAACTGTTAATGTTCCATGAGCCCTGTCCTCCTTTTCATATGGTCAGCCTAAATATACAAAAGTTAAAAATATAATTAAATACTTTTCAATATTAAAGCATTTAAAACATTTTAAATGCATAACATTTAAAGTCAAAGGCATAGACAGAGGTCCAGATGATTCGCCAAAGGCCTGCTGGAACAAAAAAGGGTTTGTCTGCATCCAAAAACACATCAAGGAGGGATCCTGTGTAGACTGCAAGGATTAGAAAGAAAATCCTTGTGTGTACACTATGCAAAATAAATGACAGCTGAACTGTTTCTAAACCTTATTAGAAAAACAGGGTGACTAGGCCGAAACCAACGTTGTAGGCCCAGAAGCACTTTGAAAAGTTTCAACATTGTACTTAAAACGTAACACCGGCCCAAACTAATTAAATGAAGTGTTTGAAGCTTTCAACTTATAGCAGTATGGACCAAACTCTTAGAAAAGAGGGAAGGAGCACTGTGTGTGTATGGGGTGGGGGTGGGGATAGAAAGAAAGGTATAGCCACCTATTCCCAGGAGAGATCTGAAGATCAGGTTACCATGGATCCAGAGGAACCACACCCTGCTTCACCAGGGAGCAAAACAGCAAACTGGCCTTATGAAGATAGCCCAAAATACTCTCAGAGCCAAAAGAATGCATGTTCCAGAAGAGAAAAGAGAAACTCTTCTTCTTCACTCAAAAGGTCTGTGCTAGAGACAGCGGCCATTTCACCCACCCACCCCACATTCTAAGGCAGGAGGGATGGGGGAGAGCGACGCTACTGAGCATGTGTCGCGCTATGAGGGAAGATGGCCACCTCATTGACTTGAATGAGAGGTTAAAATAGTCCTTAAAAGTCAACCAAAGGGAATTTTAAAAAAACGAAAAGCTTTCCACCAACTACAGTCGAGGAGGAAGAAGATCCCACCACTGGATTAATTAATAAGGCTCTAGAAATTATGCAAATTGTGAGCACAAAAGTCGCAACCTGGAAGTAAATTTTACAAAAGCAGGGAGACAGGTTTGTATTCCTTTTCTACTTTAAACTGCTCTCCTTCCCTCAATCTTTCACCAATCTTCTTGAAATTTTCAGGTAATGTAAAACAAACATTTCTTTCTGGCACCTGTAAATTTCAGAAAGGTTGATGAAACATTTTCGATTTTATGGCTGTTAGAATTACCCCCCCCCCCCAATTATCACTTTAACATGGCGGAATGTGTTTTTTACTGACGGCCCTTAACAATGGAGGCACGGCTGTGCCTCCATTAATATGAAGCTGCCTTATATGACTCAGATCACTAGTCTCTAAGGGTTTCTGTCTCCCGATACTTTAACAAGCACACGAAAAATTGCAAGGGGAAAAAAACCTCTGGTATGGCTGCCCTTGTGCTTTCTCCTCTCTCATCCTCAAGGGTTTCTCATCTGTAAACTGGAAATACTAATTGGTTGCTTTTGACCAGATCAAATTTGACTATATTCCAGTATATAGCTCATGGGGTATATTAGGCAATGTACTCCACCTCCTGAGCCACCATTTTGTGTCTGGTTCTGGTTGGTGGACTTCAAGAGTTCAAATATAAAACAAAATAGATTTTGCAAGCCTGAAATCTGTCAACATCTGGTCTTCACACATTGATTGTCAGTTGCTCTCCAGGGTCTCAGACCCTTCCCGGCATGGAGATTCCATGGACTGATTGAATCTGGGACGTTCTGCATGCAAAGCATGTGCTCTCTGACTGTTCTATAGGGCCCATCCCTTATAGATGCATAAAACATACATTCCAACTTTCTGTTACAGTATCCTTGCCACAATAGAGTCTATGCCATAGACTATGGCTACAGAATTTAACACGTTCACTTGGAAATGAAGGCCTTTTCCAGATAATGTCTCAATCATACATACATATGCACAGCTGTTACTCATTTATTGTATTGGAACCATACATCTTTCCACAAGGTAGTTCTTCAGTTGCAGTGCAGGTTACACTTGTTCTCAGGATTCGAAATAGCAATATGTTCTTGGATGGAAAAATGCCATTTTCACCCAGGTAGAGCATCCATCCTGATTGTTACTGCTGCATGGAATGCGGTTGTACAACAAAAATTATGGGTGGCAAGGCAGACTGTCTCCACATTAACAACTAGAATATTTGGGTCAGGTCAGCAGCTATGCTTGTAGCAATCCTGGCTGGCCATAGCCCAGTTGTGCAATATCCCTTGGGCATGGCTAATATGGGGGTAAGTTTACCTGCTCAACTTGCAGTCCACTCCTAGTATAGGCTCTGTGTTCTCCAGACAATACACTTCAGACCAGGAATTTTCACAACATCTTTATTATTATACATGAGAGAAGACTAATTTCTAAGGAACCACACCGCCTTAACTCCAAGACCACGAGAGAAAGAACCCCCCCACCTAGGCCTCCAGAAAAGGCAGAAAAACTAAATCTTGCAGGTTCCCTTAATAATATGTTGTTGTTTTTTAAATCCTTCCCTTTATCACAAAGTGATTTCAGAGTGGATCATAATACACTATGTCATTAAAACCAATAAAATGCTAAACCATAAGCCAAGTATCAAATTCTATATATACTGTACACATATCACATGTGGGTGAGCTAAAGTAATGCTACAACCCACGGTTTGAGACAAGAGGGCTAAGAGACGAAGTGCTGAGCAGGTTACCTAGCCTCAATCTCCAGAGGCCACGTTGGCGTCTAAGAATGATGGAGTTATCCTTGTGCAAAATAGAAACTACTCTGACAACCTGGAAGCAACTCTGGCAAGGTACAACATTAAGCAATTTGCAGGATCTATTTTCTTTCACCACTCCCAGGCCAGAACTACTGCCTGGTGGTAGCCCTGCTTGTATGTAGGCATGACAATGGAGCAATCCAGACTGGAACCACACTGCTTGTGTGTGGCCCACATTCCCCCTCTCTTTGGGAACCTGTGATGCTTGGGATTAAAAAAAGATTGTGTTTTATTTGTAGTTACTGAAATCTTTTCAGCCCAGACACCAAGGCTCCAAAGAAGAGCACTGGACACACATATATTCACAGAGCGATGCCTGTAGCAAGAGAACTATTCATTCACTGACCTTCATCTCTGGAGTAAAGGGGATCTTTTTGCTTTAGTTCGACAGATACCCCCACCAAACAGATTAAAAAAACCCTTCACAATAAAGCCTCGGCTGCTGACATGACTACTCACAATTGCAGGAAATTAACAGAAGCCAATATTGGGCTGTTATCTCAGCTGTCGCTTGGATTTTGTTGGTTCCCCTTCATTTGTGCACACATGGAGCCATCCAAGTTCATGGGGTTACCAGGGGTCACATCACAGAAAGCCAGAAAACGGAATTAGCCAAGACGCCATCGTTTCCTCTCTCACAATATTTCACACTCATTTTCTCCTATAGGTCACATGAATGCATAGGGAGGGGAGGCCGTTTACTAAAAAGAAAGGTAGGTAAGAAGCCTACAATTTCAGAACAAAAGCTGACCTGCAAGAGAACCACATGATTACCAACTCCTTAATACTAAGGGAGTGTCACTAAATTATAAACTCTACCATTATAGTATAAAATGAGCAATTCATGGTCTGACAACAAGTTCTGATAATTATCTTGGAAATGCATGGTAAGAAGTGGACAGGAAATCCATGCTTCCTTCCCCATTCCACACCACAAACAACAACCTATCATTTCCTTTAGGCACTGGGGACCTGTTGCTCCATGGATTACAATCCTGTCTGTAGATCACTGACTCAACGTGACAAAAAATGGTTAAGCCAACATATTCTTTTTGCACTTGGGAATTTTCAAATGATCTCTGATGTGGGAATATTCCTATGTACAACAGTTGCTGGGAAACTTGGGTGGGACGGTGCTGTTGTACTCACGTCCTGCTTCTTTGCTTCCCATGGGTGGCTGGTTGGCCACTGTGTGAACAGAATGCTGGACTAGGTGGACCCTTGATGGCTCTTCTTATGTTCTTATTCAGTTGCAAAAATCTTTCTGCAGTACCAGTAAATCTTTTGCAACTGAGTTGCCCAGAGTGTTGAGATGGTATAACACCAAAAGAATGTTCCAATGAGCATCACTATCAACTAGCTCAGGCCTGATTCAGACATTTGAATCTGCATCATGGAGAGAGCTCTACTTGGCAAACGGTTTGTGTGTGTTGCTCCTCATGTAGTTCTGCCCACTTTAAACACACCTAACATATCTTCTTTCCCCACCCCCTCACCCCAAAGAAAGGCTGCAAGGCTGTGGTTGAAATCACTGGTACACCACAGGGTACTACTTCATATAGGCCTTTCTACACCAGAGGGGTGTAGAGGGCTCAGGGCAGTGGATGCCGGACGTAGCTACTTCTGGGATCGGCGCACCCAATTTACATGCAAAATGCAACGGCCCGGGCTGCTCCAAGACTGTCGCAAGCCTCAGCCGTCATTTTATTTTTATTTTTTAAGCAAGAAGAGCGCACAAGCTCTCCAGCGAAAAACAAAGTAAAAAAAAAAATCATGTGCGATCCGGCCCCCCTCCCCCTGCCATCCTGGGGATGGCGATTTTGCTTTTCCTCCTTCTCCTGATGGCCATGGAGCTGCGCGGTACAGCTCCATGGACATCTGTGCTGCTGTGCTTACTCGTGAGTAAGCCAAGCAGCACTGGGGCGGGTGGGCACATTCTTCTGCAGTCCTGGGAAGTTCCTGGGATTGCTGAAGAATTGGTCATTTTGTGGTTCCTGAGAACCAGGAAAAATCCCCCGGGATTCCCTGTGCGTCATTTGGACACACAGGGAGCAGCCGGGGGCCATCCCAGGCATTTTGCCTGGTGTGGAAAGGGCCACAGACTGCTTATCACCTCCATGTTGTTAGAATTTCCAGCGCACAGATGTATTGGGCCTTATAGAGAAAGGTAGGTGATCTGCCAAGAGCCGGACATCTTGTCAAACCTACTGACATAGGTTTCATCTTTCAAGCAGATGGAAACATTTCAGCCTGAAATGATCATAGAATAGTAGAGTTGGTAGGGGCCTTTAAGGTGTTTCTTTCCATGAGCAAACCTGTGCATTGTCACTCCACGTTAGAACTTTATTTTACCTATTTATATCCCATCTTTAAGAATAGAATTTTTTCCAAAGTAGAAACAACATAATAATGAACTTTGGAAATACCAAAACAAATCAAATAAAGACACAGCCATAAAATGTGTGAAAACAGTGTAAAATCAATCCAAACAGGCTTTGTGGAATAAAACAACTTAATCTCATGGCTAATGAATGGGAGAGAGGGGGCTTAACAGAGTTCCCAGGGAAGGAAATCCCACAATTGTGGAGCCATAACTAAGAAGTCCTATCTTTTGCATCTTCCAACCTCACATACACTAGCAATCGGCCAAAGAGCAGGGCCTCTAGAGCAGATCTCATGGCCAGGGTTGGTTTACATGGGCACAAGTGGTCATTTGAATAACCTGGTTAACTAAGGCCGTTTCTACACCGGACTGGTATAGAAGGGGGGGGGGGTGATCCCAGAAGTTGCTGCTTCTGGGATCATCGCTTTAATCCAAACGAAAAGTGCAATGACCCGGCTTCCTCCTGGGCTGTCGCGGCATTGCGCCCGCCATTTTTTTGTTGGAAACATTGAAGAGCGCTCTTGCGCTCCATTGCAAAAGGTAAGTTTTAAAAAAATCACATGCAAAATCATGGCTCCCTCCCCCCGCCGTATTGGGCATGGCAGACTTGCTCCCCTCTCTTCCCTGATGGGCTCCGTGCCCATTTCTGCTGCCCGCTTACTTGCGAGTAAGTGGGGCAGCAGCTGGATGGGCGCCCACACTTCCCATGGTCTTGGGCCATTCCCAGGACCGCAGGAAGAATTCGGTTTCCCCCGGGATCCCTTATCCCGGGGGAAACCCATGCCCATCCCCCCAGCCCCTGGGAATCCCTGTGCGTCATTTGGCCTGACAGGGACGATCCAAGGGCTATTTCGCAGAAAATGGTCGGTGTAGAAACGGCCTAAATCAAACTGCTAGATGGCTTTAGACAAACCTTGTATTTAGCCCAGTGTTTTTGAGCAAGGGGACACTCCCCCATGGTTACCAAATACATTAGGGGTGTTACTCCATCAGACACCCCTCACTTGGCATTTTTCCCTTCTGTTTTAAGGGTCTGTTTTGCATTAGCATCCTTTATCTCCAGGACGAAGATGCTTAATTGAAAAACAATTATACTGCAGACAACACAGCCATCTGCAAGGCAGGCTCTTCTGAACAACTCCTGAGAAGGGGGAGGGAAGATTCTCAACCTGTTGCTATAGCAGCAGGGCAAACAGGATTCAATGGCAGAATTTGCTGCTTGTTCTATGAGCCCATCAATTCCAAATCTCTGTCTGGCCCACAGTGAGTGTCTCTTAATGAAGCAATGAATTGCTGTTAACCCTTTGATGAAGTGCTGCACAGGAGCAAGAAGAAGAGAGGGAGTTAAAAGATGGGGGGAAGAGAGCAACATACACAGCATGAGATACAGAGGATGAATCGGTTAAATTTGGGGGCACATCATGAACCATTAGAAACAAAGCTAGATATGTGTCAAATTCCCACAGCGTCCTGGTAATCTCTTAGTGCCAGATTATATTAAAACACAATCTGCTTCAATGTTAACAATGAGCAACTAATGAGCTAATTCTTGCAGAAGGGTGAGCTCCTGTCTCAGGTTGTCTTCTTCAGCAACTTCAGCAAGATTTCAAAAGAGAGGTGAAACTGCTGAGGACAGGTTGAAGAGGGGAAGCTCCACTCCCCTGCGTATTTTTCTCCACAAGAGTATATGGGACAGTAAGCCAGCAGTCTCTTTAGCTTTCCCCACCTTGTCATCTAGTGGGTGGGGCATAAAGGTACTCAGAGAGAACAATTCCTGGGAATTCTAAATGAGCAGGATTTCAACCACATAGCGAAAAGGCAATCAATCCTATGAACACACCTCTTAGAAGTGAATTTTGATATTCCATATATCGCTCCATCACACCAGCAGTTTAACGCACTCTCGCCACATCTGGAATCTGGTTTCGCAGTGAGGGACTCACATGATGGCATCCCTGTCCTGTACCCATCTCGCCTCTTTTTCTCCATTGTGCGTATTATTTTGGTGCGGGGCAAGTCTGGATTATTTTCCCCACGCAAATTTAATGCACCCATAAGCCCGTGTATTGCTGTCCTCTTGCTTTTTCCTTTGTTGGGGGCATGTGCTTTGAGACAAGGAGCGGGGTGGAGTGGAAGAGCAAACAAGCGAAAGGGAGATTTCACGGTGCAGCGCAATACCACAAACCCACGTGAAAGGGACCCTTAGCTTGACGCGTTTATGAAACGGAGATAAAAAACATGGAGGCAAACCGGGGCAGGAGGAATAGGTGTGATGGAGCTCATAGTCTGGCAACTAGGGTGCTCTAACCCACAGGTTGGGAAAACAGCAAACAAAAGCTTCTGCTTTGTGCTAAAACAAAGTGCCAATATTAACCATGTAAGAGTGAGGTCTTGTAGGTGAGGATATAGGCAAAAGCATTAATGCACCAAGGTCAAGATTTAAGCAAGCTGGTTGAAAATTGGAATCACAATGTCCTTTGAAACCAGATTTTTCAAGTCAAAACATTCACCTTCTCACAGAAGTTAGAGAGACAAGTAAGAACATAAGGTATCAGCCATGATGGTTGAGACCAGAGGCCCATCTAGTTCAGCATTCTGCTCCCAGTGGCCAACCAAATGCTTGTGGGTAGGCTGACCATATGAAAAGGAGGACAGGGCTCCTGTATCTTTAACAGTATCATAGAAAAGGGAATTTCAGCAGGTGTCATTGGTATATATGCAGAACCTGGTGATATTCCTTCTTCATCACAAAGTTAAAGCTGCAAAAGCCCTGCCTTCTTTTGTACATGGTCAAGAGACAGGGCCCCTGCAACTTTAACTGTTGTGATGAAGAGGGAATTTCACCAGGAACAAATTGCATACAAATGACACTGGCTGAAATGCCTTTTTCTCTACAACTGTTAAAGTTACATGAGCCCTGTCCTCCTTTTCATATGGTCAGCCTACTTGTGGGAAATCCTCAAGTAGGGCATGAGTGCAACAGCAACCCCCCTCTTGTGTTCCCCAGCAACCGATATTCAGAGGCACACTAGCTCTGATATGGGAGGCATATATAGCTGTCATGACTAGTGGCCATTGATAGTCTTATCCTGTTTGAATTTGTCTAATCGCCTTTTGAAGCCATTCAAGTTGGTTGAACATCACTATGGCCAGATCCACACCAAGGAGGATATAGCACTATGAAAGCGGCATATAAATGGTAGGAGCCACACCAAGCAGGATATAGTACTATGAAAGAGGCATGAAAGCAATATATGATAAGTGTCTATGGGCCCCAACAGTTGTCAGTGCACTTCAATACCTCTATAAAGCAGTAGTGTGGTTTCTGCTTTTTATATACTGCTTTCATAGTACTATATCCTGTTTGGTGTAGATCTGGCCTATATCTTATGGTAGTAAATTTTTATTTTATTTCTTTATTACATTTCTCTTCCCCCCAATAACATTTTGTCTGCCTTGAATCTTCCCCCACTCAGATTCATTGGACGGCCTTGGGTTCTAGTATAACAAGAGCGAGAAGTTTTCCCCCTTTCCTATCTACTTTCATATTGCATAATTTTATACACCTCTATCATGTTCCCCCTTACTTGTCTTGTTTCTAAGCCCCCAACATTGTAATCTTTTCTCATACAACAATTGGTTGCGCCCCACGGATCACTTTACTTGCCCTTTTCTGGCAAGTAACTATGGGGCATGATCCTGTTCTTTCAGAATACTCCATCACTGGCCAACGGATTGAAATATGCAAATTCAATGAAGAGGCTCAGATGGTTAAATCTAAGCACTTGCTTCCTACTTAGGGATTTATGCATGAATTCATTCATTCTATTTCTATATCACTCAATAGTCAAAGATCTCTGGGCGATTTACATCAGACACTACCCAGTGAGAAATTAGTCACAACTAAAGATTGGAAGTGCAGTGCATTTACAATGCAAGTGGAACACAACTTCCTCTCCTTAGGCAACTGGGAATACTGCTCCTTCCCCTTACACACAAATTTCCACTTCTTTTCATGTTTAGAGCTAACCATTGGTTAGACGCGGGTTTGCAAACACTGTTTTGAGCTAACCATGTTTAGTGAAAATGCTGATGCAAATGATAACACTAACCATGGCTAGCCCTGAAAGTAAAAGAAGGGGGATTTACTTGCAAGGAGAGAAGAGGGAGTAAAAAGTGTGGGGAGCACATAAGCCTCCTGTACTAAACATGATTTAAAAATTGAGTTGTGTTAATTTGCATCGGACTTAAGTGCCATACCATTATTTCCAATGGGATAAACAGGCTGATCTTATGTATGCTTAATCGGAAATATATGTATTTAGGACTCCCAACTTTCAGTGGTTGAGTTCTTTTGGACTAAACCAGGCAGGCCAATATTCACTTTTTTTACAATTAATGGTGAGAACATAATTTTGTCTGGAATGTGACATTTCTTAATGTTACTATGCTGTAGATAGCAGAATGAAATGATTTTGAAATCAAAGCTATTCTCTGCTTAGCGCAGCTTTTTTTTGGGTTCAATTTGCTCTTAAATAGTTTGCGGATTCCGAAAGTCTGGAAGCCTGGGCTAGTCTTTGTTGTAAGAGTTCCAGGGCTTCAAGTCAGAACAGAAAAACTGCTAGATCAGCATTCCTGAGAATATTTCAATCTTTATGCGTCTGGTCACAAACGGACCCTGTAGGCTATGAAATGGTTGTAAAAGAGACAAGGGAGTAGGGATTACATAAACCCTCTCCCACTTCTAAGGCCTCTGGAGTTGAGTGTTTTAGAAAGCACCCACAGTTTGCTTGTGTGTGTGTGTGTGTTTTAACAAAAAGAAACAAGATGCTAATAGAACAGAATAAAATGAGATCATCTGAATGCTAGAAGGCCACTACGCAGCAGGAAAAGAGGCTACCCTTACAGGTAGTCAATACAGGAGCCATTTTGAATTACAGAGATACTCCTGCAGGTCTGTAGATTGTAGGTACACCTTGCATATTATGATGAAAAAACAAAGAACAAGCACATCACTTGAATACAGTAACAGTGCTAGATGAGCTACGTTAAACTATTCTGGATTTCCATAGCACGTATGCACATACACACACTCCTTTTGTACTTCATACAGCTACTAGACTGACCATATGAAAAGGAGGTCAGGGCTCATGTAACTTTAACAGTTGTAGAGAAAAGGGAATTTCAGCCAGCATCATTTGTATGCATGCAGCTCCTGGTGAAATTCCCTCTTCATCACAATGGTTAGAGTTGCAGGGGCCCTGCCCTCTTGTGTATCTGGTCACTCTAGTATAGTGCCTGCAACTTTAATTGTTGTGATGAAGATGGGATTACTAAATGCATACAAATGACTCCGGCTGAAATTCCCATTTCTCTGCAACTGTTAAAGTTACATGAGCCCTGTCCTCCTTTTCATATGGTCACCCTAACAGCTACCCCATCATAATCCATGCTCAATGCATTTACTCCTGAGCCCCCACAGAGGCCATTTACATATTCTCCCAGCTGCTTTTCTGTGAGCATTTCCCACACGATGTAAATGTATAAATGACCCGACCACCTGGTGGAGTGCCAATTCTGTGGCCAGGCCCTGCAGAAGCAGGACTCACCCATATGGCTGAGTCATTGAAACATTACTTCAACTGCATGAGAGCCACTGCAAGCATTCGTTCTCATAGTTATTTTGACACGGCAGTGGTATTGTGAAGCAAACATCAGCTGAGATTTTGGGAAGGTCTTGTAAACCTTCCAGCATCTGTAACACAGGTCAATGACACAACTCACCCATCTTTGGCTCAGCCCTCATTTTTGAAGTTGGCAAGCTGTAATTTCCATTTCACAATATATGTAATTGGCAGTATCACCACACCATGGTCATGTGAACTGACCCTCAAAGTCTGTTGTTCTTAAACGATGCTTCGTGGTCAGTGAATGTATTCGACATTGATTGATTGATTGATTGATTGATTGGGGCTATGTGTAAAGAAGGACAGCAACAAGGTTCTCCACAAGCATTAGACTAGACCTGTAGTTGGAGATATAGCCATATTACTCGATGACTCATGGAGCTTCAGCCTTATCATTAGGCAGGGTGAGGCAGTTGCCTCAGGCGGCAGATGCTGGGAGGCAGCAGCAAGGTGTTCAAGGAGAGAACTACGTGCATTGCAGCCTATTCTGGACCCCCTAAGTTAGCTTGCTGCCTTCAAGTTCAGTGAAGAACACTGTCCCAACATTAGTGTTGAGACACGTTCATCTGCCATTCCAGTCAGCATTTAAAAATGGAATGGGAGGGGGCACCATCTTGTCCTTTGCCTCAGGCAGCAAAATGTCTTGGGCCAGCCCTGTCAGCATCCTACCTGGTCCATTGTCCTTGGCCTCAAAACTGAGGGTAGTTAGGCTGACCAGATAAAATCCAGGTCAGGGATCATGTAACTTTAACAGTTGTAGAGAAAAGGGAATTTCAGCCAGTGTCATTTGTATGCAATTAGTTCCTGGTGAAATTCCCTCTTCATCACAACAGTTAAAGTTGCAGGCGCTATACTAGAGTGACCATATACAAAAGAAGGCAGGGCCCCTGCAACTTTAACTGTTGTGATGAAGAGGGAATTTCACCAGGTACTAATTGCATACCAATGACACTGGCTGAAATTCCCTTTTCTCTACAACTGTTAAAGTTACATGAGCACTGTCCTCCTTTTCATATGGTCACCCTATCTATGAACCCTTTCCCATTTATGGGAAAACAAACAGTTACAATTTTCTCTAAATATAATTGCGATTCACAATGCATCTGCCTTAATTAGCTTTATTCATCGGACATTTTAAACTCTCTTCATAATAAATCAACTAACCTAAAACTATACACAATTAATAAACTTGCAAAGCTTCAACAATATAGTTACTTGTGTCCTCTCTCTCTCTTACCCTCTGTTAATATTTCTCTCTCTCAAAAATAAAAATCAGAAGGCAAAGCCTGCCTTGAGCTGAGTACCATTATTCACCAATGTCAGAAGATGAGAAATAAGGATCCAAAATAAAGCTGGAATTAGAAAGTGCATAAACAAGACAGTATTGTCCTCAGAAAACCACAAGAGCTTGGAGATTTTTTAAAAACATGATAATGATTGTCGTGGTGGGGATGTGGAGCAGGGAAGAGATAGATAATGTCCGGGAACGTACCGTCCAACACAGTTGATTCCACATTCTGCCTAACCTTCACCGTCAACGTGAAAAAGCAGTATTCATAAATTTATACTAATCTCTCAAATATTCTAAAAGGTTATTACAAAGTGTTTTGGAGAAACACTTTCTTCTTAATTTAAATGCATTGGTGTAACTCTTTTTCTCTAGGGTTGTTGGGATGGGGGTTAAATGTGATTGCTGTTATAAGTAGGGCTATGCAGCCCCCCCCCCCCCGAACTGGATCTGGATGATCCAGATTGGGCCGATCTGCTCCAGCCCGATCTGGACCTCCCCCAATCCAGTTCGGAACTGGATCCGGAACCAGATTCGGGTCTCCGGATCAAGATCCAGAGACCCTCCTTTTCCCCATAGACTTGCACGCCTATGGGGGAAAGGACTCACCACCCTCCCTCCACTCACCCTCCACCGTCTGTACTGCTGGGGAGGGGGAGGGAGAGGGGTCCCCACTTACCCACTGCAATCCATGCTGCCTTCTGCCGCTGTCATCTGCCATCCGCTCTATTGAGAAACAAGGCTGTGAGGCCTGCTTCTCAGTACAGCGGACGGCAGAGGACAGTGGAGGACGGCGGAGGGTGAGTGGGGAGAGTGGGGGGACGGCGGGGAGTACAATGGACTCCCCACCGGCCTTCCAGGTCGGCACCCAGGGACCAGAACTGGGAGGTCCAGATCGGCCTGATCCACTCTGGATTCGGGATCTGGATCCGTGCACAGCCCTAGTTATAAGTAGGGCTGTGAATCACTTCAGATCCGAATCCTGAATCAGAAGCGAATCAGGGTGATTCGGATCTCCCTAAAACAGATCTGAAGCAGATCGAGGCAGGACCAAATAGATCCAAACCGAATCGGTTTGGTCCAAATTGATTTGGATCGATTCGGTGATTCGGATGCCATTTTAAATGTTTTTCCCTATAGGATTGCATTGGGGAAAAGAAACGCCTATAACTTTTTTATTTTTAAAGATAGAAACATGGAACTTGGGCACATTGCGGATAGCCTGGAGCTACTTATGTGTGGCAAATTTCAGACACAGAGGGGCAGGCGTTTTGTGGCTATGAATTTTTGAAAAATGATCATTTCGCCCATGCAGTAGCCATTTCCGTGTTTTTCCCCATAGGGTTGCATTGGGGGAAGCTTAGAACACACAAAAGAAAACTGTAGGGGAGATTTGCACTTGAATGGATAGTGAGAACTTCTGAGTACACACCTTCTTCTCAAATGGCTCTTGGCTCTGAGTGGCTACTTTAACTGTTCTCTTGAAAAATCACATTTTTAAAGTTCCTTGTGATTAAACGCCTGCACCTCTGTCTCTGAAATTTGCCACACATGAGTACCTACAGCACATCTGTGAGGTCCCCAACTTTCATGTGTGTTTCTTGAAAAATGAGAACGTTATAGCACTTTGCATGGACTGGATTGCCTGGAAAATTGCATTTTTAAAAATTCTTTGCGAGTAAACGCCTTCACCTATGTTTCTGAAATTTGTCACACATGAGTAGCTCCAGGCCATCTGCAAGTTCCCCAACTTTTATGTTTCTATCTTTAAAAATGAAATGGTTATAGGCATTTATTTCTCCAATGCAAGTCTATGGGGAAAATGAGTCATCTGAATCTCGATTTGGAGGTCCGAAACTCACTTCGGATTCAGATCTGAAGTGAATCGGGGGAGGCCCGAATTGACCCAAAGCGAACCGGGCCTGATTCAGAAGTGACAAATCAGGATCCAAAGCAAATCGGGTTGTCCGTGCACAGCCCTAGTTATAAGCACCATGTCTTTAAGCTGCTTATCAATTTCAGTCATAAAAGTGTTGCTATGAATCATTCCCATGATTTAAATCATAGGGCATGTCTACACTAACCATTTATCCCAGGGTCAGCTCAAGGTCGTCCCTGTGCTTCCAAATGACACACAGCTGATTCCAGGGTCAACCAGGGATTGACCTCTCAGTTGTCCTGGGATAACTGGGACTCCACTTATTCTGATTTTTCCCACAGTCCCAGGACAACCCCAAGAACCGCAGGCAGTGTAGTGCAAGCTCCTGGGTCCTCCCTCCTCCCCACGAGTAGTGGGGCTCTTCAAATGGGCATGGAGCTCCATGCACATCGGGGGGAACGATTCCACTATCCCTGGGATGGCTGTCAACGTTTTCCGGTGCGGATTTTCCCAATTTTTTTAAAAAAAACTCACTGAGGCGCTGTATTGGGCCCCCACAATTGCACAAACTGCTCCGTTCTTAAAAAACAACAACGCCATGCCAGGAACATCCCTCTTGACTTCTGGGACATTGCGCTGGTGTGTGCACCCTGGGGGACGATCCCGGAAGCTGTAAACCCCGAGATCCTCCCCCTCATCCCGGAAGGCCTGTAGGTACAGATGACCTCATAATGTGGAATAGTGGTCAAAGTGTAGTGGAAAGAGCAATGTTGTATAGAGTTTAAAGTGCTAGACTAGGATCTGGGAGATCCAGGTTCAAACCCCCCATTTTTCTGTGAAGCTCATTGGGAGACCTTGGGCCAATCATTTACTGTTAACTAAGTTACCTCACAGGGTTGATGTGAAAATAAAATGGGAGAAGAAACCAAGTATATTCCCCGGAGCTCCTTGGAGAAAGAGAGGTGTGTTAGAAATGTAACAATTACAATGCATCTTTGGGATATCCACCTGTTCACTCACAACAGGTAGGTAGAGCCATATGTATTTGCCTGCTTGAGAGAAAGCAGTGACTCATTTTAGGATTTTATATATTAGGAGCAACTTTGTGGTTATGAAACTCCTGCAGGGGTTAACTCTGGGCACTGTCCCTAAGGGAGAAGAGCAAGGTCTCATCTCTGATGTCACATTGAGCTTCAGCAGTGCCCAGAGTGCCTCAAAAACATTGCATGAAGTCAGAGATGATGGATGCTAAAAACTGAAGCTTGGAAAGACTGCTGGGGCTTGTCACAGTCACCAGGAGAGGGTGGTGAGTGTGGCAAGGGAACCACTACCCAACATATTCAGCAACATTTACTAACGGGAGAGGTGGTTATGGGAGGGAGGGGAGGTAGCAGTACACTGGCATTGTGTGTTCATGGACATGCACCGTGTCCTGCTTGTGGGTCCCTATTTGACAGCTGGTTGGCCACTGTGTGAACAAAGTGCCGGACTAGATGGACCCTTGGTCTAATCCAGCATGGCTCTTATGTTCACTAAATTCAGGGTACACCCAGGTCACCCCCACTGAGATTTTTACCCTCCAGATCAGAAGAAGATGGTTAAAGCTTGAAGAGCTCTAGTGCACACTGTAACAACATGTTCAAGAGGCATTCCCTCCCACATCTCCCCAAAAGGCAGAGGAAGGGCAGAAAAAGTATCTAAAAATAGGAACAGTGCCTAGCAAACAGGGTCAGTTGGAGTGCAGTACTGCAATCAAGGACAGAAGAAGCTGCCTTATCAGACTATTTGTTTAACTAGGCCAGTATTGTCTTCTGTTCTGGCCGGCAACAGCTTTCTAGGATCTCACGGGTCTCCCCCATTATTTGATCCATTTAAGTGGAGGAGTCAGGGACTGAACTTGCAACTTTCTACATGCAAAGTACCTGCTGTTACCACTGAGCTACGATCCCTCCCCAAAGAGTTGCTAAGACTAGTGACACCTCCATGGCTCTCTGTGCAACAGTATGCTAGTGGCAGCCCCAAATACAATTCTTTAAAATAATGAATTCCATTGCTATTTCCTCTTTTCCCCAATGCTTACAGGTCTTGGTGAATTATATTATTTTGTTTCCCACAAACATCTCTTGATTATAGGTACCCAAGGTAAAGAGAGTGCTCTCCAAATAATAGTTGATTTTCCTTTTGTAGGAAAAATAATAATCAGATTTTACAGTAACGTAAGGATTTTAATAAATTTATTTTGAAACAGAAGTATACTTTTAATCCCAAAGATAGAGAAACAATAAAAACAACAACAATGAAAATATGATATAGATGCTGAGATCAATGATAAAGGGTGCTTCCAGTCAGAAGGCTTCTAGAACTGCCAATCAAAAAACCATTTGGTCTTTTCCTCCTTAATTTCGCCCCTAGATATTTAGTCTACTTTTAGAAATATCAAGAGACGGAAAACCTGGGGAGGTTTACAAATGGAAGACTATGATGTTTGGACCTGTGTAAAATTCTGTGTTTGAGGAAGGGCAATTGCAGGATAAAAACCTAGCCTGGAAACGCCCTGTGACTAACACACTTAATGTGGCATTGATTTTTGGAGATAAAAGCTTATTTTACCAGATCCAAATCACCTCTTGTCTATGAATACTCATGCCTCAGTATATTTACTACTCAGTGCCGCAGCATACTCTTCTGAAAGAAATTCTGAGCTATTAAAAAGGCAAAATGAAAGGAACCTCACAATTCGTTGGGTCCGGGTTGCATAATTGGATGGGACACAGCTTATTAAACACATGGCATTATTAGCCTTGCAAAGAGAAAGCAATCTGGTAAAGAGGAAGTTTTAAATAAATAAAGAGAGAAATAAAGGGTTTGTATATATACATTTATTGTTAATATCCTGACTCCTCAGAGAGTCTAGAAATGCCTTGCCAGAACTTCCATGCTTTTAATGATTATCATGTTGGTGCTCAAAGCCCAGTTTAAAAATAACAGGGAAGGAAACTACTATCAAATTAAAAGCCCTTGTAGAGTCTCACGGGTTTCCCTTAAGGGACCTTTGCTTTCCTAGCTTCTGAAATTCAGATCATTTATGTATTTAGCAATTTATTCCTCCACACACTCAGGCAGTGAACGCTGAATAAATGTTAAAAGTCAGAATTTACATCTCCTAACAATGCAGCCAGTTGATTAGACTAAATATTCACTTGCCTACTTACAAGTTCACAGCAAAGCTTTCATAGGCTGTTTTTTCAAACATCCTTATTAAAAATCATGGTTGGGTAGTTGTTGTTTTTCATCTCCATACTCTGCATTGATTTGAATGCAAACCTACATTGGATATAAAATAGCTATTCTTGTTTTTTAAATGACACCTTTGCTTTCTCCCATATATTCATATTTGAGTTAATTATAATAACAGCTATGCAGTCCAATCCTATGCACATTTTAATCAGAAGTACATCCCATTGAATTCAAAGGGTCTTTCCCCTGAGGAAAACATGCATAGGACTGCACACTTGGAAAAACCTCTATTCTCTGCAAGGAAGTATCTCCACCCATCTTCTAATGGAAGGATGTTTTCACAAGTTATACCAAAAGCACCTTGTTGTCTGAAATGTGCCATTTGTGAATGTTGAGATGGGACAGAATGTGGTATGGAACTTGTTTTTAAAAATCTAAAAGTACATAGTCAATTGGATTATAGATATGAAGAAAGATAAAAACAACGACGCTGATTTAATTTGTGAAAACGATATTCAACTTATTTTCTTTTCACAAAATAATGTGAAACTATTAAAAAGGCACATGCATGCCATTAGTTTCAGGTTTGTCATCCTGCAAAAGAGCTCAGCTCAAATTTATTTTGTTACTTGTTTATGAGATAAGGGGTTAAAAACAACCACCACCACCAGACCACCCCAAAGTATGCCACAAGACACTTCCAACCTTCCTTTCAATTTAAAATGTATGTTAGAATCATCAGAATTCTTCAGTGAGGTGGGGAGAAAAATCGCCTTAAGTTCACTACAGGCTGCTGCATTTTACAAGCCAACTTTCACAAAACCTGGATCAACAGGGAGTAGTTTTGTAAGCGAGTGTGTTGTGGCCATGCAAAGGCCAGCTCTATCGCATCCTTTAAGGCTCTCATCTCAAATCTCCAGTTAAAAGCAAACAGCCGTTACCTCACCTCAGCGCTCTCAGGTTACAAATTCAATTTCAGACTTTCAGCACTACAGTTTCAAGTATATTGCAGGCACCAGGCAACCCGGTTTGTGTGTGTCCATGCCCCCCACCCCCAACATCTGCTTCTGGTTTTGCCTCCCTTCCCATCTTGCTCCTAAATCTTGCCAGTTCCCCACCACCACACACACAGTTAAAACGAAAGCAAGCCAGGCGACCTTGTGGTACTCACTCCAGGAGAAGGTGCTGCGTGTCACTCAGTTTAGCACGTTCCTTCCGAATGACTGCCAAAGCAGGGCTCCCTTTTGCATAGCTGAGGCTGTGTGTGGGAGTGGTGTGGGGAAATATGCATTATGCATGCTGGAGCAGGACCGGTGGCTGTTTGCCTGCCTGTCAGTCAGCCTGCTCATTTGGTGTGGGCAGGGCAAAGGGGGGGAGGGAAGAGTGTGAGGCAGGTTACCTTCAAATCAAACAAGGCACACCCAGAGAGAGAGAGAAAGAGAGAGAGAGGTAGCTGAAGAAGGAAATGGGCAGCATAATAATAACCTCCAATTCCTTGGAGCCTGGGTATCATGGTGGTGGTGGTGGGGAGGTCATTCCTGAGGAGTGTGAGAGGTGAGAAAAGAGGACAGGGAGGCACTGGTTAGTAGCTTTTACAGACTGCCTAGAAGTTATCTTTTATTGACAAGGAAAACCTCTGCTTTAATGTCAGACATGACAAGCAGTGGTTACTCTGCGGTGAGAGAAACACGCTCTGCATATGCTTACAGGTTTCCTCAAATTCATATTATTCCATTGCCACGAATAACTCCAAAGTAAGCTTTTTATGAAGTAGTATATCAGTTTTAAAAGTTTTAAAGCCCCTTTTTTTAAAAAGTTGCATCTATCTGAGGTGACAACTTGTTTCCTGGACATATGAACTGATAACAAATCCTGTTTAGCCCATCTGCCTGTCTTACATTCCAGCAGTGAATGTGTCAGTGGCAGGTGACATTCTGATAATGATGTTTACGGAAGGGACACAATTACTTTCAGCTAAAACAACACAGACAGACCACTAATCATTTGGAGGAACATCTTAAAGCAGCTTTGTTTACAACAATGCTGTCAGCGCCAGTCACCCCTTCCGCCAGGAGACAATTCCAATTAAAATCAGGATTTAAAATCCACAGTGTGTCTCTGTGACTAAGAAACAAATCTATTGGAAGAGACATTAGCTAACTCTCCCTAAGTTTGCATTTCAGTCTGAAACCTTTACTAAAAGAGAACCACTTCTTGGCTCTAACTATTGACCCATAAGTGGTAGCCCCCCACAGTCAGTTACCACTACTAACACCCTGATGGCCCACTCATAAGTCCACCAAATCACCATTTGGGAGGGAAATGTCCACCGTATCCCCTTCTTTTTGATACCCTTTCTTTCAAGCAGAGCTGGCGTCAAAGATAGGCATGGTTGGCTGGGCCAGCCCTACCAATAGGCAGTTACCTCAGGCAGCAGATGCTGAGCAGTGGCAGCAAGGCGTTCAAGGAGACAACAGTGTGCCTTGCAGCCTACTCTGGGCCCTGTAATTTAGCCTGCTACCTTCAAGTTCATTTGAGAACGTTGTCCTATCATTAGTGTTGAAGACAGATTCATCTGCCAGTCCAGTCACCTTTCGTACATGGAATGGGATGGGGCGCCATTTTGTCATTTGCCTCAGAGCAGCAAAATGTCTTGGGCTGGGTTGATGGTTGGGCACTTGCTAAGACCCACACCCCAGCAGGGGCCCACTGACAAGAGCCCTCCCTCCCAAGGCTTACTCTTCCGCTTCACCATTGCAGCATGCTTGTTCACCTGCTTCACGCTGTGGTGGTGATAAGGAGGAGCAGGAGATGTCACTGCCTACTTGCTCACTTGCTCTCTGCCTGTCAAGCAAACAAGTGGTAGCAATGATGAGAAAGAGGGCTGGTGACAATTGCAGTGGGGAGGCAGACTCACTGCAGGAGGGGAGGCATTGGAGATGTCTTGCCTAAGTGCCCTCAGAAAGCTGGAGCCGGCACTGCTACCATGGATAAGGCCAAAGCTCATTTGCTTTGCATGGAGGTCCCAGATTCAACCCCCAAGAACTCAGGCAGCTGAGCTGAAACCCTGGACAGCCACTGCTGGTCAGAGCAACCACATTTCGGTATATAGATTAGTAGTCCATTTCTGGTATAAGGCAGCTTCATATGGGCCCCCTCCACAAGGATGCGCTTTTGCGCCTGGTTCGGCGATTATGCGCATTATCGCTGACGCGCATTTACTCCTAATCCCTCTGCACGGGAGGCGGCGAGAGGCGGCGAAGCGCATTAATATATGTCCAAAAAGCGCTTTACAAGAAGTTAATGCGCATAATCGCTTGTTCACACTGCGAAAATGCGCTTTAACGGCCGGAGCAAAATAAAAATCGTGATTTAATGCGCATTCGAAAATGCGCATTATCGGGGAGATAACGCGCCTGTACGCCCGTTTTGCGCTCCGCTGGTGTGGAGGTAAAATTTTTAATGAGCCTTCAAAGAGCTTTAAACGTCTCGTGTGGAGGCACCCATGTTCACTCAGAGAATACAGCATCAACTAATGAGACGCATGTGGCAAACAGCCAATGGGCCTGTTCAGACAACATGCTAAGCCATGGTTAAGCTGCTAACCTTTTGCAACAAATGGGTAGTGAGTGTGTTCAAACTGTGGTTATGTAGCCACCATGGTTAGGAATGGTTCACAAAACATGCTAAGTCATGGCTCACATGACACGCTAAGCCATGATGTTTAGTTCAAAATGCTTAACCACTGCGGCTTAGCGGGTCATCTGAACAGGTTCATTGTAGAACAGCCACTGCAGACAGAGCTTCTGTTACCACTTTTTATTACCTCAAATACAACACATTTAGGCTTTCATCCAATTATAGACCCTCCCACTTCAGTCAATAGAACAGGGAGGAAGCAATTGCCCCATCCCCTGCAGCCTTCTGTGCACCCTCAAAATTTGCTCGAGGGTTACACAAAGGAGGGGAGAAGGAGACGGGAGAAATCTGCCTATGCACTGCTGAATTTCACCTTTAGTAGACACACCTCAGACAATTCAGTTGCAAGTAGTCAACTGATGTCATCAGGGAGTAAGATGTCAATGTGATGTAAATCCATTTGGGATGTTTTAGTTCATGTTACACGAGTTCTGGCAAAACAGGTAATCCACTTCCATGATGGAAGCCATGAAGATTTTGTTCCTGGAGGAAAGGCAAAAATACCAGGAGCATTGTCCTACTTGGTGTATGCATACTGTTCCCTGGACAAACTGGAATTGGATCACCTTTTGAAAGTTCTTAAGGGCAATATGAGAACATTCAGGTGAATTCTATAATGGTTAAGATGCAAATGAAGCCTCCATAACCTTGCCAAACAGGATGGATCCATTCAGTATTCTTTTGCCCTCCTAATGCAGCGCTACCCAGCCTCTTATCCCCAGAGAGAAGACCTTTTGAGGGGGAAATACTAACCTTGAAGTCTCCAGCTGCTGAGGCAGCAAAACCAAGGAGGCTGGAAGAGCATACTCAAAAGCTTTGGGCAGTATCTAACAGGGTCATTCCATTAGCACAAATGACATTGCTCTAGCAGTAAGTAGGTTCCGAACTATGCGCAAGAAGAGAATCCAACTAAAGTTACATTTGTGAAATCACAGTTGCACGAGCGGTTGTGCCTTATGCTTACATGACCCATTGTGCAACCGGTTCGTGCAACCGGTTCCACAACTGCTTGTACAACCGATTGCACAAGTGCAATGGCAAACCGCTTGCACAATGGAAAGTTTCAGTGGAGATCTGCTAGCACTATTTTTCTTACATTCTTTACTTACTCTAGAGTAAAAAAAATGAAAGATGTGCTTTGGGTCTAAATCATGTGGGGACCCTACACACATACAGCAGGTTCCCCACTCCAGTTCTTCTCCCCACCCTGATGCACAGAGGGCCTAGGGGCAGGTTGACATGAGGTGCGATGGAAAAGGTGGGACCAACAAACACTACCCCCCATTCTCTCCCTCACTGGTTGAGCTAAGATTCTTAGGCTGACCATATGAAAAGGAGGACAGGGCTCATGTAACTTTAACAGTTGCAGAGAAAAGGGAATTTCAGCCGGCATCATTTGTATGCAATTAGTACCTGGTGAAATTCCCTCTTCATCACAACAATTAAAGTTGCAAGCACTATACTAGAGTGACTATATGCACAAGAGGGCAGGGCCCCTGCAACTTTAACTGTTGTAATGAAGAGGGAATTTCACCAGGAACTAATTGCATACAAATGATGCCGGCTGAAATTGCCTTTTCTCTACAACTGTTAAAGTTACATGAGCCCTGTCCTCCTTTTCATATGGTCAGCCTAGCTAAGATGGCCTGAAGAGAGCTAAAGGGGCTCTCAACAGAGCCCCATAACCATAGAGCATTCAGACTATATTACAGGCAACGTAAATGCAAATTGGTTCATTCTCACAACATGTTTTTTGGGGACTTAAACCCTTCAGGGATAGAAGCAGGAGGGCTGGTGGGGTTGGCTATGGCACAGAACATTTCTACATGAGGCTGTTAATCAGCTGAATCTACTTTTGGTTTCTTCCCAGAATTAAGATCTGAGCAGCACGTGAAGAGTGTTTCCTTTCCTGCTTTTCCACTACATAACCTACATAACCTACATAACACTACATAACCTACATAACCTAGGGTGACCATATACAAAAGACCATATACAAAAAGACCATATACAAAAGTTAAAGGTGCAGGCACTATACTAGAGTGACCATATACAAAAGAAGGCAGGGCCCCTGCAACTTTAACTGTTGTGATGAAGAGGGAATTTCACCAGGAACTAATTGTATACAAATGACACCAGCTGAAATTCCCTTTTCTCTACAACTGTTAAAGTTACATGAGCCCTGAGCTGGATTTTATCTGGTTACCCTAACATAACCTCTAAGTGGCACTGCAGCATAGTGGAACAGAAGCGAAACTGGAGAGTTACAACATGTAAAGAATTGTAAACAACCATGATGACGATAAGCGCACAATAAATGTTTAATGCAGAAAAGCTCTAAATCAAGCCTGCCCTCCTACTTGCATAGTAGAGCATGGAAGCCTGTATATGTAATGTAGTGGCCATTAGTGCTCCTTCACCTCTCAGGGCCAAAGCAGACATGGCTTTAAATTTGTGTCTAACAGCTATGACATTTTTATTTTTACTCTAGAGTAGGCACAGGGGGGTAATCCAGATCTTAGAAGTCCCGTTATCTCCCCATGCTAGGTCCCAATTCAGATTACTTTGAAGTTGTGTTTTTAAAAAAGAAAAAGAAAAAAGAGACATAGCTGCTTAATACATATTTAAAGCCATGTCTGCTTGACCTGTTACCTTTTGCACACTTAGCAAATAATTTTGCCACTGCTGCCCTAGTCATTCAAACTGGTAGGATTCCTTCATTCTTCTTCAAATAGAGGATAACAAGAAAGAAAAACAAGAAATGATCGCTTATCTCAATCACCACTGACAGTTTAAAGAGCAATGGATTTAAACTAAAGTAGGCTGACCATATGAAAAGGAGGTCAGGGCTCATGTAACTTTAACAGTTGTAGAGAAAAGGCAATTTCAGCCGGCATCATTTGTATGCAATTAGTTCCTGGTGAAATTCCCTCTTCATTACAACAGTTAAAGTTGCAGGGGCCCTGCCCTCTTGTGCATATAGTCACTCTAGTATAGTGCTTGCAACTTTAATTGTTGTGATGAAGAGGGAATTTCACCAGGTACTAATTGCATACAAATGATGCCGGCTGAAATTCCCTTTTCTCTGCAACTGTTAAAGTTACATGAGCCCTGTCCTCCTTTTCATATGGTCAGCCTAAACTAAAGGAGGAAAGGACGTTATAGGCTGGGAACAAGAGCCTGGATCCAACTGCCTACAAATGTTGTGGAATCTCTTTCCTTGGATCAGATCCTGGCTTATTATTCTGATTTGTTAACTGACATTAAGCCGGAGTTCAGATATTATGCCAGCATCTCTGTGCTGGAGCCAGCATGTCAAGAGGAGGGGGAAAGGGAGTGAGGAATGTGCTGCTGTAGTTTCAAAAGCCATGGTTTATGAAGTCATGGACAAATATTTGAATGCAGCCAATATTTGACTGTGGTCAAATAATAGACTGTAAATAATTGATTAGCAAGCCAGTCTTACCTAGATGGGCTGGTAACTGTAGAGGGCAGCTACATGTGATTTTTAAGGAACGTATGGGTAGCACCACCTTGTGGCCATGTGAGGGTAGTGCAATTCAGATGAGCCACAAAGAAGATCAGATTCATGTTGTGGTCAACTGTGCAGGAGAGCAATATGTAGGGAGGATGGGTATCTTGCCCTTTCTCTCATGTTTCAGGCCACCTGATCTATTTCTGACTCCATCACAGGTTTTGTACATGAACGGATTACGTGGATCAACATACTAGGCATGCTGAAAGCAGAAATCCTCATGCTATGAGGCTATGATTTAGGCTTTGTTGAAAACAGCAACAACACCATTAATATTTTGCAATTAATATTTTGCAATTAGTCTTGAATATATTTCATTTTCATTTCATTTCTTATTTATATCTTGCTTTTCCTTCCCAAAGGAAGCCCAAAACATCTAACAAAATGGAGCGGGGGATGACAACACACCAATAAAAACAATATATCTCTATTTATAGGTTGGATCTGACACGAGCCATGCACCAGGAGAATGGAAACCACTAGCAGAATAGATTTCCCTTCTCCCCTGCAGTCCTCCGAATCCTGCTCTGGAGGATTGGGGGACCCTCTAAAGCAGCAAGGGGGAAGTCTGCTTATACAAAATTAAATTTAGCCCTGAACAGGCTGAACATTTTGCTCCCCTTGGAAATCTCCGTGGGCTCCTCCCTCCCGAAATCTTAGATTGCATCCCTGCAATGTGTAAGTCTTACTTTCTTAACTATTTGGGAGAGCATGACGTGGTACTAATATGCATTCTTCTCTAAACAACTTTGATCTCGGGGTGGGCCATCATATTACAAAATTTGTCTACATTTGACTGAAGGATTTGTCTACATTAAGAGCAAGATATATATTTTTGTAAAAGGAAGAACCCTACATGTTTGGCAATCAAAGTGTGCAAACAGGTTGTGGGGAACAGAACAACCCAGAAGTGGTAACAAGCAGTGTTACACATCCTCCTAATCTTTCATGGATTTGGGTGGGAGAACGAACATGCTGCTCAATCAATCAAATGAAGTTTGAGGAATGTGACAGCCAGGCTCCCTCATTAGAAAAAGAAAAGTGCTGCCAAGGTCCTCTCCTATCCCAAAATACATGGGTGCTGAACTACTAATTGCTGTCAGAGCCACAGCAACCCAACAAAAGACGGCAAGCATCACGGTTGATTCATCGAGGTCATGATCTGAAAGGAGGCTGGGGCCAAATAAATCCCCCCTTACAGCTACACCAACAGTTTAATGAAGATGTGCTCAGTCACCCTTATTAACAGAGATTACAAGGGAGAAGGGCTGCTCTACTGCTTTTTCAGCAAAGGCACAATGGAAGCTAATTCCAAAGCAATGTTTTGCTCGGCACTCTTTAAAATTCATAACTGTGCCACAGAGTTCATCCGTCGGTTAAGAGACAGAGTGAAGTAGGAATAGAAAATAGGGAAGCCTCTGCCTTTTAAAGGGTCTTTATTCACCTGCAGCCTTGTTTGATAACTGGGAAACATAACAGACTATGATACATTTACACAGAAATACTTTTTATTATGCCAACTGAGATGTTTTCCAAGCTTCTAGTGAAAAAGGAGCACTGCTCTTCCCAAAAATTTACATATCATGACAAGAAAATAGCTTCAATGTAATGACAACATGATATAAATGGATTTGTTAAAACCAAGCAATTATGAATGAGAAAAAAATAGCTTTAAGGGTTGTAGCCAGTGTTAGTCTTGCTTAGAGTAGACCCATTGAAATAAAAGGGTCTTAAGTTAGAATCACATTGGATACAAACCTACGAAAGCAAAGGTTCACCGTTACCATTGGCTCAGTCATTTTCAGTTTCCAGTAAGAGCTCATCCTACAATTTCTTATCTCTTAGCACAAGGCTCCATAAGATATCACAACACAAAGAATTAGAAACCTTCAATCGAGCAGTCATGAGTTTTCAATCAATTAAATCTGGATAAGTTTGTAGATAAGAACAATGGCCTCCATCACACCTAATTTCCCCCCCCCCTGGTTTGCCTCCACATTTTTTTTACCAGCGTGTCAAGTTTATGATCCCTTTCACCTGAATAGCTGCTCTTTCACTCCTTCACTCTTCCACTCCACTCTACTCCACCCCTCCCCTTCTCTTTCTCCCACCAGTCAGGTCCTGTCAGATGAGTACTTCAACCAGAACGCTTTTGTGCCAGGCAAAAATGGAACAACCCTTTAGTCTGGTTCTTTGGGGGCACTGAGGAAGTACAGTCCTGTCTCTGCAGAGATCCAGGCATTGTATGATTTTAAAAAATGCTTCGAGCTTGGGATGCAAGGTTTGGGTTTAATATTGAGGCTTGGAGTTGGCTGCTGGGAGAGATCGCTTTTCCCTGCCAGGACCTGATGCAATCCATTCAAGCCCCCAGTTCCTTTAAAACTACATGGAGGCTTAGGGTGCATTAAATGTGCTTAGGGAAAATAATCCAGACTTTTAGCGTTCTAGGAAAGGCTGGGAAGAGGTGGGTGTCAGCAAGATAGACATGGTGTCATGTGAGTATCGTGCTGTAAATCCGCACACCAGGCATGGCGAGAGTGCACTAAATTGCTGGTGTGATGGAGCTCAATATACTTTTTCTTTAGAACTACTTCATGTCCAGATGATGAGTGTGTGTGTGTGTGTGTGTGTGTGTGTGTGTACCATCTTAGGAGAGAAATCTCCCTGATTAATTTGTGGTGTGTCTACCACAAAACTACTCCCATTGTGATTGAACATCAGACTGCAACAATCAACATGATATCCCAATCCTGTCTCATCAGAAAGAACCCCATGAGAAGGAATCCATTCATTCAGTTCATCCGCATGGTTCTGACATGCAGGCATTACCAGAACTGCATGGGAAGCCTCCATGAGGAAATAGTTCCCATGTTCTTGTGGTATGTGTGTAGGGGTTATTCTTGAGTGATCAGAAAACACCCTGGGGAAGAAATGGAAAGAAAGCTGAGTTTGATGCTAGGATTCATAGCATTCATGAAATAAGTCTTTGATGCTTGCTGAGAAGGTATGTACACCACTAGGGATCATCTTAAATAGTAAGCTTAGTTTGGAATCTACCCTACTTTTGCTGTCACCAGATATGTGACGTAAGCACACCAAAATTAATTCTGCATCACTGAGTTTGGCAACGGGATTGCAGCTCGATGGCAGAATAAATGATCTGCATGCACATGGCCCCAGGTGTGATGCTTAACATCTACAGGTAGGGTTGAGAAAGACTCCTGTCCCAAACCATGGAGAACAACTGCCATCCACTGCAGATATTTCTCAGTTAAAAGGAGCAGTGGTCTAATTCAGTGTGTGTGTGTGTGTGTGTGTGTGTGTGTGTGTGTGTATTATAGGCTGACCAGATTTTGAGACCCAAAATCCCGGTCCCCCCCCCACATAAAACAACCCCCCCCCGCGTGCCCGCGCACCCGCCCCCCCCGCGCGGCCCGCCCGCCCCTCCCACCCCCCCTGCCCGTGCTGTGGCGCCCGCACGCCTGCCCCCCCCGCGCGCCTGCGCGCCCGCCCCCCCCGCGCGGCCTGCCCACTCCCTCCGCCCGTGCTGCGCTGCGCCGCCCGCCCGCCCCGCTCGCCCCACACTGCTCGCGCCGCCCGCCCGCCTCGCGCTCCTTACCTGTGCAGCCCGCGTCCACTTCCCTCCAGTGCTCGGAATCTACTGAGAAACAGGCTTCACGGCCTGTCTCTCAGTATCGCGCTGGGTGATGACGTCATCACCCGGCGCGCTACTGAGAGACAGGCCGTGAAGCCTGTTTCTCAGTAGATTCGAGCACTGGAGGAAAGCGGACACGGCCTGCACAGGTAAGGAGCTCGAGGCGCAGGGCTCGAGGCGCGGGGCACTTACCTGCTGGGGCGGGCACTTCCAGGGCTCCGCCGCCGCCACCGCCGCTGGGTCTACCGCCGCTCCTCGCTTGCTGCACCGCTGCGTGACCCCCCGCCACCCCGGTTTGCCCCCCCCGCCCCCCGGTTGGGCCGGTTTGCCCCTGGATTCCCGGTTAGGACCGGGAAATCCCGAGCCATCTGGACAGCCTAGTGTATTACCCACACATTTCTTCAAAAGACAACTTTTCCATAAGGGCAGGGAAGGGCTCAGCAGTAGAGCAGATACTTTGCATGCAGAAGGTCCCAGGTTCAATCCCCGGCTTCTCCAGGTAAGACTGGGAAACAATCCTGCCTGATTCCATGGAAAGCTGCTGCCAGTCAGTGTAGACAATTCATCCCTCCCTCCCGCCCCACAGCTACATAACCACACATGCCCATGCTTCATTCTTTTACATATGAGCACTCAACCTTCATATCACTAATATTTATTTTATTTATTTTATTACGTTTGTATACCGCCCCATAGCCGAAGCTCTCTGGGCGGTTTACATAAGATTAAAACAATTAAAAACAATATACAAAAATTAAAACAGCAAAATCATACAATATACACACAATACACATACACTAAAACAACATTCACCCCCCAAATTTAAATTCTGTAAAAGGCAGGACTCCAGAGCACAGCACAGGAGAGGGTCTAGTAGAGCCACTTGGGCTATTTAATTGTTGGTCTCATGCTTCTATCAGCAGGGGTGGAACAAGCAGAAGGAGAGGCAATTGATAGACTGCAGCCCTTGTACAGGCCCAGTTAGGGATGAGAGAACCAGCAATTTCTGAACTCACCTATATTCCCTGAAAATTACTTTGAAAGCAAAAATGGGTGCGAGCCAAAATGAGATTCAACAGATTTTTTGGCTCATTTCCGTAGGTATTTTTCAAAAGTGTGCATTTCATTCACTGACTGAAGCATGAAAAAAATGGGAAAATGCATGTTTTTTTCAAACTGGATCTCAAATCTGGGAATTTCCAAACATTTTTGGAAAAAAGCTTGCTTTCATGTTTAGGATTGCGAACGAAATAGGTTTGCACGATTTGCAAATATAAATTAAATTCTCATTTATCCCCTTGTCCCAGTTGGCATGGGGGAAAGGAAACATTGGAGGAAAAACAACAACCGAAGAAAGAGGCACGGGCAGGTTCAGGCACATGGCAAGTTCACCAGTTGATTCTCCTTAAGGCGAAAAATTGATGCAAGACATTAGGACTACAAACCAAGATTGTGGCACTCAACGCATCCCCATTACAGAGTCTGCTTGTAAAACATAACAAGCTGCTTTTACATATTTCACAAAAGGGAAAGAGGTGTGTGTGTGTGGGGGGGGAGAAGACTAAGCAATAGTTGCTGCAAAAGAAAATGCCTGTTTGTTTCACCCTCTGAAGAGACTAAGAGCTGAAAAGGTTTGCAGGGAATCCTGCCGATCTCCAAGGATACCCCATAGTTCACACTGATATTACGTTGCTTGAGGCAACTGAGCCTCTGCAAACAAATCAGCCCGGGAGGAGGAGGAGAAGAAATGAGTTCATGAAAGCAAAGTCTCCAGAGCCCCCGAGTTCTTTTGTGCAAAGTTTCCCAACCAGATCCTAATACTGTATGGTTAGAGAACACCCTGCCACAAAGGAGCCATTGCAAGGCGCTCTGGGGAAATCTAACTGCCCCACTTTCAGAGCCAAGACCTTTCACGGTATGGGAGACGTCTATTTTGCTGTGCTTTGAAATCAATGGGATTGGAACCTCCCCGCCCTGGTTGTGCTCACCTAACACACAGTTCTTAATCCTTATACAGATAGTGTTTACTTTCTCACTCAGTCAAACCTCTGACATTCCGTGATCGAGACACATCCAGCTCTGCCTTTTGGAATTCCTGTCTCTTTTTTTGTAGTGTGAACATTCAGGTTTCAATAGGGCTTTTCACCAAAGCACGTTTAGAGCTGAGCTACATGATTGTACGAGGCTTTCAGGATTCCTTTTGAATTCGTACATAGTATGTGACACCTACTTGAACATAGACCCTGAAACCACATCTGCATAGCAAATTGTCTTGCACATTGTACAGTGCATGTGTGTGAGTGCATGCAGGCGTGTATGGGTGCATTTTACAGTGAATGTCCAGAATTTGGTAGATGACAACCTTAGATTAAATTTGTAAACACAAACACATCTATATGTAAACTCCCCCTTGTCAGCATTTTCTCCCTCGACAGGGACTAACCGCACCTTCAGGGTGGGGATTAGGTTAGGAAAATGGCAAAGAGGGGAAAGGGTTAACACCTTTCCTCACCTGTCACTGTCCAAGCATACTAGCAACCTCCCCCAGCTGCATTTGAAATTTTTTTTAAAAATGAGAAATCCATGTTTGGCCTTCTTTGTGTGACAGAGGAACACCAATTTAGAGAGTCACATAAAAGCAATTTGTGAGCACTTACCAGTTTGTATCTGGCAAATAGATACATGCACCAGTGAATGCTTGGAGTTTGAGGAAGGATCACAGCTCACTGGAAGTGCACATGTTTTGGATGCAAGAGGTCCCGGGATCAACCCTGAGCATCTCCAGGTAGTGCTGAAAAGCTCCTCCCTGAAACCCTGGAGAGCTGCTGCCAGTCAGTGTCAACAATACTGAACTAGATGAACCAATGCTTTCACTCAGATTAAGGCTGCTTTCTATGTTCTGTCTCATAACGTAATTTCATCCTTAAAACAAAATAACCCATTTTGTAAGCCCTTTGATGGAGCAGGCTCAGGACTCCTGCCTGGTCTACTATCTTGTCCACATTCTTCAGTCTCCTTCCCCAAACTGTCTTCTCCTTTTTCCTTTTATCATGTGACTTTCATTTAAAACCATTCCATTTCATGCATCCATAATTACTTAAAACTCCTAGTTCAGGGGTAGGCAAGCATTTGGGGCTGTGGGTACATTTGGCAATTTGAGAAACTGTCCAGGGCACCACCACAAAATGGCTACCATGGGAAGCATGGCAAAGAACAAGTAACCTGTCCAAATGATGGAGTACAAGGCAGGCGTGGGGTCTGAGCCCCAATGCACTGAGAAAATGAATTTAAAACACGAGTAAACACGCTTAGGATCAGTGTTGGCTCCAGGTTTTTGAGGGCCCTTGGGCAAGATGCCCTCAATGGGCCACCTTCCAAAGTGAGTCTACCTTCTCACTGCCATTGTCTGCAGCTGTTATTGCTCCTCATCGTCTTTCTCACCATTATTACCACTTACTTGCTTGACAGGCAGAGGGCCAGTGAGCAAATAGGTAGTGGCGTCTACTGTCCTTCCTTCTCTGCACTACGGTAGGCCAGGCCAGAGCAAGAGGCAGGTGAACAAGCAGGTTGCAATGATGAAGAAGAGGAACAACCCCAGGTGGCTCCTTCTGGGGTGTGTCCCACCCATGCTTACCCTTGACACCGGCCTACTTACAATGTTGCTTTATGTTCTAAGGTTCTGTTCTGCGCAATCTATATTCCCACGGTAACATCAGCAACGTTCGACGCTCTCCAGTTGCCACATCCTTGCACATCATCATTGAAGGCAGTCAGGGGTTAAATTGCCTGCATTTATGCCATTCATGCACATCTATTAAATTATATCTTTGCTCCAAAATCTGCTTCAGGACATTCCAGGAAATTACAGTGGTGCACTTTTTAACTTTCAGCCCCGTTTCTGAGCCTCTGCGATAACTATCAGC
Source organism: Anniella stebbinsi (assembly GCA_029215795.1). Lineage (NCBI taxonomy): Eukaryota > Metazoa > Chordata > Lepidosauria > Squamata > Anniellidae > Anniella > Anniella stebbinsi. The sequence goes on from JARDYH010000001.1 coordinate 340,704,871, forward strand.
AAACCTCGAGGCTGGAGCGAGTAGGTGTCTATGTTGGCGCCAACCTTCTCCAATGATACCAGGAGCTCCAATTTCAATCCAATTAGCGATTTCAGCCAGAATCCCACTGGCTAAATACAATATACTCCACTCCAATGTGAGTGAGGTGTTTAACGAGAAGGGAAAGCAGAAACGTTATATAGAAAATCCTTGCGGTCTGGAAGATATGTATCAGGGGTGTTAAACTTCAGGCCCACGGGCTGAATCTGGCCCTTCAGGGTTTCCCAGTTGGCCACACTCCCTTCCTCTGTTTCCACCCGCGTTTCCCCAATTGTTTGGTGGTTTCCTGGTGGCTCCGATGCCAGTGGGGCGGTGAATCCGCTCCAGGTTTTAGTCCCCCCCTCGAACCAATCCCACCAAATAGGTTCAGAACCTTGGATAACTCCTTTAGAGTCCTGACTGGTTCAGACTAAAACCTGGAGCAGATTCACCACCCCACTGACATCAGGGCCATCAGCTTCCATTGGCTTTGGCGGAGTGTTTTCCCCATTCAAAACAGTTGTGATGACTCTCCTAAAGCTTAGTTACTGGAGCTAAGAACTTTAAGCTAAATATGCTAGTATTTTTTAGTATTTTGGCCCTGCCCACTACTGGAATGTACCCCCCACCCCCCAAGATCTTCTTTGAAACTGAATTTGACACCTGTGCTGAAAGAGGATCGACACCCCTGATCTGTATAAACAAACAATAATACAACCCATGACTCAGCTATAAATACAAATTATTTTTCTTCTTTGAGAACATGATCAACGAACTTGTTTATCACATTATTGTGAATAGGTTGGTCATGCCCTAGTATGCCAATGTAAGGCTGGGCTACACACTGTTATTGATACGGTCTGGCTGGGGATGATGGGAGCTGTAGTTGGACATACCTGGAGGGCAGCAGGATGGGGAACACTTCAGTGAGTAGGCAAAAGCGCAAACATCTGGAAGTGTGGTCGTTTTTGTGTGAGTGCAGAAAAGGTCAACTAAAATGATGAAGGGGCTTGAGCATCCTTCTTCCAGGATGAGAGGAAGTAAGCCTAAAAACACCAGTTGCTGGGGAACATGGGTGGGAGGGTGCTGTTGCACCATGTCCTGCTTGTCGGTCCCTGCTCTACAAGCTGGTTGGCCACCGTGTGAAAAGAGTGCTGTGTAAAAAGAGTAATGGTCACTAGTTTAGAGGAGGGCCAGGATCTCTTCTCAATCATCCCAGAATGCAGGACATGGAATAATGGGCTCACGTTACAGGAAGCCAGATTCCGGCTGGACATCAGGAAAAACTTCCTGACTGTTAGAGCAGTACGACAATGGAACCAATTACCTAGGGAGGTTGTGGACTCTCCCACAGTAGAGGCATTCAAGAGGCATTCAAGAGGTAGCTGGACAACCATCTGTCAGGGATGCTTTAAGGTAGATTCCTGCATTGAGCAGGGGGCTGGACTTGATGGCCTTGTAGGCCCCTTCACTATTCTATGATTCTATGATTAGATGGACCCTTTGTCTGATCCAGCATAGCCCTTCTTAAGTGTACAAAATTATGCATGGTGTGGAGAATATGGATTGGGAGACATTTTTCTCCCTCTCCCATAATACTAGAACCCAGGGTCATCCCATGAAGGTGATTAGTGGGAGATTCAGGGCAGATAAAAGGAAGTACTTCTTCACACAGCACATAGTTAAACTATGGAGTTCACTACCACAAGATGTGGTGATGGCCACCAGTTTGGATGGCTTTAAAAGAAGGATGGATAAATTCTTGGAGAAGAGGCTATCAAAGGCTACTAGTCCTGTTAGCTTTATGCTACCTCCAGAATCAGAGGAATAAGCCTATATATACCAGTTGCTGGGGAACATGGGTGGGAAGGTGCTATTGCACCCATATCCTGCTTGTGGGTTCCTGGTCAACAGCTGGTGGGCCACTGTGTGAACAGAATGCAGGACTAAATGGACCTTTGGTCTCTTCTTAAGTTCTTATGTAAATACAGAGTGCATTGCATCTGCACACCCACTGAGATTTCTCTGAAAGTTCCACTCTTCGTAGCTCACTCTTCATTTAACCCAATCTGATTTTAAACTCTCTCAGGTTTTTTTAAAAAATGCACATATTTTGGAAATCTGTTAGAAGAACTGCTTAAATGAAAATGTAAAAGGAGGAGAGCAGGCATGTGTAACACAAGTGGTTGTGTTTTTTTCTTTCATAACGAATCCAGTGATCATCGCTAGGGCTATGCAAAAGCCTCAGACAAGGCACAAATCTGAGGTGAATATCTCCACTTTTCAGATATTTGGTCCACTTCCAAATCTGAGGTGCCCTAGAGCACAATCCTATACATGTTTAGACAGAAAAAGGCCCTACAATTCCCAGGATGCCCCAGCTAGCCAGTTGTAGGGCCTTTTTCTGTCTAAACATACACTTCACCTTGAATGTAGGGCGGGGGGCAGTTGAGGCCAATTTTGATACATTTGGGAATCTCTCAAAAAGGCTTTCCAAGTGCTCTATAAATAGAAAATGCCAAGCTCAGGACGGAACAGAGGAGGGGGTATAGTGTTTTGGCTGACAGTTGTAGCTTTCAAATCAGGGAATTACTTTACCAGGGCTCTCCTTTCAGCTTAAATCACAGTGATCTTTGGAGCATCTAAAATTCTATGTCACACATCAACTGTTGCAGACCTTAGCAACATTCGTCTTTCAGTGGATGAGGGGGTGGGAAGAAGGAAAACTGAATAAGCGCTGCAACAGCCTCTATTTGCCCATCTAGGAACAAATCATTCAAAAGGAGGAGCAGCCAACATTGGAGCCCAAAGTTTTTCCCTTGACTTTCCCCTTCCCTATTACGAGAGATCTGCTTCCAATTAGCTCCCTGTGCTTAAAGAACAGTTAGGCCTAAAATTGATCCTCTAAACCTCTCATCATTGCTGAACCACATTCTTCTGCTTCTTACCGGTATGATCTCCTCATCTTTTCCCATGCTTTCGAAGTGACCGCATTAAGCTACAAAGAAGCTGAATATCTTATTTCAGTGTGAGGAGCCCTCCCACCCCCCCTCACTGTGTGGTTCTGCCAATTCTTGGGGACAGGGCGATTCCTGCTTGATTAGGAGGAAAGGAAACGCCACCTTTGTATGTACACTTGGCAACACACATACTCCAACAGCCACAGCACATGAAACGAGTTACAAGGAATAGCAGTCAGTGCTACCGCTAAAGCCTCACTGACTTGATCTCCAGCCACTTGAAAACCACATCAAGGGAGTGCAAGCTTCTCAGTCATGTATTTAAGTCACCATGAGAAATTAGCTTACTATGTGCATTTCTGCTCAGGAGAGTGCAAAGCTTTGGCTAGTCCTAGCTTGCTCCCATAGTTGACTTCTTGAGGACAACCCCCTTCTGCCACCTTAGAACACAGACTACCATTTCATTGGGTTTTGCTCATGTTTTCCAACTCCACACCTTGTTAGTCAAACCAAAAGGAAGATCCTTTCATGCCCAGGGACTCAAAGGGGCTTTTCAGGGAGCTCTGTAGCTGGCTGTCACAGACCTGAACAATTTGCTGCCATGTTCTTCTTTTCCACCCAGCAATTAGATCCTTCCACCAGAAGACCTAGAATTTCCATTGGTACTTTTCCAAAGGAGTGTGACACAGCTGTGTCCTGCTGGAAACTCGCTCACTGAACTCCTGCCCATCACAAAGACGTTTGACTTTCAACACTGTATGACAAAGGGTCAAGAGCCAAAGTAAGCGTGCCAAATCCTGTAAAGACATGTATCACTTTGCAAATCCTTCCCAAAATGTGCAAAGAGCCCTGCCTGCTCCACATGTCCCCATGGGTACTTCACCCAGGGAAGCTGAAGGGTTCAACTTAGGGCAGCTTGTAAGAGATTACCCCACTGCCTTGAAACAGGCCACAGCTATTGCAGATGCTTTTGCTACAGAGCACTGGAATGATTCCAGAAACCTAGCAATACACAGGAGTCCAGGTTTTAATTTGGTCACAACAGGGAAAAAGGGTCAGCCTTCATGTCCTTTATCCTGAACATTTGCTCTCTGCTTCCATACGGGGATACAGCTTTAATTCCAATTTGCAACACGGGACCTATTTCTTTTTTCTATTTTTAAAAAATCATACATGTCTGCCTATTTGCTTCTCTGTCTTTGGGCCAAAACAGACATGACACAGAGATCAGTGACGAGAGGATGATGATTCTCCACCACTTCTATTGCAAAGCAGATGTGGTGTGTTTATTTGTTGGGTGGGGGGCTCTCAGATTTTGATCAAACAGCAACACTGGGTTAGAGGATGTTTAATCCCATCACAGCTCCTATTAGCCCTGCAGTGGGGGAGGGGGGAATACATGCATGATACAGGTACTGTATTTCCACCCCCACCCCCAAGGAAGGGCTAAGAGCAGCTGGGGAGGATGACTTGGATTTCAGAGAAAGGGTTAAATACCTCCTTCTCCAGGCCTGCTGCTCCAATTAAAATCTGAGCCTCCCCAACAGTGCTTTATAGTCACAGGAAGTGACTTGATTCTCTTCCCCTTCCCCTTTGTCTCTGTTTTCCCCGAGAGCCAGACTAGATGTGGTGTCATTCACATCTTTAGCCCTGGCATGCATAATTCTCCAGCTATGCCCCCCACCACCATGCCTACAAGTATCTGAATATAAGGAAGGGGAGTACCAAGCTGGATTGTGACTGGCAGAGGTGTCCCACATCACACACAGTGGCTCAATTCGGACGACACAATAAACAACTGGTGTGGGGGACACAATCGTCAGTTGTTTTGACTATTGTGTTATCCGAATGCTGCCATAGTCAACTCAGCGCTGATCCTAATCCACACCACAGTTGATTATTTATTACCATGTTGTGTGGGGAGTACCCCCTAGTTGAACAACTGTAAAGTTGATTATTACCCCACCACTGACTATTGTGTCGTCCGAATTGAGCCACACACTCCATAATCCCAATCCACTTCTCCTGATCCCAACCATTGGCTATTTATGGGGGCAGGAAGCATGGCAACTAGGGCTAAAGACATGAATAATGTCACATCTAGGGCCCTTTCTACACCATAGGGTTGTAGAGGGAGGGAGGGAGGGCAATTGGAAGTACTTGCTTCTGGGATTGTCACTCTAAATACACATCAGAGTGCGACATCCCAGCTTCCTCCCAGGCAGTCGCGACCACCATGTTTTTTACATGGAGCCAGGAAGAGCGCACTTGCACTCCTTCGATAAGGTAGGACGGGGGGGAAAAATCGCACCCGAAATCAGGAGCCACCCACTCCCGCCACCCTAGGGATAGCAGGCTTCCTTTCCCCCGCTCCCTTGGTGGGCATGGAGCCGCGCAGCACGGCTCCATGCCCATTTCTGCTGCCCACTTACTCGCGAGTAAGTGGGCAGCAGCTGGGACGGGCAACCAATCTCCGGTGGTCTTAGGCCGTTCCAGGCATTGCAGGAAGAATCAGGTTTCTCCAGGGATCCCGTATCCCGGGGGAAATCCATGCCCATCCCCCCTGCCCCCAGGAGTCCCTGTGGTCAATTGGACCCACAGGAACCACCCAAAGGCAATCCCACATCCAAAGGCCCATGTAGAAATGGCCTAGCTTGGCCCTTAAAATAAAAGGGGGAAAATCTTTCTTGGGCAAGGTACAAGCTGGAGGGTCTGGAGACCTTTAAAGTGGGAGATGTATTCAATTGTGAATGAAGGAAATGCAAATGTGCTGGAGCAGTGATAATATCCCAGCTACAATTTAAAGCGATTTGTAAAGCATGTATCAAAACATCCATAGCTTAATTAGTGCACTCTTTTGATAACTGGAAGAGGAACAGCAGCATCAAGAACGTAGCTCTCAGAGAACTTAAGGCTGACTTACCTGTTTCTGTCTTGAAATAGGTAGATCCAGGATTTATCATAAACAGAGATGATGACACCAATGGTTTATTTGAAGAAATTCAGCCAATGAAAAGGGAAGACAGTAAAAAGTTTGCTCACCAGTTGACTCTGCTGCAGATTCTCTTCCACTGGTCAGGTCTTCTGTATTTATGGACTGAAGATCGGTATAGGAAGGGGTAATACTCAGACTGTTCGTATTCTCAGAAGTCGTTGTCCAACTGCTGTCGGAGGCAAGAGGCTGCCTTTCAGAAGATCCCGAGGAGGGACAGATCCAGCAGGATGTTTTTGGAGAAGAGGCTTTAAAAAAATAGAGAAATAAATTTGTGGAACTAGGTGGCACACAAGGGGTTCTGAAAGGGGGTGACCATGAGAGGACTGGATGAAACAAAATATCCCTGGAATAGAGCGTGTTTTTTCAAGAAATTGCATGGCATGTTTTCCTAAGGCAAGGAAATTCTGTTTGAGCATCCTGCAGGGCAATTGTAGTTTAACCTTAAGTTATTCCGTTGTTATAAAATAAACACTGGTAACACACAGTAATCTATGAAAAATACACACCTGCCTCTTCTGGAGAATAAGCCTGTTGCCAAGTGCAGCTTCATGCCAAATGCACATAGTGAAAGACACATACATGTGATTAGTCACATATTACAATCTAACCAAAGGCCCAGTTTGGATTATCATATGACCCAAGTGTGGGCCAACCTCATGCGTTGGCCTTTTAAAAATAAAATAAAACACCCACTGCAAGCAATCAGTTCCAACCTCTGGCAAGAATGATTTGTCACTTCCTTGGTAGTAGGACCAGCCCAATGCATTTTGCTGCCTGTGGCAAAGGACAAGATGGTGCCCCCTCCCATTCCATGTACAGAAGCCAAATGGGCTGGCAATTGAACTTTTCTTCAACACTGTTGACAGGACCACATCCCCCACTGCATCTGAAGACAGCATGCTATCTTAGGTGGCAGGTCATTTGGCCCACAGGTCTCTCTCCTCAAACACCTTGCTACCGTCTCCCAGCATCAGCTGCCCGAGGCAACCACCGCACTTTGCTTAATTGTAGACCAGCCCTAACTGGTAACCTGCTGGGTGGAGAAGAAAAGGTGGGGGGAGAGACAGAGAGACAGAACGGATGTCAGAAAAAGAGAAAGAGAAAGAAGAGGTTTGGCAGAAAAAGGGAAATTGTTATTATTATTATCCCGCCATTTCCCCAGGGCTGGGACTCAGGGCGGTTGAGGGTATGGCCAAAAGAGAGAAAGCAGATGGCTGCTCACTTTTGGCTCTGGCCACAACACCACTGACACACAGCCCCTGACAGATTATCTCCAAAGGAATGTGTCCCCCTCAACTGAAGAAGGTTCCCTGCCCTGATCTAAATTGTAATTTGGTATCCTGATGTTAGGTGTCGGATGCTTCGTAGACAATTCACAGGGCTGGCCCTGTGAATTGTGGACTGAAGACTTGGCAATTTGTCATGAGAAAATGTATCTCTGCTTCTCTGGTATGTGCTTATCTCAAATGGTAGGCCGAAGGCCTTGAACGTTCTCTGAGAATTAAACTATGCTTTGCAAAGGTGGGGGCTATCTTCCTCACACTGTGGCGTCATCAGAAGAGGTTGAACCGTGCCGCCCTGTTGGCACGTGAGTTTAGATTACAGGCCTGAAGCCCTGTCTATCAAAGTAGCTTAGAATTTGCCCAGCCTCCACACTATATTGCCTTGGTCCTGAGAGTAATTCCGTTGCTAGGAATTATCTCGTCTATCCTCTTGCTGCTCTGCTACTGCTGTGAGTTACTATTCTGATTTAGAATTGTGAGATGCACTCTATACATGTTCTGTTAATGTTTGGACTTGTTACTTCTAAAGAACTTTGCCATGAGAAGTGCACTGTGGCTTTTCATAGATTTGGACTTGAGATTACTGTTCTGGATTCGTGTTCTATAGCTTGCTGTCTCTCTCCATGGAGCCAAAGTTACGGGCAGAGGGAGGCAGAAGCTGATCGTTGCTGTTCTGAAACTCGTGTGTGTGTGAGACCTGTGAGAGGACCTTCCTCAGAGCTAAAGCTACGTGAATTGGGAAGGCTCCCTAGGTCGAAGAGGTTCATTTCCTGGCTTCTGGCTTCCGTGGTCAGCTCAGCGTTCCCTGACAGGCTGAGTGAAGATTTAGTTGCCAGTTGACCGTTATACTACTGTTAGGAGGCCTAATCCTAGAGTCTCTCTATGTTCCAGAGGATTCCAGTGCAGCGTGGCCGCTCCTGCCCTCTAAGGACTAGAGTTAATCTCTAAATGTCAGTCCCTGAGTGAGTGCTGTTCTCATTAAGCCGTTCTACCTGAAAGCTGTGTGGTCCGTCTTCAGCTTCAAGTGTGTGTTTGCAGAAATGAAACCGTTATGCTTTGAATCTCCGTGTGATTACAATAAAAGAAATCTCACTGTTATTGTTGTGTATCAGTGTACCTAAAGTCGTGAGCAAGAACTTTAGAGAGTTAGCCAGAGTCACGACACCTGGTTTGTTAACTAACCATCATTAGAATAAACTAGCTACAGTTCCCCAAGCTTGTACATAAAGAGAAAGACTGGTTTAGTCAAAGCTGAAAGCAGAAGCATTTACTCTCCTCCTCTCATGCATGAAAGAGGAGGGGAGGGGAGGCATAGAAGTCCAAGGCTTGCAATAATCTAAGCCATGGTTTACAAATAGGATGTAGGCAGGCTCTCTCCTTGCAGCATGTCAGACTGCATATACAGAACCTACACAAGCACATCATGTACACATAGGTGGGATAAATGCCAATTTCTACACCACAGTTACAAGATGGGGGATACCTGGCTCAGCAATACAACAAACGAGAAGGATCTTGGAATTGTTGTAGATCACAAGCTGAATATGAGCCAACAGTGTGATGTGGCTACAAAAAAAGCAAATGCTATTTTGGGCTGCATTAACAGAAGTATAGCTTCCAAATCATGCGAGGTACTGGCTTCCCTCTATTTGGCACTGGTTAGGCCCCATCTTGAGTTTTGTGTCCAGTTCTGGGCACCACACTTCAAGAAGGATGCAGATAAGCTGGAGCGTATTCAGAGGACAACAAGGATGATCAGGGATCTGGAAACAAAGCCCTATGAGGAGAGACTGAAAGAACTGGGCATGTTCAGCCTGGAGAAGAGAAGGCTTGAGGGGAGACATGATAGCACTCTACAAATACCTGAAAGGTTGTCACATTGAGGAGGGCCTGGATCTCTTCTTGATCAACCCTGAATGCAGGACAAGGAATAATGGGCTCAAATTACAGAAAGCCAGATTCTGTCTGGACATCAGGAAAAACTTCCTGACTGTTAGAGCAGTAAGACAACGGAACCAATTAACTAAGGAGGTCATGGGCTCTCCCACCCTAGAGGCCTTCAAGAGGCAGCTGGACAGCCATCTGTCAGGTCTGCTTTAAGCTGGATTCCTGCACCAAGCAGGGGGTTGGACTCGGTGGCCTTATAGGCCCCTTCCAACTCTGCTATTCTATGATTCTATATAGGCTCTGTGCACCCAGGAATGATCAATGCAAGGAGCGGGGAAGCCCACTACCCTTCTCTCCACACATTCATTCCACACACATTTTCAGAATGCCTGAATAGGGCTATTTCCCCCCCCCCCCAAAAAAAAAACCTCATATAAAAATAACATCTATCACACGGAAATCACCTATGCTTTCAAGAACTTTGAAAACAAGTTCTACCCAAAATAACTCTCTTGAGAAATTTATCACTAGTTTGTTTCAATTATGCTCTCTATATCCTTACAACGGAAACCTATACCCAGAAGTAGGTCACAGTGAGTTAAAGGGGACTCCCAGGTAACTGCTTATTCCCTGCTATCTTCTCTCAAGCAACCGTTTTCTCTAGCACAAAGACAGTACCTTCAATGGGTTCTGATTTTAGTATTCCCCCCAAGGTCTCTTTGTTATTGCTCTCCTTTTTCCTCAGCTGCATTATTCTTTTACTTAATCCTTTCCCATTTCAGAGAGGACAGAACAGTAAGCATCCTGTGAGTTTTACTCTATTGTGAAAATGCCTTTCCAAGGATGTGAGATAAAGTCCAAGTTACTTGAGCCATTTTGAATCGGACAAAGTCCTTGAGAAGAGTGTGGGCCAGATGTCACAAATCACAACGGACCTTTTCTGCCTCTCTACATTTCATGCCTCGCTATGTTCCAGGGTGCAGCTCAACCCAACGGCATATCAGATTGGCAACCTACTGACCTGCCACCTCAATATAAAAGACAAATTTAATGGAGGAAATTTCAAGGCCCAATTCTTACATTATCAGTGCAGTGTAAGAGAGCTGTTTCTGCATTATCCTGTTCCATGCTGCATCAAGGTAATATGTGAGCTGTACGACTGATACGGTTATTTCCCATGCCATTATTATCCCTTCCTAGGACTTGTGTCATATTCCAAGTTGTCATTCTTTGCATAACTAGCCTTTTTTTTGGGGGGGGGGGGTTAAAACTTTTTAAAATTAAAATATTTTTAAAAGATTATTTTAAAAAAGATTTGTCTCCTGCCTTTGACTCAGCTATTAACATCAAATATACTATTTGTAAAATCACACACAAAAGAAAAACAATAAAAGGGACCATAGCACAGTGGTAGAGCACTGCAGGCATCTCCAGTTTTTTTTTTTAAAAAGGATCAGGATGCAGGTGAAGTGGAAGGTCTCCTTCTACCAGAAACCCTGGATAGCAGCTGCCAGCCAGTATCAACAATACTGGACTGGATGGACAAACAGTCTGGCCTCGTATAAGGCAGCTTCTTGTGCTCCTAAAAGCAGCAATAAAAATGACAGAATCAGCAAGATTTTTTTTTTAAAAAACCCCAATCATCCTTTAAAAGCTCAGGATCTTCACATGGTACCAAAAAGCTAGTGAAGAAGGCATCAGCCAAGTGTCTCTAGGAAGAACATTTCACAACTAGTGTGCCACCACCAAAAAGGCTCCATCTCCAGTTGTTGCTCTCAGCACCTTTAAAGGTAGTGGCATCCTGAGGGGATACATGCTATAAAAGAGTGGGCAGTTAATATGAGAGTAGGTGGACCTTTGGAATCTGCGTGGCAGCAAAGGGGTTGTGTCATTCTGCTTTGCTTCGGCTTAGAATGGCCATCTGCACATCACCAAGAAAGAGGAAATGTGTTACCCTAAAAAGGAGATCATAGATTTGCATGTGTTTGTGTGTGTGTATGTGGCAAGTGTATGCCCATTTATAAACAATTAATTTAAATAGAAATACAGTATGGCCTTGTTCAGACAACACGCGAAACCATGATGGTTAAGTGTTTATGGCTTAGCGTGTCATGTGAACCATGATTTGATGTGTTGTGTGAACCATTCCTAACCCTGGTGGCTATATAACCACAGTTTAAACATGCTCCCTAACCACTTACTACAAAAGGGTTAGTGGCCTAACCATGGCTTAGCATATTGTCTGAACAGGCCCTCTCTCACACCACAATGGGGAAGAATATGGTCAGGTGAACTGTATACTAGGGGTGTGCACGGACCCCCCGGATCAGATCGGGACCCGGATCGGGATCTCCAATTTTGTCATGGATCGGTTCGGACAAAATCGGAGCCCCCCCGGACCGGATCGAGTCCGATCCCGATCCAAAAATCGTAAATTTTTGGATCGGCCGCCATTTTTTCCCCATAGACTTGCATTGCAATGCAAGTCTATGAGGAAAAAATGGCGGCAGGTGGGTGAGGGGGGCCTAACTCCCTCCCCCCCGGGGCCGCCCGCTGTGGACGGCCCCGGCAGGTAAGCCCCCTCCCCCGCGCTCCCTACCCCCCCTGGGGCCATCCGCTTCCATCCGCTGGCGCCCGCGGGTGCCCGTGGATAGAAGCGGACGGCTCCGGGGGGGGGGGGGTAAGCCCCCTTCCCCACCACTGCTTACCTTTTAGGGCCGTTTGCTCCTGTCCGGCGCCCGGCGCCGGCGGCTACCACCAGCCGGCTTTGCGGCTTGCTCTAGAGTAGGGCGCCGGGTGATCACCCGGCGCGCCACCCTAGAGCAGGCCACGGAGCCCGCTGGTAGTAGCCGCCGGCGCCGGACGGGAGCAGACGGGCCGGAAAGGTAAGGCCCCCCCCCCTCCCCTCTGCGCGCCCACTCCTCACCTTTCCGGGCCGTTCCCTACCGTCTGGCGCCGGCGGCTACCGCCAGCCGGCTTTGCAGTTTGCTCTAGAGTAGGGCGCCAGGTGATCACCCGGCGCGCCACCCTGGAGCAGGCCGCGGAGCCCGCTGGTAGTAGCCGCCGGCGCCGGACGGGAGCGGACGGGCCGGAAAGGTAAGCGCCCCCCTCCTCCCCCCCCCGCTGTCCACTTTCATCGGCCGGCGTCTGCTGGCGCCCGCCAATGGAAGCGGCGGTGGGCGCCAGTGGGTGCCCGCCGATCCGCCGATCCGCCGAACCGGTTCGGAGCCTTTTCGGACCGGTTCGGACTGGATCGGCGGATCCAGCTGTTGGATCGGAAATTGGATAATTTATCCGATTTCCCACTGGACCGGACTCAGATCGTGGATCGGGTCCGATCCAGTGCACATCCCTACCGTATACCTGCTCAGACTACAATCCAGATCCTAATTGCTGATGGACAACTTCTCCTTCCTTATGGTTCTTTACATTTAAAATGAACTTGGGCTGAGCAGCATGGGCAATTGGGAGGAGTGCACATAGGGGGAGACAGTGGGTGTGTTCGGAATGCACTTTAGGGATGCAGAGGAATTGGATGCATAAGCATCCCTCCTGCCGCAGCAAAGGATTCCCCTTCTGTTCTGGAGAATGGGGAGGGAAGTGCAAGAATCTGTCCTGCTCGTTACAGCAGCAGCATGGATCCTTGCACCCCTCCCCCGATATCAGTGGATGGATTTCTCACCTGGTTGGACGTTACATGTCCAGCAGTGGGAGACATCCTTCGTCCCCTGCCCCACAAGGGGCAGGGGCAAGGGACTTGCACGTCCTTGGAACACATGGAGTGCCTCGACCAGCACAGCCCCACCCAGGGACGGCATGTACCCATTCCAGGAAGTGCATGGGGAGCTGAGGATTGCTCCGCCCCACCAAGGGATGGCACGCTCAGTGGCTCCCCAAGTGCTTGCCAACATGGGATCATTTCCCCTGCCGATAGAGCCCCGCTGGGCTAGAGTGGCAGGGGTTTCTGCTGCTCTTGCCCGACTCTGTCGGCAGGGAAAATAATCAACGGAGTCCGCTGGATGACACAATACGTAATGGTTGTGCAGAAAAACAACTCTGCAAAGTGTTGGTTATCTCAGTTGGTTATTTTTTCGAAATAATAAACCGTGGCGTGTTTTTTGCCCGACAGATGACACGTTAGTCAATGGGAGTCCACCGTTGACTAATGTGTCGTCCAAATTGAGCCAGTTTTTCCTCTCAGATAAGCCATAATCCTCAGATCCTCACCTTTCTTTTTTTTTTAAAAAAAAGCAAGTCTCTAGCCTTTGTAAAACCCAAGATGTAAGACAAAATGTGTAGGCACAATTCTGTCCATTTGTTTTCTTCGAAACGAGCCTGCTCCCACCTTTTTGGTGTTTTAGAGAATGAATGAAATCATTGCAATGACTGACACACCCATTGTCCGGAGAAGGAATTTCCTGGTTCATTTTTTAAGCCATTTCTTGGTCTTCCCTGGAGGGGAAGTGTTTGCTGCCACTTAGAAAATAATTCAGAAATCCAGCATTTTACTTTAGCTGTGGTTGGCAGTAGCATAGACAGCTCTTCCATGAGATGGATAAATCCCTGGCCTCAGGCAGCAAATTAGGAGGGATGATGATGATGATGATGATGATGATGATGATGATGATGATGATGATTTACATTTATATACCGCCCCATAGCTGAAGCTTTCTGGGCGGTTTACAAAACTTAAAAGATTGAACACTAAAAAGACAATATACAAAATTACCATAAACATAGTTTAACTAGGTGCTGTGTGAAGAAGCACTTCCTTTTATCTGTCCTGAATCTACGACTAATCAGCTTCATGGGATGACCCCAGTTCTAGTATTTTAAGAGAGGGAGAAAAAGGTCTCCCTATCCCTTCCTGCTGCCAAGAGGATCCTCTGTCTCCCACCACTGATTGCCAGCCACTGCCCCCACTCAGGCTAATGTCTCACTCTGAGGACTCCACAGAGTGAGGCATCAGTGTGGGCTGGTGCTCTAGAGAGCCCTACTGGCTGTTCTCCTGCTGCGGCAAATGCTGTAGCAGGAACGTGACCAGCACCCCAAATTATGCCATCCGAGGAAAGATGGTGCATACATTACTCTTCAATTTTCCCTCGAGGTCAAAGAAACTAAACATGCATTGGCGCATAGACTATCTCTATTAATGTAGCTTCATTTCATTTATTATATTTATATACTGCCCCATAACCAAAGCCTGTCCCTTCTGTACCACTGCAATAGACATAGTATAGGATGCCATTCCAACCTGTTTGTGCATGCTCTGGCGAAGTGCTGGTCCAAGGTGCATCTTCAAACTGGACCCATGTATTGAAGGATGAAGGTAAGTCAGGCTTTGGAGACGAATGTTTATCAAGCGAACATACTGATGCAGGGGTTGCAGTGGCTTTGTCCATCGCACATCCCAACTCAGGTTGTGCAAGCGTCCGGAATGCTCCATCCAGGTTTTGGATGCCTTCAGAGGAAGTATCAGAGGAGGAAAAGAATTGCTCGAGTGGTTCCCCAACATGGCCTGCAATGAGAGCCACAATGTAAAAGGGAGTAATGTCGCATCATACTAATAATTTGTGTAGTTTTTAAAAAATGCTTTGTAAAGCTTTAATGCTATAGGGTGACCTGACAGCTTTATGTTTTTCTGAGGGAAACCGAGCACCTCAACTTTGAGTTCTTAGCCCACCTCCAGTGCAGAGGGCTTTGTAACTCACAGTACAACTGACCTAGTGCTATGGTGTCATTATGCTGAGCATTTCAGTGATAAAAGGATGGGGTGGGCAAATGCCCAACCTCATGAGGCAAAGCTGAAGTAGATGTTACAGAGGGAAAGAGGGGAACTCAGCATAGAGCTGCTGAGTGTCCCTCCCCTTACACGGCATGAGTCCTGTGGTTCTTATAACAAGTAGTCCTACCCAGAGGTACATAAAGCTGTAGGGGTTGGAAGGAATCTCATTAATCATTTGGCCTGAGCCCTTTTTCTCTACACTCCAGCCTGTCTTTCACTGCATTTCAGCCCGATTCTACCAAGTCAAATGGTCACATTCTCTTTTTTTAATCATGGTGTTTTATGACCTAGCTGCCTAAGTGTAAGCAAAACTTGAGCTACTTTTGTCCTGCCATTCCTCCAAGGAGCTCAGGGTTGTGAACATAGGGTAGTACACAATGTGGGCCTTGCACGTGTGGCCCACAGCTGCTAATGACAGCACATGTATGGGCAGCCTTGCAGTGGCAGTGCATGTGCAGCCTCTACCACTGGTGATGTAGTGTTTCCGGGAGCAAGTGTTGAATTGAGTGGAAACGCCCATTGCTGGAATGGATGCAACCTACCCATTCAGGAAATGAGCATTTCTGCTCATTTCAGCACTTGCTACTGGAAGAGCTACATCGCAGCTGCCCGTGGTAGGAGCTATCCACACATGCGCCGCCAGTGGTTGCCCTGGGCCACCTGCGCAAAGCCCATGTTGGATGCTACCCATGGTCCCCCCATTTTAACCTCATAACTATCATTTCAGGTAGGTTATGCTGAGAGAATGACTGGCAAGTTCACCCTGTGAGCTTCATGTCTGAATGTGGAACTGAACCTAGTTCTAAGTGCACCACTCTATTCACAACTTCATACTGGCTCATTCTAGTAAAAGCCACTACTGACCAGGTGAGTGAAGGCAGAAAGATCTCCCCTTCATACAAAGGATTCCATATTCATTTTAACAGGACTTCTTGGTGCAATATGCAATCAAGAGAGCACAAAATCCCACATGGGAATGGACCCATCAATCTACCTCTCCATCAAATCAAAATCTTATATATGAATACAGTAGTGTAAGGCTTATTATTCGAGATCTACAAGACTGATTTTGCTCGTGTTTGTTTTAAATTGAAGCTTGAGCAGTGCAGATGTGCAGATAATTTTGAAAGTTCAAAAAAATTCAAAGCTCAAGGTTTAATAGCAATTAATTTCCTCTGTACCAAACAGGCAGGGCAGTCTCTCTGCCAGCCAGATGATAGACAGTCCTGCTTGGCCAATCAGTGTGGAGTGAAGGTGGGCCCCGGGTGCAGCCACATGATTAGGCTGTCACCGCCAGCGGAGAGGGAGGAGGGGATGGAGGGGGTGGGGCCACACCACATGCAAATTTCAGTGGTGAGATTCACTATACATGAGTCACATTTGCATGATTCATGAGCCCCTCTGTGCTGAGGGGACTGATGGGCAAAAAAGCGGAAAAGGAGAATACTACTAGTGCTCAAGTTGACATGGGCTTTACACTAGTGAGTGGAGAAGTCTGCACATGCTCAGTGCATGAGGGTTTGGACCGGGACAAAAAAGTGCAACGTTACCTTTGACTAATTTATTTTGACATATTGATGAGTTCAGTCTGACAGAGGAACGAACTCTAACCAGGCTTCATTTAATGCCATCTATTATTCTTGCAGGTAGAATAGCTAAGAGTGTAATCCTACAAGTTGCATTGCTGAGAGACAGGGGCTCCGAGTTCGGACCCCTTTGCCTATCCTATGCCCTGCCAATGAGAGCCAGGCAGAATGAGAGGAGGACAGAGGTGATTTTGCCTCCATTCCTCCATTGAAAATACAAAAACTAGATGGGTCTCTGAACCCATCTCTCGGACTTACCTTTTGGTGGGTGGGGAGGGAACTGGAGAGGCCATAGGATACTGCGTATCTTGTCCTCTCCTCTCCCCTCCCTGCCAACCAGCATGCCCTTCTTCTCCCTCTCTGATTTCTCTTACAAGATTGCAATAAGTGAAACTTTCTTTGGCAGCTGGGAGGGGGTTGGGAAGGGAAGATCCACAATCAGATCTCCTTCTCCACGCTCATAGCTCTCCAGTCTTTTGTCATTGTGATTCAAGTGAGGTTGAGACTCTTCCCCATTATATGTTTAATTGCTTTTTTGACGCAAGGTTTTTTTTTGGGGGGGGGGGGAATCTTGTTGAGTTATTAAATAATGGAATTAAGTGGTGAGTTTGCCAGAACATAGACATTTTGCTTTTCAATAAGGGCCTCAGGATTTTGAGAAGAGTTGCCACTTTTTCAATGGCACAAGTGAAGGCAAATGTAAAAGAGTGTATTGGAGGTTCGTTTGTTAATCATTTTGATTTTATCTTCCTATGTTTTAGCTTTGGTTTGGTTTATTGCCACTCTCTGGAGCAGCACCCACCCTCTGGAAAACCCTTCTTCGTGCAGTTCGGGAGGCAGAAAATGCAACGCCTTTTAAACGCTTCCTGGAAACACACCTTTTCTCACAGGCGTTCCCTGGGCTGTAACTGCTGCTGGGTATTACTTTGGTTTTACGTGCTACTTTTAAACTTTGAAAGTTTTATAGTGTGTCTTGACATGTTGTGTTTTATGGTTTTAACTGAACATTCCCAGAGAGCCTCGGCTATTGGGCAGTATAAAATAAAAAACAAGAAATAAATAAATAAATAAATAAATATTTAATCAGAATGAAAAAAAATATTACCCTGGGAGGTAAGAGCCAGATGGAGCCCATCGTTGAAGGAGACCCACTCGGATTGCTGGGCAGCAATGACGGTAGCCAGTGATGTCATGCTTGCTGCAGTCTTCCACTCATCTTCACATCACCAGCAGATAGTAAAGTCACTAGAGAACAGGCAGTCCAGCATGCCGTGAAATTCTTTTTCTCATATGAAACAAAGCAGCTGTCAGGAAGATGACAAGTTCAGAGAACCACACTTTGATTGTACAAATTATCTCATTTAACAAACAAACAAAAGACAAGAAAAGAATGCATTAACATCTGATTTCATCTACCATTCTGAATGACGTTAACAACATTATAGCTACAAATTACCCGCACCAATGACCTGTGCCATTTACACTATCCAACCATTGTTCTTTTCTTTAATAGCTTCCAAAGGTGTTGCTCACGTATTTATTATTTACCTATTACATTTTTAATCCACCCAATAACATTGGCCATTCTCTCTACTCCCTCTCTTCAGTAAGGCTGCAATACTTGCAAGGTGCATTACAGATAGATCATTCAGATTTTAAGGGTGGATACCCAAGATCACAGAAATTCACTACATCTTTTATCCATTTTTTGAGGCCAAAATGCACATTACATTAAAATGCATCTTTGGAGGTGTGTGGTGTTCTTTAAAAATAAAAAACGAAACAGTGGCAGGGGTCCGTGATTAAGATTGAGACCATGGTATAGGTGAAGAGGTGAAGTTAACCCTTTCCCCAATATTGTGGTCCCGATGAATGGTCCAGAGAGCTTTGGCTACTGGGCAGTGTAGAAATGTAATAAAATAAATAAACAAATAAATACTACCCTTTAACCCACCCACCCCAATCACCTTCTACTTATTCCAGGAAGAAAGCTGCTATTGGCACCAAAACTTACTCATGTGGACTATTGCCTTAGAGCTTTTCTACATAAAACTTTTATTATGCACTCATGGTTGCTTGCTCCTGGAAGTTTGTGGATCCTTTACACGACTTCATCTCCTGTGCTTTGCAACCATCACATTTATTTTCCTAATGAGGAATGTCTGGTATTATTTAGAAATGGTGGAATGAGAGTCTCACGTAATTCTGCAATTCTGCTATACCAGAGCGCCATCTAGTAGTTATATAATGAAATATATAGAAAGGCAGTGAAAGAAAAACCCTGGAAGAAAGCACGTGTAAAGGAGCCAATCTTAATCCTGCAGAGAATCTGGAAGCAGACGCCTTGGGAAAGGTGCAGGATAAAAGAATCATGTAGAAATGCCTGTAGGCGCTGATATTAAGAGCACTTTGGGTATTGTGGACATGGGAAACCTGGGTCCTTTGGACTAGAGCATATTTATCTAGAGCAGGGATGCAGAAACCTTTCAGCCCCAAGAGTTGCACATATGTACATGTGTGCACAGATGCATGCACACATCTCAGATCGCTCTTTTTATCACTGCTAGCAGTAGCAGGGAAAGGGAGATCTGAATGAAGATTTGGGGGGGGGAGCGAGTACAGGTGGGGGAGAAATAAAGGAGCAGTGGGAGGCTGTGCCCCCCTGATCTAGAGTGAGAGAGATGATTAGTGAGGCTGCCAAAATCAAGGTTTCACAGTGTTCTGTGCCTGATCTCCTTTCACGGTATCTTCTGCAATGTATCATACTAGATTTATTAAATCTATGTAGAGAAGAAGATTAAAATATATGGATCTTCCCTATTTGCTCAGAGAGTTAAAAGTCTTCAAAACCAAATGGAATGAATACATCTATTTACATTTTGTATGTTTCCATTGGAAGAGTCTATGAGCCTATCTACACACGCATGATAAAACATTTTGAAAGCATTTTGAAAACTGTATATGGAGTGTGTCCTGAGCCCCAACAGTTCTCAAAACTGTTATAAGCTGTTTTAAACCGTTTTAAAGCAGTAGTGTAGATAGGCTCTATATCTCATGAACGAGTTTCAGTTCCATGACTGCATGGAATTCAGTAAAGCTAAGTCAACAAAGAAGATCTTTGTGGAACAACCAACTCTTGCAGGATGGCATGATCTTACGGTAACCACAATACTAAATATGGGGCTAAGGTTTCCTGATGTAATTCGATTAAAGCTCTTTCCCAACATCTTCAACAACCATATTCGAATAGAGAATTGTTTCCTATATCTGAATTTAAGCAAGGAGGCCCCTTTCTAGCTAGAGGTTTCCACAGGAAAACTGCATTTGAAACCATAGCCTAGATATAATATTCTGCCCAGTCTCCCACTGTAACAGGTTTATGGGGTTGAGCAGAAAGAGCCAACCAGGGAATGCAGCCAGCATTAAACAAATTGCTAAATATTCCTCAAAACAAAGGATACTTGAGAATCAGGCAACTGTTCATTAGGTCCCCTGAACTGAATTAAATAGGTACTATAGCTCAGCAGTATCTAAGGCGGCCACTTACACATCACCAAAAAAAGAGGAAATACATCACACATGCAAAGAGGACAAAACAGATTTGCATAAAATTGGCATGTGCCAATTCATATGCATAGATACAAATTTAGAAATTATGCCTAGAAGTTAAATAGATATACAGGTCACCTCATCATAGTAGGAAAAATGATGGCCAGGTGACCTGTGTGTCTGCCCAGTGTGCTATTCAGATAATAATCGTGCATGGGCAACCTCAAAGCCCCTGCTCTCTCAGCTTCTTATGCTTCCTGATATTTTAAATTGGACTTGAACTAGACAGCTCTTCAAATAAAAGAGGATGCTTTCAAATAGAGGACTGTCCTCTGACAGTCTTTCAAACAGAGGACTGTCCTCTGTAAAGCTGGACACATGGCCACCCTAGCAGTATCACTTTTTCAAATTATCTAGCAGTTACCTTTTCACTTGTAAAAATGAAGCACCCGATCTGCTTAGAATCCACTAGGTCAGATCCTACTTCTAGATGTATGGCAGTCACTGTGGAAACTGAGTTGTATGAAAAAGCCAATACTCTACACACATTCAAAGAAGCTCTTATTCAGCCTGCCCACATAATTTTAAAAAAATCCCAACAAATTCATGCTGGGGAACATGCAGGCGCTAGGAATTCATGCTTGCTTCCAAACAGAGACTACAGCCAACAATCAGGGAACTTCTGCTCAAATTTTGCTCATTTACTGTATTGCTAACAAATGTAATCTGGTCAAAGAAATCTGATGGAAATACCTAACTGGGGGTATATTTAAAAGCATTAGTCTTGTGAAGAGGAGGAAGTCTATCTAACAGGTCTTCAAATGCTTGTATACTCCCATGTACCAGGTGACAATAAGGTTGCTGCCTTTTTTTGGGCAGGGCTCCTGAGCCTTTTAACAGCTGTACAAGACACAGAAATTCGACTGGTGCAGCTTCCCCAGGAATGAAGATGCAGCAATGGGGAGAGTCAAGCCCCTGTTAAGGTGACCATATAAAAAGGAGGACAGGGGTCCTATATCTTTAACAGCTATATAGAAAAGGGAATTTCAGCAGGTATCATTTGTATGCATGCAGGACCTGGTGAAATTCCCTCTTCAACACAACAGTTAAAGCTGCAGGAGCTATACTAGAGTGACAAGATACAAAAGAGGGCAAGCCTTGTGCAGCTTTAACTGTTGGGATGAAGAGGGAATTTCACCAGGAGCTGCATGCATACAAACGACACCTGCTGACATTCCCTTTTTAATACAACTGTTAAAGATGCAGAAACCCTGTCCTCCTATCCATACTGTTGATGATGGAACTTCACTAGGTTGAATTTCTGCCTACTGCATAGCTGTTAATAAGGCAGGAACCTTATCCTGCCAGTAATTAAAAAAAGAGCAATCTTAAGTTGGAAACATTAGTAGCAGGGATTTGGAGATTTCTGAGTTTGAGCCATGGCATTGAAAACTGCTTCTGAGGTTGAGATCCAATGAACCCTGGCTCAAATAAAGCCCTCCTGGCAATTCTCCACTTCCTCCCTCCCACTCCATATTCTGTTCTTACACAGCTTCCTTGTTCCTAGCAGGGAAGTGAGCTGGCAAATTTTCTTCACAATTGTGAAGTTTGACTAAATCACTCTTACTGGCAACCCGATACCTTCCAGATGTTTTGGACTACAACTCCCATAAGCCCCAAGCATTGCATATGCTGGCTGGACATAGTGGGAGCTATAGTCCAAAACATCTGGAGGGCACCAGGTTGCTTATCCTTTACACTGCTGTAAAATGTGAGCATAAAAAACATGTTTCCGTCAAATATAAACTGTGCTTTAAATAAGCAAGATAGTTATAGTGACCCATTCAAGACATTTAAGGTCACAGGCAGTGTGTATTCATTTCTGGTTTTGCCCTTGAGACAGGGAGGGATAAATTGACCTCAATATTTTGCTGAGTTTTTCCCCCTGACCAATTTGAAATGTTGTTTTGGCTTACTTGAATAACTGTAATGTGAGTAATTTTCAAATAGAACATTGACCTCTCCCAAGCAGCCACAGTAAGAAAGTCCAGAATGAAATCTGAAGAGGGCAGGACAAGACGCAAAACACTTCATCTAGAGTTTCACAAACTAGGGAGCCTGAAAGAAAACTTCCCCACACTCTTTCATTTTCTTTGCTTTAAGTATCCAGAAAAACCTCTGACAAGAGACAGGAAGATGGGCTGTTGCTAATATAAAATGGTTTCCTACTCAAATTTGACAATGTTCTCTTCCACCTTTCTACTCACACAAAAGGACAATACCATATGTATCCAAGGCTGCCCATATGAAAAGGTGGACAGGGCTCCTCTATCTTTAACAATTGCATAGAAAAGGGAATTTCAACAGGTGTCATTTGTATGCATGCAGCACTTGGTGAAATTCCTTCTTCATCACAACAGTTCAAGCTGCAGGAGCCCTGCCCTCTTAACCAGATACAGAAGAGGACAGGGCTCCTGCATCTTTGAACTGTTGTGATGAAGAGGGAATTTCACCAGGTGCTGCATGCATACAAATGACACCTGTTGAAATTCCCTTTTCAATACAACTGTTAAAGATACAGGAGCCCTGTCCTCCTTTTCATATGTAGGGTGACCGGATAAAATCCAGGTCAGAGCTCATGTAACTTTAACAGTAGTAGAGAAAAAGGAATTTCAGCCAGTGTCATTTGTATGCAATTAGTTCCTGATGAAATTCCCTCTTCATCACAACAGTTAAAGTTGCAGGGGCCCCGACCTGGATTTTATCTGGTCAGCCTACATATGGGCATCCTAACATATCCTTCCCACAATAAAAATAAAACTGATCAAGGGTGAGAGTTTGAAGGGTGTGTGTGGATGGGCGGGTTGATTTGTTACTACTGAATTCTTGTATAATTCCACATTGCTTCCAAGCTGAAGTGAGCATCAAGTGTGACTGGGTACACAGCATTTGAGTTGCACTCTCTGTGTTCATGTTAGTAATGCCTATTTCATCCACACAATGAAAACAGCTCTTTGTGCCTGAAATAGTCTAGCAGAGCAGTACCTAACCACAAGGTCGACTCATAACATATGAGCAAGTCCCTAATGACCCTGTGAGTTACAGTGGCAACTGGTAGCTCATAGGGTCAGGTGGCAGATACAAGTCTTGCATAAGAGAAAGATTAATATTTAGGGGATAAGTCTTCCTCCTTTGTAAACAATGAGATCCAACCCAATCCAAGGTTCACACTGCAGCAGATATGAACACTGTACTCTCCTTAGTCTCTCACAGAGGTCCCAAGACATTTTGATGCCTAAAGCAGAAAGTTCAAGTTCAAATTAAAATTAAAATGGTGACTCCTATCAGAGTTGTTCCTCCTGCCACCACCAGGGGCCCCACCCAAAGGCCCTTAGCCAAGGGCCCATCAAACCTGGACCTGAATCTGCACCCAATAGTGATAAAATTAAAATTATTAGTTTACCATTCTGGGGATACCATTTGGGCCAATCATAGGAAGCAAATTTTATATACCCTTCAATGACCAGATAAAATCCAGGTCAGGGGCCATGTAACTTTAACAGTTGTAGAGAAAAGGGAATTTCAGCCAGTGTCATTTGTATGCAATTAGTTCCTGGTGATATTCCCTCTTCATCACAATGTTTAAAGTTGCAGGCACTATACTAGAGTGACCAGTTACAAAAGAAGGCAGGGCCCCTGCAACTTTAACTGTTGTGATGAAGAGGGAATTTCACCAGGAACTAATTGCATACAAATGACACTGGCTGAAATTCCCTTTTCTCTACAACTGTTAAAGTTACATGAGCCCTGACCTGGATTTTATCTGGTCACCCTATCTTCAAGGGAACAAACTGTCAATTTATTTATCACTATTTCACACATCAAGTGATGCACATTCTCAGCCAAATTGCCCTTTCTCTTCAGCTCTTGAGGAGTGGAGATTAATCTTTCATACAGGGGACAGGGAGAACTCAGGAAATGAGAAGAAAATATGGCATTTTGCCAGGAAGTGGTGGGGAAGAAACAAGCACAACTCTCTAACTACTGCATTACACTGCCTCAATCTTTAATACTGAGCCGTGTTTTAAATTAAGCCCTGCCTCCAAGAGTTTTTCTACACAAGGCATTTATTTTGTGCTTGTAATTCCCTACTTATGGTTATTTACAAGTTCTTTAGATGATGTTGTGACCATCCAGTTTTGCATCTAAAGAGCACTTTTGGCAAGTCATTTTTAAAGCAGGGAAAATGCAGCATTATTTGTGAAAGCAAAAGAGAACACATTTCCCACTTGTGTATTTGCACTATTCTGCTATACCAATCCCTCCTAGAGGTTATGTAGCTGCAAAGTATGAAAGGAAACACTTTGTTTAGTGCTTGAATCTTGCAATGAAACTGAAAGTTGATACAGCACATTAACAGCAATTTGTAGAAAAGCCCCAAATCTATAAAATGCCAAGCAATATTTTGAATATAGCAAATATTATAATGCCCCATTGAACAAAAATTAAGAACAAATGTAACATTACTGGATACAATTATCAGGATAGATTCGGGCCAATGATTCATAAGTATGCAGATGACACCCAGCTCTATCCCTTGCTTTCCCCAAATCCTAGGGAGACACTATAACCCTGAGCCAATGCTTGATAGTAGTGAGGGATTGGATGTAGGGAAACTTAATCCAGATAAGGTCCTATTAATCTAGGGTTAGGTGCTGCACTTCCCCATACGATGTAAGGTTTATGTCTTGGAGGTGCTCTTGACCTGGTACTGCTTCAAGATGCTCAGGTAGCAGTGACCAAGAATGCCCTTTACCAGTGGACTCCAATAGCAGTGGGGTAGTGAATCCACTCCAGGTCACACCTTGGTTAACTTCTTTAGGGTTCTGACTGAAACCCAGAGCACATTCATCGCCCCACTGACACTGGAGACACCAGTCTCCACTGTCCTTTACCAACTTCAGCTGGTGCACCAACTGACCCTTTTCTGGGAAAGATGAACCAGACCATAGTCAGGTTCTGCTGGCTCTACTAGCATCACAGCTAGGATCCCTGTAACAACTGATCCAAAATGCTGCTTCCAGTCTCTTGTCTGGGACAGGACATTTGATCGGCATTGTTTACTTGTTCATTTCAGGCTTTTCAAAGTTCTTTAATTTATTCATTTCTAAAATTTACTAGTTGCCCTATAGCTAAAACTTATCAGGGTGATATGCAATAAAAACAAAGATAAAGTCCAAAACCCATGTTTTTTTTTAAAAAAACTTCCAGCACAATAAACAGTCAATTAAAAGCAGCAGAGGCAACAAACAGGCATCAGATGAAGAACCAAAGGTGCAAGGATAAATAGGGTGTATCTGACCACTCTACAAAAGAGGGCAAGTCTCCTGCAGCTTTAACTGTTGTGATGAAAAGGGAATTTCACCAGGTGCTGCATGCATATAAATGACACCTGCTGAAAATCTCTTTTCTATACAATTGTTAAAGATACAGGAGCCCCGTCCTCCTTTTCATATGGTCACCCTAGGATAAAACGAGTTACAACACAGCATTGTAGCAGAGATACAGCATAACAACTATAACATTTAAAGCCATAAATGACTTGGGTCCTGGGTGCCTTCTCCCATACATGCTTGCCTATAGATTGCCTTTAATATCTGAGGACCTGTTTTGGGCCCTCCCACTAACCTAAGGTTTGGCAGGTGGTCCAGAAACAGGTCTCTTGGTTCTGGGGCCAACACTCTGGAAACCCTTTGTTAACGAGGCCTATATAGCCCTATCATATGCCTTCTGTCACCTGGTGAAGACCTGGCTCTTTAAAGAGGGGAAAGCTGAACTGATAATCCGTTCTTTCTGGTTGCATTATAATATTTTATCATGATATTTTATATTATCTTGATTATTTGTATCACTGTTCGCCTCTTTGAATTCTAGTGGAAGAAAACTGGGATAAACTGGGATTTCTTAAATAGATGACAGAATCTACTTCTTAGAGGGCAGTGTGTATAGAAATTCCTTGCCACGTGCAGGTATGAATCCCGGTATCCTTAAATATGTGTTGAGGAACTCAATGGAATGTTCCCAGGTGCATATATTTTAATGACTTCTTTTTTTACACTTTGTGTATTGACTGCAGGAAACAGTGCAACACTGGTATACCTGCCATGGTAAATGTTTAGCTCTTTTTAGATTCCTTGAGGTCCAACTAATTTCCCTCTCACACTCCAAATCCTGTGTTTTGCTGTACAAAGGCAAATCTAAGTTTGTCTACTGCATCATCTCAGTGGGAAATGACGTAGGGGCATGTGTGTGTGCCCAGCTTTCTATTTAAAGTCTTCCCAAAGCGACCCAAGTATTAAAATAAGATACACTATTACTACACTAACAGGACACAACACAGACCACTCTTTGGAAGAGGTTGTTGACAGCTCAGTGTATGACCTGAAACTGAGGTTCAGGATAGTGCCATGATACAATGGGAGATGAGAGACGTAGTACAGGTCAGATGCACCTGATGAAGCAGGAGTTTTATGCTACATTATGCCAGAGTATGTTATGGACCACAAGAGTCCTTGTTGTGTTTCCACTGGGTTCATTGACCACCAAAGTGAAATAAAAAGTTTCACAAGATCCTTAAAGCATATTTGCTGAGAATTCAGCCTCACTGTGTCTTTAGTATTGTGGCTCTAAAGGGGTTTAACCAGGTACTGTAGCGCAATGAACAAGAGGGGAATCCAAATACATTGCATCACTGCAAGCAAAGTTCTCCTGTGAAATCACCCCACCAGAGACGTGGCAGGAAATTCGATTGCTTGGGCCATTTAGAATAAAATCCAATTATGGATAGGATCAGCTTAGAACATTACTCACTGAGGTTCAGTATTTAGCACTAATGCTGCATTATTTATGCGTGCAAAGTATTTTCCTGTTACATAACTGCACTGGAAATGCAAAGATGGTTTTTTGAGCTGTCTACACTCTGCAAAGACACAGCTGGTTTGTTGAGGCTCCAAAAAAGTCATCTCTCCATGGCATATATCTAGGCTGACCATATGAAAAGGAGGAGAGGGCTCATGTAACTTTAACAGTTGTAGAGAACAGGGAATTTCAGCCGGTGTCATTTGTATGCAATTAGTTCCTGGTGAAATTCCCTCTTCATCACAACAGTTAAAGTTGCAGGGGCCCTGCCTTCTTTTGTATATGGTCACTCTAGTATAGTGCCTGCAACTTTAACTGTTGTGATGAAGAGGGAATTTCACCAGGGACTAATTGCATACTAATGACACTGGCTGAAATTCCCTTTTCTCTACAACTGTTAAAGTTACATGAGCCCTGTCCTCCTTTTCATATGGTCAGCCTACATATATCAGAAGCATTGAGATGATTCTGTAGATCCACATAAGCCAACCTTGTTTGTTAATGTGAATGCTGGATCACCCAGTGACTGGGCATAGCAGTTATTCACATAGCAAAACCTAGCAGGAGGCCCTGGGCTTGTCCTCCGTCTGTAATATTTGTATAAACTTGAATGAGAAGTTGACTTTTACATTCCTATTTCAGTTCTCTTGGCAGATCAAACTTTCTCCCCTCTGAGGGAAACTGTATCCTCTCTCTGTGTCTTTTTGTTTTTTTTCCTGCCCACTGAGATAGCAGGCAAGGTTGCAATATAACCTAGTTTCTCCCTTCATCACAAAAGGAATTGTATATCATTAGGCTGCAACACCAGGTACTGCGCAGTGGTATCTGCACATCATGAAGCCGGAAGCTGCCATTAATTTTTTTCACTGGTGTTAGTAACGCGCTGTGATTAGGAAGCCAGTAGGGAGAAATGAACATAATGGATTCAAAATGTGTAGGAAAAGGTAGTTGCAGTTATTAGCAAGTCATGTCATTCTACACTAATGATCTCTCTCAATGGTAGCGCTCTCAGTGTTCTCCTAGTGACTCATTCTTTCATTTAATTTCAACTCTGGAGAAATTATTTTCTTAACACGAGGCCTGGACATTTCTCTTGCAAGTGGGAAAAAGAGCCAGCTCTAGTAATAAACAAGAAAGAGAATGTGAGTTTCCCACACTCAACACTTGTCTTCAATAGTAAATAGATGGAAGCTTCTAAAAACTCTGTTATTTTAAAATACTATAAAGCGGAAAGTATTATAAAATATATACGTGCAAAACTGTATTCCACGAAGTCGGCTGTAGCTGAAAAAAAATGGCTCCTATGGCACAACCCATCGGGTGACGGGAGAAAAGAAAGCACTTGAGCCAGACTATCTGTCAACAGAAAAACTGGCTCACAGTTACATAATCCATTGTTTTCTACCAGTCCTTGATCTAGAGTTTTATCTTTGCTAGGTAGGAATGGAAAAACAAGCAAAGAAAGATTCTTACATAAAGCTCTCAGGCAGTAACACGTGGCCACACACTTACAATTGATGTGTAGTAAGATATTCTCCCTACTCCTTGGCAAACTATTCAAATGATCAAAACGAAACCAGCAGGGCTTAGTACTCACATAGTACTTACTATTGTAATCAAAATGTCAGTTTGGTGCAGGTAGGGGTTGCATTTTTCCAAGCAAGAAAATATGGCTGGTTTGAGGACTAACCGCCAAAGAAGTAATTTCTCCACAACACAAACACTACACTGAATAAAGTTATATATGGGTCCCACACACCTATGGTGCAGTAACGGTACTAAGTCCCCGTTTGTATCCTTTAATGTACCATTTTGAGGATGAGAGGGTTTACATTTTAAAGTGATTTTGTAAAGCACATACGTGAGCATACGCTTTCAAGATCTGATCGGCCCAAGAACACTACCATCTGGGTGGGGGAACGTTGGGTTGAGAGTCTCTGTGAGCTGTTGCCTAGCAACAAGAATGGGTAGGCCTGGCTGGCTCCCTCTTGTTGAGGAGGGGAGAATGGTGAGAGGACTGGTGAAGACAGATAAGAGAAGGGTCTCTCTCTCTCTCTCTCTCTCTCTCTCTGTGTATATACTACTACTACTACTACTACTAATAATAATTTATTTATTTATTTATTTCTAACCCGCCTCTCCCTCTGGATCGAGGCGGGGAACAACAATAAATATAAATACAAAGACCATAAAATAGATAAAACATTAAAAACAAATCAAACTAATACATTATTAAAACATCTTAAAATGTTCTCCCTTGAGAGTGCTGAAGTGGGATCTGCTGAGGAGCTGCCTTTCTACTGGAGTTGAAATATTGTTGCATCAGGAATGGTCATCTTGTGTAAACCACTGTGACTTTGGAAAAGCTACCAGCATTCCAGAGTGGGCACCTCTTTCTTGCCCTTTTCTAATTGTTGGGGTGGACAGCTGATGCCCAGAACTGAAGAGAGACCTCTGAAAAGACGACAGGCAGCAACTTTCCTGGAACATTGTCCACTTGGGACAAAAATGGACATTCCACATTGTCCAGACCTATGAGTAGGCTCAAAGAACCAAAGAGATGCATTTCTCCCTCATGCCTCGATTTTGGAAAGGGTTCTGCAGTATTGGGTGTGCATTAGTAGAACCAGGGCTGGACTGAAGCATTTTGCTGCCTGAGGTAGACAAGATGGCACCTCACCCCAGTCTACATATGTTGCTGGTCTATGATTGTAATAAAATCTTATATACATATAATCTGGCATGGTAGAGACTGTGGGCCATGTACTGCGGTATTGTTCCTTCTATTGTGATCTTCGGTACATTTTTATTACTTCTATCTTACAATGTATACCAGGCAGATCTGATGTGTTTTATACAGATTACCTCCTGGCCGACCAGAATTGTCAAATAACTTCCAAGGTGGCTAGATTCTGTGCTGTTGTAACTGCATGCCAGCGTAGGATATCATCGGACTGTGATAACGTTTTAATGTTTTAATTTTTAATGTTTTAAATCCTATATTATTATGAGCAGGACATGTACAATTCAATTAATTAATTTTAATTTTTTTTTACCGTCTATCTGTATTTTTAATTAATTATTACCTCTTTTTATTATTGTACCTATAGCCCCACCTTACCTTGTTGGCCTTGTGAATATGATTGTGTTTATAGTGCTGCTCTACTTTACTGGTCCTGCGACAGTAATAAATTCTATTCTATTCTATTCTATTCCAGTCTACATAGAAGCTGTCTGGACTGGCAGTTGAATCTTAGTTCAGTTCTGGCAATGAGACAATGTAAGCCATGGCATGCAAGGGCAGCAGGTTAAATTTGGGGGCGCACAGAAGGCCACATAGTCCCAAAATTCTCTCCTTCAACACCTCACTGCTGCTCCCTTTCCCATAGCATCCACTGCTGGAGGTGGAGGCCTCACACTGCCTAATCCATAGGGTCTGTCCCTGACTCACATCTTCACACAGTGTATACACATCTTTGACACAGGATGTGGTGATGGCCACTAGCTTAAATGGCTTTAAAAGACGATCAGATAAATACATGGAGGATAGATCTACCAATGGCTACCCATGTTGGCTATACAGAATCATCATGTTCAGAGGCAGCATACAACTGAGCACCTGCAGAGGAGAACCAGTAGCCGGCCTGTGCTGCTTGTGGACTTCTCACAGGCATCTGGTGGGCCTGTGGGAACAGCTGAGACTGCACTTGCAGAGCTGCAGGGGACAAGATACTAGATCCAACAGGGTTCTTTTTATGCTCCCACATTTAAATAAAAGCATGGTTTTGAAACTGCAGTACAGGCTTGTGGCTGGGGAAACCACAAGTAGAAACAAAAACCTAGCCCTTCTTGCTGCCAAGGGTCAAATAGGCTACAGATGTAAATACGTCATGGGGGAAATTATTATAAACTTCTCCAGAGTCAATTTTATGAACAGAACTCAACAAAAATCTAGGACCTTTCAGTACTCACAAATCTACTTGGCAAAAGTTACATTGCTCACTGTTTCCCACATAATTCAGGTGCATTGCTCTTACCCAGGACAGATCCTGGCCTATATAAGAAGATGCTTCAAGATGAGAGAAAAGACCAATTGAAGAAGCACCTTAACTTGGATGTGGGTGTGTGCATTTACTGCTGTGCCTCAGGCAGCAAAATGCCACGGGTCAGAACTGCTTCCCATTCTGCTTAATGGGAGTTCTATATCAGTCTAGGCAACAACAGTTTTAAGACACACATGTACTGTATTTCATTTTTGCCACTGCTCCTTGGTTTGCCTGATAGGTACATTTCTTAACCGTATACAAAACAGAATCAAGACAGCCTAAGAAATAAATTGCCCTTTCACTTTTCTTAACCTGGGGAACACCACCTAAAACCCGAATATATACACACTGGCTTGCAATGTATAACGGATGCATTGAGAAGTGAAGGGCAGCAATTTCAACGCTTATATTGATTTGCATTGGCTGAAGCCCTTCCTCTCCTCCTCACATGGTCTTGTGGCTTGCTGTTGTCTGGGGAGATAATGAATTCAGGAAAGAAAGAAAGAGAGAAAGAGACAGAGAGGTTAGGGACACAAATGATAGAAATATCCAGTTCCCTTTGAAGCAGATAGGTATTAACAGGTCGAGAACAAGGAGCGCTTGAAAGTGGCATAATTCGGAGCAACAGGAAGGCTCCAATTCCATACTCAAAGACCTGGAGTAGGCACCATTGAACACAGTGGGGCTTACTGCTGCCTATAATTGTCCTGTAGGAAAATTTGTGGGGGGGGATCAAAACATCCGATCACCAGTCTGGGAGCCGCCCTCAAGGAAAGCAATTACACACACAATCACGCATGCTGTACAGTGTACACAAAAGCGCTGCTCTCGCACTGGGGAGAGGGTAGGCGATTATCGATCCCCGCCGCCCCCGCTGTCTTTCCCAGTTTGTTTGTTTACCAGGGAATCCTTGTATTATTTTAGCAAACGGGGACACGCACCCCTCCTATAATCCGATGCCCCTTCCTTCACCTCTGTCCCACTCTAACCAGCGGCAAACCCAGTTCAATGACCGAAGGCGGTGGTATCTGGTCTTTGTTTAGCTGGGAGGAGTCCACGCTTTGCCAATTTGCTAAACACGGTCCATTTCCCCAGCCAGTGTGATATATTGGATTGTGCAGAGTACTATTTGCAGCCAAAAGCCAGGTTAACCCTTCGCAGCCCATACGGGAATCTGACGAGGCGAGGCGACTTCACCTGTAATTGGTAAGGACGCACGAGCCACACTTCCCCTAGCTGACTGGCTGCGTTGCGCTGCGCTGCGCTGCGCTGCGCTGCCGTGCCCTGCCCTCCACCTGCCGTGTTCGGTTTAGAAGAGCTGCGAGCAGAGACATAATAAACGTGGTGTAAACAGAGATCAGATTACCTGGGCAACAGCATGCAGTGTCTCTCTCTCTCTCTCTCTCTCTCCAGCCACAGCAGCAAAGGCGGAAGGGCGGCTGGCAGCGATAATTTAAACCCCAATAGGAAAGTTCAGCCACAGCAGCAGGCAGTCGAGGCAAAAGAACCCGAGGGCAGCCTTCCCTTCGAAGAGAGAGGGCTATCCCAGCTCTCTCCCCCTTCCCTTTGGAGGAAGGAACCAGTGCAAGAGAGCATCTCTATTGGGCAGTATCCTGAGCCGGAGGGGAGCTAAAGAGAACAGGGATTGGCTGGCGAGGAAGGAGGGTGTGGCAGATTATCCAAGGGTGGGTCCTCTTTTCCCCCACCCAGTCCATGCTCGGAGATGCTGAACGGTTGACAGCGGATGCCACGATTTTCATCCGCCGTTCCTCAAGTTTCAGTTTCTGAGGCTCTTCACCAGCAGGTCTCGAATTCTTATTTGAAACAACCACGCACGGTCCATCACCATTAATATTGCACTGTCCATGTGTACAACACTTTACAGAGTAACGTAAGCCAAAAAATAAAAATAAATGTTTAAACCCCACCGGTATCTGTTCCAAGGAGGAGCGGAAACAGCTTATTATTATTATTATTATTTCAATGTAGTAATGTATTATTAAATCAATAAAGTTATAATTAAATACAATATCATTAATTTGTTCTTGCTGTTAAAAATCACTTGTTATCGGCCCTTCCACATGCTCAAGGCATTGAACTAAAACGGCCCTCCCAAAGCAATACTCCCACCCCCATGTAACAAAAATAAACAGTATACTCAACAGCAAATTAGCCAGCTGAACTAAAGACCAAAGGTAAAGGATCTTGTGGACCCTCTTGTGAAGGGGGAAGTTACTAACCTCAAGGGGAAGTTCATTCCAAAGCCTTGGGGCAATTGATATAAAGGTCCTGCCCTGCTTCTTGTCACAACAACCCCATGTACAGTTTGTACATGGACAGAGCCAGAGAAGAGGACGAAAACTTAAGCAGGGGACAATACAGTCAGAAATTACGGCCAAAAGTTTCTACAAAAGGGAAACAGAGGGTTGGCAAAGGAAGAGTTTCAAAAGTAACACAATACAGCCCTGGTGCAAGTTCTCCAGCCATCTGAGGTGACAGAGCACATGCGCCACCACATTGTGACCGCTCCCAACCCCTTCCTGCATTATGCCTCCATCTTCCCCTTGCTGCTGTGTCTTGCCACCCACCCCTTTCCTTTACTACATCACCCCACCCCTTACTTTTACTGCATCATATCCCCGTTTCTCCTTACCATTACCACACAGCGAGAGGAAGCACCCAGCATGGCTCTTCAGAGCCCACACCCAGCCTAAATGCCTGGCTCTGAGGGGGTCTTTCCTCAGAGCCAAGCATGGGAAGGGTAATCCAGAAGATCATCTGCTCCTGGGACACCCTTCTCAGAGGGTGGCTGCTCCAGAGAGCCCGGCTGGCCATCCTCGTGATACCACAAATGCCATGGTGGGATAACAGCATAGCATCAGCCTGAGGCAGAGCTTCACTCTGAGGCCTTGACAGGATAAATATGTTCAAATTCCATGTATATGTACTTAGTCTTCATCCCTTAATTTAGCCTCAGGAGTGAAATCTCAGGACTTTTCTGAGAAACATGTATTCTGAAAAATGTTGACTCGGCTCTAAATTGTCATTCTTCAGGGTTCAACACCTTCCCCAGGGTCTTCCAAATGTTACATTTCTGAGGGATGGTTGTGGATACATCTTGTCTCTAGTGCAGGTGCTGACAACACCGCTCCTTCCCTGAAAGACCTATAGAAGGTGTGAGGAGGAGGGCAGTGTTGCATCTAGCTCCAGGGAAAGGGTGGAGCTAATGAAATCTGTCCTCCAATTTCCTGAAAGTTTTCTTCCCCCATGGAAGAGGCTTCCATTTTTCTGCCTCATTCTGAGGCTACTTTATAATTTATTTTGAATGAGTGTTGGTGGTATTTTTGATCCTACGTAATCATTGTGAGATAGCTGTGGGTACTGTCTGTATATTGTCTTTCTGCTGAACATCTCACCATTGCTCTAAAGTCTCCCAGGCTGCCTGCACTTCCTGATCTGAAAAGACCTATAGGAGGAATAAATTTATGATATCTTCCCCTGGGTTGGAAGTGCATGAAGCCAAGAGGCTACAGACTGCCAGAAAGATGATTGTACAATGAAAGACAGGATGCTCACATGCACTCCTCAACCACCTCATAAGTAAGGTAAGCACAAGAACTCTGAACCAAACCCATAAGAATGAGAATGGTCCAAAAAGTTGTGGGAGAAATTTTCAGCACCTGGAGCAAATTCACCACGCACTGACACTGAAGCCACCAGCCTCCACTGTAATCTTGCTTTAGATACCTACAGTGATAGCTTTTCTTCCAGAAAGCCGAGTCAAGAAATGTCAAGTGTAAAATGGCTCTGAGAAATTTCTTAACTGTTTTCCATTTTTGATTCATCTTAGATCATAAAGATGTTATCTGGGGTTACTTTACACATGACAAAGCAGATCAGGGTTCATTTGGGATTCATGACGATATACACTCATTTTTCTACACCAAAGTAAGAGTTGCAGAAAAATCATGATCTGTGGAGTTGACCTCAGAGGTGGACGACATCGAAATCAAGGGGAGATCTTTTATATAACCCACAGCCCCTAATTAACTTTTGTTTCATTTTGGGGTAAGATACTTGGAGTTCACAGCACGTACACCATAACCTGAGAGTCACTGAAGACAATGAGCAAAAGAATGTTGCAATAAAAGCTGGGGTTTGCATATACATGTGAGCAAAAATACTCCCCGCCCTCTGATTTAAATATTTTGTATGATTCCTCATCATCTAAAGTGCTTCCATTAGTGCTGCAATATTTTCCTTTGTACGTTACCTTACATAATGCAGAGAGACGTATTGACTTTTCTTGGTCTTTGCAAGATTCTGTATTCTCTGCTGAGCACAATATTATTTACCCAGAGGTTAAAATAATTCAACGTTGCTTACAAACTAATCCATATACCCACTGTCTTGCCCTTAAAAAAGCATTCTAGGGAAAAGAGAATGATTTTTATTTATATTTCAGCAAAACCAGCGCACTGTAAGATTCCCTTCTGTTCATTACAAGCAGCTGGTGTTGCTATGAAAATGAAAAGCATTAATGTGAAAAATGCAGGCAATTTATTCACAGAATTCCCACACTGTTCTTGTGCAACACCAAAAAAAGAGACACCTCACCCTCTCCTGGTAAGACATTGAACAGTAACTTATGTGTATCCTTTCGCTACCTATGATTATACAGCAGCCCATTAAGATTAAGAGCTATACTACAGTGTGTAAACAACATCAGGAACCATAATGCCATTGTATTTGATATTTGTAATGGCTACTTCATAAGGGACTTGATGGAAGTGTACAAAATTATGCATGGTGTGGAGAAAGTGCATAGGGAGACATTTTTCTCCATCTCATAATACTAGAACCCCGTGGGCTCATCCCATGAGATTGATCGGTGGGAGATTCAGTACAGATAAAAGTAATTCTGACTAATCCCATTTTAACCTTTTGGGGTGGGGCAGTCCACAATAGTCAGGAAATCACCAAATGTGCAGAGTTTAGGGTAAAGGGGGATGGGGCCAGGGAAAAGGGGCATGGCTCTCTGGAAAGCCCCAGAAAGCCACATTGGACCCTTGAAGGGCCAGATTTTTCCCCAGACCTGAGATTCTGTACTCCTAAACTATAGAGAGAAGGAAGGGGATCATGGCTCTGGGCATATTGGGTTAGAAAGCTGCTTTAGCTCTAAGGGAAAATATGTTTTGCATGTTTTAACAATTCAGGTTCAACTCCTGGCAATACAGGTTCAGTTGTGAAAAGGGTCTGCCTTCTCTCAAGCTGCATTTAACCATGGTTCCCCCATCTGTAATGGTGGACAAGCTTTTAAAAAGCTACCTTGACCACTGCTGCAGAATGCTCCCCTGCAATGAATAACTGTAGCAGAGTACTGGAATAATAATAATAATTATTATTATTATTATTATTATTATTATTATTATTATTATTTGTTTTAAACATTTATTCCACACCTTTCCACTTAAAAATGTATAAGCAGCTTGTAAATTTAAGAATAACGATTTAACACAATACAGAAAAACAATCATTTTTAACACAGCACAACATTAGCTGAAAAAACTAGTTGCCTCTGCTCAGAAAGATTTTTTTCTGGTGACTCTTCACCTGATCCCAGCAAAGTTGTTTTGAAATTGGCAAAATGTATTCTGTTCACCTGGTCTTAGCCTGTATTTTGGACCAAGTACAGTTTAAAAGTAGCCTTCAAAGGCAGTCTAGTACGTACAACACATTGGAGAAGTCTATTCTGGATGTTACAGAGCATGGATAACAATGGCCACACTATGTCTGTTCAGCTTTAGCTAGTGAAAGCCACTTCATGCCAAAGATGCCACTTGGGCATGGCATATCTGCACCCCCAAACAGCAAACCTGATTCTTTGGGGAAGAATAACCCCATGTAGAATAAGCCAGCTAACACTTTCATGTTGTCTGGATTGAGCTTCAGTCATTTGCCAACTGAAACAACACTGCCCCACCTGAATCTGATGGAAATGAGAAATAGAACTGGGTTAGGAATGTTCCCTTGACTCATTCAGGAATAGAATGATGGTGAAACCCATAGGTCTAGCCTGTGTCCTGGTTGCATGGTATGCACATGCTTGAATGTTTCCCAGAACAAGATCCAACTGGCAGGAGTTCCTCAACAGACAAGGCAGCATGGAAAAAGATCCCTGAAGGTATCAAGTTCAAAAATCATTGGATTAAACAGTTCTTGCCTTTGTGAATCTGTTACTTCATCTACCATGATAGAGCAAAGTCACTTTATCAGTGACCTGGTTTACCTGGAATTTACATTCCCATTGGTTTGTTAAATCCTTCTTGTTTGCATACCAGCATGAGCATTCTCAGTCCAGCTTGAGGAAGGCAAAAAAAGTAAGCTAAAATTATATGTTGTCTCCAACACTTCTCAGGCAAACACCATTAGAGCATTAAATCACTGTCGGTTTGTGTTTGTTCATACTGGAAGACTGACCAAGCAGCAATACTTTTGAGATTAGCCTCCTGCCAATTCTGAAAAATTCCACCTACTACCATTAGTTGGGACCATACTTGAGTACTCTGAAAACTGTATGAACCTTGACAGGGAATCTTCAACAAAGGGGCAGAAAAAGCAGACAGCTGCAAAGTGAGATCATATTATATCATTCCATTCTGCATTCTCATCTTAGCCCACTCCTTTCTGTGTCATTTTCCTCCAGGCAGAACCGAACTCAACTCACACTCCAGATAAAAAGTAAAATATAATCTGTTGGCAAAATCTAGCTAAAGTTAAGTACCTTTTGGTCTCACTTATTTCACTGGGAGAGATTTAACTCTCTGTTTTAATATAAATGCAACTGGAAAGTGCTCAACTTTGGCTGGGTGGTGGTGCACATTCATTTTCAAGCACTATCCATCCCAATTACTTTTATGAATTCAGTCCCTAAAATATTCTATATGTCATGAATACAAACTAACAATACTGGAAACTTTGGATCAACATAAATCAGTCCCCTCCCCCCATGAACCCAAATTGACCTAATGCATGTCCTAGTTGTGGGTTTGTTTGTTTGTTTGTTTATTTATTTACTTACTTATTGCATTTTTATACTGCCCAATAGCTGAAGCTCTCTGGGTAGTTTACAAAAATTAAAATCATAAAAACCATTCAAAATACAATGACAGTATAAAAACATAATTTAAAATACAGTATAAAAGCACAACCAGGATAAAAACCGAGCAGCCATGCAGAAATTGATAAGGATTTAAAATACAAATTTAAACAGCAAGGTTAAAAATCAAACTGAAGAACTATTAAAACACTGTGAAAATAAAAAAGTCTTCACCTGGCGTCTAAAGGAGTATAATGTAGATGCCAGGTTCCTGATGGACAGCTGGTTGGTCACTGTCTGAACAAAATACTGGAGTAGATGGATCCTTGGTCTGATCCAGCATGGCTCTTCTTAATGTATTTTGAATGCAACACACAAATTAAAACAATGGCTGCATTTGGATGCCATTTTAAGCCATGATGGGTTAATAAGCTACTCACAGTAGCTTATTTTGAAAATAAGCTACTGCTATTCCCCACACCATCAGACAAAGAAGCTACTGTGGGTAGCTTATAAAGCTACTGTGTGAAATAGAATGTCGCCATGATATACCCAGATGGCAGGTTTTCTCTGTAGTAGCACCCACCATTTGGAAAACCCTCCCTGTGGCATCTTTTAAACGCCTCCTGAAGACACACTTGTTCACCCAGGCGTTCCCTGTGCCATAAGTGAACTAATCATGCTGCTGCTGCTCCATTTTCCTGCTCATTTATTGTGGCCAGAAATGTTTTAATGCTGTGTTTTAACACTGTGTTTTTAACATTGTGAACCGCTGAGCGATTCTATTATATTCAGTGGTATATAAATGTTACAAATAAAAAAAACAAATACTCTCGCTATGCCTGGTGTGCAGATTTGCAGCACGGTACTCACATGACGCCGTGCTTGTCCTGCTGACATCCCACCTCTTCTTTTTTTTCCTAGAACACCTAAAGTCTGGATTATTTTCCCTAAGCGCATTTAATGCACCATGTAGTTTAAAGGAACTGGGTGTGTGTGCTGTGATGGGAGTCTTGCTTGAATGGATTGCATCAGGTCCTGGCAGGGAAAAGCGACCTCTCCCAATAGTTGTGTTGAAAGGTGCTGAGAAAAGGTGAGTTTTAAAGTAGGGATTTGAAGGAAGCAAGGGAAGGTGGCATTATGTGGGTGTACTGGGAGGCAGTTCCAAGCAAATGGCACAGCAAGGGAGAAAAGGTGGGATAGAATCTTTTGAGAGAGGAGGAGACTTTTGGACAACTGAGGGCAGCACAGCTGGAGAGCAAAAGGTCAAAGGGTGGGCTATTAGCAGAGTATAAGAGAGATAAGGGGACAAGGCTATGGAGGGCTTTGAAGGCAAGGACAAGGAGCTTTTGCTGGATCTAGGAAAGGACAAGAAACCAATGTAGGGACTTAAGGAAAGCCAAGAGATCAAACGAAGAGGTGAATAATATTGACAGCAGGGTACTGCATAGACATGAGGAGACAGGAGAGACAACAGAAGACGAGAAAGGAAAAGATTGCAACAGCTAGGTAAGGGATGACCAGGGCATTGACCAGCGGTTTCAGTAAGGGGGACAGAAAGGAGAGGCAATCATGTTGCAATCTTGCGAAGGGAGAAGTCACAAGACTTGACAATCACCTGAATGAAAGAGATGTAAATGATAAAGCCACCGTGCAAAAGGGTGGAAAGTAACATTGTCAATGGATAAGAAAAGCATATGAGGAGAGGAGGAAAATGCTAACATCAAAACATGCTTACTTTGAAGTCTCAGTGAAATCAATGGAATTTCCTTTCAAGTTTTTTGTCAATATTAAGTCTCTGCAGGGCTGCAGACTTACAACAGTTGGAAGGGTGCTCCCTCTGCTGGTTTGAGGAACTATACATAAATGTTGCTCCTCTTGCTGGCTTTTTAAGACACCATGCTATCACTTCCAGTACTAGTTTATGCTAATAAAATTTATTTTTGACAGGCCTTGAAAGTACTCAGTAACAAAAGTGTTTTTTTCCCTAACCACAAGTGTTATGGTCTTTGATTTATACAACACACGTACGCACACTCACACTCTGCAGTCTCTTTATTTGAGCTGGTGAAGAGACTGAGCTATGACTCAAGAAGACCTGGATTCAAATCTTGCCTCTGTCCTGACAAGCTGATTAGATGGCCATAGGCAAGCCACTCCTTTTAAGCCTCAGCCCTCACATCTGCAATATGAAGACAATATTGATTTACCTTATAGGAGTTGCTGCAAGGATTAAACAAGAAAGCATATGTGAAGTGCTTTGAATGGTTTAAGGCTGCAATCTGCTGCACACTTAAACTGTGGGGCTTATTTTTGAGTAAAAGATGCACACAATCAGGCAGCAGAATACTATATAAACACTAAGTATTATTACTGGAACTTAACATTAAATCTTCAAGGCTCGACT
Source organism: Anniella stebbinsi (assembly GCA_029215795.1). Lineage (NCBI taxonomy): Eukaryota > Metazoa > Chordata > Lepidosauria > Squamata > Anniellidae > Anniella > Anniella stebbinsi. The sequence continues at coordinate 340,745,404 of JARDYH010000001.1, forward strand.
TCTGCAATGTGCTGTACATAGGGCTACCTTTGTGCCTAGTCCAGAAACTTCAACTAGTTCAAAATATGACAGCAAGGTTGATCATCAGTACACCTAGAGGTGACCATATTACACCAATTTTAAAATAACTTCACTGGCTGCCAATTAATTTCTGGGTGAAGTATAAAGTGTTGGTTATTACTTTTAAAGCCCTACATGGTTTGGGTCCAGGTTACATGTGGGAGCGCCTTCCCCCGTACAATCCACCCTGCACACTCAGGTCCCCTGGGAAGAATTTACTCCAGAGGACCATCTCTTCTGCCGCTCCAAAACTGTGGAATGGCTTGACGGGAGAGATTTGTCAACTTAGCAGTCTTTCTGAATTTAAGACAGCCATAGACTAATCTTTTCCAGCAGGCCTAACCAGCCGAATTTTAAGATGTCTGACTGTTATTTTAATAATGTATTAATTTTATATGTTTTTAATCAGTTTTATGTATTTTATAGTATTTTTGTATTCACTGTTGTTCCTTGCCTTGATCCGGAGGGAGAGGCGGGTAATAAATAAATAAATAAATAATGACAAATTAAAATAGTGCATGGATACCAAATGAAGTGTTTGGTTTTGTGTCTACGCTAGCCAGTTTCCTAAAGAGTTAAAAGGCAATTGTTAAAACCAGAGGGAGAAATAAACAAACAATCATTTTGACTATAATCCTTAGATCAATCAAGTTTGCTCTGAAGAAAACCCTTTCTATTTCTAACATTTGTTCAAAAAACAAGACACAATACTTTTTGGAACTTTATCCCACTTTTAGAAGAGCAGTGGTTGAATTTTGTACAGCAAGGCTAAAGGAATAGTTAATTCTTGGCAAGCCACAGAACACCCATTTCCAAACACTTACAAAGGCTACCCATTTTTAAATACCAGAATATCTCCATCTCAAGATTATAAAGTGGATGTGAGTACCACCTAATTGTCCATGCAAATTATGGGTTGTACCCAATGGTTGTTTTGCACTAGAAAAAAGTGTTTCCACTCACACAACTTTTCACTAATCCCCCTTATGTACAGCAGCCCTCCTACCTGTAGTTTCATATGGTCCTCCCTAACCCTCAAGTACAGTTTTCTGGGGGTTGGGGCACAGGGGGCTGCAGTGGGTAGGAGGGATTGCCCAGAGTACTAGCGTCTTGCCTTGTACAAGCAGAAGTGCTTTCTGTTAGTGCAATGCCACCATTCATTTGATGCAATGATGTAGCTATATATTAGTTTACGTGCAGGTAGGTGGAATGTCTCATTTTTTAAAACCAAGGGACAAGACATGGTGGCAGAATTGTTCTTACACTTTCTTCCTTGTTTTTGTGGGTTTTTTTTTTTTTGCACTTGTCTCATCTTGGGAACAAGACCAGCCTATAGCCAGGAATTATGTGATTGGACCAATGGTATAACTGAGGGGAGTTACTGTAAAACAACAAATAAGAAATAGTTTAACATGTTGAAAAAGGTTTACCCTAAAAGGCAGATTATAAATCTTTTACATAAATATTATAGTTTTTTAAAAAAACAAAAACAAATAAACTAGGCCCTCCGAATGCCTACTCCTCGGGAAGCTCGACGGTCAGCAACAAGGGAGAGGGTCTTCTCTGTGGTGCCCCCCCAATTGTGGAACGATCTCCCTGATGAGGCCCACTGGCACCAACATTGTTATCTTTTCGGCGCCAGGTCAAGACTTTCCTCTTCTCTCAGGCATTTGGCAATATCTGAGGAGCCTGGGGTTCTTTTTGTAGTTTTTTGGGTTGTTGTAGTGGTTTTAAATGTATGTGTGTATTGTGTGTATGTTGTATGTTTTTGCTGTTTTAATTTTTGTATATTGTTTTTAATTGTTTTAATCCTATGTAAACCACCCAGAGAGCTTCAGCTATGGGGCGGTATAGAAATGTAATAAATAAATAAATAAATATTTAATATATTCAATATATTGTTCAATCATTATCTGGAACACTAGGAGCTAAAGGCAGTTTTACTTCTCACTGAGCAATACATACTATCCGTACATTTCCCCTTACATACTGCAAAGGAAAAGAAATACTATGGGTCCATCAGGCTCTTTGTGCCATCACCTTTCCTAGAGGATCAGCATAGCTTCAACCTGTTCAAAAGGAAAAAGTCACTTCAGAGGAGAGAAAGCAATCAGGCACACTGAGGGTACATGCAGAAGATGTGTCCACCCCCCCGCCCCAATAATGGCGAGGAGTTCAACAGTGCAAAGTAAGCCCTAATGAGTTAAATGAGACTTACTCCCAGGTAAGTGAGTAGAGGCTTCAATCCTATTATGTATATTACTTGAACTCAGTGGGATGAGTTCAAGTAATATACAGTTATTACAGTTCTATACCACCCTAAAGCCCAAGTATTGAATTGTACTGCTAGGCACTCAAAAATTTAAGAAAGGAACAAGTTCTCTTACAGCATTACAGGCCAATCACAAAAGTGGCATCTTTATTCAACAAGATATAGTACAAAATGAATCTGTACATCTTTCTATTAACAGGATTTGTTTACACAGTTATATTACACTTTTCCAGCCTTTATACTGCATCATCTTAAATACAAAAGAAAAATTTACAAAACCTCTTATACACTCATAGCGACTTAGGCCAACATGAGACAAAAGGACTCTTCTTGCTAGCCCTCTTCTCCCAAATGTATGCATTCACTTGCAGTTCTCAAAATCATACTAAAAAAAACTGGGAACATTCTGTTTATCAAGCTCAATTTAAAATATTAAAAAACTGGTAGAAGTAACCTTCAATCTTTGTAACTGGGGCATGTGGGTTTTAAACAGGGTGTAAGTCCTGGTCCCAATCCAGATTCAGCCACCAGTGACTTGCAGCCTGATCCTATGTATATTTGCTTGGAATCAAGTCCTACTATGTTCACTGGGGCATACACCCAGACAAGTGTGCACAGGATCACAACCTTAGTTCCGCTGAAGTAACTGGAATCAGTCAGTTACATCAAGGATCTGTGACCCGGGGGTACATGACAGATGTTCTACTATTGCATATGCAAATATTAGTGACTGGTTATGCACAACACCAATAGCTCAAACCCAATGTGATCTCCATTTTTTATTTTTACACCATGCTCATTCTCATGACGTCAGTCACAATTTATTTGTTCCATTGATTCCAGTGGGGGCTGGTTTAACCCACCTAGTGTCACAGAAAAAACAAACTAGGCCCAACAGTAATGGCTATCTTTAGTTGGACTGAGTGCTGTACATTTGTTTGGCTTGTTAAAACATGAAGAAAACCTTGAACTTTCTTTCAATTCTCTCATCCCCTCTAGGGAAAGCAACTAATTACCTAGCATTCTTCCTCAAAGACAAGCTCAGCTCCCCACCCTACTTTCTTCCCCTAAGGATGTTAGTCACAGAGTGAAATATTTCACACACAACCACATTATGGATAACAGATTAAGATGCATCTGTGACAGCAACCAAGAAAAGGCAGAAACGAGGAGCCTCAACACAGATTTGTGAGGAAACATCCTCTGTTATTTTAAATATTTATTCCTGGTTTAGTGATTTTTTAAAAAAAGAGTTGAGTAAATCCTTCACTCAAACACTGTCACTTCTCTATGTGCAAGTCTCAGGACAATTTTTTGAATATATATATGGATAGCACTACTAACACGGAACACAAAATTTATCAAACAGTATATAATTATATTCTCTGAAACATGCTGCTCTTCATGTTCACATCTGCTACAGTGTTAACTTTCAGAAAAGAGATTGATTAGAAATAGAGTAGTTTCAGCAAATTCTTACCCATATCCTTTATGTTCTATAATCCATCTTGGATAAATGTATCCAACTTTTTTGATTTTACGAAGACAACTTTTAATTATACAATCTCCACTCATGGAATGCTTTTCAACTAGAATCACAATTTGAATTAGATCCATGTCAAGAAGTCCATTTAGCTTAGGTTATTTAAACCTTCCCTCTATTTTCTCCAACATGTCCCTGCTGATTTCATACCCCACAGCAAAGTTTTTAAAAGTCAACGCCTATTTTCCTATCGCCAGCTGAACACAAGCAATTTTATATTGGTACGTGCTAGCCTTAATTTAAATTTTAAAAAGTTTATTCAGAGTAGAATAGGATGTTCAAAGATACTATATTTCAGGCAAATAACATAGATCTACTTGTCATTCCTAAATCCCTGAGTTAGCTTGATGTTTTTCCATGTAACCACATCCAAATGGATACTCTTTAAATACAGCAATGATAAAACCCAAGAGGAAACACACTTATTGCTTATCTTGCATGTTCAACAGGAACGTAATTCAAATGTGGGAAAATAAATTGGTTTACTTATTTCCCCAAAATGTTTTAGCTTAGTACAGGTGTGGGTAAGGGGTCTATGGTTGCTACATCATTAGGTAGAAATTAAACAGACAGAACCAACCATTATGTTCTTCTAAAGAATGAAAACAAGTTTTGAGGGGGTGCAAACGGCAATTCTTTAAAAAATATCCACTGCAGGAATTAAATGTAATATCAGATGGGGAAGGCTTTTGAGATGTATGAAAATTCTGAAGAACTAATGTAGTTACTAGCTGTCATCCAGAGAAAGTGAAGTTTGATTTCAATGCAACAAGAACAATGGCATCACAGTTTATATTTCATTGAAATTAAGGATTTCACTCTAAAGCAGTTATCAAAAGTTGCATACATGCATGCAAGGGGACCACCACTTGCAACTGGAATCTTGAACATTTTCACAGTTGTGCCTATCACTGCTTCAGAGGCACTGCTGCTGCTGAAACGTCAAAGAAAACTCTCCCCAATACACATACTGCTCCTTTGAACTTAAGCGTATATGTAGAATTTCAATTTTGCCATATCCTTTTCTTCAAAGTTTTGGAAGCTTTTATTCACGTTAAGAGATTTTGATATCTCCGTATCTAATGTGTGCATTTTGAAGAAAAGTTCTAAGACTACCTACAAGGTTGTCTGTCATTATAATACTGTCATTAAGCCACAAAATGCCCTGCTGCGAGAAGTCCTTGTCACAGATTCTAGGACAAGTTAGTAGTAAGGCAATCTTGTTCAAGAATATCCTTACATTTTAGAGCTGAAGAGTTTCTCTTTCAACCCAAACTCTCTTTTTTAAAGAGGCCCTTGCTGCTCCAAGTATAAATCAAATGCTTACCTACTAACAAAAGCTGTTGGTGTTCAAAGATATGCTGCATGCAGCATTCAAATACAACATTGCTTTCAAAAGTACTGACAGCTGATATAACAATGCTCTAGAAACAGACATCTATAACTGCTAGTATAGTAGTAGACAAGGGACATATTTCTGCTTTGGTCTTTAGCCAGAAAGCTATCCTTGTATCTTTACTTTGTGAAACAACTTATGTAAACAGGATAATCAGTTAAAAAAGCAAGAATCCACACTAATCTTACAGATTTGAACATGTCATGGTTGCTTTAATGGCATGGTAAACTTAGTGAATTAGGTTTTCTATTATAACTCAGCCATGGGGTACAACATCCATACCCTCCCCAGGGAATTTAAAAATCAGATCTAGAGAGTTGTACTATCAGGCTGATATAGTCTAAATCTTGAGGTTGTGCTTTGTACCCCAGATGGCATATGCAACAGAAAACTGGAGTTTATGTATTTTAGAGATATGTAGATTGCAGTTACATTAATAACACACAATTGCACAATTCTCTACCACAGGATACCGAGTTAAGATAATTTGGCTCATTAAAACTGTATCACAATGGGCTGAAAAGCAAACCAGCACTACCCCCATAAGAAAATGCCATAGAAAAAAAGGACTGCCATAAGGAAGCCTTCTGAGGTTAATTAACACTGGTTCTTTTTCCAGCCCGCTGTTTGGCTAATCTTGGCATATTTGTGGAACAATTAAAGGAAAACTAAACAAGCTGCCTTGCATACTTGGGGAAATAAATCTTACAAGTTACAGACAGGCTCTTGACTGTGCATCATTTAAGCAAAACTAAATTCTGTGAACATGGTGGAGGGCTTTGTTAGTTAAATTATATTTCCATTTTCAAGTGCAACTCCTATTTCTGAACTCTGCTACCAGGAAAAGAGTATGTCAAACTGGGGAGGATATGTACAGATCATGGAAAATTAGTAGCATAGTCATATTTACCCATGGTCTTTATCTGCTTCTTATGACTGGTATATCCAAGTTAAAGCATCCAAACAAACACTCAAAGATGGAAAATACTATTAAGGGATTAAGATGGCTTTAGAAGCAATTGGGAGAACCAGAAAGTAAATCAAGTTTTTCACAATGCCAAACACACACTGAAAGTAGGACTGCCTTTTACTTAGAAGGGAAAAGGTCTGATTTTCTTGTATTAAGCCTCACAATGTTTTCCTTTCTTTGTAGGCTTACTTCCACCAGAAAAAAAACAACATCTGAACTATCAAGAGACAAATTGAAAAGGGCACTGAATAATCTGGATACAGCAGGCATCACTTTTGAAGTAGCACATTTGTGTTTCACAAAAAGCTGTTTTGTTATTCCATTGGCACTGAAATAACATTCAACTCCATCTTGAAGAAAGATGCATATCCCTGAAAAAAAGGCATGGTTCTAAACGGCTTTCAGAATGCAACACTTTTTTGTGTCTCTCTTGCAGATGTGGCCATTTGATCAGGTGTCGTAAAATTACACGCGCAGTCCCAGCTGGAATGGAAAGTCCAGTTCCCTTCATTGAGACTCATACTTCTGCTATTGTGGTGGCTGATGCTCTGGGGGAGGCTCTTGAGGAGGCACAGCTGGTCGTGGCCCTGCAGGCCTGGGGATTGCCTGATGCTGCCTCTGCCTGTAAGCTATAACCGTGCCCAAAAGCAAAGCAATGATGGTCATCAGGTAAAGGTCCCACTCAGGTCCCAAAAGCTGGTCCATGTCAAGATGTGAGAATACCTCTTTGACCTAAACAAAGATAGACATTTCTTTTTAAAAACTCTAGATGGAAAAACACAGTCAGTTTTCAATAGTGTAACCATGATGTTTAAGAGGTTGCCCACAATTTCAGCAACTTCCTGTCTCTTACAACATGAAGAAATCAAGAGCATGCTTGATGAGATAACCCACCTACAGCAATATTGCAGTGGAGCAACCCATGCTAAAACAGCACAGGCCGCTGCACAGGCCGCTCCCCCCCCCCCCCCCCGATTCTATGGAACAGGTACAGCAAACATTTCTCTCCTGAGCCAGATCCTACACCCATACAAAGAAATTTCAATGTCTTCAAAACGTGTTACACAAAAAACCACGAAACAATTCTGATGGGAGATTTCAACTATCCAGATATTTTCTGGAAGACTAATTCTGCCAAACACAAGATGTTAGAAAAGTTCTTAACTTGTATTAGTGATAATTTTCTCTTTCAAAAGGTTGAGGCAGGCATGAGGAGATCTGCTACCTTGGATTTGATTCTTACTAACAGGGAGGAGTTGATTGAAGATATTACGGTGGTGGGAACTTTGTGTACAAATAAATGACCAAACATTGTTAAGAGTTCATGATTTTGTCAAATAGTTTGGTAAAAACAGTCAAACACAAACCATGGATTTTAGGAAGGCCAATTTTAATAAACTAAGAGAAATAGTACGGAAGATAACATGGGAAGAGAACCTTAAAGCAAAGGTGTTGTAGCCAGCTGGGACTTCTTAAAAAGGGCATTTAAGATAGCACAGTCTCAAACAATACTAATGAGGAAGAAAATGAGCAGACATCTAAAGAAGCCAATGTGGTTGAATGGTCATCTCACAAAGGAGATGAGACTAAAGAAGGATGCTTACTGGAAAAGGAAAGAAGGGTTTATGATCAAGGAAGTTGACAAAGCTTCAGCCCAGAAATGTCGGAATGAGTCAGGAAGGACAAGGCAAAAAATGAGCTAAGGTTGGCAAGGGAGGCAAAATCCAGCAAGAAGGGTTTCTCCAAATACGTCAACAGCAAGAGGAAGACAACAAAGACAGTGGGCTCACTGCTTACATCAAATGGAGGAATCTTTAGAGATGACCAAGACAAAGCAGAGCAACTCAACTCTTATTTTGCCTCTGCCTTTACATCCAAAGGAAATGAATGAGTTGAGTGGAATAGATTGGAAATAAACACAACAGAGGAGGGTGCAGATCACTAAGGAAGTGGTACAGGAACTTCTAACCAATTCGAATGCCTTCAAGTCTCCAGGCCCTGAAGAAATATGCCCTAGAATATTGAAGGAGCTGGCTGAAGAGCTGTCAAGACCTCTACCAATTATCTTTGAGGAGTCCTGGAGAACTGGGGAGGTGCCAGAGGATTAGAGAAGAGCAAATGTAGTCCCCCTTCAAGAATGGAAAAAAGAGGATCCCAGAAATTATCGACCAGTGAGCCTAACATCAATCCCTGGAAAGGTGTTAGAGCAGGTTAATAAAGCAGGCCATTTGTAAGCATCTTGAAGACAATGCTATGATTGCTAAGGGACAGCATGGCTTTGCCAAAAATAGGTCATGTGAGACAAATCATGTCTCCTTCTTTGACAGAGTAATTGATCTAGTGGACAAGGGGAATGCTGTGGATGTAATTTACCTCAATTTCAGCAAAGGTTTTGACAAGGTTCCACATGACATTCTCATTGATAGGATGTGAAAGTTGGCTTGGATGGCATTACAGTAAGGAGGGTCCACAACTGGCTGTCTAACCGTACTCAGAGAGTCAGCATTAATGGCTCTACATCGAGTTGGGAAGCAGTAACCAGCAGGGTACCACAGGGTTCTGGTCTTGGGGCCAGTATTATTCAGCATTTTTATTAATGACCAGGATGGTGGGATTGATGGGCTTCTTATCAAATTTGCAGATGACACAAAATTGAGAGGTCTGGCCAACACCTATGATAATAGAATGAGACTGCAAATGGATTTGGACAGGTTGGAAGACTGGGCTGAGAGGAATAAGATGTCCTTTAACGGGGAGAAATGTAACGTATTTACTTAGGGAAGAAAAACGTAGGGTACACATACAAGATGGGGGACTTGTGGCTTGGAACTACTTGGAAAATTTGGGTGTGGTCATTGAAAGCAAGCTGAACATGAGTCAACAGTGCAAGACAGCCGCTAGAAGGGCTAATGTAGTTTTGGGCTGCATGAAAAGAAGTACTGTTTCAAAGACATGCAAAGTCCTAATTCGTCTCTACTTGTGAGACCACACCTGGAGTATTGCGTACGATTCTGGGCACCACATTTCCAGAAGGACATTGACAGGTTAGAACAAGTTCAGAGGAGGGCAACAAAGATGATACAGGGACTTGAGGACATGCCCTATGAGGACAGGCTGAAGGAACTTGGGATGTTCAGTCTGTAGAAAAGAAGACTGAGGGGAGACGTGTTAACAGTGTTCAGGTACACAAAAGGGTGCCAAGCTTATCTGAAAAGAAGCTCTTAACAGCCAAGCCAGAGCCCCCATCCCATGGTAAGAAAACCACAAAAAAGCATTATTATCCTGTCAGCCTCTTCCCCTCTGATAGGTGTACAGCCTCACTTAGAGATCTGTGTAGTAGCCATGATGGCTATGTGGAGCATCCATTGTCAGAGGAAGTATGCCATAGAATACCAGTTGTTGAGGGATAACAGCCTGGGAGGGCTACTGCCTTCATTATTCGGCTGTGGATTTCCTGGAGGCATCTGGTTGGCCATGGAGGCAGGACACTGGACTAGATGGACTATTGGCTTGATCCATGAAGGCCTCTACTTGCTTGGTATGAAAGGGGATTTGGTATGGAAAGAGGATCAGTGAAAGGAACCCCCCAAGCTAGGGCCACTTCTGGTTAGTCATCCCCAAGTGAAAGTGGTGTGATAAGCATGTTGTTATCAAGGCTTAGCAATATTGAAATATAGCATCCAACAAATTTAGAGCGCTCTCTAGATGGATCTGGATCTTGTGGAAACAAAAACTGGATTACTCATTAAAATCTATGATCAATCATTTTGTGCATAGCCTCTCTCTCTAGCCAAATGCGGGTGAGCTATCAGAAGCATTAAGAAATATAAATACCATTGCAATGGAAGTGGAATAAAGAACAAAATATTAAAACTCTAGCCTGAAAGCCGAATGCTACCAGAAACTGGTCTATCTACAGAAAAATGTTCCTGCACTGCAAAGTTGTTTCATATGATATATTTATACTTCAAGTCAGTCACCTAGAAGATAGGGAAGAGGGATAATTATGACCCAGAATACACTACCTTTATGGTACTTCCACTATAATTCTTTTCCTGTACCATTATTTTCCTTTGCATTACTTACATTGGTTTCATGCATGTACTGGAAGGCATAAACGATTCCTAGTTTGCAGAGTGCAAGGAAGACAGGGACTTGAGCATCAGGACTGGCATCAGCTGCCATGTCATAGAAGCGTTTTGCAAGGTGAATATCCTGCAATATACATACAATATGTTAACATTTATTTGTCAAAGAAAAAAAAGGAGTTAATTTGAACTTGTCAATGCTGACTTGTAAACAATAGCAGAAAGATTATTCCCCCCTCCCCAATCTATTTCACAAAAATGATTTAAATGAATGAACTCCAGGTAGGTACATCTAAATAAAGTTCATCATCAATACTGCTGGGAGCTGCATGAGAAAAGGTTAACAAGAATTTTGCAAATTATGTCTTCAAATATCTTCAGAGGTTTCACCAATATCACTTTAGTTGCTGTTAGCATCAGCACCAAAATTAAAGCAATTTTGATCAATGGATCCTTTGTCTCAATTCAGAAAGATCACAGCTGTAAGATATAGGGGATATTTATATACACCTACAGCATATCCTTGGTAGAAGGCAAGAGATTTCTACAGCCTTCTAAGATGGATGCTGCAGCAAACTTACACTGACTGGATTTGGACGATCGTGACGGGGAAGAAGACATCGTAGCTTCTCCCCCTGCTGTTTGTGTGACCTATATTTGTTAAATCCCCTGTGATGTAGTGCAGATTGGCGGGTTGCTTGAACTGGGCACACGGTGGCTTCATACCCACCCTACAAACTCTACTGCACATCGTGGGGTTCAGGGTGGGTAACACGCTACCCTCGCCATGCCTCACGCCCGGTTTGGCTGACATGCCAACCTGCACTACACTGTGGGGAGTTACGCAAATGGTGGTCATACATGCAGCACATGTGCAGGCAGGCAGGAGAAGCACTGTGGCGTCCTCCCCCATCGCGGTTGCCTGAACACAGCCAATAACTGTGACTCAAACTGTGCTTACCTGCTTGATGCCAAGGCCTTTCTCATGCATGTACCCAAGGTTGAACATGGCTTGGGCACTGTGTTGTTGTTCTGTGGCCAGGCGGTAGTGAATAAATGCCGTTTCATAATCAACTTCGGTGCCAAAACCGTAGAAATGATAATCGCCAAGTTTCAGTCTAGCAACAGTGTAACCTATTGCAAAAGAACACCATCCATGAAAAAACCGGTGGGCTATACTGCATATGCCTTCCAGCTCATTTCAAGATGCTCCATAATTTGCTGTAGAGGGAACTTAATTTCAGCACAAGATTTACTTTTACTACTGACAGATTTGAATCTAAGTGTTGTGGTGAAAAATGTGTGCCTCAGTCCCCACTATGGAAAAGCACTAAAAGAATAAGGTAGCTTTTCAGAAACTTCGAGAAGTCACTTCAGAAATGATAAAGTTTGAGATCCATGCTGAATACACTGCCTACTACACAATGGATTACGTGGGCAGCAAGTACATTGTCGCACGAGCAGAAGCAGACCCAGTAACAGCTCACCCCTCTAGTATGCATGCTCTCACAGATCTACCTGGATTCTGCTAGTGTAGAAGTATGGGCAAACAGAGGATGCAGGAGGCACAAAGCAAGACATCTGCACATCTATCAAGAAACGTTGCTAACACATCTGCTTCTAACTACTGAACAAGCACAGAAACAATTGGGCCCTCTCCTTCCTTTACCAATCTGCTCAGACATCTCCCTCAAAAAATCTTTGTATGCAGTACTTTTTAACATCCAGAATAATTTCACTGACCTTGAGAGGCAGCTCTATTCCAGTGTAGTAAGGCTCTAGGATAAGTCTCATTCTCTTCTATTATGCTGGCCTCTTCTGCGGAGTTAGAATAAAAATTGGAAGAATTAAGAATTAAAAGTTGGAAAAATTAAGTTGGAAGAGTTAAGATACAAGTCATGCCTAATTTCCTAAAATTTAAGTCCCCATGTGACATTTAGATATTACTGTACTCAACAACAGCAGGAATAGGGATGGGCGGAGCCACCCACTTCTGCTCCACTGAAGGGATCAGGGAATCTAGAATAATTTCCATAATTCACTCCGCAATGTCACCCTCCCCCTTGCAACTGAGCACAACAGATGAGAAATCATGGTGGTGGGTGGATCATGCCTAGCAAAGCTAGGGGACTGTACATTTGACAGTCTCAAACGAAAGCATAGATGATGGATTTATGTTTTACATTTTCCTTCAGAGGATTGCTTTCCTGCTGCTGTGGTCTATTCAGTTGTGGGGGAGTTGTAACTCATCTCACTCATTGTGCTAGACATCCCCCTCCCCATTGCATCTGGCAGACTGAGATTCATAAATGGGTGCTTAAATATAAACACTCCCCCTGATGGAAAGCAATTGTTCATATATTCACTCGTATATTCCAAGCCAGGAAGAAGTAGGCGAATAATACCTCTCTCTAGCTCACTTTGTATTTAGATCAACAGAAACACTATGATAGAGTGCTACACACACACACACACACACACACACACACACACACACACACGGCCTACAATGGTTTTCAGCTGGAAGTCTCAACTTTAAGAGTGACATGATTGGATTGATCCAAATAGCTCCAAGCATCTCAGTGGATTACTTACACTCAACAAAATGCATCTTAATAATACTAACTTCCATCTCTTCCCCACACCATTGTCCAACATCAATGCAAAGCATCCTTTCAACATTTCCTATTCATTAAATTCCAACAAGTAAGAGCATGTGGGAGGTATGCATGCATTGTGACTGGTTCAGGTTGCAACACAACTCTTTTCCTGAGGGTCTCTGAAGCACTACATTACTACGTTTCAGTATGGACTCGCTTTTGGATGGAGGAGGGGACATCTTTACTGTAATGTTTTATATTTTTATCCATTGTGGAATGTAAGCTGAACAGAATAAAGTCGATTCTCTTGAATAATACTAGGGGTGTGTGCTCAGCTCCGCAAAACGAAGGGTCTGACAGAGGTCCAATCTTGCAGAGCGGAGAAAGGACGGTTTCAAAACGCTGAATACCTGTGGAGCAGAGATGTGACTTACTGGAGTTCTGTTCTGTTTTTGGATAACCACTCTATTATAGCCTATGGGAATGAACCAAAATGCTTACAGCTGTGTCATTTTTAAAGATAAAGAGATGAAACTTGGCACAATGATAATTCTTAAGTAGGGCTTTAAGCAAGCCAAGTTTGAAGCAGATCGGTTCATCCCTTGATCTTTAGGATTTTTTTCATTCCCCCCCCCCCCCAAACCATCCCCCTCCATAAACACACACACATACAGACTTTTCTGATTCTGCATTAATTCACCACTGCACATTTATGGAGGGAGCCTCTACCTTTACTTTGCTGATGCATAGCTGATCTCTATTTTTATAAACTGAAGATTTATAAAACCAAGTGATGAACTGATCTGCTTCAAACTTGGCATGGCTAAAGCCTTACTTAAGATCTATCACGGTGCCAAGGTTCATTTCTGTATCTTTAAAAATGACAGAGCTGTAAGCATTTTGGTTCATTCCCATAGACTATAATAGCGTGGTTATCCAAAAATGGAACGGAGCTCCAAGGGGATAATCTGATGGTGTGGAGAGAAACAGCTGCTCCGAAAATCGGGAGTGAATTGCCTCATTGGAGCTCTTCTCTGAATTTCAGGGTGGAGCAGACCCACTCTGCACAACGCTAAATAATACCAATGCCTATGAAACACACGAAGTGGCTTTTTTTTACTTTGGCAGGAAGGAATTTAATTTGTATTAAAGCCTGTTTCTCTACCTCTGTAATCTATTCATGTTTGATGCAGTCTGAAATTTTGATTCTGTATAATTGTATTGATTTGTTGTATGTATTTGTCATTGCCTTTGTCATGAATAACATTTTTTCTTGGAATAAAGTTATACAAAATGCTTATCAAGAACCTTGCTATTTAAGGTCATTTTTTCCCACTCCCAGAAGCATATAATTAAAAACAAGGTTGCCTTGGATGCTAACAAGCACTGATTGTAGTTAACCTGCACTCCGGCAGTACTATATGTAGGTTGTCATCCAATCCCTTACTTTGATCAAGGATGAAGGCAGCATTGCTTTGTGCAACCTCATAGCCTTGCTCTGCCAACAGGAGATACTGAACAACAGCAGAATTTGTATCACCATCTTTATAGCTATTGTAGGCAGTCATAAGCTTCTCAGACCAGCGGCCCCGTTCACACACATTCTTAAATAGCTGCAGAGAAAAGAAACAGCAAACAGTTAGAACTTTTTAGTTAACCATTTAAAATTCATTCAGGAGATACAATTAGATGTTTCTACAGACCCTTAAATTCTTTTAGAAGATGCTGCAGACATAATAAAAAGGGCATCAGTGTGCACAGTCATTCAACAAGGATAAGCAGATGAATGAGAGCGACAAAGCACTAGATAAAAGCATTACAAAACCTCGTCATGAATTCGCTTGAAAGCACAAGTTCCTATCGGGTTTTACTTTAAAGACTTCAGGCTACATCTACGTTATGTGAGCAGAAGTCTGCTGGTGCAATGGGTCTTTCCTTTCCTTTCCTCCTCCGTGCAGCCCTTGAATTTGCTCTGGAGAGTCCCCCATGTTTCTGGAGCAGATTTGGAAAGAGTGTGAGAGTGTGTGGGCGGGGGGGGGGGGGGGCTGCACAGGGGTAGAGGGAATCCATTTCACCAGTGGTGTCCATTCTGTTGGCAGGCAGACATCACTGGATGCAACCCTTCTGCTTTATAAAAACATATTTTGTTGCTCTTCAGTTAGCTTTAGAACTCTTCATCTTGCTCTATATTAAACTCCAGGGGAAAAAAGCTTAACTTGGGCTAATATATTTTTTCACAGAAGATTGAAAATTTAAGGACTGTGTTATACAAGCAAGAGAAAGAACACGCTTTACTCCAAGCACCAGCAAGGTGCCTTCTTCATATTAGGCATCACACTGGCTTGTAAAAAATAACCTGTTAAGTCCTATAGCAGTATTTAACTGATTACACTGGAATTTAAGCCATTCTATTTTACTTACTCAAAGAATGAGTATGGCTCATATAACCCAAGTATGAAGGCTTAAACCTGCCTATATTGGAAGAACAGTTGTAATGCATGGCACTCAGAACTCAATTAAAGCAAGTTCAACTCCATGTGTATAGAACTGCTGCTTGACTGTACCTGCAATGATTTTGCTCATACCTGCTTATACACCAACCTAGGAAAGGAGCTGAGTCTTACCTCAACAGCAGTATGACAGGAACGCATTACTCCAGTGGCAGTGGCATGCATTTGTGCCATGTTGTAGAAGGCCAGGATGTGGCCTCCTTGAGAAGCCAAATTGAAATACTTATAGGCCTGTTTGTAATCTTTCTCGACTCCGATGCCATCTACAAATAGAGAAGTGACAGCAGAGGGTTAGTGTCAGGTGGAACCAATGAACTGGTGTCACTTGATCTATCAGCATTCTCTCCTTACATTCGAAAGTACAAAAGTCTGATTATAGCAAAAGTTTGAAACAGCAGTATTTTAATCATAAAATTGTTAAGATTGCCAGTTCAGTTTCTATGGAAAAAGTAATACAGGTACTTCTGAAGAAGTGTAACAACTCTTAAGACTATTAATAGTTTGGTATGAAAAGAAGCAAGCGTCCCATAAAGACTGTAGTGATTCCTGTATTTAGCTGTATACTGACAATTACCTTGCCTTTCATTTGACGCACCAATATGGCTAACCTCATATAGCCCAATCTTAAACGCATTAATTCCGAAGTTATAGACCTACTTCCTGGTAAGTACACACAAAACTGCAACCTTTAGCAAAAATACAACAACAACAACAAAGATACATTCAAGGTGCGATGGGAGTTCCAATATGTGAAAAATTTGAATAAACCACAATTTATCCTAAACATCAGATTTACTTCCCTTCTATTCACTGACTACTCAGGTATGTTATTTAAACTTAGTTTAACAAGGATACTTGCTTAAAAGACCAAGAATACAATGGAAAAAAGAATCTGATACCACAGTATTTTCCTAAACTATGTGCTTTACACGTTATTATCTACCTTTTGGCCTATGTTATATGAAGTATGTGAGAACGCTACAAAGCAGGTACTTACTCTAAAAAAGTAACAATTTATTTCTGTAAATTCTTTTATTTACAATGAAGAAAAAACTAATACATCAAATTGACACTTTTTACTTGCAATTGCCACCCACTAGATGAGACTTGCATAGCAGACCTTATGCTGGAAATTCTGAAAATCTGCTTGAAGCCACTTACTGTAATACATGGAACCCAGCTGAAGTTGTCCATCAACCCATCCTTGTTCAGCTGCCTTCTGGAAATATTTCAGTGCCAGCTCATAATTCTGCAAGAAGACAGGTGATGGAGAATCAATTACAATAATTAGAGTTCTATCTCACACTGAATGGCTTGCAGAGACATTGACATGCAACCCTAAACTCACTTTTATGGTTATTACTACATTATGCTGATAGACACTGGTGCTAGAACAATAAAAAGAAAAAGCTATACTGAACATTGACCCTGGTATCTCAGTTAGCTTAGATGGGCTTCCTCTGCCCACCCCTGGATCCAGCAGAAGCTCCTCTTCCTTTCTTAAAAGTCCACCATGGCCCTCCCCTTAACTCTCTGCTGTTATATCTCAAAACAGCCCTATCCCATGACCTGCTGCTTCACCACCCTCAGCTATCCAAAGCTCTTCTGTTAACTTGAACAAAGTCATTTTTCCCTTTCTGCTCCTTATTGTTGGAACTGCTTCCCGGAATACACACATGTTCTCAAAATCCATATTTTCCGTGAAGCAGAACCCCCTGATCACCACCAGCTAATGTAAGTAAGCCTAAGAATATTTAACTGAAATAACACATATTCTTCCTCTATTTATCCCTGCTTTCCCATGCTGTCTTCTCCTGTGTCAAATTATAGATATTAAGCCCTCCGGGCAGGTACACATTATTTTGTACTCTGGTAAGCATTTATGCATACTGATAGAGCTATATAAATAATGAAACTACAATCTTTCAAATTAAATGCATTTTACAAATAACTGGCTCTTTACTACACGATTAACACTGCCACTGTGCTAGGCAGACCTACCACTTGAACACCTCTTCCATATAGATAAGCCATTCCTAGACCACTCTGCCCAACTGGATTACCCTGAAAAAAGGAGAATAGGAATGTAAGATCATCACTATGCACTTCTAATTCACAAAATTAAAGAGAACACAGACATTCAGGCCAATATTGTTATCTTTTCGGCGCAAGGTCAAGACTTTCCTCTTCTCCCAGGCATTTAACAGCATATGATGAGGGTTTTGAAGGTTTTATGTTTTTGTGTTGTAGTTGTGCTTTGACCCAGAAGGATATTGTAATTTTAACTTGTTTTTATGATTTATGCTTTTAAATTTTGTATATCGGTGTTTTGATGTTTGATGTTTTTAATGTATGTAAACTGCCCAGAGAGCTTTGGCTATGGGGCGGTATATAAATGGAATAAAATAAATAAATAAATTAATTCTAAAGTGCCATTATGCCAAGATTTGGCCTATCCTTTGGACCATATTCATTGTGCCATAGCTCTAATTTCAGAAAAAAGCTAGGCTATATTTGGTGATAGATATTTGATTAGCCTCAAGCATTGATCAAGCTATAAATGTAAATTAAGCTGAATGACATTGAAAAACAGTACCACTATAAAAAAGTAGATGTGACTTCTCTTGTTAGAGAACTGGCACCCTTTTCAGAAAAATGGCACATTTCTCACCTGGTGGGTACCATCCATTCTACAATCAGAGAACATCATCGTGGGAAAAAGGGTATGGAAATTTAAACGCTCAAAGAAATAAATGTGACAGTGTTGTAACGAGAAAAACACACCCACTGTGAATGGCATGGTAAGAAAATTAAGAATCGTGTCGCTCAGTGATGGGTCAATGCTTAGGTTTAGTGCAGGTCACTGTGCCAGTGAACTGTTTGTTCCCTCAAGCTAGTACTTGTACCTATATAGACTCAGCACAAGGCCTCGTGTGCTCTATTGACGGGGAGCTGAAGCTTTCTACTTTTGATAACATGGAGCCTTACATAGCTCTCCTTTAATAAAAACGTACCATATCAGCAGCTTTCTTGAAGTATTTAAGAGCGGTTTCATTGCTTTGAGGTACAATATCACTTCCTTCAGAATACATCTGGAAGAACAAAAAGTAACTGTGTGTTATTTAGCAAAAAAAAAGACAAAGGGTGTGTTTGTGTGACATGGCAGCCCATGGGCTACTGCACACGAGGGGGAGAGTGGATAACTGCCTGCAGTGCGCCTGCCACTTCCGCTGTTACTTAACAACCCACAATCAGCTCTGTCGTAAGTTGCTTAGCATGTCATCCGAACTCAGAGCATCCGAACAAGCTAAGGTAAACCCACAGGTTGTTTAACACTTAAACAAGTCATGGGTTTAATTTAGCTTGTTTTTAGATGATACAGACATGTTCAAAGCAGACTTCTTCGAAGAGGCATTCCTCCTTGGAGAGACAAAGGGGAATAGCTCTCCTGAAGAGGTTGCTTGGCATATGAAGCTAGGCAGAAATATATTGATTAGAATTGAAATGCTTTTATGATTTCCAGGCAAATTATTACATTTTTTAAAAAAGTATTATGAAATACTTATTGTATATGGAAAACATAGTTTAAAATTTAATCAAAGTTTAGTTTATGTATTGAAAATTTGTTTTAAATCTGTTGCCAAATTAAATCTGAAGTCATAAGACTTATAAGGGGAATGGGACACTGGTTACTTACCGTGAAAGTCCATTTTGGTTTGGTATGATGGGGGCATTCTAGTGAATCATTACTGCCCTGGAAGGCAGGGCTGCCTTTCTAGTGATGTAATGAGGAGATCATCCATTCACTTGGATGCATCCTTACATCAAACAGAGGCCAGTTTTTTAAAAGATGTACCCAAATTCTCATTTAGATATATGTTACTTTCCACAGCAGTTAGTCAACTGATTTCAGAAATAATCAAAAGATAATATCCAAACATTATATGACTTACCTTCCCCAAAAATGCCATTGCATGTGAGTTGCCAGCATCAGCTGCTTGGCTGAAGTATTCAAAAGCTCTCTACAAACAGGATAGGGAGGGAGAAAAAATGTCAACTATTTGTAACAGAAAATTTGCCCATCATAGCAACTCTCAACTTTATAACTAAATCATACATTATACACAAAGAGAATAAATACTCTAAGTGTGCAATAATAATTCCATAAAACAAAACATCCCTTCAAACTAGTCACACAGGTCATGTACATCACTGCACTTTCCTGAATAATTTCACAAGGCAATGTCACTACTGGATACTTTGCCCTGTGCAATCCTATGCCAATTTACTTGGAAGTAAGACCCACTTTGGATAAAGGCACTCAGATGCATTATGGAGCCATAGTGAGCCCAAATTAAGAATTAAACACTACCAGCTTCTACTTTAACTCTTGAAGTGATCCTTCTGTAACAGACATTTGATCCCCACTTAATATATCAGTGGAAAAGTATGGCTGAATTTGGACAACACAATAGTCAATGGTGGGGTAATAATCAACTTTACAGTTGTTCATCTAGGGGGTACTGCCCACACAACATGGTAATAAATAATCAACTGTGGTGTGGATTAGGCTCAGCGCTGAGTTGACTATGGCAGCATTTGGACAACACAATAGTCAATTCAACTGACGATTGTTTCCCTACCCCCAGTTACTTGTGTCGTCCTAATTCAGCCTGAATGTGCTTGCTTAATTTGCACCCAAATGTTTTATAGCCCTTGAAGTAGAAGATTATTTTGTGCAACTGGTATGGACCAAAGTCACATGGTGCCCATCTTGGATATTATTCCACCCTACTTGATTGTAATTTTACTTAACAGTTTAACAGTGAGATTTTTGTAGCTCCGGAAAAAGAATATTGGGAAGGACAAAGCACATTTATGTGGGGAAGTGTGGAAGCATGTGAAAAAAGCACCTTTTCCTTCAAATAACCAGAGGTATTCAGGAAGGGGAGGGGGGATTTTCCTTTCTCCCTACTGTATTCCTGGCAATGTGCATTGCAGCAGCTAATGGATACTTATTAGTACTGCCTTTGCAACCCTTCACTCCTGTATTGTGTTAATTCTGTGTGCTAGCTTTTTTAAAAAATAGACTGCGAGACCTGGTCTACATATGTAGCAGAATGAAATGGTGAAGTCCTGACTGAGGTGGTAAAATGGACTAAAATTTTTCAGACTGCAGGCAGGAGGGCAACATTTTAAAACACTCTTCTACTTAAACTAACATAGCAAGGAGAAAGATGGCTGGCTAAGACTTATCTGTTCTGCTAATCTTCTACTTGTAGTGAGTTTTTCATGTAAGGAATGTTCAAAAATAGTATACCCTCACCTGGCATCTAAAAGTGTACAGTTTATTCTATCGTTTCAGAATTCAACCACCTGCTTTTTATTGTGGTAGCATTTCATTTCTTGTATTACTGCAAATTGCTTGGGAATCAGAATTTCATGAAGAGCAGTACATAAGTACCTTAAGCAAATAAACAGCATGCCACTGTACTGCATGTATAAATGCAGCCTATGCCTGGCTGCTGCATAATGCCAGAGTTGTGTTAAATGTTTTTACTGCCTTGTATGAACTGGCAATCTTGAGCATTTGCCAGTACTTACTGTCAGTTTTGCTGCTTATTCAGCCAAGTGAGCACATTTATTATTTGTACAAATATTCTAATTCCAGATAGATGAACTATCTCACATGTGTAATACTTAAGAATACAACTGATGCACAGCTATTTACTGTGCATCAACTGGAACTGGGCTCCTTCTATTCTGACTATCCTAACCACAAGCTTACTGTTTAAAACTGAAATTCTTTTTTGGGTCTCTTATCAAAGACCTAACGTGGTTATACGACAGATAGCGGTTGCATTATACATATGGTATTCTAATTTCACTTTTTTAAAATATGCACTGACATTTTATCTTCCTGAAACAACTCCATGGCACTACAAAAACAGAAAATAATAGCTACCTGATGATTTTGCTCTACTCCTCTTCCTCCATGCAGATGCAACTGCCCAAGCCCAACCTGGAACATGAATTGAAACGCGTCACATATTTTCCCAAGGGAAAGTCCACCAAGAAGGCACACAACAGCAGAAAGAATGAAACATGCAATACCGGTGCAACATGCAAGTCAAGAACTCAACGAAAAAGCTTTTGGGGGGGGGGGAATAGCCCCATTTCAGCGAACACAATAACTTAGAAGCCTGCAACAAGCAAAAAATGAGCGATACTCAAGGCAAAACATCTTCTCCATGCTATGAGAAGTAGCTCTATATCATTATGTGCTGTACAGAACATAATGATACAGAGTTACTTCTCATAGAGATGGCGAACCTGGTCTGGGTTCTATAGCTTCAGAATTCAGGTGGGGGCTCACAAGATTGAAAGCTCCTCCATAGCAAGTCAGGCTGAAGGGGTTTAGTTACATTATTATTATTATTATTCTGCCTTTTTCCCAATACTGGGACTCAAGGCGGCTTACAAATCAAAACATGTAAAGTTAAAACAAATAGAGATATACAAAAATTAAAATTAAAAATATAATTAAACATAGTACAATTTTAAAATATTCAAAACATTTTAACACATTTTAAATACAAATAATTTTTAAAATGCCAAACTATAAGCAGCACATCCACAAAGGTCTGAACTACTCCCCAAAGGCCTGCTGAAACAGAAAAGTTTTAGCCTGCCTCCGAAAGCACACCAAGGAGGGAGCCAGTCTAGCTTCCCTGGGAAGGGAGTTCCAGAGCCCCGGGGCAGCCACCGAGAAGGCCCTCTGCCACGTTCCCACCAGGCGTGCCTGTGGTGCTGGGACAGAGAGAATGGCCTCCCTTGAAGTCCTCAGGGGATGGGCAGGCTCATAAGGGAAAATACGGTCTTTCAGATATCCTGGACCCGAGCCATATAGGGCTTTGTAGGTCGTAACCAGCACTTTAAATTGTGCCCGGGAACAGACTGGAAGCCAGTGGAGCTGTTTTAACAGGGGAGTTGTATGCTCCCTGTAGCCAGCCCTGGTCAACAATCTGGCCGCAGCTCTTTGAACCAGCTGAAGTTTCTGAACACTCTACAAAGGCAGCCCCATGTAGAGTGCACTACAGTAATCCAAATGGGATATAACTAAGGTTTGTGTCACCATGGCCAGGTCCGACATCTCAAGGAACAGACGCACAAGTTTTAACTGTGCAAATGCACTCCTGGCCACCGCTGAAACCTGAGCATCCGGGCTCAGGGCTGAATCCAGGAGTACACCCAAGCTGCAAACCTATGTCTTCAGTGGGAGTGTAACCCCATTCAACACAAGCTGAATCCCTATTCCCTGATCTGCCTTTCGACTGACCAGGAGCACGTCTGTCTTGTCTGGATTAAGCTTCAATTTGTTTGTCCTTATCCAGTCCATTGCTGCCGACAGACACCAGTTCAGGATCAAAAGCAGCTTCCTTGGAATCGGGTGGAAAGGAGAAGTAGAGTTGGGTGTCATCAGCGTAATGGTAGCACCACTTCCCAAAATTGCAGACAACCTCTCCCAAAGGTTTCACGTATATGTTAAATAGCATGTGGGATAAAACGGAACCCTGAGGGACTCCAAAGGCCAACAGCCAAGGAGTTGAACAGAAGTCCCCTTGCACCACCTTCTGGGTCTGCCCCTCCAGGAAGGATGGAGCCACTGTAAAACAGTGCCTCCAAGTCCCATCCAAGTGAGGCGGCCCAGGAGGATAACATGGAAAATGGTATTGAACGCCGCTGAGAGGTCCAGCAGAACCAACAGGGACACACTCCCCCTGTCCAGTTCCAGGCGTACGTCATCCACCAAGGCGACTAAAGCTGATTCTGTCCCATAACCACGTCTGAAGCCAGACTGAAATGGATCTAAATAATCCGTTTCATCCAGGAATCCCTGGAGTTGGGAGGCCACCACACGCTCCAATACCTTGCCCAGAAATGAGATATTGGAGACTGGCCGGTAATTGTCTAATACATTGGGGTTCAAGGAGGGCTTTTTCAACACAGGTTGTATTACCGCCTCCTTCAGGCAGGTTGGAACCCTGCCTTGACAGAGGGAGGCATTAACCACTCCACTCACCCACTCGGCCAGTCCCCCTCTGGCTGCTTTTATGAGCCAGGAAGGATAAGGATCTAGTATACATGTGGTGTCTCTTACCTCTCCAAGGATCCTGTCCACATCATCGGGCTGTACAAACTGAAAAGTATCCAAATAACACTGGACATGCAGGTGCCAAAGTTACATCTAGTTTCTTACTAAGAAACATTCACTTATGTGAGCCCCAACTTGCAATAAGGACAGGCACAGGTTCACTACAGTGGGGAAAAAGTACTGTCTGCATTTGGCGGATTTAAAATATTATGGTGAGAATAAACTGCAAAATATCAGCGGTTGTTGGGACAGTTGGCCAACACTTTCTTCTAAAATAACAGCAATATACTGCTCATTACATTTTTTTTTGGGAGGCCACAGCCTTCATGGCTTGTTTGAAATATGCCATGCACCCCTAGTACAACGTGATAATTCTCTCAGGGGAAGGGCAAGTACTAATGACAAATGGAAGCAGTGATGACACTTCGCAGCGGGGGAGAAAACAAGCTTTTTTAGTGAAACTGGGCTCAGTTGCTCACATTTTAGAAATGTGGTATAGACCAAAGGCAGGTATGCCTCTGTTTCTCTACCCTGAGGGGCCATGTATTATTTCTGCCTAAAGCTCCCCTGAGAGCTCACAAGGCTGCATCCAAATTGTCTAGTTGCTATGCTGCACACTTTCCCACCATGCTCAACATATTCATATTGATGTATGTGCTCTATTGCTTTCTATAGACCTTTACTTGTATGCAACTGCCATTCTCCAAGGACAAATCTCCACTACAGTTGGCAAGCTAATCATACCTGTGCTTGAACATCTCCCTTTTCAGCTAGAAACTGGTAATATTGTATCAAATCTTCTTCCAGCATCCCACTTGCCATTCCTGGATTTTCTACTTCATCTGGCAGACGAATCCTCTGCACCACTGTGCCTCCTGTTAGAGAGATGTCACTAGCCACTAGAGAGAAAGAAGACAAGATCATTTAGCAGTTACTCATACATGATTGTCTAAAAGAAACAGAGAAATGTTTATAGGATGAACCATTCTAGCCAGAGTTAGGGCTATTCTGCACAATACATAGCAGCAAATTTGCCACGAAGGGTATAATCAAAAGGCAGTTGCAGCTAATTGAAGTGCCTTGATTAGTATACCTGAATGATATATATGTTTGGATTTTTATGAGCAAATGTAAATATTTGCCATGTACATCTAGAAAACAATGTGAGATGTTCTTCAAAAATATACAGAAGTACTAGGAAAGAAACAGGAGCAGAAGTTACTGAGTATGGGTAGTAGGACATTCAGTTGGGGAGAGCACATTCAAAAAGTCCCATTTTCAATCCCTGGCATCTCCAGGTAGGGCTGGGAAAGAATTCTGCTTGGGACCTTGGAGAGCTGCTATCAGTCAGTGTAGACAATACTGAACTAGATGGATCAATGGTCTAACTCAGTGTAAAGCAGTTTCCTATGTTCTTAACTGAGGCTAAACTTTACCCTTGGTAAACATAGGAATGTACAACTCCACCTCCAAAACCTTGCCGCAAACCAGAAAATAAATCTATTCCTGTGTTTTTGAACTAGTATTAATTAAACACACACACACACACACAGAATTTATGATACAGGCAAATTCCCTTACCCTATTTTGAGAAGTTGCTGGGGATAGAATAGACCCCAATTATTTTAGTCCTTTGGTGGTTTCTCTTTCCCATTTCTTTCAATGAAAGAGAGGGAGAGAGACTGGGTTCAGACAACACGATAACCAACGGTTGGTTATTTAACCTACTGTGGCTTATTGTGTTGTGTGGCGGGAGTTTTTTAACCAACGATTGGTTATTTGGCTGAAATAACCAATGCAAATAACCAACACTGTACAGAGTTGGCTATTTGAACCACCGTTGGATATCCTGTTGTGTGGAGGGCACCGTTGGTTATTTCCTCAGCCACTGTTGATTATTTCATCAGCCATAGAGTTGCAAGGCAAGAGCAGTCAAAGTGGTGGCTACCGCTCTAGTCCAGCTGGCTGGATAGATTTTCAGCAGCAATGACTGATGGGATACTAGCAGGAGAACTGAGGGGGGAAAGAGGGTGTGGAATGAATGAGTCAACTCAGCATGGACTAATAGTAAACTCAACGCTGATCCTAATCCACATCATGGTTGATTATTATCATGTCATGTGGGAAGCCACTACTGTGTTGTCTGAACGCAGCCAGAGAGTGTGATTATATGAACACAAGGATGGCCCTGACAACTGCTGTCATGCAGCCCTCAACAGATTACCCTTAGGGAATGTGGCACCTGACAGAATAAAGGTGCACCACCATTGACTTAGTAAATTAAATGCATTTTAAAAAAGAAAGGGGGAGACCGAACATCACAGGACAACTAATGCATATTTATTTGAGTGTATATGGAGTATGAAATGGTTCAAGTTTGCTAAAAGAATTTTTCCAAATATTTAAAACAGCTGGAGGTCCATAGGATCCCCCCTGGCTTAGGTTAGTCAAACAGGGCCATACCCTAAGTGGTAGAAATAGGCACTAAAGCAGAAGCAATATTTAAATTAATATGCTATTTCAACAGTTGAGAGAAAATTAAGTCATGGGCTTCTGTACTTCTTAAAGTAGATTGAACTACAAAAAGTATTATATTCTTTAATACTGGTTGTTCAACTGTAACAGCTACTAGATGAGAAATCCAGCCTAAAACAGCAATCGTACGATCATTTTAAGAAAAAGGCTATTTCTGTTCAAATCAATAAGAACAGAATAGGCATATTTCCATATATTTACATCAACCTTGAAGACATGCAATTCAGAGCATCTATATTAGCTAATGGGAAAATATTTGTCTAAACGTACACACACATACCATGGTTGGCTACTAAACGGTAATGGGTGAGTGCGGATTCACAGCTTTGAAGGACTCCTATCCCTGCCCAGTACCGGTAGCCCTGGAAAGAAGCACTCTTGTTATTTTGACATATTCAGGCAAAATAGTATGAAGGGGAAAAAAATCCGCCATGATTTGGTGAGAGTACACAAATGAAAAAACATCTTGCTGTCCCATAATTGAAATTATTTAATGCAGATAGTGATGCTGAGAATGCAGTAAAAGATACAGTCATATTCAAATGCCCAAGTTCAGCTCCTGTTTTTGCAAAGGGCTATATAAAGAGAACACCATCCCACTGGCTGAAGCAGGGAGGCAACTTCATGCAATTCCCATCTTCCCCTACAGACCCCAGCGCCATCTCTCACACTGTTCCAGAGGGTCCCCAACCCTCAAGAGATGATTTTCAGAGGGTAAAAGGAGCTGCAGGGGAAAGGGGGAAATTGGCAAAAGTCATCTCCCATTTTTCTGCTGGTGGAAGCAAAGTCTGGATGCAAACCAATCTTTTTTTAATACTTGTTTTGGATTTTTTTTTATCCCCAATCAATAAACAAGGTAAATCAGTATCAGTATTTTAACACATTTCATTCTATTATTAGTCCTAAACCGAATGATCTAAGAGGGGGGAAACATGTCCAGTTCATTTTGTGTAACACATTCCAAGCTATTTCTGCATAAAAGGTCTCCCAATATAGCTGATACAGCTTAATTTTAGTGTTCTGACATACCATCTGCTTTCATCTTTAGAACACTTCCCCTTACCCTATAAGAAATTGACTTCATAGGTGTTTTATTGCATGACAACCATTGCTGTATATTAACAGTAGTGTTTAAGTCCCTTTCCCGTGCCAGTTTAGCTCCTTCAGTCTGATCTATGCTAACTGACCTTAACAGTTTATAAAGATTGGAATCCAAACATTTTACTCCAAAAGTTGCAGTGGAAATTCATTTTTCTAATTCATTAAGTGGGTGGACCATCCGCACCTGCACCAGTAGGTGCAGCTACTAGAAAGAAAAGTGAACTTTTCTTAAGGGAATTAAAAAAACCCACTACTTCATCTAGCTGAGAAGCTGGTAAGTAGTCCAGGATGCCAACTACCCTGCTAGCGTCTGAAGACACAGGCAGAGCAATTGTTGAACTAGCTTGATACAAATCAAAACAAAAAGTTGCCTGTACTATGAACATTAAAAGAAGAGATGTTAAGGGTTTAGTTGAGAACTCTTACTGTTAAGTAAGGAACAACTGCACTACTGATACAGCAGGATTTAAACCGATAAAGAACTTGACTTAAAAAGTAATAGAAACAAGGAGATTCAATTTCCAAGATCTAAATATGGAAATGTTCCTATTTAAAAGCAAATTAGTTAACTTACAGTGCGATCTTATAATATATCTATTCAGATGTAAACTCCACTGGGTTTGATGAGACATATTCCCAAGTGAGTGTAATGTCTTGGCCTTAGAGTAATAAAAATCACACTAATATTTCAGTATTTTTAGATATTGTAACATATTGTGGTAACAGAATATGCTGCTATTTCATGCAACCATTTGTGTGTTAGGTAGGAAAATACACTTACCAAAATCATATGTGCTATTAAATTTCCTCCAAGAGCTCCAAAAGTGTAATAAACTAGTGCCTACAGGAAAATAGAACTGGTTAATTACACTATTTTCACTATATTATTGCTATTTTTAAAAGAAACTCAGTAGAATTGCCATACCTTAGCCTGGCTGGAATCAACACCAAGCCCAGAGGCATAGAGAAATCCAAGGGCCTAAAATGGAAACATAGAGTTCACATGTGGCAACTTCAAGACTGGTTTAATTACAGTCACAACCTGTTTTACAAGATGTCTGTGTTTATGTATGCATTAAGAACATGGGGACATAAGAAGAGCCATGCTGGATCAGTCCAAAGGTCCATCTAGTCCATCACTCTGTTCACACAGTGGCCAACCACCTGTCGACCAGGGACCAACAAAAGCAGGACATGGTGCAACAGCACCCTCCCACCCATGTTCTTCAGCAACTGGTGCACACAGGCTTACTGCCTCAGATACTGTAGGTAGCACATAACCATCAGGGCTAGTAGCCATTGATAGCCATTGTGCATACATGATGAAGAAAGTCAACAGGGAGATCATTTCTAAAACAGCAAACTAGAAAAAGACTTCACAACCATATCTTAAACTTGAAGGCAACACAGTATGGGAAACAACCTAAATTCTATTATGAGTATTATTTTGGCATTACTTTTGGAGTAGTTTCAATTCTATGAGCGAAATTTAAAAATAGGCTTACAGTGAGAGAACAAGAGGAAATCCCCACAATAAATGCTACCTTTACGGTCTTTGCTGAGCAAAAAAGAAAAACGTCAACAAAATCACACTGAATTTTATTTTGATCCCAAGTCACTGAAGATCCGATTGACAACACAAAAAGGCGCAGTATTTTCATATCCTATGAAAATCTCCATAAATGGTATGAACGCTAAACCTACATAGAAGAGGTTGTGGTGCTATCTGAAACCTCTTGTACTGCTTGGCTGACCCTGAGAACAACTTCCACTTCTCAGGTCTGTGGGCAGCTAATTTGGTAGTTGACATAGGTAAACAATTTTAGATAACACCAAATTAGCACTCAAGCTTTGTATTAGCCATGACTAAATATGTGCTGGCATTCTAACACTGTAGCAGTAACAACAAAAGAAATGTGGTTATTCTCTTCAGCAGTAGCATGCAAGTTGCATTCTGCCACTGAGCAGAAAAAAGACACACTTCTTGTAACAGGCCAGAGGCCCTTTAAGGCATACTTACTGTTTGCCCTTTAGGAGACCCTTCTTCAGTCAGTTTCTCAAAGAGCTCTTTAGCTGACCGAATGTTTTGCTTCAGGTAGTCCCCAAACAACATAGCATAAGACACTTTTTCCATTGCCTTAGTGTGATTCATGTCGGCTGCTCTCAGAAGATATTTATAGGCTCTTAAAGAAAATATATATATATTTATATACATATGCACACATAGGCAGGCTCAGTTATTTTGACTTAACAGAAATTGCTCTTTGGGAGAAGGCAGCAGGTTACCCTAACGTTAAATAGTTAAAGGTTTCAAAGTATTAGTGCTAGAAAGTTGAAATTTGAGGCTTCGTGTATATTGGAAACGATACCAAAATGACTTAAGTAATGAGTGTTGACATGCTATTAATATTTACCCGGAAAGAAATGTTTGGTAGAGTAGCTTGATCACACTTAGTATGTATTAAGCCTTTATATGCTAGGGCTCTGAGTCTGCAGGTAGGATATAGCTATCATGGCTAATAGCTACTGATATTCAGGTACTAGACTTTTATTGCATGAAGCTTCCATAGCAGGGCTGAAAGAAGATGTTAACTCACTCTTTCTTCTGGGCCTTTTTACTGCTTTCATTAAGGATTTTCATCCCAGTTTGGTAAACATCCTCTGCCTCTTGCATTTGTCTTCTCTTATTAGACTGCTCTTCAGCTAATAAAGAAAGGGGGGGGGAGAAGGAGTAATTAAAAAATAACCCATAAAGCACTGGTCACGTCAACAATTTTGATTGTTAAAAACCACAACCCCATATATTTCACACTGGGCTCCTGCTGTGCTTTAACAAACCACTCTTCTTTGTATTTGTCTTGCAGCAACAAAGAAAAGTCTCGGAAATCATAAACAATAGTCAAATGTCTATCTTGCTCAGATTTTAGTAGAGACGTTACAAAGTGAAACACTTTTTATTTTTTTTCCAAATATTTTTTTTTCTTGAAGAACTCACATTGACTGCTAATGACAACTAAGACTTGCATGTTCAAAAGTGGAAATTACCCATTTTATTCTATTCAGGGAAAATAAGCCCTTTTCATTTGATTACTATGTGAAGATAGATGGACCAATTGCTTTTCAGGGGACAAAGCAATTTTTGCATTTCAGCAAGGTACATTTCAGGTTACTTTAGTCCAAACTACGTGTGATTGTCAGTTTCAAAAGTTTCTCCATGCAGATTTTTTTTAAAAGTGAAAAGCAGCCATGGGAAGCTACAAGCATGTTCTGAGAAGAGACTTTTTTACCCTTTCCCTCCCAACCATCGCCCAGCTGCTTTCCCACCAGTGCTGATGGATACATTTTCCCCTGCTGGTAAGAAGGTAGCTGGGAAAGGATTAAACACTATTTCAGTTTCCCGATTTAGAAAACAGAGGTCAGGAAGAAGAGTTTCAGAAATGACTGCCTTGTGTCATTTTGCTCTTAAAACAATCCAGAAAATACGAGGGCTCATCTATAATCACCATCCTGGTCTAAGCTTATTCTACATGCTCATGACTAAGATAGTCTTGAACTAGGTATTGTGACCAGCACTTTGAGGATTTGACTGTAAGTCTTTTGAATATTTGGAACAAGTGCTTTTGACTGCAAGAAATTGGAAACCACCAAGATGAACATTTCCATTATCAATTCTATCATAGACATAAGTACATTTCTCATGCCCAGTATTTTCTTCAACTCTTTGATGTGTTCAGGTGTGTTTGCTTGTCTTCACTGACTGTGCTTTGATCAGATGATGCAAAACTAGAAAGGGCGTAATGGTGAACATTATGCAACTGCTTGTTTCCGAGGCTTCTCTCCTTTTGCTGCTTCTTGCTCTTCTCTTCTCTTCTCTTCTTGTTGTGTTGGCACCACTTACCTCGCCTAGACTGCTCTTCTATTACTCCAACTGCTCCCTTCTTTCTCCCTATTACATCCTGCACTGTCAAAATTTAGCCTGAAACCTTCTTGGGTGCATGACTTTTTTCCAGCTTACATGACTTTTAAGTATATGGAGAAAATATTGAAATTAGTTTCACACGCTAATTTCCACTTCTGGAATATGAATGCTACATTAAATGGAGAAACATATTGCCAGGCTATACAAAACAAAATAAAAACAAACAAACAACTGGGAAGGCAGCTGAAATCAAAGACTCCTGCTGGAAAGGGTCACTATAGAGTCTCACTGACATCACATCATTCCACTGGACAAAAATAAAAAGGCAAATTCATAACAAACTATAAACTCAATACAGAAAATAACGAAGGCAAATAGCTTTGATTCTGCCCAACTAGAGAAGCCAAGTTACCCCACAAAAGTTGCAAGATGGGGTGATAGTTATGGCTAGTCAGATACCTCTGGGAAGCCTGCAAGCCTTGAAGTCAATGGCCCTGTTCAGACAACATGCTAAATCATGATGGTTAAGCATTTTGAGCTAAACATTATGGCTTAGCATGTCGTGTGAACCATTCCTAACCATGGTGGCTACATAGCCACGGTTTAAACATGCTCAGTAAATGCAGGTTGCTTACCTGTCACTGTAGTTCTTCGAGTGGTCATCTGTGCAGAGCCCGCTTCGGGAAACTTCATTAGCTAGCTTAGATTTTTGGCGGGAACCCCTCCCCCCACTGTCCTACCACGCATGCTCCGGGTTCCCGCTTACCTCAGTTCTATGAGACTGCAAGGCCTCGCGACCAAGGCAATGAAAGGAATACAAGAAGCAATTAAAGTAAATATTGAAAACAAAAAACTATGGAGATACGAGCATGCTTGGAAACCATCTTGACAGTGACAAGCGATGCCAACAGCGGACGGTGGGTGGGTTGTGTGACTGCACAGATGACCACTCGAAGAACTACGGTTACAGGTAAACAACCTGCATTTCTTCTTCATGGTCTCTGTGCATCACACATATGGGCGAGTAACAAGCAAACTTAC
Organism: Anniella stebbinsi; assembly: GCA_029215795.1. Taxonomy (NCBI): domain Eukaryota; kingdom Metazoa; phylum Chordata; class Lepidosauria; order Squamata; family Anniellidae; genus Anniella; species Anniella stebbinsi. Next base: position 340,777,594 of record JARDYH010000001.1, read on the forward strand.
CGGAGGAGGGTAGGCATGCTGGCCAATTACTGGCATATTGACGAAAGCACAGCTCTGCCGAAGGAGCAGTCCTGGCGAGCTCTGACGTCCAACTTATAATGCTTAACAAATATAGAAGCATGAGACCAGGTTGCAGCCTTACACAGGTCAGGAATCGAAGCCCCACGGAACAACGCAGTGGAGGTGGCTTGTCCTCTCGTAGAGTGAGCAGTAACTGAAAGCAGAGGTTCTTTGCCAACTAGTTGATAGGCTAACTTAATTGTCTCCACAATCCAGCTGGATAATCACTGTGAGGAAACAGGTAACCCCTTGTTCTTTCCACCATAGCAGATGAAGAGCTGCCTTGACTTACGATATGATTCCGATCTAGATTTGTAGAATGCCAACGCACGCCGAATGTCTAAGGCGTGCAACGTAGGGGTCTGAGGAAGCCATGAAGAACGTAGGCAATACAATGTCCTGGTTAATGTGGAAACTGGATGTAAGTTTAGGAGTAAATGATGGGCCAGTTCGCAACACAACTTTTTTTTTAAAAAACTGGGTGTAAGGGGGATCTACAATCAATGCAGCGAGCTCAGATGCCCGCCTAGCGGAGGTAATAGCCACCAGAAAAACTGTTTTCAACGTAAGCAGGCGAATGTGAGTAGTAGCTAAGGGTTCAAACGGCTTAGTGGTTAAAGCACTTAAAACTATAGACAGGCTCCATTGTGGCACCAACGAGTGAAATGGAGGAAAGATATTACGTAGTCCCTTGAGGAAAGTCTTAGAAAGCGGGTGCATAAACACCGAGAAGCCATCCACCAAGTTGTGGTTTACTGAGATGGCTGCTAAATAAACACTGATAGAAGCCGTCTTGAGACCAGCAGAGTGTAAGGAGTAAAGGAACCTGATTATCCCCGTCATGGTGCCTGACGAACTGTCAAAGCCGTTGTCTGCTGCAAAGTTCTGGAATTTTTCCCACTTACTTTTATAGGATGCTCTGGTACAGGGTTTCCTGGCTGCCTCTAAGATCATCTGGATTTTGGACGTGAGGGCTAAGTGCTGCCATCGGGCTGGATTCTCCATGCTGTGAATTTCAGGGTCGGGAGGCCCGGATGGAGTATCATGCCGTTGTTCTTGGACAAGAGATCTGACCTGGATGGAAGGTGCCAAGTGTGATGCTTCGACAGCCTGAGGAGTATGGTGAACCACGGCTGTCTTGGCCACCATGGCGCTATTAGTATAGCATTCGCCCTGTGTCGCAGCACCCACGTCACTACTTGCTCGATGAGAGGAAAAGGAGGAAACATGTAGAGGAGACCTTGGGACCAGTTCCATGTGAAGGCGTCCCCGAGAGAGGTGCTCCCTATCCCTGCTCTGGAGCAGAAGGCACGACAGATGGCATTTTCTTGTGTGGCAAAGAGATCGATGTCTGGATAGCCCCAAAGAGCGAAGATGCGTCTCAGAGTCCTTGGCGACAGCTGCCACTCGTGAGTGTCTCAAAACGTCCGACTTAGGGCATCTGCCCTGATGTTGTTCATGCCCGCAATGTGGAGAGTAGATACGTGGATTCCCCTGGGGATTGTCCAGAGTAGAATGTTCATGGTTAGCCTTAGCAGGGGGGGAGAGCAAGTTTCTCCCTCTTTGTTCAGATACCAGACTACCATGGTGTTGTCGGAAAGAATCTGAACGTGATGGCCCTGCAGATATGTCTGGAAGGCGTGAAGTGTCCTCTTCACTGCTAGGAGTTCCAACAAATTTATATGAAGGTGTCTTTCCGAAGGTGACCATCTTCCTTGTATGTCTAGGTCGCCGCAGTGGGCTCCCCAGCCCTCCAAGGATGCATCTGTTGTCACTATGTGAGATGGTCCCGGACTCACAAATGGCATACCGTGGGTGAGGTTTGCTAGAGTCGCCCACCAGTTCAGAGAGAGCTGCACTGGATGGGGAATGGTAAGTATGACCCCGCGTGGGTTCATAGTAGGGTCGAAGGCCTTTAGCAGTAGTTGTTGGAGCGGGCGCATGTGCAGTCTTGCCCAACGAACCACGAACACCGATGCTGCCATGAGGCCCAATAGTCTCAGGACGGTGAGTGCCGACGCACGGGGAGTGTTCTGCAGGCGTAAGGCGAGGCCGCGCAGAACAATCGCTCTGTCCTGTAGGAGGAACGCTCTTCCTACTGTACAGTCCAGGTGGACTCCTATGAACTGAACGGTCTGTGATGGTTGAAAAATGGATTTCTCTACGTTTATCTGCAGGCCGAGAGACTGGAGGGTCAATCTTACTAGATGGACGTCCTTGGAGGCCTGGTCCCTGGAGGGGGATACTATCAACCAATCGTCCAGGTAAGGATAGAGTTCTATGCCTGAGGATTGCAGGTGAGCACAGATTGCTCCCATGCATTTCGTGAAGACTCTGGGTGCTGTCTTTAATCCAAAAGGGAGGACGGAGAACTGATATGCCTGATGACCTATCACAAACCTGAGGTACTTCCGGTGGGAAGGATGGATTGCAATATGAAAATAGGCGTCTTTCAGGTCTATCAGAGTAAACCACCTGTTCTTTTTGAGTAAAGGCAGGATTACTGCAAGTGTGACCATCCGGAACTTCTTCGTTCTGATGAATTTGTTGAGCTGGCTGAGATCCATAATAGGGCGAAGTCCTCCGTCTTTTTTTGGGACCGTGAAGTATCGGGAATAGAAAGCCTGTTTGTAGGCGTGATAACGGGACTTGTGATTGCTCCTTTTTGCAGGAGAGATGTCGTTTCTTGGAGCAAGGTTTCTGAAGGAGGGGTCACCTTCACGGTGCCAAGTGGAGGGAGGGCTTGAAACTCTATTCTGTAGCCGTTGGCTATGATGTTGAGAACCCAAATGTCCGTAGTGATGGACGCCCACATGTGATGAAACTGTCGAAGGATGTCTCCAAATACTCGCAGTTCCATAGGGACGTGGGCTAAGTCAAAGGCGATGTTTAGGAGCAGTATCCTGCCTATTGCGGGGTTGTCTGAAGCGTGAAGGCGGCTTTTTCTGTTGATAGGCCGAGGTAGGCTGAGATGGTTGGTAACGTTGCGCACGATCCTGAGGCTGTCTAGGCTGGTAGGGCAGTGGCCTATACCATTTGCGCGGCCGGTAAGAGGGCTGCGTAGGAGGGTTGAACCCCATCTTTCTAGCAGTCACCTTGGCCTTATGGATAGTATCCATAGTGGAATCTGTGGTAGAATTAAAAACACCCTCCCCATCAAAGGGAAGATCCTCAATTCTCCCTCTCGTCTCCTGAGGAAGAGTGGCAGACCGGAGCCATGCATGATGACGCAAAGCTACTGCACCCACCATTGCTTTTGCAGCACAATCTGTCTAATGGCGAGACATAGTCAATTCCTGTTTGGAAAGCCGAACTGCCTCAGACTGGAACACTCTAGCAAGCTCACGTTTGTCCTCCGGCAGGTAATCTGTTAGAGAGGAGATTTTTTTCCCATAGGAAAAGCTGGTAACGCGCCATCATGGCCTGGTAGTTTGCGACTTTGATTCCTAGAGCCGCTGAGGAATAGATTCTGCGGCCAAAGGAGTCCAGCTTACGTCCCTCCTTGTCAGTTGGTGCGGAACGGCTTTTACTGGATCTTCCTTGTGAGGCTTCAACAACAATGGAGTTAGGTTTGGGATGGACAAAGAGGAAGGGCGCATCAGCCTCCTTCACTTTGTATAGAGCATCTAGACGTTTAGACGTTGGTTCCATAGTGGAAGGGTTCGCCCAAGACTGCTGGACAGTTTTAAGCAGCGAAGGCACCATAGGAAGAGTAAGCTGGGGAGATGGATCCGAGTACATCACATCAAAGATACGATCCTCAACAGCATCTTGAGGTTGCTGGTGCTCGATACCGAGCGACTGGGCCATCCGTAACATTTGCTCCGAGAAGTTCCCCAATTCCATGGATGGAGAAGCGCGATCGGTGGTACCCACACCATCCGGTGGGGACGGTATCGAAGGAGCTGCAGATGCCACAGAGGATGTATCAGAGACATAGTCTTCTATGGACTGAGGCAACGAAGAGGTAGGCACGTCTCGCTGAGGCTCTGGTATCAAAGACCTGTGGTGCGGCGCGGAAACAGTAACAGTCGCTCGGTGTCGAGGAGGGGCTGCTACCGTAGCCGATGGAACTGTACGACGTGGTATCGGCGGTGCTTGCAAACTATTGCCTAACAAACGCTGCCTGGTATAGGGGTCAAAACGGTAACGATTTGAACCATGGTAACGAGAAGGCAAGGTTGATCAAGATGAGTGCCGTGAACGATCAGAATATCTGTCCCTGTCATGGGATCGGGACCGAGATCGGGATCGAGAATGGCGGCAAATGGAGCTGCAGCGGGATGCCCGGGACATTGGAGACCGTGAATGGAGAGGACGCTCAGGCTCGTGTGACTCGAGTAGGTCGGGTTCCAGAATCTCCACATCAGAAGTCATGTCGAGTGGCGGTTGAAGAGGCGTCGGTACCGATGCGATGGGAGGCAGAATGAACGCTGAGATTGTAGGCGATGCCGCCGGAGAAGGTAGCAGTGCCGTCGGTATCGACGCACTCAGTACCGGTGAAGGCTGGCAATGCACAATTGCTGTTGTTAACATTGGAGAGGAAGGCATCGATATCGAAGATTTCTTCAGTCTCGACGTCGATGCCGAAGATTCCATCGGTCTCGGCGGTGATGTCGAAGATTCCGTCGGTCTTGATGCTGGTACCGAGGTGGGCGGTATCGAGGATTTTTGAGATTTCTGGGCGGATTTTTGAGGTTTGGCGTTCGGTTTCTTCCATTTCATCCCCTCCTTCCTCGAAGGTTTTGGAACCTTCGTCGAGTGTCCCTGAGCTGCGACCACCATAGACGGCGAGCTAGGCATTGCTGGGCTCAAGCGAATTACGGTTAACTGCCCATGCTCCCCAGAAGTAGAGGCCAGTGACTCCATGGCCAGAGGCCAAGGCACATCCACTGCCGCTAAGGCTTTACTCCACAGGAGACTTCGCAAGCGGTCCGCACGGTTGCGTCTGGTCTGTCTGGAAAAGCTCATACACTGAGCACAGGCTTCCACGATATGCGATTCCCCGAGGCAAGCTAAACACAGTGAATGCCCATCCGTGAGGGCGAGTTTCGCCCGGCACTTTGCACGTTTAAAAAGTGCGGTCTGCGCCATAAGATGGTGCAGGCCCAAAATACTACAAATATAAATATACGTTTGCTGTTTAACAGAAAAAATCTTTTTTTTTTTTAATATCAACAATAACACTAATACTAAAGTCTACGAACTATCTAAGCTAACTACACGAAAAATTGTCTTCACAGAGAAAAAAGATACGAACGAGTCGTAGAGGAAGTCTCCTGCGAGGCGATCAGCGCAGCGGTCGAAGAACTGAGGTAAGCAGGAACCCGGAGCATGCGCGGTAGGACGGTGGGGGGAGGGGTTCTCGCCAAAAATCTAAGCTAGCTAATGAAGTTTCCCGAAGCGGACTCGGCGCTGGCGCGAGCTCATATGTGTGATGCACAGAGACCACGAAGAAGAACCACTTGCTGCAAAATGGTTAGCAGCCTAACCATGGCTTAGTGTGTTATCTAAACAGGCCCAAAAGCTTCCTCACCTTGATTGTTCCCAGAATATAGTACTTTGAAATGTACTGCCTCTGAACCTGGAAGTTCCTCAAATAATTTGTCTAATATCCCTCAGCAAGGGGGGTGTCACCTCTGTAAGATCTCGGGGGCATTTTTGCCCCCCAACCCTTCCCATCGGTTGCACCCCCCATGGGTGCCAGAAATGGGGGGGGGCGGGGGAGAGAAGGGAAGAACTAGAATTATTTTTTAAAATTAAAACAAAACGTGGTCTATAGCTGCTACTAGGTCCCCAAAGGGTCAAAATTAGCTTTCTTGCAAGCTAATTTTGAGCCTTTTGGGACTCAGGAACAGTTATGTGCCCCATTTTGTTTTAATTTTTAAAAACTATTTCTAATTTTGGTGCTCTGTAGCAGCTCTGGATGTCATTTTGGTTGCAAAAATGTGCTTTTAGATTTTTGGGGGCTCCCCCAAATTCAGGGGGTAGAAGGATGTGCATGCGTCCCAGAGGCCCCACATGTTGCTTACCCCTGCCTTCAAAACTTTCTAAGCCAGGGGCCAACATCATGTCTCGGAGCAGCAAATTCCATACATTATGTCTTGCGTGAAGTGTTGTGTCCATCTGTCCTGAATGCATTGAAAACTAATTTCACCAGATGACCCCAAGTATTGGCATTATGAAGGCAGGAACAAAATTTCTCGCAACACTATTAATAAATTAAATAGCATGCAGCCCAAGAACTGAATCACTTAGGATAGCTTTCACACTTACTTTCACAGAAGCCCCACTTTTGATCACTCTTGTAGTCATAGGTTGTTGCACACCAGAGTCTGCCATCTTCCCTCCCATCTGCTGTACATTCTGAGTATTCCTTCTCCAGAAAAAGAAATGGGAAGTGGCATGGTTCACCATCTGCAGTTCCTGCAATGGCTGTCAAAACTAAAAACAACAACACCACACAAACACCCAGGAGTTAACATACCAAAGGATCTCAACTGTTTCTAATTTTGTTTATTACCAGTTTTCTACGTTAAAAAGAACCTGTGGATACTCAGATTCAGAAACTCCAGAAATTACAATAACAGACTCACGCATGAGCAGTTTGGAATTTGCCAATTAGTCATCATAATCTGGCAGCAACATGGTTGCAAAGTTGTTTACACCACATCTAGTTACGGCTGTATAGGGATCTACTCCTATACACGCTTTTGAGCTCTCTCTCACACAAATACACATTTGTGCTCTTTCTTTCACACGCACCATATTTTTCCTTATTAATATTCACTGCAGAGCTGAAAGCAATAGGACATTAACAAAACCACAATTTATAACTAGGACTGAATAAGCACTGCAAGCAGAAATCCTCTCTGATAAAGCAGCTATTTAAGGCTAGGATCTCATGAAGTTTAATGATACAGGAAACTGGCCCCACCTCCTTTTTAATTCAGCAGTTTTTCCGTGATAGATTAAAGTTATATTTGTTAACCTAAGGAAAAAACAGCTTAAGCTTTCAGCAGATGTATTCCTATGATGCAGTTTCATATGCAAGTCTATTCTGAAATTTACATAAAGCCAACAATTACTGTTGACGTGGCATTAAAAGAAAAGTGAAACATCAGACTGTACTATGTCTGTCACGCATGGCATGAGACAAGTCTTCTCTTTTTGAATGTTATAATTAGATTCAACACAGCTGAGTGATTAGTTTTTTTCATTTTCAAGTTACAAAATGATCTGAAACATGTTCTCTTATCAAGCCAGGGGGAGATTTCAAGTACAATATACTTTCTATAGTTCGTCACATTTACTTATACCATGATATTCTTTGCATGGGAGGTGCCTATACTGAACAAGAACTGTTAACCATCGGCCAGTTAATGACTCATGCGTACATTGCCTTCTCTTTACATTGTAAGAAAGGGTTCCTACCAACACATTTAATGCAAGGTTAAGCTGCACTGCAGTATACAGAACACCATGATAAAAGATAATGCTGGCCATGACTTCCAAAGTACATATTACATTCCCAACGCAGATTTTGGTCTGCCTTTATACTTAAACCTCTCAATCACACTTCTGGATCAATATGCTGGAGATGCAAAGCTTCTAAGAATTATGCACCCATTTATTACCGTTTAATTGCTTTATAAATTCAGTTTTATGTATATGATCCAAACTGTATTCAATGGGGCTCATTCCGTTAAATTATAGCCTAAGAGACTAAGAGACTCAGCAGGCTCACATGCTGCTGCCTCCCCAACATAAGAGCTTCAGTTATCAGGCAGTATAGAAATGTAATCAATCAATCAAAATCCTCCTTCCATTAAAGGCAGAGTTGGTGCAAGGAAACTTTTAGGATTGAGTTATAAAAGCAGACCTAGCAGAGTTAGGTAAGACTGCACAAAGTAGGCCATATACAAGAAGATGTAGTATTGCATCAAAGTAACACTTTCCTCACAACATGCACTAACAAATGGCTAAACCATGACATTTGGTCCCTGGCCAATGCGCTGGGTGGATCCTCCACCTGTTGTGTCAGTGAGGAGCTAGTTTTGCTGTATGTGGACAAACCCCAATGGAGAGGGCCTGTGCACAGTCAAGTTGCCTAAACCAATGTGCCTGGTGTGTGATCATCGCTTGGGGAATCTTCTTCTGCCTCGCGCCTTCTCCCATTAGGTGAGGAAAGCAGGATGGGCGAAACTGAGCCAGCTGGGTGTCTGATTGGGGTACCACATGATGCGCAAAGAGACTCAGCTCCTGCAAGCGCCGGCTGAGTGTTCAGACTGCCTTTGCTCATCCTTTACCTTCTCCATAAGAAGGCAAAATTCCTTCTCCTCGCTCTAGCAGAACAATTATTCTTGCAGGTAAGTCAGTACGCTAAGATTCAACTCTTAGTAAAAGAATCCTAGTTAGTTAACTATCAGTTTTAAGTGATTGTGTATATCTATTAACTTAGGGAGTGTTATCCTGTTATTTCTGGAAGAGAATACCCCTTCAGCTTCTCTGGGTTCCATCCAATATTGTGCAAACAGACTACTGGGACATTCTCTTCTTCACATCCACAGCTGTGCTCCCCTCCAAATCTGCTATGGAGGCTCTGAAGCAGGTTGAGGGGTGAGCAGGGGGACGATAGAGTTTAAGAAGGTTGGATACTTGTTTGCTAACTGTTTACAAGAAAGCATATTGACAACAGCACAAAAGCAGACACATTGCTATGTCATGGTTAATGCTGAGGAGGGAAATTCATGTAAGAGAACAGAAGAAGAGTGTGAGGCCCATGACTCACTCTGATAAGCATGGCTCAGATGGTTATACCAGCTCTTTCTTAGGAACTGATATCCTCTCTCCTCCCCCAGGTCCACGCTCAACTAAAGAAACACACACAGTTTTAAATATCTAGATTAAAGACAGCATACAAGATCACCTGTTTTTTCTGCTTCTACCTCTTCCAAGTCCTTATTTAATAGGTTTGACAGTTCTAGTGAACTGAAGTTCTCCAAAGTTTTTTCCTGTGCCTCCTCTTGGTTCCTGAAGCTCTCTCCATTTTCAGCGTGAGTCTCTGGCTCCTCAGAGTCAATGAAGATCTGACCTGCTACCACCTGGGTTCCTGTTGAATGGTCTTTCACCTGTTCTTCAGAAGGCAAGGTTGTCTACAAAATAAGTAGGAAAAATTAAATAGATGAAGCATTTGGCCATCTCACATCCGTAAGACCTTTGACATAGATTGAACAAAGCTGGAATTTTCATTTTAGGATGGATGCATGCAGTGAGTCAGAAGGCACCACAACAGTTTAAGAAAAATGCTTAGGATTCATGAATGAATCTTCTTTTGAAGCTATGCCCTGTCCAGATTCTTCTTTCTCACTCTGACATGCTTCCAGCACCTGCTGCTTTGCTTTAAAATGTAAGCTTGTTGTTTGCTCACTGCAATTCATGTATCCCCCACTATATCTCATGCACTCCCACTAATCTATTTTAGCCGCGAATACAGTCTTTTTTTACAGCTTGTGCCCCATGCTGAGGTATCTGAATATTTTTAATTATAGTCCAAGATGAACTATATATATAAAAAATTCAGATCGCCACTCAAGTCTTATCACTCAACTCTTGAAGCATCCCTCCCTCCATACTCCAAGCTACTTAAAACAAATAATTATCTTATGTGGAGCGCATGTCTTAGTTTTGAGTGTTGGTATTGGCAGTTGAAGAGTTCATAGCAGTTCTCAACTGGAAAAATGAAATCACACCCAAGGAGATTGTGCTCACCTTTGATTCAAAGGACTCCTCCTGAGTTCCTTCTTCATCTGCAAAGTTAAAGAGTATTTTAAGAGAAGTGGAGATAGAACTAAGGCTATTAAACAGAACTGGAACCCCCTGGAAAATAAAGCCATACTGAGCACAGTGAATAACAATATATAATTTCAACAGGAAAATATATAAACAAATCATGCTTTCAGCAAAGCAAACTAGAGGCATTCATTTTCTCACAGCAAATGCCACTCTGCAGTTTAAAACTTTTGTAGATATTGGTATCTGTTATCTTTATTTAGCCACGTCTGGAACTGGCACATGCCCTTACGTGTTATGCTAGTCTTTGTCAGCACCTCCAGACACGTAAAATGTAGCCCTCTCATATAGGAATGGGGAGAAATTTTGTTTGGATCATATTTTAATGTGAACTTAGCTAATTTTCACTTCAGAAACTAATGCCTGAACCAAAACAGGTATACTTCAATATTCATACTTCTTTTAATTTTGTGATGTAGTTCTCCAACCAAAGGATGTGTACAAAATTGTGTCTATTAAAGGAAGTTTTTAAAATAATAAATAAAAAATCCTTCCTTCTACAATCTGAAGGATTTGGTGGTCCTACAAAGACAGCCTCCATTAGCTCTTATTCCCTTCTATGAATGAAAGGACCGCCTCCGTTTGCAGAAGGGATACTCTGGATCTAACCCAACATACAGTCCAGCTTTAAGATGAAGGGCTCAGTCTCTAATGGAACCGGTTATTCCTAGATTATTCAGTACACGGAAGAGTCTTAGAACATACGTTATGTTTTGCAGAGATCAATCATAAATAGAAGAGTGTTCTTCCCTTTCTTCCTTCCTTCCCTGTGTTATGGATTTATCCACTTTTCTCTTTTGTTGTTCTGTCAGTATATTATTATTTTGAAAAGTCACAGGAAACAAAAAAATATTATTTCGAATTCTTTGAAGTCAGCAAGAATATTTAAGAGACAGTAAAGAACAAACTGTTTAAGAAGAAAGAGAAGAAGTGCAGGAAAGAAAACTCTCTGGCAATGGAAGGCATGGAAAGAAACAAAGATAAAGGGTTGTGTGGGGCAGATACAGGAGGGCAACTTAGCTCGAAGTCTCAAAGCAAAGTCAGAAGACGAAGGGGAAAAAAACAAGCTATCTGATTAACAATGGACGGTTAGATGATACAGTAAATACAGAATTGCAAGATCAGTCTTAACAGCCAACTGAACTAGTTTTCATAAAGCTTGAAGGTTAGCAGCAAGAAGTCTGGCTTAGTTTAACTCTGGAAACGCAACAAATTTAGCTTCCATAATTCATGGCAAAATAACACTTAATCTTTGTGAAACAAATGTAGAAATAACTCAAGAAAAACAACAACTGATTATTAGAATTTTCACAGCAGCAGAAACTGAAGTGATAGCCATCAGAATGTCACATTTAAGCATCAGTATTATTGAAAAAATCCACAAAAGAAACAGAATCTGGTCACTAAGAATTAAGTATGAAACTGACCCTCAGTAAATTAACATTTTGGTTTGGAAGAGCAATATAAAGACAAGGGAAAAACATTGGCTTTAAGTGGAACTCACTGAATTACCAGAACCAATGAATGTATTTTTGTTTGTAATCTTTAGAGTGAAGTATGCAGCGTGTTTCATTCTCATTGCATCATGTTAACAATCTCTCTGAAGTAACAAGCTCTATATTAGGTTGCAGACAAACACATTGTTGATTGCCAGCAAATAGATGTTCTTTCCAAAGCAACGTGTCAGAGGGAAAAATAGGCTGAATGTGTGTTGCTTTGCTTTTCTCCTTTAAATCCCTGGAAAAGGTGTATTATTCCGTTATCATTCCTGGCACAGAACTAGATAATAGAGGGGCAGGTCCACTGCCCAACAACAAAAGAAGCAAATTTCTTTTAAAGTAATAATAGGAATCCCATGGCTATAAATATTAATTTAAGGCTACTTGAAAGCTTACTCTGTTCATATACCTAAACAAGAAGACATGTTAATTATGGGTTCCCAAGAGAAAAATCATAACAAGTACCAACTATAGTTAGGATTGATTTCCTGAATTGTTTTTCAAAGATGAAAACTAAGGTTAGCAAAAGATGATCCATTATTTCTGCAAATCCATTAGATGGATTGCAAAATAAAAGGTGTACTTCCTAGGAAAGTATGAGTATAACATTAACCCTATAACTCTTAAAGCAAATTAGAGTAAATGTTCAATTACTGCAATAAGGAAAGGTAATGTTAGAGCCCTTTATGTTTTATTCTAGTATCAAGCAAATAGATTTTTAGTGCCATTTCTGCTCCTCATGTGGCAAACCAAAACTCCTTGTCTTCATCTTCTACCGCTGCTCTTAGGAATAGTCTGTTGGTCCAGGGTTAGGTTGTGGTATACTAATAAATGATTCCTTTCTGTGAATATCGGTGATAAAATAAAACTTCTACACTTTTGATCGTTGTCAGCATTCTTGAGTTAATTTACCCATCTTGTATGGCATAGCATATAATCTACCATGGCACATGCCACATTTCTGCCAAAGATCTTAATATTTTGTATTGTTCAAATACATGCGAATGAAGCTACAAGGAGCAGTCACAAGAACAACCATCAGTGAACTCCAAGTGTCAGTATAAACACTGATTATTTGAAGCCCAGATTCTTAACATATACCAATGCCGGAAGGATTGCAAACAGTTCTGCAGTGAACAAAAATAACTCAGTTGGGAATCACTGTGGTACAGTCAAGTGCCTATGGATAAGTGCTGCTCCCACATGATCTTGTGTTTTTGAATTATCAATAAAAACACTGCCTAATCCTTGTGAAGTGAACAGTGTTCATATAGTTCAACTACTGATAATGGACAGCAGTCACCTCAACCTTTGGGAACTGGGCAGGTATCTCAAGTGGGCAAGTATCCCAAGCAACCTCCTGGCCAGGGAAGACAGTGAAGTACTATTGAAGCAGTATTATTAAGTGATAGCTTGAATTATTGTAGAAGCAGATTAAGCTGAAGTGTAAAGCTCTGACTGAAAGAACTTGACAAACGGTGTCTCCCACCCAGTGAAGTGGTCAAATAGATGCCGCATTATAGCAGAGCAACGTAGAGAGCTGTGCGTACAAACTCAGAAGTGGTTTCAATGCTTCAGCATAGAGACGAAGCAGAGGTGAGATGAAATGCAATCTGATACAGTTTGAGCACCTGCCATAGTAAATAGGGTCTAGTTTGGACTGCAACTCAATTGTACAGTCTGCTCTCAATGAGGTAAAAGACAGCATTCTCAAAACATGTAGTGCCTTAAGAACTTTACCTTGAGCTGGCTCACACGCTGAAAGAAAGAAAGCTTCCTAGGATCGATCCCCAAAACATTGTCTCTCATCACTGGGATATCCGTCTGGCCAAATTTCAGGCTGGAACGTAAGCCATGCTTTTGGCAAAAGTAGAGAGAGGTAGTTTTTTGACCAGGAGAATCTACAGCTGTTCAGTAATGTATGCTGATGTGTACCCTAGGATTGCCATGCCATTAATCTTCAGAGAAACAAGAGCTACACACAGGAAGCTACACTTAGGATATTATCTTGAAACGGATCCTCCTGCTGCTCAAAGGTCTGAAATAGGTAAAGCCAATTCATAGCTGGAATGTAAGGTTTTTCAAAAAAACCAAAAAACAAACAAAACAAAAATGGGAAAATTGCCTCTTAGGCAACAGTAGTAAAAGTCTCTAAGAATTCTGTATTTCCAAGAAGTGTCATAAGCTTGAAAGGTAAAAAACACCTGGCAGCAACTGGATGTTTTTGTCTCAGAAAGGCTTTGTGAGATAACATTGAACTAAATCAGGTGATCTACAACAAACCAAGGCATACAAAAACCACACTGGGTATTTGTCCAGACGGAGAGGCGGGTAAGAAATAAATCATTCTTCTTCTTCTTCTTCTTCTTCTTCTTCTTCTTCTTCAAGGAACTAAACCAAGTAAATCTTGACCATGAATTCCAAGAGTATAGGAGGGAGACTTAGTCTTTGTGATTAAGTTGGGAAACTTAATACTTCAGATATTAAAAGCGCATTTACTGACTGATATGCGCACACACTAATAATGCAGAATTCAGATGCTAGTTATTTTAAAGCTAGTAATAGAAATGTCTTTCAAGGTCTAAACTAACATGGAATATTAGAGTTAACAGCAGTATTTATTTTTAGCTGTACATTTCTGTTCTTTATAGACTTTGTGTCTAACTTGTGAATCAGAAAAGACGAGGCTGATGACATAAATCTACATATACTCATCCTTAAATTAAAATGTGATATTTCTAGGAAAGGCCAGCAAACTCCACCCCCACCCCCCAATCAAACACAGCAAAATCGTTATGCCAAAGTTAGTTGCAATTTGCCAACCAAAATCCTGGCATGCGTTAAAATGCTGGTGTCAGGCGACTTGAGGATTACATATAAGTGTTAGATTTCAAAAATATGCCTTTTAGTATGTTGGTCATCTGTAAGGATAGGAATAGAGTGCATGAATCCTGGGACATACTATCTACAACAACTAGCTACCTTGACTCATTCACTTCTTTTGGCTTCACAGAACTGGTTTTTCTAAACATACTTCTGGGAAAAGTGCAGGTGGCTAGTTAGGTTTAATAAACAGCTAATCATATCTTTGGATGTGATAAGTAGCCAATGTCCTTTTTGTCTCAGCTGCAGTACAGGGAGAACTACTCACAGTGTCAGGGGCACACCACATTGGAGGCACAACTTGATTTGCATCCTGTCACTGACAATTAACTCAAGCTGTCCAGCACATCAAGTTATAATGGCATCACAATGCTCATGCTTTTTTTGCAAACAACAAAAACAACCTACATTAATTTACTGGATGGGCAGAAGGTTGGTAAGATGCCCATTGAGAGTCCACCAAGGATTTTCTTTTTAAGTGTAAGCATGATCCTGCTAAAGCTAAGCTAGTGAACTGAGTGGTACTTAAGTGGAAGTTAAGCATGTACTTAAATCTCTCCTATTGAAATCAATGGGGCTTACAAGTTATAAACGAACATAGCAATAATCCCAAGAACCGCAACCATACCTGTATTAAGTTGGCCAGACTGTCAATTTTAATCTGGAAAATGAACCTTTCTAGCACCAGAATTTATAAGACTCTAATCAACCCACTGCTCTGTGGTTAAAAAAAAAGGCTTTCCTATGCTTTTCAATATCTAGCTACTACTAATTTGGCTACTATTAAAAGATATTGATATACTCCCATTTTCACTTCTCCAGCACTAACCAGTACCTATTGCTGCAAAGCCACCCACTTATTCTCCTCCAAATGCTTCTTTATGTTTTCCTTCACTTCAGTCATATTTACCTAAGTAGTAGTTCAGAGATAACATACTTTAAACTTGACAGGCTTGCATCATAAATTTTACAAAACCAGAGAGCAAGTTTCAAAAGTAAAGACAACACTGCAATACTTTCATGCTCTGAGTAACTGAGCCTGTAACAAGCCATGAAATCAGTACATCCACCTTCTCAGCAATTAAATAGGAGAGGAGGAGGAATGATTACATACTTGTTCCTATGATTTAACTGCTCACAAGGAACCTGGAATACCAAGAAATAACTTGCGTTGGATAGCACTCTTGTTCTTTGCTGTGACAACACAATCCTAGGCATGTTACTTCTGAGTAAACATCCCACTGAGTAAAAAGTCCCACTGAAGCTCTACTTGGTTGTTCAATACGCATGATGCTCCCCATGTGATTTAGAACCTCATAAGTAGAACAGCACTCCTACAGCAAACTGCCTCCTGCAGAGCTCACCTTCCAATGCTAGCAAACATGGTCTTGTTCTCCCTTTTCATGCAATTTGCACCTCATGTGCTTGAACATGCAAACAGGACTTGTGTACAATTGAGTTTATTCCCAGATAAATATGCATAGGACTACAGCCTGTTATATAGAAGACTTCTACACATAAATTGGAACAATTAGACACATGGAAGGCATATTGACGCTCCACTGGTTGAGATCTTGTATACTAGCTCACTTGCATTCCACCCTACTTGAATCCAAGTTAGTTATTATACAGATCAAAGTTAGTCAGTAAGTTAACTGCATCAAGCACTACCGAGTTAGTTATTTGATGTGCATTCTCCAATGCCTTCTCTCTTATCCAGACATCCTCTCTGTACAACTTAACTACTGCCCACCCACCCTCTGAGTGCTACCCATCATGCTTTTCCAGTTAATTCAAGCCAAACCATCCCCCAAATCTTCCCTCAACTAGCTTTTATTCCAAATTTCACAAGTGATCTGCCATATTTCATGCAAATCAATGAGCATCACCAACTGGCACTCACTGAGTTGCTCAGCCTCTTGGCACAATCCAACTAGACGGGCAGATGACATAATCACCTGCGTTAGTAAAATCCTAGAGGTACCTACTTCAGCTACATGAATACCTTTGGGAATGAACCACTGCCTTTTCTGCCAGTCTAGGCAAAGAAGCTTGCAAGCTATGTGAAATTCCCTGCATTTCAGGAGGAACAAGGTTCAGGGTCTTCCAACCTACACCAGCTGCCCAGGCCATAGACTTAAAGAATGTAGGGTAATGGTTACCCATACAGGAACCTAGGAAGCTACCTTAACACAAGTCAGACTCTTGGTCCTAGCTCAGTATTGCCTACACCAAAGATACACAACATGTATCTGTAGTACAACAGTCCCAGGCAGTGTGGCCAACGATCAGGGGTCACGGAAGTTGCAGCCCAAAAATTCTGCAGGATACCACATACTTATCCTTGGTCTATACTGGCTGATAGCAGTTCTCCATTATTTTAGACATGAATCTTTCAGAGATCTGCTTGGAGATGCTGGCGACTGAACCTGGGACCTTCTGCACACAAAGCATGGGTTCTACCACTGAATGAGTCCTTCCCCATAAACACTTTCCACATGTGCACTTGGCTAAGTTTGGGGTGACAACACACAAATTGTAGGGGGGGCACTTCTACAATTCAAGCACAGTCACCCACCTCAACACTGATCATCGGCATGCTAGCTTAACATATAAAAGCCAGTGTGGCGTAGTGGCTAAAGTGTTTGACTGAGAGTCAGGAGATCCAGCTTCTAGTCCCCACTCGGCCATGGAAACCCACTGGGTGACTTTGGGCCAGTCACAGACTCTCAGCCCAACCTACCTCACAGGGTTGTTGTTGTGAGGATAAAATGGAGAAGAGGAGGATTATGTACTCCACCTTGGGTTCCTTGGAGGAAAAAAGGTGGATATCAATGCAAAAATAAATAAATAAAAGCACATACACATGCACCAAGCATATTTAAATGCAACCCAGCCCATATGGAGTTGGATAAATTTCTGAAGGCTACCATTCCTGATGGCTATGTGCTACCTCCAGTATCAGAGGCATTAAATCTATGTACATCAGTTGCTGGGGAAGATGGGTGGGAGGGTGTTGTTGCATCCGTGTTCTGCTTGTGGGTTCCTGGTTGACAGCTGACTGGCCACTGTGTGAACAGAGTGCTGGAGTAGGTGGACCCTTGGACTGATCCAGCAGGGCTCTTCTTATGTTCTAAAGCCTGCACTGGGAAGATGCCTTACATAAATCGGGTGGGCGGGCAGAGGCGATACAGAAGTGACACTGTAAACAGAAAAGGGAATTGAGTGCCTCCGTCCACTCTTGATTATCAAATGTGCTAATATGATATCGCTTTAGGATAAGACATTCAGGGTGAAGAGAGCGGGGCGGGGGGGGGGGGAGAAGAGAAAAAAAAGAAGGGAAATAAGGAAAGACATAATGTTTTAATTAAAATTCACTTAGAGGTGGTCAAAAGACAGACGGAGAAGTCAGCCCTGGCCCAGCGGCGGGGGGTTTGGTGCACCCAACAGATGACACCCACCCACTCTAGCCTGTGGCATTCAGCCTCCCAACCGCTTGCCGTGGCCCTGGCAGAGACACCTCCCGCCCCAGCCGCCGCCGCCACCTCCTCAGGGTCTCTCCTCCCAAACTCGGTCCCAGGAAGGCGAGGCCCACCAGCAGCGCCATTACTGACCAGCAGCAGCCACGCTGACACCCACTAGCAACAGCGACGCCAGTGCCGCCACGGCCCACGCAACCCGCCGCCGCCGCCGCCGCGCTCCGACCCGGCCGAGCAGCTCCATGGCGCTCCAGAGCCCTTCCCGGTGAAGCAACACGACGGACGGCCGCTGCGCTGCTGAGGGAGCCCCGACTCCGGCTCCCTCGACCCGCCCACAACCGCACGGCGGCCAATCACGCGGCACCGCTTCGGCAGCGGGCGCTTCCAATGGCCGCTTGGCGTGGCCTAAGCCCGGATATCATTGGCTGCTACGTTCTCCGACATGGCCTCTCCGAATTGGACGAAAGAAGCCGATTCCAATAGTGGGCCGGCGCGTCAGTGTCTTCCTCCCGGCCAACCAGGTCATGACGACGAGGAGGTAAACTGAGTTTTGCACTCTCACACTTCCGGTCCCATACTGCAGCTCGTAGGTCCTTCACGGGAGGATCCTGCTGGTATTAAAGTCGTGAAAATGTCGTCCATGGCTGGCTTCTTTTCACTTTTTGTGGGGTGGGGCCGTGATTGAAGCTGTGATTATTTCAAAGAAAAGGTGCCTCTACCACTGCCTGTGTTATTACATTGTCGTCTATGGACTTCCACCAATTTTGCCCCGCACATGGAGGTTTGGACTGACATCAATGTCGAACCGGAAGTATAGCTTTAAGCTTATCAAGACCGTGAGCCCTTTGCTCTTGCTGAGACCTCGCCAGTCTAAGCTGGGCAGTACCATGCGCACAACGGAATGGAGAGGAAGGACTACAATAACCAGAGGGCATTGCGACAAGTCAGTGGAGCGCATCGGGAAGACCAGTTCAGAATACACCGGAGACCGTGCTGAGGAGTTATAGTAGCTACATTAAAAGCCACATAGAAAGAAAAGGTTAGAGTCGTACACTGTCGCCCATAGGGCACCCATTGCCTAGAGCAAGGACTTCCTGTTTCTTCGGATGCGGATTTCTAATCTCCTCAAGCGTTGAAGTGACACAGCTGCTCAATAATGTAGAAATCCAAGTTTCTGGCGTATCTGCGACTGGACAGCACCAATAAAAAAAGTTCTAGAAAACTGGTCACTCTGCCAGATACAAAAGAGGGCAGGGCTCCTGCAGCTTTAACCTGTTTTGACGAAGAGGGAATTTCACCAGGAGCTGCAGGCATACAAATGACACCTGCTGAAATTCCCTTTTCTAGACAACTGTGAAAGATACAGGAGCCCTGTCCTCCTTTTCATATGGTCACCCTAGATAAATGGTTTTGAGACAGTTTTGTTGACTGAATTTGGAGAGAGAAAGCCAGGTGTTTTCATCTAGACTAAAGCTGGGGTTGAAGGACTTCAACAGTAACTTCCCTTGGAGTATAAAGCAGGACCAGCAGCTGTGCTACCTGTTTTTAAGACTCTTATTTGCTTCCACTATACTCTGCAAACAAACAAATACTTCAAAGACTCCATCAATTCCCAGTGCTCTCTCCAAAGGAAACTAAACTCCTTTAGTACTGCCCCTGAACTTCTCTCAACTTAGGGCTTCTCTATACACCCTGTGTAGCCTGTGGTGGCTGCTAGTTGGCACTGCATTGTTTATATGATGCAGCCACCAACTTGCACTCACCATGGGCTTTCATCCGAAACTGTGCTTTTTAAAAGTCGCTGACTTTCTGTGACTTTTTCCTTTGCTCTGAGGTCACCACCTTCTTTCCTCCATCTGTCAGTGGTGGCCTTGCTTCAGGGTGAGCATTCTGGTTGTGGATCAAGGCCCAGGGTAGGGCGCAGGAAAGCCGGGAAGGGGGAGGGCTCAATGAGCCTAATGGCTGCAAGCACTGTGGTTTTTTTGGCTGGAAAGCCCACACTCCCTCCTGCCATCGAAATTTACCGTTCCCACACTGTTGCTGCGAGGCTGTGGGGCTTTTGAGGGAACAAATGGCCAAAACATCGTTGTCAAGACACACCTCCCCGCCCTGGGGAAGTGAGGAGAATGTAATCAAAAGTATTTACTGGAGTGGTGCCTAACTGTGCTACAGATAATCTTGCTTTGAGTGGCAAAAGAAACTTGAACTTCAATGACTGAGTTCGGACGAAACTTTAGTCAATGGAGGGGGGAAGAGGCAACTGATGGTTCGTTATTTTTGTAGTGCTCCCCACATGACACGTTCCCCCTCCTTCTGTTGCACGTCCGAAAGTCCCAGCCTCATGATAAGCAACAGGTCTCTGATAAGCAACGGAGCAGCCCATTGTTTTTCCCCGTTGTTAAATAAATTAATGGAGGCACAGCCGTGCCTCCATTGTTAAGGGCCGTCAGTAAAAAACACATTCCGCCATGTTAAAGTGATAATTGGGGGTTGGGGGTAATTCTAACAGCCATAAAATCGAAAATGTTTCATCAACCTTTCTGAAATTTACAGGTGCCAGAAAGAAATGTTGGTTTTACATTACCTGAAAATTTCAAGAAGATTGGTGAAAGATTGAGGGAAGGAGAGCAGTTTAAGTTAGAAAAGGAATACAAACCTGTCTCCCTGCTTTAGTAAAATTTACTTCCGGGTTGCGACTTTTGTGCTCACAATTTGCATAATTTCTAGAGCCTTATTAAATAATCCAGTGGTGGGGTCTTCTTCCTCCTTGACTGTAGTTGATGGAAAGCTTTTCGTTTTTCAAAAATTCCCTTCGGTTGACTTTTAAGGACTATTTTAACCTCTCATTCAAGTCAATGAGGCGGCCATCTTCCCTCATAACGCGACACACTCTCCCCCCTCCCTCCTGCCTTAGAATGTGGGGTGGGTGAGTGAAATGGCCGCTGCCTCTAGCACAGACCTTTTGAGTGAAGAAGAAGACGAGTTTCTCTTTTCTCTTCTGGAACATGCATTCCTTTGGCTCTGAGAGTATTTTGGGCTATCTTCATAAGGCCAGTTTGCTCTTTTGCTCCCTGGTGAAGCAGGGTGTGGTTACTCTGGATCCATGGTAACTTGATCTTCAGATCTCTCCTGGGACTAGGTAGCTATACCTTTCTTTTAATTTCCCCCATCCCACTCACACACAGTGCTCCTTCCCTCTTTTCTAAGAGTTTGGTCCATACTGCTATAAGTTGAAAGCTTCAAACACTTCATTTAATTAGTTTGGGCCGGTGTTAAGTTTTAAGTACAATGTTGAAACCTTTCAAAGTGCTTCTGGGCCTACAACATTGGTTTCAGCCTAGTCACCCTGTTTTTCTAATAAGGTTTAGAAACAGTTGAGCTGTCGTTTATTTTGCATAGTGTACACGGATTTTCTTTCTAATCCTTGCAGTCTACACTGGCTCCCTCCTTGATGTGTTTTTGGATGCAGACAAACCCTTTTTTGTTCCAGCAGGCCTTTGGCAAATCATCTGGACCTCTGTCTATACCTTTGACATTTAAATTGTTATGTATTTAAAATGTTTAAAATGCTTTAATATTGAAAAGTATTTAATTATATTTTTAACTTTTGTATATTTAGGCTGACCATATGAAAAGGAGGACAGGGCTCATGTAACTTTAACAGTTGTAGAGAAAAGGGAATTTCAGCCAATGTCATTTGTATGCAATTAGTCCCTGGTGAAATTCCCTCTTCATCACAACAGTTAAAGTTGCAGGCACTATACTAGAGTGACCATATACAAAAGAAGGCAGATCCTGTATTTGGTAAGGGTATGGAACAGCATTCCCCATCCTGCTGCCCTCCAGGTGTTTGAGATGACAAGTCCCAGCATTCCTGACCATGGGACATACTGACTTGCAATGATGGGAGTTGTAGTCCAACACCCTTGGAGGGCACCAAAGGGCTGCTCTAAACAAAAAAAGAGAAGTAGGTGGCCCTAAGTTGTTCGTGATCAGTTTTCCACAACCCCACAGTCACTTCTGCATATCATATTCTCCACCCTGTTCTCATGGTATATCTGCTTTGGGAGAATGAGAATTTCACTTGCACTTTCTGCCTCCTTAGGGAGGATGTGGCATTAAAACTTGGGAGCCTTAACTCCCAATTTCCCTGCTTTTTGGTGCTTGGTTGGAATCTGTAGAGCTTTAACATTGTTTTTGTGAACTGTAGGGTTTTTGTTTAATGAATATAATATACTGTCCGTTGTGTGTCCCCCCACCCCCTGCCCCCCACGACACAATAATCAACACAATGGAGAGTTGCCTCTTCCCCCCTCCGTTGCCTAAAGTGTTGTCTGAACTCAGCCAATTTCTCCATCTTCACTTCTGTAAAACCAGCTGACAATGTGCTTAATGAAGGTATAATTAAAAAGGATAAACAAAGTTGAATAAGCAAGCTAATTCAAATCAGCACTCATTTCATTAGGGCTGAAGCAATGAGTGTTATGCAGCATAGTTGGTGCAAAAGTCAACTGCCTGGATGTTAATGTGGGCCAGAAAGTTGTCTTGGTTACCAATTTAAAGTGCTTGTGTTAAACTTTAAAGCCTTAAATGGCTTGGGGCCAGGGGGCTTTCTATACGCAGCCAAAGCCCCCGTGGTGGCTGCGAATTTGTGCTGCATCCGTTATATGATGCAGATGCAGATTCACAGCCACCACAAGGCTTTCCCTCGAAGCTGTGCTTTGAAAAAGTAGGGGACTTACCTTGACTTTTTTGGTGGGAGAGAGATCAGTATGGCTCTTCCGCCATCTGACCTCACTCCGGGGCTGATCCCAGGGGGCAGGCCTGGTGGCAGGCGACCGATGATTGGTCTCCAGAAACCAGGAAGAGGGTGGGGTGGTGGTGGCTCCAGTAACCAGGTGACTGCTGGAAACACCGTGTTCCCTCCTTGGCGTCAGGATTACCCGACGCCACCCTGAGGAAGGAAAACCGTTGGGTTTTGGGGGAAGGTGGCACCAACTTGCTGCCATGAAGACAGGCCCCAGGTAAACTTAAGGACTGCTTTTACCCATATGGTCCATATGTACCCTCAGATCGGTGTTGGAGGCCCTGCTTGGTCATGGCCCCACAGTTGCGGAACTATCTTATACTTGTTTTACACTTAGCCCCTTCAGTTCAGGCGTTTAAGAAGGCTTTGAAAACTTAGCTCTTTACTGAAGTCTTTCATTAAGAGTATGAATGGCATGTGTTTTTAATAGCACTTCTCATAATAACTGTATACCTATCTGATCTTGTATCATCCATGTTTGTATGTGAGGGTTTGGCCCTAAGTGGCTTATACATTCTTTATACATTCTTTGAACGAATGAATGAATGGAATCCAATATAGAGCTAATAATAACAACTAGGAATTTGTCGAAGTTTAATTATTAGGAAGGAAAAGGTCTTGCTCATTTGAAAAAGGTCTTACTACTGTTGAAATGAAGACATTTCCAAAGGACTGATACCTATGTTTTCAATTGGGATGAGTGGATTGCCCCAGATCCATTCCATGATTGTTCTATGGGTTTGCTCTGCCCTACCTTCCATATCTCCTGTATTCCCATTTAACAAGGAGAACTTTTAAAATTAATTCCAGAGCTGGTGCACATGCAATTTGCCATAGGTTTAAGCTCCTTAGGTTTCCCCCTTCTATTTTACTGACACAAATGTGCACATTGATAACACAAAATCAAAATAAATTGTAAGAAGTCATACATATGCTTTCAACAATAGTATGGTCGTGCAATGTTTTCCTGAGGCACATTGGTAAAGCTCAGAAAAATAATCTTTTTAGAACTGTTTATATCATCACATAAAAATTGCATTCTTGCTGTATTTTAACAGTGCACACAAGTGCGCACACACATATTTCAGATCTCTATTAAAATTAACAGGGCTGGGGGGAAACCTTACCAGTGTCATTGACGCCCATTTCCTTATACACCAGTGAAATTGACAAGGTCTGGGGAAATCCATCTCAATTTCACAGATCTCTTGTAAGTTTTTTTTTTTAAAAAAAAAGTATTACTAGGTGCATGCACCAGTGCAATGGTAGAAGTATGTGAGGTTTTCAAGAAAAAGAAAGACCCCCTCCCCCAGTAAAATTGAGAATTTGTGATAGTTTCAAGGAGACCAAGGAGGCGAAGGAAAAGACTGTGCCATTGATGCCCATGGACAAGGAAAAGGTGAAGGAATTAGGTAAGGAAACAATACCTGTTTATTGCAGCTCCCATCAGCATGACCCAGCTAGCATGACCAATGGTCAGGAATGACAAGAATTGTAGTGCAACAATATTTGAGGGCCACCGGTTCCTCACCCCTGTGTTATAAAGACACTTCCATATTGGGAGGAGAAGAAGTTGAACTGAAAATAGCCATTTCCAAATGCACACAACTTTATGGGGGAAATTGGTTGTTGATGACTATGAGTGTCATCAGACAAGTGTTTTATCGCACACTCGTTACTGTTCACTCATGGTTTTTCGTGGGCCCTTTGAGGCCGCTGATGCCATCCGCTTCCTGTGCATCTCCTGCGCCTTCTGATCTTTTTTCCGTGACAAAAAATCCATTTCTTTTTATTGTGTGCAGGAAAACATGCTCGATAAAAACACCCACTGAATGGGCCATGTGGTCGTTGCTGCTTCCTGTTTCTTCCCCATGTGAAGAAAACGGAATCTGTTTGTCTCTATTGTGGGACAGCAGCCGGAGGCCAAAGCAACAGTAGGGAAATGTGATGCCCTTCTGATGATGCTCTAACAGATACACTTCAGACAGAATGCATCTGTTTACTTATTAACACAAGGAGGTTGAAATACAATTGTAAATCTCTCTTCCTGTGTGGCCATTAATTGATTAAAAACCCTGATGCAAATGCATTTGGAATTGCATTCCTGTCTTTCACACCAACAGCTGAAGAAAGGCTCAGAAAAGTGCTTTAAAAGCTGCGCCCCTTCCTAGAGTTGGAAGACCTAAAGATGGTAGTGCACTCACTGGTAACTTCGAGGCTCGACTTCTGCAATGCGCTGTACATAGGGCTACCTTTGTGCCTAGTCCGGAAACTTCAATTAGTTCAAAATATGGCAGCCAGGTTGGTCACCGGTACACCTAGGGGTGACCACATAACACCAATCTTAAAATCACTCCACTGGCTGCCCATTAGTTTCCGGGCGACGTATAAAGTGTTGGTTATTACCTTTAAAGCCCTACATGGTTTAGGTCCAGGTTACCTGCGGGATCGCCTTCTCCCGTATAATCCGCCCCGCACACTCAGGTCCTCTGGGAAGAATTTACTCCAGTCAGCCAGAACTAGGCTGACGAGTGTTACCCAGAGGACCTTCTCTTCTGCCGCTCCCAGGCTGTGGAATGGCCTGCCGGAGGAGATTCGACAAATTAGCAGTCTTCTGGAATTTAAGAAAGCCGTGAAGACTGTTCTCTTCCGGCAGGCCTATCCAGTTTAATTTTAAGATGTTTTTAATAATGTATTTGTTTTTATCTGTTTTAACGGTTTATCTATTTTATTGTTTTATATTTATATTTGGTGTTGTTCCCCGCCTCGATCTAGATGGAGAGGCGGGTTAGAAATGAAATAAATAATAATAATAATAATAATAATAATAATAATTGGTCATGGACAGCAAAAGACAACCTCAAGACATTCTCTTGTATTCACCATACCCTGTTTCAAATGCTTGGAGAAAAGCACTTTAAAAAATGAAAAGAAAGAAAGAAAAGTAAAAGCCAATTCAGCCAGCTTGTTCTCATCAGGTGCCTTGATTACGTGGCTTATTAAGGAGCTATCCAAAAAGGCAGAGTTGTAGTGATAAACTCACCTAGGAATTAATTAGCTTTGCTTGATCTCCCTCCCTTGTGGTGTCAGTCTAGAAAGCAATCTTGGAACCATTAACTGGCTAGTAAAATAGGCAACTCTTATATAAGGGCCATTGTGCTCTCTGGAAACTGGATTTTAAAAGAACAAACTGAATTAGCAACATCCCATGCGTATGTAAGACCTAGCATATAAAGTAGGGGTGGGCAGACTTTGGGCTTGTTGGGGCTACTTTGTTTTTTTACTAGATCCCCATGATCCAATAACCAAAGGTAGTTGCAAAAGACATACACATAGAATTCTAGAGCAGGGGTACCCCTGAGCACATTCTGAACTTGTTTTCAGTACCTGAACTGAACTCATAGTTCTTTCATATAACAGTTCACTCTGGTTTTACTCTGGCTCTTTCTACACCTAATGGTGTAGAGAGAGAGAGGGAGGGAGGGAGGAAGGGAGGGAAGGTGATCCCAGATTTACCTGCTTGCGGGATCGTCCCCCCAGCTTCTAAACGGAAGCACAACATCCCGGGAGGAAAGGGACATCACGCCTGCCATTTTTTTAAGCAACAGAGGAGCCTCCGTGTGGCAGAAAAGGTAAGGGAACCCAACCCCCCCACATGCCCACCCACCCCTGCCATCCTGGGGATGGTGAAATTGCTTCCCCACCCCATGGGCATGGAGCCACCCCATGTGGCTCCATGCCCATTTTAGGACATGGGATGGTGGGAAGACTGGGATATCCGCTATCCTGGGGTTATCCCGGGGTCGTCCCTAGGTTGCCCCCAGTTGCCCCAGGGATCCACTGTGCATCATTTAGATGCATAGGAACGACCTAGGGATGATGCCTGGATATATCCCTGATGTAGGCATGGCCCAAATCACTCACGTAATTCCTGACCATTGCCCATGCTTGCTGGGGCTTATGCAACTTGTAGTTCAAAAACCAGGATGGGGAGGGGCACCAGTTGCCTACCCTTGCCATGAGCTTTCTGCATTTCACCAGCCTAATTTAAGTGGAGGGATAGAAATGAAACACACATACACACACACACACACACACACACACAGAGGTGGATCTCTGTTGGGGTTGTTACTGCTTCTCCTTGGCAGAGTTCCAGAGCCTTTAACATAGCTGCAGGGCAGGCAGAAATTCAGCAAGACTCACTTTTCTCATCACTACATCGCCACACCAGGAAAAGCTTGAGCTTATTGAAATTCTGCTGGTCATGCATGTGTGCCCCCAGCTCTTTCCCCATGATTTCATTGGTGGTGGCGGGGGGGGGGGATGCCTTCAAAAAATCTATTAGAATGCACTAAGTTTCCTTTCACTGTGAGCGCTAGTAAACAAAAAACATAATAATAAAAACATTAGCACACACTTTCTTATAATACTAGAACCCTGGGGGCTAGGGATGTGCACTGGATCGGACCCGATCCACGATCCGAGTCCGGTCCAGTGGGAAATTGGATAAATTATCCGATTTCCGATCCCGCAGCTGGATCGGCCGATCCAATCCGAACCGGTCCGAAAAAGCTCCGAACCGGTTCGGCGGATCGGCGGATCGGCGGGCGCCCACTGGCGCCCACCGCCGCTTCCATTGGCGGGCGCCAGCGGGCGCCCGCCGATGAAAGTGGACAGCGGGGGGGGGGAGGAGGGGGGCGCTTACCTTCTCGGCCCGGTGGCTCCCGTCCGGCGCCGGCGCCTACTACTACTAGCAGGCTCCGCGGCCTGCTCTAGGGTGGCGCGCCGGGTGATGTCATCACCCGGCGCGCTACTCTAGAGCAGGCCGCGGAGCCTGCTGGTAGTAGTAGGCGCCGGCGCCGGCCGGGAGCCGCCGGGCCGGGAAGGTAAGGAGGGGGTGCGTGGAGGGGAGGAGGGGGCGCGCGGAGGGGGGAGGGGGGCCCTTACCTTCCCAGCCCGGCGGCTCCCGTCCGGCGCCGGCGCCTACTACTCCCAGCAGGCTCCGCGGCCTGCTCTAGGGTGGCGCGCCGGGTGATGTCATCACCCGGTGCGCTACTCTAGAGCAGGCCGCGGAGCCTGCTGGAAGTAGTAGGCGCCGGCGCCGGCGCCGGCCGGGAGCCGCCGGGCAGGGAAGGTAAGGAGGGGGTGCGTGGAGGGGAGGAGGGGGCGCGCGGAGGGGGGAGGGGGGCCCTTACCTGCCCGGCCCGGCGGCTCCCGTCCGGCGCCGGCGCCTACTACTCCCAGCAGGCTCCGCGGCCTGCTCTAGGGTGGCGCGCCGGGTGATGTCATCACCCGGCGCGCTACTCTAGAGCAGGCCGCGGAGCCTGCTGGAAGTAGTAGGCGCCGGCGCCGGCGCCGGCCGGGAGCCGCCGGGCAGGGAAGGTAAGGAGGGGGTGCGTGGAGGGGAGGAGGGGGCGCGCGGAGGGGGGAGGGGGGGAGGGGGGCCCTTACCTGCCCGGCCCGGCGGCTCCCGTCCGGCGCCGGCGCCTACTACTCCCAGCAGGCTCCGCGGCCTGCTCCAGGGTGGCGCGCCGGGTGATGTCATCACCCGGCGCGCTACTCGAGAGTAGGCCGCGGAGCCCGCTGGTAGTAGCCGCCGGCGCCGGACGGGAGCGGACGGGCCGAGAAGGTAAGCAGTGGCGGGGAAGGGGGCTTACCCCCCCCCCGGAGCCGTCCGCTTCTATCCGCTGGCGCCCGCGGGGGGGGTAGGGAGCGCGGGGGAGGGGGTTTACCTGCCGGGGCCGTCCACAGCGGACGGCCCCGGGGGGGGGAGGGAGTTAGGCCCCCCCTTACCCACCCGCCGCCATTTTTTCCTCATAGACTTGCATTGCAATGCAAGTCTATGGGGAAAAAAATGGCGGCCGATCCAAAAATGTACGATTTTTGGGTCGGGATCGGACTCGATCCGGTCCGGGGGGCCTCCGATTTTGTCCGAACCGGTCCGGGACAAAATTGGAGGTCCCGATCCGGGTCCCGATCCGATCCGGGGGGTCCGTGCACACCCCTACTGGGGGCCATCCAATGAAGCTGAATGATGGGAGATTCATGACAGACTTAAGGAAATATTTCTTTATACAGTGCATAGTTAAACTGTGGTATTCGCTTCCAAGCAATGTAGCGAAGAACTGCAGCTTGAACAGCTTTAAAAGGGGTTAAGATAAATTCATGGAGAATAAGGCTACCAATGACTACTAGTCATGATGGCTCTATACTATCTCCAGCATTGGAAGCTGCATGTTTCTAAATTCCAGTTGCTAGGGAACATAAGTAGGAGGGAGCTATTGCATTCATGTCCTGCTTATGGGCTTCCCATAGGCATCTGAATGGCAACTGTAGTATTTGTTCATTAATTTGTGGCATTTATATACCACTGAATATAGTAAAATCTCTCAGCGGTTCACAATATTAAAATGCAATATTAACACAGCATTAAAAACACTTCGAACTACAATAAAAATAAAATCAAGGGGCGGTAAAATGGAACGGCATAATTCATTTACTTACAGCCCTGGGAAAGCCTTGGTGAACAGGGCCCCCTCCACAAGGATGCGCTTTTGCGCCCGGTTCCGCGATTATGCGCATTATCGCGGAGGCGCTTTTACTCCTAATCCCTCTGCACCGGAGGCGGCGAGAGGCGGCGAAGCGCATTAATTCATGTCCAAAAAGCGCTTTACAAGCAGTTAATGCGCGTAATCGCTTGTTCACACCGCGAAAATGCGCTTTAACGGCCGGAGCAAAATAAAAGTCGCTATTTAACGCGCGTTCGAAAATGCGCATTATCGGGGAGATAACGCGCCTGTATGCCCGTTTTGCGCTCCGTGCTTGTGGAGGTAAATTTTTTAATGAGCCTTCAAGGCTCATTAAACGTCTCGTGTGGAGGAGGCCCAAGTGTGTTTTCAGGAGGCATTTAAAAGATGTTACATTTTCTGCTTCCCGAATGACATGAAGGAGGGTTTTCCGTAGTAACAGAATGCTGGACCACATAGGCCTTTGTTCTGATCCAACAGGACTCTTCCTGTGATTTTATTGTTTCAAAAGCCAATGCATGGAGTCTATTGTAGAGTAAAAATTAATACCTTAACAATTAGGAAATGACAACTTTTGAACTAATCCTCTAGCTGGATCTGCAGTCATTAGCAACATTTATTTCCATGCTGTGATCATGTCACAGCTAAAGAGCAGGTCACAACTGCTGGTCAGAAAGCTGGCAACCCCACAGGTAAGCCAGAGTTGAGATTTCAATTGTTTGTAATAGCGGAAGGTGTGTGTGAGAGACAAGGGTTCCTTGGTGGGAGAATCCTTAGTGTCTGCCCCTATTTTCATCTGTTAAATGTTAAAACCACAGGAGCTCTGCCAGAAAAGAAGGTGGCAACCCTAATGTATCTGCCCATTTCTTTCAGCCTAGTAGCTTTCTTCCCAATTCAATCTCTACAGGGCCAGAACTACACCTTGTGTCAAATCGTTATGATCCCACAAAGGTAACGCTATATCCTTCTTGTTCAAGCCTCATCAGATCAGCAGTTTAGAGCATGCTCATTACTGGCCATTCACGTATGTTAGCGGGTCCATTTGACAATGACGTCCGCTTCCTGCGCAGCTACCACTTCTTTTGTCAGTTAAGAAGCTCCATCACACCTCATTTTTCTCCCTGGTTTGCCTCTGTGGTTTTTTTTTTTTTTTTTACCTCTGATGCATATGCACATCAAGCTTATGGTCCCTTTCCCTTGAATAGCTGCTCTTTCACTTGTTTGCTTTTCCACTCCACTCCACTCCACCTCTCCCTTTCTTTTTCTCCTCCAGTCAGTTCCTGTCAGATAAGCACTTCAACCAGACCACCTTACTGCCAGGCAAAAATGGAACAACCCTTTAGTCTGGCTCTTTGGGGGCATCGAGGGAGTACAATCCTGTCTTTGCAGGATTTAAAAACAAAACCGCTTTTGAGCCTGGGATGCAAGATTTGGGTTTTATATTGAGGCTTGGAGCTGGCTACTGGGAGAGATCGCTTTTCCCTGCCAGGACCTGATGCAATCAATTCAGGCCAACAGCAAGA
Source organism: Anniella stebbinsi (assembly GCA_029215795.1). NCBI lineage: Eukaryota > Metazoa > Chordata > Lepidosauria > Squamata > Anniellidae > Anniella > Anniella stebbinsi. The sequence continues at coordinate 340,808,224 of JARDYH010000001.1, forward strand.
CTCCCGTCGCAGCACACCCACCCAATTCCTTTAAAACTACGTGGAGGTTTAAAGGTGCATTAAACGCGCTTAGGGAAAATAATCCAGACTTTAGGCATTCTAGGAAAAAACAAAAAAGGCTGGGGAAGAGGTGGGGTGTCAGCAGGGCAGGCACAGTGTCATGTGAGTACCGTGCTGCAAATCTGCACACCAGGCATGGCAAGAGTGCACTAAATAAATCACTGGTGTGATGGAGCTCTTAGGATCACAAAATAAATGTGTTTTATAAAATGCACACTAGAGGGCGCCGTCCCCATTGAAATGTACAGGCTGCGTGGTCGCTGGTCTCTTCTTTGTGAAAAGTGCTCAAGTGGAAGAGAACCAGCCAGGGAACCCATGGTAAGAAAATGCGATTTCCCGCGATTTCTCCCCTGCCTGATGAGCCTCTTCATTTATATCTCATCAGACACACAATGACATTTCTTGCGGTATTTTGGACAATGTGAAATAAAAAGCAGGAAACAACACTATGAAAGTGGTATATGAAATGTGGTTTGTGCCCCAACAGACATCAGTGCACTTCAATACCACTATAAAGCAGTAGGGCTATAAAGCAGCTCTAACCCAGATTGAAGATGGAAGTCTGGCACCACAATCCTATGCATGCTTACTCAGAAGTAAGCCCCTTTGAGCTAAATGGACCTACTGACAAGAAAGTGTGTATAGGATTGCAGCTTAGACAGTCTGATGCCTCTCTTGTCTTCTCATATTTAATGCTCGTCTAATCAACAATTATTATGCTAACTTTGATATGAACGTATATTCCCTGTTTGTTTGAAATGAAATAGGACTGAATCTTCTGGCCCGCTTTTCTTCTGCTATTGCCAGTGGCAGGCAAAGCTCCAGGTTACATATTATGGAAATAATTATTGAATGGGAAAGTAGCATTGAAAAATAAACAAACATCTATTAAGCTTTCTGAAATAAGTGATTATCTTTGTTAAGAACAGCAGCAAGAGTTTTATAGTTGGTACACAGATAATTTTATTTTCCTCGAATACACAGGGCTCCTATAAAAGTATGTATATTAAACGAGTGAAATTAATTAGCCTGCAGGATTGAGACACATTATGAAATGGTGTTGAATTAACTAGTTTAGGAAAACAAGAGAATTACTCAACAGCCTTGAGCAGTGTGGAAAACTGCCGACATAAACCTAGTGAGGTGTAGTGCCTAGAGTGTTGGACTGGGAGTTGGGAGATCCGGGTTTGAGTTCCCACTTGGCCATGGAAGTTCACTGGGTGACTTTGGGCCAGTCACAGACTCTCAGCCAAACCTACCTTACAGTGTTGTTATTGTTGTTGTGAGGATAAAATGGAGAGGAGAGAATTATGTACACTGCCTTGGGTTCCTTGGAGGAAAAAAGGCGGGATATAAATGAAATAGATAGATAGATAGATAGATAGATAGATAGATAGATGATAGACAGATAGATATCAAGCACATGTGCATTATAAGGAAAAGTTGAGAGATCGCCTCAAACTTTAGAACTGTGCAGTGGAGTATGATTAGCTTCGTTACCTTCTCTCCCACCATATCCTTGGTGTCTAAACTCATTAAACATCAGGGCTGGCCCAAGATATTTTGCTGCCTGAGACAAGGTGGTGTCCTCGCATTCTATGTACAGAACATAAGAACATAATAAGAAGAGCCATGCTGGATCAGACCAAGTGTCCATCTAGTCCAGCATTTTGTTCACTCAATGGTCAACTAGCTGTCCATGGGAAACCCACAAGCAGGATATGAATGTAACAGCATCTTCCCACCAATGTTCCCCAGCAACTTGTGTACATAGGCATACTGTCTCCGATATTTTATAGAGAATGGATTTGCTCTTGTGAGGTGGGAGAAGTAGAGACAGTGGGACATGCCCTACTTTATTGACACTTTTATCGAAACCTCAGATCCTCTCTTATAACCCTGATCATACAAAAAAAATTCAGGTAGGCCTGATGAATCCTACCTTGTATCCCTTGTCAGATTTGAATTCTCAGGTCATGGCCAAAATGGCTAGATTCTGTGTAGCAGCATCTGTTGAAGAGAGGTGATAAATCAACATCGTTGAAGATTCTACAGCTGAGTTTCTCTTGTTTTCTTTTATTGGTGCGTGTATAGTCCCACTTTTAATCACTCATTTTTAACTGTATTTTTTATTTTAATTGCTCTGATATGTTACTTATTTACCGTAATAAACTGAAGCCTCTGATACTGGAAGTAGCACATAGCTGTCAGTACTAGTAGTCACTGATCACCTTATCCTCCATGAATGTGTCCAATTCCCTTTTACAGCCATCCATAACTGATGTCCATCACTACATCTTGTAGAAGTGAATTCCAGAGTTTAATTATGTGCTGTGTGAAGAAATACTTCCGAATGGGCAGCTCAATCTTAGGCTGCCTTATACTGAATCAGACCATTGGTCCATCTAGCCTGGTATTGTTAGCAGTGACTGGCAGTGGAGATGCTGGGGATCGAACCTGGAACCTTCTGTATGCAAAGTATGTGCTCTGCCACTAAGCTACACCCTCTCCCCTAATCTACAGCTGAGTGCAACCTTGCTTAGAGTGTACAGGGCAGGGCAGATGCCATACACAGCTCAGTCCTCCTGTTTCTTCCACTTGCTCCTTTGCCTTCCCAGCATCTGCTGCTTTAGGTGGCTGCCCTACTCTGCCTAATGATATGGCCAGCTCTACTAAATGTATCAGAGGGGAGAATATGCTTGTTGCCAGCAGCTTTCACTGCCTTACAATTTCTGGGTTGGAGAAGTGAAAATCTTCACTGTGGAGTGGCCTTCACATTGAGCCAGATGATTCATCCATCTTGCTTGGTATTGTCTCCTATGACATACAGCGGCTCCTCTGAGAGCGTCATCAGATGAGTGTTTTATTGCAGGCTCGCTACTGCCCATTTTAGATGTCGTCGTCTGCCTCTCACACTCCTTCCGCTCATTTTTTCTGTTGCAAAACAGACCCCTTTTAATCCATCTTTTTAAAAAAACAAAAAACAAAACAACGGAATGTGCCACCATTTCCTGCTGTGTGCAGGAAAAGAGGTACAATAAAAATGCCCCCTAAGTGGGCCACACGTGGTCGTTGCTGCTTCCTCGTTCTCTCCCTGTCGATATTGTAGGACAGCAGCAGGACGCCATAGCGATGGTAGGGAAATGTGAAAATCCACCCGTCTGATGACGCTCTGAGTCTCAATCAGGTGTTTTGCTCAGCCCTGCTACCAGTGGAGGCTGGTGGCTCTGATTGCATTGGGGCTGTGAATCCATTCTGGATTTTAGTCAGAATTAGCCAGAACTCTAAAGGATCTATCCAAGGTGCTGAACCCTGCTGGCTCCTTGATATCCTTTAACTGGGGATCCCAGAGTTTGGCCCTGGGATCTTATGCATGTAAAACATGTGCTTTGCCATTGAGCTTTCCCCCAGATGTTACCGAGGTTTTATCAAATTGAATTTAAATACAACGATATTTACCGTGCGCAGAATAGATGCCTAATAATAATAATAATAATAATAGACTTATTAATTTCTTACCCACTTCTCTCTCTGGATTGAGGCGGGAAACAACATCAAATTGAAATACATAAAACTGATTAAAAACATATAAAACCAATACATTATTAAAATAACAATAAAAGTCTTACAATTCAGCTAGGTAGGCCTGCTGGAAGAGAGCAGTTTTTATGGCTTTCTTAAAGTAAAAAAAATTGTTAAGTTGACGAATCTCTTCCAGCAGGCCATTCCACAGTCTGGGAGCGGTAGAAGAGAAGGTCCTCTTGGTAACGGTTGTCAGCCTAGTTTTGGCTGACTGGAGTAAATTCTTCCCAGAGCACCTGAGTGTGCGGGGCGGATTGTATGGGAGAAGGCGATTCCACAGGTAACCTGGATCCACACCATGTAGGGCTGTAAAGGTAAGTTTGTACTTTGTACTTCACCCAGTAACTAATTGGCAGCCAGTGAAGTGATTTTAAAGTTGGTGTAATATGGTCATCCCTAGGTGTACCAGTAACCAACCTGGCTGCCATATTTTGAACTAGTTGAAGTTTCTGGACTAGGTACAAAGGTAGCCCTATGTACAGCGCATTGCAGAAATCGAGCCTCGAAGTTACCAGCGTATGCACTACAGTCTTTAATTCGTGCATTTCCTTGTTCAAATAATTTCACTGCTCATGGAGTTTTATGGGTGAAGCACCATCATTTTGAGGGCAGGGTGTTCATGGGTCAGGCAGTAGGGTTAGCAATACCCTGTCCCCATAGATATCCTGCCACCCTTTCGATCAAAATAATATACCACTGATTAATATCTACAAAATCTAGTTCCAGGTAAGTCTCTTTTCTTGGTTCTAGCTCTATATTGAGTGTGACCTCTCTCTTTCACAGGGGCTTTTCAATCCCACTGATCTCAAAGGGAACTTACCATATCCAGTTACTGTTCGCACTCCAGTACACAATGAGGGAAACGTTCAAGGCCATTTTCAGAATATTGCCTCTCTGAATTTTGGGATAGCTGGAACGTGAAATCTGTGGCATCTCAAAAACCAATTCAAGCAATTCCCAAGATTCTGAAAAGTTCCATTAACTCATCTATATGCCATTATAGAAGCCTAATGAACTATTAGAGATGTTCAGTAAATTACTACCCTCAAGGCGGTTGGCTAAGTATACTTTGGCACCAAGCCAGCTAATTGCTCATTTCACAACTATCCACTAACCATTTACTCTGGAAATGTCCTGGAAAACTTCCTTAGGGCTTCATTTTGATGTTTCCCTTTTAAAAGAATCCAGTACCTTATAATTGTATATTACGAAGAAATGCATAAATACATCACAACAGGAATGGGAATATCAGAAACACCATGATGGGTCACAGCAATAAATTAGCATTCTGCCTATTGACAACAGCCATAGAGATGGGGGGTGTCTTCACGGTGCCGGGTTGGCGCCACTCTGCTGCCAAACCCCACACTTTCCCTAGTGAGTGGTGGCAGCAAGTTGTCCTAACGAGGGGAGGCAGCATGGGCTTTCTGCCAGCCTTTAGGCTCATCAGGCCTACTCCCTCCCCCTCCCATGGCTTCTGTCAGCCAACAGGAGATTGCCTTCATCTGGGAACTCCCCCAGCTTGGCTCTGAGCGAGGACAGACCAAATCTTCACCTCTTTGCCCTGGGATGGCTTCAAATCATTGGCTGCATCCTCTGCCTGATGCAACAAGGATTTGTAGCCACCCCGGGGCAAAGACGACATTAGTCCCTGAAGGTTGACAAGCAGAGCATTTTGGTGACAATATTGGATCTCTGTTCTTTCTCAGATAGAAAATGAAAGTTATACTTTCGCTAGACTCATCTATGTATTTACTTATTGCTTCTTTCTTTCCCCAAGGGCCATTTTTGCTAGCTGCAGTCACAACCACCATGATATTTAGAGCAGACGGAGGCATTGAGCTTGTGGCTACATTCTAGTTAATGCAGACATGTTGGGCAAGAAGAACCCCCTAATGTTTGTGTCTTAAAAACTCACCACATCTTGCTTTTAAAATCTAACAAGAAAGCATCCATCTTACTGGGATGCCTCACACAGTGGTTAAAGGTAAGTGTTCTCTTAGTTTAGGCTGTGGGGAACAATTCTTGTGATCTGAGTAATTCATTAAAAATACAATCAGCTCTTACCACAGTCTTCGTAATGGGCACAGCCTTTTCCACTGAGTGGTCACATTTCCTGCCATCTCGTTAATTCTCAGGCACAGAGTAGACTACAGTAATTGTCCGTGTTAATAACTTTCCCCACCTCCAGCAACATCTCTCTTCTAATTTCATTCAAAAATGAACTTGTCGCTATAAATGCGACTTGTAGCTTTGGCGTTGGATATGCAAATGCATTGGGACCCTAGCCATGAAAAGAAACCAGTTAACTTCTAGGCAAAAAAATTAGATATACTATAATCAACATGGATCTCATTGAGATGGGAATATATTGCATACCTTTTAGCAGATCTTGGGATTGCTTCAAAGCCATTTTACTTGAAATCCACAAAGTACATTTTTAGGTGTTCTGCTTCATCACTGTTCAGAAGTTTTACATCTATGACATTTTGCATACATGTATTTACACCAGCCTAATGGCCATGCTGGCTAGGAATGATGGGACTTGTAGGCCATTATATCTGGCAGTTGGGGAAGGCTGATTTATATGGACACATGCCTTGGCTAGAGGTCTCTGTTGCATGTACATTGGGGGGGGGGAACCATGGTTGTCTCTGTGCAACAGTTTATTGGTTAGGACTCCTGATCTCTCTAGTTACGCAATTTGTCATGGACTCAAGTAGGAGCACTATGTTAGAGCATAAGATGGTAAGAATACTCCACCCTACATGAACAAGGCAGCAGGAAGGAGAGGGCATGTGGCAATATTTGTTTTCCTATGTGCCTCTGTCTCTTGAGTTCTTTTGCTCTGTTCTGCTGATCTAATAGCCATAATTACTAAGCTTTCCATAGCCTGATCCTACACGTACAATATACACTTTATATATATATATATATATATATATATATATATAAAGAAAACTTGCTACTGGGCAGTTTTAAAATGTAATAAATAAAATACTCAGGTTCCAGAGTGCCTACCCAGTCGAATTTTAAGACTTCGTTGATATTTTAATAATGTATTAATTTGATATGCTTTTAATCAGTTTTATGTATTTTATATTGTTTGTATTGATGTTGTTCCCCACTTCTATCTGGAGGGAATGACGGGTAAGAAATAAATATATTATTATTATTATTATTATTATTATTATTATTATTTATCAGATATAAGAAAAAACAAAACAAAGGAGAAAAATTGGGTCAGATGTCCTTTATGTATTTTATTGCCATTTGATTCCATTTCCCCCTCTTTCTATACCTGCTAATAAGGATAACATTTTATGGGTTTGTAAAATACCATAATAATATTTGAGATGTTACATGACTGTTGTTTTTGACTCTATATATGTTTACATGGAAGTAACTCCTACTGAATTCACAGGGATCACAGTAAGTGTACATAGGATTGCAGTCTTAGTAACTAAGATATTGTCAGGGCAGGCAGTAGGCCAGAATTTGCAGCATCAGTTAAAAGTTAGTCCATATTTATAGGAAGAGGACGATTTGGGTTCTAAAAAACCAGGCTAGGACAGTTGAGACCTAGGTGCAAATCCCCATTCAGACATGACACTCAATTTATTAAATAAAAAGCCAAACAAAATCCAGATTCTGTCAAGAGTGACTGATCAGAACTAGAAGTAATGGTTTGCGAAGAGTAGTGAGTAGAGGGGGAAATTACAGGGAGTAGCAGCATAACTGATCATGGCAGGGTTTGCCAACAGCTTGCTGGGAACTGCTGTAAGACTATGTAAAATCTTTTAAAGTGCCCTTTCCCCTCCCATCTCCTTTTGCATTTTTCAATCCCTGCATTTAGTAAGGGAAATCTAATACTAATCCAGAAACCCTGCAAATGTCGATTCAAGGACCCATGCATTGTGGGAGGACCCTGATATTCTTTCCCCAGTCCAGCATTCTGTTCACGCTGTGGTCAACCGGCTGCCCAAAGCCAGGAAACCCACAAGCAGGACATGAGTGCAACAGCACTTGCCCGTCTATGTTCCTCAGCAACTGGTGTACATAGGTGTATTGCCTCTGAAACTCAGGAGCAGAAGCTGTGAAAAGCATCTGCCTTCTCTCGAGCTGCATTTAACCATAGTTCGCCCATCAAGGTCAGTGGCATATTCCAAAGTGATGCATTTAGCGCCCCATGGTTTTGCCTGTGTCTGAATCCACTATCCAATACCTTTAACAACAACGCATACGGCATCGACATAAAACACCAAAACAAGCAAAGCACAGAATCAATCACCTCCTGTACATGGATGACATCAAAATCTATGCTTCAACTTCAACACAGATAAAAGGCCTCCTCAAATCACTGAAGAACTGATAACAGACATGAAAATGGAATTTGGGATAGGAAAATGCAAGATGCTACACATAAGAAAGAGGAAAATGGAAAGAAGAAGAAACATCAGAAACACTAAATAATGAAATATTAGATAACATGGAAGAAAATGAAACATACAAAAACCTAGGATTCCAACAAAACACACAAATCTTTTACAAAAAAACTAGGATTCCAACAAAAACCTAGGATTCCAACAAAACACACAAATCTTTTACAAAAAAATAATTTTTGTAAACCGCCCAGAGAGCTTGGAATATGCCACTGGCCTTGATCCGCTCCTGGACGTTCAGAATTCCACCTTCCTGGCTGGACACTCTGATTCTGCTCTTTAAAGATATCGTGCCTCCTTAAGAGCAACCTTGTCCCTTTTCCGGGACCCAAGCTTCCACCTGTCTCTTTTCCCCTTTTCAGTAGTGTGGGGGTTCGAGCTGTAGGCGGGTGTGAAAAGGAATTTCCAATAATACAAGTTTTAAATCAAAACTCTTTACTGTTCTTGGCATAGTAAGGCACGCTTTGCTTAAGATATTTACACACATAGAACTGATGTTACAAAGGCAAGAAAACAAACAGACAAGCGTAAAAACGCAGGTCCATCTCTTGTCTAACTATTCCTGATATTTTCCCCATACGTATCCTCCAGAATGGATCTTGCTTCCATTCCTAACGAAGGCAAGGCCTGGTCTCTCATCGGCCACACCCTTCTCCTCGTTTTTGACTCCTAATCGTCTTTCTCCCGCTTTGCCCCTCCTTTTCTTAATCACTCTGTCTAGCCTTTTGTTAGAGTGATTGTCTATCCACTTGTCCTGAGCTGTAGACTGATCAGAAAGCCGTTACCAGAGCATTAGAGAAATTACCATTTTAGCCCTGGGGTGATTCGCTCCTATTGTTATTTCCTAATCACTCTACTTCCCAACTGTTATCTCTTTACATACAGTGAAACCTTCACAGCCACATTTGATATTACTTTTTTCTGTCTGTATATGATCCTTGTCTGTTGTTAGGTGTATTGTCGTTCTCCATGTCTCCATGATTCTTGTCAGAAAGTTTTGGATTGAGGGATGTATTTTGTATATTTCCAGTACTTTTTTCAGCCAACTGTGGGACGGAGTCGGAATTATTATTATTATTATTATTATTATTTGTTTAAAAGATTTATTCCACATCTTTCCATTTAAAAATGTCCAAGGCAGTTTGCGAATTTAAGAATAATGGTTTAATACAATGCAGAAAAACAACATTTTTTAAACAACAAGTTTACCCTAAAAAAGCCAGGTGCCACTGCTGAAGCAGCAATTTCCCTGGTCACTGTCCACCTGATTGTAGCAAAGCTGTTTTAAAACTGGCAAAATGTATTCTGTTGGCCTATATTTTGGACCAAGTACAGTTTAATAGTAGGCTTATAAGAACATAAGAAGAGCCATGCTGGATCAGACCAAGGGTACATTTAGTCCAGCACTCTGTTCACACAGTGGCCAACCAGCTGTTAACTAGGAACCCACAAACAGGACAGTGGTGCAACAGCACAATTCCACCCATGTTCCCCAGCAACTGGGATATATAGGGTTACTGCCTTTGAGACTGGAGGTAGCACATAGCCATCATGACAGGTAGTCATTGATAGCCTTCTCCTCCAGGAATTTATCCAACCCCCTTTTAAAGACATCCAAATTGGTGGCCAGCACTACATCCTGTGGTAGCAAATTCCATAGTTTAACTATGCTCAGGGTATGTTCCCATTATCATCCTTGTATCTGGGGATATCTGAATGAGGAAAGCTCAGAAATGATCACATGGTGCTTGAATGGGGAAGAAGATGCCACAATAACTGTCTGGCCGGGCTGGTGTCAAAGGTAGGCATGGTTGAACACCGGGCCACACCCCAGTAGGCACTCATTGACAAGAGCCCCCTGGGGTTGCTCCTTATCTTCAACATTGCAACCTGCTTGTTCACCTGCCTCTTGGTCTGGCCCAGACAATGGTGGTGCTGAGGAGGAGGAAGAGGGGCAGGAGATGCCACTGTCTACTTGCTCATTGGTTCTTTGTCTATCAAGCAGGAAGAAGTAGCAATGATGAGAAAGAGGAGGAGCAACAGCAGCTGGTGGCAATGGTGCTGAGAAGGTAGACTCAATGAAGGAGGAGGCCCATTGAAGGTCTCCTGCCCAACAATCCTGAAAAATCTGGAGCTAGTACTGCTGTCTGACACTCTCACCTGATTTCCTTTCCCATGTGCATTGAAAAATGGCAGCTTGCTTTCACCATTAAATGAGTCCTTGGCCGCAGCAGTGAGAGCCAAGTCCAAGGGCTGAGTGAAAAGCAGGCAAAGGAATTGGCCTGTATCAGCCCTAAAAGGTGATTGACTGAAAGTGGCCTTGGGCTTAGACAATCAGGAAGGGTCACTACTGCTGATGGATTAGCAAACCATCCAACATTTAAAGCTGTCATTGGATCCCTGGAGGACATGAGAGGTGATCGTGAAAGCAGAGGTCAGATGCGGGCTGGGGAATTCTTTCCAATGCAACTGGGCCAGGATCACGTGCTTGTTTCAAGTGCATTTTCAAAGGAGAGAAGTAGTCCCCTAATGATTGCAGCTGGCTGCACGGCCATCTCTGAGCAGCATATTAAGCAGAGCTGCCTTACCATCTTCAGAGTTGCGGCGAGATTAAACACAGCAACGGCAGGGCGAGAAATAATTGGGACAGTAGTAATTGGAAGGAATCCTCATTTATTTCCATCCTGTCCAATGAACATTAACATGGCTTTTGAAAACACCACCCACTACCACCCAACACTTGTGGTTTGTATAATGGCAACTCACCTACTTTATTCTATGTGCTATGTCCAGCATCTGAGGCAGTGAGCCTATATGCACCAGTTGCTGGGGAACATGGGTGGGAGGGTGCTGTTGGTCCGTGTCCTGCTTTGTTTGTCCCTGGCTGACAGCTGGTTGGCCACTGTGTGAACAGAATGCTGGACTAGATGGACCCTCGGTCTGATCCAGCATGGCTCTTTCTATGTTCTAATGTGAAGCAACGAGGCTTCAGTAGCTATTTGTGATCTGCCTTTCTCAATGTTTCTCAATATTGTTTTGAAGCACTTTCCCCAAGTGACTTAACATTCTTTATGTTGTTCACTTTCTCAGCCAGGAGAGTGTAAAATGGAATCTCCATATTTTTGGGCAGTATACCTGTTGTGTCTAATCCCCCTCTCCTTGCGCAGAATGCTGGCAGAGTTTAGTTCGGAATCAGATTCCGAATGCGAAGACGGCCAGTTGGTAGCAGCAGGGAAGGGCCAACTCCCATGGCCTCTTTCCCAGCTGCGACTGATCTGGGCTCTGAGATTATCACTAATAATGTAAGTAAACCTCCAGCTGAGGAACAGTTTTTTTCTCCTCAGGAGGAGCAGTCTGTGAACAGTCTAAAAGATGCCACATTCCACAGAAGGGAAAAACGGGCTGAAGCAAAAGAGCTAAGAAGATGGTTGAGGAGAGTCATTGCACAGAAAAGGCTTGAATTAGGCCCCCTCCACAAGGATGCGCTTTTGCGCCCGGTTCGGGGATTATGCACATTATCGCGGAGGCACATTTACTCCTAATCCCTCTGCACGGGAGGCGGCGAGAGGCGGCGAAGCGCATTAATTGATGTCCAAAAAGCGCTTTACAAGAAGTTAACGCGCATAATCGCTTGTTCACACGGCGAAAATGCGCTTTAACGGCCGGAGCAAAATAAAAGTCGCTATTTAACGCGCATTCGATAATGCGCATAATCCGGGAGATAACACGCCTCTACGCCCGTTTTGCGCTCCGCTGGTGTGGAGGTAAAATTTATAATGAGCCTTCAAAGAGCATTAAACCTCTCTTGTGGAGGTAGCCTCAGAGACGTCAATTTAAAGTCCTTTGGGAAAGGAGTGAAGTTCTTTTCCTCTGGAAGAAATCAACTGTTTCTTTTGCATTATTTAGCCTAATCCTGCCTTGAGGCTTGGTTGCTTTGTTCTTTTCTATGCCTTTCAACAAAGAAAAGGTGTTTAATTACCTGAATAAAAGGTTGTTCTTTTCGCAGCAGGTCTTGTATTTGATTTCAAAGAATGTAAGAAAGTTGAAAGTTACGACAATACCAGACACTAGGAGCCGATCTACACACTAGCTTTGTAATGTTTTATAAGGGTTATGAAAACTCCTTTTAACGTTGTATACCCGAGGTTTTTTAAAACTCACTTCAGCTATATACAAAGTTTTTTTACTTTTAATAAATTGTTTTAAGTAAAATAATGTGTCCTTCCTTACCGTTTCTGATTTGTGGGGGCAGTGCTTCGTTTACCAGTGCCCAAATGCTTAGCCGTTGATTGGTGGGGAAAAAAGAGGGGCTAAGGAGGAAGTGGGCGAGTGAACTACAACACCCACAGTGCTTAGCCCTATATTCATTGAAAGCTAGGGAATGAAAGGGGAACTAAGAGGAAATGGGCGAGTGAACTACAGCGCCCACAATGCCTTGCCCTAAACTCATTGTAAAAACAAAGCAGAAAGAGATGGACAGAAGGGTGTGAGACCGCACACACCGCTTTGAAGACTGAAGAATTTTTCTCCTGTAACGTGAGTACTCCTTAATGTGGCCTAAGACGTTTTGGAACACACCTATTTGGAACGTTTGAAAATACTATTAAGATATTCCAAGGTACTGTGTAGATAGGCTCTTCAAGACAAAGAACAGAGTGATCTTTACGAATTTGGCTTGCTGGTCACTGCTGAAGGATGAATGCAGAACAACAGAGCCCTGTGACATCCTAAAGTCTAACAAATTCATTGCAGCATGAGGTTTTGTAGGCATGAGCCCAATGGATGCATTTCACAAAATAGGCTCTCATTTACAAAAAAAAGTCACACTACACCACACACACACACATACACACACACGGGTCAGTCTTCAAAGTACCACAGGGCTCTTTTCTGTTTTTGTTACAAGAGGGTCAAGTTATGCAGATCACAGGACATCTTCTCAAAGTGGCAGCCCTATGTCAAGTTTACTCCTCTCCCTTTCTAGTGTCCTGTTTAATTTCCTTTGTGCCTTGATGTCATTATGACTTGTGTTTTCCCCAGGTCATCCTGCCTCCAGCCTTTGGGATGGTTGGCTGGGGAAATGTTTGTAATGGAAAAGTTATGGAGCTGGAGCTATTAACACGGGGCTTCCATTTTCAGTGGTAGCCCTGTGTCCTTTGTAACATGTACCCAGCATTGCTAATATATGGAATTTGTATGATATACATGTTTGCAGTCTTTTGTCACATGTTTTAGATGTAATACAATGTAATATGTAAAGGAGCCATTAGGATTGCTCAGTCTATTATTAATTAAGAATTTCAATGAACTATTCCCAGTGTATCTTGTTTGTCAAAGAATCAAAAGCTTAAAGCATACTTCCTCACTAGATGGCACTGTAGCACTAAAAGTGAAACAGTGAAATTAACAACAGTTGGAAACTGTTGGCACTCAACACTGGGAAGCCTTATGGACCAATGTACAAGCATCATATATTATTCTAGCCTTTCAATGCAGCAAGATTTTTTTTTCAAAAGCAAACCCAAAAGAAAACAACAACACCAAAAAATCCACAATAACTAGCTTTTAAATGGACCTATTGTGTGATGGGTCTTAACTCTGCGAGAAAGTTTCTCGACTGACCTTTGGCAAATTACTTGACATTTAAAAAACAAACAAAAAGAAAACCAGCTACTGATTTTGTTTGGCATGAGGTTGCATTGCATAGTTGCTGGATCCAACTTTTGAATATATGCTCTCAACCTTTGCTTGAAAAGGGCCTCTCTAGAGGCATTTGAAATAGGCATTATCAATTTATTTACTGCATTATAATTTCAGGGTCAAGATTCTTTTGTAAGGATGTTGTTTGAGATTTATGTACGTTATATGTACCATTTTAATGTTTCTTTTTGTTTCTGCCTTGAGCGTTCTCTTGGAAATGCGGGATAGAAACAAACAAAGCTAATTAAATGAGGCTGATTACATTTGAACTGCCTTTTGTAGCTGTGCTTTTTACAGCTACCTGTCCTGCAGGAATGGGCCAGTGATCACATTGATCTCCATGTCATGAAGTTTCACCTGCTAATTGCTACAGATCAAGTTGGAGAAAATGTCACAGGCTGAAATGTTGCCTTCAATCAGGTGCTAAAGAATATTGGAACAGTGCTGGAAAAAAGTTAGCTCTCCCAATTTGTACAAAAAGCTCTCAATCTGTTGGGATGTTTGTAAAAAGGGGGAAAGGCTTAGTCAATGTACTTATTTTTTCTCCTGCAGCTCCCCACTTCCACCTCCTGATGTGAGCCTACCAGGTTTTTGAACACCATGGATTCTGCCACCATGGATTCTCCCTCCCTCCTCTCCACTGGACTGCTCTGTAAGGCCCTAAATACTGCAATGTGGTCTATGAGGGGCTGCCCTTAAAGTTGCTCTGAGAGTTGGATCTAGTGCAGAATACAGCAGCTCAGCTGTTGTCTGGAGCTGCCCCTTTTCAGCATGCAATGCCTTTGCTAAGGGGCACCAGTTGCCTATTCGCTACCGGGCCAGGTTTAAAGTTCTGGTACTAGTGTACAAAGCCCTAAACAACTTGGGACTAGGATACCTGAAAGAGCGCCTTATCCCCTATCAACCTGCCCGGTCACTGATGTCATCTGAGGGCATTCTTCTGGTGGTTCCACATGGATCTGTGGTTCAATTAGAATCTACCAGGCCTTCAGTGTGGTGGCCCCTTTCCTATGGAATTCCCTGCCTTTGAAGGTCAGGCAAGCACCAACAGTATGTTCTTTCTGGCACCTCCTGAAAACATTGTTGTTCCAGGAAGCTTTCCCTCGATGACCAACTCCGGTTTTATTTGCACTTTTTTCCTTTTTAAAATATATTTTGATTCTGTTTTTACTCTATGCTATTGCTAATTTTCTGTCCTTGGGCACGTCCATGAAACCCAAGATGCAGGATTGGATTAGAAACCATATCCTTCATCTTCCTTGTTATACATGTATTGGATCCACCTTCTGCATAGCTCTATGTACCCTTGATAGATTGGGATGTAAATTTGAGTTTCAAAATTCTCAATTGTAAATTAGTCAGTGGTGCATTCCAGGAATGAAGTAACATTTCAATGATATCAGGGCTGTCTTGACTAAGACAAACCAGTAGCTTTAAGCAATTCTTGATTTGCTCCTATTCACATTTTCGATTAAGCCTTCTGCCAACACACAACTTTTTTCTCCCCAGCAAATACAAGGACTGACCTCTCTAGATTATAAAACCACAGCTCTTTGTTTCTGAGTCAAACTAACCACCTCAACCTTATGATGACATTACAATATGCAACAACTGTAACAGGAGAGCTTCAAATAAATGACTAAAAAAGGCTGGCTTCTGCTTCTCTTCCCTCACATCATCATCATGAAGACATGATTTTTGTATCCTTTTACTTTCCCTCAGTTAATTCCAGGCATTGTGAGGGCTTATTACTTTTCCTTGTTTCAGCATCTGATAAAGATTTTTGTGTGTGCCATGTAAGCATTCCTGAAAGTATTAAGGAACATTAGTATTGGAACATTCTGAGGTGCCTCCTCTTCATTTGTGCAGCTTTATTGCCCAGTGTGACAACTGTGCCTATTCCTGATGAGGTCAGACCTGGGCACCGTGACATGTACCCAAATCACATCTAGATTATTGCAATGCACTCTATGTTGGGGCTACCTTTGAAGAGCCTTCGGTAAATTCAGTTGGACCAGGACTGATCCAGTGAGGATGATACTGGGCATTTGCTCATGGGATCAGATCACACTTGTCCTGAAACAGCTACACTGGTTAGTACCAATTTGTTTCCAAGTACAATTCAAAGAGTTAGGGATTGCCTTTATAGCTCTAAATGGCTTGCATCTGGTATACCATAAGGCAGGGATATCAAGCCTCTTTTGGATGATGTCCATATGAGCTCAGTTTTGGAGACACTCTTGGGCCCCACATTTCAGTGGTGAGCAGGGCTGAAGGCAAAATGGGATGGAGCCAAAATACCAGCATAGTTTTGTTTAAAGATCTTACTGCTAGCAACTAAGCCTTAGGAGAGGCATTCTGACATAGAATGGGGAAAAGACAGTGCAAACCCACCAAACTACCAGCGGTTGTAGGGAAGGGGGTGGTGAACCACAAAGAGCTGGATCTGGACTATAGTGGGCCAAATTTGGCCCACTGGGCTGAGGGCCAAAATCCCTGCCTTAGGGACAGTCCCCTCTCATACCAGCCTATCCTCACCTTCCCATAATAGATCTGCTGGAGAGGCCCTTCTCTCCCTCCAGGCAATGATGGAGGCTTGGATGATAGGACCAAGAGAAAAGGCCTTCTCAGTGGTGATGCCCAAATTGTGGGATTATATGCTCCATTTGCCGCCTCTCTTGCTACGTTCTGCCAAGGCGGTAAAGCATTTGTATTCTGGCAGACCTGTGTTTTACTGGGCAGACATTTTCTTATCTGAGGTCTTTGCTTTCTGTGGGACCTGTCTCTGTTTTATCATATTGTTATGTTTATGGAATGTTATTGTACTTTGTAGTTAGGTTTGAGGTGTTTTTTACACTGTCCTGACTGGTATATGAGCATCAGAAGAATGGGATATAAATACAAAAGTGTTAAATTGTGCTTTTGTGCTTTATAGTGTTGAAAGCATGCCATCCACATGAGCTCAGTAATCCTTCAGACAATCCTGATAAAGTAAATGTATTATTTTTTTATTCTCACATTGCAGATACGATGCTGAGGTTGAGAGACAGTGGCTTGTGTAGGACCATTCATGTGACCTCATGTTCAAGGTAAATTTGACATGAGGGATTTCACAGCTTACGCTCTTAACTGAACTCCAGACACACCTAGACTCACGGTTCTCTCTGCTTGAGTACCTTCATGTGTTCCTTGTGATTGCAAAGAGTTACCATAGTTCCTTGTTCGCTCCCTTGACTGAATACTGCTGACCTTTGCCATCAAGGGTTATTCCATCCATTTACCAAAGGGGCTAATCCCCTCTGGAATTTAGGCTGAAATCCAATGCATTTTTAGACAGAAAAAAAAGTTCTACAACTCCCAGCACCCCTCCAGTCAGCCATGCTAGCTGGGGCATGCTGGGAAGTGTAGGACTTTTTTCCTGTCTAAACTTGCATAAAATTCCACCCTTCAGCTCTCAATGAAGGTCCTTTATTAATTTATTATTCATATTAACCTATTTTTGGTGGTGGCGGCAGTGGCTTTACCCTTCTTTCAAAGTTTTGCCGATCACTGAAGGTAAATTTGGAGTTTTGTAGACCAGAAGATACGCAAATGGAAGGCAAATAATTGCATTCCTGGAGGCTATACATGGTACAGGGTGCTGTAGCCTTCGGCTGGGGCAGGACCACCTTAGATGATCAGCTTGTGCAATGCTTGCGTCTTGTGAGGAGCTAATGGAATGAGAGCTTGCCTTCTCGACTGACACTCAGCCAATGATGAAAAGAAGCTCTCTATGATGACACGTGATTGAATTATGATCTACAGGGGGTTGATTGTGCAGTGTGTCGAGGACAAGAAAACCAAGGTACATCTGTTAATGAAGCTTTGCACATTTTGCTAGGCACCTCCGTCTTTTGATCCTAATATTCATAATTAATGAAGAGCATAACAGGAAATGTGAGCAGCTGCTAACTAACCCAATCAAAATCAAACGTCGCCAGCAAAGGAAGGAAATCCACTGAAAACACTTGGGTGGTTTGTTAGTCTAAGATCAGACATGCTTTCCCCCTGCTCAGTAGTTGTTATATCTAAAGGGAATTACATAAGTAAGAGACCTTTGGATGGAGCCTGATTTGACCATGGAGTAGTCTTCACGGAAGGAGGCAAATCCCACCCCTTCAGGTGCCTAAAGTAGGTCAGATGAAGCCCTTGGGACCTGATCTTATATTGTCTGAAAACTACACCTTAAAGACTGTAGTGAAGGTAGACTATAAGAAAATAAAAGGCAAGTATTTGGGGCAGTATCCCCAAATACTTGCCAGTGTGCTCCAGTGTGCTCACAGGACCCACCTCTTGCACAACAGGAAGTAGTGCTTCTGTCAGTAATCCCAGCAACAAGCAAAAACAGTATTTCCAGAACAGGGCAGGTTAGCGGAGTTTACAGAAGGGAGCTAAGCTGAATTACCCCATTCTGGAAACGAGTGATTTGCTCATTTCCAGTTGCTGAAGGATCCGCTTTCTGCTTTCCTAGTGTGTGGCAGTGTCGGATACTGCCCTCTTTCTTCAGCAGACATGACCTAGCCTAAATGGTGTTTTTTTTTTGGTATGTGATGTCATACCAAAGCTTTGATTAATTCACTGCTGTTGACATGCTGGGTACATATTGTGCTATGCCTTGGCTGCCCATTAGCCGCAAGGGCTGAATGGGATGTGGCGTTAATTGCATGAATACAATTTAATACACATGTTTTTTTTGTTATGTAAATAAGAGCTGTGGGGGAGCAATGAGCAGCTTTGGGATTGTGTTGGTTTCAGGGGTGGGAGAAGGAGTTTAACTCTTTTTCTCCCTGCTACATTCCCAACCAGAGTCCCTCTCTGGAGCTGCTATTTGCAATTCCTTTGACATGCCTGGCTCATTTTGCCTAGTGGGAGAGCTGACTATTGCTGTGCTGAAATTTTCTCCCACACTTTCCCTGATCATTCTCATTCAATTTGATAGAAAAGAAATTGCTTTCAAAAAGAAATTCAATGTGAAGAAACTTTTGGAGAAATTCTCATTCCTTGGGTTTGGTGTTCGTGTGCTTACCTTACACGGGAGGTAGCTGAACAATGTGCCCAAGTGCCCTGTTTTTCACTGTGCAATTATCTCACAGGAAACCTGCAGCCTCCTTGGCTTCCCACACTTCAATTCATGCCCAGGGGAAGACATCATGAGGTCACTCCTCCCATTGGGCTTTTTTTGGATTAGGAAGTGCAGGCAGCTTAAGAGACCACGGAGCAATGGGGCAATGTGTAATGGGTGGGTAACAGCATTATCGGCCATGTCACAGCGATTAGGTGAGCGCAAAAATAAATTATAAAACACCCTGAGAATGAGGCAGAACAATGGAAACCTCTTTCATGGAGGAAGAAGATTTTGGCTCTGCGCTTTGTCCAATTCTTCCCTGGAGCTGGACACAACACTGCTCCCTCACACCTGCACTGTGGTGGAATCAAAATGGGGTCCAGCCTGCCAACACAGTTGGTGGTGATGCCAACCTCCCCCCCAAAAAACCACACACAAAAAACAAAGCTTTGCTACAACCCCATGCCAATGGTGAGTCCTATCTGCTTATTGCTTTTGGCCAATGACCTTTGCATAAAACAAACAATAATAGTCCTACCTGTGAGAAACTGTTGAGAATTTCTCCTTCCCCTGGAGAGATTCCATGAAATTCTCCCCCCAATTTCTCTGCCCACAAAAAGGGTGGAGAATTTTGATAGGCACAGCTCTAGAGCTGACCTCTTCTCTCTCATCTCCCCCTGTGGCTACCTTCCTTTGCCTACAGGCGTTGCCCTTTTGATAGAAGATCTTCATGACAGCTCATGATGACAACCATGCCTTCAAATTACCAGATGGGAGTGTAATTGGATATAACAGTGAAGATGGCCTTGGTTGCCTGGCCTCAACTGCTGAAGAGTCACTTCAGTCTTTCAAATGTTGCTGAGTGGGATTCCATTTGAAGTTCTCTGAAGTTCTTACCAGCCAGATGTAAACAATTGTTTAATAAAAAACAATTAGCCAGCCAAAGAGAAGGTTTGGGGGAAATCACATCCCCTGTTAAATCATGCCTGAGACAGCTGCTAAGCAGAATCCAGACAGCCTCTGAGCCATATGCTGCACATCCCTGGCATGCGCACAGTTGGACACAACAGCACAGAGCATATTGGGAGTAATATGCTCCCCAACATCACTGCCACAATGAAAATGACTAGAGGGAACTCTCCATTGTACAGAGCCTCATTCAGTACAAACACAGACCCTCCCAGCAGGCAGGAATCTGATGTTGTTTTCAGCAGAATCTGAATGCCTCTTTATGCAAAAAGCCTCCATTCAATCCTTTGGTAATACTGACACTAAAATTAAAGAGAGAAACTGGGGTTGCTTCACTGATGTTTACCCTCTCTCACACAGCAGTCCAGATTTCCCTAAAAGGTCTAGTTATACCACAGTGTTAGTACTTTGCCTATACTCAAGGAAGATGGCTTGCTGGAGTAACTGAAAGAATCAATTTGATCTGTAGGCACCTTTTCTTGGGAGCAGCTATCTGCTGCTTGTGACATGTTGTCAAGGTTCTTTCCATGTCCTGGACTTCTGAGCAACTCCTTAAGGATCTCTTGCCTTAAAAGTCCCACCTTCCTTCTTTTACCTTCCCCTTCCCAGTAACGTGGGGCTTAGGTAGTAGACATGGGGTGATTGGACACATCAGATACTTGAGGTTTAATGCAACAGTTTACTGTTATATTAAAACAACCAAAGTACAATTAAAGGTATTTTAGTTAATAAAGCTGAGTGATACAAAGGCACTAAAAGAAAATGCAAGTTCTTTTACCCCAGCTGTATTTACTTCCTCATGCTCTGGTCTTTCCTGGCTGGCTCTCTCCTATCTTTTTATACCCATTTCCCCCAAACCATAAAGTTCTGTTCAACCTTGAAGAACTGAAATGTAACAGGAGAAATGAAACTATTCCTCTCAGTAATACCCCTTCCCCAACAGAAACCTCCCAGACCTCTAGGACTGACTTTAGTACCTTGCTTCTGTAGGCCTTAAACCTTCACACACATATTGGTCTGAACTGCATAGGTTGTTTCTGCCTTTGGGAAGGAGGTTGGATTAGGTGGGAATTTTGGTCCATTCGACTATTACAATTTGGTGTGATTTCCTAATATAAGGAAAGCTTGGCCTAGGAGACAGGTGGGGAATCTGTGACTCTTCAGATGGTGCTGGACTACAGCTCCCACCATCTTCTGACCATTGGCCATGTTGGCTGGGGTTGGTGATGTTGGAATCCAGCATCATCAGGAGGGACACAAGTTCCCCACAGCTGGCCTTGAATAACATGAATACTACATAGCATCTGCAAGGTGTTTGTCCTGAGCAGTCAAAGCACTTGATCTCAGTAATCCTTACAACAACTCTAGAAGGTAGGCCAATAGTATTAATTCTCCTCCCCACTGAAACTTGAGGAATGAGAAGAATGGTCTGATCTAAAGGCGCTTAGTAAATTTGTAGTCAAGGTGAGCTTTGAACTGGGGACCTCTTGGTTCATTGTTCGTAGTGGTAACCAGAACTTCACTGGAAATGACCCCTCATCAACAACGTTCTTGTGTCTATAATACTCCTGCAAAGAGTAACACACTTGCAGCTGTGGAAACAGCTTTGATGAGCAACTTAATGTGTTTACCTATTATGCTGTTCTGTTCTCTGTGTGTACAGAAGATGTTCCCAGAGGAAGTTTACATTCATGAAATTTATATTCTGCTTTTCCATCATGCTGGTGTCGTTCCCCTCCTTATGGCTTTCATCAAAACAAATAAAGCATTAAAATAAAATCACCTTTAAACTAAAACCCTTAAAAGGCATAATCATCATACTGAAATAGTGAAAATCAACAAGCTGGGAGTCTGCTGAAAATTTTAAAGACAAAAGAGGAAGATTTAATTGGCCTGTTTCAATGCTCTGTTTTCCCTTTATCACCAATGTACATTGTGGCAGATATTTTATTTCTACTCTGTTGTCTCCGATGGCATGCTTCCAAAGGCGGGTGTGGCTACAGGATACAAGCAAATATTTACGAAGTGAAAATTTACCCACTACCTAGTACAAGTTGCCTTTTCACCCAGGATTGGCAATGTATCCTGAATTAGTATCCTAAATTTCCATTTAAACTGCACCTTGCACCTTGCACCCTGACCCACTGACACCAACTGCCCTGTAAGAAGAAATATCAGATCCTGGCTCCTGCTTAAAGATGCTGGTTGTATTGTTCAGTACTGTGCTTTCAGCACGTGCTTCTGGCAGTATCTGTTGTTATATTTCATAAATATGGGGAAGGAGCAATCCTATGGCCCCTAGACAGAGTCTGGGAGGCCACAGGATAGTTCAGATTCCTGGATCTGAGGTTGGAGGCAGCGTAAAGGCAACTTCGGAGAGAAGGGGAAAGGGGCAGGCTGGTGGGCATGGAGGGCAGGGGGACTGGGGAATCCGGCTTATGCCATATCCCCAGCATCCTTTTCTCTTATTCCACAGAGCCCCAGCTAGATGGGCCAAAAAGCCCGTCCAGACAAAATGCAGGGCAGGATGAGTGCGGAGGCAAAGATCGCCTCCACTGCTCCACCCACACTGCATCCTGATAGAATTATGCCCTAAGCTACTTTGAGGACTCTAGTCAAAAGGTGGCATACAAATCCTCTAATTAATGTTTTACAGAGGACAGTCCTCTATTTGAAGGGTTGTTCAGTCTAACTATGGTTTAAAGCTAACCATAAGAAGGCAGAGCTTTGTAGTAGCCCATCATTTGGATAGCAGATGGAGCCGGCAGGCATATGGGTAACTTGCTCACAGGCTTCCCCATCAGGGGGAGAGATGTATTCTACTTCTATTGAAATTATAGTGGTTTCTACATTTGCAGCTATCTGTATCAATCAGTCCATGCACACTTTATGTAAATCGGTATCCTGCTTTTTGGCGATGCATAAGCAGCCACCCTACCTGACATCTGGTTGTCTAAATCATCCAGATATGCAGGAAGGAGGAATTTATCGCATGCTACAGCAAGTGCATGGTGAAACGTCTGGAAAAAGGGCTGTCTGGTTTTTAGGTTCGGCTGGTTGCTCGAAGTTGTTTTTAGGTGTGTGTCATCTTTGTGTATGTTGTCAGTTTTATATTTTTATGGTTTTAAATTTTGTATATCACTTTTAATGTTTTAATCTTTTGTAAACTGCCCTGAGAGCTTTGGCTATGGGGCGGTATAGAAATTTAATAAATAAATATAATATTAATAATAATGTAGAAACCCTTGTGTGGCTCTTGCCATTCATGTGCCTTGGAATTGGCATGATCTCAACTCCCTTCATCCCTGACCATTGGCCATGCTGGGCAGGACTGATGGATTTTGGAGTCCAAAATACCTGAAGTTTTCCCACCTGTGTTCTAAAGCTTTGCATAAAGCTAGTACGATTCCTTCTGTCCACAAGGGTATGATTTCTCCTCTCATCTACAAAGCACACAGCCAAACAACTTAGGCTGCAGAGGAATACACATTTTACAGGAATAAATGAAATATTAAGCTCCTAGTTGGGACTTCAGGACAGTTCTGTGTTACCTAAGTAACCATCATGTAACACACATCTTAACATTCTCTGCTGGTCTAGAATGGCACATTTAATCCCCCTCCCCCGTCTGTCCTGGGAACTTATAAGTCAGTTAAAGTAATATTCATTCAGTAGAACAGTGCATAGCCCTGACCACACAGACAAGGTGGAAATAGAGGTTTGTTTATTTCTCTTGCCTGCATCTTAAAAAAAATACCAAAGAAACAGCCCTTTCATATCAGGATTGTGCAGCCAAGTGTTCCTTAAAGGAAAATGGTTTGTCATTCTACAAATGCCACTTAGATCTAAAAAGGTTTTCCTCATAGGCTACAAAGACCCAGTGGGGGTGGGGTGGAATTAATAAAATTCCAAGCAAGGGCTAAAATGGTACCCGCAAACATGACAGGCTTGAAAAGCTGGAGTAAACTTTGGAAATAGCAAGAGCAAAAAAGAAATCAAGCTTTTTCTAACCTACACTGGCCTTATAGATCCCTCCCTTCCCCCTTGGGGAAAATATTTCAGCGAGGACCAAACTATAGGTTATGACAAAAATATTACTGCATTGAACGTGTCTGGTTTTTCAAACACAAATAGATGCTGGGAAAAGGCCCAGTCACTATTGGGACTGTGGCAGCAGTGGAGTCTGGTGGCTCTGATGTCAGTGGGGTGGTGGAATCCACTCCGGATTTCAGCCGGAACCAGCAGGAACTCTAAAGAACCTAGGATTTTAGAGTTCTGATTTTAGAGTTTAGAGACTCTAAAATTCTGACTGAAACCTGGAGTGGATTCGCTGCCCTACTGACATAAGAGCCACCAGCCTCCCCTGTGAGGCAGGCAGAGATAGGGTAGTCTGACCCTCCCCCCTACTACATTCCCCTACACCCCCAAATCTGCTAGTTGCATTAGGAGATAAACTCCCATTGGTGCCAGTGGGAGCTTCCCTCCTGATGCAAATAGCAGCTTCCAGGGGATGGGGTGATTCCAGATACCCCTATTCTTTGGGTGCAGTTGCCCACAATGGTGCAACAGCTGGCTACCAGGGAAAGAGCCTTCTTGGTTCCCCATCTGTGGAATGCCCTTCCCAGGGAGATCTGCTTGGCATCTTCGCTGTATACATTTAGATGCCAAGTTAAGATCTTCCTTTTCCAGCAGGCATTTAATCTTTAATCTGTTTCTCTGATGATTAATTATATGGCTGGCTCCTTAATTTTTAAAAATATTTTAAACTGTCAATATGATATTACTTTGGTCTATTTTGTTAGTGGTTTTTTGGGGGGAGGGGCTTTTGTGGTTGTAAACTGACCCAAGGGTATTTGTCATTTGAACAGTACACAAATCTAACAACGAACTAACTCTTGGAGACTGTTGCCATCTTACTGGATTTAAAACAAACAATAGTTGGTGGCAATGCTATCTTGGATTGAGGTACCAGCTTTAACACAGCTTAGCTTCATTGGCTTTCAGCCTGTATAACATCATTCCACAACTTGGCTTGAGTGGGGGTGGTAGACACCCTTCCTGCAGTGAGTTCAAGGCCGAGGTAAGATTTGGACTGGTGGCTTCCTAGCTCACACTCTTAGAGTGCGCTACTATGCATGTTTATAGAGAGAGAAGTCCTGCAGCATGAACACGTCTTTAGCCATTAGGTTACACCACAAGACAGCATACATTGTTAGACATCAGAGTTTAGTCTCATGTTGAATGAGTCAAATTTTGTGGTGTGGGAGCTAAGTTTTTGTGCAGTTGGACAAATTGAGTTTAATAAGGAACTAGGCCATTTCCTGAAAATAAATGAGAACAAAAGAGGATTTAAAAAGAAATAGAAAATACAGATGAATACTGCTTCCTTGCAAAGTATCTCCACTTTCTTTTCCCCCTATCATTTTATTTCTCATGTCCTCTTCTGTACTGAGTTGGCATGGATTTGGATGTTGGGGGGTTGAAGAGGAGGAGTAAGTCCCAGGAGCATTTGTCAATGAATCCCCTGCTGAGTTGTGGGCCCTCATCAGGTGCTCAAGCACTCCTACCATTGACACTGGCCCTAGTCAGGTTTGCATGCCCCCACCACACTTTTAACCCCCCTCCCCATATGAGTAGGCTGAATGCCTGCATGGGGCTTTTGTGTCTCTCATATAGCTCCAGGTCAGTGTGAAAAACAACACACACACACACACACTTCCTCAAAACATCAGATTCTCTCATTGTATTCCATGCCTTTGAGGGGGCAGAATAGGCTAGAAGCTATACCCCCCTTTTACTCTAGTATATGTACAGGAGGCCCAATCTTGATCAGGACTCTAGAACATAGAAAGAGCCACGCTGGATCAGACTAAGGGCCAATCTAGTCCAGTATACTAGTCATACAGTGGCCAACCAGGAATGCACAAACAGGACCCTCTAGTACAGGGGTGAGGGTAGGAGGGCATTTAAGATCTGGATTGGCTCCCCTGCACCGTCTCTAAAGTTAACTAGTCCCATTGATTTAGTGGATCCACTCTGATTATCTCTAAATCTGGATCCAACCAGAAGCTTTTATTCTGCAGTCACCCTGCCCCATTCATGGAATTTTACAATCTCATTTTCCATTTAGAATCCTTCGGTGTTTCCCCATCACTTCTTCCATCTTTTTTCTTACCAGGAAAAAAACCCTGCTAAGGAGGAAAATATGTAATATCTGTACAGTACCTTCTGATTGGTAGTGGTGAGGAGCCCTCTATCTGGAAGCATTCCCAGATAAAGGAGATTCCTCTCCATAAGCTTATAGAACTATTCCCAATGGCGGGTCACAAAGGAAATCAGTGCTGAGTGACTGTGTAGTGTGTGGCTATTTATATATAGGTCCCAGTTGGCAACTCAATAAGTAAATTAAATAATGTTTAAGAAACCTGTCTTTGGGATTTTGGGGGTCATTGTCCAAGAAACTGTCAGTGGGCCTTTTTAACAAGCAAGGAGCAGAGAGGTTAGTGTATGCAAACTGGGAACCAACCAAGATTCCTTTGCCAGATGACTCATGTGAGCAAGCTGAGCCAATTGCCACGGCCTTTTGGGGAAAACAACATCATCATCCAGTGTGATGGTGGAACCAGCTCCACCATATTCCACTCCATGGTGGTCTTTGAGTTACACAGAGTGTCAGTTAAGTCGAAGGTAAAGGCCACCTAAGGTAGGCATGAATGAATCTGCCCATTTTGGTTCCTCTCATTTTCCCAAGCTTCAGTTCTCAAACTTTTTAGTATTTCTCCATTTGCATTAGGGAAATTGCTTGGAAGGCTTGTAACTACTAGGCAAAAAATGCATGCAACTATGCATGTCAGGAGAAATGTACACAATTTCTCCTAACATACATTGTTGTATGCATTTTTGCCTAATATTTACATGTTATCCAAGCAATTTCCCTAATATAAGGCTTTTTGAATGTTATTCCTCATATATATGCATTTTTGTATACTGTTTTTGATGGGAAAACTCCATTGCAAAATTCAGAGACGTGTGAATTTTGGTTTGAAAGTGCAAAAGTTGATAAGTTTGCATTAAAATGTGAACTGAACACATTCCCCCCCCCCCCCAATTCCAAAGTGATACCAGATGTTGGACAGTTTTGTCCAGCCTGCACAGGTTTTAGTGTCTCCTCCTCTGGCATGTGCCTCAACTTACCAACTTCTGGAGCTGTCCAAGGATTTTGGAGACCTTATGGAACAACTCTCTGGTGCTTCTCCTGCCATAATTTAAATTTTCAGACTAGCTACCAAGGGGAAGCCTGACTTTTCATAATGAAGCAGTGTGTCGAATTCTTGGCAAGGGCCTGGAAACATTTGGTTAGGTCTGTTCCTCTTTTCATGTAGCCTTGAGGGAGAGTCTGCTTATTCTCTGTTCCACCTCAAAGGGAAAGAGGGATGTTGAACAAAGTATCTTTTTTTTCAGGGGCAGCACTCCTTATATCATGCTTTCACAGGTCGATGCCTCTTGTGCTGGGTCTTAACTGCCTGGCGCATGTGCCTGCAGGATTCATATTTCTGTCATTTTCCCAAGTTACATTTTTAGGTGTACACTTTAAAAAACATAACATGCAAAACTAGAGGAGTCAGAGGGCGGTCTGCCACTCAGAAATAAAGGTTTAAACCCCACTGCCAGTAGGAAGCCATAAAAGGGGTTGCTGGATCATGACCAACATATTTTCTCTACAAGCAAATGAAAAACACAACAGTGAACTCATTTTCTTCAGGAGATCCATCCACATACATCTGGCCACACAGCCAACATATAAAGGCTGAGATTATCGAAAATGTGTAAAATGACATCAGCCACTGGGCCACCCTTGATGAGCGAGAGCTTGGAAGAGATCCTGTGGGAGAAGTTACATATCAAATGGAGCAGAAAGCCAAAGGAAAGGCTGTCATGGGGCACAAACAGAAGATCATAACTAGGATTTTGATCTGAGCTGAAGAAGGATTTAAAAACCTCATCCCTTATTTGTGGTAGACTTTTAGGAGCTCCCAAAGTTTGCTTCCAGGCCTGTCTTGGGATAATTTTGCCAACGTTCCTACTTGTTTATACTTTAATCAATCAAAATGTACAATGATAATTTTGACATTGTATGGAATCAGGACTCATGGAAAGGTAGCTAGTTGCTAGTGTTGAACTTGGATGTGGGAGGTGTCGCGGGGAGGGGGCTTCTTCTCCCATTTAACTCAGCCCTGGTAACTGATTTAGTCTACTGAGGGAGGTGACTTTAAGTTGTCCCTGGGATCACTAATGAACAGCTGCTACTCCCAGCAAATGCCAAACGGGAAAGAGCCACCCCTGCCTATGTGCAGTGAAGAGAAAAAGAGCTCATCTCAGCTGCATGGGATGGCAGCAGTGAGGGAGGAAGGAGTCGAATCAGGACATATGAAGGGAAGGCCCAAGCCAGTCCACTTAGTGAATGTAGCATTGGGATCTGGAGATGACTGCCATCCTGAAACTCCAAGCTTGGGGAAAGCATGACTCTGGCTTCCTAGCATGGAATGTCTGACAGATCTGTGGTGTTAGTTTGAACAGGATCCCAAAGAAGAGAATTATTTCCTGTATTTTTATTTGTAAAGAACTGAGTTTGACAATGTTTTCATTTGGACTGCTGATAAAACCTGTCAGTTATCTACATGGTTTTGTTGGAGTGCTTCCAAGGCACATTCTGTTAAGCATTGCTTCTAGTCTTTGCAATAATAACTCCTTGGCTGAGATTTGGCGCTGTGCTGGGTACCATAGCTCTGTTTGTTAAAGAATTAATTGGAAAGAAAACCAGGTGGATTTGTGTGCCCTACCCCTTTGGTCAAAATGAAGAAGAAAGCATCACATTTATTGGTCATCTCTGTCTCTCTGGAAAGGAACTTTCCCAGCACTAGCCCAGAACCTGTAACAGCAGAACTTAATTCAAATCATTGCTCAGCCCGGAGGCTTACTGGGTCATCTTGAACCGGTCATTATTCTCCAGTCCAACCTACCATGCAAAGTTGCTGTGAGATCCTGGCCAGAATCATAGCCCCTCTGGGGCCTGCCCCCTTCCTAAATTTTCAGTTTGTTTGACTCTCTGTTTAAAGTTAGGCCAATACCCTATTCAGAGCTAGCCAGTGGGGATTCCAATTTTGGTGGCACTGTGGAGCCAATCTCGGTTTCAGCCAAAACTCTAAAGGAGTTATCCAAGGCATTGAACCCCAACCCCCAAATAGCTTCAGCACCTTGGATAGCTCCTACAGAGATCTGGCTGGTTCCGACTAAAACCTGGAATGAATGCACAACCCCATCAAAATCAGAGCCACCAGTCTTGGGCAAGCATGTCAGTAACGTTTGCTGGCATAACGGGTTCTCCCAAAAACCTATTGTGCCAGCAAATGGCACTGGCATTGCACTAGGGGGAGCTTATGCTGGTGAAATGTACTATAGGTTCACACTAGTGCCAATATGATACTGTCCTTACTCTCTAGTCCTTTTACTTGTAGGGATAAAAGGAAAAGTGTACAGCAGGGCTGGCTTAAAGTCTGATGGGTCGATTGCCAAAGTGCTTTGTACTTCAATAGCTTTGGCAGCACCAGCAGGATTTCCCAGTTAGATGTTCTGTTGTTTTTGAGGGGTTTACAGCACCTGTGCCTTGTTTTCTGCTCTCTGTCTTGTTCTCCAGTCTTTCTATTGCACCTTCTTTTTTCCCTTTTTACTCTGTTAGCATGGATTAGTTTATGTTTGGAAAAGATTGTCTCTCAAGATACAGAGTGCATTTTGCTTGGCTCTCACAAACAACTGTGCCATTGCATTTTATTGTTTTGATCAATTTTAATTATGCCTGTAAGCTGCCTTGAGTACGATTTTTTTTTGGTAGAAAGGTGGGACACAAATCAATTCAAATCAACCCAATCAATAAATTGGGTATTATTTATCATGATTGTTGGCCATTGGTTCATGTACAAAATGTATGGAGGCTGTACTAGAAATGATAAGCAACCAACTGGTTTTACTGGAGTCTGAGATTGCAGAGGTCCCAACATGGCATGCATCTTGGAGAAAGAATTCAAAACCCAGGACTGTGTTCAGCCTGAGTCTCCCCCACACCTTTGACATGCACTTACAGATGTGGTTAGTTACTATTTAGTCAGTCCAGGAGGAAAGGTTGTAGAAGCTTATCAATAGTTGGAACTAAACATGTCTGGGATATAGGCATTGTACATTTGTAAAGCACCCTTTTAAAGAAACATGTATGTATGCTACATGTTGCTTTAAACTTTGGGTGAAATATTAGTTTTGATATTAAAATTGGTTATATATTTGTTACGTATTTTATATACATAATTTCCCTTAAAATCTATATTATTTTGTGGTTTGTGAATGGTTAAGGATAGAACCATTTTACTGTTGCTTGTGTGGAACCTCCTCCTGCCAAACACTCCTCCAGTGCAAATGCCACCTCTCCCCATTTGGCACATTAGAAGCAAATGTGGGGTTAGGAATCCTTCCGAGCATTAGTTAGGCAAATAGAAAGGGGTCATCCAGATTCTGAGATGGAAAGGTTCTGGAGTGTGTGTGTGTGTGTGTGTGTGTATGTATGTTTTGGGGAGTAGTAGTTGAGGCAAAAGAACTTGAGAGATTGGGAGGGGCTGGGACAGATGTGATAGAGAACAAGCTGGTTTGGGAACAGATGTGACAGAGAACAGTAAGTCTGAGACATGAACTTATGTCTGGAAGAAGTATAGTCTGCCATGGCAATGAAGGACCAATGCT
Organism: Anniella stebbinsi; assembly: GCA_029215795.1. NCBI lineage: Eukaryota > Metazoa > Chordata > Lepidosauria > Squamata > Anniellidae > Anniella > Anniella stebbinsi. Next base: position 340,838,866 of record JARDYH010000001.1, read on the forward strand.
ACATGTGGAGCTAGGGATGGGAGACTTAGAGCTGATCTACACGCTAGGTTTTTAACATTTTATAAGGGTTACAAAAACTCTTTGGGCCACATGACACACTCTCTTGAAAGATGTATACCCGAGGTTTTTAAAAACTCACTTCAGCTATATACAACAGTTTCACTTTTAATAAATTGTTTTAAGTAAAATAATGTGTTTTTCTTTACCGTTTGTGATTCATGGGGGCAGTGCTTCGTTTACCGGTGCCCAAATGCTTAGCAGTTGATTGGTGGGGAAGAAAGAGGGGCTAAGGAGGAAGTGGGTGAATGAATTACAACACCCACAATCCTTAGCCCTATACTCATTGAAAGCTAGGGATTGAAAGAGGAACTAAGGAGGAAGTGGGCGACTGAACTACAGCGCCCACAATGCTTTGCCCTAAACTCATTGTAAAAACGAAACAGAAAGAGATGGACAGAAGAGTGTGTGACCGCACACACCGCTTTGAAGACTGAAGAATTTTTCTCCTGCAATGTGAGTACTCCTTAATGTGGCCTAAGATGTTTTCGAACGCACCTATTTGGAACATTTTAAAATACTATTTAAAACGTTCCAAGGGACTGTGTAGTTAGGCTCTTGGTCTATTTCTCATCTGTGTCACTTTTGTGTGCATTCACCCTTAAGTCTGTTCTATCCAATTTCTGCATTAAACTGCAAATAAAAGAGAAAAAACATGTTTGCATTATGTGTTAAATACTATGTCAGAACATACGGAAAGTGTAAAAAACAATGTATAGGTAAGCTCAAATCCATGCATGAATCCAGGAGGTGCAGATCAGGTCAGTTTTTTTGGAATGTGAAGAAAATGGATTTCCTCAAGCATCCCTAGGTGGAGCTAGCAGACAGCCATGATTCTCTAAAATTTCTAGCTGCAGGAGGCCTTTTGAGCCCCTCTAGTTGGATGATTTGTATTAGCTTTCTTTACACTAGCAAGAGGGAAGACAGGATCTCTCTCATTTCCTTGATGGACCCCCACAGCTTTTCTAGAGATTCTATTAATTTGTCCCCAGCCTGCTTCACAACTCTGAAAATATGGCAATGTGTTCCTTTGCTAAGGCTCACATATTCTTACATACTCTGACACCAGCAGGGGGGCATCTGACAAAAGATAAGACTTTTATTTTGCACAGACAACAAATAGTCAACAGCCTGCAAAAAGGGCTTGTATAAGCCTATGTACACCAGTTGCTGGGGAACCTGTGTGGGAAAGTGTTGATGCCATTCCCAAGTGTTCCCATTCGACAGCTAGTTGGCCACTGTATGAACAGGATGCTAGACTAGATGGACCCTTGGTCTGATCCAGCATGGCTCTTCTTCTGTTCCCTTCTGTTTCAACACACCCCAGCGAAACGCCCGAAAAATCCTTTCTAGACAAAATACAAGATTGCCTCTTCTGCTCCTCCCATTCAGCATTGGATGGCCATAAGCCCCTGAGTTTGGAGGCTTATGACCATCCCAATAGGATTGTGTCCTTTAAGATGGGTAACACAGCCTGATTATGCCATTCATTAGCTATCACCTTCTGTCTATAGGGTGAAAACAAAGTCTTAATTTCTCTAACAACTCAGGGGTGTGCAAATTATATACACTCTACAAGTAGCCCTGCATGGTGTACACCATAGCCATCAAGAAATCAAACACATTCATAGAAAGAAAAAAAAGGCATTTAAAAAATAAATTGCTCAGCAATTTTCCCACTTGCAAATAGCCAGCTGGAACATGCCATGTCTGCTCAGAGTGATATGCTTTTCTATACCTTACATTACTCAATTGTTGCAATTGTGAATTCACAATGTTAATGCAAGGTCTGTGCCCATTTTGCAGAGCTGTAAATTGTAATAAGGATTTAACTTCTTATCATTTTTTCACCTGCCAAATACTAATTACACTGGAAATTAATAACAGCAGTAATTTCATCATCGTCTTTCAGCTTTTCCAGCTTTAATGTGAATAGGAAATGACACAGTCACTTCTCGGTCACAGGGCATTGCATTTTTATGGCAACCGGCTAGTATATTATTGTTGCCAAAGGCATCAGGTCTTAGCTCTGGTAGCTAAATGCTCCCCATTCTGTGCATGGTGGCCCTCACTTAACAGATTGTCTGCAGCCTACGCTCAAAATTAGCGCAATTCTCTCCATGCCTCGGAATTGATCGGAAGGAAATCTGCAATATACAAAACACACTTGGGCCCATAAACTACATATACACCCACCGAGTAAGGATATATTATCTCCATTTATCCTGTATATCCTATCAGCTAGCTTTTCCCTAAAGAATTGCTTGCTTTGGAAAAAGTAAGGAGGATTCCAAATTGTCTTTTCTCCTGGTAACATAGTACATGTGGATGACTTCTTCCTTTATTGTGTTTAATGTGAACATGTGCAGGTAACATGTGCTTGGAGAAGAAATGAGAAGGGGCATGGAACAGGTTTCAGAGGCCAGGGAAAGAGCTTTGGTGTCCTGCATTGATATTTTGTACTGCCCCTCTCAAACCCTATTGGTCTGACGTGCATCACAAAAAGAAATACATTTTGCAGATGCTCCAAATGTGCTATCATATTATCTATTCCATGTGGGTAGAACTATTAGCATCTTCAACAAATAAGGCTGATCATCTCTTAATATCACTTGCATTGTATTGTGGTAGCAATGCTAGAAACTTTGAAATCTATTGGCTGAGCTGCTGTGAAGGCATGGAATACTCATGAACATTCCAACATCTCAGGGAACAAAGCTGTTGTAATCTTTGCAATCTGGCTTCTGCGAGAGAAGAGAAAGTTGTCCATTTACCTGGGATTGAACGTTCATGCTTTCCTTAAGGCAAGAATAGCTTTTCGGGGGGGGGGGGGAAGAGACTGAATATTAGCAATATGTTTTGAACTAACGGGCCAGTTCTTTGGCTGCAGGCATCTAGTTGTTCATAATCACACAACACTACTTTAGAATGAGTTAGAACATTGGTCCATCCAGTTCAATATTGTCTACTGCAAGTTACAGCTACTCTCCATGGTCTCAGTCAAAGAGGTCTATCTTGATTCTCTTATTTTAAATAATTTAATTGGATATGCTGAGGATTGAACATGGGATCTTCTCTATCCACAGCATGCGCTATCTCAAAGATCTATGGTCCCTTGACCAAATCTCTGTATGATAAGAAAGTTTTCTGCTTGTGGACCTGGCCTTTCATCCATGCAAACTGTGCAGAGGAGGAAAAATAACTCCACATTTCCCCGATTCAATCCAGATGCCCCCTCCCTACTCTTCATGCAGAAATAGGTGATTAGCTCCAGCAGAGGTGACAGTGCTTAAACTCTGTTCAGCTGTGCATCCCATCAAGCTCACGGAAATTTGCTTCCAATTTTAATTGAATTTTAATCGAAAACGAAATGATCACTCAGCTGCATAGCTAGTTGGAATAAGCAAACTGCACTATAAAAGCTTCAACCTTTAAAAATCCATCTCAGCTTTCTTGCACGTTTGTGCCCCTTTCCCAACCATGCCTTCAAGTAGTAATATATGTATATATATTGATCACTAGGTGGCAATGTAGCAACACCACTGGAGACCTGGCTGCCATAGTAAAGCATAAGCCATGCACAGGCACAGTGAAAAATGCATTAATTATGTTAACTACTTATTCACAATAACATAGCCAAGTTAAACAAGATACACAGGGGCTTAATTTTCTACCTCGAAGACCTGCTCCTGGGATTCCCTCTAATGGCTTCATCCTGTTTAACTTGGATTGCATGACGTCCAACTTTTTGGCTCCTTGGCTGATGTTGTAGCAATCACACCTCTGTACAGCAAACAAGGATCTCAAAGATATAAAAGCGTGCCCCAAAGTCTCCAGGTTGGGGAAAGTGACCCGTCTTGCATAAGCCACAGGTTTGCATCTGAAGCGCACCATGAAATGGAAAAACAAAAAGAGAAGCCAGTTGCCTCACTGTAAACATTCTACTTAAGTGGTTTGTTGGTGAACTACTTAATTGTAGATTTTTGGAATTGGATTTCAAACACAGTGGGATCTAATCTTGGTAAGGAAGCACAGTGTGTAAATTAATATAGCTAATGATAATGTTTATAACTTCCTGGTGTAGGTAACCCCAAATCTGTGCTTCTGTATCTTGGATGGGAAATCACATGTACAAATTGATGCTGCATGCATGATTCCCTAGTCCAGGAGGGGGCAACATTTTAGGCCTATGGACACACTTGGAAATTTGAGAAACTGTCCTGGGCACAACCATCAAATGGCTGCTATGGGAAGGCATGGCTAGTCACAAAGGGCAAGGAACCTGCCCAGAGGCATTGATGGGAAATTAAGATAACAGCAGTTAGAAGCTCCCACTTCACTTTGAAGCAATTCCAACTGCCAGTAAGAAAATATAAAAATATTTTTAAAATATAAATTGGGAGGTGTGGTGTCCTCTGACATCACATTGCCCATCACAGCTCTAGTCTGATTCAGTAGGTAGAGTTGTGCAAGTATAGAGCCAGTCAGTTGTTCAGAAGGACTGGGGGACTCCATTTAGTACCTCTCCCCACCAAGCAGCTGATTAGCATAACTGCAGCTTATCTGATGGGGCCATGTGCTCTAAGTCCTGGTTGCTGATGCATATGCACACACCTGGATCAAGACCTGATCCTAAGCATGTTTACTTGGAACTAAATCCCACATTTTAATGAGACTTCCTTTTAAGGATTCATCAGATTGCACTCTTCCACTCAGTCATTTATGTAACCTAACAACAACGTCGAGAGCCAGCCTATTATAGTAGATAAAGTGCTGGACTTCGACCTGAGTTCAAATCCCCACTTAGCCAGAAAGCTCATGATGGTGACTGGTCAAAAGTCATCATCTCTCATTAGAACATAGAAAGGTCCATGCTGGGTCAGCCCAAAGGCCTATTTAGCCAAATGTCCTGTTTTCCACAAAGGCCAACCAGAACCTTCATTATTTTAAATGGTGTTTGTGAGGATAAAATTGGGACTGGGGGAAGAACAACATAAAACACCCTGAGCTTCTTGGAATAACAGTGGGAGATAATGTAATCACATTTTAATTTTTTTGGTTTTCCAGAAAGATAGTCTGAGGTAAAGTGGAAAAATAAGAGTTCACCCATGGCTGCTTCATTTACCTAAGGAGATATTTGACTCAGTGACTACCATGCCAGAAGTGGTCATAACAACCGGCCTTGTGGAAAACTCTGGGAAGACAGACCTTGATATTCATTGAGATTAGGAAGCAGTTGTTGAGGGCCCTGGGGCAAACACCCTCAAAGAGCTCCCCTCCCTCAGTGAGTCCACTTCCTCAACACCATTGTCACCAACTGCTACTGCTCTTCATCCTCTCTTTCATCACCCCTACCACTGTCCACTTGTGTGGGCCTTCAGAAGGTACCCCGCCATGCCTACCCTTGATGCTGGCCCTGTTGGAAAGTTCCTTTAAGCTGCATGCTGTTGTAATGGGTTTCCTGGTCATGGTGAATTTGAATGGGTCTATCACTCTGGTTTTGCCTAAACTGATGGCCTGATTAAAATCCTGAATTTCACCCCACCCTATGCAAAAGGCAAGTGTTAGGGATGGTGGATGTTTCCCCACTTGCTGAGGTGGGGCAGAGAGGCCGGAGCCTGTAAGATCATGTGCAAGTGAAAAATGCCAGTTCTGACTTTGGAGACAAGAGAGAGCTGTGAGTTGGTGGAGGGTGAAGCAACCTGAGATGGAGGGCCAATTTGTAAGGGTCTGATGCAGATTAACAGGTGCACTGTCCCTTAGGAGCATCTGTCCCCACTTATGCACAACTTGTATATTTGTAAGTAAAGCAAATTTCTCAAAATAAAAATCTCCAGCATTCTCTAACCAAATGAAACTGGTATTGCAGTCCATGGAACTTCTTAGTGTTTGAGGAAGTGGGGAGCTCACAACAGCATACAAGTCTTCAGTCTCTCATCTTTGCTTCCAGATTAGCTACCTTGCCTGATTCCTAATGATTTTGAACACCTGCACATCACATACCTGCGTGGATGTGTTCTAGCTTAAGGACCTGATGCGATGGCAGGAAAGTGAAAGAATTGTGCTAGAAAACTCAGGAACACCTTCTTTCTGTGCCTGGGGTTTCTAAAACATTACTCCATGTGATTCTCTAAGGGTCATTCTCAAATGCCTTTCCTCAGCCTCAATGTCTGCTCCCTGTTTTTCTTTCTCTCTGTGCTAGTTTGCTCTATTGCTTCATCTACTGCCCTGCAGGCTTCACATATCCATGAACTGGGACAGAGCTTTCTGTCCCTTTAGTCTCTGTTAAGAGTCATTAACCTCAAACTCCAAGTTTCTCAGTCCTGTGGAAGTCTTGAGCATGTACAAGATTTCAGAATCAAGGTCTGAATTTATGTGCCAGTGCCAAACGCTTCAGCAGGTTGCTACAATCTTTCTTTAAGGAAACAAAGAAAAGTGCTTGTTCTCTGGGCTTAAATGAGCAAATTATGTACTTGGAGGAAAGAAGTAAACTGAGGCACGAAAGTGAATAATCATGCAAAAACAGTCTGAATCTCCATTGGTCCCATCCCTACTTCACTACATTCAATGGAATTGTCCTGCAATGGCTGGGTTGGGCTCAGCCATGGGGCAAACAAGGAGCAAACCCTTTTAGCAAGTAGGCAAGTAAAGCTCAAAAACACGCCATTACACGCTATTAAAACAGGACAGTCCAAAACAAAAGTCTTCTCAGATGTCCAGGAGTCTGCAGCACAAGAGGTCAGTCCAAGAGGAAATAATATTTCAAGGGACTGGGAAATGAAATGATGTCTTGATCCAACAAGAAACAGCCTCAACTGAGAGTTTATAAGCTGGAGCTTCTAGAGCTCCATCCAGGACTCAGCTGCAGCACATCAGAGACATTTTTTCAGAAGTTAACTTGTGAGCAGGGCTATGCTCACAAGGAGGTCTTTACTATTGAGGTGACTATTCCTTCACCTAAACACTGACCTAGCCTGAATCCAAGGCAGCACCATTCTTGGGGGATATGTGGTAGTTCAGCATTCCTCTCTACCTCAGAAGCTGAGCTGTCTGTCTCTCATGGAGACATCACCCTTGAGGTCCCAGGGCCATCTTGGATAGGGGGGCCATGTGGAAAGGGGGACAGTGCTCCATATATTTAACAGTTGTATAGAAAAGGAATTTCAGCAGGTGTCACTTGTATACATGTAGGACCTGGTGAAATTCCCTCTTCATCACAACAGTTAAAGCTGCAGGAGCCCTGCATTCTAGTATAGCTAGAGTGACCAGATACAAAAGACAGCAGCACAGTTATCTGGATAATGGGGACGCATGGAAAAAACATACGAAAGAGCTGAAGTTTTTTTTCATGAACATTAGCACACACCCTCTCCAAATGGCAACTTTTGTAGTGAGTATTGACCTTGATAAAGATTCAGAGCAACACTAATTTAGATATGGGAGATCCTTTTAATTCAGGGATGGACTACTTGTGGCCCTCCAAAAAGCTCTGGCTATTGGGCGGTATGGAAATGTAATACAAAAAGATAACAACAACAACAACAACCCCCAATTATCCCTCACCATATGCTATGCTGGCTAGGGCTGAAGGGGGTTGCAGACCAGTCACTTTTAACTGTTCAGGTAAATCATGGGAACAACAATGGGAGGAATTGCATCCTATCAGGTTCCCATTGAGAGCAAACTAGGTATACCAAGGGCTATTGAGAACTGATCTGAGAAATATATCTAGAGGACTATTGAGATTGTTTACTTTGCAAATCAGTGGACCTGTTCAGATGACATGCTAAGCCATGGTTAGGCCACTAATAGGGTGACCAGATAAAATCCAGGTCAGGGCTCATGTAACTTTAACAGTTGTAGAGAAAAGGGAATTTCAGCCAGTGTCATTTGTATGCAATTAGTTTCTGGTGAAATTCCCTCTTCAACACAACAGTTAAAGTTGCAGGGGCCCTGCCTTCTTTTGTATATGGTCACTCTAGTATAGTGCCTGCACCTTTAACTGTTGTGATGAAGAGGGAATATCACCAGGAACTAATTGCATACAAATGACACTGGCTGAAATTCCCTTTTCACTACAGCTGTTAAAGTTACATGAGCCCTGACCTGGATTTTATCTGGTCAGCTTATTCCAAGGGAGCAGTACAGCTTTCTTCCCCCACCTGAACGGCAACCAGCCTGTGTTGTATCACACAAGTAACTTCTATAACCTGAGGTGTTTCCAAAACAGCTTGCAATTCAGCCGAGGGGAGGGAACATTGGAATGCATCTTCAAGCCTTTTTTCAGCTCCTGGATATTTTCATGGTCAGCAGCTAGAATACCTGGATTCCTCTGGAGTCTTTTGTCTATAAGTCTTACACCTCCAAGTTTCCATCAGGAATCATTCCTTTTGTTTGTGATTAGTTTGGAGTGCAACACTCTAACTTTTTTTGTCCAGTTGTAATTTTGTTCACGCCCCCTGAGCCCAATGGTAAGGGTGGATGCAAAAGTAAAAATTAAGCTAAACCGTGAGCAGGATGACCACATGTTGAACCAATTTCACACAAAACCGGTGTTGACTTGAGGAAATCAGCAGGAGTTTCAACAACCCTGGATACAATCCTGTTGATGCCCAGGGACTAAATTGTGGGTTTACAATGACACCAAGAGGAGCAGAATTTGGCTCAGAGTAGAGTCAATAACCAACACTTGTGCTTCCAATATTGTATCTTTGCCCAGGTGTTATCAGAAAACTGATGAACTAGGGAGAGAGGCTAAACCTGTGGTTTGTGGGTCTTTTTTCTTTCTCCCTCCAGTGAGATTAATCTATTTGTCTTATAGTTCCTGCATAGTTTTTGCTAGCCAGAAATGAACATCGTGTACTGCAATTTTCTTTGAGCTGATCTTTCTTCCCCCTGCCTTAACAGGGGACATTTTATATTATGTTCACTTACTCCACAGCCAATTCCTCAGGATTGCATGAGCAGAGAGAAGCCTGGAATTTGTCAGGATGCTTTATTAGAGGGATATTTCTATGGATGTGAAGAAACAGAAATCTCCAGCTGCTCTGTGTTTATAAGAATGTTGAGAATGTGGTTTATTTGCTAAGAGGAACAACACATTTCCAGTGAATAGGAGGTCCTTCAAGTTGAAAGGAATTCACTGGAAAACAGAAGCTGGGATTTTTGTTTTGTTATTCTAAAAGGGGATTTAGGCCCTAGAAGGAATATGTAGATGGTTGTCAGCATGTGGGTTTTGGAGCTAATGCCCAGAATAGATAGCAAGTAGCATGAAAAATGAGGCAAGAATGGGTGATCTTCAAAGTTCTGCTGTGATGAGCAGAAGTCTCTACAGCTTGGAGGAAAGGGGTCTGGCCCATTTATGTGCTTGGACACTTGAGGGTGCAGATTTGTAGGCAAGACCTATCCGATCAGCGCTTATGTCATTTAGATGCAGGCCCCAGATAAGCCACTCTCATTTGGCTGGGAGAATGTTTAAAAGGTATCAGGGTCTGGGCAGGATTGATATAAGAGAACCATCAGTGAAATACTTTTCAGCAGTATAAACATATTAGTAGAGCACAATCCGGAGAAAATTAGGTATATGTAAGCTCAAACTAAAATTAGTGGATCTTCAGTGTAATGTTAAGTGTTTTCTTATTCAGTTATTAATCAGTTATATATATACTGCTTTCCACAAAGCGTGTCTCTTTCGATACCATCGACCATGGTATCCTTCTGGAACACCGAGGGGACTGGGACTCGGGGGCACTGTGCTTCAGTGGTTCCAGTCCTACCTCTCGGGCAGGTTCCAGATGGTGATGCTTGGGGATAGTTGCTCCTCAAAGAAGGAGCTGCTGTGTGGTGTACCACAAGGCACCATCCTATCCCCAATGCTGTTTAACATCTACATGAAACCGCTGAGAGAGATCATCCGGAGGCATGGGGCGGGGTGCTATCAGAACACTGATGACACCCAAATATATTTCTCTATGCCTTTGACAACAGCATCAGCTAAGGATAGTGTGTCTCCTCTGAATGACTGCTTGGAGGCGGAGGTGCTTACTGTCAAGGGCCACAGCCTGGGTTTGGAGGTGTGTCAACCAGTTCTGGATGGGGTTACACTTGCTCCTGGATCCATCACTCCAAATGACAGCTCAGATAGATGCGAGGGCCAGGAGTGCCTACTATCAGCTTCGGCTGATACGCCAGCTGCGCCCCTTCCTAGAGTTGGAAGACCTAAAGTCAGTAGTGCACGCACTGGTAACTTCGAGACTCGACTTCTGCAATGCATTGTACATAGGGCTACCTCTGTGCCTAGTCCGGAAACTACAACTAGTTCAAAATATGGCAGCCAGGTTAGTCACTGGTACACCTAGGGGTGACCATATCACACCAGCTTTGAAATTTCTCCACTGGCTGCCAATTAGTTTCCGGGCGAAGTACAAAGTGTTGGTTATTACCTTTAAAGCTCTACATGGTTTGGGTCCAGGTTATCTGCAGGATCACCTTCTCCCATACAATTCGCCCCGCACGCTCAGGTCCTCTGGGAAGAATTTACTACAGTCAACAAAAACTAGGTTGACAACCGTTATCCAGAGGACCTTCTCTTCTGCCACTCCCAGATTGTGGAATGACCTGCCGGGAGAGATTCGCCAACTCACCAGTCTTCAAGAATTTAAAAGAGCTATAAAGACTGATCTCTTCCGGCAGGCCTACCCAGATGAATTTTAAAGTGTTTTATTGGTATTTTAATGATGTATTGGTTTTATGTGCTTTTAATCAGTTTGTGTATTTTATGCTTGATGTTGTTCCCTGCCTCGATCTGGAGGGAGAGGCGGGTAATAAATAAATTATTATTATTATTATTATTAAGGAAAAAATCCATACCCTTACTTGGGTTTATTTTTCTTGAGTCTTTCCACATTTATGACAGGCTCCTTTTATTTATTACATTACATTTATATACCGCCCCATAGCAGAAGCTCTCTGGGTGGTTTACAATTTTTTTTATGGTGACCATGTGATTTGAATTAAACACTTCTCCTCTTGGCAATGTTATTAAGTTGAATGAAACAGTGCCATCAACTGACAGACTTATAGTGCTATGCCAGTTTTACATGTTGGGAACATTCCGCAATTATTTTAAATACTGCATTATCTCTCGGGTGTTTTCAAAGCATGATTACTGGGGAAAAGTGCAGGAGACATCCTGGGGCTTGACAGCATCATGTAAAGGACCCGCAAACTTCCATGAGTGCCCAATCACAAGAGTTCAATAAATCGCTCGTATAGAGAAGCTCAAAGTTTCAAAGCAGTGTTATACCATCAAGTTGACAATGAAACAAAACAATGAAACAACACAATAATACCAATGCCAATCAGCACTAAAACTTTATGCTCTGCTGTGCACTACAAAGTGCAGCTGGCTGGGTCACACTTTAGGGAAAGCCTGTGAGAAGATGACTAAATACTAGAACTGTGGGAGCCTGTCCAATGGCAGTAGGTAATGCATTCCAAAGGGTGGATGTCGCGATGAACCTCAGGTGAACCTCAGGAGCATATGCCATCCTTTGGAGTGCTTCCTCTGGTGATTGAAAAGATCAGGCAGGGACATAGGAGGCTTTATAAGTTAACAACTAAACCTTAAACTTGGACCAGTAGCTTATTGGCAACTAATTCTTATAGCAATTCTTATAGTTACACCTTGTTGTCAGAAAGAGGCCCCAGTTAACAACCTCACCAACTCATTATGTGCTAGCTGTAGCTTCTGGACCAAGGCCAAAGGTAATCCCACATGGAGTACATTAAACCCAGTCTTGATAACTAAGCCATCACAGTCCAGGAGCAGCCATAGCTGGTATACTAGCTGAAGATGGTAAAAAGCATTTCTTGCCACTGAGGCCATCTGAACCTCCAGTGACAAGGATGAATCTTGGAGTACCCCCAAAGTATGCTCTTGTACCTTCAGGGGGAGGGAAACCTCATTCCAAACAGGCAACTAATTTCCCTGATCCACTACCCATAGTTCTTCCATCTTGCCTGGATTCAAACTTTTTTTTTACTGGCCTTTATCCAGCTCACCACTGTATCCAAGCATCTGCTTCCAAAAGGGTAGCCATGTTGGTCTGTTGAAACAAAAACAGAGTATTGTGGCACCTTAAATATCAAGAGATCTGCTTATGCTACAATATATTGGTGAATGTTTAAGAAGCCAATGGCTGCAGTCGTACATGGCATAGCTTTCCTCTGAGGCTTATTTAATCTTCTTCGCTTTGGCTGGATTGTGCCCTCAGTGTGTAAGTTCAGTGTCTACAGACCTCTTCTCTTGGTGCTCTGTACGATGTCTAGCAGTAAGTAAACGTTTAATGTTAAATAAAAAAGGTCTTCAACAGCAGCACAAAAGACCTACATTCCTTTTGAATCTGAGTCCAGTCTTATGATCTTCTGCTGGTGATAGCTTGCGTTTTGAGGTCTTATACTAAACATGAAAGCAGGTGAGGTTTTTATCACTTGGGGATTTGATGCACACAGTTCACATGGTTCCTTTATTTTCATTAAAAATACTGCTTCCAGGAAGCCATCTGGGCTGGATCTGTCCAGCAACAGTTGTTTTGCAACAAACCTATTTCAATGATCCCTCAGCTAATGGAGAAACATTTATTAGCTGTGCATCTGGAGCCCAATCAATCCACAGAAGTAGATCAGCATCTGGAAATATTAACTGTTTGGGATGAAGAAAAACAGGTGGATGAGGTTGAGGGAAAGTTTCTAATTACACAAAAGCACAAGAGTTACCCTACAGCTGGGCATTATATGCTTATAAACTTCTCTGGGGGTGTTATAATGAACCATATAGGCATGGTTTGAGTTGACTGGAGTTTCGTGAGATTCATGGGGCTTGTTTTTTTCTTTTTTTCTTTTCAAACTGTCAAATTAGTTTCCTCTCTCATTCTCTCTCTTTATCAAAAAGTGGGCTAAATTCAAAGTTGATGAAAAGAGAGATGGAATGCATACAATAGGAATGTGAAGTCAGGATGTTCCATATCACAATTCAACTGAGTTGCTTACATCTGGTTATGCAGTGTTAGCGTGTGGCCCAGGTCTATGTTATGCTGGAAATTTAATGCTGTCTGTGTAGGTGCAGTGACCTGATTTACCTCTCACCTGTTCACCTCAGATTAACTCAGATAGGATGTGAGTTCACCCCCCACAAATCAGGAAGAACTTGGAGCATTTCCCCAAGTCAAACCAAGGCTCAGAGAAATGATGCATGCAGTCCCATTAGCTCTTTCTGACCCAAGAAGCCCTCTTTGGCCCCATTTACACATGCACTGAGGAGGGATGGGAAGGGAATTAGAGAGAGGGGAGGGGTAAGGGATCATGACAAGTGGGCCCGTCACATGAATGGGAATCATGCTGCGCCCCGTAGTTCCACTACGCCCCTCTTTAGGTATATGACATACCTCCATGCAGTTAAACCACACATCCCACCATTCTCTGTGCTCTGGATGGGTGCCCAGCAGCTGCTCCATTAAAAATAAAAAAATAGCCACTGACCACAGAGCAAGTACACTATGGCAAGAGCATCATTGGAAGCAGTGGTTGCTCATGCTGGCAGACTCTATGGTCTCCACCATTTTTTTTTGTGGACAAAATAATGTGAAAAACCCACAGAGTTCTGGCCAGGCAACTCAGGTTGTATGTGTGTGGCCTGCTAACCCTCCTACAGCAGGTGGGTAGCAGGCATGTGTACTCTGCCCATAGTGTATGTGTGAGTGTAAACACTCAACACATGACACGCTAGCTCACCAAGTAGTAGCATGGCGGTTACAATGCCAAGAGTGATTGGGACCAGCAAAGATGCCCCATGTTTTCTTGGTCATATATTGCCTTCTGAAGCATCTGAGTCTTATTGTTTTGCTAGAGGAATCCTCCTGTGAGGTGACCCATGCCAGTTTGTTGCTTACGTCAGTGTCAGTATGGGTTAATCACTGAGGATGGGTTAATCACTGGCAGGATGGGTTAATCACTGAGAGGGAGCCCTCATCTAGCTGTAAGACTAGATATTTCAGAAGCCAATACAAAGCCAGGACAACATGGGGCACCTTTGCTGACCAAAGAAAACTAGCAGGTTGTTGATGATGATGATGACGATGATGACGATGATATTGATGTCGGTAACTGAATAGAATTGTAACCTGAATCACCTCAGAATGCCATGACCATGTAAATAGGGTTTAAAAAAATATCTCGAGCATTTCTGAACCCTTGTACTGTGTGAATAAATTTGTTGTTGCTCCTAGAAATGGCAATAAAGAGGGAGAAGGAAAGATCTTGATCCTCATACAAAACTAAAGCAAAACTAAAGCTATACTCTTGGATGAGACTGATTATCTGGATCCATTTCAGACTGGCTTCAGGCCTGGTTTTGGCACGGAAACAGCCTTGGTCGCCCTGTATGATGACCTATGTCAGGAGAAAGACAGGGGGAGTGTGACTCTGTTGATTCTCCTTGATCTTTCAGCGGCTTTCAATACCATCGACCATGGTATCCTTCTGGGACGACTGGCTGAGTTGGGAGTGGGAGGCACTGCATTGCAATGGTTCCACTCCTACTTGGCAGGGCAGCTCCAGAAGGTGGTGCTTGGGGGACATTGCTCAGCCCCGTGGATTCTCCAGTATGGGGTTCCGCAGGGATCAGTCTTGTCCCCCATGCTGTTCAACATCTACATCAAACCGTTGGGAGTGGTCATCTGGAGTTTTGGAATGTGTTGTCATCAGTACACTGATGACACACAACTCTATTTCTCCTTCTCATCTTCAGCAGGTGAGGCTGTGGATGTGCTGAACCAGTGCCTGGCTGCGACAATGGACTGGATGAGGGCTAACAAACTGAAACTCAATCCAGACAAGACTGAGATGCTGTTAGTGGGTTCTGTTGACTGGATGGAGGGTCTTCAACCTGTTCTGGATGGGGTTGCACTCCCCCTGAAGGAGCGGGTTCATAGCTTGGGGGTTCTTCTAGAACCATCCCTGTCACTTGAGGCTCAGGTGGCCTCGGTGGCACAGAGTGCCTTCTACCAACTTTGGCTGGTGGCCCAGCTACACCCCTATCTGGACAGTGATAACCTGGCTTCAGTTGTCTATGCTCTGGTAATCTCTAAATTGGATTACTGCAATGCACTCTATGTGGGGCTGCCTTTGAAGACGGTTCAGAAGCTGCAGCTTGTGCAAAATGCAGCAGCCAGACTGATAACAGGAACCAGAAGGTTCGAACATATAAGACCTACTCTGGCCTGCTTGCATTGGCTGCCTATACATTTCCAAGCTCAATTCAAGGTGCTGGTTCTAACCTATAAAGCCTTACACGGCTTGGGACCACAATACCAGATGGAATGCCTCTCCCTACATGAACCTACCCGTACACTACAATCTACATCTAAGGTCCTCCTCCGGTTGCCTACTCCGAGGGAAGCACAGAGGGTGGCAACAAGGGAGAGGGCTTTTTCAGTGGTGGCCCCCCAATTATGGAATGATCTCCTCAACGAGGCTCGCTTGGCACCAACATTGTTATCTTTTCGGCACCAGGTGAAAACGTTCCTCTTCTCCCAGGCATTTAACAGC
Source organism: Anniella stebbinsi (assembly GCA_029215795.1). Classification (NCBI taxonomy): domain Eukaryota; kingdom Metazoa; phylum Chordata; class Lepidosauria; order Squamata; family Anniellidae; genus Anniella; species Anniella stebbinsi. The sequence continues at coordinate 340,854,529 of JARDYH010000001.1, forward strand.
ATATGATGAGGGGTTTGTGTTTTTGTGTTGTTGTTGTGCTTTGACCCAGAAGAATATTGTAATTTTTAACTTGTTTTTATGCTTTATGGTTTTAAATTTTGTATATCGGTGTTTTTAATGTTCAATGTTTTTAATTTTTGTAAACCGCCCAGAGAGCTTCGGCTATGGGGCGGTATATAAATGGAATAAAATAAATAAATAAAAATAAAGAAATAAATAATCCTAAGCACTCTTACCTGAAACCACTGGGGTTCATCTCTGAGTAGACATACATTGGATTGGGCTGCATGTTGAGTACCTCACGTATACATACTCAGAAGTATTATTGACTTCCATGGAATTTACTTCCAAATAAATATGCTCAGGCTGGGGCCATAAATGTTATGAGGTAAAATTTGGAGTCCATTGATTTCAACAGCATGATGCCAATCTCAGTTGTGAATTCTTTTCAAATTAGCACCGCATAGGCACTGCAGAAGTGCAACTTTGCAACTGCAATTCCCCCATTAATTGGCAATTCTTTAGTTTGCAGTTCATTACTTCACAATACAAGCTTCCCATTAACTGGAATAGAATGGGAATAAGCACTAGAGCATCTTCTCAGGTAATCAATGGGCATTTTGTATTCTCTAAGTAGATTCTTTCATCCTAGCTTACCTCACCCACACCAGGAATAGCTTTCAGCTGATTGAAAGATCTCTGTGATGTAGCCTAAAAGCTAATCTGAATCCATTCAAGTTCTGGAGACTTTTCATTAACTGTATATTCTCTGGTGCTGTTTACATTTTTAAATCGTCTTACAAAATGGTCAGAGCAGCATATAGTTTTCTCCTCCATTTTTAAAAAGAATATAAGAAGAGCCAAGCTGGATTGTACAAAGGCTTCCTCTAGTCCAGCACTCTGTTCACACAGTGGCCAACCAGCTGTGATTTTCCTCAGATCAATCCCATGCGGTAGGGTAGGCCAAGAGTAAGTGACTGGCCCACACTCATCCAGCAATCTTCATGGCTGAGTGAGCATTTGAACCTGGGTCTCCATGCTGCTAGCCCAATGCTCTAACCATTACAACACATTTAACCTGAATCCCCAATCCCTTCACGTTAGTGAGAGTTTTGCATTGTAAATAACAAATAATCTATAATAGCTTGTAATGAACCCAGTGGACTATTAGTTAACAAATATGTTGAGACCAATCCCTTGGGTTGGATATACATAAGTAGAAGAAACAGAGGTTGAACGTAGGGCATTAGTTAACTCAGCTAGTAGCTTTAATCATCATCATAATCCTTAAGTCATTTTGTAAAAATGTCTGTTTATTTCATTTCTAGACCACCCACTAGCTGAAGAAATCTGTGTGTTTTCACACACAAAAAAACTTAAAACCATAAACCCCCAAAACAGTAAAAGCTAATATAAAAACGTTAAATTTAAAAAAGAATTCAAAAAAGGTATTTGATTAACACCCCCCCCCCCAGCTCTTTGGATTAAAAGATTAACCGAAAGAAAACATCTCATAGGCAGGTTGATAGACACTTCCATTAGCAGAGAACAGATTGAAGACTGGCATTAGCTGGCACAGAAGTCAGCAACCAGGAGGTATAGCAGGAGGTGAGCTAAAGTGGCAATCCATTCCCAAAACGGATTAGAGATGACCAGTTCTCGTAGCTCCAGCAAGGAATGGAAAATACAGCACCATGCGCAATGTGTCAGCCAAGAATCCTGACATCCCTTAGCATAGTCCATGCTTGAACATGGCTTCTTTGCTTTCAGCTTCTTTGCCTACACCTGGCAACATTTAATAGGTTCTAATTTCCAGAAGGCTAGAGGCTTTGCTTAAGGCATAGAGGGTAGGTAAGAGCAAGTTATAAAACTGGTCTGTCACAAATTTATTACAACACCTTGGGCAATATCTGACTTTGCCCACTACTAGTGCAATGAGGAGATAGCAATTAAAAAAGCAACCAGAAACTAGTGGAAATGCTCATTTTCAGAATGGGGCAGGTCAGCAGGATATGTGGAAGGAAGCTCCACTGACCTGCCCCAAACCAGAAGCACGCATTTCTGCTGCTCCCCAGCCTTGCTTTTTGAACTGCTAGCTTTCTGTTGTGTGAGCGGTGGGTCCCGCTGGCAGAATGAAGTGAGTTGGAGTGGAACGACAGTATTGGATAATGCCCCATGTCTCTGCAATTCTAATTGTATTTTGTCCTCTTTTCGGCTTGCATGATATAAAGAAGGGGTGCAGGATCTCCAGTCCACAAGCCCAATCTGGCTCACCAAGCACCCCAATCTGGTCTGTGCTACTTCTTGGGGTTCCTAAAGGGTGGGACTTAGGCTCCAAGCCATGCCCCCAGGAAGAAACACCTTTGGAGGGCATCCTCTGACCCCTCCCATTCTTCATGGGCATGTCCAGCCTCCTCTTGTACATTTTTGTCACTCCTGTTGCCCCACTCAATTATCTTTTGCCCCCCTAGGCTGCGGTGCAACATTTTTGAAACCAGAGGCTAAAATGGTTTGCAAAACTGCATTGTGGGTACTAACTCATACTTGGAGCAAGGGAAAAGTTTAAGATTAAATTGGTGAACAAACAGAATTTCTAAGGTAGCAAGAAGATAGGGGAAGTTTTTAGATGGCAGGTGTCTGAAACTCTTGCTATCGCTAAAATTGGGCAGAAGTATAAAAGAACTGGAAAGTATTCTTTCCAAACTCAAGCCAGCAAACTTAGCTACAAAAGAAGCTAGGCCACAACTGGGAAAGCATTCAATGGAGTGTACAATATCAACATCAGGAAATTGACTCTAGAAGCGTGAGGATCAGTAAAACACAAGTGGAAGACATCTGTTTATGTGAGTGTTTTGGATGCTTTACATCACTGACTTTGGGCTGGGGTGGGAGCTGGCAAGTTGCCAGGTTATGTCTAGAGCCAATCAGAGATAATCCTCCCAGTTCTTTGTACTGATCAGCTAAAACGTTTTTAACTATTTACAACAGCAAAGCACTAAAATGGCACAACACGAGCACAATCGAAGATGACTTGGATGACCAAGTGATTGCTTGAACTCCATGAATTTCTTCCTAAGCTTCTTAAGTATATATATATATATATATATATATGTGTGTGTGTGTGTGTGTGTGTGTGTGTATGTGTGTGTATGTGTGTGTGTGTGTATACACACACACACGCACACATACACACACACACACACACACACACACACACTGGAAGTACTGAATGGATCATAATCATACAGTGAAACCATAGTCTTAACAATAGCATTAATTGCCCTAACATTAAACAACAAATCTCCAAGCACTTTCTCCCTTGGGAAATCATAGATTGGATAGTACCAGTAATTGTGACATGAGACAACACTGTCTTTCTCCAGAAAGTTTCCTTTGATCACTCTGGAATAATTCTTTGATTCTAATTAGGGTGACCATATTTTGGAAACCAAAAAGGAAGACAACATGGTCGGCCCCCAAGGGGGTGTCCCCACCAACATGTCTGCCCCCAGGGGGCATGTCTAGCACCAAGGGGTTGTGCTCACCTGAACATAGCCTTGGTAACACGTCAGATTTTACAGCCCCCAGTTAAGACAAATTTGTTCTACATAACATCTTAATGTTAACATCACTGAAATAACAAGTGAGATATCCAATATATCTGAAATTAACTTCACTTGCTCCTACTTTTGTAGCTTTTGCTGTACATTGTTGTTATACTCTGTGTGATACATTCTACCCTTCCCTCAAATATCTTTTCTGATTGTATCCTCACTCTATTGCAAGCTGCTGCTTAACAGGGCTTGCTGCTGGTTGGCTGGCTGGCTTTTTATTTTTAAAGTTCAATTTTTTTAAAAAAACTTGTGTATGATTGTCACAAGTTTCTCTACTCTAACATAAGGGTGGGTGTTGTGGGCGGCGGACACTACTTTGCCCATTCACACGCCTCACTTATATACATTAGCTTCTCAAGGCTTGTGCGTTGGCACTACTTTTCACACCCAGACTTTGAACTCTTGTCTACTTCCTGCACAAACACATGACTGCTCTGACTGACCTCTCCTTTCCCACATTTTGATCTGTGGATGCCTTGCCTCTGCTGAGCTCCAGGTGTCCGACTGCCCACCAAATCTGCAGCAGGAAAGGTGCCATGCTCACCCAGCACTTCTTAGCTAAAAACCCAAGATCCCCTTGATGCCAAGGGCTGAAACTGCTCAAGGTGCAAGACCCCAAAGAGGAGGTTTGACAACCTGAGTTTGAAGAGTATGGCTTCAGTATTTGTTTGTTTTAAAATAATAATTTAAAAAACCCAAACTTAAAAAAAAAGCTAAAAATCAACAGATGAACAAATATGCTTAAAACATGGCATGGCTAAAGCCCTACTTAAGAGCTATCAAAGTGCCAAGTTTAATCTCTTTGTCCTTAAAAATGATTTTTTTTTTTTTAAAAAAAATTAATTTTAATACTTCAAACTTTAAAAAAATGCCTAAAAATCAATGGATTAATGGATCAGCTTCAAATTTGGCATTGCTAAAGCTCTACCTAAGGGCTATAATAGTGCCAAGTTTCAGCTCTTTATTGTTAAAAATGACGGAGCTGTAAGCAATTGTTGTTAATTCCCATTGACTATAAAGTCGAGCTGCCCTTTGGGTGGGAGGAGGATGGGAAAAATCCGGATGTTTCTTCAGATTTCATAATCCCCCCTTCCCAGATTTGTTGCCAAAAATCCTGATATATCATTTTTTTCCTGACATATGGTCACTCTAAATCTCGCTTTATTTTAATAGTACCCTCCTTGCATCTCTAATTTTATCCCCTGGCATGTACAATAGAATGGAGAAAATGGGGGATATCAGAAGATCCAGTATGATGATCAAGATAACTACTAGGCCATCAGGAATTGGGATGATGATATAAAAGGGTACTTCCAATGCAATCTTTGTGTATATATGGTATGGTTACAATTGAAACTGCCTTATCACAATTAACGTGTGAACTAGCCACAGCTTTCTATTCTTCTGCAGAAGATATAAATGGTGGTCACCAACCTAGATGGCTTTAGGTCATGAAGGATAAGGATATTAATGGCTATTATTCAGTGCCAGAGGCCTGGGATATGAGTAGGCAGAAGCTATTGTGCTTTTCTCCTGCTTGTGAGTTCCCTTTAGACATGTGGTTGGCCATTGTGGAAACAGAATGCTGGCCTACATAGGCCTTTGATGTGATCCAGCATGGCTCTTCTTAAGTTCTTACATGACATTCCATTGAAGTTAATGGCAAAACTCCCATTTATTTCAATAGATATGTGTGGCATTCTTTACATGGAATGTAGTACAAAGACAGCATCAAAATGTAAGGATACAACCCGAGGCTGTCTGGCTGGCTGATTAACTGGGAAAGAGGTGGGATTGAAAACCTAACTTAACTGAAGGATTACTGAAGTAAGGTTGATTGTGTCATTATTGGAATGAGAAGTTCTTGGAAGTGATACTGCTTTGACTTTGCATTCTTGTCCAAGGACTTGCAGTCTGGATTCAAATGAGCATTTAGTGAGCCTCATCAATACACCTAATACCTTTGACTTCAAAGCAATGCCAGAGTCACTGTCCTTGGTGCTGGTGATTTTTCACACTGACATGACATTGTGCTGCCTTCTCCTCGATCAAAGTAACATTTCGTCTTTCCCCCATAAAAAATCCTCCCTGCATTCTGATAAAGGAGACTACCATTAACATTAATTTCTATCTTCTCCCCCGCCTTTTTCCAGGATGGTGTTTAAGGACTCTGGTTGAAAAGGAAAGTTTTCTCATATAATTTGTGTATTTAAAACCTTTTTAAAACAACAACAACACCCCACCTTTCAATTAAATATATTCAATGGGGGAGTACAAACTAAAGCAAAGATAAAACCAGATACATCGTTTATTCATTCATTTGTTACAGTTTTGTACCACCCAGTAGTCAAATCTCTCTGGGAGGTTCACAGCATGACAACTTCAAATTCAAAACACGCACAACAGATAACAGAAAATGTAACAATAAAACAGGAAAGAAATGAAGTAGTAGGAATAAAAGCAGCCAGCAGAAATAAAACACAACTATGTAAGGTTTTGAAAAGGCACTGGATGAATAAAATTGTTTTAATTTGGTGTCTAAAACTCATGAGAGGAAGTGCCTGATAGCCATTTTCTAGAAGGCCCAAGCTCTGATCCCCACCTACAGGTAGGTACACCTGAAGAAGAGCTAGGGGTGTATGGATTTTGTAAATTCTGTCATGTCTCTGTTTCATAATTTGTCAGGTGCCTTTTGTTCCATCATCTGCTCATTGATGTTTTTTTTTCAAATTCCCTGAATTTGCGCAAATTAGCACTTGTAAAAATTCGCAAATATCCAAAATGCTAATTTGTATGCTTTAGCCTACGTGGGAAATTTATTTTTTTGCCCAAAAGTTTTTAATTTTTTTAAACATATTTTTCTATGGCTAAATTTGCATAAAATTCCAGAAATTAAAAAACAACAACAATGGTCCGCAAGTTTGTGGAATCCGTGTGACTTGGGAAAAACTGGTCTCTGCGGAATCCATGGGTCAGATTCATACAAATCCAGACTCATTTGATTCCATTGTAGATTTCTCCAACATCCTTAAGTATGACTGAATGAGCAGACTTGCATGGGAGCAAGTGTTCATTGAGACCAGGGTTCTTTGATTTTACTGTGTTGCTTTCACGTAATGTATATTAGGGTGGGTGACTGTCTTTCTCTTGAGGGGCACATTCTTGCAGGTAATCTGTCAGGTTCTGCATGTCATTGATGGGCGGGACCAAAGCCAAAAATGGGTGGATCACTCCTTTTTCTCTTTCCGCCACTCCCCTTTGTCTCTCAATCTCTTCTTTCCCACCTATCAGGCTGCCAGGCAAGGGACAGATTGCTCTTGTCAGAGGTCTGAACTGGACACATGGAGAGGGCTTTTGAAATTAGACTGAGGGCTGCAGATTAACCACCTTTGATGTATATAATGGAGCAAAAGTTTTGTCCAGAACTTTGCTGGTGGGTGTTAAGCTGGAGCTGCCTAATGAAAAACAAACTATAACATTGAATAGAATTTATTACGGTCGCAAGACCAGCAAAGTAGAGCAGCAATATAAACACAGTCATATTCACAAGGCCGACAAGGTAAGGTGCAATAATATTAAAAAAGTAATAATTTATTAAAAATACAGATAAACAGTAATTTTTTTAAAAAATTAATTGAATTGTACATATCCTGCTCATAATAATATAGGATTTAAAACATTAAAAATTAAAACATTGTCACAGTCCGATGATATCCCACGCTGGCATGCAATTACAACAGCACAGAATCTAGCCGCCTTGGGAGTTATTTGACAATTCTGGTCGGTCAGGAGATAATCTGTATAAAACACATTAGTCAAGAATTTTCTAATCAAAACCAACAGATAAACAACAAAAAAGCACATACCAACCCCCACAAACAACCCCTGACTTGCTGTCTTAATAGAAGCAAAATTCCCATGCAATGACTTCAATTAACATTTTTTAATTTGCAAAAACATCTCACAAAGTGATTTCATGACATCTTATATTCCTTTCAACTTCCTCTCTTTGGGAAATAATAGCACAGAGGTGATAAAACGGCATGTCATGCATGACATAAGCCCCAAGAGTCAATAATACCCAGCTCAGTTCCCGATCGGGTTGACCAGGACTTGTGTAATATACTGGAAGAAAAAGAAACCCAAGACTACTACAGAGACTCCCAGAAGTGAGCAGCAGAGTTAAGGGAGGAGCAGCTCAAGAGAAAAACCAGCTTCCATTAGCTAGAATTGCTGACAAAGAACCTGCTCCACCTCCAGCAAGCATCGGCCCTTACCAATCAGGGAAAGTGGTGGAGCATCACTTACTAAGACCAGTTCTCGTGAGGCCCTGGCCTCCATTGGGCATGAGCAAGTATCAGAATTGTTACAGATCCAGTAACTAGGAAGGCAGGAAGAGTTGTAAGCTCAGTCTCTTCTGAGAGAGTGCAACAGAAGGAGAGAACAGCAGCAAAAGGCAATTTCTCAAACATCTGACAAAGCAAACCATTAGGTGCACTTGAGAACCGGCTCCGGGAAATGAAGGAAATAATTGTTGTCAGGAAAGACAATCTCCTTAGTGCAGAGCGAGAGGCTGACAAGCTTTTTTTGGTGCCCTACAAAAGAACTCTGCCCCATTTTCAGTGGTTCCCTCCCAGGGAAAGCATAAAAAGGGCAAAATTCTTTGCAAGGGAATGTCTAATTTGTTTTTTAAATCCAAGCACTCATGCACAATATTAGGGCTTTAAAAAAGAATCACTCAGTGAGCCTTGGCATGAGGATCAGCTTTCAGCCATGGGACTGACAATGTACTTTTAAGTAAAAATAAATTGCTCTGAGGCAGCATTTGGAGAGGCATTTCTGCCTTTCAGAATTGGAAAAAACCAGCAAACCCCCCCCTCCCCTGTGACCTATCGCTAGAGATGTCAGAGAAACCTGCAATGGAATAAAGTTTGGATGTCTATGGGGTTGACCCATGGATTCCACAGTGAACCAGCTTTTCCCAACTTGCATGGATTCTGTGGATTTGTGGACCATTTTTCAACTTTCTGGAATTTTGCACAAATTTAGTAATAAAAATACATACGATTTTTAAAAAATCTAAAATGTGCAAGCATTTGGGGGATTATCACATTTTTGCAAGTGTGAATTTGCACAAATTTGATAACTTGGAAAAAACACCAATTCCATCAAGGAATGGATGACAGAATCTGCAAAACGCAGATGGAACGGATTTTGCAGAATTTGTACATCACTACCTGTCATAGAATTCCTTTGTTCTAGGTGCTTCTCTTCTTGGATTGTCCAGTAAAGTAAAACCAAGCAGGAACTGCCTGCAAATGATTAAATGCAAATCTAATTGTAATGTTGCTGCCAAAGGGTTCTCTAAGGATATGAACAAGAGAGTGGCCTCCACCACTATTTATCTCCGGAGGTCAGAAATGTCCCACCCGCTTCCATGCCTAATGTAACCAACTCTCCCTACTTCTGTGCTAGCCTCAACTGAACATCTGTTGAACTGGTTTTGAGAGCCCTTAGAAGAAAAGCAACTCTACATGAATTACTGTATCTAGTGTAAAAACCCAAGAAACAGAATACCACCCCATTTGCTGAACAAGCTGAGGACCATTTTCTTTGTTTGTTTTACACCTGTGATGTATTGCTGCAACTTCTCCCTTCTCTCGGCCACGTCTGGAACCATACTGCACAGCCAGGTAAACTCACTTTCAACACTTCTTTCTTCTTTGTTTCTGGGAAACCTCACAGCTAATTGTTTGGCTGCTATTTTATTATAATCTTTAATGGTACCTTTATTTTCTGGAAAAGCTCTGAATCATCTCCATTCCTCCTTGAATACATTATGAGGGCACTCCTGTTCCCAGACCTATGCCCTTTCCACACCAGGCTGTTTGCCTGGGATGGCTCCAGGCTGATCCCTGTGTGCCAATGGTGTGTATTAGGTACTTCCGGAATCTCCCTCCCTCCCTCCCTCCCTCTACACCCCTATGGTGTAGAAAGGGCCGTAATGATCTGAGTTAGGCTCACATGGAAATATGTATGTGTTTTAAAGGTGTTAGTTTTGGACCAGCTTTACCAGACAGACAGCAGCAATCCTCTGGCAAAATAACCCCAGGTCACGTGTGAACAGTTTCCCCTAGCACAACATTTGGGCTAACTTGCCCCAGCATTCATGTTCCAGAAGGGCTTATTTCCTGAACATGGAGAAACAGTTTGCAGACATGTTTTGAGACATGTGTCCCAACCAAGTGTGGCAACACTTGAAAGGATTTCAGGATGCCCAAGTCTGATTCCGTTGTGGCTGGCCTGTTGCTGATGGCTGCCATTTTTTGAAAAAGGAATGGGGCAGACACATGCGCAACTTCCCTATTATATTGAGTTTGACTCCCAACTGTCCAGAGCAACCTTACATTTTTCATGGGGATGGGTAGAGATGCTCTGAAGTAAGGAACAACAGCCTAGTGTCAAATTTTTTTAGAATTACTGCCAAATGATATATAATCCAACAACATATCATATGACACTGCTAATCATGCATTGTGCAGCATTGGGATATATGAATAGATAAAACAGGGAGGGCCTTTGGATTTGTACAAATTGCCTTTCCTGGACATTTAAGATTAGGGAGAAAGAGTGGTGAGGCCCTGACGTGAGGCCATCCACAGACTTTAAAAACATAAGACCTGACTTGCTGGATCGCACCAAGAATCTATGCATTCTAGCATTGTGTTTCCAACATAGGTCAACCAGTTGCTTCAGGGAAGCTTAGAAGCAGAGCATAAAAGGCAACAATAGCCCATGCTCTGTCCTTTGTCCTCAGCATGTGGAGGCATACTGCCCCTGAACATGGAAGTTCTACTTTCCCAGGGATTTAATGACATCCCCTCATTCTTCTATAAGCTCATAACCACCTTGCCAATGAAACATAAAGGAGGTGATGAGCAGTGCATAACACAGAGCACAATTTGCTCCTTTCCATCCATCTTCCCACTACTAATTCAGGGAAGGTGGTCTAGAGCTGTCATCGTACAAAGGGAGCTAGCTGATATGGCAGCCACTGAGCACAGTTTGACACCGGCTGATTAATTTTTCATTATTCCAGCATTTATAAATCTTCTTCTCACTGTGAGTTAGTTAAGCCTTAACTTTTCCCACAAGGAGCCAAGTAAGAATAAATGGCTGCATGTCTAGCGTTCCTTGCCTAAGGGCCAGGGTCTCTTTGGTCATGGCTATTAGTGCTGAAAATGTTTTGAACCAACATGGAGTGCTCTGGCTGTTCTTTGCGATGTTTGAGTTAAACAGCCTGCTAAAAATACACAATTAGAAACAAATAAGCCAGTTTAATATAGCCTCTGATAGACACAGGGGATTTGAAAGTGTTTACAGCAGGCCGGGTACTCCAGAGGTCATTCTGAAGCAGAACCAGTGGCACGTTGTCCTTCATTTAATGAAGCCTTTTAGTTACCATGGGGACATCACAGCTATTTCCCACAACAACACTCAGATTTGACAACTGAAGGAAACCGAGAAAGCCAATCTTGGCACCTTTCAGATCTGTGCAATATGAGATATTTCTGGGGGTTCTATAGCATGTTTGAGATTGAGGTAAATGTCTCTGAACACATTTCTAAAAACAGTTTCATACCCAAAGCACCAAATGTCACAGAGATATGACAAAAATGTGGCCTTGTGGGCACAACATGTTTAACAATGAGTAGCAATGCTTGACGCAGCAGGCCAGGCCAGGAGGTGAAGGGGAAAAAATAGACTACACAATTTACGGTCAAACCAGGAGGTCTGCTAGATAGACATGGTGATATGGCATCCCGATGTGCATGCTCATGCTGTTCAAAAGTTCCATGACATATTCTAAGAGACACAACTAGTTAAGGCTCCCATGTCATTCCTGTCACACAAAAACGACACATCCAGTATCTTGGGTTTGAGAGAGGACAGCAGACTTAATGCTATCCCGAGAGAAGTTATGTGTGAGTCCCCTCCCCCCACATCAACTAAACATGAAAACCAATTGGACAAACCCCAGTTGGTTGAGCCCTGATTGGTGGAGCCAAATGCTAGGGAACCCTGATTGATTGCCCCATAGCATTTCCTTTCCATATTAGTAAAAAAATAAAAATGGATAGCAATATGTGATGAGCTTCACTGATCCTAGATCTGGTTTTACAGTTGCTTGTAGTTGTTTTAAATGTATGCTTTTGTGTATGTTGTTTGTTTTTGTAGTTTTAAATTTTGCTTTTAAATGTTTTAATTTTATGTAAATGGCTCAGAGAGCTTCGGCTATGGGGTGGTATAGAAATGTAAACAACAACAACAACAACAACAATGACAACAACATGCTATTGCACTTTTTCAGGAGCAGCTCTATGTTTTTTTGTACCTTCTTGTTCTTCCCTAAGGACTGAGCAGACATGGAGAGGAGGTGATGAGCAAGTATAAAGAAAGGAAAGGGACCAGAAAAATGGAAAGGATAGGAACACAGTCAAAACCTATGGACCCAATCCCTCCCCTGAACAGAGGAGGGTGGGTGGGTTAGTAGGAACCAGGCCCAGTCTCACTATGCTGTATCTAAGGCAACTGTTGAGTCCCCAGCATTGCTGACACCTAACCTGTGGTCCCGTCTTTAAAAAAATCTGATGTTCAGTGCTGGGAGCTGGCACTGTTCCAAGGCAATGTGGCAAATTAAAATGGCAGCCACCTAGCACAGATCAGAGCCATCACCACTGCCAAGTCAACACACTTGAAGGGGCACTGGTGAAGAAGGGCCCAAGCAGAGGGTAATATGCCAAGAATCCCTTAAAGCCTAGAATCTGGAACCAGAAGAAAAATGCCTGTGTAAATAGCAAGAGTGAATCATCCTGGAGAGAAAAGGAGAATTTTATGCTCCTTTGGACTACAAGAAAGCTGTACTTGACAGGACGCAATCACTTAGCATGGCTTCAAGGGGCCATAGTGCAACATGTGGAGGTCCTCTTACCCCCATTTCATTGTGAGGTAAAGCGGGAGGAAAAGAGGGCTTAAGGTGACTCCCAGTGAATGCCAAACTTGCCCCTACAGTCTTATGCAAAAGAGGGCGTCAGAGGAAACAGATTTGCACAAAACCTGCATATGCAAATTGAGAAATAATTACTATAATTTAAATAATTTCACCATAGTGAAGAAGACTGTGACCTCTATGCATGCTCAATCTGCTGTCCGGGTGCTGATATGGGTATATTCATGGCCCATGTTCTCCCTTCTTCTAGTTCTTGATTGTTAAACCAGACTTGAACTGGACAGCTCTTCATGTAGAGGGCATCTTCAAATAGCAGACTGTCCTTTATGCATTAGGACACACAGCCACCTTAGTGAGCACCTGTGTGACAAAAAACAAATTTGGTCGGGTGGGGTGAGTTTCACAACCAGGGCTCAGATAGGCATGAACATGAGTTGGCTTTTACCTAAAGATGTTGAAGGCCCAGGAAAATTCAGAAAAAAACCCCAATGTTTTCCCAATTTTTCTAAAAATTTCCATTTTTTTTCTGAAAAAACCCACAATAACAGGAAAAAAAACAACAGAAATTTTCAGGAAAAAAAGGAACCCCCCCCCAATTTTTTTTCCAGGCCTTCACATCTCTACTTTTACCTCAGCCTTCATCTGCTAAAATGCTCATGAGAACAGGCTCAAGACGGCTCACAATTGTACTTGCTAGAATAAGCACGTGGTACTGATTCCTTGTAAATCTCACATACTTGTCTCTGCGTAGAACCAATCCATTATTTCCTTCTGTGAAAAGTGGGCCTCGCCTATAAGCTCCTGTGGATTTGAACCAGAATAGATCATATTATAGCAAGGGCTCAGTCCATTAGTGATTTTCAAATACCAAACCTAAGGAAAAGGTTACCATTTATTTTAAACCAGAGTTGCTTCCCAGGTTTCATATATTTTCACTAATTTCCTGTAGGCCCCATAATTATTATAGCTGCCAAAGATACCAGCCTCTGTTAAACTCTCTCTGGCCTCCTCCACACGGGGCGTTTAATGAGCCTTGAAGGCTCATTATAAATTTTACCTACACACGAGCGGAGCGCAAAACGGGCGTACAGGCGCGTTATCTCCCCGATAATGCGCATTTTCGAACGCGCGTTAAATAGCGACTTTTATTTTGCTCCGGCCGTTAAAGCGCATTTTCGCTGTGTGAACAAGCGATTATGCGCATTAACTACCTGGAAAGCGCTTTTTGGGCATCTTTTAATGCGCTTCGCCGCTTCCCGCCGCCTCCCGTGCAGAGGGATTGTGAGTAAATGCGCCTCCGCGATAATGCGCATAATCGCGGAACCAGGCGCAAAGGCGCATTCTTGTGGAGGGGGCCTCTCTCTCTCTCTCTCTCTCTCTCTCCAGAATGCCAGTGTTGGGGGGGATAAGATGTGTGAACAGTTTTTCCACATAAAAATGCCCTGCACATGCACAAAAACTGAGCACGTCAGGGCGAAAGTGGTAGCTTTAGTGCTAGTTTTGAATGTGCAGGTAATTTGCAAATAAATAAAGCAGAGGGAGTATTCAATATCTGATCTTTCATCAGCAATCTCAAGTGGTAAAGTTCAGCAATAGATTTTCTAATATAGAATCATAGAATAGTAGAGTTGGAAGGGGCCTATGAGCTCAATGCAGGAATCTACCTTATAGCATCACCAACAGATGGTTGTCAGTGCCTCTTGAATGCCTCTAAAGTTTGAGAGTCCATGTCCTCCCTAGGCAATTGGTTCCATTGTTGTATTGCTCTAACAGTCAGGAAGTTTTTCTTATGTCCAGCCAGAATCTGTTTTCCTGTAACTTGAGCCCATTATTTTGTGTCCTGCATTCTGGGTTGATCGAGAAGAGATTCTGGCCCTCCTCTGTGTGACAACCTTTCAAGTATTTGAAGCCCTAAATACATGACAGATAAATACTAGAATTAAATCTCTTAAAACTCAAGCATTCTGTCTCCTATGTTTCAGTCAAAAGGATGAACATCAGCAACTGAACTTTCCCATGTAAAGCAGAATCTCTTCAGAGTTCCCCCCCCCCCCGCCCCCCAAGAGGTAGCAAATTCCTGTAATATCTCTGGCGGCCTTGTTCACCCAAGAGATTACTGCTTGTTTGTATCTCTAGTACCCAAACACAGGGCAGGGTGAACAACTACACTCTCCCTCATCCTTGATTTACTTCATGCAAGTAATGAATACATATAGTCCTCCCCCTAATAATTCAGCAGTATGATCATTTCCCTTTTCTGACAGCCAAACTATATGTTACCTTAAAAGAGGGGTGCAGAATCTCAGGCCTCAGGGCCACATCTGGTCCACTTGGAGTCCCAGGGGCTGTCTTCATGGTCCCAAGTTGGCATCGCCTTCCCCCCAAAACCTGTGGTTTCCCTTATGTGGGGTGGCATATGATAATCCCAATGCCAAGGAGAGAGCACAGGGTTTCCAACAGTCATCTGGATACTGGAGCTGCCCCCCTGCCCTCTTCCTGGTTTCCAGTGACCAATCATTGGTCACCTTCCACCAGGACCGCCCACTAATCAGTCCCAGAGCAAGGTCAGACAGCTAAAGAACCATACTGACCTCATTCCCACCAAACATTCAGGGTAAGTCCCCAAAGTTTTCAAAGTGCAGTTTCGCAGGAAAGCCCCATGGTGGCTGTGAATCGGTGGCTGTGTCATATAACTGATGAGGGGCAGATTCGCAGCCACTGCATGGCTTTGGCCACATATAGATAGACTAGGCTGACCATCTGAAAAGGAGGACAGGGCTCTTGTAACTTTAACAGTTGTAGAGAAAAGGGAATTTCAGCCAGTGTCATTTGTATGCAATTAGTTCCTGGTGAAATTCCCTCTTCATCACAACAGTTAAAGTTACAGGCATTATACTAGAGTGACCTTATACAAAAGAAGGCAGGGCCCCTGCAACTTTAACAGTTGTGATGAAGAGGGAATTTCATCAGGAACTAATTGCATACAAATGACACTGGCTGAAATTCCCTTTTCTCTACAACTGTTAAAGTTACAGGAGCCCTGTCCTCCTTTTCATATGGTCAGTCTAAGATAGACCCCTAATCTAGTTCTCTGGAGTTCCCCAGATGTTCACATCTCCTTTCCCAGCTACTGATTGTCTGGTGGTTTTTCAGCTTTCATGCAGTTTTCCCGCATTCTAAAAGGTTGAAATGTCTCTCCTGAGGCTTTGTTTAAGAGTGTTCAGGGTCCCTTTTGCCTTCAGCTCCACCCACCACTGAAATACTGGGCTAAAAGTAGTTCTGCACCTTTGCCTTAAAAGCATGGTACCAGCTGATGTAGGTCTCCTTCCTGTGTCTCCCAGTGATGCCTTATTAAACCAAGTGCAAGAAATGTCATTGAACTCAGCATTTCCTTGCTCCCTGCAAGCAGCAGCTAATGCTGTGTGTGTGTGTGTGTGTGTGTGTGTGTGAACATTTGAGTGTGATGATAACACATCATGCATCTGTACAGGAGGCACAAAGCCTATTTGCTCTTTTCTAGGGTGACCATATGTAAAGGAGGACAGGACTCCTATATCTTTAACTATTGTGATGAAGAGGGAATTTCACCAGGTGCTGCATGCATACAAATGACACCTGCTGAAATTCTCTTTTCTATACCACTGTTAGATACAGGAGTTCGATCTCCTTTCCACAGGGTCACCCTAAAGAAACATTGTATCAAAGATCTATTCTTTCCCCCTTCTTAGGGTGACCAGATAAAATCCAGGTCAGGGCTCATATAACTTTAACAGTTGTAGAGAAAAGGGTATTTCAGCCAGTGTCATTTGTATGCAATTAGTTCCTGGTGAAATTCCCTCTTCATCACAACAGTTAAAGTTGAGGGGCCCTGCCTTCTTTTGTATATGGTCACTCTAGTATAGTGCCTGCACCTTTAACTGTTGTGATGAAGAGGGAATATCACTAGGAACTAATTGCATACAAATGACCCTGGCTGAAATTCCCTTTTCTCTACAACTGTTAAAGTTACAGGAGCCCTGACCTGGATTTTATCTGGTCAGCCTACCCCTTCTACGACTTGCCTTTTCTTTTTGGGGCATCAGAACACAGAATTATTCCTCCAGTTAAGTGTGCTTTATCCACTAAGGTAAATATGGAAAGGACCCAAGGAAAAGAAAGTTATCTCCTGTGTTTTGTTGTGGTTTCAAGGAACCATTAGTCAACCCATAATTTCTTTAGTTCTGGTGATAAAGCGTTTGTTACATGTCCCTTGCCTTCTTGGCTGCTTCTGAAGCACGTGTCATTAAATGCTGCCTCTGTAATTTGGGTTTGCTCTTTGGGCTTCACCTGGCACAGAGCCTAGAACCAACATTTTATTTTGTTTGAACTAACTGTGAGGGAACCCAGCTGTGGCTTTGGATTTCTGCCAAACGACTACACAAAATGAAGAAAAGCATTTCCTTACATTCCAATTCTCTCTGTAAACAGGTCTTTCCAGTGTTGGCATAGATCCATAACACCTACAAGGAGGACATGAGAACAATAGCCCTCTCCTCCCATTACTTCCCAGCAACTGGTATTAAGAGGCTATCTATTGTTCACCCCCTTAGGTCAGTCCTCCCCCCAACTATGGCCTTTCTTGATAGCATCTTGGTCTTACTTGGTAGCAACCATTTTAAATTTCCCAGAGTCCCCAGAAGCACCACTATGTTAAATGCTCTTGGACATTCTGGGAAATTAAAAAAGGGGGTTTGCCTTATCCAGCTGCCTAGTCTGGTGGACCTAGGGCTAGGGTGACCAAATAAAATCCAGGTCAGGGCTCATGTAACTTTAACAGTTGTAGAGAAAAGGGAATTTCAGCCAGTGTCATTTGTATGCAATTAGTTCCTGGTGATATTCCCTCTTCATCACAACAGTTAAAGTTGCAAGGGCCCTGCCTTCTTTTGTATATGGTCACTCTAGTATTGTGCCTGCAACTTTAACTGTTGTGATGAAGAGGGAATTTCACCAGGAACTAATTGCATAGAAATGACACTGGCTGAAATTCCCTCTTCTCTACAACTGTTAAAGTTACATGAGCCCTGACCTGGATTTTATCTGGTCACCCTACCTAGGGCATGTGTCAGTGCCAGGGGGCCCTGCCATCATACTGAGGACTGGTTAGCTGCCTCAGGATGCAGGTGCTAATGGGCCTGTTCAGACAATATGCTAAGCCATGGTTAGGCCACTAACCCTTGGTTAGTGAGCATGTTGAAACCGTGGTTATGTAGCCACTATGGCTAGGAATGGTTCACATGACATGCTAAGTCATGGTTCACACAACATGCTAAGCCATAATGTTTAGCTCAACATGCTTAGCTACTGTGGCTTAGCGTGTCATCTGAATGGAGTCAAAGCTGGGTCTGCATGCATAAACCCTTTGGCTGCATAAACCCTTTGGCTGCACTTTCCAGGGGTAAATAGATTGTTTTGGATTACCCATCTTCTCACTGATGAACCTCTACTTAGCCTTCTGAAGAATGCTGGGTCTCCCTACAGTTTGCATACTGCTATAATAAAACAAACCTACAGGGTGACGTTTGCACAGTATAACATACAAGCATACTTTGCCATCATTAGTGTTCAATCCCTTGTCCAATACAAGCCGACAAAACCATGTCTGCTCATGAAACCACTGAAGAACCACTGGCTGACTGGTTTACAGTCACTGTTAAAAAGAACTCAGATTTTCTTTGAGTACAAGAAAAAGAAACTTTTGTGAATAATATCAGAGTTTGTAGCTTGTCCAGCCTCTGGCAAATATAGCACCATGTCCCCTACCTGGTACACAACAAAAATAAAATTGCTTGCATGAGGGTGGAGGCTAGAGTGAAGCAAAGGGGAAAGAGAGAAGAAAAATCCATTCCTTGACTTAGAAAAATCTAATTCTCTACAGGTATATTGGAGTCCACAAAGCAGTTATCTTGCAAGCGGCTAGAGGCAACTGAGCCATGTGCCCTCTAATAGCCTCACTTAGATTAAACGTGGTTTCTGTGATTGTGACAGGGCACTTGGGTCATGATGTCAATGCGTGTCTCCTTGCCTGGACCCCTTCTGAACTGCCCCAAGTCCGATGGAGAAATGAGTGGCCAGACAGCTCCAAGGGATACCTTTAATACAAATTGATAGAAACAGTTTCTGCAAGAGCCACCTTTCTATTATTCTTTCCGGGAGAAAGGTTATTAAGCCTTGATGGAGTCACACTCTCTGGCTGAAGTATTTTGTACCTGAGAGGCTGGTGTTTAACAGGCTTCGTGGGCAAATATCGTGAGGAGCTGGGGAGGGGAGGCTGAGGGGAAATTAATTTGAAGGGCAATTAAGCAAAGGTCAGGGAATATCCCTAACTAGAAACACACGTGCACACACCGCTCCCCTGTATCAAAACTGCAGTGTTACTTGCTTTGCGTTCATGGCAGGAGATGAAATGTAAATCGCCACCAGTGGGAATTTTCCTCCCTGGTCTAATATCAGCTTTGGAGGAGTGATTTATTTTCAGGACTGTGGTAGTGGGAAAGGCTTAATCACTCCCTCCCCAGCATGTTGTGGTCCTGATCTTGCTTGTCCCTCCCACAGTGGCAATTTAAATTAAAAAAGGAAATTGCTTACATGCAATGAATGTCATGTCTAGTTGCATCCTTCTGCACACAGTAAGGAGGATTATTATCACCCAGTCAGACACACCCATGTAAGTTCCTTCTCCATCCCTACTTTAGAGGCCCACAGGTTCCCCAGCCCTGCCATACAGTACTAGCATGGCAGGAGGAGGATTCTAGCTTACCTTCCTCCCAGATAGCCTAGTGATTAGGCCCTAGTATTCTATAACGTGAACCTCCATTTGAAGTTTGCATTAGTTTCCTTCCTGTGCTTTGATGTGTAACATCAAACCAGACTGCTACATTGGAACTTGAATACAATTCTCCCCATTGGTGTGTTTCCAAGTGGAGTGAGTAATCAAAAGACTGAATCCCCACAGGCTGCTACATTGGAATTATGATAAGAACATAAGAAGAGCCATGCTGGATCAGAGCATTCTGTTCCCATTGTGGCCAACCAGCTGCCCATGGGAATCCCACATGCACAGCATGAGTGCAACAGCAGTGGTGTAAGTAGGCATACTGCTTCTGATACTGGAGGTAGCATATAGCCATCAGGATAGTTGGCATTGATAGCCTTCCCCATGGATTTGTCCAAACCCCTTTTAAAGCTATCTAAATTGGTGGCCATCACTACATCTTGTGGCAGTGAATTCCACAGTTTGGCTATGTATTGTGTGAAGAAATACTTCCTTTTATCTGTCTGAATCTCCCACCAGTCACCTTCATGGGATGACCCCACTGGGTTCTGATATCATGGCAGAGGGAGAAAAATCTCTCTCTATGCACTTTCTCCACACCATGCATACTTTTGTACACCTCTATCATGTCTCCTCTTACCGGTTTCCCAAGCTAAACAATCCCAGCTTGTTTCTGTCCCTTAGGCAAATATTCCAGTATTTTGGTAAAATAGCAAAGTATTATTTAGCACCATTCCACATCATCAAACTTTATTGTGAAATAAACACATGTTGGGTTGTCAACCATTTGTTGTGCATCTGACCCCAAATGCTTCAGGTTTCCAAAACATTGGGAAATGTGATAATCCTTTCACTTGCAGATAGGACATGTATCGGTATTGTAATTGCTGTGTGGAATGTGGTTGTACAAATGTCATAGTCCCCTACTGGGTATTGTTTGTGGAGCTAGTAGCAGTGAATGATATAATTCCAACTTGGTGAACGCTTCCTTTTTTTTTCTTTTGTAGGTAGTGTGGGATCTTCAAGTAGATTTCAGGGTGATTTGCAGTGGATTAGGAAGGGTTACTGACTCCTATTGTTTAACAATGGCAACAACAAAATCCCCCCCCCCCGCCCCAACTATACTGCTGAAGAAACCTGGGACAGGGATAGGGGAATCAGGAGTGGAGTTTTGAATGGAAGGGATGTGAGCTCATGTCAGTTCTGGTTCTCAAAACTAATTCCGGCACTCAGAATTCTGCAATTGTGAGTGTACATCTGCATCTGATACTAGTTGGCGTTTAACAATAGCAACAAATCTAAAGCTTGTTTCTCCTGAATTATGTTGCTGGAAAAGAATGCCGGGGTGGGGGGCACAGGAGTGGAATTTTGTGTGAAAGGATTTGCTAGTCTGGATCCATTATGGAACACAAATCCCTGGGCTGCTCACAGACACCCTGTTCCTTATTTTTTAGCAGATGTCCACCAGTCTGAGCTGCTATTTTGCACCTGGCTCTGCTAGATGGACCTCAGGATCCTAGCTAAAAACAAAACAGATACCACAAACCAAAGGTCTGCCCACTCCTGAAATACTACATCCATCTCACTTGATTAACAAAAAATCTCTCAATTTAACATTTTGTGTTAAGGGCTTTTCATCTTCACACAGGCTCCAAAATGCCATGAAATTGGATCTGCTAAGGACCACACCCTTAATAGATGTGTTGTTTACCAATATGCATGTGGTGTAGTACAGTATGCTGTGGTTAGTTCCATCTTCACCACTACCTTGGAACTGGATGGCTGTCAGTGGCAGATTTGTCTGTTCACTGAAATGGACACATGTAGTCTATGCAACTGAATCAATCATAAACAGGGCAAGGCTTTCCATGAGGTGGGGTAAATCCCCTGTCTCAGGTGGCAGTTCTCAAAAAGTGGTGGATTCTGCCTCCAGGAGAACTGTGCTCTCTTCTTGTGCTCCAAAAACCATGCTGGCCACTCTCCTGCTGTGGCAAGAGCAGCTGTCATGGTTCTCTGGCATTCCATCTGCTCATGCCTTGCCTTGAAGACCCCTCAGGCTGCAGCACTGGGTGGGCAAACTCTCTAGAAAGCCCCACTTTCAGAAGAGAGAGAACCCAGCATAGAGCTCCAGTGATCTCAGCCCAAATGCCTTGCTGTAGGAGGGTCCTTCTTTAGAAAGAGGCATTGGTGTGGAGGTGGCCTGGAAGACTGCCTGTGCTGCCATGGCAAAGGTGGTCTGCAGAGCCACCTCCCCACCAACACTTCATTCTAAGGAAATACCCCTTAGAAGACCCCTCCACTGCCGCTGCCAGCAGGAGGAAGAGGAGGGGGCAGTGATTGCTATCTGTGGAGGTACTGGAGAAGGAAGAAGAGGGGTGGGATCTCACAGCTGGGGGAGGGAAGTGCAGCGAGGAGGAAGGAGGTGGCAGCTGGCTGGCCATAGCTACCATCATCATCATGGCTGGGGGAGGAGAAAAGTGAAAATAACGGGGTGGGGGAGGAGGGTGGCCAGCCAGCTGCCCCCTCCATCATTGCTATCAGAGGGGGAAGAGAGGAGAAGGAAGAGGGAGGCAGGCTGATTGTTCCCATCCCCACTGTTGTCATTGTTGGGGAGGGGGTGAGTGGGCGGCCACTACCACCACTGTCATTTTGGATGGGGGGAAGAGAAGGCAGGGCAGGAGGAGGAGGAAGCAGGCGGTGGAGGTGGGTGAATGGTCCCCCCATCATGCGAGGGTGTGGCCGGGGGGGGGGAAGAGAAGAGCAGGCAGCAGCGCAACTTCCCACCTCAGGCTAAGGAAGGTGCTGCACCTGCCCTGATAATAAAAGTGATGCTACTATGTGACATTAGAAGTACCTAATTGGCAAGCAATGTTATCCACATAAAACAAAAAAAGTTGGAAGGGACTTACATTCATGTAGGTTTTTGTACTTCACATTGTGGGGCTTATTTACCACAATATCCTTTGTGGAATTATATTGTTTTATTGGGAAAAGGAAGTCTCAGCAAAGGTATGCTTTGGTTTTGCTTTACTTAAACTGCAACGAATGGTTCACAATATTTTGAGTAATGCAAAATCCGGAAGCGCTACATTCCTATCTGCACATTAGTTCAAATGTGTAGATCAGGTAATTTTCCAAAACAGGCCTGATAAGGTTCCGAGGGGTTCCTGATCTGGCCTGGCTGCTTCCCCTGGGCCCACCACCTCTGCCATAGAGGGGAAA
Source organism: Anniella stebbinsi (assembly GCA_029215795.1). Lineage (NCBI taxonomy): Eukaryota > Metazoa > Chordata > Lepidosauria > Squamata > Anniellidae > Anniella > Anniella stebbinsi. The sequence goes on from JARDYH010000001.1 coordinate 340,877,186, forward strand.
GCCCTTGCCTCTGATCAGAAGATGATAGGAGGTAGTAAGTGCTTTCTCTTGATTAGAACTGAAAAAGGCTCCCTTTCTCAGTATTTTGCAGGGGAAAATACTTATCTACAGATAGAAGGGGCAGGGCAAAAAGCAAGCTTCAGTCCTGCTTTTTTCTGAACCTTAGCCTTCTTACTTCTAAGTCATGCAGAAGCTTGCCCTGCTTACTTCTGAGTAGAAATGCTCTTTGAAAGTGCTGCCGAGTAATTCAGTTCTGCTTCGTTCAGAGCCTTGTCCTGCAGTTGCAGAGGCTCACCTCGCTAACTACTGAGTAGGCATGTGGAGGCTTGCTCTTCTTACTTCTGAGTAGAAATGTTCCCTACCATACCAGAATTTGGGGAGGTTGTGGTTTTGGATTTTTCAGCCCTATCCACTTTTGCCTTTGGCCCCACCTATCGCCAGATTCCAGCTCTTGACAGCCTCTTCAAAATAAAATTTGGCCCTTGACCTAAAAGGGGTTTCTACCCCTTTTGTATAGTGATATACAAAAACTGAATTCCTCAAAGTATCCTGAATTGCCTCAGCTCTTCTACAAAACCCATGGGTGCCAATCCTGAAATCTATATGTACTGAGATAGCCGCTGAAAGGGCTAACACAGTTCTGGGCTGCATTAGAAGAAGCATTGTATCAAAGTTGTGTGAAGTCCTTATTCCTCTCTACTTGGCAGTAGTGAGACCACACCTGGAGTATTGTGTACGATTCTGGGCACCAAATTTCCAGGACATCAACAGATTAGAACAGATTCAAAGGAGGGCAACGAAGATGAGACAAGGACTTGAGGACTTGCACTATGAGGACAGGCTGATGTTCAGTCTGGAGAAAAGAAGACTGAGGGGAAACATGTTAGCAGTGTTCAGGTACATAAAATGATGCCACAGGGAAGATAGTCAAGAACTATTTTCCACAGCCTCAGAAATTAGGACCTGAAATAATGGATATAAGTTTCAGCTACCTAGATTCCGATTAAAAATAAGGAAAAACTTCCTGACAGTACAATCTGTACAACAGTGGAACAGTCTACCTATGAAGGTTGTGAGTTCTCCATTGCTGGAGGTGTTTTAAAAGAGGCTGGAGAGTCATCTCTCATGGATGGTTTAATTGGTTTTCCTGCACAATACAGAGGGTTGGACTAGATGATCCTTGTGGTTTCTTCCAACTCCACAATTTAATGATTCTATGATTCTATGCATTCCTCTCACAGATAAAGATGTGGGTTCAACAGATGGGTGGAAAGGAGGGCTGCATGAAGTGGGCTTGTTCTCTGGAGACAAAGTGAAAGGAGCAGGAGGGCAGATATGTGTCAAGGAGTGAACTAGTTCCTACTGTGATGGGGACATAGGCATTAATCCCCCAGGACAGGAGAAGAGAGCAAGACAGAATGAGGTGGGATAGAGGGGCGAGGAAGGAATGAGGAGGCAGGAAGATGCCTAGCCAAAAAACACATGCAACACCAGTGAATTATTCTTTACCAAGGGAAATGTTAAATCATTAATCCCCATTAGTGTCTGTATTTACATTAGCTACATTTATTTCACGGAACAGCTGGGAGGCCGTGTTTATGTATAATTTAAAATGCTACATTCTCTAATGTTAGTCCCAGCATCACTATGCTGTGGAAGATGCAGTTTTTAACCCTTAAGTTTGCACGGACAAAATCAGCATTGCGTGTGCATCCTGCGAGGGATGCAGCCAAAGAATTGTAGAAATTGTGTAACCGCATCCATCACAAGATGCACAGGCATGCTCGTCGCTTTCATTGGGGCAAAGTTGAAGTTGACGCTGCTTCCCCACAAAACAGCGATGCTGCGAATAACAACAGAACATTTTACTTTTAAATTATACATAAACATGGTGTCTCAGCAGTACCTTCAAATATCTGTTGATGCTCATCACATCAGGTGGTCTTGAATAGCTTGGAGGAAATCTTGTCTATGGTTCCCTCATCCAGATGATAATCATTCCGTGCTGCATGGTTTTCTGGGCACTTCCCTCCATTTCTCCATGCACAACCATATATACTAGGACTGTTCTTGTCAGTTTACCCAAACTCCTTAGTTTCTGTCTATTTATTCCTGCTATATATAGCTGATGCAGTGGAGGCTGGTGGCTCTGATTTAGGTGGGACTATTAATCAATTCTGGTCAGAACCAGCCAGAATGTTAAAGGAAATATCCAAAGCACTGAACCTATTTTGGGGGAAGGGTTCTGCGTCCTGAATAGCTCCTTTAGAATTCTTGCGGATTCTGACTGAAACCCAGAATGGATTCACAGGCCCAGCGAAACCTGAAAATTATGGTTGCTAGGTTCAGAACAAGCCAGAATCTTAAATCAAAGTTTGAAGTTGGTTTCAGATCCTGGCTTGTTCTGGTCTTAGTAACCATGGTTTCCTGGTTTGGACACGAAGGGAAACTAAGGAAGGAAAAGTGGGCTTTCCAGGGGTAGGGAGGGGAGGCTTCCAAGTGATGTCTTAGACCTTGGAGTGGGGAATCCAACCCACTATGGTTGCTAGAATGTTCACCTAGGGACCATAGTTGGTCTTCCTGGTTAACAAAAGACTTCTAGTGTTAATTGCAAGAAGGAAGGAGGGAATCAGTTGCATGTGTGGACCCAGGGCTCATTCATAAGTCCTGGCTAAATGAGTAAATCTGGCTGCTGAGTCTATGGAAACTGAAGGAGGAGTCCCACTTTCCTTTAAAATGACTTCCCTGTAATTTCCATGTATCCATCTAAAACTGGTTTCTACCATATCATGAATAGAGATTTATGCCCTAATCCCCAAAGCAGATTGCCAGCAAGTTCTATTGTCACATCTGCAATTCCTTTCACTTGCTTCTCTTGCTCCTGGGTTGGCAACTGGGGGGGGGGGCACCTGGTAATCTTCAGGGGTCCGTATTTGATTCCGGGGCTTCCAGTTCCTGATTTCAGTTCCATGGTGTCAAGAGGATTGTCTACAGCATTGTAGTTGACACGCAACTTGGTTGTTAGGCTTTTAGAAGCCTTGATTTCAATGGCTTCTGCGATTTCTAAGTCCATGGCCTTGATGTTTGAATTAATCATTGACCTCATCCTAGTGGTTTATTCCTCTTGTAAAATAAAGCTTGTTTTGTTTCATGTTGCTTGTTCCATTGCTATGCTTCCTTGATAAATCCCCATTTTGGGATCTTGCCTGATCCTGGCAAATGTAGAATCGGAAGACAAAAAACCATACGAACTTGCGCATGATGGAAATCTAAAACTGCTTTCACTTAGATTCACTTCTCTGCATGACCTCCATTAAACAACTCTGGTAACTGCATTTATTTCACAGCTGTTGGGATTTTCTGAAGCCAACTGGCTGCACATATGTTGAGTCTGCTGCCCTTTGAGGAGGGCTCTTTTAATTACAATATATACTCCCAAAGTGTAAATTTGGGAATGGATCCAAAAAGGGCCTACAAAACCTCTAGGCCAAATTGACATTATTCAGAGCCGTAATCTAGAGAAACCTGATACACCAGAAGGCTAGGTCCATGAGGTAACTTCACCTACGTGTTGAGGAGAGTGAATGAAGGATTTCCTGAGTTTATTCCAAACCTTCTCTTCCCATTTAAATATCAGCTGTTTTATGTTTTATGTTTTAAAATTTTGTAAACTGCCCAGAGAGCTTCGGCTATGGGGCGGTATATAAATGTAATAAATAAATAAATAAATAAATAAATAAATAAATATTTTCAGAAGCTATTTCATTGTTGGTATGAAACGTAGCTAAATTTGTCAGCTTATTGAGTGGTCAGTAAGTAGAAGTTCATATATGCATGTGTGTCACTGGTGGCTGGTGGCTCTGATTTCGGTGGGGCTGTGAATCCATTCCAGATTTCAATCAGAACCAGCCAGAACTCTAAAAGAGCTAATTAAGGTGTTGCACCCTAATCCTAAAGTAGGTTCAGCACCTTGGTTAGCTCAATTGAACTTCTGCCAGGCTCTTACTGAAACCCAGAATGAATTTACAGCCCATTGGCACCAGAGCTATCAGCCTCCACTGATGTGTGTGTGTGTATGTGTGCACACATGGAGTTAAAGTGTGTATATGTGTGTGTGTGTGTGTGTGTGTGTGTGTGTTTGACTGACACAGGATGTTCCCTTTCACTTGAATGTTCACCATATTTTTAGTATTCGTTTTCTGGGGTCTGTCCTGAAGCTGAACTCTGCAAGTAAGTTCTATACGGTATTTAAACCATCCTGGCTTTTATGGCTGTTCTTATATATCTTTATATTTATCTACTCCTGTGCTGTTTGTCATTTTGTATTGTATTTTATTCTTTTAAATGTTTGTGATCCACCCAGAGAATGTTTGTTATTGGGTGGATTAAAATAATAAATAAATAAATAAATAAATATGCTCAATGAAGGAGATACTATTGATGGCCTGATTAGTGCTGAACCCAACATTTATATCTCTAGGGATAATTCATTCCCTGTTTTTTTGCATTTCTGGTCTCCATTCTAAAATTTCATGAGAAACATTTTTTTAAAGTAAGCATTCCTTCTGACAGATATTCCTGTTGTTTCTGTCATTTTAATGTTTCACATACCACTTTCTAAAACAGATATGTAGGTGGCTATCTGGACTGAAAAGTATTCTTAAAAAGCATCTATTTTGATTTCTGTTTCTGCTTTTGCTATAGTGTCTACATTGCTGTATTTTAAAGCCCAATCAAGCCACCACTCCATTTCTTTGTTCACTTCTAGAGATATTTGTTCTCCCCTTTCAATCATTTAATTTAAATTTAATTCTTGATTTGACCACAGAAAGTCATATAGCTCTCCTGGAAATTCTGAAGAAAAAGATATGGAGATGTTAATGAGATTACAGAGGAAGAAGAGCAGATTTCCTGTAATATATTTATTCAGAAGCCATGAATTCTGTACTAATTAGTGTTACTGGCAATAATCCTTCCATAGTTATGGCATTATATTACTTCAATAAGTGGTTTAATAGTTCATTTGGAGAAACGTCCTTCTTTCACTGAGATACTGGTGCCTCGACATCAACATCATCACTCCTTCTAATAGCAAAATCAGGTGGTAAGTGCCAACAGGTGCCAAAATAGTGACCCTGAGAAACAAGAGAGAAGTGTCAGAATACTTAGGGGACCTCAGAAGTAGCAGAAAAAATATTTCTAAAAAGCAACCATGACAATCAACAACAAGAAAAGAAGACTGTAGTCCCCCATGCATCATCCTACATCATTTAGGGTGGGGGGGATTTCCCTCTGTGCAAGCTTTTCAGGGTCTGTAGGCAGTGTGTATGGGGGGAGGATTGAAAAGTTTCCTTTCATGAACTTCCTTAACTTAACTTATCTTAGGATCTAAGACAATGGCTCAATTCGGACGACACGATAGTCAATGGTGGGGTAATAATCAACTTTACAGTTGTTTAACTAGGGGGTACTCCCCACACAACATGGTAATAAATAATCAACTGTGGTGTGGATTAGGATCAGTGCTGAGTTGACTATGGCAGCATTCGGATGACACGATAGTCAAAACAACTGACGATTGTTTCCCCCACACCAGTTGTTTATTGTGTCGTCCGAATTGAGCCAATGTATATCTAAATACAAAATTGGTTAGGCCTACCATTTAGTCTTGATTTGGAATCTTGTCGAAGTGAAGACATACATGTCTTTTCCGTTTCAGAGCAAAATAAAGTGCTAACTTCATTATGGGGCTCGAAGAGATTCCATGAAATATGTACATATGACAAAGAGGCCAGTCCACAAATGATAGACCCAGATGTCTATGCCATATTACCATCTGTCATACTCATAACTTTCATCACTGTAAATTTCAATCAAAGATTTTATAAAGACGCAAACAGCAAACAAAAAAGCCTGCAGTGCAGATAATTTGTATGAATTCAGAGCAACAATGCTGTTGCTTAGCATTTCAAAAGAGCTATTTCTTCCTCTGTAACTTTGCAATGCTCCAAATACATCAAAGGCAACACACACACACACACACACAAGTCCTGGCTCCAAAAAATTCCAAGATGCATTTCAAAGGAGATCACAATGATGGATTGCAATACATTGTGCTTGAGTGTCAGCGTGGACTGAGCTGGAACTGTATGGGTGATCTGTCAGTTCTAACAAAGATAAATGTTGTCCCTGACTTTCCATATTTCATAATGCCAACTCCTGGATGTTGGTTTCCCAAGCTGATAAATGCGGTGGTCAGGCGTGGTGGCATCTCATGACCTAACAGTCTGTAGAATACGTTTGGTCTGTCTTTGAGGAAGTTGATGATGACAAATTGTACCCTGGAACTTTCCATGAAAGATAGCACTTCAGGTGAGCAGCATTTCCTAGGTTATACACACCCTACTCAGCTTCTAAACTTTCACCCTTCCTTGGCTGTCCTGTAGTATTTCAGTTTCTATTTATATTTTCCTATGCCAGTAGTCATTCCCACATCTATTTCTCAATAACATTTTTACAGATCCCCTTCCCTCATTCACAATGACACATCAGTGATAATTTGGTGTGTGTTTTCTAGAATGGACACCCATCTGTGGAGCATATTAACTGTCTATCCTTGATCTAAATTTAGTACCTCTGAACAATAACACCTGTGCAAAGTTAGAGCATCCAAACTCACCATGATAAGCCATATTCCAAGAGCATGAGATCTGTCACAATTGTGATATGATGCAGCAACACGTACCCAGATAAATTCATATTAAAACTGGGCTGCATGCTAAAATCTCAGGTCAGTAATAACATCATTGACCATAATATCCAACTGCGTCTCAATGCTACCAATGTTGCAAGAGTCATAATCACTCTCCGCCAGTAGGCACCCTGGGCTATCGAAGATGAAGATATGAAATCCATAGCAAACTGGAATTCAAGGCCTATGAAAAGTATAGCAATACCTTTCATAGCAGGTTTTTGTCTGATTAACAGTTCAACAAAATTTCAAGTTTTAAGGAAAGTCATTGCAGGTGAAACAGAGTAAAGTCCCAGTGAGAAGTGGGTTTCATAATGTCCCAGTTTGGATGTTACAGCAACCTTTTTTTTAAAAACAACAACCCAGGATTGTTGTGAATGAAGTGAAAGTGAGCGAGTTAACAAGCATGATGGTTCCAGTGCCTGATTGCTCCCAATGTAGCCAAACAACCCAGGGATGCTCCATCCCTGGGTTGCTAAGCATGATTTGTGAACTGGGATTTCTGGGTTGTTGGGTGAGAGACAATCCAGAGTCGTATCCCTGTCTTGATTTGCTCCTCCTGTTTGCAGTGGGAGTTATCAGCTAACAGGACCCAGCATGCATTCTCTCTCCTGCTTTGTTCATAACCAGGGTGGCCACTTATGGATTTCCAGAAAGAGGACATGCATCACAAAAGAAAGAAAGAAAGAAAGAAAGAAAGAAAGAAGAATACAATGATTTGCAGAATCATTGTGTAAAGTAACTGTTGAAATCTAAATAGAAATATAGTACATCTCATTCTTCAAATAGAGGACAGTTCTCTGGCAGCTATTCAACTAGAGGACTGTTCTCTGTAAAAAGAAAAAGAAAAAAGGGCAACCTGGCAACCCTAGCATTTAGGGCATAAAAACACTTGTGGGGATCATTTACTCACTGGAACTGGATCATTTACTTACACTGAACTGGATCATTCACTCACATTGAAATAAAAATGTATTGATCATATTTTCTCCCCTTCCCCAACAATGTCCACGAGTCATGTGAACTACGAAAAAGTTCCATCTTTCTTTCAGAAATATGAAAATAGGGCTGTACATTTGAGCCCCCATCCAAGCCTGCATCCAATCAATGGAGGAGGCAGTGAGACCATGCCTCCCGACCCCACCACTTACATAGCATAAACTACTGGCCCACCCCCACATACATACATTCAGTGTGACATTTGAAAGGGTTGTATACACACCAGCATATCACACTGGACACATGGATGTCATGGGTAGGACTGGTAGGTATGTTAACACTGGGTCAGGGCAGACGGGTGCGATCCTACTTCCTTTTCAGTGTGTTGGATGCACCCATAGAGGAGGTTTGAGTGAACAGCCCCATCAAGAAATCTAAATCTCTGAACTAACTGCTTGTTCATGCTATACTGCTCTGTGTTGCTGACATATTTTCTGTACGAATATGCCATAACGGAGCCAAGATATGCTGGGTCTTTTTAAAAAAATGTTAAAAGAGACAATTAATGTCAAGATGAAAGGTAATTATTAATGAACACTGCTCAGTCTTTGCTCTCCCACTTTCTGAAGCCAGTTTAGGTGATGTGAGGCCCGCTCTTTTAGAAATCTTTCTTAATTGGACCTTGATGTTCTTTCTTTGACTCTACAATTAGCAAATAGTCCATTAGTGATATTCATAGTGAATAAACAGCTTTTCAGTGGGGACATTGGAAAATACATTGTAGGAGACAGAATTTTAAAAAGTGTGAAAAACCCTGAATTCCAAAATGTTCAAATAATGAGGGTTGGAGTCTCACTGTTGGGTTGAGATTGTTGTTGTAACCAACTACTACATAAATGTCCGAATATAGGCTGATACATACTGTGCATGCTATAGCCTGCACGGGTCCTTGAATGTTCCTGCATATGTGCTGTGTATTCAGGGTGTTGTGGCATCATGGGGACTACAGTTCTCATGTGGAGCACAGCCACAGAGCATCCAGCACAAGAATACTATGGTGAGGAGACAGAAGGGAAGGCTGACAGAATTGATTTAAGATCTGCATCAAGTTTGGGAAGCCCACAGAAAATTCCCATGATGACTTCTGCCCAGACAAAGTCCCAGATCTTCCATCTACTTCTGGTTTGGCTGAAGTGAGGGAGGGCCATCCGTAGCTATACCTGTCACACTATACTTGCAAGCATTCAGCTGTTGAGTGCAAGACCTTAAAGCTGATCTAAAGTTACCAGTGTTGGAAGAAAATTTGGGGGTTCCTCCACAAGTGAAACATCTCAAGTAGGGATGGGCAAGAAATTAGATTTGTTTTGTTTTTGATAAGAATTTACCAAAATTTGCAGATGTCTTCATTTTTGGGATGGAAAGAATTTGAGACCTTAAAAAATTGGAATGTTAGAGACACCAGGCCCAGAGCTATTAAAAATTGGGTTTAAATACCCATGTTATTGTTTTTTTCATCGTCAAATTTTATTAGTGATTGTAAGCCAGTTTGTGTGCCAATTTTGGTAGAAAGGCAGGGTACAAGTCAAATAAATTATAAATAAATAACAATCATGTTTGCCCTCTCTTTTTTCTGACACGTTCCTCTTCATTAAGTGCTACAGTATATGGCAGTCAGATACATCACAGTTCTCTCCACATACTTATTGAATTTGTTTCAGTTCGTTTTTCATTAGGATTTACCAAAATTCACTTTTTTTTCAAATCTAATATGGAAAGAACCTGACAAAGTGAAACCATCAGATTCATCTATCCATAGCTTCAAGGTAAGGCAAAAGAGCTTTGGCAGAACTAGCAACAGTTTTAAGGTATGCAGAGGACTTTATCTAAAGAGAAATTGAAAACAATTGTAGATGTTTCTCAGGAAAAACACCAAAAGAAGCGAAAGAATAGTCCAAATAATTTTGATAAGGTTGAGCAAAATTCTCAGGAGACTTCCACAACCTACCAAGCAAAGCAATGCTCATGATCCTACTTGGACTGAGTCACATGCTAAGTGGTGGACAAGAAAGGAGAAGTGATGCAATCCTTTCAAGCTAAGAACGACTGAAAGACCTTAGCCCTGTTTAGTTATTTAATTTAAAGTCATTCATTTCATTTATATTTTTATCCCACCCCATAGCCAAAGCTCTTTGGGCAGTTTAGAAAATTAATTAAGTTTGAACGCAGTCCCCCACTACCACAAATTATGCAATTGAGTTTCCCACATTTGGGGAAATCATAGAGGTCAGCCCACCCAGAATGCAATGGATGAGCCTCACCCTGGGAAATTGACCTTCACAATCAAGGTGTCTCCCGTGCCTGGTAAGAATTTTAGGGTGCAATCCTATGCGATGCACCCTGGTACTCATAAGCTTCTGAGCTCAGAGACTTATAAGTGTCCGATGCAAAGCAGGAGGTGCCTCGCACCTACCACTCTGCATTTTAGCTAGATGGATGATTTCACCCATCTAGTGGAGGCTTTGGGGAGGGGAGGAAGTTGGGGATAGTTGGGGATACCTTGCATCCCCACATCCCAGTCTCCTCTGCTCCCAGGAATGCTTCTTTTTCTCCATCTCCACATTCCATTTTGCGAGTGTGGAGAGGTAGCCAGCGTTGTTCTCTCCACGTTGGTTATGAGGGGGAAGGGTGGGGGTAGCATGGTTTCCTGGCTCCCAATTCAGAGCCATGTCTGTGAGCTCAGAGCCAGGAAACTGAACAATCCTATATCACCCCCAGATACTGTTTAGGGGACATAGAAGTGCTCATTTATTCTCTGTAGAATAAATGGGGGTGGGTGGGAAAAAGAGAGAGAGAAGCATCAGCATTGGAGAGGCATATTTTAGTTGACATATGCCTGTTCATGGGATTATCTGTTGGTTCAGCAGAATGTACAAAGGGCTCTATACACTCAATTATGCAGTTCCAGATTGCATGTGTGTTGTGTAGAGATGATGGAACAAAGAGGGACTGGCCTGAACATCATAATGAACGGAAGATTCTTTTTTAAACAACAACTATATATATATATATATATATATATATATATATATATATGGGACTGTTTCCAGAATCCTAACATAGATAAGTCTTATTACTAAATTATACCACAAGGTTTTCTTGCATTGATTTTCCTTTACCATAGAATTAATACTATAAATACCAAGCGGACAATCTGTCACAAAGACTGCAGTAAAGGAGAACAATTGATTGAAGCGTCCAAAAAATGAAAAAGGAAAAGAAAAGGAAAGGTGAATATAAAGAAGTAAAGGAAAAAAAGGTCAGTCTTCAGATATGCCCTGCTGGATGCCATCAAAAAGGTGAAGGGCAAACTTCTCTAACTAGCTGTTACTCTCTGCTTTATAACTGAAAAAAATAACTGAGAGGAGCCTATTGAAGACAGATTTAATCAGACACCACTTCTGTTGTCAGGCAACTTTCAGAAAGAGATTGCTTTGGCTCTTCAGCTTCGCTCAAATCAGATTATTAAGTGTGTGGGGATTTTAATTTAGAAAGGTGCTGACCAGTCCCAGCATGCTCATCTTTTTTTTTTACTTTATTTTTTATTTTATTATTGCCATTTTCCCCTTCACCTCCATGTAGTTCCTGGCAAGTGATTGAAAATGAAATTGCATGAAGAAAGCCAGAGAGAGAGAGAGAGAGAGAGAGCAGAATAATTTCGTTGTTGTTCAATTTTGAAAGTCCAGAACATGTCAAGAAACCTCTTGGTTAGAGGTTCTTAGAAGCACCCAGAATATTTCCAATATATGAGATTCAAATGTAGCTTATGATTTTATTTATGGCTTTCTTTGGAATGTCACAAAACTCTAGAAGGTGCCACTCATAGAAAATACCTGAAGTTACACTACTGATTTCTTTCAGACTTTTACAAGTCACCAAGTATAGGGCCTGTTCAGATGACACACTAAATCATGGTTAGGCCACTAACCCTTTTGCAGCAAATGGTTAGTGAGCATGTTTAAACTGTGGTTATATAACCACCATGGTTAGAAATGGTTAACACGACACACTGTCATGGTTCATGTGACATGCCAAGCCATAATGTTTAGCTCAAAATGCTTTACCACCAAGGTTTAGCATGTTGTCTGAACAGGATCATATTCTCATGACATTGGCAGGTGATGTTTTTTGTGGGACAAATGACACATTATGCTTAATGGGTTGAATCCATATGTAGTCACACTTAATCATAGAGATTGTGTATAGAGACTGCAGTGAATGCATGGAGGTCAGGTCCGCTGCCATAATCCCACTGATGCTTTAACAGATGTGCCATGTGATCATTATGTTGTGCAATGTCAGGAATTGTGCTTGCTTACAACTTACCCTCCATGCATCCACACTTTTCCTTAGTCTTTCAGGCTCAAATCGAGATGGGGAGGATGGAATGCCTAAGGGAAAATCCCCTTGTTCTCTTGATCTAAGCTCTGATCTTAAACTAGTAGGTTGTCATTATTGAATCTTTGTGGACTTAAGTTGTCTGATCCAACTTGCAATGGCTTCTATCAATTACATTTTTGTGGGGAAATGTATCATTTGTTATCTGTGAGCCTATCTACACACGCAGGATAAAACACTTTGAAAACCTTTTGAAAACTGTATATGGAGTGTGTCCTGGGCCCTAACAGTTATAAACCGTTTTAAACCATTTTAAAGCAGTAGTGTAGATAGGCTCTGTGTGTCACAGTATACAAGAATGTCAAAGGTTTAACATTTCCTTTCAGCAATTTCTGAATATCAATCAAAGTCAGTGACTTTCAACATTACCTCCTTCACAGCTTTGTTGTAAGAAGAAAATGGGGACTACACCATGTATGCCACTCTGAGCTTGTTGAAGGGTGGGTTACAAGTGAGAAGAGAGAAAGACAGAAAGATAGATAAAATAAATTCACCACTACTGTGCTGGAATAATGGCACAAGAGAAAAAGATCACCAAACAAAGAAAGCCTGTACTCAGAGAAGCTGAGTAACATGGGTGATACCCATTGTAGCTGAAGCAAAAACATTTTAGTATTGTTATTTTTTTGGCACATGTTAATTCAGCTGTGCCTTCTGAGACAATGTAGCGATCAGGCTTAACTACGCTCCCTCATGACACTAAAGATTTCCACAAGTTGGAACCTTATGAAAAGCTCAGCAGGCTTGACAGCATTAGCAGAGTGATGGAAAATCTAATCATTTCTGCCTGTCTGAGTCTCCCATTGCGGACCTGCGTGATACAAACAGATCTCTGCATCACGAAGAGTCAGGAAGCTTAAACGACATTAAAATTTAAAACAGAACCATTTTTCTGCTATAAAGGTAGAGCTGTATTGCTGTGGGTTTTACACCTGAGTAGGGGCAACCTTCTTTCACCTTGTTTGGAAAACACGATGGGGAAATTGTTCCTCTGAACAGATAGTTTTGATTTACTACTTTTTAAAATGAATTAAAAAACAAACAAACACACACATGCTCCACATTTTCTTAGAAACTGCACAGGTTTAATGATCTATTTCTCTTCTTTCCAAAGGGAGCTACTTATTAGCTTAAAGCATGTGGATTTTGACCCAGTCATGGGAGAACCAATTAAGGGTTTGCTAAATAATAGCCAATTCCATGCATTCACTTATAGCACCAAACATAATTGATTTTCTGTTAGGACTGTCAGGTCTTTTATGAATGCACGACAAGCAGAAATTCAACAGGTGCAGCTGTTCTCATCTCTGCATCTCCACACACCCAGTGCAGGTGTTAAGGAGACAGTTATATTTCCAGATGAAAAATGAAGTTGTTGTGGTCGTTCTGCCAGTGTTTGTTATGTATGTGTGCCAGAGGGTGCTGTGGTTCAGTATTAGTGGAGTTTGGACCTCTTGAACTCCTATGGTATGCATGCTGCAGTAACTCATAGGAGGAATGTATTATCTGACTTTTTATGTTGTAATAAAGGACTGTTGTATTTGAAAGGCCTGTTTAGCCCATATATCTTTTCCTGCTACCCCAACATAACAACGTTGTGGTGATGAGGATGGGATTGCTATAAGCCGCCTTTCAGAGGGCTTCTGGGCCTGAAAGGTCACCAGAAAATGTTTTAAATAAAATAAATAAAAATATTCTGCTGAGAGCTGAACAACCATCTGACACATTTCCAGTTACCACTGGTAAACAGTCTTGGAAGATGAGCAGACCCTGACCCTGTTCAGACAACATGCTAAGCCACAACGGTTAAGATTTTGAGATAGACATTATGCTTTAGCATGTCGTGTGAACCATTCCTATCCATGGTGGCTACATAACCATGGTTTAAACATGCTCACTAACCACCCAGAGATCTTTGTAAACCACCCAGAGAGCTTTGTAAACCACCCAGAGAGCTTCGGCTATAGGGAGGTATAGAAATGCAATAAATAAACAAACAAATAAACAAATAAATAAATTTGCTGCAAAAGGGTAAACAGCCTAACCATGGCTTAGTGTGTTGTCTGAACAGCCCCCCCCCCCCCATGTGCTTAAAATGGCTGTTCTGTGGCATATGAATATCAGTCAGACTGCTTCCTGGGATTCCTATCCTGAAAGGCTTCCACTTTATCTTCAAGAAAACAAGATACAGGGCCATGAGCAGAAGCGAGGTGTTCTCCTGGCAGTCCTTTGCTGTAATAGGATCACTTGCTGCATCTGCTTCACCCAGGAAGCTTGGTGAACTTGTGGGATTACTGAAGGCACACCTTGCCCATACCATCAGGCATTATTCAAAGGTTTAAATTCCATCCCGGAAATCAGAAGCCCAGTGATGGCATTGCTGCTTATATTGCAGAGCTATTCATTTCTCCTAACAATTTACAGGATTTCCTAGACCAACTTCTCCAATTCTGTAGGTTACTCCCAGCTGGTTCCTCATCAGCTCCCTCCCTGCTAGTTTCCTACTGGCTTCCATGACTCCCCTATTGATTTATCACTGCTCACCATACTCTACAGTGCTCTCTTTAGCAACCCCCACAGCAGTGAGAGGGGGCCCTTCTTCTCCCCCCTTCTCCGTGAGCCCCTGCCAAAGGAAGTGAGGCAGGTGGATACCAGGAGGAGGGCCTTCTCTGCTGTGGCACCCCGGCTGTGGAATGAGCTCCCCAGCACCTACATTATACTCCTTCAGGTGCCAGGTGAAGACCTTTTTATTTTCACAGTATTTTCACAGTTCTTCAGTTTGATTTTTAACCTTGCTGTTTAAATTTGTATTTTAAAACTGTAATAATTTCTGCATAGCTGCTCGGTTTTTTATCCTGGTTGTGCTTTTATACTGTATTTTAATGTTTTTATACTGATGTTGTTTTTTATTCTGAATAGTTTTTATGGTTTTAATTTTTGTAAACCGCCTAGAGAGCTCTGGCTATTGGGCAGTATAGAAATGCGGTAAATAAATAATAAATAAATAAATAAATAAATCTTGATGGCTTGGCATACTGCAGGGAAAAACATCAGTTGACAGATTCTGGCCATCTTTATTTCCTAAGAATGTCTGTGCATTTGTGGTGGTTGGGGTGGGGTGGGGTGAGGCGGGGCGGGGAGGGGAGGGGCAAGATATGAGAAATCCTATGGCCTCTCCAGTAGGTGACCATATGAAAAAGAGGACAGGGCTCCTGTATCTTTTAACAGTTGTATAGAAAAGGGAAATTCAGCGGGTGTCATTTGTATGCATGCAGCACCTGGTGAAATTCCCTCTCCATCACAACAGTGAAAGCTGCAGGAGCCCTGCCCTCTTTTGTATCTGGCCCAGCAGGACGTGGATACTTGGATGCCTCCAAGATCAGAAGCTTCCATCCAACGAGACCTTAACTTATAGGATTGCATCCTTAAAAGAATGTGGGAGATGCTACCTCCAGCTCTTTTGTATAATGTCTAGTTTTAGTCCACATTCCACATGATCTTATGTGCAGGCTTGCAGCCTTAGGGAATTCTGGGCAAGTTCTGCAATTAGATTGGAAGAGAAATTGATAAATGGAGACCACTGTCCACTGGCCCACACTTTCTCTTAGGGGACTTTCTCCTATGAAGAAGACAGAGTCCTCACTAATCCAAGGATATTCTGCATCTGCAAAAGAGGAGGATCACAATTGTTTAATGTTTACAGCATCCATTTCAAGTTTACCACCTACATAGCCATGTGAGTGGCAGGTGCCCAGAAACTCATTTTCTCTGTTTCAAAATTGATCTCGGTGGAGAAGTTAGGCAAGGATATGATCTCGTCAACTGGCAAAGAAACAGGAGTAGGTTCATTTTAGATGTGGTTAGCATCTCTTACCAGAAACAGCTGAGACACTTGCCACAGAAGCAGCATCAGCTCTTTCGTGTTTTCTGTACGAGTGGCAGAGAATCAAGAATGCTTTGCACATCATTGCTTTGAGTGGGTACGCTGGGTGAATTCTAAATACAGGCTAAGATCCACTAATTAGAATGCAGAGCCAAGATGGCTCCCAGGTCAACAGCTTTTACTGTTTGCTGTGCCAAGATTAAAACTGGAAACATATTTGGCTTAACTCTGGCATGAAAAATTCAGAACTCATTCAAATTGCTCTGTGGTACAGAGGACTCTCCTGAATGAATGGTTTGTTTGTTATGAATATTTACCGCTCAAAGTGACCCAAATTCAGCTTTGCGGCACAAAGAAAAGCCTCCAGTAAAGATCTAATTCAGAAACAAAAAGGTTTGTGGGATTACAAAATAAAACCACTGGAGCTTGGAAAGTAAGTGACACTACAGAATTACAGAAGGAATGGAAATAACAAGGTGAGACAAAAGTGTTGGACGAAACTCAGGCAACATTTATTTGATATTAAAGTGAAGATCTGTAGAGGGAGAAAATGACTGGGCAGTAGTCTAGCTTGTTCATGAACCCACAGGCCTGCAGCCTCCAAGCAAATAGGGCAAGACAAAACCTGCTTCAAGAGAGGGATGGAAGGTGGTTCCCACCTAGGCTGACCAGATAAAATCCAGGTCAGGGCTCCTGTAACTTTAACAGTTGTAGAGAAAAGGGAATTTCAGCCAGTGTCATCTGTATGCAATTAGTTCCTGGTGAAATTCCCTCTTCAGCACAACAGTTAAAGTTGCAGGCACTATACTAGAGTGACCATATACAAAAGAAGGCAGGGCCCCTGCAACTTTAACTGTTGGGATGAAGAGGGAATTTCACCAGGAACTAATTGCATACAAATGACACTGGCTGAAATTCCCTTTTCTCTACAACTGTTAAAGTTACATGAGCCCTGACCTGGATTTTATCTGGTCACCCTATTCCCACCCTTCCCTAAGGCCATATGCAACCAATATGGAGGGAGGACTTCCTGAGTCACCTCTTCTCAGTGCCACACAGCTCTGGGCGGATAAACCAGATTAGCCCCAAAGGCCATCTGTACCTCACCACTAGGTCACACAGCCCTGAGTGGCAAGTCTTGGGAATGGCCAGTCATGATAAAGGTGCCTCAGGGTGCTCACCAATTCCTATGCCTGCTTATTGTACCCTGTACATCCCTGACAGATGTGACCAATTTATGTGCCTAACATTACAGTACAACCTATGAAAAACCCAGCATGGATAATCAGTGCAATTGGGCGAAACAAATTCACCAACAAGGCCAATTTGAGGATGGAAGGTTGTTCCCACCCCTTCCCTAAGGCCACATGCAGCCAATGTGGAGGGAGGACTTCCTGAGTCACCCTTTCTCAGTGCCACACAGCTCTGGGTGGATAAACCAAATTAGCCCCAAAGGCCATCTGTACCTCACCACTAGGTCACACAGCCCAGAGTGGCAAGTCTTGGGAATGGCCAGTCATGACCAATTAATGTGCCTAACATTACAGTACAACCTATGAAAAACCCAGCATGGCTAATCAGTGCAACTGGGCGAAACAAATTCACCAACAAGGCCAATTTGAGGATAAACAACAACAACAACAACAACAACATCCTACTTGGCCCCTGAAAGAGGTGACCGACTAATCCCGCACTAAATACAAGGAGGGGTGGGTGGATGTTGCTAGAAGAGAAGAGCGCTACCTCCAGGGTGAAGCTGGTTAGAGGGCCACTCCTCCCTTTACAATGCAGCATGCAGGGTTTTTACCCCTGTTCCATTCGCCTGCCAATTTGTTCCCCAACCGGAATTGCGGCTACTCAGTTGTGGGAGGAATGGTCATGGTCAAAATTCCACTGCCTCTATTTTTCGGCTTGTTACTGTGACAAATGTTCACAGAGACAAACTACATGTTACATACAGTTGCTTGATCTATTTATCTGTTGGAAAAGCAGCCCTTAGATATTGGAATGTTGAGCAGAGCACTGGCTGAAGGCAGGGAGAGCCTGCTAAACCATTTCCTCTTGGTCCATTTTTTATTTTTTTGCCTCACCCCCAAGCAGCTTTCTGGCTTCAGGGGAACTCTAAATTTACATTAAAGAGGCTGTAATATTCATCTACAAACACACAGTAGAGAGGTTCACACCAACCGTCCCATGCATTGAAATAACATCTGAGGGATTGTGTGGCTGTGCAGGCTACCCCCCACCCCCATCTACCACTGCCATGCCCTGGGGTGCCATTGCCTGGAACTGTGTATGCATAGAGATTCTCCACATGAAGAAGAACCCTAATTGGACCAGAATCTCTCCTCACATAGAATTCTATGATAACCCACACTTAGTGGTTGAGAATGGATTGAGTGTTGGTTGTCGTTGAACAGTGGGTTGTTGGTGTATTGTGGGTTATTTTGTCTGAAACTAGAGCGTTTTCTGCAGAGTGGCTTGTTAACCACCCTAAACAACTGAAAAACAAACCATGGGTTCTTAAGGTGGCTTGTTTGAGAAAAATAATCCATCCTGCATGGTTAACAAGCCACCCTGGGGAAAATGCACTGGGTTCAGTCAACACAATAAACCATGGTTCAACAACAACCCACTGATCAACAGCAACCCATGCTCCATCACTGAGTGTGGGTTATCATGTTGTGTGAACCCTTTCTATTTGTGTATATCAGTATTCATGGAGAGCTTTTTCTCATGCTGTCCATATGCACAAATATGAGGGTAGTGTTTCCATTGTGGACTTCGGTGGCAGGGAGCATGAAACTGATTGTAGTGGAAGCTTTACATTCCAGATATAGCTCTTTAAACTGATCTTCTTTAGTTCTTAAGTTAAGCTATACAGAGTTGAAGTATTTAGAAGGTTTTAAATTCTAAATAGCTGAAGATTCACAGCAGCTAATTGGTGAGCATCAAGGTTACCAAGTTTGCAGATGATACCAAATTATTCAGAAGAGTGTGAAATCTAAAGCAGGCTGGGCAAAACTCCAATAGAATCTCTCCAAACTGTTTGAATGGGTAAACAATATGGCAAATGAGAGTCAGTGTAAATAAGTATAAAGTCATGCATAGTACAATCATCATCATCACACACATTTACTGATGTGAATTGGTTGTGACTATTTAGAAAAGAGAGCTTCAGGTTGTGGCTGACATCTCACTGAAAATGTCCTTACACTGCATTTTCAGTGAAAAAGTCAAACTTAGCATGGGTATTATTGGGAAGGGAATTACACATAGCATGTCTTTATCCCTTTATGTGGATCTGTGGTGTGGTCAGTTTTGAAGCAATGTGCACTGTTACGAATGATCCATATCCAAAAGGGAATTATGAAAGCTAAAGAAACAGAGCAACCAGAGCAAGCATTGGGGGATTTTTAGTTTAGAAAAAAAAAAAGTTGGGTAAGGAGACAGGGAGACATTATAGAGATTTGTGAAATTAGTGTTCTGGATCACGTGACGAGCCCCATGGATAGAGGAGGCTTTCCTCTTCAAACAGTCACCCTCCATATCCAGAGAGCTCCAGAAAAGGACTCTAGGTTGCTGAAAGAAAGTACTGCTTCCCAAAACACATAATTAACTTGATTTTTAATAAATATTTTGGTTATTACTTTAGTTTTATTATGTTTTAAACTTATGGTTTTATATTATATTTTACTATGTTAACGTGTTTTATGGTTTTAATCTTTGTCTTGTAAACTGCCCAGAGAATGGGAGATATAGCAAATGTAACAAATAAATACATACTGTAACAAATAAATGTAAGAAATACATACATAAATAAATTCACTTCCACAGGATGTGGTCACTAGCAATGGTCACCGGTTTAGTTGGATTTTAAAAAAGGGATTAGGCAAATCTGTGGAAAGTGTATAACTCACGAGTCATGGTGCCAGTATAGAACCTCAATGTTTTCATAACCTGCTTGTAGGCTTCCTTCTTGGAAGCATCTTGGAACCCAAATACTGGACTCATTTTGATCCATTGGGTCTCTTAGATTCAACTTCTCATGGTTAAATATGTATTGAGCCATGTGGAGGGCCATTCAATCAACCAATCATAGCATCTGACCATTAATAAATTAATTATTCAACTTAATGCCTATATATATATATATATATATATATATATATATATATATATAATATCCTATTTAGTGTATGGTAGAATGTTTACTCTCTGCATAATAATTACCAGTTCAGCCTCATTCTAACCATAAAAACGTTAGCTTGTTCTTTGATAAGGCTCTGTTCTTCCATATGTGGCCACCTCTGAAAATCCCTCCCTAATTAGGATGACCATATTTTGGAAACCAAAAAGGAGGACAACATGGTCGGCCCCCGAGGGAGCATCCCACCAACATGTCTGCCCCCAGGGGGGGGTGTCCAGCACCATGGGGGGAGGTGCCCAACTGAACATAGCCTTGGTCACATGTCTGATTTTACAGCACACAAGTAAGACAAATCTGTTCTACAGAACATCTTAATGTTAAAATCACTGAAATAACAAATGAGACATCCAATGTATCTGAAATTAGCTTCACTCACTCCTACTTTTGTAGCTTTTGCTGTATTTTGTTGCTATACTCTGAGATGAAACATGCTATATATGATGAAACTTGGCATCATGATTGCTCTTAAGTAGGGCTTTAGTCTTGTCAAGTTTCAAGCAGAACTGTTCCTCTGTTGATTTTTAGCAATTTTCAAAACAAAACTGAACTTTAAAAATAAAAATAAATAAAAAGCCAGCCAGCCAGCCAGCTGTCAGCAAGCCCCATTAAGCAGCAGCTTGCAGCGGAGTGAGGATACAATCAGAAAATATATTTCAGAGACTGCTTTTCCCTGCCAGGACCTGATGCAATCCATTCAAGCCAACAGAAAGACTCCCATCACAACACACCCACCCAAGTCCTTTAAAATTACACGGAGGCTTAAAGACGCATTAAATTCACCTAGGGAAAATAATCCAGACTTTTAGCATTCTAGGAAAAAACAGAAAAGGCTGGGGAAGAGGTGGAGTGTCAGCAGGACAGGCATGGCGCCATGTGAGTACCATGCTGCAAATCTGCACACCAGGCATGGCGAGAGTGCACTAAGTTGCTGGTGTGATGGAGCTCTTAGTCGTATGTAGAGCAGCAGCTGGACAGCTCCCAGTCTTTCCAGTTACTAAAAAATAGCTCAGACTGTTAAGAATGCAGAAGCAGTCAGGGTGACATAACAGCTAATCACAGGCTCTCCAGGAGCCATGTTTGTTTTTCAACAACAGAACAGCATGTGTAGATTCCTGGTACTGGATTTTAAAAAAAGAGAATTCACAGCAGTGGCACCCTCGTCTGTATTTCTGTATATTTCTGCCCTCCCCTATTTGCTCCTGGCTGCAGTTGGTGGAACTCCAGATTCTAGTAAAAAACATAGATCCTGCAGCCTGAATTCTTCCCATTGCTACTGTAATGGACAGAGTGGTTGATTTTGAGCGAGGAGATCAAGATTCACATAGCTACTTAGCCATGAATGTGACCTTGAATGTATCATTACATCTCAGCATATTCTACCTGACAGAATTGTGGGGGATATTTTGGGACTTCAGTGTCTGAAGGACTACCTTTCTCTATGTGTGTTTGCCTGGATCTGTCTGACAGAGCAATTCAAACCTGTGCTGAAGGCCACCTGAGGAGTTGTGGCAGAAGTGCCATTTCACGGATGCAATGGCAGTTCTCTCCCGTTTTCCCTTCCCTCCTGGTGTGCCCATAGAAAGCTCCATGGATACAGAAGTATCACCAGCAGTGTTTCTGCAGCTGATAGGGCCCAAAATATTCTGGGCACATATATCTGCAAACCCGTCATTCCCCCAACATTGTCACAGATTGTGTAGTTATTTTCCATCCTGTTGGTGTCAATGAGGGGAAAGTTTTTTTAAAAAAAAATACCAGGGTCTGTCCCTCCGGGAATGAAGGAAGCCACTGTAAGACAGTGCCTTCAAGTCCCATCCCAGGAAGGATACCATGGTTGATGGTATTGAATGCCACTGAGAGATCCAACAGAACCATCAGGGACACACTCCCCCTGTCCAGTTCCTGGTGTAGGTCATCCACCAAGGCAACCAAAGCTGTTTCTGTCCCTACACCATACTATACATACTATACATACTCACCTGAAACAATCTTGGAAAATGCAGATCATAAAATATAGTGGGACAGAACAATTCATATGGACAAGTCAATAACTTGCAACTACCAGACATAGCGACCATAGACAAAAAAGAAAGAAAAATACACATACCTCATTGACATAGCAATACCTAATGACAAAAACATTGTAGAAAAGGAAGACAAAATGAGAGAAAAATATACATCCAGAAAGCAGTAATAATTTAAACATGCTCAATGGTCAGGAAATGCCTGAATCTTTAAAAGACAGCATGACTTGGCAAAGCCCGTCATGTCCATCTAGAAAAACCACCATGAGCGAGAAAGAGCAATAATAATAATAATATACATCCAACGAATGAAAGGAAGGAAACCACGTATGCCAATGAGTTATTGAAGAAACAGTGGGATAAAAATTCATTCAATCAATCAATCTATCTATTGATCACATGCCTATAAAGGAGCCAGCAGAAAACTCAAGTCTCCACTTCTCCTGTGGAATCACTAACTGCCTTTGTATGGCACAATACCCTTATATGGACAGCAATACCCTTACATGGCATTGCTGTCTACCCAAATCTGTTTTGGGCAGCTGCTCTTGAAACCAACCACTTGCCCAGAGCCAGTCCCAAAACAGAACCGTATCTGAGGCAAAACATTCTGCTCTGGCAAGAAAAGGGATTGGGTGCTATAGCAGAAATGCGTCTGGCTGCTGTGATATTGGGGGCTGAATTCAGGAGCCATCACTAGGACATGCTGTGTCCCAGGATGAGTGCTGCATGTAATCTGATCCATCCCTGGCTCAGCATAGAGGCTAATAAATTGAGGCAATTAGTTCAGTGGCATTTTCCACTTGCACACTGTGGTGTATTGGAACTTCTGGAGTGCAGGGAAAGATTAACATAAAATGAGTTGGCAGTCATGATGTCTGCTAAACATTGCCCCATCTTATCTGTTTCCATACATTTGAGAACAGGGCATTAAAAAAGATTTGCTGAGACTAAGAAGAGCACGAACACTCCACCGGATTGGATTCTGAATGCATGCACACACACTTTGTGTCATTACGCTGGGTTTATTGTGTGTGAACAATGTTCCCACTAAGTATTAAGCTGACAGCATTGAGTCAATATTTACCAAGATGATATCCCCCGGAAGAGCCATGAGGAAACTGAATGGGTTTTGTTTCCTTCCAAGTAGTATAGTTTCAGAATAACTGCAGAGGTAAGAAGTAGTGATTCTTGTTCCCCCGTGTTACCTTTTTTCGAATTATTTTCTCCCTCTGTTTTCTATTCTATGCATATTTTTATATTAGCAAAACTGGAAATTAATTTTGTGTGGTGTTCCAGGTTAAAAATAGTCAATAGAAGGCAAATGGAAGGGTTCCACCCATATATTTCTTTTAAAAATAGATAAGTACAATTGGGTAGTTTTAACTAGTGGTTGGATAGAAGGCAACTCTCAAAGGAAGATGAGTGTCTACCACTCGAAGATGGGACTTTACTCTTTGAGGTTTACCTTCTCTCCAGCCACTAGGTAACACTATCCGATTTGGCTTCTACGGATTTTTTTTTTACCTAGTGCATCACTCAAAATAAATATCCTGCTTTGCTAATATAAAAACTGCTATGCAGGTTTGAGAAATTTTACTTTCTTACTACTTTTGGCAGAACAGCAATGTCTTCTGCGATGATAATTCCAATAATGAAAATCAACGATGATGACTGTGATTAACACCATCTGGTAGACAGATCATTTATGGAAATTCCTTTCTTGCCAGAATGAATTATTATTATTATTATTATTATTATTATTATTATTATTTACATTTATATACTGCCCCATAGCCGAAGCTGTCTGGGTGGTTTACAAAAATTAAAAGACTGAACATTAAAATTCAATATACAAAATTTAAAACCATAAAACATAAAACAGCAGATATTTAAAACATTTTAAACTTTTAAGCCTGGCCACAAAGTCAGTTAAAACCTCAACTTAAGCTGTTAAAAATGCCTGGGAGAAAAGAAATGTTTTGACCTGGCGTCGAAAAGATAACAGTGTTGGCTCAAGGCGGGCCTCATTGGGGATATCATTCTATAATTGGGGGGCCACTACAGAGAAGGCCCTCTCCCTTGTTGCTGTCCTCTGAGCTTCCCTCGGAGTAGGTGCCCAGAGGAGGATGCATTTGTTGCAAGGAATAAAACAATTGGAAATTGCAAAACTTGCTGAAGCACAGGAAATTTTGCAAGACTTACCCAGTGGGAAGAAACTGCTTCAAATACATGCAAGAGAGGAACTAGCCAAACACCACTTTCAGTATTTGCTATATTATAGTCAATGGGTTTTTTTTTTAAAAAAAATCAAAACAATTTGTTGGTAAATTAAAAGCACTCTGGTGACTATTCACAGAATGACTCCAACTGAGTGGAGAAGAAACTTTATTCTGTTTAGTTTATGAAGTAAATCCAACCATTTGTCCACCAAATAAAAAATGTAATTAAAACAAATGGGAATACAGATGAGATATATTTTTAAAGGATATGTGCAATATTTGTTCCATGAAGTAGGATGGGGTGGTGTATATTTCCTTTGTAAAAACTGAATTTCCCTTCTGGGATTTTTACAGTGCTGTTTGTATAATTATTATGAGAAATAAGAGAGAGATAAATTAGCTCATTTGGGCAGTTTAAAGCAGCAGCAAATAAACCCAAGTTATATTTTACATCTGGTCTATTTTTGAGTTAACTCTTCCAATACTGACATAATTGGTAGAGGAAAAAAAAGAGATTGCTATGAACTGGAATGGCATTGTTGTGAATGTTTTAGCCAGTTGTACAATCCTTGTTTGCTGTTGATCTTTACATTTTTAAAATGTAAGTGCTTTATATGTTGCAGAGCGCAGGGAACATTTAAAAACAAACAAACAATACACATGTGATACAAACTGAATGTATGAAAATATGGATGGAGCTAAGCTAAACCAACCCAACAGATCATTGCAAAATATGTCAACGTATTTAAATAAAGATTGCACTACAGAATGTAATAAATGCCTTACCTGTACCAATTTAGTTATGTTGACATTATGTCAATTTCCATACTCACCACATTTTTAATGCAAAAAACAGCAGAAGAACACCATTTATAAGCTTCCAAGGTTTTTGCAGCTGCTAAAAGGCTACAAAATAGGTTTAGATTATTTTTGCATAGAAATCAGTGTATGTATACACTGTGTGTGCATGTGCAGGTGTGCAGGTGTTTGTCTTTTGTCATTAAGTTTACCACAGCACTAACATTTACCCTGTTGATAAATGTTTATGTGTGTGAGTGTATAAAAAATCTAGATAGACATTTTATTTATTCCCTTAAACCAAGGAAATCCCACTAGATTTTCAGTATACATAAAATACTTTTTTTCAGGATCCCCTCCAGCCCTCCAGAATATTTTAATCTCATTGATGTGTGAAAGTATCGCCCTTCATTTATGATCAATATGTTTGTTTAGATTTACAGTTCGCCTAATCCCCAAGTCTTGGGGGGTGGGGTAGAAAAACAAAAAGAAAGGGAAAAAAACCTGGCAAACTAGACTATGTTTTCTCATATTCACTGAGATTATCCCATCCTTTCCCATTAATGTGGAGAGGGGGAATGACGTGCTTTCCGGAGGCCCCCGATTGGAGCAGTGGATGGGAATGATGCACCTTTGGAAAGCACACCATTCCCCCTGCATTGTGGCCTTAAAGGGGAATGTGTGTCACTCCTGGACATTATAGAAAATGACAGAAAATCCCCCGACACCCAGGATAGAACAAAACCCCGGACAAATCCAGGGAAATTCTGACAGTTGGTCACCCTACCTTTGCAGATGTCTGTGTCAACTTACAGATGCTGGGGTCAGGGGGGAAAGATGCTACTCTTGATGTCAGCAGTAGGGCTAGGAGGTATAATACTGCCCTCCACATTAACACTTAAACAGGACTTTTGATGTCAATGAATCTGCAGTGGGAGAGAGTTCCCCATTTGGGAGGCAGGCAGGTGCCAAGAAGGGAAAACCGGTGTCATCTGCACCTGAAGCATAGATTATGTCATTACAAGGACACCCTCAGTGGATCTTAATGGGAAAAATGGGAGGGAGACATCCTCTAAGGTAGGCTGACCATATGAAAAGGAGGACAAGGCTCATGTAACTTTAACAGTTGTAGAGAAAAGGGAATTTCAGCCAGTGTCATTTGTATGCAATTAGTTCCTGATGAAATTCCCTCTTCATCACAACAGTTAAAGTTGCAGGGGCCCTGCCTTCTTTTGTATATGGTCACTCTAGTATAGTGCCTGCAACTTTAACTGTTGTGTTGAAGAGGGAATTTCACCAGGAACTAACTGCATACAAATGACACTGGCTGAAATTCCCTTTTCTCTACAACTGTTAAAGTTACATGAGCCCTGTCCTCCTTTTCATATGGTCAGCCTACTCTAAGGAGTGTTGACCCTAAGCCAATGGCAATTCCAAGTTGTGGGGGTTGCTTGAGCAGGATCACAGGGGGGCTTTCTTAGTATACCCCCTGCTTGCCTATCTTCCCTCCATCCATTTTGACTCTCACTCTGGGCCCAAGTACCACTTCCTAGAGGGAGAGGATAAAGTACGCAGAGGTTTTGGGGTTACTGCTCTTTATCTCTCCTCCACTCAGTGTTTGTTTGCTTGCATGGAGAGGGAAGGCAGCAACAGAAAGGAGGAGACTTAGCAAGACCAGGAAGTGCCATGGAGTGGGAAGTGCCATGGAGTGGTCATTTGCCTTGGGAGTTACACATAATGCCGGACCTGCCCTAGGTTGTATAGAATCTAATGGATTGTGAAGTAAATTACATTAAGTATATTTCTTCACCTTGTGAATGTGGAGAAAGCAAAAGTGTAAAAACCCATTCCAGTGCATTGCAATACCTGAAAACCTCTTTTCTAAGGCTGCCTCTACAAGAGAGGTTTAATGCTCTTTGAAGTCTCATTAAAAAATTTACCTCTACACCAGCGGAGCGCAAATGGGGCGTAGAGGCACGTTATCTCCCCGATTGTGCGCATTATCGAATGCGCGTTAAATAGCGAGTTTTATTTTGCTCCGTCCATTAAAGCGCATTTTGACGGGAAGCTGCTGCCGCTGCTCTTCGCGAGTTGCGGTGGGCTCGAGCTGCCGAACTGAAGCGGAGACATGTGGGGAAGGCAGGCGACTACCCTCTGCCCGCCGGCTGTCCCTTCCGCTCGCCGGAGCAGCATGAGGAGGGGGCTGCCTGGCCGCGGCTAGCGTCGGCGAAGGAGGGAAGGGGGATGCCGCAGCCGAAGGAGACACGGAGAAGGAGGAGGCAGTTCGCGCGTCCTGCTGCTGCGCTCTGAGGGGACGCCGCTGCCAGCGCCACCGCCACCTTTTCCTCTCTCCATTGCTGCAGCGGCTGCTTCGTCTCTGGGCACCTGCCCGCCCGCCAGCGGGGGGCCCGGCGGGAGGAGGAGGAGGAGGAAGAAGAGGGGGTAAAGGAAGGCGAGGAGGAGGAGGAGCGCTCGCCTGCTGCCCACAGCCTACCAGCCAGCCAGCTGGGGAGCGGCGGGGAGGGAAGGGGAGGGAAGCGCCTTTTGTCGCCGCCTCTCATGCAGAGGTATTAGGCGTAAATGCGCTTCAGCGATAGTGCGCATAATCGCCTAACCGGGCGCAAAAGCGAATCCTTGTAGAGGGGACCTAAATGTGTATTGAAGAGAAGAAGAGGATGTAGGATCAGAACAAAGGGCCTCAGGTATCATGATGGGGTGTAGCTCAGTGAGTCAACTGGAACCACTTGCAACCTGTACCCAGTGAACTCTTTGGAGAAAGAGCAGGATAAATAATTGGATAAATAAAAGTTAAGTATTATTCCCAATTTGGTATCGTTGATAAGAAAGGCAGTAAAATGGCTTGACCAAACCAGCTCTTAAATCCTAGAAGTCTGGTTTTACGATAAAGGGTCACTCCTGAATAATTTTTGTTTTGTTTTCCTCTTATTAGAAATTGCATTAGAACAACAACAACAACAACAACAACAACAACAACAAATCAGCTCTAGTATTCAGAAAAAATAGTTGCTGACAATCATCCTTTTTAAGACAGCAAAAGGCTTCAGCAACTGCCACCCTCACTGCTTTCTCATGTTGCCTGCTGATAATTTTACTTCTCAACCCTTTTTCTGTGTTGAAGATAAAGTCCAGATACGTGTTCCCAATGTACACATAGAATTGCTATATGTACATGTAGATCTACTGAAAGATTTTGCCAACCCAACTTAGACTTCTTCTGTGTTGAAGATAAAGTCTGGATATATGTCCCTAGTGTACACATAGAAGTTGGCACATTATTACTCACATTTAATGAGATGCCCCTCCGTTTGAAGCAAAGCACATGTTGTTGTTGTTGTTGTTGTTGTGTTTGTACACTTCCACGTGTGCTCATTGGAGCATCCCTTGAACACTAAGCATAGCTGAATTGGCTAGGGTGACTTGCTTTTTCTGTGTTTGCATACGTGTGGAATCCATCCCGTGAGTAGCTGAATTTGTTCCAGTTTGTGACTTGGCATGTCCAGGACAAATTTCTGAGAGTTTGAAAGGTTACATGTACAAACTGGGGGAAGGAGGACCCTTGCTGTTTCAGCTCAAATTTTTCACCTCTGCTAAAGCTGCAATCATAAACCATCTTATTAGGGAGCAAATCCCATGGAATTCAGTGGGGCTTACTTCAGCATAAACTTGCTTAGGAGTGCAATGTTACTTATTTTTTGAATCCACAACAGGCAGAAAGGGAACGCTGGAGCACAGGGTGCCCTTTAATTATTTTGCTTGTGAGTGTGCATGTCTATAACTACATCGAGCCAAGGACCATGGAATTAAAGGAGAAAGAAACATTTATTTCCCTTTTAGTAGACAAAAATACGATGGAAAGGTCAGTTGTGGGAAAACATGTTCTGATTAAATAAATATCACACAGTGTATTCCCGGCCACTTTCAGAGCTGGCGTTAATTGGAGGCTATTATAATGCACAGAATAATATCAGGGTGAAAGTTCTGGTGTGTAGAACTTGTAGGAATCATAAAACCTAATGATGCTAAATTCAAATGCAAAAAGAGATGGAGGGAAGAAAGCCCCAAGCTGGCAACAGCCTCATTATACGTTAAACCAACTGGATGAATAAACAGTTGAACTGAAAGGAAACAAGCATGACTAATACTGGTGACTTGAAGCCTATTCCAGTGCACTGAATGAAGTGGATTAAAATTTACATTTTTATTAAAACTGGCAACATTTCATGATAATGAAAGGATTGTTTATCTGTTTGGCTAGAAGCACGTTGGTGACAGGGGTGTTGTTGAAAGGATGTCACAATGATTAAAAACTAGGGTTTTTGTTTTAAATGCAGTTTTCTGTCCTGAATCCCCATCTTTCCTGACCGAAGAATATTAAGCTCTGCCCAGGCATTGGAATTAAGGACACGATTGTTCCAGATCTTTACACTTTGACAACACATAGCCACTGTTGTCTAACTGTTTATGGCGAGATCCACACCAAGCAGGATCTAGCACTATGAAAGCGGTATATAAGAGGCAGGAGCCACACTACTGCTTTATAGCGGTAATGAAATGCACTGAGAACTGTTGGGGCCTATTGACACATACCATATACCGCTTTTGTAGTGCTATATCCTGCTTGGTGTGGATCTGGCCCATGTAAAGCCAGAGGTTTGAGGACTATTAGTGGAACAAGGGTATAGGAATACTTTAAATAAACAAATGTATGTGCTCTGATGCCCCCAAAGAGCTCATGTGCACATAGGATATTCATTCACTTGGGCAAACGGTGTAGCTCCACAGACACATCCCACTGGGCTGCTCAGAACAGGGCCATTGCTCCAGCTGGGAGGGCCTTCCAGCATGAATGAGCCCATGCCCTTGGCACAAGCTTATGGCAGCAGCATCTGACTCTGAAAACCATCCACCATTTAAAATTTCCTTCTTTGCCCCTGTGTAACACTAAATCAAGGCAACGTGCAAAATTTTAAATGGTATCCAGCTTGGAGTTACCTGCGACAGACATTGGTGGTGTCGCTGCAGCTAAGACAATTGGAGTCCCTGTTGATATTGATGGCGGTGTGTGTGTATGAGTGTGTTTGTGTGTGGGGGCTACAACGATGTCAGGGAACCCACTAGATAGTGCCTTCTTAATGGCTCCCTCACATCCCTGTCTCAGAGCTTCCACTGCAGTGAGCTAAAAGGGAAGTTGTTGAGAATGGAGGAGTCCGGTGTGTACAGCCATTGCACATGCAAGGCATGACTAAGTTGTGTTTATTATTTATTTAAAACATTTCTTAGCCTCATTTCATGGCAGAAGCTCTCCCAAAGCGGTTTACAACCATATAGAAAAACAACCATATGTAAAAACAGCATACATATTAAAAGCAATAAAAACATAAAAGTAAAATATCAATTAAAACAATAAAAGCTAACATTAAAAACTAGTAATAAAATGCAAGGGTAACAGCAGCAAAATAGTATTTAAGAGAAGACCATAGTAAAATAAAACGTTTTTAAGGCTTTTTTAAAAGCCTGTAACAATGGTGCATAGCGGATTGTCAGTGGGAGTTTGTTTCACAGGTGTGGGGCCACTGCTGAGAAGGCCCTCTTCCATGTGGAAACCCACCTAATATCTCTCACTGATGGGCAGGTGAGAAGGGCCTCTCTTTTTGATCTTACAGTGAGGGCAGGCTGATATGGGTGAAGGCGGTCCTTCAAGTAACGTTGTCCCAGACCGTTTAGGGCTTTAAAGGTCAAAACCGGCACTTTGAATTGGGCTCGGAAACACACAGGTAGCCAGTGCAACTGGTGCAGTATAGGAATTATATGGTCAAATTGCCTAACCCCAACCAATACTCAGATGGCCGCATTCTGCACCAACTGAAGTTTCCGAACCGTCTTCAAAGGCAGCAGCACATATAGCGCATTACAGTGGTCCAGCCTGGATGTGAGTAGTGCATGGATAACTGAGGCAATGTCCATCTTCTCCAGATAGGGTCGCAGCTGGCGTACCAGCCTAAGCTGATAGAATGCACTCCTGGACACCGTAGCCACCTGGGCTTCCTCAGTTAGCCAGAGTCCAAGAAGACTCCCAAACTGTGTATTTGGTCTTTTAGGGGGAGTGCAACCCCATCTAAGACCAGTTGTAAACCTCTATCTGAAGAGGTTGGTTTCCCCACCCACATCACCCCCATCTTGTCTGGATTAAGGCTGGAACACTGATTTTCCCACTAAGGTCACCCATAATAGGATTCGTCGCTTACAAGCATACACTTATGCACAATAAATGCATGCCATATAAATCAGGTATACTGCACTCTATGATGGGCTTTTGATGTCATTCTGCATATCTCATTGGCCCCGTTCAGAAGACACCTCAAACCAAGGCTTTAACCACGGTGGTTAAGCCAGAAAACCAGGCCATGTTCAGAAGACACCTTAAACCATGGCTTTAACTACAGTGAATAAGGCTCTTTGCCTTAGTCGCTGTGGTTAAGGCTGTGGTTTAAGGTGTCTTCTGAATACAGCCTGGCTTTCTGGCTTAACCACTGTGGTTAAAGCCATGGTTTAAGGTGTCGTCTGAACGGTGCCTTTGTCTTTCTTTTGCCTCCCAATGTAGTCTGGGAGTTGGGAGCCATATATGTAGGGAAACTCCCCCTTCCATAGGCTTCAGCTATTGGGCGGTATAGAAATGTGATAAATAAATAAACCTTTAACATGCATAACAACAGGAAGAAATACATGCAAAATGCAGCAGGACCCCTACAATATGAAACCATCTGCACTGCGGACAGCAAAAGCGACTCATTGTATTCCTTCTTCTCCTTTCCCTTACATCTCTTCCATTACTCTTTCTGCTCTGTATGTTTTATTTTCACCTGGGAAATTCATTGCCATCCACTTATTTCACTTCATTATTTGCATTTTGAAAAACTCACTTTGGATAAATTGCTATTGATGATTGGCTTTAATTAGCGCTGAGCTGGGAAACAGCTTAGTAAAAATAAATAAATTACTCATTTATTCCTCTGTGGGGAAAAAAATAGGAGTCATTAATAGTCTCTGCAAAACTAATTAATTTGAAATGGATACATTTCAGATGGAAACTTGGATGAAACATTGACATTTTATTTCAATTGATACCCACCCCACCCCAGCACAAATTGGTAAGCTGGCATTCATTATTTGTCGATTTGTGATTAATCAGTACATGAAGAGTGTGCATACTCTCTTGCTTTCTCACCCCCCTGATCTTTCCTCTGTTATCTAAAACATCTCTAATGAAAATGACGCAAGTGTCCAGCTGTCAGGAAAAGACACAGTCTATAGCCCCAATGAACGATGTCACTGAAGTTCGTAATTACTTAGTTCGCAATAGAAATCCATGTAGCTCATAATGTTTGGCTGTATTCTGAATTGGGCACAATTTTCCTCCCAAAATCTCTGCTCCAGTTTAGAAATGAAAATGTGATTGATGAGCATGCATGTCTAGTGTTCAACAGACCAAGCACCTAAGGCAGTTCCCTTGCAGGGCCACATGAAAAAATTACTTACTCTCGGTGAACCGTTCATTGATTATTAGCTCTGTTCAGAGGAACATAGGAAATGGCCTTACATTGACTCAGACCATTGATCCATGTGGCGCAGTATTGCCAACACTGACTAGTAGTGGCTTTCTGGGGTGCCACAAGCAGGGTTCTTCTCTGGCATATCCAGGGATCGAACTTGGGACCTTCTGCATGCAAAGCATGTGCTCTATCACTGAGCTACAGCCTCATATGTGCTGGCCCTATCCTCAGCATTCCCGTCCTGCTGGCTCCACCCCTGTATTGAGCAGGAAAGTCTGAAGGAGAATTCTTCATGCATTGGACTCAATGCGCTTAGAATCCTTCCCACAATTGGGGAACTTGATACTGCAAGGTTCCTGATTGTGGGAGATATTCTTCAGTTGAATGCATGAAAAATCCCCCTTCAGACCTTCCCACTCAAGGTCAGCAGAGGTGTACAGGGACATTGGGGCAGGGATAGTATGTGGGGCCCTCATCCCATCCATGGTTTTATCTTAAAAGTGTGAATAGAGCTACTGTGGAACTACTTGAACTGCAAAGACATTCTTGTATAGGCACACAGGCAGAAACTCATTCATGAACTCTTAGCCCCTTACTCTTAATAAAACTCTTGTTAACTCTTGTGAATTACAAGACCAGATCCACATAACCAAGCAGCCTTTTGTTTTGGTGAGTAACTTCTCTATTTGAGGAAACTATCTCACTTGTCGTTTACAAACATTTTGTGTGAATTGCTCTTGGGCCTGAGTCAAATGTTCTTTGGTTAAAAATCGGGGTGGTTTGGAGCAGGTGTGTGTATTACTTATCCCTTGTTGTCTTTCTTTGCCAGCCATGTTTCATGACGGCAGGTGCACTGCCCTTTCCAGTGGCTGGCAGCTGCTTTTTAACTGAGAGCCAATCTACACACTAGCTTTGTAAAGTTTAATAAGGGTTACAAAAACTCTTTGGGCCACATGGCGCACTCCCTTGAACGTTGTATACCCGAGATTTTTTAAAATTCACTTCAGCTATATACAACGGTTTTTACTTTTAATAAATCGTTTTACGTAAAATAATGTGACCTTCCTTACCATTTGTGATTTGTGGGGGCAGTGCTTTGTTTACTAGCGCCCAAATGCTTAGCCGTTGATTGGTGGGGAAGAAAGAGGGGCTAAGGAGGAAGTGGGCAAGTGAACTACAACACCCACAATGCTCATTGAAAGCTAGGGAATGAAAGGGGAACTAAGGAGGAAGTGGGCGAGTGCACTACAGCGCCCACAATGCCTTGCCCTAAACTCATTGTAAAAACAAAACTGAGAGAGACAGACAGAAGGGTGTGAGACCGCACACACTGCTTTGAAGACTGAAGAATTTTTCTCCTGTAACGTGAATACTCCTTAATGTGGCCTAAGACGTTTTGGAACACACCTGTTTGGAACGTTTTAAAATACTATTTAAAACATTCCAAGATACTGTGTAGATAGGCTCTGAGAGGTTCCCTGTGTGCAATGGTACTCAACATTGACAATGCACTTACTGTGATTTCATGAAAGGTTACAATAACTTGGTTGCAGCCCCCCCCTCCTCCTCTTCATCATCTTCATAATTTGATTTATATCCCACTCTTCCTTGCAAGAATCCCAGGACTACTAACAACCCATATAAAACAATACAACATATAAACACCATTAAATTCAGAACTCAAAAATTACAAACATAATAAAACACAATATGCCGATGAGAATTATTTACACACGATTCATAGGATTTCTTTTTAACTGCTGACATATGTTTCCCATGAAACAGGAATTTCTCTAACAATTAGTTCTTCTTCTCATAGTTCTCAGTTATGAGTCTGGGAAGTAATATATTTACTTCATATCTTGTTAGCATTGCTGAGCTAGACCTCTTCCAAATAGGATAACATCTGCTTCTCTTTTGCAGATCCTGTTTTACCTTTTATAATATTTCATGTGATTTGCATGAAAAGCTGAACATGAACATTGTTTAGCAATTATTCTTCTCCATCCCAATGTTCTTACCTGAAAGATATTTTGCTTTTTCCTGACTTCAGCTGAGAAAATGTCATCTTCCCTATAGCAGGTTCCTAAGTCAGTGAAAGGGTCAGTCAAAAGTCACAGCCTGTCAGCACAAATGTTTTTGTTGGAATCAAACTGGTAATACGTTTTAGTATATCATTTATTTCTCTATTAAAATTATAAACTTATGAGAGAGATACACACATAAGAAAAATGTGATAGACCAAATGACTCTATTTTGGTAAAATATTGGCAAGGTAAACTATTTATGCAGGGTGGCACAGAAGTTTTAGATAATGCAAAGTCTTCTTGGGCAAACATTTCTCACAAAGGGCAGTATCCAACAGTGTCATTCCGCAAACTCAAAGAGCACTAGCAGAGCTCCACTGAATCTTTCCATGGTGCAAGTGGTTGCCCAATACGCTCATGCAACTGGTTGTGCAACAGCTGCGCCACTGGTTGTATAACAGGTTGCACGACAGTTATGTGCAACTGGCTGCACAATGGGTTGCACACCATAATGCACAACCGCTAGCACAAATGAAGCTTTAGTTGGGTTCATCTCTTGAACATAGTTCAGAACCAGGTTTCCGGCAGGCCTACCCTGTTGAATTTTAAGGTGTTTTTAATGATGTATTAGTTTTTATTTGTTTTAATATTTTATCTATTTTGTGGTTCTTGTGTTTATATTTAGTGTTGTTACCCACTTTATGATTATGATGATGATGATGATTGCCACATCATTTGTGCTAATGGAATTACACAGCTGAATAATGCCCAAAGGCTAGAACTGGGAATTATCCTCAATCACTCAGCTGCATCACATGGTAAGCAACAAAAACATAGTTTGGAGCATCTCTTGGGCTGGACTGACTCCACCCTCACAAGCTAGATATGGAGCCATGCTAGCCATGGTGCAGCCAGAGCTAGACATTGGGGCTAATATCCAGGACCCTACATCCCACCCCCCTGACCATCCAGAGAGAGGCAAGTGCAGAAGCAAACTCCATTTTATTCCTATTGTCATGATGGTACTATGGCTTAAGTGACTTTAAAATACAAAACTGAATGGGATATATATATACACACACACACACACACACACACACAGAGTTGACAAACAGTGTTGTTGTTACAACATATCAGAAATGTAGAAGCAGCTTTAAAGCATGGGATGGCAGTAGTGGTGGTGGTGGTGGTGGTGGTGGTGAGTGGTGGTGAGTGGAAGAGAAATGTTATTTGTGTGCTTTAGATAGTTAATACGTATGGTAACACACATGACCATTTAAAGGGGCCTCCACAAGACCATTAAATTCAGGATCTAAAATTTCCTAATTGCACCACTCCCTCTTAGACAAGAAAGATGATA
The DNA here is from genome assembly GCA_029215795.1 of Anniella stebbinsi. Taxonomy (NCBI): domain Eukaryota; kingdom Metazoa; phylum Chordata; class Lepidosauria; order Squamata; family Anniellidae; genus Anniella; species Anniella stebbinsi. Next base: position 340,913,426 of record JARDYH010000001.1, read on the forward strand.
AAAGGCACGCTGTGTGCTGCTAGGCCTCACCGATTTACTATAATATTATATTGACCTCACTATAATATGGTGTAATGCATATTTCCTAGCTAACCATTATTTCCTCCACATACTCATACAACTGTTAATGATACAAGAGCCCTGACCTTCTTTTCATATGGTCACCCTACTTATACTAGATGACCTCATTGCTCCAGTTCAGAAGACTGCTGTGCACATGACCTGGCTTCTGATGGTTTTTTTTTTTTTTAGCTGTGCTAAATTGTTTTCTTTGGCATAATGGCATATGCTGCATTGTGGCCCATGATCAGGATGGCCTGTACAGAGGAAACAAGTTGCCATGAGCAAAGTTCCTTATGTGGTCTGAAAAATCCCAGGGGTGAACCAGAGGTGAATGAGCCCCTAACACTAGCTTTGGAAACTCAGGTCTAATCTACACCAAGCAGGATAATGCACTATGAAAGCAGTATGAAAGTGGTAAAAGGCAAGAGCCACACCAAACAGGATATTGCACCATGAAAGTGGTATATGGTATGTGTCAGTGGGCCCCAACAGTTGTCAGTGCACTTCATTACTGCTATAAAGCAGTAGTGTGGCTCCTGACTTTTATATACTGCTTTCATACCGCTTTCATAGAGCAATATCCTGCTTAGTGTAGATGAGGCCTCAATTTTCCTGCATGCTAAATTCTTGATTTGGTCACAAAGGAAGTTGATTGGTCAAAGCAGCTGTGATTTTAAATCTGTTTCCTTCTTTTTCCATTGCCACAAAGGCTCTTTCTTAGTAAAAAAAATAATCATCAAGTCTGTATCACATCCATAAAGGACTGGTTCTCAGTAAGCAAGTGGCATTTTAACTCCTATTTTTAGAAGATTGGATGTAATCCACTAGAATAAACTGGCATTGGATGATTATCCTCTTTCAGTTTTTAATTAAAGCCACAGAATGAGCTCTGACCTGTTTCACTGCTGGAATTTTTGATTTCCCACAGGGGAGAAAATCCTATTAACTTGGGATGCAATCCTATGCATGTTTAGATAGAAAAATGCCCCACAACTCCCATCATTCCCCAGTTAAACATGCTGGCTAGAAAATGCTGAGCATTGTAGGACTTTTTCCCTGTCTAAACATGCATAGGATTGCACCCTGGGTATTTTAAAGGGCCAGTAACCTATTTGCTATTGTCCCTTGCTACCCAATCTATCATTTAGAACTCCCTATCTAAACACCTATGTGGTGACAGCTCTAGCCCCAATTCAGGTGTTCCCCCTCATGCACCAGCTATTGCATGTAGATGGAGAGCATGGAGATACACACTGCCCGTGCCTCATTTGTCGCATCCTCACAGGCTGGAGGTGAAAGTGTGCAGCAGGAAGCTGGCTGTATGGAGGTTCTCCATAAGATTTAGAACCTTGAGATCCATCATCATCATCATCATCATCACCACCACCACCACCATCATCATCATCTTAATTCTCTTTCATATTTGCCTTTGGCTGAGAGAGAATACTGCAGTGCCTAGCCATTAGCACCACACCTCTCCACCAGTACCCAAAGGTAAGCAGTGTTCTTTGCAGTGAAATTTTGCTTTGTGACATGAATAGAAGATCCATTCTATTGCAATGGTCTATGCCATGGGAGGCCCAGCACCAGGAGTCAGCATACTTGGATGTCTGCCAAAGTCTACACTCCAGTAGGTGGTCCACTGCCCCCCACCTGCAGCCTTCAGGCCATATGAAAGCAGTATGAAAGCGGTATATAAAAGGCAGGAGCCACATCAAGCAGGATATAGCACTATGAAAACAGTATGAAAGCGGGATATGGTATGTGTCTACGGACCCCAACAGTTGTCGGTGCACTTCAATACCGCTATAAAGCAGTAGTGTGGCTCCTGCCTCTTATATACTGCTTTTATACCACTTTCATAGTGCTATATCCTGCTTGGTGTAGATTGGACCTTTATCTGATCACTTGTTCTTTTTAAGCAAGCAAGTAGTGACAGGAGCAAAGAAGGAGCTTCCCCTTGCCTTATTTTCTCCCTCTGGGCAGCTGTGTGGATTGGGGCCAAGGGGAGTGGACAAGCAAATGGGCGGCCATGACAGGAAGTGGGCCAGTATGTGCATCTCACCCAAGCCACCTTCTCTCAACCTGTGATAAAGAACGATGTACAAAAATGGCTGAAACAAATGCCTGTACCGTGGCACTTTTAGTCTATTTCCAGGATTCTATTATTGCACAAATGGAATAATAGAATCATGAAAATACACCAATATGGCTCATTGGTATATTATCATTTATTCATAAGAAAACTAGGGATGTATGAGAAATTTGTTTCAGTTCATTTTTTTAAATCAAGATTTACCCAGTTCGCATCATCCGCTCCAAGCACAGAATCAGACGCAATCTGTGGTAGAAGTCCGAATATTTCCAAGCTAGCAATGTGATTTGTGGACCAGAAAAATGTGTTCGGCAGCATGCATATGTTTGAAAAATATATATTTTAAAAATGCATACTTTTGAAAAAGGAACACAAATATGCTTTAATCAATGGGAGTAGACTGTGTACTTTTCAACTGATGGGTACACTTGGAAAAATACACATGGATTTTTATGCAAACCTCCCTACAAAGTTCACAATCTGATATGGACTCCAGTTGGAATGGGCTTCAGGATGTAATTAGGAAAACTTTGGGAAGCTCAGGTTTTGCTGATTCACACATTCCTAGACAGAACAAAGTGGAGGCAGATGCCATACAGCTCAATAATCTTTTGTAAACCGCCCAGAGAATATATAAATGTAATAAATAATAATAATAATAATAATAATCGCATACTCACAAATATTTTTATTTCTATTCTAGCAAAGAAATAGGTCCTCAGGATGCAAAGGGATTTATTTGCATCCTGAAGACCTGTTTCTCTCTTCTTCTGATTTGACGTGGATGCTTTCCTCCTTTTGGTTTTGGTTTATTCTAGCAAAGAGCCTGAAATAGCAAAAATGATCAGAGCACAGAAGCCTCAGCAAAGTGTGCTATTTCCAGGTATATGGAGAGCTGCTGAGCTTGACAGCCAGACACCTCACACTTTTACACAAAACTGCAGTCTACTTCTAATTCTTCAATCTTTCTCCAAACCAATTATACAGCTTTCTTGTTATTGTTGTCAACTCACTCAGATAGCTCAGGAGCCACCCACTCTGAGCAGGTGTCAACACAGTTTTCAATATGAAAAGAATCTTCATTATCACTTATTACAAATAATAATAATAATAATAATAATAATAATAGAAGACCTCTTCTCTTGTGGCAAAACATAGCAAGGACAGTTGAACTGTTGAGTCTGAAACATCTGCTGAAGATGGTGAGCTGAGGAGCCCTGGTGGATCTTTGAGGTCTGCTGTTTGATTTCAGTTCATTCTGTGCCGTCACCACATTTGTCACAATGTCTTTATTTTGAGACCGTTGGATGACAGACTCAAGAAGCTTCAGAAAAACTAGTTTAGCAGGAAAACCTAACAAAACCTGAGATGTTCTTTGCTTTTGTTTGACCTTCCATTACACTTAGGCTAGGTTCACCGTCAACATCCGCAAAGTTTGAGATCTATTTTGAATCTTGCAATTCCAGTGACATCCTAGATCTGCCATGAACCCTACATAGGGTTCAGCTGACCTTATTGTCAGAAGGGGAGATGGGGCATTATCAATTAGCAGAACTCTCCCCAAGTAGTGTAGAAGGATTTCAGTCAAGTCGCTGCTAAGCAATCACAATGGAAGGTATTTTCACTTCTCATTGTAGAAAATAAATACATAAAGACATATTGGGAGCTTCAGGGGTCTTATGCACATAGCAACGATTGTGAGACAAATGGGGAAGTACCTAGAAGATGTTGTTGTGTCCTTCCAGGCAGATGAACTCAGGGGAAAGTGTGAATTATTCTAGCAATTTTTAATCTATCCCAATCAGCAGGGAGTATCCAATGTTAGTCTTACATAGAGTAGACCCACTGAAATGAATGGGTCTTAAGTTAGTTGTGACTAAGTTGTCTCCTTCATTTCAATGGTTCTACTCTACCTAGGACTAACACTGGATACCATTGTTCAGGAAGGATGCTTCAGTTTAACTCTAGCAAACTCAGGAGTCTGCATGAAGTCAAACATAGGGCAGATCTACACCAAGCAGGATATAACACTTTAAAATGGTTTATAACTGTTTATAATGATTATAAACCATTTATAACAATTTAAAGCCATTATAAACTATTATAAAGCAGTAGTGTAGATCCGCCCATAATCACAACTACTTTTTAAAAGAGAAAACACATGTTTTATTTGCAAAGTAACTTTATTCCTGCTCATCTTAGCATCTGATGCGTATGAATATCCCAAACTCTTCATGATGTGCGATGTACCGGATAATGTAGCCTTAAATTCTCTTTACAAGGGAGTCATAAAATCAATATTATTTTTCTATAGCTCTGATGGCTGGGCAGAAACTTGTTTTTATTTGTTGGAGGAACAGATCACCAGTAAACTGATGCTAAGTTGTGTGGAAGAACTGAGAGTTTATCATGGGCTCTCAGGCAACTTGTGCTTAGATGGAAGCACTGATATAAACTTGTAGTGTTTCCCAAAGCAACTGACATGAGAAAAGGGCCAATTAATAAATCCATTTGATATAGCAGGATTGGGTTGCTGACCTTGAAGCCATTGGATGGGAAGCGGCATTTAAATATTGTAAATAAATAAATAAATAGTCTGATTATTTAACTCAGCTCACAGGTGGCTGGCGAATTCATGACGAGCTGAATGACTTTTCACACATTCACGAGGACTTGATATACCTGCTCTGTATGTAAGTCTCTGTATGTTGTTTGGTTTTTGCAAGTGAACTGCATGATAATAATAATAATAATAATAATAATAATAATTTGTAACCCACCTCTCCCTCTGGATCGAGGCGGGGAACAGCAACAATATAAACATAAAAATCACAACAGTGAATTTTTTTAAAAAGCAAGAGAACAATACAACATTAAAAACATCTTAAAATTCATGAAGACTGTCAATTTGTCTAACCTCCTCCGACAGAACATTCCATAGTCTGGGAGCGATGGAAGAAAAGGTCCTCTGGGTAACACTTGCCAGCCTAGTTCTGGCTGGCTTGAGTAAGTTCTTCCCAGAGGACCTAAGTGTGCGGGGCGGATTGGAATTGGAATAATGTATGTGCCTGAATGTGCTGTAATGCTAAAACTGTTATATCAGCAAGGAAATGCTTAGTTGGAATTTCTAACTGCCAGGACCTTTTGATATAGTATAAGATAGGGTGATCAGATAAAATCCAGGTTAGGGCTCATGTAACTTTAACAGTTGTAGAGAAAAGGGAATTTCAGCCAGTGTCATTTGTATGCAATTAGTTCCTGGTGAAATTCCCTCTTCAACACAACAGTTAAAGTTGCAGGGGCCCTGCCTTCTTTTGTATATGGTTACTCTAGTATAGTGCAAGCACCTTTAACTGTTGTGATGAAGAGGGAATTTCACCAGGAACTAATTGCATACAAATGACTCTGGCTGAAATTCCTTTTTCTCTACAACTGTTAAAGTTACATGAGCCCTGACCTGGATTTTATCTGGTCACCCTAGTATAAGACAAATAAGCTAGCTTGATAAGGAGGACTGACCATCCAGGTCAATCTGACATTGCTAGAAGAGTTATGTGCCATCTGTTGATAAGGTATAATGAAGAAGTTTTCTTTGATCAGTCTTTGTTTTGCTTTAGAACTTTGGTAACTGCTAAATGGTTAAGATGCTACTGTGTATAAATATCTGCTTATCACACTGCCAGTTGAGAAGTTCTTTGTCTGCAGGACATCTGTATTACGCTCAATAAAACAGAGTTGCCTTACAACCAAAATGGATTTTTATCTTTGACAACTTCAACATGGGCTCTTTCACTCAAAACCTTTAATTGAACTGAAGAATACAGAAAGCCAGTGTGGTATAATGGTTAGTGTAAGACTTGATGGGATTACTTAGTAAGGATGCCTCCTGTTAGGAAGGCAATTAACAGAGGAAAACCAAAAAAAAGCAAAACAGAATGAACATTTACCAGTCTTACGTGCACACAGGCCATTGGGTTGGACTCAGTGGCCTTATAGGCTCCTTCTAGCTCAGCTATTCTATGATTCTATGATCTTAGCACAATAAAAAAGACCACACCCTTCTTTGGTGAAGAAAAGGAAAAATGATTTTACTCACAATATCCTTGCTGCAGGTACAGTGTAGAGTTTCAAAAAACAGTTTGTTCAGTCCATTTTGTGTTCCATTACACAGGCATGAATGAGAGAGCCAAATACATGTGCTTCCAGCAATGGTGGAAATCATGGGGGGGGGGGGGGAGGCAAGGAAGGAAGGAGAGGAGCAAAAGAAAGAAATAATAAGAAACCAAGTGTAGGCTATAGAGATTCTAAGGCTAACTGTGGTTAAAATTCCCATGAACTAACTAATTACAACACTTCCCCCTGCGAGAAACTTGCAGGTGAGGTTGCAATATTCCCATCAAGATTAGGAGTGAGAAGATCCTCACTCAGTCATGAAACTCATTAGGTGTCCTTGGGCCCATCAACAGCCTCACCTACCTCATGAGGTTTTTGAGAGAATAAACTTTGGGGGAGAGGAGAAGTTTACATACACATTGAGCTCCTTTTGGGAAAAAAGGTGGGCTATATGTGCAATACAACACAAATTAGAAACAGATAACAGTTTTATGACAAATTCAATGGGCAACACAATGGCCAGAACAGATTCCTGCATCCTGAGACACCAAAATGGCTGCCTCAACTCACCCTGAGTGTTTCCTCTGTAAGAAGTTCTGCTTTTAGTAGAGCATGTTCAGAGCCTTTGAATATAGCCACAGTATATATGGCTATATTCCCGCTGCTGTTAAATACAACATATCAAAAGCCCCATAATCACTTCCTTTTTGGAAAATAAAATGAAGAGGAACAAAAGCTGCAATTCAGTGGGTTCTTAAATAAATGATGTTGAACTGCACTTGTAGCAACAAAATGGACACATCTCTCCCATCAGCCTTTTTCATTCTTGGACTGACATAATTCCTTCCCTGTCTTTTTCATCTCCTTTCCCTCATTACCCAGATGGCCTAATGGCTGTATTTTACCTCTTCAAGCCTGCTTCCTTACCCCCGCCCCCCCCCCAACACTATCTCAGATTAGAGATGTTCCTTTTGATTTGCTTTCCAAGTTCCTGACATTTTGCAAGGATATGCCATTGCATCTGACACCAAACACAAGAAGTCAGAAAACACACAACGTCCTCCTTTCCTTTCATCTTGGCAGCCTCTGTTGGCAAGATGAGACCTCCATTATACTGGTCCTTCTTTCTCTGGGCCCTTTGTGATATCATTTACACTCCTACACTTCCTTGTTATAATCTCTCAATTCTTGCATCAGCTCCCCTAACTGGGTCCTTACTCAGTGAATTTCCTCATGCTGTGTGTCTGGTTTAAGACTGTTCATCTTGTCCGCTTGTAAGTATTCTATGTGTTACCTTGTCTGGTATGGCGTGTTTCTCTCAGGGTGCCCTTGATGGAAAGAAGGATTGAGATTTTAAAAATATACATACAAATGATGTGTTATTCTATGTTTGTTATGTTTTGCAGAGAATTATAGGATTGTTGAATCCAACTGAGTTATCTCTTTGTAGTGAAATTGTGATTTCATTGAGTCCTTTGTTCCGTTGGAAATGACACATCTTGGATAGAGATGTATATCCATGAGCAGGTTTAGAATATTCACTGCAGGGGTGGGCACCTTGTGGCTTTCTTGATGTTTAGGCCTTCAATTCCCATCAGCTCTAACCAGCATAGCCAACGGTGAGGGATGATGGAAGTTGTAGGCCAAAACATTTGGAGGGCCAAAAGCTGCCACTATTAGGGTGACCAGATAAAATCCAGGTCAGGGCTCATGTAACTTTAACAGCTGTAGAGAAAAGGGAATTTCAGCCAGTGTCATTTGTATGCAATTAGTTCCTGGTGAAATTCCCTCTTCATCACAACAGTTAAAGGTGCAGGGCCCCTGCCTTCTTTTATATATGGTCACTCTAGTATAGTGCATGCACCTTTAACTGTTGTGATGAAGAGGGAATTTCACCAGGAACTAATTGCATACAAATGACACTGGCTGAAATTCCCTTTTCTCTACAACTGTTAAAGTTACATGAGCCCTGACCTGGATTTTATCTGGTCACCCTACACTATCTACTTGGTAGTGGACATATTGTGATTGTGTTGTGAGGCTGTCAGTAGTAGGTGTAGGGGAAAATAAAACTCCCATGGAATTTTCTGAACCACATTGTGGAAATCCTATGTTGAAATGGCAACATTTTGTTGGGTGTTGTGACAGTTGTTGGTGGCTATTTTGGGGGGAGTTGAGTGTAGCCTGGGCCAAACTGATGTGAGCTGCGTGGTTGCAGAGCAGGTCTTTAAAACAACAACAGGCTTGAAAGAAACAGAATAAAATAGATCAGGGTGATGAACATTAACAGAAATGATCCTCTTCAGATGACAAGGTAAGCCATGATGGTTAAGCATATTCAGCTAAACAATATGACTTAGCGTGTCATGTGAACCATTCCTAAACGTGGTGGCTATATAACCATGGTTTAAACATGCTCACTATTTGCTGCAACAGGGTTTGCGGCCTAATCATGGCTTACTATGTTGTCTAAACAGGCCCAACGAAAGCAATTTAGACACTCACATTATGTGTTTTATCATTTTTTTTAATGTGGAGAACATTTCTTCTGAAAGCATTATTTGTTTGAAGTGATGAGAGTGCTCAGGGATGGAGGTGGAACAGGAAAACATGAAGATAAAGATGGAGGTACCACCCAAAATGGCTGCCATGTGTTCACCGCAACTCTCTCTGGAATGTGAAATGTTGCCATGATTAGGGTGACCAGATAAAATCCAGGTCAGGGCTCATGTAACTTTAACAGTTGTAGAGAAAAGGGAATTTCAGCCAGTGTCATTTGTATGCAATTAGTTCCTGGTGAAATTCCTTCTTCATCACAACAGTTAAAGGTGCAGGGTCCCTGCCTTCTTTTGTATATGGTCACTCTAGTATAGTGCATGCACCTTTAACTGTTGTGATGAAGAGGGAATATCAGCAGGAACTAACTACATACAAATGACACTGGCTGAAATTCCCTTTTCTCTACAGCTCTTAAAGTTACATGACTCCTGACCTGGATTTTATCTGGTCAGCCTAGCCATGATTTCACATCGACATGCTGCGTGTTACCTCATCTGCACTCCACATCATTGAAGATACCTAATTTTGCACTTTGAGACAACTACGTGAACTGAAACTCAGTTGTCCCCCTTGTGGGTTACTGGTTAGCAGCTGGTTGACTACTGTATGAACAGAGTGCTGGACTAGATTGACCCTCGGTCAGATCCATGATGAGTCCTCTTATGTCCTTTGAAATTCACACTTTTCTCTAGTCAAAATATGCATACAAAAATGTGTATATTAGAAAAAATAATATTCAAATATGCATTATATTAGGAAAATTGTGGGTAAAATGTGTAGTTTAGGCAAAACCAAAGTGCATATACTAAGAGAAATGTACACAAAAAATGCTTATGAATTTTTATGCAAAGCTCTTTAAAAAAAAATATTGAAGTTCGGGATGCACTGAACTTACAATTGGAAAAAAATGAGAAAAAGAGAGAAACCAAATGGACAGATTTATCCCTCCCTGGTAGGAGCAGGAGGCATGGGGGCAAGGAAATACCTGAGTGGAGGAATTGCTGGTCCATGTGTCTGGGACAGAGAATGTGTCTGGGACACCACTGGGCAACTCTGACAACCCTGGAATGGGCTATTAGTCCCAGCAAAACCACCACAGTGTTTCCTTCTATCATGATTATCAGCACTACCACTTAGTATAAGTTTCTTCTTTAATTCTGAGCTCAGAATATTATTCTGGTGATATCTAATTCAAACACAAAGCAGAAATGCCTTAAGAATGTATTTCTGGAGCAGTGTCTAAATGTTAGACAATGGGATTTCTCCCCCCTGCCCTTTGAAAGAATTAAGATAGGTTAAATAGCTATGGTTTTATCCTTTCCATTCCTGCCCCATATTGTGCTTGTCTAGAAGACTTAACTTTGCTATTAAAATTTAGTAGCTTAGCTATTTAGTGTCGACTGGGAGAGAATTATGGCCAAATATTAGCATAAGTGGCTGAATGACCTTTGCTTTTTCTCCTGCTTTCTTAACTTTTCAACAAAATTCATGCAATTGCTCTTTCCAGAGAAACAGTGCGCTCTGCAAATGATCTTCGCCACGCACAGCTCTCTGTGTGTACAAGTGCGCAAGTGTTGTTTTCTGCTGATGATAATGAAGTGCAGTGAAGCAAGCAGAGGTTGTGCATTTGGAGCTAATGGAAGCAGCCACATACGTCTTATGATTAAAAGTGAAAAGGTGTCTGGAGCTGTTAATTCTTTCTCCTCCCTCCTTCCCATTCCAAATGGGCTGCATCCCTCATTGAAAAGAGAGAGAGTTTTGTTGGGAGATGGGTGCAATTAAATATTCCACCCCCAGGAGGGACATTTGGAAGTTCTTAAGCCCCTGTCATCAATTTGCATACTTTATTCCCTAAAACTAAACAAAGGAGTATTAAAATTCCATTTCTGCCTATATGTCTTTCTTCTGCAACAGTCTGTTAAGGAAATGTTCCCTAACTCTCAAATTGAAGAATCACCAGGAACAGGCAAAGTTCAGTCCAACAGGTTTATTCAAAACAACATATGAAGGAGAGAAAAGTGGCACATGGGTACTACCAAAGCTCTCTGAATCACAAAGACAAAACTGTTTCATTTATCTCTATCACAGGCTTTGACATCACATACCACTCACCCCCTCCCTCCTGTGATGGATATATGCCAATAAATGTTTCAACTAAACAATATCTTAAACCATAATAAAACAATAACTGGGGCATTTGACACCTCAAATAAATTTATTGTTTCCTGATAACCTTCAATCACTGTAACTTGGTGTTATTTGGTTTTCTCTAACGGCCAGTAATTTTCCTTGCGAAGAACTGAAAATGTTTACATTGTAGGTGCCATCTTGTCTGTAAGATTGTGTTTGAGGGCCGTTGAGTCATGTCTAATTTACAGTCTATTCAGAGGAAGAAATTGCAAGGCTTGTTATCAGGAAAGGATGTTTTGGGTTATGTTGTTCAGCGTTTTTCCTCTGAAATGCTAGAATGTGAGGTGTGAACTTTGACTTGGTGCAGCGTAAAGTGTCTCTGCTTCACCTAAAACATTCCTGTGAGACTTGGGGGAAACCAGAGTTTCAGATTTTAATTTTATATCAATGCCCAGATCAAAAATCTTTATCAAGTCTCTATGTCATTATCTAATTCTAATAAGAAATATAGATCATGTACTTGAGGCTCAGTCTAACAGAATATTCAGGAAAAGATAATGAAATGGAAAATCCCATTGCCTTTTTAGGAAGCAAGGAAATGCTCAGAGCTCAAGATAGAATAGCTGGTGGTATAATGCCATGGATGGGACTATGGTGAAGAAAATGGCAGGTTTGTACATTTCATCCTGTCACCTGTTAGGTCAATGCCCTTTTAAAGCCATCCAAATTGGATGGATTTAAAAAGGGGTTGGAAAATTTCTGGAGGAGAAGGATATCTATGGCTACTAGTCCTGATGGCTATGTACTACCTCTAGTATCAGACACAGTAAGCCTCTATACACCAGGGCCGGATCTACACATCATCCTCGATGCGCTCTCCCTGCGCCACAAGCTGCTTTGGAGCACTGCACTTTGTCTAGTGTGGCTCAAGCCTCGGAGGCTCTGCTCGCGCTGTCGCCGCCGCCCTTTCATCCCGGCTGGTCCCAGGGAGGGAGGAGGGAGGGTTGTAAACTAAAGCTAGCAATTGGAAATCCCTCTCCCAATCGCTAGCTTTTGTTTACAACCCTCCCCCCTCCCTCCGTGGGACTGGCCTGGATGAAAGGGCGGCGGCTGCAGTGGCGTGGGTGCGGGCAGAGCCTCCGAGGCTTGAGCCACACTAGGCGGGGTGAAGCACTCTGAAGTGGCTTGTGGCGCAGGGAGGGCGCATCGAGGACAACGTGTAGATCCTGCCAAGGTGCTGGGGAACACGGGTGGGAGGGTGCTGTTGCATGTGTACTGCTTATTGGTCCCTGGTCGACAGATGGTTGGCCACTGTGTGAACAAAATGTTGGACCAGATGGACTCTTGGCCTGATCCAGCATGGCTCTTCTTATGTTCTTAAGTATTATTTGTCTCTGATTTACAGATGTAAAGGAATTCACATTTCATTCATTGTGAAGCTTCTACTCATGCATTAGCGATGCAGATGCCCTATTAAAAGCCATCAACCTGCAGGAGAGGGAGGCCTGCTGCCAGAGGAGGAGGAGAGGAGTGTGCCTGCCTGCCTGCCTGCCTGCCTCCTGGCCTCGCTGCTACCACCACCACCACCAGCCTCTAGAGGATTTCAGCCTGGCAGACTGCCACTCTTTGCAGGACCAGGCTCCCAGGTACTGAGCCAGCTGCTGTGGACAATTACATCAGTCCCCCTCCCTTCCTGGGAGGGATATTTAAGCTGCTGGCTGAGGGGGCCTGGGAAAGCCATCAACCTGCAGGAGAGGGAGGGCTGCTGCCAGACGAGGAGGAGAGGAGTGTGCCTGCCTGCCGGCTTTCTGTTTTGTCTTCGGTTTTTTTTTTTTTTTTTTACCCTTTCCCCAGGCTTGAGCTATGTGCCTGGGAGGGAGGATACAGGGCCAGGTGAGGGGATCTGAGGGGAGCACAATCAGGGTAGTGACGGGTAGAGGGAGATATGGCGTTGTGAGGAGGACTTGCCAGGTTAGGGAAACAAGGCCCAGACAGTTAATGGCTGTGCCTTGTTCCAGTCCCCCTCACACCCACAGGCTTGTTGGTTGCCTTATCAGCCAGCCCTCAGGCCTCCGGGTGCTGCTTTTAAATGCCAGATCAGTGCAAAATAAGATCTCCCTCATCCACGATTTAATTGTGGATGAGGCAGCCGATCTGGCATGTATAACCGAGACCTGGGTGGGAGAGCAGGGAGGAGTTAGTCTCTCCCAGTTATGCCCACCGGGGTACTTGGTTCAGCATCAGGGTAGACTTGAGGGCCGGGGAGGGGGGGTTACTGTGGTCTATAGGAATTCCATCCCCCTCTGCAGGCTCCCTGTCCATGTGACTACCGGTCTGGAGTGTTTGTACCTTGTGTTGGGCCAACGGGACAGATTAGAGATTCTGGCCCCAAGGACATGGTAGAACCATCTAAGGCCCGCTGTAATACATTTGCTGGGCACTTCCAGAATAAAATCTCTGGCATCCGTCAGGACTTAGACTCCAGTGTTATAGCAGATGAATCTAGTGAGGTATCCAGAGCACAGGCTTGTCCTGTTTTCTTGGATGAGTTTCAGTTGGTGCAGCTCGAGGATGTTGACAAGGTGCTTGGACAGGTTCGTGCAACCACTTCCATATTGGATCCTTGCCCCTCTTGGCTAATAAAAGCTAGCAGGGATGGAACAACTGGCTGGGCCAGGGAAGTGATTAATGCCTCTTTGCAAGAGGGAGTGGTCCCAGGCCTCCTGAAAGAGGCGGCAGTGAGACCACTCCTAAAGAAATCTTCCCTGGACCCTGAAAATCTTAATAACTACAGGCCAGTAGCAAATGTTCCATTCCTGGGCAAGGTCCTGGAGCGGGTGGTTGCGAGCCAGCTCCAGGCACTCTTGGATGAGACTGATTATCTGGATCCATTTCAGTCGGGTTTCAGGCCTGGTTTTGGTACGGAAACAGCCTTGGTCGCCCTGTATGATGACCTATGTCGGGAGAAAGACAGGGGGAGTGTGACTCTGTTGATTCTCCTTGATCTCTCAGCGGCTTTCGATACCATCGACCATGGTATCCTTCTAGGACGACTGGCTGAGTTGGGAGTGGGAGGCACTGCATTGCAGTGGTTCCGCTCCTACTTGGTGGGTCGGCTCCAGAAGGTGGTGCTTGGGGAACATTGCTCGGCCCCGTGGATTCTCCAGTATGGGGTTCCGCAGGGGTCAGTTTTGTCCCCCATGCTGTTCAATATCTACATGAAACCGTTGAGTGCAGTCATCCGGAGTTTTGGAGTGCGTTGTCATCA